>OX387660.1:11373194-21373194 GCA_947568875.1 Fissipunctia ypsillon | reverse complement strand
ACTATTGGTGGCGGTGCGTAGCCGGCCGGCTATGGAGGCGGTCCTTTTTCTTATAGTAATATTAGCCCCAGTGATTTAATGTATTATTGCTTGGATATAAGCTAATAAACCAGTTTGGCAGCGCAACGGTGTTCCTATTCATATATCACTAAGAAGATTCCCCAACACACCTCAAAGTCGAGACCCCACAGACAAAATACATAGTAACCTGCCTGTGTATCGTGGCTGGTCGCCACCAGGTGGTGGTGGTGGTGGTGGTGGTGGTGGTGGTACCTATGGAAAATCTTTTTTTGGTAAAATGTGGGTGTGCAACAGCATGCTCTGCCGGACCAGACCAAAGTAGTTGTGTCAGATAAAATACTGCAAACTACTTCATAAGTGCTAAAATATTTATTATTTTAGCTCAAGAAAAAAGAAAAAGGGAAAGAATAATGTTTATTTGGACATAGTTCGTGAAATACAAATTACAAATAACAAAATAAAAAAGTGAAAATAATGTTTTAACAACAACAACAATAGTGTGCCTTACGGCTGCGACAAAAAGGTTCATTTCAGTATTAATGCCAGACAGATGCTGTCTGACGCTGGTTTTATAATGAACCATTATATAGGGACCAGTGACGGAGAGTACAAAGTGTCTCAACATTCCTAATACATAATTTTTATACTTATAAATAAATAAATAAACTAGTAATCAACTAAAATTACAAAAATAAAAAAATAGAAATGAGAAACAACAAGACCTGTCTCAGCAAAACCTGTTCTTAGCGATTAGCTAGATTGATCCGTGCACAGCGCACTCTCAATGCGGTACAGGCCGCTGCATAACTAAGAACCTACTCTACTTACACATTACATCCATTCACTTTCTCGATTGAGCCCTCATTCGGGAAAAGGAATGGATGGTACGTTTCCCTCGTGGGTTTCCACATGAAGAATATAATAATAATAATAACCAAGTGGCCAGGATTATTCACCAGCAACTTGCTTTGAAATACAAACTTGTGGACTCTGAGGTACCGTATTACAAGTATGTGCCCGACCCAGTTCTTGAAAATGACCATGTCACGTTGTACTGGGATCGGTCTATCATCACTGACAGGACTATTGTCGCCAATAAGCCTGATATAGTGGTGATAGATCGATTAGCGCGCCGCGCAATGATTATCGATGTTACCATTCCACATGACGAGAACCTCGTGAAAGCTGAGAAAGAGAAACAAATAAAATATCTCGACTTAGCACACGAGGTTGTTGACATGTGGAATGTGACCTCGGCTGTCATTGTGCCGATTGTTGTAACGGCCAATGGCCTGATGGCCGAAAGCCTCGACCAACATCTCTCGAGGCTGTCGTTAGGCGGTTGGATCAAGAGCCTGATCCAGAAGGCAGTACTCCTCGATACGGCTCGTATTGTGAGGAGGTTCCTGTCTCTGCAGCCCTAACCACCGGTAGCTTGGACCCTGCTCCCGATACCGGCGGACCTCTATTTTTTTATATTTTTAAATGTTTTTTTGTATATATTTTTATTAGAAATATTTAAAAATGTAAATAGATAAGAAAGAAAATAAATAAACGAATAATAATAATAATAAATCTTTATTTTGTACATTTTACACACACACAGTTCTGTTATGGTATATAATGCCATGAGCAGATACATTAGTTGTACAAACACTGATCCATTGAAATAAAATTAACATTTGACTCCTAAACTAAGTATAATAAATACTTGTATCTCAGGAGCCAGTTCCTCCTTGCAGATGATCAAAAATAGGATGTTAGGTACAATTAAGATAGCCTTTGTATATAGACGTGTAACAGTATTGGGGAATAGTTATGCGATGATTGTGAGTAATGATTCGGTATAATCATAGGACAGTTTCTGCAACCATTTAGATAACTTGGTTTTTAGTGTATATTTGTTTAATGTATAAATATTGATCAGGTGGTGAATCTTATCATAAATGCGAGCGCTTAAGATAAAGAATTGCTGACCTGCGAAAGCGGTCCGGCAATGTAGGGATATGTCATAGGTACCAGTGGCACAGCCTTCATACAACCCGATTCCTATCGGCTTCCCTTTGGAACATCCACTCTTCTTAGTGTACTTCTTACTATCGCCAAATAATAAGGTACACCGGTATGTGCAACTGTGTATCACATCACATTATATAATTATATTTCATACCAGTTTAATACATCATAAGATTAAAAATCTACAGTTTTTTGTTTGAGGTTGTGAAGATTGAACAATTTTTTCTTCGGCTTCCCTGTGATAATTGTAGCTGCGCCACTGCGCGTATGTACTATCTGTCAAATCTTTCTTCTGTATCTTTTCTCAATATTACACATTTTATTTTTCACTCAAATTAAGTGAACACCTAATACTTAACTTAACCTACATATTCGATCGCAATAAAACATCTTAACGTCACAAATGATGACATATTCATAAATATTTCGAATAAAAAAAGACGTAAGACGTAATCTAAGTGATAAAAATCGGCATAAACAATAAACTGTGTAAGGGGTGCTGTCAAAAGTCGCGCCGTAAAAATGGGATCGTGAAATTTAATAGGCTCAGGATTTCCGGCTCTTTACTCTTTGCTGATAAATTCGGTTAGGAAAAATGGAAACTTTTGTTGAATAATTTCCAAGAATAAAAATGTTTTCTTCCATTTTTACCTAAGGACTAGACTGCCTTCGTAATAAGGTCATGCCTAAAAACAAGTTCAGAAATTGACAAATATTTGAAAGAGAAAATTGTTCATAAATTGATCCTTTCTAACAGAGCACCTGCCATCTAATCTCTTCACCACCCTTGGTTGACTGGTAGAGAATGCCTAAGGCATTAAGTCCGCCTTTGTACTTTTTTAAGTGTGAAAAGTTTAAATAAATAAATAAACGTAGACGTTGTTTCTTATGTCTAGGACATACAAAAACAACGGTAGCCAAGAAGCCAAGGACTCCTCCCTATTTTTAAATCAGTAAAAATCAGTGTACGAGTAAATGCCGACAGACACTACGCTGACAGACTGAACACCGACAAGACTATACTTCGACGGGACTCTTCGCCGACAGGACACTTTGCCGACAGGCACCTCGAGGGCACACCGAGGTTCGGTTTGGTTAGGTCCCTTTAAACCGTGCACACCGAAATAGGAGCCCCGCGCAGCGGGGCTTCGTCGACGTGCTATCAGCCGTAAGGTATTAAAGTACCTAGATTATGTATGCAATGCCAGGGCATTGCATACATAATCTACATCATCATCTTCGCCGACAGGTCGGCGAAGTATCCTGTCGGCGAAGAGTCCCGTCGAAGTAAAGTCTTGTCGGTGTTCAGTCTGTCGGTGTAGTGTCTGTCAGTGTTTAGTCGTACGCTCAGTAAAAATATATCTCCTTACGGCATTTTTTTTTAGTAAAGCGATCTTAATACAACATTGTTAGCTGATTTTGGGTTACCCTTATTACTTTTACGCCAAAAGATTCACAACTCTCGCCCAAATTAAATTGTGAACTTAATCATCACTCATGAAAGTGAATCGGTGGGAGCAACCTGCATGCTTGCTAGAAGGTAAAAAGGTTTGGAAGGAGATTGGGAAGGTTTGTATGTGAACATCCTGTAGCTATGTGGATGTGGTAGAATTACATGTTAAGAGAATGTCCTTTGCTTAAGATTGTTAGGTGCTTGTTAATGAATTCTGATGAACGAAAATGTAATTTTGGTTTTCGTTAAAACCAAAGATTTAGAAACAGGATGGGTTAAAACCGTGCTTTTTTATTTGCAGGTTTTTATTCGTGTTATTTTACTGTATGAGCTGGTAACAGTTAACGAGCTTCGAAATAACTTACTACATTAACGGTTGAACAAAACCTCGGAAACACCATAAAAACGTATCATCCATAAATTATACGAGTAGTAATAAAAATTACAACACTGAACAATTTCGTAACTCGATTCTTTCCGAAATGACAAATAGGACGAAACAAGAACAACCCGGTAACCTGTCAAACTGGTGCCATAAAAGATCTTTACTGATGTTAGATAATGTCTTATTATTGCAGTAAAGTGAAACAACAGATATTTCGGACCCTTAGTGAACCATTTTAAGCTGCGGGGCAATTGCGTAACACACTTACAGTTGGAATAGGTTTCATTTTGACAGTTTAACAACATTCATTGCGTTATTCACGTTGTTGAGCACTAGAATTTTTCAAACTTATGAAGCAATGGATTAGCCATTTTCTTCAAAATCTTTCGGATTGACATTAAAGTGTGTTATGCAGTTAGGGTGATGGTTATTAATATTGTAGTAGTAGAAGTCTTGCATAATCAGCCTGTATCTAATGTTCCCACTGCTGGGACACAGGCCTCCTTTCTTCGAGAGGGAGTGGGCTGTAATCTACCACGCGGGCCTAGTGTGGGTTGGTAGATGTTACAAGTCTTCAAATTTTTGGTTCTGGGACATGCCGGTTTCCTCCCGATGCTTTCCTTCACCATTTTGAGAGCAGTGGTGACGAAATTGTAATACAAAGTTTAGCATGTGCATGTGAACTGAGGAACCACACTGGGAATTCGCAAAATGAAAATCCTAGGATTTAGTAGTAGACTTAAAACAACTGTAGAACAAATCTGGGAATTTGTAAGCAAATATAGGTATATTAAAAACTACTGCCCTTAAAGTGTGGTCCCTCAGTTTACACGTACATAATATAGCGCCTACCTGGGTTCGAACCCTCGACCTCACAAACGATCAGCCAGGTCTCGGAAAGTATCTTAAAAATGAAGGTTTTGTGAATACAGACATTTAGTAAAGAATATTTAAAGATATTTACTAAATAACAGACCACAAAGCATTAAAGATTAAAAAAATATAACAACAAAGATAAATATTTTAGTGAATATTACTGAATAAATAACTATTCTTTTTCTACATATACGAGTAGTTTTAGTAAAAGTCTGAAAACGTTTTGTAAAAAAGAAATGAAGCAAAAAACTAAATATCGAAACATTTTGAAGATAGCGATGATTAAAACTGCTCCCTCAATCCTCACCTCCACTGACATATGTGCGTGTGCTAGCTGCTAGACGAGAGCAATATCAGAAAGTCTAGTGTACTTCACTTTTAGTAAAAAGTTTCTACTAAATAATAGGTATCTAAAATTGTGTATTTCTTACCTCTTAGCTGAGATAATATTATTTTTTTAATCTTATGAAAACAGATAGAATAGTGTGACCACACAATGAAACAAAATGTAGACAGTACTATTATACTTCATTTAATGTGGTATTAGACGAAACGAAAACAAGGTTGTACGGTTAATTTAATGCTATATTACATGGCTTATGTGTATTTAATAAAAAGTAGATTAAAAAATTAATTAAATCACTTATTATAATACAGTACTAATAATAATTTAGAAATAATGATCATCATTGCAAAAGAAGCTCGTTCATAAAACAGTGATATCTGTAGATAAAGGAAGATTAAGTTTTTTTTATAGCATTGAATTTTTTTTTTCTACTCGTAACTATAAATAACTAAGTTGATTATCAAGCTGTATCCGAACGCAAACTTGAAGTAACATTAAATTAAACTACCCTCAATTTTTTATTTATGTTCAATGTGTATCAGCTCAGCGGTTTTTAATGTATGCATAGTGTTTTTGAGGATAAATAAAACAGGAAACTGAAAATAGGTGGGATCACACTTGACAATAACAATAGAGAACAAACATTAGAGTTTGTGGTATTGGTATAATAAATCAGTTGTCAATATTTGTCATTTTCTTGATGATAATAACGTGAGATACATAATGTTATATTTATTTTATACTAGAGAAAATAAGTACCACTTGAACTTTAACTTGAAGTTTAGTGAAATTTTAATAATTAAATCTTAACAATTTTATCTTGTTCAGAACAGGAACGTATCATTTTCATTCACTATAAACATTATAATGTACCAGTTCATAGGTTGATTTCCACGGAGATTAAAAAGTAGTAAGGTGATATTGAAATTGGTTTTCGCTGCAAAATTCGCGTGCTGTTTCTGAAAGATATTCGATGGTTACTTTCAAGTATGACTTATAAATCCTTTCTGTAAAATCCATACATGTTTTATTACAGTGGTGGCCAGAGGTCGAAAACCAAAAATTAGCTATGTAAATCAATGCAATGTTTTTAGGAAATATGCTGAACAATTGCAAGATCCAAATATAAAATGTAATGATCCAATTTTGAAGAACTTTAACATAGAATGACACCATTGGCTTTGTATATATCACTACAACGCAATCGAAATACCATTTTCGGTAGTCATATTTGATCGTCTGATGAACCTACAACTTTGAGTGATGAAAAGAGTTGTTCTGCAAGCAGTAGTCCTTCATCATTAACATCGGCAAGTAAAAGCAAAAATAATAGCCCAGGTGTAGAAAAATCCAAATAATTTTTATTTAATCTTGGTACATATGAATGGAGAAAGATAAAACCCTTAAGTGGATATAAGAAACGGAGTGGTACTTCAACGTATAGACAACATAAAACGTTGCCAAAGTACAAATGGAGCCACATGTTGAAGGAAAACAATTGGACACATTCAAAA
The DNA here is from genome assembly GCA_947568875.1 of Fissipunctia ypsillon. Taxonomy (NCBI): domain Eukaryota; kingdom Metazoa; phylum Arthropoda; class Insecta; order Lepidoptera; family Noctuidae; genus Fissipunctia; species Fissipunctia ypsillon. Next base: position 21,366,583 of record OX387660.1, on the reverse strand, counting down.
CTACCCTGCACATGGGTCTTTAAGAAAAACAAAATTGAGGATGATAAAATTAATTTGCATGGGAAGTGTGCCCAATGTTGTGCGGAAATTAATTTATCAAATCAAAAAATGACTGACAAAATTGTTAAATTTCTGTGTAACGTTCGTCATTTTGATGTCAAAGTCAAACATAATCTGAAAACTGTCCAAGTTAACGCCTTATAGGCAACAATTGGCTAAAGAACTACGTTGTAAGCCTGCTGTCATGGTATGTACATAATGAGTTGGCTTCGAAACTGATTGAGAGCGAAGACTACAAAAGTTCTCCTATATTGCCATCCATATCGGCTTTAAGAAAAATTAAATCAGATGCTAGATTGGAGCATTGCCACATAATAATCCAATCATTTCTTTATTGGTGTTGGCTCAAAGTGTTGATCATGACAATAAGAATATTATTCGTGAAATATACTATATTTCCAGATTTTCGTTTGTTTTTTTGGAGTGACTGCCAAATAAAGTACTATAATGAGTATCACGCAAAATTTCATACAATTACCATAACAATAGATGCTACTGGTTCCTTTGTCGAAAAAGTATGTTTTCTAGATGGTACAAACATCACAAATCGATTATTTTTATACGTAGGGCTTATTACAGGTAAAGCCAAATTGAAGTCCGTGCCAATTTTTGAAATGGTGACAGACTCACATTCTGATGAAACTATAAGTTATATATAATATAACACAATTGCTTTCCATTTTCGAAAGCAACAATTCGCAGAGATCTAAAGTTTCTATCAGACTAGATACGTGTCATTTCATCACTTCATAATTTAGCATATTTTAAGTATGATATCGATGCGCGGATACGGTATTTTTACACGCGCTGTTTAGTATTTTTAAAGCACCATGAAAATTATGTAACAGTAAAGGAAACCGTCCAAGATATTTGTTTGCCTTGGTCAGTATACCAATGATATGGACAATGACTGCAAAGAAGCAAAATTACGACTTGATAAATTATTAAACGGAGTAGAAGAAGTTGACCAGTTAAGATTCAGAAAGAAAAAAATTGGATGTGAGGATTTTACTTTTTCACTTTGGTTTGTCGATATTCTTAAAACTGTAATATTAAAAAAATTATACTGTTTTACACCATTCATTCCAATGCAACGTTAAGAATAATTCATCACGACTAAGACTTCCATAAGATTTAAAAAAACACTCCAAGACTTCCATTAAGACTAATATAGAGTTAAGACTTCCATTGCGGTCAAATTTATCATGTTCATATTTCGATTTCGAAAATAAAGCACCATCATCGTCAGATATAAAAAGTCACTTTAAAACTTTGAAACACTTAGTTTTTAAAACAAAAGTACAAAAATATAGAATCGACGAGTTCATGAAAAATTACCCCAATTTTTTTAGATAGAATAATAAAAACTGCACTTGCTGATCTATGTGAAGATACATACAAATACAAAAAAAAAATACAAAAATATTTATTTCAACTTAAACATTGTGTCATACATAAATTGAGGCAGCCCCAGTAAGTAAAGAAGAAGAAGAAGAAGATGATGATGATGATGATGATGAGAGGAAGATGTAGTGAATAAAGCAATCCCACATAAAAAAATGCTCGAGAAAGAGAAAACGTCCAAATGTATGTCAAGATAAAAAAAAAACGCCAAAAAAGTTTAATATTTCTACTGGATATTTTTAATGCAGATTCAATATTTTTGATCAACCCTCTTTTATTGAAAATTGGAGAGGAAAAGCTGAAATGAATAAAGAGAAAAGGAATCATAATGTAAAATTGAATTGATTGATTGATTGAATTGTTGAATTGATTGATTGATTGATTGTCGGTAAGAAATCGGTTGTCATTTAAAGTCAAGGCACGTGAGCATATACGTAAGAACTTGGCAGAAACATCCCAGCGCTGATTTGGTGGATTCGTTTTCTCCTCTTTTGATCGTTATTTCTCCTCTACCGTCCGTTATTACTCCTGACGAAGTTTATTCCGTTTATAAGTATGTATGTATATAACTATATATCTATGTATTTACTCTAGTATTTTATAGTTATTTTCGTGTTATCTATCCTTTATGTTGCACCTGCCATGTTTTCTCTCTGCATCACCCTAAGGTTGACTGGTAGAAAATGCCTCAGGCATTAAGTCCGCCTTTGTACGGTATTCTTTTTACTTGTCCATAAAGTTTTAGTAAATAAATAAATAAATAAACTTGTTAAAAAAGGTAACTTGTGTCGTTCGGTACTACTGATATGTCACTTTTAAGAATACTTGTGGTTTCGGTTCTGTAATGTACTTTTTGAGTGCAGGATTCAACGAAAATGAGAATATTCGAGACGTTATGGCCCCTTTTAACAAAGATTTAATTCCACAATATATCGAGCCTTTTCAGGAAGAACATCGTAAGCGACAGTTTGCACTTTCTACAGGAAAAGGTTTTTTCTTTCCTAATTAAAAAGTATTTATTATATCTTTCTGAATTTTCATGACTTGTTATTTATACAACTATTGCTCTAATATAATAGTATAATAGTCAAGATGCAAAACTGTCTAATCAAGAGGTTACGAAGAAAAAATCGTTTTTGGCGGTGTGGTGATTTTTGGCGCTTACGATGTTTTTCCTAAAAAGGCTCGATAAGATGACATTTATTTAATGAGAGCAAAAATTGCTTCACAATATTTTAGCTCATTAAATGAGAAAGGAAACCATATTAGCTATGATTGCCAGTGTAATAACACATATATCGTACAGACGTTCCCTATTTAAACAGCGCGAATAGTGCACGTCTATGTAGCTCAAATTGGTTTGTTTTGTAGTGTTCTAGATTAAGGTTTACTAGACACACTTTTTATTGTTCTCCTTTGTCTCTAATATTAGTACGTATGTATATTATTTCAATGTCATGAAAATGCCAATTTTAGATGTTATTTATTTGAATTGTAAGTGAATGTGCTCTTGGTGTGCTTATTATAAATAAATAAATAAATATATTTGAACATATATGTATTTCTAAGATATTTTTTCAGTGCAACTTTCACAAAAAAGTGTTTAAATACATCCTGCTAATCAAACTTTATCAAAAGAGACATTGCGTTTTTGCGTTTAAATATAAATTTTATTGAAATATTTGGCATAGGTATTTTAGAAGAGGCAATTAACATCGATGAAGGAAACAGGAACTGCCACTTATGATGGCCAATTTAGTTACGATTACGAGCTTTCAAAAATAATATCATTCGAGTTGAATGGCACGGATAAAAATAATATCATTCGAGTTGAATGGCACGATTAAAAATTCTCTTAATAATGTTCCTGTTACCACTGTTACTTACACTTACTGTTGTTGATAGTAAAGAACAAAACCTACAAAATCGTGGGTGCATCTGAATTCATCCCAGCATTAATTCCAGGCGGTCTTAGCCATTGCCGATGTCACTGTTTTATGAATGAGCGTTTCTTTTGCTATGATGATCAACATCTCAAAATTATTGAAAGTACTGACCAACAAATATCCTTACATTCATTAACCTACGTCCAAATTTCACTTACTTAAATAAAAATATTATAATAATTGATTAGTTAATTTTGTAATTTTATTTTTTATTAAATATACATACATACGCCATTAAACCACCACCATTAAATGACCCGTACAACCTTGTTTTCGTTTCCTCTAAATAATGCTACATTAAATGAAGCATAATAGGTACTGTCTACATTTTGTTTCATTGTGTGGTCACACTACTCTATCTGTTTTCATAGGATTAAAAAAATAATATAATCTCAGCTAAAAGGTAAGAAATACACAGTTTTACATACCTATTATTTAGTAGAAACTTTTTACTAAAAGTGAAGTACACTAGACTTTCTGATATTGCTCTCGTCTAGCAGCTAGCACACGCACATATGTCAGTGGAGGTGAGGATTGAGGGAGCAGTTTTAATCATCGCTATCTTCAAAATGTTTCGATATTTAGTTTTTTGCTTCATTTCTTTTTTACAAAACGTTTTCAGACTTTTACTAAAACTACTCGTATATGTAGAAAAAGAATAGTTATTTATTCAGTAATATTCACTAAAATATTTATCTTTGTTGTGTGGACTGAGGGACCACAGTTTAGTCGTTATATTTTTTTTTTTATCTCTAATGCTTTGTGGTCTGTTATTTAGTAAATATCTTTACAAATTCTTTAATAAATGTCTGTATTCACAAAACCTTAATTTTTAAGATACTTTTCGAGATCTGGCTGATCGTTTGTGAGGTCGAGGGTTCGAACCCAGGTAGGCGCTATATTATGTACGTGTAAACTGAGGGACCACACTTTAAGGGCAGTAGTTTTTAATATATTTGCTTACAAATTCTCAGATTCGTTCTACGGTTGTTTTAAGTCTACTACTAAATCCTAGGATTTTCATTTTGCGAATTCCCAGTGTGGTCCCTCAGTTCACACGCAAGCGCCTGCCTGGGTTCGAACCCTCAACCTCGAGTCGTAAGTCGGGGCACCACTGCTCACTACAAAGTAGAAGTCTTACTACAGAGTTAATTTTATTATCAATATAAAGCTCAATTAAAATCTCAGTAGTATTCTTGGAATTTAAAAATGTATGTGTTCTATATCATATCGGTACAACGTAAAATACAAAGCTCCATGGTTTCTGACGGAATAACATTCAGAACGGTCTACAATTACACCGTGTATTGGCAATGGTTGATTGATTGATATTAAAATCATTATTTTCTATGGTTGGTGCAGTTACATTTCTCACCAAACCATGAGAAGCTTTATGTTAATTTCAAACAAGATCGTAACTACGTAACATACAATGTGGAAACGACAATACGACAATACATGAAAACACTGCTATAGGAGTATTTAGGAACTAAGAATCAAATAAATCAAAACATTGAAACAAAAGTTAGTTTTCTAAAAAACTAAATATTAGTGATGCGCCGACTATGGGTTTTGTCAATCTTTGTCTATTTATAGTGACTAAACTATTGGATATATTTGGTTGAATTTTTGTATGCAGACTGGGAACGTCATTAGATATGTGAAGTTTAATTTATTGTGGTATTGTCATCTCCACCTTGTAAAGGCTAACAGTTAACTATAATTATGAAGCTCAAAGAAACCAATGTTAACTAGATACGTTCTGTGGGTTCCTGCAAATAATAGTTCCATCATAATCAGCCTATAATGTTCCCACTGCTGGGACGCAGGCCTCCTCTCCATGAGAGGAAGTGGGCTGTAATCCACCACGCGGGTCTAGTGCGGGGTGGTTGATGTCACATGTTTTCGAATTTTTGGTTCTAGGATATGCCGGTTTCGTCACGAGTTCCACCATAATAGTCCCTAATAGTTTCGTGTTTAGGTGACCAAGGAATTACGTCAAAAGGATAGGTAGGATACTTTTGATCGGCACAGGAACAACTGTGTACCACGCCTAACATATGTATATGGCTGTTAACCTCCACAAAAGAAGTACGATGTGCTACTTGCCAAGCAGATATCCCCATTTCCCTGGTCAACGCTGGAAAATTATTCTAAAGCAGTGAAAATTCACTAGCTCATTATACTCCACATGACAATTAGAATGCAGTTAGCTAAGCTATGTTACGCGTCAGTGTGATAGACTGCATTGTAGTCGCTCCGAGCAAGTTAGATTGGTAGTTTGTTGGACCTATGTAGGTAGGTACTACCGTAGCCAATGCATTGAAAACTAAGATTAGTTACATTCTGGGAATACCTATTATGTAATATAAGTTCTTTATATTAATTAATATTTTTATCCCTTGAAATGTCAATGAATTCGAAGTCATCCTGTGTCAATCAATCTGCCTAGCCTTTTCGCAACTAAGTATGTTGGGGTCGGCTTCCAGTCTAACCAGATGCAGCTTGAATACCAGTATTTTACATGGAGCGACTGCCTATTTGACCTCCAGAACCCAGTAACTGGGTACACGATGATAACCCTTGGTAAGACTGGTTGTCAGACTTTCGGGCTTCTGACGACCCATAACGAGTCAAAGATCCACGAAGTCATCCTGTTTATGGAAATATTATACCAAGGTGGTAGAACGATATTGTGCGACTCCAATAAAGGTAACGATTGCGTAATTTTGTCATATCCGGTGCGAAGTTTGTCTACACTGGAGGTCCTTTGATCCCATAAGCAATAACTGGTTGTACTGATAGACTGCTCAGTTAGGTGGTTCCAAAGCGCAATTAATGAGCTTGGGATTCTGAGTTCGGTATGCGAGTTGGGAAAAAATGTTATTTGGTTATTGGAAATTAATCAGTAGGGGTTCAGAGCCTGTATTCGTACCTGGTTAAAGGTTAACCCTCCCCCATATCACTTGGGACACATTTACACAAGCTACTGAAATGCAAGCGTACAATTTACACTTCTGCTTACCGATTCGTGAAAAAACTTTTTTGCAAAAAAAAAAACACCCGACTTCCAAAAAAAAAAAAACACTACAAAATGAAAAATATCTTTAATTTCGGAAGTCGCTGTCGTTGGTTCTCTATTTTAGTTTTTTGCCACCAATTTCCGAAATTAAAGTTATTTTTCACTCTGTAGTGTTTTTTTTTCGGAAGTCGTTTTTTTTGCAAGAAAGTTTTTATTTTTCACTTTTTAGTTGTAGTACCTACCCCACACAAAGTCGTAGAACACTACTTCGAAATTATTATAACATCATCAATATACACCAAGTGGAAAAAATACGTATTACTGAAGCTAACTCAAAAGCCACTCATCAGAACTTGGACAAATTTATATGGAACCAATCTGGAAGTATATCCTTTAAAAAAAAAAAATTTTTCAAATCGGTTTATAAATAACGGAGATCTGAGTTAACAAACATAAAAAAAAATAAAAAGTACAACCGAATAGAGAACGTCCTCCTTTTTTGAAGTCGGTTAAATGATAAATGATTTTATTTCTGTAAGTAGGTTTATACAAACACTTTTACACGTCAAACATTTTTTTTTTAAACTAGATGAGGCCGTCGTTTCCTATCTGACTACTCTGAGAAGAAATGCCGAAACAAACTCAGAGGTCTATTTTAAAGTCCAGACATAATCTTGGTCAGATCATGTGAAAACCATGTAGGTTGGTGTCTGAAATAGTCTTTTGAGGAAAGAACCACACAGATTGAGTGGACCTGTCCAGTCAGTGCAAGCATCTGTCAGTAATCGTACAGCTCAACTTAAAAGTTAAGGAGCTCAACGATTCGACGAACAATACCAAAGAAAGGACATTTGGGTAGGCCGCATAATTTACTCAAACTGGCAAACTATGATTAAAGCTGAAAGAGAAAAAAAAAACAAGGACCTACATGGTCTTCACATTCACAGTAATTAAAATAATATATCATTTTACAAAGTAAATATTCATGTCATTGTATATATAAAATTCATCAATGTCAATGTGTATATAAGAAGAAAAAAAAAGTTAGCAACAAGAAAAGAACAAAAAAAAATCACTATGTATAAAAAAAATATATATTTAGGTTAAAAACCGGCGTGATGTTTATTTATCTCATAAATTAGTAAACTGGAATGTGTAAGGTTTTTTGGAAATTCACCAAGCTTGTCAGCAGGACTATAGTTTCACCTGTCCTAGTTGGTACAATCTTACGTCAAAAAAAAGAGCATGCTTTCAGTCTGATGAGTTGTTGCTAAAGCTAAAACTAATGTATTTCTGCACTCTCATGAACATAAAATATTATGCATTCCTCTTTGAGACTCATACTGCTTTAGAGGGCTTAATTAAAATATAATAAATTTTAAAATACTGGGGTTGTTTTACCTTTTGTACACGTGCGTTCATTAAAACGTGGACACTGAAAAGGATAAAAGGAAATTTTATTACAAATGTACAAAGATTGTCTATATTCTTTTCATGTTACTAGCTGTGCCCCGTGACTTCGTTCGCGTGGTTGTCGTAAGATACACAATATACTAAAATAACAGCCACATTTTAATAAAACTCCCTCGTCTCCTGACCTGTCGCGTTGCATCGCCCGCCCGTATTACTTCGTTTTCGCTTAGTGTTCTTTCTGAATTTTTCTTTTTGCTCGGCTCCTAAGGGTTGTAGCGTGATGTTACATAGGATGTAGCTATCCTCGGGAATTGAGCTACCAAATGCAAAAAGAATTTTTCCAATCCGACATTTATTCATAATTTCTTGGGTTTTAATGTTTTGTTTTGCGCAGAAGCCTAATTATTTTTCAAAACTAAAAGGAGCCGAAGTTACCCGCCGTAACAGTAGCTACCTGCCACTGAAAGTTTCGTCAAAATCGGTCCAGCTGTTTTGGAGATTAGCCGGAACAAACAGACAAACATTTTAAAAATTGCTTTTTGTTACAACTACTGTAATGGCCTGCCACGATACTAGGACAGATCAGTACTTCTGTGTATGTGTGGTCTCTTCTAGAGGTGTGTTATTGGATATAATATGAATGAGACACACGGCAGCACTGCTACAACTATTTATTGGCTTATAGGAAAGCACGTTACATTGTCCTCCGTAAAGCTAGCACTCGCACTGACTCCATATAAACGAATTTGACTATATGTCATAGTTTAAACCTATTCTATATTTCAATAAACCAGTGTTTGTCTTATCAGCCAATGCCACAATCCGTGGAGGATTCATGGTGAAGGCCGGCCCGATTAAAGCCTCTACAGTATCGTATATACTTTCTTATGCAATTAGTAAAAATTTGTTATTTTAACATTACAAACAGACACTTCAATTTTATTTATTTGTTTAAGTATATAGATTATGCCATAGTTTAAATAATATTAAAGTAATTCAACCGATTAATATTGTTACATAGCCAGGCATAGGTTTTAATTTGAACAAAATTATGAACTAATAAAGATTACTTTCTTAAAACACGAACTCTTTTAAATGTAACTGACAGGTGTCAAGTATTGCTTATATTTTAGCCACCGAGAGAATGCGTTATTGTCTCGGTGGCCAGGTAATACGTTTCTAAGCTAATAATGTTGCTGTGTTGATGAATTACCAGGATAGCACTTACGTATTTTTCATTTTCTACCGAATGACGGACGGACGACCGGTGATGGAGCTTATTTTCTTAAATATTGTAAAATTTTAATCAGGATTCTATACATGGCCAAAATTAGGTACTAGTACGACTGTATTCGCTTCAGAATCAGCCCAACGTGTTCACGGTTACAAAGCCATGATACAAAGCAACGCCTAGTCATAGTCTGAAAACGGAATGCAAATATAATTGGGTACTTAAGAATTCAGGCGTGGGATGTCCATTACAGCAAAAACATTGTTTGAATAATTTTACCTTAAGATATTTTAAGTATCAAGTTATTTAAGTATTAAGTTGTTTTTCAACTTAAAATAGCTTTGGAACCTAGGATCAGTTACAAAAATAATGAACATTTTGCTGTCGTATCGGTAGCTTTTACTAATAACGGTTGTTGAACCTCCTGTTGATTGGTGTAAATGAAAAAAATATTCTAATATACATACATACATAAACTCATGCCTTCTTCCCATGGGGGTAAATAAACTACAGAACACTACCTGCTTCGTAGCAGGTAGTGTTCTGTAGTTTATTTACAAAAAGTGTCAAAAGGAGTATGTAAGCATCGTTGCTTACATACTCCTTTTGCCTCATTTACGTTCATATATCTGGTCATACACGCACGCTGGTTACGAGTACTACGCACCTGACCTTCTGAAGAACATCACCAATAAGATCACTATATGTCTTCCTAGGGCATCCCCTTCCTGCGTTTCCACTCACATCTGCCGTGTAAATACCTTTTGTTAGTCGACTTTCATTCATCCTCTCAACATGACCAAACCATCTAAGCATACTCTTTTCAATTTTTGTCACTACATCTTCTTTTAAACCGCACCGTTGCCTTATCACATCATTCCTCAGTCTATCATTTATAGTCACACCACATATGCTTCGCAAGGAACGCATTTCCACAGCATTTATTCTACTTTCATGCTTCTTTTGCCACACCCAACATTCACTTCCATACATAAGCGTAGGTACCAGCAGACCATTGTGAACAGCCAGTCAGTTTTGGACATTAACTGGTTGGTCACAACCGCATGTATAGCACCATTCACTTTATTTCCCGCATTTACTCTCCTTTCCACATCTTCATCAATCTTTCCATCCCTTGTAAACAGACTCCCCAAATATAAAAACCCACTTACTTGCTCCACACTTTTATCATTTATTTTCACATCACACATCAATACGTCCTCTTCTCTTTCAAACAACGTGACCTTCGTCTTATTCACATTTATATTCATCCCTTTCACTTATATGCTTGAAAAACATTCTAAGTCCTATTTTATTAGTCACAGTTTGTAAAAATATAAATTTAGCCCATATCTATATCATTACAAAACCTATATCTACAGGTTTCCATAACATTCAGTCGTTGAAGTTTGCAATAGCTTAAATTTTAAACTCGGCTCACGTATGAAGTTGTAAATGGTGATTTTCGCGAGTCAAGTGAAAAGTTTTGTGAGCTCCCAGACGCCTAACTCAGCCGTGGCTATCCTCGAAAATGGCTTGTTGTAAAATTTCTTTGCATTTTGAAAAGACGTAGATTTTCGTCACCAATTTCGTGGTTCTGTTAACGGAAAATGTATGCATAAAGAGTGCTATTCGCTACAGTAATGCGACAACGACAAAAAATGAATATTGGTCGCTAAGCGTAAAAAAAAACTGGAATAGCTAAAGTAAAACATTATCACATTAAACACAAACAAACAACATAAAAAATCAAGGTTGCCACATTAAATGTCCGCCACTGCACATACTCGTATATAAAATACATTTTGTTTGTAAATTTTTGAGTAACTGCATTCTGATGTCATTAATCTGCGTGTATTTACGTAACGTAGCTCTACACTGTTGATTTTACGGGGTATCCTCTTTAAAACAATATGGACTTCAACAAATATCTCTACACCACTCAAAAATCAACCTTATTAAAGAAATTTTAGGGGAAGTTTCAGCTTGTACTGTTTCCAGCGTTAAGCAATGTAAAAGTCGGTAAGAATTTTCATTATTAAAAATAGTTTTGTAAAAACGTGAAAGTTTCTCAAACAGTTCTGTTGTGAATTGTTGTCCGACAAGTGTTTTTGTTATTTTTGATTCGGTAGTTGAAGTTTTCAGGTTGTTTTCCGAATGAATTACGAGTGTTGTTCAAGTTCGTCTCCTACTTATTTTTATTTCAGTAAAAAAGAGCAGTGCGTGCCTTTCAAGAAATACAACCAGTATTTCTTGAAGGGCCATGGAAAAGATAATTAGGTACTAAGGTCCATACTAGTCAGCAAGAATAGTGGCTTGACGTAGGTATGATTATTGACAACTAGCTGTGCCCCGCGACTTCATTCACGTGGGAGTCGTAATATACACAATATTCTAAAATAACAGCCACATTTTAATAAAACTCCCTCGTCCTCTGACCCGTCGCCAACCGCCGCGTTGCATTGCCTGCCCGTGCTATTTGTTCACAATTTCATGGGTTTTAATTTTTTTGCGCAGAACCCTAATTCTTTTTCTAAAACAAAGGTAGCTTACGTTACTCCTTATAACATCAGCTACCAGCCAGTGAAAGTCCCGTCAAAATCAGTCCAGCCATTTCGGAGATTAGCCGGAACAATCAGACAGACAGACAAAAGTTTTAAAAATTGTTTTTTTTTGTTATAAGTACACAGTACAACAATACAGTTTTGTTACAGTAAAAATTTGTTATTTGGACTTTACAAACATACTTTACAATTTTTTTTTAGATGGAGACAAGACACTAACTCCTACGCTGATGATTGAAACATTCAGTATCTATTTTCTTCGATATGCTTGTAAAAAACCCGATCACTTTAAAAGGAATAAGAGCAAGATTTGGATGGATGACGTGGAATTAGCAATTATGTTTACATACAAATCCGAATCATGATCCCTAAGCCGTCAAGATTCATAAAGTAATCTGGGAAAACTTTTTGATACCAAACATGGATGATAATTCTAATCTAAAGCCGTCTTCAGTACCTCGAACTTATCTAAGAGCAACTCACGTCGTAAATTATCCGCACGCTCCTCAAATTAGAACATTTTAATTCAAAATGGCGGCTGGGACGAACCTGTGTGCCCCAATTACATCCTATTTTAGATTTAATAATGTTACAGGGGCCTAAAATCCCCGATTGTTTGTCACAGGGTTAAGGGATTAAGTGGGACCACAAAACAGAGTTTCAAAATTTTTCTAGTTCCAGTGTAACTTTGTGTTAATTACTATAATTATGATGAGAATATAATGGTTTTGGTTTCTGGTACGTGGTGTATGGAAACGAGAATAATTCGATTAGCTAACATCCATAATCAATTATATAATCTGACATCCCCAGTTTCAGGTTTTGACTTCTTGAGATTTTGCACCGCTTATGTGAACTGATTCCTATTAAAAGCTTTATATTAATTTGAAGGTCAACAGGAAAACTCTCCAATAAAATAATCATGTCCTATGATGAAAAAGCAATTCAAAACATTAGTCACAACAACCATTGACATGTCACTAACCCTTTCTCATTAACCCTTCCAAATGTAACTCTCACTCTAAAACCCCATATACGGCAGAAAGTCAGCTAAAATACGTTGACAAATGATTCTAAACAAAGGTAGTAGGTACATTAATATGGCCGCAAACTGTAGAGACCCCTGTGGACAAAGATATAGAGCGTGGATACATAAAATAATAAAGAGCAGAAGATCCACTGGTTCTTTCCTCAAAAGACCATTTCAGAAACCAACCTACATGGTCTTCACATGATCTGACCAAGATTATGTCTGGACTTTAAAAGAGACTGTGACCTCTGAGTTTGTTTCGGCCTTTCTTCTCAGAGTAGTCAGATAGGAAACGCCGGCCTCATCTAGTTTAAAAAAAAAATGTTTGACGTGTAAAAGTGTTTGTATAAACCTACTTACAGAAATAAAATCATTTATCATTATCATTTATCACTTCATGCAATGTGTGAAGTCATAAAGATAATCTTTTGGAGACGTAGTACCACTATTTACGTACATGTTTCTCCCACAAAGCAGCATTGAGGTGTGTGCCAAGTATTATTGATATAAAAAGCACACCTGCATAAAAGGCACTTCCATTCTTTGGGTTCTGTTATAATAATAATAATAATAACCCCACCGCCGTGTCTCTATGTTGATGTTATTGTGTTAGGGCTTGCGCGCTCCGAACTCTGGGACTGTGCCGGTAGAGTTTATTTTGCCGAAAGAGGCCTAGAGTGAGGAGCCAGACCAAGAGACATACATGAACCCGCAGGGCAGCATGTGGCGAGCTGTTGGCCAGTAGCGACCCCACGGATCCTATCTCTCGGGAGAAGTCTGGTTCCTCAGCTCTGACTTGCCTTTATTGGCCGGCTGGAGTGAACACTGACGAGGAACAGAGCTCCCACCTCTTTCTTGCCTTTACTGGCCAGCTTGAGTAGAGATTCGCAAGAGCAAACGTGCTCGGAGGAAAGAAGTATTCCAGTAAGATGCTGGTAGGGATCTTGACCATATTTTTGGCTCTGGGATTGTCCTGACAGTCTTGGAATACCTCTTCAATCCTCTTAAGCACCTCAAGACATGTTGCCCCCTTGTCACTACGACACTATGGCATGTGCTAGCGACCGTTTTCGGGGGCCCATTATTGAGTGTGCAAGTCACCCTCTGCCATTTTATCCGTGTATTGCATAACATTGATCAGGCAGGGGACATAGCCTTTCCATATTTCTTGGTAACCAATCCACTATAGCCACCAGTGGTGCAGCTACAATTATCATTAGAGGGAAGCCGAAGAAAAAATTGTTAACTTCTCATAAACTCAGACAAAAAAATTTAGGCATTTTCGTAATGTTTTGAATCTTATGATGACTGTATTAATCTGGTATTAAATATATATAATGTGATGTGATACACAGTTACACACACAGGTGTACATTATTTGGCAATAGTAGACATTAAGAAGAGTGGTGGTTTTGAAGGGAAGCTGGTAGGAATCGGGTTGTATGAAGACTTCGCCACTGATAGCCACCCAAACCCATAGTCCAATATGTTTTGTTTCCATGTCCTACAATAGTCCTGCACCAAGCGGGGGTTGTCCTTGGGTGCATTTGCATAGTGCATACAGGGATAATCGTCGGTTGGTGCCTCTTCATCATTTAAAATTGTCTAAGGGGCCTCTGCGAGTTGGCTTCGACCCTTCGTACGCCTTCCAAAGGTCCGGGACCCCAGGGTCCCGAGATGTATGTATGATATATGTAAACAGATAAAAGTAATAATAAATAATAATTGTTTTTTGGATTTTATGCAGAGTCTCTTGCAGTTGCATGACAGAATTCATAGAATAAAACTCAGTTTTTCATGATTACTGAAATAAACCCTCTGCATCTATCTACATCATGTCTTTCCCCAAAATTAATGAAAACGCACCGTCTTCTCGAAATAACTCATCTTTTCAACAGCTGCCTTCTTCTGCAAAATGCCTCAAGCTCTCGTGATTGATTAATTGTTGTTATATCACTTTAACTTAGCAAAACAATAATTACTGTATCGTTGAAAATTATTTAGAACGAGATGTGAGACTATTTACTTTCAATAGCTTAGAATCTGTTCACTGAAAGTGTACTGGGGTGTAGTTTCTAGTTTACAAATACATAAGTTTGGTGAAAACTTTGGGTAATAATAATTTTGAGAATTCACCCAGAGATGTAGGTACTTATTATCGCAATGTAAAGCTGTATCCTGGTTCAACGGTATGAAAAACAAGAAAATGTCCCATTCCTAACAGAGCACCTGCCATCTAATCTCTGCACCACCCTTGGTTGACTGGTAGAGAATGCCTAAGGCATTAAGTCCGCCTTTGTACTTTTTAAGTGTGAAAAGATTAAATAAATAAATAAAATGGGCACAGGTTAGTTTTCAACTTTAACTCCAAAATTGGGGAGAACATTCAGTGAGTCAGTGGTGTCTTAGTTACCCTATACAGAAAAAAAAGGACAGAATGCTTTTAACAATCTAAAAAGAAAGATGCTCTATTGCGTCCATTTCCCTCTTTTGTGTGATTAGAAATCCTTTTAAATGCAAAAAGCAAGCCATTCCTCTCCTTAAAGCTTTTATACATTTACTTAAACTTTTTACTTAAGATCAACACTGCGGTGGTCCATTTGCTGTAGCTTGAAACTCAGCCAATGTTTGTTAGCTAAACATTTTGACGTGCTAGCAGCGTAAGTCTGTGAACAAGCTAAGCTGGAGGCACTTATTCGCTCACTATTCTTACCGCATCCGGTATCGGGTAACATAAGTTAAATAAGCTCGATAGTGTGTTGACAGCTAGAGTTTTATATTACCTGCAATGTGTTATTATGACCTTATCATTCAATAATGTTGATTATTCATGTTCATGTTTAGAGGCCAATGGTGTCGATTCTTTTGTACACCGAGCTAAACTAACTATCACTAAAATTCCTTACCTTTGGCTGTGCCTTTGGCTATGAGAATCTTAAAGCTATTCGGAAAAAAGACTAAATTTAAAAATAATTTTGACACAACTAAAATCGAATTTGATAATCGCGACTCCACGTTGTACGTGTTTGCCCTACCCCGTGATTTTTTTTTAGAAACCGGAGGCGCACAGGGGAGGGTAGCCTCGACGTGTCTTTTTAATGGAATTTTTCACTTTTTGTATGGAAAATATGAAAAATATTACCTACATGTTGAGTTTTAGGGGTTTAAGATTTTATAAAGGGGGTGGAAATTTTCATTATTTTTTCGATAGGGTACACCATTTTCGAAGCAAAAGAAGGAAAAAAAAGATACAATACTGTTTTTGCACCTGAAGTCGAAGTGTTGGTGTGAATTTTAGTTCATGACAACTAATTTTATTCCACACCTAAAAAGGTGATGCGATTAAAAAATCGTGATTAAAAATGGTCAGATTAAGGGCGGATTCGACCAAATACCATGTTATACCAGAGTAACTAACCCTTGAATAATTTTACTCATTGGTCTTACTCTGGGATAACTGTGTATGCGTTTTTCCTTCACAAACGTAGAGTAGCTAATACTGGGTATTTTTACTCTTGAGTTGATGAATGAAAATGTAAGCTAACTAAAATGGAAATACAACTGCTTATAAAGCGGAACGCAAGATTTTATGTCCACATAATTTTGCCGGTTTTCATTGGTGTCAACCATAGAGTATAGTAATATAGATAGGGAAGTGTCAACTGTCAATGAATAACACGAGATGGCATACTTGTCATTGTCAGTTGAGTAAGGTTATTTTTTCGAGTCGGTTTGGTTGATGATTTTGAATTTGTGATGTGGTCATTGAAAATAAATAATATGTCTGAAGGAAAAAGAGAAACGTAGCCCAAATTGGTTACCTTCTGAGAAAAACTTGCTGGTGGAACTCGTGGAAAATCATTTGGGTATAGTTGAAAATAAAAAAAACAGACGGTGTTACAATGAAGCAAAAACTTGCTGAATGGCAAAAAGCATACGAAAACATCTGGTAATGTAGCGGCCGCCATTGTATTAATCTCGGATAACTTGTCTACTCGATGAATTTTGGCGGTATAACGATTTACTCTGGGATAGACAGTTATTCCGGGATTAAAATTTGGTAAAACGAAAAGTTCTCGAACTCGAGAGTAATTAGCGATTTTATTCCCAGGATAAGACTTATACGAGTTTGGTCGAATCGGCCCTTAGTTAGGCAATTTAAATTTTAGGTGAAAAACGTCAAATTCAGAAAAGCAAAATTAGCATTTTTAACTCAGTGCCATCTTAGTGCAGTTAAACTAAAATATAGCCATTTTAGTCAATTTCAGAATGGAAAATCGTCGTTTGAAGGAAAACACTAAATTTTGGTGATTTTTAGTCTAGTTTAGAGGCATTTGTGACAAGAGAATCGGGACCAATACCTAATAAACGTCTAAAATATTGCTTTTTATGGTTGTCACAAGCTTTAAAAGCTCTGGTCAAACTGGGGCTCATCCCGCGCGGGATACAGGATGAAATTCGTTCGCACCGATTGTGTCAACTAACTTCTATGTGCGTGACTGCCTACTCATTAAAATATCGACTCGCGCAGTTGCTCTCGCGTCCTGCCCGAGATGTGCTGCAGTTGCTCTCGCGTCCTGCCCGAGATGCGCTGCAGTTGCTCTCGCGTCCTGCCCGAGATGCGCTGCAGTTGCTCTCGCGTCCTGCCCGAGATGCGCTGCAGTTGCTCTCGCGTCCTACCCGAGATGCGCTGCAGTTGCTCTCGCGTCCTGCCAGAGATGCGCTGCAGTTGCTCTCGCGTCCTGCCCGAGATGCGCTGCAGTTGCTCTCGCGTCCTGCCCGAGATGCGCTGCAGTTGCTCTCGCGTCCTACCCGAGATGCGCTGCAGTTGCTCTCGCGTCCTGCCCGAGATGCGCTGCAGTTGCTCTCGCGTCCTGCCCGAGATGCGCTGCAGTTGCTCTCGCGTCCTGCCCGAGATGCGCTGCAGTTGCTCTCGCGTCCTGCCCGAGATGCGCTGCAGTTGCTCTCGCGTCCTACCCGAGATGCGCTGCAGTTGCTCTCGCGTCCTGCCCGAGATGCGCTGCAGTTTGACCTCTCATCTCCGGCATCGGCACGAATTTGATTAAGAAGAAGAATTTTATTGTTCATGCTTTGGTAAGAAATATATATGTATATTATTCTCTCGGTGTCATGAACGTGGATGTTGCAGCAAATAGGAAGAGGCAATAGTCCAGCAGAGTGGACTGTGACAGGCTGAGTCTATTAACTGACACAAAAAAAATCTGAAACAGTTCCACAAGTAATATATTATATTATAATGTCTTTTGCTTACCGGTTTTTGTCTAGGAATTACAAAACTTCATACAGTCTGTCCTACCATTTGGTGACAATTTTTTCGTTACCAATATGAAAAGAAAAGTACTTCCAATTTATCGGCTTTGCCAATTTCGGTAGCGGAGTTTTTTCCATCGAGCTATTTCCCTACCTTCGAGCTATGCACGATGGTCCAACGCACACAGTTAGCAGAATGAAATGGATAAAAAACTTGGAAACAAGCTCCCCAACCACTTTCGGAAAAGGCTAGTTTTACAGCAAAGAATTTATTAATTAAAGAAGAAATTTACTTTCCTCTTTTATGCCTCTATGTCCCACAGGGATAGGTAGACGTAGGGGAACCGAAAGTACTTATACGACAACATTTCACCAGCTGCAAGTCCCAGGCAATTTATTTATTATTTCTGGCCAACCTACAATTTTTGTACTGTTACATGTTAAAATAAAGATTCTTATATCATCATCTGCCTAGCCTTTTCCCAACTATGTTGGGGTCGGCTTCCAGTCTAACCGGATGCAGCTGAATACTAGTATTTTACATGGAGTGACTGCCTATCTGACCTCCACAACCCAGTAACTGGGTAATACGATACGCCTTGGTAAGACTGGTTGTCAGACTTTCGGGCTTCTGACGACCCGTAACGACTGTCAAAGATCCATGAATGACGGCCGGGACCAACGGCTTAACGTGCTTTCCGAGGCACCGAGGAGTCTCGGTATGTATGTAAAGATGGTCACCCATCCACGAACCAACCCCGGCAAGCGTAGCTTAACCTGATGGATCGACCCGTGCGGCTGTTATTACTTAGCCACGAGCTCCTCATCCATCCATCAAAGGTTAGTATAACAATTTCTTATAGGTTAGCACCGCATGCTCCATAAAATAATGTATGTTACCAGTTATGTTGAAGTCTAAAGTAAAATTGAAATCAAAGTTTAAAAACAGAATTAAAATCAAAATTAAATACAAAAATAAAACAATTAAAATCAAAAGCACAATCAAACTAATACAATACAAAATCAAATTCACAATTAAAATCTCATAAACGCAAATTTACTAAAAAAAAAAAACACAAAATCAAATTACAGCCAATCTCAAAAAGGAATTGCACTATTAAATGTTATCCAGTGGAACTTGCCAAACGAGACAAAACGCACGTCAAAAAGATCGCTGTATTCGTTTAGCTGTTTACTGAGCCGAGGGACAAGCGTAGTGATATTGTATTATATTATATAACAGGGTGGTGTCCGTACCTCCACGTCCAAGCGTGTGATTTGCGTAATAATACATAAACTGACACCTTTTTCCCATGGGGGTAGGCAAAAAGTACAGAACGCCACCTGCTACGATCCATACATACTCATTTGGATTCGTTCACGTTCATACATCAGAGCAATTCTGGCAATTATAAGAACGCGAACGTTTGCGTTCTAATCTCAGTCATAATCTGTTAAAAATTGTAATATATAATTTACCTACATTTTTGACATTTGATTGTCGCTGAGATAAGATTGCGACTAGATTTTGAACCTTTTTAATTACGGGAATTGGCCTTCTGGTAAAAACATATACATAACACTTTGTCAAACCGATGTTTCGGATTAGGACCCCACGCTCGGCAACACTGATTACTTTATCAACTAGACATGTCATCATCATTATCATCTGCCCTTTCCCCAACTATGTTGGGGTCGGCTTCCACTCTAACCAGATGCAGCTGAATACTAGTATTTTACATCTGACCTCCACAACGCATGTTACCGGGTAATACGATACCCCTTGGTAAGACGGGTTGTCAGACTTTCGGGCTTCTGACCACCCGTAACGACTGTCAAAGATTCACGAATGACAGCCGGGACCAACGGCTTTACGTGCTTTCCGAGGCACGGAATTAGACATGTCATCATGTTAGTCTAAACGTCCAGTTCTCCTTCAAGTGAGCGGTCACTTGCAATTGCATTTTTTTCTGGCAATTTTCATTTTGACCTTTCTCGGTAGCGGTACCGAGAAAGGTCAAAATGAAAATTGCCTCAATACGCTCGGTAATCGCAGTTCGTAATATTCTCTTGTCGTAATACGCACGCATACGGACCGAACCCTATTTTTTCCCTTATACAGTTAATTTACGCAACAGTATATTTAGGACGCATAAAACAACAACCACTAACCCTAAATATATTTAGTCCCTAAACGAAACTAAACAATCAGGCAAATATAAACATATCGGTTGTAAGTACACTCATTGCGCCAAGTTTTTGCGATATCCTAACCAAAGTCGGCTATAGTCGCGCAACTTCGGAAAACTTCGTGAAACTCCGCCAAAGTTCGGACGTTTCGGGAACAATAAAACTTGTTACAAGTTAGAAGACTAATCTAGACACTTTAGTCCGATGTTAGTATTTATTGTTAATGCTGTTCACGGGAACTTTGACTGTTTATTGTTTGATGCGTTGGACCTTCACGTTGAGTTAGGTCTAGAGTGGGGAGAAACTTAGTTTTGGGGTAGAATGAATGTATCACTGTACCTATCTAAATTGTTTCTTACTTTCTTTGCCCAGATATAAAGTCGAAACAATGAAATGGTTATCTCGCCCGTTATTAAGAGGAACTTGGAATCAACCACGGTACAATGTAACTTTTATACAAGAACACAGTTTGTAGCCCAGCGATAACTTTTAGTTCTATAAATGTTACAAAGATTTATACAGATCTTGGTGCGGGTAATAAGTGAGCCACAAAATAATAAAATATCTATAACTTTTTGTAAAAGAACTGACATTTTCTTTATTGCTTCGTAAAAATAGCTATACCTACTTTTTTGAGTTTGTACCAATTGGCCTGGTTTTCACCACGCTACTTTCATATTTCGCCAGTTATGTTTAAGTATGGGACTTAACCGCTCAAAACAAAACTGGCGAAATATGGATGTACTTTAGGGTACACTGGCTAACTCTTCAGAAAATACAGGAGTGGTGTTATGTGCTATGTGCACGATAGCATCTCCTTAATTGATTAATTACAGATGTCACTAATGACTGACTATCAAGCGAGAGGTCTGGGCATTCAAACCCAGTGAAAGTCACGAACCGAACTGCAATCAAATTGAGTCAAGTGGCTTTGAGTGTTATTAGCGGCTAGTTTCTAGTCAAAGCACAGATATCTAGGTATGAAAGATAGGCTAATGACTGAGATTCTCGATTGTTGAGTTTTTAATTTAGGTGGTATGAAGTTCATGAATAAATCTAACAATGATATAATGTGCAAATCACTAGCTAATTAACTATACAAATAAATATAAAAAGGGACACTTAGGCGTCGAAGTACTCGTCCGCATCGCTGTCATCCGGAAACGTGCCCAGAAGACTGGCAGCATTGCCACGTTGAATGGCAATGCTGCCAGCCCTCTGGTCACATGAAGTGTGACCAGTCGGCGAGAAATTTCCTTAAAAAGAAGACGTATTGTATTATATTATATTCCATATTTAAGATTTGTGTATATTGCAATAAAATAATTCAAAATGATACTAGATTTTTTTCGAAGAACTCTAGAGAAAGCTAGTGGGTAACTATAGCTGTCAAATATCATGTTAGGTGCTGCTATTATTCAATAAATCAATCAACTCTGCCTAGCACAGATCAATGGCTGGACAGTAAGCCTTTCCTTACTTGCGCCAGAGCATCCGGCTCTACGCTTGTCGTAACCCAGCCGATATACTTTTTCCATTTAAGACTCATCTGGTCCAACGCGCATCTAGAAAGAAAGAAAAAAGAAAGAATAACGTTTATTTGGACACAGTTCGTGAAACACAAAACTCAAATTGAATAAAATAATAAAATTAATGTTTTTACAATAATAGTCTGTGCCTTACGGCTGCACCAAAAAGATTCATTTCAGCATTAATGCCAGACAGATGCTGTCGGACGCTGGTTTTCTAATGAACCTTTAGGGGCAAGTGACAGAGAGTACAAACAGTTTCAACATACATAACGCATATTTTTATGTTTAAATCTATACAAATAAATAAAATTGAAGTCTCTGTTTGTAATGTCAAAATAACAACTTTTTACTAAATGCATATGAACGTATATACGATACTTATAACAGAAAAGCAATTTTTAAAATGTTTGTCTGTCTTTCTGTTTGTTCCGGCTAATCTCCAAAACGGCTGGACCGATTTTGACGGGACTTTCACTGGCAGATAGCTGATGGTACGGCAGGTAACTTAGGCTTATTTTATTTTAGAAAAATAATTAGGCTTCCGCGTAAAAAAATTAAAACCCATGAAATTGTGAACAAAAAGTCGGATTTGAAATATTCTTTTTGCATTTGGTAGCCCAATTCTCGAGGATAGTTAAATGCTATTTTGCATCACGCTGCGACCCTTAGGAGCCGAGCAAAAAGAAAAAAGTCAAGTCAGTAAGAACACTAAGCGAAAACGAAGTTATAGCGCGGGTGGGCGATGCAACGCGACGGGTCGGGGGGGGGGGGGGGGAGTAGTTTTATTAAAATGTGGCTTTATGTGTGGAGTTATTTTTAACCGACTTCAAAAAAAGGAGGAAGTTCTCAATTCGGTTGTACATATTTTTTTTTTAATGAGTAACCTGAGTACTCCGTCATTTATAAACCGATTTGTAAATTTCTTTTTTTATTTAAAAGGAAGGGCATACAGATTGGTCCCATTTTTATCAAAATCCAGTTCTGATAATAGGATTCATGAGGAATTGAGGGAACTCCTCAAATATTATAAGCATACACATAGCGATTTTGATATTTTCATCAACAAGTAAAGCGTTTGCATTCAGAAAGTATCATAAGTATCATTTGGTGAAGTGGAACTCACGAAGAAGACCACTGATGACCACGGGAACTCCTCAATGTATTTCACGGATAGCGATAAGATATCTTGATTAAGATAGTTAAGCGACTATGACGAAGCAAATTTAATTAAATGATTCTGATGAAACTGGTACCAACGACCTGATCTGATAATGAAACCGGAAGGTAGGCACCGGAACTCCGTAATAAAACAACATATCCTAGCCGTATTTGGGCTTATTGGAATTGTCATGCATGCATGCATTCAGAGTCATATCATTTGGTGAAGTGGAATTGATGCAGAAGACCACAGATGTCCACGGGAACTCCTCAATGATAAGTATTTCACGGGTGGCGATAAGATATCTCGATTAAGATAGTTAAGCGACTATGACGAAGTAAATTTAAATAAATGGGCCTGATGAAAATGGTGCCATTGAACTGATCTGATGATGAAGCCGGAAGGTAGGCACCGGAACTCCGTAACAAAACAATGTATCCTAGCCGTGTTTGGGCTTATTGGAATTTTCATGAGATGTACTCTGACTATAAAATGATTTTAATGGTAATATGCTTCAAATCGCACTATTTGAGTGAGTTGTATGTTATGTGTGGCATTGATTGTCAGAAGACAGATTTTGTCAACGATCTGTCGTCGTGTGATTGATTTAATAATTTGTTGGCGACGGTGTCCAAACCTGATAAAACTACGCCTTCCTTCCTTCTGACATGACTTAGCGCGACATATATTTGCCTTTTTGCAAAGTTTTTATTTGAAAGGTTATCCTGTGGTCGCATATAAATTTGGTCAAATTCTGATGAGTGGTTTTTGAGTTAGCTTCAATAATAAGTATTTTGTTCAATTTAGTATATGTTGATGATGTTACAATAATTTCCTGTCACTGTTATTTACTTAGCAAGTAGTGGTATACGAATTCGCGTGGGGTAGGTACCACAAGTAAAAAGTGGAAAAGGAAAACTTATTAATTAATTCGTTATTTTTCACATTGTAGTATTTTTTTTGTTTTTTTTTTTATAATTAAGTTTTAGTATATTGTGTATCTTACGACTTCCACGCGAACGAATTCGCGGGGCACAGCTAGTGAATTAATAAACTAGTAATCAAATACTTCATCATCATCATCATCCACAGCTCGTTGTCATCCACTGCTGAGCATAGGCCTCTCTTTTCATGTGCCAATCCCCACGCTCCTGTGTTAACCAGGCTCTACCCGCGATGCAAACAATGTCATGTGCCCATCTCGCCGCCGGACGACCGACTTTTCGTCTTCCAGAATATTTATATAATCAAATACTTACTAAAACGAAAACAAACCAGAACTGTCAACACAGGAAACCTTATCCGTTGCGTGCCGTGCGAGCGGTGCAACCCTCGCGGGCCAGAGGACGTACACCTTAAAACCACAGCAAATATTATACAAGTTAATACAAGAACTGACATTTAATTGGATTTAAGCGTATACTAAAGTGGCTTGCTTTGTGAACTTTGCACTTTGTGTATTACGATACTTTGTATATTATTGTCTCAGTATAATGCTGTTACTGCAGCCTGGCTATATGGCGATACAACCAGTTTACTGCCTCGTTAACCCGAGGACACTGTTTAACTATTGTTTTAACTTGTGTGTTCCAGTGAGCGAGGGAAATGATGGGAGAAAATACCTCATAATAGAGTCCGAAAACTTACACTTTCTTTAAACGCAATACCAAACAAACATAAATATAACATTGGACGACAATTCTGGAATTAGTTGCTCTCTGGGTGTTCAATAAGCTATCACTCTAGACTAAAGTGTCGAGTTTAATATTCTGGCTGGTGGCGTAACATAGAACTGAATTTGAGATATTTTTCACATTTCCACGAAGCATTTTTGAGGTTTCTCAATCTCAGTTCGATGGTTTGGTCAAATATTAACACCACGCCTCTTCTTAACTCAATGCAATCCCATAAAGTATACTACCGGCGAAAATTATCACGACAACTGACAAACAAAAGTCCACTTTCTTCCGTCACTTCAAAGTTAATTATCCCATAACATCGGTGTCAGCACCTATTGTGCAGTTTATGACGTAAGAGCCACCAGATGGCGCTGAGGATGCCAGCTGACCTGAAAGCGCTTGTCCAGTTTACTGCTGAACGTATTAAGGGGAGAAAATTGCAAGTCACTTTCTTTTTATTTTGTTTAGGAATGTTTAAGACTGTGAAGTTAGTGTCAACACATAACATTACGCCTGTATTTCCCGGAAGGGCAGCAGAGGTGTATGTTGTTTGTTGTGTGAGGTGTATAGATAGATAGATAAAACATTTACAGCCGAACCCAATAACCTATTTTCAGTAAAAGACAGATCGCTATTGATGGTAGACAGTACAATTTTATCAGTCCTTATGTCAGATCGGTAAGATTCTATAATCTCTTATACATTATTGGGACGTTAAAACCATAGACAGATAGGTTTTTCTATCTCCAGTATGCCAAAACTGGTAATAGATAGGTTATTGGGTTCGGCCGTTATTCAGTGCAACAAAAGACATAGCACAAATATGTATATGTGTATGTGTGTGTATGTATTATGTTTGTATCCATGTAATAGGGCAAGCCTATTACTATTAACCGGGCACAAATCCGAACTCCTGGCTGGCGAAATTCGTGATGGAAAACTCAATAACCCGAAGATCTCGGAATTTACCCCAGGAACATCAGTTGCGTCTGCGGTCACTAGACTAACGAGAAAAAAAAAAAGAATTTTCCAAATCGGTTTATAAATGACGGAGTACTGAGGTAACAAACACACAACTGAATCGATAACCTCTTCCTTTTTTGAAAGTCGGCTAAAATGTGTATGTATTTACAAGTTCGGCCCATAAAAGTCTTCTAGCAAAATGGCGAACTGGCGAAATGTGGGTGTACTGAACACCTCTGTCCAATCCCTCGGGGAGTACAAACGTGATGTTATGTGATAAATGTGTTGACAATGTTTTTAAAATAAATATATTTTGTCGAATATTTTCATCGATTTGACAAACTTTAGTGTCAATATTAATAAAATTCCTCATGCCTACAAAGAAGAATCGTTAAGTATATTTAAAAAGAGGCTAACATCCTTATTAATAGATAAATGTTACTATTCTATACAACATTTTTTGAATGATAAGCGTGTATAATGTGATATTAATTAATTATTTTTATTTCAAATTTCATTATAATATAAATACAGTGTTTTTTTTTTGTTGTAAGTAAAATAATCAATTTAATTAATAATTTGTAAAATATAAAATTAAGATTGTTGTTTTGATGTTTAGTGTATGTAGGAAGGCTGTAGATGTAGGTCCACATATCTGTACTTTATTTTGGTTGTTTAATTGAGTAGATATAATATTTTTTTTTTACTTTTGCATGCCGTAAGGTAGAGTGTGTTGGAACTGCTTTTACAATGTTTACATCTTATTTTGTACCCACATTCATTGCAAAATAAATTATTTCTGATTCTGAAATTGTCTCAATATTGATTCCGAACAAATCACTACCAAGCACCAACTCCCTCTATAGCAATTAGCAGATAAATCTTAAAGCGATACTAGCTCGTTGGTACTGCCTGGACAAATTAGTGCCAGCTCGGTGCAGAGTAGATTTATCACTTCAGGTGCACTTTGCGCTTCTGCTACTTGGTAGAGTTACTAATCGGTGCTAATGGGTATAGGAGTTTGGGTGCATTTGAAGATCTTAGTTTTGAGTGCTCTTTGGTTAATTTAGCTGTGTACAAATTGTTATATATTGTTTTGTGGTTAATTTAGCATTCAATAATTATAACAGTAGTGAGTTTAAGTATCAATTGGACCGATTTAAGCAAAAATGATTCAACCCACATTGTCGGGATTGTGAGTTGGTTTATTTTTGCTTAAATTGGTCCAATTGTAATTACTATGATACTACTATTCACTAGTACTGTGATTATTGTAGATAATTATTATTATTCGACGATATAATCGATTCAATGACCGTTATAACTGCGTTGTGGCGATCATTATTAGTGGAAGTGGAAAGGCTGTTTTGGCCCCCTCCGATCCCGAGACAATAACCACGACTGATGCCCGCCGGTTTCTCAGGTTTTAAATGGAGTTTAAGGAAGAATTTAGCTTAAAAGTCGAATCAATAGCTATTAAGAGCAGTGGCGGTACCTTCATAGAAGCCAAAAAGCCGGGCTTGCCCTAATAAAATCATAATTTACAACAACAAACGTAAGCATAACTATAAAAAAAATATAAAAAAAAACCAAGGTCAATAACCTCTAACTCAAACATTAATGTCATAGGAATAATAAAATTTCGAATTCCGCGTAATCTGCCGCGCGCACTAGGCTAGGTGGCCACATCTACGCACTCATTGAACTCAATCATTCATAGGTAATCTTAAGAATAAAATTTAAATTCCGCGCTCTGTTGCCAAACCTACGCTACGCTACACGCCAATGTCGCTCTTAACGCTATAGAATGCGAACAAATGCACCTTCTCGCTCACACTCGTCGGGGCTTTGAAGGGGGCTTTTGTATCTTTCTTTGTCTAGCAGTTTTCGCCTAAAAATTACTAGAGAAACGTTTACATTTGTTGACATATTGGTAAGTAGCATGTAAGTACTTATACGCAGATTTCTATGAATTCTAAAGCCAGGCTTTTCAGAAGCATTAAGTTCGCGCAAATGCACTATCCGCGTTGACCCGCATAAAGTGAGTAGCGAAAGGAATTCCACGCGAAGACAGTTTGATACACTGAGTTTGTTATTTGTTTTGATAGGTATTTTACGAATATTATTTTTCAGGTGCTGAGGTTATGAATTAGTTTTATTATTTAAAATGATGTGATAGTTAGTGCGGTGCTGTGATTTTGTGATTACATATTTATTATTTTTATCAAAATGTGAATTCGGAAACTGTCGTCGAAAAGGTATGTAAATACATTAGGTTTTCTGATAATAAGTAACTCCTTACTTCACCGTAACCAACCTCAAATTACTAACTGTATTTATCCGAAATAAAAACAAGTATTTTTGTTACTCGCAGAACAGATTAAAATAGGTACCTACCTACTCATTCGATTGTTTAATAAGCATGAATATGTTGCACATGAAATGACATGAATAGTGTTGTTTGTATGGCATTTGTAGTTTTGGTATACCACTGAAAAACTAAATTCTCATAGAGACAAAACACACATTAATTTTCGTATCGAAGAGGTTCTTCATAGGTGTTTTGAAATGAAGATTAGAGTTGGCATGATCATTATAAATAAGTATAAATGTTTTAGGGTAACATTTTCAATTGACATTAAATTGAATTCATAAAATAATGCATACGGAAATAGAACAATAAATCGATAATTTAGAGGCCATCTAGTGGCTTTTGATTGAAAAATTTTGCATGTGACAAACGAATTGTGAAAGGTGAAATTAATGTCCCGCGGCTATGCAGTGTAGATATGCGTATTCATTAATATAGATGGCGCCTATGACAATTACGTACCTACTGATGCTTGAAATATGATATCTTCGTATTTTAAAGGTTTTAACATAACATAAGATAACATAATATCACCCCTTGTTTCCCGGAAGGGTTAGGCAGAGGTGTACCTATAGTACACCTAAATTTCGCCAGTTATGTTTAAGTCCCATGCAAGCCTATTGCCATCTACGGGCACAAATCCAGACTCCGGGCTGCTACTGAAAAATTCCAGATAGAAAAATCCAATTTAATCTGCCCGACCTGGGAATCGAACCCAGAACCTCATGCTCAGCAGTAGCGCTAGTGACCACTAGACCAACGAGGCAGCATTTAAAGGTTTTCTAACCAAAATTTTAATAATGGATTCAGTCCTACGAACAACCATGAACAACATAAGAAAATCCCTCAGATGTCTGTTTTTTTAATCATAAAAAATCGTCAGCTTGCCCTAATTTTTATCCTTAGGTACGCCACTGATTAAGAGTTTATCTGAGGATCTCAGAAACCGGGCATACTCTATACATCTATGCAAATAAATAAAATCGAAGTGTTTGTTTGTAATGTCAAAATAACAGATTTTTACTAAATGAATATGATACCTATAACGAAAAAGCAATTTTAAAATTTTTTGTCAATCTGTCTGTCTGTCGGTCGGTCGGTCTGTCTGTCTGTCTGTATGTTTGTTCCGGCAAATCTCCGAAACGGCTAGACGGATTTTGACGCGACTTTCATTGGCAGATAGCTGATGTTATAGGGAGTAACTTAGGCTACTTTTATTTTAAAAAGAATTAAGGTTCCGCGCAAATAAAACGAAATTGTGAGCAAAACCTACCTAATAGCGCGGACGGGCGAGGCAATGCGACGGGTCGGGGGACGAGGGAGTTTTATTAAAATGTGGCTGTTATTTTAGTATATGGTGCATCTTACGACTTCCACGCGAACGAAGTCGCGGGGCACAGCTAGTATTATTACACTTCACACATCTGCGCACACGCATGCCTACACGTACACTATACACACCAGTGCCTACACGTACACTACGTACGTACTACACTAATTGAAATAAATATTTTAATTTTATAATTTTTATTATTGTACCCATTTCATTTTTAACTCAATCAAAGTATTGCGGGTGGGGAACAAATTCAAAATAATCTGCAATATTGACGCATACAGCTTTAAGCAATATTAGTTTTCTGCGTGTTAAAGTCATATTTTTTCCTTTGATTTTGATTTAACCGCCAGAAAAAGAACCTTCTTAACTTATATCTTACAAGCTGAAGAATATAAATGACATCGTGAAAGATCACGAGCGCGCCGATATTCAGCGATATCTACGTACATCTCTTCCGCCGCCGGCTCTCCGCAAAATGAACAAAAAATCACCCACAGTCAAGTTTACTTTTTACTAACTTGAAGTATCAAAGTGGAGTGGGGTAGAGACGCTGATAAAAAACGGGGAAAAATATTGATGACGCTTTTTTAGAACCAACTACGTTTTTCATGTACCTACTCTTTCATACTATTCTGATTCTAAAGATATTAGGACTTTCATACAGCTGATCAAATGCCATTTAGAATGCTTTAATGATTCCTACATAAATTTTTTAGAGTCCTTTTCAAAACCAATAAAATAATATTATGTATATGTTTCTTTGTCTTGCGACCCACGGGTGCCCCTCAAGTTAAAGGGGAAAATCAACAAGCCCGTGACAAGGCCTGTCGTACTGTATGGATCGGAATGCTGAGCCGTGAAGAAGACGGATGAAAAAAGATTGCATGGAGCGGAGATGAGAATGTTGCGATGGATGTGTGGAGTGACGAAAATGGATAAAGTAAGAACTGTGTATACATGGTCACTTGTAATTGGACGTCTTCCTTCCAGGACGAGATAGTGTGACCCATTTGCAATTAAGAATCCCCTTAAAGCCTTGGCGAAAATTCACGGGATTCGAGAAAACTCAATCTTGATGTATTTTTGAAAAATTTTCAGAATTCGTCACTCTTTTCTCTAAACTTTCAAATAGCCGTGAATGCTATTCCATAGGGTATCTAACAGAGGCGAAGCGCGCTAACAACTCCATTCCTACCGGCTTCCCTTTAGAGGATTGGAAGAGTAATTTCACTTACCACCATTGAAAAATAGCACATTCAGTAATGTCTACGATTGCTAAGTAATATATATTCCAACAACAACACAAATTGTTCTAAATAAGCCGGCGCCACAACGTGATAATCGTTTTTGTATGACTATTTATAACTAAACAATTTCTTCTTCGGCTTTCCTCCTACGAAATGTAAAGCCTCATCACTGGTTCTAATACTTTAATAAACCTATAGATGTAACCAAATTTTCTAAAACATCAACCAGTTAACCCGTCAAATGTTCACCTACTAGATGCCGTTTACATGTGAGCGCTCTAACAAGCGAAATAACACAAAAATTAATCCGCAGACATCACCGTGCGTGCAAAAATAATGTACCTGCCTGAAACATAATGTTCGCCTACGCTACGTTACGCCGTGTGCATGTAAGCGCTCAATCAGCTAACCGTCTTACCTCCCAGTTAGGTACACAAGTCGTCATGATCATGTCACAAGTCGCGGAGTGGTTTTTGAGTTTTCAACATGACTCACGGTCTACTCGCAGGTCACAGTTCACTAGTCATACAGCACACTTACACACTAACAGACATACGTCCCATAACCTTACTCTTCTAGATTTTTGCGTTTGAGATCATATTAACAGCCTTGCATACTCGACACCGGTGCCTTTGTATAAGGGGAAGTTTGACAGTGGCGCCAGTCAGAAAAGTTAAAGGTAATCGTTTGACTTGGTATGGGCATTAGATGGAAACGCATGTGATTATAATAGTGATTACTATAAATGTTGATGGATGGAGGGCGAGAGAGGCCAAAGAAAAGTTGGATGGATTGTGTGAGGAATGATACGAGTATGAAAGAGAAGGGAGTAAATGATATCGTGACGGTTGACAGGCCAGAATGGAATAACAGTAATATTGGACAAGGGCAGAAAGATGACGATGTCTATGTTTTGTATGGAGATGAGTTAGAAGATACCTCATGCTGAAGTCAAAACATTACTAGGCCCACTGAACAGTCGGATTCCATATTATTGCAAATAATAACAAAAATGCAAAACCCAATATTTCCCACTCCACGGATTTCTCTATCCAGAAAATAAAGTTTAAACTCCATTGAATACAATTGCGATGCTTTTTAAAACGCGTTTGACTTCTCGTCTCAGTAAAAATTATATTCAAAAAGTAATTTTTAAAAGGAAAAAACTTGCTTCAAGAGTTTTACGAGACGTTTTTTCTTTGTTCATTGAGTACTTTGACGATTTTAAGAGTTTTAACCAAGTGCGTTGATGTATTTGGTCAGGATCGTCGCGTCGACCGTTTGCCTAATAATAGTTTAGGCTGGCGTGGAGGTCGGAAATTATTCCATGGATTAGCGGGATAAAAAGTATCCTATGTTAGGACATAGGATACTTTTTTAGTACCAGATCATGATCTGACCGGGTGCCTACCAAGTACGTTCAGCCGTTAAGGCGTGAAAAGGTTATCTTGTTAACATTTAGTTACCTGCCTACTTACATACTGAAAATAAATAAACGTAATGAAACGTTTTTTTTCTAACTTACGAATTTATCGCAACTGATCAATTGCCATCAATTTTTTTCATAACACAACATCAAGCCTTATTTCCCCGAAGGGTTAGGCAGAGGTGTACCTATAGTACACCCACATTTCACCAGTTATGTTTAAGTCCCATGTAATAGGGGGCGAGCCTATAGCCATCTACCGGGCACAAATCCAGACTCCGGGCTGCTACTGAGAAATTCCAGATAGAAAAACCCAATAACACTTTGCCCGGCCTGGGAATCGAACCCAGGACCTCATGCTCAGCAGTAGCGCTAAAAACCAATTAACCATTAATTTTTATTGTAGTAATATTGTCAATGGCTTCAATTGCACCTGATAGACGATCAATTTGCGCATCAATGTCTATCAATTACGTAAAAATTGACAATTGCAATTGATCGTTTCGGGGACCCTTTATATTCGTACAAAACAAAATGAAATGACCTGCCCATACCACAGAGAAACTTCACGCGTGTCATTGGCACGTGCTGTTCTTTGCATAGCCTGTGGCGCTAAACTTTTTTTCTGTGTTTGTGGAGTGAAACTTTTTTTAAGTATCCTAGCATGATGTCACGAACATTAATTTTTTTAAATATTTTAACGAGTTTGAAAGCTTAAGCTTAATATAATTATTTAATTGCTAGAAAATGTAATGGATATTTTGTTTGATAGAATCTCCAAATCCGTACTAATATCATAATCTAAGGCCCGGACTCCACCAAAGCGGAGACGAGACAAGAGGAAAGGAGATGTGTTTTAAACAACCAATAGAATTTCGCTATTCACTCATCTTATCTCCACTCAGCTTCGGTGGGATACCACTGAGCGGAGATATATCATATTTGTATGACGCGATCGAAGCGGAGATGTGAGCTATGCTTCGCCGAGATTGAGCTGAGCGGCGGTATAAAGCGCAGATGTGAGTTGTGTTTCGTAAGGCGGCGATGGCGCGTAGCGGAGACGAGAAGAGATGTGAGCGGCGTGCAGTGAGCAGCGCCGCTAGTTCCCCCGAGTCGCGCAACCCGCCAGCCGCGACCACCAGCACACATCTCCGCACAGCTTCGGGGAAACACTCTAGCTGAAAAATATCTCTTCTCGTCTCCGCTTTGGACATCTCTGATCTCCGGATCATCTTCGGTTTTTTATGGTGTATATAATAAAGAATATTCTATCTATCTCCGCACATCTCCGCTTTGGTGGAGTCCGGACGAAAGTGGAGACCAAATCAAACCCGGCTGTTAGGCCCGGGCCTAAGACCCAGATTTTGAAAAGCTAATCAAGACAATAATTTAGCCACCAGTATTTCAAACTCATGTTAAGTGATTTGATTGACTGATTGACATCAAAACAGCCAATCAAGTCTCTTGACAGGAGTTTAAAAAGCTGTCAGTGTTGATTTTAATTAGCCTTTCAAAAGCTTTTTGTTAGAGAGGAAAGGTTACTAACGGCAAACAGAAAAGTTGAATATCAAAACTGCCCAATTGAATTGAAATTTCTGAAATAAATTACGTGAGAAAATACTGTGTTTCCAGTCATATGAAATATGAGGGTTTTCCGAACATTTAATAGAAAAATCTTACTCCAGTATTAAAAAAAAGATAGAAAGTGTAATCGCAAACAGCTGGTCATTCCTTTTCATTTTTCACCTGAAGTAATAACTTCGCAGTGCTTGCGGCACATCTTCTAAGATATTTATCGTGTGCTGAAGGATTTATTTCCTTGAATAATATCTTAAGTATCCACAAATATCCCAGTGTGGACTTAAAATGGCGGATTTGTTAAGTTTTAAAAACTCCTGGAAAACTTTTCAGGTAATCTTGTTTTTGAGTACCAAATGAGTATGCTATAAGTTATTTAAAGTAAGTGCTTATTTTAATGACACGACCGATTTCCATAGATTTTCTTTAAAATAATATAACAAAAGTATCCGATTAAACGAAGTATTTATTTGCTTCAATCCCTTAGTTGCTTTTACAACGCACCCCAAAAAAGATTAGGAATCTCGTTACAGCCTGAAACTATCCCACTCATAATAATAAGTCGAGAAACGTGTTTACCCTTTTCTGCTATCCATACTTCAGTGGAAACAACGTTTTGAGCAAAATGTTTATTCAAAAAAATATTATTCGCACGATGTGATTTTTGCAATTCTTTTATACTTCGTGCTGTATGTAGGTAAGTTTGGAGTTGAAGAAACATTAGGTTATTTAAATATCTCTTTATTGGGGTGGAAACGAAATAAACATGACAGTTGCTTGGGCATTTATTACTTGATGTTCCAATATCATAAAAAACTGCAGTTCCTTACTTTATAGCCTTCATTATACATAGTTTAAGTATTTACAATTTTTATCCAGTATTCTAACACCACTCAATTCAAAGCACAAGAATATGACCTACTCAGCACCTTCTTATAAACCTCATGACATAAAAATATCTTCAAAAAAGTTACTAACAAAATCAAACTTCCGCCAGAATCAGCTATCGAAAGCGTACCGGCCGATCAAAGCCGATCCAATAAGATATTACATAGCCGTTATTCGATTACCGAACTTTCGATCCGGGTAAGATGGCCGATTTGACGCCCACACTGATATCCGGTCAAACCTTACTTGATTTATTCATCCGGTTAGATTTATTGGTGTGGCCTATTATGCATGAATGTAACTGGTATTCATTTTTTAAATGATTATCTTCTTAAGCTTGCACTAATCGATATTTTTTCCAAATTTTGGGAGGGTATTACTCCACTGTTTTACATTATAGACCCAAAGTTAAACATTATATCGTTTTGTCTCATTATTCATTTTGTCTGAAATTCAAATTCAAAATATTTTATTTCACATAAGCCTCCATGGGAACTTATGAAACGTCAGAAGCTAGGTGCAGGGTTCCAATTGGTCATTTCCTATGGAGAAGAACCGGCAAGAAACTCCACGGTTACTATTTTAAAAATAAACTGTCACAGAACACAAAACAGAACACAAACAACACAGAACAGAACAGAACACAGAACACACAACAGTAAAAACACAACAGTAAAATAAACAAAACAAAACAGTACAGTAAAAAACACAGAAAACAGAACACACAAAACACACAAAAACAACAACACACACACACACACACACACACACACACACACACAAAACACAGAAAACAGTAGAAAACAGAACAGTAAAATAAAAAGCCATTAAAAAGTTATGAGCCAACAAAGATTACTTTTTCTTGCTAATT
The DNA here is from genome assembly GCA_947568875.1 of Fissipunctia ypsillon. Classification (NCBI taxonomy): domain Eukaryota; kingdom Metazoa; phylum Arthropoda; class Insecta; order Lepidoptera; family Noctuidae; genus Fissipunctia; species Fissipunctia ypsillon. Next base: position 21,331,402 of record OX387660.1, on the reverse strand, counting down.
TTAACGCAACTTTGGGCGTAATAAGTAAGAAAAAAATTGTAAATCTTTAAAACAAAGTCGGCACCGACAGAGCTCAATCAACGAAGAGTTCAATAAACTTATTTGTACAATAATTTATTTATGCAGAGGTTTTTTCATAAAACTCGATTTTCGAAAGGACCTTCCGTTACGGGCTCGTTTTACTGTGAATTGACGGAAAGGTGTTTGTGTGCGTGCGAACTAGATGTTGTGCGTGTAGACTAGCGTCTTTACTGCTCATCACTGATACTAGCTCTGTCGGAGACGATGCCAGGTGAGACAGCGTGCTTTTTGGCCACGCCCACCAGTGAGTTCGAGCCCGTGACTAGTTCAACCTTAAGGCGAAAGCGCCAAGGTAGCCCGCGAAATTCAAATTTTCTTACGTTTTTTTGCAATTTGCTGATCAGTATTAAGTTGTATGTTGATTAAAATATAATTCACAACGATAACAAACATGTGTTTACAGAATTATAATCATTAAAGTCATCAATACAACTCTCTAAGACCAAGTAATTCTATTGAATGACTATTTCATGAAATCTTAACATTTCAAGATTATACTAACTTAACGAATTGTATAACTGATTATAATGAATATAAATAAATATTCTGTTCTGTAAATAAATATTTGTTTCGGTCGCGATTCATACTTTAATCAACATACACCCAGACACCGAGCTGAAAATTGCCAAAATCGTAAGAAAATTTGAATTTCGCGGGCTACCTTAGCGCTTCCCCCTTAAGAATCTTGATAGAGTACTTATTATATTTGGTATCCTATTTATCAGTTTGTAATTTGTCTGAAACTATGCCAATTTGTGTGGAAATGGGTTGTCATGGTATGGGCATGAGATGCGGAGGAGTTAGGAAGATGTCGTCAGGAAAGTTTAGAATATGAATGTGGATATGGTGTGTGGTGTGAAGAGTAGGGGAAGAACTAAGAAACGATGAATGGAATGTGTGAAAGATAATATGGCTAGAAAGGAGGTGACTACCGAGATGACGATTATTAGAGAAGTATGAAAGAAAAAGACATGTTGCGCCGACACCAAATAAATTAGGTTATGGACAGGAGAATGATGAATGATGATGACGTCTCAAGCTAAGTCACGTGTCTATTAGTTTTCTTCTGAGTTGGCAAGTCGAAACAGGCAACCGTATCCTTCATTGAATAAAAAGTATGTTTTAAGGTACGCGTCCACTGGGTCGGAATCGGAGCGTATGTAGTGTACGGATTTCTTGCTTTGAATTGATTTTTATGGTACTGCGTGCACTGGATCGGCAAATCTGCGCCTGAGATTTTGTAAATGCCGACGCTTCGTACATTGCGTTTGCTCCGATTCCAACCCAGTGGACGCGTACCTTTAGTAGTCCTTCTTCAGAAAAACTATTGTACTACCAAAAAAAAAATCAACCGACTTCCAAAAAAGCACTACAAAAAGAAAAATAACTTTAATTTCGGAAGTCATTGTTTTCGGATCTGTATTTTAGTTGTTTGCCACCGAATTCCGAAATTAAAGTTATTTTTCACTTTGTAGTTTTTTTTTGGAAGTCGATTTTATTTTGCATAAAAGTTTTTAGTTGTGGTACCTACCCCACACAAATACGGAGACCACTACCTGCTATGTAAATTACAGTGACAGGAAGTTATTTATTATAACATCACCCACATAGACTGTTCGCGACGTAATTAATGGTAAAAGAAAGTGTAAGAGGTAGGAGAAGTGCGGGGGTGCGCGGAGACCCGAGTGGTGCCGATCTAGCTTTAGCGACCGCCGCAAGTCTCTTGCGCTCGGTATTTTGTACATGTACCGCCTTTATTTACATAATATACTGTTCTAGTGCAATTCGTAGTTTTCACTTCAAAACCATCTCCCAGCAGAAGGGTTACATAGACTAATTGGGAAAAATACGTATATTGAAGCTAACTCAAAAAGTACCCAAGCAAAGTTAGTAAATTTTACGTGGCACCAATTTCGTTGTATTATACCCTTCCAAATTAAACAAAAATCGTTCAAATCGGACTCTATTGTAAAAAATTATGCGTGGTCATACATAAAATAAAAAAAAATAAAATAAAAAAATATATGCGTCGACTTGTGTTGAGTAATCTATGGTGATCTAATTTCTTCTTTGTCCATGGTCCATTCATCGATGTATTAGAGTATCCGCCAGATTAGAACACTACCATAGCAGGCTCAAAGCGGTATTTGGCAATATCGAAACCCGGCATGATTTATAACGCCCCGTGTTCTAAGGCTTATTGTCGTAGTAACATAGCAATATCTATCGATACTTATGATATGTACAGATCGTAATACAACAACACTGCGTATTTTGACCATTCCCGGAAGCCAAATTATCCATGTATTTTTTTTCTCGCATATTAGGTAGATTGATAAACAGGTCGTAAGTTTTCGATTAAGCTACTATTAACTACCCGTTTTTTAACGAGTATACAATGGAAACGAGCTGTACAACAAAAAATAAATGAGTATTTGTTCTACCGGAAAATAGGAGAGAGAAAAATAATGGTTTTCGCAATAAAAGTAAAAAAGTAGATGCGTTGGAATCTGCAGCCTTGCAGCTCCTTGTTTGCTCATTAAAACGTTATTCAGATTTTAATTTAGTCGTGTAATCATGTTCAGGCAGTTTTACAAAGTTACCGTATCTATTGACTTTTAATTGGCATTTTATTCAGGCACATAAATCTATAAAGATGGTGATGAGTTCATAATACAGAGCTTGCCTGAAAATTGTAATTAGTATGTTAGACGAGGCGCACGATACTATTTGACATTTAAATAAAAAGTTATCTGTCAGTTACTTGGGGAATTGTGTAGCTTCATTTTTCTGCACTTTTCTGGTTCACCTGGTTCACTTCGTTCACTCGTCAACATTATACATTTTGGCTTATAGTATTTTTATATGTCACAAAACGACACGCGCCTTACTTGTGGTTACCACGTGTATATACACACTGTGAATGTGTGCTTGAATACGAGTAGCGTTAGCACATAACACACATACGCACACGCACTCCCAGACACATACTAACCCTAGAATAAGTAATAATCAATAGTGTAATCTGTTTTTTTCTGGGTTTATATGATATAACTTACCGCATTTGTGTTCGAGTGTATAATCCTAAATAAATGTAACTGCTTTCGAAGGGGTGGACACCTGGTGTCCTGAAATACAGGCCTTACGCCTAGCTTGGACACCAGTCTCCTGTAACTATTATATATATTGTTCTTGATTATATTTTGAAAATGTACTTATATTTTGTGGTGAGAAATAAATCTTTTATCTTATTGTCCCAAAAAATTTGCTGTCACAATTTTCGTTAAACTCGATATGATTAGAAGTCCATCCTATCTACTGCTTATTTCACATTATGCATAACTTAACTGATACAATTTCTCTGTACGTAATGTAATAGGTAGGGGAAAAAGTTTCTTTGCATTTTTTAAGAGAATTCAAAACATTTTTTAATATAGTTTATTCACATTTAACTAAAGTATGTAGGTACCATTTTGTTCGATAACTTTTTGCCATCTTGTAGGTAGGGACATGATCCCATTGCTATAGAAATTTTGGGACTTCTGATCAAAATACCGCGACAAGTGGTTTTGGCAGTCCTCTCGTGATGTTAACCTGACACTGCCTAAAGAATTCTGAAGAGACCGAAACAGGTGGAAATCTGAAGGTGCAAGGTCAGGATTATACGGCGGATGCATTAACACCTCCCAGCCAAACTCTCTTAATTTTTGCTGAGTGGCTAAAGATGTGTGAGGTCTAGCGTTATCATGATGAAAAACCACACCCCTTCTGTTGATTAATTCCGGCCGCTTTCTCTCAACTTCTTGCTTTAATCTCATCAGTTGTTCGCAGTAGAGTTCAGAATCGATGGTCCTGCCTGGTGGTAACAGCTCATAATGAATAATGCCCTTCCAATCCCACCACACACACCTTGTTGCGAGTTAACCCGGGTTTCGCCACAGTCTGTGAAGCCTGACCGGCCTTTGACCACGACCTTTTTCGCACGTTCTTGTCGTACGTGATCCACTTTTCATCACCAGTTATCAGCTTCTTTAAAAATGGTTCGGTTTCATTACGTCGTAATAAAGAATCACAAATGAGTAGACGGTTCATTAGGTTTCTTTCAGTGAGCTCGTGGGGTACCCAAATATCGAGCTTTTTTGTGTGCCCAGTTTTTTTCAAATGCGCCAAAACTGTTTTGTGGTCAATTCCCAGTTCTTCAGCTACGTCGTAACTACTGATATGCCGATCTTGCTCCACTTTTTCAAAAATGGCACCCATTTTATCCGTAATAGGGCGACCAGAGCGACGTGCATCTTTGACATCAAAATTTCCGGATTGAAAACGCTTAAACCAAATTTGTGCTACTCTCACAGACACTGCACCAGGTCCATAAACATCGCAAATTTTTTTCGCGGCTTGCGTTGCATATTTATCTTTTTTGTAGTAAAATTTTAAAATGTATCGAATTTCTTCATTAGATTCACTCATCTTGACAGTACGAAAAACAAATGAAAATCACACATTTTCCTAATTTGAATTTGGAATTATGTTCTTTAAAATTTAAACTTTCAATGATACCAAAACCAGCCAGATACAAATAGAATAGCCAAATAGATTTTATTACAAGTTCATACATACTATAATGCGGAAAGACTTTTTCCCCAACCGGGTAATATCGTCGCGAACAATTTCTCATCGCATTTCTTCGTCGTTCGTTTTAAACTCGTAAGTCCGACGTGTGTAAGTAATTCTAAACTCGGCACGTGTTTCCATAATACGTGTAAAATACATATATCGTTTAGAAGTGATATAATATTATTTTATTGGATGAAATGGTACTTAGAAATGAAATGAAATCGTTTATTCTGTAAATAGGATATCGGAATCACTTTTACACGTCATATTAAAAAGAAAATAAGCTAGATGGAATCGACATTTCCTATCTGACTACCCCTGAGAAGAAATGGCGAAACAAACTCAGGGGTCAGTCTCTTTTAAAGTCCAGACATAATCTTAGTCAAATCATGTGAGGATCATGTAGATCCGTGTCTGAAATGGTCTTTTGAGGAAAGAGTCACACAGATTGAGTGGACGTGTCCAGTCAGTGCACGCATCTGTCAGTAATCGTACAGCTCAACTTAAAAGTTAAGGAGCTCAACGATGCGACGAACAATACGAAAGAAAGGACATTTGGGTAGGCCGCATAAAGTACTCAGAATGTCAGACTAACATTAAAACTGAGAACGAAAAAAAAAGAAAATTTAAAAAAAAAAAGTAGATGACCCACATAGTGCTCACATTCACAATAATTAAAGTAATAGGTATACTATGGCTATGGTGGCTATTTATTTACATGTACTTTATACACCGTATACTTTTCAAAGTAAATATTCATTTGATTTTGTATAATAATTAAATTGTCAATTTTTACGGTTTCATCACAAGGTTTAGCAGAGCGAGCAGCTGAATCTTAAGCTTTTTGTCTTCTAAATAATCAGAAATTTTATAGTACCCTTTTTTATACAGTTTGGTTTTAATATAGCTTTTTAATCATTTAATGGGTAAGTTTCGAATGTCAATGGGAAGTTTGTTGTAAAAGCGTATGCATATATAGAAGTGTTATAATATTATTTTATTGGATGAAATGGTACTTACGTATATCTTTTTTGTATTTGTCTTTACTTGTGAAGTCAATATCTGCTTTCAAAGGAGATAGATACTCTGCTCATTACGAAGCGTAGACACTATTAAATAAGTGTTTTTATAAAAGAACCTAGAGAAGTTTAAGTGCCAATATACTTAGCTGACTGCAAGCGTTTCATCGTAGAGGTATAATAATAATTTCCTTATTTACCCTTTTAAATCTGTGTAGCCTTCTCTTGTACTAGGAATATCTGTATCACAAGAGCCAAAAAAAATATAAAAAGCTTTTCATTTCTAAGATAGAATCCTAGCATGTATCATCATCATTACAGGCCGGAATCACCCACTGCTGGGTATAGGCCATAAGCCTCTCTTTTCTTCTGACATAATTTCCGGTTCGGTGGACCTCTCTATCAATCTAAATCCTATGTACATCAGTATTAGGCTGAGTTTATAATTTGCGATACTAAAAGATGCACAAAGAATATTGAACATTGACAAAACGTACTGAAGTAACTTTATTTATTCGCTTCGTCAGTTTTTATACATGATATTTCTTAGAACAATTTCCTTCTCAACAGCATAGGCGCTATTTGAATAGGGCTATGTTTTAATGTCCATAAAATCACTGTCCATTCCAAGGTTGCCTGGAAGAGATCGCAGTATGCGATAAGGCCACCAATTGTATATTTTGTCGTTTAAGATGTATCTTTATATAATGTGTAATCTGATGTACAATAAAGTATATATAAATACATAAATATGTTTTGGCGCAGACATTAATCCGGCTTCATGGTCAGTTGACTCGGTACGTAACAGGTGGCGCCATCAGCCTTACTGACATCAGATGGGGTTATAATCTTTCCAACTATTTATTTTACTTTTGACAGCTCGAGTACTAAGCAATTAGTGATGTCCTAATGCCTTACCGATTTGACTTTATTTATGAAGAAGTTTTAATCGATTCAACACATTGATATTTTGTTTTAAAGAAAAATGTAAAGAAAACCAGCGTCCAAGAAGTATTGCTGATTGCCTGTCAATAAATATGGAACTTCACAGAAGTGCTTATGTCAAAAGTATAGTGAGCAAATTGAATGGGGCGAGATTGATGATGGCTTCGTGGAAGGAATTACGTTTACATAAAGTAGTTGCTGGTCAGACTTGGTGGACATTACATTAATTTAACATCACGTTTGTATTCCCAACAGGGGTAGGCGGAAGTGTTTCCTCATTTCACTAGTCACGTTTAAGTACTTACCATATGGCAAGCATTACTGCCAGTAATTTCTGATGGTCACACACCACTTAACACGTCCAGCCTAGGAGTTGAACACATGATCTCAATGAGCAAAATTCCAAGGCAAAGCCACATTTTCGTAGAAATAATAAAAATCACTAAAGTTATAAAATATTTTACTATGACCTTTCTCATAAGTTTTCCCAAATGTCTGGATTTATTCGAGGGTCCCTGAAATAGAGCCACTTTTGTAGTAACACTTTCCTGTAGCATATGTAAAGGTATGCATTGAAGGTTTTTTTGGGTGAAGATGTCTGCAGTCGTAGGAGAGGGTCGAAATATGTGTATTATTGTTTTTTCCTGCAAAGAGCTTTTCCTTTTGCACCGTTTTTACGACGGGCTAGCTGTTGCCCGCGATTTCGCCCCCGTGGATGTCAATACTTCCCTATTTGAATCGGATTTTGTTCACAATTTCATATGATTTCTTTTCTTGCGCAGAACTCTAATTCTTTTTCTAAAACAAAAGTGGCTTAAAATACTCCTTATTACATCAGCTATCTGCCAGTGAAAACCCCGTCGAAATCGGTTAAGCTGTTTCGGAGAATAGCCGAAACAAACAAACAAAAATTTCAAAAATTGCTTTTTTTGTTATAAGTACCGTATATACTTTCATATGCATTTACCTCCGTACTAATAAACGTATTATATCAGGTGAACAGTTACACACCGATTTCTCTCTTTCAGCCGTCAGTAATTTGACTTTCGAAAGAAGAAAACAAAGCGTTGTGTAACTACACAGACGCTATACAACGTTTATTGGTAAGGAGGTTAGTATGTATAAAGTTATTTTGATATTACAAACGGACACTTCAATTTTATTTATTTGTAAAATGTCAAATAAAAAATTGCATAAAAAGAGAGAGATAATCATATTACTTATTTGAAACAGTTAGCATCATGTTCAGAGTGAAAACAAAGTATCTAACGCTGAAAATATTTACAAAGAAGAAGTATCTAAAAGAATTTTAGGTACACCACATTTCAGTGTAAACACGTCTGTTCTCGACGTTACGCCGCGGAGGTACACGTGTTCTCGTTCTCGTCGCGACGCCGTAACTAATCTCATCGGATGTTTTGTGCGCGACTGGTATGTCGTGTGTGCTTTAAAGATAGGTGTGACCGCAACTGGAGAGCGATAGCGGGAACGGGAGCGGGTAATGAACACCCACACCCGCTTTCTGATTTGAAAATTTGAAGTTGAGAACTTTTTAAACTCAACTTTAGCATTCTTCAATGTATTTAGCTCGCGTAAAATTTATTTTTATTTGTGCCTTTGCAGACATGGTACTGTCTGCGCCATTTCTTCTCTTTAATTAATTACGCATTTTCTTTAAAGCAATAAACACGTTTTACACATTGCAACACTTAACATAAATCACTCATCCAAAGAACATTCAATTAACTCATTCGATCCTAATCGATCCTCAGTTCAAAACTCACCCGCACCCCAAAAACACGCCCGCTAACCGAAAGAGCTAAAAGAAAGTTTATTTCAAATGGTTCAAAGTATTTACGATCCCGGCCTTCAGGTTTCTGTAGATTCATCTTTTAAAACTCAATTTCTGTCTCGAATTCGTTCATTAGAGCTAACTATATGGAAACGCTTGATGCTTATAATTTAGCTTTATTAGAACGTAGTTCGTCGACAAAGCCAAACTACGCACCGCTACAAGCGTTCGATGAAATCTATTGTCAAATAAAGGAAATCGGAGCCAACATTCTTATGTCTCAAAATAATGAAAACGCTCATAAATTCGAGTTTTTAAATCGTAAATTACCGCCATTAAAACTTGTTTCATTTAATGGCACGCCCAGCAAATGGACAACAGTTCATGAAAATTTTAAGTCTTATTCATGATAATTCGCATCTCACCGAAGCCGATAAGGTTCAATGATTGATAAATTGTCTCTCGGGCAAAGCACTAACTATTTGCTCAGGTATCGTACCTACCGCTAATAATTACCCACTTATTTGGAACGCATTAACAGAAAAATATCAAGATACCTGCGTACAAGCCTCGATGTATTTGAATCAAATGATTCTTTTAAACCTTATCAACCTATTGACACATTTATTGAAAAGTTTCTTTCGGCTCAAGCCGCTTTACGTCGCTTTATAATTAGGTGATTTGTGAGATTTTATTATAACTAATATTGCACTCAGTAAATTCGATAAAGAGGTTGTTAACTTATTCGAACAAACGCATAGTCATATTAAGATTCCTACTTTCGACCATCTTTAGTAATTTTTAAAGGAACAAAGTCAATTTTAAACGCGTAGTAATAATTCTAATCCTAAGGAGCTCGTGGCTAAGTAATAACAGCCGCACGGGTCGATCCATCAGGTTAAGCTACGCTTGCCGGGGTTGTCCGTGGATGGGTGACCATCTTTACATACCGAGACTCCTCCGTGCCTCGGAAAGCACGTTAAGCCGTTGGTCCCGGCTGTCATTCGTAGATCTTTGACAGTCGTTACGGGTCGTCAGAAGACCGAAAGTCTGACAACCAGTCTTACCAAGGGGTATCGTATTACCCAGTTACTGGGTTGTGGAGGTCAGATAGGCAGTCGCTCCATGTAAAATACTGGTATTCAGCTGCATCCGGTTAGACTGGAAGCCAACCCCAACATAGTTGGGAAAAGGCTAGGCAGATTGATATAGTAATAATTCTAATCCTTCTAAGGTTTGTAACACTAATAATTAAATTAGTAAAAATGTACTTAAATCAAAAACCAGTCGAGCCTTCGCGAGTACCACTCAGGATTCTCAGGCACATTCCTGCACGGTTTGTGGTACTTCTGATTTACGCCCTTTTTATAAATGTTCTCATTTCATAAATCAAAATACTAAAGAGAGATTAGATCTTGTAATTAAACATAAATTCTCTCGTACTGTTCAGGATTTCATGATATTAAAGTATGCGAGTCAACAAACACATGTTCGATTTGTCAACGCAAACATCATTCGCTAATACACATAAACAACTTTAACTCAAGTAATCGGGTAGTCGAACCTAGGTACCCGCAGTTCGCGCCTCAAACGGCGCATACACCGCACCACGCACCAGCGCCACCAATGCATAGGCCGGTGGTGTCCCGCGCTGCCACCGCATCCGTCGTTGTCGATGATAAGATTGCGCGCGTGAATTCAAATGCTCCGTATTTATCAATGACTTCATCTACTTCGTGCGTTGAAAATAATACGACTGTTTTGTTGCCTACCGCGTCTGTATACTTTTATAATAATAAACCTAATGGACGGGCTGCACAACTTCTGGATCAAATGGCTTATATGGTCGCACGCTCGCTTGGCGGTTCAGTACCAGGCTGCTTTGGAGTCTGGTTCGCTACCCCAGTTCCTAACGACAGGAATTACCCACCTGCTCCATAAATCAGGTAGCACCGCGGAACCCAAAAATTATAGGCCGATCACGTGTTTACCGACGGTCTATAAAGTTCTTACATCTATTTTGAGAGCCAAAATTAACAAACATATAGACACAAACCTCCTCATGTCTGCCTCTCAAAATGGATGTAGGAACGGGTTCCGCGGTACTAAGGAGCTCCTCATTGATACATGGCCATTAACCAACAGGTTCGTCGTTCCCGAAAGGATCTGTCGACATGTTGGATAGATTATAAGAAGGCCTATGACTCGGTGCCACATACATAGCTCATGAGGGTGCTAGAGTTGTATAAAGTAGATGCAACTCTGCGCACCTTCCTGATGTCGTGTATGGGGCAATGGAGGACGGTCCTTCGCTATCCAGGATGTCGAAATATCCAGAGGAATAGCCAGCCGATAAGGATCGAGCGAGGCATATTTCAGGGTGATAGTTTGAGTCCGCTTTGGTTCGGCTTAGCCTTGAATCCTCTAAGCACACTGCTGGAGGATTCAAGTCTAGGCTATCGGCTGAGGAGAGGTGGTAAGGTTATATTTCACCTCCTCTAAATGGATGACCTAGAACTCTTTGCCCCCAACAATTTGCAACTGATGGAGCTACTGAAAGTAACTGAAAATTTCAGTAGCGCCATCAGGATGGAATTTGGAGTGGACAAATGTGCGGTCATGCATGTAAAGCGAGGAGAGATTGTGGAATCCGTGGGAACCCAACTCTCGGATTCCATAAACCTTAGAACCCTCTCCGCAGCCGAAACATATAAGTATTTGGGTATGTCGGAAGCGTTAGGCGTTAATAGTGCTGACATGAAGCAATCGTTGAAGGAGCGCTTCTTTGGCCGCCTGAAGAAAGTATTTAATAGTCTTCTATCAGGCGGAAACAAGGTGCGCGCCTTCAACGGTTGGGTCATGCCAGTTTTGATTTAAGAAAGAAAGAAAGAAAGAAAAAACGTTTATTGGCACATGCCACAAGTGCACACAGTATCACGAAAGGAAACAAAGAAAAAGAACTTAAAACTAACAATATTTAAAAAGTACAATTACCTACATAAAAAAAAAGCATGTAGGTAAATACTGTGTGACTCACGGCTGCGCCAAATACGCCCATTTCAGCATAATGTCGGACAACAATGGTGCCCGACGCTGGTTTTCAAATGAACCTAAATGGTGAGTGTACGAATGTCAATGTTAGTTTAAAATGATAGAATAAAATAAAAGTAGTTTATGAGAGAAAACATATATATAAATATATAAATAAGGATAATATTATGGAAAAATTATGATAATATAGTAAACAGTACAGGCGGTACAACTACAATACAAGAAATAAAAAAATAAAAAATTAAAAAATACTGGTATCAACTGGTTTCCGGTAAATCATAAAGTCCGAGGCAATCACAGTGCGCTGCATGCAGCCTCCTGTGACGCACGAATTACCGGTCTAGCTTGCACATTTTTAAAATAATATGAATTATACTATATTTCGTGTGCGGGTATTTTAATAAATATAAATATGAGCACGATAAGAGATATTATTAGACACAAACACGAGCACAGTAGTTATTCCAAAGGTTATGTTTATGTTTACAACGCCAAAAAGAGTGATAAAAAGTAATAATAAGCATAGGAAGGTAAGTTTACTAGTTTAAAATATACGTAACAAGAATTGCCTATGTTATTTTCTGTAGGGTTGGACTGTCATAATAAGTAAATTATTATTTTATTTTCCTTTTGTAAAATGCACGAATTAATGTCCACCTACACTTAAGGTTGAAATGAGGCAGCATTGTTCCGTGATCTCACATCTTGGTTACATGCAGGCCAGCAATATTTGGTGAGTTTAAGTAATATAACACTTGTCACTGTAATATAAACTACATTATATGAGTGACACATTTATATATATGTACTCGTTCGGCATACTCAAATGGACTCAGACTGAACTCGACGCCCTGGATAGGAGGGTCCGTACGCTGCTGAAGGCATATCGAATGCATCACCCACGATCATCGGCAATGAGACTGTATATCCCGCGAAAGTGTGGAGGTCGAGGCTTTATAAATGTTAAGACCCACCACAATCGCGAGATATGCAGTCTCAGGGAATATTTCCTTGAAGCCGACGTGGGGATGCATCAAGATGTAGTCGCAGTGGACAAGGGCCTCACCTCGCTCTCCTTGGCTAAAGAGAACTGGCGCAAGCCTGTAGTGCTTGACATTAACGATCGCCTGGAGGTATGGCAGAGTAAGGAGCTTCACGGACGCTTTTTCCGGGCCTTATATGAACCCGATGTAGATTTCCTAGCGTCCGTAGCCTGGCTGCGTTTTGGTGACCTCTTTGGGGAAACCGATGGTTTTTTCTGTGCAATTATGGACGAAGTTATCATGACGAACAATTACCGGAGATTTATTGTGAAGGACGGCACGGTTGACATCTGTCGGGCATGCCACCGTCCGGGAGAATCAATCCGACACATCATTTCCGGGCGTTCTCGTCTAGCTAACGAAGAGTCCTTGCATAGACACAACCTTGTAGCCAAGATTATCCATCAGCAACTTGCTCTGAAATACAGTCTTGTGGAATCGGAAGTGCCGTACTACAGGTATGTGCCCGACCCAGTTCTCGAAAATGGACATATCACATTGTATTGGGATCGATCCATCATCACTGACAGGACTATTGTTGCCAATAAGCCTGATATAGTGGTGGTGGATCGAATAGAGCGGCGCGCAATGATTATTGACATAACTGTCCCGCATGACGGGAACCTCGTGAAAGCCGAGAAAGATAAACAAATCAAGTATCTTGACTTGGTCCGCGAGGTTGTCGACATGTGGGATGTGGACTCAGCGATCATTGTGCCGATAGTCGTATCAGCCAATGGCTTAATTGCCAAGAGCCTCGACCAACACCTAAGGAGGCTCTCGTTGGGCAGCTGGATTAAGGGCTTGATTCAGAAAGCGGTACTTCTGGTCACCGCTCGCATTGTTAGGAGGTTCCTCTCTCTGGAGCCCTGACCGCCGGTAGCTTGGATCTTGTTCCCGATACCGGTGGGCTACTATTTTTTATATTTTTAAATGTTTTTATACTTTTTATATTCTAATATTTAAAAATATAATTTATATGTATTTAATGAAATAAAGGAAATAATAACCTAATAGTCTCCGCGTATTTCTCGACACGGGCTCAATGAGCCATTTTTATTACAAAGGCTTGCTGTAAATGCTTAAATTTGGGAATTACTTCTGACAAATCATCCATTTTCGGTATAGGTCACGATAAAATACCCTCGTTTGGTACTACAACATTTAAAATTGTTTCCCGCTTTGATCACGCTCGGGTGTTAGATCGTATAACTGACGACTTACCCAACATATCTATAGATATGTCAAACCTCGCTCCATTACGTAATTTACCTATGGCTGATGATGCATTCCGCATTCCCGGTGAAATTGATTGTCTCATTGGTAATAAACTTTTTGCTGGGAAGTGGAAAGGTAACTTTACCTGGCTCCTCGGTCGTCGCTGTAGAAACTACCCTCGGCTACATAGCCATGGGTCGGGCTCAAGTTTTATTATCTAAGTTGTGGCTTGATGAAGTTTCTTTGACAGACTTTTTCGGGTCATTCTGATATGTATTATTTTGCGATCAATATACCTAGGGACGAGGATATACATCGGTGGTATAAAAGAAGAGAAAGCATACATAAAATGAATACAACGAAACGATACAAATGTGGACCAGTTGTATCCACTCGTAAATAAACGCACCCTACAGAGACAAATATTTCTAAAATCACCAAGCTTAGCTATTGAGGTGGTGATTGGTGAAATGTTGTAGGTACAGGGTGGTTTGACAATCCCTTGAGTCATTTTGATATTACCAGAGACACTTTACAGCAATACCCTAATTACTGTTTATTCAAATCCCGTTGTTCTATAATTAGATGACCTATTTCTACTGTTTTAATATCCATCCATTAAATTATACATATCAGCATCATCGAAAAACCCATACATTATTCAACAAAACACCGCAAAAGTGTCCACATTTTACAAAATTCGCCATGTTCCCTAAATTGGCGCCCACCCTAGGGACGTCACAATTATCCGCTGAAGTGCGAATGCTCCTCGTGGTTCAGTGGACAGCTCTGCGGAACCCTCTGCATTATGTACTTTGACGTATCGGGTACACCTTTGTGTATGTGATAGTGCGAGTTTTGAGCTTCGTCGTGTTGTAAATATCTATATTTTTAGAGAAAGTTAACATTTTCCAAGACAGATGTTTTTTAACCCCCGACGGAAAGGGGTGTTATAATAGTTTAACGTGTGAATTGGTGCGTATGTGTGTCTGTCTGCGCCATCGTAGCTCCCAAACGGCAGAACCGATTTTGATTTTTTTTTAATTTGATTTTGTCACTTGATCGAGAGTGTTCTTAGCTATGATTCAAGGAAATCGGTTTAGCCGTTTGTAGATTATCAGCTCTTTTCTAGTTGATGAATGAATGTAAGTATCTTCCACAGGTCTGATTGATTTGAAATTTGGTATTCTGTTCCTTCAATGATATTAAATGAACATAGTGACCTTAAACTGATGCTGCAGCATCACTTGGAATTTGCAGGATACCCAACTCCCTTACCAACTTACAGCAGAGGTATCGTATTTGGGCTCATTGGAATGGTCTCATCAAATAGGTTACAGATACATGGTGATTAGGGTCTGATGGTGGAGTAGGAAAAAGAAATAAGGATAAATTAGTAACTAGCTTCACTGTGGGAAGAACAGCTACAGCTGCGCAGATTGCGGCGAGGCACTTGTCGATCGTAGCGTGTGTACTAAATAGTAATATATATATTTTTTTTTTATTTGAGATAGGTTTGCTCTTGACTCTAGTCTAGGTCAGAGATGACAGAGACAAAGTCGACGATGGAGCGAGCTTACCCAGAAGAAGCCTGTTCACTCTCACTTTGAAGAGATCGGGGTTGTATGCGTTCGGAAACACAGACCCAGGCAGAGTGTTCCACTCCTTTACTGTGCGCATCACAAAAGACATTTGGAAACGCTTAGTGCGAATTGGCGGAATAGCAACTAGGTAGGGAATAAAGGAGGGGGGGGGGGGTAGGGGGTAGGGGATATAAAGTTTTAAAAAGCTGGAAATAAAAGTTAAATTAAAAATTTAAAAAAACCCCGACACAAAGAAAAACATCTAAAAAGTAAAAAATAATATGTATTGGCCCTTTAAGTTTAATATAAGTTGTAGGTAATGTTTTGATCCGAGCGTCGTCGTGTCGGGGGACGGCTGAACAGATGAAGCTTATACCTAGCAATAATGAATGTATGCTGTTGTAGAAAGGTTAGCTTCCTATTTTCCTAAAAAGTAAGTTAACACAATAGTTACATGAAAATAATATAATAATTGAGATAAAAAGAATACATCGTTTATTTGATTAAAAATGATTTATTCACATTGGTCGCTCCTCAACTCAATAAACAATCATCGCCCTTAACAGTAAGTCATCAATTCTTGAATAGAACATGCCTTTTCACAGCACTCGTCAACAATCGAATCGCGTTTGCCGCGCACGCCAGCAAGCGAGCGGGCCCCATGCTGCGGCATCCACCAGCCAGCATCCCGCTTGGACTCGGCTCCCCAGCAGAGCACCGACAGAGCCCTGGATAAAGTCCTTCCACAGTAGACGTGTGTGCCTTCTTGAGCATAATAGCAGGAGAAACAAGCGAACATCAGGACGAAGACCATGTAAAACTTCATGATGATATTTTGGAGGTGAAGTTACGGTTCCAGACGAAGGTGCTTGAATGTGATGTTTCCATGGGCTACACTGGCTTTTATAGTGGGAATCTGATTAATATTCA
Organism: Fissipunctia ypsillon; assembly: GCA_947568875.1. Taxonomy (NCBI): domain Eukaryota; kingdom Metazoa; phylum Arthropoda; class Insecta; order Lepidoptera; family Noctuidae; genus Fissipunctia; species Fissipunctia ypsillon. The sequence continues at coordinate 21,315,123 of OX387660.1, read as the reverse complement.
GATTCTAATGAGTTTAGCTTAAACTTAATTGAGGATGTGGAATATTAATCGTGTCACCTGAAAATGTGCTTTAGATATTGATTTTTGGTATGTGGTGTTGCTGGGGAGTTAGTAGTCTACTCTTTAGCGATACAGCGAAGCAGCGAAGTGTAGGGTTTTGGGGTTTGCCATTTTATATATAGGTAGGTTATGTCTTAAAACTATTAGCTGCTTTTATTTTAGAAAAATAATTAGAGTTCCGCGCAATATAATTAAAACACAAGAAATTGTGAACAAAAAGTCGGATTTGTCGATGCAACGCGACGGGTCGGGGACAAGGGAGTCTTATTAAAATGTGGCTGATAATTTAGTATATTGTGTATCTTACGATTTCCACGCGTTCGAAGTCGCGGGGCATAGCTAGTATAGAATTAAACCGATCTAATCCAATTAGGTACTCCAAACAGTTGTTTTTACACTTCGTGTTATTGCATCACCGTACGCTGATTTGTAACTGCATCACCGTCCAATATAACATAACATCACGCCTTTATTTCTCGAAGTGTTAGGCAGAGGTGTATCTACATATAGTACACCCAAAACCAAACCACCGACCAATATACATGTTAATATTGTAGTATCCGACGAAGAGCTTGTGCTGCTGTATCGGAATCTGAAAATTTTAGCACCTTGGTAATGTAAATTTTCTTTTGACTATTCGGTCATAAATAGGAGTTACTTTTCCGGCTTATATAGAAAATCTTAAGAATCAAGAAAACATTGGATGGAAGAGCGAGCGGAGTGAGCTCGAAAATATTAGCAACCCGCTTTAAAAAATTATAACGCAACCAACGTTAGAGACATCTTGCTGCGCGGCGGGTGATGTTAAAGAGATATCGGTCAAAGCCGACTGACTGATCAGTGTTGATGTCTATGCTCATGGGTGCTCCGCCCCACTATTTACCTCTCGTGTGCCAGTGCCCCCGAGCACCCATGGAGTCGGTGCCTTTGGCAGGTATGTTATTGTTTTAATAGAAGTTGGAAAAAGTATAGTAACAAAGCTTTATTAGGTACTAAGTTTTACTGACAACAAAACCAGCCAAGTGTGTCGGACCTCGCACAACGAAGGGTTTTGTAGTGGGGATGAATTTATCCCATGAACAAACTTAACATTGTAGTTGAAAAACATGTTCTCCCATACATTCCATCTGCAAATGTAAGTTTGTACGCATAATATTGAGAGATTTACCATCGTGTTATTTTAAGACCATAGACTTCTTATAATTTTCCTGTAATCTTTACTATTTTCTGATATTTTTTCAAAATTATTTCCTCAGTAATTTCGGAGATGATGGTAATTTTTTATCAATTTTCTTTGTCAAATAACTTTAAAACTACTTATTTATATAAAAAAAAATACAAAAAAATATTGAGACCCTCACAATAAGCGATTTCATTTGATAATTATTATGTCACATGCATCAAAATCTTCTTTCTTATATCTACGGTCATACGATACAGTTTGCGTTCTTTTTTTAAATTTTATTAGTAGCCTCCCAAAAGTGACCCCCATGTTCAAAATTAATTTATTTGCGTTACACGTCTGTGTTTGGGTCACAGAAATTCATATTATATTATGAATGTACAAAAGTTCAACTAAAGGGAGGGGGTAAATAATCAGAGGGCATCAAAAAATTCATCCGCATCGCTGTCAACAGGAAAAGTGCCCAGAAGGCTGGCAGCATTGCCACGTTGTATAGCAATGCTGATTCTTTGGCCAAAAAATAGGCCAGCCCTCTGGTCACGTGTGGAGTCGACCAACCGCCTGGCGATGTCTCGAAAAACTAAGTGGGCACTCGGACCCCATGGCCCAAGTGTTTCAACCCCAAACGGCTCGAACATATAAGTCCCAATAAGACTGGAGTATTTGCGCCGTTTGAGGTTTTCCGCACCCGCAGCAGCCGCTCCAGCACAGCCTGCCGTGCTAGGAAGATGGGATGGCGCAAGGGTGTCGACACACGTTGCATCCCACACCAAAGGCCTACCTACCTTCCAAGGCATTATGGTCATTCCGTCTGGTCTCTTTCCATCGTCGCGTGCTAAGCCGTTGGGTTCTAAAACAGCTGGCACCCCGGCGGTGACAAGAGCACGACGGATGATGTCATTGATGCTGGCGTGCCGTGCTATCCGGTCTGCGCTCTTACTGCAGGATAGGCCATGTTGTCCGAGGCAGTCGACACTGACACCGCATTGGCAGCGATGCGGAGCCACGCAAGGAGCGCCCAGACGCAGACAAGTAGCGAGCCGGAAGGTGGTGTCACCCAGCATAGTGCCTATGTTGGGTGACGGTAGCGCCTGAAGCCAGAGGCCCGACTCCCACTCCCCCACAGCCAGCAGGCGGGCACGCTCAGCAGTATTGGTGGTCGTATTAATTAGATTATTCCGTAAAGTTCAACTTAGACTATAGCAACGAGCCAAAAATACACCAGAATATCTTTGCTCCAATTTGACCACGCATATACTCACTAGGTAGGCCGACTCCGGTCACCCACTGCCAATAAGGTGCAACCAAACGTAAAATCAAGGTGACATACAAGGGGGATATTCTCAACCTACATACATCTAAGACGAAAATCTCCTCATTAGTGTTTGAATATTAATGAAGATTCCCAGTATATAAGCTTGTGTGGACAGGAACACAGCACATTCGAATTCCAACATTTGGAACAGTAGTACTTCACCAGTACCTCAATCTCCTGCAAAATTACCATGAAGTTCTTCACTGTCTTTGCCTTGATGATGGCTTGCGCTGCGTGCTATGATTCTCAAGATGGCACCAATTTCTACTGTGGAAGGCATCTGTCCAGGACCTTGGCCATGTTATGCTGGGGTGCCGAGTCAAAGCGGGATGCTGGTTGGTGGATGCCCCCTCAAAGTGCGAGGGCTCTGGGAGGAGTTCGTGGCAAGCGAGGACCAGTCGACGAGTGCTGTTTGAAACCATGCACCATTGATGAGCTCTTGACTTACTGCTAGCAACCTGATGACAAAGGGGATGTTAATACCATTATTGTTGAAATATGTTAATATGAATAAATGAGATGATTCTCGTGAATTTGTTCTTTATTCTCTTTCTGATTTATCTAATGTTAGTTTGTTATGTTTTCTTGTACCAATCTATGAGTATATTGTACATTCTAGGTGTGCTTAAGGTATCTTCAAACTTGGGTAGGTACCTACTTCTTGGACAAACGATATTGAACTGGTTTATAGAATGCATCTGTAGAAATATGACAACATATTTTTTTCATTAAGTCTTTGCGTGTCGTTTGAACCCAATAGGTACAAAGTCAATTGTGTCTGTAATTAAAAATAGAGTTCCTTACCACGACGGCGACGTGATTACAATTTGAATGTAACCATATTATACTGAAAACTATGCAGATTTAACAATAGAACTTAACCATTACTGCAAGCTCTTCTCGTAATATCTCGGGCACACGCAATATCTTACCCTGTAATATAATTTTAACATTGTACTTCTACAATCAACACTGCAGGTGCCGTCTTCTTCCTAATCAAATATTGCTGTTAATTACGTTCTAGATTGGCACAAAGCTGATTGATTAATTTTTTTACAGAGGCCTTACTTCCTTTTTTGCCGCAATAGAATAAAATGGTCAACCGAAAACGTTGGGTAAGAATGGTTCGGTATAGTAATAATATTGTTTTAGAACAGAGAATAATGTAGAGGAGCCTGTGACTAAGTAAAAACAGCGTTAAGCCGTTGATCCCGGCTGTTATTCGTGGATCCTTGACAGTCAAAATCAAAAATCACAATCAAAAGTCATTTATTCAAACTAGGCTGAGAATCAGCACTTTTCGAACGTTAAACATTACACAAGGCAGTCCCCCAAAACGCCCGCTCTTCACCACTTCCTAGTGCCCAAACTCCCCAGCAGAACAGCTGTCTGTTCAGTTAGAAGAACTTGATTCTATACAATAATGCAAAACTATTTACCTTATGTTATGTGTGGCCTTGACTGTCAGAAGACACGATCTGTCGTCGTGTGGTTGATTTAATAATTTGTTGACGACGCCGTCCAAACCCGATAAAACTACGCCTTCCAGACTTCTGAAACGACTTAGCGCGATATATTTGATTTTTTGCAAAGTTTTTATTTGAAGGGTTACTCCTGAGGTGGTCGCATATAAATACAGAAAAACTCTACAAAGTGAAAAATAACTTTAATTTCGGAAGTCCGTGGCAAATAACGAAAATACTAAACCAAAGACACCGACTCGAAATCGTTTCTTTTTGCTTCTATGTAAGTTTTTATTTAAATCGGTCCACTCCGTCAAAAGTTATTTCTTTTTTGTAATAAAAGCGTGACCGGCATAATTTTAACAAAACAAAGTCCTCCCGCCGCGTCTGTCTGTCTGAACGCGATAAACTCCGGTTCGGTAACATCCGGTTTTCACCAATGCACAGAATGATTCATGAAGAAGGTTTAGGTGTATAATTCGTTAAGTTTTTTTATAAATTGGCTGAATTATGATGATATGATGATTGTTGAAGATGTCGGAAATAATCATGCCGACTCGGAGCTTTCTGGCGTGTGCCGCGTAAACCAAAAAATGATAAATGATTTTATTTCTGTAAGTAGGTTTATACAAACACTTTTACAATGCAGCATAACTCTGCATGTCAAAACTTTTTGGTTCTTTATAATCAACCTTTTTTCCGTTTGTATTTGAGCCTGGTCGATTTTTATCTTTTTATTTCGTGATTCGAATTATTTTTCTTCTGACAGATGGGTCCCCATTTTTTTCTTAGTTGCAAAAAGTTGAATCTATTGATACGGACCCAGTTAGTGGAAAATTATCGAGTTTTTTTCAAGTGAACCAGTCTATCTGTGCCGTCCTATTTAATACCTTATGGCAAAATTATATTGAGAATGGTGTATTAAGTATTATTCTAAGAATTCATCTTTATTTTTTCTGGTACGTATCTTTTAACAGTTTTCCTCAATCGGAAGTTCAGTCTGATCACGCTGGTCTAACCCTAATTCATTTTGTCTTAGGATTGAACAGCTTTGAACAGGCCGCCTTTCGGCCTCCAGGTTTTGGCCTAAAATTACGCTGGACGTCCTTGGCCAACGTCAAGAGTTGGGTCGCATTTAGACCACTGAAGGTTTCATAAACAACGCCAGTTCCTGAACCTGCGACAATCTACAGTCTACGTCACCTCGCCAGGACGCAATTACTTTCGCCACTTTTTTTGTTGGAAAGGGGGTAATGCAGCATAACTCTGCATGTCAAAACTTTTTGGTTCTTTATAATCAACCTTTTTTCCGTTTGTATTTGAGCCTGGTCGATTTTTATCTTTTTATTTCGTGATTCGAATTATTTTTCTTCTGACAGATGGGTCCCCATTTTTTTCTTAGTTGCAAAAAGTTGAATCTATTGATACGGACCCAGTTAGTGGAAAATTATCGAGTTTTTTTCAAGTGAACCAGTCTATCTGTGCCGTCCTATTTAATACCTTATGGCAAAATTATATTGAGAATGGTGTATTAAGTATTATTCTAAGAATTCATCTTTATTTTTTCTGGTACGTATCTTTTAACAGTTTTCCTCAATCGGAAGTTCAGTCTGATCACGCTGGTCTAACCCTAATTCATTTTGTCTTAGGATTGAACAGCTTTGAACAGGCCGCCTTTCGGCCTCCAGGTTTTGGCCTAAAATTACGCTGGACGTCCTTGGCCAACGTCAAGAGTTGGGTCGCATTTAGACCACTGAAGGTTTCATAAACAACGCCAGTTCCTGAACCTGCGACAATCTACAGTCTACGTCACCTCGCCAGGACGCAATTACTTATGCCACGGTTTTTTTTATGATAATTTTACGTACAAATTTAATAGTGTAGATAGTACGAGATTTTTTTTATTCATTAACTATTTAATTTTATTTGTAAAATGTGAGATACTTTGGTTCTCAATTTTTTATAACGATATGTTTTGGTAGCGTTACTTACTAGAGATTGCAATCGACTAGGTAGTACGTTTATTCTCTCGTTCGTTATTCGCGTACCTATCGGACCAAAGTTCTCTATTTCCTTCCCTTCACACAAGACAACCTGCAACTTTTTTATACAATAATATTCATTTTTTTACCTTTTAATGTTATTTTTTATTTTTATTTTAAAAACTAAATTAAACGTAACGTAGCAGAAAAGAAAAGTGATTTTTCCGTCTTTTTATTTTTTTTTTGCTACAAAATTGTAACACAGCCAAAAAATTAAGCGAGCTCATACGCTCGGGTAAATAAGGGGTAAAGCAATAGAGGGATTAATAGCGATGTTAACACAAAAACTCAGCAATGAATGAAAGGTAAGACGCGAGTTGAGTCCGACTTTCAGCTAAATTAACGCTTTGAGTCTGACAATCCCGCCTTAACCTCAGCAAAGGAAGAAAGATTCGATGCCTGTCGAGCCCGACTTTCAGCTAAATGGATGCTTCGAGTCTGACCATAAGCACAGGTTGAATCTATAAGGACTTCCCTGCTAAATCATTGGAGCTACCAACTGCATTAATCAAATAGAAACGTTAACAATATTATGATTAATTACTCCATTGAAAAAACAGGATGATCGAGACTGTTAAACCACTTGGTTTTATCGAAAAAAATAATCGACAATGGTACATCACTACACACAAGAGGTAAGCTGTAAATAAGACGTAATCAAAAGGTTCCACTTGTGACAATTAGATGTCGCTGTGGATGGTTTTAGAAATGGTAGTTTGTCGAAATATTTACGAAATTTAAAAATGAGTTTTTTGTTTACGTAAATATTTTGTAATTCTAGGTTATAAAGGAAAGAAATTTATGTAAAACTAATATTCCAATTGAATTCGTGTAAATCGGACAACGCGTTTTGAAGTTGTGAGAAATTATTTAAGGATATCTTCTATATGATATGTTCCGGAATGGACAGAATCATAATCTTGAAGGACATAGGTGGTTCTAGAAATAACTCTAGTCACACGACACTTAATAAAGCGAGGAGCAAGCTTTCCCGAAAAATAATCTGCTCCAGAGGATCTAGCAAAGTTACGTCTCCATACCGTGTCACCAACGTTAAGAGTAACAGCCGTGCGGTTCGTATTATAAGCCCGAGAATTACGGAGGAAAGCCATAGAAAGATTATCAGCTACTTTCGCATAAACCTCAACAAGAGAGGAAAGATTCGACGCGTGCTGAGCCCGACTTTCGGCTAAATTCGTGCTTCGAGTCTGACTATTCGCACGAGAAGAATTCATAAAGACCTCTCTGCCGAACATGAGAAAATTTGGAGTAAAACCTGAATCGATGTGAAAAGAACTAAGGAAGTTTAAAAATATATTACTACGAAAAACTGTAGCATTGTCACAGAGAACGTGGTACACCAAAATTGAAAAATAATTCAGATTCCAGAGCTCTAATAACTGAACCAGCGTCAACCTTCTTAAGGGGAAATAACCAGACATATTTCGAAAAAACGTCTACCATGGACAGAATATACTTAAAACCATAGTAAGCAACAGGCAAAGGTCCAATAACATCGATAGAAATTACCTGTAGGGGCAATGAAACATCTTTCGGACAAATCATTTGGCCTCGTGGTTGAGTGTTTGCAATTTTATGAGCCTTACAAACCTCACATTGCCTCAAAGTTTCAGAAACATCACGAAACATGTTTGGCCAATAAAAAAATCTCCTTGATCTTAAGGTAGGATTTGTGACACCAGGATGTATAGAAGGAAAGTTGTTGTTTGTATATAGGACAAATAGTTTAATATGAAAACGGGATAGTTTAATCAAAATTGTAGGGATATAAGAATAAACATCTATGAAAAATAAAAGCTCAAAAAGGGAATTAATAAAATAAAAATGTTCAGAGCTACATTTTTTGAGTTAATGTTTAACAAAACAAAATGTATGAAAATATGTCAAATATTATTGTTTAATAAGATAAAGGGATAATTTAATACTAATAGGAGGGAAACCAGATGAAAATAGAAGCGAAAAAATGTTTTAGGCTGTATGATCATGTTGTCTGTGCTTTTGTTGGAGAAATGTTTTGTGCTTTTGTGTCAAAGGCATAGAATTGGAAAGTATTACATAATAAAGTTCCTAGGACAAATTGGAAAGGAAGAATTCAACAAAATAAAATGCGGAGTAACCCTGAATGAAATAAGTAGAGGCCTGCAAATAAAAAGACTTCCACATCAGAGTGTCACACACATTGAATTCCTCCATCTGCTATATTAAATCATGAAAAAAACCAAAACAGAATAAAACAATCCACGAGCATGTTTACCAGTATTTGGAAAAAGTTATTTAGTGAGTAATATGGCTGGTGGATGAATAGAAAGACACGCATTCGGCAAGCTAAACGGTCAGGCTAGGAGTCAAAAAAAGATAGGAACCTATTAGAAAAACAAAACGTGAAAGAGGACGCTTTGGGCTAATAGAATACCAAAAAAAAAACGAAACCAAGCACACAACCGCAAAAAAAGCTTACCTTTGAAACACGACGCCTATACATTCACACACCAAGCATTCTCTACAGGGAACTACAAATACAGGCATTAAAATCAAACTCGGGATTAAAATATATTTGTTGGGAAGAAATGAAAGAGTTATTAATTTAGTATTATTATGGAATTAAAGTACAATCACACACAACATCCAACATTAAAAGGTGATCATCAATGGTATCATTGTATTGTAATGCATATTCTGCTCCATCCATGACACTGGAAAAAGGACAAAAGGAAAAAAATATGGATTATATTTGCTCGAAGAGCATCACACACAAAATAACAGAAAAAAATATATTAAGTAACCATCAAAATTACTTACTTTAGTTCGGGCGCCATTTTGTAGCGAAAAAAAAATAAAAAGACGGAAAAATCACTTTTCTTTTCTGCTACGTTACGTTTAATTTAGTTTTTAAAAAATAACATTAAAAGGTAAAAAAAATGAATATTATTGTATAAAAAAAGTTGCAGGTTGTCTTGTGTGAAGGGAATAAAATAGAGAACTTTGGTCCGATAGGTACGCGAATAACGAACGAGAGAATAAACGTACTACCTAGTCGATTGCAATCTCTAGTAAGTAACGCTACCAAAACATATCGTTATAAAAAATTGAGAACCAAAGTATCTCACATTTTACAAATAAAATTAAATAGTTAATGAATAAAAAAAATCTCGTACTATCTACACTATTAAATTTGTACGTAAAATTATCATAAAAAAAACCGTGGCATAAGTAATTGCGTCCTGGCGAGGTGACGTAGACTGTAGATTGTCGCAGGTTCAGGAACTGGCGTTGTTTATGAAACCTTCAGTGGTCTAAATGCGACCCAACTCTTGACGTTGGCCAAGGACGTCCAGCGTAATTTTAGGCCAAAACCTGGAGGCCGAAAGGCGGCCTGTTCAAAGCTGTTCAATCCTAAGACAAAATGAATTAGGGTTAGACCAGCGTGATCAGACTGAACTTCCGATTGAGGAAAACTGTTAAAAGATACGTACCAGAAAAAATAAAGATGAATTCTTAGAATAATACTTAATACACCATTCTCAATATAATTTTGCCATAAGGTATTAAATAGGACGGCACAGATAGACTGGTTCACTTGAAAAAAACTCGATAATTTTCCACTAACTGGGTCCGTATCAATAGATTCAACTTTTTGCAACTAAGAAAAAAATGGGGACCCATCTGTCAGAAGAAAAATAATTCGAATCACGAAATAAAAAGATAAAAATCGACCAGGCTCAAATACAAACGGAAAAAAGGTTGATTATAAAGAACCAAAAAGTTTTGACATGCAGAGTTATGCTGCAATGTCAAACATTTTTTTTTTAACTGAGAAGAAAGGCCGAAACAAACTCAGAGGTCACAGTCTCTTTTAAAGTCCAGACATAATCTTGGTCAGATCACGTGAAAACCATGTAGGTTGGTGTCTGAAATGTTCTTTTGAGGCAAGAACCACACAGATTGAGTGGACCCGTCCAGTCAGTGCAAGCATCTGTCGGTAATCGTACAGCTCAATATAAAAGTTAAGAAGCTCAACGATTCGACGAACAATACCAAAGAAAGAACATTTGGGTAGGCCGCATAATTTACTCAAACTGGCAAACTATGATTAAAGCTGAGAAAAAAAAAAAAACAAGGACCTACATGGTCTTCAGTCACAGTAATTAAAATAATATTAAATTTTACAAAGTAAATATTCATGTCATTGTATATATAAAATTCATCAATGACAATGTGTATATAAGAAAAAAAAATAGCAAAAAAAAGAACAAAAAAAATCATTATGTATATTAAAAAAAAAAAAAAAATTAGTTGGAGCAACTCAATCCCACGCCTTTTTGTCATCAATGTAATCTTTAAGGGTATAAAAGGCTTTCTGGCACAACTTACGTTTAATAAATGATTTGAATTTATTAGAGAGATTCAATAGAGTATTACGGAACATAGGGTACTTTTAATCCCAGCAGTACATTCCCGTGGGCTATTTTCCGACATCCGCGCGGACGAAGCCGCGGGCAAAAGCTAGTTGGCATATATTTGCACATATTACCAGGCTTGTAAAGCCCTCGCTATCCGCTCACAACGTGAACTGTCTTCCACAGTGTCGGTCCCCCGCCGCGGACGTATTCTTTTATGAATATGACGTTGTTCCACTATGACGTCACCATATGTACTTGTAGGACATAGGTATGTAAGCAATGTATTTATGCTTCATCTTTTATTTAACATTCGCAGGAAATGGGGATGTCGATGTCGGCTTTGCTGTATGCGGGAAATTGCATCGTTTTTAAATAGCAGCCTGTTTCCGTATCACAGTAGTGTAAAAGCTTCCTCTCATACAAAGAAGATATTATGTTTCTGTATATGTGTTACCTTCAATGCTCGATACTGAATAGATTCCCTAGTTTTCAATTCACAAAATGAATTTTGGAGGGAGATTTAAGGGGACTGCCTCGTTGGTCTAGTGGTTGCAAGCGCTACTGCTGAGCATGAGGTCCTGGGTTCGATTCCCAGGTCGGGCAGTGTTATTGGGTTTTCCTATCTGGAATTTCTCAGTAGCAGCCCGAGCCTGGATTTGTGCCCGGTTGATGGACAATAGGCTCTCCCCCTATTACAAGGGACTTAAACATAACTGGAGAAATGTGGGTGTACTATAGGTACACCTCTGCCTAAACCTTTGGAGAAACAAGGCCTGATGTTATGTTATGTTTAAGGGAATATTGTGGACCCTTTTGGGAACAGTTCAGTAGGGGAGAGAAAGCGAGGGCTTTTGTTCACACTTTATTATGACCTTAACGCCGTTTTAATAGGTACAGTTAATATTTTAGTTCAATTATATCTGTTTATCTACAGTTGTATCTTGTAGCCTATTCCAGTTGAAACGATAACTATCTGATACTCTTCTTCAGCTGAAAATGTTAATGACACCTCTAACACGACGCCTCAGAAACCTCAGTAAACGTGTTCCAATGCAAGCGGAACCAATGGATGCCGTATACATAATTAAACAGCTACTTTCATCTGCAAACGATCCGCTGATCCCGAATTATTCCGTGAGTAAAATTATACGTTATTTTATCTCTTGAGTACGAAGATTATTGAGGCTGACTTTGTTTTGATGAGTATTTGGTTTGGGTTCTTCTTTTAGGGTTTCGGATATTTTGGCTAGTTTAAGGTCCGGACTTTACCAAAGCGGAGGTGTGCGGAGCTGTCCGAAGCGGAGACGCGAAGAGATGATTTTCAGCTAGGGTGTATCCACTGAAGCTGTGCGGGGATGCTTACTGGCTAAACTGGAGTGGAGATATGTGCTGGCTAGAGCGGAGATGTGGCTGGCGGGTGGTGCGAGGCGGGGAGCACTAGCGGCGCCGCTCACTGCACTCCGCTCACATTTCTTCTCATTTCCGCTGCGCGCCGTCGCCAGCTTGCGAGGCACAGCTCATATCTCCGCTGTGGTATCCACTGAAGCTCAGTGGAGACGAGATGTGTGAAGAACGAAATTCTATTGGTTGTTTAAAACACATCTCCTCTTCTCTCGTCTCCGGTTTATAATTAGATCAATAAGAATAATTTTAAGAATAAGAATCATTTTATTCATAAGTTCACCTAAGTATAAATTACATAGAAGTTACATCATTACAAATTTACGTATTAATATTATGAAGAAAATATTAAACTATGCCTAAAATAAATCTAGTATATAACTTATATATATTGGTTAAAGGCCTACTGAATTCAATAGCGACCTGCCTGATGTAGGTTTATTCAAACCTGTGTTTCAGGCCATCACTTAACAACGCTGAGTACTTTAGTGGACTATTATGTTACTGAACATAGAGCTAGCATTGATACATAATAATTATATTTTTAAATAAATATTGACTTAACATTAATAAACTTATTGCATTACTTCTAGCAATTTTTCAGCGTCTGAGTAGTTAAATGTCGCTAAGTATTCACTTCACTACATTTTTTACAATTTACACTATATATACTTAGAGACTTATTGATTTTATTATATAAGAACAGACCTAAAAAATCAATTACACAACTTAGCCTATTACAGTCCACTGCTGGTCATAGTTCTCCCCCAAGTTGTGCCAATACTCCCGGTTCTCCGCCTACGCATCCCATTTCTTCTACCAGCCTTTTTAAGGTCAGTCCATCTAGCTGTTAGGTGCCCCACTCTACGCTTTCTGATTCGGTCTTCTCTAAAGGACTTGTCTGCTCTAACGGCCATCGGTCCTTTGCCAGATTCTGACCATTCATTGCCCCGTCAGCTTGCTAATACTGAAAGCTATGTTTATTTTAATAGAATTTATAATTAGGTACTTACTTTAACAAAACGATGAAACTTTAAAAAAACAGAGTAAATTTGGCTTTATATTCTTCGAAAATGGGGTCATTTATCTCAGCGGTTGCAATACACCCCAAAATATCGACACCTACATAACCCAACCATAATATTAAACTACAATGACACCAAGTTTCTGCTAGAACAAGTTCATTGTGCGAAGTTGTCGAGTCATCGCGCTCAATCTAAGTTGGGGGTGACAGTGTACTGTCTCGTATGGCAGACACTCATGTGGACGCTTGTGACATACCAACTTGTCTAGGTTATTTTATTTGGGACTATTATTGTTTGGATATCAATATGACAATAATGTTTTACTTCAGGATACAATTATTTTTGCTCTCATTATTAATTCACACAGCCACACACCCATACACACACACGCACACACATACCATCACGCCTGTATTCCCTGAAAGGTTAAAGCAGAGGATTATTCGTTCCTTACAAGAATATCATTATTATTTATCACTACCCGGCAGATACGGCAGATGTTGTCCTGTCAAATTTTCAATAAACTCTTGAGTTCATAAATAAAAGTCCCATTAAAAAAAGTGTTTTCAGTTTTTCTCGAATTTTCCGATTTTCCGGGCAATTTTTGTATTTTTTCTTGGCACATGCCAACATGATTGTGTTGTGCCTCGTAAATATTTACTTGTTGATAGGTTAGTTTGTAAGTTTTACTAACGTAGTTTTTAAGTCGTTGTTACTAATACTGTATGGATTGTGTGTATTTTTATGTGTGATCCGCAATAAATGATAATATAATATATAAACAGTATTAATTTCATTTTAATTTTAATTACAGTGACATTTAATTTAATTTTATTTTTAATTCTGTGGCAGTATTGTGAATTCTATTATATTGTATTTATATGGGTCTTACCTGAATGAAATGAATGAATTAAATTAATTTATAAAGATATAGATTATTAGTTCCTTACAAGAAACTACCTGTAATAGTTTCAGTTTTGTCCCTACTGACCCATCTCAATTAGTCACCCAGTATACTTATAAAGTGAATGACATTATTAAACCTGTATCAAAAATTCTAAACGTTAATTAATCAGCATAATAAATAATAGGATATATGATAATGATGTCAGCTGCTACGACTAAGATTGAGCTAAAATCCAAGCTGAACATTCTTCCTACAGAAAACTAATGAACTTACACAAGTCGCATTGATTGTCTGCATATAGTTATGAAAGTATTCCCCAGATTCATCTAGAGTGAGCCGTGAAGCTGTGGCCATAGAATGAAGAGGTGTAGAAGCGACAAACTTGCACCAAAATCATTCTAAAATGGTTACAGTTTCGGGCATGTTGGTCAGGCCTGCCATATTAGCCATAGAAAACGTGATCTTGGGTGGGGACTGCGAGTCGGTGAACGTAAGGAAGGACATCAGCCTAGGTGGAGCAATGATCTTATAAGCCAAAACGTCAAACAAATAGTTTTATGACAGCTGAGCGCACATATTGAATTATGCCGGAGCGGCAGTGCGGGAGGCGTTGCCGACGGAACGGAATATTGCCTTTTAAATCTTCTATACAAATAAATAAAATTGAAGTGTATGTTTGTAATGTCAAACTAACAGCTTTTTATTATATGCAGAAAGTATATACGGTACTTGTTACAAAAAAAAACTATTTTTAAAACTTTTGCCTGTCTATCTGCTCCGAAACGCCACGACCGATTTTAGCGGGACTTTCGCTGTCAGATAGCTGATGTTATATTCGTGCGCGGCGAGATGGGGGGTAGTGCTGGCAGCTCATTTGTCAACGCTCAAGGCGGCGTCCTGACCCAAGTGGTACAGCGGTATCGGTCAAACTATAACGCCGCCAATTTTATGTGCTCCACGCTTGACCTTTGAGAATATCGACAAATTTGAGACTTTGGAAAATATAACAGGCAGTTGGAGAGTGGTAGGTAATTATTTCGGTGACATCGGTAGACGTAAAAAAGTTACTGGGCATCAACACCGGCCCGGACCTAAAGGGAGTACAAGTACGTATCGATACCTCAATACAGACACATCTGGCGAGAATGACGAGGAGATCCGATCCCAAATTAAACGCAATAAGGCTTTGGGCAGAAAGAGGTGCACGTATCAAGGTAACACGAGTCTCGCATCTATACGATTTTATTAGTCTATGCTGTGGGTTATTTCATTAGCGCGCTTTATTGGAAATTCCTTCCATTGTAAAAGATTGTCGCTTCGCTATCTTCATTACGTCTTAGAGATTTAAACTGGCGTTGTAGGCTCTTTGTAGAGCTTTTAAAGTATGAAGCTTGTAATTTGTTCTAAGATTTAATTAATGTGTGTTGAGTTATTTGCTTGATTAATTAATTTTATGGTACTTAATACTAAGCAATATTCGGTTGTGCATACCTTTAGATATACACATTATTGGAAAACTTTCATAGGGTGAAATTACTCAATAACATAAAGAATTTAATACTAGAAAATAACACATAAACGTAATATCACGCATGTTTCCCCGAAGGGCTAGGCAAATCTGTAATATCAAAAAGTATCTAAAGTTTCATATAATCATGTATTAATTAATTACCTTTGTTATTTTTCGCTATTTTAGAGAAAAAGTGGTTCAATTTCATGAGTGCCCCATCAACCCCCTGCAAAAAATAAAAATCAATGAATTAAAAGTCACTCTGTAGTTTGGACGCTTCGAGTTTAATAATTCTTAGATTATTTAGGTACAGATTTTCATAGATACTACAATATAAGATTCAATGTAGACCTCAGTCATAACCTACCTATGTTCATATAATATTGTGGAGAATACTGGATGCTAACTAGTTTGACTCCTGCGACGGTGCTTGCATTTTTAATAAGTTCAGGCAAAGTTGGGGACTTTCGATCAGCTTTTGAACAAACTAGTGAATATTTAACGTATATTTACGGATAGACCGACGAACTGACGGCAGTGGATTATGAAAGAAGGAGATGGAGACACGCGCCATGGATTCTGGATTTGATAATAGTCAAGTTTTATTATCTAAGTTGTGGCTTGATGAAGTTTCTTTGACAGACTTTTTCGGGTCATTCTGATATGTATTATTTTGCGATCAATCTACTTAGGGACCAGAATATACACCGGTGGTATAAAAGAAGAGAAAGCATACATAAAATTAATACAACAAAACGATACAAATGTGGACCCGCACCCTAATCGCGTAACACACTATCAATCAGAATC
The DNA here is from genome assembly GCA_947568875.1 of Fissipunctia ypsillon. Classification (NCBI taxonomy): domain Eukaryota; kingdom Metazoa; phylum Arthropoda; class Insecta; order Lepidoptera; family Noctuidae; genus Fissipunctia; species Fissipunctia ypsillon. Next base: position 21,298,986 of record OX387660.1, on the reverse strand, counting down.
TGAATCATTTTGAAGCAAATTGCTAATCCATTGCTTCTTGGGTTCGAAAAATTTGTCTGCTCAGTAACGTAAATAGCGCAATGAATGTTCTTGAATTACTGTCAAAATGAAACCGATTCCTACTGTAAGTATGTTACGCAATTGCCCCGCAGGTTTAATAATTGTACCCACTCCAACATAAACGCACCCTACGGAGACAAATATTTCTAAAATCACCAAGCGTAGCTATTGAGGTGGTTATAGGTGAATCGTTCTAGGTACAGGGTGGTTTGACAATCCCTTGAGTCGTTTTGATATTACCAGAGACACTTTACAGCAATACCCTAATTACTGTTTATTCAAATCCCGTTGTTCTATAATTGGATGACCTATTTCTATTGTTTTAATATCCGTCCATTAAATTATTCATATCAGCATCATCGAAAAACCCACACATTATTCAACAAAACACCGCAAAAGTGTCCACATTTCACAAAATTCGCCATGTTCCCTAAATTGGCGCCCACCCTAGGGACGTCACAATTATCCGCTGGAGTGAGAATGCTCCGCGTGGTTCAGCGGACAGCTCTGCGGAACCCTCTGCATTATGTACTTTGACGCAACGGGTACACCTTTGTGGGTGTATGTGATAGTGCGAGTTTTGAGCTTCATCGGGTTGTAAATATCTATATTTTTAGACAAATTTAACATTTTTCAAGAGATATGTTTTTTAACCCCCGACGGGAAGGGGTGTTATAATAGTTTAACGTGTGAATTCGTGCATTTATGTGTCTGTTTTCACCATCGTAGCTCCGAAATGGCTGAACCGATTTTGATTTTTTTTTTGTTTGATAGGTGACTTGATCGAGTGTTCTTAGCTATGATTCAAGAAAGTCGGTTTAGCCGTTTGAAGATTATCTGCTCTTTTGTAGTTGATGAATGAATGTATCTTCCACAGGTCTGATTGATTGGAAATTTGGTATTCTGTTACTTCAATGATATTAGATGAACATAGTAACCTTGAACTGATGCTGCAGCATCACCTGGAATTTGCAGGATAGCCACCTTCCTCACCGACTTACAGCAGAGGTATCGTGTTTGGGCTCATTGGAATGGTCTCATCAAATAGGTTACAGATAGATGGTGATCAGGGTCTGATGGTGGAGCAGGAAAGAAAAATAAGGATAAATTAGTAACTAGCTTCACTGTGGGAAAAATACCAAAAGCTGCGCAGATTTCGGCGAGGCACGTTTCGATCGTACCGTGTCTACTAGTAATATATAAACCGCCTAAACTAAACCTAAAACCTAAACTGCCTTGCCCTTCGCGGAAACAAGGCGTGATGTTATGTAAGATCATACAAAAAATGCTGCTGTTTTGTGTCAACGATATAAGATTGAAGTAGATTAAAAAGTAAGTTAACACAAGAATAAAATACATGAAAATAATATAATAATTGAGATGAAAAGAATACATCGTTTATTTGATTAAAAATAATTTATTCACATTGGTCGCTCCTCAACTCAATAAACAATCATCGCCCTTAACAGTAAGTCATCAATTCTTGAATAGAACATGCCTTTTCACAGCACTCTTCAACAATCGAATCGCGTTTGCCGCGCACGCCAACAAGCGAGCGGGCCCCATGCTGCGGCATCCACCAGCCAGCATCCCGCTTGGACTCGGCTCCCCAGCAGAGCACCGACAGAGCCCTGGATAAAGTCCTTCCACAGTAGACGTGTGTGCCTTCTTGAGCATAATAGCAGGAGAAACAAGCGAACATCAGGACGAAGACCATGTAAAACTTCATGATGATATTTTGGAGGTGAAGTTACGGTTCCAGACGAAGGTGCTTGAATGTGATGTTTCCATGGGCTGCACTGGCTTTTATACTGGGAATCTGATTAATATTCAGATTCTAATGAGTTTAGCTTAAACTTAATTGAGGATGTGGAATATTAATCGTGTCACCTGAAAATGTGCTTTCCTATTGATTTGTGGTATGTGGTGTTGCTGGGGAGTTAGTAGTCTACTCTTTAGCGATACAGCGAAGCAGCGAAGTGTAGGGTTTTGGGGTTTGCCATTTTATATACTTAAAAACATAGATATCCGTGCTTAAAAACTATTAGCTGGTATCAGAAGAGGTTCTAAATTAACTTTTAGGTACTCATACCCAGTAAAAAATGATAGATTGATAAAGAACGCATTCATATTTTTTATGTACCTATACGAGTCCTAAAACCGTCTTGACATCCTTAAGTAGTTACTATAAATTAATTAAGTTTAGCACAATCTATACAAATAAATAAAATTGAAGTGTCTCTTTGTAATGTCAAAATAACAACTTTTTACTAAATTTATTTGAAAGTATATACGGTACCTACTTATAACAAAAAAAGCAATTTTTAACATTTTTTTCTATTTGTCTGTCTGTTTGTTCCGGCTAAAACCCGAAACAGCTGGACCGATTTTGACAGGACTTTCACTGGCAGATAGCTGATGTTACGGGGAGTAACTCGGGCTACTTTTATTTTAGAAAAATAGGGTTCCGCGCAAAAAAAATAAAACCCATGTAATTGTTAACAAAAGGTCAGATTTGTCGATGCAACGCGACAGTTCGGGGGACGAGGGAGTTTTATTAAAATGTGGCGAATAATTTAGTATATTGTGTATCTTACGACTTCCACGCGATCGATGTCGCGGGGCACAGCTAGTATAGAATGAAACCGATCTAATCCAACTAAGTACTCCAAATAGATTTTTTACACTTCGTGTTATTGCATCACCGTACGTTGATTTTATGAGTGCCGCGGCAGCCGCCGGTGAGTGCCAGAAAGGACTAGATTATATAGTAAAAAAAAAAATATGGAAAAAAGAGTTTATTTTTAGCAGGCTATCGAGAACTGAACTAGTTAGACGAGGTTAATCATTTAAAAAAAATGGTTAGCTTAGGTTAAAACTGTGACCTCCTCCTACGCATGAGCCGAGCGAGCAAAGCGAGCGGTGCCGCGGTAGCAACCGGCGAGAGCCAGAAACAACTAGATTATAATTATAGAAAAAAAAAAATATGGAAAAAAGAGCTTATTTTAAGCAGGCTATCGAGAACCGAACTAGTTAGACAAGGTTAATTATTTTAAAAAATGGTTAGGTTAAAACTGTGACCTCCTACGCACGATCCGAGTGAGCGAAGCGAGTGGAGCCGCGACAGCGGCCGGCGAGTGCCAGAAACGACTAGATTATATAGAAAAAAAAAACGATATAAATAACGACGATACTAAATATTTGGCTTAATTTATTTTGCGTACCCAACTGAAATATTTGACTACATAAAAGTTGATAAAAGTACTAGTTGGTAAACAAGATATTGTTTAAACGTTCACTTGCCAAACAATATGTTTGCGTTACAATTATTTGTGAAGAGATTTTTTGCTGAGTAATAATTTGGCAAATGAAATTATATTGTTTGGGAAATGATTACTTGGGAATTTCTTTTCGATGAAAGAATGGAGACCCGTTAAAGAGATATCGGTCAAAGCCGACTATCTGATCAATGTTGATGTCTATGCTCATGGGTGCTCCGCACCACTATTTACCTCTCGTGAGTGCCGGTGCCCCCGAGCACCCACGGAGTCGGCGCTTTTGGCAGGTATGTTATTGATTCAATAGAAGTTGGAAAAAGTATAGTATCAAAGCCTTATTACTAAATTTTACTGACAACAAAATCAGCCAAGTGTGTTCTGTAGTTGGGATGAATTTATCCCATGAACAAACTTAACATTGTAGTTGTTAAACATGTTCTCCCATACATTCCACCTACAAATGTAAGTTTGTACGCATAATATTGAGAGATTTACCTTGTTATTTTAAGACCATAGACTTCTTATAATTTTCCTGTAATCTTTAGGTAAGTAAAGAACTATTTTCTGATATTTTTTAAAAATTATTTCCTCAGTAATTTCGGAGATAATGGTAATTTTTTATCAATTTTCTTTGTCAAATAACTTTAAAACTACTTATTTATATAGAAAATTATAAAAAAAATATTGAGGCTCTCACACTATGCGATTTCATTTGATAATTATTATGTCACATGCATAAAAATCTTCTTTCTTATATCTACGGTCATACGATACAGTTTGCGTTCTTTTTTTTTATTTTATCAGTAGCCTCCCAAAAGTGACCCCATGTTCAAATTCATTTATTTGCGTTACACGTCTGTGTTTGGGTCACAAAAATTCATATTATATTATGAATGTACAAAAGTTCAACTTAGACTATAGCAACGAGCCAAAAATACACCAGAATATCTTTGCTCCAATTTGACCACGCATATACTCACTAGGTAGGCAGACTCCGGTCACCCACTGCCAATAAGGTGCAACCAAACGTAAAATCAACGTGACATACAAGGGGGGTATTCTCAACCTACATACATCTAAGACGAAAATCTCCTCATTAGTGTTTGAATATTAATGAAGATTCCCAGTATATAAGCTTGTGTGGACAGGAACACAGCACATTCGAATTCCAACATTTGGAACAGTAGTACTTCACCAGTACCTCAATCTCCTGCAAAATTACCATGAAGTTCTTCACTGTCTTTGCCTTGATGATGGCTTGCGCTGCGTGCTATGATTCTCAAGATGGCACCAATTTCTACTGTGGAAGGCATCTGTCCAGGACCTTGGCCATGTTATGCTGGGGTGCCGAGTCAAAGCGGGATGCTGGTTGGTGGATGCCCCCTCAAAGTGCGAGGGCTCTGGGAGGAGTTCGTGGCAAGCGAGGACCAGTCGACGAGTGCTGTTTGAAACCATGCACCATTGATGAGCTCTTGACTTACTGCTAGCAACCTGATGACAAAGGGGATGTTAATACCATTATTGTTGAAATATGTTAATATGAATAAATGAGATGATTCTCGTGAATTTGTTGTTTATTCTCTTTCTGATTTATCTAATGTTAGTTTGTTATGTTTTCTTGTACCAATCTATGAGTATATTGTACATTCTAGGTGTGCTTAAGGTATCTTCAAATTTGGGTAGGTACCTACTTCTTGGACAAACGATATTGAACTGGTTTATAGAATGCAACTATAGAAACATGACAACATATATTTTGCATTAAGTCTTTGCGTGTCGTTTGAACCCCATAGGTACAAAGTCAATTGTTTACTAATTGTGTCTGTGATTGCGACATGCAAAGTCAAAGTCAAATCATTTATTTCTAATAGGCACATAAAAGGCACTGTTTAACGTCATAGGTTAAGATTGAATTGAGATCCAGCAGTGGACTGCGATAGGCTAAGTTGATTGATTGATTGAAGATTGAATTAATTCTCACTTTGTATTTCCTAAACCAGACCAATAAGTACCAAGCTAAAATAGAGTTCCTTATCATGACGCCGACGTGATCACAATAGACTGAAAACTATGCAGATTTAGCAATTGAACTTAACAATTACTGCAAGCTCTTCTTGTAATATCTTGGTGTGATTGTTCCTCAATTACCCTAGGTTGATAAAATTTTCATTTTTCCTAATTATGATAATACTAGTGTTTGGGTCGGTTTCCCCTGAGGGGAAAAGGCCGCACCCCGCCCCGTACGACCCTGTAGAGCTCGTCTCTGGACTGGTCACTCTTTCACCGACTATAAGAAATGAATTCCAAAACGAAATGAAATGCCTTGTCACATTAATAAGGCAAGGAAAATTTTGATTTGATAGAATTCGTAATTGAGACTTAGGAATTCATATTTATGAAAATACATTAGATGTGGTTTTAGAAAGTTAAGAAACTATCGAAGGATGCAAAGTATATTATTATATAAACTTGTGAGTAACCCTTACTTTAGCGTAACGGGTAATTGATCAGTCTTTACTCACACGGTACCTCACATCAACACTCGATGTACTCAGAGCTGCACTTCCATAAGTAACGCATGCGGCTTATCAGCGGCAATGTGTCGGCATCATGCTCTTATGGAGACATGGTCCCTAGCAGTTCTCTCGAACTGGTAAACGTGACGAAGCGGCTTATCCTGCGGCTACCGTGTGACCGTCCCTGTCTAACAACGGTGCGGCTAGTTCCAGCGGCAGGCTCCTAATGAGACATGGTCTCTTTCAGTCCTTGGACTGGATATGAGATATATATGATATAGATGTGGCCACCAAAACCCCTGGAAGCTCACCCTTTGCACAACAAGCATATCTGCAAGACACGTGTTCATGTCAGTCTGACCGAATTATTGGTCTGAGTTACAGAATACATCTTTCAAGAAGTTGAGAATCGAAATTCAAGAATAATAATTTGATATAGTTTTGGATAAACTCTCTTATAAACTATTATGGACTGTAGTCTGAATTAAAGTTTTATTTATTTATTTATTTTATTTTATACGCCTACTAATTGGTCTGAGGCAAAGAGCACATTTCAAAAATAATTAATTAATAGAATGGAAGGTCTATAGACAGCCCCAAAGCACCCACCCTTCACCACTTCTTAGTGTTTGAGCTGGGGAGAAGAAATGGTGCAACAAACTCCCCAGCAACATGTCTCTGTCTGTAATATTAATATTTATTGCTAAGAAGACAAGAGTGTATGTAAAGGTATATATATAAATATATTATAGTATTATAAATCTTGTAACGCCAACGTCTCCTCTCTAGCAGGTGGGTGCTGATATCTGCAACTCAGTCCTGACGATGTGAAAAGGGTGAAGGGATCGTTACGCTTGCGTTTATAATCATTATTTATAGCTACGTTAATTTGTCTGTTTACAATGTACCCACTTCAGTGAGACTGGGAACCGTCTTACAACGTATGTTAAACGTGTTCTATCAGACCTAACGCATAGAACCTATGAGGACACTAATACGATTCTGATAGAACACATTTCCTAGGCACTAATCATTTATATTTTTTTTTTTTGTTCAACCTATGTTGTCCCACTGCTGGGCAAAGGTCTCCCCCATACTTTTCCAATTTTCTTTGTGCTGTACCTATAATTTATATTATAAATGTTTTACTCAATCCTATGACAGAGTATTGCGAAGTCCTATAGCCATTGAGGAAGACAAGTATTGAGTACTTCTAAAGGCGTACTAATGTGAATGACACCCTTACGGCAACTAGCCCTTTTTTATTAAGATAACACAAAACTAGCACAAGCGTACCGTATACCCAGTCTAGCAGAATTCATTATGATCGTACTTGGTACACACCGAAGTGGTATTTTGTCACTTCTCATTTCCTTAACCTTCCCATTTAGAGGATGTGGTGCGGCTGTTAGCGGCATTGCGTCCAAATAGCGTCTCTCGATCAATAGTGTCGATTTAGTAATAGGCCTACCAGTGGCCGGGTGTGGGTTTTAGCAAGAGACGGTCCCTAGCGTTCTTAGAACGACTACCAATCCAGTTTGGGGTACTTGGTGAAGCCTACCCCCACTCCCTGGAAATGTGCGTGACCAAGAACTCACACGACGCATTGTGTGGCGAGACCTTAATGGAAACAGTATTATCAGTAACGTTTGGTTGATTTATAATTAAATTACAGATTGGTCTCATAGCCTAGTTCGATTTAATCGAATTGCGAGTATTTACGGTTATGCCTCCCATATGTGGTGCATCAGTTAAAGGTCAACAGTCGTCAAAAGTCAGGACCGTCAGTGCTCAGTGTCAAGTAAAGTGGAAGGCCTCCCCCGTTTCTGTATAACCAACTGCAACTGACTAATATCTGTTAAGGTACGGATTAGGAGATGGATACATAATACCAGAGAAAATAGCATTAATTATAAATTACGATACTAAGTAACAGTAATTCCTCCAGGCTGGAATAAATGATCAATAATAGCTCGTCAGTGATATCACCTATCTGTTACTAATCACCTAACTGGTAATAACAATACAAATCAACCCGCTCACATATTGTAAAAGTGCTTAATTACTATGAGTACACACTATTACTAAAGATTAAAGTTATAAAGTTGACACTTACCAAATATCTCCTTAAAGAGAATATGATTACAACTCACAAAATACTGCATGAATCACCAGTTTCTCCTCGGGCACAGCTCCTCACAGCTATCTAGCTTAGTCTATGTCTGCCGCTATTTAAAGTGGTCTTAAACCCACTACCAAATTTAACTTAATAACTATAGGCACTCGCAGTTTTCAACAGCTCATTCGGACATGGCCTCTTGATATTCACCAAGTATCCTAACTTAACTAGCCTAGAGTCGGACGTCTATCTCCTATAGCGGTCAAAACCCAACTATCCCTGTTTACTAGCTTGGAATATCACGACTGTCCCGTATTGCAGTTATAAACCAACTGTCCTTTCATTTGGCATGTCATAAAATCCACCACGCACCCCCAGCTCATCTTCCCACGCTGTTGTCGGATAGATTTTATGGCCGTTTTTGTAACATCGACCCAAACAGATTTTAGTAATTTCTTAATAGCTTTTAAGGGTCTATTTGAATTGCCTGGGCACAATTTACGGTAAACAGATGTGGCCCCAACATTGTATTTGAAATAAGAAATCGGATATTTTACTAGTTTCTTAGAATTCATAAAAAATATCGCATCTTAGGTGACGGTCGGACGCATTGTTCCTGGTAGGTAGAATGTTTCTCATAAAATAGGGAATTTATGTGTTTCTAAGTGGGCCGTGCCCATGCGCAGTTTTTAAAACAAACATAATATCCTATTGTTAAATAGTCGCAAGTGGCAGACAGTCACATCGGGCACACGTTAGTATCTTACCCTTTTTTTTTTTTTTGTGGATGGGAAATCATCAAATGACTTCTCCCGCTTTGGGCGGAGCGGGAGGGCGTGTCAGACTTTTACTGACTAAAACCCACCCGTGTTCCTTCTGCTGCCTGTGCCGGGGCCACGGTAGCTCTTTCGAACATCCCGCAACCCTAGCTGGCATCGGCCCTAGCGGACCCCGTCAATAGTGCTGACATCTCTTTGAGGCGCGCGTGGAACACAACGCGCCGTCGACTCGGGCTTGGTCCTTACCGGACGGCGAGCTACCCATTGCTCACCGTTCGCAAGCCCGCGCCTACGGTGGCCGGGAATCGGCTGTCAATTCTCGACGCCCAGGGCGTCTCCTGCGGCGACTAGGGCGAGGGCGCAAAGCTTGCCTCTCCCTCACGCGTTCCGCCTCTTCCTTCGCGAGCATTACTGCTTCGCAGAAGGAGGTAATGGCTTCCCATGTACTCTCGCCCCGTACCATGGCCTGGACCAGGGTAGTATCTTACCCTGCAATATGATTTTAACACTGTACTCCTCCAATCAACACTGCAGGCGCCGTCTTCTTCCTAATCAAATATTTCTGTTAATTAGGTTCTACATTGGCACAGAGCTGAATGATTAATATTTGCACAGAGGCCTTACTTCCTTTTATGCCGCAATAAAACAAAATGGTCAACCGAAAACGTTTGGTAAGAATGGTTCTGTATAGTGATAATATTGTCTTAGTACAGAGAATAATGTAGAGGGGCCTGTGGCTAAGTAATAACAGCCGCACGGATCGATCGATCAGGTTAAGCTACACTTGCCGCGGTTGGTCCGTAGATGGGTGACCATCTTTACATAGCAAGACCTCTCTGTGCCTTGGAAAGCACGTTAAACCGTTGGTCCCGACTGTCTTTCGTGGATTTTTGACAGTCGTTACGGCTGATCGGAAGCCCGAAAGTCTGATAACCAGTCTTTTCAAGGGCTATCGTGTTACCACAGAAATGCTTAATAATTGGATTTCTGTGCGTGTTACCCAGTAACTGGGTTGCGGAGGTAACACAGGTACTTAGGTTCCTTTTACCTGAAAAAGGTGTCAGTTCTCAAAACCACAACAATTATTCAAGAACCATTTCGATGGTACCCAAAAAACTCGTACCTAAAGGTACATTTACCCGCTGCTTCCCCAAGGGGAGCTGCCCCTAAGTATTACCTTACTGACCCACAAACCGTTGCCCGAACACAAGGGTTGCCCACAAATTACATTAATTTTATTGCCCAACTGTCTTGGTGCAAAGCCCCGCGTGTCGATAAAAAGTTTGCATTAATCATTTAGGTCACATAAAATCGAATGGCCTTCGTATCTGCACTTGAATAAATCAGATATATGAGGAATATTTTATTGGTAAGTTTCTTATGGAGAGAAAGGAAAAAGTGTGCCAGCATTGGGTTTAATAATTTGTATTGGTTCGGAACCGTAAAATTCTTTAGAATCCTCTTTCCGTCGTTAGTCATTCCGAGGTATAAGAACAACACTTTCAGTGCTGAAACACACAATTTTTAAGTCACTCATTGAATCAACCCGCAAACAACACCTACCAAAAAACCAAGGAATCCTAAAATTTATAATCAAAGGAGATTTAATCTTTCTTTCATTACTTTCAAAAACTTTCGATTAGATCACAGGAATCCCGGACGTTCTTGTGTACCTAGTTAAATTAGAACTTGATCAGTCTGTTTTGTTTATAGAGCTTCTTCAACAGTCTTCGTTAACATCGTATCAATATCACCGGGCCCAAATCAATCCAAAAATCGCACAAAATTAATTGTATGACTACTTTTACCTAAGGATCGTAGCAGGTGGCGATCTATAATGAATGAATGAATATTTATTTGTAAATACAGGTACATACATTTGGTCTTCAGTAATAATTAAGTTGACTCTCTATGTTTTGCCAGCGGCGTACAAAATTTACAGTAGGTAGGTACAATAATAATAATAAATGTAAATTGAAAAACATTATAAATTATTAAATTAGGTATTTACAAATTCATTCAGGTAGTTTAAATTAATTAATATTAAATTCAGTAAACAAATTACACAATATACAACAAAAAACACACATATTCATTACGTTCTAGTCAATTTATATTAATATTATTGTCATTTAGAAATTCATCTACAGTGTAATAACATTTACGCATTAGAAACTGTGATAATTTCTTCTTAAAGCTCGTAATCTTGCTCGTTATAGTGTCTGCCTACCCCCATAGAAGAAGGCGTGAGGTTATGTATGTGTGTATGTGTATGTTTTATGACGTTTCCATTGACAATTTTTTTTTTTAATTTTGGCTTGAATATTATGTGTTTTAATTTTGTAGGTGAATAAATATTGAGTTTATATTAATAAATGCTCGTTTTCCCGAAAAAAATAAACAAGAGCAAGTAAACAGGTTAGGTATACGTGCTTGAGCACTACGCAAGGGCTATTTTCTGGGATTTTAAGCCGACACGATATTGAGGGTTGAATGTGGTTATTGTCAGTAGAGGTGTATGTATTTATAAATAAAATGATGATTTAAGGGTTCCGTACCTCTAATGGAAAAAACGAAGCCCTTATTACTTCTTATCATAGCTTACTTCTGCTGTTGGATCACAACGTTGTCCGTCCGTCCGTCTGTCAAGATCCTTTTTCTCAGGAATGCGTGGAGGTATCAAGTTAAAATTAATATCAAATAGGTAGGTCTACGGTCCTTTAGAGTTCTAAAAAATCGATCTTCTTAGGCGACGCAATAAAAAATACGGCTATTTATTCAACATATTTTGACACACAAATAAATCAAAACCTATAGGATACTTCCCGTTGAACTAGAATCATGAAATTTGGCTAGAAGCAAGGTCTCACAGCACAATTACAGGAAATAGTCCGAAAATCGTTCATTTGTAGTTATAAAAAATATATTATTGCGATTAAAAACTTACTTCTGCTGTTAAAGAATTGACCGTGACGTGTATCGATGTATGGGATTTTTTCAACTACAAAGTTAAGTTTGTTCTTGGGATTCATCCTAACTACAGAACCTTGCAAGCACTTGACTGGTTTCTTTTTATTTCCTTTACTGACTTAAAATTGGCCATAGTGGAAAATAGTAGTTATGTTTGTAATGCTCGCCACACACGTTACGATTTACTTGCGCAAGTTTAGGCTTGCGCAAATCTGCGTGACACCAAATGGTCCAGATACTTGTGCTAATTCATCACACACACGCAACGATTTTCTTGAGCAAGCCTAAATTTGCGCAAGTAAATCTTTACGTGTGTGGCTAGCATAACATTTTTGTGGAAAATTATAAAGGAGCTTTTGAGTCTGTGATGAACTGTTTACCTCGTGAAAAACAGAACAAAATGATCTGACCACCAAACCTTTTCTAGTTTGGAAGAAGATGGTCTTTTGGAATAAAAGACGGGCTTGAATTTGACTAGTGCAATGAAAGATATTAATTTCAAGATAAGTTTATACTTGATCAATCTTTTTTTCGGATGAAGCCTCTCCGGTTGTATGTAAAAGGTTAAGTCTTAGTCAACCTCATGCCTATAAGATATACCTACACCAATCTATCAATCAGTGTGTCAAGCGTGGTTATTTTGGAAATATTTCACTCAGCTGTCGTGTCGTGCGGCCGTCAACCGGTCCATAGGGATGTACCATCGCGGACATTTGCGGTGAACCACTCCGCGGTGCAGCTCCTCTTTGCGATATCCGCGATGGTACATTTTTAGTAGTCGGTTACCTCTATATGGTGATGTAGGTAAGCCGTAGGTTATGTGTGAGGAAAGCTAATTCCCGAAGCAGTGTATAAATTTCGCAGTAAAAAAAAACTATTAGATTCACGCATTCTGTTTTTGTTTTACGGTAAATAAAGGCACTTCATGTAAATTTTACAACCGTCATGTACCTCTGTCACCTTTTTAAAAACGTAACGCATTTCAATTTACTACTAAGTGTTTGTAACTTCGTCAAAAACGTCAAGCAATTTATTATTTCCTGTTTCTTTATTGCGTATACCGTTAACATTTTCTCCCATCCAATAAAGTAAAAGGTACCACGAAAAAGTAACAATAAGCACCTGTTCCATAGACTGTCACAATCATGATTGCTTATGAATGTCATCGCCCGGTCTATTATGGCGAGCCGTGAAATATGGCCGCGAACAAATTTCTTTGACATTCAAAATATGGAGTCTTTATTGGAATAATGTAGTACGTGAATTGTTTGGGGAATTTGATTGTTGAGTGGCAAAGAAAGGAATTGTAAGGGTAGAATGAATTACTTTTTATGTAATATTCTTTATTTGGCTTATTTACTGTATAGCATAGAAGAAAAGCGTCTTTTTACCGCCCGTTCTTTTTCTTTATGGCGTTCACTTGACCAGCTTGTAATAGTTCTATTGCAAGACAAAGGTATCTGCTCATATGGGGAAGGAGCATTGATCAGTTGATCACCACACTTGTTCACCGCGTTCACATCTTTGTGTTTAAAATTCTGAAAGCCAATCCTCGTGCTCAAAAAACGTTCTAATTCAATTCGCAGTCTACCTAGTCTCAGCGACAATCAGTGTCAAAAACTTGTCAATAATGTTTTAAATTAGAGGTATTAATTACTGGTAGAAAATGCCTATGGCATTAAGTCCGCCTCTGTACTTTTCTGTGCGTGAAGTATTAAATAAATAAATATTATTGACAGATTGAGATAGATTAGAAAGTAAACGTTCTTAAAAATTCAGGAATTACCCCTATGATTTCCTTCCAATGTCTAATATCTATACATATTTGTCCCGGAATTAACGCACAACCTCTTAAGGGGTCATTGTACTCATCATTATGAACAACTTTTACTACGGGACCAAACCTGAAATCGCGAAAAAAAATCTGGTGTTCGCTACATTTTGACGAGTTATGCACAGGTAGGGAAACAGCAGATTTTTTTCGCGATTATGATAATGATAAGTACAATGACCCCTTAAGAGGTTATGCGTTATTTGCGAGACATTTTAGGTACTTGTCCTGACTGACTGATTCATCAACACATAAACATCAGAGCATAATCCCCTGGGGCTACAAACTTGAAATTATGGCAGTTCATGCCTTTTATGTGGTAAGCATCCGCTAATAAAGGATTTGTGGAAATTTCACACGTTAGCGATGCCGCGGGCAATGCCTTGTTATAAATATACTGTCGAAAGTATTGTATTTAAGATATTTTTCCAGAAAAATACAGCAACACGATATTACTAGCAAGTTACAAGTTACTGCAGTTTGCGTGGTAGCTAGTGCTCAGGAGTTGCCAACTCATTATGACTCGCGAGTGCTGAGAAAGAAAAAGTTTTAACAACTTACTCTCCTAAATTAGTTCAGTAGTTCTTGCTTCTCCGTAGTTAGAAAGTTCCTTGCAAAAAGTGTCCTGGTAATACAACGAAATTATGGTGGGAAGAAAACAAGTCTGTAAGTGAGTAATTGCAGCTTAGAATCCTTAGAACTCATTTCACCAAACTGCTGTTAATCGGACGTGAGTAAATCAGCCATTTAAATAAATATCGATGTAAATGTGATTTATGTTCCACCAGAAAAGATTAACACTACATTAAACCTGGCGTTATAACGTATCATTCACTCTTTTAACGGTCAGTTGTCAAAGCAACCAAATTATAAAGTCGCAATGTCACATGTCAATTTTCACTGAAAACGCATCATTTTAGCTAGCCATATAGTATAGACTCGCGTTTTACATTTCGATGATTTTGACCACTGACTAAATGTCGGTTAGTAAGTTAACGGACCTCTAGGGCAGCAATTAAATTTAACGCCTGATTAAGACGGATTAGAACCGGGGTCGGAGTTTTCTCACACGACCTTAACATAAACATATCCAGCCCGCTGGGAAGGCTCAACACCGTCTACCAAGCAGAGTGTGGGCATTATACTAGCGGCTTACGCCATAGAGGCCAGGAGAGGGACACCAACATACGCATACTCTCCGACAGCGCCTCAGTTATCCAATCACTAGGGAAAGGAATTTTTACCTCGAAATTAATACTAGAATGTCACAACGCACTTGAGCGAGTTACGGTATCTAACCGTAACATAGTGACACTGCAGTGGATAAAAGGACACAGTATTTCGTTAGGTAATGACGCAGCTGACAAACTTGCTAGGAGAGCATCCAGCACATCAGTCTGTAGACCCGAACCAATCGTACCCCTCCCCTTCAACCAGCTACACAGGAATTGGTGGACCTTGGCACCGGGCTGCAGGCTGTCCAGGAAAGCTATGCCATCATTAGATGGCAGGCTGACTAGGCGCTTATTACGCCTGGACAGAAACGGCCTGTGCCTGATGACGGGGACCATCACAACATTTCCACACAATAGGCGTAACGGACAGCCCTCTGTGTAGGGCTTGCATGGAGGCTGAGGAAACCGTTGCGCATGTACTCTTCGAGTCTACAGGCGTCACCCAGATTAGAACAGAAATCCTCGGGGCACCCAGATCGTTCACAGATGTTCTAAACAGACCAGGAGACGTAATCGACTTCTGGAGGGAGGTGGGCTGGTCGGAATAGCCACCGACGGCCGCCATGGCTCACGCACAATGGTCCACTTGAAGGACTAACTGCGGAAACCAAATCTCTAACATAGAAGACAGATTAGCGCATTATGCAAAAGCGATGTCTTATTTAAAAAAAGATAATTGGAAATCTGTTTCTATGGAAAATTTAAAATCGGTCGAATTTAGCTGTAACATTATTTTTCGAAAATGTTCTTATCTACCTTTTTAGACATATGTATCCTGCTTATGCGTATGAAGTTTAATTAAAATCGGTTCCTTCATTTTGAAAAACAAGGACTTGAAAGTTTGTATAAAATGCCATACGTCGTAAACGCTCAGCCTGATTTACACGGTGCGATTTAATTGCCTGTGGCATACCATAAGTTGAAGCAATTATAAAAGTTGCCCCGTTTAAACAGTGTTTAGACGATGCGAGTCATTTGTTGTTTCGATTTTAATGTATGCCATAGGAAAGAAACTTGCATCGTGTAAATGGGGCGTTATTGTAGATAGACAATGCAAGGGTATCAGGAAATGAAAAGCTTTCAGGGACTGGTTCAGCTACTGTTTGCTATTACCCATTGCATTTGGGTACTGATTACAATTAAGTACCCATTGCATTTAGGTACTGATTACAATTAGCCATTGCATTTAGGTACTGATTACAATTACCCATTGCATTTAGGTACTGATTACAATTAGTCATTGCATTTAGGTACTGATTACAATTAGTCATTGCATTTAGGTACTGATTACAATTACCCATTGCATTTAGGTACTGATTACAATTAGCCATTGCATTTAGGTACTGATTACAATTAGCCATTGCATTTAGGTACTGATTACAATTAGCCATTGCATTTAGGTACTGATTACAATTACCCTGGTTTGTGGAATATGGCAAGTTTATGTTATGTTTCTTTATTTATAAAAAGTTTACGGCACTCTTATATGTACTTAGTTCACAAGATGGCATATCAAATATTGTCACTTTCATGAATTTATTAGCGACAAGACACAGTCCAGTCATCGAGAAATTGCATCCCTGACACCTGTCAGTTGGACAATTTCTAGTAATAATAAGGATCAAATTCGTTAGTATGAAACTGACAGGTATCAAGAACGCATTCTTTCGACGGCCGGGATATTTCATGTTCTGTGTCATCACAGAAACAAATATCATTTTGTTTTGTAATTTACTAATTTCATTACACTTACGGATCCCTAAAAATGGTGAAAGTTAATAAAGCCCTCGCGTCAGCCTGTGTCCCTTATAAAGACAAAATCGTCCAAATATAAGTTAATAGTGTTTGTCTGTTTGAACAGCTCCTTTTATTAGATGGCATGAAGAGATTGTGGGCTTTGTCAAATATTGTACTATACCTATACCTAGGTAGGTAAGCGTAGGCAGCAGAGATAGCACCAAAACACAGGCGTGTCTTTTTACCGCTAAAAGGAGTCGTTTCGATCAAACTCCTACTTAAATGATAAATTATTTTATTTCTGTAAGTAGGTTTGTACAAACACTTTTACACGTCAAACATTTTTTTTTTAAACTAGATGAGGCTGGCGTTTCCTATCTGACTACTCTGAGAAGAAAGGCCGAAACAAACTCAGACTTTTCGGGGTACATCTGTTCCTGTAACTGATTGGCTCGAGCTCCTAGGCATGGAGTTGACATCATGTCTCAACTTCGGAGCCACCATCGAGTACAAAGCCCAAACTGTGGCCAAGAAACTGGGCATCCTAAATAGGGTGAAGCGATACTTTACGCCTGGACAGCTTTTAACTCTCTACAAAGCGCAAGTCCGATCCTGCATGGAGTATTGCAGCCACCTTTGGGATGGATGGCTTAGCTAAATACCAACTTATCGCGCTTGATTCGGTGGAACGCAGAGCTAAGAGTTTCATTGGTGACGTAAGACTGGTGGATGCCAAGCTTCACAGCTTGGCTCATCGCCGCAAGGTTGCGTGCTTGTCGGTCTTCTTCAGATTGTACTTCGGTGAATGTGCTCGAGAACTCCACAACCTCATTCCGCCGGCTCCCTTCTACCATCGGACATCTAGACGCACTGCAGGTAACCATCCCTACCTAGTTGCAATTCCACCAATTCGCACTAAGCGTTTCCAAATGTCTTTTGTGATGAGCACAGTAAAGGAGTGGAACTGCGTCTGTGTTTCCGAACGTATACAACCCCGATCTCTTCAAAGTGACAGTTTACAGGCTTCTTCTGGGTAAGCTCGCTCCATCGTCGACTTTGTCTCTGTCATCTCTGACCTAGACTAGAGTCAAGAGCAAACCTATCTCAAATAAAAAAAAAATTAAAAAAAAGATGAAAGACCTAACTACGTCTTTGTCTGTTTAAAGAAATTACAGACGATGTCAGCTTATACAGGGTGGCAGGTACATAATATATTCCATAACATAATCCCATGGATCCAGTACATGATTCTGGACCCTCCTGCTTTGAATATTTTCGTCTGTTATTAAAAAAAAAAAATTGCTGTTCCATACATTTTGACTGCGTAGGTTTTGCACTTTTGTAGTAAACAGCTGTATTTAAAAAAAAAAAAAAAGTTTACTATCCGACGAAAAATATTAATACAGGGTTGGTCCAGAATCATGTAATGAATTCATGGTAACAGGTTGTGCGTCCCTGCTAGTACGTAATTTATACTTTTTTGTGTGTATATTTATGATTAGCTTTAACTCGTGACTTCTCACGCGTGGAGGTCAGAAAATATCTCATGGGCGCTTGCTACCGAGATAAAAAGTATCCTACAAGTTCCTACGTCCTAACCCAGGTCATGGTCTACCTGTGTGTGACAAATTTCATAAAAATCCCTTCAGTCAATTCAATTCAATTCGTTTATTCAGTAACAATTCACATTGCGTTCGAATATAGTCCAGCAAATTAATGCATTAATTAATTATCCCTTCGCCAGAACGTAGATCCGCGCGAGACACAATGGCTTTTTAGTTGTCTCTGTAATGACGGCAAATGAAAGGTTAAGGCGTGAAAACGTAACAGACAGACAGACCTTTGAAAGAAAAAAGAAAAAGAAAGAAAAATTGTTTATTCTGCACAAAAAAAAACGCACATTACAAAAAAAAATATAATAAAACACACACAAAATAGCCAAAAACCTCCACCTGCGCCTTTGCATTTATATAGCAATACGGATTATTTACGCTAGATTTCAACGTGCTACTACTTAAATACCCACAGACTACACCATTATTTGTTCTTAGTCCAGTGCGCCCAGTATAATGCAAAGAGGTTTTAATTAAAAACGAGACACTGTAACTTGGACTTTAAAAACAAAAGCCAGACTTTAAATTAGCGGGAATTTAAACGTAACGGTTTGTAGGTAAATGAGAAGTAACTAAGTAGTAGCAAAATAGGTAAAGCAATTTTACAATGTTAACTGTAAATATAATAATATATTTGAACGCTATTGAACCGCTTTTAGGTTCATAATGCAGTGTATTAACAACGCGTACTTTTTACTTTAAAATACCGCACTAATGTGGTAATGTGCGCCACAGATAACGATTTACTAGTCGAAGATGTACGTTTTTTTAATCTCATCAAAAAGACTTTATGCCATTTGATGCCTACTGCGTACATAAATAAAATATGATAAATTAACATAATGTTTCATCAAATATTTTTGTCAAAAAAATAACATTATTTCGTGTTCTACGTTCAAATAACATACAAAATATTTAGTTTTTATGCTTTTAATGCCTATTAGACTGTTCGACGGCTACGTGCTTTTGCCTCTCCTTCAACCTGCGAAGTAATTAGAAGTAAGAAGTAATTACTTTAAGAAATTTTATTTGTTTTTTGCCTCGTAAGTGTATTGAAAAACGTCGTATGAAACGCGTGTGCATTGGCCATTATACACTTGTATCATAATATACTATTACAATTAACATGGTAAAATCGCGATGCCCTTACAAGGTTTATGTCAGGTGCACAATTTTAAGGGTACAGCTTTTAAAATTGTAATAACTACACTTACCACATGATTCAAATACATGTGAATGTATTTGAATTGTACTATTGTAAAATCAAAAGTAATAAATTGGATTAAACGTCGAAATAAATTTGTATTTTGTTTAACAAAATGGTATACTCGTAGAAACAGTCTGGCAAAAAAGGTTTTTAAAAATAATTGGCATGATTCATGTTCATAATCTACTTACGAGTACCTACTTTTGTGCTTTTAGGGGTTTCTGGCTACTTCGTTGAAATGTTAAATAAAAACTCTTAATTAACACGCGACGGGAAGCGGCTCGTGCCCTCCGCGTTCATTTTATTCTCTGGTCATAAACAACAATAATTAAAAATGTTTGTCGAATTCGAAAATGGAATTTTCACGTATACACACACTGCAATGTCTGCACTAAGTTGCCAGCAACATTTTTAAGTATCCAGCAACTATAACTAGTAGTCAAACACGTTTGATGCAATATTTTTATTTGTCGCCGGATATTCAATCTACTTGGTAAAACCCTTCGGGGATTACAGGCGTGATGTTATGTTAAATGATTTTATTTCTGTAAGTAGGTTTATACAAACACTTTTACACGTCAAACATTTTTTTTTTAAACTAGATGAGGCCGGCCGGCGTTTACTATCTGATTACTCTGAGAAGAAAGGCCGAAACAAACTCAGAGGTCACAGTCTCTTTTAAGGTCCAGACATAATCTTGGTCAGATCATGTGAAGATCATGTAGGTTGGTTTCTGAAATAGTCTTTTGAGGAAAGATCCACACAGATTGAGTGGACCTGTCCAGTCAGTGCAAGCATCTGTCAGTTGCAGTAAAAATATGGCCCGTTTGACAGCCCCTTTATATTCTCACAAATTAGCAAGGCAGTGAACGAAAAATCAACGAAAAATCAGCACCGCAGCATTGGATAATTGAAAAACTGACGGAAAGTTAGCTCATAATAGTCCAAGGTTGCCGTTCTTAGAATGGATTATGTTCCAATTTAATAATTGGTTTTGTAATTTTACTGTTATGTAATTATTGTAGAGCAGTGGTAGCTTAGTGGTAACGGCCCCGACTTACGAGTTGCAGGTCATGGGTTCGAACCCAGGCAGGCATTCATCACCACTGCTCTCAAAACTGTGAAGAAAAACATTGTCAGGAAACTAGAACCAAAAATTCGAAGACATGTGACATCTACCAACCCGCACTGGGCCCCCGTGGTAGATTACAGCCCACTCCCTCTCGAAGAGAGGAGGCCTGTGTCCCAGCAGTGGGAACATTATAGGCTGATTATATTATTGCTAAACACATGTTGGTTTACATTTTTAAGTTTGCCATGATAAAGTTCATGAAAGTTGTGCAAATTGCGATGGACAAACCAGTTTCTCCTACCACTGCTATACCTACTATTTTCATATTTTCAACCATTCAATCTAACTTGTAGTTTCACCAAAATATCAAATTCCCTTAGCAGGTTGTGCCGGTAGTGTCCAAACAAGCGTCGTGTAGGTACAAAGACTGAACACAAGCAATACCCTGTGTATTGGCGTGTACCGCTAGTTCGACGTGCATTCTATACTGACCAGGATCACATGTATACTGTGGAGGTGGTATGCAGGGAACTGAAAACTGAGACGGAAATATAAGTTTGCCTCATCATTTGACGGTTCCGTAGTCAACAAGGAACCCTTATACAAGGTGTCCAGAAAGGGTATCGGGTATTTGTTTTCGCGCCATATTCGAAACGGGGCGTCTAAAGGGTGCGGGGAGGGGTTCGTGGCATCCGCCATGTTGTGGAGTTTTAGTCACGATGGAACAGTACTCGGGGACGCATCGCGCATTTTGCGTACGAGCGTATTATCGTAATGGTGATTCAATAGTGACTGCTCAACGTCTCTATCGTGCGGAATATCGTACACGCCACGCGCCAAGTGACGATAGCATTAGGAAATGGATCAGGATGTTCGAGAATACAGGTGCGACAGTTAAAATTCAAAACTCTGGTCGTCCTCGTTCAGTTCGCGATGAAGAAACAATTGAAGAAGTTGAGGCGTCGGTTCGTCAAAATCCGTCTTTATCCATCCGAAAGCGAAGCCAAGCGTTGAATATCAAAAAATCGTCTTTACATTCGATTTTAAAGAAAGACACATCTAAAAGCCTATAAAATTCAATTGGTTCAAGAATTGAAGGATACGGACTATGCTAATCGACTGAATTTTGCGAACGAAATGCTGCAGCGATTTAACAACTTTAACAACATACTGTTCAGTGACGAAGCAAATTTTCACCTGAATGGTCATGTTAATAAGCAGAATTGTCGGTACTGGGCAGTGGAGAATCCGAGACGAAAGCATGAACGACCCCTGCATAGCCCAAAGGTCGTTGTTTAGGCCGCTATGTCTGCTAAAGGCATAATTGGTCCTTATTTTCATGAAGATCAACGAGGCCGAGCAATTAATGTGAATAGTGACCGTTATTGCGATATGTTGCGAAATTTTTTGGTCCCAGAGTTGCAGGAGTTTGCAGGTTTCAACTCAAAAACGTGGTTCCAGCAAGATGGGGCCACTTGCCATACCTCAAATGACTCAATGGAAGTTGTTAACGAATTATTCCCTAATAAAGTCATTTCGCGAAGGGGTAACATCAACTGGCCTCCCAGAAGCCCCGACCTTAGCCCGCTTGACTATTTTGCATGGGGATACCTTAAAAGTAAGGTTTATCAAAACAATCCGACGAATCTAACCCAGTTAAAGCAAAACATCAGGTCAGAAATGGCAGCAATATCGATAGCTATGTGTCAACGTGTTATCGCCAATCTTCGTGTCCGTTTAGAAGAGTGCCAGCAACGTAACGGTCATCATTTGGATAACATCATCTTTTCCAAATAATTCTCCAATTCATATGCTAATAATAAACAATAAACTTTTTTATTGCATACAAATAATTTTTGTTTCATTGAACTTACAAATACCCGATACCCATTCTGGACACCTTGTAGTTTCGCCATGTCCGTCCGTCCGTCCGCAGCTTAGCTCAGAGAGTCTTAGTACTAGAAAGCTATAATTTGGCATGGATATACATATTAATCACGCCGGTAAAATATTTTTTTTTTAGGGTACCTCCTGTAGGTATACACGTCAAGTGGGGATGTTTTTTTTTCTCGTCTACCCCATGGTGTTTTGTATTGTTGAATAGGTGTTTCAAAAATATTCCGGATTTGTGACAACATTTTCGTTAAAGGGATTCGTTTCTGAAATATTAAGCTTTAAAGTGCTAATTTTTGTTGGAGTCAAGTGTCCCTCCCTCTGCCAGCTAAACGGTTAGTTTGGATATGTGAAAAATTCACGGTAATAGTATATACAACAAAATAAAAAGTGAAACTATCACAGCTATGTTGGCTTTACACGTTTACAAGTAATAATCGACCAACTTATATTTACAGTTGAAATGTATGAGATAATATGTTTTTCAACTACAATGTTAAGTTTGTTCTTGGGATAAATTCTTCCCAACTACGAAATCCTACATTGCGCGTGGTCGGACCTGCAGTTGGCCGGTTTTTTTTAAATTTTGTAAGGATACTTAAGTTGCTACAAGTTCTTTTGTTCTATTGCCTTATAGAGTATACTATTATAATAAAGTTTACTGGCTAGTATAACCTACCTTTAGTGTCGCCGAAATATCAAATTCCCTTAGCAAATTGTGTCCTGCCTACCTGAATGGAAACAAGCGTCGTGGTGGTACAAAGACGTTCAAATCCATACTTAAATTATTTACCGAGTGTACTGTACAGAGTCCAAGGCCCTGTACCACAAAATTTTACAAGTCTAGTAAACAATTCTACAAAAAAAAAAATCGTCCATTCCATCGGGATGTAGGTAGATTAGAAACACTTTAGCTTTCAGAAACAGGAACTACGCTTTTTGCTAACACTGGTGAGGGATAAATTTCGGAAAACCGACCGTATCTCACAAAAATAGAGTCCACATTAACGTATTTTGACGTGTCTCTTGATTGGCCAAATTGCTTGAGAAACAGAAACTAAACGAATAATTGAAATATATAAGCCTCTTAGACAAAATAACAGTAGTGGGCTTGACCTTGCGCATATCGTAATTACAGACACAATTAGTAAACAATTAACTTTGTACCTATGGGGTTCCAAAGACGCAAAGACTTAAGGTACACACGGAAACAAAAATGACAATTTAATTGCCGCCAACACAACTTTAACCATCTACAGCAAAGTGTTAAAGACAGCCTGAAAGTTCCTAATACCTTAGCAACAGAACATAATCAAGATAAGGCGTAGGAGTTATCGACAGGGCAACTTCGTACGCATGTAAGGTTTAAGGGGTATGCACTAAGGCAGCCCGCGAAATAAAAAAATGCTTACGCTTTTAAGGTTGTATGTTGATCTAAAAAAAATCTAAATAAACTGACGATTGAGCGAAACTGACCGTTTTCCTCGCTCCTCCCGACACAACTGTCTAATCCTGAAAACTGACCAATCAGCGAACCAACGAAACTGGCGAATTTAATAAACTGACGAGTGAGAGAACCTGACCAGTGATATGCGGACTTACATAAAATATAACATCACGCCTTGTTTCCCCGAAGGGTTAGGCAGAGGTGTACCTATATAGTACACCCACATTTCGCCAGTTATGTTTAAGTCCCATGTAATAGGGGGCGAGCCTATTGCCATCAACCGGGCACAAAATCCAGACTCCGGGCTGCTACTAAGAAATTCCATATAGAAAACCCAATAACACTATGCCCGACCTGGGAATCGAACCCAGGACCTCATGCTCAGCAGTAGCGCTTGCGACCACTAGACCAACGGGGGAAATTATGTATTATTTTATAGAATTATCATCATTTGAATACTCAATACAACTCTCTAAGTTAGAATTGGCCTGATATGTCATGATTTTATTCAATAGGGTAATTTTAACTTAGAGGCTTGTTTTGATGATTTTAATTGATATAATTCTGTAAATACATATGTGTTACTAACGCGGATCATATTTTGATCAACACACAACCAGATACTGACCTGCTAATTGCAAAAAACGAAAGAAAATTTGAATTTTGCGGGCTACACTGACGCTTTCGCCTTAATTCTGTCACCGTCCTCACGCGAACATCTACGTTCTACACGCACAGTGCGTGGGTAGTGGGCCGTCGGTCCACGCAAGAAAAAGTATTGTATCTACGTCACTCGAACGAAATTACGTAATTATTAATTAACTCGCTGAGCATTGGTAGGTTAGGGGTCAGAGCTCACGTATTTGGTACAGGTGGAATAGGAATGATGACGAAACATATTTTTGTCCGTCAGGTAGATTATTAAAAAATATTGGACACGTATTTTTTCTTTTTTTACGTAATCAAAAGTTTACGGCGATACATTTAGTTAAAATGTGGCATGACGTCACGCCTTGGTAGATTTTATACTGTGTTGTGACTTAGCAAGCCCCCATTCTCAAACTTTAATGCGTTTTATCCAAGTATTTTTTTTATTAATATGATAAAGCAAAAAATACGTGTCTAATACTTTTTTTTTATTATCTGCTTGACAGACTAAATAGAATTTATTTTTTTTACCCAAGCATCATCACTATTCTTTTTTCAATGGTAGTACCTAAATGGCAAAAGAGGTATAGTTAATTACCAAATTTTTCAGCGAATAAAATCACAAGCTCCCACTTTTCGTGTAATTTTTCCTAAAGTCTTTGGTAACTGCTATACGATACCTCTTTTGTCATGACCTAGTCACTTAGGACGAGCTTTCAAATTTTATTACAGGGTATCGGTCAGGCTCAGATATTTTTGAAATGTCAAATGGTCATAACTACACAACAAATTACTAACACAGAACACACGTGGTGGTACTAATATACAATTATTTTAAATTAATTTTCAATATTTAAATATTGCAATTATCAAATATTGGGAATTGACAGGGTCTCGTATGCAGACTCGACTTATAACTAAGTGACCCAAATGATTTTAATGACCTACTGTTAGTCAAGTTAAAATTGCATGTAAATAGATATATTCTCAGTTTAAAAATGACAATGTTCCTTATAACTATTAATTAAATTTTTTTATTTAACATTTGCACGACCGAAAGGTTGAGTATAGCGTAACAAACAAATTGTATAACATCTAATGTACCTACATCCTATATTCTAGCAAATAAAGTTATCATTCATTCATAATTTCACAGGAATACAGTAACGCTATTCGGTAGGATTTTGTATGGTGGTGGTAGTAGTAGGTTCCGTCAAAGTCGATTAGGAACTCTACACACTAGCCTCCTTACTAATAAACGTATTATATCAGGTGAATAGTTACACACCGATTTCTCTCTTTCAGTCGTCAGTAATTTGACTTTCGTAAGAAGAAGACAAAGCATTGTGTAACTAAGGAGGTTGATATCTACAAGAGGAGACAAAATATTTCTTTTCAAGTTTATACCGTCTTCTTTAAAATTTCTAACAAAACAACAAGACATGACAGGTGCCAATGCTGCCCGAGTTCTAAGTGTAACATGTTCCAACATGGACATTATTGGAGATTGGCAATATTCCAAGTGAACGCCAGGGTGAATTATCTAGTGACTAAAAGTTATGAGAAAAATTATTTTGCAAACTGGAACCGTTCTTATTGATTACACTACGAGACTCGAGAGGGAACCAGCATGTTGGAATGTTTTTGTCCTGTGTATTGTTGTTTGTTGTACCATTTTGAAGATAAGAAGCGGTATCTGGGGGCCAACCACCATTTCTTAAGGGAGAAGCGCTAAGGTAGCTCGTGAAATTCAATTTTTTAAATCAATTTTTGTAATTTGCAGCTCAGTGTCTGGGTGTATGTTGATTAAAGTACGATTTGCGACCGTAACAAATATGTATTTACAGAATTATAATTATAAGAATCTGTAATACAATTCGTTAAGTTAGTATAATCCTGAAATGTTAAGACTTCATGAAATAGTCATTCAATAGAATTTCTTGGTCTTAGAGAGTTGTGCTGACTTTAATGATTATAATTTTGTAAATACATATTTGTTACGGTCGCGAATCATATTTTAATTAATATACAACCTAATACTGTCCTGCAAATTGCAAAAAACGTAAGAAAATTTGAAACGTAAGAGAATTGCAAAAAACGTAAGAAAATTTGAATTTCGCGGGCTATCCTGGCGCTTTCGCCTTAAGCAGTATAATTTTAATCTTACTTTATAGTGAGAAAGAGATGGAGGTATACGTTCTGCATAGCTCCATCTCTTTCTAAAACTGAAGTAAAATAAAAATAATACTGCTTATATGAGGTGGTGGTTGGCCCCCAGCGGGCCTCAACAACAAAGTGACATTCCATCAGCAATAACGATGGTGTGAAAGACAATAATGTGTGAGACTGACATAAACTACCGAAAGCTTATGTCGATTTTATTCTGTTGGAAGTTATTGTAGAAACGCTGTGACAGCGATTGCCCTCCACCCCTCCCCTCTCCCTCTTGCCTTGTCTTGGCCCTCCATGCTGGATTCGTATGTAAGTTGGAGGACGGTCTAGTTACAACATTACGGGTTGATTATGTTCCGGATTCTTTAAGACAACTCGTTCGAATAATTCATACTTCGAACTGAGCAAAAAACTGTAAGCATAATACCACATCCAATCTTTCACACAATTCACACATTATCGTTTTCAAACTAAAGCATATGTATTGAAAGTGCTCGCTCCCTAGCCTAGCGTGACGTAGGTGACGAGCAGCGTCGTGTCGCAACTCAATCACACTTTGTGTCATCAGCGTGATCAAATGCTACGTGACCGAGTGTACACTGCAGCCGGGAGCGTGACACCCTGACGGACTGCGTTGAAGCGTAATCAAGCTTTATGTGATGAAAGTCTAAGTGAACAAGTATTGTGACTTCGATGTACTGTAGTAGTCATCAGTAGCGTGTCCTGTTGACACGCTACTATGCTACGACGATTTGCAACGTAACGCATCACGCTTTAAACTCGTCAGCGAGGAGATGCGGTGCGACCGAGTGTGGTGACTAGTTAAAAGTATCTCAACTGCCTAGCCTTTTCCCAACTATGTTGAGGTCGGCTTCCAGTCTAGCCGGATGCAGCTGAATACCAGTATTTTACATGGAGCGACTGCCTATCTAACCTCCACAACCCAGTTACTTGGTAGTACGATACCACTTGGTAAGACTGGTTGTCAGACTTTCAGGCTTCTGACGACCCGTAACGACTGTCAAAGATCCACGAATGACCGCCGGGCCCAACGGCTTAACGTGCTTTCCGAGGCACGGAGGAGTCTCGGTATGTAAAGATAGACTAGATATAAGTATCTGTTGACCAAAAAAGCCAAACTTGTATATAAATAACTTTTAATTAAAATTTGTGATGAGCAGCATCATGATGCAAGGCAATCCCGCTTTCTGTCTTCAGCGTTATACGAATATAGGTACCAACTGGATTTATGTAGTCAGTAGCGTGACGCTGGGGACGAAAATGTACAGAAAAATACTTTGGAGAAACAAAAGACGCTCTACATGTACAGTCACGAGCAATAATAATTATGTATGCACTTAGCACAATTCAAAAGTGATTTTCTCGTGGAATTACGATTGCAACTTTGAGATAAGATCTCTTTCATAATAGTATCGGTTTCAAAATACTATGTTCGTAAAAACATACGATTACAATCAATACAGTAGGAGAAAATGACTTTTAAAAGCTGCTCAGTGTATACATATTAGAGCTCGTTTACTCTGCTTAAACTTATTCCTCTGCTTTTGTTTGATAAAATGGTAAATACACTGCACGATTATTTTACCTCCATAGAAAATTAAACTCGATAACTTGAAGAATTTCCCAAAACATATTCTTGTCAAAATAAAACAATATGAAAGGTAATGTTACGCAACAATTAAGAGAAACATGTAAAATAAATTAGTGTTGTGCATAACGTCGATGTTTGCTCAGTCGGTACAAATTATCCGAGTTGAGTGCGAACATCTGGGCCCGCGGCGAGTCGTTACCAAAGCGATCGTGCGCTAGGGATGAGGTGATGTCGATGAGGTTTTATTTTGTAGAGAAATGTAGAATTTGAAATGAACAGAAAGAGGAATTTTTATTTAGAGTTGATAAAATAATACGATAAGGTTAATTCGATCGTTTAAGTAATTTAGACTTTAAAAAAGGTTATTACAGTATTTTATCAGGTAACATCATTTGTTCCATAATTGCAATGAAACCGAAATGTAATAATTTTTACATTTTTGGAAATGTGTCAAAGGTCAAAAAGTTCAGCAAATTCAAAACTGAGAAAACACACGAAAGCTTTTTAAATTGAAACTGCACTGCCTGTCCAGTGTCGATGCATAATAACCGGCCATGTGTGTGTCGGACTACACACATTTAGGGTTCACATTTAGGGTGTCCGTACCAAATGAAAATAGCATCCACTCGCAACGACGCGTGCCTGAAAGTGCGTGCCGCTCTAAATAAGGCTAGGGGGCGGGGCTTATAGCTACGCTCCGCTCGTAGCACACGTAGCAAGCGTAGCACGCGTAGACCCGTAGCAGTGGCGTGCCGCCGCCCGCATCGCTTCTGTGCTACGCATTTGACCGCAAAATCAAGTTAGTTGTAATAGATAAATGAGGGAATTTCAAAGAAAAAATCTGATTTATCATTATATTGGTATTTGTTAGTAAAATATACGTAATGATAAACATTATCACCAAATTTCAAGTTCATAGGTCAATGGAAAATTAATAAATTCTTCAGTACAAAATTTTGTAAAAAAATCTGAATTTGATGGCTTCTAATTCCTTTGTTTTCTAATATTTTTTAAAACAAAAAATACAATGTTTATCTACTCAACGAGCTCTAAACAACGATACCCCACTCGATGGGATAGGTCAAACATTTTATTTCGCGCTCCGTCTAGCTGTATGGGAGCCTGCTTATATTTTGAAAATTTAAAGACTGCAACCGTTTGGCTGTAAAACCTGCGTGACAGACGACGCGACGGACAGACGGACACGTGAGTGACAGCAATAGGGCTCCGTATGGTCCCTTCGGGTACGGAACCCTAAAAATTAATACAAATTTCGAAGTTGAACGAGTCCTTAGCGATGTTGATACGATTTATCGAATATCGATAGCGTAACATTCAGGCCGTCCCTACAACTGATCATTGAACGCCGTGCCATCATATTGTGTTAGTCGAATTAGAAATAAATATGTTGAGAAGGTTGGCTTCTTTCAGATAAAAGGCCAGTAAACTTAATATATCCTTTATACAACAATAAAACCTAAAAGAGGAGGGGACGCCCTAGGAAGACATTTAGTGACCTTATTGGTGATGTTCTTCAGAAAGGTCAGGTGCGTAGTACTCGCAACCGTGCGTGTATGACCAGGTGTATGAACGTAAACGAGGCAAAAGGAGTATGCGAGGATCGTAGCAGGTGGCAGAGGCGAAGCGCGCTAACAACTCTATTCCTACCGGCTTCCCTTTGGAGGATAGGAAGAGTAACTTCACCTACCACCATTGAAAAATAGCACATTCAGTCATGTCTACGATTGCCAAATAATATATATTCCAACAACAACACAAATTGTTCCAAATAAGCCGGTGCCGCAACGTGATAATCGTATTTGTATGACTATTTATAACTAAACAATTTGTTCTTCGGCTTCCCTCCTACGAGATGTCAAGCCTCGCCACTGGCAGGTGGCGTTCTGTAGTTTCTGCATACCCCCATGGGAAGAAGGCGTGAGTTTATGTGTGTATGTATGTAAAACCTAAAAGAGAATAACTACCCCAAATTTCTAGAAGGTTGATGTCTTAACGCATTCCGTTCCGGGACACTGGACGAGACAATATAAGTTTTATTTTTATAAAGCCTATGGGCGTTTAGTCCCGCTAAGTGTTAAATTAACTTTGACTACCTATGCGTGATTTTGAGGAGGAGTTTCTGATCGGAGGAGTTTGGTGTTCTGATCTATAAATAAACTGTCAAATTGATTCCTCTCAACAGACAGCCAATTCATTTGTCAATAATTTTCAGCAGGAATTGGCGTCTAAACTAGTCATCAGAGAGCCCAGAAGAAAAAAAATATCTGTCACCGGCTACGGTGAAGAGAACTATTATTAATAAACTACTAAGCATTTTTTGGGATTCGATTTACTAACTATCATAGTTAGTAAGAATATCATTAACTATGATACTATAGATAAAATACCTAAGTCTAATATCTAAGTTCTTAGCCTTCTGTGTTATCCTACTCTATGATCGTTCTATGATCACGCTGTGAAGTTAGTGGTAATTCTACGCTTTAAGGCTCCTGCAAACAGGTGCGACACGCAGCGCGATACAAAGGCACCCCGTGTCTCGCGACAAGCGGTGCCTTTGTTTCACGTCGTGTGTCGCGCCTGTTTGCAGGAGCCTGTAAATGTGATTTTCAAAGCTTCATTGTACTCTTATGGCATTTGTTTGGAGATATGGGTTGTAGCTATCAGATCTTAGTGGTACTGGGATATTATGATGTACGTTTTACCATATTGGCTGCTAGCCTGCATCACTTCATTTTCAGCGTACGTGTTAGATTTTGTTCAAATCTTATGTAGGCAACCGGGGTAAATGTAAACCAATGGACATAACAATTATCAGTAACCGGCCATTGATTTAGTTAACATACCATAATATCTCGCCTGTATTTCCCCGAAGGGTTAGGCAGAGGTGTACCTATAGAACACCCACATATTTTCACCAGTTATGTTTAAGTCCCTTGTGATAGGGGCCGAGCCTATTGTCATCAACTGGACACCAATCCAGACTCCGGGCTGCTACTGAAAATTTCCTGAAGGAAAAACCCAATAACACTGCCCAACCTGGGAATCGAACCCAGGACCTTATTGCACAACAGTTGCGCTTGCGACCATGTATTTATGTATTGCTATTATTTTCTGACACTGCTAAACAGTATTGGTCGCATTGCCAATATACCCTTGCAATTAGATAAATAATAAGGATTCCAGTGTCTCTGCTTTCATGACCCGTGAAACATCACAGCTTATAAACGATGCCATCCACCGTGTAATTAATTAGTATCTCTTATCAATTTCTGAAACGAAATATTAAATCCAAGAATCTCTATGAACATTCTACCTACATTAGAGATTGAGATGGAATATTTTACATATTTAAAATGGTATACAGTTTCTCGAGGCCCTGAAAATAGTGAAAGAATTTTTATCAATTTAATTTAATTTAATTTCTCCTGTCATAGTTTTTAAATAGCCTTTTTTTATTCTGCTTGAAATTTTTTTCAAATAACTGTGGTGAGGGATGGAAAAGGATTATTTATAAAATAAAAATTGAGACGGCTTTTAAATTCACTCGTAGTAATTTTGCTGAACGTTTTACAAAGAGACTTTATTGCTGTTCATAGACTTCAACAAGAGGTTCGGTTGGATTCTCACCAGTAAGTTTTACATGAGTATGCATGTGTTAGATATAGGCGTCCTAAACTTGACAACAATTTCCTGCACATTTGAACTTCACTAAGGTTAGCTATCTATCTGTCACTTCTATACTCTATACAAATAAATAAAAGTGAACGTCTGTTTGTAATGTCCAAATAACAGCATCTTACTAAATGCATAAGAAACTATACGGAAATTATAACAAAAACATTTTTTTTTCAATGTTGTGTCTGTCTGTCTGTTTGTTTGTTCCGGCTAATATCTAAAACATCTGGACCGATTTTGACAAGACTTTCATTGGCAGATAACTAATGTTATAAGGAGTAACTTAAGCTACTGTTATTTTAGAAAAGAATTAGGGTTCCGCGCAAAAAAATAAAACAGGTGAAATTGTGAACAAAAGCTATACTTATACAAATAAACTTTATCGTTTTAATACGTGCAAGTAGCATTTGGCCTTAAAGTGATAAAGCATTTACGAAGTCAACTATACTAACAGTTTGGTTTTAAAGCTGATCTTGCAAGATTCATAAGTAGCAAAGCATACAGTGAGAATACCCTTGGAAAAGTCGAACAACGATCTTCACAGGATGACTAGTATAGAATGGATGAGAACGACCGAGGATGAAGCTCAGTGACGTCCAATTGGAGACGTTTATGTCCATCGATGGACTATAACTATTTTCTGAAGGTAATGATGAACATAGTGCTATAATTAAAATCCACCTTTTCGTCGTTTTTAGCTTATCTGTCCACTGCCCATGTATTTCTGAGCTATCCTCGTCAAATCTCATTCATCCGTAACAGGTCACTTTGATGAACCTTTCTCCTATGATTTACAAACTGTCCTCATTTACAATGTTACTATAAAAGGAATACATTTCACCTAGCAACAGCTCAGCCAGAACACGATGTGTTCCTACATTTTGTAGCCAGATAGCAATCCTTTTAGCCGATTGCACATTGTCTTTCGATCCGGTTTCCAGTACTGAACACTTGTGTGATAAAACATATTTATGAGTTTGGCTGTACGAATTTTCCACACGGTTCTGAGGGGTCTGGTAGGAAGTGTTGAACGGAAACTAAATGAGGTTTTGAAGTCATTGTTAATAGTTATATCGAGCTTCGCTGCAAAACAAAGGAGATCGTTTTTACCGATATCTTTGTCTCAATGACATCATGTCAACCAGTCACCCCGATTGTCGTAGAATCGTTTTCGGACAAAAATCTCATTTACCTACATAAAATTTGGATAATGTTTGATTGCCGCGGAGTCAACACATACTTTAAATGATGGTGAAAATGATGAACATGCATGAAACTGTATGCTTGTGTGTATGTAACTAAATCCTCCACTTTTCCACCACAATCTTCTTATTTAACCACAAGCAAATGCAAAATTGGGTTAAAAATCACGACCGACCTGAAGTTCTAAAGTACTCTATTATTGACGAACGCCACAAAAATCCCCATTCACCTCAGTATAAGGGCAAGCCATAAAAGTTTAATATCTCCGTGAAAATAAAGTTACTTTTTACCTCATAGTGAAGCGATCTGACCGCTGGGACTGTAAGAGATCGAATGGATTGGAAAAGTCTTAGCTGTGAGAACGATCCGAGTTTTTCTTGGGATTTATTTTGTTTACATTGCATAATGCTTTTGTGGTTAAGTAAAATAATTTTCTTTAGTTAGTATTTTTTATTATTATTATCGCCGTCTTCAAATTTCATACTAAATATTTGTCTTTTGAAAGACCAATAGGTAGGGCAAAACTTGGCTAATTCGTGATATGCAGCTATTCGGTGATAGATAATTGTGTTTTATTACCAAGTTACTACTGACTTGATAAATGTACATTTTTCAATCATTATAGTATTTGCCACATTTTTAGATATAAGTTAGCAAAACTTATTTTGTCTACTATATCACAGTAAATTTAAAAAATAGTCTGATCAATGAATCGAATTTTACAAGTAAAAAACAAAACTATCACCGATTACCCAAGTTTTGCCCTACTAACTAATACAATTGCCATGAAAACTATTAAACTACTAGGACTTATGAGAGGAGAGGTTTTTGGTTTGAACCCCGTACGTTATGATATTCTGCTTGATTCCTATGCATATTATTTAGACCAGACAAAATAGGTTAGCAAAGAAATTAGAGTTGTGAAAACGAAGTTGCTAGACTTGGGTAAAAGTAAATCTTAAGGGGGAAGCACTACCAGCCGGGGTTGCGGGATCTTCGAACCAGCGGGGGTTGCGGGATCTTCGAACCAGCCGGGGTTGCGGGATCTTCGAAAGAGTTACCGTGGCCCCGGCACAGGCAACAGAAGGAACACGGGTGGGTTTTAGTCAGTAAAAGTCTGACACGCCCTCCCGCTCCACCCAGAGCGGGAAAAGTCATTTGATGATTTCCCATCCAAAAAAAAAAAAAGGGGGAAGCAAATTTTCTTACGATTACTGCAATTTGCAGCTCAGTATCTAGGTGTATGTTGTTTAAAGTATGATTCGCGACCGAAACAAATATGTATTTAAATAATTATAATCATTAGAATCAGTAATACAATTTCTTAAGTTAGTTTAATCCTGAAATGTTAAGATATCATGAAAAAGCCATTCAATAGAATTTCTTGGTCTTAGAGAGTTGTATTGATGACTTTAATGATTATAATTCTGTAAATTTATATTTTTTACGGTCACGAATCATATTTTAATCAACATACAACTTAATACTGACCTGTAAATTGCATAAAACTTAAAAAAAAAATCAATTTCGCGGGCTACCCTGGCGCTTTCGCCAACAACGCCATATTTTCCCCTTCATTTTTAGAGACAGGTTCACTCACACGCTATATTCAATTACTGTCACAACAGACAGCCCGCCAGCCAGGTTATAACAAGGATAATAACTTCATCCGCACACAACCAGAATGTAATTATTACCCGTATTTGCGGCAAATCCGCGCCGTTCTATTAGCTGCTGGTAAACCACTTACTTTTCTATTCTCCGTGATAATGATCTCGCACTATGCTATTTGGTGTGTGGTGTAAAGGATAAGCGGTAATCTTTGATAAGGAAAGGTTAGATAAAACAATTATATTCAACATAATCTCAAATACATCAACACACCCTCACGAAGACGCGAAACAAAACTGGACGCATTTCCACACACATCCCCACATACACACCATCGTTCTCACATACACATCCTCAATCTAACATACACACACATATACATCTTAAAAGTCGTTTCCAATACCATAATATTCCTTCGTTTTTAATTTTAATATATATACTCTGTAACCTGCAATATCTATGGCTGTTTTGTAACGACAGAACACAGCTTATAAAGTTTTTTTTGTATCACAGTGACAGCAGAACACAGACTCATAAGTCACAGGATTACCTAGTTTAGGAGTCAGGGTTTACCTTAGCCGTATGGCCTTTACTTAAATAAGTTACGTATCCTAGTCTTAAGCAATGTCAAAGGTTTTTTATGAATAAATAAATGAAATAAATAAATATATACAAACAAAACTTAGAAAAAAAAAACTAACGAGAAAAATTTCTTTAAATTAATGCTCTTGCGACGAGTACCTATATGTATACATGTTCTACATAGTTTACGCAGTAAATAAGAGATATGATTACAAGAATTATGTAAATTGACTATTCAGTGGAGGAAAACTTATGAAGAATAAAAACATTTTCTGTAAATTATCTACATACAATCGACCATTAATTTATAACTATTGTTTTTTTTTTTTTCACTAATTATCCAATTAGTATTGTTAATAAAACCTACAGAATATTTTGCCTACTTATGAAAAGTATATTTAAATGCACGTTTAACGGCGCACCGAGCTTTTTATAAACACAAACTAGTTTTTGTACCAGCCGTGAACAATTAAATTAAAATGTAGGGAAATATCTTGGTATTATTAGGGATATATACTAGGCAGTATATATAATGGACACACGATTGGATGAAGTTGGCTCAATGAAATAAATTCGTAAAGTTCCCTCTTTTCGAGACATTTTTTCCTCTATTTTCATATAAGTAAGTAATTTCTTCACTAAAATAAAGCTGGATGATTAGGGCGCTTGTACACGATAGTTTTTAGGAAATTTTATTTAAGAGCAATACGATGAAAATAACAACGCAAATCATTGAGAAATTGCAAAAGTGTGGTTATTTCTTTACTCTTTACACGTAAAGAAAAAGACAGAGACAAAGGCAAACGCTCGGTTCGTCCTTAAGTTGTACAGCAATTATAGGATGAACACAAACTTACCTACATTTATGTTCAATCGCTATCCCAAGAGTTTGCACCACCAGTTTACTCAGCTAACTACAACCAATTTGCCGCTAATTCCCAGCAGAATGAAACACTGAGTCTCTCCCCAGACGATGTATGAGGCACGAGCTGCCTTTAATTATTACTGTCATGGCCGCCACAGCTTGCGCCGGCTTGCTCTTTGAGATTAGAGTATCAAGCACAGGATTGTTCTAGGTTTCAGTGTCTTGAGTTGAATGTTTGGAGGGTAAATAAATGCAATGGTTGCTTAGAAATGTCAAGCATATCAGCATAAGGATGAATTAAAATAGCCCCTAAGAGTGGCAATAGGTCTTAAAATTAGGTTCGGCGTGACCTAGGAAGTCTTGTTACCACCCAGCCTACTGGCATAAGTACGTTAGGCGCGACCTAGGTAGTCTTGTTACCACCCAGCCTACTGGCATAAGTACGTTAGGCGCGACCTAGGAAGTCTTGTTACCACCTAGCCTACTGGCATAAGTATGTTAGGCGCGACCTAGGAAGTCTTGTTACCACCCAGCCTACTGGCATAAGTACGTTAGGTGCGACCTAGGAAGTCTTGTTACCACCCAGCCTACTGGCATAAGTACGTTAGGTGCGACCTAGGAAGTCTTGTTACCACCCAGCCTACTGGCATAAGTACGTTAGGCGCGACCTAGGAAGTCTTGTTACCACCCAGCCTACTGGCATAAGTACGTTAGGCGCGACCTAGGCAGTCTTGTTACCACCTAGCCTACTGGCATAAGTACGTTAGGCGCGACCTAGGAAGTCTTGTTACCACCCAGCCTACTGGCATAAGTACGTTAGGCGCGACCTAGGAAGTCTTGTTACCACCCAGCCTACTGGCATAAGTACGTTAGGCGCGACCTAGGCAGTCTTGTTACCACCTAGCCTACTGGCATAAGTACGTTAGGCGCGACCTAGGCAGTCTTGTTACCACCTAGCCTACTGGCATAAGTACGTTAGGCGCGACCTAGGCAGTCTTGTTACCACCTAGCCTACTGGCATAAGTACGTTAGGCGCGACCTAGGCAGTCTTGTTACCACCTAGCCTACTGGCATAAGTACGTTAGGCGCGACCTAGGTAGTCTTGTTACCACCTAGCCTACTGGCATAAGTACGTTAGGCGCGACCTAGGCAGTCTTGTTACCACCCAGCCTACTGGCATAAGTACGTTAGGCGCGACCTAGGCAGTCTTGTTACCACCTAGCCTACTGGCATAAGTACGTTAGGCGCGACCTAGGTAGTCTTGTTACCACCCAGCCTACTGGCATAAGTACGTTAGGCGCGACCTAGGAAGTCTTGTTACCACCCAGCCTACTGGCATAAGTACGTTAGGCGCGACCTAGGCAGTCTTGTTACCACCTAGCCTACTGGCATAAGTACGTTAGGCGCGACCTAGGAAGTCTTGTTACCACCCAGCCTACTGGCATAAGTACGTTAGGCGCGACCTAGGTAGTCTTGTTACCACCCAGCCTACTGGCATAAGTACGTTAGGCGCGACCTAGGCAGTCTTGTTACCACCCAGCCTACTGGCATAAGTATGTTAGGCGCGACCTAGGCAGTCTTGTTACCACCCAGCCTACTGGCATAAGTACGTTAGGTGCGACCTAGGAAGTCTTGTTACCACCCAGCCTACTGGCATAAGTACGTTAGGCGCGACCTAGGAAGTCTTGTTACCACCCAGCCTACTGGCATAAGTACGTTAGGCGCGACCTAGGCAGTCTTGTTACCACCCAGCCTACTGGCATAAGTATGTTAGGCGCGACCTAGGCAGTCTTGTTACCACCCAGCCTACTGGCATAAGTACGTTAGGTGCGACCTAGGCAGTCTTGTTACCACCCAGCCTACTGGCATAAGTACGTTAGGCGCGACCTAGGCAGTCTTGTTACCACCCAGCCTACTGGCATAAGTATGTTAGGCGCGACCTAGGCAGTCTTGTTACCACCCAGCCTACTGGCATAAGTACGTTAGGCGCGACCTAGGCAGTCTTGTTACCACCCAGCCTACTGGCATAAGTATGTTAGGCGCGACCTAGGCAGTCTTGTTACCACCCAGCCTACTGGCATAAGTACGTTAGGTGCGACCTAGGAAGTCTTGTTACCACCCAGCCTACTGGCATAAGTACGTTAGGTGCGACCTAGGAAGTCTTGTTACCACCCAGCCTACTGGCATAAGTACGTTAGGTGCGACCTAGGAAGTCTTGTTACCACCCAGCCTACTGGCATAAGTACGTTAGGCGCGACCTAGGAAGTCTTGTTACCACCCAGCCTACTGGCATAAGTACGTTAGGCGCGACCTAGGCAGTCTTGTTACCACCTAGCCTACTGGCATAAGTACGTTAGGCGTGACCTAGGCAGTCTTGTTACCACCCAGCCTACTGGCATAAGTACGTTAGGCGCGACCTAGGCAGTCTTGTTACCACCCAGCCTACTGGCACAAATACGTTAGGCGCGACCTAGGCAGTCTTGTTACCACCCAGCCTACTGGCATAAGTATGTTAGGCGTGACCTAGGTAGTCTCGTTACCACCTAGCCTACTGGCATAAGTACGTTAGGCGCGACCTAGGCAGTCTTGTTACCACCTAGCCTACTGGCATAAGTACGTTAGGCGCGACCTAGGTAGTCTTGTTACCACCCAGCCTACTGGCATAAGTACGTTAGGCGCGACCTAGGCAGTCTTGTTACCACCTAGCCTACTGGCATAAGTATGTTAGGCGCGACCTAGGCAGTCTTGTTACCACCTAGCCTACTGGCATAAGTACGTTAGGCGCGACCTAGGTAGTCTTGTTACCACCCAGCCTACTGGCATAAGTACGTTAGGCGTGACCTAGGTAGTCTTGTTACCACCTAGCCTACTGGCATAAGTACGTTAGGCGCGACCTAGGCAGTCTTGTTACCACCCAGCCTACTGGCATAAGTACGTTAGGCGTGACCTAGGTAGTCTTGTTACCACCCAGCCTACTGGCATAAGTACGTTAGGCGCGACCTAGGCAGTCTTGTTACCACCCAGCCTACTGGCACAAGTACGTTAGGCGCGACCTAGGTAGTCTTGTTACCACCCAGCCTACTGGCATAAGTATGTTAGGCGTGACCTAGGTAGTCTTGTTACCACCTAGCCTACTGGCATAAGTACGTTAGGCGCGACCTAGGTAGTCTTGTTACCACCCAGCCTACTGGCATAAGTATGTTAGGCGTGACCTAGGCAGTCTTGTTACCACCCAGCCTACTGGCATAAGTATGTTAGGCGTGACCTAAGTAGTCTTGTTACCACCTAGCCTACTGGCATAAGTACGTTAGGCGTGACCTAGGTAGTCTTGTTACCACCCAGCCTACTGGCATAAGTACGTTAGGCGCGACCTAGGTAGTCTTGTTACCACCCAGCCTACTGGCATAAGTACGTTAGGCGCGACCTAGGTAGTCTTGTTACCACCCAGCCTACTGGCATAAGTACGTTAGGCGCGACCTAGGTAGTCTTGTTACCACCCAGCCTACTGGCATAAGTACGTTAGGCGCGACCTAGGTAGTCTTGTTACCACCCAGCCTACTGGCATAAGTACGTTAGGCGTGACCTAGGTAGTCTTGTTACCACCCAGCCTACTGGCATAAGTACGTTAGGCGCGACCTAGGTAGTCTTGTTACCACCCAGCCTACTGGCATAAGTACGTTAGGCGCGACCTAGGTAGTCTTGTTACCACCCAGCCTACTGGCATAAGTATGTTAGGCGTGACCTAGGTAGTCTTGTTACCACCCAGCCTCCTGGCATAAGTACGTTAGGCGTGACCTAGGTAGTCTTGTTACCACCTAGCCTACTGGCATAAGTACGTTAGGCGCGACCTAGGTAGTCTTGTTACCACCCAGCCTACTGGCATAAGTACGTTAGGCGTGACCTAGGCAGTCTTGTTACCACCCAGCCTACTGGCATAAGTACGTTAGGCGTGACCTAGGCAGTCTTGTTACCACCCAGCCTACTGGCATAAGTACGTTAGGCGCGACCTAGGCAGTCTTGTTACCACCTAGCCTACTGGCATAAGTACGTTAGGCGCGACCTAGGTAGTCTTGTTACCACCCAGCCTACTGGCATAAGTACGTTAGGCGTGACCTAGGCAGTCTTGTTACCACCCAGCCTACTGGCATAAGTACGTTAGGCGTGACCTAGGCAGTCTTGTTACCACCCAGCCTACTGGCATAAGTATGTTAGGCGTGACCTAGGTAGTCTTGTTACCACCTAGCCTACTGGCATAAGTACGTTAGGCGCGACCTAGGTAGTCTTGTTACCACCCAGCCTACTGGCATAAGTATGTTAGGCGTGACCTAGGCAGTCTTGTTACCACCTAGCCTACTGGCATAAGTACGTTAGGCGCGACCTAGGTAGTCTTGTTACCACCCAGCCTACTGGCATAAGTATGTTAGGCGTGACCTAGGCAGTCTTGTTACCACCTAGCCTACTGGCATAAGTACGTTAGGCGCGACCTAGGTAGTCTTGTTACCACCTAGCCTACTGGCATAAGTACGTTAGGCGCGACCTAGGTAGTCTTGTTACCACCCAGCCTACTGGCATAAGTATGTTAGGCGTGACCTAGGCAGTCTTGTTACCACCCAGCCTACTGGCATAAGTACGTTAGGCGCGACCTAGGTAGTCTTGTTACCACCTAGCCTACTGGCATAAGTACGTTAGGCGCGACCTAGGTAGTCTTGTTACCACCCAGCCTACTGGCATAAGTACGTTAGGCGTGACCTAGGCAGTCTTGTTACCACCCAGCCTACTGGCATAAGTACGTTAGGCGTGACCTAGGCAGTCTTGTTACCACCCAGCCTACTGGCATAAGTACGTTAGGCGTGACCTAGGCAGTCTTGTTACCACCTAGCCTACTGGCATAAGTACGTTAGGCGCGACCTAGGTAGTCTTGTTACCACCTAGCCTACTGGCATAAGTACGTTAGGCGCGACCTAGGTAGTCTTGTTACCACCCAGCCTACTGGCATAAGTACGTTAGGCGTGACCTAGGCAGTCTTGTTACCACCCAGCCTACTGGCATAAGTACGTTAGGCGTGACCTAGGCAGTCTTGTTACCACCCAGCCTACTGGCATAAGTACGTTAGGCGTGACCTAGGCAGTCTTGTTACCACCTAGCCTACTGGCATAAGTATGTTAGGCGTGACCTAGGTAGTCTTGTTACCACCCAGCCTACTGGCATAAGTACGTTAGGCGTGACCTAGGCAGTCTTGTTACCACCCAGCCTACTGGCATAAGTACGTTAGGCGCGACCTAGGCAGTCTTGTTACCACCCAGCCTACTGGCACAAGTACGTTAGGCGCGACCTAGGCAGTCTTGTTACCACCCAGCCTACTGGCATAAGTACGTTAGGCGCGACCTAGGCAGTCTTGTTACCACCCAGCCTACTGGCACAAGTACGTTAGGCGCGACCTAGGCAGTCTTGTTACCACCCAGCCTACTGGCATAAGTACGTTAGGCGCGACCTAGGCAGTCTTGTTACCACCCAGCCTACTGGCACAAGTACGTTAGGCGCGACCTAGGCAGTCTTGTTACCACCCAGCCTACTGGCATAAGTACGTTAGGCGCGACCTAGGCAGTCTTGTTACCACCTAGCCTACTGGCATAAGTATGTTAGGCGTGACCTAGGTAGTCTCGTTACCACCTAGCCTACTGGCATAAGTACGTTAGGCGCGACCTAGGCAGTCTTGTTACCACCTAGCCTACTGGCATAAGTACGTTAGGCGCGACCTAGGTAGTCTTGTTACCACCCAGCCTACTGGCATAAGTATGTTAGGCGCGACCTAGGTAGTCTTGTTACCACCCAGCCTACTGGCATAAGTACGTTAGGCGCGACCTAGGCAGTCTTGTTACCACCTAGCCTACTGGCATAAGTATGTTAGGCGCGACCTAGGCAGTCTTGTTACCACCTAGCCTACTGGCATAAGTACGTTAGGCGCGACCTAGGTAGTCTTGTTACCACCCAGCCTACTGGCATAAGTATGTTAGGCGCGACCTAGGCAGTCTTGTTACCACCTAGCCTACTGGCATAAGTACGTTAGGCGCGACCTAGGTAGTCTTGTTACCACCCAGCCTACTGGCATAAGTACGTTAGGCGTGACCTAGGTAGTCTTGTTACCACCTAGCCTACTGGCATAAGTACGTTAGGCGCGACCTAGGCAGTCTTGTTACCACCCAGCCTACTGGCATAAGTACGTTAGGCGCGACCTAGGTAGTCTTGTTACCACCCAGCCTACTGGCATAAGTATGTTAGGCGCGACCTAGGTAGTCTTGTTACCACCCAGCCTACTGGCATAAGTACGTTAGGCGCGACCTAGGCAGTCTTGTTACCACCCAGCCTACTGGCATAAGTACGTTAGGCGTGACCTAGGTAGTCTTGTTACCACCCAGCCTACTGGCATAAGTATGTTAGGCGTGACCTAAGTAGTCTTGTTACCACCTAGCCTCCTGGCATAAGTACGTTAGGCGCGACCTAGGCAGTCTTGTTACCACCTAGCCTACTGGCATAAGTACGTTAGGCGCGACCTAGGTAGTCTTGTTACCACCCAGCCTACTGGCATAAGTACGTTAGGCGCGACCTAGGCAGTCTTGTTACCACCTAGCCTACTGGCATAAGTACGTTAGGCGCGACCTAGGTAGTCTTGTTACCACCCAGCCTACTGGCATAAGTATGTTAGGCGCGACCTAGGTAGTCTTGTTACCACCCAGCCTACTGGCATAAGTACGTTAGGCGTGACCTAGGTAGTCTTGTTACCACCTAGCCTCCTGGCATAAGTACGTTAGGCGCGACCTAGGTAGTCTTGTTACCACCCAGCCTACTGGCATAAGTATGTTAGGCGTGACCTAGGCAGTCTTGTTACCACCCAGCCTACTGGCATAAGTACGTTAGGCGTGACCTAGGTAGTCTTGTTACCACCCAGCCTACTGGCATAAGTATGTTAGGCGTGACCTAGGTAGTCTTGTTACCACCTAGCCTACT
The DNA here is from genome assembly GCA_947568875.1 of Fissipunctia ypsillon. Taxonomy (NCBI): domain Eukaryota; kingdom Metazoa; phylum Arthropoda; class Insecta; order Lepidoptera; family Noctuidae; genus Fissipunctia; species Fissipunctia ypsillon. The sequence goes on along the minus strand of OX387660.1, from coordinate 21,255,835 downwards.
GGCATAAGTACGTTAGGCGCGACCTAGGCAGTCTTGTTACCACCTAGCCTACTGGCATAAGTACGTTAGGCGCGACCTAGGCAGTCTTGTTACCACCTAGCCTACTGGCATAAGTACGTTAGGCGCGACCTAGGTAGTCTTGTTACCACCCAGCCTACTGGCATAAGTACGTTAGGCGCGACCTAGGCAGTCTTGTTACCACCTAGCCTACTGGCATAAGTACGTTAGGCGCGACCTAGGTAGTCTTGTTACCACCCAGCCTACTGGCATAAGTACGTTAGGCGCGACCTAGGCAGTCTTGTTACCACCTAGCCTACTGGCATAAGTACGTTAGGCGCGACCTAGGTAGTCTTGTTACCACCCAGCCTACTGGCATAAGTATGTTAGGCGTGACCTAGGCAGTCTTGTTACCACCTAGCCTACTGGCATAAGTACGTTAGGCGCGACCTAGGTAGTCTTGTTACCACCCAGCCTACTGGCATAAGTATGTTAGGCGTGACCTAGGCAGTCTTGTTACCACCTAGCCTACTGGCATAAGTACGTTAGGCGCGACCTAGGTAGTCTTGTTACCACCCAGCCTACTGGCATAAGTACGTTAGGCGCGACCTAGGTAGTCTTGTTACCACCCAGCCTACTGGCATAAGTACGTTAGGCGTGACCTAGGTAGTCTTGTTACCACCCAGCCTACTGGCATAAGTACGTTAGGCGTGACCTAGGCAGTCTTGTTACCACCCAGCCTACTGGCATAAGTACGTTAGGCGTGACCTAGGCAGTCTTGTTACCACCCAGCCTACTGGCATAAGTACGTTAGGCGTGACCTAGGCAGTCTTGTTACCACCCAGCCTACTGGCATAAGTACGTTAGGCGTGACCTAGGCAGTCTTGTTACCACCTAGCCTACTGGCATAAGTATGTTAGGCGTGACCTAGGTAGTCTTGTTACCACCCAGCCTACTGGCATAAGTATGTTAGGCGTGACCTAGGCAGTCTTGTTACCACCTAGCCTACTGGCATAAGTATGTTAGGCGTGACCTAGGTAGTCTTGTTACCACCCAGCCTACTGGCATAAGTACGTTAGGCGCGACCTAGGTAGTCTTGTTACCACCCAGGCTACTGGCATAAGTATGTTAGGCGCGACCTAGGTAGTCTTGTTACCACCCAGGCTACTGGCATAAGTATGTTAGGCGTGACCTAGGTAGTCTTGTTACCACCCAGCCTACTGGCATAAGTACGTTAGGCGTGACCTAGGCAGTCTTGTTACCACCTAGCCTACTGGCATAAGTACGTTAGGCGTGACCTAGGTAGTCTTGTTACCACCCAGCCTACTGGCATAAGTATGTTAGGCGTGACCTAGGTAGTCTTGTTACCACCTAGCCTCCTGGCATAAGTACGTTAGGCGCGACCTAGGTAGTCTTGTTACCACCCAGCCTACTGGCATAAGTATGTTAGGCGTGACCTAAGTAGTCTTGTTACCACCTAGCCTACTGGCATAAGTACGTTAGGCGCGACCTAGGTAGTCTTGTTACCACCCAGCCTACTGGCATAAGTATGTTAGGCGTGACCTAGGCAGTCTTGTTACCACCCAGCCTACTGGCATAAGTACGTTAGGCGTGACCTAGGCAGTCTTGTTACCACCCAGCCTACTGGCATAAGTATGTTAGGCGTGACCTAGGTAGTCTTGTTACCACCCAGCCTACTGGCATAAGTACGTTAGGCGCGACCTAGGTAGTCTTGTTACCACCCAGCCTACTGGCATAAGTATGTTAGGCGCGACCTAGGTAGTCTTGTTACCACCCAGCCTACTGGCATAAGTATGTTAGGCGCGACCTAGGTAGTCTTGTTACCACCCAGCCTACTGGCATAAGTATGTTAGGCGTGACCTAGGTAGTCTTGTTACCACCCAGCCTACTGGCATAAGTACGTTAGGCGTGACCTAGGCAGTCTTGTTACCACATAGCCTACTGGCATAAGTACGTTAGGCGTGACCTAGGTAGTCTTGTTACCACCCAGCCTACTGGCATAAGTACGTTAGGCGCGACCTAGGTAGTCTTGTTACCACCCAGGCTACTGGCATAAGTATGTTAGGCGCGACCTAGGTAGTCTTGTTACCACCCAGGCTACTGGCATAAGTATGTTAGGCGTGACCTAGGTAGTCTTGTTACCACCCAGCCTACTGGCATAAGTACGTTAGGCGTGACCTAGGCAGTCTTGTTACCACCTAGCCTACTGGCATAAGTACGTTAGGCGTGACCTAGGTAGTCTTGTTACCACCCAGCCTACTGGCATAAGTATGTTAGGCGTGACCTAGGTAGTCTTGTTACCACCTAGCCTCCTGGCATAAGTACGTTAGGCGCGACCTAGGTAGTCTTGTTACCACCCAGCCTACTGGCATAAGTATGTTAGGCGTGACCTAGGTAGTCTTGTTACCACCTAGCCTACTGGCATAAGTACGTTAGGCGCGACCTAGGTAGTCTTGTTACCACCCAGCCTACTGGCATAAGTATGTTAGGCGTGACCTAGGCAGTCTTGTTACCACCCAGCCTACTGGCATAAGTACGTTAGGCGCGACCTAGGTAGTCTTGTTACCACCCAGCCTACTGGCATAAGTATGTTAGGCGTGACCTAAGTAGTCTTGTTACCACCTAGCCTACTGGCATAAGTACGTTAGGCGCGACCTAGGTAGTCTTGTTACCACCCAGCCTACTGGCATAAGTATGTTAGGCGTGACCTAGGCAGTCTTGTTACCACCCAGCCTACTGGCATAAGTATGTTAGGCGCGACCTAGGTAGTCTTGTTACCACCCAGCCTACTGGCATAAGTACGTTAGGCGTGACCTAGGCAGTCTTGTTACCACCCAGCCTACTGGCATAAGTATGTTAGGCGCGACCTAGGTAGTCTTGTTACCACCCAGCCTACTGGCATAAGTATGTTAGGCGCGACCTAGGCAGTCTTGTTACCACCCAGCCTACTGGCATAAGTATGTTAGGCGCGACCTAGGCAGTCTTGTTACCACCCAGCCTACTGGCATAAGTATGTTAGGCGCGACCTAGGTAGTCTTGTTACCACCCAGCCTACTGGCATAAGTACGTTAGGCGTGACCTAGGCAGTCTTGTTACCACCTAGCCTACTGGCATAAGTACGTTAGGCGTGACCTAGGCAGTCTTGTTACCACCTAGCCTACTGGCATAAGTACGTTAGGCGCGACCTAGGTAGTCTTGTTACCACCTAGCCTACTGGCATAAGTATGTTAGGCGCGACCTAGGTAGTCTTGTTACCACCCAGCCTACTGGCACAAGTAGGTTAGTCTGACACGCCCTCCCGCTCCGCCCAGAGCGGGAGAAGTCATTTGATGATTACCCATCCACAAAAAAAAAAAAAAAGACGTGACCTAGGCAGTCTTGTCAACACCTAGCCACAGGCATAAGTACTTTTTACCCCTGAATAAGCTTTTCTTAAATAAATGCCGTGGCCTGATTTTATATTTGATCATTTCATGAAGTGATTGTGTTTCATGAAATGGCCAGCTATCATGAAATTGGTCATATTGTTTATACGTCAACGTTTAATGATATGTCAGTCGACGTTTGGCCATATCATTAATGTAGGGTATCTGTCGTGGTCCGATCGTAGAAATGGCCATATCGTGACGAAAGCAACCTATTTATTGACATTCCCAGCCAAAGAATATACTACTCTCTGACGAGAGTTCCCAGCTGACCACTGGGTTTATCACAACGTAGTTGCATTTCACGCCGCTAGAGCACCCCAACCAAATGGGTTAGGTTAAGTTAGAACTGTAACGGCAGCTGCAGCCGGCGAGCGCTACGTTCAAGTTGGTCGCAGTTACTAGACTGTAGAGTATTTTTAGAACCCTAAAATAGGAATTATTTGAGTAGAAATTAATAGTTGCACAACAAAAACAAAGCCACATCAACGCCTCTACCAAAGTTAGCCATGACGTAAAACAAATGTTTTTTTTACGTCATATGATAGACATCGTTTTAGCAGTGTGAAATAAAGGCAATTATTAATAATATGTTATTTTTTTTTATCTAAATTAAAAACAAATACTGTCAGACTTTACCGGTAGAATGAAGTGGGGCAAGAGTCGGGACATTGTGGCGAGTCGACCTTGCCAACCACGTGCTTGCATCGTGTCAGCGCACCTGATTATAAATCGTTTACTAAACTTATTATTATTCGCTAGTACATATTGATGATAACATAATATTTCAAGATATTATTCCAAACGAACAATTGCAATTTATTTAGAATGAGTGTATAATTAAGTAGGAACCTAATGTTGCACTCAGCAAGTAACAGCACAGATCGCATATCCTACACCATTCTCTCTAAACTTAATTAATTCCACAATCTTACCGAAATACTGAAACAGCTAGAAATCCGATAATCCCCGCTACCCAAACACCAGTTGCTTCCACACAGTAAGGCGATATGTTCACACATGTAAACGTGTAAACAAAGTGAGTGATTGTAAGCTCATAGAGGACCGCGGTGATCCATCCCCCTTAGTTTGCACTCACTATTTGAGAATAACGGGATTAAGTTCTGTTTTTGTTTCTATTTGCTACGAATTGAATGGTTAGGCACGTTTAATTGTTTTAGAGACATCTCTTTATACATCTTTTTATACTGTAGTGAAATTCAGAACCTAAAGTTATCTTGAATATCACTTCAGAATTGTGATTTTACATATTTCCATTTCTATTTTCATATGCGTTTGTTCAGTAATAAAACAAAAACTATAAATGTACGTAATCGAGAATGGTGAAATACTTTCTATCGGCATATATTCAATATGTTGGCGCAACAATTTCATTTTCAAACTATTGCGATGAAGAAAATAGTTACACTCTCATTTAATGCACAAACACCCAAAGTTGGGCGATATCAAAGCAATAAATATTTGTTAGCAAAACTATTGCAGATGTTTGGAGCGCAGCTGTTGGACTCGTTCAATAGTCAAATCTTTTAGTTTAGCATGATTTTTGTAATGCAAATATGTGTATTATATCTAAATAAGTATGAAAATAACAAGAAATTTGGAATAATTAAACAATAAACCAGAAGTTCGACATCAGTAGGTAATCCGACGGTAACCGATTTTTAATTATTTTAAACTGAAGATCACGTCTAAACAAGTAGTGTTAATGATTTGGAAAAAATATATTATGTTAAATAAGAGCTTTTTCTTAATAACTTAATGTGAATATTTTAGATAATGTTTATACGCAAATATTATCAAGCATATTCTTATGAAGCCTTCACCATTTTAAAGATAATTTAATTATTTATCTTATAGTATACGTGTTTTAATTAAATACCTATTGTTTTATGTATAATAAATTAATAATGCGTCTAATGTGGGACATTGCCTCTTGATGGGCGAGTCCTATAAATTACTGGCTGGACGTACGACATGTTTTTTTTTTGAGCTCAGCACAGAACACGCAAGCTATGCACTCAAAGCCGTTGGCATATATCTGCGTTTTAATTTATCAGGATTAGTACGCATCTACCCATGAAACAGATTAATGTTAATACTTTAGTCTAGGGAAAGAAAATGTTACCTACTCCTTTTTTTCTCCCTTGGTTTTTAATAGCCTATTTAACTTGATCAGTTGTGGTTTTGGTTTTGATTATCTGTTAACAAATCTCATCAAGATTATTATGTGACTGGCTGTTTTTTATTTCGGTCAACCAAACACAGTTACTTACATAAAATTTGCCAGCATAACTGATCAGAGTTTTGACCAGGCTATCAGAAATCGAAAGTAGGCGTTGATACATCATAATAATACTCCGTTTTGGGCCACAGAGGAATATTTAAAGCTTTTAATTATGTCCCGGGATTCAATATAGGCTCAAATTTGATAAAGATAGTGCTGTTAAAATTATTTATTACTGGACCCTGTATGTTACTTTACTCGGGTTTATGATTATACGTTTTGTTGTTTTAAGAAAATGTATTTATTTCTTTATAAAAGAACACCAACAGCATATACATTAAACATTGTTTTATAAAAGTATTTAGGAAAGTATTACTGCTAATGTATACACAAATTATAGGTGTATATAACATTTAAAGAAAAAAGACATTGGACAGAAGCTGCTTATAAACTAAAAGTAAAATTTAAACAAAGTTATTTAACGACAATAAAATAAAATAAAAGAGAATACAAATTAATGAAGGACGTGAACATAACACGTAATTCAAATACAAAATTCTACTGTATAACAGAAATTATGTGACTAAATGATAATTGTTAAGTTTTTTTTTTCGAATGCCTGTCAAAGAGTCATGAAATATGTCCAGGTTTAAGTTTTTGTTGAGCATATTGTAATGGTTAATAGTTCTTATTAGCGGACCATGGGCACCGATATTGGTACGACAGAATGGAGGACAAAATGTGTTAGGACAGTGCGGGGTCAGTGTATTTAAGTTGATCAAACCAATGCTTTTGATAAGTAGCCAACAACAACACCTTCTTCCCTTGTGTTGGCTACTTATGAAAAGTTAATGCAGTTAAAATAATGTGTATTGTACAATTGTTTTTGTTCCTAATACAATGTGTTATTTTAACCCAGATGTGGCCTGGGTCACAGAAGTATTAATTAATTACACACGGTCATGCTTAACACCAGATTTCAGAATTGAGAACTGTTCAAACTCTACTTTGGTAATTCCTTCAATGTAGCTCACGAAATTCAAAACTTCATACGTTTTTAGCAAAGTAATTTTGAATTTCGCGGGCTTTAACTTTGCGACTCAAGTAGAGGTTGTCAAGTTCGCAAATTCAAATTGTCAATTCAGAATCCGGGTATAAGTTTCCTAACCTCTGAAGTCTAGGCTCTTTAAACGCATTATTACTATTATTTAAATCTAGACATCACACAAGTGGTGCATTTGCATTCATAATGATAAATCAAATGATAAGTCGCGTATAACTGATGATGTGTGCTCTCGTGGTTTCAGATTCACTGGTCCGGCTAACGCGGTCACAAAGCGATGAGTGCATTCATATTATTATCATTATAACTACAGAAATAATGGTGGAAATGTAATTATGGTTAGGAATTGTTATTTTGTAGGAATGCAGAGACCAGCAAAAGAAAGTAGGACATTATTTTAGATGTCACTTTATCTACAGACGGAGTTTAAATACCATTTAGCCTGTTTGACCACCTCTGGACAAGTTCTTGTCAACTTATCTCAGAGATAATCATGCAATTTCTATTTCACACTTTAATTATCAGACAAATAGATACTGCGTAAACGGGTGCTGTTAAATAGGTCCTTACTATCACAAACAATTGATTTATCTACCTACGTACTTGAAAAAAACTCGATTCGATGTCTTGCTTGCTAAAGAAAAAAGTAGCGCACGTACGACCTGAAGCTTTGTTTTTCCCTCCCATGACCACATCCCTGATGCAAGCAGCATAGGGTCCATAGACAAAGTAAAATTCTACCAGCGATAACGGTGATGGAAAAGTCAAAAATACAACATATTGCCCGCGGCTTCGCTCGGGTGTGAAATTTCCAAAAATCCTTCTTTAGTGGATGCTTACAACATAAAAGGCATCAACTGGGACCAAACCTGAAATCGCGAAAAATAATCAACTACTCCCTACATTTATGTTCTCTTAGCTCGTCTAAATGTAGGGAACAGCAGATTTTTTTTTTCAATTTCAGGTTTGGTCCCATAGTAAAAGTTGTTCATGAAGATGAGTACAATGACCCCTTAAGAGATTGTGCGTTAATTCCGGGACATGTTGTATATGGGACTGACATAAACTACCGAAAAGCTTATGTAAATCCTGTTGAAAGTCTTTGTAGAATACGAATCGCTTTGAAAGCGATCGTGACTTGTCTACGCTCAGGTCTTTTGGCAACTCTTGGAGGAGCCCAAAGTACAGCAGTAGATTAAAATTATTTCGGTCTAGGTATGACTGCGTCATCACCTATACTTATATATATATTTTCTTATATATCGACATTTCTTTACTGTCTAAAATCTTACGAAACAATAACGCACCAAATGTGTCCGTTTCTATTTGTTTCACGTACCTACAAGCTCATTGACAGATCAATACACTTAGTAAGACAAGCATATTGGACCATGTTCTGACTGCTAATATATTGTACATTATACATATGTGGAGTAAAAGCAGATAGGAACACCATACAAGCAGAAAAAAATGAGACGGTGTAACTAAATTAGACAGAGACTCTGTCGCAGACAATGCGGCGGTAACTGCTCTACGTCAATCGCGCTCGAAATGTCAACCGAACCTCATAGGTTCTATCACTATCAGCCCGCGGTTGCCATTGGACCCTGGTATTGTACGTTTACTAGCAACACGATACAGCGCTTTCTCTTATTAACCAATTTTTTTTTTTTTTGTATGGGTAATCATCAAATGACTTCTCCCGCTCTGGGTGGAACGGGAGAGCGTGTCAGACTTTTACTGACTAAAACCCACCCGTGTTCCTTCAGTTGCCTAGCGGTATCATCCGAAACTCTGACTGTAACATTTATTCTTCTATTAATTTTAAAATAGTTTTTTTTAGAACCACAAACAAATGCTGATAAGACGTAACCTAGTTGGTATTTAAAGTCACGAGAGGATGAAAAAATCAAGGCATTCAAAGATTCAAAGCTCTTTACAAAATGCTGTGCATTTGACAGCTCTAAATATGATGAACGCGAACAACAATCTGCTTTTAGCGAGGACGACGTCTGACGTCCCCTCCGCTAATTCCACACTTTTATCACTAGGATTTGTAAATAGCCTGTATTTGTTAAGACGGACAGATTGGCTGGTACTGAAGCTTTCGAGAATAAAAAGCTGCTATTGTTTATTTCTATTCTTTCAGTTAAAAAATCTCTGCTAACTTGCACTAATGTACCTTGGCAAGAAACTCACAATGGAGAAAGCATATCTTCACCAAACGATTGGCAATGGGACAGCAAGTCGGAAAAATGTACTGGATGTTGAACAAAAAGTCACAGCAATCACTGACAAAGAACCCTCCTATAAAATGCATAATCAAACCCGTTTGGTGGTACGGTCTGCAACTATGGGGCACAGCAGCAAATTCAAATATCGAAATCCTGCAAATAATTCCAATCTAAAATGCTTCGTATGATAACGAACGTAGCATGGTATATAACAAATGACAGAAATACATCATGATCAAGAAATAAAGGACAAAATGAATACTAACTGACTACCTCGTTGGTCTAGTGGTCGCAAGCGCTACTGCTGACCAGGTTCAATTCCCAGGTTGGGCAAAGTGTTATTGGGTTTTTCTATTTGGAATTTCTCAGTAGCAGCCCGAAGTCTGGATTTGTGCCCGGTAGATGGCAATAGGCTCGCCCCCTATTACATGGGACATAAACGTAACTGGCGAAATGTGGGTGTACCATAATAAGTACACCTCTGCCTAACCCTTCGCGGAAACAAGGCGTGATGTTATGTTATTATGAATACTTATAAGGCAAGAATTGCGCACCTTGTTAGCATATTTGCAAAACACCTTATGAATGAACCAACCATGTCACGAAGGCTCAAAAGAAAACACCCTGAGGATCTATTATTATAGACTGAAACGATAAGAAGACTTGCCAATGGACAAGTACCGCACAAGTCTGACAACAAATTCATACCTATTGCTGAATGTCTAAACAGATAGATTGCAATAAAAGAAAAAAAAACTTGCACTAACTTACCTGCATTGAGCAGTTACGAAAACAATATTTAGCAAATATATTTAGCATTCTTCTACTGGTATTTACATCAAGAAAATCACAGTTGTTACTTGTCAGTCTACTTTCACTATAACTAAGATTATGAAACGTATTTGTTTATTCTTTTGCTGAAAAACAGCTCTAACCAGCAAGCCACCTTGGGCGGAGAACGCATGTTGTCTTAGGTGTTCAAGTACCATTTTGGCATATCACCATGCCTTACCACGAGCAATCAATTTCTACATTCTTTCCATACAAAAGTCAAACAATGCGAAATTCACCAAAATATTTGGCGCCACCAGCCGTGGCGTGATGTTTTCGCTCGTCAATCAGTCGGCCGATATGACGCGATAACAAACAAGCGTATATTTGTGTAGGATCAGCACATAATCGAGATTCTCCCAACAAGGGGACATGGGGGAACAAGAGAGGAAACAAGGGGGAACATATGCCGATAACATCCGTGTTAACAACACTTGTGTATGATGCAATAAAAGGCAATGGGGTGATTGCGAGGCAGTTTTTTTGCTTTTCGATGTGTGGGAGTTTCCATTGTTGTGACACTTATCGCAAAGGAAAGTGAACAAAAGCGGTTTTAGAGATACAGTTTGATCATAGATTATTTTGCTTAGCTGCCTCGAAGGTTTAGTGGTCGCAAGCGCTACTGCAGAGCATGCGATCTTGTGTTCGATTCCTGGGGTGGGCAAAGTGTTATTGGATTTATCCATCTGGAATTTCTCAGTAGCAGCCTGGAGTCTGGATCAGTGCTCGGTTGATGGCAATAGGCCCGCCCCATGGGACATATATTACATGGGACCTAATCATAACTGGCAATATGTGGGTATACTAAAGATACACCTCTGCCTAACCATTCGGGCAATTGGGCGTGATATTTTGTGATGTTATAATAAATAATAAAACCTTTATTTTCAGATCACAGATATCCATACAGTGTTAGTAAAGAAAACCCAAAACTAATGTTAGTATCCTGATCATAATCTGAAGCCTAAGTCTGGAGTCGGAGCTCACACTATCCACGTAGTATGTAGTACACACTTGTAGATGTATGAAGTCCGATCCAGTGACGCAGCATCGGACAGTCCCACCTACCGCACAACGTGCTCAGGATGCTGTGGGAGCTGGTATACATTCTGCGAAGGATAGAGGCACACCGGTTTCGGATGATGGCATGAAAGCCGTCATTCTTTGCCTCAGCAAACATCCCGGAAGCGCTACAAAAACGCGAGAGCCCCACCAGCATCCCGTCGGCGTTATGTTTCCCCGAAAAAATCAAACGTCTTGTGAAGTAAATAGAAAACCTAAATGCATTTCCTGTAGGCACCTCTACGTAGGTGGCCGAGGATCGACTTAGATGATGGACTATTTGTATGTTTGTCTAGCAGTCGACTGATGAAAGTGAAGATACGAAAAGTAAAAACATTTAATATTCCTCTGATACAAATACATAATTACAATACAATACTTAACTCGAAAATCAGAAATAAATACGAAAAAGAAACAGAAATTAACTTTTAATTGGCAACGAGACTGCAAGTAGATCGTCGGCAATGCGATTAAGTCTGCGACAGACAAGCAAGTTCAGCTGCGAAGGTAAATCTAATTCCGAGTTGATTGCAAAAATGAAGCCAGCACAGTTTACAGCTCTACGGAGTTTGTTAATGAACTATTTATCTAGTTGTTTAATATTTTAATGATGTTTTGCTGTGTTTAAAGTCTAAGTGATACAAAATGTACCTGTCAGAGAACAGGTACATTTTGGGATGATTATCGCTGTGTCGTTAGCAGGGTGGTAATCAACTTTCCACTAGTATTTGCATGGTTTTAATACGTTTATCTAATACAAGTCACCTTGTATATTTTAAGAGTGAATACACGAAGTTCTGTTTTCTGGCGTACGATAAGTAGGTAATATAGTTTCTAGAATCTTTCCTGTCAGGGCCTAGACCACCACCTCTTAAAGCTGTATTATTTTAATCTTATATCAGTGTGGAAAAGAGATGGAGCTAGACGTCCTGTATATCTCCATGTCTTTCTAACACTGAAGTAATATTAAAATAATACTGCTTTAAGAGGTGGTGGTAGGCCCCCAGGAAACACATACTTTCCTAAAAGAAAGTTAGCTCTTACATTTCCAAGAAAAAATCCCTTTTTCCAATTCCCGAAAATATAACAAAGCGTCGAACAGAAACGGCCGACAGTCGATTCTAAGAACTCACTACAAACCAATACCATTACATTACAGAAAGCGTTACCTTGTCGAGAGCCACCCTTCAAAAGGGTTAAGCACAATGTTTTTTTCGGACAGCCGTGTCCGGCCGTCTTCTGGATTCAATTTGTCAATGTTCTTCGCCCCCATTGCTGAGATAAATGATCACGGATTTTTGGACATATTTTCGTTCGAAAAGGACACAGAATACAATAAGTTTTTACTTTAGTTGGTGGTATTGTAGCTCTGTGGTTGAGGGTTCTACTATTGGGGAATACAGGTTCACAACTGTACAAAGACCAATGTGAATGTAACTGAATCAAATACTAACTTCTTCTTTCTTTAATCTTATTTATGGTTTTGGTTTTCTCATACAGGACATTTTTTATCAATACCGAAATTTTCACAGGGTATTCAACTCATGAACATGAACAACTTTCACTATGGGGTCAACTCTGAAATCACGAAAAAAAAATGAGCTGTTTCATACGGTCGAGTAGGTATTGAACCTTAGTATGAAACAGCAATTTTTTTTTTACTGAACAAATAAATTGGAATTTGTAATTAAGGGTATTCATTAGAAAATTACAGTCGGATGTGGAAAAAAAAACCCGAAGAATTAAAGGGGGAAGAAACTGCGACCAACATGATCCATTATTATTTTAAGCGCCCAGCGTAGCAACTAAAACTCAGAAAAACTCAACAACAAAAAAAAGGTATCAAATTATTCACGACTCTAACACATTACGTGAAAGAATAATACAACAGAAACGGGGTCAGATAGGTTTGTCTTTGTAGAGAATAATGTTAAGTTATTCTTTAGAACAATATTTTAACTCCCGAATATATTTCCCTTCGACCCAGCGGGAGTAAACTTATGATTATCTACAAAGTTCGAGGCATCGGATATTTTATTATACTGATACCATTTTTTATTCATGATGATATGAATAATATTCTACTAAAATGCAGAACTATCTACCAGTCACTTTGTTATTACTAAAAAAACATCGTGGAAAGCAGGTTCTATGCAGATGTACTTAGTAGCACATACGATGATACGACGCAGTGATTGGCTACACGATTACTAAAACAGCCAAAGGGGCAGTGTTTTCAAACTGCATGAATCTTTGCCAGACTAATGGCAAAAGACAAAATAATCTGAATACAATTATTATAGCATTGTTTTCAGATGATTTGGCAGTATAACAAAATATACGTTATCTTCAAACCCTTAAGTTAATTGATATTTTGTGGTTACAGTAACAACACGCTTTTTTTTTTTTTTTTTTTTGTGGATGGGAAATCATCAAATGACTTCTCCCGCTCTGGGCGGAGCGGGAGGGCGTGTCAGACTTTTACTGACTAAAACCCACCCGTGTTCCTTCTGTTGCCTGTGCCGGGGCCACGGTAACTCTTTCGAACATCCCGCAACCCTAGCTGGCATCGGCCCTAGCGGACCCCGTCAATAGTGCTGACATCTCTTTGAGGCGCGCGTGGAACACGACGCGCCGTCGACTCGGGCCTGGTCCTTACCGGACGGCGAGCTACCCATTGCTCGCCGTCCGCAAGCCCGCGCCTACGGTGGCCGGGAATCGGCTGCCGATTCCCGACGCCCAGGGCGTCTCCTGCGGCGACTAGGGGCGTGAGGGTGCAAAGCTTGCCTCTCCCTCACGCGTCCCGCCTCCTCCTTCACGAGCATTACTGCTTCGCAGAAGGAGGTAATGGCTTCCCATGCACTCTCGCTCCGTACCATGGCCTGGACCAGGGCCGGACGCGAGAGATCGCCGCCGCCGATCGCTTCCGCGAGGACACGGCGGTGCCCCGCCCAAGCCGGGCAGACTTCCACCGTATGCTCCACCGTGTCCTCCGGGCGATCCACACAGTGGTGACACCCGGGCGTTTCCTCCCGCCTTATCCGGAACAGGTACCTCCCGAAGCACCCGTGTCCGGTGAGGACCTGCGTCAGGCGGAAGGTGAGGACGCCGTGGCGCCTCTCCAGCCACTCCTCAAAGAGGGGACTTATCGCCGCAATTGTGGCGTGCCCAGTAACAACACGCTTGTGAATACCACAGTATACTTTGTCAAAATCCACTATCTACATATATATGCAGCAGTTAGCTTGACTGCCCGCATCCAGCAGTGATTTCATTAATTTAAAACGACATACTTTATGACTTGCAATGCTTCTGAAATATCACGTCAATTCCTCAACATCTGACCAAACCCTAAACATTAACACCTAATTATACAGGTGATTTTTTTTACCGTCTCGAAATTTTTACAGGGTACTCTACCCATGAATACGAACAACTTTTACTATGGGACCAACTCTGAAATCACGAAAAAAAATCAGCTGATTCATACAAAAGTTCAATACCTACTCGATCAAAATGTATGAATCAGCAGATTTTTTTTCGTGATTTCAGAGTTGGTCCCATAGTGAAAGTTGTTCATGTTCATGGGTAGAACACCCTGTAAAAATTTCGAGACGGTAAAAAAAATCATCCTGTATAGTCCCAGATTTCTACCTTCAACTAAAACAATCTACGAATGAAAGAAAAACACCCTTTTACTCCCATTCACACTCACATTTATTCAGTACCCCAAGTTTTTCAAAGCCGAGACAAATTAACGTCTGTTAATTATGTTCCCTCTCAAATCAGTTGCTACAATGTACACTCCTATTTATTCAAGACCCAACCCTTTTATTTGGAGGAAAGAAACGGTTTCTTTCTTTTTATTAATGTCGCTAGGTTTTGTTAATGTTTTGGTTTGAGTTTCAGGATCTTTTTTGTGATGTAGGATAGGTTCAGAGGGTCCTTCAGATAGTATTTTATTTTCTTACAAATCTGCACTGATTGTTGTCTATAAAATGACACTCTGGAGGATTTAAATGAGTGGAAAGACTGGGTCTTCCAATGTTGCAACCTCAATTTCAATCGAACTGTTTTCGGAGACATCATCATATATATAATTATGTACCTATATATATGGACTCAGCGATCATTGTGCCGATAGTCGTATCAGCCAATGGCTTAATTGCCAAGAGCCTCGACCAACACCTAAGGAGGCTCTCGTTGGGCAGCTGGATTAAGGGCTTGATTCAGAAAGCGGTACATCTGGACACGGCTCGCATTGTTAGGAGGTTCCTCTCTCTGGAGCCCTGACCGCCGGTAGCTTGGACCCTGATACCGACATCTAATATATTAAAGCTGAAGAGTTCGCTTGAACGCACTAATCTCTGGAACTAGCAGTTGGATATGAAAAATTCTTTTTTTTTGCATTTGATAGCCCAATTTTTGAGGAAGGTTATAGGCGATTTAACATCACGCTACGACACTTAAGAGACGAGCAAAAAGAAAAAAGTCAGAAAGAACGCTAAGCGAAAACGAAGTAATAGCGCGGGTGGGAAATGTGGCTGTTATTTTAGTATATTGTGGTGTTTTACGACTTCCACGCGAACGAAGTCATGGCTAGTCAGCCAATATTCGCCGGACATCGGCCTCGCTAAACGTCATTTAAATCGATCCTCGACTATTCACATTCACCATTCGCCAGACACCCTGCGAAGATTGGCGCTCCATCTAAATTCTCGTTTCCATTCCGATTTTAAGAGTACATATCACCATAAAATGAAAAGATGATGATCTGACCAAGATTATTTCTGGACTTTAAAACAGACTGTAATCCTTTCTTTTCAGAGTAATCGGATAGGAGACGCCGATCTCGTCTAGCTTTTAAAATAATAATATGATTGACGTGTTTGTATAACTTACTTACAGAAATAAAATCATTTATCATTATCACCGCTTATCATTATGGTCAGCACCTTTTTCTTCAAGTCTGTCATCGAAGATTGTGTACACTGGATCTTCTTCACAATGTTATTCTTATATTTATCTCGTATTGTGTAACATAAAGTTTTATTGTGTTGTATTGCTTTCTAGTAAGTGAGTTTGGACAATGGCTGGCTTATAGCCAGTTGTTTTGTCAGATGTGTTCCTTCTAGGGTTGGTTTTAATGAATCTGTGTTGTTTATGCGATATTGTGGTTCACTGTGCCAAATGTCTTGCTTCTCGTAGGTAATTTATCTTCGTCTTATCTAGGTTATTACTACATTCTACAATTTAAGTAACTGTCCCATATTTAATTTTGAAATCTCCCTTTCAAATTCTTCATTTTTCCGAACAAGAAGTTTTGATAAATGATCATAAATATGTGTGACCAGTATCCCATGATCATACATGGCAACGCTGTGAGAAGATCATCTTCGCATTCTGTGGCAGTATTGTGAAATTTTATTTTATTTTATGTAATATGGGTCTTACCTGAATAAATTTTTTTTTACGGAAAATAGTTACGAGCAGCACGTTACTGTGATAAGAATTAAACATAGATCTATCATGATATTATTTATGTTCATGCTATTGCAGAAATACCTTTAATAGAGACTTTGTAGAATGACCTCGCGTATGTTGAATTTCAGGATAATTAATTATATCTACCACTTACCCCTAAGTTATGCCATCAACATACCTTAGAATACAACTCGTTAGCAAAATACTGTTTTAATTTCCCCCTCGTTAAACACGTTCTGATCTAAAACGCCAGGTTATTGCAACCGGGAGCCTTGTTTAAACAAACGATCGAAATTAACCGGCTCCAGTGTCCATCTGAAAGTCCAACGACTTTATTTTGATGGTAAATTGCTTCTTTTATTAGATTTTAAAACGTCTATCGTTCTTTTTACGGGCTTCTGATTGTTATCTGACTGTTAGAAGGAAGATAATGGAGTTTTAATGGTAGTCTATTCTTCCCAAAGAATTAATTTCAGTTTTGGGGCGTTTTGTACACAGTTATTTTTCATAATGGGAGGGACTTGCTGCCCTACCGCGCCTGGACGAACATTACTGAAGCAGACCTCCACGAAGGCTAATTTAATGCACCCAATCCCGAAGATTGAAATCGTTAGATTCGTCCTTAACGCGTCAAAAGATGGTCGCGTTTCTGTTTCGTTTTGACACCTCTGACTCACAACGACGCAGTGACTTGACTTGGTTGTCATGGAAATGCTATAATTATTGTGTGAGCTCAGTCTTCTCAGTATAAATACGTTTTCACGCGACGGTGTACAAATCTAACAATTTACATAAAGATGTAAAAGAAACATTAAATGACTCGACTGGGTAAAGACCCAGTCGAGTCATTTAATGTTTCTTTTGTTTATCATGTGTCACCTAAACTGTTCGTAACTTCCATTAGGCCCGGACTCCACAAAAGCGGAGACGAGACGAGAGGAGAGATGTGTTTTAAACAACCAATAGAATTTCGTTATTCGCACATCTCGTCTCCGCTCAGTTTTAGTGGATACCACTGAGTGGATATGTATCATATTTGTACCTCGCCAAGATTGAGCTGGGCGGCGGTACAAAGGGGAGATGTGAGCTGTGCCTCGTAAGCTGGCGACGGCGCGCAGCGGAGACGAGAAGATATATGAGTTGCGAGCAGTGAGCAGCGCCGCTAGTTCCCCCCGCGTCGCACAACCCGCCAGCCGCTCTAGCTAGCACATATCTCCACTCTAGCTAGCACACATGTATCTCCGCTCTAGCCAGCACACATCTCCGCTCTAGCCAGCACAGATCTCCGCTCCAGTCTAGCCAGTACGCATCTCCGCACGGCTTCGGTGGATACACTCTAGCTGAAAACCATCTCTTCTCGTCTCCGCTTCGGACATCTCCGCACATTACCGCTTTGGTGGAGTCCGGGCCTTATAAAAAAAATCAACATTTGCCAAAGAATACACACTTTATATTGATACACACGTCAGATAACAGCAGCACTGGCATCCTCTCACCGTGTTTCGGTGAAAAAGTTCCAAATCCTTCCGCTTACCAGCTTCTGAAGCATCATTTTTATGCAAACATTTCACCATCTTTATTACTTGGTAGTAAGGTCTAAATTTCCTTGACTGTCTACCTTTACTGATGAAAATGTTTCTCATAGTTTGGGTCAAAGAATTTTGAATCTTAAATCAAAGTTGTAGAGTAAGGAATGGGTTGTGCTATTTAAAGTATATCACAAACCATTTGAGAGGCTTATCTTTGAACTCTTAACAAAATGGGCGTTCGTTGTGAAGCATATACTGAAGCCAAACTATTAAGAAAAGTCGGTAAGGGAAGATCTGTTTTTATAGCAGTTTGCTCCGAAATACAGTGAAGCTATTTGTGGTCAATTGCAGAAGGAAAATAAGATCACCTGGCTTTGTGCGAATCCGATTTGTGATAATAGTGAAAGTAATATTGGTAGTAGTTACTTTGTTTGTTTAAAGAGCTATTTTCTCTTTCCTTTTTATTGCCTACTAGTTGTGCCCCACGATTTCGTTCGCATGGAAGTTGTAAGATTGATTATTCGTAAATATTCATTTATACCTGAAGGTATAAAATTAAATAGTATCTAACTTACTTAGTGTTGTTAGTTACAAAATATCGAAAATCTTTTTGCTTGCTCCATCACAAGATAATATCCTCTTAACTCGTATTTTCAAGAAACATTCAGGACTTACCTAATTCCAATCTCAGTTGTCATTCAGGAGTATTTCAATCTACAAGGTGTAATTTTAATCAGTGTTAACCTTTTAAGGGGTCATTGTACTCGTCATTATGAACAACTTTTACTATGGGACCAAACCCGAAATTGCGAAAAAAAAATCAGGTGTTCTCTACTTTTGACGAGTTATGCGAACATAAATGTAGGGAAAGCTGATTTTTTTCGCGGCACATAGACCCCTTTTTTTTTTTTTTTTGTGGATGGGAAATCAGCAAATGACTTCTCCCGCTCTGGGCGGAGCGGGAGGGCATGTCAGACTTTTACTGACTAAAACCCACCCGTGTTCCTTCTGTTGCCTGTGCCGGGGCCACGGTAACTCTTTCAAACATCCCGCAACCCTAGCTGGCATCGGCCCTAGCGGACCCCGTCAATAGTGCTGACATCTCTTTGAGGCGCGCGTGGAACACGACGCGCCGTCGACTCGGGCTTGGTCCTTACCGGACGGCGAGCTACCCATTGCTCGCCGTCCGCAAGCCCGCGCCTACGGTGGCCGGGAATCGGCTGCCAATTCCCGAAGCCCAGGGCGTCTCCTGCGGCGACTAGGGGCGTGAGGGTGCAAAGCTTGCCTCTCCCTCACGCGTCCCGCCTCCTCCTTCACGAGCATTACTGCTTCGCAGAAGGAGGTGCTGGCTGCCCATGTACTCTCGCTCCGTATCATGGCCTGGACCAGGGCCGGACGCGAGAGATCGCCGCCGCCGATCGCTTCCGCGAGGACACGACGGTGCTCCGCCCAAGCCGGGCAGACCTCCACCGTATGCTCCACCGTGTCCTCCGGGCGATCCACACAATGGTGACACCCGGGCGTTTCCTCGCGCCTTATCCGGAACAGGTACCTCCCGAAGCACCCGTGTCCGGTGAGGACCTGCGTCATGCGGAAGGTGAGGACGCCGTGGCGCCTCTCCAGCCACTCCTCAAAGAGGGGACTTATCGCCGCAATTGTGGCGTGCCCAGCGCTGGGTTGCGACAATCGCACTCTCCATGCCGCCGTGAGATCCTGCCGGAGCTCTGTCCGCCGTGCCGCGATTTCTCGCGGCAACGGAGTTACGCCCCGGCGTCCTGCCTCCTCGCGCCACTCCCACATGTGCGCGAGGACTTTTGCCTCCAGATCCCATGGCGACATAGACCCTTAAGAGATTAACACTGATTAAATTACACCTTGTATATCATTTGTGTTTGCGATCCACATTCTTCTTTCTCAGGTAAATATTTGTGCTTTTGCTACCTCATTTGCTGTTTCCGCTGCTGCAGTGCATACTCTGCAGCCAGCTTCTCAGTTTCTGATGTAATGGCTACTCATCATTCTTCAATAAATAAGCTGTCCTCTTTAAACATTGTTTCCATGCTCAGACTCCTATACAGGGTTATTTTAAATCGGCTAGCTAAACTCCGCAGACACGATGGGTATCGATATTTAAACATGATAAAACAAAAAACCAAATATTTTAATGATTTTTTGTGGGGTCATCGACCGCAGTTATTTTAGTCACTTGAATATCTGTTTCATTTTTAGTTGTTCTGTTAGTTGATCGGTTAAAAAATCAGTTTTTTTATTGTGTGAACTTCACAGACTTGATGAGCATTGATATCTAAATACGATAAAACATAAGAAAATAGTTTTTCTCAACTCATACTTCAAGTAACTACACTAACAGCGGTCGTTGATCTCCCATACTCATCGCGTCTGCGGAGTTTAGCTAGCCAATTAAAAATAACCCTATATATTATTGTGTTTATACTTTACTTCATGAAGAAAAAACATCTTGAAACAAAGCTCAAAGATTTTAACGATTCTCAAGACGTGTGTAAAGAAGTGATTACCGCTGAAGCACAATTTATTAGTTAAAACGCCCTTCACGGCTTTCTCAGCAATCAAGACAATAGCCTCTTTATGAGAACCATCAAACAAGAATTAGGCTCTTAATCCACCTAGCGAAGCCAGTTTAGAATTAATTAACGCTATTCAATTTATACTAGCGAGACATACCTGTAATGGTTTGTAATTATCGATTTTGTATCACAGGTTAGTTAGATTAGAAGATTAGACGGTTAATTTCCAGTCACTGCTTATAACATTTTGGCATTCAGCTGCACCTTGCAGCATAACTCTGCATGTCAAATCTTTTTGGTTCTTTATAATCAACCTTTTTTCCGTTTGTATTTGAGCCTGGTCGATTTTTATCTTTTTATTTCTTGATTCGAATTATTTTTCTTCTGACAGATGGGTCCCCTTTTTTTCTTCAGTTGCAAAAGTTGAATCAATTGATACGGACCCAGTTTGTAGAAAATTAACGAGTTTTTTTTTCATCTGAAGCACACAATATCCCTGCCGAGTACATTATGGCGAAAGAAAATATTGAGTATGGTATATTAAGTACGAGTCTAACCATTCATCTTTATTTTTTCTGGATTGAACAGCTTTGAACAGGCCGCCTTTCGGCCTCCAGGTTTTGGCCTAAAATTACGCTGGACGTCCTTGGCCAACGTCGAGAGCTGGGCCGCATTTTGACCGCTGAAGGTCTCGCAAACAACGCCAGTTCCTGAACAAAGAACTGCGACTCCCTACAGGCTACGTCACCTCGCCGGACGCAATTACTTATGCCACAGTTTATTTTATGATATTTAACGTTTGTAACGTTGCATTGCATTCGCGCCGTCGCGATGAAGTTACGTCGTGCGTTATTTGAAACGTTATCCGCGCGACAAGGTTACCTCACTCGCCCCCGCCGCAACGCCGGCGCTCGCTCGCGTGGGCAGTCGGCACCCGCAAGGCAAAGGACACGCTGCGCACGCTACGATCGTGCGACCGACGCTATCTTACCTTAATTCTCTTGTTGTGCATTAATGTTACTATAATCGTGTGTGTTTACCGTTTATTATATACTGTTTATACTCGAATCCGTGCATCTTTTACCTCCCGTAGAAGAGAACCCGTTATAAATTGCGCCCAACTAGTGGCACGTGCTCCGTACGGCAAATACCTAAAAACCGGAAAAATAACCGTCGCGAGTGCGGACGAAATCCACGCCAAAGACTATCATCACGATTCGAGTATCGTAATAAGTGTACCTACTGGACTATTACCGTTAATTACCGTTTGCGTAAATTACCGTGCGTTGTCGTCGAGAAGATGCCGCCGAAAACACGTCGCGCGCACGCAAACGAGGGGGATACAGATGTATCCAGTAGTGATGAAGAAACCCACGCGGTAGCTAACCCCGTGAGCGTGAACACCACGGCAACATCTACGCCGATCCCGGCAACGACAGGAGCTAACATGATCTCCATGTCTGAGGAACAGCTCACACGATTGTTGTCCAACGTCATGAGAAGCGTCGCGACCTTGACGCCGACTTCGACAAGTAGCGACCCGACGGGACCGACTCAAACCCCCGCCGCACACACTGGAGCGACCGTGCAGGGCATGCACAGCAACTTCACCCGGTGCACGGCCCGCTTCGACGGAGCCGCCCGAAGTACCGAAGCCCTAGAAGCATTCGTCGAGAGCGTGCTCATCTATAAAGAGTGCGCAAGTGTTTCCGACGAACACGCCCTTCGAGGATTATCGATGTTGCTGACCGGAGACGCCGCAGTGTGGTGGCATGGAGTAAGATCCAACGTAGAGACCTGGGACGCCGCGATACGCCGCCTGCGATTCATGTACGGCGCTCCGCGCCCCGCCCACCGGATCCTTCGAGAAATATTTGCGCGGGAACAAAGTGACAACGATAGTGTCGATTCGTTTATATCGCGAGTGCGAGCAGAAATGTCGCGTTTACCATATAAGTTGCCCGATGTTATGCAAGTAGATATAGTTTACGGCCTTTTACACCGCAAGTTCCGAAAAAGAGTGTCACGCGATAGTGTAAGTAATATCGACTGTCTACTCGAGCGAGCAAGGTATGTAGAGGAGACGCTGAGCGAGGTGAGTCAAACAAAACCTCTAATTCCGTCTCATAACGCGAGTATTTCGAGTAATAACGATAATAACGTTGTGAGTACCGCGAAATCTTGAAACGTAAACATTAACCCTCCAACGGGCATGGTTATTCAAAGTAACCCTTCGCGCGCTGTGTCCGATTCTAGTTCGAATATTTGTAATGATACGAATTCGAATACTAAACGTGTACGACCGCGCTGCGCTTTCTGTAAACGGTTTGGTCATTCGATAGACGATTGTAAAATGAAAATAAAATCGAGTGACAAAGATAACAATACACCACTGTCTTGCTACGGTTGTGGTCGAGAAGGAGTGATACGTTCGAAGTGTCCGACGTGTAAAGGCACGCCCTCCACCGCCAAGGTGAGTTTTCAAAGTGCTACCATCCATGAGCCTGACTTATCTCATCCTACGGTCAAGATAGAAGTTGCGTCTTTAGTAGGTGTAGCAGTGTTGGACACGGGTGCTACTGAAAGTCTCGCTAGTCCCGGACTGTACAAAATATTATTGGACAGTGGGACGACTTTCAAGGAAACACGTCGCAACCTCGGCCTCGCTGACGGAACACAGCAGGTACGTGGGATGTTATCATGTGACGCGAACGTCACCATTCAGGGACGCGTTATCCCCACCACATTCTTGGTGATTCCAGAAGCGGAGAATAGGACCCTTCTAGGTCAAGATTTTATCACCAATGCAGGTATATGTGTGAACCTCCAACATAACTGTTGGCATTTTAATAATTCCCCTGAGCGGAAGTTTACGTTTGTGCAATCGTACAGTCTTCCATCCACCAGCGATGCAGAGTTGATGCAGGTTGATACCACCGGCTTGGCGCTGAGAGAGGATGAGGGAACGAGGCTGTCACCTGCACAGAGAACGCAGCTCAACCAACTCATAAGTAGAAGAGTTGAGCGCTTCGCCACCGAAGGACCCCCTACAACCTACGCCACTCATCACATCCGGGTTGACGAGAAGCAGGAGCCGACCGCTTCACCACCCTATAGGATGTCGCAGGGTAAGAGAGAGTTGTTGGACGGCGAGCTTGAGAAGCTGCTGCGTGCAGACGTTATAGAGGAGTGCGAGTCGCCGTGGGCGGCCAACGTCGTCTTAGTCGCGAAGAAGGATGGTGGAGTCCGACTATGTGTTGACTACCGGAAGCTCAACGCCGTGACTGAGCCGGATAGGTACCCCCTCCCGCGCATGGAAGACGTACTCCATGCAGCTAAGACGACCAGCTACATGACGACGTTAGACCTCCACTTCGGCTACTTTCAGGTTTGTGTCGCAGAGGAGGACCGCGACAAAACCGCTTTCGTCATACCCTCCGGCACCTATAGATTCAAGAGGATGCCGATGGGCCTTCGCAACTCTGGAGCCACATTTCAGAGACTGATTGATCGCTTCAAGTCGAACCTGAGTGTGCCTAATCGAGGGCACAAGGTAAGCGACTGCTCCGATATCCCACCAGACCTTCAAGGAAGTAGGCCTGTGAGTATTCTTGGGTATCTGGATGATCTGATCATCTTATCACCGAGTTTCGAAGGTCATATGGAAGATCTCGAAGCTGTCTTCGAAAGACTCGAGAAGTTCGACCTCCGAGTCAATCGAAAGAAAAGCTGCTTCGCTCGCGACTCTGTGAAATTCCTTGGTCACATAATTGTTCCTGGCGGTCTACAGGTAGACCCAGAGAAGACTTCAGCCATTGCTGACATGCTTGCTCCTAAGAACGAGAGGCAGCTCAAAGGTTTCCTGGCAACATCCAGCTGGTTTCGAAGGTTTGTGCCGAACTATGCTGCGATCGCCAAACCTTTGACTGACCTGCTGAAGAAGAACAGCAGTTGGAGATGGCATGATGAGCAGGAAGCTGCTTTCGAACACATCAAGGAGCTTCTGGTCACTGCTCCCATTCTTCGCCAGGCTGACGAGTCCATGCCTTTCTCCCTCCGGACAGATAGCAGTGGCTACTGTCTCGGCGCAGTTTTGATGCAGGGGGAGGGTCCCGACGAAAGGCCCGTAGAATATGCCAGTCGCCTGCTCTCGCCAGCCGAGCGTAATTACACCACCACCGAGCGCGAAGCCCTTGCCGTCGTCTGGGCGGTCACTAAGTTCAGGGGTTACGTGGAAGGCTCGGAAGTAGTGGTAAAGTCCGACCATCAGCCGCTACGTTGGCTGATGAGCCTTAAGTCTCCCAGTGGCCGTCTTGCCAGATGGGCATTGACCCTGCAGGCTTATAACCTGCAGATACAATACACTCCCGGAAAGGTGAATGTGATTGCCGATGCACTAAGCCGACCAGCTTGTTGCGAAGATACCCCAGCTGGTTGTGAGGTATGTTTAGTGACGGTAGATATGCCACATAGGACACCTGAGGATGTGCGCTCTAACCAGCTCCAGGACCCAGAGCTGAAGAGGATTGTCGAGGACCTGGGAACTACCGACGATCCATTCAGGGGGAGAGGGTGGTCCGAGAGAGGATACCTGATGTCTGATGGTGTGTTGTACAGGTGCGCGCCCGAATCGAAAGATGCCGATTCCGCCTGTCTCGTGGTCCCTGAGCACGAGAGAAAAGCCATCCTCGTAGAGTTCCACGACGCTCCCACAGCAGGCCATTTTGGTGCTGAACGTACTCTACAACGCATCAGATCACGATATTTCTGGCCAGGTATGAAGTATTTTGTCACAGACTATATTAAACGCTGTGCCGCTTGCCAGCGATACAAGGTGGATAACAGGAAGCCTGCAGGCCTACTGCAGACACCTGCACCCACCCGGCGATTTGAAGTGGTGTCCGTCGACCTATTCGGACCCCTACCGAAAACTTCAAAGGGCAACCGGTGGATTTTAATCCTAGAGGATACGTGCTCCCATTGGGTTGAGCTATTTGCATTGGAGAAGGCCACCAGCATGGAATGTGCTGAGATTTTGATAGCCGAGGTCTTCTTAAGGTATGGAGTCCCGCGCAGGATGATCAGCGACAACGGGGTTCAGTTCGTTGCTGAGGTGATGCAGCAGGTATGTCATGTGATGGGTATCAAACAGTCACTGACGCCGCTGTACCACCCGGAAGCAAACCCCGTTGAGCGGAAAAATCGCGACCTCAAACCACAGTTAGCGATACTGGTAGGAAAGGATCACGCAACGTGGGATACACACCTCGCGGCCATAAGGTTCGCGATGAACTCCGCTGTTACAGCGAGCACCGGATTTTCACCGGCTTTCCTTACTTTCGGAAGAGAGCTGCGCGCGCCATCAGACGTCGTAGCTGACATGAAGACCATTGTGGACAGCGACAATTTCGTCCACAACATCACTCCTTACCTTCGTAAGTTGTCGTCAGTACTGCTCGACGCTCGAGATGTCCACGAACGTAACCAGTCTCTGCAGAAGAAGTACGCAGATGAAGGTAGACGCGCCCCCCCAGATTACAAAGTAGGTGACCTCGTTCTGCTGAGAACGAAAGGACTGAATGATGTCGGCCCTGGACAGTCTGCAAAGTTTATACCCCGGAAGGATGGCCCTTATCGCATCCGCGAAGTGGTAAGCCCTACCACTTACGTAGTAGAGGGAGTTGCAGGAGGAAAGCACGTAGGACGATACCACGTCTCCGACCTGACTCCGTTCGTCGGTGATATTGTGACTCCGGTTAGGGAAAAGCGCAGACGCGGTCGGCCACGTAGATTTGATTGCTAGCCCGAACGCGAGGGCGCTATGTTCGAACTAGAGGGGGAGTGTGTAACGTTGCATTGCATTCGCGCCGTCGCGATGAAGTTACGTCGTGCGTTATTTGAAACGTTATCCGCGCGACAAGGTTACCTCACTCGCCCCCGCCGCAACGCCGGCGCTCGCTCGCGTGGGCAGTCGGCACCCGCAAGGCAAAGGACACGCTGCGCACGCTACGATCGTGCGACCGACGCTATCTTACCTTAATTCTCTTGTTGTGCATTAATGTTACTATAATCGTGTGTGTTTACCGTTTATTATATACTGTTTATACTCGAATCCGTGCATCTTTTACCTCCCGTAGAAGAGAACCCGTTATACGTTCTAATTTAATACTGTAGATAGTAACCCTCTGCGGATTTTTTAAAAATTCATTGACTACTTAATTTAATTTTCAAATTTGTAAAATGCGAGATACTTTGGTTCTCTGATTTTTTTTTTTATAACGATATGTTTTGGTAGCGTTACTTATTAGTGATTACAATCGGCTAGATAGTACGTTTTTATTACTCGTTCGTTATTCGCGTACCTATCGGACCAAAGTTCTCTATTTTATTCCCTTCACACAAGTCAACCTGCAACTTTTTGATACAATAATATTCATTTTTTTACCTTTTAATGTTTTTTTTTCTATTTTTATTTTAAAAACAAAATTAAACGTGTCGTAGCAGAAAAGTGAATCTCCGTCTTTTTATTTTTTTTTCGCTACAACCTGTATAAATGGGAAACGATGCAAAAAAATCATTGATTTTGCCAAGAATCGATTACTAATCAAACTTTAAACTCATATACGGTCAATTTTCCACATAGCGGAAAATCAATCTGCCTAGCCTTTTCCCAACTATGTTGAGGTCGGCTTCCAGTCTAACCGGATGCAGCTGAATACCAATATTTTACATGGAGCGACTGCCTATCTGACCTCCACAACCCAGTAACTGGGTAATACGATATACCCCTTCGTAAGACTGGTTGTCAGACTTTCGGGCTTCTGACGACCCGTAACGACTGTCAAAGATCTACAAATGACAACCGGGACCAACGGCTTAACGTGCTTTCCGAGGCACGGAGGAGCGTCGGTATGTAAAGATGGTCACCCATCCACGGACAACCCCGGCAAGCGTAGCTTAACCTGACGGATCGACCCGTGCGGCTGTTATTACTTAGCCACGAGCTCCTCAATTTCCACATATCGGAAAATAACAGTTTGAAAAGGCCACCTTTTCGAACTGTAATTTTCAGTCAATACGTTGGCAATACGTAGGTAATAGAAAAATAATAAGGTGCAAGTAAAATAATAAGGTGCAAGTAAAATAATAAGGTGCAAGTAAAATTGACCATAAGGAATACAAAATTATATTATTTTGTTCCTTCACTTACCACTTTACCGAACATTTAAAATCCTGAAATCAAGCCAATTTAATTTAATTAGGCGCAGCAGATACCTAAATTCAGAAGGCATTAAAAACATTAATTTTACTACCCACAAAGAAAGAATAAAAAAACACTCTTAATACTTACATAATTATAGGAAGTTCATATTAAAATCTCTATCAGCTGCAACTCAAACCGTGTCGTGGAGCGCCGAGTTCCGATGGAGTCAAGTGCGCTCGTCATCGAGAGCTCGTCAGCGCTTGTGTAGGCTTATGAAAAGCTATACAGAGTCAAGTCACTCCGGAGGGAATTTTGTAAGTAAAATCAACAAGAGAAAATTATTTATTTATTTATTTTTAATTAACAAGTAACAGGACTCAATATGTTAGTAACAATATTTCTTAACTACTATGTTAGTAAACTTTACCTACACACTTAACCTAACACTGCCCTATATATATGAGAATCCCTGCTACAAGCTCAACACCGATGTAGAAAGCTTGCAGGAACGATTCACACACAAACAGTCCGGTCTACTGCAGTATAATGTTGGGGCTGGCCCGCGCCCGGTGCACTAGGGAAGCGCATCTTTTCCGCATCGTAGTGTAGAAAACGAGCATTGGTAAACATCCCTGATGCGTTACAGATGTGGAACAGCCCCATCAATACCCGGAATACGTTATTATATTGAACGCGAAGGGCGCTGTACGATTTTTGAGTGTAATCTACCCACAGGTTGCACGTGTAAAATGAGGTGCAATATGCACGAAATAAGGTTCTTTTTACTACTCCAGAACAACGTGCAAACCTGCGAGCGATCATATTAGCTCTCACCGACAGCGCCTTCCTTTCTCTTTCAATATCATCATCGTCTTTGAGGTCAGCGGTATGTCCATGTCTCAAGTATTTCACTTTATATACCCTCACAAGCGACTTGACCGGAGGAATAGGATCAGGACATCGACCACTGACAGCAAAACCCATGACTTCAGTTTTAGTGACGTTGTACACCAATCCATGAAGTAAAGCATATTCTTCACAGATGGTCACCAACCACCTAAGACCACAAACCGAGGCGCTTAGAATTATTGGAAACGTAACAATTAAATCGTAATTGAACGTTTATAAACATAACATAATTAAGAGCAGTGGTGGCCCAGTGGTAACGGCCGCGACTTACGAGTAATTGTATGTCGTAGGTTCGAACCCCGACAGGTGCTTTACTTTGTGTAAATGATTTCATCACCGCTGCTCTCAAAACGGTGAAGGAAAACATCGTGAGGAAACGGCATGTCCCAGACCCAAAAATTCGATGACATGTGACATCTACCAACCCACACTGGGCCCGCGTGGTGTTTTACGGCCACTCCCTCTCAGAAGAGAGGAGGTCTGTGTCCCAGCAGTGAGAACAGTAAAGGCTGATTATGCTAAAGATAACACCATCTACATTATAACTCCCATGTAATAGGAATAAGTTGATCGCCATACATCAGTCTCAGTGTCTGTTGCTGAAAATATCTTGATGGAAAACCTTAATAACAGTTTTCCCGACTCAAGAGTTGAATCCAGACCCGCACGCTCAGCAGTCACGTTTGCAACAGACCAATGGAGTAGTTCCATAACTACCCATAATGATAATAACTATTAGCTTCTGATAATCCTAATGCAGAACTAATTCCTCTTCTTAAACTCGGATGTAATACTCGCATTGATCACTATGCTTACTTTTACACTGCGTGCCGACGTTTTTAGATTGCCAGCGTCTGTGTTCCCTTCCAGTTGCAACCTGTCAGCCTTCAAAGCGAAAGTGAACGCCTTATCTCCTGGGCGCGCTCGTTCCATCGTAGACCTCGTCCATCATTTTTTATCCTGACGAGATTGAGGTCAAGAGCAGGTCCATCAGGCAATTAAAAAAGAAAACACATTTCCGAACCTAACAATGGAAATATTTTCCTGCTTGTTACTCTTTCAGAAATCTGCAGATATAAAGTAGTGTCAACAGCAACATTTAACCTAACCTCACCAACATAAAAGTATTATAATTACAGCTGCTCAAGGACTCTCCAGGCTATATTAATTTTGCTCAACTAAGGAGTCTCAAGGCTATATTAATTGTGGTCAACTGAGCTACAAGTGGAGTGCGCTCGACACGATCGAGCGTGTTCCGGCTCTTGCATCACTTCTATCTGAAGAGATGTTAGTTATGTGTGTACTTTGTGCCTCCTTGGTATGTTGTGAATGCCTTATACAAGGTGATTTTTATGTCATAACTCTAGGGTGGGTATGAATGAGACCATATCAAAGAATCAACTTGGCATATGAAATTATTTTTCAATTACTTATAATTTTTTTTTGTTTTCATTTTTCATACAAAATAATTCGACAGTCACGATTATTAGTGTGAAACACCCTTACGTGAAATATATGACAACGTCACTTTTTCTTAGCTTTAATTATGAATGACTGGTAAGAATGAAAATGAATTACTCGTATTTATCAATGAAGCTTAGAATGAACCTAATTTAATTATGATTAAGGATATCTTCGAAACTATGCATTTTCGGACCACATATTCTAGGACTTTTTGTATTATTTTTACTTATAGAATATAACCCTAGAGTTATGACATACAAACATATCTTGTATTGGGTTTTTTTTTTGAAGATGTGATATGCTGTGTGCCCGATGGGGTCTAATGCCAACTTCCCCGTTTATAATTCAAAACAAAAAACTGGTCAAGTGCGTGTCGGACCACGCATAATCAAGAGTTGCGTAGTTGGGATGAGGAAAGAATTATCCCAAGCACAAACATAACATTGTAGTTGAAAAACATGTTCTCCTATACAATCCAACTGCTACATGTAAGTTTGTACGCACAATATTGCAATAACATACGCACAATATTTTAAATAATTAATTCGTTCTTATAAGTTTTCCTGTAATCTATAATTACAGAACTATTTTCTGTATTTTTTTCTAAAATTTAGGCTCAGTAGTTTCTTAAAAAAACGTTAAAACAATTTATTTTAAAATTATAACAAAATATATTTGAGACCCTCACAATAAGCCCTTTCACATATCACAATATGTCACACGGTAGAGTTTGCAAAACTTTTTTTTTTTAATTTTCTTATTTGCCCCAAAAGTGACTCCATTTTCACAATTCATTTATTTACGTTACACGTCCGTGTTTGGGTCACAAAAATTCATATGTGTACCAAATTTCATCTTGATCGGTCCCTTGGATTCGGAGCAAATTGGCTGTGACAGACAGGCGGACAGGCACACGAGTGATCCATAAGGGTTCGGTTTCAAATGATGAACTTCCATTAAAACTTTCAACCCCTATTCAACCCTTTAAGGGTTAACTTTTCTAATATCCTTCCTTAGTGCTCACATTCCTTGTATAAGGAACTCGTGTGCCAAATTTCATGCTTCTAGACCCAGTGGTTTAGGCGGTGCGTTGTCTGCCACACCATAAACCATGCATACAAGCATGAAATTTTGCACAAGAGTTCCTTATACAATGAAAGTGAGCACTAAGGAAGGGTATATTTTATGATTTTTATTAAGTCGATATCTGTATAGTCCTCCTCTCTCGTGTTAGTTGAAAGTACGAGCACGAAGTGCTCACATTTTAAAGTTGTAGCTCAAGTTTTGGTTAAAGTAATATCAGCTTGGATGGTAACGGGGCTGACTGCCTTGAATGTCTAGTGTGTATCGGGCAACCTGGGCAGTAAAACACATCGTCCTAAGCTTCGTATGTACTTTGATAGCGGTACAGGTACAGTAGCCTGCACGTAAGTGGTAAATTAAAGGTGAATGAGCACTGGCCTATGGGTTTCTGCCCTGAAGCTATCAATAGCCATGTGATATATGTATACCAACGGAAAGAGCTTTTCAAGTAGAACCTTCGCTACTTACACGACTTTTGCCAATTGTTAGTCAGTTCGGAGTTTATGATGTAAATAGGTGACAGCGTGAGCAACGGCGACGTTGAGGAATTCTTGGCGTCTAATAGCAATAATGTATACACATATAGAAAGAGCTTTCCAAGGAGAACCTTTGCTACAAACACGACTTTTGCCAATTGTTAGTCAGTTCAGAGTTAATGACCTAAAGTGGTAACGACTTGGGCACCGTAGTTAAGGAATTCTTGGCACCCAATAGCCATAAGTGATATATCAATGGAAAGTGCTTTTTTAGAGAAATATTTATTTTTTTATACAATCTTACACTATCATTACAGGTTAACACCCAATGCGATAATGTGATTAAATGATTATCATTTACTAGTTAATAAATCGAGAGTCACCCTCACGATTGTTGTTACTAAATCGATGGGCTGGCAACCCGACAAGACTTGGGGATCAGGAAAAATGTCAAGTAAATGAGCAGCTTTCATTGTGTTGTTGGGACAATCTAGTACAGCCGATCTATTCTGTAAACATCACTCCGTGAGCACTTCGGTGAAGTGAGCTCAATCCCTAGTAGAGTAAGATGGGATGACAGTTCACATCACGCTCACTTCACCTTTTCACGGTGGGATCTTTACAGAATAGCACCACACATGTTGCGACATGTCAAAACAACGAGATATCTGTGCTATATTTAAGTTAAAAGTTACTGTATTCTGCACATAAACCTTCGGGAATAAGTTCTCTTCTCCTCTCTTGTCACATCTAGCAAACCTTTATGCGAGAAACGTTGCCAAAATAAAATGCGAATCGATCGATCATAATATTTATTTCAGAAATGTTTATCTTAAAAACTCAGTTTCACGTAAATTATTGATGATCATCAATCAAAAACCTTTTAATAATAATGTGGTTTGATCGAGTTTTATTATACTTTTGTTATAAATACAATGTTAGTTTTACATTAAGTTTTTTTCATGATACGGATTTTCTTGAAGACATAATTTCTTAATTTTGAACATGGAAATGTATAATGGAAGACGCATTACATCTGATTGTAATAAAACATTCAAGTTACTGATGGTTTTCTACCGACCTTTAGAGGTAAATAATGATAATTACTTAGGGCGAATTCGACCAAGCTTTTATACCTAGTATAAGTCTAATCCAGCGAATAAATTTTAAATTTTTGACTGATTTTCCATACAAAAACTGTCAGACATCAATTTTATTCGGCGGTTAAAAGATATCTGACTTTAGTTAATTCAGCCCTTGACCAGAAACTTTATAGGTAAATAGGAATAAATATGTTAAAAACTATAATTTCATCGGTCCTACTTATTTCTTATATGGAAGTACTTCTCGTTACTCAGATATTTAACATAATTTCAATTTAATCACTTCCTGCCACAGTACAAGTTAAAATTACTAAGACTTATAATTCTACATTGATTAAAAACTCATTAACTACACACTGGGGTGGAATGTACCCCAAGCAAGTTGTAAACCTTCTAGTTACGAGTGATGGATGTGTGGGGTCGATCCGGACCCCGGGCTGTGAGGGGTAAATCTTGCATTTTTATTAATTTAAAGATGAATAAAGTTACAGTTCGGTGAGTCATAAGTTAAAGTTATGAGGAATGAAATTAATTGTTCATTCGGATTTGCTTGATTCTAGTGTAAATTGTAAGTAAAAGAAAGAAAGAACGTTAAACTTTTAATTAACCACTACTCAGTAATACTAATGAGAAGATAATTAATGTGCCATTGATTTTTATTAACTTTCCGAACTTGAAACTTGTTTCTTTTTCGAAAATTAGAA
This sequence comes from Fissipunctia ypsillon, assembly GCA_947568875.1. NCBI lineage: Eukaryota > Metazoa > Arthropoda > Insecta > Lepidoptera > Noctuidae > Fissipunctia > Fissipunctia ypsillon. The sequence goes on along the minus strand of OX387660.1, from coordinate 21,222,455 downwards.
AAAAACTATCGATATAGTATACCTTGAGGTAATCCGAACTTATTTCGTTTTAATTCAATAAATATTGGTACATAACACCTTCTTCCCACGGGAATTAAATATAGTAACAGTATATAAAATATTATAGTAACAGGCCGAGAAAATCGGATAAAAAACCTTTAGCACCCATTTTCTTCTTATACCTTTTATACAATAAGAATGTATTTATATAAAAATGTATATAAAATGTATATTATTTTTATCCCACACACAAAGATTAATATTTTGTCACGTGCTCGCATACGGTCGAAAGCCATTCCCTACATTAATTGCAGTAACAGACATAACGCTCAAAGATGGCAACGTTTAGTGATGGGAAATGTCTCGATTTATGTGGGATATCCCGGTGTTCATGGAACTTGTTTGGTTATTTCAAAAATATGTTATGGTCACAAACTGCGATCACTACCTAATCAAACACATGTGATGACTTTTCAAGAAAATGATACTAGCTTATAATTTTTCCACTGCAAAACAGCCTCTTTTCACACATACCACAGACAATAAAATAAAAACCATGAAGCTTTACAAAGAGACTATCTTTAATCAATATCAGTGCCCATGGTCCGATAATAAGAACTATTAACCATTAAAATATGCTCAACAAAAACTGAAATTCAAACCTGGACATATTTCATGACTCTTTGGCTGGTATTCGAAAAACAATACTTAACAATTATCATTTAGTCACATAATTTCTGGTATACAGTAGAATTATGTATTTGAATTACGTGTTATGTTCATGTCCTTCAGTAATTTGTATTCTCTTTTATTTTATTTTATTGTCGTTAATTAACTTTTTTTAAATTTTACTTTTAGTTTATAGGCAGCTTCTGTCCAATGTCTTTTTTCTTTAAAAGTTATGCACATCTATAATTTGTGTATACATTAGCAGTAATACCTTTCGTAAATACTTTTATAAAACGATGTTTAATGTATATGCTGTTGGTGTTCTTTAATAAATAAATAAATCATTCGGGTATAAATAACATAGACAAACCTCTTCACAAACCGAGCATTTTCTAAATCTCAATACGTCTTAGTGTACAATTCAATCACTTAAAAATAGATAACTTCATTTAGTTTGTAACACAGGCCGACCGCTTCACACGATGTATCGATCTCCACCAACATGGTATTGGAGTATTTGGCTCCACCTGTATGCATTCAGTATTATAAATGTCTATAATGACTGGGAAAAACTGTGTAATGGCCACTAGATATGACCGGGCTTTGTTTATTTTAAGACTTAGTCGTAGGGGCTTTTCTTTGCTTTGAAAAAAAACATACTTTTCTAAAAAAACACCATCGATCAATAAGGACAAACCACCATCGATCAATATATAAATAAATATGTCTAGATAAACAGTCAAAGCTGTGAACTCGTCGAAGAAAATGGGTCTAACTGTTCGCCACAATTTGCACGCACACTAGAAAAGCACAATGCAAGCACAATGACTGGCGCGAGTGAAAGACGGCAGCTGTCACGCACACAAGCTTAACAAAGTTGGCCTGTTTGTTTTAGTTCTTTTTGCAGCGTGACACTCAATCTACATAATATTATCGAAGAATACGGAGTATTTTTTAACTTATTTCCAAACATTAAAAACATACCTATGTTTAATGTACCTACATTCCAAGCATTCTTAACTTACGTCTACCAGGCATTTCTTTGGAGTTCAGATACTATGCTCGAATGCCCTATCCCATGATAGAAAAGCATTCAACAAATTCTGCAATTAAAAAAAAAAAAACAATACAAAATATTCTGTCATCAAAAAATCAATAAAATGTTATACATCCATAAAAAACTACAATTTACATGTGCAAACATTTCACTTCACGAATGTTATAAAATTAAATACCTATCGCAATCCTGAATAAAAAATCCGCATGTATTCATTAATAATTCCAGTCCCGTGTTTTATGCTGCATCCCCGGGATTAAAATATAACAACGCTAGCTGCTATTTATATTGGTTTTCTCTTTGATGGTAACGAATGTTTTTTTAGGGACCCGCAGCTGGATCGTTTACGATATGATTCGTGGTTACATAAAAAGAAAGTACCACATATGGTTGTAGGAAAAGACACGCAGTTAGGGAAAAATGGTTTTAGTAATATTACTAAGTGCCTCTTTACACATTCCTGCTGCCGCATATCGTAGTATGGGTCTCGTCGAATATTTTGGTAAGCAAAAGTAAATATGAAAACTCTAAGAAAGAGATCTATTGGTACGTTAATTAGTTCATACTTCAGCCAAGCGTTATTGCTGTCACTGTCGCACAACTGTCAAGCACCTGAACATGTTTACACTCCTACCAACTTATCTGTGAAATGGCGAAAATTGGAACTACGGCCGTCATGTTGAAATGTCATTCGATTGTCAGTGCATACTACATTCGGGTTCTCTGGTTGTTTTGTCATGATATTGCTGAATTTATAAAGTTAAATATGCCGAAAGCTATTAAAAGTGATGCTCGAAACATTATTCTAAAGGTTAAAACCTTTTTTGAAGAAGAAGCTCGGGCGGGGTCTCCGATTATTCCATTTAATCAAATATACATACAAACGAATTTCAGCAGCGACAGGTTAGTGTTGTCAACTTTCTTGTTATAAATTACCCGATACTTAACTAATTATTTAAGTCCACGAAATATTCGTTTCTATTCTTGCTGCAGGTTAGCGTAACGGTAACGTACATCTAATAGGTAACCTGCTAAGTGAGTGAGCAAACTAACCTGCCAGATTTCAAATTTCCACTAACATTTATTTTATTATTTTATATTTCAGGTGTGAGTCAAGGACTAATTTCAAAAATAGGTAAGGAAGGGTACGCAGCAGAAGAAACTGGTACAAAAATTCGGACACCAGGCAAGGAGAGAAAACGTAAAAGTGGATTTGTGCATGTTGATGATTTTGACATGGGAGTTATAACTCCATGTACTTTCAAATTCATGTACTTTGCTCCGTATACGGAGCAAAGTACATGAATTTTATTCTGCTAAAAAGAGATCCCTACTGTTAAAAAGCTTCTAGAGGTCTTAAAGACAGAAATAAATTACACAGGACAGCGAGAGAGTCTGCGAAAGCTGCTTCACAAGGTGGGATTTCGTTTTAAAAAATCTCAATCCAATCGGAAGGACCTTATGGAGCGTAATGAAATGAGCTAAGTACTTGCATGCAGTGGATAAAAATAATAAATCTCCCCAGCCCCGGCCCATAATTTATTTAAATGAGACCTATATTCACTCTTCGCATACATCGGGTAAATGTTGGCAAGGAAAGGGTGAAGACGGAGTATTGGAGCCTGTATCAAAAGGGCAAAGATATATTATTGTTCATGCGGAAGGAGATACTGGATTTGTTACAAATGCACTATTTGTGTTTAAATCAAACACAAAAAGTGGTGATTATCATGACGAGATGAATAGTACCAAATTTTAAAAGTGGGTTATTGAAAAACTTGTGCCTAATTTACGAGAGCCATCCATAATAGTGATGGATAATGCTCCTTATCACCGTATTTGTGTGAATAAAGTCCCAAATACGAATTCCTTAAAAAAAGATATGCAATTATGGTTGACCCAAAATAAAATTGACTACGGAGAGAATTTGACTAAACCTCAGCTTTTAGAAATAATTAAGAGAAACAACCCTGAACCTGTATATGAGATAGAAAAATTTTTAGAAGACAATAGACACACATGCTTATATGTACCACCTTATCACTGTGATCTCAATCTCATTGAACTCATATGGAGCACAATGAAAAGAAAAGTTACTGATATTGAGCACAAAAATGCTGAAATTCCCCGCCTAGTTAGAGAAGCTTTTGACGCTATTACAGTTCATGAGTGGCCACAGCATTGTAAACACGTTCGCAGGTTAGAAGGAGAATACTTAAAACATGATTTGTATTTAGATAAACCTTTTATTATAGAAGTGGTAAGTGACACTGAAACCGAAAGCGATAGTGATAATGATGATAGTGGTACGGAAATAAGCGGAGTATGGCCTCACAAGCAGGATGAAGTTGTGGATGCAGGTTTGCAGGTTCATCTAAAGATCACAATTACTGTAAACCTGGTTTTCAATAAATCATTGTAAAGCAATTTGTTTTCTTTTATTACACTACACAACCACTAGGTACCACTGCTAATTATAATTAGTCAAATCTGGTGTTAGAGGTTAGGTACGGTCATAACTAAATGCTCTACATCCAGGTACCTCTTGCAAGGTAAGTACCTACTTAACTTCGCATTAAATGAAAGTTGTATCCCCCCCGTGGAAAATTTTATCTGCTGATTTTCCACTTCATTGGATTACTTTTTAGATAAAGCCATTGTTTATTGCTGAGAGACTAAACTGTTAGCGTACCTACGTAACTGTAAATTCATCATCATCATCATCTGCCTAGCCTTTTCCCAACTATGTTGGGGTCGGCTTCCAGTCTAACCGGACGCAGCTGAATACCAGTATTTGACATGGAGCGACTGCCTATCTGACCTCCACAACCCAGTAACTGGGTAATACGATACCCCTTGGTAAGACTGGTTGTCAGACTTTCGGGCTTCTGACGACCCGTAACGACTGTCAAAGATCTACGAATGACAGCCGGGACCAACGGCTTAACGTGCTTTCCGAGACACGGAGGAGTCTCGGTATGTAAAGATGGTCACCCATCCACGAACCAACCCCGGCAAGCGTAGCTTAACCAATGATGGATCGACCCGTGCGGCTGTTATTACTTAGCCACGAACTCCTCACGTAACTGTAAATTATCAAATTTATTTTATTATTTTTATATAGGTATCATTGTTTTTAATTTGTAAAAACTGTAATTCTTATTAAACGATTATGTCTAATGTGAAATTTCCTTTTTAAAACCTTACTCAATTTTGGGCGCCTTATATTAATTAGCAACACTGAATCGACGGTCCTCTTTTAGTTCACAGATAAGTTAGTAGGACTGTACGTCAAAACACGTGCTAAGTGACGTTTATGGATATGGGCCTTAAACTTATCCATACACTTCGACATCAGGCCTAACCACCCGTTACGGCTCCGTGCACGAAAACGCATTCTTTGGTGTGTATGACTATAAAACGTACAGTTTTCGTGGCGCAAAACCGTTCGTGTCAGTCACAGCACCTGTTAATAGTTTCATGACTTTAGCGCTCTCGAAAGAATAGTCCATTTCACCTTTGATTTACATAACGAAGGTATTGTATTTTCATAAAATTAAATTTTGCTAAATAATAGGAAAAAATACATATTATAACGAGTCCTAAGTGCGGTCCTGTTAGGAGTGCGTCCCTGGTACCCCTCTTACCCCGTCATTCGATACCCCGCCACCCGCTGTGTCCTGCCCGCGTGCGCGCATCCCTCCTCCAGTTTACGATCATCCTTTACGCACGTCACCCGTGTCGATCGTGTATGCGCCCGCGCCCTAATATATTTAATTACGTGTGTTATGTTATCGTGTATTTGATTTCCCAATAAACGTTATCACTGGAATACGACACGTTTTATTTCAGAAACGTTATACTGGCTCCCAACGTATTGGCCGATGTTCTAGACTGTACGATACACGTGCACGGGATTTTTAGTGAAAATGGCGCCGCGTAAAGTTCGTAATAACGATTCCAGTTCGGACGATGAACCTGTGACTGTGACGGAGGCACCTGCAGCTCCAGTGCTTATGTCGGAAACTCAGTTATCGTCGCTCCTGGCCGCCTTCTCTTCGGCGCAGGCCGAGGCGAACCGGAAGCTCGTCGAGTCTCTACTGACATCACACTCAGGGACGCCGCCTAGTGTGACCCCCGGCGCCACACCGTCATCGTATTCTGGGAATCTCGTCAAATGCACCTCGCGCTTCGATGGGTCGTCGGAGTATCCAGAGGCGGTCGAGGCATTCATAGACGCCGTCGAGATGTTTATGGATTGCGCTTCGGTCAGCGATGAGATGGCACTTCGTGGACTCCCCATGTTACTTCATGGGCAAGCAGCAGTTTGGTGGCGTGGCATCCGTCATGAAGTTACGTCATGGTCAGAGGCTGTCAAGCGCCTGCGTTCGATGTATGGTACACCACGGCCACCGTACAAACTGTACAGAGATGTTTTCGCTGCTGAGCAAGGGTTGGAACGCGCCGACGTTTTTATCGTAAGAATACGATCTCTGTTGGCGAAACTACCTTATCAATTACCAGAGGAAGCGAGACTGGATATGATTTATGGTCTACTTCACAAGAGAATCAGGAAGCGGTTACCAAGAGACGCTGTGAGTGATATTGAATCGCTGATAGGAAAATCTCGCAGCATAGAAGAATCGTTGTCGGAGAACTCCGCGTCGTCGTGTTTACCTACGGGGTCTGCCCGCGCGCTCAGCGAGAGCGCGCATCAACACGTCGCTCCGGGATCGAGTTCGACGCCGCCGCCGCCTGTACGCGCCGATCGCGCCCCGACTGCGAAGTCCGCGCGTGAACGAGCGCAGTCGCCGCGTAGTGATCAATGTGTGAGCAAAAGTGATAACAGTGATAAGAAGTTGTTCTGCGTGTATTGTAAATCGCGAGGACACGTACGGGACTCCTGTGATAAGCTAAGTAAACGTTCTTCTACTAGCTCCGGTACAGCTTGCTATAATTGTGGTGACAAAGGTCACATTAGAGTTAATTGTCCTAAAGGTAAACAAAATAGTACCGGAGATAGTAACTCAGTTGTTAAGATAGAAAATGTGTTTTCTTCTGTGTATGTAGATAGTAAGAAGTTATGTTTGGATTCTGTTAAGGATAATAATAAGCGGGGTCGGCCTATCGTCCACGTGTGTGTGGAGGGATATCAGGGTACTGCGTTGTTAGATACCGCCGCGCGTCGTAGTATTGCGAGTTATTCACTTTATTCCTTACTGAAACGCATTGGTTCAGACTTTCGCGCCGAAACGATGTCGTTGAAGCTTGCGGATGGTATTGTTAGGAATAGTGATGTGCTATTGACGACAGTTAATGTTCAACTTGCTTCATTATCGATACCTATTGAATTCATCATTTTACCTGATGCCGTTAACAACAATACTCTGTTAGGCATTGACTTTATTACCAAAGCTAAGATGGTTATCGATTTTTACAACTGGACTTGGCGTACCATGGATCAGCCTCGGACACTTCACACTTTGACATGGGAATCCGAACGCGAATCTGTTCAGTGTGCTTCCGTGAGCGTACTGAGGACGGACGAGGGCGCTATGTTATCAGAGTTGGAGAGGTCAACGTTGGAGAATCTTTTATGTGAGTATTCTGATATTTTCGATATAGTCGGAGAGCCTACACCATTTGCGGAACACCACATCGATACCGGCGACCACCCGCCTATTGCTTTGCCCCCGTATCGCGTTACGCCTGCCAAGAAGCAAATTATGCGCGCCGAGCTAGACAAGATGTTATCGGAGGACGTGATCGAGGAGTGTGAATCTGCCTGGGCAGCACCGTGCGTCTTGGTGCCGAAACGTAACGGTACGTATAGGTTTTGTGTCGACTACCGAAAGCTGAACGCGGTCACTAAGACAGATGTTTACCCTATGCCGCGTATTGACGAGCTCTTACAGTCGACCAAGAAGGGTTGTGTAATGAGCTCTCTAGATCTTCGCAGTGGCTACTGGCAGGTAAGTACCGCCGATCGCGACAAAACGGCGTTCGTCACGCCTTTCGGTACATATCGGTTTAAACGTATGCCGTTTGGCCTTAAAAATTCGCCAGCGACGTTTCAGAGGCTCATAGACCGTTTCAGATCAGGGTCTACACTTGGCGGTAAGACTATTTTAGGCTATTTGGATGACCTTTTGATTATTTCGGAGGATCTGGAGTCCCATCTAGCAGATCTGCGTGCGGTATTCGAGCGTCTCCGTATGTTCAAGCTTCGAGCAAACCGAGAGAAGTGTGTGTTTGCCAGAGACCGGCTCAAATACCTTGGCCACGTAATATCTGCTGATGGTATATCTCCAGACGAGGAGAAGGTAAGTGCTGTTTTAGAGATGAAGGAACCGACAACTCTCCAGCAACTTCGCACCTTCCTCCAAACCTGCTCATGGTTCCGCAAGTTTATCCCAGAGTTCGCTAAGGTGGCTGAACCACTTACACGGCTGACTAGGAAGTCGCAGACCTGGAAATGGGGTAAGGATCAAGCTAACGCTTTTACACAGCTTAAGGCTCTTTTAGCTTCACCCCCCATATTGACCCAGCCAGACTACTCAAAACCTTTCATCCTTCGAACGGACGCCAGCGATTTTGCTTTAGGTGCAGCCTTACTTCAGGGGGAGACATCACAAGATGAACACCCCATTGAGTACGCTAGTCGTCTCCTCATCCCAGCAGAACGGAATTACTCCACCACAGAAAGGGAGGCGTTGGCCGTTGTCTGGGCAGTGGAGAGATTCCGCGGCTACATCGATGGTCATCAGGTATGTGTCAGGAGTGATCATCAACCCCTAAAGTGGCTGTTCACGCTTAAATCACCCACGGGTAGGCTTGTTCGTTGGGCATTAAAGTTGCAGTCTTTCGATTTACAAATCGAGTATACTCCTGGGAAGGCTAATGTGGTAGCCGACACACTCAGCCGCCCAGTTATAGATAGTACATCGGAATGTGGTGTCTGTCCGGTCACCGTGGACATTCCTCGATGGGACGCCACATCTACCCGTGAAGCTCAATTGTCCGATCCGGAAGTAGCTAAGATTCTCACTGACCTGGAAAGTTCGGATGAATTGTCAGTGCATCGTTGGTCGGATAGAGGGTACCTTATCAATCAGGGAGTATTGTACCGGTATGTAGAGGATTCTGATGCTGAAGAGCCTCAGCTGGTGGTCCCGGAGAGCCTGCGAAGCAAAATCATGTACGAGTGTCACGATTCGCCGACCGCCGCTCATGGGGGTATTCAGAAAACTCTTCACCGCATATCTCAGCGGTTTTATTTCCCAGGTATGAGAAAGTATATTACCGACTACCTCAAGACCTGTACGGAGTGTCAGCGGTACAAGACCTCGAACCTGAAGCCATCTGGCTTACTCCAGACTCCGGTACCCGCACAGAGATTCGAGGTCATTGCTGTCGATCTCTTTGGACCGTTACCCAAAGGTTCTGAAGGCGAAAGGTGGGTTTTAATCGTAGAGGACACCGCTAGTAAGTGGGTTGAACTTTTTGCCCTTGCCGAAGCCACAGCTGAGATCTGTGCGAAAACTTTAGTGAGTGAGATTTTTATGAGGTATGGACTCCCTAGGCGTATGATCTCAGACAACGGAGTTCAATTCGTCGCCGATGTCATGCAGAAGGCGCTGTTCGTCTTAGGGGTGAAACAGAATCTGATACCGTTGTATCATCCCGAGGCCAATCCGGTCGAGCGCAAGAATCGGGACTTGAAGGCTCATCTTGCTATTCTTGTAGAAGGCAATCACAAGCAATGGCCTGAGGTTTTACCGTTCGTCCGATTTGCTCTAAATAGCTCATTTACCATTGCCACCGGGTCCACTCCAGCTTACTTGACGTTTGGTCGCGAGCTTCGCTCTCCTCTCTCTGTTCAGGCTGATCTACGAGCAGTCATCGAATCTGAGAACTTAGTCCCCCAGATCACACCGTACCTTTTGAAGCTTGTCGATTCTCTCTCTCAAGCTAAGGAGAATATTGAGCATCAGCAGGATCTTCACAAGCACCAAGCTGATACTAGCCGTCGTACTTCGGATTCTTTCGAAGAAGGGGATCTGGTGCTTATGAGGACCCATGTCCTAAGTAATTCTTCCAAAGGTGTTACTTCTAAGTTTATTCCGAGACAGGATGGTCCGTATGTAGTCTCCAAGAAGGTGAGTCCTACTACATATGTTCTTATCTCGCAGAGAACTGGTGAAGTTGTGGGTAAGTACCACGTGTCGGATCTGCGTAGATACCATGACAGAGGTGGTGAGTGTCCGGAGCCTGTTGTTCCGAAGCGTCGCAGAGGTCGCCCTCGGAAAGTCCAATCGTAGGTAGGCTAATTTTTTGTTAGAGGTTTGATCAATGAGGCTCGCCTCTTGGTCAAAAGGGGGAGAGTATAACGAGTCCTAAGTGCGGTCCTGTTAGGAGTGCGTCCCTGGTACCCCTCTTACCCCGTCATTCGATACCCCGCCACCCGCTGTGTCCTGCCCGCGTGCGCGCATCCCTCCTCCAGTTTACGATCATCCTTTACGCACGTCACCCGTGTCGATCGTGTATGCGCCCGCGCCCTAATATATTTAATTACGTGTGTTATGTTATCGTGTATTTGATTTCCCAATAAACGTTATCACTGGAATACGACACGTTTTATTTCAGAAACGTTATAATATTCTTTAAAAAAATGCTTTTTTTTTCAAAATTATTTTTCTGATATATTTTGTATCGAATTTGAAAAAAGTGGTCCAACCACGTGCAAGTAGACGTTATAATAATGTTGATGATATTTTTTCACGTCCAAAATCATGAGTAGATTCTTGTAAAACGATGATCAAACGTCAGTCTCGCTTGCGTTATTTTTCGGGAAACTAGTTGCAAAAATAAGTGATTTTCTATGAATACATTATTTGAAAATCCCTTACAGCATCATACAAAACTAAGAACCAGACTTTTCAAATCAAAAACAATTTTGTTTAAATTGTGTTACCCTTTTTCACAAAAAGTTAACCAAATTGATCAAAATTAGTCGATTTCGTGCACGGCCCCTTAAAGCCCTTTGCACACGGCACGGTTTCATTTCGGTACGGCGTAAAAATGGCGCCGTAGATAAAACGTGTAAGCTTGTACATGAAACAACCGGACCTGAAAACGGTTACTTACGGCTCAGTTGTGTTTTTTCTGTGCAAAAAGATCATCATTGCTTATTACGTGTATAGAAAACACAAAAAGAAAAAAAGGAAAATAAGGTTTTGGATAGGTACATCCGATCATCTTATCAACTCTTATCCCATATTACAGGCCTTTCATGAATCAATGTAATTAATAATTCTTGATTTATTTCCATTTTAAAACCAAATCAGCATGGGTAAGCAAGCCGTCACGAAACGTGAAAATATCCGGTGCCATCGACAGACTCCCTTATACCGCCATACAATACTGATGTGAATCACGCCGTAGACGGACACTGTGCAGACGGCGCCGCGCCGTGGTGCCGCCGTGTCGTCAACAAGCTTCTATAGTGATCCATACAATACTGACGACCGTGCCTACACACTGCGAATAAACCGTAGTTTTTCACGGTAAGAAAAACGTGTGTGTACAAAAGGCCCAAGGAGCGTTAGAAAAGAGGCTAATATTTAAGCTAAATAGTTTTATATTGGCCGAAATAATTATTTACTATTGGCTTTATAACTGTTTAATGCCGCGATATTGCGAACTACACTTCGCGGGCTCTCTGTTGTACAGCGAGACGTACAAATTGCGCGAAGTGTAGTTCACGTTATCGCGACAATGTAGCCGTAGCATATGAAGACAAACTAAACACCAAACAAAAAAAATCTTCACGTAATTTGCGCTGGTTATATGTTATATTTATATTTTTATAAAGTCTGTTTCAGAAAATTTCTTTATCAAACTATGTAAACGAAGTGTTGCCATAGTTCACCTATGAACGACATTTTTTCCGCGCCATCTTCTCATCTCATAAAGGGGTATTCTGCAACAACGTTATTATATTACAGCGCGCGACAAACGGAAGCGGCAGTGTTGAGCCTTAATGGATAATCTCGGCGGGGGCTCACAAGGATTTTCAGATAATTCACTTTCTACTTGAACACCTTGCTGAGAAAATTCAAGGGTTTATTGAAGAATAGTGCGTGTATGAAGAATTACAGGCGGTTTCTAATGTGAATTTTGTTTGTTTGTTATAAACACAGAGGTTTTTTTTTAAATCAAGATTCTCATAGAGAACTCTCGTTGTCTTTTCGAGGTCTAAAGACTTACTTAAAAGGCAGCACCAGTTTTTGGAATTACCAAGTTTTGATCCCTATTTGAAACCTGGCGATTACGAAGACCATTGTTCCTTCTAAATAATTCTGGAAACTGACATCGAGTCGGTCTGACAACACGCAGCTGGTATAATGATGCAACTAATATTTTGTAACAATATAATTTAAAAACTTGTCCATGGAGTTTCTTGCTTGTTCTTCTCCATAAGAACCTACTACGCTTTGCAATGGGCAACTAGCTTCATCTTTCTGAATCACTGACTCCCTTCGACAGTTCAAAAGTGCCTGTAAGTTGATTAATTGAAATAAATGCGAGTTTGAGTTTTTTGCTCAATACGGTAGATATTCTTATAGTCTATCTAATAGTATGTTAGCTTTATAACACCATTTGATCTTTTACTGCCAGTAAAAGCGAGGAATAAGCTGCTCCTATCCAATTTATTTTCCATAAACCTGGCCCCGTTTCACAGTCGTTCACTTTAATTATACATCCTATTAATTACGCTTGCACTTGTTTCTATCGAACCCATTCTAAATAATAGGCACATACATCATAACATAATACTCCTGTAATCCTCCTGTAGGGTTAGGCAGAGGTGTACCTATATAGTACACCCACATTTCACCAGTTATGTTTAAGTCCCATGTAATAGGGGGCGAGCATATTGCCATTAACCGGGCAGGAATCCAGACTCCGGGCTGCTACTGAGAAATTTCTGATGGAAAACCCCAATAACACTTTGCACACCTGGGAATCGAACCCAGGAAGAACCTTATGCTCAGCAGTAGCGCTTGCGACCACTAGACCAACGAGGTAGTCGAGCCAGAATTACGTCTTAATCCTTCTATGGGCAATCATTCAATACAGTACCTCTTCCTGTAATCGGATCCCGTAGTTAAAACATCTATTATTTGTTCGCTAATCATAAGTTATGCACAAAATGGCGATAATATTATACTTCACGGAAGCAGTTCATTTGAAGACAGTTCAGTTAGCGACGACCCGTGTCCAGAAATAGGGCTGACAGTTGTCCGGCTTACGCGGGGAGAATAGATAGGAAGAGGTAGAAAATGTTTTAGATATTATTCATCGTGATTCTAGCTAATACATTATATAACATCACGCTAAAAGATTAGGCAGAGATGTACCTATAGTACACCCACATTTCGCCAGTTATGTTTAAGCTAAGGGGCAAGCCATTTGCCATCTTCCAGGCACAAGTCTAGACTCCGGGCTGCCACTGAGAAATTCCAGATAGAAAACCCAATGACACTTGCCCGACCCTGGTATCGAACCCAGGACCTCATGCTCAGCAGTAGCGCTTGCGACCACTAGACCAACGAGGCAATGTTTCTAGATGACATTTAATAATGTGGCACACTTATTTTCTGTTTGAAGTTAGTCGCTAACTGTTTTTAATTATTTTGTCAGTCGCCAGAGGCAGTCATAAGAGAGGTATTTGCAATTAGACAGGTTACATAAGTATGTAAAAAATGTTGTCAAGTGACAACATTTTTTTAAATGCTTCATTTTGTCCGCGTTTACTAACACACTTTTTTATTTCATTTTCACTAAATGGATATAATTTAGGGACCCTTAATAAGCGCAATAAAATAGAAATTTAATTGTGTCTCGTAATTATGACATGTGAAGCTTTATAAAAATGGTTCTATTGTAAATCTCTGACATGTTCTCACAAGAACAAAAGTCCCTAAAACAAAAGATAAAAAAAAAAAAAAAAAAAAATTGTAAATCTGTAAAAGATTTAATTAAGGTCATCCAGGTGGTCCTGGAATACTTTTTAGTCTTTAAAAGTAGCATACAACCCTACTGCAAGAAGCAGCTCGTATAACCGAGGTTATTACCGACAGATGGCGCCACCTTCACCCGAGCACGGGACGATAACCGACACTTCGCAAGACGGTTCACACCTTGATAACTCCTATATTCCGAGCTGAATATAGATTGAAGATTTTCCAAGTACCTACCCCATCTAGGATTATGGACTAGGTCACTAGGAATATTAGTTTGATAGTAATGTCAAAGTCAAATCGGTTATTTCAAATAGGCACTCGTAAGGCACTTTTGAACGTCAAAAATTTTGCCCCTTCCAAAAGGTATGTAGTTTCGTATGGAGAAGAATGAGCAAGAAACTCCAATGTTACTCTTTTTAAATGTTTTACAATATTTTGTATTTGTAAAATATTTATATTTTGTGAATGTGAGAACGTTGTAGGCATAATAGACTATAGATTTTTAGACCATTTTCTATTTTGTTAAGTACTTGTTGACAGGCCTACATGACTGTCCTTCCATGCTCAATAACACTAATTTGAAAACATTGTAAAAGCCAATTATTTTTAAAAGAGTAACCGTGGAGTTTCTTGCCGGCTCTTCTCCATAGGAAACGACCAATTGGAACCGTGCACCTAGCTTCACGGTTCCAATTTGTCGTTTATGTGAAATAAAATATTTTGAATTTGCATGTGTATTCATTAAAAAAATCATATCATTATATGTGTAGAGGATGCACCTAGAATAAAATAACTTACCTATATCGTATTGAGAAAGATTTTATCTGTGATGGACTCATCGGTAGATAAGACATTTTTTGTTTTTATGAACATCTTTGTCCATCCATGTTTAGTCTCATCAAGCCGTATAAATATAAATATGTAAACACAAAAACGGCTAGCTTTTACAAAAGAGGATCTCAGAAGGCCTCGTTTCAATATAGTTTCATCAAATTATTTAAACATCGTCTACCACGTCACATGATTAGGATACATTATTATCCTTTTGCGATTAGGTCGGTATTTCTTTTTGATGGACGGTTGACCTCATTCCACCGACCTCCTTCTACCATCGGACATCTAGACGCACTGCAAGTTACCATCCCTGCCTAGTTGCTATTCTACCAATTCGCACTAAACGTTTCCAAATGATCTTCTGTGATGCGCAGAGCAAAGGAGTGGAACTCTCTACCTGCGTCTGTGTTTCCGAACGCATACAACCCTGATCTCTTCAAAGTGAGAGTAAACAGGCTTCTTCTCGCTCCATCGTCGACTTTGTCTCTGTCACCTCTGACCTAGACTAGAGTCAAGAGGAAACCCATCTCAAATAAAAATAAAAAAAGAATGTGTCCAATTCGCTGTCTCACCGTACTTTTATCTTATTTTTGGTGACTTCTTCACAATACCTACAATAGTTTAAACTGGAGTCCACTTGGTGCAATTAATAGAAAATAGCCCTTTCCATATTTACCCCATTCCAGAACTGAACCAATTCATTGCACCCCATTCGGGCCCTTATGAAATATTCAAATTATATCGCCGCCTAACAATATAACCTATTATGGTCACTCGTATCTAGCCAAACATTCGGATTAATGGCCACTTTACGGCAGAATTAACGTTCTTTATAGCAGCCCTGGCCCTTACAGGTACTTGGAATAATTCTATTTTTAAGGATAAGTGGAATTAATTCTGAAGGCAATAACCGTTTTTGATAAATTCCAGGCTTAAGGTTATTGCATAGCTTTTAAACCGACTGCTTTATGTATTTCAATGGAAAACAAACCGATAGCCCACCAACAGTTAAGTAGTCATTATAAAGGGTCAAATTAAATTAGCTAGCGAAACTCCGCAGACGTGATGGGTATCGATATCTAAACACGTTAAAACAAAAAATAAACTAATTTGATGATTTTTTTTTGGGGTCATCAACCGCAGTCTAGTTGAAATATCAATAAGAGTTGTTTTTGTGTAAACGTCACAGACGTGATGGGTATCGATATCTAAATACGATAAAATTAACAGATTTCTTAACTCATACTTCAAGTAACAACACTACCAGCCGTTGACCCCAAAACCAATCGTAATTTTTTTTATTATTTTGTCGCGTTAAAAATGACGAAACGTGTGTGGAGTTTCGCTAGCTATTTGAATTTTAACCTGTAGATACTTATCTGCAATGGGTACTAGGTACATCACAGTTGCATTGCGGGGGAGTTTGTTGCACCACTTCATCCCAGCTAAAGCACTAAGAAGTGGTGAACGGCGGGCGTTTTGGGGGACTGTCCTATGCAATTATGACATTCCAAAAGTACTGATTCTCAGCCTATTTCAAATAAATTACTTTTTTGATTTTGATTTTGTTGCTATCCTAGAGACTGGCCCGAATCCATGGGGCACCCCATTCTGGGATCCAGCAGTAAGTTATAATAGTTACCTACCAAGAAAAAAAGTGAATTTAAAAAATCAAAAAACGCGACTGCGTAAAAGTGAACTTTAAAAAAGATGAAAACAAGATGATCTATTTTGTCTCCAAAACGATCTCATTTAGTCACTAGGCGTTTACTAGTTACGTGAGAACATAGGGAAGGACATATGTGCATACATACAGGTCAAGCACAACCCTCCTTTATTGGCTTCGTCGCAGTCAGGTAAAAAGCAGAAGTTTTGACACTCTTGTCTTGATCTCACATAACGTGACGCCTGTTTAAGTGTATATCTTAAAAAGTTACATTTCGCCAATTATGTTTGTACGGGCAAACAATACATATCAATTGTACCAATTTCATGCTGAATCGACACACCGCAAATGTATAAGATATATAAGCGATAAAAATAATAATAAGCGATCAGTAGTCGCATAGCATCGTTTGGGTAAAAGCAAAAGGACTCATTCGCCGCGGGTCGATCATTTCTTAGTTTTGGGTGTTTGTGCTTTCTTTCTTTTCAATACAGAAATTGAACTCAAATTAGTTTATCATTTAAATATACCTTACCTGCAGAATATTTAAGCCTCAACATGCAAAAACCATTACAGAAACGTTGTATAAGGATGATAGAACAAATGAAACAAACAAATAATTTCACATGTTTAATGAACAATATTTTCAAATAATTTGTCTTTGTATTGTTCAAAATTGTATATGTATATATAGAACGCTATATAATAACATCAAAGCCCTGTTTACTCACTGTGAAAGCCTTATACCTATATCATTGCCCGTGAGTGTTCCAAATCAGGCACAGTGTCTCACCGTGTCGGGAGACTTCGAGTTACATTCAAAATTTCATACTTGATGACACGGAGATGAACACTGTGTTTCATTTGGAAAACGTTATATTGGTATACCATCAGTATTTTACAAAATGGAAATAATAAAACAGCTTAAGGATTATGTGCTTTATATTTGGTTATTGGTTTACATTAACAGGTTATTCGTACCAGCTTCAAACAAGCTTTTTGTTCTGCATTTCGGATATATTCATCACCTTTTCAAGGTTTTCGATACCTTTTATTGAAAGCTACGTTGAAATATTATTATTAAGTACAATATTTGTATGTCAGAAAACAGTTTTTTTGGACTGAATACTTTTTCTACCTTCAGGGATAACAAAAATAACAATCAGTATTTTAACGCAATTTTGAAAAAATAAAATTAACATTCTGCGGGCTATTTTATATCATAATAATGTTTGTTATATAACGACAGCAAAATATTACGATACTAATTTCCATCTTGCAATTTTACTTAGTTATAAGTGCAAAACTCAAACTTATCAGGTCTGAAACGAAAGAACTCGCGATCGCAACTTCGAGTAGGCTTAAGGAATTAAGTACAAAACTTGTTTTTTTGTCCGTGGTCCTCTAAATCCGCTTTAAAAATTTATTTACATATATATTTAGCATAAAGTAGAAGGGAATAATAGGGGCGCGCCCTAATAGAAAACAATTGTTGTGCGAATACGCCATCATTTATTTGAGAATAACATATGCGATCAATCATAGCATAACATCACGCACAAATCCAGACTCCGGGCTACTATTGATATATTCCTGATAGAAAAACCCAAGAACACTTTGCCCGACCTGGGAATCGAACCAAGGACCTCATGCCTCAACTTGCATTTGTACGTCATAATTCATTTGTTTATAAACGCCCGGGTATTCGCGCGACGATCGCTTTCTATTAGAACACAGGGTTAAACTACACGCTACGTGTTCGCAATAATGGTGAATGTTTCGAGATCAGACGGAGATCGTGAAAGCTTAGAGGTCTGCCATAAACAATGTGTAATGGCTCATTTTTCTCCCTTATGGAGTTATCGATCGTGAAGTTACGCTTGTAAATACAGTTTGACTTTCAAATGGAGAATTATAGTTTGATGCTCCTTTTAGAGGTGATAAAATAAAGCGATTACAGGAGGAATCGCCGAAAGTACTAGATTTTAACTTAAAATCTGAAAATTATACAGTATTATCATCCCAACTAATTTTAGATTCATGTACGGTAAACAAAGAGTTCACGTTTGAATATATTTTAGCTTTAGTTTTAAATGAGAAACAAGTTAACTTATTTTAATTAAAACTTGCAGCGTAGCAATTAGCCAACTTTACAAACTTAATTATATTAGTTTTAATTACAATACGACTTATATACCGCGAGCTTGCCAACATCAGGTATTGTGGACCTATCAGCATGATTGCAAAACTTTTTTGGCTCTACTTCAACTTTTCCAGGGCAGTTTATTTTATAAAGCCATGTGATGTCAGGTTTGCGTGTGGTGCAACAAATTAGTTTTCAAGACAGCTTTAAAATCAAAACTATTTATAAAGCAGAAAGACAAGTAATAAGATTTATGACACTTGAAAGTTGAAACATTGTTGTACAAAACGCTCCAATAATTTTTCTTACTTTACTATAAAGAAGGCAGAATTTAAAGTAATGCAAATAAATACTTCAGTATTGCTGGACACCGCAGTAGTAATGAAGGGTAAGTAGGTTAGATTAGGAACTCACTTAGACTGGTAACATACATTACACATTCTACTTTAATAATGGCTTTCTTTCAATCTCAACTTTAGGTGTTACACCACGCAGAAGACACTTAAGACGTTTAGAGTCTATAAAGACTCTTCTTGAAATGATAGTCGAAAGAGAAATCAGGCCAGATGAAACAGCGACATCAGATAGGCAGGTATCCAAATTTCCACAAAAGCCATGAACCATGATTAACATGCTCGGTAGTAGCATTAATTTCCAGTAACATGATTTCACAAAGCCTTGTCACGTCGAGGCAGACCCTCACTCCTAAAGGCCCGTTGGCCAATTTATATGAATTTTAACAACACAGATGATGAATACCCTAAAGTAGATACAAAATAAGTAGGTGCAGAAGGTAGGCTCCATACAACGAGTGAAAACGCACGCTTACACACGCTTGAAATACAGCGAGTGCAAGCACACTCGCGACTGGCATTTGACCGAGTTCGCCGTACGTACGCGTTGAGGTGTGCGCGTCTGTTTTCGCTTATTGTATGTAGCCGACCTTCTGCGCTTATTTATTTTGTGGTGTAGGCTTGTTAGGTCGGGGTGAGGCCATAAATTATTTCCAAATAGGGTTGTCGGTGTCGGTCGCTGACACAGCCTTTGTACGTGTATTGTATAAACACTGGATACGTTTAAAGCCTTGTTTTGCACACTATGATAATAATATGGTCGGCCCTCTTTTGTTTTAACCCATTGTTAGATAGTTTTGTATGGATTTGTTAAAGTTGGGTTTGTAGAGGATTAAGTTACATTGTTATGCTCGAATTAATGTTGTAACTTGATATCAAAAATTGTTTTCTTCATAATTTATTAAATTCTTCTTCTACCACGTTAATGTTTCATAGTTTAAGTGCTGCTGTATTCCACGATAAAGTAATTAGGCCTACTTATTTTACAGTTAATTTTATAATCTTTTTTAGTAGCTTTAAAGACTTCACAAAGGAGTACCTTTGTGAAGCCTTCACCTTCACGATCTCAATCCACATTCAAAACTATTTTTACATTCCGATAGGCTTACCTTCAGACTGCTACATCTAAATGGTGCTTAGGCCATGACCTAAATACTAGAAAACAGATCTCAAACCATTGCTTCGGTGTTAATTTTACATTCGAGACCTATTCTTCCAGTGTACTGTTTAGATTATTACTTTTTCCTTTAAAAACGAAGCTATTCATTTAAGGTTAAAGTGATATGTAAAAACTGGGAAAACCGAACTGAGTGGGAATAAGAAAGTGACAGAGTCTATTAGATTCAACATGAAAAAGAGAGCGCAATAATGCCACTCCAAATAAACATTGTTTAAAAATAAGTTAAGCTATCTATCAAAAATATGTTCAGCCAGAGTTTTGTGTTTGAATGCAATTTTGCAATGAAATTAATTAGGGTTTTATAATTACAGAAAAAACATAAAACAGTAGAGGTCTTTTCGGAATTAAATTGTATCGAGGAAATTTAATCCAATTGTGTTTTCCTTCGGTCAGAGTATTAATCAAACAGTCAATAAACATATGTCTAAAAATTTTATCCATACATGCTGTAATAGTGAAATTAATAGTACAATAAATTGGGGGCTTTTTCGTAAAAAAAGCCCCCAATTTATTTTGGTATCGCCTTAACAGAATAAACTCGGGCGGCCATAATAACAATTTAGGCGTAAGTCTGAATTAAGCAACTGTTGGTTAATAACAAAACGTAGCTAGATAATAAATTAAGGTACGATTTAGTAGCAAAACTTTACGTCTTAAATTATATACAAAATATATTTGTAACAAAACATCGTGCTATCTAGGTAACATTAAAATTTATTGCATTTGATGCGTAAAATAGATTTTTAAGAGTTACAAGTTTGTATAATAACAAATAAGAAATTAGCTAATTGATAATTTCGATATGGTACCGATTTAGAGCCAGGAGAGCACACATTCGTACAAGCAGTTTCTATTGATCTGATTGTAGGTTATTGCCAAATGACAGTGAAATAATTTTATGGAATATAGATAAAAAAATCTTTACTAGATACAGTACTTTTTAAATGAAATATTTGTTTTGTAACTCTTTTAGTGAGTTAAGAGATATATGCGCCATAGTTTGAAATCAATCGTCCAATGTATGTTGATGATATAATAGTAAAAGTTGCAAGTTTGAATATGAAGTTCTAGTTGAACATACTATGTTACGACCTGTAACTTTTCTTAAGTAATTAATTACAGTTAACTTGCAAAGTTTTCGAAACCACGATCATAATTTCAGCCGGCACCAAAGTTTAAAACTATAGATGCTGATAATAAATTAGGCTCAATACAAACTGTTTGTATCTTACGCAGCGTTTCCTGGCACACGAGATATATATAAAACCCACACAATACTTTTATTTATATTATAAAATATTAAGGGTCCCCCAATTTAGACATGATTTCCATTTTATTTTATTCAAGGAAAAACTTTTCTCGTACGTTGCTACGCAACGCATCAACAAAAGAAGCCAACTTAACACGTTCTACTAATTTTGGAGCGTTTTTACCCTTTCATCGCTACTTTGTATACAGTTTTTCGCATTTCACGAGTGTTCGTATGAATAAGCATATCGTACGACTCAATAATAAAAAGTGGCAAGGCCTATTGGACGCTTTAGCAGAATTGCTTTACCTAACGTATCTTCAGGCCAAGAAATGAGGTCGCATATCACGTAATATCTTCATTCATTACAGTGTGGCTATGAGTACATCATCATTCATCTTTATCAAGTCGCTATGAAAGGGTTAACTTTGTGAAAACGCTGTAATCTATGATAACACTCTCAAGCTCTCAAGTTCATTCTTGAGAATTAGGCTTAGGTTTCAATTGTATTTTCAAAACGCTAACGAAATTCTCAGCCGATTTACTGTATTTTGTTTAATTAAATAATTTCTTTAACACTATCTACGCTTATTGTGTATACTTTATGCTATTTATATTTATCTATATACATGTAAAACAGGTATATAACACCAAGAATGAAAGAAAGTGCCAATGATATGTGTTGTCTAGTGATTATTTTAACTGTTAAAGATACAAAATTATTAACGCTACTAGTATTTACAGTAAAATTATCGTTAGCTTATTTGAAAGAGATGAAGCTCAATTAAGTTCTGAACAAAGTGCTGGTTTCATCTATGAGAAAAATGTCAATGAATCAAAACCTCCTTGCGTAACAGGGATGAAAGCAAATTTAGAGTAAACAATATAAGGTATTCTAAACTGCTGTAGTTTCAAGCTCTTGTTTATCCACTGAAACTTTGCTTGTTGAGAAAATCAAGTTTAATATTTGCATTTATAGACCTAAACAAGCTCCACCTCTCTCACTAATGGACAGTAAACATACTTCACTATGATTACGAATTTTCTGGTCATTAACGATGACTACGCGACCAGTATATCTAGACGCTCGAGGTCTGGACTGTGGTTATGCAGGAGAGAGATAAAATGGGCCTATTTATACTGGTCGATGGCTTACATTTATTTTTTACTAGATTGTGACAGCAGCTATTCTAATATACGTTTGTGTTATAAAATGTTAATAAGTGCTGTAAACACTTAGCTATCTTAAGTCTATCACGGCCCTGAATGCACTTACGAGTAAACTAGACTATATCAATGATGATTATTCATATCAATTTTATATAGAATCGTAACTGCTTTCAAAAAGGCTTTTATGCAACTATTATAACTGACATCGACTGATATTTTTGTTTATTTTAAACCGTATTTTAAGTCTTCCGATTCGAATACTTTGGTTATATTATCTTCATTTGACAGATGCTTGCTATTTCTATCCACGATATTCCTAGCTTCTCTCTTTCACTCCTGGCACTACTGATGTCACTGATAAATCTTTCTCCTTAGTTTTAATCACCGTGACCTTTTCTTCAATCTGTGTCAAAAGAATGAATTTCTTTTATCTTCTCTTCTTCGCAGCAAGCTAAATTTTAAAAACTTTCTTAGCACTATTGGTCAATAAATATTATTAATTTTATGTCGAAGCAGACGATTTTCTTTTTTCCGTCTTATTGTCCCTTAACTTCGTTTCATCCAATGACTCAATCTTATGATCCCTTAACAGCGGAGTACGAGCATCTGTTTTTTCTTCATTGACTTTATCCATGAATATGTCATTTTTGAAGTTCATCACTCTGACAGTATTATTGCTGTCCACAGATTCCTGACGGCTGCATGTTTTACTGCTTTCTTTGATGTTATCATTCTCTTTTTCTTCAGATTTCTCACTGTGATACGCCATGTTGTCAAAACACTGTGCCGGTACTATGTTTACGGATTTCATCATTGGTATTGCGATCGCAAGCGCAGGGCTCATGCCTTGAGGGCTGGGTGATAGACGAGTCGTGACCGAAAGGTCCATTCCCGGCATTAAAGTTGCAACTGTAGGAAATGAAATTGTAAATCAATATTATTAAACTTTTACTAAAGATACACAAATGGTTAAGAAGGTTATCTGAACAATCATGCACACGCATGCTTATCTTTTTTGGGAAAATTATGTTTTCAAGTTACAGATTTAAAAATTGCTATGTTAACAACGAGACATTGAAATAAAATAATATAAGAACACAATTTTACATTGTCAGACTCTCACAAGAAAATAAACTAGTGCTAGGAAAACACGAACATTAGACGTACAATTTAAAAAGCACAATCACGACACTGTGTTAGTGTAATATAAGTGTTATCACTAAAAGTGTACCGATGTGACGGGCTGTGAGTTTGATACTTCGATTGTTGTATTGTTTTGACTATTAAGTGGTGGTGGAGGTGTGTGGTTGTTGCCTGGAAAAAACACTGAATCATCACAATCTAAAACATAGGGTACGATCACAGTTATTCAATAATAATAATAATATAATAATCGACCAAAAAAGCATTCACGGATTTTGCAAAAAGAAGTAACGATATTTATAGTCTAAAAATCATTACAAAATCATACACAATCTACAACGACATCAAGTTTGGAAGCAAAGCAAAAAGTTCGGGGTACAAACACAGATATACAAAGTCCCGAACCTTCGTCCCCCGAAGCAAAGGGACCTAGACGGTGGATCCAGTGCTGCTTGAAGATACTGCCGTGTGCAAACATGATAATGACAATGGTAATGATTGATTAGTGACTAAAGATATATTAGCATTCCTGTAAGCTAAATCCGAGTGTGCAGGCGATATAGAAAGCCCATTCGGTTCCAACGGCCTTGTGTGATGCTTTCTAAAGCATGTTTAAATTTTTTCTTTTGCAGTTGTTTGGTGTCGTTTGGATCATAGCCTCTAGCTCGCTACGATCACCATCTGTGGAGGATTACATTGCATAAGCTACTGTTAGTCACGTGACTAGGTTATTAGTATTTATATAACGAAGTATACTATCAATGACTTTGTAACGTCAGTGAAAGCCTCTTAATTTATTTACAAAGTTTGCTTTGTTGAGTAATTGGAAATTGAAAGCATAGTTTCGAAAATCAATTCTACGTTAATAAACTAAGCTTTAAGAAAATTCATTAATAAAATTATTTTGAGCTATCGACAGTATGTGTTTTATCTCAAGTATATTCAAGGTCATTGATAACATTCTTCTAGCCACATCTAGACCAAACGCACGATAATGTTTTATAAGTCAAGTTAGTATGTAAGTTACCAATTGTATGATGTATATCTTTTTCATGTTCATCACCAGTGAATGTGATATGTTCATCTATTTTTGTGAAAACGCCAATTTGTTCTTATGTCCATCAAATTTTTGTTTCTACTTCGTGATTTCAAACATTAATAGTGCTTAAAACTACAAGTGGATTACGAAGGCATAGTAAAATCGTAAAATCTGCCTTCAAAGAGAGATTTTGAAGGATATAATACAGTTGTTTCGCCATGGGCTTTTATTCCACAGTTAAGGGTGTTTTACAATGAGATAGTGAAGCTGTGAATAAATTTTATAAAATAAGAGTTTGGGTAGTTATTTTGGATGCGACTCATTAAATTATATCCGGCCCCTGAAAGGTGTAATAATTATCATCACAAACATTTACTAACACGCTGTCAAATTCCATGTCCACTGCGATGAAATCTTCTGGACATGAGATTTGACAACCCATTAGTTCCAAAAGCCTTTCAAAAACCTTGGTTCAGAATTAACATTCAAGTTTATCCTCATGCATTTATTTAATTTGTAATATCATCATTCAGTTTAATAGTAGATCTTCAATTTCTTGTGTTATAATTTTATCCACAGCTTCAAAGAATAGTGACATTAATAAACACGGTGGCTTATCATACAACTTACCCATGTTAGGTCCTATCATGTCTTTAGGATGGTTGGTTTTGATGGCATTCATTCTTCGGTTTACTACCTGAGGACCCATGCCTGGTGCTAGGGGATTAGGAGCACCGGGCACTGGGGCACCTGGAAACATGATATATTTGTTTACCTGTATTCATAGATGTGTACGCAATTATTTGGTGTTGGTTTTGCAAAATGCTCATTTTATGGAGACCTGACCCAAATCTCAGTCGTGTTTCCAAGAATATATTTGAAGTGTGTATATGTACACTTATATTACACAAGAGTTAACATGACACATCAAGTATTAGAAAAAGTTTGACTTTGTAGAGTTTTTCGTGTCTATCACTCACTCCGTCTAGTGAAATAGCTCCTTTCTTAAACGTGCCTTAAATGTCTTAAATATTAACTTATGAGCACTGTGACACGATAATTACATGATTATTTAAATGTCAGGTTCAAAATTCAGGGACGTTAACATAGTTTAAACTTTCTGAAAATTACATCAATATTCCCCAATACTCACGCATAGGTGGCCTGGTGGGCTCCACATTGACGACTCTTCGTCTTTTCTTGGGTAGTTTGGCTCTCGCTTGAGTATGCGAGTAGTACATGGCGAAATTGGATACTATGACTGGCACCGGAAGAGCTATCGTTAGCACCTGTTTGGTTGAGATAAAGATCTTGTTTAGTAGTGAAATTGTTAAAAAAGTGACAGAATAAATCTTTTATTTTATTTACTGGGAAATGCTAAATTACAATATTTTGTAAGTTTGAAAATAGAAAAGTTAAAATTGACTTCAGATTGTTCTTTGCAATGAGCAAAATAAGTTATTTCATTGATACAAGTACGCCACCGTGGAGACCAGAAAAACAACTCATCAGAGTATGTCAAGAGATGAAGAGAGGAAGAAGATGATAGTGATACTTACACCTGCCAGCGCGCACAGCGCACCGACAAACATGCCAACATAGGTCTTCGGCGCCATGTCACCGTATCCAACAGTCGTCATGGTCACCAGCGCCCACCACAGGCCCAAGGGTATGCTGTTGAAGTCATTATGAGGATTCGTCTGTATCCTCTCCGCATAGTACACCAGACTAGCGAATATCACAATACCCAGCACGAGGAAGAACACTAACAATGTCAGCTCCTTCGCTGAGGCTCTGAAGGTCTGTATCAAAATCTTAAGACCTGAAGAGTGTCTCGTGAGTTTGAACAGCCTCATGATCCTGATTATGGAGAAGAACTCCAAGATATCCGCGTTTTCGACATGAGACGCGTACTTCTGTAGGATCAGGTCTATGTAGAAGCTCATCGTTGCTATGTAATCGATGATATTGACAGATGATTTGACGAATTCACACTTGTTTGGTGACGAGATGAAACGAACGAGGATCTCTAACGTGAACCACGCGTTACACACACATTCTATATAGAAGAAGGCTACATGGGCGTTTGTTTGCACTTTGTCCAACGCCCAACCTTGCGATTGGTTGGCTGTCGTCACTGTATAGTTTCTAATCACTGGCACTCTCATGTCCGGGTGAGTTTTTAGACAGAACGATATTATTGATACGCATATGAAGAACACTGATATGACGCCGATGATCTGTAAACAAAAAGTTCATTTACAAAAGCTGTCGCTAAACCCTTTAGAAGTTAAACATGAAGCTGAAAGGTTTAAAAAATATTATCAGGCAATTCATTCAACTAGTCATTTAAATTCCCGCAGTCATTTAAAGCGAGATCAGCATTACTTTCGTAGGGATTAAAGCAGCCTTCACAACAGCCCGTTTGCCCTTCAGCGGGACATAAAAATTACTACGTTTACATTCTCATGTAAAAAATAATTAAAGTAAATACAGGGCTTTTATTGCTGGAATTAAGAGTGCTTTTATTTACTGAAACACGAACGGTTAACGAGCCAAATGATAGTATTTATACAGAGCGGAGGTTTTTGCAAACGTTAAAAGGTTGTTTGAGAAAAAAAAGTAAGTACAGTAAAAAGCTTGTACCTTGGTAATTAGATATGTTAATGACAGAACATTGCCGAGTTCATGATTGTCTAGAAACAAGTGAATTTAGTGTTGGGGAACGGTAGCATTTCTGACTTCTACCATAATTTCTGAATTTTGTGGCAATTTTTGAACTTAGTACCGAAGCGAGGCGTGTTTCCAGCCAGTCATTCTAAATATGAAGTTGTGTTACATAATATGTGAATGACAAAATGACGTTCTTGTCTTAAATAGAGTTTTAAATATGTTTATCAACCAGATTCATTACACTCTAAAACTATCTCTATGATTTCATGCTTTATTCTATACTCCTTTCATAGTTATTTTACCTCTGATTGATCTATATTATTGTTACAGTAAGGTTGCTGTTGCAGATTCACATCAATTTCAAAATACGAATTAATGAATGTTGATTTACAGTCTTTTGGAATAACACCCGTTCGGACAATGTTATCACTGAAAATTCTTGTTCAAAAAACCTCAGCATTGAGACCTCCTGTGTGTTTCATGCCACAACCCTGAAATGTCTACATTGGAATATTTAGATTAGCATAAATTTGAATTAAACCGGGTCGTTTGAAGGAGCTCAGTAGATTGCTGCACAATATTTTACACTTCATAAAGTCAAAAGATTACATTTTGTGCTTTTGAAGAATTCGAAGTGCCATTTTAATTTGAAACAGTTTGCCAGATGTTTTGAATTAAATGAGTTTTTAGAAAAAATAGTTGTTTAGAGGGATGGCTCTGATGAATTAAAATTATTACAATTTGAACTACTTATAGCTACTACACTTTTATTATCTACTTTAGAAACTGAAACATTTTTAATGTCTTTGTTTACATTAATTTCAAAAGCCGAAATTAATGTCCTCGGATAGTAAGGTCTACTTTATACAGGTTCAAAATAAATTAACTCGCAAAACTTCACACACGTGATGGATATCGAAATCTAATGATTATGAAACAAACTACCCCCTTTTAATAACATATATAGCATAATATATTTGACATTTAACATCACATCATTTTTATTGTATTTTCTTTGACATTTTAAAATGACTTATTTTATATTTTTAATTCATTCAAATTCTGCCTGTTTTCACCTTTTGGCAAAGCGCACTCTTCATTTCTTAATATTTCTTTGCTCGATTTTACTTGACCCAATTTCATTTAAGATTGTACAAAACGTTGTCATTACCTTCGCAGCATTAGAGCTGTAAGGTTCATCGAACAGCGACCACATCTGCGGCTTCAGATGCTGCCACCATGACACAGTCCCCTTCATGTAGTCCTCTTCGAAGCCGAACTTGCGGGCCACCTCTTCATCGGTCGGCTTCTCTGTATCCAGGTCTAAACGATCTAGGACGGCTAGAGTTTCTTGGGTA
This sequence comes from Fissipunctia ypsillon, assembly GCA_947568875.1. Classification (NCBI taxonomy): domain Eukaryota; kingdom Metazoa; phylum Arthropoda; class Insecta; order Lepidoptera; family Noctuidae; genus Fissipunctia; species Fissipunctia ypsillon. Next base: position 21,193,892 of record OX387660.1, on the reverse strand, counting down.
TCCCGATGCTGGTGAAAAAAAATAGATTTTAGAATTTCTATGGTTTATATGTAGCTTAGGGCGTTCTTAGGCCCACATGCACTTCAAATCATTAAATGCGTGTAATGCTAAATGTATTTAAAACATCGTTCCGTCTCTGTTATCTTCGATCGATTGACAGAAAAAGTACGGTGTTTTAAATTCCTTGACTACCTCGTTGGTCTAATTGTCGCAAACGCTATAGCTGAGCATGAGGTCCTGGGTTCGATTCCCAGGTCGGCAAAAGTGTCATTGGGGTTTCCCAGCAGGAATTTCTCAATAGCAGCCCGAAGTCTTGCCCGGTTGAAGGCAATAATCGAGGTCAAGAGCAGGCCGATTCAGCATTAAAAATCAAATTGGCTCGCCCGATATTACATGGGACTTAAACATAACTGGCGAAATGTGGGTGTACTATAGGTACACCTCTGCCTAATCCTTCGGGTATTACAGGCGTGATGTTATGTATAAAATGTATGTATGTATGTTCAAATTCGTTTAGCTTTAAATGCATTTAATGGATTGTGGTGCAAGTGGGCCTTAGCGTAGGGAAGTTGAAAATTGAATAATTGAAGTTCAAAACTTTGATCACAAATGATAAGGGGGCAATTCCCGTATTTTCAAGAACTTTCGCATTCTAATCTGTCTCAATCTGTCAAAGAAAAGTCGGCAGGTGTCGTGGGACACCCGCTTTTAACGAAGTTCCTTCCGCTGTATATTATGTATTAATACAGAGCCATCTAGTATGGTCTCAAGTTTCAAGTGTCAAAACTTTTGACATTTGAATTTGCCGGAATAACGCTTTTCCGTTACGTCACAATTTCTGCCATCTTACTCCTAACACAAGCCGCGTTAAAAAACTTCGTTCCAATAAACCTCTTATTTACCTATATTTTGGACAAGTTTTTGACACTGATCGTTACTGAGAGAGTTTGTGAGTAGAATTTTGAACATTTTTTAACCTTTTGAACGCCATTGTCACATATACGTGACAAGCAAGCGCATGCCCTGTACGCCAACGACACAAATATGTGACAAAAAATGCGGTGCACTTTATCACGAAATAAACAATTAAATCATTACTTTTGTGTGTTTTTATTTGTATATATATCTTAAATATTTAAGCTCTTGCCCATATTTAATTGCTTGAAACGAATTAAATTATACCATGGATATAGAGAAATTTGATGATAAAAAGGGAGAAATTAAACGTTTAAAAAGGAGTGTTCTCACACGCCAAAGTTCTATATGTGACCGCTAGTGACGTGACGTATGATTGATAATATCGATAAATCCTTACTAAAATTCATGTGAATCTTTAAGTTTAAATTAACGTGATTATATTATTTTTGCATCAATTGGTATCTGGATAAACCAATTATAAGATTCAGTCTTATAAAACCACACTATAGCAGCTATAGAATCGAAAACAAAATCTAGTCAGGTCTAATTTCGATATTCGCTAATTTCATATCGCGGATCCCTGGCGCAACACCGATTATCAGTCCCTTGTACGCCATGGTCACAAATAGACGACAAAATCGTGACGTTATAAGCGCAGAGATCATTTTTAGTGAAGTCCATTAGAGATTTTATAGTAGTATAGTACCTAGTATATTATAACTGTGATATTTCTATGAACCCATACTTTAATGACTTTGATTTTTTTTCAATAATTATTTATTTTATTTGTTTGTTTACATTGCGTAAATAAAAAACATAACAAATATTATTTGAAAATCTATAGCGATGAGCCTATTTTTTATTTACCTAAAAATTCATACTGAATCGAATGACATACATACCATTGTTCTTCTAAACTTTTGAAATACAAAAAGTGTTATATTTATTACAAATTAATTTCATACTACAAAGTATCGATAAGCGAGATGTTGATGTTATGTTGCTAGATCCCTAATTTCGAAATATATCAAATATCGTATCTTTTGATATTTAGTATAAATACTTATCGGTTTTTTACAAAATCTGTTATTAGATAGAATCGATAAGCGACATTATGTACGGCTACATCCCTAAATCTGATGCGAGGAAGTTATATAATGGCTGGTAGCCCACGCCATTGTCACAATATCAGGACAGTAGATCGAGAATAGTGCTGTACCATAATATAATTTTTTTTTTTTTGTCTCCTAATTTCTGCTTTTACATTGATAAACTCTGTAAATGCCGTGAAATGACTACTATAGTGGGAATTAGTGCGAGGTTAAATAAATTTTCAATGTCATGAGTAGTGTTTATTCGAAAATTACAGACAAAAATGTTACAATAATATTGTTTATCGATAAAAATTTGGAATCCCTATTCTTTTTAGTAGGTATTTGCGGTGAAATTGTGGCTTGGCGTGGAGGGCACGCGCGTGCTTTTATGCTCTGGCGTTCAAAAGGTTAGTATGAGAATTGGCCTTCAGTAATCAGAACAAACTATACTCTCATTTCTTACGACATTTCCACCGACTTTAATTTGATGTATTTCGAGAACCGATAACTAGGTAGCAATCAAGAAATACAATAACGTTACAATGGCTTCCATTAAAACTGTGGGCCGTGAAACGGAAATAATTAAAATTAATATCACAAGCCACGAGCAATCTGATTTTAATTTCACATTTAAAGTTGAAAACGGTATTAATTGGACAAAGGTTTCGATTTCGCCAGTATAAAATATGAGGGTAAGACCGCAAAAATATTTCGTATCGGGGCAGTGGTCAAAATAATAGGAAAATATCGGACCCACAATCATTGGACCTGAATTTCCCATTTCGTTGGGAATGTAATTGGAATATTTTTTTTTCTGTTTGGGTTTGAAAGCGGTTGCCATCGATGGTAAATTCGATTTTAAAGATAGCAACACAAACAACTTTTTTATGTTTCGTTTGCTTGATTTGAAAACTAACGTGTTCATTGTTCCGTAACTACTTTTCGTTTTCCATAAATCATCATCATCAACATTATTTTTGTGACTGTATTTTAACCATACAATTCCCTTAAATAGCTCTTTGTATCTCCAGCTTTATTTCACTAAGAAATCACTTATCCAATCACAGTATGTTCTAGCACAATAACAAAGAAACCTGTTCCAATTTGCCAATAATGCTATTCATCCCATAAAGACAAAAGGGCGTGAATTTACATGAATGTATACAATACCACTATCACTGCGGGCCCCTGAATATTCTCCATTGCCGCGGAATGTAATTGGAATAATATGTCATTCAGCATGTTTTTCCTTTTGTTTTTATTATATTAGAGTATGTGCGATTTTTTTTGTGCGATGTTTTGTGTGTTTTTGCTCCATTTCTTTTCTATGGGTGTGGTAAGACGCAAAATTATTACAGAAGTATATTATACCTAGGAACTGGTAATGTCAACGAACCCCCAATTGGCCTGAAAGCCTAGACAATGTGACATTCTGTCAGCGATAACGATAAAGAAAGAAAGAAAGAAAAAAATATTTGGGTCACGCACAGGAAATACAGCAATAAAAAAGAAAATTAAAACTAACAAAATCATGAAAACAATTAAAAAAGAAGACCTGTGCGAGGCCAAAAGGCTCCTATCTCAGCATGATGCTTCGATATTTAAAAAGACAAATACCGCAGCGCTGGTATTCTGATAAGGCCCGGATACACCTACGGTCATAAAATAAATTAATAAAATAAAAAATAAAATATAATAAAAAAAAAACAAAAGTAATAGAAAACCGTATTTCTTACGATAATAATTAAACATTGAATATTACGACTGACCCACACCCGACGCTCCAACGTTGCTTGTCTAAGCGATTTACTGTACCTACATGTAATCGACTGTTATTGTCAAAGCACCTATAAAGAAAACGAAGAAGAAGATAAAAAAAAAGTATTGATACAGATAAAACAATGGAGGTACAACAAAATATTATAGCATCAGAATAAATAATACTTCAGAGTACAGTGACTATTAGCCGTACGCACGGACGTAAAAATATGGCGGCGATTTTTTTTCGCGCACTTAATTTTTACGCTCTGTTAAGCAGAGCGTAAAAATCCAACAGTGTGTTTTTCGACGTGCTGGAATGCACTCTGTTGGATTCTCAACACTGAGAGTTAAAAATCCAGTGCGCGATAAAATCCTGCCACGATATTTTAACGTCCGCGCGAACGTCGGCTTAAAAGACAAGAAAGTGGTTCAAATATATAATAAAATGTATCGTTGTTGTGTATGACTGACTGTGTTGTGCTATTCGAGTCGGAGGAAAAGGATTCAATCACCGAAATAAACATAGTGATAGAAGCAAATGCATCAGTCACGATCACTAATTTGTATACACTTAGCTACTTTTAAAACTGATTTTCTTCTACTGTTCTGTGTGTGGATTGTAATTTTATGTTGTTACGAACATAGTGTTTTGGAACACATATAATTATGAAATAGGTAGGCATCTTTAAGTTGCTATTGTTATTCCACGAGAAAATCGCTTTTGAATTTCCCTAAGTGCCTACATATTAGTGCTCGTGACTGTACTAGGAACATAATCCTCCGCTAAGGTCACCATAACGTCACCATGATGAATAGAAAAGTCGAAAATATATTGTATTGTCCGAAATCGTATCGTAATGTCAATTCTGTTGAAAGTCGATGTAGAAAATATGAAACGATTTGAAAACGATTGTCTCTTGATTAGGCCCTCTGGTCATAATCGAAAACGATTGTCTCTTGTTTAGGCCCTCTGGTTATATTTGAAAACGATTGTCTCTTGTTTAGGCCCTCTGGTTATAATCGAAAACGATTGTCTCTTGTTTAGGCCCTATGGTTATATTTGAAAACGATTGTCTCTTGTTTAGGCCCTCTGGTTATATTTGAAAACGATTGTCTCTGGTTTAGGCCCTCTGGTTATATTTGAAAACGATTGTCTCTTGTTTAGGCCCTCTGGTTATAATCGAAAACGATTGTCTCTTGTTTCGGCCCTATGGTTATATTTGAAAACGATTGTCTCTTGTTTAGGCCCTCTGGTTATATTTGAAAACGATTGTCTCTGGTTTAGGCCATCTGGTTATGTTTCACGTTAAAGTATTGTTATCTCACGAAGCGACGCACGCTACACTTGTACAATGTGTGTGTAATCGCAGGAGCTCTCGGTAACGTCTGAGACAATGGCGAAGTCGGAAATGTGTGTGTGCCTATGCGTGTGTGTTATGTACTGACGCTACTCATCTTCACGCACACATTCACAGCGTGTTTGTACACTTGGTAAACAGAAGTAAAGCGCCCGTCGCTTTGTGAGATAAAAATACTATACAGGTGAACAGATATTTCCCGAATCAAAGCTCGGCTGTAGCGACTCAAATATTAAGCTCTAGTTAAATCTGACTTTCAGATTCTGAAACCAGATTCAGAAATCTGTCCTTGAAATAAATATTAGATTAGCTAACATCAAATTCTAATCCAGAAATCCAAATTATTCATACGGAGCTGGGAACAAGATCAACATTTATTTGCCGAGGCCATTTCCCCAGCGCTTCACGTCCGAATGACATGCTAACGTATTCGTCACGAACACTGCAGTTCACAATAAACTGCACACTCGAAATACTGAGCTCGTAATATGTCGTGTATTTGCACCGCAGTGTAAAATGTTGTCATAGTGTGGTTGGAAGTGGAAAGTTTTGTTTAGGGTTATTGTTACGTGAAACCCTCGTTTTATGATAGTTTGTTGCAGTGCATCATGTTCTGTTTTGTTTTTTTTTCCTATCTACAGTAAATCCTCCTTTTAAAATAAATCTGAAACCTTTATTTCGGATCTATTCTGTCCTTTGGCTGTTGTATTAGCAAAACATATATGGTGCTTTCAAAAAGATTTTATTTAATTAAATCGTCATAAACATGGTTTTCAAATGGTTTAAGAATTTACAATAATTTAGTATTAAGATGGTATTTGAATTTTTGTTGCTTTTTTGTTACAGAGACCAAAAAAAAAATATCTATAAAGCGAGACGGGTCTACTTTTCTGGACATGTAACGTGGAAGTTAAACGGGACATATTCGTAATTCCGCGTGAACGAGGAAAACTTCGCGGTTGGACGTGACAATCGTTCGTCAATGTTGATGCATACTGAAACAGCTTTTGATGCATTTTTTGATTGCATGCTCAGTAGAAAGCAGAGCTAAGAGGGTCATTGGCGACGTAAGACTGGTGGATGCCAAGCTTCACAGCTTGGCTCATCGCCGCAAGGTTGCCTGCTTATCGGTCTTCTATAGATTGTACTTCGGTGAGTGTGCTCGAGAACTCCACGACCTCATTCCGCCTGCCCCCTTCTACCATCGGACATCTAGACGCACTGCAGGTTACCATCCCTACCTAGTTGCTATCCCACCAATTTGCAATAAGCGTTTCCAAATGTCTTTTGTGACGCGCACAGCAAAGGAGTGGAACTCTCTACCTGCGTCTGTGTTTCCGAATGCATACAACCCCGATCTCTTCAAAGTGAGAGTGAACAGGCTTCTTCTGAGTAAGCTCGCTCCATCGTTGACTTTATCTCTGTCATCTCTGACCTAGACTAGAGTCAAGAGCAAACCTATCTCAAATAAAAAAAATAAAAAATATGATGCTAGTTTACGTCACACTAGCGTTGAATTTTAAATTAAATGTGGTTAATGTCTCACTAGCTTCTGCCCGCGGCGATATTGGAAATTACGTCGTCGTACTACAGGGGTAAAAAGTATCCTACCTTTTTTTTTTTTTTTGGTTGGGTAATTGCCACCCATGTTTCTTCAGTTGCCTGTGCCGGGGCCACGGTAACTCTTTCGAACATAAAGGACCTGTGTGCTAAATTTCAACGAAATCCGAGTAATATTAATATGTTTCTGTATCTTTATCTCATGAACCGTAATAGGTACACAGTTGAAATTTTCACAGATTGTGTGTTTCTATTGCCGCTTGATCCACTGATATGTCCGGCCTCCCGCGCAACGGGGGGTATTGTCCATGAACATTTTTTTTCGCCGGCGTAGCGCGATATCGCGTTATATGAACACGTCTTGTACTGATAGTACACTAATGACTGTTTCGTCAAGTGGACAGACCAGGCTACACTACAAAATTTGTTTTGTAACTTAAAATGACTTTGTTTTCTTTTATTGCACCAATACATTTTTTATTTCTTTTTTAATACGAAAATAAAAAAAATATATTATTATTTCAAAATCTAAAGCGATAACCCTATTTTTTTCCCTAAAAAATTGCTCAATTCAGTTTGCATCTAATGACATCATAATACCATTGTTCAAACATAGTTTTGAAATACAAATAATATTAACTTGGTACAAACGCCACGCGCGCGAGCCCACCCACCGCGCCGCTAAGTGATTTCAACCACAAACACAATATTGTAATATGTATACTATCAACCAATGCCATCTCACAAAAATATCTGGAATTTCAATGGCTTTCTGTCAATACAGGAACGAAAGCTGTCGCTGCATTAAAAAAAAAGTAAAACAGAGTGCGCTGTCAGCAAAAAAAAAAAAATCGCAAAACAATTCAAAGCCACTAGTTAGAGTTTTCGCGCAAGGATATTTGAGTAGTTTGGGACATATCAGTAGATAGCAATGATTAATAAAAAAAAAATAAAGTTGAAAATTAAATAGGGACCCCATACAAGAAACGTAGAAAATATCGACCCTTTTCAGGAAACACATCGTAAGCGACAAAAATCACACAACAATTTTTACTTCGTAACCTCTTAATTCGACAGTTTCACATCTTGTCGCGATTACTCTTAAATTTTATTTTAAATTCACAAGACTTTATTGTTGTAAGAAATCATCATCGTAAATGAAAAACATAGTTAATAAGGAAAGAAAAAACCCTTTCCTGTATAAAGTGCAAATTGTCGCTTACGATGTTCTTCCTGAAAAGGCTCGATATAGTACGGTCGTACAAGTCCGACTCGCGCTTGGCCAATTTTTATTTATGCACTTGAACGAAAGTTTATATTACACAAGTTTTGAGCCTCTCCTAGTTAGAATTTGGTTCTATATCGTTTGGGAGGAAGGGTTATTATTTAATTTTATTACTAGATACTGATCACGTGGTAATTTGAAAAAAAGAGTTTCGTGTTTATAATTTCCTCGAATGCCTCGTTGGTCTAGTGGTCGCAAGCGCTACTGCTGAGCATGAGGTCCTGGGTTCGATTCCCAGGTCGGGCAAAGTGTTATTGGGTTTTTCTATCTGGAATTTCTCAGTAGCAGCCCGGAGTCTGGATTTGTGCTCGGTAGACGGCAATAGTCTCGCACCCTATTACATGGGACTTAAACATAACTGGAGAAATGTGGGTGTACTATAGGTACACCTCTGCCTAACCCTTCGGGGAAACAAGGCGTGATGTTATGTTATGTTTATAATTTTAGGATAAAAGCTTTTTTCAACTACCAACTACGCCTACAACTCAACTTCTTTCAACGTTGTATGTTCATTAAAACCATGTCTCTGAACAGCTCCTGAACTTCTCTAATATTCTATTCATAGTTGCTCTAGACGGTAAACTCCATGTCTCATGCCAGTTTTCCTTAGCTAGCTTTTAAAACTTGTCTATAAGTCATCCGTTATAGTTTGTAGAGACATGTTGGCAAATCCGGGCAAACGAGGAAACTTTGCGACGTGTATGGAGAAGTAAACATTAGAAACACATGAATGTAAATAAGTGAAAAAGTAAATGTTATTGTTGGTAAAATTATGAATTCAAAAGAATTTTACAGTTTTAACAAGTATTTTTTGATCTGTCAAACTATGATATACGTATTATAGTGATCTGACTCCTTAAATACAGGTATTACATACCTAGCTCTGGAGTGAGGGCTTCACAATGATTGTAATGTATGTTATTAAAAAAAAATATTGAAAGTAATATGTTTCTTCAGATACGGTGGTTTCTTTGTAATTTAAAGTAGATCAATATTACTATTATGATCTTCTCATCTACGAGGTACCTACCTAAATATTTATCTCAATCTTCATTGTTTCTTATCCTTATTTTGAAACCATATTTCCATCTTCCCAAAATTAAATTCACAAAGAAGCCCAACAACATCACAAAAATATAAAACAATCTATCGATTTGATAAAATTAGGTACTTGATAGTTGATACAATGGTTTTCAATCAGCCGAATTATTTTCAACATTATTTATAACTAGTTGTTGCCCGTGACTTCGTCTGCGCTCCAGGATGAAAAGTAGTTTATGTCCTTCGCCACGTCATGGTCTATCCATGTGCCAAATTTCATCCAAATCCATTCAGCCGTTTAAGCGTGAAAGCGTAACAAAGAAACAAACAAACTCACTTTCACATTAATAATATTACTAGCTTCTGCCCGCGACTTCGTCCGCGTAAAATTTCTTGTTTCCCCGACCTACCCCGTCGCATCGCATCGCCTGCCCACGCTGCTATTACTTCGTTTTCGCTTAGCGCTCTTTCTTACTTTTTTTCTTTTTGCTCGGCTTCTAAGGGTCCTAGCGTAATGTTAAATACCCAACCTTTGATACCTTCCTCATGAATTTGGGCTATAAAATGCAAAAAGAATTTCTGAAATCCGATTGGTAGTGACAGAGATTACCACGCTCAAATAAAATGTGTAGGTAACTTACAGACTAAAAATTTTTTCACGAAAGGTCCGATTCGAATAATGTAAAAAGGAATTTACATGTGCTTAATCAACTCTAATTATGAAACTATTTATTTGTATAAAGATTCATACCATGTTTAACACCTTCGCAAATTATGCATTATTTTATAACAAATTTGATTTAAAAAAAAAAAAAAAACGTTGCCCCACACTAGGAATTTCTCCTGTGTCGTGGGTGGGTGTGATTACCATTACACAAGTTATAGTGAGCCAACCTCGAGAGATAGACATAATTATGCTATCGTAGCCTTTTTTTAGAACTTTTTAAGAGAAACAATTCCGTCATACACATGATTGTTGCGTAACTTTAACCTTTTACTCAGCGCACGCAACGGAAACTCGCAAAAGGTATAGGTAGGGATTTTTCCCATTTTTACAACATTTCTCACTGATGCTCCGCTCCTATTGGTCCTAGCGTGACGTTATTAGTCTATAGTCTTCCTCGATAAATCAGCTATCTAAAATAATTTTTCAATTCGAACTAGCAGTTCCTGAGATTAGCGCGTTCAACTACACAAACAAATAAACTCTTCAGCTTTATAATATCAGTGTAGATAGAATATTCAGACTAGCTTTGCACGTCATTGTATTTTTGTGCTTGATCTCTTTTAGTTTAAAACTATTCTAGAATTCCCGTCAAGATCTGGTTAACATATTCATGAGTTATTACATTCACTGGCGAATGGAGAACCTGACAGGAATTCTAAAAATATGTTCAACGAGACTTTTAGAATAGAAACAAGATTCACTGGTAATAATAATGTCAGTATTAATCTTGTTTGGTTGTTGTTGTTTGGCCTGGAGTCTGGATTTGTGCCCAGTTGCTGGCAATAGGCTCACCCACTATTACATGGTACTTAAACATAACTGGCGAAATGTGGGTATACTATAGGTACACCTCTGCCTAACCCTTCGGGAAAACAATGCGTGATGTGTTTATGTGTTGTTTGGTTCATAATGTTTCTTTATCCACTAGTTTATTTGCTGCTTTGTTTTATATTAAGTGATATATAGAAGCTTCTGTAACAAGAAAATTCGATCTATAATATATAGGGTGTCTCAGACCGAGTGGTCCAAAGGCAAATGGGGTAAAGCGGAGGTGGCTACCTATCATTTAAACATTTTAAGGTACAGAAAATTTCGGTAATTAAATAATTTTCAAGAAATCGACGTAGTTACTTAAAATCTGGCTAAGTAAGGTCAGCCATTCAATAACATCAGCCGGAAAACAGTTAAATACATAAGCTTTAACACAGATGATTCTTTCATTCTAGACCCTCACCATGTCTTATCTCCTATCAGAATGAACTATTCCTGAATACATCATGCTTTAGTAAACTTATTAGTGACCAAGATGATACAATCCTTTCACAGTTTCCAATAGGAAACTTGACAGTCACGGTGTTATCGTCGTAAGTTATCTTTATTCTCGTTGCAATAAGGTTGGTGGTGGGTTGATGCTTGGTTTGCTGTCAGAGGTATAACATTCACCAACTTCTTAAAGGATAATTAACTAACCTGTGTATAAGTCATCCAGCAGCACGGTTCCACCTGGTTGGCATCCAGGCCCCAGAACTCCAGTTCCTCTTCGAAGAGTGGCCCGCAAACGTCTGTAGGGTAGTGAAGCTTGCCGGTTCTGGAGACAAAGAGTTCGTTACACTGGAAAATAATGAGTAAGGTTACTTAAATTATTATTTCGTTTTAAACACACACAAGTTACATTTTTTAAATATTTTTATAATAAAAACAGGTATCGGGAACAGGGTCCATGCTACCGATGGTGAGGGCTCCTGAGAGAGGAAACTTCTAACAATACTGGGTTATTTAAATTTGACTAGCTAAACTCTGCAGATGTGATGGATATCGATATCTAAACACGACAAAAAAAAAGTAAAAAGATTTGATGTTTTTTTTGAAGGTCGACGACCGCTGTTTGTGTTGTTACTTGAAGTACGAATTGAGAAAAAATGTTTTCTTATGTTTTATCGTGCTAACATATCGATATTCATCACGTTTGTGAAGTTTACAAAAAAAAAAAAAAAATTTTTAAAGTGATATTTCAAGTGACTACATGATAAAACAAAATGTTTTTAATTAGCATGCTGTAACTTATAGTAATAAATAAAATAAATAAATAATAATAAAAAACTAATTTTAATTTGTCATTACGACTACAATAATATTTTATTGTGGTCGTGACGACAAATTAAAATTTGTTTTTTGTTTTATCGTGTTTTACTAGATTTTGATGCCCATCGCATCTGCGGAGTTTAGCTAGCCAATTTAAAATAACCCTGTTTACGCGCCGTGTACAGAAGTACAGCTTTGTTTTCTAAATCAAGCTCTTGGTCCAACTGCCTATAGAGAGCCTCCTCGGGTGTTGGTTTTTATGAATATTATTTTTGTTACAATTCCTCTTTATCTAGAGTCCCTAACCTAACCAAACCATAAATATTGGTCCTTAGTAGCTCTAGATTCTAGAACTGCTAGGGACCAGTATTTATGGAGTGGTGGAGTGGTGTAAATGAAGTTTTTTTTTTAACTGGGTGAGGCGGAGGTCTTGTGGCTAAGTAATAACAGCTGCTTGGGTTGATCGATCAGGTTAAGCTACGCTTGCCGCGGTTAGTTCGTGGATGGGTGACCATCTTAACATACCAAGACCCCTCCGTGACTCGGAAAGCATGTTAAGCCGTTGGTCCCGGCTGTCATTCGTGGATCTTTGACCTTCGTTACGGGTCGTCAGAAGCTTAAAAATCTGACAACCAGTCTTAACAAGAGGTATCGTATTAGTAAAATACTGGTATTCAGCTGCATCCGGTTAGACTGGAAGCCGACCCCAATGTAGTTGGGAAAAGGCTAGGCAGATGATGATGATGCGGAGAGGTCTTGCTACTTTCTTTGAAGCTTTAGAAACCATTATTGCCATTAGCGTATTAAATAAATTATATGAAACCGTTCTACATCGCTTTCACAGTCTGCTTACCAACCAGACAAAAACTATAAAAACTACATTCTTTTTCTATAAGTTATTCAATGGCTAGCAGCTGTTATTTCCCTCCTAGATCAACAGGCGAATAAATACACTTGAAGCGGAAAAAACCAACGCATTTCGCAGCAGACAGCGAACATACGGGTAGACGGGGAAAATATTATTCCACTACCACAATTACGAACAGAGTATCCGATTTCCATACATTTCAATAACAAAAGGGTTTGTTACCGTTAAAGGTTATGTACCTTTGATCGCAGATGATGGATGAACATTTTGTACCATTTAATTGGGGGCGAGGACAAAGGATTATCGGTCTCAGGAGAATGTTTTATTCGATTTTTTGGATAACGATGGATGGATGAATTATTTGTTATGTGTTGTGTAATAACCTTTGAAATTGGCATGGCCTGGTTACGAGGTCAAGATTAGAAGAGATTCTTTGATAAATGGGTTTTCTTGCTTTGCCGTCTAGTGTCTAAAAGCGTGCTCAGTTTTATCAACATTCTTGTTTTTTTTTTATTTAATGGGGGTTAAAATCGGCACGTTTAAAAACTATATATGACAGCCCACAAAACGCCCACCCTTCTGTACTTCCTAGTTTCTTAGCAGGGAAAAAGAAACGAACATCTTTAACAGACTCGCTTTAAACCACTTATACCTACCTACAAACGAATGCTGCCAATATTGACAAACGATAAATTCACCGAAAACCTAATCTGAATTCAGAATTTCAATTCCTTCCTTTGATACAATATAAATGTATTCATACATTTAACCGTCTATTTTTTTTTATTTATTCCTTCGGTTACCGTAACGAGTTTAGGTAATAAATTCTCTTATAAAACCACCCTTTTACGCGATAAAATGTTCCCGAAAATATTCTTATGTAATGTCGAATGTACATAATATACTAGATACTCGTATAGCATCGCTTTGAAGTACCTACAGCTGTAAACGTTCAAGTTTGGGCGAACCAATTATTTTTACGCTCTTTTTACCTTTGAGATTTGCAAATTACTGAGCGATTTTCAATATGCTTGGTGCTATTAAATATCTATGAATAAAATATATTGGTGAGTTTAAAATCATTAAATTGAAAAAGCGAGATCTGAAGTGCATGTAGAAATAACGAACTCTGTCGAATATTTGCAATACCGAATATGTAACATAAATAACGCACAACCTCTTAAGAGGTCATTTTACTCATCATTATGAACAACTTTTACTATGGGGCCAAACCTGAAATCGCAAAAAAAAATCAGTTGTTCAGTACATTTATGTTCGGTTATCTCGTCAAAATGTATGGAACAGCTGATTTTTTTTCGCGATTTCAGGTTTGGTCCCATAGTAAAAGTTGTTCATAATGATGAGTAAAATGACCCTTTAGGAGGTTGTGCGTTATTTATGTTGCACCTTGTATACATATATGTGGGTGTACTATAGGTACACCTCTGCCTAACCCTTCGGGGATTACAGGCGTGATGTTGTGTGTGTGTGTGTGTGTTATAAATGTCGAACGAAACATACATTTATTCGGGACCATACTGAATAGCATTAAACGGTTGACATCACGTTTGAGTCAAAACGTTAACAAACGAAGCAACCCGCAAATTGACTGTGAAATTGAGACATCGGATAACAAGAGTGCCAAATACCAAATTATCAACACCCAATGTCAACAAAATTTTCACTGATTCATTTTTATTGTCCAGACTTGTACAAATTGCGTTCAGTGGGATCATTATAGGCTGATTATGTGTTATATAATGTGCAGGTCACTTGATGGTAAGTGGTTCCCATCACCTAAAACCACCACCATCTCCACTACCACCAGTTCCACCTACACCCACCCTAAAACCATAGGTATCGCGTACGTTGGTATCCCAGGAAGAAAGTTGAAATTTTTCATGGTTTTATAATAACACCAGTCTCGAACTCTTCAAACTGTGAGCAACATTTGCCTGGCGACAAAATTAGGCAAAGTGGTTGTGTTTTCCGAGACGACCTCTTTCACAAATGGCTCTACTGAACTTGCACAGTAGAGTCGACATAGAAAATCGGATTTAAATTCAAATCTAACGCTTTACTGGTAGTTCTCAACTTCAGTGTTACATTTAGTTCATTCACTGAGCACAGATCTCATTTCCTTCTGTCCAGATGTAGGCGGAATGATATTTGCTTCATAGTAATATATAACTTCTCAGTTCTGTATCTTAGACATGGTTGTGTCTTGAAGGTTCTTAGCGAGACAGTGCACCGCTGTATTTATGTACAATTCATTAAACTTGACTTGGTTTCCGTACGTCTTTTTCGGGTGACCACTGAAAATCAGCGCTGTTCTGTGCTCCATAGCGCAGCATAATGCTGAGTTAAAGCTTTCTTGTCATAGTCATGACGTGCCAGCAGCTGCCGACTATTTTTGTTTTGTGTTACTGTATCACTCGAGTTAATTATCTTTTTGTATGCACGTGTTTCTGTGCTAAAAAACAAACTTATTTTTCTTTCCTTCTTTCACTAAACCTGTCAATAAATTAAAATTCAAATCATTTAATTCGAGTAACATAGCCTTACAATACAATACAGACTGTCACGTTAATTAAAACTACATACAATTACATTTAAAAATAAAATTAAAATAAATAAATAAATAAATTTTGCATCATATATTAAAATTACATTATCTTGTCATTCCAAGCGTGCTACTTATCGCTCACAACAGTAAATCACGACGGAACAATAAAAGTCTTTCCGTGAGCGCGGCCAGCATGCTGCTGGCACTCCCCCACACTCGCCGCACCAGCGAAGTGCTGCGCTTGCTCATTGTTGCGTAGGGAACAATCAACACGGGCTTCCGAAAACATTGTCGATGCGCTGCAATAGCTTTGCAAAATACTGGTATGTAGCTGCATCCGGTTACACTGGAAACCAACCCCAACATAGTTGGAAAAAGGTTTTAGTAACTCATGATCTTCTACTTTTTCGTGTCGTTGGCACGACAGTTATTCAAATATTGCTGGCCCAAAACTGAACCACTTCCACTGCGTTATCGGTGGCAGTGCAGCGGTCACTTGATGAAAGTAATTTCTTAACAATGCCAGATCAAAAGACCTCTGGGCATAGTGGGTTACCCATCTGCGACGAAAACTAAGAGGTGGGTAATGTTTTTGCCAATGGAATGCGGTCTGTAAAAAATTAGGTCAAACATCCCAGTGTTTGGTATTATGAAACGCAAAAATGAGTAATCCTCTAATTCCGTGCATTTTTTAGCAATGTACATAACCTAAATTCATCGGAAAAACAAACATTCTAGAAATTTATGTCGACTGCAGTTAACGTTTTTCCACAATGCAATCAATCGGAGTTGTTCAAAATCGTCTACTGAATCGATTTCTGTCATTTTAACAAGCTTTTATTAGCTTCACTTGTTTAAGGGAATTTTTATCTCAAAAACAATTAAAACTAAGTAAATTGCAGTCTCACTTCCGCTGTACAGTCAAAACAAACCAAAATGGACCTTCGTCCATTTTGGTTTGTTTTGACTGTACAGCGTAGCGTAGCGTGTAGGTACTTCTACCTACTATGCTAGACCCTTATACATGTGCGACTGTGTGCGTGCATACATTTGTAATGTGACCACAATTCTCTCCCACAATCTAATTAATTTAATAAATAAACAATGTTATAAACATAATAGTACAAATTCAGTGTATGTATTATGATTATAACATAATATTCTAGTTGGGGTTTGATTGTGTGCGTTAATTTCGGGACGTGATATATAATTATACAACATGTACACGAAACTAAAATCAGCTGTTATGTTTTGTTCGCATATCTCGTCCAAATGTAGGGCAATGCTGATTATTGTTTTTTAAATACCTATACTTTCCCTACATTTTTTAAGTACTTATACTTTCCCTACATTTTTTAAATACCTCAAACTCAAACTCAACTCAAAGCATTTATTTCGATTAAACCAATTACCGGCACTTTTGAATTGTTAAAGAGTCAGTCAGTTAGTCAGAAAATTGAAACTAGTCGCCCATTCCAAAACGTAGATCTCTATGGAGAAGAATGGGCAAGAAACTCAATGGACACTCTTTTAAATCAAAATTATTACAAAATCCTGGGTAAATTGTTCTTATTGCTTCTATATGTGAGAACAATGTAAAAAATAAATAATTAAAAACAATTCAAAATATAAGATTAAAAATAAGCCCTGGCAGTTAAGAGATGACCAGTCTCCACTGACGGCGCCCGTTCACGAACATGACGCGTGGATCAGCACCTACCTATACTTTCCCTACATTTTTTAAATACCTATATTTTCTCTACACTTTTCTTGAAATACAAGCCTTACGCCTAGTTTAGGCAACAGACTTCCATAGTATGGGTAATTAATTACATAATAGTTTAGTGTTTTATTCTTGATCATATTTTGAAAATGTACTTATAATTGTGGTGAGAAATAAAAATAAATCTTTTAATCTGATAAGAGGAACCACTTCGTGAAACTTCGGGAAACTTCGTTAAATTCCAAATCAAGTCGGGGCAAACCCTTTAATATGGCTAAGATTGATTAATGTGACTTTATGTTTAGATGACACGGATTTGTAGCTTGTGGTCGATAGTCCTGTTTTAGTTAAAGGCATAACAAGAAATAGAAAATGACCGGCGTTTTGGAGAGCGGGTATGTCATAGATTAGATTGGTTTCTAGGACTTTCTGCGTGGATGCTAAGGCGCATGATATGTTTGAGGATAACACAGTTCTGTTTATGCATGTTTAGTGACTATTTAAATTTGATGGAATCCTATCAATAAAATTTTAATGAATGAGAATGAGCATTACCACTTTTTCTTCACCTTGCAAAGCGATTGGTTTTTTGCAGTAAAACTGGATATTTACTGCCTCCCACTTTCATAAAACCAATATCTTAAAAAAATCGTAATTCCCAAAAATAATAATAATTATGTATACTTACTGTCAGCTGTGAAGTTACCTTATATGAAATAAATAAATAAATAACGCAATAAAACAGTTTCAGACAAATAACACAAAGTTTCAGGCATTTTCTTTTACCCCGCTATAACCACAGCCAGCCTTTTGTATGTAAAATGTGTTACGGACAAATTCATATGTCAAGCCTTAGGGTACCACTGCGCAGGTTGGGCCAACCTCAGGGCTCACCCAAATACGGCGGTTGACACCCGCGTCCCTTGCGGCTTTTCCGAATTTTTTTTATCCTTCGGACCGAGGTTAGGACCACCGTAACCTACGTGTAATTCCGAAAACTACCGAAGAGATTCACGTTTTGTGATAGGGTAATTTTTGATGTAAACATTTTTGGGGTATCGAAATATTTTGGGTAATTTGAGTAAAGGGTTAAGTAGGTATTCTCTATACTGAGGGGCAATTGCGTAACACAGTTACAGTAGGAATCGGTTTCATTTTGACAATTCAACAACATTCATTGCGTTATTTACTTTGTTGAGCAGACAAATTTTTCGAACTTATGAAGCAATTTATTAGCAATATGCTTCAAAATCATTCAAATTGTGATTGATAGTGTGTTACGTAATTAGGGTGCTGATAGATACTCAACAGCATCTGTTATGATTGTACGGTGATAATCGGAAAAAGTAGGAAATGAGATACAGAGCTAACGAAAATGAGAGCTTACTTTAAAAAAAGGTATTATCCCTAATTCCCTACCCTGTTACCTAAGCTTAGATAATAATTAATCTCAGTCAGCCTAATTTTTAAATATTACGCCTTTACAATAAGATCGTTTATCATCACAATCTTTTTCTGCGAGCCCTTAGTAAGTAAGCTGAAATTCAAGAGGCTTGATTTATTACTTATTAATTTTGATTACATTGATTACCTACCAGTTTCATTTTCAAAACGAGCTGTAATCTCTCGTTTAGAAGAAGTCAAATGCTTTTATAGTCGACCAAGTATACTTAGACTACAATCTAAAATCCTAAAACAACAATTCCCCTAAAGACCGCCTATCCAAATAAGCTAAAATACCTTTTGTACAAAATGCCTGGCATTTGTATAAAACATCTGTTTTGTCTCGAAATGTCAATGCCACTAAATGGGCCTGTATATCACGACCAGAAATCTTATTGCCTATCCTCTAGCCGAAATAAAATGGTGATAATAAGTAATATCACACTTTTTGGGGACGAAGGAGACGTAATTTGTCGATTAAGAGTGGATTGTAGGTTTCGTTTTTATTAAAAAAGGTCTGTGTAGATTTCGTTTGGGTTTTATGTAAGATAGGATTGAAGGAAAGTGGAGTAATTGAAGCGGTTCCAGGCAAAATTATAATGAGAGGAAAATACTATATTATAAGCTTGAATTGCAACGAGATTTTTACAGACTCAATCTAAAACTTATCTCTTTAGTAATAATTTGTAATCTTAAAATATGATCTCTTATTAAATAAGTGTTTGTAATAATATTACCTAAGTAAATACAACTTTATCTAAATGTAATAATAGTATTTTAAGAAAATAGCTACCTACTTGCCAATAATAGTTAAATTTAATAAAAGTTTAATTATGTTATTGTTATAAACTTGTATGCGAATTATTCAGTTTTCATGTAAAATTTACTCGTAATTTTATTTTTTAGCTTTCTGTGATTCAAGACTTTTAACTTTAAGTAAAAGCTATGTTACAAACAATAATTTTTGATGTGCCCTGACAGGGTCTACAATGGTTCTTAACTCTAAGCCTTTTTTTTTTTGAGATAGGTTAGCTCTTGACTCTAGTCTAGGTCAGAGATGACAGAGACAAAGTCGACGATAGAGCGAGCGTACCCAGAAGAAGCCTGTTCACTCTCACTTTGAAGAGATCAGGGTTGTATGCGTTTGGAAACACAGACGCAGGCAGAGAGTTCCACTCCTTTGCTGTGCGCATCACAAAATACATTGTTAAATCTTGTTTTATTTACCTTGTGGAACGCAAATAAATGAATATAAATATTTTATAATATAATACTTTCATTTTTATCATCATCTTCCTCTTGCCCATGTACCTATTTATTTGAGGCCGTCACAGCCTAACCGCACTTCCTATTTCACTTTTGTCGCGTCCATATGCCACTTTTTGTTTGGAAAACCGGTAAGCGCCCTCTGTCAGCACGACAATGCCTTCAGCTTCACCTGTTCGGTGAATCTAAACGCGTTATCGTGAAAAAAGTAACATATCTTATAGTCTTTTGAATAAGACGCGACCTGATGCTGCATTCTTTCGAATTCGGGTCTATGTCTGGGTCATAAGCATGACACATTCTTTCATTTTGCAAAAACCTGGGCACAAAAACAACGGAAACTCTCGGATCTTTGAAAAAAACAAACAATTTAAGTATCCCTTACCTGTAATAGTTCAGAACCTGCGCGAAGACTCCAGGATGCCTATCGAAGAAGTACTCGTTGAGGACGGGGTCGTAGTTGGCCAGCGCCTCTGTGAGGCGGGACAGCCTAGTGGCCGGGATCTTCTTCAGCGTCGCCTTGTACGTTTCGTGGCGGATCCCGCCCACGTTCAGGACCACGCGGTTCTCCGCGTCCATGTTGAGGAGGTTCATTTCTGGTGAGGAGGGGTATTTTAGTGAGGGGTAGATCAGGGGGCCAGGAGTACTGATTTACAAACGTTGCAATGGTCGCTCTATTGTGAGATTTTGACAGATTTGCTAGATAAAAGCTGTCAAAACATCGCAATAAAAATACCATTGCAACGTAGGCCCCTGTAAGTATTGATTACTATTCAAACACGGTACGGATTTTTGGAGATACGATGGAATTTAATCCTTAGCTGATCACGTTTTTATATTTCGCAATATTTGTTTTATTTTTTTATACTTAAGCTCCATTTACACGGTGCAAATTTATTGCCTGTGGCAGACCATAAAGTTGAAGGGCAATTAACTACCATCGTCTAAACAACACGTACAATATTGTTGCACGATACGGGCAAGTTAGTTGCCGTTCAAAACTAGTATAGGTGTAAACAGCACGTACAATAAAATTCCACGTGCAATAAAATCGCATTCTACTCTACAAGTACGATTCAACGCATGAATCAAGTTAAAAATAAATCTTGAGAAAACGTTCAATAATAATGACATATTTCGAAGCGCAGATGTAATTTTTGGCAGCGCAGATACGGGCAATACTTGAAGCAATTGTACAAAGACGTGCAACTCTGTGTTTAGACGAGGCAAAACTTGCATGCAATAATAGCCTTATAAATTGATTGCCTTGCTGTCGCATGCAATTTTATTGGATGGCAAAACTTGTATTCAATTATTGTATGCCATTATAATATGGAAATTGCCCGCGTGTAAACACTTGCATGCCATTCTCGAACAGCACTAACATTGAACGTGCTTTATGGCATGCGATTACTGCTCTTGAATGTTCCCGAAACTTGCACGGTGTAAATGGAGCTATGATGTAATGAAACATACCAGAGGGAGTAATTCCCGTATTTATAAGAACGGTCACATTGCAAACTTAGTCTCAATCTGTCAAAAATACCTCTAATTTACCAAAATTTTTGACAAGTTTTTGACACTGATGGTCACTGACATGATTGATATGATTGCGATTAGATTTTGAAAGTTTTTAATTACGGAATTGGCCTTTGGAGTTTTGTACAAATGCATCTTACCTCCATCTCATCTTATCTTATCTGACTGCCTCGTTGGTCTAGTGGTCGCAAGCGCTACTGCTGAGCATGATGCCCTGGGTCCAATTCCCAGGTCGGGCAAAGTGATATTGGATTATTCTATCTGGAAATTCTCAGTAGTAGCCCGGAGTCTGGATTTGTGCCCGGTTGATGGCAATAGGCTCGCCCTTTATTACGTGGGACTTAATAAACATAACTGGCGAAATGTGGGTGTACTTTAAGTACACCTCTGCCCAACCCTTAGGAGAAACAAGGTGTGATGGTATGCATCATAGAATATTTTAAGGCCAACTATAATCCCTATATTATGCTAAAGCTCGCAATCAAAAGAAGTTGTTGCAAAAAAAAGTGTTAATAAATTATGACGACAGTAATTTATTACAGCAAGAAATTAATGGTAACAGTAGAAATACACATAAAGTTGGAACCATTTATCATTTTTTTACTGACAACATTCATTGTTATAACGACATAGTATTTAAGTTAGTCGAACATAAATAACAACACATATTTTCTGTAACATTCGCCGCATATTCCAGACTTTTAGTTTAGTCATTGTGAGGCCTCAGTGTGCCTCCGATTTCAAAACATTTTGATAAGGTGAGAGCGTGCATCCTCGTTAGTTAACTTTCCTCTTTGGAAATTTCTAACTGTGGTCTAAGCAATATTTTAAGTTTAACTTCAGTGTGTAACATACAGCATACAAATCAGAATATTTGTACTACTTTTTAAAATAGTCGCAAACTTTCTGAAATAGTAAATGCACATTACCGGTTAGTACGTAGTCCGTCAATATTTACTGCTAAGTTGTTAACTGAATCAACTAAACAACATTGTTTACATTCATACATTAAGAAGCAACATGATTAAACCATTAAGCGACAAAAAATCTAAAACGTGCGCTTTCCCTTACTATTACTTGGCACTCGATGAATCCACATTGTGGAAACGATATTATATTCGTAATTCCTGAAAATAAATAGATAATGTATATCTAATTGACCACATAACAGTATAAATGGGCAAATAATATTTTTATTACGAAATTATCCGTGTTTCCTTGGCTTCCTTCCATAGTCAATTATGTGGAAAAATCATTCGTCATGTTTCTTTTGGTGAAAGAAAATCTTCGGGAAAATCTGTTTATATGTTACTGATGTGCCAATAATAGTTTTGTTAGAAAAAATATTTCTGGCTAACAATATGTTCTTGTCATCTTCGTTGTGGAGTGGTTGGGATTGACATATCACTTCTACGTAACCTAGTAACTATTTTTGAAAATATTCCTGTTTATGATTCTACCTACTTATCTATTTCGAGATTTTCTGGCTACTTTCGAACTTAAATAGTCTTGAGCACTTTTGAGAGCTGCGTTCGACTACAAAACTATCAGGCAAAAGTACTTAGTGATTATTGTTGAACTTTTAAGTTGAGCTGTACAATTACCGACAGACGCTTGCACTGACTGGACAGGCCCACTCAATCTGTGTGGTTCTTTCCTCAAAAGACCATTTCAGACACCAACCTACATGGTCTTCACATGATCTGACCAAGATTATGTCTGGACTTTAAAAGAGACTGTGACCTCTGAGTTTGTTTCGGCCTTTATTCTCAGAGTAGTCAGATAGGAAACGCCGGCCTCATCTAGTTTTAAAAAAAATGTTTGACGTGTAAAAGTGTTAAATCATTTATCATTGTAAATGCTCACTGGCAACTTCTCCTCTCTCTCTCTCTCTCTCGCTCTTTCTCTTTCTTTATTGTGGATAGAACTTACAGTTACCGTGGGCTACAGCGACATACTGTATCCCCTTCTCGACATCTCCTCTATGTAGTCATCTTCTAGCACAAAATATAATGTAAATACTCACTGGCGACTTCTCCTCTCTCTCTCTATCGTAGATAGAACTAACAGTTACTGAGGGCTACAGCGACCAATTCAGTCTCCTTCTCGACATCTCCTCTATGTAGTCATCTTCTAGGGCAAAATATAATGTAGATACTCACTGGCGACTACTCCTCTCTCTCTCTCTCGTGGATAGAACAGTTACTGTGGGCTACGGCGACCGACTCTGTCCTCTCCTCGACATCACCTCTATGTAGTCATCTTCTAACGCGCTTAATATCCCCTGCGGAGGCATCTCTGGGTGAGGGAATCCTGGGGACAAAGGTATACAATTATAAAATAGTAAAAATTGCCTTCAATGGATGTTCTTCTATTATTATTTTACATAAGAGGAATGGGGTAAACGTTCAATCAAATAAAACGTTCACTGACTTATATATTACTGCGTATGGGCTGGGTGGTCCTCTTTTTACAATGACCCCTCAAACTTGGTCCCAGAATGGTATTTCCTAAACCGAAGTGAACTAATCCACGATCGGCTGTTTTCGGCAGCGGTCGTAAATTTTATACGCAAAAATGCCAAGTTGTGTCGTGAAGCTTTGTGTGCACTACGACAAAAAGCGTAATAAAAACAATTATAACATTTCATATCACCGGTAAATCAAAAATATGTAATAACCTTATCGGTAATTATATTTTCGAGCCGTCTGGGGTTGGAACCCCCGGGTCCGAGCGCTCATGGTTTGTTTAACGAAATCTCCAAACGGCTAGTTGACACTTCCCGTGACCCAAGGGCCGGCTTTTACCTTGGCCAGAGGCTAAGCATTGCCATACAACGTGGCAATGCCGCCAGTCTCTTGGGTACATTACCAGTCGACAGCGATGCGGAGGAATTTTTCGACGCCATATTTTAGTTTGTGAATAATTTTAGTTAAGTTGGGATATAATTTTGTTATTTTATTAATTAATTAGGTATAAGTTGTTATTTATGTACATTCCGTTTTAATTCTGAATAAAAATTACTAGCGCTAAGGGAAAATATGTAATTAAATCAATTTCTAACATTATTTAAAACAATTTTCTTTCCTACGTCTTGTCTCAATGTTTGGCGAAGAGGACGTGAGGCCACGCCTACCGTACGGTTGTGCGACATAACTACAGCGGCGTGCGATGTAGCCGATGAAATGAAAAGATTGAATTATTACTAATATATAAGATTGAATTATGTAAAAAAATATTTTTGTTTTAATTAAGCAATTTAAAACGTGCTTTTGTGTACTGGTAAAAACATCTATAAGTATAGTGAAAATACGTATTTAATATGCAGATTTCCTATTGATTCCGTGCGGAATAAAACTTGGAGTCATATTTAAACCAACAAACTGCACTGAATATAGCTTTTAGGAAATATATTTTTTTAAATTTTTTTGTAGGTTACATCGAAAAATACCACGTTATGTCAACGAGCAGCTAACGATGATCGACATCGCAGTAAAGAGTAGTTCTAATAGATGGCGTTAGTGTTGCTGTATGGCGAACGCGTCAGGCAAACGTTCGGACGACCGTATTTTTTAAATCAATGAAAACGTTACAATGTGTATAGTGTAAAGTCACATACAAAATATGTTCGTCACCCTAAGGGTTATTTTTGTCTACTCATTGCATGATAGAACCTGCTTTATCACCTCAGCATTATGTTTATATTTGCGTCGTAATGTGCAGAGTGACATTACCCCATCTTCATTACATGTCAGACCGAATTGAAAATGTGACACTGACAGACTCTGAGAGTAATTTTTAAACATTTATGTTTCATAAAATGGCTAGGCCATTATAAAGGTTTTAAGTTGATGTCAACTCAACATTGGCCAAAGGTGTAAACGATCTTGATATTTGTTACCTAGTAGTTACTAGGTAAGGTAGGTAAGTAAAACATGCATTAAACGCACACTATGTAGATAGGCATATTCAATTCAATTATTCAATAATTCTTTATTGCTTTTTTTTGTATTATAGGTTGGATAATTATATCATAGATAAAATACTTGGTTAAATGCTGGTCCTGCCCCACAGCCATTTGGGCTTTGTTAATTTTTTTTTGGAAGAAATGCGTCCCTTTTTTCTGACATTATGACCTTATTGTTTACTTTTAATTTTTATTTCATTAAGTTTTAGATGTTGAATAAGTAATTCAATAGGTCGGATTTTCTTTCCTTTTGGTAGTAAGATTTTATTGATCTTTTAAATACAGTCATTGCAAACCATAGTTTTGTATAAATTAGAAGCACTTTTTCAATTTTGTAAATAATGTGAATACCGTGGAGCTGAATGTAGGTATGTTGACTTGAAAGAGTATAGCAGTTGAGAGTATGTCATGCTCACCTAAATGTCTCGCTGATGGTGGCGTGTGTGTTGGATAATTCGGTTCCCTACAAAATGGTTGAGCTGGATAGTGCTGATCCACGCGTCATGTTAGTGAACGGGCGCCGTCAGTGGAGACTGGTCATCTCTTAACTGCCAGGGCTTATTTTTAATCTTATATTTTAAATTGTTTTTAATTATTTATTTTTTACATTGTTCTCACATATAGAAGCAACAAGAACAATGTACCTAGGGTTTGGTATTAATTTAGATTTAAAAAAGTGTCCATGGAGTTTCTTGCCCATTCTTCTCCATAGAGATCTACGTTTTGGAAAGGGCGACTAGCTTCAATTTTTCTGACTAACTGACTGACTCTTTGACAATTCAAAAGTGCCTGTAATTATTTTAATTGAAATAAATGCTTTGAGTTTGAGTTTGAGTAACAAAGATCAAGATAGTTTACACCTATATTTAATATTTAATTAAATATTGTTTTATATCAAGAATTTTAATGAATTTTTTAGTCTGCTTAGTACCATAGCATCAAAAGGTATTGTGTGTCTTGACTTGATAAAGGAAAGAAACTAAAAATTGACGCAGATATAAAAGACTTGAGTGTAGCTAACATCCCACGAATATTTCCCAAAGGGTTCCACAGGGCGCATGCGTCAGGTACAGTGGCAATGTTTTTATATATCGTGGAAGTCTCATAAATGTGTGGCATAATAATAATTATTATGTGAGGCGTTCGCTAGTTTGCGTTGTGTGAAAATATTTTTCCAGTAATTAGGTTAGGGTTTCCGAGGTCACGCGACATTCACCCCGTTACTTAACATCTAGGTAGGTTATTATGTAGCTCAAACTCAAACTCAAAGCAATTACTTCAATTAAACCAATTACAGGCACTTTTGAGTTGTCAAAGAGTCAGTCAGTTAGTCAGAAAAATTGAAGCTAGTCGCCCATTCCAAAATGTAGATCTCTATGGAGAAGAATGAGCAAGAAACTCCATGGACACTATTTTAAATCAAAATTATTACAAAATCCTGGGTACATTGTTCTTGTTGCTTCTATATGTGAGAACAATGTAAAAAATAAAGAATTCAAAATATAAGATTAAACGTAAGCCCTGGCCGTTAAGAGATGCACACTTACGATCAAATTAGCACATTTATGATCAAAATACTCATTGTAATAAGGTATAAATTAAAATGAATGCGAAAAGTCATCTATCGGCCGCGTGATGACGCGTTGCGTATACTTAGAATATGATTATGAATGAAATAACCTTATTTCACGTCCTTAAGTCTAAAATAACAGCTATAATTTTATTCTGCAGCAAACTAATCCAATTCCACAGCTCGATAAACAAGAAAAACAAAACGTCAGTTGTGTTCTATAAGAACAAAACCATTAAAAAACAAGCCTGTTGCAAGTATGCTTGATTCTAAGAATCTGCAATATTATACCGCAGCGAAATAAATTAAATACAAAACCTGAAAAAAGCCTTTACCAAAATTCCTTCCAAATGAATTTCCATTACATAACAGACAAAACTTGATTACATTAACGCAACAAAAGGAGACGTATCGAATCGTAGCCGCGGGTTTTCAACGAAATTCGACCATCGACCCTGAAGCGACCCCGTTACAGCTCGATTTTATTTCAGTGGCCTGTGGTATTGATTATACAGTGGGTAGCCACGTTGTGTGTGCGTAGGTAAAGTTTTTCGGGTGGTGCGGCAAGGACATTGTGGTTTGATAGTGAATGGAATGTACAAGATGGTACTGGGAAATTAATTGACGACATATGCAAACTCACGCCTTCTTCCCATGGAGGTAGGCAGAAACTACAGACCGCCACCTGCTACGTTTTGCTACGTTTTCACGATTGCTTCGTTTACGTTATACATTGATTGACTATTTTGTTTGTTACGCTGTTTGTAGCCTTTGAGGCTATTGCTTGATAATTCTGTAGTAGTTAATGCTTCCACATGTAAATATTAACAATAGTCTACGAAGTATTCACAACCTGCGTCTGCGTCTATGTCTAGACTTAGACATGAACGTGGCGTTTTGTAGGTTCTACCTACCCTATAGGAAAATGGTGTACTGTTTGCACACATTTTAACTATTCGAGTTTTTTTACTGTCTAGCCTAAAGTTGATTGGTAGATATAGCTGTCACTGATACAACCACTTCGGTACTTCTTATTCCTCGTGTCGCTGGTGCGACTGTACTTCAGATCTTGTTGCCTCATATACCTATTCACCATTTCGACGACGTCATTGGTGGCAGCGTAGAGATCACTTCAGTATGTTTTGGGACACAGAGGGCAGGATGGGAGGTGGGGCATAGTTTGCGACATAGCTCCGCATCCACACCCTGCTGCCGTTCCGTCGAGGCAGCCCCACTTCGTCAGGTTGGAGTTACATCTTCTCACTTGTGTACTCATTATACATCATCCAGTTGTATTGACGAGGGTACTTTTATGATGTACAATTAACACGCACAGGAGGCTTGTGGCTAAGTAATAACAGCCGCACGGGTCAATCGATCAGGTTAAGCTACGCTTGCCGCGGTTGGTCTGTGGATGGTTGACCATGTTTACATATCAAGACCCTCCATGCCTAGAAAAGCACGTTAAGCCGTTGGTCCCGGCTGGCATTCGTGAATCTTTGTCAATCGTTACGGGTCGTCAGAAGCCCAAAAGTCTGACAACCAGTCTTACCAAAGGGTATCGGATTACCTATAACTGGGTTGTGGAGGTCCGATGGGCAGTCGCTCCATGTAATATACTGGTATTCAGATGTATCCTGATAGACTGGAAGCCGAAAACGCTAGGCAGATGATGAATATAACGTGAACAGGAACTATCTATCTATAATATATTATAATATATTTAAAGTTATTTGTCTTAACACGCAAACTGTTCACGACAGTTTAGTTGATAAGTTGTGTTTACAAATGTTGTGTTCACAGGGCTTCACAACTTAGTGTAAGGCGATGACAAGCGATTAGAAAGTTCTGCCCGACAACGTTGAACTATAGCGATAAACATACTTTTAGAATAGAATAGAGTAGAATAGAACAGAGAACATTTATTGGCTTCTTCTTTGAAAGCCAACATCGTAATCGCGAAAAAATATTTAGTCGTCCAAAACAAAACTGCAATACTTATTAATTTATTTATTTAAACTTTTCACACTCAAAAACACACATTAATTCCTTAGGTATTCTCTACCAGTCAACCAAGGGTGGTGAAGAGATCAGACGGCAGGTGCTCTATTTGAGAGGAACAATGCTAAAAAAAAACTATTAAAAATATGTAATAATGAATTAGGTACAAATAGATTAGGTATAAGTACCTACATACATCTGCATAAATAGGTTATTCGATTAGATGTATGAGATGGCTGATTATTTTTTCGCGATACAACGATGGTCCCATGGAGGAAGTTGTTCAGCTTGATGGTCTTTACCACACCCTTAATTCTTCTCGTTCTTTAAATTGTGAATATTGTGACAGTAAATCGTACTCTAGGTTTTAAATGCTCTTTCTGTTAAGTACCGTCTGTTATATTTATGTTACTGTGTCTGTTGTATTGTTTATCACTGTGTTATGTCAATTTATTTTGTAATGGGAGGTATCATAAATTTTGGTCCAGTTCCCAGAGTCATTTTAAGCTTAGTTGAGTAAGTAAAGTCAGGCAAACTTGACTACCAACTTAAATTAACATAACATAATATCACGCCTTGTTTCCCAGAAGGGTTAGGCAGAGGTGTACTTAAAGTGCACCCACATTTCGCCAGTTATGCTTAAGTTCCATGTAATAGGGGGCGAGCCTATTGCCATCTACCGGGCACAAATCCAGACTCCGGGCTGCCATTGAGAAATTCCAGATGGAAAAACCCAATAACACTTTGCCGGACCCGGGAATCGAACCCAGAACCTCATGCTCAGCAGTAGCGCTTGCGACCACTAGACCAACGAGGCAGTCTTAAATCAGTCAGTTTTGGAACTTAAATTAAATCCGTATATTATTATTCAAACCTCAACACAGCAAATTGACGAGGGTGTCAATTTGCTTAACAATTTATTTTCCTGGCTGTCAAAAAAATCTGCCCAGTTTAATCTAAGTTAGATTAATTAAAAAGTCTATAATTTGAACATCACTGGTGCCTTCAAAATCTCACAAAAAAAAAAAACAAAACACCAACCCCTCTTAGAAGTTCGCTGACCCTGAACCAAATAAGAACGCCGATAAATTAGCAAAAGCTTTAAAGATCCAAGGCTTGTCCTCCATTGAAACCCAGATGATTTTTTAACCCTCTCGTGTTTTGTAAAAATCACAAAAGGTCCCGAATTTTTAGGGTTCCGTAGCCAAAAAGAGAAAACGGAACCCTGTAACTAAACCTGTGCCATCTGTCGGTTGTCCATCTTTCTGACTCAGGGCTGTACCTATCTTTTTAGAAGTAATAAAATGTATTCTGTGACTGGCTAAACCAGTTGTTCACAGAATACATTTTGCTATGTCCACTTTCATGCCAAATATGAAAAGTACCTAAAGGTTCCTAAAAATGCATTTTTTTTTCTCCATTTTATTTCACAGAAATTGTGTTAGCGGTACAGAACCCTCTATGCGTGAGTCCAACTCGCACTTGACCGATATTTTTCTACCCCGGGACAGTTTGATTGAGTTAGTTTTACAAGTGGGCCGGTCCCGACGACCCGAAGATTAGGAGCCGATAGGGTTAACGTTTTCAATTATAACTTGTTTAATCGGGCTGTTAGTGAAGTTGGTTTGTTTTTTATTTGGCTAAACTTGGAGGTTTAGGGAAACTGGTGATCTGGGATCGAATTAGAAATTAAGGACGGAAGTGCCTTGAGTTTGGGACTAGTTGGTTCATAATGAATTTGACGAGGGTACACAAACCTTTATTTAAGTCTGCTCCTCCAGTTAAAACAATTTTTATAACATAGCATCACGCCTGGTTTCCCCAAAAGGGTTAGGTAGGGGTGTACCTATAGTACACCCACATTTCGCCAGTTATGTTTAATTCCCATATAATAGGGGGCGAGCCTATTGCCATTTACCGGGCACAAATCCAGACTCCGGGCTACTACTGAGAAATACCAGATAGAAAAACCCAATAACACTTTGCCCAACCTGGGAATCGAACCCAGGACCTCACGCTCAGCAGTAGCGCTTGCGACCACTAGACCAACGAGGCAGTCTACTCAAAACTAACTCAAAACAATTTTTATTTGTGATGATTTTTATGAAGAAATCTGTTGGCTCTTGCTAAAAAAACTAGGTTCACTGTAAAATAGGGGATTACATTCAAACAAAACTGGCGAAAGATTGTTTTGATTTTACACATAAAATCTAATCTAATCTAACTAGCCTGTGTTATCCCACTGCAGGATAAAGGCCTCCCTCTCCGTTCCCTCTACTTAAAAATAACGCACCTAAAACTTTCATTCCAACCAGCTACTTAATTTAATAAACCTCTATAAAATCAGCTATCAGGTCCACTCAACAGCGATACTCTATTCAATACGTACCCTTCAAAACTTCGATACGAGATCAGATAATGAGACGTCTTTTAATAAACCCGATGCCTTTGATATCGTACGTGAGGTAGGAGGGACAGAGAGGAAAAAAGTAATTACCTACGGTGCCTTAGAATGCAGCGAACCGGCTGAAACTGGTTCCACCTGGTTAAATACTGTTCGGAGAGGGTATATGGTATGTTTCAACCCAATATCAATTGGAAATATGGTTTCTGTCAACGGATTTAGTCTGTTTCTTTCCAATTCCTAAAAAAGTAATATTGGGCGATAGATTTTTCTTATGCCAGCTGACACACATACAGGGGTATTTTAAATTGGCTACCTAAACTCCGCAGACGCGATGGGTATCAATAAAATAACAAGGTTTTTTTTTGAGAGGTCATCGACAGCTGTTAGCATTGTTAAATAAAATATGAGTTGAGAAAAACTGTTTTCTTATGTTTTATTGTGTTTACATATCTATACCATCACTTCTGTGAAGTTAACACAAAAAAAAAACTGATTTTTCGACTGACATTTCAAGTGAGCCCATAAAAAAAATCATCAAAAAAATTTTTTAATCACGTTTAGATATCGATACTAAACGCGTCTGCGGAGTTTAGCTAGCCAATTTAAAATAACCCTGTATAGTTTAAGTTTTAAGTTTATTTATTTTGTAATCAACAGGTTTTAACAAATTCATTTTAGAGGCCTTCTTTTAAGTATGGAGATATACCTGTAACAGAAGATCTCCCTGTTCCATGTCTATGTGTACACAAACAAAGCTTGTTAATGACACGTTTCTGTCATAACAAAATAGGTACAATAAAAAAATTAAAATTCGAGAATTAAAACATTATTAGATAAGTATTTGAATTCGTCATATTCTTAGATAATTTACATTTCATCCCCCCTTATAAACAATACTGAGAAAAGCATAAAAAAATTGTTGGCAATGGAAATTGAATCATATCGTGTATGTGATTGAGTTTGTTATTCCACACTTGATAATTATCTCATTTTCCGATTTCAATAAACACTGAACAGCATATGTACTGCGATCATTAATGCGTTTGTTTTTCTCTATGTTTATAGACATTCCCAAGTAAGTGGCGCGGACTGAGAAGTGAGAACCTACGATAAGTAGGCAAAATTTTTCGAAATCCTTAAGATTCTTTAAACATTGCAAAACATGTTTCAATCATTCATCATTTTGTCTCTGTCATCTTCAAACGATTGACAGAAACAGAACGATATTTTAAATTCATTTGGCTTTAGTGCTAAACGTATTTAGTAATTTGTGGGCCTAAAGCTTGATTCTAGATAAAGTTATATTACAGTCAATATTCAAAATAATTGCGACTCATTTTTAGTCCATTAATAATCGAGCTTCGAAACCTTTTCCTCTTGACCGTGCACACCATTAAACATACACTTATATACACAAGTACCGTAAATATATACGGCCATTTTGTCAAAGGGAAAGAGAAGATATCCTCTTTTATTTTTAGACTTTTCTTGATGCGTGATTAAGACTTGGTCATGTGGAAATGCCATGCGTATTCACTCGACGTAATATTAAGGTAGGGTGGACTAAGACATATTTGTAAAAATGTTTCATTGCTTTTGTACGTTTATAATAAACATAAAAGCTATGAATAGCTGCATCTGGTTAGACTGGAAGCTGACTCCACCGTAGTTGGGAAAATGCTAGGCCGATTGATGAAGAAACTAGAAATGTGGTTTGCACATTGTACTGCTATTCTTGTTAAAGCCTCCATCTCAGTTAGGTATATCAGTGTTAGTTTACGTCAACTGTACAGCGACCTAATGCTCGGATCCTACAAATATGCAAAAACTAATCGTTTTGCTTAACAATGGTAGCATTTTTTTATTGCCTAACTGTGCATATAAATAGATTTGTAAGGTAATTTTACCTGTGATAGATACTTCCATATGGGAGGGTCTACTATGTAAAACTATGACGTCTTTGCTTCATTATTGGTAAAGATACAAGTCTTAATTTTAACCAAAACCGTTCGTAAATTATAGGAATCGGCCATTAGTCGAGTATTTTAAGTAGAAATTATAAGCCCTCCTTCTGATCCAATCGGGTAAAAAGAGGTCAGAGACCAACCTCTAACCTCTTTTTACCAGACTGCGTCGGTTTTCCCAAGAAAACCGCCAAAAAACCTGAACACTTAAGTGCCTACACAATTATTGTTGTCTTCCTTCCTTCATCGTGCGTACATTACACAATATTTACAAAACTTCAATACAACAAACAAACAATGTATACTAGACTCATCACAATAACACTATTTCCATGTGTAAAGACATGCCATCACATACCCATCCATACTTCCGTAAACTCTTCTTAAACCCAACACTGGTGACCCCAAACTTAAGCTATAGGCTATCAGACATTAATTATTCAGCAGAATGACAAAATATTGTCGGCCAGATTGATTGATAGGCTTTGCAAGTTTACTCCAATAAATTCTAAATTAGGGGAATCGTTAATCATGTCTGTTTGAAAGCTTTTTATCGGTTGTTGACAGGAAAAATATTGTTACGGACGGATCGGATGTCGGCTTGGTAATTTTCAGACTATGGTACAGCTCGTGGTGTTGCTTTTGAATAAATAGGTAGTTACAATTTATTTATTAGCTCGGTGTGAATTTGAAAATATTTTTTATACACTTGATAAAATATGCAAGGTAAGGCACAGTGACAGTCTACTTATAGTTGCACCGAGTATGATACAAAATAGCTAGACTCTGCCTGACTACTTTTCGTCTCTTTGGTGACATGCACGCGTAGCACGACAACCACAGAAACGGGGTTTGTCGACGGAAGAATAGACAAAATGACGCAACGCCATCCTTAGACGTTACACATCTTTCCACAATCTGTCATTTTGTCTATTCTTTTTAAGGATGTTCGCATTTTTCCCCAGTCTCAATCTGTCACAAACCTCTTAATTGTCTAGATTTAGGAAAACTTTGATTGTCGCCGAGATGAGATTGCGACTTGAATAGGTATAATCGGTATATATATATATTTGATGCCGGGTAGAAAAAGAAGTTCTGTTTAGTATGTCAGTCAGAAAAAAAACAACCGACTGCCGAAAAAAAAAACACTAAAATGTAAAAAAACTTTTTGCAAAAAAATAACCGACTTCTAAAAAAGAAACACTACGAAGTGAAAAAAATAACTTTAATTTCGAAAGTCTGTGTCTATGGATCTGTAATTTAGTTTTTTGCCACCGACTTCCGAAATTAAAGTTATTTTTTATTTTTTTTTAAATTTAAGATAGGTTTGCTCTTGACTCTAGTCTAGGTCAGAGATGACAGAGACAAAGTCGACGATTTTTTTCACTTTGTAGTTTTTTTTTTCTGGAAGTCGGTTGTTTTTTTTTGCATATAAGTTTTTATTTTTCAGTTTTTAGTTGTGGTTCCTACCCCACACAAAGTCGTATACAACTACTTGTAATGTAAATAACAGTGATAGAAAATTATAATAAAATCATCAATATACACTAAGTGGACAAAATACCTACATATTACTGAAGCTAACTCAAAAACCACTCATCAGAACTTGATCAAATTTATATGGGACTAATCTGAAAGTATTATCCTTTCAAATAAATAAACAATT
This sequence comes from Fissipunctia ypsillon, assembly GCA_947568875.1. NCBI lineage: Eukaryota > Metazoa > Arthropoda > Insecta > Lepidoptera > Noctuidae > Fissipunctia > Fissipunctia ypsillon. Next base: position 21,159,086 of record OX387660.1, on the reverse strand, counting down.
CTTCAAATCGGTTTATAAACCAAGACGAACGAAAAAAAGAATCATCAAAATTCACATAGGAATGCCGGAGATGCAGTACATTTATGCGTATAGCATCGTACATAAGAAGAATTACCTAATGTAGTATAAACTAAAACCTTCCTGAAAGTATATAGATTACGTTTATGAAAAAAACATCAAAATTGGTTCATTCGTTTTTGAGAAAATCGTGGACATAATGTACATACATACATACATACGGGGCGAATACAGAACTTCCTTTTTTAAGTCGGTTAAAAAAAATATTAGACGCGTATTTTTTCTTTATTATATTATTAAATAATTACTTAGATAAAACACATTAAAGTTGGGGAGTGGGGGCTCGCTACGTCACAGCTCAGTATAAAATCTAGCAAGACAGACGTCATGCCACTTTTTAACTCAATGTCTCGCCGTAATCTTTTGATTACGTACAAAAAGAAAAAATACGTGTCCAATATTTTTAATCATCTACCTGACTACATTTGTAAAATCAGAAGAACAATTTTCATGCGTAAAGTACTCCACTATGAAACAGCACAGAACCCATTAAGTACCTAACGCACTAATGAATAAGGTCATTGCGTAGTATTATCTTGTCAATCTACATTTCAAATATTCCTCTAGACATTGCCCCTAATTTAAAGTTCACTGTACCTAAACAGGAATCTTTGTACTTAATACATTTTTCCAGGTCAGTGATAATGGACAGAAAAATTAAGGTCATACAAGTAACTAGGAGGGGTACAGAGGCAGACAATGTACAGTAATATGACAAGTTGAGTTTAAAAAGAGACAGTCACACTGGTATGAGTGACAGAGATGGCGCTCTATAAGGGCTAATTTCACCAATGAAACTGATCGCGATCAGCACATCTAAAGCGCGTTCAAGAGCTGTCAGTGTCATTATTGCTGTGGAATATTAACATTAGATGTGCTTATCGCGTTCAGTTTCATCGGTGAAATTTACCTTTAAAAGCTGAAGTCAAACGGAGTAAGGCCAGGAGGATGTCCTCCTGATTAATTTGTATTAACCGTAATTTCAGTAGTTGTGCCCTTTCTAGCCATATCAACTTTCACACAATCCTTCCACTGTTTCTTTGGTTTTGTATACGTTCTTTTCTAAAACTTGATGTTGATTTTAACGGCCTCGTTCTGTTGTCAGTGCCAACGACGCGGTTACCAAATGGACATAAGAATTTATTACAATTCCCGTCCCTGGCGACTTGAGTGACCCTACTCAATTATGAAGGTGTTACTTAGATATTTATTTTTCCCGATATGTGCATAATTTAACAGCACTCAAGCGCGTAGGATATATATGGAAATGCTGTAGCGGTTTTGTGCACTTACTGTTAATTAACATAATAAACTTATTTTTAACTGTAAAGGTTTTATATACAAGGTGTAACATAATTAACGCACAACCTCTTAAGGGTTATTGTACTCATCATTATGAACAACTTTCACTATGGGGCCAAACCTGACATCGCGAAAAAAAATCTGCTGCTCCCTACATTTATGTTCGCATAACTCGTCAAAATGTAGGGAACAGCAGATTTTTTTTTTTCGCAATTTCAGGTTTGGTCCCATAGTAAAAGTTGTTCATAATGATGAGTACAATGATCCCTTAAGTTGTGCGTTAATTATGTTACACCTTGTATATGGAAAAGCTGTAGCGGATCGTGCACTTACTATTAATTAACATAATAACCTTATTTTTAGCTGTAAAGGTTTTATACACAAGGTGTAACATAATTAACGCAAAATCTCTTAAGGGTCATTGTACTTATCATTATGAACAACTTTTACTATGGGGCCAAACCTAAAATCACGAAAAAAAAATAAGCTGCTCCCTGTATTTATGTTCGCATAACTCGTCAAGATGTAGGGAACAGCTGATTTTTTTTCGCGGGAAATGTTATTTATAATGATGAGTTCAGTGACCCCTTAAGAGGTTGTGCGTTATTTATGTTACATCTTGTATAACAAGCGGACAGGATCTTATTAAAACAGCATTAAAATAGCCTCCACTCGTAGCAAAACTCAGAGAAATTGATTGTTTATCAAAATTCACTGGATTAGACTTATATTACTAGGTATAAAAGTTTGTTCGAATTCGCCCTAACACGTCAAATTAAGTAGTAAGACGAATTGAGTAGTAGTAAGTGTGAGAGAGACTTTTACTGACTAAAACCCATCCGTGTTCCTTCTGTTGCCTGTGCCGGGGCCACGGTAACTCTTTCGAACATCCCGTGAGCCTAGCTGGCATGAGCCCTAGCGGACCCTGTCAATTAGTGCTGACATATCTTTGAGGCGCGCGTGGAACACAACGCGCTGTCGACCCGGGTGTTCTTATCGGACGGCGAGCTACCCATTGCTCGCCGTCAGCAAGCCCGCACCTACAGTGGCCGGGAATCGGCTCTCAATTCCCGACGCCAGGGCGTCTCCTGCGGCGACCAGGGGCGTGAGGGGCAAATATTGCCTCTACCTCACGCGTTCCACCTCCTCCTTCGCGAACATTACTGCTTCGCAGAAGGACGTAACAGCTTCCCATGCACTCTTGCTCCGTACTATGTCCTGGACCAGACCCGGACGCGAGAGATCGCCGCCGCCGATCGCCTCCGCGAGGACACATCGGTAGTCCGCCCAAGCCGTGCAGACCTCCACCGTATGCTCCGCCGTGTCCTCCGGGCGATCCACACAATAGTGACACCGGGGCGTTTCCTCCCGCCGACGGTTAGCCCCGCCACCATCCTGCTGAGTGGCCCATTTTCATACGTTTTTTCCAATACAAGAGAAAAAGCAAATATATTCTTTCGTTATTCGAATACTAATAGAAAAGTATCCACAATAAAATAAACGTATTGTGAAACCACACTTACGATATTTCAGAATAATACCAATACATCAATAGATGTCCTAAATGTAAGAGGCTTTGTAACTCCACAAGCAAGTATTTTATCAAAATGTCTACGAAAAAGATGCCTATCACAGACACCGAGGTGAATACAATGAAATATTCATGAGCTAAACTATTATATTTATTCAATACTATGAAATCCAATAAGATGAATAAGATTATCGGGCGAACACAATAGAAACTGAAAGTTTTCTTCATGCGTAAGATCTGTATCTACTTTTAAAAAAATGCGGCCTTTAATTTTCATGATACGTAATTTTGACTCGTCTATTATCTCGTGGCTTAACTTAACTTAACTTTACATAGTGTAAAATCTAAACAAAAGAGGTGTCTATATGAGATAATCTCTGTAAGTCCTGATCCGATTATAAAAATATTTCTTTGATATAAAGTTACACAATTGCCCAGTGCCATAGCATATATTTTATGATATAGTAGGCTTCCACGTGAGCGGAAGTCGCGGGCAGAAGCTAGTTAAGAATATTTTTCTGCTGCCGTTATCACCATGCCATGTATAATTATTGTTGGAATAAGTACTTACACTGTAGGGTACTGTCTGGCATTATATACGTCTTTTTTTCCATTTTCTTTTTAAAAATTCTTTCGGCGTAATAAATACTTACTCCTTAACCACCTTTTATGGCGCCCACGATATCAATTCGAAGATTAAATGGAAATATCATTCCCAATTTAACTTGGGATTCTACTCACCCCGCGCAGAACATTTTCAAGCTTATTAACAAGGGATACAAAAACACGTTCTGCCCCATTTTATCCCTATTATAATATTCGTCCTTTGTGAAAATGTTCATTGTATTTTAGTACGACAGAAATACAGAATTCGCCTTATTTTTTCTTCTCAAGAAATATGATGCGCGCCTGTTCTTTGGATAATTACCTATTTACTGATTAATTATTGTATGACCAAGATGTTCTTTTAAAAATAGGTAGATCTATTTATTCCTATTTCAGTTAGGTAATAAATATGTAGCTTATTAGCGTTGACGAAAAATAACAGTTGGTAAAACAATCACATAAATGCAGGTATATAATCTAGAGGTAGATCACAGAAAAGGTGGGATGATGACATCAGACAGGTCGCTGGAACAACATAGGGCAGAGTGGCCAGAGAGAGACAGGAATGGAGAAGGTTTGAGGAGGCCTTTGCCCTGGCAAACGGACATACAAAACATATAAACAAACGCCCAATACGAGACTGACGCCTACAATTTTTGTTTGTCCGACTAACACGCTCTTAATAAATAAATAAATAAAAATATATGTTTCAGACCGTATGATCCATAAAAATACAATTAAAAAAAGTTAATACAAAAGAAAAATATAAAAATACAATTACATACACACGAACATAAACTCACGCCTTTCATATCTTGCATATTAAAAAAAAAACATTTACGCTGCTATTTCCAACTACCGCTTGTAGGTCTTGGTTACACATCCTATCAGCAAGGTCCTTAACTATACTCTTTTTATACAGTACCAACCCTGGACATGAATGATATAAAATAATGTACCTAAACATATCATTACGTTATCTATCAAATCAATATAATATATATTTTTTTATATACACATTGACATTGATGAATTTTATATATAGGTACAATGACATGAATATTTACTTTGTAAAATGTTATATTATTTTAATTACTGTGAATGTGAAGACCATGTAGGTCCTTGTTTTTTTTTTCTCTCTCAGCTTTAATCATAGTTTGCCAGTTTGATTAAATTATGCGGCCTACCCAAATGTCCTTTCTTTGGTATTGTTCGTCGAATCGTTGAGCTCCTTAACTTTACTGACAGATGCTTGCACTGACTGGACAGCTCCGCTCAATCTGTGTGGTTCTTTCCTCAAAAGACCATTTCAGACACCAACCTACATGGTCCTCACATGATCTGACCACGATTATGTCTGGACTTTAAACGAGACTGTGACCTCTGAGTTTGTTTCGGCCTTTCTTCTCAGAGTAGTCAGATAGGAAACGCCGGCGTCATCTAGTTTAAAAAAAAATGTTTGACGTGTAAAAGTGTTTGTATAAACCTACTTACATAAATAAAATCATTTATCATTTAACTAATAAACTTTTTAAAATAAACTTTGTTGTTTTTATGTTACAAAAAATATTCTGAATTTCACAATTAAAATATTCACATTTAAAAAATCTTCCTATATAAGATGATTGCCCTGAATTTTATAAATTGTTACACTATCAACGGAGCCAAAGGATTTCACAGAAACAGAGAGTAACATAAAAGCAATAAAATAGCAAACAAAATATGAAAGCAATAACAATTTTCAATCGCTAAAAGGGGTCGAGCAGCACAAAATGGCGGCCTAGGGAGATATATTAATATTTTTCTTTTTGCTTACACTACGGTCCCCGGTGTGACAGGGAAAAACTAGGCAGGTGGTGCGCTGACAGAGGTGAAACATATTAGACAAGAATTATACAGATTGAGGGCGATGTCAAGCTTGAAAGGGGAGGTTAAATGGGTCGAGGAAATCATTTTAACTCAATATCAAAAGGGGTTTGATATGATGGTTAAATAAATTATATTTCTCATCATCATAAAGCACGGATTTATAGCGGTTCCTATTTTATGGCAATAAATTCACAATCAGCTCATCTAATCATGAGATTTAATACAGTCATTGACATTCAATGGACGTCGTCCATCAACAGTTGTACCTATCTTTCTATCTGATAATACTTTAATATTCAATTCCGACGGGCTCTTGTCACCGTCGGCGTCCCAGCTGTATTAGAACCCAATGGCTTGGCACGCGACGATGGCAAGAGATCGGACGGCATGTCTTTATTTCCATGGAAGGTGGGTAGGCCTTTAGTGTGGGACGCAACTTGTGTCGACACTCTTGCGCCATCCCATCTTCCCGGCTCGGCGTGCTGTGCTGGCACTGCTGCTGCAGCTGCGGAAAACCTCAAGCGGCGAAAGTATAATAACCTTATCGGTAATTATATTTTCAAACCGTTTGGGGTTGAAACCCTCGGGCCGTGGGGTCCGAGCGCTCATGGTTTGTTTAACGAAATCTCCAAACGGCTAGTTGACACTTCCCGTGACCCAAGGGCCGGCTTTTACCTTGGGCAGAGGATAAGCATTGCCATACAACGTGGCAATGCCGCCAGTCTCTTGGGTATATTACCAGTCGACAGCGATGCGGAGGAATTTTTCGACGCCATATTTTAGTTTGTGAATAGTTTTAATTAAATTAGGATATAATTTTGTTATTTCATTAATTAATTAGGTATAAGTTGTTATGTAAAATATTAATGTATTGAAAAATAAATGAGCATATCTTTAAATATTCAAGGAATCTCTTTCGTAATTTACCAATTATTTTTTTCCATAACCTACCTACAATATAATCTCATCCAATTTCACATTCACGCCCTAAATCCGTCTCTGTATAACACAAAAACTTCAGCCAGATGTTCAAAAAGGTATGAAGAACAGAATAGGCGCCAAGTGAATTGAGAGCGTAGGTATTTTTTTTGCCGGAATACGCCGACCTACTTTTTGTCAGCCAATGCCCACTTTCACACGACATAACGCCTGTATTTTCTGATAGGCAGATAAATGTTAAACACTATTATATAATAAGTTTTCTACAGTTACACTTTTTTCTATTTCGTTCCGTCGGTTCGGATCCGACCAAACGTCAAAATGAAGTTCGTTGAACAAACGTCAAAATTAAGTTCGCTCGCATCCGAACTGACCGAACGAAATATAATGAGGTGTAGCTTAGAAGGTGTGGACTTGCGAACATTCGGCCGATAACTCGGATTTACGCTTCGGAGTAAGCCCCTTTATTTGCCTGTTATGTTTGTCCCATCTTAATTCGTTGGTCCCATTGTAATATGAGACAAACCTGAGTGATCACTGCGTAACCCCGTGGCCACGAGCTGGACGCTCAAGCGGAACGCGTCTTGTAAGAGCGACTACGATAAAATTTGACGGCACGGTTAGCGCAGTGGCTGAGCTATTGGACTGCTGCACTGCGTGTCGCGGGTTCGATTCCCGCACGGAGCAAATATTTGTATGATCTACAAGTAGTTGTTTCGGGTCTGGGCGTTTGTGTTTGTGAGTTTCTATGTTTGTAAACGCACCCACAACACAGGAGCAATTCCTAGTGTGGGGCAACGTTTTTAAAAAAAAAAAAACAAATGAAAAAAGTTGTTGAAACAAAATAATCGCATTGCTCGAGGCAAGGGAAGCTCCAGTATATATTTCTGGGAGTGAGTGTCCCCCTAGTATTTCACTCTGTGTTGGGGATTAATTGTCTTTAGGATTAATTATTTATCAATTACATAAAATAACTATAAAAATACTTCTTGTAATAAAATTATAATGAAATAATTACATGTTTAATAATGATAATTTTCTACTATGTTTCCAGGGCCCCATGCCCCCCGCCCCCGTTTCCGCACTTGGCTTGAGGTCGTGAACGGGGCCTCACACACTAGCAATGGGAAAGCGTTTCATTTTGACAATTTAACAACATCCATTGCGTTATTTAGGACGTTGTGGAGCAAACGAATTTTACAAACATATGAAGCAATAGATAAGGGATTTCCTCCAAAATCCGTCGGATTGTTATAGAAAGTGTATTACGCAATTCCAGGAAAAAATCGGGATGCTACTAAGAATGTTCTTATAGAAAAACTCTCTCTCTTTGCTCCACAAGACGGGCAGACTGTCAAGTTTTCCCGTCTTGTGGATCAAGGCGATGCATAAGACTCTTTGTACACACACGTTTTTTTTGCCGTGAAAAACTACGGTTTATTCGCCGTGTGTAGGCACGATCATCAGTGTTGTATGGATCACTATAGAAGCTTGTTGACGACTTGCGGCGGCACCGCGGCACGGCGCCGTCGCCGGTATGCGCCGTGTCTGTCCACGGCGTGATTCACATCAGTGTTGTATGGTGGTCTAGGGGAGTATGTCGATCTACCCTGATTTTGTTTTAAAATGGAGATAAATCAAGAATTATTAATGACATTGATTCATGAAAGACCTGTAATATGGGATAAGAATTGATAAGATGATGGGATGTACCTATCCAAAACCTTCTTTTCCTTTTTTTTCTCTTTTCAGTTTTATATACAAGTAATAAGCAACGATGATCTTTTTGCACAGAAAAAACACAACTGAGCCGTACCTTATCGTTGTCAGGTCCGGTTGTTTGCCGTGTCATGTACAATCTCACACGTTTTACCTACGGCTCAGTTTTTACGCCGTACCGTAATGAAACCGTGCTGTGTACAAAGGACATAATGTCTACCTCCGTGCAGATGTTTGGCCAGCAGGGAGTGGTGTTTCAGCCAAGGTTGCGGGATGTTCGAAATAGTTACCGTGGCCCCGGCACAGGCAACTGAAGGAACACGGGTGGGTTTTAGTCAGTAAAAGTTTGACACGCCCGCCCTCCCGCTCCGCCCAGAGCGGGAGAAGTCATTTGATGATTTCCCATCCACAAAAAAAAAAGAAAAGGGGAGTGGTGTTTAGACGACCAAAACCAACTTTAATGTTCTTGTGGTTTTAATAGGTACTTATGTTATGGATATCTGTTACCTGAAATAAATGAGATATTATTATTAAAGACAGGACAGCTCAGCAGTCGGGCTTGACCAAACCTACTTTTTTCTGCGAAATACTGCAGTAGCCTTGGTATGTATATGGGCCAGTGGACGACATTGTAAAGTAATTGATACTGTAGTGTTATTGACGTTAGGAATCGCATGTTGGATGAAAAATGTAAATAATATCGAACTGAAAGTGTGACAAGGGTTTTTTATCGTGTAGTTCGTGATTGGTCAGTAATGTTTACGATTTTGTGACCTGTAGAGTAGATAATAATCTTTTAATACAATCATTGCAAACTATAGTTTTGTATAAATTAGAAGCATCTTTTCAATTTTCTAAATGTGAGTACCATGGAGCGGTTTTATGTTATGATGTAGGTATGTTGACTTGAAAGAGTATGGCAGTTGAGAGTATGTCATGCTCACTTAAATGTCTCGCTGATGGTGGCGCGTGTGTTGGATCATTCGGTTCCCTACAAAATGGTTGAGCTGGATGGTGCTGATCCACGCGTCATGTTCGTGAACGGGCGCCGTCAGTGGAGACTGGTCATCTCTTAGCTGCCAGGGCTTATTTTTAATCTTATATTTTAAATTGTTTTAATTATTTATTTTTTACATAGTTCTCACATATAGAAGCAACAAGAACAATGTACCCAGGATTTTGTAACAATTTTGATTTAAAAGAGTGTCCATGGAGTTTCTTGCCCATTCTTCTCCATAGAGATCTACGTTTTGGAATGGGCGACTAGCTTCAATTTTCTGACTAACTGACTGACTCTTTAACAATTCAAAAGTGCCTGTAATTGGTTTAATTGAAATAAATGCTTTGAGTTTGAGTTTGAGTTTGATAATATGCCTGACTTTTTTCTAAACTATTTTCCATAGATAAGTTTAGTTCAAGAGTTTATTTTGTTATTTTAATTTTAGGAAGTTATTATAATAATTATATGTTAAAAAAAACTTAAAATATCTTTTTCTACTAACTAACGAACTAACTAACTATACAAATAAATATACAAAACAAAAGGAAACTTAGGCGTCGAAGTACTCGTCCGCATCGCTGTCATCCGGAAACGTGCCCAGAAGACTGGCAGCATTGCCACGTTGAATGGCAATGCTAATTCTTTGGCCAAAGAACGAGCCAGCCCTCTGGTCACGTGAAGTGTCGACCAGTCGGCGAGAAATTTCCTTAAAAAGGAGACGCGCACTCGGGCCCCATGACCCGAGCGTTTCGACCCCAAACGGCTCAAAACTGTAGTTACCGATAAGGTTACAGTATTTGCGCCGCTTAAGGGTCTCAGCAGCCGCAGCAGCGGCGCCAGCACAGCTCGCCGTGCTTGGAACATGAGATGGCGCAAGGGTGTCGACACAGGTTGCGTCCCACACCAGAGGTCTACCCACCTTCCAAGGCAACAACGTCATGCCGTCTGGTCTCTTCCCATCGTCACGTACCAAGCCGCTTGGTTCCAATATTCAAGAGTGTTAATAACTTTCAGTTAGTCAGTCAGTCATGTACAGAAAAGGATCATTTTAGCGGAGTCTGGATTTGTGCCTGTCTTATGTCTGCAGGCTCGCCCCTTATTACATGGTACTTTAACATGACAGGGGACATTTCAATTATATTTTTGTAACAAAGTTCTTTTACGCGGCTAACGGTAGGAGTAAACTGCCAGAAATCGTCACGTGAAACAGCGTTCATACTTGTATGCCCCGCTCCATGTGATTTTCTTCTTTCGAATTCACACTTTCTGTGATAATTTTTTCGTAGAAATTTTCACACAGAGAAACAGCAAATTTGGTCAACATGAAAATCCAAAATGGCGGCTGCAAATATTTTCAAATTTTTCGTCATGGGTGTTGTTTTCATAGTTTTCGAGGGTGCTAAAGTCGATAGTGAGGTCAAAATGTAAATCCAAGATGGCGGCTGCGAAAATTTTGTTTTTGTTTACAACATAAGAAATTCTAAGCCCAAACACAATCAATCAACAAGAACACAAAGGACTAAACATCACAAAGTTGCTATCACCAAAACTCGTGCCTGTTACGACTGTCGCTAATTACCAGTCGTTAGTCCTACCAACTACGAGGGACAGATAGTAATATCTACTAACAGTAATCGTTAGCGATCGCGGCACGCAATTTGTTATTTGGATTTGCTATTTTTTAATCAAATTACTGGTAATTTTTCCCTGTTAGTAGGTCAATAGGCTAGATTTTTTATTGGTCTCTTTTAATATTACTGGCTGTTGTAAAAACTGAAAGTCTTGGTATCTCACTGTTATTGTGGCCCCTTTTTAATTTAATTTTATTTAAAAAAAAAAACACGTACTTTCTCTTCTTTTTCAGGTAAGTACCTACTTTTGTGAGAAGTAAAGAATGTAAGTTTATTTATTTATTTTGCTTTAGTTTATATTAAAGACGTTCATAATATATTTTTCAACACACACAACACACATAATATATTTTGCTCGTGAAGTGGCTCTTATTGAACCGCTTTTAGGTTCATAATGCAGTGTATTAAACACGCGTGCTTTTTACTTTATATTACCACACTAGTGCAGTAATGTGCGCCACAGATAACTATTTACTAGTTGGAGATGTGCGCTTTTTTAATCTCATCAAAGAGATTTCATGCCATTTTATGCCTACTGTGTACATAAATAAAATACTTATGATAAATTACCTAACATAATATTTCATCAAATTATTTATTTTTGTAAAAAAAATAACATTATTTTGTGTTCTACATCCAAATAACATATAAAATATTCCGTTTTTATTGTTTTAATACCTATTAGACTGTTCGATGGCTTCGGGCCTTTGCTTCTCCTTCAACCTGCGAAGATACCGCGATAAAAGGAACCCGCGGGCCATATTTATATTTTTATTTTCCATAGTTTATGAAACTTTATTTTTTGCCTCGCAAATGTGTTGAAAAACGTTGTATGAAACGCGTGTGCATTGATCATTACTTCATTACATACTCAGCTCCCATAACACGCTCGCTTGCGGCTGGGGCGAATAATACCGGCTCGAGTGTAGTGACCAACATAGCACACTTGTATCATAATGTAGTCACTGCATAAACCCCATGTTGAGAGTTATTTTAAATCTACACCTATAAAGAATGTCTATATTATTTAACTAAGGACTAAACAGCTCAATTACAAGCATCTAAAACATTCAACTCGTATTTTACTTAAATTGTCCAAAACGTAAGAGCGAGACAATTCAAAGAGTTTGTTGAAATATTTCACAGTAAAGTTACATTTACGTCCGTCGGGGTTTAAACTAAATGGATTTTAAAAATTACTCAAGTACTTTAGCTTTTTAAATCTGTTTGGGAGTTTATCTTTGTCTTAAACTGACCTTTTTAAGTTTAGCAGAGACTCGAGTAATTGCTTTTAGAGAATAATACGGTGTCATATTTTATTATGGTTCCGTATTTGCCAGATGCGTAGATGCCAAAGCCGGTAACGTGGGCTTAGTAATGGGGTTCCGTCCATTACTAAGCCTACGCTGCCGTCTTTCCGTCTGTCGGTCACATGGCAGTACCTTTTTTTACTGTAATAGTTAGCCAGTTAAAATGTTTACAATATACGGCTCAATCACTATGGTTATGGCACGACAAATTATTAAAAAAAGGTAAACTATAATAATTTTGGTTGTACGGAATCCTTAGTGCACGAATCCGACTCGCATTTGGCCAATTTTTATTTATTTATTTAAGGATTACCAACGAGATACATTACAATTATCTTATTCATTAATAAAACTTGTATAATAAATATGCTATCCAGTAATGCACACTCAATTACAGGTAACCACAGCTTACACATTATCGAGTAATTACACATGCTCTGAATACATAATTAAATTAAGAATACATAAAAAAACTACCTCCCTAGGGTTTATATACGTACTAAGAGAGATAATATAGCCTTAAGTGTAATGTAGATACTATGAATGTAGATTTGAATGTACGGAAACTTGGAAGAGAAAGTTTTGAATACTCAGACAGAAACTTGGCCATCTGTGTTATGCTGTATATTTTCAGTTTTTTTTATTGTGTATGTATACAGGGTAACTTTTCAGTGGAAGAAAAACTTTAAGAACATAGATGTAATATTAAACAATAACTCTACGTGTTTTAATAACCAAAACAAGGCATTCGGTCCCATAACACCGGAGAAAAGATTAAACACCGATCTCTGTTCTTTTATACAAAAAAACTAAAACTCTGTGCTGCCTTTCAAGTTTTCTCGTGAATACTGGGAATATTTTTATCACTACCCAAATTTTCACAGGGTGTTCTATCTAAAATCTGCTGCATCATACATGTTGGTCGAGTAGGTATTGAACTTTTGTATGAAACAGCTTATTTTTTTTTCGTGATTTCAGAGTTGGTCTCATAGTGAACGTTATTCATATTCATGGGGAGAACCCCCTGTGAAAATTTGAGTAGTGTTAAAAAAATGCCCTGTATACAACAGACAAAACAAAACTTTGTTTACCACATCAACACAGATTATGTATGTGATATTTTTATCAAGATGAGAAAAAGAATTATAATTGCAAAATCACCTATACCTACCTATCTACTACTTATTTAAAGACATTTTACGGTGCTTGCTTGTCTACTATAGTAGTGTCATGTTCATGTAATAATTGTGTACGTATTTACAGAACTTCATAGTTAACCCAGAACCATGAAAAATCTACGTCCTTATGTAAAGTTGTCGTACATTTCTTGTTCTACAATAGTACAGCTAAGTCATGTATAGTAACTTGTACATATACATAGGTACTCACGTATCTATCGTGGCGTTGACCGCCGTTTTACTGCCAACCCTCGCCGGGCTGCGGATTACTGAATCTGGAAGAAAGAAAGGTCAGAGTTAAAGACTATAGGTATTTTAGTAACATTGAACGGTTGTAGCGCTAGATATTGGAATAGTACATATGTAACCAGACTACTAAATAACATAAATGGTTGAAACATACTGAAGATTGTTAAAACAATGTAGAAAATTAAAAAAAAATTCGCAAAAAATAAAGTGAACGCAATCTGGAGCTATACCATTACCTCTTAAAACGGTATTATTGTAATAATACTTCAGTGTGAGAAAGAGATGGAGCTTGACGTCCTATATCGCTCCATCTCTTTCTCACACTGAAGTAACATTAAAACAATACTGCTTTAAGAGGTGGTGGATCGGTCCCAGTACATCTAAACCACGTTCAAGATCTGTCAGTGCCCATATTCCATAACAATAATTACAGTAACAGGTCTTGAAGGCGGTTTAAATGTGCTGATCGTGTTCAGTTTCATTGGTGAAATTCGCCTTTAGGCGGGGACGATAATCGAGAGTGAAATTTCAAGGGTATGTCACGTTTAGACACATTTCGTTACAAGAGAGAGAAGAAAGATATAACTCTCTCTCTCTTTCACACTAAATCTCTCTTTTCTTTATCTATTTATTAAGAAGTTTCATAGATAATAAAGATAATAATTTCCCAAGCTGAGTTATTATTTAACAAACAATACGTTGTATTTATTTATTTAAACTTTTCACACTTAAAAAAGTACAAAGGCGGACTTAATGCCTTAGGCATTCTCTACCAGTCAACCAAGGGTGGTGAAGAGATTAGATGGCAGGTGCTCTATTAGAAATGGAACAATTTGTACATAAATAAGTTATAAACTTATAATACACATACATACATATTTACTATAATATATACCTATATTATATACAAATTCAAGAGAGAGAGGTTTTGAGATGACTCTACGCTATTTATTTTGAAAATAACTCCGGAATCTCCGCTTAAATGCATACCGACTGGTGGCCATCCTGATGTCAAGAGGTAGCGCATTCCAAAGAAGAATGGACTGAATATGAAAGGAAGAATGAACAAAGTCAGAAGTATGAGAAGGACAGAGTAGGAGAAGATTGTTAGAAGAACGAAGATTCTTAGCGTATGAAGAACATAGATATTGGAAGTGAGACACTAGATAAGAAGGAGGAGTGGGAGAGTTAAGAAGGGAGAAAAGCGTGGTCAAAGCACGCAAATTTCTTCTCTGGCGAATGGGCATCCATTTGAGCTCAGACCTGTAGCTCGACACATGGTCATATTTTCTGAGGTTGAATATGAACCGGATACAATTGTTAAGCAGTCTGTCAAGCTTATCCAGCAACACCGCATTCAAGTCAAAGTAGCACACGTCACCATAGTCAATGATAGGGAAAATCAAAGTCTGCACAAGCATAGTCTTCGTCTTAGCGGGCAAAAAGTTAAAAAAGTTGTATATTTTCTACATATATGGAAATGAATTAATTTAGTAAAAAAAAAAACTACCCTTTTACTTTTAAAGTCATAAGGGTGCTGCACACATGTCAGCAAAACCGAATGTAAATTATGCCGCCCGGCAGTGCCGAATGTGCCGAATCAAGCCGACCCGAACAAGAGCGTAGCCATCTCCATACTAACAAATCAAAACATAACAGCATCTTTTATCATTTACCCCAACATAATAACCACTTTTCCCTAACATACAACATTCCCCTTTTGAATCCTTAATATCACTTTACGGTCGCCGAAAATTCCAAACCGGTCTGCCTGTCGCAAGATTTGACAGTAAACTCCCGTAAAAAGGGTTCTCAAATAAAGTAGGTAAACAATAAAAAGCCTTGACCCCTCAAATGGCGAGGGATGGAGCTGCTAAATATGACATGAAGGCCTCATAGACCGGTCGAATGTAGCACGCTGTTTGCACTTATTTCGCGAGGCGAAACGAGTTTTTGGGAATTGAGATATTCAGGTTATATTGCCTGGAAGCATTATGTGGTATTGCCATCTAGAATTAAATCGCACTGGCACTGAATTTAGTCAATACAAAGTCGCTTTCCGTATTTGTCTGTGTGACCGCTTAATTCTACTAAACCACAAAATGGATTTTGATGCGGTTTGCACCATCATTTATAGAATTTATTCCGAAAGGTTCATATAATACATTAATATTAATTAAGAGATAATACAGGAAACCAGACGTTTTGTCAGTCAGCCGTAAAAATCTTGCGATGCGGGTTGCTAGTTCAAAATAAATCGATAATCGATATTTCTTAGAACCAAATGACTACAACCATCTGAACATCCATCAGATAACTATGTTCTGTTCTGTTTCAATGTAACAAAATGTGGGCCAAATTGTAGGCTCTAGTGATAAAACTTTTATATCTGTCGTAGTCGTTGGCAACGCTAGTTGTGGAACTAATAAAATGCGAACCATAAATATAGCTTACGATCACCTGAATTATATCTCTTTCCGATAAATTTTACTTAGTTGTTTTAAAAATCGCTTAGTCGTTCTAAATAGTTTATGCAAATGTAAAGCAATATGCACCTAGATACTTAAAGCAATGGTAAAAGAAAAAAAAAATGAAAAAGTGTTTATTCACAGACATAATAATTTATCGAATACATTATTACCTCCGCCAAACTACAAAGCAGTTAGATAACAGACGTGATTCTTTCGTATTACATAAACTACGTAAACATAATTTAAAATAACACGTTTTCACCTATACATAGGTACGCTAAACCATTAATGCATTCTTTAAATTTTATCTTGCAAATTTTATGATGATTTTTGAATCGGATTTATAGGAGACTACAGAATAAATATGTCTCTCTGCAAATCAAAGACCTCTAGATCTTCCGTTCAAACGCTCGATTTTGTGCTATAGTTTTTTTTTTTGATATTTCTCGGGACCCTAGGGTCCCGGACCTTTGAAAGGCATATGAGGGGCCGAAGCCAACTCGCAGAGGCCCGTTAGACGCTTTCAATGGAAATGAGGCACCAACCGACGATTATCCTTGTGCGTACTATGCAAGTGCACCCAAGGACAACTCCCGGTTGGTGTAGGACTATTGCAGGATATGGAGACAAAAAAAAAATTGGGCTATGGGTTTGGATGGCTAAAGTGGACTGGTTATCTAAAACTATAGAAGGACTATGGCCCCTGCCTGACCAATGTTTGATAAATACAATACACGGATAAAATGGCAGGGGGTGACTTGCACACTCAACAATGGGCCCCCAGAAACGGTCGCTAGCATATAGTGTCGTAGCGACAAGGGGGCAACATGTCTTGAGGTGCTTAAGAGGAGTGGAGAGGTATTCCACGGCTATCAGGACAATCCCGGAAGTACGGTCAAGATCCCTACCAGCATCTTACTGGACTACTTCCTTCCTCCGAGCACGTTTGCTCTTGCGAATCTCTACTCAAGCCAGCCAATAAAGGTAAGAATGAGGTGGGAGGTCAGTTCTCGTCAGTGTTCACTCCAGCCGGCCAATAAAGGCAAGCCAGAGATGAGGAACATGACTTCTCCCGGGACTAGTTAGTTATAGTTTTATTATTAGCCTTGGAAACATGTTATGTAGGAGAAGTTCCTTCCTTAGCAACAATTTCTGCGTTTTGACTACCTCGTACTCATAAATTGCTATTGCCACTACCAACGTTACAAATTCATCAACCACATCTAGCAAGTTTGCTTCCACGTCACCATTACTGTTTTCAGCAATTAGTAATGTATCCTTTTCCTCTCGTCTAGTTCATTTGTTTCACAGCAGCGTTGTAAGCTAAAGTTACTCATTACAATATTGTAGCATTATTATTTTAGTTCATCATCGAATGTTTCTTTCGGCATTTGCTTGTTTTGTATCCAAAAGGTTCTCACTGCCTTCAGGTTTTAAGAAACTTGACCTTTTCTCTATCAAAAGTAAGGGAGCGCCTGTAAGTATACCTTTCTTTGCCTGCCTTCCTCTTTCTTTCTCCTATCCTTTCTATCCACATTCAGTGATTTTAATGGCGTTATATTTTATCTCATTTATCATAGATGTTGACAATACAATTAACACTAGCGATAGACCATGTTGACGACACAGCCAACCCCATTTTGATTTTAATAACTCCATTTCGTTACTTTACTAAACGTTTAAAATTCTTTATTGTGCTTTTGCCCGCAGTCATTTGGAGTACGCCTCACAAGTGTGGAACCATAATTATAAGATTTATTTAGACATAATTGAGGGAATTCACAAGCGATTCCTACCTACATTTTTTCCTGCAGTAAAAAACTAGGAAATACACTTCCAATTATATAACGCGATGTAAGAGGTTTCAAATCTTACTACTACATAAGCGCAGAAGCATTGCAGATATGACGTATTTATTTAAAATTGCAAATGGTACCATAGATTGCACTGACCTGTTAGGCAGTTAAGGATTAGTTACATACTGCAAAATGTTTCGCAAACCTAGCTTGTTACATGTCCCTCATTCCAAGTCCGCGTACAGGCAGAATTCGTTTTTAACCCGTGCGAGCAGAAGTTTTAATAAACTGTCTGGTGAACATGATTTGGATATATTCAATACCAGTGATTCTCGGCTTTAACGGTTGTTGGTGAAAAGCTTCTTCGCGGAAAGGTAATTGTTTGCGTCTAAATGATTTTTAGTTTGTATAAGTCGTTAGTTTGTATAAAATTTATTTCCTAGTTTATGTTATAGGTTTTTTGTACCGACCTTTTTTTTTCGTATTTATTTTTAGTATTTATCAGTGGAAACTTGTAAATGGCCTCAAATTTTCCATTGTTTAAGAACACTGTACAAGCTAGCTGTAAGTTTTCCGCACATAATAAAATAAAATCAATAAAATAATGTTGTTTTTAACATCACGCAAACTATTATAGTCCCCCAAAATCCCTTCACCACATCCTAGTTTATAAAACTCAAGTTACCAATCATTACAGCATCCTTCTTTTCAACATATCACAAGGGTACACATAGTAGCTCGCCGTCCGGTAAGGACCAAGCCCGAGTCGACGGCGCGTTGTGTTCCACGCGCGCCTCAAAGAGATGTCAGCACTATTGACGAGGTCCGCTAGGGCCGATGCCAGCTAGGGTTGCGGGATGTTCGAAAGAGTTACCGTGACCCCGGCACAGGCAACAGAAGGAACACGGGTGGGTTTTAGTCAGTAAAAGTCTGACACGCCCTCCCGCTCCGCCCAGAGCGGGAGAAGTCATTTGATGATTTCCCATCCACAAAAAAAAAAAAAAAAAAAAAAAGGGTACACATAGTGTAGTTTCACTCTTTCCTCGTCTCGTAACCAAAAACGTGCTCTTTCCCCTCATTTGAGTGCATAAGCAGCGTCTTCCGTAGCATGACAATTAGCTCTGGGACCTAAAAATACATCTGACCTTGTCTCTTTCAGCTCGATGATGCTTGAGGTAACAATGTGCTTGTTGCTGTGTTTGTCTTCAGTACCAAATGCAGGGTTTATGGTGATTGTGGTGGGATGGGAAAAAATCGTCTTTGGCTCTCGGATCCTATTTTTATTAACGATTCGTTTAGTAACCAATGCTTTAGTGTGCCAGCAATTATGTGAGTTAGTTCATTTTATCTTGTATTTTCAAATTAATATTTTCCTTTTACGAAGGTGATAATAACATAATTTCACGCTTGTATTCCCCGAAGTGTTAGGCAGAGGTGTACCAATTAAACTACACCCACATTTCGCCAGTTATGTTTAAGTCACATGTGATAGGGTGCGAGCCTATTGCCATCTACCGGGCATAAATCCAGATTCCGGGCTGCTACTGAGAAATTCCAGATGGAAAAACCTAATAACACATTACCAAACCTGGGAATCGAACCCAGGACCTCATGCTCAGCGTAGTGCTCGCGACCACTAGATCCCGGTAGTGAAGATGATAATCTTGCTTAGAAATGATAGATTAGAGAATTCAAGGAAAGGATAAATCCAATAGTAATCATTCAGAACAACAGGTAACTGCGTAGATATATTCCAATTTTTCTTCATCTTATCAAAGGATTTGATCTCCGCGTAATGAAATATCAGATATTATCAGATGCACGTGATACTCCTACTTTTATAAACATTTTTATTATTTTTGTAATCAGACGATACCTCCCTTTGATATTTTTTACACTTTTCTCACGAAAATCCCTGATAATCCGCTCTGAGCTGCGAACAAGAGATTTTCAAGATGAATGAGGCTGAGAAAGAAATTGGCTTCTAAAAATAACTAGGTTCCTATTGAGATGAGAGATGGGTTGTATAAATAAAAGAGTAAAAATCTGGTACTTGAAATTGTTGTTGAGATACATTAAATTTTAATATCAACCTGAAAATGGCACAAGAACATAAAAGTTTTATTAAGAACTGACATGAAAAAAGTAATTTAAAAAAATTAAATCGACTTCAAAAATAAATTAACTCAAAATTATGAAATAACCTTAATTTCGGAAGTCAGTGTCTTGAGATCTGTATTCTGCCTTTTTTGCCACCAACTTCTGAAATTAAAGTTATTTCATAATTTTGAGTTAATTTCTTTTTGAAGTCGATTTTTTTAAATTACTTTTTTATTTCGTAATTTTTAGTTTTAAGTAAAAACTGGAATATTTGTTTGTAATATGTAGTTAATAGTTTTTTGTAAATATTGCACTAGAATTTGACCAAGGTTTTGAGATGTTTTCCCACCCATAGCTCGTATCAATAAGCCAGGCCGTCATACTTACACGTATTAGTTCATATCTTAAAAACTCCTGAACCGATTTTGATGAAACTTACACTGTTCCCTAAGTTGACGTAAATGTAAGCCAATAAAAAAAGAATGGTTACAATCCGACTGACAGTTTCGAAGAAATGCGTGGACAAACATACATACAAACAAACATACTTCTATACAATTTGATTGGAAGCCCTAATAGATTATCATTCAATTAAATTATTCTTTATTGCAATTCATAACGTACACGTACAGGTGGTGAGTATTTATAATTATAGAAACAATTATGGACCCTGTCGGGCACAGTAACATTTTAAAAGTAATAGAAATCATCATTACATACATACTCGTACGTGTCGAATTGGTGACCTTTTTATTTTTTGAAGTCGTTTAAAAATTGGTTGAAACAGAGAAAGCGAAACAGAGATATCGACATAAACATCACGCCTGTATTCCCCGAAGGGTTTGGATAGACGTGTATATTATAAAATATTCACATTAAGCTGGTTATTGCCTATTGCCATAATTATAGGTACCGTGCACAAATCCAGACTGTTGCGAGGAAATTCCTTTTGGAATAGAGTGAGAAAAAGGCATTAATAACTACGGATACGTTTTGTTTTGCTCCGGTGTAACATAGAAAGGGCGTAGTTATAAGTACTTTGGTCAGTAAACACTGACAGTCGAACCAAATAACATATCTATCACCAGTTTTGGCATACTGGAGATAGAAAAACCTATCATCGATGGTTTTAACGTCCCAATAATCTACATACAGGGTGGCGATTATGTTATCACATTAATTGAAAACACGTATTCAGTACATGATTCTGGACCCCGCTGCGTTGAAATTTTTCGTCGGTTATTAAAAAAAAAAATTGCTGCTCCATACATTTTTGCCTACCTACGAGGTCAAAATGTATGGAGCAGCAATTTTTTTTTTAATAACCGACGAAAAATTTCAACGCAGCGGGGTCCAGAATCATGTACTGAATGCGTGGTTTCAATTAATGTGATAACCTAATCGCCACCCTGTATAAGAGATTATGGAATCGTACCGGCCTGACATAAGGACCGAATTATACGTCTACCATCAATAGCGATCTGTCTTTTACTGAAAATAGGTTAGTGGGTTAGCCCGTAAAACAATAATGCTAAATAATGTTATTATTTAGCTTTTAGTTTTAATTAACGAAAACTATTCGTATGAAGTAATATTAATTACACTATAAAAGTCTGATACAACGCCACTCTATCGAGCGAAACTAATTCCCTTCACCTTCAGTAACTTCGGAGTAGGTTTGTTTACAGCGCGTTGCCATGGCAACCGAACACACCCAGACAATGAAGTGTTGTGCTATGATTTTATTAAATTTTTTTGGAGATTCTAAGGGCGACTTGCAGCAAAATAATACAAATCTCGGTTTAATTAAATCTCGATTTTGCCCTAAACTCGACTTAACTTAAATCTTATTAAGCATGTCTTGCACAAGGCAATAATTCATTCGCCGTTCATTCTTTGTGTCCCGTTTTCATATAAAAAGTTATGGCAACTCAGTTCTGTGTATAGAGAAAAAGGAATTTGATTTCATCAAATCGTCAATGTAATAAAGTCAGTGTTGGTTGTATTGCAACTGCAATACAAAATAACACGAGAACACAACTGTGTTCCCGTGTTATTTTCTAGTTTCTTTATCGTCAGTCATAATATACTATATGAGTAACAAAAATTACAATGAAGAGATCCAGGCACCTAATTTTACCACGGCAGAAATAATGCTTCACGTCTTCTGGAAAAAATCCCAATAAATGTCAAATGTCAAAATATCTAAAATCGAGACTTAATAACTCTAAACAGCGGGGCAATTGCGTAACACATTTACAGTAGGAATCGGTTTCATTTTGGCAGTTCAACAACATTCATTGCGTTGTTGAGCAGATAAATTTTTCGGACATATGAAGCAATAGAATAGCAATTTGCTTCAAAATCATTCAGATTGTGATTGATAGTGTGTTACGCAATTAGAGCGCCGACCTAGATGCCAGTTTAATTTTGACCTTCATTTAAATCGAGATTTAAGCTAAGTCGATGACATGCAAGTCGTTAAATTGAGTTTAAACCTAAGTCGAGTTTAAATCGAGATTTAAGTAAAAGCTGCAAGTTGCCTTTAGTTACAGTTATTATTAAATAGCGACCCGCCCATGCGTCGCACGGTGATTACGACTTGAAAAAACATGAAGATTTCTTTATTATTTAGCCTTTCGCAATAAACCTTTTTTGCAAAAAAAAAAAACAACCGACTCCCAAAAACAAACACTACAGACTGAAAAATAACTTTGATTTCAGATCTGTATTTAGGTTTTTCCACCGACTTCCAAAATTAAAGTTATTTTTCACTTTGTAGTGTTTTTTTTGCAAAAAAGTGTTTTTTTCACCTTTTACGCGACTACGGCGAAGCCAAAAGGAAGGGCAATGATTTTGGCAGTCTATGTTTGTATGTTCGACCATAGCGCCTAAACTACTGAACCGATTTTAATGAATGAGGAGTCAATAGATTAATAATAATAGCCCAGGTAACATAAGCTATATACATTTTATCAAAACGTTATATGACGGAATTTAAACCTAAGATTCTAACCTCGACAAAATTAAACTGTTAAAAATTAAATCATCACGTGTTTGGTATCAAAAGAAAGGTCTTGGCAATCACACACAACAAACGAACAAACACATTACAAATATGCATATATATCACATTGTTTAAATAAAAATATATGTTTAAAATGCGGTCGTACAGTTCGCGCGGTTTAGTCGTTTCAGTTATTTAACATAACATAACATAACATCACGCCTTGTTTCCCCGAAGGATTAGGCGGAGGTGTACCTATAGTACACCCACATTTTTCCAGTCATGTTTAAGTCCCATGTAATAGGGGGCGAGCCTATTGCCATCAACCGGGCACAAATCCAGACTCCGGACTGCTACTGACAAATTCCAGATAGAAAAACCCAATAACACTTTGCCCGACCTGGGAATCGAACCCAGGACCTCATGCTCAGCAGTAGCGCTTGCGAACACTAGACCAACGAGACAGATAATGATGAGTACAATGACCCCTTAAGAGGTTGCGTGTTGTTTATGTTACATCTTGTATATATGTATAGATTTGTATGTCTATAATTGAAATTGTTATGGCCCTTCTTGAAGTTTTGACTAGAATCCAGTCTCAAGTTGGCCCTTACTTAAGTACCTAAGTAAAAGTAAATACTTAAGATGGTCAAATGTAATTTGATTATTTTGTTGGGGAACTTCTAGCGGTATAGCCCGAATAGCCTATTTGCAACATTCCTTTTCAAAGGTTAACTTAAGTTATCTTCTGTTTGTTAAAAGATATAGGAGTTTAGACATGGTCCCTTTTAGTTAGACCGATAGTGGGTTTTTGAAAACGAAATTCGGCTTGAAAGTGAAAATAATGTTTTTCGTTTGTTCATATATTTCTCGTTTGTAAAGTTAAAATAAATGCAGGGACAATCTATTAATTATTACCTTTATGTATTCAACCGTTTTAACTTAAACTTTATAAAACTATATAATGTATATGTACTTTTCTCAAAGACATTATTATAAGCGAAACAACTGATTCTGCATTGAACAGTTATTGTGCTTTTAGTTGTAGTAAATGTCGATATTTTTCTGTATACATGAATTGATGAAAGTATTGATTTGCCGGCAGAAAACCGAAAACGAAAACGACGGTCGGACTCTACCTAATACACTTTATAAAATTTCCTGTAATTGTTCATAATGCATAAAGCCTTTTTATCACAGCAGGCCTTTTCTAATATCAAAATCACCTCTTGCCACCTCAAAATAAAAACAAACTTATTTCTCAACTGCCTCGTTGGTCTAGTGGTCGCAAGCGCTACTGCTGAGCATGAGGTCCTGGGATCGATTCCCAGGTCGGACAAAGTGTTATTGGGTTTTTCTATCTGGAATTTCTCAGTAGCAGCCCGGAGTCTGGATTTGTGCCCGATAGGTGGCAATAGGCTCGCCCCCTATTACATGGGACTAAAACATAACTGGCGAAATGTGGGTGTACTATAGGTACACCTCTGCCTAACCCTTTGGGGAAACAAGGCGTGATGCTATGTTATGTTATGTGTTATTTCTCAAGTGAGAATTTAGAAGTAAAACTGGTAAGGTTAACTTTTAATATTGCCACTTAAAAGTTACCCACCATACATCAAAACAAAATTCCATACACACATAGGTACCTACTTATGTACTTAGTTAATTTTGTAAAGCCGGTGTTTAAGTTGAATTTTGTGACGTCTGACGTCACACTAATTAACTCTCAACAAGTTAGCAACTCGTTGAATATTCTCTCATATTATATTGGCCAGTTGTTCTTTGAGGGTTGTATGTTAAGTAGAAGTTGTATTAATGTTTCGTTAGAATTAATGTTAAGATTAGGTGACGTCCACCTCTTCTTTTAGATATTTTAAGAATCGTTGGTCTTCTGAAAGTCTGATCAAATACATAAAATAACATCACGGCTTGTTTTCCCGAAGGGGAAGCCGAGGTGTACCTATACTACACCCAATTTCGCCAGATATGTTTAAGTCCCATGTAATAGGGGGCGAGTCGATTGATGGCAATAGGCTTCGGGCATAAATCCAAACTCCGGGCTGCTACTGAGAAATTCCAGATACTAAAACCCAATAACACTGCCCGACCTGGGAGAATTGAACCCAAGACCTCGTGCTCAGCAGTAGCGCTTACGACCACTAGACCATCGGAGCAGTGTTAGGCACTGATCAAATATTTTATCACCAATTCTGTAGTCATTATTGCTGACGCGGTGTCAGCAATAATCAAATGATTTGTCAGGGTATTTGACGAACTAGTCAGCTTAGGTAACTTATTATTTAAAAGGAGCATTTTTTTCTACAAGTATGTACACATTTTAAACTACAAAAATAATACTCAGAGATTAATCAAATTTCGTCAAATAGTGTAAACGAATAAGTTATAAACTCAAGATCTCAAATCATCAGTCCTTTTGAGTTCCTTAGTAAAATACTTAAAGTACCGAGTGGAAACACTTCCAAAGATAAATTAAAATTAATGTTTCTAATTCCTTTAATCCCATGTTCACGTTTACATTATAATGGAATAGATTCTCAGTTTATCTTTTAATAAAATTATGGCTCAATTGTATTTGTTTAGGCTATCGAAATCATTGTTTATTTTAATTGCTGTATCGCAAGCTTGAAGCAACGATTTATACATTAACGTTATTCGAAATAAAAGCGGATTGAATTCCAAAGCAGCATAAACTAAAATTGAACAAAGGTCAAACAATTGTTTTTTAGGTACTTCAAAAGTCCTGGATTCTACTGTACTTATAAAAGCTTGTCTGAAAATTTTAAAGATTTTCCTAGCCACATTTTCACAGTTTTAATTCGTGTAATTATCATTGTCCTACGGCTTTATTTATTTAGTTTGTTTTAATTTAACAAATCGTCTCAATGCGTAAAAACAGTTTATGAGCCTATGACGATCCTATGCGATACCTATGTAGGTATTTTTCTCTTGTTTCTTCTTACTTCGATAGTTCCAAATCAAATCCAACTCATTTTAATGCAGCTGATGATCCTTAACCTGATCATACCTATGCTTAGTAAAGCTGTCAAATCAAATGTTAGATGCGGTTAGTATTTTGTCGAAATATAATCGTTAAAGTCAAAGTTAACAGCAACGTCCCTAAGAAACGAAAAAGCGATGAAATTATGAAGAGACTGCACAGGTCCAGCATCCTAATTGCGTAACACACTATCAATCATAATTTGAAAGATTTTGAAGCTAATTGCTAATCCATTGCTTCATAAATTTGAAAAAATTGTCTGCTCAACAACGTAAATAATGCAATGAATGTTGTTGCACTGTCAAAAAGAAACTGATTCCGACTGTAAGTTTGTTACGCAATTGCCCCTCTGATCACTACGCCAAACAATGTAACAAATTTAATCACTATGCTAAACTGAAACTAAATTAAATGAATTTCCAACAATAAAACGAGCCTCTCTCACAAAATATCAGTTATCGATGCTAAGATAAAAATAACGTAACAGTAATAACAGTTATTTCGCTAACGAACAGTTTGTGAAATAACGTTACCCAATATTTGCTTCATTTTACATGCAGACTAGCTCTTTGCTCGTAAATAAGCATGTTTGGCTCATTTTCAAACAATTTTTATGCTACATTTGCGGCCAAAAGTTACCAAGGCAAACTTAAAAAGTTGCTGCCAGCTGGTTAGCGTGTACCTACTGCAGTAGGTAGATATAACACGAGTACCTATAGTCCTCTTATATGACATATCTCTTATGTCTCTATTGCAGCACTGCAGCCATTACAGCAAAACGCAAACAGTTTTATTTAAGCCAGAATTCTATAATGTATCTCAATCCCAATCTTGATCCGCAGTATTTGACGGCTGCTTGTGATTCGCCCTCTCAAACCATCAGATTGACAAACTCGGCCGGTGATTGACTACAGACAAGGATCGAGATCAAGATTGGGATTGAGATGAATTAAAAAAGCGGCCCTTATTGAACTTGTCTTATCGAGTTGTACCACGAAACCCCTTTCAGCTGAAGCCATCCTAGATCCTTCAAGAACAGTTTTAATTTTGAGTAGGTAATTAGGTAGGTTTACAGTAAGACGGGGTCGCGGCAGGCCATGTGAGAGATGGCGGGACGAACTGGATAGGTTCCCTCGAAGCTGAAAAGAGAACGTTTGGGCTCGCGAAAGATGTACGGAGTGGAGCAAGGCCTTTGCCCAAAATTAGGATATAGCAGGCTAGGAAAAAAAGTGGATGTTGGGGCTGGCTGGCTTGCTGCTGTACACAACTATTATTGCATTGTGTGTAGGTGCCGTATGCATCATTACATTGCGTCCATCGTTTAACTAAAAGAACATTTGAAAAGCTTTGCGTGTGCACCGTAATCAAATTCTGTAACTACCTTTTTATCTAAACAATAACAATAAAATTTAAGAATTAATAAGAAGATTTTTTTTTTATTTGAGATAGGTTTGCTCTTGACTCTAGTCTACGTCAGAGATGACAGAGACAAAGTCGACGATGAAGCGAGCTTACCCAGAAGAAGCCTGTTAACTCTCACTTTGAAGCGATCGGGGTTGCATGCGTTCGGAAACACAGACGCAGGCAGAGAGTTCCACACCTTTGCTGTGCGCATCACAAAAGACATTTGGAAACGCTTAGTGCGAATTGGTGGAATAGCAACTAGGTAGGGATGGTAACCTGCAGTGCGTCTAGATGTCCGATGGTAGAAGGGGGCAGGCGGAATGAGGTCGTGGAGTTCTCGAGCACACTTACTGAAGTATAATCTGTAGAAGACCGACAAGCAGGCACCCTTGCGGCGATGAGCCAAGCTGTGAAGCTTGGCATCCACCAGTCTTACGTCGCCAATGAGCCTCTTAGCTCTGCGTTCCACCGAGTCAAGCGTGGCAAGTTGGTATTTAGCTGAGCCATCCCAAAGGTGGCTGCAATACTCCAGATGCGAGATATATTAAAGTAATCATATTGCCACTTGCCACATTTAAAACCTGATGTAATAAATCAGTCTCTAAACTACCAAGTAAGCCGTGTTTAATATTTATTACATGCGATACATGAACGCCATCTTGATTTATTATTTTTAACACAAACACTGTGTAAACTGTGTCGTTAATTTAAAAACAAATGAATGTCCCTACTCATTCAATGTTCCGCCATTTTAACTTGTCAAGCTTTTACGATTACTGTAGTAATAAATATTGTTGAATTATCACATGGGGATAGATTTATTTTTGTGTGATTGGTGGACGAGTTATTGAGTTTCTGTCGTAATAAATAGGTAAATGGGTTAAAAGGAATAGTTGAGTTACCCAAAAGTAACCAAAAACATAGCCCAAGACACAAAAAGTTCTAAATGGTGAACTTAATTGATGTGATTACTTTTTTATAGTTATAACCATTGTTATAACATATTAAATCATGAAACTAATATTATTTATAATAAAGGCATAGTAGTTTTGACAATATGTGTGAACACCATAAACTTTCCAAATGACTTCGCTTTAGCCTAGCAGAGATATACCGTTTCTTTCCCACCTGGCAAGTTGCCAAGATCCGCCTTTTTCGTTCAATCTTGTGTACTTTTATCATTGTTCCACTTTTAATATCGAGGGTGGTTTCTTGAAAAGAATATTCATTGCTCTTGCCTTGGCTGAGGACAAAATTGGCGAAAGTATTACGTCTCGAGCATGATCCTCTTAAGATTGGTTTTGTCCAAACGAGTCAATGATCGTTCTATTCCACCAAATTCTTTAGGTGATAACTGAGCTAGAGTAGTCATAGATGTCCATTCATAGATGTACCAACCAAAGAACTCTTTTTGAACATTATAGCATACTAAGGTCCGAAATATAAAAAAGAGTGCTCGTTCTACATAATATTTTTTAATCTAAAACCTATTTTATGTATTAACACACTAGATCACGAAAGGGTTTTCAATTTATGGCAACCATTTTATAGGCTGATGGAACTGCGGGAAATGCGAGTATTTTGTCAAACTAAAATATCTTCTACACAGCCTACAAAATGTAAATTTTCAATTATCTAACAAATTCCAACAGTAAAGTTGATTACAAATAACCAATGATTTAAATCTCCTCTCTCTCTCTTTTTAAATTTGGTCCTCGTTTTTGAGGCAAATTAATTAAGTTTTGTGGCCTACAGCCATGATTAACTTACACAAAATATATTTACACGGCCATCAATGACCGCCACAGGCTGTTTGATTCTGTTCTTGCGAAATTTAATTAATGTTAATTAAGATTAACCCTTTGATGGTTTAGTGCAATCAGTACACGGCTCGCTGCCCAGAGTTCATTAACATAATTACACAGAAATTGCCCTTTTTATAATACTCGGGTTTTTTAACCTTTTAAGAATTGGAGAGAAAAATAAGTTGAGGTATGGAATATTTTATCAAAGGTTAGGTTACATTTTCCCACAACAAAGTCCTACAGCCATTCTTCTTTTTCATTGAAATGTTGCAAGTATTAGGTAGCTTGTCAGCAAGCCACCCTGCTTGGGACATCACCTGATACCATTAGCAGGTGATCTCCCAAGGTGCGTTTATTATATTATTACTCATCACATACCTTTATATCTTTTTTTCTTCTAGTATTGTCAAAATATTGACATGTTTAAAATATTACTTGGTTATCAAGGTGATTTTTAGACGTACATTTAAGCATTAGGTACTCGAGGAGGCTATTTGATTGCAACCCTACGAGTATGATACAATCTTATAACCTCACTAGTAATGTCTTATCAGCTGCTAACCTTTCCACTTTTACTTTTGACTATTCAATTTGACGACATTAGACGTCCTTAATGTTGATTTATCGAGACTTCTGGTGCTTTAAACATGTGTATGCTATTCTGTATCGCTGTGATTCTGCTTACCCGGGTCGTTTCTGTAAACTACACATGCTCCTCCAGTCAAAAAATAGAATAGTAGTAGTAGTGGAATAGTCAAAAATGTGACTGACATAAGCTACCGAAAATCTGGTTGATATCAATCTCATTGTAATGTGCTGTAGGAATGCGAAACGCTTTGAAAGCAATTGCCACTTAGCTAGGCTCTCTGGTCCTTTGTTATATCTGTAAACAGCACCAAAGACATTTTTTATTTTAAGGGTTCCGGACCCAAAAGGTGCCAACGGGACCCTATCACTAAGGCTCCGCTGTCCGTCCGTCCGTATGTGTTTAACCATGACCGCTATAAAAACAATTAATAAAAATTAAAAAAAAAAATTAAAAGGGGGTCCTCATACAAGAAACGTATTTTTTTTTAAATATTTAGTGTTAAAATATTGTAAGGTGGTACGGAACCATTCGTGTGAGAGTCCGACACGCACTTGGCCGCTTTTTAGGGTTCCGTAGTCAGCAAATCCCTTATAGTTTCGCCATGTCTGTCCGTTCGTCCGCAGCTTAGCTCAAAGACACTTAGTACTAGAAAACTATAATTTGGCACGGATATACATACTCGTATTAATCACGCCGATAAAGTGGTAATATAAAATCATGAAAAAAAAATTGTTTAGGGTGCCTCCTGTAACGTAAAGTGAACTCAAACTCAAACTCAAAGCATTTATTTCAATTAAACCAATTACAGGCACTTTTGAATTGTTAAAGAGTCAGTCAGTTAGTCAGAAAATTGAAGCTAGTCGCCCATTCCAAAACGTAGGTCTCTATGGAGAAGAATGGGCAAGAAACTCCATGGACACTCTTTTAAATCAAAATTGTTACAAAATCCTGGGTAGGTACATTGTTATTGTTCTTGTTGCTTCTATATGTGAGAACAATGTAAAAAATATGTAGATAATTAAAACAATTTAAAATATAAGATTAAAAATAAGCCCTGGCAGCTAAGAGATGACCAGTCTCCACTGACGGCGCGGGGTGAAGATGTTTTTTTGGTGTTGGGTAGGTATTTTAAAAATATTGCGGGTTTGTGAAAACAATTTTTCGATTAAGAAATCCGTTTCTGAAATAATAAGCTTTAAACTGCCAATTCTAAGAGACTTTAAAAGTTAAGAGTAATAGTCGACCAACTTACATTTGCAGTTGGAATGTATGAGAGAACATGTTTTTCAACTCCAATGTTAATATTGACGCTCACGCTCTTGGCCGGGTTTTTAAACGTTTCTATTTTTATCTTTGCTTGAATTACAAAACTGAATCAAACAAAAACAGCCGGATTCTTTGTTTGTTTATGTTTACGATAAAAATAATATTGAAAACCAGATCGAAGGACACATAAAATATTCATCATTCTTTTGCTTATTTTTTCGCTCCGCTATGATTTGCGAATTTTATTTATGACAGAGCAAAAATAGCACATGTTTTTCCCGTTTTCAATCAAAAGTGTACGTAATGGTAGAATCCTCTTAGTGCTTTTAGAAAGTAATTTTTAAAAGCTAGAAACAATATGTATTATTTATTGGAAATATGTGTTGTATGTGTATGTATGTTGTGTGTATGTCAAGTATACAAAAAAACGGGGGGAGGGGGGATCACAGGCGCTTAGTGATGTCTTAAAAACCAAGTGGGCAATCGGACCCCATGGCTCTAGTGTTTCAACCCTAAACTTCTCGAACATATATGTCCCAATAAGATCGCACCTGCAGCAGCCGCCCCAGCTCAGCCCGCCGTGCTAAGAAAATGGGATGGCGCAAGGATGTCGACACCATATTGCATCCTACACCAAAGGCCTGCCTAACTTCCAAGAAATTATGGTCATTCCGTCTGGTCTCTTCCTATCATTGCGCCAAGCCATTGGGTTCTAAAACAGCTGGCACCTGGTGACATGAGCATGACGGATAACGTCATTGATGCTGGCGTGCTGTGCCAGTTGGCCTGCGTTCTTACTGCAGGATAGGCCATTGTGTCCGTGTCAATCGACAACTTCACCGCATTGACAGCGATGCCGAGCCACAAAAGGAGCACCCAGACGCAGACAAGTAGCCAGCTGGAAGGTGCTGTCAGCCAGCATAGTGCCTATGTTGGGTGACGGTAGCGCCTGAAGCCAGAGGTTTGAGCCCGACTCCCACTCATCCACAGTTCCACAGCCAGCAATCGGGCACGCTCAGCAGTATTGGTAGACGTATTAATAAGATGCAGATCGACTCATCCCACTGTCTCTGGGAAGATGGGTTCACGGGCCGATCTGTATCCAGACAAACCATTTTTCAGGCTTTCACCGCATCGGTCAAGCACGGAACTTCAGAGTCAACCAGGAAAGGGGCTAACATTTTTTGGGTCAACTTTTCAGTGCTGTGGACAGAGGACAGGAACGTAAGCTACTACTGGTAAATTTGTGGACGCCGAGGCCACCAAAACGGATGGGTAGTGTGGCTTGCAGCCACGCTCGGTCGTCCAGGGCGACATTTAAAATGGATGTTAGTGTGTTGCAAATAATATGTATGTATGTGTATTATAAGTTTATAACTTATTTATGTACAAATTGTTCCATTTCTAACAGAGCACCTGCCATCTAATCTCTGCACCACCCTTGGTTGACTGGTAGAGAATGCCTAAGGCAGTAAGTCCGCCTTTGTACTTTTTAAGTGTGAAAAGATTAAATAAATAAATAATTTGGTCAATTTTGTCCAAGAGGTGTGGCTGCTTCCATAAAGGGGGAACATAGAAAATATATAAAATTTAGGCTAAAACAACACCAATCAAGGTGAATGCCGAATGTAAATTGATTTTGGAGAGTCTGTCGTTGAAATGTTTGATTTTATCGTCGATGAAAGGAGAAAAGCTGTCTTCTAAATTTGAGAACCTAGGAGGTAAAGTGAACTTTTTTTTATAATTTTGATTTGTGAGGGGCTATTGCATTAAATTTCTCTAGGGTCACTAATTGTCTGTCAGTAAAGTCAGAAAGGTAAGTTTCCCGAGGTTAAGGTTAACGCAAATAGATTTAAGTTGCTGTTTGATGAGTAGTAAGTCTTTCAAAACGGTGTCTGCATAACCTCGTAGCGTTCCAAAATCTAAATAAGTACCACACTTTAAATTTTGATTTTAGTTTCTTGACAATTGGATGAACTGCCAAACTTAAAATGAGTAGCCCGAGAGGGTCACCTTGTTACATGTTATTATTTTAAGACTGTTAGCTTTTAAATTCTGTAAATATTATAATCCATGCTTGTTACAACAGTAAAAAAAAAAAAAAAATATGTATTGAATAAGAAGCACTTAATGTTAATGGTAATTGAGTAACACACTTACAACGGCATTGCCTTTCATTTTGATTTCATGTTATATATACAATAAATACATACATTCCATACGTATATATAAATATACAATAATAAACATGGATAAGGATACCCTTTGGTAAGACTGGTTGTCAGACTTTCAGGCTGTTGCCTACCCGTAACAAATGCCAAAGATCTACAAATGACAGCCGGGACCAACGGCCGAGGCACGGAGGGGTTCTCGATATGTAATGGATTCATCCACATCATCCGTCCACGGAGCAACCTCGGTAAGTGTAGCTTAACCTTTGACCAACCCGTGCGGCTTTTATTATGTTGTTCTATTTTTACTTGGCAAAATGCTTTTGTGAACCATAAATTGTTTCTTTAGCCAGAAGCCCCTCTTATTCTTTAGAAGCAGTAGTATGTACATATGTTAATCTTGTCACTGAATACGCAACTGATAATGCGAAACTAGTGTTACGCATCACCTAATTCTACAGAACTTACGAGGTGATCTATAGTTTCGTCGAAACAAACAATATTACTAATAAATATAATAGTCCCACTCACCGGCCCCTTAGCAAAACGTATCCTGGCATCCAGCCAAGAAATCCCTTAGATACAGAAGGACGTATGTACGTAAATAGACAGGGAAATAAATGTCCGGATTTCAAAGCTTATCAAACGTGTTTATAAAGTACATCATTAACATTTTCCTGGGATTTATGTGGTGCAAGAACGCTAGATCGTATAAGAACGCTCAATTGGGTCGAGCGCACTCCACTTGTGGCTGAGTTGAGTACGATATTATAGCCTTAGTAGGTGCTTTGGTAAACCATGAAGGTATGGGTAAAAATGAGGTTGTCGGTTTTGATTCTGCAGATCTTTATTTTTTTGTAACAGAAGTAAAAATTTGGAATGAAATAAGTAACAGTTGTTATATTGTGCCTTTCGTTAGATTTATGATACCCAAGTTAAGAGCGGAGAAGAAAAATAAAGAAAAACTTTTTTGCAAAAAAGAAAAAACAACCGACTTCCAAAAAACACTATAAAGTGAAAAATAACTTTGACTTCGGAAATCTTATAGTTATTTTTCACTTTGTAGTTTTTTTTGGAAGTCGGCTGTTTTTATTTTTTTTTTTTGTAAAAAAGTTTTTATTTTTCATTTTTTGGTTGTGGTACCTACCCCATGCAAATTTGGATACCACTACCTGCTATGTAAATTACAGGAAGTTATTGTAACATCATCCACATATACCAAGTGGGAAAAATACGTATTATTGAATCTGACTCAAAAACTACCCAAAGTTAGTAAATTTTACATAGGACCAATTTAAAGGTAGGTATAACCCCCCGATGGAAACAAGAATCGTTCAAATCGGAGTACGCTGTAAAAAGTTAAGCGTGGTCATACATACAAAATATACGTGTCGACTCCTTATTTTTTCGTCGGTCAAAAATATAATATAATAGAATACACGACAGTGAACAACAATGCGATTATTATCCACATTTTGTGATGATATTTTAACATTCATCTTTGTGACACACATACATATATCCGCTTGCATCACTTCGTTATTGTAACATTAACATAACAAACGCCATTGTATTATGTCACGTCACATTATTTTAAACAGACTCACAGATTGATACTGACAATCACAAGACACATCAAACTAACTTAGATATATACTATATCACAAACTACCCACAAACTGGCGTATTCATACGATGAAATCAAGATTGTGAAACTTCACTGAACGTACGCAAAACATACGGATACTTAGAACCGGTTCTTCGCAGTAATCAGAATCGCCCATAAAATTATGTAAGACTCCTCGATCGAAGCATAAACGGTATAAAAGATCGTACGAACGTAAGACTTTATGATAGAGGTTTACGTGTCTAGGAAATAGTTGTATGAAAGTGGAGGGCGACTAAAAATAGAAAGTAGAAAGATTACGAAATACTTCTACGGCAACTCCGATTTAAGTTTCATTTATTGGATGTTAGAAATCGATTGTGCTGAGTGGTCAAGTGACGTCTGAACTAGTAGATATAACCTTTATTGTTGTTGGAAATCCAAAATGGAAATCCAAGATGGTGTTTTTATTTTAAATCATACGTGAGAAGGAACTTTCGCCCCCGACCGCACAGGTTTTTGTATGGGTACGGTTCTAGGGTTTAAGCATGGCCATTTACCAGTGGCTGATAACGACCTAATATGACAGATCTATATTTATGATGATTTACGAAGTAGGCACGTGCACTAGTAGCACTCTAAAAGACTGTGGGTGTACTTACGTGTATCAACACTTAAAGATACATCAAAATAAAGTGGGATGTACACGTGTGTTGTGAAGGCCAATCCGGGTGTGAATGAAGGCTCCCAGATTGTTTCGACATGTGGCAAAATAATGGGAAAAATTCGGTCATGGTTAAACACAACGAATGGAGAAGGATACGACTGATATCTTGACAAATAGATAGGTTTGGATATGTGTTGTGATTAAGGTGTCTTACAAATAGAATACGCACTGTTATTAACTATACATAATATCTTGTCGCGGGTATTTTAAACGAATTCATCAGATCATTAGAGAACAAATAAAAGTAGAAACAATCTTATAGGATCATAGGTAGCATATGAAAAATTCCTCCTTATTTATAAAAACGTTGCTTAAAGTTAAGACACGCTCTAAAACATACATACATATACAGGGTGTAAGGGACAGCCCTGCGCTGACTGATGGGGTGAATTCAGTATATCATACTAAGATAACCGGTACATGAAATTATTTCAGGAACTTTATGGCAATCCAATAAACTTGATTTGTTTTATTACCTCACACGTAATGTATCGTTACCATGGCAAAATGCGCGTAGCGAACGGCAGCGCGGCGAGCCTTCGACCGCCGAGTATTTCAACATCCATTGCTGATTTTTTTTATTTTAGCTGCTTCATTTACATAAATGGAGTGTTGCGTACAGAGAATGTAATTTTACATTGAAATAAAGGAATAGTAACTGAAAAAACGATAAAAAAAACATGAAAATTTACCTGAGAAGTTTACCGGTAGAATATAATTCAAAATTAGGAGCTGAATGCACCATTTTAGTTTGCAGAGGGCTGTCCCTTACACCCTGTACGTATGATTACACTGACGTTAATAATTGCTTAATTTTAAGCAACGCTTATAAGTAATGGAGATGTCTGGAAGACGTTGATGAAAGACCTATGTCAGCTCTTACAAATTCCAACATGTTATTATGATTATCCAATCATCTTTCCAATAATCTCCTTTTGCGCTCATCGCATACAGACGTGCACATCAATGCAATACGGAAACAAATTAATTAACGTTTGCTATAAATTGTGACCCAGTTTAAGTGTATTAGCTTCATATACAAAGCAGCGTAGTGAGCGGTTCTAACTCGAAATAATGGACTAACTTAATTATAAAGAGTTATTTTAATTCTGGAAAATGGACAGCAGTCCATTTAACCGGAGTGTGATGACGCCTCGCAGCCCTCCATCGACACCAACACCGAGACCACCCCAACAACCCATGGAGTACCAAGTAGAAGCCGTTGAACCAATTTCTACGCCTGAGATTCAGAACTGGTTGGGGACTATTCATCAATACCTGAATGAGGTTTGTGCTATTTCTTCGGAAGGAAAACTTAATTCTGAGCATAAGCAAAAAATTAACAATCTTTGCCGAAAAGTCGGACATGGTGTTTCTCAATTGGCTGTTCAATACCAGTCGTTGAAATCCAGAGTCTTACAAACACAAACAGCCCTTAAAACGATGACTGAAGCTCGAGACCTAGCGGACTGCCTCTCAGAGATGAACCGCACCATTCAGGAGTCCTGTATGAAACAATCTGCAAGTTCTACATCTTCCACGTCTTTTGCCGATATGGTGAAGAAGGGGTCCAGCAGTTTTATTCGCCCCAATAATCTTAGCTCCGTTGCGATTTTTCCGAGCGACAATTCAAAGTCCAGTGATGAGACCAAGAACATGATAAAGAAAATAATATGCCCTGGAGATATGAAGCTGAAAGTACGAGGCGTTCGTAAAATAGGGAAAGGAGGACTTATCATCAGCACTGAGACCAAGGATGACTTAGACAAGCTCAAAAAAACAGTCCAAATCGCTTCGTCAGGCCTTACTATCGACGAACCTCGGAAACGCAAACCTCGCATTATTGTTATCGGAGTTCCCGCATCAATGAGTGAAAATGAGGTTTATAAATGCATTTACGACCAAAACATTACGGAAAAACTGCCCATGACCCTAGCTACTTTTCTGAGCTCAATTAAACTTAGCCACAAGTCTGGTCGGAAAGATGCTGAGAATTGTAATTATATAATAGAAGTTTCAGCCGTCATTCGCAAGGCCCTCATCACTCAGGACAGGTTGTTTATAAACTGGACGTCCTGCCCGGTACGAGACTTTACACTAGTAACGAGATGTTACAAGTGCCACCAGTACGGTCATGCAGCTAAAACGTGTAAGGTCGCTGTCCCGGCTTGTGCCCATTGCGGAGAAGAAGGACACTCTAGTCAAGACTGCGCAAAAAAAGCTGATAATCCAAAGTGTGCCACCTGTATGCGCTTTAAAAAACAAGCCAATCACAAGACGGGAGATGCCATTTGTCCGGCTAAACAAGCTGCCGAATACAGGTACATAAACTCAATTGACTATGAAGGCGCCTAAGAGCGCCACATAATTGTTTTAAATCTTAGACTTAATCTATATATATATATATATATTTTTTTTTTTTTTTTTTTTTTTTTTTTTATTGTTATTAATTTTAAATAGAATGGATATTAATTTAATTACTGACATAGACAACTCGTTTTTAGCTGAGTCAAAGTCATGCGAGGTCGAGGACTGCAAACAATATCTTTCCCAATATCAAAAGTCACTAACCATACTAACCCAAAACATACGTAGTGTTTATAAGAACATAGATAGTTTTAACATTTTTCTTCATAGACTTAACTATAATTGTGACATAATGGTTCTAACAGAGTGCTGGCTATCAAAGCGCCACGATAATCTCCCGGTAATACCAGGGTACAACTTATTGTACACTAAAATTAACCATAATCAAAATGATGGTGTTGTTGTCTTTGCTAAGGAATCGTTAAGGGTCAAAGTCGAAGAACCTGACCTACAAGACTGTATTAGTAACTGCCTTATCATCAAAATTGGTACATCCACAGCGATAATTGCTTTGTATAGATCCCCTTCCACTAGAAACTTAACCTCTTTCCACAGTTCCCTAAACCAGATCTTTCAAACCCTTAGCCCATTTAAGAATATAATATTGACAGGCGATATTAACATTAACATTGGCTCAGAAAACTGCGATACAGGGACTCAAGATTACCTTAACATCTGTTCATACCATGGTTTTTTGCCTGCTCACACATTACCTACTCATCACAGCGGCTCTTGCCTCGACCATATGATGATTAAAACCAGCTTTTCATATATTACGCTTGTTACCAACTCAACAATAACCGACCACCATTCCGTCATACTAGCCGTAAATTTAACGCTGCCTAAGCAAAATCGACCCCAGACAAAGACTAAATTAAACATAAATAAACTCGAATATGATTTGCGCAACATTGATTATAACGTAGTTTATAATACTACTGACGCTTGCTCGGCTTTATCGTACCTAATAAAACATGTCCAACAAGCAATATTGCATAATTCGACAGCTGTGCCGGTAAATAATCGTCTTCGTAATATTAAACCTTGGATTACTCCTGGACTAATCCGCTGTATTAGACACAGAGATAGACTACATCAGAGAACTAAGAAATACCCTGATAATTTAGTCATTCTAGGCACCTATAAAAGGTACAGAAATTTTTGCAACAATCTTTTAAAGAAGCTTAAAAATGATTATGATAAACACGAATTAAATAAAGTAGGTAACAATAGCAAACAAATATGGAAGCATATTAAAAACGTCACCTACATGACTAAACAGCGTGAATCAAATTCGAGATTACTGCTTACTAACCCTTCACCACTTTTATCCGCTAACAAAGTAAATAACTTTTTTGTCAATGTTGGGAAAATTTTGGCAGAACAGACTCCGAAACTTTGCGCCCAACCATCTTTCCAAAAATTTTACAGCTGCTCTAACCTGAAGTCATTCGCGATGCTGGACACTGACGAAGACGAAGTATCCCGAATCATTTCTGGTCTTAAAGACGGTTGTGCAGTTGGATGGGATAATATAAGCAACAAGATCCTTAAACTATTTAAGCATATATTGGTACCTCCCTTGACGCATATCTTTCGAGTCTGTCTTTCCAAAGGAATTTTCCCCAAATGTTTAAAAAAGGCAATTGTTATCCCTATATATAAATCTGGAGACAAGGACTTGGTTAATAACTATAGGCCAATATCATTACTCCCCTCAATCTCGAAAATACTTGAGAAAATCATAAACAATAGGCTGGTTAACTACCTAGAAAAAAACAACCTCTTGTCACCTGCACAATTTGGCTTCAGAGCCAAATTATCCTCAGCTGATGCGGTGCATAGCCTGACCGATTATGTCTCAGAAGAGCTAGACAAAGGGAACCAGGTCCTGGGAGTCTTCCTTGATTTAGCGAAAGCCTTTGACACCGTTTCTGTTTCTGTGCTACTTATAAAATTAGAGGCCATAGGAATAAGGGGAACGACGCTGACATTACTTGCTGACTACTTAGACGACCGATCCCAATGTGTTCAGATTGACGAGTTTACGAGCGATGAGCAGAAAAATACTGGATTTGGTGTCCCCCAGGGGAGTATTTTGGGCCCCACCCTATTCCTGGTTTATATTAACGACTTGTGTAACCTTAATATCAAGCACGGCAAAATCATATCATATGCTGATGACACGGCACTAATTTTTTCAGCTAAATATAGTAGCGAATTATATAAAAACGCTCAAATCGGTTTTAATACTATCACTGATTGGCTCCAAAGCAACTTACTAACATTAAATGCTGACAAGACCAAATATATGCATTTCTCCATGCGCAAGTCGCAACTTAACACTACTAACTTCAATATATGTGCTCATCAATGTGCTAACCTGTCAGTTAACGATTGCAATTGTCCTCATATCCTTAAAACCTGTACTATCAAATACCTCGGGGTTATAATTGACGACACTCTCTCTTTTCGGCATCATATTGAAAGTCTGGTTAAAAGAGTGCGCAAATTAATATACGTATTTAAAAAAATACGAAATTTTGCAGATCCTAAATTAATCACACAGGTTTATTTCGCCCTTTGTCAATCTGTAATTAATTACTGTATCACCTCATGGGGTGGCGCATCAAAAACAATCTTGCTTCCTCTTGAAAGAGCTCAAAGAGCAATTTTAAAGGTATCACACTTCCATCCCTTTTTCTTTCCCACAGATAAGCTATATAAATCCTGCAACGTGCTGAATGTGCGTCAGCTTTTCATTACTCGTTTAATATTAAAACAGCACACCATGCTCACGTACAATGCTGACAATACTAACAAGAGACGGAATGATATAGTATGCATTTCTAATGTTACCTCCAAACATGCCTTTGTGGAAAGATTCTTTTTATTCTTAGGTCCATTTCTGTACAATAGATTAAATGGAAAACTAAGTATATATAAGCAAAATTATTTTACCTGTAAAAAATCTATAATTACCTTTTTACAACCTCTGTCTTATGAACAGACAGAGGATCTACTTGTTGTTTGCAAGTAAACTGCAAGCACGCTGTTTTTGTTAATGTATGTTTTAATTTTAGTACTTTACTATTCACTTGATGTTAATTTATTTGTTTTTAAGTAGGTATTAATGCACCTTGTAGCCTGAAACACAGATTCAACCTAGTTCAGGCAAAAAGGAACTGTGCCCTATTATAACTGTTCGATATATATATTTTTTTGTAAATGTGCCCCTTTTTATAAATAAACGATTATTATTATTATTATTATTATTATTATCTTATACCCAAAGATATGATTGGTGAACACCAATCATATCACTATTTACTCCTATATATATACATAGGTATGCCTGTATAGTTACCATTTTGTATGCTTTTACAGATGATGAAGTTTCTTGTGAAAACAAAGTATTTCTAAAAGCTCCAATACCAGAAGATTTACAAATGGTACCACAACAATGGTGAACAAGATTTATTGTACCATGAAGTTTACAAAGTACCTTGTTTGATGTTCCTTCCTCGATACCAATCAGGCAAAGAAAATCAATGGAGTGATTCTGTACAAACAAAACTATTTATATCAGTACGTTTGGATTCTGTGTTATTTTTACCGGTAGAAGTACATATGACTGTAGTTGGGTAATGTTGTGGAGTCTTGCAAGGTTTATTGATATGGGAGTAAAAAAAAGAAGCAAGAATTCGAATCCGTAGGCAGCGAACTGAAGCCCAATATTGACCCGTAACTAAAAACGTTCAAAATCTAGTCGCAATCTCATCTCAGCGACAATCAAATGTCAAAAACGTAGGAAAATTATAGTTATTTTTGACATATTGAGACTGAGATCAGACTGTGAATGTTCTTAAAATTACGAGAATTGCCCCTCAGGAATTTTATCGTTATTACTGCATATTGTAATTGGATATACATGTGGGCTATTTTATAATATATTATGTTAATCTGTTGATTTAAAGTTTCCGAACGAAACGTAGAGGCATAGCCGAAGGGGCGAGGGGTAAGAGGGTAGAAAAAACAAAAGGCGGTAGAAAGATGAAAAGTCGATAAAAATAAAAGCTGATACAAAATATTTCAAAAGGTGTTTAAATCTGCCAATCCCTCTAATTCTTCCATCCTACATACATAGGATTATTGCCGATCTGATTCCCGTTTTCAACTAGGTATATAATTACTATATTCAATTATATGTAGATTGGTAAGGTAACTATGTTTCTTGCCAAATCTTCCTACTTAAACAAATTGTTTCAAATCCAAAGCATTTCCTAAAATTTAATTATTCCAGTCTGTTCTTGATATATTATTGTACCTACTGCTTTTAAAACTATTCAAGTTTTCAAAAAAAAAAACATCGATCAGCGCTAATAATGTTAAAATTACACAGCACAGTTTTAGGAACATTGTTGTATTGTTTTGAGCAGATGATTTACTTCCGTTGTAATGGACAAGAAACTGAAAACAGGAGGATGAGGTAAGATCCGAAAACATATTATTTCTGTGCAGAATATTGCGCGTGCAACTATTAATCATCGTTGGAAAGCGGTAAATGTCCACTAGAGGATATCAGTATCCTCCGTAAACTGTTGGAACAGATGATAGTGGTCGCTGCCGTCAGTGGTATGATCACTGCAATTGATATATTGGTGGCAGTATATTAACTACATGATATTATTGCAAAGTCAAATAAAACTGAATATTCGAGTGACATAATACTGGATAATTTTGAATTCATTGGCGTCCTTTAACAAAGGTACATAACGAATACAAACATTTTTACGGTAGGAGTTAGAATTCAATCAGAAATATAAAAAAAATTACCTAATAAAATGTGTGACAGATTTTTTTTCGATGTTTCAGAGTTTGTTTCACAGCACCTGAAAGTTGTTTAAATTCATGGGTATTTTCAGCCCCTGGAAGGATGCTGATGACTACAAAGTCATCCGATATTGATTTGAAGATTTACTGATGAATCGGACGTTCCAATTACGAAACCAATTTGTACGATTGGTCACAACATGCAAATCTTGATAGGAGACATCTTCCGATGCTTGTAGATTTAGGTCAAAGACTCCATTATA
This sequence comes from Fissipunctia ypsillon, assembly GCA_947568875.1. Taxonomy (NCBI): domain Eukaryota; kingdom Metazoa; phylum Arthropoda; class Insecta; order Lepidoptera; family Noctuidae; genus Fissipunctia; species Fissipunctia ypsillon. Next base: position 21,116,250 of record OX387660.1, on the reverse strand, counting down.
TTGAATGATTAGGACCGCATCCCAATTAGAATGATGTCAAAATCAGAGTTTCTAATAAATTCCTCAAGATTTATGCCATCCTGGTATGAAGGAAGGACGTCTGGTCTCTAATTGGCTGAATTTCTATACACTATTAATGGTTTACTCGTATATCGTTGCTGCAAATACACGGATATATTTTTAACATAGTTATTGGTTATTGAAATGTAAACCCAGTAATTTTGATGTATGTTTAGGTTAGTGCTAGATTCGAGGAAGTCGGTGGAACGTTTGCTTTTTTAGTGGTTCTGTGTATAAATTAAGAGGATATTATTTTGACCTTCATCGATACTAGGATTTTTATGTTGTGGCAGTTGTTATATTATATTAGTGTGTTTCGTGTTGCTAAGAACTACAGTGCAACTGAAACAATTTCGCCTTTTGATTTGTTGCTCATAACTCTTTAAACCCAATGAACTCTTGAAGTCATTTAAAGTTTTACTTGAATAGAAAACGATTGCTAAGCTAGCTAAATTCAAAATTCCAAGTTGTTACAGTGAAATAAAAGAACATTCTACCACTTTAAACACACGTAGAAAGTTAGCCGCTAAAAATAAGACAAATTGGCTGATCATTACGACTGTCCAGCCCTATGCCGTTACATTTAAGTAAATTCGAACTTTGTCTTCCTTCAAATTGAGTTCATATTCCTAATGTTACACTAGAAAAAAACATGTAAATCTCCTTAGCAATAAAATAAAGAGATTTTTTAAATGCCCATTGATTATTGTAGCGGTTTAACGCGTTAGCCAGATGGCGATAGAAATTGCCAAATACAATGATAGGACTTTCATGAAAGATTTATCGTGTGATAAATTGTTGTGAGCTAACGAATATGTATTGCAAACCGGAACCATCTCGAGTTATTGAGAAATACAGCGAGAACTAAATAAGTAGGTAACTACTATCTTCTGTGAAATAGTAAACGTTTTCTTGCTTTGTTAGAAACCATTAGATACTGCGCTTATTGTGAAGCTGTTAAAATATGAGGAGAATTCGTTGAAAGCGAATTGGTATGAATAATGTGATTTGTTAAGCCATGTTATACTTTTGACTAGAACGCACTGATATCCAGTGAGTGCGGTGCTCCTGACCAACCAACCATGCCCATGCGACCATGTCCGATATGTTGGAGTGACCAGAGTGTCCCTACTGGGCTCAACTCATTTAACTAATACATTTATTTACCATCGAATCGAAAGAAAAAGATGACTTTTGACTATGAAAGCGTATATTGGTGCCTGAAACCTGCCTCTCTTAATCAATTCAGTACTAAGACTGCGTAAATTAGATACGTTGTAAGTTGCAGAAACAACCAAACGGCAGTATCATAGCCGTATCAAATAAAACTTGAAAGCCGACGTCCAACATAACTTCAAAAAGGCCGGGGTGGTGCCAATGTCAAAAATTACTTCGAACTAAATATGTACCAACGCGGACATTTGCGTTGAATCACTTTTCAACCTTATGACCTTAGTAATAAGGTCGAAAAGTTGTTCACCACAAGTGTCCGCGATGGTAGGTCAAATGATCTTATTCATCTTTATTTTTGGCTATGCACGTGACTATTCCATTCTACAAGGAGTAGGCCATTACAATGGCATTCGATGACTAAAACCCCCGAACGCAAAACGTGATGCGCCCTCATTCCTTTTTTAATGCCATGTCATCATAATTTGTCCCAGACAATTACTGTCGGAGCAGAAAACACCGCTTACTGGCTGTTCCAACTTGCCGTACTGTTGCACGCTCCAAGTCACCTGTTCCTCGCACATTAGCCGCTATTAACGCCCTCCTGAACTCAAACACAGATCTTGATATGTTTGCGAATGACTGGAAGATGATACTTTCAGAATATTTGAATTTCTGTGAGAAGAATGCATGACTGTGTTAAATAAATTATATGTTTAAATAGTGTAATTGATTTCGGCCGTTCTATTTAAATAAATAAATAATCATAATCAGCCTATAATGTTCCCACTGCTGGGACACAGGCCTCCTCTTTGTAATAGGGAGTGGGCCGTAAACAACCACGCGGGCCCAGTGCGGGTTGGTAGATGTCACATGTCTTCGAATTTTTTGTTCTAGGACATGCCGGTTTCCTCAATATGTTTTCCTTCACCGTTTGGAGAGCAGTGGCGAAGAAATAATTTACACAAAGTAAAGCGCCATGTAATCTACTTAGATTATTTTAACTGCTTCGACAAAGTGCGACAAAGAAAGCACGTCCCTTTACCCTACTCGCATTGTCAGTTAGGAGACGGGGAGGTTAAAAGAACGAAATGGGAATCCCTCGGTAAATTGCTTTGGTCCTGTTGAGGTTGCATACTCTGTTTCCTGCTACGCACGGCATACTAAATAGATTGTTAGTAAATGTAATTATTATTATAGTAGGTAGATATAGCTACTTTGGAAATGTTTGCAGTAAAATGCTACGTAGGTAATGTAAAGTTAGGGAAATTAATCGTTTGTCAATTTGAATACACCTACACCTAAATTTTCGGAATATGAAAAATCATTCTTTGACAGTTGCATAAAATGGCTAAGTATATCACGGTAGCTTAGCGTAGTCGTAGCGCGTCAATTTGATAAACAATTAATTTGCCTGACAAAACGGGAGGACCCGTTAGAGCTGCTCAAGATTTAAGGTTTAGGAAATCCTTTCTTAACACACCTAAGCATCCTTCTAAGGCCCTATCTTATCCAAGACGAAGATGAGAAGAAATTTCTCAAAGACAACCAATTGGTTGAAGTCACGCTTAGGTTACCGGTCTGTAAGGGACTGACTTATAAATAATAATATGGTTCACATACAGGTAAGCGTATAAAAAAGTATGCGCTTCAATAATATTCGTTTTTAGAATTGCGTACCCAAAGGGTGCCAAACGGAACCCTGCTCCGCTGTCCGTCTGTCTATCAGCGGGCTTTTTCCCATAAACCGTAACAGGTAGACAGATGAAATTTTCAATTGTGTGTTTCTATTGCAGTTATAACAACAAATAATAAAAATAATATAAAGTTAATAATTAAAAGAGGTCTCCATAGAAGAAACGCGTCTTTTTTCACTTCCCTACCATTACCGCACCCCCCGGTCTACTCCTTGATATGCAATGACCTCTGTAGCCCCATGAAACATGAGGCTACAGGGGCTAGTGTGAATCTTTGGGTTCATTCGAGTTATCGAGTCTGATTAAACCACGCTGGGGTCGCTTCATTTCATACATTCTTACGTAAAAATCGTAGTGTCACACACGAAGGGGTCCGTACCATTATACGGTGCTATGGAATTCTTCGTGTGCGAGTCCAACTCGCACTTGGCCATTTTTTTCCGACTTGGCACGAACGTTGCGCTACAGAATAACCCCTACTGTTATTCTTGCTATTTAACTTACCCTAATAAAGGAGCTGCTGTAAATTATGCAGATCCTTTTCCTGTAAACAAAAGAAAATTATGTTAAATATTGTCAACATCGACAAGAAAAATGGTTTATGAGTAACATGTTGCAAAGTCAAATCGTTTATTTCAAAAAGGCACATAAAAGGCACTTTTGAACGTCAGAGATTAACAATAAAATATAATTGATTCTAGTCGCCCCTTCCAAAGTTTAGTTTCGTATGGAGAAAAATGGGCAAGAAACTCCACTGTTACTGTTTTAAAATGTTTTACAATATTTTGTATACATTAATTATATCATTATATACGTACGTGAAGACGATGTACCTACAATAAAATTACTGTACCACAAAGTTTAAAACAATGAAAAATGAAGCAATGAAGTTAATTATGTGATAGATACATGGTGCTCAGATATTTACAAACATTGTAAAAGTAGATGATTTTCCAAAATTTTTTTTAACAGGACTTCTAATGCTAAATGGTCAGTAAATGAAATTAAATTGTTAGACATTACGTAAATTTATGAGTAATGGAGTCTTGGTATAATTTGCTCGTTTGTGAAGATTAATTAATATGTGAGGTTAAATATTACAAACTTTATATTTAAAATACATTTAATACACTATTCATAATGCGAATTCGTTAGTTATCGTTCGTTAGTTTATCTGACCAAGATTATGTCTGGACTTTAAAAGAGACTGTGACCTCTGAGTTTGTTTCGGCCTTTCTTCTCAGAGTAGTCAGATAGGAAACGCCGGCCTCATCTAGTTAAAAAAAAATATGTTTGACATGTAAAAGTGTTTGTATAAACCTACTTACAGAAATAAAATCATTTATCATTTATCATTTTGTTACTCATCATATTTACTGAAACATGAATGAGAATGAAAAATATGGTACACAGTATTCCTACAGTTAACAATTTATAGCTCGGTGTTATGTAATTAATACCTTATTTTTTTTATTTAAAGTGCTTGTAAAAGTTAATAAGTTTATTTTTAATTTTTAAAGAAACTAGTGTAGGTTAACCAAAACCATTCTTTAATCGAATTTAGCGAAGATGACGTTTAAATATGACGTTTGAATATGAGTGAAATTATTTTGACCGGTTGTATGCATTTTGAGATAACTCAAAATGCGTATACCTAAAATATGGACGGCAATGGCTTTTTCTTTGAAAACAGCTTCGTCTGAAACCTTTTCTGTACTGAAATAATGAATTCTTAATTTTAATTTTCGATTATAATGTTAATTTATTAAAGAGGATAAAATATATACACTGGATAAGCTACTAAATTAACTAAAAAACTATTCGTATATTTGTATATTAAGGAAATTGAATGAAGACTTTCGGGAAATGAGTTCCCGGAAAAGAAAAACCAGGCCATTTTTTTTCACTTACACCAATATTAGAAATACTAATTTAAAATAAGTTAATGGCAGCTCCAAGAAGCTCTAGCATTCGTAATAAATCGAGCCTTTTCAGGAAGAACATCGTTAGCGACAATTTGCACTTTTTACAGGAAAGGGTTTTTTCTTTCCTAATTAACGAAGTTGTCATTTACGATGATAATTTCTTACAACAATAACATTGTGTGAATTTAAAATAAAATTTAAGAGTGATGGCGACAAGATGTAAAACTGTCTAATTAAGAGGTTACCAAGAAAAAATAGTTTTGTGATTTTTGAAAAAATAGTTTTATGTTTTTCCTGAAAAGGCTCGACATTATAATAGTAATATTTTCTAAGAACTTGTTAGTTCGTTCACTCAACGGTTTCTGAAAAAGAAATTATATCTCCAAAATAAACCAACAAACTCAACTATCAACTAAGTTTAAAATTAAATTGAAACATTTTCGAGCATCTCTGTTACGTCACGGCTGCAACAATGCGATCTGTATCGACGCGCCACAGAAGAAGATAATGTCCAACGGCTTTGTTGTTTCAACACAATAAGCTCTACTGAAGACATTATTATATTAACTGGCTGTATATTTTCTGGTTTCATTTTAAAGTTTATTATGGGATTTTCTTTTAAGTGAGGCAAAAGAAAAGCTTCATCGTATGTAAGTTAGTTACGCAGCGTAGCTAACCAGCTTAATGACTAGATAGCGAAAAGACCAGAACGATAATTCCCGTAATTAAAAACGTTCAAAATCTAGTCACAATCTCATCGCAGCGACAATTCATGTCAAAAATCCTATACAATTTTTGACAGATTGAGACTGATATTAGAATGCGACCGTTCTTAAAAATACGGGAATTGCCCCTCTGTTCGAATTTCAAAGCTAGTCTTTCGAGGTTTTATTTTAAATTGTATTCAAGACTTACAAAGGTATTTTCGCTTGCTTTTCAAAATCTAAATGTTAGTTTAGAGGTAAAATCTCAACCATCCATAGTACAAACAGTAGGTATACAAAGTAACAATAATTAATACCACAAACTCCCTGAGCACAAACTTAACAGTTTCTAGTTAAATAGAAAATTAGTAGGCGAGTTATTCAACTCCGACCCCTATTATCTGTTCGGTTGTTAACGCTTCACCAATATTGCAAATAGCCTACGTACCACGGAAGAAACTTAATAGCTAAAGGGCATTAAAATAGCCTCTACATGTTGTAGTTTAATTGTGCCACGAGGCTTTACATGAATGTACTGATGACTAAGGCCACCGCACCAAGAAATCAACCACCTTGCCAGTCGGCTAATATTTTTATCACTGACACGATCGAGGAAAAGATATGAAGATAGCTTTCTGCCCTCGGCTTCACCAACGTGGAGGGCGGAAAATATCTCACGTGAACGCACTACAGGGTTAAAAAGTCCTAACGCAGGTCATGAACTACTAGTGTGACAAAGGACGTTGTTGAAAATGGCCTATGAATAAACAGGTATGAAACTTTTAAAATAATTACTAGTTTTTTTTTTAAATAATTTACATTACAATTATTACAATAGAACGGACAGTTCAGAATTTGGAAACCATTTTAAGTTCACTTCGGTCTTATTCCCCGGTGCCATTATTTTTTGTTTCAATTTGACGTTTTGAATAGGCAAAGGGTATTGTAGCTCATACAGCCAAGTCTTATGCACCGTAATTACAAAACTCAGCACTCTCAGCGCTGTGTGAAACGAGCAACATCGACATGTCAGTGTCGTCACATACATACATAAACTCACACTTTCTTCCCATGGGGGTAGGCAGAAACTACAGAACGCCACCTACTACGATCCTTACATACTCCTTTTGCCTCGTTTACGTTCATACATCTGGTCATACACGCACGCCGGTTGCGAGTACTACGCACCTGACCATTCTGAACAACATCACCAATAAGATAACTATATGTCTTCCTAAGGCGTCCCCTCCTGGCATTTCCACTCACATCTGCCCTGTAAATACCTTTTGTTAGTCGACTTTCATTCATCTTCTCAACATGATCAAACCATCTTAGCATACTCTTTTCAATTTTTGTCACTACATCTTCTTTTAAACCGCACCGTTGCCTTATCACATCATTCCTTAGTCTATCATTTATAGTCACAAACCATCTAAGCATACTCTTTTAGTGACACTCTTAGTGACAAAAATTGAAAAGAATCAGTGTCGTCAATGAATTCAAAATCAAAATATTTTATTTCACATAAACCTACATGGACAATGAAACGTCAGAAGCTGGGCGCACGGGTCCAATTGGTTGTTTCCTATGGAGAAGAGCCGGCAAGAAACTCCACGGTTATTCTTTAAAAAAAATTGACAGATGACTGTTTCACATTAATTACAGTATACCTCTGGTGCTCTGCCTAACCCTTTTGGGTAAACAAGCGAGATTATATATATATATATAGTATTCGCAGTAAAATGCAATACTTACTCCTAAGTCACACAAAAACGAAACAGTCCATAGCCCTAATCTAGTCACAACTACAAATAAATTAGTATAAAGAAAGAATACTTCTGACTACCTAATAGTATGTAATGAAACGTTTAAAGATAAAATACAGTGTATTTTCACTAATAAACACTCAGTTAGTATGTTTCTATTAGCCTAATTATAACCTCAAAATCCGAAAGTGTTTTAGATTTTATACAATTCTTAGAAGTGTCCGTGATTTCAATTTAGCTTCAATTGAATTTAAGCATTATTTAGATAACAGAAAGAAAATTCACGTCTCTGTTGCTTCTTAGGTGAACGATGTACGGACGCCGAACAATGTCCTTTCGTCGAAATCCGTTCATCTGATAAGGCGTGACACAGCCTTACTCTCGCATTTATAATATTAAGTATATATTTGCAAAAAAACACATTTAGCATCAATAACAACTACGATCGATAAGTAAAACGATCCATGTATGGTGGGTACAAGAACCGATAACAAATGAATAAAATGAACCCACTCATCAAATCCAAGAGTTTCTTCATAATATTTCAACGTCACACATTTTCTCTTGAAGTTTTCTTGCTACTTTAACCTTCCCATGTCAAAAGCTATTGTTTGCCTTTCACTTCCTTATGGGAATATTAGGGTAAGGATTCCTTAAATATCCTCAAAAAGGTCACACTTGAAAAACATAATGAATATGTAATTTTTTTCTCAGTTTGACGTCTTCGTTCTGTTTCAAATATTAAAACATGTAACCCAATTAGACGACTGTTTAAGAATATAGGACTTTTTTTTTCTGTAATATTTATGGTATGCATAATAAAGAGTATTCTAAATTTCCTCATTTTTTCTGTAGGTTACTTTAAAAGAAGTTAATTTTGAATATCGAAGTATAAATACGGTTACTAATTTGATGATATATTTTCATAAAGAAAACGAAACTAAAATCGTATAGGTTCACACACGATAACACCGCAAAACGCGATACATTTTTTCATATGTTTTGCCCCGCTACCTTTATCAATTGCGTAAAAGTAATTTCTTGGTTACCACTAAAAACTATTAGGATTAAAAGCAACTACACTGCATAACACTTTTGCACTCCCAGAACAGCAAAAAAAGAACGAGTTATTTTGATCCCCAAACCAACCACCATATAATTGAGTCTATCGCATTCCCGACACCATTCAGTCATCTACCTGAGCACGAAACATTGTTCACTCTGTCTACCCGTGCTTAGGGTTGACAATTGATTGATGAGGGTTGGTCCATACGCGTGAATGTTGCTCTTTGCCCAATTACTTGCGTTTGCTGGATACGTGGTGGCCCTGAGTATTGTAATTGGATTTGCGTGAGAGACAAAAGCTTCAGGTGATAGGATAAGTGCTGCTTAAGTTCGTAGATAGACGACAATTTAATATAATGAGATCTTTAGGATGGTCGGTTTATTTTTATGTTTTGTATAAAAACCATTTATTCGCCCTGTATTGTTAGTTTAGGTCCCTATTTTTCCAGACGGCCAAAATAGTAAACAAAAACAACAAAAAAGCCAGGTGTCGAGATTTGTTGCCATCTGTCTGCATAACTGCCGCCTGTCTGTATAACTGCCACCTGTCTGCATAACTGCCACCTGTCTGCATAACTGCCGCCTGTCTGTATAACTGCCACCTGCCTGCATAACTGCCGCCTGTCTGCATAACTGCCGCCTGTCTGCATAACTGCCGCCTGTCTGCATAACTGCCACCTGTCTGCATAGCTGCCACCTGTCTGCATAACTGCCACCTGTCTGCATAACTGCCACCTGTCTGCATAACTGCCACCTGTCTGCATAACTGCCATCTGTCTGCATAACTTCCGCCTGTCTGCATAACTGCCACCTGTCTGCATAACTGCCACCTGTCTGTATAACTGCCACCTGTCTGCATAGCTGCCACCTGTCTGCATAACTGCCACCTGTCTGCATAACTACCACCTGTCTGTATAACAGCCACATGTCTGCATAACTGCCGCCTGTCTGCATAACTGCCGCCTGTCTGCATAACTACCGCCTGTCTGCATAACTTCCGCCTGTCTGCATAACTGCCACCTGTCTGCATAACTGCCACCTGTCTGCATAACTGCCATCTGTCTGCATAACTTCCGCCTGTCTGCATAACTGCCACCTGTCTGCATAACTGCCACCTGTCTGTATAACAGCCACCTGTCTGCATAACTGCCGCCTGTCTGCATAACTGCCGCCTGTCTGCATAACTGCCACCTGTCTGCATAGCTGCCACCTGTCTGCATAACTGCCACCTGTCTGCATAACTGCCGCCTGTCTGCATAACTGCCGCCTGTCTGCATAACTGCCGCCTGTCTGCATAACTGCCACCTGTCTGCATAATTGCCACTTGTCTGCATAACTGCCACCTGTCTGCATAACTGCCGCCTGTCTGCATAACTGCCACCTGTCTGCATAACTGCCACCTGTCTGCATAACTGCCACCTGTCTGCATAACTGCTATCTGTCTGCATAACTTCCGCCTGTCTGCATAACTGCCACCTGTCTGCATAACTGCCACCTGTCTGTATAACTGCCACCTGTCTGCATAGCTGCCACCTGTCTGCATAACTGCCACCTGTCTGCATAACTACCACCTGTCTGTATAACTACCACCTGTCTGTATAACAGCCACCTGTCTGCATAACTGCCGCCTGTCTGCATAACTGCCGCCTGTCTGCATAACTGCCGCCTGTCTGCATAACTGCCACCAAGTGCATCTTGTATTGAATTTTTGGTTTTATTTTGCAGTCGTGTTTATTGATCTTACCAATTTTTATAGCAAGTTTATGGATGATGCCGCGTTAATAAAGCGTAATGTGTTGTGGATACCTATTTTTTATGATATCTTTATTATTAATTTATTCGTATAAACTTGTACATAATTATGTCATTATCACCGTACCAAAACTGGTCAAAGCTTCATTAAAAAAAACTGCCGTCTCTAGATTCGGGTATTAGTGCTTTTTAGAAATAGTAATGGTGTCAGCAAATAGAATATGTATTACCTGTCAATAAGTAACGTTGATTCATTGAGTTATTTACCATGATTGACGTTCGATTAGGAGCCACTGATAGCTTCAGGAATATCTAATAGGTATTGGAGATTGCGATCAAACTTTATTCATGAATCTTGGTCACGGGTTTTATAAATTCGAATTTTCTCACCGCAATCTCGTTGCAATCGATTCCAAGATGTCTCCGTATTACCTATTTTTTTCATACATCAATATGTATGTCGAGCACCTAAGCCAACGTTATCTAGGACGTAAAAATATCGCGGCGGGATTTTATCGTGCACTGGATTTTCAACTCTTGGTGCTGAGCCGAGCGTTGAGAATGAGAGAGTGCACTCCAATGTGTCAAAAACACACACTGTTGGATTTTCAACTCTCAGCGCTAAGCAGAGCGTTCAAAAATGACAAAGTCTATTTGTCTATGTGTCAGTTGGACAGTATCAACCTTTTTAAAGTTTCGTAAAGTTTCAGTTTACTGGGGGTTGTTGTCAAAACTGGTTCTGGTGGCGATTACGAGGTTGACTAATGCTGTGGTCCCACGCCTGTCGAGGCCTGTCGCGGCCCGTGCCGAGCATTTTCACCACTGGCCTCTTCGGGTAGATAAAACCCACGGCCTGTCGGTCTGGCCTGGCGCGATTTGGCCTGTGAGAAAGTGGGCTGTGGGACCGCAGCAAAATAGTGACAGAGAGTTTCTATTCTCCCATTTTGAGGCATTTTGTGGAGAGGTGAGAAACTTGTACCTTAATTCGGTCATCTTCATCATCTGTTCAAAATGCTTCAAACTCAAATAATAATATCACTTCCTAACAATAGCCATAAGATATTACTAACATTATGGATCTTTATTCTCCGATTAAAGAAATTTTGATTTGATTTTGGTTTGATTTATACAGATATTGTCAGTTTGTTACTGTTGTGTCCTGAAATAATTAGTCGTTTCTAAAATAATATCTTGAATTATTAAATTCCTTCGTATTTAATTTTTTCTATAGGTACGGATTATTGATATTAAAGCCTTATTTAGGTACCTATTGGATTCTGTAGGCACGGAAATCATTTTTTTCCGAGAATTTAAAGGAATGTCATAATGCAGTAGGTACCATGTATCGTATGAAGTCTATAGCTACTTATCACCAATTTCAACCTTCCGCACAGCTAATCATGTACCCAACCAAAGTTTTGCTTCAAAAATCAATTGCACCCAAACAACTTCAAAAAACAAACGGATGAAAGGCACTTTATTGCCAAAACAATACGGAGTTTCACCGAAAAAGGTACGTTGGAACTCTCTCAAATTCTACCAGTAGATGTACCTATACGTCACAGTATCGTTTGTTTGTACATTCCTACACTTGACCAGAGGGGATTGCGAAATGACCCGCTTTATTTAAAAAGGTCCGACCCAAAGTTGGTGATCTCTTTTCGTAGGTATTTTTCACATTAAAATGTTTGTCGTTAGGTGTACTGGCTGTTTGGGTAGGTGGGCATTGATTTTATTGAAAGTCTTATAAGATAATATATTACATACGCCGCGATTTTTTTTATCAAAACATTATATTTGAAGTACCTAGTGGTGAAAGTAGATTGGCGTGAGCGAGATCGTGATTTGACACCGCATTCATTTTACTATTGGAGTTAATCCACTACGTAACCAAACTATATTATCTAGCTAGGTAGGTAAGTTGTTTAATAGTTATAATAGTAACTGGCTTCTACTTGCAACTTTGTCCGCGTAGAAGAAACATACCCTGTGGCACTCGACATTAGTATAGCTTTCTATCAGCAAAATCATTTTTGTAATCGGAACAGGACTTCCAGAGATTACCTCTTACAAACAAAAGACAGGCAGTCCCATTGGAGACTGCCGACAGAAGTGAAAACTTAAAACATTAACATGTATACAGGCCGCTGCGCGTCTTCGCGAACTCGTAAGATAACTACCCAAAAATTGCTCAACGCGCTTAAAGAAGTATTTACTTCAAAAACAATTTCACCTCTTTTTAATATCAGTTAAGATTTGATTAGCCATTATCTGTTCAGTTCTGCCTAGGACTAGCTACAAATACTGCAGCATTCTCAAACAGCAATAATAGTAAATATCACATAGTCTTACGAATGAATCATTTCACAATAATATAAATATTACCAGCACTGCCAAATATACTCCCCATTACCAAAATACTGAGTATATTTCGGTATTGCGTTACTAATAGAATACCAAGCGAATCTATCCAAATCTCCTGATCCATATTGATCCACTTACTGTAGATACAGCTCAAAGGTTTTCCCTTAGAGAATCATAGAGGTAAGTAAACAAAGTCTCTATTTGCTGTTTGATAGTAACACGAGGAGGATTTCTTGGCATATTACAATATTTTAACAGGTGTTCAGGCTTGTTTAGGTACCTAATGTATGAAGTAACTGACTTTTTCCCGCGGCTTTGCCTGCGGAAATTATCCTACGGGAACGTACTACCGGGATAAAAGGATATCATATCCTTTGTCGTTATACCCAGGTCATCGTCTACCTGTGTGCCAAAATTTAATCGAAATCCATTAAGGCTCCTGTAAACAGGCACGATATGCGGCGCGACATAAAGGCACCGCGTGCGGCACGACGAGCGGTGCCTTTGTGTCATGCGCGATTCGCGTCGTGGGTCGCGCCTGTTAGCAGGAGCCTTTAAGGCGTGAAAGGTAACAGACAGAGTTAGTTTCGCATATATTATAATATTAGTATGTAAGTATTAATTAATAAGTAAGTATATTATAGTAAAGAAATAGTCATAATCATCCGCCTAGCCTGTTCCCAACTATGTTGGGGTGGGCTTCCAGTCTAACCGGATGCAGCTGAATATCAGTATTTTACATGGAGCGACTGCCTATCTGACCTCCACAACCCAGTTACTAGGTAATACGATACCCCTTGGTAAGACGGGTTGTCAGACTTCCGGGCTTCTGACGACCCGTAACGGCTGTCAAAGATCCACGAATGACAGCTGAGACCAACGGCTTAACGTGCTTTCCAAGGCACGTTGTCTGGGTATGTAAAAATGATCAGCCATCCATGGACTAACCTCGGCAAGCGTAGCTTAACCTGACCGATCGACCCGTGCGGCTGTTAAATACAAATACACATTGTATCGTATACTATAAAGTATAATATTGGTATGGATTGGTAGAAAGTTAAGTAATTAGTCTTCAACGTATCTTTTCTCTCTAAAACATTGTGGGAGCATCATCTGTCAACGTTGAAATAAGGATAATATTTTGGCTGATAAAATAAATCATGCTTTTTGCCTGACAGTTAATTAAATACCACACGACACTAGAGCTGCACTCGACAGACAGGCACACAGCACACAAACCCACTTCACACAAACCCTTAACTTTAAAAGTGGGTTAACTTCTTATTATTTTATTTTTAAGTTGTCACTTTCATTTTACCATAGGTACACTGCATATCTATACAAATAAATTTAATTGAAGTGTCTGTTTGTAATGTCAAAATAACAGCTTTTTACTAAATGCACATGAAAGTATTACTTATAATTTAAAAAAAAAAAACAATTTCAAAAATTTTTGTCTGTCTGTCTGTTTGTTCCAGCTAATCTACGAAGCGGCTGGACAAATTTTGATGGGATTTTGACTGGCAAATAGCTGATGTTCTAAAGAGTAACTTTGGTTTCATTTATTTTAGAGTAATAATTAGAGCTTCGAGCAAAAAAATGAAATTGAAATTGTGAAAAAATAGTGCGGGCGGCAGATGCAACGCGGCGGGTCGGGAGACGAGGGAGTTTTATTAAATTGTGGCTGTTATTGTAGTATATTGTGTATCATACGACTTCCACGCGAAAGAAGTCGCGGGGCACAGTTAGTTATTAACTAATTTTATGCATGTCCACACAACTGTGTAAATTATTGTTAATGACAACACAGCTCAGGTCCTCAAGATACAGGTACCTAGTTCATCCACCGTCCAAACAGACTGATTGTTAAGATGAAATAATGATGCTGTAGTTGTAAGGTCATCTTAATAACAAAACATCACACCTCTAATCATGTTTAAGCCCCATGTAGTAAGGGGCGAGCCTATTGCCATCAACTGGGTACAAATTCAAACTCCGGGCTGCTACTGAGAAATTCCAGAGAGACACCAATAACACTGCCCGACCCGGGAATCGAACCCAAATTGAATGCCAATTATAAACTCTGAATTCTCTAGGTTTTTACGTTTGTGGAAGAGGTGTCAAGAAATAATTGTTTATTTTGCGACACCCTTAGAGGTGACGGCGCTTAGAATATGATATCGTTATGCCTATTGTGCTTGACAGTTGAAGATCCCGTCCAACATTCGAGTTTGTTTACAAGTGCCCTTCTGACATTCACGCAAAGTCGCGCTGTTCCATTCTTTGCCGTAAAAAAAACTAACATAACATCACGCCTTGTTTTCCGAAGGGTTAGGTAGAGGTGTACCTATAGTACACCCACATTTCGCCAGTTATGTAAGACCCATGTAATCGGGGGCGAGGCTATATAATAACTAAGGTAATAATTACTAAATATAATAACTAAAATAACTAAGATTTATGATAATAAAAGTTGATTCAAAGATGAAGTGTCCTGCTTTGTTTTGATGCCTAAGTATATTATATTTCTTATAGAAAACCCCTGTGATGGATTCGGCATGTTTTCATAATAATTTTGCAGTAGAGAAATATGTATTAGATAGAAGCTATACAAAATTGGCCAAGTGCGAGTCGGATTCGCAAGGGTTCCGTATTACCGTACAATATTTAATTAAATTTACACCACTTTTTTTTGCTGGAGTAAAAAAACACGTTTCTCGTATTGGGACGCCCTTTAATTTTTAACTTTATTTTATTTTTTATTATTTGCTGTTAAAGAGGCAATAGAAATACCCAATCTGTGAACATTTCAACTGTCTACCTATTACAGTTCATGAGATACAGATACAAAACGGATACGGGACACTGAAAAGAGTGATTTGAAATCAAACTTCCGGAAGAAAATAATATAAATTCAGTAAAGTTACATGACTTAAGTCTATATCAAAGGATAGATAAAAAATGTACCCAATTAAAATAATCATACCATTAGCATAAGCTATAACTTTTGCAATTGAACTATAAGACTGTTCGTGGGCATGACGTAGAAAATTACATACCGCCACACTATTCTTCTATATCTATTACTTATTTATTACTATCGCGATATGTAGCAGACAATTTTCTTTTATGTTATACATATGTGACTAGAGTGTTGAAGAAACCTAATTTAAATTCTAAAACGTTTTAAAACAAGATTTAATTAAAACTAGGTGTTGCCCGCGGCTTGCTCCACGTGGATGTCAATACTTCCTTATTTGAATCAGATTTAGTTCACTATTTCATGGGCTTTAATTTTTTTGCGCGGAACCCTAAATATTTTTCTAAAATAAAAGTAGCTGATGTTACTCCTTATAACGTCAGCTATCTGACAACCAATTTTTACCAAGGGGTATCGTATTACCCAGTAGCTGGGTTGTGGAGGTCACATTGGCAGTCGCTCCATGTAAAGTACTGGTATTCAGCTGCATTCGGTTAGACTGGAAGCCGACCCCAACATAGTTGGGAAAAGGCTAGGCAAATGAATATAGTAACAAGTGAAACCAAATAAAATATTGTGAAACCTTATTAAACTGTGTGATTATTACAGATTCTGAAGAAACCTTTATACATAGTGTCGACATGCCACACTCATACATTTGTTGGTCACAATATTGGCAATGTTGGTCTGTGATAACTTCAGATGTGTCTCTTGAAACTTTTGTATGAGCAATTAACCTGATATTGAATATTATTGGTTGCTTCGTTGCACGCTTCGTTTTACTTAAGTACTTCGAAAATACTACCAAATATCATTTTTATATCAAAATAGCTGTGCCCCGCGACTTCGTTCGCGTGGAAGTCGTAAGATACACAATATACTAAAATAACAGCCAAATTTTAATAACATTCCCTCGTCCCCCGACCCGCTGCATTGCATCGTCCACCCGCGCTATTAGTTCGTTTTCGCTTAATGTTCTTTCAGATTTTTTTTCTTATTGCTTGGCTCCTAAGGTTGGTAGTGGGATGTTATCAATCAACTCAGCCTATCGCAGTTCACTGCTGGACATAGGCCTCTCCCAGTCTGCGCCACAACACTCTGCCCTCCGCCTTCCGCATCCAGTCTGTCCCAGCCACGTTCTTAAGGTCGTCGGTGCATCTAGCTGGGGGCATCCAACACTACGCTTGCCGATACGTGGTCTCCACTCTAGGACTCGTCTGCTCCACCGGCAGCATGGCCAGCCCACTACCACATCAGTTTGCTTACTCTGCAGGCTATGTCGGTTACTCCGGTTCTTTTCCGGATAACTTCATTCCTGATTTTATCCATCAAAGAAACTCCAAGCATAGCTCGCTCCATAACGCGCTGAGCGATCTTGAATTTGTGGACCAGCCCAACTGTCAGTGTCCACGTTTCGGCACCGTATGTCATAACGGGCAGGACGCACTGGTTGAAGACCTTAGTCTCCAAACATTGCGGGATAGGCGACAAGAAGACTTGACAAATTTGCCAAACGCTGCCCAACCCAACTAGATCCTTCTGTTGGCTTCTTTCACAAAGTTGTGTCTACCATTGTATGACTTGCCCTAGATAGACATACTCATTCCAACTTCGAGAAGCGACCCTTCGACGCGGATTTGTCTCGGCAAGACGTGTGAATTGGACAAGACGAAAGTCATGTGACTTTCGTTTTGTCCAAATTCATGCCGAGGCCAACCCGGCGAGAGACTTCATTTAGGCTATGCAGCATTTGGTCTAGCTGTTCCAGTGTCTCTGTCATTATGACGATGTCATCGGCAAAGTGAAGGTGTGAGATGTACTCGCCGTTCACGTTGATACCCCAGTCCAGCATCTTGAAGACGTCCTTGAACGCATTACGCGGCATGTTAAATAGCCTATAACCATCCTCGAGAATTAGGCTACCAAATGCATAAAGAATTTTCCAAATCTGTCTTTTTGTTCACAATTTCATGGGTTTTAATTTTTTTGCGTGGATCCCTAATTATTTTCGTAAAATAAAAGTAGCTTAAGTTACTCCTTATAACATCAGCTATCGGCCAGTGAAAGTCCTGTCAAAATCTGTGTAGCGGTTTCGGAGATTAGCCGGAACAGACAAACAGAGAGACAGACAAAAATTTTAAAAAAAGTTAAAAAAAAAGCTATAACCCGACTACGTAAAAAAAGAGGTCTAAAAAGGACGAAACCAGAAAATAATTTAAATAGAAATCCAGAAATGCATAAGTATCAAAATGGTCTAGGAAGAGCCGTGGTCGCACCCACTGTGTACTATACATACCATGTCTGTTTAATGGAGGTGTTCCTGGCACCCACATCATCATAGTAGGTATACAGTAAGTGCGACCACAGCTCTATCATTCCTTTTGGCTTCGCCATAGTCGGGCAGAAAATGTTGCTTTGTTATAAGTAGCGTATAGACTTTCATATCATCATCTGCCTAGCCTTTTCCCAACTATGTTGGGGTCGGCTTCCAGTCTAACCGGACGCAGCTGAATACCGGTATTTTACATGGAGCGACTGCCTATCTGACCTCCACAACCCAGTTACTAGGTAATACGATACCCCCTTGGTAAATGATAAATGATTTTATTTCTGTAAGTAGGTTTATACAAACACTTTTACATGTCAAACATTTGGTAAGACTGGTTGTCAGACTTTCGGGCTTCTGACGACCCGTAACGACTGTCAAAGATCCACGAATGACAACCGGGACCAACGGCTTAACGTGCTTTCCGAGGCACGGAGGAGTTTCGGTATGTAAAGATGGTCACCCATCCAGGAAACAACCTCGGCAAGCGTAGCTTAACCTGATAGATCGAACCGTGAGGCTGTTATTACTTAGTCACGAGACTTTCATATGCATTCAGTAAAAAGCTGTTATTTTGACATTACAAACAGACACCTCAATTTAAATTATTTGTATTTGTAACGCCTAGCTGTGCCTGCGACTACTTTCGCGTGGATGTTGGAAAACAATTGAATATAATAAAAAAATCTTTCTTCGTGCTGCATTGCCACAAGATCACTCGCAACAGTATACTAAAAGTGCAACTTTTACGTTCCCTCGTGCAAATAATCGTAAGTAAATTTACAACCTCAAACACATCAATGCGTCACTAAAATCGCAGTTCGCAGCGTATGATCGTCGAAGATAGTCGTAACTCACAGCACATAACGGTGCATGCTAGTTGGAAATCCATGCTCGTACCAAATCTGTTGGCATAAGCTGAAGATAAACTGTCGTTCATAGCGTCAGTTTTATGGCTTTCGCATAAAAGCAGGTAAGTGCTTGTGAAACAATATTTTAGTACGATGTGTTTTCACCTTTGCGTTATCCAAGGTCGATAAAAATTTCACCTCCATCTTTTTAACGATTGGTAATTCCACCATGGTAGTTCCTTGCTTTCCATTGAATTGTATACTTACTGCAAAAGAATACTCAATGAAATAAGAAGTATGGCGATAATAGACGAACAATGTGGGTCTTTGGATGGCTGTCGTCAAGTCAGGTATCAGTTATTGATGACAATTATTATTTATGTCATCGGCCTGTGAGCATCTTTTCATTGATGTGATGTTTATTTTTAATTACCTTGCTTCTGATCTTAAATTGATTTTGGATAGACATCACCGATATGAGCTGCAACATCACCGGGACGATTCACTTCTAGGAAGTGCTACTTTTAAACAAAAAGACGTACCTATCATCTTTGGCCTACACTGCCCTCCTGGTAAGGGGACCCCTTTAATTTTTAACTTTATTTTATTATTTGTGTTATAGCGGTCATAGTATTATACACTCTGTGAAAATTTCAAGATCCATATATTGTTATTACGGTTCAAAAGATACACTGCCTTGTGACAGACGGAGCTTTAGTAACGGGTCCCGTGGGCTCCCTTTGGGTTCGGAACCCTAAAAAGAGTATATTTTTAACTTCATTTTAATAAGTAATCACGCAGTACTTGCAGTCTTTTATGGGGCTGGTGGCTAAGTAATAACAGCCGCACGGGTCGATCGATCAGGTTTAACTACGCTTGCAGGGGTTGGTCTGTGAATACCATTTACGAAGATTTTAAATACAACCCACAACGGACCTAAAATAAAATGTATTTATTTTCCAAACATGGTCTATTATCTGAACAGCTGAGATTATCCTCCGATTGAAACCGGAATTGGTTTCAGAAGCAAAGAGGGACGAAGATAATTCAGGTGAGTGATGGCAATTTATTTTAATGATGTTTCCAAAAAGGAATTAGGTTACTTCTGAGCAAACGTAAACCCATTCGGATTACGTCATCATTTAGACTAAGAATTACCTATTAATGCACACCAAACAGAAGAAAAAACAACATCTAAACTAATAGGTAATTATTAATAAAATAAAACAAAAAAAATCCTTTATTTCTACTATAATCGTTACTTATGTTACACCTTGTATAGATGATCACCCCCATCTATACAAGGTGTAACATAATTAACGCACAACCTCTTAAGGGGTCATTGTACTCATCATTATGAACAACTTTTACTATGGGACCAAACCTGAAATCGCGAAAAAAAAAATATCAGCTGCTCCCTGCATTTATGTTCGCATAACTCGTCAAAATGTATGGAACAGCTGATTTTTTTTTCGCGATTTCAGGTTTGGTTCCATAGTAAAAGTTGTTCATAATGATGAGTACAATTATCCCTTAAGAGATTGTGCGTAATTTATGTTACATCTTGTATATACCAAGACCCCTCCGTGCCTCGGAAGGCACGTTAAGCCGTTGGTCCCGGCTGTCATTCGTGGATCTTTGACAGTCGTTACGGGTCGTCAGAAGCCCGAAAGTCTGACAATCCGTCTTACCAAGAGGTATCGTATTACCCAGAAACTGGGTTGTGGAGTTCAGATAGGCTGTCGCTCCATGTAAAATGCTGGTATTCAGCTGCATCCGGTTAGACTGAAAGCCGACCCCAACATGGTTGGGAATAGGCAGGCAGATGAGATGATGATTTTCAGTCTTACAACATTTCTTTATTTACCGCAGCACAGATTCGCCAAAGGGCCTCTCTTCAAAGATGGCTGTTTATTTTGCGAATAAACAGCTTTACTAAATAAACCGTCTTTGATTCAGAATATCAACATTCGTAGCATGACATACAAACATAGTAAATGTGTGTGTTTAAATTAGCAAGTTTGAAAATGTGTCTTATTAAACTAGCACTTCCCGTGCGACTTCGTTCGTGTGAGATTTTCAAAAAACCCTGATACTCGTTATTCTTTATTTTCGGTATTAAGTACAAATAATGAGTTTCGAATTAATCGGACCGCACGTTAAAATTCTTCCATGCAAGCTATGACACCCGCAATCCCCTTTAGGGGGTAGTTTAAAAAAAAAACAAAAAATTACAAACTTCATTATTTACGTAGATAAGTATTCGTACCCAGTTTCAAGTTTATTAAACTCAAGAAATAAGATTTTTCATACAAATAAAATCCCCCCTTTTCACCCCTTAAAGGTCGAATTTCCAAAAATCCTTCCTTCGTGGATGCTCACAACATAAAAGGCATCAACTGCCAAAATATCAAGTTTGTAGCCGCCGCGGTGCAGGCTCTGCGTTGATGAATCAGTCGGGACATGTAATTAATTTAGATAGATGATATTTATTTCTGAAATTGGTTCAAAAACACTTTTACACGTCAAAATTAAATTATGTTTTTAAAACTAGATGCGTAAGTTTTTCTTATCTGACAACTCTGAGAAGAAAGATCGAAACAAACCAGTTTATAACGTTCCCACTGCTGGGACACAGGCCTCCTCTTTATGAGAGGGAGTGGGCTATGCCCATAACCCACCACACGGGCCCAGTGAGGGTTGGTGGGTGTCACGTCATGTCGTGTGCGAATTTTTGGTACTAGGACATACCGGTTTCCTCACGATTTTTTCCTTCACCGTTTCAAAACGGTAAAGTGTGCCTTAATATTTCAAATCGAATATATTCGTGTTACATAGAGATTTTCTATTGTTTACAGTTTATGGAGCTCACTAGTCCAGTTCGGGTCAGTGATTTTTACTTAAATTATATAGTTAAGCCACCCTAAGGTTGACTGGTAGAAAATGCCTCAGGCATTAAGCCCGCCTGTGTACTGTATTTTTCTACTTGTGAATAAGGTTTTATTGAATAAATAAATGATAAGATAATTCTGCTTTTCATTTAGAATATGCCTATTGTAGGGCTTATTTTAAAACATTTCTTTTATTTGTTTGTTCTTTTACTTTTTTATTTTTTTGTACTCATCATTACATAAAGTTCCCTGCCCATGTTTCATGTTTATTATTGTATTATATATACGTATGTTATGTATGTATGTATTGTGTATATAACTGGTGCACCACTGACTACTTACAGTACTGTCTCTCCTTCTCCCTTTTTTAATCCATCCAAAGGTTGTCTGTAAAAGATCGCTTTTAGCGATAAGACCGCCCATTGTGTCACCCTATGTGTAAAATTTCTACATTTATATCTGTAATTTTTACGGTGAACATAATAAAGAGTATTCTATTCTATTCTTTTATATATTTACTTGCATTATCATCATAGACGTAGTAAACACAATCGAAGTATGTATGGAGACTAGGAGAGTAGGACTATTCTTGCTTGCAGCGCTCGGCCGTTATAGTAACGCTTGCTAACAGATGTGGTTATATTGTGCACGGGATTTTGTTTTCAAATTGGTCAGATGTAAGTTTCCTCGATAGTACATTAAGTAGTAACTTAAACTTGATGAAGGGTAGACGAAGCCAAGATTCAATACCTAGAAAAAAACAAAATTACAAAACCCCAGACTTTTATCTCATAAAAATGAAAAGCTCAATTTTCCAATACGATGACTTTAAAACTATTACTGAAATATATTTATTTAAAGCTAATGTAAGTCTTCTTTGAGCAGCACGCGGGAAACTGACTGGAAAATCGGATTTCGACGATTTTCATCAAACGTAATCGGATCACCCTGGGTCCTCATGGAAATATGAGCTTTAAAATGTAACAACTAAGTCGCATTTCAGCTTGTGGTTAATTTTGCGTGTTGGAGATTCGGCTTTGAGCTGTGCGGTAGCGGGGGCGGGATGTATCAGGTTTTTCCTTTGTTTGTCACGTTATATTGTGCTGATAATTATTTTCTGTGTTCTGTGGCCACGATTCAGGAGATTTCAATTATTTTGTGTGGTCCAGAACAATGCGATTTTCCATAACGAGTGACGATTCAGACTGCAGAATGTTCCACTTAAAATTCAATCTGTGGGACAATATTTAAGCTGGTATCTTCCTGCTGTTGTTTTGTTCACATATAAAACGGTAATACTTCTTTAAGACCCTTATATACCCGGATTCACTTACACTAGGCGACGCCTAAGTGAATAGGTACCTACAAAAATACGCGCTATTGCATTTTGAACTTTCGGTGCTGATCCAAGCGCTGAAAACCTAACATTGAAAACGGGCATAACAATTACATTAATTACTTCTTTATGTCACTAATTGATATCATATAGTCTCACGTGCTACCGCAAAACCAGTCTACACTTTACTAACTCTGTTTAGGTCAGAAGCCTGTCCAACCGGAAGTAGCTGAATATAAATATTTTAAAAGGAATGATATCCACCTGTCTACCGTAACCCAGTTACTGGGCTGGATTATCGATCTTTCCTAAAGATAGACTGACAGTTGAACTTTTTAACTATCTGTAGGTTCCTATTGGTACTTAAAAAGGAAGGTTCTCTAATATAATGTTGGGGCTGAGTATAAAGACTGGTCAGTGGTCACCCATCCAGAAAGCTACAGCAGATAGCATAGTTTAACTTATAAAAACCCGGCAAGTGTGTCTCG
The DNA here is from genome assembly GCA_947568875.1 of Fissipunctia ypsillon. NCBI lineage: Eukaryota > Metazoa > Arthropoda > Insecta > Lepidoptera > Noctuidae > Fissipunctia > Fissipunctia ypsillon. Next base: position 21,092,875 of record OX387660.1, on the reverse strand, counting down.
GATCACGCGTAATGAAGGATTCCGTAGTTGGGATAAATTTATCCCAAGAACAAACTTAACATTGTGGTTGAGAAACATGTTCTCCCATTCGACCAACTTACATAAGCCTACTTAGCTGTGATAGTTTTTCTTTTAACTTCTTTTTATAGACTACTGCCGTGAATTTTATCACATATCCAAAAACGACCAAGCTGGGGGGTGGAGGGCGGGGGGTGGTTACTCTAACAAAAATTTGCTCTTTAAAGCTTAATATTACGCATATACATCCCTGAATCGAAAAATAGTTTTAACAGACCCGCAATATTTTTAAACGACCTATCCAACGATACCTCACACTATGGGATAGACGAAAAAAAAAATCATTCCCACTTTACGTGCAAGGCTACAGTTTTTTTTTTCAAGATTTTATTTTACTACTTTGTCAGCGTGAATAATATGTATCAATCAACTCAGCCTATCGTAGTCCACTGCTGGACATAGGCCTCTCCCAGGCTGCGCCACAACACCCTGTCCTCCGCCTTCTGCATACAGTCTATCCCAGCCACCTTCTTAATTAATATGTATATCCATGCCAAATTACGGCTTTCTAGCACCAAAAGTCTCGAGCTAAGCCGCGGACAGACAGACAGACACGGACATGGCGAAACTATAAGGGTTCCTTTTTGACTACGGAACCCTAAAATAAAATAAATAAAAAAGATTATTGTGCTCAAATTCAACTTCGAATCATTGGATTCTGGCTGTAGTTATGAAGCCAAGAGCCAATCCTTAAGAATTTTATCATACCTACTCACTAAATAAGAAGCATGACTCTATAATTATTATAATAGAACATTATGTGGATGAATACAGTCTAAGCAAGACGGTTAATCTTCGAACAAAGCTAAATAAGCTTGAGTTAACAGCACGACTCCCCGAGATCAAGGTAACAATTGAACCTTTGTTCTTTACATGTGTTTGACAATAATATACTAAATGCATTACGGAAATTATTGATACGCCTAGCCGTTTTTCTACATGTGTCTGAATTTTCATTTTTCAGTATGCAGGTGTAGGTAATTGAAATAATGAGAAACCAGAAAAGGGGTCACCTGGAATGGTGAAAAAAAAATCAGTTGCTCTATACATTTGTGATCGCGAACATTTCAATGTCGACGTTTGATTTCGTGGTCGTTTTCATAGCAAAAGTGGTTCATGATGATGAGTAGATACTATTAACTACCGAAATCAAAAGGCGCTGGTTTTTGGTAGTAAAACAAAAGTATATACAACGTGTATCTGGACGAATGACATTAAATGAAAACGAGCACAGTACCAGTCTATCGCAACATTTTTAAACACGAAGATTAGTACTAGATAATGGAAAATTAAAAAATTATAGTTTTCAAACAAAATAAATAGCAGAATCGACTGCATAAAAACTAAACACGCTTTATCTAAGAAAAATCACTGACCAACGGTGTGGTGCGGGGTACGGGGCGCGACGGCGGCAATGTTTACCTATTATTACGGACTCTACATCACATCGGGATCGGGATCTACAACATGTTGAAAAATAAGAAAATGAAAAATAATTTCCTGTGGCTAAAGTATTCATTAGATTTGATTGATTTTTTGTATACGGGTAAAGAACATGATATTCTTTACGTGGTTTAAGGGAATGTCAATCGTCCTGTTACACCTTGTAACTATAAGTCTATCAAAAGTAATAAACAATAAGTGGCGAAAGTATAGAAAAATGGTATAAAAAGGAAACATCATAAAAGGCACACTAGACTACGCAACAACACTGACTACCACTACTAGACTGTAGACTTGCACAACAACTATCATGACCGATTTTCAGGCTTTCAGTTATTTAAATAACTGAAAGCCTTGTTTGTACCTTTGGCAGCTCTCAACTTACTCGTACTTTCAAAACGGGAGAATAAGAAAGAAAAAAAAACATACAGGTACCTACATTAATACTTAAAACTATCCTATGTAAATATATAAAAGTAGATACTTACGAGGGAATAAATTATCATTATGACAAAATTTCTACAAGTTTTTCTTTGTCTGTGTAATTAAGTATCGCTAAATATTCTGATAACATTGCACTACATTTTTATACCTTACAATATAGAGGCTTAGTACCTTGTTGAGCCTATTATACAGAAAAGGTCCAAAAAAAAAACAAAAAATTGCAAACGCATGTTTAGTTTGAGCCTTTATGCAAACCACGTTCTTCCTTCTCTTGTCTTGTTGTTCTGTCTTCTCTTGTCTTGTCGAAAAGTACTGGTTCAAAAAGAAGTGCAGTGTGCTGGTGTAATAATATGCTTATAATGAATAATTGTCATATTGAGTGCGTAGGAAATCTAAAAGGGCGAAAGGTAGCAACCTTTAGAATTGCTCTTTGAGCACGCTCTAAAGGGAGTGAAATTACGTATTTAACGTACGTATTTACCATTCAGCTCCAAACGCTGTTACTAATTATTCGTACTATCAACACCGACTCACACTGTATCAACAATCAAAATTGGTACAATTCACATCGCACAGTCCTAGTCACTGCATTCTGTATTTGAACACCATTATCAACGGATTACACTGCCTCATTGATTGTGTGTTTGTTAACGTGGTTGACAAAGCAAGAATTTTGGTTCGGATTGCTAGAACTGTTTTTGTGTTTGGATATTCAGAATATTTAGCCTGGAACCTAAAATTAAATAGCCACAATATTTTTGGTGACTGGTCACAGTACGGAACTTTCATTGATTAGTTTGTTATCCTAAAGAAACTTCTGAAAGATGAGGATGGCACCAATGTTTTATTCTAATATGCCACCAACGATAAATCGCGATCTCAGATCCAACCCTCAAGCGTTGCCTTTATGGCATTTCCTATAGACTAACTTGCCCGCGGCTTCGATCACGTGGAGGTCGGGACTAATCCCTCGGGAACGTACTACCGGGATAAGAAGTATCCTAATGTCCTTTACAGCGGACGCTGGATGCACAGGTGCTGGACTGAGGTGAAATTACTGCGCTAGCCACATCTGCCGCATGTCGGGGGAGCGATGGGCAAAAACCACCATTTAGTGGATTCCAAACAACAGGAAACGACTACGCGGCAGGCCTGGGAAGAGATGGCGGATTGAGCTGGACTCCTTAAAGGATTGGCCCGCAATCACAGTAGACCGGGAAAAGTGGAGAGAGGGAAGGGAGGCCTTTGCCCTGCAGTGAGACAACTCTGGCTTATATAAATTAAAAATGTCCTAACTCTTAACCTAGCTCATGGTCTACCCGTATTCCAAATTTCATCGAAATTCAGCCGTGCAAAGGTAATAATAATATAATATAACGTTTATTTGGACTCAATAAAATACAGGGTGTTTGGTAGAACGTTGAACATACGAAAATGGTGGTTAGTTGGGGTCATCTGCTACCCACTTGACCCAAATTATTTGACCCCTTGGCCCCACCGTTTTTTTTTTTACTTTTTCTTAATTTTACAGAAAATTACCAGTTTTTTTAACTTTAAATTCGAATATCTTTACTTGCGATGGGTAAAACAGGCAGGATGTTGTTTTGTATTAATGTCTAATAATAGCAGACTCTCATAAAATATTTGTTTGGTACAGATGTTAGTAGGAAAAAAAGTTTAGAGTCTTTAAAGGTGCAAAAAGATGTAAAAAAATACTTAGAGCATAACTTTGACTTGCATTTAAAAAAAAACTAAAAGCGATCGAGAACTTAGGATTACATCAAAATATCTCTGCTGTATGAGCTTTCTAACGGTATGTAATTTACATTTACTAAAACAAATATTCAGGACTTATTTGACAATTTTATCAAGTAGGAGGTTTTTGACGAAACAGAAAATTAAAATGTTTTGCTAAATTTAAAACTGTAAAGTTGTCAAAAAATGTAGCAATCAATTTAAATGAGAGGAGTACTTAAAATATCCACTCAAAGGGCCTTTTTCTGTTACCAGTCACTGCACAGACTCCTTTGTTGCGAAATTTCTAGGAAAACTAAACCACTTACATTTTGTTACCTGGGGTCGGGAGCACTAAGCAGGTAAACATTTTGTCTCACTCGTGCGCAGTCATAAGGCATGTTTTTATCTCTTTCGCTCCCGGCGGGGCCCGCTGAAGAGGCCAAAACGATGACTGAATAATTTGAATCAGTCGAGACTTAACTGCCTCTGCGATCGTTTGTGCCCGTCACTTCTGTTTTCGTTCCGAGTCGTTTTGTTAATTACTTATCGTGTTATCTGTCTGTTAAGTTTCATGTTACTGTACTGTTAAGTTTCTTGTTCCTGTGCGCTATTACGTTTTTCTTGGTGAAAAATGGCTACCTTTACCAGTGAAGAATACGCTGACATGTTGTTAGCGTATGGACGCGCCAACACTAATTGCATACTGATGTAGAAGATGTCAACATTTGGCGGAGCATACTGTGGATGGACTAATCTAAAGAAGGGATTACCAACTTGCATAATTTGCATCATTGGGCCCCTAAAGATCAAAACCCCCATACGAAGAGACGAAGAGGGTTCCAAAGAAGATTTTCAGTCAATGTCTGGGCCGGAGTGATTGGAAACAGGCTCATAGGGCCCCATTTTTTGCCCGAACATCTTAATGGGAGCAATTATTTAGAGTTTTTGATCAACGATCTACCACCATTGCTACAAGAAGCATTTGATGAAGACAGGCCTATCGTGTTCCAGCATGATGGCTGCCCAGCTCACTGGAGTCTGAGCGTACGCGAGCTACTAAACAATTGTTTCCCCAATTCGTGGATTGGCAGAGGCGGACCAATCCCATGGCCTCCGCGATCACCCGACCTCACTCCGCTCGACTTTTACGTGTGGGGAAGAGCCAAAGAACTTGTCTACTTCACGGAAGTAGAAACGCGTGAAGAATTAATCAACAGAATTAATGCTGCATTCCAAGTGATGAGGGGAGAGATGCTGCTGCGGACGACAACCGTTGAAATAAGACGCAGATGTCGCGCGTGCATTGAAAATGGAGGGCGTCAATTTGAGCAATTACTTAATTGAATAAATTCATTTAAATGTAATTTAATTGTTTTCACTGACATTTAGGTAACAGAAAAAGGCCCTTTGAATGGGTAATTTAAGTACTCCTCTCATTTAAATTGATTGCTACATTTTTTGACAACTTTACAGTTTTAAATTTAGCAAAACATTTTAATTTTCTGTTTCGTCAAAAACCTCCTACTTGATAAAATTGTCAAATAAGTCCTGAATATTTGTTTTAGTAAATGTAAATTACATACCGTTAGAAAGCTCATACAGCAGAGATATTTTGATGTAATCCTAAGTTCTCGATCGCTTTTAGTTTTTTTTTTAATGCAAGTCAAAGTTATGCTCTAAGTATTTTTTTACATCTTTTTGCACCTTTAAAGACTCTAAACTTTTTTTCCTACTAACATCTGTACCAAACAATAATTTTATGAGAGTCTGCTATTATTAGACATTAATACAAAACAACATCCTGCCTGTTTTACCCATCGCAAGTAAAGATATTCGAATTTAAAGTTAAAAACTGGTAATTTTCTGTAAAATTAAGAAAAAGTAAAAAAAAAAATACGGTGGGGCCAAGGTCAAATAATTTGGGCCAAGTGGGTAGCAGATGACCCCAACTAACCACCATTTTCGTATGTTCAACGTTCTACCAAACACCCTGTATAGCCTAATACAGTTAAATTCTTTAGAACTAGGATACAAATAATGTAAGTGAGCAGACGGCTAAAAACTATATGAACTCCTGAATTTCAAACTAGGTAAACCTGTTTCTTGGAAATCAGTGCTCTTCCGTGGTAAATTAGGTATGACAACTTACAAATCACATACATAACAATTCCAAAATTAAATGACTTAGACTATGAAAGGTAGAAATTAAGTCTAAAACTTGACAGGTGAGTAATGTAAGTAAAGTGTGCAGTGTGTGAAGTGTGGATGTAGGGTTTGAATGTGTGTGGTGCGTGTAGTGTAGGTATAGGGTGTAAAATGTGTGTGGTGTGTGAAGTATAAGTGTAGGGTGTGAGTGTGTACACGAACATGTAGGTGCACTTTCGGTATGTTAATTCTATTTTTTAAATATGCAGAGCTTTTTCCGTATTGATATAATCAAGACAAAGTAGCCATTTGGTGACCACTATTTTACATTGTTTTTAAGTTAAAGGATATATTTAGAGCATATGATTTATTTTGTTGTACAAATGGCCACCTAAGAACTTGAAAAATCTCTGTGCAAAATGAATGTGCCAAGATTTATATACGCAGACTGTATGTTTTCTACGTTTCTGTTGAAAAGACGTAGGGTTATACGTCAGTAAGCCATGCATTTTTAGGATAGTGTGAAGTATGAAAAGCTGTCTTACTGTTAATACATTGCAGATTTTGTAAAGATCGATAGTGGGATGAAAGAATGGGAGGAACGCACTAACTTTAAGCAGCGTTCTTTGAGCGCGTTCAAGTTTCTACATTATTGTTTTACACGCACTGCCCCAGGAAGTTATACAATAGACTAATAGTGACTGGCATCAGGCGAAGTATACAGTTTTAAGTACCTTAGGACTAGCTAAACGTCTGAGATTTTTTTTAAATATAAATTAATTTCCGAACCCTCGAAGAAACTAGGTCTATGTGGAGAGCAAAATTAAGTCTGCTATCTATTATGACGCCAAGGTACTTAATGATGCTCGCTTGATCAAGCAAAGGACAGTTACAGGGTGTTAGACGACTACAAATCTGGGAGTGGGCAAAAATGGAATCTGAATTACTATCAGTCGATTGTGGGACATTTCGGAGAGAAAACTTTAAATATTTTGTTGCGTCAACATTTAATGTTAACAGGTTACATCTCAGCCACTGGTTAACGGCATCAAAACCACCCTGAGCGTGTCGCAACGTGCTGTCCCATGAGATACCTCTGCAAACCAGGGCCGTGTCGTCTGTAAAAGCAACAATCTTCCCATTTTGGAGCTCAAGGTCACAAAGGTCCTTAATGTAAATGAGAAATAGAGTAGGTCCAAGGACGCTTCCTTGAGGAACTCCGTAGGTAATGAGAAGGTCGCTGTTTATCAAATTGCCAATTCTGACGCATTGATATCTGTTACTAACATAGTCTGTAAAGAGTTTAAGCGGTAACCCCCTAATGCCTCAAATTTGACCAGCAACCTAGGGACAGAGACTGTGTCAAAAGCCTTTGCTAAATCAAGGAAAATGGCGAGAACTTTATTTTTATTATCAATACTATTGACAAAGTCCGTGACTTCATGAACTGCATCACTAGTAGTTTTATTACATCTAAACCCGTATTGAGAAGCAGAGAGTAGCTTATTTTTCTCTAAGTAGTTTATTAGTATTTTGTTCATAAGTTTTTCCAAAATCTTTGACAAAGTATGTAATATTGATATTGGTCTATAATTATTAACACAGTCCCTGTCACCAGACTTAAATATAGGAAGGATTTGCGACATTTTGAAGGCTTGTGGGAAAGTTCCAGATGTAAATGCCAAATTACAAATAAAAGTTAGTGGGGTAATCAGTATCACGTCCAGGAGCACAATTAATTTTTAGATTAAGAACTAGGTTGTTTATCTCATTTTCATCTGTAGGAAGCATTACGAAAGAATGAGGACAGGTAGTTTTAAGGGGAACTGAGAAAACTGACGAAAATTCATGGGATAAATGTTTCTCCGCAAGTGAAGATGAAAGGTAACAGACAGACAGACAGAGTTACTTTCGCATTTTTAATGTAAGTATGGATATTTTGTCACTTTTTTTTTGAGGGGCTCGTTGCTAAGTAATAACAGCCGCACGGGATGATACATCAGGTTAAGCTACGCTTGCTGCGGTTGGTCCGTGGATGGGTGACCATCTTTACATACCGAGACTCCTCCGTACCTCGGAAAGCATGATAAGCCGTTGGTCCCGGCTGGTGTTATTTCTAAAAGCAATAAAAAAATCTTTCGATTTTTTCTTTCTCGTAACCACAAGCAAAATACACCTTCATTCCGTTTCACTTTCCAGTACAATGGATCATTTCAAAAGACCGTCACATCAAAGATTGGAGCTGACAAATGATAAATAATTTTACAACAATGGAAGTATTTGCCGAAGATTTTAGGTCAATTGATGCTGAAATCTTTTGTTATAATGGTATATAATGTATTGGAGTTAATTGTTTCGGTGGAAAATCAAAAAAATATTAGGCATAGCGATGACACCTTTTAGACAGCAAAATGACTGATGAACAGTTCATCATGAACTGAAGAAATCAACCAACTTTTTTATTTTTTAACCGAGTTATAGTACTGTTTAGATAGAAATGTATTATTTTCTTTGTATATAATCATTATTTGGTTTCTATTCTTTTGTAGGTAAAGCGACTGTTTATTTTATCCTAGTACTTAACAATTGGATAAATATTTTGTGTTTTTGCTTAGGTTATCATGATGTGATTCAGTTTATTCATGTCCAATGACTTTGTTGGCCATTGCTATAATTTTTAATAAAATCAAATGTCATTTATTCAAACTAGGCTGAGAATCAGCACTTTTCGAAGTTCAAAAATTACATAAGACAGTCCCCCACAACGCCTGCTCTTCACCACTTCCTAGTGCTTTAGCTGGGAAGAAGAAGTGGCGCAACAAACTGCCCAGCTGATTATTTAGGTCACGATGTTCAAAATAAAATGAGTGGCATATACTTGGCAACAAACTGTAGAGACTTTAGCCTGACGTGCTTTTATCGTGCGTGCGTGCAACCTGCGCGACTTCACGAGTAATGATTAGATTACGAGACAAACATTGATTTGAAAAAATAAAATAGGAAAAATCAGTAAGGTGTATTACTTTATATAGTGTATTGTCTATGGTAAGGTATCAGTTTATTTGACAAGCGGTGATCTTGTTGCAAATAATGATGATTGACTCAAAGACCAACATACTCGTATAATCCAAGTTTTAGTGCAGAGCCGCCTTTCATTTACCCCGGTACCTTTTAAGCACCCCCTCTCCGATGTTTACAGTACTATCGGGGAAACTTACATCTAACCAGATTGAAATCAAAATCCTGTGCAGACGATGACTACATCTGTTTTACGCCCCTTTTTGCGTCGACCAATAAGACGATATGAATAATAAACGATAGTACCTATGATATCATCTCTTTTTATACCTATTCGCTTTATCTTCTTCTGAGTTGTACTTAGATATATAATCAAAACCACAAGTGAAATGAAAATAAATGAGTAGACGTAATAATATTCTAATCAAACAAACTAGGTATCTACCATACTAAAGGTCAAAAAGAGGTCCTTCGACAAATATTATTACAATGAGTGTTCTCTTTTCATAATATACAGAAAAAGGAAAACTTTCGACTGGCATAGGCTTCTTTATAGAAAATATAGGAGGCCTTTTCATGATCCTTCATGAAAGGCTTCCTATCTTTTTTAAAAAGATACGATTTTCTGAAGTTTAATGTTTATAATATCATTTTGGGTAGATATTCGTCGAAAAATAGAGAGATTGTGGTTTTTGGCGATATTATTTGTAATCAGGACTAACTACCTGCTGAATAATAGAGGGATCCTAATAAATGAGTAATTAAATAAAGTGCGGTATTGGATTTTTGACGCTCGGCTCAGTAGCCGAAAGTTGAAATTCGAACATTGCGCTTTTATTTAGGCATTCATTTAGGTATCGTCTAGTGTTAGTGAAAACGAGCAGTAATTCAGAATATAAACATTATTTTTAATGGGTTTTGTTGAGAGCAAGTTAGCAATGAATGAAAAAAGGTTGGATGATGGCAATTTATTGTAATTATCGCAAAGAAAGAAGCTAAGTACTGAATACCTTTTTGCTATGATGCCTTCATAGTATGGTTCTGCGTGGTTTTAGTAAATGTATTCATTTTTACTATTTCTTATTTTGAACTCTTCTCTTTTCGTGAACATGGTAAAGAGCTGCTAATGTAGCAGGGTTATTCATCGACCTTAGCTCTGCTTTTGATACGATTGATTATGAGTTACTACTAACTAAACTTGAATATTATGGTGTCAGAGGCAAGTCCTTACAACTTTTAAGATCGTACTTGCAAAATAGGCGAATGTTTGTCGAAATAAAAAGCATCGATGAAAGTAATCATGAAGTCATATACACCTCTAAAATTAAGAATATTAAACGTGGTGTGCCTCAAGGCTCCATTTTAGGACCAATACTATTTATTTTATTTACAAACGACTTGCTTAACTGTATGTATTACGTACAGCCTGATGTAAAACTTATTGTTTTTGCAGATGACACAAATATAATAATTAGGGCGAATGACTTAAAAGAATTGACCAAAAATGTAAATAAAAGCCTACAAAATCTCTGCGATTGGTTTACAGTCAATAAATAACCTTTTGTTAAATACAAGTAAGACTAACATCATTTTATTTAATACTACAACTCGCCATAATGACAATTTAGATGTACGCATCAAAGGAGACAGGATTGAATTAGTGGATAAAGTGAAATTTTTAGGCATTAACGTAGATGTGCATTTAAATTGGAAACAGGAGCTTGCTGCTATTTGACTCTTCAATTTCATCAGCATGTTATGCACTCAGGAGCCTTAGAGACATGTTGAATCTAAAGCAACTAAAAACTATATAATACGCTCTGGTAGAATCTAGATTAAGATACAGCATAATGCTTTGGGGAAACAGCTATAGTTATAACTGTCAGAAAGCGTTTATTTTACAGAAACGTGCCATAAGGACTATAGTAAGGATCTCACAAAGAGACTCATGTAGAGAGCACTTTAAAGAATTAAACATTTTAACAGTGCCAAGTTTATATATATTAGTAATATTAAATCTGTGAAGTGAGTATGTAATTTAATTTTTAATTTTTAATAATGTAATATAATTTAATTTTAATTTTTGATAATTTTAATGATAATGTTAATAATTTTAATTTTTAATTTAATTCATTGTAAGGTATCTAATAAGTAATTTTGTTATGGGTTAATACCTGAAATAAACGATAATAATAATAATAAATCACTTTGCTAAGTATGTTCATGAGTATGAATCACAAGAGGAACGTAAGATAAGAGAGAGCACAAGAAGGAAGGTTTTTAAGCACAAAATGGTACCTAATTTTAACATAGTGCAGCATAACTCTGCACGTCAAAACTTTTTGGTTCTTTATAATCAACCTTTTTTCCGTTTGTATTTGAGCCTGGTCGATTTTTATCTTTTTATTTCGTGATTCGAATTTCAAACTGTCATTCGATGGGAACGCTTGATTGACAATTTGCTGTCGTTTGTGATTTTATTGAAGAAAAACGAATTTTTACGTCCCAAAAATTACAATTAGTGGAAAATATTTATCGTAAAAGTGTTCGCACACTATATCCCTGCCGAATACCATAGGGCAAAGCAATTTTAAGTATGGTATATTAAGTACGAGTCTAACCATTCATCTTTATTTTTTCTGGTACGTATCTTTAACAGTTTTCCTCAATCGGAAGTTCAGTCTGATCACGCTGGTCTAACCCTAATTCATTGTGTCTTAGGATTGAACAGTTTTGAACAGGCCGCCTTTCGGCCTCCAGGTTTTGGCCTAAAATAACGCTGGACGTCCTTGGCCAACGTCGAGAGTTGGACCGCATTTTGACCGCTGAAGGTCTCGCAACCAACGCCAGTTCCTGAACAAAGAACTACGACTCCCAACAGTCTACGTCACCTCGCCGGACGCAATTACTTATGCCACGGTTTTTTTATGATATTTTACGTTCTAATTTAATAGTGTAGATAGTAACCCTGCCCTCTGCAGATTTTTTAATTCATTAACTACTTAATTTTATTTTCAAATATGTAAAATGCGAGATACCTTGGTTCTCAGATTTTTTTTTCATAACGATATGTTTTGGTAGCGTTACTTATTAGAGATTGCAATCGACTAGTTAGTACGTTTTATTTCTCGTTCGTTATTCGCGTACCTATCGGACCAAAGTTCTCTATTTTATTCCCTTCACACAAGTCAACCTGCATTTTTTATACCATAATGTTCATTTTTTTTTACCTTTTAATGTTTATTTTCTATTTTTATTTTAAAAACAAAATTAAACATGTCGTAGCAGAAAAGTGAATTTTCCGTCTTTTTATTTTTTTTTCGCTACAAAATGATATTTGGGTTACATTCTTAATGAAAAGGGTCTTCAAACTGATCCTAGCAAGCTTGATGCTATTAGAGATTATCCTACCCCTACCACCGCTAAATCATTGCGCGGTTTCATTGGAATGTGCTCCTATTATAGACGATTTGTCGACGGTTTTTCTTCTACAATAGCTCCTCTCACTGCCCTTATAGGTAAGAGGAAAGGCCGCGATCCGATTAGCTGGGATGACGCCGCCGAGCATGCATTCATTAAGTTAAAAGAAGCACTAATCAACACTCCTGTGATGGCTTGTCCTGATTTTTCTAAGCCATTCATTTTACAGTGTGATGCTTCAGCAGTCGGTCTCGGTTCTGTTCTTTCACAGAATATCGATAACGTCGAACATCCTGTTGCTTATTTTTCTCGCTTATTTTCCAAAGCCAACGCAATTACAGTACTACTGAGCGCGAACTGTTATCCGTTCTTGATTCCATAAAGCATTTCCGCTGTTATTTAGATGGAATGAAGTTCACTGTTATAACAGACCATATGGCTTTGAAGTGGCTCCTTACGTTAAACAACCCATCTGGACGTTTAGCTCGATGGGCTACTATCATCTCTCAATATACCTTTGACATCGTTCATCGCAAGGGTTCACAACATGTCGTTCCAGACGCTTTATCTAGAATTTATGCAAGTCCGGTTACCTTTGATCAGGGTCCCGAGCACACTAATGACAGATGGTACAAAAAGGTTTATTTTGGTGTTCGCAATACACCTCAAATGTACGCATACGCCACAGAATGGTGTTCTCTTAAGACGCATGCCTATTACTAGCCCTTTTAGCGCTGATCCATGGCGTGTGGTTTTACCCGCCGAAAAGGTTCCACTCGCGATTTGGGAAATTCACAATAACTTTCCTTCTATACATCCTGGTGTCACAAAATCCTACCTAAAGATCAAGGAGATTTTTTATTGGCCAAACATGTTTCGTGATGTTTCTGAAACTTTGAGGCAATGTGAGGTTTGTAAGGCTCATAAAATTGCAAACACTCAACCACGAGGCCAAATGATTTGTCCGAAAGATGTTTCATTGCCCCTACAGGTAATTTCTATCGATGTCATTAGACCTTTACCTGTTGCTTACTATGGTTTTAAGTATATTCTGTCCATGGTAGACGTTTTTTCGAAATATGTCTGGTTATTTCCCCTTAAGAAGGTTGACGCTGGTTCTGTTATTAGAGCTCTGGAATCTGAATTATTTTTCAATTTTGGTGTACCACGTGCTATTCTCTGTGACAATGCTACTGTTTTTCGTAGTAATATATTTTTAAACTTCCTTAGTTCTTTTCACATCGACTCACCTACTTATACTCCTTACTATACTCCTCAAGCCAACACTGTTGAACGTTACAACCAGAGCGTGGTTACATGTTTAAGTATTTTAGTCGGAGAAAATCAAAGAAATTGGGCGAAAATGCTTCCAAAAGTCAAACTCTATCTCAACTCTTGTATTAATTTAGCTACAGGTTTTACTCCAAATTTTCTCATGTTCGGCAGAGAGGTCTTTATGAATTCTTCTCGTGCGAATAGTCAGACTCGAAGCACTAATTTAGCCGAAAGTCGGGCTCAGCACGCGTCGAATCTTTCCTCTCTTGTTGAGGTTTATGCGAAAGTAGCTGATAATCTTTCTATGGCTTTCCTCCGTAATTCTCGGGCTTATAATACGAACCGCTCGGCTGTTACTCTTAACGTTGGTGACACGGTATGGAGACGTAACTTTGCTAGATCCTTTGGAGCAGATTATTTTTCGGGAAAGCTTGCTCCTCGCTTTATTAAGTGTCGTGTGACTAGAGTTATTTCTAGAACCACCTATATCCTTCAAGATTATGATTTTGCCCATTTCGGAACATATCATATAAAAGATATAATTAATTTCTCACGACTTCAAAACTCGTTGTCCGATTTACACGAATTCAATTGGAATATTAGTTTTACATAAATTTCTTTCCTTTTTAACCATGAATTACAAAATATTTACGTAAACAAAAAACTCATTTTTTAAATTACGTAAATATCTCGACAAACTACCATTTCTAAAATCATCCACAGCGACATCTAGTTGTCACAAGTGGAACTTTTTGATTACGTCTTATTTACAGCTTACTTCTTGTGTTTAGTGATGTACCATTGTCGATAATTTTTTTTCGATAAAACGCAAGTGGTTTAACAAAGTCTTGTCTCGATCATCCTGGTTTTTCAATGAAGCAATTAAGTAATATTGTTAACGTTTCTATTTGATTAATGCAGTTGGTAACTCCAATGATTTAGCAGGAAAGTCCTTATAGATTCAACCTGTGCTTATGGTCAGACTCTAAGCATCCATTTAGCTGAAAGTCGGGCTCGACAGGCGTCGAATCTTTCTTCCTTTGCTGAGGTTAAGGCGGGATTGTCAGACTCAAAGCGTTAATTTAGCTGAAAGTCGGACTCAACTCGCGTCTTACCTTTCATTCATTGCTGAGTTTTTGTGTTAACATCGCTATTAATCCCTCTATTGCTTTACCCCTTATTTACCCGAGCGTATGAGCTCGCTTAATTTTTTTGGCTGTGTTACTAGTAATATCACTAGGACCACTTAGTCCTACGGACTTTCTTCGACTTCTGTCGACATGTTTCGACTGAAGTCTCTTTCGACAGAAGTTTTTTTTAACTGATGTCGCCTTTTTTTTTTTTTTGACTGATGTCACCTTTTTTGACTGATGTCACCTTTTTTGACTGATGTCACTTGTGTTGACTGATGTCGCCTTTTTTGACTGATGTCGCCTTTTTTGACTGATGTCGCCTTTTTTTGACTGATGTCGCCTTTTTTGACTGATGTCGCCTTTTTTGACTGATGTTACATCATCTTTGGCTGATGTCGTATCGTCTTTGACTGATTTTGCATCGTCTTTGACTGAGGATATTTTCTTTCACCAAGGTTGTTTCATGTATATTATTTTTTTCAGGGTTCCTTTCATATTTAGGTTAGTTAGGTACATATAGTTTTAATTAGTCTCTAAGGTTTTTAGTCTTTGTCCTTAGGATTGTTAGTTTTTAGTCTTTTGCTTTTAAGTCTCTAGGTTACTCAGATTTAGTGGACACATCTGGAGCTCGCGCTGATAACGTCTAAGTTGAAGGATCTTTCGATTTTATTCTGTATCTCCTGCACTCCAATTTCGTCTATTATATGTATTTTAATTATCTTCTAGGTTTTAGGTTGCGTTATGTAGGTTAATTAATTTTCTCGTTCTATCGTTTATTTTATAGGGTTGTCACTTTGTTTTAGGGTTTCCACATTTCGGTTGTATATATTTTTTTTCTTTTTTTTGTTGGAAAGGGGGTAATGCAGCATAACTCTGCATGTCAAAACTTTTTGGTTATTTATAATCAACCTTTTTTCCGTTTGTATTTGAGCCTGGTCGATTTTTATCTTTTTATTTCGTGATTCGAATTTCAAACTGTCATTCGATGGGAACGCTTGATAGACAATTTGCTGTCGTTTGTGATTTTATTGAAGAAAAACGAATTTTTACGTCCCAAAAATTACAATTAGTGGAAAATATTTATCGTAAAAGTGTTCGCACACTATATCCCTGCCGAATACCATAGGGCAAAGCAATTTTAAGTATGGTATATTAAGTACGAGTCTAACCATTCATCTTTATTTTTTCTGGTACGTATCTTTTAACAGTTTTCCTCAATCGGAAGTTCAGTCTGATCACGCTGGTCTAACCCTAATTCATTGTGTCTTAGGATTGAACAGTTTTGAACAGGCCGCCTTTCGGCCTCCAGGTTTTGGCCTAAAATAACGCTGGACGTCCTTGGCCAACGTCGAGAGTTGGACCGCATTTTGACCGCTGAAGGTCTCGCAACCAACGCCAGTTCCTGAACAAAGAACTACGACTCCCTACAGTCTACGTCACCTCGCCGGACGCAATTACTTATGCCACGGTTTTTTTATGATATTTTACGTTCTAATTTAATAGTGTAGATAGTAACCCTGCCCTCTGCAGATTTTTTAATTCATTAACTACTTAATTTTATTTTCAAATATGTAAAATGCGAGATACCTTGGTTCTCAGATTTTTTTTTCATAACGATATGTTTTGGTAGCGTTACTTATTAGAGATTGCAATCGACTAGTTAGTACGTTTTATTTCTCGTTCGTTATTCGCGTACCTATCGGACCAAAGTTCTCTATTTTATTCCCTTCACACAAGTCAACCTGCATTTTTTATACCATAATGTTCATTTTTTTTTACCTTTTAATGTTTATTTTCTATTTTTATTTTAAAAACAAAATTAAACGTGTCGTAGCAGAAAAGTGAATTTTCCGTCTTTTTATTTTTTTTTCGCTACAATAGCTAAGCATTGTTCCAGATTCCAAGCAGTGGAGTTATTTAATAGGTTACCGACTGATTTAAAATTATTAATTTATAGCTCTTCTTTTAAAACTAAATTAAAAGGCTTCTTGTTAGAAAAATGTTTATACTCGGTATCAGAGTTTATGGCAAATGATAAAAATAGTCACATAATATAAAAGCAGTGATCAAGCTTTAAATAGTCACATAATATAACAGCAGTGGTCAAGCTTTAAATTTTTTTTTTTTTTTTGTTGTAAGTACTTGCTCTTAATATTTTGACATTATACTTGCTATTGATTTGACTTTATATTTATTTGAAGTGTGGACATATTTTAAATTAATTGACTCTTGACTCTTATTTCACATAAATTTTAATTGGGCTTTTAAATGTATTGTTTCTGCATGTGATAATTTTTTTTTAATATGTTATATTCAACACAATGTTAATATTGTTAAATGAATAAATAAATAAATGAATGAATGAATGAATGAATGTATTTGGACGGCACGGCGGCAAAAATCACGCAAATATTTTTAATTCAATTACCTACTGAGCCGATTTACCGACCGCCGAACATGTATTTTCAGAGTAACAAAATATAATTTTAATAAAGTTCATTCAAATTTTAATACAGAAAAAAAAAATATTCAGAAATCTTGGTTTTATTTTGGGTAATATTTGAATTACTACCTATTACGTAGTCTGTGTGTGGTTTAAATACTAACTCATTCTTTAAGAAAATAAAGTGACTCTTAACGTAACTTCCTACATAACGAATTTCAACAATGGAAGAGCAGTGGTGGCCTCTTGTGGTAACGGCCCCGACTTACGAGTTGTGGGTCGTGGGTTCGTACCCAAGCAGGCGATTTACTTTGTGTAAATAATCTCATCACCACTGCTCTCAAAACGGTGAAGGAAAACATCATGAGGAATCTGGTATATCCGAGAATCAAAAATTCGAAGACATGTGACATTTACCAACCCGCACTCGGCCCGGCGGTCCGCGTGGTGTATTACAGCCCACTCCCTCTCATAGAGAAGAGGCCTTTGTTACAGCAATGAGAACATTATAGGCTGATCATGCTTATGCATCCATAGATTCAGTGCAATAGGTAGTATAAGGGCCCCACGTCCTTAGATCACCGGAATAATACATACATACATGGTAATTATTAATTCTATCAAAGAATCTACTCATTTTACATTATGATGTGCACTGTCAGCTCTCCAAGCTAAAGGCAGATTTAAATGAGGTCAGTAGCTATCTCCAACTGAAATCAGTGCTGGCGCCGAGAGCTTGACTCTCACTGTTTACATGCAGCCAGTAGTCGTGGTTATTTCTTCACGGCGTACGCACGTTATTGCTGTCAGTGGGGAAAAATTAATTCTCAAAAACAGCAAACTTTACTACTCGACTAAGTCTCTGTCACCTATGACCTAGACTAGAGTCAAGAGTCCAGCTATACAAATAAATACAATTGAAGTCTTTTTCGGGTGACCACTGAAAATCAGCGCTGTGCTGTGGGTTCCTCGTAGCACAGCATCATGCTGAGTGGAAGCCTTCTTGTCACAGTCATGACGTGCAGCTTCCGACTATTTCTGTTTTGATCTCGTGATTATAATGTGATTCTATTTTGTTTTGTTTTTCTGATTATTCTTATCGTTTTGTATGCACGTGTTTCTGTGACAAATAAACCTTTTTTTCTTTCTTTCTTTCTAAGTGTCTGATAGTAATGTCAAAATAATAACTTTTTACTGAATGCACAAGAAAGGACTTTTAAATTAAAAAGCAATTTTTAACATTTTTGTCTGTCTATCTGTTTGTTCTGGCTAATATCCGAAACGCCTAGACCGATTTTGACAGGACTTTCACTGGCAGATAGCTGATGTTACGGCGGGTAACTTAGTCTAATTTTATTTTAGAAAAATAATTAGGGTTCCGCGCAAAAAAAATTAAAACCCATGAATTATGAACAAAAAGTCGGTTTTGAAAATTCTTTTTGCATTTGGTAGCCCAGTTCTAGAGGATAATTATAGACTATTTAACATCACGCTACGACTCTTTGCAGCCGATCAAAAAGAAAAAAGTCAGAAAGAACACTAAGTGAAAACGAAGTAATAGCGCGGGCGGGCGATGCAATGTGACGGGTCGGGGGACGAAGGAGTTTTATTAAAATGGGTCTGTTATTTTAGTATATTGTGTATTTTATGAGAACGACGTCGCGGGGCACAGCTAGTCTCAAATAAAAAAAAAAAGGTTAAATTATGTGTTGAGAAAATATTCCTTTCTGCTGTTAGAAGAGTTGACGGAAATGTTAGAAGAAGAGGTATCTAAACATAAACGACTTTAGATAAGAAAATGGATATAATATACGACAGAAATGAAACTGGAGGTTCTGCTTTGCTGTTAAAACAATTCAGGTTTGAAGACCCTACGGAATATATAAATGCGAAAATATTTTGCGATGCCGTTGCACGCATTTATTTATTACGGTTATTTGGTGATTTAACATCCCATAGACATTCATTTTCGGGATAAAATTGAACTAATCTTAAGTTCTCGTTGTCGTTCAATTTTGGCGTCATTTTCGCTTGTCGACACGACGTCACTCTACAATGTAGTGGCAACGACTGACCAACTGACTGCTGGCTGACTTCGTCGTTTAGACGACGTCAGTACCGCTGGCGCAGGTGACGGGGAGAGCGGACTGACTACAAAATATTCAAGCAGAAATTTTTAAATGATTGATGCGACAGCGCTGTACTGACTTCAAATCAATTTACACGAAGACAGTAACGGGTCAGCGCTGACTTGGTTCGAGTTTGAAGTCTGCTACTGACCCTGTGTAAATCTGCCTTCTTTTCTGTTGTTCTAAATATGAAATAGTGTTTATCTTATTATACGTCATGCCATCTGCTTATCAAATATTCGCGGAGAGAGTGGTTACATGAGAAAGCCATGCGGCTAAAATTTTTATAGTACGTAGTCCTTTCTGCACCTCTAAAGTCTGTACACACACATGCAACGTTAACCAAGTAACTACTGATTACCACGCAACGTTCCACACTCAATAAAGGTTGCTCGTGGTTGCTGCTTTGGAACAAAGCTAGCACCAACCACAATGCGGTTTAATTTGCTGTGCACCAGAACGGGCTAGTCTACTACACTTTACACAGAGCAAAGTCTCATAACTAGTCAAGGATCTAGTGCTAAATTCCCGAACTACATATTACTAACATCACGCCTATCTCCTCCAAAGAGGTAGGCAATAATACATTTCGCCAGTTATGTTGAAGTCCCGTGAAATAGGGGGCGACACTACTGCCATTTACCTGGTACACACGGCAATATTATATCAAGCCATACATTTCCAGTATAAGCTGATCTCGCATTGTATAAGATTTCCGTACAATGAGAGGTCAGCTTACAATGGAAATATATAGCTTGATATGTAACAAATTCAGACTAAGCTGCTATTGAAAAAAATCTTGATAGAAAAATACAAAAACACTTTTTCCGATCTGGGAATCAAGTCTTCATATACCCAGGACCACACGCGGGGCTTGCTATCTGAACTATAAGTACTACAAACTACACTATAACATCACGCCTTGATTCCCCGAAGGATTGGGCAGAGGTGTTCCTATAGTAGGTACACCCATATTTAGCCAGTTATGTTTAAGTCCCATGTAATAGGGGGCGAGCCTATTGCCATCAAACGGCCACAAATCCAGACTCCGGGCTGCTACTGAGAAATTTGAGATGGAAAAACCCAATAGCATTTTGCCCGAACCCGGGAATCGAACCCAGGACTTCATGCACAGCAGTAGCGCTTGCGGCCACTAGAACAACGAGGTGGTCCTCAGAATTTAGTGCTAAAGTTCTAAACTATGCTATGACTATACTACATAGAACAACACTTGGACAGTCGTGGTCGCGCAAATGCGGTTTGATTAAGTAAGTGTATCTATTTCGGTCGCAGTTGATTCGGTCGCTTAATTGGTTTAGCATTAGCAAGTACTTTGATTACGGAAGTCCGTTTTGGTAGACGCTTGTATTTGGAAATGGACTGTGAGGATGATACTGCAATCGAATAATCGGGAACTGAAATACAAATTCTGTAGTTTGATTTCAGTAGGTATTACGTAGTTATTACGTTTGAGTTTAGTTATTTCGGGATAATTTTTAGCAGTTGTATTTTTCTCGGTGGGGGAGAATTTGTATTTTTGTTAGCAAGCTAGGTACAAAGGTTACCGTAATTCTTAAATTGAACACATACGTCATACCGGTAACCGAAATAAACATTGCCTCTATCTAACACGTGCGCGTCGGCTTTAGTCAAAGGGTGCGCATCGCTGTGTGTGTACCAAAGAGTCGAGTCGACTCGCGCGCCGGTGAACGCCGACCAATCACGGTCCTGGCTGGCTGGCGGTATTCTGTTTCTTTCTCGTAATCAAGGTCATTTTTAAGTAACCGGTATTAAAACTTTAACCTAATTAGCGGTAACCTTAGTCGTAGATGTAACTGAAATTCTTCGATAATTATAATAAAGGTTTATAAAGGTTTTCGGTCCCTGATTGATACCGATTTTAAGAATCATGATTTTTATTTTGATTATTGTGAGAGCAGTGATGGCTCAGTGGTACCAGCCCTGACCTACGAGTTGTAAGTCATGGGTTCAAACCCATGGCGGCTTCTGCCGCCGGGACTAACGGCTTAACATGCTTTCTGAGGCACGGAGGTGTCTCGATAAGTAATGGATGTTCACCTATCCACGAAACGACCGCGGCAAGCGTAGCTTAACCTTCAATTAACCCGTGTGGCTGTTATTATTTAGCCACGAGTCAAACACTTCCCTAATAGTTATGACCTCGATCAACTCCCCGCTTCACCAACAAGTCAGTTTGCTACAAAAGGTTATAATGAATTTAGTTGTTACTTTATCACTGTCAGACACAGATTGCGAGGACATACACATAAAGCTGTTTCACACTGCCGAGTGCGTCTGAAACAACGCTCTAAATTAAACCACATGAGACGGGGTTGTGTGTGGGCGTGTGTAGGTGAACGCCTTTATATGAACCTATTAGGTCTTATCACTTTGGCGAAAGGCAGCTTAAATTTGTACTCATTTAGGATTTGGATTTTAGGGCTTAAGAAGGTACAATTTCTCGTAATTGCACCTACAACTGTTTGTCTCTGCATCACCCAAAGGTTGACTGGTAGAAAATACCTATGGCATTAAGTCCGCCTCTATATATTTCTATGCAGGAAGTATTAAATAAATAAATAAATTTCACTATATTACCATACTTGCCCTATTGGAGTTTCAATTTGATTGTTTTAGAAAACAGGCCTATGTTAGGCCCACCTAACAAAAAACGATTACCGCCACCTTATAGATTCCAAGGGTCTATTAATTTCATGTTCATGGTAACAATAAGCATAATCAGCCTCTAATGTTCCCACTGCTGGGACACAGGCCTCCTCTCTGTGAGAGGGAGTGGACCGTAATCCACGACGCGGGCCCAGTGCCGGTGGATAGATGTCACATGTCTTCGAATTTTTGGTTCTTGGACTTCACCGTTTCTGAGAGCAGTGGTGATGAAATAATTTACACAAAGTAAGAATTAAGAGTTAATAGAATACAAGGAAAGACTAATTTGTGTATATACTATAGAGGTTTTGTCCAACGCATCTGACAAAAAATAAAATAACAATATCTCAATTAAACGATCAATGCTTGAAACCTAAAGATCGATCATCATCATAATAATACCAGCCTATTTTAATTATTATTTGTCCCATTGCAGGGCAAAGGCCTCTTCTCATACATAGAAAACTTTTTTTTTCATCTTCTATATTTCCACTATAAACACTAAACACATACCTACAGTTCACATTTCCACGAACCCATATAAATCTTACTTCAACAACGGTACATACAGGCACTCAACATACTTCTCATGACAGGTAGCTTAAGGCTATACCTTCCAAGTTATACTCGTAAATATGTTGAAGTTATCCTTCAGCTTTGCTTTGATCGTGTCCACAGTATGTTTGAGCGAGGCCTTGTCCGGGTGAACACACGGTGGCTAGCGGCAGCGGGCGCGATTGACGGCCGAACCCAATAACCTATTTTCAGTAAAAGACCAACTTGCCGCACTTGACTCGGTGGAACGTAGAGCTAAGAGGCTCATTGGCGACGTAAGACTGGTGGATGCTAAGCTTCACAGCTTGGCTCATCGCCGCAAGGTTGCCGGCTTGTCGGTCTTCTACAGATTATACTTCGGTGAGTGTGCTCAAGAACTCCACGACCTCATCCCGCCGGCCCCCTTCTACCGTCGGACATCTAGACGCACTGCAGGTTACCATCCTTACCTAGTTGCTGTTCCGCCAATTCGCATTAAGCGTTTCCAGGTGTCTTTTGTGATGCGCACAGCAAAGGAGTGGAACTCTCTGCCTGCGTCTGTGTTTCCGAATGCATACAACCCCGATCTCTTCAAAGTGAGAGTGAACAGGCTTCTTCTGGGTAAGCTCGTTCCATCGTCGACTTTGTCTCTGTCATCTCTGACCTAGACTAGAGTCAAGAGTAAACCTATCCCAAATAAAAAAAAATAAAAAAGACAGATCGCTATTGATAGTAGACAATATAATTATATCTGTCCTTATGTCAAGTTGGTAAGATTCCGTAGTCTCCTATAGATTATTGGGACGTTAAAACAATAGGTAGATTGGTTTTTCTATGTCCAGTATGTCAAAACTGGTGATAGATACCTATCTAACCGAACCCAATAACCTTATTGGGTTCGGTCGTTAGTTGACACATTGTATTGGGAGTTGCTGTAGCGGACACTAGAGGGTATTTTCGTCAGGTAAAACAATAGAGGGTCCAACAACAAGCGCCCGCCAAGATTTCTACGCTAATCAGCATATGCCTAGCCTTTTACCAACTATGTTAGGGTTGGCTTCCAGTCTAACCGGATACAGCTGAATACCAGTATTTTATATGGAGCTAATGTCTATCTGACTTCCACAACCAAGTTACTTGGTAACATTATACCCCTTGGTAAGACTGGTTGTCAGACTTTCGGGCTTTTGATTACCCGAAACGGCTGTCAAAGATTTACGAATGACAGCCGGGACCAACGGCTGAACGGGCTTTTCGAGGCACGGTGGAGTCTTGGTACGTAAGTTCACTACATTATGGTCGCAAGCTGCGGTTCCATAATTTGATTATGATTTATACTTTCTCTCCGCCTTAGCATTCGCTTAATTCCCTCTCCCTAGACAAAGCCCAACAAACTGAATGTATAAATGAATTTCACAGCGGCGTTGATTTACATTTTAGTTTCTTAGTGCGTAACTGACTGCTTTTGGTTATATTTTAGTTTTGAATATGATATTAAATAAGTTTTGTAACTCACTTCTGTTGTTGGTTTTGTAACTCGAGTAAGCTTGGATCTGCTGTGGTCTTTGATGTGGAGGTATCCGTGGAACATTATAAATAAGTTGTTGTTTTGTATTAAAGTTTACTAATTACTTTTCGAATTTCTGGTTTTGCCATGCCATTCACAGCCTCGCCAGTTTCGTAATAGTCATTTTGTTCGCGTGTTAGTCCTTCACAAGATTAATTGCACCTTATGTTTGATATATTCGCTGTGTGATTTCTAATTACGAGTCTGACCTTACCCAAAGCCTCCCATGGGTATCTTAAGTCGTTAAGGGAATTTACAACCCAATGTTCGAATGGAAATATCTCATTAGCTATGAATAAACAACGACTTGTTTAATGTTATCCATTACTTACCTTTGTAAGCAAAGGTCCATAATATCAGAATTCCTGAATTTTGAGATGAATTACAAAAGCCACAATAACACATAATCCCCAAAGGGTTAGGCAGATTTAAGTACCTATACTACACCCACATTTCGCCAGATATGTTTAAGTGCCATGTAATAGGGGGCAAGCTTATTGCCATCAACCGGTTGCAAATCCAGAGTCCTGGCTGCTACTGAGAAATTCCAGATGGAAAAACCCAATAACACTTTACCCGACCTTGGAATCGAACCCAGAACCCTATGCTCATCAATAGCACTTGCGACTACTAGACCAACGAGGCAGTCACAATAAATTAACTGTTTTACTACTTTTTAAATAACAGTAATATTTTTCATAAAAACTGAACATTACCACAAAATTTTTACTAACAGTACATATTTTCTATAGAGCCCATCTATAAAATACAAGTGCATAAGCTTTAGCAAGCTTTTTATCAGTATGAACCAAAATCAATTCCGGAATATTTTAGGTCAACCCACTCAAAACAGCGGTATCTATTCCAGCCATTTCATTGTAACTTTCACCGCTATCTACCACGCTAATTTAATAAAGTGAATATCAAGAGATAAGGACGAACCTGGCGTAACCTTGATGTCCCCTAACAATGGAACTGATGGTACTTAGCAAAATTTCTCCAATAGTGACGTCACGAAACGATTCTAAGTTCTAGTGTTATACTGTGTAACAATTATTTCTACTGTGTTATTGCAAAAATAACATTCATAACATCACGGCTGTAATCCCGAAAGGGTAGCCAGAGGTGTAGATACTATCGAGGAAACTTACATTTGACTAATTTAAAAACCAAATCCCGCGCACACAGTAACCACATCTGTTAGCAAGCGTTACTATAGCGGCCGAGCGCTGCAAGCAAGAATAGAATGCATCATCTAAGTAATATAACAGTATCAATATCTTCTAGTTAGACTCCGTTGTGAGTTTTGACCAGGTGTATTTCGCAAATTGCATTATAAATAATTATTTATATTGGTATCAAGATTTAATAGAAATCAATTTAGGTCACAGCTAATAACATGATTTTAGTAACCATCCTGGTAAACCCACAAAAGCCTCTAAACATGTAATAACTTCATCAAAAAGGAAAACCATGAAAAATCTTCAAAGAGATTCAAGTAGGTAGGGATTCCCTTTTAAAATAGTCCATTGCGTCATGAAACGGCATCAGTTATAAGAAATTCTTTGTAAACAGATGTTTCATTGCGAGTCCGTAATTGGAAATTGAATATTCAATTCACTTTTTCCTTTACATTTTTATGTAATCTATTCTTATTCACAGTCGCTATGGAATAATTCTTAGAGCGAATTTTACCAATGAAACTGAACGCAATCAGAAAGAAAGAAAGCTCATGCCACAAGTGCACACAGTATCACGAAAGAAAACAAAGAAAAAGAACTTAAAACTAAAGTCAAAGTCAAAGTCATTTATTTTTGCAGAAAACACTGTTACAATGGTGTTATAGAAATTTACAGGTTTCAAATGATTCTACCGTAAGGCATGCAAAATGTATAGAAACATAGAATTAAAGAATAAACAAAATTATAAAATTAAATCAACAAATAAATAAAAAAAAAACAATCATAAAATAATATAAGATATTAATGCAATGTCATACAAGTTAATTATTTATTTAGTAATAGTAATATTTAGATTATTTCAATGTCATTCCTAGAATTACCAATATTTAAAAAGTACAATTACCTACATCAAAGCCAAAAAAAAAGCATGTAGGTAAATACTGTGTGACTCACGGCTGCGCCAAATAGGCCCATTTCAGCATAATGTCGGACAACAATGGTGCCCGACGCTGGTTTTCAAATGAACCTAAATGGTGAGTGTACGAATGTCAATGTTAGTTTAAAATGATAGAATAAAATAAAAGCAATAAATCAGCATATTTACTACCGCGTTCAAGAGATGTCAGTGTCAAATATTCCACAACAATGGTGACTCTGACAGCACTTGAACGTGGTTTAGATATGCTGATCGCGTTCAGTTTCATTGGTGAAATTCGCCCTGAGTGTTCGAATCTCTTGTGTCCGCTGGTATAACTTCTAAACCTAGATACTACAAAGTTTGCAGATAACATTTTCAGCCCTACTAAAGGCAATTACAGTGTCTTGACCATTACTATAAAAGTTTACGAAGGTGGCTTATCTTGCATAGCGTAAGCTGAGAAACTTTTATTAAGAAAGCTGAAAATGTAGGTATTGTAGCAATCTGCCGGGATGCCACGGCAGATCGCTACGCGTGTGGTGTGTATGGGGCGATTATCTACCAAATCACACACCGGAGTCCCATAATATTATTTTATTGGCTTATGGCAAGCTCGTTACATTGACAACGTAAAACTAGGAATCCCTCAGTATAAAAGCAATCTTACAATATGTCATATTTAAACTATTCTATTTGCTACTTGGCGTTCGAATGTTTCCATAGGCAAATACTAGCGGCCTGTCCCGCGTGAGGTTGCCACCGGCATTAAACCTCTACAGTACTTAATGATAATTTTCAAAAATATGTCTATTTTAACTAACCCTTATTGATATTTGTGAATTCATTACTAAAACTTCTATTTATATACTATAAAATATATTACTACAACAAAAAAAAAAAACAATTTGCCTAGCCTTTGCCCAACTATGTTGGGGTCGGCTACCAGTCAAACCGGATGCAGCTGAATACCAGTATTTTACATGGAGCGACTGCCTATCTGACCTTCACACACCAGTAACTGGGTAATACGATATCCCATGGTAAGACTGGTTGTCAGACATTCTAGCTTCTGACGATCTATAACGACTGTCAAAGATCCACGAATGACAGCCGGGACCAACGGCATAACGTAATTTCCGGGGCACGGAGGAGTCTTGGTATGTAAAGATGGTCACCCATCCAAGCACCAACCCCAGCAAGCGTAGCTTAACCTGATGGAATGAACCTTTTGGCGCTGCCATGAGGCACACACTGTTGTTGTTAAAACATTATTTTCACTTTTTTATTTTGGTATTTGTATTTTGTGTTTCACGAACTATGTCCAAATAAACATTATTCTTTCATTCTATGGATCGACCCACGCGACTGTTATTACTTAGCCACGAGCTCCTCTAATATATATACTACAATAGACATCATTGTTATGACTTCAGAAGGATATAAAGATCATACTATAACGTATCAAACTTGCTCCATCTTCAATAGCATTACCTCTAAGTATCAGAAGCGTTGGCGTGAACCGATAATCTTTTTCATATTGCCTTCATGCGCTCTTATTTCCGTTATTAATGTCTGAGCATTTGCTATCAGATACACTTGAACTTAGGTGCTGTTTCGGCGGATGGCTTTTGTCTTTGATTTTGAAGGGAAATTAGCTGGTATATTTTTACTCACTGTAAGTTTTTCTTCGTTATAGTCTTTAACGAGTGTATTGTCATGATCTGTTTTATTGAAAAGAGTTAGATTAAAGATATCTATCTATATTAATAATTACGAGTATTAACATAATCAGTTTATTATCATTCTTATTGTCTCTACTGTTTTAAAAGATAAGAAAGGTACCAGCGCCATTACCGCAAACGTCTTCCGCAGTAAGGCATTCTTCAACCCCTTACATTTTATCTTCCTTTAACTTTTATAAATGAGTAGAGAGTACCATGAAAACGTCATGGAGAAGAGATTTATTAGTCAACATTGAACAATGAAACTATAATTGCTAGAAATTGACGAATTTAAGAAAATGTTGTTATTAAGAATGGTTTGAGGAATCTTGCAATATTTAACAGTTGGTAATTAAGAAATTTAATCGTATTTACTGCTGTTCCTATTTCTATCAAAGAGCTCTATTTTCTATTCAGTGGTAGAAAGCTACATTACTCCTGAGGGCTATTATAGTCTATAATTAATTATGTTTATATCTTGCATATTAGCCGAGCTATCACAATTTAAAAAAACGACACGTTGTGCACAATTTCTGAGCAGTATCCTAACAAAAAGTACTAGGCTTGCATGAATTAAAGATAGTATTTCAGTCATTATCCTAAGTATTAGTATCCCAATAATAGGATTTGGGTGAAATTTGGCACACAGCAGGGGCGTAGCCTTCATACAACCCGATTCCTATAGGCTTCCCTTCGGAACAACCACTCTTCTTAGTGTCTACTATTGCTAAATAATATGGTACACCTGTGTGTGTAACTGTGTATCACATCACATTACACAATTACATTTAATACCAGTTGAATACATCATAAGATTAAAAACCTACAGTTTTTTTTCCGAGTTTATGAGAACTGAACAACTTTATCTTCGGCTTCCCTCTAATGATAATTGTAGCTGCGCCACTGGCACACAGTTTATAACCTGGATTTAACACATAAGATACTTTTATCCCGGTAGCACGTTGCATGCCGTTGTGCACAATTTCTGAGCTACTAACCTAATAAAAAGTACTAGGCTTGCATGAATTCAAAAGAGTATTTCTATCATTCCTATTATTATCCAAATAATGTTCTGTAAAAATAGAAAACTTTACTCAACAAGTTAATTTCGAAATGAATATTTTTACTGGAACATCTTGTATAAGTCAGTTATCTTGACGACGCACACTTTATGTAAACGCTAATCTCCTTAACTTTATCTAGTAGAGGTCCATAAAGTCGTTCATTTCTCTCTTTTATATGGAAGCCATTTTTATCTTTTGAGATTATAAGTTTTTATGTTTTTGCATGTACACGTTTAGTTATGAGAGGAAGTTATTGAAGTTGGGTGTAGTCTGGTTCATCTTTATATTTCCCAGCTTAAATACTAGTCAGTGGTGGTGGCGTTTCGGGGACTGTCTTTGGTAACTCTTAACATTTAGATAGTGCTGATTCTCAGATTTATTAAATGATAATTTTAATGATGTGGTTTTACATTAAAATGTCACCTTTATCATGCTTTTAGATTTGGCTAGATTATTAAACAGCATCATCAATAGCCGTCTTCTTTAATTAAAAGCCACAAATTTTGATCCCCTATCATCATCATCTGCCTAGCCTTTTCCCAACTATATTGGGGTCCGCGTCCAGTCAAACCGGATGCAGCTGAATACCAATATTTTACATGGAGCGACTGCCTATCTGACCTCCACAACCCAGTTACTGGGTAATACGATACCCCTTGGTAAGACTGGTTGTCAGACTTTCGGGCTTCTGACGACCCGTAACGACTGTCAAAGATACACGAATGACAGCCGGGACCAACGGCTTAACGTGCTTTCCGAGGCACGGAGGGGTCTTGATGTGTAAAGATGGTCACCCATCCACGCACCAACCGCGGCAAGCGTAGCTTAACCTGATCGATCGACCCGTGCAGCTGTTATTTCTTAGCCACAAGCCCACCTCAAATTTTGATATCCTGTCATTTACATCTAATTACTAATTGTTTTACCTAAGAATTTTATTCATTCTCCGGGTCATAAGATTTGTCTTATACATTGCAGTAACGCAGATTGATTTAATATTATTTAATTGACTCCTTTACCAAATAATTTCTGGCCACTCTACAATATACCCGAATGCTAATCAAGGCTAGCTCTGACGTCACAGCCCACTAATTGGATCTAGCTCTAGACAATTGCTATCTAACTGTTTATTCAGCCACCTAATTGATTAACTAATATGTTTACGCTGTCAGATGCATTAGAGCACAAATCTGTCACGCTGAACTGAGCAAGTCTATTGTATGTAAATTACAATAGTGCTGACAAACGACGGGATGTCCTAAGATTCGGTAATTTGTTATTATAAGTCTGTAGAGGTTTTCTAAAAAATCCCAAGAGGTCAATAATAACTTCAATAGTAACGTATCCTGAGGCAGTGACAACAAACTCAGCGCAATAATCTATATCACTAATAATCTACATACGAGACACCTATATTGGTATAAATATCGTACTGACAAGAGAGGAGAAAAAAAAGTGAGCATAAACGATTGGAGAAGAAAGCACACCTGGAAATGATGAGGCTTAAAAATTGATTTCACCTAAAACAGTGAACCCAGCTAGCGAACAGCAGTCCTATGCAATGTGATAAGGAATAGAGCATACAACGAAGATAGGTACTTTTAAGTTTGTGGGCACGAAACTAGCGGCGGCCGAAAGACGGCGATTGTGGCGCGGTGCGGCGCGGGGGAGGCATAATCAAAAGTATAGCATTCTGAAGAGACGCGCACGAAACGGGTGGAGCGGCGCGGGGCGATCGAGCGATGCAAGGGCAGTGGCGGCGCGCTGGCGACGCGCAAGCGACGGGAACAAACTTGTTTGATATCGCCGCTCGACGGCCGCTACTTCCTACTGGATCGACCGCCAGTTTCGTCTCCATCCCAAGCCCGCAGCCGAATCGCCCCGCCCCGCGCCGCCCCGCAGTCGCCATCGCTCGACCGCCGCTGGTTTTGTGCCCGCAGACTTATGGTTCCGTACATCAAAAGGAAAAAAACGGAACCCTAAAGAACCACTCGTGTGTCTGTCTGTCCGCCTGTCTGTCACAGCCAATTTGCTCCAAATCTAATGAACCGATTAAGTTGAAATTTGGTACACATATTATGAATTTCTGTGACACAAACACAGACGTGTAACGTAAATAATTGAGTTTTGAATATTGGGGTCACTTTTGGGGGCAAATAAGAAAATAAAATAAAAGTTTTGCAAACTACCTATACCGTGTGATATAAATATAAAATATCAAATAAAAGGGCTTACTGTGGGGGGTCCCGAATAGATTTTTTAAAATAATTTTTAAATAAATAGTTTTATCTAGACAAGCCTTTCTTGAAGATTTAAAGAAAACACGCCATTTAAAAAAACTGAAGTCTTGAATAACATCTCTGAATGAAAGAGTAACATTTTCTGTACAAACGAATCTAACCTAATAAAACTTACTCAGATTTCCAGAAAAGATTAATTTCCAGAAAATACACGGTTTGTTCTTGATTTTATTTCAAAACAACGTGAAACGCGTTTCTGTTAAAACATTTCTCGTTTTCGAAATTAAATCACACTTTTATTGTAGCTGTCTCGTATGTTTCTTTTAAAATAAGTGACACAGACGCGATTTTACTCGTACTGAGTTGGAATCTTAACTACTACTAAAGATAAGGAGGTAAACTACATAAAATTCAACAATTTTATACATGATAGACAGATAGATAGATAGACTACTCTTAATTATGTACACCATAAATATTACAGATATCTGTAGAAATTTTACATAGGAAGACACAATGGGCGGTCTTTTCGCTAAGAGCGATCTTTTAAAGACATCCTTTGGATGGATTAAGGGAGAAAGGAGAGAAAGTGACAGAATGGACATGTATTTGCAGAGAGGAGCAGTGCTGGCGCAGTGGTATGGGCCCGACTTACGAGTTGTCGGTCGTGGGTTCCATCCCAGGTAAACGTTTCACTTTGTGTAAATAATATAATTTTCATTGCTCTCAAAACTGTGAAAGAAAATATCGTGAGGAAACCGGCATGTCCTAGGACCAAAAATTCGAAGACATGTGACATCTACCAGCCCGCACTGGGCCCGCGTGGTAGATTACGGCCACTCCTTCTCGAAAAGAGGAGCAGAGGAGCCCTGTATCCCAGCAGTGGGAAAATTATAGGTAATTGCGGTATACATGTATTTTTAGTCTTGGTCTAGTTGTTATGAAAATTATATGTAAAATATTCCTTTTTTTGACTTCAGGTTGTTTGAGAACTGGGGTTTTTATTAACAGACTTACTCTAATCAAAAAAAATATTTTCAGTCATTCGATTTAACAGCCTTAAAAATCCATTTAAAATAGATAGATTTTAGCTTGTTAATTCCAACTAGTTCATTGCGCCAATCCCCCCAATTTACGACCCACCCAGTAAACTGTATACCTTACTCAAATCAATATAGTTACAGCACTGTCCATAAAACCCAAGAGCCTAGAAGTGTATTCGAGAAAATGGGCCCAACATATATCGACTATCATGTCAAGCTGTACCATCATAAAACAATATCTAGCTCCAATATTGTTTGGCAATTTTACTCTGAAAGTAGAAAAAAAAACACTTTTATGTCTCATCCATCTTTCCTAGAAAACCACACAAGCGAACAAAAGCAAACTCTGCCATAAAGGGATAAAGTTCAAAGTCAGCTGAAAGCAGAAAGGACGAAGAATCGTCACCTTGCCTCGATTTATTGGAACAGGAAACTATTTTGTCTTTACTAAGTTAATTAAAGTTGTTCAGTTTGTTATTAGACGCTCTATTACGAGAAAGAGAGATAAATATTATCCTAGGTATTTGTTCTGAACAATGTAAAAGGATTTATTTAATACTTCGCTGAAGAGGGGATTCTGGTTGATATGATACGAGCCATCTAAACTTTTTAAGTCTACCACGAGTTTAGTGATGATGTGACGATTCTGAGAATATTGGTAGCGTTATGAATTCTGCTAGTTAAAGAATATTAAATTTCAGTACGCGTGTTACTAGTTTTTAACCAACTTCAAAAAAGCTAAAGGTTAAATGTTCGTCTGTATGTACTTTTTTTAATGTGTGCTCATCGATATTTTCGTCAGATTTGACGGGATTTTTTAAATCATTTCTTTTATTTTTCATTTGGGAGCTTGCGCGGGGGTTCCATATAAATTTTATTAACTTTGCTTGGATAGTTTTTGAGTTAGTTTCGATAATGCGTATCCAATATGTACTGTGTGCATTAGAAGAATTACTTTATATATTAGGTTGGGGAAAAAGTCTTTTCGCATTATAGTATGTATGAACTTGTAATAAAATCTCTTTGGCTATACTATTTGTATCTGGCTGGTTTTGGTATCATTGAAAGTCTAAATTTTAAAGAACATAATTCCAAATTCAAATTAGGAAAATGTGTGATTTTTATTTGTTTTTCGTACTGTCAAGATGAGTGAATCTAATGAAGAAATTCGATACATTTTAAAATTTTACTACAAAAAAGGTAAAAATGCAACGCAAGCCGCAAAAAAATTTGCAATGTTTATGGACCTAGTGCAGTGTCTGTGAGAGTAGCACAAATTTGGTTTAAGCGTTTTCAATCCGGAAATTTTGATGTCAAAGATGCACGTCGCTCTGGTCGCCCTATTGCAGATAAAATGGATGCCATTTTTGAAAAAGTGTTACATCAGTAGTTACGACGTAGCTGAAGAACTGGGAATTGACCACAAAACAGTTTTGGCGCATTTGAAAAAAACTGGGTACACAAAAAAGCTCGATATTTGGGTACCTCACGAGCTCACTGAAAGAAACCTAATGAACCGTGTATTCATTTGTGATTCTTTATTACGACGTAATGAAACCGAACCATTTTTAAAGAAGCTGATAACTGGTGATGAAAAGTGGATCACGTACGACAAGAACGTGTGAAAAAGGTCGTGGTCAAAGGCCGGTCAGGCTTCACAGACTGTGGCGAAACCCGGGTTAACTCGCAATAAGGTGTGTGTGGTGGGATTGGAAGGGCATTATTCATTATGAGCTGTTACCACCAGGCAGGACCATCGATTCTGAACTCTACTGCGAACAACTGATGAGATTAAAGCAAGAAGTTGAGAGAAAGCGGCCGGAATTAATCAACAGAAGGGGTGTGGTTTTTCATCATGATAACGCTAGACCTCACACATCTTTAGCCACTCAGCAAAAATTAAGAGAGTTTGGCTGGGAGGTGTTAATGCATCCGCCGTATAGTCCTGACCTTGCACCTTCAGATTTCCACCTGTTTCGGTCTCTTCAGAATTCTTTAGGCAGTGTCAGGTTAACATCACGATAGGACTGCCAAAACCACTTGTCGCGGTATTTTGATCAGAAGTCCCAAAATTTCTATAGCAATGGGATCATGCGCCTACCTACAAGATGGCAAAAAGTTATCGAACAAAATGGTACCTACATACTTTAGTTAAATGTGAATAAACTATATTAAAAAATGTTTTGAATGTTCTTAAAAAATGCGAAGAAACTTTTTCCCCTACCTATTATGTGTGGTGATTCTTTTATTGTATGATTTTTCTTGCATAATTCAAAAGCCTGAATACACAACGTCACGACTGTTTCTGTTTACACCCAAAGGTTAGTCAAAACATACACATCTCGCCAGTTATGCGGGGCAAGCCAACTGTCATCAGCCGAGCAATACATCCATGTGATAAACCTCAAAAAGTGTCTGTAGTCAATGATATTAAAAAAGCGTGTGAAAAATAGCGTTGGCGTTCCTCTTACTCCCTCGAGGCTCATGGATAACGCTAAAGAAGTGTGTCTATAATTCGTTCGCGTCAACTTTCATTCCCCATTTCCCCTCTAGGGACTAGCCGTGTAAATTCAGAGTTAATTTTATTTAGGGGATACATTATGTAAAATTGTAGGGCCTTTGTAAAGGATATTAGTTGAGGCAAGAGTAAATAAGTCGTAATTTAATATTACTATTTTTGTTACTAGGTGAAGCTGCTTCTGAAAGTATATTTCTCATTGATGTTTGAATAACTTTTGACCTATCCTTGGTACTCAGAGTCTTTACTTAAAATTAATGAGTTATTAACACTTTAATTGTCAAGTTTAGTATACTTTGGAACGCTGTCAGTAAAAAAATATGACAGATTGAAAACATTTTAATTTTGTTGAAAGCCAAGATAATATTGTAGGTTTGTTAATTACATTCACTGATTGATTATTTTGAAGCTCGAATGGAATACTGATTAGTATGACTGATTAAAGTACAAGTCAGCCTCGGACACCATGGCCTGTCGTACAGAAGAAGTGTGGGTCGCATATACGCGAACATGAATAACATCATCCGACGAGCCCTTGTCACCATCGGCATTCCAGCTGTATTAGAACCCAATGGCACGGTACGTGACAACGGCAGGAGACCGGACGGCATGTCTTTATTTCCATGGAAGGTGGGTAGGCCTTTAGTGTGGGACGCAACTTGTTTCGATACTCTTGCGCCAACCCATCTTCCCGGCTCGGCGTGCTGTGCTGGCGCTGCTGCTGCGGCTGCGGAAAACCTCAAGCGGCGAAAGTATAATAACCTTATCGATGATTATATTTTCGAGCCGTTTGGGGTTTAAATCCTCGGGCCGTGGGGTCCGAGTGCTCATGGTTTGTTTAACGAAATCTCCAAACGGCTGATTGATACTTCCCGTGACCCATGGGCTGGCTTATACCTTGGCCAGAGGCTAAGCATTGCCATACAACGTGGCAATGCCGCCAGTCTCTTGGGTACATTACCAGTCGACAGCGATGCGGAGAAATTTTTCGACGCCATATTTTAGTTTTAGTTAGTTTAGAATATTATATTTTTATGTTAATAATCTGTTAGTAAACTGTATTTTTTATATATTATATTTAATTCGGAAACATCCTAAGACCAATTTCATCTCATAAAACAACGAAAGGAAAATTGCAAGTTTTATTTGACACGAGTAAAATTGCTTTCTGACTTTTACAATAATGTTAATGAATTGCGATATACTATGATTAACAAACTATTGAGCCATTAATATCATGTCAATTTATATGAAACCGAACAACAATACATGTATTGTTACAAATGATTTATCTACAAAAGTAAGCATTATGTTCGTCTTGTGGATAGGTGAACATCACAGATACTTCGCATCGGGTAAGCTCAAAATAGTGTCGGGATATCTAATCGGATAATCTGATACTAACGAATATTTAATGGCCCCTAGAGCCTAGACAGTGCTAGTTTCTATTAACATTAGTGGTTAGCAAAGTCTTTCAAGTACGTATAGAGACGTTATTACCATATAAAATGTTAATATTGATTCGTCATGGACATAATAATAATCGGTCAAAAATAAGTCGTCATCATTAGGTACCTAGCAGGTACAGGCAGACAGGCAGGGTTTTTTTTTACCTAGCAGGTAACATGCGAAATAGGAGCTCGTGGCTAAGCAATAACAGCCGCACGGGTCGATCCATCAGGTTAAGCTACGCTTGCCGGGGTTGGTTCGTGGATGGGTGATCATCTTTACATACCGAGACTCCTCCGTGCCTCGGATAGCACGTTAAGCCGTTGGTCCCGGCTGTCATTCGTGGATCTTTGACAGTCGTTACGGGTCGTCAGAAGCCCGAAAGTCCGACAACCAGTCTTACCAAGGGGTATCGTATTACCCAGTTACTGGGTTGTGGAGGTCAGATAGGCAGTCGCTCCATGTAAAATACTGGTATTCAGCTGCGTCCGGTTAGACTGGAAGCCGACCCCAACATAGTTGGGAAAAGGCTAGGCAGATGATGATGAGGTAACATGCGAAATATGTCTGACTTTTTGATGATTCTGGAGTGGCGACTGCGTAGCGGAAGACGTAGTGTTGGAACGTCTCCCATAAGGTGAAGGCCGCAGGAATCCGCTGGATGTGAGAAGCACAGAGCTGGTCGAAGCGGCAGTGCTTGGGGAGGCCCATGTGTAGTGGACGTCTTTCGGCTCAAATGATGATTATGATGATGATTTCATGATTCAACATACAACACAATACAATCAATGAGTACTTACTTCGCCATATGTCATAATTATTTTTTTTATTCAACTGTTTAGGTATGAAACATACTAGCTGTTTGTGATCCAAATGCTGAGGTTGAGTATTCAGGTTGCATTTTTGTAATCTACATAGTACTAGTTTATAGCATAGCTTTCAAGTTTATAGATTCTCACTAAATTATAATTACCCGATAAATTCCATTCTCTCCCGCCGTATATTTAAAATTCCCTGATCTTTCACACACTGCAATATTACAGCTAACGTCAGATTCACTATTAACCCGCTCTCACCCGGAGTGCGTTTTAATAAGAGTGCAGCGTAAAATTAATTTTAAAGTACCTAACATGTTGCCACAAATATGAGATGGTTCTCATTAAACCGAGTCCCTATGCTATATTAAAATTGCGTTGAAAATATTGCGGTTCATTTTGTGGTAATTTTTGTGGTTGCCAGTAAATTGTTTGGTTTTATATTTAACTAGCTGTGCCCCGCGACTTCGTTCGCGTGGAAGTCGTAAGATACACAATATACTAAAATGACAGCCACATTTTAATAAAACTCCCTCGTCCCCCGACTCGTCGCGTCCCGTCCCATCCCGTCGCCCACCCGCGCTATTATCACAGATTACCAGATAAATCAGTCCATGTACTTACGCGCGCTAACTACCTACCGGCCGCCGGGTCGCACGCGACCCATTTCTCAGTGGGTTGCCGACAGCCGCGAGGCGCGTACGTACGCATATATTTCGGTCGACCTGACGTACTTAGTTTCAAATTCTTATGATAAGGCTGGTTCTGGTGTATTGTGTGCAGTTGATGTATGTAGATCCGACAAGAGAAGAGATAAAACTTATCACATGTTATTAATCAACCTTGATTATGAAACTATTTATTTGGATAAGGATTAATACCATGTTTATGAAAACACCTTCACAAATAATGCATTATTTTATAACAAATTGAATTACATTAAAAAAGTTATAGTGAGCCAACCTTAAAAGATAGACATATGCTATCGCGGAATTTTTTTTAGAACTTTGTAAAAGGATCAATTCCGACATACATGAGTTTTGCGTAACTTTAACCGTTTACGCAGCGCACGCAACGGAAGCTCTCAAAAGGAATACATTTTCCCCGTTTTTACAACATTTTTCATAGATGCTCCGCTCCTATTGGCCGTAGCGTCATTTTATATAGCCTATAGCCTTACTCGATAAATGAGCTATCCAACATGAAAAAAAATTTCAATTCGAACCAGTAGTTCCTGAGATTAGCGCGTTCAACCAAACAAACAAACAAACAAGCTCTTCCTCTTTATAATTCCTTCTTCTATTTTTTTTTTTTGTTTACCTACATATATGTGGTGACTTGTAATTAGCTAAATGGTTACCTAAATTGTGGTTATTTTATTATTTGTCTGTAAGTCCTCCTACAAAGAAAGAAATAAATAAATAATATTAATAAGTATAGATATTGTTTTGGATTTAGTGTTGTTGTGAGTTTTTTGTATTTTGTAGTAGAGTATAATTATATCATCATTAAAACAACTAAAAATTGTTTCATGATTTTCGTGTTCACATATAAATTAGAGTACATAACCTATCATTTTCGCATCCACAGTAAATAACACAAACACACGTTGATTCCAGGTATTAATTTTTGGGCACAGAGAAAGTTTCAGCGATCAATTTGATAATTAAACTGAAAACAGAAGACTATACCATCCAAAAGTTAATTAAAACTTTAAAATGACATGCTAATAGGTTCGTGTCATCGAAACACAGTAATTATCACCAGATACGTGTTAATTACGCGCATGGTGCAGCTTTTCAGTACTCCATAACATTTTAATCAGTAAAATTATCTGTACAAAGACTAATTAAATTTGTAATTTGTACCAAGTTCATCATTTCAGTGTACCGGAAATATAATATTTTCTCGTCGATGACTCAACTGACAACAATATATTTTTTTTTTTTATATCAGTAGACTAGTAATTTTTTTCTTAAAAAATTACGTTGATGTCCTTATTGTGACTGCTGCGTACCTATACCTGTAACAGGCATACATAGGTACTATCGAGGAAACTTACATCTGACAAATTTGAAAACAAAATCCCGTGCACACGATGACAACATCTGTTAGCAAGGGTACGTATTACATTACCGAAATTTAAAAGACCGAATTTTAAAATACCGATGGACGGAATCCCGAAAATTGAAACGCCGAATGGTTGTTTGGTCGAAAGTTTTAAATCTCGAAAGTTCATTTGCCCGAAAGTTTAAAATCCCGAAGTTTAAAAACCCGAAGTTTAAAAACTCGAAATTTAAAAACCCGGAGTTTAAAATGCCGTAGTTTAAAATCCCGAAATTGTTACCATTTCCGAGATAAACGATTTTTTGTAAACCTAAAAAGCGTAGTCAGCTGCAAGAAACCATGCAAGCAAGTAAGCATGCAAGCAAGCATGCAAACAAGCATGCAAGCGTGCATGCAACATGAAAGCGAGCACACAGCATGCAAGCAAACATGCAACATGCAGCAGGCATGGTTTCTGTCACGGCTCCGGCGCTGTGGGGCTCCGGCGGTCCCACGCGAGCTTATCATCGCAGATGCTTTTAACGCTCACCACCGCAGCTTCGGCTTGCTGGCCGGCTGCGCCGGCCAACCTCAGCCGCGGTGGCGGGCGTTTAAAACCACCTGCTCTTCAGCTCGCAGGCCACCTCGCCCTTCCGCGCCTACGCGAATTTAAATTACACTATAGGGGTAGGGCAGACAAGACCACGTGGAGTCGGTTTTGCAGCGATCCGTTTCTGTCACTGACGTTTGTAGCTCAACATATTGACTTTAAATACAATATTTTAATTTTATGTTAAAGTTAGAAATGGTAGTTTATAGAAATGGCCGTAAAATTCGCAATAAAATTATTCTAAATAAAATTACCCACATAATTGGTATATAACATAATTAAAACAAAAGTTTAAATGATAATCATACGTATAATTAGGAAAATGAATGGTTGAACTACGTTGGCGCTCTTTGGGATTTCATCCATCGGTATTTCGTCCATTCGGGATTTAGTTCATTCGGGATTTTGTCCTTTCGGGCATTTGAACATCGGTATTTTGTGTTGCGATATAACGACTATCGGCATTTAAAACTTTCGGTATTTTGAATTTCGGTGTCTTGGACGTCGGTATTTCAAACATAGGTATTATGAACTTTCGGGATTTTGATACGTACCCGTTAGCAAGCGTTACTATAACGGCCGAGCGCTGCAAGCAAGAATAGTCCTTAAGGTTTATAGATGTTCGTTTCGCCCATGGTATAAACCAGCACTTTTATTGTATTATTGTTTTCTCTTAATTCTCTGTTTACACTTCTGATGATGTACCTATAAAAGACAGAAATAGGCTATAAAGCCTCGTTAACTCGATGATATTTTCGTAAATAGAATAGTCAGGAGATAGTAAAGTAATTCGTGAAAAAATTCGTACGATACTAGCATTTGGAAAGGCAAGAATCGCCTTCAAAAATTGATAGCTGCTGTGTTAACAAAAATCCTTTTTCGACTAGTGAAATCACCGTTTGTGAAAACCACCTGGGGAGTCTCGCATGGACGTTCTTGCCTCTTAAAAGCCGAGTTTCTTTATCTATCAAGTTAAGTTCTCTATGATTATATTATCTAAATGTCATCAAATTCATCGCCAAGCGATTAGTCGACTCTTCACGTGACTAGCTAGCTAGCTAGCTTATTTTTTGGCTAAAGAATCAGCATCGCCATACAACGTGGCAATTCTGAGCCCTTTGGGCACTTTTCCTGTTGACAGCGATGCGGACGAATTTATTGATGCCCTATGATTCTTTTCACTCTTTGTTATATAGGGTGACAGATAATTAGTGACCGATACTTAAACAAATGATTGTACTCATGATAACAAACAACTTTTACTATGGGACCAAACCTGAAATCGTCAAAAAAAAATCAGCTGGTCCCTACATTTTGACGAATTATGCGAGCATAAATGTAGGGAGCAGCAGACTTTTTTCACGATTTCAGGTTTGGTCCCATATATACATTTTGGTCGAGTAGGTATTGAACTTTTGTATGAATCAGCTGATTTTTTTTTCGTGATTTCAGAGTTGGTCCCATAGTGAAAGTTGTTCATATTCATGGTTAGAACACCCTGTAAAAAATTCGAGACGGTAAAAAAAGTCATCCAGTATATGTATATATTATTATTTTTATTTTAAGTCTGTTAGCTTATATATTATGTTAATATTATATTGCGAAATAAAAAATACCAAAAATATCATAATTATATTACGCAATATCCACTGCCTATTGAAATCGCAGTCTCTTAGACTATTATTTTCTTCTACCACAATAAAAGTAATATTGTATCGTAAAACCATGCTTATGAACATGAATATCTCCGCAGTCTGCGTCAGTAAACATAAAAATCCATAAAACGGTTAATTTCGTCGAGACCAAAATAGGCCGCCATGGGAAACGAAATTAAATATTACCTATATAATTAAAAAATATCTACTCGTTGGTCTAGTGGTCGCAAGCGCTACTGCTGAGCAGGAGGCCCCAGGTTCGATTCCCAGGTCGGGCAAAGTGTTATTGAGTTTTTTTTATCAGAAATTTCTCAGTAGCAGCTCAGAGTTTCGATTAATGCCCGGTTGATGGCAATAATTATATAAACGACCCCATTACAAGGGACTTAAACATAACTGGCCATATGGGGATGTACAATAGGGTACCTACCTATACCTCTGCCTTCACCTCTGCCTTCGGAGATTTCAGGCGTGATGTTATGTTATTAAAATTATTATGAATACAGTAACCAATGCCTTTTCCGAGTGAAATACGGGCCAAAAGAAATTGACATCAATAATTAAGCTGCATGTCAACGGGATTTTCAATGACGACAGTAAGGCTTTCATAATGGAAAAAATTATGAAAGCTTTACAGTGGTCCTGGTATTGTGGTCAATTTTCACGAGAGCTGGTATTTTATTATTTATTTATTTATATTTATTTTCCAGAAACATGGTATGTTTACACAGGTGTTCAGGTGTTCAATATTGCATAGTGCTACATGTCTCACCGTTTTAACGGTATGCAAAATCAATTTACAATTAACATTATTTACATTACACTAGTTTTTAATTAACATTAGTTACATTACATTAATTTCAATTGAAATTAGTTACATTACATTAATTTTAAAATTATATATTTATTTAAATTATTATATTAGGTATTATATTACACACATGATACACATCTATATTTACCATAATATGCAAGTAATAAATTCAGCATAATATAATAACCATCAACTTTAAATAATTACTTATGCCTGTATTTGGATGCCAGATCAACAGAAAATAATTCACAGTGACATTTCACAAAAGAACTCGTGAATTGAATAAAAACATTCCTGCAACAACCAATCCCGTAGTGCCGAACAAACTTTTTTGAAGGGTAGTTTTGTAATTGACTTCGGTTAAGCATTATAATTTAAGGGGAGCCATGTAGATACAGCTCTTTCGAAAGAGATGCAACTTAGGAACAGGTATCTCGAAATCTAAATGGGCAGCTTTCCTCTTATTTGTGTTATCCCTTCGTTCAAATAATTTAGAATTGGATCTTAAGAACATGGCAATTTCAAAAATAT
This sequence comes from Fissipunctia ypsillon, assembly GCA_947568875.1. Taxonomy (NCBI): domain Eukaryota; kingdom Metazoa; phylum Arthropoda; class Insecta; order Lepidoptera; family Noctuidae; genus Fissipunctia; species Fissipunctia ypsillon. The sequence goes on along the minus strand of OX387660.1, from coordinate 21,050,215 downwards.
ATATGCAGGATACAGTCAAAAAGTTATGTGACTTAAATATAGGCCTACACGAATCCATATTAAAAATTGCGCGGATACACTTTTTTTGAGGAATGAAAATTCGATCTATTTCTGAGGAGTATCCCCACATAACTATGCCGTAGTAAATAGTCGAAAAGACGTAGGCATGATACTCCATTATGGAGGTGTCTCTTGATGTAACATTTTTGACTTTTCTTAGCGCAAATACAAATTGGTTGATTTTCTTGGCGAGTGTCTCAATATGTTTCTTCCATGTTAAGTGCTCATCAAGTGTTACCCTTAGAAACCGTGTGTTATGTACCTGCTTTATGCTAATGTTATTATACGCAATATGAAGATAGGCAGGTTTAGATAGATAGATAGAATATTCTTTATTGCTTTTATTTTTTTACTTTCATTTTTTTTCCCCTAATTTTTGCTTACTATTATGTTTTAAAGCGAAATATGTTCGTTTTAGCGATGTTTAATTTTGGTTTGTTAATATCTAACCATCTTATAATATCATGCAATGCAATGTTTGATTAATTTCATTATCATAGTTTCGTTGATCTTTACATTCAATAATAATCGTGGTTTCGTCAGCAAATAGATGTGTAAGCACACTGATGTTTTATCGATTTTGGTAGGTCATTTAGATAATTATGGACAATTTCAATCTATCAGAAAAACAGCCCTGTCCCAAGGATAGGTTAATAGTATATGCTAAAGGCAATGATATGTATTTTGATATACTTTTAAGAAGTTCAGTTGAAATATTATCATAGCCTAGCGCTTTAATAGTTCTTAAAGACATTATGATACGTTCAATTTCGGAAGCATTTGTAGGTTTTAAAAATATACTATTATCATGAATTTCTATGTTGTGTGTGTTGTGTAAAATTAGAGGAATGATTAATGGCAATGTCAATGAAGTGATTATTGAATTTATTAGCGATGTCAGATCCGGATGTTAGAGTTATACCATTATCTTCAATTTTATTGATGTAATCCCTCGCTGGCTCGGTGCCTGTATTCCCACGTAGCTTTAATTTTGTTTCGCGAATAAGTAATGTGCTTTGGTTACATAGAGCTAGCAGGCTATTCACACAACTTCTTAATAACTTGGAATATGTTCTTTTGTTATACTTATATATTGTGGTATGTAGGTAACTGTACTGTTACATAAAGAATAGTTAATTAAATTTATTACATATATTTATAATTGATAATACCCACAAATACCACAATATAACACGTCTCAAACATTTGTAAATCAAGAAAATATACCACAAGACATTTCTTTTATTTTAAGACATTTCATTACTAAGTATCGTACAACTAAAAACTTCTAACCTCTCCCTTCATTCACTCAACCCGAGATAAAAACCACGTATCAAAATCATTCACCAACCATCTTTCATTACCACAGAAATAGCAATAATTATTTTTTACCCGAGTACGGCGAAGCTATAAAAGAAGTGTCTAAAGAAGGGTTGTGTTTGATCTGTATGTATATACAGATCAAACACATAACCCTTCTTTCTCTTTCTCTTCTTTTTTAAGGGAACATAGGGATGGACATACGTACGTATGTCCACATACGTATGTCCGTCCCTATGTCCCCTAGTAACTACTAAATGGCTGAACAGATTTTGATGAAAGACGTGTCGTTAGATTAGTCTTTGTTGTGCGATTGTCACTTCAAAAATATAAAAACGGCCTCATGCAGTCGGAGGCAAAGGTCTTTATTGTTAAATTTAATAAGATGCCTCCGACTGCATGACATCGTTTGGAGACAAAATAGGTCATCTGGTTTCCACCTTTTTTAAAGTTGATTTTTTACGCAGTCGGGTTTTTGGATTTTTCAAATTAATTTTTTTATGCTACACTGTCGGTGCGCCACTGTCAGCAATGTAATCTCGTTTCTAATAACGTAATGTAAATATTTACCTACTAAGCTTACACTAGCGTGGAACGGAAAGTATGCAAATCTGTTTCTGTAATGCTGGGTTTTGATTCATGCAAAGTTAAAGGCCAAATGTTGCAAGAATAAATTATTTATTTTAAAATGTGATGGTCGGTTTTGGCAGCTACTGTTTCTTTTTTAGCGTTGAAATGAGTTACATTATGTGAGATGATGAGTAGCTCATGGTAGGTAGAGATTAGCCAGTCAGTATGGTTAGAGATTTAGACCACCTAAGATGTGGCAAACATTATATAAATGGCGTCTGATTCATAGTGGTCGTTTTGCTCCTTACCTTGCTGATTGTTCAAGTGTTTCTTTAATTTTTACGCATTATGGCTAATAGGGATAATGCCTGGATAAAAAAAAGAAATTCTATTTAGTCCGTCAGTCAGATAATAAAAATATATTAGACACGTATTTTTTGCTTTATCATATTAATAAAAAATTACTTAGATAAAACGCATTAAAGTTGGGGAGTAGGGGCTCGCTACGTCACAATTCAGTATAAAATCTAGCAAGGCGTGACGTCATGCTACATTTTAACTCAATATATCGCCGTAATCTTTTGATTAAGTAAAAAAAGAAAAAATAAGTGTCCAATATTTTTTAATAATCTACCTAACGGACATAAAAAATGTAGTCATAACCCCAATAAAAAAAAATTTGATAAGGCACACAACATTCACACAAAAACAGAAAAAACTCAATTTCTCATGGTTTCGCTTTTCCTGCTATCATAAAATGTAAGATTCTGGTACAATACTAGTACAGACATAATACAATACTTACATAAAGCGATAGCAAACCGAAAAACAGTTTACACAAAAAACAAAATAAACAACCTCTTTTCTGAGCTAAAATAGGCTAAAACTGTAAAACCATCCAAACACCAAGTAACATTTGACGCGTTCCTAAAAGAATTCGTGGAAAAATCTAGTTATTTGGGTTACGGTATTAGTAAATGTCACATCGATTGACGTCGCTAACATTTTATCTGGAAACTTTGAATTGAGCCAAGGAAAGTATTGGTTTGTTTGGGTATGTCAATTTGTGTTCATTCCTAGAATAATGGGTGTATTTTGTGGGTTTTAAAATTCATTGTGTGATTTTTGGCAAATTCTTCTTATTTTGAATCAGCGCGAACTGTATCAAACTAGCTCATGGTGGTAAAAATATTGGCCAATCAGCAAGCATGGGGCATGGAACGTAATGACACACATACACGCAAAGGAAATGTTGCCTGAAGATTTTGGAGCAGCATCGTGCTAAAACTAGGGGCTCGTGGCTAAATAATAACAGCCGTTAAGCTACGCTTGCCGCAGTCGGTTCGTAGATGGGTGATGGGTGATTTACATATCGAGACCTCTCCGTGTCTCGCCGTGCCTCGGAAAGCAAGTGGTCCCGGCTGTCATCCGTAGATCTTTGACAGTCGTTACGGGTAGTCAGATGCCCAAAAGTCTGACAACCAGTCTTACCAAGCGGTATTGTGTTACCCAGTAACGGGTTGTGGAGGTTAGATACGCAGTCGCTCCATGTAAAGTACTGGTATTTAGCTGCATTCGGTTAGACTGGAAGCCGACCCCAACAGAGTTGGAAAAATGCTAGGCATATTGATTTATCGCGCTAATAACTACACTTACAAACCACGAATCCGCAATAAATGTACAAAAAGTGGTGATAAAAGAGATTGTAACAACTTAAGGGCGATCTTTTCAGTAGTGGACGTTTGCAAGACGATATTGTGAAGAAATGTACTGAATTACTAGTTGTGATATCCCATTCGTGCAAGGACTCACATCAGCCGGCAGTACTGAGGACTGGAAGGGTTCCATGCACCTACCGCCACCTGCCTAAAACCCTGCTGGCTCCCTTCTTTGTTTAGTTATTTGTTTAGGTTGGTTTGTTGTAATTAAGGTTTAGTGCTATGCTGCCACTTCCTTGTAGGCTGGCATATCTTGTGGCCTGCCTTTTTTACCATCTAAAATAAAGTTGTGTTGAAATCAAAGCTTTTTCATTGTATAACCACCGCCAACCTTCAGGTACATAACAATCAATTCCCCTCAATAAATTATTCTTTACAGCAACATTAGCAAAACGGTGTTTTAACTTCGTTTATAACAAAAGCTTTTACGGGTCTTCTGTTGATTAAAGTTAAAAGGCAGTATAAGTTTGTATTATATAATACGGAAAATACTTAAAATTACAATGGGCTCGTTACGTAGTATTGGTAGTCTGAGGGAGTTTGATAAGGTAGGTAATGGTGCATTTGGGCTTGTAACGTCTTGTTATTTTTATTGTTTTCGGCTCACCGGGTATGAAATTGTCGCCTTTATTGATATGGTAGGTGATATTGTATAGGCAATAATTACCTGCCTATGTTGAATTTTATTAGACAAATAATCTGATAAAGATTTTTTTTAAAACGCTTTTGAATTTGATTTGCAATCCCCTGTTTATTTAAACAAAAGTAACATATGTACCTACGTACAATTTTAAAATTAGAAAACAATTGTCATTTTATTATTTACCAACAAGTCTTATTAAAAGTTAATTTTATTTTGTGGTAATTGAGATCAGTAACATGCTAAATTGTATTAGGTTTGGGGGTAATATTATGTACCGTAAAACGGGGTGAATAGGGATGCAGGGGTGAATCGGGACGAAACTTTAAAATGGATTATAACGTTGAAATAATATAGTTTGTTGCCAACAAGGACACTTAATCGTTAATTATAATACAATAAACACATAAGTGTAATTTTTGCCAACAAACTATATTATTTCAATGTTAATTAAAATCCCTTTTAAAGTTTCGTCCCGATTCACCCCTGCATCCCTATTTACCCGTTTTACGGTACCTTGAAACTTTAACCCCTTTTTGAAACTTCAAATATAAACTCTTTTCATACATACATGTTTCTACATAGATACATAATATAGCCCAAGCAGGACCTTATTGGTGATGTTCTTCCGAAAGGTCAGGTGCGTAGTGCTTGCAACCGGCGTGCGTGTATGACCAGACTCTCAATTCCCGTAACTACAAAGTTCAAAATCTCGTCGCAATCTTATCTCAGCGACAATCAAATGTCAAAAATGTAGGGAAATTAAAGGTATTTTTGACATATTGAGACTGAGATTAGACTGTGAATGTTCTTAAAATTACGAAAATTGCCCCTCTGATGTATGAATGAACATAAACTAAGCAATAGGATAGGAGAATATAAGGCTCGTAACGTAGGAGGTAGCGTTCTGTAGTTTCTGCTTACCTCCATGGGAAGAAGGCGTGAGTTTATGTATGTGCATACATATATGTAGGCACACATTTATGGTACACATAAGTGTATACCCACTCTTTCCATATTTGCAGTAAGACAGTTTTACTACTATTATCCACAATCGTGTCTGAGATTATGCCGACAATTACCATAAAGGGTAGCAATTCTCATAGCGGTGAAATTATCATTATTTATGATGATAATGTGTGTGACGCGCTTCGGATTATTTTCAGATTATTAGGCTTAATGGGATGGTGAAGGCATTTTGGTTGGATTATGCTGGAAAGCGATTTTGGTAATCTATGATTACTTATGATTTCATAATTTGCGTTACTGCAAGATTACTTGATCTTTCAACTTGAAGGTGCCTAAATCAGGGTGCAGGTTTCTGTGACAAATAAACTTATTTTTCTTTCTTTTCTTTTAAATGAAACACAATTACACGAAGTACTACCCTTAATTTGGCAAGAGGATAAATTTTAAAAACTCATGTTTTTTTTCACATTTTCGGCTTCACTAGGAGTTGTTAGGACATGAAAAAATAATTTAAAAAATCTGGTATTACCTCATTTCCTGAAAATGCATGTCCAGTATACTGGACCTTGCCAGGTTTGCCATAAAGTTGTCGATAATTTTGATGTGCTGTATATTACACATTGCCGAATTATTACTTTCTAGGACTAATTTCTATTTTGTGCAACTGATAAAATAAAATATAATAAAACGCAAAAACGACATGTTTTTTATTGTATTAGAAAATCTTTATTTTTTATGAATAGAATGAGGAACATTTTACTTATTCTAAGTGAGATCAACAATATAATCAGTCTGAATGAAAAAATACGTAACAATTATTATTCTGAATTTCAGATAAAATTAAACAACTATAGTATTATATAATCAGTCAAAATAGTTAGAAACTTTCACTTAAGTACTATGATAATCATAAAAACAATTTTTCTTACGTACTAAACACAGTCTTTGGTTGCACTTTACACAATACACATCAGTCTTATTTTTGATACATAGTTTGCAGCGACCGTATGACTCTCCAAAACTAGGAAAATGGCCAATACTATCATAGCGGACACTGTCATCTGTTCGACGGTTGTTGTTTACAGATATACGAGATCTACTTTTATTCTGTAACTCTCTTGCTAATTGGCACCGAAAAGACTTCAAAGGCATGTGCTTCACTGCCCGATTACTACAATCTCTGCGATAAACTAACCATGCATTGTTCACACAAATGTCGAGCATTTGAGCAAAGATTGCAGTATACCAACGACGGCTCTTATAAGTAGTCAGGTACAACGCAACCAGCATATCTGCGAGATCGACGCCTCCCATGTGATTATTATAATGCTTTATAAGTTCTGGACAGTCCCATCAACTCGGGCTTTCATTTCCTTGCTGTACCTCTTTATTTTTCCTACAGGGTAAGGATCAGCGTACGTACTGATTAGAGTGACCACCTTATTATCGTACCATTTAACTATTGCTATCTTATTGGTATTATCAACGACTTGGCAATAAGAACCTCTACCTTTCTTTTTTAAAGATTTATCACTCATCAGTAGTTTGTCACAACCTTTTAGCCTGTTTTGGCGTATAGTGCCTAAACTAAATATACCACATTCGTCTCTAAGGTGTATTGCCAAATCTAGAGTCGAGAAATAATTGTCAAAATACACGACGCAGGCTCTCGTCTGTATTGTCTTGCATAAAGCAACGACAACTTTAGCTCCTAAGGTTAAGGTTTCTTCGGCTTGTGAAAACTCGATATATCTAAATGTGTCTTCACCTCCATAAAGCAGGAAGTCATATACAATTCCCGACATGCCTGCTCGGACAAAGTTTTTGAAACCCCATTTATTGGGTTTCATGGGATTGTACTGTCTCCTGTTACCCGCCTTTTTGCCTTTATACGGTATGGTCATCTCGTCAATACTATATCTCATTTCCTCTTCGGTGGCCAAGCAGTTTCTCCTCACCTTCTCTACAAAAGGTCTTACTTTGAAGTAGCGATCTGAATCTGGACAAGAGTTATCAGCAAAATGGATGTAGTTGCGTATGGTTTCAAACTTTTTCAGTGACATGATTTCAGCAATAGCTGGGTAGCGTAATTCTTTTGACCAATAATCTACATATGATGGCAAATTTACCACACCCATAAGTAATAAAATGGCAATAAAATCTTTCATTTCGTCCTCAGAGATATTGATAGATCGGCCGGTAACTTGAACTGCATAAAGGTTGGTATTATGTACTATATCTTGTAAAATATCCAAAGAAAAGTATTTCCAAAAATAATCTATAGGCGTGAAATCGGCATGTGAGTTATTCTTAAATTCACAATTAGTTATTTCGGCTTTGTGCAGGAATTTGCCTTTTTTCCATTTGTAGTCTGTATGTTTACGTTTCTTGGGCCTGATATTATGAACACGACGAGAGTGGGTGTTGACATAGCGCCTTCTCTTAGACCTGGTATTCACGACATTGGGTATCGGTGATATATCTTCAACAGATGGTATAGACTGAATGGACGACAAAGTTGGAATAATATCAAAATTCACCTGACTGGTCGACGGCAACACTTGGTTGATAATTGGTGTTAAAGGCACTGCTAGTTCTTGATCTTCTGGCTCGCTATTGGGTATCTCATCACCAGAAGCATTATTCCTATCTTCATCGTCTTCGGAAATATCCAAGTTTTCTAATGCCGACGGTATAGATGGTGCTTCAGAGGACAAATCGTCACTGTCTTGGCGGCATGTGCTTATAACAACCTCTTCATCCGAACTTGTTTGATTTTCTACGTCTGATGAAGCGTTAAATGGCGGCACTAGTGCCAATAACTTTGATGCACGTGATGTTTGTTTGAACACCTGCAAAAAATAGAAATTGTTAGAAAAAAACATTACACATAATTACTAAATACGCATCTTAGTTTATAAAATCATATTAGCAGTTACTTTTCTAACTAACTGGCAGTGTCCAATATACTACACATCCCAAAACCGCACTAAAACAGTACCTACTTGGCAATGGGAAATATACTGGACACGCTAATTTCATTAAATATTACGGTAAATCCGTAACAGCTATTATAATTTTAGTTTGTGTACACAAATTCATAGGTCTTATAAAATATATTTAGAAAAGATGAGTAATCATTGCAAGTAAAATAACAAATAAATCGGGACTTACCGAGAGCGGTCGCGGCACGTGCTTCCTTCCAGACATTTCGGCGGCGACTAACCAGCAATGAGCACACGCACCTTACGCGTAATTTTATATACATTATATTAGTTAACAAATAAACTAATGGAATTAAAATAAATACAATATAGTTTTAAAAAATGATTGTATATTTTTTTTAAGTTGATGTCCAATATATTGCACGTTATCGAATTAAGGGACAGGTACATTTAAACTTTGACTCTAAGATTGCCAACACAATGAGTGTTGCAAGTACAATTAAATAAATAAATGATCGCGACATATTTTCATGAGCATGTTGAAGTTTTCAGTAAACAAAAGAACTAAGTACAAAAATTCAAAACACTACACCACCATTACACATAACACTACATCATTGGTCCTAAAATGTTTCAACTAACAATGCACAAAACAAACATTAAATAATACCCAATTTAGCAATCAATGTACCTACCTAATTCAATTTTTTTTTTCAATAATTAATATGTAGTGGCACCGAGTTGCCGTGTCTGGCCATACCGCTGTTAAACCCGCGATGGTTTGTGCGGTATGTTTAGGGTTCAACAAATGTTTATACTGTTTTATTGATTAATAAAAAAAAAAGCAAATAACAATCTTCAGACGTTTACCTCCATCAGTATTAAATAACAAACCTTTTTCTAAGCCAGTTAAAAATAGATTTCTATCCGTATGTTATCCAAGTTAAAGTCACCGATACATTCAGGCAAATCGGGTATCATTAGATTTGGCTCACCACAATATTAGGGACTCGGGAATTCTATAAAACATTCGTGATGTTAGGCAAAGTTTATTTTAAAAATTCTGTGGACATTTGCCGTTTGCGTAATAGTTTTCATTTATGCCGCCGGTGAATTTTGAAAAGCTCTCTCCATTTGTTATTTTAAATGTAAGAGAATTTTTCAACTGTGTCTCTGAAAATGTTGAAAAAATTTCGGTTTAACAGAGAGATTTATAAGGGGAGACCTTTTCCCAGCTGTGGGACACATTATAGGTTACCAAAAAAACATCAGATCGTCTTGTAAAAGCGAAATTTCGAAGACTGAATAATGACCGTTGCAATAAATGATCCAAACAGAAATTATCATCATAATCAACATGTTTGGCGAATCAAACTATACGGGCATCTGTTCAGTTAGAACCTAACTCACTCTTAGCCAGTTTTGCTAATGTTTATAGAAGCGGACATTACTTAGTTTCAACATCAGCATCATACTAAGGCTTAGTGCTACGTTAACGAAACACAAAATCGTACTCTTTAGTTTTCTGATTCTTTTCAGCCGGAAGGTTTTCTTGAAAACTTCAACATTACTTTTTTTTAAATCTTAAAACAATTCACATCAAGATATTCAATCTGAATTTATTCACCATCCTATCTTCAAAAGTAGACTCGATAAAAATACACTTGAATGAACAAAATAAAAATAGATATAAAGTACATTATTTTTATTTCAGTAACACTATCCAGAAATCGGATAACTGAAAAGAAACGAACAGAAAAACATTTATTTAATGCTATTTTTGAAGTCGCGTTTTAGGGTTCCGTACTCAAAGGGTGCCAACGGGACCCATTACTAAGGCTCTGCTGTCAGTCCGTCTGTCACAGGGCTGTATCTTCTGAACCGTAATTGGTGGACACTTGAAATTTTCAGACAGTGTACTACTATGACCGCTATAATATTAAATAATAAAAATAAAATAAAGTTAAAAATTAAAGGGGGTCCTAAAAAAAACGCCGAAAAAAACACGTTTCTTGTTTGCAACAAGAAACGTGTTTTTTTCGGCGTTTTTTTGCTAGATTTTATTTATTATTATTTATTATTATTTATTTATTTATTTAAACCACAATTATAACACCTTCACAGAATCACCCAAGGCGATGTTATAACAATATAAAAATATAAAAATAAATGACCTGTAAGCAAACTTACAAAGAATAATCTACTTACTACTATAACAATTACAAACATAGCAACGTTTATAATATCAAACCTGTTTCAATTATTATTTGTGCCATTTGAATGAATTTCGGCAGGTTTTGCCCAAATATATCCTCCGATACTGTAATAATGTTAATAATACGCGCAAAAATGGCATAATGAAAATCATGCATACTCTTATGTAATATTGAATGGACGGAACCCTTGTGTGTGCGACTCGCACATGGCCGCTTTTTTTACAAATACAGGCCGCAAATAAAGAATTATTAAAACCACATAGAACGTCCGTGAGCCATGTTTTAGTGCTCAATAAAGAAACAAAAACCTGCGCCATCTTTATTACTAAGATTATACATTAAACACTATTGTATCGTAAAATGTTTTAATGGACTGTGGCTTTCGGCTTGGTCGGTACATTGTGGGTTTGAGGTGCAGCAGTTTGTGGGGATTGTTAGATGACTTCTATACAAATAAATAAAATTAAAGTGTCTGTTTGTAATGTCAAAATAACAGAATTTTTACTAAATGCATATGAAAGCATTATTTTACGGTACTTCTAACAAAGAAAAAAAACTATTTTTATCTGTCTGTTTGTTCCGGCTAATCTCCGAAACAGCTAGACCGATTTTGATAAGACTTTTACTGGCAGATATATGACGTTATAAGAAGTAATTGAGGCTACTTTTATTTTAGAAAAATAATTAGGGTTCCGCGCTATAGAATTAAAACCATGAAATTTTGAACAAAATCCGATTCAAATAGGAAGTATTGACATCCACGTGGGCGAAGCCACGGGCTACAGCTAGTTGTAGTCATGAAAAGGAATATCAAGTAAAAAAGATTCCAGTTTCGAGGAAATCTTCATCATCGTCTTCCTGCCCTTGTCCCATGTCACGTGGGGGCGGCGCAACACGTTTTCTCTTCCCACTCTCCCCTCTCAGCCGTCACGCTATCATTCACTCCCTTCTCTTTCATATCATTTCTCACACAATCCATCTTTTCTTTGGCCTTAATCTCCCTCTCCGTCCATCTACATTTATTTATCAATCTGTTAGACACATGCGTTTGCTCATCATCATTTTTGAGGAAATACAAACAAGATTTTTTTTAAAGTATCATTGCATTGGCGATTAAATAATTATCGACATAATCAGTGAACCTTTTACCTCACTACAAAATCGTGTTTCACTCAAGACACACCCAACAAGTCCAACAGTTTCCTGATTCCCATCTCAGCAGTTAAAAACTAAATAAATACTTAGTTACATTTTATAACAAAAGTGATAGACTTTACTTCAGAGAAATAACAATAAATACTTAAGTCATATCAATATGAAGGGCAGGAACGAACGAAGCGTTTCACACGCAAATAAATGTAGGTTGTGTCCACACTCGATAAGCATGCAAGCATTTCAACCAGTAATCGTTTGACATTCAGCGAAGAATTCTTCACAGCGGTTAACATTCCAAGTATTAAATCACGCGTGTTGCGCGCGCAATGTGGACTCTACACATATTTTTCCGCATGCTAGTCGATTTGCGAGAAAAACTGAAGTCTAAATCCTCCTCGCAACGTACTCCTCATTACTAAAGCTACGGCTACCTAGAAGAGCGGTGGCCGCTACAAAGCGTCTGCAATTTACCAGCGAATGACGTCACTGAAACGTTATTTATGAAAGTAAGTTGGTGTGTTTTCCTACAGAGCGTTTTTTGACATCGTAAAGTCAAACCCCGCTGCCATCATTTTCATGACAGCCATCCGTTACGTGGCGTCCACCGCTCTGGCGCAAAAAGCGCCGCTCTAGGAAACTGTAACTGAAGCTTTCCTAAAAAAAACGGCGAATGGTCACACAATAACGGTTGTACAAATACATAGCGTTTTTTGACACCTTAATGTCAAATACTGGTGAAAATGACAGTGAAAATCTGTCTGGCGGCCGTTATAATATGACGGAACCGCTTTCTTAGGAAACCAATGTTTGCTGACGCAAGAGTGACGAATGATTTTTATGCCATTATGCGTAAGAAAACAGCTTCGCTGATGCGCCGGATTCGGGGGAGCGCCAACGCAATCCTAAGGATGATCTCTGAGAAACCAGAGTCTGCAGTGCTGGGGAGATTCGTCTAGCTTCATGTGACGAGATGACATTGTTGACATGAATGATTTTATTAATTGTATTTGGAATTATGTAATTTTCATTTTATTTTTATGAATGTTTGAAATACTAACATAAATTTAAGACAATTTAACTAACAATTATGGACAAATTAATTTAGTCTGAAATAAAAAGAATTTAATTTAATTTTAGGGGTCGTGAATCCCCCGACGTGAAGTCATCTTCTGTTTAACGATGTTACGCCATCCTTGCTGAAATGACAGAATGAGAGCAGACAGGCGCTATACTTTGTGTAAATTATTTTATCACAACTGCTCTTAAAACGGCGAAGGAAAACATTGTGTGTCCTTTTTTTTTGGATGGGTAATCATCAAATGACTTCTCCCGCTCTGGGCGGAGCGGGAGGGCGTGTCAGACTTTTACTGACTAAAACCCACCCATGTTCCTTCAGTTGCCTGTGCCGGGGCCATTGTAACTCTTTCGAACATCCCGCGACCCTGGCTGAAACCGGCATGTCCTAGAACCAAAAATTCGAAGACATGTGATTTCCACCAACCCGCACTGGGCCCGCGTGATGGAATACGGCCCACTCCCTCTCACCGAGAGGAGGCCTGTGTCTCAGCAGTAGGAACAATAAAGGCTTATGCTTACGCAATCTGTGTCTATTCTTGGCACTATGAAGCGCGTCGTGGAGTTTTGTGTCCAGCGATGACCGAATTTGGTCCGTCCATCTAAGTTTACTAAGACAACCCCTCAGACGCTTGCTATCGACATTGTCAGCAACCATCAGTTATTCTAGGTTATAGTTTGGATAAGCTCTAAGAATAAGTGCATTGAAGACGCCTCAAAAAGTGACCTATTTGAAATTACGAGAAACGCTTTGTGGAAGCAGGTCTGAGTTTCGAAGAATGCTAGTTTTTGTTAATAGTTGTATGTTTTTTTTTTATTTGAGATAGGTTTGCTCTTGACTCTAGTCTAGGTCAGAGATGACAGAGACAAAGTCGACGATGGAGCGAGCTTACCCAGAGGCAGCCACTTTGAAGAGATCGGGGTTGTATGCGTTCGGAAACACAGACGCAGGCAGAGAGTTCCACTCCTTTGCTGTGCGCATCACAAAAGACATTTGGAAACGCTTAGTGCGAATTGGTGGAATAGTATGTGTCGTCTTAACCTTATAATTAGTGCAGTGTTTAATTTTACTGCCACAATTTTTACAAATATGTTGAAGCAGAAATAAGCTTACAACAGGTATCAATGTTGTTAATTTAGAAAATCCACTCAGTAGTTTTTTTTATTTTTTATTGAGATGGATTTGTTCTTGACTCTAGTCTAGGTCAGTGGTGACAGAGACAAAGTCAACGATGGAGCGAGCTTATCCAGAAGAAGCCTGTTCACTGTCACTCTGAAGAGATCGGGGTTGTATGCGTTCGGATACACAGACGCAGGTAGAGAGTTCCACTCCTTTGCTGTCCTTTGCAGTTTTTGCGTGAAGGAGTAACAAACATCCATCCATCCATCCTCACAAACTTTCACCTTAATAATATTATTAGTAGAAGCACCATATGTTTTGAAACTAAACATAGTGACAAATGTATGGAAAAGGCAAGGAAAAAATACATAGAACAAATATTTTCGTACGAAGGGCACTGACCTTTCACTGTTTTGGCAAACTACAGAGATAACATTTTCCCATACTAATAATACTTTGACATGCGATAGTCCCTTTGTATACGTCTATGCCATATTTTATTATTTAACTTTTCAGTTACGGCTGTTTTTCTTATCTTTATATTTTCAGCAGTTATATTTCCATAGGTATATCGTGGATATATTTTTACATATAAAAATAACGAATTACCAACTACAGTACTGTATGTAGGTACCAATAATATTTTTGTTCTCTTGAAGAATACATTAACAATATTTTCTTTCCCTGTTTGACCATAGGTACTCATTTCTTTTATTTTTCTCTGTCTGCCAATATTTGTGCAACTGAGATTCTATTTAGTGTGTTATCATGAAACTAGTAAGAATACAACAGTTTAGTATTCATTACATTTTTCTTTCTAGAAGCGAAAACCGATTTATTCAGTAGGTAGGTATAACTCCGCATGAACATAACATCACGCCTTGTTTCCCCGAAGGGTTGGGCAGAGGTGTACCTATAGTACACCCACATTTCGCCAGTTATGTTTAAGTCCCATGTAATAGGGGGCGAGCCTATTGCCATCAATCGGGCACAGAAATTCCGCATGAAATTCTGAATAAATACACTTTTTACAGAACCAATGACGGAACGAATTTTGATGCAGTAGGTACCTTCTGATAGGCGTAAAGTTTATAGACAGAGTTCATAACATCGAGATCCATAGACGTACTAAAGTTTTCGTTATCGGATAACGAATTATGGAATTCAAATGGAGTTTTGGAGGACACCTGGCAAGGCACGGTGATGACAGCTTGAGTAAGGCAGTGACCGAGTGGCGTCGCAAGGACTGGAAGACACATTGTTACCATCGCGGGTAGAACGTGGATGAGCCTGGCAAAGGAGCGTGGGGATTGGCACAAGAAAGGGAGGCCTATGCTCAGCAGTGGATGAAGTAGGGCTGTGTATGATCATGATGAGGTACCTACCTACTGAAAAACCAGTTGCTATATGAGGAACTTATCTAAAGACTAAACAAAATCAACTCGGGTAGGGCAAAACAATTCAATATACAGAGATAGGCAACCCAAAATAGCATTCACAGAAACAAAAACAAATCGATAGTTAACAAATCGACTTCGCGTGACAGTATCGTATAAAACAACCCAGTCCCACGTGGTTAATATATTCCGTAGCTTTATGTAGGAGTTGGGTACCAATATCACATAATATAAATCTATGAAGCAGACTATGAGGGCGAAAACGCGACGGGGGTTTCAAATAGAACGAAATGTTTAGAGTTCGTCTCCAATGTCGTCGGGTTTGTAAAGTTTTAATTGCCAATGGTTTCTCCTAAAACCACTTAAATAGATAGTACAAAGATTCAATTCCCAGATCGGGCAAAGTGTTATTGGGTTTTTCCATTAGGAATTTGTCAGTAGTCCGGAGTCTGCATTTGTGTCTGGTTGATGGCAATAGGCTCGTTCCCTATTACATGAACATAACTGGCGAAATGTGGGTGTACTACAGATACACCTCTGCCTAACCCCGGTGATTAAAAACGTGATGTTATGAAGTAAATACAAGAAAGAAAAAGAAATCTGAATTAGAAAAATTCCAAAGATGTTAGAAAAGGTTATTTTGGACAAGCTAATTAATGACAAAATTGCGATGAGTACTGAAGATTCCTCAATCATTCACTTCACTTACGGCCGAACCCAATAACATATCTATCACCAGTTTTGGCATACTGGAGATAGAAAAATCCATCTATCTATGGTTTTAACGTCCCAATAATCTATAAGAGATTATGGTACCTTACCAAACTGACATAAAGACAGATAGAATTATACTGTCTACCATCAATAACGATCTGTCTTTTACTGAAAATAGGTTATTGGGTTCGGCCGTTAATAGACAACACTATAGGG
The DNA here is from genome assembly GCA_947568875.1 of Fissipunctia ypsillon. Classification (NCBI taxonomy): domain Eukaryota; kingdom Metazoa; phylum Arthropoda; class Insecta; order Lepidoptera; family Noctuidae; genus Fissipunctia; species Fissipunctia ypsillon. The sequence continues at coordinate 21,034,101 of OX387660.1, read as the reverse complement.
TAGGTACTACCTAAAGAGTATAATTATATAACTCATGATTTATTTTTTTTTAACCAATAAAAGCTCTTGACCTTCACTTTCTCATCTGATGGTAAGTAATAATCAAGTCGAAGGTGGAAGCGAGTTTCACCCGGATTCCTTAACAACAGAGGAACTGGCAATCTTACCTCTAACTGCCGAAATACAGTAATGCTGTTAACATTGTTTCTATGGCGACAGACTTAGATAACATGGTGGTAGCAAGCCAGGCGGACTTAGAACAATCCCTACCACCCTACATTTGCAATAATCAACCTCGTTAGTAACTTGTGTACAGTATTTATAGACTGATTTTATGAATGCCATGAATTTCAGCCGTCAAAGCAGCATGAAACTACATCAAGTTTTGTAATTCAGTCATCGTACAGTCAGAGCCATAAATTATTATGTACTTGTGCACACTTAGCAAAGTTCACTAGTAACGTCATTCTCAGGTTAATAATTCATGTACAGTCAGGGAAATTAATTGTTTATCAAATTAAAACTCTACGCCAAATTGCCGTGGTTCCATTTCGTACAACTGAAAAAGAATGACAGTCATAAATTAATATGTACATTTAAGTATTGGCTGACCTGAAGCCCAACTCCCGTAATTAAAAACGTTCAAAATCTAGTCGCAATCTCATCTTAGCGACAATCAAATGTCAAAAACTTGTCAACAATGTAGGGAAATTATAGGTATTTTTGACTTATTGAGACTGAGATCAAAAATCAAATCAAAATCAAATTTATTTATTGATTATAAATTTATAATCTACAATGTCTACAGTGCAATGTGTTCTTGTTTTATGAAATAAATATTTTTATTATTTATTTATTTATTTTTCAAATAAAACGTTTACAAAAGTGTACATGTAGCCAACAGCGTTAAGTTATCCATACAATTATAGTGCCTACAAAAAAACTAAGATAACATAACATCACGCCTTGTTTCCCCGAAGGGTTAATTTAAACCTGTGTTTCAGGCCAGAATCAGAGTGTGAATGTTCTTAAAATTACGAAAATTGCCCCTCTGGTTAATACAGGTATTTTATGCCTTTTTCGGGCACCAGTCTCTCACAAATATTTATCCTAATTTTTAGATTAAGCACTTCTTGTCAAAAATAACATTTGTGATGAGAAATATGTATAAATAAATTATTATTAAATGACACTTGAAAGAAAGAAATAAAAAAGAAAAATTGTTTATTCACGTGAAAGTGACGCACATACATAAAATTGTTATTTTAATATACGAACAATTTTAGTTGGTGTTCAATTTGCTAATCCAATTATATCCATGGCTTTACTACAATTAAAAACCTACAACAAACAAAATAAAACATATTTTTTTTGCAACTCACACTATAAAGTCTCGTTAGACAACTTAGTCAGCTATAAGGTCTCGTTAGACAACTTAGTCAGCTATAAGAACTCGTTAGACAACTTAGTCAGCTATAAGAACTCGTTAGACAACTTAGTCAGCTATAAGAACTCGTTAGACAACTTAGCTATAAGGTCTCGTTAGACAACTTTGTCAGCTATAAGGTCTCGTTAGACAACTTAGTGAGCTATAAGGTCTCGTTAGACAACTTAGTCAGCTATAAGGTCTCGTTAGACAACTTAGTCAGCTATAAGAACTCGTTAGACAACTTAGTCAGCTATAAGAACTCGTTATACAACTTAGTGAGCTATAAGGTCTCGTTAGACAACTTAGTGAGCTATAAGGTCTCGTTAGACAACTTAGTCAGCTATAAGAACTCGTTAGACAACTTAATTTCAGAATGGCCTAAAACACAAAATAATAATACATACAACTGCTTCTTTACAGCTGAAACTGGACAATGTAGTAATTAATTGGATTAAAATCTGTAATCTCAAATACGTGTTGATTTAATATTCAAGACGCTGTTGTCCACAAACTTATTTATTCCGCCTGCTTCGTTGGTCTGTTGGTCGCAAGCGTTACTGCTGAGCACGATGTCCTAGGTTCGATTTCTGGGTCGGGCAAATTGTTATTGAGTTTTTCCATCAGGAATTTCTCAGTAGCATCCCGGAGTCTGGATTAGTGCCCGGTTGATGGCAATAGGCTCGCCCCCTATTACATGGGACTTAAACATAACTGGCGAAAATTTGCGTGTACTACAGGTACACTTCTGCCTAAGCCTTCGGGGATTACAGGTGTGATGTCAAGTTATTTCGCTGACTGTACCTAGTTGAGTTAACTGCCAAAATAAACTAATAAATCAAAGTAATCGGTTATAAAATTAGCTTCATGGTTCATATTTAGTAGGAACAGTTTAATTTTAACCATGCTTTGCATTCCCGAGCGTGGTAAACTGATTGATTTCAAATCGGGATACGGAAATAAACTGCATTTTGATTCAGAACGTAAAGGTTTTTGTGGAGCTTATAGTTTTATATAACTTTGTACTTTGCTTTTCAGTTCCTTCTTCAAGTTTGTATGCGAAGCAGATTTAAGGCGAAAGCGCCAGGGTAGCCCGCGAAATTACAATTTTCTTACGTTTTTTTTCAATTTGGAAGTCAGTATTAGGTTGTATGTTGATTAGAATATTTGCGACCGTACCAAATATGTATAATTTACAGAATAATCTAAGTAATAATTTAGTAAGTATAATCTTTAAACGTCAAGTTTTCATGAAATAATCATTCTTAGAATTACCTACTTGGTCTAAGAGAGTTGTATAGATGACCCTAATGATTATAATTCTATAAATAGATATTTGTTACTGTTGCGAATAATATTTTAATCAACATACAACCCAATACTGACCGTAGAACGTAAGAAATTTTGAATTTCGCGGGCTACCTTAGCGCTTCCCCCATAAGTTAGATACAATTACTAAAGGTGAATGAATGAATGAATGATCCATGAATTAATGGGAGTGAATGATAGCGTGATGGATGACAGGGGAGAATGGAAGAAGAAAACGTGTTACGCCGACCTCAAGCAACATGGGACTAGGGCAGGGAGATGATGATGGTGAATTACAATAGGTATGGTTAAAAATATCCAGCAATGTGTAGAACATTAAAGTTAGCTACCATCACGGACATTTGCAGTGAACCACTTATCAACCTTATTACCTTAGAAATAAGGTCGTTGATGGGACTTACTTATTTATAAGAAATATGTAAAATTCTCTCTGTTTTGTTAAACCTGATAACCCTTACATGAAAATGTATGCACACATGAGATAAAAGAAAGCCCGCATAGTTTTTAACAAAATTCAGTAAAGTAGCTTGTTGCTTTGCAGCCTGCAGAAATATTTCCCAACAAAAGATACCTTGATGAAATTGTACAAAATGAATAAGTTCAGAAACTTTACCCTCCTGGGTTTATATTATTTTTTCCACAAAAAACACAGTAGGCACATTGAGAGGCTTTTTAAAACTTTTAGCACGACTTTCCTCTTTCTTGTTTAAAATTAGTACGAGTTTTAAAAAGTCTTCAAAGGGTACTGTTACATACACAAACCTTTGAATTTTGTTCCAAGTTTGAATATTCAACTGCATTTGTCAAGATTCGAAGCTTCACGGAAAATAAACGTTACGAAACTGTGCCAATCAGGTTTGCGTTCTAAATTCAAAATAATCTATACATTTTATGACAGTGCAGTTTTCCTTTCAACATATTTAATTTGGCACTTTTTCATTTGTTTATCCACTTTTTTGTTAATTTGTTCTACCTGATTGGAAATGTCGCTTTGGCAAAGGTAAATTACAGGTAATCTAAATAATTCGAATAACTAATTATTATTAATAAAGTATCGGTACATTAACAGCACCTTATTTTCGTTATGTTATCACTAATTAATCCCTCGTGGTTTCTCATTGATTTGTCTGGAACTATAAATTATAATGGTAAATTAATATTCATGTTATAATAATAATATGGAGTCGCAGTAACGCCTTCGGTGTGTCCATCAGCATGGCTTCATGGTACCTTATGTAAGTGTACCGTATTAGAAAGGAACAGGAAAAATAATTCTGGTGTTCCCTACATTTTTGACGAGTTATGCGAACATAGAACGAGTAGGGAACAGTCGATTTTTTTCGAGATTTCAGTTTTGGTCCCGTAGTAAAAGTTGTTCATAATGATGAGTACAATGACCCCTTAAAGGGTTGTGCATTATTTAAATTACACCTTGTATATTCCTGAAATCGTGATTACCTCCTAGAAGCGATGATTAGCTACTGTTTTCTTTAAACATGGATACTAGATATTCGTAAAAATAATTTACAACTCACGTTTCCTAAAAGATCCAAATATTTACGTACTTAACCCTTCGAATATACAGAAACCAACTTAGCTGAGTGTTTCATAAATGCACTCACTTTGATCATACTGGTCTCGCCCTAACTCAGAAGTGAATTTAATTGCTATTACCAACCATATACTCTCTAATAAACTATTTCTTTGACGATACCTGTAACCCTTATGGGAGAAGGACCATGTTATGGTCTCCATTTTCCTTTGCTAACTACTTATCCTACTTATTATACTACTAATATTATAAATGCGAAAGTTTGTGAGGATAGATGGATGGATCGATGTTTGTTACTCTTTCACGCAAAAACTACTGAATGGGTTGGGAAGAAATTTGGCAGACAGACAGTTTATAACCTGGATCAACATATAGGATACTTATTATCCCGATATCCCTATGGGATCGAGACTTATCTGTGAGAAACAGCGGGGCGTTGCTAGTAGTTAAATATTTTTATGCTTTTACACTTTAATGCACGGCACTACTATAGAGTTGGATATGTTGACAACTCAAATCAACCTAGTAATTTTATTGACAGTCAGACTGTCAGTACGTATATTCTATTCTTCTTTTAACAGTCTGTTAATTATAAATGTGGAGACTTGTAATTAGCTGTCAGTCACATTTTCAATTTTTTATTCTGTCTTCTTTAGCTGTAAGTCTTCCAAAGGAAATAAATAAATAAATATAAGCATCATGGGCACGTGGCATTTTTTTTGCAAGATTTTTCTGGAATTTTGGAAAGTGTCTAGCACTGTGCAAGTGAAATTAGAAAATAATAATAATTACCACTTTTGCTGAAACTGTAATTTTACAAGATAGTTTAGACGTTTTAACCTAATTGGTGCAACAGACAAAGGAGAAGAAGTGATGTTTTTTCTCGCTCTAGATTTACATAGAATAATAGTCAAGGGAAAAGAAAAACATCGCGAACAAGTCCATACATTTGTAATAAACTAACGTACGGCCAGGCAATTCGCTGAAAACTGCAATTTGTTACCCATTCTAGGCATGAATTGCTACTTATTTATTACACAGGTTCGGCGCAGTCAGAAATTTGTGTTATAAATATTCTGTTGAATAAGTTGAGATAAGATTTTATCAACTTTGTTTTTTCTTAAAGTCTAGGCATAAAGGTACTCATTAGCTATACTTATAATTAGCACATTTATCTGTGAATGAATGAAAATGTAATGTGTAATCTGTAATGAAAATCTAACGATTCATGTGCTTGATTAGATTTGGAATGGACCTGCAAAGTGGGAATTGTATATTTCAGAGTCGTTGATTTTGTCAGCTAGTTATCATGCAAACTCCTTATCTTCTGCTTTAATATTTATTTCAACAGCAACAAAAAGAACAGCACCCTTTTCTTTGGCTACAACAAAGCCCATTTCTCGGTCCCCTATGAACAAAACCCAACTTTTAGCGCACATTAATTTATTCGCAGGATAAACGTCACCACAATCTAGCAACTCTACAGTTTACACAAACGGGCACGCCCAACAAACAAGAGTATAAAAGCTATCACGTTGAATGGAAAGCTATTGTGTAGTTGTGACGTCACAACTTGGATATCTGAAAGATTTAGGTTACCATATTATTGTTGATGAAATTGTAATTGGCTGGAAGGAGAAGCAAGAAATCCTTCCAAGCCGTATCCAAATTCAAATTGCCGTAAACGTTGAAGAAATAAATGCCAGATATATGAAAGCGTCTGAGTTGAGAAGGTCGGATAATGATGTCGTCAGTATACATTTGTGTCAACATTCTAGTCTTTTCACACGTATATTATGATTGGCATCCTAGCCTAAACAGATGTGGTTGTAAATATAGCATTCTGGAAATCTAAGTTTAATCTAGTGCCGTCAGGTTTATATTTTAGATGACAGGTTTTATTTTCGTTTCAAAATTATGCTTGGGTAATCAAAAATACACTTTCCTGAAGTAACCATTGGGTTTTAAATTCAGTTGTCTAGTAAAGTATTTTATTTAAAGTGTTATGTCGTTTACATTTTTTTCCAAGGTTTTGCTACTATATATATAGACTACAATAAGGTCCCATGGGTATCAAAGGTGATTAAACATGGACATGTATATGTACTGCAATAACAATATTATGATCATTAATTTGCTAAGCATTGTAAACAAAATTAATTTTGGCTTTGTGTTTATGAAAATCCTTTGATATTATTTATAAGTACCTATCAATAAATGCTGTTTCAAATATAATTTTAGTAATGAAAACAGAGTACAAAATAAGTGATTGATGATAGTGAATATGACAATCAATATTCAATTTTGCCTTATTTTCTGGCAACAGTATTTACAAAATATTCCCACAAAAGGTAACTTGTTGACTAATGGGCTGTCGGCATCAGAAAGGAGCTGTTAGACCAAATTAGTCTGTTAATTAAAGCGAATGAGAAAATTAAGAGTCATTATTGAATGTAAAATATAGGTCTGAGTACTGTTCTTTGTGGCACTCCATATAGTAACAAAACAGTTCTTGTATCAGAACAGAATTCAAAAAATACATAACTCAATCAATCTGCCGAGCCTTTTCCCAGCTTTGTTGGGGACGGCTTCCAGTCTAACCAGATGCAACTGAATACCAGTATTTTACATCGAGCGATTGCCTATCTGATCTCCATAACCCAGTTACTGGGTAACACGATACCCCTTGGTAAGACTGGTTGTTAGACTTTTGGGCTTCCGGCTTCCCGTAAAGACTGTTAAAAATTTACAAAGGTCACAGGGAGAACGTGCTTTCCGAGGCACAGAGGGGTCTCGATATGTAATGGATGGTCACCCATCTACGAACCGACCGCGGCAATCGTAGCTTAACCTTCTATCGACCCGTGCAGCTGTTGTCATTTAGCCACGAATCCATAAGAATCTCTTAGGTTTTTTCTATCGATATTTTGTCAAAGCAAAAACGTATTAATATCATAGCTATGCCATGACTCGAAAGTCCTTTAATAGAGCGTTTAACATCATGTGTTCAGCCGGGGTTGCGGGATGTTCGAAAGAGTTACCGTGGCCCCGGCACAGGCAACAGAAGGAACACGGGTGGGTTTTAGTCAGTTAAAGTTTGACACGCCCTCTCGCTCCGCCCAGAGTGGGAGAAGTCATTTGATGATTTCCCATCCACAAAAAAAAAAACATGTGTTGTTGATTTGCTTAAAGTCCTATCTTCTATTGGAATATTATCTATGACTTATTCCTTTTCTTTATTATCCTCTCGTTTTCGTACACGAATTATTGTGACGTTTGCTGTCAATAAAGGTCATTATAGTCCGCGCCATCACTGAAGTCCTTTTGATGCGGCTCTAATGTCTATATCATGGCACCACATTGCATTTAAAAAAATGTAGTTCCACAATTTTCCGCGGGCTTTCTTTCGTGGCGCGCACTTTATTTTCTTCCTTTTGTGTTGCGTTCATGAGTTTCTTCCATAAAGGTAGATACTAAAAAAAAATTATCCCTAGCCCCCTTATTAATAAGCGCGAGGTAAAAATTATGCCAATAAGCGCGAGGTAAAAATTATGCCAACACTAAACCTCGAAAAACGTAAGGTACTCTTGTAACTTTACGTTTATTATTGAGAAGGTATTAAAAAACATCACCCATACAAAAGCAGCTTCGATTTGTTTATCCAATAACATTTCAGCGATGACATTTTAAGAAGTCAAAGCTGTTTATATTTTCTCGGCGTTTGTGTTGGCAGCAGAACCTTAGATTTTCCAAACGATTAAAATCATAAAAATCGTCTTGTCCGAAGCAGCTCACGGAAAGTTCTACTTTATAAAGTTGGAACCTGCATTTGGTTTACATTTTTCTTTTGTTGGCTACGGTAAACGAAAACTTGGCAACTGTTTTAACATCAATATTTTGTCGCCATTTTGTAACATTCTTCTTGCAGGTATGATTTAATCTTTTATACAGTACCTATGTATTTCACAGTACTAATAAGGCTAAGTTGTATACCAATAAATAAAACGTGAATTACTTGAGCCACGCAAACGTGAAGGGTTCCATTTTCCCTCAAAAATGTGGGGTGGCGTTGCCAGATTTTGTAAGGCATACTTTTTCCTGATTTAAAAATATAATTAACTTGGATTGCTTTTAAAAAGTTACATGTACCTACTCTTTTCGCTTCTCTATTTGTGTTTCTGCGTGCAGTATGTACGGTAGAATGAAATAGAACATTTATAATGAAAATTAGATCAGTAAGTTCTCTAGTGATTTGTTTACGTTTATCATTGTACTTGAAATTATACTAACTTTCTTCAGATAGTCAATGATTATTTTTTAAACTCTCCCTAATTACAGTTTCCTCAAAGCTTTTAATTGCATCAGTCCTTGAACCTACAATATTACTTCAAGACTCATTCCGAGCCTTAACAAAGGACCTAGACAAATGGGTCTGTCTGTCTTTACTCTTAGGCTCGTCGTCCACGACCCCACACAAAATTAAACAGTTAAAAGTTCAAATCATCACTGAGTAGCCAGAATATCACAGGACTAGTGTTTCAATGGTGGTACGCGACGTAACCATGCACAAATGATGCGTTAGGAAGTCGACTACGGTAGACAATTGAAATACTAGTGTTCTGACATTCTGGCTGCTCATTAGCGATACGTTACTTTTGAGTTGTGTCGTGGACTACGGCCCTTAGGGAGCCCATTTTAGTCTAGATCTCCACAGTACTGTTGCCATCATGAAACCCGCCGTAAAAGCAACACAAAGGCTTTAAAGGCTACTTTGTAACAGAAAGGGACGGTTGTGAGTTAGATAATATTACTATATTCTTTGCTATAGTTAGAATACTTAAAAGAAAAAGTTATATGAATGGACAGTATGCTGTAAATGATAGTTTTTATCTCTGAAATACAAAGTCCATGACATGTGTTATATTGAATTGCTAACCATTTCAATTAACAGAAATAAGAACAGTGTACAGTAATAGGTGAACTCATTGCTCACTCTCATTAATTATTGCATATTAATCCATTTTCCATTTCTTCATTATTGTTAAGAAATGAGAAATTGAAAAACTGATTCCCTCTCTTGGAAATTAACTCAGCCTATCGCAGTCCACTGCTGGACATAGGCCTCTCCCAGGCTGCGCCACAACACCCTGTCTTCCGCCTTCCGCATCCTGTCTGCCGCATCCGCCGCGTCCTCTCTTGTAAACTTTACATAAATTATATATGCTATCTATATAATATATGGGTTTATATAATAAACCTTTCTATGCACACAAACACTATTATAATCTGCCTAACCTTTCAGGGAAAATAGGCGTAATGTCATATTACATTTCACACTTACCTTTCAAAATCAATCAAAGATCTGTTTTTATCGTAATCCACTATTGAGTATTATCCTCTAGGTACCTACAAATCCAATTTTGCTTGTGGGTGGAACATAATTCAACGATAGAAAACAGCATGATAATGTTTGTCTAGATTTGAACCAACCAACGCATCTGTTTTATCTAAAAGAACAATAAGTCTTCCCCACTGGATTTACAACAAGTGTGGGAAGAAGCAGTTTAAAAACATTATCTTTATTTTACCTAAAGATTAGCCTAGAAGCCATTGCCATACTTGTTTGCTCCACAACAAAAATATCTAACAAACGTTTAATCAAAGCAAATGACACCTCATTTATCAAAAGGAGCAAAAAATTCATGAGTAAAAAATGAATATGTGTTTGCACAAACGTACCTTTCTTTCCAATTTATTATAGCAATTTCTAAGCCATCAACATCACTTTACTGGTCATAATTTTATAACCAACACATATGCTTTTCGTGCATTGCTTCATTAAAAAGAGGTCAACGGCTTACGAGAAAAAATACTAGAATGGTTACACATTTGTCTTCAGTAGTACAACCACATAGATATACTCAATTAAAACCCAACAAACCCCCCCCCCTCCCCTTTACTTTCCTTTTTCTGTAGTTGTCTAAAGCAATATAAATAATAGCAGCTTCCGTCGAAAAGATTCAATGAAACCAATTAATAACTTTTTATTACAATCTACAATGAAAATGTAATAAAAAGAGAAATATGGGTACGTTTCGCCGTATCGTGACAAAAACCCAACAAAATTTTATTAGAAGTAAATATGGCAGCAAAGTGTGTCCCGACTGTCGGAACAAAGTATTACTTAAAAATATTACATTACAATTTCTGAGTTTGAGCACGCAACAAAGTAATTTAATTTACGAACCTGTGTTCAGAAGGCTCTGTAGGCTCTATGCGGCACTGCCGAACGCACATTAAAAATTCATATAAATATTTGTAAAAAAATCACCTTAAAAAAAATTAATTGGAATCCACAGCGCACTATCACTTATCTGTCACAATGTTATGTACACTTGAATTTCGAATTTCATGTTTAGTTTCCTATGCGGCCAGCAGGCGGCGCTGGCATGCGCTTCTTACCGCGGTCGTCTACACACTAACGTTTAACTGTGTGATTCGCGCATGCGTCGTTACTCCTACACCCGATACCTACATTTCATTTTGTAATGAACTGAACTTTTCTTCAGCACGCCCAAAAATAGACCCAAACTTCTAATAACATAGAGTCGGATTTCGATCTAGTACCAAATTAAAGGGTGCGATTTGACTTCGCAGATCTTCCGTCTCCCTTCCACTAACGATGTCCACATGCATTTGAATTTTAATTGAGTATATGTATGTGGTTGTATACGAAACAGTTTTCAAGTCTTTATGTCAACGGTCAGTGTCACATTACTGTGACAAAGTGTTGATGGTAAATGGCGTCTGAAAGTACGGAAAGGGCTTTTATTTTGAGTTCTTTTTTCCTTATCCCATTACGGACTTTCCTTTTAGGCCGGAGTCTCAATTTTAAAATAGTGTACTTTTTCTTTTTTCTGGGCCAACTTTTCCTTGTGTTTCGGGCTACGCGCGAAGGCGGTGTCGTGTTCAGGGTAATAATCAAAGGAAACCATTACCCCAGTTAAAGTTAAGTTCATAACGAAAGCGGTCTACGCACGTTTTCCTGACATGGGTAACAATAGCGCTATCAAATGATTACGTAACTAAATATTTTTCTCTTTATTAGAACGGATAGAGTGGCTTACCTAAATATTGCACGAAAAAAGTTAAGGAAAACAATGATTATCAATAGGAATGGGTGAAATTATATTGTACTTTAAAAAATATTTTGTCTGTAACCCCAATCCATCATCATCACTATTTCAGCCGAAAAACGTCCACTGCTGGATATAGGCCTCCCCAAGCACCGCCACTTCGACCGGTTCTGTCCTTCTCGCATCCAGCGGATTCTTGCGACCTAACCCCAAAATTGCCAACCTAATAATCCTTCTAATATTATAAACGTGAAAGTTTGTGGGGATGGATGAATTGATGGATGTTTGTTACTCTTTCACGCAAAAACTACAAAACGGATTTGAATAAAATTCGGCACGCAGATAGTTTATAACCTGGATTAACAATTAGGATACTTTTTATCCCTATATCCTCATGGGATTGAGACTTATGTGGGTGAAACCGCGGGGCACTGCTAGTCATTCCTATAGGTCAGCATCAGAGTCTTCTAATAAACAGTTACGTCTTTATTTATAAACGTCGCATAACGCTATGACAAGCTTCAACGTCAAAAGTGTATGACTATAAGACTTCCTGTACATGACGCTGGAGCTGCACCCGCGTCGGACCGCTTGTTTGTGTACACGAATGAATATCGCCCATGCGCCGCACCGCCGCCGCACTGGAACCGCGTGTACACCGCATTGATGCCGAGTTCAATAGTAAAGCAACGAGCATGGGGTCCGGCGCCAGAGCAGCTAAGGCGTCATGTACAGCAAACCTTAGACTGACATTTAATCGTGGTTTAATCATTACTTAACTTAAAGGAGGATGCGCTAAAGTAGCCCGCGAGGTTCAAATTTTCTGACGTTTTTTGCAATTTGCAGGTCAGTGTCAGGTTGCATATTGATCAAAATAAGATTCACGATCGTAACATAGGTGTGTTTACAAAATTACAATCATTAATAAACGTTATTAAAAAACGTTAAAATGACCCTAAGTTCAAATGACCCTGTCGAATGACTATTTCATGAAATCATGGCATTTGAGGTCAATTCTAAATTAGAGAGTTGTATTGATGATTCTGATTATTATAATTCTGTGAATACACATTTGCTCTCGATTGCCTCGTTGGTCTAATGGTCGCATGCGCTACTGCTGAGCATGAGGTCCTGGGTTCGATTCCCAGGTCGGGCAAAGTGTTATTGAGTTTTTCCATTAGGGATTTCTCAGTAGCAGCCCGGAGTCCAGATTTGTGCCCGGTTGATGGCAATAGGCTCATCCCCTTTTACATGGGACTAAAACTTAATTGGCGAAATGTTGGTGTACTATCAGTACACTTCTGCCTAACCCTTAGGGGATTACATGCGTGATATTTATGATAATACATTTTTGGTACCGTCGCGAATCATATTTTGATCAACATGCAACGAGAAAAATTGAATTTCGCGGGCTACCCTGGCGCTTCCGCCTTAAACAACATTTATAAACAAATGAGTTATTGTTCGGGCAAAGTGTCATTGGGATTTTCTATTATGAATTTCTCAGTAGCAGTCTGGAGTCCAGATTTGTGCCTGGTTGATGGCAGTCACGCCCTGTTACATGGGACCTATTAATTGTCAAAATATGGGTGTCCATACTAAGGTGCACCTCTCCCTAACCCATCAGGGAATTACAGGCGTGATGTTATATAAGCTGTATACCCCAAAAGAGTAAGCAGAGGTGTTCCGTCCCCCCACATTTCATCAGAGTAGGTTACCATAGCAACACATAATTACGTGCAAATAACCAGGCACCTCAAGAATCTACCGTGACACATACATATACAAACGTTTCAGGTACGTGTTTCACGCAAAGACGACTGAAGTGAAAATAGCGTCCTGCATAATAGATGAGTCTGGTCAACTTGCGTTCGTCTCAGACTTGAGCCTGGAATAGGTAATAGAACGCTGTAGATTCGACATGTTTTAAGAGCTTATAGACATGTGAGTACTAAGCTATTTGTGGTTACGTCGTGTTTATGGTTGACATAAATTGGAAAAGTGGCATTGCGTACACGACCTCGTAATTCGTTCGCATTATTTCATAGTAAATTTAACCTTTACTCCTTAGTTAAGATTGGTTTCAATATCGTACATACATAAACTCACGCTTTTTTCCTATGGGGGTAGACAGAAACTACCGAACGCCACCTGCTACGATCCTTACATACTCCATTTGCCTCGTTTACGTTCATACATCTGGTCATACACGCGAGTACTACGCACCTGACCTTTCTGAAGAACATCACCAATAAGGTCACTATTATATGTCTTCCTAGGGCGTCCCCTCCCGGCGTTTCCACTCACATCTGACGCGTACCTTTTGTTAGTCGACTTGCATTCATCATCATCCTCTCAACATGACCAAACCATCTTAGTATACTCTTTTTAATTTTTGTCACTACATCTTCTTTTAAACCGCACCGTTGCCTTATCACATAATTCCTCAGCCTATCTTTCATAGTCACACCATACATGCTTCGCAAGGAATGCATTTCCACAGCATTTATCCTTCTTTACTTTTTTACGTATTGTATGTATGTATTTATTGTGTATATAACTGGTGCACCACTAACTACCTACAGTACTGTCTCTCCTTCTCCCTTTAATCTATCCAAATGTTGTCTGTAAAAGATCGCTTTTAGCGATAAGACCGCCCATTGTGTCACCCTGTGTGTAAAATTTCCCACATTTATATCTGTAATTTTTATGGTGAACATAATAAAGAGATCTATCTATCTTTCATGTTTCTTTTGCTACATCCAACATTCACTTCCATATATAAGCGTAGGTACCAGCACACCATTTTGAACAGCCAGTCGGGCCTTTTTGGACATTAACTGGTTGGTCACAATCGCATGTATAGCACCAATCACTTTATTTCCCGCATTTACTCTCCTTTCCACATCTTCATCAATCTTTCCATCCCTTGTAAACAGACTCCCCAAATATACAAACTCATTTACTTGCTTCACACTTTTATCATTTATTTCACATCACACACCGATACGTACTCTTCTCTTTCAAACACCATGACCTTCGTCTTTTTTACATTTATATTCATCCCTTTTATCTTATATGATCATCCATGGCAGTCGACATGTCTTGCAACTGTTCTGCTGACGATGCAAGTAGAACTTGATCATCTGCGTAGAGAAGGCATTTGACAAGCAAATCATTCATCCTCAATCCGCACTCACCCTCTTTCAAATTTGTAAGACAGAACAGCCTGAACAGACTGAACAGCCACGGTGACGCTACACAACCCTGTCTAACACCCCTTTTTTTTTTTTTTTTTGGATGAGAAATCATCAAATGACTTCTCACGCTCTGGGCGGAGCGGGAGGGCGTGTCAGACTTTTACTGACTAAAACCCACCCGTGTTCCTTCTGTTGCCTGTGCCGGGGCCACGGTAACTCTTTCGAACATCCCGCAACCCTAGCTGGCATCGGCCCTAGCGGACCCCGTCAATAGTGCTGACATCTCTTTGAGGCGCGCGTGGAACACGACGCGCCGTCGACTCGGGCTTGGTCCTTACCGGACGGCGAGCTACCCATTGCTCGCCGTCCGCAAGCCCGCGCCTACGGTGGCCGGGAATCGGCTGCCAATTCCCGACGCCCAGGGCGTCTCCTGCGGCGACTAGGGGCGTGAGGGTGCAAAGCTTGCCTCTCCCTCACGCGTCCCGCCTCCTCCTTCACGAGCATTACTGCTTCGCAGAAGGAGGTAATGGCTTCCCATGCACTCTCGCTCCGCACCATGGCCTGGACCAGGGCCGGACGCGAGAGATCGCCGCCGCCGATCGCTACCGCGAGGACACGGCGGTGCTCCGCCCAAGCCGGGCAGACCTCCACCGTATGCTCCACCGTGTCCTCCGGGCGATCCACACAGTGGTGACACCCGGGCGTTTCCTCCCGCCTTATCCGGAACAGGTACCTCCCGAAGCACCCGTGTCCGGTGGTCTAACACCCCTTGAGATGCAGAACCAGTCCGTGTATGCCGCATTTATCCTAACACAAGTACTGGAATCCTTGTATAAAGATTTCAGTTTTCAATATATATATATATATAATATATAATGATATTGAAAGCGATCAGCACATCTATGTAAACCGCGTTCAAGAGCTGTGTTTTCCACAATAATGATGTCACTGATAGCGCTTGAAATTCAAGCGCTATCAGTGACATCATCGAGGTGCTGTTCGCGTTCAGTTTCTGGTGAAAATCGCCTTTACTGTCACATAGACTTTGTCATTTGATGACCTGCAAGTGGCAATCAACCTATGGTAAAGCAATTATGAGTGGTCGACTATACAATGCCAAATGAAAATGAGTAGTTGTCAAGAGAGCATCAATATCTGGCATCTGACTGTGTTAATGTGACTTTTAAACCTCACTCTGAAGTTAGTCTAAGGGCTGATTTCACCAATGAAACTGAACGCGATCAGCGTTAAACCTCATTTAAGAGCTGTCAGTGTCATTATTTTCTTTGGAATAATGAAACTGACAGCTCTTGAACGTAGTTTAGATGTGCTGATCGAGTTCAGTTTCATTGGTGAAATCAGTCCTAAGAGAGAGTTGCAGTGAAGAAAACTATTATTAGAAAACCTGATTTTAGTAGATAGTATGAAATAGTTAGCAGCAAGCATGGTGATTATATCTTGTTCCTTATTTATGTAGGTATAAAACGATGTACTGCGGTGCGTCAATCTCACGATGATATTATTATTAAAACTTTCAAGGAAATTATAATTATAAATCTTAAAAATGAAAATAAAAATAATGAAAAACGAATTAATAACACTCATTTCATACCAATTTATATTTTCTCTAGTAAACTGGCAAATAAAACAGAGTGTTCCACGAAAAAGTAAGTGCAACCTCGTTTCACAGTTTTTCATGAATATGGAACGTAATAAATTCAAAAGTACGTACATCAAAGTATTAAATAAAGCGGCCATCTTTAATTAAAAAAATGTAATAGCCTTTTGGAATACGATACAGACAATTTTATTTACATAACATTTATATAAGCATTTGTTCGAGGTTCTAAAGAAAATGATACTATTGGATTCGACTTCATAATTTTTTTTTGATATTTCTCGGGACCCCAGGGTCCCGGACCTTTAGAAGGCATATGAGGGGCCGAAGCCAACTCGCAGAGGCCCGTTAGACGCTTTCAATGGAAATGAGGCACTAACCGACGATTATCCCTGTGCGTACTATGCAGGTGCACCCAAGGACAACCCCCGGATGGTGTAGGACTATTGCAGAATATGGAGACAAAAAAAAATTGGGCTATGGGTTTGGATGGCTAAAGTGGACTGGTTATCTAAAACTATGGAAGGACTATGGCCCCTGCCTGACCAATGTGTGATAAATACAATACACGGATAAAATGGCAGGGGGTGACTTGCACACTCAACAATGGGCCCCCGGAAACGGTCGCTAGCACATAGTGTCGTAGCGACAAGGGGGCAACATGTCTTGAGGTGCTTAAGAGGAGTGGAGAGGTATTCCACGGCTATCAGGACAATCCCGGAAGTACGGTCAAGATCCCTACCAGCATCTTACTGGACTACTTCCTTCCTCCGAGCACGTTTGCTCTTGCGAATCTCTACTCAAGCCAGCCAATAAAGGCAAGAATGAGGTGGGAGGTCAGTTCTCGTCAGTGTTCACTCCAGCCGGCCAATAAAGGCACGACTTATTATTATGAAGTTAATTTTGCTTTATTGGATTTTCTTTGAAGCATAAAATCGTTTTTTTTGGAAGAGACGTATTTCTTTCGTTACCTATATATTTTGAAGATGTTACCTATGTTCTTCTAAGGTGCCTAGTGGTTAACATGACACCAGGGGGCCAACCACCATCTCTTAAAGTGTATTATTTTAATGTTACTTCAGTGTGAGAAAGAGATGGAGCTATACAGGACGTCTAGCTCCATCTCTTTCCCACACTCAAGTAAGATTAAAATAATACTGCTTTAAGAGATGGTGGTCTAGGCTCTGAAGAGTTAGTTACATAGACAGTGTAAACTTAGTAATATCTAGGGTTCCATTTGCACCTTTTGGGTATGGAACTCTAAAACCTAGACTTGAGTATACTTAGGTGAATATTAATTTTTTTTATTTGCCAGCTCTTGACCTAGGTCTCACCTGGTGGAAAGCAATGGGTGAGGTCTTTGATGGAACGAGCGTGCCCAGAAGATGCCTGTTCACTCTTGTTTTGAAGGCTGATGGGTTATATGTGGAAGGGAACTAAGACGCTGGCATTATCATCTGTCTAGCCTATTCATAACTGTGATGGGTCGGCTTCCAGTCTAATTATATACAGCTGAATATCAGTAAGTTGACTTAGGTATTAGTATGAAATCTATCATTTTTGGATCAAGATGTATGCTTCAGCATTGTTCTAAAATACAGACTTATGTGTAACAAGCCATGTTCCCGATGGGATATCCCACCTGCTAAAATTATGAATTTCCATATAAACTTTCAGAGCTGTGGTGGGCCAGTAGTAATGACCGCGACTTACGAGTTGTAGGTCGTAGGTTTGAACCCAGGCAGGCGCTTTACTTTGTGTAAATTGTTTCATCATCACTGCTCTCAACACGGTGAAGGAACACATCGTGAGGAAATCGGCTTGTCCTATAACCAAAAATTCGAAGGCATGTGACTTCCACCAGCCCGCACTGGGCCCGCGTGGTGGATTACGGCCCAGTCTCTCTCACAGAAAGAGGAAGCCTGTGTCCCAGCAGTGGGAACATCATAGGCTGATTTTGAATACAAACCTTCATCCCGTATTTAACCCATTTAGAGGATATTTTTTTTAAATAATCCGTCCTTAGTGCTTACTTTCGTTATTTAAGTAACTCTTGTGCAAAATATCATGCTTTTTGAACCACTGGGGGTTCAAAAAGCTCCCGCAGATAGAAACGATGCTACAATGCGTCGCGATTCTACGATATATGTCCGTAGAACAATTTCTATGTAGCCTACCCAAATAAATAAAAAAAATAAATAAATAAATATCTTGGGACAACTCACACACGGCCATCTGATCCCAAGTTAAGCAGAGCTTGTGTTATGGTAACCAGATCAAATAAAAGCAAATGTCCTTTCTTTAGTTTTGTTCGTCGAATCATTGAACTTCTTAAGTTCTGAGTTGAGCTGCACGATTTCTGACAAATACGTACACTGACTTGACAGGTCCACGCAATCTGTGTGGTTCTTTCCTCAGAAGATCATTTCAGACACCAATCCACGTGGTCTTCACATGATCTGGCCAAGATTATGTCTGGACTTTAAAAGAGACTGTGACCTCCGAGTTTGTTTCAGCCTTTCTTCTCAGAGTTAGATAGGAACACGCCGAACATTTAGTTTATAAAAATGTGATTGACGTGTAAAAGTGTTTGTACAAATCTACTTACAGACATTTATCATTTATGAAAACAGATTCACAATGTGACACGTGGTGCGACAAGACGCGCTTGTCTGCGAGAGCCTTTTGCCTGTGCGTTGTCTGTCAGTGGATCAATTTAAGAATTTTATACGTCTTTCATATTAATAAAAAAATGCCTAAAATAATTATAGTAAATAGAGTGAGGTAGCGTAACCTTTGCATAGAAGTATGTGTCTAGACTATGATTGTGTAGACCCTTGTTGAGTTTTACATTATCATAAAATGATTTTGTTTGAAGAAATAAATAAGATATTTCTTCAAAAACACTGAGCCGTAAGGGAATACAGTATACTTTAGCATATCAATTGAATGTTCTCGTGCTTAAGTTATATAACGTTACTGAGTGCTCTTGAAAATTGAGCTTAGAGAAAACGCGACTTGACATTCCACAATACTTCACGATGATTTAAGTGAGTGATGCCTTATTTTTTTTTTTAAAAGAAACGGTAAACACATTATTGTGTTTAAAACTAAATTGTTGTTAGTTTTTTTTCTCTGCACTTTTTATAATAAAATGTTGATAATATAAGCTAAGTCACTCAAGCCAGGAGTTTTATAAACAAAGGTTAGTGATACTCATTTGATATCATCTATATTGTTACCCAGAATTCCCAAACTATTTTCATTTCGAAAGTCTACGACGTCGGGCACAGGGCGATGCGCCTCAAGTGGAGTTGGGCAGGACATCTAGCTAGACGCGGAGATGGCCGATGGAGTAAAGCTGTGACTGAATAGTGGCCAAGGTTAGGCCATAGAAACAGGGCCGTCCAAAAGCGCGTTGGGTTGATGATAGATAGCACATGTGTGAGCACTATGTACCTACCATTAACTGGTTACGTCTTTTAGTGACTTGAATGTGCCCTGGCGACTAAGAGTATGTCATGCTCACTGAAATGTCTCGCTGGTGGTGGCGTGTGTGTTGGATCATTAAGTTCCCTTCAAAATGGTTGAGCTGAATGGTGCTGATCCATGCGTCATGTTCGTGAACGGGCGCCGTCAGTAGGGACTGGTCATCTCTTAGCTGCCACGGCTTATTTTAATTTTTGAATCGTTTTTGACTCTTATCTTTTTGTTGCGAACGCTTTTAACGTGCACGTTTTTCTACATTGTTCTCACATACTAAATTTCAACATGAATGATATAACCAATATTTTGTAACAATATTTTGATTTAAAAGAGTGTCCGTGGAGTTTCTTGCCCGTTCTTCTCCATGGAGATCTACGCTTTGGAATGGGCAAGTAGCTTCAACTTTCTGACTAACTGACCGACTCTTTGACAATTCAAAAGTGCCTGTAATTGGTTTATTTGAAATAAATGCTTTGAGTTTGATATTGTCAAAGTCACGGGAAACACTTGGATGAGTGACGCATGAAACCGGCAAGAATAGCAGAAATAAGGGGAGGCCTATACCCAGCAGTGAGGGATTCCGGGCTGAAATGATGATGACGATGATTTAATATGATGCAGTTAGAAATTTCTAGAAATAGGTCCAACCCAAGCAACTACTTTACACATAATCATGGTACCATCATTTCTTTTCATCAACTATCCTCGACACTTCTCATATCACGTGACTAAAACTTCAACACTCGCTACTGATATAAATTAAAACTTTCTTACATCAATAACGTTAAGGTATAAATTAGGGCAACAGACTGTTGTACTGGCTTACGAGGACCTTCATAAACTATCTTCATAACTAAAGACAATAATGTTAGACTGGTTAAAGGAATGTCCACACTTGATTTACACAAATGTTGTTTGTATAATAAGTGGCGTGGTGGTATTAGTTTTATCGTCGTTCTTGGTAAATATTATGTCACCCTTAGTACTCTGTGACTTTTTGTTGAACACACAAATTCTATTTAAAGTCAATCATAGTAGAGTTTTTCGTAAATGCTCTATGAATATGTATTGTTTTTTCTAAGACTGCATTGGCTATGGTAATTCTTAGATTAGTTTTTAAATTTTTTCACAATGTTCAGTAAATGGACTACATCTTTCTGTGTCATAAAACCTACCGCAATCACTAATCTGTCTATACAGGGTGTAAAAAGACACATCACACACCAAGCAACTACGCAGACTGCCCATCGAACTAAGTAACATAGGGTAAAAATTATTGTTGGGAAACGACTTTCTTTTTGGGTGTAAAAAATCACTTTTTATGGTAACACGCAATGTAACGCGCGCAAAACGTAGTGCTTACGGTTGCATACAACAGTATAGGGGTCGTGCCGGTATTTAAAGTACAGTTATAATATTTAAAACAGCGTTCATAAAAAAAACGTAAGTAATAAAGTTGGAATTTTGACCTTCAATATTTCCGTAACCAGAAGGTTCCCAGGTATGGTCTAGAATAAAAAAAATCGCAAGGATGGGAAGAACATGTAACTTTCGGCTTCGTTAAGTGTCTTTTTACACCCGATATAACTAGATATCTTGTTTTCTCAATTTCAAAGGATGCCTTATTTACATCACTCGGTAGGTTTTTTTTTTAAATACCGACTGGAAGCCCAGGGCTATGCATAAAGTTATTATTACGTTTACATTCGGAAACAAACACTTCAATAACTTGTCATGAAAACGCTTCCAAACACAAACCAATATCGATCCACTAACGACAGTTTGGTAGATAATTACCTTCGTGACGTCATAATACATGTAGGTATGTAGTCGTATTGAGGATTATCTAAATTAATCAACATAGTAATATTTTAAGTGGTGATTTCTGCCACAAGCGACACCTTGGGAAAATAATGAATTTGGGTTATTTTCTATGAATTCGGGAGACAAAATGACTTGGCAACTTGATGGGAAATATTTACCGCCATATTTGGACATTTTTAACATAAACACATTGCTGAAGCGTTGCTGACCTTAGATATAAAGTTCAAAGTTAAGCGTCTCTGTCTCAAGCGCCTGAAACTTCACCTCCACCCCCTTTCTAACTGAGACACGTGTTTAACAACAAAAGTCCAACTACATTGACAGTTTTTTTTTTTTAATTTATCGGACATTTAAAAAACTGTCAAGACACAAACAAATTAAACAATAAACAAAAAAAAACAAACCAACTGTCGAACTGTCTGTCTGTGTTTAGATGGATTTTTTTTTGAACCAAAGATATAGTTCGTCGTATATTATGATTCCATTTATATATCTAAACATATATACAAATAAATAAAATTGATCCATCTGTTTGTACTGTTGAAATAACAACTTTTTACTAAATGCATATGAAAGTATACACGGTACGTAGAACAAAAAACAAATTTAAAAAAAAAATATTTATCTGTCTGTCGATCTGTCTATCTGTTTGTTCCGGCTAATCTCCGAATTGGCTGGACCGATTTTGACGGGACATTCACTGGCAAATAGCTGATGTTATAAGGAGTAACTAAGGCTATTTTTATTTTATAAAAAGAATTAGGGTTCCGCTTAGGGTTCCGAAATAGTTTGAGTTTGATTAGAGTTCCGCTTAAAAAAAATTAAAACCTATGAAATTGTGAAGAAAATCGAATTCAAATAGGGAAGTATTGAAATCTACGCGGGCAACAGCTAGTTTTAAATAATCTTCGACCAGAACTCAGCCACTTCGACAGGCTTAGCGTTGAACTCGCAAAGTTCTCCGACAGGTAGGTGTTATTGCACAACGAGCACGACAAGAGGTGAGGCATTGTATGTGATAGGGCTCCACAGTGGCACTGTGGCTCATCAGAGTACCCCCACCTGACTAAATTGTACCTGCAGTAGCCCACCTGGCTTCTTAGTCCCTTAAGATATTTGCAGGTCGACCATGGCAGTTGGTGGCCCACTTACAGCTTTTCTGCAGGCTCAATATAATCAGCTGAAGGGGGATTTGAGAAACCACAGTTCTAATCGTGCCGCACTAAACCTGCCGTCATTTAATGGGATCGCACCTAAATTCATAAACGCCAAACTAACAATGCACGTTCCACCATAGCATGTCACGTTCTGCCCACCCCCCTTTCAACTTTTATAATTCATTTCCAAAACTACACAATCAATCAATCTGCCTAGCCTTTTCCCAACTATGTTGGGGTCGGCTTCCAGTCTAACCAGATGCAGCTGAATACCAGTATTTTACATGGAGCGACTGCCTATCTGACCTCCACAACCCAGTAACTGGGTAATACGATACCCCTTGGTAAGACTGGTTGTCAGACTTTCGGGCTTCTGACGACCCGTAACAACTGTCAAAGATCCACGAATGACAGCCGGGACCAACGGCTTAACGTGCTTTCCGAGGCACGGAGGAGTTTCGGTATGTAAAGATGGTCACCCATCCACGAACCAACCCCAGCTAGTGTAGCTTAACCAGCTGATAGATCGACCCGTGCGGCTGTTATTACTTAGACACGAGCTCCTCAACCCACATAATCACCAGTATGTATCCCAAATATTATGTAGCCCAAAGTGAGGCAATGTTAATCATTGTTGCCAAGTGTAATTTCCCGGGGGAGCTCGGGGGTAATTGTATAAGTTTTAAATAATTATCCACTATCCAACTTGGTCGGGTAACATACACGATGCAATTAGTAAATAATGGCGTTTTAGCTTTTCGATTCGGGGGTTGAACGCGGTAATAATTTTAAGTGCTTTGTGTGATGAATGAAAATGTTACGCGTAAAAATAGACAATACTTTTCCACTAGTGTATGTAGTTTAAAGCTAGTAAAGGGTAAGGACGATTGTTTGCTAAAACAAGAACTATGAGGATCAACATTTCGTGTGTCAAGCACGGTGGTTAATGATATTATGGTGATAATTATTGTAGCCGGCTCGGTATATTTCGGTCATCGCAAGGTAAAATTTAATTAGAGTATTATGTAGTCACAGATGGAGAGGAGCTCGTGGCTAAGTAATAACAGCCGCACGGGCCGATCCATCAGGTTAAGCTACGCTTGCCGGGGTTGGTTCGTGGATGGGTGACCATCTTTACATACCGAGACTCCTCCGTGCCTCGGAAAGCACGTTAAGCCGTTGGTCCCGGCTGTCATTCGTGGATCTTTGACAGTTGTTACGGGTCGTCAGAAGCCCGAAAATCTGACAACCAGTCTTACCAAGGGGTATCGTATTACCCAGTTGCTGGGTTGTGGAGGTCAGATAGGCAGTCGCTCCATGTAAAATACTGGTATTCAGCTGCATCCGGTTAGACTGGAAGCCGACCCCAACATAGTTGGGAAAAGGCAGGCAGATGATGTAGTCACAGATGAAAAGTGTCCAGCAGCTTGTTTGTCTGCAGCCAAATTTTTGCGTAATACAGCTCTTGCTCTCTTGGGCATCAAAAAACTAAATACGTGGCCTCAAAGAAACTCAACCTTTAACCTGGGTCAAATAGATGTATTTCTTTCTTTCTTTCCTTTCTTTTCTTTCTTTCTTTCCATAGAAGACAGAAAATAATAATAAAAAAGCCATAAAATAACTCCAAAGAAGCCCGCAATTATCTAAAACCAGAAACCACTAATTCATTCTCACCCAATAATCTTCCAGACAAACAGAAATCCATACAGCTGTATCGAAATATCATTTGTCAGTCTCATCCTATGTAACATCATGTTTTATTCATTCCGAACATGCTACAAGGGGCTGGGGGAGAGGAAATGACGTCAAATGAGGGACCCAAGTAGGTGAGCTAGATTGCTACGGTGTTATATATACGAAGGGTTGTCTTTGTTTATAGAAGTAGGTATCGCTGGTTAGACGGGAGATAGGCGAAAGGGTTGATAAAGAAAATATTGGGTTAATCGGTGCGGTGAGTGATAGTGGGTTTTCGTTTTGCAATTTGAGTGAAGGTTCACTCTTTTTAAGACTCTAGGAATACGGTTATTTTTGTAAGTAGTTAAAAACACAATATCACTATATACTATCAATATATATATTTATGGTGTACATAATAGAGTATTCTATCTATCTATCCCTAAAATTATCCCGGTTAATTGAAAGGGGGTAAAAAAAGAAAAGTGTCGTGACGGCAAAATGTTACACTTTATTCGGTCTCATTCGCTAAGTGTGCAGAGTATAACTCGCTGGAACTTTGATCCAATAAGGGTTTCACAATGTCCGAATTTGACACTTTTCAATAGATTAATTGAAAGAAAAGAAATCAGAAATAATTTATTTTGCAATGAATGTGGGTACAAAATAAGATGTAAACATTGTATGATAAAAGCAGTTCCAACACACTCTACCTTACGGCATGCAAATATATATATATATATATATATATATATCTACTCAATTAAACAACCAAAAATAAAGTACAAATATGTGGACCCCTCATCTACAGCCTTCCTACATACACTAAACATCAAAACAACAATCTTAATTTTATATTTTACAAATTATTAATTAAATTAATTATTATTTATTCAAAGCCTGTGATGTCCCACTGCAGGGCAAAGACCTCCCTACTCTCTTTCCACTTCTCTCTGTTTAACGCTGCTAAGGACCAGTTCTTGTTGAAGTAGTCCAGCTCATCCCGCCATCTCCGTCTGGGCCTGCCGCGATGTCGCCTGCCATCAAGAGGGACCCATTGGCTCGTAAGTTTGGCCCTTTGGCCGTCTGATATATGGCAGATGCGTCCGGCCCAATTCCATTTTAGCGTGGCAGCTTTCCAAGTGACATCAGTTATATTTGTGATCTAACGGATGGTCGTATTCCTAACCTGGTCTGTTAGTTGGATACCCAGAAATACTTCGTTCCATAGCCCTCTGGCAAACCCCGCGCGTGGACCTCTGCTGATTTGTCAAAGACCATATTTGAGAACCATATGTGAGGATGGGAAGAATGCACACGTCAATGAGTCTTCTCTTAAAGGACTTATTTTACTTACATTAACAAAAAAATAAATAACAAATGTATATAATGAAATTTTAAATAAAAATAATAAATTAATAATATATAACATTGTAAACTCTTATCATTCCAAATAAATAAACCGGAACTTATGCTGACACAAAACAGGCCATAATGAACGAAAGTCTCAACAGACATGATTTTAGAAAAGGCAAAGTTAAAATTGTATTTATTTTTCACGTGTTACTGAGAAATAAAAGCCAGCCGGCTCTAATCCGCATACGAGTCACAATCATGATAATATTTAAAGTTATTATTGACCATTTACTTCCGTGTTTCCGTTACGGTCTCACTAAGCGCACAGGTTAACTTAATATGAGGTTAAGTTGAGTTTTATTTTAGACTCTATTTCTATTTTAGAGGTTTTGTGGAAACAATTTCTTGTAGTTCAAGATACGATCTAAGTTTTTTTGACATGAACACAAGGAGAAGTGGGGGGGGGGGGGGTTTAAAGAAGTGGGACTTGTATCGTGTATTTTACAGAACTGGGAAAAAACGTCGAGGAAACACAAAAAAAAAACAAAACCTGGATACCTTACGCTGCAATCTTGACTTGAACGTGGGGTTCCGTACAGCGAAAGCAAAGACGTGCTGAATATAAGTAGATGCTAGAGTCACAGTTCTTGTGAACCTGACCTCTAGTAGATAAGTTAACAACATAACATCACGCCTGTATTCCCCGAAGGGTTAGGCAGAGGTGCACTTATAGTACACCCACATTTCGCCAGTTATGTTTAACTTTAACTTGAAGCTGCAGAATTTATAAAGATTATTAAAACTTCTTTAAAGAAAAAGAGATGTTTTTTTTTGCATTTTTTCCTGATGCATTCAATGAAATAGTTGAAGTTTTTTCAAAATATTCCCAGTTAATCCTAACAACATATATTGGCCAAACAATCCAATCTTCAGAATACGGACAGTAATTTATAGTTTCAGCACTTTCCTAGATGGAGATTTAACATAGTGTTGTCTACTTATCGACTCATCCAAGTTAGACGTAGGATGAAATGAGCTTGAAGCTAGAAACCTAGGAGAAGTTAAATCACCTGAGATAGTATGGACAGCGGTGTTGTGTGACCAAGTATTGTTACTTTATGTTGTTTTTAAGTTATTTTTATTGTTGTTTTATGTTGTTGTTGTTTCGTGTTGTTTAAGGTTTGGTTGTTGTTATTTCATGTTGGTAATGAAATGATCTTAGTGAGATGAACTGTTAGAATAGAGTCAAAGAAAGAAACATAACTTCATTGCCTTTTTGAACAGCATGTAGTGTCTTTTAAACCTGCAGGGTCTTATCACAAAAACTTAGACACTTGCTCAACGCGTGTCTCATGTCAGTCCAGGCTAGGACCTCACGGAGTGATTTTCGCCCGCACCCGCCGCGGTGGCGGGACCGCACCACTCATACGAAAACGTAGTACATGTTAAATAGATAGTAAATTTCACGATACGATTTATGCCCGCGGCGTGCGTGATTGTTTACGGATCCCACTGCCTCGGCGGGCAATTAGTAGAATAGCGCCGGTCGCGGTCAAGCGTGATTTTTATGTCGGCGGGCGTTTCTGGTGTGTGTCCATGGCGGTCTGGGACTTAACTAAATATAAATAACCGCCCGTCTTGCGATTATCGCCCGTCAAGATTTTGGGTGATGATCGCAACCGCAACGCCTGCGTCACCGCACAAACTACCGGTCTCGTGAGTTTAGAAATAAAACAGCTGCTCCGCCAACGCGGCAACGCGGCAGGCGCGGGTGAAAATTGCTCCGTGAGTTTTTAGTCATACGCTTAGCCTAGACAATAGTTAATCGTCCGTCTCTTTCCTGTTTGATTTCCAAGTATTTTTTGGCTTCCTTTAAATATGACTTTTTTGGCATTTTGATGTCTTGTATCCTTTACGTAACAAAAGATCAGCCTACTCTTCTTCATCTATCGATAACAACTATTGAAAAAAGTTTGATCAAAAACATAATCAAAATAAGATAAGATAAGATTAGAAAGATTAAGATAAGATTTCAATTGTTTAGCTGAAAGAACCGAAAATAACATATGATTCCTACGCAAAACAATAGTCAGTCTTAATCTTTCTATAAGACTCGTAGCTCGTAATAAAGCAAAGTTCCCAGAGCAAATAGCTAAGAATTCTTTGTACCTTGTTATTTTTTTAATTCCCCCATCAAGACAGTCGTAGTTTCTTTTATACATTTTATAAACTTAGCGAGCTCGTCTGCGAAAAAGATCCGTGATACTTAAATTATGAATCCAGATAATATTTTATTTAGTTCTCAAGTACCTGTACAGGGGCAAATTAATGTAGCTGACGAAAGTTGACGCTTTTATTTATTTATTTATTTATTACAAAATCCACAGCTCTTAAAACATTTATGACAAGTCTTTTACAGTTCAAGCAGTGCGGTTATGGAGTGCCTTGCCCGTGTCTGTAAGGCGTGCTCAATATTTGTCCGCTTTTAAAATTCTGGTAAAAAAACATTTAATTTTCCTCTTTAAACATCATCATTACATAAAGTTGCTTGCTCTTGTTTCATGTTTATTATTGTTTATACGTATATGTAGATTATTATTGTATTATTGTTTGTATTTATGTATTTATTGTATTATATAACTGGTACACCACTGACTACCTACAGTATTGTCTCTCCTTCTCCCTTTAATCCATCCAAAGGTTGTCTGTAAAAGATCGCTTTTAGCGATAAGACCGTCCATTGTGTCACCCTATATAAAATTTCTACAATTATATCTGTAATTTTTATGGTGTACATATTATAGAGTATTCTACCTTCTATCTATAAAACAAAAAAGAAAAGATTTTTAAACTCATTATTTCATGATACTGAATTACCAGCGGCCGTTGGACCTGTTAGGTGGTAGGGCAAAACTTGGCTAATCCGTGATATGTAGCTATTCGGTGATAGATAATATGTGTTTTATTACCAAGTTACTACTGACTTGATAAATGTATATTTTTCAATCATTATAGTATTTGCCACATTTTTAGATATAAGTTAGCAAAGCTTCTTTTGTCTACTGTATCACAGTAAATTTAAAAAATAATCTGATCAATGAATCGAATTTTACAATTAAAAAACAAAACTATCACCGATTACCCAAGTTTTGCCCTACAACATTATCACTCATTATTGTAGTGTAACAACACTGGCGTCGACCACAATGGCTGCCACACTTCTGTAACAGCTAATCACAGTAAAAGTCTTCTTAGAGCATGGATGCCATATAAGGTTGTGAAAATTCCAATATTATAAATTATAACTTACCTTCATTATTACTTACAAAAAAAGTAAATTATTACTCACCTACCGATGGGCTTCATATTTCCCTGACCTGGGGCCGTATTATGAAGTATTAGGGTCCGTTCACACAGACCGGCTCGGAGAGGAGAGCAGATTCTTATCACGTTGAAAACAGTTTTTAGTATTTGTAGTAAGGTTTATTTTTGCATGTGCACTGCTTTTGTCATTAAGAATGCTTGAACGCGCTTGGTGTGAAATAATAAGAGGAGCTGACCGGCTCCGATCGCGTACTTTTTCTCGTTCGCGCAGCCGTTCGGCTCCGATTGCATGCTCTTTCTCGCTCGCGCAGCCGATCTGCTCCGATTGCGTGCTCTTTCTCGCTCGCGCAGCCGATCGGCTCCGATTGCGTGCTCTTTCTCGCTCGCGCAGCTGATCGGCTCCGATTGCGTGCTCTTTCTCGCTCGCGCAGCCAATCGGTTTTGTTCTGCTTTAAAAAATCTTGCTAACTAATATATTTCTTCACCGAAAACAAAACTTGGACTGCGTGGAATACTGGTACTGCCTTTGTAGTGTATCCACCCGGCTCCGAGCGCATCCGACCGGCTGCGAGTGCATCCGACCGGCTCCGATCGCATCCGCTTTCAGATAGCTTCTAGCCGGTCTATGTGAAATAGTTGGCGGCTCCGCTCCGACCAACTCCAAGCGTATACAATCCGGTCTGTGTGAAAAGAAAAATGCGCGCCGATGCTCTCCGAGCCGGTCTGTGTGAACGGACCCTTAACATCACCATGATTCCAGTCCGAAAAACAGATATTGTTGTCGGTCATGTATAAGTATAGCTAGGTCTCTCTCGCGCACTGGAATCATGATGGCATTAGAGCGTCATACTCGTAATATGGCACCTGACTTCCAGAAGATATACTGCCTACAGCCGCTCCTCGTGGTATTCATCCTGCACAGGACCACGTTGCAGATACCTTCAGCTGTAGTTACTGTTACTCGAAATTACGAATTTAGAAAATCTATTTTTTGTTTTTGTTTTATCGTCTTAAGATATCGATACCCATCACGTATATGAACTTTACTGTTGCCAGCTAATTTAATTAGAATCTATATTAATCCAAGATCTTTCAACCTGATTGCTATCAGAATACTATAATTTTGAACATGCTATGCGAAGCTATACTTCATTTCAATTGTAGTTTAGGTTGCATCATTTAAGTCAGAAGCACTTTCCACAGTTTCCTCCAGGCACAGGTTTTTTTTTCTTATTACTTCCTTTTCTTTTATGTTGCTTTAATGAAAACTCTCACATGTACCATATTCTCAAAATGATGCCGTAAAAATCAATAAGACACATTTCGAATACTTAGCCATTTTCTAATATAAAATCTAATCTAATATAAAATACCGGCCGAGCCTACTACGCGATGACGTCAAAAACGCTAGAGCATCGGGGGAATTCCGACAATTCCGACGACGCGGTACGTTTGTGACTGCGCGCACAAAAATTGCCATATGATTATGTATGGTTTAGAATTATTTATTTGACGAGAATATCTTCCATACCATAGAGTAAAACTGCCCACAGCCGATATTAGACTTAATTATACTAATTTTATCCACGCGTGAACCACGCGAGTCACCGGCTTGACGGTTTGTCGACGCGCGGCGCCGAAAAGGCGCCCGTGATGCTCGACCGGTAGTAAAAACAAGTAAAAACCGACCTTAAATTTTTTTTTGCGTTATTTAGGTCAAAAAAAGGTACAATACATACCTACATACACACAGAATATGTTTGTACAGCATAGATATTGACAAGTGACTGTAGCAATCATTGTTAAATTGCTGCCACACATTGTTCCATTCTACCCAAGTAGACTTTGATTAAATAGCGATATACTTGATAAATTACACAATTTCCATATTGAAATTGTAACAGGGTTCCTTGTTATAGGGTTCCGTACTGGATATAAATCATAGATCCCAAGAGCGAGCCAATCGCTAAGAGGTTCCGTGTGGGACTGAGATTAATTGCTACGAATTCATTATCGTTCGAGTTCTTGTATGTACACGAGGCAAGAATATTTTATCCGGAGTTCCTAATTTTGGTATAACAAAATGAAGTCACGACGATGATGAGTTCTTCCTATCAGTTCAGCACGGACTTCACATTATAAGAACAGCTCATGCCGTGGCTACCCAGTCAGCAAGGTGGAAGCAGTGAGACTAACTGCCCTTTTAAAAGATATATCATCATCATCTGCCTGCCTTTCCTCAACTATGTTGGGGATCGGGTTCCAGTCTAACCGGACGCAGCTGAATACTAGTATTTTACCTGGAGCCCTGCCTATCTGACCTCCACAAACCAGTTACTAGGAAACACGATACTCATTGGTAAGACTGGTTGTCAGACTTTCGGGCTTCTGACGACCAGTAACGACTGTCAAAGTGGGGGGCGGAGGGGTCTTATACATATGTAAAGATGGTCACCCATCCACGGACCAGCCGCCCTTTAAAAGATATACAGATTTTTAATAAGAAAAAAAATACTGTTTAAAATAAACCCTTTGTGCTTTTTTAACGACGCGGATGGGCAGTCATTCGGACGACGCGGACGGGTTTCGCATACATTATGGTGTTACACGAATATGCTTATTTTTGTATGACACGTCATAACATGTGGCCAATGCGACTTGCAAACGTAAAAAAATTGGTGTGAGAGCATCCTAAAAAACAATGTATCGAGTAACAACCTCTTTGGTTTTGGCCCTACCTCTTACTATAAATAAATTATTAAAAAAAATCAATCACTCGGTCAAAACCAAAGCAAATGCAGCTGACTACCAGTATTTTACATAGAGCGACTGCCTATTTGACCTCCACATCCCAGTTACTGGGTAACACGATAACCCTTGGTAAGAAGCGCCGATCGCGAACAAACAAGAAGCGCTGCTGCAAAGCTCCTACGGAGCCCAAAGTGAGTGATGTTATACACACCGGTGTACATCTCCCGCCTGCACTACACCACTAGAGCGGAGGACATCGTGGAGTACGTGCGCCAGAAGACGAGGTACACACCGAGGGTGCAGTTATTGGAGTGGCACAGCCACATCAACTTCAAGGTGTTCGTGGTGCGAATACCGAATTGTTATCTGTCCGTCGTCATGGAAGAAGACTTTTGGCCGCAGGACGTGGTGTTCCGTCGCTTCCGCGGACAGGCTCCACAGACAGCACAAGGACAAGCTAGTAAGGTACTACTTACATAATTTTAAGCTATATTAACGCAAGTTTTGGTTTATAAAAAAAAAAAAAAATAAAATAAAAATCTTTTAATTCAGACAAGGTCCATTTGGTTAGTACAACACACAACTTAGAAACTAGTGTTAGTACTTACATCTACTAGAAAAAACAAAACAATTATTAATTATACGCCACAGTGGCATGTAGGCGTATCCAATGCCCCAGTATAGGACTGTCCCACCTGTCCGCTACAGTGCTCAGGATGCTGTTGGGGCTGCCGCGTACCCTGCGCATGATGGAGGCGCATCGCTTGCGCATGATGGCGTGAAAGCCATCTATGCCCGCTTCTGCGAACATGCCAGAAGCACTGCAGTAGCGCGGCAACCCCATCAACACCCTGAATGCATTGTTGTATTGAACGCGCAGAGTGCTGTATGCCCTCTGCGTGTAGTTGACCCACAGACCGCATGTATAGAACGACTGACAGTACGCTCTGAACAGTGTGGCCTTTACTTCAGTTGAACATTTCGCAAATCTGCGAGCCAACATATTGCAGCGGACAGCCAACGCTCTGCGCTCACGCTCTATGTCCAGGCTGTCTTTAAGGTCCTCGGACACCCAGTGGCCCAGATACTTGAACGATGTGACCTGGTTTAAGGGGCTTCCGCAAAGTTTCAGCAGTGGTGCAATCGGGTAGGTTTTAGTGCCTGCCTTGAATACCAGTACTTCACTTTTCTTAACATTGTATCTGAGCCCATGGGCCTCCGCGTACCCTTCACATATCATGAGCAGACTCATCATTGAGTTAATCGATGGGCTCAGCAACACCATGTCATCAGCATAACTAATATTGTTTACACATATTCCGTCTACATAACAACCTTGATAAGTGTTGCTAAGCTCAACGATCAACCGGTTAATGTACAGACTGAAGAGGCGGGGGGAGGTCAGGCCACCCTGTCTCACTCCGCACTTCAGCCTATACACATCCGATAACGAGCCTGCCCACCTCACACAATTGGTCTGGTTGTTATACCAATACCGTAGTATTGATATCACTCCCCTATCCACTGTGGTATCGTTCAGCAGTTTCTGCCACAGTAAGTCGTACGACACCAGATCGAATGCTTTGGAAAGATCCAGGAAACACGCGTTAACTGGCGTTTTCCTAGACGTATAATACTGGACAGTATGCTTGAGAGACAGTATGGCACTTTCCGTGGATAGACCAGGTCGGAACCCAAACTGCGCATCATGTAAATCGATGCGGGTCGCCATATGCCTATCAAGCAGGCTGTCCAGCACCTTAGCAATGACAGTAGCCAGCGATATGGGCCTATAGTTCGAGAGATCTGATGTGTCCCCAGTCTTATCCTTCACAATAGGCACAACCACAGTCTTCATAAGATCGCTGGGCAGATGAGCATGACTCAGGCAAAGTGAGAAGAACATCGCCAGCACCCTTGGCAGGTGAACTCCTGCATGCTGCAGGTGTTCGATGCTGAGGTAGTCATGCCCCGGAGACTTGCCCCTAACCATATTTTTAATTACATTAGCGACATCTTTCGCTGAGAACCTGACATTTAAATCCATCAGACATTCCTCAGCAGCGACCGCCTGCGATGCTGAACCAAGAGAGGATTCCACTTTAAAATGTTCCACAAACAAATTTGCTATTGTGGTTGGCTCATGTTGCCCCGCCACACTCACGGGGACGCCCGGCTTCGTATTCAATCTGTTGGTGTTTTTCCAGAATCTTGAAAAATCTTTAGCCTTGTGATGTTCAGCTAACATATCCATTTTTATTTTATTTTGATTATTCTGACACCATCTTAACTTTGATTTAAAGACTTTTCTGGTGTCGTACATATGTTTATACACATGACCAGAAGTTGGTTTACCAGATATACTCCAGCTTTGAAATGCAAGCCGGGCATCCGCGTGAGCCTGTTTAACATACCTATTCCACCCGACAACACGCTTACCCCTTCTTCCCCCTCCCGCGTCCATGCTACTGGAACATTGGGCAGCCTCGGTAAGTATGCACACAATATTTGTGTACATATTATCTAATATGGGTTTGTGATTCGCATTCGCACAAAACCTGTTTGCACATTCCTTAAATTCTAACGGAAAATTAATCTCCCTTAACTTAGTGTGACACATTTCCTTGTATTTATCTATTTTACTAGCATCCCTTTCACCCCATATTGTACAATTTTTGCTCGGATTAGGTGTTACAATTGTAGGTTTTATCATGTTAAAATTACACAATAATTGTATAGGCATGTGATCCGACCAATATGTATCATACAACACAGCTGCACTAACGAGCAGACACCTCGCGGCCTCAGTCACTACACAGTGGTCGAGCCAGCGGTGGCAACCGTGCGCGTCACTCATAAAAGTGTACGTACTTCGTGGCAGTAGGTCCAGATCCACGCAAGTCCAACACTGCTCCGCACAGAAACTTAACAGTTCACCACCGAATAGCTCGCCGGGATGAGCATTAAAATCACCGAGTATGATCACTGATTGCACATTATGACTTTCTATTATTGCACTAATTTCACTAAGACAGTCCGTAAACTCAATGACGTTATCGTTAGAATCCGTAGGCATGTATACTGAGAATATTAGTACGGAGCGATCCTGCGACACTATCTTGATAGCTACAAGGCGTACGTTGTTACAATCAACTACTGTGACAGACGGAAATAGGCTCTTCCTCCACAACAATGCCACTCCTCCATAAGGTCTTCCACGTAGTACGCCCGCCGAAGTGTCGACTGCCGAATTGCCAGTAAAAGCGAACTCATCGTTAATTTGTCCTAGAAAGGCGACATCATGTGGCAAAAGCCAAGTCTCTTGCAACGCGATAACATCGGCTGCTACACACAAGCGTCTAACACAGTCAACAGATCTTTTAATACCTTTACAATGAAACTTATCAATGTTGTATTGTCCATTTAAGTTTTGTTCGTGTGTTCATTCTCAGAGTATTTCTCTGTCTGTTTTCTTCTTGAAAAGTCTATAAACCTACGGTATGATATACCTTCAGGCCAAAAATCATCCCTCATGAAAACGTTATATTTGTGTTTTGGAACCGAGATCTTATATGCATCATAACTTTTGGGTACCTTCATTATCATTTTTTCAATGTCCACATGTATTTTGGCTTTTTCTTTAACATATTCTGTGATGTCAGTCTGCGTTACCTGTTTATCCACATTATAGATATACAGGATTAATTTTTCATTAACAGCCTTAAATTTGTCCTTGGGTTCTATTACAGCTTTTCCTATATTTCCGATAAAGCGATTTTTCACTTTCCTTCTCTGTTTCTGTACTAAGGTCCACTCACTTTCACTAACAATCTGAGCAAGTGTTTTACATTGAGGCTCAGAAGTCGATTGTATGACCGCAGCGGCCGTGTGTCCCGGGTACTTCGTAATGTTGTTATTATCACTTTTCTGCGACGCCGGCGCCGTCGCCACCTGCCCCAGCTCGGTGTTGTTGTCGATGCACAGATGTGAGCCTAAACCGGTTTTACATTCTTTCCGATTTTGCTCATTTATTGAATTTATATTATGAATGTCCTGGTCAACTGATATTGACGAGATGTGGGTAGGCGGTGATATAGTTTCACTTTGAGTTATTGACCTTTGATCCGCTGCGCTTTTGTTGATAACAGGAACATGCTGCAATCCCATCGGCCCACTATCATAATCACAACTGTCCATCATATGCTTTCCACCTCTTCGCCTTGTGTTTACATACGAGTAACAAGGACTTTTTGCACTCGTACATTTTTTCAAATCTGCAATGTCACGCTTGATAGGTTCAAGTTGACTGGCAGATACATATTTCGATTTCATTTCTTCAATTTCACTTCTCATCCTTGTCAAATCCTTAAGCAGTTTGGTCACGTCTACGTGATCAAATAGTACTGGCGGTAGTTTGTGCAAATCTTTTGCAACAAAGACTGGCATGTCATCAGGACGAGTTACTTTTAATAAGCTAATTATATCCTCAATCTCACGTAGTTTTTTCCCCTCTTTCTTCCTTGTAATATTGCGTTTTGAAGTTGTTGTTATCGCTTCAAAAAGGAGGTTCTTTGCTTCAGCAATATCACTATCCGAGAAGGCACTAATACAAATACGACTCAGGCTTTCCTCATCCATTATGTCCAGTTTATTACACACGAAAGCTAACACTTCGTTAATAACGACATTACATCTCGCACATTTTACTACATTGGAGGAATTCATCCTGCACTTACTTAACCACGCATACCACGTCCGATCGGTAAGACCATCAATATTAAAACCTTTAACTTAATAATAACAACTTAACTTAACTTAATAATAACTTTAACTTTATACTTTAACCTGTACAGTTACGCTTTGCCTTCTTCGTTCGAAAGTCAAATTACTGACGACTGAAAGAGAGAAATCGTTGTGTAACTGTTCACCTGATATAATACGTTTATTAGTAAGGAGGTAAGTATATGTTAGTTTCTAGCCTGAAATTAATGTTTTACTTATTTACTAGCTGTGCCCCGCGACTTCGTTCGCGTGGATCTCGTAAGATACACAATATACTAAAATAACAGCCACATTTTAATAAAACTCCCTCGTCCCCCGACCCGTTGTCAACCGTCGCGTTGAATCGCCCGCCCGCGCTATTACTTCGTTTTCGTTTCGTGTTCTTTCTGACTTTTTTCTTTTTGCTTGGCTTGTAAGGGTCGTAGCGTAATGTTAAAAAGCCTATAACTATCCTCGAGAATTGGGCTGCCAAATGCAAAAGAATTTTTTAAATCCGACTTTGTTCATAATTTCATGGGTTTTATTTTTTTTTTGCTAATTATTTTTCTAAAATAAAAGTAGCTTAATTTACCCGTCGTAACATTAGCTTTCTTCCAGTGAATGTCTCGTCAAAATCGGTTCAGCCGTTTCGGAGATTAACCGGAAAAAACAGACAGACAGACAAAAATGTAAAAATTGCTTTTTCGTTAGAAGTACCGTTTATACTTCCTTATGCATTTAGTAAAAAGTTGTTATTTTGACATTAAAAACAGATGCTTCAATATTATCGATTTGTATAATTGTATGAATAGATGTATAGATAAAGATAAGACTTGTTGTAAAGCTTGCGGGTTTCTGACTACCCGTGACTTCTGACTAACGGTTTAACGTGCTTTCCGAAGCACGGAGGCGTCTCGATATATTAAGGGATGGTTACCCATTCACGAACCGACCGCGACCAGCGTGGTTATTTGGGTGGGAAATCATCAAATGACTTCTCCTCCCGCTCTGGGCGGAGCGGGAGGGCGTGTCAGACTTTTACTGACTAAAACCCACCCGCGTTCCTTCAGTTGCCTGTGCCGGGGCCACGGTTACTCTTTCGAACACCCGCGGCCCTGGCTGGCATCGGCCCTTGTGGACCCCGAGCCACAAGCCCCAATACATAAATGTTAAATGATTTTATTTCTGTAAGTAGGTTTGTAAATTCCCGAGTCAATCTTTACTACTCGTATTTACCGAGATACCCTCCAAAACGATTGTACAAAAACAAAGAGGGATAATTAACTTGTTTCTTTGTTACGGCTTTTAGAAAATATTCCTTTATATACACTCTAACAAGTGCCTTCATTTTTTTATTGCCTTTTGTCTTTATTTTTAATCCATTTGCTCAATGGTTCGCCTTCAAGATAAATAGGCTACTTTTGAATAAAGAGAAATGTTTTGTTAAACATTTCTCGGAGAATAATGTTTTTGGAACAAATTGATGTTTGAGGTTTTTATTGGAAGGAAGCCAAATGATTTTTAGTCGATATTTGAATGTAAAAAAAAAACAAATAAACAATGATTGCTCTAAAGTATTTTATTCCAAGATATTACTTTTCTGGCTTTTAGGTAACTCATAGTTACAACTTGGAATCTCTACCGTGCTTCATTCTTTTGGTTATTGCCAGTAGTAAAATTCAGACAGTAAATAAGGCAAATCAAAACCACACACAACCATTTAGGTAAACTGTTTAGTTCATTTGATTTCATTCCGATATCTAAGTAACTAATGGTATTTTTAACCTCCAACAGAAACGGAGGGGTGTTATAAGTTTAACGTATGTATCTGTGTAGCTGTCTGTGGCATCGTAGCTCCCAAACGGCTGAGCCGATTTATTCTTTTTTTGTTCTAATGCTAGTTTGGCATGAAGCCAATAATAATAATAATAATAAAAATCTTTATTTCCAGTTTTACAATATCCTCTTGTGTAAGATCTTCAATTATTATCATACAGGTGCATCCCCAGCTTGTAAGTAACAGCATGATCTGACCACAAATTGTTTAAAAATTGACCTACATAACAAACAGCTTAAAAAATTATCTCCACCGCCCAGCACACTGAAACACACACAACTTTCTGGCAAAAATTTAATTTTGAACAAAAAATTCGACTACCCTCGACCAAGTTAATTACAATCTTAACTATGTTAGTTGTTTAACTTACAATTTACTGCTTTAAAACGTTGGAACGCTTAGACGATGCAAAGCAATGCATATTAAACACATACTGGGTTAGGGTTTGGGCACAACCTCTGGAAGGTCTGAATTGATTATACAACATGCATCAGAAAAGTGTGGTCAAATTTATCTGTAGTACAGACCATCAAACTGAACAACTTTTTCAATGTTGCCAACATCGTAATCGATAAAAAATAATCAACTGTCCCATAAAAACTTCAACGTATGGGATGACTGTGCGTTGTCCGTCAATGAATTAATTAATTTAAGATTTTTAATAAATACATTACTAAGCAGATAGGTATACACAGAAATAAGACATTCTTTACTAGAATTTTTATAATACTACCTTAGCTGTCCTCTTTTGTGGTCTTACCCTTAAACGTGGCTTGAACGAAGAACAAATGAATCTGCTAATGAGAACCACGACGGGGCCAATTATACAGCTTATCCCCTTGGCACGAAGCAGATAACGTTTTTATATTTAAACACCCTGACTTCACTGCATCTACCTTTAAAATAAACATTGATATTTCACAGGTTTTAGCGGTAGATAGATTTTTATGGTTCCGTACCTCAAAAGGAATAAACGGAACCCTTATAGTATCACACGTGTGTCTATCTGTCTGTCCGTCTGTCACAGCCAATTTGCTCCGAACCTAATAGACTGATTAAGTTGAAATTTGGTACACATATCAATTTCTGTGATCCAAACATGGACGTGTTACGTAAATAAATGAATTTTGAATATAGGAGTCACTTTTGGGCAAATAAGAAATTAAAAAAAAAGTTAGCGCAAACTGTCCCGTGTGATATATTAAATAAAAGGGCTTACTGTGAGTGTCTCAAGTATATACATATTTTTTTTATAATTTTAAAATAAATCGTTTTAAAGTTATTTAAGAAAATTGACTATATGTGGGTGTACCATAATAGGTACACCTCTGCCTAACCCTTCGGGGAAACAAGGCGTGATGTTGTGTTAGGTTTTATGACTATATACCCTTTTTACTCCGATACTACTAAGCCTAAAATTTTGAAATAAAAATCAGAAAATAATTCTATACTTAAAGATCACAGAAAAACCTATAACAAATCTTACAGTCACACACGGTAAAGGAATGCCGCAAAGAGTGTGTTGGGTTTTGCTTTGGCTTCCACTATAAATCCCGCCAAAAACGCCATCGGCTCATCTCAACGCCAATCAACGGGCGCGAGTTGTAATACTTCCCGGCGCACCCGCACCCACGCGCGTGACGCCAACGTCAGTCGCAACAACGAACGAGTCGAGCCTGCAACGCCGTCCTTGTACACGCTAAAAGTTAGCTAAAACCTAACAAAACCTGAGTGCCTGACCCATATAACTTCCCACTAACACGGCCTAAACCTTGTGGAACCCGTAAAACTATCAGCCCGTCCCGGCGGCGGGTAAGTGAGGCCATCTTTCAAGCTTAATCAATAATCATTACATAGTGACATGTGGTACAGATGAGTAGCATTTGATAATGGCTTTAAAAATCATAAATTCACTCTAAGCGTCATTCTAAAATTACATACACATAAAACAAGTACATAGAAACTTGTTCAAAAAAGTGATGCATTGAAATTTATATCTATAAATAACTTAAAATAAACTCGCTTTCGTGTCTGTCTGTGTGACCGCGTTGTTCTTCTAAACTACGCAACGGATTTTGATGCGGTTTTCAGCACCATTTTTAGAATTGATTCCGAAAGGTTTAAGTGTATTTTTTTATCAACCTGTATTGTCCCACTGCGTGGCAAAGGTCTCCCCCGCAGCTTTTCACTCTTCCCTGTGTCTTGACTTCTCCGGCCAATCCACATACACGCCTGTAAGTCCTCACGCCGGCGTTTCCTCGGCCTCCCTCGGCGATGACGCCCGTCTTCTGGGTCCCACTGCGTGACGACTCTGACCCATCTGTCCTGATGCATCCTGCATACATGGCCCACCCAATCCCACTTCAGCCTAGCAGACTTGTTGCCCAGTTTTGAAGCGTAACGTGGTATTACGTATTCGGTCGTTGAGCTTAATACCCAATACGCTACCATCGTCGCTACGCCATCGTTCTTTGGACTTTTGAGATTCGATCAGGGACCAAGTTTGAGCACCGTAGATTAGGATGAGTAGAATGCACGTGTTGATGAGTTTGCGCTTCAGAGATAAAGGTCACCCTTCATTAGCGACCTTATGGACCAGTAGCTCTTCCAGGCGTTTTCGAGACGGCGGTCAATTTCTTTGTCTTGACTGTTTTTCGAAGGATAGTAATCCGTATCCTTTATGTGTATATGTCAATATTTAACTTAATTAATTATAATAAGGAACTGTCGATGTTTTGTCAGGTCGTAAAAACTATGTGAAACAGGGGCGGGTCGCTAGTACTCGTAAATTCTAAGAAAACAACCTTTTACTAAACGAATCTAATAATTTGTTATATCGTAATTTACTCACTAACCATCGTCTACTTACAACGGTCTTACCTAATCACTACAGGCTCACAGGGACCTCTAAAGGTACAGGATTAAAATAAGACCTTCTAAATTCTAATCAGGTCTCCTGTTTGCCCTGTCTGAGCTGGCTTTGTTTCGAAAACAAGATTGCCATGTTAACTAGTTTGAGATCAATTATTCTGACTTTGAGATAGTTTTAATTCAATTATATTGAAGTTAAAATAGATTCTCTGTAGTGTAATCTCTCGAGTAGTGTAGAGTATCTTCAAAATCACGACATCTCGCAGATCGTTACATTGCCGCTATTTAAGCCATGAGAAACACAAAACATTACGCCTGTATTCCACAAAAGATTAAGCAGAGGTCTACTAGAGTACACCCACATTTCGCCAGTTATGTTTAAGTCACATGCAATAGGGGGCGAGCTTATTGCCATCTACCGGGCACAAATCCTGACTCCGAGTGGTTGCTGCTTGAACTACCTTTAAATAGCGGCAATGTAACGGTATATTGCTGCTTTAAATGCAGAGAACCAATTAATACTGATAGCGATTTAATTATCTATTGAATGCAATAAAATTGCTTTTGCACCGAGCAGGCGAATTAATTGCCGAGCTGTTTAAAAGCTTATATCGTTAAGGGCTAATAGAAAAATATCCACAAACTTGGAGCTGGCAACAAGATTTTATAATTAAATCTACACCAATTTTAGTCCGGCCATTTTGGAAATACTTCTGATGGTTGAACACCACCATCAGCATCACCATATGAGCCTGGAATCACCCACTAATCATCCAAGTGTTTCAAGCAACTTTG
Organism: Fissipunctia ypsillon; assembly: GCA_947568875.1. NCBI lineage: Eukaryota > Metazoa > Arthropoda > Insecta > Lepidoptera > Noctuidae > Fissipunctia > Fissipunctia ypsillon. Next base: position 20,992,004 of record OX387660.1, on the reverse strand, counting down.
GTGATATCGTCGGCCTAGCACGCTGGTTAATCGACTTCAAAAAAAAGAGGAGGTTATACTTGCGCCAACTATCTTTTTTTTCATGTATGTATAGCGATTTCCCCGTGAATACAGACTCATTTCTTAAAGGAAACCTGCGCTTTGGTCCCATATCAATTTCGGTTGTTTTTCCTGTAAAAAGTTGTGTTTCCGTCTTTTACCCAATAATCGTATCATGTGCTGTCAAAACGTTTGGTTTTGAGGGCACGGAAAACCACCAATATTTTTTTTTCCATCCTATCAAAACTTTATAAACACACACTAACCCATCTATGCAGGTTATACGGACAATCTCGAATGTTCCATCCGATCTTGAAGCGAAACAGAACTAAAGTAAACCTGCTTCATCGAAAGTTTTCTTGACGCACTCGCTTATCACAATTTAGTAAGCTTAGAACTATCCGAGTATGTGTCAATAACGGATCAGTGATGCAAACTAATTAATTTAATTTAAATTTTTTTTTTTTTGATATTTCTCGGGACCCCAGGGTCCCGGACCTTTAGAAGGCATATGAGGGGCCGAAGCCAACTCGCAGAGGCCCATTAGACGCTTTCAATGGAAATGAGGCACTAACCGACGATTATCCCTGTGCGTACTATGCAAGTGCACCCAAGGACAACCCCCGGATGGTGTAGGACTATTGCAGAATATGGAGACAAAAAAAAATTGGGCTATGGGTTTGGATGGCTAAAGTGGACTGGTTATCTAAAACTATGGAAGGACTATGGCCCCTGCCTGACCAATGTGTGATAAATACAATACACGGATAAAATGGCAGGGGGTGACTTGCACTCAACAATGGGCCCCCGGAAACGGTCGCTAGCACATAGTGACGTAGCGACAAGGGGGCAACATGTCTTGAGGTGCTTAAGAGGAGTGGAGAGGTATTCCACGGCTATCAGGACAATCCCGAAAGTACGGTCAAGATCCCTACCAGCATCTTACTGGACTACTTCCTTCCTCCGAGCACGTTTGCTCTTGCGAATCTCTACTCAAGCCAGCCAATAAAGGCAAGAATGAGGTGGGAGGTCAGTTCTCGTCAGTGTTCACTCCAGCCGGCCAATAAAGGCAAGCCAGAGATGAGGAACATGACTTCTCCCGGGAGATAGGGTACGTGGGGTCGCTACTGCCCAGCAGCTCGCTACATGCTGCCCTGCGGGTTTCTGTATCTCTCTTGGTCTGGCTCCTCACCCTAGACCTGTTCCGGCAAAGTAACCTCTACCGGCACAGACCTAGAGTTCGAAGCGCGCAAGCCCCACCACGACGTCAACGTAGAGATACGGCGATGGGTTATTTTAATTATTATTATCCTTGCTACTTATATTGCTGTATCTTAGCTTTAAGCCTATTTGTAACACTTTTATTCACATTATGGTATGCAAATAAATGAAAATTAAATTAAATGAAAACGGGATGTTTTGTATGTGCTCTATCTCTAATAGGGGTTTACTGCCTGTATAAGGGGAAATACTGTAGGGATTATGGATTTTATTATCTACTAACTTTAGCCCGCGGCTTCGCTCACGTAGAGATCGGAAAATATCCCACGGAAACGTAGGTACTACCGAGATAAAATTTATGCTATATCCTAACCCAGGTCATGGTCTATCCATGTGCCGAATTTCATCCAAATCTGTTCAGCCGTTATAGCGTGAAAACGTGACAAACACTACACACACACACTACACTTTCGCATTTATAATATTAGTTACGAGTAGGAAGAAAAAGTGTATGCTGTGGCTGTTTTAATATGAAAAATAATAAGGTAGTCGGCACCGACAAGTTAAAACCTGTTTCATTATAAGTGAGCACATAAGATAACATGGGAATATTATACCTGCACCGATCGGTACCGACCCGCACAGGCTCGCCTGTATCGGAAACCCGTTTCTTTACGTAAGAACCCTTAAGCAAAAAAAGCAAAACAAATGAAAGATTAATTTCAGTACCGTCGAACAGTGCGTCAACGAAAAGCTCCGGATACACACATACAGTTAAATGCTTTTGTTATCGCCTATCGAAACATGAGGTATCGTCGCGCACTCAATGCCTTTGACTCCCATGGCACCGCGCTGTAATGAAACCTCGCAAACAGTGAAGCTTTGTCACACTAAGCTATAGGACTTGTGAGGACTGAGAGAGTAGTGAGGCGAGTTGAAATGTAGGTTTAGAAAGTGAACTTCACAAAGCTTGAAGTCAATTTCAGGTATTCTTTTGATTTATTGGATTGTTTTCTATGTAATTGATTTTTTTACTTTTTCATAAGTATTGATTTCTCTAACGACCAATTATTAATAGATCAAGTATTTCTTGATCTTCACTGGTATTCCATTGGAGACAAAGTTTACGTTTTGTGAATGAAAAGACTTCAAGTGTTCCACCATTATTAATTATTGTAGATCACATGTCCGCCATTGGATGGGATTTTAAATGATCTTATAGTGACATCGATAAATTGGTAATTTAATTACATCTTCTATACAAATAAATAAAATTGAAGTGTCTGTTTGTAATGTCGAAACAGCTTTTTACTAAATGCATATGAAAGTATTAAGTTACATATCGACGCTTTCCGCCACAAAGGGCGTAACTCCAAATCACATAATTTGGCAATGAACAAAAAACACAAAAAATAATTAAATAGCCTGGTAACAGACGCCTGCAGTGAAAACCAGTTAAGCACATACAAATATGTACTTAACTGGCTGTGCTTAAGCGTTTAATAAATGCGTTTAATAAAAATAGTATTTTTCTTATATTCATCATCTTCCTGCCCTTGTCCCATGTTACTTGGGGTCGGCGCATCACGTTTTCTCTTTCCATTTTCCCCTGTCAGAAGTAACGCTATCATTCACTCCCTTCTCTTTCATATCATTCCTCACACAATCCATCCATCTTTTCTTTAATAAGAAAAAAACTATTTTTAAATTTTTGTCCGTCGGTCTGCCTGTCTGTTTGTTTAGACTAATCTCCGAAATGCCCGGACCAATTTTGACGGGACTTTCACTGGCAGATAGCTAATGTTATAATGAGTAAATTATGCTACTTTTATTTCAGAAAAATAATTAGTGTTCCGCGCAAAAAAAAAAAAAAAACTCATGAAATTGTGAACAAAATCCGATTCAAAAGGGAAGTATTGACATCCACGCGGGCGAAGCCGCGGGCAACAGCTAGTAATAAACATTTCCTCTCACTAATAAGGTCCAATTTACAAAACAATACCCTACATTTCCAACTACTAATTAACACAAATACTAACTGTCGAAATGTTACAAAATTTACAGTGCGATAAACACAATTTCAGTGGAAATATAATGTTCAAATAGCATTAGTTACAATACTCGACCCGCGAGTGAAGTGCTGGCAATGTCTGAAATAGGCCTAACTTGTATGGTTGTCAAACGCATTGTATAATAATCTATGTATGTATTCTACGTCCAATTATGTGCAAACATACTAGCAATAGTTTCGAGTTAAATTTACTTGTACTTGTATAATTTTTATGATGGACTGAGAATCATTTACTTACACGTTTGCACGGATGTAAAAATATCGCGGCGATTTTTTTTTGCGCACTGGTTTTTCAACGCTCTGCGTAGCGCTGAGAGTTGAAAATCCAACAGTGTGTTTTTTCGACGCGTTATAAATGCGCTTTGTTGGATTCTCAATGCTCGGCTCAACACCGAGAGTTGAAAATCCAGTGAACGATAAAATTCCGCCGCGATATTTTACGTCCATGCGAACGTTGACTTTTAGAGAGCAAGATTTCATTACGTTATAAGCACATATTTTTGAAACACAAAACAAGCAGAAAATCTGATGCAAGTAAAATTACTTTCAAACTAATTTCTTTAACAACGCGTTTCGCTTTGCTTTTGTCCTGCAACGGAACTTTATTATTCCTTCAAACGACAAAATAAAACCTTTTAAACCAGCTTAAAGTAACGTCTTGCAACTAAAAGCCCCATAAAACCAGTAAGTTCAATCGTTTTTTAGTTGCTCTGTGGTTACAACGAGTCTTCCTGAGGGACTTATGTCGCAGATTCTCCAGCGAAAGTCCATTTGAGCTGCAAATAAGATTACTGCAAGGTACCTAGACGCAGGAGTGCTTAAACTTTCTTGTTGTTGATGGCAGTTTGTATGTTGCAACTATGTTAAACGGTGATAAAAGTTTGTCTATCTTTTTTTATATCTCATTTGTTAGCCACTCAATTTACGCGACTTTTTTATTTCGATTCTTTATAAGTCAATCTCATTGTTTTTATCTTATGTTATGTAATAAACGCAAATTATAAAATCTTAAATACAATATACAATCTAACACTACCCTAATATATTAACAAAACAAGTATATAAAGAAAAGAGAAAAAAAAAGGAAAGCTCATTGGGCATCAAAAAATTCGTCCGCATCGCTGTCAATGGGAAAGGCGCCCAAAAGGCTGGCAGCCTTGCCACGTTGGATGGCAATACTTATTATTTGACCTAAAAATAGGCCAGCCCTCTGGTCACTTGGGCCGACGTTTGCACGGATGTAAAAATATTGCGGCGATTTTTTTTTTCGCGCGTATTTCTCATTGATGGTTCATTGGTGGACAAAAATATATGAATGTGATTGCATAGGACTTCACTGCACTTTTCATGAGGCAGATTTTTCTTTACCTTACACTAGTTTTTTTAATATTATTAGTCAATGGAAACTTGAAGTCGTGATGTATTTATTTGTAAGAAAATATATACTTTGCAATCACATTTTTTTTCTCGTGTAAATTGACAATGAATGTTATGTTCAGAAGATTATTTAGTCTTTGAAAGGTTTTTAGCGCGACTTCCTGCTCTCTGTTTACCGGACGTATCGTACGAAAGCTCCATTTACACGGTGCCAACGTTTAAGAGCAATAATCGCATGCCATAGAGCACGTACCATTTTATTGCCATTCAAGAATTGCATGCAAGTGTTCACACGCATGCAATCTGCATAAAATGTCATCCAATAATTTAATGCAAGCTTTACCATTTAATTAAAATGCATGCGCCTTACACCAAGGCAATAAAATTGCAAGGTGATTATTGCATGCAAGTTTTGCCTCATCTAAACACGGGGTTACACGTCCTTGTAACACTTAAGTAGGTATTACTCGTATTTACGCTGCCAAATATTTCATTCAATTGAACGTCTTGTTACGTTTGCTCACGTTTGAATGATAGACAATTTTCATGCCAGAATTGAATGCGTTTTTTTTTGTACGTGCTGTTTACACTCATACTAGTTTAGAACGGAACTAACTTGCCCGTATCGTGCAACAATATTGTACGTGTTGTTTACACCTGTACCAGTTTAGAACGGCAACTAACTTGCCCGTATCGTGCAACAATATTGTACGTGTTGTTTACACCTGTACCAGTTTAGAACGGCAACTTACTTGCACGTATCGTGCAACAATATTGTACGTGTTGTTTACACCTGTACCAGTTTAGAACGGCAACTTACTTGCACGTATCGTGCAACAATATTGTACGTGTTGTTTACACCTGTACCAGTTTAGAACGGCAACTTACTTGCCCGTATCGTGCAACAATATTGTACGTGCTGTTTAGACGGTGCCAGTTAATTGCCCTTCAATTTTATGGTATACCACAGGCAATAAATTTGCTCCGTCTAAATGGAGCTTCAGAATCATAACTTCAACCGCTCTTTTCATTTTCGGTAGTTGTCTATCTATTTAGCCCACTCCCACTGGACACAGGCCTTCCTTTCCCTTGTCCACACACGTCTGTTATCTGCCACTGTGGACCAGTCCCATCGGTAGGAGTACAGTTCAGCCCTACATCTTCATCTTGGTCTGCCACGATATCGCCTTGCATTTAAGTTCTTTATGTTATTAACATTATTTCAAATATACGACGGTTGAAGCACATCCCTAGCACTGTATACCTGTCAATGTTTAGACCGGCGCCCATTGATTAGAGGGCAGAGGGGTGCAACGCGGGTCTGATATTTAATTATGTACCGCTTTGAGCGCGTCGGGGACTTAATATGCGGGTTCAGTACAAGTTTCAGTGATTAACATAATAATATGTTGGACGCTGACAATTGTTTCGTGATTATTAAATCTAATCTAGAAGTTTGTGTTTTGTGTGTTAAATGAGACTTTTTATTTGTTTTCTGATAAATTGTTTTGTCTGTAATTTGGTAACTCTCAATCAAAGTTTGTAAGGAGACGGAAACGATTACATGCAATCTTGGGCCTGAATGTAACCAGATGAAAATGATGTGAACTAAAAGATTCAAAGTTATTAGTCCCTCGCTGAAAATTCTGTACGTTTTGATAATCTGAGAGCTGATTTATTAAAGGTTTAGTAAAAGTAAGGTTATGCCACAATCTTTTACTAACAACTGATTCCTGAAGTTGCAATAGATGTTCTTTAAACAATAATGTTTACTATATTTCGTCTAAGGGTCGTCGGCCTCGTGTATTGCAGTGACTAGTTGCTATCCAACAATTCACACAGCGATCCATAGTTTCAGCAATATCCAATCCGCATCCACGCGTCATGTTCGTGAACGGGCGCCGTCAGTGGAGACTGGTCATCTCTTAGCTGCCAGGGCTTATTTTTGATCTTATGTTTTGAATTGATTTTAATTATTTATTTTTTACATTGTTCTCACATATAGAAGCAACAAGAACAATGTACCCAGGATTTTGTAATAATTTTGATTTAAAAGAGTGTCCATGGAGTTTCTTGCCCATTCTTCTCCATAGAGATGTACGTTTTGGGATGGGCGACTAGCTTCAATTTTCTGACTAACTGACTGACTCTTTAACAATTCAAAAGTGCCTTTGATGGGTTTAATTGAAATAAATGCTTTGAGTTTGAGTTTGACAATATGGCGGTAAAATCTAAAATAACAATTCAAATAACAGTCATACGTGTGAGCGATCTTCGGTGTCCAAGGTGACAATAAGGGTCGTACAAGGTAGGCAGAATCCGAAAAAAACAAAGCAGTGGTCGTTGAAAATGAAATAATCGGGAAAGCACTCAAAACGCATCGGAAAACACAAAACGAGTGAGCAAGCAAGAGCAGTCAGCAACTGTCTACTGTCAATGTTAGTCAGCTCACAGCAGCTGTCATGCCAGTGACATAGACTAAAAATATGAGACTGATTTTAATTGGTATAAAATCGATAATAATCATTATATTGGTTTTTCAGAATTAATTGATATTTTATTTACATATACGAGTGAGTGTAGTATATTTAGTGCGTTTAATTACTCGAGTTAATTACCTAGTGCTGCCTAGTGTAAAGATTTCTTTTTGTAATTGTGTAATCGATTACTCAGTTAATCGATAATCTCACAAAAACTATCTTTCTCATATTTTTTCGCTTCCAGATTAAGAATTGAGCTGATTTTTGATATTCTAAGATAAAAAATATGACTATTTGTTTAGATCATATCTCAACTTATTACATTTGGGCCCACCGTTTTTCATCTCCTTTCCATATCAAACTTAGATTGAGGGAAATTTTCTTATCTTGCCCGGAAAGAGACTTGATGATGATAATTTTTATAATGTTGAGGAAAACTTGAATCAGAAACAAAAAAAAAATTTAAGGAAGAGTTTTTTGACAAGTGATCAACTTAGAATTGTCAATTCAAAACCGGCTATAAGAACTTGGATTTGGATTCCTGGTCATACAATTTTACTTACCTACTCCACCTTTGTGTATGTTCCTTGTGGAACTATTCAATAAACAAAAGTTTTAAAAAAAAAAATGTTTGACGTGTAAAAGTGTTTGTATAAACCTACTTACAGAAATAAAATCATTTATTATTTATCATTTAGAGCTTTGTCTTTGACATATTTATCTTCAGTATAACCACAAGGTTCGTTTAGTACAGCCACATTTTAATAAAACTCCCTCGTCCCCCGACCCGTCTCGTTGCATCTCCCGCCCGCGCTGTTACTTCGTTTTCGCTTAGTGTTCTTTCTGACTTTTTCTTTTTGCTCGGCTCCTAAGGGTCGTAGAGTGATGCTAAACAGCCTATAACTACCCTCGAGAATCGGGCTACCAAATGGAAAAAGAATTTTGCAAGTCCGACTTTTTGTTCACAATTTCATGGGTTTTAATTTATTTGCGTAGAACTCTAATAATTTTTCAAAAATAAAAGTAGCCTACGTTACTCCCCGTAACATCAGCTATCTTCCAGTGAATGTACCGTCAAAATCGGGCGAGCAGTTTCGGAGATTAGCTGGAACAAACAGACAGACAGAATTTTTTAAATTGCTTGTTTGTTATAAGTATCATATATACTTTCTTATGCATTTAGTGGCAATAGGCTCGCCCCCTATTACATGGGATTTAAACATAATGGGCGAAATGTGGGTGTGTTAATAAATGTACACCTCTGCCTAATCCTTCGGGGAAACAAGGCGTGATGTTATGTTACTTAAAACCAAATAGTCAGTATTTTAATAATTTGATTTAGTTACCTACACAAACAACTACACTCCACTCACATACAAGACTCGGTCACAGATCACAGTACAACTACACTCCACTCATACAAGACTCGGTCACAGATCACAGTACAACTACACTCCACACTCATACAAGACTCGGTCACAGATCACAGTACAACTACACTCCACTCACACACAAGACTCGGTCACAGATCACAGTACAACTACACTCCACTCACATACAAGACTCGGTCACAGATCACAGTACAACTACACTCCACTCACACACAAGACTCGGTCACAGATCACAGTACAACTACACTCCACTCACATACAAGACTCGGTCACAGATCACAGTACAACTACACTCCACTCACACACAAGACTCGGTCACAGATCACAGTACAACTACACTCCACTCACACACAAGACTCGGTCACAGATCACAGTACAACTACACTCCACTCACACACAAGACTCGGTCACAGATCACAGTACAACTACACTCCACTCACACACAAGACTCGGTCACAGATCACAGTACAACTACACTCCACTCACACACAAGACTCGGTCACAGATCACAGTACAACTACACTCCACTCACATACAAGACTCGGTCACAGATCACAGTACAACTACACTCCACTCACATACAAGACTCGGTCACAGATCACAGTACAACTACACTCCACTCACATACAAGACTCGGTCACAGATCACAGTACAACTACACTCCACTCACATACAAGACTCGGTCACAGATCACAGTACAACTACACTCCACTCACATACAAGACTCGGTCACAGATCACAGTACAACTACACTCCACACATACAAGACTCGGTCACAGATCACAGTACAACTACACTCCACTCACATACAAGACTCGGTCACAGATCACAGTACAACTACACTCCACACATACAAGACTCGGTCACAGATCACAGTACAACTACACTCCACTCATACAAGACTCGGTCACAGATCACAGTACAACTACACTCCACACATACAAGACTCGGTCACAGATCACAGTACAACTACACTCCACACATACAAGACTCGGTCACAGATCACAGTACAACTACACTCCACTCACATACAAGACTCGGTCACAGATCACAGTACAACTACACTCCACTCACATACAAGACTCGGTCACAGATCACAGTACAACTACACTCCACTCACATACAAGACTCGGTCACAGATCACAGTACAACTACACTCCACTCACATACAAGACTCGGTCACAGATCACAGTACAACTACACTCCACTCACATACAAGACTCGGTCACAGATCACAGTACAACTACACTCCACTCACATACAAGACTCGGTCACAGATCACAGTACAACTACACTCCACTCACATACAAGACTCGGTCACAGATCACAGTACAACTACACTCCACTCACATACAAGACTCGGTCACAGATCACAGTACAACTACACTCCACACTCATACAAGACTCGGTCACAGATCACAGTACAACTACACTCCACACTCATACAAGACTCGGTCACAGATCACAGTACAAAGGCCGCCTCTGTACATTTTTTGTGATTAAAGTATTAAATAAATAAAATGAATTCTCACACTCTACACTCTAAGGCCACGTCCTAACTAAAAGCGATCATCGCTCGAGTACGCGATTGACGCCATCGTTTGTATAAATTTTAACGAACAAACGCGACTAGATTGATCGCGCGACTATGTCATATCCATATATTATATAACGCATACTCGCGCGACGGCCGCTGTTGGTCAGCAGTTGTCCAGACGTTGAACTATAAGAATTACTCATTGATGTACTTACCTTTGCTACTAATAGTAAATTAATGACATACTCATAAATAAACACACAAAAAGTTTTAATGTTCGTTTTATTTAAACAATAAAATATGGGACACAGAAAACAATATTTTTTCGATCAGTTTGAATTTGGCAAATTATACCAAAAATAATTTCACTATCATGAAATATAGAAATTGAATTAAGTTTGAAGGTAAGCAAAAATTAAAACTGGCATCATCGTACTTGTTGGAACGTTTGTTTGGTTTAAGTTCCAAAAAACTTAAAGCTACCTTCTAGGCCTCTAGGGCAATGGGGTAAAAACGACAATCCTCATTTTGCTAGCATTTCCAATCTGACCTGCGCTTTACACCAAATACTTACTGCCTTAGATTTCTGCCAAATGATTTTCTCATGGGGATACCAAGTAATCGAATTAATTATATAAAAATAAGTTTGACTGACGCCGTAATAATATTGATAAGTTTTTATTAACACAAATTAATTATTTGAATTCACTACCACAATGTAGGAAAATAATTTTATCAATTTATTTTAAACCGATTTTAATGTATCCTCATTGTTTTAAGAAATATCACAATTTTATATTTTAACTTTGATTTTAGAATTTTTCATTTTTGCTTTACAAAAAGAGTAAGTAGGTGCCAAAATAAAACTGATCATCAGTAAAAATAATTTAAAAAGATAACATTAGAAAAATATTCTAGATCTAAACAATATATTGGTTTACTAACAATGTTAAAGGGGATTTTATAGAAATAGTTTCACTGTGAGTTGACTGCTGAGACCAGATTGGAAAGGTTATATTTAAATAAAAACTAGGTTAGGAGTAACATAGAAATTGAATAATTTTATCATCACGTACAATTTTAGGCCATAGCACTGAAGCAGCGACTTGGGAAACGAAGGCGTAGCGATAATTTCTTATTTACAACCTCACAATTCCTAGCTACACAAAAGTATACATTCTTGGTTTATATGTAAGTCCATAAAAGGTACGTGTTATGACTTAATGAAAACAATAAGTGATTGCGGGACAGGAAAGAGAAAGACAAATAAAAAGTGATCTTAAAATGGTTCCTTTTTATCTCTTAAGAAACTAAAAATACTAGAACATAATAATAGTCAAAGCATATCAGCTCACAGCGAAAATCCTTATTGACAACATAGCCAGGAATATACGTCATATATTATTATCGTCTATTTTACACCCCAACCACATCTTAGTATAACTTCGAACAGCCATCATTAATTACATCCTATTTTACAGCTAATTATCTACAAAGTTTTGTTTGGCACAGTTGAGATTCACAAAGGGATTCTTTTGGCTTATTTTTGGCACATTTCATAAAAAAATTCGTAAATATTTAAATGATTTTTGAAAATAGAGTTTGAGAGATATTTAAGGAATATACTATAACTTTTCTGTAAGAGACTGTATGTACAGACAGACAAACCCAAATTACATTTGAAATTAATGATTACAATATTTTCAAAGTTTTCGCTTCTAATAATGGACTTAAAAACAAAAGTCATGCAGATTTAAGGAACAATTCTGAATCAGCAGAAACTGTAAAAGTTTTCGCAGATGAAATATAAAATGAAAAATAATTAAATTGATTATTGCCAACCATTTACAACGCTCTTGTGAAAATTCATATTTTTTTTTGGCAAAAAAGGGAAGAAAATTGAAGCCTTTATACAATTTCAATCACTGTCATGTCTTCCATTTACAAAATATATGTATACAAAATATTCCACAGTAAACTACTCCAGCTAGAATCTCTAGTTTTGGTCGTTGAGTTGACTACACTAGTAATCGCTCATAGCGAAACTATAAGCTGTCCAATTGTTTACATGTGTAATGCTGTATGGATGAAAATAACATTGAAATAATGTATATAAGGTATTTGGTGCAAGTATGATAATTTGTAATGGAAGAAGAGGGAATTATTCTCAAAACTTTGTTATAATTTTTCAAACTTTCCTTAATTTTCATCCACATAGCACCTTTACATTCCCATCAACAATAAATAAAAAATATCTCAAGTGACTTATCCTAAATATTTCAGATTTGACACAAATATTTTGACTAGAAAAATCTAAGAAAAGAGATTTCATTAATATTACAGATCCATAAAATCTAATGGGAGACATCGTTATCTATCGGGGTTTCACAGCTAGAAACATTTACAATTAACATTTAATAAGAATTGTTATTTGGACTATCATCGTTATCATTTGAATTTACAGTTGTGCTATTAGTGTCTATTAAATTAGAATTAATCTCATCTTTAATCACATTATCATTATCAACTACTTCAGATATATTGTGATTGCCACATTCACTGTAACCATTAATTTGGTCTGTTTTATTTGATTCTTCAAGAGCATCACTGTCTTCTGTTTCTCTATTTTCTACTATAACTTCAATACTTGGTTTATATATTATGTCATCTTTCCTTTCTATATCTGGTGGTCTGACTGTTGAAAGGGTGTTGGATAAGAATGAAGACTGTAGGTTGTAGCCTGGCAGAAGCTTGGGTTGTAAAGGCAGCATGAGGTCTAAGGAGCCGGTGGTTGCAGGTCTTGGTTGCAGGGGCGGGGCGGTCATTAGAGGCGGTTGCAGAGACGCTAGTGATATTGCTCCTGACTGCGTGTTGATTACTGGACTCTCGACTGGAAATAGAGAATTTCGTCATTACTGCAGTGAATTTGGTAGCTGGAAGGTTAGGGAATAATAATTTAACTGAGGAATTTTAATCTACAGGATTTTGGTTAGTTTATTAAATAATCATCTCAAGGTAATGGTTGCAAGAATAAGGAATGTTGGAGATCCTACAACAGTTACTTTCCGTTCATACATCTTGCTTTTTCTTTCGAAATCGATTGAAAACAGTATCAAGTCTGTGCTATGGTTGGAACATTATAATGTGGGCTTTACCAATGGGTGCTCTCGCTTGAAGAGGCAGGGTTGCCGTGGCTGGTGGCCGGAGAAGATTGGTTGTTGGACCCTGGAGTGCTATGCTGATCATGTTCATACCGTTGACTCCTGGAAATGGCCGGTTTTATAAATTAGTTAAGAGAATATCATGCTTAGCATAATAAGCCTCAATTAACTTCAACGTCAACGTTTCTTCTGCCGACGCACAGGCTTTCTGTCTGTAAAAGGGAGTAGCCATAATCGCGGGTCCAGTGCGGGTCGGTCATAACATACATAAGTTAATTCAACATAAGTTGAGTCTTGGGAAACAAAGAAATATTATAATAAGTATGCTTAGTTTTAAATAACTAGCACAATAACTTTTCAGTTAAGCAAAAGGTAGTAAATGATCATGTTTCCTTTTAGTGTTCCAGTAAAGCAAAAGGATTAACAATAATGTGTAAGTTCAGAGTATTCTATCACAGTTCCGCTAGCAAAAGAATTCTTTAGAAATAAGCCGTACTTAATATGTTCTCTTTACCTCCATTTTGTTTGTTGATGTCTAAATAAATACTACTTTTATTTAAACTGAGTACAGAATTTAAAGTTCGCTCTTCTCAGTGCCATCTCTGTATAGAAAACAGTAACAACAAGGAAAATCAACTCACCAAACTTATTTCCTCCCGGAGGCAACTCCTTCAGTACAACAGGATGTTTCACCGCATTGACACGGCGATTGGAGGCGCTAACATCGCGTTTTCTCCTCGGCTGCTCGACCGGTAATACTCTGCGCCGCTTCTTTGGAAGTTTTGACCGAGCCTGCAATAGATGGCGTTGGTTTCATTCAAACAGAAAGCTAAGAATATTTTAAATGAAATAGAATGAAGATTTTCTAAATTCACATGGGATTTTTTATTTTACATTCATATAAAATTAATCGTAAGAGTGATGTACATTATCATTAATTGTACAGAGGCAATTAAACTCGCAATTGAGTTTTCTAACAGCAGACCTAGAGAGCTTTAGAGAGATTTGACATTGAAGACGGAAATTACTGTAATCTTGATTTTTGTTACATCGCAGAGAATTCTTGGTTCAAAAGTATAGAATCAAAAAGGCTCCCAGTGCGACGGCATTACATATGCCATACAACTATTAACGATAGATGGCGCTCACAAACCGCTCTAACAGCTGCCAAATTTGCTCACTAGATGTCGCTGAAAGTCTCAACTTGAGCCTCCCCGTCGCTATCTAAGGTTTATGATGACACATACGTACGTTGATTTTCGTAAAATTTTCACATATTGGGGATTTTATTTATCATCTCCACGCATCAATGACTTCTAACCGTCACATTATGGAAAAGCGTTTTATGAAATTCCGTATTCAACGAGTGCTTCCAAGGAGAGCATCAATCATGTTACAATATAAAGATAGGCACAATGTAAGGATTTGGGAATCAAATTGTGCCGCGTTTTAGGTATAAAAGAATATCTATTTTTTTGAAGGATCGTTGTTAGGCTTTTATTAAAAATCTGTTCGCTTGATAATACTTAATAGGTTACCTTCTTCAGGTAGCAAATAGCTTTTAATAATTAAAGTACTAACTAGCTATCTACTTTAGAAAAAGTGGGCCTTTGGTTTCATACTTTGCTGCACTCTCCATAATAGAAAAACACAATGAAGGGTTCCGTAGTTCTGATGAATTCATCCCAAGAACAAACTTAAATTGAAAACCATGTTCTCTCATACATTCCAACTGCAAATGTAAGTTGGTCGACTATTACTCGTTAACTTGTAAAGCCTACTTAGTTGTGATAGTTTTCCTTTTAACTTCCTTTTACTACTACCGTGAATGTTTTCACATGTCCAAAACTAACCGTTTAGCTGGCAGGGGGGGCGGACCGTTCACTCTAATAGAAATTAGCATTTTAAGGCGAAAGCGCCGGGTAGCACGGGAAATTCAAATTTCTTACGGTTGTATGTTGCTCTAAATATGATTCACGACCATAAAAAGTATGTATTTACAGAATTATAACAATTAAAGTCATCAATACAACTCATTTAAGACCAGGTAATTCTATTGAATGACTATTTTATAAAATCTTGACAATTAGGATTATCTATATATATAAAAGGAGAAACTGACTGACTGACTGACTGACTGACATATCAACGCACAGCCGAAACTACTCGGACTAGGAACGTAAAATTTTGCACACGACTTCCTTTTATAACGTAGGGAAGCACTAAGAAGGGGTTTTTGGAAATTCGACCTTTAAGGGGGTGAAAAGGGGGGATTTCGTTTGTATGAAAAATCTTATTCCTTGAGTTCATAAACTTGAAAGTGGGCACGGTTACTAATCTAAGTAAATTATGAACTTTGTAATTTTTTGTTTTTATAAACTACCCCCAAGAATGGGGTTGGGGGGTGTCAAAGTTTGTATGGAAGAATTTTAACGCGCAGTCCGATTAATTCGAAACTCAGTATTTATACTTAAGACTAAAACTTAAGAATAACCTGTATCATGGTTTTTCGAAATCTACCCCTGATGGGGTGAAAAGGGGTAGTCAATTTTACAGGGGAGGATTTTACTGCGTGGCTTGATTAACCCGAAAATTGGTATAAATAATCTTTGAGCCAAGTTTTGAAAATATACTAAACGATTTTTTTTAATTCTACCCCTGTAGGGGTGACAACCGGGGATATAGTTCAGATGAAAAATCTTATTCATTTGGTTAATAAACTTGAAATTTGGCACGAATATTTGCCTAAATAAGCGATAAAGTTTCTTACTATTGGTTTTTCAAAACTACCCCTGACGGGGTGAAAAAGGGTAATTAGATTTTTAAGAGGAAGGTTTTACTGTGTGGCTTGATTAACTCAAAAATTGGTATCAGAAATCTTTGATTCAAGTTATGGAAATATCTGAAACGATTTTTCGAAATTCCACCCCTTTTCCTTTTTTTTTTTGGATGGGAAATCATCAAATGACTTCTCCCGCTCTGGACGGAGCGGGAGGGCGTGTCAGACTTTTACGGACTAAAACCCACCCATGTTTGCCTGTGCCGGGGCCACGGTAACTCTTTCGAACATCCCGCAACCCCGGCTGAAATTTCACCCCTGTGGGGGTGAAAAGAGGGGATACAGATTACATGAAAAATCTTATTCCTTTGGTTGAAATTTGAAATTGACACACTTGAAATTTGGCAATATTTGCTTCAGGAAATAATAAAAATTGTCACTCTTAGTTTTTTAAAACAAGTAAAGACACTAGGACCGTAAGAACAGTAAAGAACAGTAAGGAAAAAATTTAACTCGCTGTCATATTAACTCGAAACTCGGCACTAGATACTTTTTCGGAAGTCGGTGTCTTTGGATCTGTATTTTAGGTTTTTGCCCCTGACTTCGCAAATTAAAGTTATTTTTCACTTTGTAGTGTTTGTTTTGGAAGTCGGTTGTTTTTATTTTTCACTTTTTGGTGGGTCTGTTTGTAATTTATCTGAGTTACAATAGCCTAATGACAACTGCTCATCACCTTTTACAAAATATTGCTTTTCCCGATGCAGGGACGTTAATCGTTGAGGAGTTCTCTTGGTACTTCACCATCAGCTCCACTTCACCATATGCATTGTGACAAGCTTCTATTGCTTAGCAATAATTTTAAAGTAATGGAATCGCAACCCGTGAAATACTTATTATTGAGTTGTTCCAGTGGCCATCTTACCATCTGTGGTCTTCGTCATCAAATCCACTTCACCAAATGTTGCTTTCTGAGACCAATGCATAAGTTACTATAAAAAATACCAAAATCGCTATAGGTGTGCCTATATTGAAGAGTTCCCTCGATTTCTCCAGGATAACATCATCAGATCCTGACCTGATGACAATGGGACCACCTGGATAGTATACCCTTTCAAACAAAAAAAAAAATTCCAAATCGGTCCAGCCATCTTCGAGTAATCGGGGAACCATAAAAAAAAAGATTCCGAAGAACTGTGAACCTCCTCCTTTTTTGAAGTCGTTTAAAAATAATTTATAGCCAGAGTACATCTCATGACATTTCCAATAAGCCCCAACACGGCTAAGATACATTGTTTTATTACTGATCCGAGTTCAATAGTATCATTTTCATCAGAAGCATTTATTTAAATTTGCTTCGTCATATTCGTTTAACTATCTTAATCCAGATATCTTATCGCCACCCGTGAAATACTTATCATTGATGAGTTCCTATGGCCATCTATGGTCTTCTTCGTCAATTCCACTTCACCAAATCTTACTTTCTGAATGCAAATGCTTGATTTGTTGACGATTCAATGGATTTAGAATCTGACATTAACCAAACAATACTATTGATTATAGATTGGCTTAAAATGAATAATTTAATGATTAATATTGATAAAACTAAAATAATGGATTTTAAAATAAGAACTCGACGTACCGGTGCTTTAAAAATTCATTACCTAGATAGTGACATTGAGGAAACGGAAGTAACGAAATTTCTAGGGTTACATATTGACCACAAACTTAATTGGAAATTTCATATTGAGCATGTTTGCAAAAAGCTGGGACAATTTTCATATGCACTATATAGATTAGGCAAAATAGCGAATCTGAGTACTTTGCTGACAGCTTACCATGGTTACGTTGGCTCTATTCTCAGATACGGTGTAATATTTTGGGGCAACAGTACGGAAAAAGAGCGCGCTTTCATTGCTCAAAAACGTTGCATCAGGGCTATATTTAATTTATGCGGAACTGACTCCTGTAAGCCATTTTTTAAAAATAATAATTTATTAACACTACCATGTATCTATATACTTGAGGCAGCAGTATTTGTTAAAAACAATATCCACATGTTTAGCTACTACACGCGTATACGGCGTAAGGACAAATTACGTACAGCAGCCAGTAAAACTCATCTTATGCATGAGAGTATCTTTTGTTCAGCTTCTCGCATCTTTAATAATATTCCGGCACCTATTAGAACAATTATGGAAAAGGAAAATTTTAAAAGGACTCTCCATGATCTGTTAGTAAACAAAAGTTACTACTCTGTAAAAGAATTTCTGTCTGACAAGTCTTTGCTTAAATATAGTCCCACCCAGTCATGATGCGTTCGACGACCTACAGACTTTAATTAATTTTGTTCTTTTCAGTATAATCTATTTTTTAATTTGATGTATGATTTTTACAATTTGACATTTTAATTTGTTATAAATAATTTTATTTTTTATGAATTTGATGTGTACCCATAATTTGACATGTTCCTACCTATCTCAATTTGTTATGTTTGACTTTATCTTTTTATCTTTGAATGTTATATGTAATTAATTTTATTTTCTATATAATTGAATTTGACATTTCTCTTAATGTGAGCCCTTTTGGTTTTTCTTATTTTCTATTTATTGGGCTAGAGGGAAAGTAATAATAATTAGTAATTATGTTAATTATATTGAACAGCTAGTTTATATGTGATTATTGTATGCCCTACGGGCGGGACATAGCTGATCATAATTTCCAACTATTTGAGAACTGTACCTACCTATGATCCACAATAAAATATTTTGAATTTGAATTTGAATTTGAAAATACCAAAATCACTATTTTGCCAATAATATTTGAGGAGTTCCCTCAATTCCTCATGGATCTTATCATCAGAACTGGATTTGGATAAAAATTGGACCAATCTGGAAGTCCAATCCTTTCGAATAAAAAAATTATTTTTCAAATCGGTTTATAAATGACGGAGTAACGGTAACAAACATTTAAAAAAAACATACATCCGAATTGACAACCTCCTCCTTTTTTTGAAGTCGGTTAAAAATAGTAACGAAGTCAGAACTGTGCATTGCATATATTTGAAAAGAAGTGATTGAACGAGTCTGTTGCACACACTATAGTTTTTAGAATTTTTGTCCGTTTGTTGTTTGTCGGGATGTATGTTCCGGATTGGCGCAAAAACGGTTGATTGAATTTAGAGGAAATTTGGCATACAGATGTTTTAGAACCTGGATTAACACGTAGGGTAGGTACTAATTTGATATATTCCGACATACACGCGGGCGAAGCCGCGGGCAAAAGCTAGTACAAACATATGGAGTTGTATTACTGATTTTGATGAGTATAATTCTGTAAATGCTTTTGTTACGGTCGCGAATGATACTTTAATCAACATACAACTTAATGCTGACTAGCAAATTGGAAAAAAACATAAGAAAGTTGGAATTTCGCGAGCTACCTGGCGCTTCCCCCTTAAAGCTTAATATTGTTTTCACAAACCCGCAACCTTTTTGAAAGACTTATCCAACAACACCCCACACCATGGGGTAGACGAGAAAAAAAACATCCCCATCTAACGTGAACAGGAGGTACCGTAATTTTTTTTAATGATTTTATTTTACCACTGTCGGCGTGATTAATATGTATATCCATGCCAAATTATAGCTTTCTAACACTAAGAATCTCTGAGCTAAGCTGCAGTTGGACGGACAGACGGACGGACATGGTGAAACTATAAGAGTTCCTTGTCGACTGCGGAAAACTGAAAAGCCATTGCTTTTCAGTTTAGTTAAGTTTTTTTTCCCATTGGTAAAAAATAAAAAATAAACGCCTAAAAATATACGGTGGCCTTTCTAACCACAAGAGCGAAGAGATTCTAGTTGTAAACCATATTGTCCCGCTCCAGTGCTACGTCATTGACATCACTATACGACTAAACGCCGACAGACTGAACACCGACAAGACTTTACTTCGACAACTTCGACTTTTTATTTTTTACTTCGACGGGATTCTTCGCCGACAGGACACTTCGCCGACAGGCATCCTTACTTCTGATTATTCCGAACCTGACCCGAAAATCCAAACCCTAGACGGTCGACGTCAGGGGCATCTCGTGGTTCGGTTTGGTTAGGTTCATTTCAACCATGCAGACAGAAATAGGAGCCCCGCGTTGCGGGGCTCCGTCGACTTGCTGTCAGTCTGTTGGCGAAGTATCCTGTCGACGAAGAGTCCCGTCGAAGTAAAGTCTTGTCGGTGTTCAGTCTGTCGGCGTAGTGTCTGTCGGCGTTTAGTCGTACACTCCAGTGACATGAATGTTTTCACCAATGAAACCCTATTATTGAAATGTGCGTTCAACCAATCTAAAGCCTATACCCAATACCTAACTGTAGCCTAGTTTAATGAGAACACAGAACAGCGGGGCAATTGTGCAACACACTACAGTAGGAATCGATTTCATTTTGACAGTTCAACAACATTCATTGCGTTATTTACGTTGTTGAGCAGAGAAATCTGAACATATTTATTAAGCAATATGCTTCAAAATCAGTCAGATTGTGATTGATACTGTGTTACGCAATTAGGGTGCCGTTTAGACGTCGACACGTGTTTAGGAAGTGTAGACAGATTCCTAATGCAATTAACATACCCACAAACTGACAATCACATACCGCTGTAAACAAACGGACAAACATAGGTATAGATAGTGTTAATGTATAAGGGAATTGGTATAATAGGGATGGTGCGTGGGTAAAAAAAAACTATTTAGTCCGTCAGTCAGATATAAAAAAAATATTAGACACGTATTTTTTTCTTTATCATATTAATAAAAAATTACTTGGATAAAACGCATTAAAGTTGAGGAGTGGGAGCTCGCTACGTCACAACTCAGTATAAAATCTAGCGAGGCGTGACGTCATGCCACATTTTAACTCAATGTATTGCCGTAATCTTTTGATTATGTAAAAAAGAAAACTACGTGTCCAATATCTATATAAATAAATAAAATTGAAGTGTCTGTTTGTAATGTCAAAATAACAACTTTTTACTAAATGCATAGGAAAGTATAAACGGTTCTTATAATAAAAAAGCAATTTTTAACATATTTGTCTGTCTGTCTGTCAGTCTGTTTGTTCCGGCTAATCTCCGAAACGGCTAGACCAATTTTGACGGGATTTTCACTGGCAGAGAGCTGATGTATCGGCGGGTATTTTAGGCTACTTTTATTTTTGAAAAATAATTAAGGTTCCGCGCAAAAAAAATTAAAACCCATGAAATTATGAACAAAAAGTCGGATTTGAAAAATTCTTTTTGCATTTGGTAACCCTATACTCGAGGATAGTTATAGGCTATTTAACATCACGCTAACACCCTTAGGAGCCGAGCAAAAAGAAAAAGAACGAACACTAAGCGAAAACGAAGTAGGTAATAGCGTGGGCGGGCGATTCAACGTGACGGCGACGGTTAGCGACGGGTCGGGGGACGAGGGAGTTTTTTTAAAATGCGGCTGTTGTTTTAGTATATTGTGTATCTTACGACATCCATGCGAACGAAGTCACGGGGCACAGCTAGTGTTTTAATAAATCTACTTAAGGGATAAGAAAATTTAGTAATCATCCCTATACCCAAATTATGTTGTTTACCTATTTGTCAGAAATATTAAGTATATTGTTAAATTCTAAACATGTGTGGAACTGATCAAGTTATAGTGATGGGTTATGAATGAAAAGTAGGCCTATAAGAATATTATTATACCTTTTTACCGCTGATTAAAGTTAAATAGTTATTAACGTGAGTGTAAATATTTATTTTTGTTATATTTATGCATGTTTTAACTTTAAGCAACAATAGATAATAAGTAAGTGGATGGTCGAATATTTTTGCCCTTGGTATTTTTCACGTAAATTATTCCAATAAGTGATATCTATTCAATCCCGGCAAACAGGTCAATAGAAAAGAGCGGTAACAAATAACAACAGTATGCATAATTTATCAAAATACCTTGTAACTACTTACAGGTAAGAAAAGTGCCTTGTTTATAAGAAAAACTCATTTACATAGCTAAATTATGAATATAATATGTACAGACAAACAGATTCCAATCATATTACTTCATTCTATTTGTTGAGTAATTCTGTAATATTATTGAATGATGTATTTTCACATCCATATGTATTGTATTTAAGGGGACTCTTTTTAAAGCTTTTTGCCAATCTTTGTACACGAGCACTCTGTAAGTTCGATATACGCAAAGAGCATACAACGTCCTTGGAATTCAGTATAATAATGCCTTTGGAATGTAGTTGAGGCTTTCACGTTACTGCAGTGCATCAGGAATGCTTGGCGAAGCACATCATCTGCCTAGCCTTTTCCCAACTATATTGGGGTCGGCTTCCAGTCTAACCGGATGCAGCTGAATACCAGTATTTTACATGGAGCGACTGCCTATCTGACCTCCACAACCCAGTTACTGGGTAATACGATACCCCTTGGTAAGACTGGTTGTCAGACTTTCGGGCTTCTGACGACCCGTAATGACTGTCAAAGATCCACGAATGACAGCCGGGACCAACGGCTTAACGTGCTTTCCGAGGCACGGAGGAGTCTCGGCATGTAAAGATGGTCACCTATCCACGGACCAACCCCGGCAAGAGTAGCTTAACCTGATGGATCGGCCCGCGCGGCTGTTATTACTTAGCCACGAGCTCCTCGAAGCGGCGAAGCACATATGCTTTGAAAAAGGATTGCGTGCATGATGCGCAGAGTGCGTGGGAGCGTCAACAGCTTTCTGAAGGTCATTAGTGAGCAGCCATATTGCACCATTATGGCGTATTGGGTACATGTAAATGAGCATGTACCCGGTGCGTCAGGTGCATGTAATAGTGACATTAACCAAACATATGTACTAACATCATATGGATCAAGGTCTGAAGTAAAGTATTTTGTAGGCACTAATTATTTTTTTTTTGTTTTGTTTAATATACAAGGTGTAATTTTAAACACCGTTAACCTCTTAAGGGGTCATTGTACTCATCATTATGAACAACTTTTACTATGGGACCAAACCTGAAATCGCGAAAAAAAATCGGCTTTTGCCTACATTAATGTTCTCATAACTCGTCAAAATGTAGGGAACACCTGATTTTTTTTTCGCGTTTTCGGGGTTGGTCCCATACTAAAAGTTGTTCATAATGATGAGTACAATGACCCCTTAAGAGGTTAACGGTGTTTAAAATTACACCTTGTATATAAATCGCGACCCAGTGTAAGATTAATAAACATATACGAGTACATGCATTTAATTACTAAGGTATTAATAATTTAAGTGTATGTATAGTCAACCTTACTAAGGTAGATGATCACTTGTACGTCACAAAACGACAAGCTCTATCTATGGGCGGATTTCACCAATGAAAGTGAACGCGATCAACACATCTAAACCGCGTTCAAGAGCTATCAGTGTTATTGCTGTGGAATATTAACACTGACAGTTCTTGAATGCAGTTCAGATATGCGAATTGCGATCAGTTTCATTGTTGAAACTGTCGCTAAGTGACAGTTAGTACTTTCAACCTTATTAAAGTTTCAATTTACTGGGAATTGTTGCCAAAAGTGGTAATATAATTAAGAGGTCGACTACACTTAATTATGTAAGTTCGGTTCAGTTTCACCTTTTATGTTAACAACACTCACATACAACTTGAGACGGTTTTCAAGTAAGCCTCATTGTGTGGTTGTTCTGTGTTACATTCAGAACTAGTCTAACTTTGACTTTGATACAAGCCGCGAACGTGTAAGCTATCTGTTACATTGTTACTGTTTGAATGTACCGAACGTCAATAAAGTACTTTTATGTAACACGTTGTTAACGTTATTGAAACATTATGTTAATACCTACTGAAGCAGATTTTTTCTTATCCTATTTAGTTTGACAAAGCAGAAAGTGGTGCCATCTAGTTTTGTTACGACGGTACTGGAATCAGCGAAAAGGTCGGATAAGAGTGATACTGGCTGGTGACTGTCACTCTAGCACGGCAGAGCGTCACATGGTTAGTTGCGTGGCGGCTGTCTTCGGATGACAGAGATCATAGATCACTATAAAACGTACAAACAGAGATGATGTCAGGGGAGCCGCTATTGTACCACGTCCACAACGAACTGCTATATGCCGGCACAATCCTGATGATATTCAAGCTGCTGAACCACTAACACGATAACCGTTTCTGGTAAAGGCTCTTGCGCCGTTAAATACATTGTACCACTTCCAGTTTAAGTCATAAAAGCTCCAATTGATCGGAACGCTCGAAGCGGTTCCTTTGTAAGCACCATTAAAAACCACATGTGGTGTGAACACATTATTAGTTAACAGGCCATTAGTGGGTATACATTGGCTAAGCGATTTCAATTAAAACTGGCATTAAAATATCTTTATCACTTTAGTAGAATATTATAAACAAGATAAGATTGCAGTTGTTATAAACTCTGTTCTTTATGACCTCTGCATTCAGATACAAAAAAAAAAACTTTAATAAAATTATAAATAAATAAATATTCCCTAATTAGATTTGCTCAGTTTTCATACTTTTACTGTAACTAAATAGCCACAAAATACTCTTTGAATATACAACGATGTTCGAAAAAAAAACATTGTTTACGAGCATTTCTCGCGTAGCAGATTACGTAGCAGATTGCGTAGCACATAGCTACGACGGCGTAGCCGTGACGTCACCGCTTCAGTCATAAGCCACAATAACGTAGTAATAGTCTCCATTGATCACTGTGAGACTCATTAAGCACTAAAAGGGGTTATGTTTCGGTCATTGAAAGTCTAAAATTATCTGCTAAACCGTTCCGTCTGACAATCTTGTAACCATTAAAATAGTCTCCACAAGTAGTAATATCCACACATAGATAGATTGCTAACTGGCTTATACATGGTGCTATTTTATTGAAATAACAGAAAACCTCTTAACGGGTCATTGTACTCATCTTAACTTTGGCACCAATGTTGAAAAGGCAAAAAAAAAATAATTGCTGTTCCATAATGTCGAGTTATGCGAACAAAAATATGGGAATTTTAATAAAGCAGCATGTTGTCTCTGAATCCAGCTTTATCTGTGGTTATTATCTGTATGAACTTAACAAAATATTAAGCAAGGGTGATCTCCAATTCGAAAGGATTTGACAGAGAATAAGACGAGCAAGATGGAGTAAGGACTAAAAGTGTATTTTTATTTATATTTTAATTAAAAGAAGTTAGAGTTATTTTCAAGTTATAATTGGGTCTACACCCCTACATAAATGTATTGAGCAGTTGATTTTTTTTCACTTTGCGAGGGTTCGCCCTTAGTAAAAGTTGTTTATATAATGATGCGTACAGTGACCCCTTTAGAGTATTCAATTATTGCAAATACTACACGTTTTTTACCACGGCATATGTGCTGTCTTCGTTTTGATGTTATAGTTCATAATTTCTACGTAATTCGTGACAAAACGAAAGCAGAAGTAGGCTACAAATCCGCCTTTATGGTAAGAACTAGCTGAGCTCCGCGACTTCATTCGCATGAAAGTCGTAATAAGATTCGCAATATAATAACAGCCATACTTTAATAAAACTCCCTCGTCCCCCGACCCGCTGCGTTGTGTCGCCCGCCCGCGCTATTACTTCCTTTTCGCTTAGAGTTTCTGACATTTTTTTCTTTTTGCTCGGCTTCTAAGGGTCGTAACGTGATGTTAAATAACCTACAACCATCCTCGAGAATAGACCTACCAAATGCAAAAATATTTTTTTAAATCCGACTGGTAGCTCCAGAGATTAGCATATTTTTTTTTGCGCGGAACCCTAATTATTTTTCTAAAATGAAAGTAGCCTAAATTTCTCCTTGTAACATCAGCTATCTGTCAGTGAAAGTCCTGTCTAAATCCGTCCAACCGTTTCGGAGATGAGCCGGAACAAACAGACAGACAGACAGACAAACATTTAATTTTTTTTTTTTGTGTAAGTACCGTATATACTTACATATGTATTTAGTAAAAAGCTGTTTAAATGACATTAAAAACAGACACTTCAATTTTATTTATGTATAGATTTGCAATCACGTTTTGTATGTAATTATAGCCGATACAACTTAATCGATTTTCAAGAACTTAACCTTTCACAAGAAACCTAATCCCTTAAATAACCTTGACACCACTGCACCGTATAACTAGATCATTCAATTACTCACTTGCTTAGACGCAGCCGTTCGATTAGTTTATAATTGAGTAAATTGCTTGAGCATGGGACTTCATGTGTGAACGAGTAGCAGGCTTCGCTCAAGGTTGAGATATAATTTGTGATCGGAATGTGAAGGTTGAAGTGTAAAGGGATTTAATTATGCAGTTTTTAGTTAGAAAATTAGAAGTTATATGTGACCGATTTCAATGTACCAGCAGGAACTGTTTTGTAATGTACGGAAAAAATTAGGGAAAAAAATTGACGTTATAAAATTAAACTCGATTTTCAAATGAAAAATATACAGGGTGTAAGGGACAGCCCTTCGCAAACTAACAAGGTGCATTTAGCTCCTTATTTTGAATTTTCCACCGGAAATATTTTCAAGAAAATTTTAATTTTTTGTTATCGTATTTTCAGTTACTATTCCTTTATTTCAATGTAAAATTACATTCTCTGTACACTCTCCATTTTTGTAAATAAAACAACAACAATTTTAAAAATCAGCAATGGATGTTGAAATACTCGGCGGCCGAAAGCTCGCTGCGCTGCCGTTCCCTAGGCACGTTTTGCCACGGTAACGATACATTGCGTGTGAGGTAATAAAATAAATCAGGTTTATAGGATTCCCATAACGTTCCTGAAATAATTTCATGTACCGGTCATCTTAGTATGATATACTGAATGCACCCCATCAGTCTGCGGAGGGCTGTCCATTACACCCTGTATTTGAGGTGATTTAAATTATAATTTCGGGTTTAAGTATTCAAATAATCAAATTAAAGCAATCAATATTGTAAGTAGCAGTACAAATTGGCTTCTACGTGTACGTTTTCTGATACATTTGTTAACATTTTATCAGATGCGTTTGAAACAGACCATACCTATTGTGGTCGTAAAATAAACTAACTAGCTCCCAGATCCTGAATTCAGACTGACAAGTAAATCTTCTGCCAAAAAAAAATATGACGAATTCATTAGGGACTGCATGACTGCCCTGGACGCGTCACCATTTCGATTGTTTTAACAAATTTACAACCAAACCAAACGATGACAATTACTTAAGTTTCTATAGTTAGCTATAGATTAATTTATCCAAATTTAACTTAACTCTTACAATTGCGTAACAAAATTATGAGCCAAATTGTTGTCAAAGTTTCACGAAAGTAATTTCAGTTTGAAACTGCAGAAAATGATTGATGTTTCATTTGCTGACGTACATAAACCTTAATAAGTTTACGGATAAACAAATGATTAATAAGTTTGATAATTCGATGTTTTAGAGCGAAGAATTAATGGGATCTTTTCGCCCACAATAGAAAATTATTGCTTGAGGATTTTCGCCGAAGTGGCTAAAATATTTTTCTTATCAAATTCTGTGACAGTGAGTTTATTTAAGTAGATTTTTTTAACACTAAGATATATATATATATATATTATGTACAAGTATATAGTAAAAATAAAAAAGGGGAAGAGCTCATTGGGCATCAAAAAATTCGTCTGCATCGTTGTCAATGGGAAAAGTGCTCAAAAGGCTGGCAGCTTTGCCACGCTGAATGGCAATGCTGGTTCTTTAGCCAAAGAACGAGCCAGCCCTCTGGTCACGTGAATCGACCAGTCGGCGATAAATTTCCTTAAAAAGGAGACGTGCACTCGGGCCCCATGACCCGGACGTTTCGACCCCAAACGGCTCAAAACTGTAGTTACCGATAAGGTTACAGTATTTGCGCCGCCTTAGCGTCTCAGCAGCCGCAGCAGCGGCGCCAGCACAGCACGCCGTGCTTGGAACATGAGATGGCGCAAGGGTGTCGACACAGGTTGCGTCCCACACCACAGGCCTACCCACCTTCCAAGGCAACAACGTCATGCCATCTGGTCTTTTCACATCGTCACGTACTAAGCTGTTTGGTTCTAGTTGTAAGTTGTTGTTCACTAATTATAAATATTATTCAGTGGTTAAATCTCAATAATAACTAGTTCCAAAAAGTTTCACTGCCAGTTGTATCTATACTAATAATAAAGCTGCAGAGTCAGATTTTTTGTTTGTATGTTTGAACGCGCTAATCTCTAGAATTACCCGTCGGATTTGAAAAATTCTTTTTGCATTTGATAGCTCAGTTATATGTTTTCCTTCAAAAAAGGCTCTGTGGTATTTAACATCATGCTACAACCCTTAGGAGCTGAGCAAGAAAGAAAAAAAGTCAGACAGAGCGGTAAGCGCAAACGTGGTAATAGCGCATGCGGGCGATGCGATGAGACGGGGTGGAACGGGGGAACAAGAAATTTCACGCGGACGAAGACGCGGGTGGAAGCTAGTTTTAGATAAAACACAAGTTTAAGAAATAGGTATTAGCAAAAGGCAGCTTATCGTCTTTGGTAAAAAAAAAGTACAAAAAAAGATAAGACAACTTCACAGGTCCTTAGATCTTTTAAATTTCCCTCCCCTTTATCTAATAAAACAGGCTTAATTCAAAGTACTTAAAAGATCTCCAACACTTCTCCAACGAAACAAAAACAATAACACCAAAACCGCAGCTTCTAAGCGTACAATCTGATTATACCGGAGATAAGCTCTGAAAAACGAAAGAACAAAAAGTAGGTATAACACCTAATAACATTACCTTCAAGGCAGCGTTGAGTAAATATTTTTCGACCTCGAAGAGTTTTGTATATTTCCATAAACGAACTGAGACTGACTTGAAGATAGAAGCTATAGTTGACGTAGAAATTAATAGTGTGATGCGTTTTATGAAAGGCAGCAGTAGACAACAGTAGTTATATCAATTTTTCTTACTTATTTCTACTTATTTTTTCATAAATACTTATATGTGTGTGTCGCCGCAAAGTTGCCTGCTTGTCGGTCTTCTACAGATTGTACTTCGGTGAGTGTGCTCAAGAACTTCACGACCTCATTCTACCATCGGAAATCACCATCCCTGCCTAGTTGCTATTCCACCAATTTGCATTAAGTGTTTTCAAAAGTCTTTTGTGATGCGTACAGCATAGGGGTGGAACTCTCTGCCTGCATCAGTGTTACCTTTTACAAACCAGATCTCTTCAAAGTGAGAGTGAACAGGCTTCTTCTGGGTAAGCTCGCTCCATCGTCGACTTTGTCTCTTTCATTTCTGACCTAGACTAGAGTCAAGAACAAACCCATCTATCTCAATTAAAAAAAAAATTGTTATAGGAAAAATTAAGTAAATTCATCGTTATTTTTCGCCAACTGTCTTACGATACGCTAAAATCGAGCCTAGAGCACACGTTTTCCATATTTGTCAGAACTATGTTGTAGGTAGCCGTAATGTTGAAGATTAATTTAGTTACTTAAAAACTGTTACAAGAGACGGCCAAAGGAAAATTGTGCCATGATTTTCCTTTAGCCGAATTCAATTGTTCATCAAAATGACTACCAGTTTAAAATATCCGTATAATCAAATCACAATTGAATTGACATAGACAAAATAAAAATACATCAAATTCACTGTCATGACAACAATTGTGACTGTAATGTCATTGATAGAGTAGTTTCAACCAAATACTTAGGTATTACAGTTGACCAGAATCTGTCCTTTAGAGAGCATGTCTCTACACTCTCCAAAAGAATCCGTAAATTAATTTACATAATGAAGTCCCTACGTGCTAGTGCCACGAAAGACTTATGCAGGAAGGTCTACCTAGCTTTATGTCAACCGCTGTTGCAGTACTATATGGGCGTCTGGGGCAGCGCGGCCAAGTCGTATTTGATTGAACTCGAACGTGCTCAGCGGGCTGTTTTAAAAGTTTTCCTGGGTAAACCGCAGCGTTTTTCAACAGACGAACTGTACAAAGAAGCAGGCGTCCTACGCGTCCGACAATTGTACATCCTGAGGTCCCTCCTACAACTGGTTGCCATGTTAGGGAGGCAGTTTACTTACACACAAAGAGGAAGGGTGGGAGCTGACAGACTACCTATCCCCAGAGTCAGAATAACATTTGCCACCCGGTTTTCACTCTTTCTCCCGATTTGAGTCTTTAATACTGTAAACAAATCATCGCTACGGGTTCCTGGAAATACATTTGAAGCCAAAAATGCATTAAAAAGATGGTTGCAGGGCCTGACGTATGACCAGACTGAAAATTTAATTTGCCCATTGAGATGACCAGCACCCAAACACAAACACTCTCATCTAGACAATATTCTACATAGTCCAACCTTAACTCACTCACCACAACATTGAAACCTATCCAATTCTTAGATTTATTGACTCATTATAACTTGTTTCTTTTTTTTTGGTGTTTTCAATTATTTTTTTTTTTCTTTTGTTTTTTTGTAATTTTTGTAGGTAATTGTTTGTAATTATTGTAATTCTCTTCTGTTAATTTCTTGTTATTGTACTGTGTCACATAGAACACTGAATTTGCCTAATCTATCAGTCCTGGGCCACCAAGACACAGGCTATGCCTAGTTTGGGGCCCATGGCCACTTCTTCTGTGTTTTCTACTTGCTTTATTCTCAATTGTATTTTTCTTTTCTTTTTAATTTCAACTTGTGTGTGTGTCAATAAATTAAATTATTATTAAGAAAAATTATTATTATTAATTGTCTTTCTTTGACAGTTGTATGAAATGGTTATAACACGGCACATTGACTTAGTGTGTTAATTTTATAAACAATTAATTTCCCTGTCTGCTCCTACATTAATTTTTAATATTCGAGTATTCTAGTTAGGCAATATTACAATATTAATGATGATGTTTTACGATTGCCTTAAGTTGAAATTAATGCAAACTCTAAACGATTCCTTCGTTTAGAGTTTGCTAGGGCTAGGCCAAGGTAAGGAAATTTTAAAACCTAACATCATTAACTTGAAGTAAATGCGAAGTAAATATTTTCCATCGTCGGTCGCTACTTGGCTTACATAATATTTTCATCGAGTTCAGCTTATGACGCAGATCTACCAATTTGTGTGCTGACTCTTGTGAGTAACGAGAGTGAAGGTGGAGTTTTCACGAGAGTTTTACGTTACCAGGAGAACAGGATTTGAAGGGGTTAGCAGGGCTGGTGTTTCCATCAATTTGTTCTGAATTGCACTTAAATAAGTTGGTTCCTGGATTATGGTACCAGACCAGCCCATAAAAGATTTAAGCATTGTGGTCGAAAACCGAGTTACCTATTAACTAATTATGATTAGGGAACTAATTTTAAAGTTAACTTGGTAAAAAAAAAAACCGTCCAAGTTCATGTCGGTCCACGCACAGTAAAAGGTTCCGTGGTTGGGATGAATTTATTTTTTCCCAAAAACAAACCAAACACTGTAGTTGAAGCACATTTTCTCCCTAACATCGTTATACATGATGGTCAATTTTCCAACTGCAAAATGTAAGTGTGTAATCGCAAAAATAAATTGCTCTACAAATAAACGATTTTCGGATCCTTTACTTGTGCTGTGAGAACTTGCTTCTTGATCTTCTTGTTCTTCTTAATTCTAGGTCTTCTGGAAGTACCTTGGTTTTAATTTATTTGCGAGTATCAAAATTTGTCGCATAAACATCCGTATTTTTTTATTGCGTTGACTTAAAAGGTTTTTTTAGAGCTCCAAGGGACCGTAGACCTAAAACGTATTTGATATTAATGTCAACTTAATACCTCCACGCGTGAGAAAAAGGCTCTTGACAGACAGACAGACAGACAGACGGATAAAGAAGTGATCCTAAAAGGGTTCCGTTTTTTCCTTTCGAGATACGGAACCCTAAAAACAGACCACCCATCCAACTTTGTCTATTGTAATTAGAGAGTACAGTCCCGGAATCCCGGCCGTTTTCTAGTCCCGAAAATTCTGGGATTTAACATGGCTAATCCCGAAATTTTTGGGAGAGCAGTGGTGGCCCAGTAGTAGCGGCCGTTCACGGTTCTTAAAACGGTGAATGAAAATATCGTGAGGAAACTGGCAAGTCCTAGAACCAAAAATTCGAAGACATGTGACATATTCGCACTAGGCCCGCGTGGTACACTCCCTTTGGAAGAGAGGAGGCCTGTGTCTAAGCAGTGGGAACATTATAGGCTGATTATGCAATCCCAGGAGTTTTGGGATGGGCAGAAATAAAAGGTGTTGTTTGCATTTTATTATGGCTTGACGATAACCATTTCTAGATTTTATTAAGGGCACTTTATTTCGACAAAGAACATACAAATCAATATTAGTACTCGTACAACACAATTATATCCCATATGCTATTGACACTGAAGAAAAGTTACAACTAGAAATTGGTAAGAGTATGGAATCTCCAGATCCTCCTGATGTACAAAATGAGTCAGGTTTGGTCAAAAGCATTAGACGTGAAGTGAAAAATGATGATTCATTTGATTTGTTTTTTTTTAAATTGATTGATTTTGTTTTTTTTTAATGTTGATTCGTGATTTGGAAATGGAAGAGTTCGTGAATATCACTCAGAATTAGCATTGTAAATATCTATTGCATTATACTAAGAAGCAGGCATGGAAATTAACTCTAATTTTTTTGCGCTTGCATCTGCGGAATTCGATATAGTTTTTTTTTTAGTTGTGTTTCACTTACATTTAATTGTATTGTATTGTGTCTGCAATAAACAATTTTTTTATCGGTTTTTCATTAAAAAATACTAATTACTTCATTAAAAAATAAGCGATTAAAAAAATACTTAAGTTTGTCTTTATTTCAGTCCATTT
This sequence comes from Fissipunctia ypsillon, assembly GCA_947568875.1. Taxonomy (NCBI): domain Eukaryota; kingdom Metazoa; phylum Arthropoda; class Insecta; order Lepidoptera; family Noctuidae; genus Fissipunctia; species Fissipunctia ypsillon. Next base: position 20,959,071 of record OX387660.1, on the reverse strand, counting down.
TGAATTTCATGTTCAAATCCCGGAATAATCCCGGGATCCCGAGATCAGGTATAAAAAAATCCTTATTCCGGATTAAAGACATATCATTTCTACCATAACCCGTCAGTCTTTAAAGCAAGAGTGAACATGCATCATCTGGGCACGCTCGTTCCATCGTAGACGTCATCCATCGCTTTCCATCAGGCGTGATCGAGGTCAAGAGCAGGACCGTCAGGAAATAATAATAATTATACAAAATAAATTGTTTGAGCTTGCAGTAGGTTGGAGGCTAGTCAATGATACCGCTGCGTTTAAGGTAAAATAAATTTATTTAACGGACTAAAGGTATTAAAGGAGCGAGGGAGCACACGCGATGACCGCTAATTATGTACTAATTGCTCGGTTAATATAAATAAGTGAAGTTATGTAAAAATGCTTAGTCGTCGGTAGTGTATGGTTTCCCACGGCGTCCTCACCATCCGTCTGACGTAGGTCCTCACCGGACATGGGTGCTTCGGGAGGTACCTGTTCCGGATAAGGCGGGAAGAAACGCCCGGGTGTCAACACTGTATGGATCGCCTGGAGAACACGGTGGAGCATACGGTGGAGGTCTGCCCGGCTTGGGCGGAGCACCGCCGTGACCTCGCGGAAGCGATCGGCCGCGGCGATCTCTCGCGTCCGGCCCTGGTCCAGGCCATGGTACGGAGCGAGAGTACATGGGAAGCCATTACCTTCTTCTGCGAAGCAGTAATGTTCGCGAAGGAGAAGGCGGGACGCGTGAGGGAGAGCCAAGCTTTGCGCCCTCACGCCCCTAGTCGCCGCAGGAGACGCCCTGGGCGTCAGGAATTAGCAGCCGATTCCCAGCCACCGTAGGCGCGGGCTTGCGGACGGCGAGCAATGGGTAGCTCGCCGTCCGGTAAGGAACAGGCCCGAGTCGACGGCGCGTTGTGTTCCACGCGCGCCTCAAAGAGATGTCAGCAGCATTGAAGGGGTCCACTAGGACCGATGCCAGCCGGGGTTGCGGAATGTTCGAAAGAGTTACCGTGGCCCCGGCACAGGCAACAGAAGGAACACGGGTGGGTTTTAGTCAGTAAAAGTCTGACACGCCCTCCCGCTCCGCCCAGAGCGGGAGAAGTCATTTCATGATTTCCCATCCAAAAAAAAAAAGTGTATGGTTTCACCGTACAGAGCTACGTATAAAATGCTTCATGAAAATCCATACACAATCCATAATTCCGCTAACCAGAATATTTGCTACAGTTTTAAATATAAAATTATTCACAAGAAGAGGAGCAAGTTCTTATTTTACATTAGCTGCAGGTATAAGCTTCCTCCAAGTATTTCCAGCTAAAGTTTTAGTAACTATCTTGTGTAAACATATTAGCTTTTGAGTCAGCTCTTAGTAAACTTGATACTCTTACGAATGTCAGTTCTAATATAGGGAACAACTTTAATGTTTTGATGGAGGTTAAAAGCCTTCGTCTTCACAGGTTTTTAATTGCCAATTAACTAATATTTGACTGGTAGCTCGAACATAGATTCACAAGGTAATTTGAGCCTTCATGACAGTAAATTATAAAAAGACTTTTAACATACATTGACTTAAAACAAAAATGTTATTAAAAAAAATAGGCAGTCATCCCCATGACTGGCATTTTTTTTTTAATAACATTTTTGCTTCTGTCGGCAGTTAACATGTACAACAGGCCGCTGTGTGTCGCCAGTGTGGCGCAACACGTCACATTAGCATGTCGGTGACACGAGCATGTCGCGTGTCGCGAACCCGTAAGATTTTCCCCTACCAAAAAGCGTTCAACGCGCTAAAAGAAGTTTTCACTTCAATAAGAACTTACGCGTTAAATGAAGTACGTTTTTCTTTTCGGACAATGTTTTTATGATTATTTCAAGAAAATTATGACATAAGTATATTTGAAACCAAATCGATTTTTTTATTGGTTAAAGACACGCTGATGCAATTAACTGCTGAATATAAGCAGTAAATTCAGATATTGTGGCCGGCCTTAGGAAAGCCGAAATTACCCAACAACACCCGGTTGTCTTCCGCGTTCTGAATACGCAGACTTTAATATAAAGCGAATTTTAATATTATCCAAACGGTATGCTCAACATATTTTTTGAAGGTTTTGTGTACACAAGTTCCACAGTATTAAAAGTAAGAATACTTTCAAAATTTCTAACAATATTGGACCGTATTGTTGAGTTAATATCGACGGTAGCAAAGTAGAAAGAGTCAACTGCACTTTTTACAAAATTCACTTTATACATAATTCGACTCAGAATTCTTTGTTTTAATGGTAAGTCACGTATACAAAGACAACTACACTTATTTGTCATAAAGTGATGAAGTAGACACGGACATATACCATTAGTCCGTGTATGCGTCGGATAAACGGCGCGTTCACCTGTTGTAAACAAAGATATCAGTCACGTAGCCGTTTTAACGTCAGTTTTTAAAACTTGCGTTATTTTAGTGCAACAACAATAATAAGTCACATTGGAGTTACAAATAATGGTTAATTAAGGATAATTATTTTAAACCTTTTTTATTATAGCAATAAACAATGTAAAATACAAAAGAATAGTAACAACTACTAATATTAAAAAAAAATAAGCTTAAGCAATTAAGACGCCCTGCGTAGAAGCGACAGTTGACTCATATAGTTAACTTTTTTGTACGAAGTATTTAAAGACATCTACCATATTTTGGAAAAAAATATAATATAACAGTAATTGGCCTTAACCGTTTCCTCGGTAATGCCCTATTAACTAAACGTTGTAAAATGGTAGAAGATAGCTTTGCTCTTCTATTAATTATCATATTTATGCGTTCAAATCGCTCTCCTGTAAAATCATGATTTTGTAGATAACCATATATACTTTGCGACCGTCGATATTTTTGCCGAAATTAATTCAGTTCAGTATTCCGGCAGCTGAGTCCTAGCTGAAACATTATTACTGTATCATTTTGTACTTATTATAGAAATGGTCTGGATTTGTGCCCGGTAGATGGCAATAGGCTCGCCCCCTATTACATGGGACTTAAACATAACTGGCGAAATGTGGGTGTTACTATAATAGGTTACACCTCTGCCTAACCCTTCGGGGAAACAAGGCGTGATGTTATGTTATGTTATAGAAATGGTTATAAGTTTTCTTTGTTGTCTGATTTTTTGCTGGCAATGTAGGTGCGTAATTCGTATTCATATCATAATTATTTAATTAAAGTTGAAGTTCTTTTCCAATTGAAAATTATTCAAAGGTAATTCCATTCTGCTCAGAAAGAGACATTACTTGTAACATTAACAACATTAGCAACATTATTTGTATTTGTCAGGTTAAAATAATGACAATCCGTAGTTTCATGCTCGTGATTCAAACTGGGTAGTAGTTTATTCAGAATTTTCAACCCTACAGTGTTACCAATAAAATCAGAATATCTGCTAGTTTTTATTTTTCTAACATCACGTTACATCGTGGCAGCTCATTGCGTTAATTTATTTTATTTAGTGTTCTACAAAACATCTCTCACCCCAGTTTCTAAAAGCCTGTGGGGTAATTAAGTAACACATTTATAATTGCGATGTCTGCCATTTTGACAATTCAACAACATTCACTGCATCATTTAGGTTGTCGAGCCGACGAATTCTTGAAACATAGCAATGGATTAGCAATTTCCTTCAAAATCCTTGTGACTGAAAGCGCGTTGTGCAATTGCACAGCACGCAATTGTACAGCACGCAATTGCACAACACGCAATTACACAACACGCACATACGTTGCCATACAAAGTTTCATCTCCTATTTAACACCTTTATGGGTGAATTTTTAAAAATCCTTCTTGAGTGCACTAAAGAAGGATTTTTTAAACCTAAAATCGCGAAAAAATATCAGTTGAACATTTTTGTTCGTATAACTTGTCAAAATATGAAATGTTTTTTCGGGATTTCAGGTTTGGTCCCATACTGAAAGTTGTTCATAACGATGAGTACAATGACCCTTAAGAGGTTGTGCGTTATTTAAATTAAACCGTTAACAAGGAAGTGCAAAATTTCGTGCTTCTAAACCGACGAATGTCTGTCAGTGAATAAATGAATTAAATAATTTAAGATTTCTATTACGTAGAATAGCCCAACGAAACCTAAAATCACCCTAAAATTTATAATTTTCAAAAAATCTAATTTTATTTTCTAATCCAACTAGAACTGAAGTAAGCTAGTAAGCGAAGTTTCTAGATCTCTGTTGTTGGATTAGATTTCTAATTCGCTTCGTTCTACTGCGGTCACTACTTTTAGTTAAATTGAAGGAACTCGGGATGTTGTGTCTTGAAATAAGATGCTTCTTCGTAATGAAAGTGAAATGTACAGGGATTAATTTCAAACAAGCAGTAGAACTTGGTTGTTTTGTTATAATTCTTGGGATGAAAAGAAAAAAAGATAATTATGTAGGTTGATGAAGTTTTAACGTGGTCAGACTTTATTTGGGTAACTTTAGTATTAAAATTGTGGAAAGCTGCCTTCTTCAGTATACTTATGTGCACTTTTTTTTTTTTTTTTTTTTTTTTTTTTTTTTTTTTTTTTTTTTTTTTTTTTTTTTTTTTTTTTTTTTTTTTGTGGATGGGAAATCATCAAATGACTTCTCCCGCTCTGGGCGGAGCGGGAGGGCGTGTCAGACTTTTACTGACTAAAACCCACCCGTGTTCCTTCTGTTGCCTGTGCCGGGGCCACGGTAACTCTTTCGAACATCCCGCAACCCTAGCTGGCATCGGCCCTAGCGGACCCCGTCAATAGTGCTGACATCTCTTTGAGGCGCGCGTGGAACACGACGCGCCGTCGACTCGGGCTTGGTCCTTACCGGACGGCGAGCTACCCATTGCTCGCCGTCCGCAAGCCCGCGCCTACGGTGGCCGGGAATCAGCTGCCAATTCCCGACGCCCAGGGTGTCTCCTGCGGCGACTAGGGGCGTGAGGGTGCAAAGCTTGCCTCTCCCTCACGCGTCCCGCCTCCTCCTTCACGAGCATTACTGCTTCGCAGAAGGAGGTAATGGCTTCCCATGCACTCTCGCTCCGTACCATGGCCTGGACCAGGGCCGGACGCGAGAGATCGCCGCCGCCGATCGCTTCCGCGAGGACACGGCGGTGCTCCGCCCAAGCCTGGCAGACCTCCACCGTATGCTCCACCGTGTCCTCCGGGCGATCCACACAGTGGTGTCACCCGGGCGTTTCCTCCCGCCTTATCCGGAACAGGTACCTCCCGAAGCACCCGTGTCCGGTGAGGACCTGCGTCAGGCGGAAGGTGAGGACGCCGTGGCGCCTCTCCAGCCACTCCTCAAAGAGGGGACTTATCGCCGCAATTGTGGCGTGCCCATCATTGTAGTGCCTAAATTGACCATGTTAATTGCGTTCTCCGCCCATCCTCGACATCATCTAACTATTTATCATCATATCATATCATGATTAGTATTTTTTTTTTTTATATAAACTGGGTTAATATAATAAATTGTACCTTTCTTAATAGTTTAACTTTTCATTTTCTCGTTTGAGAGAGAATATATTTAAATGTAATTAGTTCCATAAGTTGTTATATTATTTAGACCTTTAGATTAGTATTTTTCGTTTTTTAAACTAGATTAATAATATAAAATTGTACGTCTTTATGCATGCGGAGTTTACCTATAAGTGATTGTTGCACTGTTGCATTCACATTTCTGCATGTTTACTTTCTAGCATACAACCTGTGCAAACAATTGTTGGTGAACCAATAAAAATAAATAAATATCAACCAAAATAATATGAAATAAATTTAACTGATTTTCACAAAGATCTTTTACATTAAGCAGCATAAGCTAGAACAAGTTTTGAAATCAGCCCCCAATTTCTTATTAATCCAGCATAAAGCCAAAATCGCTTCAGTTCGAATTTTGCAACCTTTAAAAGTAATAGCAGGTAATTTTTTTATCTACTAATTCTAATTACAGTTCAGTTAAAAAAAAATGGCGAACCTGATTATCCTTTTCCAGCTCGAAATATAGGTAGAGGGAAATGAGTTTTTCATTGCCTACAGCAATACGAGGAAATTAAGTAATTTTGAATGCGCTATTTACTGTACTGTACTGCCAAGATAAATGCTGGAAATGCTTTGTTACTATATTCGCACTTGTGATGGCTCTTTTATGACGTTTTGGCATGTACTATCGAGGAAACTTACATTTATTAATTAAACATTTTGTAGACTTAACAGGTTCACCCAAAGGGTCTACAAACAAGTAACATTTACGTAACATACGCATACAATTATAATTTGTTGTTAACTTATTATTACTATTATCTGATACTACTTACTTATAATGAATACAGCTTAGCCTAGTTATGTCGACATCGTGAGTTAACTTGTTTGACAGTGTGTGAGGTGGACATTTGTCGCAGATATATTTTATTCAGTTTATCAGTGAACAGGTCCACATCTTAGGTTAGTATGATCGAGTTGAGGAGCGTAAGTGTGCGTCGCGTGGTTGCATTTCTTGTAGCACGGGTGCGGGAACCAGCCACAGCCAGCAGGGGCCGCTGTTGACGCAAACCGCACTGCCCCGCACCCCGCAGGGCCCCCGTAGGGACTAATCTATCAGTGCTGAGGGGTTGTCGATTTTGTTGGCGAATAAATGGTAAAAGTGTATAATTGCCTGCAAGCTCCTTCTCAACTCGAGAGTGTCGAGTCCGAGCATACCCGTTACAAAAACCGAGGGATAAATAAATGGGTAGTACCCGTACTTCTTCATGTATATGTATCGGCAGAATTTTTGTGTAACTTTTCTATCATAACTTTGTACTTGGTCTCGTGCGGGTCCCAAACGAGAGCATTATGCTGTAACCGGCTGCAAACGTACGCGTTGTATATCATGGTTGCCGGTATACAATCCTGAAACTTGTAAGTTTGACGCATGATAAAACCGAGTGTTCTATATAGCTGCTGTGTTCTATTAGCAGATATATATATTGGCTGGGTATTATTAGGTGTTTCAAACTTTGTTAAATTTATTTGCCCGTTCCAAAGTACTACCGAGGAAACTTACATCTGACCAATTTGAAAACAAAATCCCGTGCACACGATGACCACATCTGTTAGCAAGCGTTACTATAGCGGCCGAGCGCTGCAAGCAAAAATAGTCCGTACAGTTTATAAATGTTCGTTTCTCCCATGGTACACTTAGTGGTAGCCGGGCAATAAACAATTTCCACAATGCGAAAAATATTTCAACAAAAACTAACATTAAAGCATTAATAAAATAAATGCACTAATTTGATATTCAGAACCATAAATAGTGGAACATTTATCAAAGAAAGCCGTCCGTTCTTGACTTGTGAACATTAAAAACTTGGCTCCTAAGTGCTAGCGGAAATTATGCGTCTCTATCACATTTCTTCCCGGTTTGAAATGAGAGAAATATTTTATGGTGTCTTAAATTATACGAAAAAATGGGCCAAGTGCAATTCGGCCTCGCACATGTAGGGTTCCGTACCACCGTACAATATTTAACACTACATAATACCTATTTAAAAAAATACTTCAGTTAAAAAAAACACGTTTCTTGTATGAAGACCACCTTTACTTGTTAACTTTATTTTATCTTTTATTATTTTTTGTTATAGCGGCAATAGAAATACACTATCTGTGAAAATTTCAACTGTCTACCTATTACGGTTTATGAGATACAGCCCGCTGACAGACAGACGGGCGGACAGCGGAGGCTTAGTAATAGGGTTCCGTTTCGACACTTCAGGTACGGAACCCTAAAAGCCATGCTGGCCTTCCTTAGTGTTGTATGTGTACTGTTACTATATGAAATGAAAGTTTATTTCTGTAAGTAGATCTTCTAAGACACTTTTACAAGTAAATTTTTGGTCAATATTTAAAAACTAGACGTCACCGGCATTTCCTAGCTGACTCATCCCTGAGAAGAAATTTCGCAACAAACTCAGGGCCATGGTCTCTTTTAATGTCCAAACATTATTATTTCATTTCTTAATTTTTGTTTCTTATGTAATTACATTTTTAAATATTTCTTAAAATAAAAAATATAAAAAAAACATTTAAAAATATAAAAAATAGAGTTCCACCGGTGTCGGGAGCAGGGTCCAAGCTACCGGTGGTTAGGCCTGCAAAGACAGGAACCTCCTCACAATACGAGCCGTATCAAGAAGAACTGCCTTCTGAATCAGGCCCTTGATCCAACCGCCTAACGAGAGCCTCGAGAGTTGTTGGTCGAGGCTGTCAGCCATCAGGCCATTGGCCGTTACGACAATCGGCACAATGACAGCCGAGCTCACATTCCACATGTCAACGACCTCGTGCGCTAAGTCGAGATATTTTATTTGTTTCTCTTTCGCAGCTTTCACGAGGTTCTTGTCATGTGGGATGGTAACATCGATTATCATTGCGCGGCGCGCTAATCGATCTATCACCACTATATCAGGCTTATTGGCGACAATAGTCCTGTCAGTGATGATAGACCGATCATGACATGGTCATTTTCGAGAACTGGGTTGGGCACATACTTGTAAACGGTACCTCAGAGTCCACAAGTTTGTATTTCAAAGCAAGTTGCTGGTGAATAATCCTGGCCACTTGGTTATGCCTGTGCAAGTACTCTCCGTTAGCCAGACAAGAACAACCAGAGATAATATGTCTGATGGACTCACCCGGACGGTGGCATGCCCGACACACGTCAACCATCCCGTTATTAAGACGTTTGAGTTCTAACACTGTGTCTGAACGGGCCTTTTGAAGAAAGATCTATTGCAGCTTTAAGTTGACTGGTCCCGGCAGCCGGCACACATGCATCAGTCATCGTGTAGCTCAACCCTATTTTAAGGAGTTCAATAACCCAGCATTGGTAGCGGTTAGTCTATTGGGTGAGTTGTCAACCTGTTCGCCTATCAATTGTTTATCCATTAAAACGACCCCGCTTAGTTGGCTGTTTTATTAATTTCAGAAAGTTAATTATAGGACTGTGTTACTCTCACAATCTTAGCTAAAATCCAAATCTGGTCAAAGATTGAAGAAGTATCAAAATCCCATTTGAATTCAGGATATTAAAATCCAGCTTCCATTTTGCAAATTCAGGTAATTTACACGGGGATTCTGCAATGGCTCAAACGCTAAGCGTTTCTTAGTGATAATCGACACCAGGTTTCTGCATTCTGAAGGTGCCTTTGTGAACAAAAATTCTACACGTCATAGTTGAATGAAGATCGACATCAAAGACAGCGACGAAAATGCTTTATTTTAATCTACTGTCTTAATGCAAAATATTTTTTTTTTTTGTATTTGACTGATTATTGGTCATAAAAAAAACATTAAGATCACAAAGAACTAAAAAATCTTGTCTGCGTTTAAATCGTTTCATTAGTAGTAAAGGTTTTGATCTGGATTTTGTTTTGTTACAAAACGTGGAAGAAGACATGGGTACAAGTGCACCCTCAAACTATTATTCACCTACATCAGAGCATATATCGAAGACCCTTCCTGAAATTGTGCATAGTAGGTAGATAAACCAATCAGTAGGAACCTAATCAAGACAGAGAGCATTGCCAAGATCTTCGGTAGTTATACGAAAAACATCAAAATTCATCTGATTATCCCCGCTCTAATAGTCTCTGAACATCGCGTAATGACTAAAGTCATAACCACTTTAATACTGCAATAAAATGATCTTAAAAAGAAGTTCTTAATGGCGATCTTAGTGTCCATATTAATGCGGTTTTTATCTTTTTATCGTGTTATCAGCGAAGTGCTGACTATTGAGGTTTAATCCGCTAAGAAGGTTTGGACTTGGGTTTTACTGCGGGCTGCGAATCATTCTTTTTAACAGACTTAAAAAAAGGGGAAGGTTATCAATTTGAGTGTTTCGTTTTAGCCATAAATAGATGTACCTAAGCAGTAACTCGAGTACAGGTAGGATTGCACTTAGAAATTATTCTTTCTAAGGCAAATCAATTATTAAAGCAATTTTATTGCATAATCAACCTATAATTTTCCCACTGCTAGGACACAGGCCCCTCTCAGTGAGAGGGAGTGGGCCATAATCCACATAAAACACAGGACATAATACACCACGCGGGTCCAGTGCCGGTTGGTGGATGTCACATGTCTTCGAATTTTTAGTTCTAGGACATGCCGGTTTCCTCACGATGTTTTCCTTCACCGTGTTGAGAGCAGTGGTGATAGAATATGTAATATATACACAAAGTAAAATGCCTGCTTGATTTCGAACCCACGTCCTACAACCCGTAAGTCGCTGTCGTTACCACTGGGCCACCACTGCTCAGTGAAATTATTAAAGCAATTTTATTATGTAATGTTCCTTATGTAACCTTCGTACAATATTCTTACCAGCAAATTGCATTACAATAAAACATCCGCAAGACTACAAATATTTTCTAAGGTTACTTGCGTAGTTACCTATTAATTTAGCAGTGTTGGACAAATCAACATTTTTTTTTCAATTAATTGGTCAATCATGGCTAGTTCAATTAAGACTAATTTAGTTATGACTAGTCATTAGTCATGATTAAATTAGTCATGACTAATTTAATCATGACTAACTTAGTCATGACTAACTTAGTCATGACTATTTTAATCATGATTGAAGATTTTATTCACATGACATGTTTGAGTACCGAGTTGTTATGAAGAATAATTTAAATTATTTTAAAAATGATTAGACTATATATCAGCTTTTCTTCTATTATCAACAACTTTTATTTTTAATTCGTGTTGGTCACTATTCAAATAAAAACTGATTTTAACATGTCAACCTGTAATTTTATTTTGCCAGTCCTAGAAAATCTACTTTATTGAAGATTTTACAACAAGAAATATTGATTTAGCAGAATACGATACGAGATGACAGAAGCCAAGTCAGTGTCTTATTTTGGGGATAGTCGAAAATTCCAATCATAAATAAATAATCATGATGACTTGACTAATATTAAAACTAATCAATCATTAGTCACCAACAACAGATGAAACTAATCAATCGTTAGTCATCAATCATTAGTCAGACTAAATTTTGACTAACACTGTCATTTAGTTTGTTTTGAAAACCCACTCATAATAAGAAGAGTTCGGATATTAATTTGTATCTAAATATTTTATGATCATCAACTTCCAGATCAGAGATTTTCGAAGACACACAAAAGTACTACCTTTTAGACCTTTACCTTTACCTCTGCCAAACCCTTTTAGAAAAACGGGCCTGATATTATGTTATCTTGGACACAAACGTTAACTGGCTTAGAAAATCACAACATTTTCACAGCGTGTTGAGTTACAAATTGAATATTTTCCGAATGTCTCTCCTTGCCGCAACAGGTAATCCCAAGAGACGGTGACTCGTAGTAACTTCTGAAAGCTTAACATTGACTTATGAGATAAACGAGTTAAAACTTTGTTAGACAGACTTTCTTGTTGGGACATGTTATTTAGTAACGTGGGATAAGGTGTCTAAACATTACAAACTATAAATAAAGACGATAGAACTACTCATCGAAAACTAGTTACTAGAGAATAATTTGATGAATTACGCAGCAGTGTGAAAGAAGGACAAACCACAACAAATACAGAGGCCCCGTGCCAGCGCGAGCTTGAAGTGAGCTGTGCTGGCTGGAGGCCTTAATTTACCGAGGCACCCACAGAAAAGATCGGTCAAGCAGCCGACAACCTCCTTTTTTTGTTGTTGTCGGAGTGCAAATCCTCATGGATGTGCTCCGCCCTGAGGTGGGCGGAGGTGTCTGCCAGACTCTTACTGACTAAAACCACCCCGGTGTTCCCTCGTACACCTGCGTCGGGGGCTGCGGGTGCAAATGTGACTTTCGCTGCCCCGGACTGATGATGACCCGCGCAATGTGGGCCACGTCCCATGGGGGGAATAAGATGAATGGGGGCGATGGATGTTCCGAGTCCGTCGCCCCTGGACGACGAAGAGGGCATTGTCCGCCCTCCGCCGACGCCCAGCGCCTGCTGCGGGACGGGAGAGGACTCGTGATCTCCCTTTCCCTTTCTGCAGCTTCTTTCTGTGAGATAACTGTTTCGCAGAAGGCAACCACCGCGTCCAACGACTCGGCGCACCCAACCATCGATCTACTAGGGAGATGCCTTAATTTAAAAAAAAAAAAGTGAACTGTACATAGTGTCAATCCCTAGCATCTCATTAAATACCAGCTCATTTTAAACTCATTTCACCTAACTTTTCATAGTGAGATTTTTTATAGAATAGACCGGCTGTATGATTTTTTGCGGTAAAACAGTTGGGATCACTCGTCAACATCAGGTTCATAGGGTTAAAAACAAATGCAATATGAAACTGCCATGACATCACAAAATCATACGGTAAAATACTGTACTGATCATCGCCGTGTGAACGAGGCCTTACACTTTTGTATTTAAAATATTAGAAGGAAGTAAGATGCGAGTGCTTTCTCAGGATATTTTCTCCAACATTTGAGGCCTGTGATAAATCGAGCACTTATGTCAGAGAGACAGTTAGGAAATGGCAGTCGTACATAAACAAAATCGTCTACTTTATGGTCGAAATGGCATGGTGGTAAACAAACATACCATTCAGCTCTTTTTTCTTAAAAAGTAAACACGAACTGACAATTTAGTAATGCAATTACCACCATGCCTATTAGGTAACACTCATCATCATCTGCCTAGCCTTTTCCCAACTATGTTGGGGTCGGCTTCCAGTCTAACCGGATGCAGCTGAATACCAGTATTTTACATGGAGCGACTGCCTATCTGACCTCCACAACCCAGTTACTGGGTAATACGATACCCCTTGGTAAGACTGGTTGTCAGACTTTCGGGCTTCTGACGACCCGTAACGACTGTCAAAGATACACGAATGACAGCCGGGACCAACGGCTTAACATGCTTTCCGAGGCACGGAGGGGTCTTGATATGTAAAGATGGTCACCCATCCACGGACCAACCGCGGCAAGCGTAGCTTAACCTGACCGATCGACCCGTGCGGCTGTTATTTCTTAGCCACAAGCCCCTCCTATCCTATTAGGTAACACTATATTTCGAAAATATTGTAAACGCCAATCATTTTCAAAACAGTAACCGTGGAGTATCTTGCCGGTTCTTCTCCATAGGAAATGACTAATTGGAACCGTGCACAGCTAGCTTCTGACGTTCCATAAGTGCCCATGTAGGTTTATGTCAAATAAAATATTTTGATTTTGATACAAGATGCGCAGATATTATTTCATTTTGATGTCTAAAACATTTCTCAATTGTGTTTTCGTTTTGCTAAGATTTGGTATCTAATAATTATAAAGATTTGTATTATTTAGCAATAATAATGCAAAGTTTAGTAGTTTTGATTATTCAAAAAACAGTAGATAAGATTAAGTTTATTTTTTACCCCAATACCAAAACAATATTGTATTAGAATATAATGATTGTTAGTATTGCTTACTATAAAAACTACTGAAAATCTACTCAGTTGAAATTAATTGCATCTGCAACGTAAAATTAACTATATTTTAGTGGTTTTGCAACTAGAAATCCTTTAGGTACCTACCAATGTGTTTACATTACACGACCATTAAACTGCTCCATTTGATTAGCACAAGTGTGGGCCCGCCATTACACGTAAGTGCGATCTAACCGCAGTGGCGGTTTCCGGAGGCGGACGTCTGAGTACAAAAGGCTGGGTTGTGCGTTCGATATTTGATTTTTTAAAAATTTTTAGAACATATTGCTACTATTATTGTGGCTCGTATATTGTGTAAATTGGATTGGATTTCTGTTGCTTTTTCAGTAACTATATTTTCGCAATTCGGTAAAACATTACGCTCCTTCTGGGGCAGTCTTTAGCAGATTATAGTAAAGACACGTAAATTAATTCTTACAATCAGAACAACAAAAAAACACTTGAATGAAGGTCTTGAACACGACGTGGCGTTTTCTACATAATCACCTAGTTGTTTTCAATACCCGTATGAATAAATATAATTATACAAGGTGGAGACGACAATACGACATCAAGGCGACGATAACCGACTTATAAATATATACAAATACATTTATTATTTATAACAACTTATTATATTATCTGTACATATATTTTTCCACTAACTAACTAACTTTACAAATAAATATACAAAACAAAAGGAAACTTAGGCGTCGAAGTACTCGTCCGCATCGCTGTCATCCGGAAACGTGGCCAGAAGACTGGCAGCATTGCCACGTTGAATGGCAATGCTAATTCTTTGGCCAAAGAACGAGCCAGCCCTCTGGTCACGTGAAGACGTGGTGACGAGTTATTTAGTTTAGTCACTGTAGCTAGTCAAAGATTGGCAAAACCCATAGTCGGCGCATCACTACCATTTAGTTTATTTAAAAAAAAAAAACACTTTTTTTATTTCGATACTAAGTTATTTGGTAGTTCTAAAACACTCCTAAGCGTTAGTATTGCGAGGGTTTTCATTTAATGTCGTATGGTCATCTCCACAATGTATAATGTGACGTCCGATATTGTTACCTAATCTGCCGCAAAATACCCTTATTATTATAATCGTATTCTTAAACAAACACAAAGCCATAGAAATAACTGTTCCAATCGTCCAACCCGAAACTTCCCAAAAACTTCTCAACCGCACGGAAACTTAACTGCTTATATATAAATCTAACAACAGTAAATGTTTAATGGAGGACAAGATGGACCCGAACTGATTGATTAAATTGATGCCGTCATGCGAACGAGGGTCACTACTTAGAATAAGTTAGACATGGACAGATGTAACTTTCACAGAAGGGACGATTCTCAACAAATGTATAGACAACGGCTGTGAGAAGGCTCCCTTAGGCCCGCTTGTACCAACAATCACGAAATACGTTTAACTCTAAACCATTTTGAAACATCGTTCTATTGCTGTCAATCGTTTGAAGATGACAGAAAGAATGATGTTAGCGGTAAACAACACGTAATATGTTTTTTGCGAATAATCCAACATGACAGGTGTCAGGAACGCATTCTCGCGATGGCCGGACTTCAGTGATTTGTAGTACAAGTGGGTCCTAATCTTACCCCCTTTATTAATAAAAAAAAAAAACTAAAACATATTACAAACCTATTTCAGTTATCGAGCGTTTTGTCTTCTTTTTTCAAATTCAAATCATAATTCGAAAGAAATTGACAAAACACTTTTTTAACTAAAATTAAATAGGTTTATTAAGCATGAGTTTTTTATGAATAATACGGTATTTTGCCAAGCTATAAGCCTTTTTTGTAACATATTTTATACATTATGGATTACGGAGTTATAAATGAATAATGGTCATATATGAACGTGAAGTCGGATGGTGCTTTGTGAGTTCGGCTTTAACGTAAACTTGAAAAGGTTTAAAAACTGCGTGACGCTAGCTCACAATCGGTGGCGTATTCGCAAGCATTAGGTACGTTTGGTGTGTACGGTCCCTAAGACTTCGGAGTCTTTGGGCCGTATTTTCGGCTTACATACTATAGGAATAAGTACGATTGTATAGTTACAGCAACGTATCTTTTCCATTAAGATTTGGACCTTTTGTAACCACAGGACGATAAAATGGAAGGTTCTTGTGTTGGTTCCAGAATCTAAACCTAGTGCAAGTACTACGAATGTTTCAGTATCACGTACGTAACTATAAACCTACATATTTCAACTATTCAAAGGCACTTTCGAACGTCAAAGATACTAACAAGAAAATAGAATTGATTCTAGTCGCCCCTTCCAAAAGGTAGTTTCATATGGAGAAGAATGGGCAAGCAACTTTTAAAATGTTTTACAATATTTTATAAACATTAATTATATCATTATATTATTTATTTATTTATTTTCTTACATGTACCATTACAGGATAACACAATGCGATAAATGCGCCTATCCTAATTTGATCATTCTAAATACTAACATCTATACCATAACAACTTACAAACAATGCATTCCTTGTGAATTCACTCAGAGAACAACTTAATAACAGAATAACATGAATAATAATTACGTGAAGACGATGCACCTAGAATAAAATTACTATACCACAAAGGATAAAACAATGAAAAATGAAGCAATGACAGATAAGTTAATTACGTGATAGATACATGGTGCTCATATGTTAACAAACATTATAAAACTAGGTTTTTATTCTAAGAATCCAATAATGATTCTTCTTGCCGTTACCACAACATTTAAAGATTCAACAGTACTCCTGGTTTTTGTTTTATTACATTTTTTTTACAACTACCGCACTCTAGATTTCCAGAAACATTTTGTCACACTCATGCAAACACTTCTTCTCGCCTGCCATGCATAAAATTCACTTAGTACGAGGTTAATCACTGGATCTGTACACGATTAACACATCTAAACCGCATTCAGTTTCATTGCTGAAATTCGCCCAGAAGCTATGGTTTCTTCGAAAACATACCAACTTACTTTCATTAATAACATTTCAGTGACGTCATTTGCCGGTGAATTACAGACGATATGTGGCGGCCACCGCTCTTCTATGAAACCGTAGCTTTAGTGAGCGTACGACGCCGACAGACACTACGCCGACTGACTGAACACCGACAAGACTTTACTTCGACGGGACTCTTCGCCGACAGACTGACAGCAGGTCGACGGAGACCCGCTACGCGGGACTCTTATTTCTGTCTGCAGGGTGAAAAGGAACCTAACCAAACCGAACCTCGAGGTGCTCCTGACGTCGACCGTCTAGGGTTAGAATTTTCGGGTCAGGTTAGAAATAATCAGAAGTAAGGATGCCCTGTCGGCGAAGAGTCCCGTCGAATTAAAGTCTTGTCGGTGTTCAGTCTGTCGACGTAGTATCTGTCGGCGTTTAGTCGTATAGTGGCTTTAGTGCGGGTTCAGACGAACAAGAGTTCTGCTCGATTAAAAAAAAAATCAATATTATTTAGGAAACTCAGGAACTCCACGATCTCATTCCACCGGCCCCTTTCTATCATCGGGCATCTAGACGCACTGCAGGTTACCATCCCTACCTAGTTGCTATTCCACCAATTCGCATTAAGCGTTTCCAAATGTTTTTTGTGATGCGCACAGCAAAGGAGTGGAACTTTCTACCTGCGTCTGTGTTTCCGAACGCATACAACCCCGATTTCTTCAAAGTGAGAGTGAACAGGCTTCTTCTGGGTAAGCTCGCTCCATCATCGACTTTGTCTCTGTCATCTCTGACGTAGACTAGCATCAAGAGCAAACCTATCTCCAATAAAAAAAAGGAATGTAACGTAATTTCAGCCACACCCTTTGAACGACGTGAATGATGGTGGGTTACACCATTATGTAACATCGTTTCCTAACCACGGTTTAGTCGGGACGATATTAACATACACATATCTTATTACTCATTATGATTAAAGAAACTCCATAACTCCGACGTCTGTAGTCGACACGGGTGCCCGTATATTTAATGTACGTCCCCTAATTTAAATAATGGGGGAGACATTTATACTAACTTCGTTATCGCATTAAAACCATACCTCTTTGATGTAGACGATGTTTTTTTTTTCTACTTCGGTAATATTCTGTGAAAACGCCCGGTTGATGAAGTTAGTATTGAAACCCAAATTAGTATCTTCGCTGGTACAGTTGCATACTAGAGACGTGCCACCGACGACGTGTTGTATAAGGATTTTACAACACTTTTCGTCGAACGAATAGTTACCGAAAACCGTCCCTTAGTTTGCTTAGAAGATGCAGGCTTTCTGAACTCATCAAAATTATATTTAAGATTTTCTAATCTAATCCATCCTATTATCATCATCATAACATTACGCCTGTATTCCCCAAAACGTTAGGCAGAGGTGCGCCTAATAGTGTACCCACATTTCGCCAGATATGTTTATATCACAAACTTAACGTAATAGGGGCGAGCCTATTGCCATCAGCCGGGCACAAATCCAGACTCCAGGCTACTACTGAGAAATTCCAGATGAAAAAACCCAAAAACGCTTTACACGACCCGGGAATCGAACCCAGGACCATGAAGTCCTGGGTTCGACCACTAGACTAACGAGGCAGTGTCATCTAGTTGTATTAAATAATTATTTTTCCCGCTCCGAATATTAGTCGTTCAATAAGACATTCAATACCTAAACGTCGACTCCATCCCAGCACTAACTCTAACACCGCTTCGCAAATGAATCGTTATCTCCGCAATCAGTGAAGAAATGCTGTGTGTACATAAGGCTACGGAACACCGTCGTCCGATGAGCCTAATAATCGCCGAGTCGCTCTGATCCAGTCGCACGTTAATCACTACTGAAGAAATAACCACTACCTACTACGAATTGCAAGACTATTGAAATTAAATTCTTGGTTTTGCTTCATCCGCGTGGGTTTCTGATTTTCCCATACGAACAACTCCCCTTTTCATTCTTTTAGAGATTGTTTATTGGGATTAAAAGTAGCCTATGTCATTCTATGTCTCATAAACTACATAAATCATTGCTGAGAACCACGTCAATCCGTTGCTCGGGTGGTGCGTAATAGTAAGACAAACACACTTCCGCATTCATAATTTTTGTTATAATTAACTAGGTACCTAATTTTTTACCGGGTTACAACTGTATTTTATAATTCTTGATTTCTAATAAAGTATTCAATTCTGTAGACATCAAGTCAATAACACCGCTTCGCAAATGCGTCCTCAATCAGTGGACAAAGGCTGTGCATAAATAAGGCTACGGAACACCGCCGTCCGATGAGCCTAACACTCGCCAAGTCGCTCTGATCCAGTCGGACGTTAATCACTACTGGAGGAATACCACTACTAAGGTTAGGCCCACTTACATGTCTAGTCGGGTTAAATGAATAAATGTAGAGTTTGTAAACTCTGAGTTAAGTAATTACTAACATTTTAACTCTACTTACGCGTTGCGCCACTAAAATGTAACACCGGTTTAGATAACCTGACAATAGTGATTTTTGAGTCGGGAACATTGCAGTTCAATCGACGAAACGTAAAATAGGATTGCAGTGTCTATGGCCAGATATGTAATCCGACCAAAGATGAATTAACGAAAAATGAACGGAAATTATATATCCATCACTTTTACACTACATTAAGATACGTAAAACTTTCTTGACTTTAAATTTTATAACATGACATTTCATTTTAATAGATTGTATGTGGTTTCCATGGAGACTTAGTTTATTAATTGACAAAAACGTCAAATATGGAAAAATATGTTTTAAGTGTTTTTATAATTTGTATTTATGTTTATATGAGTTCATGAATATATTGCCTGCTTATATAGTACCGAATTTTCACTTACTATTACGTCGAACAATATAAAATACAAAACAAGTTATCAGCGGGACCTTATAACGTCAATTTATTTTGACATTACTTACACTAACCCAGAGTTAGCGACGTAACTCTCTCACATCGGTGGGTTAAATATTTAAAAGTTTAACTCTAGGTTTACCTGTAACTCTTGGTGGCGCAAGATTAATTATTTGATTATCCGTGAGTTAGCTGTTAACTCCAAGTTATATAGAATAACCCACGAACACGTAAGTGGGCCTTAATAAGTGTTTTATGTGAAAGGCTTGCAACTAGGCGCAACCCAATTAAAGGTGATTAGTTAACGTCACTATACTCATTATACTTTCTATCGGATTGGACCCGTTTACACAAAATATCTGCAACACAAAGAATTCTCTGATTCCATTTGATTCTGTTTCTTCTTCCATATTATAGAACCGTGTTTCAGGATGTCACTCAGAGTCATGACTCTCATTTAGTAACCGTAGATCTTGATTCATTTACTGATCATCGTTAAAAAAAAAACAGCGGGGCAATAGCTTTCATTTTGACAGTTCAACAACATTCATTACGTTATTTACGTTGTTGAGCTGACAAATGTTTCGGACATATGAAGCAATGGATTAGCGATATCCTTCATAATCATTCAGATTGTGGTTGAAAGCGTGTTACGCAATTAGGGTGCTGGCCCAAGTAATGATTTTACTTAATTCGGTAAAGACTATAATCGGGTCGAGTCAATGTAGGCACACAAATAATTATTTGATATATCTTTGTCAATAAAAAACCGTCAGCTCGAAAATCACGCACAAAATCAACACTGGTAAAATCAAACAGACAAAGATAAAATTCCAAAAAGAGAATGTTTCTCTTTTAACTCAGCAAGACGCTGCCCGTCTATTTTCTTTGTCCTTAGTAGTGGCTCCAAGCAGTCTATTAGGAGATCGTAAATTAGACTGTGGCGGGCAATCTGTGCCGCTTTTGATTAAATTCACCTGCCGCCGGTGATTTGTAGGCACAATATCGCCACAGAGTACTACATATTGAATTTACAAGGAATGAAGGCGTGAATTGCTTCACAGTGTACTGAATATGTCAAGGAATGTATTTGCATTTTCTTTTGAGTTTTTTTAGGTTAAAGGTTTTTGGGGGACGAGATAGATTGAAGTGGCTTAGATACGATTGGTAACAAGAATTATCTAGTATTTTGTGTGTTCTACAATGTATAAAATTTTTGTTTTGGTGCCTCACTGTTTTAGTACTTAAAATAATTCATAATTCTTCTTTTTCTTCTTCTTCTTCCTCTTTCTTCTTTCTTCTTCTTCTTTTTTTTTCTTTTTTTTCTTTTTAATTGTTTATTTTCATTTTAATATTGATGTTAATTTTTGCAGTTTAAAAAATGATGTAATGTACCCTATGGGCCATGATGCCTGACAATAAAGATATTTATTTATTTATAATCTAATTATATCGTGTAAGTATTTGACGTTCAGCAGTATTCTTTGTGTTATAAAGAACATAAGGTGCTTACAGATTTGCTCGATTTTTGACGATCGACACCTACGTGTTTTCTTTAGTATCTACTACTTCATCATGAGGGGCAGAAGTAGCTACCAAGGCCAAAGTACCTAGTGTTTAAAGAACATTTTCGGGAGCGCACTCAATGAAACACTAAGTCAACGAACCAACTGTTTAATTGCGGCCCACTAGAAACATATAACATATAATTGCGGCCAACTAGAAACATATAACATATAATTGCGGCCCACTAGAAACATATAACATATAATTGCGGCCCACTAGAAACATATAACATATAATTGCGGCCCACTAGAAACATATAACATATAATTGCGGCCAACTAGAAACATATAACATATAATTGCGGCCCACTAGAAACATATAACATATAATTGCGGCCCACTAGAAACATATAACATATAATTGCGGCCAACTAGAAACATACAACATATAATTGCGGCCCACTAGAAACATATAACATATAATTGCGGCCCACTAGAAACATATAACATATAATTGCGGCCAACTAGAAACATATAACATATAATTGCGGCCAACTAGAAACATATAACATATAATTGCGGCCCACTAGAAACATATAACATATAATTGCGGCCCACTAGAAACATATAACATATAATTGCGGCCCACTAGAAACATATAACATATAATTGCGGCCCACTAGAAACATATAACATATAATTGCGGCCAACTAGAAACATATAACATATAATTGCGGCCCACTAGAAACATATAACATATAATTGCGGCCCACTAGAAACATATAACATATAATTATTACACAAGTACCACAGAAAACGCGTGTCGATTGCCAAAAAATCGAGCAAATCTTGAAACTTCTTTATTTAATTCTTTTACTCTCAACGAATAAAATTTTATATTTTAATATTTTCTTATAGTCACACATCATATTATATACATGACACAGGTACATAGTTTGATATACTTCCAGAATTTTCCAAGCGAACTTCGCATACCTATGTGTGAGCACTTAGCTTTAATAAATCTTTTTCCTCCGCCGATCTCCTTTCTCAGCAAATTGCCATTATTGATAGGATGATCCATTACTTATCTACTTATGTATCCGTCACTTGGTTCCTAAGCCACGTAAACCTTATTCTGACGGACCAAATAAACAGAGGATTCCCGTATCGGGGAATATTCTTGTTATAATTCAAAGACAAGACGTAATTCGCTCTATTTCTGTTTTGTATTAGATGGATTTCAGTACAATAATGTTGTTTTGGTCTTAAACCCCGCCTTAAGCTGCAATTTGCTTTGCAAAGATTGGTTATTGGCTTCACCAACCACTACCAAATTAATTAAAAAAGATATAGATGACAAAATCTGGCTTCACAAATATTTGGAATATATTTATCCATTGTCTTACAGAACTCATTAATCTTGCATGTGGATACGTTTATACAGATGAATGTCATATTAACACACACTGGCACCCAAAAGAATTCATAACAGTAATACACATACACACACATAACACCACGTCTGTAATCCCCGAAGGGTTAGGCAGAGGTGTACCTACAGTACACCTATATTTCGCCAGTTATGTTTAAGTCCCATGTAATAGGGGCCGGCCCTATTGCCATCAGTCGGGCACAAATCTAGACTCCAGGCTGCTACTGAGACATTCCAGATGGAAAATCTCAATGACACTTTGCCCGACCTGGCAATCGAACTCAGGACCTCATGCTCAGTAGTAGCGCTTGCGACCACTAGACCGACGAGGCAGTTATAGTAGTAGTGGTTCTAACATTTCTAACCGGGAATCCAAACTGGATGTAGTTTCGATTACTGGTTAGAATCATTACCTGGTACTACATGGCGCTACACCCACTGCGTTAGTCATACAATCAACAGCAATCTTTCATAAACTCACTAACAATAACTTAAAAGCCGCAACACAAAAACTGCAGCATTCTACAAGCCGGGCTTTTTACAATGAATATGCTCATCATTCATAACCATCATCATCTATTCACCATTCTTCAGTATACACTATTAGGCCCTATAAAGAATAATTTCATCACGGAATCTAATTTACATCCCACACTAATCATAAGTACAATCAACTGCAATTTACATCAGCCAAAAAACAAAGTAAAAATAAAAAATCATATAGAATTTTCTAATTAGACTAAGGTTCAGCAGTTTTAGAAAATCAAAAATAGTTTTCATTATAATCCGGCCATCGAGAGAATGCATTCCGGACACCTGTCGGTCGGACAATTTCTAGTTGTTATAAGGATCAAATTCGCGGAACTCATAATCGTTAGTATGAAACTGGCAGCTGTCAAGAACGCATTCTCTTTAATTGAAAACTGTTACATAAGAAAGACCACCAAAACGCCCGTCCTTCCCTAAAGTAAATAAGTTCTCGTTAATAACAAAACTCACTGAAACATAAGCTCAAAAGCCGCAAGACAAAAACTGCAGCATCCTACAAGCCGGGCTTTCCACAATGAATGCGCTCATCAGTAACGCGGACACCTCACCGCACCCGCACTAAAGCGCTGACTTTGACGAACATCGCCATTCCAGGCAGTAATACAGCCAGTAATACCTTTCAGCCTGGATTATGTGACTGGGTTTAGTGGAATTACTGTTTGTACTAAATTGGGCAAGATTTAATGGTGGGATTTGTTTTAGTGGAGTTTTGATTACATAAGTGCGGTAAACAGTAACATTATTTTCATGATCGGTAAAAAATTAAATCTTGTTAGACTGAAAGCTTGATTTGTATTTCTTTTACGTAGAAATTCTGACTCTTAATAAATAAGTTAGATTTTTTGCTTAAAATAACGAATTCAAAGTTTGAAATTCGTTCGTACTGTAAAGACAATACGGCATTCTAAGGGTGGCACCTAATGAGTGTAACCCCACAGATGCGTCACCAAGGCCGAGATTAATAAATACTGAACACGTGCTTTGGAGTAGCTTTATTCCTGTTACTGTCAAACTCCAATTGCAAGATAGAGAGACGGGAACATGATATCTAAGCCAAGACACGTGCCAATGAACGATTATTAATTTCGGCCTAAAAGTACTCACTTTTATGCCGAATTTAATAAACGCATAAATTACATTGCATTTGATTTTTCACACGGCAATGCCGACGAAAATTACGCTTGTCTTGCCCCATCTTGAAACTGCATACTTCAAGTTTTAAAAAACAAAGAACAATAATTTTGACTCGTCAGGTTTCAGAAGAATTCGACGTAAATGCAACTATTTCAAAAGGTAATACTCACCTGGCGGGTTTATGTTGCTACGTGCAACTGAGCTTAACGTAAAATTGCACGTTCACGTGGATTGACTGACGTTCTACTTGTTCAAAGTAACTTAAGTTAGATTTAACAGCTGAGGATGAGATTTTGATGTTTAATCAAAGGACTGTGTAGATAAAGCTGGATTTTGTATCAAAAGATGATTTGTAATTTGAGACCTTAATCTCATTGAATAAAGTAAGGTTTAAATTGCAATAATAATTAAAATAGTTAAAAGTATTACTTACATAAAGAAACAGGTTTCCGGTTCAGACAAACCCGTGCGGGTCGGTACCGATCGGTGCAGGGTTAATAAGGTAGTCGGCACCGACAGTTTAAACCTGTTTCTTTATAAGTGAGCACAGAAGATAACATGGGAATATTATACCTGCACCGATCGGTACCGACTCGCACAGACTCGCCTGTACCGGAAACCTGTTTCTTTATATAGGAACCCTTACGTCTTAAACTGAATCGCTAACTTAACTTTTTTGTTTATTTTTGTGATAATTATGACTGGAATTATATTTTAAGCAGTCTTAGTACTGTTTTTTTTTAAGACAAACCAAGAAACCAACACCTAACAGCTGCTGTAAAGTTCCATAAAAACATTAAAAAGGTTCCTTTCAATCCCGAAATTAAAAGGCCAACGCCAACGCTTTCCAACGCTTTTTACAAATGGCTGCCTTCAAAGAAAACAAGGCAAAACATACGTCAAACACTTGCTCCTCAAACACGATAATTTTGACAAAGTATCTTGACTCGAAAAGGGAAAATACTTGATATATTTTGTTTTACATTTTACTCCCTTGAGAAAATGGAAATTAGAAGAGAAATAAATAATAAAGCTACAAGTAAACAATACGTTATTCATTGCATATCAATCCGTTGTATTGGCTAAGATATAACAGCCGCACGGATCGATCGATCAGGTTAAGCTACGCTTGCCGCGGTTGGTCCGTGGATGGGTAACTTTACATACCGAGACTCCTCCGTGCCTCGGAAAGCACGTTAAGCCGTTGGTCCCGGCTGTCATTCGTGTATCTTCGACAGTCGTTACGGGTCGTCAGAAGCCCGAAAGTCTGACAAACCAGTCTTACCAAGGGGTATCGTATTACGCAGTAACTGGGTACTGGTATTTAGCATTATCCGGTTTGACTGGAAGCTGACCCCAATAAAGTTGGGAAAAGGCTAGGCAGATGATGATGATGACTTATTGCTGTTAGAATAAGAATAATTTATTGTTTAAGAAGTTACATTCGAGAGAGCTTTGATTCCTGGAACTCACACTAGGATTCCCTGTGTCGTAAGATCTAGGCTCCTTCGTTCCGTTTACATTTATTACTATACACGTAGTAGGTATATACAGGGTGTCCGGTAATTAATGGATAAACTTGCAATAGCATATAATAGACCCTATGTCCGTTCTAAAAAAATACGAAAAAAAAATTATTAAGCAAATGTAGTAAGTACCTAAGATATAATTTTTTAGAAAAAAATAGAGTGTAATTACTAGTTCCACTATTTATTGCCTCTCTGTCGGCGGCATAGTCAACGTACGATATTATAACAACAGATAACCGATGGAATTCATTTATTTGTGGTGGTGGTGATGAAAAATGTAAAAAAGTTAGTATTTTTTTTAAAATCTTAGTTGTTACTTGGGATATAATTTTATTTGTATTTTTTTTAGAACAGCCATAAATTCTAATATTATGCTATTTCAAGGTTATCCATTCTTTACCGGACACCCTGTATACGTTACAATACATTTCTAAATTTTATACAATATAATCTACTCGTAATCTACTAGAAGAGGAGTATACGATAAAAAACTAATACCCAAAGAAAACAGTAGATAACCAAGTATGTATGTAAGTTATGTGTGGTTGTGATGGTGTGTGTATATGTGTGATATGGTGTATTTGTGTGGGTGTATGAATTACGAAAAACTTGTTGGTGTCGAGAGTGTGTCTGAGTGTTATACCTGAGAATGTATAAAATTATGTGGATGTTTGTTATATAGAATAATAAATATATAAATAGAGTTATGTATCAGTACTTATCAAAGCGCTCCTTGTTAAGAATTATATTAGATTAAGAAGTTTTAATTCATATCATAGTCCAGAGTAAGAAGCCATTTTGTAACCGTCATTTTGCATTTAGATTGTGTAAGTATTTACTTCCAAGGATAGAAACTGTAAGCATTTGAATCATACCTATGTGCGTAGATCCAATACATCAATGTCGTCACATATTGCGAACACTTTATCCCGACAAAGTATCAGCGTCAGTAGACAGAGCGTCTTATTGTCATATTGTATTCATTGATCAAACCTAAATCTGTTTAAGTTTCCTGTTACGCTGATAGGTAAGGACGAGGTGCGACCGCTAGCGGTAATATTGTAGGAGCTCAACGATGACTGATGCATGCTTGTTGTCTGTCTGTACAGCATTGGTATGTTCTGACATAGTCTATATCTATACATCTATATAAATAAATACAATTGAAGTGTCTGTTTGTAATGTCAAAATAACAACTTTTTACTAAATCCATATGAAACTATACAAGATGTAACATAAATAACGCACAACCTCTTAAGGGGTCATTGTACTCATCATTATGAAAAACTTTTACTATCGGAACAAACCTGAAATCGCAGAAAAAAAAATCAGCTGTTTCCTACATTTATGTTCGCATGACTCGCCAAAATGTAGGGAGCATCTGATATTTATTTCACGATTTCACGTTTGGTCCCATAGTAAAAGTTGTTCATAGTGATAAGTACAATGACCCCTTAAGGGGTTGTGCGTTATTTATGTTACACCTTGTATACGGTACTTATAACAAAAAAGCAATTTAAAATTTTTGTCTGTCTGTCTCTTTGTTCCGACTAATCTCTGAAACTGATGGACCGATTTTGACGGGACTTTCATTGCCAGACAGGTGATGTTACGGGGAGTAGCTTAGGCTACTTTTATTTTAGAAAAATAATTAGGGTTCCGCGCAAAAAAATTAAAACCCATGAAATTGTGATAAAAAGTTGAAAAATATTTGTTTCATTTGGTAGGCCAATTCTTGAGAATAGGTATAGGCTATTTAAAATCACGCTACGACCCTTAGCAGCTGAGCAAAAAGAAAAGCGAAAACGAAGTAATAGCGCGGGCGGGCGATGCAACGCAGCGGGTCGGGGGACGAGGGAGTTTTATTAAAGTGTGGCTGTTATTTTAGTATATTGTGTATCTTACAACTTCCGCGCGGACGAAGTCGCGGGGCTTAGCTAGTTATTGATAAAAATAAATAGTCTTGAATACTTGAATGTGCTCTGGCGGCTGAGAGTATGTCATGCTCACTCAAATGTCTCGCTGATGGTGGCGCGTGTGTTGGATCATTAAGTTCCCTTCAAAATGGTTGAGCTGAATGGTGCTGATCCATGCGTCATGTACGTAGGTATACTGGTCATCTCTTAGCTGCTTATATTAATGTTTTAATCGTTTTTGGTTTTTATTACGGACGCTTTTAAAGCGCACGTCTTTCTACATTGTTCTCACATAACCAATATTTTGTAACAATATTTTGATTTAAAAGAGTGTCCGTGGAGTTTCTTGCCCGTTCTTCTCCATTGGACCTATTACGCTTTGGAATTGGCAACTAGCTCATCTTTCTTACTGACACCTTGACAATTAAAAAGTGCCTGTAATTGGTTTATTTGAAATAAATGCTTTGAGTTTGAGTCCTCACATTAAATTTTATTGCGATTTCTTCTTCGTCGTATCGATGGCACGACAGTTTATTAAAAAAAAAACTTCGCCACTACCACGGCATTGTGTCTTGATGAATAAATTAATAATTATCTACTTTTAAGAACCCCCTCTATTTGTTTCGGCATTTCTTGATTATATTAATTTGTAGTTCTATACGTAACATAATTATGTAGACTTTTTGTAGTTCTAAAAATATTTAAAAAAATATTTTTGTAAGTGTTAAAATAATCCTGATTAATTACAAATTCAATCACCATCATTATGTTATTTGATTCAACATTCTGTATCAAATTAGGTACATTCTATTCAAATTGCACTAAGCCTGTAATGGACTAGTCACGGAATAGTAAACAAACTAGAATAATTATAACAATGTACAGAAAATGCGTAATAAATTGTTAATCAAATTGCCACGTTATAGCCATTTCATACAACTGTCAAATAGACATTTGTTATTCAGTAATACAGACAATTTAAGTTAGTAGTCAAATTGATAAACAATTGATTTCCCTGACTCTACATTGGCGCTTTTTCAGGCCAGTTTAGACACGTTATAATTTTCACGTTATAACTGCGCCTGGGCTTTGAAAAATACCTTAAATATCGCCGTCACCATCTTGTTTTATTGTGGATAAAAAAACACTTTTTAGAAATTGTTTTTTTCTAACCACAGATAATATAATACTACGTACCCTAACTGACCAATTTATTCACTATTATGTTGATCACCACTTACCCAAACATAACAAGCTACAAATAGGTACAATTTATTCAAATTGTATACTAACTAAGCCTGTAATGGACTTGTGGACAAACTAGAACATTTGTCGCAATGTATTACGTAACATTGCGTAATGTTTATGAGCGAGCCTCGCATAATGTCAGGGATAGCCGACTAGTTTCGGACGCTAGTTGAGCTCATAAGTACTTTTGAGTGGTTTTCAAAGCGAAGTTCACACAATGTATGAGCACTGTAGTACCTAACTGTAGTTGATCTGGTTTGTAAATGTTATTTGATTGGTTAATGTCGTCATCATAATTACACTATTACGAGTAGCTTGAAGATGCTGAATGCCACAGCTGTAGATTCTTTAAAGCTTGAATGAAATTATTTCCTCGGTGTTATATACTATTTTAATTAACTCTTTATGTTTTATTTTAGATAAGGTTGAGACATTGTCTATAACTAAGTCTATTAGCTCGGCATGCTATGCGATTAGAACACTGAGGGAAGAATTAAGTTTACCTCAACTTAAAAATGTGTACTTTGCCTTGGAGGAGTCCAGGCTAAGGTACAGCATTGAGTTTTGGGGCAATAGCTACAAGTACAACATACAAATGGCATTCGTGATTCAGAAAAGAGCTCTAAGGACTATGCTCCGCCTGAAACAGACGGAATCATGTGAAGACCATTGTATTAGCTTAAAAATTTTGACAGTGCCATGCCTTTACATTTTAGTGTTGCTAACCAGCTTAGTTAAAAATTTGCACAAAATTGAGAGTGATGAGCAAAGACAAATTAGAGCTAGCACACGTAGAAAAGATTTGCCCAACACTATTCAACCGAAATTAAAAGTTATCAAACATAGCCCGAGATATCAGTGTGTATTTTTATACAACAAGTTACCTGTAGAATTCAAAACCATATACAGTGTTAACTTATTTAAAAACAAATTGAGAACCTATTTATTGGGGAAAGGCTGTTACAGTATCAATGAATTCCTAGATGACATGTGACATGTGACATGTGACATTGTAACTTATTATTGATTTTACTTATTATTACTTAGACATTTATTATTTATGATCTATTTGTACTCGAATTCTTAATTGACCGTTATTGTTTTTATTGACTTTTCTAAACGTATTTGATTTATTTTATTTTAATTGCAATTGTAATATGTTATTTTTTAAATTTTCAACACAATGTGCTTATATTGTTATGAAATAAATTACTTATGACTTATTGTATATAGACTAAAGTTAATAACAGCTGTAATAGCAACGCATAGCATAGCATAGCGCAGCATAGCATTACATAGCTGCTGTTGCTTTGCTGGCAATATGCTCGCCCTCTATTACATGGTACTTAAACATAACTGGCGAAATGTGGGTGTACTATGGGTACACCTCTGCCCAACCCTTCGGGGAAACAAGGCGTGATGTTATGTGTTAATAAGAGCTCTCTGAATAAATCAATCTGCTTAGCCATTTCCCAACTATGTTGGGGTCGGCTTCCAGTCTAATTGGATGCAGCTGAATACCAGTATTTTACATGGAGTGACTGCCTACCTGACCTACACGACCCAGTCGGGCCAGAAGCCCGAAAGTCTGACAATCAGTCTTAACTGGTTATCAGACTTTCGGGCTTCTGACGACCCATAATGATTGACAAAGATCCACGAATGACAGCCGGGACAAACGGCTTAACGTGCTTTCCGAGGTACGGAGGAGTCTCGGTATGTAAAGTTACCCATCCACGGACCAACCGCGGCAAGCGTAGCTAAACATGATGGATCGACCCGTGCGGCTGTTATTACTTAACCACGAGCTCCTCTGAACGTGAACGGTAAAAATAGCTTGCAAAGTCACCTACCTACCACAGTTTTCTTTATTATTTAAGCTAGATAAACTCAAATAAACTCGACAGCAATGCGATTCTGTACAACGGACGCAAAGACTATAATTAGTGTTCTGCTAAGCTAATAATTTATTAATAGGGTATGGAATAAAGGAAAAACTGTTTCCGCGACCCGCTGTCTGTAAGACCTCGTCTCATCGCTGCAATATCCTGTTACATCTCGGCACGAGATAAGGAGGACGAAATCCCTTATTTTTCACCTATCACATTGTTTCCACGCTGTTCTAGTGGGGAAACATACAGACAATTAATTTGTCCGACAAAGGAAATTAACATAAACGCAAATATTTTTATACAGAACAAGACAGGTGAGATATAAACGTTATTTTTTTTTTGTTATTTTGTGGCAATAAGCATAAGGGCTTATTGCCACAAAATAACAAAAATAAAATCACGAGAGCAAAGGCTATCGTGATGACAAGTGGTCAGCGCCACCTATAAATATGTTAAATACCACAGGCATCACAGCCTTGCCGCACACGCTACAGCCACAAAACGCCGCCACCTGTAGCTGGAAGCGGGTACTAAGTAGCGGACGTGCGCCACAGACACTTGTGGTCGCTGGTCGACACAAGTGGTCGGTAGCCGCTACTTTTACTAACCCATTGTATGGCGTTTTTGGCGACCACACGAAGTGAGAAGTGGCCTATTGTGGCGTGTAGCGAGCACCGGCGTTATTCGTGTGCGGCGAGTTCATATACAATGTACGAAAACTGTAGTCCGCAGCTCGGTGGCGGAGTTTTGTGGCTGTAGCGTGTGGACCATGTGTGGCAAGGCTTAGTATCTTGTATTCCTCATGGGTCTGTAACTACACTGACACTCATTTCTATTAAACTGATAATACTTCTTCGGACAAGGTCCAGTGAAGCAGCATAAAATTCCTCAGCGAAATAAAGAATAATATAATAATTTTTGCTCACCAAAACACAAACCTGTATGCTTCCACGAGCCACGTATGCTCCTAAGTGGAAAACAAGATAAGGGGTGAATTCTGCCAGTTCATTACATAACGCGCTAGCTCCACAGAGAGTGGCGTAAGCCTGACTGTAGCCAGCATTATGATGCAGATATTACGTGAAACGCTTCTCACGGTTCACCATCCGACTAGCCTTTTCCCAACTGTGTTGTGTCTAACCGAATGTAGATGTGTACCAGTTTTTTACATGGAGCGACTGCCTATCTGACCTCGGCAACCACGTTACAAGATAACAAGTACCGCTTGGTAAGACTGTCAAACTATCGGGCTTCTGATTATCCGTAACGATTGTCAGAGATCTACGAATGACAGCCGGGATCTACAGCCTAACGTGCTTTCCAATTCGAGACACGAACGATCACCCATCTACAGACTGACCTCAGCAAGCGTAGCTTAATTGCTTTGTTTTGCTTTGCTTTATTGCTTTGTATCTGTAATATTTATGGTGTGCGTAATAAAGAGTATTCTATGTATCTATTTTAATTTTCGAACAAACCGTGCGGCTGTTATTATTTAGGCACGAGCCCCTTTGGAAAGTGACACACTACTTAAAGCTCTCGATTCGTTCCGAGTTTAATTTGTCTATAGGGCAAAACTTGGGTAATCGGTGATAGTTTTGTTTTTTAATTGTAAAATTCGATTCATTGATCAGATTATTTTTTAAATTTACTGTGATACAGTAGACAAAAGAAGCTTTGCTAACTTATATCTAAAAATGTGGCAAATACTATAATGATTGAAAAATATACATTTATCAAGTCAGTAGTAACTTGGTAATAAAATACATATTATCCATCACCGAATAGCTACATATCACGGATTAGCCAAGTTTTGCCCTACGTTCTGCCAAGAGCGAATCTTTTTGGCATGTTTGTTTTCCTGTAATTCAAACCTTAAAAATATGAACTCACCAGTGATACCAACTATGCAAGCATGTTGCATCGTGACTAATCGGCTGACATACTACGTCAAAGGATAACGTGCCAAGCCAACATTATTATGTTTTGTCTCCTATCCCATAAATAAATAAATATTTTTAACAAGTCGCTTGCCACACGTCATAATTATTGCAACAACAGTCGTAACATTGGAATGGATGAAACGAAAAATCTAAATATGTAGCAGTAAACCTTCATGAACTAAATAAATGAAACAGTTGTACAATTTCTCATCTTTTCCTACAATAATTAGGTATTCCTTCCTCGCTGTCCGTCAGTACATTTTATATTATGAAAACGGAGTTCCCGCTCGTAAACCGTGTCGTGATACCGGTCGGTAATGTGCGAAGTGTCATATGTTTTACGACCCGTTTCATAGCACGGAGCGGTTAGGCCAAATGAAGTTTACGCACAAATACAATAAAATATTGTATTTCTCGCCCCTTTTCCTACAAGAAGATGCGACGACAATACGTATTTTTGTGAATTGTGTTGTGTCGTCGGATATTATGTCTCGGAAAAAGATGAAGTCACAAAAACGTTTCTGGAGGCATTTTGTTGCTACGAAAACAATGGGCACTTTCGAAAATTTGTTTTTGTCTGAATATTTAGAAGCCAGGTGTAATGATTATTTGGTAATATTAGTTAGACAAAGCGATAGGTAAGTAGGTTAGGTCTTGATGCTTACACTCCTTCTGGGGTAGTCGGGTAAAACCCGTTAAAGTTATAATAATAATTCTATATTTTAACTTTGCGTGACCCACTTCCTTAAACCTATCCACTTCATCTGAAAAACGAATTAAATAAACACTCTCTCTCGACTTACACAAGCCCTGCTAGCCCCTTCAAATCCTGTCCTCCTAGTAAAGTAAAACGCGCGTGAATACTCCATCTTCACGCTCGTTACACACGAGAGTTAGCACACAAATTGGCAGATCTACGTCATAAGTTGAACTCGCTGAAAATATGATGTAACTCAAGTAACGGTGGACGGTGGAATATATTTTACTTCGATGTTCCTTCAAGGTAATGTAATTAGGTGGCTGGCGTTTTATCTCTGGCATTTACCTAACGTTGTTTAAAGGACGTGACTAGGTAATTTATTGGGGGAGGTAGATTTATTGGGGTCAACAATAACTAACTTAATTGATATAAAAATATTTTTATTTTACGAGCAAAACTGGTAAAAAAATTGTCAATAAACAACCACTAATAAGAACCGACTGTGTTTGAACACATCAAAACCAATCTCGGATACCATGTCCTGCTGCAGGAGCGCAGGCCGCATAGCACGACACGCCAGCATTAACGATATTATTCGTCGAGCTCTTGTCACCGCCGGCGTACCAGCGATATTAGAACGAAACGGCTTGGTACGTGACGATGGGAAGAGACCAGACGGCATGACGTGGAAGGTGGGTAGACCTCTGGTGTGGGACGCAACCTGTGTCGATACCCTTGCGCCATCTCATGTTCCAAGCACGGCGTACTGTGTTGGCGCCGCGGCTGCGGCTGCTGAGACCCTTAAGCGGCGCAAATACTGTAACCTTATCGGTAACTACAGCTTTGAGCCGTTTGGGGTCGAAACACTCGGGTCATAAGGCCCAAGTACGCGTCTAATTTGAAAGAAATTTCTCGCCGACTGGTCGACACTTCACGTGACCAGAGGGCTGGCTCATTCTTTGGCCAAAGAATTAGCATTGCCATTCAACGTGGCAATGCTGCCAGTCTTCTGGGCACGTTTCCAGATGACAGCGATGCGGACGAGTACTTCGACGGCTAAGTTTCCATTTTTGTATATTCATTTGTTTATATAGTTAGTTAATTAGTTCGTAAATTAGTAATTGTATATTGTGTTTAAGATTTGAGAAAATAAAAAATCTAAAAATAAAAAAAATCTGCCTAGCATTATCCCAATATATTGAGGTCGGCTTCCAGTTAAACCAGATGCAGCTGAATACCAGTATTTGACATGGAGCGACTGCCTATCTAACCTCCACAATCCACTTACTGGGTAACACGATACCCAGATACCTTCAAGAATTAAAGATCAACAAAAATTCCCGGCATGCCAAGATGTAAAAGTTGGATTGCAGAAGTTTTACCATAGTACTAATCAAATCGACTAGCAGGAGAGGAAATCACATTATAGAGGCATGAGGAACAGGGTGTAAAGTTCACTCATCCTCCATAGAAAAGGGAGGATCCTCCGACCAGACGGGTGTTGTGTCTGGTGGGCTACTGCCCGACGGTTGATGTCGGGATGTTGTATATATGCTAGTCGCGCGGTAAACTCTGTTTGCGCGATGCAGGATTTTGCGTGACGTCAGTGTGACGCGTTCCATTGTGGCGATGCCGCCACATCACTCCCCTCCGGAGACCGGAGGTCGATAGTGGGCTGAGTCGTGTATCTTGCGATGCTTGCCAGGGCCAGTTGAGGTTCCAATGAGTCGGAACCGGGTGCCGCATAGTTCGCGGTGAGTCGGAACTGTCTGCGGAGATGCCCCCAGTGAGTCGGGGTGGCGCTGCGTTATGCTCCAGTGCGTTGGATGTGGTACAGCGCCGGGTTGAGGCTGACTGCTGGCGTCGACCAGGAGAGGTTTGAAGGGCTCTGCTTGTTGACCGGCCGAGAGTGCAGTGTGCTGTGCCAAGGTTGCTGATGAGGCTGAGGGTGATGACCAGGTATGCGCGGTCGCTGCATGCTGGTGGTCAGGATACCCGTTGTAGCCGTGGGTGCTGGCTGGCTGTGTGACTCGCTGCTCGAAAGCTCGAGGAAGTGATGCTGATGACGTCACGCTGTAGTAGTTGCACGAAGGCTGCGCTGACGTTCATGTTCGGGGTCACCAGTGTAGAGGCATGAGGAACAGGGTGTAAAGTTCACTCATCCTCCATAGAAAAGGGAGGATCCTCCGACCAGACGGATGTTGTGTCTGGTGGGCTACTGCCCGACGGTTGATGTCGGGATGTTGTATATATGCTAGTCGCGCGGTAAACTCTGTTTGCGCGATGCAGGATTTTGCGTGACGTCAGTGTGACGCGTTCCATTGTGGCGATGCCGCCACAACATCACTTCATGGCGTTCAATTTAACTTCCAAGATCCATTTATCCATTATCCCACCTTATAACCAAGAACGTCTACTATCTCTTAGGGTTCCGTAGTCAACAAGGGACCCTTATATGTAGTTTCGCCATGTCCGTCTGTGTGTCTGTCCGTGTCTTAGCTCAGAGACACTTTGTACTTGGAAGTTGTAATTTAGCACGGGTAAA
Organism: Fissipunctia ypsillon; assembly: GCA_947568875.1. Lineage (NCBI taxonomy): Eukaryota > Metazoa > Arthropoda > Insecta > Lepidoptera > Noctuidae > Fissipunctia > Fissipunctia ypsillon. The sequence continues at coordinate 20,923,323 of OX387660.1, read as the reverse complement.
CATACAGTATATTAATCACGCCGACAAAGTGATAAAACAAAAACTTGACAAATAGTTTTTTTTTCGATTGCCTCCCCCACACTGGCTGTTATTTGGAGTTTACTCCTTATGAATCGATTTTCATATAAGGCCCCCGGTATGGAAATTTTATGAGGAGTGAAATTAATACAAGCATTAACTCAAAAGCGTTACGTTTTTCTACGCAACGTACCTTTCGCACCTTTCCCGGAGTAAGCTCTAGTCGTGCGTTGGAGCTGACACACACACACTTTTTTTATCCTCTATCCCAAGGTAATATTTTTGAACGGCGTACCTTTCAAAAATATTCGGGCGTGTGAAAAACATTTTTCGGTTCTGGGATCCGTGTATTAAACTTTAAAGTGCAAATTTTTGTTAGAGTCAAGTGTCCCCCCACCTTACCAGCTAAATGGATGTTTTAGGATATGTGAAAAAATTCACGGCTGTAGTTATCGATAACGAAGTTATAAGTAAAATTATCACAACTAAGTAGGCTTTACAAGTTAACGAGTAATAATCGGCCAACTTACATTTGCAGTTGGAATGTATGAGAGAACATGTTTTTCAATTATTATGTTAAGTATGTTCTTGGGATAAATTCGTCCCAACTACAGAACCCTTCATTGTGCGTGATCCGACACGCCAGCCAGTTTCGTTTTTTCTTTCTTATTAAAGAACCAAGTATCTAATTCTACCTCTGAAGCTGTCACCTACTTTTGTGCCTAAGAAACAAACTGCTAATTACCTGTACAGGGCAAAGGAACGCAACTCGCACTAAATTATTTACTAATTAGAACCTAATACGTAATAGGTGGCGAAAAAGACACGTCCCGTACAAAGGAGACAATTTGCTGAAATTTTCCTCTTTTTCACTGAACACGGAGTAATTTTCTTTTACAGTGTTTCCTTTAAAAAAATATTCTCGGTGGTGGTATTTTTAGAAAAGTCGTTTTTGGATTGTAGTGCTCAAGCGTGGACAAAATAACGATGTACTAGCACAAACTTGTCTTGTTCGTTTATGTACTTTTAAAGTTAAAATGGTACTCAAGATACAGACTTGTCTAGTTTGGGGCCATTGTAAAACCCCTTGGCTATCTTTTTGGCAATAAAGTGTTATTTTTTATTTATTTACTATAATTCCTTTTTATTAAAATCTCACACACTCTATTTATATTATCTATACCTACTAATAATACTAATATTATAAAGCTGAAGAGTTTGTTTGTTTGATTGAACGCGCTAATCTCAGGAACTACTGGTTCGAATTGAAAAATTCTTTTAGTGTTGGATAATTTATCGAGGAAGGCTATATAACATCACGCTACGACCAATAGGGCGGAGCATCAATGAAAAATGTCGCAAAAACGGAGAAAATGTATTCCTTTTGAGAGCTTCCGTTGCGTCCGCTGTGTAAACGGTTAAAGTTACGTAAAAATCATGTATCACAGAATTGTTCCTCACAAAAAGTTCTAAAAAAAATTCGCGATGGCATATGTCTATCTTTTAAGGTTGGCTCACTATAACATTTTTAATGGTAATCAAGTTTGTTATAAAACAATGCATTACTTGCGAAGGTGTTTTCATAAACATGGTATTAATCCTTATCCAATTAAATAGTTTCATAATCAAGATTGATTAAGTATATGTAAATTCCTTTATAAATTATTCAAATCGGATGTTCCGTTTAAAAATTACGACGGATATAAAAACGCTTAAGTAAGAAAAAATCGCTTAGTCTATTAGTTACCGACACAATTTATTTTTTACTGAAGGTTTGAACGCGCTAATCTCTGTCATTACCAGTCGGATTTGAAAATTATTTCTGAATTTTATTGCGCAATTCTTGAGGAAGGCTTTATGGTATGTAACATTACGCTAGGACCGTTAGGAGCCGAGCAAAAAGAAAAAAGTAAGAACGAGCGCTAAATGAAAACGAAGTAACAGCGCGGGCAGGCGATGCGATGCGACGGGGTGGGTCAGGGGAACAAGAAATTTCACGCGGACGAACTCGCGGGCGGAAGCTAATGTATTTTATATGCACTTTATTAGTGTGAAGTGAGAGTAGTGGTAGCCTAGTGGTAACAGCCGCGACTTACGAATTGTAGGTCGTAGGTTCGAAACCAAACAGGTGTTTTACTTTGTGTAAATTATTTCATCACCACTGCTCTCAAAACGGTGAAGAAAAACATCGTGAGGATACCGGCATGTCCTAGAACCAAAAATTCGAAGACATGTGACTACTACCAACCCGCAATGGGCCCGCGTGGTGGATTACAGCCCACTCCCTCTCACAGAGAAGAGACCTGTGTCCCAGCTGTGGGAACATTATAGGCTGATTATTGTGTGAGGTGACAGCTATAGTATGTTTGATAGAATTCATAAACATTTTACTGACTATTTTTATTGACATTATCTTCAAAAATATTTTCGTTTTTAAATAGTTCATTATCGTTACAAGCTTTTTATTTTTACAATCAAATTCATGTAAAATCAAAACGATAAGCCAGCCGTTGTACAAAGACTTTCTACAAAGATATCTTTCTTTTCCACAGAAGAAACTCTCACTTTCTATTTTCCAGTCCTTTTCACTTCCTTTAAAGTTTAAACTTAACACTTCGGACCAAAAAAACTCACCAACTGCATTGAGGTCTAAAAATAAATCTGGTCTCAATGCTGCTGTAAATTAGAGCTTCGTGGCTCGTTAGTTAATCCAATTAGTGGACTGTTTTAATTGGATTCTTTTTGTGGTGCCGCTGCAAGGTGTTTGTGGTCGCTGTAAATGTACTGGGGAGTAATTAGGGGAGAAATGTGGTATTGGGTCGGTTTCTTTTATCGGTAAGGCTAATTTTGGTCGGGATTTTGAGGTGAAGTTAAAGTAGATTATATGTATGAGAAAGTGTTAAGGACCCAAATTGTTTAAGGGTAATTCGGAAAATAAATTTAAAGATTTTTGGTTGTTGAATACTTTAGCGTTCGCTACGATGCGATTAGGCAAACTGGTAATTGTTGCTAAATATTATGATTTTTTATTCCACATTTAAATTTCATGTAGGTACCTACAATTAATTTAGAATGACTTTATAAAAAAAAATATATTTGTGCACATAAAAGCTTATTTTTTTACGTGTCGAACATATTTTCTACCAGGCAAGCAGCGACCTTACGAACTAACAAACGTCTACTGCAGCTATTACATTTTCCATCCTTTTTCATACATAACCTAAGGGCCTAACCTAAGTAGTACTTTTCTCTCCACCTTATGGTATTATCTAGAACAGAACACCAGTGTTTTCTTATATTTCTAACTCGTAACTAGTGGTGCCTTCAGACAGGGCTTATGAAATTTTATGTAATTGTCTCTGAAGCTTGGAACATGGTCTGAAAATGTGCGAACGAAGAGTTAGGTGTGTGGTCTAAGATGTAAGAAAAGGACTATAGTATGAAGTTAAACAAATTAATATTGCGTTATTTTTACTGTATGCTTGCGGATTATTTAATATTGCGTTATTTAATATTTGTATTAGTATGTTAATAATTTAATTAAAACTGGCTACTTTTATTTTACATAATCAGCCTATAATGTTCCCACTGCTGGGACACAGGTCTCCCCTCTGTGAGCGGGAGTGGGCCGTAATCCACCACGCGGGCACAGTGTGGATTGGTGGATGTCACATATCTTCGAATTGTTGGTTCTAGGACATGCCGGTTTCCTCACGATGTTTTCCTTCACCGTTTTGAGAGCAGTGGTGATGAAATAATTTATACAAAGTAAAACGCCTGTCAGGGTTTGAACCTACGACCCATATAACTCGTAAATCGCGGCCGTAACTACTGGGCGCTCACTGCTCCCACTTTTGTTTTAATATACTAACCGTAGATATAACTCAGCAATGAGATTTAAAGAAAAGCGCTGCATCACAGTTGGGACATGTTCAATTCCGTAAATAATAAAATAGATTGATAAAACTAAGTATGGACATTGTAGGTATTGTGACCTAGCTTGGAGTCTTCTAATTGAGTGTCAAGAATCTTGCGCATATTAATTTTTGATACATGTTCTAAAATAATAATAATTCTAAAACCCGCTACCTCTTATACTTGTGCCACGCTTATAGATTTCGTAGAGAGAAGTAAGCCGGGAAAACGTAAGATTTCATTGTAGAGGAACTAGAGGGGACATTGTAGAGGAACTAATGGGGAAAAATTGTAGAGGAACTAGTGGGGACAAAATGCAAAGGAACTAGTGGGGACAAATTGTAGAGGAACTATTGGGGACAAAATGTAGAGGAACTATAGGGGAAAAATTGTAGAGGAACTAGTGGGGACAAAATGTAAAGGAACTAGTGGGGACAAATTGTAGAGGAACTATTGGGGACAAAATGTAGAGGAACTATTGGGGGCAAAATGTAGAGGAACTAATAGGGAAAAATTGTAGAGGAACTAGTGGGGACAAAATGTAAAAGAACTAGTGGGGACAAATTGTAGAGGAACTATTGGGGACAAAATGTAGAGGAACTATTGGGGACAAAATGTAGAGGAACTAGTGGAGACAAATTGTAGAGGAACTATTGGGGACAAAATGTAGAGGAACTAGTGGGGACAAATTGTAGAGGAACTATTGGGGACAACATGTAGAGGAACTAGTGGGGACAAATTGTAGAGGAACTAGTGGGGACAAATTGTAGAGGAACTATTGGGGACAAAATGTAGAGGAACTAGTAGGGACAAATTGTAGAGGAACTATTGGGGACAAAATGTAGAGGAACTAGTGGGGATAAATTAGTTCTCTTTACGACACGCTGTGGGCTTTTTTGATATAATTTATGGTAAACAGAGAAAAACTACAGCTGTGTTTTGATTTACGATTTTGTAAGTTTGTGGTCGGTGTTGTGTTTTTTGGCGTGAAATAATTCAGCAGAAGGTGATTTTGTTATGAATATTTTTGGAAGAAAGTTGTGCAGTAAAGTGTTGAAGATGTGCCCTTGTATAGTAATGTTAATTACTAATGGAATTGTATGGCTCAGCAAATCTCGTCTCCGGTTAATTTTAGTATACCTAAACCGCTACAAATAGCGTTTTTTGGAATTAATTTAGCCATAAGTTAATTTTTGTCATTTCATATGGTGATTTTTAAACCCAGATGTATAAAGAGGGGTTATATTTATCTAAATAAAATTAACAGGAGTGATATATTATATTTATCTAAATCATTATTTTCGTTCAAAGTCAATGTGCTAATAGAAAAGCAAAAGGCTGTGTTTCATTCTAACCTCTTGCTGGCCTTTATGTCTAATCTTGCTTTATTTTTATAACAACATCACAAAATCAAAATATTTTACTTCACATAAACCTACATGGGCACTTATGAAACGTCAGAAGCTAGGTGCACGGTTCCAATTGGTCGTTTCCTATGGAGAAGAGCCGGCAAGAAACTCCACGGTTATTCTTTTACAAATGATTGGCTTTCACAATGTTTTTAAATTACAGTGTTACTTACCTAGTGGGTATGGGGGAGGACAGTGTAGACCTGTCCACAAGTACTAGAGTGACAATTCCCGTAATTTTAAGAACCTTCACAGTCTGAAGCCCAATTCCCGTAATTAAAAACGTTCAAAATCTAGTCGCAATCTCATCTCAACGACAACCAAATGTCACAAATGTAGGAAAATTATAGGTATTTTTGACATATTGAGACTGAGATCAGACTGTGAATGTTCTAAAATTACGAGAATTGCCCCTCTGATCTCAGTCTCAATATGTCAAAAATACCTATAATTTGCATACATTTTTGACAAGTTTTTGACATTTGATTGTCGCTGAGATGAGATTGCGACTAGATTTTGAACGTTTTTAGTTATGGGTATTGGGATTCAGGTACTTAACAAATAGAAAATGGTCTACAAATCTAGTCTATTAAGCCTACAACGTTCTCACATTCGCAAGATATGAAAGAATCTATATAAAAAATTAAAAAAAAACACAATAGAAATCTATAAACCAAATGACATGATTGCCATTACAATCACGCCTTGTTTCCCCGAAGGGTTAGGCAGAGATGAACCCATAGTAGGTACACCCACATTTTGCAAGTTATGGTCAAGTCCCATGTAACAGGGGGTGAGTCTATTACCATTAACCTTTTGCCTTGCTTTATTCTTCAACAGAGTAAATAATTAAATGAAGAAACCGTATCTTAATGAAATATGATAATGAAGACAGGCCAAGAACATTTTATATTTCATTAGGAATTAAGATTTCAATTAAAGATACTTTATTATGCACAAAAAGAATTACGAATGGTATTAATATTTTCTGGGAATATAAAACAGAAGTAGCTAATTGAATTAATGTTATTGAATGCTATTTGAAGATCTTATCACTTATACTTGGAATGTCAAGAAAAAAATTACAGGGCAACAAATATTTATTATTTTGTAGAAAAGGCCTACAATGTTGTCTTTTGATCCACTGACATAAAAGCCTACGTCTTAATTAATTAAATTATCTTCAGTAGATTTATACTAACTCAATAAATTAATCATTGACATCACATTCATTTGGACTCTTATACAAGGTGGAACAGGACGATTGACATCACTTTAAACCACGTAAATAGAATCATGTTCTTTACCCGTAGGTATACAAAATATCAATCAAAGCCAATGAATACTTTAGCCACAGGAAATTATTTTTCATATTCTTATTTTTCAACATGATGTAGATCTGAGTCCGTAATAATAGGTAAACATTGCCGCTGCCGCGCCCCGCACCCCGCACCGAACCGTTGGTCAGTGACTTTTCGTAGATAAAGCGCGTTTACAGCCCTCGCCAAACTTTGTGACCGCCTTGAATATAGTCGCGAGTCCGAACTTGCGCATGGTACAGTCGAGTGGACAATACGTAATCAACCAAACAATTTTCGTTTTCTAACATTTTTAATACTTATTTTATTATGTCAATTTATTTTTATTTGGTGATTATAAGTTCGTGTTTATTTCATAGGTTATTTTATTTTATTTAATATATAATGTATGTGTTATTTGTAAAACATATAGGTTAGGTAATAATAGGATAAATGTAAATAAAAAACATTAATATAAATAAAAACTATATTCACAATGGGGCCACACCTTCCATAAAAACATCTCCCTTACTAGTGGATGGTTCCGCATCCGAATCACTCTCTTCACAAAAAATATCCGAATCATCTTCATCTGATTCATTATCGCTCACGTGAATTATTATTTTTTCAGTTAGGTCATCTATGATGACATCACTTTTCTTATATTCTTCTTCAATATTTATAACTTTGTCGCATAGTGCAGTCCACTCCTGTTCACCCATGCTATTTACTTTTTCTTCCACTAGTTTCATATATCAGTTATATTATTTGTGACATTTTTTTTCGCCACGTAACCTTTTATGGATTCCCAAGCCATTTCTATGGGGTTCAAGTCGGGATGGTAAGGTGGAAGCCGTAATATTGTGTGATTGTGTTCTTCTAAAATTTTATTAATATTAAATTTTTTAAATTTTTCTTTGTGTATAGAAATTAATTTATACAGTTCTGGTTTCAGCATGTCAGAACTGCAAGGGATATTTTTTGCCGTAAGCCATGCCACCATTTCTGCCTTTTTGCTATTTGACGTCGGCGCTGCATCCTCTAATTTGTTATGATAGGGTGCATTATCTATCACCATAACCGATCTCGGTGGGAGATTCGGCAAAAGTTGTGTGCGTATCCATTTTTCATAAATAATATAATTCATATTATCATGGTAATCTCCGGTTTTCGTACCTGCCTTAAACATTAAAAGGCCGTTGGGTACAAATCCTGATTTGGATCCAGCATGTACAATGACGACACGTTGACCTTTTGATATCTTTTTTTTTAAACCTTTATGCCTTTTACCTATATGCGATGAATCGACATACGATTCGTCAGTGTAAACTATCGGTCTTCCTTCTGCGCGATATTTCGTTATTGCACGCAAATATTCAATTCGCTTACAGCGAATATTTGTATTTTCAATTAATAATTTGCGATTGTCTTCAGTTTTTTTCCATTTAAATCCTATTTCATTTATAATTCTCCTCAAACTCGTTGCGGATCCTTCAAAGTTTATATCTTCTTTTAATTTTTTTAAAAGTTGAGCAATTGTCGGCAACTCTTTCTGTGTTACATGAAAATTGTGGATACATCTTTTGATGATACCTTGGTCAAAATTGTCGATTCCGGTTACCTTTTTTACCCCTTGCCTCTTCTTTCCGGGTGTACGAAAAACTGCTAATAAATCGGAACTTGGTTCATTAGCAACCGATATAATACGTCGTACAGTTCTTTCTGATACTCCTGTAGCGGCTGCAGTCCGTTTATGTACTGCCTTCAAATCGTATTTAAGGCCTTCTTCAGCTTCTTTCTTCATAAATTTATAAACATCGTAGACCATTTTACGAGCCTGGCGTCGTAAAACATTACAACGTCCAGTAGGCATGTTTATAAACAAATAACAACGAGTAACAATAACAACAAGTAACAATAACTAAAAACTATAACAACAAATTAACGAAACGATCGAACGAATTCTGAACGCGACAGTACTCTCGGAGCTCAACAAGTGCGTGATTCGTGTACGGACGTAGCACTCACACTAAGGCGTGGGTGCCAGTACGCGTCGCGGTGAGCGGTGCGGGCGCGCGGGGTGTGGCCCTGCCCCCAAGCTCTTGTGCGTCCCGCTAATACCCTGATTTTGTGTTCTGCGCAATGCAATGAGCCTAGTTTCGGGGCGGTCACAAAGTTTGGCGCGGGCTGTACTTTTTATGCAGTTGATTCTGCTATTTATTTTGTTTGAAAACTGCAATTTTTTAATTTTCCATTATCTACTAATTTCCGTGTTCTAAAATGTTTCGATTGGCTAGTGCTATGCTCGTTTTAATTTAATGTCGTACGTCCAGATACACGTTGTATAATCCTACCGACCTATTTCGGTCACGGTGGCCAATCTCAACGAATATTAGCCAGGTATACTCAGGAGATGTTACAGTGCACAAGTGTGTGCGCACATGCAGGTGCATTCTCTGTTCCTTTACTCTCCGAATCCGATGGGACGGCAACCCGACACGACCGTAGAGAGATCAGGCGCAGGACCAACGGCTTAACGTGCTTTCCGAGGCACGGGGGTATCACACCGCCAACTTCCAAACTCCGGGCTACTACATAGAAACTCCTAACGGAAAAACCCAATAATACTTTGCTCGACCTGGGAATCGAACCCTGGACCCCACGCTCAGCAGTCGCGCTTTTGACCACGAGACTAACGGGGCAATTTGGAGTCTTAATAAGTAGCTAAATGCATAGTGTTCCGTTTTACTTTTATACGGTATCTTAAAAACAAGCAACAAGAATTATTCCAATATAATTTCTGCCTTAGCCTCGCTATAATTCAATTTGAGATCTATAAAGACTCGGAGTTTCGCATCCAATCTCCTGAGATTGAAGACGAGCAATGAATTTAATCTAATATGTACCACACTTGTATAACTTCGCTAAACTCAGTTATTTATTTATTATCTTGTGGGAATTCAGGAATTAAAATACAAACAACTTACAAATTGAATAGTTTAATTGCACTTTGTTTTTGTTATGTTAAAAAAAAACAATTACCTGTATGTACATCTATACTAATATTATAAAGAGATCAAATTTGTTTGTAAGTTTGTGTGTAGGAGGTAATCTCTGGAACTAATAATCCAATTGTAAAAAAATGTAATTATAATAAATTTTATTTTTCATGCTTATTAGACGAGCTATCACAATTTTGGTCTAGCAAGTCGGAAAGAAATACCTCTTAAAACTACTATTCCTTTATTTTAATGTAAATTTACATTATCTGTACGCAGCACTTTATTAATGTAAATAAAACAACTAAAATAAAAAAATCAGCAATGGATGTTGAAATACTCGTCGGCCGAAGGCTCGCTGCGCTGCCGTTCGCTACGCGCGTTTTGCCACAGTAACGATACATTGCGTGTGAGGTAATAAAGCAAATCAGGTTTATTGGATTCCCATAGCGTTCCTGAAAAATTTTCATGTACCGGTCATCTTAGTATGATAATTATATTAAATTCACCCCATCAGTCCACGGAGGGCTGTCCCTTACACCCTATATAATTGAAAACAATGTATGGCAACCTTCCGCCTTAAAACATTCTACAAAAATTCCGCGACACCATATTTCTATCTTTTATATTTTATCTTTTCTATTTCTTTTATGTTATAATAAAGTATTTTTTCGAGATACTTACGCTTGGATTATTTAAACCACAGAATATTAATCCATAGCAAAATAAATTATTTCATGATTACAAGGACATCATAGGGATAAGATTTGCCCTACGGTATGTCAATTGGTCATATAGTTTCGGATATAATAAAAAAATTACTAAAACGCAAAATGCCGCTAAAACTTTCATACAAAATCGACGCGAACGAAACCGCGGGCGAAGTGGTGATAAATGATAAATGATAAATGATAAATGATTTTATTTCTGTAAGTAGGTTTATACAAACACTTTAACATGTCAAACATTTTTTTTTTTAAACTAGATGAGGCCGGCGTTTCCTATCTGACTACTCTGAGAAGAAAGGCCGAAACAAACTCAGAGGTCACAGTCTCTTTTAAAGTCCAGACATAATCTTGGTCAGATCATGTGAAGACCATGTAGGTTGGTGTCTGAAATGGTCTTTTGAGGAAAGAACCACACAGATTGAGTGGACCTGTCCAGTCAGTGCAAGCATCTGTCAGTAATCGTACAGCTCAAAATAAAAGTTAAGGAGCTCAACGATTCGACGAACAATACCAAAGAAAGGACATTTGGGTAGGCCGCATAATTTACTCAAACTGGCAAACTATGATTAAAGCTGAGAGAAAAGAAAAAGAAAAAAACAAGGACCCACATAGTCTTCATATTCACAGTAATTAAAATAATATTACATTTTACAAAGTAAATATTCATGTCAATGTATATATAAAATTCATCAATGACAATGTATATATAAGAAAAAAAAATAGCAAAAAGAAAAGAACAAAAAAAAAATCAGTATGTATATAAAAAAAAATTAAATTTGTTGGAGCAGCTCAATCCCACGCCTTTTTGTCATCAATGTAATCTTTAACGGTATAAAAGGCTTTCTGGCGCAACTTACGTTTAATAAATGATTTGAATTTATTAAGGCTCAGATCTTGAACGGGGCTTGGAAGTTTATTATAAAAACGTATAGGTACATTGACATCTGAACGAGCCACCTATTTTCTTGAGCCTTGTTATAGGTGTGTAACAAATTTGTGTTTGTTCCTAGTGTTCATATTATGGATATCACTGTATTTTTTAAACCATTTTATATTTTTATGGGCATATAAAAGATTTTCAAAAATATACTGAGAAGGCACAGTCATTATATTAATCTCCTTAAATTTCTCTCTGAGAGAGTGTCTTGGACTTAACTTATAAATTGATCGAACAGCTCTTTTCTGCAAAACAAAGATAGTCTGAATGTCGGCGGCATTTCCCCACAACAGAATACCGTATGACATTACACTATGAAAATAGCTAAAGTACACTAAACGGGCTGTCTCTATGTCAGTTAAATTACGAATTTTTCTAACAGCGTATGCTGCAGAGCTTAGCTTTTTTGACAATTTATCTATATGTGGGCCCCACCGAAGCTTAGCATCCAAAGTTAAGCCCAAGAATACTGTGCTATCTTCAGGATTCAATTATTTGCCCTTTATCAACACCTTAGTTTTCACCTGCCTAACGTGAGGCAGCGGAGCAGAGGTGAATGACTGACATTTCAGAAATTTTGCACAAGGGTTCGTTTTATAATGTAGAGGAGCTCTAAGAAGGGGTTTTTGGAAATTCGCCTTGTTATGGGGGTGGAAAGGGGGGATTTCCATTGTATAAAAATCTTATTTCTTAAGTTAATAGACTTGAAGCTTACCACGAATACATTCCTAAATGAATAATTAAGTTTGTTATTATTTAGTTTTTAAAAACGAGTGTACCACTAAACGCCGACAGACACTACGCCGACAGACTGAACACTGACAAGACTTTACTTCGACGGGACTCTTCGCCGACAGGACACTTCGCCGATAGACTGCCAACAGGTCGACGGAGCCCCGCTACGCGGGTCTCCTATTTCTGTCTGCAGGGTTAAAAGGAACCTAACCAAACCGAACCTCGAGGTGCCTCTGTCGTCGACCGTCTAGGGTTAGGATTTTCGGGTCAGGTTCGGAATAATCAGAAGTAAGGATGCCCTGTCGGCGAAGTGTCCTGTCGGCGAAGAGTCCCGTCGAAGTAAAGTCTTGTCGGTGTTCAGTCTGTCGGCGTAGTGTCTGTCGGCGCAGTGTCTGTCGGCGTTTACTCGTATAATGTTTCAAAACTACCCGTCAGTGGAATTTTAGGTGTTAAAGTTTGTATGGAAGAATTTTCGCGCTAGGAACACGCTCCTAACGAATAACGGTATTAATACTGTTTCGAAAATCGACCAGCAAAAGGGGTAATTAAGTTTTGGGGGAGGATTTCACTACGTGTCTGGATTAAGTCTAAAGTAATCTAATCATAAAACGACGAAACAAGTGATTGAAGATTTTTCAAAAATCAATCCCTTTCAGGGTGAAAAGGGAAGAACAGTGTTATATATTTTAGTTTTTTTTTTTTTTTTTACTTTCATCAATAAATTAATAATAAGTAAACGTGGCGTTCTGTACATTCTGCCTACCCCCATGGGAAGGATGTATGTATGTAATAATAAGTAAAAGGATCCTAATCATAAATTTTCTAAAACTACCTGTTAAAAGGGGTGGATTGTGTTAAATTTTGTAGGATAAAATACGAAATCCACGATCGCAGGTAAAGTGCTAGTAAATAATAAAATAAATAAATAAATACCCATTATTTTACAATAAATATGAAACACAACAATAATTTTTGTTTTCTTGTGTTCCAGAAAAAAAAACCGATTACGCTGAAACAAAAAACCTTTGAATAAATAATATAGGTAATTTTATTAGTTCTTAATCATTCTTAGAACAGAATGCCTACTTTTTTTGTAAACCTAATGTTAACTTAACAAACCTTTTGAAATCTGCCGAAAAGACGTGCTAATCCAAAAGAGGGCGTTCATTTTAGTCGAATTTCCCATAAGGGAAATCGGAACACGAAACCCCAACGCTTATGGAGAATAATCTCCTGAATACAGCTAGCTAAGAACAAAACCAATTATTGTACGCGTGACAAGAATATTAAATAAAATATTTTTTGTCCACAACTAAAGCCGAATTTACATCGTAATGTAAATTCGGCTTCACGCTTTAATTCATTTTTTTTTAAGCCGGATTTACGATATTAGTTGCGTTAACTTAATTATTCATTGATAGTTTCACGTGTAGGTATATAATCAGGTATCTATTTATACGTGAAGTTATCAATGAATAACTAAATTTGCTCAACTAGTTCCATAAATCCAGCTTTATAATATGTCGGATAACCACTGTGCGCTTGCTATGGACTTTTTTGGGGTTCCGTACTCAAAGGGTGCCAACGGCACCCTATTACTAAGGCTCCGCTGTCCGTCCTTCAGTCCGTCCGTCGGTCACAGGGCTGTATCACCGTAATAGGTAGACACTTGAAATTTTCACAGTGTGTGCTATTACGGCTGCTATAAACAAAAAATAAAGTAAAACACTAAAGGGGAAACACACAAGAAACGTGTTTGACTTTTTACTAAAGTTTTTTTTTAATAACGTTATATAATAGTATTTTAACACTATAATATAGTAAATTATTTTTAAAAAATACACAAAGGAACCCTTCGTGAATCTTCTGAATGGCACTTGGCCGCTTTTCTTAATGAAGAATCGATTCAATTATAAGGCGAAGCACGGTTATTAATTATTTATACTCGTAGATTAATATTTCACGTCTATTCATACAAAGGACCTTATCCAATGACATTGAAGGTTAATTATTTTGCGAACTACTGTTATAATATACAAGGTGTAACATAATTAACTCATAATTTCTCTGCACAGCTGATATACCGTTGAGGAATATAAAGCTGGCAAATTCTAAATCGATTGATCTTGTAATGCTTGACGTACCTAAATGTGAAATAATAAATGACTATAGTATATTATGCTTACCTATATGACTTAGATGACTAAAATGAATGAACGAATTGATAATAATGTTTTTTTTTTAAAATAAAATGTAATAAATTATTGATTAATGTTTAGTATTGTGATGAATTGTAATAATTAGAATCAATTTTATATTTTAATTCGACATGAAACTTTTGCAGTGCCCTTACAGGGTGCATGTCTTACACTGTGCCATGAACCAGTGTTGTTGCATGTTAGGAAATAAATAAATAAATAACGCACAACCTCTTAAGGGGTCATTGTACTCATTATTATAAACAATTTTTACTATGGGACCAAACCTAAAATCGTTAAAAAAAAATCAGTTGCTCCCTACATTTATGTTCGCATAACTCGTCAAAATGTAGGGAAAAGCTGATTTTTTTTCGCGATTTCAGGTTTGGTCCCATAGTAAAAGTTATTCATAATGTTCAATGACCCTTTAAGAGGTTGTGCGTTGATTATGTTGCACTTTGTATAATTAGTTTTTTACCATATAATATTATTATATGACTCATTGTTTGGTATCTTAGTTTAATTTAGAAATATGTATGTACCTATAACCGTACCGTGTATGTACCGTATGAGTTGTGCCCGGTAGATGGCAATAGGCTCGCCCCCTATTACATGGGACTTAAACATAACTAGCGAAATGTGGTTGTACTATAGGTACACATCTGCCTAACCCTTCGGGGAAACAAGGCGTGACGTTATGTTTTTATGTATGTACCTACTTCCTTGGTATCTTCTCATATAATAATTCTTCAGTGTCTTACAACAAAAATAACTGAAATAAATGACAACAAACTCATTTTTGTCGTAATACTTACCAGCTTGTATACGATGAAAACCTTCCATCACTAATTTAAGTGTACTCACTAAAGGAAAACACGTTACGGAAGAAAGTAGAGAACTTAGGATTGAATTTTTGTTGGTACCTTGTGAAAACAGTCAACTCCGTCAAAAAAAATACTTAAAAATAGTCTAAGTGATTATTTATAAACGATATAGTGTTTAATACAAAGCATTAGTAACATAAAGTGAGTGACATTGAAGTTCGTGCAATACATTCAATATAACTGACTAAAATCAAGAAAAAGTGTTTGAAGTAAAATAACGACTACCAACATAATTCAAAAGTGATGATTATAGTGATCAATATCGTTCAATAAACGGATGTATACTGGACTATCTTCGAAGATTTGAGAAACATAAACAATAAAAAGGTACATTATCTAATATTGTTATGAAACTCCCAAACTATTATGAGAAAAAATAAAATAAAAATCAGCCTTGAAATTTTATCTATGCTATAAAAACGCCACCTATGGTCAGAAAGCACCACTAGCGACCAAATAATCGATTACTAGTGACTTACCAAAATGTACTAAGTTGTCATTACCACTTAGTATCTTAATAACTCACTGGGTGTCGCTACTTGAACATACCCAATTCAAAAATAAGATTCACCAAGAGATGGCGTCATCTACCTTATGTGCAGGATATAAACAAAAATTACCAATAAGGGAAACTCTTATTTGTTCGCTCTGCAAGAGTAGATATGATCTGGAGTGTGCAGGTGTAGCAAAAGAATACTACCTGAAGTCTATGACATTGGAACTAAGAAACACCTGGACGTGCCAGACATGCATTTGTAAAATACCAAAGACAGGTAATACTAACACTCCCATACGATCCCACAAAAGCCCTGAATATGACTGCTTAGCCGCATCAACAGCGAGCAACAATGTTACTATGAGGAAGAAAACTATAAACCCCAAGAATGACACAATTTGCTCTGAAAACCTGAGCTTGATTGGAGACACTTTACAGGCAGAGGATATTGCAACTATTGATATGAATAATTCTCTAATAAATTCCCTAGAAAACACTCAAGTTCAATTAAACATACAAAGTTTGAGCGAAATAATTATACTACGCTTGAAAGAAAACAATAAATCCATCATTGAAGAACTACAGAACACAATACAAACTGAGATTAATAGAGCCATCGCAGAGCTGAAACTAGATTTTGACTCCAAAATAAATACCTTAACGACACAGAATGAACAAAGAAAACAAGAGATAGAAAACATAAACACTAAACTAGCAACACTACAATTAGAAAACGAAAATTTAAAAATAGATATAAGGCAATTGTCATCTCAGCCATTCCAAGCTCCAAACGTACCTGAAAATCAACACCACAAACTTGTACTGTACGGCCTCACAGACTACTATCAGGAATCTGAGGCTGAACTATACAACAGACTGGTAGAACTATTTCGCGAAATTGTTAATGTAGACTTATCAGGATACATAGAAGACATGTATCGTGTAGGAAGAAAAGGCACAAACAATAGACCGCTTGTAATAGAACTACTTAGTAAAAGAATGACCAGATATATCGTCACCAATAACCAGTGGTTTCAGGGAACTGGACTAGGCGTTTCAGAATTTTTAGACGCGAATTCACGAAAACAAAGGGCTCACTTGAGAGAAGAATTATTTAAGGCTAGACAAAACGGACATCACGCAATAATTAAAAATAAAGTGTTATACATAGATGGAAAACCTTTAAACAAAAAATTCGACAACATCAAACCACAAGATATAGACGCAACTTACCAGGAAAACAATACGAACACGATGAGCACCCCTAACCTATCTCATCACAATATGCCCAACGAATATTTAAACCGTACATTTCGCAACCGAAGACCAAGAATTTAAAATACTTTTCCAGAATTTCCAAAGCCTAAACAACAAGCAACACTTACTAGACGCCTTCATTACCCAAAATTCTAAGTACAAAACAATATGCATCTCGGAAACCTGGCTCTCAGAAGAAAAGCTCGAACTAATTAAAATTAGCGGCTACAAAATTGCATCTTCATATTGTCGCAGTACCAGAACAGGCGGCGGTGTCTGCATGCTACTTCAAGAACATATAGACTGTATACATAGGAGTGATATAACAGATAAATCTATAGAATATGTACTAGAGTTATGTGCTACTGAATTGCCT
This sequence comes from Fissipunctia ypsillon, assembly GCA_947568875.1. NCBI lineage: Eukaryota > Metazoa > Arthropoda > Insecta > Lepidoptera > Noctuidae > Fissipunctia > Fissipunctia ypsillon. The sequence continues at coordinate 20,906,073 of OX387660.1, read as the reverse complement.
AAAGAAAACTTATTGATAATAACTATGTATTGGAATAGAAGAGAGGAAGAAGTTTTTTATCAGCAACTAAAACTAATTATAAAATATATAAATAAAAAATATTCAAAGCTTAACATAGTTATAGGCGGTGACTTTAACATTAATATCTTATCAGATAACCTTAAATCAAACCAATTTATAAATTTAATGCAAGAATACAAATTTACCCAACATATTAAAAGTCCAACACGTGTAACGTCTAACACAACTACATGCTTAGATTTAATATTTACAAATTTTCAATTCAATGATATGTACATAACTGTAGAAGAGCTAGGATTCTCAGACCATAATAGTACAATTCTACATTTAAACTTGCCGAAACAGACAAAAAGAATAACCTGGTCTGCAAAGAAAAGATTTTATAATCACACAAACATATCAAAATTTAAGTCTAAATTAAAAGAAATAAATTGGAAAGATATCATAACCAATGAAAAAGACATGAACAGTAATTACGAAGCTTTTAATGATACACTCAATAATATACTTAATCAATGTATACCATTAAAAAAATTAAAGTTAAAACCAAAATTTAAAAAATACTGGCTCACCGTAGGCATTAAGAACTCATGTAAAAATAAAAGATTATTAAAACTACTAACCACAAAAACAAACAATCCAATATTGACAAATTATTACAAAAAATACGAGAAAATTCTAAAAAAGACAGTAACTACAGCAAAAAAGCTACATTATAAAAACAAAATGACTAAATCTAATAATAAAGTTAAGACAATGTGGAGCATAGTAAATGAACGCACGAATAAAAAAATAACTAATGAGAAATCTAACATCACCCTACTTAAGAATAACGGTATGACTTCTGAGCCTAGAGAGGTAGCAAACATATTCAATGACTTTTTTGCTTCTATCGGAGATGCTACGAACAACTCAACCGGCCAACCGAAGGGATCTCCTGTTCTGAGCCCTACAAATAACTCAATCTTCCTCAGTCCAATTGACCCCTACGAGGTGAATTCATTACTAAAAAGATTGAAAAATAAAAAAAGTCACGGTATTGATGAACTTCCCCCTACCTTATTAAGACAATGTGCAGATGAATTAACACTACCATTTTATCTATTGTTAAATCAATCATTTGAAGAAGGAGCTTTTCCCAATCTCTTAAAAAAATCTCTCATAAAACCCATACATAAAAAGAACTCAAAAACTGACCCAAATAATTACCGCCCCATTGCCCTCTTACCGACAGCTTCTAAAATATTTGAAAAAGCCATGTGTAATCGAGTCTATGCATTTTGCGAGAAATATCATATATTTAATGACTGTCAAAACGGTTTCCGAAAAAACCGCTCCACTACTTTGGCCGTTTATAAATATATCCAAAAAGCTCTTGACATAATTAATAATAAAAAGTACGCGATTGGACTCCTGCTGGATATGACGAAAGCATATGATAAAGTACAATTTGACATATTATTAAATAAACTATATAGTATAGGACTTCGCGGTAAATGCTATGACTGGTTAGTATCTTATCTGAAGCATAGAGAACAAATAGTAGAAATTGAATATTATAACAATAGTAAAAATGAAATAGAATTAATCAGATCTCACAGCAAACAAATCACCGCCTCAATCCCGCAAGGAAGCGTCATAGGATGTTTCTTATTTCTAGTCTACATAAATGACCTTCCTAATAATATACATGAGCAATGTGTCCTGTTTGCTGATGACATATCTATACTGACATCATGTGAAAACAACAGCAATTTAAATGATAAATTAAATTCTATATTAAATGACACAATAAATTGGATGACTAAACATAATCTGGAAATCAACTTCAAAAAAACTAAAATAATCTCATTTTACCCCCGCCAAAAAACATCAATAAATATAAACTTTAGCTATAAAAATAATAAATTAGAAGTCGTAGATAAATTCACCCTACTAGGCCTAAATATTGATTCACAAATAAATTGGAAGTCCCATATTCAAACAGTAAGAGCAAAATTATCAAAATTTTCATACGCCCTCCGCGAGATCAAAAAAACCACCGACCTTAAAACTGCACTAATGACGTATTACGCGTACGCCTACGCATGGCTGAAATACGGTGTAATCCTGTGGGGAAATAGCACTGATGCGCCCACCTTATTTACCCTACAAAAAAAATTAATTCGAATCTTGGTAAACATTGAAGGCACCGATAGCTGTAAACCTCATTTTCTGGAACTAAAAATTTTACCCCTGCCTTGCCTCTATATATTCGAAGTATGTAAGTTTGTGCGTAAGTACCCAGAATTCTTTACAAAAAGAGAGGACATACAAAGTAAAATAACTTTAAGACATAAAAATAGATTGAACTTACCAACATCGAGATTAAAGATGCACTCGAATAGTGCCTACGTCATGTCCATAAAAATCTATAATAAGTTACCCGAAATAATAAAATGTTCAAATAAATATAATATTTTTATCAATAAATTGAAATTTTTCCTAATAAGTAAATGCTACTATAGTATAAACGAATACTTAAATGATAAATTGTAATTAATTACATATCTAATTATATTAATAAATACTCAAAATATTAATGACATAATAAATAATTGCGTAATAAATTAAATAGAAATAATTTCGGTGGGTATTTTTGAATAATTGTAATTAAATATTGTAACAAACACTCTGTATCCTTCCTCCTCTCTCCTAGTTTTAATGTATGCTGTGCCCGACAGGGTCCATAATTGTGACTAAAATAAAATAACCCTAACATCTATGTAAACATTATGGTACGCAATAACGAATTGAGAATTAAGAAGTAGTGCAACTGTGAAACATATTTTTTCCAACATTTTATCGTAAACAGGGGACAGGTCATTATTTTTTTCTTCCTGTTCTTAATAAATGCCTACGGAACAAATGTATTGTTCTGTTAAATATTATTAGGAAGCCAAAGTTCTATTTGAAAGCATCAGGGAAAAAAAAAGATGGCGGCGGTGAGCAGTCAGTGGGCTAAGCACTTTGGACACAATCAAAATTTAACAGAAGCTAAACTTGTCTAATCCTAGGTCTCAGTAAAGACATTTATATCCTAGTTTTTTCACATCACCAAAGTAATTTTTACGTGACTCTTTAGGCTCCTGCAAACATGCGCAACACGCGACGCAACACAAAGGCACTGCGGGCGCGCGACCAGTGGTGCCTTTGTTCGTCACGTGTCGCGCCTGTTTGTAGGAGTCTTTATTTTTTATTAGCGACCCGCCTCTATTTCGCACGGCTACAATATTCTGTTGTGGCGACATGTCAAAACATCGAGATTTCTGTGCTATATCTAAGTTAAATATTAATGAAATGAACAAACACATAAATCAGCCTGAGTAAAAATTAAATGATGGTGAAAACCGCATCAAAAGTAGATATAGTTTAGAAGAACTAAGCGGTCACACAGACAGACACGTAAAGCGAATTTGTTTTATATTATGTACGATAACTTCTACACCTAAGCATATTATTGTGGATCAAACAACATCGCGACATGAATGACATTATATTTGGATTTTGCCAAATCTTTTAGACAGGCAATTAATATATGTATATTAATTAGTATAGTATAGATAGTAACAACAAGTGAAAAAAACAGGAATTTAATTCGAGGGACTAAGTTGGATGCCGAGAGCAGCGAAGGATTCTGGATTAGAATCCTGAGCGGAGGGAGGGATACAAGGACTGAGATGATTTTTTTTTCAGGAGTTGTGTACTCTATTTTTTACCACTGACTGCGAGAAAATAAATAGTTGTGTATCTACTATAATTGCTGTAAAAAAAAAACCATTTTATTTGGAACGAAGTTCCTTAACGCGACTTGCGGTAGGATTTGACTGGAAGAAATCGTCACGTAAGGAAAAAGCGTTGTGCCCCCATGCGACCTTTTCTATCTTTGTCTCTTCTATTATACGAGTGTGAGTGTGCGTGCGTGTATCGCGTAAGGAACTTCGTTCGTTCCTGATTGTGTTAAAGTTCCATTAATATTCTGAACAGTACATTTTTTAACTGACTTCTTCATTGGTTATGATGTGAAAATATTAAAAATTCATAAGAATATGTTATGTGTGTCAGTGCTGAATAATAATTAATTTATTCAGTGCGCTTATTTTTACATAAAAAAAAACACCTCGCAAAATCTCATTCCAATTCTCATCTAAGTTTTGTCACCGTGTAAGAAAGTGCCTGTTTACGACTGCCTAGTGTTTTTTTTTCTGATAAACAAAATTAATACATTTTCATGAAGATTTTACCTGTATTTCAAGCCACAACGAAAACTTCCTATCTCCATTTTCACTTCGCCAAACCTTTTAGGAAAGTTGCAAAAAGTTGCGAACAGTTTCCACCGTGTACATGATGTTATTATTACTTCAAGTAAACAGTAATAAATCAACGTGTTAAGACGTGAACCAATTGCTAGTATGTAGATAACGGAAAGTTTTAAGGGTAGGTACTGAGTGGGATTTATTAGACGCGCCATATCGTGCTAGCGGGAACCGCGATTTTTCTGGGACGCAAAACTGGATTTTGGTAGGTATCAGCAGTTTTCCTTGGATAAGCTACGGAAACATCACCTACAAACTTAATTTAATTAGTTTAAGAATGTAATTTGTGCAGATAAAATAAAACATTATTTATTATAATTATATTATCTAAGGTATAGTCAATCTTCGTTTCAAATTATTGACAGTTTGAACAACAACTTTCTGCTCGTGTAAATTAAGTTAATTTTAGAATGAACACTACTATTGAAAATGTCATAAAATGTTGAAGTTGTAGCGCAAACTGATTTTTTTTTGTGAAAATATTAAAGTATTTTATCCAAAAACTCATTTTTGCATATGTCATTTAATGAGTTGAATTTAGTACATGTTCATGGAAACTTGCAGATTCAACAATTTAAAACCAACAGAAACTTAAAAGACGAATATGAGACAACTAAATGGGCGATAAAATTGAAGTTGTTTGCTTCAAAAAGAGAGTGCAAATGCGCGATGGTCACGCGACTAAGGTACAGGGAAAATGACTACAATTTGTTCACGCTCACTGCTTTGAACGCAGCTCAAGTCACTTTAGACAAGAGTTGTTCGAGACGTTACTTACTGACTTTCCGGGTTTGTATAAGGTATATGACGTTTGCAGTTAGTTTTCAAAAGCTTTTAAACTGAAACGGATGTTTTGATACTTACAACCAGTTACTAAATTGAGAATTTGAAGTTGATTTCTTGTCAAGATGTACTTTGAAACCATAAAGCTCGCGAAATTCAAAATTTCTTTCCAAAAAACGTAATTAATTTGAATTTCACGGGTTACATTGAATCAATCAACTTCTGTAGGTTATGCAAATGTAGATTTTGACAAGTTCTCAACTTCAAATTCTCAATTCTGTAACCAGGTGGTTAGTGTGTTTCTAGCAACATGCGGGGTTTTTTTTTGTTTTTATTAGAGATAGGTTTGCTCTTGACTCTAGTTTAGGTTAGAGATGACAGAGACAAAGTCGACGATGGAGCAAGCTTACCCAGAAGAAGCCTGTTCACTCTCACTTTGAAGAGATCGGGGTTGTATGCGTTCGGAAACACAGACGCAGGCAGACAGTTCCACTCCTTTGCTGTGCGCATCACAAAATACATTTGGAAACGCTTAGTGCAAATTGGTGGAATAGCAACTAGGTAGGGATGGTAACCTGCAGTGCGTCTAGATGTCCGATGGTATGAGGAGGCAGGCGGAATGAGGTCGTGGAGTTCTCGAGCACACTCACCGAAGTACAATCTGTAGAAGACCGACAATCGTCGTGAGAATCCGGCAATTGGGACTTGAGGTGGCCTTGCACAAGTCCGAGGCCATGTGTTTTCATGGTCTTCGGAACGCGCCACCGTCGGGATCCCAAATAACGGTAGGAGGGGTTCACATCGGCGTCGAGATGAAGTACCTGCGACTCGTACTTGACAGCTGGTGGAACTTCGTGCCGGTGAAGAATTTCCGACGTTTGGCTTCGGCACGGCGGACAGAGCTCCGGCGGGATCTCATGGCGTCATGGAGAGTGCGATTGTCGCAAACCAGCGTTGGGCACACCACAATTGCGGCGATAAGTCCCCTCTTTGAGGAATGGCTGGAGAGACGCCACGGCGTCCTCACCTTCCGCCTGGCGCAGGTCCTCATCGAACACGGGTGCTTCGGGAGGTACCTATAGAGGTATAGAGGCATGAGGAACAGGGTGTAAAGTTCACTCATCCTCTATGAAAAGGGAGGATCCTCCGACCAGACGGGTGTTGTGTCTGGTGGGCTACTGCCCGACGATTGAAGTCGGGATGTTGTATATATGCTAGTCGCGCGGTAAACTCTGATTGCGCGATGCAGGATTTTGCGTGACGTCAGTGTGACGCGTTCCATTGTGGCGATGTAGTTGTGCCGCCACAAACCTGTTCCGGATAAGGCGGGACGAAATGCCCGGGCGCCACCACTGTGTGGATCGCCCGGAGAAAACGGTGGAGCATATGGAGCTTGGGCGGAGCACCGCCGTGTCCTCACGGAAGCGATCGGCGGTGGCGATCTCTCGCGTCCGGCCCTGGTTCAGACCATGGTACGGACTGAGAGTATATGGAAAGCCATCACCTCCTTTTGCGGAGCAGTAATGCTCGCGAAGGAGGAGGCAGAACGCGTGAGGGAGAGGCAAGCTTTGCGCCCTCACGCCCCTAGTCACTGCAAGAGACGCCCTGGGCGTCAGGAATTGGCAGCCGATTCCCGGCCACCGTAGGCGCGGGCTTGCGGGTAGCTCGCCGTCCGGTAAGGACCGGGCCCAAGTCGACGGCGCGTTGTGTTCCACGCGCGCTTCAAAGAGATGTTAGCTCTATTAACGGGGTCCGCTAGGGCCGATGCCAGCTAGGGTTGCGGGATGTTCGAAAGAGTTCCCAGGGCCCGGCACAGGCAACTGAAGGAACACGGGTGGGTTTTAGTCAGTAAAAGTCTGACACGCAATCCTGCTCGGAGCGGGAGAAAAAAAAGGCGGTTAGTGTGTTGTTCTGTTTTTTTTGTAGGCACATAATCCATAGTTTAAAAATCGCGTGTTGCCGGTCTCACGTTGTAAATCTCGTATTACAACGCAACCTAAAAAGACAGTACAACAATTTTATTTAGGGATTTATTTGATTGATTAAGTTAGTATCAACTTCACAGAAGCGTAAAATTTCCTTGATTAACTGAATTGAGAAGGTTCATGCCTCAAAATATCAGTGATTTTGTTATTTTAAGGAACAAAAAGTGAAATATGAATACATTTATTCATTGGATGTAATTCTTGTTGGTTTAAGTTTTTGGATTCAACTGGAATTGAATATTCCTTTGATTTTGACCACAACTGAAAACTGGTTGTAGGAAGTTCATGATAATGGGAAACAATTTTGTGGTGGGTTCTACTGATCATCTGCCTAGCCGTTCCCCAACTGTGTTGGGGTCGGCTTCCAGTCTAACCAGACGCAGCTAAACATCAGTATTTTACATAGTGTGACTGCCAATCGGACCTCCACAACCCAGTTACTCCATCACACGATACTCTTGGTAAGACTGGTTGTCAGACTTTCATGACTCTGGCTACCCGTAACGACTGTCAAAGATCTACGAATGGCAGCAAGGACCAACAGTTCAACACGCAGATAAACGCCAACGGCCTTGAGTGCATAGCTTGCGTGTTCTGTGCTGAGCTCACGCAACCCGTCGTACGTCCACATAGTAATAGAACTCGCCTGTCAAAGAGCGCTGTCCCAAAATAGACGCATTATAATTTATTATACATAAAACAAAAGGTATTAGGTATATTAAAACACGTATACTAATAGGTAAATAATTAAATTATCTTTAAAATGCTGAAGGTTTCATAAAATGAAACCTTCAGCATTTTAAAGATAATTGATATTGATTGAATATTGATGCTGAAGGTTTCATTTTATGAAACCTTCAGCATTTTAAAGATAATTTAATTATTTACCTATTAGTATACGTGTTTTAATATACCTAATACCTTTTGTTTCATGTATAATAAATTATAATGCGTCTATTTTGGGACAGCGCTCTTTGACAGGCGAGTTCTATTACTATGTGGACTCAGCACAGAACACGCAAGCTATGCACTCAAGGCCGTTGGCATATATCTGCGTGTTAATAAAATATTTCCTTGAAGTCGACATCAGCGAGGAAACAAATCACTATGTAACTTGTAGAACGATTCCAGCGCAAAGAGTATGAAGTATTGCAATACGGACACAAGTGTTTGGGCGGTTGCCAGAATGGGGACTTTTTTAATAATTTGGTAGTTTCAGATTAAAGGCTCCTACAAACAGGCGCGACACGCGACGCGACACCAAGGCACCGCATGTCGCGTAACGGGCGGTGCCTTTGTGTCACGCCGCGAGTCGCGCCTGTTTGAAGGGGCCTTAAAGCTGTCTGTTGTATCAAACTGAAGAATTATTGAGGATTTTGTAGTTGATAACGATAGTTTATACGCGATTGCTCTTTGAAGTTTGTCTAAAAAGTACCTACCTACCCTAGCAAGTGTTGTGTCAAGTGTCAAGTAGTTTGCTGGCTGGATGATTTATGTTCGACTCGATATTATCGTATGTACCTAAAGATATTTCACACTATAGGTACTCTCTGAGTAAATCATGTTGATGATTGACAATATAATATAATTGCTGAAATTCGGTCAGGAGGATAATGATAGTTACAAAACATCCTGTGGAGGACTGGACAACTTTTAATGGTCTGAAATCTGCGGATGTTATGTAAAATTGTTACTAACCCTAAGAAATCTGTCTGAAAATAAAGGTTTATATTCTGCTCTAAAACCAGCAGGTACGTATCTATTTGCGCAGTTAACAACCATGGTAATCAATGCTAATTCCCTGAGAAAATAATAATTATGCCCTGCAGAAAAACAATTGAAGTCTGATTAAAATAATCGTGTGTTACAAGACACTTCTCTTGGGTACTTTACCAGTCGACAGCGATGCGGAGGAATTTTTAGACGCCATATTTTAGTTTTGTAATAGTTTAGTTAGTTTAGGATATTGTATACTCGTATATATATACATATAAGTTAATGATCTGTTAGTAAATAAATATATTTCTACCTTATCCGGAAAACTCCTCGAAAATTCCCAACACAACCCCTTTTAAGTTAACATTCGGTTAAAGCAAATGGTAAGCCACAGTAAACAGCCAAAGTTTTTGGATGAACTCACAAAATGTTTAACTAATGTTAGTATACAGGGTGTAAGGGACAGCCCACCGCAGACTGATGGGGTGAATTCAGTATATTATACTAAGATTACCGGTACAAGAATTTTTTTCAGGAACGTTATGGGAATCCAATAAACCAGATTTGTTTTATTTCCTCACACGAAATGTATCGTTACCGTGGCAAAACGCGCGTAGCGAACGGCAGCGCAGCGAGCCTTCGGCCACCGATTATTTCAACATCCATTGCTGTTTTATTTTATTTTAGCTGTTTTATTTACATAAATGGAGTGCTGCGTACAGAGAATATAAATTCACATTGAAATAAAGGTAACTGAAAATACGATTAAAAAAAGAAAATTTACCTGAGAATATTTCCGGTGGAATATGATTCAAAATAAGGAGCTGAATGCACCCTGTTACCTTGCGGAGGGCTGTTCCCTACACCCTATATTACCGACCGTTCTATTACTAACGGTAGGTACTAACGGATTACCGACCGTTCGGGAAACTGCTTCATTTATCCGAGTGGAAGAAAAACATTTGTAAATTTGTGAGTTAGGTATAAATGAAAGATTAATTTGTTTCTTTTTGTTATCATTATCTCTTTCTCAAAATCTTAAGGCGACGATTGCCTGAGATGTTTAGTATACTGATTTATTTACTGTAAAATACAAGTAAAACAATGTAAATGCTCTAGGTAAGCATAACATATGATACCTATTATAAAGGAGCATACATATCTAGTTATTAATCTAAAGGAGAGAGTATTCACCACAAACCGACTTTTAATGATTTTAATTTGAAGATCACGTCTAAACGAGTACTGTTAATGATTTGGAAAAAATATATGCTAAATTAATAACTTAATATGTTAATATTTTAGATTATGTTTATATTACATAGTGTAATTAATTTGTAAAATTATGTCTAACGCGGATAAAAAAACTGAGGATGATGCAAAAACTATCAAGAGTATTTTTATGAAACCTTCGTCATTTTAAAGATTATTTATTTGTTTATCTTTTAGTAAACGTATTTTAATATGTTGTTTTGTTTTATGTATAATAAATTAATAATAAGGCGTCTGATTTGGGACAGCGCTCCTTTATGGGCGAGTCCTATTACTGGGTGGACGTACGACGCGTTGCGTGAGCTCAGCGCAGAACGCGTAAGATATGCACTCAAGGCCGTTGGCATATATCTGCGTCTTAAATATGTGTCGCCAGTCTATTCTTTAAATCAAACTATCACTCATTATATCACTTCACTCTTACTCTGTTTTCACCGTCATAGAATAATGATAAAACACTCCTCAGCAGTTCAAACCTCAGCAGTTCGTACGTAAGTTTTCACAAGGCTTTAAATTTTACAGAATAACACTGCTTTAGTGCAGTAGTCGCTTAGCGAGTGCGCAAAACAAGGCATCACAGTATGTTTTATTTCCACAGCACAATTTTCTTCGTCCAGTAGTATCAATTCTAATTCTTCTCTCTCTCTCTTCCTCGTTATTTACATCATCATCATTAAGTATCTCAGCACAAAATCACACAATGCTTGGGCCTTCTCTTTTTCTAATGGTCTTCACGATTCCGTGCATATAAAGAACTTACCATATTCTACCCCAAAAAATAAACTAACCACCCTTATCACAACTGTATTGACCCACTTCTATAACTTATAGTCCGTCCGCGTTAAGAAAATAGTGCGTCATCGTAATCCGCCGTCCTAACCCCCCACCCCTTGACCAATTAGATCGCAACAAATTAGAAAGCTAAGTTCACAGTGACCAGTTGACGGCAGATCTTTTGGCGAAACGGTTGTGTCTTTGGTGCGTTACCAACAATACATAAAATAATAAAAATAAATATCTCGCCTGTTCGTAAGAATACAAGTGGATCTGTATTTCATAGTGGAGAAAGAAGAGTAATTTACAATGTTTTTAAGTACTTTAAGATGAGTGATGTACAAAAAATACATTATGACGCAATAACTTTAATAGATGCTAATCGATGGAAGAAATGCTGCGACCACGTGATACAAGAAGAAAATCTTATGTGGAATTTGGATGACGTCATGGAGAACGCAGAGCAAAAATCTTTCATAATGAATACAAATGAAGATTTTAGTGACAGTGACCAAATAATATTACTAACGACTATAGTTTTAATTTAAAACAATTAATTTGATTTTTATCCATTGAGCTTAATGTTTTTAAATATAAATTGTTTGATTTTTTACTCCATTGTGAAAACACCTTTATCCTGCAGTTGCACTGATGACTCACTATTTTCTTAACGCGAACGGACTTTAATGACTTAGTTTTCTAAACGAAACCAGACACCTGTCCCATCGCCGGCGACTAACGAGAAGCGAGTAAAGCTAGCAACTAAAAACAAGCAAAGAGTGCGCGATGGCGACGAGCGATTACTCGCTGGTGTGCGTATGTACCAAGTTCTCTCGGCGAGTGTTCAGCCCGCCAAGCGAGCGTCGCTGAGAGAGTATTCTCTTTAATGGCTCTTGTCGCTGAAACATTCAGCAATCAACGGTTAATATTTATATCTCTTTTACTTACACGGAACGTACAATCTTTTGTACGTTTCTTAAGCGAGAAAATCGTTTATAGCTAGTCACTTCCTCGTCCGCGGCGGGACAGTTGCCCAAAACACGGATGTGACAAAAGTTGCACGAAGCGGCATTCAGTAAATCTCGTTTTACAACGCTCTAGGGACTGGATGAGGCGTCCATTCGCAACCGACACTAAAGACCCAGCGAATGTTTTATACGGGTGAAATATTGTGAACTGTTAGTTGTGTTTGTTTGTTCTGAAGAATAAATGTGTAATGTTAAACGGTGAGGGCTATTATGATCTCTTAAAAGATTTGAAATCACAAAAAGGTTCCAGTTGTATTAACACTGTGCTTTAAAATAGCCTTCGCGGGCGATGATGATGACGACCGGAAGAGGATCTTGTCATGTCTGGAGTATTGTGAGATAAGGGTATGACAGTTGTGTAGTTGTATACTTTATATCAGAGTGCATGTATTGAACTAATTAATGTAATTGGCCTGCGGCCGTTTTATCTATATGTAACTATACATATAGGGTGACTGGTAATTAGTGACCGATACTTAAACACATGATTTTACACATGATAACAAGCAACTTTTACTATGGCACCAATCCTGAAATCGCGAAAAAAAATCAGCTCTTCCTTACATTTATGTTCGCATAACTCGTCAAAATGTAGGGACCAGCTGATTTTTTTTTTCGCGATTTCAGGATTGGTGCCATAGTAAAAGTTGCTTGTTATTATGTGTAAAATCATGTGTTTAAGTATCGGTCACTAATTACCAGTCACCCTATATACAGGGTGTAAGGGACAGCCCTCCGCTGACTGATGGGGTGACTTCAGTCTCTCATACTAAGATGACCGGTACATGAAATTATTTCAGGAACGTTATAAAAATCCAATAAATGTGATTTGTTTTATTACCTCACACGTAATGTATCGTTACCGTGGCGAAACGCGCGTAGCGAACGGCAGCGCAGTGAGCCTTCGGCCGCCGAGTATTTCAACATCCATTGCTGATTTTTTTGTTTTTAACTTAAAGTAAATTTCGAAAAGTTTTGAAATTCAGATTGAACTAAACGCCCTTTTTTATGGGATTTTTGTATGAACTATTGAAATGTGGAAAGGACAACGTCTGTAAGGGTCAGTTAGTGTTAAATAAATAAAAGTTTCGGCGCGCCCTAGGCAGTAAGCCGATCTACTACGTTTTTGACGAACTAATCAGCTAAAGCGGGGCTGACTGGCCGCCACCGCAACGGAATGAGCTGTCGTTATACAGTGTCGGGTAATGAATGGATAACCTTGAAACAGCATAATAATAAACAATATGGCAGTTCTAAAAAAAAATACAAAAGAAATATCGACGGCGAAATGCCAATACCTCCTAACTGACGTATTTGATTTTGAAACACGCGAATAACGCCTTTAAATTCAAAACGATACAAAAATGAATTTCTCGAAAAATGTCAGTTAGGAGGTATTGGCAGTTCACCGTCGATATAGTATCAAAAATTTTTTAGAAAAAAAAATACTAACTTTTTTTTACCTTATTTTACATTCATCTTCACCACGACCACAAATTAATAAATTCCATCGGTTATTTGCTATTTCAATGTTGTACTTTGACTATGTCGACAGAGAGGCAGTAAAAAGTGTGACTAGAAATTGCACAGTATTTTATAAAAAAAAAAAAATCGTATCTCAGGTACTACTTGGGATATATTTTTTTGTATTTTTTTTAAACGGCCATAAGGTCTAATATATGCTATTTTAAGGTTATCCATTAATTACCGGATACCCTGTATAGTTCGTGCTGACACGAAAAAAAAAAAAGTTTTTCCTAAACAAACCTAAACCTGAATTAGAAATTAAAAGCTTTGCAATTTATGACGATCAATTACGATATCAGCAGCCTGAGATTCCATGCGCTCTTTGGATTTAATTAAATAAATTCCTGCAAGCCGAGGAATTTCAGATTTGGTGGCGTTTCTAGGCTTGCGTATTGTTATATTATGAGATTTGCGTCTGTAGGAGTACCTAAATGAAAAAGCTAAATATGACGGATGACATAAATAAATCTTGCTTTGATAATGGATTGCTTTAATAGTCTATTGTTTAACATAATTTACCAGACCATATTTAAAAGTCATTTATTCAAACTAGGCATTTTTTGAACGTCAAAATTATATGAGACAGTCCCCCAAAACTCGCGCCCTTCATCACTTCCTAGTGCTTTAGCTGGGAAGAAGACGTGGCGCAACAAACTCCCCAGCAGCACAGCTGTCTGTTCAGTTAGAAAAAAATATGACCTAATAGCAGATGAGATGATGAGTTAGAAACTATTAGAAGCATAGACATTTATAGAGCATTCGCTTTTTTTCTGTAATATTGATGGTGTGCATAATAAAGAGTATTCTATCTATCTAATCACAATTTCATGGGTTTAAATTATTTTTTGCGCGGAAGTCTATTCTTTTTCTAAAATAGGCTACTCCTTATAACATCAGCCCACTGCTAGCCACCAACGCATCAAAATTGGTTCAGCCGTTTCAGAGATTAGCCGGAACAAACATACACAGAAACCAAAATTTAAAAAATTGTTTTATTATTATAATAAGTACCGTATATACTTTCATATGCATTTAGTAAAAAAGCTGTTATTTTGACGTCACAAACAGATACTTCAATTTTATTTATTTGTATAGATTGAATAAAAAATGCATCAGCTCCATAAGTGACTTCGTGGTATACCCACAGGAAAACAGTTTTTCATTTCATACTGAAGAACGACAAACGTATTAAACGCCTGAAATTATTCAAATAAAATACTGTTTTAGAAACTACTTCTGATATTGATATAGTTTCAACTAGTAGTTTAGAATTTGTTTGTAACTAGACCCAGCCAGTTTGTATCAGTTTGTGTCAGTTTGTTTCAGTAGGGAATAAACTTAGCGCCATAGAGAAATTTAAATAATAAATATTAATGAGTTTCAGCGTACTTTGTTTTAATTTTCAATACTGCCTATTAGGATATCGAGAAGCAAAATAAAATATCAAGAATAAATTAAGTAGAGGTAAAAACATTTGAAATTAACTTTCTTTAGTCATTGAAATCTGTCAAACAGCTTTTTACCAGCAAGTCCAAAATTTTCTCTTAGCATTCACATTCTTTAGTCCTTTTATTATATGCGAGACTGGAGAAACAAGAATTTTTGACCAATGATGTACGAGAAAATATGCCTAAAACAACAAAATGATCAGTTTCACAAAACAAAAAAATAAAAAAATTGTTTACATTTTGAAGACCAATTTAACCCTATAATGAAAAATCACCAACGCAATCAAAGTTAAAACGAAAATTAAAAGTTTATAATTGAATTTTCAGCAAAAAAATCGCATGATTGACATTTTTCAAGTGGCTTCATCAAAAATTTCGGTCGGCACTTTTGGATAGAGTTAATTTGTCAAATAATTAGCACTTTCACCCAAAGTTGGCTCTACTGTATTTCGTGATAAACTGGTTTTATCTGCGGCTTTTTTCGTGATTTATTTATCTGCTTACCTTGGGTTACATTTGAATTAGTGTAAAAACGTTTTTTCATAGTTAGAAACTTGAGGTTTGAAATTGTCCGAGTATTTTGGATTGTGCCTAGCCTATTTAAGTTGTAATATTACCTACTTATCTATTTTGACGAGTCTATTGTCAGAAACAGATGAAGCTCTGGCCGTACTGAGGCAAAACCCGCGCGTCGATTGTTTAAATGATTAAAAAGTCACGCGACTTTCCTCGCCAGTTTGAACACGTCTATATAAGTTAGTCTGTTGACATATTGATGCAAGCGAATTTCGTCCCGCATACCGCGTGGAATTTGCTTCTGTTTGAGCAGAAGTTAAGTATACAGATCGGTATCAACAACACTATAGATTTTATAACACATTTTGTGCTTGTGCTGAGTAGGCCAGGAAGTATTTCTTATTGTCTCCGTACTGCAAAGATGTTTATTTCTTGCTTTCATGCCAATCTTTTTCGTTGTGTGCCATGCCAGGTTTCTAACCTGAAACCTGGTGGTACTTAAAAAGCAGGTCGGATAACCAGACTACCAAGACTCGTGATAAACTTACAACACAGGACTAAGTTCCTAAGTTTTCACACAATATTAAGTGGTTATCTATACAAATAAATAAAATTTATGTGTCTCGTTTGTAATGTAAAAATATCAACTTTTTACCAAATGCGCGCGTAGCAAAGTATACGGTACTTATAACAAAAAGGAATTTTTAAAATATTTTTTTGTCTATTTGTTCCGGCTAATCTCCAAAACGATTGAACCGATATTGACGGGACTTTCACTAGCAGATAGCTGATGTTACGGTGGGTAACTCAGGCTACTTTTATTTTAGTAAAATAATTAGGGTTCCGCGCAAAAAAATAACCCATGAAATTATTAACAAAAAGTCGGAATTGATAAATTCTTTTTGCATTTGGTAGCCTAATTATCGAGGATAGTTATAGGCTATTTAATATTAAACATCATGCTACGACCTTTAGGAGCCGAGCAAAAAAAGTCTGAAAGAACACTAAGCGTTAAAGAAGTAATACCGCGGGCAGGCGATGCAACGCGACGGGTCTGGGGACCCGGGAGTTTTATTCAAATGTGGCTGTTATTTTTAGTATATTGTATATCTTACGACATCCATGCGAACGAAGTCGCGGGACACAGCTAGTAACTAAATAATAATGTTTAATATTGAAGCCTCGTATTGGACTGCCTCGTTGGTCTAGTAGCTGCAAGCGCTACTGCTGAGCATGAGGTCCTGGGTTTGATTCCCAGGTCGGGCAAAGTGTTATTGGGTTTTTCTATCTGGAATTTCTCAGTAGCAGCCCGGAATCTGGATTTGTGCCCGGTAGATGGCAATAGTCTCGCCCCCTATTACATGGGACTTTTTTTTTTTTTTTTTTTTTTGTGGATGGGAAATCATCAAATGACTTCTCCCGCTCTGGGCGGAGCGGGAGGGCGTGTCAGACTTTTACTGACTAAAACCCACCCGTGTTCCTTCTGTTGCCTGTGCCGGGGCCACGGTAACTCTTTCGAACATCCCGCAACCCTAGCTGGCATCGGCCCTAGCGGACCCCGTCAATAGTGCTGACATCTCTTTGAGGCGCGCGTGGAACACGACGCGCCGTCGACTCGGGCCTGGTCCTTACCAGACGGCGAGCTACCCATTGCTCGCCGTCCGCAAGCCCGCGCCTACGGTGGCCGGGAATCGGCTGCCAATTCCCGACGCCCAGGGCGTCTCCTGCGGCGACTAGGGGCGTGAGGGTGCAAAGCTTGCCTCTCCCTCACGCGTCCCGCCTCCTCCTTCACGAGCATTACTGCTTCGCAGAAGGAGGTAATGGCTTCCCATGCACTCTCGCTCCGTACCATGGCCTGGACCAGGGCCGGACGCGAGAGATCGCCGCCGCCGATCGCTTCCGCGAGGACACGGCGGTGCTCCGCCCAAGCCGGGCAGACCTCCACCGTATGCTCCACCGTGTCCTCCGGGCGATCCACACAGTGGTGACACCCGGGCGTTTCCTCCCGCCTTATCCGGAACAGGTACCTCCCGAAGCACCCGTGTCCGGTGAGGACCTGCGTCAGGCGGAAGGTGAGGACGCCGTGGCGCCTCTCCAGCCACTCCTCAAAGAGGGGACTTATCGCCGCAATTGTGGCGTGCCCAGCGCTGGGTTGCGACAATCGCACTCTCCATGCCGCCATGAGATCCTGCCGGAGCTCTGTCCGCCGTGCCACGATTTCTCGCGGCAACAGAGTTACGCCCCGGCGTCCTGCCTCCTCGCGCCACTCCCACATGTGCGCGAGGACTTTTGCCTCCAGATCCCATGGCGGTAATCCGGCAAGGAGGTTCGCCGCCTCCCCGGAGACCGTGCGGTATCCCCGGGCTAACCGGATGGCCATGACCCTCTGGGACGCGTTCAATCGACGTACCGGTCGTCGCCTCACGGAACGCGCCCACACCGGAGCTCCGTAAAGGGCCATGGACCGCACATTACATGGGACTTAAAACATAACTGGCGAAGTGTGAGTGTTATGTAATATTGAAGCCCGTGTTCAGTTATTTAATTCACCAAGTTTGGAAACAGTAATTTAGTTACCCGGTAGCAAGCGTAAACGCTAAGACCAATACTTTCAATGATATTCTAAAGATACTAATGACACCTGACTGATGACTGAATTGGCTTTAATTTAAGTGGGTAATGTACGTTTGTGTATCATGCGAGGTAAGTAGTTAGTTTGATTCTTATTAATCAAAGTCAAATAACAACTTAGTATAATTATCTCCTGTGTGGACATTCCGCTTTCACGTAGAATGAAGTGATGATTTTCGCAAAATGAGTGCAAAATTCCAAAGATTGATTAACTGGCTTGTCATTGGAGGGCCTATCTCCAACAGTGAGCCGATAAAGCCGATATCAACGGAGTAAGAAACAGTAAGGAGAAGATTGTGCGTGTTGGACTACGCACAATGAAGGGCTCCGTAGTTGGGATGATTTTATCCCCAGAACAAACTTAACATTGTAGTTGAAAAACGTTCCCTCATACATTCCAACTGCCAATGTAAGTTGGTCGACTATTACTCGTAAACTTGTAAAGCCTACTTAGTTATGATAGTTTTCTTTTAATTTCGTTGTAGGTATATACTACTACCGTGAATTATTTCACTTCACATATCCAAAACTAACCGTTTAGCTAGGAGGGACGACGACGACGACGACACGACACTTGACTCTAACAAAAATTTGCACTTTAAAGCTTAATATTTCAGAAACGGATCCCTTTAATCGAAAAATTGTTTTCACTTCGTGTACAGGAGGTACCCTAATTTTTTTTTAATGATTATATTTTACCACTTTTTCAGCGTGATTAATATGTATATCCAAGCCAAATTATAACTTTCTAGTACTAAGAGTCTTTGAGCTAAGCTGTGGACATGGCGAAACTATAAGAGTTCCTTGTTGACTACGGAACCCTAAAAATTAAGGGATTGTTTACGGACTACAAAAAAATGCGTCCCTATTTTTACATAAAACAAATGAAATATTCCTCAATTTAAATTCGACATTCACCTACATCAAACCTGTCTGAATGTATGATTCAGAAAGGTTTGATGTCAGTTATTACGGGAGAAATAAATAAACAACGATTATTTTTACCTGAAAAGTAATCCCCGAAAAACATACGAATAACTAGTGACACTCTAGTATCGGTATAACAAAAGAATGTTGAAAGAAACATATAAAACGCCACGAAAGATAAAAGAAAAGACGTTTCTTTCTATCTTTCAACATGTCGGAAAATCAAAGAGTGAAGACGCGGTGTGGTGGCTTTTCCTGTGTGGGGTAAAATTGGTCTTATGTTGAACATCTTTTGCTGTATGGGAATAAAATAGAATGTTTTGACTAGTCGAACTATATATTTAACTGCTTGAGAAGTAGATTACATAATGCTATTACTATAACCTCCCTAGCCAAGGTATAATCAGGGTTTTGTTATGAAACGAAATCTTGAAAACAATTGCACAAATGTCTACCTACAGCACCGGGGAGTCAACGTCATTCAAAAGATCCTCGCAACAGTGTAGTATATTCAAATCATAACCATCATTCTATTGCAGTTGTATGAAATGCCAAGTTGATGAAGTGTGTCAGTGTAATAAGGACCAGGCCCGAGTCGACGGCGCGTTGTGTTCCACGCGCGCCTCAAAGAGATGTTAGCTCTATTAACGGGGTCCGCTAGGGCCGATGCCAGCTAGGGTTACGGGATGTTCGAAAGAGTTACCATGGCCCCGGCACAGGCAACTGAAGGAACACGGGTGGGTTTTAGTCAGTAAAAGTCTGACACGCAATCCTGCTCGGAGCGGGAGAAGTCATCTGATGATTTCCCATCCACAAAAAAAAAAAGGAGTAGGTCAATAGTGCATCAGTTACGGATCGAACTCATGACCAAAAAAAAAAACAGCGCTGGGTCTCTTATAGGGTCGCAGCATTATGCTGAGCGATGGCCATTTCGCGTGGATGTGACGCATATTTCCCCCAACTTGTTCCTTTCGTGTTTTTGTTGTTTATTTGCATCATGTTTACCGCAAATACTGTACCGCATGTATTTTCTTCTTATCTTCTATGATCTCTTTGTAGCTAATCCGCACTTAAACCATCATCGAGCTATAGCCGCGTCCACGTAAGTTACAAACCAATAGTCTCTGCCAGCCTATAAACTCTCTGCCACCTATAAACAGTCAGCTTTCAAAGAAAGAGTCAACAAGCACCTTCTGGGCATGCACGTTCCATCATCATAGACCTCAGGCGAAATCTAGGTCAACAGCACGCCCATTTGGCAATAACAAAAACATATTCATAATATCTACTATTCTTTCTCAAAGATATAATTGCTTCAAAAATATTTAATTATTAATATTCTTCTCAGAACCAATGATAATAATCATGATTCATGAATCTCACATAGCTTTTATGACGAACGATGATAAAATTTTAACATTTTGTATCCGTTTTTAATTACGGAAGTTTGTAATGTTTTAATTTTGCCTTTGAGTATTATAACTGAGTGTCTGGATTAATTTTGCCAGTGCCTTTTATCCCTTGTGATAATACAGGCAAAACTTTTTCCAAATGATTTCTAAATCCGGAGGTCCACTCGGAATGTTTTCATTAAAAAACAATTGTATGTTATTTTTTGCCATTCGTTGTTCGTACGGCTCGTCCCAACTACAGTGTAGTTGTAGTATTCAACCAACATAAATGTCATATGTTGGGGTACCTAAATCTATCTGTATTTTATATGAAGCGGCCAACAAGAACTTCGCATTGTGTGACAATAATAAAATACATGCATTGACCAAATTCCCATACACAAAAACTTCTTTAAGTACTAAATATAATTATATTGATTAAAATCGTGAAATGGTGAGCGGTGGTGGTCCAGTGGTAACGATCGTGACTTACGAGTTTTAGGTCGTAGGTTCGAACCCTGACAGGTGCTTTACTTTGTGTAAATTATTAGTATATGAAAACCGTGAAGGAAAAAATCGTGAGAAAACCATGTCCTAGAAACAAAAATTCGAAGTTATGTATTGTGACATCCAACAACCCGCACTGGGCCCGTGTGGTAGATTACAGCCCACTCCCTCTCACCGAGGGGAGGCCTATGTCCCAGCAGAGCAGCATTCTATTTCACTCAACCTACAGGATATCGCCAGCTGTCCAATGCTCGTGTCTACTTTATGCATTCAGCGACCTCCTTTAAAATTTGACCCGACCACTATAAATCAAAACCCAGTATGTACCAAAATTGGAGGCGGGCGACTGCGTCCGCTGGAGGCGATCGATCGAAGTCGCTATTTTTATTTTCAAACATGAGAAAATTGAAACTATATTAAAGCAAGAACAAGTTAAACTGCTTTTGAAGTTTCTTGGTTTTTGTTGGCAATCGGCTTTGAAGCTTCAACACTGTTCGACTTATTGTAAGCTTTTTATTTTTTTAATATTTTTGACGTTTTCATACAGGAAAATTAAAGAAAATATATATATATATTTATTTGAATAAAAAATTCTAATTGAACGTAATTTACTATATGGGATAAATAACTAAGCTTTACGAAATATTAGCCATATCAATCATCATCATCTGCCTAGCCTTTTCCGAACTATGTTGGGGTCGGCTTCCAGTCTAACCGGATGCAGCTGAATACCAGTATTTTACATGGAGCGACTGCCTATCTGACCTCCACAATCCAGTGACTAGGTAAAACGATACCCCTTGGTAAGACTGGTTGTCAGACTTTCGGGCTTCTGACAACCCGTAACGACTGTCAAAGATCCACGAATGACAGCCGGGACCAACGGCTTAACGTGCTTTCCGAGGCACGGAGGAATCTCAGTATGTAAAGATGGTCACCCATCCACGAACCAACCCCGGCAAGCGTAGCTTAACCTGATGGATCGACCCGTGCGGCTGTTATTACTTAGCCACGAGCTCCTCCTTAGCCATATCAATAAAGGTTATAAAAGGTTAAAGGTTTCGTTTCTATTATAGTCTGGCCTCGTTATTTTAGGCACCCGAAGTAAATTGTTGTGTGCTCCTCAAGAAATATCTAAGAATAGATAGATAACCATCTTCTTTAACGACTGCTCCGGTTTTAGCCTGAAATTCAGGTAGTTTTCCTTGACCTAGCTCCCAGACAAAACGTTTGCAAATGACTTTGAATGTTACAAGTGTCGCAGAGCGCTGCAACGGTGATAATAAGTTGGTATAATTTCGCATTCGTGGTCTGTTTTGTGCATAATTATTACGTATTAGCTTTAGCCCGCGACTTCGCCCGTGTGGAGGGCGGAAATTATACCACGGGATCGTACTACCAGAAACAAAAGTATCATATGTCCTAACCCAGGTCATGGTCTGTCTGTGTGCCAAATAACAGACAGACAGAGTTACTTTCGCATTTATAATATCAGTATGAATGTAAATCTAGACGTGATATACATATTAGGAAAAAAAATAGTTTTTATTCCACATCTATAAACAAATAAATAAAGTTGAAGTGACTGTTTGTAATATCAAAATAAAAGCATTTTACTAAATGCATATGAATGTATATACGATACTTAAGTATAACAAAAAAACGATTTTTAAAATGTTTGTCTGTCTGTCTGTCTGTCTATTTGTTCCTGCTAATCTCCGAAACGGCGTCACTGATTTCGACTGGACTTTCACTGGCAGATATCTGATATTATAAGGAGTAACATAGGCTACTTTTATTTTAGGAAAAAGATTAGGGTTCTGCGCAAAAAAAAACCCATGAAATTGTTAACAAAATCCGACTCAAATAGGGAAGTATTGACATTCATGTGGGCGAAGCTGCGGCCAAAAGCTAGTGTTCAATATGAAACGAATTTCCGTCTATTTTTTTGTGTAACCTAACACTTACTGCTCACAAAGGTAAGTAGTATCTAAGTAAACTGCGAGCCAATCATAGGGCGCTGCCTGAACGCTCTCCAAATCGTATGCAAATAGCAAACAACATGTGCACGCAATTTCGATTCAAGCTGGAACTGTGCTCACCTAACAATCGTTAACCGTTCCACGTGAACGCAATAAACATAATTCTCCAAAATCTTCTCCTCTTTCACAACAAAGAAAACGGAAAAAAACAGGTTTTCAACCAATTTGTCTCAGATAGTCACAATCAAAGTGAATATCGAAACAAAAGAAAATGTTTGAGTGTTGTATTGTAACAATATCAGTTTACATGAATATAAGAAATAACATACATACATAAACTCACGCCTTCTTCCCATGAGGGTAGGCAGAAACTACAGAACGCCACCTGCTACGATCCTTACATACTCCTTTTGCCTCAAATAATTCAGAATAAAATCCCAGAAAGGCTTTAAGAATACTGTTTGAAAATTCCTTGTGTCAGCTTTTTGAGTACTTACCACTCGTAATTTTGTGATAAAATAGTTTTAAAACTGATGAATTGGTGATCACAGTTTCTTACGTCACACACGTCACATTTTTTTTCTAGACGTTGCTATCCCCCCCTGCTGGGTAAAGGCCTCCCTTAAGTCCTTCCAGGTACTCTTTTCCCACTCCGTTTTGAACCAGCCCTCATGGTCGCGTAAGTCATCTCGCCACCTCTTTCTAGGCCGGCCTCGATATCTTACTCACTATTAATTATTTACCTTTGCGATGCCAATAGGGAAACTTATTTTAAAACAAGAATCACACAAAACCAATTCTCCTGATGTGTTCTATATACTGTGTAATCGGGTGGACTTAGAAGCACCTTCCCTCAGTGAAGAAGACCTACAATTCGAGCGCACTAGACGTAGCAGTAGGGAGATGAATGCATCTCTGCTCATCAAGCTCTTCAGCAAGGGCAAAAAGCGACAGACATATTAGTGCACTGCTGGAAAGAAATATGTACTAATGCAGTCTCAAGAAGTAGTATATTTAAATTGAGACACTGAGCAAGGTGTTTAAAAAGAAGAGACCGTTGGAAAAATAAATTCATATGCACGAGTGTCAGTTTGGCCTGAGCAAAGTTTGTCCGCAAATTGTCGACTCGACCAGTCTGCAGGTAACGGAAGAATAGTAATATTTTACGATGTTAGCTTTCTGAACCACTGCTACGTTTGTTGGAACATTCTAGATCTGTTTTAAAAGGAATGGAGCTGCAAGATTGTCAAGTTTATGTTTACTTTTGTAATCTAATGTTTCCGCTTTTTTGGACATTTTTAGGATGCAAAGTGTGCTGCCTAACCTTTCCCAACTATGTTGGGGTCAGCTTCCAGTCTAACCGGATGCAGCTGAATACCAGTATTTTACATGAAACGTCTGCCTATCTGACCTCCGCTACCCAGTAACTGGATCATTGAATTAGTTACCCCATTTAGACACGGGCACTTTCAAAATAATACTCACTGGAACATGAACATCTGCCTAGCCTTTACCCAACTATATTGGGGTCGGCTTCCACTCTAACCGGAAGCAGCTGAATACCAGTATTTTATCTGACCTCCACAACCGTAATACGATACACCTTGGTGAGACTGGATGTCAGACTTTCGGGCTTCTGACGACCCGTAACGACAGTCAAAGGTACACGAATGACAACCGAGACCAACGGCTTAACGTGCTTTCCGAGGCACGGAGGGATCTTGATATGTAAAGATGGTCACCCGTCCACGAACGAACCGTAGCTAGTGTAGCTTAACCGATCGATCGACCCGTGCAGCTGTAATCTCTTAGCCACAAGCCCCTCACTGGAACCTGAACACGGGAATTTTAAGTTTTGTCTTGTAGGTTTTTCAGTACATTTTGACAACTCACTTAGTCTAAGGCGAAACGTCCACGTCGCTACTCGACGTGACTTGATTGGTTGCTTCGTGAACGAACTGCCATTGAAATACTAGTGCTATGACATTCTGGCTACTCATTGATAATTGGAGTTTGTAACTGGTTACTTCTGTATTGCGTCACGGACAACGGGCCTAAGAGATTGTTTTGTCGCGAGTGTGCGCTTCATCTTTGCTTTATACAGCAAAACAATAAAATGTAGGTGGTGGTGGTGGTATTTGTGTGGTAGTGTCGTAGTGGTAATAGTCGGACTAATAGACAGTCTTGACTCAGTCTATCCACAGCCGTTGTTTTGATGTGTCAAAGAGAATACGCTCATGAATGTAAAATTACTAACACTGTGTTTTAGAGAAAGGTAATCCATTAACTTTTACAGGTCTTTTGTAGTAAGCGGGCCTATTAGACCCTAGTAATTTCATGGGATTACATGTCCTTTCTATTTTAATTAAAATTCTAGACCCTCATATCTTAATAATCTATATGGTGTGCCAAGAATTTAATTATGTGAGTGGCCATTGAGAGTAACTTAATTATTTTTATGATATGACAATATTTTATGTGTTAATTTGTGCTATCACCATTTTAGCAACGTCAAATTTTCTTACGTCGTGGATATTAATGAGTTTGAGGCCGAGATCTACAATATAAACGTTACTACGCACGTGCTTTGGCTTTATTTTTGTCACTATCGCACAACTTTTAAACTTCATGTGTAAGATAGAGATGGGATCATTTCTAGGTCAAAACTCGTGCTAAGTATCATTTATCTCTGCCTTAGGGTGGGTTGCACCAAGTGCTAAGTTATTGTTTTCGTTAAAGTTAATTTTAACCGTAACAGCATAAATGTAACACAAATGACCCTATTTAACTACCTTTGTTGCATCATCATGTTCAGTTAAAATTAAAAGGGACAAGACGTCTTAATTCTCCAAAATGTTCGTGGGTACATTTTTTGACAAGGACAACACTTCAAGCTTGCTGTCATCACGCTTTCAAAAGAAACCAAGTTCAAACTGGTTTTTTGGGGCAAAATTTTTTATTATGGATTATTTTTTGGAACTTAAACATAGCTGGCGAAATGTGGGTGTATACATAGGTACACCTCTGCCTAACCCTTCGGGGAAACAAGGCATGATGTTATGTTTTATGTATATGTATTTTTCATTATTTAAATTACAAATTATTCTGCTGTAAAATATTTTATGCAAAAGTTAAGTGAAAATATAATAGCAATTTGCTCCCTATCTTTAATACAAAGTGAGTAGGTATGGCTTTCATAGTTTTTAAAATATTATTTCTTCGGTTCCTCGTTCCTCTTACGTACCTAATAAAAATCCAAAGTTAGGTCTTACACAACAGACTAATAATGCGAATTAAAGTTATTATTAATTACAAATACCTATGATTTATTAAACCTATAAGCTACAATACCACATGAGTGTAAGTACTTCCAATTATGTAAAACTATAATCTATCCAAACTCTGATGTTTATAATTATGATTAGTTTATTAATAAGATAACTGACATATTTTTATTTACCGCTCGAATTTGAGTGGTTGATATTATCGTTATTTGTGACGTCATTTTAACTATTGTTAAAATGCTGCAACCGCTTATCCGGAGATTTGACGGCTGGCAATGCATTGGTTATCGTTAAAGTTATTTGGTGCAACTCACTCTTGATGTGTTTGGATAGTGTTATTTTTAAAACGTCACTTCGAAATACGAGCGGCGTTGAATACACTAAGAGTTACTATAATTTAAATAAGTTCAATTAAGGCTGCAATGCGATTCTGTAAGATCTCACTCTAAACTTCGCATCTGAATCCGCTGTGAGTTTCATGATTGGTATTCTATAAACTCGCTTGAGAATTCGAATCAACACTAGCGCCAGCCTTGCGAGCGCGTAAGTGAGTTGAACTAAATTGATCGTGAGATTTTGACAGATAAAGTATGAGATGACGTTTGAAATGGCATTATGTAAGCTAATTCGACACTCACTTCGACGCTCACTTCTCCCTTGAACCCGATTCAAAGTGTCAAATAAACAGCATCTATTTTACGAGTGAAAATAGAATATTTTTAGGTCACAGTGTTAAAAATTAGTACAATAACTATACAATTTGTGGTTAAAAACTTCTTTTTAGGCGTTTGTGTAAAGTGTATAAGCGATAACGATGGCAAGAATGTTTTTGCTTAAATCTTTATTAGAAGAGGCTCATGCTTTGGATAATCTAGAAAAGCGTCGACAATCTAACCAAATTCGAAGTTTATCATTGTTAACCCGAGATGACGACTATGTGAGCGTATATAGGTTGTCAAAGGAATTAATTGACCAACTTGAGTATGAGTTACTGCCTCTGATAAAGCCCACAAAACGTCGAGGCAAAGGACTTTCAACTCGTGTAAAAGTAAGTGCTTCATTTTACCAAGTATAAAGTTACTTTTGTAAGTTTTTACACAGTTTTTATCTGATAGATTTGTAACCAAGCACACCAACATAATTTATAGCTTAAAACTCATGAATACACTTCATAACAAGGAGTATTCCCTTTAGGTTGTTTCCCTGCTAGCTGTTTTCATGTTAGCCTAAGGACCCTATATTTATGCTTATAATATAGGTACTTGGTATTATTTTTAGGCATGTAATAACCAAATTGGTTCCTATTTTGTTTTGAGTAGATCTAGATTACTTGATTTTTTTTTTTATTGATTCACAGATATTATGCACCTTATCATTCTTGGCTAATGGCAGTTATCAGAAAATAATAAAAGAAAATATAAGGACATATTTATCGCAATCATCAGCATCTCGTTGCATAAATGAAGTAGTAGAAGCTCTAAATAATCCGGATATAGTAAAAAAATATATAAGGTTCCCTCAAAACATACAAGAAAGACAAATGTTAAAAGAAAGGTTAGTAAGTATTAAAGGTTGGTAGGTAATTAAAGTGACCCTTCTTAGATTTTTACATGTTTGTGATAGTTAATCATGTTAGTGGTTACTTTATATTGCAGGTTCTACAAAAAGTTTGGCTTTCCAGCAGCTCTAGGATGTGTCGATGGCACTCTGGTGGCATTGATAAAACCAGTAGAGAACGAAGAATGTTTCTACTGCCGCAAAGGTTACCATGCTAGAAATGTGCAACTGGTAAAATGGATTTCAATGTTGTGATCTATTACTACTATGTATTCAATTAGTCTAGATAATATTTCTTTTTTATATTTTTTTTTCAGATAACAGATGCAGATCTAAATATTTTAAATGTTGATCCAACATATGGTGGAGCTACTCATGATAGCTTCATTTTTAATTATGGTGATATTAATGTCCACTTAGAGGCATTAACAAATGCTGGTGAAGAAGTTGTTTTGCTCGGTTAGTTAATCCCTCCCTACCCCTACTTCAGAATATAAGCCTAATTTGGTATAAAAACTACATAATTATTTGATACTTATTCATTTTTTCAGGTGATTCAGGATATGCTCAGCGCGCCTACCTTATGACGCCAATTAGTGGTGCTGAAGATAATTCCCCAGAAGCTTTCTACAATGACCGTCACTTAACTGCTCGCAATTCAGTAGAGAGAACAATTGGTCTCCTAAAAGGACGATTTAGGTGCTTGTTAGTACACAGAGTGCTCAATTATCATCCAGACATAGTTGCAAAAATAGTTATTGCATGCTGTGTTTTGCACAACATGTGCAATCGCGCAGGAATGCATTCACAATTTCAGGACAAGAGAGACTAGAAGAGCTCCAAACAATTGCTGAAGCTCAAAGGAGGCAAACTAGGGATTTGCCATCTAACGCCGATTTAGCTTTAGGGCAATTACGTAGGCGAAACTTAGTAAATAGGCTATGGCGTTCACGTTATAATTAATTTATCGGTGGTGTCGCCGCTTAGTACTATTATGTATTCTGTGGTGTGTGAGGCGGGTCGTTACGTTCCCCAGCGGAGCGATGGTTGGTTCATGCGTCGTGCTCGTGAACGGGTACCGCTAGTGGGAATGGGTAGTATATTGAATTATAATAATTGACTATGTCTGGATGATAATTGAGTACCTTGTAGCTAACATGAACATAGGTGCGATAGTAAGTCTGCAGTGTCAAATTAAATCAAATCCAAACAAATCATGTACGTTTGCCCCGCAAGGCCCCCAGAATTTGCGTTTTAGGTGTGCACCAATGCAATGTACCTACTCGCCTCTAGGAATATATGTACCTGTTTCTTTTTCAATGTGCCTCTGTATTTTTGAAGAAATGTGGAAAAAAGGGAGCCGTGCCAGTCAAACGTTTTCAGCACGGCCCCCTGTTTTGCACATTTCTTCAAAAATACAGAGGCACATTGAAAAAGAAACAGGTACATATATTCCTAGAGGCGAGTAGGTACATTGCATTGGTGCACACCTAAAACGCAAATTCTGGGGGCCTTGCGGGGCAAACGTACGTAACAAATCACCGATGGACTTTCAATAAAACTGCGCTAGTATTCGTTAAAAGTGATAAATTCACAAGTTAGTTATTTATTACCTTGCTCGATGCTTTTAGAGATTTGACCTCTGTACTAGTATTTGTTAATTTAGCACCACCTGCCGACCAACGACCATACTATAATAATATGAAATGAAGATTTGAGCAAGAACATAGATGTGATTTTATTCGCTCTGAGAGATAGTTGCCTCTAGTTTTTGTAGTCTTGTACGAGTACCTACCTACATCATAATTTATATTTATTTTGAACTACACGATGCACTATGCCTGCTGACATAGCTTTTATTCTATTACATGATACATTCTGAAGGTCTGATGATGACCAGGTAAGTCCTTATCGGTTCTCAGTAACGGAATTGGTTAGCTTAGGTTAGACCTTAGATTTTTTCCCAACATTTGGGAAAGTTTATTAAAATTTTAAACAATACAAAGTATTTGTGATGACCTTAGGTATACCATATATTTGCGGGATGTTCGAAAGAGTTACCGTGGCCCCGGCACAGGCAACTGAAGGAACACGGGTGGGTTTTAGTTAGTAAAAGTCTGACACGCCCTCCCGCTACGCCCAGAGCGGGAGAAGTCATTTGATGATTTCCCATCCAAAAAAAAAGGTATATATAAAGGTATTTTTTATATGGAAAATGCACCAAAGGATTCATCTACAATCTTCTTTAACTGACTCATTGCCACCATCATTTTCATGCATACTTTAGCCAGGCCCCGAACATTGGACGATGACGCGCCAGGCGCGTCATGGGCCTACATCAAGGATGACGCACCTAGAGCGTCATTGGCCCCTGTGATGTTTTATGCGTATTTCGCCGTTATCTTGCGTCTTTATCTCAATTTTTCTAAATCTGTTTTTAAGTAAGTTCGATGTGACGCGCTAGGTGCGTCAATGGCCTCCCGTGATATTTGCTTATGACGCGCCTGGGGCGTCATTGGCCATGACTCGGTTAACCTTACAGTGTTTTTGGGATTTGAGCGAAGTAATCCCCTTAAAGCCCCCCCACCTTAAAACACACTGCAGGATCCAACTCTAATGATAGTTGGTTGTTTTTGTAAATAGATAAATATAAAAGACGGAGGTCAACAACCCTTTCTAAGTTTTCTTTCGCCATTTCTTTCTTGGAGAGGCCTCCCAATTTGTGAAATGGTGGTAGATTCAATAGATTTCTATTTTTAGCACATCGGGAAATGTATAAAATCAAACCAAATCCATATTAATCACCAATGGACTTTCAATAAAACCGCTCTAGTATCTGTATAAAAGTGTTTTATTTGTCCGCTACTCCTTACCTATTTATTTAACTAATAATAATTTACTATACTTACTTAACCAAAACTTACATATTTACAACACTGGTTCACAATTACTCACATAAAAGTATCTATTTAATATTATATTTACATTGTTATTTATTTACATTTATTCATCATATGTATATACATAGCCCAGTTAAACTATAGACTAGCTGGACATGGGGGATGACCATCCTACTCTGGGCCGCGCGAATGTTAAACATAGAAGACGAAGCTCAGATGAAGTTCTCCCTCAGGCTCGGAGTAGGGCTGAGAGGCGCGGCCTCTCTCTGGCTCTCCCTGCCGCATCCGATGTGTCGCGTACCATATGAAACGACACACGAAAACAATGAGTTAGTATAATATAACATCCGCCAAACTAAAATAAATGATGAATTACATTGACACCACAATAAAAGTTAAATGAAAGAAAGAAAAAATTTACATGGCATTGCAAGACAATAATCGAAAAGGTTAGATGATTCATAAAAGAAAAAGTTTCCATTCATTATTACTATTAAAAGTATCTATGAATAATTTAGAAGGGGGCTCATCCAATTTTAAAAACTTGCACCTACCTTATATTAGAAAACTTTATGAAATGTTTATTTATTTTCCTAGGCCTTCTTTTAGTCCTATGCCTAGCAGCAGAGCGCACTGCTACTTTTCTTTTTATAGCGCTTTTTTTGTCAGACCAACACTACAATCAGACATATAATCAAAGAAATTATAAACGCACATTTTAATTGGTTTGCTTTGAGGAATGTTATGTGGTTCTAACTAACATGTAGTAAAAAAAGCGATGCTAACCTTGGTCCACTGCTTATAATTTTTGATTGTGCCACCTAAACTATTTAGGCGCACGGTTAGTTCCTCCCACTGGCTTCGACTTCGCTCTCTGGCCTTTTGGGTTCTCAAGAAACGCTTCGCCATGCCAGGGTTTCTTTCCATGTACCCTACCAGAGTTTCAACTTGAGCCGACGATGGGTGACAGCAACGTGTATCATTTGGACTGGAATATTATTGTTGAATTAGAAATTAATATAAATAATATTTTAATTAAACTTCACAACCACAAATATATACTTACTTCATGATTATTTTACAATTATACTCGGCACTGAAAAATCAAACAAACAACGTAACGTACTATACAAGTATTGTCTAACATTTTTTTTTTTTTGCGTAAGGGAAGCATACATTCATGGCACAAATTGAGAATTTTCTGTTTTTATACTTATTAGCTGCCTCAAAAAATAAGAAAATAAGAACATTTTATTTAAACATTATATTAGCTAAAATTCTGTGCCAAAAACTCAACAATTGTGTCAAAAAACTGGAATCGATAAATCTCGACTAACATTTTGTTGAGTGTGGTAATCACTAGTACAATATTGCTCGCAACAGAACTCACTTCACTTCGCAAGTGACTAGGTGATGCTTACAGAATACCAAATCAATGTCATTTTGAACCACAAGCGAAGTGAGAGTGAACAGCGAAGTGAGATGCGAGTTCATGATCGAATTTTACAGAATCGCAAGGCTGCTATCCAGATGAACAGTTTCCTGTACATTTGCCTAAGAAACAAAACTTTTCTTCTCAACAATAATTGAGCGACTAAGAACATACTAAGGTAAATTACTTTCCCAAAATAATATTACTGAGTTGTAAAACATAATGAAAACAGTACAAAAGCCTGATATTTACTAGGTAAAATAAAGGAAAGTTTTAATCATTTGTGTTCTTCGTTCGTTGTAAGATTTAAGTTAAGTAATTAAAACAATATGTACCTTTTGAATATTTTGTCTTGAAATTGACAAAGTAACAAATATGAGAGGCTTTGACATAAATAACACCTTAATACGTGCTGAAATATACCTAGAGACTATTAAGAGCGTTCATCGCGCGCGGGCTGGCAACGTTGCATTTCTAGAGGTTTTTCGTAATTATTGTATTACATTTAAAACAAAGACAGTTTCCTCTGACAAATTTTATACTTGTAATTAACGTTAGTATTTTTATGTAGTATGCTATTTTTTGACAGCTATTTTGGTTATTTACTCATACAAAATGACATTTAAATTACCTTTGATTTAAATGTAATAAAATAATGCCAGCACGCGCGCGATGAACGCTCTTAACAGAAAAGTGAACATTAAAAAGTTTTATTTTAGAAAATACGTTGGAATTGTTTTTTTGTCTGTTTATGATGGAAATATTATCGTTAACTGAACTCCGCCTTACACTCGAGGGATTGAGGCGTGATGTGTTTTGATAATTAATTGACTAAAATAATAAACAACCATATTGCCATTTTTTACACAATTCTACGCAATGCTTTTTAAAGTCACTATTCTTTGGAGATGTAGTTTTTACACATATAAAGCCTTAAACATAATTCCCCACATACCTAAGCAATACACAATATTTATTCTAGTAACGGAAAACAACTTTTGTCATTTCTCTCATCTAAAGTCATTAAAGTCCATAACATTAATATTAAATACCTTACAATTACACAAAATTCAAAAGCAATTTTCTCGTGAAATGACGATCGTAACTTTGAGAAAAGACCTATTTTATTATAGTCTTATTTCGAAACTACC
Organism: Fissipunctia ypsillon; assembly: GCA_947568875.1. NCBI lineage: Eukaryota > Metazoa > Arthropoda > Insecta > Lepidoptera > Noctuidae > Fissipunctia > Fissipunctia ypsillon. The sequence continues at coordinate 20,872,886 of OX387660.1, read as the reverse complement.
AAGTTCTTACACATTTCAACATTTCTATCAAAACCTTAGGAGAAAATCGATTTTGAATCTTGCTATTTGTCTATTTTTTTTACTGTATTTATGCTCGTGACTGTACCCGCAAGCAAACTTAGCATAACTTGGTTTATATTTGAAAGTCAGATACTTTGTTTTACGTATACATGTTAGGAAAAATACGGAGCATTTCTCAGTAGCAGCCCGGAGTCTGGATTTGTGCCCGGTAGATGGCAATAGGCTCGCCCCCTATTACATGGGACTTAAACATAACTAGCGAAATGTGGGTGTACTATAGGTACACCTCTGCCTAACCTTTCGGGGAAACAAGGCGTGATCTTATGATATGTTATGGTAAGAGACATATGTCAAAGGGTTACAAAACGTGCAGTTCTATGCATTTGTTGGATGTTTCCACAATCTTGAAGTGATGTTCATTCAAAGGATTTGCTCAGCAAAAGTGAGTGGAATTATAAGGTGGGTGGTTCATACTTTGGAAAGTTCAACCTAATTTCTAAGGCTACTCTAATAGTAAAAGCTAGAGGAGTTTTGCAGCGTAGGTGATACGTGAAAAGGTTAAGTTCAAAGTAAGAGAGAGAGAGTAAGTAAGAGATCCACAAATGTCAGCCCCGTGCCGGTTGCAGCTGACATCTTAGCAGATCTTGATGTGAGCGACGAAAATGAAAAGGTTAAGCAATTTTCAAATACATTCCTTTCCCGCGTACCCGCGTACATGTACCGTTACCTTTACCTACCTATCATTTACCTTTTTAGGGTTCCGTAGTCAACAAGGAACCCCTTTCTGTCCGTCCGTCCGGAGCTTAGCTCAGAGACTCTTAGTACCAGAAAGTTATAATTTAGCATGAATATACGAGTACATATTAATCACGCCGATAAAATGGTAAAATTAAATCATAAAAAAAAATTAGGGTATCTCCTGTACACGTAAAGTGGGGATGTTTTTTTTTTTGTTTTCTCGTCTACCCCATGATGTGGGATGTTGTTGGATAAGTATTTCAAAACTATTGCGGGCTTGTGAAAACAATTTTTCGACAAGGGATCTGTTTCTGAAATATTAAGCTTTAGTTTTGGATAATTATGTGAAAAAATTCAAAGTAGTAGTATATACAACGAAATTAAAAGAAAAATTACCACAGCTAAGTAGGCTTTACAAGTTAACGAGTAATAGTCGACCAACATATATTTGCAGTCGGAATGTATGAGAAAACATCTTTTTCAAATACAATGTTAAGTTTGTTCTTGGGATAAACTCATCCCAACTACGGAACCCTTCATTGTGCGTGGTCCGACATGCACTTGGCCGGTTTTTTTTTTACTGTAATTTCCTACGACATGCAATTCATGTTATGTAGACGTCAAAAATGCAACATTTTATTGCCTATACAGCAAATTTCCTTACATTGTTGCACACTTCCACTCTTAACCATCCATAAACTGTTCATTAACGATAAATGGACGTCTTTGAGCGCAACCGTCATTGACACATTGATTAGACTCATGACAAGTCAATAAGCGAACCAGGAACCTGATAAGTTAAAGGGAATCGTATGTTAGCAATGACAAATAAACCCACTTTCATCCATTTTCGTTCATTAACGAAAATGTGGCTAATAAATTAACTGTCAAACATCAGTTCTCTGTGAAACCATCGGAACGCAAAGTGCGAATAGTTAGTGTCAATTGGAACGCATTAAGTGCTGTCCGCGCTAGACAGATCGCCTTTGAGAAATTAATGGAACCGGCCAATGGGGTGGAATTATTTAGATGAGTCAATTAATTAATAATTTTAATAATAAAAGCAAAATAATTTACATCTATACTAATAAATCAAATTGAAGTGTTTATAAGTAATATCAAAATAACAGCTTTTTAAAAAATGCATATGAAAGTATAGTCATCATCTGCCTAGCCTTTTCCCAACTATATTGGGGTCGGCTTCCAGTCTAACCGGATGCAGCTGAATACCAGTATTTTACATGGAGCGACTGCCTATCTGACCTCCACAACCCAGTTACTGGGTAATACGATACCCCTTGGTAAGACTGGTTGTTAGACTTTTCGGGCTTCTGACGACCCGTAACGACTGTCAAAGATCCACGAATGACAGCCGGGACCAACGGCTTAACGTGCTTTCCGAGGCACGGAGGAGTCTCGGTATGTAAAGATGGTCACCCATCCACAGACCAACCCCGGCAAGCTTAGCTTAACCGGATGGATCGACCCATGCGGCTGTTATTACTTAGCCACGAGCTCCTCTCGAGCATATGAAAGTATAGTAAAATAATAAATTATATTATTTTACTACTATCAGAAGAAAACGCTGACTGACGATACAGAAAAGTATTGTGAGGAAACAAGCTAACATAGCTTGTGGCATCTATTTTACGTCCAATGTTTTATTTTATTTATTTATTTAATTCAGACACAGTGTAGGTGTTCTCAAAACTAATGTTAGTAACCAAAGATTAAAGATTAAAACATATGCTACAAGAATACTAATATAAATTACTGAAGTACGTAAAATCAAATTGTAAACTAAATATTAAACTTTAAAATCATTTACATCTATAACTTTCTTAAAATTAATATCAATCACAATCAAGAAATTAATTAAAATCATAAAACAAACAAAAATGTTAATCAATTAGATCTATTACTTGTATTAAAAGCTACTGAACAGTCAATTTTGCTAGCCACAACGCTAAGAATGCCGTTGCCACTGCCGCGGGCACGACTAAACAATGATGCAGCTCTCTTTCTGAGGATGGCATGGAAGCCAGCAATGCAAGCGTCGGCAAACATGCCCAACGCGCTGCAGTGCCTCGGCAGCCGCATCAGCATCTTGACTTGTCCCATTTGTATTTAGATATTTATGAACCTACTTACATCCTAAATTTAGTTACAAAGAAACAGTTACGTTTCATATTTCTGAGAAAATACTCGAAAAATGTGCTTTTTGAAATTCCATTAACGTCAAACAGTGTTTTTATAACATGAACCATGTTCTTCATTCATCAAATATTAAAACTTTGAAAGTCCCTAAGGAAAAACACCCAAAAATAAACAGAATTAAAACTACTACACAGTCGATTAAAAGTGAAAACGTCAAATTATTTCTGCTTTAAAACGTCAAAAGGGACTGCTGAAGCCGTTAGGAATAGAATTCTTTATAAAGCTGGTATACAAAAATCTTGTACAAAAAAGTTAACAAAATGGGAGAAAAGGCTAACTGAAAAAAATTTAATAGATGTTAAAGATGGCGTAATTCCATTGTGTGGATGGTCCCGACGCATTTATTCAAGGTTAATATGTACGGAGTCACGCTGGATGGAAAAATTCCTTTTATTTCACAACAATAAGAATGAAATTGTTTGAATTTGTGTTGTTTAGGCCTGAGAGTAGGGATGGGATAGAGGTTAGGGTCAAAATGAATAAGTGCTGTACACGTAAAATCCCATATTATACCTTATCTATTTTCTTTTATAAAACAAAAACTCTGGATACATTCCAAAGCAGGTGTAGGTTACATCATGCGCTATTTTCCTTAAATTTAAATTGTGGTATATTATACAATTTTAAGGGCTGATTTAACCAAACTCGGATCTTTTATCCGTGGAATAAAACTGAATTCTGACAGTTTTTGTATGGATAATCTGTCAAAAATTAAAAATGTATTCGCTGGATTAGACTTATATGATTTAAACCCTTCTAAAGAATGTAAATTAGTTTTTGTCAATGTAATCGAAATAAAACCAACTAATTATTTACATACACATACATAAATAAACACACGCGTTCTTCCCATGGGGGTAGGCAGAAACTACAGAACGCCGCCAGCTAGGATCCTTACATACTCCTTTTGCTTCGTTTACGTTCATTCGTCTGGTCTACACGCTTGCCTGTTGCGAGTACTACGCACCTGACCTTTCTGAAGAACATCACGAAAAATGTCAGTGTCATTAGTGTTATAATTATGTCCTTCTAGGGTGTCCCCTCCCGGTGTTTTCACTCACATCTGTCTTGTAAACACCTTTTGTTAGTCAATTTTCATTCATCAACCAAACAAACTAATCAAACTAATTATTGTGCTTACATTACAATTTTAGTTCTTTCTTTTCTTTACCATTTCCTTTCCTAAAAATCACAATAATTCTAGCAAATTACTAGATAAGCCAAAATCTTTCCTCTTTTTCATCGCTGCCAAGGAAACTAATTTGTCGTTTCTGGCCGTTTCTTGTTGCAATAAGCTAGACGATTTCTTTTAAAGGAGTTCTCTTGTCTTTTCGTTTTTTTTTATTATCTTGTTAAAATTGACAAGGTTGACTCTCAGACAAGTTAGCTGACTTTAGTATGTACTTAATCAATTTTTATGGTAACGTTTTTTTTTTATTGTGCAATAGGTGTTTGTCTATTCTATTTAAAGTCAAAAGCAAATCATTTATTTCAAATGGCCACATAAAAAGGCACTTTTGAAAGACAAAATTTACAAGTTCTTTTTTTTTAGATGGGTAATTTATTTATTGTAATATACACAATACAATAAACAATCTAACACATACAAGTACAAGTACAATTTATACAAGTATATAGAGGGAAAAAAAATAAAACGGGAGAGCTCAATGGACATAAAAAAATTCAATCGCAACGCTGTCAGTGGAAAAGTGCCCAAAGGGCTGGCAGCGTTGCCACGGTGGATAGCAATGCAGATTCTGTGACCTAAAAATTGGCCAGCCGTCTGGTCACGTGAAGAGTCGACCAACCGCTTGGCGAGGTCCCGAAATACTCGATGAGCACTCAGACGCCACAGCTCTAGTGTTTCAACTCCAAACTGCTCAAACATATAGCTCCCAATAAAGTTGTTACATTCGTGCCGCTAACGAGGTGTAGCCGCACTTCGGGTTTTAGCCGTAACATATACAAGGTGTAACTTAAATAACGCACAACCTCTTAAGGGGTCATTGTACTCATCATTATGAACAACTTTTTATATGGGACCAAACGTGAAATCGTGAAAAAAATCAGATGGAAATCTTGTATATAAATTATATGTGAAGGCGATGTACATAGAATATAATTACTATACGACAATAGGTAACGAGAATTAAAAATTAAGCAATTACAGATAAATTAACTATGTAATAGATACATTTGGTGCTCACATACATATATACAAATATTGTAAAAGAAGATAATTTTCCTTAAATCTGTGTGTGAGTTAAGATAATCTCAGAATGTTATTTTATGTATGTTATAACAGTATCAATGAATTCCTAGATGACATATGACATTGTAACTTATTATTGATTTTATTACTTAGACATTGTGGTCACTACCGGCAGATTCAATGTGGCTGTCGGATTGCACCAAGGGTCAGCACTCAGCCCTTACCTCTTCGCGATGATAATGGACGCTCTTACGTCGGATATCCACGAAGAGGCGCCCTGGTGTATGCTGTTCGCTGATGACATTGTGCTGGTTGCTGAGAGCGGCTTAGAGATCCAGAGCAGATTGGAGGTGTGGTGGGCACAACTGGAGACCGCTGGCCTGAGATTAAGTCGGACCAAAACAGAATATTTGTTTTGTGATTTTGGCGGTCTCTCCAGTCCTGTGCCCATATCTCTCGCCGGAACGCCCGTACCGAGCTGCTCCGACTTCCGGTACCTCGGGTCGTTTGTCCAAGGGGACGGCGAAGTAGACCGAGACGTAGCGCACCGGATCAACTCAGGATGGATGAAATGGCGACAGGTCACAGGAACAACTTGCGACCCACGGATGCCCCTCAAATTAAAGGGAAAAATTTATAAGTCCGTGATAAGGCCTGGCGTACTGTATGGATCGGAATGCTGGGCCGTGAAGGAGACGGATGAAAAAAGATTGCATGCAGCGGAAATTGGATAAAGTAAAAAATGAGTATATAAGGGGAAGTTTGAAAGTGGCGCCAGTGACAGAAAAGTTGAAAGGAAATCGTTTGGCTTGGTATGGACATGTGAAGAGGAGGGAGGAACCGCGTGTGACTAAAAGAGTGATGAATATAAATGTTGATGGATGGAGAGGGAGAGGAAGGCCAAAGAAAAGATGGATGGATTGTGTGAGGAATGATATGAAAGAGAAGGGAGTGAATGATAGCTTGACTTTTGACAGCTGAAAATGGAAAGAGAAAACGTGTTGCACCGACCCCAAGTAACATGGGACAAAGGCAGGAAGATGATGATGTACTCGAATTCTTAATTGACTGTTATTGTTTTCATTGACTTTTCTAAACGTATTTAATGAATTTTATTTTAATTGCAATTGTAATATGTTATTTTTTAAATTTTCAACACAATGTACTTATATTGTTACGAAATAAATTACTTATGACTTATGTAAAATGAATGCCATAAAAGTAATAAATGATACAAATAAATTAGCAACCAGTTAAATTTTTTCTAGACTCAAGATTGTCCTATGGAGCAGGACCACCATGTTTCCAAGCATTCTTATCTTGGATATAATCCTCTAATTTGTAATATGCTTGTTTACGAAGTATACTTTTAATGATTTTAAAATTTCCTTCTCTTTATAACATTAGTATAGATGTCGTGGCTGGGGTCTAAGAACTGTTCATTTCAAGAAGTGTTCGGTTATTTTATGAAATGTTTGTGTTTCATGAAATGGCCAGCTAAAATTGACCATATCGTTATACGTCAATGTTTAATGATATGTCAGTCGACGTTTGGCCATATCATTAATTGACGTATCTGACGTGTTATCGGACGTGGTTCGATCGTAGAAATGGCCATATCGTTGGCCGGTTATATCACGATGCACCTAATCGAAAGCCGGGTGGATCGACGAAAGCAAAATATTTATCGACATTCCCAGTTGAGCACTGGGCATATCGCAGAGTTGCATTTCACGCCGCTAGTGGCATCTTCACCAAATGGGTTAGGTTAGGTCATAACTGTGTACATAGTTCCCGCGACCCTCGGCGTAGGTGTGAGATGGAACACCGGGGTGGTTTTTAGTCAGTAAGAGTCTGACAGACCCCTCCGCCCGCCCCAGGGCGGAGGACATCCATGAGGATTTTCCACCCCGAAACAAAAAAAAAAAAAAAAAGGTCATAACTGTGACCAACCACTCGCGAGCCGAGCGAGCGAAGCGAGCGGTGCCGCGGAAGCGGCCGGCGAGCGCTACATCAAAAGTTGGTCGCAGTTACTTGGCTATTTAATATTTTGGGATCCTAAAATTAACATTTTCAGGAAGAACATCGTAAGCGACAATTTGCACTTTTTACAGGAAACGGTTTTCTCTTTTTTAATTAACGATGTTGTCATTTGCAATGATAATTTCTTACAACAATAAAATCGTGTAAATTTAAAATAAAATTTAAGAGTAATCACGACTAGATGTAAAACAGTCTAATTAAGAGGTTACGAAGAAAAAATAGTTTTGTGATTTTTGGCGCTTACGGTGTTTTTCCTGAAAACGCTCGAAAATAGGAATTATTCGAGTAGGAATAGATGCACAACAAAAACAAAGCGACATCAACGCCTCTACCGGTGGATAATCTAACTATTTTACGGTATGATCACTAATGTTTGGTCACATCATGAAGAAGTCGTGAGTTTAACTGTTTATATCGACAAACGTTAAATGATCTGGCCAGACTACATCATGATGTGACCAGCAGTCGATATTCTATTTCATGAAATAGAAACATTTCATGAGATGGTCGAACACTTCATGAAATGATCAATTCTAAGATCTGGCTACGACATAGATATGGGTGACAAGATTCTTCAAACGGAGTCAGCTTATTTACTTAACCCTCAACCAATAAAAATCTGCATTGTACCGTTGGCGCTAAGCTGAGAGGAATTCCTTGCAATTCGCATGAATGTAGATAATGCTATTACCAATAGATTCCAACAGGTTTGTACCATAGCTTTAGTTAGGATATGCAAACCGTAATTACCGCGTCGTGTTCATTTACATCAATCAGTAAATGTGTAGTGCAGGATCTAGGCATCTGAATGGAATTTACAGTCATGGAAATAATGCTTTAATGACCACGCTTGATATAATTATTGATCATTACATTCGTCATTGATTAACAGTCGGTATGTTGATAACAACACTAATGAGGATGGCGTTATCAAGAAACAAATCGCCAAATACTTTTTCCGAAATGCAAAGTTTTCAACATATAGCGATCACGACAATATTTTTAATATTATGATTTACATTCTTTAAAATAGATAGGTACATATACAAGGTGGAACAGGACGATTGACATTCCTTTAAACCACGTAAAGAGAATCATGTTCTTTACCCGTATACAAAAAATCAATCAAACCCAAAGAATACTTTAGCCACAGGAAATTATTTTTCATTTTCTTATTTTTCAACATGATGTAGATCTGAGTCCGTAATAATAGGTAAACATTGCCGCCGCCGCGCCCCGCACCCCGCACCGCAGCGTTGGTCAGTGACTTTTCGTAGATAAAGCGTGTTTACTTTTTATGCAGTCGATTCTGCTATTTATTTTGTTTGAAAACTGCATTTTTTTATTTTCCATTACCTACTAATCTTCGTGTTTTAAAACGTTTCGATGGACTAGTACTGTGCTCGTTTTCATTTAATGTCGTACGTCCAGATACACGTTGTATACTCGCGCCTTTTTCCCATGAAGATAGGCAGAAACTATAGAACGCCACCTGCTCCGATTCTTACGTATTTATACGTATTCTTCCTTGAGCTTCTTCCACGTTAAATATTTGGAAACCACCCAAAGAAAGATTAAAAAAAAAACTGGACCACCGGGTACCTATATCGAAGGGTTCCGTAGTTGGGATGAATTTATCCCAAGAATAAACTTAACATTGCAGTTGAAAAACATGTTCTCTCATACATTCCAACTGCAAATGTAGGTCGGCCAACTCGTTAACTTGTAAAGCCTACTTAGCTGTGATAGTTTTCTTGTAACTTCGTTATCTATACTACTGCCGTGAAATTTTTTCACATATCCAAAAACAACCATTTAGCTGGCAGGGAGGGGGGGGGGGACACTTGACTAACAAAAATTAGCACTTTAAAGCTTAATATTTTTATACGGATCCCTGAATCTAAACCGCAATATTTTGAACGGCCTATCCAACGACACCCCACACCATGGGATAGACGAAAAAAAACTTCATCCCCACTTTACATGTACCTTAATTTATTTTTTTTATTTTTTTTTACCACTGTCGGCATAATTAATATGTATACCCGTGCCAGATAACAGCTTTCCAGTACTAAGAGTCTCTGAGCTAAGCCGCGGACAGACACACAGACAGACGGACATGGCGAAACTATAAGGGTTTCTTGTTGACTAAGGAACTCTAAAAACCAGAGTAGAAGGTGTGATAGATATCTAATAGCTAGCTATAAGGCAATAAAAAGTGACGGCAGGCTGCCTGTCATGTTGCGTGGCCACGAAAAACCTGGAATTTGGATATACCAAATGTTGCCTTCGATGTATCGCCGGCCTACAATCGATCAGGGATTCCGGTGTCCGGTAATTGGCTGTCGGTCAGTAAAGTACCACTTGGATATAGCCTCTTAGGAATATTCATGAACGTTGTAATAATATCGCATTGTAGGGATATAAGTACCTGAAATTATTGCTGGAGTGTCCAAATTGACGAACATTGTGCTTGGCTGTCAGTGCTAACGGTAAGGGATTCGATTCCTGAATGTTGTTGGACTTTACATTTTTCAGGATTAAAAATATTAACATTTAAATATTTTTTTTAACTTTTAACGTAAACAAAGCCATTTTCAGCTCACAACGATGGGCGACTAGGCTTCATCTTTTATTTCTGAATGACCTTTGACAGTTCAAAAGTGCATGTAAATAGTTTATTTGAATAATCGCTTTGAGTTTGAGTTCAACTATTCGGTACAGCTCCAAAACATAAGAATGTCAACATGAACCGTAGTGGCTCATAAAAACAGGTCACGTTCGTACAATCAGCCAGGTATTGTTTGTCTTGTTTAATTACACAGTATACTGATATTTATTCTGGCTTGATGTTTTACTGTGGGTGGAAAAGTTTAAACATAATCAACATACGAGGACAAACAAATAAGAGTATTAAATAAGAGTATAACTTAACATCACGCCTTGATTCCCCGAAGGGTTATGCAGAGGTGTATAGTACACCCACATTTCGGCAGTTATGTTAAGTCGCATGTATTGGGGTATAGGGCGCGAGCCTATTGCCAAAAACCGGGCACAAATCCAGACTACGGCCTGCTACCGAGAAATTCCAGATGGATAAACCCAATAACATTTTGCCCGATTCAGGAATCGAACCCAGGACCTTATGCTCAGCAGTAACGCTTGCGACCATTAGGCCAACGAGGCAGTATTAAATGAAATACATAATAATATTAGGCTATTTATCTACTGCAGGTCAGAGACCTGTTACATACAAAAAAAAGCATTTAATATTGTGTTCAAATGCTCCTGATTCCTTGTTGTAAGACGATTGTTGTCGCGAAAACCATTGTCTTCATCATAGTCATTAGTCTAAAGTAGTTCACTGTTAGACAAAATCCATTATATTCTAGTAGTCTCAAATACATGAAATTGTATCCTTACAATTTCAGCCATATTCAGAATGCGAGCTCTTCACCTACTGTGTTAGAAGGTTCCATTAAACATTCGTCCGTTTACATTTGGGTTGAATTGCTTAAATCTTCGTGCAGCCGGTGAAATTTGAGGTTGTCACCAGATGTCTAAATTATCGGCAACCGCATTGGAGTACTACGTAAATCGATTTGCTCGCCGATTTATGTAACATATTGCAGAATACAGAGGAACATTTCACACATTCGTCGTTTATAGAAGTAGTTGCAGTTTCTTTTATAAAGTGCTCGCCCGAGGAAGTCTAGGTGCTATTGAAATATTGTATTTAAAATGTCCGTCACCTAAGAACCATATTGTATTTAAAATGTCCGTCACGTAAGAACCCTAACTACCCGCTAATTATACACGGTGTTAAGATATCTAGACAAGCTGACTTTGAATTCATTGACAATAATTCAAAGGGTAAAAGTCCACATGAATAAAAACAACTTTTATCATGGTTTTATTGGGGGGATGGTCTGAAATGAGAATTCAAAGCCAACCTGATCATTATTTTCAGTTATAAAAAACTTGAAGAACTGTCTTCTCGGGGAATTTCTAAATAATAATTGACGATTTCGTACTTTTATGGTATGTTTTTAGATAAACCGAAACAAATTAAAACATAAATAAACGATTTCTGAAGCCGGATTTAAATGAAAATAACGAGATGAAAACTTTTAACACAAACGCAAAAGGAAATGATTTTATTTTCATAAAACATTACGCTCAGAATGACTTTAAATAAGTTAGAATGAATGGGAGTGCCTTTTAAAGGAAGCATTTTGTGAACACAGATGAAACAAGCGGCATGCGACGAAGGTACAGTCAGCAACGTGTCGTTTTAAATGATGTTTATTATTTCTTTAACAAATCCCGAATAAATACGCCAAGAGAAAACAATCGCAAAGTATGTTTTCTTATTAAAATCTGAAACTATAGAAATGAATACAAGTTCTCGGTGGGTTTTATTTTTACTAGCTGACCCGACAGAGGTAGTCGTACCAAATTTCAATAATTCATATAAAATTCCCATAGAAAATGCTCTCAAAAGTTTTCCCGAATTTTCCAATTTTGCCAACAATCTTTTTTTTTTTTTCATAAGATCCTGATTCGGATTATTACGAACATTTTAAAATAAAAATTTGCCAAATCGGTGCAGCCGTTCTGAAGAGATGCGCTTAGCAACGAACAGCATTTAATTTTTATTATACAACAATAGATAAAAAAGACTAGCGACCCACCACTGCATCGCACGGTTTTTGCCACATAACTAAAAATAGAGGTTTCTTTATGACATGTAAGTTTAATATGTATTTATACATATAAATCTTCCCAAATAAATTATCTAAATGATGGTGAAATCCGCATCAAAATCCGTTGCGTAATTTAGAAGAACAACGCGGACACACAGATAGACACGAAAAGCGACTTTAATTTATAGATAAAATTCGGAAGTTTACTATTGAAGTGGTTTTTAACCGACTTGAAAAAGGAAGAGGTTCTCAGTTCGTCGGATTATTTTATTTTTTTTTAGTTTTATGTGTGTTCTCTGATTGCTTGAAGACGGCTGGAAATATATTTTTTTTGTTTTAAAGGGTATACTTTCCAAGTGGTTCCATTGTCATCAGGTCAGGATCTGATGATAGAATCCTGGAGAAATCGAGGGAACTCTTCAATTATTATAGGCACATCTATAGCGATTTGGGTATTTTTTTATAGTAACTTGTTCATTTGCTCTCGGAAAGCACTATTTGGCGAAGTGGAACTAATGATGAAGACTACAGATGGCCATCGGAACTACTCAACAATAAGTATTTCACGGGTTGCGATTCGATTAATTTAAAATGGTTGCTAAGCAAATTATGCTCGTCAGAATGCATAAGATGAAGTGGAGCTGATGGCGAAGTACCAGGAGAACTCCTCAACAATAAACGTCCCTGCATCGGGAAAAGTAATATTTTATAAAAAGGTGATGAGCAGTTGTCATTAGGCTATTTTAACTTAGATAAATTACAAAACGATCCACTATAAAGTAAAAAATAAAAAAATGCAAAAAAAAGACACTACAAAATGAAAAATAATTTTAATTTCGGAAGTCGGTGGCAAAAACCTAAAATTCAGATCCAAAGACACCGACTTCCGAAATTAAAGTTTCTTTCACTTTGTAGTGTGTTTTTTTTTTCAAGAAAGTTTTATTGGCACAACACGACTGCAAACAGAGTTTTTTTTTTTCGTATCAGTAGGAACTAGTACGGTAGTATTAGTTCATGCCGCGACGCCGCGTCGTGGTAAAAAGATTGGCCATTCAGCAGGTTGGTAGTACGGCGGATTGCCCAGGTTCTCCGAAATTAACACTGTTGACAAAAAAAGTCTTCTTCTTTTATTTAATCAACATTTTTACTATGTAGTTGACTATACAAGGTATAACATACTTACGCACAACCTCTTAAGGGGTCATTGTACTCACACTATGAACAACTTTTACTATGGGACCAAACCTGAAATTGCGAAAAAAAATTTGCATTATGTTCGCACAACTCGTCGAAATGTAGGGAACAGCTGATTTTTTTTTCGCGATTGCAGGTTTGGTCCCATAGCAAAAGTTGTTCACAATGATGAGTACAATGACCCCTTAAGAGGTTGTGTGTTATTTATATTACATATTGTATAGTTGTGTTCCCAATAGAAGATTAATAACGAATAATTAAAATTCAATCACTCGATTGTGTCTATAAAACACATGTAACCACTCTGTATCTCACGCCTCAATGTTACCCACATAATACAATCGAAATGCACAGCTGGGGCAAGCAATTTTCGCTCCATCTTGAAATTATTTAGCAAGGTACAACTTTGCATTTCTCGGAAAACAACTCATTCTACACGAGACAGCATCGTAACTACACATCGCATCGTATTAAAAAAAATTCTCTGCCTAATTTAAAAATGTTCCGATAAAATTGCTCCCAAGTGTACAGGCAGTATGTTTCTCATAAGAAATTCTTTTTGATTTATTCCACTGGCTGGAACAAAGAAGCGGGGCGTACACTGTCTGTCAAAATAATAGACCGAGTGTATTTTTACAGATAATATTGTTGTTAGCTATATGATAAGTTGCTTGTGATGTAAATAAAAGTTTGCTTTTTATGTTTAGAGATTTTTTAGAAAAGGTTCATGACCTGAAGTTTTATGACCTACGCAGACGTGATTATATCAAAACTTTGTATTTTTTTTATGCGGTGATTTTATTGTTCTACGCGTTACGTACTAGTCCACTCCAGTCGTCCATCATCCAGTTGTATCTGTCCAATTCACATCACCCAAAAGTTTGTATTTCGCTTTTTGTACGTTTAAAATCGCATTTTTTATAAGATGTATCTTGTGTGAAACCATGTATTTGTTTATTTCTTTGCCGTTGTGTGCTTTTTGAAGAAAACCCTTTTAGATGTAAAGCAATTTTATTTACATACCTATATGTACATTGCATCATTGCGTCATCGCATAGCACATTTTAACAATTTTAATAATACTAGCGACCCGACCTGGCTTCGCACGGGTGGAGTTTAGAAAGAAAAGAGGTGAACTCACTAATAAATACACACTATTGTCGTATATTAAACATTTAATTTGCAATAAAAGTTATTGAGGTCAATAATCAAGATGAAAACTATCCTATCTTTTAAGTTGGGCCAAATTTCATCAAGATCGGTTCAGAAGTATCGACGTTCATTCAGAACATAATCATGACACGCGATTTTTATATATAATAATATTTGTACACAATTATGCACAAATATTAATAAAAGTATTAATGTGATATGCGGTGTTAAAGTTGTCAACTACTGAAAGTCAGGGTGAGCGAAATAATAATGTACCTAAATGTGAGTGAAAGACCAAGATTAAATGGGTGATCCTTGAAACTAACTAACGGCTTAACAACAACCCAGTTCACTCAAACTATCTCCATAAGGTCTCCAAACTACAGCATCCTTTACAATAAACTTGGAACTCTGCTTATCCCTCTTTTATACTAGACTAAAACAATAGGGCTTCAGAAGGACTGTAGAGCCCTTACGACGGAGCAAGAGTGAATACTTCATTGTTTCTTTCCTCCCTCTCTAGTCAAGGGCCCTTTGTATATCTCCATCCTGTTCTCTCACGCCTATTACGTGGTCTTTTGTATTCGGTACACGTAGGTTTAATATTTAATTATGTGCGAGGCTTTTTTTCTGCTGGTACTGAAAGGAGAGTAGCGTGAAGATATTATTGCTTAGATTGGTATTGATAGGTACTTTATAAAACCATTTATTTCAGAAAGCATTAAGAAGTTTTTCTTGAATTGCTTTTGAATTTCTGCGGAGGGATTTACTAGCAGGCAACAAAAGAAGATTATTTTCAATCTTTTCTGGTTTTAGTTAGATATAATACGTATAGGCATTCGATAAGATTAGCTTCTTCACACAAAATTCTGAAACGTTTTAAGATTTTTGAAGGATATCGTTATCTACCACTAGCTGTCGCCCGCGTGGATGTCAATACTTCCTTATTTGAATCGGATTTTGTCCACAATTTCATGGGTTTTAATTTTTTTGCGCGGAACCCTAATTCTTTTCTAAAATATAAGTAGCCTACTCCTTATAACATTCCGTCAAAATCGGTTCAGCCGTTTCAGAGATTAGCTGGAACAAACAAACAACACATACCGACAGACAGACAGATAAGCAGACATACTTTCATGTACATTTAGTAAAAAGCTGTTATTTTGACATAACAGACAGACACTTCAATTTTATTTACTTGTATAGATAACGCTTGATGGTAATTGCTATCACTGTTCCATCTAGCAAGCTTGGTATAAGTTGACAGAGGCACAATATTCTGCGCCTGCTTTTTACTCTCCACTGATACATTTTATTTCAGTAACCATTTCCTACCTACCTTAATATTATGTTATTTATATATCAGTTCCATAGAAATATACAGGGTGGCGATTAGGTTATCATATTAATTGAAACCACACATTCAGTACATGATTCTGGACCCCGCTGCGTTGAAATTTTTCGTCGGTTATTACAAAAAAAAAATTGCTGCTCCATTTCAAATTTGCTACATTTTGACCTCGTAGGTAGGCAAAAATGTATGGAGCAGCAAATTTTGTTTTTTAATAACAGACGAAAAATTTTAAGGTAGCGGAGTCCAGAATCATGTACTGAATACGTGGTGTCAATTAATGTGATAACCTAATCGCCACCCTGTATCTATGATCCGCACCCACCCTCCTAGAAGGCTACTTTAAATTCTTATCCATTGTAAATAGTTTCTGTTTAGTTGCCAAGTTGAAAATTAAAGGTTTCCTAGCTAATGAGTACAACCAAGTTTCAGTTAGCGAAGTGAAATTTGGCGGTAGGCCAACACGATAGCTTTGTCAAGGGAAAGAGAACAGATCAAAAAGCTGTTCACGAAAGAAATTGAGGTTTGAAAGCAATCAATGAAACGGGAATGAATCAATAATCAATTGAATTACAACAGTGACAGGAATTACTTAAGATGTTGGCGTTTTTTTTGCATTGCCTTCGGTTTTGTTTTCAAGAGTAATTTAAGGTATAATTTATTAAGAAAGAAAATTAGCTTATGACTGAGAAAATTAGGCATTCACAATCCACATAGCAAATAAGGAAATGATGACCATAAATCCCCAAAGAAATTTAATTAAAGGAGGAGGCCGTACAAGGTTTACAATTGGTATTATACATATAGGTGAAACAATGATATAGGTATTATGGCGACTTATTAAGAGTTAAATTACTCGAATGCTGTATACTTCAAATTGATATCCTCAAATCGCAAGCCAAAATGGCAAACAAAACAAGTCGACAACCTACCACTCGCATCATACCTCACCCAAAAGTTAGATTCGCTTCCAACTGTCCAATTTAAAACACATCTTATTGCCCAGTAAATAAAGCTTGAAATACATAAATTCAAATTCAATTAAAACTGGCACTTTATACAAGATCCATTTCCGAGGGAGGATGAGACGCAAAAGTTTTATATTGGCTTAGCTGACTAGCGGTTGTGACAGATATAGAGATAAATGTACTGGAAGTGGAGTGAACTAAATCTATGAGAATTGAAAACAGTTAGATGATTATTCTTTCACTTTCTATACGAGCCCGTATATCAGGGTATGCAATGCGGAGAAATGAGATAGAGACATGTTCTGAGAAAAGTTTTGATTTTGAGAACGGGTGAGGACCTATACGGGTAAGGAACGATGGATGGATTGTGTAAAATGCGAAATATTAAGGCAAGAAAGGAAAATAATTCTGAGATAACGAATGATGGAGAAGTTTGGAACGAATGATGCACAAATAAGACATAGAGCAGGAGGGTAATGACGAACAATACGGGCTTTACATCACACATCGGATATCAAAATTTATCATTTAAGAACATAGAAGACGTAACAACACCTACGACGTGACACAAAAACCTGCTCATAAAACATACAAAAACTATAATATTTGTCGGAAATACGTTAGTCGTCGTTTGACGAATCGAGACGCCAGCGCCACCAAGCGGCGCTCGACAGATTCTACAACATAACACTCGTCGACTGTTCACCGGCGTTAAGCAGATTTTGTCGGTGGCTGTCGAGCAGTGAACACGTTTAGAAATTGTTGCGCGTTCCGTATAGTTGTGTCGTGTACCTACAGTGCGTGAATAGCTAGTGTGATTAATTTGATCGTGAATTATAATTTGATTTGAACTGCAAACGGTTTTTCTATTGCGCAATAACCAATTCTACCCATAGCACGCCCACAGTAGTTAAAATATGGCTGACGATAACTAGAGAGATGTACCTTCTCCATTATATTAATAATATTAACGAGTGATAACTGATCCTGTTTTTTATTTTTGTTGTATATTAATATGAAAGGAATATTCGAGATCTTTTTTTTTTCGTTGTCTTAGAAGCAAAGATCTTATAAACGATCGTCAAAACGATATTATTTATATTACAGTAGATTGTACGTACTTAATAATATTGTACAGAATACATTCAAATTATTTTGCACACAGCTAGTGTTGGTTCCAGACATTAATGTTTTTTTTGGTTTTGTATTATATTCTTCCACCAAACAATATTGCTGTGTTTTGGTTTGATGAGTTAGCATGTCGGTGAAATTACGGGCACATTAGTCATGTTACCGTCGTCTTTAAGGTTGGCAAAGAATCAGCAATTTTTTTTTAATACAAAGTTTAGGAGAACGGTTCATGTGACTCCATTTTACCTCCGAGTTTGTTTTGGTGTTTCTTCTCAGAGTAGTCAGATACAAAACTCCGACCTCATCTAGTTTTAAAACACAATTTATTTTTGACGTGTAAAAGTGTTTTTTTGAACATATTTACAGAAATTATTTCAATTATCATCATTTATCATTTACCAAACCGACGTGAGATCAATAATTTTGTTCTTGACTAGCTGTGCCCTACGGCTTCGTTCGCGTGAATGTCATAAGATACACAATATACTAAAATAACAGCCACATTTTAACAAAACTCCCTCGTCCCCCGACCCGTTGCGTTGCATTGCCCGCCCGCGCTATTACTTCGTTTTCGCTTACTGTTCTTTCTGACATTTTTCTTTTTTTCGGCTTCTAAGGGTCGTAGCGTGATGTTAAATAGCCTTTAACTATCCTCGAGAATTGGACTACCAAATGCAAAAAGAATTTTTCAAATCCGACTTTTTGTTCATAATTTCATGGGTTTTTTTTTTTTGCGCAGAACTCCAACCTCCAAAATAACAGAGATCTTCTTTCCAAAATAACAGTTGCCTATTTTACCCGCCGTAACATCAGTTATCTGCCAGTGAAAGTCCCGTCAAAAATGTTAAAAATTGGTTTTTAACATTTTTGGTTTTTAACGTTTTGTACTTATCTATTTAATAAAAAGTTGTTATTTTGACATTACCAACAGACACTTTAATTTTATTTATTTGTATAGAGTATATGTATATAAGGAATGAGTCACATGAAAGTTAGCATAATAAATTATCATGTATGCATCTATCTTTTGAGAGCGAATTTCATAATGGGTACACGTAATCTGAAACCAAAATACAGCACATTCTACAAAAAAGATTAAAAATAATGTCAAGTCACTTCCTGCATCTCTATACAGGCAACTGAAAAAGATTCCCGAGAATAAAAGCAGAGATTTTAGTAATGCCAAGCGGAATACTGGGGACGTACTTTTCAGAGTTGCTTAAATACTTTTTTTTTTGCGAAATTTAATGTTGCGGCGTATTTCAGTTTCATAGTTTTAAAAGACGTGTTGGTTGTGAACTTGATTTGTAAACACTGTGTATTTTGGCCTTTGTACTGGGAAAATGGGTAGATTGAGATTGTTGGGTTAATGATAGGTATATAGGTAAAAACTTAAATGGAAATACCTAGTATATTTATATTATTCAAACGCTTTTAATAAAACGTAAGGAGTAAGGACGTAAAGATAATTAATAATAAATCATTTTTGCCTATTGCAGTCAAGTTCATTAGGTAAAGTTAAGAGGGCTGCACACGGGACAAAATTTTTAAGAATCTTAAATGAATAAATGCTTTTTTGAAAAATGTAATCAATTGGCGAACCAATAAATAATATTAATTAAATAGTTAATTATTAAGAACCCTTTTTCTTGTGGCATTTATTTAACTCAACTCAAAAACAGATCATAATACTTATTGAGCTAAGTTTATTAGATAACACAATAGAAATGTGTTTTTAATAATTATCTATTAAATTAATATTATTTATTAGTGCGCCAATTGATTACATTTACAAAAATGCATATTTCTTTTTAACATTCTTAAAAATTGGTCTCGTGTGAGCGAGAGAGGTGACAAAATGCGACTGCCCTCTTAACACAATTTTCAGAAACAATGAGACAGAAATAACCTAATTATCAGAAGGTGAATACAATTCAGTAAACTTTTTGGCCCAGTTCTAAAAATCGCAAACTTTTCTTTATTAATAAAGTAAGTTAATATCTTTATATTTTAGTTTACGTTTGTATGACTGGAAGTTATTTAAAGCAGAACAAATGAAACAAGCTTCGGAATTTTCGTAAACATACACTTTCATCAAAAATATTCCGTTCAACTCAAATAAAGGAATTCTGAATGTTTTAAATATAGTACACACACTTCCACACCCCCACACACATACACACCCACAAAATCACGTCTATATTCCCCGAAGGTGTACCTATTTTTTTATGAAGAGTATTCTATCCTTCCATCTATGTTAGGCTGTAGTTTTAGATAGCGAACCTATTGCCACTACCGGGGAACAAACCCAGGCTATACTGCTGATGAGAATTCCCTTATGTAAAAAACCGGCCAAGTGCATATCAGACTACGCACAATGAAAGGTTCCGTAGTTGGAATGAATTTATATTTGTGGTTTTATCACGCAAAAAAAAAAAATAAGTGACAAAACTACAAAATAACGATTTTCGGACGTTTTCATTTAATTGTGCTGTGAAACCTTGCTTCTTGCCAAATTTCATTATTCTAGTCCAATGAATACGGTATATAAAGATGCCGTATTTATTATTGCGTTGACTTAGAGGCTTGATTATTTTGAGCTCCAATGAACCGTAGACTTACGTATTTGATATTAATTTCAACTTGATACCTCCACGCGTTCCTGGGAAAAAGGGTCTTAACAGACAGACAGACAGATGGACGGACGGACAACGAAGTGATCCTATAAGGGATCCGTTTTCCTTTTGAGGTACGGAATCCTAAAAACCAATTTAAAAACAAATTGCCATACCGGGAGTAGAACAAATACTTACCCCACGGTTAGCATCATTCTTACGACCACCAGACTACTGAGACAAGAAATTACTATATTTATGTCAATACAAAGACAGGTTTTAAAGGATAACCTTTTTTTTTTGTGGATGGGAAATCATCAAATGACTTCTCCCGCTTTGGGCGGAGCGGGAGGGCGTGTCAGACTTTTACTGACTAAAACCCACCCGTGTTCCTTCTGTTGCCGGTGCGGGGGCCACGGTAACTCTTTCGAACATCCCGCAACCCTAGCTGGCATCGGCCATAGCGGACCCCGTCAATAGTGCTGACATCTCTTTGAGGCGCGCGTGGAACACAACGCGCCGTCGACTCGGGCTTGGTCCTTACCGGTCGGCGAGCTACCCATTGCTCGCCGTCCGCAAGCCCACGCCTACGGTGGCCGGGAATCGGCTGGTCTGTACGCCCCTTGAGTGCAGTTTCAGAGTTATGCGGCTTTGTATAATAATAATGCAATAATATTAATGTTGCTTTAACGTCTGGTTTGGATGTAAAAGGCACATTATCTACAGCTGTTTATAATTATGCTGCTATGGTAATTTAATATTAGCTGCAGGCTTTAAGGTGACGATAACCGACTTTTAATGATTTTAAACTGTTCATGTTTAAACGAGTACCTAGTGTTATGGATTTGGAAAATATATATTTTAAATTAGATCTTTTTATTGATAACTTAATATGTGAATATTTTAGATTGTGTTTATATTAAATAGTGTATCTAATTTGTAAAGTTATGTCTAGCGCGGATAAAAATATGAGAAAAATATGTTTGACGTGTAAAAGTGTTTGTATAAACCTACTTACAGAAATTAAATCATTTATCGTTAGAATCACGCAAAAACTTTTAAGTTTATTTTCATAAAACCTTCATTGTTTTAAAGATAATTTTATTATTTATCTTTTAGTATACGTGTTTTAATATAATATTTTTTGTTTTATGTATAATAATGCTAGGGTCGGCAAACTAAAGCACATAAGTCAAAAACTCAAACTATTCAGGAACAATAAAAAACGTTTTAAAAATACAAAAATATGTGTTATAATTAGATTAAAGTAAAAAAGGATAGTTTATAAACATAGGTTGTTTGTGCCAAAGAGTAATTTAGTGCAAATATCATAATTTCCTATTTAAGTGACTTAAGTTATTCGGAACATCATATTAGTATGACTTATGTGTAAAGGTTTACTTAGTGAAATAATTTTGTTAGTATATAACAACTAATAAAAAAAACATAATTACAAATGATATCAAGCCCATTAGATATACATCGATAGCTTCTTCTTCCTCTTCTAAAATATCAGGATCGGTGTTACGTAAATTATCTAATGTAGGTAAATTTACATAAAATTCATGAAAGATATCTGGTATTAACGGTAAAAGATCCATTAGGTCTTTCTTTTTTTCTTTGGATATTGGCAATGGTTGCATGTATATAATGGGAATATTATCTGGAATGCTTGATCCTCTTCTTTTGAAATTAAAAATGAAAAATGGCGAATTTATACATAATGTCTCCTTATAAGAAATAACCCCAAATTCTTTTTCATAACGCAGCCACCTTTTTTCCAACCACTTAAACTGGCGACCATCAGTGTCTTTATTTCTTGAAACCAAAGCACTTTTCAAGAGAGTAGAAAATTCATAAAAATCTTTATTTTTCATTTCTATAACCTTAAACTTTTTGCTGCTAGATCGAATTAATTGTATCCAGTCATGCGGGTGAAATATCTGTAATTCCGTTTTCTTTTTTTTCTTTTCTATAATGCCGTGATCAGTATCTACTTCTAGATGGCTGTGACCGGGAACCATAAATTTGTGATCGATAGTCTCGATTTCAAGAGATTTTTGCAAAAACCATGTAAACATAGAACTAACATGGGAGTTCCTATTCTGTCCACCACAGGTGTCTGAATAAAAAGTAACGTATTTGGTGTTAGCAGGAACGTGATTTTCTAAATGTTTATAAATACAGGAAGCTATTTGGTTTGCCCCACGACCTGCAATGGCTTCGTGCCACACATAGCACACAGCTTGACCTGTTTTGTTGTCATGGACAGTAAGATTAAACGTCCATAGCTGCCGCTTATAAAAGGCTACAGACGAACTTAATGCAGGTGTAGGCAAACACTGCTGCAAATCAAAAGTGTACACCTGAAATTTGTAGTCATTTTTGCACAGTTGTGTATCAGTTCTTTTCATTTCATATGCTTCATCAGCAATCGCTTTATGGTGTTCATGTTGTGCTAAAAGATTACTTTTTTCTAGATCTACTTGACATAATTGTATTTGCATCTGAAATTTGTCACATGTGTAACACGTGTCGACACGAGGTTTTTTAAACGACAGTCCTAACTTATGAAATTCCTGGCTGTAGATTTTGATGGATGGTGGATTTTCTCTATTTTCGCAAAATAGTTCGTACATTTTCTGCGTAGTCAAGTGAGATGGCAAATACTTTTTTGACGTACTCTTTCTAGTATAGTGGCTTTCATATGCTGGAAAAGACAAAATGTGTGACTTTATTTCTTGCCGTTTTTCGTCTGAAATTTTATGTTTTGGTACAGTTTTGCCACGTAAATCATCTGTTAGCGTTCCACCTGTAGAAGTTCTTTTTTTAAAGCCACTGTTTTAATAAAATTTTCACTTTCATTTAAAGTTTGTAATAAGCAACCTCGGCAAACAGGTTCACGTTTCCCATTTATACTAAAGGAATATTTGTATGTTTTCATACGATGTTTTTGTTTCTCAGGGTCAGTGGCACGTCTTCTCTGTGTAGATTTAAAGTTGGTGCTCCAAATCATTAAGCACAATATTGTGTTCCTTTGAACATAAGTCAAATTATGTTTTTTGTTCCGTCATTGAATGTTTAAAGAGTGTAAGGTTGATAAAGTACGCCACTTGACACGCCATGAATTATTCGTTATCGACTTATGTGCTTTAGTCAGTTTGCGTATTGAATTATTTGAAGCTCAGAGACCCAATAAAAAATAATATCGAATTTTTTTACTTATGTTCTTTAGTCCGCCGACCCTAATGAATTACTGGGTGGACGTACGAAGCGTTGCGTGAGCTCAGCACAGAACATGCAAGCTATGCACTCTAGGCCGTTGGCATTTATCTGCGTCTTAATAATAGTGCCTATTTCTTTTTTATAAAAGCGTTTAGTTAAGATATCCAAATTAGTGTTTTATTTTATTTTTATTTTTTTTATATTGGCCAACCAACAATTGTTTACACTGATAACATTTAAAGTAAGTATATACTATCCAAGGTTAGTGTAACAATTAATTACAGGTTAGCACCGCATGCCCCATAAACAAATAAGATGTGCCACAAGCACTGAACTATTATTAAACATTAATATTTGGGTACTTAACTAAAATAAAATTAATAGGTATAACAAGCATTACGTGATGAGATTTACAGTACGAAAAGCAAACATAAACACATCGAAACTGTACATAATAGCGAAATTGGCATCCGAATTAAAAATCTATTTAAAATCAAAATTACAATCAAAAATTAAAATCGAGATTAAAAGTCAAATTAAAATCACAATTAATATCAAAATCAAAATTAATTAAAATCCGAATCATAAGTCGATTAAAATCACAATCAATATTAAAATCTAAATTACAATCACAATTATATAAAAAAATTAATATCACAATCAATATTAAAATCAAAATTATAATCGAAATCAAAAGTCAAGTTAAAATCACAATTAATATTAAAATCAAAATCAATTAAAATCCGAATCAAAAGTCAAATTATAATCACAATTAATATTAAAATCAAAATTAAAACCTGTTGTTCCTGTAACTTATAGCTTTTACTTTATTGAAATCGTCTATTTTTGTTAATTATAGCAGCATGTTAGAGGAGCTCGTGGCTAAGTAATAACAGCCGCACGGGTCGATCCATCAGGTTAAGCTACGCTTGCCGGGGTTGTCCGATGATGGGTGACCATCTTTACATACCGAGACTCCTCCGTGCCTCGGAAAGCACGTTAAGCCGTTGGTCCCGGCTGTCATTCGTAGATCTTTGACAGTCGTTACGGGTCGTCAGAAGACCGAAAGTCTGACAACCAGTCTTACCAAGGGGTATCGTATTACGCAGTTACTGGGTTGTGGAGGTCAGATAGGCAGTCACTCCATGTAAAATACTGGTATTCAGCTGCATCCGGTTAGACTGGAAGCCGAACCCAACATAGTTGGGAAAAGGCTAGGCAGATTGATTGATAGTAGCATGTTATAAACTGTCCTTCGTAAAAGGCACATAACGAGTATGAACAATAATTATCAACAAACTTGCTTATGTGTTGGCGATTTCAGATGGTTATTCTGAGTAAGTCGGATTTCCCTTTGGTAATACTCCGGGAAAAAAACTTTAACGTGATTACTCAGTATTATGTTTATACTGAATTGAAATAACTGAAAACATTACATCGGAATTGATAGTTGCTTACAATTTCAATATTATTTCAATAAACAACTCTGTTTACTCCACGGTAGCACAGTGTTGATTAAAATCAAGTAAACAATATAAGAAAACAGGTGAACCTCCACTTACACTTGTGTAAACCTCCGCTCTATTGTCTGTGGTAGACAAACAATTCATTTGTCTAACACTTTGATCTTCCTTTAACGTACACTAAACTTAGACTCAACTATTCGCTGAACAAATTAATTTAGACAAGCAATAAATTAAGTCGCGTTAATATCTTTCAATTTAGACCGTTGGTTGGATTTAAAGGCGATTAATCTTGTTAAGGGGAGTTTACGAAAGCCTATAATTGGTCCACACGAGCCCCCTACACTAATCTTATAACGATCGAATTTACTGACGCTTTTCTGTTTTGTTGCCTGTAAATTTCTAGGATATAAAACCGTGTACAGGGATTATAAATTAATTTATTTTAATATAACATAACATCACGCCTTGTTTCCCCGAAGGGTTAGGCAGAGGTGTAGGTACCTATAGTACACCCACATTTCACCAGTTATGTTTAAGTCCCATGTAATAGGGGGCGAGCCTATTGCCATCTACCGGGCACAAATGCAGACTACGGGCTGCTACTCACAAATCCAGATAGAAAAACCCAATAACACTTTGCCCGACCTGGAAATCGAACCCAGGACCTCATGCTCAGCAGTAGCGCTTGCGATCACTACACCAACGAGGCAGTTTATTTTAAACACAAATACGAACATGTAGCACTTCAATGAACTATGACTAATGTTTACGTCAATAACAGACATGCAAAATACATCACAGATTCTGATATTAAGAATTTGTATAAATGTACGTAAAAGTTCATCAACATCAATCAATAAAAGTTATAAAAAAACAACATAGAAAATAACGTGTTCGTGGTACCTAGGCGAAAACTAAATCACTTTATTATGCCTATAATACAGTGTTATAGTCAAAGCATGGTCAGCCAAAGACAAGCCAATGGAATATTAGATTATTAGTTAACGTGTTTTTCTGTGAAGGAAAATGCATCTTCTTTCTCTCGTACACAATGTAATTTACTTACATTGTTGGACATGCCAGGTTCTGCAGCATCCACTTTTTGTTTTCTTATAAAAACGTGATGTAGTCTGCCAACAAGCTTAGGACAGACAACCTTAGGTAGAAAATAAATTCAAGTGACCATTCGAAAAACTTGTTAATTTTTTCGTTCGATAATATGAGGATGATATCTCGGAAAAAAATCAATCTGCCTAGACTTTTCCCAACTACGAGTATGATGGGGTCAGCTTCAGACTACCCGTGATGACTGCCAAAGATCTACGAATGACAGCCGGGACCAACGGCTTAATGTGCTTTTCGAGGCACGGAGGAGTTTTGTATGGCACGGATGGTCACCTATGCACGAACAGACTGCGGCAATATACATAAATGGTGTTTTTTTTGTTGATTTTTAAACAGGCAACATTGTTTAATTCGCATCCATAAAGAAGACAAACAGTGCGCACAGAAGAAGTTATTGTTCCTGTGGAGCGTAGCGTTCAGGAGAACCCTAATGAGTCGATTCGCCATCGTGCGCAGCAATTGGAGCTGTGCCCATCCACTGTGTGGAAGATTTTCCGAAAAAATCTTGGCTTAAAAGCTTACGAGGTCCAGCTTGTGCTTTGGTTTCAACAAGATGGCGCAAGTCAACATGCTACACGGCGGGTGCCACCATCAATTTATTGCGGGAAACATTTGGCAAGTGCATAATTTCGCGTAATGGACCTGTAAATTGGCCTCGTGTGATCTCACACCTTTAGATTACTTTCTTTGGCGGTATATGAAGTAAACGTAGTAACAATAAATATTAGAGTTTATATTTGTGCCCGGTTGGTGGCAATAGACTAGGACATAACTGGCAAATTGTGGGTGTCCTAGAGGTGCACCTCTGCCTAACCTTTCGAGGACTACAGGCGTGATGTTTTTTTGTATGTAAACGATTAATAGACCAATTTATAACTGTATTGCGCATAAAAATAATGTAATAAAATGTTATAACTACACACAACACTAAACAATAAAAATAAAACCGTCGCGGTCGTGGCACGTGCTCGTTATTCTGCTCAATCTACATTGATGGCTTTCTTTATGTGCGCACCTCCTGAGCTCGTACATTTAGCTTTGTGTATGCACCGTCATGCGCGATTTCTATTATGATTGGAGTTCTGTTTATAAGAGTTTATGATAAAAGATGAGAGTGAGTTTTCAGTTTTGTTTTTAACTAATTCGAGAGTGATAGCAGCTCGATTTCTTCGTAGTTGTCAATAAGAGCAGTAACTTTTTAGCTTAGCAGTTAAGCTGTATATTATGAATTCACTTATTGGATAAAACTAGTTTTTTTATAAGTTCTGGATGAATTAGTAAATCTTATTTAGAAAAATAAGAATAAAAGAGATGAACACTTAAAGTAAGCTGCAAATATTTTATCATCAGACTTGCTAAAAGTAGACGGAAAGTAACAATACTTGAACGGTGTAAATGGTGTTTTATTGCAGACGTTGTATTTGTGATTAGTTTAGGCCCATTACAGGTTTATGAATTTTGAGCGGAAATCGACCATCAAAACATTCTCTATCAGCACCTTTGCTGTTTCGATTCCGATTTATTTTCCGAACATGGAAAACGAAATGGCGCGTGATACTCACAACAATAAAAATAACATCGCACAAACTTAACAAACAAAACACTAAACCGTGAAAGATAATAAATACGAATATAACTCAAAGTTGATAAACAATTTTTGTGAAGATAGCCGGTTAAGTAAATATTATTGTCGTTTTGCGGGTAGATGTGATTTATCATATCTGTTGTAAAGGGGACGCCAAATAAGTGGACCAGTTCAGTGATGAATGTCTTTCAGTAAATATTGGACGAAAAAATATTACAATCTTATTTTACTTCGGCCAATTTTTTTTTTTTTTACGAAAGTACGGAGTAAGAAAATATTCATGCTTACAGAGTTTTTTTACAAAAAAGTTATTTTTTTAGTATTAAACCTTTATTCGGAAACAAGTTTAATGTATTAAATACTTTTACAATGCCATAAATAAATAAATCTTATGCAAGCAGAAATACAGCAATGAATATGATCAACATTTTGTATTTCCAATTACTATTTCAGGTCGTATGGTACCCCCGTTTCAAATATTTATGAAGCATTATAATCATCTAATAAAATATAAAAAAAGGGGAAGAGCTCATTGGGTATCAAAAAATTCGTCAGCATCGCTGTCAATGTAAAAAGTGCCCAAAAAGCTGGCAGCATTGCCACGTTCAATGGCAATGCTGATTCGTTGGGCTAAAAATAGGCCAGCCCTCTGGTCCCGTGAAGAATCGACCAACCGCTTGGCGAGGTCCCGAAGTACTCGATGAGCACTCGGGCCCCAAGGTCCTCTAGTGTTTCAACCCCAAACGGCTCAAACTTATAGCTCCCAATAAGGTGGCTGAATATACATACTCGTATTACTTGTTGAATAGATAGCTACTCGGCTTTAATAGCTCGCTACAAGCACCACTTTATAGAGCTTTAAAGCGCACATAACATTGTGGTTAACATTCCTATTGACATTGTTTGTGACAATAACTTTAAGACCTGACATTAACTTAGACATTTTGTTAGCAGCATTTTAGAAAGACGCCCGATAAACTTTTCATTAAAGGATGGAGTAGAATTTTGTTTCTACATACATCTCAGTTTCAAGTATTATTTTTATAACATCATCACTAACAAGCCTTTTCGGTCCTAGCATTTTTAAATATGACTTGTGAAAGAAACGAAGTGTGCCGTTCTAAAATATATGTTGCTATATTCCAGAAATATTTTCAGTTCGTAAATTATGAGAACTATCCAAATATGAAAGGAGGTTCCAATTTCGTCCCTCTTTCATGTTTGGAGGTGTAAACCTACACTCGTCTGCTCTGCGGTGGGACGCGTTCAGTTTTTCTTTTATGTATCTTATACTGCATTTTATACATATAAATAGAAACAAAATTGAACGGTAGTGAACAGCCAAAATATCAAAACAAAAACATTTGACCTCTAAGTTCCTATAAATAGTTTGTAAAAAATAAATTGGTACGTTTCATAACTTCCTCATAAGTCCATAAACCCAAAAATACAGGAGTTTATTTTGAAAAATTACATATATTTTCTTCTAACTTTAATCAACGTTTATTAATAAAGGGGACTACTTGTGGTGTACTTTTTATTTATCCGGGAGATTATGCATTTGCGGACACTGTGCAACAGGCTTTTGAAAAATAAAAATATGCTATTGTGGCTTTACACTTACGATAAAAGATTATATAAATTATAGAATACATACATACACTCACGCCTTCTTCCCACGAGGGTAGGCAGGAACTACAGTACGCCACCTGCCTCAATCCTTACACACTCCTTTTGTTTCGTTTACGTGCAAACATCAGGTCATACACGCACACCCGTTGCGAGAAATCTATCAAAAAAGCATTCTTATTTTCAATCAATCCATCATGAAACAACTTTTATCTCGGATAACATCATCCAATAAGACAGTACACAGTACAGTACAGTTCATCAAATATTTGTGCGTGCGAACGTTCTGATATATACCCTATTTTGTTATGTACCGTTATTGTGGTACATGTGATCTATGTGTGGATGGATATTTTTATTTACTCTCTAGGGTGATTTAAGAAAAATAAGAAATTGGGTCAGGTTGATGTAGTATGTACCATTTATTCAACATTGGTGATGGTCTTCAGAAAGGTCAGGAGTATTCGCAACCGGCGTGCGGGTATGACCTGGGCCCTGCACCACAAAACTTTACGATTACAATTTAAAAGTTACAATTGATGCATAGACCTCATACTTTGTTACGATTTTTAAAATGCGAAAGAAATGTGAATTCTACGTCTGTGTTCCCTTCCACCTATAAACCGTCAGCCTTCAAAGCAAGAGTGAACAGGCATCTTCTGGGCACGCTCGTTACATCATAGACCTTATCCGTCGCTTTCCACCGGCGTGATCGAGCACAAGAGCAGGTCCATTCAGTGATAAAAAAAAAGATTGTAAATTGTAACTCATACATATTTGTAATTTCTGTGTTGCGCAATTTTTTCTACAATTTAACAATTTTGTAAAACTTGTAAAGTTTTGTGGTCTATGGTATAGGGGTATGAACGTTAATGAAACACAAGGAGTATATATGTAAGGATCGTAGCAGGTGGCGATCTGTAATTTCTGCCTACTCCCATGGGAAGAAGGCTTGAGTTTATGTATGAACATATGTATGTTTTACACAAAACTAGAAAAACTTTTTTATAAAGAAACAACTGACATATTTATTTTCGGTTGGAGTAGAAAAATTATTGAAATCTATTGTTTTTCTTTGGAAAAAAGTGTTTATTTTTAATTTTTCCCTTTTTATACTTTCAGAACCATTCAGGTATACAGACATACGTCGGGGTCGAAAACCAAACCTCCTTGAAACCTTTTAGAATTGTTTTGTCTGAAAGCAGGAAATTCAATTCCATTAAGTTCCTAACTTATTTTGCAAAGATAACTTATTCACAAAATAATTTACAAGAACAACTAGAATGAATTATAATTCAAAAGCCAGCTTAACACACATCCATCATATTACCAAGCCGACATGCTGCTCCAAATATCCCTCACCTCTTATTTCATAGCTAAAAATTGCTCCACATTTCGAAACTACAATTTGAACAGCATACCCAACATTATTTTGAAGCTCCAAATGTCAAGTGTGCTACAAGCTACGAAAGATTCGTAGCACCGTAGCAGTGTAGCACCAAAGTCTCGTAGCAGCGTAGTCGCGTAGCATTCATTAAAAGCCGTAGCTGTAGTAATAAAATATTCGTAGCGGTCTCGTATTTCTTCGCCAGTATCTTTGTTGCCTTGTATAGATAAGTCGGAGTAATTATTATTAATTGTTTCTTTTATGGGGCAAAGTGTTTTATTTGATTTTATCGCGGTATATTTTAACAGTAATTAATGCTCCTTCCTTTATATATTCCTTGTTAGGAATACGTTACTTTTTATGGTGGACGTGATCTAGGAAATATGACCGTAAAAATCAGATGTTCTATAAAAAATAAATAATAGACTTCAAAATATACACTAAAGTATGAAGAATTTATTTATAAAGCAATTCAGACTCTCACAATATTAAAGCCGGAACGCTAGAAATAGAAAAATAAAGTTGCAATATTCTCAGCGAAAGATTATTAGAAAACTCACATAAGCGTAGCAATCTTATAACGCAGTAGGATATTTTGTAGCCGTAGCATCCTCGTAGCCGCGTAGCAGCCTCGTAGCCGCGTAGCCTCGTAGACGTCTCGTAGCAAGTATTAAGTATTTGAGTTATTACGCGCGAAGCTGCAAACTTAGTGATGACGTCATAATATTAACTTTGTGTATCATATTGCAAATTGGAAACATCACGAACGACGAGGAAAGAATTTGCGTACATTAAAAGTTTGTGAGAAAATAACATGTGAAAATAAAAGTTCAGATTTATGGTGTTCTTGTGAAGAAACGCTTGAGGAATCGAATATATCTGGTAAATAAAGGGGCTTCGTATACGTATATTTTGGGATTGGATAATACGAGATTGTCTTTTAAAACTTTTTTACAAAAAAAAAAAAAACAACCGACTTCCAAAAAATACACTATAATAACTTTAATTTCGGATGTCGGTGTCTTTGGTTCTGTATTTTCGTTTCTTGTCACCGACTTCCGAAATTAAAGTTAATTTTCAATACGTAGTGTTTTTTTGAAAGTCGGTTCTTTTTTTTTTGGAAAAAAGTTTTTTATTTTTCAGTTTTTAGTAGGTTGTCTTGTAATTTATCTAAGATACAATAGCCTAATGACATCTGCTTATAACCTTTTACAAAATATTGCTTCTCCCGATGCAAGGACGTTAATTGTTGAGGAGTTCTCCTGGTACTTCACCATCAGCTCCACTTCGCCATATGTATTGTGTCAAGCATAAATTGCTTAGCTACCATTTTATAGTAATCGAAACGCAACTCGTGAAATACTAATATTATATTATTGAGTAGTTCCGGTGCTATCTGTGGTCTTCAACATTAGTCCCACTTCACCAAATGATACTTTCTGAATGCAAATGCTTGACTTATTGTTGAAAATATTAAAATCGCCATATATATGCCTATAATATTTGAGGAGTTCCCTCAATTCCTCATGGATTTCGGACCACGCACCTGGCGAATGAAGAGTTCCATAGATTACATAAACATAAACTTAACTTTGTAGTTGAAGAACGTGTTCTCTTATACATTCCATTTGCAGCCACGGTATCAATAATTCCATTATGAAAGTAAAGGGAGTGAATGAGAGCGTCCACACAAACCATCCATCTTATTCTTTGATCTTCCTCTCTCTCTCTCTCCATCCATCAACATTTATATTCGTCACTTTTTTAGTCACATGCGTTATGTATGTCCTTATGTATTGCCCCTTAATCTTTACAGAGAAATCAGATTGAGGTGTCTGTTTGTAATGCCAAAATAACAGCTTTTTACTAAATGCATATGAAAGTATATACGGTACTTATAACAAAAAACCATTTTAAAAATGTTTGTCTCTCTGTCTGTTTGTTCCGTCTAATCTCCAAAACGGTTGGGCCGATTTTGACAGGACTTTCACTGGCATATAGCTGATATTATAAGGAGTATAAAATAAAATAATTAGGGTTCTGCGCAAAAAAAATAAAGCCCAAGAAATTGTGAACAAAATTCGATTCAAATGGGGAAATTGTTTTCTGAAAACCACGAAAACGTAGTCGCGGGAACCGCTAATTATAAATAACGAGAAAAATATTTTCCTTAAAAGACTTCTATTTTTCATCCTATAATGACAATATTGTCATAGCCACGAGAAAGAAACCTGCTGTCCCGAAATCCAAACAGCATCCCCCGACTCAATAATCCATCTGCAACTGGCCTTTTGTCTAGTCTATAACAGTATCCAGGTCAAAGTTCAGACTAAACCTAATTTCTAGCGAAATACATCGACAATGCATTAACTAGGCTTTGAGTTAAAACAGGAGTATTTTCAGCGTAGACAGAGTATTGCTATTTTATAGATTAGCTGGCAGCGTATGCCTTCTGAGATACGTACTTTTAAGCTGCGCTTGCCACGGTCAGTTCGTGGATGGGTGACCATCTTAACATACTGAAACCCGTCCGTGCCACGGAATGCACACTAAGCCGTTGGTCCCGGCTGTCATTCGTCGATCTTTGACAGTCGCTACGGGTCGTCAGCAGCCCGAAAGTCTGACAACCAGTCTTACCAAGGGGTATCGTGTTACCCAGTAACTGGGTTGCGGAGATCAGATAGGCGGTAGGTCCATGTAAATAAAATACTGGTATTCAGCTGCATCCGGTTAGACTGGAAGCCGACCCCAACATAGTTGGCGAAAGGTTAGGCAGATTGATACACTAATACAAGGATCTTACACGAATGACTTTTGAGAGAGAGATGCAGTTGGTAAATATTTGTGCAATTCACAAGTGCATTTGTTTTGTGCATTGTATTGTAAAAAACAACATGGCAGAGTTAGTTCCAATTTTAGATACGCGCTAAAAGAACCCTTAGTAGTGCTATAGTGACAGTCTTTTTGACAGTCACTTTTTGACAGTCACTTTTTGACAGTCACTTTTTGACAGTCACTTTTTGACAGTCACTTTTTGACAGTCACTTTTTGACAGTCACTTTTTGACAGTCACTTTTTGGCAGTCACATTTTGACAGTCACTTTTTGACAGTCACTTTTTGACAGTCACTTTTTGACAGTCACTTTTTGACAGTCACTTTTTGACAGTCACTTTTTGACAGTCACTTAAGAAATTGGTGACAGCTTATGTTTGTTGAGCCACGGTTGGGCTTCAGTCTATGGCTAACAATTGGGACCAGACAAAAAGTTTGCATTCGCGAAGGAGATAGAGATAATAACTATATTTTTCTCTTTTCTTAAACGTCATTTATATATTCTTTGCACTTGTTTTATGATTACTATTTTATGTATTTATATATTAGTAAATATTTCATGTATATACATATTTATTGTTTACATATTAATGGTACACCACCGACTACCTTAAGTACTATCCTTTCTCCATTAATCCGTCCAAAGGTTGTCTTTAAAAGATCGCTTTTAGCGACAAGACCGCCCATTGTGTCACCCTTTGTAAAATGTCTACATTATATATTTATCTGTAATATTTATGGTGTACATGATAAAGAGTATTCTATCTTATCTCTTTTACTCTAACGGCTGAACCTGAACCGAACCTATCTATCACCAGTTTTGGCATACTGTATATAGAAAAACCTAATCTATCTATGGTATTAACGTCCCAAATAATCTATAAGAGATTATGGAAAGGACAGATATAATTATACTGTCTAACATCAATAGCGATCTGTCTTTTTACAGTAAATAGCTTATTGGGTTCGGCAGTTAGGTATTACTGGATCTAATAAGCGTGTCCTTGTCTCCTCATTATTATTACTGAGCGACTTGTCTATTACAAATCTCTGTCTACAATTTTCAGCAAAGTTCAATATTTACACGTATGTGTGTGTAAACTTTCAGTAGCCTAACATTTTCCCAGCAAAATTGGGGTTTCTAGTGTAAACATTTCAGTGGTGGCATCTGGCTTTTGTAAATGAAGTAGGTTGTACTGGCAAAATCCAATATTCTAAGTCGAAACTATGAAGGTCGCTATTGGTATACGGACTTTCTTTTACAACTGTCATTGATGGCATTCGGTGGTTGATGAAAACTGGCAAATGATCTCGTAATTTGCCATTAAAAAAATATATATGATA
Organism: Fissipunctia ypsillon; assembly: GCA_947568875.1. NCBI lineage: Eukaryota > Metazoa > Arthropoda > Insecta > Lepidoptera > Noctuidae > Fissipunctia > Fissipunctia ypsillon. The sequence goes on along the minus strand of OX387660.1, from coordinate 20,837,944 downwards.
AATGCCATCCTACCTGCGGGAACGCTTTTTTTACGCTCGTCCTTCTGATGCTCCTTGCAGGTCACATCTTAGAAATCTCCTTAAATCCCCTCCCCACTCAACCGACTTCTACTCCTACTCCTTCACTGTGCATGCGGTTCGGTTATGGAATTCACTTCCGCGTGATATTAGGGACTGCCAAACTGTTGCAGTGTTTAAAAGAAGAGTGAAATAACACTATCTTTCCATTTTGTCATAGCTATTAGTATTTATTATGTTATGTTTCATAATTATCGTATATTTTTTGTGATATTTATTTTGGTAGTATAATGTATGTATTTGTATGTACTCATATTTTATGTTTATATATATATTTGTATATATTCATATTAGTGTATCGTTTGTGATTTTATGTATTTTGTTTTCTCTTTTACTCTTACACACGTTGTCTACATCTCTTTATCTACTTTCCTATCGCAGGTATGCTGGAAGAGATTTCTTTAGAAATAAGCATCACCTTTGTACGTATTTTTCTGTTCCTTTCTTCTTGTCTGATTATATGTGTGTACATAAACTGTTAAATAAATAAAATAAAAAAGATATATAAAATATATTATTTAGCTTCAAAGACCTTGTCTGTGCTGTGACTTGAAATTAACGTTCTCCAAACCATAAACTGACCACTTCAAGCGCAGTGTATCCTGATAAAATGATCCTCAAACCACAAGCAAAAATCTAAATTGTCAAATCGCGATCTGCACTTGGGGTTAAAATGACCTGAACAGAATTATTTAGTTAGTTTGCGCTATGGGAGTGGCAAAACATGTTAGCTGTTTAGTCCGAGCCGTGTAAAATATTTAGGGAGCAGTTTTATTACCACTAGGAGTATTAGAGGCCCATGTTGAGCTGTGGACATGTTGGCTGCTAAAATGATTCACTGAAACCTATTTTTGGGTTTACTTTGTTGTTACTGTCGGTGTAAATGTTTGTTATTTCTGTGTTTTGTTGTGATATTATAATTTGTGGGAAACCAGAAAATGCTGTCTAATTTTTAATGACCATGCAGTGACAATGTCGTATTAGTAAATGCAGGTTTTCAGTGAACTTTCGCTGTATTTGCCATTTGGCTACGGAACCCTAAAAAAAGTGGATTAATTTCTATCGAATTTACTGTTATTTTATATTTCCCTTTTCATTGACTTAGATATAATTCCAAAATAATAAATAATCACGTGAGCGAAACCGCGGGCTCAGCTTGTGCATTATATTACCTATTTCTGTATAAGATAAACAAAGTTACTTTTCCTTTTATACTGATGTTGCTTTAACCATCGTCTTTATTTTACCATTAGTAAAATATAATATTACTAAAGTTACTGTTCATGAAACTGTAGTATTTAGTAATGTTAGATCTAACAACCTTAAAAATTAAAATAAAGTCCTAAAATAAAACATTTTCACATTGCCATACGAAAATAACCTCGAGCCAGGGCTGGGGTGTGCAGTGGACCGGGATCCCTACTCACGCAACATTTACTTGCAGAAAGATATTAAACCTTACCTGACGTGTTTCACAAAATTCCTAATGTCATGATGATCGGCAGATTTAGGTACACGTATATTTCTAGAGGAAAATTCTTTGAAGGATCCGTCGATTTGTATACAAGCAGATAAGTGTTGCTTACAGCCACGTTGATAACAAACGAAAACTGTTACTCTACTTGACGTAAAATCAGGTTGCATTATTTCATAGAGACGGAACAGGCCATATGCTATCTCAATTCAGGCATTATCTTTTTGTTTTTTTGGTTTGTTGAAAAACCCTTGGTGGCCATTTCTTTGATAAACTTAGCTCGTCTGTTAATCGTAATCAACACCTCGACATAAACCAATAATAGTACCGATGACTACTTACTGCTCTATTTTTAACAAGAACAAAATAGTATACAAGGTGTAATTTTAATCACCGTTTATCTCTTAAGGGGTCATTGTACTCATCATTATGAACAACTTTTACTATGGGATCAAACCTGAAATCGCGAAAAAAAATCAGCTTTTCCCTACATTCACGTTCGCCTAACTCGTCGAAATGTAGGGAACACCTGACTTTTCTTGCGATTTCGGGTTAAGTCCCATAGTAAAAGTTGTTGTTCATAATGATGAGTAAAATGACTCCTTAAGAAGTTAACAGTGATTAAAATTACACCTTGTATAGTTAAAATTAAAACCATGACAGCTCTTTTTTTTTGGGTGAGAAATCATCAAATGACTTCTCCCGCTCTGGGCGTAGCGGGAGGACGTGTCAGACTGACTAAAACCCACCCGTGTTCCTTCAGTTATAGCCCTCTGAGTAAAAATGAGTGAGTAATTTTAAAATCAAAAAGAAAATTCATTTATTTATTTGCAAACATGGGTTATTGGTACATCGGTTCAACTTCCTGTTGTGAACTATATCTAGTGATCATGAAAACATATAATTGGATCCTTTTTGTCAGAACTAATTAATAGGTTACTGTTTCTAAACATATTAGTTTCCTTTGATTACCGTTTGACCTTTACAACATTGGGATGTTAATTTGGTCCTTTGTCGCTTCTCGCAATATTTGCAGAAGGAATTGGTGTGGGTGTGCTATTATTAGCTAACCACCGGCCTTCGTCAGCAACCACAGGAAGTTCCTTCCTTTGGTTAACATTTAGAACGTTAATCAATAAAATTCCCTTTGTCACAAGTAGATGACAGGTATTTAAACAGTAGGTAAATCGATCAGCAGAACGTTGGCAAGATGAGATAGAGGAATCAGTTGGCAAATCATGGCTTGTGGAAGCAAAAAATAGAAAAAAATGGCAAATTACTGGAGGAGGCCTATACCCGCCGAGGTGTCCTTTATTAATTAATTAATATTTTTCAGTACAATTAAGATCGATTTTTTATTATTAAGCAGTAGTAAACGCTTTTTTATTTTATTTGAAAGTAAACCTCGTAACTGCTTTGTCACCATAAGGCTGAATGTGAATGTCACATCATAAAACGACACGGTCTATTTCTCTATCCACTTGAATGTCCAGGCAACCATAGCTGCCCAAAACTTTAGCGTCAAACGTTAAGGCAACTAGAGCGGCCTCGCTGACTTCTACCCTTTTTCGCATTTTTTTTTTCGTTTTTTACTTTATAAGAGCTTCTAAGAGGAAATTGATATCAAAAGTGATTAAGTAATTACGAGACTGACATAACTCTTCACGGAAATAATGTAATTTACGAGTTTGTGTATTAGTGTAAATGGAAAGAGGCCTTATCTTTCACTGAAAAGAACCACGTAAAAAATTGAACCAAATCTCAATGAAAACTTTGAAGTCTCTTCATAAACTAAAATGTCGCAAAGATACAATATTGTAAACAAAAAGCGAGTTCCAGAGTCTTGGGCAAGTTTAATTAAAGTCCATTGTTTTGCGTATTTTTTCCTGAAGTTGACATTTTTTAGATAATACAGCATTTGCATATACTTAAAGTATATTGAAAGACGTTTATGTGTAAATTCAGGAATGATCATTTATTTTTATGAGAAATTCAGTGGTGATGGGGAAATAAAAGAAAAGTATCTAAATCTGGCGAAATAAAGACAATATTTTTGTTTGGAAACAATCGTTCATTATGTTGTTACTTTTGTTAGCCAGAATTAGGGATTAATTCTAACAACTGGTGGGCCAAAGTTAGATTCTCTTACGAATAAATTATTTTTACCTTTTCCTACATAATTATCATGTCGTGAGAAAGGCGAGATTTGTATCTTTATGTACTCACCATATAAAAGAAAATAAAATGAAACTACAAAAACAAATCCAGAAAAGAAAATTTTCAAGCTTCTTTGAACACTGCTTTGAATTTAAATTCACCACCTTTATATTTATCCAAGTCTACATCACACCTGTCGGGACCGATTCAGCTGTAGTACAAGCTACTTGTTATTTTTCACAAAACTTTTCCTGCAACTTGAGTTGCTTAAACTTTCGTTCGACTAAGTTCCTGCTTCCGCCACTTTGAACTTTATTTTTTTCTTTATTACAGCTAATAGTGTTGTTTAAGTAACTATGAGGTTTTTAATTAAGAGGGCTGTTGCATTTTGTCACCTCGCTCACACGGGACCAAATTTTTAGGAATGTTAAAGGAAAAGATGCTTTTTTGAATAATGTATTCAATTGGCGAAATAATAAATTAATTGAATGGGTAATTATTAAAAACACATTTCTATTGTGTTATCTAATAAACTCAGCTCAATAAGCATTATGATCTGTTTTTGAGATGAGTTAAATAAATGCCATAAAAAATGTGTTTTTATAATTACCTATAAAATTAATATTATTTATTAATTTGCCAATTAAATTCATTTTTAAAAATTCTTAAAAATTTGGTCCCGTGTTAACTCGTCATGATTTTTTGAGTTAAAATATCTTTATAACTAAAAATAAATAAATATTAAAATTCATTTTGATACTACGTTTTCGATAGTCTTCACTTCGTTCTCCAGCTCTCTTCGTTTTAGAGCTTAAATCCTTGGCGACTCAGGCGAATCCCGCGCGGGATGCGAATGCGCGCGTCAATTGTTTTAACGATTAGGAAGTCACGCGACAATTCGCGTCAGTTCGAACACCGCAATACAAGATCGTTGACACGATTGGCGCCAGCAACCGCATCACGCGCGGGATTCGCTTCAATTTTACCAGAGCTTTTAAGAGGTTCAATGACGAAGCTATTTTCAAACGTCTGCCATTATTTCGACATTTCACACGTCATATGCAATTTTCTACAAGTCTTTCCCACCTCCAAAAAGTTTGTAACCTATAGGTACACATGAAGACAGAAGTGCATGGAGAGTTCCAAACCAAAATCGTTTGTACAGGGTTTCATCGCCTTAATAATATGTCTTGGATGACATAGATGGCGCTAGTATAGTAGTTGGATTGGAAAATATACAAGAACATTATCTTGTTTTTTGCTGGTTACAATATTACTCAATTTTAACACAAATTCTCCTACGACATTACAAACCTTATAAAGCAAAGCACGTAATAACTAGGATTCGAACTCGGTGGCATAAAATTTACCGATACCATTAGCCACTGGACCATTGCGTCATTACGCATTGAGTTGAAATTATCCTTCTCTTTATTATATTGAAGTTGTTAAGTGACTTTAACCCGTATCATAAATCTCAAAAGAATTGAGGGTAGTTTAATATTGACTGTGTAAAAATTAAATCTTTTTGTTCAATCATAATGTTCTTTACTATCTATGAGTGAGTTCAGTTACGATTGCGTTTACAAGTTTTTAATATTTATTTTTATCATGAGTTCGCGTTCAAATATTGATATGGCTACGAGGGCCCAAATAATAGCATTGCATAATCAAGGCTTAAATTATTCTGAAATTTCGAGAGAAACTGGCTTAAACGTAAGTAATATTTTAAAATCACTGTTCGTTATTTATTTTATTATCCATGGTTATCGATACACGAAAATAATAAATAATATATTTCCCTTATAGGTAAAGACTGTCACTTTATGGATAAAGCGGTTTCAAGAAGAGGGTTCGTTGGAACACCGTAGTAGATCTGGCAGAAGACGCCATATTGACTCAGACCAGCGTCAACTTATGGTGCAAGGTTATGAGGAAAATGGCTTTACACCAACAAGATATTACGCAGAGTTGTTTGATACATCTTTGCGGACGGTGTATCGTGCTCTTCATAGTGAAGGTCTGCATTATCGTCGACATGCTATTAAGCCATTGCTAACCGAAGCTAATAAAAGAGCACGATTGGAGTTCGCTTTGAAATACAGAAATTTCGACTGGAGCAACGGAGTCATCTTCAGTGATGAAAAGACTTTCAAGTCTAGCCAGCATGGGCGAGTTAGGTTGTGGCGTAGGAATAATACGCGTTATGATAGTGATCACGTTGTGCCTAACTCTGAATCCGGTCGTATAACAGTGAACATTTGGGGATGGATGAGTGCTGCAGGACCAGGAGAACTTACTGTAATACCCAGTCGTGCAAACAGTGTAAACTACATAGATGTGCTGAATGACGTCATGTTGCCCACCGTACGGAATGTTTTTCCTGTAGAAGACATGCCAGTGATAACGTTCGTGCAGGACAATTGTCCTATACACCGTTCCATAATTGTGCAAGAGTGGTTTAGCCAGCAATCGGATATACAGATTATTCCTTGGCCTGCGAGATCGCCAGATTTAAACCCCATTGAAAATTTATGGGGCGTTATGGTTCAAAGGTGGGACAATAGGAACGAAAGGACTAAGGAAGTACTGAGTACTCACTGCATGCAGGTATGGGATTCTATACGGGGTCTAAATTTATGTGAAAAATTAATAAACTCCATGGGTTCGCGGTTGCAAGCTGTAATCGATCAAAATGGCGGACACACGAAATATTAAAAAAATAATATAAAGTGTTGACTATTGGATTGAGTAATAACAAAGACCGGGGTAGCTATAATTTATTTGATAAATTACAGTGATCAAACTTAGTGTAAGTGGGATAAATTTATTCACTACTTTATAACAACAAAATGTTTTTACACTAATGATTTTGATTTCTTATATAATATAAGAAATTAAAATAAAAACAATATAAATATAGATTCCTTTCTAATATAATTAATTATTTATTTATTATTATAAACAAATTGGTCCCAAAATGACAGCTATAACCCGGTCTTACAATTGTTATTGATTTGAGGTTTAGCTTCAATTTCTTCCTCGTTCTGGAACGAATACTTAAGCTGTGAACCTTAGTCATAACATAATGCACAAATCAATCATTATAGTCAATACCACTAACCATAATTATGCAAAACGTAATTTTTTTATAATTTGTGAGTAGGTAAAATATTTACAGAACTAAGGTTGCATATATAGTGTAAGGTATTATAACATTATGTAAATAAAACTAAATACTATAAGAATAGCACAACACAGTTTTGATTTAGAATACTTATAACATCTATTATACAGTTTTACTTTGTTAATGTCTTCCATTTTGTAATAGAGTTATTCAGTTATAAATTTTACTTGTATTTCTCATAACAAGTGAATTAAATAATTGTCAATTGGGTGTAAAACTGTTAGGTTAGGTTATACACTGTATAAGAAAGAAAGAAATAAATTGTATTCTTCTTTGAGAATTAAATGTCTTAATGTATAATATCACTAAAATAGTTTAATTTCTTATCCTTTACGAGAACTAAACTTAGTAAATCTTAATCTGTAAGAAAAATATATCTAAATCTTCTTACATAAATGTTTCTTACTAATAATACTAATACTTACCACCAATTACGAAAGTAATTTATATATATTTATTTATACAATGTTATATATAGTAGAGTAGTATATGTATACTTGTATATTATGCCTTTATTCATTTATACATCTTATATTATTTATAACAAAAAATAAAATAAAAAACGTTTAAAAATATAAAAAATAGAATATAAATTACATTATATAATAATAAAATTTAAAAAAACCGACTGTGAACTGGGTTTCGAACCAGTGCCCTGTGAAACGAGCTTTGTTATTCTGTCATGCTTATCCACCTGAGCTACGATCTACTTATTGTAGAATGCGAAAATGAGAGCTAGTTTGTGAATGTAGGGATTTTTATTATTTATGATCTACGCCATCTGTAGTCGAATTAACTAATATACCAATTGGTTTATTTGGTTTGGTTTAGATGGCGCTGTATTAAGTACTCGGAAATAAGAAAATAAAATAATTTATGTTTATTTGAATATAAATATATTATTATTTCTTAGTAATTATTTTAGGTATTAAAAACCTTATTATGTGCCTCTGCATAATAAGGTTTTTAAGCTTTGCGGTGTTATTTTCATGTTTGAACAGCGCCATCTAGTCGTCTCATGAAAGTCATGAAACGTAATGCAAAACCTCAGTCAAAAGTCGACCTTAGGCTCTCCATGCACTTTTGTCTTCAATAGTACAGATGTTGGTACGTAATAATAATATTAATATATTCAACAACGTCTATTCAATACATTGAAGAAACATTCCAAACACAGAACCAAATAATAGACAGTTCAATCAAAATGGATCCATCTCGCATTGAGGTCACTGTTGATCAAATCTCAGTACAGACGTGACGTGGTCAATATTGGTCTGTATTAGGCGGTTGCCATGGTTACATAATACATTGTTACGTTTCCTTGCTAAGGAAATTAAATATGATAGCGATCAGTATCATAAATAACTCTCTAGACAATAACGCTGACGCATTGTTCGTATTGAGGGTGTTGTGGCGCAGCCCGGGAGAGGCCCACGCCCAGCAGTGGACTGCAATAGGCTGAGTTGATTGATTTATTGTTCGTATTTAGCTAAAAACTCTTTTCCATAGTTTTGTAAACCGTGTAAAAAAGCTGTGAAATATCATGTTTGTTGTGATTGACCAAAACACAAACTCCAAAAAACCACGTTGACATGAGAATTCACAGTAGATTTAAATTGTCCAACATTGAAAAAAAAACCAGCTAAAAAATTACGAAAAAAATATGGGTATATTTTTAAATATAGGTATATTTTTTGCCCTTGAAAACACATTAAATAACACACACAATAATCACAGCATATTTAAACATAAAAATCTTTAAAATATCCGTAAATGGTTCTTATCTCTAAACTCACCTGAGTATGTGAATAAAACATGGAGAAGTTGGACACTATTACAGGAACAGGTAGCGCGATGGTCAGCACTCCCGCCAACGCGCACAGGGCCCCCACGAACATACCTAGGTAAGTTTTGGGTGCCATGTCCCCATAGCCCACCGTCGTCATTGTCACGATGGCCCACCATAGCCCTAGGGGGATGGACTTGAATTGATTGTCGGGGTTATCCTGTGGACAAAAGAAATGGTTACAATAGTGAATAGTTGTGACTGATGTCGAATAGTCCTAACACATGGGGTACCAGTAAATTCGTTATGGACAAACTGTTGCCCTTTTCTAATTCGTTATGAACAAACTGTTGCCCTTTTATAATTCGTTATGAACAAACTGTTGCCCTTTTATAATTTTTTATAAAATTCCCCAGGCATAATATTCTTAAAAAAAGTGTTAACATTATAAACTTTTTTCATAGTTGATTACAATAATCGTAGTGGTTTGTGGCGTAAAATTGGTTATTAATTTTCTACCAAACCGAGTCTCTGAGGATAGCTTTAAATTAAAACAAGTAAAACCGCAGTTAATTGTATTACAAGAATCACTCAACCAATTTGAAATTAATTAATCCTATTAATTAAAAACACTTCGATAAGTCAATATCAGAACCTCGTTTTAACACGAGAGTCTATAACGTAAAATAATTGATTTTATTCTTGCTCACTGACCCATTTCATGAGGTAAATATAGCCTTTCTATACTGGCTATGTCATACAAGTGTAGTAGCCACTGAACTATGTGTAAAAAAGTAGAAAAAAAAATATCCGTACTTGCTTTTTAAAGCAAGTACGGATATTTTTTTTCTACTTTTTTGCTGAAAATGACATTTATGTCATTTTCAGCGAAGAATAGGCTAGTTTCCTATATTTCTTTAACATGAGAAACTAGCATATACTTCAGTGAAAATCACATTATGACAGCAGTTTTTTTCTTAAGCGACGCAAAATATGACGTAGTCTTAGTATACGAATGGATTTATTGGCACCACGTACCCAAGCCCCAGAAAAGCTTCTGTCAAGAGGATTTTGAGTTGTTTTGATGAGGTTTATAATCTGGTTTTTGATGGAAGAGGTTTTAGGTCCGCCTGCACCACAAATCATCAAATTCACGTATCGTAAATAAATCGTTTAAAGATTACACAGTTAGAATTATGTTTTAAACACGTTTAGCGTTGAATAAATTACAATTTAATCCAAAATAACAATTTAAAATTCGAATTTCAAAAGACAGCTCTTTGGTAAAAGACTTTTTATTCTTGTTAAAATAAAAAGACGAGCTCAACGAAGCCCGCAATAAGATTATTCTGCGACACACCTGGGGTGTGTACGCAATATTGACCCTTCCGTTATATGCGTTCCAGCCCCTTTTCGTTTATATGTCAATTTCTTCTTGATCGTGTATTCACTCGTATACAAAGGAGCTACCAGAATTTGATTTAAGGGGGAAGCGCCAAGGTAGCCCGCGAAATTCAAATTTTCTTACGATTTTTGCAATTTGCAGCTCAGTGTCTGGGTGTATGTTAATTAAAGTGTGATTCGAGAGCATAACAAATATCTATTTACAGAATTATAATCATTAGATCAGTAATACAATTCCTTAAGTTGTATAATCCTGTAATGTTAATATTTCATTAAATTGTCATTCAATAGAATTACTTGGTCTTAGAGAGTTGTATTGATGACTATAATGATTATAATTGAGTAAATACATATTTGTTATGGTCGCGAATAATATTTTAATCAACATACAACCTAATACTGACCTGCAAATTGCAAAAATCGTAAGAAAATTTGAATTTCGCGGGCTACCCTGGCGCTTTCACCTTAAACGACGATTGCATGTTATTGGTCTTAAATAATAGTTATCTTTGTAGAAAGAACGAAGCTAAATAATTTTATTACGCCTAATATGACGCCACAAAAACGAAAATAACAAAAAAAGGGGAAATATGCGTCACATCCGCGAAAAACGGCCATCGCTCAGCATAATAATTTTGCGAGTCATGTGCGAAACAGTTTAAAGTGTAAAAAAAATTAAAAAATATATATATACAAATAAATAAGAGAACAATAATAAAAATTAATACAAAATATAATATTTAAAAGGCAACATTTCGTTGCGCTGCGATAGAAGCGCGCGCAGAGGCACAACACTAAAAAAGTTGTGTTATCTGTGCGCACAGCTGTCACAGAGAAGAGACTTTTGGGTTTGACATGATAACTTGGTTACTGTCTTGTGAGTGCTAAACAAATTAGGCAATTGATTTTCAGTATGGGATAATGGATCTGGAGCTAAGATTTGTTGTTATGATCACAGGAATTTATTATCTCAGTCTGAAAATCAGCCTTAGGTAATGCCCTTATGGCATTATAAGCATTGCTTTCTAAGTTATAAGGTGTTTTTTGTTTGTATGCTAATAAACGCATTTTTCCCTCTTGTATTTCTTTCTCTCGATCGAAACATCACAACCAGCGGACATCCGCGACCTTCATATTGCAGATCGTCAGGCAAACCACAAAATCTCTCAATGAAACTAAAGGTGAAAAGTATTACAAACATTGATTACAACATCGTTTAAAATAATTAATAAATTTTTGTTTGGTCACCCAGTTCAGTTCAGACAAAATAAATGTTATTTGATTGCATTTTCAATTTGTTTGTTGTGTGCACTAGCCTTTATTTGCCGCTTTGTTCGCGCTGTTTGTGTTTAACAATTAAACTGATATAGCATTTAGAGGTTGTTAGGTAAACTTTTTAATTACCAAACAGTTAAATGATACGTTGTTACGCAAGTGAAACAATTTTATTGAAAAAGTAATAGCTACATTTTCTTTGTGATGAAAAATAAATATTTTATCTACTCTCATATAGTAAAATTTTAAATATAAACTTCAAAACGAGTTTATTGACATATTATGATATGTACTTTATAAACACAATACACAATTTAATAATAGAATACAATGTTATAAAATATTTTTTACTGCCTCGTTGGTCTAGTGGTCGCAAGCGCTACTGCTGAGCATGAGGTCCTGGGTTCGATTCCCAGGTCGGGCAAAGTGATATTGGGTTTTCTATCTGGAATTTCTCAGTAGCAGCCCGGAGTCTGGATTTGTGCCCGGTAGATGGCAATAGGCTCGCCCCCTATTACATGGGACTTAAACATAACTGGCGAAATGTGGGTGTACTATAAGTACACCTCTGCCTAACCCTTCGAGGAAACCAGGCGTGATGTTATGTTATGTGTTATGTTAAAATATTTTTTTACCATTACGATACAGGGCAAATCAAGTTATTATCAACAAGGAGTTTCCATAATTTTTATATTTGGGCACACCATATTTATAGAATTACAAAAATGTTTTGATTCCAATTTTTACTTGTCTGTCGCAGCGCCACTTTAGCGCATGCGCGGTGATGTGCTAGGTTTTAGCGCTATTCATATATTTTGTTGTACGGAATTTCGTGGTTTTTTTATTCTTGTTTAAAAATGTCTGATATCAGTGAATGTGGAGAAAATTTGACTCCGCCCGATATTATACATAGATGCGGCGACGGTAATGACTCACAATAATCTATTACCAGCAAAGTCGAGGAAATTATATATATTATGATAAATATAAAGCATTTGACATGTCAAATGCAAAAATCTTCGATTTAATAGGTTCAATCCCAATGTATGACAGTAGATAAAATAGTGTATGAAACTTCACATAACTAGGTATTAAAACACTCTTGTGATACTAATAAAAACCTCGCCAACGGCTTGGTGTTTAAACGCACACTCGTGTTTTAATACCCCTCATTATGCTACAGTTTCATAAACTACTATTGTTTATTTTGACTCTATATTAAAGAGATTTCGGAGTCTTGTATTATTTTAGCAAAAACTTTCTTGTGTTCAGTACCAGACCCTGTTTTTTACCTTTTTGCCAGAAACTAAAATATCGCCTTAGAAATTTTACCAATATGGTGCGACACTATAAATAATACGAATATAACAGATACGTTCAGTATTCTCAAGCTCTATTATTAAATAGAACATACTCATTTTTTCTCCATTTTGTTATTCTATATACACGCAACGAAATACGAGTTATTTTAGCTTTTTCTTCTTATTGCTAAGCAATGAAGTAACTCGATTTTAATTCCCGTTAAAATACATGACTTGTTTGAGTTTACATTAGAGAAACTAGATTGGATTTACACGTTTTATGTTAGTTTAGTTCGATACAACGATTAAACTGTTCTGTTTTATCTGCAAATAGCATTTTTTTTGTCAATTCACGTAAGCATGTATTAATTTATCGCCATATACTCAGTAAAAACATCAAAATAAGTTTCGATTTGCTGTTGAATGATAGATTTAATGCTGTCAGTCAGTGTAGAATCATGTAAAGTAAATTAATGATCTTGTGTTGTGAAACCTGAAATGCTACAATTATCAAAAAGTGGTTCTACCCTTTGGGTAAAGAATAAGTTACTCCTTTCCTCCTACTTATGGGTGTCTTCAGAAAATTAATACTTATTAAGTGAATGGATGGTCAGCAGCGTTTTCTTGTCTGCTAATAATAACAAATTGTAATCCGTCTGCCAAGAGAAATGATTATGGCCATTTATTTTCCTTTGAAAATAACAGCTATAAGTATATAACATAACATAACATCACGCCTTTTTTCCTCGAAGGGTTAGGCAGAGGTGTATCTATAGTACACCCACATTTCGCCTGTTATGTTTAAGTCCCATGTTATAGGGGGCGAGCCTATTGCCATCTACCGGGCACAAATCCAGACCCCGGGCTGCTCAATAGCAGCCCGGGGTCACCGGCCTGGGAATCGAACCCAGGACCTCATGCTCAGCAGTAGCGCTTGCGACCACTAGACCAACGAGGCAGTATAAGCATATAAACAAAATACATATACTAAATAATAATATACAAACAAGTATCTAAATAAATATCTATGCAAGTTAATAAGTATTATATAACATTAACAAAATTAATGGACAGTAGCCACAGGTTGAGTCAAATGTCAAAACTATAATAATAGTGTATTGTATTTCTTTTTAACCAATTTCTAAAAAAGGAGCAGGTTCTCAGTTCTCGTCGGAATCTTTTTTTAATTTTTTTTATGTATGTTCCCCGATTACTCGAAGACGGCTGGACCGATTTGGAAAATTATTTTTTGTTTGAAAGGGTACCTAACTTTCCAGGTGGTCCCATTGTCATCAGGTCAGGATTTGATGATGGGATCCTGGAGAAATATTGAGGGAACTCTTCAAATATTATAGGCACACTTATAACGATTTGGGTATTTCTTATAGTAACTGGTGTATTTGATCACGGAAAGCACCATTTTGTGAAGTGGAACCGATAATGAAGACCACAGATGGCCGCCGGAACTACTCGATAATAAGTACTTCATGGGTTGCGATTCGATTACTTTAATATGTTTGCTAAGTAATTTATGCTCGTCCCAATGTATATGGTGAAGTACCAGGAGAACTCCTCAAAAATTAACGTCCCTGCATCGGGAAAAGCAATATTTTGTAAAAGATGATAAGCAGTTGTCATTAGGCTAAAAATTACTTACAATTAGGAAAAATAACTTTTATTTTGGAAGTCGTTGGCAAGAAATGAAAATAAAGAACCAAAGACACCGACATCCGAAATTAAAGTTATTTTTCACTTTGTAGTGTTTTTTTTTTTTTTTTTTTTTGTTAAAAAAGTATTTTACTCAAAGATGTATCCTATAAGAAAGCCACAAAGATGACACTCACTCGTTGTTTTTCTTATTTAAAACATGTACCTCAGGCCTGATAATAAAACTAAGCGCATTGAAAAAAATACATCGACGAAGAAAATTTCAATACTGCCGGCCATATTGGTAAAGTTTCGAAACGCATTCTTTGGCGGGAATATAATAGCTGCGCGTTTGGTTTCCGTAGTGTTGGGCAAGTATCGATATGAAGTTATCGATACCTTATAATTTTATTTTTAGCATTAGCAATTCGTTAACAATGTAAATAGGAGCCTCTGACCAATCATTAGAATCAGTAATACGTACAACTCCTTAAGTAAGTATAATCTTCTAACGTCAAGATTTAATTAAAAAATCATTCTTAGAATTACTTGGTCTTAGAGAGTTGTATAGATGACTTTAATGATTATAATTCTATAAATAGATATTTGTTACTGTTGCGAATCATATTTTAATCAACATACAACCCAATACTGACAAGCAAATTGTAAAAAACGTAAGAAAATTTGAATTTCGCGGGCTACCCTAGCGCTTTCGCTTTAAAGATATTAAATTGATGAAAACTAGTTATGACGGTGTCTGGTTACCCGACTGTCCCAGAAGGAGGGTAATTTTTTTCGAGAGTATGTATGTATGTTTATTTCTTTGGCATGCTCTATAGCCTAAACGGCTTGATGAATTTTAACATATGAGGTGACGTTAGGTTCGCCTTAATTGTGAGAGTGACATGGGCTATATAATATTTATATATTGCATCTGGAAATACAAAAAAGGGAAGGGAAGGTTTTTAAAAATAAATTACAACAATATTGGTATTAAATAAAAGCTAGTAATGATTCAATTTAATAAAACTGAAAAGCTTGACATAAAGCAAATTATAAAAAATATTAATTATATTATTAAGTATTTTATTTAAAATAAAAACAAAAAAGCCGACTGCAAAAATACATTGGTATCGCAGACCCCATCAACAAAAGTTACACCATATTTATAGTTATTGGTTGGTCCCCGCCTGCGATACCAAAATTCTATAGATTATAATGCTGTGGAACTCTCTGCCTGCGTCTGTGTTTCCGAACGCATACAACCCCGATCTCTTCAAAGTGAGAGTGAACAGGATTCTTCTGGGTAAGCTCGCTCCATCGTCGACTTTGTCTCTGTCATCTCTGACCTAGACTAGAGTCAAGAGCAAACCTATCTCAAATAAAAAAAAAATGATTATAATGCTTGTTTTTCACTTTTCAGCTATGTGTTCTTGCAGTCGGGTTTTTTGTTTAAATAATTTGCTTTATTAATGTCTCTTTCTTTCAAATCAGATCCCAAACTTTAAATCTCTTCCGTAAATGTAAGATGTTGCAAATATGTCGATATAATCTTTACCTCTCAACATCCCTATATGTTTATAATGTCACCCAGTAGAGAGACGAGAGAGTACGTAGAGTGTTAAAGTAAACGCCGCCACGCTACACAGTGTAACCGAGTTTTTGTTTTTCTTCGCAATTTTTATGTTTATGGTGGGAAGAAGTTTTGCCATAAACATAGGGTGTAGGGGTGTAACACAAACAAAATCTTCTGGATAAGTATCCCAGCTTAATTATCTGGTCGTATCCTCTCTTTGCGTAGGCGTCTTGGGCAGAGTTTGGGGTTTATTACAGAATTGATGGACAAAACAAAAAGCGCACCACTTCTGGTAGCTCAATTACTGGGGAACTGTTCTTATGCCTAGTTGTCAACATTTGTTAGACTTTTGTGTGCTCATAAGAGTTCTCGTCTAAACAAGAGGTGGTGCCCGGGGACCAAAAGTAATAATATTGAACTTGTCTGGGTATAGAATGCGATATCTGGGCGTCGGCGTCGTTGATTAATAACGCGCCTACTAGCACACAATATTATCACAATCAGTTTTTCATCCGACGATCCGGTGGATCACGAAAAAAATATTAAATAGGTCAGTGGGTCGCCTTAGGAGCGAAATATACTAAATATTCATAAATAATAGCGAAAATCTGGGACGATTTTTGAATTCATACAAAACGTCAAACGCCCGACATTCTTTTGTCTCGTCGAAAATTTTTGTTATTGAAATATGTGACTTACAGAGCTTCCTTCGTGAGCAGTATTAGATGAAAGACTGTTCATCCTGTTCCTGCACCATTTTCTACATTTCTTCTTAAAATTAATAAAGTTAAAGATGGATAACAATCACAAACTACTACAATCACAAAACTAGGAAAGCTATATCTGTAATAAGTATCGACATTATGTACAAAAAATATTTAATACACATTTGTTTAAAAAAAAAATCATGTATTAAGTGTACACCGGAAGACAACTATAGCATTTGACAAAAAATAGACTATTTTAGAAGAAAGGAGAAGTAGCCCATGGCGTGGAAATTTTACAATGGCTAGATAATTTGAGTAGTTCTAAAAATTTACACCAGTTGACGCGTCAGTCAATGTAGACCTGTCAATACATTTCTTTTAATAGGTTTAAAGTCTAAAATGTTATCACATTGAATGGGTTAATGAAGGCATCGTTTAATGGTTGATTACGTGTGAATTTGTGAATTATATCTAATTCATAAACTCACACGTAATCAACCATTAAACGATGCCTTCATTGTGTGTTGTGCCATCGATTTCCAAGCGATATAAAAAGGAAGAAGACGTGGCTCGTTAAAATACATCAGAAAAAATGTGAACCCACACCATATTCGCGCGTATGCAAAAATCACTTTCTGAAATCCGATTATGTGATGCCCTTGGAACCTGTGAGTGACAAACGTAAGCCTTTGATATTTTTTGTCACCTGCCAAAAAATGCACAGTCTTTTTAACTTCAGGGTCTTACAGATAATGGTGAACTCAAATTTTGAAGTATTTAGGAACACAACAACGAGTCATTTTCGCAAAAACAAAATAAAACCACCTCTCACGCCTTGTATTAATAGCTTGTTTTGGGAACTAGCAACGACAGCGCCATTTTGACATTTGCCTTCCTATTATAAATTGGCCTTCATAAATTCATATTTGGAATCAACAAAATTGGAAGCTCGAACATTTGACAATCGGCTCCGAACCAATTAAGCAAATAGTGATGTACCGTTTAATTTGGCAAACAAATGGGTGTGTCGACTGTACAAATATTGTTTCGATAAATAGACATGTTCGTATGTTTGGTTTTCGCAGTACAATAAACGGATCCAGAATTCTAGATATATTGGAACATGTCTAGCAATATTGATGCATGTCATTTTGAAATGAAACTACACTTCTGGACCTATCTATTGGCCCACCTTGTATTTTCAGTTTCGTTTGGTCCTAGCTAAAATTTTATATTAGGTCGAGCAATAAGTTTTTATGCAGTTTTGAACCTGGCACATTCACAATTTCATTCAATAGTCTTTTTTTGAATTTCGAACACAGAATTTAAAGAAACAAAAGACAATTTGGAGCCTGTTTGTTGATATCAAACAATCGAATACTAAGAAAACTTGGTTTTATTGGTTTACTTGGATTTAATTCTTGAACAAGTGATTGATATCTTTGGTTTTGCAACAAACATTACTTATTCTTAACATTAAGGTGAGGTTCTATCAATAATCTATGGATACTTCACCTGAAGTCGCCGCCCAAGCTGTGGCACTTATTCAGGCCGGACACAGCCAAAGAAACGTGAGTGCTCAACTTAATTTAAGTCGATCTGCGGTCCGAAATGTTTATCGGAGGTACCTAGAGACTGGCGGCTTTGTTCGTCGCCAAGGAAGGCCACGATCTCGGGTCACAACTGAAAGGCAGGATCGATTCATCGTGACGACCAGCTTGAGAAATCGTCACCTTACCTCCATTGAGATACAAAACCAACTTCGCGACTTCCACGGAGTATCTGTGAGCGCTCGAACTGTTCGGAGAAGGTTAAAAGAACGCGATATGGTACCATACAAGCCAGCTAATGGGCCCAAACTAACGCGAGCCCACCGAACAGCGCGCCTTCATTTCGCACGCAGTCATTTAAATTGGACACAGCAAGATTGGAGCCGTGTACTCTTTTCTGATGAGTCTAAAATTGTGTTACATGGCAATGATGGAAGGAAGAAGGTCTACCGACGTAAGGGAGAGCGTTTCGCACAATGCTGCTTTGAAGAGAGGGTTGCTTATGGCGGTGGCTCATGGACTGTCTGGGGCGGTATATCCGCGAGCGGCAAAACTCAACTTGAGGTTGTTACAGGACCACGGCTGCCAACATTAAATGCTGAAAGGTACATTCGTGAGTGCTTAGAACCTCACGTGATACCATACGCGGACTATGTGGGCCCAAATTTCCTTTTTATGCATGATAATGCAAGAGCCCATGCGGCCGGCATCGTCAGGGAATATCTTCGGGATGTGAACATCACAGTTATGGACTGGCCAGCCAGAAGCCCAGACATGAACCCCATTGAGCACATGTGGGACGAGCTAAAAAGACGTGTTAGGGCTCGTCAGCCAGTTGCCCAGACGATGCAGGAGTTGAAAACTGCCATAGAAGAGGAATGGGAGATGATCCCTCAAAATTTCATAGAGCGGTTGATAAACTCTATGCCTAATCGTATGAGAGCTGTGGTAGATGCCCATGGAGGCAACACGCGTTATTAAATTAAACCTTTATTTGATAAAACATGTTTTTTATTCAAAAATCAATTGCCTTTAACAAGGCGCATATCCGACTTGTTAGGCGTAGCTCCATGTCGTATGGTATTCTGAATTCAAATTTAAAACAATACGATCGAAAAAGATGGTAAAATGTATCAGGTTTAAAACTGCATCAACAGTTTTTGTTCAATCTAGCAATCATATTTCGGTAGGGGCCATCGAAACCTAAACTCTAAGGTGGGCCAATAGATGTGTCCAGAAGTGTAGTTTAACAACGGAATGAATTCCAAGTGAATCTATATAAATAAATAAAATAACAGATTTTACCAAATATGATATGAAAGTATTATACCATACTTACAACAAAAAAAAAAAATATTATCTGTCTGTTCGTCCCGGCGGCTCTGTAATTTCCGAAATGGCTGGACTAATTTTGACAGCACTTTCACTACTAGATAGCAGATGTTATAAGGAGTAACTCTAATCTTAGAAAAAAATAGGGTTCCGCGCAAAAAAAAATTAAAACCCATGAAATTGTGAACAAAATCCGATTCAAATAGGGAAGTGGTTTTCCGACATCCACGCGAACGAAGTCGCGGGCACAGCTAGTGTATTTATAAAATGCAGTCATAAAACATCCACGAGTGGTGCTAAATATTTAGCTGTAAGCACATGTACCTTTATATTTTGCATACAACCAAATTATTGGCTGGAAAAACGTGCATATTATTAAAATGGTTGGCTTGTTTTCAGAATAATTTGCCGCCATTCAATCTCCGTGAAACTTAATTGATATGTTTTCGATCATAAACTGAATTCTCCGCTATGCACAGTCATGAATACGTTCGGACTTGGATCGTAGAAACAAGATGGAGGAGGCAAATTTGACTTGATTATTATAACCAAAATATTACCTACTTATCTTTATTACAGTGGAGTATAATGTGTTTGTAGGTTAAAAGTAATGTAGGTAGTAAAAAAATGAAATCTATAACAGGGTAAAGAAAAGACTTGCTAGGTTATATTTTTTTTCTCAGTTTGTTAGAGGTCGATGAAGCATGCATTCTTCCTCCATACATCTCTACATATTAGCCGTTATCTCAGAAGCCTTTCTAGCGACATTATGTTTCAAAACTGTTTTTCAGGATTCCTTACCTCAAAAGGAAAAATGGAACCCTTATAGGATCACTTCATTGCCCGTCCGTCTGTGCAGACGGACAACGGAGGGTCGTGACAGACAGCTGACAAGACCCTTTTTCTTAGGAACGCGTGGGGGTATCAAATTGAAATTAATATCAAAGAACTTCGTCTTTGATATTAATTCTCTTCTCTGTCTTTTTTGTGCTCCAAGGGAGTGTAGACCTTCGTCTACAGTCCCTAGGAGCTCTAAAAAAATCAAACTTTTGAGTCAAATTAATATAAAAAATACGGCCATTTATGCGACATATTTTGATACCCGCAAATAAATCCAAACCAATCAAAATAGGGTACTTACCGTTGACCTAGAACATGAGTCGCCAAACTTTTTAGCCCAAGGGCCAGACTAACTCCTACACTAAAGCCCCCAAGGGCCAGGACCTAGCTAGCTCATCAAAGCAACGTACTGTAGTTTTGAATTACGCGCAAATTTTCATTTTGGGACTAGTCGAGTAAATCCGGCCCGCTTCCGCGGGTCGGATTGTTGGTGCTCGCGGGGCGTAGTTTGGAGACCCCTGACCTAGAATCATGAAATTTCGTAAGAAGCAAGATCTCACAGCACAAGTAAAGGAAAAAGTCCGAAAATCGTTATTTTGTAGTATTAACACTTATTAAAATATTTTGTTGCGATTACATACTTACATTTGTATTTAGAAAATTGGCCGTGACGCTATCAATGTATCGATGTTTACATTTTTTCAACTACAAAGTTAAGATTTTTTTTTAAAATAAATTCGCCCAACTTCGGAAATCTTCATTGTGCGTGGTCCGACACGCACTATGCCGGTTTTTTTTTAGTTTTGTTCTCTTAATCACATTGGCCTTAAGCTGAGATCAGTATGAGTATCAGAGCCCACAATCAAAACCATGTTGCGTCATTTTACGGCCAAAACCGTATAAAATCATTCGTTTAGATGATTCTGAACCCAATTCAGTGGGCAGTACCTACCGATCAGAAACGTCGCAGTTTTTTTGGAGCCCATTTTTACTATGTCAAAAAAAAATAGGCAAACGTTTTTATCACAATATGTCTGATATTAATAATGTACATAGGTTATGTCATTTTATTATGAAAATTTTGTTTTCAGACATTTTGCGCGTCACATGTGGCCTGAGCGCATTTTCAAAAATATCAAAGAATTTTGTTGATGGGCTCTCGTACTACAAAATATGAGAAACTCGATTCTGTAGGAAAAGAACGGAAGAAGTTTCATGACAAAAACTTCATTGCTCTTTACTAGAACTACTCTACTGTGGACGCTGCACTGCCAGGCGCAAAAACCACAAGCATACACTCTTAGAAGATCCTAGTGAAATGCCACTGGGATATACAGTATTCAGAGTCTGTTGACAGACGTAAATCCGACAAGTACAAACGCTCATTCTTTCAAGATCCAAGTCAAATACGACTTGGGAATACATGACAGTTGACTCAGATTCCTGATAGCTCCAGGTCTGCGTATCTACCCTTTTAATCATCATTCTGTGATATCAACTTTTTGTCAGTAGAACGAATTGACAGTCAATTAACTTTCAGTGGACTACTCGGTTTCGCTTGATGGCTGCAATTCAGTCGTTTTTCGCCCTCTTATATATACGGCAAAGTTGATATTCAGACGTATTTTTTCACTTTTTTTGCAATGCTTACACTTTTTTATCCGTCGTTTGTTTTCATGATTATATTTCAATTACTGGAGATTTGAAAAGTTTAGCAGTAAATTGAATTGATAGAATTTTAATGCTGTTAATATCATTGGTAATTTCATCTTTATCGTAAAATGCCGCTATGGGATTACGTTAAGAGAACGGGGAAGCTTCCAGCTTTTTTGGTTATATGCAAAACTTAGGCCAACTTTGAAAAAAATATTAGAAACTTGAATTTGATCACTCATATTAATGGTTCACGGTCGATATTAAAACAATAATCTTCTTCATAATATATTATCATGATGATAATGTGTAATCTATCTACGAAACACTGATTGGGAGTCACAAATCCCAATTATATTAAGTTTGTTTAAATTACCTACCAAAGTAGCGTTTAAAGTTAAATCCACAAAATAATTCCATCATAATAAGCCCTGACATAATATTTAAGAGCTTTGTGAAAATGAACATTTGATTATGTATGAAATAAAATTTTCAGCAATTTATTCAGTGTTCCAGCGAAGTGGCCATTTTGTGGCCATAATCACTTTGTTTTCGTGAGAACGTTGATATGATGCAATTTTCATGAAATCATAATGGTATATTACATGCGGATGAAATGGGAAAAATAATTGAGTTTGGTTTCGAGTTTCGGGTACGTACTTATTTTTTATATGTAACATTTACGAGATAAAGTTTCATGTTTTTTTTTAACCTACTGCAGATAGGAAGCAAGTGTTATAAATCTTATAAACTGTTTTAATAACAAATAACTGCGTGGCTTCCGGCTTTGCTTGCGTAGAATTTGGAAAACATAATTATTATCAATTTGAGTAAAAAGAAGTTAGGCAATAGGCTCGCCCCCTTTTACATGGGACTTAAACATAACTGGTTAAATGTGGGTGTACTATAGGTAAACCTCTGACTATCCTTCGGGGAAAATAGGCGTCATGTTATAATATGTTATAAAAAATAGTTTCTGCCCGCTTCCGATTTAAATAACTAGACGAGTGATTAATGCTTTGAAACACGCAACAAACATGTACCAACTGAATTTTTTCATTAGTAATTAATACGAGGATGGGTGTTTGAACTGTAAGGTTTAGGACAAAAGTATAGGCTAAATCTGTTAGACCGGAATAACCATTATTCGGTTCCAATACTCCTCGAGTCCTCGGATAAAATAAACATCCAAAGTTCCAAACACAGATTCCATGTCAAAAACGTAATTTGGTTTACAATAACACCATCGCATTATCCATATGACGTACACTGCTGTACATAAATAAATCCTCCCCCATAAGTGGGAAATTTCTAGACACTCAATATTTATACAGCATAAAGCTATCTCCACACGTGCGTAGGTAGGATTAAAATAGCAAGTCAGAATAGCGTATAAAAGTCCTTCGAATAATATGAGATGATTAAAATAACTTTGCATACATTTTGTCATGTTTTCGTGCGTCATAGTAATGCCACATTGTAAAGCAGTTTATTTTAGTAGAAATGGGAAAGTGTGCAGTGAAAATTAAAGTTATTAAAACGGGTTTTTGGTCTAAATCGTTTAACTCTAACACTAATTTTGACTGTCATATTATACTGTAATCAATTAAATAATTATCTGAAGAAAAGAAAAATGAGAAGTATACAAACAACTAATATTTTACTACAACAAAATCTGTATAAATCGCCGCTCCTACTTTTATAATAAACCAATGTCCTATCGATTACATCATAGGAAAGACAAAGTTTTTGTGTTTTAGATGACTGTGCGTGAGGTCCTTGGTTCTTCCCGGGTAGGGCAAAGTGTTATTAGGTTTTTACATCTGAAATTTCTGAATAGCAGCCTGGAGTCTGGATTTGTGCACGGTTGATGGCATAACAGGCGAAATGTGGGCGTACCTCTGCCTAACCCTTCAGGGAATAAAGGCGTGATGTTATGAGAAAGAAAGAAAATAAATTTATTTGACCCAGGTTAAGTCACATAATATTCATACAAAAACAAAAAACAGAAAATAAAAAATAAACTTAAAGTAGCGTAAATTGTGCGCCCCACGGCTGCGCCAAATAGGCCCAGTTCAGCAGAAATGCCAGACAACTAGTGCCTGGCGCTGGTTTGCAAATGTACCTTTTGTTACTAGGACGTCTTACAGATGTAAATCAGTTTTATAATGTGTGTAATAAGTGTGTCATGTTATTTTAGTTCCCATGCCCTTCAAAACTCAATAATATTTATCCATTTGGTGACAGAAATAGGTACGGAAGAACCTACCCAAGCTGTTTATAAATGATAAATAGTAGAAAAAGATATTTTAAGTTTTTTTTAACATATAATTATAATGATAAATTATATTTATTTATGTAAATTGGTTTAAAAAACATTTCTACAAAAACAAAAATACAAATTATACATTACAAAACATAAATTATGTTTAAAACTAGACGAGTTTGGTGTTTCCTATCCGACTACTCCGAGAAGAAATACCGAAACGAACTCGGAGGTCACAATCACCTTTAAAAAGTCCAGACATAATATTGATCAGGCGATATTATATGAGGACCATGCAGATGTGTCCTGATGGTCTTTTGAGTAAAGAACCAGACAGATTTGAGATGACCAGCAGTGGCGCAGCTACAATTATCATTAGAGAGAAGCCGAAGATAAATTGTTTCAGTTCTCATAAACTCAAACAAAAAAACTGTTGGTTTTTAATTTTATGATGTATGAAACTGGTACTAAATATAATTATGTAACATGATGTGATACACAGTTACACACACGAGTGTATCATATTATTTGTCAATAGTAAATATAAGAAGAGTGGTTGTTCCAAGGGGCAGCCGATAGGAATCGGGTTGTATGAACGCTGCGCCCCTGATGACTTGTCCAGTAAGTGCACGCATTTTTCAGTAGTTGTGCAGCTCAACTCAGAACATAAGGAGCTCAACAACTCGACGAACAATACCAAAGAAAGGACATTTGGGTAATGCATTTCCGTAGACAAAATCAAACACATAAATGTATATTCACACATACAGGAATCAACAGGTATCTACATGAAGACACATAACTACACACACCCATATCAATACGTAAGCCCTGTCTTTTTGTGACGGAAAACCAAATCCGTGGACTGAAATTATTGGCAAACCAACAAAAGAAACTTTGGTTTGGTATATCGACACCCTGTGATTGAACTGTATTTCTCCGGTATTTTATTATGGTGTATATGTTCCATCTCTTTTTTCGATCCATCTTATTCAATGTTTTATGTTGATCCGTTTATGTTGATCCGTTTTTGTCGTATTTGGATCGAGCCGAACGACGCGACGTACTAACGCGTTTTTAACTAGTTTGTGATTCGTTGCGTCGTGGACAGATCGCCATTGAAGTACTAGTGTTGTGACATTTTGGCTACCCATTGATAATTTGTGTTTGTAACTGGTTACTTTTGAGTAGCTTTGTGGGTGACGGGCCTATTTTTTATTGTAATCCGTAAGTATAAAGTCTTGGTCCAATTAGAAGAAGTATGAGATGTTTTTCTTATCGTTTTCCATACGAACAATTAGTAGAGGTTGTTATGTAGAACTTCATTGAATGAGTTATTTGTATCAAGGTGCAAGAAACGCTAACTGAACCTACTTTTGGAATTCTCGAGAAGATGATGGTTGCACCCATCATCTTGGCTTATATTTTAAACTAGCTGTGCCCCGCGACTTCGTTCGCGTGGAGTCGTAAAATACACAATATACGAAAATAACAGTCACATTTAAAAAAACTCCCTCGTCTCCCGATCCGCCGCGTTGCATCGCCCACCCGCGGTATTACTTCGTCCTAACTTTTTTTCTTTTAGCTCGGCACCTAAGGCTCATACCGTGATGTTAACCATCCTCGAGAATTGGGCTACCAAAAAGATTTTTTCAAATCCGACTTTTTGTTCACAATTTCTGTTTTTTTTTACGCGGAACCCTAATTCTTTTTTTTAAATAATACACTTCTGGACACATCTATTGGCCCACCTTAGAGTTTAGGTTTCGATGGCCCCTACCGAAATATGATTGCTAGATTGAACAAAAACTGTTGATGCAGTTTTAAACCTGATACATTTTACCATCTTTTTCGATCGTATTGTTTTAGATTTGAATTCAGAATACCATACGACATGGAGCTACGCCTAACAAGTCGGATATGCGCCTTGTTAAAGGCAATTGATTTTTGAATAAAAAACATGTTTTATCAAATAAAGGTTTAATTTAATAACGCATGTTGCCTCCATGGGCATCTACCACAGCTCTCAT
Organism: Fissipunctia ypsillon; assembly: GCA_947568875.1. Lineage (NCBI taxonomy): Eukaryota > Metazoa > Arthropoda > Insecta > Lepidoptera > Noctuidae > Fissipunctia > Fissipunctia ypsillon. The sequence continues at coordinate 20,811,681 of OX387660.1, read as the reverse complement.
ACGATTAGGCATAGAGTTTATCAACCGCTCTATGAAATTTTGAGGGATCATCACCCATTCCTCTTCTATGGCAGTTTTCAACTCCTGCATCGTCTGGGCAACTGGCTGACGAGCCCTAACACGTCTTTTTAGCTCGTCCCACATGTGCTCAATGGGGTTCATGTCTGGGCTTCTGGCTGGCCAGTCCATAACTGTGATGTTCACATCCCGAAGATATTCCCTGACGATGCCGGCCGCATGGGCTCTTGCATTATCATGCATAAAAAGGAAATTTGGGCCCACATAGTCCGCGTATGGTATCACGTGAGGTTCTAAGCACTCACGAATGTACCTTTCAGCATTTAATGTTGGCAGCCGTGGTCCTGTAACAACCTCAAGTTGAGTTTTGCCGCTCGTGGATATACCGCCCCAGACAGTCCATGAGCCACCGCCATAAGCAACCCTCTCTTCAAAGCAGCATTGTGCGAAACGCTCTCCCTTACGTCGGTAGACCTTCTTCCTTCCATCATTGCCATGTAACACAATTTTAGACTCATCAGAAAAGAGTACACGGCTCCAATCTTGCTGTGTCCAATTTAAATGACTGCGTGCGAAATGAAGGCGCGCTGTTCGGTGGGCTCGCGTTAGTTTGGGCCCATTAGCTGGCTTGTGTGGTACCATATCGCGTTCTTTTAACCTTCTCCGAACAGTTCGAGCGCTCACAGATACTCCGTGGAAGTCGCGAAGTTGGTTTTGTATCTCAATGGAGGTAAGGTGACGATTTCTCAAGCTGGTCGTCACGATGAATCGATCCTGCCTTTCAGTTGTGACCCGAGATCGTGGCCTTCCTTGGCGACGAACAAAGCCGCCAGTCTCTAGGTACCTCCGATAAACATTTCGGACCGCAGATCGACTTAAATTAAGTTGAGCACTCACGTTTCTTTGGCTGTGTCCGGCCTGAATAAGTGCCACAGCTTGGGCGGCGACTTCAGGTGAAGTATCCATAGATTATTGATAGAACCTCACCTTAATGTTAAGAATAAGTAATGTTTGTTGCAAAACCAAAGATATCAATCACTTTTTCAAGAATTAAATCCAAGTAAACCAATAAAACCAAGTTTTCTTAGTATTCGATTGTTTGATATCAACAAACAGGCTCCAAATTGTCTTTTGTTTCTTTAAATTCTGTGTTCGAAATTCAAAAAAAGACTATTGAATGAAATTGTGAATGTGCCAGGTTCAAAACTGCATAAAAACTTTTTGTTCGACCTAATATAAAATTTTAGCTAGGACCAAACGAAACTGAAAATACAAGGTGGGCCAATAGATGTGTCCAGAAGTGTAGTAGCCTACGTTACTCCTTATAACATCAGCTATCTGCCAGTGAAAGTCCCGTCAAAATCAGTCCAGCCGCTTCGGAGATTAGCCGGAACAAACAGACAGACGGACAGACACAAATTTTAAAAATTGGTTTTTGTTGTAATTACCACATATACTTTCATATGCATTTAGTAAAAAGCTGTTATTTTGACATTACAAACAGACACTTCAACTTTATGTATGTGTTTAGATATAGATACGGGAGGGGGGGGGGGTGCGAGCGTGTGTGGCGTGCGTGTATAACCAGTATGCGCGTATGAACGTAAACGAAGCGAAAGGAGTATGTAAGGATCGTAGCAGATGTCGTTGTGAAGTTTCTGCCTACCCGCATGGGCAGAAGGCGTCACTTCAAGAATGTATGCATGTGTAGATCTAAAAGACTTTTGTGATTTACGTACTTTTTGCCAGAAAAGAGCATTGTAATTCAGTAAGATTAATACGTAATACTTCAAGCAAATAATTCCAACCCTATTTCGAGCATAACTCTCGAACAAACTATTACGTCACATTTCACTCAAATCTCACCTCACAAGGGTTTTGAACCTTTGACGCATGGCTGTATTTCCATTTAATACAAATATATGCCGAGTACATAAGGCCTACCATTCAATGTACCGCGAACTAGTAGAGGTTCTACCTGTGTATTGCACCGATTGGACTCTAATGTACACAGTACCAAATACGTACCTAGTTCAAGAATTATAGGCCTTATATGATACGTATGGTATGTATGTATTTATTGTGTATATAACTGTTGCACCACTGACTACCTACAGTACTGTGTCTCCTTCTCCCTTCTTTAATCCATCCAAAGGTTGTCTGTAAAAGATCGCTTTTAGCGATAAGATCGCCTATTGTATCACCCTATGTAAAATTTCTACATTTATATCAGTGATATCGAGCCTTTTCAGGAAGAACATCGTAAGCGACAATTTGCACTTTATACTAGAAAAGGTTTTTTCTTTCCTAAACTCAAACTCAAACTCAAAGCATTTATTTCAATTAAACCAATTACAGGCACTTTATTCGACCTAAATAACGATGTTTTCATTTACGATGATAATTTCTTACAACAATAAAGTCGTGTAAATTTAAAATAAAATTTAAGACTAATCGCGACAAGATGTAAAACTGTCTAATTAAGAGGTTACGAAGAAAAAATAGTTTTATGATTTTTGGCGCTTACGATGTTTTTCCTGAAAAGGCTCGATATATCGTTGAAATGTTTGAAATCTACTGTAAATTAAATTCTCTATTAATTATACACATAAATTCTAACTGAATTTAAAAGTGTTGAGTTGCTATTGTTTTCCCTGTAAATTCTTCCGTCGACTTTATTAGGCTGTAACCACGATAACCAAAGTAGGCGGTGGACACACTGACTTTTTGTTTTGTTTTTTTGTTTCTTCAGAAACTAGTGTAGGTAAACACAAACCAAAGCTGTTTTAGAAAAGATTTATGAATGAATAAATACGTTCCATTAAGATCAGAAGAAAGAGATTTGAAGCAGTGGTGGCCCAGTGGAAACGTACTTACTGTTAAAGTGCCTGTCTGGGTTCGAACCTATGACCAACAACTTGGTTCGAACTCAGGTAAGCACTTTGTGTGAATTATTTCATCACCACTGCTCTCCAAACGGTGAACGAAAACGTCGTGAGGAAAACAGCTTGCCCTAGAACCGAAAATTCGAAGATATGTGACAACCATAAACCACACTGGTGAATTACGGCCCCCTCCCTTTCAGAAAAAGGGCACCTGTGATCCAGTAGAGGGGGGCATTTATGGCCAGCGCACTAGGACGGCGGGGCACAACGTAAATTCGTACGTATCTAATGGGAAGAAGATATAGATTCCAAAGCTCAGAGACCGACGACGGAGCATCAAAGACGATTTCACTCTGCGGTATGGAAAAGCGCGCTGGAGGATACCGCGGCGGGATGCGAAGGCATGCGACGGTGTGCGCCAGTGCACCGTAGAGGTGCACTCCACATTTCCCGCGTGGCACACCGCGGGATGCCGCGGGGTGCTCCTGGACATTCCCACGCCATCCGTCGGTATGCATTTGAGTAGTATATAATCTTACAATATAAGATTATATACATAATAATAATATCGTAATCATAATCCCAAAAACACATCAATTTTTCGCTAACTCCACTATCGTTCATTCGAATTATTGACAGAGGTAACAAAAGGAACGTTCGCTTCCACTCGACAGGGGTGATGCATTGTGATCGAACAGTTCGTTATTTGCGCAGTGTGAGCGAGTAGATCAGCAGATAGTTCGCACGTGTGCTTGGTTTTGTTTATTTGTATTGGGTAATTCGAGTGGTAGTATTGTGTCGCGGTTTCACAAAAGTGAAGAAATAACTATAGATAGGAATGATGCCTGGGTAAAAAAAAAGAAATTCTATTCAGTCCGTCAGTCAGATAATAAAAAAATATTAGACACGTATTTTTTGCTTTATCATATTAATAAATAATTACTTAGATAAAACGCATTAAAGTTGGGCAGTGGGGGCTCGCTATGTCACAACTCAGTATAAAATGTAGCAAGCGGTGACTTCATGCCACATTTTAAATCAATGTATCGCCGTAATCTTTTGATTACGTAAAAAAAAAAAATATATGTCCAATATTTTTTAAGAAACTATCTGACGGACAAAAAAAATTGTCATCATCCCTATTGAAACTATCTACTTGTCAACTAAATTGTTTTGACTTTTCGATGAAACCAATTGTGTTACTAATTGGCGCTCTTACACGGGTGATCAAATTGTAAATGTGGCCAATAGACGGGTGACCAATACATACCAATACAATTGGAACCGTGCACCTAGCTTATGACGTTTCATAAGTGCCTAAGTAGGCTTATGTGAAATAAAATATTTTGATTTTGAATAATCGTAATCGGTATCGGGAAAATTATACGATCTAGTCGCTGTACTATTCTCCACAATAACTATTGTTTTTGAATACTAAAGGTTCGGCTATACCAACGCATTCTATATGCGTCCGCAATAGTGTGCACGGTGGCACTCAGGGATTTATTATTAAATTAAATTAAATTAAAATTCATTTATTTCGGAGAACAGAGATCCATATTGTGTTAGTTTGACAAAACAACTTATATTTTAGTGTTAGTAGTACTGATACAAAATAGGTAAGGTTGGGAAATTTAAAAAAAAATTAAAAAACCAGCACAGTTCACGCAGAGATCGATCAGACAAGAAAACATGTTTCCTACCTGAGCAACCTCCGCATAAAATGCCTAATATTAGAAGTATAGCTCTCCGCCACAGCTCTCAGGATATAATTGCGACTACCTCACACTCTGCTCAGCAGCGAGCGGTTTTTTTGCGTATTATGGCTTGAAAGCCATCGCTGTGGGTCTCAGCAAACATTTCCGAGGCGCTGCAGAAGCGGGGCAGTCGCAACAACATCCTGAAAGCATTGTTATATTGGACGCGCAGGACATCCAGCGATCTCTTGGTGTAGTTAACCCATAGATTGCTCGTGTAAACGCTCTGACAATAGGCCTTGAAAAGAGTAATTTTTACTTGGTCAGAGCATCTAGCAAATCTACGGGCCAACATGTTTCCTCTGACCGCTAGTGCCCTACGCTCCCTCACAATGTCTATATTATCCGTAAGGTCGTCGGTGATGAAATGTCCAAGATATTTGAATTTTGACACTCTGTTCAACGGGATTATGACTTGTCCGGCAGAGAATAAAAAAGATATTATTTTGGTATTAGCGCGTCCTGTGATCGCCAATAATGTAATATTATTTTAATTACTGTGAATGTGAAGACTATGTGGGTCCTTGTTTTTTTTTTTTATATTTTTTCTCTCAGCTTTAATCATAGTTTGCCAGTTTGAGTAAATTATGCGGCCTACCCAAATGTCCTTTCTTTGGTATTGTTCGACGAATCGTTGAGCTCCTTAACTTTTATGTTGAGCTGTACGATTACTGACAGATGCTTGCACTGACTGGACAGGTCCACTCAATCTGTGTGGTTCTTTCCTCAAAAGACCATTTCAGACACCAACCTACATGGTCTTCACATGATCTGACCAAGATTATGTCTGGACTTTAAAAGAGACTGTGACCTCTGAGTTTGTTTCGGCCTTTCTTCTCAGAGTAGTCAGATAGGAAACGCCGGGCTCATCTTGTTTAAAAAAAAAATGTTTGACATGTAAAAGTGTTTGTATAAACCTACTTACAGAAATAAAATCATTTATCATTTATAAAACGCATATTTGCACGCCATCAGGGACACTTTATGTTGAAGGTGTTGGTTTGTCCGTATCTTAATAGCCCCACAAATTACGTTTTTATAAAACACTTAAAATATCAATGAAGAAAAACTCACCTGAGACTTCTCAGCATAATAAACAAGGCTCGCAAATATCACGATGCCGAGCACCAAAAAAAACACCAACAAGGTCAGTTCCTTCGCCGAAGCCTTGAAGGTATGCACCAGGATCTTCAACCCTGGACTGTGCCTCGTCAGCTTGAACAGCCTCAGGATCTTGATGATGGAGATGAACTCCAAGATGTCGGCTTTGTCCACGTACTGTCGGACCACTGTCAGTTCCACCACTACGTCCATGTAAAAAACTAGGGTAGCTATAAAATCTATGATGTTCACTGGCGACTTCACGAATTCTATTAGGTTTGGGGCTACCTGTAACAAGAGAGAAGGTTTTTTAGAATAGAATAATAATATAGAAGAATAGAATAGAATATATACTCTTTTTCTTTTTTCTCTCTTTCTTTATCTTTCTTTTTTTTTTCTTAAATGTTACGATAAAAGGTGCTAGGTACCTACACACATTTTCGGCACAACGGGGCGGCAAATGAAATATAATTATGTAACATAACATAACATAACATAACATCACGCCCTGTTTCCCCGAAGGGTTAGGCAGAGGTGTACCTATACTAACACCCACATTTCGCAAGTTATGTTTAAGTCCCATGTAATAGGGGGCGAGCCTATTGCCATCTACCGGGCACAAATCCAGACTCCGGGCTGCTACTGAGAAATTCCAGATTGAAAAACCCAATAACACTTTGCCCGACCTGGGAATCGAACCCAGGACCTCATGCTCAGCAATAGCGCTTGCGACCACTAGACCAACGAGGCAGTCATAGTCGAGGTAGTCGAGGGAGTGAGATAATTATGTAGATTTAATATATTCCGGAAAAATCTTAGCTTAGCTCTAATTGTGGAGAGCCGACCCGATGGTTAAGCGAGGGCAGTTGTCAAAACCGTTTATGTGTAGTTATTGCTTCGGCTTGGCTTTTTGGTTAAATAAATACTGTCGTATAATGTCCCGATCCGAACATAATTATGTACAGCGTATCACGCCTAAAACAATTTAAAACATCGTTCTATTTCTTTCAATATTCTGTCAACTTCAAACGATTTACCGCGGTCCCGGCTGTCAAAGTCAAATCATTTATTTCAAATAAACACATTTATGGGCACTTTTGAACGTCAAAATTTACAAAAAAAAAAAATAGAATTGATTCTAGTCGCCCCTTCCAAAAGGTAGTTTTGTATGAAGAAAGGGCAAGAAACTTCACCGTTACTCTTTTAAAATTATTTACAATATTTTGTATACATCTATTTATACTAGCTGTGCCCTGCGACTTCGTTCGCGTGCAAGTCGTAAGATACACAATATACTAAAATAACAGCCACATTAAAACTCCCTCGTCCCCCAACCCGTCGCATTGAATCGCCCGCCCACGCTATTACTTCGTTTTCGCTTAGTGGTCTTTCTGACTTTTTTCTTTTTACTCGGCTCCTAATGGCCGTGGCGTGATGTTAAATAGCCTATAACCATCCTCAAGAATTGGGCTACCAAATGCTAAAAGAATTTTTCAAATCCGACTTTTTGTTCACAATTTCATGGGTGTTAATTTTTTTGCGCGGAACCCTAATTATTTTTCTAAAATAAAAGTAGCCTAAGTTAATTCCCATAACATCAGCTACCTGCCAGTGAAGTCACGTCAAAATCTGTCTAGCCGTTTCGGAGATTAGCCGGAACAAACAGACAGACACTGACAAAAATTTTTCAAATTGATTTTTTGTTATAAGTACCGTATATACTTTCTTTTGCTTTTAGTAAAAAGTTGTTAGTTTGATATTACAAACAAACACTTCAATTTTATTTATTTGTATAGATATAGATGTGAAGACGATGCACCTAAAAAAAAAATATTATACTACAGTAGGTAAAAACAATGAAAATGCAGCAATGACAGATAAATTAAATACTGATTAATTGAGGCTGTTATTCGTTGATCTTTGACAGCCGTTACGGGTCGTCAGAGGCCCGAAAGTCTGACGGCCAGTCTTACCAAGGGGTATCGACTCAAACTCAAACTCAAAGCATTTATTTCAATTAAACCAATTACAGGCACTTTTGAATTGTTAAAGAGTCAGTCAGTTAGTCAGAAAATTGAAGCTAGTCGCCCATTCCAAAACGTAGATCTCTATGGAGAAGAATGGGCAAGAAATTCCATGGACACTCTTTTAAATCAAAATTGTTACAAAATCCTGGGTACATTGTTCTTGTTGCTTCTATATGTGAGAACAATGTAAAAAATATATAATTAAAAACAATTCAAAATATAAGACTAAAAATAAGCCCTGGCAGCTAAGAGATGACCAGTCTCCACTGACGGCGCCCGTTCACGAACATGACGCGTGGATCAGCACCATCCAGCTCAACCATTTTGTACGGAACCGAATGATCCAACACACGCGCCACCATCAGCGAGACATTTAAGTGAGCATGACATACTCTCAGCTGCCATACTCTTTCAAGTCAACATACCTACATCATAACATAAAACCGCTCCATGGTACTCACATTTACAAAATTGAAAAAATGCTTCTAATTTACACAAAACTATAGTTTGAAATGATTGTATTAAAAGGTTAGTAAACAATAAGTTCATATTGTCAGAAAAAAAGGGACGCATTTCTTCCAAACAAAAAAAACAAAAAAAAAATTTAACAAAGCCCAAGTGGCTGTGGAGCAGGACCAGCATTTAGCTAAGCATTTTTATCTATGATATAATCATTCAACCTATAATATGCTTGTCTACATAGTATGCGTTTAATGCATGTTTTAAATTGCTTCTCATTTAGTTGAATATTGAGAGGTATTTTATTATAACATTTTACACAGTACCCCATAAAAGAAGTGTGTACCTTAGACAATCTGAAATGTGGTTGATCTAATTTGTTCCTACGTATTGTGTTTGTTTCCTGACGTATTGTGTTACCCAGTAAATGGGTTGTTGATGTCAGATAGGCATCTGATCTATATTCGTTCCTTCTCCATATGGTCAGCTTTTTCTAAGCAGTTAAACAGTCAGTGCAGTATGTTCTATGTATGTACTCTGCAGTAGGTACCTACCACATACCTACATAATTATGTATTCTCAACGCTCTTAGCTTGCAGTTTAAACATATAACCCCAGTTTTCAATGCATGCATTATGTACTATTAAACCACTCGCTTGCTTCATAGCGGCACGAGCAGGGCTCTAATTGAGAACTCGGCGAGTTATTAATATGCTAAACTTCGCACTAGTTCGTAAACTAAGGTATTTTCAGTGCAGCTCATAAGAGGGTTTTATGTACTGGTAATGTAGTTTTGTTTCAAATAATGTACAGCTAGAAATATACCTAATAGAGTCTGTGGGATCTTTATCAAAGCTATAGACAATTTAGAGGCACTTTTGATAAACAAAATATAAAACAATAAGGTAATTGTAAGTGTTTTTTATCGTTTATTATTCAATGTGTCGGAAGTACATTAGTCGTTGTTTGATTAATGGGGACGCCAGCGCCACCAAGCGGCGCTCGACAGAGTCTACAACATAACGGTCGTCGACCGAAGTTAAGCAGAGTTCGTCGGTGGCTGCCGAGCAGTGAACACGTTTAGAAACTGTCGCGCGTTCCGTATAGTTGTGTCGTGTACTTACAGTGCGTGAATTGCTAGTGTGCTTAATTTGATCGTAATTATAATTTGATTTGAACTGCAAACGGTTTTTCTATTGCGCAATAACGAACACTACCCATAGCACGCCCACAGTAGTTAAAATATGGCTGACGATAACTAGAGAGATGTTGGTACCTTCTCTGTCAAATAAATAAAGCTATAGGTTACGTTTGGTTTAACAAAAACACACCAACATATCCCATCGCGGGTTAAACAGGTTAATCAGACAGCTGTTAGTCAGACACGGCAACTCCGTGTTACAAAATAATTATTTATTTATATAACTAGGTAAGTATAGGTTTATTATGGCATGAATTTAATCGAACCTCTAATAACACTAGTTTACAAAATTTCGCAACAGGGTAACCGCATATACTTTTTGATTAATTAGACTTTACTGATTGCTAATTTTAATCATCAAATATATCGCCATCACGTCAATTTAAATAAAGAAAATAAAAACAAAAATACACTGTTTATGGTCAAGTTATATACAATGCAGTATTTTATTATTTATTTTAGGTTTTCTCTTTTTGGCTATTTTATAAACTTTCTAAGTACATAATGAGTAAAATCGCTAAACGTGGTTGTGTTAATTCTCCAGATGTTTTTTTTTTTAATTTAGTATTTACTGTTTCTTCAGAAATTGCTTTTTTAAATAAGTATAGTTTTTTTTTGTAAATTTAGTCGTAATATAAATTTATTTTTTCCAATAAACAACATATTGGAACATGTACGTAGATATTGGAGGAATAAAAAAAGAACATTAATTAAAAATCCTGACGTGATGGCAAAATTATGTTATCAGATTTAGCTTCAGCATTAGCGTTTTACCCAGGATACAATATTTTCGTTTCTGTTGCGAACCAAAACTGTTTTTTTGTTGAATAGTGTAATTTCCCGTTTGCGCTCCCAAAAATATTATTGAACACTCTAATATAATGATTGCGCCTCTTTTATGAACCTCAAATATTTTTTTTTTAGTTTATTTAATCCATAATAGTAGATTTTTATTTTCACATAGCACAGGTGCTATGTGAAAATAAGGCATTTTTTGGCAGGTCTGCCAAACTGCAAAGCAATTTGTCGGCAGTGTTAGTATTTTGAGGTTCCTAAAAATATTAAATAGCCAAGTAACTGCCAGCAATTTGGATGTAGCGCTCGCTGGTCGCTCGCTGTGCTCGCTCGGCTTGCGCGCAGTTGGTCAGAGCTCTAACCTAACCCATTTTTATTTAATTATTTATCTCAACCAACTTAGGATCATACAATTTAAACTACCTACATTACAAAAATTATTAAAAAAAAAAAAAAAAAATCGGGCGGGGTGCCCTAGCTTAGTTACTTGCGACTAATTCGGCTCGCTCGTGGTTGGTCACAGTTCCAACCTAACCTAACCTGTTTGGTCGGGGTACCCGAGCTTAGTTACTGCGACCAACTGTGAGAAAAGGACAGAAGGATAAAAAGAGGATCAATTATTTAAAAAGTGTGCATTAGAAACGCAAACAGTTTTAAGAGGTTCATTAATTTAAAAAAGTGTCCATCATTACAAGGTCAATAAGCTTTTAGAAGCTCAGTTAAATAATTCCCGTTCATTATTACAATCTCAGTGTTTTTAGCACATCTAAACAATTCTTCGCATTCTATCATAAAGGTGATTTACCACAGCAAATGCAGACTCTCGTTAATAATAATTAACCATTACCTAAATGTAATTAAATGCGTTAAGCACACGTTTTAGTACTTTTACAGATGGGATGCGATCTTACGTCCGTCCTAACCAAACTATAGAGTCTAATGTCCATTTGCTTTAAGTCTAGGCCTGCTTGCTTAGCCTATTACCTAAATGGACACCTTTAAAAGGTTAGGCGTCGTCCTAATACAACGCCAGTGTCCTAATAGAACGCAAATACTCGATCATCGCGCGAATTAACGACGCGAATGGCCGCGCCCGTGGAGCTCGCTTTTCGTCGGACGCGACGCGATTATCGCGCGAATTCAATAAGGACACCTATTAAAAATCTGCTACATTTATGTTCGCTTATCTCGTCAAAATACAAGACAACAAGAACAAATAAATAACAACAGACCAATACAACAGCTGATTTTTTGTCGCGATTTCAGGTTTGGTCCCATAGTAAAAGTTGTTCATAATGATGGGTACAATGACCCCTTAAGAGGTTGTGCGTTAATTATGTTACACCTTATATAAACATATCTTTATCAGTATTATGTAAACAAAGCTAATATGGTGTGTAATTATGTCATATTTCAACATAGGTAGTAGTTTGGATATAAAATCACACCAATACTTTGCCTGAATGGTTTAAGGACTTCATTTTCATGAGACTCGGCTGTTCAATTTTGACTTCATTGTTATGAGACTCGGCTGTTCAATTTTCTGCCTAATTGGTTCCAATCTGGAGGTTATGGATTACTACTGAGTATTGTCACTGTCAGGTTGACAGGGGTATGAGTTATAGGTTGTGGGTTATGGGTTTGACAGCGCAGCAAGTGGCGCCATCCTGTTTTGTTACAAAAAGGTCGGATAAGAGTGACACTGGCTACTGATAGTCAGACGCTGATAATCACTCTAGCAGAGCGACAATTAGGTCAATGCACATCGATGATTGCATGGCGGCTGTCTTCTGATGACAGAAGTAAAGAGTTATTTTATATATGTGACAGGCACAATCCTGATGACATTGAAGCTGCTGAACCACTAAAACGATGACCACTTCTGGTAAAGGCTATCTTGCGCCGTTAAGTTTAAGGTGAAAGCGCCAGGGTAGCCCGTGAAATTCAAATTTTCTTACGTTTTTAGCAATTTGCAGGACAGTATTAGGTTGTATGTTGACTGAAATATGATTAGCGACCGTAACAAATATGTGTTTACAGAATTATAATTAATACAACTATAGATAGATAGTTGGTTGAATGACTATTTAATTTTTTTATGAATATTTTTATTTATCCATTATTTTTATATTTTTTCATTTTACAAGAACGAATATCTATCTTTATCTTCTTTTGAATGACTATTTCATTTTTTTAAGACTATTTTTTTTCTGTTTTTCAACTTTTTTGTTTTTATTAAAAAAAAAATATTATTCTATTCTATTCTTTTCTATTTCATGAAATATTGACATTTGAGGAATATACTAACTTGTAGAGTTGTATTTCTGATTCTATTGACCATAATTCTGTAAATACATATTTGTTTCGGTCGCGAAACATACTTTAATCAACATACACCTAGAGATTGAGCTGCAAATTGCAAAAATCGTAAGAAAATTTGAATTTTGCGGGCTACCTTAGCGCTTTTTTCGAGTATTCTTTTTTCAATTTCCCTGTTTTATTTTTCTGAGTTAAGTTACTGTCAAGCGAGAGCCGATATCGATTCTTACTTTAGGAAAAGTACTAGCCGCTAAGTTTTAGGTATCGTATCTAATAGGTATTATTTGTGTACGAGGTGTGGTGTTACCTTTCTCGACCCGTGTTTTTGTTTTCAATGAGTTGCAGAGATGGTGTTTCTGATTTACTTACATAGGTTCCTACTATGTGATTTTCAATTTTAAAACACTTAGATTTTTGACTGCCTCATTGGTCTAGTGGTCGCAAGCGCTACTGCTGAGCATGAGGTCCTGGGTTCGATTCCCAGGTCGGGCAATGTGTTATTGGATTTTTCTATCTGGAATTTCTCAGTAGCAGCCCGGAGTCTGGATTTGTGCCTGGTAGATGGCAATAGGCTCACCCCCTATTACATGGGACTTAAACATAACTGGCGAAATGTGGGTGTACTATAGGTACACCTCTGGCTAACCCTTCGGGGAAACAAGGCGTGATGTTATGTTATGTTAAAACATTTAGATTTTTTTCATTTGATCATTGTAAGTGCAGGTAAGCTTTAATAACATGTAGGCAATAGTTATCAATGCAACTCCTGAGTGATAGCTTTCAGGTTATATTTCTATTTTTATCCACTCACCGTAATAATTTTCAGTAAATACATTGAGTTCAGCTTCCCAAACGAATTTAACTACAACACTGTATGTAATATTCCTGTGTAAATACACCTTGCACTTGGCTGGCTCAGAGGTATTCGTTTGAAGCGGCTGCATTTTGGTTGAATGAATGAAGACACAACTGCTCGAGGCAAGGCAAAGGCTCTACACGAAATATATAAGAGATGACCGCTACAATGGACAGGCAAAGGGAATATTTATATATCATAATTTCCCGGATTAACAAATGGGTTACTTAGAGTGAATTCGACCAATTTTTTATACCTAGTATAAATCTAATCCAGCGAATAAATAATAATAATTATATCGTTTATTTATGAAAATGGTGCAGATTTACAATAACATAATTTAAAAATTATAGAGGACACAGTTGCTCATTTGCCTGAACTAGGTAGAACCTGTGTTTCAGGCTAGAACTGTGCTTAGAATTTTAAAATATAAAATTAACAGCGGAGAAGACTAATTAAAAAACTAAAATTAACTTAACTAACATGTTTTATTTACAGACAACGAGTAAATCCTCTGTCTCACTGTATGATATACTAAGTAAAAATTGCAGAATAACCTTTTTACACTCAAAATTATTTCTATTCAATTTATTGTACAAAAATGGGCCTAAAAATGTATAAAATGTGTTTCCAATAACATATTTAGAGGTTTCATTTGACTCACATACAATATCATTCCGTCTCTTATTAGTACTTTCAGTGTTATAGGAGAGCATGGTGTGCTGTTTTAATACCAAGTGCGTTATGGAAAGCTGGCGAACAGTCAAATTTTTAATTTTTGACAGATTTTCCATACAAAAACTATCGGACGTCAATTTTATTCCGCGGATAAATATATCTGACTTTGGTTAAATCAGCACTTAATAATTCATGGTCTATCTATGTGCCAGTTTCATTCATATCCATTCAAGGAGCTTATGAATGTTTAAAAAAAAACTTTCACAAAGATATTTGATTCGATCAGAACCACACAATATGCCATTATTAATCAACCTAATCACAGAACTGTATCCACAATCATTGTTCTCATCACGACTGAATAACCTCGACAATCTATTCACTTTGGTTACCCTTAGTCGTAACAATAATGAAGTGAAAGCAAGCTCTAATGTCGATACGGACACAATAGGGATGGCCGAAAGACAATAAAAATAAGCGTTACAGATTGTGTGGCTGTTTTTCGGGGAGATTTCTATGGGTAATCAGAATTTAAGGGAGTTCTCTGATGAGTATGATTGCTGTTATTATAAGCGATTATAAAAATAAAAAACCCAACTCGGAACTGCTTTAACCACGTGCGACACGCGGTGCCTTTGTGTCGCGTCGCGGGTCGCGCCTGTCTGCAGGAGCCTTTAAATGTGATCTTATTTTGAACTTTTTAGTTTCTTTTGGGTTTTTATTGTTTTATTTTTCAATACTTAATGTTTTCTAAAATTCTTCATTTTGATTTTATAAAAGCTAAACGTAGCCACAATTGCATCCATCCATCGCATGACCTAGATGAATCAATGTACACCTTATATGGTATCCATCCAGCCGTAAGGATGCTTCGAGAGTATAAAGAATCCCACATACATATACTCGTGAAAACAACCGGTCTTTGCTAGAGCGCAGTCGGGAAAAAATGCTGTCTCGTGCTAGGCGACTAATTGTGACAAGCTGCATCCTTAATTGAGTTATGAATTCTCTTTCGTTGCTATAACCAGGCAACTAGTTTCAACTTTGTGACTAACTGATCGATTTCTTGACAATTCCAAGTGCCTGTAAATGGTTTAATTGAAATAAACTCTTTGAGTTTGCAAAGATAAAGCAGCAACTAGTAAAATAGGGGCTGGTAATGCCAAGTGTACACGTCAGCGAAGACACAGTCGCTCAAGTGCAAAGGTCGCAACAGTGGCTGACAGGAAATGCATAAACATTGTGTCAATAACTTATAGCCATGCGCGTTCTAACTTCACCAATGAAACTGAACGCGTTGCTATGGAATTTTGACACTGACACCTCTTGTACGCGGTATAAATGTGCTGACGCGTTCAGTTTCATTAGTGAAACTCGCCCTCGATTTCCAACTAACCCTTAAAAAGTAGCCCACATTTTCACAATATACTTAAGCAAAAATTACACCATACACCTAACCTACTACAACCAATACCGATAAACACATGAATCAGCCAAAAAGTCGCATCCTGTACAAAACTGCTTACGGTCATACTCAACAATTTCAATCAAAAAGGTTCAGACTGTGTGCAATACGCACATAGCAAATACATTTAAAAAGAAACGCTAAAGGCGAAGTGACCCAAACAAACATGGGGCCCAATTAACGGGGCCTTATCACGCCTTTGGGCCCCGCAGTACTGGAAATAATGAGAAGATTTCGAATAAAAAAATATGTGCCCTAAGCACTGCGTAATTGAAAGGGTTTGGGATTTTAGTATGTGGTTTTCCTAACGCGATTTTTATGCCATTATTAAAATTGATCTAGGTTTTTTTTTAAATTCATGATTCTAATCACGACTCGACTCACAAGTTGGCAGCCCCCCGATGGTAAATGGTCACCACTGGCTATGGTTCATCAACGGCATTCTTAAGTTCATTAGAGATAAGCTCTGTTGCACCATGTACAAGTACATGTGCATGTACCCGGTGCGTCAGGTGAGTGCAACAGATACATATATAGACGGACACTTTGTATTACATTTTTCACTAACATAGCTTACAAGTAGTGTGTATTACTAACATCATACGGATCAATAACTGAATTAAAGTTTTTTTATTTTTTTATTTGAGATAGGTTTGCTCTTGACTCTAGTCTAGGTCAGAGATGACAGAGACAAAGTCGACGACGGAGCGAGCTTACCCAGAAGAAGCCTGTTCACTCTCACTTTGAAGAGATCGGGGTTGTATGCGTTCGGAAACACAGACGCAGGCAGAGAGTTCCACTCCTTTGCTGTGCGCATCACAAAAGACATTTGGTAACGCTTAGTGCCAATTGGTGGAATAGCATCTAGGTAGGGATGGTAACCTGCAGTGCGTCTAGATGTCCGACGGTAGAAGGGGGCCGGCGGGATGAGGTCGTGGAGTTCTTGAGCTCACTCACCAAAGTATAATCTGTAGAAGACCGAGAAGCAGGCAACCTTAAGGTGATGAGTCAAGCTGTGAAGCTTGGCATCCATCAGTCTTACGTCGCCAATGAGCCTCTTAGTTCTGCATTCCACCGAGTCAAGCGCGGCAAGTTGGTATTTAGCTGAGCCATCCCAAAGGTGGCTGCAATACTCCATTTTACTAACGCAAGTGCATTGCCATCCCTGAGACAGCTGAAACATGTTCTGTCTCCAGAAGACCAATTCCCGCATTTAAAAACTTTTAAAATCTAGTCCCAATCTCATCTCAGCGACAATCAATGTCAAAGACTTGTATAAAATTCACGTAAATTAGAGATTTTTTGAAAGGTTGCGACTGAGGTATGATTTCGAACAGTCATATAAGTACGAGAATTGTCCCACTGAACACAGCAACGCTGCATTTACCGCAGACCAGTAAAAAAGACAAAGATAATAATGTATTTTTAATTATTTATACTTAAATAAATAACAATTCTCACTGTTTACCATAGACCTTCTAACAACCGCTTCAACTAACAGTCTGATTAGACATTCCTATATTCGAAAATCAACTGCAATTTGTCACAAAACCAGTCAGCGTTCTATCTCACAAGGACCAAACGTAACGTTTGACAATTACGTTTGAAACCGGTCCACACTCAGATACTCGTATGCTGTGAGGATCTTTGAATTTGCTGACAAATACTCGCTACCAATTCATCAAGTTAATTGAACGTTCAATTCATTTTAGCTACGTTTCCTATTTCAAAGTTTCTTTTTAAATAGCGTTTTGTACCACGCCAACCAAGAGGAAACTACGAATGACAAAGTCAAAGTCAAAACGTTCATTACGAACTAAGTGTACAATGATGGAAATCAGCCATAATTGTGATAAATATTTTATTGTGGTTATGAAACTTTACGTAGTTACAACTGACCTTTCATGCATGGCATATTTTATGTTGTTGAAAATTCAACATTTATTTCTTATAATTTTTCATTAACTAACAGATCATTTACATAAAAATATAATATCCTAGCCTAACTTAAACTATTCAAAAACTAAAATATGGCGTCGAAAAATTCCTCTGCATCGCTGTCGACTAGATAATGTACCCAAGAGTCTGGTCGCATTGCCACGTTGTATGGCAATGTTTAACCTCTGGCTAAGGTAAAAACCAGCCCTTGGGTCACGGGAAGAGTCAACCAGCCGTTTGAAGATTTCATTGAACAAACGATGAACACTCGGACCCCGCGGCTCGAAGGTTTCAACCCTAAACCGGCTCGAAAATATAATTACCAATAAGGTTATTGTACTTTCGCAGCTTGAGGTTTTCCAGCGCAGCACGCCGAGCCATTAAAATGGGATGGCGCAAGTGTATCGATCTTTATTTCTTTAATTATTTTTCTTAAATTTATATAAAAAGTGGTACATAGACGGACTTAATGCCACAAGTCATTCTCTACTCGTCAATCTTAGTTTATCACTGAAAAAAAACGCTCTGAATTTAAAACCTCTTCGTTATCTTGTTACTACTGTCTTCTCACTATAATTACTAGTAGGTATTTTATTTTTATTTTACGTGTGACTTGCAAACACGAAATAATTATTTACAAACTTTTGTAAAACCTTCGATTTGGATGCAATAAAGTGTCCAACTTTCAACCACTTACGGACCCACAGTGTGTTTGTTATAAGCTCCACAAGATGTAGTTCATCTCGCGTTCCCCGCACGATAAAGTGTGCAGTTTAAACTGCAGTAGACCATGAAGTAAACAGATTACGTGCCTGTCGCTTAGTTCTGCTCGTTGTTAAACTTTCATATTATGTACGGGATCGGTTTTGAACTGATTTTTTTTTTTTTTTTATAAAGTATCACGGATAGTTTTACTTACTTTACTCAACTTACAATCTAGCCTATTCGCTAATAAGTAATTTAAATATAACTTAAACTGCTAAGTAACTATATTGAACTGATTATGATGATCAGAAAAATGTCTACGCGTTTCAAATTTTATTTTAGTTACTAATGCATACTTCTTTTTTTTTTGGATGGGAAATCATCAAATGACTTCTGCCGCTCTGGGCGGAGCGAGAGGGCGTGTCAGAAGTTTACGTGTTCCTTCAGTTGCCTGAGCCGGGGCCATGGTAACTCTTTCGAACATCCCGCAACCCTAGCTGGCATCGGCCCTAGCGGATCCCGTCAATAGTGCTGACATCTCTTTGAGGCGCGCGTGGAACACAACGCGCCGTGGATTCGGGCCTGGTGAACTACCCATTGCTCGCCGTCTGCAAGCCCGCACCTACGGTGGCCGGGAATCGGCTGTCAATTCCCGACACCCAGGGCGTCTCCTGCGGCGACTAGGGGCGTGAGGGCGCAAAGCTTGCCTCTTCCTCACGCGTTCTGCCTCCTCCTTTGCGAGCATTACTGCCTAGCAGAAGGAGGTGATGGCTTCTCATGAGCTTTTGCTCCGTATCATGGCCTCGACCAGGACGCGATAGATCGCCGCCGCTGATCGCTTCCGCGAGGACACGGTGATGCTCCACTCAAGCCGGGCAGACCTCCACTGTATGATTCACCGTGTCCTCCGGGCAATCCACACAGTGGTGTCAGCCGGGCGTTTCCTCCCGCCTTATCCGGAACAGGTGCCTCCCGAAGCATCGGTGTCTGGTGAGGACCTGCGTCAGGCAGAAGGTGAGGACGCCGTGGCGCCTCTCCTGCGACTCCTCAAAGAGGGGACTTATCGCCGCAATTGTGGTGTGCCCAGCGCTGGGTTGCGACAATCGCACTCTCCATGCCACCATGAGGTCCCACCGGAGCTCTGTCCACCGAGCCGCGATTTCTCGCGGCAGCAGAATTACGCCCCGGCGTTTTGCCTTCTCGCGCCACTTCCACACGTGCGCGAGGACTTTTGCCTCCAGATCCCATGGCGGCAATCCCGCAAGGAGGTTCACCGCCTCACCGGAGACCGTGCGGTATCCCCGGGCTAGTAGGATGGCCATGACCTTCTGGGACACGTTCAATTCTGTTATTTGACTGAGGTCTGAATTAGGAGTAAAATGCCTTCTTATGCGTTTGTTGACCACTAGGTTTCGACATTTTTGTCAATCTAAAACTACGATAAAAAAAAAAAACTCATGTAAATTACACGATTGGTGGTTTGATTTTTTGTCAACTACTGATAATAATTGTGAAACTTGACAGCGACAAAGTGGGATTAAATCGTTACCATACTACCATACTGGTATTACTGGCATACTGGTGGTATTTGTTTGTAGTGGCTTAGGTATCAAAATTCTCTCGAAAACAAAAATGTAAAAAAAACGAACCAAAATCTCGATAACGCGTCCCACAAAGTAACTTTAAACTTCCTTAATCCAGGTTTACACCGACACCCTATACATAATCCTAAATCGCACATACGCACGAATGAAACCACACCTTAATTTTTTTTTTTTAATTAAACCCTTTTTCGGTGATTCGGTATAAAGACTGTCAATATAACCCTTGAATTTTCGCTAACTTAGCAAAATATTTCTTTAGAAAATTCTGTTTTCAAATTTGGGTAAAAACTCATTACTTCGCTTTTATTGCTTTTACCACTTATTTAGATTATCTCACTTTTACGAGAACAGTTTTATTTTAATGTATTCTAGGGTTTTCACCTACGCTAGGTAATGTTTTTTAAAGGTTCGTTTTTAGGTATTCAAAGTATAAAACAACACTGCTATTGGAGATTTATTTGAAGCCTTTTTTTAATCTAAGTAATTGCTTGTAGCAACAAGAAAAATAGGATAAATATGTTTTTCGAACATGGTATAAAAGTAATTGAATTTTAAATTATTTTGTTTAGCTATACAAAACTGTACAGGCAAACTAGCAAATACATTGCTGCCTCTTTTTCAAACAATAACACATTGATAAATTTCTAACAGCTGTGTTGAAATTCATTAACCTACAAAACAAGCATATTCTCTTGCAACGGCCATGAAAACACAACATCTGCTCTTCTCTCTAGTTACCATTACTGATAAATACTGCAGTTTCGTAACAATTTCTTAAAGTATATCAGAAAAGTTTTCTAGAGAAAAACTCATTGAAATAAACAAACTTAGAACAACAGTTTCTTGAATTTCTCATTAATTCCGCTAGAAAAAAAAATCGCTCGAAAATTAACCAGTACGGAAAAACGTGTGTATCGTTTACCACAAAAATATGCAAAAGTCCAAAAAGGGACGTTTTACATACAGATAATGTGAAAATGAAAGGACTAACCACTTCAGTGGCAAGAAAGGTGAACCCCATTTCAGTTTGATTTGAATTATTCATGTATTGTTAATTGTGGGGACTTGTAACTGTAGCGATAAACATGTATATCGTATGCATAATCTAAAACAAGAACAGTGGAAGTACCTATTATAGAATTAGTGGGAATAATAGCTACCTTAAGCGAGAGAGGTTTAAAGTTAAAATCAGGAACCGAAACCGGTATGATCAATACGTTTTTTTTTTTGCGGTTCAACATTTATTTTTTTACAAGTATTTTTAAAGGTTACCTACCTTAATTCTTAAATTAAATACAACCGGTATTAAAACCGAAATAAAAATTACCTCTATCTTACATGTGCCCGGCAGCATTAGTCAAAGGGTACGCGTCGCTGCGTGAGTCAAAGAGTCGAGTCGACCCGCGCACTGGCGAACGCCGACCAATCACGGCCCTGACTGGCTGGCGATATTTTGTTTCTTTCTCGTAATCAAGTTTTTTTTGGTAACCGGTATTAAAACGGTAACGCAAATAATGGTAACGTGTGTCTTCTTCTTGGTTACCCTGATAGCGGTTACCTTAGTCGTAGATGTAACAGTAATTCTTTGATACCGATACCGTAATATATATTATAAAGGTTTTCGTTCTCAAGTTAAAACTCTGTCTCTGGTACCTACTAGATAGTGTGACCTTGAACCATGAGTTTGTTCCGCCATTTCTTCTCAGGTGTAGTCAGATAGGGAATGTCGTCTCAGCTTATATTATAAACATTATGTATTATAGATATTCCGATATCCTATTTACGGAATACTTACTTTCATTTCATTTGCACAGACTTGAGTCAGAACAGTTTTATGTGTCAAAGACAGAATAATTTTGTAACGAGTGTGTGCACCTGTTTTTTATATTTTTATGATGTGCACCATCATTGTTTTCATAAAGCGTCGACAGTCTGTCTAAATAAAGTCTTGAATCAGGCCTTCGCTCAGCCTTGCCATTAATTCCCAATGTTATTTTAACCATATTCTAACGTAATGCGAGAGGTTTGAAAAGATAGGCCATAAAAAGCAAATATGTCCCTAAACTATTAACCAAGTAATATAATTTTATAATTTAACTAGCTGTGCGCCGCTACTTCCTTCACGTGGAAGTCGTAAGATACACAATATACTAAAATAACAGCCACATTTTAGTAAAACTCCCTCGTCCCCCGACCCGTCACGTTGCATCGTCCGCCCGTGCTATTACTTCGTTTTCGCTTAGTGTTCTTTCTTTTTTCTTTTTGTTCGGCTCCTAAGGGTCGTAGCGTGATGTTAAATAGCCTGTAACATCCTCGAGAATTGGGTTATAAATTCAATAAGAATTTTTCAAATCTGAAGTTTTGTTCATAATTTCATGGGTTATATTTTTTTTTTGCGCGGAACCCTAATTATTTTTCTAAAACAAAAGTAGCCTTAGTTACTCCTTGTAAAATCAACTATCTTCCAGTGAAAGTCTTGTCAAAATCGGTCCCGCTGTTTCGGAGATTAGCCGGAACAAACAGACAGACAGACAAAAATAGCAAAAATAGATTTTTTGTTAAAGTACCGTATACCACGTGTAACAGCAAAGAAAATCATGTTCTTTACCCGTATACAAAAAATCAATCAAATCCAATTAATACTTTAGCCACAGGAAATTATTTTTCATTTTCTTATTTTTCAACATGATGTAGATCTGAGTCCGTAATAATAAGTGAGCATTGCCGCCGCCGCGCCCCGCACCCCGCGCCGCTCCGTTGGTCAGTGACTTTACGTAGATAAAGCGTGTTTACTTTTTATGCAGTTGATTCTACTATTTATTTTGTTTGAAAACTGCAATTTTTTAATTTTTCCTTAACTAATCTTCGTGTTTTAAAATGTTTCAATGGATTAGTACCGTGCTCGTTTTCATTTAATGTCGTACATCCAGAAACAGGGTGTACTTTCATATGCATTAAGTAAAAAGTTGTTATTTTGACATTACAAGCAGAAACTTCAATTTATTTGTATAGATTTGAATGAGAGAGTAGGTATACCTTTTTGAAAAAGACAAACTACAATAAACAACAACCATTTGTCTCATTTATTCAGCAGTTAACAACTGAAACACAACACGGTTTTTATGCAAAATCAGCATAAAAATATACAACAGTAGTCGGTAACTTTCTTGCAATATGAATATGGATTACTTTCCTCTCTGTCTACGCCGCAAACGAAACTGATTGAAGTTCATTTGCAATACAAAGCAGTATTTTATTGTGGTTTAAAATGACCGAAGGAAATCCGAAGTTGTGTTAGGAGAATTATTAGTAGGAATGTTAGTAGTTTGAAGTTTTGCTAGGTAAGTAAATGAGGGTTACGAGGCTACGAAATTTTGTGAGCGAGTTGGTATTTGAATGTACCTATTCTGTGTAACTTATCTGGATGGTAGCGTTGGCAACACAATGTGTTACGTAACTGAGAATTTATTTTAAACTATTATTTCCAGTTTCCGGTTGAAACGCGGTTATGTGATACCTATCATTAGTAAATTAATATATGCCATCTATTGTTACGTGGCTCACGGTGAAACTAAGCATGAATAGATAGCTACGGAACAATTCAAAGTTACACAAGGCAATATATAAGTTACACAAGGCAATATAAATGCTTTACTTTTTCTTAGTGCGATATCTAGGTTCAATCAGGGAAATAATTTCTATATCAAATTGACGCACCACACCAATTTGTCGAGGTATATTTCATACAACTGTCAAAGAATGACACTTGTGATTTGCATACACGAACAATTTAAGTTGGTAGTCAATTTGCTAAACATTTAATTTCCCTGACTTTACTTCACAACAGCAAGGTAACAAGATTTCCCAAATTCAGATTATCAGGCAGAAATCACATTTAAAATTCGTTTATAGGTACATAGAAAAGATAATGAAGCCAAAAGAACACGAAACTACAAAGTGTAATTTTAATCACCGTTAACCTCTTAAGGGGTCATTGTACTCATCATTATGAAAAACTTTTACTATGGGACTAAACCTGAAAACGCGAAAACAAAATCTGAGCTTCGCATAACTTGTCGAAATGTAGGGAACAGCTGATTTTTTTTAATGTACACTACGTAAATCTAAGTTGCGGAAGATTTGAGTGTCCTAATACAGGCTTATATTTACTTAAAAGGACACTTCGATCACTGGATGTACAAACCTTGTTAAAGAAATAAACTATTTGTATTTTTATACATTTTAAAAGTATATATAACTTGTGTGCTGACCGTACTATTATTAGTTCTGACTATTGTACTCGCAAAGGCGAGCGCTTCATTGCCCCGGGTCAATATGTGGCAGGCTGGCAGACCTCTGTATCACGTGAAATGAAATAATATGTGGATTATATTTGTGTTGGATGATACACACACACACACACATATACATGACTATAGCAGTGTAAAGACACCGAGGTGAAGCTAAGAAGTGGCCTTATTTTATGTATTGAAAAATTTTAAAAAGGTGCCAAGAGGTTCCAACTTAAAAAACGGAACCTTTATAAGATCATATTCTTGTTCATCTGTCATTTAATTTTTATATTAGCATAACAACATAATCAGCCTACAATGTTCCCACTGCTAGGACACAGGCCTCCTCTCTGTGAGAGGGAGTGGGCCCTAATCTACCACGCGGGCCCAGTGCGGGTTGGTAGCTGTCACATGTCTTCGAATTTTGGTTCTAGGACATACCGGTTTCTCACGATGTTTTCCTTCACCGTTTTGAGAGCAGTGCTGATGAAAATAATTTACACAAAATAAAGCGCCTGTCTGGGTTCGAACCTACGACCTAAAACTTGTAAGTCGCGGCCGTTACCATTAGGCCACCACTGTTCCTTTTTTGTACTAAGCTTAAATTTAATTAATATTTATACGTCAACAACAAAAATACATTCACTAGTATATAAGTTGAGGTGAAAAAGTGGATGAAGAACCTACCCAACACCAATTAAGACAAGAGGATAGGCAGCAATATCCTGTTTTCAATTTCAAATTTCTACCATACTCTTACCTATTAATTCTAGGAACTTTTACACCCTCTTGCACCAGAGAGACTTGAGGCTGACATAACACAACTTTCTACTCAGACTTCTGTAATTCTTAGCTAGAAATAGAGCTCTTTTAGAAAAACAATCTGATTAAAAATCCCACACTGGACTAGCTTCGTTAGGACCATGCTCTAAGTGGCTTTCTCAGTACGTATGATGACTAAAATTTTGTTGTTTATTAAAAAATATTGGACACGTATGTTTTCTTCTTTTACATCATATAAAGATTGCGTTTTATACTGAGTTGTGAGGTACGGACCCCCACTCTCCAACTTTAATGCGTTTTATCCGAGTCATTTTTATTAATAATATGTTAAAGTAAAAAATACGTGTCTAATATTCTTTTTATTATCTGACAGACGGACTAAATACAATTTTATTTTTACCCAGGCATCGACCATATTGAGACAAACAAAAACATTCTTGTCAAAACTACATCTAAATATTCTGTCAAGTCCATATTTAATTTTATGTCAAGGAGAAAAATGTAATAGTCCTCCAGACCGAATTTCAGCCATGGCGACCAATCTCAGCGGAGACTTGCCTTCGGCGCGGGAGATATTATAGTGCACAAGTGTGTGCGCAGACACAGGTGCACTCTCTCCTTCTTCACTCTCATAGTCCGATGGGACGGCAACCCGACACGACCGGGGAGAGATCAAGCGCAGGACCAACGGCTTAACGTGCTTGCCGAGGCACGGGGGTATCACAACACCAACTTCCAAACTCCGAGCTGTTACTAAGAAATTCTTAAAGAATATATACCCAACAAGACTTTGCCCTACGCGGGAATCGAACCCAGGACCTCACGCTCAGCAGTTGCGTTTGCAAACACGTGACCAACGGGCCAGACAAGGACCCGACGCAAGATACGAGACGGAGACGGAGCAAGAAGAAAACGATCATAAGGAAAAACTAAAGGCCTTTAAATTCCCATTACTATGTCACCGACTCACCGCAGCAAAATGGCCTAGTATCATAATTTAATTACGCCCCCTCTAGAGCTTAACACCTGCTGCTATAGAGTATGGCACAAGTAAGAAGAAGACTGAAGAATCTATCCACGGAAGATAGAAAAGTAAAACTTATTGCCAAGGAAATCCTTCGTCAGTGATATTTGTGAGGTCTACGCAATGAATAAATGCTACGCGATTGCTACGAGTTTGCTACGGTAATGCTACGCAGAGGCTTAGCGCAGAATGTATGTGGTTGGCACTTTGATTAACACTGTGATTGATTTTGAGATTGATACAATGTAAACATGATACTAATAAAAATGCCTATCCTGTTCATCGCTAAAAATAGGCCTTACATAACATACATAATCAGCCTCTAATTTTCCCATTGCTGGGACACAGGCCTCCTCCCTGGGAGGGAAAGTAGGCTGTAATCCACCACGCGAGTCCAGTGCGGGTTGGTGGATGTCATAATTATGTCTTCGATTTTTTGCTTCTAGGACATGCCGGTTTTCTCACGATGTTCTCCTTCACCGTTTTGAGAGCAGTGGTGATGAAATAATTTATACAAAATAAAGTGCCTGCCTGGGTTCGAACCTACGACCAAAAACTCGTAAGTCACGGCCCTTTCCATTGGGCCACTATTGATCTATTGCTTACTCTTCAAATAATATAAAAAATAGGCCTTATCATAAGATTATTAAAAGGACTGAGTGATGAAAATGAAGATTATCCACATCGTGCATCAGTGCCTTTTCAACTATGTTTTAATTTAATTTCCAAGGGTTTTCAATAAACCTATCATTTAATTTTATTAGTATTAAGCGTAGTTTACAAGAGAAGAGCAAAATCTCAGCATAAATAAACCCATTTACAGCAATGTTTAACATTAGGAAAAGTCATGTCATAAATTCTAGTCAAACAGAAGAATATTATTCTCAAACTAATATTCTAACTTCATCCCTACCACATAAACTTACAATCCAATCACATTAAGCTCCTAACTTACACTACACAGCGTAAGAAACTCCTCTACAGGCGGAAAACTTCACTTTTCATAAGTTATTTATTAAAACTCAGATGTCGGCATTTCAAATATGCACACGGTACGGGAAACTTCTCGTTAAGAAGTACTTATAATTTAGTAGATTGTATCCCGGGTAAATGGTCGTAGATGGTTAATTATGTTGATTGAAGGAATAACATTAATATTTGAAAAGATGTAGATTATGGATGATTGGATTCGAAAGACAATTGTGGTTTTATAATCATCATTATATAATAAAGTCTAAAACTAAGATCATGAAAAAAAATCTGCTGTTCCCTACATTTATGTTCGCATTACTCGTCAAAATGTAGGGGACAGCTGATTTTTCGTCCCGTAGTAAAAGTTGTTCATAATGATGAGTACAATGAACTTAAGAGATTTCGTGTATGAATAGATAGACCTTATATACAGCATTGGTGAAATGATAAATGATTTTATTTCTGTAACTAAGTACAAACACTTTTATAAGTCAATAATATTTAAAAAACTAGATGAGGTCGGTGTTTCGTATCTGACTACTCTGAGAAGAAACACCGAAACAAACTCAGAGGTTTTAAAATATTTTTAACGTCCAGACATAATCTTGGTCAGATCATGTGAGGACCATGTAGATTAGATATTATTGAAAGAATCTCCACGAATGACGAAACTTAAATTTATTTACCACGATATTAATCTCTATTAGTGCAGCTAATGTACGCGGATGAATAGTACCAGAAATGAGTATATAAAAGGGAGTCTGAAAGTGGCACCGGTGACTGAAAGAAAGAAAGGTTATGTATGTGTATGGTGGTCCCGGGCATGTAATGCGGAGGAGTGAGGAAAATGTCGTGAAAATTTTGAGTATGAATGTGGATGGCTATAAGAGTAGGGGAAGACCAAAGAAACGGTGGATGGACTGTGTGAAAGATGATATGGATAGAAAGGGGTGACTACCGAGTTGACGACTAATAGAGAAATATGGAAGAAAAATACATGTTGCGCCGACCACAAATAAAATGTGCAGTTCAAACTGACACTTAAGGTGTGACATACGGGGCTAGATCATTGGTCTTTCTTGCGTTAAACATACAAACATACTATCGGCCTTTATTGTTGCCACCACTGGGACGCATGCCTCCTCTCTGTGGAAGGGAGTGGGCTATAATCCGCTACGCGGGCCCAGTGCGGATTGGTGGATGTCAGATGTCTCCGAATTTTTAGTTCTAGGACATTCCTAGTTCTAGGATTTTCCTCACGATGCTTTCCTTTACCGTTTTGAGAGACTGCTCCAAAATTTTGTGCATTAATTTCATCACCACTGGGTGATGAAATTAATACACAAAGTTTTGGGTTCGAACTTACAATCAGGATACCACTAGGCCACCACTGCTGCTGTCTTGCGTTATGCTGAGCTGATATTCTTTTGGTATTTTAGGAATTATTTTCTCTCATTTTTCATAGTTTTAAGGTGTTTTTGTTGTTATGCCAATAAAAGCATATTTCTTTATTTCATTCGTCACTCCACAAACTTGTTTTTAAAAATGTTTTTAATAATTTAGGAAGCGTAGGCTTTCTTATTTTCCTGTCCTACCTTTAATTATGTTTATGTTTTTTCACGATGTTTTCTTCACCGTACTTCAGTGATGTCCAAAAATAACTCAAAGACTGCACAAAACATTTAATATGTCATAGCATTTCTATGCTTTTGACGTATTACCGTAAGTCTCCTTTTGTGATTAAATATGACGTTTTTTATTCAACGTTGTGTTTTAAAATAATAAGTCTTTTACGTTCCCTTTCAGATTCCGGAATCAGAATTTCAACAAGTCAGCGAAAAATATCGGGTCTAAAATAAAAGCACAGAAAATCTTTTTTGGTTGTTTAAGTTTATTTGGTTTCGTGAAACATTAAAATACATTCACGATTGTAACTAAAAGTGCCTGATTCATTAAAAAATACCCAATACATTAGTTCAAAAAATATTGTAAGGGATCAAATACTCGACTCCATAACATTAAATTGACGAAATCTAATTGTATTTGAAATCAGTAAGATTTCCTTTTGACTTGTTCACAAATTGATTTGTTCACAACGTTTATATGATTTGAATTTATTGAATAAAGTAACGACTGAAGAGATTTGATTTGATGTCTGTACCAGGGATATTTATTCGGATATTTAAATTGTTTTTACGGAGTTTGCATTGGTAAGAACCTTGAATATTGTAAAAAATCTTTAAGAATCATGGCGTATTGTTAATTTTAAGTCATTAGCTGACATTTTTATTTAATAAAACAAATAAATTCTGTTTATTTATTCAGAGGTTTTATAAAGGTTCGTTAGAAAATCAGCGTCAGACAGCATCTGTCTGGCATTAATGCTGAAATGAACCTTTTTGGCGCAGCCGTGAGGCACACTGTTGTTGTTAAAAAAATATTTTAACTAAAATATTAAATTAAATTACTTAAATTATTTTGTTATTTGTGTTTTGTGTTTCACGAACTGTGTCCAAGTAATCATTATTCTTCTTTCTTTCTTTTCTGTTCTTTTAGTGTTCTGTGTATGTGTATGGTTTACTGTCATGACCATATCAAAATTACCTATGTCCTAAGGTAAACATTAAGTTCTAAATAACTTATTATTATTTATTTATCTCAATTAAACAAATATAAGGTTACACGATTGAAATTTAATTAAAGTTGTCCATTATTTTAATATCCTATTAAAATATCCAATTAATTCAAACTCTTGTACTACGCAATGTAATCCTAAAGAAATGACATTACAAGAGCATCGAACTTAATCAAAAACAAATAGATACTTCGGTATCGAACAAGCTTATTGATGGTAGCAATTTTACCTCAACGATCAGACAAATTAATATTGTAAATATAATACCTTTCATGATGATTAATGGTAACGTTTTTCAGAAAGGTCAGGTGCGTAGTACTCGCAACCGGCGTGCGTGCGTGACCATATGTATGAACGTAAACGAGGCAAAAGGAGTATGTAAGGATCGTAGCAGGTGACGTTCTGTAGTTTCTGCCTACCCCCATAGGAAGAAGGCGTGAGTGTAAAATGTCGGATATCTCCCAATTTACGTCCTTTCTAACGATTTTACACACAAATGTCTGGTTTAGTGTGCTATACCGTAATTAAAGCAACTTACACACAAAAAAGTTTCTGAAAAACTTTATAGAACTTCGTTTCAAGTAATTTGATTGGCCAATGTTGTATAAAAGTAAAATGTGGGGCAAACCAGGAATATCATACATGAGGCGAACTTCGAGAGACAAATGCGGAACAAATCATCACAAATGCTGACATGAACCTAATCTTAAAAAAAATACCTATTTTGTCAGGAGATAGAATTTTTGAGCAAGCTTTCAAAAACCTTATTTCCCTGAAAATACACTGTGATACAGGGTTATCTTAGTACAGGCATCTAACCTTATAATACCTTTGTAAATTATTTCTAAGATTTTATGTTAATATTTTACCATTTTTTTAAACTGAATAAATATGTATTTATTTAAACACCTTATTTTCATTTGGGCAATAAGTCGAGGAAAAAATCTCCAAAAATTAACTAAAACTCGTTAAAAACAACAAGTTAAAAAAAAATTCTGCCAAATGAACAAGACGAATGAAAGTTGGAGTCAATTTGTGCGATCATTAATTGCTTCCCGTTCTGTCCGCGACTGTACCGTGTCTTACTTTGAGGGTTCCGAAGGTAGCATTTAATAGTTGCATTTACGAAGCAACTTGTACAGCTTTTATCTTTTCTTTGATTTTTTTCTAGCGGGTTAAATAATGTTAGTATTTGACTATCTATTATTATTTATGACGTTCAGTGAGTTTTTCATGATATGATAAAAATCGACCGAGTCAATGAATCCAAAATTATATCAAAGAATATGTTTTATAAAATCGTAAAATAATGTAATTGACCGTTGCCTTCCCCATTGATGTTTCTCATCGGAAACCTAAAAACAAAACCTCCTTACTTTAAAACTCAGTTCTAAAGAAATAAACTAAAACAAACATTCAGTTTTTCTTTCCTAAACACCCGACTTCTCTAGAACCATCCAAATGCCATAAATTATTCAAAAAAAAAAGAAAAACTTCTAACAAAATGAACAAGACGAAGCAACTCGGAGTTAATTTGTTCTTATTAATTGCTGCCCCTTTCCGTTGGCAGGAGATTTGCCCTTTGAGAGCCTTTGAGAGCTCTTGGGGCTCTCATCCCGTTCTTAAGTTGGTCTTAAAGTAAGTGCGTTAGACTGAGGACACTGTAGTACCTATGCGATTTTGAAGTGCGGTGTTTTGTCGTGATAGTACTTGTGTTTTCAACAATTCATGTGATTTTTAACTATCTAAATAGAAAAAAATTGTGAGTCACTAGACTGCTGAGTCTAGTGACTCACAATTTTTTTATATTTTTTTAATTTTTTATTTATTATTTATTTAGTTATGTAAAACAAAGTTGGTCCAAAATAATAAAGCCATCAATATTACGTCATCGAGAACCGCATACTTGCTCGTAAGTTAACAAAAGCACACAAGATATGCATATTACTGTTCAAAACAAATTATATTATTAGAAATGGTATTATAATATTGACTTCAGCATTTGAGAAATTCATATCAGCTTTTCTTTCTCGTATTCTGAATAGAACACCGAAAGGAACAAGTTCACTTTGCATATTACTCCTCAGCCTTTTAAACTTTCTATATGACTTCTCAACAATTTTCCATAGACAACATACATGTACAGACAATCTCTCGTTATTTCCTCATGTATGGCTGTCTCAGAGAATAGATCTGACAAATCATATTTGTTACAAAGCCTTCAGTCAAAGAATCCGGCTCTTTTGAAGTCACTTCTACTGGAAGTAATGATCGTAAGTTTCGGGAAGGAGAAACGGATATACATATTTTGGGAGACGGTTGAGGGGTTAATGATGTGTTGTGAGATTTCCTGTTTTTATCAAGGTGAAAGAATCTTTTCTGTATCGTTGTTTGAAGTAGTTAACCTACCTTTAAGCATGTGCAAAAGCAAAAACTGAACATTGCGTTGATACATTAAGGGCGAATTTCACAAATGAAACCGAACGCGATCAGCACATCAAAACCACATTCAAGAGCTGTAAGGGCGTTTTCCCACGAGCCAATTTAAACAGCACACGACGCACGACACACGACCTGTCGTTTGTACGTTTTCCCACGAGTGACGGTTCCAGCAAAAACACAGCAGTCGCGTAGATAGTCCATCGCGTATGCACGCATGCCAACACGTGTCCCGCCTTCAATCGTCGGCAACTCACATACAGAACGCCACGCATTTTGTCATAGTATTTTGTATATATAGTTCACTGGTTTTTCCTATGCAAGATTTACTTTCGATAGTCTCTGTCAACGTAATAATGTCGTATTTATTTTTTTCCATTTTAGTCGAACTCCAACTCAATATTTCAATACAACAAACTAAACTGCCGTGTCATGACTGGTGAGCAAGTTCATACAGGTTCCGGATGGTGGCTATGTCGTCACCGCAGAAAAGAAACGTCACAACCTAGTAGCTAACCACATAGCGAACTGACGTTTGAAAAACGTGTGTCGCGCTGTGCGGTGTCGTTGCGTGAGAAAATGGATCATAGAAATGTATGGTGCCCGGAGGCGTCACCGTATTTTATCGTGTCGTGCGGTAGCTCGTAGGAAAACGCCCTAAAAGTCAATTTTCCACAACAATAATGACACTGGCAGCTCTTGAACGCGATTTAGAATTGATGATCGCGTTCAGTTTGGTGAAACTTGCCTTTATGACAAAGCTAATAGTGGTTCTCACACAATTTCACTGGCATTTCAGACGAGCTCGTGGCTGAGTCATAACAGCCACACGGGTCGATCCATCAGGTAAGCTACGCTTGCCGGGGTTGGCCCGTGGATGGGTGACCATCTTTATATAGGTACCGAGACTACTCCGTGCCTGGGTAAGTATGTAATGCCGTTGGTTCCGGCTGTCATTCGTGGATCTTTGATAGTCGTTACGGGTCATTGGAAGCCCGAAATTCTGACAACCAGTCTTACCAAGTGGTGTCGTATTACGGCCGAACCAAATAACATATTTTCAGTTAAAGACAGATCGCTATTGGTGGTAGACAGTATAATTCTATCTGTCCTTATGTCAGGCCGGTAAGATTCCATAATCTCTTTTAGATTATTGGGAGGTTAAAACCATAGATAGATGTTTTTCTATCTCCAGTATGCTAAAACTGGTGATAGATAGGTTATTGGGTTCAGCCGTTACCCAGTATCTGAGTTGTGGAGGTCAGATAGACAGTGGCTCCATGTAAAATACTGGTATTCAGCTGCATCCGGTTAGATAGTTGGGAAAAGGCAGGCAGATTGTCTCAATTTCATCGGCACTTCAAAACGGGACAAGGCCATTGCTGTAAATTTCATTGCAATCGGTTGATAGGTGGCAGAAATTAGTAATATAGGATTTCAATTCTGGACGACCCCTTTAACAAGGAGCTCTAGCTACTACTGTGTAAAAGGTAAACTAAGAACTGCAGAACGACGAGCTACCGATGAAGTTAACTAAGTAACAGACTTAAACAGGCCGCCTTCACTCGTAAGCGTCTTGTCTATGCTAAAGTGATAAATCTGAGAGCTCTGAGATTTATTGACTGTAGCGTTGTATTGCTTCTACAATATCAATTAGTCGAGTGAGCTAACTATTTCACTAGTTAACCGTAAAGTG
Source organism: Fissipunctia ypsillon (assembly GCA_947568875.1). Lineage (NCBI taxonomy): Eukaryota > Metazoa > Arthropoda > Insecta > Lepidoptera > Noctuidae > Fissipunctia > Fissipunctia ypsillon. Next base: position 20,778,032 of record OX387660.1, on the reverse strand, counting down.
CGACAACTCTAAAAGCGGGGTACAACACTAGCTGTCCTAAGGAAGACTCGTTCATTTCGAGCGCTGACCGTCTTGCTGACAGGAGTAAATCCTTGAACCTTAAGATTCTTTGTGCCCCAAATCTAGGGTGAGTTCCTCATTAATTAGGATTTATAATGGACCCTATGCGCTGGATAATCTATGTTATTATCATCTCCAATGTGGCATCTGATTTTACAATGGTCCATCTCTGACCATGCGGTTGTCAATTATCCAGTGCGGAGGGGACTGAAATATGAGTGTATTGCTGTTGCATCGGGCTGTGCAAGCCCTCACTGAGTATTATAAGCGATATTGCAAGCCATCTGCTGAGATGCCTGTTGATTTACCTTGTGTTATGCTCGCGTGTCACATACTTAACCTCACATTGCATCTGTCATTGTGACACGCCATCTTTGCAAACTTTCTGCCTAACTGACTGCCTGTAAGCCGCTGCGATGTGTTAAGCTTCCTGCCTACCCTGCTTCCCATACCGTTCCTTGGTTGCTGAATGGGGAATGGAGCTGAGCACATCGCATGCGGCTAGCTGCTTACGCACCGCATCTAACATGCGCACCCTAACGCGCTTTCCAGGGTTCTACGTCCAGGCTGAGGGCCGGTCTTCTATTGCTACAAGCTACCCTAGACCAGACTGCGCGCTGCACGTGCTGACGCTGCAAGCCATCGTGCGGGACCTACAGCCCGCTAGCAAATCTGACGAGGGCCTCTAACTGAGCCTGTCTTACAGGCCCCTATACCTGCCAGCTACAGCCAAGGACGGTACCCCCTTACCTAACCTAGTGTGCGAGTGCTCAATTCAAACAGTTCAGTGACTACCTACCCACGACCTAGCCGTGTTACTCTAGTGAAACAATATATGTATTAACCTACCTCCTTGGTTTCATTCTATTTCTACAACCTAACGTGTTAACGGCCTCCGCAGCCTAGCTGCGAAGCCCTAGCCGTTACATGACGTACAATTAAATGGACATTAGTTAAGTTAGGATGTTAGCTAAAATAATATGATCTTAATCATCGAGCTAAATACTAAATTAAAATCGGAACAGAAGTAAGATTAAAAGAATAATGATGAACTCTTACTTAATACTAGCTATGCCCCGTGACTTCGTTCGCGTGGAAGTCGAAAGATACACAATATACTAAAACTTATTTATGAAAAAAAAAAAACAACCGACTTCCAAAAAAAACACTACAAAGTGAAAAATAACTTGAATTAATTAATAAGTTTTTATTTTCCACTTTTCAGTTGTGGTACCTACCCCACGCGAATTCGTATACCACTACTTGCTAAGTAAATAACAGTGACAGGAAATTATTATAACATCATCAACATACACTAAATGTAACAAAATACTTATTATTGAAGCTAACTCAAAAACCACTTATCAGAATTTGACCTTTATATGCGACCACAGGATACACTTTCAAATAAAAACTTTGCAAAAAGGCAAATATTTATATGTCGCACTAAGTCGTGTTAGAACTTTGGAAGGCGTAGTTTTATCAGGTTTGAACGCCGTCGGCAACAAATTATTAAATCAACCACACGACGACAGATCGTTGACGAAATCTGTCTTCTGACAATCATGGCCACACATAACAGACAACTCAAGTAGCGTGATTTGAAGTATATTACCATTAAAATCATGCATAACTAAGCACTAAGCGTTTCCAAATGTCTTTTGTAATGCGCACAGCAAAGGAGTGGAACTCTCTGCCTGCGTCTGTGTTTCCGAACGAATACAACCCCGATCTCTTCAAAGTGAGAGTGAACAGGCTTCTTCTGGGTAAGCTCGCTCCATCGTCGACTTTGTCTCTGTCATCTCTGACCTAGACTCTAGTCAAGAGCAAACCTATCTCAAATTAAAAAAAAAAAATGTATAGCCAGAGTGCATCTCACGACAATTCCAATAAGACCAAACACGGCTAGGATACATTGTTTTATTACGGAGTTCCAGTGCCTACCTTCCGGCTTCATTATCAGATCACGTCGTTGGTGCCAGTTTCATCAGAACCATTTATTTAAATTTGCTTAGTCATAGTCGCTTAACTATCTTAATCGAGATATCTTATCGCTACCCGTGAAATACATTGATGAGTTCCCGTGGCCATCTGTGGTCTTCTTCGTGAGTTCCACTTCACTATGATACTTTCTGAACGCAAATGCTTGACTTGTTGATGAAAATATCAAAATCGCTATGTGTATGCCTATAATATTTCGGAGTTCCCTCAATTCAGAACTGGATTTTGATAAAAAAGGGGATCAATATCATGTATGTCCTTTCAAGTAAAAAAAGAAATTTCCAAATCGGTTTTTATATGACAGAGTACTGAGGTGACTAACATTTAAAAAAATACAACCGAATTAAGAACCTCTTCCTTTTTTTGAAGTCGGTTAAAAATAACAGCCACATTTTAATAAAACTACTCCCTCGTCGCCCCCGACCCGCGTTGCATCGCCCGCCCGCGCTATTACATCGTTTTCGCTTACTGTTCTTTCTGACTTTTTCTTTTTGCTCGGCTCCTAACGGTCGTAGCGTGGTGTTAAATAGCCTATAACAATCCTCGATAATTCGGCTAAAAATGAAAAAAAAATCTGACTTTTTGTTCACAGATTCATGGGTTTTAATTTTTTTTCGCGGAACCTTAATTATTTTACTAAATTAAAAGAAGTTACCCGCCGTAACATCAGCTATCTGACAGTGAAAGTCCCGTCAAAATTGGTCCAGCCGTTTCGAAGATTAGCCAGAACAAACTGACAGACAGACAATTTTTTTTAAAATTGCTTTTCTGTTATTATGTACGTTCATATGAATTTAGTAAAAAGTTGTTATTTTGACATTACAAACAGACACTTCAATTTTATTTATTTGTTATGTTAAGTGCTGAAATACAATACATCGAATAATGTTTGAACCCCATAGTTACAAAGTCAATTCTTTACTCATTTATTGTGTCTGTAATTACGACATGCGAAAGGTTAATTGACTTTTATTGCTGACTGTACCTAATTATCCAAAGTAAACCTTGTAAGAATCCTTTTGAAAAGTATTTTATAGAGTGGAAAAACAACAAGGAAATCATTCCTAAGCAGCAGGACTATCTCCCCTCCATTTTTCGGGGCAGATGGTATAATAAAACCTCATAACATTCTGGTCACGAACACTCAAGATTACGGAGTAAGGAAATTATTTGAGCATTGTGGGCTGAACATAGTATATAAACATACTACATAAATTGTAATGGGGGGGGGGGGCGGGGGGTTACTGTGAGAATATTTATTATTATTGTGTCATGGGAATTTCGAATGTTCGTCTTTATTGAATTAATTAATGTCATGTGTCACCCAGTCTCATGTTACTGTTATAAATATGCATATAATTTTATATGTATATCTTTCAAACCGGAAATTATCATATTGCTGCTTGGCAGCTGGAATATATAATTATATCATAATAATTGTCTTTAACAGACAAATTACTTTTCAAAATGCTCTGGATATCTCTTTCCTCAATTATTATTTTAATGCCCACTTTGAACGGTAGACTTTTCCAATAGTTGCACAAACCAAAAATTGAGCATTATTATTGTCATAAAATCATCTACTTGCTATTGACAATACGGGGTGTCAGGGATATCGACGCGCCAACAGTTACCATGAATTCAGCAAATGATTAGATAACTAGACCCCCAGCTTGGAAACTTTTCGTCAGTAACTAAGAAAAATTTCGACTACATTTTAAAAATGTATAGACTAGCTATTTATTTTTAGTCATCATCATTAGCAGCCTACAGCAGTCCACTGCTGGACATAGGCGTCTCCAATTACACGCCATTCAGCTCGATTCTCGGCAACTCTCATCCAGCTGCTACCAGCCACCCTGCGAAGATCGTCGCTCCACCTAGCCTGAGGGCCGTACCTTATGTTTGCCTATTCGCGGTCTCTACTCAGGAACACGTCTACCCCAACGTTCACCGGTTCTACAGCTAATATGGCCGGCCCATTGCCACTTCTGCTTGCTTATTCTGTGAGCGCGGTTGTGGCTCATATTATTTTTAGAATGTATACCCACATGTTTTGTTTTTATTAGGCTATGATAGGCACCAATTTTATGTATGTGCGTCAGTTTCACGTGAATAAACAGTTTTTCTTTGTTTCTTTATTTCTTTCTTTCTTTCTAGCTATGTTGACAACTTCGGTTCTCTGTGGGATACCGTTTTTTTTTAGTAACCGTTAAAAATACTGGGGGGTCTAAATAAGAATGCTTGGAAACATGCTGGGCCTGCTCTATAGAACAAATTAAACTGGTTGCCGGTGGTTGCTGGGTGTAGACAAAATCAAACTGGTTGTTAATTTAATGGTATAATTTATTATTTTCTGACATCGATTTTACATTCTGTGATTACTTTAGCTTACATACTGACTTATTACTTATTTTTTTTTTGAAAATCGTACACTTTACAATGTCTGTTAATCTATGAGCACCATGTATCAATCACATAATTAACTTATCTCTCATTGCTTCATTTTTCATTGTTTTTACCTATTGTAATATTTTATTCTAGGTGCATCGTCTTCACATGTAATGATATAATTAATGTATAAATAATATTGTAAAACATTTTAAAAGAGTAACGGTGGAGTTGCTTGCCCACTCTTCACAATACGAAACTACCTTTTGGAAGGGGCGACTAGAATCAATTCTATTTTCTTGTTAATTTTTGACGTTCAAAAGTGCTTCATAAGTGCCTATTTGAAATAAACGATTTGACTTTGAATCAGCTACTGAATTCATGTTAACAAATCTAGCTAGTGGACCGAATAAGCTCAATCAACCAAAGAAGACTTTTCACGTCATTGTTATTTTATTTTCACAAGTAAAATTAGTACATAAGCAAAATAATGGTTATAACTTACAGCAATATAAGTAAACTACAGTGATGAAGAGAACTTCTTAATCAGAACTAAGTGAATGCTGACGTCAGCAATGTTTGACTTGATAGAACTAAGTTATGAGCAGTCCAAGCGACATGTTAAGTTCTCAAGTAAGTTACTTGAAGTTAGTCAGGTTCTGTTGAAACTTCAAAGACTACTACATGAAAAAATTATGTTTAAAGGGGTAATGTAGCTTGAAACGAGTAAACTTGACGTTTACGAGCTTTTACAGGTCCATCTCAGGGAAAATAAAATTATTACCTAAAAGATTACCGATTTTGGAGTCAAAGTTGAAAAGTCTTATGTTCCAGTAAGTTTCCATGCATGTCAAAACCAGGTTTTGCCAGGTGTCTCCAGTAGATGGCATAATAGATATAGTATTCTTTAAGTCGTGTTGTTTGTTTATGTTTGTGTCTTAATTAATTATACTAATATAATTATAATTTAGTTTAAGTAATACTAACAAATTATAGGTAATGTGCCTGAATTAAAGATGAATAAATAAAAACAGAACACTGCAGTGGCTGAAGAAATGACTAAGTACGTAATCTGCTAGTACTGCTCCAGACGATTCCTTGTACAAGAACTATACTGCTAAAGTAACGAAGTCGGTGGGAAAAACCTAAAATACAGATCCGAAGACATCGACTTCCGAAATTGAAATTATTTTTCTCTTTGTAGTGTTTTTTTTTTGGGAGTCGGTTGTTTTTTTATTTGGAAAAAAGTTTTAAAGTACTTGAATCGCAATCGTGAAATACTTATTATTGAGTTGTTCCGATGGCTATCTTACCATCTGTGGTCTTCGTCATCAATTCCACTTCATCTGATCCTGACCTGATGACAATGGAACCACCTGGAAAGTATACTCTTTCAAGCAAAAAAATAATTTTCTAAATCGGTTCAGCCGTCTTCGAGTAATCGGGGAACACACATATAAAAAAAAGATTCCGAGAACTGAGAACCTCCTCATTTTTTGAAGTCGGTTAAAATAATTTATAGCCAGAGTGCATCTCATTACTGCTAGAATCCATTGTTTTATTACGGAGTTCCGCAGGCTTTGTCATCAGATCAGTTCAATGGTACCATTTTCATCAGAACCATTTATTTCAATTTGCTTCATCATAGTCGCTTAACTATTTTCATCGAGATCTCTTATCGCCACCCGTGAAATACTTATCACTGAGGAGTACCCGTGGCCATCTGTGGTCTTCTTCGTTAGTTGCACTTCACCAAATGATACTTTCTGCATGCAAATGCTTGACTTGTTGATCAAAATACCAAAATCGCTATGTGTTTGCCTATAGTATTTGAGGAGTTCTCTCAATTCTTCATTATTATTATTTTTTATTTATTTATTTAAACCACAATTTCATTATAACACCTTAACCAGTGCGACGTCCTTTCTAACTGCCAGCCTGGTGTACCCGACCATGCCCAGGACGAACAGACTCGGGTACATCAGGGGATAAAAGGGAAAAGCCCCGTACTGCTTACGGTAAAGAAATCTAGTAAAGTTTTGAATTTTTTCCAACATGAGGCTGTATTTCCCTTCATGCGGATTCCAAATAATTGCATTTGTTTCTAGGTGGCTCCTCACAAGTGCATTAAACAAAGCTTTAACAGCAGCAGTATCGGTAAAATCCTTACACTGTCTCAAGATGAAACCGAGATTTCTGAAAGCCCTGCCGCACGTCTCAACTATGTGTTTGCGGAACGTTAGCTCCGATACCATCTGTACCCCCAGGTCTCGTACATGTAAGACGCGCGGCATAACTTCGCTGTCCATCTCTTACGGATGCTGTAATGGAGCACGCGCGCGGCTGTAGGATCATGGATCCTATCATCAGAACTAGATTTTGATAAAAATGGGACCAATTTGAAAGTATGTCCTTTCAAATAAAAACAGAATTTTCCAAATAGGTTTATAATTGACGGAGTACTGAGGTAACAAACATTAAAAAAAAAAACATACAACCGAATTGATAACCTCCTTTTTTTGAAGTCGGTTAAAAAGCCTTTATTTCCTGCAAACTATAAAGTATCCTAATAAATATGGTTTATTGTTTTCATTTATTTATTTTTTCAGTACATTAATATTTTACATAACAACTTATACCTAATTAATTAATAAAATAACAAAATTATATCCCAACTTAACTAAAATTATTCACAAACTAAAATATGGCGTCGAAAAATTCCTCCGCATCGCTGTCGACTGGTAATGTACCCAAGAGACTGGCGGCATTGCCACGTTGTATGGCAATGCTTAGCCTCTGGCCAAGGTAAAAGCCGGCCCTTGGGTCACGGGAAGTGTCAACTAGCCGTTTGGAGATTTCGTTAAACAAACCATGAGCGCTCGGACCCCACGGCCCGAGGGTTTCAACCCCAAACGGCTCGAAAATATAATTACCGATAAGGTTATTATACGTTCGCCGCTTGAGGTTTTCCGCAGCCGCAGCAGCAACGCCAGCACAGCACGCCGAGCCGGGAAGATGGGATGGCGCAAGAGTGTCGACACAAGTTGCGTCCCACACTAAAGGCCTACCCACCTTCCATGGAAATAAATATGGTTTAATAGTTTTAATGTTATTATTTTTTTTTTTAGTTTTAATTTAATGGTATGTTTTATTAGTATTGTTAGTTTTGTTAATAATTACGCCCATGTTTTTCTGTCTTGTGTTTCTTTGGTGCACCATGGGCCAGCTATTTTGTTGACTTCATCTTCCCGATGAATAATAAGTAATCTTGCTTAAATGTTGCCACAAAGACAACTTGGAGCTGTGAAATTATAACCACGAAAGAAACCAGAAAAAAAAAAAAAACAATGACAACAGGTAGAAAATTTGCACACGCACCAACGGTCTACCTAAAGTACTAAGTCCGGAAACCAAACCCGTGAACATAGAAAATAAGGGAAATTTTCCTCTAAGAAGAAATTCGCACAAAATAATGATCTTTGCGAACTGTTTTTCGCCCCCCCATTAACATAGCAACGTGATAAAAACGTACAATATAATATAGTATAATATACAATGTACACCAATCCCATTATGAGGCCAAACAAATAATTATTAAGTCCATCAACTATTCTCACGAGAAAATGGGACATTTCCGGGTGCCAGACATGAATAATAAGCAAGACAGATTACCACTAGATAAATGTTAAACGCAAAGATTTAAATCGTTAGATTTGCCATAGTCATACTTGAGGGGCTCATGGTTAAGTAATAACAGCCACACGGGTCGATCGATCAGGTTAAGCTACGCTTGCTGCGGTCGGTCCGTGGATGGGTGACCATCTTTACATACCGAGACCCCTCCGAGCCTCGGAAATAATTTAAAGCTGTTGGTCCCAGCTGTCATTCTTGGATCTTTGACAGTCGTTACGGGTTGTCAAAAGCCGGAAAGTCTGACAACCAGTCTTACCAAGAGGTATCGTGTAAGCAGTAACTGGGTTGTGGAGGTCAGATAGGCAGTCGCTCCATGTAAAATACTGGTATTCAGCTGCATCCGGATAGACTGGAAGCCGACCCCAACATAGTTGGGAAAAGGCTGGGAAGATTTATTGATTTTTTTGCCTTAATTGTACTTACTAGGTTGCGCTAAAAAGTGTCGATTCTGAGAAGAGTGAGCTCACCTGTATTGAACGATAGGCAGGATTTTATGTATGAGTGAGCGACACAATACTATTCGGATATCATAGTTAAAACGTCATTGTCAGAAACGTGATCATCTTTTGACGCGGTCGCGGGAATCGAAAGATATAAATATTTGGTTAAACGACTTCTTCCTCATAACAATTTCCATGATTGCCAAAATATGTGGTGTTGTGTAGCTAGAATATGGACCTTCTTGTCAACAATACAGCCATCATCGTTAAAAATGGCTCTGTCTAAATCCTGCCTAAAACTGATAATGATCTTAAAGATAAAGATTGTCAGCTGATTAGGTCACGTGACCGGCGCATGGACTGTCCCGAAACATACATGTGCGTAAACTGTTATAAAAATACATAACTATCCATTACATTATCCACACAAATCAGTCCAAAAGTAATCACGAAAGATAAACCTGAATAAAACACAATCTACCATGAGATTCTTAACCCACATAATGCTCATTCACTACAAATCTACCCAAACAAACAATGGTACAGTTTCCTCCCGCTAATAGGCCACTCAGTTATAGGCGAGCTGATCCTAAGAGAGGTTGCCGAGATCTCGACAAACAGTTGGCAAACATTCACGGGGTTCGAGCTAGCGTCAGAGAGAGAGCGGGTGTAGAATGCAGTGCAATTTGGAGCGGGATTTTGAAGTTTCTTCTTTATATTAATACACGAGGCCTTGAAAAAGGGAACAGACCAAAACTACCAGACTGAGTTTATTTATTTACTAGCAGCGCCCCGCGGTTTTACCCGCATAAGTCTCGATCTCTTGGGGATATCAGAATAAAACCTTTTGTGTTATTTCAGGTTACACACTATCTGTGTGCCAAATTTCGTCCGAATCCGTTCAGTAGTTTTTGCGTGAAAGAATAACAAACATCCATCTGTGGCGGCATATTCTACATCACCACATTGGAACGCATCATCACGCCAAATCCTGCATCGCGCAATCAGAGTTTACCGCGCGACTAGCATATATACAACATCGCGACATCAACCGTCGGGCAGTAGCCCACCAGACACAACACCCGTCTGGTCAGAGGATCCTCCCTTTTCTATGGAGGATGAGTGAACTTTACACCCTGTTCCTAATGCCTCTATACATCCATCCATCCTTACAAACTTTCGCGTTTATGATATTTTTTTTTTATTGGTACACTAAACAGTACATACATATAAAATCATTCGACGTTCTTCGAATAGTGTAGTAGTGACACTATTTTTCATCTTGATTTGTGAAATAAATCATCTCATTTCAAACTGCATAGATTGGTAATCGACTGAATGTAAAATTTGGTCTGATCGCCAGCTATGCGACGCAGCATTCTTCTTCTTAGCGTGTCGATGGCAATCTAAATAGACTCTGCTCAGAATTCAGCTACGAGTTGGGTGCCATCACTAGCGTCCATCAGTTCCTGTAACGTGCAGCTGACAGGACACGCAAGACATGATATTAAGTGTCCCATCGTTTGTGACGCAGCATTTATAGGATGTTTGTTACTTCCCAGAGAGTCGCTAGATCTTGTAAAACTTTAGTGGGCTATTAACGTAGAAACGACATTGAATTAATTATAAAACATCATCGATTTAGAACCAGGCATAATAACCGTGAGAAATGGAAGGTTATTATTAGTATTAATATAGCATAGGTTTGAAATTACCGCACAGAATTATTTGACGACTGGATAGGTTACTTGTAGGCAAGCGTGCATCATTGTCGGTCGCATTAGCGCTTAATGTCAAGTGAGACAGGGTCGGGCGACAGGTTTCTAATAATTCCCACGTGCATTCAAACTATTAACCACACCATTTTTCCACCAATCACCTTGTACCGACAAAAGAACATTCGAGACTATGGCCTGTATTACAGAACGTCACTCAATACTCAAGCATTAGTTAAAACTCGATTCAAGCTATTTGATTGGTTGAATCTAGTTTTAAATAATGCTTGAGTATTGGGTGACGTTCTGTAATACGGGCCTTTGGATGGGAAACCATTAAATGACTTCTCCCGCTCTGGGCGAAGCGGGAGGGCGTGTCAGACTTTTACGGACTAAAATCCACCCGTGTTCCTTCTGTTGCCTGCGCCGGGGCCACCTAAGTTTTAGTTCGCAGATAGTTGTCAAGATACCCGCAGAAGTTGTACAAACTTGAACTTACCAACTATCTCCAACTTAAAGTTATTATTATAATCTGCCGACAAATCGTTGATGTGATCCTGAAAGGGTTCTTATGTAAATAACTTAGTGAAGAGCTGAAGAGTAAATGGTGTTTATCAAATTGTGAAGAATAAAGAAAGGATTTGACTGTTTTATGGGTTCACAAGTGTTTTAAGATATTTTTTTTTTGTTGATGCTGATTAATTTGACTTTTTATCCCCCAGGACATGCTAAAGACACCAAGGGCGTTCGGTTGAAGATCTCAAAATCTTCTTTTCGTGTGCTGAGTACCTACGGACAAAGTTTTAAATTGTACTGATATGGGTATGATGGACGCCTACGGCTTTTCACTGGCAATGTGTTACAATGGGGATATTTCTATAAAAAATAAACCTGCTGGATTTCATGAAATAATTTATATAAGAAGCCTCTGAATTCGAATCCTAGAATTGAAGACTTTGTCGTAATTAATTATTCTAGTTTGCGTTCCAATGACTTCGATAGGCTAGGTACTACGAATTCCTTGAACTGTCGAATTGTAAATGTAAACAATTAATCATTTGAAATTCATCAATTTAAAAAAAAATGGCATCTCTAAGGCTTACAAAGACTAACTAATCCATAATTCCTGTTTTAAACTTAGTAAACTCTTCTTCTATTCTATTCTTTAGATGTTTAAAAACATGGTTCTTCCAAGGTTCTTCTGTAATATTACATTCAAACATCGAAATCCTAACAGCTTTTTAATAACTAAGCTATTGAACTAAGACTCATCGTCCAAGACGCTACTCAAGTAACGTGTTACAAGCTGAAATCACCAATGAATAGCCAGAATGTCACAGGACTACAATCGCGGTCCGTACACGACGCCACCAATCATAAATTAGTTAATAACGCGTTAGTAAGTCGCGTACTCGGAGTCGGCTACTCATTGGTGAATTGAGATGGTGACACGTTACTTTTGAGTAGCGGCGTAGACGATAGACCTTATAAAAAATTCAAACATCGAAATTAGAACAGCCTTTTGAATCAAGAAGCTTCGAACCAAACCCTTCTTAAAATGACAGGCCAGTATTTTTTTCGAATCTCTTGAAACTTCTCAATTCAAATATTCCCTTCTTTTGTTTATTATTGAACATCGAGGTCCATAACATTCTAAATGGAGTCCAGTAACGAACGAGGCTCCCTCCCAAAACATTGTTATAATTTTGTTCAAAACTTACATAAAAAGTTAGCTCTGGTACTTCCGTTCTTATGTTTGATTTGCGAATGGATTTCGAGCTTTGGTGATTTGTATACCGGTATATGAAATGGTTGATTTAAAATATGGCTCTTTGAATTTATTATTGTAGCTTCCACGTTCTTTAAATTGGGGCAGCATTAAAAATAATCATATAAAATTCCATCAGTCTCCTATAGAGCAAAGGCCACTTCTCATACAAAAAAAAATCTGTGTCTGTTGAAAAGGAACGACGCTTGCTCATCACGCTTATCTATACCTATTGCGTTTTGGTCCAATTTTCCTCACGATGATGTTTTTCTTCACCAAGAAATACTTAGAATAGTAAATACTTAAGAGGGTGCATCCTGAAAGATGGCAACCTCGCCAAACAGCTATGAAGTACTTCACCGTTTTGATTAATTTGTCAATATTACCGAATGAAATTATGAAATGTAGCTATGTAGTGCGCTAAAATATTATTAAAGATGAATTGCAATAGTAACACTGAATAATATACTTAAGGAAATTGAAAAACGTAAGAAAAAAAAAAGAAAGAAAACTAGGTTTATTTGTTACAAAAACACGTGCACATAAAAAGATAAGTAAGATATGATCTGCCTAGCCTTTTCCCAACTATGTTGGGGTCAGCTTCCAGTCTAACCAGATGCAGCTGAATACCAGTATTTTACATGGATCGACTGCCTATCTGCCACTACAACCCAGTAACTGAGTAATACGAAACCCCTTGGTAAGACTGGTTACCGACCCGTAACGACTAACAAAGATCTACGAATGACAGCCGGGACCAACGGCTTAACGTGCTTTCCGAGGTTCGGTACAAGGACTAACCGCGGCTAGCATAGCTTAACATGATCGATCGACCCGTGCTGCTGTAATTACTTAGATAACTGGAATAAAAAACAAAACAGATCTAAAATCACAAGAATAGAAATAGTCAGCAGCTCACGTCGCGTCGTGACAGTGACAAGAAGGCTAGCACTAAGCATAAAGTGCTGATTTTCAAGAACATACAAGATCTTGCTTCGACAGAGAATTCTCATCTTACTACACATTCTACTTAGGTACCTAATAACTCTTGTTTCTGAACCTTCATGACATCATAACGCGACATTATTCAAGTCAAGTTTGACACACAGCTCCAACCGATATAGTTCCATAAATAGTGGAAACTTTGAGACCTGAATCATTAATTTCTAGCAGAAAGCTCTTAACAAATTGCGGGTAGGAACAAAAAGGCTTGCTCTTGCCTTTGTGGCGCGAACCGGCTACAATTACAACCCACTTTGGATATAATTAATTTTTAATTGCATCCTGTGCTCAATTCAGGAGGTATTGTTGGTCTTGGTAAAGTAAGGATATTTTTTCGTGGTAATTTGATTTGTTTCTGGCAATCATTTGTGGGGAAAGATTGTTTTTTAAAGGATCATAATTTCACCCATTCACAATAATTAATGTCATTTATGATACTTTTCACAGTAAATATTCATGTCATTTTATACATAATATTCAGCAATGTTAATGTGTATATAAAATGGTATATAATGATGATTTTGCATAATCATTAAAATGTCAAGTTTTACGGTTTTATCACAAGGCTTAGCAGAGTGAGCAGCTGAATCCCAACCTTTTTTGTCTTCTAAATAATCAGAAACTCTCACTTAATACTCGCTCGCTGCGTTGCTGGTGAAATGTGTATGGGTGTTCAAAAGTTAGGCACACCTCTGCCTAATCCTTCGATTCATAGAGGCGAGGTGTTATGTGTTGTTGTCATATGGATTATTGATCGCAATATATTAAACAGAATGTTCATAATTTTCTTGATATGAGGTGTCAAAACCATCATCAATAACAGTTGGAGAAATTTTAACCTATTCCTCCTCTTTTCCTAATTACAATCACTGTATTAATTAGGAATTATTTATGTGCAATAGGGCAGCTACCCATTGCCACATTTAACGTCTTTTGGGTGGGCAATTAAAGGTTAGGAAATGTCGGTTCGGTTCAAGCATCCTTTAGAGTACCCCAAAACGTCCGTCTGACGTCTTTAAGTTAAGGTCATGGGCAAAATGCTGGAATGACCTTTAAGTAGGCAGGTTAAATAAAATTATGGGCGTATTGTTCCAGAAACAGAAGAAGGCAAAAGGCACATTTTGCTTGTGCATCAAAAAGGAGTATTACTTATTGTTACAGTGCACAATTTGTATTTATGTAATTTTTCCTTGTGTATTATATTTATTTTTTTACTTTCTTCATTTCATAATTCATATCTTTATCATCACCATCCACAGCCAGACTTCACCTGCTGCTGTGGCTAAGGCCTCTTTTTTCTTGAGCCACGTGCCAGCCTCATCCATGTTCTACCCGTCTCTATCATCGCTTATTATTTTCTGTAAATATTAAGTGGGTAAACAGGCTACTTCCATCCCCCCCTCCCCCTGATAGAATGTTGTTCCTAACTGCATAGACACCAGCGTGGTTGCCGAAATTCCTTCTCACGTAAGATTTAAAGCAAAAATAATATTTTCATAGCCGCCATCTTGTATTTACATTACGATGTCACTATTGGCTCTAGCACCCTCGAAAACTATGAAAACGACACCCATCACGAAAAATTAGAAAATATTCACAGCCGCCATGTTAGATTTACATTTTGACGTCACTGTCGGCTTTAGCACCCTCAAAAACTATGAAAACGATACCCATGACAGAAAATTTGAAAATTGTCACAGCCGCCATCTTGGATTTACATTTTGACCAAATTGAAAGAAATTCGCATGGAGGGGGCATACAAGTATGAATGCTTTTTCGTTAGTGACGATTTCTGCCAATTCGCCGCAAGCCGCATAAAAGAACCTCGATCCAAAAATGTCTCGTTTGCGCAAACGGAACACAGCAAGGACGCCATTCCTTAGCCTCAAAGAAGCATAACTCATGTACTTCCTATTCATTTGTACAAAACTTTTACAACTCGGCCACTTGAAATGCACAATAAATTCATTCTAAGTACGTACAGTCAGCGGCAAAAGTTGCAGCATTAACAGATTGGGCACACTGCCAGATAAATTAAAAACTTTAAAGGAGGACTGTAATTAAAACCGGGTTTTAGGGATTTCTTTGTCAGATGTAGGATTTATGTCATAAAAAGATAAGAGGATATTAAGGTTTTTATACGTTCTTTTGTGAATTTTTATCACAAGTATTCATTTTTATGTCATGACTAGCAGCGCCGCGCGGTTTCACCCGCATAAGTCTCGATCCCGTAGAATATCGGGATAAAAAGTATCCTATATGTTAATTCAGGTTGTAAACTATCTGTGTACCAAATTTCATACCAATCCGTTCAGAAGTTTTTGCGTGAAGAAGTAACAAACATACACACACACTCACAAAATTGCGCCTTTATAATATAATATTATATAAGTGTGAAGTGTAATGGCCCAGTAGTTAAGACCTCGCCGCTCATGCACGAGGTCGTGCGTTCAAATTCGCGCAAGTATCAATATGACTTTTTCAATTCAAATGTACTTTAGGTATAAGTTTTTTTTTGACATTCCTGACATCGGTGGAAGAAAACATCGCGCGGAAACCTAGACTTTATAGTTAAATTTAAGTCTCAAATCGACAACCCGTCTTGAGCAAGCGTGGTGATCAATGCTCGTGCCTTCTTTGTATGAAAAGAGCCCTTTGCCCTGCAGTGGGATAGAAATATGCTGGTATTATTCATTTTTTATTGGTGCGTTTAAGACAATTCAAGGTCAACATTGCCCAAACATAGGATGATGATCTTTCAACTCGGTTATCATCGCGTAAGTTTTTAGTTTTGTAATACTTTGCAGCTAGAAACTGAGCTGACATAACTTCCATGAGAAACCAAGAGACAGATGTCGCCAGAAGGTTGTAAAATGCTAATCACTTTTCAACAATTTTATTCTCCGTTTAAAACTAACTTCCGGAACAAATAAACCTTTGAGAGTATTGGCCTCAAATCCGACTTTCTATACCAACTCTCCAAAGCTGTTAGCATTACAAGAGACTTACGTTTTCTTTGCTTCATCTTATTGATAAAGACTGTTTAGAAGAAAGTTTTCTGAAAGACCAAATAATGATCATTTGGTAGACTTAACTGTTGGCTTCGATCCAAGAAGGTTTAGCATGTAAGTTTCTATCACCATATTTTTTCTTAATGACTGAGTGAACACTAAAGCAATGAGAATAAAGATAATACAGTAATTAATTAACCTCATAAGAGGTAACTGCTATTTATAAAGTACTTACTGTTGCCCGCGACTTCGTCTTTGTCTTCGTCGTCTGTGTGTATATTTCATAAATATTTCAATACGAATATCCAGGAATACAATAATATAATAAGTGGGTGTATTATAGTTATACCTCTGTCTCACCTTTCGGGGCATACATGAAGTTATGTTATATCCAGGATAAAAATAACCTATGACCAGATTTCACGATCGGTTCAGTGCTTTAGGCCTGAAAGTTAACGGACAGACAGACAGATAATATTAGTATGGATAAGTATGAAGTTATGTTTTTCTAAAAGGCTTTGGTTATTATTTGAAGGGATAGGTACCTTAAAACCAAGCCCAAGACCAAGCTGTGCTATTTTTTTCAATATAAGTGGGATTATGAAAAAAAAATTGTCCGTCAAGTAGATTATGAAAAAATATTGGACACGTATTTTTTGTTTTTTTTTTTTACGTAATCAAAAGATGACGGCGATACATTGAATTAAAATGTGGCATGACGTTACCAACATTTTTTACTGAGTTATGACGTAATGAGCCCCCACTCCTCAACTTGCGTTTTATCTAAGTAATTTTATTAATATGATAAATTATTTCAAATAAAACCTAGAGATAGCTGCAAACCCCACTTTATAAAAGAAAAAATGCTAAGTAACCTAAAACTGTTTAATTTTGACAAGAATGAGCGTCGCAAAAACAAATTAATCCTACCAGCACCTAGACTACAAATGTACAAAAATAGCCCAGAATACCGAAGCATACAAATATACAATAAATTACCTGAAAATATACGATCCACGGAAACAACATGTGTATTTAAAGCCAGGTTAAAGGCATTGCTGTTAAAAAAATGTTACTATAGTATCCAAGAATTTATGGAAGATAAATTATTGTAAAAATAGACTTCAAATGTGTATCTGTGTGTTAATTATAATATTTTATGTATAGATATAGGTTGAATATAATATTTAATTGTGAAAGTTTAAACTGTGATAAGTAGTCACTGCATGTAATAAATATTATTAGTTTTAAGTTGTCTCGCTGCGCCCTAACAGGGTCATGTACCGACTCACTAGTTTAAGCCTAGCGTGTAACTATGGTTGTGTACATTGTGCATTAAATAAATAAATAAAAAAATAAATAAAGCAAAAATACGTGTCTAATATTTTTTTATTTTCTGACTGACGTACTGAATAGAATTTCTTTTTTTTACCTAGTCATCATCCTTATTATCGACATGACTATCTATCTCACTCATTCTTGTGAAATATAAGTATGGCGTACTAAAACCTGACGCACTTTGCGAATACAAAATTTAATAGAGTTAGGTGTCCAAAACTGCCAAGTTAGAGTGCTTGGAAACGTACGGGAATATTTTTGGAACTTGACTGTCGCGATATTTTGGATTAAACGCATGTAATTAAAACAGTGATGAATATAAATGTTGACGGAAGTAGAGGAATGCCAAAGAAAAGATGGATGGATTGTGTGAGATATGATATGAAAGAAGGATAGATTGACGACTGACAGGGGAGAATGGAAGAAAATAACCGTATTGCGCCGACCCTAACTAATCTTGGACAAGGGCAGGAAGATGATGATGTCACGATATTTTGTGGAAACTTCATCACAAAACGATCTCACTGCGTTGAAGGTAAAAATATCATGAGGTATTAGTCGTGGTCCTTATTTGGTGTAGGGATCTACTAAATTAGGCCTTGATACTTCAGTCCTAATCAGGTTAAAATGAAACAAGTTCGTACGACGGGTGAAATTGAAAACTATTGGTCATAACAAACATTTAGACTGTTTCAAATGCAGAATTATTAAGTACAGTCGACTGCACATCAGTGTTAACACTGACACTACGAAAATAACTTTTAGTGCTACTACATAAAGGCGCTGTCAATTTCAAATTGGTACCACTGTTGTGCGTTGACCGTACAACTAGAACACAATCTAGCTAATCCGCCCCAGTTCTAGCATAGTTTGGTGAACACCTCATAGCTATCAATTTTATTCTCAACGTAAAATGTATACATAACATCACGCCTTGTTTCCCTGAAGGGTTGGGCAGAGGTGTACACCCACATTTCGCCAGTTATGTTTAAGTCCCATGTAATAGGGGGCGAGCCTATTGCCATCAACGGGGCACAAAACCAGACTCCGGGCTGCTACTGACAAATTTCAGATAGAAAAACCCAATATCACTTTGCCCGACCCGGGAACCGAACCCAGGACCTCATACTCAGCAGTAGCGCTGGCGACCACTAGACCAACGAGGCGAGGCAGTCTATAACTACAACACAATCTAGCTTAATCACCTAACACACAACTATCAATTGTATTCTGAACATAACATTTATACATTTATTATAAATCCCCTGCCTCGTTGGTCTAGTGCTGGCAAGCGCAACTGCTGAGTATGAGGTCCTGGGCTCGATTCCCGGGTCAGGCAAAGTGATATTGTGTTTTTCCATCTGGAATTTCTCAGTGGCAGCCCGGAGTCTGGATTTTTGCCGGTTAATGGCAATAGGCTCGACCCCTATTACATGGTATTTAAACATAACTGGCGAAATATGGGTGTATTACAGGTACACCTCTGAACCTTTCGGGGAATACCTACAGGCGTGATGTATGTAATGTAATGATGTAGTATATAAATCCTCATCAGAGAAACTCACGCGAACTTCACAAGAATAATTCCCCAAATGTTTTCAGTAACTATCATTGGGTGTCACAGACACAACAGTGCGCTCAGCTTGTCATTCAAAACTGACAGGCACTTTTGTTCGCAAAACGTGTACCTATCGAAAATGATTATTAATGCAGAATATTGTGAATATGTGTTAAGTTATAACTTGTTGTTTAATGTTGGTTTGTCTGTAATGTCATTTTATTCGCTGTAGTAACGTTAGTACGAGTATAATTCTAACTAATTTTATATATTCTATACGCTATTGAAAGATATCGTTATATTCAAAACCATCTTCTTTGTCAGAGAGGGGCAAAAGCATCTTTCGTAGACTACGCACTGTAATGAGCCAGTGCTCCTTTGTTTGTTTATGGCTAAATCTGTTTGGCTGTCATGCCGTCGAGATGCATTGAAAGAGTCTCGACGATGCACGAGTCACAATAAATTCGTTGCATCCTGCGGGTTAATTACGTGACACACATACAATGGCAATCGATCGTCATGTCTTTAATTTTGACAGTTCAGCCTGATTCATTGCGTTGTTGAGCGAACGAATTTTTCTAACCTATGAAGGAATGGATTAGGAATTTCCTTCAGAACACTTGGATTATGAATGAAAGTGTGTTACATAATTAGGGTGTTGGTCATTTCGCTACGCAGCCATCCTTACGCTAGACAATCATACTCGTTCTAGGTACCTTTAAGACAAAATATATTGACATATTTTGTTTATATCATTGGCTGCAGCTTGATCGAAGTAATGATACTATCATTACTTCGATCAAGCTGCAGCCAATGTTTAAAAAAGCCAAAATTTTTCGTACATGCCTATCATTATGATAGGCATGTACGAAAAATTTTGCGAGGATTTTACCACTAATAAATCTACGAAATAAGAAACATAAACACAACTACTCACCAAGAATCTGACGACCAGTTCAATAGTGAACCACACATTGCACACCAGCTCAATATAAAAGAAGGCTGCATGAGGCTTCCCATTGTCATGCCACAGCATCTCCAAGGATTCCGATCCGTTGTCCCTCACCACGGTGCCGTGGTTGAAGACACGAAGGTCAGGATGCGTCTTCAGGCAGAACGAAAGCACTGATATGCAGATGAAGAAGACGGATAATGCTGATATCACCTGTGGAAGAGAGAGAAAAAGTTTTAGTATAAATTGGTGTGTGAAATTACTGCAATGACTGTGTTTGTACTTCAGATGAAGTCGTTTTGTCTTATAAATTTTCGTAGATCTTGGTTGTGTCAAAAGAACATACTAAACTTTGATAGGATTTGATCAGAAGTATATTGAACAATTTTTGTACACAATGTATAAAAAATTAATTTGAATTAGAAGAAATATTTTACAGAAATCAACGTTACCATATAAGGGCTGTTAAATTTCTTTCACGGACAGTCACTATCTACCAAATACATTAAAAACGGAACAGTTTTTGTATGACGTCTATAATCTGCCACAAAAAGTTAATCGGAATTCAACTTTTCTTTATTTTTTCATCTTGCAAAATAAAAAAGGTATTACATCGAATACCTACAATAACAATCACAAAAACATTATCGTTCCTTGTAACGTAATCACAAACGATATTACAATTTGTGGCGCGTTTTTAAAACCACAGACAACACATAAAGCGGTGTTACATCGTTAATCATGGTGTTATTCTGTGGTCGACATCACGCAATTATGGTGTCCAAGTTATGAGAATTGTGTTGATGGAAATAAGGGTTATACTTTATTCATCGAGTCTTGAAAAACAACTCTAATTGTGATACACGTAAAACTTATCTTTTTATTTATTTATTTATTTTACTATTTATATACACACAATAAAACATTATACAGTTAGGACGTTATGATCATTGACTACAAAGGTACTGCTTATTTCTTAAGAAATTTCTTCCAGCAGACCTGCGAAAGGAGAAATTAAAAAAGAAATGTAGACAATAGTGTGTGAGAACAAGAAGAGAAGAATATGATTAGTGACGTCTTAAACTAAAAAAATATATATGCCTACACATATACTATAAAGCAAAAATTAACAAATACTTAAATAAATAAATATGCTATAAACCTACATACATAATATATAAATAATAATAATAATTAAATTAATTTATTAATTTATTTTAGTAATAATTTGTAATCTTAAAATATGAGTTCTTATTAAATTTTAATAAGTGTTTGTAATAATATTACATAAGTAAATATAACTTTATCTAAATGTAATAATAGTATTTTAGAAAAACAGCTACCTACTTATCAATAATAGAATTATTTATGTTATTTTAGTTTTTAGCATTCTAAGATTTAGACTTTTAACTTTAAGTAAATGCTATATGTATGAAACATTAATTTCGCTGAGCCCTGACAGGATCTACAATGGTTCTTAACTCTAAGCCTTTTGTTAACATCTTGTTTTACGTTGTAGACGCAAATAAATGAATATGAATATGAAAGCCACATAGTGTGATTTGTTTCTTTAATCAATGCAATATATTAGAAGAAAAAAAAAACATCTGGAAATTGCCTTCATTGCTACGCAAAGAACATTAGGTATAGATTATTTTACTATATAAAAGAGATAGTTGGCTTCATGAAACGAGTTTCAATTACTGCCAATCAGCGTGTGATTGAAACACATAGGCTGATTGGCACAAATAAAAGTATTTTCGAATTGTTAGTACGCTGATAATGGTCTCGAAAAATTTAATTTAGTACGTAGTTTAACGCCCGTGACTTGGCCCAAAGATTTCATATAATTTGTCACAGTACGGTGACGTACAAATAATATTTAGCGAGAATCGCACCACCATCATATATCTAAGTATTAAACACTGCTTGTTCGTGGATTTACTAATCAGTACATGAACATTCATTTCATAATACTGATATTCTCTCGTAGATTATTTGTAATAATCACTACTTTTATGAAACTAGGTGTATCCGATCCTTGTTTAGTGACAGATCTTATACAAGGTAAAATTGTAATCAGTGTTTATCTTTTAAAAATTTTTAAAAAACGCGAAAAAAAATCAGCTTTTCCCTACATTTATGTTCGCATAACTCACGAAAATGTAGGAAACACCTGATTTTTTTCGCGATTTCGGATTTGGTCCCATAGTAAAAGTTGTTCATAATGATGAGTACAATGACCCCTTAAGAGATAAACACTGATTAAAATTTCACCTTGTATAAACTGCCTTACCTGTTCGTTAAACAAGCAGTGTTACCAGTACCGCAATGGAGTTTGCTTGATTTAAAGTGATTTAGAAATACATACGCTTATTGAATACCTTTGCCATTCACAAAATGAGGTTATGAATACATTTGCTGCAACAAGCTACATTGTTACTTTAAATACATACTTATATAAACAACTTACCTTCTTTTAACTTCAGACTTCTACAACTACCTACAGATTGCCTAGACGACAAATCCCAGATCACTGAGAAGCGTCTCAAGCTGGATTAAAACAAACACACACGGGCAGTTCAAACAAGGGCACTGATAGATCTCTAGGATCTGTGCAAACTGTATAAACAGCTGTATTTGCACAAAATCCATACCTTATTGTGACGCTTATTTTTATATCTGGAGGAAATATGGCGGATGTGGGCCCGCTGCTTGTAGTGCCGGACATATTTCGGTTGGTTAAAGTGTACGGTGGATCCGGTTTTTTTTTTTTATTTAGAAGGTAATTAAATATGTGGTTAGATGAGTTGTTGTGTGTTATTTTTGGATACAGTGTGTTTCACACTTCCTTCTTTGTATTGCATTAAATAGCCAGTTTCAGTAATATGTATGCATTATAAACTTAAATGAATATTAGATTTTTTTTATGGAGACAAGTGAAAAGAAAACTGTCGGATGTTTTTTGGAACTTAATCTTTAATTTCTTCAGCTTTTTATACATTGATAATACCATCTTAGTCTCTAGTCTTCTGAACTCTCATCCTTCTACAACCACGTACGCATATCCATCACCTCCTTTGAAATTAAAACTCTTAAAGGCCACTTACTAACGAACAAGCGTTATGACACTTTTTTAATGAAAAAGGTTCCTAATGGGCCTTCCTCTGCAACGGGGTTTATTCTAAGACTGATGTATTACGGTTCTGCTCTTTGCGATGAGGGTAGAATTACCCTTTCGGGATCTCTGGGGTAAGGATTAAATAATTGGCTCACTGTTTTTTTTTTTTTTTTTCTATATAGAAGTAATATCATTTAAGATGAGGTGTTTAGTTGGGAATTTTGAACTGGAATGACTTCCGAAAAATACTATTATCGATAACGTAGAACCTACAATCATTGAATCAATCATCTGCCAGTTTAGTTCATCGCATTGCATGTAATGAAGCCACAATTAATATTTTTCAGCGGTTTTAATGTTGCGCCAGTTAAGGACATCAAAGGACGTAAACAAATGACAATCGCTTTCATAGCTTTGTGTATTTCTTTACGTCATTCAATAGCTGGATTGACATTTAAGCTTTTCGGTACCACATGATGGTCAGTTCCATAGATTTTTGCTTTTCCATCAATCGTTATCGTTGATTGAATGTTACTTTGTCTCGGCCCTCCACGCTGGAAGGTTTCAAGCTCATAATGATGAGATATGTTTCTAGTTGAACTGAAAAGTATTTTGTCAGAGATCACATTCGTATATTGCAGGCATTATAGATGATGATCGCCAAAAGACTGGGTTGCCCTTATATCCGGCAATGCTGTAGCAGACATATTGTTACCCTATGAGTGTTCATTTTTGTCTGCGCTTGTTATCCTGTCTGTATCCTTTTGTGTATCTGTTTGTATTATGAATCTAATGTTACATGAATTATACTAATTTTATTTTATTTTTTATATATTTTTTTTTATTATTCTTAGGACCATATAGTACCAGCATACTAAATTACTACGTTTTCAACAAATGAGCGGCTTTATTAAATGGAAGCTTTCTCACAAATACAACAGCTCAAACACAAGAACATTTGTCGTTGTTTACTTTTATCGAAAGCCCCAAAAAAATAACAAGAATAGTCTATCTGCTCCAAAATTAACTTAGACATCATGTTCGAATTTTATTAATCTACAGTGAAATATGTTAAAGCCGCCTTGTAATCCATTAAAATAAAATTAAGGGAGATCGTACAACAAATACCTAACTTTACCCACTAAGCACATTTTCCTCGTAACAAAATCAGGCAAAAGCTAATGATGTTAGTGTTATTTAATTAGTGACGGGAATACGATTAATCGAGTAGCTCGTTAGCTAAAAACGTACTAAATAATTAGGTTACGTAACATACATACTATATGTAACATCCATTAAACTTCACGAAAGTCAGTCCCGGGTTTTAACTGTCTAATCAATCAGTTATTCTGCTATCAAATCTTATGTTAAGAGCGTTTACGACGTACGGCATTTCATACAAACTTTCAAGTCCTTGTTTTTCGTAATGAATGAACTGATTTTAATGAAACTTCATACGCATAAGCTTAAGCTTGTTTAGCTAAAACTTATCAAATAATAAATTTTGGTTTGATTGGCGACTGTGCCAATTACCCAACTATTGGCCTGAGTAACTGCCCTCTGCGCCACTGCTTGTGGGTTAAGTTCCCATATAAATATACTAATTGTTCCTGTTCTGCGTATTTGTGCATGTAAAGTCCGGAAAAAATACAAATTCAATTCTCAGCAGCCGTCATTCTGTGTCAGACATAAGAAGAAGCTGTTACACGACCAATTGACGTAGTATTCCATTCTGCTCAACAATCAAGTTTCCCGACTGTACCTACAATCCCACTTGTGTGAATTCACATACCTTTTTTTTGGGTGGGAAATCATCAAATGACTTCTCCCGCTCTGGGCGGAGCGGGAGGGCGTGTCAGACTTTTACTGACTAAAACCCACCCGTGTTCCTTCAGTTGCCTGTGCCAGGGGCCACGGTAACTCTTTCGAACATCCCGCGATCCTGGCTGATGATTCACATACCTACGGCGCGGTACAGCGGTTTCGGACGTCTATACGTCACACTTCACAATGAAAAACTGTCACTTTTAGACTGACGTTTGGACCCATAACTTGCTACTTGAACTAAAATCCCTGCATAACTAATACAAACGTAAATCAGCCATAAGTAAGTGCAGTCATAATACAGGACCAAATAATGTAGTGGGAGGTTTAAAAGAAGCCAGTTTTCCAAGATAAAACCCAAGATCGATTTTAGAGATGAGAGCATTTTATAAATAGGTACCTTAGAGCTTGGAGCTCTGTTCGTCCCGACAGAAACAAGAGCTCCTGATTAATGGTATCCTCTCTAGCAGACGCCTACATTGCTTGCGATGCGACGTCATTTGTTTTAGCTTGTTTTTGCTATGGGCCAGAATGTTTGGGAGCTCTTTTTTAGGGTTCCGTAGGCAACAAGGAACCCTTATAGATTCGCCATGTCCATCTGTCTGTCAGCGGCATTGCGCAAAGACTCATTATACTAGAAAGCTGTAACGCACAGGTATACCATATTAGCCACGCCGACGAAGTGGTAAAATAAAATTTTGAAATCATTATTTTATGGTGCCTCCCCTACATGTAAAGTGGGGATGACTTTTTTTCTCGTCTATCCCATGGTGTGGGGTGTCGTTGGATAGGCCGTTCAAAAATATTGCGTGTGTGTGTTTAAACACACCCGCAACATTTTTTCGATTCAGGGATCCGTTTGCTAAATAATAAGCTTTAATGTACTAACTTTTGCTAGACTCAAGTGTCCTCCCCTCCTGGCTAAATGGTTGCTTTTGGATATGTGAAAAAATTCACGGCAGTAGTATATATAACGAAGTTATTAGTAAAACTATCACAACTGAGTAGGCTTCACAAGTTAACGAGTAATAGTCGGCCAACTTACATTTGCGATTTTTTAACTACAATGTTATGTTTGTTCTTGGGATAAATAATTCATCTCAACTACGGAACCCTTCATTGTGCGTGGCCCGACACGCACTTGGCCGGATTTTGTTTTAGGGTTAAGTAAAGATTAAGTGGATTACGACTGTTTACAGTACCTACTTGAAATAAAATATAGGTACATAGATTGTCCATTTGGCCTTTTCACAAACTATCATAGTAGTAATTAGTAAATAAGAATACCAAATGTTTGTGTTTCTACAGATTTCATCTCATACAGAGAAGGAATTCATTGCCTATTATTGTGTTTGGAGCCTCTTTGGTCTAGTGGTTGCAAACGCTACTGCTGCACACGAAGTTCTGGGTTCGATTCCCGGATCGGGCAAAGTGTTATTGGATTTTTCCATCTTGAATTTCTCAGTCCGCAGTCTAGATTTGTGCCCCGTTGATGGCAATAGGCTCGCCCCCTATTACATGGGACTTAAACATAACTGGCGAAGTGTGGGTGAACTATTAGTGTGGATTACACGCGTAATATTATGTGTTGTATTGTGTAAAAAAAAAAAAAAAAGATCATCCATCTAGGCCATTCACAAACTAGTTGTAATTAGTAAGTGAGAAAAGCGAGTGTTTGTGTTTCTACAGGTTTCTTTTCATACAGAGTAAAAATAATAATTAATTACCTTCTAAAGTGTTTGGCGGTTTGAGGCCAATGTAAGCCAAGGTTTTCTCACGACGCGACGATGATTTATTTAAACGTTAATCACTGTTTTGGTTTAATCTATACTTTTGTTTGTTTGAACGCGCTAACACGCGCTCTGGAACTAGGTACCAGTTGGATTTGAAAAATTCTTTTTGCATTTGATAGTCCAATTTTTGAGGAAGACTGGGCTATTTAACATCATGCCAGAACCCTTAGAAGGCGAGCAAAATAAAAAAATAAATCAGAAAGAGAAAATGCTACGTTTTAGGTTATTATCATAAACCTCTTCGCTATAAGGTACCGCTTTTGTAATAAGTTCATTAGGTAATTTGAAAATTAAATAAATAAGAAAAGAATTAATACGAACCTCTTTATGAAAACGTTTCATTAAAATCTTAAATGTAGGTATTTTTAATTTATTCATTAAAAGCTTTGGCCAGACTTTAAACCACTCAAAAACAGAAACTTTTAAATGCACAAATGTTGAAGTTATTTGCAAAGTTGTAAGTATATATACAGGGCGGCAGGGACATCGACGCCCAACCATTTGTTACCATGTACATGATTCTGGACACCTTTGTTTGGATGGGAAATCATCAAATGACTTCTCCCGCTCTGGGCGGAGTGGGAGGGCGTGTCAAACTTTTACTGACTAAAACCCACCCGTGTTCCTTCAGTTGCCTGAGCCGGGTAACTCTTTCGAACATCCCGCAACCCTAGTTGACATCGGCCCTAGCGGACCCCCTCAATTAGTGCAGACATCTCTTTGAAGCGCGCATGGAACACAACGCGCCATCGACCAGGGTCTGGTCCTTACCAGACGGCGAGCTACCCATTGCTCGCCATCCGCAAGCCCATGCCTACGGTGGCTGGAAATCGGCTATCAATTTCCGAAGCCCAGGGCGTCTCCTGCGGTGACTAGGGGCGTGAGGGTGCAAAATTTGCATCTCCCTCAAGCGTTCCGCCTCCTCCTTCGCGAGCATTACTGCTTCGCAGAAAGAGATGATGACAGGCCGGACGCGAAAAATCGCCGCCGCCGATTGCTTCCGCGAGGACACGGCGGTGATCCGCCCAAGCTGGATAGACCTCCACCGTATGCTCCACCGTGTCCTCCGGGCGATCCACATAGTGGTGACACCCGGGCGTTTCCTCCCGCCTTACCCGGAACAGATACCTCCCGAAGCACCCGTGTCCGGTGAGGACCTGTGTCAGGCGGAAGGTGAGGACACCATGGCTTCTCTCCAGCCACTCCTCAAAGAGGGAACTTATCGCCGCAATTTTGTGGCGTGCCCATGATTCTGGACCCCTGCGTTGAAATTTTTTGACGCGTTATTTAAAAAAAATCTGCTATTTTCTATAAAAATACAATACCTACGCGGTCAAAATGTATGAAACAGCAATTTTTTTTTTATTAACCGACGAAAAGTTTCAACGCAGAGGGGTCATCAATCATGTACTAAATCCATGGTAATACCTATATGTTGCGAGTCAATGTCCCTGCCACCCTGCATATACTATTAAAACCTTGGAAAGTTTACTGTCATCTAAACAGAAAGTCTGTTTGGGAATAAAGTTTCGAAATACAAACAAGTTGTGAAAGACCTTTGATAATATTATTAATTATAGCGAGCGTCGTGTAATTAATTAGAATGAATTACATTTCACACTAAATTGAAAGCTAAATAGTGTAGGAAATTGTATAGAAATTTATTTGGTTCTAAAACATCTAGCCGTTTCCCAGCTATGTTGGGGTCGGCTTCTAGTCTAACCGGATGCATTATGTTGTACTAAAATAAATAATAATTTAAGAAGATAAGATTTGAATAATTAAAACGGTAATAAATATGAATGGTTTTCTTAGTTAATTTTGGACACATACTGACTTACAATAAAAAAAAAACATCGCTAAAAAAATTTACTTATTTGTCATCATAAAGCTCATATTATTATCACATGTGTATGTTTGGTCGTGAGCTACATGATCACCCAATCATCCACTAACATGCAATTTCAAAGCGAAATAATAACTCGATTCTGAAATTGAAAAAGCCAAAACGCATTCAACGCCATTCAACTTTTATGTTAAAAATAAACTCTCCTCTTTTAAAATTATTACCACGAAAAATGTCATTATGAATTTATTAAAACCGATAAATTATTTAAAACCAATTTAGTAAAATACAGCAAAGTTGGAGCAGGGTTGTCACTCAACTTTTCTTTTAATTTTTTCACAATTATGAAATTCTAACAAGCTTCACAATTTCATTTAAAACTGTTTTTCCTTTTCCTAGTGAAAAACAAATATCACAAAAAGGCCGTGTTTAAGAAAGTAACAACTTTCTTAAACACGTTCTAATCTACACATTTAATAAATTAGTAATGAAGTCAAAATTGTACATTGAATACTTTTGAAAAAAAAAACGTAATTATTGCTTCAGGGTGTGGGAACAAATGTGATGCCGAAAATATAAAAATATATTATCGTTTTTAGATTTTTTGTCCGTTTGTCTGTTTGTCTGGATATATGTTTCGGATTGGCGCAAACACGGCTGAACGGACTTGGATGAAATTTGGAATCCTACTCAAAATGAAAACTACTGTGTGTTCTTTGTTACATGTCATAATTGGTAAACAAACACTGTAAGAAAATCACGAGTTTTGGCAAGACAAGCAAAGTAAAATGCACTTTAAGTCTTCTAAATCCTAGCCTAGATATTAAAAAATAGTAAGCACCTTGTATCTCTTGTCCATCTAATCCACAGCGCAGCGTGAAACAAGCAAATAAGTTGAAAATTAAAGAAGAAATTGCTAAGAAAAATACTGCTTTTTGTATGTTTTATTTATTTAACTACGAGAAATATTGTCATGCATTTTATTTAAAACTAGCTGTGCCCTGTGACTTCGTTCACGTGGAAGTCGCAAGATACACAAATATAGTAAAATAACAGCCACATTTAATAAAACTCTCTCGTCCCCCAAACCGCCGCGTTACATCGCCTGTCCACGCTATTACTTTGTTTTCGCTTAGCGTTCTTTCTGACTTTTTCTTTTTGCTCAGCTTCTAAGGGTCTTAGCGTGGCGTTAAATAGCCTATCACCATCCTCGAAAATTGGGCTGTCAAATGCAAAAATATTTTTTCTAATCTGACTGATAATTCCAGAGTCAGAGAGAGAGATTTTCAGAGAGATTTTTGTTCACAATTTCTTTGGATTTACTTTTTTTTGCATGGAACCCTAATTATTTTTCTAAAATAAAAGTAAATTAAGTTACTCCTTATAACATCAGCTATCTACAAGTGAAAGTCCTGTCAAAACTGGTTCAGCCGTTTCGGGAATTAGCCGGAACGAACAGACAGACAGACAGACAGACATACAGAAAAATGGGCAAAAAGTAAAAAAAAAATGTTTATTTTATAAGCACCGTATAAACTTTCGTATCGACGGCGAAGTGCCAATACCTCCTAACTGACATTTTACGAGAAATTCACTTTTTTATCGTTTTGAATTTAAAGGCGATGTTTCAAAATTTTCAATTTCAATTTTTTTTGTTTCTATATAGGGTGTCCGGTTTCGGAATAGCAAAACTTAAACGGAAGGTACAGACCATCAAACTGAACAACTTTTTCCCGGGGACCAACATCGTAATCGTAAAAAAAAAATCTGTCGTCCCATACAAAACTTCAATACCTACTCGAACAAATGTATGAGACGACTGATATTTTTTTTGCGATTACGATGTTGGTCCCCGGGAGAAAGTTGTTCAGTTTGATGGTCTGTACCTCACCCTTAATTTTCGTCACACTGTGTACAGACACATTGTATATGTAGACTAATTTGCTTTTTAACTGACGAAAAAAAGGAGGAGGTCGAAGGAAGAAAGTCGAAGCGTATACATATTGTATATATAGTGTATATTTTTTTTGTCAATTTACTAAATTATAAACTAAATACATCTGACTTTATTACTGAGCGAGTGTTTATAGCACGGCAATATCCCTACATATTTTTTAACTGGCGAGAGATTAACGCTTAATAATAATACAAATTATTTTTTTCTGCTACTTTCATAAGAAATCAAAACTATAGGACTCACAAAACTCAAATAACTCAAACTCACAGCATTTATTTTACTTCAACCATTTACAGGCATTTTTGAATAAATTGCGAAAGGAGTCTGTCATTCAGACAGATGAAGCTACTCGTAGTTGCCTATTCCAAAGCTTCCTATGGAGAAGAACGGGCAAGAAACTCTATGGACAAAATAAAATCAATGTGCTAATGTGCGTGTGTGTGTGTGCAAATGCACATTTTTTATGTTTTTCGCAATTGTCAACCCTAATCCTAACAAAGAGATTGCTCTGAATAGAAATAAATTGAGTAAACTTTGATAGGGTTTGAGAATAACAGCAATTAGCTAAACATGGGATCAGTTTCAGATCAAAAGCTAGTTAGTGCAGAATCTAGAATCTCTTGTTTTGAAATAGAGACTGTAATTGGATTTATACACAAATCAAAAGTGTCTAAGGATCAAGTACGTTTTAGAGTATCGCCGCAATCGAGGATTATTATTTTAACTTTTTTCGATCGTTATTGATTCTTTTTAGTGAATTACACTATTTTAACAAAGAATATTCTTTAAGTTTTGATTAAAAATAGAAAATCAACTATCAATCAAGGTTCCTAAAAAAGTGTGTAATAGCGTTTTTACAAAACCATTACAATTTCTCCATCGGAACTGAAAAAAATTGCATAGATAAGGAGCGACGACTTCATTTTACACGAGAAGAGATGATGAGAGCCGTCTGAATGTTACAAGCTGGTTCCAGGCAACCTACTGTGGCTGTCGCTCTTGGCACTACACAGAGCGTCATAAGCCGCCTCTGGACACGCTATCGTATCACGGGCAGCATGACCGAGCGGCATGGAGGACGATCTCGCACCACCACTCGCAGACAGGACCGGTACATCCAAAATACTGCTCGACGGAATCGTACCATGACCGCCATAATGTTGGCTCCACAGCTCTTCAGGCTTGCTGATAAGCGACCAAACCAACCGAAATCGTTTACGTGAAGTGCGTCTGCGTTCCCGAAGGCCGCTGAGAGTTCCACCTATAGCACTACGTAATCGTAGGGCCCGTTTACAATGGGCTCCCGAACACAGAAATTGGGAGGAAGAAGACTGGCGTTGTGTTTGCCTTTCCGATGAATCTCGTTTCGGTATGATGCCGGATACAAGACTTACTCGAGTTTGGAGGACTTCTGGACATCAAAAATGTTTGAAATTGTGCAGAAAGTTCATTCATGTGGAGGGGGAACTACGAGTATTAGACCCCTCCATATGAATATATGGAGGGCCGGATATATGGTTTGGGCCGGTATTTGATCGGTGGAAGAACCGATCTCATTTGGATCAGGGGCAACCTCAATGCACAGATTTATGTGGAGAGGATTGTTTCATACGTGATCATCTCTTTGCGAAGCCGGTTGGATGATTCGTTTCAACTAATGGTCGACACCTCCACACACGGCTTTTTTTTTGTGGATGGGAAATAATTAAATGACTTCTCCCGCTCTGGGCGGAGCGGGAGGGCGTGTCAGACTTTTACTGACTAAAACCCACCCGTGTTCCTTCTGTTGCCTGTGCCGGGGCCACGGTAACTCTTTCGAATATCCCACAACCCTGGCTGGCATCGGCCCTAGCGGACCTCTTCAATGGGGCTGACATCTCTTTGAGGTGCGCGTGGAACGCAACGCGCCGTCGACTCAGGCCTTGTCCTTACCGGACGGCGAGCTACCCATTGCTCGCCGTCCGCAAGCCCGCACCTACGGTGGCCGGGAATCGGCTGCCAATTCCCGACGCCCAGGGAAACACACGGCTAGAGTCGTAAAACACCCTCTTGCCGATGCTCGCATCAACGTTCTGCCGTAGCCTGCTCAATCGCTAAACCTCAACCCAATTGGGCACGCATGGGATATGCTCCGAAGAAGAGCTCTGCCGAGTATGGATGCCGTGCATACACCACAACAAATTTTTGACTGGTTCGAAAGAACGCGGGCGGCCATTCCTCAGAGCGATTTTGATGAACTGATTTTAAGCATACCAAATCGCTGTGATTGTGTGATTCGTATCAATGGTGAAAACACAGATTATTATTTTTTTTATCTTTACAATAAAAATTTTAAAGTCCTCATTTTTGCCTTTTTTGTCATTTAATTGACGACGTTAACTTAGGTTTTGCCAACCCACAATTTGCAAAAATTGCATTTTTCCTTAATTTTTACAAAATATAGG
Source organism: Fissipunctia ypsillon (assembly GCA_947568875.1). Classification (NCBI taxonomy): domain Eukaryota; kingdom Metazoa; phylum Arthropoda; class Insecta; order Lepidoptera; family Noctuidae; genus Fissipunctia; species Fissipunctia ypsillon. The sequence continues at coordinate 20,745,118 of OX387660.1, read as the reverse complement.
GGCAAGTTGTTAACTTAGGGCTGATTTTCCAATCGTCAGATAACTTTTATCTGAGGAATAAATATGGCGGTTTGACATATTTTCTATACAAAAGCTGTCAAAACGTCAAACATATTCCCCAGATAAAAGTTATCTGCCGATTGAAAAATCGGTCCTTAAACATAGGAATTAAAGTAAGAAGCCAGTCTGGACGACTAAATTTGGTAAATATTAATTGGATATTTTTTTATAGTTAAAAATGTACTCGAGCTTTTGATGTGTGTAGTTATTTTACATGAAAATTGATGAACCTATTATTTATGTCTTTATGATAACATTATTCAAATCTATCAAGAATAACAATATAACAACAATAAAATAACATAATATTGGAACGAACTCAATAAATTTCTCATTTATAATATACATTCTGCGACACACTTTTGTAGCTATCATCGTTTCCATTGTTATTGTAAGTATTTATATTATTTTTGTAATGGAACACGGGGGTGAGGTAAATCCTACACTATAACCAGTATCTGGCTAATGATTTCCAAATTCCATTCACGTCCAAAACTACTCGGATAATAACGTAACATCACGCCTTGTTTCCCCGAATAATTGGGCAGAGGTGTACCATTACTGGCGAAATGTGGGTGTTATCTTAAAGTCCCATGTAATAAGGGGCCAGCCTATTGCCATGAACCGGGCACAAATGCAGACTCCACGCTGCTACTGAGAAATTCCATATAGAAAAACCCATTAACACTTTGCCTGAGCTGGGAGGACCTCATGCCCGGCAGTAGCACTCGCGACCACTAGACCAACGAGGCAAATGATCGGTATAATCCTACACATTACAGCCAGAATCTGGCTAATGCATTCCAAATGGAGCCCTATTCACGGCCGCATCTAATTGGATAATAACGACGTGAAAATCACGTCTGAAAATTCATATACAAACATAATTACTGTTTTCCGTCAAAAGCCAGTGAACGCTTTAATAGAAACCAAAATACTAAATGAACATTTGGAATATTAATTATCCCTTTGGTTATAAAGTTCCCAAGTCTTTGTTGGGCGCTATTCCTAACTTCATAATATAATTATAGGTTCTCGATTATTTTAATAATAGAGGGTTTTAATAGGGTCGTTTGATTCTTCTCGATACGGATATTTATAAACATTTTGTTTTATGTTTTAGGAATATTAAAATTATACTACATTGTTCACCGAGCGGAGAAAGTGGATCATTGGTTCAGCAAAAGTATGTAGCCAGTATCATTTTACGCTTGGTGATAAAAACTTTTTGTCTTTTGGCATTATACTATACTAGCTTCCGCCCGTGACTTCGTCCACGTGTAAATTCTTGTTCCCCCGACCCACCCCGTCGCATCGCATCGCCTGCGCAGTTACTTCGTTTTCGCTTAGCGCTCGTTTTTACTTTTTTCCTTTTGCTCGGCTTCTTAGGGTCCTGGCGTAATGTTACATACCCAATAGCCTTCCTCAAGAATTGGGCTATAAAATGCAAAAAGAATTTTTCAAATCCGACAAGTAGGGACAGAGATTAGCGCGTTCAAACAGTCAATAAAAAATAAAATGTGACGGTAACTAATAGACTAAGTGCATTTTTCTTACTTTAAGCATTTTTATACCCGTCGTAATTTCTAAACAAAAGGTCCGATCTGAATAATTTAAAAAGGAATTTACATGTACTTAATCAACTTTGATTATGAAACTATTTACTTAGATTAAGATTAATACTATGTTTATGAAAACACCTTCGCAAATAATGCATTATTTTATAACAAATTTGATTACCATTAAAAAAGTCATAGTGAGCCAACCTTAAAAGATAGACATATACTATCATGGACTTTTTTTTAGAACTTTTTAAGAGGAACAATTCCGTCATAACGTCATTCTTGCGTAACTTTAACCGGTAACTCAGCGCACGCCACGGAAGCTCTCAAAAGGAATAAAATTTTCCCGGTTTCGCAACATTTTTCATTGATGCTCCGCTCCTATTGGTTGTAGCGTGATGTTATATAACCTATAACCTTCCTCGATAAATGCACTATCCAACACTAAAAGATTTTTTTTATTCAAACCAGTAGTTCCTGAGATTAGCGCGTTCAACCAAACAAACAAACTCTTCAGCTTTATAATATTAGTATAGATATTTAATTATGTTAGCTACTGAATTGACCAAAATTAAAAAAAAACAGCATGTTAGCAATCGATTTTCATACTTTTTTTCGACCTGTACATTTGTTCAACAGTAATGACGGAACAGCAAAGGAGTGGAACTCTCTGCCTTTTTTTTTTGTGGATGGGAAATCATCAGATGACTTCTCCCGCTCTGGGCGGAGCGGGAAGGCGTGTCAGACTTTTACTGACTAAAACCCACCCGTGTTCCTTCTGTTGCCTGTACCGGGGCCAGGGTAACTCTTCCGAACATCCCGCAACCCCGGCTGGCATCGGTCCTGGCGGACCCCTTCAATGCTGCTGACATCTCTTTGAGGCGCGCGTGGAACACAACGCGCCGTTGACTCGGGCCTGGTAATTACCGGACGGCGAGCTACCCATTGCTCGCCGTCCGCAAGCCCACGCCTACGGTGGCCGGGAATCGGCTGCCAATTCCCGACGCCCAGGGCGTCTCCTGCGGCGACTAGGGGCGTGAGGGCGCAAAGCTTGCCTCTCCCTCACGCGTCCCGCCTCCTCCTTCGCGAGCATTACTGCTTCGCAGAAGGAGGTAATGGCTTCCCATGTACTCTCGCTCCGTACCATGGCCGGGACCAGGGCCGGACGCGAGAGATCGCCGCCGCCGATTGCTTCCGCGAGGACACGGCGGTGCTCCACCCAAGCCGGGCAGACCTCCACCGTATGCTCCACCGTGTCCTCCGGGCGATCCACACAGTAGTGGCACCCGGGCGTTTCCTCCCGCCTTATTCGGAACAGATACCTCCCGAAGCACCCGTGTCCGGTGAGGACCTGCGTCAGGCGGAAGATGAGGACGCCGTGGCGCCTCTCCAGCCACTCCTCAAAGAGGGGACTTATTGCCGCAATTGTGGCGTGCCCAGCGCTGGGTTGCGACAATCGCACTCTCCATGCCGCCATGAGATCCTACCGGAGCTCTGTCCACCGTGCCGCGATTTCTCGCGGCAACGGAGTTACGCCCAGTCTTGCCTCCTCGCGCCACTCCCACATGTACGCGAGGACTTTTGCCTCCAGATCCCATGGCGGTAATCCGGCAAGGAGGTTCGCCGCCTCCCCGGAGACCGTGCGGTATCCCCGGGCTAACCGGATGGCCATGACCCTCTGGGACGCGTTCAACCGACGGATGGGTCGCCGCCTCACGGAACGCGCCCACACTGGAGCTCCGTAAAAGGCCATGGACCGCACGACCCCCGCGTAGAGCCTCCGGTAGGAGGCGTTTGGACCCCGTAAGACTGGTGGATGCCAAGTTTCACAGCTTGGCTCATCGCCGCAAGGTTGCCTGCTTGTCGGTCTTCTACAGATTGTACTTCGGGGAGTGTGCTCAAGAACTCCACGACCTCATTCCGCCGGCCCCCTTCTATCAGCGGACATCTAGACGCACTGCAAGTTACCATCCTTACCTAGTTGCTATCCCACCAATTCGCACTAAGCGTTTCCAAATGTCTTTTGTGATGCGCACAGCAAAGGAGTGGAACTCTCTGCCTGCGTCTGTGTTTCCGAACGTATACAACCCCGATCTCTTCAAAGTGAGAGTTAACAGGCTTCTTCTGGGTAAGCTCGCTCCATCGTCGACTTTGTCTCTATCATCTCTGACCTAGACTAGAGTCAAGAGTAAACCTATCTTAAATAAAAAAAAAATAAAAAAAATAATAAAAATGACGTACATTCTGCCTCATTTAAAAAAAAAGTAATAAGCACATAATTAAAAGTAATAAGGTACTTTCCAAGCAGGTATAGTATAAACGTCTTTTATTCACAATATATATAAAACTCACGGCAAGCCCACTTTCTCAGTAATGTTGACACGGTGGCTGCCGGCATTAGATGTTTATTGACCCCGAATTGCGCAAATAACCGTGCTTAATGGACACCTAGCATAACACTTTGACAGACAGAGTTTGTTGGTAGCTTCACAGGTACCTGTTTTTTTTCAGGTGCTGTCATCGGACGCTATGCGACATAGTTGTTGATCTAATGAGACGCTAACGTCGCGTCAACGGACGTATTATCTTCACAATCACGTCTACTCAACGCAAGCACAGCGGTGTGTACTCAGCATGTACGTGGTGTCAACGCCCACGTTACCGTTAGTCACTGAGGAACCCGAACGTGACGTCCCGGTGACGGCGCTTGTTTGTCTACCGCGGCCGAACTCGGCGGTTCAGTATGTTATGATAGACAAAACAAAAGCCGGGTGAACGGCGGCGGTACGACGACAGTGTATGGACAAAATCAAACTTGTTTTGTATTGCCGGCACATCGGCCCGTCACAATCCCGGGCCGAGTTCTAGCGATCGCGCCGAACTACTCGAAATTTCAGCGGCCGGTATGACGGCGCTCGGGTGACGCAGGTGCGGGCGATGAACACGCGGCCATAGAAAATGTATATATCGCTAAGACCACCCATTGTGTCACCCTATGTAAAATTTCTGCATTTATATCTGTGATTTTAATAGAGTACATCTATTTATGTATCTACGTGAAATTATACTAACTTAGCATTCTCAAAATACTTGGCCTTCCATTTAACTCAACTTCTCACTGTCCCTTATCAACGTCAAAATTTTAAAACTCCTTGAATTATTGGAACGGTGAAAGGTGCTTAACACTTCCGCGCTCACATTAATTTTGAAACTTTTAAAATCGAATGAAGTCGAAACTCTATGATAAAAATGAAATTGGATTAAGCGTACGTATATTGAAAAAAGATTTTCTGTCTCCATTCAATAGTAAGATGATAGGTTTTTGCTAATTTAGTTAAAGTATTAGGTGCCTTTCTTAGGCTCCTGTCCCATCGCGACGAGGAAGCGACTACCTTCAAATCAACGATTTTTCGTTCAAGGAACGTACAAAAGATTGTAGGTCCCGTATAAGTAAAAGAGATAGGTACATATTTAATAGTCGATCGCTGACTGTTCTCGTTTTTCGCAGCGACAAGAGCTATCAAAAAGAGTACTCGCTTAGCGACGCTCGCTTGGCGGGCAGAACACTCGCCGAGAGACTCACGCTTGGTACATATGCATACCAGCGAGTAATCGCTAATCGATATCTTGACGTTGTCTTTCCATGGGGGTATGGACAGCCGATGATGTTTTTATCGGTAGAAGTGGTATGGTGTAACACACATGCATGCATATTACACTCACGACTTTTTGCCATAAGGTAAGGCAGAAACTAAAGAAAGCCACCTGCTACGATCATTACGAACTCCTTCCGCTTTGTTTACGAATGTGCAAGGCTTGGAACCGGTACCAAAAGTACAGGTTCTGTATCGGTACTTAGCGGTTCTTGCCATTTCAGTACCTGGGTCCCGGCTTTAGACGGGTACCGGTACTCCACTTAACAATACCAGTACCAAATTCAGGTACCCGCCGCGTACCACAAATATCGCATTCGTACGAGGAACCTCGTATGGTTGGCCACCTTGAAGTTATTTTTCTAATACTTATTAACTATCCTTTTTACTCACTCTAACTTACGGAAATATTTGTTTGGTACCGGTACAATAGCGGTACTGATTAGAAAGTTCGGTACCAATAGTACAGATACTACGTCTGGTACCGGTATCACTACAAAGTCAATGGTGGTTCCCAGAAATACCGGTATTTCATGCCCTGGGTATGTGCAATATATATTAAAAGTGAAATATGAAAGAAGACTCTTCATCCCCAGATAGACAATTTTTGCGGGACACCAAAATGCAGTCTTCCTAAATAAACCCAAGCTTTTTATGTACATATGTAAAAAAATAAACATAAAATCATAGGGCATCAATAAATTCGTCCGCATCGCTGTCAACAGGAAAAGTGCCCAAAGGGCTCAGCATTGCCACGTTGTATGGCGATGCTGATTCTTTCGCCAAAGAATAGGCCAGCCCTTTGGTCACGTGAAGAGTCGACCAACCGCTTGGCGATGTCTTGGAAAACCAAGTGGGCACTCGGACCCCATGGTCCTAGTGTTTCAACCCCAAACGGCTCGAACATATAACTCCCAAAAAGATTGGAATATTTTCGCCGTTTGAGGTTTTCTGCACCTGCAGCAGCCGCCCCAGCACAGCCCGCCGTACTAGGAAGATGGGATGGCGCAAGGGTGTCGACACATGTTGCATCCCACACCAAAGGCCTGCCTAACTTCCAAGGCATTATGGTCATTCCGTCTGGTCTATTATAATTATTATTTTAAGTCTGTTAGCTTATATGTTATGTAAATATTATATTCCAAAATAAAATAAAAGCTTTTTATTATTTTACAACTGTAAAGCCATTCAACCACTTCCTGTAAGTATCGTAAGAAAATACATAAAACATTCTGCTATCACATTCGATTTCCTTTAACAATTCCAAGTGGATTCGAGAGCGGAGTCGATGCTAGGGGATTAATGTTTAACAGGAAGGTAGCACTCTTGAGTATGTTTACCCAGCATCAACCTAACAGACAATATTTAAAGTGTTCTTTGAAAAGGTAGTTGTATGCTTAGGTTTTCTTAAAGTTGATAATAGGAATCTTGAATAGTGCACGAGTAAAATTATGTTTTTAAAACTATTTATGCAGCACTAATTTGACGTTTTCAAATAGTACTTATCTGGACGTAATTTAATGGCCATCGTTTCAAGTAAATATTGGAGTTTTGGAGACCTAACATGTTTTCTGTCAGCAAAATACAGTGAGATGCTTCAAATCTAACCTAGCTGAGTCAGACTGCTTTGAATTTGGGGTCACGAGCTGGATTTATTTGGGATAGCCTTTACTTTGCAAACACATAAATATCATGTTGAGCGAAGATGTGTTTTTTGCTGATACTATTATTTAAGTGATGTACAGCGACCAGCAGATTTGTTTGTGAACCCAATATTTAGGTGTACAGCAAAAATTCAATATTAACTCTATATTTACAGGTATCTACTCACTAGTTGTGCCCCGCGACTTCGTTCGCGTGGAAGTCATAAGATACACAATATGCAACAACCACATAACACCACAACAGCCACATTTTAATAAAACTCCCTCGTCCCCCGATCCGCCGCATTGCATCGCATCGCCCGCCAGCGCTATTACTTCGTTTTCGCTTGGCGTTCTTACTGATTCTTTTCCTTTTGTTTGGCCCCTAAGGGTCGTAGCGTGATGTTAAATAACCTATTACCATCCTCGAGAATTGGGCTACCAAATGCAAAAAGAATTTTTCAAATCCGATTTTTGTTCATAATTTCATGGGTTTTAATTTTTTTCTAAAATAAAAGAAACATAAGTTACTCCTTGTAACATCAGCTATCTGTCAGTGAAAGTCCCGTCAAAATCGGTCAAACCGTTTCGGAGTTTAGCCGGAACAAACAGATAGACAGACAAAACTTTTGAAAATTGTTTTTTGTTACAGGTACCGTATATACTTTCATTAGCATTTAGTAAAAAACTGTTATTTTGACATGACAAACAGACACTTCAATTTTATTTATAAGTATAAATAGTTTGAAAGCCAAGGCTTTACAGCATTACTAAATTGGTTCAAAATAATACCGCCTTTCTACTTCAGGATATGAAAAACTAAGTTAGTAATCAAAGAAATGTTGCATTCCTTCGCTCTTTGTGATATTACGCTATTTAAAGCTAGACGAGCTACGCTCTGAAAAGAATTTAAAGCAAAAGAAAATCAAATCAAAATCATCCCTATAGTATTTCTGGGATGGGAGACAAGTTATAAGAATAAAGATAAAATACTCTTTAGTATGTACAACATAAATATTACAGTTAAAAAAGTATAAACTAAAAAATTAAAAAAGTACTGCCTCGTTGGTCTAGTGGTCGCAAGCACTACTACTGAGCATGAGGTCCTGGGTTCGATTCCCCGGTTAGGCCAAGTGTTATTGGGTTTTTCCATCTGGAATTTCTCACTGGCCGGAGTTTGGATTTGTGCCCGGTTGATAGTAATAGGCTCGCCCCCTATTACAAGGGACTTATACATGACGCGAAACTGGCGAAAACTATAGGTACACCTCTGCCTAACCTTTCGGGGAATACAGGCGTGATGTAATGTTATGTAAAAAAGTAAAAAGTTTTAGTGTGTGTATTAAAAGTAGAAATAAATTAAATTATTTTATATTATTTTATTCTATTATTGTAGTGTTTTCATTTAATTATTTGTGTTTATGGAAAATAGTCTACTTGATACTTACTAATCAGTAATCTACGTATACAGTATGGGGACCACATATGTGCAATAAATTATAGGATATACTTGTTATCGCCTTTTCTGACGATATTCAAAAAAATTACGAAATCGGTCCAGTAATTAGGTCAAAAAGTATAGTTTTAATTTTGAGCAAATTTGAACACTCTGTAGAATTGGATCACTAAGTCAATGATTCAATGAACTTGAATCCTTAGTCATGTGCGCAAACACAAAACATGTTCGGCGAACAATGGATTGGACGCTGTGGTGCACCGCAGGTGGCCAGCTCGGTTGTCTAAACAGAGTGTTTACTTTTACTGAATTTATTTTAATATTTATTTTGTTTGAAAACGTAATTTTTTTAAATTACGGTTTTTTATTTAATATATAATCTTGCTATACTTCTGTGCACTAGAATTACTTACGGTTTCATTTATTGTATATATGTGGGCTCCATACTGTATATCCGCCTGTTACATATGTGGGCTCCATACTGTATATCCGCCTGTTACATATGTGGGCTCCATACTGTATATCTGACTGTTACATATGTGGGCTCCATACTGTATATCCGCCTGTTACATATGTGGGCTCCATACTGTATATCCGCCTGTTACATATGTGGGCTCCATACTGTATATCTGACTGTTACATATGTGGGCTCCATACTGTATATCTGACTGTTACATATGTGGGCTCCATACTGTATATCCGCCTGTTACATATGTGGGCTCCATACTGTATATCTGACTGTTACATATGTGGGCTCCATACTGTATATCTGACTGTTACATATGTGGGCTCCATACTGTATATCCGCCTGTTACATATGTGGGCTCCATACTGTATATCCGCCTGTTACATATGTGGGCTCCATACTGTATATCTGACTGTTACATATGTGGGCTCCATACTGTATATCTGACTGTTACATATGTGGGCTCCATACTGTATATCTGACTGTAACATATGTGGGCTCCATACTGTTTATCTGACTGTTACATATGTGGGCTCCATACTGTATATCTGACTGTTACATATGTGGGCTCCATACTGTATATCTGACTGTTACATATGTGGGCTCCATACTGTATATCTGACTGTTACATATGTGGGCTCCATACTGTATATCTGACTGTTACATATGTGGGCTCCATACTGTATATCTGACTGTTACATATGTGGGCTCCATACTGTATATCTGACTGTTACATATGTGGGCTCCATACTGTATATCTGACTGTTACATATGTGGGCTCCATACTGTATATCTGACTGTTACATATGTGGGCTCCATACTGTATATCTGACTGTTACATATGTGGGCTCCATACTGTATATCTGACTGTTACATATGTGGGCTCCATACTGTATATCCGCCTGTTACATATGTGGGCTCCATACTGTATATCCGCCTGTTACATATGTGGGCTCCATACTGTATATCTGACTGTTACATATGTGGGCTCCATACTGTATATCTGACTGTTACATATGTGGGCTCCATACTGTATATCTGACTGTTACATATCAGTACCACGCCATAACACCGTCACTTATGTATGGGTCATTGAACTATGTCAGTTACCTAAAAATAAAGTTGAATATGCAAATTCGTAAATAAATAAAAATCAGACATTACAGACCACACAATCCATAAAAAAACACACACGATTTTGAATTTATCAATAAAATGGCACAATACACACATTTATTACATAAACTTACGCTTTTCTTCTCTTGCACAATAAAAATTATACATTTATCACCTCCTTATATATCAGGTGAATAGTTACACACCACTTTCTCTCTTTCAGTCGTCAGTAATTTGACTTTCGAAAGAAGAAGACAAAGCGTTGTGTAACTATACAGACGCTATACAACGTTTATTGGTAAGGAGGTAAAACCGAATCGTTTGTGTAAACTTACTTTCTCGGTACTTACAAACAAGTTTAATTTTACAATTTTATTCTGCTCGCCATTTTCATTTTACCTTTGTAATAACTGTCTTTATTACTACCAGTTGTGGGAAAAGGATTTGGGAACTAGTTGCCGGATCTAATAGTTAGAAGATAGGCGGTTTTGTAACAATAGTTTTGTGTAGTTAGGGTTACTAAATGCTTGAAATTAGATAGGTATCTACACTGGTTTGGTCTGCCATTTAATTGGGTTTTTCACTACAGCTCTATGATTAGAGCTAACAAAAGATTTATCGCAAACAAGATTTTTACCACACTTAGGCACGCGTTCATAAGCGTTAATGCTAAGGTAACTAATAGTTACTTCAGAGTGGCACATTGTAGAGAGGTAAAAAAGTTTACAAAGAAAAGAAACTCAGATTCAGTGGAACGCAGAGCAAAAGCACTTATATTATTTCTAATTGACTAGCTAAACTCCGCAGACGTTATGGGTATCGATATCTAAACACGATAAAATAAAAAACAATAACATTTGATGTTTTTTTTTTGGGAGGTCAACGACCGCTGTTAGTGTTGTTACTTGAAGTGAGTTGAGAAAATCTGTTTTATTATACCCACCACGTATGTGTAGTTTACAAAGAAAAAAAAAAAACAGATTTTTTAAACTGATATTTCAAATGACTACAATAATTGCAGTCTGTAATCCATAAAAAAACATCAACTGAATTATTTTTTTGTTTTATCATGTTTAGATATCGATACCTACCCCTAGCGTTTGCGGCGTTTAGCTACCCAATTAAAAATAACCCTGTAGACGTTTGTTCCTCAGTCACGGTTTATCCCCTGAACGGGTTCGTATGAAATTCGGCGCACAGGTAGACCATGCCTTTCATTAAAACATAGGATACTTTTTATCCGAACACACGAATTAGTTCTCCTAGAATACAAGTGAAATCGCAGGCAACAGCTAGTAGCAAAACCTTCAACACCTTACCTTGGCAGCTGGTGAACTGGATGGCTCATCGAACAGCGCCCAGACCTTAGGTTTGACTCTTTGCCAGATGCCCACGTCTCCTGCCAGGTATGCTTCTTCATAGCCGAAGAGCCTCGCGATTTCCTCCTCAGAGGGCTTCTCACTGTCAATGTCCAATTTGTCGAGGATAGCCAGGGTGTTCTGGTGACAATAAAACAGAAGTTTTATGAAGATATTATACATGAAACAAGTACCTACTGGGAAAACATTTTGTAGATTTAGATTTATTTTCCAAATATAAAAATTTCCAGTTTTTGGGTTTGAAAGAAATATCTAGGTTCATATCACAAAACAATATTCTCTTTTACATGATTATTCGGTTCTTTCGATCCACAAGTACGGTTTGAAAAACCAAGACTGTCCACCGATTTCCAGATTAACTTGAACATCGTAGTTCAAGTTAATCTGGAAATCGGTGGACAGTCAGCTCGACTACCAACCTTTCTGATTGGCTAATCTTTTATTTATTTATTTTTTATTTGCTTTTCACAATAACGTAAGCTTTTCTTGAAAAGATTATTAATCTTATCCCTGAGTTTGTTTCGCCATTTCTTCTCAGGGGTAGTCAGTTAGGAAACGTCGACTCCATCTAGCTTATTTGCAAAATTATGTGTCAAATTATACACTACATTTATATCTGTAATTTTTATGGTGTATATATATAATAAAGAGTATTCTATCTATCTATCTATTTTTTATATGACGTGAAATGCCACGGTCCCACGGCCTATCGAGGCCTGTCGCGGCATGGCGCGCGGCCATGCCTGTCGAAGCCTGTCGCGCCCAATGCTGAGCGTTCCCACCACAGGCCTCATCAGATCGACGGCTCCCCCGGCCTGTCGGCCTGGCCTGGCGTGATCTGGCCAGTGAGAAAGTGGCCGTGGGACCGCGGCATAAAAGTAGTTCTGACATCCTATTTACAGAATAAATAATTTCATTTTATTTAATTTCATTTCATTTCATTTCATTAGATACTTTTAATTTTATTGGAACTACCTACTGGTAGTTTTGTATTCAGAAAATAAAAATAAAATCCAACAAGAAATGTTGTACCCGATTATGACTAAAGTTACCTAACCATTTCACATTTCAGTCCATTGTCAGTGAAGCCCCAAATTGGAGTCCCAAATTTCACTTCGTTAAAAAGGCTTCGTTTTTCCAATCACAAGGTAGAAACCCAATTTTTCCTCGTCCTAATATTTGTAATGAGAAAAGGCTCCAAGCTATAGAGGGAGGGGGTAAAATGGTCTTTTTACTTTAAGTGGATTGATACTTTATAAACGTACACTTTCGGACAAGTTAAGAGGGGAAAACGTTATGTTTATTTTTTGTGTTTTTTTTCCGCGTAAGATAAAAGTTACCTATATTTTTTTATGTTTTTCCGCGTAATTGACTTAATAATGGAATTAATTACATAATTAAGAAGTTTATATGTCATTTGGGCAGTTGCATTGGTCACTCATTAATAAATAACTAATACGAGCAGTTGTAAATATTTTGTACACAAAGCATTTTAAATTCACGAAAAGTAAATTCGGTAAAAAGTTCGTCAATTCTGAGCGTTTAAAATCAGATAGTTAATAAGGTGCTCAAAATCATAGCTATAAAATATGCGCACGAAAGACAAAAAAAAATTACTTGCATTAAAACATTTAATTTAGATATTCTACTGTAACTGGAGTGCACTCAGAGGCGCAATTTTCACTTTACAAATGCTAATTGCTGCGCCAAGTGAACTCAGGCGTAGATAATAGGTTCGTCTCAACTTCTATCTTACTTTTCATTGTACAAATTAGTTTTGTCTGTAGTCAAGCATTTTAATATCACAAAACCATTAAACATATCTGTTTTCCGTGAGAAAGTTCAATAAGTTCAACTGAAAGAAAACATTAAATCCATATAAGAAACTTCAACAATTAAACACACACATTGTTTCGGATCATGACAAAACAAAAATTATGAAAATAAAACATGACTACTGCACTGTGTCCACCAGTGTACCATAAGAAGAGTATATTCTTATAATAATAAACTAAGCTATATTACGACAGACGTTCTGGTTTCAAACTTTTTAACGAACCAAAACAAAAAGCGATAAAAACCATCAAAGTTTTTATAACTCGGTAAACAAATACTTAGACGTATGTATAAAATAACTTTTAACTCTTTAGAGTTAAAAGTTATTTTATACATACCCAAAGCCAAAGTTTTCAGTAACTTTAGTTACTGAAAACTTTGGCCCGCTTTCTTATCCTTATTATTTATTTGTACGAAAAATATTCATATGTAAGTAAAGTAGGTAAGATTCTCGAGAAGGTTTCTTCATCCAAAATATTAAAACAGTTTTCTTAACAAATTGTATTGAAACGAAGATATACACGGTGGCATTATTTTTAAGACTTTTTTTAGGTACTATGTCGAAGATTTTTGTTTTTTTTTTTTTATAAATTCGTAGACATTTGTAAATAGGTAGTATGGCTACCTAGGTACATCGACATGACTGTTTTATCGACTTTTCCAATTTTAAACATCTACTCAGCAAAATTTAAATTAAAAAATAATAATAAAAAGAACAGGAAGACAAATACACTGCATTATTAAAGCGATATGATCTGCACAAATTAATTCATAACTAGAGAAAAATAAATAGCGCTCTTCTCTCTATATCTGAGTAACAACACGTTCTATTTTAAAGCGAAATTATATCGTAACGGGCTCGTGGCTAAGTAACAACAGCCGCACGGGTCGATCCATCAGGTTAAGCTACGATTGCCGGGGTTGTCCGTGGATGGGTGACCATCTTTACATACCGAGACTCCTCCGTGTCTTGGAAAACACGTAAAGCCGTTGGTTCCGGCTGTCATTCGTAGACCTTTAACAGTCGTTACGGGTTATCAGAAGCCCGAAAGTCTGACAATCAGTCTTACCAAGGGGTATCGTATAACCCAGTTACTGGGTTGTGGAGGTCAGATAGGCAGTCGCGCATGTAAAGTACTGGTATTCAGCTTCATCTGGTTAGACTGGAAGCCGACCCCAACATAGTTCAGAAAAGGTTAGGCTGGTTTTTTATCGTAACGGGGTTTGGAGCATTGGTATGGCCAAACGGAACAATTAAAATTTATACAATATTTGTTTTTAAAATTCTTTATGCTCTGTTACATTAAAATAAACCCACAATCTCTTTATGTCTTTAATTATGAATGTGTAGTGAATAAAACTATTCTTTCTCATAAAAAAGGTATTTTTAGGACAGTTTGCGATTTATTTTGTATCGAGCCAAATTATGTCAATTGTGTTTTGGCCCATCATAATTTACTACAGAACATCTTTAATTTTTATAATTAAGAAAAAGATTGGCAAATTTGTAGTTTTTGAGGACAAGAATGATTTTGCGTACAGCCGAAATGCGTCAAAACATCTTCTTTGGGACAAATTTCACCTTAAAAAGTATAAGAATTTACATACATAACGTAACATCACGGCTGTAATTCCTGAAGGGTTAGGCAGAGGTTTACCTATACACCCACGTTTCCCCAATTGTGTTTAAGTCCCTTGTATTGCCATCAACCGGTTACAAATCCAGACTCCGGGCTGCTACTGAGAAATTCCAGATGGAAATTCCTAATAACACTTTGCCCGACCCGGGAATCGAACCTATGCTCGACCTCATGCTCAGCAGTAGCGCTTGCGACCACTAGACTAACGAAGCAGTCGAGGCAGATTCTTTAATTATTCATAAATTAAGCCAACATTGTTCAACTAGAACTAATAATGGTTATTAAAGCTCGTTTTAAAAGATATATGGCTTGATTATGTTTGATAAAAGATATAAGGATGATGATAAAGCAGAAAGTTCAGTAAAAACTTCGCGAGAGGAATTCTGAAACTGTTGGTGAAGTTTGTGACACATTAACATTAGGGTGTATCATGAATAATGCCTTAAGTGTTTAAAAAAAAAGTATGTAATTTAAAAAAATTAAATAGACTTCAAAAAGAAATTAACTCAAAATTATGTCTTGGGATCCGTATTTTAGTTTTTTGTCACCGACTTCTGAAATTAAAGTTATTCCATAATTTTGAGTAGAGTTTGAGAGATTTTGTGAACAGATTTGTTGTAAATATTGCACTATAATTTGACCAAGGTTTTGAGATCTTTTCTCTTTGACACCACACCTGAAGCTCGTATCAATAAGCCAGGCCGTCACGCTTAAACGTATTAATTAGTCCATATCTTGAAAACTACCGAACCGATTTTGATGAAACTTGCACTGTTCCCTAAGTTGAAGTAAATATAAGCCAATAAAAAAACACGATCACAATCCGTTAAAATAGTTTCGGAAAAATGCGTGGACAAACATACACACAAACATACATACACCTATAAAATTATGTATATTTGAATGGAAGCCCTAATAGATTATCATATTATGTGAATTTAATGCAGTTCCAATAACATTACATACATACGTGTCGAATTGATAATCTCCTTTTTTTTTTGAAGTCGGTTAAAAATAGGGTGCATTAAAATAGCCTTCAGGACTGGCGCTCCCTGGACAAACAGCTATTACATTTTTTTACTCATTTTTTTTTCTGATGCTTTAGTGCTCTCTGGGTTACCAGCCTCATAGGATCAAATATATCTTAGCACAATCAACAGCCAGCCAGCATGCATATATGCACGTATTTCCGCAAGGCTCCGCTGTCTGTCCGTCCATCTAGATAGATAGATAGATAGATAAAACATTTATTCAGTACAACAATAGAAGACACAACACAAAAGCATAATTACATAAATTGTAAGAAGAAGAAAAAATAACAAGTAAACAGCAACATTATAAGAACATTAGGTACATTAAAAAGAAAACGACAGCACAAAGAAGAAATATTGTTTGTGGCAGTCCTCGGTCGGAATGCCTAACTACCTACGTCCTTAAAATAAAATGAAATGAAATTGTCTCAAGGCAAAAATCTTGTGCGGCGCGTGTCTGTAAGTTGTACCGAATGGGAGTCCAGCTCAGCATGTGCCAGGCAATTCACCTGACGCTGATATTCTGCTGGATCCCTGTGGCGCCTACGGACGCCGAGCAGATGCATAACAATGATAAATTGGTAAAGTTGAATAATAGTTTCGGTATCGGCGAGTTATCCCATTTGATAATTATTGATTATTAAATAAGTACCTATTGTTTTTGTTTGTGTATGTGAGAGTGTCGTGTGTGTGAACTACTTGATAGGCATCCATAATTACATGAATAGAAATTAAATTAATATAATTGTGTGTAGTGTTCAACGATATACAAAAATAAATAAGAGTGGCTGCGGTTAATAACTATTGTAATAGTGTGCAGTGTGTGATTACGAGATTTAAAATAGTTAAATTATAATAATCTTTCACAAGGCTGTATGTTTTGAACGGTAATATCTCCCTATTACACTTGAAATTATCACAAAGTGTGTACTACTATAGCCGCTACAATAAAAAATAGAATATAGTTAAAAATGAAGGAGGTCCCCGTACAAGAAACGTGGTTTTTTCGACGTTTTTTATTTCCGTTTTTTGTTATACATATAGTGTACGGTGGTACGGAAGCCATCGTGTGCGAGTCCGACTCGCAATTGGCCGCTTTTTTGACCACAGCACCAGCTGCGTAGTTTCTGCTGATACGTGAGAAGATGTACTTTTGAAAACAAGGAATAGGTACTGAGAAGACAGCCTTAAATATCACAAGAATGTGATAAGACAGCTCACTATCGTCAACGCTCTGCTATCGTTAATATCATTAAGTGACTGGGTTGCAGTTTGCAAAGCTTAGCTGATGGATTTCTGTAAAAAGACGTTGTGAAGAAGGCTCTTGATTAGTTACGTTACTTTTGAGGGCAAGAAACGAGCTAAGTACTTCACAAGGTAGGTATGCTAGACGAAATTCAGTTATGAAAATAAATAAACAGATTAAAAACAACAGAACTATTAAACAAGAAAACAGAACTATGATATTAAATGTCGACTAACCTGAAAAAAGGAAACGGTATTAAATAACTAAATAATTTAACCGAATCATATTAAATTATTTACTAGCAGGCCCGACAGACGTTGCCCAAATTGCCATTGAAAATGCAACTTTTCCAATTTTCTTTTACATGAAAACCTAATTCGGACTATTACAAACATTTTAAAATAAAAAATAGCCAAATCGGCCTAGCCATTCTCAAGTGCTGCGCTTACTAATGAACATAATTTCATTTTTATTATATACATAAATTAACTAGGTAATGCGGAGTAATGCCATTCTTAATTTAGAATAAATTTCTTTCTTTTTTGATCTCCATACTAAAACCACACAAAATCAATGTGAGCTGACCTTAATCCCTTCTTTCATTAGCACAAAATCCGCTGAACAACCCAGAATTATTAAAGAGAACATAACTTATATTAGGTCACAAAACCGAACTTAACTTTCGACCAACAAGTAATAAATTCGTAAAGTTAAAATAAAGTTTTAGCAACAGTGTAAAGTAAAATTTTAGTTTAAATTAATAGCAATTAAAGTTTGTATGTTTAAACTTGATTGTGGGAAGGTTGTGCTGGTGTGACATCATGGTTACAGGATGTGAACCCTAAAGGTATTCACACATTTATACAGGATAGTCAGTATCATTGTTACGGGGAACGGTGCGGACGAGTAATCAATGCCACTGCGCAGTTTTTGTGTGTAGTTGCAATACATAAATTACAATTATTTTAGAATAAAAATATGCGGTGCCCGGCTTACAATAAACTAAGTACTTCTTTACGATCTATACAAAGCGTCGAGTCATGACAAGGAAAGTATCCCACAAAGAACATCTGCATCATTGTTTTCTTGCCGTGAACGTGCTTCACGGCAAGACGGTTTGATGAAAGTAGAGGAAGCTTTACTTTTATCAAACCGTCTGCCATACGGTGAATAATCAAACTCAAACTCAAAGCATTACTTCAAATAAACCACCAATTACAGGCACTTTTGAATTGTCAAGGGGTCTGTAAGAAAGATGAAGCTAGTTGCCCATTCCAAAGCTTACTAGGTTTTTAGGGAGAAACTCCACGGACACTCTCTTAAATCATCATCATCATCAAAATATTGTTAGAAAATATTTGTTACATCATTAATGTTGAAAGTATATGATATAAGTATGTGAGAACAATGTAGAAAGACGTGTACGTTATAAGCGTCCGTAATAAAAAGATAAGAATAAAAACGATTCAAAAATTTAAATAAATTTAAATAAGCCGTGACAGATAAGAGATGACCAGTCCCTACTGACAGCGCCCGTTCACGAACATGACGCATGGATTAGCACCAATCAGCTCAACCATTTTGAAGGGAACCACACGCCACCACCAGCGAGACATTTGAGTGAGCATGACATACTCTCAGCCGCCAGAGCACATTTAAGTCAATGCAACAATAATAATCATTTTGCAATGCAAAAAGTAACAAATACTTTGTTTGAATTACCAAGGCTTTATTGGGCATTGAATCCGGTACGCCACAGAATGCTCTACAAGCTTCAAAATCTATCCAATCCTTTACACTCATTCATTCGGCTACTTCATGTTTTCCCGTAGCATTATTATGTAAATGTAAACTGTGTTATTGTCTGGACAATCTAGTACAATATTGTGATCTTACGCCAAGATTGTCACAATTACTTCGTAAATAGTTAATATTAGTCTCCCGCGTGTGACTACGAATTGTCGCTGGCATCACCTCTTATGACACCCACGGGGAAAATTGTAGCTTATTTTTTCTTCAGGATTTCTTAAGGTTTTAATAAGGTATTATTTAAAAGACAAAAGTGGGTGTAACTACTATTTACCTTTGCCTACCTCTACAGCGTGATTTCGTGTTAAAATATTGTCGACCTTCCTTGGTCTCTCGGTCATAGATTTGATTTTATTGTATTATTTTCAAGTAAAGAAAAGGGCCTCTTGGCTTAATGATAACAGCTGCATGGGTGGATCGAAGGTTAAGCTAAGCTTGCCGCGGTCGGCTCGTGGATCATCAGGACCATCCAATACATTACCGAACTTCCGTGCCTCGGAAAGCACGCTAAGCTCTTCTGTCATTCGTAGAGCTTTGACGTTACGGGTAGTCAGAAGCGCAAAAGTCTGACAACCAAGACTGGTTGTTAGACTTTAGCATACAAGGGATATCAGGGGTCAGATAGGCAGCCGCTCCTTGTAAACTACTGGTATTCAGCGTCATACGGTTAGACTGGAAGCCGACCCCGGCGGATTGATTTTCTGGTAAAAAAAGAGTTGATAATTAGAAGCCTAACTATAGAAACTTTGCTGTGGCAGTGTTTGTAAACACAAGCCATTTAGTTCCAATTCAATGCGCTTGTAAGGTGCAAACTTCAAGAGTTTCATACTTACTGCCATAAACTCAATACTCAATACTTTATTGCATTCCACAATGTATATGCTTAGGTGGTAAACATCAGCTAAAGAACAATCGTGGACCCTGTCGGGCACAGCAAAAGAAAGATACTAGGGAGAAATGAGGACTCATCGTTTAACTTATAATCTAAGTTATTTTAAAAAAAACGGAACGTCTATGCGACTTGAACATTTGCTTGTAAATATTACAAAACGACGTGACGCGACCAGTTCTAAAATATGTAGGTAAATCTCTCATTTAACATCGACCTTAACCCATATGTTTAACAAATGTAAAGTAATAGGCTCGCCCCCTATAACATGGGACTTAAACATAACTGGCGAAATGTGGGTGTTACTATAGGTACACCTCAGCGTAACCCTCGGGGATTACAGACGTGATGTTATGTTATGTTATGAAAAGTAATTTACATCTGCAACACCACTCAAAATTCACATATTATGTGCGTAATGATAAATATGTGATATATGTAGGTGTCAGCACTAAAACACTAACCTAAATTCTCTACAATCTGTTATGTCGTCAAACCCACATTAGGTGCTAAAGATAACACTAAAAGTGTCGCATTGCTGAAAACTTGCTACACCATTATCCTTAATCGATTCTCGAAACACGAACTGAATCTCAAAGCAGCTGGTATCCGCTATATTTCTCTTTTTAATCCGAGATCGGCAATCAGTGAGGTAATTAAAATAAATAACGGGAAAGCAATTTAGCTGATTGGGCGAAATGTGATTAAAAGAGATTGGGAGTCTTTTGCTTAGTTTTGGATTCTTACAGTCGCACTCACAGACGTTTTTAATGTGCTATGATCCGACAGAGACCGCGCTTGCTATTTTCTGAATCCATGGGAAACATAAAAATCAGTGTTAAAGAATTCTGAAAAAAAATGTCTTATTTAAGGATCTGGCGGACAAGCAATCGCTTTTTAATAACACGATTAGATTAACTTTACTAGATATAAAAAATCCCAATGTTACCCCTTTTTAACCGACTTCAAAAAAGGAGGAGGTTCTCAATTCGAATGTATATATATATAGGTATATATTTTATGTAGGATGTTCGGGCATAACTCTATCATATATAGACGGATTTGCAAAATTATTTTTTTAGTTTGAAAGGGTATGCTCCTCGGGGGAGGCTGGGTCGCCCTAACGCAGATGTATACGTACATCTGTGGTGGGGCGACCCAGACTGCCAGGCACTTCTTCTCTTGCAACCGAGCGGGTGGGCAGGTTGCGGATAGCCCAACTCCGGCTGCAGGACCGACTGTCAAAGGTCGGTCCTGTATCCGGGGCATCTCAAGAGAGATCCCGGACAAGAGAAGTTCCCGAAGGCCAAATCCCAGGCTTAGGGTAACCTAAATACCACTTCCCATGCTCCTATCACCGAATCAAGTCGTCCGTCCCTATCCATACATCCTGTCCTAAACCCCTAGGCCAAATCCCAGACCTAGGGTGACCCACAAGAACCCACACCCTTTACCTACCTAATGCCTTCCCTCCTATCCACATATCCCGTCGGTCCCAGAGGAGGGGTAACCTCGTTTCCAAAAAAGCCCACCCCCACAACCATGAACATGCAGCGAGAGAAAACTACTACCCAGGTGGGTCCCGGCCAAGCCGGGGAATCCCACACCGCTTCGGCGGTCAGCACCCAACGTAATCTGGGGGGGGGCACCCCACTGCATTTTGGTGCCGTGCTCTTCAGCGCGGCCGGCTGCTGATTTAGCGCCCATATCCCAGGCTGCGACTCACGCGCCGATAAACTCGACTTTGGCTGCGACCAACGCGCCTACTGACACGACCTCGGCTGCGACCCACGCGCCAATACCCAATACAGAGTGCATCCCTCCCACAAACCTCTGGCAACAGAGCATTGTGCGGAACAGTATCACCAACCCCAACCCAGACAATGACCATGACCGGCACAAACTGACAGGGATGGAGAAGGATGACGGACCTGGCAGCTCTTCCACTCTCCCGGTTGATGTAGATGGAGTACGCCCGCTGAAAAAGCGCGGAAAAATCGCGGCCCGGGAGAGAAAAGTAGGCGACCGAAAGCGTAACACTCGCGAAGGCACTAGCCAGCGCGAAGCGCGATTGGACGCTGAAAAGAGAGTACGCGATCGGCCGCAAGTTTGCGAGGGGGTGGCTCAGCGCGAGGGGCGGCCGGGCGTGGAACCACACGACTGGCCGCAAGTACGCGAGGGGGTAACCCAGCGCGAAATACCGCCGGACGCGGAACTCCGCGGGCTGGGGCAGGTACGCGAAGGGGCAACCCAGCGCAAAAGCCCCCGCACGCGACAGAGTCCGCCGGAGCCGTCACCCGACCCCAAGACTCTGACATAACCCACGACCGATAAGCGAGCTGGAGCCTCACGCCGGGCGGCGCCGGCAGATAACATCTTGTCGGGCACCTCCAAGCCGCAGCCTGGACCGAGTGGTGCAGGGCCGGCGAAGAGGGAGCGCCCTGATGATTCGGCTTCACCGAGCACGCTCCAGGGGGACGCCAAACGGGTGAGGGTCCACTCCGCTCAGGGGGAACAGAAAACCTACGCGCGGGCCACGAAGGATATTCCTGCGCGGTTGGCCGTAGCAATCTGCTTCCCTCCTCCCTCTGGAGACCTGAGCAAAGCAGAGGCAGAACACATAAAGACGAGCCTAGAAGACTTCCTGATGGACGCAGACTCAAAGACACCATTCCCGGCCTTCCGCGGATACCCGCGGGTAGCGGAAGGCACTGTGCAGATGTGGTGTGAAGACGACTATGCACTGACCTGGCTGACCCAAAATGTACCCAAGATCAGACTCCCGAACAATGACCTCACACTGACGGTACTGAAACAATCCGACGTGCCCACCCGTGTCCGAGCCTCGCTCTTCGTCCCTCGTTACACAGGCGACATAGCCAGGCTCCAGAGCATTCTGATTCGTCAGAATACTTGGTTTGACATCGCTAGGTGGTCACTATACAGGGCAACTACCGTCGGTGGCGATAACTATGGGACTTACCTAACCCTGGGTGTGCCACCGGAGGAAGCTGTAAAGGTCCTGGACCGGGAGCGGCGCATATCGTACCTGCTCGGGTCGATATACGTACGCTTCTGGCCCACGACCGTACCCGCCGACACGCCGACCGACAACACTGACTCGACTGCGACGCAACCGACATCGACCATGTCGGTTGTATCGAACGTGACGAATGACATCGACATGGCCAAACTGGAAGAGGTCATGGCCCGAGCGGCTATAGCCGATGACGTTGAGACCATACCACCCTCATCGCCTGGCTGGAACGAGCAGCTGTTAGCCTCGTCGCCAGGCGACTGCCACGACGATCAACATAGAGTGGAGTTGGCGGGGAAACTGTCCGATGGATCCATCTCCGACTAGCTCCACTCCACCGCCGCCATCGTCCCTCAACATTATACAGACCAACCTCCAGCATAGCCAAACTGCCACGGCTAGCTTACGCAGGGCTCTGGAGGAAAAGCCCCTCACCATCGCACTGATCCAAGAGCCGTGGATCAGGAACAATAGAATATGCGGCCTCGGTAACATAGGAGGTAAGCTAATTCTTAACACACACAGCTCAGACAAACCAAGAACCTGCGCCTACATACCCAAAGGGGTTCCTATCACACCACTTACCCAATTCTGTTCCAGAGACCTGACAGCTTTCAGGCTCCAGACCGAAGGTGACGCTCCAGACATAATTCTGGCCTCGGCATACATGCCAGGCGAGGATGCAGACTACCCGCCGAAAGAGTTGTCGGACCTGGTGCAGCACTGTGAGCGCACAAAACTAGGCCTGATCATCTGCACTGACTCAAACGCCCACCACCCGCTCTGGGGCAGCGACGCGCCGAACTCCAGAGGAGAGGTATTATCCACATATTTATTCTCTACTAACCTTAATATTGTAAACCGCGGCTCAGAACCCACTTGGGTCACAGTTCGAGGACAAACGATCATAGACCTAACACTCGCTACAGAAAATGTAACCAACTTTATCACAAGCTGGCACGTATCGGACGAGCCTTCTTGCTCAGATCATAGAAGGATCCGCTTTATGTTAACTACTAATATAAGAAATCTCGCACCGAGGCGAAATCCGCGGCGAACTGATGTCCCAGGATATAAACGCCTCCTAGCCTCCCTACTAACCAGGCACTTATCACAAGTAACTCTAAAAGACCAAACACAGTTGGAATACACCGTGACAAAATTATCAGAATACATAATTGAGGCATACCATACTTGCTGCAAACTAAGAGCGCCGCAAACCAAGAGCGAGAAGCCATTACCTCCTTCTGCGAAGCAGTAATGCTCGTGAAGGAGGAGGCGGGACGCGTGAGGGAGAGGCAAGCTTTGCACCCTCACGCCCCTAGTCGCCGCAGGAGACGCCCTGGGTGTCGGGAATTGGCAGCTGATTCCCGGCCACCGTAGGCGCGGGCTTGCGGACGGCAAGCAATAAGTAGCTCGCCGTCCGGTAAGGACCAAGTCCGAGTCGACGGCGCGTCGTGTTCCACGCGCGCCTCAAAGAGATGTCAGCACTATTGACGGGGTCCGCTAGGGCCGATGCCAGCTAGGGTTGCGGGACGTTCGAAAGAGTTACCGTGGCCCCGGCACAGGCAACAGAAGGAACACGGGTGTGTTTTAGTCAGTAAAAGTCTGACACGCCCTCCCGCTCCGCCCAGAGCGGGAGAAGTCATTTGATGATTTCCCATCCACAAAAAAAAAAAAAAAAAAAACCAAGAGCGAGAGGAACCCCTGGTGGAACGCTGAACTTAGTAAACTCAGAGATAGCCTGCGCAAGCAATTCAACAGAGCCAAAAACACCAGACTCCCAGAGGACTGGGAATTATACAAGGAAACCCAATACACATACAAAAAACAAATCAGAACTGCCAGAAGATCCGCGTGGCGGAGATTCTGTGAAGCCATCGAGACAAACAATGAAGCCGCAAGAGTAAGGAAAATTCTATCAACCGATCAGGACCGAACTCTTGGCGCGCTGAAAAAACCCGATAATTCATACACATCAACCGACCATGAAACCAGTAAGGTCCTTCTCGAAACTCACTTCCCAGACTGCAAACTACTAGAGGACAGGTCATGGGAAGCTGAACCAGAATGGACCCCAACGGATCGTGACTGGTCTAGAGCCAGCAACATAATAACAGAGGAGCGGATAAAGTGGGCTATCAAGACCTTTCAGCCATACAAGTCCGCAGGGCTGGATGACATCTTCCCAGCCCTGCTGCAGTGGGGGGTAGATCATCTGACGCCACGGCTGGTGGAGATCTACCGAGCCTGCATAGCACTCAGATACATACCCCTCGCATGGCGCGAAGTGAAGGTAATCTTCATACCCAAGCCTGGCAAAACCGATTACACACAACCCAAGGCGTATAGACCCATAAGCCTTACATCCTTCTTACTGAAAACCCTCGAGAGGCTCTGTGATAGACACATCCGAGACGGACCTCTCAAGGTAAAACCGCTTCACAAACAGCAGCATGCGTACTCCACAGGCAGATCAACGGAATCTGCGCTGCACAGTGTGGTTTCCAAAATTGAGTGTGCAGTGGAACACAAATGCTCAGCACTGGCTGCCTTCATTGATATCGAGGGCGCCTTTGACAAAACTATGTTCAATAGTATTAGCTTGGCCCTCGACAGGCACGGCATAGACTCGACCCTGAGTGGCTGGATTACCAACATGCTCAAATTGAGAGCCGTGCAAGTCACAGTGAACGACACTACAAGGGCCATTGTGGCAAAGGGCTGTCCGCAAGGAGGAGTCCTTTCGCCACTTCTATGGAACCTGGTAATAGACAGCCTCATCGAAACACTCAATGCCAAAGGTTATTTCACCGTAGGCTACGCCGATGACATAACCATAATAATAAACGGCACCCACGAAAACACCCTATGCAACCTCATGCGCCAGGCCTTGAAAATAGTAGAGGACTGGTGCAACAAACACCAATTAGCAGTGAACCCTGCAAAAACTGAACTGATTCTCTTTACGAAAAAGAGAAAACTGCCGACATTACAACTACCACGATTCTTCGGAACTACCCTCAGCCTATCAACTGAAACCAAATACCTGGGCATCTTTTTGGACAAACAGCTGAACTGGGCGAAACATACTAACTACATCACTACAAAAGCCAGCATTTCGCTGTGGCAGTGTAAGCGACTGCTCGGCAGGAACTGGGGAATTAGTCCCAAGATCACTTACTGGCTATACACCACAGTCATCCGACCAATCATCACGTATGGCTCACTAGTCTGGTGGCCCAGGACAGACTTGAGCACAGCCCAAAGAGATCTCGAAAAACTGCAGCGGTTTGCATGTGTAGCAATCACTAGCTGTATGAGAACTACACCCACCGCCGCCCTACAGGTAATGCTTGGACTACCACCTCTACAAATCATTGTGCGAGAGGAGGCGACCATGGCTGCCTTTAGGCTAAATATGACAGGAACCCTGAGCAATGACTCCAGGGTCAAGCACATACGCATAAAGGAGGATGCAATCAAGCGACAACCGATGTTGGCATCACCCTGCGACAGAGCCCCGAAATTGCACTGCCTTCAAAATCACTACAACATATCACTCACAGAAGAACAGTACGACTACTCAAACCCAAAGGAGGTGAGAGTATACACGGATGGATCGAAGACCGACTCCGGAACCGGGGTCGGAGTTTTCTCACATGACCTTAACATAAACATATCCAGCCCGCTGGGAAGGCTCAACACCGTCTACCAAGCAGAGTGTGTGGGCATTATACTAGCGGCTTACGCCATAGAGGCCAGGAGAGGGACACCAACATACGCATACTCTCCGACAGCGCCTCAGTTATCCAATCACTAGGGAAAGGAATTTTTACCTCGAAGTTAATACTAGAATGTCACAACGCACTTGAGCGAGTTACGGTATCTAACCGTAACATAGTGACACTGCAGTGGATAAAAGGACACAGTGGTTCGCTAGGTAACGACGCAGCTGACGAACTTGCTAGGAGAGCATCCAGCACGTCAGTCTGTGGACCCGAACCAATGGTACCCATCCCCTTCAACCAGCTACGCAGGTGGCTACAGGAGCTCACCCATACACAAGCGGAGAATTGGTGGACCTCGGCACCGGGCTGCAGGCAGTCCAGGGAGGCTATGCCATCATTCGATGGCAGGCTGACCAGGCGCCTATTACGCCTGGACAGAAACGGCCTGCGCCTGATGACGGGGACCATCACAGGACACTGCTCACTAAACAAACATTTCCACACAATAGGCATAACGGACAGTCCTCTGTGTAGGGCTTGCATGGAGACTGAGGAAACCGTTGCGCATGTACTCTTTGAATGTACAGGCGTCACCCAGATTAGAACAGAAACCCTTGGGGCACCCAGATCGTTTACAGATGTTCTACACAGACCAGGAGACGTAATAAACTTCTGAAAAGAGGTGGGCTGGCTGGAATTGCCACCGACGGCCGCCATGGCTCACGCACAATGGTCCACTTAGAGGACTAAGTGCGGAAACCAAACCCCTAACATAGAACATAGAAGGGTATGCTCTCGAGGTGGTCCCATTGTCATCAAGTCAGAATCTGATGAGGGGATCCCATGGAAATCGAGGGAAACCCTCAAATTTTGTAGGCACACCTATAGCGATTTGGGTATTTTTTATAGTAACTCGTGCATTTGCTCTCGGAAAGCACCATTTGGTGAAGTGGGACTGATGATGAAGAAACCGAAATTACTCAATAATGTGTATTTCATAGGTTAGGATTAAATTATTTTAATAAGATTGCTAAGCAGTTTATGCTCATCACAATGCTGCATATGGTGAAGTAGTTCTCCTGGTTCTTATCAGGAGAACTCCTCAACAATTAACGTCCCTGCATCGGGAAAAGCAATATTTTGTAAAAGGTAATGAACAGTTGATATTAGGCTATTGTAACTTAGATAATTATAAACTGACCAACTAGAAAGTGAAAAATAAAAAGAATTTTTACAAAAAAAAACCGACTTCCAAAAAAAAAACTACGAAGTGAAAAATAACTTTGATTTCGGAAGTCGGTGGCAAAAAACTATAAGTAATACAGATCCAAAGGTACCGACTTAGGTGTTAATAGAACATTAGGTTTAGCCTAAAAAGTATAAATGATTGTAAATTAAATATACTAAAGTATAAATAGACTATTTGCTCAAATCAAAATCCACGGCCTTCAGAGTACTTAGTCTATCAAATCTACTTTGTACTAGCTGTGCCCTGCGACTTCGTCCGCGTGGATGTCGTATGATATACAATATACACAATATAGTTGAATCGCCCGCCCGCGCTATTACTTCGTTTTCGTTGACTGTTCTTTGTGTTTTATTTTTGCTCGGCTCGTAAGAGTCGTAGCGTGATGTTAAATAGCCTATAACCATCCTCGAGAATTGCACTACCAAATGCAAAAAGAATTTTTCAAATCCGACTTTTTGTTCATAATTTCATGGGTTCTCATTTTTTTGCGCGGAACACTAATTATTTTTCTAAAATAAATTTTACCTAAGTTACCCGCCGTAACATCGGCTATCTGCCAGTGAAAGTCCCGTCAAAATCGGTCCAGCCGTTTCGGAGATTAGCCGGAACAAACAGACAGACAGACAGACAAAAAATTTTTAAATTGCTTTTTTGTTATAAGTACCGTATATACTTTCTTATGCTTTTAGTAAAAAGTTGTTATTTTGACATTACAAACAACACATCAATTTTATTTATTTGTATAGAGTATAGATAGCCAACCTACCTTAATCTATATTTATAAATAATCTCCATTTTTCAAACTTTTCTTTAATGTTTTAAGATTGAAAAGTTAATAAAAAGTTTTATGATTTTTATTTAACTTCCTATAAATTTTAAATACTTAATATATCGTGTCTCATTATTATTCCGTCCGTATATACAGAGTCGTTTATTATTCACGCACGAGCTTTGACCGCATTGCCAAGTGCCGACGCAATTTCTTTTAGATCATCCTGTGTGTGATCTTTAAATCGGATGAATCAATCTTTTGCAGGATCTCATTTGTACGGATTTGGATTTTTTTTGAAACTGACGCTTTATATACAACATTAGTTTTAGTTTATGCGAAACCCGAAACATGTGTCTAGTATTTTTAAGTAAAGAATCTATGTACAAAATTTCAAAACTGTATCATGAAAAATCACAAAGTTATAAGCTTGTTATGTTATCTGGTTGTCCGTACAAAAACATGCTCACCACGCGGCGTCCCCGCGCCGCCCGCGCCTCCAGCGTCGTCTTGCGCTCATTGATAATAATTTGGCAGTGGGTACAAGTACCTATAGAGTACTTAGTGTCGCTCGGTGCCCAACTTCTAACCTTTTTAAAATATTTTTGGGACAAAATATAACATGATGTAAAAATTATTGGAATCGATTCAATTACTTATTCTGAACCAACTATATTCAGGTTTCGCATATACTAAAAATAATGTTGTATATTTTAAGTATCGTATCTTCTGAGATTTTAAGTAAAGCAAAGATCTTGCTGTCTGCCTTGGCTTCGATGGGTGACAAACTGTCACACCCACAATCTTTTACATCTGTCATTGATAGTGAAGTGAATGCTCAGCTTGAATTTTCTTAACATTATTATTGTTGTCTCACCATCACTCAACCATCTTCCCGCAAATCTGGTACAAGAAATCACTTTAGAAATAAGCAGTACTGATAACCTTTTTTTACTTTTTTTTTTGATGGGAAATCATCAAATGACTTCTCCGTCTCTGGGCGGAGCTGAGGGCGTGTCAGACTTTTACTGACTAAAACCCACCCGTGTTCCTTCTGCTGCCTGTGCCGGGGCCACGGTAACTCTTTCGAACATCCCGCAACCCCGGCTGAGCCTCTTACCTCTGCGTTCCATCGGTCCTGGCGGAACCCATCAATGCTGCTGACATCTGGTTGAGGCGCGCGTGGAACACAACGCGCCATCGACTCGGGCCTGGTCCTTACTGCTGGATGGCGAGCTACCCATTGCTCGCCGTCCGCAAGCCCGCGCCTACGGTGGCCGGGAATCGGCTGCCAATTCCGGACGCCCAGGGCGTCTCCTGCGGCGACTAGGGGCGTGAGGGCGCAAAGTTTGCCTCTCCCTCACGCGTCCCGCCTCCTCCTTCGCGAGCATTACTGCTTCGCAGAAGGAGGTAATGGCTTCCCATGTACTCTCGCTCCGTACCTTGGCCTGGACCAGGGCCGGACGCGAGAGATCGCCGCCGCTGATCGCTTCCGCGAGGACACGGCGGTGCTCCGCCCAAGCCGGGCAGGCCTCCACCGTACGCTCCACCGTGTCCTCCGGGCGATCCACACAGTGGTGACATCCGGGCGTTTCCTCCCGCCTTATCCGGAACAGGTACCTCCCGAAGCACCCGTGTCCGGTGAGGACCTGCGTCAGGTGGAAGGTGAGGACGCCGTGGCGGGTCTCCAGCCACTCCTCAAAGAGGGGACTTATCGCCGCAATTGTGGCTTGCCCAGCGCTGGGTTGCGACAATCGCACTCTCCATGCCGCCATGAGATCCTGCTGGAGCTCTGTCCGCCGTGCGGCGATTTCTCGCGGCAGCGGAGTTACGCTCCGGCGGATTGCCTCCTCGCGCCACTCCCACATGTGCACGAGAACTTTTGCCTCCAGATCCCATGGCGGTAAACCGGCAAGGAGGTTCGCCGCCTCCCCGGAGAACGTGCGGTATCCCCGGGCTAACCGGATGGCCATGACCCTCTGGGACGCGTTCAACCGACGGACCGGTCGCCGCCTCACGGAACGCGCCCACACCGGAGCTCCGTAAAGGGCCATGGACCGCACGACCCCCGCGTAGAGCCTCCGGCAGGAGGCGTTTGGACCCTCCAGATTGGGCAGGAGCCGCCTCAAGGCAGCTCCGACCCACTCCAATCTGGGAGCCAAACGTCGGAAATGCTCCACAAATTCCACCGGCTGTCGAGGACGAGTCCCAGGTACTTCATCGTCGACTCGACACCGATGGGAACCCCTCCTACCGTTATTTGGGAACCCGATGGTGGCGCGTTCCGAGGACCATGAAAACACATGGCCTCTGACTTGTGCAAGGCCACCTCGAGTCCCAATTGCCGGATCCTCTCTACGATTGTCGCAACCCCGCGTGTCGCTAATTCGGCCGCCGCCTGGTGCGACCTCCCCTGTGCCAGGACCAGCGTGTCGTCAGCGTAGCAAACTACGCTGACGCCACCAAGGAGGTCGGCGCGCAGCACCCAGTCGTACCCGATGTCCCACAGATGCGGTCCCAGAACCGATCCCAACCTTCTTTTACTTGTGTTTTCACTTCAAATCTTACTCTACTTTGTTTATTTTGTATATTTTAATATATGTTATAATTGTCTCTTTAATTTTTATAATTTTAGTTACTGTAATTGGTTATAACACAACCGTTGTAAATAAATAAATAAATCATAAAAGCTAGAAATTGCATGACACATTTCCTGTTTATTTATAGATGACAGGTGCAATATAAAAATCAAACTTGGTATTACACTACTCTGTGGTATTACAAGACTGTTCTTTGCAGAGAAACAGATGGCACTGTAATATATGTATAAAGCTAGCGTTGTAAACAAAATTTAAATCGAATGTCTAACTTTGCAATATACCCGAGCAGCCGATACAGCTTTCGATTTCATTTCCTTCGCTCGATCTAAGTCAGTTTATATTTTTGTTATTTTTCATATAAGTTTTTAAAGCTTATGAAAGGAAACTGTGAACTGTATAGTTACTGAAAGCGAAGCGTACTAAGACCTTGTGAGACTGTTTGATTTTTCGGAAAGGAATATACAGAGTGTTTTTAGGGTTCCGTACGTCCGAATGACAAAACGGAACCCTTATCGTCATTATTCGTGTGTTCACAGCCGATTTGCTCCGAATCTACTGGACCGATTAACTTGACATTTGGTACACTTGTGAATTACTGTGAACCAAAGACGAGCGTGTAACATAAATAAATGAATTGTGAATAAAATTAAATGGGGTTTACTTTTGCGTGAAAAATAAGAAAATCAAAAAAAAAGTTTTGCAAACTGTACCGTGCAAAAGGTAAATACGTGCGAAAGGTCTTGTTATGAGGATATCAAATATATTTTCTATATAATTTTAAAATAAATAGGTAGTTTTAAATTTAATAAAGTAAATTTATGAAAATTGACTATTCCCCCTTATCTCCGAAACTGCTGAGCCTAAAATTTTGAAAAAAATAAAGATGATACTTATATACTTATAGCATACAAGAAAACCTTAAGGAAGTCTATAGTCGTAAAATAACATTAAGATGAATCATTTAATATTGTGGGTACAAACTTACATTTATTTATTTACTAAAACTTTATGCACAAGTAAAAAGGAATATCGTACAAAGGCGGACTTAATGTCTGGGCATTTTCTACCAGTCAACCTTAGGGTGATGCAGAAATAAAACAAGTGGCAGGTGCAACAAAAGGCATATATAACACGAAAATAACTATAAAATACAAGAATAAATACATAAATATATACTTAGATACATACTTATAAACGGAATAAACTTTGTCAGGAGAAATAACGATCAAAAGAGGAGAAAACGAATCCAGCAAATCAGCGCTGGAATGATTCTGCGACCTTCTTACGTATATGCTCACGTGCCTTCACTTTAAATGACAACCGATTAGTTACCATCCTGATGTTCAGAGGGAGCGAATTCCAAAGAAAGAAGAGTGAATGAAACCAGAGCGGTGAGAAAGACATCATAGAAGACGATTGTTGGTAGTGGTGGTGGAACATGTTTTTCAGCTACAATGTTAAATTCATCCCAACTACGGAACCCTTCATGGTGTGTGGTCTGACACGCACTAGGTCAGTTTATTTTTTACTAAGTCAGTATGTGAAACGTTAATCCACAAGAGATAGGGGAAACTATCTTGGAACCATCCGCTCTTTTTTCTTTTGGCCAAGTGCGGGTTAAACAACTAAATACGTATACGGCTTTAACCTATTATAATTATAATTATTCAACATGCATGTAAGGCACGGAACTATTAACTAGGGTCAATCAATCAACTCAGCCTATCGCAGTCCACTGCTGGACATAGGCCTCTCCCAGACTGCACCACAACACCATGTCCTCCGCCTTCTGCATCCAGTCTGTCCCAGCCACCTTTTAAAGGTCCTCGGTACATCAGCTGAAGAGCGTCCCTCACTACGCTTGTCGATACAAGGTCTCCACTCCAAGACTCGTCTGCTCCACTGGCCATCGGTCCTTCGACAAACATGGTTAACCCACTGCCACTTCCGCTTGCTTACAAAGCTTACTCTGCAGGCTATGTCGGTAACTCAGGTTCTTTTCCGTATAACTTAATTTTTTATCTTAACCTTCAAAACAACTCCGAGCATAGCCCACTCCATAGCGCGCTGAGCGACCTCGAATTTGTGGACGAGCCCAACTGTCAGTGTCCACGTTTCGGCACCGTATGTCATAACGGGCAGGACGTACTGGTTGAAGACCTTAGTCTTCAAACACTGCGGGATTGATTTTAATTAGCGTACTTGTACAATATACAAAGAAAATATACAAGGTGTAAAACTACATAACATAGCTGTTATCTTCGGATTATGTATATCCAACTAAGTAACGCTGAGCAAAATTCACGTGGAGTGCCAATAAGTAACTCTCGACTTCGTTAAGCGTCTTTTTACATACGATAATAGATAATTATAATTTTGAAATGACGTACGAAATAGGTCTTATAAAATTATCTAATGATATTAAAACAATAATATTATTATTATATTTTTAATCAGTCACCAAACTTATTGATGTTCGCAATAAGATCAATCATCACTTGCTTAGCCTTTTCCCAACCCTGTTGAGGTCAGCTTCCAGTCAAACCGGATGCAGCTGAATACCAGTATTTACATGAAGCGACTGTTAATCTTCTGACGACCCGTAACGACTGTCAAAGATCCACGAATGACAGCCGGGACCAACGGCCTAGCGTGCTTTCCGAGGCACGGAGGGGTCTTGGTGTATTCGCAATAAGATCAATGACCTGTAATAAAACCTGTTTTAAAAACTCTTATCTGCCTCCATGTTTTTCCTTTAACTTTTTATTTCATAAAAGACGAGCAGTTTTTGACCTCGCCTCTTTTAGGAACCCAATGAAGATTGATGAAGGTGTAGAAAATATGATTTTCATTACTCTGAGTAAGCCAGGTGTTTTATTTAACGTCCTTCTTAATTTTATATTGCTGCGCGTTTAGCTGGCTGCAGAATAACGAAGGAAGTCCGTAGTTTGATGAAAGTTACAATTGGTTAATGATAACGTTTGTCTAGGGATGTTGGGCTTTAACTCGTTGGAGGTAAGAAGAGGCTTTGATCAGCTCACGGTAGCCTGTAAAACCTTACGGGGATGTATTGACTGCCCAGAGCTCCATGGCCTTTTTTGTCGACTTTTTGTGCCCGACAAATACATCGGACACCGTCCGAGCCGCCGGCACAATCTGTTTGCACAACCATTATCCAAAACTGTCGCCAGAGCTGAATCCCCGGTGTGTCGTACTTTGAAGATGCTCAACGCCCTTCTGACTACCAACCCTGAAGGTGATGTGTTTGCGGATGAATGGAGTAAAATGATGCGTATATGTCTGGTGTTCTGTGAGAGAAAATATGCAAGGGAGTCCACTGTTCCATGTTAGTTTTAATTAAATTATGTATAAACAACAAAATTGTTAATATTAATCGTATTTTTATGTCTTGTACCGTTTTAATTAACTATAAATAAATAAATAAATGCTTTTATACTTATGTAGGTATAAAAGTCAGGTGAATTGCCGCTTACTAAAAAAAAAACTAAACGTAAAGGTTAATGGTTCATTAACGACAATTTTATTAACGTCTATGAGTGCGACAGTAAATCTAAAAGATAACTCGTGAACAATTGTGTGTAGGTACGTTAAGATTTGGCAACTCTATGGAACGTACGTACTTAAAACCGCGTATAAAAACACACAAAGCTTCCCAAAAACTATCGTTCAAATATACGTACTGACACAACAGCACCACTCATAAAATATAACCCAATTTTTCCGCGAATGCGTCCATTCTGCAATTGAAACAAACAGCCGGGCACCGCGTACCGGGCCGGGTATCGTTCCGGGTACAGCGAGTACACCGGGTACATAAACAAGGGATCACCATTCCATTATTGGGGATTACGGGTGGTTTTCAGCCGGTCACGTCTACCGACCGCGATTTGGCGATATGATTGAACATTGTGTTTTGTTCTTGGGTGAAAGTATATGTAGAGAATGTTTTTGTATTTACTTTTTATTTTGTGTATGGGTTTTGATAAAAATAGGCCATTCCATCATCAACTTGAAGTAGTAATAGCCTGGCTTAATTCAAAGATCAAATTCTTTTTAACCGAGTTCAAAAAAGGAGGAGGTTCTCAGTTCATCGGAAAAAAAACAACCGACTTCGAAACAAAATACTACAAAGTGAAAAATAACTTTAATTTTGTAAGTCGGTGGCAAGAACCCAAAATACAGATCCAAAGACACCGAATAAATATTTCGCAGAAAAGTTTTTTTAATTGCACTATTAACGTTATATAAAACGGACTCACAAAACCATTATTTATAGCATAGTTTCAATGCGCGTAGACAAAGTGGTAATCACTTTCAAAGCGTTTCTAATCTTATTTCTATAACGACTTTCAACAGGATTGAAATAAGCTTTTGGGTAGCTTAATGTCAATTCAACACATTTTTAACTTTTCCATCACCGTTATCGCTGTTAAAATGTCCTTTTCTAGACCCTCAGGATGACAAGAACTCTACCCACGTTGTCCTTTTCAAATAATTACAAATTTTCCAAAGACCAGGTGACAACAGACTTTAAAACCTACAAAAAAAAATGAGCATTAACGTTTATCGGTAGATGAATGTCCCTAACGGCCGAACCCAATAACCTATTTTCAGTAAAAGACTGATCGCTATTGATGGTAGACAGTATAAATCTTTCTGTCTTTATGTCAGGACGGTAAGATTCCATGATCTCTTATAGATTATTGGAACGTTCAAACCATAGATAGATAGGTTTTCTATCTCCAGTATGCCAAAACTGGTGATAGGTTATTGGGTTCGGCCGTTACTGAGGTTCGACAAAACTATGGTATAATGTATTTAGCTATTTATACAAAAACAAGATATAATTTTGGGACGCAATTAAAAAAACAGAATTTATACAGAACGCTATCACAGAGCGATTTAGCATAAACCCAGCTAAACTAAAATAGGAATAGACAAGCCACAGTGGCCGTGTGTCTAATTAGCTTTGGGGGGACATAGCCACACAGTGGCGTGCAGTGGCGCTTTGCTTTGCGGTGGGACAAGGACATTTATGTAGCAAAATATATTTGTTGCAGCCAAATATACAATATTGATTGTGGAATTGAAACTTGGCGGCTTTTGTTGGGATATCAAAGATTTTACCTGTTAAAACTACTCGTAGTAAAGGATAAAATTTCAAAGCGGCAAAATCTGAATAGCTAAATGAATAAATAAACGAAAGATTTCCTGATGAGCGACTTTATGGGCATTTATTCTGTTTGTTTTGTGTTGTATTTTTTTTGTTTGACTGCTTCGTTGGTCTAGTGGTCGCAAGCGCTACTGCTGGACATGAGGGTTCGATTCCCAGGTCGGGCAGTGTTATTGGGTTTTTCTATCTGGAATTTCTCAGTCGCAGCCCGGAGTCTGGATTTGTGCCCGGTAGATGGCAATAGGCTCGCCCCCTATTACATGGGACTTAAACATAACTGGCGAAATGTGGGTGTTACTATAGGTACATCTCTGCCCCCTTCGGGGAAACAAGGCGTGGTGTTATGTTATGTGTTATTCTGTTTAGAGTTGCGGGTACAGGTGTATCCATAGAAATATAAAAAATATATTTACGGGTGTACCTGACTGATATCATTTAATATTGTTATGACTGTTTTACCTATCTTTTTATTTTAGAAAAAAAAGGTGGCTTTTCGTGTGTCTGTGTGACCGCTTTGTGCTTCTAAACTACGTACCTAATGGATTTTGATGCGGCTTCTGAAATATGTGCATAATAATTTAATAAGTATTTAACTTAGATAAGGCACAGAAATCTCAAACTTTAGACAAATATCTCCACACGGTCACTTGCTTGAGATAATTTACCTAGTTACCGCCATCGATTTACATCTCTGCTTACCGCTGTATTAGTAAGAGTTTAGTAGTATTAGTTTTTGGTACTAGTAGCGATTAGTTTCAAACTCGAATGAGCCCATATAAATATTGTCTCAGAAAAAAAAAAAACAGAATTACAGAAAAATAACAAAGACTTAAGATATCCACCATTTGGATTATTTGAAAACCGATTGGCGTAATATTAATATGATCGGCAAACGGTCGGCTCTGTCTTGATATTTATTTGCATATAAAACCAATGAAACATGAAACACGATGTTTTTAATACTTCTAAGTGAAATAATATGATATCATCACATATAAATATTTTATCTGCTGTAAAAATATACATGTATATTATATTATTATTTATTTATGTGTATTTTATTCATGTTAAAACACAAGCAGCTGGATTAATTTATTTATTCTCTTCTTTGATATTTGCCTAACTACTGCGCGTAATTTTATCTTCCACGTAATGGTAACAGCAGAATAATTTTTATGTAAATAAATAATATAAATATAATGTATCTCAGACCAACAAGACACGTGTAAGCTGTAATCTAATATGACCGCGCGTCTAAATGTTTTGCGACGCTAAAACTTACAGAGATGATTTTAGAACGAATTTGACAGCTGTCAACTTGACGTAACCCCGGGTACAGACGCGGCGGCCCGCCGAAATTTGCAAAACAAATGAAGACCGAGGAGATCGATCGAAAAGCTGGCATTGATTTATTGTGACTGTGACATTCGTGATCATTGTGACTACCCTTGCAGTGCATCGAGTTGATTGACGTGCGCTCGCGCCTCACGTACTCGGTGGAATGTCGTTTAAATTATTGTTCGTTTCCCTAATGTGATCTATGAGAGATTTGTGATTATGCAGAATGTAATCAACTTTCATTTACTTACATCTCCTCGCCCGCATACCCACGCAGAGACAATAAGACCTCTCCTGACAAAGACGACGTATTGCCTTTAAATACGTATTTACGGTGTACGACTAAACGCCGACAGACTGAACACCGACAAGACTTTGCTTCGACGGGACTCTTCGCCGACAGGACACTTCGCCGATAGGCACCCCGAGGGCACCCCGAGGTTCAGTTTGGTTAGGTTCCTTTAAACCCTGCACACAGATTTAGGAACCCCACGTAGCGGGCTCCGTCGATCTGCTATCAGACATAAGGTATTAATGTACCTAGATTATGTATGTATATTATATTATACCCTGTACACATAATATCACGTGTTGTTTCGCCGAAGGGTTGGGTGAGGTACACCTACATTTCGCACATTGTTTCATTGTCTAGTAAAGCAAATTAATATCTCATTTTCAGTTTGAAACCAACAATACTTCATCCAGTTTAGTACTTTCTCTATAATTATTGTTCCACCAAATATAAACTAGAAAAAGGAACACACAGCTAGAATGTCAGGTTTCAATTAACAACAGGCGATCCTGTTTTGTTTCCATTCCGAAATTAAAGCCTCGTTCACTCATGGCAAGTTACTCGATCGCCAAGAGGCAATAATGTCCGTGTGAGACTCGTAGACGAAAGACGCTCGGCGATTGATTAGACTCTGAAATGAAAAGATACGGAGACACATGCTCAATTGCTCATTTCTAGCTCGAAAGCATGCTATTGTTGATCAAATACTACTTGGTAGCATAGTGTGTGAAAGCGTTGCTAGTAATGTTAATTTGAACCCGAAAACAGCATGCTTTTTATCAGCACGTGAGCCAGTAGCCTACAAGCCTCGCATGGACATTATCGCCTCTTTACGGTCGAGCAACTCTCCTCGTGTAACGAGGCTTTATGGACACAATCGTTTGTATTTCGAATGTCGTTTCAAATCAGTCTGCGGGTAGTCAAACATAAACAATATACATGATATATTTTGGACATGACTGTATTGTTTTGATCTGACATGCCAGATTTTGATGTCATGATGAAAACAAGAAAGGAGTTTTCAAAATAAATTAGAAAAGATTTGAAGATTTTTTTTTATATTAAATGATTCATTCGTTAATAACATTGTTTGGAAAGGAAAATCGGAAAATCTCGCAAGTCGCAACACACTTTTCACTTCCTTCAAAAACTTTTACCCATATCTATTCCATCGATATCCATGATTGCATGACTGGCGCCATATTGCATTACTGTTATTTCATAACTATGCCTATTCGTATATTATGATACTAGCACTTCCCGCGCGATTTCGTACTTCAGTACCCCGTTAGGGGTAGATTTAAAAAAAAACCCTGATACACGTTATTCTTTATTTTCGGACTTAAGTAAAGTATTTATTTGCAAAATAATTTACAGTAAAGAGCTTACATGTTTTGCCAGAATTTTACTTAAAACTAACATGAGGATTTATTTTCCATAAATTCTTTAAGACTATAGAAATTATTAGAATTCAACCAATCAAACTATTTTCCCATAAATAATCTAGAGTTTAAGTTTTTCATGTTACTCGGTATCTTATTATATATACGAATACAATTACATAAGCAGCTTTTATTATATTTAGCAAGTTTGGGAAGATCATGTAGAACGAGTCTCTGTGGAGCACGCCGGCTCCGTGGATTAATAACATTGGCTGACATAAACAAAGCTTTATGTTTATTAACGAACATGCATATTTCAAACATATAAAGGGACGGCAGAGGTAACAAACCTAGTTGTTTAAATATAGGTTGACATGATTCCTCCGGGTGCATCCTGTAAATTGCCCTAATGCACGTTTTTTGAGCAACAAATGCTCGATTTATATCTGTGCTATTTCCCCATACTATAAGTCCGTAACGTAGTACCGATTCTAAATATGCATGATACGTCATGAGAGCTGTTTTTGGATTTGTTACATTTTTTATTTGTTTAAGAGAATATACAAATTTATTTATTCTCTTTGAAGCATGTATTATGTATTGTAGCGTTGTGTTGCTTCTCAATAGCTAGTAGTCGAGTGAGTTAGTTATTTCACTACCAGTAACACACTAGTACATCACTAAAATCATGGTACAACACTAATATTATTGTCTAATGATCACTCGTCCATTTCTATCGCCGACTACCTCGCTAGCAGGAATTAATCCCTGACCCTCAGGATTCTTTGTGCCCTAATCTAGGATGAGTTCTTCATTAATTTAAATTTATACTACACCCTCTGCGCTGGACAATCTATGTTATTATCATTATCTATGTAGCATTGAATTTGTATTTATTTATTTGACGGCGCATCGCTAATACGTCGTATTTAAACGGCTGCTGTCAGCTGTCACCGATGACAGCTTCTACTGATTGGTGACAGATATCAATGTCAGACGTCAGAATAAGAGTGACAGCCGTCACTCTAGCGGAGCGTCGGGCGGGTAGGAGCACGGCGGCCATGTTTGAGGAACACTTTTTGAACGAGAACCGACCGTGCACCACGCGCTAGACGAATCGCTGATATTCTGCGTCATCTTAGTGTAAAATGCGATTATCTTAGTGAATTTAATTACTAATCGACTTTAGCTAGAATTTAGAACAGTTATTTTGTGAATCAAGCTTTGTTAACGCAAATTATAGTGACTTTGATCAAAACTCGAGTGTTAATTAAAATTACGATTCCTTGCCCAAGTATCCACGCCTGACCCAACTATGGCGGACTCTGATGAAGGCCCTCCTGCGCCTACATATTCATTAAATATAAGCCTACAGTTTACACCAAGCCACTTATATCTATGCTAATTACACTAATATTAATATCAAATTACATTACAATGTCAATTAAAAAACTTGACTAAGAAAAAATTTAATTAAGACCATATATTTGCAAACAGAAACAAATGGAACAACATTAACAGAAACAACATGAACTTAGGAACTATACAATAATTACTTTTTCACATTTAGATAAATATAGACATGTTTTATGATTGTACTTTACGAGTCAAAAAATATAACTGCATCTGGAATACATTGAAGGAACTCATTGATAAGCGTAATTGCTCTAGCAGTGGGGCTGTTGCCAGCTCGGGGAGAGCGCCACATAGGCGGGTAGCACAGGAGCCTATGCTGACATCTTCCGATGCCACAGATAGGTCGGGAACATAGAAATGTATTGACTCCCGTACAACAGGGCTATCTACCTTATCCGCGAGTATTAAATAATAATTAATTATAAATGTGGAGTCCCCCCTGAGTTTGAGTGTATCTAAACTCACCATTCCTGACACAAACATAGAAGGATAGATAAAGGGGTAGTATTGTATTACTTGCTCGCGTGTCAAATACTTAAGCTCAAAGTGCATCTGTCATTGTGCCACGCTGTCTTTGCATACTCGCTCTGCCTGTAAGCCGCTGCGATGTGTTAAGCTTCCTGCCTACCCTGCTTCCCACACTGTTTCTTTTTTTGCTGAATGGGGAATAGAGTTGAGCACATCGCATGCGGCTAGCTGCTTACGCACCGCATCTAGCATGCGCTTCCTAACGCGCGTTCCAGGGCTCTACGTCCAGAAAGGCGCGTTAGGAAGCGTTAAGTATTACATTCATATATACATTTATCATAAACTAGCTTTTGCCCGCGGCTTCGCCCGCGTGTATGTCGGAATATATCAAATTAGTACCTACCCTACGTGTTAATCCAGGTACGCCAACCAAACACACACATACACACACCACATCTGTATGCCAAATTATATGAAACATCTGTATGCCAAATTATATGAAACATCTGTATGCCAAATTATATGAAACATCTGTATGCCTCTAAATTCAATCAACCGTTTTTGCGCCAATCCGGAACATACATCCCGACAAACAACAAACGGACAAAAATTCTAAAAACTATAGTGTGCGCAACAGACTCGGTCAATCACTTCTTTTCATATATATGCAATGCACAGTTCTGACTTCGTTACTATTTTTAACCGACTTCAAAAAAAGGAGGATGTTATCAATTCGGTTGTATGTTTTTTTTTAATGTTTGTTACCGTTACTCCGTCATTTATAAACCGATTTATAAAATATTTTTTTATTTGAAAGGATTGGACTTCCAGATTGGTCCCATTTTTATCCAAATCCAGTTCTGATGATAGGATCCATAAGGAATTGAGAGAACTCTTCAAATATTATTGGCAAACACATAGTGAATTTGGTATTTTCGTCAACAAATCAAGCACTTGCATTCAGAAAGCTATAAGCTATAGTATGATTTGGTGAAGTGGAACTGACGAAGAAGACCATAGAAGGCCACCGGAACTCATCAATGATATATATTTTACGGGTGGCGATAAGATATCTCGATTAAGATAGTTAAACGACTATGACGAACCAAATTTAAATAAATGCTTCTGATGAAAATTGTACCATTGAACTCAGATCAGTAATAAAACAATGTATCTTAGCCGTGCTGGAGCTTATTGGAATTGTCATGAGATGCACTCTGGTTATAAATTATTTTAAACCGACTTCAAAAAAGGAGGAGGTTCTCAGTTCTTCGGGATCTTTTTTTTTTATGGTTCCTCGATTACTCGAAGACGGCTGGACCGATTTGGAAAATTATTTTTTTGTTTGAAAGGGTATACTTTCCAGGTGGTCCCATTATCATCAGGTCAGGATCTGATGATGGGGTCCTGGAGAAATCGAGGAAACTCTTCAATATAGGCAAACCTATAGCGACTTTGGTATTTTTTATGGTACATGTGCATTTGCTCTCGGAAAACAACATTTGGTGAAGTGAAACTGATGACGAAGATCACAGATGGTAAGATGGCTACTGGAACAACTCAATAATAAGTATTTCACGGGTTGCGATTCCATTAATTTAAAATTATTACTAAGCAATAGAAGCTCGTCACAATGCATATGGTGAAATGGAGCTGATGGTGAAGTACCAAGAGAACTCCTTAACAATTAACGTCCCTGCATCGGGAAAAGCAATGTTTTGTAAAAGGTGATGTGCAGTTGCCATTAGGCTATTGTAACTAAGATAAATTACAAACAGACCCACTAAAAAGTGAAAAATAAAAACAACCGACTTCCAAAACAAACACTACAAAGTGAAATTTTATTTTTTTTATTTTTTTTTATTTGAGATAGGTTTGCTCTTGACTCTAGTCTAGGTCAGAGATGACAGAGACAAAGTCGACGATGGAGCGAGCCTACCCAGAAGAAGCCTGTTCACTCTCACTTTGAAGAGATCGGGGTTGTATGCGTTCGGAAACACAGACGCACAATTACTTCAATTTCGGAAGTCAGTGGCAAAAACCTAAAATACAGATCCAAAGACACCGACTTCCGAAAAAATATTGGTACCAAGTTTCGAGTTAATATGACAGCGCGTTAAAATTTTTCCTTACTGTTCTTACGGTCCTAGTGTTCCTTACTTGTTTTAAAAAAACTAAGAGTGACAATTTTATTATTTCCTGAGGCAACTATTGCCAAGTTTCAAGTGTATTAACCAAAAGGATAAGATTTTTCGTCTAAACTATATCCCCGCTTTTCACCCCCACAGGGGTGGAATTTCGAAAATTCGTTTCGGATTTTTCCATAACTGAAATCAAAGATTTATTATACCAATTTTTGAGTTAATCAAGTCACACAGTAAAATCTTTCTCTTAAAAATTGTATTACCCCTTTTCACCCCGTCAGGGGTAGTTTTGAAAAACCAATAGTAAGAAATTTTATTGCTTATTTAGGCAAATATTCGTGCCAAGTTTCAAATTTATTAACCAAATGAATAAGATTTTTCATCTAAACTATATCACCGGTTTTCACCCCCACAGGGGTGGAATTTTAAAAAATCGTTCAGGATATTTCCAAAACATGACTCAAAGATTGTTTATACCAATTTTCAGGTTAATCAAGCCACGCAGTAAAATCCTCCCCTATAAAATTGACTCCCCCTTTTCACCCCATCAGGGGTAGATTTCGAAAAACCCTGATACAGGTTATTCTTTATTTTTGGTCTTTAGTACAAATACTGAGTTTCGAATTAATCGGACTGCGCGTTAAAATTCTTCCATACAAACTTTGACACCCCCCAACCCTACTCTTGGGGGTAGTTTAGAAAAACAAAAAATTAGAAAGTTCTTAATTTACTTAGATAAGTATTCGTGCCAACTTTCAAGTTTATTAACTCAAGGAATAAGATTTTTCATACAAACGAAATCCCCTCTTTTCACCCCCTTAAAGGTTTAATTTCCAAAAAAACCCTTCTTAG
Source organism: Fissipunctia ypsillon (assembly GCA_947568875.1). Lineage (NCBI taxonomy): Eukaryota > Metazoa > Arthropoda > Insecta > Lepidoptera > Noctuidae > Fissipunctia > Fissipunctia ypsillon. The sequence goes on along the minus strand of OX387660.1, from coordinate 20,700,860 downwards.
TGCTCCCCTACGTTATGAAAGGAAGCCATGTGCAAAATTTCACATTCATAGTCCCAGTAGTTTGGCTGTGCGTTGATATGCCAGTCAGTCAGTTAGTCAGTTTCTCTTTTTATTTATCATAAATAACGGAAAAGTTTTATGTAGCCCCTTTTACCCGACTACGGCAAAGCCAAAAGGAATGGTTATGATTTTAGCAGTCTATGTATGTATGTTTGTATTTTCGTGTGTTCCACCGATTTTGATGAATGACGTATAAGGACCCTGGTATATACCATGTGGGTGCCAGGAACTCCAAAACTATAATGGCATGCGGCGACGGCTTTTCCTTGACCATTTTTGTACCCATGTCTTGATTTCTGTCTGAAATATTTTCTTGTTTCGAGCTTTTTAGATCATTTTTATCTTTCCGTAGTCGGGTTACAGTTTTTTAAACTAATTTTTTTTTACAAACACTTTACTCGGAGAAGGTAAACTAGGTCACAGTAATAACATAGAAAGTAAAACATAACACATAGTGGCGCAGTGTAGGTTTTTTACAGGTACACCTCTGTCTAACTCTTCGGGGATTACAGGCATGATGGTAAGTTATGTGCTAGAACAGGGATCACAAATTAATTTCATTAGGGTCCGTTTTTTTAAATAAAATGACTGTCGCGGTCCGATTACTAGCAATCAAGATTAAAAATATTAAAAATAAAACGAAAAGAACCTTGAATAATTTTTTGTATGTATGTAATAATGTCATAATATTTGTTTAACACATCGTCGAACATAAACACATCATCTGCCTAGTCTTTTCCCAACTATTTTGGGGTTGGCTTCCAGTCTAACCGGATGCAGCTGAATACCAGTATTTTACATGGACGACTGCCTATCTGTCCTCCACAACCAAGTTACTGGGTAATACGATACCCTTGGTAAAATTGTTTTTCAGACTTTAGGGCTCATAATGACCCATAAGGACCAACGGCTTAACATGCTTTCCAAGGCACGGGGGGTCTCGCTATGTAAAGGTGGTCACCCATCCACGGACCGACCGCCGCAAGCGTAGCCTGATCGATCGACTCGTGTGCTTGTTATTAAGCTGGATTTACATTACGAAACTAGTTGCGCAAACTTAGCTATACATCGATAGTTTCACGTGTAAATAATTTTCTATTTACACGTGAAACTATCAATGAATAAATAAGTTTGCGCAACTAGTTTCATAATGTAAATTCGTCTTTACTGTCTTAGCCACGGATAAACAAAAATAACACAGTAAGAAATTAATAATAATGTAAGAAATTACAATTTTTACTTTTATCTAGGTAACTGTCTGCAGTCTGGAGTCAAGTTAGTGCAAACTATTGCCATTAAATAAAAATAAAAAATAAAATTTTTACATTAAGTTTTAGTTATGAAAAGGTCCGCCATTTGGTGACTCCTGTGCTAGAAGATTAAAATAGTTATCTGTGCAACAAGAGAGGAAAGTTGGTTTTTGCTGCGAGTGTTGATTTTGAATCCCGAGTAAGCGAAGGATATTATAATTGAATCACTCGCTAGTGATTTTAGGTTAGAATCTTGACCGCAGCGAGGGATTCAAAGACACGAGATGCAATTATCTTTGGTGTCGTATAACAAATGCAACTTTTCATCTCAGCAACGAGAACATATAAGTAAAAAAAATAGAACATGGTAAAAATTAAACCATGTGTATATTTGTAAAACAAACAATATGAAAAAAATTAAAGTTAAAAGTAAAATTATTGCAGTTTTGGAAATTAATTTTTTTCTTTTTTTGGGCCTGCTTCAAATGGAATTTCAAAATCGGAATTTGAATCGACTTGTCTTGTCTTTTCGTATCGAACTAAAAGTGACAAAACAGAGTGAAGTTCAAATCTTTCTTTTCTCTGTTCTCGGCATTTAAAAAAAAAATAAAAGTTACTTTGTTTCACGCTCGCAACAAAATCTAATTTTGTCTGCTTGTTTGAGGTGCTGAGGTGAAGATATTATTGCAGCCAAAAATAACACCAGGAAATATATCAATATTTATTTCATTACCAACAATATCAAAAATCAACCCTCCATTGCGTATAACCCACAAGCAATCAACGTGTCAATAAGACCGGATACACTATTAGCCTCGGACGTGACACGGTATTGTAATGCTGACATTTGCAAGGCCGGACGAAGTGACCGATGTTATATCGCTTTCACCACGGACAGTCGGACACCCGGTGGAATTGTGTAGTTGTTCACGGACAACCAGCGCCATCTAGCGGACAAAGCCAGCGACAACATCACGGGCGAGGACGACGTAGGCGCGCGCGCGCGGGAGGGGACGCGCCGTGAGCCCCAACCCGATTTAGTTTAAAAAAAACGGTTCAACGGTCAATCCAAAAACTAACGGCGAACGAGTACGTCTATATTCTAAGTCAAAATTGTAGAACGATAATTAAAACCAAAGTATCCATCATCAAGTCATTTCATCATCACATCCTCAACACGACGAATGATCACCTCCTGCACATAATTTGATCCTACGAGCCGGAAAAATCAAAGCGAGCTGGAGTGAAGCGGACCTACAACTTCTACGAAATTCGAGCAACGGAGAGAAGATTCATCATCTGCAGTTAATGGTCAGGTCATTCAAGATTTTCCTTCCCGATTCCGTGCTGAGTTTGTGCTAATATTGTCTTATTTGTCTAAATTCCAGTGTTCGTAGTAAGTGTGTATCTACCTACGTCGCGGTCAGAGCATACATCGGTGAAATAAAACCGTAAGTACTTGATTTTGTTTTTCGCAACCACCACAATGACGAAAAAGAGGCATTCGCTTGTAGACACAGAAAGTATTGATGATATTATTCGTGATTTAGTGAAAAAACGCGGTTCTTTGAAAGGCAAATTTACGTTATTTTCAAAATTCGTTCAATTATTAGACGGTTCCAATCCAACGGAAATTCAGAAAACCGAATTAAAAGAGCGCTTGCAAAAGGTGGAACAGTTGTTTGATCAGTTTTGTAGCACCCAAGATGAAATAGATTCGTACGTTGTAGGTAGTCAGATAGATAAAGAGTTCCAAGAAAGGGAGTGCTTTGAAAATCAATATTATGCTATTGTGGCCAAGTCTAAGTGTATTCTTAAAGATAATTCGATAGTTCAAAGCGATAACAGTAATTGTAAAACACACACACAAGGTATCAAACTACCTACAATTACTTTACCGAACTTCGACGGTTCTTATGATCAATGGCTTGAGTTCCGAGATACATTTTTATCACTCGTACATAGTAGTAACACTCTCGATAATATTCAGAAATTTCACTATTTGCGATCCGTTCTATCAGGTAATGCACTACAGGTTATTAAAGCTTTGGAATTTTCCGCACAAAATTACATCGTTGCTTGGGATTTATTGGAAAATAGATACAACAACAGCCGTTTGCTTATTCATAATCACGTTAAAGCTTTATTTACTGTTCAGGCAATAAATAAAGAGTCAGCTTCTCAAATACGTAAACTTATGGATACTATTTGGCGTAATCTTCGCGCATTAAAAACGTTAGACGAACCCACTGACACATGGGATACGTTAATTATTTATATTATCGTAACAAAATTAGACTCGTCGACCGAGCGCGAATGGGAACTTTTCAAAGGTACCCTCACAAATACGTCTCTTAATAAAAAAACGTCGTTGGCTGACTTAATGAACTTTCTTAAGGATCGCGCAGATTTCTTAGAGACGGTAAAACCTTCTCATAGTAAACAAACTGATAGTACTCAGAACAATCACACGAAAAGTTCGCCGTCAATAAAAACACATAGTCATGTTTCAACTCAAAAACATGGCAAGAAGTCGGCTAATCACACAAAGTCGCCGCGATATAAGTGCGCTATGTGTAGCTGTAATCACCCTCTGTATGCGTGCGATGAGTTTCTTATTTTATCACCCAAAGACAAGTTGAAGTTTATCGAAGACAAGAATCTTTGCCGTAACTGTTTACGTGACGGCCACGCAATAACTGATTGTTGGTTCGGGCCATGCAGGCACTGCAACAAAAAGCATAATTCATTAATACATAGTGAGTTCGTTGACGCTAACGAATCGTCTACTGTTTCACACACAGCACAAATAGTGGTTCCAAAGTCCACTAACGGAATCACCGCAGCTCACACGTCTCACACGCCTTACGAAGTCAATAATATTGATACGCGCTATTTTAATGATCAAGTATTATTATCGACTGCACTAGTGGAGATTGCGGATTCCAAAAATAATTATCACACTTCCCGCGTTCTTTTGGATAACGGAAGTCAGCACTGTTTTATTTCCGAAAAACTTTGCAAAACCCTTAACATTCCAACGATACAGTCCACTATTCAAGTCATCGGTGTAGGGAAATCCGTGACACAATCCACACAAATATGTAATGTAAATATACGATCCAAAACAAGCTCATACAATACACACATTAATTGCTTAGTTTTGTTTCAAATCACCGCACAATTGCCATCACTGGGCATCAATCATAATATAAAAATTCCCAGTAACATACAACTGGCTGATCCTGACTTTCATTCGAGTGATGAAATTAATCTATTGATAGGTGCCGACAAGTTCTGGGATCTGCTAAATGAGGGTCTAATACGTTTGCCTAAAGGTCCTTATTTGCAGAACACAAAGCTTGGTTGGATTATCTCAGGTTCAGTTCAAAACCAAATTAATTTAAAAACCACTCGAACGCAATGTAATTTCACACAAGCATTAGATGTGGAACTTAAACGTTTCTGGGAACTTGAAGAAATTATTTGTAATAAACCAAATTTCACAAAAGAAGAACTCGCATGCGAAAATTTATTTAAAGACACCACTTTACGTGACGATAAAGGTCGCTTTTCCGTGCGCATTCCTTTAAAAGAATCAGCTGACGAGCTGCGCGACACATTTACGATGGCCGAAAACAGGTTTTTAGCACTCGAACGTAAGTTGAACCGGAGTACGCCTAGTTATAAACAGATGTATTGCAATTTTATGAAAGAGTATTTAAGTCTAGGACACATGAGCCGTATAACTGAATTTTCGCCGCCGTACTATTTCTTACCACATCACGGGGTCTAAAGAGAACATAGTTCGACTACAAAACTTAGGGTCGTGTTCGATGCAAGTGCCAAGTCCGCGTCCGGGAAGTCTTTAAATGACATACAGCTTATCGGTCCGACCTTACAGAATGACATATTCGCTATTTTACTGCGTTTTCGGCAATTTAAATTTGTCGCATGTGCCGACATCGAAAAGATGTATCGCCAGATATTAGTGCAATCAGATCAAAGACGATTACAATTAATTCTTTGGAGGGAGAAGCCGTCTGATCCCCTTGGCATATATCAGCTAAATACCGTCACCTACGGGACGGCATCCGCGCCTTATTTGAGTATACGGTGTCTTAAACAACTCGCAATGGAATGCGATGATGACGTCATAGCGCAAACCATTAGTGACGATTTTTATGTCGACGATTTAATTACGGGAAATCAAGATTATCAAAAATTATTAGAGACATGTAGTAGTGTTTCTAAAGTCCTAGAATCGGCTTGTTTTCCGCTGAGGAAGTGGATCTTTAATGCAACGCCTTCCCCAACCCAAATTGAGTCTAGTTTTAAAGAATTATCGCTAGGAGAATCGTGTCACACAAAAACTTTAGGATTGGGTTGGTTTAACATTTCAGATGAATTGCATTTTACTACTCATTGTAAACACAACATTACCGATGCTAGTAAGCGCAGTATCCTTTCCACTATAGCTCAAATATATGATCCTTTAGGTCTACTCACCCCTGTGATAGTGATTGCAAAAATCATACTTCAGAAATTATGGTTAGCTAAGATAGGATGGGATGACTCAGTGCCTAAGCCGATTTTATTAGATTGGCAGAATTTCATCCGTCAATTAAATTGTTTAAAACATTTACGCATACCTCGTTACGTAATAGGAGATAACGCGCACACAGTTGAACTACACATTTTTTGTGATGCCTCACAAGACGCTTACGGTGCATGTGCGTATTTACGTAGTTATACAGATACAATTGTAACAGCGCGTTTGTTATGTGCGAAGAGTAAAGTGGCACCGGTAAAACCGGTTTCCATTCCGCGCTTAGAATTATGCGGTGCGGTAGTAGGTGCTAGACTTTACAAAAAGATAATTGGTTCGTTACGATTGACGTTTAATAATGTGTATTTCTGGTCAGATTCTACCGTAGTGTTAGGATGGCTTAAGATGCCACCGAACCAGCTGAAACCGTTCGTACAAAACCGTGTAGTAGAAGTTAACGAACTAACGGGTGATAAAGCGTGGTTTCATGTTAGTGGTAAACAGAACCCAGCTGATTTGCTATCGCGCGGCTTGCCATTGGATATGTTAACATCAGCTGATCTGTGGTGGAAAGGACCGCCATTCTTACACGTTCAGGGAATGGATGGTAAGCACAATAACAATTATAAAATTAACTATGATGAATTACCAGAATTAAAACCCACAAAATCCGCATTAGTGAATCAAACAAAACCAATGTTCTTTCCTTTCGAAAACTTTTCTAATTTCAACCGTATGATACGAGTTATGGCCTATATTCTACGCTTTACGAATAATAGCCGACATAAAATAAAATCACAGCGCCTCGTAGATAATCTGTCGGTTGATGAATTGAATACTTCAACAAGAACTTTAACGCGTATCGCACAACAAGCATCTTTTCCAATAATTTATGAAAGTTTAATAAAAAAACAACCTTCAAAATTCCCTCGTAATATTTCTAATTTGAACATAATTTTAGATGAGCACAATATAATCCGAGTAGGAGGTAGATTAGAAAACTCCGAATTATTTTCATTTGACAAAAAGCATCCTGTGTTGTTATGCGGACGACACAGATTCACCCGTCTTTTATTTGAGTATAAACACAAGGAATTATTACACGCGGGGCCCCAATTGTTACTAGCAACTATAAGAGAAAGTTGGTGGCCACTTAGAGGGCGGAACTTGGCTAAACATGTAGTGCATACCTGTGTAAAATGTTTTCGCATGAAAGCTAAACCTCTAAATATTCAGATGGGTAATTTACCACCCGAAAGATTGCAACCCGCGTACCCTTTCATGTATTGCGGCGTCGACTACGGAGGACCATTGTTTATGTTGAACCGTTCAGGAAGGGGGGCAAAGTTAATAAAATGCTACATCTGTTTATTTGTGTGTTTTGCAACGCGTGCTGTACACCTAGAGCTGGTTACTAACCTCACAACTGAAGCATACTTGTTAGCACTAAAGCGCTTCATTTCCAGACGAGGTAAACCTTTGCAAATCTACTCAGACAACGGTACAACATTTGTAGGGGCGCTAAAAGAATTCGCAAAATTTTTAGTAGATAAAAAGAGTGATATTCGGGATTATACTGCTAATAACTTAATTAAATTCACCTTTATTCCGCCTTATTCGCCTCATTTTGGTGGTTTGTGGGAGGCAGGCATCAAGTCCTGTAAATTTCATTTAATTCGTGTCGTAGGTAATGCACACTTGACTTACGAGGAATTAAGTACTGTATTGGCACAAATCGAGGCTGTCCTCAACTCCCGACCCATGTTTCCTTTGTCATCCGATGCCTCCGACCTTCTTCCTCTAACACCTGCTCACTTCCTGATTGGCCGACCACTCAACGCACCCGTCAGTCAAGATTTTACCGCAACGGCTCTGCAGCGTCTCCGTCGCTACGACCGTGTTGAGCAGATGCGCCAGAACTTTTGGAGTAGATGGTCCAAGGAATATGTTTCTGAACTCCAGAAAAGAACGAAATGGCAAACCAGCAGCGACACTATTGTTCCAGACACCCTTGTGCTCGTGAAGGAAGACAACCTGCCTCCTCTTAAGTGGCGTCTAGGCAGAGTTCTGCAGACATTTCCGGGGAAAGATGACATAGCTCGCGTTGCAAGCATAAGAACGGCGACGGGCACAATCAAGCGCTCCTTCTCAAAGATATGCCCACTCCCGCTTCCTGACGATGACAACACCATGACATCTGCTTCTTTGGAACCAGGAGCTTCCAAGGCCGGGGGCATGTTCACGGACAACCAGCGCCATCTAGCGGACAAAGCCAGCGACAACATCACGGGCGAGGACGACGTAGGCGCGCGCGCGCGGGAGGGGACGCGCCGTGAGCCCCAACCCGATTTAGTTTAAAAAAAACGGTTCAACGGTCAATCCAAAAACTAACGGCGAACGAGTACGTCTATATTCTAAGTCAAAATTGTAGAACGATAATTAAAACCAAAGTATCCATCATCAAGTCATTTCATCATCACATCCTCAACACGACGAATGATCACCTCCTGCACAGTAGTGATATTGCTTTGTGGGCTTTCCTTGTCAAGTCATATGACTGATGTGAGGCTTTGGGTTCAATCGCCAGGTCGGGCAAACTGTTGTCGTATTTTTTCCCCCATTCGGAATGTCTTAGTAGCAACCCGGGGTCTAGATTTGTGCCCGGATGATGGCAATCGGCTCAGCTATTCCTATTACATGGGACTTTTACTTACATAATTGGCTAACACATTAAAATTATCTGACGAAGGTGAGTGCACCTCTGCCTTTTGTTATTGTTGGGCACAATTCAAAACTCGGTGCTGTTACTGAGTATTTCGTAAAAAAAAACGTGTGCGATCGTGGGACCCCCGTCAGGAACGAAGTTCCATCGAACGTATGATTTAAAACAAAAACAAAATTTTCGTAGCCGCCATCTTGGATTTACATTTTGACTTCACTATCGGCTTTAGCACCCACGAAAACTAATGACGAAAAATTTGAAAATTTTCGCAGTCGCCATCTTGGATTTTCATTTTGAAGAAGGAAGTCGCATGTCCATGCAACTTCCTTCTACAATACAATATAAGTATGAACGCTTTTTCGCGTGACGATTTTGTCATTTTACTCCTACCGCAAGCCGCGTAAAAGAACTTTGTTCCAAAAACAGGTATTGGATTCCCCTATAAACAGGGAATCAAACTCAATACCTTGTCAACGGTATTTAATCAGAAAATAAATGTGTCTGTACGCAAACCATCCAATTTAAATGTGTTTCTCAAAGCTTGAGCAATTAACATTTAATGCAAAGATATTAAGTTAAAGCCGAACCGTCAACGGCAACACTTTGACGGACGGGGTCGCCGGGACCCTCGTAAATAATTCAATTAGCACGGATCAGTTTCATTGGTAGGGTTCAATTATTTTATCGTTCCAATTTATAGGCGGAGAGCGGGTAGAACTTGTATTGTTGCAGAGATTAGACTAGAGAGAGAATGTGAGCAATGCGGTCATGGCTATTCTTAGGAGTACATTTATAATTCTCCTAACTGGCTTTTGTAAGAAAAGCGATAAATGGTTCAATAATGTCTGCGAGTCACTGCACATTAATTGATAAACCAATGAAATGCACTATAATGGTCTGAGACATTACTGGAATTTTCACACTCTCATATTCCAAAAAGGTTTGTGATCATGACAGTGACCTAAATACTAGATTAACAAGAACGTTTTGGTATCTGTAATAATTCGACAAGTGTGATATTCCGTAACAGAACGTTCGTGCTTAGAGCACAAAAACCAAAACAAAATATTGTGTAGATAGTCAGGAAGAGTAAGTGAGCATGCGCAGGTATCCATCGAAGGCAAACGTGTTTGGGAAGTTTAATACTTTTAACTTTTGCAATTGTTTTTCCTTACCTGTTCAGATAGCCATCAAGAAAGGAAACAAAAAAAATATCTACTACAACATGTTATTTACTTTTCACTTGCACCAAGCACAAAGCTCTCAAAGCAACAGATGGTTCAACAACTAAAAAAATTCTTTTTTTTGCCTTTCACATTTATTTTCACAGGAAATGTGAAAGTTTTTAGTGAGCACTTATCTTCCAACAAATAGAGGTACAGTTTTACCATTCGTTTATATTTTATGTATGTAAGTATGTTTTATTTCCTCGTTAAGTAATTATGTGCAGAACTAAGGAAACACACGCGAGTACATCCCCACACACACACAGCCTATCTGAAAACTCTCCCTCTCTCCATTTTTCCTCTCAGATTTCATTATTTTTAAATATGTTTTGAGTAGAATTTTTTCCATTATCTTGCTCGGGTTTATTATTTACTTCTTTCACATTTCTCTTTTCAAGCCAACCCTATAAAATTCGCCATTTTCAACTCTATTCAAGCTTCATTAATTAAAAATAAGTAATATTAATTGAATGAAGACATATTTCTATAATTCATCTGGCATTGCTATTCAGAATTCAAATAGATAATACTTTCAGCCCGTCCGTTATTTTCAGACCACCGCCAGCCCTTTTCCGAAACATTGCCTAAAAATCTTCACCGTAAACTGAAACCTTCTTCAATAAAGACATAGATTCGTTCTGATCTCCCAATAGAATAAAATAGATAAGACATGTACTCTTATATGTTTGTGTTTCTAATGGAAAACCGTTCATTGAACGGACGACCCTTGTCCAGACCCTAATTCTTTAGAACCTTCTTTTCTGCCTTCAATGAAATAGCCGGTGAGAAAGTGGGATTTACTTTTAGTTGTAAGGTAGAAAGACGCGCGGTTGGTTTGTTTATTTACAAGAGTTAATAAACAGAGGAAACATAAACAAGCCTGATAGACGAAACAAAATAAAACAAAACACAATCGTGAGGTGATCTAAAATACATACACGAAATAATTTTTTTCAGCAATATTCTATATTATTTGAAGTTGTGTGTGAAATAATGAAATGAAATTAACTGAAATGATTTTTTTTAATTCTGTAAATAGAATATTGGAATCACTTTTACATGTAAAATTTAAAAAAAAAATTATAGACGGAGTCGACATTTTCTACCCCTGAGAAGAAAAGGCGAAACAAACTCAGGGGTCAAAGTCTCTTTTAAAGTCCAGACCTAATCTTGGTCAGATCATGTGAGGACCATGTCTGAAATGGTCTTTTGAGGAAATAACCACACAGATTTGAGAGGACCTGTCCTGACCTGTGTCCTATGTGACTTTTACGGTAGAAAAACATATTTTAGCATTCCTAACAAGTTTTAGAACTAACTCCTCTTTATTCATAAGCTCATTACGCGCGCGGTAAAATAATAACAATTGTCACGAGCAAACGATTCAGCTTGGAACATGGGACGTACTCGAAATATATACGTGAGTAAAATTGTAGCTATTATTTCCTATCCATGGCATTGTAATAATACAATACCTCTAATAAGCACTGGATAACTTACATTATAATGACCGGGTTCTCCTGCTGACATCAATGAGCCTTTCTGTTATTCATGTGCTTAGTATGAGCCGTATTCGACTTATTTTTTACTGTTTGCTAACACAAAGTGAGATGTAGGTAAATGTATACCTCAACTATTGTAGAACTTCGAATTCTGCACAAAGTTAAATTATTTAAATTTGTTAATTCCGCATAAAAACAATTGAAATCACTACTGGCACGGAAATTGTTAAATGTGCAAGGGAACACATATGCAGCCACTATTACTTGGCACAACAGGCTAAATTCATGTTGGTGATCTTGTTTGTGCGCTGTGCCCGTTTTTAAACGCATTTTCAACATAAGGGTGGCCATTCTTACAATAGCTTTGATAAAATCGACCTTAAAGTCAGAGTAGTCGGGTGGTTACAAGCGTTGTACAAATCCGTTTCTGCCCTATAAAGGGAGTAGAAAAATTAAATCAGTGTGGAGCCAGAGCATACTGTTAGTTTATAACAACTAAATAAGACGAAAGTGGGGTCAAGATAATTTAACAGGTTTACTCCGAAACAATGTTTTGTACATTTCAGGGGCTAGTGACAGTTTTATGTGAGTAATATTTCGGTTCAGTGAAAAGGATGAGATTTGTCCTTCTAAGGATGGTCCCTATGGAATAGTTTTATCTCTGACCATCTGTTGCTATAAGGGACTATGTAGCAAAAGTCAGAATTGGGTGGAAAAAGGAGAGGGAGGCCTTTGCCCTGCACTGGGACAGTACAGGCTGGTTAGATTAGATTCGATCCAAAGTGGCATAGATTAATGCACGAAGGTAATACTTAGTGAAAATTCTCGACAAAATTATAAAAAAAAACGTGTGCGGTTGGGGGACCCCTGTCGACCACAGCTCTCACGTATGATTTAAAACAAAAACTTAATTTTCGCAACCGACATCTTGGATTTACATTTTGACCTCACTATCGACTTTAGCACCCTTGAAAACTATGAAAACGATACCCTTGACGAAAAATGTTAAAATTTTCGCAGCCGCCATCTTGGATTTTCTTTTTGATCAAATTCACACTTTCTCTCTCTCTCTATCGAAATGTGTATTGTTAATTCGAAAGAAGAAAGTCGCATGGAGAGCCTGGTACTTGTATGCCCATACAAGTATGAACGCTTTTTCGCGTGACGATTTCTGGCAGTTTACTCCTACTGGAAGCCGCGTAGAAGAACTTCGTTCCAAAAATTAAAAAAAAAATATCCTACAGTTCTTTTTATTTACAAAATCAATAATCCCACCATTCATGTTTCCTTCCCTTATAATGTGTATAATTAATAAACCCAGGCGCAAGTGAATGGCGCCAGTGTAAACATGACATTAATTCTAAAGACGCTTAGTAGTACCGAATTACCGGTACGTTGGGTTTGAATTACCGCTACGTAGATAAAAGTATTAACCGTTCATTATACCCACTGACCTAGATCTTTGCTAACACTGAGGAAGACTAGGATTTTATAAGAGTTTATGATACCGAGTTTTTTTTTTCTTTGGTTTAATTTTTTTTTAATATAACGAATTATAATATCCACTGTAGCAACACTGTAAAAGTACAAATTATTAACATTGTAACAAACTTTGCTTTAATGAATTTTCATTATGGCAACTGAATGTATTATTTTACTTTGGCAACACTTTGAAATAACGGTTGTGATATTATCGTTATTTCTGGTTGGGACAAAAGTAATTTTAAATGATAAAATGTAATGCAAAGTCTTTCTTGGTTTGATTGTGAAATAAAGAAAAAAAAAAGAAAGGAAATACGTTTATTTGCGGTAATCATGACGCAGAAAAACAACAAAATACAAAAAGAAACAAGTTGGGGGAAAATATGCGTCACATCCACGCAAAACGGCCATCGCTCGGCATAATGCTGCAACCCTATACGAGACAGAGCCCCAGCGCTGGTTTTCAGCGACAGCCGGCGTTGACCTGATGACGACAGCTGGTGCAGCATTCAGTGAAATTGAAAATAAACAAAATAAACACACAATACCTAAATCTAAAATGTTTACATAAATACAATACATATTTAAAATGGCAACATTACAAATTAATGGAAATAGTACAGTTGTGCGGAATAAAGGTGTAAGCAAGAAAGGAGTGTGTTTCTTTTATCATATAGGCTGGCACTAGGAAGGCTGTGTCTTTCCATTTCAATCAGAACCTAAGATAGAAAACATGCAAAACTTTTTTGATACAAACTGAAATAAAGTCGATCAGCTCGAGTTCGATTTCCCAACTAGAACTCTACATTCACTACAGTGCGTATGTACCTTCTTTTTATGGACTTCTTGTCGCAGATTTTACGACTTCTAGCTTATCTCAGTTGACGTTTAAGTGACAGTAATTTTATTACCCTATCCCGTTTCTTATATCCTGCTTCATGATACATGATGACAGAGAAATCCTATGAACGATAAAACTTATGTGACATAGATATTTTGATAAATTGAAGTAAGGAAGGCCTAACTTGGAATGCTGCCAGGAGTAGGTATGGGTTTTCTAATTGTGACTAAGGGCGAATTTCACTAATGAGACTGAATGCGATGAGCAAATCTAAACCGCGTTCAAGAGCTATCTGTGTCAAATATTCGACAACAATGATGACACTGACAGCTCTTGAACGCGGTTTAGATGTGCTAATTGCGTTCAGCCGATCTATTCTGTAAACATCACACCGTGAACACTTAGGTGAAGTGAGCTTGAAGTGAGCTGTCAATCCCTATTAGAGTAAGGTGGGGTGACAGTTCACATCACGCTCACTTCACCTACATTTTCACGGTAGGATCTTTACAGAATAGCACCACAGTTTCATTGGTGAAATTTGCCCTAAGGCTGCTTCCTTACTGGTTTGCAGTATCGTTTTCATCGGTACCCTATAATTAATTGTTGGGGAGTTTGTTGCGCGACTTCTTCTTCCCAACACTAGGAAGGGCGAGCGTTTTCGGGGACTGTCTTATGCAATTTTGACGTTCGAAAAGTGATTCTCGGCCTAATTTGAATAAATGACTTTTAATTTTGATTATAATAATAACAATATTTTGAGTAAGAAAATTACTTGTGTGCATGTGCTGCAGTGCAATGCGTGCTTTTGCTTCAGTTGACGAAAAAGATTAATTCGATTAAGATAAAAAACAATATTACGTAAAAAAAGTAAATCTTATTTAAATTTTTGTTACTAAAGTTTTACAAATTACGGATTTAAAATTTGTTATTAGGAAAATAAAAAAATGATGAGCAATTCACTGTAAATAATATAAAAATCAAAGTGAATTCGGTACCACCTCTAATATGAATGATAAATACCGAAACCGGTACCCCATGAGTACAAGCTCTTAGTTTGTACGAAAAATATTTTCGCCTACGCATTCAGATTTTTTGTAGATATGACAAATGTATTTTTTCTCGTCATATTTATACGTTTATATAAACTATCGCCAGGCATAAGTTTCTTTATTGTGCTCGCGTGATTTATGTATGCATGGCAATACGCTGGAATTGGCTTGATTTTTTTATTATATTATGTCCTAGCTGTTTTCCGCGGCTTCACCCGCGTGGATGTCAATACTTTCCTATTAGAATCGGATTTCGTTCACAATTTCATGGCTTTTAATTTTTTGCGCGGAACCCAATTTTTTTTTAAATAAAAGTGGCCTAAGTTACTTTTTATAACATCAGCTATCTGCCAGTGAAAGCCCCGTCAAAATCGGTCCAGCCGTTTCTGAGATTAACCGGAACAAACAGGCAGATAGACAACATTTTTTTAAATGGTCATTTTGTTAAGTTTATGTGCCGAATATACTTTCTCATGCATTTAGTAAAAAGCTGTTATTTTGACATTACAAACAGACACTTCAATTTTATTTATTTGTATGTATAGACTGGGAGAATGCGGTCTTTTTATTTATGTATTAAATTATGAACTGGGAGAAAAATATGTTAGATAAAATACGTGTTCTAGATTCATGGAACATTATTGACGTAGTTAGTCTATGAAATAGGTCTTCATAATAATCGTTTATGGCTATAAACGTTGACTAAGGTACATGAGTTTCCCAGATACTAAAATAAATGTTGGATGGAACCCAAGTTAATCATTAGATATCATTTGATTATCGTTACGTTATTATAAATTTATATTTTAGGCATAATCTAGCCTTTGAGAGGGGCTTGTGAATAAGTAATAACAGCCGCTCGGTTCGAGCGATCAGGTGAAGCTACGTTTGCCGCGGTTGGTCCATGGATAGGTGACCATCTTTACATACCAAGACCTCTCGGTGCCTCGGAAAGCACGTTAAGCTGTTCGTCCCGGCTGTCATTCGTCGATCTTTGACAGTCGTTACGGGTCGTCAGAAGCTCGAAAGTCTGACAACCAGTCTTACCAAGGGGTATCGTATACCCAGTAACTGGGTTGTGGAGGTTAGATAGGCGGTAGCTCCTTATAAAATACTGGTATTCAGCTGCATCCGGTGAGACTGGAAGCCGACCCCAGCATATTCGGGAAAAGGCAGGCAGGTGATGATTTTAGGTATTATTCTACTTACCTTTAGATTTATTAGAATGTAGATTTTTTTTAAGTTATCAATTTGATCGTTTGGTAGTTTTTAAAAGTAGATAAGTGTTATACCTTAACTTGTTACCTATCTGAAGGTAGACCCACCATTATAATTTTTTTTTAATTTGAGATAGGTTTGCTCTTGACTCTAGTCTAGGTCAGAGATGATAGAGACAAAGTCGACGATGGAGCGCGCTTACCCAGAAGAAGCCTGTTCACTCTCACTTTGAAGAGATCGGGGTTGTATGCGTTCAGAAACACAGGCGCAGGCAGAGAGTTCCACTCCTTTGCTGTGCGCATCACAAAATACATTTGGAAACGCTTAGTGCGATTTAGTGGGATAGCAACTAGGTAAGGATGATAACCTGCAGTGCGTCTAGATGTCCGCTGATAGAAGGGGCCGGCGGAAAGAACTCCACTTGAGCACACTCCCCGACAAGCAGGCAACCTTGCGGCGATGAGCCAAGCTGTGAAGCTTAGCATCCACCAGTCTTACGTCGCCAATGAGCCTCTTAGCTCTGCGTTCTACCGAGTCAAGCGCGGCAAGTTGGTATTTGGCTGAGCCATCCCAAAGGTGGCTGCAATACTCCATACAGGATCGGACTTGCGCTTTGTAGAGAATTAAAAGCTGTCCAGGCGTAAAGTATCGCTTCACCCTATTTAGGACCCTATTTAGTTTGCAGGTATAATTGCTGCAAGAACACAGTGTCACGCGATAAGGATTGTATACTGTTCCTCTATAATGTTAGTTACCTAACAATAACTCTTATTTTGTTCATAGAAAGAGCCGTTCTGTTACATAACTTTCCGCCATTATTAAGTAATTGTGATTCATCATGCGAGTACTCAGACACAATATATTTATCTAACACCCTTCCTCCCCCAAAATAAACAATTTATTATCCGATAGATAGGCAATAAAAACAAATTTTCTCAATAAAAATATAGCTTTCCCATATAGACGAATATTATACCCAAAATAAACGAAATAAAAATATAGCTTTCCCATATAGACGAATATTATACCCAAAATAAACGAAATAAAAATATAGCTTTCCCATATAGACGAATATTATACCCAAAATAAACGAAATAAAAATATAGCTTTCCCATATAGACGAATATTATACCCAAAATAAACGAAATAAAAATATAGCTTTCCCATATAGACGAATATTATACCCAAAATAAACGAAATAAAAATATAGCTTTCCCATATAGACGAATATTATACCCAAAATAAACGAAATAAAAAATATTAGAGACGCCTCCTAATCTTTGGTGAAATAAATATTTTTCAAATATAAAAGATAAAAGATTTCTTCTTTGAGGGTTACGAAATTGAATGTCGTTATTGAGTTTTTGTTAAAGGAATTAGGTATGATAGAAATATCGATGAAATAAGTTTAGGATCAACTTTGGGGCGGAATTGGTTTACTTCACGTGTATTTCAGCATGTGGAAGATAAAGAACTAAGACGCAAGACTTCTAGTTTTCGGGGTACATCTGTTCCTGTAACTGATCGGCTCGAGCTCCTAGGCATGGAGTTGACATCATGTTTCAACTTCGGAGCCACCATCGAGTACAAAGCCCAAACTGCGGCCAAGAAACTGGGCATCCTAAATACGGTGAAGCGATACTTTACGCCTGGACATCTTTTAACCCTTTACAAAGCGCAAGTCTGATCCTGCATGGAGTATTGTAGCCACCTTTGCGATGGCTCAGCTAAATACCAACTTGCCGCCCTCGACTCGGTGGAACGCAGAGCTAAGAAGCTCATTGACGACGTAAAACTGGTTGATGCCAAAATTCACAGATTGCCTCATCGCTGCAAGAGTGCCTGCTTGTCGGTTTTTTACAGGTTATACTTCGGTGAGTGTGCTCAAGAACTCCACGACCTCATCCCGCCGGCCCCCTTCTACCATCGGACATCTAGACGCACTGCAGGTTACCATCCCTACCTAGTTGCTATTCCACCAATTCGGACTAAGCATTTCCAAATGTATTTTGTGATGCGCAGAGCAAAGGAGTGGAACTCTCTACCTGCGTATATGTTTCCGAACGCATACAATCCCGATCTCTTCAAAGTGAGAGTGAACAGGCTTCTTCTGGGTAAGCTTGCTCCATCGTCGACTTTGTCTCTGTCAACTCTGACCTAGACTAGAGTCAAGAGCAAATATATCTCAAAAAAACAAACTTCACAGACGCTTTTGATAAAAATAATGGTTGGTGCTAAGTAACGTTATTAGGTGTGCGCTATCGAAAGGCATCCCAGAACAGGAGCAATATAGACGAAAGGTAGTTTTAATTATCAATACTTCATGATCGCTTTTGAAAAAAAGTATGGGTTCCAATTATCGTAATGTAAGTAAACTCCGTATGTGTTAAAAATCGTGCTATCAGGCACGGTAGACCGGACCGGACCGGACCGGAACGGACCACGTGCGCGTCAGTGGAAACAAAAAAGTGATAAAAAAAAAAATTAAATCAACTTCAAAAAGAAATAACTTAAAATTATGAAATAATTTTAATTTCGGAAGTCAGTTGCAAAAAACACATAATACAGATCTCAAGACATTAAAGTTATTTCATAATTTTGAGTTAATTTCTTTTTGAAGCCGATAAAATTTTTTTATTCTTTATGAGTCACATTTAGTGCAAATAAATGTATTTTATTTATTTTCTTTCTTTCCATGCTCAGATTTGATGAGCGGGCGACTCCGGCGCAGCATGTTGATGATGACGACGGTTACAAGCCAAACATATAGGAGAGAGAAAAAGACTGACTGGTATATTTTAAAGTCGAGTCGACTCCCCCCCCTACATGACTGACATTAATCCGGGCGACAGTTTTATTGAAGAGCGTCAATCAATCAATCAACTCAGTATATCGCAGTCCACTGCAGAACATAGGCATCTCCCAAGCTACGCTACAACACGCGGTCCTCAGCCTTTCGCATCCAGTCTGTCCCAGGCACCTTTGCTGCCTCTGCCCTGAAAAGCGTTAGCGATCAAAACTCCGTTCGTAGCTCAGGGGCGTTTCAAACGCCCAGTTCACTTCTTAAGACGCAGATATACACCAATGGCATTGAGTGGTTGGGACGGCATAGCTTGGGTGTTTTGTGCTGAGCTCATGCAACACGTCGTACGTCCACCCAGTAATAGGACTCGCCCATCAAGGAGCGCTGTCCCAATTTAGACACATTATTAATAAATAATTCAATTATCTTTAAAATGGTGAAGTTTTCATAAAAATACGCCTGATAGATTTCACGTGATTCTCAGTTTTTATCCGCGTTAGACATAATTTAAAAAATTTATTACATTATGTAATACCAGCGTAATCTAAAATATTTACATTTTATTTTTAATGCTTAATTTAACATATATTTTTTTCCTAATCGTTAGCACTACTCGTTTAGACGTGATCTTCAATTTAAAATCATTAAAAGTCGCAGCGCCTCCCGCTCAAGCGGCACGCGTATTGCAGCAGCGATGGTGGAGAAAACAAATAAAAGAAGTGGTTTAGGATATCACGAGTCACCGCAACGCGAGTTTCGGAGCGATGACGGACGGAAACAGGAGACGCGCGCGCGTGGCGCTTGACGCAAATCGCGTCGCAATAGTCGCATCACTCACTCGAGCCACAGCTCGAGCGCGTGAACCCTTGGGCACCATCTACACAGGCAAGAGTAGTGCCTTAAATTGAGAGTAGTAATTGAGAGTAGTGGCATTAAATTCAATACAAACTGTGTGGAGTAATTTCCACATGGCGATTCATCGCGGCGAGAATAGGGACGATGACTAAAATTTGTTTTTTGTCCGTCAGGTAGATTATTAAAATATATTGGACACGTATTTTTATCCGCAATTTAGACGCCTTGCTAGATTTTATACAGAGTTGTGACGTAGCGAACCCCCACTTCCCAGCTTAAATGCGTTTTATCTAAGTAATTTTTTATTAATATGTTATAGAATAAAATGCGTGTCTAATATATTTTTATTTACTGATTGACGGCCTAAATAGAATTTATTATTTTTTACCCAGGCGTCATCCCTACAAGATGGCACGGCGAGACTATCGCCGTGACTCTCTCGCCCGTTGAGATACTCGTAGCACCAAACGAAGTGTTATTTCTTTTTCTTTTCCTGGGTAACAGTGGAAGTCGAATGAAAGTATGAAGTCATACACGTCACATCATCTTACGAATGAAAGCTAGTCTGTAGTTGACTTCAAAAAGAAATAAAATTCGAAGGCACTGACTTCCAAAATTGTTTCATAAATTATAATGTTATTTTTGAAGAAGGTTTGATAAAACGTAAGTTGTCTACATGCTTGTACCAACGGAGCCTCGTTTAACCTTATAATAATTTATTGGACGGTAGTCTAAAGCAGTGAAGTTCTTACAAGTTTGGTTTCGAGTCAAAGTTATTGTTAGTTAATTCCGGTTCAGTTGTTCTTTTGGTGACTTGTTGCATGTTAAGATATAATTAGTTCTTGTAGTTTATAATGTCAAATTGTTCATGATGAAAATTAACAAAAAGTTTGATCTTTTTGCTAAATTATTTTATGCGAAAGTCGATTAACACTTCAGGTTTTTTTTTATGTTAATTTTTGTGTAAAAAAAAAAAAACTAAACAGACTTAAAATTTTAAGGATATTAAGTCTTATCAATTAGGTACATGAAATGCTAAAAAACAGTTAATCAAATCATTTTGTATCAATTTTGATTATAGTTATTTATATATGTAAAAGTGATTGGATGGACTTTTGTTGCTGACTGTACATACAGGTACATACCTATTGCAAAATATTATAATAAATTTGAATTATGTTGTAAATCTACTATTTATCAGAAATCTTATCGTAGTCGTAACCAATCACCAAAGTCTTTCAGCCAATAAAAATACCTAATCTACCTTTAATTTCCTTCCACCATACCGAAAACGCTACTTGTTAGGTCATTAGGGAAAGGGAAACCATTTTATTAGGGTCCAGTATCGGCAGAGTGAAAACGATACGGCCCGGTATAAAAGAAGTCTTTATATGTAATACTATTGTGTTGTGACTGAGCTATTTATTCCTATGGGTTCCTACCCATAGGAATAAATAGCTCAGTCAGCCGAACAGGAGTGCGGGGGGAGGGGGTGTATACTTGCCGCACACTGGCCACAAAACGCCACAGATACTTGTGAACGGTGGTCGGCACAAGTGGTTGGTAGCCACTACTTTTATTAACCCACTAGCTGTGCCCCGCGACTTTGTTCTCGTGGAAGTCGTAAGATACATAATATACTAAAATAACAGCCACATTTTAAACAAACTCCCTCGTCCGCCGACCCGTGGCGTTGCATCGCCCACCTGTTCTTTCTGACTTTTTTTTTGCTCGGCCCCTAAGGGTCGTAGCGTGATGTTCAATAGCCTATAACTATCCTCGAGAATTGGGCTACCAAATGCAAGAAGAGTTTTTGAAATCCGACTTTTTGTTCGCAATTTCAGCGGTTTTAATTTTTTTGCGCAGAACCATAATTATTTTTCCAAATTAAAAGTAGCCTAAGTTACTCCCCGTAACATCAGCAATCTGTTAGTGAAAATTCCGTCAAAATCGATTCCGCCGTTTCGGATATTAGCCGGAAAAACAGACAGACAGCATTTTTTTAAATTGCTTTTTTGTTATAAATACTTTTTTATGCATTTAGTAAAAACTTGTTATTTTGACATTACAAACAGACACTTCAATTTTATTTATTTGTAGAGATTGTATGGCGTTTTGTATTAGCGTTTAGTGGTCGGTGGCGGCCACACGAAGCGACAAGCGGCCTATGCTGGCGTGGAGCGAGCACCGGCGTTATCCGTGTGCGGCGAGTTCCTATACAATGTACGAAAACTGTAGTCCGCAGCTCGGTGGCGGAGTTTTGTGGCTGTAGCGTGTGGTCCATGTGTGGCAAGGCTTATGGTAAAGTAACATTATTTGTTTGAATGTTTTTTCTTAAAATTCGGAGTTATTGTAGTACCTTTTTTTGATATAATGGTCACTGCACGTATCAGTTCTCACCAATCATTCATGAACATGGCCGATTCGATTGTCAATTTTGGTAATTCTGGTGGCTTGACCTTGTAAAAATCTAAAGTCTGTTCCATAATTGTCTGATGAAAATGTAAAGAAATGGATCACAAAATGCACATATGGATTACAATTAGTGATGCCACTTAAATGACAGCTTTGAAATAAATAATTAATACCTACTGACTCGTAATCGAATATAACATCGCTTAGCAACAAAAAGAGACAATCTTCATAAAAGGCTTTTAGAACTATACTAAAAATGTCGTACGGTTTATCGCCAAGATAATCTTTACGATACATGGAAAATATGAAATAGGTAGTTCGGATTTATATTTACGAACCAATATGACGACAGTGTTGAATAATTTACTATCTCAAGTCACCTCTGGATAAAACTGAATTATTCAAGAGACTACGATAACGCATCATATTATGCCCGGTTTCACTAACACTAGGCGACACCTAAAATAATAATGCATAAATAAAAGCGCGCTGTCGGATTTTCAACTTTCGACGGGAAGCCGAGCGTTTGAAAACCCAACATCGTCCATTTAGGTGTCGCCTAATGTTAGTGAAAACGGGCATTAGTGCTAGTTCTGTATTATTTTACACCTACTTTTACACGGTTGTAACTTTCAACTATGTTGGGGCAATAAAATACGATGCTTTGGACTTTGGAGAAATTTATGTTTTTATGTTGTGACGTTTCGAGAGCTGCTTGATTGGTCGTGAAATTGTGTTGTGTGACTAGCTGTCGGGAAGTAAATGGCTTTTCCCCTCAGCTGGCGATCGACCGGCTAGTGGTAGATAACAATAGAATTTTAATTGTGTCTCTTACAGTGGCGTAGCTACAATAATTATGAATAGAGCGAAGCCGAAGAAACAATTGTTCATATCTCATAAAATCAGAGAAAAACTAGGTTTTTAATCTTATGATGTATTCTATGTTCTATGTTAGGGGTTTGGTTTCCGCACTTAGTCCTCTAAGTGGACCATTGTGCGTGGGCCATGGCGGCCGTCGGTGGCTATTCCAGCCAGCCCACCTCCCTCCAGAAGTTTATTACGTCTCCTGGTCTGTGTAGAACATCTGTAAACGATCTGGGTGCCCCAAGGGTTTCTGTTCTAATCTGGGTGACGCCTGTACATTCAAAGAGTACATGCGCAACGGTTTCCTCAGTCTCCATGCAGGCCCTACACAGAGGACTGTCCGTTATGCCTATTGTGTGGAAATGTTTGTTAAGTGAGCAGTGTCCTGTGATGGTCCCCGTCATCAGGCGCAGGCCGTTTCTGTCCAGGCGTAATAGGCGCCTGGTCAGCCTGCCATCTAATGATGGCATAGCCTCCCTGGACTGCCTGCAGCCCGGTGCCGAGGTCCACCAATTCTCTGCTTGTATGTGGGTGAGCTCCTGTAGCCACCTGCGTAGCTGGTTGAAGGGGATAGGTACCATTGGTTCAGGTCCACAGACTGACGTGCTGGATGCTCTCCTAGCAAGTTCGTCAGCTGCGTCGTTACCTAGCGAACCACTGTGTCCTTTTATCCACTGCAGTGTCACTATGTTACGGTTAGATACCGTAACTCGCTCAAGTGCGTTGTGACATTCTAGTATTAACTTCGAGGTAAAAATTCCTTTCCCTAGTGATTGGATAACTGAGGCGCTGTCGGAGAGTATGCTTATGATGTATTAAACTGGTATCTATATAATATAAAAGGAGAAACTGACTGACTGACTGACTGACTGACATATCAACGCACAGCCGAAACTACTGGGACTAGGAACGTGAAATTTTGCACACGGCTTCCTTTTATAATGTAGGGGACCACTAAGAAGGGGTTTTTGGATATTCGACTTTTAAGGGGGGGGGGGGGGAGGAGGGATTTCGTTTGTTTGAAAAATTTTATTCCTAGAGTTAATAAACTTGAAACTCGGCCCAAATACTTATCTTAGTAAATTATGAACTTTGTAATTTTTGGTTTTTCTAAAATACCCCTACGAGGGGGATTGAGGGGTGTCAAAATTTGTATGGAAGAATTTTAACACGCAGTCCGATTAACTCGAAACTCAGTATTTATACTTAAGTCTAAAAAAAAAAAAAAAAAATAAAGAATAACCTGTATCAAGGTTTTTCGAAAATCTCGCCCGGACGGGGTGAAAAGGGGTTGTCAATTTTACTGCGTGGCTTGATTAACTCAAAAATTGTTATAAATAATCTTTGAGTCAAGTTATGGAAATACCTTAAACGATTATTTAAAATTCCACCCCTGTGGGGTTGAAAACCGGGAGTATAATTAAGATGAAAAATCTTATTCATTTGGTTAATAAACTTGAAACTTAGCACGAATATTTGCCTATATAAGCAATAAAGTTTCTTCTTATTGGTTTTTCAAAACTACCCTTGACTGGGTGAAAAGGGGTAATTAGATTTTTAAGAGGAAGATTTTACTGTGTGGCTTGATTAACTCAAAAATTGGTATAAGAAATCTTTGATTCAAGTTATGGAAATACCTTAAACGATTTTTTTAAAATTCCACCCCTCTGGGGGTGAAAAGCGGGGTTATAGCTTAGATGAAAAATCTTATTCATTTGGTTAATAAACTTGAAACTTGGCACGAATATTTGCCTAAATAAGCAATAACGTTTCTTCTTATTGGTTTTTCAAAACTACCCTTGACTGGGTGAAAAGGAGTAATTAGATTTTTAAGAGGAAGATTTTACTGTGTGGCTTGATTAACTCAAAAATTGGTATAAGAAATCTTTGATTCAAGTTATGGAAATACCTTAAACGATTTTTTTAAATTCCACCCCTCTGGGGGTGAAAAGCGGGGATATAGCTTAGACGAAAAATATTATTCATTTGGTTAATAAACTTGAAACTTGGCACGACTATTTGCCTAAATAAGCTATAAAGTTTCTTACTATTGGTTTTTCAAAACTATCCCTGACGGGGTGGGAAGGGATAATTAGATTTTTAAGAAAAGGAGTTTACTGTGTGGCTTAACTCAAAAATTGGTATAAAAAATCTTTGATTTCAGTTATGGGAAAATCTGAAATGATTTTTCGAAATTCCACCCCTGTGGGGATGAAAAAAGGGGATACAGATTATATGAAAAATTTTATTCTTTTGGTTAATACACTTGAAACTTGGCAATATTTGCCTCAGGAAATAATAAAAATTGTCACTCTTAGTTTTTAAAACAAGTAAGGACCGTAAGAACAGTAAGGAACAGTAAGGAAAATTTTAACGCGCTGTCATATTAACTCGAAACTTGGTACTAATACTTTTTCGGAAGTCGGTGTCTTTGGATCTGTATTTTAGGTTTTTGCCACTGACTTCCGAAATTGAAGTTATTGTTAACTTTGTAGTATTTGTTTTGGAAGTCAGTTGTTTTTATTTTTCACTTTTTAGTGGGTCTGTTTGTAATTTATCTGAGTTACAGTAGCCTAATGACAACTGCTCATCACCTTTTACAAAACATTGCTTTTCCCGATGCAGGGACGTTAATTGTTGAGGAGTTCTCTTGGTACTTCACCATCAGCTCCACTTCACCATATGCATTGTGACGAGCTTCTATTGCTTAGCAATAAATTTTAAAGTAATGGAATCGCAACCCGTGAAATACTTATTATTGAGTTGTTCCAGTGGCCATATTACCATCTGTGGTCTTCGTCATCAGTTCCACTTCACCGAGTGTTGCTTTCCAAGAGCAAATGTACAAGTTACTATAAAAAATACCAAAATCGCTATAGGTGTGCCTATATTGAAGAGTTCCCTCGATTTCTCCAGGATCCCATCATCAGATCCTGACTTGATGACAATGGAACCACCTGGAAAGTATACCCTTTCAAATAAATAAAGAATTTTCCAAATCGGGGAACCATAAAAAAAGATTCCGAAGAACTGAGAACCTCCTCCTTTTTTGAATTCGGTTAAAAATAATTAAAATTTATAGCCAGAGTGCATCTCATGACATTTCCAATAAGCCCCAACACGGCTAGGATACATTGTTTTATTACTGATCTGAGTTCAATGGTACCATTTTCATCAGAATCATTTATTTAAATTTGCTTCGTCATAGTCGTTTAACTATCTTAATCGAGGTATCTTATCGCCACCCGTGAAATATTTATCAGTGATGAGTTCCTGTGGCCATCTATGGTCTTCTTCGTCAATTCCACTTCACCAAATCATACTTTCTGCTTGATTTTTTGACGAAAATACCAAAATCACTATGTGTTTGCCAATAATATTTGAGGAGTTCCCTCAATTCCTCATGGATCCTATCATCAGAACTGGATTTGGATAAAAATGGGACCAATCTGAAAGTCCAATCCTTTCAAATAAAAAAAATATTTTTCAAATCGGTTTATAAATGACGGAGTAACGGTAACAAACATAAAAAAAAAACATACAACCGAATTGATAACCTCCTCCTTTTTTTGAAGTGGGTTAAAAATAGTAACGAACTCAGAACTGTGCATTGCATATATTTGAAAAGAAGTGATTGAACCCGTCTGTTGCGCACACTATAGTTTTTCGAATTTTTGTCCGTTTGTTGTTTGTCGGGATGTTTGTTCCGGACTGGCGCAAAAACGGTTGATTGAATTTAGAGGAAATTTGGCATACAGATATTTTAGAACCTGGATTAACACGTAGGGTTGGTACTAATTTAATATATTCCGACATACACGCGGGCGAAGCCGCGGGCAAAAGCTAGTTAAATATAATCTGTAATGTCGTATGATACACAGTTACACACACAAGTGTATCAAATTATTTGGCAATAGTAGACATTAAGAAGAGTGGTGGTTTCAAAGGGAAGTCGATAGTAATCGAGTTGTTGAAGGCTACGCCCCTTTGTTTTTGTGGATGGGAAATCATCAAATGACTTCTCCCGCTCTGGGCGGAGCGGGAGGGCGTGTCAGACTTTTACTGACTAAAACCCACCCGTGTTCCTTCTGTTGCCTGTGCCGGGGCCACGGTAACTCTTTCGAACATCCCGCAAAGGCTACGCCCCTGGGCTCTTATCATGGCAGTTAAAGATATATCGGACCGTATAATTTACTTTCGTATACTAAAGTAGTCTCGTGTACTCTCTGATCGGCTTTGCTATTTATTTTTTATTTATTTATTCATATTCAATTCAGGCACATTACCCATAACTGGTTAGTATTACTTAACCTATGTTAGTACAATATATTTAAAGACACGAACCTAAACAAAATAGAAATAATAACACAAACCAACTAAGGGATATACCTATTATGCCATATTTTGGAGACACCTGGCAACAATACATGCACTGCGCACAGGTGCCCCATCAGGTGGCCTTCAGTCTTACTAGCAATAATGCTCAAGAGACTGCTGTCGCTGTCTCGCATCCGGCGCAGCAGCAACGCGGATCTTTTACGCATGATCGCAAAAAAGTCATCTGTGCGCGCTGCCGCGAACATCCCTGACGCGCTACAGAAACGTGGCAGCGACAGCAGTATCCTGAAAGCATTATTGTATTGCACACGTAGGGCATTAAACGACTTTTACGTGTATCTGGTCCACAGACTGCAGGTGTAAAAAGCCTGGCAATATGCCCTAAACAGTGTTATCTTGACACTATTGTCGCACTTTGCAAATCTGCGGGCCAGCATGTTGCACCGTACGGCCAACGCCCTGCGCTCTCTCTCCATAATATCACAGCTATGCAGACATGCAGATGTTGCTGCCCGCTCTTAAAGTATATTATTATGTCGTACCTACAAACTTGATCTGTACGGTTTACGTACATTTGCCCTAGTTTTAATTTAGCTTACTTATCAATACGCCGACCACAATGTTGGAATTTAATATTTTATAATCAGTGTGCATTTAAGCGACCACGCCAACTAACGTGTGAGAATCGCCAACAAGAACCTAACTGTGACGTACGGGAATAAACTTAAATATTTTCCATGAGACTTTATCTTTAACACACTCAACAAACTACAACTACAACTACATTGTCAATGTACAATCCCACTAAGACTGTACATTTAATGGTCCTTCGAGCTGGATTCAGGGTGTTTACTGTGTCTTTCAACTGCGATAGCGAATCGGTTTGACTGGCCTCCCAGAAGCGGGTCTCACCAGATCAAATTGAGAAGTCGAGTATCACAGCGGATACAGGAACTCCTTGGGTCTAATAACAACAATTCAAAGGATACCGAAGAACACTTGAAGCAAGAAACTACAAGAGTGCTGTCGACGTCTTCGTGTCCTGAGCTGAACCATTTCCTTGGGAATAACCTGCAACATAACTAAGGTACTTAATCAACTACTATCTGCTCCTCTACTACAATGGAACTACTGAACAAACAAGTCGCTACGTTTGAGGAAATAAAAACCCTCTGCAACAACTACAAAAAGGACAGTGTAACAAGAAAAACTGCAGATTACTTGGAGAGGCGTCTAAAGAACCTAGAGAAACTATGGGTAGTCGTTGACGGACAACATAACATACTTTTGGAAACCATCGAAAACAAAAATATTCCATACTTTACTAATGACATTTACGAAAAAACTAAGCAAATATACGAGTCAACCATGAGGAATATGATGGAATTAAGGAGTCTTCAACGAGAACAGCAACATATAGACTTTGATCTAACTGGGATGCTGGTTGAAGAAGCCGACGACAAACTAAAACAACTTGTGAATCATCAAGAACGCAACTTTAAGGCTCTGAGTAGAGCTATGTCTAAAATAAACATCGCGTCAATAACTGAGAAGTGGGAGTTTGAAGAACATCTTTCAACCCTTAAGGCAAAATGGGATCCCATAGACAAGATGCATTGGGAACTAGACACTGAACTAAAAGGGTCTAGTATGAAAGAAGACTACTATAACAAGTTCGAAGAGTTTGAAGAGAAATACGAGAGTTTGAAAAGAAATCTCAACAGTGAATTTTTTTCAAACATTCAGTACCAACAATCTGCGCCAAAAATTGATATTCCGGAATTCGCAGGCAACTACATACAGTGGATTTCGTTCAAGGATATCTTTCTTGAAACTATTCACAGCAACCCCAGCATCTCGAAAACGCAGAAAATGCAACATCTTAAATCGAAACTTAAAAGTGAAGCCGAACGCCTGGTGCAGCATCTGTCGATCAGCGCAGATAACTACGACTCATGTTGGGACATACTGTCACATCGCTACGACAATCGCCGATTACAATTTACTTCCTTCATGAATACTATGCAACAGTTATCCACTATACAACAACCCAATGCTAACAACTTGAAACGAATGCATGACGTTATAACAGAAAGCATGAATGGACTGTCCAATATGGGCGTTGAAGTGTCCAGTTGGGGGCCGATCATTGTTTACTATATGTCACAGAAATTGGATACAGCAACATTCAACGAGTATTCAAAAGCAATACAGAACAACAGAGAGTTACCCAACCTACAAGAATTCCTGTCATTTTTGGAAAGGACGTTTCTTGCTTATGAAACTGCAAAAACCTGGTTAAAGGATTCTCCAACTTCTCAAAAACAAGGAGTTGGTAAACCTTTCCAAAGACCAAATAACAAGAGCTGGCTGAATAACAAACATAACTCCAATAATACGCAAAATTACGGAAATAAATCAACGTTTCCTGAACATAATAAAGACTCATCGAAAACGTTTCATGCGTCATACGGACAATGTCCACTTTGCGAGAGCGATCATGTGCTGATGCAATGTGATAAATTTATTAACCTGGATATTCCGCAAAGAAACAAAACTGTCACGAAACTCAAACTTTGCAAAAATTGTCTATACAGCCATGGCAACGCTAATTGCACTTCTTGGAAAACGTGCAGAGAATGCAATTTAAAACATCATACGTTATTGCAGATGAAAAAGGTCAACGACTCGGACTCTACTTCAAAAAGCGGAGATAACAACAACAGCTCGCGCCCATCAACATCAACGCAACAAGGGGCTCATCACTTATCAACTAATAACATAGAAGTTCTCTTAACGACTGTTCAAATCAAGATAAAATCAGCAAACGGAACTTACATAAAACTGCGGGGTCTGTTGGATCAAGGATCGCAAGTAAATTTAATAACGGAAAATGCCGCTCAACTACTTCGTTTGCCTCGCTCGAAATTCAATGCTGCTATAGCCGGAGTAGGATCTACATCGAGAAACTGCAAAGGACTCCTGCGTCTCGAATGTCAATCCATACATTCCGATTATACATTCGGCATGCAAGCATTAGTACTTCAAACCCTAACAAACAACTTACCTAATCGTAATTTCGAGCAGGCAGAGTGGACACATCTACAAAATTTAAAACTTGCTGATCCCGACTACAATGTCTCCAACTCAATTGACCTGTTACTGGGAGCCGACGTCTACGCAGATATTATCTTAGACGGAGTCCTTAAAGGCGAATGTCACTCACCAATAGCCCAGCAGACACATCTCGGTTGGATTTTATGTGGGAAACTGAAGACATTCAACTGTCACATAACTTTAATCGACACCACAGAATTGTCTAAATATTGGGAGAGCGAAGACATAATCCAAAACACTGCGGACGTCAATCAAAACGACCAATGCGAAAAATACTACAAAGAAACTACGAAACGATGTTCTGATGGGAAATATGTGGTCAAAATGCCGATGCTGCAGTGCTGGGAAAAAGATCTTGGGAAATCTAAGTCAGCTGCTATTGCGCAATTTTTACATCAAGAGAAAAAGCTAGCCAAAAACCAACGACTTTACAATATGTATAAAAACTTTATTGCCGAATATGTGGACTTACAACATATGAAGCCAGTGATGTCACAGAGTGAGGAAAATAACAATGATTGCTACCTACCACACCATGGCGTACTACGGGATCACTCAACCACCACCAAACTAAGAGTGGTTTTCAACGCCTCACATAAGACGTCAAGCGGCAAAAGCTTGAACAGCCTAATGAAAAGGGGCCTAACCTACAAAAAGACATTCAGGCTCTTATTCTTAAATGGAGAACATACAAATACGCATTTACAGCTGACATAGAAAAAATGTATAGATGTATATGGATAGCTGAAGATCAACAAAACCTTCAGAAAATCATATGGCGAAACTCTTCCAACGAAAAACTGCAAGAATGTGCGTTAAAAACTGTAACATATGGGACCAAATGTGCTCCGTGGTTAGCTATGCGAACATTACAACAGCTGGCAACAGACGACGGGCACCTTTACCCTGACGCA
Organism: Fissipunctia ypsillon; assembly: GCA_947568875.1. NCBI lineage: Eukaryota > Metazoa > Arthropoda > Insecta > Lepidoptera > Noctuidae > Fissipunctia > Fissipunctia ypsillon. The sequence continues at coordinate 20,669,655 of OX387660.1, read as the reverse complement.
GCAAAAACACTGTTGAATGCGTTTTACGTTGACGATTTGATTAGTGGGCACAATTCACTAGAAACCGCTAAGAAACAACAAAAAGAATTGATCCTGTTACTGCACAGAGGTGGAATGAACTTACGGAAGTGGTCGAGTAATAGCGCCCAGCTGTTAGAAACGTTACACGAAGATCAAATTTCAAGCACTAACTTTGACTTCAAGTAAGAAGATTCCATGAAAACACTAGGACTTGGTTGGAACTCTACATCTGACATGTTCACCTTTAACTGGAATCTGAAACAAAATTGTAAGAAGGGACTAACTAAGCGATCCCTACTCTCGCAAATCTCTCAACTCTACGATCCACTAGGATGGTTTTCGCCTGTAACAATAAGCGCAAAACTTATTTTTCAGCGTGTCTGGACAGAAAACCTTGAATGGGATGACCGGTTACCTACATCCATACAAGAAGATTGGCTTAAACTGGAAAACCAACTACAAGAACTGAAGACTGTGAAAATAAAAAGATGGATCGGTGGTATTACAAACAACATCGAATTACTTGCATTTTGCGATGCAAGTGAAAAGGCTTACTCATGCGTCATCTACACGCGTGTAATTAATGAGCTGGGGCTGCCTGTACTAAGCCTGCTTGCAGCTAAAACTAGAGTTGCTCCACTCGCACAAAAACTATCACTTCCACGACTTGAGCTAGCGGGAGCTTTACTGCTGACGCAGCTAATTAAGAAAGTTTTGGAGACACTTAAGGAATATAATACCTGTGTATGGGCCTGGTGCGACTCCCAAGTGGTGCTAGCATGGCTTCAAAGAGAACCATCCAAACGGGAGAAATATATAGAAAACAGAGTCATCAAGATCAGAAAAGTGATATCACCGGCTCATTGGTCATACATTGAATCGAAGAACAATCCCGCAGATTGCGCAACCAGAGGGTTATCCCCGAAGCAGCTCTTGAATGCTCAAATATGGTGGAAGGGCCCTGAGATGCTGCAAACATTTACCGGGAAACAACAAGACGATTCAATCAATTATATTTTTGCAACTACTGCGCAAAATGAAAATTTTGAAGAAACTACAAAACAAACGGAAAACATAGTCAGTGATTTATTAAATAATCACAGTTCATTGACTCGGGTGACCCGAGTCATTGCTTGGATTATGCGATTCAAAACAACTGCACGGAACAATAGCACAACATTGAAGAACTGCGACGCCAGCAATCTTGCGTTGCCCAAGTACCTACTAACTAATGAACTAGAAAAATCAACAAACATAATAACAAGCAATGTACAGCGACAGGAATTTGAAACAGAATACGACTTGTTATCAAAAAATCAGCCTTTGACCAACAAAAGTAGCATATGCAAATTGCATCCCTTCATAGACGAAGAAGGGATTATGCGGGTTGGCGGCCGCTTGAACAAAACTAATTTACCGCTTGAAATGAAAAACCCGGTAATTCTATCAAGAAATGGTAGATTAACGCAATTATTGATAGAACAAGCTCATACTGCAACTTTACACGGGGGTCCACGACTCACGCTCGCCTACATCCGTCAAGAATACTGGATCGTAGGAGGAAATAGAGCAGTGAAAACTTATTTACGTCGCTGTGTGCGCTGCCATCGATTTAAGCAAACTGAAAACTATCAACTCATGGCCGACCTCCCATCACAACGTGTAACACCATCTCGCCCCTTCACTCATACAGGAGTTGATTATACGGGTCATGTGGATGTCAAATTGAACAAAGGGAGAGGAGTCAAAACCTCAAAAGGTTACATCGCAATCTTTGTTTGCTTGGCAACAAAAGCGGTTCACATCGAACTGGTTTCAGATTTGAGCACTGAAACCTTCTTAGGCGCTTTTCAAAGAATGTGTGCAAGACGAGGAACGCCAACCCACATTTATTCCGACTGCGGAACCAACTTTATAGGGGCCTCAAAAATGCTGAATAGCGAGTATGAAGCATTCACTAAAGAACTGCCCTCCGATTTCTTTAACAAGATGAGTCAAATGAGAGTAGAGTGGCACTTTAATGCTCCGGCTTGGCCCACCGCTGGAGGATTATGGGAAGCTGCTGTTCGCTCAATGAAACATCATCTCCGTCGGGTCTTAGGGGAACAAAAACTCACCTACGAAGAATTTTTGACACTGTTGACGAAAATAGAGGCATGCATGAATTCACGACCACTATGTCCTATGACCGAAGATCCAGACGAATTCTTCAACTACTTAACTCCTGGGCACTTTCTGACCGGTAGTTCTACAATGACACTACCACTATCTAACTACGAAGATGATCGCTACTTAGACCTACGTCAAAGATGGCAATTAACAGAAAATATGTTCCACCAATTCTGGAAGCATTGGTCCAGTGACTATTTAACATCATTGCAAGCCCGTAGCAAGTGGTTAAAACCTTCACCCAATATCAAAAAAGATGACATTGTCCTGGTCAAAGAAAACAATCTGCCTCCAGGAAAGTGGGCACTAGGTCGTGTGATCGAAGTTCATCCTGGCCGCGATGGACTAGTTCGTGTCACAAGTATAAAAACACAAACTGGCATAATGAAAAGGCCCATTACGAAACTATCGCTGTTACCGATCGAAACTTGCAACGCAGAAACAAACAATCCAAATAATAATCAAGATATTTCGTCATCGAAACGAGGGCAGCGACGTAAAAAAAAAAAAATACATTTTTCACAATGTTAACCACATTGCTACTTCTATTTGCCCTTCCTGCTGAAACAAACGGCATCGTGACAGAAGATTCGTCGTCAAGTGTTCGGATTACAAGTCTGGGAAGTGATCGACCTATCTATTACGACACGATCGGGAAGGTGCAACTAATACATGACGAGTGGCGATTACTTATGTATTATAATCTCTCTACATACTGGAGTGGCGTTCGGGATATTGAAAACTACTTACAAGGAATTCAAGATTTGTGCAAGAATCTGGAGCCTAGATATTGCGAAACCACAAGTCAGCAGCTGGCTCATGAAATGGATCTTTTGAAGTACTACAACAATATACTTCTGACACCAAACAAACATCTATCAGGGCGCAACAAACGAGGATTAATCGACGGCGTGGGCTACTTAGCGAACGACCTATTCGGAATACTCGATCAGAGTTTTGCTGAAAAATATCAATCGGACATCCAAGCTGTGCAAGAGAATGAAGATTACCTCCTAGAACTCCTACGTAACCAAACTTCTATTGTCGAGATCGAAAATGATATCTTGAAGAAGAGTGAAGCAAATATGAATCGGCAATTTGCACTTATAAACGACTACATGAAACGAACTGAATTGAGATTAGCAGAAATCGAATCTGGAATTGAGATAGCCATGGCCACCAGCTACTTCAACTCTGCGTCGCTCACTGCACACTTACTGCTGACCAATTTGAAAACCATACAAGAAACTCTCTTCAACACTTTAGTCGACACATACAAAGGTCGGATGGATGTCCACTTGCTTAGTCCAGCACATTTAATTCGACAACTGACTGTAATCTCTGGAAGACTGCCGAAAACATTAACCTTGCCAGTAGACAACATTCAAGATGATATAAAGGACATCTACAAATTACTCTTCGTGAAGGCTAGAGTAACTGACAGCTATTTTATGTACGAAATTCATATTCCACTGGCAAGTGACGAAGATTTCATCGTATATCACGTTCTACCTCTGCCCTTAAGGATAAAGAATGAGACAACCGCAACTGTCCATGTATCATCAAAATACATAGCAGTAAATCTCGAGAAAAATACTTACGTGAAGCTAACTGAAAAGCAAATGACTAATTGTATTCAACGCAGTCCGGACAACTTCATTGGCATAATAAACTTGCCTGTTTACAATCTACAAAACGCTGACGCGCCGTGTGAAGCTAAGTTACTAGGTCATCAAACGTCCTTGCCATGCACTATAAAGAAAACGGAATGTGAGACAGCCTGGATCGAATTACATACAACAAACACATGGCTGGCGGTGTGCTGCGGTACGTGCGCTATTCGAAGCGTCTGCGACGGTGACGTCACATCACGAGTCATCAACACATCGGCTATACTAACGCTGAAACAAGGATGCTTTCTTCAAACCAACGAACTCAAAATTCATTCTCGTAATAAGTACGACAGTAACGCGAGAATGGACTACAATCTGCAAGTACCTTTTCTCAACAAAACGATCAACAGCATAATAAGCACAAATTCGGCACCGCAACTGAAGATAAGTCTGGACGAAGACATCACTATGGTAGAACACCAGCTGCGCCAATTGAGAAATAAAGAGGTGCTGCCAACGCAAATAACCACTCATGACATTCACCAGTTTGCCATTTGCTACGTTCTTTTGGCATTGATTGTAATAGTAGCCATTGTGTGGATAACGAAGAAACGAAAGATATTATGCGCCAGGAAAGATTCACAAAGGTCTAGACAATCTAATAAACTGGGAGACGTTGAATTGCAGTCCCGCAAACCTGATAAAAAGTTCCGTTCTCTTTCGCTAAGAAGACATCCACGTTCGAAGGATGAGTCACGAACCGACCAAGCCGAGTCATCAACGATGGGACACCGGGACGACATTCGATCAAAGCCTGGGCGGGATTCTGCGGTCTCCTCTCGCGAAGTTGAATTTAATTTTAATACTTAATTTTGTATACTTTACTTTTTACTCCTATCTTTTACTTACGTCAATCTTACTATATTTTGTTTACATTCATACAATACATTGTATACTTATTTTAAGTACCATTGCTATGTACTGGGGATTCTCACTCATTTTTTATGTTATCCTTTCGGGTTGGGAATATGTACGGTTTACGTACATTTGCCCTAGTTTTAATTTAGCTTACTTATCAATACGCCGACCACAATGTTGGAATTTAATATTTTATAATCAGTGTGCATTTAAGCGACCACGCCAACTAACGTGTGAGAATCGCCAACAAGAACCTAACTGTGACGTACGGGAATAAACTTAAATATTTTCCATGAGACTTTATCTTTAACACACTCAACAAACTACAACTACATTGTCAATGTACAATCCCACTAAGACTGTACATGATCAATTCTAAAGACAACATAATACATATTAATGGACCTAATACATATTCGTAAACATCGAGTTTATTGATTCTCTATTGGGAAACTTAAACAATCTTATGTATATTGCGTGTATTGTGAGATGTTTCTCCACGTTAGATTGTTTGCTTAAAGTTGTAAGTATCATCGATGATTTGGGATGGTAACGCTTGAGGTTGTGGCGTAGGACAGGGGATGTTCAACAATTCCATCTCCCTTTTTGAGACATTATGTTCGTGAGGTAGTGATAAGCTAAAGACACACTAATTCTAGCTGTCTACGAACTGGTAATGAAAGCAACTGTCCGGGGTGCTTCGAACATAGCAGCGAATTTCTCTAAGTATCGTTACTAATCGAGGCTTTTAATGCCACCCTGGGGTCCAGTATAATTAGAAGATGTTTTAAACATGAGCCTAGCAACAGCCTATAATATTCCCACTGCTGGGACTCCGGGCCCCTCTATTCGAGAAGGAGTGCGCTGTAATCCACCACGCTGGCCCCATGCGTGTTGGTAGATGTCACATGTCTTCGAATTTTTGGTTCTACTACATGCCAGTTTTCTCACGATGTTTTCCTTTACCGTTTTGAGAGCATTGGTGATGAAATTATTTACACAAAGTGACTGCGTGGGTGCGAATCCACCACCTGCAACTCGTAAATCGGGGCCATTGCCACTGGGCCACCACTGGTCCACTGATGTTTAACGCTCTTTTTTTAATAATTGTTATAAAGGAACATAGTCATGATTTTTTCAAAGCTGGAGCCTTTACCAATTTTATTTCGTAAACATGCTGGCATAAGAGTTCAAAAATTCCGAAGATTAAAACAAATCACACAGCAATGAAACCTCATTGACAAACCTGTCAGAAATATTTAGACAGTTAATGGTGTACCACCCTGCGCAGTCTGCCCTGCATAACATAAGTAGCAGATGTTGGAGACTAAACAGCTAGGCTAGAGTGGGTGTGGGCCGGACACGCACGAATGCACCTGAAGATATGGGCAAAGTTCGTCACTCACTGGACGCCTGAGGGAGGACATCGCCGTCAAGGCAGACCACGGCGAAGGTGGTGTAATGATCTAATCATGTTTGCGGGGCCAAGATGGCCAGAGATCGCACAAAATGACTCCATTTTGTAACAAACTACTCAGTTTGGAAGGAAAAAGGGCCTTTGTTTTTCCTTCCAAACCTCTCCATTTTGTGCACTTTGTGCGACATTCAAATGAACACAATCCTCCCAACCATCGATATTATTCATATACCGATCTAATTATAATATCGATATGAATTGAAATGCATTAAAATGAAACAGGTTCCCGCAATGCACCGCCATTGCTTGCTTATTTACATAATATCAAACGGACAGTGTCGGTTCAATAATAATTAATTTGTATGATTATGTTGAGATTATGCTGTTTGGTTTCAGGGATTATTTAACAGGCAGTAGTTCGCATGAAACTGCCACGAAGCAAAGTTATTAGTGTGTAAGTGTGTCATGGGTTTTCCGTGAGTAGTTTCATAATGTAGGCACCCTGTCGTGGGTGTTAACGTATACTTTTGCGACAGCAGTTAGACGCGACTGCAAAATGTCTTACAGTCGACCGCACAAAGATTTAAATAGGGAATACACATATTTTTTTTTTTCGCCAAATCTTTATGACCGTAATATAAACTCAAGAAAAGTGTTAAAAGTTAAATTCAACTACTGCTTGTTGCTCAAAAAAAATATAAAACTCCAACAATTTACTACTACAATTCAAACGTTCGTTTCTATCGCGGTCATGGTGTGACGTCATTTAGCGCGTTACTGCTTTCTTCACAACTGATTTTTTAACCCCAAATCATATAAATTAAATTATTTTTTGTGCTTTAATCAAGCAGAAATCGCACTTACCTACTTACCTTAGTGAGATTTGAAGCACTTTGCAAGGAATAGATTTTTATTCACATAGTTTTTTACGTCGTTTTTTCTGGCATTGTCGAACGAGACGCGTTTTGAGTTCGCGTTCCGTTCTACCAAAAAAAAAAAAACGCAACATAAAATAATGAATTGTAAAATAAGTATTGCATTAAAAAATTAAAAAAAAATAGGAATATGTTTCTTGACTCCTGTACAAAGTATGTTTAAATAATGAATAAGTTTTGTGTTACGTGCATATTCCCTATTGACAAGGCTTTTACGTCGTAGCGTAGTAAAACCGACAGTTTTCGCGTTACTAATTTACGTTCTGACCGTAAGTGCGAACAGGAGGCCAACCACCTTCTCTTAAAGCAGTATTGTTTTAATCTTGAAAAAGAGATGGAGCTATGCAGGACGTCTCACTATGAAGCATGATTAAAATAATACTGCTCTAAGAGGTGGTTGTTTAGCGCCAGAACTACATATTTTCTTACAATTTTGTGCGAGGCCTATGTTTAGTTTTTGTTTGCAGTTAATTATATCGATCAATCTATATGTTTAGCCAGTAATGTCCCACTGCTGAGCAAAGGCCTCCCTTTTCCTTTTCCACACTCGTCTGTCCACTGCCATTGCGGGCCAGTAAATTGTAGGTTGAAAAAGTATTCCATAATACCTTAATCACGGCTTTAATTTCACTTGCTTATCTATATTATCTTAAATAAAGTCATCCCCTTTTCACTTTTCTTTTTTTTTCTTATTTTCTGTTCTACATTTATATCTGTAATGTTTATGGTGTACATAATAAAGAGTAATCTATCTTTCTATCTTCTATCTCATTAACAGACTATTCTATTCATCATCTGCATGATGATTCACACACAGACTATTCTAATAAAAACTAATAAATCCTTCGTTCTCCCCGTTGCTTGTAAATATATTCTGCATCCTGTAATAAATACCAAATGCAATATGCACGGTATGTTGTTAATAAGTACCTCATTCTCAGCTGTGAATAATAAACATCATTATGATAGATGTATGTTGTTAATTTCAGTGGGCGTCGTGGGTGGGAATATTGATGAACGGTTAAGCTGCGTGATTTATATGACTGTTGCTTTTCGCCATCCTTCCTTGGAAATACGTACTTAAATTTTCTGTAGATTTAAAAAATTATAAGATTTTCCATTACCAATAAGTCACACAAGGTTTTCACCGTAGTATTAATGGTATAAAACAGTCACTTTTTCATATTTATTGTGCCAGGCCTATATGAGTTGAGAGGCTCGTGGCTAAATGATAACCCGCACGGGTTGATCGAAGGTTAAGCTACATTACCCCGCTCAGTTCGTGGATGGAAGACCATCAATTATATACAGACTCCGTGCCTCGGAAAGCGCGTTAAGCCGCTGGTCCCGGCTGTCATTTCTACAAATGACAGCCGGGACCAGCGGGCCTACCCGTAACGACTGTCAAAGATCTACATCTTTGACAGTCGTTATGGGTAGGCCCGAAAGTCTGACAACCAGTCTTACTAAGGAGTATCGTATTACCCAGTAACGGGGTTGTGAAGGTCAGATCGGCAGCCGCACCATGTAAAATACTGGTATTCAGCTGCATCCGGTTATACTGGAAACCGACCACAACATAGTTGGGAAAAGGCTAGCTTCAAACACGGGAGTATTTTTTATGAAGGTACCTACTTTCCTTTGTTTACGCAAAATTACTTAAATTTTGGGGAAGTAAATTACTTTTTTTCCCAACTTACATCTATCATTACAGAGTAATCTATTGCGATAGTCATCATCTGCCTAGCCTTTTTCCAACTATGTTGAGGTTGGCTTCTAGTCTAACCGGATGCTCCTGAATACCAGTATTTTACATGCAGTGACTGCCTATCTGACCTCCACAACCCAGTTACTGGCTAATACGATTACCCATTGGTAAGACTGGTTGTGAGACTTTCAGGCTTCTGACGACCTGTAACGACTGTCAAAGATCCACGAATGACAGCCGGGACCAACGGCTCTACGTGCTTTCCGAGGCATGAAGGGGTCTTGGTATGTAAAGATGGTCACCCATCCACGGACCAATTGCGGCAAGCTTAGCTTAACCTGATCGATCAGTATCATCCTAGCAATAAAGAAGAAAAAATAATGTCTTCCATCAAATAAATAGCAGCGTTCTCACATAAACATGTTACTACATGTAAAAACACTGCTACTAAAAAAAGCATATTACTCTGTCACTGAATATTTACAGGATAAACTTATATAATGTTACTCCATACGATATTTTAAATAACGTCTTTTAATTGTTAAATTCTAGTTTCATAGATCTGTGTATTTGTAAATTTGAATGCCTTATGGTAGGATATGGCTAATGGACACTATTGTTTGTATAAGACCTTTCTTTTGTACCCATATTCGCAAAAGAATAAATGATTATGATTATGAACATTTTTCTTCTTTACATTCAACGACCTTTAGAAATGTAAAAATTACTACTTTTGTAGTAGTGAACTGAGCTGCGTCCTACTCTATCTACCTACCTACCCTACCCTACCTACTCTATACTTTTTAGGGTTCCGTACCTCAAATGGAAAAATCGGAACCCTTATAGAATCACTCGTGTGTCTGTCTGTCTGTCCGTCTGTCACAGCCAATTTTCCCCGAATCTAATGAACAGATTAAGTTGAAATTTGGTACACATCTGAATTTCTGTGATCCAAACACGGACGTGTAAATTAAATAAATGAGTTTTGAATATGGGGTGCCCCCTTTTGGGGGCAAATAAGAAAATTAAAAAAAAAAGTTTTGCGAACCATATCGTGTGACATACTAAAAGAAAGTGCTTACTGTGGGGGTCTTGAATATTTTTTTAAAAATTATAAAATAATAGTTTTAAAGTTATTTAAGAAATTAGACGAAAATTTACCATACCCCCCTTATCTCCGAAACTACTGAGCCTAAAACTTGGAAAAAAATACAGAAAATAGTTCTATTCTATCTTAAGTCCGGAAACCAAACCCCATAATATATTACATAAATGATATTTTTTTTGGGATAATTCTCTCTTCTTTCTTCATCCCAACTACGGAACTCTTCATTGCACGTGGTCCGACACGCACTTGGCTGGTTTTTTTTAAGTAAACAAGAGCGACCTAACGTTAAATTCATCTTCGCATGCTAGCTTACGCTATTACGGTCCGGCTGTCGAGAGAATGCGTTCCTGACACCTGTCAGTTGGACAATTTCTAGTAGTAATAAGGATCTCATTCGCATAACACATATCCATTAGTATGGAACTGTCAAGAACACATTATCTCAACGGCCGGACTGTACCCTCCTACTCTATCGTGAACAGTGCGTGGACAAAATGACTCCATCCTACGTCACCAATGACGTCACGCCGGAAAATTTTACAATAACGCATAAATCACAATAATAGTAAACAAGCAATAAACTACGTTAGAACATTTGCTAACGTAAATAAAAGGAAACCCACGGGTTTGGACCGTTTTTAAGATTTGTTTCTCTCCCAGTAGAGTTTTATTGCTTGCACTGATTTTATTATCTATACAAGTTTAAATCATATTATTTATTGTTTGTTCTTACAGTACATTTCCGTCGGTGATTGTAAAATACTGCATGACTAAGATTTTGCCGTGAATATCGTGGGTTCGCTGAGGTTTTCTAGATTATAAAATGAACTGATTTATTTAAAACAAATTTTTGCCCGCGACTCCGTCCGCGTGGGGAGCCAACCATACTATAAAATATATTCCATAGCACTCGGCAATAGAGTAGCTTTCTATCAATAAAAGAATTTTTGAAATCAGATGAGCAGTTTCGGAGACTGCCTTCTACATTCAAACTTACAAACTTTACCTCAAGGCTCCTGCAAACGAGTGTATGACTAAACGCCGACAGACACTACATCGACAGACTGAACATGGGATTCTTCGCCGACAGACTGATAGCAGGTCGACGGAGTCCCGCTACGCGGGGCTCCTATTTGTGTGCAGGGCTTAAAAGAACCTTACCAAATCGAACCTCAAGGTGCCTGTGACGTCGACCGTCTAGGGTTAGGATTTTCGGGTCAGGTTCGGAATAATCAGAAGTAAGGATGCCTTGTCGGCAAAGAGTAAAATAGTCTAATGCGCAGGATTATCATTCTTCAGCGTCTTCTCATACTTCGGTTCACATCACGTACTATGAACGGACGTATGTACTAACTTAGCTTCGTTTCGCTTCGTCCGCAGTGTAGCCTGTGCTTAATGCGGAAGTAACCTATTTTTTTGTTGACCCAAGTTTAAAAATAATCAATTTTTTTCCTCTGGCCTAGCAAATAAGATTCATCCTACTTTGCAGTGCCTTCAATAAATCTAGAAAATTAAATAGCGTGTTGGAAATGTATTCGTTATTTAAATACAGAGTGCCGGTTGGTCGTGACGTTCTTAATTTAAAATAATCAATACGATTGGCTGTTCGCTGTATTATGCAACGTCCTCTTAAGTCTATTGTGAATATAGAATTAGATTTAGTTCGAACCAAACTTAGATTCTCCGTAAACCTTTAGTGGAGTAGATCTTAGTTTAACGAGCTGAACTGGCTATCTTAAACTTGTTATTAGAACTAATTACCTGAAACTATGGATCAGAATTACCCTAAATCTTCAGTAATGTTGGGCTCAAATCTTAATGAGCCTGAAATCAAGTAGATAATATTATATCTATATACAGGATTATTTTAAATTGGCTAGCTAAACTCCGCAGACGCGATGGGATATCTATAATTTTTATGGGAGACTGAGCGAGGTCTGAATCAGAATTATGATGTTTTTGAAAAAGGAATGGAAGATGATAGGTCAATTTTATTAGTCTAGGAAAAGGGTTTATTTTGGACGAGTAACACTTTAATAACCCTCGATTTCTGAAATCTCAATTTAATCTTTTGGCAAATCTCAAATCATGTGATGTGACTGGCTGCCATGTTGTTTCAGGCAGCCAATTACAACGGCTTACATGAGATTTTGACAGCTGATTTTCTGATCGAAACCTAGATAAAATCCGCAAGAATTTTGCATAAGTAAAGCCAGGGAATTTAACTGTTGAGCAAATTGACTACCAACTATAATTGAAATTGCTATAACACGGCAAATTGTTTAACAATTAATGTCCATGACTGTACCGACTTTGTATGTAATTTGTACCAAAATAGGACGTTTGTGCCTGAGCTCTAGCAGGAACTATCTACTCAAAACCACTGAAAAGTCACGCGCATTGTCACAATAAGGGCTGATTTAATCAAAGTCAGATATCTTTATCCGCGGAATAAAATTGACGTCTGACAGTTTTTGTATGGATTTGTCAAAAATTGAAAATTTATTCGCTGGATTAGACTTATGCTAAGTATTAAAGTCTGGTCGAATTCGCCCTTAATGTCAAAAAGTACCTAAAAAGTAAAACTACCTAAACTAAAGCCGAGACCAGATAAACATGCTTTGGGATTATAAAACTTTAACTTAATAGCGTATGGTCCAGTTTTAGTGGGTGAATCAAAAAGTTCTTAGAAGTGATTATATATAAAACCTTTTTGTGGAAGTTCGATATTCGAATTAAAGAGTGTCAATCACACAATATTTATGCAAACTGTCACTTGTTTTCGTCAGTTCGTTCACACGTAATATTTTTTTTGTGCAACGAGTTGCTAAAAATGCGAAATTATGGATAAAAGTTATCTACGTGCGGTGATAAAGTATCTCAGCCTGAAAAAAACGTCTACGAAAGATATTTTCGGACACTCAGCAGACATTAGGGGATGATGCTATACCCTATTCTACGGTTGCGTACTGGGTGGCTGAATTTAAAAGAGGTAGATCAAGCTGTAAAGATGACCCGCGTTCTGGGCGGCCTTCAACCTCCGTTACGGAAGAAACTGTCAAAAAGGTTGAGAATCTGGTTTTAGAAGACAGAAGAATAACATAAAACATTTAGCTGAGTTCCTAAAGATACCATTTGGTAGCATTCAATCCATTTTAATTGATACACTGGGGTTCAGAAAAGTGTCGGCAAGATGGGTGCCACGAATGTTAACCGACGAAAACAAAATCTCCGGACCTCATATTCTCTAGCCCCAAGTGATTTTCACTTATTCACAAAATTAAAAGAGGAAATTCGTGGAACTAACTTTCACAATGATGACGCGGTTATGACTGCCGTACAGGAGTTTTTCGAGAGTCAAGAATTTTTTTTTTTTCGCAAAGAATAAGAAAGTTAGTAACGCGTTGTTCTAGATGCATTGCATTGGAGGGAAATTATGTATGATAGAAAAATAAAATATTTTTGCTTCATTTTTTGCATTTTTAATATTGATCCCAAGAACTTTTTGATTCACCCTTAACTAAAATTAATTCAAGGACCAAACCTGCAATCGCGAAAACCGATAGTTTTTTCATTAAAAAATGAACTAAGATTATTTGAGTTGCTATTTGTCTTCGTTGCAATTTTATGTATTTATCGTTTATCGTTGGCCTGCGTATACAACGCTTATCAACGCTACAAAGTTCTTTTGACGCGTGGCAAAAATTGGAACTAACGTCGCCATCTTGTTTTGTCCCTACAATAGAGATGATGCCTTTTTTTGGATGGGAAATAGAGATGATGCCTGGGGAAGAAAAATAAATGCTATTTAGTGCGTTATTTAGATAATAAAAAAATAGTAGACACGTATTTTTTGCTTTATCATATTAATAAAAAATGACTAAGATAAAACGTGTTAGTTGGGGAGTGACGTCATGCCACATTTTAACTCAATGTATCGCAGTAATCTTTTGATAACGCAAAAAAAAAAGAAAAAATAGGTGTCCAATATTTTTTAATAATTTACCTGACGGACAAAAAAATTGTCACCATCCCTATTTCTGTGACAATTTCACAAATGTTTACCAACAAAGCCCCTGTCAATGTCATTCAGGCGCCAAACTATCCCCTGTAGCATTCAGATCTGCAGCGAACAGCCTTTTGCTCACAACACAACAGTTTTAAACCTCATACAAAAGGAACTTAACAAGCCATAAAAGCGTTAAAAGATATCTTTTTTGCCCGAGTTATGATTGTTTGAAACGAAGAGATAGTGCTCGTAAATCGTGGGTCTATAAATCTTCTAATAATTTAATCTAGGCCAGAGACTAGTAGAAAAATGCTGAAAGATATCTTCATTTATGGGTAGCCGGATATCCGAAGAAATACAAGTTTCTCACAAACTCAAACTCTAGCATTTATTTCAATTAAACCATTTAAAGGCACTTTTGAATTATCAAGAAGTCGATCAGTCAGAAAGATGAAGCTAGCTAGACCATTCGAAAAGCGTAGTAGGTTCCTATAGAGAAGAACGGGCAACAAACCCACGAACACTCTTTACACCACTCACTCCTTGAAGCTGTTTGTCAAAGTTAATGGGTCATTAACTGACCAAATATTTTGGTAAACGGTGACATGGGTAACGCCATTAAATTGATTTAGCTCTGACTTTGATATTTGCTTAGGTCGGTGTATGTACCTATGTTAATTTAATTTTGTGGATCATACACCAAGAAATGCTAACCAACCTTATGTGATCGTTACTTAATGAGTCATAAATGTAACTAATGTAAATGTTAGTGCGTAGAGAAGATAAAAGATTTTCTTATGTACGATAGAAGATCTATTGATCTATTTAATTTGACCAAACTTTTGTTCAGCAAACGCCGAGAGAGTACACACAGTGACCCTATTGGTCATGTTCTTTAGAAAAGTCAGGTGCGTAGTACTCGCAACTGGTGTGCGTGTATGACCAGGTGTATGAACGTAACCCAGGCACAATGAATATGTAAGGGTCGTAGCAGGTGGCCTTTTGTACTTTTTGCTTACACCCATGGGGAGATGGCGTGAGTTTATATGTGTATGTGTTTTGTTCAGCAGTGGAATCTGGTAGGCTAACACAGATTGATGCGAAAAACAGTATATAATTATTATAGTGAGCTTTACTGTGTTAAGAAAATAGTTACATATCAGATACACGATTATTCCATTTAGGTAATCCTTACAAACATGTTAATTAATTAACATTCACGCAGACTATAATATGATTTCTCGACACTCGAAACATTTGTATTAAAACGAACCTTTGTATAATATTGTATATTAATAACGTATTCATTAATGCTTGTAATCTAATCTTTCTAAAAAATACAAAAATCTGAAGCTAAATATTTTATCTAAGCGCTTGAAATCATTAGCACGTGAACGTATTCGTAAATAAATTAATTAATATCCCATTATGAATACCCATTAGTGAGAGAGTTAATTCATAATAATAACTGATAGGAATCAATGATAGCAAATTCGGTAAAAAGTGGTTTACTGCGAGATAGATTGATTCGATCACATACAGGTTCGAAAAATAAACACCAAAAAATTTCTCATGGGCATTTTCCTAGTTACAATGCTTCATTTTTTCTAAAATGATGATATAATTAATGTAGATACGCAAAATATTGTAAAACATTTTAAAAGAGTAACCGTGGATTTTCTTGCCCATTCCTCTCCATACGAAACTACCTTTTGGAAGGGGCGACTCGAATCAATTCTATTTTCTTAGTAATCTTTGACGTTTAAAAGTGCCTTTTATACGCCTATACAAACGATTTGACTTTAACTTTGGACAAATTGTGTTACCAACATACCTTTTTCTATAATATCCAAGTGCCATTACTCAAAACCCACAAAATATAACGAAATACCAATTTGCCCTGGGGTAATACAGACTGGCCTTGAAAACCATCACAAAATTTCTCGAGCCAATGCCCAAACATTGCTAACATATCCCGGGCCGTATTTACTGGGATACAAACCGCAAAATTTACATATTTTCTCTCGTTTACAATCATTTGTAAACAAAATATGAGAACATTACTTGAGTTGAATAGATTTCGTTTACGAGTTTTCTTTGAAAACGTGTTGTTGCATGTTTTTGGTAATGAATAAACGTGAATCAGTTATTTGCTGAAGGGAGAAGGGTGCTATCTATTTTTTTAATAATGCTTCATAAATCGGGCTATTACGTTTTAGTCTTGAACTAGATAGAATATACAAGGATAATAATAGTCCTCCAGACCGAATTTCAGCCATGGCGGCAAATCTCAGCGGAGACTAGCCATCGACGCGGGAGACATTATAGTGCACAAGTGTGTACGCAGACACAGGTGCACTCTCACTTCCCTCACTCTCATAGTCCGATGGGACGGCAATCTGACACGACCGGAGGGAGATCAATACACAATGCAATACAAAAGGTTACGCAGCAGACGAGTAAGGGGTTTATAACATATGGTTTATAACAATGCGTATTATTGGATGCTGCTCGTTTTCGGAACATTGTTTTGCAGTCGGTGATATACTTTAAACGATATATACAATAAGTATCTTAAGCTTCTTCGTTAGAAGGGCCTCATCTATATATTTAAAAGATTAAAGTCTACTCGTGATTCCAGCTTGTAATTTCGTAACTTAACTGATATAAAAGAAAGAAATAAATAAAAATAGGTTTCTTTTTCATAGAAGCACGTGCATTTTTTTATTTTTTTTTTATTTGAGATAGGTTTGCTCTTGACTCTAGTCTAGGTCAGAGATGACAGAGACAAAGTCGACCATGGAGCGAGCTTACCCAGAAGAAGCCTGTTCACTCTCACTTTGAAGAGATCGGGGTTGTATGCGTTCGGAAACACAGACGCAGGCAGAGAGTTCCACTCCTTTGCTGTGCGCATCACAAAAGACATAACAAAAACAAACAAACAAAAAGATAAGAGATATCGTGGCTTTGTACACGAGTTGCTAAGTGGAACCCTCTTGTTACAGTCACGACGTGCAGCTGCCAACTATTTCTGTTCTGTGCTCGTGATTATAGTTTTTTTTTTAGATACTAAAAGTAGCATTATTCGAGTTAACTTACTCGACCCAAAAGTTTGGGACGGCTGATTATTTTATCGCGATTACGATGTTTGTCCCATGGCGAAAATTATTCAGTTTGATGGTCTGTACCACACCCTTTGACCACACCTTTCTGATACATGCTTTATATATGTCGGAGGTATATGATAAAAACAGGGACTTGGCCAAATCCCTAAGGGATTTGATCAAATCACGGAGGATGTTAAAATAACAACACGATTTTATCATTTCCCTAAATTGATTCAATTGATTCTTATTGGTGATGTTCTTGAGAAAGGTCAGGTGCGTAGTACTCGCAACCGGCGTGCGTGTATGACCAGATGTATGAATGTAAACGAGGCAAAAGGAGTATGTAAGGATCGTAGCAGGTGGCGTTCTGTAGTTTCTGCCTACCCCCATGGGAAGAAGGCGTGAGTTTATGTATGTATGATTCAATGAAATGATAATAAAACATGTCCAGTTCTTGTTTACGTCGCGCTCGCCGAATAAATGTGCCTGTAAGAAAAATAATGTTCTGTGTAATTCACGTTGCCACAAATGTGCTACGTGTTTTAATAAATGAATATTACAAATAGGCATATCATACGTTACGTTTTTCTATTTTTTAATAAATTTTTGTTTCTCTTTTTTCAAATAATTATGTTCTAGTGGCGATTTTTGAGATCAATATTGCATTGTACTACACCTGATTATTATAATTATGTTATGTATATAATGATGTAGGTAATCTTACAAAATAAACCTTTAAAATACCACAGAAAAGTTATTTTTGTCATTTCACTGAACTAATTTTGGGATTTGATCAAATCACTAGATTTCTTTAGTGGGATTTGTCAAATCACCAGATTTGCTTAGGGACATGATAAAATCGTGTTGTTATTTTAACATCCTCCGTGATTTGATCAAATCCCTGTTTTTATCATATCCCTGCGACATATACCTACACGTGCTTCTGTGGCAACAAACCAATTTTTATGTATTTCTTCCTTTTTAAACCGACTTCAAAAAAGGAGGAGGTTCTCAATTCGGTTGTATTTTATTTATGATTGTTACCTCTGAACTCCGTCACTTATAAACTGATTTGAAATATTTTTTATTTTATTTAAAAGGATATACTATCAGATTGTTCCTACATAAATGGTCAAGTTCTGATGAGTGGGTTTTGAGATAGCTTCAATAGTATTTTTTCCACTTAGTATGTGTTGATGATGTTATAATAATTTCCTGTCACTGTTATTTACATTGCAAGTAGTGGTATACAACCTTGTGTGTGGTAGGTACCACAACTAAAAAGTAAAAACTTTTTTGCAAAAAAAAAACAACCGACTTCCAAAAAAATACTACAAGGTGAAAAATAACTTTAATTTCGGAAGTCGGTGACATAAAACGAAAATACAAAACCAAAGACACCGACTTCCGAAATTAAAGTTATTTTTCACGTTGCAGTGTTTTATTGCAAGTCGGTACTTTTTTTTGCAAATAAGTTTTCAAGGTGTACCTTGAAAAAAAGGAAGAAATAAATAAAAATTGGTTACTGTTTTTAACGTGAACGTAGTCTCCGTAGACGAGGCACTTAGCAAAGATAGCAAATTGCAACACATTAAGATTATTTATTTTACAAATTTCTCAAACTGACAAAAAATCAACGAATACTACTTTTCCCCATCAATAAATTAAACGAATCAATCGAAAACCCAATTATATTAGTGAAGAACCACTTTGATCTGATACTGCAGTTATTTTAGTCACTGTAAACATAAGCGGTGGAATCGTTTGATCTCAGGAGATAGCTTTTACTAATACTGTGAAAACGAATTCCTTGATACAAGTATGAATGATTGGTTTAATTTTCATTTTCAAGCGTTAGATGTTTGATTTGGCAAAAGTTGTGTTTCGTGTTCATAAATAAATATTGGCCGGTAGAATTAGATGTGGATGGTACGGATTTGTTTTGATTCGTATTAAAATTGGTTCAAAGATTTCTGTGGTCTATTTCTGTGGTCTATTTCTGTGGTCTATTTCTGGATCGGTTTTTGGTGGTATGACAATGTTTGTTTCTACAATTAACCCAAACTGATAAAAGAGCAGCCTTCTTTATCTTCATAGGACATATTATGAATATACAAGCTTCTGCCAGTGACTTCCTCCGCGTGAAATTTCTTGTTTTAAAATAAAATATATCCTATGACACAGCAATACTGTAGCTACGATAGCTTCCCATTAGTGAATTTTCGGAATCGGTTCAGTAGTTCCGAAGACTACCTCCTACATACAAACTTACAAATACCACTTTATAATATTAGAAAAGATATATTCACCTTGGTCATCGTTACTTCATATAAAGGTACAACTTGGTATATATAGACTAGAGTCAAGAGCAAACCTATCTCAAAAAAAATAAAAAAAAATCTTGGGGCATTCCACAACTGGGTAAAAACCTGCTGCCTGTTAATGCATGGCAATTTTATAAAATATCTATAACTACTAATACTAAAAATAAAACTGAAGAGTTTGTTTGTTAGTTTGTTTGAACGCGCTAGTCTCTGGAACTACCAGCCGGATTTGAAAAATTATTTTTTCATTTGATAGCCCAATTCTTGAGGAAAGCTTTAAGCTATTTAACATCACACTAAAGGCTCCTACAAACAGGCGCGATACGCGACGCGAATCGCGCGCTACACAAAGGCACCGACTTTTGTGTCGCGTTGCGTGTCGCGATTGTTTGCAGGAGCCTTTAGGCTTTTAGAAGTCGAGAAAAAAAACAGTCAGAAAGAACGCTAAGCGAAAACAAAGTATTAGCGCGGGCGGGCGTTGCGAAGCGACGAGGTGGGTCGGGGGTCAAGTATTTCACGCGGGCGAGGTCACGGGCAGAAGCTAGTGTATTATAATTCCCTTAGTTTCTCTTTCCGACTTCCTTTGAAAGAAACATTTCTATCAACTTACATTATTATAACCTTTTTATTTTTGTTTCAAATCAATATCGTACCTTTTCATTTTTGACCCGAAGCAGTATAAAGAAACACTAAATAATGAATGTATCCGCAGGAAATAACTTGTACTCCACATAGTAAAGGCTCCGAGGGCTGAACTTAAGTCAATAGGTATTCATTTTATTTGAAGTGGTGAAGAGGGTTGTCGCATTTTGTCATCTCTCTCACTCACACGAGACCAAATGTTAAATGAAAATATGTTTTTTTGAAAAATGTAATCAATTGGTGAACTTATTAATAATATTAATTTAATAGGTAATTATTAAAAACACATTTTTATTGTGGCATTTATTTAACACAAAACAGATTCTGTTACTTATTGAGCTGAGTTTATAAGATACCTAAGACAATAGAAAACATTCTTAAATAATTGGTATCGTGTGAGCGAGAGAGATGACAAAATGTGACAGCCCTCTTAAGCATTTATTGGCATTTTATTATGTTGGGATAAATCATAAATGTATTACAAATTGGATTTGGGATAAAGCAACAAGGGTTAATAATATTTTGAAATCAATTTAGTAATGGCAGACCTGAAAATGAGACCACTTCCTATCGGTTTTCTAATTAATTATTTTATTTCAGGAGTCAGATTTTGTTTTTGCCGCTGTAACTTGATACGATATGGATTACTTACCTTTGAAAAAGGCTGATAATTTTTTGCTTCGGAATTGGTGTCATCATTGGTGTAATATTTCATGAAACAGTGACCCTTATGACTTTTGATATAAGGGTGAGACCAACAAAAACCAAGAGCAGGCTAAATGAGTAAAACCGAAGCATTAGCTGCTCTCAAAACGGTGAAGGAAAACATCGTGACGAAACCGGCGTGTCCTAGAACCAAAAATTCGAAGACATGTGATATCTACCAACCCGCACTGGGTCCGCGTGGTGGATTACAGCCCACTGCCTCTCGAAGAGAGGAGACCTGTGTCCCAGCTGTGGGAACGATATAGGCTAAGTATAAGGGCATTAGCAGCAGGCACTGTTTGGCCTTAGCAGTAAAAACAAAACAGGAGCTAGACCACCACCTCTTAAAGCAGTATTATTGTAATCTTACTTCAGTGTGGGAAAGAGTTGGAGCTAGACGTCCTGTATAGCTCCATCTCTTTCTCACACTGAAGTAACATTAAAATAATACTGCTTTAAGAGGTGGTGGTTGGCCCCCAGTTACCGAGTTCCGTTTCTCATAATAATTCAGTACTCTTTATAAATCGGTAATGTAATATCAGTAATGTTCTTGTCGAACATCCTTTATAAAGTTTTCCAATATAAACATTTATATGACTACCTAAATAACTTCATGACCAGCACACGTCACATACCAAACCCTTTACCTACCGTACGTCAAAAGGTAACCTAAGTTCTCAGAATTTAGGCCAAAACGACCCACAACGATTCGACCTTGACCTTGAGAACCGACTGTAATAGTTGAGAGACTAAGACTTTTTAACTGCTTAAATCTTGTTGGCCAAAGTTTCGTGTGGGACTAGTATGTCCCGTGACGTATGGCGTTTATTTTACTACTTTGTTTATTTGAAGGTTCTAAAGACATAAAGAAACTAGTAGTCTATTATTATGTTGTGAGAACATCACAATTAAATTTTCTAGCGTTTTTTGCAATTTGCAGTTCAGTATCAGGTTGTATCTTGATGAAAATATGATTCGCGACTTATACGTATGTAAATTATAACCTTAAGAATCATCAATATGACGGAGAAGGTACATCTCTCTAGTTATTGTCAGCCATATTTTAACTACTGGCGTGCTAAGCGTACTGTTGGTTATTGCGCAATAGAAAAATCGTTTGCAGTTTAAATCAAATTATAATTCACGATCAATTTAATCACACTAGCTATTCACACACTGTGTGGTACACGACACAATTATACGGAAAGCGGGACAGTTTCTAAACGTGTTCACTGCTCGACAGCCATCGACAAACTCTGCTTAATTCCGGTCGACGAGCGTTATGTTGTAGACTCGGTCGAGCGCCGCTTGGTGGCGCTGACGTGCCGATTGGTCAAACGACGACTACCGTATTTCCGACAAATAAATCTATCTATGTTAGATTTGTTCTAAAATGTCATGATTTCCGAAATCATGACAATTTAGAACAAATAAAAAAATTAAATATACTTATTATGTACAGTATTAAGGGTTTGTGGAAGATACTAAAATAAAGCACAAATATATCTATGTATAAAATAATTTTATCTATGTATTCAAATGACTTTAGTTATTATATGGGTGGGGCTTAATCGGTTTTAACCGGTTAAGCCCCACCTGGCGCCTTTTCGGCGCCGCTTGTCGACTTACCGTCAAGCCCCACCGGCGCCTTTTCGGCGCCGGTGACTCGCGCGTTTCACGCACGGATAAAATTACTATAATTCAGTCTTATATCGGCTGTGGGTAGTTTTACTCTATGGTATGGAAGATATTCTCGTCAAATAAATAATTCTAAGCCAAAAATAATCGTATGGCAATTTTTGTGAGTGCAGTCACAAACGTACCGTGCCATCGGAATTCCCTCGGGGCTTGAGCGTTGTTGACGTCATCACGTATTAGGCTTAGCTGGATGTGAATTGAAGAGAATAAGTATTATAATAATGAATGTTAAGATATTATATAGTAGGTCACTACCGTTCATCCTGAAGAAACCTTTGGAGCCGACAATATGTGTATATCTAAAACCACAAAAAGAAAATGGCGACTTCCGCCATTCATTTTCGCAGTACGTATATACAAATTTCAATTGTCTGTCTATTTATCAGGGGCTGTCATGTGGCCTAACTGGAGGCCGTTTAGACTAATCGCTGGGGTACCGAGCGACCCCATTCCCGCGGCTTTGTCCCGGATTTGAGACCCCTAATGCCAGTGTTTGCCGTTTGGTGACCGTTTTACTACACTTGTATAGTTTGCGGTCAATTCTCTTGTGATGAGATAATGTTATGTCATGTAGGATGCTGTGGAGGTTGTGAGTAGCTTGTTTGTAGTTGGTTTAGATCAGTTAAGCACTAAGTAGGTACTAAAAAGTGACCGGGTGCTACACACATGTATATTTTCCCGGCCATGCCGCATTGTGCTGAATCATGCCGACCTGAACAAGCGTTTAGCACGCCTTATATTTTAGGCCTAAGAATGAATATTTAAAGTCAGCATTTTAGGATCACGGCACTTGTCAGTGTAATGTTGAATCACATATCACTACAACTCATCCTTTAAATGAAAGAAAAATCTCCGAAAAAAATAAGGGTTTTTCAGCAAATTTTCCTCGCAAGACGAACCAGATGATGCCTCATTAACATGAAATACTCGTCTCATAAAGAGGAACGAGCGCCCTAACCCTACAAACGCGATCAGGTGTCAACTCGACCCGACAAATATTTTCGACGGCGAGCCTACATCTTTGTCGATTTACATAAAAATGGCCACCCTTTCTAACTGGCCTTGGTTGTAATGAAAGCGAGCGGTTGTGGTAGCGGGCGCCATATGTACAGTTCAAACATTTATTTAAATTAAACCATCACAATACTTTTGAGCTGAGGGGCTCATGGCTTAATAATAACAGCCGCACGGGTCGATCGAAGGTTAAGCTGCGCTTGCCGCGGTCGGTTCGTGGATGGGTGACCATCCGTTACATATCGAGACCTCTCCGTGCCTCGGAGAGCACGTAAGCCCTTGGTCCTGGCTGTAATTCGTAGATCTTTGATAGTCGTTACAGATTGTCAGATGCCCAAAATTCTGACAACCAGTCTTACCAAAGGCTATCGTATTAGCCAGAAACTGGGTTGTGGAGGTCAGATAGACAGTAGCACCATGTAAAATACTGGTATTCAGCTGCATCCGGTTTGACTGGAAGTCGACTCCAACATAGTTGGGAAAAGGCTAGGCAGATTGTATACTTTTGAAGTATCTTACCAAGGACTACAAAACGCTCTAATTAAAACACTAAATCCAAGATGTAGATTAGTATACCAATCAGACTGCAAGCACCCAAAAATAAAATTAAAATAAAAGAGAAATTAACAAAGTAAGGAACCATTAACAAACACTTGTCGTTGTTAAAAGTGCATAGTTTTTTTCTACTTACATACATACATAAAACTCACGCCTTCTTCCCATGGAGGTAGGCAGTAACTACAGAACGCCACCTGCTACGATCCTTACATACTCCTTTTGCCTCTTTACGTTCATACATCTGGTCATACACGCACGCCGGTTGCGAGTACTATGCACCTGACCTTTCTGAAGAACGTCACCAATAAGATCACTACATGTCTTCCTAGGGCGTAGGGTATACGTTTTTCTCTACTTCTTTAATTATATTATTATTTTGAACGCGATTAGTATGGAACTTCATTGCATGACAAAACTGCAATTAACAACTCGACACCGAAGCCTGCGCCCGCTTTCTCTTCCCTCTATCGTCGCAGCCTAACAAAGTTACCTGGGCACGCACTTATGCGTCGTTTGGAGCTCATCTGACGTTCTCCCCGATACCCATTCGATGCGGAATAAAATGTGATTTGTTTAGGCAAATTAGGGCGAGCTACATCGAATGTTTGCAAAGGTTTGTCGAGTTAGCAGCCTAAGGGTTACCTATGTATGTGTTTAAAGATTTATGACGAAAAACTTTGTATCGTGTACGAAACATCATTGGAAAGGAATAACAATTGCTTATGCATACGAAAACATGGCTACTAAGTTTTTCTTTGAGTTTCGCCCGAGTTTAAAAGAAAAAGAATCAGAAATGAAGATTGTCGCATACAGTAATAAATCATTCTACAATATAGAAAAGTCGGGTAATAATTCCTAGTCGACCTACCCCTATCCAAATAAATCCTATTTTAGGGCCCTAAAAATACTAAATAGCCACGTAACTGTGACTAGCTTTGATGTAGCGCTCGCCGGCCTCTACCACAGCACCGCTCGATTCGCTCGCTCGGCTCGCGCGCGATTTGTCACAGTTCTAACCTAACCTGACCCATTTGATCGGGGTGCCACTAGCGGCGTTAAATGCAACTAATATACTTCGCGATATGCCCAGTGGTCAGCTGAGAATATCGATAAATACTGGTTGCTTTCGACGATCCACCTGACTTTCGATTAGGCGCATCGTCATACAATGTGTATCTTGACTTACGACATTAAATGAAAACGAGCACAGTACTAGTCCATCGAAACATTTTAAAACACGAAGATTTGTAGATAATGGAAAATTAAAAAATTGCAGTTTTCAAATAAAATAATTAGCAGAATCAACTGCATAAAAAGTAAACACACTTTATCTACAAAAAGTCACTGACCAACGGTGCGGTGCGGGGTGCGGGGCGCGGCGGCCGCTATGTTTTCCTATTATTACGGACTCAGATCTACATCATGTTGAAAAATAAGAAAGTGAAAAATAATTTCCTGTGGCTAAAGTATTCATTGGATTTGATTAATTTTTTGTCTAAGGGTAAAGAACATGATTCTCTTTACGTGGTTTAAAGGAATGTCAATCGTCCTGTTATACCTTGTATTACCAGCGAAATCATGAAATGGCGGCATATCGTGAAAGGCCATGCAGATCACGTTAAAAAACCTTAAAACTAGATCAACTAAATTATTTATTTGTTTCCTTTTGCAAACCTTTTTTTCATGAAACTATTCAGTACATCTGTTTCTTAAGTAAGAGGTACTAAATAGAGATACATCACCGCCTCGCGCCGTTTAAACCCACTTACAGCAATTAGGGACACGCCTAAGTACCTACATAGACAATAAATAGATAATTAATTAAGTTTATGGTGATTAATGCTTTGTATTCCACAAATTCGTGTTCTATTGATTAAGCATGTTGACTCTAGTCTAGGTCAGAGGTGACAGAAACAAAGTCGACGATGGAGCGAGCTTACCCAGAAGAAGCCCGTTCACTCTCACTTTGAAGAGATCGGGGTTATTAAAGTACTTGTAATTAGTTGTTAATTAATTCGATTGTGGTAATGTCGTGAGGTATGTTGGTATTAGTGGGTTGTTCGGCTGTAAACCTGTCATTAGTACCCAACTAATAATGCTTTCAGATAGATGTTGGGAAACTTTTCAGGATTAAGAAGAGGGTTGTCACATTTTGCTCCTCTCTCGCTCACACGGGACCAAATTCTTAAGAATGTTAAATGAAAAGATGCTTTTTTGAAAAATGTAATCAATTTGCGACCTACTAAATAATATTAATTTAATGGGTAATTATTAAAAACACATTTTTGTAACAATGTGTATCAATCACGTCAAAGTTAACATTAACATCATAATTATTTTATTCTTAGGATTACTTCTAATGTTGATTGAATTTATTTTTAAGTTTCCATCATATGGTTTTTTACCTATTACTAAGTGCTAATCCAAATTCTTCTCACTAATAATAAGGCTTCGAAAATAAGGCTCTATCAAATGACATGCTAATATCATATACATAGTATTTGCATGTCATCAGTAAAGAACCGCCTTTACAACCAATCTAGCCTTAGCCGATCATATATTCATTAAACTAGCACAAATAACCCTTTTTCTATGTAAATATTGTATCAAAGAAAATTAATCTCCTCCGTCTGACTTTATGACCCCACAATAAAGTTGAATATCGCTTGGAAATTGAGTTTTATATTGTTTTTAGAAGGAAAAGATTGCCGTATTTCTTTAGTGGAATTTTGCAAAGATGTATGGGGTTTTATAATTAATATGATGAGAACTTACGGCCTTTTTGAGTTACATTGCCTGGAATCGGGATTTGGAACCCGAAGATGGTAAATTGTATGCTGAGTTTACCAAGTAGGATGCCTGTTTCAGAGATTTCTTGTGTGAAGTAAATTGAATTCGTGGTTATAAAAGAAAAAAAGAAAAAGTAGGTACAGATTCTGGACAAACACAGGAAATTACAGACAAATATCTGAACAAGCGACAGTAAGGATGTGTTTGGGAAGTTATTTTATGAGCCTATAATAAATATGCCAAAAACACAACACATTCAAATAATAATACTTAACATTGATTGCTGTCTGCTGCCATTGAAAATCCACAAATATTTGAAAGTCAAACAATATGGTGAACCAAGATCCCTAGCCACAAAGCTATGCATATATTTCCCAAGATTTTGCATAAAACTCAAAACAATACACCTTCCTAATGAGATTTGAAACATTCAAGATGCCGTAGAATGGAATATTCAGAAGATTAACTTCATAGAAAGCAATTAAAGTTTATTGAACTCACTGAACTTGCTGAATTGTTGCACATTCTTGATTACATTAATAAAACAACGTTTTACGCTTTTATAACAAAGCTCTACTAACTAATTTAGACAATATCAAATTATTCTGAGGTCCTCAGATAAAATCTACAATGGCTTTGATTAATTCGATAAAAGTATCTTCCTGATGATATTCCTGTATTTTCAGAAACGAAATCTGTTAAGATATCGTATCAAAAGCACCATTGAATAAAATCAGATAAGCTCCGATTAAAGCCCCATTTATACGATGCAAATTTCTTGCCGCCACGGCAAGTATTGTATGTGGCATTGTATGCCACATACAATAAAATTGAAGCAACAAATGACTTGCATCGTTCAAACACTGCTAAGTCGGTGAAACTTTAATTGTTGATTAGTATTATGGTATGCCACAGGCAATTAATTCGCATTGTGTAAATCAGGCTTAAGAATCTCAGGAACCGGACATAAGTCTCTTTTAAACATCAGTCGCAAATAAGACGCTGTTTCTTTAGTCCATATATATTTTGTTCCACTATCTGCAGTGACTCTTCTGAATACACCCTTCTGTGTGTACAGCCTTTGTTTACAATTAATTTCTGCCTATTTAATAATGTAAAGAGGACCGGCGCAGCTTTCCGAAGCAAATAGGCTTTTAACGTAACTATGTTTTTAGTGAAGATGCGATACAAGGATTGTGTAGTCAAGAATGTTTACTTTAGTACACAGTTTGTTAACACTTTTGCGGACGCTTGACGTCTGTATACGTCTTAACAATAAAACTTCTATTGTGTCTCGTTTATCATTCGCGAGCCGGTTAACGTTTGCAGTGTTAACACTGTTCAAAACAGTAGATTAGGGATAAAAAGTACTGTTATTACTTTTATACAACGCTTAAGCTTGATTTAGACGGTGCGATTTAATTGTTTGCCAGCCATACGATAGCCATTGCCATACTATACGATGAAGCAACATTAAAAGTAATTTGTTCCTTCAATTTTATTATATGTCACAGGCAAAAAATGTGCATCGTGTAAATCGGGCTTTAACTGACAGTTTGGGGGTTGTAATTTATTTTTATTACCGAAATGGTAGAAGCAAAAACCTGCTCGTCTCCAGCTTAGAAATGTATTCTGAATTAACCTACTCCGGGTGTATGATTTAACAAAAAAAAAAAAACAGTTTCTTCTATGAAGTTACGGTGTGGAATCTAAAACATATTTCATTAATAGTCGCTTCTATGAAACTACCCTCAAACTCAAAAGGAATTAATTTCATTTTGTTCAACCAAAATTGGAAAATATTTCGTTGTTTGTTAAGAGTAGTACTTAGCCTAATTCCACCGGGAGCAATTATTTTAAGCATTGCTATGTATAGAAAGTTTTCGTACGTAATAAAAATCCACGACAATACGGCCGGTACAATTCAAACATAATACACGAACTCTCGCATCTCGATTGCTATTCACAGCGTAAGTCGGACCGGAAATCTCGAGGTCTCGAGCGGAGTTGACGTCCGGTTCCTAATGCGGCCATAATAGAAAATAGACGGTAGGAACATAATACTATTACCACTATTACTACTCTTTTAAAAATAATGTTTTTACAAACAAGGAAGGTAGAAGAAGGTTTCTAAAAAATATGATTATGCCTTTGTCCACCGCAACCGTCATCGAGAATGAGATGACGGCACCGAAGTAGTGATACATACTCGTACTTGCTTACAATTGCCGCGTTTCCACCGCACGTCCGTCTGTCACCCGAGGGCCAGCATCCCGGCCGTTGAAGTTTTGAGTAGTTCTACCCGAAATTGTGACGGGCCGATGTGCCGGCAATACGAAACACGTTTGATCGTGTCCTCACACTGTCGCCTCATCGGCACCATTCGCGCGGCTTTTGTTATATCTATCATAACAATTCATAACGTATTGAACCATCGCGCCTGCCGACGAGTTTCTCGGTGACATTCCGGTGACGGCTGTGGTGGACAAACGCTATAAGGCATGAAGAAAAAAAAATAGGATCGCAAGTTAATAAAATTTTGGACACGAACAAACCGTATTAAAATGTTTTTTATCTCAGACAATCAAATCATTCCCCTGTGTCTTATGAAACTGCTTTTTTCTTAAGACGGATGACGGTTTCGTGAGCTTCAATATTCATTGCTAATTTTATACAAAAGAAATTAAAATATCTTATTGTAAAGCGCTTTATCCACAAGAGCGGATAGCGCAAAGCAGCACAATCGTGATAAATTTTCGTTTAATTATGAGATTTGAATAAGGTCTTCACAGTTGAATATATCTGATACAAAATTCTAAATCTCCTACACAACACAACAAAGCTAATGCAAACTACAAAATAATTTTATAAATTCGGCCAAGTGCGAATCAGACTCGCACACGAAGGGTTCCGTAGCACTGAACTATATTTAAAACTACATAATAATTTAAAAAATACTGCAATTTAAAAAACACGTTTCGTGTAAAAGAGGCCCCGTTTAATTTTTAACTTTATTTTATTATTTTTATTATAACGTCAATACAAATACACAATCTGTGCAAGTTTCAACTGTCTACCTATTATACGGTTCATGAGATACAGCCCGCTAACAGACAGATGGTCGGACGGACAGCGGAGGCTTAGTAATTAAACAACTACAAAAACAATGATGATGATGATACAAAACAATTACACAAAAACAATTACATTCCCAGTAAAAATATGAACACCCAGAGAAAAAGTATAAAATACTTAAATTATTATCATCCGAACATAAACATCAGAATACCCCTGTACCCCCTCTCCCTCCCTGTACTTACTGCATTTCCCCTTTATCCACATAAAAGAAATAAATGTCAATTTATTTGTAAATCAACGGGAAAGGTTTTGGATACATTGTGTGTTTTCTGTTACAAGGATGAAGTAATGAAAATGGAGTGTTACTTGTTAGTAACGCTTACCTACACGATTTTTATTTTACTTATAATGCAATCGTCGAATGGTTTGGTAATAAGACTGGCAAGCGAAGAGTCTGGATTTCTAAAGCTTTGTGTTACATTATTGATAATGGTCATGGACTATCTCGTTTCACGGTTAAGCATAATTCAAGTGAATAACAGAAGTGTATTCGTTAGTTCGTAAACAGCCCGCATTCTCGACAAAACTCAGTACCTATTGCCAAGAAACTGTCTCTTCCTACAGAACTTCTACTATCACCGGCTGGCAATGCGAAACAGTGAACCACGCAAGTATGCTGTGGTCAGAAGCCAGCTGTCAATATTCATGTAAAAGTCAAAGTCATATCATTTAATTCAATAAGGCACAT
Organism: Fissipunctia ypsillon; assembly: GCA_947568875.1. Classification (NCBI taxonomy): domain Eukaryota; kingdom Metazoa; phylum Arthropoda; class Insecta; order Lepidoptera; family Noctuidae; genus Fissipunctia; species Fissipunctia ypsillon. The sequence goes on along the minus strand of OX387660.1, from coordinate 20,639,093 downwards.
AAAAGGCACTTTTGAACGTCAAAATTGATTCTAGTCGCCCCTTCCAAAAGGTAGATTCGTATGGAAAAGAATGGACAAGAAACTCCACCGTTACTCTTTTAAAATGTTTTGCAAAATTTTATATAATCACTATTATTATTTAATTATATGTGATGACAATGAACCTCGAATGAAATTACTATACCACAATAGGTAAACAATTTAAAATAAAGCAATGACAGATAAATTAAATATGTGTTAGATACGCGGTGCTCACATATTCACAAGCATTGTAATAGTGTACGATTTTCCTAAAATTTCAACAAGTATTAGGTCAGTGTGTGAGTTAAAGTAATCACAGAATGTAAAATCATTGGCATAAAACTTAATAAATTATACAATTTAAATAGCAACCAGTTTGATTTTGTCTAGACTCTAGATTGTCCTATGGAGCAGGACCAGCATTTGTAATATGCTTTTTCATAAAGTGTACTTTTAATATGAGGTTTAAATTTCCTTTCATTTAATTGCAATATATCACAAGGTATTTTTTTTATTTTTTTATTTGAGATAGGTTGTAACATTTAACACCCCCGTAAAAGATGTAAGTACTTTAGATAAACTGAAAAATGGTTGATCTATTTTATCTTTATGTCTAGTATTAAAATGATGTCTGTCACTTATTTTATTAAAAATATGTAGATTTTTTCTTACATACATAATATTTTCATAAATGAATTGGCAAGGTACCGTCATAATATTAATCCTTTTAAATAGTTCCCTGAGATAACCGCGGCGACGTAGATTATAAATGGCTCTGACAGCTCTCTTTTGCAAAATAAAGATGGATTCAATGTCAGCAGCACTTTTTCGTGAAAGATGGAATTTTTATTAAAGTGACATAACATTTTTGATTGAGCACCAACTTTTTAAACACCTTACTGAGAACCGGCAGAATTGACACAGCAAAACAAATATTCTAAAACATTATTATTATATTATTAATATTCTAAAACTTTTAAAAGTGTGTGCATTTTGCGCACACTTTTAAAAGTTTTAGAATATTTTGCAACATAATGATGAAAGCTTGTATTATGTTGCTTTAGGCCATAGAGTTCAAAAAGTTTTTCCCTGCTTTTACGAATACCTGGAGTCACCCAATCACTAAATAAGAACTTTGAATAGAACCTTGAATAGTTATCAAAACGTTTAGTCTTTAGTGGGAAAGTGTCAATAAATTGCGTTTTTAATAGTGAAAAGAACTCAGCGTAGAACTCATTTGGGTCACTTAAATGTATGTATTATTAAAACTCTGAACAAATAATTTACTGGCCAAAGAACTATTTAATTTCTCTAGATTTTTACATGTAATTGGCCGAAACCTTGAGTTTTGTGAAGGCATGTAGGAGCAAAATGTTATTGTTAGTCCACTGTGATCAGAGCCTAGACCACCACCTCTTAAAGCAGTATTAGTATATCTTACTTGAGTGTAGGAAAGAGATGGAGCTAGACGTCCTGTATAGCTCCATCTCTTTCCCACACTGAAGTAACCTTAAAATAATACTGCTTTTAGAGGTGGTAGTTGGCCCCCAGATGGCAACTTAAGCACACTATAGCACTCCATTTCTTCCTACTCCTTGCCTTATTTTCAAGAAATTATGTGAACTGGATGGAATCCAAATGGATGCAGTTTTATACTCTAGCTCATAAGTTGAGCTATAACTATTGATTTACGGAAACTTTTATTATTTTAATTTAAGATGTTTCTATCATCATAAAGTTTTCTCCTTTTGTTACTTGTTGATGTTTATTTGTTATTGCGGAAAACAAAATTATTGATAGAAAGATGGGTATTTTATTGTTTTTAGTAAGTTATTGGCTAACACATTTTATGAAAAAAAAAATCGGTGATTCCCTACATTTATGTTCGCATAACTCATCAAAATGTAGGGAACAGCAGATTTTTTTTCGCGATTTCAGGTTTGGTCCCATAGTAAAAGTTGTTCATAATGATGAGTACAATAACCCCAAAGGTTGTGCGTTATTTATGTTACATCTTGTATATATAAATATATAAATTTTCACAGTTGAGAGGAAAGGTAACGCTCTTTTACTCGCTATTTGAATTGAGAAATAGATTTTAAATCTCGAATGCTAGGCGGAAGTGAGTTCTACAATCTTACAGCATGGACAGAGAAGGAATTTATTAGGAAGGCTATTCAGAGAATATAGGAGAATACTTGCTTGCCGCAGCAAATAGATTAGCTAATCAGCATGTTTGGAAGCTGTGCTGATTGCGTCGGGCGTTAGAAGGTACTTTAGTATCGTCAGTCGTACCTATATAACAGCTATTATAACCACATACTGCTAATCCAACAACGACAGTACAATATCTTCCATCAAAACGAACCCAGACAAGATTGCAGTCGATTGCTGTACGAAAATGTACTAAAAATACAAGCGAAAACGCTTATAGAAGCTAGTGCTTACGGCGGTACAGAAGCGAACGTAACAAAGAGATGCAACAGCTCATTCGCAAGCGATATGAGCAGTGTTGGCTCTCAAGCAATTGTCTGCCGTTTTACGTCGACTTTACAGCTGAACGCAGCGTGGCTAGGAAATGAGCGGAGGACGCAAGGGAATTTTACTAAGGGCGAATTTCACCGATAAAACTGAACGCGAGCAGCACATCTAAACCACGTGCAAGAGCTGCCAGTGTCAATATTGCACAAAAATGATGACACTGACAGCTCTTGATCGCGGTTTTTTAAATGTGCAAGAAAAACGTTTGTGTACAAAGAGCCTAACATCCATGGCGTTATTCAAAACTAACGTGTTACAAACACAAATCAATCAGAATATCACAGCACTAGTATTTTAATGATGGTGCGTACACGACGCAACCAATGGGGAAGGCAACTGTCAAAATGGCGCTGTCGTAGCTAGTTCCCAACACAAGCCAATAATACAAGGCGTGAGGTGGTTTTTATTTTATTTTTTCAAAAATGACGCGTTATTGTGTTCCTAAATACTCCGAAATTGGCGGCCACCATTTCCCGAGAGACCCTAAAATTAAAAGATGGTGGCTTAAAGCTGTTCGTAGAGATGTTTTATAAATTAAACAGAGTAGAAACATTTTGAAGAAAGTGACTTTGAGGATATATTTATGGTTTTAAATTCTGACTCTTTCCATGTCAAATACTTGATTTAAAATATTAAAATCAGCGAAAATAACGAAATAGCGAAATAAAAGCAACACTCACGAATGAACGAAATGTCAAATTTATTGTAGGCCGTGGGGCCCTAGCTATGACCACGCCATCTACAAATAGCTTTGCCCGACCTTCTCCATTACAAACTAGATAATAACGCGTTAGTAAGTCGCTACTCATTGGTGATTTGAGTTTGTAACACGTTAGTTTTGTAACACGTTAGTTTTGAATAACGTCGTGGACGTTAGCCCTTGTGTACACACATGTTTTTCCTACCGTGAAAACCTATGGTTTATTCGCCGTGTGTAGGCACGGTCGGCAGTGTTGTATGGATCACTATGGAAGCTTGTTGACAGACACGTTTTTTCTACGGCGCAGTTTATACGCCGTACTGTAAAGAAACCGTGTCGGGTACAAAGTGCCTGACTGTACTCGCAAACCTGTCAGGTGTGTATCGATGAAGAACATTGAGATAACTCAACTGGGCCATGTGTGGCGGTAAAAACTTATTAAAAACGTTCGCTGACCGCGTTAATTTCCGACTTCCACACAATTGTATATTTTATAGTGAATCTGTGGATCACACTTTACTTTATCTATGAATTCTGGTGCCAACGTGCAACGTGCTGAAATCTCAACAAAATTCTCCGAAATCGAAAACACGTCGTAATATATGTGCTCATTTCTTCTCTATATGAAAACAAACTCTTACATTGAGATAATTACAGGCTGAGTACTGTTAGAAATAAATAAAATTTTCACTCCTATGCAATGTGTAACTCAATAAATCAACCTTTCAAACCCGCTTCTCTCCTAGCCCCACAGCAAACGGCATGACGAAGCGGCGATACCCATGAAATACAACTTCCGTGCCAAAGGTTTACGTTAAATAAATTACATACAAAACAAATACAAAACATTCGTTAGAAAACAGTTTATGCCAGTATCTGTTGCTATTTCTGATTATAGGAAGAAATATAGCTGGCATAAAAAGTAACATGAAACATGACACTTTTACAGAAGGTAAACATGTTGTACTGTGTTCTAATTAGTTTCAGGGTTCCATATTCGAACTAGGAATACTTATAATTTCGTAATGGCCGTCCGTCTGTGACTAGGGTGTCCTAAGACTGCGGTGGCTACAACATAGCGTCCGCAATTTACCATTGAATGACGTCATGGAAACGTTATTTTAGAAAGTAAGTTGATGTGTCCCGAGAGAGCATTTTTGACAAACCTAGATGACATCATTTACATGACGGCCGTCACTGCGGCCGTCATGTGGCGCCCTCCGCTCTTGTATTACACCGTAGCTTTAGCGAGACACTCGTAAAATCTACAGATTTGAACCAATTTCTATTCCTCTTTTATTCAACCCATTTCATCCGCCTAGCGTTTTCTAAGCTACTCGGCTTCCTGCGGCTTCCAATATAGCCAGATGGGACTAAAATATAAATATGTAACATAGAACAACTACCATAATAATATGATCTCCGCAGCCTATTATTCTGGGTAATATTGAATGCTGGAAATTCTGTAAACATGACACCTTTAACGTAGCGGGTGAGCGAAAACATTAGAATTGATACAGACAGTACTTTTTATAGTTGACAGAATTCTGTCTATTTTTTAATCTCTGAGACTAAATTGACAAGTGCAAATGGCAAACTGACTTACATTACAATCGCATGTTAGTCCACAGCCAGTCAGCAGTAAGGTGTGTGTTCATCCAGGGTTGCGGGATCTTCGATAGAGTTACCGTGGCCCCTGGCACAGGCAACTGAAGGAACACGGGTGGGTTTTAGTCAGTAAAAGTCTGACACGCCCTCCCGCTCCGCCCAGAGCGGGAGAAGTCATTTGATGATTTCCCACCAAAAAAAGAGGTGTGTGAGATTTACATCTATCAACGTCCAAATAATATATCTAATCTAGTTAGAGCAACATAACTATATTACACTTTTGCTCTTAGGGGTTAGGGCTCGCACACAAAACTGCGAATTCGGATCGCATCGCAAAAAGCGAGCTGCGCATTGAATTGTAGCTAACAATTCAATGCGCCGTTTGCAGATTCTTGCGATGCGACGTCACATTGCAGTTTTGTATAGGAGCCCTTAATAGACCTAACTATATGTGGGACCTTGTTTTTTTTTTTTTTTTTTTTCTCTCAGCTTTAATCATAGTTTGCCAGTCTGAGTAAATTATGTGGCCTACCCAAATGTCCTTTCTTTAGTATTGTTCGTCGAATCGTTGAGCTCCTTAACTTTTATGTTGAGCTGTACGATTACTGACAGATGCTTGCACTGACTGGACAGGTCCACTCAATCTGTGTGGTTCTTTCCTCGAAAGACCATTTCAGACACCAACCTACATGGTCTTCACATGATCTGACCAAGATTATGTCTGGACTTTAAAAGAGACTGTGACCTCTGAGTTTGTTTCGGCCTTTCTTCTCAGAGTAATCAGATAGGAAACGCCGCCGGCCTCATCTAGTTTAAAAAAATAAATGTTTGACGTGTAAAAGTGTTTGTATAAACCTACTTACAGAAATAAAATCATTTATCATTACAGAAACTAACATAAAATAATGTGTGTTTTTCCCAAAGAAGTAAGCAGAGATGTATTGTATAGTGCACAGACATTTTACCATTTATGTTAAAAGTCCCATGCCACAGACTACATGAAAATTAATAGTATGGCAAAATAGTGATGTGCAAAAAATAACAACAGGGCTTATATCAACAGATTATCGTGGTCTCCACATGATCTGCCAACATTATGTCTAGACTTTAAAAGAGATTGTGAACTCTAAGTTTGTTTCAGCCTTTCTTCTCAGAGTTAGATAGGAAACCGGGCCTCATCTAGTTTAAAAAAAATATGATTGACGTGTAAAAATGTTTGTACAAACCTACTTACAAAAATTAAATCATTATTACAAAATGAAATGACAGTATAGAGGTATGAGGAACAGGGTGTAAAGTTCACTTATCCTGCATAGAAAAGGGAGGATCCTCCGACCAGACGGGTGTTGTGTCTGGTGGGCTACTGCCCGACGGTTGATTGTTTTTTTGTTTTTGGGGAATGGCATCTCGCAGTTCAACCTATAGGAGGTTGTCGACTGCTTAACCGGGCTTTCCTGTGGATGCCTCAATAAATTAAGGCCTCCAGCCAGGCTTAAAACTAAGACTAAAAACTAAGCGACTACACGCTAAGGGCACCCCCTGTGGGGTACGGACCTCGGCTTAGGGCGTCGCTGGGAGAGGACAGCAATGGGACATGCTGGATCGGATTATCCCGACGGTTGATGTCGTGATGTTGTATATATGCTAGTCGCGCGGTAAACTCTGATTGCGCGATGCAGGATTTTGCGTGACGTCAGTGCGATGCGTTCCAATGTGGCGATGTAGATGTGCCGCTACAACAGTATTTGAATACAGCTTCAAACGTGACGATCCACGTATATCCCAATTATATGGGTTAACTTAGCATTCAACGCCTACATTGGTAATTGTTACCTGGAGCTAGACCGCCACCTCTTAAAGCAGTATTATTGAAATCTTACTTCAGTGTGAGAAAGAGATGGAGCTAGACGTCCTATATAGCTCCAACTCTTTCTCACACTGAAGTACCATTAAAATAATACTGCTTTAAGAGGTGGTGGTTGGCCCCCTGGTCCCGGAATGTATTAAATTACTACAGAAAATATGTCGTAATGTTTTTTTCGGTTTCAATGAACGTTAGGTTGAAATAAGAATATGTATGAGAAACACGTGTAACGCAATATCTATAATACATAAGCTAATACTTTATTCCTCGTCACTTTTTTACTATAGCTTATGACTTACGTCTCTTTATTTTCATAAATAACGTCTTAATTTAAAAAAATATATGCATAAAAATATTGAAGTAACTACCCATGAATAAGACCTACCTACCTACTAAAGAATCAATCAAAATCAAAGTTTTGTCAAAAACTATCTTAGTGTCAACAATTCATCTGTGAAGCTTATTACAATTCAGCATTTACTTTATCGATCCAAATAATAAATTGATATGTTTACAATGACCGATCTTCTTTGCTACGTAATTTGACAATATCAGTAATATTTTCGTAAACCGTACCTACATTTAAAGACTAGGCTCAATTTACTACCATTTTGAATCTTACATAAGGACTGCCTTTGTACACCCCAAAAAAATGGCCAAAACCCCTAGGGTGTAAAATGGGTGTTTAAAACCCTTATCCGTAGATAAGCCAGCTCACTTGCCACATGGGACACGAGACTGTTCATCCATCAAGATGACTGACAGCTCGGATCTTCAGTCTACACTGCGATGAATGGTCTGATAGTGTGCCGTTTTGAAAACCCTTTCAATGTATGTGTCGAGATTGGTATGAGGAATTCCCGTTGGGAGTTGATTTCACACTTTTTCTAGGTGTAAATTTACTGTTGAATCTTCTTTAGGCGCTTTTTTCTGCCCTGATGGTTAGTCAGATTGATACAGGCAATATGCTAGAGCTAGATGAATGGACATAATAGAATCGCAAAATTCTTATTATTTCGTAATTGGAACTCAAGATCAAGATGGAAGAGGATCGGGATCAGGAAGAGACGTCTGTGAAATATCATCCATATGTAGGTGCCCCACGTCAGATAACAGCCTTTTCGACTGACTGATCAGACTGTCGGATTGTATTCACTCGATACTCGTCCAATTATTTTGCCTAAGATCTACATTGAACAATAAGTAATTATCAGATAATAGCTGAGCAATCGCAGTAACTCCATATAAAATACTGGTTGTCATGCTGCATCCGGTTAGACTGGAAGCCGACCCCAATATAGTTGGAAGCCATGGCAGATGATGATCTGAGCATATCCTAAGTGCCCGTCCACCTGCACCTAATATTGTATGTATTTAAACATTTAGGTATTGTGTATTTATTTTATTTCTTATTTAAATTACATTGCATGCTGCACCGGCTGACGTCATCACGTCAACGCCGGCTGTCGCTGAAAACCGGCGCTGGGGCTCTGTCTAGCATAGGGTCGCAGAATTATGATAAGCGATGGCCGTTTTGCGTGGATGTGACGCATATTTTCCACCAATTCGTTTCCTTTTTGTGTTTGTGTTCTTTCTTTGCGACATGTTTACCGCAAATAAAAGTTTTTTTTTTCTTTCTTTCTTTCTATCACCTCGGATGACCTAAAGAACGCCACTGATGCCGCGATCAATGTGGCCACCTACTGGGCTCAATCAATATAAAAACATCGAAGACACGAAAAGAAGAAGAGGAAGCATTTGCCTTATAAAAGACTACTTCAGTCGTGGTTTCATAGATCGTATTTACTCGATTGATACACCGTCCGATTCTTTGGCCTAAGAGATTGCTACATGTAACAAGCATCATCAGGCCATAGCTGAGCATTTAGTTTCATAAAGTCTGCTCGAAGGAACCGTGGTTAAAGATTTCAGCTGTACTCATCAAGATTTGGACGAGAATAATTGGTCTTATTCTATTTAGCTATCCATTTTAATTTTTCTATTTTGACCTATATGCTAAATCGCGTTTACTCATAAACTGTCTAGAAATAAAAAGGGTTTTGGCTAAGATGCTTATCTCAAGCCCTAAACCTCTAAATCCCGAAGGAAAGGGTCCCTATCTATTAAAGGCGGCAGAAGATCGCTTATCTTCTGAAAATGTGACGTTTCAGGGATTCTATTGGTTGATTTCAGATGCCCCTCACTTCATTCAGCCCGTCTTTATTGCTCCAGAGACAGACACTGGAATAAATACGAAAGGGTTTACGATTTGTTGAGATATATCAGATAATAAATTTTTGGAGCACATTTTGAAGGCTTTCAGATTTCTTTCAAGTAGTTTTTTTCTTGAAGTTCCAAAACCTTTTAGAGATACTGTAAATCTTATCTTGAAGATAAGTATACTAGATCTAACCTTGTACCCTACAAGTAAGGAGGATATTATTCTGCCAAAGACGGTTAATAGAATGAATTTTGTCGCTATCTGTAGGAGCCCTGTAGATTCGTGTTTAAAAGTCGAAGTTCAAGAACTAATAACAACTAGTTTTGCAGATAAATTAGGTCATAATTAATTGGGTAAAATTAACCAAATCCTTGATCTTAGAAATTCCTGTTTTTGTCGCCTCCTCAAGTTTCTATTTCAGTTCATTACAAGATTAATTTAGTTTCATGTCCGTGACAACAGCAATGGTTGTTTTTAGAGTTTGACATAAAGGAGGCTTTGATCTTATTCATTTGGGGATCATTTGTTTCTTGTAGAAGGAAGAAGGCCAGTCTTTATTTTCTTATCTTGCGATACTAGAACTTTTTTATTGAACCGTAGGTAAATACTAATTCATTTCCAATTAAAGTTCTTACGATCTTACTGCGTTTATTCACGAATTGTTTTAGATCTTCTCTGATCAAGTGTTTACCCTTTTTAAAATGTTTAAAACGAAAAATTATGTTTACCGTTTTTAACTCCTTTATTGGATCCTCTTCAGCTCCTATTTGAGCTGTAGGCTAATACAATTAAGTTAAAATGGTTTCTTTATATCAGGCCTTTAAAAGAAAGACAAAATGTTACGTTTGCATACATTGACCAAGTCAACAACAAAAGCAATATTATTTTACGATCAAATATTAGTTCCTGATTTGTGAATAGAGATTATCATGATTTACAATTTTTGGTCAAAATAGGCTTAAATTCTGTTTTGTGAATTAAATTGAAACTGGATTTTCATCGGCTAATGAAAGCTGTAGTTGTGAATTAATTTCTCGGGAACCGTTAATTGGCTTTGTTCTCCAAATAATAATTTGGATTACAATCCCAAAATACAAGCTTAACTTAGTTTGGGAGTTGGTAGATCATCTATTATGTGCTGCTGTACAACCATCAAACACAATAATAAATTGTACTTTGCTGTACTTTGGGAGCGAAATATTTTTTTTATAAATTGTTTATTATTGTGTTAACCTACCTAGGGTAGTTTAAAGCAGTGGTAATTATGATCAAACTCAAACTCAAGGCATTTATTTCAGTTAAACCAATTACAGCCACTTTTGAATTGTCAAAGAGTCAGTCAGTTAGAATGTTGAAGCTAGTTGCCCATTCTAAAACGTAGATCTCTATGGAGAGGAACGGGCAAGAAACTCCACGGACATTTTCTTTAAATCAAGACTATTATAAAATCCTGGTTACATTATTCTTGTTGATTCTACACGTGAGAACAATGTAAAAATACAATTCAAAATATAAGATTAAAAATAAGCCCTGGCAATTAAGAGATGACCAGTCTGAACTGACGGCACCCGTTCACGAACATGACGCGTGGATCAGCACCATCCAGCTCAACCATTTTGTAGGGATCAAAGTAATTAATTTTAATGAACTGAATAGCTAGATACTTGCTAATTGCAGGCTACAGGTCCCTAAAAGGGTTAGGGATCCGTATCCGAAGGGTGTCAAATGGAACCCTATTACTAAGCCTCCACTCTCCGTTCGTCCGTCCGTCTGTCTGTCAGCTGGCTGTATGTCATGAACTGTAATAGGCAGACTGTTGAAATTTTCACAGATTGTGTATTTCTATTGCAATTAAATAATAAAAATAAAATAAAGTTAAAAATGAAAGGGGTCCCCATACAAGAAACGTGTTTTTTTTTTTATACTGAAGTATTTAAAAAAAATGTGGTGTGGGGTGTGTGTATATGTGTGTGTGGGGGGGGGGGGGGGGCGGTATATTGTACGGTGGTACGGAACCCTTCGTATGCGAATTCGACACGTAATTTTTCTAGTTTTTTTTACTTTTTGTATTTCCTGTGCGTGTCCCAAATATTTTTCTTTCTTTCTTCTATTTTACTTGATATATTTCGACGGAAATTATAACTATATTTCTTTATTGTTTACCATACCTAAACAATTTTATTAGATACATTGAAAGTTAAGGTGTTACGTATACCATCCTATACAAACCGTCACATAGAGGTGATGGTGAGGGAGTTTTCACACCCTATAGCTTAGGTAGGGTGTTGTAATCATCGTCATTCTTATCATTCTCTTGCCCTGATCCCAATTTATTTGGGGTGGGTAAATACATATGAGTTGCTTTGTTGCTTAAAGCAATCTCTTTTGTTTCTGTTTATATTTAAATTATACAAGACGGGGCAAAAGCAATGTCATAATGTGAATTGGCTGTCATTTTGTTGAAAATTAAAAAGTTAGGCCCTGTTTTCACGGAAAGTTTATTTGAAAGTGTAAAATTTATGACATTAAGTCGAAAAAATAGTATCGCTCAAATGACCACCTTTTGAGTTAATGCACATTTGTACTCGTTTTACGGCATTTTGAACTGTAGCTCGCAAAACAACTTCCGAATTGATGACATTTTCTGCAATGGTGGCTTTCAAGACTTGCAAAGTTTGTGGTTTGTTGCGATAAATGCGAGATTTCAAAGAGAGTCTGGCGCCGTCATATCTGGCAATCTGGCCGGCCAGTACAAATCGCCAAAACGTGAGATCACAAAGCCCGGAAATTGGTGTTTAAAAATTTCCACCAATGCACCTGAGCTGTGTGACTGTGTATCGCTCCATTGTATTGTCACCTAATTTTCTATCTGTCTACAACTTACTTGTGTATCAAATCGCAATGACTTTATGACGCCATTTGCAAAAATTATCTAGAAAAGGTAGGATCTAGGTAGGTACTGTAGAGGTTTTAACCGAGTGTGCCATTAGCATGCAACCTTCGCAAGTTTAAATAATTATTAGTTTATGAAGACAAGCTTTGATTAAAAATAGATTAAGATAAAACACACAGACAGGTTGTCAGTCGGCCTCTCGGCCCTGACTGGTGTCGATGTATTAAGATGTATTAGCTTATTTTATGAATATAGGTGAAAAGTCCTAAGGTGTATCATTTAGACACGTAATAATCCACCCGGCACCATAACGTCCGTGCGGGTGCATTACATTACCTACTAGAAAAGTCAAGTGTCTTTTTCAAACACCGGTTTGTTTGTTGTAATTAATCTTAGTCAAAAGTCGTGTAGACCAAAGGCTTAACTCAGGCCGTTCTGGCAACTTGCCCAGTTGGCGCCAAATTTATTGCTTTTCCTTTTTTTCGCCGTTTGATTCAACAGTTTCATCAATACTAGTCTGTATCATTGGCAATATGGCAATCTAAGCTACGTCAATCCGGATAGTGAGAAAAATCTGCACCAGTTTGTTGGATATCAAAAGCAAGTGCTATGTCGAAAACGATATTAAAATTTGATTTTCATGATCGAACTTTGCGTGAAAGTGGTTGTCGTAAGATTTGTTGAGAAGAATTTTTGTTTTGCTTGTTAAATTTTTTTTGAAGTAAAGGTTAGAAGTTTCTAGGAGTCTGCTGTGATGATGAAATACACACACAGTCAAGGAACCCTGGCTGCATTCGAAATTAGATTCGGAGATTCGGATTCGGAGTTCGTGTGATTATTAATATGGACCGTCTGAAACTGACACGCGAGATCACAAGTATTTCTGCGCATGCAGATGTATATTATATTACATACACGGTCCCACTACTGGGCAAAGGTCTCCCCTAGACTTATCCTTTTATATTTGTCTGCTATAACAGATGTGTTACAAAATGTTACATAATTTCAAAACCGAATTCTTAACGTGAACGCGCCAGGGTAGCCCGCGAAATTCAAATTTTCATACGTTTTTTGCAATTTGCAGGTCAGTATTAGGTTATATATTGATTAAAATATGATTCGCGACCATAATGAATATGTATTTACAGAATTATAATCATTAAAGTCATAAATACAACTATCTAATACCAAGTAATTCTATTGAATGACTATTTCATGAAATCTTAACATTTCAGGATTATACTAACTTAAGGAATTTTATTACAGATTCTAATATTATAATTCTGTAAATACACATTAGTTACGGCCGCGGATCATACTTCAATCAACATACACCCAGACACTGAGCTGCAAATTGCAAAAATCTTAAGAAAATTTGAATTTCGCGGTTACCTTAGCGCTTCCCCCTTAATCCGTGGAGTTGTCGACTTCTCATGTTTGCGAGGTCTTTAAACCCTTCCTTCACGCGGACATCACTTTGATTGCCGATTTTAAAAGTAGCTTGTTTGCTGAGGCTCTTAACATAAACAAACCTGTGTGTCCCTGTGTATGCTGTAGGTGGACCAGCAGCAGGGTTCCACCTGGTTGGAGTCCAGCCCCCAGAACTCCAGCTCCTCCTCGAACAGTGGCCCGCACACATTTGTGGGGTAGTGCAGTTTGCCAGTTCTGAAACAAAGAAGTGGTTCTTGTTAAATTGGAAACTTCTAATTAATGAAAATCTTAAATTAATTCATTCATTCATTCACTGACAGACATCGCTCAGCCTAAGCCGCTAGGTCGAGAATCACGAAATTGTGCACAAGTTCCTTATACATAACGAAATATATTCAACATGTCCCGGAATTATCGCACAAGTTCTTAAGAGGTCATTGTACTCATCATTATGAAAATTTTTTACTATGGGATCAAACCTGAAATAGCGAAAAAAATCCGCTGTTCCGTACATTATTTAATTTTTATATTCGCATAACTCGTCAAAATGTAGGAAACACCAGATTTTTTTTTTCGCAATTTTCGGATTGTTCCCATAGTAAAATTTGTTCATAATGATGAGTACAATGGCCGCTTAAGAGGTTGTGCGTTAATTCCGGGACATGTTGTTTAACCACTTATTTTTTTTTCCTAAATTATAGCTCATTCAGTTTGCATCAAATGACATCATAATAGTTACCATTGTTCAAACAAAGTTTTGAATTACCTTTATATTAACTTGGTACAAACCCCACGCGCGCGAGCCCACCGTGCCGCTAAGTAATTTCAACCCCAAACGCAATATTGTATTATGTATACTATCAAGCAACGCCATCTAACGAAAATATCAGGAATTTCAATGGCTTTCTGTCAATATGAGAACGAAAGCTGTCGCTGCATTAAAACAAAAATAATAAAACAGTGCGCTGTCTGTGTGAAATCAAAGCCATTCCTATGGATTGGGACAGTTTAGAGTTTTCGCGAAAGGTCATTATCGTGTCAGGGTCACGTGAGCGGATATAACGAAAAGATTTTCAAAAATCCTTCCGTAGTGCTCACCTCATCCTCTTATGTGATGAAAGGTTGTATGGAACCTCGTTATTTTTTCCGATGCAAAATCCACGCGGGCACACAGCTTGTAAAGAAGGAATCCAAAAAGGAGAAGTTCTCATGGAGAGTTGTTTGAATGCTTAATCTTAAGAACACCTACATACAGTTCCTTAGTACATCTAGGTACTTTAAAGGTAACCATTTCTTAATTTAACTTTTTTTTTATTTAGGTACCTATAGCCATAATAACTGTGATATAATCCTTGAGTTATTCACCTAGAATGCGACTCACGACCGGCTAGTATTTTTATAACTTTCCAAGTCCGCAAGAATAGAAAGCCGGCTATGCTGCACCGGGTTGTGTTCTCCATATAACCGGCAGACGTCTTTTGTTTAAATCGATTTTAATTAATCGTTTGACAGCCCTACTGCACTGCTCTTAGAATGGAGCCATTGAAGTGAACTATTTTTGTAATTTCATGGTCACGTGTCAGTACAAACAGAAAAGAAAATCCTCACACACACACACTGGTTTGGAGGAGCTGTTTTTTTTTCTTGTATTCTCAAGAATTTAAATTTGTTTGTATTTGTTCATGGACGTATTTTAGCAAAAATTATCCAATTCACAGCCTGGTCAATATTGAGTTATCTATAACTAGGCGGGTCTAACATGTAGGTTGGTATACTATAGCTAGCATTTCTTTAAAAAAAAATGTTGCTGTGGTCTGGTGTTGCTATGAGAAAATATGCAACTTTATAATCACAAATGTATAGATAACTCAATATAGACCAGGTTGTGGATTGGATCGTTTTTGCTAAAATATGTCCCATTGTGCGGTTGCGGTGTTCTGACATACCAACATAACGTGTAGCTCTCATCAATATCTGATAAGAAAGCGTAAGCGCGACCGCTGAACACCAGTCCTTGATAAATGCTAAGTCGGACAGTGTCATTGTATTTCTACATCAAAAAAATCTCAGTACTACAGCCCAAAGTCTTGATTTGTGCCCACTCATACCTCCGTCCGTTGTGGTCCGGGGGTCCGTTGTGGGTGTACTATAGGTACCTACACCTCTGCCTAACCCTTCGGGGAAACAAGGCGTGATGTTATGTAATAATACTCGATCCAAACAACGTCAATAATAATGGAAAATGAATTTCGTTTATGCCTCTGTTGATCGAGAGTGTAATCGTGAATAAATAACAGTGCGCTTGGTTATAAGATGGAAGGAGAGTTTACTTTTATTTTATTGAACGGATATTATTCGGAAGCGATGGGGATTCCACTTATCTTTACGTGGAACTCTGTGAGAAGAAGATCGTAAGTAAATATTGTAAATACTTCGATTTATAATGTGTATCGGTGCTTAAGGCGACGAAAACCGACTTGAAATGATTTTAAACTGAAGATCACGTCTTTCTAAACGAGTAGTGTTAATGATTTGGAAAAAAATATATGTTAGAGCATTTTTTTTATAACTTCATAATTCTCTCACTCGTGGCTAAGTAATAACAGCCAGCAACAGGAAAGCACGTTAAGCCGTTGGTCCCGGCTGTCATTCGTGGATCTTTGACAGTCGTTACGGGTCGTTAGAAGCCCGAAAGTCTGACAACCAGTCCTACCAAGGGGAATCGTATTACCCAGTTACTGGGTTGTGGGGGTCAGATAGGCAGTCGCTCCATGTAAAATACTGGTATTCAGCTGCATCCGGTTACTGGAAGCCGACCCCAACATAGTTGGGATAAGGCTAGGCAGATGATGATAATTATGTGAATATTGTAGATTATGTTTATATAACGGGATCCTGCCGTTTTGCCGAAAAAATTTTGAGAAAATTTCACTCCCCAAACAAATTTTAGCAACCTTTTTTTATACCAATTCAATATTCGGAATTATTTTAGTACGCACATTTGCATTTGGTCAAATTTTTACTTGGCAGAATATTACCAAGGATAATGTCATTAAAGCATTTTGTCTTTATTCAAATGATTAATTACAGCAAACATAAGTACTTTAGACAATAAACGTTTGGTCAAATGATTTTTTATGACAAAAAATATATATAATTAAAAAATTCAATTTTATTTTAATATATTATTTTAATATAATCATTAAAATATTTGTAACTTACAATTTTAAATTTTCTGCAATGGACATTAGCAATTTTATTTCGGAGTATTCAGACTTGTGTTGCAGAATTCGCTTAATTCTGTCGTCTTTATCCATATACATATATATCCATATACTATCAGTAGTATAATCTCAATGTTAGCTAAATTTGATGAAACTTAATTTATTAATTCTTTAATTAAGCGTCAAATTTATGGTAACTAAATATTAGGTTATTTATAGAACTAGTTAGAGTAGTTTCAACCTACGCACGAGCCGAGCGAGCGAAGCGAGCGGTGCTGCGGTAGCAGCCGGCAAATGTCAGAAACGACTAGATTATATAGAAACAAAATATGAAAAAAAAAATGTTTTTAGCGGGTAATGGAGAACCGAACTAGTTAGACGAGGTTAATTATTTTTTAAAAAATGGTTAGGATAGGTTAGCTTAAAACTGTGATCTCCTACGCACGAGCCAAGCGAGCGAAGCGAGCGGTGCCGCGGCAGCGGCCGGCGAGTGCCAGAAATGACTAGATTATATAGAAAAAAAAACGATATAAATAACGACGATACTAATTATTTGGCTTATTTTATTTTGCGTAAAATGTGTTATTCCAACTAAAATATTTGACTAGATAAAAATTGGTAAAGTACTAGTTGGTAAACAAGTTATTGTTTAAACGTTCACTTGCCAAACATTAGGTTTGCGTTACAATTATTTGTGAAGAGATTTTTTGCTAAGTAATAATTTGGTAAATGAAATTATGCGGAAAATTGTTTGGGAAGTGATAATTTGTCAATTTCTTTTCGATGAAACAAGGGTAACCCTTATATTACATAGTGTAATTAATTTGTAAAGTTATGTCTGACGCGGATAAAAAACTGCAAATCACGCAAAAACTATCAAGCGGATTTTTATGAAACCTTCAGAATTTTAAAGATATTTAATTTATTTATCTTTTAGTATACGTACTTTATTATAATACCTTTTGTTTTATGCATAATAAATTAATAATTCGTCTAATTTAGGACAGCGCTCCTTGATGGGCGAGTCCTATTACTGGGTGGACATACGACGCGTTGCGTGAGCTCAGCACAGAACACGCAAGGCCGTTGGCATATATCTGCGTCTTAAAAATGTTGGCTAGCTGTGCAGAAAGCCGGGTTGAACGGGAAATTATATTATTAACATAACATCACGCCTGTAAGTTTAAGTTATGTTTAAGCCCCATGTAATAGGGGGCGAGCCTAATGCCATTAACCGGACACAAATCTAGACTCCGGGCTGCTACTGAGAAAATCCAGATGGAACTCAATTACAATTTGCCCGACCCGGGAATCGAACTCATGACTTCATATGAGCACTGCAGTAGCGCTTAGGATCACAAGACCGACGAGGCAGTCAAATTATATTATTATATACTATGAAAAGAGATTCATAAAACAATCTGATGCTTATAAAAGGTATTTATGGGTGACGGTAATGAAATAACAGAAGGCGAATTCTCGTTATTAAAAACATTCGAAATGTAGTCGCAAACTCATTTCAGTGACAATCAATGTCAAAATTGTAGGCTAATTACAGGTATTTTTGACAGATTACTTACTACGACTTAAATAATACCGAAATTGTCGCACAGATTTCTATCACACTTTTTACAGTACTTTGCCTCTAATCAAGGGCATGTCCCATGTGAGAAGCAATAAAATGCTTTTACAGTACTTAAATTGAATTATTATTATGTAGCAATCATGTTCTGGTTATGTCATAACCAATAGAAAACACGTTGATGGAAAACCGGATCTTAACTATTTCCTTTTATACATAAATCAACACGGCCTTTTAAATTCTGACGTACAAGTTAAAAGACAACAACATGCACATCCATTTATTTATTACTCGACTTGGCTAACAGCCAAAACCAATCATGATTGAAAAATAAAATGTTCCCAGGTATATTTTATTGAAGAACATTGTGTGCAATAAAAATATAGTCATGTAAGTTTTCAAAAGTAATCTATGGAAAAGTATAAAGGATGCATTTTGATATTCCACTGATGATTTCTTTAATGCTTGAATGTTTGATTACATACATAAAATCATGTATGTTTGCTCCGAATAAGAAAAAGGCAGATATGTACGTGTGTATATATGTAGATAAGTTTAAGTCCCATGTAATAGGGGGCGAGTCTATTGCCATCAACCCATCAAATATTTTTTGAAACGATTGAAAGATATGTACCTATTATAGAGAGGGGAAATAAAAGACTATATTATATTTACCATTTATCCAAAACTTTCCGGCCAAACTAGAACAGAATCTCAATGATGTATTTAAAAGTAGCTTAAAATACCAAGAAGAAAAATAATTATTCTAAAGTATTATTATATTCTCATTTATTTCATTTTCAATACATATAGGTAATTTATATTTCTAAATATTTTTATAAAAACATTAAAAAAAACATTTAAAAATATAAAAAATAGTAGCCCATCGGCATCAGGAACAGGGTCCAAGGTGCCGGTGGTCAGGGCTCTAGAGAGAGGAACCTCCTCACTATGCGTGCCGTGTCCAGGAGTACTGCTTTCTGGATCAAGCCCTTGACCCAGCCGCGCAATGAGAGCCTCCTGAGGTGTTGGTCGAGGCTCTCCGCTATTAGGCCATTAACCGTAACGATTATCGGTACAATGATTGCAGAGTCCACGTCCCACATGTCGACAAGCTCGTGTGATAAGTCAAGAAACTTGATTTTTTTATCTTTCTCAGCTTTTTATTATATTATTATCTATTGTATAATTATATTATTAATAAATATTATATTATTCATTTTATAACATGAATACCTATTAAATTAATTATATTATTTATAATTATTGTGTTTTATTTATTTTTTGATGACCAGTAATGTGATTTAATTTGAATTTGATTTTTTTTTGTATATTTTGTTTGTAAGCTTGTGTATTTGTTTGTAATGAAATTGTGTACCTAACAATTAAAGGGTCTTTCAACAAGGACGGGTCGATGTTAAAATTGAATAAAACAAGATGTGTGTGAGATATTAACGAAATTTATTTTTTATTTAAAAGGCCCATTTATGCCATTATGGATGGAATATGACATCGTTCAAATGTCCGCCGCGGCTTCGTATGGTGGCACGAATCCGAGAGGTCCAATTTTTAATGACTCTGCTGCATAGATCCGGCTGAATCCGAGCGATGGCCTGCGTTATGTTGGCTTTCAGGGCAACGGTCGAATGTGGTTTATTGGCATAGGCCTGCGACTTCAGAAAACCCCACAAGAAAAAGTCTAGCGGAGTCAAATCACACGATCTTGGTGGCCAATTCACGTCACCTCTGCGAGAGATAACTCTACCCTCAAACCGTTCATGCAGAATGTCGATTGTGTCGTTCGCTGTGTGGCAAGTAGCACCATCTTGCTGGAACCACATGTCTTTCACGTCCATATTGTTCAATTCAAGCCAAAAGAAATTGTTTATCATTGATCTGTAGCGCTCGCCGTTGACGGTGATGGCCTCGCCAACGTCGTTTTCGAAGAAGTACGGACCAATGACGCCGCCACACCAAAATCCGCACCAAACAGTAACTTTTTGTGGATGCATTGCCACCTGGTGAACCTCATGTGGGTTGTGGTCATCCCATATACGGCAATTTTGCTTATTACCAAAACCATTCATCCAAAAATGTGCCTCGTCGCTAAAGATTATTTTTCGGCCAAAATCGGGGTCCACTTCCAAGCGTTCCGATGCCCATTCAGCGAACACACGGCGTTGTCTATGGTCATTAACTTTGAGCTCTTGGGTCAGTTGGATCTTGTACGGATGCAGACCCAAGTCCCGACGCAAAATTCTCCAAGTTGAGGTCTGCGAAAGGCCGAGTTCTTGAGCACGGCGAGAAATCGACTGCCTCGGAGTCTCCTGAACACTCTCACGTACAGCGGCGATGTTCTCGGCCGATCTGGCGTTCCTTTGACGTAAAGGTGTTGGTTGGTTGTTTACCGAACCGGTCGTCTCAAATTTAGTCACCAATCGTTGGAGAGTGGACTTTGAAGGGCCACCGCGTCTGCCGTAAAATGGGCGCAATGCGCGCAACGTTTGCACTAACGAACACTCATTTTGATAATAAAGTTTTATCATTTGCACATGCTGCTCAACCGTGTAACTTGCCATGGTGATTTGGCATCACTGACTGCATAATATACAACAGATTTTACAGATCCCACCAAAATAGTATGGCTGCCACAGACTGTCAACATCGACCCGTCCCTATTGGAAAACCCTTTAGTATGAGTCTATTGTTACTTAATAATGAATAAATGATAATAAAGATATTCTCTACGATCTTCTGATGTGGGGCCATGGCGCAGATACAGTCATTATTAGAGGGAAGCCGAAGAAAAAATTGTTTAGTTCTAATAAACTCAGACAAAAAACTGTAGGTTTTTGATCTTACGATGTATTAAACTGGTATTAAATATAATTGTGTAATATATTGCGATACACAGTTACACACACAGGTGTACCATATTATTTGACAATAGTAGACATTAAGAAGAGTGGTTTTTCCGAAGGGAAGCCGATAGGAATCGGGTTGTATGATGGCTTCGCCCCTGATGTGGGGGTATATAAAGCCGCCCTCGCGATCGGTTTAGTCAGTTTGAAGAAAAATGGACGAGCGACAAGTTCGAACACTATACTAATACGAGTACTTGTTAGGCCACAGTGCGAGGGCTACGGCTGACAATATCAACACTGCATTGGGCGCTGGAAGTACAAGCCATGCGAAGGTGTCCCGATGCTGATGGATTACATCATTGACTAAGCTTTTTGTATCGAAATAATAATAATAAAATATACAAAACGTAAACCAAGTGTCTCATTACTTTTGTGCTAACCTGATAATAATTCTTTTAACTCGGGGACTATGAAATTCAAGAGGACATAAAAACGTGTTGATTGTCAAACATAATAGACGTTGTGATGAGAGTGACAAATGATATTAACTCTGGCTGTGAAATATAAAGAACGGAGCCCCTATAAAAGTATTATAGCGAATGGTAGTCGTTATATAAGGAAGTATGAGGATGTAATGTTTTATCTTTTAAGAGCGTTTACGACGTACGGCATTTCATACAAACTTTCAAGTCCTTGTTTTTCGAAATGAATGAACCGATTTTAATGAAACTTCATACGCTTAAGCAAGATACATAGGTCTAAAAAGTTAGTTAAGAACATTTTCGAAATATCTTATTTAAAAAAAAAAGATAATTGGAAATCTCTGTTTCTATGGAAAATTTAAATTCGGTCGAATTTAGCTGTACCTAACACTATTTTTCGAAAATGTTCTTAACTAACTTTTTAGACCTATGTATCCTGCTTATGCGTACGAAGTTTCATTAAAATCGGTTCTTGAGTAACCGATTCGACTGCACCTAAGTGGTAACAAAACCAAACCAAAGTGTGACCACCGACGCACGTGCAGTCGACTGTACCAAAATATTAACAACTGAAATCATAGTGGTGTTATATATTAAGCTGTAAAGAAGCTAGGACCCATAAAGTATAATGGATCGTTGTAACATAAGAAACGACAGTATCCCAAAATGTATGTATGTATGTTTCAAATGTATGTTTCACAGTATCGGAGGATATATTTGGGCAAAACTTGTCGAAATTCATTCAAATGGCACAAATATTAATTGAAAAAGGTTTGATGTTACAAACGTTGTCATGTTTATAATTTTTATATAAGTAAGTAGATAATTCTTTGTAATTTTACACACATACATAATCAGCCTATAATGTTCCCACCGCTGGGACACAGACCTCCTCTCTGTGAGAGGGAGTGGGCCGTAATCCACCACGCGGGCCCAGTGTGGGTTAGTAGATGTCACATGTCTTCGATTTTTTGGTTCTAGGAAATGCCGGTATCCTCACGATGTTTTCCTTCACCATTAAGAGAGCAGTGGTGATGAGATTATTTACACAAAGTAAAAAGCCTGCCTGGGTTTGAACCCACGACCTATAACTCGTAAGTCAGGGCTATTACCACTGAGCCATCACTGCTGTGCTCTTTGTAATTTTGCTTCCAGGTAATTTTATTTTTTGTAAAGTGTAAAAATTGTGACTTATTATAAGTTGTAGCATCACTTTGTATGATGCTGTAAAGGTTTTATAATTGTGATTTAAATAAATGAATAAAATATTATTTATGTATTTATACTGAGAAATGAGTTGAATCCAGATAGACCGGCTGCAAGGAAAACAGCTGCAATAAATGCTGCGATCTTCAGCTGCGACAGATAGAAGGGAAGATTTTTTTGTGAGATGATTTTCTAACCACTAGATATTACGATTTTCAAAATAGTATTATTTATTATATACAATGTGCTCCTTTTGATATCCCATAACTCTAGGGAGTCATTTTACTCAATATTATGAACAACTTTTACTATGGGACGAAACACGAAATCGCGAAAAAAAAACCTGGTGTTCCATACATTTGAACGAGTTATGCGAACATATATATAATTATGTAGAGAACAGCAGATTTTTTTTTCGCGATTTCAGGTTTGATCCCATAGTAAAAGTTGTTCATAATTATGGTTACAAAGACCCCTAGAGTTAGGTATGCGGTATCAAAAGGGTTATAAAAAATTAGGGAAATAAATAAATAAAAGCGCGTTGTTGAATTTTCAACTTATGGCTCTGAGCCTAGCGTTGAAAACCCAACAATGCGCTTTTGTTTAAGCATTACATTAATTTAGGTGTCGTCTAGTGTTAGTGAAAATGGACATTAGTCTACTTTGAATCAGGTGTAACATATTCTTCTAAATCCCCTGGAAATCAGAATAAATAAAGTCCATGCCCGTGACAAGTGAAGACAAATTTTCAGGGTTCAACCTAAACTTCAAGATCAACCGAATTAAGAATGATAAAACCATTTCATAGATCCTAGAATATAAAAGAGATAGGTCTGACCATTATCAGTAGATCTTGCTGTCGCCCAGCAGTTCCAATTCCATTAGAATGAACGGGACAGTTTATGCGTTTCATTACTATCTACAATCATCACAAATTCTAAGACTAAATCTTGGATCTCAAACAACTGCCCCAGAAAACTAGTGTATTTTCACGTGATATCTTATGAAACTTCCTACATCTGACTCAACAACATAACTTCAATCAATTTGCGAACTTAACTCAAAGTTATAAAGTTCATTATTGATTAATAGAAAACTTTGCCATATTAATGAATAGGTATTGAACGAATTTCAATGTTGATGAAAGGAAACAGAGTTTAAAATTGCTTGGTAATTGGATTTCAAATAACATTTAATGTTCTAGAGTTAAGTGTTTATATTAGTTGCCTGCTAAATAATTCAAATGAAATAGTTTTACTGAAATCACGTGTAAAGTGTTTTCAGGAAATAGTAGCTTTTCTAGTATTTACGCATAAATATAGGAAGTTAACGATTTCGCGTGGAAAAGTTAAAACAAGTTATATCTGAAAGACGAAGTAAAATAAACATTGTTGTACCATGAGAGAAACGAACATCGATACACCGTAAGGACTATTCTTGCTTGCAGCACTCAGCCGCTATAGTAACGCTTGCTAACAGATGTGGTCAACGTGTGCACGCGATTTTGGTTTCGAATTGGTCAGATGTAAGTTTCCTCGATAGTACCTATTGGATTAAAAACCGTCGATGTAATAATATTGTAGCAAAGTTGATTTCGAATGAAATTGTTTCATTTGGATGTTCGACGTGATTAACAAGAAGCGAGTAGGGCTAGTAACTAACAACGAGTTGGCGAGCAACGAGCAGCGAGTGCGCGACGGAGACGAGCGATTACTCGCTGGTATGCTTATAATATGCCAAGCGTGAGTCTCTCAGCGAGTGTTCTGCCCGCCAAGCGAGCGTCGCTGGAGCGAGTACCCTCTTTGATAGCTCTTGCCGCTGCGCCAAACGAGTACTCGCCGGGGCGGTGTGAACAGCCAGCGATCAATTATTAATGTTATATATCTATTTCACTTACTCCTGCAAACTTTTGGAGGTTTCTTGAGCGAGAAAATCGTTATAGCTTGACACTCGTTTGTTGGCGATAGGACAGGTTCCTAAGAGTCTAAAAAAAGGTTTCAAGTGAAACTCAGAAACATTTTCATAGAATGATAGATGTGCTCGACCGAGGCACATGAAAATAATTATCCTCAAATAACATAATTTTATCAATAACAAAAAAAAACTAGCAATTTTTTAACCGACAATTATTTTCATTTTAATTATAATGAGGACCTATTTTTTTTCAATCTGTACTGTCCCACACCTTTCCATTCTTTTCTGTGACCTATATATACTATTAAAATTGACAGAAATTTAACAAAATACATATCAGGTTTAGATCACTATACCGAAACGTGCCTGAATTTTATGAATTTGTCATTCTCTGTTACCCGTCCGACAGTGTGTCAACGTGGATTATCCTTTGGTTAGTTTTGTTATTGAAATGTAAACTTTGCTTGTTTGTAACAGTTACCTACCATAATAAAATGATTTGCGTGACAATGCTGCCAGCCTTTTGGGGCCTTTTTCCATTGACAGCGATGCGGATATTTTTTTTGACGCCTATGAGCTCTTCCCCTTTTTTATGTACCTACCTTTTCATGATATTATATATTTTTTTGGGTGTACATAAATTTGTCGCTGTAAACAAATATGACCTTAAGGCGAAAGCGCCACGGTAGGACGCGAAATTCAAATTTTCTTACGTTTTTTGCAATTTGTAGATCAGTATTAGGTTGTATATTGATTAAAATATGATTCGCGACCGTAACAAATATGTATTTACAGAATTAAAATAATTAAAGTCATCAATACGACTCTCTCGACCAAGTAATCCTATTGATTGACTGTTTAATGAAATCGTAACGTTTGAGGATTATACTCACTGAAGGGATGTATTACTGGTTATAATTCTGTAAATACATTTTTGTGACGGTTGCGATCATACTTTAATCAACATACACCCAGACACTGAGCTGCAAATTGCAAAAACCGTATGAAAATTTGAATTTCGCGGCTACCTTAGCGCTTCCCTTTAAGACGGTTGTCACATTTTGTCACCTCTCTCGCTCACACGAGACCAAATTTTTAAGAATCTTAAATGAAAAGATGCTTTTTTAAAAAATGTAATCAATGAGCGACCTACTAAATAATATTAATGTAATAGGTAGTTATTAAAAACACATTTCTATTGTGTTATCTAATAAACTTGGCTCAATAAGTATTATGATCTGTTTTTGAGATTATTTAAATAAATGCTACAATACAAAATTTGTTTTTAATAATTACCTATTAACAAAATGGTACCGAGCGAGGTACAGACTCATCGATATTATTAATTTTTCTGTTCTTCACTTATCAGAAACAATAAAGCGGTCATGTTTATTTCTATTATTTCTTTATTTCTATTGAAACTGATATTGTATCCTATAGTACATTTACCCTTCGGGGAAACAAGGCGTGATGTTATGTTATGTTATGTACATTTATAGTATCATTGAAACAACATAAATATCGAGAGGTACAGAAATAGCTAAAATATGTATAACCACGGATTGATCGTTTCATCTTTCAGCTTTTATTCTAGTCATAAATTATTATTTTCGGCAGACAGCTAATGGAAACATGACACGACCAGTTCTAGACAAGACGAATTACGTAAATCCATTTTATTTAGAATTTGGAAAACGATAAAATATGCTTATCTATTCTGAATCTCAATCATAACATATATCTCTGTTCTGACTTACAGAGCTTTTATGCTGTTACGTTTCAAAGGAGGTCGCAGTCAATAAAAGTCTGACAACCAGTCCTACCGAGGGGTATTGTGTTACCCAATTACTGGATTGTGGGGGTCAGATAGTAAACTGCTGGTATTGAGCCAGTTAGACTGGAAGTCAACCCCAATATTATTAGGAAAAGGCTAGGTAGATTGATCGAGTTAGCAAATAAGAAAGGGACAGCTGATAGTACCTATTTGATCACCGCCGCCTAAAACATATGTAATATCAGAGATGTAATGAAACATAACATCACGCCTGTAATCCCCCAAGGGTTAGGCAGAGGTGCACCAATAGTACACCCACATTTCGCCAGTTATATCAGTCAACCGGGCACAAATCCAGACTCCGGCTGCTACTGAGATATTCGTGATGGAAAATACCAGTACCACTTTGTCCGACCCGGGAAGCGAAATAAGAACCTCATACTCAGCAGAAGCGCTTGTGACCACTAGACCAACGAGGCAGTCTAGTCTATCCACTATGATTAAAATAAAAACAAAGAAAGAGCCACCTCATCATCATTTGCCTAGCCTTTTCCCAACTATGTTGGAGTCTGCTTCCAGTCTGACCGGATGCAGCTAAATACCAGTATTTTACACGGAACTGCCTATCTGACTTCCACAACCCTGGGTAACACGATACCCCTTGGTAAGACTGGTTGTCAGACTTTCGGGCTTCTGACGACCCGTAACGACTGTCAAAGATCCACGAATGACAGCCGGGACCAACGGCTTAACGTGCTTTCCGAAACACGGAGGGGTCTCGATATGTAATGGATGGTCACTCATCCACGAACCAACCGCGGCAAGCGTAGCTTTAAGGCTCCTGCAAACAGGAGCGACAAGCATTGCGACATAAAGACACCGCTCGTCACGCGACATGCGGTGCCCTTGTATCGCGTCGCTTGTCGCCCCTGTTTTCAGGAGCCTTAAAGATCAATCGACTCGTGCGGCTGTTATTATTTATCCACAAGCCTCAAGACTATCATACGGAATAATTAAATAATGCAGTAATTCCGGCGCACCACAGTTCACCAGCCCTCGTCAACCTTTAGGACTGGTTAATCGTTTTATTACTACGCTGGCGTGCCTATTAGGGTACTTTCGTTTAGATGGTGTTAAAAGAAGGTTAGGAGGCTAATGTCGATCTTGGGACACCTCTAGCTATTTTACCTCCATTAACCGCAAATAACAGTAAAGATTTGGGTTTTAAAGATCACTAAACTTAAACGAATTTCCCGCGAGAATATAAAATGTGATTTACAGCCTTTTATATGGTTTGTTTACTGATTTCGGAGGCAGGAGAACATTTCTCGTAGACGTGTTTGAAAACAAGGAAAACAGACTGTGTAATGCGTTTTATTATACCTACTAACTAACGAGGAAGCAAAAATCGTGAGTAAAACTCGGATCGTTGGAATCCAATATCGCTTAAGGCTGCTGCAAACAGGCACACGCGACGCGAATTACGCGCGACACAAAGGCAACGCTCGTCGCGCGACAAGCGGTGTCTTTGTGTCGCGTAGCGTGTCGTGTCTGTTTCCAGGAGCCCTTAGGCGCAGGCAGCAAGATAAGTAAGTAGGTACATGCTATTGAATTTCGTTTTAGTTTCAAGATTTGTTGGTCTTGCGATCGCAAGCGCTACTGCTGAGCACGAGGTCCGGAGTTCGATTCCCAGTTGGGACAAAGTGTTTTTTTTTCTTTTTGTTTTATTTAGCTGTAGCAGCCCGGAGTTTAGATTTGTGCCCGGTAGATGGCAATAGGTTCGCCTCCTATTACATGGGACTTCAAAATGTGGGTGTACTAAGGTACACCTCTGCCTAACCCTTCAGGATTACAGGCGTGATGTTATGTTTCGTAAGGTCTTATCCCAGCGCCGAGCTTATCCCAAGATACTTAGATACATTAAATAGACAGCTGAAAAGCTTACCCTGTATTGATAAAGGTGACTTTAATGTTAGAATTCTTCGTAGGTGACCTTAGTGATCTAGGTATCTAATTTTAGTAAAATCTAGATGACCTTTGATCTACAGAATTTTTTTTAAACCTACACGGACGATCGATGTTAATCCCATCTTTTTAAATATACCTATGCCAGGCGTTTAAAAAACGCTCTAAATGGGAATACGCAGACTTTTTGTTGGAGAACATGAGTCTCACTATTTCCATTCATCGTTTCTTAAGAGTATAGTGAGACTGATTTGAAAAAAATGTTCAGTCTCAGTATTACTATTGCAATGGGTAATTAGAATAGTGAGACCCACCCCTACTGTCGTTTGGACCCAGACAAATGACGTAAGCATAAAACAGACAGACTATCCACCTAAAAAAGGAGTTCACTAGTTGAAATGTTTATTAAAAAAATCGTTATATTTTTCTAAAGGAAATCACAAAATACAGTAATATGTTTCTATCTAGGAAGCGAGAAAAATTAAGTTATGAAACTAAATAATTGATTAAATATGGCCTGAATTCATAGTAATCGATAATGAATAAGCCGGTAAAATCTCAGAATATGTAAGAAAATCGAGTATTATTTCGTGGAATCGATTCATAGCGAATCGAGTTCCTTTAATTTTTCTTCAGTTGGCAACACTGGTCACCGACTGACAGATGATAGGCAGAAAAACCCGGCATTCGTTCGTTTTATGTCGGTCTGAGTGCGCACGTATTTTCTATGTTCTGTTGTATAACCTCACGACCTCTGCTTTGCTTATTAATTTTACTTCCTCTTCTCTCTTTTTTTAAAGGTACCTACTGCTTCTAAGTGCAGGATATTGGATGTAGAGACTTGTCTTCGACTGTAGCGACTGTCCAGGGCGTGCCGAACGTGTCAGATCTTCGACACGTCACACATGGAGGCTATCTACTTGCACTCCATGCATAAAACCATCCTAGCGCCGAATTTATCCCAACATTACCTTAAATAGACAGCTTAAAAGCTTGTATTGATGAAGTTGACTTTAATGTCGAATTCTTCGATCTTTAGTAAAATCTAGGTGAACTTTGATCTACAGCCATTTCTTAGAACCTACACAGACGTTGTCAAACCTATCTTTAGATACAGCCGCCGTCCTTTTGACCCAGACAAATGACGAAAGCATAAAATAGACAGACTACCCACCTTACATCTGAAGATTTACCGTCATTAGGTACTTTCCCGGAAGATCTACTTATTTCAAAAGGGATAAACGCGATCTCGGGGTTGAACGACAACCCAACGAGGGGTTCTCACTGGGGATCGGAAGGTCGTGGGTTCAGATCGGGCCGCGTCAATTTACTATGGCGAACCCACTCTCAACACTGGAGGGATTAAGAGGAACGTTAATAGCTGCTTAACTTTTGGCGCCTTTTGTGGTTTCCTTGTCAATGAAGGTAAGCAGGAGAGAGGCAGAACTGGCTAGTTTATGCCTTAAAATGTTTTTTCTGTCCGACTACATATATTATAACATCTCGCGTGTTTTCCGTGAAGGGGTAAGCAGAGGTGTTTAGTAATCCACACCTCATTTCACCACTCATGCGCAGTCAACCGCACATAAGTGGTAAAAATTTAACATTGACAGTGCCTTTATATTGTAGCAGTAAGGGTGATTTCCGTAGTGCCAGTGTCACCGTTAATGTGCGGCTGGCTATACCGCCTGCCTGTATTTTAAGACATTATTTTACTTACAGATTTCCAAGAGTTAATTTTTTAGAATGTTTCGTATATACTAGCCTCAAAGCATTATAATTACCGTCCCACTACAAGGTGTAATTTTAATCACGTTAACCTCTTAAGGGGTCATTGTACTTATCATTATGAACAATTTTTACTATGGGACCAAACCAGAAAGCGCGAAAAAAAAAACTGCTGCTCCCTACATTTATGTTCGCATAACTTGTCAAAATGTAGGGAACAGCAGATTATTTTTCGCGATTTCAGGTTTGGTGCCATACTAAAAGTTGTTCATAATGATGAGTCCAATGACTACTTAAGAGGTTAACGGTGATTACAATTACACCTTGTATAAGTAGCCACGCACCGTACGTCCACGGTAACATTTTGACCTGGAAATCTCTTCTATTTCGCAGGGGTTAGGCGTGGTTCAAAATATGTTATGTTAACGACTGCTGGCAACACCAAGCAGGCATCCGCCGGGTATGACGTATCGTGCAGTGATTGTTTTGTATCACATTAGAATTCATATTAAGAAATGCTCTTTAGTTGATTCGATTATTTTACATTTACGTTTAAATAGTTAAGTTAATATTATATACAACTTCCAATAATTACTTGATTGTATTTTGACTAAAATTGTAAAAGTATAAATAGGGCAGAATATAATTCTGACAGTTAGTCTTGGACAATACTTTGCTAAGGACGTGAATCTGTTCAACAATATACCGTTGTGTTAAAAGTACCTACTAAAGAATTTTATTCGGCAAAACTCCTGCTTCGTTACAGTTACTACTAGAGATGTACCAAATAGTCGGGAAAACCGACTATCCGGCCATATTTGTAGTCGGTCACAAGTCGGTCACTAGTCGACAAAAAGCGCCAACTGCTGGGCTCATAATCTTAATTCATATTTCTAAGCTTACCGTCACGAACATTACTGATGCCACCCGACCTCGTCCGAAGTTTAAGATCGGTTTGGCTGCCTTAAGTTCCGAGTTGAGCTGCACGATTACTGACAAATGCGTGCACTGACTGGACAGGTCCATTCAATCTGTGTGATTCTTTCCGCAAAATACCATTTCAGACATCAATCTACATAGTCGTCACACGATCTGACCAAGATTATGTCTGTCGTTTAAAAGAGACTGTCTCCGAGTTTGTTTCGGCCTTTCTTCTCAGAGTAGTCCGATAGCCTCATCTAATTTTTAAAAATATGATTGACGTGTAAAAGTGTTTGTACAAACCTACTTACAGAAATAAAATCATTTATCGGTCTTTTTGCAACCGACTACTCAGCCGGTCGGCTGGTCGGCCAAAGACGCATATTGGACCCATCTCTAGTTATTTTCTACTGACGAGCTGTTGACCGTACCAACTAAGTGGGTTAAATAGGTTCGTATGTTCCGGCCTTGCATTAGTCGTAAAATGCTAAGCGGATTGTGACCGGGCTCTCGCTGCTTGAGAGCTCAACGGTTAATGCTAGATTTTAGAGTCAGTATGTAAACTGAAGACCAAGATAAAAGCATTAGATCATTATGTAAATAGTTGGCGGCTTGAAGATTTACCGACGCAATCAGGGCTGTAAACTTGACATGTGCGGAGACGATTAGCTGTTATTGTGTTTAGTATTTTGCTCATTAATTTAAGCTAAAAGGATTCCTGCACTTACTATCACGTGCCCCATATCATTTATCCTATACGAAATATAATAATGTATATTATTCCGAACCTTACAAATGATTCATGTTACTATATCTGTCGGAAATACGTTAGTCGTCGTTTGACTAATCGGGACGCCAGCGCCACCAAGCGGCGCTCGACAGAGTTTACAACATAACGCTCGTCGACCGGAGTTAAGCAGAGTTTGTCGGTGGCTGTCGAGCAGTGAACACGTTTAAAAACTGTCGCGCGTTCCGTATAGTTGTGTCATGTACCTACAGTGTGTGAATAGTTAGTGTGTTTAATTTGATCGTGAATTATAATTTGATTTGAACTTCAAACGGTTTTTCTATTGCACAATAACCAACACTACCCATAGCACGCTCACAGTAGTTAAAATATGGCTGACGATAATTAGAGAGATGTGCCTTCTCCTTCATATCTATATTACATTGTCATATTATATATGATTCATAGGTCTATGATCTATCTAGGATCATAGACCTATGAATCATATATAACATGACAAAAGTGACCTGCACCTTGCAAATGCTTGCAATAGAAAAATATACTTAGGGTGATAATACTGACCTAAAGCCTAACAGTGCTAAATTCACGAAGACATCCGAAAAGCAGAAATATCGATCTATAAAAAGATACACGATATGAACATATTTTTAACACCATACATTAAACCTCAACTTCTTACATAAATTCACATCAAAAGTATTAAAATAAATACTGTCAATAAAACATATACAATGATATCATAAACAAAAATTTATACGTTAAATGTTTACTTAAAACTCCAGCCGGGCCATGGTCATCCATCAGTGAGATAGTATTTTATTAAACGTTCATTCGATCACAAGATCAAGTATATTTTTGAAAGAAAAGGTATCTATAGCGGGGGCTAATAAAGTGGATAACATACAGGCAAGATAACCGTAAGCTAATAAGACTATGACATTTTCCGACTCGATCCAAATTTAATTAGCTAGGTAGTGATTCAAAAGATATACTTAGCCCTGAGACAGATAGACAGCGTAGGCTGAATAGGGTTCGTTTTCACCCTTTGGTTACGGTACCCTTAAAAACGGCATGCAAGCAAACATGTCTGTCAGTATCATTTTGATTACAATGCTCATTGTCCTGTACTTTTCAATGTAAACATTAGCTAACTGCAAAATATTTTTTGGCCAAAGAATCAGCATTGCCATACAACGTGGCAATGCTGCCAGCCTTTCGGGCACTTTTCCTGTTGACAGCGATGCGGATGAATTTTTTGATGCCCTCTAATTATTTCCCCTCCTTTTTTATATATGTACTTGTACATATTATTATTATTTTAAGACTGTTAGTTTTTAAATTATGTAAATAGTAAATAATTAGCTATGAGATAATAAATACAATACATATGTAAACATTATTTTAAGAAATTACGCGGCATATGATATTATAGTGAACATCTTCTAGCTCATCTTCTTGCTACATGCATTAACACGTCCTTTTTATTATTTAACGTAATAAAACTCTCCTCCGTCAACCGAGTTGACAGCAGGTAGGTTATGTTTCTTTAATGGTATTTAATGCAGGAATAGTCGGTCTAAAAATGGTATACCACTTTCGGCACGCGTAGCATGACCACCATAGTTTTGTGGACGGAAGAACAGACAAAATGACACATCGCCATGCTTAGATATCTTTAGACGTTAGAAATCATGTCATTTTGTCTATTCTTCCGTCGACAAAACTCATTTCTATGGTGGTCATGTTACGCGTCCAGATAGTAATTCGTGAAGAAAGAAAAACACTCTTGCCTTTTGCTAGAAAATGTTGTCAAAACTGATAGACCACTTTCTTCAAAGGTCTATAGTTAACGTTATTTTTTCATTACGTTTTATTTACATTACGTACAAAAAGCATAGAATAGATTAAAATGTTAACAAAATAGATCAGAAAATGTACCTCTGTATACAAATGGAGTGCTTTGATTTCATTATTTGAATACTTAAAAACTCAAAATTCTAATTTTAAATCACCTTAAAGATGTTTTTATTTTGACAATTGAGGTTAATATTATAATCCCAATTTTCGCCACTGATTTTTCAATAACAGTTTACGAAAAAGTGGTGGGATATAAAGTTGAATCATTCTAAATAATAGTGTTATTAATTCCCTTTAATTAGAGATTGCGTAAGAATTTAACCTGAACTGGGTTTGTTTACACTTTTAGATGTTTTTAGAACAGACTGTGTCTTCTACATTCCATATTTCTGCGTCCAATCAGCAATGCAATGTTCTGGCTTACAAAGTGTAGCAGCTGAGACCTTCTCTAGTTAACAGCCACAGTACCACATGTTTACAAGGAATTTATGTAGGTCCTACAGTGGTTATAGTGGGCAGTTACAACTTTAACATGAGTATTCCGCAAAAACTTTTCATTAAAAGTATAAGTACTTGCAGAAAAAACTTGATCAATTGATGTTGTGAGTTTGTTTGTTTGTTACGCTAAAACGGCTGAACGGTTTTGGATGGCCTATGGGTAGACCATGATCTGTGTTAGGATATAAAATACTTTTTATCTCGATATTCCCACGGGATCGCAATTGCAGAAATGGTGGATTGACGAGTGACACACACACACACACTTTTTCAAATAAAAACAAAAGAATAAGGTAAATTGCGAGACTAGTAAATAAAGCAAAAGGCATACGCCAAAGGAAGTGAGAGGATATACTCGTAAATAAATAAAAACATGGAGCGTCGAGTAAGCCACTTGTCGTGTATGTACAACGTAAGGGAATTTACACATGGACGAGACAGTTTGTGTTTCGAGTGTTCGATTCCATTGGTACTTGTCAGGCTAATGGCCAAATGGCTAAACAGAGTACTTATTGTAAAAGAATTACTATTTCTTTAAATATATATATATAAAAGAATTAGTATTTGTAAATCTATATATATATATATAAAATTTGCTGCTCCATACATTTTGACCTCGTAGGTAGGCAAAAATGTATGGAGCAGCAAATTTTGTTTTTTAATAATAGATGAAAAATTTTAACGTAGCGGAGTCCAGAATCATGTACTGAATACGTGGTTTCAATTAATGTGATAACCTAATCGCCACCCTGTATATGTACATATGTTTGATATTCCCTCAGCGACCATAACCGACTTTTAATGATTTTAAACTGATGATCACGTCTAATCGCGTAGTATTAATAATTTGGAAAAAATAGATGATAAATAATAGTTAATAGATGATTAAAAACTTTGTATGTGTATATTTTAGATAATGTTTATACTAGTGTAATTAATTTGTTAAGTTATGCCAAGTTTCAAGTTTATTAAAGCAAGAAATAAAATTTTTCATATAAACAAAATCCCCCCTTTTCACCCACTTAAAGATCGAGTTTCCAAAAACCCCTTCTTAATGCTAGCCCCACCGGTTTAGGCTCGCATTGATGAATCAGTCAGTCAGGACAAGTAATTATACAAGGTGTTTTTTTAACTGTCATAACTCTAGGGTATGAATAAGACCATATCAAAGAATCAACTGGCATATGAATTATTTTTCAATTTTCTTTTTTTTTTGTTTTCATTTTTCATACAAACTAATTCGACAAAGTCACGATTATTTATGTAACAAACCCTTACGTAAAATATGATAACGTCGCTTTGATAAGAATGAAAATATACCTACACACATCGAGAGTCTTGATGATATCTTTGAAACTATACATTTTTGACCATAAATTCTAGGTCTTTTAGTATTATTTTTACTTATAGAATATAAGCCTAGAGTTATGACATATAAAAACACGTTGCATATATATAGATGACGTTTTTTGACAAGTAGAAAACAAGTATCACAGTGTAAATGTAAACGCGGGGTAAAAATTACTCAAAATAATTAAATTAATAAAATAATAGGCATAACACAACCTACAGAATAAGTTCGACAATGCTGGTAAAGCCGTTGCTGACTGTCAACAATAGGACCAGTGATTTCGTAGCCATTTCGATGCATGTAAGCTGGATTTAGTTTCGACTTGTCAGCGCCAACGTTTCTATGCTGCTCTATGCCACAATGACATTCGCATTCACAGAGTAATTCCTGAATATATAGACTGCAGTTAAATTTTCGGGCACACGAGATTGGTCAACTTTGTTTTGGGGTATAAATATTACTTTGACTGATACATATTCTCGTCTCTATCTTGTATTTGTAGTTTGTCAGTTGTGCGACAGTGACAGGAATAACACTCAGCCAAAGTAAGTGCTAAGTAACGTTTATAGGTCTCGGCCTGGAGATGCTAGAGTAGAACTAAGATATAAAACAATCTTGGAGGTGGAACAAAATTCTGCAGTGGACAGTACCTGAGGTTCCAACTAAATAAATTACCTTCGTGAGCAAATAAAAGCAAGATACTACACGGAATAAAGTAATATGAAAGCACTCATGATTAGTTATAACTATTGTGTCTACAAAAATCGACGAGACCCTGTCATACAAGCGTAAATATTTTTGCTACTGAACCACACAATAAATATAATCTACACAAATAAATAAAATTGAAGTGTTTGTAATGTCAAAATAACAGCTTTTTACTAAGTGCATATGAAAGTATATCCCCAAATACAAAAAAAAATTTAAAAAAATGTATCTGTCTGTCGGTCTGTTTGTTCCGGTTAATCTCCGAAACGACTGGACTAATTGTGACGGGACTTTCACAAAAGAAAAAAAGTCAGAAAGAATGCTAAGTGAAAACGAAGTAATAGCGCGGGTGGGCGATGCAACAGGGCGGGTCGGGAGACCCTCGGGAGTTTTAATAAAATGTGGCTGATAGTTTAGTATAATATTGTGTATCTTACGACTTCCACGCGAACGTAGTCACAGGGTACAGCTAGTCTATGATATAATAACAATGTATGGAGATTAAAGCGACAGGATTACTGAAGTTACTGAAGCTTATATAGGAATTTACGCTTCTTGCTTTGTAACGTACTCGGTTGAATAAACGCGGCGCTTATGGCAGGCATAATTCAAACCAAAACTCTTTGATAGAAACCTTGCTATATTACAGTGCAAGGTCTCTACCAGCTGTTGCCCGCGGCTTCGCCCGCGTGGATGCCAAGAATTCCCTATTTGAATCGGATTTTGTTCATAATTTCAAGGGTTTTAATTTTTTGCGCGGAACCCTAATTCTTTTTCTAATATAAAAGTAGCCTAAGTAGGTACTCCTTATAACATCAGCTATCTGCCAGTGAAATTCCCGTCAAAATCGATCTAGATCGTTTTGGAGATTACTCGGAACAAACAGACAGAAAGACAAAAATGTTAAAAATTATTTTTGTGTTATACGTACCGCATATATTTTCATATGCATTTAGTAAAAATTTGTTATTTGGACATTACAAACAGACACTTAAATTTTATTTATGTTTATAGATAAATAGACAAACTGAAAATCATAACGTCAACATTGACAAATACTACTTAATAGATTACATTCAACAAGTAATCAGAGCAACACGAATGAAGTTAATTGTATTCTTCATAAACAAAAGAGTTTCTTTAAAAAAAAAAAAGATTTTTCACAATTTATTTACATGTCAGAACAGTTTTATAAAATGCTACGGACGGTTTAGAATAACCTTCAAAGTTAAATGAAATTGAATAGGTACACAAGGTGTAACATAATTAACGTACAACTCCTTAAGGGGTAATTGTATTTATGTTCGCATAACTCGTCAAAATGTAGGGAACAGCTGATTGTTTTTTTCGCGATTTCAGGTTTGGTCCCATAGTAAAAGTTGTTCATAATGATGAGTACAATGACCTCTTAAAAGGTTGTATTTCCATTCAATTTATTGGCAAATAAAACGATACGCTAAACAAAGATTTTAATTTGTAACACTGAAAGTTTTTTCAAAATGAATGATCACGAAGTACGAATATTATAATCGTGGCCTCTTCTCTTTTTTACGAGTATTTTGTTATTAATTTACTTTCGAATACTAAGCTCTTGGCTTTAGTGTTCCCGTTTAAAATTTTAGTAATCTGCATTTTATTTGTGCAGAAAAATCTGTATTTCTTTCTTTCTTTTAAGAAATGGGAAAACGAAAATCGATTACATTTTGAAGAAGTATTTTCGGAACCATTCCGGAGACATGCAATAAAAAATTTAAAAACAAGAAAAACAAACGCAGTTTTAAAGCAAATCTACACACAATACACTCACTTTCTTGACAAAACTTACGGATACATAAAAATTACGGATGTGTAACGCGGATCACATTTACGCGTGCAATCAGTTCGCAGCACTAACATTATAAAACTATTTTTTTTAATTTTTTTATTGAGAAATGGATCTGTTCTTGGCATTGATCTCGCCTGATGAAAAGCAATGGATGAGATTATTTTTTTTTATTTTTTGAGATCTACATAGTGCGGCAGTGTTGATATATTATATAACATATTTTTTTTCGCGATTACGATTTTGGTCACATGGAGAAAGTTGTTCAGTTTGATGGTCTGTACCACACCCTTAAATATGCTCACACATTTCTGATACACGCTGCAGAGTGAGACCAAGTTCTAAAATCACCAGACTAGATAATTTGGTCTCAAAGTGAGGTTATATTTTCATAAATGTATGAGCTACGGTACCTTGCTGCGTGATTTCTCGCGTCGATTAAATATCGAACCGCCGCCCGCCGCGTTTTCCCCACCTAGTGCATTCGTATGTTGACACAAGACAAGTAACGGAGCGGAAAATTGTCTCGAGCCAGCGATCCGGTTATGCTACGTCACAACCAGTATATCGGTTTAAAACCATGTGTATTTTAAAAAGGACCGATATGCCATTCTATAGTTAAACCGGTCGCCAGACGTCCATCGATTGATCCGTGTTTTTTTTAGCCAAGAGTACTCCACTGATTCAGTAAATAATTATAACCATCACATCGATCAAAATTACTTGGCTGACAAAACTCTAACCTAAAATAAGCATGTAGGTTTATCATCGCGCGTGAGAAACTTAATTTTTTTTTTGCGTATAGAAGTCTTCATGTAGAATACTTTTGCAAAATGACACAGCCAGCAAATGCATAGTTTTCGAGAAAATAAATAGTAAAATTTTCAAAAACTTAAAAATAAGTACGAAATAAAATTGATATTTTACCACGGTTACTGAACGAATTTCACTCTTTGGTTCTTCCGTGTTACGGTCAGACAAAGTGACAGCGGGTAAAACACACACATAAAAAAATACACACACACATATTTACATTTACAAATATCGCAGTAAGATATAATTGTAGCAGTCTTATAGTAATTATATCCCTAGAGATATAGCTAGGTATACAGGGCATTTTTTAATCACTATCCAAATTTTCGCAGGGTGTTCTACCCATGAATATGAACAACTTTTGCTATGGGACCAACTCTGAAATCACGAAGAAAAAATCAGCTGATTCATACAAAAGTTCAATACCTACTCGACCAAAATGTATGAAACAGCAGATTTTTTTTCGTGATTTCAGAGTTGGTCCCATAGTGAAAGTTGTTCGTATTCATGGGTAGAACACCCTGCGAAAATTTGGATAGTGATAAAAAAAATGCCCTGTATACCGTAATATAGTTATATGAAAGCGGTCCATAACTGTCGAAGTGCCCTAATTTTGTTACTGAGACCAATTTTCACGTAGCGCTCGCCGGCCACAGCCGCGGCATCCTTCGCTTCGCTCGCTCGGTTCGCGCGTAGTTGGTCTCAGTCCTAACCTAACCTCAAATAGGTTAGGTTAGGACTCAGATATATCTGTATCCCTAGGGACATAACTATATGACGGCTACAACCATCTTACTGCGACATAAATATTGTAAGTTTTTAACTTTAATACATTTTTAAATAGCTGCTGCCGTATGAACACAATTATGAAGCCTAATTTAAAAAAATAAGTTTAATTTGTACTCTTAAGACTATTGGTAACGAAACGTAACCGAATGCAAGTGGCGCCAACGTTTGACAGTCATGTAGTAGTCACAGTCGAGAGCGTTTACCTACTCCTGTTAGCAACTCCGATTGACTGACACCATGGCATCCCCGAAGTCCCCGTCTTCGTGTTCTGCTGCGTCATCTCCCGATCCCGAAGTGTAGTGTCGTGAAAGTGTTGGGATCTAGTGAGCCGCTTGTAGGTGCTGCACCACGGATTGAGGCTGCGAGTGTTGTGCAAGTAAATATAATACATCTCGAGGTCAGTGGGTCGTCTTAGGGGCGGATTTGTAGGAGTTGGAGTTGTACGCTGAGGGGCACTATGAGAAGCAAAAAATGTAAAAAAAATGTTTAATGGTTTCTATGGCTAAGGTTAACCCAAAGTACTGCAATAAAATTGGTAGATTTCCGAAAAAAAAATTACGAAAATTTTCTAAGTCCTAGCTCCATAGCGTCCCTAAGGCTACACTCCAACCCATCTCGACTAAGTAAAAGGCAATAAGAACTTAGGATGCAAAAGCGAGCGAAGCGAGCTCGGGTCTTGGGGCACCACGACTCGGACAGGTTAGGTCAGGAGGGGATGACCCCTTCGGGTTTATTTTTTTAACCATCCAGAAATCGATGGAGCCCCGCAATCCGGGGCTCCGTCGACCATGCCTTACTTCGAGACATCTGTCATTAACCTTGAAAATGCTCCTGACCTCAGAGCTTGTCACAAGGTAATATTTCAAGATTTGAGCATATTTTGGTTTGATCTTAATTTTTGGGGTTTTGACCTCGACCTTGAAATGTCATTGACCTTATTATTGTTTGAAAACCAACTGAGACCCACTGCGTGAAGTTTTTTTTTCTCGGCAGCTATGGTTTCGCAGGTTTCACTGGTTTTGGGCATTTCAAAAATACACTAATAAAAAGGGTATAATCTACCAAAAAAAAATTGCTATAAAAAATCGGCGGGTTATAAAGTACAGGAGCTAGACCACCACCTCTTATAGCAGTATTATTGTAATCTAACTTCAGTGCGGGAAAGAGATGGAATTAGACGTCCTGTATAGCTTCATCTCTTTCTCAGACTGAAGTAACATTAAAATAATACTGCTTTAAGAGGTGGTGGTTGGCCCCCAGTGCTTCTCATAGTGAGGAGGCCAGTATCCCAGTGGGAACTTTAAAGGCTGAATGATATAATATTATCATTATGTATAATTATATAACTTTCAAATTCGTGATTGCCTGGCGATAAGATGTCGTCTTCTTCAAGTTGGTTAATTAACGGACATTTTGGAGCAACACTTTCACATAATTGACTTCCATCTTTACTCACTGGTATGTTCGTTTGATTTGTAAATACTGGTTACAGGGAGTGATAGATTTCACCAATAACTGTGTGAGACGTTGCCTGAATAATTCCATTTCCAATATTACGAGTACCTTCGCGAAATAATCAGATCAGTTAAACTAAAGTCAACAGACTGCAATTTCAAGGAACGCTTTGTAAGCAGAGTTTCGGATCAAGATATTATTAGCAAAGCTAAGTTACAAGGGCCAGCTGGTAGAAATTAACACCAATGCTTCTAGTTTTGATTTCAGAGCTCCTAGTTTGAGTTTTGCTGCTGTATTGATGCTGGAGAATTGATTTATTTATTTGAGATAGCCCGCCCGCTAGGTTGCTTCACACACGTGTTATGTCGATAAAATGTAGTCTATGTGCTTCCTCAGGGCTTAAAGTACCCCCATACCAAATTTCATCAAAATCGGTTCTGCCGTTTAGCCGTGAAAGCGTAACAAACAAAAAATCTAATCTTTCTTCTTTATAATGTTAGTTTAAATATACTTGACAATATATAATACATCTAAGGCGTTGTAAAGTAAAATATTTAACAATAAAATGTAAAGTCAGGGAAATTAATTGCTAAGCAACTGACTACCAACATAAATTGTCCGTAAGTATACAGGGTTATTTTAAATTAGCTAGCTAAACTCCGCAGACGCGGATGGGTATCGATATCTAAACACAAAAATTAAAAAATTGATGATTTTTGAGAGGTCTACGACCGCTTGAAATATGAGTTGAGTAAAACTGTTTTCTTATGTTTTATCGAAACAATAAATTATAGTAGGTACTTTTATGTAAAAGTACAATTATAAGTATTAAATACAAAATGAGAGAACTCACGAGTTCGTTTCAGATAAAAACAACAGTAGTATGATAACGTCGGTAAATATCTGCCAAAAAACAACAACATATTTCAGTCTTTAATCACAAAAATCTCGAACAGGACATGTACATTCCTATACTTAATTTTTTTTTACAGTATATCGCAAAAATCAAATTATGTAAAAAAAAGTCTCAAAAGAATTCCTTAGGGTCCCCGAAACGATCAATTGCAATTGATCAATTGTCATCAATTTGTATTGTGGTAATATTGTCAATCGCTTCAATGGCATTTGGGAGACAATCAATTTACGCATCAATGTGTATCAATAACGTCAAAATTGACAATTGCAATTCATCGTTACGGGAACCCTCTAAGTCCAAATAACTCAATTGTAGATCTTTTTATCCTTCATAAATTATTAGAAAACTCGATACTTTTGCTTTTGTATATGTCGTGGCCAGATCTTAGAATTGATCATATCATGAAATGTTCGACCATTTCATGAAATGGTTGTATTTCATTAAATAGAACATCGACTGCTGGTCACATCATGTTGTGGTCTGGCCAGATCATTGAATACTTAACGTTCGACGATATGAACAGCATAACGCACGACTACTTCGTGATCTGGCCAAACATTAGTGATCATAATTTTCGTAAAATAGTTAGATTGTCCACCGGTAGAGGCGTTGATGTCGCTTCGTTTTTGTTGTGCATCTACTCCTACTCGAATAATTCCTATTTTAGGGTCCTAAAAATATTAAATAGCCAAGTAACTGCGACCAACTTGGATGTAGCGCTCGCCGGCCGCTGCTGCGGCACGGCTCGCTTCGCTCGCTCGGCTCGCGCGTGGTTGGTCACAGTTCTAATCTAACCTAACCCATTGGGTCGGGGTGCCACTAGCGGTGTTAAATGTAACTACTTTGCGATGTGCCCAGTGGTCAATTTTAGCTGACCATTTCATGAAAAACAACCATTTAATTTCATGAAATGACCGAATACTTCATGAAATGATCAATTCTAAGATCTGGCCACGATATATATATTTGTATAGTTTGTAATTTAATTTATTAATTAGTTAGTTGTATAATAATTGTAAATAAGCACCTTTAGGATTTTAAAAAACTAGAATCAACAATACAAACTTAGAGAATACCCGTGAGAAATATAAACTTTGTATAGTTAATATAAGGGTCAACGAACCCTTTCATAAAAATGCTAGTCCTCTCAAGGCTAATACAAAATCCAGGTGCGTTGTCGAAATTGTTTTATGATGTAGTTGGTACAAAGGCTATTTTTCTTATAGCCTTAGGCTATGTGAAATATTGTGGGCCACAACAATGTTGGCCCACAATATCCTTACTGTTTGGGCCTCTCACTGTTACTAAGGAAACCAGGCTTGTTCTCACTTCGAGGCAACTGTTCAGTAGAATAGAATATTCTTTATTCTGTACACCATATTATTATGAATTACAGGTATAATGTAGAAATTTTACAGTCGGTGTGTAAAAAAAATAAAAGTATCTAGAAACTAAGAAACCAATTACTCTAAATCTCCACAACCGTGCGCCTTACAGAAAAAATCGAAAACATCACGAGTCACACGTTTTGCACCAATAGTAGACCAACATAATGAAAATAAATAAAAGCAAGACTTGTCCATCCCAGCGGTTACAAAGCGACTTCGGTGGTAGTCAAAAATAACGGAGCACGAAATACAGGGTGTTGTGATCGAGCGGAAAGGTATTGAGGACAGACAAAAAGGTTTCCTGCTGATAAGGGAATGGAAAGCAAGAATTATCTGATGCTGTTACTGTAATGGATGAAATTTGTTGGAATGAAAATGCATTAGCAAATCTAATATAGAAAGAAATGCATTTGTATAAGCTACTTTGGGGGAAAAAGCTTTCATTAATAGAAGTAAATAAATTGCTAATTTTTTTTGATGATTTGAGAAAGAGATTTAGTTGATTGATGAAAATCAATCAATGAACTAAATCTTCATCGAAACCACATACAAAACGATTAAACTGAAATGTCATGTTATAAAATTCAAAGATAAGAAAGTATTACGTATCGCAATGTAGTGTAAAGGAGATGGGTATACAATTTCCGTTTACTGTTCGTTCATTCATTTTTGGTCGGATTACATATCACGGCACAGACATTGCAATTCTATTTTATGTTTCGTCGATTAAACTGCAA
Organism: Fissipunctia ypsillon; assembly: GCA_947568875.1. NCBI lineage: Eukaryota > Metazoa > Arthropoda > Insecta > Lepidoptera > Noctuidae > Fissipunctia > Fissipunctia ypsillon. Next base: position 20,595,072 of record OX387660.1, on the reverse strand, counting down.
TGTTCCTAACTCAAAAAATACTAATATCAGGTTATCTAACCCGGTGTTCCTTTGTAGTGACGCAACGCGTAATAAGAGTTAAAATGTTAATTACTTAACTCTGAGTTTACAAACTCTATATTTATTTATTTAACCCGACTAAACGTGCAAGTGGGCCTTAGAATCATAAAAACCAGTTTGATAAAAAAAATTAACAATATTTCCATTTAATAACTATTTGTGCATATATCCTTTCACGCTTTAACGGCTGAATAGATTTGGATGATAGGTATCCGGATAGGCCACGACCTGAGTCACGGATTACCAGATAAATCACTCTATACAAAATTTTCAATACCTACTGTGCTATAATAGCCTACACCTTCGAGTCGCTAGATGCTGCGAACGAAAATATACCTAAACTTACAAGCGTAAAGTGAGTTTTGCTCTGTAGCTGCGCGCCGCTGCGTCAGAGGTGCGTAATTATTTGAATTGCCAGAGCTACCTTTTCGATAAAGATGTCAGTAGGTATTTGTAGTACACTTTACGAAATAAAATAAAATGCTTTTTAATGTTTAGCATGTTTAATTGTTAAAAATATTTTGAAAGACCAAGGAATATTTTTATGCGCTAAGTAACTATTTAATATTCTGTGACCACACCCCGAAATTGCAATTGTAAGACAAGTAAGACACATCGTACGCAACGTGTAGTACCTAACTATTTAATAATCAGTCATGTGACCACTCCGTATGGCCACGAATACGAATGAAATACGAAATGGAAGAAACTGAAAACACGATTAATTGATTTGTTCGTTCATTTACACAATTAGCATATTAGGTAACTACTAGACTTCTACACTATGAACAAATCTGCGCTGGCGCCATATTGTGACGTCATGCACGCTTTTAAATGAACAATAATCATATAAAAATAACATTAACAAGATACGAGTAATAACGATAATAAATATTGTTGGAAATTAATTTGCACAAAGTTGAGTTTTGCTAAACGTAATTTTCAAATGACAGTTGAAAAATGGAGGTCATTGACCTTTCTATTCTTATCTCAGACACATAGTAGAAGTAATTACGTCCTTACCAATAAAATACAAAACACGAAACATGCAAGTTATGCTATGCAATTTACCTATTTAAAAAACAATAGTAAAACTGTATCAGCAGGTAAACTGAAAAAAGATAAGTTTTTATCTCTTCTCTTGCTGGATCTACATCCATCAACTATATTATATCGTAAGAATTTGAAAGTAAGTACGTCAGGTAGACCGAAATATATGTGTACGTACGCGCCTCGCGGCTGTCCAACCCAGTGAGCAATGGGTCGCGGGCGAACCAGCGCAGCGGCCGGTAGGCAGTTAACGCGCATAAGGCAATATTTTACATGGAGCGACTGCCTATCTGACTTCCACAACCCTGTTACTGGGTATCACGATACCCCTTGGTAAGACTGGGTGTCAGACTTTTGGGCTTCTGACGACCTGTAACGACTGTCAAAGATCTACGAATGACAGCCGGAACCAACGTCTTAGCGTGCTCTTCTAGGCACGGAGGGGTCTCGATATGTAACGGATGGCCACCCCTCCACGAACCGACCGCGGCAAGCGTAGTTTAACCTTCGATCGACCCATGCGGCTGTTATTATTAAGAACGTTGTCACATTTTGCACCTCTCTCGCTCACACAGAACCAAATTTTTAAGAATGTTAAATGAAAAAATGCTTTTATGAAAAATGTAATCAATGGGCGGTCTACAAAATAATATTAATTCAATAGGTAGTTATCAAAAACACATTTCTATTGTGTTATCTAATAAACATATGTAATTAAGTATTATGATCTGTTTTTGAGATGATGTAAATAAATGCCGCAATAAAAATGTGTTTTTAATAATTACCTATTAAATTAATATTATTTTGTAGACCGCCCATTGAATACATTTTTCAAAAATGCATCTTTTCATTTAACATTATTAAAAAATTGGTCCCGTGTGAGCGAGAGCGGTGCAAAATGTGACAACCCTCTTAAGCCATGAGCCCCTTAGCCCGAGGAGGAAAGCTTCCATTAATAGACGTAAATATGGTAATGTATTTAATATGCTGGCATCGATGGATAGATTTTTGAAGGGAAATTGAATTATTATTTAGGTACCTATTTCAATATTCTGTAGTATCTTGGCCATTCCTCTCAACACTAAAGGAAGTTATGTAATCTGCTCAATGCAATTAATTGACGGAATATTTATTTTCATAAATTGTGGAATACAACCTTTGAACAAGTTTTTTTATTGAAATTATACTATACTAGCTAGAGACCCACTCCTGCCTCGTACGAGCGGAACTACTGATGTGGTGACATATCAAAACATCGAGGTTTCTGTGTTATATCTAAGTTAAATATTAATGTGTTATAGGTATACTAAAACCTTCAGGCATAAATTATTCTCTAAATGATGGTAAAATATAGATATAATCAGTCTACCATCGTAATGATATTGTCATTAATTCTAAATTCTGCGGCAGAGCAACCAGTAATGATCCAGAAAAAAAAGGTATTTCTCCCCCAAAAAATACCATCCGTAATGACAACAAATGACAAGACAGCGAAATGAAACCTCATTAACATCTGAACATCAGGACTTAATAGTACTCATTGATGAATGCCTTAGTTCAATTATTAAACCCAATATAGGGTTTTTGATCCGAAGCTTGATTAAAAATAAGCGGCCAATTGCGAGTCGGACTCGCATACGAAGCATTTCGTACCGAGTATGCATTATAGTTATACAAAGAAAAAAAAAGAAAAAAAAAAAGAAAAGAGAGAAAAAAAAGAAAGAGTATTCTATTCTATTCTATTATTTTATTTAGAAGACGCTTTTATGTATTGCCATCATTAAGATCGAGCAAAAAACGCCGAAAAGGACACGTTTGTTTTATCGGGACCCCCTTTAATTTTGAACTTTATTTTATTTTTAGTATTTTTTTGTTACAGCGACCACCGGTACAAAAGATATAGTCCTATGACATATAGGTGGATAGCGGAGTCTTAGTAATAGGGTCACGATGGCACCCTTTGGGCACGGAACCCTGCAAGGGTCGTTGACCCAGACTTCCTTTATTCAATCATCATCTGCCTCACCTTTTCCCAACTATCTTGGGGTCGGCTGCCAGTCTAACCGGATGCAGTTAAATACCAGTATTTTACATGAAGCGACTGTCTCTCTGCATCTGACCTCCACAATCCAGTTACTGGGAACACGACAAGTAGCCCTTGGAAAGGCTGGTTGTCTGGCTTGTTTTCAATTATGTTTCTTTAAAGAAATGAAGACTGCACTCACCCTCGAGTAAACATTCTTAAAATGATTCTTATTTCTAAGCATAATGGTACATTTTGCAATCACCGTTATTTTAAACTGCTGCTATAATTAAGTCCACAGATGTTACTAATGGATGAATGTTAGATTGTTATGTTCTTCGCTGTACTAGACTACAAGGTGTTATAGATAATAATTATTAGAAAGGATAACTATTACGAGCAAACAATAAAATTGAAGTGTCTGTTTGTGTAATGTCAAAATAACGGCTTTTTACTAATTGCGTAGGCAAATATAAATGATACTTATAACATTTTTTTGTCTGTCTGTCTGTCTGTTTCGGCTAATTTTCGAAATAGCTGGACCGATTTTGACAGGACTTTCAGGGGCAGATAGCCGATATTTAAATTTATTTTTAAATTATTATTATTTTTTCGTGGTTTTTGAATTAGCTTCAGTAATACGTATTTTTCCACTTAGTGTATATTGATGATGTTATAATAATTTCCTGTCACTCTTATTTACATTGCAAGTAGTAGTATACCACTTTAAGTGGGGTAGCTACCACAACTGAAAAGTGAAAAATAAAAACTTTATGCAAAAAAAAACAACCGATTTCCAAAAAAAAAAACACTAAAAAGTGAAAAATAATTGCAAAAAAAAAAAACAACCGACTTCCAAAAAAAACGCTACAAATTGAAAAATAACTTTAATTTTGGAAGTTGGTGGCAAAAAACTTAAATACAGATCCAAAGACGCCGAATTCCGAAATTAAAGTTATTTTTCACTTTGTAGTGTTTTTTTTTTTGGAAGTTGGTTGTTTTTTTGCACGTAAGTAAGTATACAATTCGAAGCAGATATCAAGCGATTATCAAGCGTGATGTCTGCGTTGAATTCTATACTTAAAGTCAATATTGATAGTTACTTATTCAGTGAAATTTAAAAAGTGCTCGAGCATCCGCTAGAATTTTTCCGTTTGGTGGAGACTGACCCCAATAGAGATGTATAGAACAAGAGGATATGCGCAGACTCCAGATACATTAGACGGAAGGAGGACGATGATTATAACATGAACCCTTTGCTCAAATCAACCGACGCATGATTCAAATTTTGAATGTCTACAGCTACATAATATCTACGAAGTTCTTTTGTACTCCTTCATGAAGACTTCTGATATACTAGGTATACATTGTCCTATGATTAATGCACTTGGTAAACAGATTAGTAATCTCGATGACATTATTAGGTCACGTTTGATTAATGTTGTTGAACATGAATGTACATTTATGTAACTCTCATAGAAACATTTGCGCGAGCGTTGTTCCATATGTAAATCAACTAGAGTAATATAATGACCCATTACTAGTACTATCGACGTATCTAAAACTTTAACACACTTAGAACCTTGTCGGAATTTTCAATCAATTGACACGTAAAAAAAAAACATTCATGTGACACAGTCCAAAAATGATAGAATAGAATAGAATATGCTTTATTGTACACCACAAAAATTACAGATATAAATGTAGAAATGAACAACGCAATAATAAACGCTTTCGTAAGGTAGTGCCTATTCACGCAATAATATGCTTGTGCTCGAGAAGGATTCGAGTTATTAATACAAGGGGCGGATCTCGAACTTTTGATCTTTGGTTCGCCAGTCGGACGTCCGGCGTACTAAGAATCCTACAATGTTTGACTCCCACACACGTTAGCAAAGGTTCTTTTATTTCGTTGGAACTAAATGTCGGCCTAGTGATACTCTTTACATATATAGTATATTCTCTGGGGGGAATCAGAGGTGTATAGCACATCTACATTTGCCCAGTTTTATCATCAGCCCGGCTCCGGTCTGCTACTGCGAAATTCGTAATGGAAAAACTCATTAAAAGATTACTTGACCTCGGTGGCAATCGAATCCAAGACCCCATGTTGAGCAGTCGTGCATAAAATTCAAATCCTACTCAATAAAATCTATAGATGCTTTAAGAACATTTAGTATTTGATCCACATTCAGACCCAGCTATTACTACAAATGTTTAGCGATCCCAACATTTTCACGTCGATCCTGTAAATCATACAGCGTGACAGGGTCGCTATCTGCCATTTTCAGATCATAACTCGTGAAATAATTTTTATGACCAGCTGACGCTATAGAGGTATGACGTATAGCGTATACAGTTCTTCATCCTCCATTGACAAGGGAGGATCTTCCGACCAGACAGGTGTTGTATCTAGTGGGCTACTGCCTGACGATTGATGTTGGGATGTCGTGAGGGGTCATTGTACTCATCATTATGAACAACTTTTACTATGGGGCCAAACCAGAAATTGCAAAAAAAATAATCTGCTGCTCCCTACATTTATGTTCGCATAACTCGTCAAAATGTAGGGAGCAGCTGATTTTTTTTCGCGATTTCAGGTTTGGTTCCATAGTAAAAGTTGTTGTCAATGATGAGCACAATGACCCCTTTAGAGGTTGTGCGCTATTTATGTTACATATTGTATATATCCTAATCGCACGGTAAACTTTGCTTGCGTGATGCAGGATTCGCGTGAAGTCCGTGTGACGCGCAGTTCGCATGTGGCATTGTAGGCAGACACAATGGTTTCAAATTATGGTTGGGTAGCTAAAATTTTAACCTGTGTACGCAAAAACACATTAGATGGGCTAAAAGCTTTTGCAGATGAAACGGTGTTTTTGTGTGAACTGAAATATGTGCTGCATCCGCATTGCACTTTATACGTGCAAGTATTAAGAGAGGAATTTGTATTCTATGTAGAGCTGCTGAATGGAGGCAAATAGCGACTATGTGACTCACTTTACATGTAAAGTACCTAATGCTGAAATTGGGAGCATATTCCTGGATACGTTTTTGGGAAAAGGTAAAAGACAAAAAATATTTGGTCCTTAAAACCCTATCCAATAAAATTCGACCCCTAAAGTCTTAATAATAAAATAATTGATAAGTTGACAGCAAGTTATTTCTTTTCTACATAGTCTACTAATCTTACGTTAATAGTCTCTCTTTAACTCAATTATTTCTGTCTAATACCTAAGTAAATTCAATTACTTCCAGTACACTGAAAATCCTTTGATCAGCGCGCCCGAGGCTATCTCTGATTTTGAACTCCAAAATAATCATGTAAGTATCTAAAATTATTCAGAATTCATCCTCCAGTCATTTTAATTTTGTCTAAAAAAATTGTTCAAAGATCAACGTAAAGTGGATAAATAGATGTCTTTACAAAATCCAGTATAAGTTGGTCCGAAGCATTTTAGAGCTTAACAATCTTATTATACTAAAAAAGGAATTTGGCACGGGACGATAAAGATAAAATATTTGTCTGTTCCAGTATTTTGAAGCGAAAAAACGATGCTACTAACTTATTACGAGCAATAGTCTCAGGTCTATAATTATAATTTGAATGATCATTTTTAACTTCAATACAACAGACACGTTGGCCACTTATCCATCTCACATCTATGCCATAAACTTCGTATTCTCACACATCATCCAATTCATCTCCAAAATTATCATCATATTAATTACTAAATCCATCAGTTTCATTATCAACTATCTGCTTCATCATCTTCCAACCTAAAACAAAAAACCTTAATTCTCCTTTGAAAGTTGGCAACAATATTATCGTCGACAAAATCTTAGAGCGTCCAACGTCCAACTTATTGAAAGGGGGACTGAAGCACCCGAAGTTTGGTTGCTCATTAGAACCTTAAACACTGAACTGTAATCAATATCTGGTAAAACTTGTCCAAACATGTCGAAGTGGACGTTTGAGAGATTTATAATAAAATAAGTGCACGTATTTATGTTTATAGACTTATAGGCATTGTTTTACTTTGACACTGTCCTTGTTGTAAGTTTGAAGCGGTTTTGGTCGCACCAAGGTGACCAACGTGACTTTGTTTTCGGCTGATGAGATATTAATTACAGAAACTTATCACGAAACGAAAAACAGGACAATATGAAGAATGGAGATTAACATGAACTTAGAAGTAAAACACCCACTATTAAAAATGGAGTTCACGATAACAGTCCCAATGCACGACAAAGTCATGAACATCAAGCTTGATATACGGATAATTATGTGATCAGCTCTGAGGAAAATGTGAGCGTTATTGCGCAAAACCATTTGAAAGGTATGAAATATTTTCTTGAGCCGCATTAGCCGTCAAGTTTCTAAATAAAATAATACAAAGCTGATACTAATTAGAGAAAACTCACAAAAACGGTAATCACAAAAGACGAAAATTAGTGCTATTTGTCATCTCGAAATGTGCCCCCCCATGTTCAATGTTCTGTAAATTCAATTATCTGTAATGTTCTAAATCACTTTCAATCTATGTATATGTTAATGTTCCACGTTTGGCTCGGCTGCCATCTAGGTAATTGTCTCGCCTCTTTTTTACATTTTCTTTTTTTCCTGTATTCGGCTTCGTGCTCTTTTGTCAAACGTTGATCAATCAACTCTTATCTAAGTACCTGATCCTGTGAACTTTGATCAATCAACTCTTGTTTTAGTACTTGATCCTATGATGGACCGATATATATTTTACCTTCGAATTTATTTTTGTCTATTGCCGGTGAAAGGCGCATTTTTATTTTTGCTATCTAATCGACCTAATCTTCGCTGTCCCTTACTTGTTTATCCACAGTATATGTATATACTCTCTTACAGCCAAGGTGAAATTTCTATTAATTCCATTTTAGCTATTTCTGTGCGCATCCGTCTATAATGTTATTCAGCCCGCATAACGTGATTATCTTGCCTCTCTAACACCCTATTAGATCTAATTTAATGAAGCCGATCAATTTTAATATTTAGCTCGGAAGGTGTAAAATATTTTTATGTTGTCATAATAATGTCAGCGGATTTTATTTTTGGTTCCGCTGTTTCAGTTTACACGAGACTATTTTACACCAGCGAACATTTTATGATGACAAACTCACAAATCCTGTAATTTGGGAGTCAATTTAACACTGAGTTGCACAATCGGCAGTAATATAGTCGACGTCGTAATTGCTCCATCACTCTTCATCATCATCATCATCAGCGTATAGCAGTCCACTGCAGGGCATAGGCCTCTCCAATTGCAGCCATTTAGTTCGATTCTCTGCATCTCTCATCCAGCTGCTACCAGCCACCCTGCGAAGATCGTCGCTCCACCTAGTCTGAGGGAGTCCTACCTTACGTTTGCCGATTCGCGGTCTCCACTCAAACGAACACGTCTCCCACCCCAACGGTCATCGGTTCTACGGCTAATATAGCCGGCCGAGTCACTTCAGCTTGCTCATTCTGTGAGCTATGTCGACAATTTCGGTTCTCTGCCGGAGCACCTCGTGATTGAATGTCACTTGCACGTCGTAAAATGACAAGGTATTTATTTATGTGACAGTAAAATAATTTTAACCTTATTGAAGTTTTAATTTACTGGGAATGGTTGTCAGAAGTGGTAAAGCAATTACGAGGCTGAGTATACCTAACCTTAAAAATCACAAACAAATTGAACAAGATTAAAGAAGCTATAAAACAATTCAAATCAGCATTCACAAATATTCTCAACGAATTCTAAAGCTGATTCAACCCAAGAGAATCATTATCTAAAACCAAAATCACTTGATTTCATCTTCTCAACTCCTACGTCACCCTCAGGGCCGATCGGCATAATTAATGAGTCTCTAAGACCATCTATTGTGACGTCAGACAACGTCACAGGATAGAGCCTGTCCGTGTCCATCGTGTCCATTTGTCCTATCTCACTTCGTCAGACGGTCTGACGTGTCCATTGGGACACAAAACTGGCATTTGGAATAACTCACTAAGGAAGATTTTGTTTTTTTTTTGCGTGTAGTACCTAGTGCTGAAAGTAAAAAGAATTGCTGCGTAACTTTATGTTGGATATTTTGTAATTTTTCTTCTGTTTTGATACCAAAATATCAACAGATTCGCACCTTGGATGATCTGATTGGCTCAGCACTGGCTACCATTGTAACTAGTACGTACGTTTTTAACAGACTTTAAAAAGGAGCAAGCTATATTTTTTATGTATGTTCATCGATATTTTCGTCAATTGTGGACCGATTTTGAAAATTATTTTTCATTTCATTCTTGCGATAATACATATTTAATCCAATTTGTTTACATGTTTTGATGATATTATAATACTTCCTGTCACTATTGTTTACATAGCTAGTAGTGGTATATGAATCGGTGTGGGGTAGGTTGGACCATAACTAAAAAGTAAAAAAAAACTTTTTACAAAAAAAAAACAACCGACTTCCAAAAAAAAACACTATAAAGTGAAAAATAACTTTAATTTTAGGAAGTTGGTGGCAAAAAACTAAAATACAAATCCAAAGACACCGGACTTCTGAAATTAAAGTTATTTTACACTTTGTATTGTTTTTTTGGAAGTCGGTTGTTTTGTTCTGTAAAAAGTTTTTTATCCAGCTCCGCATTGTACCTGTAGAAGTTTTGTTTCTTAATGTTTTGTTCTTTTTATTTGCTAACTTTTTTTTTTCACACATTGACATTGATGAATGTTATATATACAATGACATGAATAGTTACTTTGTTATATTATATTATTTTAATTACTGTGAATGTGAAGACTATCTGGGTCCTGGTTTTTTTTTTTCTTCTTTTTTCTTTCTCAGTTTTAATCATAGTCTGGGAGTTTGAGTAAATTATGCAGCCTACCCAAATGTTGTTTCTTTGGTATTGTTCGTCGAATCGTTGAGCTCCTTAAGTTTTAAGTTGAGCTGTACGATTACTGACAGATGCGTGCACTGACTGGACAGGTCCACTCAATCTGTGTGGTTCATTCCTCAAAAGACCATTTCAGACACCAATCTACATGGTCTTCACAGGATCTGACCAAGATTATGTCTGGACTTTAAAAGAGACTGTGACCTCTGAGTTTGTTTCGGCCTTTCTTCTCAGAGTAGTCAGATAGGAAACGCCGGCCTCATTTAGTTAAAAAAAAAAATGCTTGGCGTGTAAAAGTGTTTGTATAAACCTAACATTGATAACATTTCATTTCAATTGCTGAAACCCTGCCTACCATGTTTTCATGTTCTAACCTTAGATAGGTGTTCACTTTGTTCACAGTGATCTCTTCCCATTTCCTTTAAACTCACTTCGGAAAATATACGTGACAAATAATCTTGCATTCTCTTGTGAATCTCATTTACTTCCATTACAAATTTCACTCACGTTTCCCCCACGTGTTAAGTAAGTTCCAAATTAATCCACCCAATTTACGAAGAACATTTTAACCATTTTTTTTTCACCTTACAACAAAACAATTGCGAATTACCCGCGCAAAAATCTAACCTCTACATTTTTCGCTAAATTAAATGCTACAGAAGCGAGATCTCAAACTGAAATAGACTTAAAGTTTACTGAGTTAGAGTCTAATTTCGTTTGATCCCAATTAGAGGGGTAAACTCCCAGTCTTTTAGAAAATTTTGGCCTGTAAAATCCAATTGCCTTCTGCTGTTTGTAGGAAATTACAGTTTTTTCGAGAACATTTTGTGAGCAAAATGGGTTTATGTCTATGTTTTTCGCGACCCTTTAATGTTTCCTGTCGTGTGTTTGCTATCTGTGAAAGTTTTCTGCTAATGTTTTCGAGTTCTCTGTTGTATTTTTATGAGGAGAAATTTATGTCTATTTAGGAATATTTACTGGACCAACATTACTCGTGTTTATTTTATTAAGATGCTAGGAGTTGTTAGACCTTATTTCCAGTTTGATTGTAAATAAAACAGTGTTACCACCTACTACTTATCGGTAACGAGATTAAATCATCTGCTTATATAAATAAATCTTATTGTGACCAACATTTGCTTTGTATTCAGTTCTTCTTTTACTGAATGATGGGGACCGAGAGGTTCCATAATCACCTCAAGTAATGACAGTTTTTTGTTTAACAGACAGGAAAACCCGTAATATATAGTAGTGTGATAGTAGTAGTCTTAAGGGATTGGCCCCTAAGGTCGCATTTACGACGCCCGCGGCTAGGAAAGAGCTTTTCCTAACCAGAGATGTCGTGAAATGCGTTATACACTTTTACGGAAACTTAGTATGGTGATTATGGGCAATAACATATCATTACATTACGCCTGTATTACCCGAAGGGTTGGACCGACGTCTATGTGTATCACTTACACACACCCCCCCACACACCAATAATACAGTCCATACTCGAAATCACCTTACTAGTCTCCATTCCGAAAATCGATTACCGAGGCCCAAGATTTTGGGCTCATTACAAATATTATGTTATAACCTAGCTGTAGATAATATCTGTGTTTTACTTAGGTTCCTACTTTTACTGTATTACCTGGACAATAAACTATTTCTATTTCCTATACAACATGTCCCGGAATTAACGCACAACCTCTTAACGGGTCAGTGTACATGTCATTATTAACAACTTTTACTATGGGACCAAACCTGAAATGGCGAAAAACAAAATCAACTCTTCCATAAATTTTGACGAGTTATGGGAACATAAATGTAGGGAACAACCGATTCTGTTTCGTGATTTCAGGTTTGGTCTCATAGTAAAAGTTGTTAATAATGATGAGTACAAAGACTCCTTAAGAGGCTGTGCGTTAATTCCGGGGCATGTTGTTATGTTTAAGTCCCATGCAATAATTCCGTCCTTTACACATACACACACACATAAACTCACGCCTTGTTCCCACGGGGGTAGGCAGAAACTACAGAACGCCACCTGCTACGATCCTTACATACTCCTTTTGCCTCGTTTACGTTCATTCGTCTGGTCATACACGCACGCCGGTTGCGAGTACTACGCACCTGACCTTTCTGAAGAACATCTCCAATACTATTATGTCTTCCTAGGGCGTCCTCTCCTGGCGCTTTCACTCACATCTGCCGTGTGAATACCTTTTATTAGTCGACTTTCATTCATCCTCTCAACATGACCAAACCATCTAAGCATACACTTTTCCATTTTTGTTACTACATCGTCTTTTAAACCGCACCGTTGCCTTATCACATCATTCCTCAGCCTATCATTCATAGTCACACCACACATGTTTCGTAAGGAACGCATTTCCACAGCATTTATTCTACTTTCATGCTTCTTTTGCCACACCCAGCATTCACTTCCATACATAAGCGTAGGCACCAGCACACCATTGTGAACAGCCAGTCGGGCCTTTTTGAACATTAACTGGTTGGTCACAACTGCATGTATAGCACCATTCACTTTATTTCCCGCATTTACTCTCCTTTCCATATCTTCATCAATATTTCCATCCCTTGTAAACAGACTCCTCAAATATACAAACTGACTTACTTGCTCCACACTTTTATCATTTATTTTCATATCACACATCGATACGTCCTCTTCTCTTTCAAACACCATGACCTTCATTTTATTCACATTAATATTCATCCCTTTCATCTTATATGTTTCATCTATGACAGTCACCATGTCTTGCAACTGTTCAGCTGACGATGCAAGTAGAACTTGATCATCTGTGTAGAGAAGGCTTTTGACAAGCAACTCATTCATCCTCAATCCGCACTCACCCTCTTTCAAATTTGTCAGACAACTATCCATGTACAAGTTGAACAGCCATGGTGACGCTACACAACCCTGTCTAACACCCCTCGAGATGCAGAACCAGTCCGTGTATGCCGCATTTATTCTAACACAAGCACTGGAATCCTTGTATAAAGATTTCAGTGCCCGTACCAACCGCCAGTCCACACCGTACACCGACAGTGTCGACCACAGTTCCTCCCTCCACACACTGTCATAGGCTTTCTCCAAGTCAACGAAAGCACAGTAGACTTTCTTGTGCTTTGCCAGATGTTTTTCGGCTATGCATCTTAAGGAGAAGATCTGATCCATACAGCCCATTCCCTCTCTAAATACTGCCTGCACATCTCATCACTCTTATCACTGTATTTATTAAAACCTTTGCATACAGTTTGCCAACAACACTCAAAAGACTATTGCCGCGGTAGTTTTTACACTCCTGCTGAGAGCCTTTTCCTTTATATAGTCGTACGATTACAGCCTTGCACCAATCATCCGGCACCTCGTACTATTGATATTGTTGATGATCTAACCAAACCCAACATTCGATTATTTTACAAGACTATTAAATAAGTCATTAACACATTGTTTGCTTACTGAACGTCCTAGATTACAATTTACAATGTTGTTATTATGAGCTAAGATGTTTATTGTTTAATGTTAGTTATCTACTGTTGTGTTGCTAAGTACCTACTCATTGTGATTTATGTAGCTCTAACGAAGAAGAATCGTTTGCATGGGTACTATTACCAAGTAGGTACTGTTCATTGCAAGGAGCTTGTTTTTGTTGTCATGTCAGTCATTACGACTAGAACATATAATATCTCTCTAATGAACTCTGTCCTAGGGTGGACCCCTAACGCAACCTAACCATGACTCTGGACCCCTAAAAATAAAACAAGAAAAACTGCTTTTAATATTTTTATTTGCTATTTTTACTTACACCTTAACCACTACAGTTACACCTCTGCCTGACCCTTCGGGGATTATAGGCGTGATGTTATGTGCGTGTGTATGTGTGTTATCTCTCTAGTATTTTTTATAATGTAATGTGCTGAGCACTACTTTCTTTAATACACTGCATCTTATTCTGTCAATGTCGGTAAAAGCAAACGGTGGTACTGCCTAAATTGTGGTGAAGTACTCTTATTAGTAGTAAAAATAAAAGGATAAGGAAAAATAAAAAGGGATAATGTAATAAAAAATCTCTTGAGATTTTTCTCTTGATCTCAAAACCCTTTGCGTATCCATACTGGCAAACAATTTATCCCATTCGTTGCGCGATCGATCTATTTTTAGTTTCCTCTCGTGGCTTTTTACCGCAGCTGGTAAAATTAGACTTATTAATAAAAAATCGAAGGACAATTGTAAAGAAACACACAGACAGTTATTATGTACATAAATAGAGTTTATTTATAAATTTTGCTTAATGACGTTTAAACGTCAAAAATATACGGTTAAGCAGACATTAATCATCACTTAACTTTAAAAGCAACGTTTATAAATAAACTCCATAATGTTAACACTTCTAGAACTGAGTAATATCCCATCTCTTTTAAAAATCAAATACATAATATAACGACCCACAAAAAATCTTTGAACAAGCAGACTGTCCATTTCATTATAACCCTGAATCGATCTCATCCAATAACAAAGGCAGCCCATCCATATTTTTCTAAAGTCTAGGTTATAAATCCAAGTGATTGTATCTGGGCCCGTAGTGGCTCTTTTGTGCACACTAATGGAATATCGACACCCCAAATTTAGGCCAACTGTGTTTGACAGACGGCTTCTCCTAAGCGTTGCTCGGCATTGGTGCGTATCATGGATTTTATAATGATCGCCATCCAGCTGGCCTAGAACAAAATAATATATTTATAAATATTAAAAATCAAGAGAACAGTACCTGGTACGTACCTACCTACTACGGTGAAATTATGTACATATTAGTCTCAAAACAGCTTTTAAATCTGCTCTGGAGACTTTATTGAGAACACTAAAAATTAACTCAAAATTCGATTTTTTGACAGCTCAAAGGTTTGAGCGAATTTTTTTTTTTGACATATCTCGGGACCCTGGGCTCCCGGACTTTTGGAAGACATACGAGGGGCCGAAGCCAACTTGCAGAGGCCCCTTAGACAGTTTTAAATGATGAGGAGGCACCAACCGACGATTATCCCTGTATGCACTATGCAAATGCACCCAACAACAACCCCCGGTTGGTGCAGGACTACTGCAGAACGTGGAAACAAAACATATTTGGCTTTGAGTTAGGGTGGCTGGGTGACTGGTTATCTAGTACTATGTAAATACTCTGGTCCCTGCCTGACCAAGGTTTTATATACAATACACAGATAAAATGGCAGGGGGTGACTTGCACAATCAATAATGGGCCCCCGAAAATGGTCGCTAGCACATAGAGTCAATTTTTAAGGTTATCAGATAACTTGAAGATTAAAATGCCTATGCATTCCACAACTTTCCTTGACAAATCCTTTACTGTCCAGGCCGCTTGTTTGTGGAATGCATTACCAGTTCCAATAAAGCGCGCGCAATCGCTGCCTGTGTTTAAACGAATCGTGAGGGAACATTACTTGTTCTTGTGATTTTGTTCTCGTTGCTGACTGATAGTCGTCTTTTGTTTTCATTGCTTACATATTTAGTATGTATGTACGAGTATCTATGTATATTTAGCATATTTATCTACTATATAGCATATGTATGTATCTGTGTATCTATTATAGTATATTGTACTTACATACTTATTATTGGCACCAAGAACAACCCCATTTAGTGTCCAGAAAATCACTGTCCATTCCAAAGTTGCCCGGAAGAGATCGCAGTATGCGATAAGGCCGCCAATTGTATGTTTTGTAATTTATAATTTATCTATAAGTAATGTATAATCTGGTGTACAATAAAGTAAATATAAATAAATAGTTAGCGACAAAGGGGCAACATTGGGCACGCCACAATTGCGGCGATAAGTCCCCTCTTTGAGGAGTGGCTGGAGAGTCGCCACAGCGTCCTCACCTGCCGCCTGACGCAGGTCCTCACCGGACACGGGTGCTTCGGGAGGTACCTGTTCCGGATAAGGCGGGAGGAAACGCCCGGGTGTCACCACTGTGTGGATCGCCCGGAGGACACGGCGGAGCATACGGAGCATACTGCCCGGCTTGGCGGAGCACCGTCATGTCCTCGCGGAAGCGATCGGCGGCGGCGATCTTTCGCGTCTAGCCCTGGTCCAGGCCATGGTACGGAGCGAGAGTACATGGGAAGCCATTACTTCCTTCTGCGAAGCAGTAATGCTTGCGAAGGAGGAGGCGGGACGCGTGAGGGAGAGGCAAGCTTTGCGCCCTCTCGCCCCTAGTCACCGCAGGAGACGCCCTGGGCGTCGGGAATTGGCAGCCGATTCCCGGCCACCGTAGGCGCGGGCTTGCGGACGGCGAGCAATGGGTAGCTCGCCGTCCGGTAAGGACCAGGCCCGAGTCGATGGCGCGTTGTGTTCCACGCGCGCCTCAAAGAGATGTCAGCACTATTGAAGGGGTCCGCTAGGACCGATGCCAGCTGGGGTTGCGGGATGTTCGAAAGAGTTACCGTGGCCCCGGCACAGGCAACAGAAGGAACACGGGTGGGTTTTAGTCAGTAAAAGTCTGACACGCCCTCCCGCTTCGCCCAAAGCGGGAGAAGTCATTTGATGATATCCCATCCAAATAAAAAGGGGGGCAACATGTCCTGAGGTATAATATATGAGCGAAATATTATTATTCTCACTTTGAACAAACATTTTAATGGCTGTTGGTCCAAGTTTCAGTGAGTATTCGTGTGAGTTTTATTAGCTAATGGAGTGATGCTTTACGGGCAAATCGGCAAGGAAAATCATACTGTGTGAACATGTTATAGAAATATTATATTTTGTGGCACCATGCACTTCCAAATTATATTTCTCCTTTGACATACATTGTTAACAAAAGCATTAACAGCCTCGTAATATTACAATCCACTGAAATTAATTAAAATTACGGACACACCTGAGATTTGTTAAATGTCCAAAATAATTTTTGATTTTAATATTTCGAAAGAGCAAATTGTCAACTAAAATGTTATCCGTCTCTGGCATCAACTGTCAAGCTAGCGCATTGCATTAGCGCATTATTAGGTAGGTACTGTCGTACTTTATTGAAGCTCGAATAAAATAACATAGTACTTAATAATTCCATGCACTAGCTTAATTGACAGTTGATGGTCACCCGCGCCACCGGTAATACCGTCGTTCAGTGCTTTCAAACTCTTTAGCGCAACGTATGCATATTTTTGCAACAAAACAATCTATGTCATAAAAGAAGCGCTTTAATTGCTGAGTTTTTTATTTTTATAATCATGCTTTGATTCATCCAAATAAGGCGCCGGAGAATTAGGTCAAAAATAAAATTGTGATATGTACCACTCTTTAAAACTTTTACGAGATTTTAAAATGTCCTTGCGATTATAATAATTTACTTTTAACTGACTTTTGCCCGCGGCTTCGCCCGCGTGGATATCGGAAAATATTACACGGGAACGTATTACCGGGATTAAAAGTAACCTATGTGTTAATCCAGGTTAACTCTTTTGGTTTACGCCAGTAAAGTTCCCAGTCAGCATGATTTCTTCTGACATCTTCAAAAATCACCGTCATATTTCAGCCAATTTACAAAAAAACATTAATGAATTGTACACCTTTCTCGTGAATCACTCCGTCCATTGGTGAAAGCCGTATGAAAATCCGTTCGGTAGTTTTTGAGTTTATCGCGTTCAGATAGACAGACGCGGTGGGGGAAGTATAACATAAATTGGGAATTATCGTACAAATTTCAGACGTGTTTATTAGGATGATTAGAGCAATGTTCTTGTAAAGCTGCTATCTAGCTGATAGCTGCTATCACCAGCTGCACAATGTTAGTTCGCATTTCAATACTATGCCGACTAATTATATTAAGGCCTGTGTTCACTAACATTCAAACCACCGATTAGGTACACAGCAAGTTTCTCATACTTACTAAGAATTTCACTTAAAAATATAATGTAACCTCCGCTCACCAACATTATATATTTGTTCAACATTCTTTCAATATCACATTGGTATGTGATATTGAAATGTCAATGTAAAATTCACTACGTATTTTCATTTTATTTAATACTAGCTGTGCCCCGCGACATCATTCGCGTGGAAGTCGTAAGATACACAATATACTAAAATAACAGCCACATTTTAATAAAATTCCCTCGTCCCCCGACCCGTCGCGTTGCATCGCCCGCCCGCGTTATTACATCGTTTTTGCTTAATGTTCTTTCTGACTTTTTTTCTTTTTGCTCGGCTCCTAAGGGTCGTAGCGTGATGTTAAAAGAATTTTTGCAATCCGACTTTTTTTTCACAATTTCATGGGTTTTGTTTTTTTTTTTTACGCGGAACCCTAATTATATTTCTAAAATAAAAGTAGCTTAAGTTACTTCTCGTAATATCAGCTATCTGCCAGTGAAGTCTCGTCAAAATCAGTCCAGCCGTTTCGGAGATTTGCCGGAACAGACAGACAGACAGACATAAATTTTAAAAATTGCTTTTCTGTTTTAAGTACCGTATATACTTTCATATGCATTAAATAAAAAGTTGTTATTTTGACATTACAAACAAACACTTCAATTTTATTTATTGGTATAGATGAAAAACAAAATGAAATTCAAATGTATTTTTTTATGACTTATCCAAATAGGCGGTGTACCATTGAACGAACAGTTCAATGGTACACTACCTACTTGTTTATTATTGTAAAAATTTAATACTAACATTAGGCTAAGTTATACTAACAATATATGGAATTGTAATTCTGAAATAAAATATTTGAATTTGAATTTGAATTTATAATAAATGTTTTTTTTTGTTAGTTAATTCTACATTGATAGTTAATGAAATAGTTATAAAGGTAAATAGGTACTACTTTTAATATGGTATTAGTAGTTAAAATAAAAACATCGTAATAAAGTCTTCTATAGTATGAGGTTTAAATTCATCTGCAAATACTAGTCGGAAATTTTATGAAAACTCGTAAACGACATTATTACTTCCAACAAAAGTGTAATTTAAATAAAATTTGCAAAATCGTTTCAATTATCACGCTAATAGCGCGAACATCTAACCACAGCCCACCGCAGTGTCCATCGACCCTATGAATCATTCGAAGTTGACCGAATTTGAAATATCGAGCTGAATTTAATAACTCTGTGGAATGGCAGCGAGTATTGTTCATTTGTCACTGTTGTTTTTAGTTATTAGGCGGGTCTACACAGAGCGAGCAGCCTCGCGAGGCATTTGCCGCGCGAAGCAGCTCGCTCTGTGTGGACGTGCCTCGGCCGAGGCAAACGCGCGCGCTGCCGCGGGCGAGCGTCCGTGCGCCCGAGCCATCCAGTGTCGGCTTTTTGTTTTGCTCAAAGGCGCCTCAGTCGTTTGCCGCGCGCACTCTGGACGCTCGCGTATATTGTTTCATGCCTCGCTCGAGTATAATAAGAGTAAAATATGAATAAAGATCAGTGTTTAAAATTAATATCTCTCTATGGTGTAAACACCTGGCTATGGAATGCAAGTGATCCTAATTATACAAATAGGGGACTTAGGGAAGATGCCTGGTTAAATATTAGCCGCGAGATGAATGTACCGGTTCCTGATTTAAAAAAGAAAATGGAGTCATTAATGGGATCCTTCCGGCGGGAAAAATCACGAGAAAAGAAAAGTCGTTTAACAGGATCAGGTAAGATATATATTTATTAATTGCTTTCACAGTTACTACTAAGAACTATTTATCTATTATAAAAACTTGTAACTTATTTTCCAGGTCGTGATGAGGTTTACAGATCTAGCTGGTTTGCATATAATGCCTTTGCATTTATGTCTGATAGGAACGAGCCAGGTACCACGCGGGATACTATGGAGAATGTAAGTACATAATATAGTTTTTATTGATAGTCATCTTGCCATGAGACAGTTCCATTTGTAATAAAATGTCTTGCTAGGTGGTCACGTATCTCTTTAGCATTATTTCCTCCACGTCGTGGTATTTGTTGAATTGGTAATAATGATGTTGGTTCTGATTCATTTCGCCAACTTCCTTCTACGATTTCCCCATCATTTCCCACCGCATCAAAAAAGCCGGGAGCTGAAAAGCTATTAGAAGGTGTTCTCCGTAAATAGTTGTACAAATGTATTGATGCTAAGACTACTTTTGTTGCTTGTTCGGGTTCCAATAAAATTGGTTTACGCAAAACTCTATAAACAGAACTTAACACTCCGAAAGCATTTTCTACAACTCTTCGTGCTCTGGAGAGTCTATAATTAAAAATTCTTTCCTTTGAACCTCTTTCTGGATTACCCTCGTATGGTCTCATGGTGTATTCATTTAGCTGAAAAGCTTTGTCACCTAATATATAAAATGGTACTTTGGGATAGTACGGTAATTGCAAAATTGTGGGTGATGGGATGTTAAGTTCTCTTTTCTCAAACTTTTGGTATAATTTTGTATTTTTAAATACACCTCCATCAGAAATCCGTCCTTTACTCCCAACGTTTACATATAAAAACTTGTAATTATCATCTACTAAGGCAAACAAAACTATACTTGAAAAAGATTTATAATTATCGTAGTCATTGCCACTGTTTATGGGTGACTGCAAAACAACATGCTTCCCATCCATCGCTCCCACAGCATGTGGGAAATTCCATTTATTTAGGAAACCGTTTGAAATTGCAACCCATTCTTGTTCTGTACCTGGTACCTAAAACAGATATAAAAAAGTATGTATTATTTTACAGAATGAAACCAAAACTAACGATGAAACAGTAAGAGCAACTCAAGTCGTTCAAGACTCTTCAGTTGACAACAACAACATTCAAGTTATGGAAAATCAGCAACAACAACAAGATGGCACCAATAACACACAATCTAGAGTTGGAACACAAGACCAGAGATCCAGAAAACGAAGCAAAATAAGACCAGCGAAAGACGCAGACGATTTATCGAACGAAACTCTTTCTGAAGCTTTCAAGATTCTCCAGCAGTGCGCAGAACCACAGCCAACCCCACCGCCTTGTGACTCATACTCGGCATTTGGACAATACATAGCCAACGAATTGAGAAAATATGATCCAGTAACTCTGGCGCACGTAAAAAAAGATATATGCGAAATAATATTTCAAGCCGACACAGGAGCTTATCAACAATATGGCTATTATACACAAAGCTATACTGATTCTCCGCAACGTCCAAGCACTCATGCTTCATCTTATAACGATCCAACGTCCCCCTCACCACTAACTCCTCAACCATCTATTTCCACCGTTCCAATGACTTCTCCAATTCAATCAGAGATTCCACCTCTCCCTTCCCCTCCGATGATTTCTCAAAATTCATCAGACATTCCTACTCCCCCTTCCCCTCCGATGGCTTTTCAAAATCTATCAGACATTCCTCCTCTCCCACGGCTTCCTGCCTCCTAATTATGCTAAAACGTAATACGAACCACTAATTAAAATTAATTTCACCTTTCTTTCTTTTTATGGTTATTTTAAAGTTCTATTAAAATGATTGGACTAAATTGACAAGATTGGTTTTTTTTACTCACTTTTACATGATCCTTTAAATGTTCGATGATGGCATCGCAAACTTCAGGAACAATCTTCGAAATAGATTGTTTGGAAATGCGAAAGAGATACTGCAAACTGGTATAAGAATCTCCTGTCGCTAAGAACCGTAATGTCAAAAGTATCCTTTCTCTCACGGTTATCGCTCGACGCCAGTTCGTATCATTTCTTCGAAGTCTGCTTTGTAATTCTGAACACAATAGATCCAACTCCTCTGTAGTAATGCGTGCAAAATTTTTTTCCACTCCATCATTTATCAATTCTTGGTACAGTTCGTTCCCATTATATAATAATCTGTTTTTGTATAAAGTCTGGATCCAATATCGTCTTCGTTTAAGTTTTTGTTGTCTTCTCTTTTTTATAATCCTATTTATAAGGATAAAAGCAACAGCTGCCACCGCAACACGTACGTCTGGTGCCATGATGCCTTAATTCTCAACTGAACGAACGAACATGGCTCGGGCTTGCCGCGCGCGGCAGCCTCGCGATGATACCGAGGCTGCCGCGCTCGTTTGGGGATAGTTTCCTCGCGCGGCAAATGCCTCGCGAGGCTGCTCGCTCTGTGTGGACCCGCCTATTGAGTAAGTTATGGTGCTGACGGCCAATGCGGTGGGAAGAGATTGCGGTTTTTGTGGGAATTATTTTGCGTTGTTTTTTTTTGTTTGTTTATGAAGCGTTTTTCTATGCCAACATCTATATCTATACTAATATTATAAAGCTAAAGAGTTTGTTTGTTTGTTTGTTTGGTTGAACGCGCTAATCTCAGGAACTACTGGTTCGAATTGAAAAATTATTTTATTGTTGGATAGTCCATTTATCGAGGAAGGCTATAGGCTATATAACATCACGCTATGACCACTAGCAGCGAAGCATCAATGAAAAATGTTGCGAAAGCGGGGAAAATTTATTCCTTTTGAGAGATTCCGTTGCGTGCGCTGCGTAAACGGATAAAGTCACGCAAAAAACATGAATGACGGAATTGTTCCTCTTAAAAAGTTCTAAAAAAAATCCGCAATAGCATATGTCTATCTTTTAAGGTTGGCTCACTATAACTTTTTTAATGATAACCAAACTTGTTATAAAATAATGCATTACTTGCGAAGGTGTTTTCATTATCATGGTATTAATCCTTATCCAAATAAATAGTTTCATAATCAAGTTTGATTAAGTACATGTAAGTCCCTTTTTAAATTATTCGACTCGGATCTTTCGTTCAGAAATTACGACGGGTATAAAAATGATTAAAGTAAGAAAAATGCGCTTAGTCCATTAGTTACCTACACATTTTATTTTTTATTGACTGTTTGAACGCGCTAATCTCTGTCCCTACTTGTCGGATTTGAAAAATTATTTTTGCATTTTATAGCCCAATTCTTGGGAAGGCTATAGGGTATGTAAAATTACGCTAGACCCCTTAAAAGCCGAGCAAAACGAAAAAAAGTAAGAACGAGCGCTAAGCGAAAACGAAGAAACAGCACGGGCATGCGATGCGATGCGACGGGGTGGGTCGGGGGAACAAGAAATTTCACGCGGACGAAGTCGCGGGCGGAAGCTAGTAACGAATAAGTAACAAAGTTAGTTAACACCATAGTTCTAACCAGCTTAAACCATTTCAACACTGAAGAAAACCCACAGTTTTTCCCAACCGATGGATGGATTGTGTGAAGAATGATATGAAAGAGAAGGATGTGAATGATGTCCAATGATAGCGTGACGGATGACAGGGGAGAATGGAAGAAGAAAACGAGCTGGACAAAGGACAAGAGAGGAAAGATGATGTTGATGACGGTCGCGGTTCTGCGCCACTTGCTGTTTCTTATGTAAAACAAACAAGTCATTCCCCACACAAAGTTAGTATTAATAATGTGAGCAGTACGTGCAATGAATATAAAATTTACAACTCGTAGGTACACTTCATTTTGAAGTAAGAATATCCTGCTGTCTTTTTTGTAAGTAACAGTATTTTTTTATTTTCGCAAATTTCTTGGCATGTGAATTGGGTAAAGCATAAGTTATTTTTTTAATAGCTAGGAATCTTCTTCCAAATGGGGATTTCATCACCACCAGTATGTCAATAATTCCCGTAATTGAAAACGTTGAAAATCTAATCACAATTTCCTCTCGGCCATAAATACGGTCAAAAACTAGTCGAAAATTTAAAGGCATTTTTGACACTATGAGACTGAAATTAGAATGCAAACGTTCTTTGTTATACAGAAATTGCCCCTGTGTGAATTGCCCCTTTTTTTTCTTTTTTTTTTTGTGGATGGGAAATCATCAAATGACTTCTCCCGCTCTGGGCGGAGCGGGAGGGCGTGTCAGACTTTTACTGACTAAAACCCACCCGTGTTCCTTCTGTTGCCTGTGCCGGGGCCACGGTAACTCTTTCGAACATCCCGCAAACCTAGCTGGCATCGGCCCTAGCGGACCCCGTCAATTGTGCTGACATCTCTTTGAGGCGCGCGTGGAACACGACGCGCCGTCGACTCGGGCTTGGTCCTTACTGGACGGCGAGCTACCCAATGCTCGCCGTCCGCAAGCCCGCGCCTACGGTGGCCGGGAATCGGCTGCCAATTCCCGACGCCCAGGGCGTCTCCTGCGGCGACTAGGGGCGTGAGGGTGCAAAGCTTGCCTCTGCCTCACGCGTCCCGCCTCCTCCTTCACGAGCATTACTGCTTCGCAGAAGGAGGTAATGGCTTCCCATGCACTCTCGCTCCGTACCATGGCCTGGACCAGGGCCGGACGCGAGAGATCGCCGCCGCCGATCGCTACCGCGAGGACACGGCGGTGCTCCGCCCAAGCCGGGCAGACCTCCACCGTATGCTCCACGTGAATTGCCCCTACGATATAAACAGAGGGCAGTTCACGTATTGTTCTCGCATTTTAACATTGACAACACATAATCTGATTTACGAATCACCAGCCTGCATAATTAGCCTATAATGTTCCCACTGCTGGGACACAGGCCTCCTTTCGATAAGAGGGAGTGGGCTTTAATGCACCACGCGGGCCCAGTGCGGGTTGGTAGATGTCACATGTCTTTGAATTTTTGGTTCTAGGACATGCCGGTTTCCTCACGATGTTTTCCTTCACCGTTTTGAGAGCAGTGGTGATGAAATTATTTACACAAAGTAAAGCGCCTGTTGGGGTTCGAACCTACGACCTACAACTCGTAAGTCACAAGTAGCAGTTACCACTGGGCCACCACTGCTGTCCTCTCTGCTCAATCACCAGACTGTAGCCGGTTATTTCGCTTTATTTATCAGGCTACCATTCTCGTTGTGTGTACTGTTTTGCCTGAATTTCGTAGGCTAGGTGTCCGAATAATAAATGATAATCTGATGACCCAAATGCGGAGCAGTGTGTAGTATCCGCTTTCTGCTCTCAAGGTTGCAGATTCAATTTCCGCATTGGGACGAAATCTTTGCGAAAAATACGTAGGAATTGTACCTACGTTATAATAGTGCGATTTTATTTCTAACTAGCTGTCCCCCGCGAGTTCGTTCGCGTGGAAGTCGTAAGATGCACAATATACTAAAATAACAGCCATATTTTAATAAAAGTCCCTCGTCCCCCGACCCGTCGCGTTCCATCGCCTGCCCGCAGTATTACTTCGTTTTCGCTTAGTGTTCTTTCTGACTTTTTTCTTTTTGCTCGGCTCCTAAGGGTCATAGCGTGATATTAGATAACTAATAACTATCGTCGAGAATTGGGCTACCAAAAATGCAAAAAGAATTTTTCAAATCTCAAATTTTATTTTTTTGCGCGGAATCCTAATTATTTTTCTAAAATAAAAGTAGCCTAATTTACCCGCCGTAACATCAGCTATCTACCAGAAAAAGTCCCGTTAAAATCGGTCCAGCCGTTTCGGAGATTAGCCGGAACAGACAAAAATTTTTAAAATTGCTTTTTTGTTATAAGTACCGTATATACTTACATATGCATTTAGTAAAAAGTTGTTATTTAGACATTACAAACAGACACTTCAATTTTATTTATTTGTATAGATCTGAATGTCTTAGGTTTTTGAGGATTTTTCATTTTGATTTGAATTTTGATACTAAAATGCTTCGATTTGACGTAACTTTAGCTACGATTATAGGTACACAACACTACTTGAGCACTAATTTGCTGCTTTGGTTGAGCATCAATTTGTATACACTTAGCTACTTTTAAAACTAATTTTCTTCTACTGTATTGATTGTAATTTTATGTTGTTACGAACATAGTGTTTTGAATCACATTTTTTTTTCGTTCAACCTATGTTGTCCCACTGCTGGGCAAAGGTCTCCCCATACTTTTCCAATTTTCTTTATGCTGTGCCTTCTCCGTCCAATCGGTTAGGAACGAGTCCAAATCATCACGCCAGCGTTTTTAGGCCTACCTCGGTGACGATGCCCGTCTTCAGGCACCCACTGTGTGACGATCCTGGCCCATCTGTCTGGATGCATCCTATAAGTATGACACGCCCAGTCCCATTTCTCGCAGACTTCGTTATCCCACGAGAAAATCGCTTTTGAATTTTCATATTAGTGCTAGTGACTGTACACAAAAGTGGGCTGTCATTAATTAATTTGAGATTGGCAATTAATTTCGACTCCTTTGTCATCGTGAGAATATTATTTTAGCCTTGACTTCTTTGACTATGTACACCTTTATCAATAATATTTCCCTCTGTGAATTAAAATAAATCAAATGAATAATGACATTTAGGCACTTATGGTAAACCCCTATAAATAAATTCCCATTATTACTAAAGGCTCTTTCAAACAGACGCAACGCGCGACGCGACACAATGGCACCGCTCGTCGCACGACACGCGTTGTCTTTGTGTCGCGCCGCGAGTCGCGCCTGTTTGCAGGAGCCTTAATAGTACCTTTGCCTATAATAAATCCCTGCACTGCGTGCATAGAATACAAACTCCTGTAATTTGTAAAGACTTCCATGTTTTGTCTGAATAAAGTACGCGGGGTTGTCTCAGAGGGTCTCGTTCCCTCATAAATTATACATTTTTACATTCATTCACCTCGTTAGGCCGTTTAAAGTGAAGCGATTTAGGTGTCTTGTTACTAAATCAGCGTAAAATACATTAAGTAGGAGCAACATTTTGCTTATTTAGGACCTTTTTGCTTAGAAGGACGATGGGGTGATTATAACGCCTAAATCCAGTGGATGCCGGATGGAATGAAAGAACATTAAGTTTGCCTACGGTCAAAGTTTTAATGGTAGGGCTCGATAGAAAACGACTGTGCCCAGAAAATTTACTGCCATTTCGCTCTTTTTCTGACGCCTAACAAAATGAGTCTTTTCTGTTTTGTTTGAAGGGTGATAATGGTAGACCGGAGAAATTCCGTTAATTTTGCACTGCAGTCGCTTTTTATTGAGATAATTATTAATTTAAATAAGTAAGTATGTTCATTGATGTGTAATACCCACCGCCACAGCCGGGACGACGCTCTAGAAGGATATATGTGAGCGTCCAAGCAAAAAGGGTCGAGTTCTCGGCATTTATTGTAGTTTCAGATATACGCAGTTTTGTAAAGTTGGGTGAAAAAATTGCATTTCTTGATTTTAATTGATTATTAATTAATGCTCAATTATCTACGAATTCATGTGGTAAATGACTTTATAATGATGTTTCTAAGTACCAGAAAATCTACTAAGTTGTACCAAAAATCAAACTTTGAAAATGCTTTTCTCAAATCTTTTATTTATTTATTAATAACCAACTTATATTTACAGTTTGCACCACACATACAAGTTATCGGTCCATACAATCACAAAATTAGTTTAAATTACATCAAGTATTTAATTAAATGAAATTTTTTCAAAGTTTCAACTTCAAATGTCTGATAAAAAAAAAAATGTGCCGGTTTTTGAATATTTTTTTAATCCTTATTATCAATTGACTATTGTAGATACCGAATCTGGTCTTAACTCAATACCCCACTACTGGACCCTTTTTGCTTGGACGCCCACATTTAGTGAAACGAAGCAAAAAGAGTATGTAAGGATCATAGCAGGAAGACAACTGTTTGGACTCTGCCCCATATTGAATTTCGATGTCATCGCCCCGATGACTCCAACCCATTTTCCCCACAACCCCAACCATACCGCCGACGTCCTCGACATAGCGCTTCTAAAGAATATCAACCTACGGTTGGATTCTATAGAGGCGGTACAAGAGCTCTCCTCTGACCACCGACCAGTGGTCATGAAACTGGCCCCCCGTGTCGGTCTCCATGACCCCACTCAACCCCCTCTCACCAAAATAGTCACAGATTGGAGGAAAGTAAGCAAAAGCCTGAAATCCACTTCTTCCCACCACTTGGACTCCATCCCTGATCAGTTCGACTCTGTCGCGGACACGACGGCCGCGATTGACTCGCTCACTGAGCACGTACAATCAGTCCTGAACGACTGTTCAAAGGTAACTCCAGCGGACGATGACCGTCGCTGGAGATTGCCGGACGATGTGCGTGAACTGTTGCGCGAGAAGAACGCGGCTGTCCGTGCATACAGCAACTTCCCCTGCCTTGCGAACAAAGCCCATATGCGCCATTTACAGCGAGCTGTAAAGACACGCCTAGCGGAGCTGCGTACCGCTGGCTGGGACAGGATGCTCAACGACCTAGAGCCCACTCATCAGGCCTTCTGGGAACTCCAAAGGAAACTTAAGTCCAAAGAAGTAGTCTCCATGCCCCCCCTACTCCGCCCTGACAAGACCATCGCTTTCGACGATGCAGACAAGGCCGAATGCCTGGCTGACAGCCTCGAGGCTCAATGCTCTCCCAGCTCCCAACCAGTAGACCAAGCTCATCTGTCAAAAGTTGACGCTGAAGTCAAACGTAGAGCCTCCCTTCCCCCTGTCGAAAACCCTGACCATCCTCTGCCTCCCGTCACTCCAGACGAAGTGCACGATATCATCAAGGGTCTAAAGCCCCGTAAAGCTCCCGGCTCAGACGGGATCACAAACAGGGTAATTCAACTATTCCCTGCCCACCTAATAATGCTACTGGCCACCATCTTCAATGGTGCCATGAGCAATAACATCTTCCCAGAAGCATGGAAAAAGGCCACTGTCATCGGCATCCCCAAGCCTGGAAAGCCCAAATCTGAGCCCACGAGCTACCGCCCCATCAGTCTGCTCAATGTCCTCGGCAAAGTCTATGAGAGGCTTATTTATAAGCGACTCAGGGACTATGCCGAAACAAAAGGCCTCATCCCAAATGAACAGTTTGGTTTTCGAACCCAGCACTCTTGTGTGCATCAGGCCCACCGCATCATCGAACACATAAACGTTGGCTTCCAACGTGGCTTGATGACGGGTGTTGTATACTTTGACATAGCGAAAGCGTTCGACAAAGTCTGGCACAACGGCTTATTATATAAGCTCTACCAACTTGGTGTGCCGGACCGTCTCGTACTCATCTTACGAGACTTCCTGTCAAACCGCACTTTCCGCTATCGCATCGACCCCACCCTACCCGCGCAGGCGTCCCCCAGGGCTCTGTGCTTGCCCCCGTCATCTTCACGCTGTTCACCAGCGATAAACCCAGGAGCAAAAAGGCACAGTTGGCTCTGTTCGCAGACGACACGGCCATTTACTGCTCAGGCACAAAACAAGCCTCGATTTCTCTCACTCTCCAAAGAGCGGTCAACAAACTTGGCGACTGGTTCAGGAAGTGGAGAATTGAAGTGAATCCCGACAAAAGCCAAGCGGTTCTTTATTCAAAACCGTGCCATAGCCCCCCCCCGACCAATCACCATGTTCGGTAAGCCTATCCCTTGGGAGAAGCGAGCCAAATATCTAGGTGTGATTCTCGATGAGCACCTCACCTTCGCAGAGCACATAAAGAAGGTTCGTTCGCGCGCTGCTTTCGCTCTCGGTAGACTCCATTTCATAATGAATGCAAAAAGCAAATTGTCACTAAAGTGCAAGTTGCGCATTTACACGGCGTGCATTCGCCCTATTATGACTTACGCCTGTGCAGTCTTTGCACACGCAAAACCCCACCACATCCATAGGATGCAGACCCTCCAGAACCGTGCCCTCCGAATGATCACGGGATCCCCTTATTATGTCCGAAACGAGATCCTCCACCTCGATCTCAAAATCCCCACCATCCTCCAATTCATGAAACGTAACTCCAAGCGTTTTTTTGATACCGCCGCCAAACATCGCAACCCCCTAGTTGTCGAGGCCGCTAACTATACCCCCTCCAACATTAGTAAAGTCCGCCGTCCGAGGCATACACTGTTAGACCCAGACGACCCCATTACTCTCCTCCAAGAAAGCAATAGGGCCTCTAGTACAGTTTACAAAAACAAGAAACCGACATTCCGACCCCGCCGCCGAGGTCCATCGCGAAAACCCCGAATTAATAATTCCCCCCGTCCCTTGCTCGAAGAAGTGCCAGCCCGCGTCGAAGCTGAGCCTGTAGCTTTAAATTCCCCAGACAATAATAATTATCCAAGTTTGATCCAGCCTGTCCCAACTTGCGGTCCCCCCAGTGACGCCCTAAGCCGAGGTTCGTACCCCACAGGGAGTGCCCTTAGCGCGCAGTCAGTATTGTAAGTAACACGCCCCTGGCTTTGAGTTAGCTTAAGGCAGCCACAGGATTGACCGGTTAAGTAGTCACGGCTACTCTTGGCCAACTACGAGATGCCATTGTTAGGAAAAAAAAAAAAAGCTGTAGTTTCTCCCCCCCATGGGAAGAAGACGTAGGTTTATGTATGTGTGTTTGTATGACGTTAGGGACTAGCTTAAATCCTATCTTACCGTTTCAGAATCACCGTTTCAAAATTCCTTACTCAAGAAAATCCTTTGTTTATTTTTATAATCAAGTATGCGTGGAAACAGAACAGATTCCCTTAAACATTATTTCTCTGAGTCAGGTTTATGTACACAATTTATTCACTTAATGTCAACTTGCTTTACTTTCTGGCTTTAAATTGTGACATTGTTGATACATACTTAGCTAGATTAAAAACACATACACACTCCGGCAAGGAAATCCATTACTTGTGAACCACTCTTATAATATCTATAAGACTTTTTAAGCAAAGTTAAGTACACTATCAATACATACAGTCTGAAATTATTAAAAAAATTGCTTAAAATAAAATACATAAAAGTTTAACTCTTGTAATTACTTGTACTATTATACAAGGTGTAACATAATTAACGCACAACCTCTAAAGGGGTCATTGTACTCATCATTATGAACAACTGTTACTATGGGACCAATCCTGAAATCGCGAAAAAATAATTTGCTGTTCCGTACATTTATGTTCGCATAACATGTCAAAATGTAGGGAACAGCAGATTATTTTTCGCGATTTCAGGTTTGGTCCCATAGTAAAAGTTGTGCATAATGATGAGTACAATGACCCCTTAAGAGGTTGTGCGTTAATTATGTTACACTTTGTATATTCTGTGCTACAAGACTTCTGGGCACACATTGTCAGTTTAAATTGTTTAAAATGAAGTATGTTGTGGAATTATTGCCGGTCCATAACTTACCTAATAGATTTCTTTAGAGTAGCTACGGCAATTAATTTTCTTTGAAAGACTTTTACGGCACTACAGATGATAAATTGTTTAAATTCTGGACCTTTAACAGAACAATACACTTAGGTACAGTTCGTGAAGAAAATTTGATGGAACGACCACGCTTGGCAAATAAATTGGTGAAAGCAACAATTTACTGATAGCAACGGATGACACAAATAGAAAGAAAGAAAGAAATAAAAAAAAAGGTTTATTTGTCACAGAAACACGTGCATACAAAACAATAAGAATAATCATAAAAATAAAACAAAATAGATTCACATTATAATCACGAGCTCAAAACAGAAATAGTCGGCAGCTGCACGTCATGGCTGTAGCAAGAAGGCTTCCACTCAGCATGATGCTGCGCTATGAGGGACCCACAGCACAGCGCTGATTTTCAGTGGTCACCCGAAAAAGACGTTCGGAAATCAAGTCAGGTTTAGTGATTAGTACATAAATAGTTACTTTACAAAACAAAACAAGCAGTAACTACTTAAAATATGCTGCAACTATACAACCAAATAGATATATGGATAAATATTATGAAATAACCTAAAAATTAATGCGCAGGCATCACCGTTCGTGCAGATTATAGCAGATTTTTCTTTTGTGTGTCAATCAAGCAAGCAAGCCTGTCTGATGGAAAGTGGTCACCACTGCCTATCTGATCTCCATTCATCTGTCTAACATTCCCAACTATGCTGGTGTCGGCTTCAAGTCTTACCAGATGCAGCTAAATACCAGTATTTTATAAGGAGCGACTGCCTATCTGACCTGTGGAGGTCAGTTATTGGTTAATACGATACCTATTGGTAAGACTGGTTATCAGACTTTCGGGCTTCTGTCGACCCGTAAGGACTATCAAAGATCCACTAATGACAGCCGGGACCAATGGCTTAACGTGCTTTCCGAGGCACGGAGGAGTCTTGGTATGTAAAGATAGTCACCGATCCACGCAGTAACCGCGGTAAGCGTAGCTTAACCTGATCGACCGACCCGTGTGGCTGTTATTACTTAGCCACGAGCCTCTGTTCATCTCATCATCCCTCTTCATCTCCAATACCAGAGGCGTCACAGGCGTCTTGGAGACAAATATAAAATGTCTCATGTGCGTCTGTGCATGCAAGAACCTTTAGCCGTCAACATACAGCGTATACCTACATATGTATAATCATTCTACTTTACATGCACTTCTCACTTTAGTCTTCTTGAACACAATAGATAGACACACAACATGACAACACGGATCTTCGCACTATTTTCTCGTCTAAAACTATATAAAACCATTATAGGAACTGAAAATAAATCCGGACTAAACTGGAATAAAAAAGAGGAGAGTGAATTTAAACTTTAAGCCGCTTTAGCGCTCAATAAGAAAATTTAAGCACTTATAGAATCAGCTCAGTGCTTTACTGTCGCAGCGCTTTTTTATTCCTTTCACTTGAATTGTAAAGTATGTGGGTCAGATTGGAACATTGTTTGTTATGTTAAATGTCTATGAAGAGGGGGAAGATACACAAATGTTTGAATAATACAGGTTTGATGGTAATCAAGTATTCAAAATAGAGCAAAATGATATGAGCGATATTTGTACCTACGGATTAGTTGACATTTCCGTAGATGCATTGCTTATCAAATTATCTATACTCTAAACAAATAAAGAAAATTGAAGTGTCTGTATGTCTCAATCTGCCTAGCCTTTTCCCAACTATGTTGGGGTCGGCTTCCAGTCTAACCAGATGCAGCTGAATACCAGTATTTTACATGGAGCGACTGCCTATCTGACCTCCATAACCCAGTAACTGGGTAATACGATACCCCTTGGTAAGACTGGTTGTCAGACTTTCGGGCTTCTGACGACCCGTAACGACTATCAAAGATCTACGAATGACAGCCGGGACCAACGGCTTAACGTGCTTTCCGAGGCACGGAGGAGTGTCGGTATGTAAAGACAAAATATCAGTTTTTTTTTACTAAATGCATATGAAAGTAAATACGATAATAACAAAAAAGGAATTTTTAAATTTTTTGTCTGTCTGTTTGTTCCGGCTAATCTCCGAAACGGCTGAACCGATTTTTCCGCGACTTTCATTGGCAGATTACTGATATTACGGGGAGTAACTTAAGCTACTTTTATTTTAGAAAAATAATTAGGGTTCCGTGCAAAAAAATAAAACCCACGAAACTGTGAACAAAAAGCCGGATTTGAAAAATTCTTTTTGCATTTAGTAGCTCAATTCTCGAGGCTGGTTATAGGCTATTTAACATCACGCTACGATCCTTAGAAGCCGATCAAAAAGAAAAAAAGTCAGAAAGAACGCTAAGCGAAAACGAACTAATAGCGCGGGCAGGCGATGCAACGCGGCGGGTCGGGAAAAAGGGAGTGTTATTAAAATGTGGCTGTTATTTTAGTATATTGTGTATCTTACGACTTCCACGCGAACTAATTCGCGGGGCATAGCTAGTAAGGAATATATCAAGTAAACGAGCAAGTATTCAGCTGCATGCGGTGTAAAATACAATTTACCCCTAAATTGTATTTTACAGCGGTTAGACTGGAAGCCGCACTCAACATACATTAGAAAAGGCTAAGCAGATGATGATGACGATGATTAATTAAACGAGAAATAAATATTTAGATACATTAGGACTAGAATACTAGAAAACTACATTGACAGCTGCGCGCACAGATAACACAAATCCTGCGGCGCGCAGCGTGTGAGTCCATGCCGATGGACCGTAATGTTGCCATTTTTAATATTGTACTTATATAAACATTTTAGATTTAGGTGTTGTGTTTATTTTGTTTCTTTTTTAAATTACATTGCATGCTGCACCGGCTGACGTCATCACGTCAACGCCGGCTGTCGCTGAAAACCAGCGCTGGGGCTCTGTCTCGCATAGGGTTGCAGCATTATGCCGAGCGATGGCCGTTTTGCGTGGATGTGACGCATATTTTCCCCCAACTTGTTTCTTTTTGTGTTTGTGTTCTTTCTTTGCGTCATGTTTACCGCAAATAAACGTATTTTCTTTCTTTTTCTTTTTGAAATTCAAGACGTTGAAATCATGAAAATAACTCCTAGCTATTAGGTAATCCAAAATGGACTGAAATAAATACTTTGACAACGACACTGATTGTCTTTAAGATGTTTAACGAGGCCATTTTTAACATAGTTAGTACAGCTGAAAAAGACGAATAAAAGCACAAAAACTTGGACGAAATCAAACGGAACCAACACAAAACAAGAATAACGCGTAAAGATAAAACGGGGACAAAGGAAGGCGTTTTATTGTCGTCACAAAACACTGATTGAGGTCGAAACTCATAAAACTTATAAATCAGAGCTCAACAATACCTTGGGGCCTGCCAACCCCCTTAAACATAAGATTTACGATCCGTAGGCCGTTGATGTTGAATTAGAAATCCATGCTGATGTTAGTTGTACCTGATTTGTCTTGCGTCCTGCTGGGGATGTTGTATATCATGTTTCAGGGACGACATCGGTGCATATTGTGATCAATGGTTGATCGGATAGTGATTCCTTTTGTCGGTCCTTGATGAAATTTTGAGAAAAGACCTTTTGTAAGTCATTACTCATTCAAATCTTGAAAATGTAGACAACAATAATGAAAAACTTCCCAACTTATAAAAGTTACTTCAAGAAAAATACACGGCACATGGTGTACTTAATAATGAATATTCTAAAGATAACCTTAAAACTTCCAAGCCCAGTAAAAAACAAACAAAAATTTTGATTATTTCAGGAGATTGATCAGCAGTATCCACTTTTCTGGAAAAGTTTCGACTAAAGCGTGCGTGAATATATTTATTGGAACTGACATTAAAAATCTTAAAGTTAGGTCAAATAGCATTGCCAATCCTGTACATTTCACTGCCTGTTTTCTCTTCATTAATCACTAAAGATAGTAGATGATTTTCAGAGAATACACATCGTTAGCACAGCTTTAAATTCTGCTCACTACAAACAAAAAGCTTGTAGATAAACAAGTACGAACGATTGAAATTAAAGCTCTCACACAACAGCCGACGCACCGATTTATTAGGTAATCAATCATTTACAATAGGATGTTAACGTAAGCGTACGTACGGTAGCCACGCGTACAGAGAAAGTGAGACAGTATTTTTCTGTTTCACTAATTTTCCATTAGGATTTTTCAGTAGCAGCCCTGAGTATAGATTTATGCCCGGTTATTGGCAATGGCGATTTCTGACTTATATTAAATCGTCAGCCCGTCTTGAGTAAGCGTGGTTATTCATGCTAGTGCCTGCTCTGTATGAGAAGAGGTATTTGCCTTGCTGTGGCGCAATAATAGGCTGGTTGAGGGGTAATTGTCTCGCGCTCTATTGCATGGGACTTATACATAGTTAATTGTCGAAATATGGCGGCATGACATCTGCCTAATACTTCGGGGAATACAGGCGTGATATTATGTTATGTAATTTTACTAATATGCCGAAAAGCTTTCGGTTAGCCACTTAGTTGTACAAATATTTTTGTTCTTCAAATCATTTCGCCAATCAACTAATATATTAGTCATGCTTCTGGTTATTTGCTATGATGAACACACGGAATGAATGCAGCACCCCAATTACGTAACACATTTTCATTCATACTACGAAGGATTTTGAAAGAAATTCCTAAACCATTGCTTCATAACGGTTTGAAAAATTCGTCCGCTTAACGCAAATAACGCAATGTATGTTGTCGAATTGTCAAAATGAAACGCATTGCAATTGTTAGTGTGTTAAAATTACCCCGCTGATATACCAAACATATAGGTATCCACTAAGTAAAAAATATTTTTCGTTCCTTTTCTTGTTGGTTTTGTATAAAAGATTAGTAGATTAAACTCTCCAGCTTGTTAACGCCATGTTAGCAACGCGGCGTTGAGTTGTTGTGACATCTACCGTTTGAGACGGAACCGAATAATTTCATATGCAAGTTTCTTCTTCTTTATCACTATGTATATGTCGCAACTAACTAGCTTAATTAACCTTTTAGTTAACAGCCAGCCTTTTAACTAAACGGCCTGAATGATATTCAATTATAGGTTAGGTTTGAACTGTGACCAACCACGCGCGAGCCGAATTGGTCGCAGTAACTAAGACCCCCCGACCAAATAGATTTGGTTAGGTTAGAACTGTGACAAAGGTAACCGTGTAAAACTGTAGAGTAAAAATATCCACGTATCATCCAAAATCATGGTTATCGTAGTCCATACATCACGGACAGAACCGAGTGCTCAATATTACGCGTTAAGTGAAATACGCCGCGTATCTGCGTACTACCCATTTTTGACAATACGTAACACTTCAGAAAAGCTTTCTTTTGACGAAATAGATTTCAGCCGTTGTCTTGATGCCTATGTCAGTGAAATGCGGGGCAATTGCGTAACACACTTACAGTGACAATGCCTTTCATTTAGACAGTTCAACAACATTCATCAAGGTCAAAGATGAAATTGCCTTAATCACCTTGTTAGGTAGACAGACTGATGTTCGCAATTTGTGAATATCAGACAAAAGGACGATTTTGCCCATACAAGCATGATAAATTATAACCCCGCTTTACAAAAACAGTACGGTATCTATTTTATTGGAACGCTTTTTAGGGTCCCGTTAAGTCCGAATGAAAAACGGAACCCTTATAGTTTACAGGATCACTTGTGTGTTTGTTTGTCCATCTGTCACAGCCAATTTGCAACGAATCTAATGAACCGATTAAGTTGAAATTTGGTAGGCACACATATGAATTTATGTGACCGAAATACGGACGTGTAACGTAAATAAATTATTTTTGATTAAGGGGGGCACTTTCAGGAGGCAATTTTGTTTTAATAGTTTGCGAACAGTGTACCGTGTGCCATCAAATGAAAGGGCTTTTTTTTTTTTTTTTTTTGTGGATGGGAAATCATCAAATGACTTCTCCCGCTCTGGGCGGAGCAAGAGGGCGTGTCAGACTTTTACTGACTAAAACCCACCCGTGTTCCTTCTGTTGCATGTGCCGGGGCCACGGTAACTCTTTCGAACATCCCGCAACCCTAGCTGGCATCGGCCCTAGCGGACCCCGTCAATAGTGCTGACATCTCTTTGAGGCGCGCGTGGAACACGACGCGCCGTCGACTCGGGCTTGGTCCTTACCGGACGGCGAGCTACCCATTGCTCGCCGTCCGGTAAGGACCAGGCCCGAGTCGATGGCGCGTTGTGTTCCACGCGCGCCTCAAAGAGATGTCAGCACTATTGACGGGGTCCGCTAGGGCCGATGCCAGCTAGGGTTGCGGGATGTTAGAAAGAGTTACCGTGGCCCCGGCACAAGCAACAGAAGGAACACGGGTGGGTTTCAGTCAGTAAAAGTCTGACACGCCCTCCCGCTCCGCCCAGAGCGGGAGAAGTCATTTGATGATTTCCCATCCACAAAAAAAAAGAAAAAAAAAAAAAAGTTACATAGAATATACTTTATTGTAAACTAAAATTTTAACTCAGCTCTTATACAAATGAGATATAGTTAGTTTTTTGTCCTAATTTAAAACAATCTAAATGTAG
Organism: Fissipunctia ypsillon; assembly: GCA_947568875.1. Classification (NCBI taxonomy): domain Eukaryota; kingdom Metazoa; phylum Arthropoda; class Insecta; order Lepidoptera; family Noctuidae; genus Fissipunctia; species Fissipunctia ypsillon. The sequence continues at coordinate 20,557,368 of OX387660.1, read as the reverse complement.
CATAGTCATATAAAAATATGGATTCCGTGACTTACATAATAGATACGGGCTATCTACTGGGTACTGCGACTGGTACTTATGCTCATGGGAATGTAAGCCTGAACATATAGTCACAAAGTAAGCAAATAAGAATCAATTTACCAACATCACATCACAATCAAAATTCAGTCCATGATCTAAAATAAGCGACACATAATCACATACAGATGTACTTATTCTTTCAGTTATTTGACAGGTCTGGTGAAACGGGTTCAGAGCAAACTTTGGACCGACCGATGTTTCCCGAACATGACCGAACAAACCCCGAACCGTAGACCCTAAACTATGTACTGAATTCTTGACTGTACAAATATTATTGGGATTGTTTGAGCCAGATAAAGGCTTCTTGTTTTCAATGTAATTGAATATTTTCGGGGGATTTGAAGCTTAATATGTTTTGGGATTTGAGCAACCTGAATTGGTGGAATGGTGTTATTTTTGTATCAACATTGGATGATGGAAATATGCTTTGATTTTGTTCAAATATACTGAATACCAGCGGCCGATCTATTTTGACATTTGAATATGGTGACAGCTCACTTCAAGCTCACTTCATCTTAGTTCTCGCTGCGAGATTGTCACTGGATAGATCGGCTGGTTACCTCATATTCAGCTTAGTAAAGGTTTTCTGCTCTACAGGTGACAAGTTCAAGCCCTACACGGGAAAAATATTTTTTATAACAATTATATACATAACTATGTCCTATGAAGATACAGAGAGGTTATTACTTGTGCTGAAGTAAATATTGTTCGTTTTTTAGTTTTTTAATTAGTTAAGCTAAGTTAAGATACTATAATTTTATACACCTTTTTACACAGATTCCAATAAGATTAAAAGGATAATTATAGGTATTGTGATTATTTAATCAATTAATGTTACTTCCAATCATCTGAAACACAGGATTACCTAGTTCAAGCACAAATCATGGGTGAACTTGACATAGAATTAAGAGAAACTGTATTTAACGTTATACCTTATATATATATTTTTTTAATAAAATTTTGATTTGATTTTTTGATTTGATAGCATCCGAAATTCTCGATAGCCATATTTTCCGGGTATAGTACACTTGGCTACATATCAAGCTATACATAAGCTGATCTCGCATTGTATAGGATTTCCGTACAGTCAGAGGTCAACTTATACTGGAAATGTATAGCTTGATATGTAGCCGTGTGTACATGTTTGTCATATTTCCCCAGAGTATCTACTGCTACGTGTATTCTAGAATTTATTGGACAGAAATATCTCGCCTGAACTGATATTTTCACTACATTGTAAGTTGTAGTAGAATTCTTTGTGAATTAGCTCAATAATCTCCATTACAAACCCTCGGGCTTCGCCACAGTCGGGTAAAAATAACCACTTCCATATTTTCCAAAGTTAGGCATGACATGCATGCGGAAGGCAAAAAGCCGTTTGTTGTGGCGCTAACCGAGATGTCTAAACTCTAATTGTGACAGGCTGCGACAGGCTGGGCTACTTGATTGTTTAATTGGGAAGCTGGCTTGATCTGAGCAGTCTCCAAAGACAAGATTTCAACGTATTATATTAATAACTTTCATTCATACAGCTCTATAGCTGGTCATGAAGTTTTACCTGCTACCATGCCATATTTACGATTGCCAGACGTGGATCTTTAATGGAACAACTAGAACAATACAAGTTTGCCAGAGGGCCATGGAAGAAGAGACAAAGAAAGAAACAGCAATCAGAAAGAAGACAAAAGGCATAGATGCCCTTCAACACGCTCAAGCACTGAAGCGGAGATGGCGGGCCATCTGGCGCGATCAAAAGACGACAGGTGGATCCTTAGAACAACCGCTTGGAAAGGCCCACACGGAAAGAGAAGAAGAGGCAGACCAGTAGAACGTTGGCATGACGACATAGTGGAATTGATTGGCAAATCATGGCTTGTGAAAGTAAAAAATGGGAATTACTGGAGGATGCCTACACCCGTCTAGGGATCCTTAGTTAATTCAATAATTAATATTTCTTATTATTTCATTCTTATGCACATATATATCACATTTTTAAACATAAAAAATATTTAAAATATACAAAATAATCGCCCACCGGTATTGGGAACAGGGTCAGGACTCCAGAGAGAGGAACCTCGTAACAATGCGACCCGTGTCTAGAATTACCGCTTTCTAAATCAAGCCTGCCCAACGAGAGCCTTCTCAGGTGTTGATCGAGGCTCTTGGCTATTAAGCCATTGGCTGACACGACTGTCGGCACAATGATCGCTGAGTCCACATCCCACATGTCGACAGCCTCGCGAGCCAAGTCAAGATACTTGATTTGTTTATCTTTCTCGGCTTTCACGAGGTTCCCATCATATGACTTACGTTATTAACACTATTAGATATATATTTTTTATACACCTCTATTTACTGAAACATACTCGTTAAATTAACCAGCCTTAATGTTGTAACTCAGCAAGCCTACGCAAACCCAACACGCTACAGTAACACATCTTTATGGGACTGTCAACAAAATAACAACACTCTAATAACAAAATACTACACTAATTACGCTACTAAACCATTAAACGGCGAAGTTATGGACACACATAAAACATAAAAATGTCTAAACATGAACTTAAAATGGCGGCCAACGCGTTTTATGTTCCCAAGTTATGTACTGTATCGATATATTGCTCATTTTTACACTTGATTGAGTGAGGGTAGCCTGGTTTCTGCTAATAATAAAGCCTGTGGCTGAGTATATGTAAATAAAATTGATAAATAAATTACAATGTTAGGCCTATAATGGTAAATAGGACAACGATCCACCTGATTGAATAAGGTTACGGCAGCTTATGGACAACTGCAACAAGGCACCTACCTGTCCCACCACTGGCGATAACGAGAAGCGAGTACACGACGGTGACGAGCGATTACTCGCTGCGTATCTACCAAGCGTGAGTCTCTCGGCGAGCGTCGCTGAGCCAGTACCTTCTCTCTTTGATATCTCTTGTCCCAAACAAGTACTCGCTAACGGTATCAATAGTCAGCGATCAACTATTAATAAATGTAATCTCTTTTACTTACACGGGAACTACAATCTTTTGTACGTCTCTTGAGCGAGAAAATCGTTGATAGCTAGTCGCTTCCTAGTCGGTGATGGGACAAATGCCTTAATGATCTGAGAGGCAACACTGGAAAATCTCATAAGTCTGTTATTTTTATGAATCCATACCATTGCAATCAACCAACCCGCACTATGTCTGTGTCTCTTCAGCGGGAACATTACAGGCTGGCGAACTAAGCAATGTTCTTCGATCAAAACGGCTGACTCTTTTATATTTTGATTTGATATATACGTGGACAGTCCAATAATAAATGCAATGGCAGGGCTATTGCAAAAATGTGATCAGTTAGTTCGTTCTACATTTTAGAAGCCTAGCAACCCTTAATCTTTTTATATATTTATAACAAATGACCTCATAATTATCCTTGTTCATCGACTATCTGTCTATTGGGACTGGTCATCAATAGATGACCAGTCCAAGCTGCCATAGCTTTTTTTTTTAATTGTTGTAATATGTTTTAACTAAAAGTGTCCGTTGAGTTTCTTGCCCGTATTTCTCCGAAGGTACTGTAGAGGTTTTAACCGGGCGTACCATTAGCATAAAACCTTCGCAAGTTTAAACGTTTATTAATGGGGAAGGCAACTGTCAAAATGGCGCTGTCGTAGCTAGTTCCCAACACAAGCCAATAATACAAGGCGTGAGGTGGTTTTTATTTTATTTTTGCGAAAATGATGCGTTGTTGTGTTATATTTCGAAATTGGAGTCCACTATTTCCTGAGAGATCCTTAAATTAAAAGATGGTGGCTTAAAGCTATTCGTAGAGATGTTTTATAAATTATTATACAGTGTAGAAACATTTTGAATAAAGTGACTTTGAGGATATATTTATAGTTTTTAATTCTGACACATTTCATGTCATTTACTCGATTTAAAATATTGAAATCAGCGAAAATAACGAAATAGCGAAATAAAAGCAACACTCACGAATGAACGAAATGTCAAACTTACTATAGGCCGTGAGGACCTAGCTATAATCACGCCATCTACAATTAACTTTGCCCGACCTTCCCCATTTAAGAAGACAAGCATTGATTTGAAAGTTGGAAGATGGAAAATAAAGAAGATAGGTTGACAGTCGGCCTCCCGGCCCTGACTGATGTAGATAGATAGAAAATAGCGGTGTCTTGAACATGTACCATTAATAAATTAAAATAATGTACTTAATAATATGATCCTTTATTGAGTTTAAACTCTATTAGTGTTGATGTCCCCATATCCCCCGCACACATTACAATCAACACAACTTATAACATGTAATAATCTGCTCGGCTCCCATAAAGTCCTTGTGAGTTATTATATTACTTACTACACTTTGGAATGGGCAACTAACTTCATCTTTCTGACTGACCGACTCCTTATCAATTCAAAAGAGCCTATAATAACTTAACTTAGATATATTAAGACCCAAGATTATGACACATACTGTGTGGCCTGCTGCGGCAGTAATGTGGGGGGAACGAGAAGAATCTCAGATAGTAAGATACCATGAGCTGTGTCATAATGGTTTACGAGATATTGATTTTCCTCCTGAATTCGTTGATTGTAGCCATGGGTTTTGCAGTGAAATTAGTCATAGAATTATCTTGGATAAGTTATACGACCAAATTGTACACGTGTTGGAAAACGCGGCTGTTCAAACCAAAGGCCAAACTCCAAACAATCCCAACAAGAGCAACAGAGTCTTGTGTGGTTGGAACAGGCACGTGAAGGAAGCTCATAACGAGGCCAGGCTTAGATTCAATGTATGGGTCCTGCATAATCGCCCTACAGCAGGCTTAATTTACGACCAAATGAGAATATCGCGTAAAGTATATAAAGGGCGGCTTAAATGGTGTCAAAATAATCAGGACCAAATAAAGATGGATCGGATAGCAAAGCTGAGAGCGGAAAATAATTTTGGTAAATTTTGGAAGGCGACAAGTAAGACTGATACTAGGCCTGGCCTCCCAGTGAGTGCTGGCGGCAGGAGTGACCCGGAGGGGATCGCAAATATGTTTAAGGAACATTTTAGGGTCCGATCTCCGCTTGGTCCTTCTGCTATGGTGCTCGAGACTGAGCCCCGTGATCAGAGGGAGGAGCCACTTCTAGGATTTACAGCTAGCCAGGTTAATGAAGTAATAAGAGGAATGAGCAGAGGCAAATCCCCTGGGCACGATGGGCTCAGTATTGAACACCTGAAATTCGCAGGGAACCATTTGCCGAGAGTCCTGTCTATGTTCTTTTCTATGTGTATAAGTCATTCATATTTACCAGCTGACTTCATGAAAACAACTGTAGTGCCCATAGTTAAGAACAGGACAGGAGACATCTCGGATATGGGTAACTATCGCCCGATCTCTCTCGCTACTGCCGCGGCTAAAGTGTTGGACAGTTTGCTTGATGCGTGTTTGCAAGAATATCTAAATTTGCACGACGCTCAGTTCGGGTTTAGGCCTGGGCTATCGACTGAAAGCGCAATCTTGAGTGTCAAGCATACTGTCCAATACTACACAGACCGCAGAACTCCGGTATATGCCTGTTTTCTAGACCTCTCCAGAGCCTTCGATCTCGTCTCCTACGATGTGCTTTGGAGAAAGATGGCAGACAGGGGTATTACGGTGGAGATATTAAATATATTTCGATTCTGTTGTTGAGTGTTTCTGAGGCATATCGGATGGAGTGCGGAGTGAGGCAGGGGGGGTTATCGTCTCCGAAGCTATTCAACCTATATGTTAATGACCTCATAGTCGAGCTCAGCAGGACGCGGGTTGAATGCCGGGTAGGCGGTATCTGTGTGAATAACGTCAGCTATGCTGATGACATGGTGCTGCTGGGCCCGACTGTGAGTGCTATTGGTGAGCTGTTGAAAATATGTTAAGACTACGCTGCATCGCATGGTCTTGTATATAATACCAAGAAATGAGAGTACATGGTCTTTAGGGCCGTCGGGGGTAAGTGTCCTGAATCTACCCCTCCAGTCATCCTAAATGGACTGAATCTCAATCGGGTGTATCAATTTAAGTACCTGGGGCACTTTCTTACCGACGACCTTAAGGACGATGCTGATATAGAAAGAGGGCGTAGGGCTTTGGCGATCCGCGGGAACATGCTGGCCGGAGATTCGCCCGATGTTCAGATCAGGTCAAAGTTACTCTTTTCAATGCGTACTGTCAGGGTCTGTACTCGGGCGGTCTATGGGTCAGATACACCAAAAGATGTCTAAATACCCTGCGTATCCAGTTTAACAACATTTTCAGGATGTTGTTGGGACTTCCCCGTTTTTGTAGTGCCTCCGAAATGTTCGCGCAGACCCGGACAGATGGCTTTCATGCCGTCATTCGTAAAAAAGTTACGTCTTTGGTGAGGAGGGTGATGGGAAGTAACAACAGCATCCTGAAAAGTGTTGCTGAGGAAGTGCATGCACCTATGCGGAGGCATCTCGTGCGGGTGATGACTGAGATAGAGGATGGACACTCCGTGACACGTGGTCGTCCTCACGGTATGCCTCTCAGGTACATGCTGTACTAGTTGTGTGTGAGTCGTGTGTTGTTTTAGGATATACATATGTATGTACTAATATAATTTTAAGTGTTTAATAGCAGAGGGACTTATGCTGTCTGAAAAATAAATGGTACATTACTTTTCGCTCTAGTACGTGCCGGTATCCTTACGATGCTTTCCTTCACCGTGCAAGGATACAAACTTTGTCACATTATAAAATTTGTACCCGTAACCCACACCTCAATACCAAAAAAATAAACATGCTCTCCAAACCAGAGAGAGTGGTCTCGACTTAAAAGAATGGTAGCTTTTTTATGTTACCACAGATAATAATCACCGTTGACATTCTCGATAGATTTAGTTTTACATGATAAACATAAATTCAAGCCGTTGCCCCTGCGCTTAAGCTCTCGTTTAGGCGTTTGGAAGAGTGAGTGCATCTGTGTCTGCGCATACACTTGTGCACTATAATATCTCCCGCATAGATGGACAGTCTCCGCTGAGATTGGCTGCCATAGCCGAAATTCGGTCTGAAGGACTATTAATTTCATCACAGTGGTATTTTATACAACATACCTAGCAGACCATTGGTTACCTACTTAGCAAAATAATCGATTTGAGTCGGAAACACTACTCGCTGGTTGCGACATCGATGATAAAAGTATCTACCGATATTCTCATGACTACAAAGTAAAAGAGAAATAAAACAAAACATTTACCAATACAAAACTAACAGAATTAAGTTGAGATCGCAATAACGGTTACGATTCTACGTGACTCCGATCAGGCTATTTTTATTACTCTATTTTTACGTCTGATTCGAGTATCATAGGAAAATGTTCAGATACGTAAGTATCTTCAGCTGTTTCATATGCTATTGAAATTCAAGGACTTGAAAACGTATTTGCATAAAAAGATGTAAAAGTTTAAAAGAACATTGGTTCGAGAAGAGAAAGGTAATTTTCATTACAAAGATATTATCTGTTCAAAGAATTTTCTCGTACTTTTTTGTCAAGTGTGCTTAAGGTTCCTGCAAACAGGTGCGACACGCGACGCGACACAAAAGATCGCTAGTCGCGCGACGCGCGGTGCCTTTGTGTCGCACCTGTTCCCAAGAGCCTTTATTCTTCTTCTATGTCTTATCGTTTACCTAAAGAATTGGCACTGTTATGGTAAAAGAAAAGCTCACAATTTATTATTTAATTATGTTTATTCATTGCTCAATGATTTTCATTGAGCAAGTGATTTTCATTGAGCAAGTGATTTTCATAGGTACATTTTGGAACACGAGGTTGAGTGACACGAACTTAGGAAGAACTAATGTGCATTTTTCAATTTCATCAGGTATGTATTGTCTCAAATACATATAATTTTGGACATCACTTCTGAACATAAAACTTTTATAATGGTCTAACTCGACAACACTTAATGTTAAAATGTGCAACCAACAAAATGAAAAAGAAAGTGATTATCTTCTGGCCACCCCATGTTAATTAACATGGTGTCAGTCTAGATTTCCAATTACATGAAAAACATTAATCCTAATCCTAACTAATAATTTTATTATAAATGCAAAAGTGAGTTTCTTTGTTTGTTACGTTTTCACGCAAAAACGGCTCAACGGATTTGGATGAAATTTGGCACACGGGTAGACCATAATCTGGGTTAAGACATAGGATACCTTTTATCTCGATATTCCTACGGGATCGAGAATTATGGGGGTTAAACCACGGGACGCAGCTAGTAAGTAAGTAATCCAAGGGTTGCACGGTCATTTCCACTTCTTTGTTGACATGACTGTCCATTTAGGTAGGTCCTGTATTTATTTTTGCGCCATTTCTTCTTCCCCGGTAAAGCACCAGCAAGTGACGAAGGGCAAGCGTTTTGGGTGACTGTCTCTTATGTAATTTTGACGTTCTAAAGACGCTGATTCTCAGCCTAATTTGAATAAATAACTTTTGATATAAAGTACACTGTACTCGTATTTAATTTCATCAACTTTTGACTTTTAAAAAAAGCCCTTTTCCCCTTAATAATCAGTGATTATAATAGTCTTTTCAGAGTTATTTTTACCTCCGACAGCAATCCATAAAATTGAGGAGATTGTGGCTAAGTAGTAACAGCCGCATGGCTTGATCGATCGGGTTAAGCTACGCTTGCTGCAGTTGGTCCATGGATGGGTGACCATCTTTATATACCAAGACCCCTTCGTGCCTCAGAAAGCATGTTAAGCCGTTGGTCCCGGTTGTCATTCGTGGATCTTTAACAGTCTTTAGGGGCCGTCAGAAGCCAGAAAGTCTGCCAACCAGTCTTACCAAGGGGTATCGTATCCACCCAGTAACTCGATCCATGTAAAATACTGGTATTCAGCTGCATCCGGTTAGACTGGAAGCCGACTTTAACATTGTTTGGAAAAGGCTAGGCAGATGATATAGATAGTTCTTGTACTTATATCACTGTAGGTACGTAGTTTCATCAACTTTTTAATTAGTTGTCACTTAGAAAAGAGCCTTTTGACTTTTAAATAATCAGTGATTATTGCTCTCTCATAGTTAATTTACATCTGACAGCAACCCATAGAGATTATCAACCTTAGAGCAACGACATAAAGATCACTGTGATTGTGATTCAAAATCAGAGCCAAAATAATTGTGAAAGGATTATACCTTAAGGCCCTTTGTTCACCGCTAAGTCAACGGAACGTCAACGAGAACGAGATGACGGCACCGAAGTAGCGATAGTACATTTGCAATAGCCGCGTGTCCACCGCACATCATCACCGGGACGTCACGTTTGGTTCAAATAATCTCGTTTCTCGAAAAGTGTACCGCCATTTATCTATACAAATAAATAAAATTGAAGTGTGTATTTGTTTTTTTATTTTTTTTTTATTTGAGATAGGTTTGCTCTTGACTCTAGTCTAGGTCAGAGATGACAAAGTCGACGATGGAGCGAGCTTACCCAGAAGAGCCTGTTCACTCTCACTTTGAAGCGATCGGGGTTGTATGCGTTCGGAAACACAGACGCAGGCAGAGAGTTCCACTGGAGACATTTGGAAACGCTTAGTGCGAATTGGTGGGATAGCGTCTATATGTCTGCTGATAGAAGGGGGCCGGCGGAATGGGGTCGTGGAGTTCTGGAGCACACTCCCCGAAGTATAATCTGTAGAAGACCGACAAGCAGGCAACCTTGCGGCGAAAAACAATAACAAAATGGTAATGTCAAAATAACAAATTTTTATTAAATGCATATCCCGTTGAGTTTGGAGTGCCGCAAGGTAGTATATTGGGTCCCACTCTTTTTCTCTGCTACATAAATGAGCTCTGTACACTCAAGATTAAAAATTGCCGCATCTCCGCATACGCTGATGACACGGCCTTAACATTTTTCGCAGATTCGTGGAATGAGCTTTTTAATCTTGCGCAGGGCGGTTTTAACACGATGTATCACTGGCTTTCATTAAATTCTCTCACTTTAAATGACGAAAAATCTATATTCTCAATTCAGAATAAAATGGAAGTTGCTAGCCTTACCAATTATAATATATCTGCACATAAATATAACTTTCCTCCAGCTCCAAACCTACCTTTCAAAACCACATTCAATCTCTATCCAAAAGAATACGTAAGCTTACTTAAATTCTTAAAGAGTTTCGTGTTGTTGCAGAGAAACAGTTATTAAGGATGGTATACGAGACTTGGGTGGAATCAATCATTGGCTATTGCATCACAACATGGGGAGGAGCATGCAAAACTAAAATGATAACCGTTGAAAGAGCCCAAAGCTTGATACTAAAAGTGAGTTTATCCAAACCTCGTCTTTTCTCCACCTCACAACTTTACGAGGAGCCTCAAGTGCTAACTGGACGCCAGCTGTACATATTGCTAACTGTACTTCTTCTACACTCCGACTTACCCGAAGAAAGGAGAAAGCGCATAGCCCTCTCCAGGAGAAACTACGCAATATGTGAGTCAACTGCTGTCAATACCTCGTTTGCGCAAAGATTTTTCCCATTTCGAGGAAGCGAATTATTCAATAAAATAAATAAAATCATCAATACAGCTAATTATCGTAAAATTGAATGTCAAAACAAAGTACACAAATGGTTACTAACTCGAAGCTACGCTGAAACGGAAAAAGTACTCGAGATAGTGAAGAAACAAAATATATTATTATTATAATTGTTTATTATTTATTGTTTTCTTAATTATATTGTATATGTATGAAATATTGTATGTGTTGTAAGTACAATAAAAGTAGGCGTACGCACACACACACACCCCCCTATACACACCCCATACACATACACTCATACACACTCACTCGCAATTGTACCACGATGACATCCTTTACTATGTGATAATGTGATAAAATTGGGGGCCTTGAGTTCTAAAATACGGTCTGTATTTTAGAACTCCAGGCCCCCAATTTTAGTTAGGCCCAGGCTTAGTTTAGACTCCAGATCTCCCACAAACTACAAAATTTTGTCAAAATACCTGTCAACTTAATAATTATGTCTACCTAGTATAAGAATGCAATTTGTGGAGATTAATAAACATAATTTTATTATTATTATTACATAATTAGGTATTATATACACCATACTTATAATGCAAAAGCAATTTTAAAATGGTTGTCTGTCTACCTGTTTGTTCCGGCTAATCTCCAAAACGGCTGGACCGATTTTGACGAGACTTTCGCTGTCAGATAGCTGATATTATAAGGAGTAATTTAAGCTACTTTTATTTTAGAAAAATAATTAACGTTCCGCAGAAAAAATAAAACTTTTGTAATTCGAAACGGTGGGATCGATTTTATATAATTAAGTAATACATATAACTAAGCTAAGGAACCAAGGGTACTTTTATTTTAGAAAAAGAGTTAGGGTTCCCTGCAAAAAATTAAAACCCATGAAACTGTGAACAAAATCTGATTCAAACACGAACACACACACGAGACACGTATTGACATCCACGCGGGCGAAGCCGCAAGCAACAGCTAGTCGAACATAAAACGAAAGCGAGCTGAAAACGTAGGTATTAAAATACGATTTCATTATAATACACACCATTATTAAAAGTAACCTGACATTTATAAAGACTATATCCTCCCGACCGAATTTCGGTCACGGTGGCCAATCTCACCGGAAATATAATATTATAAGTGATTACAAGTGTGTGCGCAAACACAGGTGCACTCCCTCTTCCCTCATCTCATAGTCCGATGGCCTGAAGGCCAATTCTTGTACTTAAAAACGTTCAAATTCAAGTCGCAATCTCATCTCAGCGACAATCAATGTCAAAAACTTGACAAAAATGTAGGGAAATTAGAGGATTTTTTGACAGATTGAGACTGATCTCTAAGTACTATGTTATTTAAATGTTAAAGAAGGGTGAAATAGGTGACACTATAATGCCTTCATAATCTTAATAAAAGAAATAATGAAAGATCGAAACTTAATTAACCCTTCGTACCGAACGTAGATCTACGCGAGGTTTTTAAATTGTTTCTGTAATCATACGAAAGATAGAAACTGTTTTGATCAGAACTTAGATAGAATTACCAATAATTTCAACTTACCAAACTTTTCGTTAACATAGTATGAACGTGACCATTAAATATTACCCACTACGGCAAAGGCTTATTTACACGAGGTGAGTTTATCGCCAGACGAGAGACGAGAGTTTCCATGCAAGTCTCGTAGGCAAGACTCGACAGGTCAAATACTTGCCTACAATCTTGTCAGACAGCAAGACTCATCAGGCGATTTTCTCGAACTGGAAATACGAGTGCTGTTTGTTTTCGCAAAAGCTTTCAATTTTTAAAGGCGGGGCAATTGTCTCCTATTAACATTCGAGTGTCGGACGTAGGTTCTGTTTACACGTGTCAACTTTTTATCTCTCCGATAATCCCCTAGTCGAAGCGAGGAACTTTCTTAGTGTAAATGAACCATAATACGTGTCGTAAGTTATCTCAATGTAATTAACTTCGGAAAACTTGTTAACTTTGTAACTAAATACGTGGGCCGCAGTTATGAGCAAAAATTATGTCATTTGCACGTTTATTCGTAAACTGTATATATAGCCTTACTTAAGGCTACGTGATAAATATTATGTAGGTTTTGTATTAATTTCTGTAATGTTGGTTCGCTTGTTTGTTTATACAAGGTGAAATTTTAATCACCGTTAACCACATAAGGGGACATTGTACTCATTATTATGAACAACTTTTACTATGGGACCAAACCCGAAATCGCGAAAACAAATCAGGTGTTCCCTACATTTTGACGAGTTATGCGAACATAAATGTAGGGAAAAGCTGATTATTTTCGCGATTTCGGGTTCTGATATGTTATAGTTGGTAATGTCCTGAACAAAGAATGTATACATACGTCCCATCACTACAAATTGTAAGCAAGTGCCATTCGGGGACTGAAAATAACATTAATAAACTATTCCACCGAACCGTACTTTACTAAATTTTGTTTCATTGCTGTTAGTGGAAGTGCTCAGGTGCTATTCGGACAAGTGCTGTTGAAATCGGTGCTATGAGTGGAATACCTCATCAATGTGTATCAATCATGTAAAAATTGACAATTGCGATTAATCATTTCGGGGACCCCTAAATCACTGATTGTTGTTTTTCTCAGCACGCTCCACCATATTCTGCTTTTTTTTTAAATGATTGTTAATAGGCTCATTAGTAAACACGTACTCAACTGACAAGATGAATGTTTAAATACTTTAGTTCAAATGACTACCCTTTGTACCTTTGTAATCTCTTCAGCAACTACATCACATCTGACTTGGTCACCACTAATTTCATCAAAGTCGTTTAACAGTAGAATAGTTTTAACTCCAAAATTGCTGTAATTTAAACGATCGGGTGATAAAATTTAACAAGTATGTTTAAGGGGGATAACAAGAGATGTTTCAAGACCGTAAAGGCTGACCCCCATAAATACGTAGGAAGTTAAACACCATACTTTATGGGTTAGAACAGTAACGTATAGTTGTAATGAGGGAACATTCAGTTTCGTTGTTCGTAGTTACATGCAGATGTACAAAATATACTGATCGATCTGCATCGCTAATCACAACCATTCGATGTGCTTCCGAACCGAATCGGGCATCGATCATTGTTATCGAGGGAGTCTTATAAACGCTGTTTACAAATCCAAAAACCGAAAATGATATCAGTTTAAATCAAATATGCGACCACTATTCTTACGATCAGTTTTTTTTGTCGGGGTAAGGCAAATCAGGTAATCGAAAATATATATTTATATTACATACTTATGTATTTTAGTTCGTAAAATTCTTTCCAAAGATTTACACACACAAATCACATTCATCAAAAACATACAGGCACAAAAGCGTATTCTGAAGCGCGCACAAGACTTACGTATACCTAGTAATAGAACTATGATAATTATGGAAAAAAACAATAATACACGAGGGAGCAAAACTTTATAATTCACTACCAAAATATGTAAAAATACACAATCGTTATTACTATTTAAAAAACTACTACTACTGCCACATCTTAAAATGTCATTAAATAAAATAATTAATTTAACTAATATGATTAATTAGCCTCTAGTGTAAACGAGTCTAGATTTCAAACATAAAAACAAAGATAACGAGTCACCGCACGTCGACCGCGTCACCGCGCCGCACGGCGGTAGACAATAACGTTTAACAATTACTTTCATATTCGTAATAACTATAAGCTCTTGCTACTCCTGGACAAAGTAATTTTTAGTATTTATTTCTGTACAAGTGATTTGTAATCTTTAGAAATAAATCAGTTCAAACCGTAAAATGTCTCATTTTTGTCACGACAACCTGTCGAATGGTTGTGAATGGGTAATGCTGTGGTCTTTATCTTGGATATTTAACATAACTTGGATTCATTAAAGACGATAAAAATATTATACACTGAATAAACTTATTCTAAATGAACTAACAAACTATTAAAATAAAAATATTATATGTATTTTTATTTTAACTAAAATTATTAACAAACTAAAATATGGCGTCGAAAAATTCCACCGCGTCGCTGTCGACTGGTAATGTACCTAAGAGACTGGCGGCATTGCCACGTTGTATGACAATGCTTAGCCTCTGGCCAAAGTAAAAGCCAGCTCTTGGGTCACGAGAAGTGTCAACCAACCGTTTGGAGATTTCGATGAGCAAACCATGAGCACTCGGACCCCACGGCCCGAGGGTTTCAACCCCAAACGGCTGGATATTATAATAACGATAAGGTTTATTATACTTTCGCCACTTGTGGTTTTCCGCAGCCGCAACTTGAATAGATCATCATGATAATTATTTTGAGTTGACATGTGAATGCCTGTGCCAAACAAAACTGTCGTTCGTTTATCCTTATAAAACCAAGCAGACTAAAAGTATGCTATGGCAGTAAGTAATTTTGATAACCGCAAATCAGCAATCGTAACTTGAGTCGCCCATTGTAGATGGACCGATGTGTCGACGTGCGACGAAAATAGCAATGGCGGAAAACCGAGTATTGTGACGCAACTAGGGAGAAACTATATCGAGGAGTGGACTGTAAAAGGCTTAGCTTATGAATTGGCCCCTCGTTTAAAGGCGTTTATACATTCAAAAAACATGCACTTTAATAAACAAATTCCTCATCGATTTTGACTCACACATACAACTGTTACCTAATATATGGGCGATATTACAAGCCTGATGCTATTGTCAGGCGAATTAATAGGCACATACAAATCACAGACCCAATATCCGAGGCATGTGGAACGTCGATATTTGTTCAAACATTCATCAAAGCTAAATAAAATGGCCAGCGAAACGGTATTTTGTGTTAAATAAAAAAGATTTTTTATCTAACATTCGGGGTTGTGTTTGTGTACAGACTTGATTTGTGCGTGTTGATTTTTTTGCTATTCAATTGTTTCATTAGTCGGTTGACTGTTTAACTATATTTAAATATGGAACAAAATTCTGGTTGATGGTAGAAAAATGACGTGATTCGGAGGAATTACGATGATGTGTGCTGCTTTTAACCTCTGCCCAGGGATAGCGAAGTATTGTATCGGAGTGTTCCTCATACCTTTACACTGGGTTGCGGAAAAGGTTAGCGCATTTCTCCCAGTCCCAGAGTTTAGTCTTCAATTAGCATGAGCTACATTCCTGCCTGCTCAGAGGGGTGAGACAGGGGGATGTGATATCCCCGAAACTATTTACCATTGCGACGACTTCGATTTTGACGTCTTCAAGACGCTGGACTGGACTGGGCAGGGTATCAACGTGAACGGCGAGTACATCTCACACCTTCGCTTTGCCGATGACATCCTAATAATGACAGAGACACAGGAACAGTTAGACCAGATGCTACACAGCCTAAATTGAACCTCTCGTCGAGTTGGCCTCGGCATGAATTTGGACAAGACGAAAGTCATGTACAATTCACACGTCTCGCCGAGACCAATCCGTATCGAAGAGTCACTTCTCGAAGTTGTGAAGGAGTATGTCTATCTAGGGCAAGTTATCCAGCTCGGTAGACACAATTTTGAGAAAAAAGTCGACAGAAGGATCCAGTTGGGTTGGGCAGCGTTTGGAAAACTTCGTCAAGTCTTCTCGTCACCTATCCCGCAATGTTTGAAGACTACCGTCTTCAACCAGTACGTCCTGCCCGTTATGACATACGGTGCCGAAACGTGGACACTGATAGTTGGACTGTCCAGAAATTCAAGGTCGCTCAGCGCGCTATGGAGCAGGCTATGCTAGGAGTTTCTTTGATGGATAAAATCAGGAATGAAGAAGAACCGACATAGCCTGCAGAGTAAGCAAACTGATATGGCAGTGGGCTGGCCATGTTTGTTGAAGTAACGATGGCCGGTGGAGCAGGAGCAGACGAGTCCTGGAGTAGAGGCCACGTAAGCGTAGTGTGGGACGCCCCCCAGTTAGATGGACCGACGACCTTAAGAAGGTGGCTGGGACAGACTGGATGCAGAAGGCGGAGTACAGGGTGTTGTGGCGCAGCCTGGGAGAGGCCTATATCCAGCAGTGGACTGCGATAGGTTGAGTTGATTGATTGAGGTAGCCACGTTAATTAAGGCATCAGTGGGCGTTCATTTGGTATTTTTTAGTGCAATTGAACGGGCACTTAGGACACTCCAGGAAAAATGAAATAGATAGGAAAATAAATAAACCACTAGAAACGGCACCCTCAGACGAAGAGGAGTGACCTCATATGTTTATGTTTATACATATTTATATACATACTTAGAGTATAAGAGAACTGAACAATTTTTTCTTCGGCTTTCCTCTAACGATAATTGTAGCTGCGCACACCGCCACTGAACTAAAGATACTTTTATCTTTTACAAGCAGCCAAACCAGAAAGAACCGGTTAAATTTTAGACAGCTATCCCAATCGTTAAATCTATTATCATCATTAACATCATCACTGGCAGCCTTTGTTCACTGCTGAGTACAGGCCTGCTCCCTTCTGTGTCATGCTTCCCTGGTATGTGCGAGTCTCATCCAGAAAACTACTAAATATAAGGCAGCTAAATTTTATTGTTCTATGTAATTCTGATTTTAAACACAATTTTTCTATTCAATATTTGACAGAATTTTTTTATATGTTCGTTCAGTTTCCAATACAAAATACATTTATCAAAAATCCAAACGAAATGCTAACTAAACCGACGTTTTTTATTGAAACAAAAATAGGATTTCTGTATGATCGACACGTAAAACACGGGAATACGGGATTAGTATTGAACGAACCGTTTATTTGTATTCGTACGATTATTTCCAATACCCATGAAAGCCGGAATGAAATAAAAATAGTGTAGGTCAATTGGAAGTAAACGGAAATGTGGATGGAAGGTTTAATCCCCGCGGTGAATAATGTACACAGTTTTTATAATGAAGAGTTAAATGGTTATGCAAAGATCGATTCAATAATGTAATTGAAAATGTACAATAGAGTAACCATAATTACAGTATCTAGCACCCAGTTACTGAAAGTGTCTTTGGGTGGTAGGTAATAAATAGTAGTTTTGAATGGTTGACGGATAATAATTAATAACCAATCAATTAACTTGTGAGATTTGATATCCGACTCAGAAATTTGGGGCCAGTGATAATTTGACGCAATGGTTCTTCTTGTGGCGAATATTTGGTTAGGCATGTTGCAGGTACGAACATTATGCACTGATCTGGATGAAGCCCAGGTGTGAAGAGCACAGCAAATGTGTTCTTTTTACTGGTCTACACTTCCTAATTTTCTAATCGTTTCACACATGAATCATATATCTGATAGTGGGATATATTCGTACTATCCAGAAATTTTGTATAACTTCAAACAAACCTGTAGTAATTGAGGATTTGCGCGAAGACACCAGGATGCCTATCGAAGAAGTATTCGTTGAGGACGGGGTCGTAGTTGGCCAGCGCCTCCGTGAGGCGGGACAGTCTGGTGGCAGGGATCTTCTTCAGCGTCGCCTTGTACGTCTCGTATCTGAGGAAGAAGGAGAATTAACTTTAAACCTGGGGAATTGTTAGTTAGCAAACGGATAAAGGCGTTAGGACCTACTTACGAAAGATCTCGACCCGTGCAGTAGTTATCACCTGATTCTTACCAATTTCTGCTGCCATTTTGTGTTATAGTTTGAAAGCGCGTGGTTTCTCATGAAATAATAGAGACATGAGACTTTTAACATGTTATAGCAATTAAACGACAGTATTATTTTCGACAGTGTCGAGTATTGGGCCGTGTTCCACGCTCTCCATCGCTGCCACATCGATTCCCGTTACGTGGATGTGCTGCGGGAACTATACACCTCGGCCACTCTGCAGGTCCGCATGCAAACTCAATCTAAACCCGTAACGATCAAGCGGGGAGTGAGACAGGGCGACACCATTTCACTGAAACTTTTCAAAGTCTCAAACTTTCACGATGTCTTCTAGGAAGAAGACATCGTGAAATGTTTAGACTGGGACTATTGCGGTGTTAGCATCAATGGTGCCTACCTGTCCCACTTAAGATTTGCAGATGACCTTGTGCTTTTCGCTGAAAACTTCGATGCTCTCCAGAAAATGCTTCAAAACCTTTATGATGCTTCTTTTAAGGTAAACATCTTTAGTAATTCAAATCCTTCTGTTAAAGTAGGAAATGAAACGTTAGAGATGGTTGACCAGTATCTTGGCCATATTCTTTCATTTGGCAAAGAGCATCAGTAAACCGAGATTTCGAGAAGAATACAGCTTGGGTGGGCCGCATTTAGCAAATTGGATGACATACTGAAATCAGCCTAAATTCCACAATGTCTAAAGTCCCGTCTCTATAACCAGTGTATTCTGCCCATCATGACGTACGGTGCTGATACTTGGGCGCTAACGCAAGAGGTTGTGTACAGGGTGAGAGTTGCACAGAGAGCTATGGAGCGTTGCATGCTCGTCATAAGACTTATAGACCGAGTTCCAAACGTTAA
This sequence comes from Fissipunctia ypsillon, assembly GCA_947568875.1. Classification (NCBI taxonomy): domain Eukaryota; kingdom Metazoa; phylum Arthropoda; class Insecta; order Lepidoptera; family Noctuidae; genus Fissipunctia; species Fissipunctia ypsillon. Next base: position 20,538,258 of record OX387660.1, on the reverse strand, counting down.
GATCCGAAGACGTACGAAAGTTTTTGATATCGGAAAACGAGTTATGGAACTCAAATGGAGATGGGCAGGACATCTGGCAAGGCGCAGTGATGACAGGTGAAGTAAGGCAGTGACCAAGTGGCGTCCAAGGACTGGAAGACGAAGCGTCGCTCGTCCGGCGGCGAGATGGGCAGACGACATTGTTACCATCGCGGGTAGAACCTGGATGAGGTTGGCACAGGAGCGTGGGGATTGGCACATGAAAAGATAGGCCTATACTCAGCAAAGGGTGACAACGGGCCGTGGATGATGATAATTTTCCGTCACCCTCTTTATTATCATCAAGATTTACCAAGTTTCAGAGAAGATACCCCGTAAGAAATAACCAAAACAAAAACCTTCCAGCTGTAGTCGCTATAAGAAACCTATAACTATTGTTATCATTCGCCCAAAAGTTAGAAAAACTAACCTAACCTTTGGATATTGGTGTTGCCTAGAGAGCTATCGCGGATGAATTCGCCGCTAAAGGCGCTAGTGTAGCGTGAGGTCTCAGAAATGTCAAATGTCACTGACTGTCACGTTCATTGTTTGTGGGATTTTGTATCACGAATTTTTACTTATTATTCATAATGTAAAGATTGTGCCATTCCTGATTAATTATGGCGTCAGATTTTAAATAATAACTTAATATCTGATTTGGTAATACTTGGAGGAAGAATAATATTAACCTGCTTCATGTTTGCCCATTTTAAAAACATTATAATGTAAATATTCATTTAAAGTTTTAAAATATAATAAAATAAACATTGTATGAAATAATGGGTGCTTAAACATATCCAAAACATATAAAATAAAAATACTGACAGGACCTTACTCGCCAGTGGCGCCAACTGGTGAGCACAAAGAGGATAGTCCCCATTGGTATAGCCGTTACTCCGAGTAAAATCTTCTTGAAATATCAGTATTTGGTTAAATTGGAGGCTGACCCTAATACAGAAACAACCCAGACAAATATAACAGTTAAAACTTTCACGATAATCCCGTTAAATGTTAACTGTTTCCAGTTTCCTGATTGTAAGCACATACGAACCTTAGTCATGCTCTCATTTAGGAACTGATTGACAGTTTAACTTGCTGAGTTTATCCAATAATGGGAGCCATTCCGGGTGAAAATATTTTCTTGACCTTTTTAACCCCCGACGCAAAAAGAGGGGTGTTACAAGTTTGACCGCTATGTGAATGTGTCTGTCTGTGGCACCGTAACTCTTAAATGGATGAACCGATTTGATTGCGGTTTTTTTTGTACGTGTGAAACTGTAAGGGTGTTGCAGCTTCGAATACAAAACAAGTTGAATCATGGTTTTTTACCCGACTGCGGTGAAGCCAAGCAAGGAATTATGTGTTTGACCTGTATGCAAGTATGTACAATATATATGTATGTCCGTCCATATGTTCCTTCGTAACTGCTAAACGGCAGATCTGATTTTGATGAAATATGTCGTTAGATTCTTCTATAATGCGTAAGTGTCACTGGTTATATTAAAATTATAAAAAATCAAAATGGCGGATTTTTTTCAAAACAAAAAATCTTCCGAACCTATCGAGTGGGGTATTAAAATGAAGGGTTTTAAAATGAGATTACAAAAGTATATATGCAATTTATATGTATAAATATAATTTGGAATGCGAAATGATAAAAAACAATCCCGAACTTTTGGAGTGAGTGAGTGAGAGGACGTTATCACCTGATTATAAGTGAGTATTGTCATTACGACCGTTACCTAAAGCGTTACTTAATACAGTGTGAGAAAAATAATTCTAACTAAAAAGTGTAACATAAACAAAGTAAATTTAAAAAATTAAAAACCCGACTGCGTAAAATGTGAACTTTAAAAAAGATGGAAACAACATGACCTAATTTGTCTCCAAAATTAATTTTTTATTTATTATTAATTAATTATTGTCTAATTTGTAATTTGTGCTTGTTTGTTTGTCTTAAGTTGTTGTTTGTCTGTAATTTGATTGTTTGGAGACAAAATAGATCATCTTGTTTCCATCTTTTTTAAAGTTCACTTTTAGGCAGTTGGGTTTTTTGATATTTTTAAATTTACGCTTTTTATGTTATTAGATGGCAAAAAACTAGCTGGCCCACGCAATGGTAGTATTCACCGTCATCTATAATGGATATTAGCTATATCAGAGTCATCACAAGTGCATTTCCATCACAAAGACAAAGATATTATAATGTGTAATATGCCTGTAAATATCAGTACCCAAACACTTAAAACTTAAACACAGCAATCCTCCTTTGTGGTCAAAATAGGTATGGTCAAAATGCCTTATTGCAAATAGACTCCAGCCTATTATGGTCCCACTGCAAGGAAAAGGTCTCTTCTCATACAAAGAAGGCACGAGCATTGATCACCACGCTTGCTCAAGACGGGTTGGCGGTTTCAGACTTATACAACGAGCAATTGTTTTATCTAAACAGAGGCAACCCTCCAGTTTCAACACCTACTCTGACTAAGACGGAGCAAAGTTTTCAGATACCTTGTTTATCATCTAAATTGCACCAGCAGCATAACAATACCAATTTTATCAGGTTCAAAGTTCGACAATGGAAACTATCGCGATTAAAGGAGGTGCACTTCAGAATACAGTAAGAGCTTCCCCGAACTGCCCTATTTGCATAAATAGAAGTGCAAAAGTGGAAGACGGTAGTTTGGTAATAGAAATTGACAATGGATATTCTCCTTTATCTTGGATAAGTAAATTTGGAATTGGTATTATTAGTTTATAATAAACGTGGGAACATGTTTGACTGCTCTTGTGGCTAAATGAATGTTGAAATAAATGAGTTTACATATTCTCGAGTATTCGGAAAAATGATCAACCCGTAGTGTCTTTAAAGAAATAAAGAAAGAAAAATAGGTTTATTTGTCACAGAAACATGTGCATACAAAATAATAAGAATAATCAGAAAAATAAAACAAAATAGATCCACATTATAATCACGAGTTCAAACAGAAATAGTCGGAAGCTGCACGTCATGACTGTAGCAAGAAGGCTTCCACTCAGCATGATGCTGTACTATGAGGGTCCCACAGCACAGCGCTGATTTTCAGTGGTCACCCGAAAAAAACGTACGGAAATCAAGTCAGGTTCAGTGATTAGTACATAAATAGTTATTTAACAAAACGAAACAATCGGTAACCATCTTTGAATATTGGGTGTCCAATTGCTTAACACTTCTCTATTGCAGACTCTTCTCTATTTTTCTCTATACGAGAGAATAATACGGAACCAGGCACAGCCAACAAGGTTCACGGCTAAGAGATACCTAAGCTTCATTTCCCGTAGAAACTTAGATTTCCTCCACGGCCTTAATACAATTTATTATACATATAATAGTATTCGCACACGTATAACCCAGTAACCGGGTTGTGGAGGTCAGGCAGTCACTCCATATAAAGTACTGGTATTCAGCTGCATCCGGTTAGACTGGAAGCCGACCCCAACGTAATTGGGAAAAGGCTCGGCAGACCTCATAAATTATAACTCCCTAAAACGATCAGTTGCGATTGATATTGCCATCAATTAATATTGCAGTAATATTGACAATCGCTTCAATTGCACTTGGTAGACGGGCTATTGGCGCATCAATGTGTATCAATCACGTAAAAATTTACAATTGCGATTTATAGTTTCGGGATCCTTACAATGCTGCTCTGAGAAACTCCCATTAGATTCAACATGCCCGAACAAGTTCTCCATTCGTTCCCAGAACAGCGATACACAACACACTTGTGAATTCCCGGGTGCGGAACCAATCCATTCCAATTGATCTGCTAAGTGGCGAACTTGCTCCAGTGACTAACTGTGATTTCCCATGAGTAGTTCAAAGTCTGTAGTTTTTGTTTGGAGTTTGAGATGAATATGAGTGTTATTTTTTATTGGCGTTTTAAGGTATACCATACAATTATTTTAATTTAATGGCCTGTCCTGCTGCAGGAGCGCAGGCCGCATAGCACGGCACGCCAGCATCAACCATATTATTCGTCGAGCTCTTGTCACCGCTGCGCTGGTGTACCAGCTGTAGTAGAACTAAATGGCTGACGATGGGAAGAGACTAGACGACATCGACATGATGTTGTTGCCTTGCAAGATAGGTAGGCCTCTGGTGTAGGACGCAACCTGTGTCGACACCCTTGCGCCATCTCATGTTTCTAGTACGGCGTTCTGTGCTGGCGCCGCTGCTGCGGCTGCTGAGACTCTCAAACGGCGCAAATACCTTATGGGTATTGGGTAACTACAGTTTTGAGCCGTTTAGGGTCGAAACGCTCGGATCATGGGGCCCATGTGCGTGTCTCCTTTTTAAGGAAATTTCTCGCCGACTGGTCGACACTTCACGTGACCAGAGGGCTGGCTGGTTCTGTGGCCAAAGAATTAGCATTGACATTCAACGTGACAATGCTGCCAGTCTTCTGGCATGTTTCCGGATGACAGCGATGCGGATGACTACTTCGACGCCTAAGTGTCCTTTCGTTTTTGTATATTTATTTGTATAGAGTGTATTTTGTATTTAAGATTTGTATATATTACAATAAATATTTCTGTTTTTTTTATTTTTATTTTAAATTATTATACTCTTTTGTTGTGAAAAAATAAAATGCTGAGAGAAGCTAGATTAACAAAGATTGCTTTCGGATTATAATATTAAAGTCTTCATAGATCGAATTGTAATTTGTTATGGTTTGCAATAAATACTGTTCTAGTATCTTTGTATAGTGTCTCTATATCTATGTATATTAGTGATCTGACTTGCAGTCAAGCCAGCATACTGACTGCAGACATTCATTCAATTTAATTCAGAACACGAAGATTTCAATCACCTACCTCTGGACTTGGCTAACTGAACACTATTTTATGAAGTTACATCATTCAAGGTGCAAATAAATGTCGATCAACGGAACCTTTCATTTTGATATTAGGCCGGAACACGTCGCTCCAATATTTATCTAACACCGTTCCCTAAACACCAGTCTAGATTCCTTCTCTCTGTATTATTCCTAAGTGGTGGAGCTGAGATGTGTATTCACGCTTATCGTTCCTCACCTACGCTTGATTTCCCTCGAGAGGAATCCATGATTCCTTCACCAATTGTACAAATGGACTCTCCAAATGGTTCAATGCCTACTCATATGAATTCTGAATTTAGTTGCTTGGCTGTAACTGGAAAGTTGAATACAATTGCTTTGTGAATACGTGTATCTTTATTTAAAAATAAAAGCCTGTTAAAAACTAGGTCCATGTTCAAATAACGGTCAAATAAAAACAATGAATCGTATTTATTTTACGGTTATTTGAACATGGACCTACTACTGTATTTCCGACATTTTATATTCGTTTAAGTTTTATATTTTAACTCTCGTATACAGGCAAAATGTCGACTGTGCATAAACCACCAATTTTGACATCTGGTAAAACCTGTATTTTCAGCAAATAAATTATTCATATTCTAATTCATGCATGTTATTTAATTCTTAAAGAGTAGATTTTAATTTTCTCTGATATAGATTTTTAAAGAAATTTAAATAAACTTCAGTCTCCAAGACTGAATAAGACATATGAAAATATGTTGAAACATAATGCTGAAGAGATTTACATAAAACAAGACAGAACCACAAAAGTTAACTGAACAAGCGAATGAAAACTTTGCAGCAGAACATAAACACGCTCCCAATTCCTAGTATTTAAGTAAGTATTTACAATTCTAAAAACATCACAGAAGTTTCTTGTAGCCCAAGAATTTCGTATTTTAGCATATCCTTAGAAATTAACCATCTTCAATTGTTAGTCTAAGATTTTAGCATTCTGAATTCATCAGAGTATTAGGTAGAATTTTGAAGTTATTCATTTTATAAAAGGAAGAAAATTAGTTTGGGTCGCGGACACAGGATACGTTGAAGAGGACTATAATATATTTTCCTTTGAATATATCTCACCCACCATCTAGAACAACGGCACGATAATATATCAAACATACATATAACATGCCACGGAAAGCATTTGATCCCGGCTGTCATTCGTAGATCTTTGACAGTCGCTACGGGTAGCCAGAAGCCCAAAAGTCTGACAACCAGTCATACCATGAGGTATCCTGTTAGCCAGTAACTGAGTTGTGGAGGTCAGATAGGCAGTCGCTCCATGTAAAATAATGGTATTCAGCTGCATCCGATTAGACTGGAAACCGACCCAAACATAGTTGGCAAAATGATAGATAAATTGATTCAACATTTTGATATCATTTTTGATACGATTCAAACTCAAACTCAAAGCATTTATTTCAATTAAACCAATTACAGGCACTTTTGAATTGTTAAAGAGTCAGTCAGTTAGTCAGAAAATTGAAACTAGTCGCCCATTCCAAAACGTAGATATCTATGGAGAAGAATGGGCAAGAAACTCCATGGACACTCTTTTAAATCAAAATTATTACAAAATCCTAGGTACATTGTTCTTGTTGCTTCTATATGTGAGAACAATGTAAAAAATACATAATTAAAAACAATTCAAAATATAAGACTAAAAATAAGCCCTGGCAGTTAGGAGATGACCAGTTTCCACTGACGGCGCCCGTTCACGAACATGACGCGTCGATCAGCACACTCCAGCTCAACCATTTTGTAGGGAACCGAATGATCCAACACAACAATGATTAACGTACTTTAGTACGTATAAGAAAAGATAAATCGGTTTGTATACCAATACAGTGTTCGTGAATTCACACTTCAAAGCATTGCAGTTATGGCTTTCGGTTTAAAGTTCACAAGACACAGTTAATGACAGATTGTTGTTTGCAGGAAAAATTTTGTATCAAACTGAGTGTCTGTAACAGTTTAAACTGATAGATATAGGAAAAGTATTTATGTCTGTTACTCTGTACCTATGTTTAATAAAAACTTGAAGTAAGACCCCCAAGATACAGGCAAACGTCTAGTTTAGGGGTCATCGTCGAAAGTGATCTTGTGTATGTACAAATTGATTCATTAAGGGGGAAGAGCTATGGTAGCCAGCGAAATTAAAATTTTCTAACGATTTTTGCAATTTGCAGCTCAGTGTCTGGGTGTATGTTGATTAAAGTATCATTCGCGACCGTAACAAATATGTATTTACATAATTATAACCATTAGAATCAGTAATGCAATTCCTTATGTTAGTATAATCCTCAAATGTTAAGATTTCCTGAAACAGTCATTCAATAGGATTACTTGGTCTTAGAGAGTTGTATTGATGACTTTAATGCTTACAATTCTGTAAATACATATTTGTGACGATCGTGAATCACATTTTAATCAACATACAACCTAATACTGCACCCTAATTGCGTAACACACTATAAATCGGAATCTGAATCATTTTGAAGCAAATTGCCAATCCTTTACTTCATAAGTTCAAAAAATCTGTCTGCTCAATACGTAAATAACGCAATGAATGTTGTTGGACTGTCAAAATGAAACCGATTCCGATTGATAATGTGTCACGCAATTGCCCCGCTGACCTGCAAATTGCAAAAAACGTAAGAAAATTTGAATTTCGCGGGCCACCCTGGCGCTTTCGCCTTAATGAAATTAAATCTGATCGATACGTGAGGTTAAGTTGTTCTAATCATTATGTGTATGGTGGTCATACATTTACACCAAGAGCCATCCATGCCTTGAAAAGGACTTAAAACCATCAGTCGACTGACATGCAAAAATAAATAACAATCATAACGACACGTCTCATAAGGTACATAGAAATCAAACAAAACTTTTGTAGTGACATCTATTAAAATTCATAACTCAAAGTAGTGACATTGTGATTATTTAAGAGGTATGTACCATTATTATAACTATCCTAATATTATAAATGTGACAGTAAGTTGCCTGTTTGTTAGTTACGCTTTCACGCTAAAACGGCTGAACAGATTTGGATGAAATTTGACCAACGGGTAGGCCATGACCTCGGTTAGGACAGGATACTTTTATCCCAATATTTCCACGGAATCGAGACTGAGAATGCGGGTGAAACCGCGGGGCCCAGCTAGTAGGGCAAAACTTGGGTAATCGCTGATAGTTTTGTTTTTTACTTGTAAAATTCGATTCATTGATCAGACTATTTTTTAAATTTACTGTGATATAGTAGACAAAATAAGTTTTGCTAACTTATATCTAAAAATGTGGCAAATACTATAATGATTGAAAAATGTACATTTATCAAGTCAGTAGTAACTTGGTAATAAAACACAATTATCTATCACCGAATAGCTGCATATCACGAATTAGCCAAGTTTTGCCCTATTGTATAAAGAATATTTTATTAATATTAAGACAATTTTAAAAAAAAACTTCAAAGGACGTCGCTTATACTCGTAAAGCTTTTATTTTATCCGTTAAAAATACCCAAAAGTTTCTGCCTATTCATTCGTGGCAAATTTTAATTTGGATCAGACTTTGTCGGTTGTTAAGCTGGGCTTTCGTCAGAATTTTGATTACTGAAGCGCAAGAATACCCAACGTAGTCTTATTAGGCAACTAAAGAAGGGTAAGCAGCTTTCTTCTGCTGGTTGCTATTCTCCAAAAATAAATTAAAATCACCAACGCATTTGTCAAGAGAGGTAAAAAAAACATTGATTATGATGACATGCTTAATGACTTTTGAATCTGACTGTGCTACCTTGAAAATACTGGGAAAAGGCTAGGGAGTCTTTAGGAAGATTATGATGTACTTTATGACTTTTCAATCAACGGCAGAGATTGTCAACTCCGAACTTGAAAGCGGAGGTATAGTTAGTACTAAAAATACATTCGAACACAAGCAAAGTCGCAGAAAAACCCTAGCAACTTCCGTTTTGCGTTGGCTACACGTCAAGACATGGTTATCCTGCAATAAATCCCAATTTACTAGCAATAAATCAACTGCAAGTGTTCACGGTATCTGGGCAAGTATGGCGGCGAACGAGAGAATTTGAAACTAGTTGATGTAACACGTCTTTTAGCGTCGACACGTTGGTAAAAATGTTTGTTGACTGTGTTTGGAATTTTTAGTCTGAATGGAGAAGAATCCTACCTTAAATTCTCAGTATAAAGCCTAACATCATTTTTTTTTTCTCTTTATTTTTATTTCGGGACTTTTACACGACTGTGTATGCCAGTCCCATCGTACCTTATACCATAGCTAGTTTACTTAACTTAATCTTAACTTAGCGAACCTAAAAACCTTGAAAGCGGCCTCCGAACTAGGTGTGTACACCTAGTTCGGAGGCCGCTTTCACTTTTCTTTCGCTTTTGCTACTGTGTACAGTATCTGATGGAATATTCCCACATCATATCTATTTAACTCTAATTGCTTAATTAGGTCTTCTCTTTCAGACTGAAATCTGACACATTCCGTCAATAAATGTGAGATATCTTCCGGCGTTGCACACACCTCACAGTTTGGTGAATTCGTCTTCTTCATCTATCTTGAAATTAATTAAATATCTAACGTCAGAGACGTAAGACAAATGAATAGATGAGATATAGTTTATAAATATTATTATAACCTAAAGCTTATGTAAATCGTGAAGGTAAAAAAGTTTATTTTCTTTAACACGAGAAAGGGATACAAATTTATGGAGACAGCGGTTTAATATTGGTTTTAATTTTTAAAAATCGTTTACTAAAAAGTTTTTCAAACAACATAACCGTTTTACACATCATCAAAAGTCTTTGAAATCATTATTTCTGTAACCTTGATTTACTTTTCGATATATTCCTTCCGTTATATAACGTTCTTCAAACGTACACGACCGGGAATTGAACTTGAGACTACGCTGACGTGTATAAAAATTTTACGACTGACCTTTTTCCGTAACTGTATCGGTCGTATATTTATATAAATGTTTGTGGTATTTTTATTTTCGATATCCAAATGGAAGGTGATATTTTATGGGTCTAAATGTGTTTGACATGTGACGGGGGCTGGTTTCTGCGTTACGTGGCGTCTTGAGTTTAATTCTCGGATTGGAAAAAGTGTTATAACGTTTTTCAATTTTTTTTTCTGGAGCAGCCGTGGTCTGAAGTGCCCGATTAATAGTAAAAGGCTTGCCTTATAGCATGAGACTTCTAACCAGAGATCGGAATAGGTAGAAAATATTTACCTAAACTTCGAGGGAGTAAGTAACATAGAGTGGATAAAACCTCCTCTAAAAACTCGGAATTTAAAAATCACGAATTATTTATTGGACTTTTTATATAGTTAAAAATTACTTAGCCATGAGGTGCTCGTGGCTAAGTAATAACAGCCGCATGGGTCGATCCATCAGGTTAAGCTACGCTTGCCGGGGTTGATCCGTGGATGGGTGACCATCTTTACATACCGAGACTCCTCCGTGCCTCGGAAAGCACGTTAAGCCGTTGGTCCCGGCTGTCATTCGTGGATCTTTGACAGTCGTTACGGGTCGTCAGAAGCCCGAAAGTCTGACAACCAGTCTTACCAAGGGGTATCGTATTACCCAGTAACTGGGTTGTAGAGGTTAGATAGGCAGTCGCTCCATTTAAATACTGGTATTCAGCTGCATCCGGTTAGACTGGAAGCCGACCCCAATATAGTTGGGAAAAGGCTAGGCAGATGATGATATAGTTAAAAATGATTGATTTGAAGAATCATATTAATTTTATTAGGGTTCCGTACTAAAATGGTGTCAAATTCAAATGTTTTGTTTTAAGAAGGTAAAATAAAAGTAATTTGGCTGGTTTATGTGCTTATTTATTTCGTCATTATAATTATTCCTTGATTTTTAATCTCTGATAATGACGAAACAAATAATCACATACACCACCCAAATTACTTTTATTTTACCTTCTTAAAACAAAACATTTGAATTTGACACAATTTTAGGACGGAACCCTAAAAAAATGTAATATAATTCTTCAAATCAATCATTTTTATCTATATAAAAAGTTCAATAAACAATTCGTGATTTTTAAATTCCGGGTTTTTAGAGGAGGTATTATCCACTCTATGTTACTTACTCCCTCGAAGTTTAGGTAAATATTTTCTACCTATTCCGATCTCTGCTTCTGACAAATACCTGTCCAAATATGGGTGTTATAGATAATCTGCTGCCTATTTGTTCTTAGAACACAAGCGTGATGTTTTGTTAGTATAACATTTAGCGACAAGTCTTATGTGTTTCTTCACTATCGCTACTCTATGTTAACTTCTTATTGCCAATTCCTAATGAGTCATCTTCTTCCTGAACCTTGTCGACCTTCAAATTGACGTCGTCTAATTTCTTATAGTACCAGGTCGAATGCTACCTTGTGGCTACCAAAAAAATGTTAACATGACTAAGGCATTAGCCCCCTAAGATTAGGCCCATTTAACATCGGCTGACTCCGGAAGTCATGTTGGTCCATTACAGTTAATTTTCCTTATTAGCTTGGTTTTGTGATAGAAAGCATAACTACCGATTATGAGGTTCTGGGTTCAAATTACAGCTTGATCAAAGTTATTTAGGGTTCCGTACTCAGAAGGAAAAACGGAACCCTTATAGGATCACTCGTGTATCTGTCAGTCTGTCCGTCTGTCACAACCAATTTTCTCCGAATATAATGGACCGATTAAGTTGAAATTTGGTACATATATGTATTTATTTATTAAACCTTTATGCACAAGTAAAAAAGTAATGTACAAATTTCTGTGACCCGAACACGAACGTGTAACTTAAATAAATAAATTTTGAATATGGGGTCACTTTTAGGGGCAAATAAGAAAAAAAAAATTGCAAACTATACCGCGTGACCTATCAAATGGAAGGGCTTACTGTAGCGTCTTGAATATTTTTTATATAATTTTAAAATAAATGGTTTTAAAGTTATTTAAGAACATAGACGAAAATTGAAAATTGAGCCTAAAATTTTGAAAAAAATGCAGAAAATAGTTATATACACATAGATTACAGGAAAACCTATAAGAAGTCTATAGTCTTAAAATAACACGGTAAATCGTATTGTGCGTACAAACTTAACAAACTTACATTTGGAGTGTCCCATACACTGAACAAGTTTTTCAACGACAATGTTAAGTTTGTTCTTGGGATACTTCTGTATCTTCTTTCTTCTTCCCAACTACGGAACCCTTCATTGTGCGTGATCTGACACGCACTGGGCCGGTTTTTTTGTTATCTATAATTGTAGCTTATCGGTTTATATGGAATAAAAAACATTATAATAGAATACGGATACGGATAGTGTGTGGGACCCATCTAGATGGGCCGGCGACCTTAAAAAAGTGGCTGGGATAGACTGGATGCTGAGTGGAGGACAGGGTGTTGTGGCGCAGCCTGGGAGAGGCCTATGTCCAGCAGTGGACTGCGATAGGCTGAGTTAATTGCACTTATAAACATTTTAGCTTAAAGTTTAGAGTTGATATTTGGAAGTTTTTGTAGTTCAAAAGCTACAGACTCTGAAAAGCCTTCTTACACCTCCTCCTTAACTTCGATTTCTGAGCTAAGCCACGCTATCTATACCTTTAGTCTTACAGGCGTGATGCATTCTGCTTATTTGCGTCACCAGCACAAGACCGTCAAAATTAGCCAATTTAACCCAAAAAACCGTCACGAAACATTTGATTAACCCCCAAAAAAGGAAAATTAATCGCGATGCGAACAAACGGAGCAGAATCCAACAAATTATCGGCGAGAACGTTAACGAGCCACCGTTAGGCACAAAGGGTTCAGCACGTAAAACGCATTTAAAATAAGGGAGTTTTATCCCTTTTTTGTAGATATAAGAATGACTTTAATTGGAGTCACAGTAATTGGTTTTTATTATGATTTTTCTTTGTGCTATGAATAAGGACGAGCCGAATAATTTTCTTCTTGGCGTGTCGATGGCAATCTAAATGAAGTCGGCCCAGAATTTAGCACCTTCAGTAGCGTCCATCAGTTCCTGTAACGTGCAGACGACACGACACGCTGGACACGACATTAAGTGTCCCACTGTCCGTGGGACAACACCACATTTGCACTCCAGGGCGAAGTCATCTGTGAATCTCCACCTAAGCAGGTTTCCATGCTTCGGCCGACCTGAGTCCGGCGTCTATTTAAAGACTTCCAGGTAAGCCAAGGCAACTCATGCCGAGGTGGGAGATTTTCAGCAGAAGGCTGAATGATGGCAATCACTTAGGAGTTGGTCCTCCTGGTAGGAAGCTATCACTGACATCTGTCCACGAAGTATTATTAGCCTGTTAAGACAGGTTTTACCAGCGCAGTTCAAGAAATTACTTTTCAGCTACGTAGCTTCAATATCCAGTTTGAAAAGTTACCATGCACTTGCTTGAAATGTATTCGTATGAAAATTTTGTTCCGTGAGTGAAGTTGAACCTATCAAATCAGAATATTGCATTGTTTTTGACAGCTAAAATATGTGGTTAGCAGAGTGTCTGTGGAGTTTCATGCCCGTTCTTCTCCATAGGTACCTACTACGCTTTGGAATGGGCAAATAACTTCATATTTCTGACTGACCGACAATTCAAAAGTGCCTGTAAATGGTTTAATTGAAGTTTGAGTTTGCTTGTGTACTGAACTTGCGTTACTTTCTGCGACCTCAAAACGAGTTCTCGAGTACAAGGAGCTGCACGTGTCTTTACTAGCTAGTTATTCCAGAATCAACAAGTAAACCTTCCTTTGCTTCTCGGGCCTCTTCACTAAACCTTTACATCACAGTGTAACAGTTTTCAAAGCACAAAGGTAAAACCACAGCCTAGAAAGAATTTTTAATAGCCTTCCAAAAACACGAACTAGTGTACCCCACTTAGATAGACTGTGGTATTTTACTCTGTGGCCTAGGCTTAGCTCTGCAGCTGTTTTGTATTCAATCAGAAGCTGAATAATGGAAAGCATGAAGTAGGTAGTTGTAATACTAGAATAGTAAAATATCAGAACAGGATGACAGAACAGAACAGAACAGAATGTATCAGAAGAGCTTTAGGTTTGTACGCAATTTCAACCTAAATCATAGAGTACCGGAAAACTGTACGGACATTGCAGACTAACCCGTCAACCAGACTGAACCCGAAAGTTGATCAAATTGTATTTGGTAGTGACAGGTTAACCGAGTAGTAGGTTTATTTATGCTGTTAGAACATTTTATTGTTTGCAAAAATGTTTTTTTTACCTCTGTATCAGAAATATTACCTGCCTGTACCAACCCACATTGGGCCTTCGTGTTGGATTACCTGGCTTGATTCACAGCCGTGGTGATCATTAAGCTGATTATGACTTGTGAATTTGTTTGTATGTATGTATAATTGCATGAGTTAGGATTTGACCGTTTACGCGTATTTCATCAACTCGGCCTATCGCAGTCCACTACTGGACATAGGCCTCTCCCAGTCTGCGCCACAGCACCCTGTCCTCCGCCTTCCGCATCCAGTCTGTCCCAGCCACCTTCTTAAGAACGTCGGTTCAACTAGCTGGGGGGCGTCCCACACTACGCTTGCTGATACGTGGTATCCACTCCAGGACTCGTCTGCTCCACCAGCCATCGGTCCTTCGACAATCATGGCCAGCCCACTGCCACTTCAGTTTGCTTACTCTGCAGGCTATGTCGGTTACTCTGGTATAACTTCATTCCTGATTTTATCCATCAAAGAAACTCCGAGCATTGCCCGCTCCATAGCGCGCTGAGCGACCTTGAATTTATGGACCAGCCCAACTGTCAGTGTCCACGTTTCGGCATCGTATATCATAACGTATGTATTACGCGTATTTATCTGCTGCTTTTCCACAAAATCCATATATGTAGGTATAATCTACACCATAAAACTTCAAAACCCAATAAATCACAATAAAAACACATCTGAAATCAATATTCACCTCCATATTCCCTTCAGCACTTCAACGACACACTTTTATGAATAAATACGAGGTAAACGGCACATTTGATGGCATGGGGTTCCCATGACGCCGTATAAATTGACTAAAGTATTGCCGGGTTGCGCCGTATGTCATCCGTGTTCCTGTGATGCTCAAACTTGATATGATTCTTGATTGATTCGGCTATAAGAGGGTCAAGGGAGTGAAGGTATGATGGAGGATGTAATGTGTGTATTGAGATACGGGTCTGCTCGCGAAAAATTACAACGCTATTCATAATTTTAAAAACTCATTTGTTGCGAAACTGGGCTCTATAAAATTGTGACACAGAGGGAATGGTGGCACTACATTCTAAGCCATAATATATACGTGCGCGGGTGCGTCGGGAATTTACTCTTGCCGCGTATGCAGTAAAGCTTCTGCGTGGTGTAGCACATAGCCCGGAAGTGCGGCGTCACCTAAAGCTATGCGTGCTGGAGCGATATATGTGGAGGCGGCGGCGCCCACAATTGCTAGCACTGCTGGTAGCCAGAAACAATCTGCAGGCGAAAGCCCCCCTCACCCAAACAATCCGCATAGTAAACGAAGTCCACGAGAGAATACGACAGATATTTTCGTGCAATTTGAGTGAATTCTCAAAAATTCTAATGAATACAGTAAGTTATGTTTGGTAATAGGTAAATATGTCAAGATGTTTAGGACCATATCTACTATTTAATTATTATTTAAAGAAATTCTAAAAATCACCCTTTTAACCAACTTCAAAAAATGGAGGAGGTTTTCAGTTGGTCGGAATCTTTTTTTTTATGTGTTATCCCCGATTACTCGAAGACGGCTAGACCGATTTGGAAAATTCTTTTTTTGTTTGAAAGGGAATACTTTCCAGGTGGTCCCATTGTCATAAGGTCAGGATCTGGTAATGGGATCCTCGAGAAATCGAGGGAACTTTTCAAATATTATAGGCACACCTACAGCGATTTGGGTATGTCTTATAGTAATATTTATTGAGCACTATTTGGTGAAGTGGAACTGATGATGAAGACCACAGTTGGCCACCGGAAGTACTCAATAATAAGTATTTCACGGGTAGCGATTCGATTACTTTAATTTGGTTGCCAAGCAATGTATGCTCGTCAAAACGCATAAGGTGAAGTGGAGCTGATGGTGAAGTACCAGGAGAACTCCTCAACCATTAACTTCCATGCATCGGAAAAAGCAATATTTTGTAAAAGGTAAGAAAAAACCTTTTTACAAAAAAACCGACTTCCAAAAAAAAACACAAAAAAGTGAAAAATAACTTTAATTTCGGAAGTCGGTGTCAAAAAACTAAAATACAGATCCAAAGACACCGACTTCTAAAATTAAAATTATGTTTCACTTTTTAATGTTTTTTTTTTTGGAAGTCGGTTGTTTTTTTTTTTATAAAAAAAAAAACAAATATGCCCGATTTCACCACTTCAACAGTTCCAAATACTTAACCATACAAACAACAATAGTTGTCTATTCGAATTTAAAACAGGAAAACCTAGTTTTTTATCGACGATGAATGGATGTCGACGCGAACCCTCCATTCGGATGCCACCCTTAGAAAAGAAAATGCACAAGTGACACTACACGATCTGGGTCAAGGTTCCAGAGGCTTGATAAACGTAGATGTCAGTTTATTTCATGTAATTACTGAAGCCAGTGGAAGTCTAAATAGTGGTAACTTTCTTTAAGGGCGAATTTCACCAATGAAACTGAACGCGATTAGCACATCTAAACTACGTTCAAGAGCTGTCAGTATCATTATTCAAAAGGAAATAACACTGACAGCCCTTAAACGTGGTTTATGTGCTGATCGCGTTCAGTTTCATTGGTGAAATCCGCCCTAATGTAGTGACTTGGGAAAAAGAATTTGAAGGCGAAGTATTTCGTATGTAAGCTTTCAAATGTTTCGGTGACGATGTGGAAGATGTCAAAACTTTGAACAACAACTGAACGCGATCAGCACATCTTAACCGCGTTCAAGAGCTGTCAGTGTCATCATTGTAATGGGATATTAACACTGACAGCTCTTGAAAGCGCTTTTGACGTGTTGATCGCGTTAAGTTTCGTTCGTTAAATTCACCTTGAATATAGAATGAGATCCATGATACATTCAAGTCTGCTGGATTACAAATCCTATCCCTCTAACTAATGCCATAACTAAATTATTGTGGACTGTATTTGGTTTTCTTCTTGGCTTTTTTTTTTTTTTTTTTTTTTTTTTTTTTTTTTTTTTTTTTTGTGGATGGGAAATCATCAAATGACTTCTCCCGCTCTGGGCGGAGCGGGAGGGCGTGTCAGACTTTTACTGACTAAAACCCACCCGTGTTCCTTCTGTTGCCTGTGCCGGGGCCACGGTAACTCTTTCGAACATCCCGCAACCCTAGCTGGCATCGGCCCTAGCGGACCCCGTCAATAGTGCTGACATCTCTTTGAGGCGCGCGTGGAACACGACGCGCCGTCGACTCGGGCCTGGTCCTTACCGGACGGCGAGCTACCCATTGCTCGCCGTCCGCAAGCCCGCGCCTACGGTGGCCGGGAATCGGCTGCCGATTCCCGACGCCCAGGGCGTCTCCTGCGGCGACTAGGGGCGTGAGGGTGCAAAGCTTGCCTCTCCCTCACGCGTCCCGCCTCCTCCTTCACGAGCATTACTGCTTCGCAGAAGGAGGTAATGGCTTCCCATGCACTCTCGCTCCGTACCATGGCCTGGACCAGGGCCGGACGCGAGAGATCGCCGCCGCCGATCGCTTCCGCGAGGACACGGCGGTGCTCCGCCCAAGCCGGGCAGACTTCCACCGTATGCTCCACCGTGTCCTCCGGGCGATCCACACAGTGGTGACACCCGGGCGTTTCCTCCCGCCTTATCCGGAACAGGTACCTCCCGAAGCACCCGTGTCCGGTGAGGACCTGCGTCAGGCGGAAGGTGAGGACGCCGTGGCGCCTCTCCAGCCACTCCTCAAAGAGGGGACTTATCGCCGCAATTGTGGCGTGCCCAGCGCTGGGTTGCGACAATCGCACTCTCCATGCCGCCATGAGATCCTGCCGGAGCTCTGTCCGCCGTGCCGCGATTTCTCGCGGCAACGGAGTTACGCCCCGGCGTCCTGCCTCCTCGCGCCACTCCCAGATGTGCGCGAGGACTTTTGCCTCCAGATCCCATGGCGGTAATCCGGCAAGGAGGTTCGCCGCCTCCCCGGAGACCGTGCGGTATCCCCGGGCTAACCGGATGGCCATGACCCTCTGGGACGCGTTCAACCGACGGACCGGTCGCCGCCTCACGGAACGCGCCCACACCGGAGCTCCGTAAAGGGCCATGGACCGCACGACCCCCGCGTAGAGCCTCCGGCAGGAGGCGTTTGGACCCCCCAGATTGGGCAGGAGCCGCCCCAAGGCAGCCCCGGCCCGCTCCAGTCTGGGAGCCAAACGTCGGAAATGCTCCACGAAATTCCACCGGCTGTCGAGGACGAGTCCCAGGTACTTCATCGTCGACTCGACACCGATGAGAACCCCTCCTACCGTTATTTGGGAACCCGATGGTGGTGCGTTCCGAGGACCATGAAAACACATGGCCTCGGACTTGTGCAAGGCCACCTCGAGTCCCAATTGCCGGATCCTCTCTACGATTGTCGCAACCCCGCGTGCCGCTAATTCGGCCGCCGCCTGGTGCGACCTCCCCTGCGCCAGGACCAGCGTGTCGTCAGCGTAGCAAACTACGCTGACGCCACCAGGGAGGTCGGCGCGCAGCACCCAGTCGTACCCGATGTCCCACAGATGCGGTCCCAGAACCGATCCCTGCGGGACACCGCACGACATCTCTCGCCGGTTCCACTCTCCCCGGTGACCGGGGTAGATGACGGCCCTGTCCGTCAGATAGGCCTCGACCACGCGACAGAGGTAGGTCGGCACTCGGTGATACCGGAGTGCCTCCCTGATGCAACTCCAGGGCAGGGTGTTGAAGGCATTGGCGATGTCTAGAGACACCGCCAAGACGACCCCACCCCGGGCCACAGCATCCCCCGTCGTGAGGGCTCGTACGCGCATGATGGCGTCCACCGTAGAGCGCCCCTTGCGGAAACCAAACTGGCTCTCCGCCAAATCCGGCCCCACCCTCACCAGCCGCCCGACAAGGCGGTCTGCAATGACTCTTTCAAAGAGCTTGCCCACCTCGTCGAGCAGCACGATGGGCCGGTAAGCGGACGGCGAGTCCGCAGGGCGCCCCGGTTTCTTAATGAGGACCAGTTTCCCTGTCCTCCATTGAAGCGGGAACTGGCCCCTCTCCAAGCATGCGCTTAGGAGCCCCCTTAGTCGAGGCCCGAGAGCCTCCAAGGCCAGGACCCAGGCTTTTCCAGGTAAGCCGTCGGGTCCTGGGGCGGTATTCTTGGCATTCAGCCTGCGCACCGCCACTCTCAGCTCTACCTCGGTCACCTCCGGAGCATCGTCGTCATCGTCGGCTGCGTGGTCCGCATCCGACACCGCAGGAGGCGGAGCCATGGGCGGGGGAGTATGTTCCCCTCGCGAAGGGAACAGAGCGCTCACCACGTCCTCCACGAGCTGGGGCCGGAGACTCTGCGTCAGCGGGGGAGCCCATGGGCGGAGCTTGTTCCGCACCATTTTATAGGGGCGTCCCCACGGGTCCCTGTTCAGAGTCTCCAGCGACTCCTCACGGGCCAGTCCCTTGGCCCGCAGGATCTCCGCTCGGAGGGCGGTCTTTCTTCTTGGCTTGAGGGGTGGAGGAATGAAAGACTTCTTGATTTTCTTCCCTTTATTCTTCCTTGTGGTTCTTCTAGTAGAGCTGGAGGCCGACTGTGTCCTACCAGTTTTGTTTTTGGGGAATGGCATCTCGCAGTTCAACCTATAGGAGGTTGTCGACTGCTTAACCGGGCTTTCCTGTGGATGCCTCAATAAATTAAGGCCTCCAGCCAGGCTTAAAACTAAGACTAAAAACTAAGCGACTACACGCTAAGGGCACCCCCTGTGGGGTACGGACCTCGGCTTAGGGCGTCGCTGGGAGAGGACAGCAATGGGACATGCTGGATCGGATTATTTGGGGGCAAATTTAGAATTACGGGCTCAGCTGCGCGGGCTGGCTCGAGCAAGGGTCGGGGTGGGTATGGACGGGGGCGTCGCGGTGGCCCTCGGCGGCGAGGGCGTGTCCTACCAGCCAAATGTTCCTACTTTTATACTTTAAAATCTCCTACATTATTTGATTCTCGGAAATAATTATTCAATATTCTGAGAAATTGAACAATGCCTCGGACAAATTCTCAGAAATAGCTCAAAAGTTTCGACCAATCAGAGCGCAGCACGAAAAGGCGTCCCGAACCTTAACTATGACGAAACTTTACCGTAACGGGGACCTTTTCGCAAAAATGAATTATTTCTACTTTTACCTTAACAATTTCTTATCCTAAACTTATGTACTACCGCTATATAATTAAAATATGTGCCTACCTAATATAAATAAGTTAAAACTATGCCTATTTTATGTCTATCCTAA
Source organism: Fissipunctia ypsillon (assembly GCA_947568875.1). Classification (NCBI taxonomy): domain Eukaryota; kingdom Metazoa; phylum Arthropoda; class Insecta; order Lepidoptera; family Noctuidae; genus Fissipunctia; species Fissipunctia ypsillon. The sequence goes on along the minus strand of OX387660.1, from coordinate 20,517,854 downwards.
TACAAATGGGTCTTAACTTATATCTACGTATGGCTAATGCTCGGCGTCCGTTACATAAATGTTGTTATGTTAAGGTTTGTTATTCAATCACGCATAAACGGCTAAACAAACACATTTTGTTGCATTTCTCAGAAAATAATATGGTGTATAATTGCCAGCACGAGTGTTGACAAATTCTATCTTAACTTCAACCACCCTCGTCAGCGTGCTCTTGTATTCTGTTTTCTATCTGTATATAAATATGCTTGGTCACATATTCATTGCTCCCTGTAACCTGCGTTGTAACATGTGTGTAACCTGCCGTGATAGGAAATAAGATTCGTTAGGTTTAAGAGTAGAATTTGTGCTCACGACTCGTGTCGGCAACTATAAATTACAATTAAGTATCCCAGCATATAATTTATTACTGTGAATTTTGGTAAAAGGTGCAGTAAGTTCTTATAAAATATCTAAGTTCTCAAAAATCTGCCGATTGGGCTCACACTATGTCACATTCATGAATTCATTAGGGAAGTAGTGTAGTAATTTTCAACACAATCTAGTCATGTCTTTTTTATAATCTTCCATAACTTCCTTCATCACTCATCACACTTCATTTAAAACTACCATAGCTTCACAATTCCCATCGGTAACTCCGTCCGTTCCATTCAACTTGGCATGGAACCCAGATCAATGCTGAAAGAGTCCAGTGAACTGGAATCATCGCTTACCGAGCTGATGCGATTTGGTAAGCCAAATGTGGCTGCCAACTGCTGGTACTTATGTGTGATTGTAGAGAAAAGTAAAGTGCTTCGATTCTATTCTATGTATAGCAGGATGAGTTATTTTTGTTGATAGAATCCTCTACACCTTCACCATCCTCTGTACTGTAAACCGCCTTCCTTCATCACAAAACGGGGGTTTAATGATATTCTTGGATTAAGTCTACTGTTTAAGTGTCAACACCAAGATCAATTTATATCCATGTCGTGGCCAGATCTTAGATCTAATCATTTCATGAAGTGTTCGGTCATTTTATGAAATGGCCAGCTAAAATTGAGCATATCGTTTAAACGTCAACGTTTAATGATATGTCAGTCGACGTTTGGCCATATCATTAATGTAGGGTATCTGTCGTGGTCCGATCGTAGAAATGGCCATATCGTGACGAAAGCAACCTATTTATCGACATTCCTAGCTGACCACTGGGCATATCGCAAAGCGCCGCTAGTGGCAATCCGACCAAATGGGTTAGGTTAGGTTAGAACTGTGACCAACCGCGTGCGAGCCGAACGAGCGAAGCCAGCGGGGCTGCGGCAGCGGCCGGCGAGCACTACATCCAAGTTGGTCGCAGTTACTTATTCGAGTAAGAATAGATGCACAACAAAAACAAAGTGACATCAACGCCTCTACCGGTGGATAATCTAACTATTTTACGGTATGATCACTAATGTTTGGCCACATCATGAAGTAGTCGTGCGTTTAACTGTTCATATCACCAAACGTTGAGTATTCAATGAACTGGCCGGACCACATCATGATGTAGCCAGTGGTCGATGTTCTATTTCATGAAATGGTCGAACACTTCATGAAATGATCAATTCTAAGATCTGGCCACGACATCCATACTAGCTTGTGGCCGCCGCTTCGTTCGCATGGAGGTCGGAGATTATCCCTTGGGAACGTTTTAATAAAAAAATAGGTGTACTATGTAGGACTACTTTTTATTAGTACGTTCGACCATGAACTATCATGGTCCACTTGTGTGCCAAATTTCATCGAAATCCATTCAGCCTTAGGGGCGTGCAAAGTTAACAAACAGAAGACAGAGTTATTTTCGCATTTATTAATATTACCTAAATAATTGTCTATATAGGGTGACGGTAATTACTGACCGATACTTTATAAACACATGATTATTCTCATGATAAAAAACAACTTTTAGTATGAAAACAAACCTGGAATCGTGAAAAAAAAATCAGCTGTTCCCTACATTTATGTTCGCACTAGCTGTGCCCCGCGACTTCGTTCGCGTGGATGTCGTAAGATACACAATATACTAAAATAACAGCCACATTTTAATAAAACTCCCTCGTCCCCCAACCCGTCGCCAACCGTCGCGTTAAATCGCCCTCCCGCGCTATTACTTCATTTTTGCTTAGTGTTATTTCTGACTTTTTCTTTTTGCTCGGCTCGTAAGGGTCGCAGCGTGATGTTAAATAGCCTATAACTATCTTCGAGAATCGGGCTACCAAATGCAAAAAGAATTTTTCAAATCCGACTTTTTGTTCATAATTTCATGGGTTTAAATTTTTTTGTGCGGAGACCTAATTATTTTTCTAAAATAAAAGTAGCCTGAGTTACCCGCCGTAACATCAGCTATCTGCCAGTGAAAGTCCTGTCAAAATCGGTCAAGCCGTTTCGGAGATTAGCCGGAACAAACAGACAGACAGATAGACAAAAACTTTAAAGATTACTTTTTTGTTATAAGTACCATTAATACTTTCTTATGCATTTAGTAAAAAGTTATTATTTTGACATTACAAACAGACAATTCAATTTTATTTATTTGTATAGATAACTCGTCAGAATGTAGGGAGCAGCTGATATTTTTTCGCGATTTTTCAGGTTTGGTCCCATAGTAAAAGTTGTTTGTTATTATGAGTACAATCATGTGTTTAAGTATCGGTCACTAATTACCCGTATATAGTATGGATAAAAACAGCCTTAAGAGATTCTTTTTCTTCTCTGACAGTTAATAAATGTAATATGTCAAAGAATGCTCGTTCAAGTTTTGAAATAAAATGTGGGCAGAGAAATATCTCCTATACAAATTAATATTGTAACGGGGTAAAATTGTTTGTTTATGTGTTTGTAAAAGGTAACCTTTGGAAGTACTGATCCGATTACAAACAATATTAAGGCTCCTGCAAACAGGCGCGACACGCGACGTGACACAAACGTACCGCGTGTCGCGCCTGTTTGAAGGAGCCTTTACACTGACAGAAAGTTATGCTATTAATTATTGTCGAGGATGTTTTCTGGTTACTGGGTACCTTAAGCTAAAACGCTAGTGATAAGCATAGCTTAGATACAGTTGCTCATTTCTGAAGAAGATTTGTCTTTGACAGCAAAATATCTATAAAGATTTATCTGTAATAAGCGACCTTCCCCTGCCTCACACGACTTAACAAAACACCGAGATTTCTTTATTATAGGTATACTCATGTAAGTTTAATATTAATGTATTACACACATAAACCTTCCGGAGGAGCTCGTGGCTAAGTAATAACAGCCGCACGGGTCGATCCATCAGGTTAAGCTACGCTTGCCGGGGTTGGTTCATGGATGGGTGACCATCTTTACATACCGAGACTCCTCCGTGCCTCGGAAAGCACGTTAAGCCGTTGGTCCCGGCTGTCATTCGTGGATCTTTGACAGTCGTTACGGGTCGTCAGAAGCCCGAAAGTCTGACAACCAGTCTTACCAAGGGGTATCGTATTACCCAGTTACTGGGTTGTGGAGGTCAGATAGGCAGTCGCTCCATGTAAAATACTGGTAATCAGCTGCATCCGGTTAGACTGGAAGCCGACCCCAACATAGTTGGGAAAAGGCTAGGCAGATGATGACACACATAAACCTTCCGGAATAAATGATCTAAATTATGGTGAAAACCGCATCAAATCAGAAAAGAAAATCAGATTTGCTTTATAAGTGATACCCATGAAATTTTTTTATTCTGCATGTTGACATAATTATTGTATGCCTATTAGACAGGACATAATGGAATTGTTATTTACCTAACATCTGTCTGCCACACCTATGCCAAAATAAAAAGATTTGATTTGATTTGAAAATGCGTTGCGTAGTTTAGAAGAACACACGGTCACACAGACAGACACGAATACATTTACAGGGTGTAAGGAACAGCCCTCCGCAAACTAACAGGGCCCATTCAGCTCATTATTTTGAATCATATTCCACCGGAAATATTCTCAGGAAAATTTTCATTTTTTTATCGTATTTTCAGTTACTATTCCTTTATTTCAATGTAAAATTACATTCTCTGTACGCAGCACTCCGTTTATATAAATAAAACAGCTAAAATCATAAATTCAGCAATGGATGTTGAAATACTCGGCGGCCGAAGGCTCGCTGCGCTGCCGTTCGCTACGCTAATACGCGTTTTGCCACGGTAACGATACATTGCGTGTCAGGTAATAAAAAAAATCAGGTTTATTAGATTCCCATAACGTTCCTGAAATAATTTCATGTACCGGTCGTCTTAGTTACTTACTGAAGTCACCCCATCAGTCTGCGGTGGGCTGTCCCTTACACCCTGTATACTTATAGAACATAATTATAGATAGAGTCTGTGTTGACGCCCAGCTCGAGCGGTTACGAGGCTTTATATGAACACGATGCAAACAGCTCTAAGAGAGCTCTTCACGAAGTTAGCCTCTCTTCGACGAAGCCTTTCTCATTGGGACTTAGGTACCTACTTAGACATAACTCAAGACAAAGGACCAAAGCAGTATCAAGAACTCAATCAAGAACCAAGAATCAAGAGCTGTATTGAAATACAATAGGTTCTAACATTACTAATCTTAATCTTAACTTTTGTTAGAGCCAACAAAAAGGTATAAAACCTCTTTTTGTAGTTGTATTTTTATTCTTCTTTATTTGAAATATTTTACATCTTCTTTTGTTTTTTATACTTCTACGTGTCATCTCATATATGCACGAAGCAAAATAAATATTTCATAATATTTTCATTATTTGTTTCAGTTTATGTCTAACAAAAATGGTGCCGAACCTAGGGAAAAAGAGGTTTTATACCTTCTTGTTGGCTCGAACAACTTTAAATATCTTTATTATATATTTACAAGGTGTAACATAAATAACGCACAACCTCTTAAGGGGTCATTGGGATTTATGTTCGCATAACTCGTCAAAATGTAGGGAACAGCAGATTTTTTTTTCGCGACTTCAGGTTTGGTCTCATTGTAAAAGTTGTTCATAATGATGAGTACAAAGACCCCTTAAGAGGTTGTGCGTTATTTGTGTTACATCTTGTATAATTATATAATTCTTCTGTACGTGTGTATGTCACTGAAATCCTCCTAAACGGCTGGGCCGATTGTGATGAAATTTTTGTATGTGTTTGAGTGGATCCCTGGGTGGTTTAGATTCATAACTGGACCCGGAAGGTAGCGCTGTTCGGTTAAGAGAACGTCTGTCAGGTCTAGTATATAATTATAAAAGCGAAAGTAAGTTTGTTTGTTTGTTACGCTTTCACGCTAAAACGGCGGCACAGATTTGGATGAAATTTGGTACATGAGTAGACCATGACTTGGGTTAGGACATACAATACTTTTTATTCCAATATTCCCACGGAAGCGAGATTTATGCTGGTGAAACCGCGGAGCGCTGCTAGTAACTCATAAGTTAACACTTATATAATTGGTAACTTCAAACTTGGTCCACGATTTCTTTGTGTGGTTTCAGTCGTTGCAAATTGTAAAATAGCACGTGACTTGGCCCTTATTTGATTAAAATCGTTATGTAATATGAAACGCATTTTCCTTAACAGTGGTTGTTCTTCTTTTTTTTTCTTTTAGTAGCCGTGAGGAAAAGGTTAGCCAATCGGCAATGTGGGTTCCAGGAATAAGCTTGGGTCACTTGGTTTGCCGCATGTACGATCAGCAATAAAAGTTGAATAACACTTCAGTTTTTAAATCTTAATTATTGAACAAGATATTCATAAAAATTACGCGTGCAACACGGTACCTACACGTGGCAGGAGTGAAAGTTCTTAAACATAAATAATAAGAGGGATTTAGTGCGAGAGAGAGAGAGAGTCTTTTTCTCTCTCATGTAATGAAATGTGCCTAAACATGACGCGTCCTTGAATTTTCACTCTCGATTCTCGTCCAATTATCGAATCGCCGCAAGAAGTTTAACTTCAAAAATATATGCTGATATAAAACTTTAATGTCCAGTTTCATTAACGCTACATATTTAACTTTCAGCGCTGAGCCGAGCGTTTAAAATCCAACAGCGTTGTAATGGTGTGTTGGATTCAAAAGTAACGGTTTGACCGCTGTGATCAGAATATGGCTTTATCTAAATTTAATAGTCGCAGCAACAAAAAACATTATCAGTACATATCGCAGGAGTCGTTGTTATTCGCGTTGGTTCCAAAAACACATTTGACAGATTAATGATTTGAAGAGGCTTAATAAACTACTGCTTTTATTTATCGCTTGGTTTAGGTGTCGCCTATTGTTAATCCAAACGAGCATACGAGTATTAACTGCTTTCTAGTGCATGAAATAAAGAAAATCAATGTATGGAATCATTTTGAATCAATTAAGATGATATGTAAAAGTTTCAGTGTTAATCGACTTTTGTTGTTGACTGTACCTGAATACTTCCTCATGGAGGCTCTTTCTATACAGAGAAAGTTAATACTTATTTTACTGAGTTAATTAATATTCTAGAATCTTCATTAATTTCATAGCGTATTCATAGCTTCATACTAAGTGGTTCATTGTATACAAGAAAATTCTTAGATTTTGGACACAATAACTGAATAATAATTGTAGTTTTTTCATAATCATAGTGCTTTATAATGTTTATGCTATCCGAAACGAACTAACTCTTATATTAACCTCTTTGCCAGCAGTTCCTAGATAAACCTAAGTACTAACAAAGCTTTTCAATCTAATTAATTAACCATCAAAACCCTAAGAAATGCGATTAAACGAGGAAACATCAAGAATGCTTAAGAGCGTTACAAGTCTGCCTTGACCTTAACCAGTGGCTAAAAGCATTTCGGTGTTAAGATTTAAAGTAGAGGCCAGGAAGATATTTCTGGATTCACATATAGTTGATAGCACTAAAATGAGTACCTAGCCACAAGCAGGGCGATGCTTAACAGCCAAAAAGGGATAAGCGACATTTTTTTGCGAAATCTACTTATAAATACATACTGGATGATTTTTTTTACCGTCTCGAAATTTTTACAGGGTGTTCTACCCATGAACATGAACAACTTTCACTATGAGACCAACTATGAGATCACGAAAAAAAAATCAGCTGTTTCATGCATTTTGGTCAAGTAGGTTTGAACTTTTCTATTAAACAGTAGATTTTTTTTCGTGATTTCAGAGTTGGTCCCGTAGTGAAAGTTGTTCATATTCATGGGTAGAACACCCTGTAAAAATTTCGAGACTGTAAAAAAAATCATCCAGTATATCGATGCCTAACAGCCAAAAAACCGATTCTAATCATATATGTATATAAGTCGATTTCGCAAAAAATGTCGCTTATCCCTTTTTAGCTGTTAGGCATCGAGGGGCTCGTGGCTAAGTAATAACAGCTGCAAGGGTCGATCAATTAGGATAAGCTACGCTTGCCGAGGTTCGTCCGTGGATGAGTGACCATCTTAGGTACCAAGACCTCTCCGTGCCTCGGAAAGCACGTTAAGCCGTTGGCTCGGCTGTCATTCGTGGATCTTTGACAGTCGTTACGGGTCGTCAGAAGCCCGAAAGTCTGACAACCAGTCTTACCAAGGGGTACCGTAATTCCCCGTCACTCGGTTGTGCAGGTCAGATAGGCAGTCGCTTCATGTAAAATACTGGTCTTCAGCTGCATCCGATTAGACAGGAAGTCGATCCCAACATAGTTGGGGAAAGGCTAGGCAGGTGATGATGATACTTTAGCTCTTCACAAAGAGGGCATCTACCACTAGAGTGGACTTCTTTCGGCCCAGTGACTAGTTCTGAATTTGGATTGGAGTTTCTTGTACAGTGATACCAGGATTTTTGTCGCTTGGATCACATTGCCAGGGGGCCTTGTTGGCCAACAGTTGTGAAATTGTTTTGTGAAATATATTGAAAAAACAAGACAGTGGCGTTAGTCCGGTTTTGGACGCACGCCAAAAGATCCGTTTAATATATAATACATAACACATAATCAGCCTATAACGTTCCCACTGCTGGGACACAGGCCTCGTCTCGATGAGAAGGAGTGGGCCGTAATCCACCACGCGTAGATGGCATAATTATGTCTTCAAATTTTTGGTTCTAGGACCTCACAAAGTTTTCCTTCACCGTTTTGAGCACAGTGGTGATGAAATAATTCACACAAATTAAAACGCCTATCGGGGTTGGAACCTACGACCTACAACTCGTAACTCGCGGCCGTTACCACTGGGCCACCACTGCTCTTCAATTTGATTGAGTTGACAAGAATCCTAGTAACTTAATACGAAAATAAAATCCGATATTCACCGAAAAATAAATAAAAACACACCAATCTCACACAAAGTTAAAAGCTTTATATAACGCTGAGGCTTCAATTATTTACATTTCCTTCGTAAAACATCCACTTTTACCGGCACTCAGTAAACAGATTTATTTAAATCAAAGACTCTAGGAAACACCATCAAAAGAAACAAAATAAACATTTATACTGAGCTACGATTTATTTCAATTTCTCCCTTAATATTCGCAATTTATTTATAAGAACTTCATTTATACATATAATTCATTCATATTAATACGCATTTCAGGAAAAGTAATATCATTTTCGGCTTGACGAAAATCGTAAATCGAAAAACAAATGGCTCTTTCGTCACTAGTCGACTTGGTCAGGAAATTGTATCAAGAAGTCTATAATACTTAATAAATTATCTATTGAGGCTGGATAATTGCCGTCTTTTGTATAACGAGTTCAAAATTAAATATAAACTTTTTATTATCTAATAACTAATACATTAATATTTTAGATAACAACTTATACCTAATTTCGGAATTTTTCGACGCCATATTTTAGTTTGTGAATAGTTTTAGTTAAGTTAGGATATAATTTTGTTATTTTATTAATTAATTAGGTATAAATTAAATTGAAATAGATAATCCAATATGGTTGAGGAGTAACAATACACATTTACATAAATAATAGTAATCAGATAAGTATGAAACATTATTTAAAAACTTATCAAGAAACACTTGAATATAATCTCTTATCAAACAAAAATATCTATCCCATTGTTTATACGCACAGAAATGCAATAAAGCGTGGTACAGATAAAGGGAAACTCGAGAATTCAGCCCGTGCGAACAAATATTCACGTTGCAACCACATTCTGTGATAATGCGAAGCGGTATTCGAGGTATGAAGCGAAAGTATTCAACACTATCCTTATGAGAATTTTATTTTTCGAGGCACCAAGTAGTTCTCACACTTTCCATCAAAATATATTGAATTATTTACTTATCAATCAATCAACTCAGCATTTCGCAGTTCGTTGCTAGATATAGGCCTCTCCCAGGCTGCGCCACCACACCCTGTCCTTCGCCTTCCGCATCCAGTCTGTCTCAGCTACTTTCTTAAGTTCAGGCGTCCCACAGTGCACTTGCCGATACGCGGTCTCCACTCGCAGACTCGTCTGTACCACCGGGCATCGGTCTGAAAACAAACATGGCCAGCCCACTGCCACTTCTTCACTAATGTTAGGTATTGTTCCTTCCAAAATCACAAATGTTCTTCATTTAATTACAGTTTATTGTTTCTTACGCACTCCCACACTAAACAACACACCAATCGATTTGATCAGCCTGTTCTATAAACAACGTGGGATAACAAGATGCTGCTGTGTTTTGGTGGCGCTGATCGTTTTATTGGTTCGTAAAGATGTGTGGGATATCTCGGAAAATATCGATTTAATTTGATTTCGTAAAACTAATCACGGATTTCTCTATACCTAGCAACTGCTTGTTTATTTTATAATAACTGTGAAATGACCAGCTGCATGGGGTTATACTAGAAGCCGACCCCTACATAGTTACGAAAAGGCTGGTAATAGGATGACGAGGAATGAAACCAAAAGTCTGTATATCAGTGTGAAACATTGTTTTCGGAACCAATACGTTTCCTGAAACATTCAATATACATCACATTCACATCTTATCAATATAATGTTTGGACTCTAAGTTTGCGGGCACGAAACCAGCGGCGGTCGAGCGATGGCGACTGTGGAGCGGCGCGGGGCAGGGCAATTCGGCAGCGGGCTTGGGGTGGACACGAAACTGGCGGCCGATCCAGCAGGAAGTAGCGGCCGTTGAGCGGCGAAATCAAACAAGTTGGTTCCCGTCGCTTGCGCGTCGCCACACAAACTCAAAGCATTTATTTCAAATAAACCAATTACAGGCACTTTTGAATTGTCAAAGAGCCGGTCAGTTAGTCAGAAAGTTTAAGATAGTTCGCATTCCAAAGCGTAGATCTCTATGGAGAAGAACGGGCAAGAAACTCCACGGACACTCTTTTAAATCAAAATATTGTTACAAAATATTGGTTATATCATGCATGTTTAAATTGAGTATGTGAGAACAATGTAAAAAAACGTGCACGTTAAAAGCATCCGCAACAAAAATATAAGAGTCAAAACGATTCAAAAATTAAAATAAGCCGTGGCAGCTAAGAGGTGACCAGTCCCTAATGACGGCGCCCGTTCACGAACATGACGCATGGATCAGCACCATTCAGCTCAACCATTTTGAAGGGAACTTAATGATCCAACACACACGCCACCACCAGCGAGACATTTGAGTGAGCATGACATACTCTCAGTCGCCAGGGCGAATTCAAGTCACTAAAAGACGTTACCAGTTAATGGTAACTTTATAGTAGGTAGGTACATAGTGCTCACACATGTCACCGCGCCGCTACCGCCCGTGCATCGCTCGATCACCCCGCGCCGCTCCGCCCGTTTCGTGCGCATCTCTTCAGAATGTTATTTATGACTTTTAATTACGCCGCCCGGCCCGCAATCGCCGTCGCTCGGCCGCCGCTAGTTTCGTGCCCACAGATTAAAAGAGACCATAACCTCTGAGTTTGTTTCGGCATTTGTTCTCAGTGATCAGTTGGGGAAAGAATAGGGATGATGCCTGGGTAAAAAAAAGTAATTCTATTTAGTCCGTCAGTCAGCTAATAAAAAAATATCAGACACGTATTTTTTGCTTTATCATATTAATGAAGAATTACTTAGGTAAACCGCATTAAAGTCGGAGAGCGGGGCTCGCTACGTGACAACTCAGTATAAAATCTAGCAAGCCGTGACGTCATGCCATATTTTAACTCAATGTATCGCCGTAATCTTTTGATTACGTAAAAAAAGAAAAAATACGTGTCCAATATTTTTTAATAATCTACCTGGCGGACAAAAAAAATAGTCATCATCCCTGTTCAGAACCTCCAATGCTCAGCACTTGAGTTTGCAACCACAATCAAAAATAGGTGGAGGTAATAATAGAGACATCCAAAGACATAAATCTATTTACCAAAAGGTTTTACTCCACAAAGCCACAGACACTCATATCTTCTTAGAAAGGCAGACAGTATCCATTAGAGCCCTGAGTGGCACTTCTAGTGCGATCAATCAGCCTTGGTGCCTCAAAAGGCAGGCTGTCAGTACGAAAGAACTGACTTATTGGAGGCACTGAAGACCTTTTTAGGGTTCCGTTATCAACAAGGAACCCTTATAATTTCGCCATATCCGTCTGTCTGTCTGTCTGTCCGAGGCTTAGCTCAGAGACTCTTAGTGCTAGAAAGCTATAATTTGGCATGGTTATACATATAAGTTTCATATTTTTTTAGGGTGCCTCCCCTACACGTAAAGTGGGGATGACTTTTATTTTTCTCTTTTATCCCATGGTGTGGGGTGTCGTTGGATAGGCTGTTCATAAATTTTGCGGGTGTGTGAAAAACATGTTTCGATTCAGGGCTCCGTATGCGAAATATTAAGCTTTAAGTGCACATTTTTGCTAGAGTCAAGTGTGTGTGTCCCGCCAGCTAAATGGTTATTTTTGGATATGTGAAAAAATTCACGGCAGTAGTTCAAATTCAAATACAAAATATTTTATTTCACATAAGCCTACATGGGCACTTATGAAACGTCAGAAGCTAGGTGCACTGTTCCAATTGGTCGTTTCCTATGGAGAAGAACCGGCAAGAAACTCCACGGTTACTCTTTTAAAAATAATTGGCTTTTACAACGTTTTCAAATTACAGTGTTATTAAGCATGGGAGGACAGTGTAGGCCTGTCAACAAGTACCAGGTACTTAACAAAGTTAACGAAGTAACAAAGAAAATTATCACAGCTAAGTAGGCTTTACAAGTTAACGAGTAACAGTCGGCCATCTTAAATTTGCAGTTAGAATGTATGAGAGAACATGTTCTTCAACTACAATATTGAGATTTTTTTTTGGGATTAATTCATCTCAACTACGGAACCCTTCATTGTGCGTGGTCCGACACGCACTTGGCTGGTTTTCTAACATTAGAAAGGGAAGGATACGGAAGGATACGTATTTGTAATGTAATATGGAGGCCTTATTCTTGACAGACATTAGGGTAAGTCCTTTGTACGTATTCGTGTAAAATATACTACAGTATAATATGGGCAGTATACCTCTACTTAATAAAAATCTTCATTCATTCATTAATTCACTGACAGACAACGCACAGCTCAAACCTCTAAATCTTTAAGCATGAAATTTTGCACAAGGGTTCCTTATATTTATAGCGAAAGTGAGCACTTAGGTAAAGTCAAAGTCTAATCATTTATTACAAATAGGCACATAAAAGGCACTTCTGAACGTCAAAATTTACAAAAAAAATAGAATTCTAGTCTCCCCTTATAAAAGATAGTTTCGTACGGAGAAGAATGGGCAAGAAACTACACCAAATGTTTTACAATATTTTGTATACATTACTTATATGAGAATACGATGCACCTAGAATAAAATTACTATACCACAATAGATAAAAAGAAATAAAATGAAGCAATGACAAATAAATTAATACATGGTGCTTTGCGGGATGTTCGAAAGAGTTACCGCGGCCCCGGCACAGGCAACTGAAGGAACACGGGTGGGTTTTAGTCAGTAAAAGTCTGAAACACCCTCCCGCTCCGCCCAGAGCGGGAGAAGTCATTTGATGACTTCCCATCCAAAAAAAAAGATACATGGTGCTCACATATTCACATATTTACAGACATTGTAATAGTGTATGATTTTCCAAAAAAATTAACAAGTAATAATAAGTCAGTGTGTGAGCTAAAGTAATCACAGAATGTAAAATCAATATCATAATACAATTAAATTTGCAACCAGTTTCATTTTGTTTAGTTAAGTGGTATTGATAATGACGTAATGACGAAGCTTTCATCCCCTATTTCACCCCTTTATTTAAGGAATTCTTGTGTAAAATTTCATAGTTTGAGACCCAGATAGATATACTCGTAAGTTGACAGGGTGGATTAACCGTCAGTGTTATTTTGAAGATGTAATTAATGATCTATGAAACCTTCCCAAGCCACACATAACGTGAACAATATAATGTTACCAACAGTAACTTAAAGCTAATTAATATTGATCCAGTATCACAAAACCTCCTTAAAAAATAAAATACTTATGTACCTCTCTACCAAAGCCTCTCTGTAGAGAATATTTAAAAAAAAATACTTGTGCGTCTGTATTTTTAAATTTAAGGAACGCAAGAATAGTTTTAACCTGTGTTTAAAAAGTGTCATTAAGTATGAAAATTATGTTAATATGTACAAAAAAAGGATCTACGTCTGCCAACCAACAAATGCTTTGCAGTTTGGCAGAGATAATAATATTATCTTGTAAAAAAATATATCTGTGAATAAACACTTCTTAGTTTTATTTTTAATCCAGCGTTTGAATCTAGTAACACTAGATCGTGACTAATTAGCTGCTTCTTTATTCAAATCCTGCACTCGATACTAGCTGCTGGTCTGGATTGAAAAGTGTTTAACACAATCATCCTACAACGTTCCCACTACTGGGACACAGTGGTGCTATTCTGTAAAGATCCCACCGTGAAAATTTAGGTGAAGTGAGCGTGATGTGAACTGTCATCCCACCTTACTCTACTAGGGATTGACAGCTCACTTTATACTCACTTCACCTAAGAGTTCACGGTGTGATGTTTACAGAATAGATCGGCTGGTCTCCTCTCTGTGAGTGGAGTCAGCCACAATCTACCACGCGGGCCTCGTGCTGGTTGGTGGATGTCACATGTCTTTGATTTTTTTGGTTCTAGGATATGACACGCCAATTTCCTCACGATGTTTCCCTTCACCGTTTTGACAGCAACGGTGATGAAATAAATTACACAAAATAAAGTGCCTGCCTGGGTTCGAACCCACGACCTACGTCACGCCTGAAGTGTTTACGTTGGTCAAATATCGATCTAGTGTCACTGGATGCCAGCACTGGCTTGAAATAAATGTAAATGAGCCTTTATACTTATGATTCCGAGCAGATCAACTCCCTAACATAACACCTATTACTTTTTGCCCTTTGGAACTTATCCGACATTGTCGCAAAAGGTATAACGTGTGCTGAAACTCAAAGCGTAGTGGTGAATGCTAATGCTCTATTTTCGTGCCGACCTATGTGCCTGCCTTTGTTCCATTATTGGATAAAGTATGGATCATCCGTGGACTGTTGTAACGTGCTGAGATTTTAGTGGGTGCCGGGAGAGTGGAAAGTTGTGTTTTGAAAACAGCTGTGCGGGTTCGGTTTACGAAGTTCATGTTAAAATTGTTGACAATTTTCATACTATCTTCATATTGCCGTTAATTGCTCGTTGTTGCCGAGACTCCATCGATAGCCACAATTGACAAAGCAATTTAGTTGACGTGTTAAGTAAGTACTGTAGAGGCTTTAATCGAACCTGTCTTTAGCATGAAACCTTCGCGAGTTGTTTGATACATTTAAAAGACAAACATTGATTTTGAAAGACAGAATAGATTCGAATTTGACAGAATAGGCAAATTGTTTTATATTCAGAGAGTGGAAATATAGGGCTTGATATGTAAACATGATCTTCTATAACGTATTAAATAATAATATAGTGCTCCCATGTGTCTTATTTGGTAATTTAGACGCCCAAGCACACACCACAGGCACATCAGTATAGAGGCATGAGGAACAGGGTGTAAAGTTCACTCATCCTCTATGAAAAGGGAGGATCCTCCGATCAGACGGGAGTTGTGTCTGGTGGGTTACTGCCCGACGGTTGATGTCGGGGTGTTGTATATATGCTAGACGCGCGGTTAACTCTGATTGCGCGATGCAGGATTTTGCGTGACGTCAGTGTGACGCGTTCCATTGTGGTGATGTAGATATGCCGCCACATCAGCACACAAATACACGTAGTGATCAGCCTGTCTCCCCTAGTACCCGGGCAGATTGCTACAGTACCTACAACCGGCACCGCAATGTACTGTTCTCGTTATTGATATAATTTTAAACACATATGTCGGAAATACGTTAGCCACTCGTTTGACTAATCGGGACGCCAGCGCCACCAAGCGGCGCTCGACAGAGTCTACAACATAACGCTCGTCGACCGAAGTTAAGCAGAGTTTGTCGCTGGCTGTCGAGCAGTGAACACGTTTAGAAACTGTCCCGCGTCCCGTATAGTTGTGTCGTGTACCTACAGTATGTGAATAGCTAGTGTGATTAATTTGATCGTGAATTATAATTTGATTTGAACTGCAAACGGTTTTTCTATTGCGCAATAACGAACACTACACATAGCACGTCCACACTAGTTAAAATATGGCTGACGATAACTAGAGAGATGTGCCTTTTGCGTCATATACATAAACTCACGCCTTCTTCCCATGGAGGTAGGCAGAAACTACAGAACGCCACCTGCTACGATCCTTACATACTCCTTTTGCCTCGTGATATTATTTTATTCTAGTTATAAATGATAATTTTGTATCACGCTTGTAATCCCCGAGGACCCCGACAGGGTAAGTATGTCAGGTACTTAGTACGCATTCTGGTTAGTTATGTTAAAAGTCCTATGTAATATGGGGTGAGCCTTTTGCCACTAACCAAAGACATTTCAAGACTCCTACTTTTGAATTTGTTTTCTAAGGGAAAATCTAAATTTCCGTTTGTTGTCCCAGTGATGATGCCACGTTGAGCAGTAGCGATTCCTAATTAATTTATAGCCCATAACCATAAAAACTACTTTCTGTTATTATATTATACTAGCTGTGCCCTGCGACTTCGTTCGCGTGGATGTCGTGAAAAAACTCCCTCGTCCCCGAAACGTCGCGTTGCATCGCCCGCCCGCGCTATTACTTCGTTTTTGCTTAGTGTTCCTTCTGACCTTTTTTCTTTTTGGTCGGCTCCTAAGGGTCGTGGCGTGCTGTTAAATAGCCTATAACCATCCTCGAGAATTGGGCTACCAAACGCGAAAAGATTTTTCAAAGCCGATTTTTTGTTCAAGATTTCATGGGTTTTAATTTTTTTTTTTTTGCGCAGAACTCTAATTATTTTTCTAAAACAAAAGTAGCCTAAGTTACTCCGTGTAACATCAGCTCTCTGCCAGTGAAAGTCCCGTCAAAATATCCGTTAAATAGCCGGTAAATAGCCGTTTCGGAGATAAGCCGAAACAAACAGACAGACAGACGCACAGAAAAAAATGTTAAAGATTACTTTTTTGTTACAAGTACCGCATATACTTTCATATGCATTTAATAAAAAGTTATTATATTGACATTACATACAGACACTTCAATTTTATTTATTTGTTTAGATGTATAGATAATTATATCCTCGTTGGACTAGTGGTTACAAGCGCTACTGCTGAGCATGAGGTCCTGGGTGCGACTCCCAGGTCGGCCAAAGTGTTCTTGGGTTTTCCCATCATAAATTTCTCAGCAGCAGCCCGGAGTCTAGATTTGTGCCCGGTTGATGGTAATAGGCTCGCCCCGTATTTCATGGGACTTAAACATAACTGGCAAAAATGTGGGTGTACTATAGGTACACCTCTGCCTAACCCTTCGTGGATTACAGGCGTGATCTTATGTTGTATATATTTTCAAGCATAAAAAACTCTAATACATAATAAAGTCTAGGTCAGTATTATAATATTTAGGTACTCTAGAATTTCTTAGGAGTTAATTACCTCGTGGGTAGTCAGCAATAGCACAGAATAAAAAATTACAATATTTTATCTTCATAGAAAACGGCTGAAACGACGCGCTTCGACCTCTCAGTGTGCACAGTACAACAGTCTCGAGTGCGCAGCAGATACGCCCGGACGCGGAAGGCGCGACATTTATTTACGTGAAATATGGCAAGAAGTTATCGACTGTATTGTTCAGTGTTGTATGGATGTTTGAATTCATCATTCATCGAAACCAGAAATATCATTTTTTACATTACCAACTCAATCGGCAAAGTAAGCCTATATAACAATGATTTTAGTTTTATTTATTACTGTGTTATGTAGGTAGTTGTATATATATATATTTTTTGATATACAACATGTCCTGGAATTAAAACACAACCTCTTTAGGGATCATTGTACTCATTATTATGAACAGCTTTTACTATGGGACTATACCTGAAATCGCGAAAAAAAAAACATAGTAATATTTTGTTTCGGTGACACTGCATCCGCTATAAGCCGCCATGTTGGATTTGTTTACAGTCAACAGCGTATAACCCGCGGAATAACATGGCAACGATATCTCGTTTATCAAAATGCGACGAGCAGTTTAGGAGTTGTGAAGGAAAGGAACAGATGAACGTACATATATACATAGCCTATCAAAATCATACCCTTCTTTGGCTTTGCCGTAGTCTCGTAAAAATTAAAATTTACAAGATTTGCAGCAAGCATTTTAACAAAAAAAATTACAAAACAAAAAGAAGGAAAAAAAGGACGGAAAAAATTCAAGAAAAAAAAAAGAATAGGTACTAATTGATAGACAATATATGACAATATAGCATTATCAAATAAATTCGTCACCCAAGAGACACAGTCAGTGGGCCACCCTAGTGCGTGTTTATCTAACAAGCGGCCGTAGGTAATTATTTCAAGGTCACTGCCGAGACATACTACTGCTGCTTATATTTATACTGTGGCAATAGTAAGGCGTTAATTGCTTGGAAGACCTAATTAATAGCTCCTGTCTTTTGTCGGGTTGGCACTAAATTATCTGTACGATAAACTTCTTAATAGGGTAGGCAGAAATGCTGCGTAGACGTTTTCAATATTTGTGGTAACTCGGTAATAGTCTGTTTGTATATGGCTACTTAGAAAAACTGTCAGTTACGAAACCTGGGATCTATATCTTAACTGGGGATTTATCGGTTTGTCATACACACAACACGGAGGTGCCGCAGCGGCTGGCAAAATTGCCAGCACTTTCCATACAATCCAAGCGTGTCCCCGTTAAGGCGAAAGCGTAGCCCGCGACATTCAAATTTTCTTACGTTTTTTGCAATTTCATCAATTCATTAAAGTCATCAATACAACTCTCTAAGACCAAGTAATTCCATCGAATGACTATTTCATGAAATCTTAACATTTCAGGATTTTTCATTTCATTCTAATGATTATAATTCTGCAAATACATATTTGTTACGGTCGCGAATTCTACTTTAATCAACATACACTTAGACAATGAGCTGCAAATTGAAAAAATCCTAAGAAAATTTTAATTTCGCGGGCTACTTTAGCGCTTCCCCTTAACTCGCACTACGTAACAAATGACGTATAGCAGCTGACGGCGTTGAAGGTGGTTTGTGACAGAAGTTTTGCGCTCAACGCAACTTCAGCGCCACGAATTTCTTTATTACTGCCATCCGTAGACGCTGCCGGCGCGGCTGTACCGTGCTCTGGTTATACACCTGCCTTAGGGGTCCCGGAAACGATCAGGTGCAGTAATATTAATTAGTATTTGTAGTAATATTGTCAATCGCTTCATTGCGCATCAATGTGTATCCATCACGTAAAAATTGACAATTGCAACTCTTCAAACTCGTCAGGGAAAACAGGCGTTACCTAGGGTAGGTGTGTAACTCTAAGTAGGTAATTTATTACGAACACAAAAAGGTTATTTTCATTCTTCATCTTCAAATTAGTTTTCCTCCCACCATCTTAGTAACCAAACCTGACAGTTCGAATAATATCAAAGCATTTACGAATACCTAATGTAATTTGTGGAAATGTCAAAATGTTATTAGAGGTTTTTGTAACCTTTAACAGCCCCACGTATCTAATTAGTTATGTAGGTAGGGCGTAGTATTTTGATATTTTTGGCTTGATTGGTTGGTTACGTAAAAAGTCGTTCTGCCTACCCTTTATGACCTTATTATCACAATAATTCTTAGAATTTTTCACACAGAGAATTTCCTAAAATTGTGAGTTCACTCGAGGATGTTATTTCAAATGGCTTTTTTGTAGGCGGTTCTAGACTATTGTTATAGAAGGTCACATTGTTATGGGGGGCTTGTGGTTAAATCATAACAGCCGCACGAGTCTATCTTCAAGGTTAAGCAACGCCTTCCGAGATCGGTCTGTGGATGGGTGACCATCCATTACGTACTGAGAACCCTCCATGTCTCGGAAAGCAGGTTAAGCCGTTGGTCCCGGCTGTCATTCGTAGATCTTCGACAGTCGTTACTGGTAGTCAGGAGCCTGAAAGTCTGACAACCAGTCTGACCAAGGGTTATCGTGTTACCCAGTAACTGGGTTGTGGACTTTAGATAGGCAGTCGCTCCATGTGAAATACTGGTATTCAGCTGCATTTAAGACTGGAAGCCGACCCCAACATAGTTGGGTCAGGGCTAGGCAGATTATGATGATGGTTGGTAATTGAAAGTATAAAAAGTTCCAATATATAATTATATACTATATACCTATACTAAAGGCTGCTTACTTTATGATACTGTGCTATATACAACATGTTCCTTCTGATATCCCATAACTCTAGGGGGTCATTGTACTCATCATTGTGAACAACTTTTACTATGGGACCAAACTTGAAATCGCGAAAAAAAAATCGGTTGTTCCCTACATTTATGTTCGCATAACTTGTCAAAATGCAGAGAACAACTGATTTTGTTTTCGCGATTTCAAGTTTGGTCCCATAGTAAAAGTTGTTCACAATGATGAGTACAATGACCCCCTAGAGTTATGGGATATCAGAAGGAACATGTTGTATAGTGTTTCCATTTGAACTTTTTGAATTTCAGGTAATTTATCCGCTTAGATTCTTAAGAGGGTTGTCACATTTTGCACCTCTCTCGCTCACACGGGTCAAATTTTTAATAATGTTAAATGAAAAGATGCATTTTTGAAAAATGTAATCAATGGGCCGTCTACAAAATAATATTAATTTAATAGGTAATTATTAAAAACACATTTTTATTGTGGCATTTATTTACATCATCTCGAAAACAGATCATAATACTTAATTACCTAAGTTTATTAGATAACACAATAGAAATGTGTTTCTGATAACTACCTATTAAATTAATATTGTTTTGTAGACTGCCCATTGATTACATTTTTCAAAAAAACCATTTTTCATTTAACATTCTTAAAAATTTGGTTCTGTTTGAGCGAGAGAGGTGCAAAATGTGACAACGCTCTTAAGAAATTAATAGAAAAAGTTTTTTCACATTTGTGGCTCTTCTAGTGCACTAACCTGGATTGGTCCAGAAGTCTTTTAATCCTTATACGAAACTGCATCGATTGGCGTCATAAAAATCAAACGTGAGAATTGACATTTTTCTAGTTGGCTGTACTATTTTTTCAAAATCTGTGAATGCATTATCAATAATTATTCAAAAGGATAATGACAGTCTCCTAAGAACGTTTTCCTGTAGCTGCAACGGTTAAGGTATCTGCCCATACTGCCCCGTTTAAAACATCCACTCTGTATACCTACAGCAGTAGATAGAGATATCATGTTTTTTAAAGTGTAGGTTTTTCTAATAAGTATGTACTTTGATAATATCTACTTTTAAGTATTCTTAAAAGAGAAACTGTGAAGTTTCTTGCTGGCTCTTCTCAATAAGAAACGACCAATGCAGGTTTTCATGAAATTTACGCCACCAGTTGACGCCACTTTGACAAGAGGTCCTCCATTTCGACAGTGAATATAAAATAGATGATGACTTTCATCATTCGTTAAAATACATGATGTCGTTCATCATTTGTTTCATTCTTTCATCATTCAGTCACGACTAAAGAAATTATAGGCGCTTTGACACTTTAGAAAGGTGTCCGGACCTGACGTCTCAGTGCTGCTACTTATTGAACGTCATGTCCGAAAACCCTCATTCGAACCGCGCACCTAGCTTCTGACATTTCATAAGTGCCCATATTGGTTTATGTGAAATAAAATATTTTTAATTTGAAGAAATGTATCCTGTTAGACGAGTTTAATTTTTACCCTAGGCATTGCTAGGGTAAAAATTACCATCACATCATTACTCATTAGTAAAACGCAGAAAGTAAAAAAATCGGGCTGAAACCGTGGCTAACAACATATTTAGATTGAATAGGTACTGCGTGGGAAGAAACATTGAAACATTGTCGAAAATGGAAAATGTATTCTAAAAACAATAACAATTATTTTATTTTTATAACCTCATTAACCTTTAACGAAACTTAATACTAGGAATACAAATATTTTACGTGGAGTTACCAATAGCAGTATATCGCTTGTATGCTTACATTACTGTCAAACATAAAACGTATCTCTACATTTTATAAAATAAAGTCACTTTCCGCGTCTGTTTGATCCGCTAACTCCTACTAAACCATGCAACGGATTTTGATGCGGTTTTCAATGCGGTTTTCACCATCCCTAAGATAATTGTTCTCGAAAGGTTTATTTATATACAAGATGTAACTAAATAACGCAAAATCTCTTAAGGGATCACTGTACTCATCATTATGAACAACTTTTACTATGGGACCAAACCTGAAATCGCGAAAAAAAAATCTGCTGTTCCCTACATTTTGACGAGTTATGCGAACATAAATGTAGGGAGCAGCTGATTTTTTCTCACAATTTCAGGTTTGGTCCTATAGTAAAAAATACTCATAATTATGAGTACAATGACCCTTTAAGAGGTTGTGCGTTAATTATTTTACACCTTGTATTGTATATAATAAAACCTAATTAAGCTTTCATGTAGGTAAGTAAAAAAAAAACAATATTTTGCAACCAAATCGGCGAAAAATAAATTTATATATTATATGGCCTACAAAGGCTAAGAAGAGTACATAAAAATGATGTAGAAGAGAATTGTAGTTCTTCTAAAATCATAAAGAAAACTCCGCAACCAATATCTCTATCTGTTACGGTTGACTCACAGTAACCATTTCTTTGATTAAAACTTTAATTAAAAATTGCATTACTTGCGACGCTATTCACTCTAAAGCCGGCCACATACAATCGGCATTCCGTTTCGGAATCCCGTTTCGAAATATCGATCCGGAATCTCCAAACGCAGCAAATTCACACTTAGGCGCCGCGGTTGGCACATCAGCGCCATCGAGCCACTTCACTCAAAATCTAAGCATTAATCTATACATATGTATATACATAATTGTTATAAATTAATGTCGCTTTTCGTGTCTGTCTGTGTGACCGCGTTGTTTCTTTAAACGCGATATTGATACGGTATTCACCATCATTTAGACTTAGAAAATTTATTCCGAAAGGGTTATGTCAAGACGTGCAAACCTTGCGGAGCAAGGGCGGGTTGCTAGTTGCAATTAAACCAACTACAAGCACTTTTGAAATGTCAAGGAGTCGCTTAGTCAATAATTGAAGCTAGTAGAAGAACGAGCAAGAAATGCCATGCCACTTCCAGTCTAACCAGATCAAGTCATAAGTCATTTATTCATTATTTTGTTTAGACTATGTCAATGTACGATACTGATGTCAATATACAATACTAATGTCAATATACAAAATTTATGTCTTTTATTGGCATTTCATCATTCTGTCTTTAGATTTTCTCTGCTATAAATTATGAAGTAATACGCTTTGTTCACCAGCAAAGATTTTAGCCGTTTCTTAAATATGCTTACGTTGAATTATTTGATTGACCGTGATATGTGGTTAAATATGACTAGCGCCATGCAAAATACACTTTTATACATTAATGCTGTGTGGGACCTTCTTACGCATAGGCTAGTTGTTCGGGTTAATCACCGAAGAATAAGAAACATGTCAGCATTATTGCGACACCGCGCTATATGCATTGAATATTTTATGTATCACCTAAGTAAAATAGTCAGTACGCTTTCGGATAGCATATCGGGCGCGACTCAATCTCATCCTATTCACCTCATTAGTTTTAATTGTTATCCCATTTATATTACTGAAATATATCAACCTTTACAATCTTCAATCTTAGTATATCTTAATCTAACCCTAACCCCGATCACTAGTCTTATCCCGTCGACTTCGGTTATTAATATCTGATATGTTTTTAAATAACTTTGGATTGGTCTTAGCAAATACAGCAATCTTAAAAATTTATAAGGATGGAAGTGTCAATATTTTAAATTTAATAAATAATGTTTACATATATCTATGACCTGTAATCCAAACATTTATCCTAATACACTTTTTCTGTCCTTTAAATACTGTTTCCCTATTGGTCTATTAATATTACTGGGAATTTTAACGAGCTGACCTTTGCATTCCGTTAACTTCGAGTGCCTAAATTGAGCCTTCCGATTACCACTAGTACTCTTTGAAATGTCAAAGGTGACTACAAAATCCCCGCGCAGTTTTCTACGAGTTTATCAATTTCATCAGCATAGTGCAGCGTGTCATCTTCTGCCTTATCTCTCTGTTAGCCGTCTTCACCCTTTTCTAACTATCTCATCTTTCATACAACCCATGGTCTCTAACGGCTGAACCCAATAACTTATCTATCACCAGTTTTGGCATACTGGAGTTAGAAAAACCTATCTATGTATGGTTTTAACGTCCCAATAATCTATAAGAGATTATGGAATCTTACCGGCCTGACATAGGGACAGATAGAGTTATACTGTCTACCATCAATAGCGATCTGTCTTTTACTGAAAATAGGTTATTGGGTTCGACCGTTAGCTGATCAATCGAGACAGATTTTAAAAAATCTGTGACTTGATAGAAAGCTACACTATTACTACAGGAAATGTTTTATGAATTCTACGCGGATGAAGTCACCGGCAAAAGCTATTTAACTATATAAAATTTAATTTTATCAGACAATTCTTTTACTAATTACTTTAGACTTGGCAGCAATTCCACTAGAAATAAAACATTATCAAAAACTTGTGAATTTCATTCAGAAAATGAAATGAAAAATACTTCTGCAAAGTATTATGTGTCAGTTGAACAAATCTCGGAAAGTTACGCAATTAGGAAAATGAAATTATACTCTAATTGAAAATGCACTTAATTTCAACGTGCTTAAGTCTCATTTCAGTTATTCATTTAGTGTTAAAACCATTTTTCTCATCAAGATTGATGATATTCACATTTTTATCTCCTGAACGCAGTTTTCAAGAAAAGTAACGAGTTGGCTTTTCACAGAGGCTGTTTCATATAAGATGACCCCTGATATAGATGTATAATCCATAAAGTAGAAGTACAGTAATAGAAAAGAACGGAGACAACAGCTTTTTGGTCTTCAAGTGATGCCTCCTAATTTTGTACGTGATGCAGGTGCACCCTGGGCTGCCCTGAGCACCTCACCCACCTCGCTATATGACATATCTCGTCTCGTTTTACAGCCGAACCCAATAACCTATCTATCACCAGTTTTGACATACTAGAGACAGAAAAACCTATCTATCTGTAACTTTAACGTCCCCAATAATCTTACCGGCCTGACATGAGGACAGATAGATTTATACTGTCTACCATTAATAGCGATCTGTCTTTTACTGAAAGTAGGTTATTGGGTTCGGCTGTTAGTGTTATGGACTATTGACAGTGACAGTTCATGAACCCAGCTTAGATGTACTGATCGCGTTCAGATTTATTGGTGAACTTCGTCCTAAGACTTTACATAAGAACGAAATATGTATATACACATACACAGCGAAATATACACATCAATTATGATGGAAAAGTGACTGGATTCATTTCTATATAATTTCGGTATCACGGCTAGAATATTTGATCAAAGGCAGTCCTCAATAAGGGTTTCATTATTTTCGAACATTGCATTGGTGATAAATAACAATCAATCGGCTCGGCTTCCAGCCTAACCGGATGCAGCTAAATTTTACATGGAGCGACTGCCTATCTGACCTCCACAACCCCAGTTACTGGGTAACACGATACCCTTGGAGACTGGTTGTCAGACTGCCGGCCTTCAGAACCGTAACAACTGTTAAAGATCTACGAATGACAGCCGGGACCAACGGCTTAACGTGCTTTCCGAGGCACGGAGGGTTCTCGGTATGACCGATGTTCTCGGAGTTATGGATGGTCAGCTATCCACGGGCCGACCTCGGCAAGCGTTGCCTAATTTGAAGATTGCGGCTGTTATGATTTAGCCACAAGCCCCCCATAATAATGTGACCTTCCATAACAATAGACTAGAACCACCTGCAGTAAAGCGTTTTGAACTAACAGCCTCGATTTAACTCAGAATTCCAGGAAATTCTCTTCGTGAAAAATTGTAAGAACTATAGCGATCATAAGGTATAAGGGGTAGGCAGAACGACCTCGTGCGTAAAGCTTGTAACAAATAGACAACCTCACTTGTTTCTCCTTTCGGTATTTATGTCAAACATAATCCTTTAGAAGCTTCTCACGATACGACATGTCTTGTGCAATCATTTTAGTTGCTTGTGCTAAGTTGAAGTTACTAATCCGGCCTAGAGTAGGTATTAGCTTAGGCGTTGTAGGTACTAAAATATAGGTACGATTATACATAACCACTGAAGAAACACAACTAGCGAAATCTGTATGTCTACGTCACCGTGTGATTGTTAACACCGTTAGTTTATAATTTATCTCGCGAGATTGTAAATTGTGAACTGTACCATACTGCTTACAATACAACCTATTAATTGTTGATAGTTTATAATCTATTCATGTCAAACCGTGCCGCAGCAGCGGCCGGCGAGCGCTTCTTCCAAGTTGTGCGCAGTTACTTGACTATTTAGTATCAGCGCACGGTGCTTTCGTCGCATGCAAGATTGATACCAGTCCACAATTTGTCAGTTTGCCATGGATATAATAAAAATAATGCTTTAAACTGTAATGATTTGTTGACTATCGATAAATTTATCGATAGTTTACAATCTTGCGAGATAGATTTTGAGCTAACGACATTCATAATCATACGGAATAGCAGGCATGATGTGTAATAAACACAATTTTTAAAGTGCGTTAACGATTTTAATTGTTTGTCAGTCTTTTCAAGCCTTAACCGCTGCATGGATTTGGATGAAATTTAGCACACGGATAGGTATGACCTGGGTTAGGACAAGGATATTATTTATTCCGGTAGTATGTTCTCGTGGGATAATTTCCGACCTCCACGCGGGCGAAGCCGTGGGCAGTCCATGATTCTATGCCCAGGTCGGACAGTTTCCATGGGCATTTATATTACGAAAAGAAAAAGGAAAAAAGAAAATACATTTATTTATCACAGACGAAAGGTTCAGTTGCCGCCCGGAGTTTGGATATGGGGTCCGTTAATGGTGATAGCATCGCCATGGGCTCATAACATAACTCGCAAAACGGGGGTGAATTATGTATATGTCGCAGTAAGATGGTTATAGCCATCATATAGTTATATCCGTTGGGATATAGCTATATACCGTAATATAGTTATATAAAAGCGGTTCATACCTGTCAGAGTGCCTTTATTTTTGTTACTGCAACCAATTTTGACGTAGCGCTCGCTTCGTTCGCTCGGCTCGCGCGTAGTTGGTCACAGTTCTAACCTAACCTATTTGGCTGGAGTGCCCTAACAGCTATATTACTAGTTCGTGCTCGTATCATAGTTATATTCCTAGTAAGATAGTTATGAACCGCTTTCATATAACTGTATTCCTAGATATCCCTAGGGCTATAACTATATCACGGCTACTACCATCTTACTGCGACATATACACCTGCTTATCCATTGAGAGGATAAAAGCGTGACATTATTTGAATAGCGTACACGATTACGGCCGACGACGTATCTTGGCGAATCTGAACATAGGCACTGCGAACTTTCGCGCATGTTCTCTCACTCACACTCGCCTCATGTCACCATTTGGTTCATAAAACATGTTACTGCGCAGCCTTCTGCGCGAAGTTTGGACTCGCCAAGATACGTTCATCGTATGATAATCGACTCTACACACTCGAAGTAATTCGTAGTACGCTACATGTTAGTGGTAACAAAACTAGTATGCTAGTTTCTCGTTCTATTGCAACTCCATACTACGCTAGGCCAGGTCAAGGTCAATGTGTCACCACGGATGTGTGGTCGACTGTACGATTCTAAATACATAAATAAATAAACATAACATCATAACATTACGCCTGTATTCCTCGAAAGGTTAGGCAGAGATGTACCTATAGTACACCCACGTTTCGCTAGTCATGTTTAAATCCCATGTAATAGGGAGCTAGCCTATTGCCATCAACCGGACACAAATCCAGACTTCGGGGTGCTACTGAGAAATTCTAGATGGAAAACCCAATAACACCGCCCGACCCGGGAATCAAACCCAGGACCTCATGCTCAGCAGTAGCGCTTGCGACCACTAAACCAACGAGGCAATCGAGGCAACGAGGCAAGGAGGGAGGTATTGTGTATTTATTTTGTTTCATTTAACTTTCATTGCATGCTGCACCGGCTGACGTCATCACATCAACGCCGGCTGTCGCTGAAAACCAGCGCTGGGCCTCTGTCTCGCATAGGGTTGCAGCATATGCTGAGCGATGGCCGTTTTGCGTGGATTTCACGCATATTTTCCCCCAAATTGCTTTTTTTGCGTTTGTGTTCTTTCTTTGCGTCATGTTTGCCGCAAATAAACGTATATTCTTTCTTCTTTCTTTTCTTTTCAGTCTATTAAATAAACAATAAAATTAAGAAAAAAACAAAGGATTATTTTTCTAACCGTTCATTTTGCTAAGCTAAACTGAGAGGAATGGCTTCCTTCAGACGGGCGCTGGATAAACAGGCTCCTCTTATTTAGAAACAAATGGAGGTCTCCAGACCAAAATGTTTACATATCTTTGAGTTAAGCTTAGCCAAATAATATGGAACAGCTATTAGAAGGCAAATGCCAATTGGCTGTTTAAATTTGCTAAGCCTTGATTGGTAAGCTAAATACGTGGATGGCTTAAGAGATAAATATACAAAGAGAGAGTGATTCTATCTCCTAAGGCTATATGATAAATGATTTTATTTCTGTAAGTAGCTTTGTTTGTACAAACACTTTTACACGTCAATCATATTTTTTTTAAACTAGGTGAGCCCGGCGTTTCCTATCTAACTCTGAGAAGAAACGCCGAAACAAACTCAGTGGTCACAGTCTCTTTTAAAGTCCAGACATAATCTTGGTTAGATCGTGTGAAGACCATGCAGATTGGCGTCACATAGGTACCTATATATTGTAGTAAATACGTATGTATGTGTATTATAAGTTTATAACAGATAATTGTTCCTCTCAACAGAGCACCTGCCATCTAATTTCTTCACCACTCTTGGTTGACTGGTAGAGAATGCCTAAGGCATTAAGTCCGCCTTTGTATCTTTTTTGAGTGTGAAAATTTTAAATAAATGGTCTTTTGAGGAAAGAACCACACAGATTGAGTGGACCTGTCCAGTCAAACAAAATTTGTTTGTTTGTAAGTTTGTATGTAGGAGGTAATCTTCGGAACTGCTGATCCGATTCCGAAACTTCTTTAACTAATAGGAAGCTACAGTATTGCCGAGTGATATAGGGTTTCACGCGGGCGAAGTCGCGGGCCGAAGCTAGTTCATTTATATTAGTTTCAAGTTTTTTCGTATTGCTGAAGCCAACACAAGATGAAAGGACGGTAACAAATGAAAAGTGGGTAATTAGAAAGGTAAGGTAAGAAATTATGTAAATGGCCAGGAATTTGTTACGTCAGTATCATAGTTAAAATGGCGATACTCACTAATATTCACCTTAGTGGTACCAAGCTAGTGTTCAACAGTCCATGTTTACAGGTTATACGAGTAATTATACTAATTCGCAGAAAAACGAGTAGGTGCCTGAAGAGTTTACAAACATCACCTTTGTCCACTTTTATAATTCTGGTAAAAAAAACACTTCCTCTCTCCTTAAACATCTTCATTATATACAAGGTGTAACATAAATAACGCAAAACCAGAAAGTTGTAAAGTTGGAACGTTGTTCATAATGATGAGTACAATGTAAGGGGTCATGGTACTCATCATTATGAACAACTTTTATAATGGGAAGAAACCTGAAATCGCGAAGAAAACTCGTCAAAATGTAGGGAACAGCTGACTTTTTTTCGCGATTTCAGGTTTGGTCCCATAGTAAAAGTTGTTCATAATGATGAGTACAATGATCCGTTAAGAGGTTGTGCGTTATTTATGTTACACCTTGTATATTATAGATCCTTGCTCTTGTTTCATGTTTATTATTGTATATATGTACATATATATTATTTATTGTATATGTAACTGGTACACTACTGACTACCTACAGTATTGTATTGTCTCTCGTTCTCCCTTTAATCCATCCAAAGCTAGTCTGTAACAGATCGCTTTTAGCGATAAGACCGGCCATTTTGTCACCCTATGTAAAATTTCTACATTTATATCTGTAATTTTTATGTTGTATATTTAAAGAATATTCTGTCTATCTATCTATCTAAATTACCACACTTTCTCACAGAGTAAGCCAAAAAGAACGCCACCATAAATTACGCAAATTAATTTAACTTCCTCGTACAAAAGCAAATGTTTTAACACCATTCCTCACGGGATTGCGCGTATTTGCGTTGCTAATCATGAAATATGAGCGTATGACCAGAACAAATATATCTAATTTATTCTACTTTGAATAATCCTGAAGATTTGGGTTTCATTAAACAATAATCCCTAATGGAGTATATACATAGTTTGGATTTGGGAACATTATGTCGATAGTTCTTGCTGCAAACATAATCTGGCGAAATGGGGCATTATCAATTCATCCAACATCCAGTGCGAATGCGGACAATTGGGGCAGTCTAGCAGTTCCAATTTTCCGATCACCTGCACCCTTGGCGATCTGAACAACACCGCTGACGCAGCAATAAACGTGGCCATCTTCTGGGTGGGTGGCTACCAAACAGTTTAAGCAAAAGATGTACCGTCGGAACGAGAAAAAGATGCGATGCAGACAACTGAGGAGCATGTCATGAGGAAAGTTCTGAGTATCAATTTAGCTGGTTATAAAAGTAGAGGAATTCCAAAGAACCAATGAATGGACAGTGTGAAAGATGACATGGGTAGAAATTGGTTGAATACTGAGATGACGGCTGATAGAGATATTAGTGGCGAAAGAAGAAAGAAAGAAGAAGAAAGAAAATACGTTTATTTGCGGTAAACATGACGCAAAAAAAAAACAAACACAAAAAGAAACAAGTTGTGGGAAAATATGCGTCACATCCACGCAAAACGGCCATCGCTCAGCATAATGCTGCAACCCTATGCGAGACAGAGCCCCAGCGCTGGTTTTCAGCAACAGCCGGCGTTGACGTGATGACGTCAGCCGGTGCAGCACATAACACGATTCCTACCGGCTTCCCTTCGGAGGTTCGCAGCAGCAACTCTACCGCTATTGAAATATGACAGTCAATAGTGTCTACTGTTGCGAAAAAATTCAACATAACATTCAAACAACAAAAACGCTTTTATTAGCTTTGAATTACAACAACAACAAAAAAATTCTAAAACAACTCGGCGCCAAAACGTCATAATCGAGAACTAAAAATTCGTACAATAGCGATCCCGTCATGAGGCATTTTAAGTCACGTGACACCGCTTGATAATTGACGAGAGCAAGCCGCTGTACAATGTGTTACGATAGAGACAGATATAGAAAAAATGCATCAGCGAGAACGAGATGGAGGCATATAGCATATTTTATTTAGTTTTCACCTGTTCAACTGTATTGTATTCGATTCTTTATATTCCTATAATAATTTTAGAATGATAGTACGTTAGTTGAAATTATTTCTCTAAATTTCTAAAACATTGAAAGGTTTGTTTGTGATAGCGTCTTTTTGGTTCTACTAATTGACGATAAATGGTGTTAAATTAAGTAAATGAAATCAATTTTTTTTTTGGCAACTAGGCCCAATAGTTAGCAACATTGTGCTATTGTTAGTAAACAAACACAGAAACAAAACCAAAAAGAAAATTGCAAGGTTAGCTGTGGGGTCTTCTGACCAGCACCTCTACAGCATGCGACAACCAAGGTGCGGTGTAAAGAAAATACTTTTCTGTTTAAGTTAAAATAATATTTTTTACTTTATTGACAAGTAAGTTAAAAACGGCTTCGCTTCGGCTTCTCTCATACAAAAATTCACACCTCGCCGCAGATAGATATAGTATGAAAGAAGAGTCTGCATAGATACTGCGCTGACCACAACTAAATAAGAATAAAGAGAATGATGATAAGTTCGCCAATAGTTCATATAGATAATGTTCTAATGGTCAGGAACCTCGATCGTTCGCTAAAAAGGGGCCAGTTAGGGAGTTAGGTCAAGGCCATGATGCTAAACCGGTACTGGACATAGCGTCAATAGGTATTGCTAAAAATAATTTTCAAAATCTGTCCACAATTAACGGAAAATTCGGTGTACAACATAAAAAAAATTAAGTAGTATTTTTTAAGTTGGTTAAAAAGGATCATAATTTCTGTAGCTTACTACCGCAGATAGTTTATTACTGTGATAGTTATAATTACAGAAATTATATTTATTAGAAATTCATACATGTTAGAAATACTCTAATAACATTAGATATTTTAGCTAAGAAGACTAATAGCTTAAAGCTTCCTCTCTCCTTTTATTTTGCTGTGCCCGACAGGGTCCATAATGAGCTCATTAATCTTTAAGGGGTCCCCGAAACGATCAATCCATCAATTTCTATTGTAGTAATATTGTCAATCGCTTCAATTTCACCTTGTAGACGATCAATTTGTACATGATCAAAAACGTAAAAATTGACAATTGCAATTGATCATTTCGGAGACCCTTAAGTTATCATTACCTAAGTACACATTATGGAATGCAATAGGTACATGATATTGATACCATTTTACATAACATAACATAACATAACATCACGCCTTGTTTCCCCGAAGGGTTAGGCAGAGGTTTACCCATAGTACACCCATATTTCGCCAGTTATGTTTAAGTCCCATGTAATAAGGGGCGAGCTTATTGCCATCTACCGGGCACAAATCCAGACTCCGGGCTGCTACTGAGAAATTCCAGATAGAAAAACCCAATAACACTGCCCGACCTGGGAATCGAACCCAGGACCTCGTGCTCAGCAGTAGCGCTTGCGACCACTAGACCAAAGAAGCATTAATTTTACAAATAACGGACTTTTGTTGCCTCAATGCCCGAACAAAATGTTACTTTTGTGAGTTTTAATATATTTAGATGGAAATATCATTTTCCCTAACTAAAGTGCAACTACGAGCTGGTGCCTGCAAGTAGGATAGCCATTCTTCTTTATTAGCATGATTCGGGGCTCAGCTGGTCCATTTGGAAGATTATCCCAGTAATCATATCTAGTGTAGGAATGGAATTGAATTAACTAATGTATGGAACAGTGACAGAAATTGTATGAAGGTAAACTGTCTTGTAGGTTGTAAGTCAGCAACTAGGGTTGTGGGATGTTCGAAAGAGTCACCGTGGCCCCGGCACAGGCAAATGAAGGAACACGGGTGGGTTTGAGTCAGTAAAAGTCTGACACGCCCTCCCGCTCCGCCCAGAGCGGGAGAAGTCATTTGATGATTTCCCGTCCAAAAAAAAAAGGTTGTCAGGAAATTAAAGCTTTAGAGCGGTTCTGCACTGCATCCGATCCGAATCCGAGAAACGTCGGTCCGAAGTAGCCATAGTACTATTTGTGTGAGGGGTTGCGCACTAGATCCGAACTCTACCCATCCGAACTTAGAATATTCTCAATTCGGATTAAACTCGGATCTTGAATTCGGATTCGGATCGGATGCAGTGCCGAACCGCTCTTACTTTAAGCTACAACATGAATATTTTTCCTTTTTTGTTTTTCGTTAAAAACACTTAAATGGCTTTGAATTTAAACTGGAATCAAACTGAAATCATTAGATTCGAGCTGGATAAAACTCGGACAAGAGACCACAGCAACTATAATTCTCAACAACTAAAAATTCTCCAATAAATCCGTCAAATTCGTAACACTACAACTGAAAACATTTTCCATTACCCGCATAACTTCATATCGGTATTTGATGAAATTCCTATAAAAATACCTCTGGCCTAGGTTTCAGAAAAACTAAGAACTGTCCATAAACAACCAATAAAAAAAAACATTAAAGCCTCTCTTTAAGTAACCTCTATTGTTCTCTCTTTATTTTTTTCATTTGTTTATTAATTAATATTATTTTGTGAGACCTCAAACACCAGGTAGTTACTTAGCACAATCTGCAAATATATTTTTGGTTCCAATCTCGTTACGGTAGTTTTTTGATTAAGTGAGTAGTGAAGTGTCTCATTTACGTTTTTATTAATTTACTATAAGTAAATCCTACCCACCTTATACCGCCAACGTTCAAAATGATACGATTCTCTCCATCCATTCCTGTTACCTCACTTTAATAAACATTTGAAACTATTTCACAACACTAAACCGATCACAGACAAAACCTAAAACCGTTATTTTTCAAATTTCGAATAGAACCTTTTTTATTTTCAAAAATTACACTTGATCGCGAACGCGGTTTGTTGACGTTTTCTACGCGTGTTTTTGCGACGGCGCAGCGCACAGACGCGTGCGAATCCGACGGCCGTCCAGTCGGCACTGGGATGAAACGAGATGAAGGGGAGAATTTCTACCCCCCACCTGTGGCCTGCACGCACTGCAGTCGACCCCTTTGCGCCTTTCAAGTTTATGATGAAGCTACCGGGCACGCTTTTAGTGGTTTTTCATTCAGCATCATCACTTACATAAATGTTGAATTTGCAAGCAATGATTTTTTTAGAGGCTTCTTAATTGGATAACACCTGCGGCTTTTCAATGCGGAAGTTTTTGAAAAGATAACCTATCATAACGTCATGCCTGTTATCCCCGAACGGTTAGGCAGAGGTGTACCTATAGTACACCCAGATTTCTCCCGTTCTGTATGTGTGTCTCAGTGTTATGTTTTCGAAAAGATCTTTACTCAATAATTATGTTGCATCGTAACGTTTTTACCGACTCGTCATTAAGTTTAGGATAGGCCAATGTTTTCTATCCAACTACCTCTGAAAAGAAACACAGAGGCAAACTCGAAAGTTGTTAATCCTGTTTTGTATTTCCTTTGCCCACTGGCGGATATCTTTCAGCACTTTCAGCAGAACGAACAGAGCCAAAGAAAAAACTAAGGGAGTATAGTTTTATCTATGCTGGATGCTTCCTTCACACAAGCATTTTCTAATGAGGGTCCCATTGTTTTCAGTGCCTCAGGCCATCACCCTTTGTTTTTTCTTTTGTTTTACATTATAATCATGTTGTGGGTAAATACTGTTGAGAGCTGTGGCGGTGGTGGTGGTGGTGGCTGCAACTTATGAGTTGTAGGTCGTAGGTTCGAATCCTGACAGGCGCATTGCTTTATGTAAATTATTTCATCACCACTGTTCACAAAACGGTGAAGGAAAACATCGTGAGGAAACCGGTATGTCCTAGAACCAAAAATTTGAAGACATGTGACATCTACCAACCCGCACTGGGCCCGCGTGGTGGAATACGGCCCACTCCCTCTCACAGGGAGGAGGCCTGTGTCCCAGCAGTGGGAACGTTATAGGCTGATTCTGTGTAAGTACCTACTATTGCTTCTAAAACTTATATTGAGGGCCATAATTTAGAATCAGAGCTAATTCTTAGATTACATAACACACATAACAGCACGCCTTGTTTCCCCGAAGGGTTGGGCAGAGGTGTACCTATAGTACACCCACATTACGCCAGATAGGTTTAAGTCTCATGTAATAGGGGGCGAGCCTATTGCCATCTACCGGGCACAAATCCAGACTCCGGGTTGCTACTGAAAAAATTTTAGATAGAAATACCCAATAACACTGCTCGACCTGGGAATCGAACCCAGGACCTCATGCTCAGCAGTAGCGCTCGAGACCACTAGATCAACGAGGCAGTCATAAATTAATCAAAAGTAAACTAAACTAGGTACGTATGTACCTACATCGGTAAGTGATTTTAACTATAGTGCATATTTATTTGCTTATTAACGTACATTGATCGCTTTCAGCAATGAGACCGCCTGTTGTGTCACCCTATGTAAAATTTCTTCATTTATATGTGCAACTAGCTGTGCCCCGCGACTTCGTTCGCGTGGAAGTTGTAAGATACACAATATACTAAAATAACAGCCGCATTTTAATAAAACTCCCTCGTCCCTCGACCGGTTTGCATCGTCCGCACGCGCTATTTCATGGATTTTAAGTTTTTTGCGCAGAACTTTAATTATTTTTGCTAAAGTAAATGCTTAAGTTACTCTTCATAACATCAGCTATCAACCAGTGAAAGTCCTGTCAAAATCGGTCCAGCCGTTTCGAAGATTAGCCGGAACAAGGAGACAGACAGAGAAAAATTAGTTTT
Source organism: Fissipunctia ypsillon (assembly GCA_947568875.1). NCBI lineage: Eukaryota > Metazoa > Arthropoda > Insecta > Lepidoptera > Noctuidae > Fissipunctia > Fissipunctia ypsillon. The sequence continues at coordinate 20,482,130 of OX387660.1, read as the reverse complement.
TTTATTTTATTTTTTTGTTATAAATAACATATAAACTTTCAGTGTAAATTGGCGAACTAGTAAATAATATTCATTTAAGAATTCAAATTTTATTTTTTATTTTTTTGCATTTGGTCAAAAGCTGTTATTTTGACATTACAAATAGACACTTCAATTTTATTTGTGTAGATTCATAAGGTGAACGATTGTAAAGAGTATTCTATTCTATCGGTAAACAAGTATGACGTACGGATTTATATTTTGAGTAAATTAATAGACAGAGACAGAATACTCTTTATTCAACTATCTCCCGTTCTTCTTATTAATGTGTTTTATAGATGATTCGATGCAGTTGTTGCAGTAATTAATGCCTGTTATATTTTTTCTTACAGAGATCGATACATTTATACCCTGCGGAAACTCGTGCTTGTTGTTCTGCGTTTGCTTACATAACAGGACATGAAAAATACACAGTAGAGATCAGCAGCCTATAATTGCATAACAAATTTTTGCCAATTCAACAAAATTCATTGCGTTATTTTCCTTACATTATACAGCAATTGATTATAAATTTCCTTAATATTGGGGTTGGTAGCTTTGAACGACCCATGCGGCTGTTAATATTTAGCCACGAGCCCCTCCAAGCAGGTTAAGCCGTAGGTCGCCGCTGCCATTCGTAGATCTTTGACAGTCGTTACGGTTAGTCCGAAAAAATTACAACCTGTCTTACCAAGGGTTATCGTGTTACCCAGTAACTGGGTTGTGGAGGTCAGATAGGCAGTCAGTCCCAGTAAAATACTGGTATTAAGCTGCATCCAGTTAGACTGGATGCCGACCCCAATATAGTTGGGAAAAGGCTAGGCAGATTGATATATTGGTAGCTCTGTACATAAAGTCAGCCACTCTAAAAGCGCTCGTGAAATTGTTTAATACTTATGGACAAGGTGCTCATGCCTTATTGGTAGCTGTGTCGTATGTAAATGTATATCTAAGGACAGAACTGACGCAGTGCGCGCCTTCTGTGCGCGAGGTCGCGGATTCGTTCCCCGCGTAGGAATAAACATTTGTATGGCTAACAGACTATTTGTTTTGACTATTTTTGTATGTGATTTGTAAGTATGTGTTATATCACCAAATGGAAGTTGGATGTCCAGTTTAGGATGAATAATAGTGGTAGAGGCGTAAGAGTCCAAGGTAACCGACATAGCCCGAGGAATTGCAGTGGCTGCTGGAGCCGGAAAGTTCTGGAGAGGCGATCGTGTACCTGAAGACGTAGCGCTGGAAGGTCTCCCACAGCGTGGACCGATGATCTTGTGAAGGCCGCAGGAATCCGCTGGATGCGGGAAGTACAGAACCGGTCGAAATGGCGGTGCTTGGGAGTCCAGCAGTGGACATCTTTCGGCTGAAATGATGCTGATGATGAGAGCCGTAGGCATTCACACTAAAGCCATCACATCATCATAGATTTAGAGTATTGGTTTAGCTTTGAGAATTATGTTTATTGTTTGTACAATAATTATTTTCGTAGCTTCGCAAGCATAACATTAATTAACAAAATAACTTAACAATCCCTAATCTTTACAAGAAAATATTTAATTAAATCCTTGCGCAGACTAATTAATTTACTTACTTTGATTTTGGGTTAATGATTTGTTTATCGAGATTTTCTCTGACATTGTATCGTAAATAACTTAATAATACAATAGCTATTGTTTTCGTTGATTGTTTGCACTTGATTGAATTACAGACATTATCGTTTCCATTATTCATGTTTTGATGTTAAGGCGCTACCCCAAAGCAAAACCTTGCAATAGCGCGTTATTCAGAGGTTATTAACTCATTAATTAAGAGAAATAAACTACATCTAAAAGCACATTATTAAAATCCGATAAGATATCATCACATTGCACACTTCTACTTGTTTTTATGTTAATGTAAAATTACTAAAATGATTGATTGCATGCATCTTTTGCTAAAGGTGACGTGATAATTTAAAAATCTAAATAATTCATGTTTTATTTTATTTCAAAAGGTCGCTTGTCTTATTTTATTAAAATAATTTAAAAAATTGTGTGAATAAATTCTATGATAAATGAACGTATGGAGGGAGCGGGACATAGCTGATCAGAGCGGTGGGATAGAGAATGATCGAACGCTCAAGGTCGTACGGTCGGGGAAGTGCCTTAATATCCATTGATCTAAAAATATTCTGATACTTTTAAATACGTATGATTACTTTTTTCAGAGTAATAAATTTTATATCATTAGAAATTGTATTGAGTACTGTAGTGTATTTATATGTATAATAGATAGAATATTATGTAAACACTGTCTCATGCACACAAGTTGTCAGGTAAGTAGCTGTCACCAATGTCAACTGTCAGCCACCGTGAATGGCGGGAAGTCGAAAGTGAAGCAAGGCCGGGAGTGCTGTGACAAGGACTTGGTTGTGATAACGATCCTGTGCATGAGTTAATCATAATAAGTATAACACTTATTAATCAGCTCTACTACAGAACTGAACAGATTCTACAAGTATTCATTTGACTAAGTAAGATTCTTACTGAAATATGTATTAGGTATAAAAATGAAGGCAATGAAAATGGACTATATGTATTAGTGGTTGATGGGATGAAATAAAACGAAGCTCAGTGCGATAAAAGGATGAAGAATATAACATAAATTGGAAACACAAACCAAACCTTTTGACAGATACAACAAGAAGCAATAATAAAAAAGAAAAGTAATGTGGCCACCTACTGGGCTCAGTCAATATAAAAACATCGAAGAAGAGTACCATCGACAAGAAAAGAAGAAGATGGTATAAAAATCAAGTTTACAAAAGAATTATATTCGAATTAGTACCAAAATCTTGTAAATTAATAGTTTTTCTGCATCTCGTGCATTTTTGTCGCGTCTTGCTATGATTAATAGTACAGCAAATTGCATAAATTTATCATCATCAGTTTGTATTTCAAGTCACTTCTTCATTTTAAAAGCATTTGGATACACACTCATGTTTTAATTTTGTCCCAAAATTAGTAGATTTTATCGTAAATTTCACGCATAATTGGCCAACAATACCATTTACAAACATAAACCTTTTCTACCGAAACAAAGACAATAAATTACATACGTTACACAGATAAAAAATCTAAACAGGGGTACAGATTACCGTGATAAATCTACCATGATAAACATAAACACTTACCCGTGACTATTTTTAATTGCGATTAAATAGGAGTGGACTAAAATGAATTAGTTGGCATGGCCAACACCTCGACTTCAGGTACAAAAACTGTACTGTAGCTTTTTTTTATTTTCTTTTGCTTGTAGGTATCTCGAAAACGGTGTGTCCTATCGCAAAAATAATGAAAATTTCGACCCCCTTTATAAAACTCAAACCCCTAAAACTCAACATGTAGGTAATATTTTTTTTATATTTTCCATACAAAAGTGAAAAATTCCATATAAAACACGTCGAGGCTACCCCCTGCGCGCCTCCGACTCTAAAAAAATCACGGGGTAGGGCAAACAAGTACCACGTGGATTCGCGCGATTGTCAAATTAGATTTTAGTTCTGTCAAAATTATTTTTAAATTTAGTGATATTTTTTTTTGCAGAATAGCTTTATGATTCTCATAGGAAAATTAAGGAATTTTAGTGATAGTGTAGTGTGTGATATTTGTATCACCACATTGGAACGCATCACACTGACGTCACGCAAAACCCTGCATCGCGCAATCAGAGTTTACCGCGCGACTAGCATATATACAACATCACGACATCAACCGTGGGGCAGTAGCCCACCAGACACAACACCCGTCTGGTCGGAGGATCCTCCTGTTTCAGTGGAGGATGAGTGAACTTTACTTAGACTCTGTTCCTCATACCTACGTGTATAATAGTTTAGTTAGTTTAGCTCGGTGTACAAGAGAATGTAACTAAGTATGACTGAAGACAACATTTTTTGTGATTCATAAAAACACTTTCAATTTGTTTGAAAATTCTTTTGACCGTTCTCTGCTGGGTAATTGCGTAACACACTAACAATTGCAATGTCTTTCATGTTGACCTTTCAACAAAATTAATTACGCTATTTGGTGGAAACGATCTTTTTAGACATAATCGAATAACGCAATGGATTAGGAATTTCTCTTTTTTAGGGTTCCGTACCTCAAAAGGAAAAAACGGAACCCTTATAGGATCACTCGTGTGTCTATCTGTCCGTCTGTCACAGCCATTTTGCTCCGAATCTACTGGACCGATTAAGTTGAAAGGTACACATATCTATTTCTGTTACCGAAATACGGACGTGTTACGTAAGTACATGAATTTTGAATATCGGGGACACTTTTGGGGGCAAATAAGAAAATAAAATAAAAGTTTTGCAAACTATACCGTGTGACATATCAAATAAAAGGACTTACTGTGAGGGTGTGAGGGAGGGTCTCGAATATATTTATTTTATAATTTTAAAATAAATAGTTTTAAAATTATCTAAGGCAATAGACGAAAATCGACCATACCCTCCCCCCCCCCCCCCCCGATCCACTTATCTCCGAAACTATTGAGGCAAAAGAAAAATACAGAAAATTGTTCTATACCTATAGATTACAGGAAAACCTATAAGAAGTCTATGATCTTAAAATAACACAGTAAATCTCTCAATATTGCGCATAAAAACTTACATTTGCAGTTGGATTGTATGGGAGAACATGTTTTTCAATTACAATGTTATGTTTATTCTTGAGATAATTCTGTCTCTTCTTTCTTCATCCCAACTACGGAACCCTTCATTGTGCGTGGTCTGACACGCAATTGGCCGGTTTTTTTCAAAATTTTCGGATTGTGAAACTGTGTTAAGAGGGTTGTCACATTTTACACCTCTCTCGCTCACACGGGACCAAATTTTTAAGAATGTTAAATGAAAAGATGCATTTTTGAAAAATGTAATCAATGGGCGACCTACTAAATAATATTAATTTAATACGTAATTATTAAAAACACATTTTTATTTTGGCATTTATTTACATCATCTCAAAAACAGATCATAATACTCAATTACCTAAGTTTATTAGATAACACAATAGAAATGTGTTTTTGATAAATACCTATTAAATTAATATTATTTTGTAGCCCACCCATTGATTACATTTTTCAAAAAAGCATTTTTACATTTAATATTCTTAAAAATTTGGTCCTGTGTGAGCGAGAGAGGTGCAAAATGTGACAACTCTCTTAAACAATTAGGGTGATGATTTCTTCAGCCAATACTCAATCTAACTATTTGGGAAATTTGTCTGCAACATCCCCATCATACATCTACATCTCTAAAGTTTACATTATAATATTACAATTTAATGTTACCCATTTGCAGGAGAGGGTTGAGCATTGTCTGTGCCCGGCCGCAGTTTAGGGTTGATATCTGTTTTATGTATATTGTTTAATCATGATGTGATTTCAGGAGATTGTATTAATTTAATTCACATGGGAGGGTAAGGGATCTGCTTATGACGCATTTTGTAATCGTGTGAGGAAAATCTTCAGTTTGTCATGACGCAGGCAGTGAGCACTGAAAATGGTGTGACATAGAGATAGTGTGTGTGTAGTGGAATATTTGATCTGCTCTAAAATTATCTGATGAAAATGGATCAGAGAATGACGAACCTGTGGATGCCAATTTGTAGTACAATTTATTAATAGGGAATCTTACTGCCGATTGCTCCCGCTAGACAGCACCATTGCAATAGATAACAAAAAGGTTATGACAAAAAGGTTAAACTTCTAAACACTTTTATGATGGACATCATTTTAATATTAAATGCATTTTATGAGACCGTACTATCGCATTTGGTAATTAAACTTGTAATTACAGTTATAAGGGGAATAAATAAATAAATAACCTAAACAGAAAACTTGAAGCTTGGGCCTCTCCTCTATCATCTATGGTTAGAAAAAATAAATATGTATGGTTAGGTGACTTTGAAATTCGGTGTTTTTACAATCTACTGTTAAATTGAGCCGTTCGTTAGGAATAATCTGTAATAAATGCATCAGTCAGTGAATAAGTGTTGTGCCATTAGGTAGTATCATATATGCAGGAACGAAGGCGTTCTTTAATTCACTAAAAACGAGTTACTTCGCAAGCATGGTAAATTGTAACATTGCAAGCACTTTACAGTCACAAGACATTAAAGGTTGTATTCTGATCATTTTATAGGTAATGACTAAAAGAATAAAGGTTTTCTCTACAGGTCAGACTATAAACCTAATGTAAAAACACAATATTTTTAGTGCTACAAAAACAAATACTTATGTTTGAAATTCTAATACATATATGGTTTTTGCGTCCGTCCGAACGTGGGCTTATTGTAGTTTCGAGAGTATTTTGCATATGGACATATGGGGTCCATACGACATTTGAAAGGCTTAGAGATATCTTGCATGCTTTTAACTTTTTGGTATTATTTTAACCTACACTATGTGGATGAAATAAAGTTGAAATAATATTGAAAAAGCCGAAAAATGCTGCCGCGCGCCTTTTGACAGTTTGCTTTGTTTACCTCGCGTCAAAGTGGCGCCATCTGCCGTCTCAGCTTTGCGTATATTTCCTATTCAGTACTTTGATTTGATTATTTGAATATTTAAACCCGAAATTCTAATTTTAAATCACTAGAAGTTGTCCATTTGGACAATTGAGGTTAATTTTATAACCTCAATTGTCGTCGATGTGCTTTCAGTTGGAAACAGTGGTGAGATATAAAGTTGAAACCTTCTAATGCTACGGCTATATTGTCGCGATAGCGCGAACTACACTTCGCACGCTCTCTCTCGCACATCGCTCGACGTCTCGCTTTACAACAGAGAGCGCGCGAAGTGTAAGTTCGTGATATCGCGACAATGTAGCCGTAGCAAAAATAGAAATGAATGTGTTACTAATTCCCTTTAGCGAACGATTGCATAAGAATTTAACTTACTATCACCTTCATCAAATTCTGTTACCACAGACTTTACAGGAACATGATGGAGTACACAAATACCCTCCACGAGTGTTGACACTTAAAAATATACCTTGGGCGGTCAACCGCACTGCCACCTTACTGAGTGGCTATATCTATCTCTATCACACCATAAATTATTCACTTACACTTTTATATTATATACTCGTATATTTTTTACTGTTATGATGGAAGGGGCACAGTCTATCTGAATTAAGCTTTGTATCGCGTGCAATTCGCGTCGCGTATCGTGCCTGTTTGCAGGAACCTTTATGTTTTCATACATATATATGTGTAGTTTTTAACGTGAACTTAGTCGCAGGTAAAAAGCTAGTTTCTAACTCTAAATAGTATCTATTTTTAAAATGTAGTACGTTCTGTCCATTTTGTTATTAAGAGGCTTTGTTGAAAATAATTTTCATAGATACCGATGTAATTTTCATCACCTCACACATTTAATCGCCCGGGGAATGCCGGGACCGCTTGTTAATTACCTGCATTGCATTTGCTTGCCTCGGGAAGCACGTAAAGCTGTTGGTCCCGGCTGTCATTCGTGGATCTTAGACAGTCGTTACGGTTAGTATCACAGCCAGTCTACCAAGGAGTATCGTGTTACCCAGTAACTGGGTTGTGGAGGTCAGATGGGCAGTCGCTTCATGTAAAATGCTGGTATTTAGCTGCATCCGGTTAGACTGGAAGCCGACCCCAACATATGTAGTTAGGAAAAGGCATATTGATATTGCATTTGTTGAAGCGCCTTCTATCGGTCGCCAACCGCGTCCCCGACAGAGGTGACCTTGGTTGGCGACCGGCAGAGCTGTTTCAATGTTTCGTCGTAAACCACCGTCTACACGGTTGTAAACCACCAAAGTCAGCCCTGTCGGGACGCAGTTGACAACAGTGTAGCAGATGCTTTACATATATAATACATACTTGATAAATTACAATGTAGGTACCCTCAAATTGCTTGTACCCCAACTAAAAGCTATGGTAATCAATCTAACCATTTACGATTAATACCAGAGGTGCTTGTAGGGATTAATTAACCAAATGACGTTTTAATATACCACCATTACGGTAAAGCTGGAACCGCACCGGCACGTCATGAGTATAGAACGGCTTTAATATGTTTTTCAACACACTAGCTCGTAAAGTGGCTCTTATTGAACCGTTTTAGGTTCATAATGCAGCGTATTAAGCACACGTGATTTTACTTTATATTACCGCACTAGTGCGGTAATGTGCGCCACAGGTAACTATTTATGGAGATGTGAGCTTTTTAATTTCATCAAAAAGACTTCATGCCTTTTTATGCCTACTGTGTACATAAATAAAATACGATAAATTAACATAATATTTCATCAACTTATTTATTTTTGTCAAAATATATATTCTACGTCCAAATAACATACTTACAAAATATTCAGTTTTTATGCTTTTAATATTTATTAGACTGTTCGACGGCTTCGTGCCTTTGCCTCACCTTCAATCTGCGAAGACACCGCGGTAAAAAGGAATCCACGGGTCATATAAGTGTAGTTACTAAATTGTAAATCCGTGATTGGCTGTAAGATACTTTATTTACGTTAATTGAAATTGTTGAAGAGCTGAGGATTTTGTGAATAAATCAATATTTCATACTTTTTTTTAACACAAGTAATTAGTTTATGAAACTTTATTTTTTGTCTTGCAAGTGTGTTGAAAAATGTGGTATGAAACGCGTGTGCATTGATCATCACACTCGGCTCTCTCGACCTCACCCTCTCACCCTCTCTTGGCCTCGAGTGTAATGACCAACATAGCACACTTGTATCATAATGTACTATTACATGAATAATTAATTGGGTAATGGTAAACATAATGATGGTAATATTTGGTTGTTAGTCTCGCGTAACAAATAGTAGCTAAGGTTTAGTGGAATACTATTTATTTTATTTATTTACTAGATTCCGCCCGCGACTTTGTCCGCGCGGAATTTTTTGTTCCTCCGACCCACCCCGTCGTATCGCATCGCCCGTCCGCGCTATTACTTCGTTTTCACTTAGCGGTCTTCCTGACTTTTTTCTTTTTGCTCGGCTCCTAAGAGTCCTAGCGTGATGTTACATAGCCTCAAAAACCAAGCCAAGTCATAGCCCTCAAAAAAAGGGCTATCAAATGCAAAAAGATTTTTTCAAATCTGACTGGGAGTTTCAGAGATTAGCGCGTTCAAACAACAAACTCTTCTCTTTTTTTAGCAACAGCTGAAGGTTGCTTACCTTCAGCTGCCAGCTGTTTTCTTGTCGGAATCTATAACTTGTTAATTATTGTATTGAAACTAGTGACGCCTACGCAACTCACACTCAGCGTTAACGCCTGCGCTAGACAAATATTCCGCAAACCAATCAAACTTAGTGATAGTAACAAATCACACCATATTTAACAAGAATCGGCCAAGTGCGTGTCGGACCACGCACAATAAAAGGTTCCGTAGTTGAAAAGAATTTATCCCAAAAACAAACTTAACATTGTAGTTGAAAAACATATTCTCCCATATATTGATATATGTGACGGCAATTCTCCAATTGCAAAAAGTTTGTAGTCGCAAAAAAAATTGTGATAAAACGACAAACTATCGATTTTCGGACTTTTTCCTTTACATGTGCTGTGAGACCTAGCTTCTTGCCAAATATGATTCTAGGTCAACGGGAAGTACCATAGAGGTTTTGATTTATATGCGAGTGTCAAAGTCGCATAAATGGCCGTATTTTTATTGCGACTTTACTTAGACGCTTGATTTTTTTAGAGCTCCAAGGGACCATAGATTGATATTAATTTCAACTTGACACCTCTACGCGTTCCTGAGAAAAAGGGTCTTGACAGACAGACGGATAACGAAGTGATCCTATAAGGGTTGCGTTTTTCCCTTTTTATTTACGGAATTTTAAAAAAACAGTACCTTAATTTCGTAGACCGAAAATCCAGTAGAATTTTATCAACCTTGTGATAAATCAAAAGGTTTTAAATAAAACATAATAGGATTCCCTCGGAAATGAACACGTGTGCGTCCACTCTCCTATTCTCACATGAAACAATAGTTTCCCTTATATTTTGACAAGTTTGTATGTGATGAGGGTCAAATGGACCCACGTACCGGGTTGGCTTTAGTTATTTTTCATTTAAATTAAAAACTTTTGGTAGGTTACGAATAATTTAAAACAGTTTTGTAATTAAAAACTATTATGATTTTAATTCAATATTCTTGAGGAAACCAGCACCCTAGTTGCGTAACACACTATCAATCACAATCAGGGGGCCAAGCACCACCTCTTAAAGCAGTATTATTTTAATGACACTTCAGTGTGAGAAAGAGATATAGCTATACAGGACGTCTAGCTTCATCTCTTTCCCACACTGAAGTAGTTGGTATTATTATATTATTTACTAGCTGCTGCCCGCGGCTTCGCTCGCGTATAATTTCCAAAAATCCTTCTTTATAGTGGATGTTTACAACATAAAAGGTGTCAACTGCCAAAATGTCAAGTTTGTTATAGCCGCAGCGGTTTAGGCTCTTCGTTGATAAATTAGTCAGTCAGGACAAGGAATTATACAAGGTGGGGTAAAAAAGTAATGTCATAATGTGAATTTGCTGCCATTTGGTTGGAAATGAAAAAATTTCGGCTCTGTTTTCACGGAAAGTTTATTAGGTGTAAAATTTATGACATCAAGTCGAAAAAATACAATCGGTCAAATGACCACTTCCTGAGTGGATGCACATTTGTGCGCGTTTTACAGCATTTTGAATTGTTGCTCGCAAAACATCCTCCAAATTGGTGATTTCTTCTTCATTGGGGGCTTTTAAGACTTGAAGGTTTGTGGTGTTGTGGTAAAAGTGAGATTTCAAGCCCTAAAGAAAGAAGTCTGGCGCCGACAGATCTGGCGATCCGGCCGGCCAGTTCAAGTCTCCATAACGGGAGATCACACGGCCCGGAAATTGGTATTTCAAAATCTCCATCGTTGCCTGAGCTGTGTGACTGTGTGTATCGCTCCATTGCAACGTCAACTAATTCTCTATCTGTCTACAACATTTTACATAATTAAAATTTCCTAAATGACACCCTGACAGCTATAACGCGCCAATGCGATGTTAGTACTAGGAACAAAGATACAATAAAAAAAATCTTACTGAAATTTATTAACAGAAAATAACAATAAATTGGCCTCTAAACACTTTCAATGCACTTTAGTGCTACTTCTGTGAACCTCTTCAGGCTGCACTGAAATATACCTATCTACCTCCATAGAAATAATACTGAACAATCTTATGGCGCGTGACAAGGGGCAAACTTCTTCAAGTCTATCCTAGAGCATGGCTCCAGTAACGTAGGCGTGGGGGGACGCGCACCCCCGCATCTGGGCGGCGCGCGCAGCCCCAGCTCTGCCAGCAGCTCGGGATGGTGCAGCCAGCCGGGCAGCCCCCGAAACACGAATCTACAAAGAGTGACGTCCCTCCGCACCGCCAGCTTACTGCACTCTACCATCGCTATTACGAAGAGACTTTGGTACAAAAGCGGGAAGAAGGGATAAACGCCGTACTGCTTGAAATACAGAAACCGAGTGAATTTGTTCTGGATTCTTTCCACTATCCCTGTATTTAGCTTCATGGGGGATCCAAACGATAGCACTCGTTTCAAGACGGCTCCGTACCAGCGCATTGTACATCTACATGATTTTAACCACTCCCGTATTCTGAAAGTTCTTGCAATGGCTGAGGATAAACCCAAGATTACGGTAGGACTTGCCGCATATATCTAAGATGTGCCCACGAAACATCAATTCTAGAATCGTCTCCACTTCCAGGTCCCGCACATGCGTGACTCGTGACACGACCGCGGCTTCCATCTCATACTGACACAGCACAGGTTCCCGCGCGCGAGTGCAGCTCATTATACCGCATTTGGATAAGTTAAAACCTAACTTCTTATCTACACTCCACTGCACTACCCTATCAACATCCTGTTGAAGCCATTCACAGTCAGAAGACAACATAATGTATCAAATCACAATAAAATTATGACAGCATATCAAAAAATATGGCACATTCACATTACGACATTACTTTTGCCCCACCTTTTATATGTATAGATAATTCCAAGGCGACTTATCTATGTCCAGCATTCTCTGGGCAGTCAGCCCTGCGCTCACCTTGCTATCTAATCTTATCACTACAGGTAGGGAGCGTGACCTAAACTCGTACACCTTGTTGTAACATGAGAGAAGGAAAATCTGCGATAGGTCTACTTTAGAGCTAAGGCCTCTTCCTACATACATGGTGTAAGGGACATCGCCGCTGATAAGTCTAGAATTTTAAATACTTATTAGGTACTGAATAGTGCATTGCATTTCTTGTTCACTGCGTGTTGGCGTGCTCATGCTAAAATGAAAAGGTTTCTCTGTATTTATATTTTTTTAGAATGAACAAATTACCCTAGTATTACCTTTCTGTAGTACCTTTATTTACTAACAGATTATAAACAAAAATATAATATCCTAAACTAACTAAAACTATTAAAAAACTGAAATATGGCGTCGAAAAATCCATCCGCATCGCTGTCGACTGTCGGCATTGCCACGTTGTATGGCAATAGAATAATAAGAATAAGAAGAATAATTTTATTCATAAGTTCACACATAAGTTGACATAAGTATAAATTACATAGAAGTTATATCATTACAAAGTTAAATATTAATATTATGAAGAAAATATTAAACTATGCCTAAAATAAATCTAGTGTATAACTTATATATAAGTATATTGGTTAAAGGCCTACTGAGTTCAATAGCGACCTGCCTGATGTAGGTTTATTCAAACCTGTGTTTCAGGCCATCACTTAACAACGCTGAGTACTTTAGTGGACCATTATGTTACTGAACATAGAGCTAGCATTGATACATAATAATTATATTTTAAAATAAAAATTGACTTAACATTAATAAACTTATTGCATTACTTCTAGCAATTTTTCAGTGTCTGAGTAATTAAATTTCGCTAAGTATTCACTCAACATTTCACTACATTTTTTACAATTTACACTATATATACTTAGAGACTTATTGATTTTATTATACAAGAACGGACCTAAAAATACATAAAACTTATTTGTAAAAGTATGTCTAGTTTGAGGCTTTATGCAAACTAAGTCTTTTCTTCTCTTATCTATAGGTATTGGGACATAAGGAAGTCTGCTATGCTGGTGCAGTACTATATTCAATATAAATAGTTGTCGCACGGTTAAAACCTTACATGCCGTGTAAAGCTCGTGTGTGGGAAATCTAAATGGGCGAAAGGTGGCTACCTTAAGGATAGCTCTCTGCGCACGTTCTAATGGCAGTAGAATTGATTTAGCAGCCCCACCCCATGAAGTTATACAATAAGTGAGAATGGATTGACACAAAGCTAAATAGACCTGTTTAATCAATTTGTAGTCCGATATATATCGTAAATTCTTAAAAATGTATATCAATTTACGCATTCGACTGCATAACAAATCAATGTGTTTACGGAAATTCAAATTTGTGTCAATCGTTACACCAAGATATTTCATATGATCGGCTTTTGCTAAAGTAGGACAATTACAAGCAACGTCAGCATACGTGCCGCACTTATGCGCATAAATGTTTATGTTAGTAGTTGGCAGGTTAGTATTTTTCATAGTAAATAAAATGTGTTTGGTTTTCTCTGCATTTAGTGTTAGGAGATTTTCATATAGCCAATTAGACACTATATTAAAACCGTTCTGGGCTTGTTTATACACCTCATCTCGAGATTTGTCTGAAAACAATAGAGCTGTGTCATCTGCATAAGACATTATGACACCATTGTGGAGTGTTAAGCTGCACAGGTCATTTATATATACTAGGAATAAAGTAGGACCCAAAATACTACCTTGTGGTATTCCGTATTTACTATTTGGAAGCTCAGAACTAACGTACTGACCAATTTTGACACATTGTTTGCGGTCACTAAGATAATCAGAAAGTAGTGAGAGCGTTATTCCTCTTATTCCGAGTGTTTCAAGCTTGTCCAATAATAAAGGGCAGGAAATTGTGTCAAATGCTTTGGCGAGGTCTAGGAAGATCCCAATGGAGTGCAAGCCCTTATCCAAATTAGTTGTTATATAATCCGTCATTTGATGAACTGCCTGATTAGTTGATTTATTGGGCCTAAAGCCAAATTGTCTATCTGAAAGCAATTTGTTATCTTCTAGGTATTTCATTAATCTAATATTAATCATCTTCTCTAGGATTTTGGAGAGCCCTGTTAAAACTGAAATGGGTCTGTAGTTGTTAACACATTTTTTGTCACCAGATTTATATATAGGAGTAACCACTGCTTTTTTAAGCAACTTAGGGAATATACCATTAGTTAAGCATAACTGAAAAATATGAGTTAGTGGCGGAGCAAGTAGGTATTTGAAATGTTTAAGTATGTTGTTTGATATGCTGTCCCACCCAACCGCGCAAACGTCCTTTAATCCAGAAATAATTGTTAGTACTTCATCGACATCCGTATCTAGTAAGACAAATGATTTGAGTGTGGGGAAAGTTTTAGGTTGGCTTTGAGGGAAAGAACTTCTAGATTGTATGGTCTTTTCTGCTAAAGTTTTGCCTACGTTAGAAAAATAGAAATTAACTTTATTTGTTGATTCAATTGGGTTGTTCTCTATTGTCAATAAGTCAAGTGGAGGTTCAGGTTGTTTTGTTCTAAATGTATTTGTTTTTATAAATTTCCAAATAAGTTTACTATTTTTGCCTGCTTTCTGTAGTTCTTTTCTATCATATTCATTTTTTATTTTTCTCAGAAGGTTGTTGCAGAAGTTTCTATATCTTTTATACGTAATGGAAAGAATTTCATTTTCAGGCTCAAGTTTGGACTTTATGTGAAGTTTGTCTCTATGCCTAATACATCGAACAAGTCCAGATGTAATCCAAGGTTTAATGCACCTATACTTCCTTGGCGTTATTTTAGCAACTGTATGTTTTATTATTGCCGAGTGAAGTGAATTAATAAAATAATTAATAGAAATGTTTGCATCGGTAGAATTATAAACTGGGTCAAAATTAATATTACGTATGTCTTTTTCGAGGTGTGTCATGTTGACTTTAGTATAGCTACGTAAACAATTCTTTCTGGGTAAAGAAACTTGCAATGTTAGTAAAACTGCTTGGTGATCAGTAAGCGAAGAGTTCGTAACAAATGTTTTGGTTGGGTTATTTGTTTTTATAATGAAATGATCTAAGCAAGAACCGCTTTGATGCGTGGGGTGGTAATGAGCTGGCAAGAGTCCGTGGAATGAGCAGATATTAAGATAGTTATGTGCATGTATATCCATTTTCCCGGAAGCAATGTTGATATTGATGTCTCCCGTTAGTATTATGTGCTTAAAAGTTGTAAGACTTTGTAACTGCACGTTTAGTGAATCTAAGAAATTTGCGACATTTTGAGAAGGAGGTCTGTATATAGCCATAACTACCGTATCTGAATTAATTTTAATGAGTAAGCAATTACTATTTTGTAGCAATGGTTCTTCTACAGTTGTACTTAAATTATTGTTAACATATACAACTAAGCCATCATTTTGGTTGATGTTCCTGTTGGTTTTATGCGAAACATATCCGTCTAATAATGGTATAACAGCTGTTTGGTTTGACAACCAACATTCTGTTAGGACTATAATGTCGCAACTTATACCCAGGTTCTGTAGCAATATTTCAAAACCATTTATATTCCGATTTATGCTACGAATGTTTTGTGTGAGTAGGATCAGCGATTTCTCTCCCAATGGAAAGAGGTGTTTACAGTCATCAACATTACAATTTATAGCTTCAGACACAGAAAATTGATCTAGATCACTAAGTAATTGATCAGTCATGATAAATAAACAACTAACAAATACAAACAAACAAAAACTACTACTAGTGTGCTTAATAGATAGGTTAATAGGTAGCGCTCTTAGGCGCCTTCATAATCTATGGAATGGATATAGTTGTCCTCGGCATATTTTCGTGCTGGACAAATTACATCACCAGTTTTATGATCCGTTTTTCTCTTAAAACGTTTGCATGTCGCACAGTTGGGTGGACTGGTTTTTGTGCTACATTCCTTAAAAGAGTGGCCAGTCTCTCCGCAGTGATTGCACGTCGGGCTAGTTTCACGGCAGAACTTGGCCGCGTGACCGAACTGCTGGCAGTTAAAGCACCGAGTAACGATCGTGAAATCTCGTACTGGGCATGACGTCCAATTGATAAATATTCGTCCTTGATTCACTAGAATCTTCCTGATGCTAGCTGGCACTTCTAGTATGTAATTGCAATTAGGGAGGTCTTTTTTTCCAGATTTATGGCTCAATTTAATTTGTTCTTCAAACGACTCACGAGTAATCATCTTACCTGAGAGATTTTGCTCATAGATGCAGTCAAAAACCTCCTTATCAGTTAGGGCTACCGGGACTCCAATAACAGTGATTCTTGGGCGCCGTTTTGATGGTTCTTCAACCTTAAGGCCAGAAGAAGCGAGTTTTTCTAAGCATTTGAGCTTTTGAATGTCCTCTTTGGAGTCGGTACTGATGAGAACACCTCCATTTTTTACTTTCCTAAGGCCACGAACATGTAGTTTAAGTTCCCCGGGCGAAATAATTTTCTGTACGAGAGACTTGGTATCGTCACTGGATTTGGTCTTGTCACTGGGATATATGGCAACTGTGCTTAAATTTGCTGGGCGCACAAAGTTATCCGAGCCTTTTTTGACGACATTAGCGTACGAAAAAGGTTCTGGAGGGTTAGAAATGCCTTCAACTACTTCTTTGAACTGTAGGAGAGAGTTCGAGATGTTCTGTTGTTGCTGCAAGTGCTGAATGGTACTATGGGCTTGAATGGTTTTTTGTTTTAAGGCTTGATATAAAACAGCCATCTGTGATGCGCCATTTGAGACGCTACGGCAAAGATTGGCTACGAACCTTTTGGTCCGAGATCATTTTTCCCTCAGCGACTAAACTGCATACTTCATTTAGGATTTTTTCTATGGATCCCATCCATTTCTGTATCTCCGGCGTAGAAATAACTTCAGATGGAAGCTCATTTTCCAAGGGAGGTGGTGGATTTGGGGCTATCGGCTGGAAATCTTGAGTTGGTGTCGGCGGAGGACTTCGCTGTACTAGATGGCTACGGCTAAACGGGCTAGATCCTGTGTTAGACATATCTAACACAGAAACACTATTTGTCTTTAAAAATACTTTAGCTCATTCTTACACAAAGTCGGTAACCTCGTAATAATCACTCGCGACACACTTATATCACTGACGACGCAAATGATTCTAACAATTTTATTTGTAATTAATTAATAGTATCATAATAAGCTAAGCCAGATACGTCCGCGCTGTCAAGCGATTCAATCATGATTGCAATGCTTAGCCTCTTCTAACTTTTTGGTTTTTTTACCATAGGACACCGCACGGGACGATCGATCAGGTTAAGCTGCGCTTGCCGCGGTCAGTCCGTGGATGGGTGACCATCTTTACATACCGAGAACTCCCCTGCCTCGGAAAGCACGTTAAGCCGTTGGTCCCGGCTGTCATTCTTGGATTTTTGATAGTCTTTAGACCCCAACATACATAGATAGGAAAAGGCAGGCAGATGATGAGTACAGATTATACCTACTTACTGTAGAAAATAACCAATACGAATCAAAATGTCACTTTACCAAGTTTGGAAACCGCAACCGAGGTATACCAATCTACCTATTATTATTTATTTTATTATTTACTAGCTTCCGCCCGCGACTTCGTCCGCGTAAAATTTCTTGCTCCCCCGACCCACCCCGTCGCATCGCATCGCCTGCTCGCGCTGTTACTTCGTTTTCGCTTAGCGCTCGTTCTTCCTTTTTTTTTTGTTTTTGCTCGGCTTCTAAGGGTCCTAGCGTAATGTTACTACCCTATAGCCTTCCTCAAGAATTAGACTCTATAATGCAAAAAGAATTTTTCTAATCCGACTTCCGGATTCCGGCAGAGATTAGCGCGTTCAAACAGTCAACAAAAAATAAAATGTGTATGTAACTAATAGACTAAACGCATTTTTCTTACTTTAAGCATACCCGTCGTAATTTCTAAACGAAAAATCCGATTCGAATAATTAAAAAAGGAAATTACACGTATTTAATCAACCTTGATTATGAAACTATTTATTTGAATAAGGATTAATACCATGTTCATGAAAACTCCTTCGCAAATAATATATTATTTTATAAGAAATTTGATTATCATTAAAAAGGTTATAGTGAGCCTACCTTAAAAGATAGACATAATATGCTATCGTAGACTTTTTTAGAACTTTTTAAGAGGATCAATTCCGTCATACATAATTTTTGGGTATCTTTAACCATTTACGCAGCGCACGCAACGGAAGCTCTCAAAAGGAATAAATTTTCCCAGTTTTTGCAACATTTTTCATTAATGCTCCGCTCCTATTAATTGTAGCGTGATGTTATATAACCTATAGCCTTCCTCGATAAATGGACTATCCAACACTAAAAGAAGTTTTCAATTCGAACCAGGAGTTCCTGAGATTAGCGCGTTCAACCAAACAAACAAACTCTTCTCTCTTTATAATATTAGTATAGATTTATTTTCAGACAAAGTCCATTCAATTAAATTAAAAACATTAAATTGATATAAAAATCAGACATATACAATAAAATAATAAAAAATAATAAAATAAAATACCTATAATACATTCGAAAACTTTTGATGAAAGTGTAAACAAACATATTCAGATTAAATTCTTACGCAATCACTGACTAAAGGGAATTAGTAACACAATCATCTGTATTTAGGAAGTTTCAACTTTATATCCCACCACTTTTTCGAAGTAACTGTGTGCACTTGTGGCATGTGCCAATAAACGTTTTTTCTTTCTTTCTTTCAAGTACATAATAATATTATTGTTTGAATAACATTAAAATAATTGTAATTGAAAAGTTGTCAACGAAATTTGGGATTATAAAAATAGCCTCAATAATTATCAAATGGAAAACATCTTTAAAGTAATTTAAAATTATAATTTCTGGTTTAAGTATTCAAATAATCAAAACAAAGCACTCACTTTGTTTGCGGCACTATAAATTGACATGCTCAAGTGCATTTTGTGTTTACATTTTCGTCGAATTGTTTTTGGAACAGGTTATACACAAACCCCAAAGTCACTACCTACCAACTATTTTCTTTTTACGTAATGGTAAAACGCTAAAAATATGTATCCATAGATATGAATTCAAAGTTATCACTGTATTTATTTGGGTTAAAACTAAGATAGATGGATAAATATCTTGCAAAGATAATAACGTTTTATTTTGTGTGATTACGAAACTAGTTTTCAATGTTGCATATTCGGTATCAATGTTTATCTAAATGTTAGTCATCTCGATAAATCATTTGTGTGTTTCCATACAAAGTTCCGAGCAGGGCAAACCGTGTGGCCTATGGAATACCCTATCGGCAGAAATTACGACCTTCGATGCAAACTCTCCTACGTCATCTATACATCAAAACAATCTATATCTATACAAATAAATAAAATTGAAGTGTCTGTTTGTAATGTCAAAATAACAACTTTTTACTAAATGCATGAGAAAGTATAAACGGTAGATACTTATAACAAAAAAGCAATTTTTAAAATTTTGGTCTGTCTATCTGTTTGTTCCGGCTAATCTTCGAAACGGCTGGACTGATTGTGAGGGGACTTTCACTGGCAGATAGCTGATGTTACAGGGAGTAACTGAGGCTACTTTTATTTTAGAAAAAGAATTAGGTTTCCGCGCAAAAAAAAATTAAAACCCATGAAATTGTGAACAAAAAGTCGGATTTGCCGTAGCCCGATTCTCGAGGATAGTCTGTTATAGGCTATTTAACATCATGCTACGACCCTTAGGAGCCGAGCAAAAAGAAAAAAGTCAGAAAGAACACTAAGCGAAAACGATGTTATAGCGCAGGCGGGCGATGCAACGTGGCGGGTCGGGGGACGAGGGAGTTTTATTAAAATGTGTCTGTTATTTTAGTATTATTGTGTATCTTACGACTGCCACGCGAACGAAGTCGCAGGGCACAGCTAAAAAAAAAAAAAAAAAAATATAAATATAAATATAAAGAACTCATGCCAAATTTCATGCTTCTGGATCCAGCGGTTTAAGACTCCTATAAACAGGCGCGACACGCGACGCGACCGCGTATAACGCAACCAGCGGTGCCTTTGTGTCGCGTGCGATTCGCGTAACGTGTCAAGCCTGGTTGCAGGAGCCTTTAGGCGGAGCGTAGACTGTCAGTGAATGAATGAATTTAAGATTTTTAATAAGTAGCTACCACGTAGATACCTGAACAGGATGAAAAAACGTTGATTAAGGAAATATGCGTTTCTTCAAGCATTTACATATCAACATAACATCACGCCTGTATTCCCCGAAGGATTAGGCAGAGGAGTTCCTATAGTACACTCACATTTCGCCAAGAATTAAAACTTGTGATATTTCATAAATATATACAAAACTATCAACCTTAATGCGTTTAGAGATTCTCACATCATGACTCTAAATATCGACGGCCGCAAAGTATATACGGTTATCTACAAAATCATGATTTTACAGGAGAGCGATTTGAACGGAAAAATGTCATAATTAATAGAAGAGCAAAGCTATCTTCTTCTATTTTACAACATTTCTCCCAAATGTGAAACATGCGGAACGGTTGAAGATGGTCACCATCTACTTATGGAATGTACTAAGACAAAGAAGGAAAGACACTGTTGAGAAAGGTTAATAAATATTATATTGGTTCATATGTTAAAGTTTTAGCGCAGCCTTCTCCTGAGGTAGCAAATCTACTTGCTGATTTGTCTACATTTATGTTCGCATAACTTGTCAAAATGTAGGGAGCAGCAGATTTTTTTTTGCGATTTCAGGTTTAGTCCCATAGTAAAAGTTGTTCATAGTGATGAGTACAATGACCCCTTAAGAGATTGTACGTTATATGTTACATCTTGTATATATATATATATATATATAATATCCACCTTTATCCTCACCCTCACATTCCCTTTCTAGTATGAGTAACCGACACATTAAACATTTTTATTGTTTTAACTTTTTCTTAAGTTGGAAGCTCGCCCTTCATCGCCCTATTTTCTTACGTATATGAAGTCTTTAAATGATTTCAGAGTTTGAGGAAAAAATAAACAACAAGTAAAAAAGTTATACAAGAAATGACTTTAGGAGAATGAAATAAGTATAGAACGTTATTACTGCTTATTATTCGGGGAATTTACAAGTCTTCCCTACTTCACGTGTGAACTGAAAGCAAAGTTTTACATTTTACAGGAAAACAACGGAAAATGGTGTGTTTTTTTTCCTCTTTTTCGTTACACCGCATCCTATTTAAACGTGATCGTTGCGCGAAGACACGACCGTTCAAACTTTTTGTTCGGTGAACCTAAACGCGTGGTCGCGTCGACAGAGGGCGCTGTCCGGGTTTTCCGAACAAAAAGTGGCGTATGCACGCGACCGATCGCGTATTCGCGCGACGATCGCCTCCTAGGGAAACTACGTGGTGGATTTAAAAAACTTAACGATTAATTAAAATCAGGAAAATGATTGCGAGGCACCATTACCAGCTGTTAACTCAAAGACTTAGTTTTTAAATTACATACCATACAAAGTTGGTTACAAGTTTAAAAGTTGCTTGGCAAAGTGAGTACTTTAAATCAACTGTAGTCCGACATTTTCACATGAAATCGTATTTAACGACATTTTCTACCTACTGTGCCAAGTGTTCAAAAGAAAAATCATTCTCTCGACAGTTCCTAAGAAAATCGTTCACATTCAAACACGCATGAACCAATGAACGAGTCTTTTTCAAATCAGTAAATAAAAATTTACCAAACCATTTTTTGTATGAAAACGCAATGTTACTCGATAAGAATTTTAAGAAAATATTTCATAGAAAAGATGAAAATATTTCTCTTATCTTCCTTATCACCGATAAATCCCGATAACCTGTCACACAGATGAAATGATTCAGTAGTCAACTATTTATCGTCGATAGTAGCAAGTCAAGATGTTACAAAATTGGTTCTATTTGTTATTGGCGACCAGCGCTGTGTTCTGTTATCCTGGTAGCTGGTTTCACACGGAGAAATTTAAAGTTGGGATTGAATATGACAGTAAGTAATAATTTATTAATCGATACTACTGCCCACTTGCTTAGCATATCACTAAATACTTTACTACCGTACAAAAGTTTGGAAGCACACCTGTTTTTAAACAATAGGTACAAATGACTTCAGAGTTAATTCGGTAAATGATAATGATAGGTATTTTACGAATAATCGTAAAATATCATAAACTGTAATAACTATACTCATTTTTACCGAATATTGTGTATTGTTTAAAAACAGGTGTGCTTCCAAACTTTTGTACGGTAGTGTACGCTTAACCCTAAACATTTTTAAATCATCATCCCGTCTCTCTGGGAGCAGTGGTGGCCTAGTGGTAACGGCCACGACTTACGAGTCGTCGTAGGTTTGAACCCAGACAGGCGCTTTATTTTGTGTAAATTATTACATCACCACTGCTCGCAAAACATTGTGAGGAAACCGGCATGTTCTAGAACCAAAAATTCAAGGACATATTGTGACATCTACCAACCCACACTAGGCCCGCGTGGTGGATTACGGCCCACTCTTTCTCACCGAGAGGAGACTTTTGTCCTAGCAGTGGGAACATTATAGGATCAGCCTATACTATTCTGTGTAAATAAAAATAGCCTTTATTTTCTCTCACCTTAATACATAAACAAGTTACAACATTACATACATGTATCGATTGTAAGCTACCAGGTCAGGCTGTCTTGCAACATAGGCCTCCTCTATTTCCCTCCACTTATTCCCGCCCCAAGCTATTCTTCGCCAACCTTTTGGCAGATCATCCTCCCATCTTTTGACCTGTCTTCCTCTACGTCTTTTGCCATTCCTCGGGTACCGTTCTGTGACTTTTTTGGTCTTTTTTCGGTCTTCGCTCTCACCATGTGGCCTGTCCACTTCCATTTCAGTGTTCTTGATTTCACTGTAACGTCTGCCACTTTAGTAATGTTCCTAATTTTCGTAGCTTTCCCTTTGTCTTACAGTCTTAGATTGATCATGCTCCTCTCAATTCATCTTTGAAATTTTTATTGTGGCACTTATTTAAGTCATCTCAAAAACAGGTCATAAAGTATTATGACCTGTAAGCTCAATAAGCATATTGAGCTAAGTTTATTACCTAATAAATTAATATTATGTATTTATTAGTTCGCCAATTGATTATATTTTTCAAAAAAGCATCTTTTCATTTAATATTCCAAAAATTTTGTCCCGTGTGAGCGAGAGAGGTGACAAAATGCGACAGACCTCTTAAGAAACCAGTATCTTTACCAGCTGTTGTTTATTCTTCTGTTCCCTTACAGCTATAATCTGTCCCAGATATATAATACTCGCATACATATTCGATCCCTTCTTCTTCCGTTTCTATTTTGACTTCTGTCCTATTTGTCATCAACTTGGTTTTGCACTTGTTATTTGATAGTCCTGTTTTTTTACTTTCCGATGCTAGTTGTTGAAGCATGGTTTGAAGTTCAGTAGGGTCTTCTGCAAAAGAATGAGATCGAGACAGAAACATAACGAGTTTTAAATGCGTTTAACGCTAAACGTATTTACTGATTTGTGATGCATGCAAGCGGGCCTAATTAAATAAAAACGTGACAGAAACTCTGTCCGTCTGTTACCTTTTCACGTCGAAACTGCTGAACCGATCGTTATGATTTGAACAGATAGGAAACGGACCTGGAGAAGGACATAGGCTACTTTCTCTTCATCCTGTATTATAAAATGAGGAAATACAAAATAACCGCTAATAAAGTCGCGGGCAAGAGCTAGTTTAAAAAGTAAGATCTACGATAGCTACTATGGTCAGTTCTTTTGCGTAAGTCGACTTGCATAGTGTAAATTTGGCTTGCTGCAAGTTTTATAAGAAGGAACTTGCGTAGAGACTTTCATTATCCTGCAATCAAGTTTATTTTCATAGACCTGAAAGTGTTTAAAAAACTGTCTAAAGTTAATGAAAAAATGCGGCTGTTTCCAACCATGATACATGGACTGTCCCATGGCTTATTATCTAACGGCCGAACCCAATACCAACAGTTTTGGCATACTGGAGATAGAAAAACTTATCTATCTATGGCTTTAACGTCCCAATAATCTATAAGAGATTATGGAATCTTACCGAGCTGACATAAGCACAGATAGAATTATACTGTCTACCATCAATAGCAATCTGTCTTTTACTGAAAATAGGTTATTGGGTTCGGCCATAAGGCGTGCTACATATTTCTTCAAGTGCACATTCGATTCGGCAGTATTAGTTGAACAACACAACAAGACTGACCTGAATCAATTAGCATAAAAGATAATCAGCTTATAATGTTCCCAATGCCACACAGGCCTCCTCTGGGAGAGGGAGAGAAGTACGGGTTGGTGGATGAAGCTATTACTAAATTATATTAGGATTTGATTGTGCCGCCCGGCTGTGCCAACCCGAACAAGTATATAGCACGCCTAAGAATTCGTAACACAATCTTTGAGAGCTTCTAGATTTAACAGACTATGGTCACTACTACAGTGAGATCAAGTATAACATTCACTCTCTTGCGGTTCAGTGATGACTAAATTCTTTTTTTGTCCGTCAGGTCGATTATTAAAAAATATTGGACACATATTTTTTCTTTTTTTACCGTGAACGAAAGTTAAAATGTGGCATGATGTCACGCCTTGCTAGATTTTATACTGAGTTGTGACGTAGCGAGCCCCCACTCCCCAACTTTAATGCGTTTTATGTTAGTAATTTTTTTATTAATAGGTATGATAAAGCAAAAAATTACGTGTCTAATTAACATTTTTTTATTGTGACTGACGGACTATATAGAATTTCTTTTTTTTTACTCAGTCATCATCCCTCATCATAAGCATAATCAGCATTTAACATTCCCACTGCTGGGACACAGGCCTCCTCTCTGTGAGAGGGAGTGGGCCGTAATCCACCAAGCGAGCCTAGTGCGGGATGGTAGATGTCACATGTATTCGAATTTTGGGTTCTACGACATGCCGGTTTCCTCACGATGTTTTCCTTCACCGTTTTGATAGCAGTGGTGGTGAAATAATTTATACAAAGTAAAGCGCCTGCCTGGGTTCGGACCCACGACGTCGCAGCCGTTACCACTGGGTCACCACTGCTCTCCTATCACAGCATCCCTATTCACGCCAAAAGCGAGGGCTTAGAACTAATACCTCTCGACCACCAGAGGCATGCCCAGCCTTTTGCTTCACTAATGCCAGTTTTCACCAACACAGGGAAACACTTAAATGAACGCCGAATTATAAATGAATTGTTGGATATTCAAATCTCGGCGCTGAGCTGAGCGTTTAATCCAACATATGCTGTCATCCAACCTGTCAGATGGTCACTAGGGTCTTGTTATTATTAGTTACTGCTCTATTACATATGTACTTATGTTTCTCTTAATTCCAGAGTCCCTCCCAATGAAGGGTGATTCAGACAGATACAGACACAGAAATAACTACGATCCATTCTTTGTGACAATCACTGCCACCTCCAAGGTCAGTGCCCTATCATCACTTAAGATACTTCTGTTGGTATACTGGTCTGATAGCCACATATGTGATAAGAAATGGTAAAATATTTATAGCTTATCTCACCCAGATCTAGGCTATCAATGGTCCAAGGACAGCGAGGTGACTTTAAGAGCCATGCAGTTTCGCAATAAATACATTGGACATAACTGGTGAAATGTGGGTGTAGTATAATGTACACCTCTGCCTAACTCTTCGGGGATTACAGACGTGATGTTGTGATAGGTGATTCGTCATAAAGATAAGCGCACATAACAGACGCGACGGGTCGCAGCGCATGCGCGGTCCTCTTGTATTGTGCGATGGTCCTTATAAGATGTTCAAAAGTGATGTTGGAGGATTTTTGCAATGCTTTGCGTTGCGGTCCGTCCAAATGTGTGTCACACATACACGGTCCCTTTTTGGTACAGTGTGGCCACCATTTTTCTTACCTAAAAGCATAACATGATCTATAATTTATGTAGATAGGTATCTATTGGTATTTTTTATTTATAAAATGTATGATTGAAATAAATGAAAACCTGAAAACGGGTCCCGATATAACATCTTCCCTATATTTTATCAAGTTACGTGAACATAAATGTATGGAGCCAGCGGATTATTTTTTTCGCGATTTCAGGGCTGGTTCCTAAGTACAACTTGTTCATAATGATGAGTACAATGACCCCTTTTAAAGTTTCCAGATTTTTCAATTACTTATACCTTGTAGGTGTACGTATTGAGCTGTTACTTTTCCACATTCACAGAACAACTTCGTAATAACCTACCTAGAAGTGACAGCGACAGTTGATTCAGGGGGAACGATAGACTTCAGGATCATCCGAGGTCAAACGGGGTCTACCACCATGGTTTTCCAACTGGTCTCCAACCATAGCGACTTCTTGTCCTACTCCTACATGACGTATGGTATCAGGGAAGAAGAGTATCGAAAGGTGATGTCAGCTTCGTATGGTATTCTTTAGGTTAGTAATTAATCGGCTCTGCTGTGATAACCGAAAGGATAGTGACTTTTCAGAAAGGTTTTATTTTAGAAAGTGTATTAAGATAACTCTGGAATAATCTTAAGTTTTAGTCCTATAGTAGATGAGGCGATACAAAAATAACACAATAAAAAATAAGTAGTTTAAATTTAAATAATTAAACATTAGTTAAATGAGTTAAAAAATATAAAAAGCTATTTTATCATGTAGAATAGCGCCATCTGCTTACATGAATAAGAATCATCCTTGGATATTGGCCCAACCAGTTCACAAGTAGTATAGTTAGTTATCGTAGATGGCGTTGATGTAAACTACTGAATATACAGAGTTTTATAAAAATATTTTTCTTGTGTCAAATCTTCCACCATTCACATTTCACACAAATAAAATTATAACGCATTAAGAGCGTTGTGAGTCACATTTTATCACCCCTCTCGCTCACACAGGATCAATTTTTTAAGAATGTTAAATGAAAAGATGATTTTTTGAAAAATGTGATCAATGGGCTCCCTACTAAATAATATTAATTTAATAGGTAATTATTAAAAACACATTTCTATTGTGTTATCTAATAAACTTAGCTCAATAAGTATTATGATCTGTTTTTGAGATGATTTAAATAAATGCCACAATAAAAATGTGTTTTTAATAATTAGGTACCTATTAAATTAATATTATTTAGTAGGGAGCCCATTGATCACATTTTTCAAAAAAGTATATTTTCATTTAACATTCTTAAAAATTTGGTCCCGTGTGAGCGAGAGAGGTGACAAAATGTGATAGCCCTCTTAAAGTGGGAGTCATTTTTAATATTTCTTATAAAATGACTTTTTCAAATCGTAAACTTTATCAAAGACAGCAATAAGATCATAGATGGCGCTCAAACTAAGCAAGGCAAGTACAAAATTACAAAATATTCAGCAAGTTTGTTTTTCTTTCAGATCGCAAATATTATAACCCTGCCGGCACCCACGAATAAACAAGTAATGCTTCATAACACCGGTTCCAAGATTTTCACAATATTATCGTTAGTGCTCATTTCTATGTTATAATATTTTTTATTTTCTAAGGAACTGGAAAATTAATGTAAGTAATTACTTTTACTATTAAGTACAGTAAATATAATACACAATTATTTAGAAAATACAAGGGCAATGATGTTATATTAAATATTATAATTATATAATAGTGTAAGTATATTTGAAAATAATGTAATGAAAATAATATATTATTGTTAATGGAACACACTTTTCTTGAGGTTTCATTACAGCAAAATAATTATGTAGGTAAGTTCTATTAATCCGCATGGAGTCCGCAAGAGCAGCTCTAGGGAAATGCTCACCACGGAAGCTGGCAAGAACCAAATTCTACAAATAAACTTGTTTGTAAAATAATATTGCCAAATCTTCAGTTTGTTTCAGAAGAGAAAATAATTAAACATTAATCGTAAATAATTCTCGTTTCTGAAAACTTGGTTGTTTTTTAAAACCGGGCACTCCATAGTAGGAAGTATTAATGCAATCATGATTCCGTTGCGAAAAAGGGAAGGTATAGCTCCATCTCTCTCTGACACTGGAAAATTGATAGTATTAATTCTTCATAATAAGGCCCCAGGGCTGCTTCTGAAAATTATCTAATAGAAAACCCAATGGCAGTTTGCTTACTGAGGATTGAATCCAGGAGTACAGGCTCTTGTGTTGTCAAAGAGATATGTCAGCACTAACTGATGGAGTCCGCTAGGGCCGAAGCCTGCCAGGGTCGCGGGTATGTTCGAAAGAGTTACCGTGGCTCCGGCACAGGCAACTGAAGGAACACGGGTGGGTTTTTGTCAGTAAAAGTCTGACACGCCCTCCCGCTCCGCCCAGAGCGGGAGAAGTTTTATGTTGAGCTGTACGATTACTGACAGATGCTTGCACTGACTGGACAGGTCCACTCAATCTGTGTGGTTCTTTCCTCAAAAGTCCATTTCAGACACCAACCTACATGGCCTTCACATGATGTGACCAAGATTATGTCTGGACTTTAAAAGAGACTGTGACCTCTGAGTTTGTTTCGGCCTTTCTTCTCAGGTTAGTCAGATAGGAAACGCCGGCCTCATCTAGTTAAAAAAAAATGTTTGACGTGTAAAAGTGTTTGTATAAACCTACTTACAGAAATAAAAAAAAATAAAAAAAGTAATTTGATGATTTCTCACCAAAAAAAAAACAGGAGTATAGGCTCAGACGTCGCATTCGGGGCCCCTAGTAAGGCCAAGTATAACGACGATAATAAAATGAAAACACAAAATAGAAACAAAATTATTTTTTACAAAACTTCACCAATACTAATATTTCATAACGGATAGGTATAAAGAGACATCACCAAGCCAAATGTTCTGAAGTTAATTCTTCTCATCATTGCGTTTATTTCCTGTTTTAGGTCGCACGAGGAGCGTCTGGTTGAAAATCCAATTTTTACGTTTTCATGAAAGCAAGTTTTAAATGTTATAACTATGTAAACTTAACATTTGTGCTTGTAGGTACCGTAAACAACGGTTTCTCACGACAAAATAAAAGTCGTTTCCCAGCAATAAGTAGGTACCTACCCAATGTTACTTAGTTAAGTACATGTAGGTACAGAATGTGTGGATGACAGCTTGGTAATGGGTATTTTAACAAATCTTCATGCTTGCTTGAATTAAAAGCGACTAACAAAAGGTATTTACACGGCAGATGTGAGTGGAAACGCCGGGAGGGACGCCCTAGGAAGACAGCATTATAGTGACCTTATTAGTGACGTTCTTCAGAAAGGTCAGGTGCGTAGTACTCGCAACCGGCGTGCGTGTATGACCAGATCTATGAATGTAAACGAGGCAAAAGGAGTATGTAAGGATCGTAGCAGGTGGCGTTCTGTAGTTTCTGCCTACCCCCATGGGAAGAAGGCGTTTATACGTTTATGCCTGCAATGTTCCCTAATACATATTCTTACTAAGCAATAGTGCTACTGCTAAATTCACAATCAACACCTGCGCATGTTTTGCTGTCCTCCAGTAATGATTGTAGAAGAATACCTTCCGTTTAACTTCATATTGCTGCAAACGAAGATCTCCTGAAACATAAGGAGAGCATAGTTAATACCTAGAGGGGCTTGTGGCTAAGTAATAACAGCCGCACGCGTCGATCGATGGAGTTAAGCTACGCTTGCCGCGGTTGGTCCGTGAATGGGTGACCATCTTTACATACCAAGACTCACAGAACAGATAAAAGACCTCTTTTATCTGTTCTGTGCTAAGACCTCTCGGCGTTAGGTCCGGGTTGTCATTCGTGGATCTTTGACAGTTGTTACGGGTCGTCAGAAACTCGAAAGTCTGACAACCAGTCTTACCAAGTATTACCCAGGTTGTTGAGGTCACATTGGCAGTCGCTCCATGTAAAACACTCGTATTCAGCTGCATCCGGTTTGACTGGAAGCCGACCCCAACATAGTTGGGAAAAGGCTAGGCAGATGATACGAGTTAATACCTATGTGCAATGTTACTGGTCAGTCGGTAAAAATGCAGTGACGTAACAAGCTCGCCGCGGTTGTAACTATAGGATAGAATTTTCGATCAGTCGCCGCCAGCTTAACGATAACAAATGTTCACGCAACGAATGTTTGCAATACAAATGCGAATAGAATGCTCGTGGTGAGTGACACTACCGATTTACTGAATTTAAAGTTGTAGAGTGAATGTTGGGTGTGGCAAAAGAAGCATGAAAGTAAATGCTGTAGAAATGCGTTCCTTGCGAAGCATGTGTGGTGTGACTATAAATAATAGGCTGAGGAATGATGTGATAAGGCAACGGTGCGGTTTAAAAGAAAATGTAGTGACAAAAATTGAAAAGAGTAGGTATGCTTTTATTTGGTCATGTTGCGAGGTTGAATGAAAGGCGACCAACAAAAGGTATTTACAAGGCAGATGTGAGTGGAAACGCCGGGAGGGGACGCCCTATGAAGACATAAAGTGACCTTATTGGTGATGTTCTTCAGAAAGGTCACGTTCATAGTATTTCGCAATCGGCGTGCATGTATGACCAGATGTGTGCACGTAAACGAAGCAAAAGGAGTAAGATGTAAGGATCGTAGCAGGTGGCGTTCTATAGTACCACCTGCTTACCCCCATGGGTAAAAATCGTGAGGTTATGTATACCTCCATACTAATATTAATATTACAAATTCGAAAGTAACTCTGTTTTTCTGTCTGTATGTTACCTTTTCACGCCTAAACCACTGATTTCGATATTTGGCAAGGGCATATATGGCATCCTGGGGAAGGACATAGGCTACTTTTTGTCTTAAAAATAATCCTACAGGGGGTCATATAAAAATAAAAAACTTTTTATTTCAGGCATACTTGGTCCATAATAATGTTAGTAAAACGTTGTTACATTTAGAAACTATAAATTAATTTAAGTATTTGCCGCCACTGGGGCCCCGGGCACACGCACTTGTGCTTGAACCCAGTGCCCCAGAAGGGGGCTGTCCAGCGTGTGGCTGAGCGGTTCAGGATGGTGTAGGCGCTACAACGCGTGTGGAACATCAGCGAAGCGATGCGGCGCCGCAGCACAGCGTGAAAGCCGTCTGTGTGCGCGTGCGCAAATATCGCAGACGCACTACAGCAGCGTGGGAGCCCTACCAGCACCCTGAACGCGTTATTATATTGTATTCGGAGAGCGTTGATGGCCCGCTGAGTGTAGCTGACCCACAAATTAGGTACAGGTGTAGCGAGTTTGGCAGAATGCTTTAAACAGAGTCTGTGATCTTTACCCCTACACTACACCTCGCAAACCTGCGTGCCAACATGTTACAGTGGACTGCCATCGCTCTCCTCTCCCTTTCTATGTCTCCAACGTCTTTTAAATCCTCGGTGACCAGATGGCCGAGGTATTTAAACTCTCTCACTCTTCGAAGAGCGCTGTCGTTAAGGGGATGAAAGTTGATATGGAAAACCCAACATTTTTGTTAAGTTAAGCATATAACAACGAGTCTCCCAATGGGTATTGTGTTACCCAGTAACTGGGTTGTGGAGATCAAATAGACAGTCACTCCATGTAAAATACTGGTGTTCAGCTGCATCCGGTTTGACTGGAAGCTGACCCCAACATAGTTGGGAAAAAGCTAGGCAGATTGATCAATTGATGAAAATTCAAAAAAAAAAAAATCAAAATCATTTATTTGCATAAATAAGGTACAGAAAGTTCTTAATATATTACTTCGATCACTTATTATGCCATTAATGTCGGCGTGCAAACATGCTTAAATACTATTTTAAGAAATTAATTAATAAAGATGAATAATGCATGCGATTAGTAAATTATAATTCAGTTCAATTATATTCGGTCACAATTATTAAATTCAATTATATTCGGTCACAATTATTAAATTCAATTAAATTCGGGCACAATTATTAAACACTAATTCACAACCTACATTAAATACCACAATTTACAACTTATAATCTAAAAACTCAAGTACACTATAAAAGCATTTATCATTAAGCATTTTTGTTAAGTTACGCTTAAATTTAAAAAATGGAAGTGTTTTTATATGTTGCTTGGTACTTTGTTAAACAATTTGATGCGCATGATATAACTATTGTTGGACGTGAATGTGAGATTCGTCTTGGGTTGATACAACTTGTTAGTATTATGAGACCGAGGGGCATAATAGCTTGTCGCCTGCTGGAAAAGACTCTTATGTTTGAATACAAACAAACATGATTCCAAGATATAAATGCATGGTAAGGTTAGTATTTTATATTTTCTAAAGACAGGACGACAAGACTCTATTTGTTTCAGCCCAAATATAGCCCTTAAACACTTTTTTTGCATTACAAATGCTTGATCAATTTCCACACAGCGGCCCCAAAGAACGATACCATACCGCAAAATGGAGGATATATAGCCGTGGTACGCAGTAATTGCGGCGCTTCGCGATATCTCGCAGCTAATACGCCTCAGAGGATAGACAAAACTATTCATTCTACCGCAAACGTCATTATGTTGTTTCCAGGAGCAAAATTTGTCTAAATTTATCCCAAGAAATTTAACTGAATCAGTTTCTGTCAGGGGTACCTCTTTATATGCTACATTTAGGTCTAAAGGTTTTGATCGGTATGTATGAAATTGCATAAATTTGGTTTTACTAATATTGACCTTCAAATTGTTAGCTTCTAGCCACTCTATAGACATTTGGAGAGCTGTGTTTATTTCCTGCTCGTAGGTATTTTTATCGTTGCCCTTCAATACTATAGTAGTATCGTCCGCAAATAGTATACACTTATGTTTCAATATATTTGGAAAATCGTTTATGTAGAGCAAGAATAGCGGTGGACCTAAGATACTGCCTTGTGGCACGCCATAACTGTTTAACAAGAACGAAGACTGAACTGACTGTCGCGTTTTGGATTTAATATTATAACTTGATATTTCCACTGCCTGTACTCGATCAGATAGATATGACTCCAGCCAGTTGTACGCTTTTCCTCTGACTCCGTATCTGAAAACTTTATCTAATAATCGTTCATGACTGACATG
Organism: Fissipunctia ypsillon; assembly: GCA_947568875.1. Classification (NCBI taxonomy): domain Eukaryota; kingdom Metazoa; phylum Arthropoda; class Insecta; order Lepidoptera; family Noctuidae; genus Fissipunctia; species Fissipunctia ypsillon. The sequence goes on along the minus strand of OX387660.1, from coordinate 20,448,860 downwards.
ATCAAACGCCTTACTCATATCCATAAAGAGCACTGAAACAGGAATTTTGTTATCAATAGAGTCCGTTATAGATTTTATTAATTGAAAGGCTGCTAAAGATGTGCTTTTGGTAAGAAATAAGGAATTACCTACGTCATACCACGTTTTTGTAATGTCATCCCTCAAGAGGGTAAAATAGAGAATGATTTTAGATTCACATGTAATAGTGATATTATTATGTACTAAATGTATTGGAAATATGGTAATAGTCCGTGAATTGAGCTAACTAGTCTTTATTTCATTAAAATCGGTCCACTGGGTCAAAAGTTATTACAATTTATTTAACCGTCTATCTGTTACCTTACTTCACTTCACTCCTTAACGGCTGAACGGATTTTGATAAAGCCTAAAAGGCATACGGATAGACCATGATTTGGGTTAGGACATAGGATACTTTTATCTCGGTAGTACGTTCCCGTGGAATGATATCCATTATCCGACATCCACGCGAGCGAAGCCGTGGGCATAAGCTAGTGTATGCATGGATGTAATCACGGTATCAACGTCTTATAAAGTCAATATTCACCTGTTAAGACTTCAAATGGCTATCTTGTAATACAAAGAGTTTAGTTGCTCGAGGAATATGAAAATGAAGACTGCCATGGGTCCGATCTTCATATAGGTCGGCAGCATGCCACTCCATAGCGCCAAAACGCCTTCTTTCTTGATAATGGTCGATAACATGGACATCTGGCTTGCGCCTTTTTCCGAGTTCTGTACTCTGAAACCGGTATTCCAATATTTAAAAAAGAAAAAAAAAAAATTTGTGACAGAAACACGCGCATATAAAAAAGAGAAGTTAGCTCGAATACACATAATAATATATATATATATATATAAATATTATAAAAACATTATTTTATTGTAATTACAAGCACGGAAAAGAATCGGCAGTTCCACGTCGTGACTGTGACAAGAAGGCTTCCACTCAGCATGATGCTGCGCCATGGGCGACCCACAGCATAGCACTGATTTTCAGTAGTCACCCAAAAACGACGTACGAAAACCAACAGTGTTAGATAAACTAGCAAAAAATATTATCAACTAGCTGACGCGGCAGACGCTGCCTTGTCCAAATTTTATGTCCCATAAAAAAAATGTCAATATTCCGACCAACTTTTAAGTGTATGGCTAGTAACTGATGCTGCGGTACCTCGTTTTGATGATGTCGATGGGCAGAGATGTAACAGTTGTGATGAACCCAGCGATCATAGCAGTTACTGTGTGTAGATGTAAACCATCGCCCATGTAGGGTAGCAGCATCTCTCGACTCTGAAGAAAACTGGCTTTTAGAACCCTTGGCTATCTGACATTTAAGTTTCAATGCACATAAGTACGTACTGCAGAAAATGGGAGGCGCTTTCTACAGTACTTGTGTGCACGTGACGTTCTCAAATTAATGAAGTAGTCAGTTTTTACGGCAAAAGCGAAAGGTTTGTTTTAATAAGAATTGAGCTAGTAATTGAGTTCAGACGAACCTGTGCGTACGTGCCTAGTTGAGCGCCATTCACGACCATAGCTCTGCAGACAGTGGCGCTTGCGCCTCAAATGGTCTCAGTCGTGTCCAATCGTGTCTTGATACAGCCAAAGAGTATAATAATAAATAGGGAGCATACAGCACTGACCAAAGAGTGTAATAATTAAATAGAGAAGAGACCCCTTTTGTGCCATTTCGAAGCATACAGATTCGAAACGCCATATACTTAACGGGAACTAATGCCTAACAGTTATTTATATAGGTATATACTTACTAGCGGACCTGACAGACGTTGTCCTGCCCGAGCAGCGTCATCTGCTACCGGGTCCAATTGTGAATCTAAGCCATTCAGGCCTGCAGGGACCCACTCAAACACACACAAAAAGTTTCATCGAAATCGGTCCAGCCGTTTAGGAGTTCACACATACAGAAGAATTATATTTACAAGGATATATTTATTTTATATACCTAGTTAGCAGTGGCGCAGCTACAATTATCATTAGACGGAAGCCGAAGAAAAAATTGTTCAGTTCTCATAAACTCAGACAAAAATTGTAGGTATTTTTGTAATGTTTTTAATCATATGATGACTGTATTGAACTGGTATTAAATATATGTAATGTGATGTGATACACAGTTACACACGCAGGAGTACCATATTATTTAGCAATAGTAGGCATAAAGAAGAGTGGTTGTTCCGAAGGGAAGCCGATAGTAATCGGGTTGTATGAAAGCTTCGCCCCTGCTAGTTAGTATCACTGTCAATACTTATCAGTGGGCTTAATGGGGGCACTGTAACTGTTAGTCGATGTAATTTAAAAATATTTTAAATGAAACATTTATTTGGTAGTTCATTATTTTATGTTACATTACTTAGCAGCAACTGTAACCTGTACAATTTAAAATAATAACCTTAATGGGGAAGGTCGGGCAAAGCTAATTGTAGATGGCGTGGTCATAGCTAGAGCCCCAAGGCCTACAATAAATTTGTCATTTCGTTCATTCGTGAGTTTGCTTTTATTTCGCTATTTCGTTATTTTCGGTGATTTTAATATTTTAAATCAAGTATTTGGCATGGAAAGTATCAGAATTTAAAACCATAAATATATCCTCAAAGTCACTTGCTTCAAAATGTTTCTACTCTGTTTAATTTATAAAACATCTCTACGAACAGCTTTAAGCCACCATCTTTTAATTTTAGGGTCTCTCGGGAAATGGTGGACTCCAGTTTCGGAGTAGGTATTTAATAACACAACAACGCATCATTTTTGTAAAAATAAAATAAAACCATCTCACGCCTTGTATTATTGGCTTGTTAGCAACGACAGCGCCATTTTGACAATTGCCTTCCCCATTGTGTAGTTTTTCGCAAAGTACTATAATATAGTATTAAATTGTAGGCATATCATAAACAGGTAAAATATAATATCCCACACAGTTTTCAGCTTTAAAGTGACGTAAACTACAATCCAAGAATAAAACTTTATTGTTTGAAGCATGCATGGGTGGGAAATCATCAAATGATTTCTCCCGCTCTGGGCTCCCGCTAAGAGCGGAAGGGCGTGTCAGACTTTTACTGACTAAAACCCACCCGTGTTCCTTCAGTTGCCTGTGCCAGGGGCCACGATAACTCTTTCGAACATCCCGCGACCCCATCTGGCATCGGCCCTAGCGGACCCCGTCAATTAGTGCTGACATCTATTTGAGGCGCGTGTGGAACACAACGCGCCGTCGACCCGGGCCTGGTCCTTACCGGATGGCGAGCTACCCATTGCTCGCCGTCCGCAAGTCCGCGTCTTAGGTGGCCGGGAATCGGCTGTCAATTCCCGGCACCCAGGGCATCTCCTGCCGTGACTAGGGGCGTGAGGGCGCAATGCTTGCCTCTCCCTCACGCGTTCCGCCTCCTCCTTCGCGAGCATTACTGCTTCGCAGAGGGAGGCTTCCCATGTACTCTCGCTCCGTACCATGGCCTGGACCAGGGCCGGACGCGAGAGATCGCCGCCGCCGATCGCTTCCGCGAGGATACGGCGGTGCATCGCCCAAGCCGGGCAGACCTCCACCGTATGCTCCACCATGTCCTCCGGGCGATCCACACAATGGTGACACCTGGGTGTTTCCTCCCGCCTTATCTGGAACAAGTACCTCCCGAAGCACCCGTGTCCGGTGAGGGCCTCTGTCAGGCGGAAAGTGTGGACGCCGTGGCGCCTCTCCAGCCACTCCTGAAAGCGGGGACTTGTCGCCGCAATTGTGGCGTGCCCAGCACTGGGATGCGACAATCGCACTCTCCATGATACCATGAGATCCCGCCGAGCTCTGTGCGCTGTGTCGCGATTTCTCGCGGCAGCGGAGTTACGCCCCGGCGTTTTGCCTCCTTGCGCCACACTCGCATGTGCGCGAGGACTTTTGCCTCCAGATCCCATGGCGGCAAACCGGCAAGGAGGCTCGCCGCCTCATATGTTGACTACCCCTGAAACGTCACTTTCACAGTGACATTTCTTTGCTTACATTTTTGATATCGAATTTCATTTCCGAGTTTAACAAATAAAAGTAGTAAACAAACCAATACACAGCTATTCACATCGATTCATGATGACACATCAAGTCTTGTAGCGCTGACAGAGTAGTGACCATAGATAATCTAAACATCTATACAAATAAATAAAATTGAAGTCTCTGTTTGTAATGTCAAAATAACAACTTTTTACTAAATGCATAAGACAGTATATACGGTACTTAAAAACAAAAAAAGCAATTTTTAAAATTTGTCTGTCTGTCTGTTTGTTCTCGCTAATCTCCGAAATGGCTGGACCGATTTTGACGGGACTTTCATTGGCAGATAGCTGATGTTACAGGAAGTAACTTAGGCTACTTTTATTTTAGAAAAAATATTAGGGTTCCGCGCAACAAAAAATTAAAACCCATGAAATTCTGAACAAAAAGTCGGATTTGAAAAATTATTTTTGCAACCCAATTCTCGAGGTTAGTTATAAGCTATTTAACATCACGCTACAACCCTTAGGAGCCGAGAAAAAGAAAAAAGTCAGAAAGAACACTAAGCGAAAACAAAGTAATAGCGTGGGCGGCGATGCAAAGCGACGGGTCGGGAGAGTTTTATTAAAATGTGGCTGTTATTTTAGTATATTGTGTACCTTACGACTTCCACGCGAACGAAGTCGCAGGGCACAGCTAGTAAAATAGTAGTATGTATAAAGTAATAATAGCGACCAAAGAGTATAATAATAAATAGGTATCTATCGATAATTATGAAACTATGCTATACATATATATACACTATATATATATATACTTATTATATGGGGGAAGATTTAAAAATACTGTAAATTAAATTAGAGAACGAGTTTCATTGCATTAAAGTTGTGACATCTATCATCTAATTATGAAACTATTAGGTTCTCTGTTAAGTAAAGTAGATGGCGACTATTTCTTTACTGAAGTTGTGCTTGTTCTGTCTCCCCCCTGAGTCAAGCTCCTTGTTTAAACAACTCCCAAAGTTTATTTAACATAAATAAATAACGCCATCTGCCATCCACAGTAAACATTAGTATAACTTAGTAAAACGTTATAGATAAGTATGTAGTGCTTCTAGAGCATGAAATAAAAACAGAGGTTTAAATTTAATCCTTAACGCTTTAAAGGAAGCAATAAAACTTCTGTTATATATCTCTTTTTATTATTTCTTCATTCTGTCATTTTTCTTTAACAATAAAACTACTTAAAACAGCGTCATCTATTATGTTTGACATGTCTCGTATTTTAGTTTTTCAACAGGATCATAGATGGTGCTGAAACAAATATTTTCGAACGAAATAAAGTTGTTTTTCTATTAGAATTACAAACTCAGATATTTTAACAATCTTAATTACTTACCACAAAAATATAGTGGTCCTGAACAAATATTTGTCACGGCGGCCAATCTCAGCGAAGAGTAGCCATCGATGTACGATATATTAAAGTGCGTAAGTAATATTATATCGAGTCTTTTCAGGAAAAACATCGTAGGCGACAATTTAAACTTTTTACAGGAAAGGGTTTTTTCTTTCCTAGTTAACGATGTTTTTCATTTACGATGATAATTTCTTACAACAATAAAGTCGTATAAATTTAAAATAAAATTTAAGAGTAATCGCGACAAGATGTAAAACTGTCTAATTGAGAGATTACGAAGAAAAAATAGTTTTGTGATTTTTGGCGCTTACGATGTTTTTCCTGAAAAGGCTCGATATTTTCATCTATATAAAAGAAACCATTGAGGAGGAGCTCGTGGCTAAGTAATAACAGCCGCACGGGTTGATCCATCAGGTTAAGCTACGCTTGCCGGGGTTGGTTCGTGGATGGGTGACCATCTTTACATACTGAGATTCCTCCGTGCCTCGGAAAGCACGTTAAGCCGTTGGTCCCGGCTGTCATTCGTGGATCTTTGACAGTCGTTACGGGTCGTCAGAAGCCCGAAAGTCTGACAACCAGTCTTACCAAGGGGTATCGTATTACCCAGTCACTGGGTTATGGAAGTCAGATAGGCAGTCGCTCCATGTAAAATACTGGTATTCAGCTGCATCCGGTTAGACTGGAAGCCGACCCTACATAGTTGGGAAAAGGTTAGGCAGATGATGATAAAAGAAACCATTGCTATTTTATGTGGATAAGCAGCATATGAATATTTATGTGTATATGTGTGTGTGTGTGTGTGTGTGGAGTTGTGTATATGTGTGTATGAATGTATTTATCTGTCGCAGAAAGATGGTTGAAGCCGTGATATAGTTATATTCCTAGGGATATAGCTTATATCGTAATATAGTTATATGAAAGCTATTCATAACTGTCGGAGTGCCGGAGTGAGTTATATTACTAGATCGTGCTCGTATCATAGTTAAATTCCTAGTAAGATAGTTATGAATCGCTTTCATATAACAATATTACGGTATTTAGCTATTTTCCTAGGGATATATCTAACTATATCACGGCTACAACTATATTACTGCGACATATCCACATTCATACACACATAATACACCTTACTATCCCATAAAGGGAAGACCACAGACATAGATCTACATAGATAACGCAATTATTACGATTTGTATAGAAACCAAGCGTGCCGACTTTTTAATACCTACTGTGACGTCACAGCTGCAATTTAGTGACGGGACATCCAAACCGATTCAAAGCCATCGATGCCGCCGATGCCCCTTCGCCCCGCTACGATTCAACTGAAGCTGCCGCCGTGATCGTCTCGCTCATACTCATATATTTTATATCTGTTGTCCCGCTCGCTCTCACCTCGCGCTCCTACCCGCCAACCACGCCAGCAATCGTCAGTACGCCGAGTTGTTTAAAAGTGAGCAGTCGCGTCGCGCTTTAGAGCAATTTCATTCTACATTTTGGATACTTTCGCATAATCTCAAGTAAGTTTACTAAAATATATTTGTTGATATTTCTTTGAAACACAAAGCATTAGTATAGACATGCATGATGAAGATAAGAAACAGTAGTTTAGATAACCTAAAAATTACAAATCGATTAATATGAATGACATCGATTTTCTGACAGACGAATGGTATAGACAGACGAATGATATATAGACAGACGAATGATATATTTGAATGGGAGAGTTTCGAGGAATTACCAGTCCACATCCTACATGGCGTTTCATCTCTGAGGTAGCCAACTTTTTTCACATATTGAGGCAAAGGATCCTATGAATAAAGCAAATTGGTCAAGCTGGATGTTTGTTGCACAGATATAGTTTGTTGTTTAGGCGTGAGTAGATGAGTATGTATGTATTTTATTTCCTACTAATCCTACTAATATTATAAATGCGAAAATTTGTGTGTTACTCTTTCACGAAAAAACTACTGGACCAATTTTGTTAAAATTTGGCATGGAGGTAGCTGACACTTGGATTAACACATGGGGTAGATTTTATCCCGGATATTATACGTTTAGGGGGGTTTAATAAGACTAAGCTGTGGTATATATATAGTGAATTTTATAAAATTTAATGCGTAATCATATTTTACTTGTTGTAGGCTATGGAAACAACAAAATCGCGAAATAAAACCAGAGAAGATATTTTAGAAGCTAAAAGAAGAGCTAGCCGAAAACGTCATGAAAAAATAAAAAAGGATCCGGAACTAAGTGCATTGAGAAAAGAACAACAAAAAGAAAACTATGCAAAGAGAAAGAGAGAGAAGCGTGTCGTATCTATTAAAGATAAAAGTACACATGAACAGCAAAACCAAAGACAGAAGTGGCGTGAAAATTCGAGTGCGTATTACCGCAAAAAAAAGCAGGATAAGGAAGTACTTCAAGTAAATATTAGGGAAGAAGGAGAGGAAAGTGAATTGTATCAAAATGTATAGAACAAATAGTACTGTGTTTAGTCGGGAACCAGTCTTTCCGTCCCGTGGCTGCAATCCATTTTTCTTTTATGATTGGATCATGTGGGAAACTAAAAAAAATTTTTTTTTAATGCAATAGAAAATAAACACATTAAATATATAAAAATAGTCGTATAATGTTGAAAGGATAAACAAAAACACATTAAATACATCAACCCTAAAAAAATTATCCTCCTTTTTATAACTGTCCTGTAAAATTAGGTCATGCATATGAGCTTGTTATATCTACTAAATTGGCTTTTTTTATATCATTCGTCAGTCCGATATCGATTAAAATCGATTATTGATATATGTTGTAGAACGAACAGCACTAGTTGCTACAATTGACAGACGAATGACAAATTGCCTGTATCACGAAGTCGAAGCGATGCGCGACAGTATCGCTTGTGCAATATTCATCGTCTCCTAACACACAACGTCAGATCAAACGTCCAAAGCAAACGCGGCAACGTAATGTGAATAAAGTTTACTTAACGGTAATTAATAGTTAGGAATATTCTGGAACGACACGCAGCTTGGAATACTTAAAAACAGTTTTAATATGAATTTACGCATAATATAATTTTAAAATAACTTACCTGTGATAGGAAATATGTTCCTGCCTTTGGGTGCTCGAAATTTTTGGGCTATTGCAGTTAATTATCACGCAACGAGGCATTTTTTTAGTTTTTTGCGGACGTTCGGCTGCAACAACGGACGCGTGGGGACTGAAGTTAGCGGTGATCAACCTCGACGCTTGGTCGGGGTTCAGACACGCGAAGTGCATGCATTTGCGTTATTTATGTAGATCTATGTCTGTGGGGAAGACCAAAGAAACGATGGATGGACTGTATGAAAGATAATATGGGTAGAAAGGGGGTGGCAACCGAGATGACGACTCATAGAGTAGTATGGAAGACAAAGACAATCATGTTGCGCCGACGCTTAAAAAATTGGGATAAGGACAGGAGAATGGAGGAGACTTAGGTTGTTAATGAAAGTCACGTGGAAAACCTAAATAGGTAACACTTTATTTCCTTAACATTACAAATGTAGTATCTTATTAATAACCTTCATATACTGAGACAGTGCACCGTCCGTGTAGTTGCCACACTTGTCTACACTGACGCACTCTCCGGCCGCATCACGAAGGAGTCCGGGAGCGCAAACGCAGCCTCCTGTGCATATTTGAGTGCATAAAGGCTGCGGATCCTCGCACGAAGGCTCGCACGATCCGTTACATATATCGTACACTTCGTTTTGGTTTAGACATGGCTCTGTAAATGTAAAAGAGTTGAATGAAGGTGATAAGAATTGTAAAAAGTTTCAAAGTGTTTCTATAATGCTACGGCTACTCTGTCGCGATAACGCGAACACTTCGCGAGCTCTCTTTCGCACATCGCTCGACGTCTCTCTGTATAACAGAGACCGCGCGAAGTATAGTTCGGGTTATCGCGACAGTGTAGCCGTAGCATTACAGAAAACTGCTAGTTGTTATCTAGCACCACTTTCTGTTGTGCTATACGTCTCATGAAACCTGGCATCTGACTACCGTAACGACTGTCGAAGATCTACGAATGACAGCCGGGACAGGCACGGGGGTCTCGATATGTAATGGATGGTTCGACCTCGGCAAGCGTTGCCCTCGGCCGGCAAGCGTTGCCCTTGGCAAGCGTTGCCCTCGGCCGGCAAGCGTTGCCCTTGGCAAGCGTTGCCCTCGGCCGGCAAGCGTTGCCCTTGGCAAGCGTTGCCCTCGGCCGGCAAGCGTTGCCCTTGGCAAGCGTTGCCCTCGGCCGGCAAGCGTTGCCCTCGGCAACTTGAAGAGCCCTTAATAGAACACTCACCAACAGGACACTTATCCATAGTCACACATTGATCATTGACCGTGTCCCTCACATATCCAGACTTGCAGAAGCAGCCCATGCCGCAAGCGAGCCCACAGACCAGAGGCTCCGGCTGCTTGCAGGTCAGCGGGCAAACTGTGCCGCAGGACAGGAACTCTTCATTGGGGCCGCAGATCTCGTCCTTGCCTGAAAGTTATTTTTTTTAATTTATTGGACAGAACTTTGCAGTCTTCACCCAAGTGATAGAATATTGAAGTATTTAAACCGACTTCCAAAAACTACTAAGTGCAAAATAACTTTAGTTTTGAAAGTCGGTGGCTTTAATTGTTTCGTTTGATTAATTTTTTGCCAACGATTTTTAAAACTGGAGTTATTTTGAACTTCGTAGCTTTTGCAAGTCGGTTGTCTTTTTTAACATTAAAAAAAAATTCTTGGTAGGTATTATAACATCATCGTCATTAATATTATTGAAGCTAACTCAAAAATCATCCATCTTGAATGGGTATATATGAACAAGAAATCATTGAAATTTGTCGACGCTGACGAGGTAAAGAATTATCACGGAACATAAAATTATTCCAACGAATCCTCCCCCTACCCCCTTCCCTCCCTTCCTTCTTTTTTTTAAGTATGTTTAAAGGCTGATTTTTCAATCGTCAGATAACTTTTACCTCAGGAATAAATATGGCGGTTTGACACATTTTCTATACAAAAGCTGTCAAAACGTCAAACTTATTCCTCAGATAAAAGTTGTCTGACGATTGAAAAATCAGCCCTAAGAAAACTAAACTATGTATCAACCCAAACGTACCAACACACTGATCCTTGGTAACACAGGTGCCGTTATCGTCCCTCAAGTAGCCAGCCTTGCAGAAGCAGCCTTCCACGCAGTCTGTAGTACAGATGACAGGACTCTCAGGGTTGGTGCAGTTGAAGGGGCACGCAGAGCCGCAGAGAAGGTACTCCTCGTTCGGGGGACATTCTTCTGTGAAATGAGAATAGAATGTTTATATAAATAAAAAATAACAGACTTTTCTTCAAATTAAGCTGAGATTCAGCACTTTTTGAACGACAAAATTACATAAGGCAGTTCCCCAAAAGGTCCACCCTTCACCACTTCCTAATGCTTTAGCTGGAAAGAAGAAGTGGCGCAACAAACTCCTCAGCAGCACATCTGTCTGAAATATTGATGATCGATGCGATCCGACCGATTTCGGCCAAGGCTTCAACTCCGCAGTAGTTGTCGTTCGTGAGCTCGCATGTGGCTTCTGTAACCAATCTTTTTTGTGAAAATCCTCGCTCATTGCGGCTACGTGAGCACACCATCTATGTAATTTTAGTTAATTGCCGTATGTGGTCGGGCTATCAGTTGGTCACGCTTGGCATGAAGCTCAAGGCGCCGCTGTAATTCAACATCATGAACTTTGGTTTAACCAAAATCCTCCACTCAAGTCTTTGAGTGGCATGCTCCTCCCACAGAGACGGCTCCAAGTCGCACTTGCTAAAGGGACGCTTAAGCAAATCTTTATACCCGAGGAGCTGTCCGCCATGCTTGCGCTTGCCCTCCTCAATGAAATAAGACAACATTAGCCCTGCGTAGCACTTCGATGCTCCGCATGCGATCAGACTATCGGATCTTAAGAATTCTCCTAAGACATCGAAGGTGGGACCGGTCCAGCTTGCAGATGTACCGGCGGTACATGGTCCAGGTTTCGGCGGAATATAAAATGTTAGGAGGCAGCACGGCCGCCATGTATACCGGGACCTTGGTAGCTAGTTTTAAGCCATGCGACCTGAAGAGCTTGGCACCCAGCTTACCAAACGCTGCTGCTGCAGCGCCAATCCTACTGACCCTACTGTTGATATCTGCATCAAGGCCACACTTTGATGTCAACGTGCTCCCCAGATAACGAAACTTGTCGACCTGCTTCAGCTCATCCTCGCCGAGTCTTATGGATAGTGCCTCGTGACCGGCGATGGTCAATGAGATCACCTCCGTCTTCTTGACACTGATTTTCAAGCCGAATTTCCGGCAAGACTCGTCGAGATCACAAAACACAAGTCGTCCGCATACAAGATCTCAGCAACAATTGCGTAGGAAGCCTTGGTGCAGGCCCTGAGCCTAATGATATGTCAGTCGACGTTTGGCCATATCACTAATGTAGGGTATCTGTCGTGGTCCGATCGTAGAAATGGCCATATCGTGACGAAAGCAACCTATTTATCGACATTACCAGCTGACCACTGGGCATATCGCAAAGTAGTTGCATTTCACGCCGCTAGTGGCATCCCGACCAAATGGGTTAGGTTAGGTTAGAACTGTGACCAAGCGCGCGCTCGAGCGAGCGAAGCCAGCGGGGCTGCGGAAGCGGCCGGCGAGCGCTACATCCAAGTTGGTCGCAGTTACTTAGGAATTATTCGAGTAGGAATAGATGCACAACAAAAACAAAGCGACATCAACGCCTCTACCGGTGGATAATCTATTTAACGATATGATCACTAATGTTTGGCCACATCATGAAGTAGTCGTGCGTGTGTGTTGTTTTACATATGTGGGCGTCCAAGCAAAAAGGGTCCAGGGGGCCAACCACCACCTCTTAAAGCAGTATTATTTTAATATTACTTCAGTGTGAGAAAGAGATGGAGCTATACAGGACGTCTAGCTCCATCCCTTCCCCACACTCAAGTAAGATTGAAATAATACTGCTTTAAGTGGTGGTGATCTAGCTCCAGGAGTGGGGTATTGAGTTAAGACCAGATTCGGTATCTAGAAAACTCAATTGATAATAAGGATTAAAAAAATATTCAAAAACTGGCACATTTTTTTCATCAGACATTTGAAGTTGAAATTCTGAAAAAACTTGTTTTGAGTAAAAGCATTTTCAAAGTTTGATTTTTGGTACAACTTAGTACGTTTTCTGATGTTTCTAAGTACATTTTCGGTACTTAGAAACATCATATAAAGTCATTTACTATATGAACTTGTAGTTAATTGGGCATTAATTAATAATCAATTAAAATCGAGAAATGCAATTTTTTCACCCAACTTTACAAAACTGCGTATATCTCGGAAACTAAATGCCGAGAACTGGACCCTTTTTGCTTAGACGCCCACATATAGTCACGCGGTAAACTCATTGCACGTTGTTGCAAACCTGCAACGCGCAGAGTGATGCGTGACGTCAGTGTGATGCTTAGTTCGCATGTGGCAACGTAGATGCCGCCACATATCTAATGTTAATAACCCTAGAGAAAGAAGTCATAGGTAAGCCTGTTTTAGGGCAATAGGATACGTAATATGGCAGATATACATATTATTATCAACACTGTTCTGAATATTGTTGCAATCGCGATGCTTCGCAAACGGTATCGCAGTTGCAGTGTAAAATATTATTTCCGCACAAGAATTAAATGACGTAACTTATGTATACCTAACCAAAACAAAAGTGATCGATCAATTCGCACCTCCGTACCTCATTCCAATTGAGAACCCAATTAAACTATCAAGACAAGTGATACAATCATTTGTCCACTGATCACTTAAAATAAACTCATTCAAGTGTGAAAAGCCTCAACACAAACACTGTGAAATCTATTGGAAAACGATTTCCCATTGCTGCCCATAAAAAAGACTCAATAAAAGTGAACTGCTTTAATTAATTGCTGGATTCATTTCACAGTTGGTTTGCTAATTGCCTTTCAGTTTCATTCGGACAATCGTTGGCTATGTTGATTGGAAAGATCAAAATGAAATCAATGAAATTATTACTCTGTTTACCGATAAGTTCACCGCTTCGTTGGTACATACATAAAATGCATGCCTATGAGCCACTTGGGTGTCGCTTTCCATCGCTAGACAAAGGACACTCGGTGTTTCTTACATTTTAAATTTTTTTTAAATACAAAATACCTACATGACTTATGTATAAACTACTGTAAATAATTAAGTTTTGAACTTTATCTTTTTAACAACCGATGTTTTCGGCGTGAAAAAGAACGTTCCTACCATTCAAGAAATCGTACACTTACAGAATGGTGATCAAGAATTTACGAAAAGTGATTCATAGTTTTGAAGACTAGTGATGGACAATCAGGTTTTTGTGTTAAGTGAAGTGAATTATTTTGCCTGTCAGATTTTTAAGATTTTTGGCTTTAAAATTTATAATCACACAATTCATTGAAATGTCCTCTAAAATAAAATCAATTTTTATTGTGTTAAATGTGGTGATTTTCACAATCGATCTAGCAACAAGTGTTACGCTGCGTAAGTATTATTTTTTTTATATTTCTATTATATACGCTTGCCTTTATGTAAAATCTATCCATATGTACTTTATTATGTTCATACTAATACAATAAATGCTAGAGTAACTCTGTTTGTTTGTAAACCACTGAACCGATCGTAATGAAATTTTACAGATATATAGAATAGATAAGGACATAGGCTACTTTTCATCGAGGATAAAAAAAATGACCAAACACATCCAGATGCAGTCGCGGGCAACAGCTAGTTTACCTATATTATTATCTAGTAAAATGGCTTCTATTTCATATAATTCGTTGCCATTCTATGATATTTTTCCAAAACTAAAGAAACTTTTTTTTTTCTCTTTCATATCATTCTTCTCCATCTGTTGTCTGTTCTACAGGCCAGCCGTTGAGAGAATGCGTTCTTGACCAAGTCAGTCGCATACTAACGAATTATGTGTTGCGAATTTGATCCTTATTACAACTAGAAATTGTCCAATTCAGGAGCGCATTCTCTCGACGGCCGGACTGTAATTGCCACAAAAACGAACAGTTCAGTAATCAATCTCCTATCGTTTTCAGGTAAAGAATGTCCAGCTGGTGAGGTGCACAGGTCCTGTGCCTTCTACGACGAGTACACCTGCTGGATACAAGCTGATCGGATGGAGAGAGTCAAGTCACCACCAAAGAGACTGCCGCATTGCAAAGCCGGTTGTTATTGCAAGTAAGACAAGATCATTCTCTAGGTACCAATAAAGTATACATTTGTGCATTGGATTGGGATGTTAACAATACAAATTCATTTGTAAACATAATCATAATCATTTTTGCTAATTTAGATAATGTTAATAGCGGGTATAAATACCACAGAACATATTACCCTAAAGGGATAAAGACAGACCAATTTCTGACCCACGCACCCTTTCTCACCCCCGATTTGTGAGATAAAAATAATGCTTGTAGATTTCGCAACATGCGACGGAATATGATTTTTCCCTCGGAATATGAACGTGGCAAGGTGGATAATATTGTTCTTGTGCATTTTGTGATTTATTATGGATTAAGAACGGAAGGTGTTTAACACCTTGAACCGCCTAAATCGGTTTAGCGTAACTTAGTCATTTCGGTAGGAGTAGCCTAGATTTTTCGACCACGATCATGGTGTAAAAATATTTTGCAATACACTTGTGCCTGAATTTTGTCTTCTAATATTTATTTATGTGCGTAAACCGACCGCCCATTGTGTCACCCTGTGTAAAATTGCTACATTTATATCTGCAATTTTTATGGTGTATATTCTATTCTATTCTATTCTAAACACACTAATGATTCCCACGTGTCGAACCCTCCGACACGTCGGAATCATAATCAGCCTTGATCCCACTGTTGGGACACAGGCCTCCTCCCAGTGAGAGGGAGTGGACTGTGATCCACCACGCAGGCCCAGTGCGGGTTGGTAGATGTCTTCGAATTTTTGGTTATAGGACATGCCGGTTTCCTCACGATGTTTTCCTTTACCGTTTTGAGAGTAGACACGTCGGAATATTGCTATACATTTATTCGGGTCGGCACACTTGGTTTCGCAGTATTTGTCGAACAAAACAGCCGACCCGAACTACACAATATAAGTATGTATTCAGCTTATTTTTGGCTCGCGTCCATCGGCAAACTCCGTTCGGCATCTCCCCTAGCTGAATCATGTTCAGCACCCTAATTGCGTAACACACTATCAATCAGAATCTGAATCATTTTGAAGCAAATTGCTAATCCATTGCTTTTTAAGCTCGAAAAATTAGTCTACTCAACAACGTACATAGCGCAATGAATGTTGTTGAACTGTCAAAATGAAACCGATTCCTATTGTAATATGTTACGCAATTGCCCCGCTGGTTGGCTCGGCACAGTTCGAACGAACATAAATATCAACATCATTTTTGTTTTCGATTTAGCAGCCGACTATTCATTCCGAACCATGATTCGGCATGCCGAACAATATGTAATAGCACCCTGTATTTACACCCCAATTTTCTTATTTCAGGAAGGGGTTAGTCCGTGAATTTCCCCTCGGCCCATGTATAGTAGCCGCTGGTTGCCGCGACCGTAAACTACAGGCAGTCCTGAAGAATTTACCTACGGGACACCCGTTTGATGTCAGACACAGTATTTAATTAATTTGTATGTACCTACATACTTATATACTTGCATACATTCCGGCCGTCGTCGAGAGATATGCATTCTTGACACCTGACAGTTTCATATGTACGAATATGTGCTTTGCGAATTTGATCCTTATTACAACTAGAAATTGTCCGATTGACAGGTGTCAGGAGCGCAATCTCTCGACAGCCGGACTGTAGTTTTTATGCAACTTTGGAAGACTACTCTTATTTTGATTGCTTAAGCTATTAACTTTAATGTAGAATCAAGTATTTAAAAACAATTAAATAGGTGGGTACCTACTTAAAATAAAGAATGTTTTATATCCTTTTGATCGGCCGTTGCTTTACATACACTCTGCCTAACCCGTCGGGGACTATGTTAGATTTCTTAATTTATTGTTTGGGATCCCACTTACGCAGTTTTGCCAGTGAGGTAGGCAATCAGGCGCCCCGACTACAGAATATCTAACAAATAATCTAAACACTATCCCAAAGCCAGCTCTGAAGAATTTCATTGCACAAAAATGGCAATTATTATGACTAGTTGAAAAACCGAACACAAACAATTGTTTCAGAGACAGAAAAGGGAATAAATAAATATACAAAATCCTTACCTTGAGCAATATAAATACCGGTACTGACAGCCACAAAATAAATAACAAAGAAAATATTTTTCTCGAATATCGGCAACATTTTAGGCGATTTTTTTTTGTCTAAACTCAAAGCAACCGTCTTTGTCGGCGATTCAAAATATTCTGGTTGTTTAAAATTTACAACCAGGGTTGTCGTGCGGCCTTTGAATTGAATAGTTTTTGTTGGATCAATAAAAATGTATCATCCTTGAGTTTAGTGCAATGAAGCGTGTTGCATTAAAAAAGCGGCCAAGTGCGAGTCGGCCTCGCACATGAAAGGTTTCCGTACCACCGTACAATAATAACACTATCGAGCAAAAACGCTGAAAAAAACACGTTTCTTGTACGAGGACCCCCTTTATTACTTTATTTTCTTTTTATGATTTGTTGTTATGCCAAGAAAATTTCAAGTCTTTCTGTTACGATTCAAAAGATGCAGCCCTGTGACAGACGGACGGACAGCGGAGCCTTGGTAATAGGGTCCCGTTGGCATCCCTTGGGTACGGAACCCTAAAAACAAGCAGGTTATGAGATCAATCTAAAAAAATTTACAATGGTAAATCAATTTGTTACAAATAGTGTGTTTGGTATTGGCGTAATGCATTGTGCATTATTGTCGAATAAGTGTTAGGTAATTCGTAGAGTATTTGGTGGCTTTAAATGTATTTATATGAGGCTGTAGGCCGGGTGTATCAGTATTTTTGTTATTCATACTGCGAGACGTACAGTCAGGGAAATTAACTGTCTATCGATTCACGGGCAATTTAAGTTGGTAAACAATTAATTTATCTGACTTTACGTACCGTCACTCCTTGAGGCTCGGAGTTCTGTCTATATCTACTTAATTCGATTCCTAGGTACTGTAACAATCCGGACGAACTGTTACGTTCATGGGGTGATTAATGTGTGTTAAATAATAGACTATTGGACTTCTAACTTTTGATTTTTCCTATAATAAAATCATCATCATCTGCCTAGCCTTTTCCCAACTATGTTGGGGTCGGCTTCCAGTCTAACCGGATGCAGCTGAATACCAGTATTTTACATGGACTGCCTATCTCACCTCCACAACCCAGTAACTGGGTAATACGATACCCCTTGGTAAGACTGGTTGTCAGACTGTCGGGTTTCTGACGACCCGTAACGACTGTCAAAGATCCACGAATGACAGCCGGGACCAACGGCTTAACGTGCTTTCCGAGGCACGGAGGAGTCTCGGTATGTAAAGATGGTTACCCATCCACGAACCAACCCCGGCAGGCGTAGCTTAACCTGATGGATCGACCCGTGCGGCTGTTATTACTTAGCCACGAGCTCCTTTTCCTATAATAAAATACTATTGTATATTTCCACAATAAGATCCCCGCTTGTCCGCCGCAGAAGGCCGACTGTCAGATTCCCACTGTTTTTTTCTATACTCTTTATTTAAATCAACGTTTATAAGCTAATCACCATTTAAACCGCCGATGGTTGCATGCTGACAGCGCGCCCGGTTAAAACCTCTACAGTAGGTACTAAGCCAGTACCAATGACATGCAGTTTTGTAATAATTTTTTAAATAAATTTACAACTGAATCAGCGTTATTAGTTTTGAACTTGGCACAACTGTTGTCTGAATTCTGTATCAACACCGGCCTCATCTAGTTTAAAAAAAATGCTTGACGTGTAATAGTGTTTGTATAAACCTACTTACAGAAATAAAATCATTTTATCATTTAACAAAAAAAAATAAAAAATAGGAAAATGTATTTATTTATTTATTTAAACCACAATTATAACACCTTCACAGAATCATCAAGGGGATGGTATAACTTATAATAAGTCACATGTTTACACTTCATACAAAATAAAATGACATGTAAGCAAAATTACAAAGAATTATCTACTTACTACTATAACAATTACAAACATAGCAACGTTTATAATAACAAACCTTTTTCAATTATTCTTTGTGCCATTGAAAATATAAAAAAGTTGCGTCTTATCTGTTTCTACCACTACTGGTTTCAAACTACCCTTCAATTAAGTTTTACGAATAGTCTGTTCCAAAAGTATTAGAAGCCCATTTCCTAACTAAAAACGTTCAAAATCTAGTCGCAATCTCATCTCAGCGACAATCAAATGTCAGAAATGATGGGAAATTATAGGTATTTTTGACATATTGAGACTGAGAGCAGACTGTGAACGTTGTGAAAATGTAAATAAATGGATCAGAAGACTTACCCGTGGATGCCAATTTGTGGCGCACTTGCAAATTGAGTGCCGATTTGATTATTTGAGTACTTAAACCAGAGATTCTAATTTTAAATCACCATGAAGATGTTTTTCAAATGAAGTTACTTTTGTAACCTCAAATTTTCCTCGTAGATTTTTCAACTTCAAATTAATAATGTTATTCAAACAATATTTTTAGAAAAAGTTGTGAGATATAAAGTTGAAACTTTCTAAATACAGATGACTCTGTTACTAATTCCCTTTAGTCAGTGATTGCGTAAGAATTTAACATGAACAGGGTTTGTTTACACATTTATCAGATACTTTTGAACAGACCATATTTACGCACGTACGCTCAATGATAATTGAGTGCTTTCGATACACTTATCCAGATTTTTCCAGGACACTGTAATAGTCTATAACAACTACTGTGTGCCCAATCCATTTCCGTTCAACCGTTTAGGAGAGATTGAATAATAAAAATGGTCACAAACTTGTTCTATGATATTGGTAAAAATAGTAGAAATATAACACAAAGCGTCAGTTGAATCATGCAGATATATGCCAACGGCCTTGAGTGCATAGCTTGCGTGTTCTGTGCTGAGCTCACGCAACGCGTCGTACATCCACCCAGTAATAGGACTCGCCCATCAAGGAGCGCTGTCCCAAATTAAACGCATTATTAATTTACTGTATTAAAACAGGTATACTAAAAATTAATAGTTATACGCTTAATACGCTTAGGTAATAGTTTTTGCGTGATTCTCAGTTATTTATCCGCGTTAGATATAAGTTTACAAATTAATTACACTATGTAATATAAACATAATCTAAAATATTCACATATTAATTTATTAATAAAATGCTTTAATTTAACATATATTTTTTCCACATCATTAACACAACTCGTTTAGATGTGATCTTCAGTTTAAAACCATTAACAGTCGGTTATCTTCGCCAGAATAGTAGAGACATAACACAAAGCGCCACTTGAATTATGAGTGCCTATATTATAAAGCTGTTTGATCGAAGCGGTCAGTTGTTTGCGAACCGATCGCGTTACGTTGATTGGATGGACAGACAAACACACAGAGCTTGTGGCTAAATAATAACTGTGCCATCCGATCTACCCTTCGATACAATGTATTTTTAACAATATGCATTTATTTTTTATCAAAAACTGTGCTCGGTCGATCTACACAATGATTTAAGGTGAATCCGCAATGCTAGCCGTGAAATTCAAATTTTCTTACGTTTTTTGCAATTTGTAGATCAGTGTCAGGTTCTATGTTGATCAATGTATGATTCGCGACTAAAACAAATATGTATTTACATAATTATAACCATAAGAATCATCAATACATCTATATAAGTAATATATTTGTTCAAAAATGTCATGAATTCCGAATTTAACGTAACATCACGCCTTGTTTCCCCGAAAGTTTAGGCAGAAGTGTACTATATAGTACACCCACCATGTTTAAGCCCCAAATATGTATATGTAATAGGTGGCGAGCCTATTGTCAACCGGGCACAAATCAAAACCCAATAACACTTTGCCCCACCCGGGAATCGACCCCAAGACCTCATGCTCAGCAGTTGCGCTTGCGACCACTAGACCAACGAAGAAGTCCCGAATCATTCGTTCATAGAAAGCAGTGCTTGAGACCCGCCAGAAATACTTAATTGTTTTAATAAATCCAACACAAATTTATATCTATAATACATGATAACACTAATATATATATATATTATGTACAAGTATACAATAAAAAATAAAAAGGGAGAAGAGCTCATTGGGCATCAAAAAATTCGTCCGCATCGCTGTCAATCGGAAAAGTACCCAAAAGGCTGGCAGCATTGCCACGCTGAATGGCAATGCTGATTCTTTGGGCTAAGAATAGGCCAGCCCTCTGGTCCCGTAGAGAGTCGACCAACCGCTTAGCGATGTCCCGAAATACTCAATGAGCACTCGGACCCCACGGCCCAAGTGTTTCAACACCAAACGGCTCAAACATATAGCTCCCAATGAAGTTGTTATATTTGCGCCGTTTGAGGTTTTCTGCACCTGCAGCAGCCGTCCCAGCACAGCCCGCCGTGCTAGGAAGATGGGATGGCGCGAGGGTGTCGACACAGGTTGCATCCCACACCAAAGGCCTACCCAACTTCCAAGGCATTAAGGTCATTCCGTCCGGCCTCTTCCCATCGTCACGTGCCAAGCCGTTGGGTTCTAAAACAGCTGGCACCCCGGCGGTGACAAGAGCCCGACGGATGATGTCGTTAATGCTAGCGTGCCGTGCCATACGACCAGCGCTCTTGCTGCAGAATAGGCCATGGTGTCCGAGGCAGTCGACTCCTTCACCGCATTGACAGCGATGTGGAGCTCCGCAAGGAGCGCCCAGACGCAAACAAGTAGTGAGCCGGAATGTGGTATCACCCAGCATAGTGCCTATGTTGGGTGATGGTAGCGCCTGAAGCCAGAGGCCCGACTCCCATTTACCCACAGCCAGCAGGCGGGCACGCTCAGCAGTGTTGGTGGACGTATTAATGAGTTTATTCCGTACCAACCTGCAGAGCGGCTCATCCCACTGTCTCTGGGAGGACAGGTTCTCGGGCAGAACCGTATCCGGGCAAGCAATTTTCCAGGCGTTCACCGCATCGGTCAAACACAAATAGCTATAAAAATCTAACAACTAACTTAGGCTAGAAATTCTAAAAAGCTAAAAGTGAAGACTTTTCATGTGTAATTTTTTTTAAATTAGAATTTAGGATTTTTATTAGTAACTAGCTGTCCCAACAGACTTAATCATACAAAAACCTCATAGAGAATCCACTTTCAGTTTTCCCGAATTTTACCGGCAACTTGTCAAACCTTTCTGACATTTATTACGTCATGTTTCTACATCTATTTATATAAAAATGAAATGCTGTTTGGTAAGCGCATCACTTGAGAACGGCTGGACCGATTTGACTATTTTTTGTTTTAAAAGGTTTGTAATAGTCTGAATTAGGTTTTTACAGAACGAAAAATTGAAAAAGTTGCCCGGAAAATTAGAAAATTCTGGAAAAACTTAAGAGTGCTTTTTTCTATGGCATTTTTGTATTAATTAGGTATTGTTTGGACAGGACAACGTCTGTCAGGACAGCTAGTTTCATATGACAGGTATAAAAGCAAAAGCACCACTCTTCGAGGGAAGCTATTGGACAGCAAAATTGCGTTTCCATGACAGTCAAGTCACTTGTGTCGTCGTGTGTCAAAATGAAACAGAAACCTGACCTCTTTTGACGCGGTAGGGCGAATCTAACGATTTAAATCTTTGGATCTGCAATGTTTAATATGCCATGGTTAGTCCATGGATGGATGACCACCCTAACAATTCGTTTCACCTTAAGACCTAACTACATACTAATTATGACTTATGACTGTCGTTAGGTACTGTAGCAATCTGCCGGGGTACCAGGGAGGCCAGGCAGATCACTACGCGTGTGGTGTGTAATGAAGTTATATATCTCTTTGGTGTGTGCTGCGAGATCGATGCTACAAAGATACACGCACACCAGAGCACTACATTATTATTTAATACTTTATATTAAGCACAGCTACACAGATACTGTACCATAGATCGTTGTTAGTTCTAGTCTAGGAAGAGGGTCCAAATGTCAGATATATTTCTATGCTTGTTTTCACAAAAGAGCGACGTTTGCCACTAACGGCCGCAGTGACGGCTGTCATAAGAATTATGGCAGTGGCAAAGATTTGCCCTACCGCGTCAAAAGATATTCACATTACTGATTCGTTTTGACATCCCTGGGCTCTGATACACAATGACGCAATGACTACACTTGCCTGTCATTGAAACGATATTTAATAATATGTGAGCTTACTCTTCTCAGTAGGGACACTTTTTCTTGTGACTAAGTACGGTGAGAACAAATCTAGCGATTTAAATCTTTGGGCAGCGGGGTTTGACTTTGACAAATGCTGGTGAAAATAACAGATTTTCATGGCGAACGTTATAATAATATGACGGAACCGCTTTCCTAGGAAAACAAAACACTAGGCGACATCTAAATGTAATGCGTGTTGTTTTAAAGCAGTTATTTAGCTCAAAAAACACGACACCGATTAGACAACTCTTACAGATTGCCTAGCAACCTATTTCTAAGAAAATTTCTAAACAAATTGCTTACTACCGATAGTCCTAAAATCAAACCTGTATTGACTTAACACAGAGCCTGAATTCGTGTACTTGCCTATAGTTTATATTCATACAAACGGAAATTATTGGTCTATTATAAAATAAGCACCTTCTTTTCTGCATAAATCTACAATATTATTTCACATATTTTGGAAATATCAACGGAATACTTAAACCTAATTGTTCCAGGGGCTGTATCGCTATATAAATCAATTTCAGCTCCCAAGTAGTTTCTCAACGGCTTAACGGAGTACATAGAAAGACATTCAAATACCAACCTTTTATGTACAAAAATAGAGTGCATTTTAGATTGGTATTCTCAACAAAGGAGAGACTGTAAATGAAATAATCATTTTTCACTTAATTCAAAGAGATGTCAAGTAAGCACTGGGGATATTATATGTATTAATTAATTAGGGGTGTTATTTTTACTGGAGGGATGAAAGGGGTGAATATTTCAGGAAATATTCCAGTTATTGGTAGGATTTGGGGGTGTCACGATTAATGCATTGCAATTTACAAAAACGACTGCATTCTGTTAATATAATTTGATAGGGTAAAAATAATTAACACGACACAAAAAAGTCTAAAATAATAAATATAAAAAAAAATAACACTATGTTTTTGATTATTTACAAAGAGCGTTTGCGCCGATTTGTTACGAGTCTCCTTGCATTACAAGTCGTGCCTCCGATGGGGTTTCCCAAAAACAAAAATTAAGAACTTCTACAAACTTTTATACTTTCGTTGTGGAACTCTTCTACACATGCTTCTGCCGATCTATTTTACAAAGATCTCAACGTGAAAACGTAGGTGAAGTGAGCAAGAAGCGAGTTGTGTATTAGTGGCTTTTGTGGATAGGACATTAAAGGCTCCTGCAAACAGCAGCGACACGCGACGCGACACAAAGGCACCACGTATCGCGCGACGAGCGGTGCCTTTGTGTCGTGCGCGATTCACGTCGTGTGTCGCGCCTGTTTGCAGGAGCTTTTATTTAGCTTTGTTACAGTTGTAGTGGCAATCATGTCATTTGGTTTGATTCTTTTATATTTTGGGAATGTGAGAACGTTGTAGGCTTAATAGACTTGTAAACCTTTTTCTATTTTGATAAGTACCTGGTACTTGTTGACAGGCCTACGCAGTCCGCCCATATCTATTAGGTAACACTGTAATTTGAAAACATTGTAAAAGCCGATCATTTTTAAAAGAATAACCGTGGAGTTTCTTGCCGGTGGCACTTCTCCATAGGAAACGACAAATGGGAACCGTGCACCTAGCTTCTGACTTTTCATAAGAGCCCTTGTAGGCTTATGTGAAATAAAATATTTTGGTTTTGATTTTTGTCAATAGCTGATGCTAGGGACTGATAGTATTGACGGGTCACTTGAAGTTCACTTCACCTGAATGTTCACGGTTAAATTTATACAGTATAGATCGGCTGACCAAGTGGTTTTAGCTGTGCGTTATCTGTCAATTTTCAGTGAGTGAATGAATCGGACACAAGGCAACTTCTGAGGAGCCTTACGGGAAGAGTTTCCAAAGAACGATGATACAATTAATTTGTAGGTACTTACTTATAAACAAAAGTCTAACCAACCAACTTCCACGCTTCGAACTTCAGAGGGCGGTCGCTTTTTGTCACCTCTCTCGCTCAAATGGGACCAAATTTTTAAAAATGTCATCAAATGGCGAACTAATAATTTTATTGGTAATTATTAAAAACACATTTTTATTGTGGCATTTAACTAATGCATCTTAAAAATAGATAATACTTACTGAGCTGTGTTTAATGATAAATGATTTTATTTCTGTAAGTAGGTTTATACAAACACTTTTACATGTCAAACATTATTTTTTTTTTTTTAACTATTTAGATGAGGCCGGCGTTTCCTATCTGACTACTCTGAGAAGAGAGGCCGAAACAAACTCAGAGGTCACAGTTTTTTTTTTTTTTTATTGTGGTTTATTAGATAACACAATAGAAATGTGTTTTTAATAATTATCTATTAACGTAATATTATTTATTAGATAGCCAGTTGATTACATTGTGTGAGCGAGAGAGTTTGTCACCTCTCTCGACATGCGACAGCCCTCTTCACAATGTCATGTTGATCTGTCTTCTTTAGATTTCAGGACCGAGAAAAAGATGTAGCATCGAGTGAAACTGCGTCAGTTAAACGTATCTGTATAGTTAGACAAACTAACAGGAAAAAGGCGTTTCTAGTTTAAATGAACAATGAAGAAGCTCAGTTAGTTTAAGGCTCCCAGAGACAGACGCGACGCGACAGTTCGATGCGACTCAAGTAGAACAATTGCTATGAAAACTTCATGGGCATTCAACTCAGCCCATCGCAGTCCACTGCTGGACATAGGCCTTTTCCAGGCTGCGCCACAACACCCTGTTCTCCACCTTCCGCATCCAGTCTGTCCCAGCCACCTTCTTAAGGTCGTCGATCCATCTAGCTGGGGGACATTGGACATTGTTCTACCAGAATCGCGTCGCACTGTCGCGTCACGCCTGTCTGCGGGAGTCTTAGTTATATGATAGTAATGTACTTTTTGGATTTAAGCTCGCGATAGGAAGTGACGCAACCTGTACGCCTTTTGTGCAATGCATTGTCAGGGATGGCTTCTGATTTCTGAACGTTTTATCACCGCATAATCAGCCTATAATGTTCCCATTGCTGGGGCACAGGCCTCCTCTCTGTGAGAGGGAGTGGGCCGTAAACCAACACGCGGGCCCAGTGCGGGTTGGTAGATGTCACAATGTCACATGTCTTTGAATTTTTGGTTCTACGACATGCTGGTTTCCTCACGATTTTTTCCTTCACCGTTTTGAGAGCAATGGTAATGAAATTATTAACGCAAAGTGAAGGGTCTGTCTGGATTCGAACCCACGACCAACAACTCGTAAGTCTGGGCCGTTACCACTGAGCCACCACTGCCCCCCTCTTTACCACCGAGTTCAAACATTTTACTTGTCATCAACAAATAAAATATTAACACAAATCAGATGGTAGAAAGTTACAGCTTTAAAACCTATGTTTAAGACACTTAGAACAATCAACTTTCAAAGTTCTAATACATACTTATAACCTACCTACAATTCCCCCCCCCCCCCCTTGTATTATGAAAATATCCCACGGGAACATACTACCGGGATTAAAAGTATCCTATGTCCTAACTCAGGTCATAAACTATCTGTGCCAAATTTCATCGGTTCAGCCGTTTTTGCGTGATTGAGTAACAAACATCCAAATATAGAAATTTTTACATTTATTACATTTATAAGGCCCACTTGCGTGTTCATGGGTTATCCTATATAACTCGGAGTTAACAGCTAACTCAGGGATAATCAAATAATTCATCTTGCGCCACCAAGAGTTAGAGGTAGATCTAGAATTAAACTTTTAAATATTAAACCCACCGATGTGGGAGAGTTACGTCGCTAACTCTGGGTTAGTGTAAGTAATGTCAAAATAAATTGACGTTATGAGGTCCCGCTCTGATAAATTATTTTGTATTTTATATTGTTCGACGTTATAGTAAGTGAAAATTCGGTACTATATCAGCGGGCAATATATTCATGAACTCATATAAAAATAAATACAAATTATAAAAAACTTAAAAATATTTTTCTATATTTGACGTTTTTGTCAATCAATAAACTAAGTCTCCATGGAAACCACATACAATCGATTAAAATGAAATGTCATGTTATAAAATTTAAAGACAAGAAAGTATTACGTATCGTAATGTACTGTAAAAGAGATGGCGTTCTTTGTTCGTTAAGTCGTCTTTGGTCGGATTACATAGCAGGCCATAGACACTACAATCCTATTTCATGTTTCATCGATTGAACTTCCAATGTTTCCAGCTCAAAAATCACTATTGTCAGGTTATCTAACCCGGTGTTACTTTTTATTGACGCAACGCGTAAGAGGAGTTAAAATGTTAGTTACTTAACTCGGAGTTTACAAACTCTACATTTATTCATTTAACCCGACTTAACATGCAAGTGGGCCTAATATTAGTAGGATGTGTGATTCGTAGAAAAAAAAGTAAATACTTAAGCACCAACCTAATACTTCTCGTCTCACAAACCCTACAATCGTTTCAAAACCCTTTCAACCCGTCAGATGTCCTCTGCGATGCACCACTCAATATTTGACCTACTTATTTCCTCAGACGACAGCGAGGATGCAGCCATCTTTCACTCTACTTGTCTTCAATAAAGAACCTTATGCGACCAACTTACATCTGCGTTTAACAACAACCTTAATACCGAAGCCATAAGGGTAAAAGTTACCTGGATGGTACAAAAATAAGTTGGTGAAACGGAATTTAATTTTCGATCCAGCTCTCTTTGAAAGGATCTCAATTTGATGCAGTTTTACGGATTTTCAATTGGATTCGATGTTTTAGGGGTTGTAAAGCTGTTGTTTGTTGGTGAAATATCTGCTTTGTCAATCTGGTTCGAACACGGTTCGATTTTAAACGAAACACATTGTTTTGATATCTTCTTCATCACTGAGGACCTCTCCGATGATTCGGACATTGAGAGGGAACGTAGGGCATTGGCAGTGAGATGCAATATGCTGGCGCGCAGGTTTGCAAGGTGCACAAGAAATGTTAAAATCACTCTGTTTAAGGCGTACTGCCAGACATTGTACACCTGCAGCCTGTGGGTCCGCTATACACAGAAGGCTTTCAATGCCCTACAGCTACAGATCCTCTACAATAATGGGTTTAGGATGTTGTTGGGCTTGCCGCGATACTGTAGTGCGTCGGGGATGTTTGCGGAGGCCAACATCGACGGCTTTAGAGCAGTAGTGCGCAAGAGAGTGGCCTCCTTGATGCGTCGTGTGCGGGGCAGCTCCAATGACCTTCTAAACACCATAACAGAAAGGGTTGAGTGTCCTATTGTGGGACACTGGAATAAGGTACATAGGTCTGGTGGTGTCCTTTTTAATGTAAAGTAAGTGAATTAAGTAGGTATAAGTTACTAACATAGTTTTAAGCTTTACTAACTTTTTATATGGAATTATGTTTTCTGAAATAAAATTTATTATTATTATTACGTGTCGACGGCAAATATTGTTTGAAAAAAACGCGCTGTTTGGTAGGGGAAAATCTTACGGGTTCGCGTCACCGGCATGCGACATGCTAGCGTCACCGACATGCTAATAAATGACGTGTTGCGCCGGACTGGGGATGCCAACGCGCAGCGGCCTGTGTGCATGCGGTCTGTGTGTTTTAAGTTTCCACTTCTGTCGAAAGTCTCCGTGACAGCTTATTTTTTTAGCCCAGTACTCAATAAAAACTCTTGGCTCAATGCTGCTCCTGCTCCAAAACCACAACTAATTGACATTTGAAAATACTCCTGGAGCTGCTGAAGATTGTAACACTTTGCATTGTATAAATTTAACCGGGTAATATGTCTTGCATTGACTTGAATGTGCCCTGGCAGCTGAGAGTATGTCATGCTCACTCAAATGTCTCGCTGATGGTGGCGTGTGTGTTGGATCATTTAGCTCCCTTCAAAATGGTTGAGCTGAATGGTGCTGATCCATGCGTCATGTTCGTGAACGGGCGCCGTCAGTTGGGACTGGTCATCTCTTAGCTGCAACGGCTTATTTTATTTTATTTTTTGTTTCTATTTGCTGTACCTACTCTTTACGCTTTTAACGTGAACGTCTTTTTCACATCGTTCTCACATAGAATTATAAATTCAAAATTAATTATGTAACTAATTTCATATTTTTGTAACAATATAATTAAATATAGGTACATTTAAAAAAAAAGTGTCCATGGAGTTTCTTGCCCGTTCTTCTCCATAGGTAACTAACGCTTTGGAATGGGCAACTAGCTTCATCTTTCTGACTGACCGAGTCCTTGACAATTCAAAAGTGCCTGTAAATGGTTTGATTGAAATAAATGCTTTGAGTTGTGTTGACTCAGCAACGCTAACACCAGTCGCGGACGCAGACGTTAGATCCTCACGAGTTGACCAGCTCAAGTCACGTGAAAGCTATAATGTCAATTTGATTTTACCATAACACACCGATCATACTGTGCCTATAATATTTATTAACGATTGATGGCTTTTTGTGTGACACACAATCAAGGAGTCTGCCTTGACTGAGTAAAAAGAACTATCAGTCTCGAGAGGAACTAACCGTGAATGACTGCTAGATTGATAATGACACTATTGTTTATACATAAACATAAACATAAACATCACGCCTGTAATCCTCAAAAGGTGTAGGCAGAAGTGCATCTGTTATGTAGTACACCCATATTTCGCCAGTTATGTTTAAGTCCCATGTAATAGGGGGCGAGCCTATTACCATCAACCGGGCACAAATCTAGACTCCGGGCTGCTACTGAGAAATCCCTCATGAAAAATCAGTTTGCCTGACCTGGGAATCGTACCCAGGACGGCATGCACAGCAGTAACGCTTGCGACCACTAGACCAACGAGACTCAACAATATTTCCGATATAATTCCCAATCTCTTTCCAACCTTGTTGTTACTTTAAGCCAGCACCCTAATTGCGTTACACACTATCAATCACAATCTGATAATTTTGAAGGATATTGCTAATCCATTGCTTCATATGTTCGAAAAATTTGTCTGCTACAAAACGTAAATAACGTAATGAATGTTGTTGAACTGTCAAAATGATACCGATTCCTACTGTGTGTTACGCAATTGCCCCGCCGCTGGTTCTACAAGACGAGTGACGCTATATTATTTATGATTAAACATAACATAACATCACGCCTTGTTTCCCCGAAGGGTTAGGCAGAGGTACACCCACATTTCTCCAGGTATGTTTAAGAAATAGCGGGCGAGCCTAATGTGATCCTCTGGGCATAACATAACATCACGCCTTGTTTTCCCGAAGGGTTAGGCAGAGATGTACCTATAGTAGTACACCCACATTTCGCCAGTTATGTTTAAGTCCCATGTAATAGGGGGCGAGCCTATTGCCATCTACCGGGCACAAATCCAGACTCTAATCAATCCTCTGGGCAATTTAAAAAATTTCCAATTTAATTATTGCCTCGTTGGTCTAGTGGTCGCAAGCGCTACTGCTGAGCATGAGGTCCTGGGTTCGATTCCCAGGTCGGGCAGAGTGTTATTGGTTTTTTCTATCTGGAATTTCTGAGTAGCAGCTCAGAGTCTGGATTTGTGCCCGGTTGATGGCAATAGGCTCGCCCCCTATTACATGGGACTTAAACATTACTGGCAAAATGTAGGTGGACTATAGGTACACCTCTGCCTAACCCTTCGGGGAAACAAGGCGTGATGTTATGAAGAAGAAATTACAAAGAAGTGTTAAGTGGCTAAGTGGGCATGGCCATCTTACCAACCTGTACATAATTTAAGAAGCATTCCAGTTGCATTGACATCCCAGTGAAAAACTATAATGTCTCATTTGCCTGTACAGCCGGATTCAAAGTTTATGGCGGCTCGGAACATGAGGAGAATCGCTGCGCAGTAACGAATTCATGGGTCAGCGGGGGTGAGGGGAGCGGTACTGCGCAGCGAGTAGCGCACTTCAGAGCCGCCATAACGTTTGACGTGTACTATAGCTACTTATTTATGTCAACACCGACAAATATACTTTTTCTACAGGTGTAGTAAGAATTCCGAGTCGGACCAGTCTTACCAAGGGGTATCGTGTTACCCAGTAATTAGGTTATGAAGAACGAAGCCAACCCCAACAAAGTTGCAAAAAGGCTAGGCAGATGAAGACATACTTTTTAACCGACTTCTGAAAGGAGAAGGTTATCAATTCGACCCATTTTTTTTTTGTATGTATATTCGGCGATATCTTCGCCAATTATTAACTGATTTGGATGATTCTTATTTCAATTGAATAAATAAGTACCTGATGAAGACTTAGTAGTGTTTTCTTTTGGAAGTCTGTTGCATTTTTTGTAAAAAAAAAAGTTTTCAGTAATGCTGCTTGGTGATATACTCGTAATAGGTGCGCTGGTACTTCCCGGGACCAAGTCCTTCACAAAGAACTTTATTTCTTTAAGTACGTCCCACGCGTCAATGCCTTTGCCCATATTTTTTACACCATCAAATATGGCCAGGTATAACTCTACTACGCCATTAATAACCATGTCTGCTACCGTATTAAACTAATGCAGTATTCATGTAGTAATAATATAAATTAGAAGTTGAGTTATATTTATGGTGCTACCATAAACTGTGGGCCGTTGTGGTGTTAACTGTTTGAAAGGTTTGAATTCCGTGGTAGGCTGGGAACCTGTGACGTCACAAATTAATTCCTTGGCGTCACTTTTCAGAAGCTACGTGCTGTTTTTCGTGACTTCGTGAGTGATTTTTGTGTTTGACGTCCGTTTAATGGACTGAAGTGAAACTCTCAAGGGTCAACCTGGCTTTGTGGCTACCTAATATTTTCATACGCGCATTTTATGAGATGCCCCGACTTTTTGTGGCAGACTCAGCCAGGAACTAGGTGATTATTTTACCACAGCACGTATCTGGGTATATACTCGTACTTTTTTTATTTTTATTTAAGATAGGTTTGCTCTTGACTCTAGTCTAGGTCAGAGATGACAGAGACAAAGTCGACAATGGAGCGAGCTTACCCAGAAGAAGCCTGTTCACTCTCACTTTGAAGAGATCTGGGTTGTATGCGTTCGGAAACACAGACGTACTAACACTTCCCGCGCGACTTCGTGGATTTCGTACTTTAATCCCCCGTTAAGGTTAGATTTTCAAAAACCCTGAAATACGTCATTCTTTATTTTCGACCTTAAGTATAAATACTGAGTTTCGAGTTAATCGGACCGCGCGTTTAAATTCTTTCACACAAACTTTCAAACCTCCCAATACCCCTTAAAGGGGTAGTTTAGAAAAACAAGAAATGACAATCTTCATAATTTGCTTAGGTAAGTGATCGTGTCAAGTTTGTTAACTCAAGAATTAAGATTTTTCATACAAACAAAACCCCCCCTTTTCAAGTCATTTTAAAGGTGCATTACCAAAAATCCTTCCTTAGTGGATACAGCATAAAAGGCATCAACTGCCAAACTTTCAAGTTTGTAGCCGCAGCGGTTTAGGCTCTACCTTGATGAATCCAGTCAGGACAAGCAATTACCAATATTAGGTAGGTATAGATATACTAGAATACCAAAATTAAATTCTGATTGATAGTCAAGGCTTAGGAAATAAATAAATACCAATAATTAACGTACTATTGATAGCAGGAGGTACACATGTCCCTAAAGAGCCCCATAACCTAACAAGCTACATATTTCTGCACAGAAATATAAAGCATCCACTCAATTTTCCTTCCGCCGACGTAGATGCATGTCCCGACGTACACGCGACAAAATATAATTCTTTCTCATACAAAACTAAGTTATCGCGCTCCTAAATCGCATTACTGTCTCAAAAGTTGGTGCACGTCATGAGCGGATAGCGATTTTAAATAAATTAGAAAGACTCTTAGGGCGATTTGTCAATAGTCAGATATTTTTTTATAATTCTACACAAAAGCTGTCAAAACGCAATATTTGTACAAAAAAATCAAAATCAAAAGTCATTTATTCAAACTAGGCTGAGAATCAGCGCTTTTCGAACGTCAAAATGACATAAGACAGTCCCTCGGCACGCCCGCCCTTCACCACTTCGTAGTGCTTTTAAACTCCCCAGCAGCACAGCTGTCTGTTCAGTTAGAAAATCTTGATTCTACACAATAGTTTGCAAAGTAATTTTTTTTTTTTTTTGCCATAATATATCAGCTAGCTTTTCCTGGAATAAAAGTTATCTATCCATTGAAAAATCAGCCCTGAGGCCAATATCTTTTTGTTCTCTCTTTAAAACGACACTTAAAAGACAGTTCAAGAAAACTCAAATGGCAGAACTTTATGCCGGCTCTGCGTTCTACTCTACCCATTTTCTGAAAACCAGCTCAATGGTCTAATCAAAATCTCATATCGATGTCTTGATTCTTTGACAGATGGCTCAAACAACAGCCAATCACAACAGCAGAACGGATTTAATCTAAATTTGAAACCGGGAGTTAAAGGTTCTCTAAACCTCTTTTCTCGAGTTGGCACGGGTTTACTCATGTTGTGGTAAAAAGATTAACCAGTCGCAGGTTGGTAACGCTGCTGACTACCCAAAGTGCACCGGATGAACCTCAGTACTGTTAGGTCCAGGGTTATAGCCTCATAAAATGACGCATGTACACTTGTACCTCGATAATTATTTAGGACTAAATCACGTTTTTATTCTCACCGTCTGTCAGACTCTAATCTTTTCCATATTATCTTTTAATTATGAAATACCTAGTGTTCAGGGGCGAAGCGTTCATACAACCCGATTCCTATCAGCTTCCCTTCGGAACAGCCACTTTTCTTAATGTCTACTATTGCCAAATAATATGGTACATCTGTGTGTGTAACTGTGTATCACATCACATTACATAATTATATTTAATACCAGTTTAATACATCATAAGATTAAAACTTACAGGTTTTTTGTCTTAGTTTATGAGAACTGGAGGTAGACCACCACCTCTTAAAGCAGTATTATTGTAATCTTACTTCAGTAGTGTGAGAAAGAGGTGGAGCTAGACGTCCTGTATAGCTCCATCTCTTTCTCA
This sequence comes from Fissipunctia ypsillon, assembly GCA_947568875.1. Lineage (NCBI taxonomy): Eukaryota > Metazoa > Arthropoda > Insecta > Lepidoptera > Noctuidae > Fissipunctia > Fissipunctia ypsillon. Next base: position 20,414,992 of record OX387660.1, on the reverse strand, counting down.
CCCTGAAGTAACATTAAAATAATACTGCTTGGCCCCCTAAACAATTTTTTCGTCGGCTTCCCTCTAATGATAATTGTAGCTGCGCCACTAGCAGTGGCGCAGCTACAATTCTCTCCAAATTATACCATTAACTTATAAAACATTCATGGGATAAGTAAGCCATCCAGGTTAAAACTTCAGTATCAACACTCATGGAAGTTCTTTTATTCTTAGATCCATTCCGCGTTTCCCTCACCCCTCACACCACAGTATATTTATATACCGCCGAGCGTCTTCCCACTGCATACGAAGAGAACAGCTGTAGTCTGCAATACCGCGTTATTAGATCCGATGGCGAACAAACCTGGCTGCAGGTACCACGCAGATTGAATGTTCGATTCAATCTGCGTTTCACTGTACTTGCGTTTTAGTTAAGGACTGCGCATTGTGTAAATTGTGCGGTGGTGAAGATTTGTGGCAGCGGTGTTGAGAAGGATGGGCTTGAGATGGTTCTGATTTGTTCTTGTGGAATCTTTAATAGCACTCTTTGTTTTTCTAGTATAAAGGATTTACCGTTAAGGCGGCTTACTTTGACTCTAGGACATAACTTTGGCCCAAATCTAGACTTGATGTTTGAACTGCCCGCCGTGTCGCGACCACACAACCGAACGTCTTGTTCCTTCGGTAACTAATAGATGGCGATATAGACGCGTACTTGCGGAACTGTTGTATGGATTTAATGACATTAAACATTTGTCTCGATTTCGGCCAAAGTTATGCCCTAGAGTCAAAGTAACGGTAATTAAATTGCTATCGGTGGTTTGGTTGTAGTTATGTTTGAACCTTTCTTTCAGTTTAGAATGTATAGTTATAATATAATATCGACGGTTGAAAGGTAATAGGGCATAAGCGATATTTTGGTCGAAAATGAGTTATGAATGCCATCCTTCTTAAAATTTTTCGCTTTTTAGGATGGCATTCATAACTCATTTTCGACCAAAATGTCGCTTATGCCCCTATTACCTTTCAACCGTCGATATGAACATTGTGATATAGGTGCAAAGGAATATCATGCACTCATGATGACTTTTCCTGATGCTATTGTGAGTGATTAAAAAGTTTCATAAACTAAGTAAACATAACATAACATAGCATAATAAGACTATAATGTTCCCACTGCTGGGACACACGCCTCCTCTCTGTGAGAGGGAGTGGGCCGTAATCCACCGAATTTCTAGTTCTAGGACATGCTGGTTTCCTCACGATGTTTCCCTTCACCGTTTTGAGAGCAGTGATGATGAAATAAATTATACTAAATAAGCACTACCAAAAAACAGGTACAGGACCTGAAATTTCCAATTACCTTTTGACATGAACAAACTCATCACTCTCCTTAGTCATAATTGACAATACTTATATTGCCGAATCAGCGAACCAATAAACAAATGGAATGACAAGGCAACATAAAAAGGCAATACAAATTCACCTCAATAAGCCTTCCAATAAATCTTACGAGTCTGCCAACCCCCGTTAGGAAAGGTTTTATGAAGGCAGTAACTCTTTGTGTTGAGTAAAAAAATGCAGAAAACCAACTTAAATTGACACGCAGACAGAGCAAGTACTTACGATAAGTGTCTATTGCAGTTGTAGATAGTATGGTTGCGAAATATATTTATATGCAAATATGTAGGTATAATAAATATTCCATCAGGTTAAGCTACGCTTGCCGGGGTTGGTCCGTGGATGGGTGACCATCTTTACATACCGAGACTCCTCCGTGCCTCGGAAAGCACGTTAAGCCGTTGGTCCCGGCTGTCATTCGTGGATCTTTGACAGTCGTTACGGGTCGTCAGAAGCCCGAAAGTCTGACAACCAGTCTTACCAAGGGGTATCGTGTTACCCAGTAACTGGGTTGTGGAGGTCAGATAGGCAGTCGCTCCATGTAAAATACTGGTATTCAGCTGCATCCGGTTAGACTGGAAGCCGACCCCGATATAGTTGGGAAAAGGCTAGGCAGATGATGATGTAGGTATAATAAATGCTCGAAATATGCTACAAAATCTCCATAAAGTGCTAAAATATGCAACATCAAATATAAATAAATATATAAAATGTGCATTTAGGCATTAATCTGAAAAACTTTCCAAAATATGCGAATGCGTATGCAAACATGCATTTATTTCGACGGTTAAAAGGTAATGAGGGACATTTTGGTCGAAAATGAGTTTTGAATGCTGCTTAAATTTTTCGCTTTTTAGGTTGGCATTCATAACTCATTTTCGACCAAAATGTCGCTTATGCCCTATTACCTTTTAACCGTCGATTTGCATAAAATGCTGTCTCTAATCATTAGTTTGAGTTTAGGTGTTACCTAAACAAGCGCCAATTTAGCACAGCATCGTATGCTATTGACGGTACTGTGCTAAATAATAACTGGTGATTATCTTTACTCTTATTTCTTTTAAAGTTCTCTCTGACCAGTCAGTCGGTGGTTCATGCGCATAGTAAACTTGTCACTATCGGCAATTTACAGTTTAAATTACGAATAACTCCTCTAAATAAAATATATTGTTTTATAAATGACTAACTTCTCCCAGCAAATTCGTATGCATCGGAATCGTAATGAAACACCACAGTATATTAAATTAACAGCTATTTCCCGCCCGCGCTATTATTTTGTTTTCACTTCATCTTTTTGCTCGGCTCCTAAGGGTCCCAACGTGATATTAAATAGCCTTCATCAAGAATTTGCCTATCAAATGCAAACATTTTTTTTAAAATCCGATTGGTAGTTTCAGAGATAGGCGCGTTCAAACAAACAAAAAACAAACTCCAGCTTTAATATACCTATTATAGTATAGAGTAGATAGATTGGTGTGAGAAAGTAAATAAAAATCCTTAATTTGGTATATGACACATTAGGTAAGTACATAATTCTTTTTAATACGCGATTTTTTATTTTTCCTGTAAAGTTAGACATTTCGGGTTACCTTCGGGGCGAACCTTCTATATAAATTATTTAGGTAGCACATTGACCCACATTCGAAGTATAATTTCGTATAGAGATGTTCTGATTGATTTAGTGGCGACATTGATTGCTAAGTATTTGAGTAATGGCTGTACTATTGTGGTTCCGTATTGTCGTGAGGTGATACCCGGCGGGTCATCCTTTATTTTTGGTGGGTGTATACAGTGTCATAAGGTACCAAAAGCTGGTGGGCAGAATCTATGACAGCGATGGTCTGTACACTGAAATTACTTACGCCTCATGGTTTCCCCGCATGACTTTTTGATTATTTTGATTTGATTTCTAATGAAATCAAATCAAAATAATCAAAAAAAATCTCAATAGATTTCGACAGAAACCGTCCAATTTTCTGGCATATAAAAGTATGCCTATCTATGTCATTCCGAAATAGTGTTTATATTCGCTGCTGAATTTGTGCAATCAAAAATCAACAAATAATTAAGATTGTCTTATGAAAATTAACATAGGTACTTATAAGCAAAACTTGAGGTACCTAACAGAGCTAAATTAAATTATAAGTGAAGAAAACGAAAAACTATAATCCCACATAATCTGCCAACACGTTTTAAACCGATTCAGAAATTGAAACCACCAAACAGCCAGGCGTTAAAAAAATGAAGCACCATGGAGTAGATTTCATGAATTTTCAATAAAGGAGTACATACCTCAAAACAATAGGGTGAAGACCCCAGTTATAGACAATAGATCGGGATAATCTTATGAGAGATTCTTGACGGTGCGGGGATGTTTGCCGAGTCTGGCGTGATATCGACGAGGACGCCGAGGACTGGGCGCTCCACCCGACGTCGTTGAGATATTTCCTATTTGAAGGAATGACGCGCAGAAATATGTGCACTTTAATGGAGTTTAGAGGTTTTGTTTTGGTTGTATTTTGTTGTGTTTAAAAGTTTATTAAATTATGAGATGTTATTAGGGAATAAACTCCAACTCAAAGCAGTTATTTCAATTAAATTAATTACAGGCAATTTTGAATTGCCAAGGAGTCGGTCAGTCGGAAAGATGAAGCTTGTTACCTATTCCAAAGCGTAGTATGTCTTATGGAGAGGAACGGGCAAGACCTCCATGGACAACAAAAAATATTGTTATAAAATACTGGTTACATCATCCATGTTGAAATTATTATATTAAGAAAAAACCGGCCACTTGCGTGTTGGACCACGCACAATGAAGGTTTCCGTAGTTGGGATGAATTTATCCCAAGAACAAACTTTATCATTATAGTTGAAAAACATAATATTTTCCCATACATTCCAACTGGAAATGTAAGTTTGTACGCACAATATTGGGAGATTTACCGTATTATTTTAAGACCATAGACTTTTATAGGTTTTCCTGCAATCTATAAGTATCGAACTATTTTCTCAGCTCAGTAGTTTTGGAGATAAGGGGGAAAGGTCAATTTTCATAAATTTTATTAAATACCTTTAAAACTATTTATTTTAAAATTATAAAAAAGATTTGAGACCCTTTCATTTGATATTCACGGTACAGTGAACAAAAATTTTTTTCTGATTTTTGTTCCAAAAGTGACCCCCCCCCCCCACCCATATCATCAAAATTCATTTATTAACGTAACACTTCCGTGTATGGGTCACAGAAATTGATATGTGTACCAAATTTAAATTTAATCGGTCTATTAGATTCGGAGAAAATTGGCTATGACAGACGGACAGACAGGCACTCGAATATGATAAGACGTTAAAAACACGGCAAAAGAAGCTTGAAGCGATTGCCTGCCGAGCCTTTTTCCCAACTATATTGGGGTCGACTTCCAGTCTAACTGGGATGCAGCTGAATACCAGTATTTTACATGGAGCGACTGCCTATCTGACCCCCACAACCCAATAACTGGGAAATACGATACACCTTGGTAAGACTGGTTGTCAGACTTTGGGGCTTATGACGACCTGTAATGACTGTCAAAGATCTACGAATGACAGCCGGGACCAACGGCTTAACGTGCTTTCCGAGGCACGGAGGATTCTCGGTATATAAAGATCCCAACCACGAACCCATCCACGGACAACCCCGGCAAGCGTAGCTTAACCTGATGGATCGACCCATGCGGCTGTTATTACTTAGCCACGAGCTCCTCAGAAGCTTGAAGCGATTGCAACTGTTTTATTCTTGAAAAACACTATTTGAAAACTTGTTGATTAAAATCCGAAGTTTACTTTAATTTCTAGTTAATTAAATCAGTTTATGTTAAACTAAAGTATGTACTATTGAAGACAAAAGTGCATGGAGAGCCTAAGGTCGACTTTTGACTGAGGTTTTGCATTACGTTTCATGACTTTCATGAGACGACTAGATGGCGCTGTTCAAACATGAAAATAACACCGCAAAGCTTAAAAACCTTATTATGCAGAGGCACATAATAAGGTTTTTAATACCTAAAATAATTACTAAGAAATAATAATATATTTATATTCAAATAAACATAAATTATTTTATTTTCTTATTTCCGAGTACTTAATACAGCGCCATCTAAACCAAACCAAATAAACCAATTGATTAGTTAATTCGACTACAGATGGCGTAGATCATAAATAATAAAAATCCCTACATTCACAAACTAGCTCTCATTTTCGCATTCTACAATGAGTAGATCGTAGCTCAGGTGGATAAGCATGACAGAATAACAAAGCTCGTTTCGCAGGGCACTAGTTCGAAACCCAGTTCACAGTGTGTTTTTTTAAATTTTATTATTATATAATGTAATTTATATTCAATTTTTTATATTTTTAAACGTTTTTTATTTTATTTTTTGTTATAAATAATATAAGGTATAAGATGTATAAATGAATAAAGGCATAATATACAAGTATACATATACTACTCTACTATATATGTATAACATTATATAAATAAATATATATAAATTACTTTCGTAATTGGTGGTAAGTATTAGTATTATTAGTAAGAAACATTTATGTAAGAAGATTTAGATATATTTTTCTTACAGATTAAGATTTACTAAGTTTAGTTCTCGTAAAGGATAAGAAATGAAACTATTTTAGTGATATTATAGTTTAAGACATTTAATTCTCAAAGAAGAATACAATTTATTTCTTTCTTTCTTATACAGTGTATAAACTAACCTAACAGTTTTACACCCAATTGACAATTATTTAATTCACTTGTTATGAGAAATACAAGTAAAATTTATAACTGAATAACTCTATTACAAAATGGAAGACATTAACAAAGTAAAATGTATAATAGATGTTATAAGTATTCTAAGTCAAAACTGTGTTGTGCTATTCTTATATAGTATTTAGTTTTATTTACATAATGTTATAATACCTTACACTATATATATGCAACCTTAGTTCTGTAAATATTTTACCTACTCACAAATTATAAAAATACATATTACGTTTTGCATAATTATGGTTAGTGGTATTGACTATAATGATTGATTTGTGCATTATGTTATGACTAAGGTTCACAGCTTAAGTATTCGTTCCAGAACGAGGAAGAAATTGAAGCTAAACCTCAAATCAATAACAATTGTAAGACCGGGTTATAGCTGTCATTTTGGGACCAAGTTGTTTATAATAATAAATAAATAATTAATTATATTAGAAAGGAATCTATATTTATATTGTTTTTATTTTAATTTCTTATATTATATAAGAAATCAAAATCATTAGTGTAAAAACATTTTGTTGTTATAAAGTAGTGAATAAATTTATCCCACTTACACTAAGTTTGATCACTGTAATTTATCAAATAAATTATAGCTACCCCGGTCTTTGTTATTACTCAATCCAATAGTCAACACTTTATATTATTTTTTTAATATTTCGTGTGTCCGCCATTTTGATCGATTACAGCTTGCAACCGCGAACCCATGGAGTTTATTAATTTTTTACATAAATTTAGACCCCGTATAGAATCCTATACCTGCATGCAGTGAGTACTCAGTACTTCCTTAGTCCTTTCGTTCCTATTGTCCCACCTTTGAACCATAACGCCCCATAAATTTTCAATGGGGTTTAAATCTGGCGATCTCGCAAGCCAAGGAATAATGTGTATATCCGATTGCTGGCTAAACCACTCTTGCACAATTATGGAACGGTGTATAGGACAATTGTCCTGCACGAACGTTATCACTGGCATGTCTTCTACAGGAAAAACATTCCGCACGGTGGGCAACATGACGTCATTCAGCACATCTATGTAGTTTACACTGTTTGCACGACTGGGTATTACAGTAAGTTCTCCTGGTCCTGCAGCACTCATCCATCCACAAATGTTCACTGTTATACGACCGGATTCAGAGTTAGGCACAACGTGATCACTATCATAACGCGTATTATTCCTACGCCACAACCTAACTCACCCATGCTGGCTAGACTTGAAAGTCTTTTCATCACTGAAGATGACTCCGTTGCTCCAGTCGAAATTTCTGTATTTCAAAGCGAACTCCAATCGTGCTCTTTTATTAGCTTCGGTTAGCAATGGCATAGTAGCATGACGACGATAATGCAGACCTTCACTATGAAGAGCACGATACACCGTCCGCAAAGATGTATCAAACAACTCTGCGTAATATCTTGTTGGTGTAAAGCCATTTTCCTCATAACCTTGCACCATAAGTTGACGCTGGTCTGAGTCAATATGGCGTCTTCTGCCAGATCTACTACGGTGTTCCAACGAACCCTCTTCTTGAAACCGCTTTATCCATAAAGTGACAGTCTTTACCTATAAGGGAAATATATTATTTATTATTTTCGTGTATCGATAACCATGGATAATAAAATAAATAACGAACAGTGATTTTAAAACATTACTTACGTTTAAGCCAGTTTCTCTCGAAATTTCAGAATAATTTAAGCCTTGATTATGCAATGCTATTATTTGGGCCCTCGTAGCCATATCAATATTTGAACGCGAACTCATGATAAAAATAAATATTAAAAACTTGTAAACGCAATCGTAACTGAACTCACTCAAAGATAGTAAAGAACATTATGATTGAACAAAAAGATTTAATTTTTACACAGTCAATATTAAACTACCCTCAATTCTTTTGAGATTTATGATACGGGAGTCACTTAACAACTTCAATATAATAAACAGAAGGATAATTTCAACTCAATGCGTAATGACGCAATGGTCTAGTGGCTAATGGTATCGGTAAATTTTATGCCACCGAGTTCGAATCCTAGTTATTACGTGCTTTGCTTTATAAGGTTTGTAATATCGTAGGAGAATTTGTGTTAAAATTGAGTAATATTGTAACTAGCAAAAAACAAGATATTAATGTTCTTGTATATTTTCCAATCCAACTACTATACTAGCGTCATCTATGTCATCTAAGACATATTATTAAGGCGATGAAACCCTGTACAAACGATTTTGGTTTGGAACTCTCCATGCACTTCTGTCTTCATTAGTACTTTGTAGGTACTTACGTGCCTATTAGTTAAGGCTCCTACGAACAGGCGCGAAGCGCGACGCGACACAAAGGCGCCGCTCGTCCGGGGACACGCGGTGCCTTTGTGTCGCGTCGCGTATCGCGCCTGTTTGTAGGAGCCTTAATACCGTTAATACCTCATGTACTTACTTAATTAATATAAAAGCCATTAAAAGTCACATTAAATCATAGATAGTAGACGTAATGTGACGATTTAATGCGGTTGTAATGTACGCGTCTATTGTTGCACTATGGTTGCACGCTTGCATACTAAACAGCAGGGTAGGTGGCACAATTGTCGGCATCGTGTATGTTTTATTTGTATAAGTAAACTTTATCATTGCATTGTGGGGTTTGGGAAAATTTTGATGCATAACGTCTAATGATAATGTAAGACTGTATACCCTTCTAAACAAAATAAAATGGGAGCGAGTAACATGCATTAATAAACCTTAAACCTTTTCCTTTTCAAAAGCGGTTGAAATAAACATTATACTGATTTTCAGGTAGTGATAAATTCGATAATATTCTGGCAAGTAACAATTGAAACACTTGTAAAATAGTTAGATATCATATTTTTATATGCATAATATTTACTACACTTACATTACGGTCAATGGATTCCAGTCACTGGTTTCGAAGAAAGCTGTCGTAAATTTTATGCAGATGTATTTGACACGATAATTGACATAAACCAGTTTTATTAGTCTAGACACACTTTATGCTTTAGACATAGTCTTGCCTAGCTAGCTATACTATTCCTAGATGAATCTGAAAACAGCTATAACACTACAACAGCTATATTTGTTATTAAAATAAAATTAGGACTATGTAAGAGTGTTATGAGATAAGCCAGTGTAATTTTAATAGCTGCAATTATAAAATTAATGAGACAACTTAACTTAGTGCTAAGTTTAAAAAAACTGTCTGTATGTAAACTTGTCTAAATAATACGAGCAAACTGTGTTAAGTTAACTGCTTACACATTGTAATGTCAAAACAACAAAATATATTCCACCTCGGGTGAAAACAGGATCTCTCACCTCAACCCCGTATCCCGCTATTACGAAACCGGATGCATTTGTTAGAATCAAAGCGGGAAGGGGACAATGGTGTTATAATAATAATATGATAATTTTGTGCATTTTCACCTTCCGACATCCTACCACCGTGGTGCATGTGATGAGAATGAAGGTAAATTTGTAATAAAATTGAAAATTCATCATTGCATTGGCTAATGCTCAAAAATCAATCCTGATGAAACTTTTGACATCAATTGACATTGCAATCCATTTTTGGGTGAAACTTGCCAATAACTAATTGATAAATAATTAATTTATTGATAAATTAGATTAAAATATAAATGTTTATGGTTATAATTTATGAGTCCCTCTATTTTATATATTTTTTTAAATTTAATTAAATATAATGCATGTTTTTGCTTGTTTTAATAAAAAAAAATTTAATGTATCTTAAATTTTTACAAACGTTACAATAATTTGATTTATACTATATATTTGCTTATTCAGCGGCATTTACTGCCGGTAATCTATCTGTTAATATGTGGATAATGCAGTGGGCTGCAATATTGTAAACGCTCGTTTGAACCGTTACTTGTAGTAAATATGTATATTGTAGCTGTTTATTGTCCCATTCAATAAAATAAAAATAAACTAATATATGGATTGAGTTTGCCATCTAATCTTTGCTGGGCTGATTAAAGTTAGAAAATTGACAGTTTGTGCGTGTCAAAAGTTAAAATTATTTAAGCTATCTGTTCGGTTTGGCATTTCTACAATGGGACAGTGAAAATTGTATGGGGTCAGTCGAGTAAATCTCTGGCCACACTGAGTCGCACGTTCAGCGATTGTTTTGATGATTAGGAAGTCACGCAACTATTGTAACAGTCGCCAATTGTGTCAACTAACTTGTATGGAGAGTGCGTCTCCATACCTTCCTTCAGTTTGACTAGAGCTTTATTAGCATGTGGATAGCAGATCCTTCGATCGACATGCAACTATCAAAGATCGGGATCGATATTGGATAAGAGATGCATTCCGGCGTAAATCGCTTCCGCTCGTGACTTACTCCACAGGCGATATGCACGTGGCTACATTTATGTTTAAAACATACATTTGTATCAAAGCGATATTAAGCTGTTTCAGCTAACCGAAGCTTTCAATGGAGAGATGCATTATTTATGTAACAGTGTTATTGCTTGTGTAATTAGTTGAGGAATCTTCTGCCTATTGCTGTGATGACAGACATTCGTGTGATGTGTGCACAAAAAAAATTAAAAGGTGGCTGGGACAGAGAGATGAAGAGTTGCGTAATACGGCGTTAAGAGGCCAATACATGTGTACCTATATCCATAATCCAGCAGTAGATTGCGACAGTCTCAGTTGATGTTCGTGTCTTGCGGAAGGTTACGACCAGCGGCTGACAGGAGCCCCAAGCGTTTCGATTTGAGTCAACATAGTCTGAAGCCCCGCTGTGTAGATCAGGTAAAGGATTTCTGGAACAAATGCAATGCGAAGTCACAGTTGGAACAAAAATTAAAATCATAATCTTTACAATATCGTACTGACTTCCATCGTCCGGTACCGAGGGCACATCGCACGGCAGTTAAAACTATAGTCCCATTTAATTGTAGCTCCAGCAGACAATAAAATATACAAACAATGAAGTATTCCGCGATTGAGTTGAACGGATGAGTGAACATGAACGAATGAACGATACTTTGTAAATAATGTGGGCCTTTTTTGTTCGATGACAGCGACGAGATTTAAGCGGGTTCCATTTTTTTTTGTGATTTAAGCCTTTCATTTGGCTGATACGGAAAAAAAATTTTTTCTTCATCCTGGGTTAATTAACTTCTTCCTGGGTTTTATAACCATTGATTGCAATTAACTCAAGATTTAGCTTTAAGATTTTTTCATTAACATTATAAGATAACTGGCGACATGTGGGTGTACTTAAATCTGCCCAACACTTTAGGAATACTGGTGTGATGTTCCTATACATTGTTGTGTAGATGGCTACAAGATACTATTGAACAACGATAAATCGGTTCAGTCGTTAAACTTATAAGCAGACGCTCGCACGGACGTAAAAATATCGCAGGGATTTTCTCGCACACTGGATTTTGGACGCTCTACTTAGCGCCGAGAGTTAAAAATCGAACAGTGTGTTTTTTCGACGCGCTGGAATGCACTCTATTGGATTCTCAATGCTCAACTCAACACCAAGAGTTGAAAATCCAGTACGCGATAAAATCCCGCCGCGTTATTTTACGTCCGTGCGAACGTGTCGGCTGACATTCCTCTGTTTCCGTCGGGGGTTAAAAACAAGATGGCGCCGTTAGTTCCGATTTTACCCACGCGCCAAAAGATTCTTGTGACGTTGTATACGTATTTTAAACATTCATTCAATTCTTACTTCAAATGAACTCGACCTATTTTTTTATACCTATGTACTCAACAAATCTTTGACAAGTCTTCATATTATGAAGATAATAATAATTATGGTCTCAGATGGGTTCTAACTAGAATCCAATAAGATTATCTTTCTGGAAGCTGTCCATCAAATCACCATTAAGTGTAGTGATGGACGGGTAACGAGGGAGCGAGATGAAAATAAAAAAGAAAGAGATAACAGATTTAGTTGATAAATGATAGCTATGGATCACCGGAAGATGTGAAGTGCGATAAAATATAACTTTATGGATTTTCAAGTATTATTTCTGTACAATATATAAAGTATTTGAGAGAGTTTCGATGAAACTCTCTGAACATCATGAAAACTTTCTAAATTAAAAATATGTGATAACCTGACATGGAACTTTATATGTGTGAGGTCAATGTAGATTAGAAGTAAACTTTTAAGTACTTACAAAAAAGCACTAAGTATGTACATTCAGCAACAAAAGTCCATTAACACCATCGATGAGCTTTTAGTTTATCAATGATTAACACTCACTTTTACATATCATCTAAATTGACACAAAATGATTTGCTAAACAGCTTTTTAGCCTTTCATATAATAGCTAAGAGTTAATATTCTTTTAATTTTACTTCTCTTACGATTATAATTAAACATTTAGCTCAATAATTAAGATTTGAAAAACTGAATTGTTCATTATTTATTGCTAGATTCTGACGTTAAGCTCTCCTCCACGTATTTGACTATATTTTGACCAATAGCTAAGGCGTTTCTCATGTTTGATGTATTTTAATTACAGACTTGAATATTCCAAAAATATAACTTGTAATTAATAAGTCAAATCAGAAGCTATAACGACTTTGATTAATGAGTACTGAGCAGCGGTATCTTAAGATCAAGATGACGTATCATAATCATTAATTATTCCATAATTAGGTTTTATATTCTTACATTTTATGCTCGTCTGACATTAATATAGTCTAATTGTGTTCCGTTTATTGTCGTTTGGTGACTTTTTGATTGAATCAATTTTAAGTAAGTATTCCCCTACGAAGATAGAAAAATTTACCACATATTCTGTAAAAACAATCTTGAATTAGCACTTTTCTTTCTCTGCATAGTTTTCAGAGGTGTTTTCAGATATTTTTAAAGGCAATTTCACTACGCAAACAATAGTGCACTCGACAGATTGTAACTTGTGAGGAAAATATGAAAGGCTAATTACTAATAGTAGGCTAAGTACTAATTCCATGGACTGTAAAATTTTGTATTGGCAATCAGCGTTTATTAATTTGAGTTATTTTCAGCCTTCAATGGTCTAAGTTTTTAGCCAAGCAACAATATTTTCAACATATTCCCATCGGCCAGAATAGTCACTTAACGGAAAAAAACTACGAAACGTATCTACGTCCTAAAACCGGATCCATTGTCCGCAATAATCAGAAAGTTTAGCCATAAAATAAAACACAATAAGGAGTGAGTTCAACCCTTGGCCAACTTTTAACACACCCCCTTTTATAGTGTCTGTATTTTATGTGGCGATTCAAGTTTTTTGGGAGTGTCATTCAACCCCTAGAATTGTGGCGAAAGAAAGAAACACGAAGTCATTTTGTAGGCGGAGTTTTTTCTCTTTTTATGATAAACCTCTTCATTATACCACGTGTAACAGGAGCATTAACATTCCTGTAAATCACGTAAAGAGAATCATATTCTTTGTCCATATACAAAATATCAATCAAATCCAATGAATACTTTAGCCACAGGAAATTATTTTTCATTTTCTTATTTTTCAACATGATGTAGATCTGAGTCCGTAATAATAGGTAAACATTGCCGTGGCCGCGCCCCGCACCCCGCACCGCACCGTTGGTCAGTGACTTTGCGTAGATAAAGCGTGTTTACTTTTTATGCAGTTGATTCTACTATTTATTTTGTTTGAAAACTGCATTTTTTTAATTTTCCATTAACTACTAATCTTTGTGTTTTAAAATGTTTGAATGGACTAGTACTGTGCTCGTTTTCATTTAGTGTCGTACATCCAGAAACACGTTGTATGTGAAATAAAGATGGCACTTTGTTGTAACTTGCATTACAAAATTAAAAGTAACATCATAAATGCGCACTATTTTTAATAGCTGTATATAAAGAACTTATTTATGATATGTATCTTTAACCGACTTCAAAAAAAGAAGGAGGTTATCAATACAATAAGTTTGCCAAGGACGAAAATATTTAAATAAATCAGAATACGTTACACGAAAATCATACAAAAGATAACAAAATGAAATGCAAAATAGTAAGCAGTACCTGAACAATAATAATAACAAGTTACTTCTTTTAACACACTAACATAACTAACTAACTTTAACTTTTAACACACTAACATAACTAACTAACTTTAACTTTTAACACACTAACATAACTAACTAACTTTAACTTTTTAACTTTTCATTATCATAGTTTGGTAAGTTCTAATACTAATACGATATGGATGTTTTCTGAAATAAATGAATGAATTGAATTGGATTGATCATCGTCATAATAATTTATCACCTTATGAAGTCATCAGGTCCTTCAATGCCCACTATAATGAACGGCCGAATTTGAATGCTATAACAAGATTAATGATGACAGTTTGTTGTCATTAGCAGTCGGAGGACATTGCCATCCATTAAGGGGGAAGCGCCGCGAAATTCAAATTTTCTTACGATTTTTTCAATTTGCTGCTCAGTGTCTGGGCGTATGTTAGTTAAAGTATGATTCGCGAGCGTAACAAATATGTATTTATAGGATTATAATCATTAGAATCAGTAATACAATTCTTTAAGTTGTATAATCCTGAAATGTTAAGATTTCATGAAATAGTCATTAAATAGAATTACTTGGTCTTAGAGAGTTGTATTGATGACTTTAATGATTATAATTGTGTAAATACATATTTGTTATGGTCGCGAATCATATTTTAATCAACATACAACCTAATACTGACCTGCAAATTGCAAAAAACGTAAGAAAATTTGAATTTTGCCTGGGCTACCTTTTTTTTTTTTTTTGTGGATGGGAAATCATCAAATGACTTCTCCCGCTCTGGGCGGAGCGGGAGGGCGTGTCAGACTTTTACTGACTAAAACCCACCCGTGTTCCTTCTGTTGCCTGTGCCGGGGCCACGGTAACTCTTTCGAACATCCCGCAACCCTAGCTGGCATCGACCCTAGCGGACCCCGTCAATAGTGCTGACATCTCTTTGAGGCGCGCGTGGAACACAACGCGCCGTCGACTCGGGCTTGGTCCTTACCGGACGGCAAGCTACCCATTGCTCGCCGTCCGCAAGCCCGCGTCTACGGTGGCCGGGAATCGGCTGCCAATTCCCGACGCCCAGGGTGTCTCCTGCGGCGGCTAGGGGCGTGAGGGCGCAAAGCTTGCCTCTCCCTCACGCGTTCCGCCTCCTCCTTCGCGAGCATTACTGCTTCGCACAAGGAGGTAATGGCTTCCCATGTACTCTCGCTCCGTACCATGGCCTGGACCAGGGCCGGACGCGAGAGAGCGTGGGCTACCCTGGCGGTTTCACCTTAAGTAATACGTCAATTGCCTTTACGACAACCACGGTTGTGCAGGACGTCTTTGTTTTAAAAATGACATGGAAGTGGCTTAATTAACCCTTGGTTTCTGAAAACCACAAAGTCAGTTAGCAATTTGGTCTTTTGGTTAAGCAATCACAGCATCTAAAGACTTTTTGTTTGGGTGTGATATCATCAAATGACTTCTACCGCTCTGGGCGGAGCGGTAAGGCGTGTCAGACTTTTACTGATTATAACCCACCCGTGTTCCTTCAGTTGCCTGAGCCGGGGCCATGGTAACTCTTTCGAACATCCCGCGACAGCATCTAAAGCCTCAAGGTGCAATTCAATTGCCCGTGGCTTACCAGGAGTTGAAATAACAACAAACGTTGCAGCATAACCAACACTCCAACATGTTCTTTTTCGTGTTTGTGTTCTTTCTTTGCGTCATGTTTACCGCAAATAACCTTATTTTATTTCTTCGTATCTTTCATCTAAGCAGTGTTTCGACGATGCAAGTCATTTGTTACTTCAATTTTATTAAAAATTGCATCGTGTAAAGCCCCATTTACACGATGCAAGTGTACAAGTGATATTCAAGACTGCAGATTTATTGAGCAACTAGCTGTGCCCCGCGACTTCGTTCGCGTGGAAGTCGTAAGACACAAAATATACTAAAATAACAGCCACATTTTAATAAAACTTCCTCCTTCCTGGACCCGCCGCGTTGCATCGCCCACCCGCGGTATTGCTTCGTTTTCGCTTAGTGTTCTTTCTGACTTTTTCTTTTTGCTCGACTCCTAAAAGTCATAGCGTGATGTTAAATAGCCTATAACTATCCTCGAGGATTGGGCTACCAAATGCGAAAAGAATTTTTCAAATCCGACTTTTTGTTCACAATTTCGTGGGTTTTAATATTTTTGCGCGGAACCCTAATTATTTTTCTAAAATAAAAGTAGTTTACGTTACCGCCCGTAACATCAGCTATCTGCCAGTGAAAGTCCTGTCAAAATCGGTCAAAACCTTTCGGAGATTAGTCGGTACAAACAGACAGATAGACCGACAAACAGACAAAAATTTTAAAAATTGCTTTTTTGTTATAAGTAATATAACTAATTCTCTATCACCCGAGGACAATGCAATTGTATGGGGGTATATAGAAGACATGATCAATCCTTCACAAATCGCGGGTTACCCAAGTAAATAGTGCCTAGGTCCTTACTATAACAATAGCTTTCAACAACAAACTAATGTGCGTCAATTAGTGGCAACAATACACCAATCTTCACGCTTCGACAGTACCGGTATTAACAGCAACCATTTCCTTTTCACAGATGGTTAGCGCTACTCAATGGAAACTTAAAATAACAAATTTTAAAACCGTTTTAATGCTTTTTTTTTTTGTCAAATGGTTCCGTTCCGTTCCGAGAGTAATGTTTTTAGTAACTTTGTGACCAATGGAGGTTTGGTAATGTTTTTAGACAATTGTGTGGATATACAGGGTGTATCAGAAAGATGTGGTCAAATTTAAGGGTGTGGTCCAGATCATTAAACGGAACAACTTTCTCCATGAGACCAACATCGTAATAGAGAAAAAATTATCAGCCGTCTCATACATTTGGGTCGAGTAGGTATTGAAGTTTTGTACGGAACAGCTGATTATTTTTTCTCGATTACTATGTTGGTCCCTTGGAGAAAGTTGTTCGGTTTGATGGTCTGTACCGCACCCTTAAATTTGACCACACCTATCTGATACACCCTGTATGTAGAGATAAAGGTACATAGAACTGAAAACAATTTTCAAAGATCAAACATTTATAAATGCGAACCATTTCCAGCACAAAAGTAAACCAAGTCCGGAATAATCTGCCGTTAAATGATACATGTATGAACTAGCTAAATTCGCGAATTCAGAATTAAAAGTTCTTTTTGTACAATATTTAGTAATATCAAATTTTCACCCCCTGAAGGTATACCCATTACCCATTTACTGCACCACTTCGTTCTTGCTACAGATCAACTAAACTTATCAACTCTCTCTACCTATATCTATTCTGTCGTGGCGACATCCTTAGTCAGTGCACACACTAACTTACATCTATATCCCCAGCTAAGCCAAAGGGCTGGCACACACGGAACTAACCGCTCAGTAATTCAATTCCTCCGTCTAAGGCGAGTTACATAAGACTGCAGCACGATATATGCATCATGTACGGTGAGCAAAACAGATAGGTGTGCAGGCAGTGTGCTGTGGAATACACAATTATTCGTGCAGAAATAAACCTGACTAAAACTACTATACTGCAGTAAAAGTGTAAATTGAATCTAGTGGGAGTTTTTGATTTTAAAACAAAAATAATTCATAATGTTTCTGTATAAAATGGATTTTTTTGTTACAAAGGCGAGGCTAACAAGTTAATTTTCTTACAGACAGCCATTCTTTGAACGATAGAAAAACTTCGATATAATTATGAGTTTAATTACCAGTTCCTTAGTCTATGACTTTATTTTATGAGGCACTGCATTTGTGCATCTCTTTCTTACCAAGAAGAATTACTTTTCTCGGAAATTAAATTCTTAGACTCACTTGTATGACATTCAATACGTGAATTCGTTGCTTGCCTGCACCCTAAACTCTATCGCCATGTGTACCTAAATACTAAGGTCGTGCCGTTCTAAATGTCAACCACTACAAATCGAATGTTAATGCCTTTTGAAAGTGCCATACTTCCTAATGTTTCCTTATGAGAATTAACCTGTGTTGCACAAATATGTTGGCGCTGTATAACCAGAGATTACGGGCATTATATAAATTTAAATACCTTATTAGTCTGGGACTAATCCCAGACACCTAAGTGACTCTGATGTTATGGGGTTAAGTCTGAAGCAGTAAATTTTGCTTTCTACTTAATATGTCGTAGTTACGTTATTATTACTAGACTAGCTGTGCCCCGCGACTTCGTTCGTGTGGAAGTCGTAAGATACACAATGTAAAAACAGCCAACTTTAGCCATATTTTAATAAAACTTCCTCGTCCCCCGACCCGTCGCGTTGCATCGCCCGCCCGCGCTGTTACCACAAATAAATCACTCCATGTACTTAAGCGCGCTAACTACCTACCGACAGCCGGGCCGCACGCAGCCCATTTCTCAGTGGGTAGCCGACAGCCGCGAGGCGGGTACGTACGCATATATAGTTTCAAATTCTTATTATATGGCTGGTTCTGGTGTATTATGTGTGGTTGATGGATGTAGATCCAGCAAGAGAAGAGATGAAAACTTATCTGTTTTCAGTTTACCTGCTGATACAGTTTTACTACCGTTTTTTAAATAGGTAAATTGTTTAAACTTGCATGTTTCGTGTTTTGTATTTTATTGGTAGGTACGCAATTACTTCTACTATGCGTCTGAGATAAGAATAGAAAGGTCAATGACCTCCATTTGTCAAATGTCATTTGAAAATTACGTTTAGCAAAACTCTACTTGTACAAATTAATTTTCAATAATATTTATTATCGTTATTATCTTGTTAATGTTATGTTCATATGATTATTGTTTATTTAAAAGCGTGCAAGTGTTAGGTTTTTTCATAGTGTAGAAGCGTAGTAGTTACCTAGAAGCATAATAAGTAACTCCAGCCTAAACTATCGGAGCGATTGAACGAAACCAAACTCACTAACTGTTCGTACTCAGTAGCAGTAACCAGCAGTCAGTCTACAAAGTTGTTGGTAACAATCGACAACTATAAACTATCAATCTGTGCTTCAAGGAGCTGGGTAGAGACTTAGGTAACAGTAACTACTTCGCGGATAGTAGATTTTGGATTGTAATTGTTCTTGTTGTTGATAATTGCGAGGCCTGATGTATTATGTAGGGAGTTATTAAGGGGGGTGTAACATGAAGTGGGGGCAAGCGAATTTGTGAATTTGAACTAAGCAAGTTTGTGCATGAGCCTGTAATTGTCCCATTGCATATTAACCCCCTTATTCATAAACGTTAATTAAAGTTAAGTAATGATTAACCACTGGTTATCCCTAGATCTTTTGACGTTTAACCATCACTTAACTTTAAGTAATGTTTATGAATAAGGGGGTAAATGTTGCTTCTTGTAGTGAGAAGCTTGTTTGGCAGTGCGAGTTGCTACGATTTCAGGGATTATTTCTAAAGCCTGTTTTCTTATAGTTAGGTAAGCAACAACATAGTCTGCCGAGCCTTTTCCCAACTATGTTGGGGTTAGTTTACAGTCTAACCGGATGCAGCTAATACCAGTATTTTACATGGAACGGCTGCCTATCTAACCTCCACAACCCAGTTACTGGGTAATACGATATTCCTTGGTAAGGCTGGTTATCAGACCTTCGGGCTCCTGACGACCCGTAACGACTGTCAAAGATCCACGAATGACAGCCGGGACCAACGGCTTAACGTGCTTTCCGAGGTACGGAGGAGTCTTGGTACTTATGTAATGATGCTCAATTGGTCACCCATCCACGGACCAACCACGGCAAGCGCAGCTTAACCTGATCGATCGACCCATGTGGCTGTTATTACTTAACCACGAGCCCCTGTAGTCAGGTAACCAGAAACAATAAATAATGTTCTGTTCTATTCTATACGTTTTGTATTAAGATCCAGGAAATTCAGGCAAGTATGAGCTTTTGAGCTCTTTGTGAAGGAGATCGTCCGGGGAGTACTTACTAGTTACCATACCGATTACTGCCGCCAAGCAGCGTCGCTGGGTGCGGGCAGTAAGGGACAGGGACAAGGGACAGGCTGGATCGGATTAAGAATATTTTGGGACGAATTGAAAGCTATAGGCTCAGCGGCGCGGGCTGACTCCTGTGACTCCAGCATGGGTCGGGGCGGGCTTGGACATCGCGGCGGGCCTCGGCGGCGAGGGCAGAAGGACGGCGGGCGGTCTAGTACTTGCGGCCCTACTACCTAGAATGGAGAGAGTGTGCTTCGATCGGCGAATCTCACTACTTATGCGGGAGGGAATGTATCGGGCGGCTGCCGCAATCAGGGGGCTTTGGGTGCTTTATACTACAGTCGAAGAAACGCTTTGGGAGGCGTTTCATGAACTGCTGATTGACAATATTAATACATATTCCTCGCGGTAACGAAACCATAGCGAATTTTTCCACTAACGCCATCTATCGAGCTTGGGGACAACTTTCGGGTGACTGATGGTTGTTATTTTTACCCGATTACGCGAGAGGGTAATGTTTTCATACGTATCTATGTATCTTTGTATGTGGGATTATTTATACCGTCGAAGCATCCTAACCGCTAGATGGATACTTGAGGTTGTTCAGGTCACGTGATGGACATAGGTTTTGTTTTTATTAAATCACAAAATGGTATCAAAATATGAGATTGAACTAAAAAATAACTACCACGAACTAACACACTGCTTGAAAAATGAGCTCGTTTTGAACTTATTAGTTGCAATCGGAGTTTTAATTTTTTTAAGGTTAAGCGTGCACCATCGGAATCTTCTACCGAATTAACTTAAGGTGAAAGCGCCAGGGTAGCCCGCAAAATTCAAATTTTCATACGTTTTTTGCATGTTGCAGTCCAGTATTAGGTTATATGTTGATTAAAGTATGATTCGCGACCGTAACAAATATGTATTTACAGAATTATAATCATTAAAGTCATCAATACAACTCTCTAAGACCAAGTAATTCTATTTAATGACTATTTCATGAAATCTTAACATTTCAGGATTATACTAACTTAAGGAATTGTATTACTGATTCTGATATTATAATTCTGTAAATACATATTTGTTACGGTCGCTTATCATACTAAATCAACATACACCCAGACATTGAGCTGCAAATTGCAAAAATCGTAAGAAAATTTGAATTTCGCGGGCTACCTTGGCGCTTCCCCCTTAAGTAAGGTAATTTTCTTAACTGAAGGTCAGTGGTGTCTTAGCCTATCTCTATGTTTTTAGGAATACTCTGAGGTAGATTTTAAGTCTATTCCAATGCAGCTGAAAATCAATAACAAGCAAACATTCGATGTTTCTCGCTAACGAGCCATTTCAAATCGCCGACTGAACAGTCTAAAATACATTGGTACTGCATACAAAGCAATAATACCTACTAGCGATACAAACAAACTAGTACGGTGTGCAAATAAAGCTAGTTTACATTATACAGCGTTTAAATCTGTTTGTTTTGCCCCCATTACATGCGGAACCGTCGCGCGTTGTGTTATGTTGTTTTTGTTCAGCAATACGGGCTTCTGATTTTATGTATATAATTTGTGTGTATAGATGTTTGTCTTGATGTCTTTGGTTGGTGATGAGGTGGGCAGAGTTCTAGGTGTCACTGGAAGGTGTGAGCTAGTATCACCTAGCTAGTAAGTAAGGTTGTGCCAATGAAACTGAACGCGATCAGGACGTCTAAACCGCGGACAAGAGCTGTCAGTTTCATCATTCTTGCGCAATATTGACACTGAACGCGGTTTAGATGTGCAATCGCGTAAGCCAGAACTACTGAACTTCTTAGTAATGATTCTTGTTCTTTATTTATAGTTTACAACTATCTACAAATTTTTCTCGACCTTAGTTTATTTAAACACAAGCTGCCGCCTGTCTTGTTGATTCTGCGTTCGATTCCCAGGTTAGGCAATAAAAGTGTTATTGGGTTTTTCCAACACTTTCCCAGTAGTAGCGGATGTCTATATTTGTGCTCTGTTTATAGCAATAGTATCAATAGCACATGGGACTTTAAAATAATGGGCGAGATGTGAGTGCACTATGCCCCCTTTTTTTCGGGTGGGAAATCATCAAATGACTGTTCCCTCTCTGGGCGGAACGGGAGGGTGTGTCAGACTTTTACTGACTAAATCCACCCGTGATCCTTCAGTTGCTTGTGCCGGGGCCACGGTAACTCTTTCGAACATCCCGCGACCTTGGCTGGCATCGGCCCTAGCGGACTCCATCAGTTGGTGCTGACATCTCTTTGAGGCGCGCGTGGAACACAACGCGCCGTCGACCCGGGCCTGGTCCTTACCGGACGACGAGCTAGCCATTGCTCGCCGTCCGCAAGCCCGCGCCTACGGTGGCCTGGAATTGGCTCTCTACTCCCGACGCCCGCACCCTGCTGACCTCTTCGGAGAATACAGGCGTGAAATTATGTAATTCTGCCGCCTACTACATACGTAGGAACTGAATAAGTAAATACGTCTTATCAATAACATATCACAATCATTTCATCATTCTACATTCGAACATCAAACTATAATTCCATAATATGTTCCGAAAGTTCGAAATTCAAATGCAATAAAACGATCGGCAAGATGGCGGCCGTAAAACGCGTGTGTCATAAAGTTTTGTTGAAAAACGCAATGAAAACTAGCTTAGCGTCCTACGATATCGTAAATCAATAGTTTTCGAAAGTTATTTGGAAAGTCTTGTACTTTATGTCGAAGTTGAAGTAACTCTGAATAAATAAGAACGGGTAACATTTGTTTCGGAACCGATAAAGAGCATTCATAGGGTTCCAGGGCGTCCGGTGCATACTAGATAGGTGCTCCATCTGCCCTTAGAGAGCCCACACAAATCTCCGACGCGATGCGAATTCGCAGTTTTGTGTGGGAGCCCTTAGTGCCGCAAAAAATGCAGTCAAGGTGACCTCTGCGCTGTGAAAAACGACACCGTGGCCGACATGATTTGAGACACTGTTGCGCCATCGACACGGAGAAAAAGAGTCGACTGACTATCGAGTGATTCCTGTTATGTGTGGGTAAGCTATTTTGGATAGAAGGCCAGAGTTTTGTCATCGATGGGGTCTTCATTAATGATCATGCTATTGCATGCTCCCTTAAATCCTTTCACATCATCATCACACAAGTCATCCTTTGTACAGTCACGGAAATTATCTATACCCTATATATCTATACAAATAAATAAAATTAAAGTGTCTGTTTGTAATGTCAAAATAACAACTTTTTAATGCACTTTTTGCATAAGAAAGTATAAACGGTAGGTACTTATAACAAAAAGCAATTTTTTAAATTTTTGTCTGTCTGTCTGTTTGTTCCAGCTAATCTCCGAAACGGCTGGACCGATTTTGACGGAACTTTCACTGGCAGATAGCTGATGTTACGGCTGGTAACTAAGGCTACTTTTATTTTAGAAAAATAATTAGGGTTCCGCGCAAAAAAAAAATAAAACTCATGAAATTGTGAACAAAAAGTTGGATTTGAAAAATTTCGTTTTGCTTTTGGTAGTCCAATTCTCGAGGTTAATTACAGGCTATTTAACATCACGTTACGACCCTTAGGAGCCGCGCAAAAAGAAAAAAGTCGGAAATAACACTAAGCGAAAACGAAGTACCTAATAGCGCGGGCAACGCAACGGAACGGGTCAGGGGACGAGGGCGTTTTATTAAAATGTGGCTGATAATTTGGTATATTGTGTACTTCCACGTGAACGAAGTAGCGGGGCATAGTTAGTTGTTTATAAATGAACACACCACGTCTATTTGCCAAGTTATACCTAGCCATTTCATAAAACTGTCAAAAAATGACAGTAGTGATTTGAATAAACGAATAATTTAAGTAGGTAGTCAGTTTAATAAACAATTAATTTCCCTGACTGTACAATTTAAAAATATTTCATAAAGTTGTGCCTAAGCACAAAACCGTAAATCAATTCTTAATTTCTATGTAACGTTTTTAGGTCACCTTTAACTTCCTTGTTCCCGTATCGGTCAGTGACCCGAACATCGGCCAGTGATAACACGTGCATTGGTTATTGCAGCCGGTACTTAGCTATCGTTATCAATTTTTTGGGGGTAAACAGAGATAATACGGTAATTGTAATAGGTAAGGACCACACCTGCATTGATTGATATGCGAACCTATGTGGTATATTTTTTAAAGGGTTTTTGAAATATCAATTCTGTATTGGTGCTGCCTTTTTATTCTGTTGTTTGAAATAGTGCTAGTTAATTTCAATATACAGGGTTATTTTAAATTGGCTAGCTAAACTCTGCAGACGCGATGGGTATCGATATCTAAACATGATAAAACAGAAAATAAATTAATTAGATGATTTTTTTTGTGGGGTCTTCGACCGCAGTTATTGTAGTCATTTGAAATATCAGTTTGAAAAATGTTTTTTTTTGTAAAACCTTTGTTTGCAGACGTGATGGGTATTGATATCTAAACACGATAAAACGTAATAATACAGTTTTCTCCACTCATACTGCAAGAAACAATACTAACAGCAGCGGTTGTTGACCTCTCAAAAAAAAACATCTATTTTTTTTATCGTGTTTAGATATCAATACCCATCACGTCTGCGAAGTTTAGCTAGCCAATTTAAAATAAGCCGGTATATTGTAACAAAACTCTTGACTATTCAACAAGAAGCTGTACAATTAAAGTTCGAGAGATAAAATATGTAAAATAAGAAAAGCTAGCAATAATTAAACTAGGACCTTTTTATTGATTACCAATTTCTCCCCCGCCATAGCCAAATGACCACCATCCCCGACAAGTATCCATTTAAATTTTACTTACAGCTAACAAAATTATGTAATTTTTAATAGCTCGTAACCATAAATTCTACCATTTTAATTATCTTTAAGCTGTTTAATGATCTCGTAAAATGTCTGCCTTGGCTATCGTAAAATATTTTGCAAAAGTAACATGGCTGCGTCCGTTTGCAGTAAAACATTAATTTATTATGAAATATTAATGACATGTGCAAAAATAAATTATAAATTCAGGAATAATCATGAGGTACTCGGGCGATGGATTGACATTTTGTCACTTCATAGGAAACGAATGAAGATTTTATGAATGAACGAAGAGTTATTAGCAGGAAACTTTGATATAAGTTTTGTGTAAAAAAAATATACATAATGCACTTGAAGTACACTCGTGGACAAAAAATATGGGTCAGTATGAAAAACTAAAATTACTCTTATAATAACAAAGCTAGCGGCATGAATGAAACTGTATGCTGTAGAAATTTACCAGTTAATCACATCAAACACAGTCAACAACATCAAATGTTGGAAATATTATTAGTTTAACTGTCGAAATTACATTAAAAAAAAACAAAATGTCAACATTTTTACGTTGAAAAAATAATGGTTGGAAAATCACGTTTTTTTTTTTATTTGAAATGGGTTTGCTCTTAATTCTAGTCTAGGTCAGAGGTGACAGAGACAAAGTCGACAATGGAGCGAGCTTACCCAGAAGAAGCCTGTTAACTCTCACTTTGTAGAGAATGGCGTTGCATGCGTTCGGATACACAGACGCAGGTATAGAGTTCCACTCCTTTGCTGTGCGCATCACAAAAGACATTTGGAAAAGCTTAGTGCAAATTGGTGGAATAGCATCTAGGTAGGGATGGTAACTTGCAGTGCGTAACAGGCAACCTTGCGGCGATGAGCCAAGTTGTGAAGCTTGGCATCCACCAGTTTTACGTTGTCAATGAGCCTCTTAGCTCTGCGTTCCACCGAGTCAAGCGCGGCACGTTGGTATTTAGCATCCCAAAGGTGGATGCAATACTCCATGCAGGATCGGACTTGCGCTTTATAAAGGGTTAAAAGTTGTCCAGGCGTAAAGTATCGCTTCACCTTATTGAGGATTCCCAGTTTCTTGGCCGCAGTTTGGGTTTTGTACTCGATGGTGGCTCCGAAGTTGAGATATGATGTTAACTCCATGCCTAGGAGCTCGAGCCGATCAGTTATAGGAACAGATGTACCCCGAAATGTAGGAGTTTGGTCGAAACGACTCTTTTTAGCGGTAAAAAGACACGCCTGTGTTTTGGTGCCGTTAAATGAGACCAGATTATCATCACCCTCTCTCAAGGAACGAACTTCGGCCCCGCTGTTTTTGCGCTTGAAACTGTACTGTCATCTGCGTACCCAACAATACCAGGCTGAAGTAGGTCATTGATGTGCAGCAGGAAAAGAGTTGCAGAGAGAACAGACCCCTGAGTAAATCCATCATCAATAGCCATAAGGTCGGAAGAGCAGCCGTCAACGAATACTCTGATCGACCGTTCACTAAGGAAGTCGGATATCCAGCTACAAAAATCAGCTGGGATGCCATAAGCAGGAAGCTTGCTGAGTAGACCAGCGTGCAAGACCCTGTCAAAGGCCTTCGAGATATCAAGCGATACAGCGAGTGCTTCGCCGTGTTTCTCGATGGCCTCGCCCCAGCAGTGCGTGACATACACAAGAAGATCGCCAGTTGACCGCCCCCGGCGAAAGCCATATTGACGGTCACTGAAGAGATCATTATTTTCAAGGTAGGACAGCAACTTACTGTTCAGTACCTTTTCCATAACCTTGTATAGAATGGAGGTAATGGCGATCGGACGGTAATGGGCAGGGTCTGCACGGTCGCCCTTTTTGGGCACTAGTTGCACATTTGCAAGCTTCCAGCATTTTGATACCGTCCTTTTTTTAAGAGAGAGGCGGAACAAACAGGTCAATACAGGAGACAGTTCAGGCGCACATTACCTCAACACTCTCGCTGGAATTCCGTCAGACTCGCTAGCCTTGTTCACGTCTAGTCTGCACAATACCCCGAAAAGTAGAAGTTTGCTCGAAACGACCCCTTTTAGCGGTAAAAAGATACGCCTTACGATACGTGGTGACATTAAAAGAGACCAGATTATCATTACTCCACTGGGAGACAGGGCTTAAGGTCAAATCTGTCCGCTCTACCATGGCCTCTCTCAAGGAACGAACTTCAGCCCCGCTGGTTTTTCCGCTGGACAAGTATCTCTCTGAAACTGTACTGTCATCTGCGTACCCAACAATACCAGGCTGAAGTAGGTCATTGATGTGCAGCAGAAAAAGAGTTGCAGAGAGAACAGACAAGACAAAAACAAACTTTAAAACAAAATGAATACTTTGTATTGCCTCCACGGGCTCTTCTCACAGCTGCCAGGCGATTGGGCATGCTGCTTATTATGATTCTTATGCGATGTTACGGGATATTGTTCCATTCTTCTACTAACACATGTTTCAGGTTTCGAGGTGTAGCTGGGGCGGGAATTCGATTTCTTACACACCTCCCAAGCTCGTCCCAAGCGTGATCAATTGGATTCAGGTCCGGACTTCTCGCGGGCCAGTCCATGCGATTGATGCCAACGTCTTGAAAATACTCATTTACAATTTGAGCTGTATGTGGCCTGGCATTGTCATGCATGAATATTGAATTTTCACCCATAGTAATTAAATATAGGCCGACATGCTCATTAAGAATTTCTTCCACACATGTTGCAGTAGCTGTTAGCGTACTATTTTCTATCAGCTCTAACTCCTTGCGACTCTCTGAAGAGATTCCAGTCTAAACCATAACTGATCCACCGCCGAACGGCACTATTTCCTCTAAACAAGCTGAAACAAAACGTTCCCCGGGCCGTCGGTACACTCTTCGCCGCTCATCGTGCGCATACAACATAAATCTGGATTCGTCAGAAAACATTACTCTGACCCATTCTTCGTCTCCCCATTGTGCGTGTTCGCGGGAGTGACATAGTCTTGCTACCATATGTTCTCTTTCAAGTTTTGGACCATTTGTGGGTCTATGTGGGATGTGCGATCAAATTAGCTTCAAGGAGCCGCCGCCTTACAGCCCACTCGCTGACGTCGTCTCTACACCCGTAGACCCCTCCCGACCCCTGCGGGGAGATCCCTCCCGAAGTTGATTTGTTACTTCAACTGCCGTGAGGTGCCGTTGCTTAAGGCTCGTATGGTAGCATAGTCGTAACAATAAATCGATCCTTTCGAGCCGTAGTACAACTCGGTCTGCCGTTTTCTGGTATTCTTATGTTCTGCCCAGTTTCTCGGAAACGTTGGACGACTCGCTGCACTGTAGAAAGAGACACGTCTATTATTCTTGCTGTACTTCGCTGACTTCTGCCTTCTTCGTAGTGTACGTGGTGACGATACGTGGTCTTCTGGTGTTAGCGACCGACATGATAGTAATTCAATAATGATGGTGAAAGACGACAATGACCGCCTTTCATCATTTTGATTTGACAGATTGAAAACAAAAGTGAGAAAACAAGCAAAAGTAAAACAACCGCGAATTGAATTTATTTCCAAATTCGAGGTTTTTCAATTTTGACTTTTTTTAATTACGTTGTTGATCATTTAAGGTTTTATTTCATACGATATTAACATTATCTGTAATATAAAGTTACTTTCATGAATGATTATTAATTTGCATGTTACAGGGATTTTGGTCAAGGACCCGTATTATTTGACCGCGAGTGTTGTTTTGCGTTAATAATTTTAGCTTTGACTTAAATGAGCGAATAATCGTTGTAAACCATACTAGGTAATTCCTGCGGGTGTAGTTAATCTTTTTTTTTGTTGGTCATCATCATAATGAGAGCAGTGGTGGCCCAGTGGTAATGATGACAACTTACGATTTTAAGCCATAGGTTCAAACCCAGGCAGGCATTTTACTTAGTGTAAATTATTTCATAATTTTGCTCTCAAAACGGTGAAGGAAAACATCGTGAGGAAACCGGCATGTCCTAGAACCAAAAATTCGAAGACATGTGACATCTACCAACCCACACTGGGCCCGCGTGGTGGATTACGGCCCACTCCCTCTCACAGAGAGGAGGCCTGTGTCCTAGCAGTGGGAAGTAGGAACATTATAGCCTGATTATGTATATCATTATAATAAATTATAAAATCGATACCGATACATCTATGAAGATTCGCCAGATAATTTAATATGACCTTATAATGTTGACGGAACATTTAAGAAAAACTCCTTTCTTTTCGAATTAAATAAAACAATAATGTGGTATACACCGTATGTGGAACATGGGTATCTATTAGACCACCCAACTGCTCCCATGGGTATCGTTGGAGATGACTAAAAAGGATTTATTCCTGTGATAGAGCGGTAGCAATCACCTACATATGCTTCCTTAAATAGCTTAGTCTATGTGTTTTTAATATTATCTACATTGTTATGATGCGTCCACAAGTGGTAACTTAAATAACGCACAACCTCTTAAGGGGACATTATACTCATCATAATGAACAATTTTTACTATAGGACCAAACCTTAAATCGGGAAAAAAATCAGCTTTTCCCTATATTTTGACGAGTTATCTATATATATAAAAGAAGAAACTGACTGACTGACTGACTGACTGACTGACTGACTGACATATCAACGCACAGCCGAAACTACTGGGACTAGGAACGTGAAATTTTGCACACGGCTTCCTTTTATAATGTAGGGGAGCACTAAGAAGGGGTTTTTGGAAATTTTACCTTTAAGGGGGTAAAAAGGGGGTATTTCGTTTGTATGAAAAACCTTATTCCTTGAGTTAATAAACTTGAAACTTGGCCCAAATACTTATCTTAATAAATTATGAATTTTGTAATTTTTGGTTTTTCTAAACTACCCCCACGAGGGGGATTGGGGGGTGTCAAAAAATGTATGGAAGAATTTTAACACGCCGTCCGATTAACTCGAAACTCAGTATTTATACTTAAGTCCAAAAATAAAGAATAACCTGTATCAAGGTTTTTCGAAAATATACCCCGGACGGGGTGAAAAGGGCCTGTCAATATTACAGGGGAGAATTTTACTGCGTAGCTTGATTAACTCGAAAATTGGTATGAATAATCTTTGAGTCAAGGTTTGGAAATAGCTTAAACGATTTTTTTAAATTCCACCCCTGTGGGGGTGAAAACCGGGGATATAGTTTAGATGAAAAATCTTTTTCATTTGGTTAATAAACTTGAAACTTGGCACGAATATTTGCCTAAATAAGCAATAAAGTTTCTTACTATTGGTTTTTCAAAACTACCCCTGACGGGGTGAGAAGGGGTAGTTAGATTTTAAAGAGGAGGATTTTACTGTGTGGCTTGATTAACTCAAAAATTGGTATAAGAAATCTTTGATTTCAGTTATGGAAAAATCCGAAACGATTTTTCGAAATTCCACCCCTGTGGGGGTGAAAAAAAGGGATACAGATATGAAAAATCTTATTTCTTTGGTTAATATACTTGAAACATGGCAATATTTGCCTCAGGAAATAATAAAAATTGCCACTCTAAGTTTTTAAAACAAGTAAAGAACACTAGGACTGTAAGAACAGTAAGGAACAGTAAGGAAAAATTTTAACGCGCAGCCTGATTAACTCGAAACTCAGTATTTATATTTAAGTCCAAAAATAAAGAATAACCTATATCAAGGTTTTTCGAAAATCTACCCCGGACGGGGTGAAAAGGGGCTGTCAATATTACAGGGGAGAATTTTACTGCGTAGCTTGATTAACTCGAAAATTAGTATGAATAATCTTTGAGTCAAGGTTTGGAAATATCCTAAACGATTTTTTAAAATTCCACCCCTGTGGGGGTGAAAACCGGGGATATAGTTTAGATGAAAAATCTTATTCATTTGGTTAATAAACTTGAAACATGGCAATATTTGCCTCAGGAGATAATATAAATTGTCACTCTTAGTTTTTTAAAACACGTAAGGAACACTAGGACCGTAAGAACACTAAGAAACAGTAAGGAAAAATTTTAACGCGCTGTCATATTAACTCGAAACTCGGTACTAATACTTTTTCGGAAGTCAGTGTCTTTGGATCCGTATTTTAGGTTTTTGCCACTGACTTCTGAAATTAAAGCTATTTTTCACTTTGTAGTGTTTGTTTTGGAAGTCGGTTGTTTTTATTGTTCACTTTTTAGTGGGTCTGTTTGTAATTTATCTGAGTTACAATAGCCTGATGACAACTGCTCATCACCTTTTCCAAAACATTGCTTTTCCCGAAGCAGGGACGTTAATTTTTGAGGAGTTCTCTTGGTACTTCACCAACAGCTCCACTTCACCATATGCATTGTGACGAGCTTCCATTGCTTAGCAATATTTTAAAGTAATGGAATCGCAACCCGTGAAATACTTATTATTGAGTTATTCCAGTGGCCATCTTACCATCTGTGGTCTTCGCCATCAGTTCCACTTCACCAAATGTTGCTTTCCGAGAGGAAATGCACAAGTTACTATAAAAAATACCAAAATCGCTATAGGTGCGCCTATATTGAAGAGTTCCCTCAATTTCTCTAGGATCCCATCATCAGATCCTGACCTGATGACAATGGGACCACCTGGAAAGTATACCCTTTCAAACAAAAAAAGAATTTTCCAAATCGGTCCAGCCGTCTTCGAGTAATCGGGGAACCATAAAAAAAAGATTCTGAAAAACTGAGAACCTCCTCCTGTTTTGAAGTCGGTTAAAAATAATTTATAGCCAGAGTGCATCTGATGACATTTCCAATAAGCCCCAACACGGCTAGGATACATTGTTTTATTACTGTCCTAAGTTCAATGGTACCATTTTCATCAGAAGCATTTATTTAAATTTGCTTCGTCATAGTCGTTTAACTATCTTAATCGAGATATCTTATCGCCACCCGTGAAATACTTATCATTGATGAGTTCCCGTGGCCATCTGTGCTCTTCTTCTTCAGTTCCACTTCACCAAATCATACTTTCTGAATGTAAATGCTTGATTTGTTGACGAAAATACCAAAATCACTATGTGTTTGCCAATAATATTTGAGGATTTCCCTCAATTCCTCATGGATTCTATCATCAGAACTGGATTTGGATAAAAATGGGACCAATCTGGAAGTCCAATCCTTTCAAATAAAAAATATTTTTTTAAATCGGTTTATAAATGACGGAGTTAACGGTAACAAACATTATACCAAATGGACCTTGTCTGAATTAAAAGAATTTTTTTTATTTTTTTATTATTAAAAAAAACATACAACCGAATTGATAACCTCCTCCTTTTTTTGAAGTCGGTTAAAAATAGTAACGAAGTCAGAACTGTGCATTGCATATATTTAAAAAGAAGTGATTGAACGAGTCTGTTGCGCACACTATAGTTTTTAGAATTTTTGTCCGTTTGTTGTTTGTCGGGACGTACATATGTTCCGGATTGGCGCAAAAAACGGTTGACTGAATTTAGAGGAAATTTGGCATACAGATGTTTTAGAACTTGGATTAACACGTAGGGTAGGTACTAATTTGATATATTCCAACATACACGCGGGCGAAGCCGCGGGCAAAAGCTAGTGCGAACATAAATGTAGGAACAGCTGATTTTTTTTTCGCGATTGCAGGTTTGGTCTCATAGTAAAAGTTGTTCATAATTATTAGTACAATGACCCCTTAAAAGGTTGTATGTTATTTAAGTTATATGATTTCATTTTAATTTAAAATAGGATTAAGAACACTTGAGAAAGCTGGCGGTTGTTCAAATTTCACCCTTAAGCTCAGATAAAAGGTAGAAAAGTGGTGAACAGCGAACTTTACCACTTTTCCACTTTCAACTTTACCACTTTTGTACATTATGTCTGTATATTTACTTCGTGGCACAAGTCGTACATTCGCAGCTATTGGGATCACCTCAAATAAAAAAAAACGAATTACCGCAGCTTCGTGAATAAGAGTTCATGGATTTGGTTCCCAGATAGAACAGCGTTGAGTTTTTCCGTACTCTACAAATGTAGACATTTAAATATCAATTGAAAAAACATAGTTTTGAAAAAGCCATCAAGATGTCATGTTTTCCTTAATATAAAAATCTTGTATACTAGCCGCAAAATCTAACTAAATGCAATGCCTAACAAGCAAACAATATGAAAGCGGTAATTTATCATAGTTCGTTGTAGATGTCGCTTCAAGCGCTCGCGCCGTCAAAACATTATAATTGATAGATCGAAAAATGTTACAGAGAAGATAGCTTAGTTGTTAGGTGTTGGCTTGAATGACGTTGGACACGAGTTTGAGTCCCGGTTAGAAAGTTTTGTTGAGGAAAGTTTACATAGTTCAAGTAAGATAATACATTTTATAATTACCTATGAAATGTATTAAGTTCGTGGAAAGATTGAGAATTGGAGCTACATATAAGGTGTAACATATAATAATTAACGAACAACCTCTTAATGGGTCATTATACTCATCATTATGAACAACTTTTACTATTGCACCAAACCTGAAATCGTGAAAAAAAAATCTGCTGCTCCCTACATTTATGTTCGCATAACTCGTCAAAATGTAGGGAACAGCTGATTTTTTTTCCCGATTTCAGGTTTGATCCCATAGTAAAATTTGTTCATAATGATGACTACAATGACCCCTTAAGAGGTTGTGCATTATTTATGTTAAATCTTGTATATTTAAAAGTGTTCCAATTTGACTTGCATTTGCAATGATCTTCAAAGTAGGGGGAGGGGGTTCTTAGTTGTTATATAGCGATTCGAGGTTCCTAAAAATTGGGACCAAAAAGGTCACAAACTATCATTCAGTCAAATGGCTAGTTCATGGGCAGTTCATTGGCTAATTTGGGAATAGTGTACGAATCTACTTCATCATCTCGTAGCTCCTTGCATAAGAAGGTGGCAAGTAGCTGACAGTAATCAGGGCAAAAGGCAGGACAAACAGTCCACCTTTTTTTTATTAAAAACAAATCATATTTTTGACTTTGGAACGCGGAACGCATTGTGTGGTCGCATACACCGCGCCCGGCTAACGATCTAGCAAACTGTTAAGTTAATCTGCAGATAAGCGTCGCGTGACACAAGCACCATTGTTCTAACAGAATAGATAATTTACGCTGACAATGTCGCCGGATTACTGGAGTTAGCGTTGTGTAATACGAGCACGGTGGCTTCTTGCTTGTAGGCTGGTTAGGCTTCGGGGGAAAACACTAATTGCAGTCGACTTTTACTTAGTTTGAGCAATGAAATGTGAATAAAGGCTTCGTTTGATATTTTACCACTAACTGATTAAGGAATGAGAGTAGAGAGAGAACCCAATCTTTCTTGTTTTTAGGGTCCCGTGCCTCAAAAAAACGGAACCCTTATAGGATCGCTCCATTGTCCGTCTGTCTGTCAAGACCCTTTTTCTCATGAATGCATAGAGGTATCTAGTTGGAATTACTATCGAATACGTAGCTATACGGTCCCTTGGAGCTCTAAAAAAATCAAGCTTCTAAATCAACACATTAAAAAAATACAGCCATTTATGCGACATGTTTTTAAACTCGCAAATACATCAAATAAGATAATTTCTGTAGACCTAGAATCATGAAATTTGACAAGAAGCAAGGTCTCACAGCACAAGTAAAGGAAAAAGTCCGAAAATCGTTAATTTGTAGTTTTATCACATAATACTTTTTTTTTGCAATATCAAACCTACATTTGCAATCGGAGAATTGACCGTGACGTATATCGATTCAAATTCAAATAATTTATTTTCTCATCACAAACAATGGCATTTTATGGAATTAGACAAGTTTAAAAACTGTGTAACACAAGTTTGTGAGAGACAGGTGTCTGCACTAGGAATACCTGTATAGCAGATCACCAGGGTCCCAGCACACGGTATGTAAACATTATCATTTATTTAGTAAATGCGAAGGGATAGGGTAGGTAACACGGGCTGGTGTCCGCAACTCCACGATAATGCGCGTATTTTGGGGATAGGGTATAATATAAAAATCAATGATAAACTCAACAGAATAAAACAGAATAGAAGTAATAAAGTGGAAAAATGAATTATGTGTAGGGAAATTAGCGGTATGGACTATTTTGGAAATGTTAGTAATTCCTCAGTTGCTTTATAATCTAAGTTCTGGAGCCATGCAACCAGAGCACTTTTACAAGCCTTTGATGTTAGGTGATAGATCGTGGTAATACGATTTATTTTATTATATAAGTGGGAACCCAAGAAAGTATAAAATCTTTGAGAGAAGCTCGTTCTTAAACCTTTAGCAGTAATGCAGACAGCATATTTTCTGCGTTTTCCCGAGATAGAGGAGGGATCAAAAATTAAGGAGGAGTGCTTTTTGAGAACAGTGTATAAAACAAAAAGTTGCCTCACTGACAAGACTTTGAAGTCGATGTAGATCGATGTATAATGTGAGAACATGTTTTCAACTGCAATGTTAAGTTTGTTCTTGGGACATTTAAAGCTTTAAAATGAGCTGTCATTCCATCTGACGCTAGACATTGACACTTGTGACAGCTCACTTCATCGAAGTTTTCACGGTGAGACGGAATAGGTCGGCTGAAAGCATTTGCCTTTTTTCCAAAAAAACTGCCATCATATCATTCTATTTCTAAATAAGCCACCAAGAATACTCATCTCCTCATCAACCCACAATACAATACAATACAATACAATACAATACAATACAATACAATACAATACAATACAATACAATACAATACAATACAATACAATACAATACAATACAATACAATACAATACAATACAATACAATACAATACAATACAATACAATACTAGTCAACTGAAGTGAATTGATTGCCATCGCGGCTCAAGGGCGGGCGACCAACTATCTGTCACTAATTCAAGGGGATGTCTTATCCCAAACCATTACTTAACTTATTATGAGATAAAGCACACTTCATTAGGCTTTTGGTGGCATTAAAATGTTTGTGTTTGACACAAAATGTTGGAAAAAGAGAAAAGAAAAGAAAGAAAAAGTATTCATTGGGACTCGCACAGAAAGATAATAGAGATGATGCCTGGGTAAAAAAAAAGAAATTCTATTTAGTCCGTCAGTCGACAGTCAGATAATAAAAAAATATTAAACACGTATTTTTTGCTTTATCGTATTAATAAAAAATTACTTAGATAAAACGCATTAAAGTTGGAGAGTGAGGGCTCGCTACGTCACAACTCAGTATAAAATCTAGCAAGGCGTGACGTCATGCCACATTTTAATTCAATGTATCGCCGCCGTAATCTTTTGATTACGTAACAAAAGAAAAAATCCGTGTCCAATATTTTTTAATAATGTACCTGGCGGATGATAAAAATGTTTGTCATCATTCCTATTACACTAACTTCAATGACTTACTTACCTAAATAGTATTTTGGCTTACATTGACGGATTACTGAATGCTTAGAGTGATCATTGATGTTGAGGATAAGGCAATGGATATCATTCAGTGGCCGAAGCAGAATTAATAGAAAAAGTCTTCGATGCTTATAATTTCAAACCCATGAAAATGGTTTATCGTGTATTGTATCCGTGTTTTATTTTAGAATTTTCTTTTCCAAGGTTTTTTCTTCTAGCACCTTACAGATTATCAAGGAATCAATATTTATTGATATACTTACAACATATCCCGGAACCAACACATAACCTCTTAAGGGGTCATTGTACTCATAATTATGAACAACTTCTACTATGGGACCAAACCTGTAATCGCGAAAAAAAAATCAGCTGATCCATACATTTATGTTCGCGTAACTCGTCAAAATATAGGGAACACCAGATTTTTTTTATGAGTACAATGACCCCTAGAGGTTGTTCGTTAATTCCAGGACATTTTGTGTATGTATATAGTACATATAAGGGCAAGAGAATGATGATGATGACATACCTACAGCGGCGGTACCTTCATAGAAGAGAAAAAGCCGGGCTTGCCCTAGTAAAATCATAATTAATTAATTTAAAATCATAATAATTAATTAGGCTAAGCAGTGTAGTTATGCGTATCCAATAATATAGATGGCGCGTATGTTAATTATGCACCTACTGATGCTTGAAATATACGTAGTACTCTTCGTATTTTAAAGGTTAAATAACCAACATTTTAATAATGGTTTTAGTATGAACAATGTAAGAAAATCCGTTTTTTTTTTTTATCGTCGGCTTGCCCTAATTTTTATCCTTAGGCACGCCACTGCATACCTAGTATAAAACAAAGTCGCGGTTCGTATCTGTCTGTACGACCGCTTATAGTTCTTCTAAACTAAACAATGGATTTTGATCGGATTTCATCATAATTTAGGGAATATTTATCTTAGAGATAGAACAGGAATCTTGATGTTTTCAAATTTCGCTAAGTAAGTAAGTTGCACGGGCTGCGCTAAGCAGGGGCAGGTCACTAGTTCATTTATAAAAGCCTACCTCTCTATCACTAGGAATACTTTATCGATACAAAGAAAAAAGAGCCTCTTAATTAAAGTATTACGGTAAACAGTTTATTGACCATAAACACCATTAGCACTTCACGGGTGCTTTATGTTCGTTTCTCTGTGAACGTACTGGCGGTAGGTACGCACACCTGCCGTGTATTCTGTACAAATGTCACCGTGAAACTAAGGTAAAGTGATCTTGAAGTGAGTCAGTAATGTCAATCCCTAGCATTAGGTGCAATGACAGCTCACTTTAAAGGTGGGCAATCACGATAGCGCCATTTGGGGTGGCTCCAAACGACTAAAGTCAAATGGAGCGATTGGACATCCAGAGTTTTACATCCTGCCAACGGATTTTAACATTTACGATCAAATTTTGAATATACATCACGTCATTTGGCGCGATGGACTGACCGTGAATGGCGAAAGCGCCAGGGTAGCCCGCAAACCTCAAATTTTCTTATGTTTTTTGCTATTTGCAGGTCAGTATTAGATTGTATATTGATTAAAATATGATTAGCAACCGTAATAAATATGTATTTACAGAATTATAATCATTAAAGTCATCAATACAACTCTCTAAGACCAAGTAATCTTATTGATTTACTATTTCATGAATTCTTGATATTTGAGTTGTATTACTGATTTTAATGATTATAACTACGTAAATACACATTTGTTACGGTCGCGAATTATACTTTAATCAACATACACTTAAACACTGAGCTGGAAATCGTAAGAATATTTTAATTTCGCGGGCTACCTTAGCGCTTCCCCTTTAAGCTTAGGTACTTCTCCTACGTTTTCACTTTGAGCGTTGTACGGAATAGTCCGGCGTTTTCTATCGGTTGTGACGCTCCGTAAGCGATGTGCGGTCTGTGGTGCGACTTGACCATAAACTTGAAGAAATCTAGGTTTAGCAGTGACTGTCTTGTGTTGCATTGATTGAATCTGTAAGTGTGGATTCTCTCTTGTAATTGGCGAAGACATCGAGTTGGTTTTAACTAAAAGAACAGCGACATAAATGGTTCAGGTAGGTACAGTCAGCCTCAAAAATATGACAATCATTTATTTGATTGTGTGTGATTGTATTTATTTATTTTTTAGATAAGAATAATATTTACATAATTTAAAAAATAACAGTCTTAAAATAATAATAATATGTACAAGTATATAAAAAAGGAGGGGAAATAATCAGAGGGCATCAAAAAATTCATCCACATCGCTGTCAACAGGAAAAGTGCCCAAAAGGCTGGCAGCATTGCCACGTTGTATGGCAATGCTGATTCTCTGGCCAAAACTTAGGCCAGCCCTCTGGTCACGTGTAGAGTCAACGCCTGGCGATGTCTCGAAAAACTAAGTGGGCACTCGGATCCCATGGCCCTAGTGTTTCAACCCCAAACGGCTCGAATATACCTTATATAAGTATTGTGTGTGTGATTCAAATCTGTATTCCATAATATTGTATTCACGTATAGCTACAATTAAGTACCCAAAGTGTTACCTATGTATTTTGTGCTACATACAATTTTGAAAATTCTAAAGCTCTTCGTACTCACCTAATGTTAATAGGACATTCCTAGGGCTCGTGTGGTGGAATCCATTTCCCATTCTCTCCCACATAGTCATGGCAATGAAAATTTCGAAGCCCGTTCGACTTCGATTTAGTCTGAAGCAGACAGACTACCTGAAACAATTACAAAATTGAACCAACAAAGTATGTAATAAACAGTATAAATCAATGAGCAATCGAACAACATAAAGCGAACGATTGTATCAATTATCCGCCATTAATGTGACGTCGACAAACATGGCGCCCAGTGCGCGGGAAAATTGGGAAAATGGCGTTGAGAGTACGGAATAGGACAGAGACATGTGAATATAAAAGAAGAAATATCGGATTTTTTATGTAATTTAGTATTTAATGGGAATTTACTTTATTTGATTATTAATTTATATCTGTAATATTCGCCAGGCAAACCAAATATTTACCTCCATTAAAAAAATACTATCAGGTGAAAGTGAAAGGTGACGGTGCCTTTCTGAAACGAAAAACTTGAAAATTAGTGAAACTATGATTTATTTGCAACGAGGACAATGGTTTTTGAAAGTCATATGAATTCAAAACTTCGTCAACTTTATGTGGTTGGTTGTTGGCTGGCATTATGGCCAACCACTCATGTCAGCCAGCAGAAGTAACTGTTAAGATAACTGCATATGCCTAATTTGCAGACATCTGCATCCGATCCCAGCTACCATTCATAATTCGTATGTTGCAAAGCTGTTGCAAATCAAACACGGAAATCTCATAAACATGACATTACGATTCCAACCACGGCATCCATAACAATTGACGTCTTTATTATGTTATTAGACAAACACAATATATCATTGCAACGATCAATTATCATAAAGTCACGCTCGATCAGTTGTTTCAATTAGCGGCCATTACTGTTACGTCACATCATGGCGGATGCCGGAAAGCGGGAAAATCCGCCATAGTCGATAAAATGAATGAATGGTTGTGACAAAGATGTGATGATTGAATATTAAGCTATTGACAAGCAATATCAACTTAAAACCTATTAGGTAAGTTAATATTCGTATTAATTTCAACTATGAATATTACTAACTAGCTGTTGCCCGCGGTTTCGCCCGCGTGGATGTCATTACTTCCCTATTTGAATCGGATTTTCTTCACAATTTCATGGGTTTTAATTTTTTGCGCGGAACCCTAATTATTTTTCTAAAAAAAGTACCCTTAGTTACTCTTTAGAACATCAGCTATCTGCGACTGAAAGCCACGTCAAAATCGGTTCAGCCGTTTCGGAGATTAACCGGAACAAACAGACAGACAGACAAAAATATTAAAAATTGCTTTTTCTTTATAAGTATCGTATATACTGTCATACGCATTTAGTAAAAAAGCTGTTATTTTGATATGACAAACAGACACTTCACTTTTACCTATTTGTGTAGATGTAGGGTTTGGCCAGCGAGTCGTGTCACAAGATATTTATTCAAATTCTTCACAGGACAACACTTTTATCTGTCAAAAGAACGTTTTGGCATCGGGTAAGTCTTACCAAAACTTGTTGATACTTTATCAATTTTTCTTAGTCAGTTAAAGGGACTTTTCAGTACCTACATAAAGTATGTTTTTATTTCACGTTATCTATTAGACGATAGTTCCATCGTCTAGACATTGCAAATACGTACATCTAAATTTATTTTTTAAATAGGTACGTAATAAATACACTTCTGGACACATCTATTGGCCCACCTTAGAGTTTAGGTTTCGATGGCCCCTACCGAAATATGATTGCTAGATTGAACAAAAG
Source organism: Fissipunctia ypsillon (assembly GCA_947568875.1). NCBI lineage: Eukaryota > Metazoa > Arthropoda > Insecta > Lepidoptera > Noctuidae > Fissipunctia > Fissipunctia ypsillon. The sequence continues at coordinate 20,374,203 of OX387660.1, read as the reverse complement.
CTGTTGACGCAGTTTTAAACCTGATACATTTTACCATCTTTTTCGATCGTATTGTTTTAAATTTGAATTCAGAATACCATACGACATGGAGCTACGCCTAACAAGTCGGATATGCGCCTTGTTAAAGGCAATTGATTTTTGAATAAAAAACATGTTTTATCAAATAAAGGTTTAATTTAATAACGCGTGTTGCCTCCATGGGCATCTACCACAGCTCTCATACGATTAGGCATAGAGTTTATCAACCGCTCTATGAAATTTTGAGGGATCATCTCCCATTCCTCTTCTATGGCAGTTTTCAACTCCTGCATCGTCTGGGCAACTGGCTGACGAGCCCTAACACGTCTTTTTAGCTCGTCCCACATGTGCTCAATGGGGTTCATGTCTGGGCTTCTGGCTGGCCAGTCCATAACTATGATGTTCACATCCCGAAGATATTCCCTGACGATGCCGGTCGCATGGGCTCTTGCATTATCATGCATAAAAAGGAAATTTGGGCCCACATAGTCCGCGTATGGTATCACGTGAGGTTCTAAGCACTCACGAATGTACCTTTCAGCATTTAATGTTGGCAGCCGTGGTCCTGCAACAACCTCAAGTTGAGTTTTGCCGCTCGCGGATATACCGCCCCAGACAGTCCATGAGCCACCGCCATAAGCAACCCTCTCTTCAAAGCAGCATTGTGCGAAATGCTCTCCCTTACGTCGGTAGACCTTCTTCCTTCCATCATTGCCATGTAACACAATTTTAGACTCATCAGAAAAGAGTACACGGCTCCAATCTTGCTGTGTCCAATTTAAATGACTGCGTGCGAAATGAAGGCGCGCTGTTCGGTGGGCTCGCGTTAGTTTGGGCCCATTAGCTGGCTTGTGTGGTACCATATCGCGTTCTTTTAACCTTCTCCGAACAGTTCGAGCGCTCACAGATACTCCGTGGAAGTCGCGAAGTTGGTTTTGTATCTCAATGGAGGTAAGGTGACGATTTCTCAAGCTGGTCGTCACGATGAATCGATCCTGCCTTTCAGTTGTGACCCGAGATCGTGGCCTTCCTTGGCGACGAACAAAGCCGCCAGTCTCTAGGTACCTCCGATAAACATTTCGGACCGCAGATCGACTTAAATTAAGTTGAGCACTCACGTTTCTTTGGCTGTGTCCGGCCTGAATAAGTGCCACAGCTTGGGCGGCGACTTCAGGTGAAGTATCCATAGATTATTGATAGAACCTCACCTTAATGTTAAGAATAAGTAATGTTTGTTGCAAAACCAAAGATATCAATCACTTTTTCAAGAATTAAATCCAAGTAAACCAATAAAACCAAGTTTTCTTAGTATTCGATTGTTTGATATCAACAAACAGGCTCCAAATTGTCTTTTGTTTCTTTAAATTCTGTGTTCGAAATTCAAAAAAAGACTATTGAATGAAATTGTGAATGTGCCAGGTTCAAAACTGCATAAAAACTTTTTGCTCGACCTAATATAAAATTTTAGCTAGGACCAAACGAAACTGAAAATGCAAGGTGGGCCAATAGATGTGTCCAGAAGTGTAATATCTTCCAAAAAACACTATACTTACATACCTAAGTACTTAGTTAGTCGAATGATTGTCTGTTTTTCATTACGCTTACTTGTCTCTAGATGGTTTGGATGACGAAAATATTAAATGTACAATTAAAAACTTAGTAAAAAATGCTCAAAAAAAATTTAATAAATGACATCAACTCGGAATCTGAGTAAGTATTTGACGTAACTTTTCACTATGGTAGGTTTACTATATAAATTGAAGTGGAGGCAAGGCGGCCAACTCCTTCGGTACAAAGATGTGCTTAAGCGCCACATGAAGCGGTGTGATCTAGAGATGTCACAATGGGAGGCAATGGCAGCAGACCGGTCACTGTGGAGGCATACCGTGAGTACTAAGGTGTTTGCGTTTGAAAGGCGACGTAAAGAGGAGCTCGATTCTAAACGAGATGAGCTCAAGGCCCGACCACCCGCGGCCATCCAATACAGTGTGAGTCTTTATAATCTGCACATATCGAAATGAGGGAATCTATGCTTAATTTTATCGACGGAAAAAATGTTAAAAAAAATCTAAATATTTATTAATATTTTTTAGGGATTTTTTAAAAAAATTGTTTGCTTTTGTGACCCCAGTGTATACAAAACTGTGTAACTTTTAAACTAAACGATTTATCACGATGAAACAAACTCCATAATGTTTGGAAGTAATTAGGTGTCGTCATAAAATAAAAATTATGGAAAAAAAATAGCCATAATCAAATATAAACATTTTTTTTTGGCAAAAATCTGATTTTTTTTCATTAATTTTTACAAAAATTGTAAAATTTCTCAATAACATGCCCCCATCACCTTCTTTTTTTATAACTTTAAGTTATTCTTCATTGTATTAGGAACCTAACGGTAAAAATTGCATGTTTTTAACTCAACCCCAACATTTTTTATCAAATGTCAAAGAAAGGCCCAACGCATAGCTACGCACATTGTTTAGCAGGTAGATAAACTTTTTTTTGTTAACTTTGTTGTGAATGCGCGCGGGTCGTTTCAAAGATGGCACTCCGAACGCGGAATCGTATTGTTCTCATAAGGGTGGTTTGTTTGGGATGATAATTAATGCAAAAGAGTTCAATTGAAACCCATTTATTATTAAATACAAAATTTAATGCATCAGGTTCTCAAAATGTCCACCTCGTTGTTGTAAACACAAAGCCGCGCGAATTAGAATTTGGTGTGTCGCTCTCCTTATCATTTCGGGATCATTGCGAATATCATTCGCACAGTTTATTATGCGGTCACGCAAATCGGCCTCACTGTTGATGGGGGTACTGTAGACGCGTTGCTTCATGGTCCCCCATAGGAAATAATCAAGGGGCGTCAAATCGGGTGAACGCGCAGGCCACCCTACAGGTCCTTGCCGGCCGATCCATTTGTCATGATAATTTTCGTTTAAAAATCTTCTTACATTTGTAGCGTAATGGGCAGGACATCCGTCCATCTGAAGAAACATCCTTTGACGCACAGCCAGTGGGACATCTTCCAATAACTGAGGCATATCATCTCTCAATAGACTTAAAAATCTTTCACCAGTTCTCGGCAATATGACTGGTCCAATCAACATGTTATCGATAAGACCAGCCCAAACATTTATCGAAAATCTTACTTGGAAAGTAGATGACCGTTTCAGTTTCGGGTTTTCACCTGCGCGGCACCATCTGTGTAAATTTCGACAGTTAGTAATACCGTCTCTAGTGAATGTCGCTTCGTCCATCCATAGTATTTTTCTTGGAAAGTTTGGGTTTGCTCTGGTTTTTCTTTGAATCCATGTGGACATCACACACCTTGGACGCCAGTCTACGTCTTCATGTAGATGTTGCACCCTTTGATAGTGATAAGGATGCAATCCTTCTTTCTTTAAAATACGCCACACTGATTTTTGGGATATTCCGTGACGAAGAGCCAGTCGTCTAGTACTTATGGATGGATCAGCAAACAAATCACTTAATACTGCTTGTTCAGTAGCCGCATCAATAATTACTTGAGGTGGCTCGCGACGATCTCTACTTGATCCAAGTCCAGTGATCGACAACCTTCTGTGAACTTCCTGGAAGTTTCGGGCAGATGGCACTGGTTGCCTGTTAGGATACGCAGCTATGTAAGCCGCGCGCGCAGCTCTGGCACTTCCTTGTCCCAATCCATAATAAAAATGTATGTCGGCGATGTGTGCCGGGGAAAATTCACTTAAACGCGGCATCATGTAGCAGCGAACGAAAGTTATGAAAGTCCAGCGAACGAAAGTACCGAAACACATGTAGCAGCGGCGAATAATTCGGAGCGACTGCCAGTCTGACATCTGTCATAATTCAAGTTCCTTTGGCTGGCCCTACCTCCCCGACCTGCGCACATTCAAAAGAAAGTTTATCTACCTGCTAAACAATAGCTATGCGTTGGGCCTTTCTTTGACAGTTGATAAAAAATGTTGGGGTTGAGTTAAAAACATGCAATTTTTACCTTTAGGTTCCTAATACAATGAAGAATAACTTAAAGTTATAAAAAAAGAAGGTGATGGGGGCATGTTATTGAGAAATTTTACAATTTTTGCAAAAATTAATGAAAAAAAATCAGATTTTTGCCAAACAAAAATGTTTATTTTTAAATGTGGCTATTTTTTTTCCATAATTTTTATTTTATGACGACACCTAATTACTTCCAAACATTATAGAGTTTGTTTCATCGTGATAAATCGTTTAGTTTAAAAGTTACACAGTTTTGTATACACTGGGGTCACAAAAGCAAACAATTTTTTTTAAAAATCCATAAAAAATATAAATAAATATTTAGATTTTTTTTAACATTTTTTCCGTCGATAAAATTAAGCATAGATTCCCTCATTTCGATATGTGCACATTATAAAGACTCACACTGTATAATTACATCGGAGGGGTGCTGACTTGTCGTGAATGTGGACGCACTTTCACGGCAAAAATTGGTTATATCAGTTACCTGAGGGCACACCAGCGATGTCATCAATAGGCAGATCCGAGTCGCTGTGGCCGAAATCGGTCAGGATCATATATATATATATATAAATTGAAATGAAAAGTGTTAAGAAATTGACTGTGCCTTTAATTAAATTCTACATTCCTACATATATCAACAAGTTAATTAACATAAAAATACAAAAGTATCAAAAGGTTTTTTTTTCAGACTATATTTGCAGTTGCCATCTGAAGATTTTTTTTTTTGCCTCCATTTCCTTGTGCCACGCCTCGCTGGCCAAACTCTATAGATAATAGAAAAGAGTAAAAAGAGTATAGGTACTCAAAACAAAAATGGCGTCTTTCGTCCGCCATGATGAATTTCCTGTGTCATCATAAATATGGCTTGGGATTCCAGGTAAGGACAAATCAAACTACCTTTTTGTAGGAAATTCCCTCGTCGTCCGGAGTCCTGCCAGTGCCAACAGGACTAAAAGTACTTCCGGAAAGACTTTATCCGATCACAGTACCGTAATAACATGCAGTACATCATTAAAATTTGCAAGAAAAATAGAAGAGTCTTGTCTCTTTCACACTGTGGAAAAAACGGTTCCAAAACACAACTGACCTTCAATCAGCAGGCGATGGCGCATGAGCATACACGGGGGCAGTGCGATCGCGCTCGCGCGATTTATTTCGACGCCCGGGAACCGAAAACGCACGGAGTCGTCAACATTTCGGTATTTCAGCGTAATCAAGTTTTTTTAGTTTCCTGATTTACATTTTTTTGTGAGTACCACGTCACTCCTATTTTTATTAATTGTTAACTATACATGCACAATATTTAAGTGCTTATTAAACCAAAGTGACAGATTTATAGTTCTTTTCCTATAAATAATATTAGATAAATGTGCTGCTATAATAATAATTCGTCATTTAAGTACGAATACATCTATTATTATTAATAATATTATAAAAGTATCTACTTAAACAAATTAGTTTTATTTTTATACGCACTGACCAATGTTCAAAACTTCAGACAAGCGCAAGTTCAATTTCAAGGCCACCGTACTGCTGGATGGATCAGACAACATTTTCTTACAAAGTGCGTACTTCTAGCAGGACTCGCAACAGCCTAACGGCAGACGCAAGCCCGACCTTCCGGAAGAGCTTCCAGCAGGACACGTCACCAGGCGATCTATCATAAAGCTTTAGAGGGGGTGACAAAATATTATAACAGTTCCTAGTTATTCTTAAGGTTCCGTTTTTATTTTGGAGTAGATACCTACGGAACACTAAAATCGTTGCTGGCTGCTGATTTTCATAATATAAGTAATATTAAACATTATACAAGAATACATCCCCATTTTTAAATCAAAATATTATACGTACCGTTCAACGACCTAGTAAACTTACTTCCCTATAAAATCGAATTACGTAAGTATTAAAATCCCTTAAAAAACGTAATCCTTTGTATCACGGATCGGAACAGAACACGGTACACAGATAAATAACTATACAATTATCGTTACGTCGTATTATCGTCTATAAAGTAGAATTACCTGAAAATATTCTATAAATAATCGTTTTACGATGACATGGGTGAAAGTACAGGCGATGAATAAAAAACCGGCCAAGTGCGTGTCGGACCACGCACAATGAAGGGATTCGTAGTTGGGATGAGTTTAAGGCTCCTGCAAACAGGCGCGATACGTGACGCGACACAAGGGCACCGCTTGTCGTGCGACGAGCGATGTCATTATGTCGCGCGCGATTCGCGTCGTGTGTCGCACCTGCGTGCAGGAGCTGTTATCCCAAGAACAAACTTAAGATTGTAGTTGAAAAACATATTCTCTCATACCTCGTAAACTTGTAAAGCCTACTTAGCCGTGATAGTTTTCCTTTTAACTTCGTTGTATATACTATTACCGTGAATTTTTTCACATATCCAAAACTAACCGTTTAGCTGGGAGGGAGGGGGGACTTGACTCTAACAAAAATTAGCACTTTAAAGCTTAATATTTCAGAAACGGATCCCTTAATCGAAAAATGGCTTTCACAAACTCGCATATTTTTGAAAGACCTTTCTAACAACACCCCACACCATGGGGTAGACGAGAAAAAAAAAACATCCCCACTTTACGTGTACAGGAGGTACCCTCATCTTCCTGTCCTTGTCCCATGTTACTTGGGGTCGGTGCAACACGTTTTCTCTTTCCATTTTCCCCTGTCAGCCGTCACGCTATCATTCACTCCCTTCTCTTTCATATCATCTTTTCTTTGGCCTTCCTCTCCCTCCCGATCCACCCACATTTATATTCATCACTCTTTTAATCACACGCGGTTCCTCCCTCCTCTTCACATGTCCATACCAAGCCAAACGATTTCCTTTCAACTTTTCTGTCACTGGCGCCACTTTCAAACTTCCCCTTATATACTCATTTTTTACTTTATCCATTTTCCTCACTCCACACATCCATCTCAACATTCTCATCTCCGTTGCATGCAATCTTTTTTCATCCGTCTTCTTCACGGCCCAGCATTCCGACCCATACAGTACGACAGCAAGCAACAGGAGGAACCATAAAAAAGTTTTTTTTCATGATTTTATTTTATCACTTTGTCGGCGTGATTAATATGTATATCCATGCCAAATTATAGCTTTCTAGCACTAAGAGCCTTTGAGCTAGGCTGCGGACGGACGAACGGACGGACGAACAAGGCGAAACTATAAGGGTTCCTTGTTGACTACGGAACCCTGAAAAGGTAGGAATCCGATCAAATTGAATATTTAGAATAAATTTTTAAGGTACCTACCTTAAAAATTTACAAGGCAGAAGTGAGAGGAAACGCCGCCGGGAGGCGAAGGACATATAGTGACCTTATTGGTGATGTTCTTCAGAAAGGTCAGGTGCGTAGTAAGTATTTGCTACCGGCGTTCATGCTATGAACGTAAATGAGGCAAAAGGAGTATGTATGGATGTAGCAGCTGGCGTTCTGTAATTTCTGCCTGCACCCATGGAGGTAAGCCGTGAGTTTATGAAAGTAATTTGTATATGGGTAGCTACTGCTTTCTTGCCCTGACAACCGAGATGATGTCAAGTCAAAATCTCAAACATTTTTTATTTTTTGTTTCAAATGTGCTTATACATATTTACCATAAAGAAGAGAGTTCTCTTCGTATTGTGTGGCTGTGTGTATTGTGTGTCGTAGGTGATTAAAGGACCATGATGAAGCAAATACATTAGTAATATTACACCCAAAAAACTTACTCTAATGCTTAACAATCTCGATCAAAGAAAGATGTAAAACCATTAGTAAGTCACTGCAATGTACTAACTCGTAAAAGGTGACTAAAGAATTATTAGAAAGAAGATGGACTCCGAAGGCATGTAATGATCGTGACAAAGCGAATACATTAGTAACATTAAACCCAAAACTTTACTAAAATATAGACTACTAAACCAATGTACCAGGGGCGAAGCTTTCATACAACCCGATTCCTATCGACTTCTCTTCGGAACAACCACTCTTATTAATGTCTACTATTGCCAAATAATATGGTACACATGTATAACTGTGTATCACATCACATTACATAATTATATTTAATACCAGTTTAATACATCATAAGACTAAAAACCTACAGTTTTTTGTCTGACTTTATGAAAACTGAACAATTTTTTCTTCGGCTTCCCTCTAACGATGATTGTATCTGCGCCACTGTAATGTACCACAGCATTGTAATAATAAATTCAAATGAATGCTGCGACTGTAGGGCTGCCAACCTTCCGGGTTTGAATGATGCATCTCCGGGCTACTCGTTGACGTCATATATCTCCGGGTTAGATGGGGTGGGCGCGAGGTCCTGAGTCCTATCGCTCGCTCCACTTCTGTGGTGCGCGGCGCCCGGCAGCGCCAGCAAAAGTGTAATAATAACTAATAACTTATGAAAATGCTGTAACAGCTGTTGAATGGCTTGGCTTAAATGTAGACGAGGATCAGCTTTATGACGAGATCAATGAGGTGAAGAAAATACATCCACAGTTCACACAGTCACAAGATTTTTTCAATACTACCGGTGGATTTAATGTGGGTTCGGTTATTGAAGATAGCAAATCTTACTGATATACCGAAAATACTTGGCAAAATTAAGGAAAATACTGTTTTTTTTTTACTATTTTCCTCAAATCCCCGGGTCTGGCATTTTTAAAAGTTGGCAGCGCTGGCCGTAAGTAACGTGTGTTTGATTTTTTGATCGTGAATGTCCAATTTTAGGGCTCAGAGAAACGTCTTTCTAGCTTAGGTACACTTTTCGCTCTAGTATTTTACACATGCAATTTCCTTTCACACCTCCACAACTCACCAGAATTCCACTTAAAACCGAACCACGCCATTTTAAAACGTCCAAATCACTTAACATTTCGAAGTTAGCCAAACAACAAACAAAACCGGGCCGTTTCAACCAATCCGAACAAATGAGAGGCCAAACTTCGGCAATAAGTCAGGCCGTTTTGTGTACGACTGTACGTCAATAGGAACACCTGGTTATTGGCGCAAGTTTGTGGTCGACTGTACCTACTGGGTTCCGGAATGTTTGGAGAGGTAGCAATGAGTTATGTCGTATTAATTATCTGATGTGGTTCTCCAAGCAATCCATATGAAAGCTTGTCTTGGGAGTTGGCTGAAAAAAGAATCATCATCTGCCTAGCCTTATCCCCACTAAGTTAGGGTCGGCTTCCAGTCTAACCGGATGCAGCTGAATACCAGTATTTTACATGGAATGACTGCCTATCTGTCCTTCATAACTCAGATAATCAAAATCAAAAGTCATTTATTCAAACTAGAATAGAATAGATTAGAATACTCTTTATTTTTTTTTCTTTATTTTTTAACTAGGTTGAGAATCAGTACTTTTCGAACGTCAAAAATTACATAAGACAGTACCCTGGCACGCTCGCCCTTCACCACTTCCTAGTGCTTTAGCTGGGAGCAAGAAGTGGCGCAACAAACTCCCCAGCAGCACAGCTGTTTGTTCAGTTAGTGAATGTATTAAACTGGTATTAAATATAATTATGTAGGCAATGTGATTGATACGCAGTTACACAGACAGGTGTACCATAATATTTGGCAATAGTAGACACGAAGAAGAGTGGTTGTTACGAAGGGAAGCCGGTAGGAATCGGGTTGTATGAACGCTTCGCCCCTGTTGTACATACATTTACCCATAGGTATGTCTTACCAAATTTTATTGTAACATGCATTGTACAATTGTTTGTTTTTTCCCAAATAAACTACTGGGTAACGCAAGCATGAACAAACCCTCTGGGGATTTTCGCCATCATAACTTACATAATTATCATGGCGATTTCACACAACGACTTTAATTTTACCCGATTGCGGCAAAGCCTCAAGAGGGTTATGATTAACTACATATTTAGTCTACAAAAGTGCCGAATTTGAAATGATAACTGACATTTACAGATCATCGACGTCCAAATGTTCTATCTAAATATTAATATGAACGCGAAATAAGGCAGTTTGAAATAAACCATTGGATAAAACCCCATGGGCCATTTTTGATAGAATAACGCACAACTTATTTACCAACATGGGGTGAATAACCTCAAAAAATACAGAAAAAATATGTGAATAAAAATAAAGAAACCCGCTATAAAATTGGCAGGCAAACTGGCGTGCCTAATAAAGCTAATTGACGTTTTTATTCATAGCGGTGGACTATTAATTTTCATAGGTTTACTAATAAAAAGGATTTTCATGTTATGTAGGGAAATCCCTTCGGTAAATTGAAATGAATGAAGGATCATAAAAGGTGATTTGGCACTGTGACTGAGGGATTGGCTTTTGCTCCATTGGTCGCTAGTTCGACTCCTGCATAGTGCACAGTGACTTACGTACAGAAAGTTGTCCTGATTGTTTGTGTAAACGTGTTCAAGATATTATAGAAAAGAATTCTTGTATCGGAAAAATACAGCTGGATCGTTTTTTGTTCTACAAATAACTATTTAATTTATTATGAAAAACATCTGTTGCCGCTAAATCAAAAGTTCTCACCCCGCGTCCTATTTAAAAGCGATCGTCGCGCGAATACACGATCGTTCGAACTATTTGCTCGGTGAACATAACCGCGTGGTCGCGCTGACAGAGGGCGATATCCGGTTTTCCAAACAAAAAGTAAAATAAATAATTATGCAAGCGACATATCGCGTATTCACGTGACGATCGCTTTTAATTAGGAAATGTCCTTGGTGAAACTACTCATTCTTAGCTTACAAGTTCATATTTGCATATTTTACCACATTTAGATAACAATGATATGATATGATAACACTATGATAACAAAGGAGCTCTAAAAATAATCTACAAGGCTGTCCTTGGTTACTACCACGTGAGTATAACTCACTGTGTCAAGATCTAACGAAAATATTATCTCATTTATCAACATAACCTACCCCAACACTGTTTTATGGTCCTTAATCATAATCAATGTTACACACACAATAATGTAACAAAACGACCAAAAATAAACTTTATTCTTTTAGAGTTAGGTTGGAGTCGACCGCTTTGGTAATGTCGTTTACAAAAATGTCACAATTTTTGTTATTTTTTTTTTAATAGAATCAGGGGAAAATCAACTCTGTTCCTTGGAGCATAAGGTCGAGGTGAAGAAAGCACCTTTTGGTGTTTTGTAGGACCAAAAAAACTCGCACAAACCAATATTGACAGATCGTAATTCAGATTACATCTGAATTATGAAGAAATAATGGTAATACCACCCGGGTTTCCTTGTAAAAATATTTTAGGCCCACTTCCGTGTTCGTGGGTTATCCAGTATAGCTCTGAGTTAACAGCTAACTCAGGGTTAGTCAAATAATTCATCTTGCGCCACCAAGAGTTAGAGGTAAACCTAAACTTTTAAATATTTAACCCACCGATGTGGAGAGTTACGTCGCTAACTCTGGGTTAGTGTAAGTAATGCAATGAGGTTATTGAAGTAATGTCAAAATAAATTGACGTTATGAGGTCCCGCTGATAACTTATTTCGTATTTTATATTGTTCGACGATAGAGTAAGTGAAAATTCGGTACTATATCAGCAGACAATATATTCATGAGCTCGTATAAAAATAAATAAAAAACTTAAAACATATTTTCCATAACTGACGTTTTCATCAATCAATAAACTAAATCTCCATGGAAACCACATACGATACGATTAAAATGAAATGTCATGTTATTACGTAAAATTCAAAGACAAAAAAGTTTTACATATCATAATGTAGTGTAAAAGAGATGGGTATACAATTTCCGATCATTGTTCGTTCATTCATTTGCACGGAGGGGCTTGTGGCTAAGAAATAACAGCCGCACGGGTCGATCGGTCAGGTTAAGCTACGCTTGCCGCGGTTGGTCCGTGGATTGGTGACCATCTTTACATATCAAGACCCCTCCGTGCCTCGGAAAGCACGTTAAGCCGTTGGTCCCGGCTGTCATTCGTGTATCTTTGACAGTCGTTACGAGTCGTCAGAAGCCCGAAAGTCTGACAACCAGTCTCACCAAGGGGTATCGTATTACCCAGTAACTGGGTTGTGGAGGTCAGATAGGCAGTCGCTCCATGTAAAATACTGGTATTCAGCTGCATCCGGTTAGACTGGAAGCCGACCCCAACATAGTTGGGATAAGGCTAGGCAGATTGATATTGATCTAATACAGCATTTCCCAAACTATGGGTCGCGACCCACTGGTGGGTTGCAAGCGAGATGGGTCTTGATAAATTGATTTTCAGCTAAGATTAATATTAAAAGTAAATACCGAAATAAATTGAACATATCGAACTCATGACGATTAAAAGTAACTAAAATAATGAATTGCAGTTGTTGCTATAGCTGTAATGACTTAAAATAGAAAAATAAAACATTTCTTTCAAGAGATCCAACCCGAGTGGCTGTCACAAGATGTAGAAGCACACTATTCCAGGACAATTGTTATAATATGTCTGTCAAAACCTTTAACCAAATACCCAAACAGATCAGAGAGCTTCAACCTGGTATTATTGGATACGCAGATGACAGTACTGTAGAGGCTTTAATCGAGCCGGCCTTCAGCATGAATCCTCCTCGGATTGTGGCATTGGCTGATAAGACAAACACTGGTTTATTGAAATTTAGAATAGGTTCGAAGTATGACATATAGTCAAATTGTTTTATATTGAGTGAGTGCGGTGCTAGCTATGTGATAGACAATGTAATGTGCTTTCATAGCCAATAAATAGTGATAGCAGTGCTTCCGTGTACCTCGTTATTATAACCAACAACACACCTCTAATAGAGACCAAACAGACAATCTGCGTACTGGTCTGCCCTAGTATCGTGGCAGGTCACTACAGTACAGTTTCAGAGAGATACTTGTCCAGTGCAAAAACCAATGGGGCCGAAGTTTGTTCCTTGAGAGAGGCCATGGTAGAGTGGACAGATTTGACCTGAAGCCTTGTCTCCCAGTGGGGTGATGATAATCTGGTCTCTTTTAACGCCACCAAAACACAGGCGTGTCTTTTTACCGCTAAAAGGAGTTGTTTCGATCAAACTCCTACTTTCCGGGGTACATCTGTTCCTGTAACTGATCGGCTCGAGCTCCTAGGCATGGAGTTGACATCATGTTTCAACTTTGGAGCCATCATTGAGTACAAAGCCCAAACTGCGGCCAAGAAACTGGGCATCCTAAATAGGGTGAAGCGTTACGCCTGGACAGCTTTTAACTCTTTACAAAGCGCAAGTCCGATCCTGCATGGAGTATTGCAGCCACCTTTGGGATGGTTCAGCTAAATACCAACTTGCCGCGCTTGACTCGGTGGAACGCAGAGCTAAGAGGCTCATTGGCGATGTAAGACTGGTGTCGCCAAGGTTGCCTGCTTGTCGGGTCTTCTACAGATTGTACTTCGGTGAGTGTGCTCGAGAACTCCACGACCTCATTCCGCCTGCCCCCTTCTACCATCGGACATCTAGACGCACTGCAAGTTACCATCCCTACCTAGTTGCTATTCCATCAATTCGCACTAAGCGTTTCCAAATGTCTTTTGTGATGCGCACAGCAAAGGAGTGGAACTCTCTGCCTGCGTCTGTGTTTCCGAACGCATACAACCCCGATCTCTTCAAAGTGAGAGTGAACAGGCTTCTTCTGGGTAAGCTCGCTCCATCGTCGACTTTGTCTCTGTCATCTCTGACCTAGACTAGAGTCAAGAGCAAACCTATCTCAAATAAAAAAAGAGCTGCCATTAAATTACTTTAAAAAGGAAGTTAAAGCTCTATACTAATATGTTAAATGATTTTTAAATCATAAAGAAAGTTCCGAATAATAATATGATCTCACTAGTAATATAATTATATAATTTAAAAAAAAATATTTTTGATTTTTTACCACGTGATATTAAAAGTGTTTTTGTATAAACTTAATTTTACTTATAAGGTATTTTTTGCACGCTGAAGTAAGTAAGCAAAATATGTGGAACTACTTATATTTATATTTAAGACCTAAGTACCATATTTTATGCAAATAAATATATACTATACTATACTACTATTACTCCTTAGTTTTAACCACTACCTCGTTGTCTAATGGTCGCATGCGCTACTGCTGAGCTTGAGGTCCTGGGTTTGATTCCCGGGTTTGGCAGTGTTTTTGGGTTTTTCCATTAGGAATTTCTCAGTAGCCCGGAGTCTGCATTTGTGCCCGATTGATGGCAAAAGGCTCGCCCCCTATTACATGGGACTTAAAAATAACTGGCGAAATGTGCGTAATAAGTACACCTCTGCCTTACCCTTCGGAGATTAGGTACAGGCGTGATGTTATATTAGTTTTTTACAAATACAACGATGGTTTCAAAACCGACATACAAAGCAAGAGATTGGGTTGCGTACTCTACATAACAAGGCATCAGTAGTTCAGTACCGATGACAAAAAAAGTCAATCACATGCCTCCGTCCTGGTATCGATTGCACGCTGTGCTCCGGTAGCATTCATTGCCTAGTGCCTAACGGTTACGTGTACGGATATCAAAAACTGCATTATTTCACATGTGTGTAAAGATAATTGAAGAAAGGCTTCTCTAAAAATCTGATCTCAGTTAGATAAAAGACAAAGGTTTTGTTCTAAAATGTCATGATTTCCGAAATCACACTTAGAGAGAACAAATCTAATTTAGAGGGGTGTATTGATCATTCTTGAAATTTGCATTAATTCTAATTTTAGTTTTCTTATTCTATTTCTAGTGCTTTTTAATTTAATTTAAATATTAAACTTAATTTTGTGTAAGATAATTTATCACCTTTTGCTACATATACTTGTTTAACTGTAACATAAATGGAAGTAGTCGCTGGCTCCTGAAATACACCTGTATTTCAGGAGCCAGTGCAGTGTGCAGAGCTCGGTTAGAGAAGGTTATCTAACCGAGCTCTGGAGCCAGGATCTCAAATTTTTCTGCAACTGGTTTTATGGCAATAAAGAATTTATTTATTATTATTTATATTTATTTATTCTTATATTTTATTTATGTAAATACATATTTGTTATAAGTAGTCGTGAATCATATTTTGATCAAGATACAACCTGACACTGACCGGCAAATTGTAAAAAAAAAACCGCAAGAAAAGAATTTCGCGGGCTACCTTTGCGCATCCACCGTAAGAATCCTAATAACTACTTTTATTCAATCCCCAATAAATAATAATAATCCCATAAACATCAAAAATGATAACAGCAAAAAATATTCCTAACCTTTTTTACCAACGCTACCCCAGTAGGAAGGGTTTAGCGGTTACCGAAAGCCGAAATGATTTATAAAAGGCCTCATTTGAATCCGAATGGGCGTTCGGCCTCAAACCTTACCTTTGATAGATAAATAGGATATTTTTCACATGTAAAATAGCCGAAAGTTATCGGATATTGGATTGTTAAAAAAGTCCGGGATTACCCACCGTTTGGGATTAACGTAGCGAAGGGGGTAGGGAGGGTTGAATATTCGGTTGCTGAGGGTTGATTAATGTTGGTTTGTGGGATATAAGGATATTGGGCAGTTCAATTTAAGGAAGATATGTACAGGTAAGTTATTGATATTTTGTTACAAAGGGTTTTGTATGTGGAGATTCGGAGCTCGTAATCTCCTTGGTTTGATGAAAATGGCTAGGTATATATCTATGTATATTTATGCTGATAACAACAATTTCATCTTCCAAAAATACACCAACCCCGTTCAAAATCAAAATCATCAAAATCATTTTTTTTTACTTCACATAAACCTACATGGTCACTTGTGAAACGTCAGAAGCTAGGTGCACGGTTCCAATTGGTCGTTTCCTATGGAGAAGAACAGGCAAGAAACTCCACGTTTACTCTTTTAAAAACAATTGGCTTTTACAATCTTTTCAAATTACAGTGTTAATAGGTTTGGGAGGACAGTGTAGGCCTGTCAATAAGTACCAGGTACTTAACAAAATAGAAAATGGTGTACAAATCTACAGTCTAATTAAGCCTACAACGCTCTCACATTCACAAAATATAAAAGAATCAATTTAAAAAGAAATAAAATTTTTATCATGACATAATGCCTTGTTTCCCCGTAAAAATAAAAACCTATTTAAACCAAATGACATGACATGAAATGTTCTTCCTCGGTGTCTTAATAAGTAATAAAATGTAAACGTTAGAGAGAAGGGAGAGATAGTTCTGAGCGCCTAGAAAAGGCAGCAATTCAATCCAGGACAGGTTTATTAAAAACCACCCAAAACCGAGTGAAATGATACACCTTTTCAGTACGAATATTGTTGTATTTATATACTCACACATATACAAACTTGGTACTACTTACTACTCAATTTAACAATTTGTACTTTATAATTCTCAAAGATAACCCTTTGGTTCCGAGGCTAGAAGAGAACTAACTTAGGAAAACAGGCGCCACGCTCCAAACACCATGTTTCCATTCCCCCTTCGTTAAAAAACCAATACTTTTACGGTAACTGTCAATTGTGATACTTTTAAACTTCATGACTACACTGATATAAAAACCATTTGAGGCAAATCACATACTTTCAATTTTATATATACCTCCTTACTAATAAACGTTGTATAGCGTCTGTATAATTACACAACGCTTTGTATTCTTCTTTTGAAAGTCAAATTACTGACGACTGAAAGAGAGAAATCGATGTGTAACTATTCATTTATTAGTAAGGAGGTTAGTGTTCAAAATCACTACAAATCTTCTTAATATTTGGAAATCATGACACACTAGATAGGTAAATGTTAAATCCATTCCCGATACATGGAAATACTTTTAAAGTATTAAACTGAACGGACAATATCCATACTAACGATGAGTGGAGAATATTTAAACAGAGTAATGTAATGATGCACGATTAGAAACGCATGTGTCGATCGCACGTGCTTCGGTCGACCGCAGACCGTGCGCTTGAAGTATTGACATGTGTAATGGTCGTTAGGTTTTGGATTTTGGACCATAATCTGCCTAGCCTTTTCCCAACTATGTTGGGGTCGGCTTCCAGTCTAATCGGATGCAGCTGAATACCAGTATTTTACATGGAGCGACTGCCTATCTGACCTCCACAACCCTATACGATATAAAATAGTGTTGCTCGCGAGGTGGACACTACTTTTTGTTACCCTTTATGAGAAAATAAGTAAGTGCAATTTATGAATATGAATAGTACGAGTACGTTTATTTATTTACATACAATTAGGAACCACAAGACATATCATAGAAATAATATATTTTTAAATAAAACTAAATAAAATCTGGATTTGAGTAAACAATTACGAACGAACGCGGAATGCATTTCGCGCATTTTTTATTTTTTCGCAAAATTTTTTTCTTTATTTGGCTCGCACGTGGTTTACTACATCAAACAGCCGGTTATTGGTTCATGCCTTGTTCGTGGTTGGAACTTTTACTAACAATATTCACATTCCAAATTCAAATCACTTTTAGTCCCTAGGGATTAAAGAGCCATTTTAGTCCCTGTTTACAAAGAATAAACTAGCTATTTTTGAGTTACGTGATAAAAAATACATTTGCCTATTTTTGACTATTTTACGTTAACGTGCAAAACTTACTGTAGTAGGGCCCAGTTATTGATCATAAATATAATCCTGACAAAGTACACATATTATTTAGTTAGATATTTCATATGATATAACATACATAATCCCATGGCGCACCATTGACTTATGTCCCATATAGGTAACATAATTAATCCATACTCCCTTTGAACTGGTTAGAGACCTTTCATTCGGCGTCGAGGACTCTCGGCCTTTCAAGATGGTGGACAAACAGTACTGAGTCAATATGTTCGGGTTTAGAGTACGTATATAGGGTGTTCGGTAAAGAATGATAACCTTGAAATAGCATATAAGACCTTATGGACGTTCTAAAAAAAATACAAAAAAATATTGTGCAATTTCTAGTTACATTGCCTCTCTGTCGGCATAGCCATCATACAATATTATAACAACAAATACCCGATGGAATTTATTCATTTGTGGTCGTGGTGAAGAATAAGTTAAAAAAAAAAACTAACTTTTACTTGGGATATTTTTTTAGAACGGCTTTAAGATCTACTAAATGCTAATTCTAGGTTATCTATTCTTTACCGGACACCCTGTATGTTCGGGTTTAGAGTGGCAAGAGCCAAGACGTATGGTTGAGCTATTTGTTGATAGGTTTATGGTTTATCAAATTACAAGCCGCGGGCACGATAGGATTCCCCATCGGCAAAAATTACGAAGTTCCATACAAACTTTCATCCCCTATTTAAGCCATTTAGAGAATGAATTTTCAAAAATCCTTCGTTAATGCTCACCTTCGTTATAAAACAAAATCTTGTACAAAATTTCATGATTCTAGACCCAGTGGTTTAGGCGGTGCGTTGTCTGTCAGTGAATTTAAGATTGTGTCGTTGTAGTTTGGTAAGCTCAGATTATAAAGGCTCCTTCAAACAGACGCGACCGTGACCGTGCAAAAAAGTCGCGTGCGATTCGCGTCGCGTGTCGCGCCTGTTTGAAGGAGCCTTAAAATGGTATTTTCACAAAAAAATACTGTACGGACTAACGAGTCAATAGGGTTAGATCTTCCATCCTAGATAGGTGTTAGAAGTTGTTTTTATTTACCTGCTCTAATAAAATTAATCAGATCACGCATTGCGTAAGTTTGGAAATCGTTCATGAGTACTTGGTCGAACAAAAATAGATTTATGGCACGAAAGCATGAACTTAATCTTACGACCAAGGGAATCTATCTAGTATTATTTGTATCCATCCTAAAATAATTAAAAACAATCTACTTCCCGACATTCCCATCCAAAAAACCCTTTACACAAACTCCTTAAGGGTCGGCACTAGGAAATCGTGTTATGGGTTTTGGATAAGTTTATAATTATAGAAAACTTAAAGTATTACATAACATAACATCACGCCCTGTTTCCCCGAAAGGTTAGGCAGAGGTGCACCTATAGCACACCCACATTTCGCCAGTTATGTCAGCCACGTAAAGTATTAGCCACGAAAAAAACGTCTGGCTAGCTCAAGAGTTTCACCAGTCAGTGAAAAAATCGAATTGAGAATAAATCTTGTGTCTTTATTTAAGGTATAATATTAAATAGGTGACTTTTTATTTACGCCAAAGTTATAAAAATCTGGAGCAGTGGTGGCCCAGTGGTAATGACCCAGACTTACGTATCTTAGGTCGTGAGTTCGAACCCAAGCAGGCACATTACTTTATGTTATGTATTTCATCATCACTGCTCTCAAAATGGTGAAGGAAAACATCGTGAGGAAAGCGGCATGTCCTAGAACCAAAAGTCGAAGACATGTGACATCCCTAACCCGCACTGGGCCCGCCTGGTGGATTATGGCCCGATCTCTCTCACAGAGAGGAGGCCTGTGTCCCAGCAGTGGGATCATTATAGGCTAATTATGTTGTATCAAAATACGGCAGTGCTTTTTGCACGTTTTTAGTGATATTCAATTATTTTTTTACAATTGACAACAAGGTTTATCCTGAATACAATTTTTTCACAGACTGGTTTCTTATCGTGGCTACTACTTTGTGTTTCCTATATAAACTTATCCAAAACCCATAACACGATTTCCTAGTAGGTACCGGCCCTTAACCAAATTAATGTTGTTTTGATCACAGTCGAACATGTGTTCACATATAAAGCCGTCCTTATGCGAGGACGAGCCGTCTGGAGATATATTAATATCTCGGGATCGTTCTGTAATGTACTGCCGATGCCGTGTGTCACTTACATTGAGTGATAGATGACGTTCATTTTAATTAGAACCAATAGAAAGTTTAATGAGTTTGAGGTGTAATAATACGTATATATAACGTAATTAAAATACTGTGTCTGGAGTTACTTGGTCTGACTTTTGCAGGAATATACCAAAAAAAATACAAGTGAAAGAAGTGAATATAACAATCTTATTAGGAGCTATATGTTTGAGCCGTTTGGGGTTGAAACACTAGGGCCGGTGGGGTCCGAGTGCTCATCGAGTATTTCGGGACATCGCCAAGCGGTTGGTTCGTCTCTTGACGTGACCAGAGTGCTGGCCAAT
Source organism: Fissipunctia ypsillon (assembly GCA_947568875.1). Taxonomy (NCBI): domain Eukaryota; kingdom Metazoa; phylum Arthropoda; class Insecta; order Lepidoptera; family Noctuidae; genus Fissipunctia; species Fissipunctia ypsillon. The sequence continues at coordinate 20,354,068 of OX387660.1, read as the reverse complement.
TTTTAAGTCAAAGAATCAGCATTGCCATCCAACGTAGCAATGCTGCCAGCCTTCTGGGCACTTTTTCCACTGACAACGATGAGGACGAATTTTTTTATGCCCAAGGAGCTCTCTCTTTCTTTCCTTTATATTCTTGTACATAATAGAATATATTTTAGTGTTAGATTGTATACTGTATTTAAGATTTGTTTAAATATTATAAGAAAGAAAGAGTACCTAAAGTGAAAGAAGAGGGAAAGAAAATATGGTTGTTTTTAAAATGGAATGAAATGAAATTGTTTATTCTAAATAGAATATCGAAACCACTTGTACACGAAACAATAAAATAACGTAGATGGAGTCGACAATTTCTATCTGACTACTAGAAGGAATGACGACGCAAACTCAGGGGTTTGTGTACGATAGATTATAATATAAATATATATATATATAATATATTTATTCAAGTTATAAAGTAAAACAGAAAATACAATTTTGCTTAAATCTATGTCAAGTTCACTAGTGTTATTTGCCTGAACTAGGACATCCTGTGTTTCAGGCGAGAGGAGGTAAAAATATTAAGATATAATCACTGTAATTTTACAAAATAAAATAGTCATCTACTATGTACATATGTAAGTAAGGTGTAAAATCTTACTTTCTAAAATCTTATCATACTAACTTATCGAACTAATTAAAAATAAATAGTACGCTAAACACTCTTTATTTCAATACTATTAACAACTTCTCTGTATCTTCATAGGACAAACTTTGAAGAGCTACCTTGAGAGTTTTCTTGCAATTTGCATAATTTAGAGAATAGATGTTTGCTTTTGCATTTAGTCTGTTATACACTAATGGTCAAAGGAAAACATGAAATTTGGCTGTGAAAGCATGTCTTGTACTATTTGTGGGGCAAACAATATCTTTCCGTCTCTTTTTAGTAAATTCAGTGCTGTAGCGAAGGGCTGCGTGTTGTTTTAGTACAATGCAAATTATAAATTATTAAGGATTATAGACCAAAGCTGAACAAAATTGACTTTGGTATACTGTGATTACAGTCGCTAATATAAAATATCTGCAAAATAAAATGAACCGTTGCGTAATAAATATCTTGGGCGCGCCCATCCTGCTGAAAAATTGGCCTGTAACGTGCAACAACTACCAGGAACGATAGATCATGTATAAAGGACACACGAATATTTGTATGTACCAATAATCACTTTGCGACTGCACTACCGGCCGAACCCAATAACCTATCTATCACCAGTTTTGGCACCTATGGTTTTAACGTCCCAATAATCTATAAGAGATTATATAATCTTACCGGCCTGACATAAGAACAGATAGAACTATACTGTCTACCATCAATAGCGATCTGTCTTTTACTCAAAATAAGTTATTAGAATAATCAACTGTTAGTGCCTTTTATAATCTTTCTGGAAACCAAATGTTTTATGAATTCTGTCTTGCGTTCAAAACAGTTTTAGAAGTAGCTACACTTAACATTCAACATTTAAACCAGCAATCCTACAGACACTTAACATGAAGTCCTAAACAGAACAGCACAACATGCAATTGATATTATTTATTTACAAGCAACTGATTCGCGCCTCTACAGTCTCGTATGAACGCAGGCAGTGCAAGAAGTGAGCACTGAAATGTAGACTTAGCTTTATATATGGTAATGTAGGCTCAGAATATTGTAGATGAAATTGCTGATAAGGCACATATTGGAATCAAAAATGCAAACAGCTTCTACTTACATTTTGAAAGCCAATCCATTTCTTTATGATTCTTTTTAATGACTTATAGTCCGCCATGCATTATCCTGCCATTATCCATACTAATAATACAGGATGGAATTTTCTAACCTCACCTGGAGGTAAGTACTCTAAATACTGGAGATAGCAAATTTTACTCAAAGGAAACATTGCTTTATTTTTTAAAAGAAACAAATCTAGCGTTCAAGTATGGTTTTTCTTTCATTTGATTTATCATGTTTGTTAGAGAGATTTGATCCTTATCTGACCTTCAAGTCCATAAAAGTACAGGTTGTTATTTTTTCGGACTTTAGCCGGTCCGATTCCCGAGTGTAGCAAGCGAATTTTCGAAAATCTTTGAATGCAGATTTGTTTCTTTTTAAAAATAAAGGAAAGATGCATATGAGTAAAATTTGCTGTCGCCAGTATTTAGAGTACTTTCCCTCCAGGTGAGGTTAAAAAATTCCATCCTGTATAATGTATTATAAATGCAAGCAACTTTGTCTATCTGTCTGTTAACTTTTCACGCCTTATCGGCAGAACGGATATCGATTAATGTTGGCACACAGGTGGATTGGGGCATAGCATACTTTTTAATTCGAAATTATGTTCCCGATGTTCCCCTGGAATGATTTCCCATTTCCACGCGGCGAAACCTCGCCTCGGGATAAAGCTAGTGATAATATAGGAATCCCTTTAATTCTACAACAAATCACCCATAAAAAACTCAGAAAGAAAACAAACAAGATATAAGAATCCCATCTGGATTCAGACCGATATCGATTCCTCCGAATCCCATGCCCATATTACACAGCTAGCCCATATTACACAGCTATCATGCCATTTGGCTTGCACCCATATCCTCATTTGGCATCAGATCGGATGCATGTGTCTATGTGCCAGTTCGATGCCCATTTCCGGACAGTTTGTTTAGTAGATCGGGATGAGGTTAGCCTGATGTCGGCTTTGGATAGAACGAGGTTTTTGATGGATCCTGTTTTGTAAGGTAGAGTTAATGATTTATGAGGCGTTTTTATAACTATGTGGTTAAACTTATGGGGCTAATTTGCGGCGAGGACTTACGTTCTATATAAGACCACCTCATCGATAAGTTTAAATAGAGAAGATTAAGTAAATATTCACTAATAAGATTACTAACCTTTTTTGAGAAAACATGGAAGGAAGTAAGAGATAGCAATTTAAATTCTTTTCACCTAATGAACGAATGAGCGGGTGCTACTTGTGATGACTGGTCGTCTTGCTGACCATGGTTTTTTTATTGGTATTAGTCATTAACATAACATAACATCACGCCTTGTTTACCCGAAGGGTTAGGCAGAGGTGTACCTATAGTACACCCACATTTCGCCAGTTATGTTTAAGTCCCATGTAATAGGGGGCGAGCCTATTGCCATCAACCGGGCACAAATCCAGACTCCGGGCTGCTACTGAGAAATTCCAGATAGAAAAACCCAATAACACTTTGCCCGACCTGGGAATCGAACTCAGGACCTCATGCTCAGCAGTAGCGCTTGCGACCACTAGACCAACGAGGCAGTCAATAATTAGTAGTATTAGTTATTAACTGCCTATTTATTTTACTTCGTTGGTCCTAGTTTATCATTTGTGACTTCGAGTTACTGCTATATATATATATATATAAGCGGGCGCCCTTTATGCCTGGAGGCTTTTATTTAGATATAAAGTTCTTTTACGTTTTTAGTTTTTATTTCTGCTTGAGTATAGTTTCGATATTTTTTTTTAATGGATATTGGCGTGTGCTAGCTGACACATGGAAAATAATTTTATTTAATGTTTTTTGTATTGCGTAATGTAGATAATTTTGCATACTATTGTATAGAATCAAGTTTTTCTAACTAAACAGACAGCTGTGCTGCTGGGGAGTTTGTTGCGCCACTTCTTGTTCCCAGCTAAAGCACTAGGGAATGGTGAAGGGCGGGCGTGACGGGGTACTGTCTTATGTAATTTTTGACGTTCGAAAAATGCTGATTCTCAGCCTAGTTTAAATAAATGATTTTGAATGCTTCTGGGTGATTTTAGTCCTCATTACAATGGAAATGTTCATCATAATAAACATCCATTCCAAACGAATCAACCGGTTACCATCATCATATCACCGTAACCAGATCTTCCTCTAAATCTAATTTATAAATAATTAAAATTGTAAATGATCCCACTTCATCATCCTAATCATATCTTCACGCTATAACGAGGGGTGCTACCCAATTAAGAGGAAGTCAACCGTTGCCAAAGATAACGCGGCCTGAAATTGAGGGGATACAAAAACGCGTGGCAGCCATATATGTACCATATGTTACTAATAATGACGTGACAAGCGAGCATTGGAGGGTTATTAGAGATTCTGGATGGTAATGCTGGAATAATAATAATGATAAAAGTTTCTTTTTTAGATGGGTGAAGTGCCCTAGTGACCAATGCAGAAAGCAGCGAGTCATGACATGACATACAATAATCAGATAGGTACAACAAAAAATAATGGCAGGAAAAAGGAGGTTTGCGAGCAAAAAGATATCGTGAATGAATAACTATGTGATAAGTAATAAGTGCAGGAAGCAGTGGATCATGAGAGGACATACAATAATCAGATAGGCAGCACCAACAATAATAGTAAATGATAAACCACCAAATCACCACTCATATTTACACACATACCCACATCCATAACTCATATCTTCTAACTCACCAACAAACCCTAGCACTCTCTAATGGTACTTACTGAGACGAACTATAGTAGTGACACACAAATGTCCTAAGGTAAAAATTAGTATGATAATAGCTGAACACTATCCCCTGAGATACAGGTTCCCGCCTAGTTCAGGGGCTAGGGTCAATACTCTGTGCATTTTATCCTGATCACCACAAAATTGTGAAATACCTACTTGTACACTTGTACCTAATTGAGTAAAAGTTTAAATGGTGAGAAATAAACTATTTTTATTTATTATAAAAGGAATATTGAAATCGTGGACGGAAAACTGCAAAATATGAACTCTATTCCTCAAAGAGCGTGTTTGTCAGAACTGAAGTCTAACCGTCACTTGTTTGAGGAAGAAGGAAAATCATGGACTATAATGAAATGTATAGTGATACAATAGTGACCAGCTTTAAACTGATGACTATTATAGACAAGGTTGTCATTATTTTATCTTTGTATAGAATCAAGCAGTTGTGCTACTGGGGAGTTTCTTGCGCCACGTCTTCTTCCCAGCTAAAGCACTAGTAAGAAGTGAAAGGCGTGCGTTTTGAGGGACTGTCTTATGTAATTTTGACGTTCAAAAAGTGCTGATTCTCAGCGTAATTTGAATAAATAGCTTTTGATTTTCATTTTACCATATAGACACTTGACTCAGGCTTGATTAGCGATGACGATTGGCTTGACTGCCTCGTTGGTCTAGTGATCGCAAGCGCTACTGCCGAGCATGAGGTCCTGGGTTCGAAATAGTTTGTGGTAACCCAACAGTTGACTACGTTAGACAGAATACAAAATCAATGAGAAATGTGAACACATCGTATACAAATGAGACATTTATGTCTCATTTGTGTCGTAGTCTAAAGATAGCTTAAAGTCAATTCTAAGTTGAGTCGTGTTGGCAAGTTAAGTTATAAACTTGTTGGCTTGCTCTACGAGTGTATGTTAAGTTCTACATAGTATCAATTTGTAAACTAAAACGGGTTTAGATGTGTTGAAATGTGTTAAAGTTAATTTATAGTTGGATTTTCAATCGTAATCAGTAACTTGACAAAGTAATACCAGCTTATGACAAAAAAGATAGAGAGGTGAAAAATAGAATGAGCGAAATTGAATGACATGCATAGTTCTGTCGAATTCAATAACTTAAGGCTCCCGCAGAAAGTCGCGACGCGACAGCGCGACTCGATTCTAGTAGAATAATTTCTATGAAAATATCTTGGAAATTGCTCGACCAGAATCGCGTCGCACGGTCGCGTCGCGCGTGTCTGCGGGAGACTTTAAACTTGAAAACATATTATATTCGTTTATAAATTAACTTAAACTATGAGTAACAACCGACTTTTCATACAAAGTGACTGGTCACGTGACTTACTTTTGTATTAAAAGTTGAATTTTATTTTTTAGATTTCGACCTATGTTCCTTGGGGAAAGTTGTCCAGTTTTATGCACCTGATTACCTCCTAAAATATCCGCACTCCTTTTAAAATTATCCTGTATAATCACCACAAATGAAAAATGGGACTATCACAATTTGACAAACCGAAGGTTGATATTTTAACAATCACCGTATAACCCATGATAATGCAAATTTTGTTAATCACCACACTTACTAATAAAGAGTACTGGCGTTCAGATAAATATTCAGCTAAGGTTGATTTCACTGTTATAACCTTAAAATACTTAGCGTTGTTAATCATTACCCTTGAGAAATGAACTGGCAATTTTAGTAATTATGTTGCGAAGGTTTGATATTGCCATACAGCCGTAAGTGACGCTCGTCTACGTAATAGTGCTCCCCACCGCCACAGTTTCTCTCGCGGCCGCCGAAAGGAACTGCGTTCCAATATAAACAGCAGTTTAAAACTAAGTATTTTCATTATTAATTTATTATAAAATAAAATTATGACTAAAATAAGAACAATTATGAAACTGCCAGTTATTTTGAAGTTTTTTCTTTGTATCATATTTTTGTCTACTCTTCTCGTCGTAAAAATCGAGGACGAGGAAATAAGAGACGGATCGGAGTTTATCTCGTGTTGAATTGTCAAAATTCGACATAACTCAGGTGCTGTGTTAGGTTTTGTCGAGAAAACATCAAGTTTAACAGAACGAGTCGAGTATTTTCTATGGCAGCGCTGTCAGAAAACGAGAAAGTGACGGAAATAGACGACAATTACTCACGCGAGAGTGAGTAGTTGTCGTGTGTGTCATCTTAGCCCTGCTGGGCGCTGGAGACGCCACAATTAATATAAAACCAAGCAGTTAATAGGTTACGCCACCACATTCCGTGCAATCAATTGGCAAAAGAAACAACGGTTGGTTGCGATAGTTCTGCACTTGCAGCACAAGACAATAGATTAAAAGCAGGAGCGAAGCCTTCATACAACCCGATTCCTATCGGCTTCCCTTCGGAACAACCACTCTTCTTAATGTTTACTATTGCCAAATAATATGGTACACCTATGTGTGTAACTGTGTATCACATCACATTACATAATTATATTTAACACCAGTTTAATACATCATAAGATTAAAAACCTACAGTTTTTTGTCTGAGTTTATGAGAATTGAACAATTTTTTCTTCGGCTTCCCTCTAATGATGATTGTATTTGCGCCACTGATTAAAAGTATCTAACAATACTTTTCCCTCCACTGCATAAAACCATCTTTTCATCACTTTTGCTCACTGATCTTAATTAGAGCGTCAGTAAACAAAAACTCTGCTTAGAGTTCCTACAATAACATTTTATACAGAACGCTGTTGAATCAAAAATACAGATGTGACTTCGATCCCTGTCCACCCCAAATTGAAAATTGAAGCATGAAGATAAATAAAAACAATGTCATCCGTCCCCCATGCAGTTAATAATGTCGTGACAGACCGACATTTTGATGTTGTTATTAGATATCCCTAATGTGTAGCATCCATCTTTGAGGAAAATTGTAACAATAGCTACAATCGTATACCCATTTCTATGTTATAAAAGATAGAGGAAAATGTATAACTAATCAATAGCTTAACAATACATAATATTGTATTGATCATATAACAAGGCTTCTTATTGTACTTACATACTTAGTTTGTTTGCAGTTCCTTCCCTCTGTACCTATACGATTTATAAAATTACAAAACCAGCTCAAATCGTAATAATATAAATATTAACTAATAAACTAGCTGACTAGCTAAAAGCTCACCAAGTTAATCATGGTTTCAAATATCTTCACGTGGACGCTATTTCAGTGCACCCAATAAAGTCCATAAACTATTTCGAAGAATCAAATCAAACAGGAGAAAAAATTTTGTAATTCCAGAGTATATACGTACATTATGTTGATATGCTTCAAGAGTTTGTGAAAAATGCGGTTTGAAACCAGCTTGGACAATGCAATACAGAGACTTTATCGATGAACGTGGTCAAAGCGTTTTCTTCCCACGAAGTTCTCACCAAACAGTTTCCGTTTACGTCAAATACTTTGAGCCAATTAAATGAGGAGAGTACCCATGCAAGCCAAATTTCTATCACTGCAACCAGAGTTCAAATGTTCTCCTGTCCATGAATCACAAACTATGGCACGTCCATCATGAACCGTTAATTTCTTGTACAAACTCCGTTTCAGAATCAAACTATATTATAGGTAGGTATTGAAAATGAATGCACGACTAAATGCCGACAGACACTACGCCGACAGACTGAACACAGACAAGACTTTACTTCGACGGGACTCTTCGCCGACAGGACACTTCGCCGACAGACTGACAGCAGGTCGACGGAGCCCCACTACGCGGGGCTCCTATTTCTGTCTGCAGGGTTTAAAGGAACCTAACCAAACCGAACCTCGAGGTGCCCCTGACGTCGACCGTCTAGGGTTAGGATTTTCGGGTCAGGCTCGGAATAATCAGAAGTAAGGATGCCCTGTCGGCGAAGAGTCCTGTCGAAGTAAAGTCTTGTCGGTGTTCAGTCTGTCGGCATTTAGTCATATAGTGATTGAAAATGGTCATAAATTAAAACAAACAAACATTTCTCACCTCAAACATTACCTGCCATGCTCTAAGCCTGCCTACGAGGACGAGGGCCGGCAGTTACACGAATACATTCCTAGCTTGACATAACATCATACACTTAAAGACAACAAATGACCTATTTGGCGCCAAGAACAATGCTCAATATACTTGTCACTTAACGGGGAAACGCTAAGGAAGCCCACGAAATTTTCTCACAATTCTTGCAATTTGCAGCTCAGTGCCTGGGTGTACGTTGATTAAAGTATGATTCGCGACCGTAACAAATAATATATGTATTTACAGAATTATAATCATTATATTTTAATCAACACATACAACCTAATACTGACCTACAAATTGCAAAAAACGTAAGAAAATTTGAATTTCGCGGGATACCCTGGCGCTTTCGCCTTAAAATTCAACCTTAACGAAACCGTCTTCTTGGCCCCACAAGACAATATTGTACTATAACCCAGGGACAATACGATCTAACATAAGGATGAGCGCAGACTACTCGTACGTCAAGATTTGCTATTTGACAGCCGTGCCTTCTCAAAACAGTATTATAGTCGAAATAAGAGTGTATTAGTCAAAATAGTCCCAATGGCCTGAACTGGCGAGACAAGACAGATTGTCTTGGCGAAAGAAAATCAGGAGACCCGACCCCAAACAATGATAAAGAGGAAGGACAAAGAAGAAGAGGAGTCAAAATAGTCTCATCTATAGACATAATTGAATGTGTCCTGTCGGCTGAGAGTATGACATATGTCATGCTCACTCAAATGTCTTGCTGATGGTGGCGCATGTGTTGGATCATTCGGCTCCCTTCAAAATGGTGCTGATTCATACGTCATGTTCGTGAACGGGCGCCGTCAGTTGGGACTGGTCATCTCTTAGCTGCCACGGCTTCATTACGGTTTTTTTGTTTTTTTTTTTTATTTCTATTTGCTACTCTGAACGCTTTTAACGTGTACGTCTTTTTACACCGTTCTCACATTTAATTATAAATTCAACATAATTATGTAACTAATATTTTTGTAACAATATAATTTAAAAGAGCCCGTTCTTCTCCATAGGTACCTACAACGCTTTGGAATGGGCAACTAGCTTCATATTTCTGACTGAACGACTCCTTGACAGTTCAAAAGTGCCTGTAAATGGTTTAATTAAAATAAATGCTTTGAGTTTCATAATGTTGATAGGACGATGATAACGTCATCATCCTCTTGTATCCTGGGTTGGTTCCATGTCCAATCCCAAATAAATTGGGATAAAAACGGAGGATTATGATACATACATAATCAGCCTATAATGTTCCCACTGCTGGGACACAGGACTCCTCTCTGTGAGAGGGAGTGGAACAAAATCCACGCGGGCCCAGTGCGGGGTGGTAATGTCACATATCTTCGAATTTTCGATTCTAGGACATGCCGATTTCCTCTTTACCTTTACCATTTTGAGTGCAGTGGTGATGAAATAATTTACACAAAATAAAGCGCCTGTCTGGGTTCGAACCTACGACTTACAACACGTAAGTTGCACCCGTTACCACTGGGCCACCACTGATTATGATAACGATGAGTAAAAATATACAGAAAGAAAATTTTAGCACAAGAAAAGACAGTTCTCTCTTTATTACGCAATTAAACTGTTTTATTTGTAGTGTGGGCTCTGTCTAACACAACTTACCCCACAACATATGGGTCATTTTCTCACAGCCAGACCATCGCCAGTGTGTCTAGGAATGCAGTCATTTCCGTCCAGGCATGTCTAACTTATAGCCTAGACTAGTTTCACCCACGGCGCCACCTATGGGAAATTGATGGCTGTTTATGGTAACTAGCTTGGAAATAGTGTAATGGCGTAATGTATGTTGGTGAGTTCAATTGTGTGTTATGGTGTCACATTTAAGGGTTATTAATATCATTTTCCTGTGACTATTTTACTGGAGTCTACGAGTTTGTACATTTTATTGCTACTTTCTCAAAAATATTTAGCATAGTCGATCCCGTAACACGTTCACCACTTTTGACAAGATTAGAGATGATGACTAAAATTTTTTTTTTCTGTCAGGTAGATTATTAAAAAATATTGGACAAGTATTTTTTCTTTTTTTACGTAATCAAAAGATAACGGCAACACACTGAGTTAAAATATGGCATGACGTCACGCCTTGCTAGATTTTATACTTAGTTGTGACGTAGCGAGGCCCCATTGCATTTTATCTAAGTATTTTTTTATTAATACGATAAAGCAAAAAATACGTGTCTATTATTTTTTTATTATCTGACTGATGGACTAAATAGAATATCTTTTTTTTACCCAGGCATCATCCCTATTCCCAGTAAATTGAAACTTCATTAACGTTCAAATTATGTAACTGTCACGTAGACAAAAATACTTACCTCCTTACTAATAAACGTATTATATCAGGTGAATAGTTACACACCGATTTCTCTCTTTCAGTCGTCAGTAATTTGACTTTCGACAGAAGAAGACAAAGCGTTATGTTACTATACAGACGCTGTACAACGTTTATTAGTAAGGAGGCTAGTCTTTTTAAGCGGTGCAAGCGAATTCTACCGCGGTTGTAACGGGTTGGTTTTAAGCATAAAGATAAAAGTTTTATCTATATTTCTATGGCTTCAAGTGACCATTTAAAAAAATTCTGAATATATGTATATATAAATAGTATTGAAATGAAAGGACTGCACTATTGACTATTTTATTTACATTGAATTTTCTTGTAAAAATACGATTATTACGTTATTCAACAGGTAGCCACTGTTCACCGAAGTGTACCCTACCCGCCAAGGGTAAGGTTTAACGGAAACGAATTTATTATACTTGAAACTAAAATATTAATTCAACATACCTGACCTACCACAACCAATTCCTATTAATACAGCATAACAGCATCTGTTCAATCAATCTGCTAGTTCAAAACTATCATAAATTGACAACGGGCATCTGTTGACATGTTTTATTAATTCTGTTTGCCCCACTGCACCCCACGGCGATATTAATTAAGTTTAATAAGAGCTATTAATTCATTCAAAATAACAAATAAATAACATCACGCCTGAATTCCTTGAAGGGCTAGGTAGAGGTTTATCTGTAAACAAGGCGTAATTGAAATACTGCATTGCACTCATCATTGTGACATCTACCAACCCGCACCGCGCGGTAGATTACAGCCCACTCCCTCTCGAAGAGAGGAGTTCTGTGACCCACCATGGGAACATTATAGGCTGATTATGACTCATCATTATGAACAACTTATACTGTGGGACCAACCCTGATATTTTTTTTTTATTTGTTTATTCCGGAATGGGCCTGCTCTTGATCTCGATCTTGCCTGATGGAAAGCCATGGATTAGGTCTACAATAGAACGAGCATGTCCATGAAGATTCCTGTTCACTGTTGCTTTGAAGGCAGACGGGTTATTATGTGGCAGGGAAAAAACACTACTTATTCCTTACATTTTGTCGAGTTATGCGATCATTCACGTGTGACCAATGATCTCTGTGTCTTCTACCAGCTTGGCTCACTGAAGAGATCACACATCTATACATACAAATAAATAAAACTGAAGTGTCTGTTTGTTATGTCAAAATAACAACTTTTTACTAAATGCATAGGAAAGTATAAACGATTCTTATAACAAAAACAAAACAGCAATTTTTAACATTTTTGTCTGTCTGTCTGTTTGTTCCGGCTTATCTCCGAAACGGCTGTACCGATTTTGACGGGACTTGCACTGACCGATAGCTGATGTTACGGCGAGTAACTTAGGCTACTTTTATTTTAGAAAAATAATCAGGGTTCCGCACAAAATAAATTAAAACCCTTGAAATTATGAACAAAAAGTCGGATTTTAAAAATTCTTTTTGCATTTGGTAGCCCAATTATCGAAGATTGTTATAGGCTATTTAACACCACGCTACGACCTTTAGGAGCCGAGCAGAAAGAAAAAAGTCAGTAAAAACACTAAGAGAAAACGAAGTAATAGCGCGGGTGGGCGATTCAACGCGGTGCTTGGCGACGGGTCGGGGGACGAGGAAGTTTTATTAAAATGTGGCTGCTATTTTAGTATATTATGTATCTTACAATATCCACGCGAACGTAGTCTCGGGGCACAGCTAGTGTTAAATATAGGCACAAACTGCAAACCCGTGTTATAAAGGAAACACACGACGTGTTTGCTAAATCAGAGCAAAATGAACAAACTCGTGGAAAAGGCCCAGAAAAGACCACCAATGCACCGAATTTCTTAAAATCTAGCATTAACAAAAAGAGCCGTCACATTACCATGGATATAGCGTATAACGGACGTGGCTAAACACAATGTTATAACAGAATTCTTAATCGATTTAGAGAAGTATTTACATTGATGCACGAAGCAAAAAGGTTCAGAAATCCCACTTAGGATCACAGGCCCAGAAAGTCTAGGAAAATACACAAAGATTTTCACCAGTAAGTTTGTGTTTATTATGTAAGGCAAAGGCATTCACATATTGTGTGGCTTAAGCCACCATCATTCTAACTTTTTTCAATTAACTATTTTGAGGTCGGCTATGGAGCCGATTATGTCGATTTATCTGATCGTATGGTACGACCAGACAAATCGGCATCATTTTTACTACAAGACCTATACACTAACGTTAGTCCGCAATATCACTAAATAGCTGATACCAAAGTTCAGGATTAAGGCTTCTGAGATCCTGTAACTGAAAGTCATTACGAGCCAGACACAGCCAATGGTGGCTGATTAAACCAGTATTCGTATGCGCTTTACAATCTCGCGAAAATTTCAAATGAGTCTGTGGTTTTGATAGCATACAAAGCGTACGTCTCATCAACGCTACGTTTTGGAACAATGTATTGGGGAAATTCCACTGGAAAAAACATTGCGTTCAAAGCTCAAAAGAAGTGTATGCGTGCTGTGTTTAAGCTAAAAAAGACTGATAGTTGTAGGCCATTATTTAGACAATATAAACTCCTCACTTTGCCCTGTATGTACCTACATCTACGAGACAGCAGTATTCGCAAAATCAAACTTGCATTTATTTCAAACATTTAGATCGAAACGACGCAATAGACAGATATGTGCTATTCCACACAAGACTGCGCTCTACTCAAAAAGCTTTTTAGGAATGGCACCCAAGTTATATAATAAGTTACCAATTTGTATAAAAGATCTTGACAGCATACACCATTTCAAAAAGGCTCTTCTTAATTTGTTAGGCGAAAAAGCTTACTACAAGGTCAATGAGTAGCTAGAAGACAAATTGTAATTTTATGACATTTTATTTATTTCTATTTTATTTGTGAATGACTTGTTTTATTTAATGTATTTAATTTAATGTTCTGTTATCTACCTAAATTTTGTTTTAATTGAGTATCATTTATTTCATTTTATTATTTTTATCAATTATTCTGGAATTATAATTACAATATTTGTACGCCGTTGACGGCAAGACATAACGCTCATTTTTATTAATATTGACATCTGTACTTTTGTTCACCTATGTTCTACAAATAAAAATATTTGAATTTGAATTTGACCAAACGAGGGTGTCTTTGAAACAATGTTTAAACTGCTTGATCATATTTTATGCATGTTAACGTATTTTAATGACTGGATTTTCTGAACTTATCACTGCATATTTAAACCGAGCTATTATGCTAACATATTCACGGCGACCAGCCAAAGGGATGATCAGAATATTAAGACTCGGACATTCCTGTCCGTGTGACTAAAAGCTTCTCGGATAACGATCTCGGATTGCTGACGGGCGTCTGTATGTATCGTTTACTAGCTTGAACTAAATAGTTCTGAAGCACAGCATGTAGTAGTAACGCGGTACTCTAAGCAAGAAGAATTTAATTAATTTATTACTTCATTTATTCTTTCACTGTTTACCCGGCGGTTGGCTCCCGGCTGTATACAGAATCAGGTACAAGCCTTTGGTTTACTTGTACTATTATGAATTCTGTTGCTTTACTACAAAACAGTGTTACTCGCCTCTACATTCAATAAATTATGTAGGTACTAGCAGCGCCGCGCGGTTTCACCCGCATAAGTCTCGATCCCGTAGGGATATCGAGATAAAAAGTATCCTGTGTGTTAATCCAGGTTATAAACCATCTGTGTGCCAAATTTCATCCAAATCCGTTCAGTAGTTTTTGCGTTAAAGAGTAACAAACATCCATCCATCCATCCTCACAAACATTTATAATATTAGAAGGATAAGAAATAGGATAGGATACTAATAAGATGTAACAATAAGTACCTTACTAAGATAGTAGAATTACCTACTCATAAAGGCTCCTGCAAACAGGCGTGACATGCAGCGACGCGACACAAAGCCACCGCGTGTCGCGCGACGAGCGGTGCCTTTGTGTCGCCCGCGAATCGCGTCGCGTGTCGCACCTGTTTGCAGAAGCCTTAAATCAACGCAGCCTATCCCAGTCCACTGCTGGACCATAATACTCGTAAGTACAAATTAAATTTAATTAATTTAATATAATTAATTGAAGAGCAACTCAGTTGTCGCTCGAAATCAAAGTGCCCACTTAACCAAAAGACAAAGTTCAATTCGGAGAACAATGTTTTATCTAATAGTATTTTGCTCTGGATTCGAAGTTGATAACCTACTTTTTTTCTTACTTGCGTTTTGCCTCCCACAAAAATTACTTCAGCACGCAATTTTGTAAGAATACAATACTGAACTTTCCCATCGAATAGAGCCTTATTTTAAGCTCTTCGTGACTTCCACCTAACATAGTAATTGGGTTAAAAATCACAGCTTTAAACCCAACATAGATCCTCTAAGAATATCCACTAACTCCTCGCATGCCTTATACAGCCTACAATGAAAATCCCTTTAACACAAACAACAGCAAGCTAATGCACTTACCTTGTATCCCTTAGTACCAACATAACGGCTCACTTCCGCTTCCTGTATGTGACTTATGCTAATATTGTCCCGAATTAGCTAGACTTAATTACTGGTGTAAAATTTATTTGTGTACGTGATTTTTTTTCGTTAAAGGGTTTCTACGGGCAAAGGTATTTGTTTTTTGAAGAGCACCTACCGTTCAACAATGTACTCTAAGCGAAGTTAAAACACTCAGACAGAATCTCTGAGTACTTTACAGTTGTTGTCACCTCTCTCACTCACACGGAAGTCGGAACCAAAATTATCTAGAATGTTAAATGAAAAGATGCGTTTTTGATGAGTTTATTAGATAACACAATAGAGATGTGTTTTAATAGTTACCTATTAAATTACATAACATAACATAACATCACGCCTTGTTTCCCCGAAGGGTTAGGCAGAGGTGTACCTTAGTACACCCACATTTTGAAGTCCCATGTAATAGGAGGCGAACCTATTGCCATCTACCGGGCACAAATCTAAAGTCCGGGCTGCTACTGAGAAATTCCAGATGGAAAAACCCAATAACACTTTGCCCGACCTGGGAATCGAACCCAGGACCTCATGCTCAGCAGTAGCGCTTGCGACCACTAGGCCAACGAGGCAGTCCTACCTATTAAAGACCAAACCTATTAAATTAATTTTATTTATTAGTTCGCCAATTGATTACATTTTTCAAAAAAGCATCTTTTCATTTAACATTCTTCAAAATTTAGTCCCGTGTGAGCGAGAGAGGTGACAAAATGCAACAGCAGGTGTAACATTTATTTACCTCATCTAATCAATATCTTTTTTTTTATTGGATTATTGCAACCTGGGTATCTGACGAACTAAGGCTTATTTTTTCGCTAAAGAACTCACATTCTTGGAGTTAATCTATATGACGATTTATTACCTAATTATACAACTTTGCATTTGAAGTATGTTTTGCATGTCATGTTAGTCAAATTGGCATTTTGCCACAAGACATACATACGTACTTAAATGCATGAACCATTAATAAAAACAGATCAATAAAATTCATTTCAATTTAACCTTTTGAACGCCATTGTCACATATACGTGACAAGCAAGCGCGTGCCCTGTACGCCAACGACACAAATATGTGACAAAAAATGCGGTGCACTTTATCACGAAATAAACAATTAAATCATTACTTTTGTGTGTTTTATTTATATACCTTAAATATTTAAGCTATTGTCCATATTTAATTGCTTGAAACGAATTAAATTATACCATGGATATAGAGAAATTTGATGACAAAAAAGAGAAATTAAACGTTTAACAAATGTGGCTTGGCGTGGAGGGCACGCGCGTGCGTTTATGCTCTGGCGTTCAAAAGGTTAATAACCCTGTAGTCATTCCTCTTCAAATCCCCACGGGAGCTCTCTGTGCCGTCACACTACAAATTAATTTGTAGTTCCCCCTCTAGTTACAAACAAACAAACAAACATCAATAAACTTCTTTGTAGTCCACTTGATGTGACTGAAGTATCATGTAACATGACAATTCATTGTCAATTGTTGATGGCTCAATATTGTACCACTGATTAAGAAAATATTAGTGGTTGAAAAGTTGTCAAAGCGTATGAAGATGTTTTTTTTTTTTCCTAAAATTAAGCTACATGTCGAGCCTTTTCAGGAAGAACATTGTAAGCGACAGTTTGCACTTTCTACAGGAAAGAGTTTTTTCTTTCCTAATTAAAAAGTATGATATCTTTCTAAATTTTCATGACTTGTTATTTATACAACTATTGATCTACGTGGCTAAGTAATAACAGCCGCACAGGTCGATCCATCAGGTTAAGCTACGCTTGCCGGGGTTGTCCGTGGATGGGTGACCATCTTTACATACCGAGACTCCTCCGTGCCTCGGAAAGCACGTTAAGCCGTTGGTCCCAGCTGTCATTCGTAGATCTTTGACAGTCGTTACGGGTCGTCAGAAGACCGAAAGTCTGACAACCAGTCTTACCAAGGGGTATCGTATTACCCAGTAACTGGGTTGTGGAGGTCAGATAGGCAGTCGCTTCATGTAAAATACTGGTATTCAGCTGCATCCGGTTAGACTGGAAGCCGACCCCAACATAGTTGGGATAAGGCTAGGCAGATTGATATTGATCTAATACAGCATTTCCCAAACTATGGGTCGCGACCCACTGGTGGGTTGCAAGCGAGATGGGTCTTGATAAATTGATTTTCAGCTAAGATTAATATTAAAAGTAAATACCGAAATAAATTGAACATATCGAACTCATGACGATTAAAAGTAACTAAAATAATGAATTGCAGTTGTTGCTATAGCTGTAATGACTTAAAATAGAAAACAAACAAATGTTTCCTATTTTGACTTATTTAAATACAAGAAGTGCAATATAAAGTAGGTATTAAAATTTTCGATTGTAACTGAATGTTTTTTTTTCTTGTTTGAACCGTCCTTCATTCATATAGTTATGCCCCTTTTTTTCTCCATGACAACCAAGAGGTTGAGTCCCGAATTTGGAAATTTTTATTAGGTGGGTCACGGTCCAGTCAACTTTGGGAACCACTGATCTAATAGAATAGTATAATAGTCTAGTTGTAAAACTGTCTAATTAAAAGGTTACGAAGAAAAAATAGTTTTTTGGCGGTGTGGTGATTTTTGGCGCTTACGATGTTTTTCCTGAAAAGGCTCGATGTGTCTTATGATTGTAAAATATAAACTAGAATATTATCTACTTATGGCCAATTCCTATAATTTACGGACCCTTATGGGTTAAAATTAAGACTTATATCTTTACTAATAATGAGGCAAAGACCTCATAGCTTTGCACAGCAGACTATCACAGGTAAAATTAGCTTACGAATCTTTTTTATTTGCCCAGTTTGCGTCCACTCAACCTATTGCAGACCACTTGTGGACATAAACTTCTTCAGTTAAAATTGATTTAACTCCGTACAAACAATAAATTCAATAAGCTGAGAATACAATTCTCAACTAATTGAATTTCATAGTTCTATGTTCATGGAATTCAAAAGAACAGTCCATTTAGTTCATGAAAACTATTCGTATCGCTGCTCTACTGGGTTCTATCGTTCAATCTATTGGGAATGAACGTCACAAAGCAATTAATTCTCTTATTAATTGTTCTCGGAAACAAATAAGCAATAACAAGTTATTACATAGAAAGGGTTGTTACACTGAAGAGCTCTTCTTAACACTCTAGCTATGATTATTACTACATTAAGCTGATTCATAGTTACTGGTATTATATTATAGTTAAAATAATAAAAGTTAAAATGTATGATAATAGATACTATGGTATGGTCACCATCTGGTACTTGCAGTTAAAGAGTACCTACAATCGATCAAACAAACATTAGGAAAAAAATTATAAAATCATCGTCAGCTGAATGACTTCCTCTGCTGGACATAGGCCTGCCACAAGCATCCGCCACAATACAATACAATACAAATCAAAGAAAGATTTAAAAATAAGAAACGAAAGTTTTGGGTAACATGCAAAAATGTGTAAAACAGCTTTTCAAAATCAAAGAAAAAACAAAAAACCTGGTGAATGTATATCCAACTTCTTTTTAGGGTTCCGTACCCGAAGGGACCAAACGGAGCACTCACGTGTCCGTCTGTCCGTCGTCTGTCACACAGGTTTTACAGCCAAACGGTTGGAGCTACAGTCTTCAAATGTTCACAGTATAAGCATCTTGTTTACCCAAAGCCATACAAATTGTCAATTGATTTTTTTATGTTTTTAAGAGGGCCTCCCATAGCAAATGCAAAGGGGGGCGCGAAAAAAATTTTTGACCTACCCCATCGAGTGGGGTATCGTTATTTAGAGCTCGTTGATTACATACATACTGTATTTTTGTTTTAAAAATATTGGAAAACATAGGAATGAGAAGCCACCAAAGCCAGCTTTTTTTTACAAAATTTTGTTCCCAAATATTGATACCTAAATCAGATTTTTTCTTTGAAATTCCCTCATTTTTCCTAATACAACCAACTTGGGTGTGTGACTTGGCTATCGCATTGGTTAAGACATGTAATGATAGTTTTAAGGCATTTAATTAAATAAATAAATAAACTTGATTTTTTAATATGTAGTGTTAAATACTGTACAGTGGTACGGAACCCATCGTTACTGAGTCCGACTCGCACTTGGCCGGTCTTTTAAAAGAGGCAAGGCCGCAAGTGACAGTGACTATAACTGGTCCTGTCTAAAATAATAGCAGCATAAGCTTTTCATAATCCGGTCATTTACTGCGACCTCGAGAAATCTTGGAGCGCGACTGTCACTTGTTCTCAGATATTAATATTTTAGTGCCACGCCCCCAAAACGACATCGCCAGATACTCCTTAAATATCTGACATGGAGAATTTGACCCAATTATGCAAATTTTAATAGCCAACCACCAGTTCAGTAAAAAGCCAGGCTCAATAACACCCAAATATAAAGACATTACTACTCGAAAAAACTCTCACAAATAATTTGCTTTTATAGCATGGCGTTCGAGAAAAGACATGCTTTTTGTACACGTACCAAATAACATTAAAAACTAATGACAATTCTATCAGAATAGGTCGCCTGCGCACTCGATATATGGCACGCGTCTGTCACAGTCTGAGTGACAGACAAACGGACAAAAACAACGGATATTAGTGACACGTGCCCTCATAATTTGTTCACCCCCTATGCTTAGCTGGGGCGAGGGGAAAGCACTAGTTGCATGGGAAACTAATAAATATAGTGATAGAATGGCGTAGAAATCAATATTGTATTGTGACATTCTTGACTCAGTGTTTATAGGAAAGACAATTTCGAAAGAGTTCTGACTGTTCCTGTTTGAGTCAAGACTGTCTTTTTTTTACGCATCATCATCAGCCGAGCCTTTTCCAAACTATGTTAGCGACGGCTTCTAGTCTATCCAATTGCAGCTGAATACCAGTATTTTATATGGAGCGACTGCCTATCTGACCCTCATAACCCAGTAACTAGGTAACACGATACCCCTTGGTAAGACTATCGCCTATATGAAAACAATGATGGCGCGCTTACAAACAGTCTCATATACCTAAAAAGTTGTTTAATCTACTGGAAAAACTGTTTTGACTCGAACCAAAACAAAATTGTTATGTCTATCTGTCAATCATAGACAATGTTTTTTTAAATCCAAATCAAAACTTACGGCTATTCGCCCGCTCTCCCGAAAAAACTTTTTAAAACACAACGTTTACTGTAAGTAACTTCCTGTAAGTTTTTTGTCCTTCACTTCCAACCGGACTGTTAGTCATGATACTGATAAAATAAGTCGTTAACTGATGAAATCTATGGATTTCTTTCATAACCTTATTAGCGTAGCGAATTACAATTTTCCTGTAACTTAAAACCGTCTTAACTTTTACATAGGTTATGTAAATATTTGTATTCCATCATTTGTACATGTCGGTATTAAAATACTCAGTGCATTTTTTCAATGCAGAAGGAAAGCATGATTGATTGTTCAAACACAGTTTTTATTTTTGGATCTTTATTTCCGGACTAGCCGAGACAGATGAAAGACGCACAAAAAGATTTTTGTAAGTACCTGATAATCTTGCATACGTATGTATAAGCGAGTATATTACTGCAAATCTAATTTTGGCTAGTATCTCTGCCATCATCCAAAATAAGTTTGGTGTTGCAGATTTTTTAAAGTTGTTTAAAGTTTCACAATCCAAACAAACCAAACCCCAAAGCCTTTATCCATCTTCAAAGCAACACTTCATCTGTTTTTCCGTGCCAACCAGATCACACACGTCATTACCAATTTTCTTCAAAATATAGAACCAATGAATTTCGAGAATTCAACGCAGACTCCTCATAAGAATACTCCACTGTTTTTCCTTTGATGTGATGCAATCGCTATGATCTTGTTTTTTCCGTTACTTATCTTGACGTTGACGTAAGTAGGTGAAATTGCCTCGTTCAGGCTCAGGGGAAGTTTTCAGGACCCCTCAGCTGTGTTATTGGAAGGTATATTTATGGTATTTTTCCTTATGGAGTGATGTCTGAGTGACAATTTGGAATAAAGTGTTGATAGGTAGCGCTTCGTTTTGTATTTTGCGTTTATTTCGGTTTAGTGGTCACAAACGCGACTAGCTGTGTGCGATCCAGTTTTCGATACCTACGTCGGGCAACAGGTTTATCCAGGAGGTTTGGATTTGTGCAATGTTAATGGCAATAGGCTTGCCCGTTTTTACTTGGGACTAAAACATAACTAGCGTAATGAGGTCGCAATACAATACAACTCTGCCTACCCCTGAGATGGATTTAGGCGTGATGTTATGTTCTGTGTTATACTTATAATACATTCTTACTCATCCACAAACAACACAACTATTTTCTGATCGTCATTGTGAGAACCAGTTCCTACAATGCCCCGTGACGACAAAAAGTCGTCTTGTACACAGCGTTGTTGCATGTATATTTACAAAAAAAAACGAGTTCTTCACATATCACGTCACGATTACGTTTGATCGCGATAACATTATTTTTGGAGTCACGACTTTCTGCCGTGCGTGTTACCACCGTCACGATTATCTATCGTAAATTAACCGTCTGTGAACTGGCGTGACCTCATTCACGTCCCTCTTCCCTCGCCCCGCCCGCGCGGGCCTGGCGTTCTCGTCTCGCTCGTTAGTAACAGGCTGACGCTTGCGCGAGAAGAACGTGTCTCGTGAAACAAGATGGCGGACATATCAGCGGAAGAGTTAATTCCTCTTGTGAAACAAAGACCTGTTATTTGGGATAAAAACTCGGATGGTTTCAAAGATAAAGCCTTGAAAACTGCTGCTTGGAGAGAGATTTGCTGCGTTTTTAAACCAGACTTCGATAAATTGAAAGAAAATGAGATGAAAGATTTTGGTAAGTTTCTAAAGCTACTTTTTATAAAATATGTCAAGTTTTTCTGCCAAGATGCTGAGGCATTTGTGAAGAAGTATTAATAGTCAGCAAATACCGTAATATGTTGGGTTGAGGACGTAGATAGAATATACAACATATGTAGATACCTATAATAGTATAATACATCTATGGTATATAATCTCTAGAATAGCTGTCAGCGTATATCTTATGAGATACCTAGCGAGAGTATTTGACAGTCACTTGTAAACTGGAACTATCTAATGTAGTCTGGCAATACTTTCCAAAGAGTGACAACCGTCTGGGCTAAGACAAAAGAAGCGAGGGTACTTATAGAGAAAATATATTTCTTTCTCTTACAACCTCTTACGCTTATTACATCCAGCATAATAAGCATGTTCTTGCCTTATTATTATTATTATTTAGTGACTTGTCTATTGCTATAGGTACTCTGAGGAGATAAAGCAGAAAACTTTGTTTAACCTCGAAGTAGGTGCCCGCCTTGTGCCAGCTTTTCACCGATGTCAAAAAACGTCATTTCAATATTCCACAGATTAAAAATACTCGATTATTAAAATTATTTAAAAAAAATAGTTTTTTTTTTTGCAGCAAAAAGCGTGAACACAAAATGGGTATACATACGGGACGCATTTCTAAGATCACAGAAGAAAAACATGCAACCTGGTACTGTAAAGAAATCAAAACCATACGTTTATACGAATTTACTGAGTTTCTTATCAGTCAATGAATCTTGGACCAGGCACGATTCCTTTAATGAAAGCCAAAGTAATAATTCTTTGGACAGCAGTAGTGACGATGATGCAGTACGAGAAAAGCAGTTTCAACCACCAACAGCTAAAAAATTGAAGATAGAAAATGTAAGAACAGTAGATGAAAAAATGATACCGTTTTTAGACTCAAGATTAAGCGACCAAGATGAACATCCACACGTATCCTTTATAAAAGGAGTTTTACCATCTTTAGCAACATTTGATGATGACGAAAATTTGGAGTTTCAGGCGGGTGTAGTAGAATTGATTCAGAAAATAAGACGTAAACGCCAGGTCCATGAGGGATACCCCTACGACATCAAAGTCTTTGAAACCTGAATTATGTGTTAGCTTGTTAATTTTTTTTTTGCTTTTTGTAAGTATCGCGTTTAGTGATACAGATACTTTATTCAAATTATAATCTAGCCTATTCGCTAATAAGTAATTTAAATAAAATTTAAACTGCTAATTATCTATAATATAATTCATTTCTTGTTATAATTTATTGTTGTAAGTCCTATGTATATTTTTTTATTCATAAGATTTCTAAGCAAATAATCATTTATTTGCTTAGAAAGTATGTACATAAAATAAAGGTGTTTACAGAGTTTTGTGATTCCTGTACGGCATGCAAACATTGATTAGAAATTTTTATTAAAAAAAAAGAAAAAATAACGATAAGAAAATAATTTTATTCAAATATTTGATGGCAATAGGCTCGCCCCCTATTACATGGGACTTAAACATAACTAGCGAAATGTGGGTGAACTATAGGTACACCTCTGCCCAACCCTTTGGGGAATTCAGGCGTGATGTTATGTTATATCCCAACGCTCCCATGTGGTAAAAAAGTTATCACATTGTTAAGGATCCTACACCTGACATGAACCCTGTAAGGGCACAGCAATTTTTACAATATTAATGTAAATTAATATTAATTTTAAATATATCTATATCTCTTATTATCTTTTAATAAAGTACATAAGTAAGTTGGTAGTTGTTATTTCTAAACATAGGTAGGTAATTAGTTATATACTATATATTATGGGGACCATTTGTACATGAAATGCATTTACTTACATCTTCGAAAAACTCTTGCAGCGTGTGGTAGCATTTTTTTGTTAAATATTTATTTTGTTAATTTTTAGGGTTCCATACCTCAAAGGAAAAACGGAACCCTTATAGGATCACTCGTGAACTCAGCCTATCGCAGTCCACTGCTGGACATAGGCCTCTCCCAATCTGCGCCACAACTCCCTGTCCTCCACTTTCCGCATCCAGTCTGTCCCAGCCACCTTCTTAAGGTCGTCGGTCCATCTAGCTGGGGGGCGTCCAACACTACGCTTGCTGATACGTGGTATCCACTCCAGGACTCGTCTGCTCCACCGGCCATCGGTCCTTCGACAATCATGGCCAGCCCACTGCCACTTCAGTTTGCTACTCTGCAGGCTATGTCAGTTACTCCGGTTCTTTTCCGGATAACTTCATTCTTGATTTTATCCATCAAGGAAACTCCAAGCATAGCCCGCTCCATAGCGCGCTGAGCGATCTTCAATTTGTGGACAGTCCAACTGTCAGTGTCCACGTTTCGGCACCGTATGACACTCGTGAGTCTGTCACAGCCAATTTGCTCCGAATCTATTTTTTTTTTAATGGACCGATTAATTTGAAATTTAGTACCTACACATATGAATTTCTGTGACCGAAACACTGACGTGTAATGTAATTAAATGAATTTTGAATATATGGGTCACTTTTGGTGGCAAATAAGAAAATTAAAAAAAAGTTTACAAACAAATGAAAGGGCTTCCTGTGGGGGTCTCAGATATTTTTTTTTATAATTTTATAATAAATGGTTCCAAAGCTATTTAAGAAAATTGACCCTTTATCTCCAAAAACTGAGCCTACAATTTTGAAAAAAACACAGAAAGTAGTTCTATAGTTCTTATAGATTGCAGGAAAACCTATAAGAAGTCTATGGTCTTAAAATAACACTCAATATTGTGCGTACAAACTTACGTCATTAATTGCTGTTGGCATGTACGGGAGAATATGTTTTTCAACTACAATGTTAAGTTTGTCCTTGGGATAAGTCTGTCGCTTCTTTCTTCATCCCAACTACGGAACCCTTCATTGTGCGTGATCCGACACGCACTTAGCCGGTTTTTTATATGTGGCGGCATATCTACATCGCCACAAAGGAACGCGTCAAACTGACGTCACGCAAAATCCTGCATCGCGCAATCAGAGTTTACCGCGCGACTAGCATATAATTATACAACATCCCGACATCAACCGTCGGGCAGTAGCCCACCAGTCACAACACCCGTCTGGTCGGAGGATCCTCCCTTTTCTATGGAGGATGAGTGAACTTTACACTCTGTTCCTCATGCCTCTATATATATGTTATATGTTGGCATTAATATGTAGTGTTAAGTCAGATCATGTGAAGACCATGTAGATTGCTGTTTGAAATGATCTTTTGAGTAAAGAACTACACTGATTGAGTGGACCAGTAGTCCCATGTAATAGGGGGCGAGCCTATTGCCATCAACCGGGCAAGAAAAAATGGAAAAACCCATTAACAGTGCCCGACCCAGGAATCGAACCCAGGACCTCATGCCAGCAGTAACGTTTGCGACCACTAGACCAGCGAGGCAGTTCAAAGAATAATAACTACCCACTTCTACCTACCTACCTTCCGTGCGAATCAAGAACAAGAACGCCACATACTTTTCCAAACCACCATCGTCAATAGAAAATGCAATGCAATGCTGTAAGTTAATCAACACATTACGCTAATGATCTTTGGGTGGAAGCTGTGTGTATACAGAAGGAATATTAAGAACAATTTCACAAAAAAAAATGTGTGTGTGCCAGCTCTGACGCGCGACTAGAGCTTGCTCCGTGAAAGGTGCGCAAGGTACGTTGCGCAGAAAAACGTAACGCTTTTGAGTAAACGCTTGTATTAATTTCACTCCTCATAAAATTTCCATACCGGGGGGCTTATATGAAAATGGTCCTACGGTCCTTTCGCTCTGCACAGTTTGTAAAATACTGGCAACTTTTAGATATTCCACGTTCTTTCTAAGTGAATCTGGGGCAAATGATAAATAATGTTTATTCTGAAATTAGTTTTAACAGACACATAAACACGTAACAAAAATATTTAAAAAACTAGATGAGTTCGGTGTTTCCTATGTGACAAACTCTGAGGTCACAGTCTCTTTTAAAGTCCAGACATAATCTTGGTCAGATCATGTGCGGACCATGCAGATTAGTATCTAAGGTGGTCTTTTGACGAAAGAACCACACAGATTTCATAGGAACTGTGCAGTCAGAGCATGCATGAGTCAGTAACATTGATTAACTCGCCACTGTGTGGAGACCATTGGTAGACTGACATCGCGCGGCGGAGACCAATACGTACCAGCAAGCAGGCATTAACAAAGGCCTCTTTCTTGTCACACGTAAATAATGAGCATTTTCATTCTTTCTGTATTAAGACGCACATGAATGCCATCGGCCTTGAGTGCATAGTTTGCGTGTTCTGTGCTGAGCTCACGCAACGCGTCGTACGTCCACCCAGTAATAGAACTCGCCCATCAAGGAGCGCTGTCCCAAGTTAGACGCATTATTAATTTCATTAATTATATATAAAACAAAAGGGATTTTAATAAAACACGTACAATAAAAGATAAAAAAATTAAATTATCTTGAAAATGGTAAAGGTTTCATAAAAATACGCTTCATAGTTTTTACGTGATTCTCAGTTTTTTATCCGCGTTAGGCATAAATTTACGCTTTACGCTCCGTCTGCCAACAAACTGGTTTGCAGTTTGGCAGACGTATATATCTTGTAAAACAATATTTCTGTGAATAAACACTTTTTCATTTCATCTCTTTTTTTTTACAAATTAATTACACTATGTAATATAAACAATACCGTCAAGACGGGTTACTTTGACTCTAGGGCAAAACTTTGGCCCAAATCTAGACATGATGTTTGAACTTCCCGCCGTGTCGCGACCACACAACCGAACGTCGTGTTCCATCGGTAACTAATAGATCGCGGAACTGTTGTATGGATTTAATGACACCAAATATTTGTCTCCATTTGGGCCAAAGTTATACCCTAGAGTCAAAGACCGCCTTGACGGTAATCAAATATTTAGTTATTAATAAAATGGTCTTATTTAACATATATTTTTTCCAAACCCCACCCCGTTGTTTTTTTCCACTACTCGTTTAGACGTGAGATACAATTTAAAATCATTAAAAGTCGGTTATCGTCACCTTAGAGGCATTTTCCCTCAACATTATATCTCTCTATCGAAAGAATTAGGTACATCATTCCACGAAAGCTTCGCTCAACAGGGAAGTTCAAATCTCTTGGTGGTCTACCCTCCTTTTAAGCGAAACTAAACATAAAGCATTAGTGATAAATAGTCCCTAAAAACAAAAGGGAAATTCAACGCATTTCTTTCCAAATAATTTAAAAACAGAACTAATGGAAGTTCTAAATTCGAACGACAATGGATGCGCACGAGTCACAATTGCGTTCTATTTCTGGTATGTGCAAGCGCATATCCGCCCGATTGTTTAAGTGACGAGGGTGGCTAGGGTTGTGCAGTGTCGGATATCCGCAGCTGGCGGGTAAGGGTTTAGTGATAGTTTTTGGCGGATATTTTGTGTTACCTGGGTACAGTGAAGAGGTGAGAGGTCGTCGGTTGGAATTTGGTGACCATTTAATAACAATTTTCTTAGATTACTCGTTAGATAATCATGTTGCACGCGGTACATGCCCTTACAATTTGAGAATGTTCACAGGTCCTATCGTTTGTCTTCGGAAAAACCAAAATATAGCGAATAAAATGTGACTATCGACCAATAGAAATCGATTCATAAGTATTCCCGCCTAAATTAAAATTGATTGACGCACAATTCCGTCACTCCCATAAGACCAGTCACATTTAATTCGGCAGTTCGGTTTTTCCAAAAATAAACGATGAAACCTTTGAACGTTGTCAAACTGTACCATTTAATTAACTTTATTTAAATATGAATCAATCAACTAATTATTACATATTTAATTTCGTAATAGTATTTTTTTATTTTTCTTACCTACCATGCACTACTATGTAACCATTTTTTTTTTTTTTTTTTTTTTTTTTTTTTTTTTTTTTGTGGATGGGAAATCATCAAATGACTTCTCCCGCTCTGGGCGGAGCGGGAGGGCGTGTCAGACTTTTACTGACTAAAACCCACCCGTGTTCCTTCTGTTGCCTGTGCCGGGGCCACGGTAACTCTTTCGAACATCCCGCAAACTATGTAACCATGCCAGCACAGTCTAGCAAAATATTGTAAATTTTCTTTGATTTGCTACAAAGAAGTCCCAGTCAGTCGATTTAGTATGAGTCATTCAATTGGGTTTTCTTACATATTGCATACATTGCGTGATAAGTGATAACTTACTATACCTTCACAGAGTCGCGATTTTATTTTTATATACAACATATTCCGGAATTAACGCACAACCTCTTAAGGGGTCATTGTACTCATCATTATGAACAACTTTGATATCGCGAAAAAAAATCTGTTGTTTCCTACATTTATGTACGGTATATCTCGTCAAAAAGTAGGGACCAGCTGAATATTTTTCGCGATCTCAGATTTGGTCCTATAGTAAAAGTTGTTCATAATGATAAGTACAATGACCCCTTAAGAGGTTGTGCGTTAATTCTGGGTCATGTTGTATATATAATATACTTACGTGTTAATTATCTACGTTAATTGCCTACTTACGTCAAACTGAAATTATTATACTTAGATCTAAACACGTCAATTACAACCACATTTCTACGCGTTATGATATTATGACGATTACTTTGATTAGGTACATAACCAGTTTCATTCAACACATATATAAACTCACGCCTTCTTCCCACGGGGGTAGGCAGAAACTACAGAACGCCACCTGCTACGATCCTTACACACACCATCTGCTTTTTGTTTCTTCAGGTTTATTAAAAATAGTTTATTTTTCAAAATAATTCCTAATAAAATATCTGGGATACATTAAAAGAATTGACTAATGTTGATACTTTACACACGAGCGGCACGCGCCAACGACTAGGGAACTCCACGCGCCGTCGACGCGACGGACGCGACACGCTACAACTGCAGGCGTCGCTTAGGTCGGCGACGGCTGTCGACGAGTGCAGTAGCCTCTGCCTTTGGCGCGTGTCGTTCGTGTGTAAGAACACTTACTAGAAGACCAAAGAAACGATGGATGAGATGATATGGCTAGAAAACGGGTGTATGGAAGAAGACATGCTGTGCCGGTCGACCCCTTGGGATAAGGGCTTGAACTAAGCTTATCTCACGACTAACTCACTAACTGACTAATGATTACGGTCTATTTTCATTATTCGTGTAATAGGGATGACGCCTGGGTAAAAACAAAATGTTTAGTCCGTCAGTCAGATAATAAAAAAATATTAGACACATATTTTTTTGCTTTATCTTATCATATTAATAAAAAATTACATAGATGAAACGCATTAAAGTTGGGGCGTGGGGGCTCGCTACGTCACAACTCAGTATAAAATCTAGCAAGGCGTGACGTCATGTCACATTTTAACTCAATGTATCGCCGTATTCTTTTGATTACGTAAAAAAAGTAAAAATATGTGTGCAATATTTTTTAATAATCTACACGACGGACAAAAAAAAATCATTATCCCTAGTCTCGTTGATGGTGGCGCGTGTGTTGGATCATTCGGTTCCCTACAAAATGGTTGAGCTGGATGGTGCTGCTCCACGCGTCATGTTCGTGAACGGGCGCCGTCAGTGGAGACTGGTCATCTCTTAGCTGCCAGGGCTTATTTTTAATCTTATATTTTGAATTGTTTTGAATTATTTATTTTTTACATTGTTCTCACATATAGAAGCAACAAGAACAATGTACCCAGGATTTTGTAATAATTTTGATTTAAAAGAGTGTCCATGGAGTTTCTTGCCCATTCTTCTCCATAGAGATCTACATTTTGGAATGGGCGACTAGCTTCAATTTTCTGACTAAATGACTGACTCTTTAACAATTCAAAAGTGCCTGTAATTGGTTTAATTGAAATAAATGCTTTGAGTTTGAGTATTATTTTGATTTCGATCAATTGAACAGAAGTTAGAATTTTCTTCTGTAATCACCCTTCAAGACGCAGATATATTCCAGCGGTCTTGAGTGCATAGCTTGCGTGTTCTGTGCTGAGCTCACGCAACGCGTCGTACGTCCACCCAGTAATAGGACTCGCCTATTATGGAGCACTGTCCCAAATTAGACGCATTATTAATTTATTATACATAAAATAAAAGGTACTATACTGTACTAGTTTAGACGTGATCTTCAGTTTAAAATCATTAAAAGTCGGTTATCATCGCGTTAACTTCAATCATCATTGTCTTCCATACTTTTCTATTAATCGTCATCGTCGCCCCCTTTCTAGCTATCATGTTCCACACAGTCCATCCACCGTTTCTTTGGTCTTCCCCTACTCTTATAGCCATCGACATTCACGTAAAGCTTTCCTCACGACATTTTTCTCATTCTACACCGGCAACCGTTTTTCACAACTTTTCAGTCACGGTACCACTTTCAGACTTCCTCTTGTACACTTATTTCATATTCTAACTATTCACGTATCATTTCATTTGCATTTTGCTCACCTAACAATACAAGGTGTAATTTTAAACAGTGGTAACCTCTTAAGGGGTCATTGTACTCATCATTATGAACAACAATTTCTACTATGGGACCAAACCCGAAATCGCGGAAAAAAAACCAGGTGTTCCCTACATTTTGAGTTGTACGAACATAAATGTCGGGAAAAGCTGATTTTTTTTTCGCGATTTCCGGTTTGGTCCCATCGTAAAAGTTGTTTATAATTATGAGTATAATGACCCCTTAAGAGATTAACACTGTTTAAAATTACACCTTGTACACAGGGTCAAATTGAATTAGCTAGCGAAACTGTGCAGATGTGATCAAATTAATTTATTTTTTGCTTTATCATGTTTAGATATCGATAGCCGTCACATCTGCGGAGTTCCGCTAGCTAATTTAATTTGATCCTGCAAATAGGGTAATCTACGCAGTACCCAGTTCCCCCGATCCCCTTTGTCTATAAATAACAAAAATCATTACAAAAATATCATTAAACCCATATGTTAAGTATTTGCGCACGCGACTTCGAGTAGGGTGAGTGGCCCTATTCATGTCCTCGTAATTAGGGTTCCGCATTGACCAAAACAATTTATTATCGCGCACCTGGGGTTCGGTTTGATAAATTGTTGTATTGTAATTAGTTTTAATGATTAACTAAACGTGTAGGATCTGGTGTAAATGATAGGGTCGCGTGGTTATTTTGGTGAATGGGTGATTATAGGTGATTGTGGTTATTAAAGTTTGCGACAGCTGCTGTGTAAAAAGCGAATGGGTTTTTTGCTTTTCTGGTGTTTGTAGGCGGTGCTGGCAAAGGTAGGTAATTATTTATTTATTTACCTAAACTTTTCACACTCAAAAAAGTACAAAGGCGGACTTAATGCCTTAGGCATTCTCTACCAGTCAACCAAGAGTGGTGAAGAGATTAGATGGCAGGTGCTCTGTTTGAGAGGAACAATGTTAAAAAAAAACTATTAAAAACATATAGATAATATATAATAATGAATTAGGTACAAATAGAATAGGTACACAAGTACATAAATAGATTTTAAACTTATAATACATATACATACATAATATTTACTATAATATATGTATGTATACCTATATTATTTATACATATACATATATACAGTGTGAGTCTTTATAATCTGCACATATCGAAATGAGGGAATCTATGCTTAATTTTATCGACGGAAAAAATGTTAAAAAAAATCTAAATATTTATTAATATTTTTTATGGATTTTTAAAAAAAATTGTTTGCTTTTGTGACCCCAGTGTATACAAAACTGTGTAACTTTTAAACTAAACGATTTATCACGATGAAACAAACTCCATAATGTTTGGAAGTAATTAGGTGTCGTCATAAAATAAAAATTATGGAAAAAAAATAGCCATAATCAAATATAAACATTTTTTTTTGGCAAAAATCTGATTTTTTTTCATTAATTTTTACAAAAATTGTAAAATTTCTCAATAACATGCCCCCATCACCTTCTTTTTTAACTTTAAGTTATTCTTCATTGTATTAGGAACCTAACGGTAAAAATTGCATGTTTTTAACTCAACCCCAACATTTTTTATCAAATGTCAAAGAAAGGCCCAACGCATAGCTACGCACATTGTTTAGCAGGTAGATAAACTTTTTTTTGTTAACTTTGTTGTGAATGCGCGCGGGTCGTTTCAAAGATGGCACTCCGAACGCGGAATCGTATTGTTCTCATAAGGGTGGTTTGTTTGGGATGATAATTAATGCAAAAGAGTTCAATTGAAACCCATTTATTATTAAATACAAAATTTAATGCATCAGGTTCTCAGAAAAATATAGAGGTGCGCATAAAAACTTGCACATGGTATTCGTTGACCTCGAAAAAGCATACGACCGGGTACCTCGTGAGGTTCTGTGGTGGGCCCTTAAGAAGAAAGGTATACCTGGGAAGTATGTGCAGTTGATCCGAGCGATGTACAGTCGATGCAGTACCCAAGTCCGGTCTACAGTGGGCACCACTGGCAGCTTCAATGTGGCGGTCGGCTTACATCAAGGGTCGGCTCTCAGCCCTTACCTCTTCCTGATGATAATGGACGCTCTGACGTCGGACATTCAGGAAGAGGCTCCCTGGTGTATGCTGTTTGCCGATGACATTGTGCTGGTTTCTGAAAGTGGCCTAGAGGTCCAGAACAGATTGTAGGTGTGGTGGCACAGACTGGAGAGTGTTGGCCTGAAATTGAGTAGAACCAAAACGGAATACTTGTTCTGCGATTTCGGCGGTCTCTCCAATCCAGTGCCTTTAGCTCTCGCCGGAACGCCCATACCAATCTGTCCCGACTTTCGGTACCTCGGGTCGCTCGTTCAAGGGGATGGTGAGGTGGACCGGGATGTAACGCATCGGATCAACGCAGGATGGATGAAATGGCGACAGGTCACGGGAACAACTTGTGACTCACGGATGCCTCTCAAGTTGAAGGGTAAAATCTACAAGTCCGTGATAAGGCCTGTCATACTGTATGGATCAGAATGTTGGGCTGTGAAAAAGACGGATGAAAAAAGATTGCACGTAGCGGAGATGAGAATGTTAAGATGGATGTGTGGTGTGACGAGAATGGATAAAGTGAGAAATGAATATATTAGGGGAAGTTTGAAAGTGGCGCCAGTGACTGAAAAATTGAAAGGGAATCGTTTGTCTTGGTATGGTCATGTGAAGAGGAGGGATGAAACGCATGTTGCTAAAAGAGTTATGAGTTTACATGTGGATGGATGGAGAGGGAGAGGGAGGCCAAAGAAAAGATGGATGGATTGTGTGAGAAGTGATATGAAAGAAAAGGGAGTCAGTGATAGTTTGACGAGTGACAGGACAGAATGGAAGGAAAAAACGTGTTGCGCCGACCCCAAATAATACGGGATAAGGGCAGGAAGATGATGATCTCCTTATCATTTCGGGATCATTGCGAATATCATTCGCACAGTTTATTATGCGGTCACGCAAATCGGCCTCACTGTTGATGGGGGTACTGTAGACGCGTTGCTTCATGGTCCCCCATAGGAAATAATCAAGGGGCGTCAAATCGGGTGAACGCGCAGGCCACCCTACAGGTCCTTGCCGGCCGATCCATTTGTCATGATAATTTTCGTTTAAAAATCTTCTTACATTTGTAGCGTAATGGGCAGGACATCCGTCCATCTGAAGAAACATCCTTTGACGCACAGCCAGTGGGACATCTTCCAATAACTGAGGCATATCATCTCTCAATAGACTTAAAAATCTTTCACCAGTCAACGTTCTCGGCAATATGACTGGTCCAATCAACATGTTATCGATAAGACCAGCCCAAACATTTATCGAAAATCTTACTTGGAAAGTAGATGACCGTTTCAGTTTCGGGTTTTCACCTGCGCGGCACCATCTGTGTAAATTTCGACAGTTAGTAATACCGTCTCTAGTGAATGTCGCTTCGTCCATCCATAGTATTTTTCTTGGAAAGTTTGGGTTTGCTCTGGTTTTTCTTTGAATCCATGTGGACATCACACACCTTGGACGCCAGTCTACGTCTTCATGTAGATGTTGCACCCTTTGATAGTGATAAGGATGCAATCCTTCTTTCTTTAAAATACGCCACACTGATTTTTGGGATATTCCGTGACGAAGAGCCAGTCGTCTAGTACTTATGGATGGATCAGCAAACAAATCACTTAATACTGCTTGTTCAGTAGCCGCATCAATAATTACTTGAGGTGGCTCGCGACGATCTCTACTTGATCCAAGTCCAGTGATCGACAACCTTCTGTGAACTTCCTGGAAGTTTCGGGCAGATGGCACTGGTTGCCTGTTAGGATACGCAGCTATGTAAGCCGCGCGCGCAGCTCTGGCACTTCCTTGTCCCACTCCATAATAAAAATGTATGTCGGCGATGTGTGCCGGGGAAAATTCACTTAAACGCGGCATCATGTAGCAGCGAACGAAAGTTATGAAAGTCCAGCGAACGAAAGTACCGAAACACATGTAGCAGCGGCGAATAATTCGGAGCGACTGCCAGTCTGACATCTGTCATAATTCAAGTTCCTTTGGCTGGCCCTACCTCCCCGACCTGCGCACATTCAAAAGAAAGTTTATCTACCTGCTAAACAATAGCTATGCGTTGGGCCTTTCTTTGACAGTTGATAAAAAATGTTGGGGTTGAGTTAAAAACATGCAATTTTTACCGTTAGGTTCCTAATACAATGAAGAATAACTTAAAGTTATAAAAAAAGAAGGTGATGGGGGCATGTTATTGAGAAATTTTACAATTTTTGTAAAAATTAATGAAAAAAAATCAGACTTTTGCCAAACAAAAATGTTTATTTTTAAATGTGGCTATTTTTTTTCCATAATTTTTATTTTATGACGACACCTAATTACTTCCAAACATTATAGAGTTTGTTTCATCGTGATAAATCGTTTAGTTTAAAAGTTACACAGTTTTGTATACACTGGGGTCACAAAAGCAAACAATTTTTTTTAAAAATCCATAAAAAATATAAATAAATATTTAGATTTTTTTTAACATTTTTTCCGTCGATAAAATTAAGCATAGATTCCCTCATTTCGATATGTGCACATTATAAAGACTCACACTGTATATATATTCAAGAGAGAGATTTAAAGATGATACTACGCTATTTAATTAATTATTAAACTTACAATTAATTATTTAAACTCACGTTGCAATAATTGTAATTACTTATTTTTATTTTTGTACGCAATCGTAGTATGTAAAGATCGTAGCAGGGG
Organism: Fissipunctia ypsillon; assembly: GCA_947568875.1. Lineage (NCBI taxonomy): Eukaryota > Metazoa > Arthropoda > Insecta > Lepidoptera > Noctuidae > Fissipunctia > Fissipunctia ypsillon. Next base: position 20,318,491 of record OX387660.1, on the reverse strand, counting down.
GCGTTTTGTAGTTTCTGCCTACCCCCATGGGAAGAAGGCCTGAGTTTATCTAACTGATTTCTCTTACTTACAGAGAAGTAGATATTTTTAACGTCCCTTGTTTTCAATGGCGTAGTAGTATATCAACAAATAGCCTTAAAACAGTTGTTGTACTCTGTGTGTTCATGGTATTATACACATTCATTATATTATTATCATGTCGTTATGTCTTAGTTATTACTTACCAGTTGATACATGCTCGCATCAGCAAGATGTAATTAATTAGGGATATTCACGATAATCCCTACCCTACATACAGGCAGAATGTAACGACGTAGTAGGTACATCCATGGTATTATGCTAGGTATAAGTACATACATAGTATTATGAACTTGAATGAACTGGCATTTTATGTCAACTGATCAAGTACATCCATCCATCCATACTTCCATACTATCCATACTATAATATTATAAATTCGAAAGTAACTCTGTCTGTCTGTCTGTCTGTATGTTACCTTTTCACGCCTAAACCACTGAACGGATTTCGATAAAATTTGGCAAGGAGACAGATGGCATCCTGGGGATGGACATAGGCTACTTTTTGTCTCAAAAATAATCCCACAGGGGGTGATATAGGGGACGAAAGTTTGTATGGGAAACCCAGCATTTCTTAAGTTAGGGATATGAAAATTCAAATTTATGCTTTTGGTAGGAAATAAGGAATTATATGGTTCAGTGTTTTTGAAAAATCATCCCCTAGGGGGGATAAAATAGGGGTTGATTTTAAAAATCACAAATAATATTAGAAATGTTGTGTTTTTAAGAGATTTAAGGGATCGGAAATGTAGTCATTGTTCGTATCTTGACTTCTTGAGGTAACATTTTAATCTTTATTTTTAACCGACTTCAAAAAAAGGGGAGGTTCTGAATTCTGTTGTATGTTTTTTTATGTTTGTAACCACAGTACTCCGTCATTTATAAACCGAATTGAAAGCACATACTTTCAGATTGGTCCAATTTTTACCAAAATTCAGTTTTGATGATAGGATCCATGAGGAACTGAGGGAACTCCTCAGGTAGGCAAACACGTAGCGATTTTGGTATTTTCATCAACAAGTCAAGCATTTGCATTCAGAAAGCATCATTTGGTGAAGTGGAACCGACGAAGAAGACCGCAGATGGCCACGGGAACTCCTCAATGATAAGTATTTCACGGGTGGGGATATAAGATATCTCGATTAAGATAGTTAAGCGACTATGACGAAGCAAATTTAAATAAATGGTTCTGATGAAAATAGTACCATCGAACTGATCTGATGATGAAGCTGGAATGTAGGCACCGGAACTCCGTAATAAAACAATGTATCCTAGGCGTGTTTGGGCTTATTGGAATTGTCGTGAGATGCACTCTGGCTATAAATGATTTTAATGGTAATATGCTTCAAATTGCCCTCCTTGAGTCGTATGTTATGTGTACGATCTGTCGTCGCATGGTTGATTCAATTATTTGTTGGCGACGGCATACAAACCTGATAGAACTATGCTTTTCAAACTTCTGATACGACTTAGCGCGACATATATTTGCCGTTTTGCAAAGTTTTTATTTGAAAGGGCTACTGAGGTGGGCGCATATAAATTTGGTCAAATTCTGATGAGTGGTTTTTGAGTTAGATCCAATAAATAATATGTATTTTTTTCCATTTAGTGTACCTATGTTGATTATGTTATAATAACTTCCTGTCGCTGTTATTTATTTAGCAAGTAGTGGTATACGAATTTTGGTGGGGAGGTACCACAACTAAAAAGTGGAAAATTAAACTTATTTATAAAAAAAAACAACCGACTTCCAAGAAAAACACAAAAAAGTGAAACATGACCTTAATTTCAGAAGTCGGTGCAAAAACGAAAATACTTAACCGACTTCCGAAATTAAGGTTATTTTTCACTTTGTAGTGTTTTTTTTTTTGGAAGTCGGTTGTTTTTTTTTTTATAGATAAGTTTTTTTATTAAAATCGGTCCATTCGGTTAAAAGTTATTTCTTATTTTATTAGAGCGTGACCGGCATAATTTTAACTAAACCAAGTCCTCCCGCCGCGTTTGTCCGTATTTTTTTTTTTTTTTTGTGGATGGGAAATCATCAAATGACTTCTCCCGCTCTGGGCGGAGCGGGAGGGCGTGTCAGACTTTTACTGACTAAAACCCACCCGTGTTCCTTCTGTTGCCTGTTCCGGGGACACGGTAACTCTTTCGAACATCCCGCAACCCTAGCTGGCATCGGCCCTAGCGGACCCCGTCAATAGTGCTGACATCTCTTTAAGGCGCGCGTGGAACACAACGCACCGTCGACTCGGGCTTGGTCCTTACCGGACAGCGAGCTACCCATTACTCGCCGTCCGCAAGCCCGCGCCTACGGTGGCCGGGAATCGGCTGCCAATTCCCGACGCCCAGGGCGTCTCCTGCGGCGACTAGGGGCGTGAGGGCGCAAAGCTTGCCTCTCCCTCACGCGTCCCGCGTCCTCCTTCGCGAGCATTACTGCTTCGCAGAAGGAGGTAATGGCTTCCCATGTACTCTCGCTCCGTACCATGGCCTGGGCCAGGGCCGGACGCGAGAGATCGCCGCCGCCGATCGCTTCCGCGAGGACACGGTGGTGCTCTGCCCAAGCCGGGCAGACCTCCATCGTATGCTCCACCGTGTCCTCCGGGCGATCCACACAGTGGTGACACCCGGGCGTTTCCTCCCGCCTTATCCGGAACAGGTAGCTCCCGAAGCACCCGTGTCCGGTGAGGACCTGCGTCAGGCGGAAGGTGAGAACGTCGTGGCGCCTCTCCAGCCACTCCTCAAAGAGGGGACTTATCGCTGCAATTGTGGCGTGCCCAGCGCTGGGTTGCAACAATCGCACTCTCCATGCCGCCATGAGATCCTGCCGGAGCTCTGTCCGCCATGCCGCGATTTCTCGCGGCAACGGAGTTACATCCTGCTTCCTCGCGCCACTCCCACATGTGCGCGAGGACTTTTGCCTCCAGATCCCATGGCGGTAATCCGGCAAGGAGGTTCGCCGCCTCCCCGGAGACCGTGCGGTATCCCCGGGCTAACCGGATGGCTATGACCCTCTGGGACGCGTTCAACCGACGGACCGGTCGCCGCCTCACGGAACGCGCCCACAACGGAGCTCCGTAAAGGGCCATGAACCGCACGACCCCCGCGTAGAGCCTCCGGTAGGAGGCGTTTGGACTCCCCAGATTGGGCAGGAGCCGCCTCAAGGTAGCCCCGGCCCGCTCCAGTCTGGGAGCCAAACGTCGGAAATGCTACAGTTATTTGGGAACCCGATGGTGGCGCGTGCCGAGGACCATGAAAACACATGGCCTCAGACTTGTGCAAGGCCACCTCGAGTCCCAATTGCCGGATCCTCTCTACGATCGTCGCAACCCCGCGTGCCGCTAATTCGGCTGCCGCCTGGTGCGACCTCCCCTGCACCAGGACCAGCGTGTCGTCAGCGTAGCAAACTACGCTGACGCCACCAGGGAGGTCAGCGCGCAGCACCCAGTGGTACCCGATGTCCCACAGATGCGGTCCCAGAACAGATCCCTGTGGGACACCGCACGACATCTCTCGCCAGTTCCACTCTCCCCGGTGACCGGGGTAGATGACGGCCCTGTCCGTCAGATAGGCCGTCTGTCCGTCTGAACGCGATAAACTTAAAAACTCCCGAACGGATTTTCATCGGGTTTTCACCAATGGATGGAATGATTCATGAGGAAGGTTTTGGTGTATAATTCATTCATTAAAGTTTTTTTTATAAATTGGCTAAAATATAATGATAAGATGATTGTTGAAGATGTCGGCAAAATCATGCCGACTGGGAGCTTTCTGGCGGGTGCCGCGTAAACCAATAGAGTATTACGGAACATAGAGTACTTTTAATCCCAGCAGTACGTTCCCGTGGGATATTCATCGGGGTCTAGCTTCAATTTTCTGACTAACTGACCGACTCTTTGACAATTCAAAAGTGCCTGTAAATGGTTTAATTGAAATAAATGCTTTGAGTTTGAGTTTGAGTTATTTTCCGACATCCACGCGGGCGAAGCCGCGGGCAAAAGCTAGTACATACATAAACTCACGCCTTCTTCCCATGGGATGCAGATACTAATAATCAAACTGATCAAATAAAATAATATGCAGAATTTGATTGTTTTTAGTTTTTGGTGCTCCTACCCTACCTAGAATATGGCACTTATTTAGCTCCAAAAACGTGAAAAGAGACAAAATTTGCCACTAGCAAATAGCCGCATCAAGTCACAGGGCCTCAAGCTTTATTAGGTAAGTTCTAGTTTTTGCCCGCGGCGTCGATCTCGTAGAGGTCGGAAATAATCCTACGGGAATGTACTACCGGGATAAAAATGTATCCCATGTCCTAACCCAAATCATGGTCTACCTTTATGTCAAACTTCATCGAAATTCGTGCAGGCGTGAAAAGATAACAGACCGACAGAGTTATTTTCGCATTTAATCACGTAATTATTGCTGACCTCACACATCAAAGGAGATGATCCCCAAAGAATCTTTTTAAGGGCAGAGGCGTCGATAGCAAATAAATCTAAAAGCCGATAATATCGATAATACCGACCACTGACTAATACTTGGGGCGAAGGGGAAGGGGAGATAGTCATTATTACTTTTAGATAGTTTTATAGCGTTACTTATTGTGGAACTTCGGATGCAATCGGGAACATCCGGGAGTTTTCGTGTTGATTTTCTGAAAATGCTTCTTTTCTGAAACATGTTTGACGTAACTAAGGTATGTTCATACAACGTGGCAATGCCGCCAGGCTCTTGGGCACATTACCAGTCGACAGCGATACGGAGGAATATTTTGACGCCATATTTTAGTTTGTTAATAGTTTTAATTAGGTTAGGTTATTATATTTTTTCTATAAATAGTTGGTTAGTTAATTTATTGCCTGTATAACAGAGGCGAAGCGCGCTAACAACTCCATTCCTACCGGCTTCCCTTTGGAGGATCGGAAGAGTAACTTCACCTACCATCATAGAAAAATAGCACATTCATTAATGTCTACAATTGCCAAATAATATACATACCAACAACAACACAAACTGTTCTAAATAAGCCGGCGCCACAACGTGGTAATCGTATTTGTATGACTATTTGTAAATGAATAATTTCTTCTTCGGCTTCCCTCCTACGAAATGTCAAGCCTCACTGCTGTATAAATAATAAATACCTCAGGTATGTTAGGTAAATGCTAGTATATTATTTTAATATATTTAATTACTTATTTAAAAAAAAAATGATTAATACACTTTCATACAATTAAATTATTAAATTACAGGTGTTTGAGTACAATCACAGACTACAGTATAAAATTAACTGAAGCACATTTTTTTAATAGACTAGCAAGATTAAATACGAATCTAAAACCCCCGTTCGAATATCGTCACATAATACTTATTTTTAGCAAGATACAGATCTAGCTCTCATTTCTTACCTACTTGTGGAAAAATTGCAAAGAAAAGCACAGTTTTACTTTTTAGCGGACATGCGAGGCCCTTTCAAAAGAGCCACTAGCAACTCTGCCTACCCCCCTACGCTATGAATATTTCCCACGGTAAAATTGACTTTACAATATTTGGAAAATGCTTTAAAAGAGGCTGGACGCTTCACTGCGCTACGCTCAAGAGCACTTGTAACTATCCACTCAACTTACACAATCAAAAACGAACTTTAATTTCGAAAAAATAAAGTCCTTTTTCGAAATTTCAGGTGTCTGTCCACTTCCGATATAAAGGCTGTTGGAAATTGGCTTTTGTCCGCGTCGAAATAAGGTGTAATTTGAATTGCAATGTCGTGAAAGCTTTTCAACGCTTTTAAAGGCCGTGGTTTAGACAGGATAAGGTTAATTTTAGATTTTCTTATGTTTAGATAGTATTGAATTTGTAATGGAATTTGCTTACCCTCACGTCGAATGAAGACATGCTTTTTGCTTTTTTTACCTATGCCATTTGCTAAAGACAGGAAGGATCCACTTGAAATCTATATATCTACATATATGTACATACAAATAAATAAAATTGAAGTGACTGTTTGTAATGTCAAAATAACAACTTTCTACAAGTGCATAAGAAAGTATATACGGTGCTTATAACAAAAAAGCTATTTTTTTAATTTTTTGTCTGTCTGTTTGTACCGGCTAATCTCCGAAACGGCTGGACGGATTTTGACGGGACTTTTACTTGCAGAGGTAGCTGATATTACGGGGAGTAACTTAGCCTACTTTTATTTAAGAAAAATAATTAGGGTTCCGCGCAAAAAATTTGAAACCCATGAAATTGTGAACAAAACGTCGGATTTGAAAAATTCGTAGGTAGGCAAGTATTCTTATCAATCGCCTAAATTACAAGATAAACAAAAATATTTGCAACAAGCCGCGTGCCCGTTGGGATGCCTCATCCAGTCATCGGCAAAAAGTAAATTTGAAAAGTCAAAAATCCCGGACTGTGTAAAAAATGAACTTTAAAAAAGATGGAAATAAGATGACCTATGTATTTTGTCTCCAAACAATCTCATGCAGTCGGAGGCATCTTCTCAACATTAAAGGCCTCCGATTGCATGAGATTGGTATACACCCAGTGACACTCGCGCAATAATGACGAATCTAACGACAGATCATCCATCGGTTCAGCCGTTAGGTACCTACGAGGGAATATAGGGACGGACATACATACATACAGGTCAAATACATAGCCTTCCTTTTTTGGCTTTGCCGTATTCGGGTAAAAATGACGAACCTCCATAGAAACTGTCATCCTATTCAATCCCTTTAGGGGTTGAATTTTCAAAAATCCTTCCTTAGTCACTTTTCGTTTTGAAAGGAACGCTTGTACCATGGCGGACATTTGCGGTGAACCACTTTTCAACCTTATTCGCTTAGTAATATGGTCTAGTGTACAACACATTTCATGCTGCTAGGCCCATCGGATAATTTAGGCTGTGCGTTCTCTTTCAGTGAATTTATGATTTTTGTTAAGTAAGGAGATCAGCAGTAATGGTTACGAGTTGTAGGTCGTAGGTTCGAACCCAGGCAGGCGCTTTACTTTGTGTAAATAATTTCACCACCAATGCTCTCAAAACCGTGAAGGAAAACATTGTGAGGAAACCGGCATGTCCTAGAAACAAAAATTCGAAGATGTGTGTGACATCTACCAACCCGCACCGCGTGGTAGATTACAGCCCACTCCCTCTCGAAGGGAGGAGGGCTCCGCGTCCGAAACTTCACAATTTTATAGTGTGTAAATGTCCTCGTGTAAATCACTTTAGCAAAATTTCACATTGCGCAAACGCCTAGTTTTTGAGCAAAAAATCTTAAAGTTTCAGAAAAAACAACTAAATACAATAAATGTCTTTCAATGTTATTATTTTTGTGTTCTTTTTTATGTTAACCTATTACACGGTACACTGTAGTGTACTGCGTAACACTAAAAACACTACGATGCAAGAGCGGGCGAAATTAGCTCGGGACTTGGGGCACTCCGACTCGGACAGGTTAGGTTAGATTAGCTTCGTGTTTTTTTTTAAACCATAGAACCCCGCGAAGCGGGGCTCCGTCGATTCCGCTTTACTACTTTTCTTTTTCTCAGCGCCTATGGTTTTGCGCACTTTGGGGTTTTCAAATATACACTAAAAAGGGTCTACTGTACCCAAACAAATTGCTACTATAAAAAGGCGACGGGTGTTAATGTACAGTGGTCTCAGAGAGGAGGCCTGTATGCCAGCAGTGGGAACATTATAGGCTGATTATGCTAAGTACTTAGATACTTTATTCAACAGTTCTTGTCGATGTCTATATTTGAAAATAAAACAGAATCAAAGTACAGACCTAAACGGACTAAAGCTCCTTCAAACAGGCGCGATTCGCGTCGCGAGTATTTCTAAGTTCCTAAACTCAGTAGCTAGCCGCTATGCCGCTATTTTATTTTTAAGATAGGTATACACTTGGCGGGACACCAAACGCCTGAGACGTAATAACAATAAAACTACTATTGTGTCTCGTTCAATGTCCTTCAACCGATTAATAATACACTTAGGGCTGATTTCACCAATGAAACTGAACGCGATCAGCACATAAATCACGTTTAAGGGCTATCAGTGTCAACGTAGGCGCGGGCTTGCGGACGGCGAGCAATGGGTAGCTTGCCGTCCGGTAAGGACCAGGCCCGAGTCGATGGCGCGTTGTGTTCCACGCGCGCCTCAAAGAGATGTCAGCACCATTGAAGGGGTCCACTATGGCCGATGCCAGCCGGGGTTGCGGGATGTTCGAAAGATGGAACAGAAGGAACACGGGTGGAACAGCTCTTGAACGTAGTTTAGATGTGCTGATCGCGTTCAGTTTCATTGGTGAAATCCGCCCTTAGGCGTTGATATAGCCCTTAAAAATACCCTTAGGGTACCTACATCTTCTATCGATTCCACTTCAAGATATTTTATTTCCAAGAAAGGTAAGTCTCGACTGTAAATATCTTCAGCTTCCAGTCTATTTGACTAAACAGATAACGAATAATACTGAAACTCACAAAGGAGAGCCTACAAATTGATACATCAATAATTACACCATTACCTGAGAAAACACACCGGAATATCAACCTTATTATTTAGAAAATAGAGGGTAAAGTTGTAGGAGAGTAAGTGTGGGTAAAAGAGATATTATTTCAAGTAAATAGCTAAGGGAGGAACAAAAAAGTTAGTAATAAACAGGACGCAGAAGTAATAAATTATTTCCATTTGCTCTCACAAGCGATGAAAGTAGAAATGCTTTCTGTAGTCACAATGTAGGTGAAGATGTCTGTCTGTCTGTACGGGTTGAATGGTTTCCAAAGATGTTTCGACGCATTTCGGCTGCACGCAAAATCAAGTTTTGTCGTCAAAAAATACATACCTACTTTGCTTTTTCTTTTCATGATTATAAAAATTGAAGATTTTCTTCAGTAAATTATGAAGGCCAAAACACGATTGACACAATTTGGCTCGATACAAATAAATCGCAAATATTCCTCAAAATTAGCATTTTCTATAAGAAAAACTGTTTTTTTCGAATGTAATTAAAGCAATTTCAATAAAATTACGCATACACGTACACAATTAAAGACTTAAGGATTATGGGTTTATTTAAATGTCAAAGAAATATTTTTTTAAATTCGTTAGCTCCGTTTGGCCATACCTATGCTCTCGACCCCGTTACGATACCATTTCGCCTTAAATCAGGGAAATTATTTGTTAAGCAACCTGCAAATACCAACTTAAATTGTCCGTATATTCAAATGACAACTATCATTCTTTGACAGATATAGGCAAATTGACGTAAGGTGTCAACTTGCATAGCAATTAATTTCCCTGGCTGTACTGATTAACACCAACTTAACTGTACATACAGACATGCATCTAGGAGTGGGTTCTGGTCAAAAATGCAGCGGTTGGGATTGAACTCGTGACCTCTTGGTCACCAAGCCGTGCTTTGACCACGTTGCGCTATTGTCCCATTGAAGAACTTTACTTTTAATTACCCAAGTTACACGAGGTTTTTACCATTCTGGTGATCGCAGTATGTTGTTATAACTCTGATGTAACCCATCCTCTCTCTTCGTGACATTAACTTGCCGGAAAACACAGTACTTAAGGGGGAAGCGCTAAGGTAGCCCGCGAAATTCAAATTTTCTTACGATTTTTGCGATTTGCAGCTCAGTGTCTGGGTGTATGTTGATTAAAGTATGATACGCGACCGTAACAAATATGTATTTATAGAATTATAATATTAGAATTAGTAATACAATTCCTTAAGTTAGTATAATCCTGAAATGTTAAGTTTCATAAAAAAAAGTCATTCAATAGACTTACTTGGTCTTAGAGAGTTGTATTGATGACTTTAATGATTATAATTCTGTAAACTCATATTTGTTACGGTCGTGAACCATATTTCAATCAACATACAACCTAATACTGACCTGCAAATTGCAAAAAACGTAAGAAAATTTGAATTTCGCGGGCTACCCTGGCGCTTTCACCTTAAATATTCATAAGCCATTATTACAGCTGCAGATCATCCTACTGCAATGGCAGGTGGAACAGAGCCTTAAAGGAATGGATGCCGAGAAACGGTAGAAGGAGCGTTGGCAGAACAATAGCCAGGTGGGTGGACGACCTACAGAAGGTCGCGGGGAAGACCTGGATGAGACTCGCATAGACCAGAGAACCTGGCACAAAAAGAAGGAGGTCATACTCAGCAGTGGGTGGCACCAGGCTGCCAATGACGATGATGATCCCACTGCAAGGCCTATTCTTCTCATTTTTCTTCTTCTAAAAGTCAGTCACAAGTAAATATGTCAAGAATAAAGAAAGCTTCTAAATTCATAGCAGCTGAAGTCGGACTAAAACCTAGTGTTGAAGAACGCTTGAGAAAACTGTACAAAATACGAGTATATGAACACACTTGTGTGGGGAACGCTCTTTCCGTTCGCGTATAAACAGACTATATTACAGTAGTAAATAGAATAAATACTTGCCTAGCTTTGTAATGTAACAGATTTATTGATAGAAAACAATTTCTTTACTAAGATAAAGGTACACATTTCTAATCATCGTATGCCTAGCCTTTTTCCAACTACATATGTTGGGGACAGCTTCCAGTCAAACCGGATGCAGCTGAATTCCAGTATTTTACATGGAGCGACTGCCTATCTAACCTTTACAACTCAGTTACTGGATATTACGATACCCCTTGGTAAGATTGGTTGTCAGACTTTCGGGCTTCTGACGGCCCGTAACGACTGTCAAAGATCCAAGAATGACAGCCGGGACCAATGGCTTAACTTGCTTTCCGAGGCACAGGGGTCTCGGTATGTAAAGATGGTCACCCATCCACGGACCGACCGCGGCAAGCGTAGCTTAACCTGATCGATCGACCACATTTCTGAGAGTGAACAGAAATAAGAGGCACCTTTACAATAATTATATTAACCTGAAACTAGCACATTGCATAGCAAAGGGTTTCTTCTCATAGAGAGAAGGAAAGGGTGGTTCGCTGTTTTTTTTTGCAGAAAAGGTACCTACTTAAGCTGTGTGCCTTTTAGTCTGTGCTAAATAATGTATTTATTTTTGTTTAAGCCTACGTCATGTGATGAGTTGATGAAGATCTTATAATGTTAAATCCAGACAGCCGAGGCCCGGACTCCACCAAAGCGGAAATGTGCGGAGATTTCCGAGGCGGAGACGAGAAGAAATGTTTTTCAGCTAGGGTGTATCCAACGAAACTGTGCGGAGATGCGTACTGGCGGTCGCGGCTGGCGGGTTGTGTGACGCGGGGGCAACTAGCGGTGCCGCTCACTGGACACCACTCACATGTCATCTCCGCTGAGCGCCGTCGCCAGCTTGCGAAACACAGCTCACATCTCAGCTTCGATGGCGCCATACAAATATGATACATCTCCGCTCAGTGGTATCCACTGATGCTGAGTGGAGACGAGACTCTATTTTTTGTTTAAAACACATCTCCTCTCCTCTCGTCTCATCTCTGTTTTGTGGAGTCCGGGCCTTACGCTCGGATCCTATAAACAAAAACGAATATTTTTAGCCGACTTCAAAAAAGGAGGAGGTTCTCAGTTCGTCGGTATCTTTTTTTTATGTATGTTCCCCGATTACTCAGTAAATACGGCCGTGATCTCGCGAGAACGAGATTGCATTCCCTAGCTGTCGCGTCGTGCCTGTCTGCAGGAGCTTTAACTTTACTAGATAAAATTAATAAAACCGAAGAAATAGTTCCACTAAGTAAAGGTAATAACAGCATCTAGTAAAAGACACGCGAAGTTTAAGAACTTCACGGCTGTGTGGTTGTGTGCGGCTTTGTGACGCACGCAGCACTTGCAAGTACTGGCACACTCAAGTACGTAACGCTCAAAAGCCTGAGCAAAAAGCTTTGCACGGCGTGCTCTTAGGTTGTCGGTTTGGTGGTGAAAGATGGCGTTTTAGAATAGAATAGAATACTTTTTATCACGTCTATTCAAAAAGAGCTAGTTTATTCTTCGTAGACAGGGCCTAAAATAGCTCTTTAATCCCCAGGGACTAAAAGTGATTATGTGGATATTGTTCGTAAAAGTTCTAATCACCAAAGAGATCAGTCATGAACATTGTATAAATAACTGGCTGTTGCATAACGCGCACGAGCCTTAAAAAAAAGTTTGAAAAAATTAAAAACGCACGAAATGCGTTCCGCCTTTCATTCGTTACTGTTTACTCAAAATCGGTTTTTTTTTAATATGTCTTATTGTTCCTAATTGTATGTAAATAAATAAACGTACTATCATACATTACACTTACTTATTTTCTCCTAGAGGGTGATAAAAAGTAGTGTCCACCTCGGGAGCAACACTATTTTAAGCTCGAGTGATGTAGGTACTCTACTCACTCTCGCCTTTAAAATAGTTGTTTGCTCCCTTGGCAAACAATCTACTATTATTATATAGGTACCTACACCATGCAAACTACAGATCTATACTTAATATTACGAGTATAAAGCTGAAGAGTTTGTTTGTTTGGTTGAACGCGCTAATCTCAAGAACTCCTAGTTCGAATTGAAAAATTTTTTTAGTGCTAGATAACCCATTTATCGAGGAAGGCTATAGGCTATATAACATCACGCTACGACTAACAGGAGTGGAGCATCAATGAAAAATGTTGCAAAATCGGGGAAAATTTATTCCTTTTGAGAGCTTTCGTTGCGTGCGCTGCGTAAACGGTTAAAGTTACGCAAAAATCATGTATGACGAAATTGTTCCGTTTAAAAACGTTCTAAAAAAAGTTTGCAATAGCATATGTCTATCTTTTAAGGTTGGCTAACTATAACTTTTTTAATGGTAATCAAATTTGTTATAAAATAATGCATTATTTGCGAAGGTGTTTTCATAAACATGGTATTAATTATTATCCAAATAAACAGTTTCATAATCAAGGTTGATTAAGTACATGTAAATTCCTTTTCAAGTTATTCGAATCGGACCTTACGTTTAGAAATTACGACGGGTATAAAGTAAGAAAAATGCGCTTAGTCTATTAGTTACCTACAAATTTTATTTTTTATTGACTGTTTGAACGCGCTAATCTCTGTCACTACCAGTCGGATTTGAAAAGTTCTTTTTGCATTTTATAGCCCAATTCTTAAGAACGGCTAAAGGGTATGTAATATTACGCTAGGACCCTTAGAAGCCGAGCAAAAACAAAAAAGGAAGAACGAGCGCTAAGCGAAAACGAAGTAACAGCGCGGGCAGGCGATGCGATGCGACGGGGTGGGTCGGGGGAGCAAGAAATTTCACGCGGACGAAGAATCGGGCAGAAGCAGAAGATATATGTATAACAAGCTTGTGTCACGATGTATGTCCTGAATGAACTTCGAAACTACTGAACCGATCTTGATGAAATTTGGTCACTATATGTAATTTAGTCCAACTTAAAAGATAGGATAGTTTTCATCTCGATTATTGATCTCAAGTAACAGGGCGGGCAGGCGATGCGATGCGACGGGGTGGGTCGGGGAAACAAGATTTCACGCGGACGAAGTCGCGGGCGGAAGCTAGTACCGTATAAACTTTAGTTAAAGTTTAAACTTTCACATGCATTTAGTAAAAAGCTGTTATTTTGAGTACTATACCTAAAAAAAATGCGAAAGATTCCAAGCGTTTAAATTTTCTGTGGTAAATACAGAAGTATGTACAATTTCAGATTTGCGAATGAGACGTCATTTTAATTTCCATCACAGTGTATGTAATTAGCAAGGTCCTGTGTAGTAGCTATGTCTTATTTCAAAATCATTACTAATACTACTATTTAAATATAAACATTTCGTTTACTAACTATTCCCCAAGCAAATATTGTCATGATTGTAACTGATGCAATTTTAGAATCGCTTCAGCTGTGGCAGAGACAATGCTAGTTCACACACACTTGGATCCTGTGACACTGTTGAGAAAGGGTAAAATAAATCTATGGTTTGGGTAGGCCATTTGACACCATGGTTAGTCCTACCGTTGAGAGGCTTGTGGCTAAGTAATAACAGCCGCACGGGTCGATCAGTCAGGTTAAGCAACGCTTGCCGCAGTTGGTCCGTCGATGGGTGACCATCTTTACATACATACCAAAACCGCTCCGTGCCTCGGAAAGCAAGTTAAAGCCACTGAAGGTCCCCACTGTCATTCTTGGGTCTTTGACAGTCGTTACGGGTCGTCAGACGCCCGAAAGTCTGACATCCAGTCTTACCAAGGGGTATCGTATTACCCAGTAACTGGGTTGTGGAGGTCAAATAGGCGGTCGCTCCATGTAAAATATTGGTATTCAGATGCATCCGGTTAGACTGGAAGCCGACCCCAACATGTTGGGAAAAGGCTAGGCAGATTGATAGTTAGTCCTACCGTTCCAGTCAGCCCATCACTACTATTCAGTTTGTTTGAAAAAAAAAAACACTTTTTTATTTCATTTTGAGGCTAGGATTTAGTAAGTATTTAATATAGTTCCAAAAAACTTTTATTATGCACTAGTTTCAGCCTGCGACTTCGTCCGCGTGAAATTTCTTGTTCACCCGACCCACGGACCCACCCCGTCACATCGCATTGTCTGCCCGCGCTATTACTTCGTTTTCGCTTAGCGTTCTTTCTGACTTTTTTTTCTTTTTGCTCGGCTCCTAAGGGTCCTAGCGTGATGTTAAATAACCTATAGCCTTCCCCAAGAAGTGGGCTATCAAACGCAAAAAGATTTTTTCAAATCCAACTGGTAGTTCCACAGATTAGCGCGTTCAAAGAAACAAACGAACTTTTTAGTTTTATTATAATATTAGTACAGAATAGGACAGGTTTCATTTATTGTCGTTTCCACATTGTATAGACGTAATGTGACGCCAATGCTGTTTTTGGAAACCCAAGCTGTAGCCATCAGCATTCAGTGAGCCGCTATTATAATTTCCCCGTCACCGCTCCCGCTCCGCTCATCACGCAGACCCCACTCTAGGCCAAAGCTTTGTTTCAAAAGGCTCGCCTTTGAAGCTAGTTGGACATTGTTCTTTTGAGAATGTCACGTCACTAATCGCATAGTGATGTACTTACCTTTGTTTCCGTAGTCTTTAATTAAATATGTTTTCAACTATGTTTTGATTTATCTCTATATCTACGAGTATACAAATAAATAAAATGGAAGTGTCTGTTTGTAATGTCAAAATAATAGTTTTTTACTAAATGTATATGAAAATACTAGCAGTGCCCTGCGGTTTTACCCGCATAAGCCTCGATCCCGTAGGGATATCGGGATAAAGAGTACCCTATAAGTTAATCCAGGTTATAAACTATCTGTGTGGCAAATTTCATCCAAATCCGTTAAGTAGTTTTTGCGTGAGAGAGTAACAAACATAAATCCATCGATCCATCCTTACAAACGTTCGCATTTATAATATTAGTAGGAAGCAGTATAGGGTAAGACAGTAGGATTACTATACTTATCATAAAAAAATTGTCTGTCCGTCTGCCTGTTTGTTTGTGTGTCCGGCTAATCTCCTAAACGGCTAGACCGAATTTGACGGGACTTTTATTGGCAGATAGCTGAAGTTATAAGGAGTAACGAGGCTATTTTTATTCTAGGTAAAGAATTAGGGTTCCGCGCAAAAAAATTAAAACCCATGAAATGTAAACAAAATCCGAGTCAACTGCATCCACGCTGGCGACAGCTCGTTATGTATAAACTGTATTATGTTCTGTAACTGTTTAGTCAGTTTTTATACATTTATAGGTAAATGATTTAGTAAATTAGTTAAATGGACTGACTGTTCTGCCTGTTATCCGAGAATAAATTGAGGAAAGCCGAGAGTCAAATTGATGTGTAGAACGGTGTTGTCTCCCTTCAAAACGGACCGACTCTCAGTAATGAGGAACACGAAAATGAAAAAGACCATGCACACGCCCAATAAAGTGATCCGTAGTTGGGACGAAGAAAGAAGAGGCAGAATTATCCGAAGAACCAACTTAACATTGCAGTTGAAAAACATATTCTCCCATACATTCCAACTGCAAATGCAAGTTTGTACGCACAATATTGAGAGATTTACCATGTTATTTTAAATTTTCTTATTTGCCCCCAAAAGTGAATCTCATATAACTCATATTCAATATTTACCTTGTACGTAGCGTACAGGAGCTAGACCACCACCTCTTAAAGCAGTATTATTGTAGGTAATCTTACTTCAGTGTGGGAAAGAGATGGAGCTAGACGTCCTGTATAGCTCCATCTCTTTCTCACACTGAAGTAACATTAAAATAATACTGCTTTAAGAGGTGGTAGTTGGCCCCCAGGTCTGTGTTTGGGTCACATAAATTCATAATGTGTAGCAAAATTCAACTTAATCGGTCCAATATATTCGGAGCAAATTGGCTGCGACACACGGACAGACAGACACACGAATGATCCGATAAGGGTTCCGTTTTTTCCCTTTTGAGGTACGGAACCCTAAAAATAATCGTAATTTACCTACTTAGTAAATAATTACCTAAACACGTTTTTAGTGTTTGTATTGTGTTATCAGATGAAATTAGAGTAGGAGACATCACATCATTACCACACATGATTCAACATAAACAAAAACATTGTTACATAATAATATTATCTAAACTAAAGTACTCTTCTGTCATGTCCATAACCCATAAACCCAAAATACTTAAAAACTGACCCAAAACGGACACAACTCGAAAAAAACGAAAAAAAAACATGTTGCAATCGAAAACATTTTTCGTCCAACAGCAGAAGTTACACAACTCAGAAATTCAAAAAAACGCGGCGCTTCGGATCGGACTCGAAAGCGAAATAAAAATGGACATAAAACTTTTTTTTCTATGTTTTTGCCAACGGCCTCTCGTTTCGTATAATATTCATGGCCCGTTTTTTACACCTTACGCCTTTTACCCCGCATAAATGTGAATTATATCATTTTTACCAACATTTTTGTGCTGAAATATCGGAAAATTGGGTATTTGGTATGAGACTGACCTATGTATCTTCTATTTTATTGTTTGTTTCGAATATACTTAATGTTAAAGAGTTTTATGTTGTAGATTATGTGAGTACCGTGTGAATGGGTGTGTGCGTACCGTACCGAGAGACAAGTAAGGTAATGAAAATGAGAACGTCATCCTCATCACATACCTACGGGCTATAATTGTTATTGGCTGAATTATCTTTCTCTATTGTCTTTCTACGTAATTTTTAAATAATATTAATAATAATTTGATTTTACGACTTGTAGGTAAACTGAAAAGTAGGTAAGATTTTTTTAAAGATTTCCTAGATTTGCCATATTGCTGTTTATTACTTACCCATTTATGTTTAATTAAATAATTATGCGTCTGACAAGTAGAATGAGTAGAAAGGCTTTAAGGCTCCTGCAAATAGGGGCGACACGCGGTGCCTTTGTATCGCGTCGAGTGTCGCGCCTGTTTGCAGGAGCCTTTATTATCAAGCAATAATTTTTTTTTTTTTTTTTTTTTTAAAGTAAATAAATAAAAGGCCAGTTTACTTTTTTCCATAATAAGTGTAGATTGGTAGGTTCTTTTTACGTTTTCATTAAATCTCCTGCAGGAAATATACGGTAAAGTGAATGCATGAAGGAAATGAGCCCAGATAATGTGGCTACGCATAATTTTGTAGGTAGGTTATTTTACTTTATCCTTACGTGTTTTATTAAAAATATGTAAATTTAAAAAAACCCCTTACTGCAAACATCGTAAAATTATATGAAGCACTTTATACCCATTAAAAACCCAGAGACTGAAGTATGCACTTCGACAAACAAAAAACAATGCACACTCATCGAAGTAATGTTTTTATTTTTAAAACTGAATTTGGAACACGTGGCCCTAAACAAAAACGCGCCAACTCACAATTTGTGCAATGATTGTAAGTTAAAACTAATGCGTGCCATGTGGTCATTCCCGGTCATGCCATCGCGGGTCCGCTAACTTCATTCTGATCTCCCCATCCTTCTCTCACAAATAGTTTTCCATTCAAATTTTATCTGTTCTTTCTCTCGCTCTCGCGCGGCCGTCAGTTCGCGTCGGAGCGTAGAGCGTGGTGGACGTACGACTCTTTGCCGGTACACGTGACAACTTTCGTAAAAAAACGTTGTAAATACTTTTTTTGAAAGTACCGCGGTGTTTGCGCGAGTGTCAAAACAGTTTCTGTGTTCAGTGCGTTGGATTTTCGTGAGAAAAATATTTTTGTTTTGTGCATATTTTGGAATGTTGCAAAGATCACAGGTAGTCGCGCGGCTGTGAGCGCGAAGTGAACGGATTTCTATACGGTTGGTATTATTTTTCTCTTATCAGTATTGTCAAGTACTGTTTCTACGTGGCTGTTAAAGTTTTTTCGATAAAACATACAGTTTTATCGTTATCGGAGCGAATTTGTTGATATGCTCTGATGTAAACTTATCTGTTTGGACAACTGCAAAGTACGTAAGTGCAATAAATTCAAAGGTACCCGCATAATGAGTTTCATGAGAAATCCAAGGTTTTCCATCAATCGATTAGTGGCTTTACACAAATGTATAAATAGTGATTTGATTTAACACTTTATTCATGTTTCTAAACTCTAACCGCGGTGTAAAAACTTCAAGGTTAACATTTAAAGCCTTATTTGTGCCTGTACACGCAAAAACTTCGACCATTCATGATGATACCTCGTTCACAGACAGTAATTGGTTGGAATAATATTTACATCATTAGAACGATACGTTATTCAAAGAAGTTGTTTATTTAGTCGACATAGTACATAATATATTTATCTATTAAGTCCAAGGGTAAATAACTCGTGGACCTTACCCAGTTGGCCCGTAGCCGCCTGTTTTGTAATGAAATAATTTTGAAATCGGCTTCTGTTCACACTATGGCCCATGCTGGACCGGTTTAGCAATTAGCTTTCATTGAGCTCGGAAAACTTCGCAGATGGATCGCAAATGCATGCTAAGTCAAAGTAATGACAGTCGGCAATGCCTGATCAGACCTTGGTCACATGACTGTGTTTTTGCCAGGAGGAATGGCTGGCCACAGTTCGATGGCACAGTCGAGCCAGTCGATATTGCTTTTATTTGCACGGAAAACAGTAAAATAGGTAACCCAGGTATTCTTACGAGTTAGAAGAAAACTGGTGGACAGCTTCCGCCATATAAGTTACATCTTGCTGGCTCCACAGCAAGATGTAACCATTTCAGTTATATAGGTACACATATCAGTTAATGTTGGCTTTTGTCGCTAGACTACACAGCACATCACAAAATAGCATTGAGGCTCCTGCAAACAGGCGCGACACACGACGAGACATAAAGGCACCACGTGTCGCGCGACGGGCGGTGCCTTGTCGCGCCTGTTTACAGAAGCATTAAGATGACCGTCTGCCCCATAGAAATATAAAAACTATCTATGTTCTGACCACATCATCATAATTTACAAAAAACTATTAATCCAATAAGTATCTCTTTTGGTTATGTGTTCATCTTTCATCACAGAAAATGACAAAATGTTTCACAGCATCTTGCTGCTATTGTTTCATATAAATTGTGTAACTTGCAAACTTGAAACAGCACTGAAAAAAAACAAAGGTAAGGTTTTAGTTACGTTAGTATCTCGCCTTGCAAAAATTGAGCGAACGGTTCAACCGTTCAACCACAGTGGTTCAACTGCGAAAATGGTGAAACTCAAATTTTGCAACTTTTGCGCCACAATTTTTTTAAAGCTAACTTGGGTACAATGTTCTTATTTCAAAGTTTTATTATTAAGAGTATGTTGCATTAATGATCCTATAATTAATTATAAAATGCACGTATCTCTGTTTGTTTTCATTAAATAAGAAAGATTACTAAGACGTAACTCCACAATAGCCTTGTCTATTGATTTGCGATAAGCACGTCTTAGGCCGATAATATCGGCGCCGTAATTATGTACTCGTCAGTTTTAATTGTAATAGGAAACTGTGTTGTTAAAGGCAGTGTTTCTTGTCTCATTAATGTAGAAGTAATTGTGTAGGAGATTTTAGATCACTTTTGCCAAATAAATCTATTACAAAAATCTAAAAGTATCGATCATTCTCGGATCTGTCGAACTAGACGGTTTTTTTTTTCTTGGAACAATCAAACGTTTTATGATGCAATGTCTGCCTGATTTGCAAAGCCGCCGCTAAAATCTGCTATACCTGTCCTGTGTAGAGTATCATCAGATACTCTAAACAAATAAATCAGAAAATGTACTAATAATGCCAATTTGTAGTGCCACAAGACTTACAAATTGGGTGCTTTGATTTCATTATTTTGATACCTAAACCTATTAAATTAATATTATTTAGTATGTCGCCCACTGATTACTCTTTTCAAAAAAGCATCTTTTCATTTAACATTCTTAAAAATTTGGTCCCGTGTGAGCGAGAGAGGTGACAAAATGTGACAACCCTATTTACTTTATAATCGGTTGTCCAAGATAAATTTAATTGCTTGAAGCCTTGAATTAAAGCATAACTTCTATATTCCTGGAACATCGTAACACCTACTTGCTAACTCTGAAGAGTAAGCCAATTTCGTACTTTGTTGATAGTCGGCTCCCAGAAACTCCAAGGTCCTAACACAAGACACACACGTTGTACAAAATCTATTTAATAAAGCAAAGCCAACCCAAATACTAAGTCCTCATATTAGGGTCTACGGCCATAAAACGCGGGTTGGCTTTGTAATTAGTTTTCTTGTTGCTTCAGCCCATACAGTTTACCGTTACACAATGAAACAGAGTCCCTGGGGCGTCTCCACGAGCGCCTCCACCAAATATCAGTCACCGTTTACGACTTGTGACAAGATGGTGACTTTAAGCTTGAATTAAGTCCTGTTTCTTTTAATATAATTTAATTAAAAGGTAACGAAAAAAACAATAATTAAAAAAAAAGCGTTTTATAAAAGTGAAGAAGATCGATCAAGAGTGGCGCTGACGATTTTAATGTTGGGATTTGTCAAACCAGGCAGACAATCTTCTTCAGCAAAAACTTTCATTTGCCTTAGATTTAAGTGTAGTCTTCGCCCATAGAACTTCTCTGTGAAAATGATGACTTGAGTTGCAAACAGATGATTTGGTATAACTTCCATGCGAAGTGTTCTGCAATAGTGTACTTGCTCTTTTCAGGTCTTGCTTATTCTCCCCAGAATTCGTATTACATAACCGAAATCTCACAATGATCCACACAAATAGCTCAGCTCAAGGTGTTAATATCAAAATACACACCTTGAATATTGTATTCAATTAACCGCAGAGGTTTTGCGGTCGAATCGGCGATCAATATGTACTTGTAGTACACTTCAACTGGAAACTAATATGCCTTTATTGGATCTGTTATTGTATTTTACATAAGTACTCGTAGTACCTATATTATGGTTTGTTACATAAGTACTTTTGTTCGGAAAGATTGTAGTATCAAGTTGTTTGTTAGGTAACTTTTTGATTTGATTCCAAGGTGGTTTAAGATAAAATGGAAGCAGGTATACTTACTCGAAGCCTTATCATTAATCATCTATTTAGCCATATCAGTCATCAATCATTTTTATTGTTCTTCTTAATGTGTCGGTGGCAAATATTGTTTGAAAAAAAGTATATTTTTTTTTATTTTGGCCCAGTATTCAGCAACGTTAACACTATTCGCTGACGCAGACATTAGTAATCTTAATATTTTTTATTACTAGACTAGCTGTGCCCCGCGACTTCTTTCGCGTAGAAGTCGTAAGATACACAATATACTAAAATAACAGCCACATTTTAATAAAACTCCCTCGTCCCCCGACCCGTCGCGTTGTATCGCCCGCCCGCGCTAGTACTTCGTTTTCGTTGTGTTCTTTCTGACTTTTTTCTTTTTCCTCGGTTCCTAATGGTCGTGGCGTAACGTTAAATAGCTTATAACTATCCTCGAAAAGGGCTACCAAATGCAAAAAAGAATTATTCAAATCCGATTTCTTGTTCACAATTTCATGGGTTTTAATATTTTTGCGCGGAACCTTAATTATTTTAAAATAAAAGTAGCCTAAGTTACTCCCCGTAACATCAGCTACCTCTGCCAGTGAAACCCCCGTTAAAATCGGTATAGCCGTTTTGGAGATTAGCCGGAACAAACAGACAGGCAGACAGACAAAAAATTGCTTTTTTTGTTATAAGTACCGTATAATAATATACTTTCATATGCATTTAGAAAAAAGTTGTTATTTTGACATTTCAAAATTTTATTTATTTGTATATATCTAGTTAGTGTTAAAGACTGTTTTCCAATATCGGGTTTACTTCTTTTGTCTAATATTCAAGATTTAATCGAATCTTGTTCACAAGTACCACATGACAATTGAATTATTGATTTACGACTTGACTGGAATCACAAACAGCTGATTCGAATTCCTCACATAGGAGGTACTTCTGTTAGAAATGCGACTGACTTTTACCATCTGCCTAGCCTTTTCCCAACTATGTTGGGGTCGGCTTCCAGTCTAACCGGACGCAGCTGAATACCAGTATTTTACATGGAGCGACTGCCTATCTGACCTCCACAACCCAGTAACTGGGTAATACGATACCCCTTGGTGAGACTGGTTGTCAGACTTTCGGACTTCTGACGACCCGTAACGACTGTCAAAGATCCACGAATGACAGCCGGGACCAACGGCTTAACGTGCTTTCCGAGGCACGGAGGAGTCTCGGTATGTAAAGATGGTCACCCATCCACGAACCAACCCCGGCAAGCGTAGCTTAACCTGATGGATCGACCCGTGTGGCTGTTATTACTTAGCCACGAGCTCCTGCGACTGACTTTTACCACAGTATAATAAAGTTATTATAATATGTTTTTACTAAGTATTTTTCTATAGAATCAATATAATAAACAGTTCTTTGAACCAAGTGGTCAGGTAGGAGTTCTCGGAATTCTCGCCTCATATTTCAAAAGGTGCCTCTATGCAATGTACTCCTCGACTTTGTTGGGTTTTTAGACTAAGCTAGCGTCTTTCCCTGTGGTCTTTGCTGAGGTTAAAGTAGGTTAATTCGTTTATTTAATGGGTCACTTTTGCATTTTGGATTTTACTCTGTAGTGACTCCGAGACTCTTGCAGCAAAGTGGCATAAGTATTCTTAAGATTTTTTGTATAACATCAAATTATTGCTTTAGTGTGGAAGTTTGTCGTGTTAAATAAATCGATTTTATTTTTATCAACGAATCAAGAATGAACCTAATAACAAAAAAATAAATGAGTTTAGCTACATTTTTATTAATACTTTATGAAACTAGGTTAAACTTTTCATATTATCATCGAGTGTTCTCGACATGTTTGAGTATAGGTAAGTACTCTTCATTAAATGAACGTGTAAAGGTACCTACACGTGTAAAGAAACGAAAATAAATTGCCCTACGTTACCTTCGCAATGAACGTGTAACATAAAAAGTGAAGAGCTGATAAGAAATTACTCGCGAATACATTACACAACTATACCCTTTCCTTTTAAAATCAAATTTTATACAGTCACGGTATTTTATGCATTAATTTTGTTGTAGTAAAAGCAACCAGTGCTAGGCAAACGTTTTATTTATCAAGCCAAAAACCTATGGGCACTATTTTATTGATAGTTTTGACAGTCCACTGACAGAAATGGGTAAATAGTAGGTAGGTATTTTTTTTTCTGTAAGGAACATTTTTTTTTCTTACGTTTCATAACTTGGGTGCGTTCACCTCATTCTCCTCGCCATTGTTTCACCGAAATGACGCCTCGCGTTCTTTATCGCTTAATGCCGATTGAGTGAAAAACAAACTTTATTTGGAGTTCGTTGCCCCATGTCATGGTCTGCCGAACTATTACGAAGTAAACCGAACTTTAAATAAACACCTTATTTACATAACTTCAAACAAACCGCGTCCAAACCACTTGTAGCCTCTCTACCGCTTAAAGTCAACAATAGTTTTCTTTTAAAATTACTACAGAATAAAAATATCGCATACATAGTAGGTAAAGTGCGCATTAATCAAGTAAATACTGAATACAAGTAGGTGTACCCTCATTTACATAATTTGGTCGAGTAGTCTTATTTCATCAAACATCAGTTACTTACAAATAACATTGTTGAGGTGTGAATCCGCGACTATTTTGAGTGAGATTTGAGGGGAAGTTTACACTATGGCACTACTGGAACTGAACTGCATTTATAGTCATTAAAATCAAAAAATCACTCAAAGCACTGTTTTGTCTAAGTAGGTAGAGATAATTTTATTAAAAACACGGGAGAATACCACTGACCAACGTAGCTGAAAAAATGCGACAGTTCTTTTTACCGCTCATTATCGAATATCGAGTAGTCGTGATTCTATAACAATACCTAATCTTGAAATATCCACGTATTGTTTCACTAGCATTGCACACTTATCGCTGATATAAAACATACACACTGCTTATCTTATGGCTTTAATGACGTCACGAAACATGACCAAGGTACCTACATACAACGAAGGTCATACAATTGTGCGGGCCACGAAGGGCAAACCTTTAGCTCTTTGAGTAACAAATGTTACAGCTATTATATTGAATTACGAAATCGTATGGGGATATGTGTGTATATAGGAAATTGATTCAGGAGTTTGCGGATATTAAAATTTGGACGTCAAGCTGTGATCTGTTGTAATCAAAGCCATTTTTTGTTTTCTGCCAGAATAATTGATGTGGTGTTGGGTTAGACTGTCTTTGATTCGAAGACACTATACCTTTTCATCATTATTTTCAGAAAAATAAGAAAACAATTTTCTATTGCTTTCGCGTATTGTTTGTTTCTTGTTTGTATGAAAAAACTCCTTATCATATCTTTTGTATCAACAGATATTATACTCCTGTACCAATAATCTTTAAGTACTAAAGTCGGCTAAAGCCTAACAAAACAGCTCCTAAGTACTAAAGTTCCCAAGATAATCTATAGTCTAGACTTGACAGTTAAATTCAAAGTAAATATTACAAGGGACGGAGTTAACAATATTCTGATATCTTCATAAATCTTTCAGTTTTAATCGGTTTACCTACCCCAAAGGAAAGCTAAGAAGACGGCTATTAAAGATTGTCAATATTTGAGTAGGCTATTGATAAAATTTTAATACTTGAAAGATATTTGATATTCAATCTTCTGAAGATAATTTTCCTCTTTTTATTTACTGAAATGGACGTTAATACGTTAGAAAGGCGTCAAATACATAACCTAATACTTTTTTTTAAATCGACTAATAAAAATGTTGTGAAGGCTTAGTTATCTTTTTCTGTACTGTCTTGTTCAGTGATTGGAACATTCACACATCCGAATACAATTCTAGCTCTTAAAGCAATTTTATCTCGCCAAAAATTAGCTTCACAAAAGAAAATAATAACTCATGCTTGACTGGCACCGTAGACAGACTCACAATTCCGTGGAAAATTTTAAAATAATTTGATTAATTACCATTTGAAGAATCCCGAACCATTCTAAAGATTGAGATTTAATAGTCATGAGAGGAGACAAAAACAATCCATTGAAGATGTTCTTAAAAGCCAAAACAGGTTTTAGAGGAAGTTGCAAAAAAGGCGCGTAGCCTAACTGGTTAAGACTTAAGATAATTAAACGAACGCATGACATTGAAGAATTTTTGCAATTAACGAAAAAGGTTTGTTTTGAGTTTTGATAGCGTGCGTATTTACGATGCGATTTATTTCAGGTTGTTTTTTGGGCCTCAATAAAAGTCGGTAATAAATTAACTAAATTGCTGTTAGCTAAGCGTGGTGATTAATGTGATTATAGACAATTATTTACTTAAATATACACTTGACATTTATTTTATTTTCGAGTACCTACTCAATTAAAATAGGATAATCCCTATACATATGTATATTAGGCCCTTTTTTTTCTATCCTGCATACATTGAAATTAATAAACCCAACTACTACTTTTGTACTTTAAGTACACCTCTGCCTAACCCTTCGGAGAAACAAGGCGTAATGTTATGTTGTGTTGTGTAATAAACCCAAATTATGACACTTGTTCTTTATCATACTAAAGTTACATTCAGAAACTACAAAACAATAATATTAGAAACAGTCTCTCACATAAATCTCGGGCTAATATGTACAAAGTACACAATTCTCGGTATTATCGCTTTATTATACATATAGCAAAGTAATTACAAAGTTAATAAACTAGACAATTTATATGGTCCGGAAACAATGTTACTCATTTTGTGTGTTAAACAAATATTTGTTGAAAATAATAAAAATAAAACTTATGTAGTTATGTTTTTCGGCTGGTTGTTTCAAAATTACGTAACAGTGAATTTATTTGGGGGAAAAATGGCAGCGGTATATTTCACTGGCAGTATCGTTTCGATCGATTTTTTAGCAATTTAATAATTGCATTTTCTCGACGTGGGACAGTGGTAACGGCCGCCATTTACGAGTTGAATGTAGGTCGTAGGTTCGAACCCAGACAGGCGCTTTACTTTGTGTAAATTGTTTCATCACCACTGCTCACAAAACGGTGAAGGAAAACATCGTGATGAAACCGGCATGTCCTAGAACCAAAAATTCGAAGACATGTGACATCTACCAACCCGCACTGGGCCCGCGTGGTGGATTACGGCCCACTCTCTCTCAAAGAGAGGAGGCCTGGAGGCAAAAATCTGCTGGTCCCTACATTTTGACGAGTTATGCGAACATAAATGTAAGGAAGAGCTGATTTTCTTTTTCGCGATTTCAGGATTGGTGCCATAGTAAAAGTTGCTTGTTATCATTTGTAAAATCATGTGTTTAAGTATCGGTCACTGATTACCAGTCACCCTATATAAACCTTCCGTGAAAAGTTATCTAACTGATGGTGAAAACCGCATCAAAATCTGTTGCGTGGTTTAGGAGTTAGCTGATGGATATATATGTTACGGCTAAAACCCGAAGTGCGGCTACAACTAGTTTTAGCTGGCTACAACTAGGTGTGGGCTGAAAGGTAGGTTAGGTTAGGTTAGTACTGTGACTACACAACACACCTAGTTGTAGCCGGCTAAAACTAGTTGTAGCCGCACTTCGGGTTGTAGCCGTAACATATAGACAGACAGACTTTATTTTATACCATGTAGTGATGATAACCAAAACAACTAAATTAACAAACGACCCTGTAATTCATTCAAAATTCACAATACACGAATAATTAACAAACCTAATTACCTCGGACGGACCCGGATGTGGTCCTACATTATGTATTATCTCAACGATATTATAATTATTATATAACTTTATAAAGTCGATAAAGCAACAATTGCTGATTGGTTGGCAATATTAACTGTAATGAGAAACTATTAGATTTCAGCGCTGTTTGTTGCTCGCGGGTTTGCTTGTCAATCTTGTATCTAGTACCTATGTAGGTATGTAATGTGTTTTTTTCGGTTATGTAATGCTAATGACTAAATGAGTAGGTAGGTACCTAGAATTGTTACGAATTTTCCCTGAAAGGGTTAACAGGATTGTTTCATTTTATCAAGTAAAAAAAAAAAATGTTTTCTAAATACAAGTTACGAACTTGTAAGTTTTTCGTCTAATTAAGTAAACTTAATTAACGAAATAATGTTATTGTTCTGCAAATAGGACTTTAACGGGTCAAAAATAGATTAGTCTGACTTCCACGCAAAAGCCAGCCGAGCGCAACTCGTGTAAGTAGGTACCTATTATAAATAATTAAATTATTAAAAATATAATAACATTAATTTAATTTAAGGTGCTGTCGGTATCCAAGCACAATTATATGGGAAGCGAACCGAGATAAAAATAACCCATAGGTAGATTAAAAGATTTAATGCTAGAACCACGGTGCGACCAAATCGAATGTCAATCCCCTAGCACCAGGTGGAGTCACAGCTCACTTCAAGCTCACCTAAGTTGTCATGGTGATATTTTAATAAAATATATATTGGTAAATGTGTAGCCTTGTTTAGCTGACATTAGAATGTTCTTTTCTAATCTGTGGTCGCTGTCATTTAGCCAACTGGTGCTATCTCGCTCTCCCCTTTTTACGTCCGTCATTGCAAAGTTCGTTTGTGCTCTTGTATTTTTACTGTTATTCTATAAACAACTGTTATTTTATAAAAACACACGATGTGTTTAAGGCAAAAGCGCCAGAGTATCCCGCTGAATTCAAATTTTCTTACGTTTTTTGCAATTTTCAGGTCAGTATTAGGTTAAGTTTATGTTCATTAAAATATGATTCGCGACCGTAACAAATTATGTATTATTTACAGAATTATAATAATTAAAGCCATCAATACAACTCTCTAAGACCAAGTAATCCTATTGAATGACTATTTCATGAAGTCTTGACATTTGAGGATTATACTAGCTGAGGGAGTTGTATTACTGATTCTAATGATTATAATTCTGTAAATATGTACATATTTGTAACGGTCGCGAATCATACTATAATTAATACACCCAGACACTGAGTTGCAAATTGCAAAATACATAACAAAATTGGAATTTCGCAGGCGACCTTATCGCTTCCCCCTTAATTTAACAGATTTTTACATGATAGACTAGACCGTCAGGATTTATTCATACTTTTAAGAACTTTCATAAACGCTGCTTTAAGTTAAGTAATGTTTATCGACTGATTTTCCATAGATTTTTTGACGTTTAAACATCATTTAATTTTAATCAACGTAGAAGGGGGTAAGTTAATAAATTCTTGCCGAAATCTAAGCAAAAGTAAGTAGGTACTATGATGGAAACACCTTCATAGTAGATCTTTCTTCATTTTACAGTGCTACAAACATAGATTTAAGAGAGATACAAGGCACTCTTTTGGCACATTGACAGGGTGGCGCTGGTGGACATTTGTGAAATATGTTTTGTGCAATCAGTCAATCTGCCTAGCCTTTTCCCAACTATGTTGGGGTCGGCTTTCAGTCTAACCGGATGCAGCTGTGTACCAGTACTTTACATGGAGTGACCGCCTATCTGACCTCCACAACCCAGTAACTGTGTAATACGATACCCCTTGGTAAGACTGGTTGTCAGACTTTCGGGCTTCTGACGACCCGTAACGACTATCAAAGATCCACGAATGACAGCCGGGACCAACGGCTTAACGTGCTTTCCGAGACACGGACGAGTCTCGGTATGTAAAGACTAGCTTTTGCCCGCGGCTTCGCCCGCGTGTGTGTTGGAATATATCAAATTAGTACCTACCCTACGTGTTAATCCAGGCTCTAAAACATCTGTATGCCAAATTTCCTCTAAATTCAGTCAACCGTTTTTTGCGCCAATCCGGAACATATGTACATCCCGACAAACAACAAACGGACAAAAATTCTAAAAACTATAGTGTGCGCAACAGACTCGTTCAATCACTTCTTTTCAAATATATTATAAATGCAACGCACAGTTCTGACTTCGTTCTATTTTTAACCGATTTCAAAAAAAGGAGGAGGTTATCAATTCGGTTGTATGTTTTTTTTAATGTCTGTTACCGTTACTCCGTCATTTATAAACCGATTTAAAAAAATATTTTTTATTTGAAAGGATTGGACTTCCAGATTGGTCCCATTTTTATCCAAATCCAGTTCTAATGATAGAATCCATGAGGAATTGAGGGAAATCCTCAAATATTATTGGCAAACACATAGTGATTTTGGTATTTTCGTCAACAAATCAAGCATTTACATTCAGAAAGTATGGTTTGGTGAAGTGGAACTGACGAAGAAGACCACAGATGGCTACAGGAACTCATCAATGATAAGTATTTTACGGGTGGCGATAAGATATCTCGATTAAGATAGTTAAACGACTATGACGAAGCAAATTTAAATAAATGCTTCTGATGAAAATGGTACCATTGAACTTAGGATTGTAATAAAACAATGTATCCTAGCCGTGTTGGGGCTTATTGGAAATGTCATCAGATGCACTCTGGCTATAAATTATTTTTAACCGACTTCAAAACAGGAGGAGGTTCTCAGTTTTTCAGAATCTTTTTTTTTATGGTTCCCCGATTACTCGAAGACGGCTGGACCGATTTGGAAAATTCTTTTTTTGTTTGAAAGGGTATACTTTCCAGGTGGTCCCATTGTCATCAGATCAGGATCTGATGATGGGATCCTAGAGAAATTGAGGGAACTCTTCAATATAGGCGCACCTATAGCGATTTTGGTATTTTTTTATAGTAACTTGTGCATTTCCTCTCGGAAAGCAACATTTGGTGAAGTGGAACTGATGGCGAAGACCACAGATGGTAAGATGGCCACTGGAACAACTCAATAATAAGTATTTCACGGGTTGCGATTCCATTACTTTAAAATATTGCTAAGCAATGGAAGTTCGTCACAATGCATATGGTGAAGTGGAGCTGTTGGTGAAGTACCAAGAGAACTCCTCAAAAATTAACGTCCCTGCTTCGGGAAAAGCAATGTTTTGGAAAAGGTGATGAGCAGTTGTCATCAGGCTATTGTAACTCAGATAAATTACAAACAGACCCACTAAAAAGTGAACAATAAAAACAACCGACTTCCAAAACAAACACTACAAAGTGAAAAATAGCTTTAATTTCGGAAGTCAGTGGCAAAAACCTAAAATACGGATCCAAAGACACTGACTTCCGAAAAAGTATTAGTACCGAGTTTCGAGTTAATATGACAGCGCGTTAAAATTTTTCCTTACTGTTCCTTACTGTTCTTACGGTCCTAGTGTTCCTTACGTGTTTTAAAAAACTAAGAGAGACAATTTATATTATCTCCTGAGGCAAATATTGCCATGTTTCAAGTTTATTAACCAAATTAATAAGATTTTTCATCTAAACTATATCCCCGGTTTTCACCCCACAGGGATGGAATTTAAAAAAATCGTTTAGGAAATTTCCAAACCTTTACTCAAAGATTATTCAAACCAATTTTCGAGTTAATCAAGCTACGCAGTAAAATTCTCCCCTGTAATATTGACAGCCCCTTTTCACCCCGTCCGGGGTAGATTTTCGAAAAACCTTGATACAGGTTATTCTTTATTTTTGGACTTAAGTATAAATACTGAGTTTCGAGTTAATCGGACTGCGCGTTAAAATTTTTCCTTACTGTTCCTTACTGTTCTTACAGTCCTAGTGTTCCTTACTTGTTTTAAAAACTTAGAGTGGCAATTTTTATTTTTTCCTGAGGCAAATATTGCCATGTTTCAAGTGTATTAACCAAAGGAATAAGATTTTTCATATCTGTATCCCCTTTTTTCACCCCCACAGGGGTGGAATTTCGAAAAATCGTTTCGGATTTTTCCATAACTGAAATCAAAGATTTCTTATACCAATTTTTGAGTTAATCAAGCCACACAGTAAAATCCTCCTCTTAAAAATCTAACTACCCCTTCTCACCCCGTCAGGGGTAGTTTTGAAAAACCAATAGTAAGAAACTTTATTGATTTTTTAGGCAAATATTCGTGCCAAGTTTCAAGTTTATTAACCAAATGAAAAAGATTTTTCATCTAAACTATATCCCCGGTTTTCACCCCCACAGGGGTGGAATTTAAAAAAATCGTTTAAGCTATTTCCAAACCTTGACTCAAAGATTATTCATACCAATTTTCGAGTTAATCAAGCTACGCAGTAAAATTCTCCCCTGTAATATTGACAGCCCCTTTTCACCCCGTCCGGGGTAGATTTTCGAAAAACCTTGATACAAACGAAATACCCCCTTAAAGGTCGAATTTCCAAAAACCCCTTCTTAGTGCTCCCCTACATTATAAAAGGAAGCCGTGTGCAAAATTTCACGTTCCTAGTCCCAGTAGTTTCGGCTGTGCGTTGATATGTCAGTCAGTCAGTCAGTCAGTTTCTTCTTTTATATATATAGATGGTCATCCATCCACGGGCCTACCCTGGCAAGCGTAGCTTAACCTGATGGATCGACCTGTGCGGCTGTTATTGCATAGCCACAAGCGACGAGCTCCTCAATGAGCTCCTCCTGAAATATGTTTTGTTTATTAGATAGAAATAAACAAGATGGCGGATTTAGTTCCAATTTTAACCACGCCGCACGCGCTACAATATTCCTGTATTGGTACCTATACACCTTCCTATGCACGGGGCCTATTATGCTCCACTTCGCTCAAAAGGCTGGTAATACCTCATTAACGGACGCACGACTAAAAGTTAAAGAATCTGGTCGTGAGCTCATTATCGGCATGTCACGTCTACGTCTTTGTACTAAGTTAAAGGATTAATTTACATTGGGAACAAGCTGCTTCCTGACTGTGGATACTGTTTAGGTCTTGATTAATCGATTCAGTGGATCTTATATTCACTTTGATGATGATTTGTGATAAGAAATAACGACATACATATATACAATATTTATCGAGCCACTTTTATTAAGGCTCCTGCAAACAGGCGCGACATGCGACGCGCATCGTGCGCGACACAGGCACCGCTCGTCGCGCGACAGGTGGTGCCTTAGCGTCGCGTCGCGTGTCGTGGCTGTTTGTAGGAGCCTTTATTAATCGATCACTAAACTTCCTCTCGATACCTTAACCCGTCTCTAGTTGAAGTCTTTCAAAAATCTTAAGGCTCCTGCAAACAGGCGCGACACGTGACCTGACACAAAGGCACCGCGTGTCGCGCCTGTTTGCAGGAGCCTTTATTTTACATCGTGACATTTCTATTCTTTTCTTTTCCAACCTTATCCTAGAGACAAGGGCGAATTTGCCTTACAAGGCAAAACTGAATTTGCTTTTTTCATTTGCCAAAGTTTTCGCGTAAACAACACGTAATCTCAAATTCGCGAAACGTCGCGACTTACTCGATGAGACTAAAACCCATCAAAACTTGACACCGTAACATCACTAACAACTCCATTGTTTAAAAACCACAACTTCTCAGAATAAAGCTTAAACACACAGTCCCAGGGCGACAAGGCAATAACAATCTCTCGATTACCATAAACTCATAAACATATTCAACACACAGCCTTAGGATCTAAGGCAATAAATAAGACATGTCATAATAAGTCCTTTTAAGAACAGGATTACGTCACCGAGTCCTTTGAATTCTACCTGAGGTCTGAACTCCTATATCATTTTAAAATTGTAGGAAATGTGACGTCATAAATAAGTTTATAAAGTCTTTCGACCTTGGTTAGAGGATGTTGATAATTTCATGTTAGCTATTTCGTTCTTGCAAAGTGGTGATGGGAGATCATCTAGATTCCCAAAAGATGGAGATGAGAATTATGTTGCAGTAACTCTTTTAATGAAGGTTGGTAGACCCATGGTATAGGGTTTAAAATTAAATACTTTTCCAGAACATTTCTTTCAAGAACATCCAGTTTCCTAAATCGTTTGTTGCCTTGATGACGAGTAAAAATTTAACTTAAGATGCCTTTGGATTATCTGTTTCGTTTTCTAAAAAACCAACCCTTAAAAGACTAATATTCTTCATTCTTTATAGGAAACTAAAAAGAAGAAGGAGAAAACAACTAGCCACAGAGCAAAGACTGGTTCTCCTTTCTATAATCACTATTTATTTCCCATTGAGAAACTGTTCGCAATGGGAAATAAATAGTGATTATCTGGGCCACCACTGGGTGGCCCAGTGGTAACGACCGCGACTTATGAATTGTAGGTCATAGGTTCGAACCCTGACAGGCGCTTTACTATAAATGTCAAAGTATTTCATCACCACTGCTCTCAAAATGGCGAAGGAAAACATCGTGAGGAAACCGGCATGTCCTAGAACCAAAAATTCGAAGACATGACATCTACCAACCCGCACTGGGCCCGCGTGGATTACGGCCTACTCCCTCTCATAGAGAGGAGGCCAGTGTCCCAGCTGTGGGAGCATTATTGACTGACAGCGATGCAGACGAATTTGTTGATGCGCAATGAGCTGTTCAGTTTTTTTTTTCTTGTTAGATTATACAGGGTGTAAGGGACAGCCCTCCGCAGACTGATGGGGGTGAATTCATTATATCATACTAAGATGACCGGTACGGGAAACAAGGCGTGATGTTATGTTATGCCCGGTACATGAAATTGTTTCAGGAACGTTATGGGAATCCAATAAATTGGATTTGTTTTATTACCTCACACGCTACGTATCGTTACCGTGGCAAAACGCGCGTAGCGAACGGCAGCGCAGCGAGCCCTCAGCCGCCGAGTATTTCAACTTCCATTGCTGATTTTTTTATTTTAGCTGGTTTATTTACATAAATGGAGTGCTGCGTACAGATAATGTAATTTTACATTCAAATAAAGGAATGGTAACTGAAAATACGATAAAAAAAATTACAATTTTCCTGAGAATATTTCCGGTGGAATATGATTCAGAATAAGAAGCTGAATGCACCCTGTTAGTTTGCGGAGAGCTGTCCCTTACACCCTGTATATTGTTTTTAAGATTTGTGAAAATAAACTAATACCTAATAATTATGTAAAATTATCACTATCAGACAATTCCTATCAATCTACTTCATATTAAACAGACGCACCAACAGATAGATCCAGACAAGGTAAACTAGAACATTATTAAAATGTCAGTCTATTTAGCGGTTATCTCAGATCTATCAAAAGTGAAGGCTAGGTAGATACCTAGGCTCCCGGAACTAAATAACAAAGATATAATTTGTCTCGGGCTGTTTGAAACTGATTTGTATCGAAGTTGGTGACAATGAAATTGGCTAGAGCTAGAAGTGTATTTTATAATTGTCTAGGTTTTATTTAAGACGACACCGCGCGCGCAGTGGTGCCCTCATCGTATTTTTATTATTTTAGAATGAAAATGCAGAAAATAATCATGTTACGTTGTGCGCCACAAAACTTTATTATTACAAACGGTAGTTTTATTATAATCTTTATAACGGAGCTTAGAGGCCACACTATTTTCCGTCCTTAATGGTCAGAAAAAGTGATACTTACTAATGTCTTTTTTAAGCACTCTAAACAGTCAATCAGCGGAATGTGATGTAGGTATACTCGAGGAATGAAAAAGTTAAGTTTTTTATTCTTTAGCGAGGCATAATTGTCACATCTTCGAACTGTCAATAACATTCAAAATCACCGGCTCAATTGCCAAGAAGAAAAAAAAAAACATTCAAAATATTAACTGTTCTTAACTCGGACGTATTTATTAGGTACAACCAGAAAATCAGGCGCGATTATGTCAAACAGAATTCAATTTATCCTTCTGAGGAGAAGGACGGCTAAAGTCTAGTTAACTATTCAAATTGTATTCAGTCTACATCGCGAGAATAACGGAAAGAAGACAAAAGGATAGGAAGGCCAATGAACGCTATTTAATAAAAAAAAAATACTAATTTCACAAGATCGAAATAGTCATCTGTCTGCCTTATTTGCATAAACTACAGAGAACTACAAACCTAGCTTACCTAAGGCCGAATTTCACCAAAGAAACTTCGTGTCTGTACGATCAATCAAAAATAGCCCATTCCGCGTTAAAAAAGGTAAGCTAGTCAATACAGCATGAAAGGTTGGTAGCAGGGTTGACTGCCCAGGGTGTTTTGGACCACTCCGGTATCACCGAGTGCCGACCTACCTCTGTCGCGTGGTCGAGGCCTATCTGACGGACAGGGCCGTCATCTACCCCGGTCACCGGGGAG
The DNA here is from genome assembly GCA_947568875.1 of Fissipunctia ypsillon. Classification (NCBI taxonomy): domain Eukaryota; kingdom Metazoa; phylum Arthropoda; class Insecta; order Lepidoptera; family Noctuidae; genus Fissipunctia; species Fissipunctia ypsillon. Next base: position 20,282,791 of record OX387660.1, on the reverse strand, counting down.
AGTGGAACCGGCGAGAGATGTCGTGCGGTGTCCCGCAGGGATCGGTTCTGGGACCGCATCTGTGGGACATCGGGTACGACTGGGTGCTGCGCGCCGACCTCCCTGGTGGCGTCGGCGTAGTTTGCTACGCTGACGACACGCTGGTCCTGGCGCAGGGGAGGTTCGCACCAGGCGGCGGCCGAATTAGCGGCACGCGGGGTTGCGACAATCGTAGAGAGGATCCGGCAATTGGGACTCGAGGTGGCCTTGCACAAGTCCGAGGCCATATGTTTTCATGGTCCTCGGAACGCGCCACCATCGGGTTCCCAAATAACGGTAGGAGGGGTTCTCATCGGTGTCGAGTCGACGATGAAGTACCTGGGACTCGTCCTCGACAGCCGGTGGAATTTCGTGGAGCATTTCCGACGTTTGGCTCCCAGACTGGAGCGGGCCGGGGCTGCCTTGGGGCGGCTCCTGCCCAATCTGGGGGGTCCAAACGCCTCCTGCCGGAGGCTCTACGCGGGGGTCGTGCGGTCCATGGCCCTTTACGGAGCTCCGGTGTGGGCGCGTTCCGTGAGGCGGCGACCGGTCCGTCGGTTGAACGCGTCCCAGAGGGTCATGGCCATCCGGTTAGCCCGGGGATACCGCACGGTCTCCGGGGAGGCGGCGAACCTCCTTGCCGGATCACCGCCATGGGATCTGGAGGCAAAAGTCCTCGCGCACATCTGGGAGTGGCGCGAGGAGGCAGGACGCCGGGGCGTAACTCCGTTGCCGCGAGAAATCGCGGCACGGCGGACAGAGCTCCGGCAGGATCTCATGGCGGCATGGAGAGTGCGATTGTCGCAACCCAGCGCTGGGCACGCCACAATTGCGGCGATAAGTCCCCTCTTTGAGGAGTGGCTGGAGAGGCGCCACGGCGTTCTCACCTTCCGCCTGACGCAGGTCCTCACCGGACACGGGTGCTTCGGGAGGTACCTGTTCCGGATAAGGCGGGAGGAAACGCCCGAGTGTCACCACTGTGTGGATCGCCCGGAGGACACGGTGGAGCATACGGTGGAGGTCTGCCCGGCTTGGGCGGAGCACCGCCGTGTCCTCGCGGAAGCGATCGGCGGCGGCGATCTCTCTCATCTCTCGCGTCCGGCCCTGGTCCAGGCCATGGTACGGAGCGAAAGTGCATGGGAAGCCATTACCTCCTTCTGCGAAGCAGTAATGCTCGTGAAGGAGGAGGCGGGACGCGTGAGGGAGAGGCAAGCTTTGCACCCTCACGCCCCTAGTCGTCGCAGGAGACGCCCTGGGCGTCGGGAATTGGCAGCTGATTCCCGGCCACCGTAGGCGCGGGCTTGCGGACGGCAAGCAATGGGTAGCTCGCCGTCCGGTAAGGACCAAGCCCGAGTCGACGGCGCGTCGCGTTCCACGCGCGCCTCAAAGAGATGTCAGCACTATTGACGGGGTCCGCTAGGGCCGATGCCAGCTAGGGTTGCGGGATGTTCGAAAGAGTTACCGTGGCCCCGGCACAGGCAACAGAAGGAACACGGGTGGGTTTTAGTCAGTAAAAGTCTGACACGCCCTCCCGCTCCACCCAGAGCGGGAGAAGTCATTTGATGATTTCCCATCCACAAAAAAAAAAAAAAAAAAAGGGTGTTTTGGACAAAATTACCGACACTGGGTGTTAAATATACTAAATACGCTAAGTAATGCGCCCCAGCCGAGCCCCCAACATGAGAATAATTTGTATAAATTGTAAAAACTAGTGATTTGAGAATATAACGTAACATTAAGAGTTAGGCAGAGGTGTATTCTCAGCCAGAGTCGCGGGATGTTCGATAGAGTTACCGTGGCCCCGGCACAGGCAACTGAAGGAACACGGGTGGGTTTTAGTCAGTAAAAGTCTGACACGCCCTCCCGCTCCACTCAGAGCGGGAGAAGTCATTTGATGATTTCCCATCCAAAAAAAAAGAGGTGTATTCTATAGTAGGTACTCCCACATTTCGCCAGTTATGTTTAAGTCCTATGTAACAGAGGGCGAGCCTATTGCCATCAACAGGGACGGCACATATCCATACTCCGGGCTGCTACTGAGAAATTTCTGATGGAAAAATTCAATAACACTTTGTCCGACCTGGGAGTCGAACCCAGGACCTTACTTACGGTCGACAGTAGCGTTTGCAACCACTAGACCAACGAGACAGTCAAAGTTTAAGAATATTAGGTCGTTACAAATGGAAAAACGACGACAACAATGCGTCCATATTTAGACAACGCCCCTCGAAGGTCGTTTAAGACTTTTAGAGACACCCGAACTCGAAAACGAATGAAAAACTATAATTAACTTGATAATTATAAGAAACGAAACAGCAATGTGACACCGAAATAACTCCCTCACGCCTCGACTAATGGGTATGCATAAAAAACCATAAGATCCTCCCCAAAGAAAACAAAACTTTACGGTAATCAATATAAAGCATCTTCTCAATTGGCTGATGAAAAATTTGTTTGGGGTAACACTGCTGTTGGAAAAGGATCTTTAAGGTGATAGGGATGAAGTTAAAACTCAATTCTCGTGTAACAAAATTCTCATGGGAGAAATATCGGCGTTTCCCAAATCTTGGGCTTAAATGTTTAAGTAAATAAAACATGGCGTTGCTGTGTTTGATCATGTGTACCATGAATGTATGTGACGCGATCGTATTTGCTTTTATTGGCTACCTTGTGTAATGATATTTATGGTCGGAATACCAGTAACTTGAGCAGTTGTGCCAGATAGGTACCCTTTCAATAAACGAAGCAGCTGGAGACAGTGTTCCTCCACTTAACATTATTACTCTCTGTAAAAGCTAGTCCCCAGGCTGGTCAGCCGTATGTGGTTCATCACTTTTCCACCTCTGGGTTTCGCCACTTTCAGCGGCATAACTTCTCGAGTTCATCTCGGACACTCACTGACTAACATTGAAGGAAAAAATCATAAGCAAAACCTGGATTTCTTAGTCTGAAATTCTGAAATCGCAAACGCAATTAGCAAGTGAATCAATCATTTTTCTGTGAGAAAAGAAGAGTTTATTTTGCCTGAACACATCGTATACAGGCTTTTTTAATTACCTACTGAACTTACCCATTTTCGTAGGTTTTGGAGTAGCCGTAATTACCCTAATAATTAGGCAACACTTACCATAAATATCTTAACACACCTGTACACCAAAACTCAGCTAAACTCAAGCAGAAAAGCCGTTAAGTTATGCCCACATATCATTAATACTCCACAAGCTACGTCTTTGAAGTCCTAAGTCAATACAGGTCGGCCTTGGTAGCTGGTGCCCGGAGACTTGTTCAAATACCAACAGGTGGACTGAATAGCAGGCACATGCAAATTATATGTGAAATGTTACGAGGAAATGTGGCACTTGGTGACAAGGAACGCGGTTTTTAATTAACTTTAGGAAATGTTTCATAGGAAGCTTGAAATAAAAAGGAGTAGGTATTAAATTGAACTGGAAATTGACACGTTAAAAACGTAACATAAGTTTGTTATGTATACAGGTTGTATTTTATCTAAATCGATCCCGATGTCAATCGAAACAAGTAAGTCGATTATTCCACTTCAAAGTTTGGCATTCAGTTTGAAGCAAATATGTACGCTATCGAAAAATATCGGCCATAATAATGAAGCCTTTCAAACTCGAAACTCAAAGCATTTATTTCAATTAAATCAATTACAGGCACTTTTGAATTGTTAAAGAGTCAGTCAGTTAGTCAGAAAATTGAAGCTAGTCGCCCATTCCAAAACATAAATCTCTATGGAAAAGAATGGGCAAGAAACTCCATGGACACTCTTTTAAATCAAAATTATTACAAAATCCTGGGTACATTGTTCTTGTTGCTTCTATATGTGAAAACAATGTAAAAAATAAATAATTAAAAACAATTCAAAATATAAGATTAAAAATAAGCCCTGGCAGTTAAGAGATGACCAGTCTCCACTGACTTTCTCAACGCATTAAAGTTATCTGCGAAACTATTAACCAATTTCATTCTTCGCGAAACTGAGTTTCTGATAACTCCATTAACATTAAGTATCGACAGAAAAAACAACAAACATCAATAAATAAAATACCGAAACGTGTCATTTAATTGTCAGAGAGTACGATACAAAATGCACTTTCACATAACTTCACGTAAGTAGCGCCTGCGCCCGCGCAAGTCAGTCGTATCTCAATCGTAATTGGTGTAAAAAATCGAAAGTGATCGAGATTGGTTAATCTTGTGTTAATCAAAGTTAATCAACGATTGATAATGATAGGCTTCGTTGTTTATGCCGCTGTTAAATTGACTAGTAAGTTAAAGATAAAGGAGTTACCGAATCGTCAGTGCATTGTAGATGCCATTCATCATTGGTCCACTTACATTGACTGAGTTGTGGCTGCCACCTGCCAACAATCTATACTTACATAAAAATAAATAAAATTGAAGTGTCTGTTTGTAATGTCAAAATAACAGCTTTTTTATAAATGCATATGAAAGTGTATACGGTACTTATAATAACGAAGAAGAAATTTTTAAAATTTTTGTCTGTCTGTCAGTTTGTTCCGGCTAATTTCCGAAATGCCTGGACCGATTTTGACGGTACTTTCACTGGCTGATAGCTGATGTTATAAGGTGTAACTTAGGTACTTTTATTTTAGAAAAATATTTAGGGTTCTGCGCAAAAAAAAATCCCATGAAATTGTGGACATAATCCGATTCAAATAGGGAAGTATTGATATCCACACGGGCGAAGCCGCGGGCAACAGCAAGTTAAATCATAAAAGTAGAAAGACAGACAAATATCGAACTGATGATTTGCAGTATTTTGTCACAGATATCAATCGCAAGTTTTACCCAGAGTCTTATAAAAACACACAGCTGCGATCATTATTTTAGGTATTAACAGTACATTTGGGATGTCTCGGAGTCTGGATTTGTGCCCGGTTAATGGCAATAGGCTCGCCCCCTATTACATGGGACTTAAACATAACAAAAATCCACCCAAAGCCTAGTAATTGATCATTATTACGTCATAAAGCAGACGTGGTCCTAAGATAGACCCCTAGCAACACCCAAATCTTATCTGAACCAAAGCAGACTAAAATAACAAACTATATTAAATCTGTATAGCTTACAAAAATCCCCACGTAGGTATTAGCCTTCGCAAAAGTTTCTCGGAAGGCCTTCAAACATATTTGCAGCATAAAACCAGGAAAAAAAATATCGCTATTAGGCATCTTGTGAGCATATTTTATCTTTCATGACGTCAGCGCCTACAATAATACACTATTCTGTTTTAATTTAGTTTTTCTGGTCTAAACGAATGCTCTTAGTCAATTTCCAATGCCGAAGAGTCTTATGAGCGGAGCGCATGCTGAGGAGACGAAACTTAGCGAAAACTTACGCGTCGGTCTGTCAAAATGCACTGATTTTGATAGATCGATGTAAGTTGCACGAAGTTTCCTTACTTTCTTAGAAACAAGTATAATATGAGAAATTGGCTTTTGTCGCTTTAGTACTCATCTTTAACAACCCTTTAATAATTATTTTCTCATGTCGTCGGCACGGAAATCGGATTTTAACCAATCAGAGCAAAGGACGTAGTGGGACTGACTGGCCATGGTGTGGCTGATGACTAATGCCACAACCTAACTTAACATCTCACCTGTAATCCCCGGAGGGTTAGGCAGAGGTGCACTTGTATTACATCCACATTTCGCCAGTTATGTTTAGGTGGCGAGCCTATTGCCATCAACCGGGCACAAATCCAGACTCCGGGCTGCTACTATGAAGTTCCAGATGGAAAAACCCAATAACACTGCCCGACCCGGGAAACGAACCCAGGACCTCATGCTCAGCAGTAGCGCTTGCGACCACTAGACCCACGAGGCAGTCAGTCGGTGGCTAAAGCCGCTTGTAGTGGCTATTTTATTTAATGATACGATTCAAAAGTTACGATTGTCAAGAAAAACGGTTTGTTTTTGGAGGACTGTTCCTTCCAAAAACGTTGTTTTCGTATTAGCATTCATTAATTTCTTATTTATTTATAATATTCAGAATATGTTTACTGTAAGCAGGCCTTAGGCTAAGATGTTCGGGTCAGATAGGAAGGTCAGGGGTTCAAATCCGATTAAGTTAAATTATATGGCCCAAGCGGATTCAGCTTGGAGGGCACATGTATTTCGTGTTCCTAGGAAATTATGTTATGTATAGGGAATAACGTAAATAAGTACTTATTTAGTAGAGAGACTATTAAGGAAATAGAGACATTTTCATAGTCCGGGTTTTATAGCTATATATAGGTACCTAAATATTCTTATTTAGTGGAATCTTAAAGCTAGTAATAATTATCATTTATCTTGAACTTTCTCAGTGACATCGGCGAAGAAAAAGCTTCTCTTTCTCTCGACAGAGAGAGAAAGTGTGAATTTGGTCTAAAACAAATCCAAGATGGCGACTGCGAAAATTTTAAATTTTTTCGTAATCGGTGTCGTTTTCATGGTTTTCGAGGGTGTTAAAGCCGACAATGACGTTAAGATGGAAATCCAAGATGGCGGCTGCGAAAATTTTGTTTTTGTTTTAAATTATACGTGAGAAGGAACTTCGTTCCTGACGGGGGTCCCCCGACCGCACATGTTTTTTTATTTATTTAAGTGATTATTGAACTTTCTCGATTAAAAAACCTTTCCTTTGGATGAAAGAAGTGATAAAATAACGCATCACCGTTGTAACCCCTTAAATGCATACGGAATCTAAATGAAAAACGCAATACCCAAAAGTCCTACTTGACTTGACGAGGTGAATGACAATCCAAATCCTACAAAAATCCCAGTAACATCAAGACACGTACTATCTTTAAAATCCTTAAAACAAAAACGAGAAAAACGAATCCGATAGTCCACCTGCTGTCATAAAAACACGGCAGGTGTGCCGGTGTCGAGTTTATTGCAAAAAACCTTTACACCTGGTCAGATTAACCGGTTAACGGGCAATCTGTGACTACAGTTAACTTTAAGGCTGTTAAAGATAAATTAACTATGAGACATTACCACGCGTTTATTTCCTGGGAAAGTTCAGGTAGAGATGTGCTACCCGTACTTGTAACGTAGGTAAACCCAGATTTTCCCGGTCAGCCATCACTGTTTTCCGGTCACAATGATGTTCATGAATAAAGTCCTAATTTAGCTTCCTATTAACACAAAGGGCGAATTTCACCAATGAAACTGAACGCGATCAACACATAAACCACGTTTAAGGGCTTGTTTCAGTGTCGTTATTTTCTGTGGTGATCGCGTTCAGTTTCATTGGTGAAATCAGCCCTTAACCTACTATAGGAGTAGAAAAATCGTGAAAAAGTTGTGGCAATCAATTGTCTTTGCCGACTATCAGCTGCTTCTCCTAAATTCTAATCAAACACTTGGTCTTTCATTTCCCCAATGTACAGTCGATAGACAGAAAAAAGTATCCACCCTACCAACCAATTTACTCGAATACAACATGTCCCAGAATTAACACACAACCTCTTAAGGGATCATTGTACTCATCATTATGTGGGTGTACTATAGGTACACCTCTGTCTAACCCTTCGGGGAAACGAGGCGTGATGCTATGTGTTATTATGAACAACTTTTATTATGGGACCAAACCTGAAATCGCGAAAATAGTCAGCTGTTCCCTACATTTATGTTCGCATAACTCGTCAAAATGTACGGAAAAACTGACTTTTCGCGATTTCAAGTTTGGTCCCATAGTAAAAGTTTTTCATAATGATGAGTACAGTGACCCCTTAAGAGGTTGTGCATTGATTCCGGGATATGTTGTACACCGACTGTTACGGCAAAGGTTATCGCTTCTTTAGTGCTAAGTACCAATAACACCTTCATATCACTTTCTATCATCATCCGCATCAGTCAGCTTTACCAATACATGCACATGTCAATAGCCAGCCCTGAACCTGGGACATTCATCTCACTTACAGGAACTATCCTGACATGATCATATCAATCATGGCACTGAAGCTATAATTACTGATTAAGCATGATCTATTAAGATTTATGTGTTACTTCTGATAATTTAGCTCAAGATATTATGTTATAACTGGTTTTATTTCGAACTAGCTTCTGCCCGAGACTTCGTCCGCATATATCCTTTAGCTACGCCACTGTTACTTCGTTTTCACTTAGCGTTCATTCTGACTTTTCTTTTTGCTCAACTGCTAAGGGTCGTAGCGTGATGTTAAATAGCCTATAACCTTCATCAAGAATTGGGCTATCAAATGCAAAAATAATTTCAAATCCGACTGGTAGTTCCAGAGATTAGCGAGTCCAAACAAACAAACTCTTCAACTTTATTATTAGTATAGATATAGATAGATTAAATGAAGGAATCCGGTTAAGTTGGTATTTATCATTAAATGTCTTTTAAGGAAAACGAACTATCAGAACAGCTTACGCTCGCTGTGCTAAAAATATAAGCCAATCGGCAAGATAATGGTGTCTTAGTGTATAATATAAGCCAATCGGCAAGATAATGGTGTCTTAGTGTATAATATAAGCCAATCGGCAAGATAATGGTGTCTTAGTGTATAATATAAGCCAATCGGCAAGATAATGGTGTCTTAGTGTATAATATAAGCCAATCGGCAAGATAATGGTGTCTTAGTTAATATAAGCCAATCGGCAAGATAATGGTGTCTTAGTGTATAATATAAGCCAATCGGCAAGATAATGGTGTCTTAGTGTATAATATAAGCCAATTGGCAAGATAATGGTGTCTTAGTGTATAATATAAGCCAATCGGCAAGATAATGGTGTCTTAGTGTATAATATAAGCCAATTGGCAAGATAATGGTGTCTTAGTGTATAATATAAGCCAATCGGCAAGATAATGGTGTCTTAGTGTATAATATAAGCCAATCGGCAAGATAATGGTGTCTTAGTGTATAATATAAGCCAATCGGCAAGATAATGGTGTCTTAGTGTATAATATAAGCCAATCGGCAAGATAATGGTGTCTTAGTGTATAATATAAGCCAATTGGCAAGATAATGGTGTCTTAGTGTATAATATAAGCCAATCGGCAAGATAATGGTGTCTTAGTGTATAATATAAGCCAATCGGCAAGATAATGGTGTCTTAGTGTATAATATAAGCCAATCGGCAAGATAATGGTGTCTTAGTGTATAATATCAACACCACTGCTCTCAAACGATGGAAGAAATCATCGTGACCGAACGGTATGTCCTGGAGCCAAAAATTGGCAGACATGCGACATATTATACCAACCCTCACTGCCTGATTTTGGCCCGCTCCCTCTCGCAGAGAGAAGGTCTGTCATCTGTGTCCCAGCAGTGGAAACGGTATAGACTGATTATACTAAGTGCGCCGGACCTTGAGGCTACACAGGGTGTCCGGTTTCCAACTAGCGATAATTAAAGGGGAGGTACAGACCATCAATCTGAACAACTTTTTCCCGGGGACCAACATCGTAATCGTGAAAAAAAAATCCGTCGTCCCATACAAAACTTCAATACCTACTCGACCAAATGTATGGGGCGATTGATAATTTTTTCTCGATTACGGTGTTGGTCCCCGGGAAAAAGTTGTTCACTTTGATGGTTTGTACCTCACCTTTAATTTTCGATAGTCCGAAACCGGACACGCTGTATATCCTTTCTTTGGTACTGTTCGTCGAGACGTTGAGCTCCTTAAGTCCTGAGTTGAGTTACACGATTACTGACAAAATGCGTGCACTGACTGGACAGGTCAGCTCAAAGTGTGATTCTTTTCCCCAAAAAACCATTTCAGACACGGATCTACATGGTCCTCACGTGATTTGACCAAGATTATGTGTGCACTTTAAAAGAGACTTAAACCTCTGAGTTTGTTTCGCCATTTTTTTTCAGGGGTAGCCAGATAGGAAATGTCGACTCCATCTAGCTTATTTTTTATAATATGACGTGCAAAAGTGATTCTGCAGGGCAATTGCGTAACACATTATCAGTCGGAATCGGTTTCATTTTGGCAGTTCAACAACATTCATTGCGTTATCTACGTTGTTGAGCAGACAATTTTTTCGAACGTATGAAGATTAGCAATTTGCTTCAAAATGTTTCAGATTCCGATTGATAGTGTGTTACGCAATTAGGGTGCCGATATCCTATTTACAGAATAAACAATTTCATTTAAGGTGAAAGCGCCAGGGTAGCCCCTGAAATTCAAATTTTCTTACGTTTTTTGCAATTTGCAGGTCAGTATTAATTTATATATTGATTAATTAAAATAATTCGCGACCACAAGAAATATGTATTTACAGAATTATAATAATTAAAGTCATAAATACAACTCTCTAAAACCAAGTAATTCTATTGAATGACTATTTCATGAAATCTTAACATTTCAGGATTATACTAACTTAAGGAATTTTATTACTAAGTCTAATATGTATTATAACTCTGTAAATACACATTTGTTACGGTCGCGTCAACATACACCCAGACACTGAGCTGCAAATTTCGCGGCTACCTTAGCGCTTCCCCCCTAATTTCAAATCTTAACACATTCATTGCGGCTAACGCGCATGCGCATACGCGCCTTCAGCACATGGTAAAAGTCCGGAAAACGCGCATGCGCGTCAGTCGCAATGAATGTGTTAAGCTACTTTGTAAGTAAGTACAAACTAATTATTTTACATCATAAATGGGAAGTTATTACCTCATACGTGATGCCCGCCTCGTCTATATAATATTGCGGCATCAAGATAATCAGGTTTGTCCAGTTTTTGTTTTATTCTACAATGTTAATAGTCAAGTTCAGAACTAGTATTATTATTGTTTTTATGAAATGTCAGTAAACTAAGATTATAGGTTGAAGAGCTGGTATTACAAGCAGGATGGAAGGCGGGATGTTGCTGTTGACTGATTCTTACATTATGAACTTGAGACTAATTGAAAAATTCGTCATTTTAATATTAACGAAGTTTCTATGCAGTTTCTTCCTTTGTTTTAATTATGTGCTAAGTCTTAGTGGCGCAGCTACAATTATCATTAAAGGGAAGCCGAAGAAAAAATTGTTCAGTTTTCTTAAACTCAGACAAAAAATTGCAGGCATTTTTGTAATGTTTTTAATCTGATGACTGTATTAAACTGGTATTAAATATATATATGTAATGTGATGTGACAGACATTTACACACACAGGTTTACCATATTATTTGGCAATAGTAGACACTACGAAGAGTCGTGGTTCCGAAGGGAAGCCGACAGGAATCGGGTTGTATGAAGGCTGCGCCCCTGCTGGGTCCTAATAAATTATTTAATTTATAAGAATAGTCTGGACAGTCGATGCGGCCAGTCTCTTGGGTACATACGTTACCAGTCGACAGCGATGCGGAGGAATTTTTCGACGCCATATTTTAGTTTAAAACCGTATAAAAAAAAACTTTATTGCTAAAAAGATAACAAAGGTTTTACATTGGCCCCACACTAGGCAAGCCTGTGTCTTGGGCACCAATATGGAGGGTTGTTAATAGTTTTAGTTAATTAGGACAGGTATTACATTTTTATTTTAATAATTAATTAATTAGGTATAAGTTGTTATTTAGTACATTTAATTTTAATTCTGAATAAACAATACTTCTGAAGTTTTTTTATATTTCTATGATCTGAATATTTCGTTAATCTTAACCCATCGACCGCCTCTGGGCTTTAAACATCAGTCAACATTAATTAAATTCTCTTAAATCTCTTTTATATGGTGAACCTATCAATGCTGTCAATAGCGTCAGTAAATTGTATTTAAGTATTAGAAAACCAGCTATGTACAGCCTTTGTACAGAAGCGATAGTTGCCTATGTTAGTTATTAGCTACAATGAACAACATTTGTCGATAATGACCATGTTCCGGAGAGAGTAGCACACAAAAACATGCGTTTCTAAGCTTTCATTATATATTCATTAAGGTCAGAATGATCTGAGAGAATTTATTATATCAACTGATGTATTATTATTGTGTTTATGATCCGTTCATTATGATTTTTAAACACGTTTCTGATCATAAAATCAAGTAAATTTTAATCTAGATATTATGAGGCACCTGTTTTTCTTTTGTCATTCATTACTATACTAGCAACATTAGTGAACTTCAATCTGGACTCAAGAATCTTAATCACAACCTTTAATTTCAGGTGAATCAATTGATCACGCAACTATTTCGTGTACTGAATCAATTTAAACTACGAATGTCGATCAAAAGTCGTGATACAAAACCACGTTATAACCTATAATATCAGTTTCGGTTGCCTCAACATCTAATTTTGACGGAGCCATGTTTTAAAACTTTTAAATCCATCGTCACGCTGGTGATGAAAGTAAAGTCTATCGTACAGTCAGGAGCACTAATATGTATGTACACTTAACAAAATTCAATTCGATTAGAGAAATATGCAAGTAAAAGACATATTGCGCCGACCCCAAATAAATTGGGATAAGGACAGGAGAGTAATGACGGTTTCCAAAATACTATGTTCGTAACAACATAAAATTACAATCAAATACACTAAGAGACTATCGCTTTTAAATGTTGCTAGTTAATAATAATAAAATAATAAAAACTTTATTGCTAAAAATATTAAAAGGTTTTTAAATTGGCCCCAAACTAGGCAAGCCTGTATCTTAGGCACCAATATGGAGGGTTTACCATTAAAACATGTTCAGTGTTGTAAGTAAAATATTTTTGCTTCAAATTACAATAAAATAGTTGCTACGTGTATACAGGTTGTAGCCGTCATATTATAGTTATATCCCTAGGGATAGCTACATAGATAGAATACTCTTTATTATGTACCTACACCATAAATATTACAGATATAAAGTAGAAATACACACATACCTGTACCTACCGTAATAATACCGAATATAACTATGATACGAACACGATCTAGTATTATAGCTTTTAGGGCACTCCCACCAAATAGGTTAGGTTAGAACTGTGACCAACTACGCGCGCGCTGAGCGAGCGAAGCGAGCGGTGCCGCGGCAGCGGCCGCGAGCGGTACGTCGAAACTGGTGGCGGTAACCAAATTAGGGCACTCCGACAGTTATGAACCGCTTTTTATATAACTATATTATGGTATACATGTCCATAAGGATATAACTATATCGAGCCTTTTCAGGAAAAACATCGTAAGCGCCAAAAATCACAAAACTATTTTTTCTTCGTAACCTCTTAATTAGACAGTTTTACATCTTGTCGCGATTACTCTTAAATTTTACTTTAAAACACGACTTTATTGTTGTAAGAAATTATCATCGTAAATGACAACATCGTTAATTAGGAAAGAAAAAACCTCTTTCCTGTAAAAGGTGCAATGTTCTTCCTGAAAACGCTCGATGACGTCTACAACCGTCTTACTGTGACATATAGCTACATGTTAGTGCTCGTGACTGTACGTGTTTCGGAATGACGTATGGTTTGGTAAATGGCGTTAAATAGAGTATTTTATGGTGTTAAGATTAAACCATCAAATTGTTTATATTGCGTTTTGATAATTTGAGGTTGCGCTCGTATTTTGTTTTTATTTGAGAGCTACGGTTATTCTTGTGTTTAAGTAAGGCTGGTCTAGTAATTGTCGCAATATATTTTAAAGATGGTAAAGTTCGTGTCGTTGACCTTAGAAATAACTGAATTCTGTTTTCAAACTTGGAAATCATCAGGCTTCTTCTGGGTAAGCTCGCTCCAGCGTCGACTTTGTCTCTGTCATCTCTGACCTAGACTAGAGTCAAGAGCAAACCTATCTCAAATAAAAAAAAATAAAAATTCTGTGTAATGATGACGTTGAAAGCTGATCTTTCTAATGATGTCATAATTCGATATGCATATAGGCTGCGAAGTGGACCTATCTACACTCGAGTCTATTTACAAAAAAACTCGTGCATTTTACATAAGTATTTCCGTGTACGCACCCACTTATATGAGTTACATAGTGCTACATAGCTCAGTATTCTAAGTCTTGTTTACTCCACATCACTTTTATTAAAACATTCATCACTTTTACAACATCTCTAAAAACGAACTTCAACTATAAAAAAATACATAAAAAATATATGTATCTTTTTTATTACGAACAAAAACAGCGTACTGCGAAGCACTTAAAATGATTATTGTACATTAAAACATTACGCTTCGCCCATTGGGTGTCGAGCAGTTGCCAAATCGCCTCCGTAACACAATAATAACCCCAAATATTACTTTTGTAGGAAAGTTCGTGTTTTTCACGAATTTCATGTAATCTCGAAAACTGCTGTGCCGTTTTGTATGATTACCTCGTTAAGAGATTGCTAAACTTTGAAAAGGTTCAAAGTTTTCTTGTAAATTTTTTGGTGCTTTTCTCCGTTGCTTTTAAAACTTTCTGCTTTTTAAGGAAAATTCGTGTGCTATGGTGAAAAGGTGATGTTAATAAAGTTAAAATAGTTTACTTGGGCAGGCTAAAAAAGTCTTACTTACAACTCAGAGGTTTTAAATGTTTAATCTATGCTTTTTTATTTTTATTATAAAAATATAAAGAGGTAACATTTTGTGAGTTTGTATTAAGGATAAAATCTTCGGAACTTCCGATTCGATTCCAAAAATTCAATCACTAATGGGAAGCTACACTATTGCCGAGTGTATTAGAATACCTATTATTTATGTATACATACTTTATTGTAGACCATATTATATAATATATGTATAAATGTATATTTTACCTATCTATGCATATATTATGTTTAAAAAAATTCAAGCGGATAAAGTCGCGGGCAGAAGCTAGTCTTTTCATGTAGTCACTAGTTATACATTTCTAGATACATTCAGTTATAGGGTTATTTGAAATTGGCTAGCTAAATTCCGCAGACGCGATGGGTATCGATATTGATATCTAAGCACGATAATATTTTTTTTTTCTTTTTGGGAGGTTAACGACCGTTGTCAGTGTTGTTACTTGAAGTACGAGCTGAGAAAAATTGTTTTCTTATGTTATATCGTGTTTAGATATCCATCACGTCTGTGAAGTTTACACAAAAGAAACAGATTTTTTAAACTGATATTTCAATTGACTACAATAACTGCGGTGATGGCCCCACAAAAAATCATCTAATTAATAATGTTTAGATATCGATACCCATCGCGTCTGCTCAGTTCAGCTAGCCAATTTAAAATAACCCTGTATATAAGACTCGTTATCTGAGTAAAAAAAAAAATTGTTTAACACATTCAGTGCCCAGCACCCGACTCCCGGGTCCAACAATAATTCGTTGTTTGTTCGTTGGCGCGTTTTGATTTGCACCCGGTAGGCGGGTGCTGGGCATGGTCATATGTCAACAATAGCTATCTATATGTACGACTCGGGAGCCGGGTTGTGGGCACACGAACGAATTATTGTTGGACCCGGGAGTCGGGTGCTGGGCACTGATTGTGTTAATTAAAATACCAAGGCACTTTTTATCTTAATAAATGTCAAAGCACTCCTTCAAAACACAATCGTCACAAATAAATAATACTAATCTTATCTAAGACAACGCTATCTAGCCAATTTTAAACAGGTGATAATTATTACACTACATTCCTTTCTTAAAACCCTTCACTGATGCTTAACATTCCCTAATGATACAGTAAGTATAGCTAATTGTTCTAAACCTACTCTAAAACGCTACTGTCCATTATAATGCACTCTAATTTTCCTGTGGCTTGGCACGCTTGCCAAATCGCGCTTCAAACATCGGTATGGTACCTTCCATAAGCGACGAGCGATTCTGGACACAGACCCCCATGGTTTTAAAAAAGGCAGCGGGAGCAAATTGGCTAAAAAAGACTGACAAGGTTTGTGGTGAGTGCTGAGTAAGCTCACTACACTATTTCCAACTACTGCAATTCCTGAAACCAGAATTAACAGTGGCGACCAGAAAAGCACTGAGGCGGAGAAGCTTGATGAGTCCCGGAGAAACGATTCAACAACTATCTTGGATCCCGCAACGAAATTAATCCAAAAAATCTAATAAACTTGGTTGCTGGGTAAAGGCTCCTGCAGACAGGCGCGACACGCTACGTGAATCGCGCGCGACACAAAGGCACCGCTCATTTCTGTCGCATCGCATGTCGCGCTTGTTTGCAGGAGCCTTCAGCCTGACGTCCAGTTCAGCAGTATGTCAGTGGATTGAAAGGTCAAAAGACCAAGAAAGCTTCTGGCAATTAAAATTTGTAATGAATTAAGTAATGATCCAACATAGTTTATTTATTTTAAAGAAATCTTGCAGACTCATTACAACGTAAGTAGCATGAATAGGTAATACTTATTTGCTAATTAAACAAGTGATATGCGATAATTAACACTGGTTTTCAATCAAAGAAGCTGTTACTTTAGGTTCAGTAAAAACAAAAACACAAGAAATTAATGACACTGAAACGCCAATAAAAAGCGGCCAAGTGCGAGTCAAACTCGCACACGAAGGGTTCCGTACTACCGTACAATATTTAACACTACATATTGTTTCGTTTCTTGTACCACCACCATTTTTAACTTCATTTTATTATTATTGTTATAGCAGCTATAGTAGGACTCACTGTGTGAAAACTTCAAGTGTCTACCTATTACGGTTCAAAAGATACAGCCCTGTGACAGACGGACGGACGGAAGAACAGAGGAGCTTTAGTAATAGGATCCAGTTGGCATCCTTGAGTACGGAACCCTAAAAATGCATTATTTAAAACATTTTTTAAAGATAATTTAAAGTCGATATACTTATGTTTTTAACGGTCTTTTATGTCAAGCTTTCCTAACGCTTTCTCGGGTGTCCTTCGTTCCGGATAACGTTAACATTGGTAAAATATACCCTATCTATACAAATAAATAAAATTGAAGTGTCTGTTTGTAATGTCAAAATAGCAGCTTTTTACTAAATGCATATGAAAGTATGTACAGGGAACTTATAACAAAAAAAAAAAAAAATGTCTGTCTGCTAATCTCCGAAACGGCTGGACGGATTTTGACAGGACTTTCACTGACAGATAGCTGATGTTATAAGGAGTAACTTAGGGTATTTTTATTTTAGAAAAATATTTAGGGTTCCGCGCAAAAAATTAAATCCCATAAAATTGTGAACAAAATCTGATTCAAATAGGGAAGCATTCTAAAGAAGCTATAGTCTCTTATAAATTCCACCACAAACTCCAGCATAGACATGTTTCTGCAATGTCTGTCAGTTAATGAGGTGTAACGCGGATTGGCAACTTAATGTTATAATACAGCCGACAATACAGAACGTCATTACAACAAAAAGGCGAAATTATATTTTGTGTTTTTGTTGGTAATAATGATCTTGTGTGTTGTGGAGTGGGAAGATTGTATTATGTATAACCTACCAACTGTAAACAAAGGAATTTAATGACATGAGAAGTTGAGAATCATCGCTTTTTTTTCCTTTCTCTGGTTTCGGAAAGTCTGAACAACGCTCTGATCGGTAAACCTGCCAATTCTTGTGTTGGCTTTTTGTTTGCGATTAATTCAAGAACAAAATGAAAGCTAATCATATAAGTTGGGTTGAGGTTTGAAATTGATTCGGGTTTATTTATAACTAACTGTTGCCCGCGGCTCCGCCCGCATGGATGTCAATACTTCCCTATTTGAATCGGATTTTCTTCACAATTTCATGGGTTTTAATTTTTTGCGCGGAACCCTAATTATTTTTCTAAAATTAAAGTAGTCTAACTTACTCCTTATAACATCAGCTATCTGCCAGTCAAACTCCCGTCAAAATCGGTCCAGGCGTTTCGGAGATTAACCGGAACAAACAGACAGACAGTAAAAATTAAAAAAAAAAAATGTTATAAATACCGTATTTAGACTTTCGTATGCATTTAGTAAATAAAAAGCTGTTATGTATAGATAGAGTACATTACATTCACCTCTTTGCGTGAAGTATCATAACTATTTATCATTACTCTTCTTTAATCCCTAAATCATTAGCTTGATCAGCTCACAAATCACAATACATATCCAAAACTCAATATCCGTTTACTAAGAGCTGGTAGACTTAACCCGGTTAATTCCGGGCAGTGTCCCGCCAGCAGCAGCTATCCACCGCAGAGGTTTAATTGGTGTTCTAGAACACTGCGTTTAGGAGGTATAGGTAATGTAATAATAACAGTACCGACATTGTGTTTTGATTGGTTGAAGACGATGTTAGTCCGATTTTGTGCGTCAAAAAAACTCTTATGGAATTCGTGATGGAGATTTTGGGCTAGTTAAATTATATATATGTATAGGCGAATCGAAAGATATGTGAGGTTGTATGTTCGTGAATGGGTGTCAGTAGTGTGAATCATAGATTTTTCTCAGTTTATGGTTAAATTGATAACTTGTTTAGGAAAAAAGATTAGGAAGGTTGTCATAGAAATACTTATGATGTAGGGTGTTGTATTTAGTATTTTTATATTACGAAGCGACGCGTGCTTTACTTGTGGTCACCAAGTGTACTTAGAAACACGCTGTGAATGTGTGCGTGAAGACGAGTAGCGTCAGCACATAACACACACACACTTCTGACTTCGCCTTTGTCACGGAGGGTACCGAGAGCTCTAGCGCTTACACCATAGAAATAAAAAAAACACACAAATACACATTCACAGCGTGTTTGTACTTTGAAGAACCATTTCCTCCTCTTCATTCTTTTCAGGATTTCGTTTAACAGTGTCAGAATAATCAAAAAAGCGAAAGTTCTTATTTCAAGGTTAAAATCTAAACAGAAAGTAACACCTGTTATTAAACCTGGCATTACAGATGGGATGACAGCATTAAAAGATTACATACAAATTCGTCATTTCATCACAATGAATCAATAGAAAACCGACCCTAACGCATAGCAGACAAAGTCCAATTTTCCGCAGACGTATCTAAGCTTGACCGCAGAACAATTTGATCTGCGGACGACATGTGGCTGACGATACGGTTTTTGTATGGTTTTCGGTTTTTGATTACAAAATCATATTTAGGATATCGTTTTATGTGACTTGTTAGCTTTGGGCGGGCCTTTTTGGGTAGGAAGGGTTTCTGAATATTATTTTGTAGTTCTCCACCTTCATCACAGTAAATATCTGTGCCTTCATGGTTCTCTTGGAGAATAAAAGGGCCAAAGGGCCACGCTGCCTTTTGTGTCGTAATCTATACAAATAAATAAAATTGAAGTTTTTATAACGTCAAAATAACAGCTTTTTACTAAATGCATAATATGAAAGAATATACGGTACATATTATAACAAAACAAACATTTTTTTTTTTTAATTTAGATAGATAAAGTTTACAGATATAAAGACCACCATAAAAATTACAGAGATTATTTTTTGCTAAATAACAGTGTCAAAAATAAAAAGGAAGACCATGAATTTTAACATTTTTAATACATAATTAATCAATATATCAAATGCTCAAATTGAGTCCCTTCCTGTTGAATACAAAGTCGCACTCTTTTGATTATTTCGCTCCCTGTCGATTTTTTGATCTTGTTGTGGTGGATATTTAGAATAATACGTCTAAGTTCTGCTTGTAGCTCGTGGACACTTTCATATTGGTTCTTGTAAACAAAATTTTTATAACCCATAATAGGTACTTATGATAATGTCAGTTGTATGTCCTTACGGCAATGTCAGCTTTTCATTTTTCTGGACAAAATTTCACATCAAATGTTAAAATTCATGGTCTTCCTTTTATTTGTGATACTATGTTATTTAGCAAAAAATAATCCTTATGATGAAGCCTTTCGATCGGTATGATAAAGCTACAAGGTGATTATTTTTCTCATGTAAAGGGTTCGATTTCCGGTTCAATCATGTATGTAATTATTTAAATATCTATGAATGCAGTTTAAATTGTTTTTTAAATTCAAATAATGTCTTCTTTCAATAAAATGTTCCATCTACAATATTCAAGATACTTTCCCTCCATGTGGCATATCCGTGAGACGCCCAGTATACAAAGTCAATAAATAAAGTATCCCAAGGGCCTGTTTGTTAGAAAATCGTTTTCAAACTTTTTATTAACACATGCCATCACGCCTGTGTTCCCCGAAAGGTTAGGCAGAGTACCTATAGTACACCCACATTTAGTTATGTTTATGTAAGTCCCATGTAAAGGGGGCGAGCCTATTGCCTTCAACCGGGCACAAATCCAGACTTTGTTCTTTCTGGCTTGTTGGTCTAACCAACAAGCCAGAATTCTATTAAATAATACCTATTATAATAATCGGAACCACGCGCCGGGCAGGTGGGATGGTATTGAGTACAACCGATGCGATACCCATTGTAGGGTTGTCAGTCAAACGCTTTGAATCCACGTGGCGATTATTAGAGATTTGTAGATGCCGTAATTGTAGGTCATAACGTCATGCTCTTTGGAGGTGGAAAGCTTATTATGTAAGTAATAGTCAGCAATAAATGTTTTTTAATGAGTAAATTATTGTCTTGTCGATTTTTTCATTTCTTTGGCTTGCTTGACACCAAAAAGCATGTAAGTATCCCTTCAAGATTTAGTTAGATGTGATTCGTTGGTGCATTATTCTTACTTTCGTTACTAACAACTGCAACAACACACCTCGCAAAAACCCCGATTAACGCAACATTATCTCGCTCTATTAAGAGGAGGCTCCCTAAATTTTATGTTAATTTGCATTAATATTCTGAAACAGTCACACATACAATCAAAATGGAACTTTAGTATATGATTTATTGAATCTTTTTCTTTCCATGTACAAGACAGTTACGTACTTGTAACATTTTCGCTCGATTCATTTTTTATTCGAAAATCATGTCTTTTTTAAAGATTATTACATTTTTTTTCAAGATTGCTCGGCCTTTATGTCTAAAATAAATGTTCACAGTAAGAACATATAGTTTACTATCCAGCCACAAGATATTTTTTCTCTAGATCAATTATTACTTTAGTTATAAACGAAATAAGAATTGAGACTTATGACATTTAGTTTCGTGCTCGAACGCGATCAAAGAGCGCACGCGGTATTCAACTTTATTACCGATGCGTTAGCGTCTAGCACTGTATAACGGCCTAACCGGTTTCTTAGTGCCGCGCTGTGCGCCATCGTGAGAGGGTGTGTTTCGATCGCGCGCGCGGTCAATACGTATTTTATTTTGGAGTTATTTTAATAAAATTCATATTATAACGCTATACAATGGGAAACAAAGATAATAAAAGATATGTTCAGAAGAGAAAGAAAGTCGAACGTTTGAAAAATATTGCAAGAATCATGAGAGGAGCAAAGCAGTAAGTATTTTTTTAAGATTTTTTTTTTAATACCCAAATATTATTTTGACGAAACGTCTAATTTAAAGTATAAAATTGTATGATACAGTCGTGTCGATATTCATACAATTTTATACTTTAGGCTATGGTAATACGGTCCTATTTTCAATAGAGCTAGTAAATTCCGCGAAGATTTTTCCGTTCTGTTTCTGTCTGAACACCTTTACGTCAAATACGCAAAAATGACCACAATGGACATACATACTTCTAGATATCTCTATGATGATCAGATAACGATTTTATTGCAGCCGTCCTATTACAATATCTACTGCTAATGCAACATAGCGCGTGGCTTCAAGGCCAGCTTGTTACAGTTGCGTTGGGAATTGTGAGAACATAGGAAGCAATGGAGGCGATTTGATTATTATAAATAAATATTGTATAACAATATTATAATAATATAAAGTAGTATAACAATTGTGTTGTTTTTGCTTATATTTTTTACATTTATACAAGGTGTAATTTTTATCACCGTTAACCTCTTAAGGGTCATTGTACTCATCATTATGAACAACTTTTACTACGAGACCAAATCAAAATCGCGAAAAAAAAACAGCTGTTCCCTACAAATTTATGTCCACATAACTCGTCAAAATTGAAGGTACAGCTGATTTTATTTTCGCGATTTCAGGTTTGGGCCACAGTAAATGTTCATAATGATGAGTACAATGACCCTACTCTTTACGAGGTTAACGGTGATTAAAATTACACCTTGTATTTTATTAAATTGTTGAAGATGTTTTATCCGAATAATGACTAATAAGTAAATGCTCTCTTAGGAAAAAAAATGAAGACAAAGTTCTCGAATTTAAATATCATCCGGAACAGGGAAAGTTATTGGAGACGCCTTCTCAATTGCATAATCTAGTTTCTGTTCCTGCGAATTACGAAAATAAGTAAGTACTTCTAATAATTTTGAAGAATTAACTATTTATTTATAATAATCGTAACTAATATTATAAATGCGAAAGTGAGTTTGTTTGTTACCTTTCACGCTAAAACGGCTGAACGGATTTAGATTTGGCACACGGGTAGACCATGACCTGCGAGGCTATAAGGCTCTTTACACATTATGCCGTGGCTGCGACGGAGTCGCCACCACCGCGGTGCCGCTGTATTGGTTGCCCTTGGATTGGTATGAACCCTTGCACACGGCGCCGCGGCGGCGGTCAGACACATCCATGCCGCTGTTGCTGCGACATAATGTGTAAACGGCCTTACGTAACACACTATCAATCGGAATCGATTTCATTTTGATAGTTCAACAACATTCATTGCAATAAGCAATGGATTAGCAAGCACGCGAGCGAAGCCACTGGCAAAAGCTAGTCTCACTAATATTATAAAGGCGAAAGTTTGTGAGTGTGTGAATGTGTGTGTGTGTGTTTATATGTTTGTTACTTCTTCACGCTCAAACGGCTGGACCAATTTTGATAAAATTTTGTATGGAGGTAGCTGACACCCTGGATTAACATATAGGCTAATTTTTATCCCGATATTCCCACGGGATTAACATTTACGCGGGTCGCAGCTAGTATACTATAAGTTAGCTCATACTCGCTGCTTTTCTTTCGTGTAAAGTCGAATTTTTGTGTTAAATCGTCTATTGTGTTTCAAATATTATTGAAATTTATTAGCTATTTAATATTTTTTATATGTGAAATTATGATGATAATGGTAATGGTGATGACAATTTTGTTTTATTTTTTTAAGGACTAATCGTAGCAATAACAATGAAAGTTTGAACAATGAAAACAGGCATGGGAATTCTTCGCCGTCGTCCAGCCTTATGCATGAACCTTTATTATCAAATACCGATTGTGACAATAACAACATTTCCCCTAATACTATTTCAAATAATAAAAGTAACGAGGTAAGAATAAGGCTCAAACTTGATACAGAAGTACTCGTTGCCAGCTCGACATGCTTCACATCAAAAAAAGCTTATTTGAATAGTTCAGCTATGTACTTAATTTTACATTTATGGCTGAAACTTCATTTCGTTTTCAGATCGAAGTCCAGGAAACATTTGATTTGCATAAAGATGGAAATTGCCCTTATGAGGTACAAAGTTACGGTGAAAATGTAAGTTTCAGCTCAATTCCCGGACGTTTTACTTTGAACAAAATTAGGACAAAATTGATTCTTATTGTTTATCATAACTATTTATAATTATATTGTAATTTCAGGTATGTAATGTACTAACTGGAAGACGTATAATTGATATACAGAATTTTTTTGATAAATTGAAAGTGGTTGCTGATCATAAATCTCTTTTTAACTGTGGATTAAGCTCGATTCAATTGGTTTCTGAACACCAAAATGGACTTTTTTCCCGGCTAAATTTGCAGTGCATAATGTGCAATAAAAAGTTTCAAATAGAGGCAACGGAACAGAACATCAATAAAGACGCTGTAGCTGGAATACTGGCAAGTGGTGGTGGTCATGCTCAGTTAAAACAATTCACAGCTGCTGTCGACCTTCCCGAAATTAAGGAGAAGAATTTCCTTAAACTGCAAGATCAAGTGGCGGATGACTGGGAATATACCGCGAGGGCAGAAATGACAAAAGCCGCAGAAATAGAAAGGGAAGCCGCATTAAAGGAAGGCCGCGTAAATAAAGACGGCATAGCAGTGATAGACGTCATCGTAGATGGTTGTTGGTGTAGACGATCATATCAAACGAATTATGCTGCCAATTCAGGATGCGCAGCTATAATAGGCAGACGTACGGGTAAAGTGTTATATATGGCAGTAAAAAACAAGTACTGTTGCATTTGTCAAAAAAGTGGAAATGCTATAAAAGACCATGTATGTTACAAAAATTACGACGGGCCGTCTACAGGCATGGAAGCGACAATCATAGCAGAAGGTTTCAAAAAATCGGTTGAAATGCACAACATTATTTATGGACGATTTATAGCAGATGGCGATAGCAGTACCTACACAAAAATTATTGAGTCACGCCCCTACGCAAACATTACAGTCGAAAAGATTAACTGTAGAAATCATATTTTGCGCCGATTTTGTAATAACATGCAGAAACTCATGACCGACACACGTTACCCTATAAAAGACAGAAAGCTTGTTAGTAAATTAAAAATTTTGTCAGCTCGCAAATACATCTGTGACGCCATCAGAATCAACAAACCAGACAAAAACTGCGACCACTTGCATCATGATATAAATAATTCAGTGTATCATGCCTTTGGAAAACATTCCAAATGCAAAAAAGATATATGTTCGCACACTGACGATAGTACCACGCAATTTGACGCTTCCAGTCTATGGCAAAGAATTAAAATGCTTGCAGCTAACGTTGCTTCGCATTCCAGAAGTCTCATTGAGGACGTCGACAGCAACGTTGTTGAACAATTTAACGGCGTCGTTGCTAAGTTAGTTGGTGGTAAACGCATAAATTACTCTCAACGTCGTGGCTACCAAACTCGATGCGCCGGTGCTGTTATATCTTTTAACACCGGGAAACTTTTGTCTACTGTTCACCGAAGTACTCAATATAATACACCCAAAAAATTATTAAAAAAATACGAACAGACGATTTGTAAGAAAAGAGAAAGAAATAGGCTGGCACAACGAAAAAAGAAGCGCCATTTTGCTAAGTTTCAGCTTTCGGATAGCAATTATGGTGAAAATGCAGAACAACCAGATATGGATCCAAAGACTTTTGAAATGGCGAAAAAAACTTTTCTAAAAAATTTAGAAAAGACAGAAGGAGAACGGGCTCACATTACTTAGCAAACAATTATGCAAAGTGAAAGTGGCGAGTGGCTTGAGCTAAGACGCAACCTTTTGACGGCTTCCAACTTTGGTAAAGTCGTAAAAAGAAGAAAGACCAATAGCTGCAGAAATATAGTGAAAAACATGCTGTACGGGGCTCCTATAGACCATGTTTCGTCTATACAACATGGTAGACAACACGAGGCGGTGGCTTTGGAACAATTGTCTAGCCTAAAAAATATAAAAATTGATAAATGTGGACTTTTTATCGACGAAGTCCTTCCGTTTCTAGGGGCTACTCCGGATGGAATCACCAATGATATGGTCGTTGAAATAAAATGTCCCATAGCCCCTTTTAAAATGGGGATCGATGCCGCAATTGACCAAAAGAAAGTTCATTTCTGGAAAAAAAAACAAAATGGTGAAGTGAGTATTATGTTAAAAACTGGGTTCAAGGTATTATGAATACGGGAACATAGACGGACAGACATACTATACATAAATAAATACATACATACCAACTTAAAACATTACCATTCTTTTTGGCCTCATGCAGTCGGGTGTTTAAAGATATGTATTTTTATTTTCAGATTAACGTATGCAAAAAATCTGACTGGTATTATCAAGCTCAAGGTCAGATGCATATAGCAAAAAAAACAAAATGCCTCTTTGCCGTATGGTATGGAGATAACAAATTCAAAATTGAAATACTGGAAAAAGATGACGAATTTTGGAGAAAGGAGATGGAACCCAAACTAGTCTCTTTTTATATGGATTGTCTGCTACCTGAGTTGGTAGATCCACTATATCCGAAAAAAAAATTGATACGAGGACCTGAATATGTCAGAAAACGAACAGTGCAAGATGAAAATAGCTTAGAAACTGCAAATATTATATCAGATGCGCCAGTATCAAAGTCACGGAGGCTAGATTTTAGTAAATTTTAAATTATATCATAGATAAAAATGCTTGGCTAAATGCTGGTCCTGCTCCACAGCCACTTGGGCTTTGTTAATTTTTTTTTTGTTTTTTGGTTTTTTTTTGTTTGGAAGAAATGCGTCCCTTTTTTTCTGACTTACTTGATTTGACCTTATTGTTTACTAATCTTTTAATACAATCATTGCAAACTATAGTTTTGTATAAATTAGAAGCATCTTTTCAATTTTGTAAATGTGAGTACCATGGAGCGGTTTTATGTTATGACACAACGTTGTATTGTATTCGAATAAGATAAAATTTGGTTTTGAATAATATTTTCCAAATCTCATTATTTGGATTATTTTTCTTCTAACAATAATTAAAAAAAATATTTCATAAAAGACCAATTTTTTTAGTGAAAACTCCACATACGTGACACGTATCTATATCTAAACACGATAAAACACAAAAAAAAATAACAATTTTCTAAAATCATACTTCAAGTAACGACACTACGAACGGGCGTTAACCCAAAAAAATCATCAACTCATAATTTGTTCGTTTCGTCATGTTGTGTTGTGTGTGATCGTTGTGTTTGTGTTTGTGTTATGTGTGTGTTCGATACCCATCACGTCTGCGAAGTTTCGCTAGCTAATTTAATTTGACCCTGTTGTAGGCAGGGTTAAATTAAATCTGTGTCGATATCTAAACATGATAAACCAAATAATAAATTAATTTGATGATTTTTTTGGGGTCATCAACCGCAGTGTATTATATCAGTCTTAAAAAACGGGTTTTTGTGTTAATTTAACAGACGTGATGGATATCGATATCTAAACACGATAAAAAAAACAGATTTCTCAACTCATATTTCAAGTAACACCACCGGCGGTCGTTGACTCTAAAAAAAACAATCATCAGTTCAAATCTTGTCGTGTTTAGACATACTTACCCATTATGTCTGCGGAGTTTCGCTAGCAAATTTAATTTGACCATGTTTTGAGTAATGAAGTAAGTTGGTGTTAAATAAAAATTCATAATTGCAAAAAGTATTTTATATCATAAAATAAATAAAGGTGTCTCTATTCCATCTATGTTCGCTGTTCTAAAATCAAAATACAATAAATGTTAGAATTTTGCGTCGACGCGCGACGCTCGGCTCGCTCGCGGCAAATGATCGCGGAGTGGCGGGGTGCATGGGGCGGAGCTTGCGTGGAAATTATTTTAGAGTGCCTGGTCTTAATCACAAGTCGTCCGATAGCGCACAAAAAATAAACATTATGTTGAGTATCTGATGCGTGACAGCCCTGACCATCTGCTTGCTTGCACAGTTGCAAGGAAGCATTCCAGTATAATAGTATCTTTGTCCCAAAAGTGGGTGCGAAGTAACAGTATCGTATTGTGAAAAAAAAAAGATTTCTATCTACCTCTTGTGTGAAGCAGATGTTCGAATTTTGAAATGTAGAAAAAAATGGTGGCTTGCCAATTATGTGTTGCGGAATAAATAAACGGGTATTAGCTTTCTGTCTTGGTTTTTGTTTAAAATTGTTTTTTTTTTTAAATGGCCCTTTAACCTAAATTGTTTTTGGAAACAAACTACCTATCTGTTGGGAAAGTTATTGTTAGTAGAAGTTATTTGCTACAATGGCTGTGTTTCACATTGTTGATCATTGTGCTGACATATTATTTTATTCGCTTTTTTTGTTTGTTATTTATAGTGTTTTCTGTGTTGTAGATAAAATACAGCACCGTCAAAACATTTCAAGTTCGGCTAATATTACTTAAATTCGACAACCTCTAAACCGTAGTCTCATTAATAAAGTAACTTGGCCTTAGATTTAGAGCATTTGGCCTTTATGATATAGCCTTAAAGCGATCTGCAGAAATATAATTATAATAAACTGCATTTGGGCATCGTTACCCTACTTCTAAATGGACCGACATTAGGGGGAAAATTAATATTATAAATGATATTGGGGCTGATATTAATAATTTTGTCGGAAACGTTAGCCGAATATAAATAAAGTATTAAATATTTAATATACAGCGTGTTGATTTTATTCCCAGTTACTATTTCAAAACTATGTAAGTAAGTAATAAAAAAAAACATAATAATTCATGAAATATAAATTACCAATTTTCTCTTATGAATCAAACAACATACATAACTTATACATACTCGTATAAGTAATTTTTACTTTTTTCAAACTGCACATTGCTTTTACAGAATTGTCGCTTTTTTTCTTGTTTTCTTGCTCTAATCTTTTCCGGCACGTATTGTAAAACGTCAGTTTAACAACAAAATAAACGGGCACCTATCTATTATGTTTTTACGCCCATATTTCGAGTTCCTGATCCCATAACACGAATTATTTCACATTTTCCCTCTTGAATGCGTGATACACGCAAATGCTGGTCTTTTTACAACTTCCCTGAAAGGAGAAAGTTGTTTTATTATGTACCTATGTAGATTATCGTTTTGTGTTCGATTCAAACGTTTAATATGATAGTCCTGCCGTTATGGTTATTGCACGATTGGATATAAAATATGGTGAATCGACATCAGTAATATTACACTTCAGTCACGAATTTTTAAATGGTACTTGAAATGATTATTTTCTATATTCTAAATTTACAACTTAGTGTCAAGTGATTCTCGGCTAGCAATTACATCGAAGACAAATTACCTACTACTTTATGCATATAATATGCAATAGTATTCAAATCAGCAGTTTTTATACGAGCTCCAAGTTAAAAAAAAAATACCAGCACGCGCAATCAGTCATTACTCCAATGACACATTAACACCAATCCTTATGAATACCACATGGCTATCCTACCATCTGTAATTTCTGTAATTAAAGCTACTGTATAAACATTACGTAATTTTTACTGCCAATAAAACACCCTGTATCGTCCAGCGTACAATCAATAAAAGCAATATTTACAAAGTGTATTAATGATGGAAATCCCCCTGTATTCCGAACACATCTGCAATACATTTTATTGTCCGCATGGGTGCCATTTGTGTATGTTATTGAATCCGTGGCATTTTAGGTACCCCAGGGCGTACGTGGATTAATTTTTTTCTCGCCCTTTTTTGGGGCTGTTTTGTGTTTATTTGGGGAAATAAGGAATTGGTGTGAATTGGTTCGGGCTTTTTTGTGTTGAATAAATTATTCATCTAAATGTAAAATCAATATCTTCAAAATAATTTATTTATTTAATACTTCAAGCACAGAAATGTACAGAGGCGACTTAATGTCATTGGCATTATAATAAATCATTTATGTGTAGCTTTGTAGCTTCAACTAGTTCCATTTTACATCACATCTTTTCTACTTTTAAGGGAAAATGCGCAGTTTAAGTATTACATTCCGATTTGGAAAGATACGCCACCATACTTATCTACGTTTTCTTTTACTGTAGTTAGCATGTCTAAACAAAATATTATGAATTTATGATTCACCCTTTTCACCCCAACAGGGTAAACAAATTATACATCAAAGTCATACAGATTTTGTTCTTGTTTGTATTTTGTTTTTCACCTTCCATCGATAATTCAAAAAAGTTTTTTAATTTCAAACTTAAAATTGTTTAGTTCGGGTCAACATATTGTAAGCTTAAACAAATCTTTAGCTATATTTTTTGAATTTCCAATACATTTGGATTCAAGGGCATTTCCATTCTGAGTTTTTATTAAAACTAGTTATAAGTTCTTCTGGACGACGGGTACTAAGCTGGGGATATTGGAATGGAAATTACCTACTACTCTACATTTACTTTTCTTGGTGAGATTCCAAGTTTTGATTACTCGCGATATCCTACAAGATGAAGATATTTGAAACATTATTTTCACGAAAGCAGCGTTTTTTCTTTTTGGTCCTTACACTCCCAGACTAATATAACACATCTCTGTTGCTGGTACAAAAATGAGCTATCCACCAAAGGTGCCGTTAAAGGGGACTAAGGCATTAAAGGAGGCTAAAAGATAGGTAGCAGCCGCCTCCTATCTCATAATGACAACCTGATTTAAGGTTCCTGCAGACAGGTGCGACACGACACAAAGGCACCGCTCATCGCGCGACGCGCGGTGCGTTTGTGTCGCGCCTGTTTACAGGTGCCTTTACAGTCGCCAATCCGTTAGCAAAGCGCGGTGATTAAAGTAAATCTCTATTAATTAAACAATTACCTAGCTTATTCTTCATTGGATTATGATAGACAGAACGGGAAAGCAAATAACTCACCAAAAATGATTTTTAGTAATTTCCTTCATATGAGTGTTCTCAAAAGTCCAAACACAGCTTAAGTATAAAAAGACGAAAATTAGCTCTTTCAGTAGCTCATACAGCTTACTTACCTCTGAAATTAAAAGTTGAGTATGTAAAATGGAGCCCGCATAAACCCAAAATAAATCATTCAAAGTCAAAACTTTGACGGGAACCGACCACCAAGAAACTCAATCCTTTAGCGTCGCTAAGTTAGAAATACTTAACTAACTTCTAAGTTAGAGCTTACTTAGGATATTCGAGGCTTTGAGTACCTCCACAATATCTTGGGAACCTCTGTAGATGTGTGTATTTCAAAGTTAGTGTGAAGTTTTAACTTGGTCTTTTGAACTGCACTTTTTTAGCATCTTTCATGGACTGCCTGGTGTTAACATTAGCCGCAGATTACTTTTAAAACCAGATTTTGTTAGTAAATATTGAAATAGTGAAGATAATATTGCGACTGTAGTCATCTCCAATGTTCTTTCTTGCTTCCTTTCAGTATTTCCGTCTCCCAGCCAAAAGGTCTTTTAAATACTTATTATGACGCTCAGAACCTAGTGAGGGTCTCATGGCTAAGTGATAACAGTCGGACGGGTCGATCGATCAAGTTAACCTACGCTTGCCGCGGTCGGTCCGTGGATAGGTGACCATCTTTACTTACCAAGACCCCCCCCGTGGCTCGGAAAGCACGTTAAGCCGTTGGTCCCGACTGTTATTCTTGCATCTTTGACAGTCGTTACGGGTCGTCAGAAGCCTGAGTCTGACAAGCAGTTTTACCAAGGGGTACCATATTACCCAGTAACTGCATTGTGGAGGTCAGATAGGCAGTCGATCCATGTATAATACTGGTATTCGGCTGCATCCGGTTAGACTGGAAGCTGATCCCAACATGTACCTAGTTGGGAAAAGGCTAGGCAGATACTGATGACGCGCATAAGCTCATCTCATAACTTCTGAGTCCAATTTGTATCCCAAATCCATCCCAATCATCTCACCTCACATAATATTCGTTACACCTAGCCCAGATAGTCATGGGAATATTTCCTAACACAATTTGCCACACTCCAGATTTTTTACCGACCCACAAAACCCAGTAAAGTTAGACCGAAAATAGCCAACAATAATTAATTTCGACAAAAATCCGCCACTTTGCAATTTTTTATACTCATTCTAACAATTAGGCGATTTTTAGCGTAAAATCGTTCAGAATTAGGCAGAACCAAAAAATGTAGACATGTCCAATAGCTCATGAAGGTCAGCCGCTATTGCGTTATAGTTTATTTAGATCTTAACTTAAAGTAATAAACTTTAAAATCGCTTGGCATACATTATATTTATTCTTATTATCGATATAGTGACCGACTCGCGACTGTAACATTTGGTAGCTTGATAACATTAATTACATCCTTGATTTTATAAATATTATTAAATTTGACTCTATTTACAAGCTTGTCTAATGTGTTATTTAAAAATGGACTATTTACCTTGTAATTAAGGCATTTAATAGTTTGTTAAGCACTTAGGACCTTTTGATCACATGGTGCATTTATGCAGTTTCGCAATTCATCTATTGTTGAATCCGTTCTGTCAGTTGACTAAATGGATTTGCTCTCGTTTCAATGTGTTTTTGGCTTAAGCAATGCAATTGTGACATTCGAGTGTTTGCTGAAGAATCGGGTTAACTTTGCCACTGTGTTACTACAAAAAATATTTTAAAATCTAGTCCTTTATATAAATGAGAATGGCACAATGCCGTAGTAAAATTGGCCTGACTGCCAGGGTGCGCCACTCTTGGAGGCAATTTGAACGCTATAAAATCTTGAAAACATAGTTCTTCTTACTAATTTAAGTACTAGAAAGTTGGTAGCCTTCAAGCTAAAAGCCAGGCAATTAATAAGTTGATTAAAAAACTCGCTCACAAGCACATAATTTACTTTTAATTAATTCAAACTTTTTCTTTGTTGCAGTACAAAGTGAACGCAGTGTACGGTGGTGGAAAAGTTTTAGTTCAGCATAAGTATTAATAAAAAGTGTGAAAAATGTGTTAGTTCATCATGACGCAACGGTGGCGCTGCGGTCGCATTACGTGACGTTTACAATCCAAGATGGCGGACTCGAGTCCCGCCAATTCTATCATCGAGGGTACTGTGAAGTTTCGCGATGGAAAAAAGGTGAGTAATCAAATTAATCAAATTACTGTCGTTTTTAACATCGAGATTTTTCGTTTTTTATGGCGAGACAAATTGAATTTTTACTGAACACTGTATTTTATTTCGATTTATCAGTTCACACTTCTTGCCAAAAAAAGCAATTGTAAGTACAGGCTTGTGACTGTTCCATTTGTACGCAACAGAAGACAGTGCTGCATTACATAGCTCTAAGGATAAAGCTGGCATGTAGTAGATAATCATCTACATACTTCCAAATATAAATTGTACTCCAGGGCTACCGGTCATGCACTATTGACGGGGTCCGCTAGGGCCGATGCCAGCTAGGGTTGCGGGATGTTCGAAAGAGTTACCGTGGCCCCGGCACAGGCAACTGAAGGGACACGGGTAGGTTTTAGTCAGTAGAAGTCTGACACGCCCCTCCCGCTCCGCCCAGAGCGGGAGAAGGCATTTGATGATTTCCCATCCAAAAAAAAGGGTTACCGGTCATCAAAGATTTGTTCATTAATATCAGGCACTTCACCGCGTGAAGTTCAGACTCAAGAAAGCATAATCGTGCGCAGTTAAAATGAATTAAAATAACTGGAACATAAAATCCAAGTAAGTACCGACATCTACATTCGGCTGTACTACTCAAATGATATCAGAACTTATCACAAAATTCAAACTAAAGTAGCTACTAGAGACGTGCCTATCTAATCGATAACCAGAAATGTGTCATGTCGATAACGAGTGTTTACGCACTTTTACTACGACCAGACCAGTACACCCGGTAGTTTCTGGGAACCTCGTGACGGATATCCTTGTGTGGCGATGATTTTAAAGGTGAAACACGTAGAGAAATTATGTAAATGGCTGATAAGGTGGTTGACGTTAAAGTTTGGTAACTAGGCTTTTTTTTTCGGTGGGAAATCATCAAATGACTTCTCTCGCTCTGGGCGGAGCGGGATTGCGTGTCAGATTTTTACTGATTAAAACCCACCCGTGTTCCTTCAGTTGCCTGTGCCGGTGCCACGGTAACTCTTTCGGACATCCCGCGACCCTGGCAGTTGGTAACAAGGCTGCTTTGTCAAAAATGGAGAGTTTAATAAAAATAACTGCCTAATCATTTAGCCGTGTACACAAGTAAAGTATTATAAACGGTTTTGAAAATCGTCATTACCACTAAAGTACCATCAGTATCAGCCTATGGACTCTTCTTTAACTGCATGCCTGTGACTTCGATTCTCGGCCACTTTTATGGATTCGTTACCCTGCGTAGATCTTCGTTCCACTTAGTCAGAGAGCATCCTTCTCTGCATTTGTCAGTTTGCCTACAATTCTCTTTTGATGCTGGTTTAGAAAATCCGGGAAACTTGTATTTTGTTTCCGTAGTGAAATAAGACAGTATTCACTTACTATTAAACCAGGATCTCCTTCAACATCGAACCACATATTTTAGTTCACTGCTGGATTCTGAAACTGTGCCAGCCCTATCACGCCTTCCGCATCAGAAAATTACTTACCATAACTGAAGCATCTTGTCTCTTAACTAATGAGCGGCCATTATTAAGCCAACGTAGACCTTGGCCACATGCCAACAAGATCTTATGGCCAACAGCCTATTCTTAACCAGGAATGCAAATATTATAACTTAGAATCGAATATTATGGAAACAGGACCAATTATTATAACAATGATGATTGTTTTGACGTTAATATAAATTAGTCACATTAGTTCTTGCGCCCTTTGATCGTATCTCTATGCAAATTGTGAGTCATAAGCGTAGGCACTTCCTGGGTTTTAGTACGATTTTAAAGCCATGTGTCATAATTTTAATTGTATGCTGATTCGGGTAATTAATGATGAGTATAGGTAATGTTTTCCGTCCTTCAAAAGTTCAAATTAAAACTTTGACTTGTGTGTAGAATTTACTGTAAGTACAACTATTCATCATCATCGTCATTTCAGCCGAAAGATGTCCACTGCTGAACATATGCCTCCCCCAAGCACCCCCACTTCGACCGGTTCTGTGTTTTTCGCGTCCACTACCATCCACCACCTTTGTACTACGTATTTTTCTGTTCCTTTCTCCTTATGTTTATTTGTGTGTTTATAAATGGTTAAATAAATAAACCTCTACTACACATGTATGTTTTATCACCCAATGAATGTTTTTATAAAAGTCAGTTTTTGGTAAGGGATCAAAATCATTGTGAATTGGTGTTCCAACTGCTGTAGGAAATTTTAACGTCAATCACTCTTGTGGCTTCAAGTTGATCCTTGTGTCTAAAATATAAAAAAATGGTCGTTTCGGCCATGATGGACATTTTTAATGACTTTTTTTTTCATTAATTAGTAATGTATGGTGATATAAAATTTATTATTGGGAAACATTTTCATATCAGTATCAGTTTGAGAGCTTGAAGATAAACATACTACCGACGCCTTACATACAAATATGATGCATCACTTCTGAATGACGATCCTACTTATTAATGTAGGAAAATATGTCGGTACCGATGGCGCCTAGTACTTAGATAGATTGCAGAGTGGTTGGAAATAAGTGAGTAATTATAATTAACTTCCTAGTTATGGAATACCTACCTATCTCAAGAGTCCGTAGCTTACATTGAATTGGATCTGTACTCAATTGCTCTATTCTTTTCTATGACTAGTGTTGTTCAATAACATCAGTTTTTTGAATGATTTGAAAGCATCATGAAGATTCGTTATGATATATCTTTTTCGAATTCCGGAATTATATTGGTTTGAATGATTGATCACTGACTACAGGCACCTTAATTCATCCCTACATTCATTCTTGGTGTGATTTTTATATTTTATAGCTTCGTATTTTCAACTTGGACGTTGTCGATATTAGCTCTGAATGTAACAAGATTGGTAGCCTGTGTAATTTCTTGTCTCCAACAATCTGAAGTTTCATTGTATTTTTCTAAGTACCACCTATAATACTAAATTCCAAAATAAATAAGGACAAGTATTGTTACTATCACGAAAAATAATCCATATTCCGTAAATACCCACAGTTTTATCGGCCAATTCACTACAGCAAATTATTACAACAAAAAATGTTTAATGGCAGCCAATTTGTGGCGATACGAAACACGAACGCAACAGTACGCCGTTGTCATCGCGTTAATTAAAACGCCAATGAGCAATACGCCGATCCGATACGCCGAGCGGTCAATACGCGATTGGCAATTAATTTTGTTACGGTTGGCTTGAGTACAAAAAGAAACTGCTTAAAAGTAGAATCAAGTGCTTTTAATAAGTCCTTGTGTATGAAAGCGAAATATTTAGCTGTAGCAGAGCTAATCAAAATGTTTACTCCTATTAAGATGAATACAATAATAGCGACCGCAGTCCATTTAAAATTATTGCGAGGGAATTAGGAAAACACAACAATGACAGCTGTCAAAAATTTTAAATTTTTGGTCCTTCTAAAAACAAAAGTTGCCAGTCTTTAGCCTGTTAGCCTAAAGGCAAGTGTACAAAGTCCCCCGTTTCTGAAAAAAAAAAACAATCATACTAATGCGTGTTGAATACAGTCGTGTAAACATAGCACCACAAAGAGTTAAAGCGAAACGTTTGACGCTATGTAATTGTTAAGTTGAGCGCACCGGTCAATGTGAAGACAGGCGAAGGGATACTACACAGATATATTACCTCTGATTTTGCATCACTGTCAAAATCACAGTGATCTTTATTCTTGTTGCTATAAGGTTGCTGTTGGGTTGCTGTCAAAGGTAAAATAAATGCGAAAGGATTGTCAGACGCTTAGTTTGTGTTGAGGAAAAGCTGGGAATTAATAAAATAGGGTAAGGAAAAATCACAATACCTACGTGGCGTTAGTATATTCAAATTAGAGGTAATTACAAACTAGGTATTCCTTTATTCCTGTTATAATTAGTTCGTTCTGACTATAGGTTGACCATAAAAAATATCGCTAAGTTATGAGTATCTTCAAAACAAAACTTCAACGCACACCTGCCTAAAATAACACTCCAAATCAAAATTAACAAAGTAATTACATTTTCTTTTCATAAAAAAGATCAAACGACAAATTTTAAGACACTGTGTATTAATTAATATTCTCTACCCGCTATTCTATGAATAAATTAAAATTAGTATCGCAAATGGCTCTTCTAGCAGAGCCAATTCCATTTCTCTCTAATTAAAATTTTGTATCGATTTCTTCCATGAAACTGTAAAAAGTTTTATGGTTCAATTTCATCTTAAGGCGCGGTGGCGTGAGGAACAACTCCGAAGTATTCATTAATAGGGCGAGATTCGAGACTGGAGTAGATCTTCGTAAGATCTACTCCAGTCTATCTTTATTTCTTTATCAATTTAGCATTTTGTGTTGTTGAAAGCTGAATGGCAGATTTAGTACAGCATACTTTTTTGTTGTTCTGTTACAGCATTTGTACCACTTATTAAGGCAACTGAGCCATTTATTTTCATATAAGTGTACAATTTTTAGAACATCGGATTAATTAATAATATCAATAAAAAGATTTTAATAAATAAACGTAATAAGATCGTAAACTAAATGCAGTTATGTTTTTAGAAGTTGCCATATGTAAAATAACACAAATATCGAAATGATAATTAATTATTTAGAAATAGAAATAACATTAATATAGTTAGAAATTAGAAATAGGTATCTTCTAATGCACCTCACTGAGTATGAGTAGGTATGTACGATCTTCATCTCAATCTACGTACTTAATGGTAAATAAAACACTACAAAGATAGTGACAAGCAATCTAGAACATGTACTTTATCACCAAAACAATGTTTATGTACCTTTATGTAACGATCTACATTGGTACACTAGTACATAACCTTAAAAAATAAAACTGGTTATAACTTTTACGTCCCAAGTTCTAAAAATCTAAGAATTTAAAAAAGGCTCGTCTATCATATTAACTACCAATTAAAACAAAAAAAAATCTCAAAACACGAAATTTTATTAGCTGTACGAAATTCCCATACAAACCTACCGTTCGCCCGGGATTTAAACGTCATTAAAATTATTCCGGGATTTTAGAGGAGGTATCTACTGCATGTTACTTCCTTCCTCGAAGTTTAGGCAAATTAGCACTACCTATTCCTATCACTGACTATGATACACCTGTGTCGTCCCACCCCAGGGCAAAGGCCGGGTTCCCTCTTCATCATCCATACAAAGGATTAAAAAATATCCATAAACTATGCAATCTTTTTTTACCATTATTTGCTTTTGCACGATCTTTGGTCTCTTTGCACATACAAGTGCATGCGATGGATTAACATCAGCTTTTCGCCTACAATGACCAAAATTACGCTTTTATGTTTTTTGTTTCCATAAACGATTATTCAGTCGTACAGTCGGCGTTTTAGTGTCAGCACTAAACTTGAATCACGTGCTCAGTTTTTAGAATGAGCACTATCATTTTAACTTGCATGCAGGTCGCATTCCATATATTACAGGGTTGAATAAACGGGCACATTAAACGTTATAGCTTTAGGGGTTCCGCACAATCCGAGGTAGTTAATCGTTAGTCGTAATCATGAAAACCAACTAAAATTAAAACTAGATTTTATTGTAACATTTTAGGAAGGATTAAATAATAATAAAAACTTATCACTACCTCTAAAGATAAAAACAATGAAGAAGACTTCGGAAGAGAATTTGACTTATTTAAACCACAAGTTAGGTGCTTAATTGACCGTATTTAGATCTAGCTAATACTAATTAAAGAAAAATCAAGCTCAGTAACTGGGTTATGGAGGTCAGATAGGCAGTCGCTCCATGTAAAATACTGGTATTCAGCTGCATCCGGTTAGACTGGAAGCCGACCCCAACATAGTTGGGAAAAAGACTAGGCAGATGATGGTGATGACTGAAGAAAGAAAACATATTTGGGAACTACATACCAACTTTTTAAAACTAGGTCATGTTAACTACATGATCTAGTTTAATGAGTGAATTGCTGTTTTCGCCGAAAAGCTTAAAATTATAGTCTGATCGGATTTCTGTACAATTTTTTTCACACTTCCATAAATCTTCGAACCAATCAGCAAAACAGTTACTTCAAGTAGCTTTCAATACCAAGTTTTTATAGCGCAACTCGTCGAAAATATCTTATTGTATTTAAATATTATAAATAACACTTCAGTCACACCATTTAATCCAGATAACAATCTACCTTCAGAGCTCACATTATTAACAACTTAGAAAGTAAACTCCTATTCAATGAATCAATATAAAAGTCCACTTAATCGCCTTTCTTCAGTTCTGTGAATTAGCAGAACTAGGTTTTGCTTCGTCATCGTCTCGAAAAGTGATATCTTTCAACACCCTCAATATTTCAATCCTTGCTTCAAACTTCTGTTTCGCCTTCAACTTCCTAAAGCTCGGAACCAAAGAAAGCATGAACTGTCTGTCTTCGTCTTCTTCGTCCTTCTTTATATCTTTTAACATATCCAAAATTTTATCTTCCAAGTTTTCACTTCTTTCATACATTGGTCTAAGAAAAGTGGCATTGACTGGTCCCGGTTCAGGTTCTGGTTCCGATTCTATTTCAAAACTAGTGGAGTTATTAACACGCATTGATGTCTCGAACATTGAAGGTTCGTTTTTAATACTTTCTAGTGGATCTGGATGTAGAGAGGAGTCATCATCATCATCTTCATCATCATCTCTCTCAATGTTGTTCTCGTCTCCAGGTTCTAAAAGAAACGACATTACGTTAAAATATTCGTATCGTTTTCTTTTTTTGAATAGTCCGTGTTTCTGCTGTCTTTCCAACCGCTCTTTCTTTTGGAGCCCCAGTTCTCTTGTGAAGCATGTTCGGAGGCTCTTCCAGCGTCTTTGGAGTTCGTGGACTGAAATATAAAGATGGCGTTTGAATAAATACATAAAATCACGCTTATGTTCTTTAAAAGGTTTAAGCAAAGCTACACTCAGCGCGAATGCGCCGTTTGTAAACACGCCTAGATGATGTTGTGGCTCGATTTTCATTACTATTGACACTTCAGTTCTGCTGGCAGTCATAACAGTAAACATTTTGATAAATATGGCAATCATTGAATTACTTGTACATAAAGAAGCCAATTTAGTCCAATTGTTTTCAGTTCTAGGTAACACCTTGAGATGTCTAGGCGTTATAACAATTAAGCCAATATAAACTTGTTTAGACTACCTACAGTGTATGCCCTCTGTGTGCCCTCATTGTCCTCTTTTGCATGTACCTAAGTGAGCACGTAGACGTACGTAGAAGCCTAACAATAATGTTCTTATGATTTGCATTTCTAATGCACGGTCACACGTTTAGACTACGTAATGTAAGTAATGAACTATTCGAATTTATGTAGTAGAAATAATCTGGAAAAATCGATCAATTGGGAATACACTACAACCCCTACACCTCCTACTATACAGGGTGTAAGAGACAGCCCTCCGCAGACTGATGGGGTGAATTCAGGATAACATACTAAGATGACCGGTACATGAAATAATTTCAGGAACGTTATGGGTATCCAGTAAACCTGATTTGTTTTATTACCCCACACGCAATGTATCGTTACCGTGGCGAAACGCGCGTAGCGAACGGCAGCGCAGCGAGCCTTCGGCCGCCGAGTATTTCAACATCCATTGCTGATTTTTTGATTTTGGGTGTTTTATTTACATAAATGGAGTGCTGACAGAGAATGTAATTTTACATTCAAGTAAACTTGTAACTATTCCTTAATAGTAACTGAAAATACGATTAAAAAAATGAACATTTTCCTTAGAATATTTTCGTTGGAATATGATTCAGAATAAGGAGCTGGTGGCCAACCACCACCTCTTAAAGCAGTATTATTTTAATGTTACTTCAGTGTGAGAAAGAGATGAAGCTATACAGGACGTCTAGCTCCATCTCTTTCCCACACTCAAGTAAGATTACAATAATACTGCTTTAAGAGGTGGTGGTCTAGCTCCTGAATGCACCCTGTAAGTTTGCGGAGGGCCGTCCCTTACACCCTGTATATTCTACGCACGCAGCCATCGTGACGCGTCTGCAAGGACCAATATTTTTTTGCTTTAGCTATGATTACTTGATTAGCTTACTTAAGGGACCTAAACGCAAGTTTTATAATTCCTAAAAGTACCTATGTAATCCACTGAAAAATATATGATATTCTTCATGTATGCTAGTTAGATAGTGTGTTGAAAACATAAAACAACTAAATTGATACGATTGAAAAAAATCTCGAAGATACCTCTAAAAATTTCTTTTAACTTAAAATCCATACTGATTAATATGACATGCAATCATTCTGAGTTTTTGTCAGATTATTCTACAAGCAACATATTAACGTAATAGTGTTTTATTTTTTTAGTATAATCAATAGATAAGTTTAAAAAAAAATAGGTTAGAAAAATAATAATAAATAGACATAACATAACATAACACCACGCCTTGTTTCCCCGAAGGGTTAGGCAGAGGTGTACCTATTATGGTACACCCACATTTCGCAAGTTATGTTAAGGTCCATGTAATAGGGGGCGAGCCTATTGCCATAATAAATAGATTTTTGTAAAAAGATAATTGCTTCATATTTTGCAATAAATTCCTAATTAATTATTATTGTGTCATCGCGCTTCCCTTTCTATGCAGTCCGACAGTGACCGCGCTTCAGTCCTGTAGTCCCCTTAAGTTTTTTAGCCTCGACCACCACTGTCACCAAAATGGCGATTATCGCATTTACAGACTTTAATTTTATAAAGGTAAATTAATAAACTTGCGCGCTAAATATGAAAGATGTAATGGCGTTAAGAATTATGAGTTTTTTATCCAACTCTCTTCATTAACACACGTTCATAAGATTTGATGAGTAGCATAATAAATATTTTCATAATCAATTTAGTGTGTCGTATGTCGTAATTCTGGGGTCCAATGGGTTATGTTTAAAGTCCCATGTAACATGGGGCGAGCCACCAACCGGGCACAAATCCATACTCCGGGCTGCTACTGAGAAATTCCGGATGGAAAATAGCAATAACACTGCCCGATCCGGGAATCGAACCCAGGATCTCATGCTCAGTAGTAGTGCTT
Source organism: Fissipunctia ypsillon (assembly GCA_947568875.1). Lineage (NCBI taxonomy): Eukaryota > Metazoa > Arthropoda > Insecta > Lepidoptera > Noctuidae > Fissipunctia > Fissipunctia ypsillon. The sequence continues at coordinate 20,241,267 of OX387660.1, read as the reverse complement.
GCGACCACTAGACCAACGAGACCTAAGTACCTTATTTACATTATTTATCTTCCTTGTATTTTCTTCTGTTCTATTAATAACCCTTCCAAACAAACCTTTACGAATTCCGATGAAGTTGTTCATTTCCGTGTCTAAAACTTTGGTCCAACCGGAGATCGAACCCCGTACCCGTCTCAAAAGTGTCCGAGCTGTCTCATTAGGACACTGTGGAAACATGTGGGTTAAATGAAATCAATACTGTGAAATGTTTTTAGTGCTTTTAGTAAGAGTTAGAGAAATTAAATATTATCATAATTTCTGAGAATTTTTGCATTGATATCTCTTTCCAAGTAGTTTATCTATTTAGTTACGAAAAGTAGGTACCGTGCCTAGTAAAACAGAACTATTCAAACCATTTATTTTCGTTGGATCCCAGTTTTAGATCCCATTTTTTAGATATTAACGATGGGTCTCATTTCCATTGAATCCCATGTTATAATAACATGTGTATATGTGTACTTTTCAGAAGAAAATTGATTTACCTTAATCAAACATTTAAAAAGCAGCGTGTTCGGCCCACCGACTATTAAATGATTGAATGAATGAAAGACAGAAAGAAGAAAAAGCAATCTGTATCTAACAATTTTATGCACTTTATGCAATGGTTACGCGTGTAAATATCATAGATAGATGTCAGTCAATATAAAATATACCCTAATTTTTATTATAAACAATTCTTTTATTGAAAGTACTCGCATTCAGTTTTTTTCAAGCATTTGGGATCCAACGGAAATAGTTTTTGGGATTCAACGACAATAAAACGTAATTCTCTTCCATTTTTATTTGGGATCCAACGGTATTTTAGGTGTTGGATATGCCTAAAATATTAAACTGGGATCCAACGAAAATAAATGGTTGAAACGCGGTAGCAGTATTTGGTTTTTACATTTTGATTACAACTTAAGTTATCAGAGATTCAGATAACTGTTAATAACGAGTGGCGACATTGGTCCTTTATCGCTAATAATATTAATATGTACTTACTACCTATTGTAAGCAACTCGATTCAAAATAATGTGAGAATAACGGATTTTACTTTTTACCTGTCAAACCGACAACAACAACTCTACCGTAATTCTATGACAATACATTTCAAACTTTATTTCCAACTATCAAAGTTCATTTTGCTTTGCATTTACCTCTTAAAGTAACCGACAACAAATTGTTGCCATTTACCAAAATATGGATACCAAACGAATTTGGCTTTTATTTCTATATAGCTAAGTGGTAAAATCCTGTGAAGTTACGCCGCAATATTTACGGTTTTGATTGCTCACCGTGTTCAACTTTGTCTTGTGGCTTGAAGTTATTCCAATCCGCGAACACTTCTTTGCACGCCTCGACCCACATTCTGGCTTTGTGTTTCTTATTGCTGTAGTAATTAGGATCATTTTTATTGTACAATGCCGGCCGTTTTTTCACTGCCATTATGAGCGTATCTACGTCGATTTCTGACATTTTGCGCGGAATTTTGGCGGGAACCGACGTGGAGTTGCACTGAAACGCGGCGGGCAACTGAGGGCGACTGCGGGGAGACGGGGCGCCGCAGTGGGGCGACGTTGCGCGACGTCGGGCTGGCAGCGCACACTATATTTTTTCGATCGACTAGGGTGCCTATGGTTTGTGGTTTTTAGAAGATTTAGGTTGAACTTTACTAAATAAACCGATTTTAACATAATTTCTTGAGAAATGTTCTTCTATAATATGTCCAGTAAGTGCAGTATAACTGATGACTGTAAGATATAATGTCATTTAGAACCTTAAGGTAATACCGTAAGTCTTACCGGGTATTTAATTTATTAATTTTATGCTGGTGATGTTCCTTTCGATTTGTAATAACCGTTTCTATCATTCACTTCAATCAAGAAACCATTATAATAAACTAACCAGAATCACCTACATGGCAATAACTTCATAACCTAGAACATAACAAAGAAATGAGTAAAAAAACATTAATACATCTGATTTATTGACATAAACAAGTGACAGCTATGTATTCCCAGCCAGCTATAACAATCTGCTAAAAAGATTGCATACAATTACTATAATAAAATAATTATAACTGTCCCGTTTCTCTCCTCAAACAATAAAAAATAGGGCCAGCCTACACAAGAGCAATTGCGGTTGGCGCGTGAAAGAAACAGCACATAGAAAAATACCGCAGTGCGAGTGAGATAATGATATTATTATTTGTTCGTCGTCATAACCACAGTAAATCGCTGTCTAGTTGGCAACATGTGGCTTGTCGGCGTACCGACTGTAAGCGTTGGTCAATGAGTGTGTCCGAGCGATAAAAACATTTCTTCGTCGTGTCGCATGTCGATGAGTACGACCAAAGATATAAAAATATTTTAGCTTACACAAATACATAAAATTTAACTGTCTGTTTGTAATGTCAAAATAACAGCTTTTTACTAAATGCTTATGAACGTTTATACGGTACTTATAACAAAAACACAATTTTTTTAAATTTTGTCTGTCATTCTCTCTGTTTGTTCCGGCAAATCTCCGAAACGGCTGGACCGATTTTGACGGGAATTTCACTGGTAGATAGCTGTGTTATAAGGAGTAACTTAGGGTACATTTATTTTAGAAAAATAGTTAGGGTTCCGCGCAAAAAAATTAAACCCCATGAAATTGAGAACTAAATCTGGTTCAAATAGGGAAGTATTGATATCCACGCGGGCGAAGCCACAGGCAACAGCTAGTATTATATATGTATAATCAAAGAGTACGACAGTGAATTAAATTTTGTTGTCCCAAAACTTCGCCGCTTCCACAGCGTCGCCGGTGGCAGTGCAGAGGTCACTATGGCTGCATTTTGTGACACAACTCCACACAACCTGCAGCCGTTAAGAAAATAGTCATTGCTAAGTAATATGTATGTAGTTGACCGATTAGGTTCGGAGTCTGTTCTAGTCTTTAGAAGTTCTGGGATTACAACTTTGTAATATGTTAGTTACAAACAGAAAGTCTGATAATTTAATTCGAACATATATTATAAATTATAATAGTTTTTTTGTGACTGGACGTGTAGTGCGAGCGATTCCAATTTTTGCTTACAAGTTTACAACCTGAGTAGGTGGGTGTAGCTATTGGAAAAACACGAACAGTTTTGAAACGTACTTTGTAATATCATGGAAGTCGATAGAACAGATACAACAAAAAAAAAGTATTACAAAAAAGTTGAAACCAGTTGCTAATAAAATGCGTACGATTATTCAACGTGTTCGTTTTAATATACCATAACTCTACGGGGGCATTGAACTCATCATTGTGGACAACTTTTATTATGGCGGCAGACCCGATGTCGCGAAAAAAAATCTGGTGTTCCCTACATTTTGACGAGATATGCGAACATAAATGTAGGGAACAGCACATTATGTTTCGCAATTTCAGGTTTGGTTCCATAGAAAAAGTTGTTCAAAATGATGAGTACAATGACCCCCTAGAGTTATGGGATATCAAAAGAAACTCGTTGTATACATTAGTTTAGTTGTTTAAAACAGCATGGAGCTTTGAACGAGAGATTTTAAAACGATTTGATTCAGTTTCATTTGATCTTGATTCTTTTGAATAACTCGTTTCCCGTAACATAATTGTTTTGCAGTACTTTGAGAATGCAACATTTTGGTGTCATTGTAGTAACATAACAGCTTATCCGGTGATGAAGACAGATCTTTGGTAAAATACATTTTTTTTTTTGCGAAAATACTTTCATTCACTTATGAACGGACCACAGTACAATATTTAGAATTCTCTATTTTTTTTTTATTTTATACTTTTGTAATTTCTCTATTTTCTCAAGGTATTTCGACTGCAGACAATAAAGTACCCTACTGCGTATTATTAATATGCAATTACTTATAGGTACCTATAAATATCTATTCGATTTTTATCATAAAATCTGCATAGCCATTACGTGTTCAAACTTAAGCGTTTATAATTTAATTAAATATTAATCAATTATGTATTTTACTACCCGATATCCTTGGCTTCGTTCGCATAGTCTTTATTAATAGTAGTTTTACGCCTAGGATAAAATCTATAATATCGGTTATTTTGCTTAAGTTGACAGCTATTAATTTACTGGAAGTAAAACAATTAACAAATTACTGTAATTTTGCTACTTTATGGCACTTTTAATTGAAAATGGATACCTATATCAATAAAAATAGTTAGTGTTTTGTGTAGCAATCTGGGTAAAATGAAACTGAGGTTTACGAAGTTTTATTTCTGTTTGAGTCGAATGTCGTACTGTCAAATTACCTACTAAGTAGTTACTATGATAGTTAGCTGTTATGTTCTATAATTTATGCCAATAAATTAACATTTTGTTTGTTTTATTTTCAGTGGAAATCGCGATGGTGCGTCATGCGGAAGTTGTCTCCAGTTGCAGGTAAATTATGAACACCCTACGCCACTTAATTTTAATGGCATTTTGTAAATAATTTAATTTTTATATTGTTTGTGTTATTAAATCGTACAAGTAATATTATTTTCATACGAAGAAATTTTGGTGATCTATTTAAGGGGAAATTGACGATTGACGAAAATGTTTTACCAAGCATTTTTTCTCAGGTCTGTTTATTGAAAATGCCTATTTAACTACAGTTATTAAATAGCTATTTTCGATGGATAGGTCCAACTGCCCTCACACTTACCTACATATCAATCACAAGAATTTAATGCCTTAACTATTTTCCAAGAACAGTTCATAACCGACTTCTAAATAAAAAGGAAGTTCCCATGGACATTACAAGGTCGCTTTTTATTCCTTGCTTACTTGACAACAACCTCTTCTAGTAATACAAGCTAATTTAAACCTTACTACTGTAAAAATAAAGGTAGTAAAGGAACGGAATATTAATTGCATGCTAGAATTATATTTTTTCCATAGAAATGATGAGTCATTCTTTGGAGGGAAATTACAACCATTCATTGCCTATTCTTTAAGGAGTATTGTTGTCTCTTTCTTGTGTTATTAATATATTGTTGAATGAAAAGCGGATGGATGCGATTTTACATGATTGTCTTATAACTATTTTTACTGTAGAATAATTTGATGGTAATCATAATTACTTATAGGTATTTCGCTTAGCAGGTAGATATTTCATTGACATTCGGTGCAGGGAGTTTCTTTAGATGTCAGTTTATAATGATAGGCGTTGCTCGAAAATAGTGACAGCTAGGTCATCATCATCAGCCTACAGCAGTCCGCTTCTGGACATAGGCTTCTCCAATTGCACGCCGTTCAGCTCGATTTTCGGCAACTCTCATCCAGCTGCTACTAGCCACCCTGCGAAGATCGTCGCTCCACCTAGCTTGAGCGCGTCCTACATTACGTTTGCCGATTCGCGGTCTCCACTCAAGAACACGTCTACCCCAACGGTCATCGGTTCTACGGTTTATATGACCGGCCCATTGCTACTTCAGCTTGCTTATTCTGTGAGCTATGTCGACAACTTTGGTTCTCTGCCGGATCTTCTCGTTCTGGATTCTGTCTCTCAGAGAGACTCCAAGCACAGCCCGTTCCATAGCTCGCTGAGCGACCTTGAATTTATGAACCAGCCGTACCGTGAGTGTCCACGTTTCGGCACCGTAAGTCATAACAGGCAGGACTCTTGAGAGCACCGTTATTGACAGCAATCGGTTCCGGAGTGACGTGTTCGTTGAATATAACCTGGGTTTTGTCAAGTCCATCCGGAGACCAATGCGTAAAGAAGAATGAAATAGGCCGTCCAGCATCAGCTGCAAGTCATGCAGCGATTCAGCCAGTATTACGATGTCATCTGCAAATCTCAAGTGTCAGATGTACTCGCCGTTGATGTTTATGCCGCGTCCATGGCGTTAGAGAACAGTTTCGGGGAAATTACGTCACGAAAGACAGGTATTTTATCCCAAATTCTAATTAGTAAAGTAGCTGTCCATTCTAATCTTTAATATCATAATTAGATACCTACTATGCAATGCAATATGAGTAATAACACAGGTACAATGACAAAAATTATATGCTGCGCGTTAAATAAAAGCAAAAACTAAATAAAGAAAATTGATTTGATTTCAAGACCATCTGAAATACTAAGCGTTTCACCGGGCCTACACAGGTACATTTAAATAGTTTCTCCTAGTTGACTGGCTAACTAGACACAAAACTAAATTATAATATGAATGCTGATCAATCAAACAGACATATAAATTATAATTAATGTCAAAGCCCTCTTTATTATCGTGTTAGTGGTAAAAAAGTGGCAAGTATACGATATTAATAACTGTGCATAACAATTGTGACAGCCTCCAATTAGATAATATACAAGGTGTAATTTTAATCAGTGTTTATCTCTTAAGTGATCATTGTACTCATTCATCACGAAAAAAAAATCAGCTGTTCCCTACATTTCTGTTCGCATAACTCATCAAAATGTAGGGAACAGCAGATTTTTTTTTCGAGATTTCAGGTGTGGTCCCATAGTAAAAGTTGTTTATAATTATGAGTACAATGACCCCTTAAGAGGTTAACAGTGATTAAAATTCCACCCTGTATATTATAAAAACAATCGCGAACGTAACACGCGTGACGATAGCAGAGTTTAGGAAGAAAAGGTTCACTCCGCAGTCCGCAGTCCGCACAACATGCATACATTGCGACACGCGAACTAATTATAGGCGATACCGACCACAGTTCTTCGGGATTTGTTAATTGTACAGATTTTATATAGTCCATTATTAACTTTTAGTTGTAATTGTCTGTGCTGAGCAAACGCTGTCTATTCCTATCGGTTTTGATCTCCTGCTGCCTTTTAAGGCTCCTTCAAACAGGCGCGCGCGACTCGGTTGTGTCGAGTCGCGTGTCGCGCATGCTTGCAGGAGCCTTTACATTGGCTTGGCTAGTGAGATGGATAGCAAAAAAATATTCCACCATTTGTCGATTTTACCTTTATCTACACTAGGAGTTAAATGAGTGACTTTCTCATAACGAAAAGACCAGCAACGAAAAGTCGTGACTTTGAGCGGAATGATGATCAGCGTCCCAATTGCGTAACACTGCGTGATTTTGAAGGAAATTAATTACTTATCCATTTCTCCCTATGTTTGAAAAATTCGTCAGCTCGACTACGTAAATAACGCAATGTATATAGTCGAATTGTCAAAATTAATAGCATTGGGATTGGGAGTGCGTTACGCAGTTACCCCGCAGGCCGGCAACGGATATTTGTGTGATTACCAGAGAAAATGACTAGAAACACCGTCTCGACCTTGCAATTTGTGGGTATTTGCAGTAGGCACATTTTCTTGCATTCCTTTCTTGAGTAGACGTTCCCTGTCATAGGGAATTAGCACCTTGACCTAATTAACCTTCTCTTCTGCCGGTAGTGCACAACTACCTGCACGCTCCAGGACTTGAAATGAGGCAAAAGACAGACCTGTCCAGGTCGCTTCATATTGGTGTCCAACCAGTATGTAGCCAAATATGAAGAAGAAGGACGCACCTTTCGGACCTTCTCATAATATGTACCTATCGTATCTTAGCGTGACGTCATGCGGGCGCAGTTCTCAGAGTTCTAAGAAAGCATCCAAGGCTAGCTACTCTACTGACTTTAAACTTTGTCGCTTTGACATTATCCTCTGTCTGTGTCGCATAATTATATTCATACAATTATGACTAGATCGTAAAAGTGTTGAGGAACTATAAAATAATAATGTATTCCTCCAACTAGCTGTTCTCCACAACCGCGATGGTCACAAAATTATCAAATCTTCGCTTGACTCTGGATAATTCTGCGACACGTGGTGCCTATGTGTTGCGTCGCGTGTCGCGCCTGTTTGCAGGAGGCTTTATTCGCTTTCAGGTAGTCACCTAAAAGCACTGACGACTAACTGGTACCTATAAAGATATTTCTGTAGCGAGGCTATTCGTAAATTGCTGAAAGTTCAATAAAATATGAAGTGATGTGAGAAATTACTTCCAAATTACTTCGTGAGAATGCAGTTTGTATCAAAGCCTACTTCGAACTACATAGTTTACCTACTATACATATAATTTCTTAATTGTAGCAACGAATTAATAAGTTAAACTAACATACAAATTAGTCTAGATTATGTTGCGTAAACTGGGTTATTAATTATACTGTAATATGTCCGAACAAGTGGCTAATCTGTAACACTACTTGTAGTAGTGAAGTTGTAATCCGGGTAATAGTTAGTATAATCCTCAAATGTTGACATTTGAGGATTATACTAAATTAATGAATTGTATTTCTTTTTTTTTTTTTTTTTGAAATTGTATTTCTGATTCTAATGATTATAATTCTATAAATACATATTTGTTACGGTCGCGAATCATACTTTAATCAACATACACATTGACACTGAGCTGCAAATTGCAATAATCGTAATAAAATCTGAATTTCGCGGCTACCTTCGCGCTTCTCCCTTAAGTAGGTACCTCTTTTATTAAAATACTGTAAAACCCAAAATAACACACGGTTAATGCATAGGAGTATTGAACAAAGTAACAGTACATAATATATTTAATTTGCAAATGAAACTAGGCCATATTCTCGTGTGGCTTTCACCAAAATTTCGCAAAAATAATCCACGAAAAAGTTTTTAAGTGAATTCATTCATTCATTCTGTGCTTAATTAGCAAGATGAGCTCATTACCATATTTTTCGTTATTAAGATTTTGGATAAGAGATTACTAACGGACATATTTTTGAGTATACATATTTTTGGATGTTATTAGGAAGTTAGATTGTGACTAGAGGGTGCGCGACGTCCTTCGTGATAATAACAAGATATTCTTATTGATGGTTCAAATTACCGAATGGGGTTGAATATTATAGTGGCTGTTCGAGAACCAAGTGTCACCATCATCAATATCTCCGAAAGACGTCCACTGATGGACTTGGTCTCCCCCAATCATCACGCCACAAAGATCGATGTTTAGTTACCTATGTAGATACATAATATGATAGATTAAATAATAATACCAACCTATTATTGTCCGACTGCAGGGCAAAGGCCTCTTCTCATACAGAGAAGGCATGAGCAATTGAGCATTGATCACCACGCTTGCTCAATGCGGACAGAAGATTTCAGAATTAATGTAGGTACTAGATTACTGTTCATCCACGTTTCGTCTGTAAGTATGTGTGGCTGGGGTTATGCTTGCGACCCCACCTTTTCCTTTCTGGGAAGTCGGTAAAATGACACAAAGTTGCATAAGACCCGACCCGCGATGCAAGAGTCGTATGCAGGTTTGTGTATTAGCAGCGTGCCAAGCTTCTTATTTGAAAACAAATCTTTTATTTTCCTACAGTCCTTACATTTAGCATTTGATCCTAAGTTTCTTTTGTTAATACCCACAAAACACAGCGTTTCACAGTCACAGTCTCTTCCCCAAACTTAGAAAAAGAAACTACTCAACAATTTGTCTACCTTGTCTGCCCAACTGCTGAGAAAATGTCTCCTCCATAGCCTTCCACACTTATCTATTTGCTACCTTTTGCGGCTGATCCTTCATGAACACTCCAATTCTTTTATAATCAGCCCATAATGTTACCATTCCTGGGAGTCAGGCCTTCTTTCTGTGAGAAAGTATAAAAAAAATACTTCCCTATAATTAATCACAACAAAACCGGACGTCAGATATACCAAACGCTATGTTTTGTGCCTAATTAACTCTTATCCATCATCCCCTGACGTTTTATCATCACGCTACGTATTTACGGCACAAACAGATGTGTCAGAGACTTTGTTTGTTGACGACTGGAGACCACAACGACTACCATGCGACTGACTTGTTCCGACTAGATGTAGGTATGTTTGAACAGGTTTAAAGAGATTCTGAATTTAAATAAAAGTTTTTTTGAGGAATTCCGAGTATATGTATTGGTTTAATTGTTTGTAACCTTCGCTAGTGTGACTAGGAGATAGAAGGGCACTTCTTCCATATGGTAGTATTTATTATACAGGGTGTTTAGAAGCTGGGTTGATAGTTGACACCATTTAAGCCATTTTGAGCCATACATGACTTACACGAAGTATGTTTTATAATTGTTATCCCAGTTAGAGTTGGTATGTTATTTTTTACTAAAAGTTTGCAGTTAAAAATAAAAAAAAAAACACCTCGTCTAAGACAACAATGTAGGGCTCAGAATAGTCAAAATTTAATGTTGTCAACTATCACCCCCTTAAGGCTTTGCATCCAGCTTCCAAACACCCTATATTTCTTCAATTCAGGCGCAGTTTTCAGTGCTATATATTTTCTGGGTTAAATCCTGCAAAAACTCAGATTTGAATTTTATCTTTGATTCTATTCCATAACGTATTCAGTAATATAACTAGAAGGTTATGCTCCATTCATTCTCTGCATTAAGAGATGAAATCATACGCGCTCTATCAATATTATTCCATGCTAATGATATGATATCATATATATTAATACACAAATGCATATTGCCTGCATACCGCTACAAGTACCTATGTAGGTATTGCCTGATAAAATCTCTCACACAGCACAAAATAAAAATGAGGAAAGAAAAGGCAAACAAATAGATCCCACATTGTGACATGTCCACAATATGTATAATGTTTCTCCAGAGCGACTCCCAAGCACATAGAAAGTGCAACACCCGATAATTACAACACACACAAATAAACGACGACATTTCAAGAACGAAACGTTTCGCAACAACGCGCGACAAAATGACGCGGCCGCTCGCACTTGACACATTTATGTCTGCACGCAAATACCCGGGGCATAGAGTAGGAGTGAAGAATTGTTCGTGTAGATGAGGCAGGGAAAAATGGAACTATAAAAGAGAGAAAAAATTGGGTTACTGAACTGAAGAGTGACAGAAAGTTGATAGGGAAATGTAGCTGTAGAGTCCTTGTTGTTTATTAAAATCAACATATTTTTTTCATATCGGCATGAACTTTTCTTTAATATCTGTGTTCTAGTCGTCGTCTGTATTGTGGCTGATTGCCCACGTCAGACGTACTATCGAAGAAACTTACATCTGACCAATTTGAAAACAAAATTCCGTGCACACAATGCCCACAGCTGTTAGCAAGCGTTATTACAGCGGGCGAGCGCTGCAAGCAAGAATAGTCCTTACGGTGTATAGATGTCCGTTTCGCCCATGGTACAGTCAACCGCACAACAGTGGTAACTACGAGATTACTTCTACTTATTGCTACAATATAAAGGCGCTGTCAGTGTCAAACTGTTACCACTTATGCGTGGTTAACCATACTATTTTCTTATAAACACAGCATCCTACCTAACTACAAATCTGTGCTAACTAATCTATGATCTAATAGGGCGCTAATACCGAGAAACATTACTGACATCAGTATATAAGAATCTGTGACTTAAGTGAGAAGTGAATAGTGCACAACTATACATTGTACACGCCCCCCTTGAAAACTATTAGGCAATGTTAGCTTAACCCATTATTTATAAACTTTAGGTATCTTTATGTACAGTATGAATCTGGGTGGCTATAAGAAAAGAAAGTATTGATATGGCTTGAATGGAAGTGAACACTGAGATGAACGTTGTAGGCTTAATAGAGTGCGCGATGTTCGAAAGAGTTACCGTTGCCCCGGCACAGGCAACTGAAGGAACACGGGTGGGTTTTAGTCAGTAAAAGTCTGACACGCCCTCCCGCTCCGCCTAGAGCGGGAGAAGTCATTTGATGATTTCCCACCCAAAAAAAGGCTTAATAGACTGTAGATTTGTAGACCATTTTCTATTTTGTTAAGTACCTGGTACTTGTCGACAGGCCTACACTGTCCTCCCATACTTAATAACACTGTAATTTGAAAACATTGTTTAAGCCAATTATTTTTAAAAGAGTAAACGTGGGGTTTCTTGCCGGTTCTTCTCCATAGGAAACGACCAATTGGAACCGTGCACCTAGCTTCTGATGTTTCAAAGTGCCCACGTAGGCTTATGTGAAATAAAAATTTAGATTTTTTTTTTGGATTTTGAATTTTTAGACTGATTGACTGACTGACTGATACTGCGCCGACTCCAAGTAAGTTGTGATAAGAGCTGGAGGAGCTGATGGTGAAGGTACCATCGACAAAAGCCAGGCCTTTCTAATTTTGAAACAATTTTGCTTGCAAATGTTTTGTGCAGTATTGTTTTAAGAGAACAAAGGACCATAGGGGAAGAGTTTCTTCAATGAATCAGTGTATACAAAAAGCAACTTTAAGGTGCAAAGGCGTCCGTCTTGTCGATAGTACCTAGTTCTTCTGGTCAGAGGTTAGGAAGACCAGGACCTTCGCGGATTTGGGATGCGATGACAAGAAATATCCTTAGATGATACTGGTATGTTCGTTCTTTGACTATATTCTTTTTTCCGAGTGGAAAAGAACACAAGACGATAACTCGCATTTGTTATTGATTCAATTAAAATCATGATCGATTTAACACCATTTTTTATTGTAATGATAAAATAATAAGAAACTTACTTTGAGATTATCGATTCTACATAAATTAAACCTATATGTTAGAAATGCCGTTGCAAAGAAATAACAACACTGTAATTAAATATCGGTGTGCGGCATTTGATTAAGACAGTATGGCGCTGGTTATAAATTATAATTGTTCTGTTTACAATAACAAGTTGACCTGGGAATTACTAGGAGATAATGTGCATGTAGAGCGTAGTGACTACATTCCTGAGATGACATTCACATGTACCAGACAGACAGACGGGCCACAAGAATGTTACAAATTAAGTCTATTATTGTCTTTGGATTCTATAGAAACTACAGAACCATTCTGACCAGGAATCTAGGATGTTGAGAACATAATACGGTAACTTGAAGTTTTAGGCAGCATAATCAGGCTATAATGTCCTCACTGCTAGTACACAGGCCTCCTGCCTGTGAGATCCCAGTTGAAGATGTTCTCGAAACAAAGGCCAAATTCCATACAACCCTCAAATTCCTTCGCCAAATAGGTTCCCGTAGATGTAGCTGGTCATAATTATTTCGTCACTATTCAAACTTGCAAATAAAACCTCTTACTAAAATAACCAAAAAATAACACCCCCTTTGCATTTATTTCTATAAACAATGCACAAGTTTTTCCCACAAAAAGTTTTCTTTGTCCTGCTTTCGTTGTTAACTTTCAGCCGGAGCCGTTAGGTACTTTAGACGGGAAACTGTAACAAATAAATACAAAGCTCTCTGTAAATGCTTTCTCTCACGATTCTTGTAAAATAAAACCTAATTAAAACTGCTTAAAATCTCATAATAATTACAGACATTCAAAACCGCGAGTCCTCATTCAAATCAAGCGCTTATTTCAATACGTTTCATTTGCGAGAAAGAGATAACGCTATTTAGAATGAGAGAGCTTTCCAATCGAAGAGATATAGGGACAGAAGGCACACACACAGCATGACCTTATTATTGGTATTTCTTGCTGCTAAGGCTTCAATGGTTTGTGGCTAGTGTTTTCTAGCATTAGCCAAGGAAATAGTACCAATAAATCCAGCGGGCCAATTGCGTAACACATTTGAATCGGTTTCATTTTGACAGTACAACATTCATTGCGTTATTTACGTTGTTCAGCAGACAAATTTTTTGAACATACGAAGCAAGGGATTAGCAATTTGCTTCAAAATCATTCAGATTGTGATTGATAGTGTGTTACGCAATTAGGGTGCTGGACAAGCGATATTGCATTTGTATTCATACAAATTGTATTTGATTGGCCACTACCAGTTCACGTCACCAAGTTTGACAGCCTAGCTACAATAATAATGATGACAAATGGTCTTTATTCATTCAGTAAATAGGTTACCACTTACATGTAACAACTTTACTCGTCATATATTTTACGTCTCAATGAAGCCAGAGTTTCCTACCTATCGCTTGTGAAGAAACATCACAAGTTTTACGAGGAAAAGTCTCTCTATCCACTGACGCAGCTACAATTGTCATTAGAGGGAAGCCGAAGAAAAAATTGTTCAGTTCTCTTAAACTCAGACAAAAAACTTCAGGCATTTTTGTAATGTTTTTAATCTGATGACCGTATTAAACTGGTATTAAATATATGTAATGTGATGTAAAACACAGTTACACACACAAGTGTACCATATTATTTGGCAATAGTTAACATTAAGAAGAGTCGTGGTTCCGAAGGGAAGCCGATAGGAATTGGGTTGTATGAAGACTGCGCCACTGCTCTCTATTCAAATCTAGACATTCAGCTGTATTCATGAGTTTTTCATTAGAAAGCCATGAAAGAAATACAACACCCTTTGCAAACTGTATGCTTATTTACCTTTCCTCCCATTCATGATCGAGACTCCTCATCAAGCATGGTTCAAAGTAGTCCTTCTGCTCCTCCTCAACAAAATGGCGGCAGTCCACTCGAAAGCGCAAGCGCAGTGCAGCGACCGCTAATGAATGCGTTCCTTGTCCGTCTGTTTGATAGATACCACTCGCTCTCTGTGCTCCTGTTCTGATATGCGATTGATGTTTCCGTGTGAATATTATGTGGGACAGGGCGTAGCTTTATAAGGAGCTGGACAAAGGTGACTGGAGCTTTCTACTTTATCTCTCCTGGTATTTGCCATGGGAATAGGGATGACGCCTGGGTAAAAAAAAAGAAATTCTATTTAGTCCGTCAGTCAGATAATAAAAAATATTAGACACGTATTTTTTGCTTTATCTTATTGATAAAAAAAATACTTAGATAAAACGCATTAAAGTTGGGGAGTGGGGGCTCGCTACGTCACAACTCTGTATAAAATCTAGCAAGACGTGACGTCATGCCACATTTTAACTCAATGTATCGCCGTAATCTTTTGATTACCCAAAAAAAAGAAAGATACGTTTCAATATTTTTTTAATAATCTACCTGACGGACAAAGAATATTTAGTCATCATCCCTATTAGATATCATTAGTCATAGCACAGAAGGGTTATATTCGCGCTTCACTCAGATCAAGGACCTAACGAATTTTCTTTCTTTATGTAGGGAGTGTTACAATCATCGTTTTTCCCGCGTGGTCATCTTCGCTGATAGCATTATCTCTAGGATCGTCAGTTCTTTTAATTATGAGAATAATGTTCAGCTTTAGTTGTACTACTAACAGGGCTGAAAGCGACACTTCCGTTTTAAGAAAATCAACTACAAGAATCCTTTTTATATGCCTTGGTATTTTTATAGACCTTTGATTCTATCAGAGTGAACCCCTTCAAAGATGAAAATAGCCTATTAATGCAAACACAGCTAAGTGTAACGAGGTCTGTAAAGCAAGGCTGGTAATTACTAATCCATAAAATCCCAACGAAGCTCCCTTTTATGAACACTTCGTCAGCATATCAATAATCTTAATATGCAGTTGGCTAACAAATATTCGGCCAAGCACCTCCAATTAAAGTTTATCGTAATGTAATCAAGTTGAGGCCACTAAAACAGCTGAAAAGCGCTGGTGGACTAGGTAGACTAGTTTGGCTAACCAGTCTTTTTTTATATGAATTTTGGCTTGTCGACGGAAAGTTAATAAACCAATGGCAATGGACTTAAGTAGAATAAAAGGTCACAGTAGTTTAACCTGGATTTTACACCCCCTTTCTTCGTGAAAAGTCGATAGAGACATTGGAAGCGCGTGCTTGTGGCAAAATTGACTTAGCAGTTGAATAGTTATGGAGTCCAAGTTTGTACAACTTTGTCTCCAGTACAACGTAGTGCGAGTTGGTACTGTAACTTTCGCTATAAATGCCGCAAAGAAAATATATTTTCAAAATTACCGCTAAAAATATGAGATTACTCGAACACATGGTTATATCCGTAATCCTTATGTGACATCACTGCAAAAGCTTAACTTAAGTGTACCTTGGCATTGTGTTGTAGAATATCTGCACGTAGATACCTACGTGCAGTACCATATCGGTAAAGCCTTCGCTTATTTTAAGGCTCCACACTCCTACATAAAACCAGGCATTCGCGAAATTTTTGCTCAACTATCCTCAACGATGTAAAATGACCTCTATTTTGACGGAAACAAGATATTTTTTTATAATTATTTTTTGTAACTTTTAACGGTTTTTTGTTTTACATTCGCACACGGAAACCCAAAAATGATAACATTTTATTTAACTGCTAGTGATGGGGGCAAGACAGATTTTTATCGATACCAGTTTGTGCAGTTATGTTTTTATTTGTGAAAGTGTTATGATTAGGACGATAATGTTTAATGTTAGATGCTTATAATAATTTGGTTCTTTTATGCAACGTCGTTCCAGCTAATCTTAGATTAAAATAAACAGTAGTAGACCTGTTTCTTAGCATAATAATAATGCTACGAAAAGATCTGGGACAAGGATAAAATGATACGGACATGTTTGCATTATTGTTTTTCGAGATGGTTTTGAAACTATAACACAACATATCACCACGCCTGTAATCCTCGAAGGGTTAGGCAGTTGTGTACCTATAGTACACCCACGTTTCGCCAGTTATGTTGTTGTTTTAATACTATCTAGCTTTAAAAGTACCTAAATATTATATTCACTCGGTGTTACGTCCGTTATCCATAACATTTCTAGTCAGTGGAGCGTAGCAAACAAACAGTTTTTTGACAGTGTCGTTTTCAACACTACCTTTCACAAACATAGCGGTAACTGCTTTCTTTCTGTACCATTAGTAGCATTTGTGTGACCATAGCCAAATTACTTACCGTGTCTAAATTGAAAATGGTTTTATAACCGAAGTTTCATCGATAATATTCTCGACATGTCCCCGCACTAGGGCTGTGTAAACACGGTATAGTGTTGTTGACTCGCCGACAGGTGGAAACATGCAGGACATAGTTTTTGTCTTCCGCAAGCAAACAGACGAAAAGATTATTTTTTGTGTGAATACTTGTACACCTTGTTTTGTGGAGTAAGTTTTTCTGTGTGGTGTTAGTATCAGGTACTGCGCTTTACTGCTTTTGTAAGGTTCAAAATGCAATTTAAACTCAAGTTACTTGAGTAATTCTAATTTTAAATAATGTTAGTACCTAATTATTTATTGACAAATGTTCAACGTTTAGGTACCCTGACACTCGGGTTGGTTCAATAAAAACATTTGACACATCAAATAGTCTAATTCCATTTTGACCTCACTACCGACTTTAGCACTCTCGAAAACTATGATAGTCGACACCCATGACGAAAAATTTTAAAATTTTCGCAACCGCCATCTTGCATTACATAAAATATATTTTACTAAAAATAACTTTGTGCTATTTAGTAAAAAACAAGCTTTCATTTAACAGCAAAAGTAGAAACTAAAATAAGTTTTTTACACGTTGTGAATTTAATCACCCACGCAAATTATTTCAATGTCTACTTTTAGGCTATGACAACAAACAACCCACTCCTTCAACTCAAAATAACTAATGTCGCAATACCGTACAATCAAATATACAACATACATTTATTAAAGCCATCTGCACACGTCTGGGGCTCATCAAACAGGCACTCTGCTGATACCCTAATGACGAGGTTATCACTTCAGCGCTCCCCTTTATCGGCACTCGGGTACTGTGCCAAATTCCGTTTTTTGTTCAACGATATGTACATGTACCTATGTTCTCTTGATGTTAGGCTAATGTGTTGGTAACTGAAGGTTGAAATGTAGAGAACTAGCTTCTGCCCGTGACTTAGTTCGTGTGGAAGTCGATAAAATACAGCCCATGTTACTCACTGATAATGTAGCTTTCTACAGGTGAAACTCAAACTCAAAGCATTTATTCCAATTAAACTATTTACAGGCACTTCTGAATTGTCAAGGAGTCGGTCAGTCAGAAATATGAGCTAGCTGCCCATTCCAAAGCGTAGTAGGAGTACTTATGGAGAAGAACGGGCAAGAAACTCCACGGATACTCTTTTAAATTATATTGTTACAAAAATCTTAGTTACATTTTCATATTGAATTTAAAGAATTTTAAATCGGTTAAGTATTTTTTGAGTTTATCCGTTACAAACAAACATACAAAATTATTTTCTCTTTTAAATAATATTATACTTGTGGACCGGGTTACGAATACAACAACCCGTTCCATCACTACAATAACTGATGTCACTCGGAAAGCTGCCACGCTTAAATGGAATTGGGCTGTTGGACACATCTGCCGCATGTCAGACGATCAATGGGCCAAACTTACGACCCACTGGGTCCCGCTTACTGGCAAGCGACATCGCGGCAGGCCCAGACGGAGATGGCGGGATGAGCTGGACTCCTTTAATAAAGATTGGTCCTTGGCAGCTCTGGACAGAGAGGGGTGGAAAGAGAGTAGGGAGGCCTTTGCCCAGCAGTGGGACAATAAAGGCATATAATAATAATAATAACTTTATATTAATAGTTTAGATAATACAGTAATTACTTTAATGTGCTTTTAAAAGTAGTGACAACTTTAAATATAACCCTGTCCACCGATTTCTGAATTCTCATTCAAATAAAATCTGAAGGCCTGTTCCCGTAAGTACCATCAAAATATAGTCGCAATTTCATCTCAGCGACAATCTACTGTCATATGCATTTAGTGAAAAGCTGTTATTTTGACATTACAAACAGACACTTCAATTTTATTTACTTGTGTAGATAATTTGGTTTTGCTGAAGGTAAACGATGGAACCTTTGAACGCTGTCAAACTGTACCATTTTCGTCAACCAATCACAACATCTGTCGTAATTATTGTAACTTAACCAAGATTTTACAGTAAATTAACTTAACAGAGACCAAATCAGGCTTTCAGTTTCCGTGTGGTCAATTCAATCACTAAACGAATTCCTTTTCAAAATAAACCCATTATAGAGCAGCACTGGTGTGGTCCGGTAAACCGGCCCCGGATGTGCACCGGATTTACGTCAGGTGGTCAACAAACCGGTGTTGTCCTCAAGGATTACCGGATCAGTGCGTAAACCTTACGGGTGCCGTAATGTCCTTTGAGAGGGTCAACAGAAGTGGTCCCGTTTTAATTCCATAGATTAGGGAGATTATTTGGTACGAGTACTTATTTCTTTTTAGAATTATCTCCTACATAAATAATGTTTTTTTTTTGGTCAGCTAAACCAAGATTTCAGGTCCTTAGAAAAGAAGAACTACTTGCCAGAAAGAAAGGGGTCCATTCTTAAGTAGGTACACACAGCAAAATTGTTTAGTATGCAAGAAACAAATATCTATGCACTATGAAAGCAAACATTGCTATTGTGTGCGTCTGAACTTGCATGTTTTTAAAGCACAAGCACTCTTGTATTTGTGCTTTAAAAGCATCTTTTTATATCGTCTTTAGTTTGACGATGACAAAGTCTGCCAATAAATCGTGTTTCAAGTTAGCCGCTTTGATAGTATCATCTTTGTCCGCCGTTCATTGTATTTCTCCAACACCGATCCTAAGCCGTAAAAGTAAAGTTACACTGTCACCAAAATGGTACTTTTACTCAACATCTGTAGGTAACTGGCCTAAAAAGTACAAAAAATATCGTTTCGTAATTTTACACTGATAATCACTTTATTTTTAATATTCGATACTTACAAGTTTACAACTTTTCCTTTACCGTAAAAATAGCCAAAATAACCCTTAATCAATCGCAATAAAGAGGTGTATAAGTTTAGATTAAAGTTTGTTTTCGAAATGTCACGCCTCGGATCGCTCGGGAAATGGGTTTTAATCTTTTTTTTTATGGATTGAACTCGTGCGCCGATTGTAACAGATTGTGTTACAATACTATTATCATATCCGATGTCTTTATGAAAGTGTTTTATATCTTTTTAATGAATTTGTTAACGTGTGTGTTTAGTTTATTATTTATTTGTTTGAAGAAAGTTAAGTTTCTTCTGTGATTCTGGAGTAGCGGCAGTTTTACCTGCTGGCATTTTGAAAGGAGGTTCTGATGTTAGAAAAGATCTTCTATCAGTGACTCTTTACTTAGAAGGTCCTTCATAAAACACTACTTCGATATGTAGGAAGATAGAAACGAATGAACTCTGGTCGAAATGGGTATGCCATGCTATTTTTTTCCAAAGCAAGCTGCTCTAGCTCGCAATTTTCATATTCGAGAATGTCTATGATGACACATTTTATTTTCATTTTTAACTATCCTTAAAAATATAAAATTTAAAGAAAAACTATGGTTGTACCCAGTTGTACCCGAGACTTCTTGTGCGATCTAGGATGAAAAGTAGCCTATGTCCTCCAGATCCCAGGCTACCTATCTATCCAACATAACGAGCGGTTCAGCCGTTTTTGCGAGATCTTTTATCCCCGGAATAAAATTGACGTCTGACAGTTTTTATATGGAAAATCTGTCAAAAATTAAAAATTTATTCGCTGGATTAGACTTATACTAGGTATAAACATTTGGTTGAATTCGCCCTTAGTAGGATTATACGAGTACCTAGTCAAATACGTACTTAACAAAATATAACATAGTTCAACTTGTTGATCTAATTTAATCTAGAAATTACCATCTAACTGCGCACGGCAGACTTAATCTCAAAATTTTCCTGAGCTGTCACTCAAGACAAGATAAACATGGCTGTTTGAATTTATCGTTTATCACGATAAGGCATACATCAACGTTTTGCAGAATTGCAGGTGATTGTATGAAAAGATATGATGTACTTATGTACAGTCGAACAAACAAATTGGTATACAAGCAAAAATTATTTAAGTCTCCTTCCATTACACTGGCAATTTTTTTAAACATAACACAGTCTGTATTCCTGAAGGGTTAGGCAGAGGTGTACTTATAGTACACTCACATTTTGACAGTTATGTTTAAGACCCATGTAATAGGGGGCGAACTTATTTCCATCATCATCATCTTCCTGCCCTTGTCCCATGTTACTTGGGGTCGGCAAAACACGTTTTCTCTTTCCATTTTCCCCTGTCAAAAGTCACGCTATCATCCACTCCCTTCTCTTTCATATCATTCCTCACACAATCCATCCATCTTTTCTTTGGCCTTCCTCTCCCTCTCCATCCATCAACATTTATATTCATCACTGTTTTAGTCACACGCGGTTCCTCCCTCCTCTTCACATGTCCATACCAAGCCAAACGATTTCCTTTCAACTTTTCTGTCACTGGCGCCACTTTCAAACTTCCCCTTATATACTCACTAGCTTTTGCCTGCGGCTTCGCCCGCGTGTATGTCGGAATATATCAAATTAATACCTACCACCTACCCTACGTGTTAATCCAGGTTCTATAACATCTATATGCCAAATTTCCTCTAAATTCAATCAATCGTTTTTGCGCCAATCCGGAACATAAATACATCCCGACAAACAACAAACGGACAAAAATTCTAAAAACTATAGTGTGCGCAACAGACTCGTTCAATCACTTCTTTTCATATATATGCAATGCACAGTTCTGACTTCGTTACTATTTTTAACCGACTTCAAAAAAAGGAGGAGGTTATCAATTCGGTTGTATGTTTTTTTTTAATGTTTGTTACCGTTACTCCGTCATTTATTAACCGATTTGAAAAATTATTTTTTATTTGATAGGACATACTTTCAGATTGGTCCCATTTGGGACCAATCAATATAATATCAATATCAATTTTGATAAAATTTATCAAACGTTAAACGACTTTGACGAAGCAAATTTAAATAAATGCTTCTGATGAAAATTGTACCATTGAACTCAGATCAGTAATAAAACAATGTATCCCAGCCTTGTTGGGGCTTATTGGAAATGTCATGAGATGCACTCTGGCTATAAATTATTTTTAACCGACTTCAAAACGGAGGAGGTTCTCAGTTCTTAGGAATCTTTTTTTTATGGTTCCCGATTACTCGAAGACGGCTGGACCGATTTGGAATTCTTTTTTTGTTTGAAAGGGTATACTTTCCAGGTGGTCCCAATGTCATCAGGTCAGGATCTGATGATGGGATCCTGGAGAAATCGAGGGAACTTTTCAATATAGGCACACCTATAGCGATTTTCCAAAGCAATAAATAAATTAACATTTTCTGTACATTATACCTAATAATTATCGTTCCTCATCATGATCGCAATATCAATTTTACTGTTCTTAGAAAACACGGTGAAAGTAAATATTGCGCTTTCTCTGCCTGCCCCCGAGCGAATACGCCTATTATGTACCTAGCCTAGAATTAGTCGAAAGGTCGCCTGGGCAGCCTACGATATTCTTGAATAAGTTTTTGTGCGATTTCCTAGAAGAGCGGTGGCCGCCACATAGCTTCCGTAATTTACCGGGCGCATGACGTCACTAAAACGTTATAATTTATGAAAGTAAGTTCATAGTATAAAGAGAGGAAGTACGTTATCTTCATACAAACGCACCGCGCGCGGATTGTATGTGTGCGCCAAAGTATCTATGCGTCGCCGCACGCACACTTAAACAAATCTCGGCCCGTTTCGCAGCGCGCCAGTCGGGGCTAACATCGCACGAGGTTCGCGCGTCACGGCTTTTCGGCACCGCTAAATGAATGAAAAATGTGTGATAATCGCAGGAGAACGTATTGCTGTGTGTTTGGGTGTCTTAATAATTCATCGATTCCAGAATTGTCTCTGTTCAAATTACCTATTGAACAGGAAAGGCAAGAAAGTCACTTTTTCTAGCATATCATTTTTACTTGATGATGAGATACCTACTTACTTATTTTTTGTTGTATTAGTTTTCTATCAGACAGAGGAAGTAGGTAGGCCTACATTCCCACTAGAATGTACTAGGTACTTTTGATCTGTCAATTGATTTGCCGCTATTGCTTTGTTTATGTTTAGTCATGCCGATTTCTCAGTACCTATTGTAGGTATAGTAACTAAGTACCTACTTACAGTTATAAAATCGTACTTAAAAAATAAGTAATTGACTAATTGTGAATTAGATAAATAGAGCAAAGATCGAATCACCTACCGTTTACTCGTGCTCATCACCGCCCCGCGCCGCCCGTCTGCTGGCCCGTCGCTCTTTCTTTCATCGTGAAAGGTTTCATCATCATTTAGGTACCCAGACAATACAAGTAAAAAATACAACTTCCCGACCCTTGCCAATTTATTGGCACTGAATTAAAATTTAACTAAAAGTGACAACCCTGAGACAGTAGGCAATTATATCGCGGATTGTGCCGGAGATAGCCTACTTCCTCTCTTTATACTGTGGTAAGTTGGTGTGTTTTCCTAGAGATTGGTTTTGACAGTGTAAAGTTAAACCCCAATCATTTCATGACAGCCGTCACTGCGGCCGTCATGTAGCGGCCACCGCTCTTCTAGGAAACCGTAGCTTTACGGCCGCTTTCTATAATATGTATGTATATCTCAATCCCAATCTTGAGCCCGATCCTTGTCAACCAATCAGCGGCCGAGTTTGTCAATCTGAGACTTTGACAGGGCGAATCACAAGCAGCCGTTAAATACTGCGGATCAAGATTGGAATTGAGATACATTATAGAATTCTGGCTTTAGTGGATGACTCAACAGTAAAGGCAAACGCCTTGAAATCATTCAGTCTTTGAACTAAGTGACAAATGTTTATGGAAAAACTAGCTGTTGCCCGCGAATTTTTTTTTTTAATAGAATATCCTGGATGAAAAGTAGCTTATGTCCTTCTCCAGGTTCCAGGATCTGTCAAATTTCTTTACGAGCGGTTCAGTGTTTTAGACGTGAAAGGGTAATAGACAGACTGACAGACACAGTTAGGCACTTTCTTATTTATCTATAATAATTTTATAAAGAGGTATTTGTTTGTTTGTAAATTTGTATGTAGGGGGTAATCCCTGGAACTGCCAGTCGGATTTGAAAAAATCTTTTTTCATTTGATAGCTCAATTCTTGAGGAAGGTTATAGGCTATTTAACGTCAAGCTATGACCCTTAGAGTCTAAGCAAAATGAAAAATAAGCCAGAGAGAACGCTAAGCGAAAACGAAGTAGGACATAGGCTCCTTTACATCCTGGATATTCTATTAAAAAAAAAATCGTGAGTGGGCGATGCGGTGGGTCGGGGGGACAAGAAATTTCACGCGGATGAAGTCGCGAGCAGAAGCTCTACTATACTTCTCAGTGGCGAGGCTTGAAATTTCGTAGGAGGGAAGCCGAAGAAGAAATTGTTCAGTTATAAATAGTCATACAAATACGATTACCACATTGTGGCGTCAGCTTATTTAGAACAGTTTGTGTTGTTGTTGGAATATATATTATTTGGCAATCGTAGACATTACTGAATGTGCTATTTTTCTATGGTGGTAGGTGAAGTTACTCTTCCGATCCTCCAAAGGGAAGCCGGTAGGAATGGAGTTGTTAGCGCGCTTCGCTTCTGATACTTCTATAATACTATTATTATAAAGAGGTATAATATGTGAATTTGTATGTATAGGGTAATCTTCGGAACTACTGAATCTATTCCGAAAATTCTTCGCTAATGAGAAGCTACAGTCTAAAAAAATCAAAATCAAAAGAAAGAAAAAGAAAAAATCAAGATATTAAAATCAAGACACGCGGACGACGAAATTGCGGTTAGAAGCTAGTAAGTCATATTATGTAAGTAGTATAGAAGGATGAGCAAAGGAATTGTGTTCAATTAAGACTTATTTTGAGCCTCACGCTAGTCGAGCATTTTCAAAACATAACGAGAGTGAAACCAAAAACGATCGTCCATTTCGTTATATGAAAATTCCCTGAAATTGAAATACTATCACTTCTGAATCCGTCTACTAAGCAATTTGAACAGAAAACTTTCTTCCTATGTGTTTATCTTCCTTCTGTGTTTATCCCTCAGACAAATTGTTATTTCTGTCTCTTGAAGAAAACATAAGACCTTTGTTGAAAATGAAAGGCAACCTCAAGGGGCTTACGTGGAGACGCGGGTTGCTTGATCAAAAATATGATAACACAGAATAGAGACATCCGTTATTACATTTTGCAAAAGTCATGGGTTGGGTTGTTAATGTGACTTTTCTGTTTTCATTTTCATATTAATTTCTTAAACTTGTCATCAAACTCTAGTTTAGCATCACTTAAGGCGACTCCTTCAATGTAGCCCGTCAAATTCAAAATTTGTTACGTTTTTAGCAAAGAAATTTTGTATTTTGTGGGCTACATTGTGGGCTTGTGGCTAAGTAATAATAACCGCACGGGTAGATCGACCAGGTTAAGCTACGCTTGCCGTGGTTGGTCCGTGGACGGGTGACCATCTTTACATACCAAGACCCCTCCGGGTCTCGGAAAGGACGTTAAGCCGTTGATCTCGGCTGTCCTTCTTGGATCTTTCGGGTCGTCAGAAGTCCGAAAGTCTGACAACCAGTCTTACCAAAGGGTATCGTATTACCCACGCAGTAACTGGGTAGTGGAGGTGAGATAGGCAGTCGCTCCGTGTAAAATACTGGTAATCAGCTGCATCCGGTTAGACTGGAAGCCGACCCTAATATAGTTGGGAAAAAGCTAGGCAGACGATGACATTGAAGGAATCGCCTTAAGTACCAAATGCTAAAGTATACAACGTCCTTTTAATATCCTGTAACTCTAGGGAGTCATTGTACATCATCATTCTGAACAACTCTTAAGCTATGGGACCAAACCTGAAATCGCAAAAAAAAACAGCTGTTCCCTACATTTATGTTCGCACTCATCAAAATGTAGGGAACACCTGCACCCTATTTGCGTAACACAGTAACAGTCTGAATGATTTTGAAGCAAATTGCTAATCCACTGCTTCTTATGTTCGAAAAATTTGTCTACTCAACAACGTAAATAACTCAATGAAGTTTTTGAATTGTCAAAATGAAACCGATTCCTACCGTGTGTAACGCAATTGCCCAGCTGAATATATTTTCGCGATTTCGGGTTTGGTCCCATAGTAACAGTTGTTAATAACATAATGATGAGTACAATGACTCCCTAGAGTTATAGGAAATCAAAAGGAATACATTGTATACTTTAGCATTTGGTATCATCTGTCTAGCCTTTTCCTAAATATGTTGGGGTCGGCTTCCAGTGTAACCAGATGCAGCTGTTAGAAACAGGGTATGCAGGGGGTGTCAAAAGACCCATCACGAAGCCGTTAATCTCCGCATTCTGTACATCAAACTAACTTTGTGCAAAATAAGTTATCACATTTAAAATTTGTTTTCGTAAAAAAACGTCAAAAAAAAACATTTGACCTTCAATATCTCCGTAACCAAAAGGTTCCCAGATCGCGTAGCATGACCATCGTAGAAACAGGTTTTGTTGACGGAAGACTAAACAAAATGACAGATTGTAGAAAGATTTCTAACGTCGAAGCATGTCATGTCATTTTGTCTATTCTTCTGTCGACAAAACCGTTTCTATGGTGGTCTTGATCATGCTACGCGTGCTGGTATGGTCCAGTACAAAAAAATGTCATAATAACGGCATGAACAAGTGACGCTCAGCTTCGTTTCGTTGCCGAGGCGGTGGACAAACGGCCTAACGTTAAGAAAACGTGAAGAAATCTAGACTCGTGCAATGGTCTGGGTCTGAATCCTCAATTATGATGATCAATACTGGTCCCTTCTCATCATGGGACGACGCACAATTAACCAGAAGCACAATTAACAGTCCATTTTGTTCTCGTACCATTTCGTACATTCCCTTACCGTAAACAACAGTTTTTCGTCGCTCCTTTTACATAATAGGGTCGGCATGAATATCAGAAGCCGGTGAATGTAGCAAATATTGGTAAACACGATGTTTTCACGAAATGCATGCTATTAGTCTGAATACAAGTCAATGTACAACGGTACTCCATTCAAAACATGTTTATTGTTACTGGTTTTTGGGTCGAGCGGCTGAAATTCAGCCTTATTTTGTGTGCCTGTTTACTGAAAAAATAAGACGAAATTCTTGGCATTCGTATAAGTTTCGCGGGACATATTCACATTTGGTATGAGGTCACGTGTTGAAGAAGTGGACACGAAAATCTGAGGATCAATTCCCTTATGAATTTTCATGAACGTTCGCAATCAAGTCTGTGCCAATTTGTCAACAAAAATTTTTCGTTTACCTACATTTATGTCAGTTTTTGTCGTGGACATGATATTGTACGTACAGATTTTGAACGTTTTTATGTACCGGAATTGGTCTCTAAAAGTCAGTCGTTTTAAAGACCCTGTTGCAGTCCGAGACGAATCGTGTAGTCCCGAAACAAACACTTACGATAAACTTTCTAACCAAAAACATTATGTATATGAAAAAATCGTAAATCAAACATAGTCGTGTTTATTTACGTACCTATCGCATGACATATATTCACATGTTATGATTAAACAAATATTAGTTTGGCCTACTGAAAGCTTTTCCGGTTGCCGATATATGTATGTGTGAGATTTGTTTGTAACCACACCCACGATACAATATGGTAGAAATCCTAGTTTGTGGTTAAGTTTGCATAAAAAAGACATTCACAGAAATAGAATATTGATTTTTCGTGCCTTCGCGGTAACTCTCTTAAAGTGTGACCAGAATGAAAGTAATACATACATGCTGAATTGGATCAAATGTAATAAATAATAATGAGTTTATTTCAATGATTACAAATAATGTTTTAAAATATAGATTTTATTTTTACAAATGTATTAAACAATTGTAGTCGAATTAGGCATAAGTCTGTATTTTAGATAGCCAATGCGCAATGCAATGTGCAAGTTGCATTTTGGTTTAAGAGCGTTTACGACGCGTACAGCGTTTCATACAAACTTTCAAGTCTTTATTTTTCAAAATAAATGAACCGACTTTAATGAAACTTCCTACGCATAAGCAGGATACATAGGTCTAAAAAGTTAATTGAACATTTTCGAGAAATAGTGTTAAGTACAGCTAAATTCGACCGATTTTATTTTTTTCATAGAAACAGAGATTTCCAATTATATTTTTTTTAAATAAGACATTTCGTTAATGTTCTTAAATAACTTTTTAGACCTATGTATCCTGCTTATACGTATGAAGTTCCATTAAAATCGGTTCATTTATTTCAAAAAACATGGACTTGAAACTGAATGAAATGCCGTACGTCGTAAACGCTCTTAAGAAACACTTAAGTACATTTTAAAACGGGTATGCTGTAACAAAGAAGTAACTTAATAAGTAATTCATGTCTCAAAATTTAAGTACTAGGTATAAGTTTACCATTCCTTTATAAGCCACTTTAAAAACCCAAAATTGCCTTCCAAGACACCACAAGAACCTAAAAAAAAATCCTTTTAACAAGAATTCAATAAGTTGTCAATAAAACCAATTTGGGTGAACAAAAAGGAGACAAGAAAATCAGATTGTATCTTGTATCCCACCTGTCTTTCCGCGCAGCTGTTGATCGCAAATATACTACAAAGCAAGGGTTTTTGTTAACATTTTGAATATACAGTTTTTTTTGTGCGGTGTTCAAGTCTGAGAGATGGGAAGTTAAGTGGTTTTGCAAGTGATTAAAATGTTGCAGTTGGCTTCCTGCTTGGTCGGTATCGAGCGATGAAATAAAGACTCGCCAAATATACGAACGAGACTCGAACTATGAATATGTTCCTGTGTAATAATTATGCGCTGCAAATCGGCTCGGT
Source organism: Fissipunctia ypsillon (assembly GCA_947568875.1). Classification (NCBI taxonomy): domain Eukaryota; kingdom Metazoa; phylum Arthropoda; class Insecta; order Lepidoptera; family Noctuidae; genus Fissipunctia; species Fissipunctia ypsillon. The sequence goes on along the minus strand of OX387660.1, from coordinate 20,212,663 downwards.
GTGTCCAACAGTTGGTGTAGCGTTAGGAATTGAAAGATCTTTTAGGAATGCAGAATGAACAATATGCAGAGATTAAGTAAGTACCTGCCAGGGGTGCAGCCTTCATACAACCCGAATCTTGTCGGCTTCCCTTCGGAACCACCACTCTTCTTAATGTCTACTATTGCCAAATAATATGGTACATCTGTGTGTGTAACTGTGTATCACATCACATTACATACAGGGTTAGTTTTCAATAACCGGCCAAATTTTCACAGGGTGTTCTACCCATAAATATCAACAACGTTCACCGTGGGGCCAACTCTAAAATCACGAAAAAGAAATCTGCTGTTTCATACAAAAGTTCAATACCTACTCGGCCAAAATGTATGAAACAGCTGATTCTTTTCTCGCGATTTCAGAGTTGGTCCTATAATGTAAGTTGTTCATATTCATGGGTAGATCACCCTGTGAAAATTTGGCTAGTGATTAAAAAATTGCCCTGTATATTTAATACCAAGTCATCAGATTAAAAACATTACAAAAATGCCTGCAATTTTTGTCTGAGTTTAAGAAAACTGAACAATTTTTTCATCGGCTTCACTATTATATCATTATGTTTATTCGACTCAGATTAGCCTTTTCCATAAACTGTCAAAATAAGCCTCTGCAAAAATCATAATCATGAAATAATCGTGGCTAAAGAAAATTATCACATAATCAATCCCTTGTTAGTACCTACATGTACATAGTCAGTGACGATGAAATTATTTACGATCATGAAGTTATTTGAATTGACTGGACATGACGTAAAACGGACAATAGAACTCACCATCAGTCTATCGAACTCAGTAACAAGTTTACAACTCCCCGAAGATGACTAAGGGTGTGGCCACATTGTGAACGTGGGCGTTTTTTATATAAACAAAAAGCTTTTTCTGCGATGTAATAAAAATTGTTATTAAATTTAAACCTAACGGAATGCATTTGCAACACGTCAAACAGCAGATGTATATGTAAGAGACTTTAAAATATAATAAAAAAATACTGGGTTTGTCTTAAAGCCATTTAGTTGACCCAAGAGCCAACAAACACCTGTTACAGTTAACTTGTCTTGCCAAACCTGGGGTCAGTGGTACTGTATCATCATTGCACCCTTGCAGAAATACTGCTTTCTGTATGTCCTTCTTTATAAAACATCAAACTGCCATCGTGAGATGGTCGCGTCTAGAGAACGCGTGTTTCCGTCGCCCGCGGGTTCGTCGTGTTTGTGCGCACACCCTAAAGACTATGGTAATGGAATAACAAAGTTGCGCCTTCCCCCCTCGAGGCTAAGTCGTGAAGATACCGTCACGAACAGATTACCAAGCTTAAAATAAACTGGGAGGCGACAATTTGTTATAAACATTCAAGTGGCGGTTAGGGCTGTCTGTTGTATAAAGGAAAGGCTCGTCTAAGATTTGGAATACCGTAGGTACTGGTTATTATAGGAGACCAAATATTGAAGTCTCGAAGTTCGCTGAAACGGTGTCCGTTGATATAATCTGTAAGGTAGTCAGAATTAATGAGATTCCCTATGTAACGCTAAATGCTCTGAAATAATATCGATATGGTTGCCAGACACAGACGTGGTGACTGAATCGTGTAAGATGTCCGTTCTTCAACTAGACCAGTTAACCATATTATTATGGTGGACTGATATGACCGTCAAAAGACCGCCGATTAATTAGGTTTCTTACTGAACTAATTTGTGTAAGATTTTTTTTTCTTGGAGGTACAAGTGGTTGTGTGTAACTCTTCACGTGACCAGAGGGCTGGCTTATTTTTTAGCCAAAGAATCGGCATTGCCAATTGCCATACAACATAGCATTGCTGCCAGCCGTTTGAGCACATTTCCTGTTAACAGCGATGCGGACGAATGTTTTGATGACATAAGATTCTTTCCCCTCCTTTACTATATACATATATACATACAACATATTATTATTATTTTAAGACTGTTAACTAATATAATATGTAAATATTATTTTAAATACAGTTTAGTTACTCTGTAATGTGTAAAAACAAAGGAACATAGGTATTTAAAAAATTACGCAACGTTCAGAGGTCATTGTACATGACCCACAAATACTATAGATATACAATAGTAAATAATTAGCCAATATTTAAATGTTGTTTGACTATGTTTTGGCGGACGAATCGTTGACCTTTCGACCGCCATAGACAAGCAACTAGACGTAATTCAAGGTTATTGAAATAAATATTCTGTTCTAATTTAAATGATGAAAACTATATTGTGTTTTTGTTTTGATGAAATGTTTTTTCTTTACAAAAATGGCTTGTTCTTTTCATCCTTTAAATCAATAATAAAAACAAAAATCAAATCTCCAAATCTAGGTGGAATTTTATAATAAAGAGCTTTATAAATATTATCATTTCTAATGATTCGTTCCACTCACTAAACATTTAAGTTTTTTATTGACAACCCGGCCAACCCCTGCTTTAAGCCAGGCGCGTGCGCACATCACCTGTCAACTTACTGACCGATTAATTGGGTATTATAACATTTTTTTACACATAACTTGATGCCATGTTCGTCACCATCACGTATACGTTTGTAGAGTATTTTTAGAGTTTTTGACCCTACTTATACAGACTGTTGATTTAGTCAGAAACTTATTAAACAACTTTTCTTCACAAATGCAAATCCGATTCCTGTACATAAGGTTTTCATTAAAATTGTCCGAACAGTTCATTGATTGTATCGTGAGTACCATATAGATTTTTCATTAGTATCACTCTTTTAGCAAACGTTTCTAAGTAACTTTACAACGAATATTAAACTAGTAAGATTGACAGTTGTACACTTGTACCTGTCAAATACTCATAATACTTTTTCATGTATGGACATGAAACTTAAATACCAGATTCTCCCCTAATATAATACAAGATTGTCAGATACTAGCCAACCCTTGCTTACCCATCCTTGCGCGTGCGCTTAAGTTTCAACACCACCTGTCAACTAGCCCATTATAGTCTTACGAGTTACAATGACTGTTTCTTGTCGAACACTCGGTATTATTTACTTTTACTGAAAGATGAGGCAGTGATGGAAGGTGTCATCTGCTCATCAGAGTCTCGAAATAAGTAATGTTTGTTCAAAAAGTATCTAATGAAAATGTAAACAAATGGATCGGAAAACGCACCTGTGGATACCGATGTGTAGTGCCACTTGTAAATGATTTTGATGAATGATTGATTATTTGAATACTTAAACATAAATATTCTAAAGAAATTCTAAATTTTAAGGGTTGGTTTACACTTTTATCATATTATCCTTTTAGGCCATCCATAGGCTTATGCTTTTTAACACCTGTGAGCAAGTTGCATGATGGTGAATAATGGTGATGATGGTAGACATCCTCACTTTATTTGGCGTGAGAAATGAAGGTCATGGTGGTTCTAGCCAAAATCTAGGTCCGTATTTCGCTGCTACACTAACCTTAAACTTACTCTTTAACCTTTCACTCTTGGTTAAGATAATCCTAGCTTATACTTTCGATAAGTTTCGATTATAGACTAACCCACCTGTATCATGAACTACTGTTTAATTTGTGTCCATGCCTCCTTTTCTACCTAATCACAAAGAAAAGGAATCATGAATAGAAATCCTAAATTCCATAAATTACTACCTCATGAATGTTGTGTCAGTTCAAAAAAGCAGCCACCTTTGGGATGGCTCGGCCAAATACCAACTTGCCGCGCTTGATTCGGTGGAACGCAGAGCTAAGAGGCTCATTGGCGACGTAAGACTGGTGGATGCCAAGCTTCACAGCTTGGCTCATCGCCGCAAGGTTGCCTGCTTGTCGGTCTACTACAGATTATACTTCGGGGAGTGTGCTCAAGAACTCCACGACCTCATTCCGCCGGCCCCCTTCTATCAGCGAACATCTGGACGCACTGCAGGTTACCATCCTTACCTAGTTGCTATTCCACCAATTCGCACTAAGCGTTTCCAAATGTCTTTTGTGATGCGCACAGCAAAGGAGTGGAACTCTCTGCCTGCGTCTGTGTTTCCGAACGCATACAACCCCGATATCTTCAAAGTGAGAGTGAACAGGCTTCTTCTGGGTAAGCTCGCTCCATCGTCGACTTTGTCTCTGTCATCTCTGACCTAGACTAGAGTTAGGAGCAAACCTATCTCAAATAAAAAAAAATAATAAAAAAGTACCTACAAAGCCAACCGACTCGAATAGAAATACACTCCACTCAATATAAAAGCTCATTATGTTTAAGAGTTCCAAACACAGCACAGCGTAAGTATTATTTATACCACAAAGAAAGTAATTCTTTGACTACCCAGCATAGAGGCAGGCTTACATTACGTTCTCTACTTAATTATAAATAAATCAACGCTGTCGACAAGCGAGGCGGCGCGCGCGCAGCATGGCCGTCGAAATCGTCTGTCAACCAAAGCATTATACTAACACGATTATAAGTTACGGTAATAGAACCCGTGTTTCTTGTCTCGTTGTTCAAATATTTACGGGTTTGGAGTTGGATTAATCTTCATTAAATTCTTTGGGTGTCTTTTTTAATCTTATAATGAACTTTCTGACCGATAGACTGATTTTCTCTGTAAGTTAATGGACTCTAACTGATCTAAATGTTTCGACTTTGACTTCTTCAAAAGTTTGCTAAGAAACGGGATAAATGGGACAACTGCACAATCATGGAAGGGCAAGAAACTTGACAAGTTCTAGTAGAAGACCAGAACACTTCAGTTTTATTAAATTCTCTCTTCTATCTACCAACCCGCACTGGGCCCGCGTAGTGGATTACGGCCCACTCCCTCTCACAGAGAGGAGGCCTGTGTCCCAGCAGTGGGAACATTGTAGGCTGATTATGATGTTCTTCTAGAATTCTAAATAAAATAACATCTGGCGATTTTGCGGAAGGATTTAGAGGTGTTCGATGTTTCGATTTTTAGTGGAAGAAAGTCGAAAGTTCCCAGACCCAGAGAGGATCTTTGGAAGTTAGCTGTTTGTTTGTCCTTACTAGCAGAAGGTCGAAGTTTATCTTTGAGGTCCTTGTCACCTTTTACTATAGAGGCTATTCTATAGCGGGAACCACAAGAAACTATTCTCGAATGCATCTGCATTCTTACACGTCATATTAAAAAGAAATTCCGTCAGCCATCCGGTCATACATTTTATTTATAAATATTAATTAATGGGATTCTTGTTCTCATTGAATACTTCAATTCGAAACTAATTAATTTTTTTTTGTTTGTTACAGGTATGGTTCCTTATTCTTATTATTTGAATTTTGGTAAGTAATGATATAGAATTTAATGTACCTAATTCTTAAAAGTTAATGAGTTTTAATTTGAAAGAGGTGCTCTCTTGATAAAATTCATGAATTTCTGGTTTTTGCAAAGCTAATCAACAGAAAAGTTGGCTATAAGACTTGCAGACTCATGGCAAGGGATTTGAGTGGTTAGTCTAGTTTCTGTCCGTTTTTATTTTGAGTCAGCCAGTCACAACAATTAGCATGAGTTTGACGACATTAGTGCCTTTTCTTTTGCCATTGTTCCTAATTACCTTTTAGGCATGTAGCCTTCTCGACACTACTTGTAAACTTACCGAGTTACCATATAATTTATTTATACCAACTCGTAACTTAGAAACAACCTTGCTTACCCATTAACTTACCACTAATTTCTTAACTTTTACTTGACCGGGAAACTTGCCGCAAATAAATCTCTGCGTGTGGTCGCTCATTGGTCATAAATATTTTACGACAGATCGTATATTTTGAGATGTAATAATATAGTACAAGGCTGGTCAACTTGTAAGAATGTAACTTGAAATATATTCATGTGTGTTTGTGTGTTTTTTTTATGACCGTGGTTGTAAACAAAATTATTTTACCTTAGATTTATTTTAGCATTGATTATTTATTACTGTCCACGGTCGGACATGGGTATAATAACAGATAAATAATTAAATTAACTTTAAAATGGTGAAGGTTTCATAAAAATACGCTTGATAATTTTTGCTTCATTTTATTCTATTCGGGAAACTTACAGCTAGCTTATACAGTAAAATTGAAGGTCATTAACAAGTTTAAAAATAAAAAGGAAATATAAGGTATTCTCATATTTTTAATAATAACTTTACAAATTAATTACACTACTTATGTAATATAAACATAATATAAATATTCACATATTAAGTTATTAAAAAAATGCTCTACTTTAAGATATATGTTTCTCAGATCATTAACACGACTAATTTAGACGTGATATTCAGTTTAAAATCATTAAAAGTCGGTAATCGTCGCCTTAAAATAATCGAATACAATATAAATTCTGATATTCCGCTTTCTTAACCTCCTGTATTCGCTAACTTCGTTCTTCAGTTCGTCAGTTCTGTTCAGACAACGACCCACACTATATTCATACGTTTTATTCACGTGGTTTTCACTCGACTGACCATTATTTCACCTACCTCCCCCTCCTACCTAGGATTCCTAGGAATACTATTTGTATATTGGATGAATTTTTTTATTAGTATTTTATTAACATCGAATTCTCTCCAGTTAGACTGTCTAGTATAACATAAGCATAATCAGCCTATAATGTTCCCACTGCTGGCACACAAGCCTCCTCTCTTCGAGAGGGGGTGGGCCTTAATCCACCACGCGGACCCAGTGCGGTTTGGTAGATGACATACAGTTACATCTTCGAATTTTTGGTTCTAGGACATGCCGGTTTCCTCATGATGTTTTCCTTCACCGTTTTGAGAGCAGTGGTAGTGAAATTATTTACACAAAGTAAAACGCCTGTCTGGGTTCGACTAGGTGGGATTGTCTAGACCAGAATTAAAATAAAACTACTTTTTGCGAAACATCAAACCAGTCTAAAAATCACTCGGCAAAGCAAGAGCAAAAATTCTGCTGTAAAATTAGCACCTGATACTCTTGTATTTTACCTACATCATATTAAAATACGGATTAGTAAATAAAATATAACATCGGCGTGTCAAAGTAACAACCCGTGTTTCGCAAGTCGGTTAAAAATTCCATGTCGACACATCAATTTGCATCAATCAACATCTGTCGATATTAGCATATACGTGTTTTATTTCAAAATAAACTCTGTCTGCTTGTGCTAAGGTGTATTTTGGCCTGCAGGCCGATGGACCGATATAATTTGATACAGCCACATTGTATAATGAATGATTGAGTTGAGGTTCTGTGGTTGAGGTTCCGTAGCTATAAAGTTTATTTGGTGAGGGAATTAGCAGTTTCAGTAGCGTCAGTAGTGTGATTTGCGATTTAACACTTGTAGGATTTCTGTATGGATTTTGGGGTTTTTGCCATAAGAAATTAGAATATCGGATACCTATGTTGGATGATGGATCTGAAGGCCACAAGAACAAAGTTATGTATCTACTCAAAATTAAGTAAAGCAACAACCGAACTTAAGTTAAAATTGAATCTTTTAAGGGTCGGTACCAGGAAATCGTGTTATGGGTTTATATAGAAAACTTAAAGTAGTAGTAGCTATGAAAAAAACGTCTGGATAGCTCAAGAGTTTCACCAGACAGTGAAATAGTCTGATTGAGGATAAACCTTGTAGATGAATGATAGTTAAAAAAAAAAAACTTGTATATCATTAAAAACGTACAAAAAGCACTGCCGTATTTTGATAACTTTGGCGTAAATAAGAAGTCACTCCTGTTTTGCGTAAAAAGTTCGGAAATTTTCTGAATTTCTACGCCCAGAATCTCCATACAAATTATTTAAGTACTGAAATAACAAAATGGCTAAAATTCTGAAAATTTCCGAACTTTTTACGCAAAACAGAAGCAATGTAATGAAAAACAGAAAACATCAATGGGTTCACTATCCTTTGTCGTATAATATGTATAAGTACCTACCTATACAATAAAAAATTAAATAGGGGAAGACAGAAGAGCTCATTGGGCATCAAAAAATTCCTCGTAATATTATTTTAATGTTATCTTGTATATTGTAATTATGATTTATAACTAACAATGAATAAATGAAGACAATTAGACAATTTAATTGAAGTATAATATTAATTAACCAATCAATTTTACATCCCACGGAACCCTAATACCGTAGCAGATGTCCACCTCACAGCCTTCAGCCGGCACCTGTTCCGTTTCACGTCCGGACCTGTTCCAACGTGACTTGTTTCATGTGCTGTTGTTTTAATGGCGTTAAAATGTTAAGGAATGCAGGATTTGATCCTGGGACTCGGGGAGGGCAAATAGTTATTATTGAAAACGTTTTCATTGTTGTGTTATGTTCTTGTTTAAAGTTTCTTCCAGAATTGAGAATTTTGGTATTTGTATGGATTTTATGAATTTTGATAGACCACAGACTACAGTGATGTGGATGTCCTCTAGAGGTAGATTGCTGGGCAAAAATGTATAAAGTGATTTTGACCGACTTATAACTGTCCGATTTATATTAAACTTCAAAGACTTGTGGGGATATCATGACTATACACTAATACGGTAATGATTTATAGTACTTAACTTATATTTTGTACTAGCTGTGCCCCGCGACATCGTTCTCGTGGGTGTCGTAAGATACACAATATATTAAACTAATATAACCGCCACATTTTAATAATACTCCCTCGTCTCCCGACCCGTCGCCAACCGTTGCGTCGCGTTGTATCGCCCGCCCGCGCTATTAGTTCTTTCTGACTTTTTTCGTTTTGCTCGGCGCCTAAGGGTGCGCTAGCGTGATGTTAAATAGCCTATAACTATCCTCGACAATTGCGCTAGGGCAAAACTTGGGTAATCGGTGATAGTTTTGTTTTTTACTTGTAAAATTCGATTCATTGATCAGATTATTTTTTAAATTTACTGCAATATAGTACCTAGACAAAAGAAGCTTTGCTAACTTACATCTAAAAATGTGGCAAATACTATAATGATTGAAAAATATACATTTATCAAGTCAGTAGTAACTTGGTAATATAACACATATTATCTATCACCGAATAGCTGCATATCACCAATTAGCTAAGTTTTGCCCTACCAAATGCAAAAAGAATTTTTCAAATCCGACTTTTTGTTCATAATTTCATGGTTTTTTTTTTCGCGGAACGCTAATTATTTTTCTAAAATAAAAGTATCCTAAGTTACCCGCCGTAACATCAGCTATCTGCCAGTGAAAGTCCCGTCAAAATCGGTCCAGGCGTTTCGGAGATTAGCCGGAACAAACAGACAGACAGACAAAAATGTTAAAAATTGCTTTTTCGTTATGTACCGTTTATACTTTCTTATGAATTTAGTAAAAAGTTGCTATTTTGACATTACAAACAGACACTTCAATTTTATTTATTTGTATAGATAACGGTGAAAAAATAAAGCTTAAACTGTTTAAAGAAACAATGTTATCATCGAAAGACGACTATAAAACCACATCCCTTCTTGGGTTTGATATGACAACTAAAACAAACAGAGGCGAGGCGAGTCGGTTCATAAAATCAACTGATATTGAAACGTTCACTATCTGGTGAGAAGCTGGCATTCACCTCAAGTGGACGTTGGGTTGTTAAACTTCAATAAATAATATACAAATAGGCATCTTCAAGATGCCTGTAGGTACATTATATCAATCGACAATTCTAAAAGTATTGAGAAAGACTATTGACTTCAGGGAATGTGTTAACAATGGCTGAAATTCAAACAAAGCGTTTATTTCAATTAAACCAGTTACAGGCACTTTTGAACTGTCAAGGGGTCGGTCAGTCAAAAAGGGGAAGCTAGTTGAAAGTTGCGAAACATAATAATAATATTTTATAGGCTGAAAGTTAGAGCCACCTTTCAGGATCGTGTAGCAAAACTAGATGGAAGTCTGAATTTTCAGACGAAAGTTACACAGTTACATAAAATGTACTTAACTAACTTTTTTGACCTATGTACCCTGCTTATGTGTATGAAGTTTCATTAATTTCGAAAAACAAGGACTTGAAAGTTTGTATGAAATGCCGTACGTCGTAAACGCTCTTAATTAAAAACTGATTACAACATACTTGATAAAAGGCTACTTACCACTCGTCGTCACCATTCCAGCCGAAAGACGTCCACTTCTGAACATAGTCTCCTTCAAGGATTGCCAATGACCGGCTCCTGTATCCTTGCCACTCGATTCCAACTGGTCGAGGTGGTTCTTAGCTTACAAGTAAATTGCCTTTCGCAGCGCTTGCGCACCTAGTGTTGTTAGCATGCACAAGGTCGCCTTATGTAAGTCTAATAAAATGTACATATATAATGCATGTAGGTATCTGGTTGTAAGGCCATCGTGTTGAAGGAAAAATATCTTTGAGGAACTTGATTCTCTTTGTTTGAATTGTAACGGAAATCTACAAAGATTAATCAATGGTTATGTCATTGGTTTTAGCGACAGTAGGTTACTTACTATAGGTTTTGTCAAAATTGATCACCCGGGATCACATGAGTTCAGAATGCGCACCCGAAACTCTTTCAAATATTAAGATTAATCAAAAGCATGGGCTCAAAAAAATATTACCTGAAACTGCTTGCTAGCTAATGAACTCAAACATCTCCATCATACTTTTGGGTCTTCGGGAAAAGGCCAATAGCATCTCCTACTTCTATGAGGGTTAATTGTCAGTTGTCACCAACCTAAATTAATTACCGTATCGTTCTAACATACATTTTCATTTGTTTGCGAACACTATTTATCTAGAATCACGAACGACCACCACACATCATATTAACGTTCAAATCACGCCACATGTCAAGAAAACACGAATGCTTTACCAATCTACCTATAGTCTGCTCCAAATGTATCGGATGAAAATGTAAACAAATGGATAAGAAAACCTACCTGTGGATCCCAATTCGTAGTGCTACTTATAGTACTTTGATATGATTATTTGAATACCTGCTTAACCCATTGGACCCCAGAATGACGACATACGACACACTAAATTAATTATGAAAATATTTATTGTGCTCCTCATCAAATCTTATGAATGTGCGTTAATTCAGAGGGTTGGATAAAAAACTCTTATATTAACGCCATTACTTTTTTCACATTTAGCGCGCAAGTTTATTAATTTACCTTTGTAAAATCCAAGTCTGTAAATAGGATAATCGCCATTTTGACAACAGTGGTGGTCGAGGCTAAAAACTTAAAAGCGATATTCTAATTTTAAATCACCTTAAAGATTTGACAATTTGATGTTAACTTTATAACCTCCATTAACGTCGATGATTTTTCAATTAAAATTTAATAACGATAGTCAAACAATAATTGTTAGAACTGGTGAGAATATAAAATTGAAACCTTCTAAATACATTTTAATGGATGTGTTAGATACTAATTCTCATAAATGAGTGATTGCATACGAATTTAACATGAACAAGATTTGTTTACACATTTATCAAACACTATTGGAACAACCATTGCCTTACACAAGACACTGATTTAATTACAAGCAACCACGTTCGCTATTGTTACCGTTCTTTACCACAATTACCTGCGCGGGAGTGCCTAGGACAGTCACGACTCAAGATAAAGCCTGCAGTAGATGAATGTGCCAGATTAAGTGTACGACGTGATTAACTGGGTTCTTATGCTACTTAGTGATGTAAGAAGCGATCGGGGGAATGTAAAGATTTGTGTTACGAGAAAAATGTGACTACGGGGTTGACTGGGTTTTGTTGAAGGAATTTTGGAGTTTTTCCTGTGGTTCGTAGTGGTAAAAATGTTGTGTTGGTCTGGAGGGCGTTTCCTAAAAGGACAGTTTTTTAAAGGACTAGGCTGGTTCAGAAAATAAAATTCTAATCTATTTTATTTATAATGCTTTTATTTACCAATTTTCTTAGTAGACGAGAGATCTTTCAGTGAGAGAAAACCTAGGTATACTTATTAAGTTCTTCAATGTTGGTAGGAGTCAGGGGCGTCGCCTTCATACAACCCGAATGCTATCGGCTTCCCTTCGAAACAATCACTCTTCTTAATGTCTACTGTTGGCAAATAATATGGTACACCTGTGTGTGTAACTGGGTATCACATCACATTACATAATTATATTTAAATACCAGTTTAATACATCATAAGATTAAAAACCTACAGTTTTTTGTCCGAGTTTATGAGAATTGAACATTTATTCTTCGGCTTCCCTCTATTCATAATTGTAGCTGCACTACTGGTAGGAGTAAGCAATTTTGATGATCAATGCTTGTCGCTTCGCTATTAGATTACTTTGTACCAAAGTGGACCATTAAATGCTTGTTTTAAATAAAGGTATGTGTGGTGTGACTATAAATGATAGACTGAGGAATGATGTGATAAGGCAACGGTGCGGTTTAAAAGAAGATGTAGTGACAAAAATTGAAAAGAGTATGCTTAGATGGTTTGGTCATGTTGAGAAGATGAATGAAAGTCGGCCAACAAAAGGTATTTACACGGCAGATGTGAGTGGAAACGCTGGAAGGGGACGCCCTAGGAAGATATATAGTGATCTTATTGGTGATGTTCTTCAGAAAGGTCAGGTGCGTAGTACTCGCAACCGGCGTGCATGTATGACCAGATGTATGAATGTAAACGAGGCAAAAGGAGTATGTAAGGATCGTAGCAGGTGGCGTTCTGTAGTTTCTGCCTACCCCCATGGGAAGAAGGCGTGAGTTTATGTCTGTATGTTTAATTAAAGGCTCCTGCAAACAGGCTCGACACGCGACGCGACACAAAGGCACCGCTCGTCGCGCGACGAGGAGCGGTGCCTTTGTGTCGCGTTTGTTTGCAGGAGCCCTTACTCTTGAAATAAGTGTAATTAATAATTTTACTATAAATTATCACTTGTTATAATGTCGAAATTAAATCACGTGCGTAAAGAAACTATTGCGTTATCATTCAAATAGTATCTAGTATTACATAACACAAACATAACATCACGCCTTGTTTCCCCGAAGGGTTAGGCAGAGGTGTACCTATTACTATAGAGTATCTAGTATTATTATTGCATTTTATTTAATTGGTTCTTTGGAATTTATTAATGAGTTAAATATACGAGCTAATATATTAAAGTCAATATTAATAATAGAATATTATATATCATGTAGATAAGCGATGCAGAATGATCTTCATTCAAGTTTTTAAAATGTCAAGGTCGGCTAACGATTTTTATAGCAACAGAATATAACGCGTTTTTCTTATTTAATTGATTAGCTTTATTATGTAAAGTGATATTCGAAATAGAGTAGGTATGTTTGAATAGCTGTCACTGCGTTTGGAAAGTTTTATTTCTCCTACTAGCTGTGCCCCGTGACTTCCTTCGCGTGGATGTCGTAAGATACACAATATACTAAATAACAGCCACATTTTAATAAAACTCCCTCGTCCCCCGACCCTTCGCGTTGAATCGCCCGCCCGCGCTATTACTTCGTTTTCGCTTAGTGTTCTTTCTGAATTTTTTCTTTTTGCTCGGCTCCTAAGGGTTGTCGCGTGATGTTAAATAGCCTATAACTATCCTTGAGAATCAACCAAACCAAATGCAAAAAGAATTTTTCAAATCCGACTTTTTGTTCATAATTTCATGGGTTAATTTAAATTTAGCTTAATTTTTTTGCGCGGAACCCTAATTATTTTTCTAAAATAAAAGTAGCCTAAGTTACCCGCAGTAACATCAGCTATCTACCAGTGAAAGTCCCGTCAAAATCGGTCCAGCCGTTTCGGAGATTAGCCGGAACAAACAGACAGACAGACAAAAATGTTAAAAATTGCTTTTTCGTTATAAGTACCGTTTATACTTTCTTATGCATTTATTAAAAAGTGGTTATTTTTACATTACAAACAGACACTTCAATTTTATTTATTTGTATGGATTAGGAAAGTACCTACTTACCCTTTTGTTTTTCGTTAGGAAGCAAGTTATGTTGATGCAAAAATCCTACGCGAGCAACCAAAAAAATAAAATAAAAAAGGCTACCAAAAGAAATTAGACAGCAATGTATGGATTTTATAAACAGAAATAACATAACATAACTTCACGCCTGTATTCCCCGAAGGATTTAGCACAGATGTACCTATAGTACACCCACATTTCGCCAGTTATGTTTAAGTCCCACGGAATAGGGGTCAAGCCTATTGCCATCAACTGGGCAGAAATCTAGGCTGCTACTGAGAAATTCCAAATGGAAAAACAATAACACTTTGCCCGACCTAGGAATCGAACCCAGGATTTCATGCTCAACAGTGGAGCTTGCGACCTAGTGGTGGACCTAGTGGACCAACGAGGCAGTCCTCATCAAACAGAAATAAATAACCATTTTCGCATACAGATTGGAAATAATCTAACTTTCAATAATTAGTTCGGCCAAAAATAATATAAAAGCTTCTTCGTTATCACTTAATTAAATTCTGTCCTTTTACTAGCAAATTATTAATTTCCACCATCAGACTACTACAAAAATAACTTGCTTATATTAACTTTCTTAAAAAACCGTCAGTTACACATGCTTAACACTTAATTATCTTCTTTTAAACAAGCGACTCCCCACACTTAAGATAATGACGAACCCTCAAACTTCAAACAACTTTGTAACTCGGAAACCTGCGGCATAAACAAACATACAACTATTTTAACACCTCCATACTTAACTGAAGTTAGTCATCAAAGGAAGTTGGCTGTTTGTAGTTAAAAGTTATTTCTTGGAGCTGTGGACAGTGGGCTCGTTCAGTCATGAGCTGAAAAAAAATAATTTTGTTCGTTTTGCATTAAAAAAAACATGATGCAATGTAAATAACTAAAACATTTAGATTCAGGATAAGCATAATCAGCCTACAATGTTCCCACTGCTGGGACACAGGCCTCCTCTCAGTGAGTGGGCCGTAATCCACCACGCAGGCCCAGTGCGGGTTGGTAGATGTCACATGTTTTCGTGTTTTGTATTTTTGGTTCTAGGACATTCGGGTGTCCTCACGATGTTTTCCTTCACCGTTTTGAGCGCAGTGGTGATGAAATAATTTACACAAAGTAAAGCGCCTGTCTGGGTTCGAACTCATGAGCTACACTCGTAAGTCGGGGCCGTTACCATCAGGCCACCACTGCTCGCCACTGCTAGAACATTTATGAATTCAAAATAAAAATTAATAATAAATTTTACTAGTTTATGCGTTAGTGTGAAAACTAAAAGCCATGTATATTCATAATTTTTTTACTTTTAATAATTTACAATGTAAATGTTTCACTATTTTCATAAACAATGGGTGTTTAAACAACTATTAGCCATTTTAACGAGATGCTATTCTATTCACACTAATTAAACAATATGAGCACTTTCTTATTACTAAAACAGCACGAGAATTATTCATTAATTAAAGCAGACTAACAAATTATTCTTTCAGTATTTTGCAAAATACCTAAATGCATTATCTTTTCTCAAGTCCTGATTTCAACATGTATAGTCTTATTATAAACTAGCTGTGCCTCACGACTTCGTTCGCGTGGAAGTCGTAAGATACACAATATACTAAAATAACAGCCACATTTTAATAAAACCCCCTCGTCCCTCGGCCCGTCGCATTGCATCGCCTACCCGCGCTATTACTTCGTTTTCGCTTAGTGTTCTTTCTGACTTCTTTCTTTTTGCTCGGCTCTTAAGGGTCGTAGCGTGATGTTAAATAGCCTATAACTATCCACAAGAATTGGGCTACCAAATTCAAAAAGAATTTTTCAAATTCCTTTTGTTCACATTTCATGGGTTTTAATTTGTTTGCGCGGAATATTAATTATTTTTCTAAAATAAATGTAGCCTAAGTTATTTCTTATAACATCAGCTATCCGCCAGTGAAAGTCCCGTCAAAATCGGTCCAGCCGTTTCCGAGATTAGCCGGAACAAACAGACAGACAAACAAACATTTAAAAAATTACTTTTTCCTTATAAATACCCGTATAGACTTTCATATGCATTTTGCTGTTATTTTGACATTACAAACAAACACTTCAATTTTATTTATTTGTATAGATTATCGTCGCTTTTCGTGTCTGTCTTTTTGACTGTGTGACCGCGTTGCGTTGTTCTAAACTACGCAATCGATTTTAATGCGGTTTTCACCGGAATTTAGATCATTTATTCCAGAAGGTTTATATGTATAATACATTAACATTAAACTTACAATAAAATTTATAAATAAATCTCGATGTTTTATCAAATCGTAAAAGCCGCGCGAGGCAGGGGCGGGGCTCTAGTAAACAATAAACTTTATTCCGCACACATTTCTTACACAAAACAAACGTTTTCTTCTCCTTCACATTCCTACATGCTTGAATCTTTAAGAGGCGCTCCTCAATTTTACAGAGACCCACTTAGAAATGCTCTTTGATGCCGCTTTGATATTTGAAACTCTGTTGAAC
This sequence comes from Fissipunctia ypsillon, assembly GCA_947568875.1. Lineage (NCBI taxonomy): Eukaryota > Metazoa > Arthropoda > Insecta > Lepidoptera > Noctuidae > Fissipunctia > Fissipunctia ypsillon. Next base: position 20,196,249 of record OX387660.1, on the reverse strand, counting down.
ATGTCCTTTCGTAATCGTTTATAGTTTCTGAGATAGTTCGTAGGGGAGAGAGTTGTGTAACAGAGGCGAAGCGCGCTAACAACTCCATTCCTACCGGCTTGCCTTTGGAGAATCGGAAGAGTAACTTAACCTACCACCATTGAAAAATAGCACATTCAATAATGTCTACGATTGCCAAGTAATATATATTCCAACAACAACACAAACTGTTCTAAATAAGCTGGTGCCGTAACGTGGTGGTCGTATTTGTATGACTATTTATAACTAAACAATTTCTTCTTCGGCTTCCCTCCTACGAAATGTCAAGCCTCGCCACTGTTGTGTAATATGTACCACCTAATAGCTTCTACCCGCGATTTCGTCAGCGTGAAATCGTTTTACTTGACTTATCTTAACATAAAATATATCTTAGAACACTCTTTATCATATTAGTTTACTTAGGTTTAATAAAAGACTTGAGTATTTAATTTTCCTTACTCAGCTTTGAGTTGGTGTCGACGTTTGTGTTCTATATTAAAAACCATTTACTGAACAAATATACATAATTTTAACTGGTATTTCGAAATTGTCCAAAAAATAAATGAACAAATGGGTCTTAAATAGTACTGAAACTATGAATGACTAATTGAAACGCACACCTCACAAAAACAGTAATGAATTACAAAATAGTCCGGAGCTTAAGTTGCACTTACGAACTTGTACATATGTAGATGGTGGTTTTTTCCTGACCCTAGAGGTTTCCCATTCTATCGGTGCGTGGTTCTACTTACAGAAACTTGTCGTGTACTCATTATCGAGTGCAGGACCGATGCCAAGACACGGAATGAGATGGGGTGGCCCATTTACCGTGGATCTGTACGTGGCAACACCTAACGAGGGACTTATAATGTAGCCAAAGGAATCTAGTGGACTTTTTGAACTAAAATATGCACACTTAGGCTTAAATTATGGTCGCTTCAGCCAATCTAATAGTAACTACGGATCTTAGGAGCAAAACTAATTCTTATAAGAATATTTTATCATAAACACTATAAATAATTTGGTGATCATAATATTAGAATATTTATTTTACATAAACCTACATGTGCACTTATGAAACGTCAGAAGCTAGGTGCACGTTTCCAATTGGTCGTTTCCTATAGGCTCCCCGCAGACTGGCGTGACGCGACTCTAGTTGAACAATTTCTATGAAAACTTCATGGACATTGTTATAGCAGAAACGCGTCACACCGCCGCGTCGCGCCTGTCTGCGGGAGCTTTTACTCTTTTAAAAGTATTGATTTTACAATGTTTTCAAATTACAGTGGGTCAAGGCACAGGGTATGGGCGGACAGCAGAGGCGTAGCTTTCATACAACCCGACTCCTATCGGCTTCCCTACACGGAACAACCACTCTTCTTAATATCTACTGTTGCCAAATAATATGGTATACCTGTGTATCACATCACATTACATAATTATACAGGGTGTAAGGGACAGCCCTCTGCAAACTAACAGGGTGCATTCAGCTCCTTATTCTGAATCATATTCCACCGAAAATATTCTCAGGAAAATATTTTTTTTTATCGTATTTTCAGTTACTATTCCTTTATTTGAATGTAAAATTACATTCTCTGTACGCAGCACTCTATTTCTGTAAATAAAACAGCTAAAATAAAAAATAAAAACAGCAATGGATGTTGAAATACTCGACGCGCGGCCAAAGGCTCGCTGCGCTGCCGTTCGCTAGACGCGTTTTGCCACGGTAACGATACATTGCGTGTGAGGTAATAAAACAAATCAGATTTATTGGATACCCACAACGTTCCTGAAACAATTTCATGTACCGGTCATCTTAGTATGATATACTGAATTCACACCATCAGTCTGCGGAGGGCTGCCCATTACACCCTGTATATATTTACCAGCTTAATACATCAGAAGATTAAAAACCTATAGTTTTTTGTCTGAGTTTATGAGAACTGAACAATTTTTTCTTCGGTTTCCCTCTTATGATAATTGTAGCTGCGCCACTGGCGGACAGAGTAGGCCTGTCCACAAGTATCGTATCACATTTCTTGATTATAAAGCAGGATGCCGTCCCCCATTCTCTGCCTGTACACGTGCGATTATCTTTCCCAAGTATAGGCATGAATACACCACATTGCACCACTGAAAGGGCACGAGATATTTCTAACCACAACACAGTGCATAGGAGGTCAACAAAGACCAACGACAAGCGAATACGTTTCTATTGATATGTTAATAACTATCGCGAGAAATGTAGGGCGGACCCACTATTATTGTCTTTACGTACAAATCTAGTGTGATGCTAATTTTGACCTAGATCTATACATATTATAAATTAAAGTCGGTTTTCGTGTCTGTCTGTATGAGTCATACAGACAGACACGAAAAGCGACTACAATTTATAATATGTTACAAAATATTCCGGATTTGACGCACAACCTCTTAAGGGGTCATTGTACTTAACATTATGAACAACTTTTACTGTGGGACGAAACCTGAAAAAAAAATCTGCTGTTCCTACATTAATGTTCGCATAACTCGTCAAAATGTAGGGGAACACCCGATTTTTGTTTCGCGATTTCAGGTTTGGTCCCATAGTAAAAGTTGTTCATAATGATGAGTACAATGACCGCTTAAGAGGTATGCGTTAATTCCGGGACATATTGTAGATCTTGCGTAGTTAAACTACGCAACGGATTTTGATGCGGTTTTCACCAACATTTAGAGAATTTATTCCGGAAGTTTTATGTGCATGTATATAAAACACATAATAATATATCTAAAGAAATATTGATGTTTTGTCAAGTGGACCGTGAAGACCGTGCGAAGCAGGGGCGGGTCGCTAGACATACTATTTTAGTCAACGTGAGCTAAGTAATTGATCATTTTTCGTCGTAAAAGTAAAGTTTAGTCATTAACTTGGTCTAGCTCCGTGTGATTTTGGCGCACTGTGTACAGTTATCGTGAATTGTGTTTTTGTTTTAGTAGTTCAGTGAATTTCACTTTCTGGTCGTAAACAAGTTAACTTTTCTCTTTGTGATCGTGTTTTTCCAGTTTGTAGGTGAACTATGCTTAAGAATATTTGTGGTGAGTTATGACACGGCCAGGGAATGCTTCTGTTTTAGAAACGCCTATTGTTTTACCTTCGTACAAAAAATCATGCATGTTTTCTCATACTCTCAGAATGTATGTATATAAACTCACGCGTTCTTCCCATAGGGGTAGGCAGAAACTACAGAACGCCACCTGCTACGATCCTTACATACTCCTTTGGCTTCGTTTACGTTCAAAAATCATATTATATTCTGCTTCAAAACTAAAAATGTCTCTTTAAAATCTGTCATATCCTTTGTTATAATGACTTAATAAGCAGTGTTCAAAATGTTGAAATGGTGGATAAAAATGCTGGACTAATGGCCCATTAGAAATAATTACAAACGATTGTACTTATTATATATTCCGAGCAGACTCTCGTTGAATATTCTTTACCTTCCTTTTCGTTTCAAGGAAATTGTAAAATCGTTTTTTGGCGACTAAATCGTTACCCTTGGGGCTAAGGCTAATTGTAAGGTCGGCGAAAAAGGACAATCCAATTCTATTGTATTGTAATTTTTATTCAATCATAAAAAGTTGCAGGTTTTATGATGTCAGTTAGTCTGCAGTTAATTTCAATACCAAATTGTCTGAGATTATGTACAACTTGTAAGTAATATTAATAGCAGAAAATGTGGAGCATAGTTATATCTGTGAGTAGGTACTCGTACTTTTTAGGTAAGTACATAATATTAAGAATGCATAGTAAAAAGCGAATAAAAGAAAAAAACGATAATTATGTAATTTAAATGCAAATCTTATACATTATTTGATATTCAAGATGGAAAAGACCATCGAAATTGATTTCGATTACCATTAAAATTACATCTCTATTGCTCCTTTGCTAATGGTCCTCCTCTGTTCTGTTTTATTATCAAATTTATCTCATATACCTACTCTCTTTTTGGAAAACCTAACCTACCTACAATAATAGCATTCTTTGTAATAATTATTCAACATAGAAGTATTTGGACACTGACAAAAAACCTGATTAATGACACGAAACATAAATTATCTCTTTATAAACTTCACCGAAATAAGACACAAAAAACCAGTCAATAGGCACAAAAAAAAACTTTACGCAAAATTCTCATAAAAAATCCTTATCAGCCAATACAAAAAGGCAGGTTTTCCTCAATAAAGTACATAGTCCAATCAATAATGGCGGGCGATACGAAAAAACGTAATTACCATCAAGCCGATAGAACCTCGTTGGATAATACCGTCCTTTACCCACCCAAACCTTTTCTGACTATCCCTGAATGTCTCTATTGTTTCAAATCCCATCGGTCTGGCCAAAACATTCTTACAGTGACTGTCGTTTGGGACGCGGACAAAAGGCACAAATTGTTGCGTTTTAGACAAATTTTCGACGTTTCTGAATGTTTAGGGAAAATTGTTGACAGTTTTTCGTGAATGCCATTATTTGGGCGCGAGCTTCGGATGGAAAGGTTATGTATGTTAACGACACGTACTTATGGCAGCGTTATTTGCATATATACATGCTTGCATCTTCAATAATATTTGCCGCTTTATCAAGATACTGTTTCAGCCATTTTGTCCGATGATTAGAAATAATACATAACTGGCAAAATGTGGATGTCCTATGGGTTACCTCTGCCCAATCCCTTCGGGGAAGAAAGCCGTGATGTTACGTTACGGTGATTAGAAAAATAGGCACTCACAGCGATCCTTTCAAACTAGACGTTGAGCCTAAACAAGAACTAATAGTGTTATTAGGTTTAGGGTTTGAAACCAGACTTCAAAATAAATCTACTCAATATCCGTCCACTTTGACCCTGGCAAAAACTATTAAGTTCGCAAAAATGGTGCTAAAGAACATGGGTTATGAACATTGAGGTATGATGTAACCTCAATAAATTTCTCCAGATCATTATTGACTGACAAATCCTAGAAAATATATATTCAGAAAACGTCCATTGACTTCATTCATCATGTTTGAACGTGGAATGAATGTGTTATTCAAATTTGGAACGGGTGCTGACAATTTGGAGCTATCTGATTTGGGGGAGCGTCGTGAGTGTTTTTAAAAGCTTTGTTGCTATGTTTACCCGACTGCCCCAGAAGGAGGGTTAAGGGTTTGAAGCTTGAAGTTCTGGGTCGTTGAGATTTTGCAATACAAGGCTTAGATTATAGTATCTTGTGGCGTAGGAAAATTAACATATTTCGAGTTTATGAGCCTACGAATTTCTGCAAAGAATTTTGCGTTTCGACATAAAAATAGAGCACTAAGGAATGCTAACTTAGACACCAGTTTTTTTTCTCTTTATGGGAAGGAGAAATTGCCTTAAATATGCCGTGCAAGTCTTGTTTCAATTCAATAACATCTCAAAGAAGATATCCTTGTTGGATTTTACGACAGCCGTATTTTCTATCACAGCAGTAAAAGATCTGATTGCATCAAAATGGATTCAGACTCAGACTGCTTTCGGCATCGTTCGGGTAAGTCCGGAAGTAGCCGATAAAACACGAGGCGTTTCCCGCGTTTACGAGCTTTCCGAAAGGACGCGCTGTAGGTATGTAAAGTTACGTTTTGTGACGTAAAATTCGTAAAAAAATATTCACTAATATTTAAAAAAAAAAATTATTACCTATTAAGAAAAAAATAAGTTTTCAAAAACTTCAATTTGACCCACTATGAATGACTTTAAAGACGAAAAAATGTTTCTCTGAAAATATTAATAGTAAAAATTTGATTGTACGGTTGTACCTAAACAAATTAATTATAATCCTACTTTTGGTAACAACCATAAATTCACACAAAGAATAACGGTCTTTAATTACAAATTTCATTGCACTGTGTTTATAACCGGTAGCTACTAATCTACCACGTTAATAACAACACCGATATTATATTATGTATAATAATGTATCATCATCATCTGCCTAGCCTTTTCCCAACTATGTTGGGGTCGGCTTCCAGTCTAACCGGATGCAGCTGAATACCAGTATTTTACATGGAGCGACTGCCTATCTGACCTCCACAACCCAGTAACTGGGTAATACGATACCCCTTGGTAAGACTGGTTGTCAGACTTTCGGGCTTCTGACGACCCGTAACGACTGTCAAAGATCCACGAATGACAGCCGGGACCAACGGCTTAACGTGCTTTCCGAGGCACGGAGGAGTCTCGGTATGTAAAGATGGTCACCCATCCACGAACCAACCCCGGCAAGCGTAGCTTAACCCGATGGATCGACCCGTGCGGCTGTTGTTACTTAGCCACGAGCTCCTCTCTATGTATAATAATGTATATTGCAATGTATAATAATGTATATTGCAATCTAATTTTGCAACTGTTGCTAAAAATGTTGGCATTATCATTATATTATATATCTAATGCTGAGATAAGAACATAAATATAATTATGTGTCTAAAAAACTAATTACATTACTAGCTCCACTATCTAATCTCAAATCTCAAATTGTTTATTGCAATCCATAATGTACACATACAGGTGGTAAAATAAATAAATAGAAACAATTATGGACCCTGTCGGGCACAGCAAAACTTTAAAATAGTTAGGAGAGAGGAAGATCGCTTTAAATAACTTTTTTTGTAAAATAAACCTATATACCCACCTAATTACCTATATACCCACAGTTAGAAAATTGTGACGCAAGCTTAATATTACTTAGGAAACATACGATGCTTAACAGTCAAAAAGGGATAAGCGACATTTTTTGTGACATCGACTTATATATTATAATATGGTTAGGATAAGCTTTTTGGCAGCTAGGCATCGATTAATATAAGTCGATGTCACAAAAAATGTCGCTTATCCCTTTTTGGCTGTTAAGCATCAAATTATGTAGGGCAAAACTTGGCTAATTCGTGATATGCAGCTATTCGGTGATAGATAATTGTGTTTTATTACCAAGTTACTACTGACTTGATAAATGTACATTTTTCAATCATTATAGTATTTGCCACATTTTTAGATATAAGTTAGCAAAACTTATTTTGTCTACTATATCACAGTAAATTTAAAAAATAGTCTGATCAATGAATCGAATTTTACAAGTAAAAAACAAAACTATCACCGATTACCCAAGTTTTGCCCTACCTATAATATTTCACTAATTATATATACAAGTCCCATGTAATAGGGGGCGAGCCTATTGCCATCAACGGGGCATAAATCCAGACTCCGGGCTGCTACTGAGAAATTCCTGATGGAAAAACTCAATAATCCTCCTGGGAATCGAACCCAGGACTTGCGCTTGCGACGACTAGAGCAACGAGGTAAACATACAAAAATAAACATAACTTGAATTAACAAATAAATAAGATGAAACGAACTGTGCGAGTACAGTCACGAGCACTAAAATGTACACACTTAGGGAAATTCAAAAGCGGTTTTCTCGTGGAATAACGATAGCAACTCAGAGATGTCTACCTATTTGATAATTCTGTGTTCCAAAACACTATGTTCGTAACAACATAAAATTACAATCAATACAGTAGAAGAAAATCAGTTTTAAAAGTAGCTAAGTGTATGCAAATTAGTGCTCGTGACTGTACAGCCAGCATATTTGTTATTAATAATCGAAATGGTTCCGACGATTTCTAACTCCGATTAACAGGAATCAGGTCATTGAAAGCCCCGTGAAAGTTTCTCGAGTAGTTTTAGCGTGATTGTGATCCCATTTCGGCTCGTTTTACTGTCCCCTACTCCATTTTATGATCGTTTTCAGGGGGTAGCGGAATGTAACTTGACAGCATTCGATTGCTCCGTAAAAAGTAAGTACTTACGTAAAAATAGGGAGACAGTTATTTTTGCGAACGCTCTCCAGGAAAACGAAAACAGGATGGCTCAGATTTAGTATCGGGTATCGAGAAAATTGAACAAAAAATACAGGGTGTAAGGGATAGTTCTCCGTAAACTAACAGGGTGCATTCAGCACCTTATTTTGAATCATATTCCACTGGAATTATTCTCAGGACAATTTTCTTTTTTTTCATCTTATTTTCAGTTGTCCTTTATTTTAATGTAAAATTACATTCTCCGTACGCAGCACTCCAAAACAGCTAAAAAAAAAAAAAAAATAATCAGCAATGGATGTTGAAATACTCGGCGGCTGAAGGCTCGCTGCGCTGCCGTTCGCCACGCGCGTTTTGCCACGGTAACGATACATTGCGTGTGAGGTAATAAAACAGATCAGGTTTATTGGATACCCATAACGTTCCTGAAATAATTTCATGTACCGGTCGTCTTAGTATGATATACTGAATTCGCCCCATCAGTCTGCGGAAGGCTGTCCCTTACACCTTGCATTGCTTGTTGGCTATAAATTATTTAAATACAAACATTTGTACGCTCTCTGGTATAACATAGCGCACATCTTTATATGCATAGATATATATATATTTAGTGTTATAAAAATAATTAAAGTTTATTATTAATTAGTCATACATAACATAAGTCATAGTCATTCATTTGTTGAAGATTTACCTATGTTAAACAAATGAATAAATGACTTTATTTTTAGATAGGTAACACACTAAAGAATAAAAACGAAATAATAACTCTCGAAAATAATAAAAAATCGTTTCTTAAATGTTTTAAGCGTTTGAAAATCCAATCATAACTTTCTGTAACCTTTAAAAATCAAAACCTAACGATGGAATTCGAATAAAAAAACACTCTAAACTTGATATCTAAAACGATGCCGATACTACCGTTCACCGATTCAAATAAAAATAACAGTTACCACGAACTTCTAAATTCCTAACCCCACTAACAGGGTGAGCTACCCAAAAATCGGTATCGAAAACGCAGCAAAAACAATTCTCCCGTCTCAACGAGCCCGCGATCCAATCGAGCGTAAATAGTTTATAGCCGACATTTGGTACATTCACCTCATTCGGTAACGCACTACCATTGCGAAATCACTTTTCGCTTCTTTCAGTAAACTAGTGAATGTATACAGTGAAATGCTAATTATATTATGTTCGGAATGTCTTCTTTTTCAGGTTAAATAATTATTGTAAATAGGCCGATCTGTGTTTTTCGCGAAGCTATCTGGTCGAACTTACGTAACGTAAGTAGGTATATGTATACAAGTTTAGACGGCATTTCAGAAGTCAGAATATAATCAGTCGGCTATTATATTACTGACTAGCTAGGTAGTCAATACTTCCCTATTTGAATCGAATTTTGTTCATAATTTCATGGGTTTTAATTTTTTTTGCACGGAACGCTAATTTTTTTTCTAAAATAAAAGTAACCCAAGTTACTCCCTATAACATTAGCTATCTGCCAGTGAATGTCCCGTCAAAATCGGTCCAGGCATTTCAGAGATTATCCGGAACAAACAGACAGACAGACACAAAAACTATTGTGTTTTTGTTATAAGTACCGTATACAGGGTGGCAAGGACATGACGCACAACCTGTTACCACGTATTCAGTGCATGATTCTGGACACCCCTGCGTTGATATTTTTCGTCGGTTATTAAAAGAAAAATCTGCTGTTTCCTACAATTGTGTAATACCTACGCGGTCAAAATGTAAGGAACAGCTATTTTTTGCTAGAGCAAGGACTTTTTGTACACACGGCTACATATCAAGTTATACATTTCCAGTATAAGCTTAAACTGGAAATGTATAAGCTTGATACGCAGCCGTGTGTACAGAGAAAGATTTATTAAATAAATTTATCACCAAATTATCACACCACTTTCATTCAATTAATTTTTAATTTAGTTCAGGTTCCTTACGATATTGTATTCATCTGGCTTTGCTTAGTTCATTAGTACCAATGCTCGAATGACCAGTATTTTAGTAACGCGGATCCCAGCAATAATTCAAAATCTATGCATCTATACAAATAAATTGAAGTGTCTGTTTGTAATATCAAAATAACAACTTTTTACTAAATGCTTATGAAAGTATATACGGTACTTATAACAAAAAAGCAATTTTAAAAATTTTTGTCTGTCTGTCTGTTTGTTCCGGCTAATCTCCGAAACGCCTGGACCGATTTTAACGGGACTTTTGCTGGTAGATAGCTATGTTACGGCGGGTAACTTAGGCTACTTTTATTTTAGAAAAATAATTAGGGTTCTGCGCAAAAAAATGAAAACCCATGAAATTATGAACAAAAAGTCGGATTTGAAAAATTCTTTATGCATTTTTGGTAGCTCAATTCTCGACGATAGTTATTGGTTATTTAATATCACGCTATGATCCTTAGGAGTCGAGCAAAAAGAAAAAAGCCAGAAAGAACACTAAGCGAAAACGAAGTACCTAATAGCGCGGGCAGGCGATGCAACGCGACGGGTCGGGGAACGAGGGAGTTTTATTAAAATGTGGCTGTTATTTTAGTATATTGTATATCTTACGACTTCCACGCGAACGAAGTCGCGAGGGATAGCTAGTCAAGACTAAAAAAAGACCACAAATTTATAATTTTTGTCAATCATAAAAGAAGATGCGTGTTTAAGTAAAGATACTCCAAAAGTACTTGGAAAGTGTTTTGTGAAAGTACTAATCGATATATCCGGTACCGGAAGTCGGAAGTGCGATGTCTTCGTTCAGCCGGCGAGACTGATCTATGTTCGAAAATTTGTATTATACGAGTCTGTACTGTAGATCTATTTATTGTATGTACTATCGGCTACGAACACTGGAAAAGGATTTCTGAAGTACCTAGATATGAAATGATATTGTAAATTTTATTAGAAACTTAAATGATGGTGAAATGATGACCAGGGTAGATTTACAATTCATAACTGAAAAGAACAAGAAATTAATATCAACTATAATAATAATACCAGTAATTTTTTATTTCATGCAATGTGACGGTTTGGATTTTTTTTTTTTTTTTTTAATAATCTAAACTTATTTGGTAATTTTATTATGTACTTATAAAAATTTTGTTGTTAATATTGTAATGATTGAAAATTTTTATAAATTAGTTGTTCACCTTTTTAAGAATGTTACGCATGCCTATAAGTGATGTATTTACACAGTATTGAAGACTCGTGATTATCTGTTACTATCCTTGTAAATAAATATGTCGTTGGTGTGCCTTACTTAATAAATAAATAAATAAAATAAATTTCTCTCAAAAACGTACAATTTTTGTTTCAGAAGTTTTATAAGTTACAGCAAGAGAGAGCTGAAGTCTATATTGGGTTGGGGACCTGTATGCATGACAGATCTCCAGGCTCACACCCTCTTAGATTACAATGAATAGTGTACTTACCTGAAGGTAACAGGAATAATTAGGAACTGTGTTATACTTCGGGGAGTGTGCTCAAGAACTCCACGACCTCATTCCGCCGGCCCCCTTCTATCAGCGGACATCTAGACGCACTGCAAGTTACCATCCTTACCTAGTTGCTATCCCACCAATTCGCACTAAGCGTTTCCAAATGTCTTTTGTGATGCGCACAGCAAAGGAGTGGAACTCTGCCTGCATCTGTGTTTCCGAACGCATACAACCCCGATCTCTTCAAAGTGAGAGTGAACAGGCTTCTTCTGGGTAAGCTCGCTCCATCGTCGACTTTATCTCTGTCATCTCTGACCTAGACTAGAGTCAAGAGCAAACCTATCTCAAAAAAAAAAAAAAAAAAAAACTACAAGAGTTCCAAGAAGTGCGAGGAAATAATTGATAAAAAAACTAATAAGAGCTACTGCATACAACTAGGCATAGCAACTAGGAAGGTAATCACAAATAAGCTTTGTTTAGAAACCTAAGCAAACACAGAACTCACAAACTCAATAATCAAAACAAAACGAATTCAAACAAAAGAAACTCGAAATTTTTGCCCCAATCGCAACACTTATAAGGGTCGAGGCCCAATTGTGTTATATTACAATAACATAACAATGCACAATAACATACAGAAACAAAGCATAATGCTCAACCTTAATAACATGACGTCACTTGTTATGACCACCGAAACATTTTGTTATAAAATGGAAGGAATTTGCGATACGGCAGGGTTTTGTTTTAGGAATTAGAAGTGGTGTTTGTAAAAAATAAAACCTACGATAAAAACGCCGACTAAAACAGTATAAACAATACATCGATATCGATTTTTTTTTTTTTGGTTTTCGTATGAACCAGTCATGTCACGTCATTATTCAGATAAAAATTGTACAGATTACGTCGAAAAAAGTCCATGTCGATGTCTTGTTTATAACTTTTTAGTTTGCGTTTTCGTCCTTTGTCCTTCCTTTTGACTTCGCCGTAGTCAGGTAAAAATTACACATGCACCAATACCACTTCAGGCACATGCAAATTGATCCCAATCTTTGTGAATAAAATAATACCCAAGATCGTTGGTCTTTCGTAACTGAAGAGTTTCACGTCATCATGAATTCTATGAAAGTAGACCAAGTAAACTACTTGAACTTTACCCGATACTTGACATGTGAAATATATCCAAAGACAAACAGACCTCCACATCGATCTACAGAAAGAGAAAGCACAAACAGAAACATCGTACTACTCAATCCCATTACATTATTCTCCGCTTTAACTAGACTAATCGACAGTGCAAATAAAAGTGAGACCGTTTTAGACAGCACAACATTTGAACTAGGGTGACCATCCGGCCGAAATTGGTCCGGACATGTCCAGCTTTTTGGCCCACCGTCCGGACTTTTTTCATCTTTTCGGATTTCTTTTTATAAAATTAATATAAAAGTTAAATGAATACTGAAAAAAAAAGACTTAAAGAAAAAACTCCGGATTTGACAGATGTCAAGCTTTTTGTGAGGACTTTTCAAATTTCGAAATGGTAACCCTAATTTGAACATGGTTTAGCATCCGACTATGTCTGTAGAATTATTACTTCTAAATCCAGTCGTCGCGTCGGTCTACACTGGCGGAATTCTTAAGTGCTCTTACAGTTTTCTTTGTTGCCGAAAATAGAGTAGTGTGGTTGAGCTTCGAGTTATCTTTAAATAAACTGTACTTAGTTATTGAGGATGGAGAGTTATGGCCGCTTTTTGGATGCGGTTAAAGAATTTTCTAAGCGTTTTATGAGGGACAAGGCAGATAATTTTACGCTTTTGGTGGTTAACTTAAACGATTTGACAGATTATATACAGACAATCTGCAAGCTTGTTAAAAATTCGCCTGTTTTAAAGTTATCTGATGTTGTAAATCGGCTCCTAATATTGCAGTCCCCATCAAAACAAAGAGTAAAATAAAGGGATCCTTAAAAAAATGCTAATTAGGATCACCGACCCTCACATAAATGATTAATTCATACCAGCTGTAGTCATAAAACCTAACTTCCTATAGATCTAAAGCCTAACAAGACATTTCTCTCCGATTAAATTAAAATAATACCCGGACAAACGCTGTTTTTCTTCCATTTTCCATTACTATGGTAATGAAATCTTCTATTAATACAGAGACAAAGTATTAATAAGCGCAGGACTTGATCGCAAATGGGTAAGTCTTGTACCGTTAAAACAACTCATCCTAATTCCGGACAGACGGAGGCCGAAGTTTGGCAGACGGGGAGGCTACCCCCGAGTTTTGAAGTCGGGAGTCGGATTTACTTCATTGGCATTTTAAATTATTTTAAATATTTAAATTTTTTGCGGTAAATATTTTGATATTAATCCGGGTGGCAGGACCAGGATTTTGTTCCTCAAATTCGTTTGAATAGATGATGTCATTTTGGCTTTTTTTTGTTTTGATTAAGTATTTAATTTTCCATTTTTAGACCGTTGTATATGCTGATATTATAATACATGCTTTTGAGTGCTTGTTAACTCTCTGCAGTTTGAATCTAAAAAACCACAAACATAATACGGTTTTAACTTTGTTTGTTGAAAGTTATGCAATGTCGGCGCTATCATTTCGCTCACGAATCCCATAATATTCCATGATAATATGAATGATGTGTTATGTCATCCAAAGTTAAAGGTTATCTTACGGGAAGTAATTCAATAAAAATAAAACGTAACTATTGTTGTGATTTTAGATTACATCACACAGTGTATTTCGACATATATATTTTTTTGTGAATGTCTGTATGTTTTATTCTTAGGAAGTTTCTACGACTACGGCCTTCAATTTATTTAAAACCCGGAAGGGTTCCGTACCAACGTACAATATTTAACACTACACATTAAAAAAAAATACTTTGTTTAAAAAAAACACGTCTTGTATGGGGATCCCATTTAATTTTTTACTTTATTTTATTTTTATTATTTTTCGTTATAGCGGCAATAGAAATACACAACCTGTGAAATATCAACTGTCTACCTATTACGGTTCTTGAGATACAGCCCGCTGACAGATAGACGGACGGACGAACAGCGGAGGTTTAGTAATAGGGTTCGGTACTCGAAGGGTGTCAAACGGAACCCCCGTTTGGTATCCTTCGGGAGCCCTAAAATTAGTTATTAAAAGTATTAAGTAGAAATATGTGTCTGTGTAATTATTTTAGTAACAAAATTTTCCATTCCGTTTATTTTATTTTTTCAGACAGTGTTTCTGCAGACTGCAAATCTGAGTTAAACCAGTTAACTTATTTATTACTAGCTTCCGCCCGCGACTTCTCCCGCGTAAAATTTCTTGGTCCCCCGACTCACCCCGTCGCATCGCATCGCCTGCCCGCACCGTTACTTCGTTTTCGCTTAGCGCTCGTTCTTCCTTTTTTTTTGTTTTTGCTCGGCCTCTAAGAGTCGAAGCGTAATGTAACATACCCTATAGCCTTCCTCAAGAATTGGACTATATAATGCAAAAATAATTTTTCAAATCCGACTGGTAGTGTCAGAGATTAGCGCGTTCAAACAGTCAATAAAAAATAAAATATGTCGGTAACTAATACACTAACCGCATTTTTTCTTTACTTTAAGAATTTTTGTACCCGTCGTAAGTTCTAAACCAAAGGTCCGAATTGAATAATTTAAAAAGGAATTTACATGTACCTTGATTATGAAACTATTAATTTAGATAAGGATTACTATCATGTTTATGAAAACACCTTCGCAAGTAATTCATTATTTTATATCAAATTTGATTACCATTAAAAAAGTGATATTGAGCCAACCATAAAAGGTAGACATATGCTATTGCGGACTTTTTTTAGAACTTTTTAAGAGAAACAATCTCGTAATACATGATTTTTGCGTAACTTTAACCGCTTACGCAGCGCACGCAACGGAAACTCGCAAAAGGAATAAATTTTCCCCGTTTTTGCAACATTTTTCATTGATGCTCCGCGCCTATTGGTCGTAGCATGATGTTATATAGCCTATAGCCTTCCTCGATAAATGAGCTATTCAACATGAAAAGAATTTTTCGATTCGAACCAGTACTTCCTGAGATTAGCGCGTTGAACCAAACAAACAAACTCTTCAGCTTTATATTATCTGTATAGATAGATTTTATGAAAATATATGTGTAAAGAATTGACCCAGCACTGATAAAAGAATAACCACCGGGAATCTAAACATACAGAAACGGGTGCTTATACTAGTGCAATAGTAATTGATTAATTACCGGGTTATCAGCAGTGTATTTCCTGCCACTATGACCTTAACTCCGGTCCTCGCTGATAAGAGTGGCAACAGATTGAATGCTAAACTAAAACTGACATGGCGTCTTGTACCCAGCTATATAGTACCTATAAGTTCGCACTTTTGATTCATGGCTAAAGCCTGTGTTGCTTGAATTTGATCCTTTGACTATCAGAAATTGCATAACCAGCTTCTGAGAGATAAATTCTCAAGAGCAACTTGACTGACTTTAAAAAAGCAAGCACACCACAAATGCAATGACTTCCACGTGTTGTTAATAAATGTTTTAAAAAAAAAAACAACACACGTCCCATTCAATTACAACATCAAGCATTTACAAAAACGTTATCTTCTAAACATCAAAACCATCCACACATTCGCCCACCCATCCGAAACCTCACCTTGACACCCGTCGCTTACCCTCACTAAATCATACTGACGTGCACGTTTTTCAAAATGTCACCTTTTTACTAACACTAATAAATAAATGGAGACAGTGCTTGGCAACTTGGGGTGCAGTTGAACTGTTGCGAGTTATTTTGGGCCTCCTATCTGCAAGGAGACGTACCCCATGGGTGCAATAAGGACCGCGTGGTCTCGTGCGCTGATGCGGAACGATTACCTAGTATCTAATATAGTTTTATGGGGCTTTAGTGAAGTGGTTCTGGAGAATATAAAGCGGTGTTCTCTGCGAGAGGGTGGGTAGAAATGTTACTTTGTTTTGGCAATTATTGGAAAAAAGTTTTTAAATTCTTTTATGCACGGGTTTTACAAATAAAGGCTCCCCCCGACAGGCGCGACGCGACTCTAGTAGAACAATTTCTGTGAAAACTTCATGGAAATTATTCTACCAGAATTGCGTCGCACTTGTCTGCGGTAACCTTTATATTTATCTTCTGATAGTGCAGAATCTGTACCTATCTTTTCAGCTGAGCTTACTTTGTGCTAATCAATTTACAAATTGCTTGTCAACATCCATATTTATTCCTTTCACAGTATAGTATCTTGTTTTGGTCGTCAGTCTATTTAGCACGGTGCGCAAAACAACTTGACAGGATAAGAAACAATTATCACAAGTAATTAATAAAATATCTTCCTGCTTCCCGTGTTACCTTCATAAAATGAAATAATGAAATAAGGAAGTTGATCAAACGGTGGGGTGAAGTGACCATTTATCGTCCGGCTAATTTTGTGTTGCATCATATTCTGGTGGTAAATCTCTAATCTAGCGCGTTTCCTCCTCCCGTTGCGCAATGAACTACGGTAAGAGTTGCAACATTAAAGTTAAGCAACTATTAAAATTTTGCGGTAGAAAATAAAGGCGATAGCGAGGAGACTTTTAAAGGTGGGATTTACGGTTAGTCCTTCGCGCCAAATGTCATGACGTAAAACTCTGGATGTCCAATCGCTCCATTTGACTTTAGTCGTTTGGAGCCACGCCAAATGGCGCTATCGTGAATGCCCACCTTAACGTTAGTGTGTCTTATAAAACTTCTATTGAGAAAAACAAAAACCTCTTTAACCTCTTTGTGACATTATTGAAGTGGTATAATTGTAGTATGAGCTAGGAACATGTCAATCATAAACATTCATGTTAGATACAAAAATTGATCTATTCCATCATATATTATCTTGACATTTGATAACCAGTTACTTTATTTGATAGAGAGTCTTTCAACTAGACAATTTTATTTAAATGAACTTATCCAAGTTTTCTCACAAAATCTGCATTATCTTATAACTTAAACCTCAAACTTACTGGACGTAATTCAAACTGGTGCGTTTCGCTGCGCACACGCCGCACGGTAATTGGCCGGCTGCTGCCTTTGATCTCGCCGCGCACGAATTAGCACTCTCGATTCGAAATCCGAACGAACGCGTTTCCGTTTCCGACGTCTTTTTGTTTTAAATACTGTGTGACGGTTTTTCTCGGTAAGTTGGGAGGTTAATGGTGCTTTTACCCTTAAAATGGGGCATTGTGTTGTTTAAGATGTGGGTAGGAACACTTTATGAAGATACAGTTAATTAAGGAGTATGTCAGAGCTATTTTAGGTACCTAACTCAAACTCGGTTATATTTATAGGCATAGTGATCGATTATTCGACTGCCTCGTTGGTCTAGTGGTCGCAAGCGCTACTGCTGAGCATGAGGTCATGGGTTCGATTCCCGGGTCGGGCAGTGTTATTAGGTTTTCCATCTGGAATTTCTCAGTAGCAACTAAGAGTTTGGTTTTGTGCCCGGTAGATGGCAATAAGCTCGCCCCCTGTTACATGGGGCTTAAACATAACTGGCGAAATGTGAGTGTATCTCTGCCTAACCCTTCAGGGCATACAGGCTAGGCGTGATGTTATGTTATGTGATCGATAATTTAGTTTTATCGATTTAATTTTATAGGTAGTAAGTCTGAGACGGGTCGAGAGGTTATAGAGATAAAAAAAAATGCAGTCATGGGACTGCCGACAGAAGTGAAAACTTTAACAGTTGCATGCGAATATGACATCTATTTCAAAGACATTAACGTGTTAAACATTGTAATTTGGTTACAGCGCCCTCTAGCGTTGAGTCATTGAACTCTTTGGAGCATGTCACATATCGCATGGCGCGAACCCGTAAGGTTTTCCCTACCAAAAAGTGTTCAAAGAAGTTTTTACTTCAAAAAAGCATTCCACGTCATGGTAACTCAATTGAACTGCATAACTTCACGATTCTCTTTGTGAAAAAAGTCATGGAAAAATCAAAAAACATTGTACGCGTAAATATTCATAGATATTTCCGATACGTTTTTCATAACGGACGACACCGCACGTCAATCACAGGTTTGTTCCGATTAGAACGTCAATAACAGACCCCCTGTATAACCAATATGAATTTAAAAAAAACATTGGCGGATGCGTGTGAAATATCAATTTGATTTTGTTAAATCGAACGCGCCTTTTTTAAGGGAGGATGTCACATAAATAATTTAATATTGGTTTTGATGTCAGATTAATTTACCGAAAGTCTAGTGATTAAGTTTGACGGTTTACGATATTCATTGTGCTAATCTAACTCTTGACAAAACATAATAGTTATGATAAACTGAAGACTGTGTACCTATTGTCCTTAACAGCGGGTCCACACGTATTGTGCCCAAAGTTCACGCGTCAACGCGACATGTAGACCAAGGCAATAGGTACACAGTCTTTGCTTTTTTTCTTTCCAGAATATCACAGAACCATAAGAAGCGGTATTATTATGACACGTTTTAACAAAATAAACATATCAACTCGCAAAATAAACTTAACCAATTTATATCTGCCAGAACCACACGAGGAACACCCAAACAATTTTGAACCCCATTTATTTATCGCCTCAATACAATACACCAAAATCAAAACGAACCTGATCGCGTTTTGATTTACATTTGCGTTCCATTTTTAAAAAGTTACCTCCTTCCGGTTGCTGTCAGTGAGAAATGGCGAGTAGTGGCTGATTGACGTGGCAGGAAACAGGGGCCAAGCTTGAGCCAGGGCCCGCCAGGGTGTTGGGCGAGCAAAAAATTGCGCGTCATTATTGTGGCAACACTGGCGTTCATGTTGTGTTATGATGATACGCCATGTTTTTCATATTTTTCCTAATGTTTTAAACATTGGTAGTGTATGAATATGAAATGGGATCTGAAATTCGTTTTTGTATCGGAGTATTGTTTGTTGTTCGTATTATTTTCCTTGTCTTCTGCTTAAGTTTGGTTTAAAACGATTGTATATTAGAAAATAATTCCGTTTTTAGGAAGGACCTGAACACAATTTTGGCTTCGAAAGCCAAAGGTGTTAGGATGAAAAAGCTAGTGCATGTTTACGAGGAAAGACATGACATTCATGGGGTTCTGAAAACCCATAAAAATATACATACCTACATATCCATGTTCCATGGGGGTAGGCAGAAACCACAGGAAAAAAACTTATTTTCTAATTGTTTTTTTAATATTCGTTGATGCTTCTCAAGTCATAACTTTCGCAATAAGTGAAGCCAGTAGTTTACTAATTCAGAGCATCTAAAATGGTGCTTACCCTGGTATTCCCTTGCGTTGTGTTACAAAGCGTGTTAGTAACGCTTCTTGCCGCTTTGTTCGCCCAGAAGGGAAAAGGCATGAGCGCTGCGGAATGATTTAATTCCTGATCTATACAAATAAATAAAATTGAAGTGTCTGTTTGTAATGTCAAAATAACAACTTTTTACTAAATCCATATGGAAGTATATACGGTACTTATACGAGTAACAAAAAGCAATTTGAAAAATTTTTGTCTGTCTATCTGTTTGTTCCGGTTAATCTCCGAAACGGCTGGGCCGATTTTAACGGGACTTTCACTGGCAGATAGCTGATGTTACGGCGGGTGACATAGGCTACTATTGTTTTAGAAAAATAATTAGGGTTCCGCGCAAAAAAAAATAAAACCCATGAAATTATGAACAAAAAGTCGGATTTGAACAATTCTTTTTGCATTTGGTAGCCAAATTCTCGAGGATAGTTATAGGCGATTTAACATCACGCTACAACCCTTAGGAGCCGTGCAAAAACAAAAAAGTCAGAAAGAACACTAAGCGAAAACGAAGTAATAGCGCGGGCGGGCGATACACCGCGACGGGTCGGGGGACGAGGGAATTTTATTAAAATGTGGCTGTTATTTTGTATATTGACTTCCACGCGAACGAAGTCGCAGGACACAGCTAGTCAAATAATACAAGTCTATCTATTTTGATACACTTAGTTCAAGTAGGATCAAAATTTTACGGAACAAAGAAAACTGATGCTCTGAACACTAAGGTAATTTACAAGAACCTTGTGAGTTATGAGATAGTTTGATCATGTAATAGGAGAATTGTATTTCTTACATTATGTTAGCCAGTATCATTCATCACAAAATTCCGAACTATTACAGCCGCTGAGCAACATTTGTGTCCCGTAAATCCGCCTTTGCATGGTTTGGTTCATCCTCATCAGCAGTGATCGGAATAGGTAGTGCTAATTTGCCTAAACTTCGAGGAAGGAAGTAACTTAGAGTGGATAATACCTCCTCTAAAATCCCGGAATAATTTTAACGACTTTTTAACCCCGGGATTTAAAAACCACGAATTATTGATTGGACTTTATTTATAGATAGATAGAATACTCTTTACTATATACAACATAAAATTACATATATAAATGTGTGTGTGTAACCCTAAAAAATGTTATGATTTTTCAAATGAATAATTTGTTACTACAAATAAAGTCAAATAAATAATTCGTGGTTTTTAAATCCCGCCAAAACCAGTATTTTACATGGAACGACTGCCTATCTGACCTCCACAACCCAGTTACTGGGTAATACGACACACCTTGGTAAGACTGGTTGTCAGACTTTCGGGCTTTCGGGGGACCCGTAACGACTGTCAAAGATCCACGAATGACAGTCAGAACCAACGGCTTAACGTGCTTTCTGAGGCACAGGGCTCATGGTAAGTAAAGATCCCATCCACGGCGAGCAAAGCAAAAATAACCACACATCCCATTACTGCCAAAAGTTCACCACAGGTTAAACCACCTGCAAAAGTAATCCATAGTGAAATTAAATGTATTACATAAGAGATACATAAGTAACACTTATGTCTATTACCAGTAATACCCATATAATATTATGTATTGCAATAGAGAACGGAACTTGTATGACCTCTGCCAGTTTGTGGTTGATTAATCTAATCGTGCGCTCCATTTGATATGTTATGTCGATTAACTGTGCGCGTGCGACTTTGTCTGTGAAATTTAAATGAAGAAATATCTACTTACATTTTTATTTTCATAGTCAACCAGCTAATAAAGTTTAAGATAGTATCGTGACATGGAACTCAAATCTACACTAATCTTATTATAGAGAGGTAAAGTATGTAAGTTTGGATGTAGGAGGTAATCTCTGGTAGTACCTACTGATCTGATCTCGAACATTCTTTCGATGGCAGAAAGCTACACTACCCTATTGCCGAGTGCCGTAGGGTGTGTTTTATAGTGTAGTTGACTATAACGCGGGCGAAGTCGCAGGCAGAAGCTAATCGGAATTTTCATGTGAAAAAGCCTCGTTGCTATTGCAAATTTTTAATTATTTACTTGATGATTAAAATCAAAAATCATTTATTGAAATTAGACTGAGAGTCAGCACTTTGAATGTCAAAATTTACATAAGACAGTCCCTCAAAATGCTAATTTAATCGCGAATGCTGTGTTAAAAATAGATAAAATTAGAGCTAAGCTGACTTGGCAAAAATATATGGCACCCAGAAATAAATCCGCCTTTTCTACCTTTGTATTATTAATTAAAATAAACTGACATAATCTTTGTACAAGTTTTTGCATACCATACGCAACACGCGTCAAAACATTTATTCAATCGTTCAATCAATCATTAAAGGAACACATTCACGTTCTTTTCATTCGCCTTGACATCAAGCACTATTCTAAATAGAGTGGAGTCACGGGGTATTTATAATTTTATAACGATCTGTCATCATTGTCCAAGTGACAAATGACGTCATGTTCGATTATTGTAAGTTCAATGATTGAGAAATGATTGTTAACATACATTCTTACGCGGTGGTACTATGTTTACTTCTTTGTAAAACTTAGCAAAAATGTCTAATGTCGGGACTTAAATGTTTTCTTTCCTGAATCATGCTATCAGGGGCCTAAATCTACATATTTACAACCGTTGTAATGGTCTATCCATTTTGAGATTTTTTGACAGATTTGCCATACAAGATCTTTCATAGACTAAATTGGTCCCCTGTTTTTAAAAACCTAGCAAGGCCTTCTGCAATATTACTAAAGAGGTAGTTTTAAACCTTCCATGCATTTTGTTTTTGTAAATATAATTTTGGCTGAATATAAAGAATCGTCGTGCATTGCTACTGTTTTTCGCTAAACAAGGCGTAAACAAAGCATAGTTATTAATTTATTATTGCAACATCCATCATATACGTCCTACTAATCCATCAAAAGAGCCAGCTCTATTAAAGTTCATTCAGGCCAATATTTATAGAGCTACATCATTATGCTACTAAATAAACCCTAGTAGCCATGGGCGATTTTTGTGGCTCTCTGGATTTTAAACGCACTGCTTAGCGCCGAGAGTTGAAAATCCAAAACGCCATAAAAAAAAAATCGTTGCGTGCGCACCTTTTTTTTTTTTTTTTGTGGATGGGAAATCATCACACCCGTGTTCCTTCTGTTGCCTGTGCCGGGGCCACGCACCTGGGTTAACGCTGGGTAATCTAACACCTTTGCGTTTCGATTTTTCTTTCGAACCCTAAAACCAAGAGGCCTAACTCCCTAAGGACGATGTCCGTAGTTTCGGCCGAAGTTACGGGCGATTCCTACTCCGTATCACCTACGGATATAAGAATAGTTTGGGGCCCGACCTAAGAATGAACGACACCACGATTTGACAGTTGTCCCTACTCCCGATGTGCTTTTATCCGTCCGAAAAAGTTAGTTAATCGGGTGTAAGGTTCACTTTGAAGTTTCGAATTACTTTCGGGCGGGCCCGTATCTTCGTTGGCGGCCCCCAGAAACAGCATGGCGGCCGATCTTACAACCGCATCAACACTTTAGCGACAGTGTTACGAGCAGTACTAACGTGCGGGTTAAAGGTTACAGAAACTAAGTAAGTAGACAAGTTTGATGGACCATTCGTCAAAAATGTGATGAATCGCTCTTCTCTAGCGTGTTTTTATGATATCTTACGTCATAATTATAGTAATTTTTAGTATTCTCGTTTAAACGAAAGAAGGAAGATAATGTGTCCTTTCTTAATACTTAATTAATAAAATAATTAATACTTAATACAGCTATCATTTCTGGACCCTTAAGAAAACCTCCATAAAAAAAAAATCAAAAAAATCACGCATAATGAAGGGTCCCGCAGTTGGGAAGGATTTATCCCAAAAACAAAGTTAACAATGTAGTTGAAAAACATGTTCTCCCATACATCGATATAGGTCACGGTCAATTCTCCAACTGCAAATGTAAGTTTGTAATCGCAAAAAAATGTTTTTTTTATGTGATAAAACTACAAATGATTGATTTTAGGACTTTTCCCTTTACTTGTGCTGTGAGACCTTGCTTCTTGCCAAATTTCATGATTCTAGGTCGGGGGATACTTCCCCCGACCTAGAATCATGAAATACCAGTACCATAGGGTACTCCCTATAGTTTTAATTTATTTCCAAGTATCAAAATATGTCGCATAAATAGCCGTATTTTTTATTGCGTTGACATAAAAGCTTTTTTTTTTTTAGAGCTCCAAGGGACCGTAGACCTACGTATTTGATATTAATTTCAACTTGATACCTCCACGCGTTGCTGAGAAAAAGGGTCTTGACAGACTGACAGACGGACGACGGACAACGAAGTGATCCTGTAAGGGTTCTTCTGTTTTTTCCATTTGAGGTTTGAGAGAGGTTTGGTTAAAAAGGATAGAAAAACTTGAGAAAACGCAGCATAGTACCGACAGTCAGCAAAAAAGACGCTTACATCGGAACTTTCCTCAAGTTTCAGTTATTTTGATCATTCTGTTGTGTTCAGCACTGAATGCATCCACGACAAAACAACGGCCAAAAACATAACCCTGTCTTTGCTGTCAAAAAAATCCGTGCAGTCTTCACTCAAAGTGACATTAATAAAATCCCCCAAAAATGGAAATAGCGTTCGTAATCCTGGTACATATAAATTGTGCGCAGTGGTTCATTTTTCACGTTCTCGCCTCAAAATTGTTTGTCTTTATTGTTTGTTCGCCATGTCTGATTTATGTGTCAGCCAGGAGTTCTGACAGGCACGACACTGACGGACGCGAGTGAGGCAAGCGAACTTCTTAGGGATGTACTTTACGCACTTATCTTTCTTCCCCCACTCACCCTTGGAAGATGGTGGTGTACTTAGTTATGGGAGCTTAACTGGGGAATTTTAATTAACCTTAACACTGAAGGAATGAAGGTAATACTGTACATTGCTGCAAAACAAAAAACGGTCTAAAGTAAATAGTGACAGATCCTAATCAAATCGCAGCTTCAATTTGTTCACTTTATAGCAAATAAGGCAGGAATTTTCTAAACAACATTCAGCTGGATTCCCATTGCGTTGCGTTTAACAAAACTGCGACCCCACGTTTAGACGTAATGCGGAATGGCTTATCTGCAGTCACAATAAGCGTTTGCTGTGGCTTCTAATGCCGAATTTGTCGCTGTAACTAAGCTAGGGCATCCTGACCAATTGGTTTAGGTTAGAACTGTGACCAACCACGCGCGAGCCGAGCGAGCATTGAGAGCGGTGCCACAGCAGCGGCCGGCGAGCGCTACTTCCCAATTACTTGGCTATATAGTATTTTTAGGACTGACTTTCATAAAACTCTGATAACTTTATGTTAATATTGTCCAAATCACTGTTCTCACTTGAGTTAGGATAATTTTCACTTGTATTACACGTATTTCTGTTTCGGACGCCATTATTGTTGTTATGACACACAGAGCCACGAGCGATAAAATTTAGAACTAAAATTTACGATCTGACGTTTCATTTCGCGCTGTTTTACATAACTCTAATCGCCCTATTGATCTAATGTTGGCATAATAAATACAAAACGTAATTGAAATTCTGCGTGTTTTGTGAAATGTATGCAAAAAATAACATGGCGGCGTTAGTTCACTCTTTGGCCGCGCGCCAGAATAAGCTTGTGGCGCTGTACATTTTCAGCGACCGCTACTGTACTTACATAGGTACAAGTATGTATAATGATACTTTCTAAACGAAATTACGGTATACCGAATATTTTGGAGTTTCGAGACTCGCTATCTATCTTATTCTAACAGAAACATTTTAATTAATAATATTTTTTCTTGTTTCAGGTAAGGACGAGTCCTTTTTGGGTTGAGAAAACATTTTTACAAAATTCGTTTCACGGAAAAAGCACGCTTGAATTATGCTTTAATTAGATTTATGATAATATTTGAGTTAATAATGAAGCTTGAGTAATTATGTAATTACTCAAGCTTCATTATTAGCAAAATTAATGTTAATTCTGGCTTCTTTTCTCTTGAATTTGAGGTAAGATTATTTTATTAAAGCTACATCATTAATTTATGTAGTAAGTCTATTGAGGCATTGTTGGTCCTGGCTGTCATTTGTAGATCCGATAGAGTCAAAGACCAAAAGCCTGACAACCAGTCTTTCTAAAGGATTAGTAAAACACTGTGTTACTGGGACCGTGATCGCGATCGTGTTACCCAGTAACGGGGTGCTGGAGATCTGATAGGCAGTCGCTCCATGTAAAATACTGGTATTCAGCTGCATAAAAAAATAAACGTCCCAACACTAGTACCTACTGATCCGCAGGTGCCATTTGTGGAATAAAAATTTAAATAATAAATTATACCGCTAATGGCACCTGCGAAAAATATCGATAGCTGCCGAATGTGGAATACCTCAGGTGTCATTCACTCAGGTGCTGTTTAAGCGGATGCCCAATGTGGAATACGTCACATAAATAATAAACTTACAATTTCTTTCCATGGGGAATGGAAATGCATTAGCTACTAGCGAACAAAAACCATAGCGAACAAATACCACTTCTCAGTATTCAATTTCCCATCAATATTAATTAAGTGTCAGCGAGATTTAAAAAACCATACCCAAAACTCTAAACCCCAGAAATAACATGGCAAATCTACCAAAGAAGCCATAAAATGCCAAACAAGATTGATGGCAATTAGCCCCTATCGTACCTGTCCTAACGGAGATTGGGGGAATACGTCCCCCAAATTAGATATTAATTTAAAATCCTCCCCCATCGTTCCCTTTGCTTCAAAACGTATTTATGCACAATCTTGTGATGAATATTATTAAATAACTCAACTGTCTCGGCTTTAAATCATTTATAATCTTTGGGGTAACTCTTTGCTAAGAAAACGGTGGAAAACTCGCTTTGGCAATTTCAGCAATAGCAGTTCTGCTACTAAACCCGATTTCCTTTCAGTAACAATGGTTTTGTGTCTTCACAAAAACAGACCGATGGTTTGTGCGTCTCAAAAAAGGATTACAAAAGTGAAAAAAAAAACGGCCAAGTGCGAAACGGACCTGCACACGAAGGGTTCCGTAACACGCGTACAATTTTTAACACTACTTACATAATTATTAAAAGAAAACAGTTTAAAAAAACACGTTTCTTGTATGGACCCCCTTTAATTTTTAACTTTATTCCATTTTTATTATTTGCTCTTATAGCGGCAATAGGAATACACAATCTGTGAAAATTACAACCGTCTACCTATTGCGGTTCATGAGATACAGCCCGCTGACAGACAGACGGATGGACTGACAGGCTTAAGAATAGGGTTCCGTTCCGATCCTTAAAAAATGACAAAATCAAAAAACCCGACTGCAACTAAAAAGTTAAAAACAAGCTCACTTTTCAAACAGTCTGCACTATACCTATATACGAGTAGTAGCACATCTGAGACTGAACTAAAAAAACTGCTACGAACTGCTGTCTTTGCTGTCGCAGACGGGTAATAAAGAATGTTTTAATGATTTGTAGTGTTTAAACGATAAAAAAATACAATGAAAGACCTTCTGAAATACTCCTGGGCTCTCCAAATACAGGGTGTAAGGGACAGCCCTCAGCAAACTAACAGAGCGCATTCAGGTTCTTACTTTGAATCATATTCCACCGGAAAATTTCTCAAGATTTTTTTTTTTTAAATCGTTTTTTCAATTACTATTCCTTTCTTTCAATGTAAAATTACATTCTCTGTACGCAGAACTCCATTTATGTAAATAAAAAAGCTAAAATAAAAAAATCAGCCATGGATGTTGAAATACACGGCGGCCGAAGGCTCGCTGCGCTGCCGTTCGCTACGCCCGTTTTGCCACGGTAACGATACATTGCGTGTGAGGTAATAAAACAAATAAGGTTTATTGGATTCCCATAACGTTCCTGAAATAATTTCATGTACCAGTCGTCTTAGTATGATATACTGAATTCACCCCATCAGTCTGCGGAGGGCTGTCCCTTACACCCTGTATAGTACATACTTTGAGATACATCTTTTTTCATAAATCATTACGCTGCCAGTCTTCTAATCAAAAATAATATGCCTACGTCTTTCGTAAGACCCAGATCTCACTGAATCACACTGAATCCATCAGAGCAGTTCTGTCCGTGACTGAGTGCCAGATTACAAGGCTCTCGTCAAATGATGGCAAGAGCTTAAAAATATCCATTTGTTTTGGTTTAAACGAATCCAGGGCTGTAGGTACCGGCAAAGGTACATTAATTTACATGATCCTTGGATTAGAGAAAAGCTGGATGGGATTTAAAAGTGCGCAGAACAGGACATACATATGTATTTACCCGGGTGCTGTTTTCCACAAAGAAGTTGCTTGGCATAATCGATAATCAAAAAAACTGAGACTGCCTCGTTGGTCTAGTGGTTGCAAGCGCTACCGCTGAGCATGAGGTCCTGGGTTCGATTCCCGGGCTGAGCAAAGTGTTATTGGGTATTTCCATCTGGAATTTCTCAGTAGCAGCCCGTAGTCAAGATTTGTGCCCGGTTGATGGCAATCGGCTCACCCACTATTACATGGGACTTAAACATAACTGGCGAAATGTGGGTGTACACCCACATTTCAGTAGAATACAGGCGTACAGGCTTAGGGGAATACAGGCGTGATGTTATGATAGTAATAAAGTTAGGCTACATTTTTTTGACAAAATAGGTGATTTGTAAAAGGCTAAATCAAATGGACTGTGATGAAAGATAGAAACAAATGCGTTAACTGGCAATACAACAATAAAAAAAATAAACGCAGCGTTAGCTCAGCGTAGCATTTTTCAACTCTAAAATCCCAAAACAAATTCCAAAAATGATAAAAGAAAGAGCTTACCACAACGTTTTTGTCTACAAAAGTTGAAAGGAACAACTTTTCAATCCGAGATTCCTTTACTTACTTGAAAATTTATGAAAGTGGGAGAAGGACTGAGCTAAGAAAACTGAAACCTACAGTTAAATTGAGTTGCAACTTAAAAGTAAAGGAACTTAAAAGGCACTTCTATTTTTCTTCATGAAACCTTGAGAAAATATGCTTTTCCATCTTGAATCAAGCTCAGGTTCAGGTATGTTATACTTATAGTATTTTCAAGGTAGGTCGTGCTTATAATAAATCGGTAGATATGACGGGTAGGCGTAAATTGAGAAAATATCTCCCAAAAACAGGTGCGGCCGGAAAATTCAAGTTTAATGCACTGTGCATTTCATTTTAAGCCTGGTACACCTGATCGTGTGGTGCAAGTAAAAAGAATTGAGCGAACATGTGAAGAATTTTCCTTCGTGTGGATTTAGCGTTAGTTGAGCTTATGCCACTTATGAAAACTCTCAGACAGTAATCCTTTTGGAATAAGGGGAAGCGCTAAGGAAGCCCGCGAAATTCAAATTTTCTTACGATTTTGCAATTTTCAGCTGTGTCTGGGTGTATGTTGATTAAAGTATGATTCGCGACCGCCGTAACAAATATGTACTTATAGAATTATAATAATTAGAATCAGTAATACAACTTTTTAAGGTAGTGTAATCCTGAAATGTTAAGATTTGATGAAATAGTTATTCAATAATCATAATCATAAATTTATTTGCGTAAAACATGGTATAAAAGGTCTTACAATACAAAAATAGAACAGACATGTTTTGCCAAGATTAAACATACTATGCAAATATTTGTAATCATAATTTTTCAATAAAATTATTAATATATTACAACAACGCTATTTTCGCTCTAGGAATTGTTTTATGTTATAGAAATTGTTGTTAATTAACCATTCACACAATTTATTCTTAAAGGTATATCTCGAGTTTAACATTTTTAGATCAATGGGCAATTTGTTATAAATTCGTACACACATAGTTAAGCAGCTTTTAATGTACTTAGCAAGCCGGGGAGCACTGTTAAGTACGAGTCTGTGAGGATCTCGTAGGATTACTTGGTCTTTGATGACTTTAATAATTCTGTGAATACATTTTGTATTTGTTACGGTCGTGAATCATATTTTAATCAACATGTAACTTAATACTGATATGCAAATTGCAAAAAAACGTAAGAAAATTTGAACTTCGTTGGCTACCTGGCGCTTTCGCCTTAATGTATAAAGAGTTTTTATAAGTGTTATATTTAAATATACCCATGCAATGCAATGTCGTCTAACGTAAGTTGCAATTGCATTTTTCATTATGTGTTGTTTCTTTCATTACAGCCAAAAGCGAATTGTTCTAAACTGCTTGTTATTTTCAGTAATCAATTGGAATGTCCTTTACTAAAAGTATTATTAATTTGTTTATCCAAACTATTCAGAGTGAAAACTAGTTTATTAAATCTCTATCGCTTATAACTCACACATCTATACCCAGTTCCTACAAAAGGGGTGCGAGTTCAGACCCTGTAACACCACAGACAACTGAGCAACCAGCTTGAACGTAATTAGGGTCAACTCCCAAATTATAGGCAGAATTTCAATACACCGCTACCGCGTATGATTTGGACCCCCTAAAGCCCGATTCACACGTTGGCCGTCAATTCGGTTATTACGTGACCTACCTCGCAATTTGTGTGTTTCATTTTCCTTCTACCCGTTAAACATGTTGATGAAGTGGGTACGCGGTTAATCGTCCTATGTGTAGCTTATAAGGCGTAAGGGAAGCTGTAGCTTGTGTACACTCGCCCTTTTTACTGGGGCACTTTTACTTATGGAATTGGTATCGACATTAAAGATATGGTATAGTATTTTTATATCACGAAGTGACACGCGCTTTACTTGTGGTAACCAAGTGTACACAAACACGCTGTGAATGTGTGCGTGAAGACGTGTAGCGTCAGCACGTAACACACACACACTCGCACACATACACTTCCCGACTTCGCCATTGTCTCGGACGGTACCGAGAGCTCCTGCGCGTACACACACATTCACATCGTGTTTGTACACTTTGTATCTACATGTAAAACGCGTGTCGATTTCTTTTCCATCCTAGCAATATGAGCTGTCCGATGCGTGCTTTTAATTTTCTTGTTGTTTTTCGAGTGAATCTTCCTCTTCGAGAGTGTCAGAATCATTATCTGTTCCACCTCCTCTTACTCCATTCCTTATCCGTGCTGGCCTCTCTACGTAGTTCTCTAATCAAAAAGTTTTTACATCTAACGGAGCTAACCATAGACTAGAATATGGAAAGGGTAGTTTAACAAGACCCGCTATATCATCTAACTTGCGCCACTTTTCCAGCTAAGGGCGAGGGTGCGAACCCTAATACACCCTACTTCGCAGCCCTTAGAACATAGGGTACCATGTTATTGTAGTGATATTTGAATAAATGTTCTGTTTCCATGTCTACCTGGGATCGTCAACAGTTAACTGCTGTCTTTACGTTCCTATTTTTCTTTCTGTAAAGTCGGGGGTGATGATGGATGGTGTTTTATACAACTTCAATGTGATATTGCTAATATTTAGATTAAGAAAAGCGCCTCTTACGTATGATATATTATATAACTGTCACCTTTACTTATACGTTGCAAAGTGTATTTGCTTCTGTTGGAAGATTATTTTATTGATTTTTACCTTAATTATTAGGTATGGTATGGTATGGTTGTTGGTCCTGGGTTCGATTCCCGGGTTGGACAAAGTGTTATTACTTATTGGGTTTTTCCATTTGGAATTTCTCAGTGGCAGCCCGGAGTCTGGATTTGTACTCGGTTGATGGCAATAGGATCGCCCCCTATTACAGGGGCCTTAAACATAACTGGCGAAATGTGGGTCCCTACATTTATGTTCGCTTATCTCGTCAAAATGCAGAGAACAGATGATTTTCTTTTCGCGATTTCAGGTTTGGTTCCATAGTAAAAGTTGTTCATAATGATGAGTACAATGACCCCGCAAGAGGTTGGCAGTTATTTAAATTACACCTTATACCATATAATCAGCCACAGAACAACATTCTAACAGATCTCTTAGAACAGCATTCTAACAGATTCCTTACAAAATTAATGAAAACATACACACACGTTTCCCATTCCTACACGCACAAACTCCAATAACCCAATTCCCTAAAAAAAATTATTCCAGAAAAAAAAGAAAAAGTAAAAAAAATCGTAACTTTGTTAACATTATTTCGTAACAAAATGACGCCCACGTAACCCTTCGTTCGCCGGCGTCGGTCCATAAGACCCTCTATTTACATATTTATATTTACTATACTCGGTTATTGAACCTACTATCGTTCAGTGTATTGGAAAAATAACTGTTTGCACAATACTTTAACAAGTATGCTTAAACGGTCATTGTAAATGAAACGATTATGACTAGGCCCGATGAAATAATGATTGGGGAATTAAAGTGCTTGTTAACCTAACTGGTTTGTTAACATAAAAAAAAAATGTATATCAGTTTTCTATTACTAGTTGAATAGTTATGTAGTGTTTAGCGTGTATGAAAAGTACTCCTGCAAGTTATTTTGACGTTTTGATCGACAAATTCGTGTACTGTAGATATTTGGTAACATCAACTATTTTAGTAACTGTAGAAATGTTTTAAGATGTTTCGCTCTGTAAATAAAATATTTGTTACCCGTTTCAAACTGTCACTTATTTACCCTGCGGCTGTCGTCAGTCCTTCAGTCTTGAGGCTTGTGGGTTTTGAAGATTGATACTTACGTTCTTTTTGTGATTGTGATCTTGGTTTTAAGTACCTTCTTCATTACGAAAGCTACGGTCAACATTTCAATGACATTTTCGTACACCTTAAAATTTATCACAAAAAGAAAATGCAATGAAATCAGTATTCAGTATTTTCATTTTCTCCAAAGATCGCTTCGAACCACAGAAAAGCAAGTTAACCTAACTACAAAATTCAACAATTTTATCAACGTTTTTTGCATGAATAAATAGATTGAGTCCCGAATCGTTCAGTGAGACGACGCGGTCCCTCACATTCTGAAACTTGGCACTGCACTCCTTGCTCCGGGGCTAAAGTTTTAAGACGGATTCCCTTGTCATGCTCTCAGAAGTCCGCAGCCCCTGTTGAAATCTTTGAATGTTCAGAAATAAGTATTTAAGCCCTCTTTTGTTCTTTGATACTTTTAATTATAAAGCGACATATTTTTACTTTTTTAAATGGCGTAGCGTTCCAGCTTTGAGTTTTTTTGGGGTAAGCGGATATGTCCATCGGTATTTCCAGTTTGTGTTAAAAAAATATGAATACGCTCACGTAGTTTTTTATACAATAACGTTTCAATTAAAATTTTGCAAAAGGAAAAAAATATTCAAAAATAGCATTTGAGATATTTTATCGATTTTGATTTTAGAAGAGTTTAGAGGGGAACTGCGCAGGACATTAAATATCGCAATAACCCATGAAGTAAAATTTCATATCGCTCTATATGGGAAGCAAAAATGCAAATGTACACACATTACAAGACTCGAAAATATGGGTTACTGGAACTCACAGGAAACGGTTATGCGCTGATACAATCTTGAACTCAACATATGACTCCAAAGTTATGACTACTTCCGTACTGAGGTCTTGCAATATACTTACCTACAGACAACTTATTCACGATGAAAGGAGTTTTTGGGGCAGAATTGCGTCTAAGGTTTGAAGGTAAAAGGAAGATGTGTTCCATATGTGCGCAAGACAGTCTGGAGTACTTAGTGCAATTTTTATGTAAATATATGTAGTACAGAAGCTCTCGTTTATACAGATTTTGCCTTATATGGTACAAAATCTCAAGTCTCTCCTTAATTTTGAATACCTACGACAAGTTTTATCGTTTCAACATCAAAATCTCAGCCCACCCGAACTAAATGATCGATATCTCTCTTTAAACGCTCAATTACGAGTTACGGCTTTCCTCCAATTATTATTACCGAATATGACGTGATCACTTGAACCTTGATTATGCAACTTTCTGTATCTTTGGAACTAACTAAAGGGCTGTGGCACACACTATACTTTTATGTGACGGCTGTTTGTTATGTTGATTAAAATATTATACGCGACTGTAACAAATATGTATTTACAGAATTATAATCATTACAGTCATCAATACAACTCTCTAAGACCAAGTAATCCTATTGAATGATTATTTCATGAAATATTAACATTTCAGGATTATACAACTTAAGGAATTGTATTACTAATTCTAATGATTATAATTCTGTAAATACATATTTGTTACGGTCGCGAATCATACTTTAATCAACATACACCCAGACATTGAGCTGCAAATTGCAAAAATCATAAGAAAATTTTAATTTCGCAGGCTACCTTAGCGCTTCCCCCTTAAAATACAAATATCTAAGATGAAAAGAAGCATGTCCTGCTCCAGGTCGCAGGCTAGCTATCTGTCAATTTTCGGTTCAGTGGTTTAATAAGCCTTCAAAGGTAACAAACAGACAGCTAAAATATGAAACCTAGCCTTTTCTCAGCTAAAATATGAAACCTAGCCTTTTCTCTACTATGTTAGGGTCGGCTTCCAGTCTAACCGGATGCAGCTGAATACCAGTATTTTACATGGAGCTACTGCCTATCTGACCTCCACAACCCAGTTACTGGGTAACACGTAAGTATGCCTCGCGTTTTGGCGACGCTTTGCGTCCGATTACCAATCGCAATCGCCGATCGCTGGAGCTAAAAGTTTCGTGTCTATATGCCCCTAAGGCGAATGAACCCAAGTGTCAATATTTAATGATACATTGACCCGAGTGTTTGAGTAATGTGGTGTAGGGTATCGGGTTTCTGTTGTGCAACATTACAATGGATCTATATGGTCTGCGTGGTCTTGTGAAGCCCATGTTGCGGGTGAGCCGCTAGACTTGTGCAAACATTGCATTCAGAGAACTGATGAAGTATGGGTGTTGAGTTGATTTACAAGAGAATATTATAAATATTATTGTGTAAAATCAAGTTCTTCTAACTGAACAGACAGCTGTGCTGCTGGGGAGTTTGTTGCGCCACTTCTTCTTCCCAGCTGCAGCACTAGGAAGTGGTGAAGGGCGAGCGTGTCGGGGTACTGTCTTATGTAATTTTGAGGTTGAAAAAGTGCTGATACAAAGCCTAATTTGAATAAATGATTTTTGATTATTAGAATAATCAATTATTGCGCACACCAGAGTCAAAACAGTTTTGTCTGCATAGTTATCTGTCTGACAGAACAGTTATTCCAGAAGATTTTTGGACAACATCTCTGTCTAGACTGTCTTGACTCGTGAAAAGTTAACCTCCCGATCACAAAATCACGTAGTTTATTCAAAGACAATATGCTGGGAGTAGACTGTATGCGACAATTACATTCTATTGTATTGTAAGCAAATTACAAACCTGTTACTAATTGCGCACCTGCGTACTTAACCAACGAGTTACTAGAATGTAACAGACATCTGGTTTTAGCGAAATACACCTCTAAATATTATATTGTGTGTAATATATACACACAATGCATATTAATGACAATGCATACATGAGGCATACTAAATGCTGCTTTTTGAAATACGTGCACCACAGTTTTTACATAATCAACCCATACATACATAAACTCACGCCTTCATCCCATGGGATCAGGAAGAAGCATAGAACACCACCTGCTACAATTCTTACATATTTCTAAGTCATTTGCTTCGTCGACGTTCATATAACAGCGTTATAATTGCGTAACACACTCACAATCCCAATACCATTCATTTTGACAGTTCAACAATATGCATTGCGTTATTTACCTTGTTGAGCAGACGAATTTTTCAAACATGTGAAGCAATGGATTAGCAATTTCCTTCAAAATCCTTCGGATTGTGATGTAGTGCTACCCAATTACGTTGCTCGCTGCAAAGTCAAAAGCGCAACATTTTTATGTATTCATTTTAAAACCTTTAAACTAAAAACTCGTCACCGTTCCACAAACACATAGATCAACCCTCAGCTCCCCACAGGCCATAGATGTCCTCTTCATCAACAACTCAGTAGGACAAACCCGGGTCATAAATCATGGCGTCCGTGGATTGGCGCTAACGTCCACTTCCGCCCACAGACTATCAATTTCGGAGCCGTCTAGCCAGACCATAAGTTATAGAATTTGTACCTCGCTTTTGGGGGGTTAAGTATTGATTGCTGGACTTTACACTGTTGGAGACAACGGCTTATTAAGTGTTAACACTATTGTGAAACGAACTATATTGTGCGGGATACACATTTATGTGCTGGGTTGGTGAGGAATAAAACCAGTGTTGAAGCTTGAAGCCTTCTTTAATCTTCTTGTAGTGTTCCTATTTCTTCAACTGCTGCCCGCTGACTGTGCCGATACCGTTTTTTTTTTTTTTTTTTTTCCTAACTATGGCATCTCGTAGTTGGCCAAGAGTGGCCGTGACTACTTAACCGGTCAATCCTGTGGCTGCCTTAAGCTAATAACTCAAAGCCTCCAGCCAGGGGCGTGTTACTTACAATACTAAGTGACTGCGCGCTAAGGGCACCCCCTGTGGGGTACGAACCTCGGCTTAGGGCGTCACTGGGGGGACAGCAAGTTTGGGACAGGCTGGATCAAAATTGGATAATTATTATTAATCTGGGGAATTTAAAGCTACAGGCTCAGCTTCGGCGCGGGCTGGCGCTTCTTCGAGCAAGGGTCGGGGGGAATAGCAAGGGTCGGGGGGAATAGCCGATACCGAAATCCCTCCAGATATTTATACAAAAATGGCTAATGAAATGTGGGCAGTCTGATTGGTCAGCCAATCAGAGCACGGGAATATTTAGCCAATCAGAATAGAGTCGATTTCGGCACAGTTAGCTTAAATACGACGAAACTTTACCTTAATGAGAGCCGCGTGACATTATTTGCGTTTTTCTCTCTCTATTATCTGTAAAACTATGGTAAAGCATGTATTTTTACATTCTATAAACTAAGATCTATTTAACAAAAATACAAAATATAAAGAAACATGAAGTACTATTTACAAGACATCTTAACTTACTATTGTGAACACTATAACTATACTATACATATAACTGTTTGTCTGTCACTGTCCCGCACATCACTCCCGCCGTGCGACTGCGTCGCATTACAACTTGGTGTGGGCAGGTCGTCCGTAGGCAGGGGCAGGATCACCAGCTTCCTCACCGGCCGGCGCAGGACACCTCCCTTGGTCTGCACGTCCACCGTCCGCACGATGCTGTCGGGTCCGGGATATACCGCGATGACTCGTCCTCGTATCCACACGTTGCGGGGTAGGTTCGGGTCGACGATCTGCACGAGGTCATTCACTTTGACCTCTTGACCTCGTCCGTGGGGCTCCCGCCGGTGTTGGAGCTCGGGAAGGTACTCCTTTACCCAGCGGAGCCAGAAGATGTCGGCGAGTCTTTGTGCCGCTCGCCAGCTGGACCGGGAGATGGTGTCCTGCTCGGAGAACGTGCCCGGTTGTGGTACGCGCCCAGGACCTCCCAGCAGGAAGTGATTGGGAGTCAGGGCCTCTGGATCCTCTGCGCTGACAGAGACGTGGGTCAGCGGACGGCTGTTGACGGTGTACTCCACTTCAGCTAGTAGAGTGGTGAGGACTTCTTCGGTGGGGTGGCGCTCGTGGAGTGTTGCTGCGAGCGCAGTCTTCACGGAACGCACCATGCGTTCCCAGGCACCACCCATGAACGGAGCTCCGGGCGGGATGTAACGCCAGGAGATGGTCCTCTTCGCAGCTTCCTCCGCTGTCGCTGCGTCGATTGTTCGTCGAAGTTCCTTGTCGGCAGCCTTCAGGTTGGTGCCGTTGTCCGACCAAATTTCAGCCGGGCAGCCACGTCGCGCGATCATTCGTCTGACCGCCATTACCGCTGAATCGGCGCTGAGCGAGCCGACGACTTCGAGATGGATGGCTCGCGTCGTGAGACACGTGAAGATGGCTACATATCTCTTCTGTTTGGTACGTCCGATGGTCACGGAGAGAGGTCCAAAATAATCTATCCCGGTGAAGGTGAAGGGTCGCTTGTGATGTGCTAAGCGACACGCTGGTAAGTCTCCGGTTCTCGGATACGGCGGCACTTGAGTCTTCATGCGGCAGAAGAGGCATTGTCGAAGGATTGCGCGCGTGATGGGTCGCAATCTTAGTACCCAGTACTGTTGGCGACATTCGTTGATCGTTGCCTCGACGCCGGTGTGATGTAGCTGTCGGTGTACTGCCCGTATCCATAACTTCACCGTTGGATGATCCCCGTCGACCACTAGCGGGCTCTTGACGTTTTCTTGTATGTCCCTGGCCGCTCGGATGCGGCTCCGAAGTCGGAGTGAACCATTGATGGACTCGATGCTCAGCTGGTGAAGGCGGCTCTCCTTGGCGATTGGCCTCCCGTTTTTCAATTTCTCTATCTCTTCTGTGAAGGCTTCTTCTTGTGAAGACCGCATCAGTAGCTCTTCTGCTTTCTTGAGGACCTCGGCCGTGACTGGGAGCAGGTTAAGTGTCGATCTCTTTCTCGGTACGGGTGCCTGCTGTTTCACTGCTGTCGGCTTGTTCTTCCTCCATGTGGGATCCGCTTCTTTATTTTTCTTTGTTCGTCGGTAGTTGACCTTCTGGTTGGGGGCTCTGCAGAGGTCGATGAACTGCAGAACACGTGCTGTCGCATACCGGAGCCGATCCCAGCTGGAGAACTTCGCTGGATCAGGTAAACTCTCCGCTAGCCTCAGTCTTCTTCTATTGATCATGTGGTGCGTCTTCTCTTCTTCGGAAGGTTCTTCCGCTGTTGTCTTCACAGGTTCCATTGGCCAGTAGTCTTCCGTCAAGTGGAGGAAATCTGGCCCTTTGTACCATCGATGATTCTTGTCGAAGGCGGTTGGTACATCTCTTGTTGCGTCGTCAGCAACATTCTGCTTCGTCGGAACCCAGCGCCAGTCGTTGACTTTGGAGCTCTCTTCTATTGCTGCGAGACGGTGAGCCACGTAGGGTTTGTAAGAACGTGACCCTGTCCTTATCCAGGTGAGTACCGTCTTGCTATCGGTCCAGAACACTTTTCTGTCGGGCTTCCTCTCGTGCTCTTCTATGACTGTGTCGGCGAGTCTGGTCCCCATAACTGCTGCTTGTAGCTCCAGTCTTGGTATGCTTGTCAACTTTAGCGGTGCCACCTTTGCCTTGGCCATGATGAATGATATGCCAACTTCGCTGTCCGGCGTTACTGCTCTCCAGAACAGGACCGTAGAGTAGGCCGATTCGCTGGCGTCGCTGAAGACGTGGAGTTCGAGGGAAGCGGCATCGCTGTAGTGTAGATACTGCCGCGGGATTGTTACGTCGTGAAGACTTTTCAAGTGTCCCATCCACGACTCCCACTGCTCCGTCAAGTCTTCATCGATCCGGTCGTCCCACGGTGTTCCTCGGCGCCAAACTTCTTGGAGTAACTGTTTTGCCCTAATGGTGACAGGCGAGGCGAATCCTAACGGGTCGAAGAGTGACATGACGATGCGCAAGGCTTCTCTCTTCGTTGGCTGCTTTCCTTCGATTAGTGTCGAAGGTATTCGTGCTAAGTTGAGGTTGAACGTCAGCTCGTCTGAGCTTATTTTCCAGATGACGCCTAATACTCGTTCTGTTTGTTCTTCCGTCTTGTACAGCTCCAGCTCTTCTATGTGGTGTTCCTCTCCCAGTGCCTCTAGGAGTGACGCTGAGTTCGATTTCCATTGCTTCAGTTCGAAGCTGGCCTTCTTGTGCACTTCGCGCACACTCGTTGTTATCTTCACTGCATCTTCCAGGCTTCTGAAGCTATCGAGATAATCATCGACGTAGTGTTTGTCTATGATAGCAGCTGCGGCTTCCGGATGAGTCTTCTCATGTTGTTTGGCGTTCAAGTTCTTGACGTAGATTGCTGTCGATGGTGAACTCGATGCCCCGAAGATCAATGAAGTCATCCTGTACTCCTCCGGAGGTAGGTTGTCGCGGCGATCCCCACGCCACAAGTACCGCAGTGCGTCTCGGTCTTCGGTGCGTAGCTTGACCTGCATGAACATCTCCTTGATGTCTGCTGTGACCCCGATGAGATGCTGTCGGAAGCGCATGATGACACCCGGTAGCGATTGAAGCAAATCCGGACCTTTGAGAAGCATATCGTTGAGGGCTACTCCTCTGGTCTTGGCGGCGGCGTCATGCACAACGCGTAGTTTGTCCGGCTTCATGGGGTTGATGACCGCGAAGTGAGGCAGGTACCAAGTCTTCTCCGGATTTTTCTGTGGCGGCGCGGGCTCGGCGTAGCCCTTTCCTATAAGGGCGTCCATCTGTTCGACGTACTTCTTCTTGAGGACCGGGTCGCGATCGATCTTCTTTTCAATGTTGAAGAGCCTCTTCAGTGAGTTTTCGTAATTATCTGGGAACTTGATGTCTTCCTTTTTCCAGAGGAGGCCAGTCTGATATCTTGTTTCTTCGATCTTTTCAGTTGTCTGTTCCAGTATTCGAAGTGCCTTCTCTTCTGGATCGGTCTTCGGTCTCTTCGGGTTTATGCAGAGGGCGTCCGTCTCGAAGTATCTCTTCACCAGGTCCTCGAGGTCATCTTTAGCTTCCTTCATATGCGACACGAAGTCAATCTTCTGACCGAAGGAGTTCGTTTGGCTTCCATGGAGTACCCATCCAAGCGGCGTGAGAGATGCCACTGGATGGTCCTTGTCTCCTTTCCTGGTTTCTTTAGTCAGCAGAAGATGCCAGTTATCTTGCCCGATGAGTACGCGCGGCTTCGCATTAGAGTATGTGAGATGTGTCTTGATGTCCGATAGGTGTGGACATCCCTCCACTAACTCTTGTGGAACTCGTTGAGAGGAGACTTGTAAGTTCTTCACTGTTCTTGCTTGAATTTGCTCTTCTCGATTGTTGACCCCTTTCAGCCCGATGGTTACCCTTCTTGATGTCGATTCAGCCGTCTTCAGCTCGTTGATGGTTTCTATCTTCAGTGGATCTAAAGGTCCTGTAGCTCCTATGCTCTCAGCGACGTCGTTGTCGACGAGCGTGACCGTTGATCCGTCGTCCATCAGTGCGAATGTGTTGACAGCTCCCTTTGGCCCCTTCACCTGGACCGGCAGGATCTTCAGATAGGATTGCTTCTTTATTGTCCACGTCGAATTGATTACTTCTATCGCCTCGTTGTTTTCTGTCTCCTCTGCCTTTTCTATCCTCTTTTCATAATGAAGTAGCTTGTGGTGCGTGTACTTGCACCCGTTGACACCACATGGTTTCGTTCGGCAGTTGTGAGTCTTGCTTCTATAACGTAGGCATTTGAAGCAGAGGCGCTTGGACTTCGCAGCATCCCATCTCGAATTGGCTTCCATCTTCTTAAATGTGTCGCACTCCGTCGCGTTGGTGTGGCTTGTCTCGTCGCACACGAAGCACTTCGGTGTGTTGTTCTTCTCTGTGACGTTGGTGACTCGCTGAGTCTTCTTGTGTGGTGCGGCTGTCGATGGTGCTGCCACCTGTTCAGGAAGCGCATAGGGTCCGCACAGTTCAGCTTCCCTCTTGAAGAATCTATCTAGTTTGATGAGGCAGGGATCTTCTTTTGGTTGCGTCGATGAGAAGTCATAGTAGCGGTACCGAAGCGTCGGCGTCAGCTTGTCCACTAATGTCTTCGCAAGTTCGGGGTTGTACATGTAGTTGAAACAACCCAATGTCTTCAATGTTGCTACGACGTTGGAGATCTTAGTGGCGAATATGCAGATGTCTCTCGGTGACTCGGAGAGGCGTGGCAGACTTCGAAGCGTTTCTATTTCTATTATGGCGATTGACTCTGGTCTTCCGAATCTTGACTCCAAAGTCTTCATCACCTCAGAAGGGTGTGCGTTGGTGATGAGCAATCCTTCTACCGCTTCTCTGGCCTTCCCCTTCAAGTTTCTTCGTAGCCTGTTGATGTTCTCGACGGTGCTGAACATCGGTTCAGACTCGTAGTAGGCGGCGCGGAAGGGTAGCCACTCCTGATGCGACCCGCTGAAGAAAGGTAATTCGATGAACTTGGGTCGCTGGGCGGCGCTGATAGCCCTAGTGATAGCTTCAGCTAGGAGGGCTAGGTCCCCTTGACCTCCCGCCGGTGTTCGATGAACTTCTTCTTGTTTCGGTGGTTCTTCGTGGACGATCGTCGGCTCCGGCGGAGGGCGGTGTGGCTCGTTGGCGATGGTTAGAACGGGGCGAGTCACCTGGTTATCCAACCAGTTGTCCACTCGGGCGTTGACTTCTGAGTAGAGGGAGACATCATCTTCTTCTCCTTCTTCTTCTTCTTCTTCCTCCGTTTCTAGCGCGGCCAAGCGTGCAGCAGCTAGTTCGACTTGGAGGCGGAGCAAATCTTCCTTTGCTTTGGCGATTTTTTGCAACTTCGTCTTGCTATGCGTCGATCCCCCCCCTCCCCTT
Organism: Fissipunctia ypsillon; assembly: GCA_947568875.1. Taxonomy (NCBI): domain Eukaryota; kingdom Metazoa; phylum Arthropoda; class Insecta; order Lepidoptera; family Noctuidae; genus Fissipunctia; species Fissipunctia ypsillon. The sequence continues at coordinate 20,154,196 of OX387660.1, read as the reverse complement.
TTCTTGCTAGGGGGACGGAGGAGCTGTGGGCCGGTTGGTTTCGACGTACCGGCATTCTTGACAACTCGTTTCACTGTCGAGGCGTCAGTATCACGGCGATTTTCTCTAGAGGTGACAGCGGCGGGTGGCTTCATCAGCTGTTTCGATTTCGCACCTGCAGTGAGTGTCGTCGCGGCGGAGAGGGCGACAGAGGGTGCGGCGACACCGGCGGGGTGCGAGGCGGGGGGCGCGATGGCGACCGAAGGGGGGGGCGCGGTGGCTGCCGACGCGGGGGTGCTGACGACTGAGGCGATGGCAGCGGAAGTCACTGTGGTTGGGTCGGTCGTCGCGGAGGTGAAGGTCTGGTCTGAACTCTCCGTGGCAGTCGTCCCTGTCTGTGTCGATTCGGATGTGGCTTCCGTGCTGGTATCCGTCGCAGAAGTCCCTGTAGTGGCTTCCGATGATGACGGCTTTTGTTCACCCGACGGCTTGCGGCCCTTACCCTCGGAGCGCGTAACGGGCATGATGTCAGCTGATCTTCGAAGTCGATGATACTAACACGAAGATTAAGTAATTTCTTCAAAGCTTCTTCACTATAGCACTATCTTCAGGTAATATTCCCCACAATATCCGGTGCTCGAAGGACCATTAAATGTGCGGGATACACATTTATGTGCTGGGTTGGTGAGGAATAAAACCAGTGTTGAAGCTTGAAGCCTTCTTTAATCTTCTTGTAGTGTTCCTATTTCTTCAACTGCTGCCCGCTGACTGTGCCGATACCGTTTTTTTTTTTTTTTTTTTTTTTCCTAACTATGGCATCTCGTAGTTGGCCAAGAGTGGCCGTGACTACTTAACCGGTCAATCCTGTGGCTGCCTTAAGCTAACTCAAAGCCTCCAGCCAGGGGCGTGTTACTTATAAATACTAAGTGACTGCGCGCTAAGGGCACCCCCTGTGGGGTACGAACCTCGGCTTAGGGCGTCACTGGGGGGACAGCAAGTTTTGGGACAGGCTGGATCAAAATTGGATAATTATTATTAATCTGGGGAATTTAAAGCTACAGGCTCAGCTTCGGCGCGGGCTGGCGCTTCTTCGAGCAAGGGTCGGGGGGAATTATTAACTCGGGGTTTTCGCGCTGGACCTCGGCGGCGGGGTCGGAATGTCGGTCTTTTGTGTTTGTGTACTGTACTGGTAGCCCTATTGCTTTCCTGGAGGAGAGTAATAGGGTCGTCTGGGTCTAATAGTGTGTGCCTCGGACGGCGGACTTTACTAATATTGGAGGGGGTATATTTAGCGGCCGCGACAACTAGGGGGTTGCGATGTTTGGCGGCGGTATCAAAGAAACGCTTGGAGTTGCGTTTCATGAACTGGAGGATGGTGGGGATTTTGAGATCGAGATGGAGGATCTCGTTCCGGACATAAAAGGGGGATCCCGTGATCATTCGGAGGGCACGGTTCTGTAGGGTCTGCATCCTATGGATGTGGTGGGGTTTCGCGTGAGCAAAGACTGCACAGGCGTACGTCATAATAGGACGTATGCACGCCGTGTAAATGCGCAACTTGCACTTTAGTGACAACTTGCTTTTTGCATTCATTATCGAGTGGAGTCTACCGAGAGCGAAAGCGGCGCGCGAACGAACCTTCTTTATGTGCTCTGCGAAGGTGAGGTGCTCATCGAGAATCACACCTAGATATTTGGCTCGCTTCTCCCAAGGGATAGGCTTACCGAACATGGAGATTGGTCGGGGGGGGGTGGGCCTATGGCGCGGTTTTGAATAAAGAACCGCTTGACTTTTGTCGGGATTCACTTCAATTCTCCACTTCCTGAACCAGTCGCCAAGTTTGGTGACCGCTCTTTGGAGAGTGAGAGAAATCGAGGCTTGTTTGGTGCCTGAGCAATAAATGGCCGTGTCGTCTGCGAACAGAGCCAACTGTGCCTTTTTGCTCCTGGGTATGTCGCTGGTGAACAGCGTGAAGATGAGGGGGGCAAGCACAGAGCCCTGGGGGACGCCTGCGCGGATTGGGTGGGGGGAGGATAGTGCTCCTTCGATGCGATAGCGGAAGGTGCGGTTCGACAAGAAGTCTCGTAAGATGAGTACGAGACGGTCCGGCACACCGAGTTGGTAGAGCTTATATAATAAGCCGTTGTGCCAGACTCTGTCGAACGCTTTCGCTATGTCGAAGTATATAACACCCGTCATCATGCCACGCTGGAAGCCAGCGCTTATGTGTTCGATGATGCGGTGGGCCTGATGCACACAAGAGTGCTGGGTTCGAAAACCAAACTGTTCGTTTGGGATGAGGCCTTTTGTTTCGGCATAGTCTCTGAGACGCTTATAAATAAGTTTCTCATAGACTTTGCCGAGGACATTGAGCAGACTGATGGGGCGGTAGCTCGAGGGCTCAGATTTGGGCTTTCCAGGCTTGGGGATGCCGATGACAGTGGCCTTTTTCCATGCATCTGGGAAGATGTTATTGCTCATGGCACCATTGAAGATGGTGGTCAGTAGCATTATGAGGTGGGCAGGGAATAGTTGTATTACCCTGTTTGTGATGCCGTCTGAGCCGGGAGCTTTACGGGGCTTTAAACCCTTGATGATATCATGCACTTCGTCTGGAGTGACGGGAGGCAGAGGATAGTCAGGGTTTTCGACGGGGGGAAGGGAGGCTCTACGTTCGACTTCAGCGTCGACTTTTGACAAGTGAGCTTGGTCTACTGGTTGAGAGCTGGGAGAGCATTGAGCCTCGAGGCTGTTGGCTAGGCATTCAGCCTTGTCAGCATCGTCGAAGGCGATGGTCTTGTCAGGGCGGAGTAGGGGGGGCATGGAGACTACTTCATTGGACTTTAGTTTCCTTTGAAGTTCCCAGAAAGCCTGATGAGTGGGCTCTAGGTCGCTTAGCATCCTGTCCCAGCCAGCGGTACGCAGCTCCGCTAGGCGTGTCTTTACAGCTCGCTGTAAATGGCGCATATGGGCTTTGTTCGCAAGGCAGGGGAAGTTGCTGTATGCACGGACAGCCGCGTTCTTCTCGCGCAACAGTTCACGCACATCGTCCGGCAATCTCCAGCGACGGTCATCGTCCGCTGGAGTTACCTTTGAACAGTCGTTCAGGACTGATTGTACGTGCTCAGTGAGCGAGTCGATCGCGGCCGTCGTGTCTGCGACAGAGTCGAACTGATCAGGGATGGAGTCCAGGTGTTGGGAAGAAGTGGATTTCAGGCTATTGCTTACTTTCCTCCAATCTGTGACTATTTTGGTGAGAGGGGGTTGAGTGGGGTCATGGAGACCGACACGGGGGGCCAGTTTCATGACCACTGGTCGGTGGTCAGAGGAGAGCTCTTGTACCGCCTCTATAGAATCCAACCGTAGGTTGATATTCTTCAGAAGCGCTATGTCGAGGACGTCGGCGGTATGGTTGGGGTCGTGGGGAAAATGGGTTGGAGTCATCGGGGCGATGACATCGAAGTTTAGTATGGGGCAGAGCCCGAACAGTTGTCTTCCTCTGGTTGAGGTGGTGTTGCTGTTCCAGGCAGGGTGTTTGGCGTTGAGGTCGCCCGCTATGATAACGGAATCGCTCAGGCCGAAGAGGGCAGAGAGGTCGTCAGAAATCGACTGGGGATTTTCTGACGAGGTTTGGGGGGGAACATAGGCCGATACTAGGGTGATCGGTTGGTGTCCTGACATGCCTAACCGGCATACAGACACTTCTAATTTGGATAGGGGGGGAGGGTCCATAGGGATGCAGTGAAGAACCTTTCTATAGTATATGAGGGTGCCACCCTTGTGACACCGAGACCTGTCGTTACGAACTACGCAGTAGTTAGCGATTGACGGGTTACGGACGTTGGGCTTGAGGAAGGATTCCTGTATAAGGAGAATATCAATTTGATGATCACGGAGGAACTCGGCGATCTCATCGCGTTGATCGCGAATGCCATTGGCATTGAAGTAGCCTAATTTAAGGGATCGGGGCTTAGTTCTCCCTTTGGCTTCTTTATCCATAGTGGGGGTTGGGAAGGTTGGCGAAGGAGGATAAGGCTTGGGTGATTTCGGGATAATGCCGATACCGAAATCCCTCCAGATATTTATACAAAAATGGCTAATGAAATGTGGGCAGTCTGATTGGTCAGCCAATCAGAGCACGGGAATATTTAGCCAATCAGAATAGAGTCGATTTCGGCACAGTTAGCTTAAATACGACGAAACTTTACCTTAATGAGAGCCGCGTGACATTATTTGCGTTTTTCTCTCTCTATTATCTGTAAAACTATGGTAAAGCATGTATTTTTACATTCTATAAACTAAGATCTATTTAACAAAAATACAAAATATAAAGAAACATGAAGTACTATTTACAAGACATCTTAACTTACTATTGTGAACACTATAACTATACTATACATATAACTGTTTGTCTGTCACTGTCCCGCACATATATGGTCTAGGATTTTCGTGTTGTTTTGCCTGTGTTTTGGATTTCATAACATACAAAATCGGTCATAGTGGAAGCATATTATGGCGAAGCAAATAATTATCCCGAGTCCAGATTTTTGAAAGGCTTATCGAGTCTAATCAGTAAGTCTGCTGTAAAATGATGTCATGAAATCACTTACAAGAGATTTAGCACTGTCAAAAAACCGATATCAAGTCAATTTCTGTCAAAATTCCAAACTTAGATTGATTGTTTTGAACCATGAATGTTTTAACAAAAACCGCACGTACCTATGGCGTGTTACACATGTCATCTTAATTGGACGCAAACATCGGGAGGCTATACAACTGTCCGAATAGACGATACGGGAATCATACCTATGTCCTTTACCACAAAAGATGGATGCTCGACTGACGTAATACGTCATCAGTTATGTCAGAATAATAGCTGTCATCTTCCTGTCGTCGCAGAATTTGAAACTGACACTGTTTCTGCAATAGTAGGCTTGCTCTTTATCACGAAGAACCTAATTAAGTCATTAGTTCATAAGCAAAGTAAGTGTGTTTGACAGAACAACTTTGAAAAGCTCTCAAAAGGGTGCTATGGATAGAGAAATGCATACCACAAAATAGAAACGCATTATTCATGCAGTTCGTTACAAAAATTACACGTTGTAATATTTCATATTTTTGTTTTTACGATAGGGGAGGAGATTCTCTTGCGTTGTTAATAAATTATTAGGTTCCTATAGATTTTTTGTACTAATTGGACCACACGGCATGTGAGGGTTAGTACAGTGGCGGTCGTAATTAGTTGGGGTTATTTAGTGCAATTACTTAGAAGTGTTGCATGCGTAAGGTTTTTTTTTATAATATGATCTATTTTATGAAGTCCACCTGTGTATCCGTAATGAAGCCGATGGTTCGTCAGATTACGATTTGTAAAACTATCAACACATTTTCTTTTTTATTTAATCTACCAGCAAAAACGGCCCTGAGTATGAAAATACCTTTATACTTATTCAAAGACACTGAATGTTAAATAAAATACGACTCTCTAGAATACCTAATAAAATATAGGTGATACAAATTACAAATATATCATGATGCCCACACAAAACATTGGGGTATTTCTCTAGAAATCGGATTAGAAAAGTTAACTTTGCATTTGATAGCTCAATTCTTGAGGTTGGCTATTGAACATCACGTTATGTCTTGCAAGCAAGTCGTCGAGCAAGGTGGGTGAAGTTGCGGGTCACAGCTAGTCGAAAGATAAACGTGCGAACGATAGAAACGTCAGACTGTTTACCTTCAATTTGATGAAAACACCACTTAATTATACCAACATAAATAGTACGTTCGAATTTAGTTCAAGGTTTGATCTCAAAATGTAACAAAACATGTTTCCACACTCACACAAAAAAATAATCTAAAATAGCTTTTAAACCGAACTCGTTGTCACACACAAATTATTATATTACAAAAAAAATGTGTACTTTTTTCGGCCGCACGTGTAACATGAACGATGGTATAATAAAATATGTCGCATCTTAAAAATATGGTTTTATTAATAGCTCAGAATGAAATTATTAGGGCGGACATGGGCCATAATGAATAGCTTTATATCAGATCGGAATGGTGATATAATTGATCTTAAGCTATCTTTAAGCTTGTTTTGTTTTTTTTGGTATAGAGCGTAAGGAATATTGTGTGTGGTAATTAATAGCCATTTTACTAATATTATAAACGCGAAAGTTTGTGAGGATGGATGGATGGATGGATGGATGGATGTTTGTTACTCTTTCACGCAAAAACTACTGAACGGATTTCGATGTAATTTGGCACACAGTTAGTATATAACCCGGATTAACACATATGATTCCTTTTATCCCGATATACCTACGGGATCGAGATTTATGCGGGTGAAACCACGGGGTGCTCGTAATGTATAATCTTATATTTATAAAAATCTCGTGTCACGATGTATGTCCTGAATGAACCGATCTTGATACTTAAAAGATAGGATAGTTGTCATCTCGATTATTAACCTCAAGTAACAGCGCGTGCAGGCGATGCGATGCGACGGAGGGGGGAGGAACAAGACATTTCACGCGGACGAAGTCGCGGGCGGAAGCTAGTAATATTGTAAATGTGAAAGTTTGTATGTTTGGATGTTTGCTACTCAGTCACGCAAAAACAGCTGACCGGATTTGGATGAAATTTGGCACACAGATAGATTATAACCTGGATTAACACACAGGATATTTCGTATCCCGGTAGTACTTTCCCGTGGGATAATTTCTCACCTCCACGTGGGCGAAGCCGCGAGCAAAACTAGTGATAAATAAAATTGTTTCGTTTTATTCTGTACCAATCGTTTCTGAGTTTATCGTGAATGAAATGGCGTCCGGTGGGTGATGAACCAAATTGTATTACAGAAATGGAAAGCACCCTTCATTTGCGTCCAATCGATTGATACAAACGAGCGATAATACGGCCGTAATCAATCAGCTAGGTAGAATAGATTGGTAGAGCGGATTGTTTTCTAGGCAGGTATGTGTGTTACAATTCCCACACATGTAAAAGATTTAAAGTGGATCCGCAGTTGTAGCCTGCGAAATTCAAATTTTCTTGCGTTTTTTGCAATTTGCAGGTCAGCGTCAGGTTGTATGTTGATCAATATATGATTCACGACTAAAACAAATATGTATTTACATAATTATAACCATAAAAATCATCAATACATCTCTCTAAGTTAGATTAGTTCTCTTTTGATCTAAAATATCACGATTTCTGAAATCAGATCAAAAGAGAACAAATCTAACTTATTGATGGTTTTTATGGTTATAATTTACATGCATAGTTGTTAAAGTCGCGAATCATGTTTTGATCAAGATACAACCCGACACTGATCTGCAAATTGCAAAAATGCAAGAAAATGTGAATTTCGCGGAATACAACTGCGGATCCACTTTAAGTAAAATTTAAAAAAAAAAAGTCAAGAGGTGTCATGGGAGACTCGGTTGGGACGAAGTTCCTTTTGATGTATATTATGCATTTAATAACAGGCACAAAAAAAATAACAACGTTTGAGAGTAACTAAATGCAAAAAAAAAGTGTCGTGACGGTCAAAATGTTATTTTTATCTCGGTCTAGCTCTCATTCGCCAAACGTGCGATAACAAACATCGTTCCAAAAATATTATGCGATCAAAATAAGAACTGGACTTACTTAGTCTATGGTCTTAACTTGTCTTTGATACGTCAGCTTAGAACTCAGCATGTTCTGAAATAAAATTCCAATAAAGTTACTGTTGCTGCTAAATCACTTTTGAAGGAATTTTATCATTTAGTAACAACCCTATCCTTATTTTGATCATTCATCATCAACAGAGATCGGATATTCGGATCCATATTTACCTAAAGTTGAGGTGTTGGCTAATATGGAATGCACTTTTGTATCGATCGTAAAAATTTCGCGATTCAGGAATTGATAAATTTAGTACTTTTTGACCATAGAATCGACACGCACTACCGTACTACGGGAGTGGCTCTTACACCCTACACACACATATATTTGCATCGGGGGTTAAAAATGAATTTCAAGCATAAGAATGGTTATGTGATCCCGGTGTCTCGGTATTTTTTAAATAAAGAATACCATATATTTAAGAAGTCTCTTCTATACCATGTATCCGATTAGTTGTGCATTCCCTGATTTTCTAGAATCCCGGGATTTATATTAAGAAAAAAAAAATAAGAAGCCGCTTCCATAATTTAAAATTAACTTTAGATAAATATGCATCCGATTATCCGATCTCTAATCATCAACATCTTGTCTAGCCTTTGCCCAACTCTTTTGGGATCCGCTACCAGTCTAACCAGATGCAGCTGAGTATCAGAATTTTACATGGAGCGACAGATTTATTTCCTTATTTTGATCATTCGCATAGCTGAAATGCTTCTCCATAATAAATATGATGTAGCTATAACGTCATAAGTCCATACATTTTAAAGAGAACCCTTTGAAGCAATACAAACACTCATGAATTTGTCCACGTTGCTTTCAATAAATCACTAAACGCATTAAAGTTATTTCTGAGACAAGATACAGTTGATAATCCTAAATAGTCCTCCTATGCAGTAACTAACAAGCCCTCTCACATTTGTCTTGTAACCCTTTGACACTTGTATAAAATTGAACCTTAATTCCGAAGTTCAAAGTTGAAAATCACTTGTAATGTTCTACTCTTCAAAGCTTTTACACTGAACTGCATTTTGCTCTAGGTTACGTACTGAATAAAAGTTGGCGTCAAGTCGTTGTAAGTTGTACTAAAGTAATAAGTTTTTTGTTTACGAAAATCTTGAATTAAAAGTTTGTAATCAAGTAGTTTCCTACAGAATATTATAAATAGACCTTCGTTTTATACTTACAGCTAAATATCAGTTTTATACAGCCACGCAACAATTTATAAGTGGATTTATACCTAAACAAAATTCTCTCTTACAAAAAAAAATCCTCAAAAATTTAATTAAAAACAAAATATTACGATTCATAAAATGCATTTCGTAACAATCCCTGTTGCCAAAACTTCTGGATTTATTTACTGAATTCCCTTCTTTTCTTTTACTACGGGAGTGGCTTAATTTTTTGGCTCGCCAGTGTACCCAATTGAGTACAGTCGACAACGTGTTCGTTTTTCAGAAAGTGCTTTGAATGGTACAACTTGAGCACTTTGTAGTTAGGCAAAAGTGCCAAAACTGCTTCGATAGTAAGTAGGTATAGAAACTCTTAACAAATAATATATTTTTTTAAACAAGTCTTTAAGTAACACACTACCCGTTGAAAGCTAGGCATGGCCGGAATGGACATAATGAAACAAAAGTCTTCCAACCCCTTTGTTGAATTAAGTTTGATACCTACTTATTTATGTTCAGCTTTACACATTAAACATTCCATGCTTGAAGCTCATTCAGACTTTATTAAAAAGGAGCCATTTTCTTTTTAATATCTATTACCTGGGACTTAAAAATGAAATGAAGCGAAATTTGGTTTTACTGTAAGTACAGCTCTGCCTAACCCTTGGGGACAACAAGCGTCATGTTGTGTGTTAAGCGAGAACCATAATTTGTTTCTAATATATTATTGCTTAATTTTGAACATAATACCTATTCAATATATTATCGTTATGAAAGTAAAGCAGAGTGCAATGTTTACTCTTTACCTTCCCACGCGTGTCATGGCGTCGATCAGGGGAATTGATATTAGATATTAATATCGAACGACAGTTTAGTGGAACGGCGCGCGGTTGTTCGGCCGCCATATTGTATTATTGTGTGTGTTCTCAAGGCTATGGATGTGTCTCTTCTCATTTTAGAATCGTCTAGTATACAGGGCATTTTTTTAATCACTATCCAAATTTTCGCAGGGTGGTCTAACCATGAATATGAACAACTTTTACTATGGGACCAATTCTGAAATCACGAAGAAAAAATCAGCTGATTCATACAAAAGTTCAATACCTACCTACTCGACCAAAATGTATTAAACACCTGATTTTTTTTCGCGATTTCAGGTTTAGTCCCATAGTAAAAGTTGTTCATAATGATGAGTACAATGACCCCTTAAGAGGTTAACGGTGATTTAAATTACACATTGTATGGTAAGAAGTATTGTAGATTAACGGGTTTTTTTTTTACTTAGTTTGTACTGTTCCACTGCTGGGCAAAGGCCATATCAGGTTAAGCAACTAAAATAATGTCAAAAACGCTCTGGAGTCCAAATTAGAACAGTTTAATTTAAGGCACTGAAATCAACTTTTTTGAGTTTTAATTATTACTACTGTCTTAAGAGCGAGCGTTTACGACGTGCGGCATTTCATGCAAACTTTGAAGTCCTTGTTTTTCGAAATGAATGAACCGATTTTAGTGAAACTTCATACGCATAAGCAGGATACATAGGTCTAAAAGTTAGTTAAGAACATTTCCGAAATGTCTTATTTAAAAAAAAAGATAATTGGAAATATCTGTTTCTATGGAAAATTTAAAATCGGTCGAATTTAGCTGTAACACTATTTTTCGAAAATGTTCTTAAATAACTTTTTAGACCTATGTATCCTGCTTATGCGTATGAAGTTTCACTAAAATCGGTTCATTCATTTCGAAAAACAAGGACTTGAAAGTTTGCATGAAAGCCGTACGTCGTAAACGCTCTTAAATTCAGGTCATAGAAGACCAAACAGAAAAAGTCTGAAAAGCTGTGCCCCAAAAACGATTCAATTTGTAGACCCATCTTGAAATGTGGAGGTAAGTTTATAACTTTTTCATAAAATATCTTGACCTCTGCTTTACACTACTTTAAACTTACAGACTCAGCTCACACACAGACGAACCTCGCCGTGTGTCTTTTTGCACAGTCGTGCTTAAACTCTGTGGCTGTGTAAACTGTGTGTGAGTGGAGCGTCTCCATTAAAGTCAATTGAACAACGAGTGGCCGGGGAACGGCTCATGTTGGAGGGAACCACGATTTGTTTTCTTTAGTTCAGGGACTGGTAATCTATACTAATAATATAAAGAGAAGTGAGTTTGTATGTAGGGGGTAATCTTCGGAACTACTGATCCGAATACGAAAATTCTTACACAGCCGCTAAAGTATAGACGAGTGTCATAAATAATACATATTTTATGTTAAAACAAGCACCTGGAAGAAGTCGCGGGCAGAAGCTAGTGTAAAGTAAACTAGATATTAAATTGAATCGAGCTGCCTGTGAAGTGTCGCCACATTATTCAAAACTATTCATGCCCAGACGTTAGCGGCTAAAGCCAGAATATTAAGACATTGTTATCTAGGTTTCTGATCTTGGATAAATAAAAAACACACCTACAAATCATCATCCTAACCGACTGAAAGAAGGCTATTGAATATTTCGGTAACTTTTTTGTATGACTAAAAATTTCGTAAAAGAGACTGAAGGAGGCTGTTGTATGCTTCTCTAAATTTATTATGTGACATTGTAAGCTTAACTTCCGTACTTCCAAAATCGTTCACGCTTCAACCTAACAACTATTGTATTATAACAAATAACAAGCTTCCTTTCCAAGCTGACTTTATGCCTACTTCAATTACTTCCTAGTTAAATCAAAACCATTATCTCTTTCCACAAATACTCTATATAAGGAATATTTTTCAAAAGTCAGATAAATTTTCTAAACAAAAGCAGTCAAACCGCAATATTTAAAAACACACATAAAAGTTAACTGCCTATTGAAAAATCAGCTCTCATAAAACGTATTTTAAATTTTTGCCTCCCTCTAGCATACACCCTCGTCGCTTCGCCATCAAAGCCGTCTGCTTGAAACACGTATTCTCATGGGAAACGACGGAGCACCGCAGTCCTAGTAATTAAATTATATCGTACTTAAACTGATTTTATTTACACCACACACTTGATTGTGAGTTGTCTGTGTTGTTTGGCGGATCCAAGTAATGGGGCGGTAAAAGAGTTAAGGTTATTGAGGGCGGAAACCTTTGGAAGGTTGTCCTTTTTGAGATTTTAGGAAGGAGGGATGAGACCAAATCAGCATTCACTAACATTGCATTGTGTTGCTTCTCGTTGGTTTAAATATGTAACTTATTGGTGTTGGTCATTTTCTCGGACAGAAAATAGACTGAGAATCACTGCAGCCTTCAGCATTCTTTGAAATGTTGACTTGTAAAATAGGTACGTAAAGTTCAATGCACTTTAGGGCAAATAAAAAAACTCACATTAAAAAAAATATTCCACAACAGCAAAGCGTTTGCCTATCACTGCCAGAGCAGCTCTATATTTATTGTCCATTGAGCGCCACATAGGAAATATTTTTCACTCCCCGACCGCAAGTTTGACATGTCCAGCAGTGGAATACAAAACAATAAAAAACCGTATAAAAAAACCCAGTATTTACGTTACCGACCGACCCAACCATAAAAGTCGGGCCAAAAAATTGTAACAGTGGCTGTAACAAAAGAAATAAATACTGCGTACACTGGAGTGCAAAAAACTGTATTGACGTAAACTGATGAAATGCTCTCCAGTGGACGAGTACTGTTCGGAATTTTTCCTTTTTTGACGGCACTGTGCCAGTGGTGCACTGCTAGCCACAGTTAGGTATCCTTCGGTCTGATAAGAAGTACAGCTATTTGTTTACTTGACAGGAGTGTCGTTAAAAATGGCTGCTCGTTGAAAAGACTTTATTTTTATTTATATCACGTTCATTTTCTACGAAGAGTTTGTTTTTAAATAGATTTATTACGCGGTTGAGCTGATGTGGTTAAATGAGGTACTTATGTCGTCTCGTCGGGTAACAGCATGTTTTAGAAGCCATGAAACGCCTACAATTTATTCTTAACGGAGCAGGATAAGTAATTGCTCACGATATTCTTTATAAAATAACCAACGGTAACTAAATACGGCTTTTAATTTTTATCTTTTTATGAACTGGTTTAAGCAACGCCTTTTCGTCATTCAAGTTTAAACACAATCGTCACGCTTGTGATTCTAAACAATAGGTGGATTATATTTGCTTTTATCTTCGATTTCAGCCACACACAGTTTCTATAAACTGTTAGAATACATACCTACTTACATTCAGAAAAACATTCAAATTTTAAACTATCTTATCCATTCTAGCTCTACACCACATAGCATTCTCGGCACGATTCACGAAATTCGCAACAAACCATCATCCGGGACACAAAACATAATCTTAGATCAACAATTTAGTACGCATCGCAATAAAAGTGGTAATAACAGCTTACAGAAAAATTCGCGAGAGGGCGTTCAACCGCTGGGCCGTTTTTTGTGGCCCGACGTGCAACCGTGATTGGCCTTCTGCCGAAAAAATCATATCGCGTGATGTTATCACGCAACGTTACTATTAGTTCAATGTATGTGAATAAAAGGAAATAATAAAGAAACAAGGCCGTTTGAGAAAGAATGAATCTAATATAAGAGGTTTGGTTTGGTGTGAAGAGTTGGATTGGAAGGTTGTGTTTCATTGAATGTAGTTTTCAGTAGGTCAACAAATGTAATGTACCACTTTCCAACCTTATTTCGTTAGTAATAAGGTCGAAAAGTGGTTCACCGCAAATGTCGGCGATGGTACATAAGCAAACTATATTTTTTAAAAAGTAATAGAAAAGTTTCTTGCCAGCTCTTCTCCATAATCAGTCGTATGAAGACCGACTCCATACGACCGATTGGTACCGTGCGCCTAGCTTCTGACGTTTCGTAAGTGACCATGTAGGTTTATGTAAAACAAAATAGTTTGACTTTTTCTCGAAGGAAATGAAAAGAAAATTTTGTTGGTAAGAGTTTATTATCAGTAACAGGAATGCTCACACAGACACACTCAAGGATTATTAACCAGTTTGCAGTTTGACATTAAAGATATTCTTAAGATGGTGAAACGCCCGCGGCTTCGCCCGCGTGTATGTCGGAAAATATCCCATGCATGGGAAGGTCCTACCGGGATTGAAAGAATATATGTGTTAATCCAGGTTATATCTGTGTGCCAAACATGCAAACTTTCACATCTTCTTTACATTCATACAAATAAATAAAATTGAAGTGTCTGTTTGTAATGTCAAAATAACAGCTTTTTACTAAATGCATATGACAGTTTACTTTATACAATACCTGTAACGAAATAGCAATTTTTAAAATTTATGACTGTCTGTCTGTTTGTTCCGGCTAATCTCCGAAACGGCTGGACCGATTTTGATAGGACTTTCACTGGCAGATACCTGACCTTATAAGAAGTAACTTAGAGTACTTCTATTTTAGAAAAAGAAATAAGGTTCCGCGCAAAAAAAAAACTCATGAAATTGTGAACAAAATCCGATTTTTGAATCGGGATTGACAGAGAAGTAGTGTCTAATATTAATAGGGTGCGGGTCAGAAGTTTGTGCTACAAAGTGATTGTTCACAGCTAATAACAATATATGTATAAGAACGAAATGACTTCCCTTATCACCAAACACAGTCCCGACTGGATGCAGTTTGTAATAAATAATCAATTTTAGCACAATTTATAAATTATCTTTTGTTGCAAATGAATCATTTTAATTACTCAGTTCCTGCTGTCGACTGTCGGATGCTGTGGTCCACACACGTTCATCTTGTGAAGACAGTTTTGTAAATTTGAAAGACTATTGTTTATTTACTCTGAAGTGACAGAAGATTTAAAGTTTTGGTGAGTTTGCTTTCTCGTATTTTGAAGATTGTATGAGTTTCCATTATATTAATTTGTTTTAAATTTAAGACCTTTTTAGTTAGAGGCGCATACAAATGGTGTGATAATCTAAATTACAATTATTTCTAATCCAAACATTTCGAATCCCAATAACAAAGATTTTGTTCTGTCCTTCGGGCTTCCATGCCCGTTCGATTTTCACCTGGACAAAATATTTTCCCACTTCATTGTGTTCGGTGGAGTTCGGGTTCGAGTTCGGTTCAAAACCGAACGTGTGATTCTAAATAATAAACAATAGTTTACGTACGTTCCTTATTTAGAGTAGCAGCTCTCGTTTAGAATGTATTTTATTGTAAAAAAATTATATTTATCTTTAGACGGTACATCTCACGGTACGGTACTCAAACCAATACGAACAAAAATATAAAAATAGCACCTCATTCAGTAACAGAATCGCGTGTCAATCAACAGTCACGTACCTATGTACTTCCGATAATGACAGACAACGTGACACGAGGCTCAACACGCTGACAGAATATGTTATTAACTTATATTACTGCTGATGCTTGATAACTTGAATAAACGAATAGCATAATATGTATTGCATGTTTTAAGAGGCTCGATTTACTCGAAAATTGGACTGCTTCTGCGACCATGATAAAAATAGTATTCTATCTGCCAAGCGTGGTGAAAACAATGCATTTTTAGTTGGGTAGCATTAAAATAGTGGTAATATTTAAATATAGGTCTATCGAGGAAATTTAAAGACAAAATCCCGTGCACACGATGACCACATCTGTTAGCAAGCGTTTTTACTACAGCTGCCGAGCGCTGCAAGCAATAATAGTCTTTACGGTTTTTCTCCCATGGTTCCTATAGTGGTCCAAAAGTATCAGATAGGTCAGATAGGTAAACAAATAGATCAGAAAACCTGTGAATGCCAATTTTTAGTGCCACTTACAAATTGAGTGCTTTGAATAAAAAATCTTTATTGTCGCCGGTTAATACATTCGCCTTATCTTAGAGTAATCTTACATATGAATCGTATTTATGTATTGCACAAATGATACTGCTACTGATTCCCAAACTAAGCTTGAGCTTGTATTTTGGGAAACAGTGTTCAGCCGCAGGAAGTGTCACATAATATATAAAATACGAATACATTGGTTTGAATGTCGCTGCAGTGTATTGATTATTTGAATACTGGAACCCGAAATTCTAATTTTAAATCACCTTTTAGATGTTTTTCATTTGACAATGGAGGCTAATTTTATAACCTAAATCGTCGATGATTCTTCAATTAATATACAATTTAATAATGTTATTCAAACAATAATTATTATTGTTGGTAAAAAGTGGTGAGATAGGAAAAGTAATATTATAAATGCGAAAGTTAGTTTGTTTGTTTGTTACGCTTTCACGTAAAAATTTGGCACATGGAGAGACTACGACCTGGGTTAAATAGGAAATAGGATACTTTTTATCCCGGTCGTACGTTCCCTTGCGATAATTTCTGACTTCCACGCGGGCGCAGCCGCGGGCAAAAGCTAGTTCCGTATATACTCATATAGGGAACTAGCTTTTTCCCTTTTGATTGCGTAAGAATTTAATTTACTTCTGGAGCAGACCATAGGTACCTACGTCTTGAGCATGCGCATGCGCACCCTTGGTAGTCAGCTCCGCTTCACTTATTCGCTAATATTTACACCACGACACTATTAGCTATTCTCATATGCTCGTAATTTCTGCAGACACGAGGGAAAAAATTCGTACTGGTTCTAATATAATGGATTGTACACGTGTTTATGGAGAAGTCATGTGGACTATGGACTTTGAAGGGCCAATGATGGAGTTACCTGTGTGCTACCATACGTCGTATTGCATTAAGCATGAGTCTAAGATCAGTATCAGAACAATTTGCAAATCAACTTCAAGGTAACGAAACCAGGCAGGTAGCTGTTGACATGAGCACTCTGTGCACGTCCTTTGTTGACGATGGTAGCGGCGCGTGTGGGCATGTTTACTGGCATGGCATACCTGTTACAAAGTTTGTACTACATACTGTATGCGGTAAGGTGGCTAAATGGCTTCGTGACGTTGGTCCGCGGTCCCAGTTGTGTCTATGCTTCTAAGTTTTTGGTCGTGGGATCGATTCTTGCACGGGACAAAACCCACATCTCTGGGTGTAAGGGAGTCCTTGCATGTCTACTCTACGAAGTACAGTCTCGAACACCATGTAATCATGTTTTCTCCTACTGTAATGTTTGTTTTATGTTGTTACAAATATACTATTTTGTAACCTATAATATTATGAAATAGGTGTTAAGTCTTATCTCAAAGTTGCAATCGTTATTCAACGAGAAAATCGCTTTTGAATTTTGCCAAGTGTTTACATAGTGCTCGTGATACATGATAAATTACACACACACGTGATACATGATACAGGATAAATTCATAGGTCAGCAACAAAACAAAAAAAAAATGTAGTCGTCTTCTGTAACACGGTTCGATCCAATCATATTTATACGAGAAAAATCCCTGCTCATACTGTAGTGAAAAGATTAGTCTGCACATCTAAGTACCTACTAGTGTTTTAATATGACACTGCAAATTTAATTCATTCAATAAACCTACATGGGCAGTTTTTATGAAACGCTGGAGAAGAGCCGGCAAGAAACTCCACGGTTAGTTTTTTAAAAACAATTGGCTTTTACGATGTTTTCAAATTACAGTGTTAAAAGGTATGCGAAGACAGTATAGGTCTGTCTACAGGTACCAGGTACTTACAACATAGGAAATTGCCAACAAATCGAAACATCTACGAGTCTACCAGACGTACAACGTTTTCATATTCACAAAATAGAAAATAATCTATATGTATAAAAGGTATATAAAATAATAAAAAGAACTGTTAGAACCAACTATCATATGATATTACCATTAACCAAGCCAGAAAAATATCTGTAGACAGTCACAAAACCACTGTCAATACAATTTAATTTACCTACCCATGTTACCTAAATGTAATATCAGCCCCGTACACATTAAATAGTATTTTACACAAATAACTGCATCCTGTTTCCAATTACCCAAATGATGGTTATTATCTCACAAAACATTTTATTAAAAGTAATTAGCATTCAACTAACATGTTTAAAACAATTGTCCAAACACGCCGTATAAAAGAGCTTATATTCCAGTTATAAAACCCATGCGAATTTAGGCCTTCATGTAAGAGAAGTTAGGTTGGATTTACGTTTGTGTGTACCTGTAAGGGACGTGATACACGTTTGGAAAATAGTATAATGTAAATGCAGAAATGAATCGTTGTACCTACAATATGAGGAAGGATTTTATTCAAATAGGTTCATTCCGTAGAAATCCTGTCTGAAATAGAATTGATTGAAAAAGAGAAGGATGAAAGTTTTCATTGGGAAAGCCGGTTGTTAAATGTGTGCGAAAGTACATACATAAACATAGGACATTGGCCATTACTAGGGAGGCAAAAGGAATATTTTTATGTGTTATAAATTTTAATTGACACACACAGTGTTTGCAAAGAGTCCTGCTTCATGGAAAAATCCTGAGTGTATATTCAGTCATTTTAAAGAGGTTGAATGATCGCAAAAAGTATATACATCTGCTGATCAACATCACCTTTCCAAAGGCCCTGTAACTGCTGAACGTGCTGTTTCACTTTGCCATAGGTTCATAACACCTATAATTTTAAAATACTCGACACTCTTCCGAAAGCCACAAGAAAAATTCTGTTAACATAACAACAGGAAAACAAATGAAGTTACAAAGATACCATTACTTAATTACAGCATGCAATCGAGCGAAACAAACGGATGCTCAGCGAGTAAAGGAAACTAACCTGATTAAATGATTCACGCACCTCACGCCGGTTAACTGCAGTTTAGCAAATAACTGGTATCTTGTCATGTAAACAGTGTTATTAATATTATACATGTAGAATAAGATCAGTACTTTCCTGTAATTTAATTAGTTATCAAAAGTGTGGTTGCTTCGAAGTTGTTATAAGCTGGTACTTTTTCCACTCCCTAATATCTTCTGCCAGGTTCTGTTCTCCTAGTACTTTCACTATTCTGCTACTCAGGGGTCTACTCCCTAAGTCCATCAACGAAGATACGGGCCCGTCCGAAAGTAGTTAATCAGTTAAAACAAGTGTAAAATTAAAATTTTCGGACGGGCATAATACATCGGGCATAGGAACAGCTGTAAAATCGTGTTGTCATTCATTCTTAGTTCGAAAACCGAACTAATCTTATGTCCGTTAGTGATACGGAGTAGGAAACGCCCGTAACTTCGGCCGAAATAACGCTCTTCGCGCTTAGGGAGTAGACCCCCAGCACCCTAATTGTGTAACACACTATCAAACACATATCTGAATGATTTTGAAGCATATTGCTAATCCATTGCTTCATATGTTTTAAAAATTTGTGTGCTCAACAACGTAAATAACGCAATGAATGTTGTTGAACTGTCAAACTGAAACCGATTCCTATTGTTAGCGTGTTACGCAATTACCCCGCTGGATAGATTTGATGCCGACTTTGAGGCACTCAAATGCTCTGTTGTCGTCGATACGATATCACAGTCCACTGCTCAACTGCCACTACTGTCATTGCCTTTCACAAGTTGCACCAGAACACCCGGTATCTGCCTTCTGCCTCTACTTCATCATCATCATCCACTGCTGGCTGAGCATTGTCCTATCTTTACTAGTCCCAACCTCCACGCTCTTGGTCTCATCCAGGTTCTACATGCGATAGCAACAATGCCGCCCGCCCATCTCTTGAATCCAAGCTCAGAATCTTAATCAGTTCATGGCACATTTCTGGGTAGACTGGAAGCCTACCCTAAACCACTCAAACAATATGTTATCAAAACGTAGTCCCGTATCTAAAACCCATTGGATTGGGTTGGATGAATAAGATTAATTGTAATGTTGGGGTCAGCTTCCAGTCTAACCAGATGCAACTGAATACCAGTATTTTACACGAAGCGACTGTTTAGCCACAAGCCCCTCTCTTCTAAAACCCATTCATTGCTCTTAAACATTCATAACCTACACACCACTAAAGTCACAAAGTCGCCCATAACCAGTTAATCTAAATAATCGAACACTAAACATTACGACTTCCGATGGCGGTGTGTGTCGCCCTTAACATGCGTACGCGCATGACTCATGGCGCAAAATAGGCACTTGTCACGTGCCGGGGCAATGGCCCTTCAGTTGTTGGGTTGGGAAGGGGGTAGGCAGAAGAGGGCTAAAAGTTGTGTTGGATAGGAGATAGATTTAAGAGGGGTTGGATTTTTTTCGGGCTTTGATCGAAAAGTCGTTAGTCAAATAAGTTTGGGTTAAAAGGTACAAGATATTTTAGCAAGGGTAGCAGTCCGAGGGTGTCTTCTTTGAAAATCGAAACTGACCGACACATGAGTAGAACAAATCTTTGAACCCAGGATGACAATCCTATGTAGGACTGTTTACGGAGATTGATTTACATACCAGATCAATGTCAAGATTTTCACCGTTCCATTGGTTTACTGAAACCATTAAAATGTACGGAGATTTTCTTACTTTTCTTTGATTACTCTCTAATCCCTATTTAGTAATTACACACCCAGGACATCGAAAACAAAACCTCGGAAAAAATTACTCACTATTCGCAGTAACTTTTCACAAGTCATGTGCGTACGCAAAACAGGCACCTGTCAAATATCGGGTCATTGGACTTTTGACTTATAGTAACACCTTGTACCTGTCACTTTTTATTAAAGAAGTGAAACGACCAACATATAGTTAGACGTGTGGTAGGTATAGGTAATTAGGATACTTACTGATTTGTCAGCAAAAAATGTGACACAGGATATTCAATCAATAAAACCGGCCAAGTGCGGGTCGGACTCGCGCACGAAGCGTTCCGTACCACAGTACAACATAATACTTCAGTTAAAAAAACACGTTTTTTGTATGGAACCCTCTTTAATTTGTAACTTATTTTATTTTATTATTTGTTATTATCAGTGATAGGAATAGGTAGTGCTAATTTGCCTAAACTTCGAGGAAAGAAGTAACATAGAGTGGATAATACCTCCTCTAAAATCCCGGAATAATTTTAATGACGTTTAAATCCCGGGATCTAAAAACCACGAATTATTTATTGGAATTTATATATAGTCACAAATTATTGATTTGCAAAATCATAACATTTCTTAGGGTTTTATGGTGTACATAGTAAAGAGTATCCGTGTCGGTCCCGGAGAAAGAATAGACCACCCCATCTCATCCCATGGGTGTCGTAGGAGGCGACTAAGGGAGCTCAAGACCCAGTGCATACCATAAAGCACTTTGGGTCACCCGCGCGATGGCGGGTAAACCATCAACAATCGCATTCCCAAGGAGGGTTGGTGTCAGGCTGGCGGCCGACTGTAAAACTGTGCCAAAACCCCAAGCAACATGTGTGGAAATGATATGATGCGCGATAGGACTAGGGCGTACCCCACAGGCGACGCGCAGGCGCAGCACCCGGCTCCTGCGGGAAGTGGACAAGGGTTGTTGCACCACCTCGGGCGGGGGCAACGTAAGAAGCGAGCCCGGGAAGTGAGACTGAGGTATGCAAGTTGGAATGTTGGGACGATGACTGGAAGAGCCAGAGAATTATCGGACGTATTAAAAAGAAGACGAAAAGTTGAAAGGAAATCGTTTGGCTTGGTATGGACATGTGAAGAGGAGGGAAGAAACGCATGTGACTAAAAGAGTGATGAATATAAATGTTGATGGATGGAGAGGGAGAGGAAGGCCAAAGAAAAGATGGATGGATTGTGTGAGGAATGATATGAAAGAGAAGGGAGTGAATGATAGCGTGACTTTTGACAGGGGAAAATGGAAAGAGAAAACGTGTTGCGCCGACCCCAAGTAACATGGGACAAGGGCAGGAAGATGATGATGACATAGTAAAGAGTATTCTATCTATCTATAATTAAAGTCCAATAAATAATTCGTGGTTTTTAAATCCCGGGATTTAAACGTCATTAAAATGATTCCGGGATTTTAGAGGAGGTACTATCCACTCTATGTTACTTCCTTCCTCGAAGTTTAGGCAAATTAGCACTACCTATTCCGATCACTGGTTATTATAGCGGCAATAGAAATTCACCTTCTGTGAAAATTTCAACTGTTTACCTATTACAGTTCATAGATACAGCCCGCTGACAGACAGACGGACGGACGGACAGCGGATGCTTAGTGATAGGGTTTCGTTTGGCACTCTTCGGGTACGGAACTCTAACAACTAAATAGTTACTGATACCTGTTTCGCTAAGATTGTGAAACAGTGAAAGTGTTGGCAGGTAGTCCTATGTATTATTGCGAAGATTTTTGTTTAAATTCATGAATGGTTTAACGCAATCGATTAGGGTGCATACTCGGTAGACTCTAATAATCCTTCCATATCCTAAGGGCACGTCTTCCCTAGCATTACCGCGCCCTCCGGTCTACTCCTTGATATGCAATGGCCTATATGTAGCCCCATGAAACACGAGGCTTTGGGTTCATTCGAGTAATCGAGTCTGATCAAACCACGCTGGGGTCGGTGCATTTCATTCATTCATTCATTCGAATGGTTTAACGCAATCGATTGTACTAAGGTAAACAGTATAAAAACCTACACTAGGCCCTAATTAGAACTTAATAGCTCTGAAAATACAACACATTTTCCAATTGTTTAATGCGTTATGCATGAGAAGCAGATAGATCCGTATCATACACTATTCCATGAAAAGAGCTTAGTATTTATTTCGCCTGAAAGTACAGTTAACACTGCTATTTTTCTTTAATACCACACATTACCATAGACTGACATTATTCTCAAAAAGACATTAAAATGCACTGCCGTTTCAACAACACAATATTAAACCCCGCACACGCTAGCATATTTATGACATATTCTACGTCAAAAAGTCATTTATAATCAAAAGAGCAACGCGTATGACGTAAGCAAAACAAATCTGTAACATAAATACTAAATAGTGATGGGAACATTGAAATTAAACCCGGGATTGAAATTATAGGAATCGCGGGATTTGTGGTAGCATGAGAATTTGAACCGACTGTCACGGTCGTCGTTAATGGACACATCTACCTATCTGTATGTCATGTACCGTAGTTGGAATTTGGTATCATTTTGGTGAACAGTAGGTAAAGCAAATTATGTACTTATTCTAGTAGTTTACGTTCGATAGATGCGTAAATGAAACCTTTCAGATAAAAAGTGATGACTGCGTGTTATCTTTTATCAGTTCCAGGGCAACCAGAGCGAAAACAGTATCAATATCGAACACACAATGACGCAGTTTTAAGTATTAACCGTATTAAGCACAAAGCGTTTACTAACATAAAGTTACATACAGCTGTTGCGGTAAAAAGAAGAGAAAAAATCTGTTCAACCGCAATCAAAATCACTGTCAATTATAAACTGATGAAAGAAAACATTCACAAAAACCGCCAGATCATGTATTCAACTATTACGACTCGTCCTAAAATCCACCATAAAATCCCGGAATCCCGGGATCGCAAGCCAGGATACGTACAACACTAACCGTTGCATAATACACACAGGATTTGAATCGTCAACTAGCTAGTTATTAGAATTGCAAAATTTTGCAAATCCCGCTAAATATTCCGGGATGCGTCACTTCGTTTGACAAAAGTTAGTTCTCGCTTACATGTACACCAAAGTTTATTTAGTCGCAAAGTTTTGGGGCTTTGCAGTTAGTATTCATATAATACTTGTTTCCGAAAACTTCCGGACTTGCCTCAGAGCACTTTCTATGTTCCAGAGTGACTTTTTCAATGTTGTAAATGGACTTTCTGCTCAGCAAATATGAAACACCATTGAATAATGAGTATGTTTAAATTTAAAAAAAAAGCTTCTAAAATTGAGGAACGAACAAGCAAGCAAGGAAAGCGAGCCTCTGATTAAATGCACTTGTCTCCTTGTATGACAAACCATAACCACCACGCTTCTTAGTTTTTTTTTCCATTAAATGCACTTTACGACACTCACGAATTTTCTTACATTGTACACAACACAACAACACAATCTATGTGAAGCCAACCCCTCAATACCCTCAAAATCGTTCAACAATACTCGTAAGTACCAAACAATCTCATCATGTTACGGTAATCTTATAAATAAGTCTTCACTAAAAAGTAAGGGCACGGCCTCACGTTACGGCAGAAAATCGCAACGTAAGAGGAAGTCTGATATGCTGCGTCATGCCTTAATATTGGGTGCTTAAGGTCTTGGAGAGGGAGCGTTTATGTTGATGGCATTTACGAGTATCGCTGTGTGAAGACTTAGAGATATTTGTGGGCAAGACAAGTGTCACTAATTTCGTCGAATTTTTGTATGAGAGACCACCTCGCCTCGGAAAGCACGTTAAACGTAGATCTTTGATAATTGTTACGGGTAGTCAGAAGCCTAAAAGTCTGACAACCAGCCTAACCAAGGGGATATCGCGTTATCCAGTAATTGGGTTGTGGAGGTCACATAGGCAGTGACTCCATGTAAAATACTAGTATTCAGCTGCATCCGGTTAGACTGGAAGCCGACTCCAACATAGTTGTGAAAAAGCTAGGCAGGTTGATTAATTGCAAAATGTGTCTATGTCTCGTCATAGGTGGCTAAAACTTATTTTCTGTATTCTATGGCGTATAACTCAAGTGTCTAATAGGAAGTTCACAATCTGAATGATTTTGAAGCAAATTGCTAATCCATTGCTTCATATGTTCGAAAAAGTTGCCTGCTCAACAACGTAAATAACGCAGTGAATGTTGTTGAACTGTCAAAATGAAACCGATTCCTACTATTAGTGTGTTATGCCATTGCCCCGCGGGCCAGCGTAGATCAAAACGAATATCGTTCAGTAGTCTAAATGCATAATTGAAATATATATATAGCAATCGAATCGAAGAACGCATTCTAGAAAAGATTCGACTACTAAACCAAACCAAAGGATAGGTGGCCAGGATGCAATGAGTCTTGTTCTCCTTCTTATTTTAATTCAGCCAGAATTTATACGACAAATAATCAGCTGAACTGTTATGTAAAAACTTATTTCTGTAACGTATTTTCAGAGCGGATATAGAAATAAGGCAGTCGCTCCATGTAAAATACTGGTATTCAGCTGCATCCGGTTAGACTGTTATATGTGATAGTTGGGAAAAGTCTAGGCAGATGATGATGGCCTATGTCCAGCAGGGGGCTGCGAAAGGCTGAGTTGATTTTGTTGATGGAGATGATAATTTCTACATAAATATCTGTAATTTTTATGGTGTACATAATAAAGAGTATTCTATCTATCTATGATACAGAAGTGATATCACTGCACTGTATTACGATCAAATCGCATAAGCTATTAATTCGTAGCAAATATTAAACATAGTCGGCGCATATCCTAATACTGTCATTAGTCAGTTCATAAATGGAATAACAAATGAATGCGACGCCATATTGTATCGATAGTGCGACAGACGACGTTTTAAATTTGTCGTCTGTTGCAGAAAATGTTACTTTACTTTTTTGACGGTCTAAAAAGACAAGAACTAAAAAATAAAACATTTTGAGGAACTTTATGTAAGTATTGTAATTATTACAAGGTCTGACAGTTTTTAATGGTTTGTTTTCTGTTACTTATGTGAAGTTTTAAAACTTTACAAGTAGGTATGGAAAATTCATTTTTACTTAATTTGAAACAAACGTAAAAATAACTAAAGTATGGTATTTCCCTTTTCAAAGAAAAGGTTTTATTCGATTGTGCTAAAGTGTAAGTTATGGCTTAAAACCTTTTAGGAGACCCCCAAAAGGACCACGCAAGTGAACTCTCTACAATATTTTTGTGGTTTTATTCGCCAATTTAGAAAATGTTTAAAATGTTCTATTACATACCTTACAGCGCAGGTTTCTCAGCGCGCCGGCTTTTCAAAAATATTGACATCAATTTGGTAGATTTCAACAAACCTGCATTCCCTAGTCGGCACATTTTTTAACGTCTACCAATTTTTGCCATCAAATCACATTTCGATGAAGATGCGAGTTTATTACACAGGATTTCTCCTTTGTCTTTGGGAAGCCAGCTCAAGACGTTGATTATTTGTCCTAATATACAACATGTATCAGAAAGGTTTAATAAAATTTAAAGATGTGGTACAGACCATCAAACGGAACAACTTTCTCCATGGGACAACATTGTAACCGCGAAAAAATTATCAGCTGTCCCATACAAAATTTAAATACCTTTTCGACCCAAATATATAGGACAGCTGATTAATTTTTTCGCGATTACGATATTAGTCCCATGGAGAAAATTGTTCAGTTTGATGGTATGTACCACACCCTTAAATTTGACCACACCTTTCTGAAACACGCTGTATAAACGAAAGGGTTATCGCTTATCACCAGTTAAGAGGGAACGGGGCCTGCGAGGAATTTTAAAAATAGGTATTTGAAGAAATTATTATCGTCGCGCTGCACCCGAATAACTCGGTTGAGTTATCAGTGTGATAAAGCTCAGACCGATTCTATCACAAAAAATTTGACGAGAAAGACCCCGCCCTTTTTTCTCCTCGGAAACTGAGCTGGTTCAACTATTTATTACATTAAAATTTCTTGAATGTTTATGTCTAGTTCCCTGTCATTATCTTTTATGTTAAAAACTTTTCGAATTTGTCTGGTAGTCCTCTAATCACGGCAGTAAAAATTGGTCATTTTTTGTAATTTTTGGAGGGTCATATTTTCTTTACTAATTAGTTACTAAAAAAAAGGATATGAGAGGGACGTGTCTACAGCAGACCTTGATTTTATGAAAAATAAATGATTGCTCTAGAGGCATTATTCAGGAAGAAAAAAGGGGAATACATTTGTATGGAGAACCGCAGGCCCTGTTCCCTCTTAAGTCAGCTACCAATACTTGCACTCGCCTGCTTTTCTAAAACAGCTACTGCATCCATAACCCCCATATATTCTCTCCGTCACTTTAACACAATTTAATCTTCATAAATATTAACAACTGTTTTCATTTTCTCATTGTGTTACCCGTCAACACTGAAGGTGTTGCCCGCTGCCATTGTATGCTAATTTTGAAGGTCAAGGTCTAAGGTCAACGCAATGCACTTGATGCTTTGTGGAAATAAACGTTAAAATAATGTTTTTTAAAGTAGAATAGGCGAAGAGGCAGTATGTTAATTGGGTTGTCATCGTATTTTAATGGGTTTGTGTTGTGTATATATTTGATGGTATTGCTTGTACTAAACATCATGTTTGTTATGACAACATCGAGATGTTTATAGTTGAGCTCCTTGTTAAGGTGACGATAACCGACTTGTAATCATTTTAAACTGAAGATCACGTGTAAACGAGTATTGTTAAAATTTGGAAAAAATATATGTTAAATTAGAGCATTTTCTTAATAACTTCCAAGCAAAAAGGGTCCAGTTCTCGGCATTTAGTTTCCTAGATATACACAGTTTTGTAAAGTTGGGTGAAAAAACTGCATTTCTCAATTTTAATTGATTATTAATTAAAGCTTAATTATCTACAAGTTCATATAGTACCTAAATGACTTTATACAAGGTGGAACAGGACGATTGACATTCGTTTAAACTACGTAAAGAGAATCATGTTCTTTACCCGTATACAAACAATCAATCAAATCCAATGAATACTTCAGCCACAGGAAATTATTTGTCATTTTCTTATTTTTCAACATGATGTAGATCTGAGTCTGTAATAATAGGTAAACATTGCCGCCGTCGCGCCCCGCACCCCGCACCGCACCATTGATCAGTGACTTTTCGTAGATAAAGCGTGTTTAGTTTTTATGCAGTTAATTCTGCTATTTATTTTGCTTGAAAACTGCAATTTTTTAATTTTCCATTAACTACTAATCTTCGTGTTTTAAAATGATTATTAATTAATGCTTAATTATCTACAAGTTCATATAGTACCTAAATGACTTTATACAAGGTGGAACAGGACGATTGACACTCGTTTAAACTACGTAAAGAGAATCATGTTCTTTACCCGTATACAAAAAATCAATCAAATCCAATGAATACTTCAGCCACAGGAAATTATTTGTCATTTTCTTATTTTTCAACATGATGTAGATCTGAGTCTGTATTAATAGGTAAACATTGCCGCCGTCGCGCCCCGCACCCCGCACCGCACCATTGATCAGTGACTTTTCGTAGATAAAGCGTGTTTAGTTTTTATGCAGTTAATTCTGCTATTTATTTTGTTTGAAAACTGCAATTTTTTAATTTTCCATTAACTACTAATCTTCGTGTTTTAAAATGTTTCATTGGACTAGTACTGTGCTCGTTTTAATTTAATGTCGTACGTCCAGATCCACATTGTATTATGTTTATAAGAACCAGAAAATGTACTAAGCACCAAAAATCAATCTTTGAAAATGCTTTTTCTCAAATCAAGTTTTTTCTGAGTTTCAACTTCAAATGTCTGATTAAAAAAAGAATGTGCCAGTTTTTGAATATTTTTTTTATCCTTATTTCAATTGACTATTCTAGATACCGAATCTGGTCTTAACTCCATAGACTACAGAACACACCCACTACAGGAACCTTTTTGCTTGGACGCCCACATATGTGATTATTTTAGATTATGTTTATAGTGTAATTAATTTCTAGTTATATCTAACGCGGATAAAAAACTGAGAATCACGCGAAAACTATCAAGCGTATTTTAATGAATCGTTCACCATTTTAAAGACAATTTCATTATTTATCTTTTAGTATACGTGATTTAATATAATACATTTTTTTTATGTATGGACGCTAGCACATCAAGTTACCCGAAACCATCAAATTTTCCCAATCAACGTTGGACCTAATGCTGTATTTAGCAATAAAGTCAACAATTACAATTAGATCTAAAATAATATGGCGTCTGTACAATAAATTAATAATGCGTCTAACTTGGGACAGCGCTCCTTGATAGGCGAGTCCTATTGCTGGGTGGACGTACGACGCGTTGCGTGAGCTCAGCACAGAACACGCAAGCTATGCAGTCAAGACCGTTGGCAGGCATTTATCTGTTTTAAAGCACTCCTATAGGCAATTTTTCGTCGATTATCAAAACAAAAATCTACTGATTCATAGGAAAGTACAATACCTACGCGGTCAAAATGTATGGAACAGCAAATTTTTTTAAATAATAACCGACGAAGAACTTCAACTGAAGGAGTTCAGAATCATGTACTGAATCCATGGTAACAGGTCGCGCGTCGATGTCCCTGCAATCCTGTTTGTGCCCGTAATTCTTAGCTTCTACTTGGCAAAGTTTAAGAGGCATCTCAGTAGGCAGATACTGTAAACGTCAGGGGGGACGCTCATAGTTAATGTGTTCCAAATGAAAGACGATATTAGCTATTAAATTCCTATAAAATTCTACTACATTTTTTTATAATAAGATCACCGCTTGTCAGAGCTGAAAGGCCGACTCAAAATCCCTCTTTTGTTTTATATATTCTTTATTCAAAATCAATGATACTGATGACTATTGTGGAGCGGGCTCGCTGGCGGGATTTTGCTGAGGAGATGCGTCGTAGAAGGTGCAGCGAATAAAACTATACTTCTTCAGAGAGAGTTTCTTCTTTTATTTTTTCTTCCTTGTTTTTCTTCTAATACTACTTGCTCATTCATCTGTTACGATAGTTGTAGATCAACAAGCCCACAGAATTATTCAGAACGCAATCAGAGAGAAGTCGTTTCCTCCAAAACGTAGGAAGATGATCGCGTCGCATCCTCCGTACATCAGCAGAGTGTCCATAAATCCCAAACTTTGCAGATTAACTCCCACTTCGGATGCTCATCTTAAACTTGGGACGTATTTATTTTCCAAATACCCGCTGTGAGGAGATTTATTCGTATGAAGTCGTATTAAACATCCTATGGCGGCATCGTTTGCTAAATATTATGATTCATTAAGACTTAACGTTGGAGACTTAGTTTAAGTGCTTGTGTGTGATTAAGAGCTGCTAAAACATGTTATATGGCTTCATTCAAGGAGGTACTATAAACTCTATGGTGTAGGTATGCATGTGACTTGAGAATTTGACTCAAGTTTGTCGCATGTGATATTTGATATTGCATTGATATCGGTGATAAAACTGTCTTTTAAACATGTTATCTTTAAAGTCCGACAGTGAAATGATTTATCTGTCATTTTGGAAGCCTGGAAATAGAATTGATTTATTGTTTTATC
This sequence comes from Fissipunctia ypsillon, assembly GCA_947568875.1. Taxonomy (NCBI): domain Eukaryota; kingdom Metazoa; phylum Arthropoda; class Insecta; order Lepidoptera; family Noctuidae; genus Fissipunctia; species Fissipunctia ypsillon. Next base: position 20,124,246 of record OX387660.1, on the reverse strand, counting down.
AGTTTATTGCATCAGCAAAGTTGAAAGTAAAAAAGTGCCTTACATCTACACAAATAAACAAAATTGAAGTGTTTGTTTGTAATGTCAAAATACCAGGTATTTACTAAATGCATATGACAGTATATACGACACTTAAATGAAAAAGCAGTTTTTAAAATTTCTGTTTGTCTGTTCTGGCTAATCTCCGAAACGGCAGGACATTCACTGGCAGATAGCTAATGTTCTATGGAGTAACTTAGGTTTACTTTTATTTTAGAAAAATAATTAGGGTTCCGCGCAAAAAAAAATTAAAACCCATGAAGTTGTGAATAAAATGTGATTCAAATATACTTCCCGTATTAACATCCACACGGACGAAGCCGCGGGCAGTTATTCATAAAAGTACCGCAAAATAACAATGTACTTGATATGCCAGCGTCAGTTGCTAACACCACCCCAAACAGAAAACAACAAACACCACTTCATAAACCAATAATTACATTTCAATGTTAACGATGAAAGCTGACAATAAGGATGATAATATAAAGAGAGCGTTCGATAACGGAAACACGCCGACGTAACGAGACGGCTGACGATCAGAGACAGGTGTTACTGAACTGACGTAGATATTGACCGACGATAAAAATAATGGTGCGAACAAATGAACGCTAGCGGCGGACATATTGCGAGTTGTAAATTGTAGGTCAGTGGTGATAAAATGTCTCTTTGACTAACTCGTTGGTCTGGTGCTCGCAAGCTACTGCTGAGCATGAGGTCCTGGGTTCGATTCCCGGGTCGAGAAAAGTGTTATTAGTTTTTTCTATCTGGAATTTCTCAGTAGCAGCCCGGAGTCTGGATCTGTGCCTGGTTGATGGCAATAGGCTCGCCCCGTATTGCATGGGTCTTAAACATGACTGACGAAATGTGGGTGTACTATAGGTACATCTCTGCCCAATCCTTCGGGGAAATAAGGCGTGATGTTTGGGCTTAATTGAAATGTACCGCAAAATAGTATGGGGGAAAGAGTTGTAGCATTATCCATGTGTTAATATAATATTATAAATGCGAAAGTAACTTTCTGTCGGTCTGTCTGTAACCTTTTTCACACCAAAAACGCCTAAACGGATTTAGATGAAACTTGGCGCACAGATAGACCATGACCTGGGTTAGGACATAGGATACTCTTTACCCCCTCCCCCTTTATTTTAATCTCTTTATGATGTCCTTACATAATAAAGAGTATTCTATCTATCTATCTATCCCGGTAGTAAATTACCGTCCGTGGGATGATTTCCGACCTCCACCCAGGCGGAGCCGCGGCCAAAAGCTAGTATATCATGTCCCGGCAAAGTTCACTGCTAAATATGGACCTTCCAAAGAAATAAACAGTCAAATGGGGATATTGCTCTCGCTTCTGATCACAATTTGGCATTTTAGCAACCATCCTTTTGGACTTTGGTATGACTTAGTCGTCTGTTGAAGAAATTGTTTTCACATTTACTCAGTGACATGAGAAAGCTTGATAGCGAGCTTACAATATCACAAAATGTGGAATTGTCATTTCATTTCTTCTTGGCCCAGACCTTCAACATGTTTTCATATTCAGCTTCTGAATCAAATATGTTCGTTTAAGATAACAGAAGTTGACGAGTGACACATATTGCGCTTAAAATGTTTCATGAAAATTCATGTGTTGTCGTCATCATAACTTCATACGAAAATAGCATCATTTTGCCTTTTTATTTGCTGAAACATGATATGAATGAAAATGTCATGATTTTGTACATTTTAAGGCTGCTGCAAACAGGCGCGACACGCGACGTGACACAAAGGCACCACTCGTCGGGCGACATGCGATGCCTTTGTGTCGCATCGGGTTTCGCGCCTTTTTGCAGGAGCCTTTATTTGTGGTTGAGTTTCTCGACACTAATGTTTTTTTTTAATTTTTTTATTTATATATACTTTATTGTACACCCGATAATATATTACATAAAGATACATCTTAAACTACAAAATATACAATTGCACATTGACAGAGATTTTCTGGGCATTATATGTTTTTCATCTTCACATGTATTTTAGTAGAAATAATTTATTTTTGGAAGTTTGTTTTAGAGCTGATTTTTCAATTTTGCGGTTTGACATATTTTCTATACAAAAGCTGCCAAAACGTCAAACTTATTCCCCACATAAAAGTTATATGATGATTGAAAAATCAGCCCTTAATGAAATGTGAATATCGTTAGCAGACAAATCTCGTTCTCCATGTCCATTTTTATAATAACTCTTATACAGTGTGTATCAGAAATGTGCGGATATATTATTTTAAGGGTGTGGTACAGACCATCAGACTGAACAACTTTCTTCATGGGACATCATAATCGCGAAAAAAAATAATCAGCGGTCCAATACATTCGGGCTAAATAGGTATTTAAGTTTATTTAAAAAAAATTTTTTTTTTGTTCAGTCTCCAAAAAACAGGCCTATTTGTTACCTTAAACATGAAACTATTAGGTACGTGCAGCCGCCATCTTGGAAACAGCCCAGCTTAATTAGTAACAAAGCTATTTTTCCTCAACGTTTCTACGTGTATAATTATAACGTAATTACCTTGAAATGAGCGTGACGATTTGCAGCCATTTTGCTCCGTCACGATTAAGAAAAAGAACGAATAAGGCCCAGGTATTTCTGGGACATTATTTAGCACAATTTCTTGTAATTTAGGTAACTAAGGGCGACTTACAGCTTTTACAATTTTTTTTTATTTGAGATAGGTTTGCTCTTGACTCTAGTCTAAGTCAGAGATGACAGAGACAAAGTCGACGATGGAGCGAACTTACCCAGAAGAAGCCTGTTCACTCTCACTTTGAAGAGATCGGGGTTATATGCGTCTAATCTCGATTTAAACTCAACTTAGGCTTAAACTTAATTCGTCATCGACTTAGCATAAAACTTGATTTATATAAACGTCGAAGTTAACCTAGGTCGGTTTAGAGTTGTTAAATCTCGATTTTAGAGACATTTTGACATGACATAATTGACAAATCAAATTCTTTTTCTCTATACACAAAACTGAGAAGCCATCCATCACTTTTTATTTGAAAACGGAACGCAAAGAATGTGAAATGTGACTATGCAAGTCATGCTTAATAAGATATAAGTTAAGTCGAGTTTAGGGCAAAATCGAGATTTAATTAAACCGAGATTTGTATCATTTTGCTGGTAGTCGCCCTAAGGTATTAACTTTTTTGTTAAGTAGGGACCAAACTTTTTGTTTCGAGTTCTTTTGTTTTAATTCTGCAATGGAAAATGGGGTCAATGACTTGTTAGAGTAGATAATGTAAGAAGGTGAACGAACAGTCATTGTATATCTCTTACATTGAAGCCAATTGCGAGACCTATGAAAGTATTGCTCTAACTAACAAATTCCCGATTTTTAAGTAATTAGTTTACCTAGTAAAGATGAATACAGGGTGTAAGGGACAGCCCTCCGCAGACTGACGGGGTGAGTTCAGTATATCATACTAAGATGACCGGTAGGTACATGAAATTATTTCAGGAACGTTATGGGAATCCAATAAACCTGATTTGTTTTATTACCTCACACGCAATGTATCGTTACATCCATTGCTGATTTATTTTTTATTTTAGCTGTTTTATTTACATATACTGAAATAAAGGAATAGTAACTGAAACGACAATAAAAAAATGAAAATTTTCCTGAGAATATTTTCGGTGCAATATGATTCAAAATAAGAAGCTGAATGCACCCTGTTCGTTTGCGGAGGGCTGTACCTTACAACCTGTATAATTCGTAATTTGAAGAACGAAATTTAAAATTCAAATTCCCTCATTACAATGAAGGAGCAATACAAACTCTTCACTAACAGCTGCATTACATTACTCATAATTAAGAACAAACGCAAAACCACTTCATCATCAAACAAATCCTAGTTTACAAACCCAGCACTAGCTTACATTAACAAAATTAGGATTTCTGCAAACCCAGTAACCGATACCCGTCGACTCATAACTGCGACTAATTAATCGCGTAGTGTATGCATGGCTATCGAGTTACGCAAGTGCGGTACGTATTATCGGCACAAACGCAATGCCTGGCGACCGGCCTATTCACGACGCGACTCGTAAACGCAGCCCTGACATATTGCGATTGTCGACCACGCGTGATAACATGTTTGGTAATTTTGTTACGAGTCGGTGATTGGGCAGGTAAATAGCAGAAGTGTTAGTTGGAACAAAATATTGCTTTGTTTTTACTAAAGGTGGCTAGCACTGAAAATTTGGTATGTCCGGTGCTTTTATTCATTGTTACATTAATGAAGCTTAATACTTTTAATACATATGCATTAGGCTCCTGCAAACAGACGCAACACGCGACGCGAATCACACACAATACAAAGGCACTGCGTGTCGCGCGATGAGCGGTGCCTTCGTGTCACGCGCGATGAGCGGTGCCTTCGTGTCACGCGCGATTCGCGTCGCGAGTCCTATCGTGTCTCGTTCAGTTTCCTTCAGCCCATTAATAAAGATGGAAAGCTATTAGTGACAATTATAAGCACCTCCACGAGTCCTTAACTAAGCACAAATACATTCGGTGTACTTTTGCCAGTTAGACGCTAAAACAAACCGTCAAGATTAGTTCGTCTTTTCGCCAAGCCACGACCTTGTTGTCTTCTAGTCATACGTGTGCTTAATTACTGTTGGAGAACTTTTCCTCTAATGCCATTAAGGCAAGAAAGCGTAGTTAGAGATCGGCGAGATGATACATAGTACAACACACTTGACCTACTGCAATGTATCTCTTAAGTGACAACAAACACTGTTGATAATTAAACGGTATTCTACGAGCGCACAGAGTCGTTAATTATATACTGTCGAGTTTTACTTAACATTATTTATTTTATATTTACTTACACTTGTACCTTAGTTATATGTGCTGAACTAATTAATTGGGTTAAGTAAAATATACGCGTCGACTTGAGAACCTCCTCCTTTTTTTTCGTCGGTTGAAAATAAAAATACAAATGGTGTTGTAGATTTTATTTTAATGATAATGTTGGAGTTGTTCTCGTTTCCCTATTACCTATGTACCTATGTAATTAATCCGATAAAGGATTTATTAAAGTATTTCACAAATAATTATTTTGCTCTATTCGTCTCTTTCTCTTCATAATTCCTTTGTAGAAACAAAATCCTCTTATAACTTACGAAAATATAAATACCAAGGGACTCCTATAGAAAATCAGCGAGACAAAATGTTACTTCAACACCTAAACACAAAGACAAAACATGAAACGAATCGAATCATTACAGCCACGCGAAAACAAAAGGAAATCGTCGACGATTTAAATTCAGAACGCTAAAGGCTCCTGAAAACAGGCGCGACTCGTGACGCGACACAAAGGCGTCGCGTGACGAGTGGTACCTTTATGTCGCGTCGCGTGTCGCGCCTGTTTGCAGGAGCCTCTACTTGTAACCAGCAAAAAGGCGGGAATTTAGCAAAACAATAGACAAGAGATGTAACTTTATAAAATGTGTGCCACCAAGGAGTGCTGGCGCTCCACAAATTGTATTGTGCCGAGAATGTATGGCGTTGTGTCGGCGCGACGTCGCGCGTTGCCTGGTTTTTATTGTTCCAATTTTGAAATTCATTAAATTTGTGACATAGTTTTTGCATAGTACTTAATTTGTGCTAGTGATGATGTACTAAATTTATTCCTAAAAATACACGGGAGCATCATCTCCCTAGCCTTTTCCCAATTATATTGGGGTCGGCTTCCAGTCTAACCGGATGCAGCTGAATACCAGTATTTGACATGGAGCGACTGCCCATCTAACCTCCACAACCCAGTTACTGGGTAATACGATACCCCTTGGTAAGACTGGTTGTCAGACTCGGGCTTCTGACGACCCGTAACGACTGTCAAAGATACACGAATGACAGCCGGGACCAACGGCTTAACGTGCTTTCTGAGGCACGGAGGGGTCTTGATATGTAAAGATGGTCACCCATCCACGGACCAACTGCGGCAAACGTAACTTAACCTGATCGGTCGACCTGTGCGGCTGTTATTTCTTAGCCACAAGCCCCAAAAATACACGGGAGCATGGAACAAAAACTTATTCAACCTACCACATTCCACTGCAAGGCGAACCATACACAAATATTGATTGTCAAAACTCAAATAGGTACCCATGCTTTGTCCGATCCAATAACATTTGACTGGCATCACTTCCCAGTAGCGCAGCTACAATTATCATTAGAAGGAAGCCGAAGAAAAAATTGTTCAGTTCTCATAAACTCAGAAAAAAAATTACAGGCATTTTTGTAATGTTTTTTTTATCTTATGATGAGTGTTTTAAACTGGTATTAAATGTATATAATGTGATGTGACAGACAGTTACACACACAGGTTTACCATATTGTTTGGCAATAGTAGACATTAAGAAGAGTGGTGGTTCCGAAGGGAAGCCGATAGGAATCGGGTTGTATGAAGGCTTCGTCCCTGTTACTTCCACAGTTTATCTATGATAATCCCGTAGAGTCCCTTATTTTACCTCACTGTTGTCACATTATCTCATCCTTGTCATGACATGGAAATGTCCTCCGAAATAACACAGGTAAGAACTTTTATATATAGGGCCGAAGTGCTGTGGTGTAAATCCCCATAGACACCGAGTGACGTGTTACCATAAACAAAATTATTACTTTTATAAACGCCTGTAGTAAACTGAGTTAGAAACTTTTTTACCTTTCTTATCGGCTATTCTTTTGTGAAATGTCCTTTTGGTATGTACTATGTACCTACATTAAATATACTTTTTGAGCCTCGGCAAAGAATAAGCAAAGCCTTTGGGATTGGACAAAAAAAAAAAAGGAACTAAATTCCTCTAATCATAGAGCGTCTTCTTTTGCAAGATATCACAAGTAAAACAGCGTTTTAATAGAATTTCATATAATACGAGATAAAAAACGTTATACCCATAAAACAAAAGCACTTAATACAAACCAAGAAATTTCCATAGCCAAGATATTTTTCGTATAAAAAAAAACATGAATATTCTAAAACCATTACCTACCAACAATCTTCTATGTACCAACTTTCAAGTCGTCAGCCTCCGTAAGCCTAGCTATCCAAAAACATCTTCAAGTAACAGAGCAATACCTTTCTTCGTTCGGCATGCCCGAGGGAACTCTAAACTGTCTTGAACCTTCAAAGAATATTACGAGAAATTCCGACCGAATTCTGTATCATTTCTGTGGAACTGAGGCTAGTATTCATAATCCAGTCCTATTTGAGAGCCCATTTTGATGTCTCTAGAGATGCTGTTTTAGAAAATTACCAACGTTAGGTATTTCTTATTAAAAGATTTTAGTGCCTACTACAACATCCGTGTCTATTAGAATATCCTAAGTTACTTACAAAAAAGTCGATAGGTGTCATGGGACACCCGGTTGGAACGAAGTTCCTTATGTATTAAATAATAAGCACAATAAAAAATTAACCTCTCCACTCTTTATAAGCACCTCAGGACATGTTGCCCCCTTGTCGCTACGACATTATGTACTAGCGACCGTTTTCGGGGGCCCATTATTGAGTGTCTGTACAAGTCACCCCCGGCCATTTTATCTATGTATTTCATATAAAACATTGGTCAAGCAGGGACTATAGTCTTTCCATAGTTCTAGATAACCAGTTCACTTTAGCCACCCAAACCCATAATCCAATATCTTTGTTTCCATATCCTGCAATAGTCCTACACCAACCGGGGGTTGTCCTTGGGTGCACTTGTATAGTGCGAACAGGGATAATCGTCGGTTGGTGCCTCATTTAATTAAAAACGTCTAACGGGCATCTGCGAGTTGGCTTCGACTCCTCGTTCGCCTTCCGAAGGTCCGGGACCCCAGGGTCCCGAGTATGTGTATTATAAGTTTATAATTTATTTATGTACAAATTGTTCCATTTCTAACAGAGCACCTGCCATCTAATCTCTTCACCACCCTTGGTTGACTGGCAGAGAATGCCTAAGGCATTAAGTCCGCCATTGTACTTTTTTAAGTGTAAAAAGATTAAATAAATAAATAAATAAATATGCCAAAGCACAGTAAAATAAATTAACGTTTAACTAAACTCGCCTAGTGTGCAGAGGATAAGGAACTTCGTTCCAATACTTTCAGTAAAAATAGGAACGAAATGGTACTAAATACCGTAATTGAGTAGAACGGATGTGTGTAGTAAAATGACTATATCTATCTACAGTTATTATTTAATAAAAATATCAAAGGTTAATGTTTTTTCTTTTCAGTCCAGGGCAGTTTTTTCTTTCGCTAATCACCTGCATTCAATAGTGCACCTTATTCACAAGAACATATGGTTCTTTAATATTGAATCAGAGCTTTAGTTGTATTTATATTGTTTTTAGATAAGTGATAAGCTAATACACGCTTCACTATCAGGTTTCAGCGAAAAATTTGCGATATCACGATTAGTAAGGGCAAAGTATTTACCTACATTACAAGTAAGTACTATACAATTCGATTTTTCCCAGAATGTTCGATACTAAAAGCTAGGGCTTACAGATAGATAACAAATTGGTGCCTAACTTAGTTATTGCAATCACAACAAAAATACAGATACAAACTTGTGGGAAATGTGACGATCATTTCTGTTCTGTTAGCACTTGCTACTCAGCTAACTCTTTTGGATTTTCATGTCCTACAGAGTTTTTAAGCTCGTACAACAAAGTTAACTCATTTTGTTCTCTTGATCGTATATTACAGTGGGACATCTGTGTAACATAAATAACGCACAACCTCTTAAGGGGTCATTGTAGGTACTCATCATTATGAACAACTTTTACTATGGGACCAAACCTGAAATCGCGAAAAAAAACCAGCTGCTCCCTACACTTTTGTTCGTATAACTCGTCAAAATGTAGGGAACAGCTGTTTTTTTTTTGGCGATTTTAGGTTTGGTCCCGTAGTAAAAGTTGTTCATAATGATGAGTACAATGATCCCGTAAGAGGTTGTTCTTCCGGTCGCGACTTCGTCCGCGTGAAATTTCTTGTACCCCCGACCCACCCCGTCGCATCCGCATCGACTGCCCGCGCTTTTGTATACTTCATTTTCGCTTAGCGTTCTTTCTGACTTTTTTTCTTTTTGCTCGGCTCCTGAGGGTCGTAGAGTGATGTTAAACAGCCCTTATATAGCCTTCCTCAAGAATTGGGCTATCAAATGCAAAAAGAATTTTTCAAATCCGACGTGTAGTTCCAGAGATTAACGTGTTCAAACAAACAAACAAACTCTTCAGCCTTATTATTCGTATAGATATAGATAGGTAAAGAATCTACAAACAAGAAACGAATCTGCTCTTTATATTGTTAGTAAGATAACACTCAATTTTCAGCTCACCCCGAACAGAAACAGGGGGCGAAACTTATTTAAAATCACCTTCAAACGTTTTCAATACTTTCAGTACAACGTTAAGGGTTAAAAGAACAAAGAAATTTCAACCCCCAAACGAGTGCAGGGGGTGAATTTATTCAATTTCATGTTCCAGTATTTCTTTTGTATCAATTTCTTATTTGCTTGTATCCAAGCGAAGCCTGCTGGGCAGAAAATCATAACTAATTTTGTAAAAGAAAAGTAAATTTTTTTGTTTGTTGAGGGTAAAGAACCTTTGATCAAAATTAAATTGAAATATTTTGTTTTTTTGAAGAAGGACTGGGATTCTTTGTCTTGGTTTCTAAACCAACAAAAATATATTTTGAAAGAAATTGAAATTGATCAATTTAGTTGGTAGGATATATAGCCCTTTCAAAATATATTTTGTTTCAGCAAATCTGGATAGTTTACGCATTATACGCCATAAAATACTATCTGATTGTGTGGAAATGGTTTCTGCAATAGAATAGATTCATTTATTTATTGAAATTTGAAATTGAAAAATAGGAGTCTATGACCTCGCTCAGTTTTTTTTTTACTTTTCTATGTTAATCTTGTAGCTTTGAATGCTCCTTTTCTTTCTTTCTATAATAAGATAAAAGATCAATTTTTTTTTCTTGACTGCTTTAACCTTAGAACCTTTTAAAAATCGGCACCAGTTTCATTGAAACAATTCACCCCCTACAAAAATCCCTTTCCAAAACATGTCCTCTAACCAACTTTTACTTTCACAAACATGTAACTACCACTTCTGCCGATCTGCCTAAAGGATACGCCACAAAGATTCCCGATCTGTCCGAAGTTAGGTCGTCACCCCAAAGCGTGATTGATTATACCGTATCAAACATGAGGCTGAATATTGGGACTACCACGTTGATATGAAAAAAGTTGCCAAGTTATATACAGAACTAATGTGAGAGGACCGTGACTGTTTCTTGAACTTGTTTTGATACTGAGTAAGTAAGGGTTTATATGTAGATAGACTAATACTCGGTTCCTATAAACAAAAACGAATCGTTTTGCTTACCATTGACAGCATTTTTTATTCCCAAACTGGGCACATACGCAATATATTCGTAAGCTAATTTACCTGTGATAGCTAGGTAAGGTACTTCCAGATGGGAGGATCTAGGATGCCAAGCTATGAGGTATTTGCTTCATTATTGGTCTAGATACAAGATTCTTAATTTTAACCAATAAATTATAGGAATTATAGGTACGTGTCAAACTTTATGGCGACTCTGGGGCCGTATTATGAAGAATTAATGCCATCATGATTCCAGTCTGAGAAAGGGATGGTGCTATCGCTCATGTATAGCTAGGTCTCTCTTGGGCACTGGAATAATTATGGCATTAGAACGTCATAATATGGCACCTGAAGTGCGCTACTCGCTGCGCGTACCGCACGCCCTCACCCCCGCTGACACGTGAATTCGTTACTGCGCAGCGTCTCGCCTCATGTTCCGAGCCACCATAAAGTTTGAATCGGGCTGTAACATTGACCACATCTAGAATCTCTCAATTCTGGAATCTTCTTCGATCGGTGACTTTTGGCGTCACTTGTCAGCGAAAACTCATCATCTGCCTAGCCTTTTCCCATCTATGTTGGGGTCGGCTTCCAGTCTAACCGGATGCAGCTGAATACCAGTATTTTACATGGAGCGACTGCCTATCTGACCTCCACAACCCAGTAACTGGGTAATACGATACCCCTTGGTAAGACTGGTTGTCAGACTTTCGGGCTTCTAACGACCCGTAACGACTGTCAAAGATCCACGGATGACAGCCGGGACCAACGGCTTAACGTGCTTTCCGAGGCACGGAGGAGTCTCGGTATGTAAAGATGGTCACCCATCCACGAACCAACCCCGGCAAGCGTAGCTTAACCCGATGGATCGACCCGTGCGGCTGTTATTACTTAGCCACGAGCTCCTCAAGCGAAAACTGCAGAACTATTTTAATACTATAGTGGTTCTGGGTGTGAATGCTATACGATATGAGGTTGTCCATTTGATTTGTTTTGTGTTTTACGATTAACATGGTTAATGTAAGTAGGCAATATGACAACAATCCCAATATTAGAAGTAACTTTCATAAACTTTTCTAGCTTGATTTTCCCTTCATCTTCGCTGTGACCCATCTTCCATGAATTCTAGGAAAAGATGTCCTGTTCTATGTGGGTATCAGACCCAAGATATTAAACGTGTACACATACAATAATACAGTGTACATGATATTACATATTCTGTACATAAAGGTCCCTTGGGTAAATAGAATTCGGCGTCTTGTTGAAACGCTTTTCCTCGATAACAGAATTTTGAAATATACGGAAACGTTTTGCGTTTGCACACGTTGCGTTTACGTGAAAAATGTTATGTTCTGTTGTTATGGGAATAAAAACAATACGATAATTGATAAGTTCACAATTCAGGCGGCACTACTTCCAACTTGCTATACGTCTTTCTTTTGGCATGTGTGGATATTTTATTGTGGATTAAAGGGTACTTTAAAATAGACTGGACACCATTAAAGAGTTATATAATTTAAACTATACAAATCTGCCTAGCCTAGTAGCCTTTTCCCAACTATGTTGGGGTCGGCTTCCAGTCTAAGTTTTTTACATGGAGCGACTGCCTGTCTGACCTCCACAACCCAGTAACTGGATAATACGATACCCCTTGGTAAGACTGGTTGTCAGACATTCCACGAATGACAGCCGGGACCAACGGCTACGTGATTTCCGAGGCACGGAGGAGTCTCGGTATGTAAAGATGGTCACCCATCCACGGACCAACCCCGGTAAGCTAGAAGTAAGGCTAGTAATAAGGTTAATAAATAATTTAAACTATACACTGATAAAAAATGAAAACATCCTCCCTGCAAAGTTAATCTCACAAACGTCATTTCACGAGACTTGCCCCCAAGTTTCACCCCGTATATTTTCGCCTCATTCACCAAGGGATTCGGGGTGCAATGTCAGCAAAAGATTTAGGTAAATTGACACGAGCCGGGGACTTATTGTATATTATGGAGAGAAACGTGTTTCGTACGCAAAACGACGAGAAATCAACTTCTTACTACGTTATCAGGTTTTTTAATACTGCGGGCACAATTTTCAAAGGTAAAACAGATTTTTTGAGCGCGTTTGGGTGTAAGAGGTAGAAATTGTAAACGTTAGTAAGTGGCTGGTTATCTCACAGTTCGATTTAACTTTGAGGTTAAGCAACTATGCCATAAATGTGAGATTGGTGTAAAAAAAACACCTCGACTGCATGCGCTACTGCTGAACATGAGGTTCTGGGTTCGATTCCTAGGTCGGGCAAAGTGTTATTGGGTTTTTCCATCAGGAATTTCTCAGTAGCAGCCCGGAGTCTGGATCTGTGCCCGGTTGATGGCAATAGGCTCGCCCCTTATTACATGGGACATAAACATAACTGGCGAAATGTGGGTGTACGATAGGGGAAACATTGTTATGTGGTGTAAAAAAAAACTGGTGAAATATTAGGCCGAGATAAACGGTACTTCGTTACTTAAAATACAAGTGCAAGTTAAGAGACGGGAACTTGACTAAGACACTAAGTCAAAGCACGACCTACGTTACGTTTATAAATCTCGTCCTCAGGGCCGAAGGTAGCATGCGAAATTAAAATTTTCTAGCGTTTTTTTTGCAATTTGCAGGTCAGATGACATTTTTGAACAAATCTAACTTGGAGAGATGTATTGCTGATTCTTATGGTTATAATTATGTAAATACATATTTTTTGTGGTCGCTAATCATATTTTGATCAAGATACAATGTTATACTGATCTGCAAATTGCAAAAAACGTAAGAAAATTTGAATTTCGCGGGATACCTTTGCGCATTTTGATCCATTCTCATGCAGAAACGGAGCGAGCATTTTGTTCAAAATGATTGCTTAAATGTGTGTAAAAGATTCAGTATTTTCCGGAACATTAAATCCAGGTTTCCTCATAACTTTCCTTTTAAGTTATAGACCACAAATTCATATCTTATTCTAAACTATATACACATCACGCCTGTAATCTCCGAAGGGTTAGACAGAGGTGTACCAATATTACACCCATATTTCGCCAGTTATGTTTTAGACATGGGGCATAACTGGCAAACATTGATGACAATAGGTTCACCCTCTATTACATGGGTAATAGGGGGTCAAACATTGCCATCAACGGGGCATAAATCCAAACTCCGGATTCGGATTCCGGATTTCTAAACTCCAGCAGTAAAATTAAAAAAAATAACTTACAAACAAACCATCACAAATACCATACAAAACAACAATGACCTAAATAAACTAGACATGCTAACAAATCTAAGACAAGTTCGTTTGTCAGTCACGAGCAATAAAAGTGAAATCGCTGTGTCAACTGTCAACGACAGATATATGAGTGGAGGTCGTTGAGGTCAGCTGGGAGTTGTCACGACTGCCCTGCGGAGGTAAGCAGGGGTTCAAGATAATTGTAGACCTCTGTAGATAAAAGTGCTGGATTACAGTCAGGGGGCAAACTCCGAAGCATAAATCCGAAGTATCGGCCGAACGTTCGGAAGTTTTCTACTATATTTTTTTCTATTTCATTCAGTCGGTTCGGATCCGACAAACGTCAAAATGAAGTTCGTTGAACAAACGTAAAAACGAAATCCGGTCGGACCGGAACCGACCGAACGAAACAGAATGAAATGTAATAGAAAACTTTCGAACATTCGGCCGATACTTCGTATTTACTCTTCGGAGTAAGCTCCTTGGATTGGATACCTACTGGAATCCTACTACTGAAATAATTTGTAGCTTTACTGCCTTTAGTAATAGGTTCAGTTGCTACCATGGGCCGGTTGATTGTTTCGTTCTTTCATAACATAACCTACCTGTAGTACACCCACACTTCGCCAATTATGTTTAAGTCACATGTAATAGGGGGCGAGCCTATGGTCACCTTGCACAAATCCAGACTCCTGACAGCTACTGAGAAATTCCAGATGAGAAAAATCCTTATTTTTGGTTTTGGTAAATCCTAACTAGGTACTTAGGTACCATCTTTTTCCGCCCCCAAAAATGATGGATTGTAAAAATGTCATCATGACCCATCAAATGTGACGTTCTTTGTTCGACTTCTATTGCTATGGTAATATTGGTGCTATTTAATTCTCCCGTCCAAAACTGTGCAGCGATCTATTGTATAAAACATGATTGTCCCGGAATTACCGCACAACCTCTTAAGGGGCCATTATACTCATCATTATGAACAACTTTTACTATGGGACCAAACCTCAAATCGCGAAAAAAAATTCAGGTGATCCCTACATTTTGACGAGTTGTGTGAACGTAAATGTAGGGAACAGCTGATTTTTTTTCGCGTTTTCTGGTTTGGTCCCAGAGTAAAAGTTGTTCATAATGATGAGTACAATGACCCCTTATAAGGTCGTGCGTTAATTCCGGGACATGTTGTTTAAGGAAGACAAAACCAAACCAGCGTTTCGAAAGAGAAATAGCGATTTTTGCACAAGCAAATTTCAAAATGAACGCCTTATAACCTAAGTATCAAAGAAACGACCTAAAGTAGAGAAACAAATCCTTCACTACGATGTCAACACGAATCTTCGTATTCGTAAAATCTATCGTTTGAAATTTATACGTACGGATCGTAGTTATTTATGGCCGGTAACTGTTACCGTTTGTATCGGCTTTCTGAATCGGCTTGTATTGGACGTCGCGTCGTCGTCGCATCGACATGTTTTGTCCTTGTGAAACATGGCTGAACGTTGAATTAGGTGTTCGAATTTCGAACTGACCAATGGGAGCTTTCCTTCGTGGTGTAAATATTTTTTTTTTAATTGCTACTGGTGCAGGCAGCTTTGTTGGCATTTTTATTATACAAAACTTTATACATATAACTTGTGTATAATTTTGTATGGCGATTCAATCTGAAACGCAATAGTTTTTTGCATTTAAATTTGTGTTTGTTTGTGTTTAATACAAAATTGTGCTATACAAAATTAAACAGGAGTTAGTAGTTCTATCTAATTGTTTTGACAAACACAAACAATCGGTTTGAAATACAACATCTACCTATTGTATGAATTTGTATGTCATGTAAATTCAAACTATCGTAACTTCACACAAAAGCGCGGGAACAATCACAAAAGCACTATACACAAATTACATTCCAAATTCAAACACACACTGATTAGAACTGAACAGAGCCGAGTCACGTTGCGCCAATTAGAAAACGGTCCCGAATTAATTTGAAAATGGAACACTCGATTTTGATGTAGTGGAATCTGTCGCTGTGGGCTTTGTTTACCGCAAACAAACAAATACCAACTTTACTAAATCATATTAAAGTCTAATTTAGAATGTGGTGAAATTCGTCCAAACTCATGAGATAATAGGTGAAAGACTGAATGTCATTCACAGGTTTTTGTGTTAATTCATTCTGTACCTTAGAGAAGTTACATAAGGTCGACATTACATCGCCACCTGTTATGTAATTAGTAAACGTGTTCTACTTGGGCCCAATTTCTGGGATATCTTGTTCTAATAGGCAATTTATAAAATGTTCTGTGTCATTTCATCTTATTTATTATTAATTTTACGAGTAACCTTCCTTACGACGAAGGTCAAAGAATTTTTTCCCTGGCAGGAAAAGGGACAATGTAGGTAATGGCGATTTTACCTTGTCCCTTATAAAATACATAAATATAAATCTCTAAGGAAAGTTATCAGCAATAAATCTGACCTCGCTTCGTGTGCGACTGCCCGTGTAGTAACAAATTAATAGTGGTTCCATCTTTTAATTTCGTCTTTCTAGCCTTTACTTTAAGTCTTTAACTTTTATCTTTTGCACTTCATTGCTTCTGTGAACGTGAAATATGTTTTGAGATAAAAGTTACAATGTAGAACTTATGGCTTCTGCAGAAAAGTTACAAAGTAGGAGTTCACCAGTAAAATTCTAGTAATTGAGAGAACACATAACTCATCCGTTTTTAGTGTTAACTTCACGTATACAGGGTGACTTTAAAATCATGCGACAAAATTTAATGGGCTGTTCTATCCAGAATACTCTACTTAGAATTCGCAAAAAAAAATTCGACCTGCTAATACCAAATGCTCCAATCGGGTATGTACTTTATACGGGAAGGTCGATTTTTTTTGCGAATTCAAAGTTGGTCCCATAGTAAAAGTTGTTCATATTGATGCGTAGAACACCCCATTAAATGTCTCCCTGTGTAATATCAAAATTGCACTGCACTCGTAACAACTGTTATTTCACCAGTAGTTCAGCCGATCTATTCTCATTAATTTCACCGTGAAGACTTAGATGAATTGAGCTTTAAGTGAACTGTCATTAGTGTTAATCCTATCAGGTGGAACGACAACTCACGTCAAGCTCACTTCACTTTAGTTTTCAAGATGAGATTTTTACAAAATAGTCCGACAGAACACAGCGACGCTACTTGGCATCAGAAATTGTTATACTTCCCCGGAGGAGCTCCATTACAGGATCTCTAACAATTAAGGCGACGAAAACCGACTTTTAGTGATGTTAAACTAGTCCACGTACGAGTAGTGTTAATAATTTGGAAAAAATATGTTAAATTAGAGCATTTTCTTATTAATAACTTAAAATGTGAATATTTTAGATTATGATTATATTACATAGTGTAATTAATTTGTAAAGTTACGTCTAACGCGGATAAAAAAATGAGAATCACGCAAAAACTATCAAGCGTATTTTTATGAAACCTTCACCATTTTAAAGATAATTTAATTATTTATAAGTATATGTTAAGTATATGTGATTTAATATAATACTTTTTGTTTTATTTATAATAAATTAATAATGCGTCTAATTTGGGACAGCGCTCATTCATGGGCGAGTCCTATTACTGGGTGGACGTACGACTCGTTGTGTGAGCTCAGCACAGAACACGCAAGCTATGCAGTCAAGGCCGTTGGCATACAACTATACAAGGTGGAACAGGACGATTGACATTCCTTAGAACCACGTTAAGAAAATCATGTTCTTTACCCGTATACAAAAAATCAGTCAAATCCAATGAATACTTTAGCCACAGGAAATTATTTTTCATTTTCTTATTTATGCATTTTTTTTTTGTGAATTATTACGGACTCGGATCTATATTATGTTGAAAAATACTAAAAGATGTGATACATAGTAGAACATTATGAATTCTTATTCTTCCGCCGTACAATATGTAACACTACATAACACACTACATTTAAAAAAAAATACTAAACGAAGAATATTTTCATCTTAAATTTTAACATTCGCAAAGATAACTTAGTATTTTATAATGATACTGTGAATTACAAAGTTATTTTTTGCAACTGCAGTAAATCGTCCATATTTAAACAAAATACCTTATGAATCGGCGTGTTTAGTATTTGTTGATTGAAATACAGTCTGTAGGTAGGTATATGGTACATGATAAACAGAAGTTTCAAATTCCTGAATTGTTTAGTTGTTGCGATAGAGCTCGTACAAAAATGATCTAAAACTGACAACTTTTACGGCCCCCTATTTCTTCATTTTTGAAGAATAAAAAAAAATGATATTTATACTCTACTCGATGAGTTCTAGACAATAACACCGCACATGCCATGATAAGAATTTTTTTTTCCAAAATCGAATCGTTTATTGTATGGCGACCCCTTTTAATTTTTAACTTTATTTTATTTTTATTATTTGCTGTTATAGCGGCAATATAAATACACAATCTGTGAAAATTTCATTCGTCTACCATATTGCGGTTCATGAGATACAGCCCGCTGACAGACATACGGAGGAAGGACGGATGGACGGACAGCGGAGGCTTAGTAACAGGGTTCCGTTTGGCACCCTTCGAGTACGCGCGGAACCCTAAAAATGATATAAAATTGTATGATAGTAAGTAAGTAGCCAAATATCTCTCTATTTTAGCATAAAAATCCCACGAAAGTGCAGGAAGCGCATACAAAAGCGCCCTCTACGTCTAAGACCCAAACTTGACATCATTACGTCTCCTCATTAAAGGGTATCGAGTGGAACAAAGCAGGTACACTCGCGTTCATTAGGCGCCAGCGACATTTTGAGCAAAGGAATTTTTGGTACAGCCAGCTACAGTCATTTTCTTGATTACTGTACTCGAGCGTACAATTTTTGTCAAGAATTTCTTTGGTGCGCGGTAAATTCTTTTTTTCTGAGGCTTTTTTTGCTTCTATGAAATTAGGTTACAGACTGATGGCCTTAAAAATATTGTTTATAGATTTTAGATTTCTTATGGAACAAAGTTACACTGGTTACTCTTGAAATGTACGACATATACCTTGAACAAAATTATAATTAGGTATGATATAATAACATCGATTGAAATTATTAGCAATTAATATTGTGAGTACATAAATTCAATGATATATATTATACAATAATTTATTTCTAACATTTTTTTTCACACTAAACACACAAACCAATATTTATTCAAATTGTGATTGGAATGAAGTATGACATTAATTAATTTAGGTACTCTATTAACGGAGTTGTGATATTAGTATTAAGTAAACAATAGTTTGTGATTTTAATATAATTAAATTGAAATGTGTGCAAGTTGTAAAATACTAGTATTAAGTAAATAATAATTAATAATTTTATTTTATTATTTTTAATTTGAATTTTTTTTTAAGTAAAAATTTATGCATTGTAATTGTAAGGAATCAATAAAAGCTTTTTATTATTTATTTATTATGATATAATAATGGAATCCGTTTTGTTATTTCATTTCTGATATTTTCAGATACTGAAATCTCACATCGAATGTTTTGTCCTACATTTCATCACAACTTGTCAGCAAATCGTGTAGCTTTTTCATGTAGATCATTCATATCAGTTTTCTGTTAACAAAATACCTCCACGGGAATATTACCAGCCATTTATACTACATTGACTGCATCATTGGTCTAATGGTCGCGATCGATACTTTTGAGCATGAGGTCCTGGGTTCAATTCTCGGGTCGGGCACAGTGTTACTGGGTTTTTTATCGGAATTTCTCAGTAGCAGCCCGGAGTCTGGATTTGTGCCCGGTAGATGGTAATAGGCTAGCGCCCTATTACATGGAACTTAAATATAACTGGCGAATTGTCGGTGTACTATAGGTACACCTCTGCCCATCCTTTCGGGGAAACAAGGCGTGATGTTATGTGTTACTTACATTTTTCCTTTCTTTTTCTCCAGACTGCGTCCACCTGCAACTCTACAAAGACTTGAAGGAGCGACAGAAGAACGGGCAAACGAAGGCCTCCCTGTCACTCCAGCAGTACCTGGGCATAGAGTCCGGGTTTACCCTGGACAAGGAGTCGAATACCCTGGCCATACTGTGCGAGGATGTCGTGCCGGTCCTCGCGTTCGATACCAGGGAAATTTTGATTCAGTGGAGAGTTAAAGTGAGTATTATTTTCT
Source organism: Fissipunctia ypsillon (assembly GCA_947568875.1). NCBI lineage: Eukaryota > Metazoa > Arthropoda > Insecta > Lepidoptera > Noctuidae > Fissipunctia > Fissipunctia ypsillon. Next base: position 20,104,326 of record OX387660.1, on the reverse strand, counting down.
TTTGTGCCATTTTATGGTAGAATATTGTGGCCGGACTTGTACCCAAGGGGTAGCATTTTACCCAGTAACTTGGTTGTGGAAATGTGGTGATCAGATAGGCAGTCACACACACACATAATCAGTCTATAATGTTCCCACTGCTGGGACACAGGCCTCCTCTCGGTGATAAGGAGTAAGCCGTAATCCACCACGCGGCACGCGGCGGATAGGCTGTCGCTCCATGTAAAATACTGGTATTCAGCTGCATCCGGTTAGACTGGAAACTAACCCCAACATAGTTGGGAAGCTGGGCAGGTGACGATGATGGTGAGACCACAATTGGTCTGAGTTGCGTCACTTGTAGCGCAGCCTCATAAAACAACGTCGTTCGTGTAATAAAACTTCGTGGTTTTCAAAGGTTTCGCCAGATAGTAGAAGGCCAACAGACCAGTCCTGCGGGGCAATTGCGTAAAATACTTGCACTATGAATCGGTTTCATTTTGACAGTTCAACAACATTCATTGCGCTATTTACGTTGTTGAGCAAACAAATTTTTCGAACTTAAGAAGCAATGGATTAGCAATTTGTTTCAAAATTATTCAGATTGTGATTGTTAGTATGTTACGCAATTAGGGCGCAGGGCTTTGTATGAGCAAAGTCGTTTACCAACACATTTATTGCAGACCTATGCGATACTAGTAATCTGCCCTTTATTTTCAATGATCCGCATAGAAACTGGTCCGATTTTTAAACCATTTGCTTGTGTTATAAAATGGAGAAACACATAATAAGACTAATACTCGTAGACTGCAATTGTCTTAAAAGAAGCTTCAGTCAATAAAAATCTCTTGAAAGCGACTGAAAGCATATTTTCTTGAGACAATACTACTGCAGACTACTGCAGTTTAAAGGAAATAAACTTTTACATTTACAATGAACTTTCAGAGACAATTGAAGCTTTCCAGTAAGACTTAAATTGATTGCTAAAGAACAAAATCCTGTTTAAAATACTGTTCTATTTACTTTATCTTATGTAGGTAATCATTTTGCCATATTATGCCTTATTTTATTGCAAAAAAAAAAGGTATAGAATGCAACAGGATCACCCCTATTAAATGGGATTTAAAACATATTTGGCGAAATGTGGGTGTACCATAGGTACAGCTCTGCCTAACCCTTCAAGGAATACAGGCGATTTGTTATATTGCAAAAAACATTTTGGGAATACTGACTTTGTTCTTAAATAAATACAAATCAAAAACAGTTCAAAAATAGTTCTTAGTTCTTTGTTTTTATCTGCATCGATAGACAACATGGCGCTTCACATAAATCCTAAAACCAAACCGGCTTCATCCAAAATACCAAAACCCATTTATCAAGTGATCAACATGTTTCGAATGAAAACTGACGTGTGCACATATGAGAGACGAATATGGCTGTGTAATTGAAAATCCATGTTTCCCACAGGTACAACACAACCTCGGGGGCAGCAAGGAGTTCGCAGCTGTCATTATATCAGCTCCAACGGCTGCCAACATCCGGGCCGGACCCGTCAGGTTACACGCGTGCGGCCCGCGGTTAGCACTGTGTGCGTCCAGACCGCCCGAAGTACTAGCGCTGTGGGACGTCAAACTACTCAGGTAAAAGACAATAGGGAATATTACGCAAAGCTGCGACAGCAGATGGTGCCACATAAACACGAAGTAAACAAACTGTCAAATGCGAGCGCCAACATTTATCGGCGTTTTTCAATATAATTTCAGCTTTATCTCATTCTTGTTACTATAATTGTAGGTTAAAATAATACCAAAAGGTTAAAAACATGCTTATAAGAATATCTAACATATTTCTTTTTGTGATAGTGAACTACTTTACCAATAAACTTTTAACGTTACATTCAAGTCAATAGTCCTAGCACTAAAAATATTGTGTTTTTACATTAGGTTAATACTCCGAACTGTAAACTGTGATAGTCTTCAGCTCAAAACTTTTCAGAACACAACCGCATGAACATGTTTTGTGACTGTAAAACGCTTGCAACGTAGCAATTTACCACTGCTTGCGAAGTTATCCGTTTTGAGTTAATTAATGAACACCTTCGTTCCTACATGTACTACCTAATGGCACAACACTGATTCACTGACTGATGCAGTATTACTATATATTATAGAATATTCGTGACGAACGGATATCACTAAAATAATATATCAGTAGATTGTAAACACACCGGATTTCTCATTAACAGTCATCTAACCATAGATACCCACCAATTCGCACTAAGCGTTTCCAAATGTCTTTTGTGATGCGCACAGCAAAGGAGTGGAACTCTGTGCCTGCGTCTGTGTTTCCGAACGCATACAACCCCGATCTCTTCAAAGTGAGAGTGAACACGCTTCTTCTGGGTAAGCTCGCTCCATCGTCGACTTTGTCTCTGTCATCTCTGACCTAGACTAGAGTCAAGAGCAAACCTATCTCAAATAAAAAAAAAATAAAAAAAAGATATATTTTTTTATACCCATGAAAAAGGAGGCCTAAACATGAAGTTTGTTTTTCTGTTTACATTATTTATTCCCCTTATAACTATCATTACAAGTTGCATTACCTAAAGTGATAGTACGGTTTCATAAAATGAATTTATTATTAAAATTATTAAGAACTCTAAACCTTTTTGCTATAACCTTTTTGTTAGCTAGTCTTACCACAGACGGACGCCATGTTGTTCTGATTACCAAGCGTTGCAGGTGCGCCCTCTAGCGGGATAAATTGTCAGTAAGGTTCCCTATTAACTAAGGCATCCACAGTTTTTCGGCGGGAAACCTTGAACTTGGCGGACGCGTCCTGTTTGATATAAAATTTTAAATTGAAAAATCCTGTATCATAAGATCAGTATTCGTAGTTTTTAGTGTTCTATTTTCTTTTACTAGTTTAGTTTTTGTATATATTCTTCGGTAGTGGTAAGTTTTCTTAGTTATTTAGAGTGCACGAGATGAATGATCCGCCTGACCCGGGGGACTCTGTTCCCCCGGCAGGCAATTTTGTAACTGTGTGTTCGAATGAATCGGGCATGGATACCGATGGGTCGTCTTCGGCTCGCCACCTAAAGAGAAGCCGTGTACAAGTTTGCAAGCATTGCAATAAGCGCCGCCGTACCCGTAAAAACCACGGTTCCGTGTCTTCGGGTTGTGGTTGCACAGAGTCTACAGTAGAAGCTACTCAGTCATCAGAGCCCAACTGCACTGAAATAATCGTCGCGAATCAAATGCCCAACAAAATGCCTGATATTCCTGCTCCATCCACAGTTGTTCCCACCCAGATAGGCCGAATAACATACGGCAAAACGGACAGCGCGCCTTTTGTCATTCATGTTCAAAAAAATACAATTTCACCAGATGATGGAACGACACTGCACCCAATCACATTTGGCAAGTTCTTAAAACACAATGCCTTCCAAAATGTAATTAACGGTAGCGTTAAAAAAATAGGGCGTAATAAAATTGCTCTTTCTTTTTCCAATTTCCTGGACGCAAATTCCTTTATTACACATAGTAGTCTTAAAACATATAATTATAAAGCTTTTATACCAACTTTTAATGTCACTAGAATGGGTTTAGTACGTGGTGTTCCTGCGGAATGGTCTCCGGAGGAAGTTATTGATAATATAACGGTACCAATTGGTTGTGGTCCAATTTTAAAAGTCAGACGCCTTAATTTCAAAACCACTGTTGATGGTACAACCATTTGGAAACCATCCCAATCCATAGTTATTACATTTGATGGGCAGGTTCTCCCGAAAAGAATTTTCATGTGCTATAATGCATTACCTGTAGATTTATATATTTTCCCTACTATACAGTGTTTCAATTGCTGTCATTTTGGCCACACTAAAATTCAGTGTAGGTCCAAACCTCGTTGTTATAAATGTGGTCAAGGCCACACTGGGGACAGTTGTGAAAGAGAACAAGAAAGTGCATCTTGCTGCCTTTGTTCCGGTTTTCACTATGCTACTAATAAGTCTTGCCCAGAATTCTCTAGACAAAAATTAATTAAAACTTACATGGCACAAAGCTCAGTGTCTTATGCTGAGGCTGCAAAATTACATCCCCCAGTAACTAAATCGTATGCTGATACACTTTTATCTTCTCCTTCCAAAAACTTTGCAGATACTCCATCAATCTCTTCACCTAATAGAATGCCTACTTCAAGTAGCTATAAAAAGACTGTCTTCCTCAAACCACGCTCCCCTCCTAAATCTATACAAGGATATAATAAAGAAGCTCACAATGCCATTATTAAAGATTTCAACATTCCCCAACCATCAAACGGTTGTGCTTTTTCTAATAATCATAATAATGAAAAAAGTGACACAAACTTTTCCATAAATGATTTCCTATCTGCTTTACACAATCTCCTCTCTCAGTTCAACATTTCACCGTCCAACGTTGCCCCATCTTTCAACTTATCTCAATCCATTCATAATGGACAACACATCCAAAATAATCCAGTGGAACTGCCGCAGTCTAGTAAACAAAAAAAGTGATGTTATATATCTTTTAAACAAATATGAGCCATTTGCATTTGCCTTAGCAGAGACTTGGCTCAAATCTAATCATATTTTTAAAATTAATGGTTATTTAACCATTAGAGAGGATAGATCTGATGGGTATGGTGGAGTAGCTATACTTATCAAGAATTCTATCCCTTTCTCTACTATTACATTACCTCCTCATAGTGAGGAAATTTCAATAGTAGCTATTAAAGTGCGCCATACTTGTCTTGTTTCTATCTACATTCCTCACCCTTCTTCTTCTGTTCTTCAAGAGATGAATAATCTCTTTTCTTTTCTTCCAAAGCCATTCTTAATAATGGGGGACTTTAACTGCCATCATCAATCATGGGGTTGTTCAACTTCTAATTGTTATGGCGATGAATTACTAGATACAATAGACTCACATAACTTATGCATCTTGAACTCAGGAGCTGCCACACGTCGTTCAGATCCCAATCAAAACCAAAGTGCAATCGACCTTTCTATCTGTTCTCCAAACTTAGCCTCTTCATTAACTTGGCACACTCTAACCTCTACTTATGGTAGTGACCATTTTCCAATAGTTATCTCTTATCCTCTTTCCAAACCAAATGCATCATTAAGAAGATCAAATTTAAAGCATAAACTACCTAATAGAAATAATAATGACTGGGACAAATTTAGAAACATTGTTGACAGAAATCTTTACTCCTTGCCTGTTATTTCTAACGGCAATGAAAATAGTTGTGCTGAAGCTTTAGCACTTATATTAATTGCAGCTGCAGATGAAGTTTTTCCTGTAAAAAATAACAATATTAGTACAATTCCTTCGCCTCCATGGTGGGACTCTGAGTGCACAGAATTGATTAACAAACGCAAAGAGGCTGAATACAATTATAACCTTGATATGTCTGACATTAATTTTGAAATCGTTACTAACCTAATTAATAAAACTTATAAACTGTTTAAGAAGAAAAAATTTGAATCTTGGCGCAACTTTTGCTCATCAATTTCACCGAATACTCATCCAACGATTGTCTGGCGCAATATTCGTAGATTTAGGTCCATTTATAACAACCCTTCTCCTATTCCTGACTCTCTAGCCAGTGAATTCTTAGATAAATTAGCTCCACCTTGGGTTCCGGAGGAGGTTATTAACCACAACCTGTCTCTCGTACCCAATAACCAAGACACCCGTACAACGCTAGATCTTCCATTCACTCTTACTGAATTAAAGGGTGTTATTCATAAAACTAGGGATTCTGCACCAGGCATTGATGGCATCCCGTATTCCTTTTTTGCTAACTTAAATGATGACTTCCTCAGTTATTATTTAGAACTTATCAATTCTATCATGACTACAGGAAACATCCCTGCTAAATGGAAACGTCAAATGGTGTTGCCATTTCTTAAACCAAATAAAACTCCATCTGACGCTTCTTCATACCGTCCCATAGTCTTGTCTTCAATTTTGATGAAATTAGCGGAACACTTAATTAAAAATCGCCTAGAATGGTATGTTGAAAGTAAGGGTCTTTTGGCAGAATCTCAATATGGCTTTAGAAAAGGTAAAAGTACAACTGACTGTTTAAGTATCTTAACATCCGATATTCGGTTATCCTTCTCTAACAACCATTCCACTATTGCAGTTTTCCTTGATGTTAATGCAGCCTATGATAATGTTGTATTATCAGTTTTACAAAATAAATTAAAAGCCTTGCAAGTTCCTTTGAATTTGTCGAATTTTATTATTAAAATCCTGACTGAACGCTCTGTTATCATGATAATAGGAGGTCATGAGGTATCTCATCTAGTATGGAGAGGTCTTCCACAGGGATCTGTGCTCAGTCCCATTCTATACAATATTTACACTTTTGATTTAGACTCGTCCTTAACTAACCATGTTAAAGTTCTTCAATATGCCGACGATTTATTATTATATTCTTCAAGCCAATCTGTTGAACAAGCTAGCTATGCTATCAATTCTGCTTTATCTACTTTGGAGTCATGGTTACATCTAAACGGTCTGGATTTATCCTCGTCTAAAAGCGCGGCTGTTTTATTCACCCGGAAGAGAAATATTCCCTTATTAAACCTCTTTTATAAGGAAACACCTATTCCAGTTAAAGATAAATTCAGATATCTAGGCATAATACTTGACTGTAAACTAAGTAGTGTCCCTCATTGCGATTATATTGTTAACAAATGTGAAAATCACCTAAACATGCTTAGATGCCTGTCTGGTGTGTGGTGGGGTGCACATCCATTTTCTTTGAAACTAATTTACAACGCAATCATCAGAAGCACTCTGGATTATGGATTGTTTGTTCTAGAACCTGGTAGTGTTATGGCTTTTAAAAAATTGGACCGCATCCAGTCTAAAGCGTTACGCATTATTTCGGGTGCCATGAAGTCTAGTCCCATTAATGCACTCCAAGTCGAATGCGGGGAAGCTCCTTTATATCTTAGAAGACAATTCCTATCTGACAAATATTTGTTCCGGATTCTTCAGTTCTCAACCCATCCTCTCATTCCTAAACTGGACACTTTAGTGTCGCAGATTGAATCTTTAGATTACTGGACCCATAAACGTGCTCCATGCTTAGTCATAAGCTATAAAAAATTCCTTTCTCTTTCTTCTCCTATTCACCGTTCCAATAAACTTCCCTTATTTAGCACTAGTTATGAGAGTTTACAATTCAGCCCCACCATTAAATACTGTGTTAGTAAATCAGATCCCGATTGTCATTTAAGTTTTAATCATTTTCTGGCTGAACACTTACAGTACCATCATGTATTTACGGATGCTGCCAAGCGTTCTCCAACGGGTTGTGTTGGGATAGGTACTTACCATTCTCAATACAATATTGTACAAAAAATAAAACTGCCCCCGGAAACTTCCGTCTTTACGGGGGAATGTTTCGGCATCTTAAAAGCCATAGAATACACTCGTGTTTTAAAACTCAAAAAAACCATTATTTTTACTGATTCACAAAGTGCTCTTCTGGCCATCAACAAATCCCCTTTTGAACACAATTCGCAATCGCAGTTTCCTGTCATTTACTTAATAAGGGAATTAGCCTTCAGAACCATCTCTGAGGGCAATACACTGCAATTTGCGTGGATTCCGGCCCATGCTGGGATCCATGGCAATGAAATGGCTGACACACTTGCCGGTGATGCGGTGCAGTGTGGGGACTTAGTTCCATATATAAATTTTAATATCGACCTGGTGAAGTTACCAAAGACTTTTCTTCGGGATACCTGGAAGGTAGCTTGGGATGTCGGAAGCAAATTGAAGGGCCGTTATTTTTCTACTATTCAACCCAACGTTCCGGAAAAACCGTGGTTTGGCAGGGCAAAGTTTGGCAAGATGGAGACCTCCATTCTAATACGGATGAGACTTGGTCATGTTTGCTGTCCATCCCATCTTGCCAAACTGAATATCATAGACGACCCTATTTGCTTGTGTGGCACAGAGGTAGGCGACTTAAATCATATTTTTTTCTCCTGTCCCCTATATGACCGTTCTTCCTTTCTCAGTAACCTCTTGTCCCTTCGTACTCCTTTTCCTACCTCTATACTTGCTTTACTTTGTACAAATAACTTTCCTGTATATAAATGTATAGTCTCATTTATTACTTTAAATAATATTAAGTTATAATCTTTCGTCATTGTAATTTGCTCATTAATCATCATGGTATCATCACATTAGTAAATACGGATCCTATATCGTCCTACTCTAAATCCCGTTTTAATTAATCTTTTTAATTCCGTTTCATCTAAACGTGACATTGGCTAAATGTACAAACCGTGCGAAGCCAAAAAAAAAAAAAAAAAAAAAAGGCATCCACAGGATATCCTGGTTAAGCAGCCTACAATCACCTAGGTTCACCTGCGATATGCCATTTACGAAAAAAAAAGCCTGTATGTGTCAATCTGCGTCCACATGTCCGGCTCGTTAAGCTACATTATTATATGGGGCTAGCCGCTACAGCTTTGGCCTCGCTGCCATTGGGTTAAAGTTTTCCCCTGTAAAACTCAAATTAACGTTATCTTAAACAGGCCCATAAAACGTCAGTCATGAAAGAACCTCCCAAAGAAAAATCTAAAAAAAATACAGATAAAAAAAACTTTTCCCACGAATAAATGTAATCCGTAATTCCGTACGAAACTCGGAACTGCGTTCAAGGCCGGCCACATACAGTCGGAATTCCATTTCGAAAGCAGCAAATCCTTTCATAATCTAGTTCTCCGTTCGGAATTTTCTCCGATTCGAAATTCCGCATGGTAGTCTGTGCGTGATTTTGTATGAATTTGATGCCTTCGAAATTCCGAATCGATATTTCAAAACGGAATTCCGACTGTATGTGCCCGGCCCGACAGGTACACCTCTAAACTTTGGGCACCACTAATCTTTAAGCGCGTTCCCTTGAAAAATGTCCCCTGTAATTTAGCAGGTTACGCCAGTTTCCTGTCAGTTGGAAATGTACGTGGAAGTTTGACCCAGTTGAGGAGTAGGGCCTCGAGGGATAACTGTTTTAGATTTACAATTTAATCGTCATACCTAATTCTCAGCTACATGGTACATGTACTTACAGGAAAGTTTAATAAAGGTTATCTTTTGCTACGGTCTGGAAATCTACATATATATATAAAAATGTTTGTATGTATGTGTGTAATATGTTACAATAATATTATGAATGCGAAAGTGAGTTTGTTTCTTTGTAACTAACGCTCAGTTTTATTGTTTCGATAGTAATTTGTATGAAATTTGGCATATAGGTAGACCATGACCTGTGTTAGGACATTCAGGGCAACAGCTAGTTTAATATAAAAAGTAGCTTGACGGTTTTTTCTTCTGAATGTATTCTAAATTTCTAATTTTTCACTGATTTTTTAATATATTTGCCTAAAATTTTAATTTTAATCTACATCTGACATCAATATTCTGTCCATAAGTGCTGTTGATGTGTTGTCCTAATGAGGTTAGCACAGACCATCCCATCACTTCTATTGTTCTAACCTCCACTTACGTCTAGAGCACATGTCACGAGCATTCTCTCTAAGTATAATGACAGCAATACAATCTCTAATCACAGCTAAGAGAAAGGCCGTATACTAATAACAATAATTTTGCACTTTTTGTGATGACCGCCACGTCGTTCCCAAAAAACATTAATGCACTTACCTTTTAGGATCTTGTCATCAATAGTTTTATGTATTTATTTTTTCAATACATTAATATTTTAGATAACAACTTATACCTAATTAATTAATAAAATAACAAAATTATATCCTAACTTAACTAAAACTATTCACAAACTAAAATATGGCGTCGAAAAATTCCTCCGCATCGCTGTCGACTGGTAATGTACCCAAGAGACTGGCGGCATTGCCACGTTGTATGGCAATGCTTAGCCTCTGGCCAAGGTAAAAGCCGGCCCTTGGGTCACGGGAAGTGTCAACTAGCCGTTTGGAGATTTCGTTAAACAAACCATGAGCGCTCGGACCCCACGGCCCGAGGGTTTCAACCCCAAACGGCTCGAAAATATAATTACCGATAAGGTTATTATACTTTCGCCGCTTGAGGTTTTCCGCAGCCACAGCAGCAGCGCCAGCACAGCACGCAGTAGTTTTATTATTTTTTATTAAAACCTATACACAAAAAAAATACTGCACAAAGGCGGACTTAATGCCTGAGGCATTTAGAGACAAAACATGGCAGGTGCAACATAAGAGATAGTTAACACGAAAATATCTACAAAATACAAGAATAAATATTCCAAGTTTCTATCTTAACTGGTAAATACCTCGTTTTCCATCACGGAAAAGTTTTCTATGTACTTATGTGAAAATGTGAAGATTCCTTTCAACTGACCACACAAAAACACAAGAAGTATATGATCTTTGCCCCTATAACATTCATAAATCAACAGCTTTCGATGATTAATTTAACGGTGACAGTAGGTAAGAGCCTCAGCAGATGTCACGATCACATGGACATACATAAAATATACCGCATGATTCCCCCATTCGTAGCGAAGTCCCCTGCACATCCCCTGCAGGTCGCCCCAACTGACAATCATTAAAAATACATACATGAGCGTACTTCGTGCCGTCAACATCATTCGATTAGAGAATTATTTTGAATTTCTGTCACCATAGAGTTTACTCTAGTTTCCTAGGAAAGCGGTTCCGTCAATATTATAACGGTCCGCCGTCATGAAAATTTGTTAATTTCACCAGTATTTAACTAAAAACTAAACTTTAGTAAAAAAAAAACCTATCAACCTTACAATTCTGACTTGCCTAAATTAGATTAATTTTATTTAAAAAAACCTACCTTATGTTGTGAAAATGATTGTATAAAATTAAATTGACGACATTTTAATTTGTAACAGCATAACTTGGGACTCCTTCGTTCTGTTCCCAAAGTATTTAATACGGAAAGGTTTTAAGACAAAGAAAAACATTTGTGCTTACAGATTATAATCAAGCAATACTTCAAATCTTCTCTATTCAAATACCACAGTTCTTTTGGAAATCCGTTTCCCCTGGCCTAACAGAAATAACCCTGAAACAAAGCGCAACGAAAAAATTAACATCACGATCAGCCATTCGAAGTCATTAAAACTCGAATTTAACCAAACAATTCCGACAATTATAACCGAGCCACCATTCCCCTTTATTTTTACGAATCCCCCTTCCTTCCTTTTTAGAGATTTTTAACGACTTAGGAAACTTTTGACCGAGATTCGGAATCTACGAATTGTGCCAATGAATTATTTGAATGCTTTAATATTTTCGTGCTTTTTTCGACTTTTCCATTTTTGTGAAAAAGGAATATTATGATAGCATAATGTGAGGTTTGATATATTATCAGCAGTCAGATTCTGGGCATAAACGAATGCTGAAACCTATGTTTATTGGGAAAAGTTGTTCAGTTTTATGAGTAAATAAAACCCCTTAAAATATTTGCGCTTACTAAAATTTAACCTTATATATTTTCCAAATGATTAACACTACTCGTTTAGAAGTGAACTGATCTACAGTTTAAAATCATTAAGTCGGTTATCGTCGCCTTAATTATCAGGAAACATAAACTAAAGATTAAAAAACCTCGATATTTTAACAACAGAGTCTTCAAATCAAAACCAACCATTACCAACAGAACCTCTCTTCAAGGGCTGCGTCCTCAAGCCTTCCCGTCAACCGTAAGATGCTCACATTTTCCCCTGGTGTAACAAATCATCGCGTATAATAGCGTGACGTCACTACTAATAACAGGGGAATTAATAACTTGCGCGAGTGTGCGTCCGGCCTTATATTGTGTATTAAGCGGAAAATAAATTGCTTTTCTGTCACATATACGAGAACAAACACTTTCCTTTAGATTTTACACTGTTTTTAAAAAGACTTGGTATTTGAAATAAAATTGTCTTGGAACAAAATCTAGAAACCTATAAGTACTAATATAATAAAGCGGAAGAGTTTGTTTGTTTGAACGTGCTATTCTCTAAAACTTTCAGTCGGATAGATAGATAGATAAAATACTCTTTATTATGTACACCATAAAAATTACAGATATAAATGTAGACAATTTTACATAGGGTGACACAATGGGCGGTCTTATCGCTAAGAGCGATCATTTATAGACAACCTTTGGATGGATGAAAGGGAGAAGAAGAGACAAAACTGTAGGATAACGATGAGAGAAAATAAATTATTTGAATTTGGACGATAAATTATTTTTGCATTTGACAGCCCAATTCTGGAGGAAGGTCTTTTTCGTCGTATCGATGATTCCATTTCTATGGAATTTAAGTATTTCGGTGGTGGTGGAAAGTGCCTTTAGTGAGGGTCACACATCTATTTGTATAATTTCAACATGGATTATGTAACCCCATTCATGTTGAGGAAGGTTATAGCCTATTTAACATCACGCGACGACCCTTACGAGCCGAGCAAAAAGAAAGTCAGAAAGAACGCTCAGTGAAAACGAAGTAACAGCGCGGGCGGGTGATGCGATGCGACGCGACGCGGCAGGTTGGGGGCCGAGGGAGTTTTTATAAAAATGCGGCTGTTATTTTAGTATGTTGTGTATCTTACGACTTCCATGCGAACGACGTCGCGAACAGAAGCTAGTACAAAAATAAAACTGCAAGAAATCTTTCCGTTTCAGGTAAGGTACTATTGATTTCATTGTAAATATCAGAAACTGTTTCTTTTCTTCTACGAAATTATTGCAAGAATAACAAAATAACGTCGAGCGAGGTTTAGTTGTGTTCATGTTTATGTGTTACAGCATTTTCCTTTCTTACTAGAATGTATTTTATTTATTTCTTATTTACAGATATTTTGCCTTGTAATAAACCTACAAGGGAGTCTTGTTTTCTTTTTTCTCGACATTCTGGGTATTTGTGGTTCATGGAACAAGTTAACCTTTTTCTTTGTATACTACCAGGGTTATTACACAAGAATGGTTTGCAGTCTTGTTCTGGGCGATATTAAACTAATGTATAGATAGTTGACTGCCTCGTTGTTGGTCTAGCTAGCGGTCGCAAGCGCTTCTGCTGAGCGTGAGGTCCTGGGTTTGGTCGGGAAAAGTGTTATTGGGAATTTTTCAGTAGCAACCCGGAGCCTGGATTTGTGCCCGGTTGATAGCAATAGGCTCGCCCTCGCCCATCGTTTGATGATTACAGCCGTGATGTTATGTTTATGTGTAGGTAGTATAATATCGCCCAGAATGAATTGTAACCGCCATACAAAGCGCCAGGGTAGCTCGCGAAATTCAAATTTTCTTAAAAATGTTTGCAATTTGCAGGTCAGTATTAGGTTGACCATAACAAATATGTATTTACAGAATTATAATCATTAAAGTCATCAATACAACTCTATAAGACCAAGTAATCCTATGGAATGACAATTTCATGAACTATTAACATTTGAGGATTATATTAACTTAAGGAGTTGTATTACTGATACTTTGATCAACATACACCCAGACACTGAGCTGCAAATTGCAAAAATCTTAAGAAAATTTGAATTTCGCGAGCTAACTTAGCGCTTCCCACTTAATATAAAGAGTTCAATCAATATTAATCTGTCATCTGATAGTACTTATTACATTCATTTCTGGACTTCAAAGAGAGACCTTTGATATTATTTCGGGCTTTCCTTTTTTTAATCGGAGACGAAATACCAACCTCGTCTAGTTTAAAAAAAAATGTTTTTTACGTGTAAAAGTCTTTTTTTAAACAATTTACTTACCTAAAGAAATAAATATCATTTATCACCCTTTTCACATAATTTTCTTTTAATAATTTTCCCATACTAAAAAAATACCATGCTTACCTACCCTAACATAGCCATGAACAAAACTCCCATGCAACGTTTACCTCACAAAATTTAAACATAGGTCCGAACCGAACTTTCATTACACCTTAAATTAAATAGTACCCCGTGGCGGTACACGTTTGGCCAATAATTTGGCCAATATTGGACTTCCGGTGGCGTTGGCTGCAACGGTAGCTAATTTCATTACTAAGTCGTGTACACACGCATGCCTACAACAATTCCGCTAGGTCAGCGGACAGCGGTTAGGACCGCGCGGTAGTGTTGCGAGACGAACGAGTTGTAAGCGAAAATTGAGTTTTACACGAACATGTCTACTAGGTGCTGGAGATGACATTAGAAACACTTTTCATCCTAGTAATGATATGTAGCCTTGGCTAACATGTTTATCTATCGAAGTAAACAGCTTTAAAGTGTACTCTTATTATAGGTATTCTCAAAAGCGACATCAATCAAAAATCAGCATATGTTGGAAAACTACCGTTTTCGTCATAACATTCCGAAATTTTGTCTTTTTTCGGAAACTTAAATAACAACAAATATGAAATATTTACTTGATTCCGCTACCAGTTTGTGCCCCTTACCACGCCACAGTGTTACAAGCCTGAAGCGATATTCCTTAACTGAACAAACAGCGCCCTAATGAGCTTGCCAATGCGAAATAATACAAGCTACAATTCGTTGCGCGCAACGTTACACTTTGATGTGGAACCGCCTTTATTTGCTCCATGTAATTATTAATTATAAAGCTTGATTGTAATCACGTCTTTGTAATTAAATATTGATTTGTATGGTGTATTTACGTTTGGATTTTGGTTTTTAATTACCGCAGTTTGTACTAGCTTCACGAATTTTCCCTGGAATATTTTCTTAGGGAAATTCATGAAGCAATACAAATGTAAATTTTATTTCGTAGTCCCGAATCAACTTGTTTTAGCCAGTTTAAGCCGTATTTTCCGGCACTATACTCGTAATAGAAAGAAAATTAGGTTTATTTGTCACAGAAACACGTTTATACTATAAGATAATTAACTCGAGTAATCACAAAAATAATACAAAAAAGATCTACATAATAATAACGAGCACAAAACTGAAATAGTCGGCAGCTGCACGTCATGACTGTGACAAGAGGCTTCCACTCAGCACGATGCTGTGCTATGGGGGACCCACAACACAGCGCTGATTTTCAGTGGTCACCTGAAAAAGGCGTACGGAAACCAAGTCAGGTTTAATGAATTGTATGTACATAAATAGGTACAAAATAAAATAAAATAAACAAACCGTCAAGACGGGTTACTTTGACTTTAGAGTATAACTTTGGCCCAAATCTAGACTTGATGTTTGAACTGCCCGCCGTGTCGCGACCACACAACCGAACGTCTTGTTCCTTCGGTAACTAATAGATGGCGATATAGACGCGTACTTGCGGAACAGAGGGCCTTCTCTTCATGTCCGTCAACGAAGATACGGGCCCGTCCGAATGTAATTCGAAACTTCAGAGAGACTACATCCGATGATGAGCTAACTTTTTCGGACGGGTAAAAACACATCGGGAGTAGGGACAACTGTCAAATCGTGGTGTCATTCATTCTTAGGTCGAGCCTCAAACTATTCTTCTGTCCCTAGGTGATACGGAGTAGGCAATCTTTGCGCCCTCACGTCCCTAGTCGCCGCAGAAGACGCCCTGGGCGGCGGGAATCGAGAGCCGATTCCCGGTCAACGTACCTAGGCGCGGGCTTGCGGACGGCGAGCAATGGGTAGCTCGCCGTCCGGTAAGGACCAGGCGCGGGTCGACGGCGCGTTGTGTTCCACGAGATGTCAGCACTAACTGATGGGGTCCGCTAGGGCCGATGCCTGCCAGGGTCGCGGGATGTTCGAAAGAGTTACCGTGGCCCCTGGCACAGGCAACTGAAGGAACACGGGTGGGTTTTAGTCAGTAAAAGTCTCACACGCCCTCCCGCTCCGCCCAGAGCGGGAGGTCATTTGATGAGTTACCACTCAAAAAAAAAAGAAAAAGTGATACGGAGTAGGAATCGCCCGAACTTCGGTCGAAACTACGGATTTCGTGCTTAGGGAGGGAATTAATGACACTAAACATGTGACTCGATTTTGGCCAAAATTATGCCCTAAAGTCAATATAACTCGCCTTGACGGTACTTAAAATTTACATCAACCAAATATATTAATAGACATCAAATCTTTTTACAAGTAGATATTGTCCGTCACAAGTTTCTTAAACAAACCAGGGGGCCAACCACCACCTCTTAAAGCAGTATTATTTTAATGTTACTTCAGTGTGAGAAAGAGATGGAGCTATACAGGACGTCTAGCTCCATCTCTTTCCCACACTCAAGTAAGATTACAATAATACTGCTTTAACAGGTGGTGGTCTAGCTCCTGTTGACGTAATGAACTAAGTTCGATGTTCGATCTGCAAAAAAAAAGACAAACAAATTAGTACTGTTACTAAAAGTCTGGACAAGCGAATGATCAGTCAAATACCTAATAATTAGTGAATCAAACTAACAACAAGTAACAACCAACAATATTAAGTTGACATGAGTAATTTTGACTACAGAATAATTATGTGGATGGGGTAAAATAATGTAAATATAAAGTAGAACAATTGTCGATAGGACACAACCCGCAATCAATACAGAAGACATGATATCACATATTAATGTCTGTACTGTGAGCAGGAAGCATCGCATTGTCTGTTACGGAGCGTTCAATTTCCGCGACCAAACGACGGATGACGGAGCATTTTTCACAGTTTTACTTTAAACTGTAGTCGATCGGGGTTAAGTTATCGTTTTAAGGTTATGTATGGGTTTAGTGGAAAATTGACTTCTTAAACTTCTTTTTCTGCTGTTCTTCTTTCCGGCGAAACACAGTTGGAGAGCCAGAGAAATTCATTGTTTATCAAATTGACTCCCTACCCTAACCTACCCTAACCTATCCTAATTTGAATTGTCTACATATACACAGTTGTATGAAATTGTTATAACTCAGCAAATTGACAAAGTGTGTCAATTGTTATATTTTACCATTTAAACATAAATCACATGAAACTTTTTGCTTTTCTCGGAGATAGCATTAAGACTCCTACAAACAGGCGCGACTCGCGACACAAAGGCACCGCTCGTCGCGCGACACGCGATGCCGTTGTGTCGCATCACGTGTCGCGCCTATTTGCAGGAGCCTTTGTTAATAATTAAATAATCTGATCGCTTTTTGTTGCTATATTTTAAACAAATGAAAGGTAGCATTTTCTTTTGAAAACCTACACATTGTGAGTTTACTAAAACCATGACCTAATATTGCGGTTATTCTCTCCCCAATCTAAAAGCCCATGCAATAATGGGGTGCTCCCCCTGCTAATCCTTGGGTATCGTAGAAGGCAACCAACGGATACCCATTACAGAAGCAGCCACCTGTAAACTAATGACGCCATTCCAAGATTACGAATCCTCCAAGTTAGTGGCGATCATGATAACATTCCATCCACACTGGTGCTTTATTTTATCTCTATCTAAGATGGTGACTACCTACGACATTTGTTTTATTTTATCTCTATCTAAGATGGTGACTACCTACGACATTTGTTTTATTTTATCTCTATCTAAGATGGTGACTACCTACGACATTTGTTTTATTTTATCTCTATCTAAGATGGTGACTACCTACGACATTTGTTTTATTTTATCTCTATCTAAGATGGTGACTACCTACGACATTTGTTTTATTTTATCTCTATCTAAGATGGTGACTACCTACGATATTTGTTTTATTTTATCTCTATCTAAGATGGTGACTACCTACGACATTTGTTTTATTTTATCTCTATCTAAGATGGTGACTACCTACGACATTTGTTTTATTTTATCTCTATCTAAGATGGTGACTACCTACGACATTTGTTTTATTTTATCTCTATCTAAGATGGTGACTACCTACGACATTTGTTTCCAGAAAGAAATGCTAAAAAGATGGCCTATTTGAATGTGGCCCCTCGTCATATAAAACTTTAAATCGGTTGGTTTAAATCGGTTCGGTAGGACGGGGAGACAGAGAAAAAGCTTCTTCATTTTGTAAAATTGTACGTTTACTACCTTTGATTTTAGGCCTATCAGCCTTTTAAAGATCACTATGTACTGAACTTGATCCACGTTTTTATCCATTATTTAATGACCACGCGACAGAAAGATGTTTTTTTTTTAAATCTTCATAAATATCCACTAATCGATAGTTTCGCAAGTTCAAGTTCACATTCTAGCCATTAAATGAAATCTTCATAGACAACCCATCTTTAAAAAGTCCCAACACATTCAATTACCTAATGGCCGCGCAGCCGTCACAATAAAGATTTAACTAACTGTTTAACTGAGCCCTCGCGTCGCTAATAGTTTACTAAACAAAGATTAACGGATTACTTAACTTAGTTAAGTCATGCATAGGTTGCTTGTAGTCGGGGAGTCAGTAGTGCTTTTGTGCTTGAATGTCTTTTTGTTTAGAGTAATAATAAGTGAAGTGAGATTTGAGGAAGCATTGAAAGAATAGAAAGAAAGAAAATACGTTTATTAGCGGTAAAACATAACGCAAAGAACTTGACTCGGTGGAACGCAGGCTCATTGGCGATGTAAGACTGGTGGATGCCAAGCTTCACAGCTTGGTTCATCGCCGCAAGGTTGTCTTCTACAGATTATAACTTCGGTAAGTTTGCTCAAGAACTCCACGACCTCATTCTGCCGGCCCCCTTCTACCATCGGATATCTAGACGGACTGCAGGTTACCATCCCTATCTAGTTGCTATTTCACCAATTCGCACTAAGCGTTTCCAAATGTCTTTTGTGATGCGCACAGCAAAGGAGTGGAACTCTCTGCCTGCGTCTGTGTTTCCGAACGCATACAACCCCGATCTCTTCCAAGTGAGAATGAACAAGCTTCTTCTGGGTAAACTCTCTCCATCATCGACTTTGTCTCTGTCATCTCTGACCTAGACTAGAGTCAAGAGCAAACTTATCTCAAATAAAAAAAAAAAACAAACACAAAAATTTACAGTTGGAAGAAAGTATGCGTGTAATGCTGTGACCCAATGCGAGATATAGCCACAGCGCTGGTTTTCAGCGAGAATTGGATAAGGATTTTTTAAACCCTAACTAAACTAACAAACACTACGAGAATATAAATCTAAGCAGGCTGGAGTCTGGATTTGTGCCCGGTTGATGGCAATAGACTCGCCCTATTACATGGGACTTAAACATAACTTGCGAAATGTGGGTGTACTATAGGCAGGTACAGCTCTATCTAACCCTTCGGGGCGATCAGGCGTGATGTTATGTGCGTTTGTAAATCTAAGTAGATATCAATACCAAAACATTCTTACTTAGTAACGAACTTGCTTACTGCTTTTTAAACACTGAACTGTCATAAGTTTCGTTTTTATAAAGCAGCAAGCTAATGCTGACTTTGCTCGACTTTATGGACATGGGCCCAGCCAATCTCAAATAATTAAATCAAAACAACCGAATTCCAAACAAAATAAGAACACAGACATCAAAAGTCAAAGTTCGAAATGCGACATCCAAATAACAAGCATTATCATCTCATTATAATCTAAATTGAAACAGTCGAATACTTGAGAAAATTTCGTCAACAATGATGCAATACAATTTAAAACGCGTCAAAATACAAAATTAGATTTTGTGATGACATAATTTTGTTCGTCGTCGTCTCTCTGACTATGGAGTTACTTTAACTTATTGAATGGGATCCCTTACATAAATAAGTAGCTTTGTACAAAGGGTGGGCTTAGTTACCAAATACCTGATGTTTTATTCAGGTATTTCTTCAGGAGGTCGGTGGTAGAAAGGTATTGATTTAAATGATTTTGGGAGATTCAATTGTTTATATTAAACGGATCACCATAATATCTACGTACAAAAATAGATGAGTGCAAATGAAGTATATTTTATCCAACTATCAAATTAAAATAAATACTTTAAAGTGCATGTACCTTATGGAATGAGAAAATATAAGTTTAACCATTACCTATATTGTACTATAGGTACACCTCTGTCTAGCCCTTCGGGGAATACAGGCGTGATGTTATGTTGAGTTAACCTACCCAAAAACCTTCGCAATACCTACCTAAAAACCACACTGTCCCATCCAACACCCAGTGCGAGTGTGGTGCTTCTGGTCAGACCATGCCCCACTTGCTGGAGTGTCCAAGTGCCCGTTCACTTACACCTTTGGCCACTGATGCCGCTCTCAACATCAGTGGGCTCAACAATATAATAATATCAACCAAAGTACCGTCGAAACGAAAACAAGAAAACCCAAAAACAAAGACACTAACTACTTAAGGGGGAAGCGCCAGGTAGTCCGCGAAATTCAAACTTTCTTATGTTTTTTGCAATATGCAAGTCAGTATTAAGTTGTATGTTGATTAAAGTATCATTCGCGACCGTAACAAATATGTACTTACCGAATTATAATCATCAAAAATCAGTAATACAACTCCAAGTTTGTATAACCCTAATTGTCAAGATTTCATGAAAAAGTCATTCAATAGATTTACCTGGTCTTAACGAGTTGTATTGAAAGAAAGAAAGAAAGAAAGTAGGTTTATTTGTCACAGAAACACGTGCATACAAAACGTTAAGAATAATCAGAAAAATAAAACAAAATAGAACCACATTATAATGACGAGCTCAAAACAGAAATAGTCGGAAGCTGCACGATGATTTTAATTATTATGATTCTGTAAATACATACCTTGTACGGTTGCTAATCATATTTCGATCAACATAGGGCAAAACTTGGGTAATCGGTGATAGTTTTGTTTTTTACTTGTAAAATTCGATTCATTGATCAGACTATTTTTTAAATTTACTGTGATATAGTAGACAAAATAAGTTTTGCTAACTTATATCTAAAAATGTGGCAAATACTATAATGATTGAAAAATGTACATTTATCAAGTCAGTAGTAACTTGGTAATAAAACACAATTATCTATCACCGAATAGCTGCATATCACGAATTAGCCAAGTTTTGCCCTACAACCTAATATTGACTTGCAAATAACCTAAGAAAATTTGAATTTCCCGGGCTACATGGAGCTTTCGCCTTAAAACATACAAAAGACAATTCAATTCAATTCGTTTATTCAGTAACAATTCACATTGTGTTCGAATATAGTTCAACATGAAACATAAGTAATCAAAGTACAAATATATAAGAATACATGCAAAACAGTATAAATTAGAAATTATCATTTACTTACATTTAAAAAATAAATTATTAAAAAATTGTAAAATACCATGCAAACACAAAATGAAAAACCAAATGTCAATAAATTATAGGAAATGAAACGAAAACAATAATAAAAAAATAATAATAATAAAACTAAATAAAGAAAGAACGCAATAAACGTTTATCTAACAAAACACATCACTACTATCACAATTCATCCAAGGAGTACAGACATCTATCCAACAGGAATGCCTTGAGCCTTGCCTTGAATGAGCCTGTATACAGTATGCTTTTTAACTCAAGCGGCAATTTATTAAATATTTTAACAGCCTGATACTGTGGACTATGTTTGACTATTCTAAAAGCCGGGCTGATTTTGTTTCTAAAGTCTTTCCTTTTCCCTTACCAACCTAACCTCGTCTGTTTCGTAGTCATATACATATTTTTTAAAAGTGGTTAACAATACTACTACGTAAAGGCTAGGTACTGTGAGAATACCAAGTTCTTTAAAATATGGTCGGCAGGTGTCTCGTTGAGAGATGCGGACCATGGTTCGAATCGCTCTTTTTTGGAGAATGAAAGCCCTATGCCAGTTGTAATGGTAGCTGTTTCCCCAAAACTGTATGCTATACCTCAGTTTGGACTCAATCAGCGCATAGTATACCATTTTTAAATATTTTATGCTCACTTCATCCCTAAGAGATCTTAAGGCATAGCAAGCAGATGATATTGATGAATCCAATGCTGCTAATTCTTTCTTCCAACTTAACAAATCATCAATATAAATACCCAAAAACTTGACTTCCCTGACAAGCTCAATTTTAAATTTGTCTAGTTCAATGTCCATATTATCTTTATCACGTGCAGTAGTTTTAAATAACATAACGCTGGTTTTAGTCGTGTTTATTACAAGTTTATTCGCATTAAACCAAGAATGAAATGCCTTTAGAGCTGCATTCACCCTATCAATAAGATCTTGGATGTCGTTAGCTGCAACTATAGCATTTGTATCATCCGCAAAGACTACAAGATGTAAGTCCGGTAAAAGTTTATTTATGAAATTAATTAGGTCATTAGTGAATATTATGTATAATAAAGGGCCTAAAATTGATCCTTGAGGTACGCCAGCCGTAATGTTTAACGTAGATGACCTGTAGTTATTTTTATACCCGTTTGGTTGTATAGAATCAAGTTCGACAAACATTTTTCTATTTTTAAGATATGAAGAGAATAGTAGTAATGCTTTACCTCTTACGCCATAGTGCTCCATTTTTGTGATGACCAAAATTCCTATTTTCCATTCTTGACGTGCCAAAGGCGATCGCGTCGGTTCACCCCATCATTTTAATAGCTAAAGGGACCGGAGATTATCTTGCTCAGTCGTCGTTATCCGAAACTAGCGTATATTGCCTGTAGGAAACGGTATAAATAATACGGTATTTACAACCCCTGTTTTGTTAATAAGGGGGAAGTGGAGTGGTTTTGATGATAAGAATGGATGTGGATGTTGTTTGTGGTGTCAGATTCTACATAACTAGCTGTGCTTATAGTACTCCAGACCGAATATCGGCCATGGCGGCCAATCTTAGCAGTGACTAGCCATCGACGCGGGAGATATTATAGTGCAGAAGTGTGTTCGCAGACACAGGTGGACTCTCTCTGCCCACACTCTCACAATCCCATGGGACGTCAACCCGACACGACCGTGGAGAGAACGCTTTCCGAGGCAAGGGGGTATCACACCGCCAACTTCCAAACTCCTGCTACTGCGAAATCCTAATCGGAAAACTAACATAACACTGCCCGACCTGGGAATCGAACCCAGGACCCAACGCTCAGCAGTCATACTTGCGACCACGAGACCATCGGGGCGGGGAGACCTAGCGTGCCTAAAGCCTGGTCAGAGAAGAAAACATTATTTTAAGTATTATCCATAACTTATGAGAATGATTACGTAAATCGGATAAGTGGTTTTCGAGTTATAAACAAAAATTTATTTTCTCGACGCCATTTCAAACGAGGAGCCATAAAAGTTAAAACAAAATTGTTATAAAATAGAACCTAAACAGTTTCACGAGACTTTCACAATTCACATTGATTTTCTACAAAATTACGTTCCGAGAATGTTCCAAATAGGATAAAATTCGATTCCAGGCGTAAACTGCTTGAATTTCAAAAGCTCCCAAAAAATATTCACGAAAGAAGACTTCCTCACATAAAATTTTATCTAAACGTCTCCATTAAATCGAAGGCATAATTTTAAATGTCATTTAAAAACACACTGCCGACTTCCTTATTCATACGATGAGCTCCCTAGTAAAAGACCTACGTGACTCAACTGCAAACTCCTGTTAAAAAGCTAACCGAACGAATCGAAAATACCTTTGCCCCATTTACTAAACGATTCCAACACAGACTTCTACTTTCAGTCGTCTATATTTTTGAATTCAAACGCTTTTGAACTTCGAATTCCATTGGAATATTTTCTGGCGCGAACCGAATTTGACATTTCCTTTTTTTAATGACGCTGACACGTGTCCTTTTAAGCCAGGATGTTTTGCTAGTTTCATTCGGTTATAAAAGTTTATAAACTGGGAAATTCTTTTGTTGCGGTTTATTTTAATGGGCGGAACATCGGACACATATTAAAAGATTTAATAGCGAGTTTATTGTTGTTTTAAGTGGGTAATGGGGACGTTTCTCAATAAAAAGCTTATTTTTGAGGTACCTGCAAAATATCACGAGAAATGTAAAAGGCAAGCATTACCTATCCACATACTTCACAATTCATTTCTTGTAATTATTTAGAAAAATTCAACCTAAATATAATAGAAATCTAAAATATACACGAACATATATAGGTATTTCAAAGAACAAAAGAAATGACATGGCAGTACCAGAAATAAAACGGAGGTACCTACCGTTCAAATTCCACAAAGAAAAGGGCGAATCAAAATAATTCAAAGGCGATCTGTCGGATGCAGCTTCAGCGACGTCGTTTGTGGTCGGACTGACTCCGTTACCAGGATATAGGATGATGTAGAAGGCACTAAGAATATAAATAATTTACAACAAAAGGTTATTTTAAAAATAAATCAGTTGCAGTGCATCATAAAGCAGTGTGAAATTAGTTTTGCACTGCTTAATTATTGAAAAAGCACAATCCAAACTGGACTCATTTGTTTCGTGGCTTTTTCGGGACTTAGGACCACAAACCTTTAAAACTATATTTATCTCAAAAATGATACTTTTTCTCGTCTCACAAAAATGCTGAACGAACACAGCTTATTATACAAAGTCAACTACTGGCTAACAAGAAAAAATATTCATATACCCAAGAATTCTTTACAAAAAGAAAAAATACAAATTGTCTCATCTAGCCATTCTTTACTAGGATGCTGAATCTTGGTTGCAGGCATCCATGAAATTCGCAGCACCCAGTCCATCGGAGGTATTCGCTGTCAAAATTAAATTCCGACATGGCGGTCGAATACCATTCGTCTTTAGCTAAAAACTTCCTTTGATTAAAAGGAAGGTTATTCAGTGTTTAAGAAAGAGCTGTTGGAATTAAAGATGTTTATTATTTTCTGTTATTTTGGGTGCAAAATCTTAAGAGGGCTGTCACATTTTATCACCTCTCTCGCTCGCACGGGACCAAATTTTTAAGAATGTTAAATGAAAAGATACTTTTTTGAAAAATGTAATCAATTAGCGAACTAATAAATCAAATTAATTTAATAGATAATGATTGAAAACACATTTCTATTATGTTATCTAATAAACTCGGCTCAATCAGTATTATGATCGGTTTTTGAGATGAGTTAAATAAATGCCACGATAAAAATGCGTTTTTAATATTTAAGTACCTAGTAAATTAATATTATTTATTACATGCAAGTCGTAAAATTAAGTTTAAGCCTAAGTCGAGTTTAAATCGCGATTTAAGTAAAATATGCAAATCGCCCTAAAAACATGTCTTTTGGGCAATTAATCTGCTCAATAAAATGTCAAATTGAGTGAAACCAGTAGCGATTGTGAATGTGATATCAACATAAAGTGATCCGTAAAAGTGTTTCGGCATTGACAGTAAATAAATTGAGTTTTGGAAATAACGGAAACCCACAAAAAGATTAGGGAAACATTTCTCAGAAAACCGTCCTATTCCGCAATGTTAATATGAAATAAGTTAACAATTTTCTCGATAAAACTTGAAGTAAAAGCCTCAACTAGTGAAGCTTTAAGCGAGACGACTCAACAAACTCAAACGAGACGACTCAACAAACTCAAACGAGACGACTCAACAAACTCAAACGCCGAATTAAATTCCTCTTTGGCCAACACGTAATCAACTTTGGCTTGAAAAGTTTAAGCCTTAAATCCAGATTAAATTAAAAGTTTTGAACGAATAAATTAATATTTAAAAGGTTTTCGGGCACTTGAACGAATGTGTGTTGTCTTTGCTCACATATAAATTTAAAAAGTATTAATTTTATCTGTGGTGTTCGATGTATGTCTATGTCAATCGACCAAACTTTTTTTTTCAATCAATCACTTAGATAATTTAGCAACGTAAAATGTAACAAAACAAGTATTTAGAAATAAAAAAAAACGTGTATTTGCCCCAATAAGGAACACATTTGAACAAATTAAAACTCGAATTAAAAAATCAAAGTCTGGTGACGTCGCATAGAGGAAAAGGTTTTAATGTAAGTAAATAATTGAATTCATACAAGAAACGGATTTGGGATTAATTAATTTCTATAGAAATTGCGAACTAATTCATTTTCCAATCTACAAAGTAATAAACCTATTTGTTACATTAATACATGGAAATACTCCTTTCAAATGGTCCTTAAGAATCCTTTCAAGTCTTGATTAAAGACCAAAGTTTAAAGCATTTTTGTACTAATACATATTTTTTGGAAAATTGTCCATAATTCTGTTTTAGGTACAAGATGTGCGTTTAGTTAGTGGCTAGTAGATGTTCAATTTTTTTTTGTCTACTTATTTTTACGGTGTAATTCTTACAATTAAAACGAACTAAATGAATTTTGCACTGCTAACACACGTTGAACAGCTCAATCAAATTCAATAAAATCCACAATATCGCATATCAAAAAGCAAACAACAATAAAATTCTTTACAACGTAGCCCTCATCAATCACAATAATTCATCATCATTTTAATGAATCGTGATAACAAATTACAAGATCGTTAATTACTACATGCGGGTGACCAGTGACCACCCAAGTAATATATCCCTGCTTCGTACAACTGGTCAATTCAATTTAAAACATTGACTAATTACTTCACTTTGGAGAAAAAACGAGTAGATGGGAATTAAGTAATTACCTTAACTCACTTATCGCGTTTCTTTTCCCCCTTTTTTGATCGGGGGAACGATTAGGGTGTTTTCTTTTCTCTTGTGAGCTATTTGTGGCGATCATCAGCAATGTGTGTGTGTGCACAGGGCTCTGAGGAATAATGTTGTGTTTAAGGGTAATTTGCGTAATTCGTTGTGTACTTATTACAATTTTTATTTTTATACCTAACCAAGTTGGTAGGTACTGTTACGAGAAAGCCAAGCGAATTTATGGAATTTACCTGTACAACATGTGCTGGAACTAAATGCACAACATCTTAAGGGGCCAGTGTAGGTACTCATAATTATGAACAACTTTTACTATAGGCCCAAAACTCCACGACCTCATTCCGCCTGCCCCCTTCTACCATCGGACATCTAGACGCACTGCAGGTTACCATCCCTACCTGGTTGCTATTCCACCAATTCGCACTAAGCGTTTCCAAATGTCTTTTGTGATGCGCACAGCAAAGGAGTGGAACTCTCTGCCTGCGTCTGTGTTTCCGAACGTATACAACCCCGATCTCTTCAAAGTGAGAGTTAACAGGCTTCTTCTGGGTAAGCTCGCTCCATCGTCGACTTTGTCTCTGTCATCTCTGACCTAGACTAGAGTCAAGAGCAAACCTATCTTAAGAGGGCTATCACATTTTGTCACCTCTCTCGCTCACACGGGACCAAATTTTTAAGAATGTTAAATGAAAATATACTTTTTTGAAAAATGTGATCAATGGACTCCCTACTAAATAATATTAATTTAATAGGTAATTATTAAAAACACATTTTTATTGTGGCATTTATTTAAATCATCTCAAAAACAGATCATAATACTTATTGAGCTAAGTTTATTAGATAACGCAATAGAAATGTGTTTTTAATAATTACCTATTAAATTAATATTATTTAGTAGGGAGCCCATTGATCACATTTTTCAAAAAATCATCTTTTAATTTAACATTCTTAAAAAATTGATCCTGTGTGAGCGAGAGGGGTGATAAAATGTGACAACGCTCTTAAATAAAAAAAAAATAAAAAAACTGAAATCTCGAAAAAAAATTTGCTGTTACCTACATTTATGTTCGCGTAACTCTTGAACACCTGGTTTTTGTTTCGCGATTTCAGTTAGATTATTTCGACAAAATAGCTGGTATGTGTCATTTGATACATTAGTGCCTAATCGCTGACTAATAAATGCGATAGTGAGTTCGTTTATTTATTTGTTTATTACGCTTTCACGCTAAAACGGCTGAACGGATTTGGATGAAATTAGCACATGGGTAGACCATGGCCTGGGTACATAGGATACCTTTATCCCGATATTCCCACGGCATCGAGACTTATGCGGGTAAACCGCGGGACGCAGCTAGTTAGGAATAATTGCATTAGTAAACTAATGCTAGAAAAGAACGATGGAATAAAGAGACTAGCGTATTTTGAATGAGTCTTGTTTTGTTTTTAGGCACAAATATTTAGGCACAGACCTATCCCACTAAACCGACCTCATCCAGACATAACTACAACACTACGAGGTTATTCTGCCGCCAACTTGTTTTGTCAATACAATTTCTGTGACGATTTCACAAATGTGTGCCACAGATATGTATCAAACCCCCCTATCAAAGTCATTCAGGCGCCAAAAAATCCTTGTAGTACTCTAATGTTCTTTTATCTCCCACAGACGCTACGGGGTGGTCGACAAGCGGTTCTGCGTGGAAGGAGGCTCGCGCTGCGGCAAGGGCGAAGGCCTGTTCATCTTCGCGGCAGAAGGCGGCCGGGAGCTGACGGAACTGCTCAACGTGTACAGTCATGAGGCGCAGTCCAGGCTTAGCATAGCTTCTAGGAGTGGTTCAGGTAGGAATCTGTCAACTCTGTCTAGAGAATCCTGCTTTGAAATTGAAAACCAGGGTCAGGCACCATTTATGCTGAACTGGGCCTGTGTGACGTGAGGCCCACAGTACTGTTATTTTAACTAAGTTTATTTTTGCTTTTCTTCGTGTTCTTAAATATGTGCCTAAGGTCTGGATCAAATTATTATTTTCTTTCTTTCTTTGGATTAAATATAAACCCTATTTCAGTTAAGACCAAAAAGATAGCTGAACACAAGGTGGATTGCAAAATCGTTGGCAAAACATGGACGTTCAATAACACCTTTTTGGCTGGAATCATAAAAGCTGATCAGTTGACATGAGCATTTTTAATGCCCAGCAAAAAGTATGTTTTCCTTGTCCTTATGATAGGGCTCCACAGGACAAATAAATTCGATCGCGATCGTTTGACCTACAAAGCCACCTATATACGTCATTGACATATTAAGCAAAGGAGTGGCCTGTCTGAGATCCCATTGAAGACCCCTCCACACGCCGCAGTGTAATCAGAACTTATCTAATCGTAAAGAGATAAAAATGCAGACGGTTCTCACATAAGTTTGCAAAATATTTGCACGGTACTTGTCGAATTTGATCTTGCTTTAACTTGAGACACTAGTAAATAATCCTTAGCAGAGGCAGCTGTGGGCAAGTTACAGGTATCTCAGAATATAGGGATTTCATGGTGCGATTTTCCATTGGTGGAGGTAAATTATGGCAATTGGAGTCAACGCCAGTAGTGGAAAAGCGTGTGCTCACTATTCAATATGCATACACTTTTTCTCCATCTTTAAAAACGCCTATTCCATATATTTTGCATATTGGGTCGGTCTAGCAAATCTCTTGGTCTGAAAATTTCTAAATTAGTTAATCTTGCAACCCTTCTTCCAGTACTAGAAAAGCGTTTCTCGGACGCCAGTTCCTGCATGGACGAGTGTTTCCACACGTCGCTCAGGTCCGTGTCTCCGTCGTGGGCAGGTCCTGCCAGCCAGACCATGCACTGCCTATCTGACCTGGACTCAAGCATGGACAGCAATGAGGAGAAGTTCCGGAGACCCACCTCGTTGCCCCGGTGTTCCAGCTGCATCGGGAAGATCAGTCATTTGACTAGGTAAGAAATTTTGAAATTTGGTTAGAACGCCCTCCAGTGAAAAGTCAGTAGTGGTTTTCTGTGAGTCCTTGCTCAAATCTGGAGTATCGATCGATTTTTCCATTTGACTTGTCGCTTTACAGAGCTTAATAGTGCATAATACTTACCTAGGCATCAGGGCCTTGACTTTTGTTTTAAAAATATTTACTTCACTGTCACAAACTCATCTAACTCTGACCGTCACCTTCCAAATTTCCAGATCATCAACAATGAACACGCCAGGCTCAATAATGTCCCCTGTCTGGACAATGGACAACATACTAGAAAAACGGTCAGACTCCGACCGAGCGTCCATCTACTCTCGATCAAGTGGTAGCGCGTCTGAGTACAGCGTACCACGCAGTGCGTGCCTCTTGGACAAGAGTTTTGAGTCTTCTAAACGAGCAAGCCCAGTGGCTTGCTGTACACCGACTGTGCCGGCGAAGACTGGCAATAATTGTCAGTGTTGGCAGCAGGTCAAACCTTGCTGCTGTCGGAAGAAGTCCTTCAGTGGTCCCTATGAGAACTACGATGTTCCCAAAACGCCGATGCCCTTAATACAGGTGAGTTCCATTAATTTTAGAACTAGATTTCATTAAAACAGCCAGACGACATCTTTTCGTAGTTAATTAAAAAGCTTCTAAAGAATTCTTAATTGAAAATCAAGACTAACTTTATTGTAATTAAATTACACGGTCTCTTGAGTAATATTTCAAGGGAGAACATTATCGATATTTTATTAAAAGGTACTCGTTCCAGAACTTTCTTGTTTACAAATTACTTCTTTATTGCAGGAGCACCCAGTAGATTCTCATAGCGACCCATCAAGCATATACGACACACCAAAGAAACTGAAATGTCTGATAAACGGACAGCCGTGCACGTGCACACATGAAGCCAAAAACATAGAGAACAAACAAACCGACAATAACAACACTAGCGATACTAGCATTAACAATAACGAAGCTGAGGCACATTCCAACTACGTCAACGTTACCCCAGTCACTAACAAGCCACCAGTACCAGAAATAGATTTCACAAACTATGCTAACATAGACCTTTGTACTTTGGAAAAGTTCGAGAATTCCCTTCAAATCCTAAGAAGTGCAGGGTTCAGTCAGGAGGAATTAGACGCTTTGGAAGATATACCTGAGCATGATGATGATATATCTACAGCTACAACGAACACTGTGCATCCGTCTACAGAATGCTGTAATGAGCACTTAAATTACATGCACATGGAGCCTCTAGAAATCAGCATTTCAAGCAGTAATAAAAATTTCTCAGACAATGTCAGTCGGATCAGTCATGTGTCAGATCCTACACAACATTCTGAATCAGACAACACGATCAGCACTCGTCGGTCGAGTTCAGCAGACTTTACTAAACGACATGATGATGATTACGGCATCAACAGCCAGATATGTTTCACACCAACTGTTCTAAGAAAGGCTATCAAAAGCGATAGAATAAACGAAGGCATGCAGATAAGTCTAGAAATAATCGAACCAAAGGACAAATTCAAAGTACCGGAGTTAAAAAGCGAGAGTTTGCTAGTAACAAAGTTTAGAGATGCTGTCAAAATAAGACGTTCTTCGAGCGTTCCGAGCAAATCTGATAAGAACAGAGATTCTTCAAGTTCAAACGATTCTGGGGTATCAACGGGGTCTTTAAAGCATCATAAGGGAGACTTCAATGAATTCGAGATGCCGATAACGAGCTCTAAGTCGATAAAGAAACATGTTAAAAACAATAAGCAGATGAGGAAGGCACTGGCTCCTGTCCATGCGTTCGTCAAGTCTAATTCGTCAGATCCTTTGAAGAACTTGACATTTCAGTTTGAGGAGGTGGCAACGTTGACGAAGTCAAACTCCTGTGAGGTGGATACTTTAACGAGACGGAAGAAGAGACCTGGTAAGTTAAAATTTTATACGTTCTTTGGCTTAGGAAAAATAATGTTACCAAGTCCAATGCGTAGTTTTTGTTCGTAATTGTTTAGACTAGTACTTTCAGATCTGAAGGCCAGACGTGTATGTTTTTGTGGCACGCAATTTAAACTTATAATTGTCTCTTTGTTAACAAAAATGTTAGATTTTTAGTTGTTATCTGAATTGGATTTGTTGCCAGAGGCAATTCAACAATATAATGAGACTCCTATACAGGGTGGCAGGGACATCGACGCGCAGCGTGTTACCATGGATTCATTACATATAGTATGTGATTCTGTTGTTAAAAAAAAATGCTGATCCATACATTTTGACCGCGTAGGTATTGCACTTTTGTTGGAAACAGCCGTTTTTTTCTTTTATTAACCGGAGAAAAAATTCGCAGGTGGATCTAGATTCATGTACTGAATCCATGGTGACAGGTTGCGCATCGATGTCCCTGCCACCCTGTATACAGTAAAAAAAAAAATGTAATAAAAATAATAAAATAAGCCTATAGTGCTGTGCTACAATTTTTTATTTGATTTGATGATTTTTCTATATTATATCTACTAAAATTATCTTAAATATAACACGTTCGGTGCACTTTTTTTCTTTTTTTATACTGTTTTTATATTGTATTGTGTACAGTTGTTATCAGGTTACCTGTGTGTGGCAATCTCTTTTGTGTATTTAAATCACTATGTGTCATATTTTTGTTTTCTTATCTATTTGCCTACAAAATCTTACCATCTACTTTCTTTCCAGTGGAAACAGACATCACAGCCCGCCACAGCCAGATGACAACCAAATCAACGTCCAGCGGTGCGTCCGACACATCCGACTATATGGAATCCCTCTCCGTGTCCTCATTCAGTTCGTGCGACGTATCGGCCGACAGGCACATCACTAGACCACGCTCAGGGAAAGAGTATGCCAGCATCGATAGGACTGCACTAGTCTAGTTGGAACCAATGTTTGTGTAACGTTGGTGCATTAGAGCCAATGTATGTTTGTTATTGGTGGCATTTATGTAGCTGTTTCTGTATTTTAACGTTGTGTAGTAAAAGATTCGTGTATATTGACACGAATTCTTTTGGCTTGGATTGTGAAAACTAAAGTTATTATTTTTCCAGTGGTTTTCCTCTATTGGAAGGTTTTCGCAAAATACATTTTAAGAAAATTGGTGTGAACATCATTATAAGCAAGCCTAACATAATAACCCCTTGCAAAATAATTTTGCAAGTACCCTCACAAAAAAATTCGCCACCAAAGCGATCATAAAAACATCATCTCGCTAATGACGTTGGCTCATGTCACCGAAGATTTATGAGTCAAACATTTATCCAAATTATTAGTTTGAACAACGATACCCTATGACGCAGGATTGATAAAACCAAGGCCGTGTTTGCTTGTTATAATACCCTATTTTTATTTAAGGGTGGATAAGTCAGGCATTTATATGAAAAAAAAAAACAAATTTTATTCGAAAGCTAGTGTATAAGTACTCTTCGGTAATTGTCTTATCCCGGTTTATTGCCAGGGTGAAGTAATTAAAAACAATTTGCTACCAAAAGGCTAAAACACACTATTGAGTAGTCTTCATTTAATTAAGAACAAAAGACATCACTTCATTTAAAACTAAAACCATTTTGGACGACATTCATTTGAAATGAAGTCATCGAAAATGAAACTTGTAAATAAAATGTACATATAATAAGTACATACAGTTCATACATTTGTTCCTATGTACATAGTTATAAGATATATAAAAGCAGTTATGGACGAATTTAGTTCTTTAGTAGCGTGCCAAAAATAATGTAGCTGGCTATAAACTGGTTTTGGGTATTGTAAAATATAAACTATACTTCATTTAAGTCTAAAATAAATGAAGAATAGTGTTTTAAATTAAAAGAACTTTGATTTTAAATTAGTTAGAATTTTGTGTTTCATTTAAAATGTAGCCGTGTATATTTTAAATGTAAGTTTTAAATATAGTTTGTAGACTTCATTTAATGTGTTAGGTACTTAAATTATTTGTGCCTTTACTTAAACATGTGTTGCTAAAATAATTGTCTTTCATTTATTTGTTGCCTTCGATTAATTTACTTTTAAATGTAACTTGGAATAAAAGTACTAAGTAGTTTTATGAAGCAGTATAAAAATGTGAATATTTAAGTAGGAGTTGGTTAAAGTCGCCTATACGCAATTTTTAAGCAATAGACATGTAACGAATATAATAGATAATTTAAAATTAATTACGAAAAGTCTACATTAGCGTCATTTTATACAAAGTGGTAAAGTTGACGTGTGTCATATTTTTATTATAATGACGTAATTCTTGACAACTTGTAACTATTTATAAAAACTCTTGATTTTTTCGATATTGTCCTTCTCGATAGTTTGACTAAAAATAATAATTTTACTTTAAGACAGATTTTGTGTAATTAATTTTAAATATATTTTCAGGTTTAACGATGTTTAAATAAAACATTATTAAGTACTAGTAGGACTTTTATAAAAAATGCATTCATACAAACATATTCCTGCCAAAACTAAAATTTTAATTCTATATAAATTCTTATGTAACTTGTGTTAAAAACTATTTAATTATAATATTCAGAGACAAAGTGCTAAATTGACATTTTATCAAACTGAATAAAAAAGAAATACTTTCACTAAAATTGATTAGCTCAAAATAAATGCAAATAAAATGACATGTATTGCTTACCCTTTTGTTCCGCGAGTGTACAAGCGACCATGGGAGTCGAATCATATCTTCAAATTGCCAGCCATTCTTGTATCCTGTCATAATGTTACACAAAAACGACTCGACTGCGAAATAATTCTTGGAGAAAAATTACAACGCGAGCATAGTCGCACACGGAGGGAATTTTCAAATAAATTGTTACAGATTTGCTCCCTTGCACCGCAAAATAGATGAGTACAGAAGGTTCGATCCATGCAACGAGCAAAAACGCACGCACACAAAGATACGCTTCACGAACAGTGGCCGCACGTTCGACCGAGATAGACCGAGAGCGCCGTTCGTACGCGGCTATGTGTGCGTATGCGTTTTCGATCGTTGTATGGAGCTGACGTTCTGTATCTATTTATTTATGCTTTATTTACTTAATACCATTATGGTCTGACTGTGTTTCCAAATAACATTTGGTCATTTAGTTCAGGCTTTCATAAAATACGTCAGTGAGAGTAAAATGATGTAGGTACTTAATTTCACTTAGTTCGTACTGAAAACAGGGCATTGAGTGGAACATAAAAATCAAAACGTTTTTTTGCGAAAGTTGAAAATTACGTGAAATAGGTAATAGTTACGTGAGGTTGAAATACAAAAAAAAACAACTTAAAATTCTTGAAAAAATACAGTTGTAAAATAATACAAAAGTATTAGGTCATTTAGGTCATTTGATATAAATTCCACAAAATTATTTGTGACCTTTCTTAACACAAGAGATTTAACATTTCTTTAACTTTTTTGTGTGAATTATGTTTCTACAAGTTGTATCCTGTAACAACTTGTATAATAAATATATAATATTAGTTTTTAAGAGGTTTTTTTTTTTTAATGTTGTCTCTGAATATGGATTAGCCGGTACGTTACTTCGTCTAGTCAATGGTGTAAGTGGTGACCACTATAACTTGTTAAATAAAAATGTACAGATGAAAAATTAATCCTACACAAAAGGTCGAAGAATTAACCAAGTAAACGACCCTTTTATTTGTAAAATCTAATTGTGACGAGACCGCACTTGACGGGAATAGTCGCCTATAAATAGGTTTAATACTAGGTCATCAACTAAATATTAGGTCCAAGTGTGGCCATTGTGTACACGCCCTATTACCAGTCATTGTGGTCATCACATTCTGAGGTCATTATTTCTGCACGGAATGGAATGTTAACAGCACAATATACATAAATGTATATCTACATAAGTACTTATAATTAATTTTGTGTAAAAATATCATATTTTCTTAAGAGGTTTTTGCGTTGCGAACTGTATTACATTATAAAATGTTTTGTAATATTAAATAGCAACTGAACATATAAAATATAGTGCATTTTGAATGATATACGAATTTTATTTATTAACTTCCAAGAATTTGGTCCCTTGTTCTTATTATAAATAGTCCTACTACTGCCCACAACAACCAGTTCAGTTGATACTACACTTTTCGATTATCATTATAAGACATGGCTCGTAGTAGTCAGAAGCCCAAGTCTGTCAACCAGTCTTACCGAGGTGTATCGTGTTACCCAATAACGGGGTTGTGGAGGTCAATCAGATAGGCAGTCGCTCCATTTAAAATACTGGTATTCAGCTGCATCCGGTTCGACTCGAAGCCGACCCCAAAATAGTTGGGAAAAGGCTAGGCAGATTGATTTTGATTATAAGACCATACAGGGTAGGTACAGTACAGACTACACTTCTACAGTCAAATCATAAGAGTCGATCTTGTATTTGTGTATCTGTCGTAGCCAGATCATAGAAATTGATCATTTCATGAAGTGTTCGACCATTTCATGAAATAGAATATCGACCGCTGGTCACATCATGATGTGGTCTGGCCAGGTCATTGAATACTCAACGTTTGACGATATGAACACTTAAACGCACGATTACTTCATTCATGATGTGGCCAAACATTAGTGATCATATCGTAAAATAGTTAGATTATCCACCGGTAGAGGCGTTGAAGTAGCTTTGTTTTTGTTGCGCATGTATTCCTCTTACTCAAATAATACCTATTTCAGTGTCTTAAAAATACTAAATAGACAAGTAGGTATCTGCAACCAACTTGGATGTAGCGCTCGCCGGCCGCTACGGCGGCACTGCTCGCTTCGCTCGCTCGGCTCGCGCGCGGTTGGTCACAGTTCTAACCTAACCTAACCCATTGGGTCGGGGTGCTACTAGCGGCGTGAAATGTAACTACGATGCGATATGCCCAGTCACAATATGGTCATTTCTACGATCAAACCACGACAGATACCCTACGTTAATGATATGGCTAAATGTCGACTGACATAATATTAAACGTTGACTTTTAAACGATATGGTAGCTGTCCATTTCATGAAACAAAAATTTCATTAAATTATCGAACACTTCATGAAATGATCAAATTCTAAGATCTGGCTACGATATTAAAATAGTCTTGTAGAAGATATCTCCGTATTTCAACATTGTAGTTACATCTTCGGTAGTATAGTGGTAAGTATCCCCGCCTGTCACGCGGGAGACCGGGGTTCGATTCCCCGCCGGAGAGATTCTTTTTGATATTATGGTTTTTTATTTTAAAACACAGGTAAATGCTTTTTGAAGATTTCTATAAATTTGTCTTGTTAAAATAATTGTTTTTTTAATATAGAATTCGTTTAATATACCACCAACATTATTCAAGATTCGGAAATTCATTATTTTTGCCAATAAAATTTGCCAGTTTTTTTATATAACACTACGTTTTCAAAAATTTATTGCAAATATTTTCAATTACCAACATGAATGAAAAACCTTCCCTTAGATCCCAAAAGGGTGTATCTTTATCTTCCTCCAATCGCTATACATTATCGATATCAACTGATTAGTGAAAGCAATTGAACTGTGTAAATGCAATACCATCCCCTCTAAGCCCTGGTCCCAGTGGACGATTTAATCTGGACCCCAAAACATCCGGACAAAACAGGGATTTAGCCGAGCCAGGGAGATTTACAGTAACGTAAAATCACGAACAGCGATGAATGGGAATTATAATTGGATTTAACGCCATCTATTGACAAATAGTGTTAGCTTAATGAATGTGAGTTTATAAATAAATGAATACGTTTACACAACTCGATAGATGTCGATGTAGGCTTAAATTTTCGCACCGCAAACAAAGGTCGGACAGTCTATACATTTATGCTACATACGTTTTTTTATACAAGGGTAGTTGAAATAACTAAAACCCTGCAAACGGGATCATTATGAACAAATTTTACAATGAGAATCATATGGGAACACATACATAGGTAACTCGAAAAAATGTATGGAAAAACTGATTTAATTTCGTGAACCAATCAAAATTAGTTGCCCATTCTGTCCTTCCGTATGTCCACGAAAAGTAT
This sequence comes from Fissipunctia ypsillon, assembly GCA_947568875.1. NCBI lineage: Eukaryota > Metazoa > Arthropoda > Insecta > Lepidoptera > Noctuidae > Fissipunctia > Fissipunctia ypsillon. The sequence goes on along the minus strand of OX387660.1, from coordinate 20,066,806 downwards.
AGAAGCAAGATAAGGGAAGGAGAGGACCCTTCGCACGAGAGATAAGGGCTAAGCACACACATTACACTGTTTTTTCACATCAGTCGTTGGGCAGTTGGGCAACGGCCTTTTAGGAAATCCCGGGGTTTAAGAGCTTCTCAGGTGTGCGTCCTTAGTCAGGGTAAAGGTAATACTCGAATTGAAGTGTGTGGTATTTATTTTTGGGATTTGGAGTGGTTGGCGATAACATAAAAGAAGGGTAAATAGGTGACCACAAGTCCAAACTCATCTCTATATGGACAAGACCCCATGCCAAAACTCCGTAAGAAGGATGACCGATTTCAAGCTGCACATAAAAGTCTAGGTAAGTTAACCGATAGCAGTAAACTGTGCATCAAGGCCGCGGCAGGATGAAAAGGTGTGGTAGCTAATGGGTAAGTCAGTTTTATTTTTTATTAAATCTCACTATTTACCTACTCCATGTATATTTATTAATCCACAGTGTCCTTTCAGTGTTGACACACGAAATAAAAGTAAGAGAAAGGTTTTTTACATCTACGAGTAATCTAACCTTGTTTTAACTAACCTTGCTACTTCTTCGGAAGTGATCACTAAGTATAATATTTGTAAAAACCGAGGTTACCCGAGACGGAGACACAGTAGAGCTGTGAAAATTATGATAAAACTTCTCAGAACTCAACATGTGCCGACACCCAATGGCATGCGATGCGACTGCATAAACATAACAGGAATGTTTCAATCTATCGGCATTGGTACCTATTGGAGAATATTAGGTATATTTTCTACACCAATGCCTACAAGGAGTGGAGTATACTACTGCTAAGTGCTCCTAATTTTCAAATAACACATTTCTTCTGGCGGAGGCATGACGTAGAACGCGGCTGAGGCAGTAGTTGCCTATCGCGGAAATAACATTACTATATACCTAGGTATTAACTCCAATCATCACTATCTTTGGCCAAGAATGGTGATTATGGCAATATTTAAGCACAATGATGGTGATTTTGGCATAATCTTGGTCTTCTTGGAGGGGCTCGTGGCTAAGTAATAACAGTCGCACAAGTCGATCGATCAGGTTAACCTACGCTTGCCGCGATCGGTTCGTGGATGGGTGATCTTTACATACCGAGACCCCTCCGTGCCTCGGAATGCATGATAAGGCGTTGGTCCCGGCTGTCATTCTTGGATTTTTAACAGTCGTTACGGGTCGTCAGAAGCACGAAAGTCTGACAACCAATCTTACCAAGAGGTATCGTGTTACTCAGTTACTGGGTTGTGGAGGTCAGATAGGCAGGCGCTCCATGTAAAATACTGGTATTCAGCTGCATCCGGTTAGACTGGGAGCCGACCTGACGACCGACGTTGGAAAAGGCTAGACAGATTGATTGAATCTTGGTCTTCTTGGGTAGTTCCTCGGGGTACCTACGCAGGTTAGCAGGCTGTGGACATTATCAGCTGTTCAGCTATTTACTCAAACTCAAAGCATTTATTTCAATTAAACAGGCAATTTTGATTCGTCAAAGAGTCTGTCAGTTAGTCAGAAACTTGAAGCTAGTTGCCCATTCCAAAACGTAGATGTCTATAGAGAAGAACGGGCAAAAAACTCCAAAGCCACTCTTATAAATCCAGATTATTACAAAATCCTGGGTCCGTTCTTATTGCTTCTTTATGTGATAAAATTGTAAAGATTAAAAATAATTCAAAATATAAGATTAAAAATAAGCCCTGGCAGTTAAGAGATGACTAGTCTCTACTGACGGCGCCCGTTCACGAACATGACGCGTGGATCAGCACCGTCCAGCTCAACCATTTTGTAGGGAACCGAATGATCCAACACACGCGCCACCATCAGCGAGACATTTAAGTGAGCATGAATACTTACTTCCACAAACAAGGTAAAATGACAGTAGCCAATAGATCTATTGCCTCGATGACACGCTGAAACCAGCTGAAATAAATTTACTATCTATACTGTAAATAATGGGGAGTCATGATATCCTGTAAGTTAACTCAGACCACCACAAAATCATCAGGAAAGAGGTTCTCCAATTAACGAATGACAAGATTTATTCTAAGTAGATTTATTTAGGTACTGTAAGTAATTGGGTAATTTTATAATATCAGGTACGTTTAGGTACATAAAGACCAGCACAAAACCATCAGTTAAGGCTCTTCAAGTCAAGACTACGCGAGTCGAACATGCATCGGCGACCACATCACTACTCAGTAAGACGTCAACTGACGACGACGACATCGTTTCGTGGGCGATGCTGAGTAACTTGTCTGTTACGTGACACAGTGTCATGTTGTGAGCTATGGATCTAAGATTCTATTTAATACATAACAAAGACATGGCAATAATGATAGATGACACTGTTGACATAACACGATTAAAAGAAAGATGGACAAACTGGCAATTCGTCAACAAACGCAGAATTCGCTGAAGAAACGTTTAGATAAGTTTACGTAACAGACAAGTTACTCAGCATCGCCCACGAAACGATGTCGACGTCGTCGTCGTCGGTTGACGTCTTAATACTAGGAGAACCTGATTAATAATAATTTATTAATAGCGACTATTATTTCAATAAAAAATGTTATGGCTTGCTTTTTATGGCCAATGCACGCACGATACAGAGAAAATACCTGAGAAAATATTGAGTTTGGGGAGAGTCGGTCAAACGGCAATTTATGTAAAGTCAGGGAAATTAATTGTTAAGCAAATGGACTACCAACAGCTCAAAAAACACAAATGTAAGCTCTTTCACTAGTGACCTACTCCCCATTAACTTTGGAGTTCCATAGGGCAGTGTACTTGGTCCAACGCTTTTCATTGTGTATATGTAATAACGAAATACTAAACCTCTCTGTGAATAACGCTCTAACGCTATAACTTATGCAGATGATACAGTCGTCATATTCCACGTAAAAACTTCGGAACATGTACACTGTCTAGCAGAAGAGGGATTGTCACTAATCGCGAACAACCTGGATAGAAAACTCCTCAAATTAAATGGTAGTAAAACAAAATATATTGTCTTCTCCAAGACCGCCGCATCAAAACCTCCGGAACAACTAAAACTCAAACTGCATCACTGCTCTTCTAGCATTTCTACTTCCCTTTGTGACCTCCTCTTGAACGTACTACTTTCATTAAATACCTCGGGATTCTTATCGACGACCACCTAACATTTAAGCAACATAATATACAAGGTGTAACATAATTAACGCACAACCTCTTAAGGGTCATTGTACTCATCATTATGAACAACTGTTATTATGGGACCAAACCTGAAATTGCGAAAAATAAATCAGCTGCTCCCTACATTTATGTTCGCATAACTCGTCAAAATGTAGGGAACAGCTGATTTTTTTTCTCGATTTCAGGTTTGGTCCCATAGTAACAGTTGTTCATAATGATGAGTACAATGACCCTTAAGAGGTTGTGCGTTATTTATGTTACATCTTGTATATCCAACCTTTCTGGAAGATTAAGAAAACTCATCCACACCACGCGTGGACTACGAGACTGTCTACCCCCAGACACACTACAACAAGTTTACCTTGCGCTTTGCCAATCCATAATTCAGTATTGCATCAGCGTGTGGGGTAGTGCTGGAAATACCTACTTGATTGAAGTAGAAGAAGCACAGAGAAATAACTTTTTAAAAGCCCTACCAGTTCTCTACTGACCTGTTCTATCGTGAAACGAGAGTTCTCACAGTCCGCCAGCTTTTCATTCTTTCTGCTTGCACAAAAACTCACAAAACTATTAAAATCAGACCTGACTACACATCAATCATATGCAAAAGAAACCATAGAATCCCGACACCTGACAACACCTCATTGCCAGCTAGACGCTCCCCAGCTTACTCACTCATTTAATACGTACAATAAAGTCTGCAAACTCTGTGAAATTTAAAATACTACCTCATTCAGTTGTATTCAGTAAAAAAATAATAAGGATGTTGCAAAACTCTGGTTATGATGACTCGGAACAATTAAAATAAACACCCTGACCTGACACTGATTAAACGACGCACAGTGAGAACAAATACGCTCACACACACCCCACACACTACACACCACACACACATCACAACATACCTACCAGATATACCATACAACACCTGAAATCGCCTCTCTAGTCTCCACTCTGGAACTCTTACCCCGAGCCCCAAGACACAGACTAGCTGTCTAGTTTGGGGCTCAGTGGTAAATATTCTTTTGTAACCTAGCTATAGATAATATGTTAAGCTGGTCATGTCGTCTCAACTTGCTGTTAACCTGTAAACCTGCTTACTGTATTACCTGGACAATAAACTATTTTCCATAAAGTTGTAGTAAAGGGTTTTCCAATAGGGACGGGTCGATGTTGACAGTCTGTGGCAGCCATACTATTTTGGTGGGATCTGTAAAATCTGTTGTATATTATGCAGTCAGTGATGCCAAATCACCATGGCAAGTTACACGGTTGAGCAGCATGTGCAAATGATAAAACTTTATTATTAAAATGAGTGTTCGTTAGTGCAAACGTTGCGCGCATTGCGCCCATTTTACGGCAGACGCGGTGGCCCTTCAAAGTCCACTCTCCAACGATTGGTGACTAAATTTGAGACGACCGGTTCGGTAAACAACCAACCAACACCTTTACGTCAAAGGAACGCCAGATCGGCCGAGAACATTGCCGCTGTACGTGAGAGTGTTCAGGAGACTCCGAGGCAGTCGATTTCTCGCCGTGCTCAAGAACTCGGCCTTTCGCAGACCTCAACTTGGAGAATTTTGCGTCGGGACTTAAGTCTGCATCCGTACAAGATCCAACTGACCCAGGAGCTCAAAGTTAATGACCATAGACAACGCCGTGTGTTCGCTGAATGGGCATCGGAACGCTTGGAAGAGGACGCAGATTTTGGCCGAAAAATAATCTTTAGCGACGAGGCACATTTTTGGATGAATGGTTTTGTTAATAAGCAAAATTGCCGTATATGGGATGACCACAACCCACATGAGGTTCACCAGGCGGCAATGCATCCACAAAAAGTTACTGTTTGGTGCGGATTTTGGTGTGGCGGCGTCATTGGTCCGTACTTCTTCGAAAACGACGTTGGCGAGGCCATCACCGTCAACGGCGAGCGCTACAGATCAATGATAAACAATTTCTTTTGGCTTGAATTGAACAATATGGACGTGAACGACATGTGGTTCCAGCAAGATGGCGCTACTTGCCACACAGCGAACGACACAATCGACATTCTGCATGAACGGTTTGAGGGTAGAGTTATCTCTCGCAGAGGTGACGTGAATTGGCCACCAAGATCGTGTGATTTGACTCCGCTAGACTTTTTCTTGTGGGGTTTTCTGAAGTCGCAGGTCTATGCCAATAAACCACATTCGAGCGTTGCCCTGAAAGCCAACATAACGCAGGTCATCGCTCGGATTCAGCCGGATCTATGCAGCAGAGTCATTAAAAATTGGACCTCTCGGATTCGTGCCACCATACGAAGCCGCGGCGGACATTTGAACGATGTCATATTCCATCCATAATGGCATAAATGGGCCTTTTAAATAAAAAATAAATTTCGTTAATATCTCACACACATCTTGTTTTATTCAATTTTAACATCGACCCGTCCTTGTTGAAAGACCTTTTAGTATCTATTTTCTATTTCTAACATAAATGGGCCGTATATTCAAATGACAACAGTCATTCTGTGACAGTTTTAAGAAAGAAATGGTTCTAACACAACAAACTGACGTAGGGTCACAGAATACATAATAGTACAAGATAGGGTACCCATTTTGCTTTCCCTGACTGTACCTAAAACTAAGGTTACCCTTCAAAACAAAGTAATTTTCATTCATATACCTACAATCAATCAATCTGCATAGCCTGTTCCCAACTATGTTCCAGCTTCCAGTTTAACCGGATGCAGCTGAATACCAGTATTTTGGAGCGACTGCCTATCTGACCTCAACAACCCAGTTACTGGATAACACGATACCCATTGGTAAGACTGGTTGTCAGACTTTCGGGCTTCTAATGACCCGTACCGATTGTCAAAGATGACAGCCGGGACCAACGGCTTAACGTGCATTTCGAGGCACGGAGGAGTCTCGGGACGTAAAGATCACCCATCCACGGACCGACCGCGAAAACGTAGCTTAAACTGATCGATCGACCCGTGCGGCTGTTATTACTTAGCCACGAGCCCCTCCACTTCGTACCTAAAACCCTTCAAAACAATATAATCTTCAATCATATCACAATAAGTATTAATATAGTAGCTACTGACTATAACGATGACGGTGTCAATGCACTTCGTGCTAGCTCGCGACCAGCTCCTTGAAAGCAAAGAGCGTGAAGATACTTAGATAAAGTTAAACGCTCAATAAATATACTCAGCCATCACTTTGCCCGTTACTGACGGCAATTGCCTGATCGCGGCTGCAGAACGCGAGGTTCTGAATACGGTTCCCAGGCAGGACCAGGAAGTAGGTACCTATTGTAATCATTTGGCTAGATAATCATCTTACATTAGCTGTTCCACCCTTCTGAGAAAACATGTAAACAGTAATTAAAAATATTTTTTTGCGCGGAACCCCAATTATTTTTCTAAAATTTATTTATTTATCACAAACACTGCTAACATTACAGGAAATTCCTAAAGCGGTAGCGAGGTCCTTAATTAAACTATCATATATAACTATCTTAAATAACATAACATATTATACAACATTGTTTTTGTGAATTCATTCGGAGAGCAGGAAAATAAATTGATCCTGTCAGCAGTGTCATTCAGTGCGTGCAAGGCGCGCGTCAGAAAGAAAATATAAGTAACCTAAGTCGGCTCGCTACTTGTCTGCGTCTGGGCGCTCCTTGCGGGGCTCCGCATCGCTGCCAATGCGGTGACGGTGTCGACTGCCTCGGACAACATGGCCTATCCTGCAGTAAGAGCGCAGGACGGATAGCACGGCACGCCAGCATCAATAACATCATCCGTCATGCTCTTGTCACCAGCCAGCCAGCTTGATGCCAGCTGTTTTAGAACCCAATGGCTTGACACACGACGATGGGAAGAGACCAGACGGAATGACCATAATGCCTTGGAAGGTAGGTAGGCCTTTGGTGTGGGATGCAACGTGTGTCGACACCCTAGCGCCATCCCATCTTCCTAGCACGGCGGGCTGTGCTGGGGTGGCTGCTGCGGGTGCGGAAAACCACAAACGGCGCAAATACTCCAATCTTATTGGGACTTATATATTCGAGCCGTTTGGGGTTGAAACACTAGGGCCATGGGGTCCGAGTGCCCGCTTAGTTTTTCGAGACATCGCCAGGCGGTTGGTCGACTCCACACGTGACCAGAGGGCTGGCCTATTTTTTGGCCAAAGAATCAGCATTGCCATACAACGTGGCAATGCTGCCAGCCTTTTGGGCACTTTTCCTGTTGACAGCGATGCGGATGAATTTTTTGATGCCCTCTGATTATTTCCCCTCCTTTTTTATATACTTGTGCATATTATTATTATTATTTTAAATTATGTAAATAGTAAATGGTTAGCTATGAGAAGTAACCTAAGTTACTCCTTATAACATCAGTTATCTGCCAGTGAAAGTTTCGGAGATTAACCGGAACAGACAGACAGACAAAAATTTTTAAAACTGATTTTTTGTTGAAAGTACCGATATACTTTATGTATTTAGTAATACGCTGTTATTATGACATTACAAACAGACACTTCAATTTTATTTATTTGTTTAGATTATGACCACATAAATAGATTTGCATTATACTAAATTAAAGCACTAGATCATTAACCAAGTAATCGGGGTTGGAATCCTGTGCTACTGAATTTAAGACCAAATTATTTTGGGTCTCGAAGGACCAGATATCTGTTTACGTAACATTCAGTCAAAAAAATATTAGTTATTATGTCCTGGACTAATTAAAATGGAAAATCAGTAAGTGGTATTGGAAATTCCCTCTTTTTAAAATTAGTGAAACTTAGTTTTAGGCGGCTTTCAGGCAGTGAGAAAAAAACTCAAATCTTTAAAGACCTATCCTTGATTCACAAATTAGGTAAATATGTAGAAATAAATAAGATTAATAAATATGTAAAAAAATAACAATAATGATAATATAATAATGTAAATGAATATGTAGATTATAAAAATGTAAGTGTCTTGTTAATCCTACAGACGCGTGCGCACGCGCAGCTCCCTCCTATGTGTAACATATAAGCGATCGCAGTGGGTGCACGCTCAGTATTACCGCGACTGCCTGTCACAATGGAGGCTAGAGTGATTGTTGTCTGTCTGTTTGTTGCCGCGATCGTTCGCGGGGAGCAAGGTATGTGGTGTAATACATATTTTATTAATAAACGAAGTGTTAAAAAGTAGATTTCACGTTCGCTTCGCGTTCGTCGCGTTTCAAAAACGACAAAAAGTGAGTCAGATTCATTAATAAAATTTTTTGTTCAGAACTCTTTTAATTTTTTGCTTAAAAACAAGTACCTGCAACAATATTTTTGTTATTTATATTAAAAATTAAACCTAACCTTATGACTAAACAATCGTGACTCGAAAGACCAATATTAAAACAGTAAAATCCCCCAACTAACCAAAGAAATTGATACAGTAATAAAAGGAAACAGCTGTAACTCTTTTGATTTCAAATTGAAACATACATAACCAACTTTGGGCTGTAATAAAATCTGTTAGTTAAGTCAAAATGGTTTTGCAGCCTTTCACCTGTCGGATGAGCCCTTTGACCTTTGCATCAAATGCATGCAGTTATTATTTTATTGCGCCTGTTGTAAATGTACAACAAATACGCAACGTGTTCCTTCCGATACCCAATAACTCTAGGGGGTCATTGTACTCATCATTAAGAACAACTTTAACTACGGGACCAAACCTGAAATGGCGAAAGAAAATAAGCAGTTCTGTTCCCTACTTTTATGTTCGCACTCGTCAAAATATAGGGAACATCAGATTTTTTTTTGCGATTTCGGGTTTGGTCCAATAGTAAATGTTGTTCGTAATGATGAGTACAGTGACCCCCTAGAGTTATGGGATGGAGCACACAAGAGTGCTTACTGATGTTGGACTAGCTACCGACCATGGGTTGGAGTCCTAGCCGTGCCATATTGACGAGGAACTAACTCCCGGCTCAAGCTGGTTGAAAGTGTTTATAGGAAATGGAATGATAACCGGTTTCTAAATAGGCTAAATCCTCTTGATAAACATCATTATTAGGGCATTTTTTCCTTGTTGGATAATTTTTTTGTATCAGTCAAGATTACCTAAAATACTTTAGGTATGGCAATTTTGTATCTACCTACTTGTAAATTTATCACGTCACGATCTTATTCTTAAATATGAATAAATGCATTTTAAAATGCACGTTAGATTTATTAAAACACGACGTTTTCTTACTAAATGACGTCATTCCTTGATCGAAGATAATTTTATTATGTAGATGTTCTCATAATACTTGATCATGTTTTGTTTATATTAATTAAGTTGAATAGCAATTTTACTACGATCCCTTTTAGGCTTGACAAAAATAATGGTCTTTGCAGCTTATTGACTTAACACCGTTGAACGCTACACAACAAATAAAATATGGTAGAACAATGAAAACTTCAAATTCTAACGCACTCGCTCATTCTTTTTTATATTTCTTTTTAAACTATATTTAGTTTTGTTGTATTAATTTAAAAAGACAAACAGAAAGCTTTCTTACGACAAATTTAACAGCTAGGTACCTAATACAAAGCTCTGAAAGTTTCGGGAATTATTGGTAAGTCCTGTATCTGAATATGTTTCAGGAGTAACACCTTTTAATATTATCATTATGTACTACTTACGCCTCGAACCTGTAAAGTATGCATACACAAAGTAGGTAGGTGAGGTGTCTATATATCCTATGGTACAATCGAAGGTCGAAACCAAAGATAAAATCTAGATACAATTTTATGACAGCATTCGCATAGTTTATGTATGATGAATTGTCTCACATATTTCCCTCATGCGGCAACACTAAGATGTCACAGTGTTGCAATGATAGCGGATTTCCCCAGATCATTCAGAGTCGTTACGTTGTAGATTTCTTAACCGTGGGTTATCCAAGCTATTTTATATGACTGCCATTTCAAAAGCCTTTGCATTGATGAGAGAGAAATCCCAGAATCTATGTTATGATTCATTTTTGTTGTGAAGAACATCGCGTTAAAATAAATGCTTTATCAGGGTCAAGTTCAACGCACGATGTCTTATAAGCTATTATTGTGCAAGTTAAAGTTAGCAATCCGCTTACTTACAGACCTGCTGCTATGAGCTTAACCAAGTAAAGGCTACCGCAGACAGGCGCGCACGACACGACGATGCGATGCGATTCAGGCGAGACGCGACTCTAGTAGAACAATTTCTATGAAACTTCATGGAAATTGTTCTACTAGAGTCGCGTCTCGCCTGGCTGTGAGTGCTTTAAAACTATCAAAAGGTCAGATTTGTAAGTCAATAATTTGTGCGACAATACCTACCTATTAAGTAAGTGCCTACTGCACTTCTTGCATTTGGCAAATTTTATTTTATGGCGCCTATTGTCCTAATACCTTACTCATGCCCTTATGAGGGGTTCTTTTCCATAGCCTACTTCTTAATCTTGAAAACCGCATCTAAATCCGTCCAGTAGAATGCATGTTATGCTAACAAACGTGCAGTAGGGTCAGGAAGATGTTGCATATTATTAATGTAAGTAGGAGAGATAGGAAAAACAATGCTAGATTGATAAATAACGCAAGAATTATTAAGCATAACTGAACTGCGAGCGAAGAGAGCTCGAAAATGTTAACACCTCGGATAGGTCAAGTTTTCCTTTGACCATTCGTAATGAGATAGGAGTTACTTTAATGACTTATGCAGAAAAGCATCCACGATGCAAGAGCGAGCGAAAACGAACTCGAAAATTTTTGCACCCCGCGATTTTTGCGGGTGATCGCACACTTATGATTTTAACCGGACGATAGTTTGATCGTTCTGGGAATCAGTACGTAGTTTGATCACGTGATCCTAAAAGGTTATAACGCAACCAAATTATTAACTTAAGTACTCGTAGTAAAACTTCTAGCCGCGGTGAATGATGTTAAAAAAATATCGGTCAAAGCCGATTGATGGGTGCTCTCGTGGGTGCTGCAGCCCGCGAGCATCCACGCCACGGAGTCGGCGCCCCTCGTCAGAGTAACAACGTCCACGATCGAAATTCTTCGCTTAAGTAGTTGGATTAGAAAGAAAAGTAGAATGACAAGTAGAGGAATGATGAACGTGATAGTATGTAGAGAGTTTCGTGTAAAAACTAAAACTTTCCGATGCATCCGAAAAGATTGAAAGTCGGCCAAAAGTAATACATCACAAGTGATACTCACAGTGAGGACGATATCACAAGTGATACTCACAGTGAGGACGATATCACAAGTGATACTCACAGTGAGGACGATATCACAAGTGATACTCACAGTGAGGACGATATCACAAGTGATACTCACAGTGAGGACGATGATGCGTCATATTGATAGTATATTATTAACTTGAAAGTCTTAATTAAAGCCTCTATGTTTCGTACAAAAGGACCGCGTAAATGCCCGTAATTTAAGACACATAAAGATGTTTTAATTTAATAAAAATGCTGTGCCCGACGAAATACCTTCCGAGCGATGACCACCAATTATGTAGTATTTTTGTTTCCATCTTGCTAAAGTAGGTATCAGTTATTTATCATGTAAATGTAGTAAGAAATAAAGTAACGTAGAATTTATAAAATATAAATATTATTACTCTTAGTTAGTATTCGACTGCCTCGTTGGTCTAGTGGTCGCAAGCGCTACTGCTGAGCATGAGGTCCTGGGTTCGATTCACAGGTCGAAAAAAGTGTTATTAGGTTTTTACATCTGGAATTTCTCAGTAGGAGCTTGGAGTCTGGATTTGTGCATGGTTGATAACAATAGGTTCGCCTCCTATTACAAGAGACTTAAACATAACTGGCGAAGTGTGGGTGAACTATAGGTACACCTCTGCCCAACCCTTCGGGGAAACAAGCAAGCAAGCAAAGTACGCTTTTATTTATGTTATGTATTTCTACTATCAGGTAGGTACCTACTGACCTAAATTGTCAAAAATAAAAATATAGGGCAATCTTCCATATTAGAATAAAACGGAAGATGTGTCTGCTGTTAGAAAATGCGAGTAATTCAGCAGATAATGCGGGTAATTCAGAAGCAGCTGTAGCGAAATTACATACAATCATTTAATTTTCTTTGGGATTTATCGTTTCCATGGCTCTGTATCGAAATATTGGGAGTGCGCGTAAATTCTTCTATTCTTCTACTTTGTTCCACCCATATTAATATTATTATATAAAAAATCTTTTTAAATGTTGCATCTTAAATTGTCTGTTAATACTCAGGTCTGCTGATTAAATAATTATAATTACGTCATACTTGTATCATATGCACAAAGAAAGGGGGATTCACTGAAGACTTTTAATTTTTAATAACATATGAATGTCTGTGAGGTGCAAATCAAATAAAAAAGGCAAAAGTATTTTTAATTTTCAATAGGTATTTGTTTACATAATAAAACGGATAAAACGATGCCTAACAGCCAAAAAAATCTGCCGTTACCTACATTTATGTTCGCGTGACTCGCCAAAATGTAGGGAACATCAGATTTCTTTTTCACGATTTCTCGTTTGGTCCCATAGTAAAAGTTGTTCATAGTGATGAGTACAATGACCCCTTAAGAGGTTGTGCGTTATTTATGTTACACCTTGTATATAAGTCGATTTCGCAAAAAAATGTCGCTTATTCCTTTTTGGCTGTTAGGCATCGAAAACTAACTTCAATGATAGTCTTTGTTATGCAAATCGTTTCAACATTTCACACATTTGAGCAAAATAAAACAGTATAGCAAGCAGCATACAAACAGCATCCTGCTATTCATCAGGCCATTGGACAAAAGCATATCTATGTATATTTTGATGTGATGCAAAAACTATTATTTTTATCAAACCAATAGGTCAAATCTACAGCAACTTAAGACCGGACTGTGAAGGCCTACATTGCACTTAGGTTGTGAGTAGGGTCACCAACTTTCTTTATATCAAATATAGTATTTTCGAAGCCATTGCTTGTCAACAATATATAGAAAAAATAATTTTAAATAAAAATTTAAAAAATATTTTATTTCTTAAATGCATATTTTTTACTACATTGAGCATTTATGGGTTTTTTATATAAATGTCTCATTACTAATAATTATTACATATCTCGCCATTTTGTATTGAAATGAAAATCAATAGTTTCGCCTACAATACTATATTTTTTTTAGAAATATAGTATTTAAGTCTAGGTATTTAGTATACCTACAATGTGGACCTGGGCGTACGACATTAAATTAAAACGAGCACAGTACTAGTCCATCGAAACATTTTAAAACACGAAGATTAGTGGTTAAAGGAAAATTTTTAAAAATTGCAGTTTTCAAACAAAATAAATAGCAGAATCAACTGCATTAAAAGTAAACACGCTTTATCTACGAAAAGTCACTAACCAACCGTCACGGTGCGGTGCAGGGTGCGGGGCGCGGCGGCGGCAATGTTTACGGACTCAGATCTACATCATGTTGAAAAATAAGAAAATGAAAAATTGTTTCCTGAGGCTAAAGTATTCATTGGATTTGATAGATTTTTTTTGTATACGGGTAAAGAACATGATTCTCTTTACTTAGTTTAAAGGAAAGTCTGTCGTCCTGTTCCACCTTTTTATGGTAGGGTTGGTGACCCTAGTTGTGAGTTTGTGACGACAAGTTACAAAATAAAAACATCACCGATTACACAGGAAGAATAATGTCTTACTCAATAATAATTACTTTATTGACACCTACATTATGACCGAAAGACCATTTTCTTGATGCATGTAGGATTTCAGAAATTGCCCTAATTCTTCAAAAACATCTAGGTTTGTTGTGACAATTCAGACAATCATGCTTTTCTTTGATCGCAATAAAAAATACATATTTAGCGCAGCTTTTATTTATTACCCTGGCAACACTAATAAACGGGATATATTCTATAGTATTGTCGACAGGATATTTATATCTATATGCTGCAACCATTTAATTTACTGCCGTTTCCTTGAAAACGAGTTGATCGAGAATAAAATTAAATATGCACAATGATAAAACGAACAATTGCAATCTTTTAAGGTTTATTGTCGTCGTAAACCGTTTAATAGGCTTGCAGTTAATTAGGTTATTAACTTATTAAATTGATACGACTTTATTTTGGGCCATCACATTCATAGATACTTACTTATCTTTATCATCGTAGCTTTAGTAGGAGCTTTAGTATTTTATTGCAAATTATATACATCAGCAGTTTTTAAAACTTTACATCAATATTCACATCCATTGTTTGAAAAAGTGTGTCATCGAGAATCTTGTGTGTTTTCTCCATATCATAAAATTGTACAATGCTTGTGTGAATTATGTGATGGGCTGATAGCCACTGTCTTATTACCTTATTCGTTCTAAATGAGGTAAAAAACTACTTGAGTTTTACCGTCTTCAAAAGTGACCAGAAATCTTCACCAAGATAACACAGAAAAACAGTAATTTAAAAAAATCAAATCGACTTCAAAATGAAATTAAAATTATGAAATAACTTTAATTCGGACGTCGGTCGGTGTCTGTAGATCTGGGGGTCTTCTCCCTAAGCACGAAGCCCGAAGTTTCAGCCGAAGCTAAGTTACGGGCGTTTCCTACTCCGTATCACTTACGGACATAAAATTAGTTCGGTTTTCGAACTAAGAATGAATGACAACACGATTTTACAGTTGTCCCTATGCCCGATGTGTTGTTGCCCGTCCGAAAATTTTTATTTTACGCTTGTTTTGACGGATTAATTACTTTTGGACGGGCCCGTATCTTCGTTGACGGACTTACGGAGTAGACCCCCTGTATTATGTGTTGCCATCGACTTCCGAAATTCAAGTTATTTCATAATTTTGAGTTAATTTCTTTTTGAGGTCGATTTGATTTTTTTAAATTACGTTTTTATTTCATAATTTTTAGTTTTAAGTAAAAACTGGAATTTTTGTTGGTAATAAGAAAATATACAAATACTTAATAGTTTTGTTGTAAATATTGCACTAGAATTTGACCAAGGTTTTGAGATGTTTTCCCTTTGACACCACATCCGAAGCTCGTAAGCCAGGCCGTCACATTTACACGTATTAGTCCATATCTTGAAAACTTCTGAACCGATTTTGATGAACCTTGCACTGTTCCCTAAGTTAAAGTAAATGTAAGCCAATAAAAAGGAGTAGTTACAATATCCGATTAACAGTTTCGGAGAAATGCGTGGACAAACATACATACACCTATAAAATTTTGTATATTTGATTGAAAGCCCACTAGGGCTTAATCTATTAAGATTATCATTATGTCAATATCTTGCAGTTCCAATAACATTACATACATACATACGTGTCGAATTAATAACCACCTTCTTTTTTAAAGTCGATTAAAAAGAAACCCACCGAACCGATTTCTATTTAAACCCGACCTTGGCTGGCACAAACTACTCATTGTTTTAAAACCAATGAGTGTCAATCACTCCACAGACAGACGGACAGACAATCTTATGTTTAGTAAACTTGCATGACCGCCTGCCCGGTAGGCGGACAAAGAAATGCAGACAAGTGAAACCTCTATGATTGATGAACTTTGTCATTAGCTGATTATACTGATAACATCCCGGTTTGATTGCATTTGATTTTGATATGTGTGTGGAGAAATGACAGGCGATATGTAGGCTACACGTGTATGCGATCTTTGAAAGTCTAGTACACTTGGATGAGCTCTAGGCAACCAAGACTAACCAATCATTATCATGACTTTCATCTGTGCTTTCATCCCTTCTGTGGTATCCTGTGCATTTGGCTCAACAATCGTGGCAGTTGGTATTTATTTTTTATTTTATATAAGGTAAGTTCACAGCTGACGATAAGTATGTCATTATGCTACGGTACGGTTGGTAATTCTTGATTGATCCTTTGAGTTTGAGGTCACATAAAGTTAAATATTGAATGAACCTTGTTCATCCACTGGTCATCTATCAGATTTTGAAAACCTACATTTTCCAAGAACAACAAATAATAGCAACGCTATCAGAACCGTAGCAACTGATAATATACAATTAAATTGAGATTTAACTTTGATTAAAGTTGTGGGTTTTGAAGGCAATAGGCTCGCCCCCTATTACATGGGACTTAAACATAACTGGCGAAATGTGGGTGTACGTTCTATAGGTACACCTCTCCCTTCGGGGAAACAAGGCGTGATGTTATGTTAATGTGAGATTTAAGTTTGTTATTTTATATTATTAGCTCAGCTCATCCGAAAAACAAAGATAGCTTAATTAATAAATAAAGAAAGTCGTATACAAGTAGTGTGGCAGATAAATTTGTCGTATCTAAATAAAGATCTGGTCGTAAAACCACTCGGTCGATTACACGGCTCACTGAAATTGGATTGATTAACTTCGGCATCGATGCAGGCCACATCACTCCAGTTTTACTAATTAAATTGTCAATCGTCTTAAAATTGATGATACATAATCGGGCTATGTAAAAACGGTCAGTGGTAGTCTTAATAACTATTTCGTAGTAACTCAGTCTTAACTCAAGCAATACAGGGTCCAATTAAATTAGCTAGCGAAACTCCGCAGAAGTGATAGGTATCGATATTTAAACATGATAAAACATAAAATAAATTAATTAGATTTTTTTTTGTGGGGCTTTCGACCGCTGTTAGTGTACCTAGTCACTCACTTGAAATATCAGTTTAAAAAATCTGTTATTTTTGTGTAAACTTCACAGACGTGATGGGTTCAGATTTTTAAACACGATGAAACCGATTTTCTCAATTCATACTTCAAGTAACAAGACTATCAGAGGTCGTTGACTCGCAAAAAAACATAAAATCTTTTTTTTATCGTGTTTAGATACCGATACACGTCACGGCTGCAGAGTTTCGCTAGCTAATTTAATTTGACTCTGTATACTTTTGTTTTTACTTTTTTTGCAGACATTTTGTAATTAGGTAAGTACCTATTGATGAAATGGTTGACACTTCCCGTGACCCAAGGGCTGGCTTTTACCTTGGCCAGAGGCTAAGCATTGTCATAGGTACCTACAACATGGCAATGCCGCCAGTCTCTTTGGTACATTACCAGTCGACAGCGATGCGGAAGTATTTTTCGACGCCATATTTTAGTTTGTTAATAGTTTTAGTTAGTTTAGGATATTATATTTTTATGTTATTATTTTATTTTAAATAAAATTACCTATAAAAGTTCTCTAGTTTTTGATGAAACTAATTTAAGTATGACCGCCAATATTCTCTGCACGACAGTACAGCAATATTATGAAGAGGCTCAATATTCAACAGTGCTTGCCAACAGTCCTGTACCGTAATAAAAAGTAGGGGAGTGCCTAAGGGCGACGTCATGGGACCTAGAACCAAAAGCCAAAAAAATATTACTTTGATTAAAACATTTATTTTGTACTAGCCTTTGCCCGCGGCTTCACCCGCGTTAAGGTTGGAAATTATCCCTCGGGAACTAACCTAACTCATGCATGACTACCTGTGTGCCATCGAAATCTGCTCAGCCGTTAAACCTTGAAAAGTTACCAGACAGACAGACAGTTACAAAAATATGACAATGATCCTCCTGTACAATCAATCATCTCAGTAAATCGATGGGTTCGGTTCCCGCACGAAAGAAATAATTAGCTTGTCCTACGGGTTTTGGTCTTTCACATTTATAATATTCAGTATGGCTGGAAGAATAGATTGAAATGATGTAAGATATGATAATATCATAAACATCTTATTCCTAGCTCCAGCCGGTCTCTGCCGGTCGAACGAGCGGCTCCTGCTGTGCGGCTGTCCCCGGACCTGCCGGGATCCGGCGCCGGATTGCGCCGCCGTGTGCCGGACCGGCTGCTTCTGCGAGGACGGACAAGTCCGGAACGATGAGGGAATCTGTGTGAACCTATCGGATTGTCCACCTATCCGTAAGTGGAAGAGAGTTCTCCTAAGCTATATATTTCTTTTGCAGCTGTGTAATTATTTGATTTTCACTACGTTCGGTCCGCAATTTAGCTATAGACGTAGGTATGTTATACAAGAAGTATATATGTTTAAGTAATATGGAAGCCGCAGCGTTGGTAGGCCTCCAACAAGGGGTACCGATGATGAAGGTTGCGGGAATCCCCTGGATTCCAGATGCACCTGTCAGGTCATGTGGCGACGCGACGCTTGAGGGAGAGACCTATGTCCAGCCATTCAAAGTCAAAGTCAAATCATTTAATTCAAATAGGCACATAAATGGCACTTTTGTACGTCAAAATTGATTCTAGTCGCCCCTTCCAAAAGGTAGATTCGTATGGAGAAGAATGGGCAAGAAACACCACCATTACTGGTTTAAAATGTTTTACAATATTTTGTATAAGTACATTTATTATATAATTATATGTGAAGACGATGCACCTAGAATGAAATTACTATACCACAATTAAAAATGAAGCAATGACAGATAAATTAAATATGTGTTGGATACAGGGTGCTCACATTTTCACAAGCATTGTAAAAGTGTACGATTTTTCTTAAATTTCAACAAGTAATAAGTCAGTGTGTGAGCCAAAGTATCACAGAATGTAAAATCAGTGTCATAAAACATAATAAATTGTTGGAGATAGGTCTGTGTAAGTGGCCCATTGGCCACTTTCGGCTGAAATGAATATGTCGCAACGGTCTTAGGAAAACACGACGAACAAAACAAATAAACATCACCAAAATAAACACGTAAAACAAATGATTAAAGATTATAATTTTGATTCTTTGTAAGTATTATTTGCACAGCTTTATTAATAATAACTTTGATTTCGATTCGACAAGTGTTATGCTGTCATGATAAGCAAAAATATTTGTATATTTTCCTCAGCGGGTGTCCAAGAGTTCACACCGTACTCATAAAGTTATAACAATTTTATTCATTGAAATAACAGATTGAGACAATTTGGTGTACGGTTAGATCCAATTCCAAGATGAAGAAGGTTATTTAATTTACCAAATTCCATAAAACATGTTTTAAATACTCTAAACAAGTAGTGATATTTAAATTAAATATACGAACCCAGTCGTAGCCCTAATCTTGCCGACGTTTACGACGTATATAATTATATAGGTAACGAAAGAAGAACACAAACACAATCCAGCAAAATCCTTTACTTTCCTCAGTGTCAGCCTACAAGCAAGATACATCAGAACCTCGGCCCAACGGCGGCAAGTGCCCTGACAACGAAGAGTACAGGTACTGCGAGCCCTGCAACAAGACCTGTGACAACCCCAACCCCATGTGTCCAGCCCAGTGCAGCAGGGGCTGCTTCTGTAAGAATGGGCTGCTGAGAGATCGGGATGGCATTTGTGTTGCCCCGGAAAAGTGCTCAAAATGTAAGATTCTTTTCTTTTTTTCTCGGCTAACAAACCGAAGGCCTGATGCCGCCGCCTATGGCTATCCGCAGATGCTTTATCATCTCAGAGACAAGATTGGAATGACTGAAGTGCCTGTAATTACACCTTCACCCATACCCATTAAACTGGAACTTATAGAAATGCTGGGTGGCAGGAATAGGTTAGAAATGCCAGGATAGGGTAATGGTGATGGTATTTTCCCGAACGAACTCCTTCACAGAGAACTCGGAGAAGACGACTCTATAAACTAGTCTACTTTCTACTAGGTACTACTCTATTCTACTTTTTGTCATGATTCGAAAGTGAAAATAGTTCCAATTAGTTTTTGGATGAAAAGGTTATAGCAAGCAGTATCAGTAAGACTGGTTCAAAATTTTATTCCTGGATTTTAAAAACAACATGAGTTGGGTGAAGAGGATTTTCCGAAAAACAATGGCGTTTTGGGTAAAAATTAACCTAACTATGCGACTGTTCATAACACGCCAAGGAAAAATACATCGGTCTAATTGACTTAGTTCCTTTGAAAAATCTCGGCCTTAACAGATAAGGGTGTCAATGTAAAATAAAGAAATAATAGGAGAGGTTGATGCCCAGAGGACATGCCAGTGGTTAAAAATTTGTAGATTTTGCACATATGAAATTAAAAGTTAAACAGGCTCCTGTTATCTTGCGATGCGATCTTGACTCGCTTCCTAGCAGACATTACGAGGTCAAGGCAGACTCTCGTTTGTTTAATTTAGAACAACATCTTGAGGAAATGTCCGAGTGCGTTCGGTAAGGTCCGCTTTTTAACAGAAAGACCAAATACTGGAGACATAAGTTTAAATCCGACCGTTTTTTTCCTATTTCTGTCTCTTTCCACTTTTTTTGCTTCTTATTAACTAGAAAATCTTTATTTACAGACAACAAATACTAGCTATAGTGAGCTAAGCTGCTCTCTTGCCGAAGACCTACGCTTCTCTCAATCTTCTACCTTCATGCTGCGCTGTTTCTTCATTTACTTTTCAACGAAGAAGAATGTCTTTCTTAAGTCTATACTATCTTCTTATTCATATTTTAAACTTCCACTATCACTTTTGTAAAGTAGATTTATTTACTTAATACTTTAAGCACACAAAACAATAGGCTCGCCCCCTATTACATGGGACTTAAAAACAGAACTGGCGAAATGTGGGTGTACTATAGGTACATCTCTGCCCAACCCTTCGGGGAAACAAGGCGTGACGTTACGTTTGTGTGTTATGTTAAGCACACAAATGTACATAGGCGGACATATACCATATGCATTTTCTACCAGTCAACCTTTGGGTGATGCAGAGACAATTACAGTGGTAGGTGCAATGACGAAATTTGTGGTATATTTATTTAAAAATAAGGATATACGTATACCTATTAAAAACTATAAATATAAGTACAAATAAATACACGAATATACTAAAGCAAATAAGAAACATTACCGTTGTGATGATAGAAGGATAATCTGTTGGTTGCCATCCTGATTTCCTGGGGGAGCGTATTCCACAGAGAGATAGGCTGTGATAGATTCTTGCTAACTGTTATGATCTGTTGTACTTAGCCATAATTATAGGTGCGTACGGTCCGCGACAAAAGTCGATTAACGTTGCTACTTGGACACACCATCTAAATTGACACAAAATTATTCGATACATTGTATTTCAGAATTTCATATTATAATAGCTAAGAGTTATAATTGGAGATTAACTCAAAAATCGAATCGATCGGAATCGATTTTCATATAAGGCCCCCGGTATGGAAATTTTATGAGGAGAAAAGTAAATACAAGCGTTAACTCAAAAGCGTTACGTTTTTCTGCACAACGTACCTTGCGCACCTTTCACGGAGTAAACTCCAGTCGTGCGTCGGAGCTGACACGCACGCTCTTGTTTCTTTTCTTTTTCATATTTCTTTTCTTTTTTTCTGATCAGATTTTGATAAAATTTTTAGCTCTTAATTTTAAAACTGAAATGTAAAACGACCATTGTTGCGGATTTTGCACGTTGTCTAGCTAGAATTCTTTGTCACTGTCTGTTCAGTAACTTATGAAAGTTCAGACGTGATGGGTATTTATCTACATTTAAGAATGACAACAAAAAAAAAAAATAGGCAGCCATGGGGACTGTCGCATCGCGACAGAAGTGAAAACTTAAAACTAACAGTTGCATGCGAATATGACATCTATTTCAAAGACAATAGCGTGTTAACTAGAGTAATTTGGTTACAGCACCCCCTAGCGTTGAGTCGTTGAACTCGTTGGAGCATGTCGGCTGTCGCATATCGCGCGAACCCGTGTGATTTTCCCCTACCGAAAACGGCTCAACGCGCCTAGAAGTTTTGACTTCAAAAAGAGATTTCCTAATTTCTAGTACTAGGTATACTACCAACGCCCGTAGACCCCGTAATCAGCTGTAAGAGTTTCATAACGATACCCATCACGTCTGAAGTTTCAGTACTCAATTTAATTTGATCTTGTACACCTAGCACCTACAGTACTTTCAGCCCCAAACGCAACACAGTACGAGATGACCTGTAAAGAACACCAGGTCTACAAGCGATGCGAGACAATGGAGAAGACCTGTAGCAAGCCCAATCCCAGGGTCCCATCACCGTGCAAGATGGGCTGTTTCTGTGAAGATGGTTACGTTAAGTCCCCAGACGGTCAATGTGTCAAGCTAGAGAAATGTTTTAAAGGTAACTGGGATACATATAGTAATGTATATATATATATAGTAAGGTATGGAATATAGTAAGGTATGGAATATAGTAAACAGTGTTTATTCTAAGTTTTATAACACTGGATCTTCTGTAACTATAGACAGATAATAATTTGGTGTTAAGGGGAGTCGCTAAGGTAGCTCGCGAAATTAAAATTTTCTTACGATTTTTGTAATTTGCAGCTCAGTGTATGCTGCTGGGTATGCAGCTCAGTGTATGTTGATTATAGTATAGTTCGCGACCGTAACAAGCACGTATTTACAGAATTATAATCATTACAATCAGTAATTCAACTCCTTAAAAGTTAGTAAATGTCAAGATTTCATGAAATTGTCATTCAATAGGATTACTTGGTCTTAGAGAGTTGTATTGATGACTTTAATGATTAAGTATAATTCTGTAAATACATATTTGTTACGGTCGCCAATCATATTTTAATCAACATACAACCTAATATTGACCTGCAAATTGCAAAAAACGTAAGAAAATTTGAATTTCGCGGACTACCCTGGCGCGCTCGCCTTAATTTGATCCGATTTGCAGATACAATGGTGAGATTGACGATAATGATTGAAGGTTGAAGGATTTTTCAATATTTTCTTCAGTTTTAAATTAACGCCAAATTGACGGTGGTACTCCGTGTCCTAACCGTCGTACGAGTATCGTTTGTTAGGATTATGACGCATAAACGCGACTTGATTGGTCGCACGACTATGTCATATTCATAAACACAACTTGATTGGTCGCGCGACTATGTCATATTCATAAACGCGACTTGATTGATCGCGCAACTATGTCATATTCATAAACACAACTTGATTGGTCGCGCGACTATGTCATATTCATAAAAACATTACCCTCCTTTTGGGGCAGTCGGGTAAAAAGAGGACGATACTCGCTTTTGGTTAGGACGCTTCCGAAGACACAGTATGTACCTAAACTCTTCTATGGATCATTTTTTGAAAGTATTGCTAACTGATGTACTTATTATGTTAACTTTAAACTGAATATCGTTTTCGTTGTGATTCCTAAAGCAACTGCTACACGGTCGCCAACCGCGTCCCGACAGAAGTGACCTTGGTGGTTTACAACCGTGTAGATGGAGTTTACGACCAAAACTTGAAACAGCTCTGCCGGTCGCCAACCAAGGTCACCTCTGTCGGGGACGCGGTTGGCGACCGTGTAGCAGGCGCTTAAACGTCTTCTGCCTATCCACCCAGCAACAAAGATGTTTTGACGCTCGAATAACGTTAACAGGGGGTCTCTTGAAATGTATTAAAAGAAAAAATGGCGGCGTTAGTTTCGATTTTCACCACGCGCAAAATAACCTTCTAGCGCTTTAGCCATATTTTTTTTGCACATTTAGAAATGACATTCTCTTCGAAAAGGTATCTAAAACCGGACAAAAAAACAACTATTCGTTTTAAGTAAATGACTGCATGAAGCACGTGTTCATATTTTCTTTGTAACTTTTCTGCACTTCTATGATTTTGTTATCTTATCAATTTATTTAAAACTTAATTCTATAAAAGGTTATTTGACTTTTATTCAAAAACATTGTTGAAATGATATTTTGGCTGTTCTTAATTTAGTATTTATTTAAATAGTGTTAAGATATTTATTAAGAAAAACATAAATAAATTGTTAAGTAAATTATTTCCTGGTTTCTTCTTTCTTTTCTTATGTTTATTCTTATAACCGTTTGGAAACCCCACAAGCTTTAAACAAATGGCATAAGTAAGTACCTATTTATTCTCTTTCAAGAAAAAGATATTCGAGACTTTGCCAAGTAAAAGGATAGGATGCAACCTCTGTTTTCTATCTTTACCTTATTCCTTCAAAAGATAGGCATAGACTGATGGTAAAAAATGTCAAAAACCGGAGACAAGCTGAAGCTGGCACACCTACCTACAAATGCACCGAATCACCATCGAATCAATCTGCCTAGCCTTTTTCCAGCTGTATTGTGGTCGGCTTCCAGTCTTAGAACCGGATGCAGCCAATATTTTACATGGAGTGACTACCTATCTGACCTCCACAACCAAATAAAACGACTGCTACACGGTTGCCAACCGCGTCCCGACAGAGACGACCTTGGTGGTTTACAACCGTGTAGATGGCGGTTTACGACCAAACATTGAAGCAGCTCTGCCGGTCTCCGACCAAAGTCACCTCTGTCGGAGACGCGGATCGTATGCAGGCGCTTAACTGGGTAACACGATTCCCCTTAGTAAGACTGGTTGGCAGATTTTAGGTCTTCTGACTACCCGTACGTCAAAAATCTAGAATAACAGCCACGTCCAACGGCTTAACTTGCTTTCCGAAGCACGGAGGGTAGTATCCATGTATGTATACCGATTTACCGGATCACCATCCATAGACTTCACATGAATATGTTACTGGCACAATCACAATCACCATGCTTGGTACATAAATTGGGTGAATTGAATATGTTCGTAGGTATAGACTATAGTTGAAGGGGAGCTGGAAGATGTCCATCCCCTTGTAACACTCGAAATGAATGAACTGTCTTCAACACAAAATAGAAAGAGAATCATTACACATTCGCTAATTATAACAATTATTAGCAACTGATATAACAAGCACAATATTTCATAATGAGTTCCACGCCGCTGGTCGCTAACGTGCCTCATTCCTCAATCACTAGATACTTACTTTATGAAAACTAAACTAAACTGCGCCCCGCGGTTTCACCCGCATAAGTCTCGATCCTGTGGGAATATCGGGATAAAAAGTATGCTATATCCTAACCCAGGTCATGGTCTACCTATGTGCCAAATTTCATTTAAATCCGTTCAGCTGTTTTAGCGTGATAGCGTAACAAACAAACAAACTTACTTTCGCATAATATTAGTTAGGATGTGGGTAGTTGAATAATGAACAGTAATTATGTATAAGTTTTAAGAACATGTTATCGTTAACGTGCGTGAAGACTAGCGGATGCAATGTATGATTGCATAGAGTTGCATGGAGTTGCATAGGGCATCATAATGAACCGAGATAGAAAAAGATAAGAGTCGTCATCTGCCTATCCTTTTCCCAATTAGGTTGGGGTCGGCTTCTAGTTTAACTGGATGCAGCTGAATAGCAGTGGAAAAGGTTAAGAGAAATAATTATTTCCCACTCTCATTTTCACCAGATAATTCAAATTCAAATTAATTTATTTGCCAGAATGTTAATTAATGTGAGGTTTACAATGTATGATCGTAAAACTATAATAGCCCCTTTACATTCTACCATTACAATATGGTGTGCAAATATTGATTTAAAAAAAATTAAAAATCATCAAATAATTTTATGATATTTTAATTATTATCTTCCACTGCATAACTAAGACATAGACATAGACTTAGTACATAGATAGAGTAGTAAC
Source organism: Fissipunctia ypsillon (assembly GCA_947568875.1). Taxonomy (NCBI): domain Eukaryota; kingdom Metazoa; phylum Arthropoda; class Insecta; order Lepidoptera; family Noctuidae; genus Fissipunctia; species Fissipunctia ypsillon. Next base: position 20,041,082 of record OX387660.1, on the reverse strand, counting down.
TTAGTAGTTTTCCGAGCTGAGGTCAGGACGCTGCCGTACTAAGCAATATAAGCTTCTTAATAAAATAATGAATCCTTTTACTAAGGATTACCTTAGTAATCCTTAGTAATCGTTCGGTCCTTCTCTGTCCCGCCGCTCTGACCCGCTCTGTCCGACTCCCTCAGCACGCCCATTTATCTTAGAATTCACATTTTTGGAATTATTCATATTTTTTAAATAAAAAATAAAAACGAGATTTTGAAATAAAATAAAACGTGAATTATTTAGATTTTGTAGGGAGTCTTGAGGAACAATAAATAATATTCGACTTACGGCTATGTCAGTCCATAATAACAGTAGGTAAATAAACACACAATATTACGAATTATATAAATATTATAATAGTGGACTACGAAATTAATTCATTACCAGACACGTCACGCACAAACATAGTCCACGAATCAACCAACATCATTTTTCCAGCTACTCCAGCTCAGACAATGATTGGTGCGGCAAATCCAACTCAGGTCCAGCTTGTGATTGGCCCAATGTTCCAAGATTCCCAACCATCCTACCACGATCCTTCCGTGGAAGACTGCGCCCCAGACGAGGAATACTTCTCCTGCGGATGGTGCGAGCCCAGCTGCTCCGAGCCATCCCCCTCTTGTCCTAACAAGGTCTGCATCAGGGGATGTCTGTGCCGCCCTCCGTTACTGAGGCATCATAGTGGATACTGTGTGGAAGCGAAGGAATGCTTTCCAGGTAAGAATTTTTCATTAGAATATATGAAGTAACATACGATCAAACACTGATAATAGCGAGTCGTATAAAACCCCTCGACGTAGATTGTATGCAGGGTAGGCCTATGTTTAGCGCTAGGGCGCAATAGCGGACTAATGATGATCAACAACTCGAGAAGATTTGAGTTCCAACAATACCTACTTAGTTTTAAAGTGCTACTGACGTCTTCCCAGCATCGTGCATCGTACTAAAAAAGACTTATATCTACTTGAGTTACATCACTAATCTTAGGTACGTAATGTCTAAAAAATATACAACAAACTACCAGACAAAATAAAGAAAAAATAAAAGTTCAATATATTTATAACAAAACTTAAAAATTTACTGATAAACTAATGTTATTATTCCTTAGATGAATATTTAAATGACAAACATAAATAATAGAAGAAATGTATACATATAGTATATGTTAAGGACATTACCACTATAATAAAAATAATAATTGATAACAATAATGAATGATAATCACGCAATTTATAGGTTATGTTTAAAATATATTAATGATATGGTAATTATTAGTAAATAATATAATAATAAAGAAATAATAGAACAAAAATAATAATAAAATAAAAAAGCAATATTAATAAATTAAATAATATAGCAATAATTATTATTCATGATCTCCTAAAACAAAGCTTCCTCTCTCCTACCCTTTTGCTGTGCCCTACAGGGTCCATAATGATCTCAATTATATACTATAGTTACCACCTAAGTACACATTATGGCAAAGCAATAAAGATATTGAGATTGAGACATTTATAAATATCATTTATTTCAAATAGCCACATAAAAGGCACTTTTGCACGTCAAAATTGATTCTAGTCGCCCTTCCAAAATGTAGATTCGTATGGAGAAGAATGGGCAAGAAACTCCACCGTTACTCTTTTAAAAAGTTTTACAATATTTTGTATAAGTACATTTACTATACAGGCTGACTTTGATAACATGCGACAAAATTTAAGGGGGTGATCTACCCATCAATATGAACAACTTTTACTATGGGACCAACTATAAATTCGCAAAAAAGATCGACCTTCCCGTATAAAAGTAGATACCCGATTGGACCATTTGGTCTAAGAAAATCGATTTTTTTTTTGCGAATTTCGAGTTGGTCCCATAGTAAAAGTTGTTCATATTGATGGGTAGAACCCCCCTTAAACTTTGTCGCATCTATTCAAAGTCACCCTGTATACGAAGTATTATATGTGAAGACGATGCATCTAGAATGAAATTACTATGCCACAATAGGAAAACAATTAAAAATGAAGCAGTGTCAGATGAATTAAATATGTGTTAGATACACGGTGCTCACATATTCACAAGCATTGTAAAAGTCTACGATTTTCCTAAAATTTTAACAAGTAATAAGTCAGTATGTGAGCTAAAGTAATCATAGAATGTAAAATCAGTGTCTTAAAAAGTAATAAATTATACAATTAAATTAGCAACCAGTTTGATTTTGTCTAGACTCTAGATTGTCCTACGGAGCAGGACCAGCATGTTTCCAAGCATTCTTACCTTGGATATAATCCTCTAATTTGTAATATGCTTTTTTACGAAGTGTAGGTACTTTTAATATGAGTTTTAAATTTTCTTTAATTTAATTGCAATATATCACAAGGTATTTTGTCGTAGGTAACATTTAACACAGTACCCCATAAAAGATGTACCTATGTACTTTAGATAATCTGAAAAATGGTTGATCTATTTTATCTTTATTTCTCGTATTAAAACTATGTCTGTCACTTATTTTATTAAAAAGATGTAGATTTTTTCTTACATAGGTACATAATATTTTCATAAATGAATTGGCAAGGTACCGTCATAATATTAATCCTTTTAAATAGTTCCCTGAGAGATTCGCGTCATTGTCACTTATAGATAAACGAGATATTAGCTTACCTATACACATTGATCTTTTTAACTGTAATTAACTAATGACTAACAGATTCACTAAAGTACACAATAATAATTATCAAGGCCGACTCACCACTGCCACAAGATCCCCTTATCACCAAACAGTGTCAATGTAGAACATCCCCATTCATAACCTCTGCTGTCAGACCCCTGCCATAGATCAGCTGTAACATTGTTCGCCGTGTTATCATGTGGGTGCAGTATTTATGTGACAAGTGTGAACTTGGCTCTATTCTGCGTGCACGCATCGATCACGCCCTTATAGCTGGACGAATCCTGATCTTGAACTTTGATTTTATTTATAACTTTCTGTTCTTTACGTTTCCTTTCGGGTTTCAAAAGTATCGAGTACTTAATTTTAGAGCAGCACAGTAGGGTAGGTGACGGTTTATAGAGTCAGTATTAAATTTTACTAAAAATAATTACCTACCTACCTAAGTAGGTACTTATTATTAATGTTAAGCTAATTTCCATGCCTTAAACAGGCAACATATGGACTGTGCATAAACCACCAATTTTTACATGTGGTAAAACCTGTATTTTCAGCAAATAATTAATTATTCTTATTTCTTTCTCATTCATTTTCTTCTTCTTTTGCTTCTCTCTCATTGTCATCATTGCTAAAACCCCGTTAGACATATTTTTCAAGATTAGTCACTATTACCCCACACCTGACAAATATATCAGGAGGGGCTTGTGGCTAAGAAATAACAGCCGCACGGGTCGATCGGTCAGGTTAAGCTACGCTTGCCGCGGTTGGTCCGTGGATGGGTGACCATCTTTACATATCAAGACCCCTCCGTGCCTCGGAAAGCACGTTAAGCCGTTGGTCCCGGCTGTCATTCGTGTATCTTTGACAGTCGTTACGGGTCGTCAGAAGCCCGAAAGTCTGACAACCAGTCTTACCAAGGGGTATCGTATTACCCAGTAACTGGGTTGTGGAGGTCAGATAGGCAGTCGCTCCATGTAAAATACTGGTATTCAGCTGCATCCGGTTAGACTGGAAGCCGACCCCAACATAGTTGGGAAAAGGCTAGGCAGATGATGATGAGTCACTATTACCACCAATTTTGAAACCGCCAAAAGTTCTCTATCAAACAATCGAGACCCTTCAAACGGAGAATAAACAAAGAAAGATCTATCTGCTAAAATATACATACAAAAGGGCACAATCAAACGATGTGACGCGAAATAACGATGATTCAAGGCTAACTCCCACATTTTATGTCTCGATTGTTTTAGGGATAAAAGGAGATGAGAAAGTTCGCGACAGTCGGCTCATAAAATCGTTAATAAGTGGCTTGAAAGGCAAGCCATGTTCGGTGGCACTCGTAAATTTTTATACACTTATTTTGTTGAAAACCAAATCCGAAAATTGGGGCTTTGTTTCCGAAATTACCGGCTCTTACACACCAAGTTCCATTTGAATTGCATGGCTTATGCTGTTTGGGTAATCTTATTAGCTAACAAAATTCGATCCGAACTTTAAATTGATTCAGTTTTAAACTAATCCGTCGTGAATGATCTGATTTTTATAGGATTGCTTTAGGTAATGTTCCGGTTTCGACAAAGCCTGTAAATGTCGAAAATATAAAAAGGATTGAACTTAATAACGACCTCACAATAACAAACTTATAGCTGACAAAATCTGTATAAATAGCTTTAAACAAGAACAGAAATATTTTTAATCCCCTAAGTATGTTCAAGAATTTTGCTTGTTATTTTGTACTTAAGAACCTGAAGTACTTCGAAATACGGGACAAAACATTTTGTAAGGAGAAAAAAATGTGTGACACGGAAAGAGGCTTTTAAAAAGTCCGACCCAAAAACGGGGCGCATGCATTAACGAGACAAGATCTCCTATTCTGTAAACTCTTGAATGTAAACGTAGTGTAGGATGCTCCCTGACTTGTGAATGGTACTTCGTCGTCGTTCAAATTAAAACACGTCTCACCATCTCGCTATTTTTTTCCTTTTCGGAGTGAGCAGGCGTCGACACTTGATTACAAAGGAGGCATTTCTTCGTTATTTTATCACTACTGGTAGCGCTATGAATACACAAACTACTTGCTACTGGAAAATATCTCGGTGTGGTTCCTAGTTCCTAGTAATGAACTGACCATCCTTCTGTGGGTGATGTTAAATATCTCGGTGTGGTTCCTAGTTCCTAGTAATGAACTGACCATCCTTCTGTGGGTGATGTTAAATATCTCGGTGTGGTTCCTAGTTCCTAGTAATGAACTGACCATCCTTCTGTGGGTGATGTTAAATATCTCGGTGTGGTTCCTAGTTCCTAGTAATGAACTGACCATCCTTCTGTAGGTGATGTTAAATATCTCGGTGTGATTCCTAGTTCCTAGTAATTAACTGACCATCCTTCTGTGGGTGATGTTAAATATCTCGGTGTGGTTCCTAGTTCCTAGTAATGAACTGACCATCCTTCTGTAGGTGATGTTAAATATCTCGGTGTGATTCCTAGTTCCTAGTAATTAACTGACCATCCTTCTGTGGGTGATGTTAAATATCTCGGTGTGGTTCCTAGTTCCTAGTAATGAACTGACCATCCTTCTGTGGGTAATGTTAAATATCTCGGTGCGGTTCCTAGTTCCTAGTAATGAACTGACCATCCTTCTGTAGGTGATGTTAAATATCTCGGTGTGGTTCCTAGTAATGAACAGAGCATCCTTCTGTGGGTGATGTTAAATATCTCGGTGTGGTTCCTAGTAATGAACTGAGCATCCTTCTGTGGGTGATGTTAAATATCTCGGTGTGGTTCCTAGTTCCTAGTAATGAACTGACCATCCTTCTGTAGGTGATGTTAAATATCTCGGTGTGGTTCCTAGTAATGAACTGAGCATCCTTCTGTGGGTGATGTTAAATATCTCGGTGTGGTTCCTAGTTCCTAGTAATGAACTGACCATCCTTCTGTGGGTGATGTTAAATATCTCGGTGTGGTTCCTAGTTCCTAGTAATGAACTGACCATCCTTCTGTAGGTGATGTTAAATATCTCGGTGTGGTTCCTAGTTCCTAGTAATGAACTGACCATCCTTCTGTAGGTGATGTTAAATATCTCGGTGTGGGTCCTAGTTCCTAGTAATGAACTGACCATCCTTCTGTAGGTGATGTTAAATATCTCGGTGTGGTTCCTAGTTCCTAGTAATGAACTGACCATCCTTCTGTAGATGATGTTAAATATCTCGGTGTGGTTCCTAGTTCCTAGTAATGAACTGACCATCCTTCTGTAGGTGATGTTAAATATCTCGGTGTGGTTCCTAGTAATGAACTGAGCATCCTTCTGTGGGTGATGTTAAATATCTCGGTGTGGTTCCTAGTTCCTAGTAATGAACTGACCATCCTTCTGTGGGTAATGTTAAATATCTCGGTGCGGTTCCTAGTTCCTAGTAATGGACTGACCATCCTTCTGTAGGTGATGTTAAATATCTCGGTGTGGTTCCTAGTTCCTAGTAATGAACTGACCATCCTTCTGTGGGTAATGTTAAATATCTCGGTGCGGTTCCTAGTTCCTAGTAATGGACTGACCATCCTTCTGTAGGTGATGTTAAATATCTCGGTGTGGTTCCTAGTTCCTAGTAATGAACTGACCATCCTTCTGTGGGTAATGTTAAATATCTCGGTGTGGTTCCTAGTTCCTAGTAATGAACTGACCATCCTTCTGTGGGTAATGTTAAATATCTCGGTGCGGTTCCTAGTTCCTAGTAATGGACTGACCATCCTTCTGTAGGTGATGTTAAATATCTCGGTGTGGTTCCTAGTTCCTAGTAATGAACTGACCATCCTTCTGTGGGTAATGTTAAATATCTCGGTGCGGTTCCTAGTTCCTAGTAATGGACTGACCATCCTTCTGTGGGTGATGTTAAATAGTGACTTAGGGACTCTCTGCTCATAAAATTCCAACTGTGGCTAGGTGGCTACTAATCCGTCTGCTAAGCGGATTTATGGCAGAGATTGTGACAGCCTCTTCAGCCTCCCCAAATTGGGATTCTGCTTCTTTTCATGTCGATGGAAATTATGTAGGTACTTGAATTATATGAGTTGAACCGAGTAGGTGGCCACGTGTGTTTTTTGGGGGTCCGTAGTCAACAAAGAGCCCTTATAGTTTCGCCATGTCCGTCCGTCCGTCCAAAGCTTAGCTCAGAGAGTCTTAGTATTAGAAAGCTATAATTTAGCATGGATATACATGTCGGAAATACGTCAGTCGTCGTTTGACTAATCGGGACGCCAGCGCCAACAAGCGGTGCTCGACAGAGTCTACAACATAACGCTCGTCGACTGGTCACCGGAGTTGAGCAGAGTTTGTCAGTGGCCACAGAGTATAATGGTCAGTGGCTGTCGAGCAGTGAACACGTTTAGAAACTTTTCCGCGTTCCGTATAGTTGTGACGTGTACCTACACAGCGTGTGAATAACTAGTGCGATTAATTTGATCGTGAATTATAATTTGATTTGAACTGCAAACGGTTTTTCTATTGCGCAATAACCAACACTACCCATAGCACGCCCACAGTATCTAGTTAAAATATGGCTGACGATAACTAGAGAGACCTTTCCGTCATACCTACATATTAATCACGCCAGTATAATAAAACCATGAAAAACAAAAATGTTTTAGGGAACCTCCTACAGCACGTAAAGTGGCGATGTTTTTTTTTCTCGTCCAACCCATGCTGTGGGGTGTTGTTGAATAGGTGTTTCAAAAACATTGCGGGTTTGTGAAAACTTTCTGAAATATTAAGCTTTAAAGTACTAATTTTTGTTAGAGTCAAGTGTCCCCCCCCCCCCGTGCCGGCTAAACGGTTAGTTTTGGATATATGAAAAAAATTCACGGTAGTAGTATATACAACGAAATTAAAAGGAAAACTATCATAGCTAAGTAGGCTTTACAAGTTTACGAGTAATAGTCGACCAACTTACATTTGCAGTTTGTACGTATGAGAGAACATGTTTTTCAACTACAATGTTGAGTTTGTTCTTGGGATAATTTCATATCCCAACTACGGAACCCTTCATTGTGTGTGGTCCGACACGCACTTGGCTGGTTTTTAAAGCAAGAGAATGATGGTGCCCTAAACCAGCCCATTATCGCCAATCGACGTTCACGAGCTGCTTGTAAGATAATATGATGATAATACCTCGTCTGCCTTATACTAAACGGGATCAGAGCTAATATCAGGGTCTGACGTGACATTGTTGCTTCAAATGCGACGATCAGTTGATTTTTATTGAAGCAGGAGTTTCTTCTCACTTATTTCCATGTTTCAGTAAAATGCAATGACCCCAACGAGGAGTACGTCTGCCTCTTCGGATGCGAGCTCCGCTGCGACGAGCGCTGCGTGCGCCCGCGCTACTGTGTGCTTGGCTGCTACTGCAGGATAGGACTACTGCGGGACAGCTCTGGTCTCTGTGTCGTCAAGGATAAGTGCTCCAACTCCAACAGCACTGGAGTTTAGCGGTGTTGCTGTCGATTTGAAGAAAAAGGTTTAAAATGATGAGACTTTAATATTAGTACCTACCAGTACCTATACCTGTTGAAAGTTAGCTTGAGTATGGTGAAGTCTGAATTAAGGAAATTTTAAGGAATCTTGAGTGTCAAGTTAGAATAGGTACGAATACCTATTTAGAAAGAAAGAAAAATAGATTTAGTTGTCACAGAAACACTTGCATACTACAAAAAGTACCTATTGCTAATTTATTTTAGTATCTAGGTAGGTGCTTAGGGTCTTACTTATCTGTTCAATAAGAGCTAGTTTATTCTCCGTAAACAGGGACTAAAACGGCTCTTTAATCCCTAGGCACTAAAAGTGAACATGAAATGTGGATATTGTTATTAAAAGGTCCATTCACCGAAGAGATCAATCACGAACATTGTATGAACAAGTAACAGAGTGTTTGATAAAGCATACGGCACGCGAGCCAAATTTAAAAAAAAAAGTTTGTGTAAAAATAAGAAACGCGCGAAATGAATTCCGCCTTCGTTCGTAATTGTTTACTCAAATTATGTCTTATTGTTCCTAATTGTATGTAAATAAATAAACGTACTATTCTTATTCATAAGTTACACTTACTTATTTTCTTATAGAGGGTGATAAAAAGCACAGTGTCCACCTCGGGAGTAACACTATTTTAAGCTCAAGTGACGTACTTTGAATCCCTCGCTGCGCTCAGGATTCTACTCTAGAATCCTTCGCTCCGCTCTGGATTCAAAGAAACACTCTCGCCTTTACAATAGTTGTTTGCTCCCTTTGGGCAAACAATCTACCTTTACCCCTTATTCATAAACGTTGATTAAATGTTTAAACGTCAAAAAATCTGTGGAAAACCAGTCGCTAAACATTACTTAACTTTAAGCAGCGTTTATGAATAAGGGGGTTAATGTTAGTCACACAATTATTTGTAAGTAGGTAGGTTGCCATACAATGTGGCAATGCCGCCAGTCTCTTGGGCACATTACCAGTCGACAGCGATGCGGAGGAATTGTTCGACGCCATATTTTAGTTTGTGAATAGTTTTAGTTAAGTTAGGATATCATTTTGTTATTTTATTAATTAATTAGGTATAAGTTGTTATGTAAAATATTAATTTATTGAGACATGATAATAAACCTCTTATTCTCCTAATTACATAAGTATTTAGGTACCGCGGAGCAGTGGTGGCCCAGTAGTAACGCCCGCGACTTACCGAGTTGTAGGTCGTAGGTTCGAACCCAGACAGGCGCCTTACTTTGTGTAAATTATTTCATCACCACTGCTCTCAAAACGGTGAAGGAAAACATTGTGAGGAAACCTATATGTCCTAAGCAAAAATTCGAAGACATGTGACATCTACCAACCCGCACTGTGTCCGCGTGATGGATTACGGCCCACTCCCTCTCACGGAGAGGAGGCCTGTGTCCCAGCAGTGGGAACATTATAGGCTGATTAGGTATGATTATGTATTTAGGTACCTAGTTTTGTGACTGCAAAAAAAATGGGTAAAAGTAGGTACTTAATTATAGTAAATTTATATCGGTATCAATCAAGAAGTAGAAAACGAGTAAATTAGGTAAAATATGTGAGCAAGACAAGTTTTGTAGTACACATGGCTACTTAACAACCTATACATTTCCAGTATACGCTGATCTCGCATTGTATAGAATTTTCGTACAATGAGAGGTCAGCTTATACTGGATATGTACAGCTTGGTAAATTGGCCGTGTGTACCTACTATCTACGAGATTGAAAATAAAGATAATAAAACAATCAACTTTTTTTTCTCAAAGCAGTTTACCTCTAGATGGTTCACTGTAACCTACAACACAGATGAATAAATAACGTAAGAAATGCCACTGCGCACTGCAAGTGTCAAAAAGTCGCATTTTATCATAACCACAATAATGTATGTTGTAGTGCCTCCCCATAGTGGCACGCCGCTTACTTTACCTGAGGGTGGATGAAAAACCAAAATAAAAAATTATTAAAACACAAAAAGATTCTCTCCGGCGGGGAATCGAACCCCGGTCTCCCGCGTGACAGGCGGGGATACTTACCACTATACTACCGAAGATATGATGTCCAAGGCAAAATAGCGGACTATAATGGTAAACTTTTTAATTTTCGTTCAGAAGTATACTCAAGTCGTTGTTATAACAATAATATAAAAAGTATTAAAATTTGTACTAAAACCACTTACAATGGAGACAATGAAATTATATTTGCATTGGTTTTTAAAATTATTCAGTTGTATCAAAAAACATTTTCAATTTATTTTCGTGTTCTTAGTTTCTGCACGATCACTTTCTTGTCACCGCCGGAGTTGTTTATAATTTCGATGGCTTGCATTCCAGAATAAAACCTAAATTATTATTTAAAAAAAACGATAATGAGTGAAAAACTAAAAGAATTACGCGAACGATCACAAAAAAGGAAGAAGTTGTTGGCGCAAACTGTTAGTATATTGAAGATTGTTTGTGACATAACCTAAAATCTATGCTAGGTTGTGAAGGAATCATGATAGATGTGTTGTTTTAATTTTAGCTTGGCGTATCAAGTGTGAGTGAGTTAAGGCATGCCTTGGGGGCTACATTGGACGTACCGGCGAAGAAACAGGCGGTTCCTGGTGTAGAAAACGAAGGCAGTGACAAACCAACAACTAAAGATCAACCTGATGAACTAGTTTATAAAGATTCCTCGACTTTCTTGAAGGTGTGTTGTGTTTGTGTATTATTTACATGCTCAAAACGATGAGATTAGTGGTATTCAAATGTTTACAGTAAAAATGACCCCATTCAAATTGTAAAATCACATTCATACTTTTGATAAGTAAGTAAAAGAAGAAGCAAGCAATTAAATGTACAATCATCTGGTTTAACTTAACTACTTGTTAATGACTAAATTACTTACTCGTAGAATTACAACAAGGTAAATGTTAATCACAAGACATTAAAATTATTCTTCATGATCAGGGAACCCAATCGTCAAACCCTCACAATGACTACTGCCAGCACTTCGTGGACACAGGCCAGAGACCGCAGAACTTCATCCGTGATGTTGGCCTCGCTGACCGCTTTGAAGAGTACCCCAAGCTGAGAGAACTGATCAAACTTAAGGATGATCTGATCGCACAGACAGCTACTCCGCCTATGTATTTGAAATGTGATCTAAAGGTAAGTTATAGCTCTGAAACTTAAATTAGGCAGGACAATGTCATTAAAATCCACATGACTACAGGCTTATTTCTTTGTGAATAGAGGGCTGATATGGGTTAGATTCCTTGCTGAAATAAAGAGCTTCTACAAAAAAAAATTAATCCTGGTTTCAATAGTTTCAATAAAGTCCTATACTCCAAAAAAAAAATGTATGTCAGCTCCGCTCCGACGCACGACTGGAGTCTACCCTGTGAAAGTTGCACAACGTATGTTGTGCAGAACAACATAACGCTCGTTACTTGTTGCTCCTCATATGTCCTTATGGGGGGCTTTATATGAAAAAAAATTCTTAAAGGAGTAAACTCCAACAATTTAGTTTCTTGAAGAATTAGGGTTTTTGTGTTACAAGCTATACAAACTAGCTAACATTTACCATGTGTGACAAAAAGATAATTATGCTCTATCTATAGCAGATCTATACATACAAATAAATAAATAAAATTGATGTAACTGTTTGTAATTTCAAAATAACAGCCTTTTACTAAATGCATATAAATGTATCATTTAAAAGGTACTTACAACAAAAAATCAATTTTTAATTTTTTTATCTGTCTGTCTGTTTGCACCGGCTAATCTCTGAAATGGCTGGACCAGTTTTGACTTGACTTTCACTGTCAGATAGCTGATGTTATAAAGAGTAACTTATGCTAATTTTATTTTCGAAAAAACATAAAACCCATGAAATTGTGAACAAAATCTGATTCAAATAGGGAAGTTGTTTTCCGACATCCACGCGGACGAAGTCGCGGATACAGCTAGTTGGTAATATAACTTACTTGCTCAGATATGACTATCTGAGCATTAAGTTATGCAGTTAGAATGCATTAAAACAGCATGCATTTTTAATGCATTTGTCTCCCAATGTTCTTCGTAAGTGACAATCAAATATCAACTGGGAGGAACTAATCCCCACCACATGAAAACCCTAGTCTAGGGATTAATGTGTTAACTTCATGAATGCCACCATTGTCTTTATTGCTTTTAACTAACTTTATAAACATTTGTGAAACATATAAATACTAAACAATCTTATATAAAATTTACTTTAATTTATTAACTCCCATGTCCCCAGACATTTGACCTGAAGCAGATGGGCAACAAGTTCGACGTGATCCTGGTAGAGCCCCCGCTGGGGTCGGGCTGGCGCTGGCAGGATGTACTGGCGCTAGATCTGCAGCAGATCGCTCAAGCTCGCTCCTTTATATTCCTGTGGTGTGGCAGCTCTGAAGGTAGGGCTAAAATCATCCCAAGAATAATTCCATAGTAAACTGAACAACAGTTGTCCAAACTCAAGATTTGCCAATGGGCAATGGAGCACAGCATAATAGGTGTCAAGCGTACAGACAGATTTAGAAACACCACCCTGCTCTTCATAACTCAAGTAGTGGAAAAAAACAGTCACTTCAGCCTGGCTGTTTTTTATCGCTAGGGTGCTTACATAAAGAAACAGGCTTCCTGTACAGGGGAGCCTGTGCGGGTCGGTACCGATCGGTGCAGGCTCGGTCCAGGTAGTCGGCACCGACAAGTTTAAAATCTGTTTCTTTATAAGTGAGCGCATAAGATAACATGGGAATATTACCTGTACCAATGGGTACCGAGCACAGACTCGCCTGTATCGGAAACCTGTTTCTTTATGTAAGCACCCCTACTTGAGTAGGCGGACACGTCGCACGAATGTACCCGAAAAGATGAGCAGAGATCGCCACTCATTGGACGCCTGAGGGAGGACATAGCCGTCGAGGCAGACCACGGCGAAGGTGATGTGACGATCTGATAAGGTTTGCAGGGCCAACATGGCCAGAGTTCGCACAAGACAGGGAGGTTTGGAAGGAAAAAGCGGAGGCCGTTGACTTGCAGTGGGATACAAAATAGGCTAAGAAAAAAAAAACATTTCATTTTTACCTTTGTTCAGGAAACGTGTAGGTTTTAACTGACTCCAAATAAGTATGGTTGTGTTTCCATTGTATTTATGTAGTAGGTATGAGTACCTAAAGTATATGCACAGTTATTTCATGAATAGGGAATATGCACGTAATTCAAAACTTATTCATTATTTAAATGTATGTATAACATTGTATAGGAGTCAAGAAACAAATTCCTGTTCTTTTTTACATTTTTTATTCCATTACTTATTTTACAATTTATTATTTTATGTTTCGGGTTTTTTGGTGGAACAGAACGCAAGCTTAAAACGCGTCGCCTTCGAAAATGCCGGAAGTGACGTAAAAAAACATGTGAATAAAAATATATTATTTGCAAAGTGCTTGAAATCTCACCAAGTGTGATTTCTGCTTGAATAAAGCAAAAAAAAAATTATTTACATAATTTGGGGCTAAAAAACGTTAAAAAACATGTAAACAAAGCAGTAATGTGCCAAATGACGTCACATCATAACCGCGACAAAAACGGACGACGCGACGTTTGGATTGTAGTAGAAAATTGTTGGAGTTACATAATTTTTTTGAACAAGAAGTTCAATTTAAATTTAATACTTTTCTTGGGTTGATATGTACTTGGGTTACTGTATTTTATTGATTTAGTGAAAAAAAAATTACATGCACAGTTTATAACTAACGCAGGAGTCGGGGAGTTCTAGAATTTGTGTACTGTTTGTTTTGTGCCAATAAATAAATTTTGTATTTTTGTATGCATATTCCCTATTACTGGGGCAATGTTTATCGATTATCAAATAATTTATCAACCCAACTGACACACACAGTAAGCTCTGTTGGCCTTTGGGGATTTCTTTTGAACTCATTTGTCAACTTTTACTTCGTGTTTTTTGCGGTCGTAAACCCCAAGAACACAATCAAATGCTAGCAAGACTCACTTCTACTACAAACTAACCAACAGCTACAATCTTCACAGGTTTAGACATGGGCAGAGAATGCCTGAAAAAATGGGGCTTTCGTCGCTGCGAAGACATATGCTGGATAAAAACCAACATAAAAAACCCAGGACACTCCAAGAACCTTGAGCATAACGCCGTCTTCCAAAGGACTAAGGAGCATTGTCTTATGGGCATCAAAGGCACGGTCCGAAGGTCTGTGGATGGAGACTTCATCCATGCCAATGTGGATATCGACCTGATCATATCTGAGGATCCTGAGTTTGGGAGCAGCGAGAAGCCCATAGAGATATTTCATATTATGGAGCATTTTTGTTTGGGGAGGAGAAGGTGAGAAGCCATTTTTGTTGCTAACAAGTCTTTTTATTTTGGGACAAATGTTAAAATATCACAGGCGTCGCGGGCGGATAGAGAACTAGGAATCGGTCAGGATATTATATGATTCGTATGGCCATTTTGGCGATATTGTTGGTTATCCTTGTTTTTGATTGTGGTAATAGGGACACGTGGCAGTAGTGATGCAAGAGACTGTCGTTTAAGGTCTCTAAAAGAGACAAGACTTCATTTTACACCACTTACTTACTTTAGTAATAAGACTCAGACGTTATACTAAAGGACTAAAAGACTTAGGTACACGACTCGAGTTGTTTTTAAAAGGACTCGCGCCTGAGTCGTGTTTGATATTCAATACAGCTCAAGCTCTAAGGTTCCAATGCGATGGAAATCTGCGGGGCAATTGCGTTATAAAAATCGGTTTCATTTTGACAGTTCAACAACATTCGTTGCGCTATTTACTTTGTTGAGCAAATTTTTCGAACTTAAGAACTTTGTATTAGCAATTTGCTTCAAAATGATTCAGATTCTGATTAATTAGTGTGTGACGCAATTAGGGTGCCGATTGGGTAGTTTGTATTTTATAAACTCTGTATAATAAATAGTATCCAAATTTAAACAATGAAGTAGGTACATGATCAGACTTTTATTGTAACAGTTATTTTTGTCTTAAATTCATCATCTATTTCTATTTGTCTTAAGTTCATCCATGACGATAGGCACATCTGGTACATAGATGCCTTAATAAAGATCACGAAAATAGGAAGCTCCTATATTAGTTACGTTTTTCTTTGCCACTAGGATTTATAATAGTTGTATTATTTATTTTGTCAGTTTCGATGAGGAAAACTTCACGAGAGTCCCGAGGCGTTAAGACGCGAGTCCTTTTAGTCTTTTTAGACCTGAGGTTAAAGGACCTCGACTCAATTTAGTCTTCAGTTTTAGTCTTTTGACTCCACTACTTGAGGGTTAAAAGACTAGTCTAGTCGTAAGTCTTCAAAAAAATTAAAAGTCTAACGGCTGAGTCTCTTGCATCACTACGTGGCAGGCATAGACTAGCACTTGCATATTCGTGACTTTGTCAGTCTGACTGGCATTTCAAAGACCTTAAAAAAAACTTAATATGATAGGTACTTTGGCGATAATAAATTCAATTTTATTTCTTACACATAGGTATGATGTCGTGGTACATGTTGTTATAAAATATAAATAAAAATTGTATCACTATGCGCTGCCTTGTACCTAAGGCGTACAAATATTGTACTTACTTACTTGTATTGTACTTGTATATCGTCTTCCAGAATCCACTTATTCGGGCGCGACTCCACAATCCGACCAGGCTGGGTGACCATCGGCCACGAGCTCACCAACTCGAACTTCAACGCAGAGCTCTACGCGTCCTACTTCAATGAGGGTCGGGAGAGCACTGGCTGCACCGAGAGGATAGAGGCACTGCGGCCTAAGAGCCCTCCTAATACCAGCAAGGGGGCGCGCCCTAGAGGCAGAGGGGGATTTAGAGGAAGGGGGCGGGGTAGAGGAGCGATTTAGTGGACACTTACCATTGTAGGATGAAGAAATAGCGCTATTGGTTCTTTAAAGTAATAATGCTTGAGATCCGATGGCGGTAGAAAAGTCGCTATCATTATCTCCAGCGAAGGATCGACCAAGGCTGACGTCCAATGGGAGAAGAGTTTGAAGAAGAAAAGTGATTGATTGAATCGTCATTAAGACCCCTTTTTATTTAATATGTTCGGGTCGGCCGATGTGGTAAAATATCAGCGTTTTGCATGAAACCGCTGCTGTTCGACTGTGTATCTGAACCATTTGATGTCACGCAGATTTGCGCAAGTAAACCGTTACGTGTGTGGCTAGAACAATAATTACAGTCTGACAGTAGCGGTTTCATTGGGATATCAACATCCTAAAGTTGATTGACAAATAATGGTTTTTGATGTTCCTTCCTAGGAATGAAGAGTATTGCAAAAGAACTGCATTTCTCTCAACTAAAATGAAATGAATATTATGTTATTTTTTATACTAGATTAAACTTAAGCGTTGTATTTACTCATGATTTTCAATTGAACCAACATTGTTATTGACTATCAATTATATCAGTTTTAAAACTTTTAAGCCAGATAATATTATACTTCCTGTCAAATATGCAAGTTTTTCCACAAAAAATCGACGACCGAGGAAAGAAAATTTGGATTATCGTTCACCCGTAGGTACGTGTGTCAAAGGCCGTGTATCAATAGTAAGCCAGTTCAAATTTCCAGAAAATACTTGCAAGTGGACATACTCTAATTGCAAGTAATAATAAACAAAGTCCAAACCCAAAGAGGTGTCCCAGGCCTATACAAAAAATCTCTAAGACGTGCATGTTTTTAACATTTTATTTCATAGTGTAGTGGGGTACGGAATCTTTAGTAGCGAGTCTGACTCACACTTGGCCGGTTTTTGTTTGAAATTCGTTCAGACATATCTGCTAGGCAATATGCACTGCTGAACTCCTAATACAAGAATGGAATATGGATTTCACATAACGTAACTATATTATGTGAAAATTCGATTTCGTTATCAAATAAAAGCAATTCTCCCCGTTTTATTCACTTGTACAGCTTGCCCCACAGCACAAATTCATGTTTCCTTGCAAGGGCTGTTCTTCACGTTTCAAATGAAGTTTTACACAGAACAATAATTCTATTCACTTACGCAAAACTGTCACAATATAAAGATTTGTTGCAATGTATTTTGATATGAACCAACATATTCGGCAGGGTGTTTGACTAATTATAATGTACTACGTATCTAGTTTATAAGAATTACAATGAGTATTTTGTGTATCGTGACTTAATAAACACGTTTTTAAAAGTTGGTTTGTTTTATTTTTGTCCAACTGTTTATCCTGGGTGAGCGAGTGATAGCAACGAGCTAGCTCTTTTCGATTCACGTCGCTCTCACGCACTCACGAGTTTTGAGAGAGGTTCTGTAATACGGGCCTCAGTACTTCAGCGAGTCACGGATGACCGGCGAACGGCTCATTTGGCTCGCTTCGGAATACTTTGATCGCATTGTTCGTTCTTCCAACAATAGCTCTCCGACACAATACGTCATTGTAAACTTATCATACGACATATTTTATGTATGTCACTATTAGGCCCGTATTTATCGTCACTCAAAGCTCAAGCATTACTTAAAACTACACTGGTCAGAAAATAAACCGAGCCACCCGCTACCTAGGAACTCTGATTCGATTTTCTCAAAAAGTATAAAACTTACAACTATCAAAGTTATACCTACAAAAAATGCGTTTCATGGTGATTAAAATGACTACAAATTAATTCGAAAGTACCGTCAACTCACATTGTAATCAAGCAACAAACACAATGCTAACGATTTGCTCTGTTTTCACCAGAGTTTGAAATTAGCGTTCTTTTTCTCTACAATGAGGGTAGTCGGATATTTCTTATCATCTCTTTAGTTTTTGTCCATCGTTTGCTCAGACGCGTGTGTTTTTGCTACTTTTTTCGATTAATAATGGATACAACACCTCAGGAAGCAGCTCAAGCTGCAGCATTACTTCAAGCAGGCATTGCGCAACGTGAAGTCGCTCGAAGGCTTCGAATCAGCAGATCTTCGGTGCAACGAGTTTACAGACGATACCTAGAGACTGGAGCATTCGATCGCCGTCCAGGTACGGGCAGACCTAGGGCTACATCAGCAGCAGATGATCGTTATATCCACTTTACTGTTCTGCGAAATCGCCACCTCAACGCAGTTCAAGTCCAACAAAGTCTGCGTGACGAACGCCAAGTGGTCATAAGTTCAGATACCGTCAGAAGGAGACTTGCTGAACGGAACCTGACCCCAAAAAGAACTGCAACAGGCCCAGCATTAACGGTAGCACACCGTCGAGCACGACTTGAATTTGCTCGAGAGCATAGGGATTGGACATTAGAGCAGTGGAGTAATGTACTCTTCACTGATGAGACCAGGGTGAGTCTACATGGAAGTGATCGACGTCAGAGAGTATATCGTCGCCCTGGAGAACGTTATTCTCAGTGTTGCATCGAGGAAACTGTTGCTTATGGAGGAGGATCTGTAATGGTCTGGGGCGGCATCTCGTTAACAGCACATACAGCGTTAGTTTTCATCGAACCGACGGGCCGTACACGTGGACTGACTTCTCATCGCTACATTACTGAAATCCTCGCAGACCATGTCCCACCACCATGTGTGTTGTGTGTGACCTTACGCAGGATATATCGGACAGGATATGCAATTGATGCATGATAATGCACGGCCTCATGTTGCTCATGTGGTGACCCAGTATCTACGCGACGTCAGCATTCGTACGATGGACTGGCCAGCTCGAAGCCCGGACTTGAATCCGATAGAACACTTATGGGATGAGCTGAAACGTCGGGTTCGAGCCCGGGTACCTGCTCCAACAAGGCTTCCAGAGCTGCGAATCGCAATTGAAGAGGAGTGGAATACAATTCCTCAAGATTTTATCGTCAGGCTCGTAAGGTCGATGAATACAAGGATGCTGGCAGTTATCCGAGCAAGGGGAGGGAATACGGAATATTAATCAAAAACTTTTTTTTTTGATTTTATCTTTGTTTTTGGCTTTAATTTTTTTTTTTTCACTTTATCATTACTAACGATTGTCACGACTGGAAAACGACTCTTCTTTGTAAAATCCTTAATAAACACTGAAATATTGATTAAACCCAATGAGTTTCCTTTCATTTTAATCACCATGAAACGCACTTTCTGTAGGTACAACTTTGATAATTGTAGTTTTTTTAGTTTTTGAGAAAATCGAATTAGAGTGCCTAGGTAGCGGGTGGCTCGGTTTATTTGCTGTCCAGTGTAGTTTCAACCAATCAAATGGTTTGAATCTAGTTTTAAGTATTAGTAATGGCTGAGTATTGAGTGACGTACTGTAATACGGGCCTTAATCTATCGTTATCGTCATTAACTTAGTAGAAACTATCATTAAAAGATAGAAACATTATAACAAAAAACATTACCCTCCTTCTGGGGCGGTCGGGTAATAATAATACGACCGTTCTTACTAACAAACACCGCCATAAACCAAAAAAAAAAAAAAAAACAAGATATTCATTATCGATATCCGTAGTAATTCGCTGAGGTATAGAACCGTAACAAAGAGTCCAAACTTCCAGAGCTATTGATAATGACTATTGAGCGAGCCGAGCCGTTTCCTTAGACGCGCGTGCGGCGTGAGTCAAATGAGCTAACAGTCGCCATCCGAGTCACTGAGCTATAGAAGAGCTAGTGAGTAACGTCCAAACTTCCAAAGAGCTATTGAGCGAGCCGAGCCGTCTCTTTCGACGCGCGTGCGGCGTGAGTCAAATAAGCTAACAGTCGGCGTCCGAGTCACTGAGCTATAGAAGAGCTAGTGAGTAACAGAGTCCAAACTTCCAAAGAGCTATTGAGCGAGCCGAGCTGTCTCTTTCGACGCGCGTGCGGCGTGAGTCAAATGAGCTAACAGTCGGCGTCCGAGTCACTGAGCTATAGAAGAGCTAGTGAGTAACAGAGTCCAAACTTCCAAAGAGCTATTGAGCGAGCCGAGCTGTTTCTTTCGACGCGCGTGCGGCGTGAGTCAAATGAGCTAACAGTCGGCGTCCGAGTCACTGAGCTATAGAAGAGCTAGTGAGTAAGAGTCCAAACTTCCAAAGAGCTATTGAGCGAGCCGAGCCGTCTCTTTCGACGCGCGTGCGGCGTGAGTCAAATGAGCTAACAGTCGCCATCCGAGTCACTGAGCTATAGAAGAGCTAGTGAGTAACAGAGTCCAAACTTCCAAAGAGCTATTGAGCGAGCCGAGCCGTCTCTTTCGACGCGCGTGCGGCGTGAGTCAAATAAGCTAACAGTCGGCATCCGAGTCACTGAGCTATAG
The DNA here is from genome assembly GCA_947568875.1 of Fissipunctia ypsillon. NCBI lineage: Eukaryota > Metazoa > Arthropoda > Insecta > Lepidoptera > Noctuidae > Fissipunctia > Fissipunctia ypsillon. The sequence goes on along the minus strand of OX387660.1, from coordinate 20,020,577 downwards.
AAGAGCTAGTGAGTAACAGAGTCCAAACTTCCAAAGAGCTATTGAGCGAGCCGAGCTGTCTCTTTCGACGCGCGTGCGGCGTGAGTCAAATGAGCTAACAGTCGGCGTCCGAGTCACTGAGCTATAGAAGAGCTAGTGAGTAACAGAGTCCAAACTTCCAAAGAGCTATTGAGCGAGCCGAGCTGTTTCTTTCGACGCGCGTGCGGCGTGAGTCAAATGAGCTAACAGTCGGCGTCCGAGTCACTGAGCTATAGAAGAGCTAGTGAGTAAGAGTCCAAACTTCCAAAGAGCTATTGAGCGAGCCGAGCCGTCTCTTTCGACGCGCGTGCGGCGTGAGTCAAATGAGCTAACAGTCGCCATCCGAGTCACTGAGCTATAGAAGAGCTAGTGAGTAACAGAGTCCAAACTTCCAAAGAGCTATTGAGCGAGCCGAGCCGTCTCTTTCGACGCGCGTGCGGCGTGAGTCAAATAAGCTAACAGTCGGCGTCCGAGTCACTGAGCTATAGAAGAGCTAGTGAGTAACAGAGTCCAAACTTCCAAAGAGCTATTGAGCGAGCCGAGCTGTCTCTTTCGACGCGCGTGCGGCGTGAGTCAAATGAGCTAACAGTCGGCGTCCGAGTCACTGAGCTATAGAAGAGCTAGTGAGTAACAGAGTCCAAACTTCCAAAGAGCTATTGAGCGAGCCGAGCTGTCTCTTTCGACGCGCGTGCGGCGTGAGTCAAATGAGCTAACAGTCGGCGTCCGAGTCACTGAGCTATAGAAGGGCTAGTGAGTAAGAGTCCAAACTTTCAAAGAGCTATTGAGCGAGCCGAGCCGTCTCTTTCGACGCGCGTGCGGCGTGAGTCAAATGAGCTAACAGTCGGCGTCCGAGTCACTGAGCTATAGAAGAGCTAGTGAGTAAGAGTCCAAACTTCCAAAGAGCTATTGAGCGAGCCGAGCTGTCTCTTTCGACGCGCGTGCGGCGTGAGTCAAATGAGCTAACAGTCGGCGTCCGAGTCACTGAGCTATAGAAGAGCTAGTGAGTAAGAGTCCAAACTTCCAAATAGCTATTGAGCGAGCCGAGCCGTCTCTTTCGACGCGCGTGCGGCGTGAGTCAAATGAGCTAACAGTCGGCGTCCGAGTCACTGAGCTGTAGAAGAGCTAGTGAGTAACAGAGTCCAAACTTCCAAAGAGCTATTGAGCGAGCCGAGCTGTCTCTTTCGACGCGCGTGCGGCGTGAGTCAAATGAGCTAACAGTCGGCGTCCGAGTCACTGAGCTATAGAAGAGCTAGTGAGTAAGAGTCCAAACTTCCAAAGAGCTATTGAGCGAGCCGAGCCGTCTCTTTCGACGCGCGTGCGGCGTGAGTCAAATGAGCTAACAGTCGGCGTCCGAGTCACTGAGCTATAGAAGAGCTAGTGAGTAACAGAGTCCAAACTTCCAAAGAGCTATTGAGCGAGCCGAGCTGTCTCTTTCGACGCGCGTGCGGCGTGAGTCAAATGAGCTAACAGTCGGCGTCCGAGTCACTGAGCTATAGAAGAGCTAGTGAGTAAGAGTCCAAACTTCCAAAGAGCTATTGAGCGAGCCGAGCCGTCTCTTTCGACGCGCGTGCGGCGTGAGTCAAATGAGCTAACAGTCGGCGTCCGAGTCACTGAGCTATAGAAGAGCTAGTGAGTAAGAGTCTAAACTTCCAAAGAGCTATTGAGCGAGCCGAGCCGTCTCTTTCGACGCGCGTGCGGCGTGAGTCAAATGAGCTAACAGTCGGCGTCTGAGCCACTGAGCTATAGAAGAGCCAGAAGAGTGATATAACTCTTTAGAGTGAAAGAGTTAATCACGCTTATTCTTTTCAGTGAGCTATTTCGCCCATATCTAATCCCTCAAGTAAGCGGTAACATACTATATACCAATGTGTAAATCACAAAAAATGCGCAAGTGAGTATTATGAATATCGACATAAGGTTTAAATAACAATAACAGGGAGCAACTACCAGAAATACTTAGAGGAGAGTTACCAAATATGGAATACCATTTTGATTTTTAGGCATAATTTGCACAAATGTTATAAATAAAAACCTTTTTGTGGTAATTATTAACAATCATATATTTGCACTTAAATTTGTAACAAGTTTAGGTTATATTGATTAGTTTGAGGTAAGAAAAATTTTCAGAAACTAAATAACGATGAAGGTACCTATATATGGAATAGGTACCCCAAATATGGAATACTATAAACACTATTAAAAATTAACCTTAACTTACAAGAGATTCTTTGGAAACTTTGGTATAATATAGAAAGGAACACAAATTATTTACAAAACGTTATATATGCGACTTGGACTATAGTTTCCTTGAGCATAGACGTCTTCGAGGAGATCAAAGAATGAGTCTACTTTTTCTTTGCTGAATCCAAAAGACGTGCCAGTTGGTCTTCTCACTGATAGCTTGTCCTTATGGCGTTTAAGAAATAATTTAAGCCATTTTTTTCCAGCCATGCCAGTCTCACCAAATGGATTTTTCAACTGATTACGATTTGCTAACATGTACGCCATTCTTCGAACATCATTTCTCGTCAAGCCATGAAATTTGCTCTCCATCGTCAAAATGTAGTCTTCCAAAAGATTTTCAAGGGTTGTCCCTAAGACAGTTTTCCTTCCGAGTGTAGTATCTGCGGCTTCTTCTGGAGAAAATTCGTTTTTCTGACATAATCGAAACAAGGTAGATCTTGGCACATCAAAGTGTTTTGCAGCTCTCAAATAACCCATATTTTTCTCTCTTACTAATTTTATAGCTTCCGCCATATGCTCTGAATTCAATTCTTTACGCTTTGTTTTCGAGTTGGCCATTCTGGTAAAACATGAAAAAAATATAATTAACAAATTCATCAAGTCAGCTGATACTTCAGAGAACCAATTATGGAATAGTCCATAATTGGATACTGTGATCCGTCCATATTTGGATTTTCCAACGATTTCAAACTGACATTCACATTTTTATATTTAAGAAAGTAATACCATCTAATACCGCTAAAATATACAAAAGAACATCGAAACGATCTCTAAAAGCTATAAAATCAATACTGTGTGAACTTTCTGTACGAAAAATACGTATTTTTTACATACCTTAGAAAGTTATGCGGTAGCGACAAAACAAAACACTGTCACAACGACGAAGGCGCTCGCTCGACTGACATGCTACAACTTGTACGCGTAAACGGGAGTAGAAAGAGACAGAAAATCACTGCTTATTGTGTGTGTGAGTTTGCATTTGAGAGAAATGGGGGTATTCCATATTAGGGATACTATCCCATATTTGGTCACTTTCCTCTACCAACAAAGTGAACAACTTCCAGGCTTCTTTTCTGTGCTATTGTTATAAGCAGGGTAGGTACTTTGCCGTAAAGCGATGTGAGCCAGTCCACATTAGATCGGACCAACACATCGGCACTTACCTGGCTTTAAGAGGAACTGCATATTGTTGTGTAAACAAGTTATAAATAAAACAAAGTAATTATATACATCCATAAGTTTTATTTTACATTGATTGTCTTTAAATCAACTAATCTGCTTCTCAAAATAATTATAAAAAGACAAAACAAAAAAAAATAAGGTGATGAGATCTTTTTACTAAGATAAGAAATAATTTACAGTGTATTACTTTACTGTGAAACTAAGAATTTCTTAAGATTTATAAAAAAATTATATTCTTTCAGTTTCTCTATCTGCGGAGAGGGCTTTACTAGTATCTGTGAAAGAATCGATCACAAAAAGCCCCCTGTGCACGCTACGACTTGTCGCATTTGCAATATATAGAACCACACAGGTCTTAGTTGTCGAACAAAAATTTGATTAACATTATATTAGAAAATACTAGACATTTATCCGTGACAGTTGTTTTCATAATCATTCGAAGAACATGTCGCTTGCCAACTAGCTTCCATTCACGTTGCGACGATCACAAGCACCGTGCGGTATACAAAATCAACTTTACATTTTGTGATTACGACAATAGAAACATGCATTTTTTAATCAATTAGGTTCAATTTATATTAATTTACGGATAAAATCTGTAATTTGACAGATCAGACATTGCAGACAAAAACAATTGCGTTTTGTCACAACATGAATGCTAGTTAACCAACTTTCTAACCAATAAAGCCCTTTTCGCCTCTGTATCCAATTGACAGTTATCTTTCTGAGCCTATCGAACATTGTCAAAGTCTTATTTTAATAGATAATTCATTATTCTTTTTATATGTTACCATATTCATTATACAAACAAGGCATTATTCTTTCATACTTGTTGTGGACGTAGACGCGTTCGAGTCCAGTTTTATGGCATTACTTACACATATACGTTCGTCTGATTAAAATATACCTGGGTTTTCTGTAAAAGTGTAAATTAAGCCCAGGTTGAGTACAAAAAGAAATCATTTTGAATTGTTTTTTAGAAAGAATTAAACGACAGTTATGTGTGCCTGCGTCTCATATTGGTCCTTCGAGTCGATATCGTACCTCGATGCGGGTCGAATGACCAGTTACATCAAAGATACAAAACCTGTTCGCTTTGGTATTCAAACGCTACCTACGTCCGCGACATACAGCGACATCCTTTAAGTATAATCCTCATAAGATCACATTTTTTTATAAGGCAAACAACAATCTTTAAAGCTAAACCTTTGATGAAGGGACAGGAGAGGTCGAGCGGTTAACCGATAACAAATTTTCGTGCGAATACAATAAAAAAAATTCGAACGTCTACCACTTTCCTGGAATGGGGGTAATTTTAATACTAGGTGGCTGTTTATTCAAATATTTCCATTAAAAAATATTTTTTGGAGTATAAGTTAATGAATAACAACTGTTTTCAATAATATATGTCAATCCCAATCTTGATCCCGATCCCTTGTCTGTAACCAATCAACGGCGGAGTTTGTCAATCTGAGTCTTTGAGTCTTTGGCGAATCACAAGCAGCCGTCAAAGACTGCGGATCAAGACTGGGATTGAGATACATTATTGAAAACAGTCATTAGTCCACTCCGTCTATCTAAGACGGATCAAACTAACAACTCCTAAATTTGTACTTGATGATATACACGCGTATATTAACCTCCGGACGTCAAATAGATTGTAATTCGCTTCTTATATAAAATTTAGCAAGAAAAATATTGTAAAAAAAAAAACAGTAATTTAGAATTTCACCATCCTTATTTACAAATCGGAAGTTAAAATGACGCATAGAAATTTGAGAATAAAAAAAATTACTGAGCCAAATACATTATACCTAACAGATAACTAGAAATCTGAAGCGATACAATTAAAAAATTACAAACTAATTAATGAAAAAAAAAAAACAAATTCATGACACTTAATAAAAACGTTTTTAAACTGGAAGCTTCATGTGACTCCGTCTTAGCCGTATTAAGAAATTAAAATCGTAATGCCTAAAAGAATGAAAAAAGTTTTTTTGTCATTTTTGAACTCCTGCAGCTCTGTTCGTTTCTATGACGTTATTTAAACCTATCTAGACACGATCTAACCTAACTACAGTAACCATTGCTTACGTACTACTTTTAGGCCCGTATTACATAACGTCATTCAATACTCAAGCAATACTAGATTCAAGCCATTTGATTGGTTGAAACTGGTTTTAAGTAATACTTGAGTATTGAGTGACGTTTTGTAATACGGGACTTAAACTTCAGCGAGTTTGTCCAAAATGCCATATTTGCTCACATTCGCTTTTTTCCTTTTCCGAATACCCATAAAGGCCATAACCACGACGAGATATAAACTCCGAACACGTGATACATTCCTCCTCAGTACGCGTTATCGCAATGACATACGTTGAGCGTACCATCTAGGCAACACGTGTCCGTTCGTCTCGCTGTCGCATCGCTATATCAAAGTCACCCTCATACTTCACACCAATTTACTGGCATTTACGATAAACCCGTCGCCATACAACTCGGAGTGGCTCAAATCTTTAGTATTACATCTGGACATAACAAAACACGGATTGTAGTCAAGCGCGATTTCCCTCGGGAGATAGGACCCCCACTCCGTAATAAAGTTTGAGCCAGCGGCCGCCTACGAAGCCCTACATCACAATAACCGTGAACTCTTCTAAACGTCATAGAAACATATAGGTACGAGAAATGGTGTTGTTTTCATTCTTTTATTTTAACCATGCTCTAAGGCCCGTTTTATAGAATGTCACTCAATACTCAAGCATTATTTAAAACTAGATTCAAGCCATTTGATTGGCTGAAACTAGTTTTAAGTAATGCTGAGTATTGCAAACAATACTCATTACTCAGGCATTACTTGAAACTAGTAGTAGAACGTCACACACAACGTTCTGTAATATGGGACTTAGATTTTGTATACTTTTAGAAAGAGTCATTATAATTCTTTCAGTCACTAATTTATACATACAATTTTGAGAATATGAATTTGAAGGTAGTGTAGTAAATTATGTGAACCAAAAGCAGACTGAAAAGCTATTAAAATAAAAGAAGGAAACTAACACCTGTATTAACATTTTTAATTTCTCTCCATTGCAAATGGACCAGCCATAGACAACGCTCAATATGCTTTTGTCAAATTGATAAAACTTTTTAAAGGCGCTAGGTTGTATTACAACCTACTTATTTAAAAACAGATCTCGTTTAAACACTAATGTATCGTAACAATAATATTTACAATTAAATAAAAAACATCGGCTTTTCATCCAACTTTTTAAGGTACAGGTATCGTCTGTAACTTTATCTATGAATGGAGACTTGACTTTCTAAGAATCATAAAAGTTGTGAACTTTTATGAGAGACTTTCAAAGATTTTCTAAGATGCTCAAAATTGCGGTTGCCCGGAATTCTTTATCTTGTATCACAACACTTGAACTTCCAATAGCCATATTATTAATAAGGGTGTTCTCAGACTTATTGAAGTGAGACAAGCTCGTCGAAATTTTCGACAATGATTTCGCATGATTAGTCGTCCTTGCGGCTAATCATGCAAACTCATTATGTTGATAAATTGTATTATTCAGTTATTCTTTACTTCCTTTTGGTCAACAACTCTATATGGTTGAGAAAGTTAATCTCTCCATTCATAGTTCCGATCATTTGCCGTTATTAGTAAACATACTTCAATTGCAAAAACACAAAAAACACATTGCATAATCAGCAACTCAGTTCAAATATTCCAGGCTGTATCAAGCCCTTTCAATGCCTGCCAACTCCTGATAGTGATTTAAATTTCTAAAAACTTTCGAGATAACCAAAGACAATCAAAGGCTTTTGATGTTGTCGCAGTAAGATGGTTGTAGCCATCATATAGTTATATCCCTAAGGATATAGCTATATACCAGGGTTCCCAAACTTATTTTGTCTCCTGCGCACTTTAAGAATAAATTATTTTTAGCGCCCCCATTTTTTCACCTGCTTAAAAACCACTACCTAGATGAAATTACAAATCGCCCCCTAAGCCTCTACACAACGCCCCCGGCGAGCGCTACTTCGAAATTGGTCGCAGTGACAAGATTAGGGCACTCCGACAGTTATGAACCGCTTTCATATAACTATATTACAGTATATATATGACGGCTACAATCATCTGGCACTCCAGTCTTAAGCTGGTCTTAGATCTTTTTATCCTCAATTTGTTGATCTTAAACGGATAACTGTCAACTCTCACTTTTAATCATTGGTTATCCTACGTTAATACGGAGAATCTTCTTTAATCTTAGCCAATCAATAACAGGGCTCTAAGAAAACATTTTGTAGGCATTGAAAAGGTGCATAAAATCATACGAACGCACGAAAATCGTGTTGTCTCTCTCACACTTAGCGTGGAGAACCATTCTCTAAGAAGACCTAGTACTTGCAACCATTTGTACTTTTTCAAGTGACCACCCTAGCTTGGACGAAACACTGCAGCAATGAATGTGATATTATTTAAATTCCATTTCTTTCTCTCTATAGCCAGTTTTATTATTTTGTTAAACGGCACTATACAAATCGTGCAATGTATTGTGAAATAAATATGATAAACTTGTATTATTAGGTAGAATATTAAATGTATTATAGTTTAATCTACATTCACATAACGGACAAGCTGAGGGTCAAAAATTTAAGGTTACTAGGCCTTCAGTTCCTTTCATAAAATTGTGTCAAGTATCAAACTTGTTTTTTGGAAGTTTTTTTTTTTCTACTAACAAAGTGTCTACTGTGGCATTTTTATTGCATGTGTTATATATTCGATTTTTTTTATTTTATTCCATATTTTGGAGAATACTAGAGACTAATAATAGAGGTTTTGACCATAGACTGATGAATCAGTGCTTTTTTTATGGCGAAGTTTTATCCATGTATTCCATTCCTGTTTTTTTTTAATTTTTCAATGGGATATGGCCCAATATTTGGCCCATAAAAACCCCACAGTAGTCACGTCAAGCCTAACAAATTTTTACATTTATGACGGCAGTTAGTGAGATCTTTCGAAAGTATACAAAAAACATTAAAAAAAACTGTCCTTCAATGGACTTAGTCGAAATGGTGGGAAAATCTGCCTCGCACTCACGGCATATTGTAGTTTTTTATCAATAAAAATACTTATAAATAAGTGAAGCTGACATTATGATACATTGTATGAACAAACAGACGATTTCTCTTCAATATTTTCGGTTAACTATGAAGCCGGTTTACCAAGATGATTTTCTATTAAAAGAATTAAGAGCACCTAGAAATTGGTTCCTTAATATTTTTTTTTACATTTTCAAGTCGTTTCAATGACATTGACTTGGTACGTCTACAATACAGTGAAATGGTGACGTTTATTGAGATAATGAGATGGAAATCATGTTTTCTCTGTGTATAAAACCCTTAATTGGTTTTTAGTAGGGGATAAAGATAATTGAAATAAGAAATTAATCTCTACACATTTCGAAAATACGAAAAATAATCGTCACTATTTGACTTCACATTCATATTAAATCCTAAATACATAAATTCAACAGACAATATTATTTTCAAACTATTCAAGCGAGTCACATTGCTTCTCCATCATCAATAGAATCCTTTCCTCAACTGAACTGATCTAAAAAAAAAACTTTTCTAACCACCTGATTGACCGCTAATAATTTCAGTCTGTTAAAAATTCGGCAGAATGCACTATAAACCTCCTTGTATTTTAGTCTTTGACACTTAAAAAGTACAAAATGTTTTTTCACTGAAACATATCTATGACAATGGCCAAAGCTTATAATTAAAAAAATACCGAGAAATGTACTTATCAGTCATAAAAGTTATAACGAGAGACATACCTTGTGACCATAGAATTGAATGTCGATATCTTCAACGGCTTGTAAACGGATGAAATGAAACGATATCTCCACTACGTCGGTATGTCGACGTAAAAGTCCTTTCAGCACACTATTATTATCACAAAAACTTGTTTTTATATCCAAACCGTACGTTTAGTCCGTCGTTACGCGGCAATGGCACAACCCGCTCATTTTTGTTAAATATCTACACATTTTAGACACACATAGAGCACTACTTGTTCAGTAAACATCACTAGGATTCAGGGTTATAAGTGTTTCTGGCACCGTGTTAGAGTTCAAGCCTTTGCCAGTAGGGAGGGAAAGCGGGGTTTATTTATAGAAGTGTGGAGAGCTCACCGAGGCCACGAGCCAACCTCACAAGTAGGTTGATTCACCTGAAAATGTAAGAAACCCATATAAGCCTTTGAACGATAACATAGCCACGGACAGATTAATATTTATTTGAACTGTTAGGCTTTTTAAATACAAATTAACACTAATAAAGTTAAAGCAACTGCAACTTTGTTTGTAAGAAAGCATTAGATTAAAATCGTTACAACAGAAACATTACAAATATTTAGTCACAACAAAAAGCCCAAAAATTCGAACAAATTGTATAAAACATATTTTCTAAACGCCTTATGTTAACATTCTTAGAAGAAAAACGAATAACCAAAAAAAAAAAAAACAATGAGGCGTTTAAAAAAATCCGTATGTGGCGTGTGTGATGCGTTCAAACTGTGCAAAGCGAGCAATGTACAGCGAATGAAATGTTAGGGGTAATACCTAGCGGAATATCTGGGCCTTGGGCTCTTTATGTACCCCACTTGAGCCCATTCTGAACCGTTAAATCGATAGTCGTAAAGTACAAAAAGACAACTGCAAACCTTGCAAAATACAATCAAAATTTTATTCGACTCGAAATATCTGACAGAATTGAGTTGAATTGTGCAAAATACAAGTGTATCTCGCAAAAATTGCAGTTGTCTTCTTACACTTTGCATGCATCGAAATGGCCCACAAATACTATCAGGTAGTACATGAATGGTTTTATATGATAAGATGTGAATTCGTTCGCGATATGTACACATAACACAATCCACACAGAGGGACACAGACGATTAGAAGGACCATACCTTTATGGAAAATATTAGTTATTTGATCTCTTTTGTGTTGGTCATTCTGATCGTAGAAAAAGGTCATAATAATGCTGTATATTTGCTCTGGCTTAAAGTCAAAACAAAAGCAATAAAAAGTAGAAAGAGACAAAAACAGCATAATTATACACTTGAAGCATGCACATGAATTTAAAGCACAATTAATTACATCTTGAACGCTATTTAGAACTTTTAACTAGTGTGAATTAGATAGACAATGGCTTATTCTTACAATAAACAAGACAATGTCAATGGACAATATTTACTGTCTATTAATAAGACGCTCCTTCGTTTTATTGTCCACACCTGATGGAATTTTATCTTCACTGTTAACTTCAATAATATAATCGTTAGAATTCAAGATGCCAAAAAAATAAAAAATACAAAAAGACGATCACTTAAGGAAAAAATATCAACGATTAGACAAGAAACATATGCACAAATGATAGAACCCGGCCGTAAATACAGCAACATCGATGTTGGACAGTTTTCAGCTTTGTAGACTTTAAATATAGCAACATCGATGTTAGACAGTTTTCAGCTTTGTAGACTTTTTAAAAAGCTTGAGTGTCATATTTACAGCCAGGTACTGTACACACACAGCGAACTAACCTAGAACATGACGATGCGGTGAGACACAAGCAATGAACGAAACGAACAAAAACGAATCAAGCGGAGGTTTAATCGTGAAAGCCGAGCAGTCAGTGACAAAACGTGCTATAGAGCAAAATAAAAAGATGACGCAGTTTATGATAGGGAAATGAAGTGAATAAAGAAAAGATACATAGTTGAAATGATTCTAGGAATTTAAAGTACATTTAAAATGGCAGGGAGGTTTAAGGGTTTTCTGCCCGTGAAAACTAATTTTATAGACTAGAAACCGTAATTAACTATTAATTTAAAGATGCACAATGTTTAATTAAAAATATCGTCAACAGAATACCTACTGGGCACTATTCAAACAACAAGTTACTTATTCCTAAATTTTATGTCTGTCTATCAGTCAAATGTGATGCGTCACACGTCCAAGATTATCAGAAAACTATAGTTTATGATGGGTATAGGCGACGTAATAATATCTGACGTCTGTAATCGCTGTTACGTACGACTGATATTAAGGGCGAATTTCACCAAAGACTGAACGCGATCAGCTCATCTAAACCGCAATCATGAACTGTCATATGTCAATAATACATAACAATAATGACACTGACAGCTCTTGAACGCGGTTTAGATGTGCTGATCGCGTTCAGTTTCCTTGGTGAAATTGGTCCTAAGCCTCATATTCACTATGGGACAAATGTCCCGCAATACGTGTCGCTAGACGTTGGGCGATGTCGACCAATGTCGAAAACATCTCCGTCCTTATTTATAAACGTTGCTTAATGAATTAAAGTTAAGAAACTTTTAAACGTCAAAAATGTATGATTAAACAGTCACTAAAACCAACGTTTATAAATAAACCCCTTAGGCCGCTATCTCACTGGCGTTTTACGAGCCAACGTCTGCGCAACGCCAACGTTGCGCAGACGCGACGTTAACGTCGCGAGTTTCTTGCGTTTTTTGGCAACAGGTACAACCACGCCGTCCCGCTCTGACTGTGTGGGCGCCGGTGGGGGTTACGGCAGGCGGCCATTTGATTATACACCTCAAATCGCAGCATGTGTGCGACGTTAACGTTGCATTCAGCGGATGTAACGCTTACCACTAGAAACTCGCGATGTTAACCAGACGTTGGAGAAACGCCAACGCTCGTAAAACTCCAGTGGGATAGCGGCCTTAAGTAAACCAAATTTGAGACCTGTCAGTGTCATCATTGCTACAGAATATTGACACTGACAGCTCTTGAACGCAGTTTAGATGTACTGATCGCGTTCAGTTTCTTTGGTGAAATTCGCTCTTAGTCGCGGTCGGACGCCCTTTTTCATCGATTCTGTGATGCAGGCCCTTTGTCTCTTAGTGAATACGGGGCTTATCAGACGCCAACGACTGTTTGTCGTGCTAACATGTGAATGGGGATGGTACAGAGTCACAAGCTGCGTCATCGTGTGTGTAAGGAGATAGTTACGTGTGCGGCGTGTGCTCGGGCGACAGCGGGCGGTAGTGGCCGACGCGTTCGCACACCCGCCCTGCGCGACCAGATACCTTCATGTATCATATCATCATGACATAATATCTATACCTAGTTTTGTATACAGGAAATGTAACCAATTTTATGGATTAGTTTTTTTTTTGGTTCGTGGCCCAGTTATAACTGTTTAGACATACATGTTGTTGATAAATCATACTGACAATTGAAATGAGTGTCGAGCCCATAGTGCATGCTGTTTTGACATGTTAATGGACCCTTAATGACCACGTTAACAATGTTTGGGTAACTCCTGATGAGAATCGAAGGTAGAGTAAGAATAGGTACATGTTATAATCCATAAAATTGATTCATTTTCAATAAAAATGCTTTCTAAATATCAGATTTTACTATTGTAACATCATCCTCAATTTTCTATAACTTTCAAAAATAATTTAAGTGAATGCTCGGCCAATATATTCAGATAACTAGTGGCATTTGCTTAGAAGAAAAAAAATATAAAAATCTGTTCTGTTATTTTCTTTACCAAGTGTATAATAAACGCCCAATCTTCAATGTCCTATCGAAATCAGTGCAGTGAACTCTATCGAAGATAGATTAAACACCATCTAGATTTCAATATTCATTAATGATAGCTCCAGTATAATTACAGGACCCATGTTACACACAGAAAGTGATCTATCAATGTCGATAGATATCTCGATATCGACCCATTAGTCGATTATCGACAATAGATGTTACAATAACTTGTTATGTGGTGAAAGGTGATTATCTAACTTCCAAAACCCGTAAGTATCATGATTTAAAAGAACATAAGGATCGATAAGTTTCTCTCTAACGTTTTATCGGCAGAACTACCTTTTGCTAATTCCAACTGACACCTAAGCAATCCGTTAGTCTTTACTTTGTAACAAAGGCTATATTCTCATATCTATCGGCATCAATACCACAGATAACATGTCACCCATCACCAATATTAAAGGGGAACACACAGTGGCCTTCCTTCTTTACTAAAAACTCCGCTATTTGCAGTCAAAAGAGATGTTTACGTGAAATGTTCTAGAAGCACCAGGATTTTACGGAAAACGCATGAATAAAGACCCCTCCGACAGATCTAAACGTTAAAACCTACTAGAAGAACGTATTAATTACTTCTACAACTAATCATTTGTATTGTTTGAGCCAGTACTTTTGAATTATGGTTAATTTCAATGAAATAATCACACTTTAATGACATTTTGGCTTCAGCGTGATTGATCTTGAAATTGTTAATTTTCTTCACTTTGTAGTACAGATTAACTGAGTTTTAGTTTGTTTATTAGCACTATTTTATTAAACAATTGACCGCTTGGTTTTATATCAATTGCCGTGCCCCCAGCGCCCTGCTCAAAAATCGACGAACCATTGATTTATGACAATATCGGGTCGTGCCATTAAATAAAAAACAAAAAACGAACATAGGTTCTCAGTCGTATAAATACGACTGAGGCGGCACGGGCACGAAAACATTTGTCGTATTAATCAGACTGGGCCGGTCAATACAGGTTAAGGTAGGTGCACAATACTAAAATTTACAATAAGTACATAATCTTTGGTGCTCAGTCAATAGCATTATAGCGTGTAAGCCCTATTATTTTAGAGACCAGTATTAGCATTTCTTATTTAAAATCATAATAGACCACGCAAAATGCTGTCATTTATCATATCTTATTAAAACTCAACGATAAATCAAAGTACTGGCACAAAACGACACATAAGAAGTTCGTTATCGGTATAAGAGATCAACACACGGGACGTCTGCCCGCCTCCCCGTTAAAAGATACTAAACCAGTTTAGTAATTATAAACTTTACTTATTATTATATAAACTATGAAACCATTTATCACTAATTTAGTGTTCTTGCAATGTGTGTCGGGTTCTGATTGCAGATATTTATAAAAACCAAGCTGAAAATTGATTTAAGATACTCTAGCAGAGTCTAGCATAAAATAATTATGCAAGGTCAAATTTGGGCGAAACGGCACAGACGTGTATTGAATCGATATCTCATGACTATGAAGTTTCACTAGTTAAGTTTACTTGACTTTGTAATCTTTGATTTAGAAATTAGAATATATTTTTAATTCAAATAAATTATTGTTGACTGTGTTTAAATTGATAAAGCACCACAATTTTGTTCTTTTTGAAAATATACGGGGCAAATCCCTGGTCAGACAGTTTTTTAGCTATTCCTGGATATTTTTTTTTTTGCTATCATTTAACCAACCAATCACATTGCACGAACACATCTAATAAATCGTGGTGAACGCTCTGCGTCCAGCCTATATTCAACAAGTACAATGCACACGATTATCACTTCATCCATACAAGACTGAGAGCGAAACGCTTTTGAGTTCAAACTAACTTTTATTTAGCACATACTAACAACAGTACAAAATCCGACTTCATTCACGAGACTTAGGAGTTTATTTCGTTTTCTATATGAAAAAACTGTGACTATTATAAATTATACTCTATAACCAAAAAGTACAATATCGCGCTATCAGACCAAGAATCGTTTAGAAATCGATTGCAAATACACTTTGTTAGTTCCGATCCACGTCATTATACACTGCGACTGCCCAGTGCCCTACATAAAATACATAGGGCATGTTTAACTATTGCGTCTGTTTTGCGGACATTTAACGTGGAAAGTTCTGTATCGACTGCGGGCGAGTGACAAATCACTTTAAAGTTCCGATTCACTCTAGAACCGTAAACTTCCATATTCACTAAACTTCATCCCTATCCTTCCTCCTTTTAGCGGAGGCGACTGCGGCCGAGTGACAAATCTCTAGCGAAAAATCACTTTTTTAACGTTCCGACTTTTTCAAAGTTCCGTGCGCACTAAACGTCGTCCCTATCCTTCTTCCCCCTGGTACCGCAGGCGAAGATCCAGCTGCGCCGCGCCCCCCCTCGCCTCACCCGAGTCCCAGTGCGCGTCGGGCGACTGCTCGTCGGGCGAGCTGCAGCACGACGACGACGACGACGCGGCCGGAGACTCGCGGCCTGGGTGCCCGCTGAATGTTGACGAGGATGGCATCTTCTGTACTATTAGCTCCACCTGAAATGTTTACGTCAATGTTAGTATAAACTCCCTTAGTCTGTTCAAGAACAGATTGGATTCACGTGCCCCACTGCCATTGCTTATTTCAGAGCTTTGGCATGACAAAAATCTAATGTTGTTTTTTTTTTAATTGATATGCTCATGTTCGAACACTTTCGCAGGTGATCGTAAACGATGATGCAAGCTTGCCTAGAAGGAGCCTATTCTTTTGAAACTCAACTCGCTTTCGGGAAAAAAAACTCCGGGTTGCGGAAGTAATAACTACAAAACTTCTTAGTGATTCAGCGCCGTTTGTACCCAATACATACAGTCATAGGAAAACTCTAAATCACTAAATGTACAAGTCTACAACCTTATTCTTCATCCACTAACGTGCCATTTCAAATGGAATAGCCACTTTCCTTTAATTTTTATGGCAAAACACAAAACCCACTTGGTTAATAAGAATTAGCCTATTGACCGCCCCAATCGAATTAATACAAAAAATATTTTCATGCCCGTGCCGCCTCAGTCGTATTGACTGAGAACCTATTTTCGTTTTTTATTTCATAAATTTGATAATAGCATAAATCGACAAATCCACGATATGTTTATTTATGAGCTGGGCGCGGGGGGCACGGAAATTGATATAAAATCAAGCAGTCAAAAGGTTAATATTATAATTCCAAGACACTGTGTTGTTTACCAACCCGCACTGTACCCAAATTGTGATTTACGGTCTATGAGGGATAGATCCAGGGAAGGTCAGAGTCCCAGGTGCCTTATTATGACGTTCTAATGTCATCATGATTCCAGTGCGCGAGAGAGACCTAACTATACATGACCGATAACACCATCCCTTTTTCGGACTGGAATCATGATGGCATTAATACTTCATAATACGGCCCCAGAAGGGGGAACATGATAGGCTGATAATGCTTTACCTTGAAGTCCGGGCTGTAGTGTTTATGCTGTTTGTCCTTGTGCGCCTCGTCCAACTGCCACTTGTTCAGCGTCAGCTTGAACGCCTCCAGGTTCGGACCTGCAATGTTTATGTTACTTTTTAATCACTTTGGAAACACGACGTTTACGAAATATTTTTGGCATGATTCAGGTTTATCCACATTATACGTCAGGCTAAACAAGGTTCTTATTCGTTATGGAGTGGAAAAAGATTTCTTGCACACTCTTTGTACAAATCCTCAATGTTCCGAAGTATGTCAAATAATTCTTCATTATCATTTTGGGCTTGTTGTACACATGTCATCTCCGAACAGCGGCATGCAGTGCGTGAGATACAGTCTATCCGCTAAAATAGTGACAAACTCACAACGGCCAAAATGCAGAGTTGCAGTTTTCACAACAAATCACTTTTTGAGTGGATAGACTGTACTTGACAGTCCAGCCGTCGAGAGAATGCGTTGCTGACACCTGTCAGTTGGACAATTTCTAGTAACTAATAAGGATCAAATTCGCAAAACACACATTCGTTAGTATGAAACTGACAGGTGCCAAGAACGCATTTTCTCAACGGCCGGACTGTCGTATAAATATATTACATAAGATAAATATATGACATAATATATTATATTATATTATATTATATTATATTATATTATATTATATTATATTATATTATATTATATTATATTATATTATATTGTATAAATATATCGTATAAGTATATGACATATATTATTGTTTTACTTACTATCATCCAATGCCGGTACCCTCTCAGCTCCTACTCCCGCGGCCACAAAGAAGGTATTAAACCAGAAGTGGAACAGCTTTTCCTTCCGCATCTTCATCTTAGGCTTGTTGTACACATCGACCCGCACGTCTCCGTACAGCGGCGTGCAGTGCGTGAGGTACACTCGGATGCTGCCGTCGTCTTTACGCACCTCGTGACAGCCGGACGGGGTCTGCGGATCATGTTAGGGTGACGGCTGTTATTTGACGATGTTGAAGATGTGTCCTACTTATTAATATCATAAATGTAATGTAGTCTGTGGCAATAGTCGGCATCAATCCGCGGACTTTTAGCAGATTCTAGTACAGAAACATAACTAGTGAGCTGTGAGAGTTACTAATTGCCCAATCTTTCGGGGAATAGGCGCGATGTTATGTTTTTGTAAACAGAAATAAAGTGCGTTATCCTATCGTATATTTTTCACGAAGGAAAAACTATAGTTTGTAATTCGGATTCTTACGAAGTTACTAGCTGTATCCCGCGACTTCGTTCGCGTGGAAGTCGTAAGATACACAATATACTAAAATAACAGCCACTTTAAAAAAAAAACTCCCTCGTCCCGTCCCGTCGCGTTGCATCGTCCGCCCGCGCTATTACTTCGTTTTCGCTTAGTTTTCTTTCTGACTTTTTCTTTTTGCTCGGCTCCTAAGGGTCGCAGCGTGATTTTAAATAGCCTACAACTATCCTCGAGAATCGGGCTACCAAATACAAAAAGAATTTTCAAATCCGACTTTTTGTTCACAATTTCATGGGTTTTAATTTTTTTGCGCGGAACCCTAATTATTTTTCTAAAATAAAAATAGCCTTAAGTCACTCCCCGTAACATCAGCTATCTGCCCGTGAAAGTCCCGTCAAAATCGGTCCAGGCGTTCCGGAGATTAGCCGGAACAAACAGACGAACAGACAGACAGACAAACATTTTAAAAATTGCTTTCTTGTTATAAGTACCGTATATACCTTCTTATGTATTTAGTAAAAAGTTGATATTTTGACATTACAAACAGACACTTCAATTTTATTTATTTGTATAGATATTGGGGAAAGGGCAATGGCCGCCAAAGCAAGTCTTAGTACCTATCTCTAATGCGTTATTCGTGGAATTAATAGTTATCAAATGATAGTCAAGCAATAGGTAGTACCTTGAACGAGGGCTGCGCCTGCGAGACGGTGAGCTCGGGCGAGCAGGTGCCTCCGTTGAGCATGGGCGGCGGCGACAGCACCAGCTCGCGGATGTGCAGGCGCGTGGCCGCGTACTGCAGCCCCGACGTCACCAGCGCCGCGTAGTACTCCACGTAGCGCCGCTGCGACGGGATCGTCACGCCTGCAACACACACATGCTATGAGAACAGTAGCTCGCGGATGTGCTAAAGTAACAATTTAGAGGCGAACCAACTGCTAGATAATAGCCTATAAGTTGTTTAAATATAACTTAAACTGTTAGCAGTTTCTTAAGAAAAAAAAAAATAAGAAATCGTTCAATAACGTCTTTCTCATTTACTTTATGTTACGGGGAAGACATCTCTTGTATTGTATGAATGACAGCACTTCTGTTTCTCCAGCGTATTTGGGATTACCTACACCAAAACAGCCTTGCTACAAACAACAAAAGCTATCCCCGTTTAACCTGTGGAGACAGGAAAAAAATAGTTTTAACTTCAATTATCATTAGAAAAAATCACTCCAAATGAATTGTCATAGGAAACATTGCTTCTATTGCTATGGTGGTTGCTGAAGTTGTTTTCTCAAACCACTTATTACCAGACAAAAGAATTCAGCTGACCATCCTTTTGATCCTTTCCTCCCACAATGACCGAAGTTACTAGTTCCCCTTCGTGGCTGAAATACCTTAGATGTTATCTCAAAGGTATCTGTTATGTCAATAGTCAGTCGATTCGTCATTATTCAATACGTCATTGCAACTTTTGTGTATGATCTCACTGACTGCACATGATTTTAATCGCTGTATATCGAAAGGTTTGACAGGCACACGTTTCCTTTATACATTTTATTGTGCTCAAATACAGAAATAGTCATATCTAAAAGCAGTCCTTTAAAGAAGTGTTCACAGACCTAATCGCTTCTTAACTAGCTAATCGTGAATGTAACAGATGATGTAGCTCTTGCCGTCATTAGACAAAGCTAAACGACCCACATCCAAAACCTTCCTTCATCAAAGAATGTAACTAAAAATGCACCTGCAGTACAATAAATATCTGTGTAAGATAGCACCGCCGGACGGCCGGCAATCGATACACGCGCTATATACAAGTTACACAAATAAGTCATTTGCATAGAAAATGTGCGCCGACTGTTGCTACGTCGAAGTTATTGAAGAGAAGTGACACGTGCCTTTATAAAAGTAATCGGGCTTCGTAAGTGTTGAGGGCGATGTCAAGTTTGGTAGTTTTGATTTCTTATGTATAAAAATACATTTTCATGCTGCGCCGACCCCAAATAAACTGATAAGCTAGCTCTCGTAAATAACCTGCATTTTGCTATGTTTTTTGTGGGTGTGTTTTTTTTACATCCGACATTGTCCCACTTCCGGACAAAGGCTTACCCCAAATTCTTCCACGTATCCTTTTCCTGAGCTACCTCGAACAAGCCCTTGTATGCTTAATCTTCTCCTAAATAATTGAGGGGGTTGATTTGTTATTTTTGCCCAGACGTGTAAGAAACGAAATAATTTATTAGAATATGCTGTCAGACTTACCTTTCTATTCTTTTATAAAACAAACGGCAAGAAAATAACACAGTTTGACTTTCTAATAAACTCTGAAGCTAACTTTAGAAGTTTCTTTCCATAAAACGTATATAAAAAATGCATTCTTGTATCCTCGGAGCACAAAGCGAAAAAAAAGTTGTTAGTGATGTTATAAAATACCTTTCTCGTCGTGGGTTCTCTTCGTGCCGTAGAACTTAAGGGCTTCGTCTGCAGACGTTTTCTGTCGGCTATACAGTAGGTAGCAACAAACCATTGTGCCTGTAACACAAAAACATTAAATTTTTATACTATGCCCAACTTTTGTGTTGCAATTTGATTTGGAAGTAAAAAAATTAGGAATTTTCTTCCCTTTTGATCGTGGTGTGGGCGGTGCCAGATTTAAATTGGTCGACTTTTACTTGAACGAAAGTATGTTTGACGCTTTGTCGTAATTTTGAGTTTATAATATTATAACGCAGTCTTCAAATTATGTAAATCAAAATATGTTATGTCTGAACCGAATTAGATACCATCAAAGGCTCACAAAAAAGCTATTCCAAAACTTGCATGAGTAATAACATTCCCTTCAAATAATAATAATATGTCGATGGAAAACCGAATCGGTCCAAATAATCGAGGATTGTGGCGCAAACACGGCTCATTTCACGTCCACGCAGCAATCCTACACTTTTTATATCCCTTCGGGGCTGCCCACAAAAAAGGAGGCGGTTTGAAAAGGACCTTTTTTTAAATTTACGACTTCGGCGTGAAAGCCGGTACGGTGGTAATACGACCAATTATGGCGTGTAAAGAAATTTCGCAATTACGCCTTTGAGGTTTCGTCTCATTTTTGTTCGTGCAACAATGCCGGCTCGGCCATCCGTTTCTATAGGCAATAACGCGGCACGTGGAATTTGTTGCTTTAACCTTTGTTACCGAAAACGTTCTGGGGCCTATTATGCTAACTTTTATCTGTCTGGAATGATATTAGTACTTACGTAATAATTTATTCTTTTGATATTTTAATGTTCGATTTAGCGATATACATTAACAAATGGTATACTACGCAAAAAAGTCACGTTTTTCGACGAATAATGGAGCCGTTCTGATGGTGAAATTGGACAGCAACCCCTTTGGAGTTTTTGCTTGCAAGTTTATTGCGGGAACCGAAGAATGTGTCAACTTAATGTTGGAATCCGCTGGCTTCTTTGTCGGTTTTGAGGGCAGGATATCATTTTTATATTCGGTTCCCTTCAAAATAGTTGAGCTGGATGGTGCTGATCCACGCGTCATGTTTGTAAACGGGCGCCGTCAGTTGAGAGTGAGACCGGTCATCTATTATTTTATATTTAATCTTATACATATTTTGAGTTATTATTTTTTTTTTACATTTTTCTCATATATCTTGATTTAAAAAGTGTCGTTGGAGTTTCTTGTCCGTTTTTTCCATAGAGGTCTACGTATTGGAATGGGCAACTAGCTTCAACTTTATGACTAACTGACAGACTCTTTGACAGTTCAAAAGTGCCTGTAATTGGTTTAATTGAAATAAATGCTTTGAGTTATAATTATACTTGCACAAAACGGACTTTTACCTTTTGAAGTCAATGGGAGCTATTAAAAGATGCCTCACATGAAGACACCTGGTCCTTAAACTTTCTTCGTTTTACATTATTTATGATTTATGATTACTTAGAAAGGAAATTGCAACTACAGTGTGTCCTGACGGTTACCTACGGAAAAAGACAGTCTTACCCGTCCGTCCCTTGCCAGCTTTACAGTGCACAGCGGCAACATTCTTGGAGTCTGCAGACAGCCAATTGTGGACGTCTTCGCAGAACGGCTGTATCAGCTCAATGTTCGGCGGCGTGTGGTCCTCTAGCGCGTATCGCGCCACCTGGAATTTGAAAATGGGATTTCAAATACTTTGTCACTAAACATTTATATATCTATACAAATAAAGAAAATTAAAATGTCTGTTTGTAATGTCAAAATAACAGCTTTTTACTAAATGCATAAGAAAATTGTCTGCCTGTCTGTCTGCTTGTTCCGGCTAATCTCCGAAATGACTGGACCGATTTTGACGGGACTTTCACTGGCAGATAGCTGATGTTATAAGGAGTAACTTAGGGTACTTTTATTTTAGAAAAATAATTAAGGTTCCGCGCAAAAAAAAATAAAACCCATGAAATTGTGAACAAAAAGTCGGATTTGAAAAATTCTTTTGCATTTGTTAGCCCAATTGCTATTTAACATCACGCCACGACCCTTAAGAGCCGAGCAAAAAGAAAAAAGTCAGAAAGAAGTAATAGCGCGGGCGAGCGATACAACGCGACGGGTCGGGGGACGAGAGAGTTTTATTAAAATGTGGCTGTTATTTTAGTATATTGTGTACCTTACGACTTCCACGCGGAAGCAGTCGCGGGACACAGCTAGTTTTGTTGAAATAATAGTATGTGTGCTCGTTTCACACTGTAAACAGCTGTCTGTGGTTCAGCTAGAATCCCGCACCAGGCAAAGTACAAAGTTTTTTTCCCAAAGATTCAGATTCTGTAGCAGAATCCTTATGCCCTTGAAGTTTGCTTATGATGAAAAATATCTCGGAATAAAAAGTATCCAACATGGTATAGTCCGTCTCTTATTAATACTATCAAAGAAAAATATAAATATTAAAAAAAATTCAAAACCTACGGTAATATATCTGACGAACTAACATATAAGCTTCTTCGGGAAAGGGTGAAAAGCTTGGAATCACAATGCTACCGAAATTATTTGGACCTGACAGAAAACTCCATTAAAAATAACCCTAAATACTTTTGGACTTATGTAAAAAAAACGCCATAACTCAAACGCAATCCCAAGTACATTAAAATCCCGGGTGTCACCACTGTGTGGATCGCCCGGAGGACACGGTGGAGCATACGGTGGAAGTCTGCCCGGCTTGGGCGGAGCACCGCCGTGTCCTCGCGGAAGCGATCGGCGGCGGCAATCTCTCGCGTCCGGCCCTGGTCCAGGCCATGGTACGGAGCGAGAGTGCATGGGAAGCCATTACCTCCTTCTGCGAAGCAGTAATGCTCGTGAAGGAGGAGGCGGGACGCGTGAGGGAGAGGCAAGCTTTGCACCCTCACGCCCCTAGTCGCCGCAGGAGACGCCCTGGGCGTCGGGAATCGGCAGCCGATTCCCGGCCACCGTAGGCGCGGGCTTGCGGACGGCGAGCAATGGGTAGCTCGCCGTCCGGTAAGGACCAGGCCCGAGTCGACGGCGCGTCGTGTTCCACGCGCGCCTCAAAGAGATGTCAGCACTATTGACGGGGTCCGCTAGGGCCGATGCCAGCTAGGGTTGCGGGATGTTCGAAAGAGTTACCGTGGCCCCGGCACAGGCAACAGAAGGAACACGGGTGGGTTTTAGTCAGTAAAAGTCTGACACGCCCTCCCGCTCCGCCCAGAGCGGGAGAAGTCATTTGATGATTTCCCATCCACAAAAAAAAAAAAAAAAAAGTACATTAAAATACAATAATCACACTTTGCGGACCGGGGAACCTATTTGTCAGGCTTTTTCGGAATACTTTCATTCTACTTTTCTCAATCCCAGTGTTGGCCATCCCATTTCTTCAGATTTTCATTCTACCGATTCGTCGAACCCATTGTCTGATATCAGCAGTATCGTTATAAATATTGATGAAATTATCGGGTTGCTTCGTAGGTTAGACACATGTAAATCAGCTGGTCCAGATAATATCCCATCGCAACTTCTTGTCCGCTGTGCGCCCTCGATAGCGCAACCTATTTCTATTCTATTTAAAAAATCCTTAAACAGCTGTGAAGTACCTCAAATATGGAAATCCGCGTTTGTAACGCCTATACATAAAAAAGGTGTCAAAACTGATATAACGAACTACAGGCCCATATCTAAACTGTGCATAATAGCAAAGGTATTTAAGAGAATAATACATGACCAGGTTTATTCTGCTCTTAAAACTTCATTTAGCTCGTTCCAACATGGTTTTCTGAAAGGGAGGTCCATTGTCACGAACCTGATTCTCCTTAATGAATTTATAACTGAGGCCATGGACAACGGTGAGCAGGTTGATGTTGTTTATACGGACTATAGCAAGGCTTTCGACCGTATAGATCATAGCATCCTCTTGTCTAAGTTAAATGGCATCGGAATCCGCGGCGATCTATTCAGATGGTTCTCGTCTTACCTTGTGAATAGGTCCCAAGCAGTAGTTCTCAACAACTATATGTCAAGCTGGGTACCTATACCTAGTGGAGTCCCGCAGGGTTCATTGCTCGCCCCACTGCTTTTTATAATCTATATCAACGACATTGACTCTTGTTTGACTTCATCCAAACTATTGTGTTTTGCAGACGACATGAAAATCTATGTCAAAGTATCGTCGCAAATGGATGTAACGGCACTCCAAAATGATTTGTGTCGTCTAGAGCAGGCTTACTCAAAGTGGGGTACGCGAACCCTTAGGGGTTCGCCATTCGACGGCAGGGGGTTCGCGATAAGATTTACGTAATGGTGCCTTGACAACTTTAGCTGGCACACCTAGTCACGATAAAAACTAAATACAGAAATCGACTTGATGCCGAGTCAGAATTAAGGTTAAAATTGTCCAAAATTACTCCTAAAATACCTAGAATCCATTTGCGACAAGAAACAAGCACACCCATCACATTGATATTAAAAAGATAATTTTTTGGCACTTTATTTGTTACCTTTTATTCAAATAAAAACCTTATTTTCTTCAACAGTCAGTTTTATATTTTTCCTGGAGGGGGGGGGGGGGGGGGGGGTGTTAATTAGTCAGTTAAGCCCTAACTAACTGACTGGTGACAACGAACTGTTAGGGGTTCTCTGTCACCTGGAAATTTTAACAGGGAGCCGATAGTTTGAGACACCCTGGTCTAGAGGACTACTGTCAAAGGAACAAGCTAGATCTGAATCCCGCTAAATGCTCGGTTGTGACGTATTCTCGGAAGCGCTCAATCATTGCCGGATCTTATACCCTAGATCATCAAATTCTACCTAGATCAAACTCCATCCGCGATCTGGGGGTTCATCACGATTCCAAGCTCAGT
This sequence comes from Fissipunctia ypsillon, assembly GCA_947568875.1. Taxonomy (NCBI): domain Eukaryota; kingdom Metazoa; phylum Arthropoda; class Insecta; order Lepidoptera; family Noctuidae; genus Fissipunctia; species Fissipunctia ypsillon. The sequence goes on along the minus strand of OX387660.1, from coordinate 19,995,403 downwards.
TTCGAAGTACATATAGATGCAATAGTCGCTAAGGCATCTAAATCATTGGGTTTCATTATGCGACTATCCAAGTGCTTCTCTCAAGCCAAGACTTTAAAGATCCTATACTGTACCTATGTGAGAAACCATTTGGAGTATGCGTCAGAAATATGGAACCCATGTTACCACAAATATATTAACCGAATTGAGAGCATCCAAAAAAGATTTATAAGATATTTATGTTACCACCAGAAAATTCCGTATCACTCAGAAAACTATCTTAATCTCTGCAAAAAATATCATATTCTTCCTCTAGCCAACCGCCGCGAGATTTCTGACTGTGTTCTGCTTTTGAAAATCTTTAACAATCACATTAACTGCTCCGATATTTTGTCAAAATTCTATTTCAACACTCCCAGGAGGTCTAAACGATATAATCCACCTTTACGTGTGCCATTTGCCTCAACAAAATATAGGCAGAACTCATACATCGTGCGTGCAAGCAAAAATTTAAACAAGCTTTGCAAGCAGCACGATTTGGATCCCTTCACAACTAGTGTGTCCTCAGCCAGGAGGTGCTTAAGCCGAAACTTTTTCCTATAAGTTGTTAAACATTGTTGATAGTTATAGTGATCGTTTTGCAGTGCGAGCAACTTTATATATAGTATTGTTATATTACTGAATAACTTGGTGTCAATGTCCATAGAAATTACTTACTTTTTCTATTTTTTATAAGTGAAGACTTGTAATTGGCTGACAGTCTTATTTACTGAACTTGGCCTGTTTGTTTTAGCTGTAAGTCTTCCATACTGCTTAAATAAATAAATAAATAAATGATGATAGTGTATCCTCACGACTGTTCTATTAACCGATCTGCTAAAGGTTGATGTGTTGAGGGTTGTCCGAAGTAGTCTAGTTGCTTCTCCTGATAACCTCAAAGACTGGAGACCTCTTGGTAAGCGGCTTATGCTGAATGCAGAAGGCGGCTGAACCGGGTGTTGGCAAACTTAATGGACGAGGCCTATGTTGAGCAGTAGATTGAGATATTGACGCTGGTGGTAAAAGAAAAACATTTAATGTATCCTGTGCCTATTTCTCACCCATTCGTGGAAGTAGGGAATTGTTGTAAAGTAGTACGCGATCTGGCAATTTGTCACTAGGGAAAAGCTTTTTACATGTATTCGGGGAAGTAATTTTTTTTACCATCCCAACCACTGCCAAATCGTGTACCTATGGAAACAATATTTTGAGAGTTTTCTTTAAAGCGACTGACGACATGCTAAATAAAAATTTCGCTTCTTATTTCATAAAGTTTCCAACTGTTTCTTTTTTTGTGCAAAGAATTTGAATTATTTCAGAACTTTGGACACTTTATTAATGTTGTGGTGCTTTAGCTTGTCATATGGAAAGCGTGCTTGGAACGTCTCCAATTTTCAAATGATCTGCATGCAATGAATTTTTATTTATTGTCGAAGTAACCTGCATTGATATAAATTTAAAGAAGGGCTATTTAGAGAGATATTTATCAATTAATTTATTGATACAGTAGCTAGTTTAGCTTTGCGACACGTGGCCAAGATGGAAGCCAGCAAATGTTAGGTAGGTACTAGTACAGTTTTACTGTAAAACTGTGATACTGGCACAGAATATACAATAGTACATGGTACTGGTCTCGTGCTAGAACAATATTTCTACATCACCCACCACACTGAATTGTCTCTGGAATACATTAGACGCGACCTCTTACGATCTTAATTCTAAATTACACTAATGGATAGATAGATAATTTAAAATAATCTTAGGTATGTTTTATTTTTTCAAAAGATCGCTTTTCTTTTTTTACCGACTTCAAAAAAGAAGGAGGTCATCAATTCGTCACGTATATATGTATGTAATGTTATTGGGACTGCAAGATATTGACATATGATAATCTATTAGGGCTTTCAATCAAATATACAAAATTTTATAGGTTTAGGGGTTTGAATGTTTGTTTGTATGTGTATGTTTGTCCACGCATTTCACCGAAACTATTAATCAGATTGAGATTCTTTTTTTATTGGCTTACATTTACTTCATCATAGGGAACAGTGCAAGTTTCATCAAAATCGCTTCAGTAGTTTTCAAGATATGGAGTAATACGTGTCAGTGTGACGGCCTGGCTTATTGATACGAGCTACGGGTGTGGTCAAAGGGAAAACATGGTCAAATTCTAGTGCAATATTTACAACAAAACTATTAACTACTTATTACAAACAAATATTCCAATTTTTACTTAAAACTAAAAATTACGACATAAAAAAATAATTACAAAAAATTAAATCGACTTCAAAAAGAAATTAAGTCAAAATTATGAAATGACTTTTTAAATTACTTTGTAGTGTATTTTTGGAAGTCGGTTTTTTTAACAAAAAAGTTTTTATTATTAAAATAACAACATAACATAACATCACGCCTTGTTTCCCCGAAGGGTTAGGCAGAGGTGTACCTATAGTAAACAGACATTTCGCCTTTTTCGTCATTTCGCCTTTCGCATTTTTTTTTAATTAAAATAATTCCAAAAATTTTGTGAATTCTATGATAAAAGGGACGTGCGGGAGCAGGACAGAGCAGGTCAGAGCGGTGGGACAGAGAAGCACCGAACGCTCAAGGTCGTTCAGTCGGAAGCGCCTTAAAGCGAAAGCGCTAGGTAGCCCGGGAAATTCAAATTTTCTTTTGCAATTCAATATTAGGTTGTATATTGATCAAAATATGATCCGCGACCGTAAAAAGTATTTATTTACATAATTATAATTATTAAAGTCTGATACAACTCTTTAAGACCAGGTAATTCTATTGAATGACTATTTCGTGAAATCTTGACAATTAGGATTATACAAACTTATAGAGTTGTATTACTGATTTTAATTATTATAATTCTGTAAATGCATATTTGTTACGGTCGCGAATCATACTTTAATCAACATACAACTTAATACTGACTTGCAAACTGGAAAAAACATTAGAAAGTTTGAATTTCGCGGGCTGCCTGGCGCTTGCCCCTTAAACGAAGGTCGGCTGCATAAATGAAGCATTTTCCAACAGTCTCGTCATTCCAGACCATTAGGAACAGTGCTAATAGCAATTATTTCCTTCACATACGGCTTCCTTGTCGTCTGCAAAGGGTGGACAATACCACATCTTGCTAGTAATTACTATATTGCTTTTTAACGTATATTTGTTGTTGTAACCCTTATTTATTATTGGGAATTCTAGATTGTGATGACAAAAAAGTTTGAAGTTATTGAACTCTTCCAAAATTTTAGGCGATACAGGGTATCGTCAGTATCCATCTATCTACTTTTAAATAAACATCTTAAATTAATTCATTGACTGACAGACAACTGACAACGCACAGCCTAAACTGCGGTCTAGAATCATGAAATTTTTCTCAAGGTTTTTAATAACGAATGTGAGCACTGAGGAAGTATTTTTTTTAAATCATCCCCGAAAGGGGTTAAATAGGGAATGACAGTTTGTATGCAAGTTCGTATTTTTTGCAGATGGGAAATCCCATCGTGCATACGGCTTGTTGATTTAGAAATGAAATAACCAGACGATTGCACCATCATGTAGTTTGACGTTTGCTGACGATATTGATTTCAGGAGTATCAAACCGTCAGACGTTACCATGCAATTTGGATCGACTTCGGCTCTAATAATTTCATCATAAAATAGTGATAAAGCGCGTCGAAAAGCAAGATTAGAAAACTATTAAAGGAAATCACTACAGCTATAATTTATCGTTCGTGACGATTACCAACAGCATGCCACACATATATATTTATGATAGTGTAGGTTACTTCCAAAACCTACCGAATTAAACTTCATTTTTGGTTATTAAACCTACAATTTGTATTACAACCCCTATTTTGGTAATAATCGCTCGAAACAGCGTCAGGAGCACCAAACGTGACGCTGACATGATTAGATAAGTTACTACGTTCTATGTTTTCCTTCCATACCTAAATCATTATGGAAACACTGACAATTGATAAATGTAACAAGGAAAATGGGTCGCCCATGACGTCAGATAAGTGTTGCACGCGATATTTTGCCAATATTATACAATAAATATTAGTTTATTCAATTTTTATGCTACTCTGATAGTGTCGGTGGACGTGTGAAATTGATGACCCATATTTGTCAGACAAGTTATATTATCCTGTCATATTGTATTCTCTTTTGTGACAGCCTGCAAATAAGCTAGAATAGCTAGCCAGATTTAGCTAAGCTACTTCGGAAAACACATCGTAGTAGGTAATCTCTGTTCGTGAATTCAACTTGGCCTTTTATTCCCTTCATCTACAAGCTTTCAGGAGCTTAGAACTCGCGAATATTTTATTCACAATAGTCGACACCGCAGTCCCGATAGCTGTATCCAGGCGCAAGTTATCAGCAACTAGAATAAGCAATACGAAACCTTGAGTCGAAAACTATGACGAAATAGTCGTACTTAGTTGCGATACAAATGTGCCCTGCACCTAAGTGTATGCAGACGATACTTAAGTAACCATATTCGAAGGTTTGTTGCGGTCTCATAGTGCAGCATTTATTTATTAAATTTCAAAAGATTCTGGCAACATTGAAATCACCATAACCCGTTCGCAGCGACGTTCTTGCATTACAGTCGCAGCGTTATTATATGAACAGACAGAGGTTAAAGTGAAGAAGGAAATACTTATCACAATCATACTGATTACACAGCCACACCCACTGATATTAATGGCGTGAAGATAGGACATTTAGTCTTTGATATAAATTATCAAGAGTTAAGTGAGTCCAAAGAGGTTATTATCGTAACATTATCAGTGAAATTGGACGTGTTACATAAGATACTTAAAATGACGTAGATAATTATATTGCTTTAATGGATGTAATTGATGCTTTAGCTCTTTTTAAATTATGAAAATAAATTGATGTAGCTTCGAGAAGGTTTCGTTGGAGTAAATCGATTACGATTGCGTCGATCCGTTATTTGAAGTTTTTGATCATGTTCTAAGCGTACGATAAGGGCCAGCACGCACTTGTGATTTTTAATCGACCGATAGTTTAGCCGCTGTCGTACGACGATCGTGATCAAACTAATCTCCATACAGATTCCCAGAACGATCAAACTATCGCCCGATTATGTGCGCGCTGGTCCTAAGACCACGTCTTCGCATGTATGTACTATCGAGGAAACTTACATCTGACCAATTTGAAAACAAAATCCCGTGCACACGATGACCACATCTGTTAGCAAGCGTTACTATAGCGGCCGACCGCTGCAAGAAAGGATAGTCCTTACTGTGTATATATTGGGTGACTGGTAATTAGTGACCGATAATTTAACACATGATTGTACTCATGATAACAAACAACTTTTACTATGGGACCAAACCAGAAATCGTGAAAAAAAAATCAGTTGTTCCCTACATTTATGTTCGCGAACTCGTCAAAATGTAGGGAACAGCTGATTTTTTTTGACGATTTCAGGTTTGGTCCCATAGTAAAAGTTGTTTGTTATCATGAGTACAATCATGTGTTAAAGTATCGGTCACTAATTACCAGTCACCCTATATATTGGTTTCTCCCATGGTACATACATACATAGTTTCAGAGTGCTTAGCCCTCGTGTAGTCTAAGTCAATGGGCTGAGTCCTTAAGTAGCCTATAAAGTTATTATACGATATTGCTGGCAGCTACTACTGAACGCATAAAACTGAACTAGTCATCTACTCGTTCGCCGGTAGCAACAGCGTTGAGTGAAATCAAAATAGAATATCTAAAGAAAGCTTGGATGATAAATCAGAATAAAAATCTTTTTTAACCTAAAACCATAAGTTATTAATATTTTTACCGTTATTAGGCCACAGTATATTATTTTTATATTCCATTTCACTTCCCAAGTAAATTGTCAACTAGACTAATTCTGAATATAATAATCGTTATAACATTGGTGTATCGCATTATCGGAACTATAAAGATGCAAAATTACAGTGTCATTATGTATAAATTATGATAATTTTATTATAAGCACGCAATCAATGGTTGGGCAATTCTGCACAAATAGAAAATGAAAATAGCAGACTTGTAAAATATTATATTAATATATTCCCATTTTTGTGAACTCGTTTATCCTTGATTAATTTGATTTACCTATTTATTTTAAAGCATTTTTTTTTTACATTGATATGGACTCAGCATTATAATTTTAATTTATTATACTGAAATCCAATTTATATACACACAACTAGGCTCACGCTCAGCAGTCACTACGTCAAAATAAGCACAGTAAAATATGGCTTTCATAAAAGTCATAATAAATATTAAATATGAAAAGATTAAAAAAAGAAAGCATAGCTTCATAATCTCTTCGATACCACCCAGGCAACACCTAATATTTTCTGCAAATAAATATTAAAACGATACGATAAAATATAAAAAAATACTGATAAAAATAAGCGGAGGACACAAATGGAGCACAAAATTTTCTGTCGGGGTTAAAAACAGATTCCTTACTGTCGGGTCCTTACAATGTAACAAGTGTCAAATAAATGTAACCAGAAATCAAGCAAAATTCACCGTGTATTTTTTGGAAATAATATCATTACACATTTTAATTCACCACTAGAAAAAATGATACCCAAGTAATTTTACAGATACACAACACAATTTATAGGATAACAATCCCAACTAATATTTGCGAAAGAGAGTTTGTTTGTTTGTTACGCTTTTACGCTAAATCGTTGAACAGATTTATATGAAATTTGGCACATGGGTAGACCATGACCATGGGTTAGGATTAGGACATAGAATACTTTTTATCCCGGTAGTACGTCTCCGTGGGATAATTTCTTACCTCCACGCGGGCGAAGCCACGAGCAAAAGCTAGTACAAAATATTCCTAAATGGACATCATTAAGCAAATTGCAGTTCTATCTTGCCGAGACATCGATCATTTAGTTGTAAAACGTCAGTTGAATCACAACGTCCTGCCACAAAAACCTCAATTGCAGCCGCGATACAAAACCATTCCACTGAAATTGTACCCAGTAGGTATTAATTATAACTGGGTAGCACAAAAAATCACATTTATGACATTTATCTAAAAGTCATTACAGCAAATGAGTGGAGCTTACGCAGACTGTAGGTAGTAGGTATCATGTTATAATTGTCCGTATTTATGCAAAATGGAACCACACAGCAAACACACACTTTTGAGATATCAGGTTCCGTTTTGCTTTACAAGTAACGTTTGTTATTGCTGTTGGTTCTGTTCTGCTTTTAATATACCTTGTTTCCAAGGGGCAAATCATGTGGTTCTTTTTTGTATAAGAATTTAGACCACTTTTACATTAGTATTCTTCAAAAAAAGTAAAAAATGAAATTTGTCGAGTGGTTCCATTTTGCATAAATACGGACAATTATAGCGATTACATGTCCAGATAGAAACATCCTAGGAATCACACTTGTCACTTAAAATAAGAAGCTAAAAGATGACAGATATACAGGCTAAGACAAATTCTGCCGTCGTAATTAGAAAAGGCACAACTAACATTTTACAAATGTTGAGAAAATCGAGATTAAAATATTTTATAAATTTCGTTAAAAACAACACGTTTAAAATGTGTTTTTTGAAATTGTGTAAATGTAAAAAATTGCGTTTTTTTAGTATGTATACAACGATAGCAATATTATATTTTTAATTTTAATGAATATAGTTAATAATTAGCATATTTCTTTTTAACTTAACATAAAAAATAATATGAAAAGAGCAATATTACGTTTAAAAGGCACATATAACCAAATATGCCTTTTCAATGTAAAATTTTGAGTAAAAATTCAAATTTTTACGATAAAAAGGCATATTTAGTCGTTTGTGCCTTTTCACTGTAAATTATCAAAATAAATTACATAGGTACAGTACTGTAAATATTAGAATGAATTCCTAATATTTATATTTTATACTTTGTGAGTGTATTTTACTGTGTCTCCGCAGTGGGATTATAAATTTTAAAAGAGGCTGATAAATGTCATTGTATAAGAAATACAATAAGGCAGATGTAAGAAAATAAAACGTTTATTTCAAAAAGTTTACACAAACAAAATTTCAAAAGTACTAACAATTATAAATTATATCAATAATATTGAAGGACTCAACAGAACAAAAACAGAATTGTTTACTAAAAATGACACTTCAAAATCTCTCTTAGTTAAAAATTAGATAACACAGCCAGTTAGGAACTTCAATATATTTATCAAAAAAAGAAAACGAAGTTTACAAAAACAACAATACACAAAACATAACAATTATGTATCAAACATCTAAGTAGTTTACATTTTTATCACAATCCAATGAATGGAATTAACTTCTTATTACTAAAAATGGCACTATGCATCTCTCTATCACAATCTTGACAAGGTTACAAAATAGTAGGAACTTTTTATTATCAAAATTAAACAAAAAAATAATTCTAAACCTGAAAATTAGAAACTTCAAAGCACCTAATATTAATTCTCATAATAATTTGAAACCCTTTCCACTAAACGCCATCAAGGTGCAATTAAATCAAAAACCCACCAAACCGCCCTATTCTCAAAAAGCTTTCTAGGAATGGCTCCAAAAATATATAACAAATTACCTACACCTATAAGAGCTTCAAAAGACTTAAATACCCTTAAAAAAACGCTTCATAAGTTCCTAATACAGAAAGCATATTACAGCGTACATGAATATTTAGAAGAAAAATAAAAACCGTTATGCCTTATTCTCAGATATGTATATTTGTTACCTACTCACTTTAGTTAGCTATTAATATTGTTACCTTAATTTGGATTGTTTTGTTTATGTTTGTTTTATTGCTAAAGATTTAAGAAGGTTACTTAGCAATCTTTTTTTATATTTTATAGGCTATAAGTACCACCTGTACAACTATTACTGTGTACGCAAACAATATTTGTACGCCTTGCAAGGCAGCGCATAGTGATACAATACATTTATTTTATAACATCATGTACCACAACATTATACCTATGTGTCACAAATAAATAAATTTGAATTTGAATTTGAATTAAATCGACACTAAAGTGAGTATAAAAAATCAGTCGCATTATTTCAATCTTCTTGGTTTAGAAACAAATCGACTGCTCGATCATTTACAGGTAAAGTTTCCCAAAAAACCCTCCTGTTAGTGGGCATAAGTGGACCAAGCTTTGTGAGTATGGCATATTTCCTTTCACTGGTGATACCCCTCGGAACAAGCTTTTGTCGTGGAGGTGGTATCCCTTCTTTAATATTTTTTAACTTTAGAAAATCTAGCTCAAAGTATTTGTCAGTATCATGACTGCGTTTATAAAAAAGTAAATTCGATCCTCTTCGAAAATTTGCCTCAGAAATATTATTCATGTAAGCTCGCGGGTTGGAATTTTTTATTTTATACGTCGAAGAGCAGTCTTCATAATCATAAAAGTCTTGAACTCCCATCCTTTACTATGGTGCGAAATCCAGTATCAGATACAGCTTTACAAAAGTCTTCAAAGTCGTAGATACGCTTTTTTGTTTTCAAAGATCGTTCCACTCTGTGATGGAATTCATCTGCAGCCATAAATGTATGACCGGTCTCAAAGTAGCGTAAAGTTATGGATTCAAAGTTAACTTTTGCAGAATTTACTAAATATACGAGATATGAATAAAGAGACCAGTTTTTATTCTGTGCTGCACAGTTATCCAGCCACAGAATTATATGTTTAAGATCTCGGTTTTGTTTGAAAAAGGCCCCAAAGCAGCTAATGATATCCTCTTTTTTTCGGCCTGATATGGCTTCATGCCATAGGGCTGCAAATGTAAGACCCATGTCATGTACATGTTTATAGCCAATTGGCACAAAACTTTGGTTGAAAACAATAAGGCGCGGGCAAAACATCACTGTTTTGAATTCCTCCATACGGGGTAACATTATTACCTTTTCTAAATCTACAGCAAAAATGAGGGTGATTCTTCTTCTGAGTCTGATTATCAGCGTCATCTTCATATTTTTTTCGAGCTAAAATATACCTCTCATGGTGTTCTTCGTAACTTTTACACTCCTGGCAATGTCTGTGCCTAATCATTTCTCGCTGAGGGTTGTATATGATAAATTTTTCACATACGAGTATCTCACATTCTTCTTGGCCTAATTTTGTAAATGAGATGTTAAGTGTTCTTACAAGTTTTCTGTAAAATCCATAAGATACTTGCGTTTGAGGATCAGTTTCACAGTAATGCTTGTACATCATACGTATATTAAGGTCTGAAGGTAAATACTTTTTATTAGGTGCGTGCTCACGTCTGTAGTGTGATATTGCGGGATTAAATGACATTATATGATCCGTGATTTTAGTAGGTTCAATTTTTTTAGGATTCGGATTGTGTCCACGGCCATCAGTAACTGCAGATACTGGAATCAATTCACCGCTATTATACTACGCCTATTACTATTATACCGCTATTTACTGTCAATAAGATTTCTTACTGCTTTACAGTTATTTTTGGTGTAGCCTAAGATAGTGAAGAAAAAAGTTTTGCAAACTGGTACTTTGTCACCATTTTCATCCATCAAAAAATATGTTACAGTCTTTGATCGAGTGTAATGTTTACCTTCATTCACATCATTTTAAATAGAAAGGGCATAACTGCCAGTTGTGACTTTTCTTTCTACATTAATTGCTAAACTGTTCGTATAAAAAATAAAGCACAGTTGCCACTTAAGCCTTTTATATTTAACGTACGTCACTTATGCCCTTTCCATTAAATATATCAATAATAAAAAGGTGAAATAAAAGTCATATCTCACAATATGCCTTTTTATTGTAATAAAACTTAAAAAATGATGCAGTTGTGCCCTTTAAGCTTATGCTATCTCTGTTTATGTTGTAGCTAAAAATCCACAAAAAATCAGGCAGATAGGCCTTTTTTTCCTGATTCCGAATATATATATAACTCATTTTGACAAAAAGTGTTAGTTGTGCCCTTTTTCGGTAACACGGCAGAATTAAACGAACACACAAATGGCGATCATGCAAAGCTTCATTCAAATATTTAAATACTAGCTTTTGCCCGCGGCTTCGCCCGCGTGGATGTCAGAAAATATCCCACGGGAATGTACATACATACATAACATCACGCCTGTATTCCCCCCCCCCCCCCGCAAGGGTAGGCAGAGATGTACCTAATAGTACACCCACGGGAATGTACTATTGAGATTAAAAGTACCCTATGTTCCGTAATACTCTGGTTTGCGCGGCACACTCCAGAAAGCTCCCAGTCGGCATGATTTTTTCCGACATCTTCAACAATCATCATATCATCATATTTCAGCCAATTTATACAAAACCTTAATGAATTATAAACTTAACGGAATGATTCATGAGAAAGGTCTCATGACCGTCACCATTCCGTCCATTGGTGAAAACCGGATGAAAATCCGTTCGGTAGTACCTATTTGAGTTTATAGCGTTCACAGACAAACGCGGCGAGAGGACTTTCTTTAGTTAAAATTATGCCGGTCACGCTCTACTAATAACAAATAAGAAATAACTTTTGACCGAGTGGACCGATTTTAATAAAAATTTATTAAAAAAAAAAAATACTACAAAGTGAAAAATAACTTTAATGTTGGAAGTCGGGGTCTTTGGTTTAGTATTTTCGTTTTTAGCCACCGACTTCCGAAATTAAAGTTATTTTTCACTTTATAGTGTTTTTCTTGGAAGACGGTTGTTTTTTTTTTTCATAAATAAGTTTTTATTTTCCACTTTTTAGTTGTGGTACCTACCCCACCCAAATTCGTATACCACTACTTGCTAAGTAAATAACAGTGACAGGAAGTTATTATAACATCATCAATATTCACTAAATGGAAAAAATACGTATTATTGAAGCTAATTCAAAGGCCTCTCATCAGAATTTGACCAAATTTGTAAGCGACCACCTCAGGAGTATATACCCTATTAATTAAAAACTTTGCAAAAAGGAAAATATATGCCGCGCTAAGTCGTGTCAGAAGTTTGGAAGGCGTAGTTTTATCAGGTTTGGACGCCGTCGCCAAAAAATGATTAAATCAACCACACGACGACAGATCGTTGACAAAATCTGTCTTCTACAAACAAGGCCACACATAACATAGCACTCGAGTAGCGCAATTTGAAGCATATTACCATTAAAATCATTTATAGCCAGAGTGTATCTCATGACAATTCCTATAAGCCCAAGCACGGCTAGGATACATTTATTACGGAGTTCCGGTGCCTGCTTTCCGGCTTCATCATCAGATCAGTTCTATGGTACCATTTTCATCAGAACAATTTATTTAAATTGGCTTCATCATAGTCGCTTAACTATCCTAATCGAGATAAAAATATCTTATCGCCACCTATGAAATACTTACCATTTTCATTGAGGAGTTCCCGTGGCCATCTGTGATCTTCTCCATCAGTTCCACTTTACTAAATTATACTTTCTGAATGCAAATGCTTGACTTGACGTGACGCTATGTATATGCCTATAATATTTGAGGAGTTCCCTCAATTCCTCATGGTGCCGATCAGCAGAACTGGGTTTTGATAAAAATGGGACCAATCTGGAAGTATGTCCTTTCAAAGCAAAAAGAATTTTCCAAATCGGTTTTTAAATGACGAGATACTGAGGTAACAAACATTAAAAAAATACATCTAACCGAATTGAGAACCTCCACCTTTTTTGAAGTCGGTTAAAAATAAAGACTAAAATGTAATCTCAAAAAGTCAAGATACTATGACTACAGTTCCAATCCCTTAATTCTCTTAAAAAGGTACCTACACAAAAATTTTAATATTATTTGTGATTTTTAGAATCAACCCCTATTTTACCCCATTAGGGGATGATTTTTCAAAAACACTGAACCATATAATTCTTTATTTCCTACTAAAAGCATAAATTTGAATTTTCACAACTAACTTAAGAAATTCTGGGTTTCCCATACAAACTTTCATCCCCTATATCACCCCCTGTAGGTTTATTTTTGAGACAAAAAGTAGCCTATGTCCATCCCCAGGATGCCATCTATCTCCTTGCCAAATTTTAACGAAATCCGTTCAGTGGTTTAGGCGTGAAAAGGTAACATACAGACAGACAGACAGTTACTTTCGAATTTATAACATTATAGTATAAGTATATATAGTATAGTATGGATGGATATTTTTGACTGCTTCGTTGGTCGCAAGCGCTACTCCTGAGTATGAGGTCCTGGGTTCGATTCCCGGGTCGGGCAAAGTGTTATTGGGTTTTTCTATCTGGAATTTGTCAGTAGCACCCCGAAGTCTGGATTTGTGCCCTGTTGATGGCAATAGGCTCGCCCCCTGTTCTAAGGGACTCAAATATAACTGGCCAAATGTGGGTTGTACTATAAGTACACCTCTGCCTAACCTTTCGGGGAATACAGACCTAATGATGATGTTATGTTGAGTTAATTTTTATTTCAGCTGATCCAGTGCTTCATAGCCGATATTGATATTACTTCTGTATTGAGCGGCTTAAAATGTCAATCAATCAAGTGTCAATTTATTATTAATATCATATCCCGGATCACTCATCGACAGACAGTTGAACCCCTGACTTAAGAACATGAAAATTAAATGTATGTATAATATTAAATAGCAAGAACTTAGTAAAGATGGTTGAAAGATAAAACGATTTCTGTTGCAGCAGAAATTATATTTATTTAGAATAAGTAATGTGATACGTAATTATACAATAACATTTCAAGGAGATGCAAAATTTTTGAAGTTTATAATAATCTGGATGTTAACCAACCCTAAACGTTCATGTGGAAATCGATATTGTATCGTTTCGTGAAATGCGCTAATCATATTCTTTATTTTATCAATGTGTCGACACTAAAATGTCAATGCTCCGAGCTCCGATGCGATTTCTTATCAGGCCGATATAAGATATGTACTAGGAGATAGGTACCTACATAGTATCGTGGTGACTGAAATCCACACTGAAACTATGGGTACATTCTACTTGTCCATATAATATTTCTGATTTACCGATGACCCTACCCATACACACAATGGGTAGGTAAGTAAAACTTACGTACAATTAATTTTCCTGAAATTCTAATTTGGAATTATTGTACGCACGGCGCGCGTCTCTGCTAGCGTCAAATCAGAGTGATCGTAATGTGAATCATGTACCTATTAAAACTAAATTAACTATACGGATTTAAATACTCTCGATTCTAATTCCTTATAACACTTATGGTCAATGGGTTTGTCATTACTCGGTATTGGAAACTTATTACGTGACATTTTAAACGTCAACCTAGGTATTAATAACAGAAGCGCGAGCGCCCAAAGCAAGACATGCTCCAGACTGAATACGCAAACCGTGTGGAAAGATGCAACGCACATGCACAATAACGTTCACACTTTACAAGCTCTCATAACGAAACAATGACTTCATTTAAACCTTTCCCGGTATAGCAACAACATAAAATCCAAATAAAAAATCAAACAACATAATCTGATAAAAACTAGAATAGATTTTATGATACGATAAATAAACATTTCTATTTCCTTGAAAACAGAGCGTTTTTAGTGGAAACTGCGCGATCCATTCTGTGATACGCGTTATCAGTGAACAAGTGATAGCGGCTGTAGGCAGGACATCGGTGGCGACATCTAGTCTGGCACTGCGACACACGCGGAGTCAAAGAACAACCGATAGACAGTTTAAACGTATTCTACCTACGCGGCCGTTTATCTGCCTGATTGACACAATCACAACGCCACGATAATGATCGCATCGTCCAAATATAGAAAGTAATATATACTAATGGAATGTTCCGTTTGAGGTGTCAGTGTTACTAATTTTTATTGCACGCTTATTTTAGGCGAATGATCATTTTCCTTAGTTTGTCTCCACGTGTCATATGAAGGTCGTACGGTGATGAGTAATTATTTTAGCCTAAAGTTCTGAACTAATTATTTACTTAACGACCTGACCCTAAATAGTTTGTGCACGTTCCTAATGAGCTTCACGAGTAAAGACATCCAAGTTATAAGAAGTTTGACATTCTATACGCTCATGAAGTTTCATAATTACTGTCGTCTAACTCTGAACGTACAAATACGTATTAGATGCTTTCACCAAAACACTTTCAAACTTTCCAAGTATCAAACACGCTTCGTACTTTGCCGTCGATACCTAAGAAATTTCATGAACGTGGAAAATGTCAATGACGCCATCGTTGGATGGCCCTAATTATGTAGTGTACAATAAATCTGGATTATACACTTGGCTCCCTTTCAGGTACAAACATTTTAGCCTGTAGTGTAAGTACACCATGATTTATGGAAACTGATTATTATATGTATAATTTTTCATTCTATTTACGAAAGGGCCTTTACATTTAGCAGCTTTTCAGCAGAGAAAATACCAAAAACATTTTTCTTTTCATATTGATTTATGAAATGCATTCGTTCAGAAGAACCAAACATGTGACAGATGACCAGAACCATGCGGTATCAGCGATGACAGATCCTGGATCAAATATCATAGCACTGCATTGACCAGTAAAAGAAATAGATATTCTAACTGTTGCCTCTCAATATGTATTTGAAAATCTATTGTATGTACACAAAAATGTATCAAATTTTAAGAAAATGTCCGATATTCATAGTTTAAATACCAGGAATAAAGACAATCTTGCTGTACATCGCACTCACCTCCACAGAGTAGGCAACTCGTTCATGGGTCAATGTATACGCTTTTACAGCAAACGTCCCATTGCAATTCGAAACTTACCCATTAAACGATTTAAAAGCTGTAATAAAACCAAACTTTGTAAAAAAGGGATTATTTAGAAGACAAAAAAGAAGGATTCAGCTGCTCGCTCTGCTAAACCTTGTGATAAAACCGTAAAACTTGACAATTTAATTATTATGCAAAATCATTATATAGGTACCATTTTATTTATATACATAATGACATATATTTACTTTGAAAAGTATTTATATTACTTTAATTATTGAGAATGTGAGCACTATGTGGGTCATCTATTTTTTTTTCTTTCTCAGTTATAATGATGGTCTGGCATTTTGAGTACTTTATGCAGCCTACCCAAGTACCCAAATGTCCTTTCTTTGGTATTGTTCGTCGAGTCGTTGAGCTCTCCTTAAGTCCTGAGTTGAGCTACACGATTACTGACAAAATGCTTGCACTGACTGGACAGGTCCACTCAAATTTGTGTGGTTCTTTCCTCAAATGACCATTTCAGACACGGATGTACAAGGTCCTCACATGATTTGACCAATATTATGTCTGGGCTTTAAAAGAGACTTTGACCCCTGAGTTTGTTTTGCCATTTCTTCTCAGGGGCAGTCAGATAGGATTAGGAAATGTCGACTCCATCTAGCTTAATTTTTTTTTTAATATGACGTGTAAAAGTGACACCGATATCCTATTTACAGAATAAACAATGTCATTTAATTTCAGTGTTGCTCAATCTTCTTCCTTCGATGATTACCACGTATGTCGCAGACAACGACGTTTTTATGTGAAAAAGCAGTAATCTATGCTTGTTTTAGAATTAAATTAATTTTGAAGAAGTTTCCATTACGTTCGATACCAAGAACATCTCTCCAGCATTTCTTGGTTCTCAATCCTGATTAAAAGTCAGAAAAATTATGCTGGACTGGCCATTTAGAAATGGACAGATAAGCGAAAGCTGCAGATTGACTATACCTGACATGAATAGTAACAATCTACCAGCTAATGGGAAATATTAACTAATTGCCAAAATATTATTAACCCTACACTGCATTCAGTGCCATATGAGTGACAACCAATAAAACTGGTATTATTCCTATTTCGAACCAAGATTTTAAGATTTTAATTCGAACCAAAATCCAAATTTTACCATTTCCTCGACATAGCCACCATAAATAGTTGGTTGCTAAATAAAAGAGTTGGGGAGATGCAACAAAGAGCAACGCCGCTGAAGTTGAAAGACTTCAAGTTAGAAGTGGCAAAGAGCCTCTGCATGTGTGGTCCATCAATCAATAAGAAAAAAGGCCCGCCGTCTTCTGTAAGTGATGACTTGATAGAGAAGAAAAGAATGAGAGCCAATATAGCAATTCTTCCTCCTCGTGACGTAAGGCGTGATGGATGTGAGCACTTTCCTATGTGGGGACAGAAGCGCCAGCGATGCAAGTATCCAGGCTGCAAAGGAAAGTCGTTTCTTGTGTGCGAAAAATGCAGGGTCGAACTTTGTTTCAACAAGGACAACAACTGCTTCCGTCTGTTTCATCTCTAGTAATGTAGCAAATATCGGTAGGTCATTGCATGTTGTGCCACATATGGAACTAAATAAAAAATAAAAAAATCTCCATTATTATTTGTTTTTTATTTTTTTTACTATTTTTCCCGGGTTCTACACCACAAATACGATTAGGTTAGTTTTTTTTCTGAAGAAAAAAAAATCATGCAGTGTAGGGTTAAAACCTTTCCTTGTCTTATTCTCATGGTTTCAACTTAATGATACTCTGTTACATTTAGCAACATTTCATATAGAGTGCCGTAATCAGATCGTGTACGGGGGTACAAAGTTAATCTTTCACCACCAGGCGGGGTCGTCGCCCCTCATTAGTGTTGTATTTCAGATTAATTATGGTCTCAATTAAAATAATGCTTTTAATCATCATTACGCAGAGAATTTCCTTATAAACTTGGCTGGTATTGCAATGGCAATGTAGTCGCCAGTTACGATCACTATTTACATAGAGAAGTTGAGAATAGCTATTTCTAAGCTCGTTATTTATTGAGTCTAATTGCAGGTCCAGCGTCATTTCTCGACAGGTTTGACGTTAAATGCTACCGATTCTTTATGTTATACGGAGTTTGGACATTGAGAGAAGATAGATTTGACAATCTTCTCTCAATATCCAAAATCCGTATAACTTATAGAATCCGTAGCATTTCGGGTAAATCATCCAGCTCGGTAGACACAACTTTGAGAAAGAAGCCGACAGAAGGATCCAGTTGGGTTGGGCAGCGTTTGGAAAACTTCGTCAAGTCTTCTCGTCACCTATCCCGCTATGTTTAAAGACTAAGGTCTTCAACCAGTGCGTCCTGCCCGTTATGGCACACGGTGCCGAATCGTGGACACTGAGTCCACAAATGCAAGGCCGCTCAACGCGCTATGGAGCAGGCTATTCTTGGAGTTTCTTTGATGGACAAAATCAGGAATGAAGTTATCCGGAAAAGAACCGGAGTAACCGACATAGCCTGCAGAGTAAGCAAACTGAAGTGGCAGTGGGCTGGCCATGATTGTCGAAGGACCGATGGCCGGTGGAGCAGACGAGTCCTGGAGTGGAGACCGCGTATCGGCAAGCGTAGTGTGGGACCAGTGGCGTGCACAGAGATTTCAGACAGGGTATGCACAAGAAAAAAAACTTACCAGTTTCAGCTTGTTGTACCTACCCTAAGTGGGTTCCCAAATTCCCATCATATTTATTTAGCCAACAAATCTACAAGTTCCTGAAAATTGCCTTTATCAAACAAGCTGGGTTCGTCATGAATGCTAATTCTTGTTTACCTAAAAAACATACTACATAAATCAACCGTTTGAAAATGTTTCTATTTCTTTCAACTTTCGCGTTGTGCCTTTCAATATCTAACTTTAACTGGCTATTCAAACTAGTCTCTATTCTTCCTTTACTAAAAGTTTGGAACTTTAAGCAGGATTCTAGATGTTTTTCAGAAGAATCATGCTTAGCAGCCGCTTTGTGAAAATTATTTAAATCTGAGTACCCGATACGTCCAAACATTCTTTTTATCTTGATTAGTAAACAAAATGCAAGGGAAACAATACAATGTGTTTGTGTGTACACAACCAGTTAGCCAGTAGATAATAGTTATCATAAAACTTTTTATGAAAATAACGAGTAGTATTACCTATTCTTTGAGTTAAATCCAACCCGGGTACACACCTTCCCTTTGCAAACAATCTTTTTCCTTAAAAGATAACGACGAAAACGCGGCGGATTTTAATTTATATAAACACACTTCGCTAGCACAGGTCTCACATGTATAATTTTCCATATTTTACATAAACTTGCTAAATAATTACTCGACAGTTGCGCCAAGAAAAACAATATGGCGAAAAAACTGCAATTTATTACATTACGAACTAATATGAAAGAATGAATTAGTTGGTAGTCGGTCATTTGGTCAATCCGACTAAAAAAAGCCGACCCTCTGCAATGAACAATTAAGCGGTGCTTTTACGGCTTCTCAATTAGGACGGGTTGCAATGTAAGCTATGCTTCTAAAACTCCAACACGCACACACATTTTCACGCACACAGTCACACTTTTGCTGTGTACTACACGAGATGCGTTGTATGAAGAATAAGCAAGGTGTAGTAATGCTTTTGCCCACGGGAGCGCTGACTGCGCGGTGCGCGCGGCGGTGGATGTTCACCGCTCCAACGAGTTAGTTAAAAAAAAAAGTAATAGATGGCGCGTAAGCTAAATTACCATGATTTTTTTGAATTATAGTTATTTATCATTTAGAGGGGCATGTATGTGTAGGACTACAGGGTATGCAGAGCTTATTTGCATGTATGGAGTGCACGCCACTGTGTGGGACGCCCCCCAGCTAAATGGACCGACGACCTTAAGATGGCTGGGACAGACTGGATGCGGAAGGCGGAGGACAGGGTGTTGTGGCGCAGCCTGGGAGAGGCCTATGTCCAGCAGTGGACTGCGATAGGCTGAGTTGATTGATTGAGATTTGACAACGATAAATTACAATTGCAAATTGCAATCACAAATTGGGAATAGCTTGTATGTGAGGCAAATCGGATTTGAATAACAATCACAACTTATCGATGAACGATCTGGGTGATAATTCAATCCAGGATATTTGACAAGCAATCAGAGTAAAAGGTGAATGCTACAGGCGCTACAGCTTCTCAGCCCGATGTTACACGCGCAATAATATTGGTACTTACTTGTATAAAGCAAAAGAATAGTAATCTTAGCCACAAACCAGACAAATATATTCAGTAAAGGCTAATTAATAATAATATTAATTACCAAATGTCACTAACTCTCACACAAAAGAAAATGATTACATACGGAGGCTAAATATGGGTGACCCATTTACCTCACCCCTTTGCAAATACCTACGCTTCACACATAATATTACCTAAGACATAAATTACCTAAAACTTGACGCAAGTAACACAAATACACGCGAATGACGCATCTTGCTTTTTGACACGTCTGTGGCCGGCCGACACATTGTTCTATAATAAATAACGTATTGAAACCTTCTAGCACGTTAACACTGTCTGTGACATTTTTAGACTGTATACATAAAATGCGTGTGTTGGTTACATGACTTCATTATGACCCGTATAGCTGCCGGTGCCAAATCCCCCGTGCATAAGATACCCTAACTTTTGTAAAGGCTCCCGCAGACAGGCGCAGCGCGACTTACAACAATTTCTATCTATGAAAACTTCATGGAAATTGTTCTACCAGAGTCGCGTCTGGCCCGTCTGCGGGAGCCTTAAGGTGGAATTGAAGACGTTGATAACCGTCGGAATTAAATCAACTTTATGGACGATTCAGTTTATTGTTTAATCTTTGTTTAAATGTTTGGAGCCCTCTGTAGTGCTCGTAAAACGCGCGCGTATTTAATAAATAAAGAAATAAAACAAAGAGAATAAAGTGTGAATACAACATAGACGTAGCGTAGCTGAACAGGCTCCTGCAAACAGGCGCGACTCGCGACGCGACACAAAGGTACCGCGTGTCGCGGCGACGAGCGGTGCCTTTGTCTCACGCGCGATTCGCATCGCGTAGCGGCCTTTTTGCAGGAGCCTTTACAGGAAGAGCTTACAGAAAGTTTCAATTGTGAGCAACACGGAGTTTTTATTAGAGCTTTTGTTGATGGCACAAAGGCCAAAAATTGCGTTTCGAAAATTGTGACTGTTGCTAAGGCGTCATCCTAGCCTAGTCATAAATAGCTTTACGAGATAACCAAATTCCTAAACATGAAGCTACTGACACATTTACCAAGAATCTCAAGTCGGTACATAAATCTACTGAATAGCCTGTAACTATTGCCTCAGTGCGACGTCAAACAATATTGAATATTGACTAGTACTGCGCCGTTTGACAGCAAAGTAGCCTTTAGAACCGGCTAGGAGTTATGCACAGGTGTTTCTGGAGGTCACCGTAACGAGAATCTTAGCAGTCAGCTGTGAAAGACCTTAGGATTATTATACTAGGTGTACCTACGTCATTTAACGGCCGCTTCCTTTTAATGTATATCTGTGTATATGGTTAGATTTGGAATCGCCTCGCACAGAGTCTGTTGCCAGGTGGTAGGGACGGCGAGTATATTGTAAAAAGCAGAAGCGCTTTTGCAGTTTTGTGAACGCTGTTTTGCCTGCTTCACGTAGAACTAAAAATCTCAATTCCGCCAGGCCGGCCACATACAGTCGGAACTCCCGTTTTTAAAGCAGCAAATACATTCATAATCTAGTAAAGTCTAGTAGTAATCTAGTAGTAGTAGAATATGAATGGATTTATCGCTTTCGAAACGGAATTCCGACTGTGGATGTGGCCGGCCTTAGTAGGTTTTCCAACTCTTTATTGATTGGGGACTATATTCGTGTACTTACGAGAGTTTCGAAGCTACAAAAATGAACTAAAAACGTCGTTGATATTTCGAAAATTAGGTGAAATTAATTACTATAGCGAAAAGGAATATATTGAAAGTTTATTTCAGTACCCTCGTGCCACTCCCACATTAGAAATTGGCAGAATACACCGGCAATGTCGAGTCACTTATGCCATTTACCAGCCACCATAAAAAATACCTAAGCTTTGCCTTTCCCGTTAAATCATACCGTTTTTCCAGAATTAATTTGCAAAATATTTACGATTCTATTTTTTTTTAAATAACTTCCTTCCTTCCTTCCTTTATACATAGAGTATACGTTTCTATTTGTGTCGTGCGTTATGTTACCGTCAAATAACGTTCAAACACGCTTTATGAAGGTACCTCTATAGTAATTTAATTCAGGTAACAAGACGTTCAAATTGCCTGCTCCGTGTGTCGTGGTTTCGTGGTGTGAGAAAACATGCTGCATGGTACCAACGTATCTTGTGCCAAAATTAATCAAACACGCCCTTATTTCATTACAATACACCTTCTATAATTGCGCACCATTAAACAATTCGCAACCTAATCTTCCGCGAATTGTTAGATATCATTCTTCTGAAATATTTTTGGAAAACGATATTGTATTAAAACAGCTGATACAAGTGTTATATGATTTGGTGACAATTATGTTAATTAAAAAATAACTTTGCTATTGGTATAAATTCATCAGACATCAGAGTTCAAGTATCTGATACTTTCGAAAGGATTATCAGCTTTATTTTTTGGCAATACATGGGGTAAAATCGAACGAACGATTTTGTGAGAAGTTGATGTATGATTCGTGTAAGAGCACACGTACGCAAGGCATGAGTCACGGGCATGACTTCGAACACGCCACCTATTCATAATCATATTTGTGTTGTCACAGCTTGCAGCAGATAACGCCTCGACCAACAATTAAGAGTTAACCCCTCACTGGTGAGTGCTGACATTGGCTGTACTTGAAATGTTTGCACAGCGTCGTAGGTACGACATCAAAAGGCAATCGAATGGACGTTATCTTGACAGCATTGGGGCAAAAGCACCCAATTGAACATTTTCTGGGAAATAACACGGCACAATATTAAAATGTCAGCTTCAATCTTAATCATAGGATTCATAGATTTAACGAATACTCTGATAATGGAAACGAAGAGAAATAATTTTTTTGTTGAAGCATTCATTAGACATGGACCGGTAACTTGACGTGACCCAACTTTATCCCCTTGTGAACCGCCATCATCATGCTAAGCAGCTGTTTAGTGATTTCCTGTTACACCACAGTAACTAACATTAGCGTGATGTCCATTTGTAAACGCCAAGAAATCTTCATAAATCTGTTAACTTTGGTGCACAACATTATTTGCATTTTTAAATATGCATATTCATTTGCCAATACAGAAACATTTAGTGCATCTCTCCGTACAGCATTACGAATTTACGAGTGCATGTGTATGTCATAAATACATAGTTTAAAAAAAATATCAAAACGTATAGTGCACATTACAATATAATTTATGTGTGCAGTGGTCTTTTGATCCGTAAGCCGTTGGTCCTTTATTACATCGCGAGGGTTAACGAAGAGGGAACGGTTACTATGGAGCAGGGCGCAGGGGACGGCTAACCATTGATGGGGATTTGTGCAACAACATTGCATTGAACTTGGTACAATTTAACCTTGAGCACAATGGACACACGGTCGATATCCAAAAGTTTTTGACTTTATAAAAACTGTGTATCGTTGAGACCATTGCTTTTATTCTAAATTTAAGAGATGAGACACATTATTGTTTTATTATGAGCTCAAGCTCTGTGAGATTAAGACATTTTGGCTACAGCCGAGTCTCGTTTAACGATATGACTGAAAAATAATCGAGTCTTCTATGCATAAGCATTTCCAATTTTATTCGTTTTTCTGGCCGTGGTCAAGTCAATGAAATCTAGGTGTAAAGGTATGTAAAATATGCTCGACTATAACACAGTGCAGTCAGCTTCCGTACATAAAGGATATAAAACAGAAATAACAGTCGCTCGGCGGTCTTGATAACCTAGATATAGTGCGAATACTGGTCATTTGATTTTCTTCCAATAGGAATCAAATCAGTCACAATGTTACTGGTACCCATACTCTACACGCATAGATATAATAAACATTTCTATGCCTACACCATACATTTTTAAATGCAACGTTTTTAAGCATATTTTGTACTGGCTAGAACGGGTTAAAATTTTAACAGCCCAAGATTATAGCTGAGTCAAAATTCAGCAGTTTTTTTTTCTACAAAAAAAACAAAAACAAGTAGGGTGAAATAAAATCGTATCCCTTGAGAGACTGAATGGAAATTCACAAAAAAAGTCGTAAAATAACCTAATTAAAATTAGGGGAGATTTTTGTCGTTGCCCCAAAAAGGATAATTAAAGAATGAAAAGGTTCATTTAAATATTTACCAAGGTGATTGCATTGACATTGTTTCACCTTAAGGTTTATTATCAAAACGAAATTGTAGGTGTTGTCGTTAAAAATAATTGCTCAAAGTTATTAACCGATTTGCACGTTAATGAAAACGATTGATATTTAGCCATATTGGGCATTGATAGTTAATCTACGACATCTACCAAATAGGCAGAAGTCTTCATAAATATTGGAAGAAATAGCTCAAGCCCAAAACACAAAATAACGATTTGTTCTCAAATCGTCGAATCCAAATTTACGGAATACAACGTCATCAGAACAAAGCAAAACGTAAAAGGAGTTCAGGATCCTCGGTGGCAGAATGTTATTAATTTCTAATAATACAGTAAGGACCTTTGGTGACAGAATGTCATTAATTTCTAATACAGTAACGTAACACTACAAGCAACAATTTACGTGTAAACGTCTCAAATCACTCCAAGATTTATGTAATTGTTTGTAAGAGTGTATTCCAATTACTGAACCCTACCTTATTTATTATACATAATTCCGACATTAGGAATAGGAATGAATAAGGAAAGGAGGTCGAACGAAGAATCAAGTCAATGATTACTCGAGTCATTGAGCGGGTAAAACCTCGGCTATCTAATGACGGTGACGTTCACTTCAGTATTCAGGAAATCCTTCCTGTAACGCCCTTCATGCCAGTGACAAATAATCAGAATTTATTCATGATTTATTTTGAGCACTCAATCAAATCCAGATTGTTTAAAAGCTCTCGTGGCGAAATTTGGATGTTTTGAGTACGGTCTGATTTGTAAAATCGGTCAACTTAAATTTAGAAATGTGATAAAGGACTAAAATTATAATTTGAATTCCAGTGAGGGAAATACTATTTGGTAATTCCGGAAACCTAAAGGTAAAAACTTCGTGGTATATAAATAGAAACTTTAATAAGAGTGGCACCTATATGTCTGCGATTACATTAAAGGCGCATCCTCATCCTTATGAGGTCCTTACCTAGGACACCAAGATGGATGCCAATTCGGAAATCTGAAGTTTTTCGTTAAGTTTCCTTATTAAAATTTCTAATATCCATTGAATACACACGGTTCTTAATTTAAAAACAAAATAAGCTTGCACTCACCCTTTCGTGGAATTTGCTCGAATCATAAGACCTCTCCGAGCAGAGGTTGTATATCTTATAGTGGTCCTTGTGCATCTTCTCTAGAAACCTGTACACTTCGTCTATGTGATTCCTGTATACTCCTTCTAACTTCTCGGCGGGGAAGCCCATCGCTATCAGCCTGTCTGTGATATCTGTACAATATGGTATTAAGGAAATATTCAAAAATAATTTAGAGCGTAATATTATAATATGTATAGATTGTTATAGATATGGTGTGTTTGGCCACCGAATTCAGTTACTTTATTTGCAGTCTAGACAAAAGCTTTTACAAGGAAAGCTTTAAGATCAGTTACACCAAAAGACAAAGTTATTGGCAATATATTCAATTTTGGGATTTTTCAATCGTCAGATAACTTTTACCTAAGGAATACATATGGCGGTTTGACACATTTTCTATACAAAAGCTGTCAAAACGTCAAACATATTCCCTAGATAACAGTTATCTGACGATTGAAAAATCAGCCCTTAAAGTAATTATGGATTTAAGTAGTAACCACTATATTTATCGTGTCCATCCAAAAACATATATTCAGAAAAATAATTAAACGATCGATGTTGCGTGTGTGGCATATAATATGGCATAAAAATACTTGTCAAATCCTGGTATACATAAGTCCATATTCGTGAAATATTCGACCTACACCATGTGCGTTACATGTAATGAAAATTTGTGCCCGGTTGATGGCAATAAGCTCGCCCCCTATTACATGGGACTTAAACATAGGTAACTGGTGAAATATGGGTGTACTATAGGTACACCTCTGCCTAACCCTTCGGGGAATACAGGCGTATTGTTATGTTATGTGTAATGAAAATCACAGTAAAAATAAAACTACCTACATCCTTATGATATTTAATTATTATTTTTTTATATAAATTGTTCATAATGTACTCGATAAGTTATTTGGCAAAAGAAATAAATTATTAACTTAGGTTAAATCTGAGCTACTTCAGGATTTCCCTATATTACTGTTACTTATTTAGAATGATCCAACAGATTCTTATAAACCACCACTACATAACCACGCCCACATTTGGGATCCTTTACTTCTTGTTTCGCATACGAAATGGTTGCGATGGCAAAGAGATGGTAAAGTATCACACTTCACACTGCACTGCAGCAGTAACCTCAACATCTAAAGCATTTAGGGCGGATTTCACCAATGAAACTGAACGCGATCAGCACATCTAAACCACGTTCAAGAGCTGTCAGTGTCATTATTTTCTTTGGAAGAATGACACTGGCAGCTCTTGAACGTAGTTTAGAAGTGCTGATCGCGCTCAGTTTCATTGGTGAAATCCGCCCTTAGTAACCCAATTCTAACCGGAATAAATGGCAGGAGCTGTCATTTAAGACATCAAGAGGAGTGTGTCCTCGCGTCCCGTTTGACAGGCCAACGACAAAGAAACAAGGATCCTTACAAAATCCGCTTTCTCGTCACGCATGCGCCAACGGATCAGTATTCTTTCGCTATCCACGTATGTCATGTGTATGTTTTGAGCTTCTAACCGTAATGCAACAGTCATTGCACTCAGCTTAACATCGACGTGAATAAAATATTTAGCGTGTCAGTTATTTGCGTACATATTTAACAATGGCAGAACAAGGTTGCGATGTGCAATTATGCATATGATTACTGGCCAAAGTACATAAATATATAATTAGGTAATACGAACGTGTTGATTTTATGTGTGCGAGTGCGGTGGGCCTTGCCGAAATTGTGTTGATACATAACCGATTCAAAGTTACCCTAGTCTGAAATTGGTTTGCTGAACCTTTTCGCTTGAATGAACATTAACAAATAGTACTAATCAAATAGCTCTATCCGTTAGAAGGAAACTGGCAAACAAGATCGGGAGGTCATCCAAGTACTTTTTCTCGAGTGGATTTACGTCAAGAACTTCTAACTTCCCTAGTCACAGACCTGCCTTTATTTGTCGAATCTAGAGCTTCCCACTTGCTGTTAGATACTAGAAGAGAATCGAAGATAGCGAATAGAAACAGAGGGAAAGCTTTGTATCTATTGAAAGTTTGGAAGGCAATCAGTTAATTAGTGGTCTAATCTGCCTACGATCGCCAAAAAATGCAAATGCAAGCCTTTTCCTCCTCTTTTGTTACATGGACCACCAAAATCCATTAATCTACTAAGTGCCAATTTCACCAATGAAACTGAACGCGATAAAGGCTGGTACAAACTGGCGCGACGCGTCTCCGGTAGAACAATTTTAATGAAGTTTTCATAGAAATTGTTCTCCCAGAGTCGTGTCGTGCCAGTCTTCACGAGCCTTAAGCATATCTAAACCGCGTTCAAGATCTGTCAGTGTCAATATTCTACAGAAAATAATAACACTGACAGCTCTTTTAAACGTGGTTTTTAACCACTCGTCTGTCGGGGTGATCGCGTTCAGTTTCTTTGGAGAAATTCGCCCTAAGTCACAAGTGTGTTGAATTCGGTAGAATGACAAATATCTTTCAGACGCATAAGTATCATATTTTATAGGTTCGTGATATGTGGCTTATTAATACTCGATTCTTCGGTGTATCAAAATATTTGCATCGAAAACAGATCAGTATTATAAAGTTTACCCACCATTTTCGTCGTGCACCAATTTTTAGAATAGCCAGATTTTGGCATTCCCAGACCCTTGATTGAAGCCTTCACTACAGTGATCTAAATTTAGCATTCTTGGCTTCGCTTGGCCTACATTGATAAACCTTGGATCTTCATTCAAACAGCATTTGATTGAGCTACCTACACATGGCAATAGCCTTTATACAATTCTGCCTTAAATAGATTCTTAATTAAAGAGATTCTATCGCAGAAGTTGCGTCACAGCACTAGTCGAACTTATTCGGCGATGGCCGAGTGGCGTTAGGCTAACGGTATCGTTGCCATGCCAACGGCTGATAGGGCCAACGTACTATGGTAATACAATAACACACTTATGCGATCAGATACTTCTTTAGGGACAACGAAGCATTTGTGTATAATATATGGAATAAAGAGAGCCAGAAACTTTGTTGTATTGAGATTTGGTTTTTTTATCGAAGTACGAAAAGCTTTCCAATTTATTTATTTTTGACAGTTTGTGGACAGTTCACCTTAAATCAACCTTTACGTGTCCCATGCCATTGATGATATTATTAGATAGATTCACCATAAATTCAGTCTACTAGATTACGTCACAAATTCAATAACCATTAGCGATAATTATAACAATTCAACGAGTTGACCAAAACCACAGTAGAAACGTCAACGTATGACGTCACGTACAAAATATAGAAAGATTTTTTGCAATCAGTCGTGGGCGAAGGCTCGGACGATGGACCGTGTGTGGTATTGGTGACCGCAAAATGTATGTATTACGGTTAAATTTACTCACAGTACTACGATAAAAATGTAAATAAGTATATAAAATACCAGACTGCGTATAATCATGTTTTGATAGGAATATAATATTATAATAAGCCAACATATGTAAAGGTCCATGACCCATTTATACCTACAGCCTCTCAATTTACTGGGTTTCAGACTTGACAACGACCGCGACGCCACGATTATGAGAGAAATTAAATTAAATATTAACGCGAAATAATCGATAATGTTAGTTTTATTTCATTGATCAAACAGAATACATTAATAAAAAACACATTTACGGATTGGTTGGCCGCAATAAAATATTTTAAAGGAGAAAATGCGAATATCGTGACTGAAGGCAAAGGTCAGACAAAGCAGGTGCGAGTTAATTGCAAAGTATGACTATATTATCGCAGACGGAGTAAATGAAGCAAGGGCAGAATGCAATGTCCTGGGCTCAATGTCGCTGTTGGAACATACCGAGAGTTTGTAGCGAGACGTGAGACCTCTATTCATTTGCATCATTAGGGTTTAGTGTCCACTAAGGGAGAGGTGCATTATTGTATACTAACCCAAATGTGCTAATGGTCTGAAATAAATTATTTTTATTTATTTATTTATTATGTCCAATCGGACGACTGATTAGTCGTCCGGCAACGTACAATTTGTGTTCATCTTTTTACCCACTTTGTATATCTAAGCATGGAAAACTACGTCTAATAGAAGTAACTCCGCAGAGGCCACGCTGGTCGGCGCCGAGGCCAGCTCTCGATAAATCTGCAAGAAATAGGCCTTTTGATTCTTAACGAAACCACTGAATTAGAAAAACGTAATAAGGTGGTTTAGTATTCCTAGTCCCATATTTATGTTGAGGTAAAATTACTATTAATCAATTAAACGGTGTCAGAGCATGCTCACTTCAAACAAGATGCACCCAAAGATGGGATAACTCGGCATTGACGCCGATGTACATCATAACGTATGTCAGAAGATAAACCACGAAGGAAGCGCAAATAAGCGATTAGATCCAAACGAAACATATCTCTAACTTTACAATTAAATAGAGAAAAATATAAAATCCAATCAGAACTCCAATTTAAACTTCCATGGAAATGATTCAAAAGATAGCAAGTCGACGCGGCAAGTGGTTTCAAGTTTCAACCTCGTGATCGTTCAAATGAGATGTGAGCCTTGACTGGGCGCTGCCCGAGACTCCTCGGAGATACATCGACGTAAGTATATCTGAGGAATAACTTAGGAACGGAAATGAGTAATATGAACTCGGAGAGATAGAAATAAGAAAAATGAGAAGCGTAGCTCAATTTGTAAAGAGCTACTTTAGGGTCATCCATCCTTGGAGCGAAAGCTCAGAGATAAGCAATTAATCTCTTTACCGTATTTCAAAGTAAAATTTTCCTGGAACGAGTTATAGTAATCAAAAAATTTTTTACAAAAAAAAAAAAGTGAAAAAGTGTGAAAAATAACTTTAATTTCGGAAGTCGGTGTCTTTGGTTCTGTATTTTAGTTTTTTGCCACTGACTTCCGAAATTAAAGTTATTTTTCACATTTTAGTGGGTCGGTTTGTAATTTATCTAAGTTACAATAGCTTAATGTCAACTGCTCACCACCTTTTACAAAATATTGCTTTTCCCGATGCAGAGACGTTAATATACTATCGAGTTCTCCTGGTGAACCAGGAGAACTGGAGCTGATGGTAAAGTCACTATCAGCTCCACTTCACCATATGCATTGTGACGAGCATAAATTGGTTAGCAACCATATTAAAGTAATCAAATCCCAACTCGTGAAATACTTATTATCGAGTAGGTTTCGGTGGCCATCTGTGATCTGCATCATCAGTTCCACTTCACCAAATGGTGCTTTACAAGAGCAAATGCACGAATTAGTATAAAAAAAATACACAAATCGCTATAGGTGTGCCTATAAAATCTGAGGGTTTCCCTCGGATTTCCATGGGATCCCCTCATCAGATTGACTATTCTGACTTCATGACAATGGGACCACCTCGAGAGCATACCCTTTCAAACAAAAAAAATATTTTCAAAATCTGTCCACAATTGAGAACTCGGTGAACATAATAAAACATACATACGGCCGAACATATAACATCCTCCTTTTTGGAAGTCAGTTAAAAAGATCAAACTGATGGATAAGACATAAGAAATAAGTAGCTCTCAACATCTCAATGCCTTCCATGTGGTGCCAAAACTGGATGATTCTTTTTACCGTCTCGAAATTTTTACAGGGTGTTCTACCCATGAACATGAACAACTTTCAATATGGGACCAACTATGAGATCCCGAAAAAAAAAATCTGCTGTTTCATACATTTTGGTCAAGTAGGTTTGAACTTTTCTATTAAACAGTAGATTTTTTTTTCGTGATTTCAGAGTTGGTCCCGTAGCGAAAGTTGTTCATATTCATGGGTAGAACACCCTGTAAAAATTTCGAGACGGTAAAAAAAATCATCCAGTATAATGTACCAAATAAAAGAGTGATAGATAGATCCTTCGTTTTTCCAAATTTGTCGTGAGAAAATTTAGAAAACGCGAATTTGTATGCCAGTACAGTAACACATAGAAGCAGCATTCGTCAGTTCTCTTAGTGACTGCTAAAAAACGACAAGACACCGCTAAAAACACGTAATATCAGATTACAACACTAGATAACGCTAGGCGTAATAGTGAGTGACGGGTTAACTTATAAGCGCGCGGCGATTGCAAAACAAACCATTTGTTGTACGCATAGAAATATAAAACTATGGTTGGACGTGTCTAAAATATTAAATGAACCTGCAATTTTGCACGGCTACTGTACGAGTACAAACCGTGTGACTATGCAACTGTTCACCAGACAGATTTACTGAACTGACCTTGGAAGCTTCGGCCTCTCTTTGAGACATACTAACAGTTTCAAAACACTGAACTCAATGATTTCTGATAATCGTAAATCGATTACAATAAAACCTGAAATTGAATCAGTTTATGGCGAAGGACAAAGAAGGGCTATGACTTTTGAATGTGTAACAAAGTCTTACCAGAAAATTCGAGGTTTATTACGAATTGTGCAGTCAAGTATTGTTTATGTGGAAACAATAATATTCGGTTTATAGGAGACATTGAGAACTGAAGCATAAATCTTGCAGGACGATTTAGAAAACGATGTTAAAGTGGTGTGTTAGGTCACACTGGCACTAAAATGAATAGGTTAACTTTTTAAAGAGTGCAAGTGGTACTATGGAGGGCGAAATGCTATGCATAAAAAGCAGACTAGTTTTTACTAAAGCTCGTGAATTCCGCCTGTCAAGTAACTTTGAGGGCGTGGCCATTAGGCACGGCGCGTCATCGCAGCATCAAGGACGGGCTGCCTCGTCCGCCCGTAGCATTCGCACTGGCTTTCCAATACTGCCTTTGAGCACTAGCTTAAATATGTTACAATTTTGTTCAATCCTTTCAAATCTACTCCATGTTGGTCGTTCAATTGTTTTTGACAAAACTAAATACATAGCTACTATTCTGACCATTTTTATAAGTCTCTACTTTCAAGTCTAGATTTTAACAAGGGACGTGAACGGATGAGACAAATGCAACTTTGCGCCAAAACGCTTTGATGATTTATTTAGACACTAAATTGCGCTGGTGGACACACCTAGGCGGAGTAGAGGATGTAATTACAATTTTTGTTACTAACCTCACCTCCTCCGTAAGAACGAATGATGCTATGCACATCGCATAATTAAAACAGAAACTGCCAACAGTTAAATTAATTGCCGTATTAATATACACTGATAGCAATAATTGCTTACATTGTTACAGTCACTGAAGATGGTGGTCATTATGAAAAAACCGGCCAAGTGCGTGTCACAATGAAGGGTTCCGTAGTTAGGATGAACAAACATAACATTGTAGTTGAAAAACATGTTCTCCCATACATCGATATAAGTCATGTTAAATTCTCCAAAGACTGCAGTGTAGGTTTCTATTCGCAAAAAAAAAGTGATAAAACTAGAAATTAACGATTTTTGGACTTCTTTCTTTACTTGTGCTTTGCTTCTTCCCAAATTTCATGATTCTAGGTCAACGGGAAGTACCCTATAGGTTTTGATTTATTTGTATCAAAATATATTATGTCAGTATTTTTTTATTGCGGTGACTTAGGAAGCTTGATTTTTTAGAGCTCCAAGGGACTGTAGTATGTATTTGATATTAATTTCAACTTGATACCTCCACGCGTTCCTGAGAAAAAGAGTCTTGACAGACTGACAGACAGACGGACAACGAAGTGATCCTATAAGGGTTCCGTATTTTTCCTTTTGAGGTACGGAACCCTAAAAACAAACACGACGAGTGAAAACGAACGAAGCGATGGTCGACGAATAAAAAAACGAGAATCATTTACGTAACTGTTTGTTGCTATGGCAGAGTACAGTGGACAACGCAAATGAGTTCAAACATTTGATCTAACGCAGCGTAACATTTGTACAGAATACGTGCAGTACATGAACACGCACAGTTTAGTCTTAAGTCCCCCTTTTCGAATAAGCTTCTACTATTGAACCGGCTTAGGGAGCAATAACCTAAAGAAATCCAATTACACAAAGGAGCTCGACGCTGACACATGTGAAAAAAGATTATCTACCATTTGCAGACTGCAGACTTAAATTATGCATGCAAGTCACCATAGCGTGCATATGAATCACCCCAGGTGACCTAGATATAGACAGCTTAATAAGTGTTTAAATAATGCAATTGAAGACGTTAAGTTTGTCATCAAATGCGGAAATTTTCAATCGATCGTCCGCCCGCAACACAACTCCTTTGAAGTTTTTGTCTTGCAAATAATTTTAGATTTATATTCACAGCGATATAGTAAATTCTCTATCAAGTTGTTCTCTTCAAATTTACGTTTCAGAAACTTAGTACAAATAACAATATGTCAAGGCTTCAATAAAGATGAAAAGGTCTTCCAATTTTTGGTCGTGATCGTGACTGAACAAATGGCCCGAAAACTCATTCAACAGCAATGGAATTAAAAGGTTCGCTCCAACAACTTCATCCATAATCAGCTTCATTTACAGTCATTAGTTAGTCGAAACACGAGCCTATCCTTTGGGAGCAGCGAGAGAATTTCCTCGCCGGAATATCTTGGCTAAACACCATTGCCTTAACACGAAAACGAAGCGGCCAAAAGTCAAGATGAGATTTTAATTAAGTCATTAAATCATGCCACGGGTGACGGGACCCAGAAGGCAACACCACAGAATTATAAAATAAGGTTATACAAAGTGACAAACATGACAAATTGCGTTAAACCCAAAGTGTACAAACATGAAGGTGTGTTTAAATGAGTTAACAATTCGTTTCTGACTTGGTTAACTGTTGACTCTAGAGTTCAGACAGCTAGATGCGATGGAGCAGGTTTCGAAATGAAGTAATAATTGATGCTAATTATTATTGGTTATGATTTCTGAACAATATAATTTAATTAATCACGCGAAGTAATTAACATAAAATATTGAAGTAGCGTTCTTCTTTACATCCAATCAAACTTAAAGTAGTAACATGATAATTAATATTACCCGAACATAAAGGGGATGAAATAGAATGAATATTCAGTCCTAAAATAAAGCAACTTTGTCTAGAAAATTGGCATCGGAATAAAAAGAAAAATAGGAGATGCAGAATATTAAATCGGAAAACCAAAGAGAACTGGCAAGTTAAATATTCGAGCAATCTTCCGGTCGATTTCATCAACAAACCATTGCGGGACCCTGGCGGATTTGGTAAATTTTTCGACAGCCAAACTAGATTATCTATCCTGTACATCTTTTATTATTTATTATTTTTTGTCGGTGGCTAAACAAATTCTTTGCAAGCAAAAAAACTTGCTTAGCAACAGACAAATCGAGGAAGCTTTTCGAAATACGTGGGTGGTAGCTATTCAATCAGTTGGCCTTGTTGCTAGGCTGCAAATCTGCCTTTAGTATATTTTCCGTTAAGATTTCACTTGGAGCGAAGTTGTATGATTTAGCCTCATTATCAACTTTGACCCGCAATCAGCTCAATTCTTGACTTCAATTACGTAAATCAGCACACGATTCTGCCGAGTAGATAATCTTGTTAGAAGCAATTATCGTCATTGCATGTAGGCAATGATGTTGAATATAAGTATGTACATACATATATTTCAGATAACCGCTAATAAACACGTTTAATAATTTCTGAGCCTAGTAGGCGAGGTTTTGTTGAAGGAAAACGAGGTGATAATATCAGGTTGTCAGACATCCCTATTTATGGAACTGTTACGACGATAAAGTAACATGATTAATGGCAATTAGCTCAAATAATTACTTGTGTAAAAAAAATTGTGTTATTTTATTTTAACAGTCAAAAGGAGATGGAAAACGGTGGGCCCAAATGTAATAAGTTGAGATATGATATAAAAAATTAGTCGTATTTTTTATTTTAGACTATCAAAAATCAGCTCAATTCTCAATCTGGAAGCGGAGAATTAAAAGAAATATTGTTATAAGGAATCGATTACAAAATTACAAAAAGAAAACCTTCGCACTAGATAATTAACTCGAGTAATTAAATGCACTAAATATACTTATATACAATATAGTGCATTTACTTACATGCCATATTAATAAATTAAATATCAATTAATTACTGATAAACCAATATAATGAATATCGATTTCATATCGATAAAAATCAGTCTTATATTTTTAGTCTGTGTCTCTGGCATGACAGCTGTGTCAGCTCAACATTGACAGTAGACAGTTGCCCCAGTTGCCAACTGCTCTTGCTTGTTCACTCGTTTCGTGTTTTCCGATGCGTTTTGATTGCTTTTCAGATTATTTCATTTTTAACGACCACTGCGTTGTTTTTCACGGATTCTGACCGTGCCTACCTTGTACGACCCTTGCTTTTACACTGGACACCGAAGATCGCTCACACGTTTGACTTGGATTTGTTATTTTGGATTTTACCGCCGCCTTGTGGATTGGATATTGCTGAAACTATGGTTCGCTGTGTGAATTGAGGGATAGCAACTAGTCACTGCAATACACAAGGCCGACGACCCTTAGACGAAATACAATAACATTAGTGTTTAAAGAACATCTTTTGCACTTCAGGAATAAGTTTTTAGTTAAAGATTGTGACATAGCCTTACTTTTATTTTACTAAACCTCTAATAACTCGGCTCTCAGATTGTCAAAACTTACAGAATTTTCAGCGAGGGACTGATAAGTTTAAATCTATTAATTCACATCAATTTCATCTCGTTACATTCAGGTCCAAGATTGTATGTAATCGTTTCCGTCTCCTTTGTGATGTTTTTCCAGAAGTGCTTATCTGATACCAACGTCATAGCTGCACAAGAGTTAGGCAGGATAAAGGCTGCATAGATATTATAACTCCAAATCTACGGATATTTAACATTTTATAATATAAGCCTTTTACTTTGAATATCAACGTGTGCCCAAAGTATGAGCATTTGTAACAATGAAAGACGTTACTTACAATGGCCGTAGTAACCATCGTTACAGGCCTATAGATAGATAGATCTTTATCGACAGAGTACTATATAGAGGCCATGGGAATTCTATGCGTGACGTCGTTATCTCGTTTAAAAATAAAAAGCATAGGGAATCCGTACCTCTGACAGGAAAACGACATACGTGCTTAGACAAAGGCAGCAGAAAAAAAACAACGAAATATTATAATTGGCACGCAACATCTCCATAGACAATGAGCGTCTTCATATAATTTCGTTTTAAAATCACGTTCTCTCAAAAAAAAAAGCAAACGGGCAGTCTACGGGCTAAAAGTTGATTAAAAAGAGATTCAGAGCCCAGTTATGGAAATGAAGCATTGTTGCTATGCACGTTTAACTCGTCATATAATTTCACTGCCACATCTTTTGAGTGACAACCTTGGGTTTAACAAGTTAAACGATGCTTTACATGGAAACGAACCGGAAGAATTGCATGTATTTACATTTTCTGGGCGAAGGCGAAGGGACGACTTATTAGGCCTGCCCCAGTTAGTTAAAAATATCAACTGCTTTGTTTAGAACAGTAAAGTGGAGATTTGAGTTTGTGGAAAAAATTTAATCATGGCAAGATAAATTAAGTTTTTGACCAAAGGAACGGATATCAGATCAGAGAAGAGATCATCCAAATGGATACTGACATAAATAGTAGGTATTATGTCAACTTAGTAGCGTAGGATATGCTTGATATAATTAAATGTCGAATTATCAGTATCTATCAGAAATCGTCGTAATTACAGCCAGAAAATCGGCAAAATCTTAGCACGAGGTTGTCATGTTATGGGTTGAATTTAATGTGGATGGTTATAAAAACAGAGGAAGACAAAGAAAAGATGGATGGACCGAGTGAAAGATGAAACGGCTAGAACATTACGGCTAATAGAGATACATGGAAGGAAAAGATGCTGCGCCGACCCCAAATAAATTTGGATAAGAGCAGCAGAATGATGAGTTGTTGATACATTTTCATTCGAAATCCTTTGTAGACAAACTTAAAACGCGTGTAGATTAAACAGCAGTTATCCTTTAATTAGTTGTTCACAAAACTGAACTCAATTGTAGCGCCTGAACGAGTACCTACATATTTTATTTTATTTTAAAATTTAACCTGAATACGGAAACTTTACAATTTCAGCATTCATGGCTATTCTGCTATTTAATTTACCGCCTAGAATTTTGTGGGTATGAAAAAGATTTGAGTACCTACTTAAATCTTCCAAAAATATTTTTAATGTGATATTAATTAGTAGAGCTTCCTATTTGTAATCTAAATTATCAATTTAGCGGCAAATCAGCAGATGACTTGGCTGAGAGCTTTCATCACTTCCTTATAGTAGTCCATGAAGAGTGCATTAGACCATCTGCATTTTGAATAGCACATTAGTGCACAAAGACTTCGAGTTAATGCCCAATATGAAATTATGTTAAACGGGCGATGACTTGGTGTAAGTACAGAGACTTCATCGCCGTTTTATTACGTGCACAGATCTTGAGTGGAGTGCGAATTATCGCGAATGTGTTTGTCTCGCAACCGTCGACCAAGTGGATTAACTTCCAATATTATCCAGAAAACACTATAGCAGGCCAATTTTTGTGCATCACATCACGTGCAATATTGTTTTTACGACGCCGACGTGCTGTTACTTATAATGTCAAGTACGAAACGCTGTTGAAACAATCGAGCGGTTAAAAACCTTTTTTTATTGTTAACAGCCATTGTTAATAATGCAGACCTTTGTTGTATGCTAACGCTTTGGGATTAGGTAGTTACATTGATTGTTTACAATTTCATATTATAAGTCATTGACCCCACACCATAAGGCGCAGACTTTTTTGTAATTTCAATCTACCGTGCAGTGACCATTAATTAATGTCTTTGAATAATTATAAAACCATTTTTTTAAATTAATTATTCTAGTTTGCATCAATATTCACGACGCCATATGAATTTGTCGTCCCCCTAATTTGATAATCGTTAAACGTTTTTGTGAGACTAAAATAAATCGATTAGGACAATTGCACTTGCGAAGCGATGCGATACCACGCTGTAAATTGTTCATAAATATTATTTTATAGAATGCCTTTCATTTTTAATATAAACTAGCTGTGCCCCGCGAGATCGCTCGCGTGGAAATTGTAAGATACACAATATACTAAAATAACAGCAACATTTTAATAAAACACCTTCGTGTCCCCCCCCCCCCCCACCCATCGCGTTGCATCGCCCGCCCGCGCTATTACTTTGTTTTCGCTTAGTGTTCTTTCTGACTTTTTTCGTTTTGCTCAACTCCTCAGGGTCGTAACGTGATGTTAAATAGCCTATAACTATCCTCGAGAATTGGGCTACCAAAAATGGAAAAACAATTTTTGGAATCCGACTTTTTGTTCACAATTTCATGGGTTTTAATTTTTTTGCACAGAGCCCTAATTACTTTTCTAAATAATATATAATAAAAGTAGCCTAAGTTACTCTCCGTAACATCAGCTATCTGCCAGTGAAAGTCCTGTCAAAATCGGTCCACCCGTTTCGGAGATTAGCCGGAACAAACAGACAGACAGATAACATTTTTAAAATATCCCTTTTTGTTATAAGTACCGTATATACCTACTTTCTTATGCATTCAGTCAAAAGTTGTTATTTTGACATTACAGACACTTCAATTTTATTTATTTGTTTTTAGATGTATAGATAATTCAAGCTCAATTATGTCTTTCCACGCGCGATGATGCGCACTAATAATAAAAATAAGCATTGCATTTAATTTATTTTATGTTATTTTTTATTTATTTTCAATTATATATGTAGTCATATTTAATAATGTATAGTCATATTTAATGTTAATTGCATTAATTGATGAACTCTTGACTAACATAGTCTTACATTAATTTAGTACTAACAAAATATGAACAAAGTTAATAGTCTCAATTAAACGCATTTTATTTATTGCTCACGCTTGGAAGTTGATTACGCTCTTTTCCACAAATCACCATAGTTCAGATATAAAGTAAATATGTATTTATAATAGAGATTATACTTATACGTAATAGAAATAGGTGCATGGTAAAATTGAAGGATCATTCATTCTAGGTAGATTAGTGACAACAATAATTACAAACATTGTAATAAAGCGTCGCAGCAAGAAACAGGCTTACGACGTAGTCAAATGGATGTTTGCACATAATATCTGCGAACGTAATTGAATTGGTCATTACATTATAAAGGCATGGAGCCACATGCAAAGCACAATAATTGATAATAAATAAATAGGTGTTTACCTAAGCACGGATCGCGTTATCGCAATCTATAATCATACTTATAGTTAACATAATAAGAGCTTTTTACATCGTACTATTTATTTAAATGAATCGAGTACATTCATTCCAGATTTAAATTATCTGTTCGGGACAAATATTCTATTACTCCTTGGATCATGATAATTGTATAAGACTTTAAGATATTACATAGCTGAATTTTCGTGGTCCCAGTTTGTCGAAGTCGAATTATCGACATTGTTGACTTAAATTTATTGGGATGTCTGTTAGAAAAAGTGTTTTTATCGAAACCTATAGGCCCGTTGAACACGGCACGGTTTCTTTATAGTACGGAAGAATCATCTGAGTACACTACGGCCGACGACGTATCTTGGCGAGTCTGAACATAGGCTCTCCGAACTTTCGCGCATGTTCTCTCACTCACACTCGCCTCATGTCACCATTTGGTTCCTAAAAAATGTTACTGCGCAGCTTTCTGCGCGAAGTTCGGCCTCGCCAAGAGACATCGGCCGTAGTGTATAAGACACGGCATACCGCCGCCGGTTCTATTATACGGCGATGGCGCCGTGCCGTAGTGCCGCCGTGTTGTCAACAAACTTCCTTAGTGATCCTTACAACACTGACGATCGCGCCTACACACGGCGAATAAACCTTTTCACGGCTAAAAAACGCGTGTGTTGTGTACAACGGGTCATAGCTTGACATCGCATCGCCTCGAAAAACAGTACAGTCACAGCACGCCGAATTTTATTAAAATCAGCAGAAAGCGAAACTACGCTCAATGCAACACGTATTTACACGTCCTTAAAAGTTGGCCATAAAATCAGGCATGGCATAATACCAGACATAATGAAACGGGTTAGTGTCTGAGGGGCCTGATACCCATTTGTGGTTTCGAACGTCATAGTGCGAAATCGGTAAGCTACCCACTAAAATCAATATTTGCACCCAAAATCGATTATATGACAAAAAAAATACAATATTAAATCAAATTCATTTATTTATCAAAACATAAACTAACAGTCTAATTTACATCAAACACAAATATAATTATTTGTTACGATCTTTAGGATCCAATATTATTTGGCCATAGCCGCGGTCATCTTTGAATTAATTTCCAAGTAGCGTCAATACAATACGTACAATTAGCGCTATTAAAGAGTCGTTTTGCATGTAAGAGACCAGTGATTGACTCGTAGACAGCCTATTTCGCTGTTTTGTTTTCATAAGATTAATATGCGAAAATATGCGTTCAACGTTGACGGATGAATGGGGCAGTGATAAAATATTAAAGATGAAAGTAGACAACAAAGGAAACATTTGAGTGTCATCGCCACGCTTTAGTAAACTTACTTCATCCCAAAATAAGAACATCATCAGGAAATGTTTTGATTTGTTCACATTTTTTTTAAATTTCCATGTATTCTCTGAAATCGTGAAAAATCCGAAATGCAACGAGCGTTTCGGTATTTCGGTAGGACAGAGCCCATATCGGTAGAAATACCGAAAAATCGGTCGGTTTGAGACCACTGCTGATACCGCAGGAACACGTCCCGGAGGCCCGCATTTCGATAAACGGCTAAGGCATTCGGCTAATAACTAGGCATAGTGTTCTTAGCAGGAGCCATTACTCCACCTAAAAGGATGGCCAGATCTCTCGTGGGAGGTGGAACTCTTGTTCGCTTAGCCTGCTAGACCCTTTGATCATATTTTTTCATTGTTACTTTTTCTATTGTTTTCAACATGTACTGTCGACATAAAAAGTGCTTCAAGGTATGATAATGTGTTTGTTTGCTCTCTGCCGGCATGCGGCATATACAATGTGGATCTGGACGTACGACATTAAATTAAAACGAGCACAGTACTAGTCCATCGAAATATTTTAAAACACGAAGATCAGTAGTTAATGGAAAATTAAAAAATTGCAGTTTTCAAACAAAATAAATAGCAGAATCAACTGCATAAAAAGTATACACGCTTTAACTACGAAGAGTCACTGACCAACGGTGAGGTGCGGGGTGCGGGACGCGGCGGCGGCAATGTTTACCCACTACATTGTTTATTATTACGGACTCAGATCTACATCATGTTGAAAAATAAGAAAATGAAAAATAATTTCCTGCGGCTAAAGTATTCATTGGATTTGATTGATTTTTTGTATACGGGTAAAGAACATGATTCTCTTTACGTGGTTTAAAGGAATGTCAATCGTCCTGTTCCACCTTGTATAGTGGTTCCAAATATGGAAAATACGTGGACTTAGGGACGAAAGTAATTTTATTTCAAAATTTTGTGAAATATAGAATGCCATCTTTGAGGAGCTCGTGGCTAAGTAATAACAGCCGCACGGGTCGATCCATCAGGTTAAGCTACGCTTGCCGGGGTTGTCCGTGGATGGGTGACCATCTTTATATACCGAGACTCCTCCGTGCCTCGGAAAGCACGTTAAGCCGTTGGTCCCGGCTGTCATTCGTAGATCTTTGACAGTCGTTACGGGTCGTCAGAAGACCGAAAGTCTAACAACCAGTCTTACCAAGGGGTATCGTATTACCCAGTTACTGGGTTGTGGAGGTCAGATAGGCAGTAGCTCCATGTAAAATACTGGTATTCAGCTGCATCCGGTTAGACAGGAAGCCGACCTCAACATACACTCAGGGGCACATTTAACCGTCCACCCATCTCAAATCACTTATCGTTTGTTTATGTTAACTTACGCTTTGACTACTAGGCGTAATTTGGTAAGTGGGTATATCTGCAATAAAAAAACAATCATTCCCGCGTTATGTTTACTTCTGTGTGTCTTCATTCAACAATAATCAGTTTAGTAGAATTTTGACATTCTCGCCGGTCGTTTTGTGTAAAGGATTTGTTTTGAGATGGAAAGGATTAAAACGTTGTGATACCATTTCATCGGATAAAACCGGGGTGTTGGGGTACTGTAATTTCATTTACATAAAAAAAAATGCCTCTGGACGCAGCTGGAGCAGCCAGGGCTGTGGCACTTGCAGATGCTGGGTTTAGTCAGCGTCGGATTGGACGAATGCTTGGATATCCACGAACCACTATACAAGATGCTATCCGACGTTACAGAGAGACCGGTTCCTACACAAGAAGGCCAGGGCAAGGTCGTAGAAGGTGTACATCAGAGAGAGATGATCGTTATATCGTCTCGAACGTTCTTCGAAATCGGTTCACAACGGCTTCTGAGGCTCGTAACCGCATGTTTGAGGTACGAAATGTAAGTGTGAGCCTAAGAACAATAAGAAGAAGGTTAGCAGAGAGGGATCTGAGAGCATTTCGACCAGTTCGAGTCCCAGAACTGACCGCAACTCACAGAAGAGCGAGACTTGGATTTGCTCGAGAACATTTAAATTGGACTTCAGAACAATGGAAGGCAGTTCTCTTCTCTGATGAATCAAGAATCGCTTTACGAGGTCCTGATGGACGTCAGCACGTGTATAGACGCCACGGTGAAAGGTTTGCTGAATGTGCTGTGGTTGAAACAGTGGGCTACGAGGGAGGCTCAATAATGGTGTGGGGTGGCATTTGCTACGACGCCCGTACAGAGTTGGTCATCTTCGATAGAGGCAGCGTTAATGCTCATAGGTACGTGACAGAAGTCCTAGAACCACATGTCATTCCGTTTGCACCATTTATTGGCGACAATTTTGTTTTAATGCACGACAACGCTCGTGCACACACCGCGAGAATTGTCACCGATTACTTGGACGCCATCAATATTCAGCGATTACCATGGCCAGCTCGGAGTCCTGACCTGAACCCAATAGAGCATGTATGGGACAACCTGAAAAGACGGATCCGCAGTCGTACACCAGCTCCTACAACCATCAGTGAGCTAAAAACTGCAGCTGTTGAGGAGTGGCAGAACATTCCCCAAAGCGACATCCAAGACATAATGGACGGGCTTTCAAATCGGTTGCTAGAGGTCATTAGGGCCAGAGGAGGAAATAAACATTATTAATCCGATAGTTTAGAGCCCAATTTTTTTTTATTAACATTTTTCTCATCTTTATTTTTTGTAAGAAAACTGCATATTCTCATTTTTTTTAATTTTTTGTCTTAGTTAAACCATTTTATAACTTACATTGTTTTATTTTTTATCCTAAAGGTTCACCCAATATAATATTATAACAAAATTAATTAAAACACAATGGAATTTTAAAGAAATTGACAAAATGTAGGTGGCCGGATAAATGTGCCCCTGAGTGTAGTTGGGAAAAGGCTAGGCAGATTGATATATAGAATGCCATCTTTACATACCAAGACCCCTCCGTCCCTCGGAAAGCACGTTAAAAAACCGTTGGTCCCGGCTGTCATTCTTGGATATTTGACAGTTGTTACGGGTCGTCAGAAGCCCGAAAGGCTGATAACCAGTCTTACCAAAAGGTATTGTATAATATTACCCAGTAACTAGGTTGTGGAAGTCAGATAGGCAGTTACTCCATGTAAAGTACTGGTATTCAGCTGCATCCGGTTACTGACCCCAACAATTGGGAAAAGCTAGGCTAAGCAGATGATAAATTTCAATAATTATAATTTAGGAACCACTGCACTTTAACATCCCCGCCGCTTATTAGAGTAGCTATTTTTTTTTTGGTAGAATAGACCCTTTTTTGGTATACATTTGAAAACCCCAAAGGCGTTAAAAATAATAATAAGGCAAGAAAAGAGAAGAGTATTCTATTCTATAAGGCGTAGTCGACGGAGCACCGCTTGGCGGAGCTCCTATTTCTGAATGGTTTAGAACAAAATAACCAAGAAGGGAATGGCGGGGTTTTTGTTCGCTCGCTCACTAGACAACGCCACCCCCCTTCGAACCTAACCTGTCCGAGTCGGGGTGCCCCAAGACCCCAGCTCGCTTCACAGCTTTTGCATCTTAAATTCTCCTAGTAACATTGCCGTTTTACTAAGACGAGATGTGTTTTTTTTTTGTATATTATGTCTCCTTTATTTCATTTACTAAACAAACATATTAGTTACATTTTTAAATATTTTTATAAACACATTAAAAAATATAAAAAATAGTAGCCCACCGGTATCGGGAATAGGGTCCAAGCTACCGGTGGTCAGGTCTCCTGAGAGAGGAACCTCCTAACGATACGTGCCGTATCGGGAACTACCGCTTTCTGGATCAAGCCCTTGATCCAGCTGCCCAACGAGAGCCTCTTCAGATGTTGGTCGAGACTCTTGGCTATTATGCCATTTACCGTCACGACTATCGGCACAATGACTGCTGTATCCACATCCCACATGTCGACAACCTTGCGAGCCAGGTCAAGATACTTAATCTGCTTATCTTTTTCAGCTTTCATGAGGTTCT
The DNA here is from genome assembly GCA_947568875.1 of Fissipunctia ypsillon. Lineage (NCBI taxonomy): Eukaryota > Metazoa > Arthropoda > Insecta > Lepidoptera > Noctuidae > Fissipunctia > Fissipunctia ypsillon. Next base: position 19,950,510 of record OX387660.1, on the reverse strand, counting down.
CGTCATGCGGAACCGCTATATCAATAATCATTGTGCGACGCTCTATTCGATCTATCACCACTATGTCTGGCTTATTGGCAACAATAGTCCTATCAGTGATGATAGCTCGATCCCAATACAACGTGATATTGCCATTTTCGAGAACTGGGTCGGGCATATACCTATAGTACGGTACTTCCGATTCCACAAGGCTGTATTTCAGAGCAAGTTGCTGGTGGATAATCCTGGCTACAAGGTTGTGCCTATACAAGTAGTCTCCGTTAGCCAGACTAGAACAGCCAGAAATAATGTGTCGGATTGATTCTCCGGGACGGTGGCATGCCCGACAGATGTCAACCGTGCCGTTCTTCACAATATATTTCCGCTAGTTGTTCGTCACGATAACTTCGTCCATAATCGCAAAGACAAAACCTTCGGTTTCCCCAAAGAGATCACCAAATCGCAACCAGGATACGGACGCCAAGAGGTCTACATCGGGTCCATGTAGGACCCGGTAGAAGCGCCCGTGAAGCTCTTTGCTCTGCCATACCTCCCTGCGGTCATTAGTATCTAGTACTACAGGTTTGCGCCAGTTCTCGTTAGCCAAGGAAAGCGGAGTAAAGCCCTTGTCCACTGAGACCACATCTCGGTGCATCCCCACGTCGGCTTCTAGGAAGTATTCCCTGAGACTGCATACCTCACGGTTGTGCAAGTTCTTAGCATTTAAGAAGCCTCAACCTCCACACTTCCGCGGGAGTATATTATGTTATTATTGACAAACTAATTATTGTGATAATTAAAACCTGTGATTACTCCACCAGACTATAATATTGTATTAATATATACGATTATTTTAACCATTTTTTTATTATTATTTTAATCTAGAAATTGTCATTTAGTCCTGTTCCTGCTGATGGTACTTTTAAGCAAGATTGACTTTTAATCGACTTTATCGAGATAATTAGAAATCGTGGTCCTCCAGGACCTGTACCTGCGGGATCGGGGTCCTCAGCCTATAACCCAATGAAACACTTGTTTCAGATCTGATACAGCTAAATCAGTAAGCAGTTACTTAGCTAGTGTTTTTGTTGGAATTCGTTTTTAATTGTAGATAATTACCTATGTGTTCAGCCTCGGTTTCACTACTTCATTTTAGGATTCCTTGCTAGTCATTTATGTAGGATTTGTGATGGAACACTTTTTTTTTTGTGGATGGGAAATCATCAAATGACTTCTCCCACTCTGGGCGGAGCGGGAGGGCGTGTCAGACTTACTGACTAAAACCCACCCCGTGTTCCTTCTGTTGCCTGTGCCGGGGCCACGGTAACTCTTTCGAACATCTCGCAACCCTGGCTGGTGATGGAACACTGGGTTTGTAAATCTACGTATGTAACTTAATTATCAAGATCATTAAACCATACGTCATTAAGTGTCATTCATTATATTAAAGAATAAACTCTACGACATCTTTCATTTCTTGCAGCTAAAAGATATCCATTTATTTTCATTCTACAATCCTATTAAATAACCTGATCTCAAAAAATGCATTCACAAACGAAAGCTAAGGAACCAACCTATCGACTTCTTGGGTACTCTACAACTACATTTTTTTTTTTAATAGCGAGCATTTTTTTATACAGAACCCACATTATTATGAGCATAGATGCTTGTCAAGTTTTTATAAAGCTCAGCTCACAAGGTAACTTCTAAATTAAGAACGGTTTAATGATACCTTTTGGAATCAATTGAGTATTATGCTGTTGCCAAGCGGAGTGGCGACCGAAGGTCATCTATGAAGTTTGCTTTAACTCAGCGGTTCGAGATTTTTTATTTTACATTATGGCTCTTTCTTTTCAAGTTTTAGCGTGTATATTATAATGTTAGATGATTTGTGTCGTCGGTAGGTACCTACATTCGCACTCGTTTTTTTTTAACTTTCAAGATTAAAAAGTAAATGACGTAAATCCACTGTAGAGATAAGTGATTTCGTGTTGTGCATATTATTTTATATTTTAGAGCGTCCTACCCAAATGGTTTGGAGGAAAACAGCATTTCTTCCAAAGAAGTTTCCCTAAACTTTTACTACAAAGCGAAGAAAAGTTACGAACTACGAATGCGAAAAATGCAATGAATTGATTCACAAACCCAATTTATTGTTGTTTTTCTGAAAAATATCACGTCTTTTATATTTGAATAATGCAGTTCTGCCTAATGGCTGAACTTTAGATGGTAAAACAAGTGTACCACGATGCCGCAAGCCGATGTACGCACGAACGCGAAAATAACGCGGCGTGATTTTATCGCGCACTGGATTTTCAACGCTCTGCTTAGCGCCGAGAGTTGAAAATCTAACAGTGTGTTTTTTCCACGTGTTGGAATGCACTCTGCTGGATTCTCAATGCTCGGCTCAACATGAGAATTCAAAAACCAGTGCGCGATAAAATCCTGCCGCGATATTTTCGCGTCCGCGCAACGTCGGCTTAGACTACGCACAGCAAACTAAAATCGTATAGGAAGAAATTGAAACAACTAACCATCTGGTATCTGGATTTGGTCGTAGACATATACCTACCGTTGTCTTTTAAAAACTTTCGCTGACCATCGAGAACAGAGATCGGATGCTCAATTCTTTGAAATATTTGGCTTTTTATATTAGTCTAATTCAAACAATGCTAGTGAGAGCTACGATATGGAATGAACGACAATTTAGTTTTTTTTTTAAATGGGTTTTCGGTGTTCAGAAACTCTGAACTCATATGTAACTACTATCTTTTATTGAAGTAAGCTAAGCATAGGCACAAAATACCCGAAATACGAACGAAAATCAGATGCCTTTTCGAAAATTATAAGACTCAAAAATGTTCCAACACTTGTTGCCTATGCTGTAACTACAGCTATGATTGAATAAATTATGTAAATTATTACTCACATACCTACTTAAGTACCTATATTAAAAATTAAATATTTTCACAACAAAGAAAATCACTACAAATCTAATAGCTACTGAAATAAATTTAGCTAATCATTTGAAACTTGTACCAATGATTGAATGCTAAGTTTTAGACAAAATAATATTACCATTAGATGACCTAACCTTACACTAAAAATTAAGTTAGTTTATACTACGTAATTGACCATTGTTTTATTAATTTTATTAGAGATATAATTTGAGAATATCACCATGTTAATAAGACTTTTGAGTGTTTGAATTTATTTGTTTGACTAGTATTTTCTGATTTATATCCTTAGTGGACTGCTCACTGGTACAGTACCTATGTAATGTAAATATGTACTATCAGGGAAACTTGCATCTGACCAATTTGAAAACAAAATTCCGTGCATATGTTGACCACATCTGTTAGCAAGCGTTACCATAGCGGCCGAGCAATGCAAGCTAGAATAGTCCTTACGGTCTATAGATGTTCGTTCCTCCCATGGTACAGTGCTGTGAGACTAGAAGATAATCCAAGATCCCTATTACCCAATTTTATAGATTACGGGATTGATAACTCTTTAGCAGTACTTAAGTATAATAAACAATTAGAAATTATAAGGTATACTTGTAGCTTGATGGTCATTCATAAGAGGCTTATAAAACTAGATCATTAGATATTACCATACTATATTTTTCAATTAACTTGTCTAGTTTATACATCTCAAATGAAAAAACAATAAAATAAACAAACCTAATCAATCAGATAGACCTTTTTGAATCATAAACACAAGCAAAGTATCGGCATAATAAAAAAATAATGCAATCACACTGATAGCAAGACTGATATAGATCCTATGTTAGCTATGTATATTCAGGTGAATGACCTGAACGTTATGACTTTCAGGATTCGGCCGGGTAATGGGTAATAATGCCGGGTAAGTTAGAGAAGAATAATAACTAATATTTATAACTGAAAAAACATTGATTAAGAAAGGAAAATACAAATGGTTGTATTATTTTATTTAATACTAGCTGTTGCGCGCGACTTCCCACGAGTGGATATCAATGCTTCCCTATTTGAATCGGATTTTGTTCACAATTTCATGGGTTTAAATTTTATTGTGCGGAACCCTAATGGCTTTTCTAAAAGAAAAGTACCCTAAGTTATTCCTTATAACATCAGTTATCTGCCAGTGAAAGTCCCGTCAAAATCGGTCCAGCCGTTTCGGATATTAGCCGGAACAAACAGACAGACAAAAATTTTTAAAATTGGTTTTTCGTTATAAGTATCACTTATGAAGTTATGATTAAAAAAATGATTTTTTCATATGCATTTAGTAAAAAGATGTTATTTTGACATTACAAACAGACACATCAATTTTATTTATTAGTATAGACATAGATATGTAATTTAAAATTGGCAAATTATGGTGTAAAACACCAGTTTTTCAGCATGATTGGCATTAAGTCAACTTCTTTTCTTCTCATGAATTAATCCTGCTTCAGAAAACAGGTGTTTGCTGTAAATAGAACTTGCAGGTGTTGATAAATATTTAGCCGCAACTATTTGTAATATTGGATAAGTATCCTTTTTTAGAAGCCCACCATGTGTAGGGATTTGTATCTCTTCCAACCATTGCCGAGCTTAAATAATGATCTAATTCCGATGCGGCAGATTTTTTTGCACAATCATTTTGTTCACTACTGGTTGACCCGTTATTAACATTAGCAGCAGTTTTTTTCAAAATTGATCATGCATGCGTCACAGCATGTCTGTGCTGCCGTGTACTTGGTTGCCGGGTACCCAGAAAAACCATTACCCTTCCATGTTATGACAGTGGTATTAGCTATATCTACACAATATGCATGGAAATTAGTATACACAAACTTGGAAAGCATAGGTTGGATAAGACAGTTGCTTCCAAATGTTCTGCAAATGATTTAAATGGATTTGGGAAATCCAGTTTGTTTTGGGCATTTATTTGAGAATCATACTATAACTGATATGTGCAATTTAATACCCTTTCTGTGTATCATCATGTTAGTTATATTGTGGCCTTTTGAGTAACAAAATCAACACTGTTTGGTATTTATTATGGTAAAAATGTTTTATCAGAGCAATCCAAATGTTTCCAAACAACCTTTTCTGATATTGTAGACTTCAACATAGAAATTAAAATCTGTAAATTTGTTTCACTATGTACTGAGACTTACTAAAAGAAGTAAATAGAATGATTGGGGACATACCATTTCATTAAACAACATAATATACATAATTATAAACAGATGCATCATACATCTATTTATGTGTATAATAGACTAAGAACATCAAACTAATATGGGGTTCAACAACACTAAAATGACACCATTCATGCATATTCCATTACATTTTGATGACCAAGTCTTGGTAAGTAATTGATTGTTATTTTAAGTGTATTTGCATGATAAAGAATATGCTGGGTTAATGGATGGCCAGTGTTAATAAAAAGTGTATTCTGTCCTTGTTCAGGTCATGACCATCTTGTGTTGAAGCTTAGACAGAATCATTAGGTAGTGACTTCAGTATGCTGGACAGATAGAAAACCAAATAATTAGACTATTCAATTAATTAGTCAAGTGCAATAGGTACAGGTGGGCAGTGTAAATTGATCAATAGTGAATGGTCTTTATTTAATAAGCTAACTGGTTTTTACACTTTTGGCTATTGAAGTCCCAACAGTTTGATACCCAAATGTGGATTATAATGGATTAAATAAAAGAGAATGGATACTATAGAACATGTTCTACTCATTATTCAAATAAACCCACATTTTTTTTTAATCAGATTCTTTGTGTTTATTTTTTGGTAGTAGTTTTCAAATAGTAATTTAAATTGAAATAATAATGAGATTATGTCTGCACAACAGACTCTATTGCTGTTGCAAAATTTGTCAGACATTCAAAATAATATAGTTAGCAATAAAAGTGCACTTTGGAGATAGCTCTAGAAACCAACTTCATCATGAAAATTTAAAAAAAACTTAACTATTTAACACACATTCCATGAAAAGCATTAGTTATGACTGATGTGTTCTCTAATCCTACACAACTTTTCATAATAGATGCATATTACTTTGCATAATTATTTTGCTTAACTCTGAGCTCCGATAAGCACTATACTTGTTATAAAACGATTCAGTTTCAAGCAAAAAAAATGCACTAAACCACCATTTAATCAACCTATAAATCTTCAAACATTACTTTATTTGCATAAAAATTATGATAGTGTGCAAATTTTTTCAAACCAGTAATTGAACCATGCTCGCTCAACGTTACAACAAAAAATATAACCAAGAACAGCAATATTTAAGATATTTTCACACATTGAATGTTATCAGATTAAAACTCATAGATATTATAATTCCTAACACTCAACACCATTCTACAATGATTATCAGATAGTTTCTATGTACACAGCCCTAATAGGCATGTACTATAAGCCTATATATACAACGTTATAGGTTATATATCTTGTTGCCATGCGAGATTTCATTGCTCTCTCATTAGATAATTGTCGCGTTGCAAACGAAAATTAACTCGTGGTTGCATTAATAATCGTGTTTCCGATATATTTATGCATTTAAACACAATTACATTGCTTATTTCATAGTAAAATCAACGTTTTGCGCGTACGTACTGTACGAGACCTTGTAACCATAATATGATCAGTCAGATCACTTTATGGACATGTAGGACTCTACAGTTCAACGTATATTACCTATTTTCATTCTTTAACTAGTAAAAATACCATAACCTTTATCACCAGAGTTTTATGAATGGAATTTATAGGTTATAAATTGAGTACCCTTGACAAAACTAAAAGGATGGTCAAAGCCAGGTTATTACGCTAATTCCAAGGTGATTTTACGAGGATAAATAAAACCGTATTGGGAACATCGCTCTAATGAAATCTCAAGGCCGGGATCGCGGGTTTGATCACGTAAAGGACTCACCGACACACAACATCGATCTCGAGCTGCGAGAGCGGATCGCTGCACACGGTAACAACAATATAGCACATAAAAGGATACAGGCTAAGTCCAGGTTGAATCCGTCCTTGATGTAGCGCTTCCGGCGCTTGCTGACGATGCCCTTGATAGGGTTTGTCATCTTGATGTTAGACATGGAGTTGGCCATGGCTGTCAGTTGCTCGATGCGGCGCGGCAGCAGTTCTGCCGCCGCAGTGCCCTTAGCGGGCCCGCCCGCTCCAGGCACCTTCCGCTTCTCTGGTGCCTTCCGCTCTCGGCGCCGGCAACTCATGCAAATCCCCATAAAATAACCTCCGCCGCGCAGAACGTGCCCCGCTCATTGGGCCGGCGGCGGAGCGCGAGCGGCCTGACACCGGAGGCCGTGACCGGCGCTCAGCTCGCGCCCGCCATGCCTCGCGCTGCCGCTGCACGCGCCTCGCCTTGCTGCCTTGCCTCCAGCCGAGCCTTGGCTCCGACAAGCACCGAGCACTTCCACACCGCACCGCCAGACCGAAAGCACCGTACACTTGATACACTATAGCATAGCTCCACGCCCGGCACCGAACGCGTTCAAATATCGCTTTACAAGCGATGAAAAAATTAACTCGCGCGAATGGCGTCCATCCTGCGTTTGCACTAGTACACGGACGAAGAGAAACAGTTGCACAAGAAAGAAAGATGATGGTTATGGCCGAAAGTGTACTGCGTGTCTCTTTCGCACTACCGCAGTCCGCGCTCGTGTGATAAAGATAACACACAACCTTTATTTCTAGTGGTGGTTAGCTAGCTCTCTTTGTTCATTACAGTTTCCATTTAGGTCCGTAAGGTGGCGCTGTGGGTATTCAAGTTACCGCCACTTTTCAATTCCAAAAACCTTATCAACCAGGTTATCCGTATTTTTCTCGAGTCGTTACTCGGGAAAATAAGAATGAATTTTAATATTTTATATTCAATCAATGATAATACATGCTTCACAATTAAAACAAATAATAAAAAATGTTTGATTTATGAGTTCGCACTTTGCAGGTCTTTTATCTTCAAGACCTTCACGACCGTTCACGACAGATGGCGGTGTTGTAGCATAGAGTAACGATAGAGTACAAGCATAGACAGCGCTTAGCGCGGTAAACCTCGAAAAGTTTTTCATGTATGAGGACTTGAATATTAAATTAATAATACCCTTATAAAGTGTTTATTTACATTTTGATTTATGTTTAATAATACATTTTAACATAAAATTTTATAGCACATTGATTTATTGATTTATACGAGTACTTAGTGAATTTAAAAATTATATTTTACTTTTTTACTACAATCGCGGTCACAGAGGTTTTACAGAATTGTATGAATTGTATGACCCCGTGTTCTGCAATAACTACAAATCATTGTGTAATATAGGCACAGTCATTGTCCTTGCATACACAATAATATGTAAGTAAAGGAAAACTGGACAACGTCGACTACAAGGTGTACCTATTCAATAGAAAAAAAGCTACGTTACTTAGAACGTGCTATTGAATGCAACACGAGGTACAATAAATTATTGTGACTAGTGTTACTAATTTACATTTACATAAGTATGTATTCATTGTGCAGCTATGCAAATAATATAAGAAACTCCTTGCCTACTTAGCTATGTACTTATTTTGTGATTTCATGTGAGTTTTTGCGACAATAGTGAAGACGCACTCTGATCGGTACGCAAACATCTTAAACTTCTTGTGGCAAGTGGTGGCTTGTGGCTCACTTCTACATATAGTCGTTTTATTCCCCACAGTTACCTAATGTAGGTATCCATAACCAATCTGTATTCAAAAATAATGTTGAAATTATAGCTAAGTAGGTAGTCCAAATAATATTTCACGTCTAATATAATTGGACGCAACACTATAAAATATAGTATCTTATCTTCAAACCGTATCACGGCTCAGTAGTTTTAAGTATGCCATATGCCATCTAATAGATAGAATGCGTAGATAAATTAATGCTTTGCTAATTGGGGGTCCAGCTTCCGTTAACACCAGCGTGTTTATTTATAGAATTATTATTTTTTAACTAAGTAGGTGACTGGTGCAAGCAGGTAACTTCAAGACGTAGTACCAACCCATGTTGGTTTAGGATGAGTTTCTAAGAAACCACACAACTCGTGGACTCGTGGTCTGAGGCTCGAGTTCATCCCCAGTGCACCGGTTATTTACATTGAACAAGAATATTTGCTCCATAACTTTGGGAGCATTGACGCATTACTCATTTTCAAATATTTATTGTTATATTACCCACACCCACATAATAATATCAGTACGAATTTACTGTATCTATTATAGTGGCATAGATAATTGGTTGCGAGTAGACAGCTTGTTGCCACCCGGCTCGCGCACACGCACTGCACGATGTTTGACGATACAAATAGGGCTGCCACGTAGTACGCGGACTCATTGTCATACAAATGAAGGTGATAAGTTTTGTACAGCTATAATTCACAACACACAGTGAATTATAATGTTACGCTTCTATTCAGGATTTTGAGTTATACCTAGTGATTTTTGGATGATAACGTGATTGTTAATGAGCGATCAGGAAACTTTCAATTGTTCCTAGAAATAGGTTAGTTTTATCTAGGAAAATAATTCATAGCACCTCTTACCTGGTCTAACGAATAAATGATGTTCCTACATATTTCATAATTTTTTTGCTATCTTTTCAGCAGTCAGAGTCATTATTTTTGATGACCCGATTTCGTTGACCTTGTCCAAAATTATTTTATTAAAAAAATCATGAAGTGAGCTACAGCCCTACTTATTGTTAGGAGTTATCAGATTCTAAGAACTGCCATTGATGACTATCACATGACTATGCAGTTAGAATAAAGATTTCATATCTACTTTTTTCAGTTTTTTGAGCAATGTGGGTGTATTTCTTTATTAGTGTTACCAACTCAGTAATAACTGCTTAGATACTTAATTTCGATGCCCCGACGAAACTAGTCAAACTAGGCCTATGTTTCGGATGGATGGAGCAGTCACAGTAATTTTGATTCTTAAAAATAAAATTTCAACCATGTTGATAGAGCAACATTTTTAGATTTTTACATCTTTTAGCAAATCTTTGCGTCCTACACTACTAGAAATACAGTTTCTCTTTCCACAATCGATTGTACAGCCTAGCCCAGTCCGTTACTCTCTCTTACTGTAGACATACCTACAGCCCTTTCCAAACGGAGCATCAGGGCGCATGTGTTGAACAAACAGGCCGGTTTACTTATTAAGAAAAACTGTTTTTCTTAGGTACTTATGTTGCTTTATGCTAATGGGTACCGCCGTACCATCCAACGCTTACCGTTTGGTTGCCCAAGATAGCTCCTCTCCGTTTTGGTAGCCACCAGCCCTTGTTTTATTCACCGTCCTATTATATAGAGATTCTATCGTTCCCAATGACGTCATTAGCCTTAAACTCACGACCTTCTGGTCACCGTGTTTCTTATCAAGATTATCTGATTAGTTCACATTTTGGCAAGGGCAACCAGGGGCAACCCTACTTACTACAACAGTCGGCTGCTGGGTCGCACCTTGTCGATATCGATGTACAGATAAAATAAGCTCGGTGACAGATGATTCATATGCCTAAGCAATTAGTGATGACCTTGTGAGTAACCAAGGGGAATAATTTATCATCCGCTGTAGGCATTTACAATTTTACAGTTTACAACGAGCGTAATGATTGTGACATGACGACAGAACAGACAACGGGAAGGAAAGAAACTACCGACTCAACAGATGTTGCCAGGTTCCTTATGTTCCTATTCATTACAAAGAACAAGTGTTCACAGAAAAGAATGAACCTTGAATACTTCCACCTTTGAGCTTACACGTGCTGCATATTCCTTTGTACGTCTCACTGCCCGCCAGGCCAGGTAAGTACTATTGTATAAGTGCCGATTGTAGTGCATACAAGTAGCAGGTGAACAATTAAACTTATATCTGTATAAATACCCGTAATTATTTTTGATTGCCGCATTTCAACAGGTGATCGTAAATTCAGTGTCTAGCAAAACTGGACAAAGAAAAGAAATTTGTCATCATCGAGAATAGTCTGATTCATCAGTATCGTATCAGTCTTTAATCCAACAAAGGAGTAACGTCCTATACAAGGTGTAATTTTAATCATCGTTAACCTCATAAGGGGTCATTATACTCATCATTATGAACAACTTTTACTATGGGACAAAACCAGAAAGCGCGAAAACAAAAAACTGCTGCTCCCTACATTTATGTTCGCATAACTTGTCAAAATGTAGGGAACAGCAGATTTTTTTTCGCGATTTCAAGTTTGGTGCCATACTAAAAGTTGTTCATAATGATGAGTCCAATGACCACTTAAGAGGTTAACGGTGATTAAAATTACACCTTGTATAACATCATGTCTCAAAAAGGAAGCCATTTGCTAACCTTCGCCAGATATTCTTTGGTCTCTAACGACTTCGTCGAGTTAAGGCCAGCCTAGTCGAGTATATATCTAATCAATAAGTTATCCAAAAGCTAAGTAGGTACCCACTTCTTATATAATAGGTACCCTACTTAAAATCAATGCCTATCATTTGGTATCACCCATAGATTATGGTATCACCACTCGAACTCATAGTAGAGACTAGAGAAAGTCTAGGAGCCCTTAAATAGGGCACTTAAATGTTAAGGCATAATCAAAGATAATTGTCCAGGTCTAGACTTCATTCAAGATAAGTTTATGCTGGAGACGATAACAAGGTATGAAATCTACGAATGATTATCGTCAAAGTCAAATTACTCACACATGGCGTAACATAACGATTACGTTTAGGGGAGAAACATGATGAAAGGGAGGTAAAGAATTTCACAATGATTGCTGCCTCAGTGTAATTTAATGTTTGGCATCGTTGGCATGTCCGGAGCTCTCAGGATTCGCTGTTCTTGACGCACACGGCAAGGAAGACGTTATCATCAATTCTGACGTTCGAAAAGTACTGATTCTCAGCCTAGTTTGATTAATATGACTTTTGATTATAATGATTCGCAATTTTAATTGTATTTCGGATCTTGCTTACCCGATTAGCCTACTTTCTTCAGACAGATCGAAAATTGAAAATTTTTTTGGCGTTTGTTTACTGAGACGAGCTGGATAAAACCAACAGGCAATTAATGGTCTAAATTAGAGCTAGGTCGAAAATTCGAAATAACTGGCAAGTCATGGGCCTTGCTCGATAACTATCTGTAACGTTTGCTTTAAATCCCATTCCATGATGTAAAATTTTTAGGTGCACAGGTACATTGTGCAGGACCAAACATGGACATGATAAATATGATTAAATGAAAGCCCTCAAAAACTTCTGATAGAAAAACAAAAATACTCTCTAGATTTAAGTACCCTAGTTACCTAAGTAGATTTCAGGTGCTTAACTTAAAAAATCGTTTATCAATTTATGAATGCTGGGCATATACCTACCTCGAAATCTCCGCAAACAGTGCATAGCATTTTACATATCGCATTAAATACCTATAACATTGTCAAATGGGGGAACTGTTTATCAACGACTGCACGCTCAGTACAACGATGTAAGTACACAGCAACACGGTAAACGGTAGATATTGCCAGCTGCTCGTGCCTTTCAAATTCAAATTATTTATTTCAGACATGAGTCCATAGTGTTAGTACATAACAAAATTACTTAAAAGACTAGTGTTGGTAATAAAATAAGAAGGGAAAATAATATCCTCAACTGGTGTGGATCCTTACCCAGTGGCGCAGCAGAGGGGAGACCCACCGACCTCGGAACACACTCAGGAGACTTAGAAGCGTTGCTCAGCCGGCCGGCCATGGATGCGGTCCTTTTTCTTATTATGGCGTAAAAATCATCTGTGTGCGCCTCCGCTAACATACCGAACGCACTACAATGCCACGACAGCTCCAACAGTATCCTGAACGACCTCCTCGACCCTTCCTTCCTTCTTTCGTCTCGATCCTTTGACGGTGTAGTTGCTTTTGCTGAAGGTAATCTGACACATCATAGTTACAGATATTTCAAAGGTTTTAAAGACAGATCCTTCCAAATGCAGTGGGGTAAGCCTGCTTTTTCATAAAGTCCGGATAGATTTGCCTATACCTACAGGTAAATTAAAAGAATGGAATAAAATTGGTGTGAGTAATCTGCCAGATAAGTTAACCGAAACATTAGTGTCAGATGTTAGGAAGTGGTGAAACAGGCCATCAGTTTTTTTACTGGCTGGATGCTTGCATTTTCGTGATATCTGAAGCTGTCCTTCAATCCGTTTCTTCAAGTTTCCTGGTGTGAAGCGCTACTTGGGGCTCTCTACCACAGTCCTTTTGAATGCAGTTACTAATTTACTATGCGTCTTCGTGATTTACAATGTCAATGCGACGAAGTGTCACTTTGACTTTTGACAATACTCGTAAATAAAAATCCTGCCGCCTGGCCGAGGCTCATTTTCTGTGCACCTGCCGTACTCAATAAATCGACCACCCGTCTGGCGGAGTGTGCTGAAGTGCTGTTGAAAATTTTCTAAGAAAACAGGCAAAATAACTATGAAGTTATCAATACAATATTATTGTGATTTCTATCTTTCTTTCTTTTGTAGGTAAAAAAAGAAAGAATGTTGGGCTATTCCACAAATTCTCATTGACAATCCCCATCAATGGGGATTTGTGGATTAACCCAACTTTTTGTCCACAAAACCCCATTGACGTCTCGTAGAAGTCATAATGGGGATTTGTGGACAAAAAGTTCACAAATCCCCATTGATGAGGATTTTCCATGTTGATTTGTGGAATAGCCCGCTTCAAAATCATTCAGATTGTGATTCATAGTGTGTTACGCAATTAGGGTGCCGCACTGACCGCACTCGACGCGCGTCGCAACCAGACAGAGCGAGCAGCCAACATACGGACGAATCACGAGCGTTGGCGCAGATTCCTTTGATAAACCCCGGCTCCACACTTTGGTCCCAACGCCGGTACTAACGTTGGTCTGATGTGCTTGGTAACGTTCCATAAATTCTAACACCTTTTCATTCGTCCATAAAGACGGCGGGCGTGGATGAGGACATCATACTTAACTGGATACTGACCCGCACTAGAAGCGCGTCGCAAGCAGACTGAACAAGCAGCCAACGTAAGGACGAATCGCAAGCGTTGGCGGAGTTTCCTTTGTTGAAACCAACACGCGCTAGCCAACTGCCAACACTCGCACCAACGAACGTTGGTTGGGGCGAATGCAATTTTCTAGATCCGATCTAGAAACTTGCATTCCAACGTATGGATCGATCCATACGTTGGACGAGCGACATTGGGGCTAACATTGGGGCCAACACCGGGGCCAACATTGGGACCAGCACCGGGGCCAACATTGGGGCCAACGTTAATTTTAGTTAGTTATTTTATATCTTTATTAATATTTGTGTGTCAGTTTTTTGTTCTTTTTAGTCAAAGCTGTTTTGTTATTAATTAAATTAAAAGCTTTTATTTAACTTCACTTGTATGTCCTGGAATTTTACAATCAATATTTCACCCACTTCCCGGTGTTCGATTGAGCTGAAATTTGCAACATGTATGTAAAGTCGGTGACAATGCAATATTTTGACGCCATCGAGCTGATCTGATGATCTGAACTCTAACGAAACGACGCAACCGCATCGAGTTTGGGCTCGTTTGATTTGTCTTGACAAGTAGTCTATTAGTAGATGATGTCCAGGGTCTGATGATGAAGCCGGAAGGTAGCCACAGGAACTCTGTAATAAAACAACGCAACCTCATCGAGTTTGGGTTCGTTTGATTTGTGTTGACAAATACTCTATTAGTAAATAATGTACCTACAGGGTCTGACGATGAAGCCAGAAGTTGACCACAGTTACTCTGTAATAAAACAACGCAACCTTGTACATCCTCTATTGTCCCGTCCATGAATCTTCTTTCCGCATGCATATATAGTTGATTTTATACTCTGTATACTATTCAAACATGGAGAGAGCATAAAATAATTGCTAGTCGTTGCGTTGAAACCGCAAATCCACGCCCAGCATTCAGAACTGGTAATAGTCAAGAGGGGTAATAAAAATCGACTTCGTGTCACACATCACAGAAGATCCAGAAGAGAACTTAGAAGACCTCGTGAAGCAATATTTCGAGATGGACGCCCTCTGCATCAACCCCAAGAGACCGAAGACTGATCCAGAAGAACGAGCACTTCCTATTCTGGAGAAGACCACAACAAAGATAGAAGAAGGAAGATTCCAGACCGGTCTTCTCTGGCGCATAGAAGATGTCAACTTTCCAGACAACTATGAAAACTCACTGAAGAGGCTCTTCAATATAGAAAAGAAAATCGATCGTGATCCCATTTGGAAGAAGAACAAAACTACAGTGAAACCACAAGCGCCCACGACGACGAGGAAGTCATCATAAGAAGAGAAAAAGCTGCTACCAGTAACACCCGAGCTGCTCAAGACAGCTGAAGAACTCCTGATGCGGTCGTCTCAAGAAGAGTCCTTCGCGGAGGAAATAGATAGGTAGTCTAAACAGCGGGAAGCCGATCAACAAAGAAAGCTGCCTTCACCAGCTCAGCGTCGACTCCATAAACGGAACACTTAGACTCAGAAGCCGCATTCGAGTGGTCCAAGACATGAAGGAAGAATTCAAAAACCCGCTGGTAATCGACGGTGATCATCCTACAGTGAAGCTCTGGATACAGGCTATACATCGACAACTCCATCACACTGGTGTAGAATCCACAGTCAACGAGTGCAGACAGCAGTATTGGGTACCTACTAAGACTGCGCCCACACGCCCAATACTGCGAAGATGCCTGTTCTGCAGAATGAAGACACAAGTACCGCCGCATCCGAGGACTGGAGACCTGTCAGCGTGTCGCTTAGTTCATCATAAGCGACCCTTCACCTTCACCGGGGTCGACTACTTCGGACCTGTATCAGTGACCGTCGGACGAACTCGACAGGAGATATATGTGGCCATCTTCACATGTCTCACGACGCGAACCATATATCTAGAAGTCGCCGGCTCGCTTAGCGCCGACTCCGCGGTGATGGCAGTGAGAAGAATGATCGCACGACGAGGCTGCCCGACTGAAATATGGTCGGATAACGGCACCAAATTAAAGGCCGCCGACGAGGAACTACGGCAGGCGATCGACGCAGCGACTGCAGAGGAAGCAGCGAAGAGGACCATCTCCTGGCGCTACATACCGCCTGGAGCTCCATTTTTGGGCGGGGCTTGGGAGCGAATGGTACGCTCCGTCAAAACGGCTCTCACCGCAACGTAACATTAACGTCATGCGACAGAGGAGGTCCTCACGACTCTACTGGCAGAAGTAGAGAACACCGCAACAGTCACCAGCTGTCAGCCCAGAGGATCCAGAAGCCCTCATTCCCAACCACTTCTTGTTGGAAGGACCAGGGCGCGTGTAGCAGCCAGGTAATTTCACCGAGCAAGACACCATCTCACGGTCCAGCTGGCGAGCAGAGGCTAGCGAACATCTTCTGGCTACGCTAGGTGAAGGAGTACCTCCCTGAGCTCCAACACCGGCGGGAGCCTCATGGACGAGGCCAAGCAGTGCGTATCAACGATCTCGTGTAGATCATAAACCCGAACCTGCCCCGCAATGTGTGGATCCGAGGAAGAGTCGTTGCTACGTATCCGGGTCCCGACAACATCGTGCGGACAGTGGACGTGCTGACCAAGGGAGCTATCCTGCGCCGGCCAGTGAGGAAACTGGTGATTCTGCCCCTGGCAACAGACGTCGGCCCCGCACCTGTAGGTGATGCAACTGGAAGTCGCACGGCGGGAGAAATGTGCAGGACCGTCGACGCCTTACTTTAAATTAGCATAATAATAGTTTTAGGCAGGTGGAGTTTTTAGTTTGAGAAAACCAAAATGCAAAACCTTACAGATGTTAAAGATCCCACGGCGCTCGGAATGTTAGGTTATTGTATTTTCCAAGCGTCATTGTTTTATTTTCTAGATGATTTACTAATAGAAACGAATTCATTGTTGTCAGCACCTATTGAGAAAAATATGCATTTCTTTAGTAATTAGTTCTAGTAACAGTTTGTGCGGACATTGTAATTCGCACCAGATGTGTTTCTTAGTTATTTTAAATATCGTAGCGTAGCAAGTATTATTGTTGACCCAAAGCGTGGGAAATAGAAGGGATAAAAATAAGGCTACTTGCCACTAAGGCATATAAAAGGGCCTTACTTGTCGGTCAAAATCAGTTCGTATTCAAATCTTGTACAAGACAGTTGGCAGTAGTACTCGGAATAATATACTTCGAAGAAAGAACAGTCTTTCACTCTCCACCAATCCAGCCACAGCAAAGTGTACAGGAACGTACGATTCTCATAGCCAAAAATAAGGAATTTTAGTGATAGTTTAGTTCGGTGTACAAGAGAATCGGCACCAGTGTCATCTTAGTGCTGTCAAACTAAAATATAGTTAAGTTGTGTCACTTTAGTCAATTTCAGAATGGGAAATCGTCGTTTGACAGGAATAAACTAAATTTTGGTGATTTTAGTCTAGTTTAGAGGCATTTGTGACAAGAGAATCGGCACCATTGTCGTTTCGGGGCTTAGGTATGTAGGGCAAAACTTGGGTAATCGGTGATAGTTTTGTTTTTTAATTGTAAAATTCGATTCATTGATCAGATTATTTTTTAAATTTACTGTGATACAGTAGACAAAAGAAGCTTTGCTAACTTATATCTAAAAATGTGGCAAATACTATAATGATTGAAAAATATATATTTATCAAGTCAGTAGTAACTTGGTAATAAAACACATATTATCTATCACCGAATAGCTACATATCACGGATTAGCCAAGTTTTGCCCTACTGTAACGATTCGCCCGGTGCTTTAGGCGAACCGTTAACTGAAAAGGGATTGGTGTGTATAAATAATACGCCGTAACATTTTTCAATATCCTTCTAATCATAAAATAATGCCATTACATATTTCTATACACCATCAGTCAGAGCCGGGAGGCCGACTGTCCACCACCTTCATTTTTCTTCACCTATTATATTCTAATTTTCAAAATCAATGTTTGTCTTTTAAATCAATCAACGTAAAACTAGTGGAGGTTGCATGCTAATCGCACGCCCGGTTAAAACCTCTACATTAGCTACTGGATAAAATAGAGCTACCGTAGTGTCCAATTTTATCCATATAAGACAAACATTGACTCAGCCTACCTAAACGTATCAGAAAGTTGACCTAAGCATGGAATTGAAATTTACAACATGGGGTCTATCCCTTACATGAGAAAGCTAAACTCAGTAAGAACGAATCGCGAAGATCCGGCACTACGTCAAGTATCAGTCAAACTAAACCTTAATATGTGCCACAAAGCACCCACACAAACTAACATTCTCACTGTTTTAGCCTCGTTAGCCAAAAACCATGCAGGAAAAAAAGGTCCAACGTGCCCCTTAAAAGCAAATAATATGATGTGACAATTCACATCAGCCCAGAGGGGGCTAAGGAAGGAAAAATAAACTGTACATCATAATCCGTGAGCCACAGAGCCAGAGGGAGGGAAAAGGTCAAG
Source organism: Fissipunctia ypsillon (assembly GCA_947568875.1). Classification (NCBI taxonomy): domain Eukaryota; kingdom Metazoa; phylum Arthropoda; class Insecta; order Lepidoptera; family Noctuidae; genus Fissipunctia; species Fissipunctia ypsillon. Next base: position 19,931,983 of record OX387660.1, on the reverse strand, counting down.
AAGTAAAAGTTCATGCGCAAGAACCTAACTCATGGCCACACTCCAGAGGAAAAATCTCAAAAATATCCCGAACTCACTAAGCTCCATTGACTGTCGGATAATTCAGACCAAACTGTGGGTCCACAGTCAAACTGGACCAGTTGTGTCAACCTGACACACCTTGCAAGGACTCTAACCAAGTTCTAGGATGGAACCACAGTTTTTCATAACTATTCCCCTCTTCTAATACGTCTCATTAAATTCTGGAGAGTGTACATTCTAAACTGGGCCGATAGATGTTCGTTTCTCCCATGGTACCATGGGAGAAACGACCATCTATACACCGTAAAGACTATTCTTGCTTGCAGCGCTCGGCCGCTATAGTAACGCTAGCAAACAGATGTGGCCATCGTGTGCACGGGATTTTGTTTTCAAATTGGTTAGATGTAAGTTTCCTCGATAGTACCTGCGTCGGCAGTGCGGTTTCATAGCTTTTGTGATGGGACAGGATCAGCCCTGATTTAGTACCTCTTCCTAACAAACAGTTCAAGCATGCAAACTCAAACATATGTACACACTCACACATAATTATTTATTTATTTATAGGAGAACCAACAGCTATAACATATGGATAATAATTGTATATGAAACATAAAACCAATAACAAGTTCTCACGGGTAAAAAACAGTAAAAGTAGTAGAAATCTTACGATCACTATACCTTACGCCAGATAAGCGTGGAATAAAAGTCATTAACCCCACTTGTACTAAAAAGTCTCGAAACAAATGCAAACAATGCAAACAAAAAAACATGCCACGTGCACGCGTCAAGGACGCCTCGTACCGCGATACGTTTGTTTTGATCGTGTTAGCGACACAGCCGTAACATTTTTTCGTATCGTTTTCAAATATTGGAATACATTGGCTTGACACTACAAACAAGCATGGTAGAAAATAATATATACATAAGGTTACAATAAGCACTATGCACTTTTGAAAAATTCAGCGTTCAGCCGAGTGCGTACAGAATAAGGTTTGGTGGTAAATGGGTCAAAATGAGAACTCTTTACAAAGTCCTTACTCGCTCGCACTATGTATCAGGTTGGCACAAAAGTAATGAGACACTTGGTTTACGTTTTATATTTTTTTTATTATTATTACAATACAAAAAGCTTAGTCAATGATGTAATCACATCATAAATATAAGACTTAAACAGCATCTAAGACTTCTTGCCAACAATCCGCCAAAGTTTGGATGCCTTTCGCCCAGAACTCTGTGCCTCGAAAAAGTTGTTCAACTCCGCCTCTACATCCTAGAAATTATTAAATTTTTTACCCCGCAAATGTTGTTTCAGGGCTCTATACAAATGATAGTCTGATGGGGCGAGGTCTGGGGAATAAGATGGGTGAGGTATCGTCTTCCAGCCCAAGTCCTCCAACTGTTGGTAAACGGCAGATGCGACCTGAGGTCGAGTGTTATCGTGTAGTAAAACAACATTGACTCGTCTTCGTCGTTTTTTCTTGATAGCAGTAGATAGTTTGGTGAGCTGGGTTGAATATTTGTCAGCGTTTATAGTTTAATTGTGTAATAGTTCATAAAACAGCATGCCTTGCGCGTGCCAGAAACAACAAAGCAGAACTTTTAAGCGGTTCTTTTGACTCAGCTTCGATTGAGTTGGTGGCGTTTTTCTCGAAACAGCCAAAAAGCACGACGTGTATCGTTCTCGTAATGATTCCATGATTCATCTCCAGTAACCAGATTAGACAAAAACTCTTTACGTTGGGGTCGCAGCAAAAGTGATTGACAGATAGCGACACGGACTGCACGACTGGCGTCTGTAAGGATGTGCGGTACCCACCGAGCCAAAACTTTTCGATACCCAAGCTCATGCAGATGGTATTCCACGATTTCCACGGCGTGGTGACTGCAGTTAAGTGCTTCCGCTAATTCACGAGTGGTAGCATCCGGATTCGACTGCAGTTCCCGGCGTAAATCGTCATCATTCACTGCGGGTGGTTGTCCTGAGCGTGGCAGACTTTCAAGGCTCCTGTCTCCTGATTTAAAACGGTCAAACCATCAGGACACCGTCGCATGGCTTGTAATTCCAGCGCCCAATGCAGTGTTGATATTGTCAGCCGTAGCCCACGCACTGTGGCCTAACAAGTACTCGTATTAGTATAGTGTTCGAACTTGTCGCTCGTCCATTTTTCTTCAAACTGACTAAACCGATCGCGAGGGCGGCTTTATATACCCCCACATCACAAGGACCTAGATTGTTCTACAACATTCTATAATATTATCGAAAACAATTAACTTAAACGCAGTTTATGCAGGAGATCAGGAAAGTCAATCTCATTAGATATAATTTTTAAAAGAAAAGTACAATCTGCTAGTCGACGACGATTTAAAAGTGGCTGTAAGTGAAATTTCTTGCAAATACTTATGTAACTATCAGAATGGTAAGGTATACGCAGCCGAAAACATAGAAACCGAATAAATCTTTTTGTATGTTCTAAATACGATCAATCTATTTGCCATAACATGGGTTCCAAATTTGTGAAGCATATTCAAGGTGACTTCTCACAAAAGAGCAATAAAGAATCTTAAGGGTCTTGGCCTTCTTGAAACACCCCGCGATTCTCATAACAAAACCTAGAGTCTTCGAAGCTTTGGCCACTATTTTTAAAGTTTGGAACCATGAAAAACGCCTAGGTCACGCACACCCTCGTATCTCTGCAATAGCTGCCCTTTAAGTTTATAAGTTCTCCTCGGCAGTTCGGCCTCTCCCTACGGAGAGGCGCGTGTTTTCTGCTAAAGGAGATTACTGAACATTTAACAGGGTTCAAATCTCATTTGTTAATCAAGCAATAATCATCCAATCGCGCCAGGTCAGATTGGAGAGCATCCATGTCGTCATCTGATGATATTGCAGAAAATATCTTCATATCATCAGCAAAACAAAGTAAATTTGAGTTGTAGGAACACGAGTCGATGTCGCTAACATAAATGATAAAAAGTGATAGGCCCATCAAGGAACCTTGAGGAACACCACTAGTAGAAACCCAGCTCGACATGTAGTTACTGATAACGACAGCTTGAGATCTGTTTTCAAGGTATGAAGTGAACCAACGAAGTAGATCACCTCTGATACCATGGTTAAAAAGTTTTGTTTTAAGAATATTGTGGTCAATTCTATCAAAAGCCTTACTACTATAATCCGTGTAAATGACGTCAACCTGTGCCCCATTGTCCATTCTGTCCGTTAGAAAGTCATTAAGCAAAGCCAGGTTAGATACAGTTGAACGACCCTTAAGAAATCCGTGCTGAGAAGGGCTAAAAGACTGACTCAGCGCTGCATAAACTTGGTCGTAAATAATCCTCTCAAAAACTTTAGCCAATATACACGACTTGGAAATAGGTCTGTAATTAACTATTTCATTTTTCTGCCCTTTCTCATGCACCGGAGTAATAATGGCAGACTTCCAGATTTGGGAACAGAACGTGAAGAGAGCGATTTTTTAAACATTAGAGATACTGGCAAGGCAATGGTTTTAGCACACCCAAACAATGGTTTTATACACTAATAAACATACTTTCGCGCAAAAGAAGAACCAGGTAAGTAGTGTTGTATTTTTTTTTTTAATTCTTGGTTTAAGTACGACAGGGTCCATAATTGTTTCTAAAATTATTAAACTCACCACCTGTATGTGTACATTATGGATTGCAATAAAGAATAATTGAATTGAATTGAAGTAGGTATACATCTTTTATACACAAAAAAATAATAATAAAAGGAAACAAAAGAGACTTTACATTAACTGTATAGTTTTTAAGTCACTTTTGATTCCTTTTATTTTTTTTGTGTTGTCATAAAACAACAAAATGTGTGTCTCTTTATTACGGGAGCACATTGCGGCTCCTGCAACTCAGTTATAACTAGCGCAAGAGTCAGAGAAGTCTATCATTTGTTGTAAACTTGTTTTATATCAATAAATAAGTTTTGTACTTATTTGTGTATTTTTTTTTTTTGTATTTTTATATGTATAATCCCATTAAATATATATCGATGCCTAACAGCCAAAAAGGGATGTGACATTTTTTTGCGAAATCGACTCGATCGATCGACGGCATCGATATACAGGGTGTAAGGGTCAGCCCTCCACAGACTTATGGGGTGAATTCAATACATTATACTAAGATGACCGGTACATGAAATTATTTCAGGAACGTTATGCGAATCCGATAAAACTGGTTTGTTTTATTAGCTCACGCGCAATGAATCGTTACCGTGGCAAAACGCGCGTACTACGGCAGTGCAGCGAGCCTTTGGCCGCCGAGTATTTCAACATCCATTGCTGATTTTTATTATTTTAGCTGTTTTATTTACATAAATGGATTGCTGCGTACAGATAATGTAATTTTACATTGAAATAAAGGTAGGTAACTGAAAATACGATAAAAAAATGAAATTTCTCCTGAGAATATGATGCCGGTGGAATATAATTAAAATAAGGAGCTGAATGCACCCTGTTAGTTTGCGGAGGGCCGCCCTGTATTAACCTACCTACTGAAATATAAGTACAGCTACGTAGGCTCATGCCTGTCATCACAAGAAGGTGTGGCATTAGTATTAGTGTACCCTGTGTGCCAACCTATTTCAATTTCAAGTCTTTAAGCCTTGAGAGCATTCAACTGCTTTCTGCTTTGCATCAAGTGATTGAGATTTGGCTCCTTTTTGTCAAGCGCTTCATGTCCAGCTTTTATTAGGGAACCTATCTACTTTGAGGCCCCATGCAAGTGCTCGCCTTTAGGACTTCTACAACACGTCTGGACGCTTTTAACGTGTAAGAAGGTCTTTTTTACATCGTTCTCATATTTAATTATAAATTCAACATAAAGATGTAACTAAAATTTTTATAACAATATGTATAATTTTAAAGAGTGTCCATGGAGTTTCTTACCCGTTCTTCTCCATACGTACCTACTACTCTTTGGAATGGGCAACTAGCTTCATATTTCTGACTGAACGACTCCTTGACAATTCAAAAGTGCCTGTAAATGGTTTTGAAATACTTAACGTGCTTTCAGTTTGAGTTTGTCACGGAATCAACGCAAAAAATCAGCTGTTCCCTACTACATTTTGACGAGTTATGCGAACATAATTATGTATGGAACAGCTGAATTTTTTTTTCGCGATTTCAGATTTGGTCCCATAGTAAAAGTTGTTCATAATGATGAGTACAACAATGACCCCTTAAGAGGTCACACCTCTTTTATCTGTTCTGAGATATCGAACCATGAGAAACAGTTATCAAACACAAGCCAATACAAATCAACAAAGCGTGCAGTCTTCAAATCGGAAACTATTTACCTAGCCCGTATTATTCCCGTCAGAAACACCTAATATTGACTCAATCCAAGCATATAGAAGCCTTATTGTTCCCACAGTCAGGAGGCATCATTGCGCATGCGCAAATTATCACTGTTATCAGGAGGTGGCCACATTACCATCGGACAGATAAGCCCCAGTCGTTAGACAGACGGGTTCTTGATAAGATACGACGTCTTCTCGACTCGTGATGCACTGAGAAATTGTAGGTTCTATACCACGTGTAACAGGAGGATTGACATTCCTTGACCTTGACCTTCATTGACCACGTAAAGAGAATCATGTTCTTTGCCCGTATATAAAAAATCAATCAAATCCAATGAATACTTTAGCCACAGGAAATTATTTTTCATTTTCTTATTTTTCAACATGATGTAGATCTGAGTCCGTAATAATAGGTAAACATTGCCGCCACCGCGCTCCGCACCCCGCACCCCACCGTTGGTCAGTGACTTTGCGTAGATAAAGCGTGTTTACTTTTTATGCAGTTGATTCTGCTATTTATTTTGTTTGAAACTGCATTTTTTAAATTTTCCATTAACTACTAATCTTCGTGTTTTAAAATGTTTCAATGGATTAGTATTGTGCTCGTTTTCATTGAATGTCGTACATCCAGAAACACGTTGTATAGAAATGGTTGATAGATCACATGAAAAGCGATTTTTTCCTGCAAGACGCTAAGTATATTTAATAATTTAGCATTCGACTCGTTGGCTGCAGAATCCTGCAGATCATTATCACTAGATCCACCAGTAATTAGTTTCATGGAACGAGTGAGATTTTTTTTCTCAGTAGTTCCATGCACTTCCAGCACTTCCACTATCAAAGTGCATGGAACTACTGGGAAAAAAATCTCACTCGTGAGAACGATCCAATCCTGCGACTTTAGTAGGTATAAGTACATATATATAATACAATACAGCTCTTGACGAGTCCGAACTTCGCGCAGAAAGCTGCGCAGTAACATTTTTTATGAATCAAATGGTGACATGAGGAGAGTGTGAGTGAGAGAACATGCGCGGAAGTTCATAGTGCCTATGTTCAGACTCGCCAAGATACGTCGGCCGTGGTGTGCAGGCACGCCAGTGGTAACAAAACCATTATCGACTGGCCTCGCATATACATAAATTGAAATTTCTATACCAGCACCCTAATAGCGTAACACACTATCAATCACAATCTGAATGATTTTGAAAGCAAATTGCTAATCCATTGCTTCGTATGTTCGAATTTGTCTAATCAACAACGTAAATAATGCAATGAATGTTATTGAACTGTCGGTATGAAACCGATTCCTACGCAATTGCCCCGCAGCTCAAGATCAAAGTGTGTGCACCGACGCGACGCGGCGACGTACGGTCTACTCTAAGACGTCTATTGTGGAGGAGCTCGCCTGGGAAAGCTTCCTTGTCTCCCTTAATTGCCTGTGTTCCGGTTTGAAGGTTGCCTGAGTAATTACAGGCACATAATGATATTTCAGCTTCACCTCTGGAATGACACGCACCAGGAGCTAGACCACCACATTTTAAAGCAGTATTATTGTAATCTTACTTCAGTGTGGGAAAGAGATGGAGCTAGACGTCCTGTATAGCTCCATTTCTTTCTCACATTGAAGTAATATAAGTAGTAATTAAAAGTAATTAAAATAATACTGCTTTAAGAGGTGGTGGTTGGCCCCCTGTGATGCCTTTAGTGTGCAAAGGCTGCGGTGGCCATTTATCATAAGGTTGGTTGGGCTACATGATCACGAAATAACGTCAAAATAGTGGTCACCGTCTACCTACGAGTCTTTGACATTATTAATTACTTATGGCTTCCTATTTGCACCAAACATCAAAGACGAACAAACCACTACATCATTTATATAGTTACCTACCGATTTTAATTAGTAGTCAAAGAACAAATAAGAAATTAGTACCCCGATAACTTATGTGCACAGAAATGAATTTATGTTTCCTAATAACGATCCAGTCACCGTATATTATCTAATGTTGGCAATGGTGGTATAATCCAAGCAGTGGTCAGTAGTTTACAAGTCATAAGCATCTTGCGAGAGCGGTATTGAAAGGGCTTGCTGCTTGGCGTCATACAACTTTGCAATATGGCTGGTAGCCTATGGTTCAAGTAGAGAAATAACGTGTTCTAGTTCAATACTTTCATATCGGAAGTAGGATTTTCGCACCTATCACTTTGACCAGTTGAAGGATCACAATTATTTGAAAGCATGATTTTGGCATCTAATAATATTAATTTTCCCCAAGTTGTGATTACAATGCAACGTCTTTCAACTTGGACCTAATCACAAAAAAAGCAGTCAAATATTATCTATCTACCGCTCAGAAACGGGAATTAAAAGAAATCACACGATTTCCTAGTGTCCACTTTTAGTTACAAAAATTTTGTTTTTGTTATTCAGTCATTAATTTGCACTCTGAAACTGATGATATTTAATGCATTTCCTGCTGCAGTTTAATATCATTGCCCAAAGTATAATAACATTAGTCTATGAATAAAATTGAAGTGTCTGTTTGTAATGTCAAAATAACAACTTTTTACTAAATGCATATGAATTATATACGGTAGGTACTTATAGCAAAAAACAATTCTGTCTGTCTGTTTGTTCCGGCTAATCTCCGAAACGGCTGGACCGATTTTGACTGGATTATCACTAACAGATAGCTGATGTTACGGGGAGTAATTTAGACTACTTTTATTTAGATAAATAATTAGGGTTCCGCGCAAAAAATTAAAACCCATGAAATTGTGAACAAAAAGTCGGATTTGAAAAGTTCCTTTTGTATTTGGTAGCGTAATTCTCGAGGATAGTTATAGGCTATTTAACATCACGCTACGACCCTTAGGAGCGGAGCAAAAAGAAAAAAATAGAAAGAACACTAAGCGAAAACGAAGTAAGTAATAGCGCGGGCGGGCGATGCGACGTGACGGGTCGGGTCGGGGGACGAGGGAGTTTTATTAAAATGTGGTATTTTAGTATATTGTGTATCTTATGACTTCCACGCGGACGAAGTGACGGGGCACAGCTAGTCTATATCTACAAATAAATAAAATTGAAATGTCTGTTTGTAATGTCAAAATAACAACTTTTTACTAAATCCATATGGAAGTATATACGGTACTTATACGAGTAACAAAAAGCAATTTGAAAAATTTTTGTCTGTCTGTCTGCTTGTTCCGGCTAATCTCCGAAACGACTGGACCGATTTTGACGGGACTTTCACTGGCAGATAGCTGATGTTACGGCGGGTAACTAAGGCTACTTTTATTTTAGAACAATAATTAGGGTTCCGCGCAAAATAATGAAAACCCATGAATTTATGAACAAAAAGTCGGATTTGAAAAAATCTTTTTGCAATTGGTAGCCCAATTCTCGAGGATAGTTATAGGCTATTTAACATCACGCTACGACGCTTAGAAGCCGAGCAAAAAGAAAAAAAGGCCAGAACGAACAATAAGCGAAAACGAATTTTCGCTTATTGTTCTTTCTGACATTTTTTCTTTAATTTATTTATTTTAGTAATAGCGCGGGCGGGCGATGCAACGCGACGGGCCGAGGAACGAGGAAGTTTTATTAAAATGTGGTTGTTATTTTAGTATATTGTGTATCTTACGACACCCACGCGAACGAAGTCGCAGGGCACAAGCTAGTATGCAATAAAAGCATAAAAGTTAAACGAAAATTGTTACGTACCTTTAAGTGTATAATAGGAACAATTTTTATTACTGGTGGCCAAATACACAAATTAATAATAATGTCACCGAACTCTATTAACATCGGCCATGGTGGCTAAGGTGGCCGAGATATTATCTAATAGCGAATTGCAGGTTCGATTCGCGCACGAAACAAATACTTTCTATTACTATGGCTTAATGGGTACAGAGAGAAAACAAAATTAGTAACGCAGAGTCACGACGACGCAGAAGAAATTACTGGTGTAGGAAAACCTTTTTTATTTCTAAAAAAATTGACGTTCTCTAAATTTCTCCAACTCCATCCTGAAGACCATAGCGGGGAGGTACGATTCTCCTTTGTTAGGTGATGTGGTTCAAAGATGCCTTTTGAACAACAGCCTGGTCTCCAAATAGATAGTATATAAGTTTACTAACATAGATACAAGTTTTTTTTGTTTACTAACCCATATGGATGTTGCTTATCCGAAATAAAGATTATTTTATTTTATTATTTTTAAATCTGCAACGGAATTTCAGTACAGAATATTTTTTATCACATAAGTACAAATACAGTATATACATACAATGACATTCCTGTGCCAGTGAGTTATCTTACACGTGGCACGCCGTTCCCATGCATTATGTGAACACTATCAGTTTCCTCGATATACAAATACCCTTGCATTGCAATCTGTGTGGTACGTCTACGTGGGTAGGTCCGCACCTTATTATTCTTCTCAAACGCGTGGTCTTTACCTAAGTAAATATGTTTTATACCTTCTTTTGTAACTATTCTACCTATGAATATAAAGTAACCGGCCGTAAATGTCGCAGTTTTTACAAGTCCGGCCTGTCCGGCTTTTGTTAGGCTTTTGGTCAGCCCCGCCCCGCCAAAAGATGCCGAACGGAAGCGCGCGAGCGACTCACGCGGACACGCACAACTCGCGATCTCTCAGTGAGTCGCAAGTGGCTCAGACGAAATGAATTTATTTACAAACTAGCTGTACCCCGCGATTTCGTTCGCGTGGATGTTGTAAGATACACAATAAAATAACAGCCACATTTTCACAAAATTTCCTCGTCCCCCGACCCGCCGCGTTGTCGCTTAGCATTTTTTCTCTGACCTTTTTTTTCTTTTTGCTCGGCTCCTGATGGTCGTAGCGTGATGTTAAATAGCCTATAACCATCTTCAAGAATTGGGCTACCAAATATGCAAAAAGAATTTGTCAAATCCGACTGGTAGTTCCAGAGTTATTATGTTTGCATGGGTTTTAATTTTTTGCGCGGAACCCTAATAATTTTTTTAAAACAAAAGTATCCTAAGTTACTCCTTATAACACCAGCTATCTGCCAGTGAAAGTCCTATCAAAATTGGTCCAGCCGTTTCGTAGAGTAGCCGGAACAAACAGACAGACAGACAAAAAAATTAAAAATAGTTTTTTCCTATAACCCATGATCCGTGAGAACGGATCGCGCAAAATTCTTTAAACTCTTCTTTCTTTAAATAAAAAAGAAAAACCTCCAATTGTTTAAATCTTAGCTTTCCTGCAGTTATTTTTGGGTAGTTAACAAACTAATTAACCTTAGGAACGAGAAAATGGCAATACTTTTTTTTAAATCAGATGTCTAAGAATTTTCCACCTCGCTGTCTTTGAAGGTCGATTTTAGCCAAAGTAGCCCATTAAGTACTACTTTTTTGATTATGAAAGCTGAGAGTCTGGAATCATGAAATCACCGTTTTAGATTTTAAATTTAAACTTGAACAATTCACCGAACGTAAATTTTTCACTTTATACTAACATTTTCATAACTTTCATCAAAGTTACGAAGCTGATTATTTTATGCATAAAATTATTACAAAAAAAAAATCTCGACAGTCTTCTATTTTTTTTTAAGTTGGTTAGGTCGAAAATTCTCAAAATTTCAGAAAAAAATTCATAACTCAAAAACTATGAAAAGTCGCGGAACACACATGGGGGTGATTTGGATACCCCACGATACGAGGGTCCTAAATTTTTTTTTTGATGTCAATGTTCTCTGCCACCCTGTAGATAATAAAATAGTCTGTTCATACAAAAAAAAAACATGAAAATATCTATATATACAGGGTTAGTTTTCAATAACCGGCCAAATTTTCACAGAGTGTTCTACCCATGAATATTAACAACTTTCACTGTGGGGCCAACTCTAAAATCACGAAAAAAATCTGCTGTTTCATACAAAAGTTCAATACCTACTCGGCCAAAATGTATGAAACAGCTGATTTTTTTCTCGCGATTTCAGAGTTGGTCCTATAGTGTAAGTTGTTCATATTCATGGGTAGATCACCCTGTGAAAATTTGGCTAGTGATTAAAAAATTGCCCTGTATATATGTAGTTTGAAAGTTACATCGTTTTTATGTTTTGGGTGCTTGAATTTATTTAAGTATGTTACTACAATACTTAAATATTCAAATTTAGAACTGATGTGTACGCGTTCTAGAATTCAAATAAATTGTTTGCTTAACTTACTTGCATTATTTGAAGGCGTAATATAACAGATTTAAAACTCACTAAAATCATAACGCGCGCGTTACAATTTCTACCAGTCAATTCCTACCGCAAGCTGCGTTATAGAACTTCGTTCCAAAAATAAAATAATAATAACAGGTCCAATGAAATAAATGAATGACGATTGAGAGTAACTAAAATGGAAAAAAAAAACATAGGTACTATAGCAAAATAAGTGGAACATTTTGAACGTCACTTGAAGTGTCGTAACGGTCAAAATGTTACACTTTTTTCAACCTAGCTCTCATTCGCCAAGTATGCAGAGTTTAATCTGCGCTAAGGCGGTGTACGAATAAACGCTGACGGACACTACGCCGACAGACTGAACACCGACAAGACTTTACTTCGACGGGACTCTTCGCCGACACGACCTTTCGCCGACAGGCACCCCGAGGTTCGGTTTGGTTAGGTTCTTTTAAACCCTGCACACAGAAATAGGAGCCTCGCGTAGCGGGTCTCAGTCGACCTGCTGTCAGTCTGTCGGCGAAGTGTCCTGTCGGCGAAGAGTCCCGTCGAAGTAGTCTTGTCGGTGTTCAGTCTGTCGGCGTAGTGTCTGTCGGCGTTTAGTCGCACACTCGCGCTAAGGAACGTTCCAAAAAAAAAACAACACCAAACTTTATACAAAAATAATATATAATATTTAAAACTTTAACTTCGATTCATGTAAAGTCAATAATTTATCGACTTCCTGTGCCCTTTCTTTTAACGTCACCATTTCTGCATCAGACAAAACATCACTTTTCTTGCCAGCATTCTTGATTAAAAAGTGTTGTATGAAGAGTCGTATGCTCTCCCTGAACATGTGGAGTTTGGGTGGCTTCGAGATGCGGTTGAAGACTTCCAGTGAGGAATGGAAGTCGGTGTTCATGATGATGGAAAGGAGAATTTGACGCATGAAGCGGACTGAGTGTTTGTTTAGTTCGGAGAATTGGATTACCTGGGGATAAAAAGCATTTATTAATATCTTATGTTTCATAGATTAGTAACTAAATTAAATAAAGCTAGCTTTTGTTCATAAAGAAATATGAACGCAACCTTCAGTCATGTTGACGAACGCGACAATTACTAAAGTGTCAAATTCAAACATAACTGATTCCTGTGTCCTCCTCGGAATATAATTATTGTAACGAAACCCATGCTGTCTTATTTTAATATTTATTTCTCACAACTACAAGGTGCTTATGTTATCAATCACCGCTTTGAAAGATGCTCTTATTTTTGAAAATGGAATGTTTAGTCATTGCGAATTTGACATCTGTGAAGTACACAATTAATGTCTCTTAAAAAACTCTACAAGAACGCGGAATAATAAATATTGACCGCAAAGAGGGCGATTTCTCTTCGAAAATTATCATGAGCGATGAGGCACATTTTCACCTTTCCGGACCTACGTGAACAAACAAAATTATCGCTTCTGGGGCACTGAAAATCCGCATACAATGCATGAAGAGCTATATAATAGGAAATATGCATCGATTTTTTTTTTCACTAAATCAATAAAATAAACCCAAGAAAAGTATTAAAAGTTACATTCAACTACTGCTTGTTGCTCATAAAAATTATGAAACTCCAACAATTTTCTACTACAGTCCAAACGCCCGTTTCTGGCGCGGTCATGATGTGACGTATTTGGCACATTACTGCTTTGTTTACATCTGTTTTTTAGCCCCAAATCATATAAATTGGAAACTATAATAAAATCGCTACACGCACCAACAGCTTCGACATCTTCTCTAACTCTTTCTGTCAATTCCGTACGAGGCTTTTATCCAGCTTGGAGTCTCAAGACCTCTGTGCGATACGAGCCGTTAATTAATAAAAAATTGTTTGCACTTCGATTTTCTACATCCTCAGCCTTTTTTGTTATATACTAACCATTGTATTTGTGAACATAGCGCATTTTCGTATATTTTTTTTTCATTATTATTGTAATATATTTAAGTAACTGAACTAACGGTACCTACCACGTCCCTTAATCATCAAGATGTCTGCTCGTGCTGTGCACTTCTGTAAGTGACGTACTCACAATATCTGTAACTGTTTGTGATTTTTGTTTGTGTATGTTCTAGTGAGTAAGTTGTTGAAGTGTCATATCAATAAATAAATAAATAAATAAATTAAATTATTTTTTTGCTTTATTCAAGCAGAAATCGCAACTACTTACTTATTGTTAGTGAGATTTCAAGCACTTTGCAAATAATAGATTTTTATTCACATAGTTTTTACTTCACTTCCGGCACTGTCGAAGGTGATGCGTTCCGTTCCACCAAAAAAACGGAACATAAAATATTTAATTGTAAAATAAGTAATGCAAACATGTAAAAAAATAGGAATTTGTACAATGTATATTTAAATAATGAATAAGTTTTGAATTACGTGCATATTCCCTATTGCATGCTCTCAAGGTCACTGTTTGGTGCAGTGTTTAGCTGCAGGCTTTTTTCTATGGGGTTTTCTGAAGTCACGCGTTTTTGCGAACAAGCCACAGAAAATAGATATTATTTTTTCGACTTAAGCATAACAAAATTAAAAGTCCGAATCAAGGGCGAATCCAGGATTTATTTCTGGGAGGGGCACAAGGGCCAGACAAGTACGAGTGTCCCCCTAGTATTGTACTATGTCTATGCGATTAATTATTTATCAATGACATATAATAACTATAAAAACTACATGTATAAAAGTTTAACTTGCCCCCCCCCCCCCCCCCCCCGTATCCACCCTTGCGCATCTAAGTTTTCTTCCGTCCACTATTAGGTTGTTACAGTATATGGAGTGGTACGTGCAGAAAAACTTTGTGGAATTCTTTAAACAACGCGGCCGCGATTAACTATTTATTCGAGATAAAATATATTATAGGCTTTCACTAAAGCTCCATATTTTGCACGATGCAAATTTCTTTCCAGTGGCATATATTTAGCTGCATGGATGATGACTAATTTATTTTTGTCCATCAGGTAGACAATTAAAAATATTGGACACGTATTCTTTCTTTTAAAAGATTACGGCGATAAATCGAGTTAAAATGTGGCATGACGTCACGCCTTACTAGATTTTATACTCAATTGTGACGTAGCGAGCCCCCACTCTCCAATTTTAAAGCGTTTTATTTAATTATTTTTTTATTATTATGATAAAGCAAAAAATACGACTTTAATATTTTTTATTATCTGACTGACGGACGAAATAGAATTTCTTTTTTACTACCCAGGCATCATCCATATTAGAGCTACAAATGTTTTGCACCTTCTAAACACGGTTTAAACGGTGCAAGTTTTATTGTTGCTGCAAGTCATGATATGCCACAGGAATTATAATCGCACCGTATAAACCAGGCTTTAGATGACAGAACTTTGTTATTTACTAAATGAAATGAAATGCTGTTAATTTCTGGATGTAGATCGTCCAAGACACTTTTATAAGTCAATTTGGGTCAATATTTTAAAACTAAATGTCGCTGCTTCTTAGCTGACTGATCCGTGAAGAAACAAGAAATATTGAAACAAACTCAGAGGTCATGGACTCTTTTAAAGTCCAGGGTTTAGTTACGCTTTCACTGCAGTATGCCAGTTTTAACTCCTCAAACTTTTAGATGATTTTTACCTTTAACACAGAAAGCGGGAGTCCTTTCTCCATGATGAGATGTATGAGGAACTGTGCCAGATTCGTCATGCACTGCTTAGTTATGCTGTCCAGCTCCTTAATCTTGTCCCATACTGCGAACTGGATTGATAGCTGAAACACAACATAATGATATTTTTTGTAAAGACTTTTTTGTATATTACCTGCAACCTGTGACACACTCATGAAAATAAATCGCGAAAAAACTTAAAAAGGTTGAGTAGAGTAGCATTCACTTAACTAAAGCATATAATTGGCCTATAAACTATTTACCTGGTATTTGCGGTCAGTATCGCACAGCTTCTGCCCCAGCACAGCATAGTACGGATTGTAAGTCTTCTCTTGAAGACAGCATGCTAAGAGTACGTGTATGATCTCTCTCTCTTGATGTCCTTTTAGACCTAAGTGTTGGAGTTTCTCAAATGCGTCCATATAGTCCTGGGAAAAGAAAGCAAGAGACATGTATTAAAGCGAATGTTATTTCTGTTGTATCATTTAGTTATACAAGTAGGATTATACTGTCAAAAAAATAAAATAAAATTGGCAGTCATGGGGACTGCTGACAGAAGTGAAAACTTACAGTTGCTTGCGATTATGACGTCTTTTTCTAAGATATTAGCGTGCGTGTATAGAGTAATTTGGTTACAGCGCCTTCTAGCGTTGAGTCGTTGAACTCGTTGGAGCATGTCGCATTTCGCGAAACTGTAAGTTTTTCCTCTACCAAAAAGTGCTCAACGCGCCTAAAGAAGTTTTCACTTCAAAAAAAGAAATGTTAAGTGTTTCTGAACGGAATAATATTGTGATGAATGAACTTAGCGTTGAGTGAAAGGTGAGTAGAGAGGGAGGTAGTGAAGGATGAACGGATTACGAAGAGGGATATACTAAGACGGACACTGATTTTACGAAGGTGAAAGATATAATTAAAAGTAGTATTTTACTCAAGAACCTGTCTTTAATTTTGGACCGTCACCTACATACATAACTCTCGTTTGATGTTATGATTTGATTAGGTCTATCCGTTCTTTTCAATTTGTATGAAGATAGCGAGACTGTAGTAGTCAAAGTCAAAGAATCTATTTCAATAAAATTAGGTAAGGGCTTGAAAGGCACTTCTGAAAGTCAACATTTACAACAAAATGGAATTAATTCTAGTTGCCCCAGAGCTCTGTGTGAAAAACCTCTTCCAGGGAAGTAACTATCACCATTCGATCAATAAAAGAGCACTAGATCAAGGATTGGGAACAAAAACACATCGCTCGAGTGACCGCAATTGCATACAACTTGATTATAAACCTTAACAAACAAACATAAAGTTTATTATCGTTCGCTATATATTTACTACTTCAATTGAAGAGTAAACGTATTTTTAAAACAAGAACAAAAATATTTATGGAAAAACAAAACATAATTTCTAAATGAAGTGGAAAGAGAGTAGCGAGGCCTTTGTCCTGCATTGGGACATCACAGGCTTTTAATAATAGTGTCTCCCGGGAGAAGTCATGTTCCTCATCTCTGGCTTGCCTTTATTGGCCGGCTGGAGTGAACACTGACGAGGAACTGACCTCACACCTCATTCTTGCCTTTACTGGCCGGCTTGAGTAGAGATTCGCAAGAGCACACACGTGCTCAGAGGAAGGAAGTATTCCAGTAACATGCTGGTAGGGGTCTTGACCGTACTTCCGCGATTGTCCTGATAGCCGTGGAATACCTCTCCACTTCTCTTAAGCACCTCAAGACATGTTGCCCCCTTGTCGCTACGACACTATGTGCTAGCGACCGTTTCTGGGGGCCCATTATTGAGTGTGTAAGTCACCCCCTGCCATTTTATCCATGTATTGTATTTATAAAACATTGGTCAGGCAGGGGCCATAGTCCTTCCATAGTTTTAGATAACCAGTCTACTTTAGCCACCCAAACCCATAGCCCAATAATTATTTTTGTTTCCATATCCTGCAATAGTCCTACACCAACCGGGGGTTGTCCTTGGGTGCACTTGCATAGTGCGAACAGGGATAATCGTCGGTTGTTGCCTCATTTTCATTGAAAGCGTCTAACGGGCCTCTGTGAGTTGGCTTCGGCTCCTCGCACCCCTTCCAAAGGTCCGGGACCCCAGGGTCCCGAGAAATATCAAATACATAATAATAATGTCTAATCAATAAGGTTCAAAAAACTATGTTGCAAAATAAGATCACAACATTATTTGTGGTCCTATTTTTCCGGCCGTTTTTGATGCGCTTATCGGAAGTCTTGTACTATTGTTGATCGAAGCTCACCTATTTCTTCCAAATACTTGCTATAACCTGGGTTAAAAGTATGAGTACCGCACGTGAGACATTTCAGCTGTCTTAGAGATGGCAGAGGTGGCTCGCGGCGGTGACCGCTTGCCATTAGATACTCTGCCTGTTTCTTTACCTTTCAATATCACAAAAAAAAAAAATACAGAATCTTTAATTTTTGCTTACCTCAGCCGCCATAATAACACAGAAGATGCTCCGTCTAACATCGGTGTTCATCCTCTGCTTGCGCGCCAGTTCCAGAAGCTTCTGGTCAGTAGATGGCAGCACTTTGGTCGTAGGTTTCTCTTCTGGTCGTGTCATGTTACCTTCCCATGCTGAACCTACTACCCACCATTTGCCGCGCTCGTCCGCTGGTTAAGAAAATGTCAGCTTTGTTATTTCAATTTGGGCCGAGTATTAGTTGTGGTATCGATATGGAGTTGAGCTATACTCGAGCGTCGATGTTGTTAATTTCTCTGTGACGTCTGTTCTGTTTCGGTTAAAATGAAGAATTTTGCTTCAGATAAAAATTATATATCTAGGTATCGAGTTTTATTTTAGACAAATCTATACTAATATGACTGGCAGCCAACCCCAACATAATTGGGAGAAGGATACTAATACTAATAATCAAGATGCCATGTTTGTTTATTTGAATGCGCTAATCTCTGGTACTGCCAGTCGGTTTTGAAAAATTCTTTTTGCATTTGTTAGCCCAATTCTTCAGGAAGGCTATTTAACATTACGCTGGGACCCTCAGGAGCCGAGCATAAAGAAAAAAGTCAGAAAGAACGCTAAGCGAAAACGAAGTAGGTATTAGCGCGGGCAGGCGATGCGATGCGACGGGGTGGGTCAGTCGGGGGGACAAGAAATTTCACGCGGACAAAGTCGCGGGTAGAAGCTAGTACTAGATACATAAGAATCGATACTTTCGCTTCGATACTCTTAATGAGTACAGTATCGATACTGCATTTTATATCCCTTGATCCCACACATACATAGGATATCATATCCATACATAGCTCGAAATGACATATTCTCAGTGAGACTTCGATGTATGAACGAGTATTTGTGTATGTTTGCCAGATACAGTCAAAAGTAAAATCAAAGTCAAATTATTTATTTCAATAAGGCACATAAAAGGCACTTTAGAACGTCAACATTTACAAAGAAATAGAATGGATTCTTGTCGCCCCTTCCAAAAGGTAGTTTCGTATGGAGAAGAATGGACAAGAAACTCCACCGTTACTCTTTTCTTTTAAAATGTTTTACAATATTTTGTATGCACTGCTACTATTATTTCTATCTACCTGCATTATATTCCACTGTTGATAATTTACAACCTAATGATAATCCTGGTAATTGTGGACATAACCTTCAGACGTTTACAATTACATGTCATCAGGGAGGCCGTCATAAACTTTTCGTAAAGAGATCAATGGTCCTCTTTTATCCCCAAAAGCTATTAAGTTCCCAAGAGTCACCATGCTTACCTTTCAACAGATCGTCCAACCTAATATTGAGCGGTGTGATGTAATTCCCTTTCCTGACGATGCTCCTGCTCATCTTCTTCAGGTGCTCGCAGTACGTCGGGTCGTAGTTGGGAATCTTCGTCAAGTTGTTGTTTTTCACAGCCATTAGGACTTCTAGTAAGAACTTGATACGGGACCTGTTGACAAATAAGTAAAATAAATTAAAACAACATTTTGTTAGTGTGTTTTTAGATTTCTGCCAGCGGGCTGTATCTCGTGAAGAGTAATAAGTAGACGGTTGAAATTTTCACAGATTGTGTATTTCTATTGCCGTTATAACGAAAAATAATAAAAATAACATAATATCACGCCTTGTTTCCCCGAAGGGTTGGGCAGAGGTCTACCTATAGTACACCCAAATTTCGCCAGTTATGTTTAAGTCCCATGTAATAGGGGCGAGCCTATTGCCATCAACCGGGCACACATCCAGACTCCGGCCTGCTACTGAGAAATTTCCGATGGAAAAACCCAATAACACTTTGCCTGACCTGCGAATCGAACCCAGGACCTCATGCTCAGTGGTTGCGTTTGCGACCACTAGACCAACGACGCATTCATCAATAAAAATAAAATAAAGGAAAAATGTGGTAACGTGTTTTTTTTTTATTAAGTAAAAAACGTAGTGTTAAAATATTGTACGGTAGTACGGAACTTTTCGTGTGCGAGTCCGACTATCACTTGGCCAATTTTTTTTACTGACTGAGCTAAAGTTCCAGCGCGTCGTAGTAAAAGAGCTATGGAGCCAGCTGTGTATGGATGTTCACCTAAAACTTGTACCGTAATATGCGATAAAACCGTGTACATACCTATTTACAAGGAAACAGATATTTCGTAAGAACTTTTGTGCAATATCGTTGTCTGTGCGAAGTCAAAGCTCCCAGTCATGACATCACGCGATGTTGCCAAACATATCGAGCGTTTTGCCTACCCAATACACGCCTTAACAAACGAGTCATTTTTAACATCGATAATCCACAAACCTTTTAATAAGCTATAAGAAAACTGAATCTAACGAACGAACGAACGTAATTTATTTTTTCTTTCTAATCCTATTATAAAATCTGAGAAGATTCCAAAGAAAATAATCCACCAGGCAACAATGCATTACATTGCCCAGGATTCGATATCCCAATCTTTATAAACTCAAAGCATTTATTTCAATTAAACCAATTACAGGCACTTTTGAATTGTCAAAGAGTCTGTCAGTTAGTCATAAAGTTGAAGCTAGTTGCCCATTCCAAAATGTCGATCTCTATGGAGGAAAACGGGCAAGAAACTCCAAGGACACTCTGTTAAATAAAGATATTACAAAATCCTGGGAACATTATTCTTGTTCCTTCTGTAAGTGAGAACAATGTAAAAAAAAAAACAATTCAAAATATAAGATTTAAAAATAAGCCGTTAAGAAATGACTAGTCCTAACTGACGGCCCCGTTCACGAACATGACGCGTGGATCAGCGTCATCCAGCTCAATCATTTTGAAGGGAACCGAACGATCCAACACGCCACCACGCGCCACCATAAAACATACTCAGCAACTCTTACCCAGTAGCCGAATCTTCAGTCAACTTAGCGACCCGTCCTTGAGTGTCATGTATAAAGTTTTTCAAAGCCAGCGGTTCTTCCTTCCTCAGTACGCCGCCAACGCTCCGCAATGCCACCAGTACGCATTCTATATTCTTCTCTGATATCGTGTCGAGTAAGCGGGTTAGAATGTCATAGAGAAGAGTCGCTTGGTAGATCTGGAATGGGGTTGAGAGTATTTTAATATGGGTTTTATTTGGAAACATTTGGATGATATAAGCTTAGGGTATTGCTTGGTTTCTGGTAGGAAAAATATAGAAAAAAAACTTATTCCTAGTTAAATCGAGAGATTTGGCAAGATAGGTCAATGACATTACTAAAATTGTCGAAAAAGATTGGACAAGATTGGCACACTAAGGAAGAATGTCGTAAAAACAATGAAGTAGAAAGTTGTGAGTAGAAAAAATGCTACGAATTGTTTGTCAGGGCTGTGCTAGCTAATAATATATTTGCTTCTAACTAATGTTTGATGTCTATGTGACACTACATCTGGCAGAGCATACCTTAAAGCTGTACAAATGCGCCAAGCACGACACTAAGTTGTCAAGCGTTTTGTCTGCAACCGGCTGTGGAGTTTCCATCATGTTATCAAACTTTTTGACCAGATCCTGTAAGAAATGGGCACCTGAAACCAAATCATTTATGATAGTTGATTACAAACATAGAAAATATTTAAAAGAACCAGTAACTTGATATAAGAAGAGTAAATGTACTGTACTCGCGGCTTATCATAACTAAGCAAAGCTGACGTTCACTGATTCCATACTAAAGGCACCTACTTTGCTTAAGTTTCGACGATCGTTATTGTCGCCTGTTAACGATCGATAAAAATTGGAAGGAGGAGCCTTTTTGGCCTCGCACAGGTCTTCTTTGTTTTGTTTTTTTTTTCTTTCCTTTTATTTTATTTGTGTTGAGATATTGTTAGTTTTAATGTTCTTTTTATTGTTGTATTTCCTGTGCGTGTCCCAAATAAAATATTTTTCTTTCTTTCTTTCTTTCTTTGTAGCCACCTACGCCTAATTAACATTGATCGTTTTTGTTGCTGGACCAAAAATACGATGTCGATCGTCTTTTGCTTACACATTTTGTTTGATTTACATGTGTCGATCGTCAAAAATCGAGCAAAGTAGATACATAAGTCGTATCCATGGAGATAAAGTTGCATCCAACCATAACTGAGTTAAAGCTGTGTTCACTGAGTTTATTTTACTAGACTACAAGTTACAACTCACCGATCTCAGAGCCAACATTAGCGTGTAACACCGACACGACGGCCGCATGTTCCGCTACCATTCTATCAGGCGTATTCGACGGAGATACAGTTGCATCCAACCACAACTGAGTTTAAGCCATGTTCACTGATATTATTCTACTACACTACAAGTTACAACTCACCGATCTCAGAGCCAACATTAGCGTGTAACACCGACACAAGGGCAGCATGTTCCGCTACCATTCTATCAGGCGTATTCGACGGAGATACAGTTGCATCCAACCACAACTGAGTTAAAGCTGTGTTCACTGAGTTTCTGCTGTTGGATTGGTATAGATTCTCTATTGAGGTGCACGCCCAGTGGAGGTTTGTTCCGGCTAGCTTGTTGAGGACACCTGAAATAAAATTGCAGAAATGAATTTAATTGTACTATAGTTGCACCTATGTCATGATGACTTTTCAATTCTTATGTATGTAGTTTCTAAGTTTATCTCGAACATCACTGGCACCGGTGAAGAAAAAACATCGTGAGGAAAACTGGACTTGATAGGTTAATATAAGTTTGAAATCTGCAACCCGTCTTGAGCAAGTGTGGTGATCAATGCTCACGTCTTCTCTGTATGAGAAGAGGCCTTTGTCTTGCATTGGGACGGTAACAGGCTGGTATTATTATAGGTGCACCTGCCCTCCTCCCACCCTTCGGGGAATACAGTCGTGATATTGTTATTCAATTATTTATTTATCCTCCCACTGGAACACCATATAGCAATTACACCAACGGAGCAAAAATTACTTTATGTGCTGCTTTCCATCCATCCTGTGCGCGGTGGATATCGAACGGACGGCGGGCGATGGATCACGCACGCTCAGTTGCTCATGCTGTCACGCAGCGTCAACACACTTCTCCATAGTTCCATAACTCCATTCGTATTACGCACATTCTTTGCGGTTTTATGTTTTTTTCTTAATTTTATTTTCCTATAAATTTTTTATGTAATTGAATCGGCAACATGAAATTGCCTCAGTGTTCACGACCCGAAATCTATGTATTTTTTTGGGGGTAACCATATGAATGGGCGTTTTTATAATATCTAACGTGACAATATTATCGTGAATATCCACGGCATCATACCACAGGGAAATAAATGAAGACGCTTTTAAATTCCCGGCCACGATAACGTTTATAACCTAGACCGATGTTTTAACATGAACGGTAAAATCGCAGACGTCGATATCCACGATAACCTGATGTGCAGAATTATAGGAGCGCACATTGGTGGATATCTAAAAGCTGTCGTTTATAACGCGGGCTTACTTACAGACAGGCCAGTGGCCTCAGTTCAGAATACGCTTATATTTTTTTAGAAGTCTTACTTTTAATTTGTCGTTTCAATTGCAGCAACTGTTTGTCAGAACTTGAGTCCTTGTTTCTAAGATGTGGTGGGACGTACACGCCTTTTTCTTCCTGTAAGAAAAATCATAACTGATTGATTTTCCTAAAATTATTAATCATGTTTGCAGGGCCAACATGGCCAGAGGTTTGGAAAGAAAAAGGGGAGGCCTTTGCCCAGCAGTGGGACACAATGTAGGCTAACAAAAAAAAAAGGAAATTAACTGCTCTTTTTCTAGACTGTATATTTGTCTAGACAAGTTCAATTAAAAGCACAGCACCTACCTTAATAATATTCCCTTCCTTATCCCTCTTTCTTCCATAAATATCTTCCCAAACATCTGGTTTCTCTTTCTTCTCCACAACAGGTTCATCTTCTTCACCAAATGCACCTTCTTCATCATCATCATCATCACCTGACAGATGTGATATTTCATCATCACTGAAAACTTTACTCAAATCTTCTTCAGAAATGACTTTCTCTTTTTTTTTTGGCTTTGGTTCTGGGGTTGTGTCTTTTTTATTGCTTTTGTTAATCTCTTGCCTTGTTGTCTGTTTTGTTTTTGCTTTTAGTGTCTTTGTTGGTTTTTCTGTAAGGAAGATCACATAAATTAAATGTAACAAAACTTAGCTTTGAATCTTTGATTTCCTTTCTTCATGCATGCAATCCATATATACTTTAATTGTTGGTATTAAAATATGGACTCCCACTCTAGTATAGTTGGATTGTAAGCTTTTGCCTTCAAAATAAATAAAAACTTAAACATACCTTCAGGTGCCTCATCTGATAGATCTTCACTAAATTCACCATCCTCATCTTCTCCACTCATATCTTCATCTCCTTCACTCATATCTCCCTCTTCTTCACTCCCATTATCACCTTCACTGATATCTTCATCCAATTCTTCTATACTACCCATTTCATCATACATATCTGAACCAATGTCTTCATCAGATTCATTTTCATCATCACTATCATCTTTAGCCACTTTTCTTTTACTGTTTTTATCTGTTTTCTTTTTATCTTTTATTTCTTTGCCAGTGACTGCTGCTAGATCTTCGTCAAAGTCTGAATCACCTTCAACTTCAGCGAGATGCTTCTCTGCTGCCACTATTTGTTCTGTTGTTGATTTGTCACATATTTCCAGTAAATCTGTTTCCTAAGTTAAGGTCTAAGTTTAAATGTTCTGTATGTGTGTGTTTGACGTTCAAAAGTGCCTTTTATGTGCCTATTTGAAATAAACGATTTGACTTTGACTTTTTTGTATGATTTTTTTAAGATAAAACAGGACTATGTAAAACCAAAACCGTTTTACTTTAGCCCCTAACTTCTTTTGTTACACAGATACTTATACTCTGATCATAGAAGGTAAAAATTCTTAGCATAAAAATGACCAGTAAGTTATATAATTAGCTTTAACCTAAGAGGAACAAGTAACTAAACTTCAAGGTATATCTATTGAGATGACATGTTAAATTGCAATGTAGTCAACCATAAACCACCATGATGGTAAAATCAATAATTAAAAAAGGATACAGTCAAGTCCATCATCAGAAAAGAAATTATTCTTGTTCTTAGTTTTGTTCAGTCCTAACTGCTTCTCCAGCTTCTTTATTATCTTGTCCTCATCTTCATTGGCTTGCAGTAACATCTTCCTTCTCTGTTCCTCTATCTGATTCTTTAGTTGCTGCTCTACTTTCTTCTCTTTCTGCCTTTCTTTGTTGAGGATATCTAGGGGTGTTTCTAGTTTTGGTTTTTTCTTCTGGAAAGTTATAACAGTGGAAAATTTAATTTAAATTTGATAGATACTTAATAGATTAGATCCCTAGTACTGTGAAGTATGCTGAGTGCAGCCTTTGTTTCCTCTTGATGTGATGGTTTAGTTACCTTTTAATCTAAGAAACCCATGGATGAAGGGAGGGATCGGAAGCACATGGAAATTATTTATTATTACATATCATTCAACAATAAATACCTAAGGATCGTCATAAATAAATATAAGGCCTTATAATAGATGTAACAGATCACTTAAATAATGCCAAGAAGCCACACGATACAGCCATTTGTCTAGCTGTTTACAAAAATATTGCTTTATATCATTTTATTTACCTTCACTTGAACTTCATTCGGTTCTGGTGACTCTGCAGGTCTCTTGACAAACCTACCGGCTGTGTATATTGGTTTATTATTACTATTATGCCTCTCATCATTTTTCTTCAGATAATGTTCCTGACGATGTGCCTTCTTCTGCTGCCGTTTTTGTTTGCGTAATAATTTCCTCGTATTCTCAAACTTAGGACGGGCATTAGGTTTATTTTTCTTCATTTTGTATTTTTAAACTTCCTCATACAAGTATTTATTTAAAACACTAAAACGCTTAAATCAAAACATAACCTTATTTATTATCTTGAGGTTATGTTATGCATTGACACACAGAGCCAAAATTTTGACAAATGCGATCACGTCCAGAAAAAAATCTAAAACTAAAATTAAGTATTCTTTCTAGTATTTTTAACACTTATAATGCGTTCATCGGTTAAACAAACGCATAATTATTAAAGGATAATTGTTACCAATATACATACAGTGCATGAATTACGCTTTTATTTATTTGATGGGAAGGATTAGAATGTAGTTTCAGAACGTTCATATCGATTTTCCACACGTTTCATTTTAAATATGGTTTTTTTTATTTGGTTTAATCATAAAACGTCTGCGCTTAAAATTTGTGCTGAAATTTTTTGCTGAAAAAACATTAAATGGTCCTGCTTACTGCGTTGCTGTTGGAAAGTCTCACAAATGTAACTTAGACACTAGGTTTATATTCCATTAATTTGTAAAAGCATTTTGTCTTAGTGGAATGGAACAACATCGGTCTATCAAATTGTCTATGATGAAAATTCACAAAAGCATGACATGACGGCTGTTAACTTTTTGTGAAGAAATTCTAAAATTATTAATAAATCGAAGAGCACACGGGTTTTAACGTCTACTACGTAGTTTATTTGTGATAAGTTACTAATTTATCTTACGGCATGATGGTGGAAGGGTCAGCGTTTACGCGGAACGATGTGTTCCAAATGGCTATACGCGTTGCTTTTGTGTCCGCTGTGACTTATTTCTCAATAAAATGGCTCGTGAACCAGATAGATCCAACATCCAAGAGTCGGAAGAAGGCGGAGGAGCGAGCCCGTGAACAGTTACGCAAGTAAGTATTGATCGATTCTTTTACGTCATAACACAGAATCTTAAACGCATTTTTCTTTATTTAGCTGTTAGAATCCACTGGGAATGCGCAATAAAGTTGTTCTTACCTTAGTAGACTGTAATTTTAACTACTTTTAACTCTGTGTGACGGCTAACCTACATTTACATCATAATAATATTTTCATCTGTAATAGTTACAGATAATCTAGGATGATTATCATCAAGCTCATCATCATAAAATATGTTTTTGTTGTGCTTTTATTTGAGATCATAAGATCATAAAATAATACAAAATATTATTCAAATGCATTCCCACATTACTATTGCACACAATTAAGAATACTCTTTATCACAAAATCACTCCTATATTCTCAAATGTTTAGGATATTCATAAGAATATTTCGTTTCCATTAAGTACTTGTACCAATTTCTTCTTACTTGTTTAATAGTATTAGTTGGAATATTTTGGAACACACATTTTAAAATAACCTTTGGAATGGAAGAGCACTTCCTGCCTTTATGAATTGATCTTCCACACAAGTTACTGTTGTTTTTCTGAATTAAAATATGTTAACTATTTTCATCATCTGCCTAGCCTTTCCTAACTATGTTGAGGTCAGCTTCCGGTTTAACCGGTTGCTGCTGAATACCAGTATTTTCATGAAGCAAATGCATATCGGACCTCCACAACCTAGTTAATGGGTAACACAATCTTAGTCAGACTTTTGGGCTTCTGACTACCCGTAACAGCTGTCTGAGATCCACAAATGACAGCCATGACCAACAGCTTAACAAGCATTCCGAAGCATGGAAAGGTCTTGGTATGTAATGGATGGCCACCCATCCACGACCCACCTCGGCGAGCGTTGCCTAACCTGGAAGATTGACCCGTGCAGCTGTTATTATTTAGCCACAAGCTCCTCTTAATTTATTTACTATGTATACAAGTATGTTTATATTCAGAAAAACATCAGTAATCTCTCTCGCTCATCATATCATCTAGATGGTGGTGGGTCAAACTTTTTCATTCTTTATCCACTTTAGTGTAACACTAAATTAAATTATTTTTGCTGGGGAGTTTGTTGCACCACTTCCCAGATAAAACACTAGGACACGGTGAAGAGTGGGCGTTTTGGACGACTGCCTAATGTAATTTTGATGTCCAAAAATTACTGATTGACAGCCTAATTTGAATAAATGATGGTTAATTTTACATTAAACTTGTATTATGCACATAGGTATAGCAGTTTGTTTGACCTACATTTATAATGATGTTTGGCCGATAATCACTATGAATGAGACATTCAATCTATACATGGATCAGGTTCAAGGTTCATCAACACTTTATTATTACACTAGCTGCGCCCCACAGTTTCACCCGCATAACTCCCGATACCATAGGAATATCGGGATAAAAAGTATTCTATTAATCCAGGTCTAACTCCTACTATCCGTTTGCCAAATTTCATCCAAATCCATTCAGTAGTTTTTGCGTGAAAGAGTAATAAACATCCATCCATCCATCCTCACAAACTTTCACGGATTTTATTAGTAGGGTTAATAGGATAGTAGGATAGAACTCTAATTAAATCAAGATTACACAACATGTCATTTACTGTAAACTCAAAACATTATTTTATAATAATTTACTTACATGATAAAAGCATGAAAACCAAATAAAAAAAAATACAAAAAAACAATTTTGGTGCATTTTAAAACGAAAAGCAGTCATCATAAATCAGAATCACCAAAAGATATTTATGAAAATCAAAATTTTATAAATTTCTGGGTTTGTTTGTTTGTTTTCTCTCTCAAAAGATATGAGTTTTGTATCATGCACTATATTCAAGGCTCCAACCAATCAGATTGAAGAATCCCATTCTCACAGGTGCAAAGTTCATGTCTCAATGAGGGGCTTTCATTCATGTTTGTTCTCTACATGTGGCTGTTTTAGTTAAGATGTGGCTTTAACCTCATATTTTAACTGCAGATGCTATAAAAAAAAGTAGATGATTTGGTTAAGAATAAGAATGGAATACCTACTTCAATAAAAAAAAAATCATTATGGAACTACTTTGTTAGCTATATTACTATAATCCATTGTGAATGAATTTCCGCACGCCTACAGTCAGAACACTACATCCACTGTGTAGTCCCTGTATGACTAACATTCTCAATTAAACCTGAGAGTCCTACTTAAAATACTCCAGCTGTGGAACAGCAATATGAAACATCCTCATTGACAATAACAATTTATTCATAAGATATCACATATTCATCTATTTCATATCATACAGAATTGTCTAAAGCTTTTCATTATTAAAATCATAATTTATTGAACAAAAAAACTTGATTCATATACAGGGTATAAGGGACAGCCCCCTGCAGACTGATGGGGTGAATTCAGTATATCATACTAAGATTACCGGTACATGAAATTGTTTCCGGAACATTATTGGTATCCAATAAATCTGATTTTTGTTTTATTACCTCACACGCAATGTATCGTTACCGTGGCAAAACGCGCGTAGCGAACGGCAGCGTAGCGAGCCTTCGGCCGCCGAGTATTTCTACATCCATTGCAGATTTTTTTATTTTAGCTATTTTATTTACATAAATGGACGTACAGAGAATGTAATTTTACATTCAAATAAAGGAATAGTATCTGAAAATACGATATTATGTACAAAAAAGCAAATTTTCCTGAGAATATTTTCGGTGGAATATGATTCAGAATAAGGAGCTGAATGCACCCTGTTAGTTTGCGCAGGGCTGTCCCTTACACCCTGTATATTTTCTACTTCTGGTTCTGTTTAGAGGCAGTTATGTTAGTCCCCTCTCAGTAACTCTTAGTTTTGGGATTTCCCCGTATTTTGCAGAACCGCGGTTTTCCGCGGGCTTAATCTAGATATGCAGTCCCATAACAAAATTTTTTCTTTACTAATAATATCACGAGCTTACTTACAGAATCCCTAATTTTAAAACTGTTAAACACAAACCAAGCTAAAAAATAAATTTGGCACGCATCTGCAGTTAACAATGTAAATAAATCATGCTTAGTAGTTGCATGAGTGTGGTGTCCACTGTCCACATAAATGTGTATACAAAGATGGCCACTGTATAGACCATGCATGTGTTAAGGATGTCTTGCAGAGCCGGGCTGGGCAACAAGCACTCCATCGCCCTGGACAAACTCACCGACCACGAGATGATCATCGCTTCACAGCTGGTGGTGCCTGATGAAATCAATGTGAGTAAATATTTTCTTATTTATTTAAGAGTGACCACACGCATATATCCATGCTTTTTTTCTATAATAAATCAAGTACTTTGAGCCGCAAGTGGCCTTCCTGGTTTTCAAATCAATGTGTGTATTTTCTCACTTGAGAGTTATTTTGTATTGAATATGTATGTTCTAGTGAGGATTAGTTTAATTCTGTAGTGACCTAAGGTCAAAAGAAAAATTTTGCTATTCCTGCAAGTGACCACCAGAATATTTGTGGTTATCAAGCACAGCATGCGGTCGCCGCATGATAATCTATAAAAATAAATAATATTGAAGTGTTTGTTTGTAATGTCAAAATAACAACTTTTTTTTACTAAATACATAAGAAAGTATACAAGATGTAACATAAATAACGCACAACCTATTAAGGGTCATTGTACTCATCATTATGAACAACTTTTACTATGGGATTAAACCTGAAATCGCGAAAAAAGATCTGCTGTTCCCTACATTTATGTTCGCATGACTTGCCAAAATTTATGGAACATCTGATTTTTTTAACGATTTCACGTTTGGTCCCATACCAAAAGTTGTTCATAGTGATGAGTACAATGACCCCTTAAGAGGTGGTGCATTATTTAAGTTACACCTTGTATACAGTACTTATGCATAACAAAAAAGCAATTTAAAAAAATTTTGTCTGTCTGTCTGTTTGTTCCGGCTAATCTCCAAAACGTCTGGACCGATTTTGATGGAACTTTCACTGGCAGATAGCTGATGTTACGGGGAGTAACTTAGGTTACTTTTATTTTAGAAAAATAATTATGGTTCCGCGCAAAAAAATTGAAACCCATGAAATTTAGAACAAAAAGTCGGATTTGAAAAATTCTTGTTCATTTCCTTCTCATTTCATTTGTGGTAGCCCAATTCTCAAGGATAGTTACAGGCTATTTATCATCACGCTACGACCCTTGGGAGCCGAGCAAAAAGAAAAAGTCAGAAAGAACGCCAAGCGAAAACGAAGTAATAGCGAGGGCAGGCGATGCAACGCGGCGGGTCGGGGGACGAGGGAGTTTTATTAAAATGTGGCTGTTTTTTTTAGTATATTGTGTATCTTACGACCTCCACGCGAACGAAGTCGCGGGGCACAGCTAGTTCTTAATATATTTTATTGATAGGGATGAGAATTAATAAGGTCTTATTACATTATTTAGAAATCACTTCGTTCGTTGGTTTGTTATCCATATGCATCTATCAACAGATCATTGTGAATTAATTTCGTTACGTGAATGTATGGCTCATTGTTCTAACGTTTGATGACAAATTAGTTTGTAAATTGTGTATTGTGAATGGTCATTAAAATTGTGAACAGTTATACTCGGGAGTCTTTCTCTGATTGGTGTAGCCTCACTGAAGGCGTTCCTCAGGGTAGCGTTCTCTCTCCTCTTCTCTTTTCAATTTTCATAAACTTTGTTATCAGAGTAATCTCTTCTAGTTTCCATCTCTACGCAGATGACTTGCTTTATAGTATATGTGTAGGTATATATATTTTTTAGTTCAAGACGTCACTAATCATATTCTCTTCTTGTTCTCACACACTATTGTCTACATTTCTTTTTTAATTTCTCCTTTCGCAGGTCTGCTGGAAG
This sequence comes from Fissipunctia ypsillon, assembly GCA_947568875.1. Classification (NCBI taxonomy): domain Eukaryota; kingdom Metazoa; phylum Arthropoda; class Insecta; order Lepidoptera; family Noctuidae; genus Fissipunctia; species Fissipunctia ypsillon. The sequence continues at coordinate 19,900,678 of OX387660.1, read as the reverse complement.
AAATTTCTTAAGAAATAAGCAGTACCTTTGTACTTAATGATCATAATGTCCTAACTATATAATGTTTTATTGTGTGTACATAAATAGTAAAATAAATAAATAAATTAAATAAATAAATAAATTAAATAAATATTTTTTACGGCCGCGAATCATACTTTAAGCAATATACACCCAGACACTGAGCTGCAAATTGCAAAAATCGTAAGAAAATTTCAAATTCGCGGGCTATCCTAGCGCTTTCCCCTTAATATAGGACTACCTGTGTTAACAACATACCTTACATCAAATATACACCTACTAACGGCCGAACCCAATAGCGATCTGTCTTTTATTGAATATAGGTATATTCAATAAAAGACAGATCGCTATTGATGGTAGACAGTATAATTATATCTGTCTTTATGTCAGGCCGGTAAGATTCCATAGTCTCTTATAGATTATTGGGACGTTAAAACCATAGATAGATACGTTATTGGGTTCGGCCGTAAAACTGATTTAAAACTTAATCAGTCGATAGTTAGAATGGGTACGGAAATAGGCATATGGGAACGCACACAGGACCCGCCTCGAGACCTCGGTACTCACGAGTACTTTATTGAATTTACATAACATAACATCACGCCTTGTTTCTCCGAAGGGTTAGGCAGAGGTGTACCTATAGTACACCCACGTTTATTGAATTTATTTTATGAAAAATGTTAGAACCGTTGGTAGGCTTAAGATTATAGGATCAGTTTTGGATTGACTGGTAGTGGTTCCTTTGGTTGGTGGAAGCTATTAAAAAGATTAAGAATGTGGAAACATATTTGCTTCTTTCGTTTTTAGGGTTCGGTACTTCAAAAGGAAAAAAACGGAACACTTATAGGTTCACATCGTTGTCCGTCCGTCTCTGTTTGTCTGTCTGTCAAGACCCTTCTTCTCAGGAACGCATGGAGGTATCAAGTTGAAATTAATATAAAATACTTAGGTCTACGGTCCCTTGGAGCTCTAAAAAACAAGCTTCTAAGTCAACGCAATAAAAAAAATAATATATTATAATGCTATGGTGCGTGACTTCGCGAGGCACCATTCTTTCCATGTCATTCATGTAAATGATTGCTTATGTATGAGGTCACAAATGAAACACACGTGACTAAAGCCGTATTCTGAATACTTACATTTCATGACGGATATTCGGCAAGGACAATAATCATTGGCCCAGTTTGGCCCTCAAATTGGTTGTATAAAAGTTTTAACTAAATGTTATCTTTTTCGAGGTTTCAAACGTACCTAATACAATACTTATTATTTAAATAGCTCTAAAATCACGCGACTACTATACATAATTACCAAAACGAAAGTTTTATTTCTATGATAATTATGTGTAGCATCAATTTCAATGTGAGTAACGAGTAAAAAAGGTATTACAATGAACACTTTTATTTGGGATTTATAAAAATAATGACGGTGTTCTGGTAAATGGCATGTCCACTAAGTATGTCCAGATTATAAAGACCAGCACCCTAATATTGCGTAACACACAATCAGTCACAATCTGAACGATTTTGAAGCAAATTACTAATCCATTGCTTCATATGTTCGAAAAATTTGTCTGCTCAACAACGACGTAAATAACGCAATGAATGTTGCTGAACTGTCAAAATGAAACCGATTCCTACTGTAAATGTGTTACGCAATTGCCTGGCAGATTGCATTTTATGAAATTGGACCTGCTACAATATCACCAAAATTCGGATATAGGTACCACAGTACCTACATGTACAAGCATCTAGTTAATACTGCGTCATTCCATCCTGCAATATCACGCAAAGGTTTAAGGGTGCGTTTCCACTGACGCGGAGACGAGCGGAGCTGAGCGGAGACGCGCGGGAATCGACCAATCACAATAGTTGAAATCCTCATTGAGTCTCTCGCCTCGTCTGCGATTGGACGATTCCGGCACGTCTCCACACTGCTCCGCTCGTCTCTGCTTGAGTGGAAACGCACCCTACAGGCTTCATTTATCGGGAATATTCTGGATGCATCGCTTACAGCAGGAATTAGGTCGCGACGCAGCCGCGATGCATTCCCTCCTGTTGCACGCCTGAGCTGCCCTAGAACCCTTGTCATTTAACATTGATCGGATACAGCAGCATTCGTCCTACGCATAATATCTAGATTTATGAAGCCAGCACGGCTCGATGGTGCGGCATTTGGACCCGGCAGCCACAATGACTACTCGATCACGAAATAATTCCGCGAATGAGTTTAAAATCAACCGGTTGTCTTGTCTCTTAATATCGAGAAGAGCGATTAGTATTTGTTATTTTTCTCGCGATGGTGGTCCATACGCGAAGCGTGCAGCGAGGTGTCGTCGTGTGTCCTCCACCTTTGACTCCGCCATTATAGGTAATTGGGGAATACCTACACCCCCACATCCTCAGTATGTTCTACTCGTTTTAAAAGTCTTTCTTCTTTGTTTAGGTGAACTGGAAGGACATAGCGGGCTTGGACCACCTGATTCAGGAGCTTCGCGAGACCGTCATCCTGCCGATTCAGAAGCGCGAGCTGTTCGCTGACAGCAGGCTCACGCAGCCGCCCAAAGGTGTGCTGCTGCACGGACCCCCAGGTATGTGGATGCACTTACTTTTTACTTCGATTGTTAAAATCTGTTACATATCGTGTTTTCGGTGACCTCGCCCTCCATGTTTTACGTAACAATTATTTGTACCAAACGCTATTAACCGATTGGTTACGTAATAATTATTTACTTAGACTACACTTTTATGATCGATCAGTTACGTCATAATTTTGACTTGGACCACACTCTTATGATCGATCCGATACGTAACAATTATGTTCCTACTAGCTTCTGCCCGCGACTTCTTTCGCATGGAAGTCGTACTGGTACTGTTAGCCTGCACCATCCCACTGCTGGGCAAATGCCTTGCCCCATTACTTCCAGCTCTTTCGATCCAGCGCTAAAGTGGAAGTCGTAAGACAACAATATCTACCTATACTAATAATTATAATAAAGCGTCTCAGGAGCCACGCGGGATGGTACTATCGATGAAACTTACATCTGACCAATTTCAAAACAAAATCCTGTGCATACGATGATCACATCTGTTAGCAAGCGTTACTGTAGCGGTCGCGCGCTGAAAGCAAGAATAGTCCTTACAGTGTGTACATGTTCTTTTCCCCCACGGTACCTCGTTGACATAGGCATGCACATTTCGTCCCTCGGCCCCCGACCCACCGCGTCGCATCGCATCGTCCGGTCCGCCCGATCTTACTTCGTTTTCGCTTAGTGTTCTAAAAAGAAGAAGAGTGTAAGAGTGTAAGAAAAAAAGTCAGAAGACTTTTTTTCTTTTTCTTCTTCAGTGTCTCGGTGTCTCGGTCTTGGCTTTATATTAAATAGCCTATAACCTTTCAAAGGATTGGGCTATAAAATTCAAAAAGATTTTTTCAAATCCGACTGGTAGTTCCAGAGATTAGCGCGTTCAAACAAAAATACAAACAAACTGTTCAACTTTATTATTTCACATTATATTAGGATTCCACACTCGATAGATGTGTTAACTTAGAAATAATTGTTTACCAGGTTGCGGCAAAACCCTCATAGCTAAAGCGACGGCAAAGGAAGCAAACATGAGCTTCATAAACCTGGATGTATCTTTGTTAACTGACAAGTGGTACGGCGAGACGCAGAAGCTGGCAGCTGCAGTGTTCAGCCTTGCAGTCAAGTTGCAGCCCTGCATCGTGTTTATAGGTATTTTACGTAATTTTTTTCTCTACAGGTTTGAGGTTTTATAAAAGGTCTTTTGGATAATAATTCTTAAAAAAAAAAACATAACACAACATCACGCCTTGTTTCCCCGAAGGGTTAGGCAGAGGTGTACTTATAGTATAGTAACACCCACATTTCGCCAGTTATGTTTGAGTCCCATGTAATGGGGGCGAGCCTATTGCCATCTACTGGGCACAAATCCAGACTCCGGGCTGCTACTGAGAAATTTCAGATAGAAAAACCCAATAACACTTTGCCCGACCTGGGAATCGAACCCAGGACCTCATGCTCAGCAGTAGCGCTTGCGACCACTAGACCAAAAAAAAAAATTTATGTTATATTTATTATTCTAAACCATTTTTTTTTGTTTTAAATATTTTTTAAGCCAAATCTTTCTGTTAGATGGTGATTCGAGTATTCGATTCTTAAGGTTCTGAACAAATGAAAATCGGAACCATTATTGTCTCACTTTTTTATTTAAATCCCCTGCAGACCTTTTCACTAAATGTTTGAAACATGTTTCGCCAGATAACAGTAATAAAAGTGCATTATTAAAGGTTTTCCTCTATTTTTTGTTCTCTAAATAGCGTTAGGCGACTTAAGGTTTAGGCAGGTCAAGACGTCCAGTATAATCCTCTATGCTAATATCAATGCTTTAGGTCTAGGATGGATGACTGAGTCAAAGTAGCACTTATTAATATTGACAGCTGAACACATTGCCCTATGGCGACTAAAATCCCGTATTGAAATCAAGTAGATACTTAATAGTACGGTCAACCCAAGTCTGTGGGTAAAACTTGCTTATCGACGGCGAAGTGCCCATACCTCAACTGACTCCTAACAAACATGCAAATAACGCCTCATCGTTTTAAATTTAAAGGCGTTATTCGCATGTTTGTTAGGAGTCAGTTGAGGTATTGGCACTTCGCCGTCGTTATGTTACCCTTTCTGCTACGACATCAATGTCAAATTTTCTAAATAAAGTCATTTATTGAAATAGGACTTTTTGAACGTCATTATAACATAAGACAGTCCCCGAAAACGCCCGCCATTCACCACTTACTAGTGTTTTAGTTGGGAAGAAGAAGCGGTGCAACAAACTTGCTAGCAAATGTTTGTCACCATAAACATGCGGTTAACCGTACCAATATTCCTTTGCAGACGAGATCGAGTCGTTCTTGCGCACGCGCACGCAGCACGACCACGAGGCGACCGCCATGATGAAGACGCAGTTCATGTCACTGTGGGATGGACTCATCACGGAGCCGACCTGCACTGTCATCATTATGGGTAAGTCGATAACTTTGTCTAAAGGCGATATCAGACGCTTAACATTTCATTAATTTTTGCCTTTCATTCGGCGGCATATTTAACTTGAAGTGAAACGTCTGAACACAAAATTAATCAAGTTGCGAGTTCCTGTAGCTACAACGGTTAAGGTACCTGCTCTTACTGCCCCATCTCAAGAATCCACTCTGTATACAAGGTGTTATTTTAATCACTGTTAATCTCTTAAGGGGTCATTGTACTCATCATTATGAACAACTTTTACTATGGGACCAAACCTGAAATCGCGTAATAAAAATCAGCTTTCTACATTTATGTTCGCATAATTCGTCAAAATGTAGGGAACACCTGATTATTTTTTTCGCGACTGGCGTTCATTCCATTTTTTATTACGATATCTATACAAGTAGCGGCACGTAAGTCTAGCGCTGAGCGATACGTGGAAGGGATTGCTGCGCATGTGTACTGTCGCGCACGCAATACATTTATTAGCAAAATAATGTTTATGACATTATTTTTATGTAATGCCAAATAATAGGTCTGGTGCTAAACGAAATGTTAACAGTTTATAGTAAGTACCTAATATATAGTTTTAGCAAGTTTTGTGGGGAGTGGAAAATAAAAACATTATTTGGCAATTTATTAATTTTTATTTTCCATTAATCTGAATCTGACAATGGTGTCACGCCTTCCATGGTGTCTTGATAGAGCCTTTTACGTGTTGACGGCCCGGGCTCAGGACTGCTTCGTTCGTCAGCACTAGCAGCGTCATCTTCATCAAACTCACTAATGCTATCGTCTGAACTGTCTCCATTAACGTGAATGATAAATTCTTCTGTTACCAAATCCACGACATGATCACTCTTTGCATATTGCTCTTCTATATCCTTCACCTTTTTGCATAACTTTTGCCAATCCCATGCACCCATCAGTAAAACTTTTTCTTGTATGAGGTCAATACATTTAGCAACACTCCATTTAACATTTTTGCTGCCTACATACTGTTTAATATCGGACCATGCCATTTCGATGGGATTTAGATCTGGGTGGTATGGTGGTAGTCTGAGCACTTGATGGCCTTGTTCAGCTAGGATTCGATCAATCGAAAATGTTTTAAATTTATCCTTGTTAGCCCTTATTAAATTGTACAACTGAGGTTTCAAAAGTGTTTCCTCGTACTGTATGCCTTTTTCAGTTAGCCAAGCCTGCATGTCAACTTTTTTGGAAGTAGAAGCTGGTGCCCGATCCCACTGTTTATTGTGATACGACGCGTTATCGACTACCACGACGGAATTGGGTGGTAAGTTTGGCATTAACTGTGTTCGGAGCCACTTCTCATAGTTTTCGAAATTCATGTTGTCGTGGTAGTCGCCTGATTTGGTACCAGCTTTAAAAGTCAGCAACGCATTGGGTATAAACCCAGTTTCAGACCCGGCGTGGACTATGACAACTCGCTGTCCCTTCGAGACAGGTTTTTTTAGGCCCTTAGTAGTACCATCGGTCCAGGCTTTTGAAGACGAGTGCGATGAATCTACGTAAGATTCGTCTGTATAAACAATAGGCCTTCCCTCTTGACGATATCGTTTTATTTCTTGTAAATATTCGATACGTTTCAAACGTATATTTGAAGTCTCAATCAGCACTTTCCGGTTGTTTTCGGTGTTTTTCCACCGAAATCCCAAACTCTTAATTATTCGCCGAAAACTTCGTTCTGAGCCTTTGAAATTAATGTCTTCCTCTAACTTCCTTTTAAGTTTTCCGACGGTAGGAAGTTCATTATTTGTGTTGTGAAAGTTATGAATGCACCTCTTTATTACTCCTTGGTCGAAGTTATCAATGTTTGTAACCGGTTTTGTTCTGGACCGTTTTTTGCCAGGCGTTCTGAACACTGTGATCAAATCAGAACTATTGGCTTGATTAGAGATGTTTCTTACTGTTGCAATTGACGTTTTAGTAGACTCTGCTGTCCTTTTTTGGATTTTCCCTAAATCGCTGATTAGACCATTTAGTTTAATGTTTCCCGCCTTAATAATTTCGGCGGTTTGTTTAATTTGGCTCAAATTTACAGTACTGCTGTCCGAAAGACTGAGTTAAGTATTTGCGGCTTCGTTAATTTCAGTTTTAATTTGTTTCAAAGAATCAATTATTTCGATAGATTCCCTTTTTAGAAAACAATTTACGTCGTAAACCATTTTCCTTGCCTGTCTTTTCAAAACAGGATTAGGCATTCTTTATTCACTTTTAACTTTTTAAGTCACAACACAACAGAAACAAACTTAAACAACTAAATTTAACAAACAAATTCAAACTTTAACAAACAAAACACAACAACAATAATTAACGTTATGACGCGACTGTACACGGGATGGGCGCGGAGCGTCGTATTGGCTCGGGGAACCGAATGCGACTGGAGAGCCAATCGGCGCTACGCACGCTCGCCCTTCATCCCGCTAGCCCCCCTCGAGTACCTTAATTTTTACTTCTGCGCAATAACGGTCAGCGCTAAAGTTTCGTGCCGCTACTTGTACTTAATATTGTAAAGCTGAAGTTAGTTTGTTTTTATTTTGTTTGAACGAGCTAATCTCTGGAACGACCAGTCGGATTAGAAAAATTATTTTTGCATTTGATAGCGAAGCTTATAGGCTATATTTAACATGGCGCTAAAAAGAAAAAAAAAGTCACGTTTCCTTTCTTCCGACAACAAATTAGTTCAAATTAGTAATTGAAAATGTGTAATTTTCGATTCGACAACCTGTCGAATGGTTCTGAATAGCTGCAGAACTCGATAGTAGGCATCACTGTTTGTCGAAACTCTGTCAAACTTCTTGGAACTTCAAATTCTCTGTCAAAACTTCTGCCTAATTACAAGAGGTCTGCGAAAAATATTACTTCATCATATCAAGAGAATTCAACACATCATCATGGAGACCATGACTGTCGAGTTCTACAAACCTGGGCGAAGTTAGAACAACTTTTCCCAGACTTATGGAACTGGCAGGAACTTGCATCAGTAAAGAAGATTCTTCAACGAAGATTTACATCAAGAAACGCACTGAATATTATTTATTTATTTAATACTTTATGCACACAAATGTACACAGGCGGACTTAATGCCATAGGCATTTTCTACCAGTCAACCTTTGGGTGATGCGGAGTCAAAAAGTGGTTATTTCATGACCTTGTACCTGTTACGTTAAGATTATGACCTTGTATTCGAAGTAACAAATACCACTGCTTTACTCAATTTAAATACCAGAATTCAAAAATGAGCATGTTTGTCGAGTGTCTCCAGGTCTCAGAGAAATTAAACATTTTTCACATACTTCTTGAATCTACCCTGCCTAGTTTCAAGAGGTCTGCGAAAAATGTTTCTTCACTACATCAAATCAAGAGAATTCATCAAAGAAGATTCAACATCAAGATAAATAAGTACCTAATGACCTTGTATTGTGAAACATTATTTTGATATGTTATTGTATGACTTTGTATTCGAAATACCAAATGCCAATGTTTTAACCATCAACATTCAAGAATAACCAGCATTTTGAAGGTCATGACCTTCGATTTCTAGAGGCCTGAGGAAAATACCAGAGTTTTTCGCAGACCTCTGGTACTTACTGGTGTCTGCCCAGTTCCAGGGGTCTGTGAAAAATTCTGGTAATTTCCTTGCATCGGTAAAGAAGATACAGGCCAGTTGTTAATCTGTTTCAATTTTTCATATTACCAATAACATTATTTGCAATAGGGATGATACCTAGGTAAAAAAAAAAGAAATTTTGTTTAGTCCGTCATCGCGTCAGCCAGATAATAAAAAAATATTAGACACGTATTTTTTGATTTATTAATAAAAATTACTTTGATAAAATGCATTAAAGTTGGGGAGTGTGGGCTTGTTCATAGGTGCCACAAATCGGCCGCAGGACTTGGACAAGGCTATCCAGCGCCGGATGCCGGCCACGTTCCACGTGCCCATGCCGAGTGAGACGCAACGCGAGCGCATCCTACAGCTCATACTGCGCTCTGAACCTGTTGCCACTGACGTTAGTACCTCACCTTCAGACTTGATCGTGTTGTTATTAATATTAATTATAATAATTGTTTATTTAAGGCATCGGCCTCCATAAAATTACACACTCTTATTTGAATAACGTAAAATTTCAAAGAAACAAACGGATCAATAGATTGTAAACCCTCTCTCCATTTTACACCATGAGCCAAAATAAATGCACGCTTTAGTAGCCACAGTCAAGTCTTTCATATCTTCGTCATTTTTAGAATTCTTTCCTTTATCCAGTCTACTCCGAAGCGATAAACCGAAGTATCGGTCGAATGTTCGGTTGTTTCATATTACACTTTTTTCTATTTCGTTCGGTCGGTTCGGATCCGACCTAACGTCGAACGAAACGTTGAACGAACTTCATTTTGATGTTTGATCGGATCCGAACCGACCGAACGAAATAGAAAAAAGTGTATTATGAAACCACCGGACATTCGGCCGATACTTCGGTTTATCACTTCGGAGTAGACCCTCAGGACTCATAATACCTTTTGAAGCTACCGCACTGGAGGTCTACTCCCTAAGCACGAAATCCGTAGTTTCGGCCGAAGTTACGGGTGTTTCTAACTTCGTATTACCTACGGACATAAGTGTTGAGCCCAACCTAAGAATGAATGACACCACGATTCAACTGTTGTCCCTAAACCCGATGTGTTTTATTTTTATTTATTTATTAAAGAACACCAACAGCATACACATTCAACATTGTTTTATAAGAGTATTTAGGAAAGTATTACTGCTAATGTATACACAAATTATAGGTGTACATAACACATGTGTTTTTCCCGTCTGGACAAGTTAGTTACTTGGGCGTACCTTGGGCTCAATTATAAATTTCGAGTTACTTTCGGACGGGCCCGTATCTTCGTTGACGGTCTTAGAGAGTGGGCCCCCCGAGCACACTTGCATGGAAAACGATATTTAATTACTTGATAATAAAGATCAAAATAGCATACACTTTTGACCAACTTTTTTAATGACCTGGCTATTTTATGAAATATAAATCATTTTTATTCCAAATTTAATTGTCAGTGTCACATTTTTACTTAAAATGTATAGTATAGTCTGACATGAAAAGAAGATGGAAGATGGCATTACGACGCTGCGTCAATGTCCCCGCCACCTCTACCTATATGTATAATGCTCGTGGCTAAATGATAACAACCACAAAGGTCGATCGAAGATTAAGCTACGCTTGCCGCGGTCGGTTCGTGGATAGGTGACCCCCTCCGTGTCTCGGAAAGCACGTTAACCCGATTGATTTTGATATAATGCTCAGTCGGTAAAGCAGATTCTATCGTGCACTGAGTAGACAATAATAGCTCGAACGACGAACATAATAGTTTGGATGTGACTGTACCTTGCCACCAAACTTTGTAGTAGTTGAACAAATTGTATGGGCTATATAAATAGAGCTCCTTGCGAGATTTGTAGTATTCCGGTTTGAAGGATGTGGGTGCCGGTGTAGTTACAGTTTACTCACAATATTTTTCCTTCACCGATGTCGGTAATGTCCGAGAAAAACTCAGAAAGTAAATACGAATTAAATAAGTTACATTGGTACTTGCCCAGATTTGAATTCACAACTCTATGTATGACTTTGACCAACAGATTGATTACAAGAAGCTAGCGGGTTCCACGGAAGGTTTCTCCGGGTCGGATTTGCACGAGCTGTGTCGACAGGCCGCTGTGTACCGCGTCAGAGATCTCGCCAGGGACGAGATGGCTAGAGAACTGAACAAGGTATGTAGATATACCAACGTTAAACCAGGCTACGGAATGAGAAGCTACCTAAGGCACATATTCCACCGCCGGTGATTAGCGAGGAGCGAGTAGAGCTAGCGACTAAAATCGAGTGGTTTTGTTAGTTTGACCGTCTTCTCCGGTGGTGTATCAGTCGGCGATCAACTATGAATATATGTATCTCTTTTACTGACGCGGGACCTACAATCTTTTGTACGTTTCTTTAGCGAGAAATTAGTCAATAGCTAGTCGCTTCCTCGTCGGCGGTGGAACAAGTGCCTTAACCACAAGACAAGCAGGCAAAGGTTGAGAAAGCAGAAGTAGCGCAACAAGACGTTTAGTAAAATTTCTCGGAGTGGTAGTCCGAAACACAAAAAAATAGGCAAATATGGGGACTGCCAACAGAAGTGAAAACTTAAAACATTAACATGTACACAGGCCGCTATGCGTCGCCAGTCTGGCGCAACACGTCGCATTAGTATGTCGGTGAAGCATATATGTCTCATGTCGCGAGCCCGTAAGATTTTCTCCTACCAAAAAGCGCTCAATGCGCCTAATGAAGTTTTCACTTCAAAACCAGATTTGTCCTCTAGATACTTTATGTGCCCAATTTACTATTAGACACTATCCGGTCGTGGTAAAATAGCGACGTGGCGTGAACTGTAGAGCAAAGAGTCATGAGCTAGCGTGTGAGCAGTGGTTAGTGAGAGTAAAACCTCTTCCTCTCTCCTACTTCGGTGTGCCCAACAGGGTCCGCAATGTTCACATTGTGGAATGCATTATATACAGGGCATTTTTTTAATCACTATCCAAATTTTCGCAGGGTGTTCTACCCATGAATATGAACAACTTTTACTATGGGACCAACTTTGAAATCACGAAGAAAAAATCAGCTGATTCATACAAAAGTTCAATACCTACTCGACCAAAATGTATGAGACAGCTGATTTTTTTCGTGATTTCAGAGTTGGTCCCATAGTGAAAGTTGTTCGTATTCATGGGTAGAACACCCTGCGAAAATTTGGATAGTGATTAAAAAAATGCCCTGTAAAGGTTTTTCCAATAGGGACGGGTCGATGTTGACAGTCTGTGGCAGCCATACTATTTTGGTGGGATCTGTAAAATCTGTTGTATATTATGCAGTCAGTGATGCCAAATCACCATGGCAAGTTACACGGTTGAGCAGCATGTGCAAATGATAAAACTTTATTATCAAAATGAGTGTTCGTTAGTGCAAACGTTGCGCGCATTGCGCCCATTTTACGGCAGACGCGGTGGCCCTTCAAAGTCGACTCTCCAACGATTGGTGACTAAATTTGAGACGACCGGTTCGGTAAACAACCAACCAACACCTTTACGTCAAAGGAACGCCAGATCGGCCGAGAACATCGCCGCTGTACGTGAGAGTGTTCAGGAGACTCCGAGGCAGTCGATTTCTCGCCGTGCTCAAGAACTCGGCCTTTCGCAGACCTCAACGACACAATCGACATTCTGCATGAACGGTTTGAGGGTAGAGTTATCTCTCGCAGAGGTGACGTGAATTGGCCACCAAGATCGTGTGATTTAACTCCGCTAGACTTTTTCTTGTGAGGTTTTCTGAAGTCGCAGGTCTATGCCAATAAACCACATTCGACCGTTGCCCTGAAAGCCAACATAACACAGGCCATCGCTCGGATTCAGCCGGATCTATGCAGCAGAGTCATTAAAAATTGGACCTCTCGGATTCGTGCCACCATACGAAGCCGCGGCGGACATTTGAACGATGTCATATTCCATCCATAATGGCATAAATGGGCCTTTTAAATAAAAAAGAAATTTCGTTAATATCTCACACACATCTTGTTTTATTCAATTTTAACATCGACCCGTCCTTGTTGAAAGACCCTTTATATTGAGTACTAGCTTCTGACGGTGCCTTCGTCCGCGTGCAATTTCTTGTTGAAATATATCCTTAGACACTCGGCAATACTTGGCTTCCCATTTTCCCATTAGTGGACGAATTTTGGGAATCGGATCAGTAGTTCCGAAGAATACCCGTACATACAAACGCTCAAATTTTACCTCTTTATAATATTAGTATAGGTTGAGCTCGAGCACCCCTTTGCACTAGCTAGAGCATTAACCCAGTTCTTGCGCAAGCATATTTAGCTTAAGGCGAAAGCGCCAGGTAGCTCGGGAAATTCAAATTTTCTTACGGTTCTTGCAATTTGCAAGTCAGTATTAGGTTGTATGTTGACCAAAATACGATTCGCGACCGCAAGAAGTATGTATTTACAGAATTATAATAATTAAAGTCATCAATACAACTGTTTAAGACCAGGTAATTCTGTTGAATGACTAGTTCATGAAATCTTGACAATTAGAATTATACAAACTTGTGGAGTTGTATTAGTGATTTTTGATGATTATAATTCTGTAAATACATATTTGTTACGGTCGCGAATGATACTTTAATCAACATAAAACTTAATACTGACTTGCAAATTGCAAAAAACATAAGAAAGTTTGAATTTCGCGGACTACCTGGCGCTTCCCCCTTAATAGGAAGTTAACAGAAATACCAATAAATTGCAACGCACGCTGCCTTTCTTAACATAAACTGCTTTTATCTCTTTTACATCCAAACAACTTTATTCCTTTCTTTTTCAGGACAACACGACTGAAAGAGGAACCTCAGTCGAAGAGTCAGACGATGAGTTTGTAGATGCCGTCCGTCCGATCACAATGGATGACCTGCGTCTGTCGCTGAGCAAACTCAAAGAGTCCAAAATTCAATGCGGCACTCTTGCGCCCTCTATGCGAATAGAACTCGACTAGCACCCAGACTGGTCTAGCGATCTTATTGATGGTACTGAGGATTCGATTTTTGAAAAGTGTACGAGCTATAATTATTAGTTATTAGCAATGACAGGCCTGTGGTTTGCTGTCAAATCGAATGCAGCTGTTGTGTTTGGTTGATTTAAATTATGTTAGGTACAACGCTAAAAGGATAATTCGGCGCTCGGCCAAAATGGGAACTGACGTTGCCATATTGTTTTGTCAATACAATTCCTGTGACAAAATTTCACAAATGTTTACCAGCAACGCCCGCTCTCATTCAGGCGCCAAGAATCCTCACGATGTTTTCCTTCACCGTTTTGAGTGCAGTGGTGATGAAATAATTTACACAAAGTAAAGCGCCTGTTAGGGTCCGAACTTACGACCTACAACAACTCGGTAGGTCGCGGCCACCACTGCTCTCTGTTGGTAAACATTTGTTCAATTTTCTGCAATGACGTTCACTAGGTGGCAGCACTGAGACGTCAGGTCCGGGCACCGGCCAAAAGTGTCAAAGCGCCTATATTTTCTTTAGTCGTGACTGAATGATGAACTAATTAATGAAAAGAATGATGAACGTCATCATATATTTTTATTTATTGTCGAAATGGAAGACCTTTTGTCAAAGTGGCGCCATCTCGTGGCGTGAAGTTTCATTATAACCCTAATTGTTTTATGAAATATCTTGAAAATACAAGATGGCGCCGTTAGTTCCTATTTCGGCCGCGCGCCACTAGAGATTTGACAGCAGATTTTCTGATACAGAAATAGGTAAGGCCTTCTTTGCTTGACAGACTTCTGTATTTTGGAAGGCCGAAAATAGCTATGATAAAGTGAAGAGATAATATAAGTGAAACATGTGAAAGTAATGTCATGATATGGCTCCGAGGCATTATTCCTGTCATTGTCGCACAACTGTCAAACTCCAAGTGCAAGACGGAGACGGAAACATATCTAAACTAAAGCACCTGTTAAGTAACGTTAACAACTTTTCTAAATTAAATTAATCATTTGACTCTTAAGAACATATTCAGTACCTCAAACGACATAATAAATTGAAGTCATTCGACTTTCGTCATTATGACGTTGACTATACGTACTAAAAATGAATTGACTCAAAGATCGCTAGACTAAATTGAATCTTTAACTATGTTTAGATAAGATCTGCCTAGGTCTATGGCTGTGCCTAGGCTGAATCTAGTCTTAAATAAAAGGGTTACTGCGGGGCTAAGTGGAGTAGTTAGATGAAAACGTGTTTAAGGCATTATATGCTTATACGTATTAAAATGTGATATAGTAACTTTAAAATGTTATATTTTAATTGGTGCTTCTGATTTGAGTGGCATACTTCGTACTCGCACGTATTTACAAGCTTGCACTTGTTGCAAAGACCCTATCAAAAATAATTCACGAGTTTTGTGATTATTACCTAATTTAAAAATATTTTCTGTGATCCTATCATAACTTTACAGCGACTAGAAGTTTCAGAATGTCTTTAAAATCTTTAGGAAATATACAAGTTGTTAAAGTTAGCTTCTAGTAGTTTATGAGTAATGCATGTCAACTGACTATCAAACGAACTGTAAATATACCGTCTTTTTCTCATTTATTGGCAACTAGCTCTTCCCGCGCGACTTTGTCCGCGTGGATTTCGTACTTTGGTAGGTATCCATGTAGGGTTAGATTTTCAAAAAACCCTGATACACGTTATTCTCTATTTTCGGTCTTAAGTATAAATATTGAGTTTCGAGGTAATTGGATCGCGCGTTAAAATTCTTCCATACAAACTTTAGATACCCCGCAATCCCCCTTTAGGGGGTAGTTTAGAAAAACAAAAAAATACAATCTTCATAATTTACTTAGATAAGTATTTGTGCCAAGTTTCAAGTTTATTAACTCAAGAAATAAGAATACAAACAAAATTCCCCCTTTTCACCCCCTTAAAGGTCGAATTTCCAAAAATCCTTCCTTAATGGATGCTTACAACATAAAAGGCATCAACTGCCAAAATTTCAAGTTTGTAGCCGCAGTGGTGCAGGCTCTGCGTTGATGAATCAGTCAGGACAAGTAATTATATATGTATGGATAAGCCTCTTCTTTGTTCTTTTTCCTCTGCCTACGTATTTTATTTTAAAGTACCCCAAAGAAGTCTTGCTGACAAACATGTAAAGAAATCTACCCACTCCATTTAGTTCTAGCATACCATTGTATTTAATTCCGTTACCATTGATATTGTAAATTATTATGTTGTAAATATTCGAGTCTATCGACAGTCGAAAATCAACCCTATTCTTTTAGTTATAAACTTGGTTTTAGATCAAAACATTTAGTATTTATTTTAAGACGGACAAGCCCCTATTGTGACCGGAACGGTTTAATATGAAGCTCTTATGAAATAACATTTGCGGGCTAGGTAAATATTGTGTCTAAAATAAAATACATAATAAAATGTTTTGCTGTAGTATAGTATCTATAGTTAGGTAAAAACAATTTCCTGTGACTTCTATGGTGTTTGGTATTCGGAAAATTGGAATAATATTGTGTGAACGAAGATGAAAAGCCGTATATGTTCTCAATTTGGAACTTTATAGTCATTGCATTAAAGTTGATAATTGCCAAGCTCTTCTTGGCCTTTCAGACAAATTGATATTAAACAGTAACTATGTTTTTTCATTAATTTCACTTTTCTTCTCTGTACTTTTACTTTTAGTTTTACATGAATATGTATGAAGAAATAAAGTTCCAAATTGGATACATTTGAAATGATTGCACATTGTTTAGTAGTTAGTAAAAATATCGGTGTTGTATGAGTGCGAATGTGTCGTCTCTTTCTTTTGATACTTGACGCAGTAAGTGCGAGAGAGACAAAAGAGTATTTGGACATAATATTAAAATGAAAAGGCTCGTTATGTAGATACGTTAGGGTCTGGTATGAAACATGACAGCTTCGCTGATTATTCGAAATAAATGCAAAGTTAATTTAGCTAATGACCAACAATCGTCATGTTTCATACAGAACATGTTCCAGAGGGTTTCGTGGTATTAAATCATTATGCGGGAGATGACGTAGACATCTGATGAAATCATAACAAATATTAGCCAAATAAAAATATTTCTATTAACAGAGCTATATTTGAATTATCGATATGTATCGAGTTGGTTACCAGGATAAGAAAATAAATTATTCGAGAGTTTGATAAACACGGCGAATTGTTACGATTATTTGTTCTACTTTAAAAGAAAGTGCAATAATCAATTAGTGTTGTCGTATTTATTATACTTTCGTTTGATGGAGAGATGCAGTGGAGTCGAAAGAACCCGTTACGACCTCTTTAAGCAGATGACGTTGTAGGCAGTTTTGAACAACCATTCCGATGTGCGCTTAGCGTGACGTAAGTAATCAGGTTTGATTTGCTAATGCTGATCAATAACTAAGGCGAACTGCTTAAAAAATGACCCGCATTGGATAAAATCAACTGTACACACCAATGCAGTACGAACATCTCTGTCTACTCAAGTGTATTAGAAAGAGACCGAGTTATCTCGGCTCCTCGCATCTTACATCTCGGAATATGAGAAATGAAATTTTAAAACATAGTTTATGTGTCTACTTTGCCGGCGAAGATAGACAAAAAGATGACTACTTCAAAATGTTTATTAGATATTTAAATTCTAAAGTTTGTTCAATTCATAGATGAAAGTTAAAATATATTTATTGAATGTTAATAATGTAGATACGCTTCTCGATTTTATGATCGATGCTGACAGATATGATGGCAAGAATGATATGATATCGTTTGTATGCTCTGAATGTTAAGGTTCAAATTGGTTTGGCCAAATAATAAGGCTGGACCAATGGATGTTTGATATTGAATGGGACATAAAGGCTCAATCAAACTTGCCCAAACATATCGATATATCTATTGGCATCTAAGCTCTGAGCACTATGTACTAGGATAGATATGTTTTAGGTGTACTGTGAAAATGGAAGAAGTTAGGGTGGGGTAAATGTGACAGGAGCCAAATAAAATCTTGGCATAGTAGCACTATTTCATACCTAACCCCCCCGGCGTTGCCCGTAACTGTGTGCATTTTATTCGGCTTTTTATAATAGTTTGTAGTTTTTGTATTGCGTATTAGCAGGGTTAAGCTCGGGCTGTGTCGATAAATTGTTGATTTATTGTAACGTTGTTTTGTCGATATCGCTTTGTATACTGTATTGTTGTAAAAATCGTGATTTTGTAACTGAAACTAATAGACTGTGAAGATGGTAACACAATCAATATAATGTCAATGTGCTGGGCCTCTTGCACACTGCGTCAAAAAGAACTGTTTACCCGATTTCTGTGAAAATCCTAAAATGCAGTCGAATAGGGTTGCCCATCTGTTGGTTAATAAGTTACAAAGTTATGGCTTTTAAGTTTTTTAGATTTTGCACAAAAAGCAATAAAAAATAAATAGTGATTGATTGTAGGTTATACAGAAATAAGTTTCCTTGTGTCCGTTATGACAGGTTTTTTTTGTTTTAAATTTTTATCGTACATTTTGTTTCGTATTGTATATTGTTACTATTTGTTGATGCGGTTTAACTGCTTGATTTTATTATAAACAATGATTTCTGACCGTAACGGACGCTGTTCAAAGACCGAATGATTGTCAAAGGTTTTTGTCGTGCATGCAAAATATGGACAAATAAGTGTCAAAGTCCTGTTGACCTCTAAAACTAATCTGTCAAATTGAGACGGCCAAGCATAACTGTGACAAGGAACAAGTCATTATTTTGTCGAATCTCATACCATATTCGAGACCAAGACCTGCGGACACATTATTGACGCCATTCGATAGCGCGCACCTAATAACGTTATTTGGCTCTCTTATTTTTGTAAAAAGCGACTATGACATTTGAAAATGAAAACTACTTGTTCGCTTATTTCACTTTATTATTAATGCCATTCAACATTCGAGACCATTAACGCCAAGACCTGCGGCAGTCACGGCCATAAAAGGTGCGAGTGAGGTGGTGAATATTTAGTAAGAGAATTCTAAAAACTTTATACTAAGTATCGTGTGCTCTCGCTCCTACATTTTATGACCACGCCTGTCACGAATGTTAGCGTTTAGTACAAGGTGTAATTTTAATCAGCGTTAATCTCTTAAGGGGTCATTGTACTCATCATTACGAACAACTTTTACTATGGGACCAAACCTGATATCGCCAAAAAAAATCTGCTTTTTCCTATGTTCGCATAACTCGTCAAAATGTAGAGTAGAGAACACCTGATTTTTTTTCGTTATTTCAGGTTTGGTCCCATAGTAAAAGTTGTTCATAATGATGAGCACAATGACCCCTTAAGAGGTTAACACTGTTTAAAATTACGCCTTGTGTTATCTTGTCACAGTTGTGCTAAGCCTGCAGGACGCAGGTGTCACAAAATGTATGGCTTATATTTGACTAAAATGTTGAATTTCCTTTGGTCTATTCAATGTAACCTACGACTTTTTTGATGTTTTTTTTTTTTGCGCTAAACATCTTCGTTGTTTTTATTGCCAAGGAAAAATTAGTTACTTGAACTTATTTATTGTGTAAATAAAAAACAATAAATTAAATAGAAAATCTTTGTTTTTATTTCAGTATCATACATGTTACTCTCCCATACACTTTCAATAGTATTTATAAACACACCTATACAGATTTTTTACAGGTCTTTGCTAATAAAATACAATCAATTCATAAAGTAGTCGAACATAAACACAAAACTATAGATTATTTACGAGACGAAAATTCAGATCCAAGGTATTTATAAAATAAAGTGAATGTTGTTAAATAAATACAGATTGTAATGTAAATATCGAACACTCTTTGGGATTGTTGACGTTATAGCCTTCTTGGTCATCGGTGATATAAAATCTGAAAGAGAAAAACAAATGAATCATTACTTCCTCAACGAATTTTGATGAACAGTGGTTAGTCATTCAGATTCAGGGAAAAAATTCGTAATCGTGACATAATCCCTGGCACGATGAGGTCTCTGGAAATTAGTGGGGGATGTTGGTGGTTGATGTGGTAAAGAGGATCAGCAGCAGACAGAGGTCCGAATAAGACAGAGAGTGTAAAAAGATGTCCGGAGAACGTGGTTATTTCCGGAGTTCCACAGGGCTCGATTCCTGGTCGATTTCTATTTCTTGTTTATTTGAACCACGCAAGTTCTGTTAATTTAAACAGATATAGGTACTGCGATCACTACATGCATAGTAATATACCAACTCGAAGACCGTATACCTATGATACATTGTTGCGTAGCAGTTGTACAGAAGACGTTGCCAAACAAAAACGCTTGTTCTACAGAAAAAGAATGTTGTTAGTTATGTCTATATTATATCCACCTCGCCATGTCTTACCTTCTTATATCTTCGTCGTTTCGCCTTCTTGCTAGTTTTCTTTCGTTTGTGTCGGTTCATGTATTTCTTTCGCGAAGGGTCCCCGTATGATGGACGGATGTCATGTATCTCGTTTGTCAATATTAGTAGTCTCAGGAGATCTAGAAATAGTTGAATTATTTTATAAGATGCAAGCTGTTGTCCTACTACTATATTGTCAGGGCTATTAAAATATAATTAGTAGTTTTATATGGCCTGCTTTGGGTCTTAATATAGGACTGTAGGCCTATTCGCTGCCTAAGTGACTATGTTCACTATGTTGATGCATTATTGTAGGGAATACCCTGGTGGCCAACATGCAGTAGGTATAAATAGAAAGCGAAAGTAGATAAAAATTTCTTCGTTGAAAAACATGCTTCTTATCTTCGATAATTCATGGCAAATGTACCTAAATGAGTAGGTATGTGCTGTGTTTTTATGTCAAGAATCTAGTCGTAGTGGCATAGTGATCTGTTTTTGAACTTCTGATCCTGAACTTGTAAGATTAGTGCGGTGTGCCTATGTAGATAGTGGAAGGCCTTTCACATAGCTATCCATAAAATTGTGTCTATAGGAGCTTATGTATTATTTTTATATGTAATATACCTATAAATATATTATATATGTATAGGCGCTTATATATTATTATTACAGCATATGAAAGTGCAATTTTTAATCTGGGATGAAACTGTCACTATTTTTAGGGTTCCGTAGTCAACAAGGAAACCTTATAGTTTCGCCATGTCCGTCCGTCCGCAGCATAGCTCAGCCACTTAGTACTACTAGTAAGCTATCATTTGGCATGGGTATACAAATCACGCCGACAAAGTGATAAAATAAAATCATGAATTTTTTTTTTCTCGTCTACCTCATGGTGTGGGTGTTGTTGGAACGGTTAGTTTTGGATAAGTATGTGAAAAAATTCACGGTAATAGTATATACAACGAAATTAAAAGGAAAACAATCACAGGTAAGTAGGCTTTGTAAGTTAAACGAGCAATAGTCGACCAACTTACATTTGCAGTTGGAATGTATGAGAGAATATGTTTCAACTACAATGTTTGTTCTTGGGTTAAAATCATCCCAACTACGGAACCCTTCATTGTGCGTGGTCCGACACGCACTTGGCCAGTTTTTTCGATAGAAGTCTGGAATACTAAGTCATAGGTGCCTACTTGCCAATAACCATAGTGTTTTGCTACGATCATGGCAATAATCGAGATGAAATTCGGTTGTTAGAAATAGATTGGGGATTAAAACACAAATCTGAACATGAAACGTTATAATTTTATTGAAAACAGCTCGTGACATGAATTTCAACATTTATCTTCTTTCTGTAATAAGTTACCTATTTATATGACTGACTGAAGGACAAATAATCACCTATGAAAGAAATAAATGCAAAATATTGTTTATTATTTACGAAAACAGGCTTTTTACAAGAAGTCGGTAAGGTTAAAGTTAATGGTAATGGCATTAATAATTCTATGATAATATTTTGTTCTTCACAAGCGTTGTTATAAGAGATCTCATGGAAAATCATCCCATAAATGCCAATTTTGCTTCTCATATTTTTGGCTCATTGACTAGAGTTAAGGTCTCATTTATTTCAGTAGTTATTACATTTTCAAAGTCTCGTTATTACATAGTGTTTCTGTGTATTTATTTATTTATATAGAGAAGCTAAAACCAGCACTTAGAGAACAGTTTTACCGTCAATTATTTTACTTTTTAAACATATTCTCCTCACCTCCATTCAAATTGGCGATTGGTACTTCAACTGGGATATCTTTGGGTCCTTCGGTGTTCGATTCTGTATAAGATGAAGCGTCTCCTTCAATAGTTATGTCAGAACAAGAGAAGAAGTTCTCTTGGTTTCCACACCCAAGACCCTGGGTGCCGTTGGCACATACTCCCCAATTGTTACCAGCTGTGTACTTCCATTGTAAGACACAGTGGTCACAGACCAGGTTAGAAGGAATCCTGTAGTTTATATCATAAGTCCCACTGCCTTTAGGGTAGTATTTCGTTTCACCGTCCTCTAATTCTAGGATGATTTGATCGAAGCATTCCTGCGTGTTGTCGTAGGGGTCGGTGCATATCCTAAATTCCCAGAAACCCTGGTGGTAGGCGCTGATGTAAACGTTGGTGGTGATGACGTCACCGGGTGCGTAAGCGGCGACGATGAGCCCTTTACCGTACTTGCCTCCTAGCTCGTGAGCGCGGGGCTCCGCGCTGTCGTAGGCATCGCCGCAGACGCCGCATCTAGAAAAAAATCCTTGTTGAAACGGTTTCACGCTTATACGTCTGGATTTAAAACTTAGCTCCGTTAACACTACATTGTCCGCGATTCCGCGAAGCAGACAACAGTTATTAAATCTCCATAAACCATGTGGTTCATGGCCTGTCCTATGAATCGCATTGTTTTGAATGCCAAGGGTGGTTTGTACCCATGCTGCACCGGAAGGTTTAGTACTTCAAAAAAAGACTACTGATGCTAGTCATCACTCAAAATATGTATTCTATTTTCTCCTCTTTTAGTATCCCCTACACCCCCCCCCTACAGGGTGGTTGATATGCTGAAAAAAAAACATTGAAATACAGATCGTATTCTGGGTTATATATTACTCACTTTCCTCCATTAACCGACCACTGATGGTAGAACCCTCCGCAGTTAAGACCATCGTCATCATAGTTAGGTTCCGCGTTGTAGCCTAAGCGCCATATCGAGGCTCTGTTGGGCGGGTCCATCACTCGCCCGTGTCCATGCGCGTACGCAGCCACGCACGCCAGCGTGATCAGTGCACTCCACGCCATCTGGGGGAAGAACATTACGTCAAAATCGTCATTGGAACATAGTTAGATTGCTAAATAGTTAAGACAGGAATTGGTTTTGACTGCCTCGTTGGTCTAGTGGTCGCAAGCGCTACTGCTGAGCATGAGGTCCTGGGTTCGATTCCCAGGTCGGGCAAAGTGTTATTGGGTTTTCTATCTGGAATTTCTCAGTAGCAGCCTGGAGTCTGGATTTGTGCCCGATTGATGGCAATAGGCTCGCCCCTTATTACATGGGACTTAAATATAACTGGCGAAATGTGGGTGTACTATAGGTACGCCACTGCCTAACCTTTCGGGGATTACAGGCGTGATGTTTATGTTAGGAATTGGTTTTGAAAGTTTTATTAATATACAGAGGTTGCGTAAATAATGGATAACCTTATATCTGTGGGGGACCCCAAGCCCTATAATATAAAAAATTTAAAACCCCAAAAATTGTGTTTCTGTAATATTTTTTCATAAATTCAAGTTCGTCTGGTGTAAAAAAAAAGTATGGAAACCTAGCTGTCGATACTTTTTCCAAAATGGTATATCAATATTAATATTCCATTTCTTTTTTAGATACAAAGTTATTGCTATTAAACCGAGGAAGGAGCTATTTAAGAAAATATTAAATTGAATCA
This sequence comes from Fissipunctia ypsillon, assembly GCA_947568875.1. Lineage (NCBI taxonomy): Eukaryota > Metazoa > Arthropoda > Insecta > Lepidoptera > Noctuidae > Fissipunctia > Fissipunctia ypsillon. The sequence goes on along the minus strand of OX387660.1, from coordinate 19,877,130 downwards.
AAATTATGAGGTACTCTAAAACTATAATACAGATTTCATATTGTAGCACCTTTATTTAAAAATATTATGCAGAAATCATATAGTGAAAATTCCTTAGCCGAGGAAGTGGCAAAAGGTGGCAATTTTTCAAAAAAATATTTACAAGAAAATGCGCATACTCTTCGACTCGGGGGTTTGACAAATTTTTGTATTTATAGGGCTTAGTGTCCTCCACCCCCAGATACAGGGTTATCCATTATTTACGCCACACCCTGTGTAGAAATTGGGATTTTAACAGCAATATCTATGTCACGACATATTTTTCTACAACTTAAATTGTTACATTAGAAGTGAAAGTTATAATGCTTCTAAAGAAACAATTTAAGTTTTTGAAATGAAAAAGCATCCTACCCGCCCACGATCTGATGGATAAAGAGTGTTCGGGACAATTTATTTAACTTGGTTCTCACATGGCTCGACGCATTGGTTTTCCAAAAGATTTTCCTTTGTAGGACTTAAAGGATAAATAGGAGGAAAGTTCAAACTATCACGACACACACAACTCACTCACAAAAATCTTCTCAAAATCAATTCCAATCTATTAAAATGCCACATGATAAAATACTGTGTAAGCCCTTATTCTAACCGAGATAACAGTGAAATCAAACGAACAAGTAAGTGTTGTAACCACAAGACAATGAATAAATACTTGTGAGCCACGAAAACTTAATGAAAATGAGGCGATACCGTGGAAATTTCTCTATTGTGTGATAACAAAAATATTTATTATGTGTAGGTCCTTTTGTTAATTTTGGTGACAACCCTATGACTTTTGTAAATACTCTATACAAGGTGGAACAGGACGATTGACATCCCTTTCAACCAAATAAAGAGAATCATGTTCTTTACCCGTATACAAAAAATCAATTAAATCCAATACTTTAGCCACAGGAAATTATTTTTAATTTTCTGATTTTTCAACATGATGTAGACCTGAGTCCGTAATAATAGGTAAACATTGCCGCCGCCGCGCCCCGCACCTCGCGCCGCACCATTGGTCAGTGACTTTTCGTAGATAAAGCGTGTTTACTTTTTATGCAGTTGATTCTGCTATTTATTTTGTTTGAAAACTGCAATTTTTTAATTTTCCATTATCTACTAATCTTCGTGTTTTACAATGTTTCGATTGACTAGTACTGTGCTCGTTTTAATTTAATGTCGTACGTCCAGATCCACATTGTATTCAGCAGTAGTGTATAATCAGCCTATAATGTTCCCACTGCTGGTACACAGGCCTCCTCTCGAAGAGAGTTGGTGGATGTCACATGACTTCAAATTTTTGGTTCTAGGACATGTCGGTTTCGTCACGATGTTTTCATTCACCGTTTTGAGAGCAGTGGTGATGAAATTATTTACACAAAATAAAGCGCCTGTCTGGGTTTAAACTTGTGACCTAAACTCGTAAGTCGGGGCCGTTACCACTGCTCTCAATAGTGCACGATTGATTAATGATCGTTTCATTTGATGGTTTTTTTTTCAAGAAAAAGATGAAGATCGAAGAAAAAGAGCGCAAAAAAGCTTATTTTTTCAGGCAACTATTTAAAAATTGTTGGTTACTATTAAGGATATTTCAGGCACGGGCAAATGTAGGTACTCCATTACTACAAATTGTTTAAAAAGTACATAAAAACATTCTATAGAAATCAATCAATAAAACGAAATAAAATATATCTACTAAATTCCTGTTTCCATTTACAAAATTATTTAAAAACGTTACTTACAGCCAAATTAATTTAAAAGAGCTTTCCAAATATCGATCAAAACCGCAACACAGTATAGAACCCAACTGAGTAAAACCCTTCATTTCTTCAATATATACGGTAAAACCAAGTCATCACCGGAAACCTTATCGTCTACAATCAGATAGGAAGTTTCGAGTGCACAAAGTTAACTATTAATAAATTATTAATCATAAAAAATAATATAAGGGCGGCTCTTTGAAGTTCAATCAGAGCTGTAAAGATTAGCAATTGGATTTTCTAATACATACTTTGTAAGTCCAACAACTTTGTCTTAGATTTTCGTCAGCTGGATTTGGATTTAGTCGTGAAGACTTTTGTGAATGAATCATTGATGAAAATCTAAAGTCAATTTTGTTAGGTAGGTACAAAATAATTCTCATACAAGCTCTCGCCTTCTTCCAAAGGGCATCTAGGCAGAAACTACAGAACTCCGTATGCTTCGATCCCTACATATTTATTTATTTATTTATTATTCCCAACACAACTATCTTTACAGGTTGCACCCAAATCGGTAGCGCGGCATTAAACATACAAAAAAAAAAAACTATACTACTAACTAATAATGAAACAATATTTTCTCCATCAGCTTATCACATGTAAAGTGATTTTTGTGAACTCATTCAGAGAACAGGCAAATAAATCCACCCTTTCCGCGATTTCGTTGAGTGTATGCATGGCGCGCGTCAAAGGTGCTTTACCCAGCAGTCCGCAGCAGTGGTCCGGCCGCGAGGCACCGCCAGTATATAACCGCGTTCTCCGTCGCCGCGACACGTAATTATCCGGCACGTTTAGACACACATACTTCAGTACACCCGGGTTAGAGATCTTTCCACGCAATAACCTAAAAATATATGTAAAAGGTGCCAAATCCCTTCTTGTTTCCAGCTTGTTGTACCCAACCATACCTAACACAAACATATATAGGTACTCCTTCTGCTTTGCTTTTTAACACGGGAACTTAACTTTAGATACGTAGAGGTACCTACCATACAAATTTTATATCTGTAGCACACACGGCTACTTAACAAGTTAAACTTTTCCAGTTTAAGCTAACCTCTCATTGTACGGAAATCCTATGCGAGACAAGATCAGCTTATACTGGAAATGTATAACTTGATATGTCGCCGTGTGTACCTACCTAATAGACATAATAATTTATAGAGTTTCAATTCCTATGTAAAGTAAAATTTGATTTGTAAATAAATAAGGGTAAATAATGGCGATGTCAGAAGCAACCATAGAAATATTTCTTGTATCTATGGAAGCAATAATTTTCAACTTTATTTTACACACTAGCTGTGCCCCGCGACTTCGTTCGCGTGGATGTCGTAAGATACACAATAATATACTAAAATAACAGCCACATTTTAATAAAACTCCCTCGTCCCCCGACCCGCCGCGTTGCATCGCCCGCCCGCGCTATTACCTACTTCGTTTTCACTTAGTATTCTTTCCGACTTTTTTTCTTTTTGCTCGGCTCTTAAGAGACGTAGCGTGATCTTAGCCTATATAATAGCTATCCTCGAGAATTGGGCTACCAAATGCAAAAAGAATTTTTCAAATCCAACTTTTTATTCATAATTTCATGGGTTTTAATTTTTTTGCGCGGAACCCTAATTATTTTATTAAAATAAAAGTAGCCTAAGTTACCCGCCGTAACATCAGCTATCTAGCAGTGAAAGTCCCGTCAAAATTAGTGCAGCTGTTTCGGAGATTAGCTGGAACAAACAAACAGACAGACAAAAATGTTAAAAAGTACTTTTTTGTTATAAGTACCGTTTGTACTCCTTATGCATGTAGTAAAAAGTTGTTATTTTGACATTACAAACAGACATCAATTTTGTTTATTTGTATAGATTTCGGGTATTAAGCGTTTTGTATCCTGAAACTGTTTGATTCTGAATCCACACAAGGATTTAACTCTCATTCAGGCTAGGTTTTCAATTTTCAATCAATTCTGGGTTTCTAGCATTGATGTACAAAGTTTCTAGGCGTATTACGGATTAACACTTAAAAAAAATCGCACTACTACATCAGTTGTAACTAGAAATTAAACACAAAGAGGATCCGTTTGATTCACTTTTGATGACGTTCAACGTTACATAAAACTTTATTCTTCGATAACGTCACTTTTATTGAGTTAAACGCTGTTTATTTGTGGCTATAAATAATAGTACCTACCAATTTTTTTCTGCAATTGCTTTTTCCTGCAATTTCTTATCGTAAGAAAATAACATCCTCAACAGTTAAATAAAAATACATACAGTCGAACATAGAACATCCTCCTTTTTTGAAGTCGATTAAAAAATTAAAAAACGTAATTCAATAAAGGTAAGGTACTCGTAGATAGTGAAAGAAAAAGCACTTATACTGTGTAAAAGTGCATATACTGTGATAAATCCTTATTAACCGACCGATTATACTAGGGATGGCTAGGGATTGACAGCTCACTTCTAGCTCACTTCTAGCTCACTTCTAGCTCACTTTACTTAAGTAATCACGGTGAGATTTTTACAGAATGGACTGGCTGATGGATACTTAGTAGATTGTGATTTATTAGGTTTTCAGTAACCGGGTGGAAATAAATGAAATCCGCTCAAAGCACTGTCGTCTATCTGATACAGATTTTGGGAATGTTTTTCTAGAAAGAAATTAATTTGAGTGAGGTGACTTGTGGGTAGAAAAATATAGAAAAATAAGAAAAGAAACACATAAGTACTGAGGGCCTACCACCACCTCTTAAAGCAGAAAGAGATGGAGCTATACAAGACGTCTAGCTCCATCTCTTTCCCACACTCAAGTAAGATTAAAATAATACTGCGTTAAGAGGTGGTGGTCTAGCTCCTGGGCCGAGCCCAAATGAATTGGGATAACGGAACGAGGATGATAATGCTATAGGTACGCACATAGTGTTAAAACTACGCACTAATTTCGCAATATTACTGTTAGTAAGGAGGCAACTAAAAATATTTTATTAAAGGTATCATAAAATATTATCGTTTAAAAAGTTTTTATGATCCCTTCCGGGAAATATTAGTTCTTTGTTACGTATCATAGTAGTAGACATCTATTTATTAATGATTACCTACTTATTAATAATATTGTAATTGCGTGCTAAGTTGTTAACACAAATAGATATTTTTCATAGATTGGTAGCTGATATACCTATTTTTTTAACCGACTTTGAAAAAGGAGGAGGTTCTATGTTCGACTGTAGGTATGTTTGTTTTTTTATGTAAGTATGTCCACAGATTTCTCCGTCAATTGTGAACCCATTTTGAAAATTCTTTTTTTGTTTGAAAGGGTATACTTCCCAGGTGGTCCCATTGTCATCAGATCAGGATCTGATAATGGGATCCTGGAGAAATCGAGGGAACCCTTCAAATATTATAAGCACACCTATCGCGATTTGGGTATTTTTTTATAGTACCTAATTCGTGCATTTGCTCTCGGAAAGCACCATTTGGTGAAGTGGAATTGATGATGAAGACCACAGATGGCCACCGGAACTACTCAATAATAAGTATTTCACGGGTTGCGATTCGATTTCTTTAAGTTGCTAAGCAATTTATGCTGGTCACAATGCATTATTATGGTGGAGTGGAGATGATGGTGAAGTAGGTACCAGGTGAACTCCTCAACAATTAATGTCCCTGCATCGGGAATAGCAATACTTTGTAAAAGGTGATGAGCAGTTGTCATTAGGCTATTGTAACTTAGATAAATTACAAACCGACCCACAAAAAAGTGAAAAACAAAAACAACCAACTTCCATGAAAAACACTACAAAGTGAAAAAAAAACTTTAATTTTGGAAGTCGGTGGCAAAAAACTAAAATACAGATCCAAAGACACCGACTTCCTAAATTAAAGTTATTTTTCACTTTGTAGTGTCTTTCTTGGAAGTCGGTTTTTTTTTTGTAAAAATTTTTTACATTCATGGGGAGTTAGTTGCGCCACTTCTTCCCAGCTAACTCACTGAGAAGTGGTGAAGGGCGGGCGAGCCGGGGGACCGTCATATGTAACGTTGACGATCAGGAAGTGCTGATTCTCAGCCTAGTTTGAATAAATGATTTTTGACTGTGATTTTTTTTATTAAAAATAGGCTTTGAAGGCATACTACGAGTTATATACAAACATACATAAACTCACGCCTTCTTCCCATAGGGGTAGGCAGAAACTACAGAACGCCACCTGCTACGATCCTTACTTAGTCCTTTTGCCTCGTTTACATTCATACATCTGGTCATACACGCACGCCGGTTGCGAGTACTATGCACCTGACCTTTCTGAAGAACATCACCAATAAGATCAGTATATATGTCTTCCTAGAGCGTCGGGGTTCCGGCGTTTCCACTCACATCTGCCGTGTAAATACCTTTTGTTAGTCGACTTTCATTCATCCTCTCAACATGACCAAACCATCTAAGCATGCTCTTAAAAAGAAAAATAAAAAGATAATAAAATATAATTTCAAAACTGACAAGAAAATTGGAAATATTAAGCCTTTGTTGAAATGGATGGCTGAATTAGAAAATGAAAACGAAAACGCAAACGCAAACGCAAACGCGACGCAAATAAACGTATTAGCTTTCTTTCTTTCTTTCTTTCTAAACTGTAAGTAAAAGCCCACGTACTTACAGATTTTTTCGTTTTCTGATTTGGCCTGCACAATATTAATAGTTTATTGTAACCTTTTTATCAATATTTCGTAATTCAATAGCAGTTAACCTGGCCATTCATGATCGGAATAACTATCGAAAGCCATTAAAGTTTTCTTTTATATATATTTTTTAGATATTAAATGGTTTAACTTTTATTTTTATCATTTAACGGCCTAAGTACGTACGATTTAATATATTTTTCTAAGTGCCTATCTAAAACTTTTCACAAAGCTTTTTTAGCGAAAATACAAGAACAAAAATTAAAAGTAGGTATGTATTTGGTGGAAATAGTTTCTCATAATATTTTTCTTCTTTACCCGACTACGGCAATGCCAAAGGAGGGTTATCATATTTTAATGCAATAAAAGCATATTTGTGAATGCGCTGTGGTAGGTAAGTAGGTACCTACTATTAATCACAATGATATGTAAACATGCCAATGAATCTTTATCCGATATTTAGATCGATATCTTATCTTATTAACAACACTCGTGATAACAGCTATCATCGGTTGACTGATTATATTGATGATTGATATCATTGATAACAGGACTCCTTACAAGTATTTAGGGTGCTTGTCATATTAGTATCAATAAATTGTCGTCATCAAATTAATTATTAGTTTACGGCTGATAATATGGCAGACTGTGGAGCTCCTTGTGCCATCGCGGACATTTGCGGTGAACCACTTTTCGACCTTATTACAAAGGTTATAAGGTTGAAATGTCCGCGATGGTACAAGGGAACAAGGAAGTACTAGGTACCTAGGTACCACACTCTACTACTAGGCATACTCTTTGTGTCGCCAAGTTATTGCTACTTTGAAGGGTGTGGGTGGGATTTCAGCTGGGACATTTTAAATTGCCCCCTTAAAAAAAACGTGTGCGGTCGGGAGACCCCCGTCAGGAACAAAGTTCCTTCTCACGTATGATTTGAAACCAAAGCAAAATTTTCACTGCCGCCACCTTGAATTTTCATTTTGTCTTCACTATCCGCTTTAGCACCCTCGGTAACCATGAAAACGATACCAATGATGCAACATTTGAAAATTTTCGCAGCCGCCATCTTGGATTTTCATTTTGACCAAATTCACACTTTCACTTCGAAGTGTGAATTCGAAAGAAGAATGTCGTATGGGGGGGGGGGGCATACAAGTATGAACGCTTTTTCGCGTGACGTTTTCTGCCAGTTTACTCCTACCGCAAGCCGCGTTAATAAAGAACTTCGTTCCAAAAATCTAATCCAATCCAACGCTTTTCGGCACACCTGTGAAGCAGCTTACAAACCCCTTGGAGTGTTGTAATGTTTTATACCATCTGTAACCTGATGGCGTCAGGACTTGATTAATTACTAGACCGTACTGGAATTGAACCTCACTTGCACCTTAATTTTTTTCACACACATTCAATAACAATCCGAAAGATTTATAAAGAAATATCCATTGCTTCATATATTGGCATTGCCATTGTAAGTGTAACCCTATGGTTGCATGATATGTTTCTGCTTATAATTATGCTATCATAGTAAGCATAATCATCAGCCTATAATGTTCCCACAGCTGGGACACAGACCTCCTCTCTGTGAGAGTGAGTGGGCCGTCATCCACGCGGGCCCAGTACAGGCTGGTGGATGTCCCATGTCTACGAATTTTCGGTTCTAGGACGTGCCGGTTTCCTCACGATGTTCTCCTCCACTGTTTTGAGAGTTGTGATGATGAAATGAATAACACAAAGCCTATCTGGGTTCGAACCCACGATCTACTAAGTTTCATTACTAAGTAGCCTACCATAGAGTATCAACAGATTTTTTTTTTGCGAGTTTGATCGATATGGAAATAATGTCCAAGTATAGGTATATTGTTATGTTCAGGAACCATTCGATTCATCAAGCGAAGTCAATCGCATACTTCCCTTGTAATAAATCTTTTTAATTATCTTTGCGGAAGATTATCGAGAACATTAAACTTTTTTGTTTCATTTTATGACGACTACTTATCCTACATTATTCATTTGCTGATAATGTTCCATATTTTTTGTCCTTTGTTTTCCTGTATTGTACAGTTTGGGAATGAAAAGGTGGCACTGTTTAGTAATCTGTACAAGCCTTGTATTTTTCTGGCTACGTACCTATACCGAATTTATGAATGCAAATGACAAGAGGTGATGCATCAGTTCTAGGTACGGGAGAGGAATGTCCAGTCAGGGAAATTCATTGTAAATCAAATTGACAGGTAGTGCCCTACGACAATTAGCCATGTTAAAGCCATTTCATACAACTGTCAACGAATAACAATTGTGATTTGATTATATGGACAATTTAAGTTTTTAGTCAATTTGTTTAACAATTAATTTCCCTGACTTTACGTATTGAAAAAAAAAAAATTATTCCTCGATTGTACAATATATCATACGTCATACCTACATGTGAGCAAACACAAAGTTATCTACACACAGGTTGTGAGTCACGGGAGAAATGGATGACTGTGACAATATAATGCAAATATTTTGATTTCACCAAAGGCTTCAATGAAGTTATTTCCTACTAGTGACCCACCCTTGCTTCGCACATAGTGCGATATACAAAATAGTGACATGCCAAAAAGAGATTACTTAATGCACATAGGACCTTCTGGAATAAATTCTCTAAATTATGGAGAAAACGGCATCAAAATCCATCGTGTAGTTGAGAAGAACTATGCGATCACAAAAACAGACAAGACAAGCGACTAGTGTCTTATACTATATATTATAGATATGAATTATTAGATATCTAGTAAACAAAAAAGATAACAAAATATGGTGTGACTGTATGCTACGTTTAGAAACAATCCTAGGAACTGATTAGTAATCAAAACAAAAATTACATACGAATGAATGATTGATTATAGAAATTGTCAGAGACTGCATATTTTTATGAGAAGTAGCGCGTAAATATTTAATTAACATCCAACAATAACTACTTCTTTAGAGATCTTATTTCTGCTTAGAAGCTATTCGTCTATGTGAAATTATGTTTTTGTTTAAAGTAAAGTGAATATGAGTTTTTTTTTTATTATAATCTCTCATCAACCGCTTCCATGCTTAATGTTAACTTTGGTGGTCACTCTGGTTGTTGAACTTCCAATGTGTTATCAAAAGTAGCATTTTGTCAAAAGGGTAGGTAGGTACCTACATAATAAAAGTATTTCACAAAATAATTTGATCCTGTTGACATGTGACACCCACTAACCCGCACTGGGCCCGCGTGGTGGATTACGGTCCACGCCCTCTCACAGAGAGGAGGCCCGTGTCCCAGCAGTGGGGCAGTGGGCTGATTATGCTATGCTAATTAGGCATACTAAAATGAAACTTATCTGTGGCCTCATATTGTTCCTTTATTTTTTGTTTAGCCTATTTTGTCCTACTAGTGTTCAAAAGTCCTTCCGGGAATTCTTTTCCTAATAATTTAACGTTGGTACTTACGTTTGCAAATAATTTAAACAAACACAACAATCATTTTCTTAAACCACAACGCACTATTTATTTTAAAAATCCACCAATATTTTTTAAAGTTTTTATTTTAAATTCATAATTTTCTACAAAATAGCATTGCGCACCGTAAAAACCGAATTTAAAACCTAATCACTCAAACCACAAATTGTTTCTGTTTTCAAATTAAACCGCGGGAAAATCAGAATATTAAATTATTTAATACAAATAATTTGTACTACTGGCCGCACTCGGTGTCGGCTGCGTTAAACTGAAGGAAAATGCCGTCAATTTCGAACGCTCTTCCGAATCAAATAGATTTGCTTTTACTTTCTCCTAAACTGGCTGTTACCGTAGGACGATAACGATAAATTGACATACTTAATTGTTGTGGAAACAAAGCGCGGCAGGAAATGAACTTATTAGTAGGTACTTTGTTTTTATAAATAAATATGAAATGCGGTTATCTGTGTGGTCTTTGGCCTGCTGCGTCCTGATGAGTAATTTCTATTTTTTTTTAAAGTTAGCAACCGCAAATATTCACATTCCCTTTGTTGGTAATTCCATTGCAAATACATAGTTTGCATGCGTCATTTGCCGATAACAATTCAAAAATAATATTTAAACTGCAATTAAAATTCATGACACATTCGACGATTATTAGTTTTAGTGGGTTCATTCAGTCCAAAATCGTATGATGGTGGTAATTGAGTTTATTAGCCGAAGAAAAGACAAACAAACAAACGAATGAGGGGGAATGACTGAAACCTAGGACCTATCCATTAGGCTGATGCCAAATGCAATAGTATGGTAAATCTCTGGCATTAGGCGGATGCCAAATGCAATAGCATGGTAAATCTCTGTCATTAGGCGGCAATAGCATGGTAAATCTCAGGCATTAGGCGGATGCCAAATACAATAGCATGGTAAATCTCTGGCATTAGGTGGATGCCAAATGCAATAGCATGGTAAATCTCTGGCATTAGGCGGATGCCAAATACAATAGCATGGTAAACCTCTGGCATTAGGCGGATGCCAAATGCAATAGCATGGTAACTCTCTGGCATTAGGCGGATGCCAAATACAATAGCATGGTAAATCTCTGACATTAGGCGGATGCCAAATACAATAGCATGGTAAACCTCTGGTATTAGGCGGCAATAGCATGGTAAATCTCAGGCATTAGGCGGATGCCAAATACAATAGCATGGTAAATCTGGCATTAGGTGGATGCCAAATGCAACAGCATGGTAAATCTCTGGCATTAGGCGGATGCCAAATACAATAGCATGGTAAACCTCTGGCATTAGGCGGATGCCAAATGCAATAGCATGGTAACTCTCTGGCATTAGGCGGATGTCAAATACAATAGCATGGTAAATCTCTGACATTAGGCGGATGCCAAATACAATAGCATGGTAAACCTCTGGCATTAGGCGGATGCTAAATGCAATAGCATGGTAAATCTCTGGCATCAGGTGGATGCCTAATATACAGGTATTCCCCGCATTCAAATTTGTTAACCCCTTTTAGGAGGATTCTTAAAAGGGGTTAACAGATGTGACTAGAATAGGCTTACTGCTATCTAGCTTCCAGTTCCAGTAGAACTCAATGATCAATGTCCTCAAGTAAATCTTCGTGCCCAACTCAAGCTTCACTTGGGCCCTTGATGAAGAAACGAACTGTAGTGTCTTCATCCTATAATATGGTAAATTCAGATTTACCGGTGAAGATCGCAGCGACCGTATAATCTGACCTCTGTGACCTTTAGGGAAATCAGATTACGTCAACATAAAGTAGTGCGTTTACTTAAATATCTATGGTAACTACATTAGCGCGTCCGCGTACAATCCGCGATTAACTTATTTATATTCTTAGGAGGTGGCTAGAAAACAGTTACAATCTCCATTACAAGGTGGCTGTCCCAACAATCGACTATTAAAATAATGTCATTGTACTGGGCTACGTGCTACGAAAAGATGCGGCGTACGTACCCAATAGGCATAGCGGAGAGCGCGTACCATAGACTATACATAATTTTCGTTTTGCTGCGTAGGTGATTGTGACTACGTAATTAGCCAATAGACTAGGAATAGCTAACAATGAAACATATTGATATTTAGGCGGGATAATGATACTTATAAAGTGATAAATTGCTTTTCTTTGTGATGAGCTAAGGTTAATGACTTTTAGTGTTTCGTACGTCCGAATGAGAAAACGGAACCCCTATAGGATTACTCGTTTGTCTGCCTGTCTTTCCGTCTCACACAGACAATTTGCTCGGAATCCAATGAACCGATTAAGTTGAAATTTGGTACACATATGAATTTCTGTGACCCAAACACGGGAGTTTTTTATTTTTTTTTTTGTAATATAGTGCTATATTTTGTCAATTTAGAAAGATATTTGTAGCATAGAGGAACAGCTTCAAAAGAATATAGTAGGCATTTATTGTGTAGTCGCAAGTGCAAGTACCCTACTCGCGGATTCGTAGTTGAAATGATTGAAAGTGATCCGCTAGTAGTCCGCGAACACTAAGCCCAGATTGGCACGGGCGATTTTTTTTCGCACACTGGATTTTTAACGTACTGCTTAGCGCTGAGAGTTGATAATCCAACAGTGTGTTTTGTCGATGCGCTGGGGTGCACTCTGTTGTATTCTGAATGCTCGTCTCAACATCGAGAGTTGAAAATCCAGTGCGCGAAAAGTTCGAATATTTTTACGTCATTGCGAAACGTGGGCTAATGTGTGCGGTTTACTAATCAATACTCCTAGTTTGGATACCAAGCATGCTAATAGGATTAAAGAACAAAAATGTAGTGACACTTTAAATAGGTAACCATTGCAACGTTGTTTCAAAGGAGTAGAGCTCAGATTTGTTTATCGACTCGTTTTTTCTGTTCATTGCAACTGTCTACCTATTAGGTGGTTTCGTGTTCTCAATGAAACTACTTTCTTCTAATAGCTGAGTAACTATAATAATAATATAATCATTTATTTCAGATTCATCTTACGATTAAATCCATATTTGTTAGTACAATTGCAAGCTTACAAACTAGTGTTAGTAATAATATAATTAATAATTGATTAAGTGGCAGGTCCGGGTGGACTCCCCAATGATGGTGACAAATCATTACACGACTGCATGCAGCCGTATCCAGCGAGCCAGCATCGGAGAGTCCCACCGGTCCGCCAGCACGCGCAGGATGGTGTTGGGACTGTCGCGCGTGCGGCGCATGATAGAAGCGCATCGTTTGCGCATGATGGCCGCAAAGCCGTCTGTGCTAGCCGCCGCGAACATCGCGGAGGCACTGCAGTGGCGCGGCAGCCCCATCAGCACCCGGAACGCGTTATTGTATTGAACGCGCAGATCGCTGTAGTTATGTCCGCTGCGTATAGCTAACCCACAGGCTGCAGGTGTAAAAGGACTGACAGTACGCTTTAAAAAGCGCAACTTTGACAGTCCACGTGCATCGCGAAAACCTGCGGGCTAATGTCACGATTTACTTACCTACTTAATTTATAAATATTAAGGCTGCTAATAATCTATGCAACAAATTATCTATGATGCAAAAAGATATTAAATTATGAACAAACGGACACCGCAACTTCTTTTGACGCGCGGTTTTATATATATTCATAAATCCCTTCCTTTCACCTACCACACGAACCGCGAGCGCATTGATTCCGCGGCAGCTGCCAGGACAGTCGATCGGCTATCGAGGAACCACGCGTACTAACTTTTCTGAACAGTACCTACCTCTGCTCCTCGTACTCCATATTAATTTTATTCTAGTAACTAGGTAACCTAGTAACTTTATCAAAATATAAATATACTTCGTTATTGAAGTAATTAGTGAGTGCCTAGTGTTTTTCCCGTACTGGGAACTTCTATACGGCTGAAGATCAGCGTAGCTGGCTGACTGGAAGGCACCCTTTGAACCGGCACCTGGCACCATTGGACCACCTGCTGGACTGACTCCGAAGCCATCACCGACGTCACTGACCGGCACCAAGCAGGAGAGTGCGGTATTGACGGCCTCCTACGTGGTCCGACCTTTGACCGGCCTTACCTCCTACCCTCTCGTTCGGCATTTTTGATAAACTTTTAAACTATAGTTGCTTTCAATTTTAACATTATCGTTTCCTTTTAAATCCAGTCGCCTAGGTAAAAAGGATTGCGACACTAACATGTTGCATCGGACAGACAGCGCTCTGCGCTCCCTCTCAACATCCACACTGTCCTTGAGATCCTCAGTGACCCAGTGGCCCAAATATTTAAATTGCTCGACTTTGTTTAGAGCTGTACCACATAAAGTGAAATTCGGAACGAATGTGTATCGCTTGTTGTCCGGCCTGAAAATCATTATTTCACTCTTTTTCGTGTTGTATTTGAGCCCATGAGTCACCGCGTAGGAATCACAAATTTTCAGGAGCTTTCGTAAGGTACCAATCGATGGGCTCAGCAGCACCATATCGTCTGCGTAGCTGATGTTATTCACACACACACCATCTATATGACACCCGATGCCGGTGCTGCTGAGCTCATCGATCAGTCGGTTGACGTACACGTTGAAGAGCGTGGGAGAGGTCAGCCCCCCCTGCCTCACCCCGCACTCCAGCCCGTACTCCTCTGAGAGAGCGCCTGTCCATCTCACAAAATTCTTTTGATTTTTATACCAATGCTTAAATAATAACACAATTTCCCCAGGTAGACAGGTTTCATCCCTTAATTTACCCCATAAAATATCGTACGATACAAGATCGAACGCTTTCGATAAATCCAGGTAGCATGCATACACTGGGGTCTTTCTACTCGTGTAATACTGTACAGTCCGCTTGAGGCACAGGATAGCACTCTCGGTGGAAAGCCCGGGCCTGAAGCCGAACTGCGCGTCGTTTAGCGAGACGTGTTTATCCAGGTGCTGATCAAGCAGACTGTCCAGCACTTTTGCGACCAAATAATACGGGATAAGGGCAGGAAGATGATGATGATGATGGTACAACTATAGTACGCATTATATCACCGGGCAGATGGGAGTGGCCTAAGCACAGGGTAAAAAACATAGAGAGCACTCTGGGTAGGTGTAAACCTGCGTGCTGCAGGTGCTCGATGCTAAGGCTGTCATGACCCGGGGATTTACCCCTCGACATGCCCTTGATCACCGCACACACTTCCTTCGTAGTAAAATGAACACTCCGCTCACTACCTTCCTCAGCATCGAGCACCTGCCGCGCCAGCCCCAGAGGGGAGTCCACCCTGAAATGGTGGGAGAACATAGTGGCGATCTCGCTAGGCTCGTGCACTCCCGCCACGCTGACAGGACGGCCCCGCTTATGATTCATTTTATTGGTGTTTTTCCAGAACTGACCGAATTTCTTGCTTGAGTGAAGTTCAGCTATAATATCCATTTTTATCTGGTTTTGGTTATTCTGACACCACTTTAATTTTGATTTAAAAGCGCGTCTGGTTTCACACATGTCATTAAAAAGACAGCCCGCCCCGGGCTTACCTCCATATAACCAAGCCTGAAAACATAGCCGGGCCCTCCTATGAGCATCACGGACGTGCCTGTTCCACCCGGTAATGTATTTACCTCTACGCTTTTCGGTAACATTATAACTATATATAGCGGCCTCCGAAAGTATACAAATAATCTCGTCATACATATTATCTAACAGGGTTTTATGACTTTTGTTACAACACATATTATCTGAGCAGTTTCTTAGTTCTGAAGGAAAATCAATTTCACGAAGTCTAGAGTGACATACATTTTTAAATTTCGCTATCTGAGTCGAGTCACGTTCACCCCAGACTATTCTATTTATACAAACAGTAGGTATACAAATCTTAGGCTTAACTAAATTAAAATTACATAGTATAGACACAGGGTAATGATTAGACCAGTAGGAATCATATAACACAGAGGCCGCGGCCACAGTGTGCCGAGCGGCACTAGTCACAAGACAGTGGTCGAGCCAGCGCCGAAAGCCGTGCGCGTCACTGACAAACGTATGACTGTCCGGCGGCATCAGTTCCAAGTCTACACAGGACCACGATTGATCCGCACAAAAAGTTAAGAGTTCAGTAGCAAATGACTCACCGGGGTGCGCATTGTAGTCCCCTAACATAAACACCGACTCCACATTGTGACTGTCAATTATGGCAGTCATTTCACTGAGACACTCTGTGAATTCCACTAAGTTTTCATTGGACTCGGTAGGCATATATACGGAAAATATCAATATGGAACGATCACTGAGCTCGATTTTTATCGCGGCGAGACGCACACTATTGCACTTCACTACGGCTACCGTCGGAAACGCAACCTTTCGCCACAGTAGGGCAACTCCGCCGTAGGGCCTACCGCGTAAGACCCCTGCCGCAATATCCACTGCAGACGTACCCGTACAGGCGAAGTGCAGAACTATTAAGTGCCAATTTCACCAATAGTGAGCGCTAGTGTGTCACCGTAGCATGGCGCTAGTGTCACCGTAGCATGGCGCTAGTGTCACCGTAGAATGGCGCTAGTGTCACCGTAGAATGGCGCTAGTGTCACCGTAGAATGGCGCTAGTGTCACCGTAGCATGGCGCTAGTGTCACCGTAGCATGGTGCTAGTGTCACCGTAGAATGGCGCTAGTGTCACCGTAGCCATCCCCTTCGTGGTTATTTTTTTTATAAACCACCCAGAAATAGTTTGGTTAGGTGCCATTTGAGTTAGGTTAGAACTGAAATATCATGAGCAAATGCCTAGCTTGGAAAAAGATTCGAAAACAATTTATTATGGCGCTTAAATATCATATGTAATGATCATTACGGCGTTTAAATATTTGCCTAATAATTATTATGACATTTAAATGTTATGTCTAATAATCATTATAGCGTTTAAAAATAATGTCTAATAATCATTATGGCGTTTAAATATTATGTTTGATAATTATTATGGCACTTAAAAATGTGAAAAACAATACGTATGGCACTCGTATCTTATGGTATCTAAGTTTCGGGCAGTTAACAGTATGTCATATGTCTTTTAGGGCAAACAAAACATTCGGGCAAATGAAATTAGGTTAAATGAAATTCGGGAATATGATGATTATGGTATACAGGGTTACAGGGAAAGTCGTACTGAATATTAAAGGAGGTTATTATTCAGGTCATTTCTGATGATTTTGATTCTGAAATAAAATGTCCGAAACTTAACCGTTATGGAGATATTAAATTTTAAAGATTATTTTTAAAAATCCTTTATTTTTTGGCTTTTAGTCGTTTTCTTTGGGATTAGAGCTCCTAGAGTCGGTTTTTTTGATGTATCTAGTTAGAAGACATGTCCATTAATAAAAATGATCAATAGAAACTGAACCTACTACTAACAGCTTAAAAAACTGCTTGACAACGGTTAGCATTATGAATTTTCTAATAGAGTGTTCTTAACTTTGACGGGCTTTAAAAAAAAAAATGTATGGAACTTATTCTGCGAATAACTTTACAAAGTTCTACGTCTCTTTAGCTATTCAAAAAGGTATATCATCTACTAGGTTTGTTCATAAAATCTTAAAATAATGTTATTAGAATAGGCCCATCTGGTAGTACAACATAACAGAATTTCGATACAAAAGAATCCGGCTTACTACCTGGCACTTTTAAACAATGAAAAAAGGTTTGGGTAGACATTGTTTGTGCCCGGGAGACGTGCGGTGACAGGTATTGATGTCATTTTAAATGTCTGAATTGTCAAATCGTGGATCGTGGTGTTTGTTTAGTCTGCTCATGCGATTCTTCCATGGTAGATGTGTTATCCGTGCCCTCCGATTTTTTTTTGTAAAAACGCGACTTGGCTTGGATTTTTGGACTGTTTTATCTTCTAACTGTGTGACGTGGCTTGTAACTGGACTTTGATTTGTGTTGTGAACATGGCAACATTTACCAACGAGGAATATGCTGACATCCTAATGTGTTATGGATTTTGCGAAGGAGTGTCGTTGCGTGCACGCAATGAATACATGCTAAGGTATCCTACTCGCCGAGTACCTGATATTGGCGTATTTGACAGAGTTTATCGAAGACTACGAGAAACTGGTTCTGTGCTAGTACGTCGGACTGACATGGGACGACCTCGTGTTCTTGATGACGACGACGAAGATAATGAAATACGACATCTCTTTGAAGCCGACCCAACCACGTCAACAAACGTTGTCGCTCGACGGCTTGGTATTTCCCAGTGGAAAGTCTGGTTCGTAATGCACAGTTCTGGGCAATACCCTTACCATTACACGCCAGTGCAAGTAATTGAAGAAGGGGATCCATTGAGACGACTAGACTTCTGCAGATTTATGCTCAATGCCGATAATGAAGATCCGGATTTTTTAAAGAAAATCATGTGGACAGATGAGTCGAAATTTGACAAAGACGGCATCACAAACTATCATAACACCCATTATTGGGCTCCCAAAGCGCAAGGTAACCCCAAGAAAAAAAGACCAAAAGGGTCACAAAGGAGATTCAGTCTTAATGTGTGGATGGGTATAATATCAAATAACTTGATAGGGCCATACTTCCTGCCCGATAACTTGAATGGCGAGACATATGAAAACTTTTTGAGGGAGGAGTTACCCTCTTTAATGCAAGACTTGCCTATTGCATTGAGACGAGACATGTTCTTTCAACATGATGGCTGCCCAGCGCACTACAGAAGAAGTGTTCGAGCATGGTTGGACGAGAATTACCTAAACCAATGGATTGGAAGAGGCGGACCCATAGCATGGCCGGCGAGGAGCCCCGATTTAACGCCGATGGATTTTTATGTGTGGGTTCATATGAAAAGCCTAGTATACGACCAAATGACACCGATCGCAAATGTCGATATTCTAAGACAAAAAATTATTGATGCGGCTGAGGAAATGAGGCGGAACCTACGAACTTCTGTCGTGAAAAGTAATTTAAGAAAAAGAATGAGACTTTGTGTAAGAAATAGCGGCGGCCATGTAGAACATGAATTATAAAAATATTGCTAAAATTTTTGTCTTTTTTTTACGTATTTTAGCTACTTTTACGTCAAACTAAAAATGTACCCTCTCCTAACTTAACTGTTATTTGGGCAATGTTTTGCCTATTTAATAGCAAGTGTTATACCTTTTTGAATAGCTAAAGAGACGTAGAATTTTATAAAATTATTTGCAGAATAAGTTCCATACAATATTTTTTATTAAAAGCCTGTTAAAGTTAAGAACACTCTATTAGAAAATTCATAATGCTAACCGTTGTCGAGCAGTTTTTTAAGCTGTTAGTAGTAGGTTCAGTTTCTGTTGATCATTTTTATTAATGGACATGTCCTCTAACTAGATACATCAAAAAAACCGACTCTAGGAGCTCTAATCCCAAAGAAAACGACTAAAAGCCAAAAAATAAAGGATTTTTAAAAATAATCTTTAAAATTTAATATCTCCATAACGGTTAGGTTTCGGACATTTTATTTCAGAATGAAATTCATCGGAAATGACCTGAATAATAACATCCTTTAATATTCAGTACGACTTTCCCTGTAACCCTGTATAATCTTCGGGTAAACAATAGACAACCGTACCAAACATTAAAAAAAAACATAACCGAATTGATTACCTCCTCCTTTTTTTGGAGTCTGTTAAAAATAGTAACGAAGTCAGAACTGTGCATTGCCTATATTTGAAAAGAAGTGATTGAACGAGTCTGTTGCGCACACTATAGTTTTTAGAATTTTTGTCCGTTTGTTGTTTGTCGGGATGTATGTTCCGGATTGGCGCAAAAACGGTTGATTGAATTTAGAGGAAATTTGGCATACAGATGTTTTAGATCCTGGATTAACACGTAGGGTAGGTACTAATTTGATATATTCCGACATACACGCGAGCGAAGCCGCGGGCAAAAGCTAGTATACTATATATATATATAATGTATATATCTATAAATATATAATATATATCCATACTAATATTATAAATTCGAAAGTAGCTCTGTCTGTCTTGTTACCTTTTCATGCCTAAACCACTGAACGGATTTCGATATTTGGCAAGGAGATGGAAGGCATCCTGGAAAAAGACACAGGCTACTTTTTCTTCCCAAAATAATCATATAGGGGATGAAAGTTTGTATGGAAAACTCAGCATTTTTTAAGTTAGGGATATGAAAATTCAAATTTATGCTTTTGGTAGGAAATAAAGAATTATGTGATTCAGCGTTTTTGAATAATCATCCCCTAAGGGAGTAAAATAGGGGTTGATTTTAAAAATCACAAATTAATTAATAAAATTTTTGTGTACTTCTTTTTAAGAGATTTAAGGGATTGGAAATGTACGAGTAGTCATAGTTCGTATCTTGCCTTCTTGAGGTAGTCTTTATTTTTAACCGCCTCCTAAAAAGGAGGAGGTTCTCAATTCGGTTGTATGTTTCTGTTTTTAATTAAAAAAAAATGTTTTGTTACCTCATTTAAAAACCGATTTGGAAAATATTTTTTTTATTTGAAAGGACAGACTTCCAGATTGGTCCCATTTTTATCAAAATCCAATTCTGATGATAAGATCCATGAGGAATTGAGGGAAGTCCTCAAATATTATAGGCATATATACGTACATAGCGGTTTTAGTATTTTCATTGACAAGTCAAGCATTTGCATTCAGAAAGTATCATTTGGTAAAGTGGAACTAATGAAGAAGACTACAGATGGCCACGCGAACTCTTCAATGATAAGCATATCTCTATTAAGATAGTTCACGGGTGGCGATAATATATCTCTATTAAGATAGTTAAGCGATTATGACGAAGCCAATTTAAATAAATGGTTCTGATGAAAATGGTAGCATCAAACTGATCTGATGATGAAGTCGGAAGGTAGGCACCGGAACTCCGTACTAAAACAATGTATCCTAGCCGTGTTTGAGCTTATTGGAAATGCACGCTGGCTATAAATGATTTTAATGGTAATATGCTTCAAATTGCGCTACTTGAATCTATGATATGTGCGGGCTTGATTGTCAAGACAGATTTCGTCAACGATTTGTCGTCGTGTGGGTTGCTTTAATAATTTTTTGGCGACGGCGTCCAAACCTGATAAAACTCTGCCTTCCAAACTTCTGACACGACTTAACGCGACATATAGAGTCTTGACCAACGAAAGCTGTCCAAGAAAAAAGGCGGGAATTTAAAAAATCAAGAGCTGTCAACCCTGGCTATACACTGCTTAAACGGAGTTGATACTATTTATTATTCAAGACATATTATGAGATAGTTAGATCAGTATTTCATATTTATGTACTTAGACCATAATAATCTTATTACCCTTCATATTTACTTGGAACTGTTAAACTACCAGTATGTATTCGCGCAATGGTGGATAAGCAAGTTAGTGTTACAATATTTCGCCGTGAGGATGATCATTATCAGTACCAAAGTTAAGCTCTAATGAAACTAGCTTGGCATTTTTTAACTTCTGCACATTATTCACAGCTCAACTTTCCTGGCACAGCCGTATACAGAAAAGGTTGAATGTAACAAAAAGTTATTACTATACAATTATTTAATGAAATAGAGACCACTGATGTGATGAGGATGACAATAAAATCAAAACAAAACATCATCAGTCATAGTCGAAATCGGATTCCAAAAACTCTACACCTGATAATATTGAATCAGCTTCATTGCTTTCTTCGCTGCTACTGCTACTGTCCCCACATGTAGGTATTATGAATCGTTCAAGTTCGTTTTCAACAATACGGTCCCTTAATTTGTACTGATGTTCAACATTTAGTACATGATCAGTGTACTTCTTCCATTCATCAGCAGTTATGGATAGAAAACATTCTTTTATTAAATTTTGCATTTCGGACCCTGGTATTCCTATTTTGCTTACTACATTTCTCTTCGCCTGACTCCATACAAGCTCAATTGCATTGAGGTCGCAATGACACGGTGGCAGCAACAAAATTTCGTGATTGTGGGTATGACTGTTTTTTTAGAAGTACTTCTGCTTCGTAAACAACTGCAGTTTTATTTTCTTTCACCAAACACATTAATTCAGCTTTGGAATGATATTCTTCAAAATGAAAATTATTCTTTTGAAGCCATATTAGGAGATTAGCTTTAGTATCAGACATAGTAGGGGGTTTACTTGTTTCACATGGTAACTTGCATTGTCCATCACAAGTAGGTACACTAGGTTTAGTGAGATTTGGTATCAACATTTCCTCACACCATTTCATAAAGTTGGTAGCATTCATTTCATCATGGTAGTCAGCTGATTTGGATTTTATGCTGAATACCAATAATGCACCTGGCACAAACCCTTCCTCCGATCCTGCATGCACAATAATATGTCTTTTTCCTGACGATATATTAGTAGTGACACCACTTGTTGAAGGTCCTTGCCACGATTTTTTAACTTTATAGTTCTGATGTACATACATATGTCTCTTCAAGGTAAACAATCTGTTTACCTTCTATCTGTGTCTCCATGCCGCAATATCATATTTTTCTGTAAGTAGGTAAAGCCCATTCATTTTTATTGTTTTGAAACTCAAACCAGTTCTTCTGTAAACAATTTCTAAGGGTTTCACGGCACCCCGTAAATTCAATTTGCTCCCTTCAGCTCATTTTGAAGGCTTCTCAATGTTGGGACTTGTTTTTTCTCTCCATATAATTCCTTTATTATTTTGTTTCTTATAGCCGAAATGTCAAAATTATTCAAATTGGAAACTGACAATTTTGACAGTCCTAAAATATTGCCATACTAAAACTTTTGAAAATAATTCGTGGTCAGCTTTCGTTGGCCAAACTCTATTTGCCTTTTTCAAAGTTTTTATTTGAAACGGGTTTACTCCTGAGGTGGTCGAATATAAATTTGGTCCAATCCTGATGAGAGGCCTTTGAATTAGCTTCAATAATACGTATTTTTTCCATTTAGTGTATGTTGATGATGTTATAATAACTTCCTGTCACTTATTTATTTAGCAAGTGGTGTACGAATTTGGGTGGGGTAGGTACCACAACTAAAAAGTGGAAAATATAAACTTACCGACTGTCTGTCTGAACGCGATAAACTTAAACTTAAAAACTACCGGACGGATTTTCATCCGGTTTTCACCAATGGACGGAATGATTCATGAGAAAGGTTGAGGTGTACAATTAATTAAGGTTTTGTAAAATTGGCTGAAATATGATAATATGATAAGATGTCGGAAAAAATCATGCCCTGGGAACTTTCTGGCGTGCGCCGCGCAAACCAATAGAGTATTACGGAACATAGAATTTAATCCCAGTAGTACATTCCCGTGGGATATTTTCCGACATCCACGCGGGCGAAGCCGCGGGAAAAAGATAAATGCTTATGAAAGTATATACGGTAATGGAAGTACCTTTACCGTATATACTTCAACAATAAATTTTTATATACTTCAACGACAAACAATTTTTGAAACTTTTGTCTGTCTGTCTGTTTCGGTTGATCTCCGAAACAGTTTGACCGATTTTGACGGGACTTTCACTGGCAGATAGCTGATATTACAAGGAGTAAATTAGGCTACTTTTATTTTAGAAAAATAATTAGGGTTCCGCGCAAAAAAATTAAAACTCATGGAAAAATAATAACTCAGGAACTAGTTGGATTTGAAAAATTATTTGGTAGCCTAATTGCCCACCGTCCAGAAGTTCATGAAACGCCTCGCGAAGCGTTTCTGCGACTCTGCTATAAAGCATCGCAATCTCTTCGACTGCGGCGGCCACCCGCTGTACTCCGTCGCGCATAAGTCGCATTCGCCAACCTAGGCATATCCTCACCATCCCGGATGACGCTATTACCGTCCTCCAGGAGAGTAATCCCTCTACTAGCACAGTTCGGAAAACCAAGCCCAGACCGCCGTCCTTCCACCCTCCGCCCCAAGGCCCGTCGCGACGTCCCCGTCCATCCCCCAGCCCCGACCCTTGCTCGAGCCAGCCCGCCCTGCTGAGCCTGTAGCTTTAAATTCGTCCCTAAATAATCATCAATCATATTACTAAAAAACGCGTGTACTTGGCTTTGAAACATATTATTAACCCCCAACGGAAACAGAGGGGTTTATAAGCGTATGTATCTGTGTAGGGGAGGGTAGCCCAAAACGGGTAAGCTAAGATTGATGACAAAAAAAAAATTATAGATGCAAATTGAACTTGTTATTTGTACATTTTAAAATATTTAGTTATTACGGACTATAAAATTAATAATTTTCCACTTTCAAAATAAAAAAAATATCAAAAAACTTTACCATTCGAATTACCAGTTTTGTCCATGGGGGGGGGGGGGGGGGGCGTTTTGCCCATGGGCTAAAGCTTTTGGGCAAAACGGGTAGGGACTAAATTATTGAGATCGACGTCAATCAATGACTTGAACTGTTTCATAACAGTCATAACTCATAATCGTTTATACTTATAATTAACAGAGGGTTCACAAACCACAATCATAATCATAATCAGTCTTCTGACATATTTTGCAGTCTCAACTTAACTTATTCGTGACATGTCACACTAATACGAACCTCTCAAACTAAGGCTTCATGAGCTCACATCTCGCAATTCATCACACTTAATCCAGTCTTCTGCTGGTGGCTCTCTGTAAAGCTCGCTGCATACCAAGCAACGGTACTCGGCTTTATCTCGGATCTCTGCTTCAAGTAAACATTAAATGCTTCAACTTGAGGTCTATTGAAGCTTGCACGTGTAACTGATGTAGGTTCTGGACTGCGTAAACTAACTTCGGAATGACGCATCTTAAAGCCAGCGGCCAGCCAAATCTTCACCCACGGCTCCGTTTTTAAAAGGATGTGTAATATTGTTTCTCTCAGCATATTGGTACATTAGTTTCAAGAATTCTGTTTTCTTCAGTCGAAAAAAACAGATTATCCATATGAAATAGATACTCAACTGGCTCCTGATTCTTGAGCTACTGTAAAAACTGTTGTACATCTTCTAGTTTCTTTTTTGGACATCCCTTCTTTACATGTCTCTGTAAAGTTGAAAGGTTGATGCCATATTTTTTGGCTGCACCATTGACGGAACTTTTGAGGGCTTCTTCAATCGCAAACTTCATAACTCTCATCCCACGATGCATTTGAAGTCTTTCTTTTATATTTATTAACGTTCTGCAAAAGTAAAATTAACTAAAGAGTAAAAGAACTAATAAGCACTCAATGATATAGGGCAAATCGGGTACCTATGGGCAAAACTGATACCCACTTTACCCCTACCCTTTTTGCCCAACTAGTAAGAACATAATCATAGATCATTTTCTAGTATTCAGAAGTAATGTAACTTGATTTTTTTTTAGTGGAAATAGCAAAAAACTTTGTTTTTGTCTTACCGTGAACTCTTTCGCCAGGAAGCGTGCCGACTGCCTGTGATTGGCGAGCGGCAGGGGCCCCGCTCTGTACGCACATATTCTCACTAGCAATAACGGCGCGGAATTTAAAATGCATACCCGTTGGCTTACCTCCCCTATACATGTGTTCTGTTACTTCAATTACCTATATTAGGATAACTTAGTAACCTTGAACTGATGCTGCAGCATCACCCGGAAGTTGCAGGATACCAAACTCCCTCACCAACTTACAGCAGAGGCATCGTGTTTGGGTTAATTGGTATGATCTCAATGAATATCCTGGTGGTGTGGTATCCTGCAAATTCCCTGGTAATGCAACAGCATCAGTTCAAGGTTACTATGTTATATCATTGGAGTAACAATATCAAATTTCGACTCGATCAGACCTGTGGTAGATGCTACCTCCATTCGTCAACTAGAAAAGAGCTGATAATCTTCAAACGGCTGGAAAGATTTTCTTGAATCATAGCTAAGAACACTCGAATCAAGTCGCCTTTCAAACAAAAAAAAATCTAAATCGGTTCAGCCATTTGGGAGCTACGATACCACAGACAGATACACAGATACACACGTTAAACTTATAACACCCCCTCTGTTTCCGTCGTAAACCACAGTGTTTATTCTGCAGATAAGTTGAACTGATGGTTGAAAAATTGGCCTTATATGTTTTGGGAACTGGGTAGTGCAAGAGCAAATGTAAACGATCAAATAAAAAATAACTCTTTTATTATCATAGGGAGTTCCTTGCCATAATTTTAGGTAAATAAGTTAAATAATAAAATCACAACTTAACGAATACTTAAAATTAACTCGAACGTCGCTCGTCAAATTTGAGATTTTGAATTTAATACATAACCCACCTGTGTTACTGCCGAAACATACAATCAAACGTTGACGTCGTAAGCAATTCACTTATTTCTATGGCAGGTAAAATGGACTCAAAAACTACTTAAAAAAAATATTTTAATACCAAAGTGGAACACCAAACGGAACAAATTAGATACAAAATGTTGTTGCACGTACATAACAAATTAGATATTATAAAGACAGTACTAAGTTTTGAATAGCGATCGACTAGTAAAAAGTTCCATTCTAATTTTTCAAATAACACAGTTTAATTCAATATTATTTATTTGCATATCGAACTTTCTACCACTCGATATAACATTTTTTCTGAAACAATTTAAGCATTTTTTTGTAAAAATATTAATGTACAATTATTAATTAATGGCATGGCGCAGGTTTCCAAGACAACTTAAACTTTTAGGTTCAAATTTTACACATCTACTCCTTTCTATTTACATGTTTCAAGAGAACCGTACAACTAGTAATTAAGCGTGAAAAACGATTCAAATTATCAACTTTTACCTAAACATACATCACAGATAGAGATATAAAAAGAACTAACTACCTATTCGGCGAGTTCGTTGCATCAGATAAGGACATCTTTGTTGTGTCTGGGAATCGTCGGACAAAGAAACTAAATTACAACTGACGTCGCATCAAAACATAAATTTGTTTTTCTGCACATAAATCAATACGGATAATTATTATATAATGAAGCATTGGAAGAAATAAGAAAATCGAAATATACAAAACGAAATTACAAACTAATCGTGCAAGGAAAGAATATGTGAAAAACAATAGAGAACGAATCGAGTTTTGCTCCGTTCAGAGGCTAATAAAGTCCATTCGAAAAAACTGGCAAGCACTTACATATTAAATTGATAATCTTATGTATTATAAGTTCTGATAACGTCACTGACATTTGTTTAAAAAATAATTTGCTATTTGACTAGAGGTTGCTTATTTTAAACCTATTCATAGTATCGACCACTTTCAGAATCGTACTAGACAGAATGATGATTGCATGGGTTACATGAGTAACCATCTTTTGGACGACCTCGTCGTTGAAACAAATAAATATATAAATAAAAAATGGTTAAACAAAAAAAAAAATAATACTCGAAAAATTTAAATGGTGAAAGTGTTCTTCATGACAGGAAGATTTTTACCAGGGCCTCACCAAAATGTATATTTTACGTAGTGCTGTTTCACTTTTTATCATCTCCACTCGTTTTAGGGTCGTTTTTCTTATTATCCTCGTGTTTGGCTTCAGTGTTGTTGTTGTCAGAATCTTTTTCATCCTTCTTGTGGCTATTATTTTGTGATTCGACGACATCCTGGGACTTGGACTTAGATTCCCATTTGGCTTGAAACTCTTCGTTCAACATTTTCTCGAAATCATTCGAAATTTTGTTTACGTTCTTTTTCATCGTCGGATCTGGACAGCTCTGTAAGTAAGAAACATCGTTTAACAAATCATCGTTCTTCAGAATGTATGTACCTATATAGTTTACTATATCACCTTCAGGTAAAGTCGCACATTGTTGAAAATTCGTCTAAAATCTTGTACGACCTGCTCATATTCATTATAAGATGAATTCTTGAGTTTAGTGGATATATCATGGAGACACATTGGATATTTTACAACTTCGTAGAATCTAGGAGCCTGGAAATAAAGCAAAATTTTAGAGCAGCCTGAAAGATGTTACAAAGAAATATATACAAGCGTTAAAACATGCGAACACTAACCACTTTTATGTCCATGTCATGTTGAATAAAAGCAGCTTCGTTAATTTGAGATAGATTAGAAACAATTGCCTCAAACTTCTTGACTGTATTAGTTGGCAAAGGTTTCTTCTTCTTCGGATGGTACCACATTCCCGACACGGCAACTTTTGGTTTTCCACTAGATTTCTTATGATTCTCATCACGTACATAGTTGCCGGATTGGTCAAAGTTAGGACAACGAGTATTCTCCTTTTTTTCCTCGTCATTATTCCTACAGTCAGGAATATCTAACGGATCATCAGGTTCAAGTAATTTGGTTTCAGAATCAAGCAGTTTGATTGTATCATCGATAAAAATTGATTGATCTTGATTCTTGCTTAGAATATAGTCATTTTTGGCTGATTGTTGATTCCATACACAAGTTAGATCTTTGGACATAAAATGATTAAGCCCAGCAGACCACGCGTCATTCTGCTCCATGCTAAGTTTGACTTGCTTCAAATCTTCAGAGAACTCGTCAGTCGCGCTTAGTCCCAACGCGTCATATAATCGAGCAGTGTCCGACTTAGAACCTTCATGAATAAAATCCATCAGCTTGGGAGCAGACTGTTTAGCCGCTTCCCAAGCGCGGTCTGATGTCATCGAGCTTAGAAGATCAAGCGAGTCTGCTGCCCTCATATCCAAGCAGGGCATGCCGTGTCGAGCCATCATCTTCTGATCTTCTCCAAAGATATCGTCTGAGCGTCTGGACATTAAACAGGGCCATGATTCAAGATTGTACTTCGGCTGCGGTGCTAATGTGACAGGTGGAAACGGAACTTTCATTTTAAGCGCTAAGTCGTCTCCTACAGTGCTGTCGTACACCGGATCCTGTGCGGTGCCTTGTACAAATGGAGGAATCGGATCTGCAGGCTTTATTGGCACTTTGTAGCTGCCGGGCTTCATATACACTTTTGACATTTCGTGAAACTCATCATTTTCTGGGTCTAGGAATTGTACGGGGCCAGAGATATTATTTGAAATCGTCACAACATTTGATGGGATTTGAATGTTGTGAGTGTGATGAGTTAAAAAATCGCTAGGTTCTTTTTGGACCATCTGACCCCATGCCGCAAAAAAATCGGCCTCTTCCTTTGTATCGCCACAACTATTATTCTTCTGTACGTAGCAGCCCCTCATCTCGGCTGCCGCTGCCATACTCGGTATCAATGTCTTTTCCACATGGCTCAAAGGAATCATTTTGGCTTTCAATTCCATGTCCCTGCGTTGCAACAAATCGCAAGGCATATTCCCAAGAAGCGGTTGTCCTGGTGCTTTACCGAGTTCTGCATCCATTTTATGTTTCAGTTGAGCGTACAATTCTCGTTGCTCCGCGTGACACATGCCTTCAAGAGCGCGAAAATCGGGAACGTTAGTTATAGTCCATGATTGTCGTGGCTTTGACTCACGGACGCTGCACGGATCACACTTGTACGGTGTCTTCTGGTAGCTGTCTATTTCAGTTTGGTCGCTCAAAGGATAAAAGTTGTGAGAGTTTGGCGGCGGTACTACAGGATACTTCTTATACGCGACTCCTGAACGTGCGGGCCATGATGGACCTTCGTTGAAGCTCTGGGAAGCTGCTTGGGATTGGTTCTGTACCCATGGCGGTTGAACAGCGTTGAACGGCTGCGGAGAAGCATTAACAGGCCGCGGAGTACTAGCATGTGATTTAGCTGGTTGGAATTTGTTCTGATTTTGATTCCTCGGTGCGGCCGAATTGGTGGAGTAGTAATTATGTGTAAAACTTTTCTGTTCCATAGTAAAACCATGATCAAGGCACTTAAATGTTTTATAGATGTGAGTCAACATTTCTTTGGTAACAGCCTGCCATTGCACAAAACATTCTCTTATGTTAGGGCTGTAGTATTTATTTTCGATTCTAGAAAATGTGTCGTGCTTCTCACTAAGCAGTTCTTTGACACCTTTCCAGCCATCTAAAATTCTGACAAAAGAGAAAATAAAGTTTTTAATTACCCACGGTATACCTTGAGAATGCAGGTTAGCGACAGCGCTATCCGGTTTTTGTACGTTTGATCTAGTTTTTGCGCAAATCGAGTGTATATTCTTAAAACAAGGTCTATTGTGATGAGCAATTGCTATGTTTTCAGCATCAGTGCAAGCCTCCACAGCCAGTTGAACGATTTGATTCGGGATTTGATCATGTATTACAATCTTATCTAACGCAGTGAGCAAAACTTCCGATGATACGGAAGGCTTATTCTTGTCTTCGTCCTGATTAGTTTGTTTCTGATTCTGCTTTTGATTATTTGAATCCGATCGCGAGTCAGGTATGTTGCATAATTCCGACACCATTCTCTCTCCTTCAACAAAGAAATCGAGGCTAGAAGTGGACTCCGAAGTCAAGTTCCTTTCCTTCCGTTGCCGGTCTACCTCGGGGTTCTCCTTGTACCTCTCGTGATATCGTGGGTCAGCATTGTAGGAGTTGCGTTTATCTTGATTTTTAACTATTTTCTTCTTCGCACCAGTGCCGATAGGTTCTTGGTTGGGGATGGACCAGGAGCTCTGAGACCGTCTATCGTTGTCTGATCTTCCTCCTATCATCCCAGGTCCGCTGTAGTTGGGTGAAGATGGATCAAAAACAAGGCCAACGAGAGGGGAATTAGGCGGTGAACTAAAAGTCGGGGCCGATGGGTTGTTATATCTGGAAATAATGGTGGAATTCAATTTTTATGTCAAGAAACTAAATCTCCGTGGACTGGGCGTTTATACCTTGGGTTCTGGTACTGCTGGCTGGAAGCGGTGGCTTCGTAAATTCCAGTCGCGACGCGGCAGTATGTCGCCATGTTTTGGTCGGACAAATCTTTGCTGGAACATCCTGAAAACGTAAATAGTATCATGAAAAGATAATTTATGGAAGCGTTTAGAATACGTAGTAGGTACAGAAAACAATAATAGTTTTGTATTGGGATTTATACACAACTGAACTAAACGCTAATGTTTTGAAGCTAAGTTAAATAAAAATTAAGTTTGATACTGTTGGTAGATATGTGCAATAAAGAGCAAACTATTTACTCTTACGATAGCGTCGTAAAGTGATGAATCATATATCATTACATCACGCCTTGTTTCCCCGAAAGGTTGGGCAGAGATGTACCTATAGTGCACCCAGAATTTTTATTTGTATCTATCTAATAAGTTATTATATTATTACTTACAATTACGGCTAGGCAGCATTGCAGTAGTTCTAAAAGCTAAAACGACATGGTTCTTCATCTACGTACCATAGTTCTTTTGCTGCATCACGGCGTACTGATGCTGGGTCTGGTAGCCATCTGTCTGGTGGGGCATCCCCCGATCTCGCCCTCCATCGGGACCACTGTCCCGATACTCCCCCGTCTTACTCGACACGCCCCCACCATACTCTTGCATTGGGCTCGCAAATTTCTACAAATGATTGGGTATTATATTAATTGTTATTCAAAATGTATTTGGGGTGGCTGCTGCGGGTGTGGAAACCTCAAACGGCTCAAATCTTATTGGGACAAAAATAATAATCAAAAATCTTATTGGGACTTATATATTTGAACCGTTTGGAGGTTGAAACACTAGGGCCATGGGGTCCGAATGCCCACTTTAGTTTTTCGAGACATCGCCAAGTGGTTGGTCGACGTGACCAGAGGGCTGGCCTATTTTTTGGGCAAAAAACAGCATTGCCATACAACGTGGTAATGCTGCCAGCCTTTTGGACACTTTTCCTGTTGACAGCGATGCGGACGAATATTTGATGCCCGCTGATTATTTCCCCTCCCTTTTTTATATACTTGTACAAATTATTATTATTAATGTCTTAGAATCTATAAAATCATCACAGAAAAATGTATTTGCTGTTCTATGATTTAAAATATCGAAATTTGTTTTTCCCATCGTCACAACAACATGGGAGGTATCTTGCTTTACAACATAAACCTCTTGACAGAAGTTCTTACTGTCAGTTTGACAGAACAACCTGAAAAGACAAGGTAACTTATTATCTGAACAAGTCTGAAAAAAAATTAACAAAGTACTATAACAAAATCGTCAAAAACTATTTAAAATTCATTGGAGATACTAATGGTCTTCGTGCTTTTATAATAACTGGATAACTCATTGTCTCATATTATTGTACTATCATAACCCTGCTGAATAAATAATTTAAAATTACTGATAATCACATCCAGAGAGCACCAACGTCGAAATTCTGCCGTCGAGCCACGAAAATTATGACTCAATGATCACTAAAATAAAATCTTGAAACAATAATTTTCAATAATATCAAGTATCTACCTTCGATGTGTTTATTTTCCTTTTAAATTATTAAGTTTTTGTATTTTTGCCAATGAAACTTGTTTGATTTTAGATGTAAAAATGTTTCAATCGAGTATGGCGAAAAGAGAATAATCTCACCTAGATCTAGTAGGTGTCCGTCGCCGATATCATAAAACAAGACATTTGTTGAAAAAATACACATTTTTGTCTATAATCCGTCTACAGTAGTTAATAATGAGGAAATACTATACTACTTTGCAGTTGCTAGGAATCTTACATAACATTGACGTGGCAAACACAGTTTCATAGAAATGGCAAAAAATATATTTTTATGGGACTTACCGATTTGTTTGCACCCTTGTCCTTCCCAAGAGCCTCTTCAATACCTACTCTCAATACATATTACAATAAATAATACTATCCAAGCGATTGTCAAAGTATCCGTGTCTATGTTTTACAACAATTATTTTTTATTCTTACGTATTTAACCAGTAGATATGATTTAACACGATTTGGATGATTCCAGCGCTACAACTATTGCTTATTTTCTAGATTTCTGAGAATTGAACTTTTAAAATCATTATATTTTTATTCACTACCTTCAATGTAAGTTGGAAAATGTATGACTTGCCAAATAATTGAAACCAACCATATGATTTTCTTCATTTGTTTCTTGACGTTTTCCTTTTTTGCTTTTCTGACGGGATCAAGCGGCCATATGTTTGCATGTAAACTCCATACAGTTCCATATGCATGCATTTTGGTAAAAGTTCCGAAGCAATCGACTCACAGTGTGTATAACTTGTGCCATAATTAAAATTATACGATCCTTGTGTAACACTCGCTAATAACTTCATCGTTGCGTTGGCAAAGAAAACTATCTAAATTACCATCTGTATACAATTTTCTTTGTGCATGTAGGTTGCTTACGTTATAGTCATGCTAATGGTCACCGTCTCAATGCACCATCCTGCATCCGTGGCTTTTGTAAGGGGCTGTTAAAATCGTTGGTCTTTAAAAACCATATTGAGCATCATCCTTCCACTTGTAACTTAATTATCTAAAAAGCAGGTTAGAGTATGGCCTTCATTGGACTGAGATACAATAAAAGGGCTAACGGGTCTGCCAAAAGTCGGTTTATTAGGACAAACACCAGTTCTTATGGCATGATTAATTGAGAAAACCACTACTTAAAAATTATTAAATCATTGACAGATAATTTTCACGACGAACATAAGAGTAGTGCTGGCGAAAAGGGTGGTGGTGACCGTCGTGTCGTAGGCACCGTTGCAGAAGTCTGTGAGACAGGAGCACACTTCCTGCCTGCCCCCGTAGCCGGCACGGTGGTAGCACTGACCCTGGGAAAAGCAGAAATTAGTAAATTAATGATCGATTTCAAATATGTTGATAAGAAATACGTAAGTACAATAACAAGTTTTACTTTATTTAGACTTGATAACAGTCACTTCCGGTATGCCTGAAAAGCTGATGTTTGAAAGGGTTTGAGGCTCCGTTTGCATGGGCCTTTGCTCTGAGGCACCGTTTGTATGGGCCTTTGCTCTGAGGCACCGTTTGTATGGGCCTTTGCTCTGAGGCTCCGTTTGCATGAGCCTTTGCTCTGAGGCACCGTTTGTATGGGCCTTTGCTCTGAGGCACCGTTTGTATGGGCCTTTTCTCTGAGGCACCGTTTGTATGGGCCTTTGCTCTGAGGCACCGTTTGTATAGGCCTTTGCTCTGAGGCTCCGTTTGTATAGGCCTTTGTTCTGAGGCTCCGTTTGTATAGGCCTTTGCTCTGAGGCACCGTTTGTATGGGCCTTTGCTCTGAGGCACCGTTTGTATAGGCCTTTGCTCTGAGGCACCGTTTGCATGAGCCTTTGCTCTGAGGCACCGTTTGCATGGGCCTTTGCTCTGAGGCACCGTTTCTATGGGCCTTTGCTCTGAGGCACCGTTTGTATGGGCCTTTGCTCTGAGGCACCGTTTGTATAGGCCTTTGTTCTGAGGCACCGTTTGTATGGGCCTTTACTCTGAGGCACCGTTTGTATGGGCCTTTGCTCTGAGGCACCGTTTGTATAGGCCTTTGCTCTGAGGCACCGTTTGTATGGGCCTTTGCTCTGAGGCACCGTTTGTATGGGCCTTTGCTCTGAGGGACAATTCCCGTATTTTTAAGAACGGTCGCATTCTAATCTCTGTCTCAATCTGTCAAACATTGTATGAAATTTTTGACGTTATTTGTCGCTGCGATGAGATTGCGACTAGATTTTGAATGTTTTTAATTACAAGAATTGAGCTTCTGGTTATTAGAAAAAGACAATTTTCGTTGCAAGACAATTGTCAAATAAATTGGCCCTTTTTACCACAGCCTGCCTTAGACATCATATAACACCCTTATTGGCAATTGGCTGAGTGTGTTATGTCTTAATGAGACCAGTCTCCTTAAAGATAATCTGAAGATAAAACTCTTGCAGCATTACCTTATACTTGGTCTCATCCCAGCCACAGCTTCTGATAACCCTGCTCTCCGGCAGCCTGCCGTTGACTCCATAGTCCACATGCTGCACTATCTTACGGCACAGGGTGTGGGTGACTCCGCGGTCGTGATCGGAGCAGTTCCTCTTCAGGTTGTCTGGCAGCTTAGCGTCCATACACATCGAGTTGGTTGCGCTGTTGCATTCATAGCACATTATTGTTGACCCTGAAAAGTTTAAAAAAGAGAGAGCTTCAGAGATTTTTTCTCGGGTGTGAGATAATTGTGTCGCCTAAATCACGCCGGGGGTTACCAGTATAGAGGTATGAGGTGAAAGTTCCTCATCCTCCAGAGCAGGGTTTCTTAAAGTGGGGTCCACGGACCCCCAAGGGGTCCGCAGTAGGTCAGCTAACTCTTAACCTATTTACGAGGAAATAGTGTAATAATATCGTCTAGGTTAAGCCAAGAACTCACCGCGACGATAACATATCGTCAGTCACAAAACATGACTTAATTGAACAATGACTAAACTTCTAGGGCAGGGTTTCTTAGCAGCACAGTTGTTTCATGTTTGTCTCTGATACTCTGATCTGTTCATTTACTCCTGTGGCGCCACGTCTCTCACTGTAGTGAGTAATGAAACTACCAACTAATAAAAGTGATTTTTCAATATAAATATGGCTCGTTTTCTTTACTTAAAATATTCTTTGACAGGGGTCCGTGGAATTATTTGTATTGTGAAAGTGGTTCGTGACTGTAAAAAGTTATAGAAACCCTGCTCCAGAGGAAAGGTAGGATCCTCTAAGCAGACGGGTGTTGTGTCTGGTGGGCTACTACCAGACGATGACAAGACGTTGTTTATATGCTAGTCGCGCGTTGAACTTTGCTTGCGCGATGCAGGATTCTTGCGTGTCATCGAATGTGGCGTTCTAGATGCCGCCACAAACAGGACCCTATCTCTAGATGTCCGTTTTATTTTATTTTTTTATTTGAGATAGGTTTGTTCTTGACTCTAGGTCAGAGATGACAGAGACAAAGTCGACGATGGAGCGAGCTTGCCCAGAAGAAGCCTGTTAACTCTCACTTTGAAGAGATCGGAGTTGTATGCGTTCGGAAACACCGACGCAGATAGAGAGTTCCACTCCTTTGCTGTGCGCATCACAAAAGACATTTGGAAACGCTTAGTGCGAATTGGTGGAATAGCAACTAGGTAGGGATGGTAACCTGCAGTGCGTCTAGATGTCCGATGATAGAAGGGGGCCGGCGGAATGAGTTCGTGGAGTTCTTGAGCACACTCCCCGAAGTATAATCTGTAGAAGACCGTCAAGCAGGCAACCTTACGGCGATGAGCCAAGCTGTGAAGCTTGGCATCCACCAGTCTTACGTCGCCAATGAGCCTCTTAGCTCTGCGTTCCACCGGTTGGTATTTAGCTGAGCCATCCCAAAGTTGGCTGCAATACTCCATGCAGGATCGGACTTGCGCTTTGTAGAGAGTTAAAAGCTGTCCAGGCGTAAAGTATCGCTTCACCCTATTTAGGATGCCCAGTTTCTTGGCCGCAGTTTGGGCTTTGTACTCGATGGTGGCTCCGAAGTTGAGACATGATGTCAACTCCATGCCTAGGAGCTCAAGCCGATCAGCTACAGGAACAGATGTACCCCGAAATGTAGGAGTTTGATCGAAACGACTCTTTTTAGCGGTAAAAAGCCATGCCTGTGTTTTGGTGGCGTTAAAAGAGACCAGATTATCATCACTCCACTGGGAGACAAGGCTTAAGGTCAAATCTGTCCGCTGTACCATGGCCTCTCTTAAGGAACGAACTTCGGCCCCACTGGTTTTTGCGCTGGACAAGTATCTCTCTGAAACTGTACTGTCATCTGCGTACCCAGCAATACCAGGTTGAAGTAGGTCATTGATGTGCAGCAGGAAAAGAGATTCAGAGAGAACAGACCCCTGAGAAACTCCAGTATCAATAGCCATAAGGTCGGGAGAGCAGCCGTCAACGACTACTCTGATCGAACGTTCACTAACGAATTCTGATATCCAGCTACTACAAAAATCAGCTGGGATACCATAAGCAGGAAGCTTGCCGAGCAGTCCAGCGTACCAGACCCTGTCAAAGGCCTTCGAGATATCAAGCGATACAGCAAGTGCTTCGCCGTGTTTCTCGATGGCCTCGCCCCAGCAGTGCGTGACATACACAAGAAGATCGCCAGTTGACCGTCCCCGGCGAAAGCCATATTGACGGTCACTGAGGAGATCATTGTTTTCAAGGTAGGTCAGCAACTTACTGTTCAGTACCCTTTCCATAACCTTGCACAGAATGGAGGCGATCGGATGGTAATGGGCACGGTCTGCACGGTCGCCCTTTTTGGGCACTGGTTGCACATTTGCAAGCTTCCAGGATTTTGGTACCATCCTTTTTTTAAGAGAGAGGCGGAACAAACGTGTCAACACAGGAGACAGTTCAGGCGCACACTGCCTCAACACTCTCGCTGGAATGCCGTCAGGCCCGCTAGCCTTGTTCACGTCTAGACTGCACAATACTCGTCGGACCTCTTTAATGTGAACTGCGATCTCCGGCATCGAGGAGTCACAATGAGGTGGTTGCTTGAAGCCAGCGTCCAGACGTAAATTGCTTGCAAAGAAAGATGCAAATAGATTTGCTTTCTCACCTGCAGAGTGAGCCAGCGACCCATCAGGTTTCATCATTGGAGGTAAAGTGGGTCGACAGAAATTCACTTCAGCCGCTTTAGACAGGGACCAGAACTGTTTACTACCCGGAGAGTGTGAAGCCAGCTTAGCCCCAATACGTCCGACATGGTCAAAACGTGCCCCACGTAAAACCCGTTTGCAGAACTTGGCGGCAGAATTAAAAGCTCTCTTCCTCGCGCGAACCCTACGCGCTCTAACTTTGCGGTCGCGAGCCTTGACCCAAGCTTGGTGGCAGACTCTTTCCGGGCCTCAGCGTTTATTCATAATAATGTACCACATTCAAATTTTTGGTCCTTTGATACGGCAGAAATGTGACGTAGAAGCCATGTCACCGCAAATATGTAGTTTTGTTTATATTTGGTTAACAGACGAGTTCATATTCTCATCAAATTGACACGTCAGCAACACGACGAAACCGAGAACCGAAAACACTAATTTCATGTTTATTTGACCGCAATGGAAGTGATCCAATTTCATTCACTTCCTCTGCTTTCCTTCTCGTCTACACCTAACCTAGCTGACGTAATACTTGAACGGGCTCTTAGCAATAATTGCTTGTGACCTTGTAACCCTTTAGGTGGCAAGGTTTTCGCCGTATTATGACGTCCTTTCTAACACCACTTCAATTTATAGGAACTCTGTATTACCACACAGTTTAAATATAAATAAATGAAATTTAAAGAGAGTTTGTCAGTCTGAACATCTTTATAAGAATTTATAAAATTCCATTCAACTCGTCAAATATCAGAATTACTAAGATTACCTACGTATATCTATAACTTAGTCCAATTATGCTGCTTTTAAAAACTTCCAGCAAAACCCTTTCAGAATCAGTAATCAATGATACAAAAATAAGAAACAAACTCAGCAGTACATAACATCGATTATTAAACAAAATGTGGCCAAGAAACAGGACGGAGTTTTATTTGCTAGACGCCCTAGATATTCGAGGAAACTTGCTAACGTATACAGAGCAATTTAAAAATAAACCACTCGGTGCGCGATCGGTTCTGTACCTCGTAATAAAATTGCTACAATTGTAACGTAATGGTAAGGCAATTTGTGGTTTGATGTTGGGTGACTTGGAAATTTACGAAAGATGGAGAGTTTCCATTGGTTATGAAGACTTCTTCAGTGTAAGTTATATCATTGGGATTGACTGGGACAACCTGTAATCTACTGGTAACAACCGATTATCGCTTAGTGATCACAACAATATATTTAATTACGATTTTGTTTGTCCACCGATACCTATGATATAAATAAATGTAAGTATACTAATGGACAATAAA
Organism: Fissipunctia ypsillon; assembly: GCA_947568875.1. Taxonomy (NCBI): domain Eukaryota; kingdom Metazoa; phylum Arthropoda; class Insecta; order Lepidoptera; family Noctuidae; genus Fissipunctia; species Fissipunctia ypsillon. The sequence goes on along the minus strand of OX387660.1, from coordinate 19,838,490 downwards.
ATTCTATCCTTGAAAATCTCAGTATCGAAATAAGAAATCACGACCAGTTTGCTCATGCTTTCGTCTTCTTCCAAAATCAGAAAAACTTAACATTTTTCTGTTACAAAAATTTAATGAATTGCAAATATTTAACCACATTTTCCCATTACCTCTTCACAGTTCAAGGGAAAGGGTACAGTGATCTTAACCGCTTATACTTCCGTTGCTGCGTGGAGAACACCTATTTTAGCCGCCGGATAAAAACTGTTATAGACATCCGTTCCCATAAGCTACCTCCACCCTTTGTGAAGTCAAGTTGACACATATTTGATAAGTTCTATAAGATATACCCAAAACATAGACCCGTACTAATCTAATCCCCTTACTTAACGCACGCTTACACAGCCGCACGCTCATGTTCACTCACCTACACACACACACACACACACACACACACACACACACTCAGATCCATACACTTAAGTACACACTTCACACACGCATCCTCACACGCACAAGCACTCACACAAATGCGCTAGCGCTCTAATACCTGTATTACTCGTAATGTTTTAAAAAATTTAATGTGTAAAAACAAAATAAAATTGTAGTAATATAATTAGAGGGGATTGGCACTGCTACTCCTTAATACAGGCTATTTTGTAGCCTAGCAAGGAGAGCAGCACGTCACCCACTTGATTGCCAGAGATTAAATACTACCCACTGTGAGAAAATTGTTACATGTACTACAATCTGTTTTATGTAAATAAAGATTATTATATTATTATATTATATTATTATATGTTAAGAAAAAAATCGTTATGAATCTTTATGGAAGTCAATCACACCAACTCCAGCCACTCATTCACATAAATAAAATAAGTTGGTAAATAGTAGGAAGCAATAAAATAAATTAAACTAACCGTATTGAAAAAGTCCACAAAGAACTATTAAGCCGAAATAAAAACACGCCATGACGCTGGATCCTAGGTAGCAACCACAGCTTTCTATCAAGTACACGCCACTTCTGACTTTGAGAGGGAGCATCAATGGCGCAAGGCTGGATCCAGTGCAACCCGCCTTACTTTTGAAACAGGATGAGTCTCATTGAATCCAACAGCGGAACACGCCAATTCAGATTGTTAGGTGATTTTATTAGGTCAGACTAGATTACGAAAATAAATCGAGTCAATTGTCGTGATCAGTCTGATAGGTTTGATTATAGTTGAGGTTTTGATCCACACGATGATGAAAGAGAAGTTGTTTGAAATGAAAATCAAGATCATGAAAAACTTTTAATAAATATACATTCGCAAATTACAAACACAACAATGAAGCGTCGCTAAACAAAATGTACAATGATTGCGGCTTTGGTAACTTCATCAATGCTATCTACATTGCTCGTAATATAAACTATGTTCCTCTGTACATAAAGTTCAAATTCGTACTTATGCTTCTAACGTGTGAATCGTGTGTGATTATCGTCTATTTACATAGATTTGCAAAATTCATTAACGTGTTAACGCCCCACATACTCATCTATAGCAACACGTATTCATACAAATAAATTACAAACACTTATACATGTACTTGCTATATCTACTTTAACATCTAAATCAATCAACTCATTGATTTCGCCGACTATATTAGCGCTCCCAAAATAGTAAGCCTCAATAGTTACTGTTTACGAAACATCAATAGTTTCTTTGGTACATACGAGTATTTCATTTCTAATATCATTGTAGCAAATGTGCTTTTTATATCATTTTCCTAATATTTGTTTTAATATTTGTTACAAACATTCTTATTTTGGCAGTGGGCGTTTGAGACAAGCCTTTGAGAAAACTAGTTATGCTTGTTCTGCTTTTTGATGATCTTACTTCCAAACATGATATGTTCTCCTTCTTAGTGGCACTACATGGTGGTACTGATGCTAATGGTTAATTGGCGAAGTTGCGTCAACTAGAACCTCAGTAGTGCGAAGGTGATGAGCATGAGGGCGGTGGCACCGACTGGGATGGTGGCGGCGTTGCAGCCGTCTTCCAGGCATGAGCACACTTCTTGTCTGCCTCCGAAACCTGAGCGCTGGTAGCAACGACCCTGGGGAGGACGAAGTCAAAATTATGTTCATGTCAAATGTCATTGTCATTGTGAGACTTATTTAAAACAAGTCATTTTATTTTTTTTTTGATTTTTCCAAATATTGTGATGGCTCCTCTTGTGGAAAGTGGATTGTCAATTGATTGCGTACTAGTACTTCCATGGACGAACCTTTCCCAAGCACCGCAATATTATAATTATTGGCAAAGCCACAACCATTTTCATAGTGATTGTATTTATAGTACGAACGCTCTAACACTTCGGAATTAGCAGTCCATTGCTAATCTTGTTGGTGCTACGCAAAAGTGCTGTAAGTATGTCAATATCGGTAGAGACTTTGCATGTCATTAGAGTCAATAAACGAAACTTAATTACCGGCGTATAGTATGTTTCCACTCTTAAGCATTAGTACTATACTAACGTTAATTAAGCCGACAAAGGTTTGGCATATTTAGAATAGGATATTGGGCATTTCGTTAAATATTAGTCTGTCAAGTGTACTTTTGAAATATAGAAATAGTACCTATTCGTTAAGAATTCAGTTAATTTTGACTAAGACTCATAGCGTTGCCGGAATCAGGAGTAGCAGCTGTAAGGACCATTAAATAAACCTCACCTTGTAACTACTGTCGTCCCATCCACATCCTCGGATGACCCGACTGTCAGGGGGCATGCCGTTCATCTCGAACTCCACGACCTGGGAAATCTTCCTGCACATGGTGTCCTTGGGTCCGCACGGCAGCCGCAGGGAATCTGGCAACTTGGGCATCAGGCACCGGGAGTCGTTGTGACTGTTGCATTGGTAACATGTGATTGCCATACCTGGGGATGGAAAAAGTAGTTGAGATAGTTTTTTGGTTGAACATTCAAACAAAGTCTATTTGACGAAGATATCAAAAATTCCGAGCATATAGGATTTCTAATTAGTTCCAATGTACGGTCAAAAGAGAAAGGGCTTCATGCACTAAGGTACTAAGCATTTGTGATTGCAGCTTGTTGTAATTAGCTACTGCCCATTCATCTTACGATTTCCAGTTGCTTTTTACGACACTCACGAGCATGGGACTACTGTGTTCTTTATAGGTCTACACAGATGGCATCAATGTACATACACTGTATGTCAAATATATAAAAACGGCTGAATTGTGATTGCATTTCAGCCCAGCTGTTGTACAAAAAGTACAAAATAATTAAGTATTTAGGTACTATCTTAGATTTCAATGATCTCATCGTTTATATGAAAAATACTATAGAAGTATAGAATTGTTGTGAGGACTGACTTGGTGTTCGTTTAGCTTGCCACGCGTGATCTCTACGGGCGTCAGTTTGACCTTTGGGATGAAAATGGGAAGATATGCGATCAAACTGTTTAATGCTATAATAGATTGGGTTTTTTTTTATACTAGACGTCTGAATGTTATATCACTTGTCAAAATCTCAAGATTATTTCACTGAAATAAAGAAACGAAGGATTGATTGTGTGAAAGATGATATGGTCAGAAAGGGAAAGGTTCGGAGATGATGGCTACATAATATAAGGAATAAGATATATATGCTTGGTCCGGTCAAAGAAGGACTGATGACTTATTTCCTATCGAAACATTTTGTAGTCAATTCTAATAAATCATCAAGATATACCAGAATCAGAATTAGAATTTATTTATTTGTTGGAATCTACGTTTTACATAGTATTTTTTACATTTACATATTTTTTTAAGTGATATGAGTTAAGAAAAGGAAATGAACAATTGTTGAGCTGAATACTTGGTCTTGGAGTTCAAACTGTACCCACGCACCTCGGTGATACCATTCAAGTTTCATTCATGCCGTTAATAATGAAACATCAACTTGTAACTAACGTCCTGCCCATATATCTATGGCCCCACCTAATTACAATCAGACTTTTTTTAATTGTGTTGTCTTGTGAGGTTAATTCATTATTTCACGGTTGTTTTAACTAACGAAAGTGCATGAAATAGTTTTTTTTAAATCTGTAAGTCCTACTGTGTCTAGTTTTGATACCGTTTAAAAGTCGGATAATAGGACCAACTTTTGAATGAACAATATTAACATTATTACTGTGGATTACAAAGATCTGCAACTAAATACGAGTAAAGTGAAGTCTGTAGGTACACTTAAAGAAAAAGTGCGGTTTCAGTAGCTTCACTACACATACTCATAAAACATGTACAATTACATAGTTAATCTACCTCCTGCAGATCATACGCGCCCATGTTTCCCAACGTCCTACTTTTTCTATCGATTTATGAAACAACAAACAGCTGTTTCCATTTACAATGTATGAGCGAATTTACTGGACTTTAGGGAAAAATATATATACTAAGCACCCTATAACCTCTACGCGGTCTCTACGCCGTAGACCGCGGGGTCTACGAACTTTTGGGCTGCGTAGCGAATAAACCACCTTCTCTCTTTCTGTGGGTGCAACTGGGATGACTTAAGACTGTGACCCGGGGAAGATCAATACCATTCTGAACACGCGAAAAGACCAAGTCCCATCACGCCAATATCAACTGAAAGGGTAGGTAGAGACGAATAAAACACCCACATTTCGCCAGTTTTTTCAACACACTAAGGCTAAGTGATTGGAAAAATATTCAGGAAGGCCTAGCCTACACCGATCGGGAGATGACAGATTTTTAAGTGATCATCATTCAATATGCTCAATTTGTAGGAGTTGTTGTTATATAGGAGATTATAAAACATACGTAAATATTATAAAAGAACCCAGTGATAGTTTATTGCAATGGACCAACATAAATATCACAAATACAGATCTGCCTGTATAAACATTCTCAACAGGTACCTAATGTACGTCTATATTTATGTACGAGCTTATAAAAACATAACCTCTCAACACAGTTTCAAAACTGTACAGTAGGTAAATCGTGACTAAATGGAAAAGTGGTGAACTTAAAACCTTTAGCGGTAAATTCTTAGATTGAAATTTTCATGTAATTGTAGGCTAACAGACTAATGTAAATTTTGAAATATCAAGGACATTTTTATCAATGTAATTGCAAATAATATGTGAGAATGCTGTTCAGTTTTGATTAAAGTATTCATCTCGTGAATCAGCTGACTGTGTCCCCACGCCGCACTTATCTTGAGTAAAGATTATTGCGATTCTCGTGTTCAGTGAAATAATATCCGTTAGCATATGAACACTACTGTATCTCCATGATAGATCACTTTGTGGTTTAGGGAATTAATAGGTTTAAATTAGTAAGCACTTGGGTATCACTTCTACGCCTCCCGTACATAAGGACCACATATTGAACGGCACTAAAATATCCATTGACCAACTATGCGTTTTGTTAAGACTTCCTGTGAATGCATTGACTGATTGACATTGAAGAATAGTGTACTATGTACAGAAAATACTAGATTTCACTGCATAACAAATCGGGCAATAGAATATAAACAAAATTTTAAATAAACACAAAGCTAAGAAAGAAAATTAGAGTAAGTTTCGAAGGACCAGATAATTTCCGTAACGGAAAATAACCGCGTAACGTGAAGGGTGGCTTAACATAAAGCACAAACCTTGTTGGAGCAAACTGCATATTACCGCCAAAAAGCAAATTAAAATGAGCGCCATTTTGTTAAGTTGGAACAGGTAACCGCCGGTTCTGGTCGCTGCGTACCGCACACGGTTGCGATCGCCGGCCCACTGACTGACTATTCACACAACGTTAGAAGCTATATCTACTATAAACGTGCACCGCTTATTCAATTGCTCTAATACCTTAACAAATTGACTGCCGTGTATTGTTGAGTATCGGCAATTCTTCGTTTAGAACAGATTAACGTTCGGATAGGGGCTGAAAATTTGATGTAGAAACGAGTTTTTACTGGTTAACATTATTGCGGTTCTTCAAGGTTGGCTGTTAGATCATGTGCGATAGTGGAGGAAGATCACGTGATTACCTGTAATTATGTTGTTTAAAACCAAGACATGTGAGCTTATGTACGGAATTCAATAGCTTTAAGTATCTAAGGTATTTTCAGCGGAGTTTCAAAAGGTTTTACAGGTAGAGCTTTTCTTTCAAATTAAAGCTAATACTTACTTAGGTATTTTCTATAATTTTCTTTTTGCTACAGTAATTTACATGATGGTCCTACAGGTCACTAGATATTCTTAGTGTTACGACAGCAGACTAGTTGACCACTTATGGTAACGACGACGCTGCCAGTTATCCATCATGCATTCTAAAGCAATTCATTGTAAATGATCATACAATGACTCCCGAGGCCGGGGCTATCAATGGATGGAATGTAGACTAATTTTATTTATATCTTTATGACTTTCAGAGGATATGCAGAGCTGTAGGTTTTGCTAGGTTAAAGCTGTATAAGTAACTTAAAAAAAAACTCTTTTTATTTCAATTACCTTCTCATGCTCCTTAAAATGTGTAAAGGAACGTCATCTAAATGGTAGTCTTAGTTTCATATGTAAAGTATCACGTGGAACATCCACATGATACTTTTTTTTTTTTTTTTTTTTTTCTGGATTTTATTTAGGGGCTTTTGTCCAAAAGGATATGTCAGCCCCATCACATGATACTTTATAAAGTCGTTAAACTATCATAAAATGTCGTAGCCCTATCTCAAGCCATAGAGACATATCTTAATTCCTTAAGCATATTTATTTCAGGATGTAGGATTCTCCTTGAAGAAGGCAGAGATAATATTTAGTTTGCTCATAATCAAGAATGCCCGCAATTGGAAGATATGATAACATAACATCACGCCTTGTTTCCCCGAAGGGTTGGGCAGAGGTGTCCCTATACTTAGTACACCCACATTTCGCCAGTTATGTTTGTAAGTCCCATGTAATAGGGGGCGAGCCTATTGCCATCAACCGGGCTCAAATCCAGGCTCCGGGCTGCTACTGAGAAATTCCAGATTGGAAAACCCAATAACACTTTGCCCGACCCGGGAATCGAACCCAGGTCCTCATGCTCAGCAGTAACGCTTGCGACCACTAGACCAACGATAACTTTTCCTTAAATCTGATAATGATGATGGTGATCTGACTCTGCTACCTGACTGTGCTACATTAAGAAAGTAAAAAGTCAAAGATGTAGACTTTGAACACGTATTAAGGCACCGCCCATTTCCCAGATGTTAAGATAATTTACTCAAATGTATGAAATTCAGATGTCATCACATTATTAAACAGCAGTAAACAAATGAGAGAAATCCTTAGAATTAAATCCTATGATGCTTAGATCAAAATTCTAAGATTCCTTCAAGATAAATCTCCTCATCCTTACATAAGATGGTAACGATAAGGTGTAACAAGCATAGACACAATAGATGTGTTCGCCTATTAGTGTCCTCCTCCGTGCGCCCGCGATCCTCACTTAACGTTGATCGTATCCTGCGCACACGCGTGCGACATACTGGCCTCTGGGTTTTGTGTAGTCCCACTGCTGGGCTAAGATGCTTGTTTGTTGATAGAAAAATTGGTTGAAGAAATCACAAATAGTTATCAATAAAATGGGCAAATGGACTTAAAAATCTTCGTGTAAATTAACATGTAGTTAATAAGTTTAGTGTACACACGAGGCTTGCTTCACACTTATTCTGCGGGGAAATTGCGTAACACACTTACAGTAGCAATGGCTTTCATTTTGACAGTTCCACATTACGTTATTTACGTTGTTGAGCAGACAAATTTTTCGAACATATGAAGCAATGGATTAGCAATATCCTTCAAAATCATTCAGATTGTGATTGATAGTGAATTTTTATTTTTTATTTATTTTTTTATTTTTATTTATTTAAGATAGGTTTGCTCTTGACTCTAGTCTAGGTCAGAGATGACAGAGACAAAGTCGACGATGGAGCGAGCTTACCCAGAAGAAGCCTGTTCACTCTCACTTTGAAGAGATCGGGGTTGTATACGTTCGGAAACACAGACGTTATTTATTACTATAAGTTACAACATGCTAATTAAAAACTAAGCCCCACAAAACCGTAGTAGCGGTTTGACTGTGGGGTCTGGAGAGCTTACACTACTAAAACACAAAACGCAATTAAGGTGCGGGTCCGGCATATAGATTCGATTTTGCCGCCCGACTTGTGCCGAATCATGCCGACCCGACCGAACAAGTGTGTAATAGCACCCTTTTCTTTCTTTACTATGTTAAAAAAAATATTTTACTATGTTAGATAAGTTGGGCCAGTAGGTATGTAGCCACGCCAATCACGGCATCAGTGGCGTTTTGTAATTCCTCGGAAGTGCAGGTGTGTGAACACTTTGTATATTCCAACATAATATCTAGCACCCCTAATACACAGTGCGTGCGGACTTTTCCTGAACACTACCAAATGTGGTAAAGTTCATAAAAGTTATTGTACCCTATTAAACCACAGAAAAAACTTTTTTTTTTGATTTATGACTGAACATAGGGCAAGAAAGATATTCGTGACTGATAAATTAATGTAAGAACTTTTCGAACCCGCCCTTTGCCCGTTTTGTGTAGCGTACCAAACATACAGCAGAAAAGACAATGTTTCCAGTTTATTAAGAAGCGAACGTAAATAAGTAAATACAATGTAGGAATGGGCTCACCCCCTATTACATGGGACTTAAACATAACTGGCAAAATATGGGTGTAGGTACTTTAGATACACCTCTGCCCAACCCTTCGGGAAAACATGCGTGATGTTATGTGTGTAAAGTAGGATTAAAATCTAATTTATTTTCCGTGTAAGCGCTGGAGCTCTCGGTACCGTCCGAGATAATGGCGCAGTCGGTAGACTGTGTGCGTGTGTGTATTATGTACTGACGCTACTCGCCTTTACGCACACATTCACAGCGTGTTTGTACACTCGGTAAACACAAGTAAAGCGCGCGTCGCTTCTTGAGATTAAAATACTATACTAGAAATGACTGTTGTTATGTAACAACGCGAATTGTAATGGAAGTGACAACAAAAATAGAACTCGTAACTTGCGTAGCTTATCAACGGCTTTTAGTCAAATGTTGACTAACTTTACTGTTATTACCTACATTGTGTTGGTTTAATTAACTAGGCTTGTGCAGGCTTATTTAGTTGTAACTACGGGTATTAATTATCACTTTCAGTAGAGTGGATGTTGTCTATGTCGTTTATTTCGTGTCAAACTACAAAAAAACTTCCAAGCGCGAGAACGCTCTCTTTCTTGATTTGTTGTTTGTCTATGATTATGACATCATCCTAATGCCTATGGCCTAACATGACCGTTAGTCTCGAGCACAGACTAAGTAGTACTGTCTCGAGTACACTTGTACATAAGTTCGAAAAAGGCACTTTGACAACTCTTTATCTCGCGACGACAGACCGATTTAGCAAGTTATTAAAAACAAATCATTTTCGACGATTTTACGCATGGAATTAGTATGTACTATAATAATTTACGTCCACTTCTTTTAATTTATGTTCAGTTTTTTGTGTAACCGCCTTTTTTTATTAAAATTAAATGTTTTATTTGGAATGCCGAAATTAAAATACAAAATTATGGAAATGAAAATTAGTGGCACATAATATAGTCACTAGATAATCACCGCAAATGACAAATGGGCCGACTATCACAATTTGACACAGCGAAGGTTGATATTTTAACAATCACCATAAAACCCATGATATTGTAAATTTTGTTAATCACCACACTTACTAAAAAGGACTGGCGTTCAGATAAATATGCAGCTGAGGTTGATTTCGCTATTTTAACCATAAAACGCTTAACGATGTTAATCACCACCCTTGTGAAATGAACTGGCGTTTAGTAATTATGTTGTGAAGGTTTGAAATTGTCATACAGCCGTAACTCCATAGATTTCGTTAATCATCATAAATGGCAAAGTGACTGGTTGCTACCGAAAGTCTCATATACGTAATAGTGCTCCCCTCTGCCACAGTTTCCCTCGCGGCTGCCGAAAGGAAATTCGTTCTAATATATAGGTATAGTAGTTTAAAACTAAGTATTTTCATTATTAATTTATTGTAACATTAAATTATGACTAAAATAAGTATGTCGGAAATACGGTAGTCGTCGCTTGACTAATCGGGACGCCAGCGCCGCGAAGCGGCGCTCGACAGAGTCTACACTACAACATAACGCTCGTCGACTGGTCACCGGAGAGTTCGTCGGTGGCTGTCAAGCAGTGAACATGTATAGAAACTGTCGCACGTTCCATATAATTGTGTCGTGTACCTACCAGTGTGTGAATAGCTAGTGTGATTAATTTGATCGTGAATTATAATTTGATTTGAACTGTAAACGGTTTTTCTATTACGCAATAACCAACACTACCCATAGCACCCATTCTCAGAGAGAGTAGTCAGATAGGAAACGCCGGCCTCATCTAGTTTTAAAAAAAAAATGTTTGACGTGTAAAAGTGTTTGTATAAACCTACTTACAGAAATAAAATCATTTATCATTTATCACGCCCACAGTAGTTAAAATATGGCTGACGATAACTAGAGAGATGTACCTTCTCCGTCAAGTACAATTATGAAACTGCCATGTTATTTTGTATTTTTTTTTTTGTATCATAACTTTGTCTACATCGTAAAAATCGAGGACGAAAGAGAAGAATCAGAGTTTATCTCGTGTTGAATTGTCAAAATTCGAGATAACTTAGGTACCATGTTAGGGTCTGTCAAGAAAACATCAAGTTTGACAGAACGAGTCGATTACTTTGTATAGCAGCGCTGTCAGAAAACGAGAAAATAACAGAAATAGACGAGAATTACTCACGCGAAAGTGAATGGTTGTCGTCTGTGTCATGTTAGCCGTGCTGGCCAGGATTAGCAAGATGTTAGCGAGGCTAACTGTCCTGTACGCACACTACACACTAGTGATTTTATGTTGTTGTTGTTGTTTTTTGTGTTTCATTGTTTTTTTTTGTGTTTTCTGTGTCCGAATAAACATTATTCTTTCTTTTCTTTCTTTGTGTCATAAGTATATGTGAATTAAACAAAACCCAGGATTAATTGTTTTCAGACTGATTTTACGGTGCCTCGACCGTTCTTCATGGCGGTTTATAGGTATGAAGTAAGTGGAAGCCTACGCGATTACTGCTGACGACATAAGCTTACGTAGAAAAGCTTCGATATATCGATATGTATCTGTAGTAATCTTACGAGGTTCAAGGCTAATCATACTGTTTTTAGACAGTTGTCTGCTATAGTGGCCATAAATAGATTTTAGCTCCGAAATCTATCCGTGAAACGAAAAATTGTTTGAAGGGTTTTAACGTGGTTTTTTATAGTTACTAACCTAACTTGAAAATTACTATACTCCCACCTATGTATACTCCTCGTTAAAGAGCGCAATTTGCACACAGAGGCAACGTAAATTGTCTTTGGTCCCTGGCTCTTAAGCCTGACTTGGACATCGGGCAATGGACAAGGAAAAAATTTGTAAACTCTATGCGGATTGATTATGAGGCTTTTGGATACTTTATTTTATATGTATGTACTTTATGTCATTGTTTCTTACCTAACCGTAAATAAATACGATGATGTGCTACAACCTGACATTTTCATAAGTTCCTATTTGTAACTTGTAATGGTGTAGGTACAATGAAGAATATTCTGTCTATCTACATATCTATCAGGGGCGACGGCTTCATACAACCCCATTCCTACCCGCTTCCCTTCGGAACAACGACTGTACTTGAGTTTATAATAGTAATGGTATATTAATAGTAATATATACCTGTATTATATATATATATATATATATATATAAAAGGAGTGCGAATATTTCAGGACGTAGTCAGGTGCATAAAACTGGACAACTTTGCCCAGATAGGTCTAAATTTTAAAATTGAAAATCGACTTTTCATACAAAGTGACTGGTCACGGGACTTATTAGATTTCGACCTATGTTCCTTGGGGAAAGTTGTTCAGTTTTATGCACCTAATTACCTCCTAAAATATCTGCACTCCTTTTAAACTTCTCCTGTATAATATACATATGAAACACATCCGTATTGCTCTCGTTTTAAGACTGAATTTTTATTCCGATCTTAGGGAACTCTGAGCGTACCCGATATATTTTCTGACAACCCTCTACTAACAAAAATATCGGTGTCATCGTTATGAGCATAGCAACCACACCGAGGTTTGAACGTCCAAGAAATGCGTTTGTTGTCGTAACGATTTTTTCTTTGCGTGCAAGGGTAAAGAATGTGAATGTTTCCTGAAGAAGAGAATGTTGTGTGATGTTTGTTTTGTATTTTAATACAATAAATTAAATTTTAGTAAATAGTTTTGTTTTTTAATGTTTGTAGTTTAATGTTTTGTTTTGTTTTTATTTTTTGTTTTGTGTTTTGTTTTTTTTTGCAGGTATTTATATTTATAAATATATTATTAATATATTTATAAATATAAATACCTGCAGGCTTAGCATGACGCTTTTTATTTCTAGTCTATTGTAGAATAGAAATCGCTTGTCTACCCTTTTCGAAAGGGATCTTGATGATCTTGATGGACACTTACATTACGCCAAATATGTTTAATTATTATTAAATACTAGCTATGCCCCGCGACTTCGTTCGCGTGGAAGTCGTAAGATACACAATATACTAAAATAACACCACAATTTAATAAAACTCCCTCGACCCGCCGCCGCCGCGTTGCTTCGCCCGCCCGAAGTTCACAATTTCATGGGTTTTCATTTTTTTACGCGGAAATCTAATTCTTTCTCTAAAATTAAAATAGCCTAAGTTAATCCTAATTAACACATAACATAACATCACGCCTTATTTCCCCGAAGGGTAATCCTAATTATTTTTCTAAAATAAAAGTAGCCTAAGTTACCCGCCGTAACATCCGCTATCTGCCAGTAAAAGTCCCATCAAAATCAGTCCAGCTGTTTCGGAGATTAGCCGGAACAAACATACAGCCAGACAGACAGACCGACAGACAAATAAAAAATTGTTTTTTAAACAAATAAATAAAATTGTTTTCTTATAAGTACCGTATATGCTTTCATATGCATTTAGTTTAAAGCTGTTATTTTGACATTATTACAAACAGACACTTCAATTTTATTTATTTGTATAGATGTATAGATAAAAGGGGGCAAGCCTATTGCCATTAACCGAATACCGGGCTGCTACCGAGTTTTTAATGGAAAAACCCAACAAAACTTTGCCCGACCGGAACCCAGCACCCTAATTGCATAACACACTATCAATCAGAATCTGAATCATTTTGAAGCAAATTGCTGATTCATTGCTTCTTAAGTTCGAAAAATTTGTCTGCTCAACAACGTAAATAGCGCAATGAATGTTGTTGAACTGTCAAAATTAAACCGATTCCTACTGTAAGTATGTTACGCAATTGCCCCGCTGAACCTCACGCTCTCTTGTCACGATTGCTACCACTATACCAAATAATAGATAAAAGAAAAAAATCTTAATTTAATTATTCATATGTCTGAGTCACGCTGTCCTGCAGGTGTACGCTGTCACGTAGTTACCTCGGCGCGGGAGCAGACGACACAATTGCACGGACGCGCATCCGTCGCCGCCCCTCACCTCGTACCTTCGTTACACAACACCTCGCGTATAAAGTCACATGTTAACGACTTCTACTAACTCTAGGTGAGCTGTGCTCGAAAGCTATCGAAATTAGATCGATATATTTCATCCCGACAGTTAGGGACAGGGTATTGACTTTTTAGGTGGAGTAATGGTTCCTGCTAAGAACATTGTGCCTAATATCAGCCCTCGATCTTCTTTTGTTGTCGAGTTATTCAGTGTTATTGTTAAAAAATCATTTTATTATTCAATCTGTCATTTTAGCTAAACCATGCAAGTAAGAGAAACCAAACAGAAACATGATTGAAGAGAATAGACTATCTAGAAGAGACAACCAAGACCAAATTATCATCATCTTCCTGCCCTTGTCCCATGTTACTTGGGGTCGGCGCAACACGTTTTCTCTTTCCATTTTCCCCTGTTAAAAGTCACGCTATCATTCACTCCCTTCTCTTTTATATCATTCCTCACACAATCCATCCATCTTTTCTTTGGCCTTCCTCTCCCTCTCCATCCATCAACATTTATATTCATCACTCTTTTAGTCACATGCGTTTCCTCCCTCCTCTTCACATGTCCATACCAAGCCAAACGATTTCCTTTCAACTTTTCTGTCACTGGCGCCACTTTCAAACTTTCCCTTATATACTTATTTTTTACTTTATCCAATTTCGTCACTCCACACATCCATCTCAACATTCTCATCTCCGCTGCATGCAATATTTTTTCATCCGTCTTCTTCACGGCCCAGCATTCCGATCCATACAGTACGACGGGCCTTATCACGAACTTATAAATTTTTCCCTTTAATTTGAGAGGCATCCGTGGGTCGCAAGTTGTTCCTGTGATCTGTCGCCATTTCATCCATCCTGAGTTGATCCGGTGCGCTACGTCTCGGTCGTCTCGGTCTACTTCGCCATCCCCTTGGACAAACGACCCGAGGTACCAGAAGTCGGAGCAGCTCGGTACGGGCGTTCCGGCAAGAGATATGGGCACAGGACTTGAAAGACCGCCAAAATCACAAAACAAATATTCTGTTTTGTTCCGACTTAATCTCAGGCCAGCGGTCTCCAGTTTTGCCCACCACACCTCCAATCTGCTCTGGGTCTCTAAGCCGCTCTCAGCAACCATCACAATGTCATCAGCGAACAGCATACACCAGGGCGCCTCTTCGTGGATATCCGATGACGTAAGAGCGTCCATTATCATCACGAAGAGGTAAGGGCTGAGTGCTGACCCTTGGTGCAAGCTGACAGCCATATTGAAGCTGCCGGTAGTGCCCACTGTAGACCGGACTTGGGTACTGCATCGACTGTACATCGCTCGAATCAACTGCACATACTTCCCTGGCACACATTTCTCCTTAAGGGCTCACCACAGAACTTCCAAATTATCATTTAAAAAAATATACATGCCATGAATGTTTTAGTGACTTTCCGAAAACAATAAAAATTTTCTGAGGATTAATAAATGAAGTACCTACATGTGTCCATTACTTGATGAAGATAAGGCTATTGCAGACAATGCTCTACGTCTGAGATACGGTATTATCTCATATCCGTAACGTATTTACTTGTTACGGGCAGAGTTATCGCACGCAATGTCTTTCCGTCATTCCTAAAGTGTCACGTAAAGTATGGCTCGTAGAGGAAGGGAAGGCAGAACGGACCACTTAAACGAGAATGAATATAGAAAAATAACTATTCGTTTTATTCGATATTTTCGAGCGTAAAACTAATTAACAACGTTTACGCTCCTTATTAAATAGATTCATAGATAGTTAAGCTATTAGATGATTTCCAAAAGCTTAAATTGGTCCGTTTTACCTTCGTAATTGAGGCAAAACGGATCACATAGCGACGCGTAAAAAAAGCTGTCAGAACATTTTGTTCACAGAGTAACACTGCCTCATCATCGTCTTCGACACAGCCAGCGCAAATACAATGTACCCATAAGCGAAAATCATTGAACCTATCCCTACCCTACTTGATTCTAAAAACAAATCGTCATCGTCGGATAAAACTGTCAATTTTCTTTTTTTATAATCTCTCTTATCACTTTTCTTTTTTATTTTCTCTTTCTTACATGTTTCTGATCCACTAATCAACCACTTAATCAATCACTTAACTAACTTTTTTTCTTTTAAAATCTCTTCATATTTCTCCGGTCCGTTTTGCCTGGGTTCGTTTTGCCTTTTGGCATAAAGCACATTAACTCTTTAATCTAAATCTCTCTTTAATCTTATTATTTTGTCAGTGAAAACTTGTAATCGGCCTTCTTTCACTAATGTTAACCTATCTATAACCTAAAAAGCTGTAAGTGTTCCTAAGATAATAAAATAAATAAAATCTGGTTAAGGCGTATCGCTATCGTCCATATAGTTTGATATTAGTTTAATCATAAGTCAATTTGCATACAGAGACCGACAGAACATAAGCAATCAATCAACGGTCAACTGAAAATCCTCAATTTTACTTCAGAACATGGAAAAACAAACTTTCCTGGCTAAAACAGTGCTCACGTGGACGGCGGCGTTGAGTACGCTGACCAAGGCAGGGACCATGAAGAGCTTCCTCATGACACAAGTCATTCAGAGGTTACATTAATCTTTTCAAAATTATTAAGGCGGACCTTCATACATAAAGGGGCCGTCTTACCTGCCTTTCCCCTACTGCTCAAAACATGGTGAAAGAAAGAAAGAATGAAAAGTTATTGGGTGAAGAAAGAAGAAAAAAAAAACAAAGGCATGACATGACATCTAGCAACACGTATTACTACCGAGTAAATGTATTTCTTTATGTGAATAGCAGAGAGGTCGTCTGTGTCCCAGCTGTGGGAACAATATACCAGAGACCCAGCCTACATACAACCCGATTCCTATCGGCTTCCCTTCGGAACCACCATTCTTCTTAATGTCTACTATTGCCAAATAATATGATAAACCTGTGTGTGTAACTGTATATCACATCACATTCATGTTTAATACCAATTTAATACAGTCATTAGATTAAAAATGTCTGCAATTTTTTGTCTGAGTTTAAGAAAACTGAACAATTTTTTCTTCGGCTTCTCTGTAATGATAATTGTAGCTACGCCACTGCAATATACACTATGCTATGGTTTGCGCACAATGAATATGTTCGACATACTTTATTCTTACATTCACATTCAGTAAGATGGAGGGACAACACAGACACCCTAATTGATTTAAAAGAAAGATAATATCGAAGAGTGTGAGCTCCTTATTCTAAGTAAATTACGAAACTGGAATGAGGGAAGTGGTTTTGTCACGCAATGTGGGATTACTTAGGTTATTAACTAATAGGATGTACTTACAGATTACGGAGTACAGATTGGAAACAGTAATAGCTTTAGTTGGTAGCAGAGTTTTTTGTGAAGGATCTCGTCCGGGAAAGAAGTATGACCATTCCTATTTCTGTCACCAAACAGCGGTGCTGCTGTCCGGTTTGAAGGCTTGTGAGCACCGGTGACATGAGTCATTACAGCTTTATCTCCGGGATGACAAAGCACTTGCGATGCCATGGTGATTGATGGACAGTCTCTAATTGCCTACCAATCTGTACTCTATACTGTTAATAATAAAGCCAAAGAGTTTGTTTGTTTGGACGTGCTAATGTCTGGAACTACCAGTCGGATTTGTTCGATAGCTAGGTTATAGGCTATTAAACATCACGCCGTACGCTAGAACCCTTGGGGTACCGAGCAAAAAGAAAAAAAGTCAGAAAGAATGCTAAGCGAAAACGTATGATGAGTGTATTATAAAAATGTGGCTGTTATTTTAGTACATTGGATATCTTACAACTTCTACTAACAGACAGCCGCACGGGTCGATCCATCAGGTTAAGCTACGCTTGCCGGGGTTGGTCCGGTGATGGGTGACCATCTTTACATACCGAGACTCATCCGTGCCTCGGAAAGCACGTTAAGCCGTTGGTCCTGGCTGTCATTCGTGGATCTTTGACAGTCGTTACGGGTCGTGAGAAGCCCGAAAGTCTGACAACCAGTCTTACCAAGGGGCATCGTATTATCCAGTTACTGGGTTGTGGAGGTCAGACAGGCAGTCGCTCCATGTAAAATACTGGTATTCAGCTGCATCCGGTTAGACTGGAAGCCGACCCCAACATAGTTGGGAAAAGGCTAGGCTGATTTTTTGTGTATCTTACAACTTCCACGCGAACGAAGTCACGGGCAGAAAATATCGTTCCCTGCCATGTGCTCCAGTATAAATTAATTTCTCTAAGTTAACTCCTCACGAAATCACGAACATTTCAGAAAGCTACTTACAAGAAACCGTGACCACAAAATATATCTCAGTATACACAAAATAATATTGGCGAGCTGTAAACATAAACATATTTAGCGTGAACTAGTAAAGTGAATAAATCATAAATTCTATAAATATGCGTCCAGTTTTGTGGCTGACGTGGCGTGGAGTTATGTAAGCCACCGTGTTATGTGAACCTTGGAATTCGTTCATGGTGGCTTCAAGGAGAGAAACTTGCGGCCGTCCGAGTAACCGGATAACCGGGTAACCGGTACGGATTGGTACCGCATTACTACCGGAGTCTTGGCTGAAATAATACTTCTAAAGTACACGGTTTTGTGTTCCAGAAATAAGACCAAGGGGCGGACTGGGTGATTTTTCGTTCTGTTAATTTTTTCTCCGCAGGCGTTGATAAAAAAAATTGTAGGTAAAAGTAGGTATTCTCTTGTATGGATGAAAATCCCGAGATTGCTTTGCAACTGGATGACGGTGTTTCAAACATGTTTACTATGATAGTTTACTATGAAAATGTAAGGGAGATTTTAACGGCCAAACTAATCTATCACCAGTTTTGGCATACTGGAGATAGAAAAACCTATCTATCTATGGTTTTAACGTCCCAATAATCTATAAGAGATTATGGAATCTTACCGGCCTGACATAAAGACAGATAGAATCATACTGTCTACCATCAATAGCGATCTGTCTTTTACTGAAAATAGTTTATTGGGTTCGGCCGTTAATTGTGATACCTGAAGACGTTTGTTACATCCAGCATCGTATAATTATTATACGACAATATTTATCAGTAGAATGCGCAAAAATTAACTAAGAAAAAAAAAACACATTAAAAACTAAAAACAAACCGTTCATAGCTAACGCGTCGTAGATAGCCGTCTATTTTGGCTCTACGAAAATAACCGTATCGTATATAAAGAAAATAAAGAAAGAAAATACATTTATTTGCGGTAAAATGTGAGGCAAAGAAAAAACACAAACACAAAAATTGAAAAGTTGGGGGAAAATATGCGTCACATTCACGCAAAACGGCCATCGCTCAGCATAATGCTGCACGCTGCACTAGAGCACGTAGCACTAAGTAACACTTCGCTATTAAGACTGACCGTTGCTTTTAATAAGTGTCATTGTTTGTATGTCATATTCTCTGTGATATTACTGAAACATGACGTGAATGGTCTTAAAGGTCCCCGAAAAGATCAATTACAATTGTCAATTTTTATGTAATTGATACACATTGATTCATTTAGTTCAGAAGACTGATAAGATCGACTCTACAATACGGCCTAATACTATGGGGTAACTTAATAGACGCAGATAAAGCCTTTAGGGTACAAAAAAAATGTATTCGAGCCATTTGTGGCATTCCAATCTTGCAAACCATTATTTCTAAAATTAAAACTCCTCACATTACCCAGTAGGTATATACAAAATGTAACATAAATAACGCACAACCTCTTAAGGGGTCATTGTACTCATCATTATGAACAACTTTTACTATGGGACCAAACCTGAAATCGCGAAAAAAAAACAGCTATTCCCTACACTGACGAGTTATGCGAACAATGTAGGGAGCAGCTGATTTTTTTCGCGATTTCAGGTTTGGTCCCACGGGTAAAAGTTGTTCATAATGATGAGTACAATGGCCCCTTAAGAAGTTGTGCGTTAATTATGTTACACCTTGTATATTTTAGAATGTGCTAAATTTGTCCGACAGCACTTTGACCCATTTAAGAAGGCTCAATACCGTTGCCTTCGAAAAGTAAGAGATCCAGATAGATAAGTTCTGTCTAGGGAACCAAGGACTTCTTTGTATAAAAAGAACTGTTACCATTATGTGTGGACTTATCTATAACAAAATACCAACCACTATAAGCAGAGCTTGTCTTCTTTCCAAGAGTACATATTTTAGAGTTGAACCCATCTGAATCTAATCAGCGCGTGTAGCTATCAATATATCTGCCGCCCCACTAACTTGCTGACTACTGAGGCTTCATTTAATTATCACTTCGGTGAATGAACCGTCCAGATACGTAATTATTACATGCAAGTATATATCGCACCTTTAAAGACAAACCGTTACTAAACGAATGTTTCAAGAATTGAGTTACTAATGCATCTTTCTTAAAATTACGTAAACTATACGATGAATAAAATAAAATTACGTAAAATATCCATCATTATGACCTCAAAAGATGGCTCAAAGCACCATGATCTTAAATTCTTTTGCGAAAAAGCCGTGCATTTTTTTTATTTAAGCTCCTGTGTTAAATTGTATATTTCGTTTAGTAACGGTTTGTCTTTAAAGGTGCGATATAGAGACATAATATTCATAAACAAAACTGTTTATTGTCCTACTTATAAGGATTGGAAAATGTATTGTACTTTCATTGTTAAGGCTTCAACAACTATTGTTACATTGTGGTTAAATAGGTATTCATTCAAAATACTAGACAACTAATTAACAATTCTCATGCTTTTCACGTTTGCGAACCGTAGTAGGTTTACTGCTAAACATGAGTAGACCGGTACAATGACATTAGGCATCATCAACTCAGTGATCAGGATTACTGAGGAATCAGTGCACTTATATGGAAAAAATTAAAATAAAGACGTTGTTTGTAGATCCTCCTCCTTTTGTAGAAGTCGGTTAAAAATTTACCAAAACCCTGATAACTCAAACTCAAAGCATTTATTACAATTAAACCAATTACAGGCACTTTTGAATTGTTAAAGAGTCAGCCAGTTAGTCAGAAAATTGAAGCTAGTCGCCCATTCCAAAACGTAGATCTCTATGGAGAAGAATGGGCAAGAAACTCCATGGACACTCTTTTAAATCAAAATGATTACAAAATCCTGGGTACATTGTTCTTGTTGCTTCTATATGTGAGAACAATGTAAAAAACAAATAATTAAAAACAACCCAAAACATAAGATCAAAAATAAGCCCTGGCAGTTAAGAGATGACCAGTCTCCACTGACGGCGCCCGTTCACGAACATGACGCGTGGATCAGCACCATCCAGCTCAACCATTTTGTAGGGAACCGATAATCTGAAATACTGTGGTCACCAATCCAAAGTTGGAAGTGAAGCAGGTGAAGCTGACCGCCCAGGATGCGCCAGACTTACACCTCATCTTCACACATTACTATCATCAACGTTTAATTTTATAGTGTGTTTATTTGATCACAATACATGATCTCAGTAGTAATAATTGTACTTAATTAAATTCAAATAATCTCACGTGGTGTTTATAAGTGTCGTAAGTAGGTAAGTGTTTTTTCCCGACTGCGCAACGCAAAGGAGAGTAATGTGTTTATCAGCCTATACAAGGTGGAACAGGGGGCCAACCACCACGATTTTAATGTTACTTCAGTGTGAGATAGAGATGGAGCTATACAGGACGTCTAGCTCCATCTCTTTCCCACACTGAAGTAAGATTACAATAGAGGTGGTGGTCTAGCTCCAGGACGAATGACATTCCTTTAAAGCACGTAAAGAGAATTATGTTCTTTACCCGTATTCAAAAAATCAGTTAAATCCAATGAATACTTTAGCCACAGGAAATTATTTTTCACTTCTTATTTTTCAACATGATGTAGATCTGAGTCCGTAATGATAGGTAAACATAGCCGCCGCCGCGCCCCGCACCCCGCGCCGCACCATTGGTCAGCGACTTTTCATAGATAAAGCGTGTTTATTTTTTATGCAGTTGATTCTGCTATTTATTTGGTTTGAAAACTGCATTTTTTTAATTTTCCATTAACTACTAATCTTCGTGTTTTATAATGTTGCGATGGACTAGTACTGTGCTCGTTTTAATTTAATCTCCTACGTCCAGATCCACATTGTATGTATATGTTTGTTCCTTTGTGGCGTTCTAGAGACCAAATATGTGGGCCGATTTTGATGATTCTTACCTCAATCGATTCGTCTTAATCTTATGAGTGTAACTAAAGATTTGTCAGTTATCAAAATTGAATATGGCGACCACCAGACGCCATATTGTGAAAAAGAAAAAAATTAAAGTCGACGAAGTATTTCAGGTATCACTGAATTCGTCTTTGAAAATAATCTTTAGGTTTCTGTAATCATTTTTCATTTTGAATCATATAGTTTTGAATGACCATTTAGAATCTATAACGATTTAAAGTTGGTTAGCAACCATTCTCACTTAAATTTCCAAAACTTATAATAAAGCTGTGATAAAATTCTTATAATAATCTTAATATAATAGTTTTATGAACGTGAAAATTATTATATCTAATAAAATCAATACTTAGGTATAAGTAACTCTTAAAATCGAATGACAAACCCAGAATTTTACGGCTTTGAAAAATATTTTTAATGACCGTTACATAAAGCGTTACTTAATACAGTGAGAAAAAAATACCTAATTAAGAATAAATAAATAATAATAACTAAAAACCACGGAGCAAGAATTTCGTTAAAAAAATGAACCTTTTATCTCTACTGCATTGTGCACAGTGCAAGCAGTAGATATTTCCGCTCAATGCGTATGTCTGTAAGGTCCTCGATGTTCGGCCTATTGAGAGCAACAGCTAAGGATGCGGGCGATTGAGATGCATTCAACTATCGGCTTCCCTCTCACGACCTGCAAGATACACGGGGTGACATGCAGTGGCTATTTTATTCATTTTCTTACCTTTTTAAGTGAACAAGTTGTCAACCTACTCAGCTGTAGCGGCCCGAAGTTTGAGACATCTCCCGGTAAATTCCATGTACTTTTTTTTATGGGTGGGAAATCAAAAATCGAACATCCCGCAACCCTGGCTGGCATCGGTGCTAGCGGACCCCTTCAATGCTGAATTGTAATATACTTGCCGCCATTTATAGGTAATGACCTATCTACATAACATCACGCCTGTATTCCCCGAAAGGTTGAGCAGAGGTGTACCTATAGTACACCCACATTTCGCCAGTTATGTTGTAGCCTCCAGTCAAGATTTGTGCCCGGTTGATGGCAACAGGCTCGCCCCCTATTAGTAGTGAAACGTGGCTGTTAAATAAATACCTGTGCCTAGCCTTTCGGCGAAAAGGCCTGATCTTGTTTGATTCCGGTGCTTCAGATAACCACAGTCTAGGTATTACCTACAGGGCGAATTTTGAGAACAAAAGTTTAGCCCCTAAATTACCTCCTTCGCCCGCTTAGTTCTTTGATAGTCAGCTGACCAATACTTATCAGTAAGTAAATACAACACGTACATACAAAATGTACACTACGTTACGCCTACTTAGCGTACGCATTAGTCATGCGCAGACACAGTCATCATTACTCATTCAACAAGGAGTTCGTACGATACTTGATACTTCCTCTTAAATTCGTCACGAGACAGTGTCCTTTCTTCTTCCTTTTAAATCGAGTTTAAAGAACTTTTGTTGTGCCTAATTTTTAAATTGTCTTTTGGGCTTAGGGATGTATTTTTTTTTTTGTATAGAAAATAGAGATTCGTACCTAGTTGAATACAACAACTGTAATTTATAAGCAGCCTCGTTGAAGGAACCAATGAAAATGAATTGAGCATACTTATATAGGTACTCGGTAGTTCCTCATGTAACCAGAAAATCTCACGTGTGAAATCAGTTTAAATACAAGAATGGACCAGTAAAGAACGCCGTTATCTTTATTGGTGTTTCCTTGCAACCCTGAGCACCTTTCTACCGCGGGGATCCGAACTTATCCAGTTGCTCCCTTTGTGTGTGAACCAGACACAATTGCTGACTGACCGACTTATAAACTCAAGTTAAATGAACGAGAAGACAGTTTGTAAGAGATCCCTGTTGAAGCAGAACGAATTTAACTAAATAAAAAAATAATCTTTTTATTTAAATTCGTATAATAATTGAAATAAATACAGTGAATTAAAATAGTAGATGCTAAGCGCCGTAAAAAAATAGTTGATATAAACTTTAGCTTGAAACTTGTTGCGTAGAAAGTTATAGCAGGCGCTAATCAATTTAGATTATTATTATGGCGTTAGCACGAATTAATAACATCGTTCTAAGTGTTTTACTGCCCGTAATATTTTCAAACACATGTGAGTACTCCTAATTGCCTTTAAAGCGTTTAACGATGTCCAATCCATTAGGTTGAGCGAGATACAAATCATTTTAAACCACAATTGTTAAGTCATATTTCCTGTGAGCTGTAGTACTTAAGAATGGATGAAGTAGGCTATAAGTAGCATAAAACTACAATTTTGTTATTTTTTTACAACATATCAAGTATCTTGTATAAATAACTGAGTTAATTTAGATTTAAAAAAAAAACTGCCTGAAAATTATCTAGTAACCTGAAACCGATTTTCCGTTCTAAACCACATAGGTCCCATAACATTAAAACTAAAATCATATCTGTAAAAAAGCAACCACTAAACTAACTCTACATCTTTTTCTCAAGAACCAAAGACCAACTAAAACGAAGGCCAAAGGCTTAATTTCATGACCTAATTCCAGGTGAAGCAATAAAGTGTTTCGACTGCAACAGTAAGAACAACTCGGCCTGCCTTGCGATGCACATCCCGAAGATGCACGCGATCATACCCATCGTGGACTGCACCGAAACAATGGGCAACGCCATAGACAAAAAGGAGTTCTTCTGCAGGAAGATCACACAAACAAGTGAGTTCTCTGAGATGGCAACGTACCAGCCTCACCTCTGATATATCCAATGCCCGGATCTCTACTTATCATAAGGTGAACCAACTGGTTGATTTTCCTCTGTCTACTTAAGGCCAAATCTTGTGTCATCTTTTACGACAGCCTGTAAGAGGCGTTGTCTTTTTTATGTCAACTAAAGGAACATCCTTTACAGCGTTTTTAGCAAAATTCCTAAAAAACCTTCATCGAATTAGGTTATGTATACCTTTAAGTTTTCATAACAGGGGGCCAACCACCACCTCTTAGAGCAGTATTAATTTAATGTTACTTCAGTGTGAGAAAGAGATGGAGCTATACAGGACGTCTAGCTCCATCTCTTTCCCACACTCAAGTGAGATTAAAATAATACTGCTTTAAGAGGTGGTGGTCTAGCTCCTGAAATTTATAGCCACTATAAGCTGGAACGGATATGAAAAAATAATGTATATGTACAAGTATATGCTGATGCATTCATAGACAAATAATTGGCTAGTTTTGAGAGCAGAATGATGTGCCTATAGTGATGTGAGTGATGATTAAATAATAGCGTGATTATCAGTGCGTGTAGACGTCCCTATTCTGATTGCGATCCAGATTGCCAAGTTTATAATCCGACTCCGATTCGAATTCGTGTTGATAGTCGACTGTTATAGATGACTTTCATTTGCTCGACAATTATTGTAGACTTGGGCTCTTTTTAATATGCCACAACAGAGCTATCCTTATTCTTACTTGTCTTTTTTTCTATTTCAGGTACCTAAACCAATCGTTTCCTAGCAATCTGATCAATAGTTGATTTTCACGCGTTACAAGCAGAAATATTATGGGAATTCTTTGAAAATGGAGTCGCTAAAAGTGCATTCTGACACAGTAGTTATATTTATTGTGAAAAGAGTTAGGTATTTAAAGATAAATTAATTGGAATAATATACTGTATTCTTGTTCCAGTCTTAGATCCAGACCACACTCCTGAGGTCCGAATCACTCGCGGCTGCGGCTGGGTCAAGAGCAAGCGCGAATGTTACAAGGCAGATAACATGGACCACCTCGAAACTGTCTGTCAATGCTTCGGGGACCTGTGCAATGCGGCAACAACGCTCGAATACGTGAAAGTGACAGTTCTAGCAACTGTTGCCACCCTTTTCGCTGCGTTCAAAACATGGCGGGGGAATGCTTGAAAGTAGCATATTTCTTTGTTTTTGAATTAAATGGGAGGAGAAAATACTTATGATTTAATGTTTGTGTAGAGGACTATAGAACTGTACATAATAATTATAATAAATTTCAGGCTTAATAGGGGCAGATATGAGGCCTTATAACTTGGTATAAAATAACTTTCGATTCGTAGTAACTTCTGTTTCCCACCATCGCGAGTTCGCGACCACTGCAAAAGAGCGCTAAGGTAACCCGCGAATTTCAAATTTTCTCAATTATTGTCAATTTGCAGGTCAGTGTCTGGGTGTATGTTGATTAAAGTATGATTCGCGACCGTAAAAATATGTATTTACAAAATTATAATCATTAGAATCAGTAATACAACTCCCTAGGTTAGTATAATCCTCAAATGTCATGATTTCATGAAATATTCATTCAATAGGATTACTTGGTCATAAAGAGTTGTACTGATGACTTTAATGATTATAATTCTGTAAATACATATATGTAACTGTTGCGAACCATACTTTAATCAACATACACCAAGACACTGAACTGCAAATTGAGAAATCATAAGATTTTTTTTTTTTGAGATGGGTTTGCTGTTGACTCTAGTCTAGGTCAGAGGTGACAGAGATAAAGTTGACGATGGAGCGAGCTTACCCACAATTTCGCGGACTACATGATTATAAAATGAACGTTTGACAATCAGTATAAAGATTAATCGAGTTAATTTATTTAGTTTCTTAATTGTAAAGCCAAAGGCTATCTTTAATAAATGTGTTACCTCAGATACTTACGATACTTTATGTTGTTAAGATTATAATAATTATAAATAAACTAGTGGTATTGCTATCTGTGTGTTTGTTTTATGATGTTTCTGAAGTGCTAGACTAATGTTGTGTTAACCTAGTTGATCGCCATGAGCACAAGATGTCGAAACCACTGCATTGAAGTGACCGAAGGTACTTGATTTAATAGTCTGATTGAAATCGCCATTACAATTATAATACGCAGTGAGCAAACTGGTGATCACTGCTCGGCTTTTTTAAGAATAAGAATACTTTATTTGCTGAAAATACAGGTTTTACCAGATGTATAAATTGGTAGTTTATGCACAGTCCATATTTTGCCTGTTTAGGGCATGCAAATTAATTTAACATTAATAATACCTACTTAGGTAGGTACTTATTCAATTTTAGTAAAAAAATTACAACTATGTAGGTACTTACTTACTAGTTTATATTACAAGACACACTGCACAACTATAAAATATGGTCTAGTATAAATTACAAAACAACCTTAACATAACAATTTTTATTTACCTATTATATTATATTTACCTATTTTTTTTCTCTCTCATTATCTGCCTAGCCTTTTCCCAACTATGTTGGGGTCGGCTTCCAGTCTAACCGGATGCAGCTGAATACCAGTATTTTACATAGAGCGACTGCCTATCTGACCTCCACAACCCAGTAACTGGGTAATACGATACCCCTTGGTAAGACTGGTTGTCAGACTTTCGGGCTTCTGACGACCCGTAACGACTGTCAAAGATCCACGGATGACAGCCGGGACCAACGGCTTAACGTGCTTTCCGAGGCACGGAGGAGTCTCGGTATGTAAAGATGGTCACCCATCCACGAACCAACCCCGGCAAGCGTAGCTTAACCCGATGGATCGACCCGTGCGGCTGTTATTACTTAGCCACGAGCTCCTCTTCTCTCTATATTGCAGAAATTCTTGTAATGTATAGAAACAATTTTCTATTAACCACCTACGCAGTTTAACTCTAAAATATTTGAATGGGAACTCCCATCCTCTTATATATTTCGGTAATTTGTTAAAAATAGTAATGCACATATAATATGCTAGACATTCTTTTTAATTAATGTTGTATTACAAAATGGAATAACATTTTTTGTTGCATCTCTTGGTCTCTGTTTGGTGTAATTGTCACCTTTGAATCAATAGAACCTACTATGCTTCCTTACAAAAACCGACACCTCAAACACATACAGGCCGGTCAAAGTCAATAATTGCACTTTTTTGAATAAAGCTGCAGTAGGACAAGCAGCTAGCTAATAGTAATAGGAACGAAAACGCCAGTCTACTCTGTTCCTGATCACAGAAATCCACAGCAATTTGTAGATAATTATTTACAACAACATACATACATACATACATTACACACATACCTACCTACATACATTTGTTACAACTATACTTATTTTCTGATACAATGCACCCCTTTCCTATTTCCTCAGAAGATGCAATGACTTGTTCCGCAGTTACGATCTTTTTGTTTTAGGTGGTCAAAATATATTTAGTAAAATGTAGTGTTATTCGAAAAAAAAACCCAGCATTTGTAAGCCATAACGTAGTATTTAATTTATTTTTATTTTTTTATTTGATGTTTATACAAGGTGGAACAGGACGATTGACATTCCTGTAAACTATGTAAAGAGAATCATGTTCTTTACGCGTATACAAAAAATCAATCAAATCCAATGAATACTTTAGCCACAGGAAATTATTTTTCATTTTCTTATTTTTCAACATGATGTAGATCTGAGTCCGTAATAATAGGTACACATTGTAAGGTCAAGAACCTGTGATTCTATTCTTTGCGTCTCAATATGCTTGAAAGACAGAGAAAGGTGACATACGATTCCACTCTGACGCGCCCCGCCCAGTCCTACAAAATCATACAATTAGAAAGAAAAAGAAATATTACATACATACGTACATTAAACTCACGCCTTCTTCCCATGGGGGTAGGCATAAACTACAAAAAATAAATTTACTTATGCAAATTACGCATTAGTGGTGCATAGAAAATTGCGTGTGTATGTGAGCGGAATTTTTCGGCAAAGTCTGCGACTCTCGATAATTAGGTCAGTCAGTGCACCGGCGCCCTTTGAGGAGGGCACGTGCTATTTTTTTTAACGTGAGACGAGCAGCTGATTGTGATTTGATATTATGTGATTAAATATTCAATTAGTTATCTTTTAATTAACAACGCGCCACTTTGATTGTGTTGTTCTCCGTCTAAAGTACCTATCTGGCCCCGCACCGCCGCTGCCGCTGCCGCGCCCCGCACCGCACCGCATCGTTGGTCAGTGCCTTTTCGTAGATAAAGCGTGTTTACTTTTATGCAGTTGATTCTGCTATTTATTTTGTTCGAAAACTGCAATTTTTAAAGGACATTGTTCGGCGTCCATACATCGTCCGCCTAAGAAGCAACAGAGAAGTGAATTTACTTTCTGTCATCCAAATAAAGCTTATAATCAATTGAAACTAAATTAACATCACGGACATTTCTGAGCATTGTAAAAAATCCAAAACACTTTCGGATTTTGAGGTTATATTAGGCTAATAGAAACATACTAACTTAGCGTTTATTAGTGAAAATACATTGGATTTTATCTTTAAACGTTACATTACATAATATTAGGTAGTCAGAACTATCCTTTCTATACAACGTGTACCTGGATGTACGACATTAAATGAGAACGAGCACAGAACTAATGCATCGAAACATTATAAAACACGAAGATTAGTAGTTAATGGAAAATTTAAAAATTGCAGTTTTCAAACAAAATAAATAGCAGAATCAACTGCATAAAAAGTAAACGCGCTTTATCTACGAAAAGTCACTGAGCAACGGTGCGGTGCGGGGTGCGGGGCGCGGCGGCGGCAATGTTTACCTATTATTACGGACTCGGATCTACATCATGTTGAAAAATAAGAAAATGAAAAATAATTTCCTGTGGCTAAAGTATTCATTGGATTTGAATGATTTTTTGTATACGGGTAAAGAACATGACTCTCTTTACGTGGTTTAAAGGAATGTCAATCGTCCTGTTCCACCTTGTATACTAATTTATTTGTAGTTATGACTTGATTAGGGCTATGGACTGTTTCGTTTCTGTGTGACTTAGGAGTAAGTATTGAATTTTACTACGAATATAAAATCTCGCTGGTTTACCCAAAAGTCAAACTGTCATCTGTCAATGATGACACTGACATGTCGATGTTGCTCGTTTCACACAGCGCTGAGAGTACTGAGTTTTGTAATTACGGTGCACACTATACCGCTACGTACAAAGACTTGGCTGTTTGAGCTATAATGCCCTTTGCCTAATTAATGACAAAGACTTTGGCTTAATGCTGTGTAGGTATGTGTTTAGTTGGCAAGCTTTTATTTATATAAATAAATTGGTTATTTACCAGAAACACAATTTCTACATCACACATCAGTCTGTTTCTCATGAGGTATTTATTTTCTCTTCATGATCTGCATCACTTTTACAACTCCAATGTCGGGTGCCTGGCCGGGTGCTAGATTTTTGTTATTGGGACTGCCGAAGCCGCCCTGATTTAATGAGTTTCATATTTTAGGAACCTACTACGTAAGAGGAGAATCCACGCGTACACTTGAACTTTTCACGTTTCCGATAGAGTTGAGAACTAACCGTGGCGTCAAATTGACTTCCGATAACAGAATAAGTCCGCGCGTCACAACTTTATTGCTAAAGTATTATTGTAAACAGTTAGTGGCCGACTGTCCGGGATCCAACTCGCGATTTGAACTTTACATACTTCTGCCGATTGTGTAAAAACGTTTTTTTCAAAATGTTGAAGGAGTATTCAAAATATTTACTCGTTTTCGCGTTCTGTTTTAGATATGGTAAGTATGTTGGTTTTATAGTCCAATTTGAATTGACTGGAAGTCGGATATATTTTATCGGTTCTTGCGGGTTTGGTTGAACAAGTCTGCAACAGTATCGACGTAGATTTTAAATGGATAAATCCTGTGTATACTTAAAATCATGTTGAACTAGACTGCCCAGTCGTTATTATCGGTAATAACAGCAACTAACGTAGCAGGTTTGATTCTCGCATAAATCCGAAGTAAATATTTGAAGGGCGAATAAGTAATTATTCTTCCAATTCATAATTTGTGCTCTCGTAGTCCTGAAGAACCACTTAATCTTTTGGAAATAATCAGATCACTGAAAGTAGAAAATCGTCTATATTTCAACTGTTATCTCCCCTTCTTTTAGTTTATTTATCAAGTGTTATCCTCGCCAGGCCAAAAGCAAATAAATCCTACTAATATTATAAATATGAAAGTTTGAATGTTTGTTACTCAATCACGCAAAAACGGCTGAACGGATTTGGATGAAATTTGCCACACAGTTTATAGCCTGGATCAACACATAAGATACTTTTTATCTCGGTAGTACTTACCTGTGGGAGAATTTCCGACGTCAACGCGGGCTAAGCCGCGGGAAAAAGTTAGTATCTAATCAAAAGTAGCATAGTACTAGAAGGGCTGATTTTCTTCTAAACAGCGGGGCAATTGCGTAACACAGTAGGAATCGGTTTCATTTTGACAGTTCAACAACATTCATTGCGTTATTTACGTTGTTCAGCAGAGACATTTTTCGAACATATGAAGCAATGCATTAGCAATATGCTTCAAAATCATTCAAACTGTGATTGATAGTGTGTTACGCAATTAGAGTGTTAAGTTGGTGATATCTCGAAATCCAAAAGCAGTGCATTCGTTTCACATCTCTCCTAGCTTCATATGCATTACAAACTTTTGGTATCTTACTAACTATCTCTTCTCTGCTATGCTGGAAGCTGGTCCTTACACCTGTGAAACTTCTTCCCTCCAGCTGCCTCAATCCGCTGCTTCGACTGCAACAGCATGAACAACTCCATGTGCCTGGACCCCACCATCTACGACAAGGAGACGCTGAACAACTTCCTGCCCATCGCTGAGTGTGGACATGGAGTCTACTCGGCGAATAATGACTTCTTCTGCAGAAAGATTGTGCAGACCAGTAAGTTGTGCAGACCAGTATGTTGTCCAGATCATAAGTTGTGCAGACCAGTAAGTTGTGCAGACCAGTAAGTTGTGCAGACCAGTAAGTTGAGCAGATCAGTAAATTGTGCAGACCAGTAAGTTGTGCAGACCAGTACGTTGGGCAGACCAGTAAGTTGTGCAGACCAGTAAGTTGTGCAGACCAGTAAGTTGTGCAGACCAGTAAGTTGTGTAGACCAGTAAGTTGAGCAGACCAGTAAGTTGTGCAGACCAGTACGTTGTCCAGACCATAAGTTGTGCAGACCAGTAAGTTGTGCAGACCAGTAAGTTGTGCAAACCAGTAAGATGTGCAAACCAATAAGTTGTGCAGACCAGTAAGTTGTGTAGACCAGTAAGTTGAGCAGATCAGTAAATTGTGCAGACCAGTAAGTTGTGCAGACCAGTACGTTGGGCAGACCAGTAAGTTGTGCAGACCAGTACGTTGTCCAGACCATAAGTTGTGCAGACCAGTAAGTTGTGCAGACCAGTACGTTGTGCAGACCAGTACGTTGTGCAGACCAGTAAGTTGTGCAGACCAGTAAGTTGTGCAAACCAGTAAGATGTGCAAACCAATAAGTTGTGCAAAAATAAGTTGTGCAGACCAGTAAGTTGTGCAAACCAGTAAGATGTGCAAACCAATAAGTTGTGCAAAAATAAGTTGTGCAGACCAGTAAGTTGTGCAACCAGTAAGTTGTGCAGACCAGTAAGAATTTTTAGACATCTCATGTCGGCATGAACTAAGATCCTATATCTACACGGTCTAAGGGACATCGACGCGCAATTTTTTCGTGGGTTATTAAAAAAAAACCAGCTGTTCTATACATTTGACGTTCGAAAAGTGCTGATTCTCACATATAACACATAATCAGCATATACTGTTCCCACTGCTGGGACACAGGCCTCCTCTCTGTGAGAGGGAGTGGGCCATAATCCACCACGCGGACACAGTGCGGATTGGTGGATGTCACATGTCTTCGAATTGTTGGTTCTAGGACATGCCGGTTTCCTCACGATGTTTTCCTTCACCGTTTTGAGAGCAGTGGTGATGAAATCAAGTACACAAAGTAAAGTGCCTGCCTGGGTTCGAACTCTCGACCTACAACTCGTAAGTTGGGGCCGATAAAACTGGGGCACCACTGATCTCTGATTTTCAGCCTAGTTTCAATAAATGACTTTTGATTTTGACCGAGTAGGTAAGTATTGCATGCACTTTTGTATGAAACAGCTAGTTTTTTTTTTATCCGACACTGAATATTTTTTTCACAAAAATTTCCAGGGAGGCCTAGTTATCAATTAGAAAATAATTATAATTATTATCCAATGAAACACGGTTAATTATCCCATCTAAAATCATTATTCAATTAATAGGCAATTGTATAGTTTCTTGAGGGCCACAACTAAATAGACGTAGAGTTAATTAATAGTAGTACCGTTAGTTAATAGAGAAGCATGCGCACGCGCAGGCTATAAATATCATCATCTGCCTAGTTTTATCCTATGTTGGGGTCGGCTTCCAATCTAATCTGGATATAGCTGAATACCAGTATTTTACATGGAGCGACTGCCTATCTGACCTCCATGACCCAAACACTGGGTAACACGATACCCACTGGTAAGACTAGCTTTTTACGTTTGCTCATCAATATAGGAATTCTTATAAGAATACTTAGTGTTTTTTATTTCCGTATGATTTAATCAAGTTCTTGAAAGAGATAATACAGGTCAAACTCGGGAACAATCCACACTGCGCGTGCGCTTATAAACAGTGTTTATTCTAATATTAAACAATTCCGGGGACAATATTTTCACTTTTTGCTTAATTAAATGTTGTATTTAAGAAAACGACAACATGGCCTATGTTTTCTCTTTTTTAATACAACATGCATAGGCGTACACTGTTTGTCCACTGCACAACGTCAATGGGAAATCAACGAGAAACGAGATTATTTGAACCGAACTTGACGTCCCGTTAACGTGGCGGTGCACAAACGGCCGTGGTCTGATGAAATCATTACCTAATGAAAAGAAAATATGTCAGTCATTCGCTAATTATCCTATTAATTACAAAAATCTTGCAAGGTTGCGTATCTGTGCGTGTTTATGTAACTGTCTAGTCTCCGACTCGAGTGTACAAACACGCCACAATACAAGAACGTAAGTATCTCAATAGGAGAAATGATTTTGTGTTCAAACTAATTGTTTTCTTAAATCATACAATGAGCCGTAAACGATGCACAAATATTTGCTTGTTTTTCCTTCCATCTATGTGTGTATATGCGTTCATAAATTGCAGCAAAACCTATTTCCAAATTACAGAAAAAAATTAAGTCTTCTTCATTCTTCTTCCAGTCCTCCACAAATATTACTATCCAGAGTCCATGTAACGCGCAGCTGCCACTGGGTCTTCCCACCCTGACTTAGGCCGAGATCTATAAACGTTAAGATGCCACTACGCCAATCGGTCGATCGTCGATCGACGGTTGATCGACGTCGATCAACGACGGGTCGACGGTCGATTGACCACTTTATCGATCGGTGCCACCACACCAATCGATCGATCGATGTGGTGGCAGGTGCACCCTTACTCAGCACGATACTCAGCACGTACTTGTACTTTGGCTGTGAGTTATTCCTGTAACTATCGCACAACTTTCTAACTAAAGGGTGTCTCAGTAAGAGTGCACTTTTTCATTTTATAATAAAAACAAGTATTTTATGACAGAGTTGTGATATTTTTATTGTATTGTAAAGAAGACATGTTCCGATTAAGTATGAAATAAAATATCCGGCAAATGAACCCCACGGCTCCGATGACAGGCCATTACTCTTTTCATGAAATTTTCCATGACTTTTGCACAGAGATGTGGCTGTATTTCACCGATGACGCGTTGGATTTCCGATTTGAGCTCAGGAATTGTTTCGGGTTTATTCGCATAAACCCGAGATTTCACAAAACCTCAAAGAAAAAAATCGCACGGCGTTAAATCGCACGATCTTGGTGGCCAGTTGACATCAGAATTTCGTGAGATAATGTGTTCTGGAAATCGTTGCTGCAATAAGTCGATTGTTTCATGCGCGGTGTGGCAGGTTGCGCCGTCCTGCTGAAACCACATGTTGTCCAGATTCATGCCGTCCAGTTGAGGCCACAAGAAGTCCGTTATCATATTCCTGTAACGAATGCCGTTCACCGTTGTAATGAGTTTTCACAATTATAACGCGTTGTTCTTTCGAAAAGCGCTCCATTTTTAATAATCGGAATAAACAGAGGTGACACCTGTCAAATTTCAGAGTTGCCACTTGCATGAAAAAAAAAATCCAATTTTAAAAAGTGCACTACTACTGAGACACCCTTTACAAGTGCAAGATAGAGACGAGAACCTTTGAATAGGCAGTCAAAGCTAAAGTAACGTGTATAGATCTCCTCAGCCTTAAACTACTCTCTTTTGAAGCCTTCATCATTCTTCTTCCAGTCCTTCACAAAGGCTACGCTCCCGAGGTCCGTGTGACCCGCAGCTGCGGCTGGGTGCGCCACCACAAGGCTTGCTACAAGGCAGACAACGAGGACCATCTGGAGACCGTCTGCCAATGCTTCGACAATGAGTGCAATGCTGCTGTCCCGCTGAAGAGTGTGGTCGCGATGGTGGTTAGTGTGTTAGGGGTGATGATGTGTTTGTGATTAAATGTGATTAATGTATTATTGTGTTTGATTGTTTTATTTATGCGACCAGAAAGGTTGAATGTTATGATCTGAAAAAATAATATGCATGATTTCTCCGTTCATTGAAATACAAGTTATATGGAAAATAATAACTAATTACATAAGTTTATTTCATAAAAAAAAAACTATATTAGTTAGACGATAGTAAAATATTATACAACTAACTATTCATACTAGAACATAATTGAATAAATGAAATGATATAAATAAATAGATCCTTTATATAAACTGTCAACACTTTTAACCAACTTCAAAAAAGGAGGAGGTTATCAATTCGACACGTATGTATGTAATATTATTGGAACTGCAATACATTGACATAAATAATCTATTAGGGCTTCCAATCAAACATACAAAATTTTATAGATGTTTGTGTGTATGTTTGTCCACGCATTTCTCAGAAACTATTAATCGGGGCTTTAACCATTCTGTTTTTATTGGCTTACATTTACTTCAACTTAGGGAACAGTGCAAGTTTCATCAAAATCGTTTCAGCAGTTTTCAAGATATGGACTAATACGTGTAAGTGTGACGGCCTGGCTCATTGATACGAGCTACGGGTGTGGTGTCAAAGGGAAAACATCTCAAAACATTGGTCAAATTCTAGTGCAATATTTACAACAAAACTATTAACTACTATTGGCAAAAAAACGCAATAAATGATATGAATATGAACACAGAATACAGATCTCAAGACACCGACTTCCGATATTAAAGTTATTTCATAATTTTGAGTTAATTTCTTTTTGAAGTTGTAATTGGTTAGTCATTGGAACCGTTAAAAGCTTCCTCAAAGTTTGATATCTCCAGCTTGCTAGCCTAGCCTACGGGCTTAAGGTTAAGGTATCTAAAGCCTTCTGCGAGAATCCTACGACCTCCAGTACATGAAGCGCTACGGGTACCTACGAGTCGAGGGTTCGATTCTAGCATGGAACGGATGTTTATATGGATCACAGATAGTTATTACACATCTGGGTGTATGTTTGGGCATGAGAGATCTTTGCTTGACAATACAATACTTTACAGTTGAAACTCCGGTAGCGGGACAAGGTTTTTACAAAGCAACACTATCTTTTACGAAGACCTGCTATTAAGACGACACCGCGCCCGCAGTGGCGTCCTCATCGTTTGTTTGGTTATCTTTTATTTTAGAACTAGCTGCCTCGTCCTCCGACCCGTCGCGTTGATTCGCCCGCCCGCGCTATTACCTACTTCGTTTTCGTTTAGTGTTCTTTGTGACTTTTTTCTTTTTGCTCGGCTCTTAAGGGTCGTAGCGTGATGTTAAATAGCATATAACTATCCTGGAGAATTAGGCTACCAAATGCAAAAAGAATTTTCCAAATCCGACCTTTTGTTCATAATTTCATGGTTTTTTTTGTCGCGCGGAACCTTAATTACATTTCTAAAATGAAAGTAGGCTAAGTAACATCAGCTATCTGCGAGTGAAAGTCGCGTCACAATCGGTCCAGCCGTTTCGGAGATTAGCCGGAACAAACAGACATACAGACAGACAAAAATTAAAAAAAAAATTGTTATAGGTAAGTACCATATATACTTAACACGCATTACTTATGCATTTAGTAAAAAAGTTGTCACATTACAAACAGACACTTCAATTTTATTTATTTGTATAGATGTACCTATAGACACATACACATCATGTACATAAAACATGACATCTCGCCTTGTTTCCCCGAAGGGTTGGGCAGAGATGTACAGACGCCAGCATATCAAGCTATGCGAAACTGTCAAATTTTCCCAATCAACCTTAAACCTAATGCTTTAGCGATAAAGTTGAAAATCTATTATAGAAATTTCACAGATTGTAATAGCTTGATGTGCTAGCGTCCGTACCTATAAGTACACCCACAAAAAGAAAAAAAAATAAGGGTTTTAGAATGAAAATGCAGAAAATAATCATGTTACGTGGTGCTCCACAAGACTATACGTTATTATTATTACAAACAGTAGTTTTACATTGTTTACTTTTATTATAATCTTTAAAACGGAGCTTAGTGGCCACTATTTTTCGTTTTAAGGATTATAATAGAACTTAACAATGTAAAACCCAGTAAAAAAAAAAAAATTCTTTTATCATGCTTATTTTCTGCATTTTAATTCTAAATTAAA
Organism: Fissipunctia ypsillon; assembly: GCA_947568875.1. Taxonomy (NCBI): domain Eukaryota; kingdom Metazoa; phylum Arthropoda; class Insecta; order Lepidoptera; family Noctuidae; genus Fissipunctia; species Fissipunctia ypsillon. The sequence goes on along the minus strand of OX387660.1, from coordinate 19,800,999 downwards.
AGAAATAACCAAACCAACGATGAGGACGCCACTGCGCGCGTGGTGTCGTACCTTATTTAATGTTCAATGAGTTAGCTAAATACATACCTACACACCCCTCTCGCAGTTACCTACATACGGTATTGTATCCAGCCAGCGCATTGTCTGGTCTGCATATAACCCAAGTACTCCAGCTACAACAAAGCTTAAACAATCATCCGTCTGTGACAAAAGAGCGGAAACTCGGTCAGACAGACCACCACTTCCTGCCACAATTTAGACCTCATTGCATTATAAATGAAGTACATATGTGAGTAATGTAATTTTATTTATGCAGCCTCAGATGACATTGGCCCAGTCAATCCACTGTGTGAACTGATAAACGCTAGAACATACTAGTTATCTCCATCTGCTCCAAAGACCGTGACATTCCTGGGCCAATGTCAGTGTATGCTTACTTTACTTGATCAGAAACCTGACAAACATCTTATACAATCAAAAAAATTATATGTCTTTGTTGTTAAAACAAACAGTTCTATTTTATTAAGAAAAATCAGTCTGGATTTGTGCCCGGTGCCTAACTCTTCGGGAAAACAAGGCGTGATGTTATGATGTTAAGAAAAATCATTCGCCATTGTTCATAAAATAATAATTTAAAAAAAAAAACTTGAAAACAGTGCCATCTATGTACACAATGCTGTACTACATAGCTGCAAGTGTGTCAGGTAGATGTTGAAAGTTATTCATAGATGGCGCTTAACAGAGCTTAATGAAATACGGTCAAATATTTTAGGCAATAAAATCTTTTAAAAATAAGCAAATCTTATAATAGAATAACGAGAAAAGGAGTAAGCAGTTAGAAACGATGCCGATGATTGGAAAAGTTATATTATCACTACAGTTGAAATATTTATAACGTTATGAATTGACTTGCTTATTTTTACTTCATTAAATTAATAGCTATTAATGATAATTAAAATCCGAAATTAAGTGTTTCTAATAGTGTCGGCAAGTTGCCAAAATTTATAGATAGCAATCCATAATTTGAACACCAACATCAAGTCAGGTTGGCCGAGTGGTCTAAGGCGCCAGATTTAAGCTCTGGTTCCCGAGAGGGAGCGTGGGTTCGAACCCCACACCTGACAAATGGATTGTGTCTTCAATGATACTTTTTTGATATATATTTCGTTTTGGCTGTATAATATTTTAATCAAACAAAGGTTTTACAGGTAGAATCGCATTTGTAGCGCGTCATCGATATTTATTTGATGACCCCACCGCCGACAATTAACGAACAGCGAGTTGAGCTAGCAACTAAAAACGTCTTGTTTGACAAGAGTTCTTGCCGATGGTGTATATGTTATGGACCAAGTAATAATTAGGGGCATTTTTCATAATGCCCGCGCATTATTAATAATGACAAGCTACTTAGAGCAAAATAAATAATTGTAATTTGAACTTCCTTAGATAGCACATTGCCTCGACATTATAAATATTGCCGTGTGGTCTTTGGGCAATCTGATAATACACAGGTACATTGCACGGGGTGCGGGGAGGAAAACAAACGCGTGACACGCGCTGATGAGCAATTAGAGCCCGCGACGGTATTATTTAATACTAGCTTCCGCCCGCGACTTCGTCCACGTGAAATTTCTTGTTCCCCTGCCCCACCCCATCGCATCGCATCGTCTGCCCGTGCTGTTACTTCGTTTTCGCTTAGCGCCCGTTCTTACTTTTTTTTTCCTCGGCTTCTACGAGTCCTAGCGTAATGTTACATACCTATAGCCTTCCTCAAAAATTATACTTTATAATGCAAAAAGAATTTTTCAACTCCGACTGATAGTGACAGAGATTAGCGCGTTCAAACAGTCAATAAAAAATAAAATGTGTAGGTAACTAATAGACTAAGCGCATTTTTCTTACTTTAAGCATTTTTTATATCCGTCGTAATTTCTAAACGAAAGGTCCGAATTTAATAATTCAAAAAGGAATTTACATATACTTAATCAACCTTGATGATGAAATTATTTATTTGGATAAGGGTTAATACCATGTTTATGAAAACACCTTCGCAAGTAATGCATTATTTTATAGCAAATTTGATTACCATTAAAAACGTTATAGTGAGCCAACCTTAAAAGATAGACATATGCTATTGCGGACTTTTTTTAGAACGTTTTAAGAGGAACCATCCCGTCATACACGACTTTTACGTAACTTTAACCGTTTACGCAGCGCACGCAACGGAAGCTCGCAAAAGGAATAAATTTTCCCCGTTTTTGTAACACTTTTCAATGATGCTCCGCTCCTGTTGGTCGTAGCGTGATGTTATATAGCCTATAGCCTCCCTCGATAAATGAACTATCCAACACTCCAAAGAATTTTTAATTCAAACCAGAAGTTCCTGAGATTAGCGCGTTCAACTAAATAAACAAACTCTTCAGCTTTATACATATTATTAGTATAGATAGATTGTATAAGGTACACCTCCTTTTAAGTTTAAAGCTTATACTTTTTATTTCTGTAATTTTAGTTGATTACTAGTTTATTTATTTATTTATAAGTATGATAATTATGTATTAGGTACTTATGTTGAAACTGTTTGTAGGTACTCCTCGTCACTTGCCCCTAAAGGTTCATTAGAAAACCAGCGTCAGACAGCATCTGTCGGGCATTAAATGCTGAAATGAACCGTTTTGGCGCAGCCATGAGGCACACTATTGTAGTTAAAACATTATTTTCACTTTTTTATTTTGTTATTTGTATTTTGTGTTTCACAAACTGTGTAAGTACAAATAAACATTATTCTCTTTCTCTCTCTCTCTCTCTCTCTCTATCATACTTCTGTGAGTCACAGCATCTATAAAAAGAAAAGAGTTTTATATTTTTTGTGATTATAGTTTTGTTTTTTGTTATCTATAGATTTTTTTAAGTTTACTTTCATTTAATTGTAACCAAACTCTTAACAACAGTTAACATTTAAGTTTTATAAGTTTTAACAACAGTTTAACATTTAATTATGGTAAAGTCCAGTCAATTTAAGTTTTTATTGTCATAGGTCAGCAGAGTGGGATGGAAAAATTTTATTTGTTTTTATACAGCATAATTTAAAAGGAGTGCGGATATTTTAGCAGGTAATCAGGTGCATAAAACTGGACAACTTTCCCCAAGGAACATAGGTCGAAATCTTAAAATTGAAAATCGACTTTTCATACAAAGTGACTGGTCACGTGACTTACATTTGTATGAGAAGTTGAATTTAATTTTTTAGATTTCGACCTATGTTCCTTGGGGAAAGTTGTTCAGTTTTATGCACCTGATTACCTGCTAAAATATCCGCACTCCTTTTAAACTTATCCTGTATATTGATAAAAATAACAGTAATAAAACCCGGTTTTAATTGTTCTGCCCCGTAGGGGACTAGCGTTATAAAAAATTTCCGGTCGATTTGATAATTTCAATAGTTGTTATCACATTGCCCTCATATTGGGCATATTTCAAACTGCCCGGGCATTTTTTATAATGTCCTAATAATCACTTGGTCCATAACATAAACAGTTATACAGTCAGCGATCAACTATTAATACAGTGTGAGTCTTCATAATGTGTACATATCGAAATGAGGGAAACTGCTTAATTTTATCGACTGAAAAAATATTTTAAAAGATCTAAAAAAAATGTTGCTTTTTTTAATTCTTGTTCGCTGTTGTGACTTTTAGAAAGCTAATACGAGGTACAATAATTTACAGTAATAAAAAAGGTAAGCAATACGGGCTTTTATTAAGAAATTTTACAATTAAGTATTGTAAAATTTGATGAAAAAATGCCTGATTTTTATTAAAAAAAAAACAGCTTGATTCTCAAGTGAGGGCAATTTTTCTTGTTTAATTTTTATTTTATGAGGACGTCCTGTTATTTCCAATCATTACTGAGTTTGTTTTATCGTGATAGATAATTTAGTTTAAAAGTTATAAGTACCGTTTTGTTTACACAGGGGTCACAGCAGCGAACAAGAATTTAAAAAAAGATTATTCTAAAAAAAAGTTTTTTTTTTTTTTTTTATATATTTTTCCTTCGATAAAATTAAGCATCGTTTCCCTCATTTCAATATGTGCACATTATGAAGACTCACACTGATGTATCTCTTTTACTGACACGGGACCACAGATTACCAGATAAATCATATACTTACGCGCGCTAACTACCTACCGGCCGCCCCGGGCCGTACGCAGCCCATTTCTCAGTGGGCTGCAGACAGCCGCGAGGCGCGTACGTATGCATATTTCGGTCGACCTGACGTACTTAGTTTCAAATTCTTATGATATGGCTGTTTCTGGTGTATTATGTGCAGTTGATGGATGTAGATCCAGCAAGAGAAGAGACAAAAACTTATCTTTTTTCAGTTTACCTGCTGATCCAGAAATGTGAGTAGCTAATTTGTTTTACTATCGTCGTTATCGTTTTTTAAATAGGTAAATTGTTTAAACTTGCATGTTTCGTGTTTTGTATTTTATTGGTAGGTACGTAATTACTTCTACTATGCGTCTGAGACAAGAATAAAAAGGTCAATGACGTCCATTTGTCAAATATAGCAAAAATCTACTTGTGCAAATTATTTTTCAATAATATTTACTATCGTTAGTGTTAGAAAAGCGTGCATGACGTCACAATATGGCGCCAGCGTGTAGAAGCATAGTAGATATCTATTACGCTAATTGTGTAAATGAACGAACAAATCAATTAATCGTGTTTTCAGTTTCCTCCATTTCGTATTTGCGTCCATGCGGAGTGGTTACGTCACTGATAAATACTTAGCTACTACACGTTGCGTACGGTGTGTCTTACTTAGCGTTGAAAAAAGCATGAAAAATTTCCGTTTCTTTCCAATTAATTTTTTTTTCAATGTTTCATTCGAAATTTTCGAGAGTCAGTATATATTTCATGTTTTTTTTTTTCAATAAAACCGAAGAATATGAAAGAAACGGGAAACATTTCATGTTTTTTTTTTTTTTTTCAAATACGTACTTAGTACATTTAACTTACGATATCTATGCTTTAACTCTTTCCATGATAATACGTACTAATTAAATGGAGGGTAGAATAAAAAAAATTATCAGCGCGCTAGGCGCGCAAGGCCCCACTGTTGTGCATCTATTCTAGTTGTCAGTTGCAAAAATAGTCTTATCAATAAACGTGCTCGTTCCCGTTGCAGTTTGTTATCTTAAATATCGAATCTAAATAAGTAGTGCAATTGTGCAAAAATATTTCAATAAAACTTGTTTTTTTTTCAACTTTTCAAAACATCAAGCGAAAAGTAAAGAATCCTGTTTCTTTCCAAAGGATTATTTCTGTTAATATTTCTATGTAACATGCGAAAAAAAAGAAAAAAAACCACAATTTGTTTTTTTTTTCGTAAAAATAACAAATTGTTTTTTTCAGCATTTTCAACGCTAGACTTACTTGTCTTGGCAGTCTCGGGGTGTGCTCACAGAATACTAAATAGTTACCTAGCATAAAAATATTCCTCGGTCTTTCATAAGTACCTACCTGTCTCAATTTTTATTTACTTGCAAACAACCATATAACTAAAAGTTAATATTTAACAATTTAGTCGTCTGACCTAGAAATATGTTCAATTATGTACATAGGTACTTATATTTTCTTTCTTTTTTCTTTTCAGTCGCAAAACTTGGATAGAATTAATTGCCAGACCGGACTTAGCAAGACCAGAAACGAAAAGAAGATCGCATTTTGTGTGTTCACTGCATTTTGACCCATCTATGATTAAATATAAACCACAATTACAACCTAATGCTTTGCCTACAAAATTACTCCCGTCTCAACCAACCACATCCAACTCCAGTAACGAGACTAGAACAAAAGAATGACTAGAACTCAAACCGATAATTAAAAAATATAACATTTAACTCCCCTTGCCCTCATTTCCCGCAAGAGTATCTATTAATACTTTTTGTTTGATTCCAAATATTCTCTAGTTCAACAATCGTAAATTTCGACAAGGGAAAAAAAATAATCATTACCTATATAAAAATAAAACACCAGTAAGACTTTTTATTTTTTTTTATCTTTAAGTATTTCAGATGGATTTTTAACAATTAAACATGCTAAAACATTAAAAAGGATTTTATTTTATTTCATAAAATACTAATATACGTACTGACATCTTTGTCAAAAGAGGCAGCCCTGGCAATTCACATTTAGTTAGCGTCAGAATGGCTGGTTGCCTATGGCAAGTGGCTCTGAAAGTATATTAAAAAATTGCTATCCAATTGCTTATATTACGCAGTTATGATATATTAAGATGATTGGAGTGGACACTATTTTCTTTTCTTCATTTTAAATCTTGGTATTTTGCATCAGAAATTTCTCAGTAACAACCCGGAAGCCGGATTTGTGCCCGGTTGATGGCAATAGGCTCATGGGACTTAAAAATAACTGGGAAGGTGTGGCCTGGGTATACTAGGTACACTTCTGTACCCTTCGGGCGTTACAGGCGTAGTGTTAAATCTTAAAAAAAAAAAACAATACAACCAGAAATTAGATAACTTTTACTTCACATTAGTAGAGATGGATTTGCCTACAGGCTCCAGCTGAACATACTTTCATGATTGGATGTAGTCTACCTACCTAGAATGGATATCATTCCAAATTCCAATTAACTAGAGTTCGTTGTCATAGTTGAAGGTTATCTGTAACAAGAGAAGGTTAACCTCGTGACTGTCGATCCCACCCTCTTTCACCTTTCAGTCACCTCCGTTGGCATTTACCTGGGTAGGTATGAGGGATGAGTGATTTCTTTTTGATAGAAGTAATATAGTAAGTAACAGTTTAGTGAAAAGTTCTAGAAATTCGCTAGATAGATTAAAATTACAAATGGAAACTATCTTCTATCTATCGATAGATACTACAAGTTAGGATAATGAATTAATGACACACGATTAAACAATTACGTTTAGTGTTGTGTAGGTAACTCGTAAAATTAGGGTACATAAGCACCTTTATTAGGTTTATAAGAAGGTATGGACGGCAGCACATCAAGCTACTACAATCTGTCAAATTTCTTTAATAGATTTTCGACTATATTGCTAAAGCATTAGGTTCAAGGTTGATTGGGAAAATTTGACAGTTTCGGGTAGCTTGATGATGTGCTGGCGTCTGTACATGTTACAATAACTCAATCCAGTAAATAAGCCAATGATCCCTGTTATAGGACATCCGAGCGCTGAGCTCCGAGCCACCAGCTTCCGGCATATCCGCACATCATCAAGCTTCGCTCCGGGTACCTACCTACTTATTTTACCCGCATGGCCACGTCGAGCTCACCACGGGTCTGGTGATTCCATCTGCCCATCATCACCACCGCTGGCGTGTGCAGCGTGTCACACCCGCTGCGGTCTTCGTAACACCAGGCAGCAGGCTGAGCCTGGAGAGTACTGCGCTACTTCTAAGGGAATTAAGGCAATTGTGACCTTCCTACCCACTTTCACTTTTTTTTTTTAATTACTTCTATTTAATGTTGACAAGTTTACGGGTCATATTTTATTTCTCTCCACCACGTAAACCTTTTACGTCCCATTGGAGGACATACACGCCCCTTTTTCTCTGTTCAAACTTTATCCAAATCGACCATAACAAATCCTTGACCTAAACATTCATACAGCTACACCGCACACGTACTGCACAACCGCCCACTAATCTAGTAATCGATCGCACAAACACGATCGCATCTCAGATGTAGTATTGCGCAGTCGCAGTCGACTGCGCAATAACACTTTTAATGTTATGTAAACAAACTCTTCGGAAAGTTACTCGAATACCTACCCTGGAACACTCCTTATCACCCAACTTATCGCTACCAAACTAAAATCAACCTTAAGGTTTATTTACAAAGTTTTTTTTCAGCTTAACGGGTGGTAGGATTATTTTGAATCACACACACACACATCAATATAATTCAGTATTTACACACATATAAGGGATTTATGTGTGTGTGTTTTGCATATGTGTTATTATTATTATTACGCGTGTGTGCGAGTGTCCTCAGAGAAAATGGTCACTGCAATGTTTTTCAGTCGGGTACCAATTTATAAATGAAATAAAAATAATGACAAATATGGACTTTACATGTCTCGATATATCTTCGGTTGTGCCTCAGATATAGTTGCTGGTCTAAGTTGTAAAGACCTCCAAAAAGGTCGGGTGCGTAGTACCTACTTGCTATTAGCACAAAACAGTCACAGCAGGTGGCGTTCTGTAGTTTCTGCCTAAACCCATGCGCAAAAGGCCTGAATTTCTGTGTATGACATGAGATATATACTATAATATCAGTGATGACATGAAAAACATGGTATGACGGGAATACCCCTGTCTTTATAGAGGCCAGCAAATGAACATTCAACAATGTGTCAAGTGTAGAATTACTATTGATTATTCGTTATTCGTTAATTAGTACCTACCTACCGACAATGAAGAAACACAGCATATCGCAATATACGTTTGTGACTCGATCACGTGTTTTCAATTTATACCTACAGGAAAAATAATAACATTTCTATGTATTACATGCCTGTAATCAAAGACTACACACATTTTGTCATAATTATCTTTACAATTTGATATTATTTGTCATTGATTATGATAGATTATTTACATGGTTACAGAATTAGGTAGATTTTATTTATGTAACACGTAGGTAAATAAGCATTACATCCTTGTTTACATAATTATCTTACTATCTTATTTTATTTGATACTAATCTTGAACTTGAATGGAAATATTCCGGAATTAAATAAATAACAAAACAAAAAATAGGTACCTAATTATTTTCATTATCATCATAATTATGTACATACCTACAAGATGCTCTCGGTTTCACTCGACATAAAGTTAAATATCTTTAGTCTTTAGTTAAAGCATCAAGCTACTCTTGTCAACCAAATATCATCAAAATCAGTTCAGTATTTAAGTCGTAAATGCCACACAAACGAACGGACGCAAACTTATCCATCTATGTGTGATGTACTCGTAGATTATTTACCAAACAAGTAATTACTGATAATGACAGCGCATCAGCTGAGACTATTACATAGCTATATTATAATTGTATATTATAATGTGTGGTGCTAATACATACCTATTACCTATGTAGTTAGTGCCTCTATAGCCTGAAGGAAGGTCGTTACTGGTCATGACGTATGCGCGCCGTAGCCACAAAACTATCGACTTTTCTATATTTAGAGGTGATGAAATTCTTTTACCTAGAACGTTGAAAGAACTTCATTATACAACGTGTAACGTTAAATGCGCAAAACCTCTTAAAGGGTCATTGTACTCATCATTATGAACAACTTTTACTATGGGACCAAACCTGAAATCGCGAAAATAATCAGCTGTTCCCTACATTTTGACGAGTTATGCGAACATTTAATGTACTGCACAGCCGATTTTTTTTTCGCTTTTGGTCAGGTTTGGTGCCATAGTAAACGTTGTTCATAATGATGAGTACAATGACTCCTTAAGAGGTTTTGCGCAGTTAACGTTACACGTTGTTTATACTCATTATTTTCAGATTTCTACAGAAACGTAAACAAGACATTGGTGCCGATTCTCTTGTACACCGAACTAAACTAACTAAACGATTACTAAAATTCCTTACTTTTGTCTATGAGAATTTTAAAGCTATTCCGCAAAAAAATATGACAACTTAAAAATAATTTTGACAGAACTAAAATCGAATTTGACAATCGCGACTCCACGTGTGGTAAGTACTTGTTTGCCCTACCCCGTGATTTTTTTTTGAGCCGGAGGCGCGCAGGGGGGGCAACCTCAACGTGTTTTATATTGAATTTTTCACTTTTTATATGGAAAATATGAAAAATTAGTACCAACATGTTGACTTTTAGGGGTTTATGAGCTTCACAGAGGGGGGCCGAAATTTTCATTATTTTTGCGATAGGACACACACACCATTTCGGAAATATAAGCAAAAGTAAAGAAAAAAAAAAGATACAGTAGGTACGGTTTTTACACCTGAAGTCGAGATGTTGGTGTGAATTTTAGTTCATGCCAACTAATTTTAATCCGCATCTTTTTAATCGCGATTAAAAATAGTCAGATTTAGTTAGAAAATCTAAATTTTAGGTGATAAACGTCAAATTCAGAATAGCAAAATTACCATTTTCACTAAACTAATAACTCAGTGCCATCTTAGTGCTGTCAAACTAAAATATAGTTAAGTTGTGTCACTTTAGTCAATTTCAGAATGGGAAATCAACGTTTGACAAGAAGAAACTAAATTTTGGTGATTTTTATTCTAGTTTAGACGCATTTATGACAAGAGAATCGGCACCATTATTCGCTGTTTAACGAGCGCTACCTAATTAAATAAACGCATGTTTTTCTTCATGGACAGAATGCATGTGTTGACAGCAGCAGAATAAAGTAAATGTATGATTCATAATAACAGTTTTCCCGATATTTTTTTCATGAGACATTTCAACAATGTCCCTGGGATGGGTAAATAATATATGACATAATTACAAAATCTCTAATATTTACAAGATATAACAACTGAATCTATAATTTTGTTTAATATAATGATCAGTTAATATAATAAACAATTGATATAATTTTAAAGTAACTAATTTTTATAAGCATAACATACATTGAATATAAAATCGTTCGATATACCACTCAAAAGACATAAAAACTATTTAGTCTAATATACTTGCATGCAGCATGCAAGCAAGTATGCAGCATGCAAGCATAAACTGATAGCAGGTCGACGGAACCCCGCTGCGCGGGGTTCCTATTTCTGTCTGCAGGGTTTAAAGGAACCTCACCAAACTGAACATCGAGGTGCCCCTGACGTCGACCGTCTAGGGTTAGGATTTTCGGGTCAGGTTCGGAATAATCCTTTTATTCCGAACCTAACCCGAAAAAAACCAATAACCACAAATCACCAAAAAAAAAACATCGGGGCATCGCTCCGCTCTCGCCGTAGCCTTCTAAACTAACCTATCCGAGTCGGATTGCTCTGAGTCGGGGTGTTAACCATAATGATGGTATCAATATATATTTTAAACGATATACCTAATGACTTTCGATTAAATAAATGTTATATCCAATAACGTTTTACGAAATTAGTTTTAAAGTACATATATATGTAAATGTTATATTTAAAGAAATTATATCAACAGATGGTATAACTCACGTTTGTTATAATATCTTGTGAACGTTATAGAAATATAAATATACCAAATACATTTATATGATATGAGACGCACCCCCCTGGGATGATGCCTCTGACATTACAGATGACATTATTATATACATCGCCGATCACTCGCCATCAGGTGAGCGGATTGCTTCTACCCAATAGCATAAAAATTGTTTTGACTAAAGCTAAGAAAGTGTAGGCAAAAGGCATATTAAATTACATAGATAATTCACAAAACGAAATACTTAAATATATTTTTTAAATTAATTTGATCCCTGAATCAGTTGACCTTTCAAGTTTCGTTCGCACTAATAACTATGTGGCACACAATTCGTCTTATCTTCATGTTTTACTACAGAGAGGGGACAACAGTATAATGTCTGCCATATCTATACAGCTGCCTAGTAAACACGTGAAGCAGTGCTCGGTGATAGGCTAAAACGTGATCATTGTTGAGTGGATAAGCATACCGACTACCTACTTCAAATCGGTTACTTAGAAATTTAGAATTAACGGGGAAGCGCTAAGATAGCCCGCGAAATTCAAACGTACGATTTTTGCAATGTGCAGCTCAGAGTTTGGGTGTATGTTGATTAAAGGATGATTCGCGATCGTAGCAAAAAAGTATTTACAGAATTATAATCATTAGAAGCAGTAATACAATTCCTTAAGTTAGTATAATCCTCAAATATCAAGATTTCATGAAATAGTCATTCAATAGAATTACATGGTCTTAGAGAGTTGTATTGATGACTATGATGATTATAATTCTGTAAATACATATTTGTTACGATCGCGAATTATATTTTAATCAACATACAACCTAATATATTTACTGTGCTAATACTGAGCTGCAAATTGCAAAAAACGGAAGAAAATTTGAATTTCGCGGGCTACCCTGGCGCTTTCGCCTTAAGTTCTTACGTAACCCATAATCGCTACGGTTACAGAAATTCTAGGGAACAACCTACTGTACTTACTTAATATCAAACAGTCGGACCACAGCGTTTTCGCAGAATATTGTATTTTCACCACGAATAGGTATTACTTTAACTAGAACGTAGATCTACACGAGACACGATGGGTTTTTAATTGTGTTTGCAATTACCGCGGCATACGAAAAGTTAATAGATGGACAAACGGAGTGGCGATTAGGTTATCACAGTAATTGAAACCACTTACCTATGCAGTATAAGTACATGATTCTGGAACCCCCTACGTTGATATTTTACGTCAGTAAAAAAAAAAAAATAAGCTGTGCATTTTAACCGCGTTGTATTGCACTTTTGTAGGGAACAGCAGATTTTTTTTAATCACCGGCGAAAAATTTCAAAGCAGGAAGTTCCAGAATCATGTACTGAATAAGTGGTTTCAATTAATGTGATCTGATAACCTAATCGCCACTATGTATAGAAGAAATACTTACCTACATTATATATACATACATAGTAGCTGCACGAATAAGTACCTAGCGGGTTTTCGCTTCAAGTCAGTTCTCCTATTAATTACTGTGTTATTTTTAATAATACTTAAACCGCTGGTAACCGATGGCTTAATGTAGCAGTAATAATAATGAAAGGATTTTGAATTTTTACAATTTCTCAACATGACTTCAGACAGCAAAGCATGCTCTCCGACTTCTCCTTTATTAGTCTCAAATCTCAATGTGTAAAGAACGACTATCGTGCTATCCACGGAATATAATATTAGTAAATAAATAATAAACTTTTCTAATAATACAGAGTTGCTATGTTTTCATAAGGGTAACCTTTTGCGCGTTATTTCCCGATAGTTTGACACGTTATTTTCTGATAATATCGACCGGCGAATGGAACGGGACGATGCTTATCTCTATGTACATAATGTTATAAGTATGTATATTATAATCGTTTAGTTGCATCTGCAAGGTCATCGCCAGGGAACCTGACTGAAGGACGGTGTCTGGGTAGGTATGTACTGGTCGTAAGTACCTACCTAGAGACCGAAATTCTTAAAACACTCAAATAAATTGGATTTTCAACTTTTGGCGTTGTGTCGAGACTAGATGCGAGTTAGGCATTCATTAAGATGTCGCTTTCTGTTAGTGAAAACGGGCAATTATTGCACGCTGCAATTGCATTACAATATTGTTACAATTAGATCGATATCTACTGACAAATATTTCCGTTTAGAACGTCGGATCACATCCGGACAAAATTAATTCAGTTAAGTAATATTTTGCTCCATTAAACCCGAAGTAGTAACAAATAATTTTAACTATATACTAAAACAAAATAAGCAATTGATCCTCCAAATACTTTACATATTCTAGAGTAGAATCTAATTTTATTCACCAAAAGTCTCCTTACTACGCGGGCCTACGGCGTAGTATGAGACACCATTATTTTAATCTGTATACTAGATGAAATTGAATACATGGGCATCCTCATTGTACTCATTATTATGAACAACTTTTACTATGGGACCAAACCTGAAATCGCGAGAAAAAAGTCGGCAGTTCCCCCTATATTTTAACGAGTTATGCGAACATAAATGTAGGGAACCGTTGTTTTTTTTTGGCGATTTCAGGTTTGGTCCCTTAATAAAAGTTGTTCATAATGATGAATAGGTACAATGACCCCTTAAGAGGATGCCCATGAATTCAATTTCATTCTGTAGTCTCCATTTAACACGCCACAGCCAAGCCAGAAGGGTAGGGCTTCCAAAATCGATATTGTCTACGCAACAGACTCGCCTGTCTCGCAGGAGGGTGGGCAGATGTGTAGGTGGAGCGTGACCGTACCTACTAAAAACTTTTCCATTGTTATGACCATATGGAAATGGCACTGCAAACAAAATATATTACTTATATACAGGATGTAAGCGACAGTATATCATACTAAGATGAACAGTACGTGAAATTATTTCAGGAACGTTATGGAAATCCAATAAACCTGATTTGTTTTATTACCTCACACGCAATGTATCGTTACCGTGGCAAAACGCGCGCGTAGCCAGCGGCAGCGCAGCGCGCATTTCAACATCCATTGCTGATTTTTTTATTTTAGCTGTTTTATTTACATAAATAGAGTGCTGCGTACAGAGAATGTAATTTTACATTGAAATAAAGGAATAGTAACTGAAAATACGATAAAAAATATGAAAATTTTCCTGAGAATATTTCCGGTGGAATATGATTCAAAATCAGGAGCTGAATGCTGTTAGTTTGCGAAGGGCTGTCCCTTACACCCTGTATACACCAAGCAGATTAGTTGATATCAAACATTTTTCCACAATAGAGCACACCATTGAAAGCATAAGTAGGTATTGGTGATACACAGTTTGTCGTTGCATGTAAATAATAATCCATACCGATACCCTTGTCCCCGTAAACGGCATCGAAATAATGATCTGAGAAATTGCACCATCTTCTTGACCGGTAGTAAAGTACCTACTGGTCGTTATCATATCCGGGGATGATCATTATGATTATGACATTATATGTAATGGGAAGAACATTAGGAGAATAAGGTGCGTGGAAGCTCCAACAGCATCCTACAAACATTATTTGACAATCCTTTATAAAGCACTCGTCCCCCCCCCACCCCCCCACCCATCGCGTTGCATCGCCCGCCCGCGCTATTACTTCGTTTTCGCTTAGTGTTTTTTCTGACTTTTGTCTTTTTGCTCGGCTCCTAAGGGTCGTAGCGTAATGGTTAATATCCTTGAGAATTGGGTTACCAAATGCAAAAAAAAAAATGTTCAATCTGACTTTTTACTCAAAATTTCATGGGTTTATTTTTTTTGCGCGGAACTCTAACCATTTTTCTAAAATAAAAGTTACTCCCCGTAACATCAGCTATCTGCCAGTGAAAGTCCCGCCAATTTTGGTCCAGCCGTTTTGGAGATTAGCCGCAATAAACAGACAGACAGACAGACCGATAGAGGGATAGACAAAAATTTTAGAAATTGCTTTTTCGTTATAAGTATCTACCGTCTAAACATTCTTATGCATTTAGTAAAAAGCTGTTATTTTTATATTACAAACAGGCACTTCAATTTTATTTATTTGTATAGATTGGTGCCGATTCTCTTGTCACGAATGCCTCTAAACTAGACTAAAAATCACCAAAATTTTGTTTATTCCTGTCAAACGATTTCCCATTCTGAAATTGACCAAAGTGACACAACTTAACTATATTTTAGTTTGACAGCCCGAGTTATTAGTTTAGTAAAAATGGTAATTTTGCTAATCTGAATTTGATGATTTTCACATAAAATTTATATTTTCTAACTAAATCTGACTATTTTTAATCGCGATTAAAAAGGTGTGAAATAAAATTAGTCGTCAAGAACTAAAATTCACACCAACACCTCGACTTCAGGTGCAAAAACAGTACTGTATCTTTTTTTTTCTTTTCTTTTGCTTATATCTCGAAAACGGTGTGTCCTATCGCAAAAATAATAAAAATTACGACCACCGTTTTAGCCCCTAACTAAACCCCTAAAACTCAACATGTAGGTAATATTTTTCATATTTTCCACACAAAAGTGAAAAAATCCATATAAAACACGTCAAGGCTGCTCCCTGCGCGCCTCCTGCTCTAAAAAAAAACACGGGGTAGGGCTTACAAGTGCCACGTGGAGTCGCGCGATTGTCAAATTCGATTTTAGTTTTGTCAAAATTATATTTTAGTGATATTTTTTTGCAGAATCGCTTTACGATTCTCATAGACAAAAGTAAGGAATTTTAGTGATAGTTTAGTTAGTTTCGTTCGGTGCACAAGAGAAGCGGCGCCAGTGTTGAATTAGTTTGTATGTTTACGAACAAGTTTTTACGAATATTTTATGGATTGCATGTGTGGTCCAAAATAAAGAACTTATTATTATTATTATATTTGTGTCTCTGACATATCTCGGGACCCTGGGGTCCCGGACCTTTAGAAGGCGTACGAGGGGCCGAAGCCAAGTCGCAGAGGTCCCTTAGACCATTTTAAATGATGAGGAGGCACCAACCGACGATTATCCCTGTATGCACTATGCAAGTGCACCCAAGGACAACCTCCGGTTGGTGCAGGACATGGAAGTCATGGAGTCATTGCAGAACATGAAAACAAAACATATTGGGCTATTGATTTGGGCGGCTGTGGACTGGTTTCCTAGAACTATGAAAAGACTATGGCCCCTGCCTGACCAATGTTTTATATATAATACACAGATGAAATGGCAGGGGGTGACTTGCATGGGCACGCCACAATTGCGGCGATAAGTCCCCTCTTTGAGGAGTGGCTGGAGAGGCGCCACGGCATCCTCACCTTCCGCCTGACGCAGGTCCTCACCGGACACGGGTGCTTCGGGAGGTACCTGTTCCGGATAAGGCGGGAGGAAACGCCCGGGTGTTACCACTGTGTGGATCGCCCGGAGGACACGGTGGAGCATACGGTGGAGGTCTGCCCGGCTTGGGCGGAGCACCGCCGTGTCCTCGCGGAAGCGATCGGCGGCGGCGATCTCTCGCGTCCGGCCCTGGTCCAGGCCATGGTACGTAGTGTTGCCCAAATGCAAGAACAAGACGAGACTTAGCCAGTCTTGGTCTTGGTCTTGCGCCAATACACCTGGTCTTGGTCTTGGTCTTGGTCTTGCGCTCCCAGTCTTGGTCTTGGTCTTGGTCTTGCAGCAAGAGTCTTGCAAGTCTTGCAATTACCTATTAGTCTATTACTATTTATTAAAGTTTACTTTAAATCTTAGAAAAACGTATTAGAATTGGAACATTGTGAGCTTGAATTAACATAGCCATAGTAAAGATCAAGCAGATTAATAAATAACTGAAGATTTGATAAGAAATTCGAAAAATCAACTGACCTATATGTCGTTTTCCATGGAAGTAACTGTTTCTTAATAAACATTTATGATTTATAAGCTTACATTTGCTAAAACATGTAAAAAAACAAATTAATTACAATAACTTGACTGTATTTTGTATTTATATCAATATTATAATATATACTTACTAGAATGAATTAATATGACATCTACTACCTATCCTTACCATTTTATCCTAATCATAATACTACTTGCGTGATCAGTATAATGTATTCATTTTCATTCTAAGCACTCTGAAACTTATTTATTCTTTGGAACACCTGTAGGTACTCTTAAAAAAATTCGAAATTATTTTGCATGAGTATACCTACGCCCTATGGCGGCAATCAAATAGTGTCACAAATGTTATGATTTCGGCGTGGCGGCAACGATTGTTTTAGATTTCAAAAGAAGCCGCCGGCGCGTGTATCATAACCATGTACTTCCGAAAAGCGGCAAATTTCTTTGAGAAGTAAGTACAAAACCTTTGATGCCGCATTATCAAAGTGCCGATGGTTAAAACATAACTATGCATGCACTCAGTTTGATTTTAATAGATATTTTTTTATTCGCTATGTTTATGGTATTAGTCGTAATGCGCATAGGTCCAGTTTTTCATATTCTTGGATACAGTTTTTTGCGTCTCATAGAATTCCTAAGCGTACCTACCTATACACCGAACTGTTACACCTAACTACTCAGTGAAATAGCGCTAAGTCCTAGCTGCAAGACGCAAGAGTCTTGCAGGCTATGTCTTGTTCTTGCTCAAGTCTTGCACGGTCAGTCTTGGTCTTGGTCTTGCTAAAAATACGCGGTCTTGTTCTTGGTCTTGGTCTTGCAAAAACGCAAGAACAAGACCAAGACTGCAAGACCAAGACTGAATTTGGGCAACACTAATGGTACGGGGCGAGAGTAAATGGGAAGCCATTACCTCCTTCTGCGAAGCAGTAATGCTCGCGAAGGAGGAGGCGGAACGCGTGAGGGAGAGGCAAGCTTTGCGCCCTCACGCCCCTAGTCGCCGCAGGAGGCCCTGGGCGTCGGGAATTGACAGCCGATTCCCGGCCACCGTAGGCGCGGGCTTGCAGACGGCGAGCAATGGGTAGCTCGCCGTCCGGTAAGGACCAAGCCCGAGTCGACGACGCGTTGTGTTCCACGCGTGCCTCAAAGAGATGTCAGCACTATTGACGGGGTCCGCTAGGGCCGATGCCAGCTAGGGTTGCGGGATGTTCGAAAGAGTTACCGTGGCCCCGGCACAGGCAACAGAAGGAACACGGGTGGGTTTTAGTCAGTAAAAGTCTGACACGCCCTCCCGCTCCGCCCAGAGCGGGAGAAGTCATTTGATGATTTCCCATCCACAAAAAAAAAAA
The DNA here is from genome assembly GCA_947568875.1 of Fissipunctia ypsillon. NCBI lineage: Eukaryota > Metazoa > Arthropoda > Insecta > Lepidoptera > Noctuidae > Fissipunctia > Fissipunctia ypsillon. The sequence goes on along the minus strand of OX387660.1, from coordinate 19,782,576 downwards.
AAAAAGGGGGTGACTTGCACATTCAATAATGGGCCCCCGAAAACAGTCGCTAGCACATAGTGCCGTAGCAACAAGGGGGCAACATGTCCTGAGGTGCTTATGAGGAGTGGAGAGGTATCCCACGGCTCAAGACAATCCCGGAAGTACGGTCAAGATCCCTACCAGCATCATACTGGAATACTTCCTTCCTCCGAGCACGTTTGCTCTTGCGAATCTCCACTCAAGCCGGTCAGTAAAGGCAAGGAAGAGGTGGGAGCTCTGTTCCTCGTCAGTGTTCACTCCAACCGGCCAATAAAGGCAAGTCAGAGGTGAGGAACAAGACTTTTTTCGGGAGACAGGGTCCAAGGGGTCACTACTGCCCAACAGCTCGCCACATGCTGCACTGCGGGTTCATGTATCTCTCCTGGTCTGACTCCTGGCCTCTACTGGCACTGACCTAGAGTTCAGGAGCGCGCAGGCTCCACCACGACGTCAACGTAGAGATAGGGCGCCGGCGGTGGAGTTATTATTGACATTATTATTATTATTCATTACATGATGATTACTAAGAATTAGTCACTTCTTGTGTACTTTACCTACTAATAAATTAGTCTTAGAATAGAAATAGATTGAATACCTAATCGCTACCCTCGGAACATGATGGCTCTAGGCTCACAGCTATTAATCTATAGTTATTTTTAATTATAGGGACAGTTTACAGGAATAGTTAATTAGTTTCGCTATAGGTACTTACGTAGATATTTTACACTGATTGTTATGACTAGCTCACGTGTCGGTGGCACATTATTTATTGTGAGTGCAATTTCTAATCACATCTAATATTTTCTATGTACTAATACTTATTGTTGTAATGGATGTTTGTTTGTGTGTGTAGAAAGAAGTTTCTAGTTTTATCAACCTTTCTTATAGGCTGCTAATCATAGGTCTGCCAAATAGATTGTCTCTTCAAAAGGTTTTGTGCTGCTACCTAAATTTTTTACGAGACCGTCTGTCCATATGGCTTAGTGTAGTACATACCCAGGTCATAGACCTACTCAGCTTGCTACCTGACTCGCGTTCACCCCTTGCTTGCTTTAAAACTGGAATGGTCTTATAGGCGGTTACAAATACTTCTGGCGTTTTGAGATTTTCAGGAACTTTCTAGAGTCGTCTGTTGGTAACTCGAGCAGACCTGTCGGTCTTATTATTCTACTAAAAATGTCAACATCTCTCAAAGGCATCACTTCCATTAGGCACTTTATATACATCATATTATACACTTATATCGAATATCAAGCAATAAAGTCGCAGACTAAGTCGAATGTTTTTAATTTTCATGGGAATTCCCACACACAGACAACCTTCGCATAAAAACACTACTAAACGCAAGCGTGTGCGTTTTGTTTTGACGCGTTCTTCCAGTCGCACACAAGCAGATATGACGAACACAGACAAAGTTAACCTACAAATGAACACACAGCACAAACGTGCACGTTTTCCGTTCTATCGTTATGACGCACGTGTAAGGGGGTGGGCGGGTGTGCGCGGGGCGAGGCGATATGGAATGGACGGTTTATATAGGACGCGAGCACGCAGATGAATCCAGTTTGATTTGCGAAGTAAACAAACAAACACCTCTGAAAAAGCATCACAATTTGTTGCGCCGGCTGATAGCCAACTATGGGTATGTTCACCTTTTCTACTTTATCATCATCATTACATTGACCTTAGATTTATTTAGCCTATATTTACATTCACCCCAAAACATAAACGTTTTTATCAAAGCTTACCATATTTCCGTGTGAAGCTTACCATATATCCGTGTGATCTTCAATTGTTACTCTGACCCTTTCGAAGACCGACATGGCGCTATATCAGCTGTTTATTGAATTAGTCCCACTCACTACAACTGCACTGGTATCTCGTTATTTATCTTGTTAATACTGGCCCATCATTCAACGTATTTTGTGTATATCTTGTACTGTTTCATTTATTTCCTTCAACTAGATCATAATTATTATACACTGGCCTGATAAAAGCCTCATCTCTAATTATTTCATGGCATAGTAACCGGGCTTTTCCTGTATTCTGAACTTGGGCATTCTTATGACTTCTAAACTGAAAAATCAAGGGGAAAAGCCACGTTCATTGGTCCTTAGCATTTTTTTTTTGGTTTTCGTTAATAATAACGCTTTCTTTATTTTTTTAAGTTTTCCCTTTAAATTATTTGCCATGTATCATAAAAAATTATATCTGTGAATAATAAACTGCAGTCGTTTAGAAAACGCTTACGAGCACCAAAAGTCGATCGCATGAAAGAAATTTACACCATATCGGTACTCTATAGTGCTTACTGCTACGCGTTATTCGGCTAGGTACCGTCAACTGTGGTATCTTTACTTTCCGTGGACCATCTTTACCTAAGCATACCCTATAAGTACTAGTTCAACTTAATTTTTCTTTTGTTACTTAGTAACCCTACCCTAAATACCATATACTAGTTCTTACTCGTACTAGTTCGTACTAGTTATTTGTAAGTTGAACTAGTATAGGATATGCTTAGGTAAAGATACCCACGGAAAGTAAAGATGCCACAGTTGACGGTACATAATAGCGTCCTCGCGTGCCTCAGTCTAGACTTAATCAAATTAACTTTTGACGTGACTCTTGTCCACTCTTGTCTAACCTGCCCTTTAATCTAGGAAGTTAGACACACCTCTATTTTCTGGATATATTTTTCTTTCGGAATGGAAAACTTTCAAATGGATTAATATTTGCAGACCTACAAATACTGAAATCTATTTTAGGTGCTTCGAAACCTTTTGCCATCTTTTAAACGAAATCTGAATCTTCATACATTTATTTCTTTATAAAACAATGTACGATCTAATTTTAAATCGTGTCTGCCTCCAAACACGTGTTTTCTATCATGTCGGTTCCCATTCACGTTTAATGGAAACACTTTTCTCCGTCTTTTGATCTTACCCAAAATAAATTGTAGAAGGTCAAGTCAAACATTGGTTAAATAAGAAACGACGTAAACCATTCCTGGCTTTTCGCCGTATCCGTTAGCCGTGCCATAAAGATAAAAATATAGTGACGTGGATGTAAACTGTATTAGTTATCGACGGCAAAGTGCCAATATCTCCTAACTGACTCCTAACAAACATGCGAATAACGCCTTATCGTTTTGAATTTAAAGGCGTTATTCGCATGTTTTTTAGAAGTCAGTTAGGAGGTATTGGCACTTCGCCGTCGTTGTCCCTACTGCCGACTTATGACCGAGGCCGGTGAGTCATCCGGTTTCCCATTACGGCTTTGTTTCTGAAGTTCGTCACTGTGCTCAATTAGCATATTAGCAATTCTTTGAGGTTGGCCTTTATGACGTAGATTGACACTCCTTGTGTAATCATTGCTTAGTAACCGCATTGTATGGTGATGACGCAACACTTGGGCAGCTTATCGTCTTCCATTGACAAAGGCACGAAGGAGAATTTATGTTATCGTGAGTTGTCCTTGACTAGCATATTTCTTAAAATCAACCATTCATCTGCAATCGCTTATCATAGATTCATTAGTGCCCTAAACACTTGGCAATTTTTAACCTGATTATTTCTTTGTTACAGATATGTTAAATATAAAACCGTTAAGTAAGGACTTAGAGTGGTCTCTGGATGCGTCCGCGGGGGCGGGCATGGAGGCCACTGGTGCGGGCGGGGCCGACGCGTCCGCCGCGCCGCTAGCATGCTCGTCGAGCGAGGAGCGGACCCTGCGCCGCGTTGTGGGTCGCTGGGGCACCGAGTGGTTGAGCTGACTCGGCTCTGACGCACGCGCCGCCGGCAGCTGGCCTGCCGACCACCCCCTCCCGCCACCCCGGTGGGGGGCCCCCCGCCCCGCCCTGCGACTCACCCTCCAACGTTACGAGGACCTGGTCGCTAAGGCGGAGGCGCTGTTGAGCCGTCTCGTCGTCTCGGAGAATTATGACTCCGTCAATAACTTCATTTCCCTGTACGATGCCTACATGGCAGCCCCGGACGCGACTCTTCAGGAGTACTTCCCGAAGTACAACCCGCCCATTCGTCCCCACAAGCATACGTGCGTTGGTCTGGCCATGGAAGTCGAGAAACTGCTGAAAGGCTTGGAGAAGGACTTCCCTGGCATCTCAAAGTCCATGATGATTGTATCGTGTGACGAGAACATCCAAGATCTAGTGGACTACACAACGTTCAGTCCTGGACCCCAAGGGTTCTTGATCGAGAATGAGAAGGACCACGTGATGCTTGCTATCAACGTGAAAGTGGACGGAAGGCCTGGCATGTTCCTGTCAGATCTGGGCTACCACATCGCTCGCGTCGTCACTGTTATGGCTGATCGTTGCTACCCTCATACCGGTAAGTCTTGAATACACCCATTTGGGTATATCAAATCCAAAAAAAAATCACCATTTACTTGGCCCTAATTTTGCTATTGATTTCGGTTTCATAACATCATAATTTCCTTACAGGTTGGTTCACCCAATCGGACGAGCCTCACTGCCGCAAGGAGTACAACTACCAGTTCAACACCCTGAACAGCAACTACATCGAGTGGCACGAGCGCGAGACCAGGGGCGCCGTGGTGAAGGAGCGCCTGTCACTCATCTACGTCGCTAAGGCGTATCTGACAGCTGTCAGTGTCACCGAGAAGAGGAACATCGTTTGGGACTTGAGGTTGGCACCAAGTTTTACAATTTTAAAAGTGACCCTTTTTCATTATCTTTTGACTACTGGTTGCATAATGACAAGTATCTTTTAGCGTCTCCTAAGTAGTAGGCGTCATTTTGATAAAATTAATTGTGTAAAACACTTGATTTTTAAATAGGATTAAGAGTATACTGGTATCTAGGTAGGTACTCGTTATAATCAGATGAGTTTACAGATATGGTGCCTCTCTTGACATACAACGCGAGTATGATGTACGTGACTATCAGTCATACTGTCACCTGCAATAAACGATATCTCTATGATATCAGTCAATATACTCGGAGAACAATAGTCTGTATATTCAAGATAATATTTATCTCATATAACATTATTTACTACATATAATATAAATCAAAAAGCTCGGATGATTTTATTGCCATGTCAACAAACAACAAAGACGCATAAGGAAGTCAATACAATATTGATAATTATAAGCGTTGCTTGTTTATTAAGTGCACATCTATCGTTTGTGTCCAAATATCTATAATATAATTAGGGCTCTGGTAACAATTCGTCATGACAGTCTCATTAACATCGTGCCAGGAAATTAGAACTGGTTAGTAATAGTTTGATAGAACTGAGTTTGATAGAACTACATAAAACACGATGCAACATCACGATTCATTCAAAACTAATTAATAGCATTGGCATATTACCACTTGTTTGCTGTTTTAAGCTGTGGTTTAAAAGGCTGTTGTGGCAGATAATAACAATCATGGTTGTCAGATAATAGCAATCGTGGTTGTCAAGTCATGAAGAATCTAATGTAACGAGAGATATAGTCCAGAAATTGACACCAGAAGACGACGATGATTACGCATAGAAACTATATTATCTCATCATCATCTGCCTAGCCTTTTCCCAACTATATTGGGGTCGGCTTCCAGTCTAACCGGATGCAGCTGAATACCAGTATTTTACATGGAGCGACTACCTATCTGACCTCCACAACCCAGTTACTGGGTAATACGATACCCCTTGGTAAGACTGGTTGTCAGACTTTCGGGCTTCTGACGACCCGTAACGACTGTCAAAGATCCACGAATGACAGCCGGGACCAACGGCTTAACGTGCTTTCCGAGGCACGGAGGAGTCTCGGTATGTAAAGATGGTCACCCATCCACGGACCAACCCCGGCAAGCGTAGCTTAACCTGATGGATCGACCCGTGCGGCTGTTATTACTTAGCCACGAGCTCCTCGCTATATAGAAACTATATTATCTATAGGGACTTAATTCCTATCGCTATGGGCTCTGGAGTATTTCCGCTCCTAATGACGTCAAACGATACAAATTCATGTCGGCGTCTCCATATTTTATGCCAGTGTTTTTGTAGAACTGATTCGGTCAATGAACTCGAAAATTTTTCTTTATATCTATGCGACTTTAGCCAGGCTAAGGCCTTGAGGCTCTCTAGCCCTAAAGTTTAAGATTTCAGCCTTCATGGATATTGGCCGGCCCCGGGCTTGATATACAGCCAAATCTCGGCTATTATTGCATTTAATTTTAATTGCATTTACTCATTTTATTAACCCAGTATTTTTCTGTTGTTTCCAGGAGTTTACTAGCCAGGGATCCTAAGGGTCGTCTGACCGCCGGGTTCTACTTCCCTATTAAGAAGAAGGACCAACAGTTCACCATGTTCTTCGATGCCAACAATGGCAAGCAAAGGAAGAAACTCAAGTTCGAAACCTTCTTGAAATTGCAAAAGGTAATTATGACAAAATTATTAAAACCCAATGTAATATTTTCCCCAACTGACGCAGAAAATTAATGTCGTCGTCATGCAGCCAGCCACAAATGCTGAGGATAAATAATTTATTAGGTACCCAAATAGAAAACAGTCAACGTATCTCGTATCTGGCTAGTAACAGGAAGATCATACCTATTTTATAGCCAGAGCACTTTATTCCACATATTTCAGTAATATTTTTATAACTCAACGAAAGTATGAAATTCCCGTAATCAAGGTCATCGTTTACATGGACGTCATTGCTCTGGCGTTCTGCCAAATTCGTTTTATGGAATTTACCATTCCAGACTTTATGGAATTGAGATTTTTCCTGAACAGTGAACGCCATCTAGTGAGCTCTTGCTGCAACAACACAAGCTTACTCACTTGACTGAAAAACTAGCACTACTTTTAGCTCTAAAATGCAGGTTCTTACTCAAATAACGTTGTATGCAAGCATACAGCATGCATTAACTTTTAAAACTAAGGTAATATCCTGAAATCTACTCAACTTCATGTACAGTCTATATTTCCAACAACGAACAACGAATTATATAATATTTTGTCTGAGATTTCAAATATAAAAAACCCTCGTCATCTCGCTCGAAATACATTCACTGCTGGACATAGGTCTCCTTCACCCTCCGAAACAGATCGCCAACAACTAATTCCGCTTTATCTTGTTTCCAGATTCCTGACGCGGTCGTAGATGAGGTGGAACAGTGCAACGACCAGCTCCGTCTGTGCGATGGTGAGCTCCTGTCCATCCTGAACAAGCTGGCCACCATCATGGCCGACGAGGAGTACATGGTCGAGCTGCAGGACATCAACGACAAAATCGTGCAACTTTCTGCTGGAAACTAAACCAAAAAAACCATTAAAATTACTTTAAGCCAACAAGATGTTTAGAATATCGTCATTAATTTGCGTATTGATGGAGTTCTAATTTGGTTTCTTGACATGGATAGTGTACAATCGATTTTAGCATCGTAGTTATTATACTAATCGTTTTAAAATTGAGTATCGATTAAAAAACTAGAGTGGGGTTCCGGTAATTAGTATCGTGGAACCTCGTAGAACTCATTAAAATTGGATGTGACATTTTCTTGTTATGACTTACTTCGTTTATATTTCATTTATTCATTGGAAATCATATGTATTGGCCTTACACAAGGCTGTATGGTTTAAGACCTTTGCCTATAATGGCAAATATTCCAACAACAACACCGTTCATCTATGGAATTAATTCCTTTTTTCTTTTTCTTACGCACAGGTACTAGATGTTTTTAGAATATTGCAATTTTATACAAATGGGTTGAATATTAGTTTTCATCCACACATTCTGTTCATGTAGTTCATCATTTTGGTACCTATTAGATGTTAGACAAGTAGTTGTGACGTAGATTGAATTACTGAGATGTATGACGAGACACGGCTCAACGTGGGATATTAAAAAAATATTAGAAATTTTTTTGTTGTTTTATTTTTAACATTTCGACATCTTCATAAAGCCTTCCTGTTTACTTCTATTTTACTGACGATATCGTCCACCGCATGGATAGTTCCCCTGTTACCTAAAGCCCGAATAACAAGTTTCATAATTATAGTACTTAGCTAATATTGGTGGAGTAATCAATAACTGAATGTCTTAAGGAAATAATGAAGGAAACGCCAGAACTTATCGTAATATAACCCTTCTAGCCTGAATTTTCTCCATACAACATCAAACAAACATGACTGGCAAAATGTGTGTGTCTAACTGTCCACGTCTACCTAGCTCTGCAAGCAATACAGGCGTGATGTTCCAAACAAAAGCCCTACAACACAAAATAATAATTTTATTAATCATGTCGTAGCGCATTCCCGTAGACGGTCTACGGGAATGCGCTACGACATCTCCCCGTAGGGACGGAAATGCTACGGGGCTACGGGTCATCTACGACTAGTTCGACGAGCGTAGAGGGCCTACGACGTAGGCCTTGCTAGGGCGTTTTTATAATAATTTCCGAACTTTTCGGTGTCACTTCATTTCATTAACTTTGCAATCCAGTTAATTTCAAACTCAAAGTATTTATTTCAAATAAACCAATTACAGGCACTTTTGAATTGTCAAGGGGCCAGTAAGAAAGATGAAGCTAGTTGCCCATTCCAAAGCGTAGTAGGTCCCTATGGAGAGGAACGGGCAAGAAACTCCACGGACACTCTTTTAAATCAAAATATTGGTTACATCGTTCATGTTGGAATTAAGTATGTGAGAGCAATGTAGAAAGACGTGCACGTTAAAAGCGTCCGCAACAAAAAGGTAAAAATCAAAAACGATTCAAAAATTTAAATAAGCCGTGGCAGCTAAGAGATGACCAGTCCCTACTGACGGCGCTCGTTCACGAACATGACACATGGATCAGTACCATTCAGCTCAACCATTTTGAAGGAAACTTAATGATCCAACACACACGCCACCACCAGCAAGACATTTGAGTGAGCATGACATACTCTCAGTCGCCAGGGCCAATTCAAGTCAATGAAAGACGTATCCAGTTAATGGTAGCTTTATATTAGGTAGGTACATAGTGCTCACACATGTGCTATGCAATTATACAATACTAAGATCTATAAAATGCAAAGATAGTATTTACTTATAATATGCTTGGCTGCATAGTATGCGTTTTATACAAGATCTAAATTTCGTTACATCCAGTTGGAGAATATGGGGAAGTATTTTATTGTAACATTTTAAACAGTAGGTACCCCATGAAGAATGAGTATGCTAATGGATTTCATTTAGACATTGTTAAAGAGATTGTGATAGTAATTGTGATTTTTCTTCATAGAGATCTACGTTTTGGAATGGGCGACTAGCTTCAATTTTCTGACTAATTGACTGACTCTTTAACAATTCAAAAGTGCCTGTAATTGGTTTAATTGAAACAAATGCTTTGAGGTTGAGTTTGAATCGAGTCGGAGCAAAATTCGATCGTTCTCGTTTTTAAAGGACTTTTAGATGTTTTGTTGTTGTAAAATCTTATCATAACTTAAATGATTTGTCAGCTATGGCTGAATATTATTACCAGTTTTTTACGCAACACCTCGGGAAATTGGTTGCCCATAGATCTGTATACCTCAAGCCTACGACTCAAGACTCATGTGTGTGTACTGTATGTGAAAGGTGGGGTTCTGTCATCTGTCAGCATGTTGCTGCTTGTTTTGAAGGTCTGATATTTTAGATATCTTATATATCTATAGTATAACATAATATAACATCACGCCTGTATTTCCCCGAAGCGAGAGGGCAGAGGTGCACACACGCACACATTTCGGCAGTTATGTATATTTATTTAATATTTGAAGCACACTAATGTACAGAGGCGGACTTATTATCATTGGCATTTTCTACCAGTCAACCTTTGGGTGATGCAGAGACAAACAGTGGTAGGTGCAATTATGAGAAATTGTGGAATACATATTTATTTAAATGTAAAGATACACATATACCTATTACAACTATAAATATAATAATATATACCTAATTATATATAAATAAGCGCAAATAAATATATACATAAATACACGAATATACTAAAACAAATAAGACAAACAATGGGAAAACGTTAACGTTGTGTTAACAAATCAAATCAAATCATTTACTTCAGATAATTATCTATAGGTGAATTTTACACGTCATACTTATTACAAAATAAAATTAAAATTAAATAAAATCGCAAACTTATAAAATTGAAAACAAAATAAAAATTAAAAATTAATACACATATTATGTATATGATGTTAGCTCCCATGTAATAGGGGACGAGTCTGTTGCCATCAACCGGGCACAAATCCAGACTCCGGGCTGCTGAGAAATTCCTGATGGAAAAACCCAATAACACTTTGCCCTACCTGAGAATCGAACCCAGGACCTCATGCTCAACAGCAACATAGCGCTTGCGTTCACCAGTCCGACGAGGCAGTCATACTTATAGTATAGACACTTCATATCGAAGCATACGAGTAAATAAAAGAAGTTATCAGCTACTCGTATATACGTTACATGAGCAAAAAATAATAAAAGTTGCATCATTACGCAAAATTTTTAATGTAGCTAAGAATGACATCTGTGTTATGTTACGCGTACTACTGTAGAAGTTAAGTATATATATACTATATGTCAATCGTAACTAGTAATTATACTGCATTATATCGACAGAGGGCACTTTATACATATACCACTATCTCAACAATTATCCGAAGAAAGGGTCAACTGTCTGGTTGAGTGGAAAAGGAAGAAAGAAGAGTTGACAAATCATTTAGTTCAATATCGCTTGATGATTATATTATTATAATAATTAGCGGAAACTGAACTGAAATAAAAATTAACCTTCACCTGAGTAAGACCCGAGTGAAGATTAATTTTCGTTTCATTCCATGTTCACACAACACTGGCAAAATTCAGAAAAATAAAAATTATTATCAGGCTTTCCAAACTGCATTCTAAAAATAATCATGATTTTTTATCGATAGTTCGAGGGCTGTCGGATTTTGCCACCTCTCTCGCTCACTTGGGGCCAAATTTTTAAGAATTTTAAATGAAAACATGCATTATTTAATAAATTAATTAATTGGCGAACTAATAAATAATATTAAGTTAATAGGTAATTATTAACAACACATTTCTATTGTGCTTTCTATTTGCTCAATAAGTAAGTATTATGATCTGTGTTTGAGAAGAGTAAGATAAGTAAATGCATCTTTTCATTTAACATTCTTAAATATTTGGTCCCGTGTGAGCGAGGTGATTTGTCACCTCGCTCACACGGCTGCTCATAGGGCTGTAGCATTTTGATGCTACAGCCCTATTAAAGCCGTGGCAAAAGACAGCAAGGTTGAGGCTGACTGCCCAGGGTCACATCACTCACTTATAGACGGAGGCTCTTTTAATGTCGTGTCCTATTTAAAATAAAATAAATAAATAGACTTTTTTGCTAAAAAAAACCGACTTCCAAAAAAAAAACGCTACAAAGTGAAAAATAACTTTAAGTCAGTGTCTTTGCTTTTATATTTTCGTTTTTGCCACCGACTTCCGAAATTAAAGTAATTTTTCACATTGAAGTTTTTTTTTTTAAGTCGGTTGTTTTTTTTTCAGTTTTTAGTTGTGGTACCTACCCCACACAAAGTCGTATACAACTACTTGCAATGTAAATAACAGTGACAGGAAATTATTATAACATCATCAACATACACTATGTGGAAAGAATACGTATTATTGAAGCCAACTCAAAAACCACTCATCAGAACTTGACCAAATTTATACGGGACCAATCCTTTCAAATAAAAAAAGTTGTTTTCAAATCGGTTTATAAATGACGGACTTCTGAGATAACAAACATTTTAAAAAATACAACCGAATTGAGAACCTCCTCCTTTTATGAAGTCGGTTAAAAGCGATCGTCGCGTCGTGCGAATACGGTCGCGTGCAGGCGTGCATAATGTCACTTTTTGTTCGGAAAACCGGAAAGCGCCCTCTGTCGGCGTGTCCACGCGTTCAGGTTCACCGAACAAAAAGTTCGAACGAACAAAATAGGACGTGGAGTTAGACAGATTTTTTTAATGAATATAGCTTACCCCTTCTTCTCTATAGAAAAAGGGTGCTGTATTTTACGGTAAAATATCGATCAACGCCGAGAAAACATGGGCTTTAATGGTCTTATTGAAATAAGTGAGGCGATTTTTTTGTTTATTAAATGTTATATTAAAAAATTTAGACCGTGCTTAATCAAAAGATCCAATATTTCCCGTTAACCGTAGACTAATCACCAACGTGATTAACTACTGCCTTCAGAGAATCACGTGTCTACTCCGAAACTCGTGGAAATCGGTCGCGTGAGCTTGTCACAACCATTATTCGCGTTATAAAGACGATATTCGGGATATTATTTTTATCTGGAGCTCTAACAGCATGACAACTATTATTGAGACCCTCTATATTTCGAATTTCTCCATATTTTAGCGAACATGCAGTCGTAAATAGCGAATGTGTTAATTAGTAAATGTTCCTAAGATTAGAGGTTGAATATTGCCTTCGATAAGGTTTGTGGACATAACAAAAGCTAGGAACAATGAAAATAATTAAATAAAGTTGTTGAAGAAATGTGTTTGATAACGACTTACTTACACACCATGCAGCCAGTAGCAGTGCTGATTTCTCTAATGTCAGTTGTCATATTTGCAAGTTCCTCTTTCGGCACTAATACACACTGCTTATACTTGCTTCACTATGGACATCGCTAGTGCTCTGTGATTTTTTCTCTATAATATGTTGCTTGAGTCAGCAAATCTTTATGATATTGGACGGCAAATAGTTAAGCTATAGATCTTCGAGCATCTGATTCACAGTTGTATAGTAACAATTAAGGTAATTGGTCACACGTGCAAGCGTCACCCGTTCGCTACTCTTTCGCAACACACGTTTTATGTAACATCTCTGTGACGTCACGTACACATATGTGACACATACAATATTATTATATTGCTTATACAGCTGTACGAGGAAAACGTGTTTGGTATGTTGAAGGCATGCCTTTTGCGCCTGCGCAGTCGCGTCACCGTGTTTTGAACGGCTGTTAAGTGTGACGTGGGTTGTGTTGTGATTAAGACTTGTTTATGAGTTTTGTGGACAAAATTGAGATATGATAAGAGTTGCTAAATGATTATGCAATTGTTTTACGTAAAACTGGAGATTCTAGTAACAGTTCTTGCACCTATGTCTACAGTTGAAAATTGAACGCAGCGTAGGGTGAAGATCGGAATAGGTAGAATATAATTACCTAAACTTCGAGGGAGTAAGTAACATAGAGTGGATAATACCTCCTCTAAAAACCCGGAATATAAAAATTACGAATTATTTATTGGACTTTTTATATAGTTAAAAATGATTAATTTAAAGAATCATATTACATTTTTAGGGCTTTTTTTTTTGTGGATGAGAAATCATCAAATGACTTCTCCCGCTCTGGGCGGAGCGGGAAGGCGTGTCAGACTTTTACTGACTAAAACCCACCCGTGTTCCTTCAGTTGCCTGTGCCAGGGCCACGGTAACTCTTTCGAACATCCCGCAACCCCGGCTGGATTTTTTAGGGCTACGTCCTAAAATTGTGTCAAATTTAGGACGTAGCCCTAGTACTGGGCAGTATTCCCCCACTCGACAGATTGTGTTTGCAGCAGCCTACCGGGGTACGCAATCGATTGAAAGCTTTCCATATAGGTAGGCCACTGCAGACCACGACCAGGCGGCAAATGTTCCTGGAGTTTCACGAATTTATTTGACTGCCTCGTCGGTCTAGTGATCACAAACCCTACTGCTAATCACGAGGGCCTGGATTCGATTCTCTGCACCCCTAATCGCGTAACACACTTACAATAGCAATCGGTTTCATTCTGACAGTTCAACGACATTCATTGCGTTATTTACGTTGTTGAGCAGACAAATTATTCGAACATATGAGGCAATGGTTTAGCATTATGCTTCAAAATCATTCAGATTGTGATTGATAGTCTGTTACACACTTAGGGTGCTGGTCGGGCAAAGTTTAAATTCCTGACGGAAATCAGAAATTTCTCAGCAGCAGCCTGGAATCTGAATTTGTGCCCGGTTGATGGCATTAGTCTCGCCCCCGTTACATGGGACTTAAAAGACAACTGGCGAAATGTGAGTGTACCTATACGGACACCTCTGCCTAAAAATTTGCGGAGAACAGACGTAATGTTATGTTATTTTACACCTCGCAAAGGACAAGGAGAAATATTCTGAGTTATTGACCAACCTTCAGTTATGATCTCATCAGTCCATAATCACAGGAAGCAAAAGGCTAATCTAAGGTAGCTTCACAGCTGACAGTAAGCACTATTATTATTATTATTGTAAACATTACGCCGACAGGGATGATGCCTGGATAAAAAAAAAGAAATTCTATTTAGTCCGTCAGTTAGATAATAAAAAAATATTAGACACGTATTTTTTGCCTTATCGTATTAATAAAAAATTACTTAGATAAAACGCATTAAATTTGGGCAGTGGGAGCTCGCTACGTCACAAATCAGTATAAAATCTAGCAAGGCGTGACGTCATGCCACAGTTTAACGCAATGTGTGTCGTGTAATCTTTCGATTACTTAAAAAAATAAAAAATACGTGTCCAATATTTTATAATAATCTACCTGATGGACAAAAAAATTTTTTGTCATCATACCTATTACGAAGTACACAGAAAAATAATAAATAGAGAGAGTGACATAATTTGTAATATGTATAGTGTGTGCGTGTATCTGTGCGGTGTAGGTGCTGTAAATGTGTGTGATAATAAAGGAATTCGAATATGGTATAGGACTTTTGATTGATTAGGTACAGTTAGTTGATACTAACAGAAAGGATGACGATATAACCTATCCTATTATTGGAATCTCGTCTGTTCCGACCTTTAGGACACCCACTGTGGGGGAGGGGTTCCCCCGCGATACACCTGCCCAGTAAATAATAGTATGTACAGTCAGGCTCAAAAAGATAGATACATCGACAAGAATTCATTCGATTCTATACAATAACAACTATGTGTCCAATATGTTATGTTTTGTAGCTAACATAACATTATGTGTAGTCGGTCGCCCCTTCCAAAAGGTAGTTTCGTATGGAGAAGAATAGGCGAGAAACTCCATAGTTACTGTACTACTATTTTAAAATATTTTGTTTCATTATTAGGGATGATGCCTGGGTAAAGAAAAGAAATTCTATTTAGTCCGTCAATCAGATAATAATTTGTTTGCTTATTATCAAAAAACTTTTTTGCAAAAAAAAAAAAACAATATAAAGAGAAAAATAACTTTAATTTCGGAAGTCGGTGTCTTTGGATCTGTATTTTAGGTTTTTGCCACCGACTCACAGTGTGTCGCCTAGAAAAAGCTAGCAAGACAAAATTGTTTATCGATGCACGATGTTATCAAGTTCCAATTATGACTATTTAGAATTAAAACGGAATGTACATACATAACAACTTAAACCTAATTAATTAATAAAATAACAAAATTATATCCTAACTTAAGTAAAACTATTCACAAACTAAAATATGGCGTCGGAAAATTCCTCCGCATCGCTGTCGACTGGTAATGTACGCAAGAGTCTGGCGGCATTGCCACGTTGTATGGCAATGCTTAGCCTCTGGCCAAGGTAAAAGCCGGCCCTTGGGTCACGGGAAGTGTCAACAAGCCGTTTGGAGATTTCGTTAAACAAACCATGAGCGCTCGGACCCCACGGCCCGAGGGTTTCAACCCCAAACGGCTCGAAAATATAATTACCGATAAGGTTATTATACTTTCGCCGCTTGAGGTTTTCTGCCGCCGCTGCAGCAGCGCCAGCACAGCACGCCGAGCCGGGAAGATGGGATGGCGCAAGAGTGTCGACACAAGTTGCGTCCCACACTAAAGGCCTGACTGTTTATAAACATTTTAGCGATTTTCAGTGCATGGTTTCAACTAAAATAAAATGTAAAAAAGTTCACCAAAAACTAAACCTCTTTTTATTGTGTTGTACACACAAAAAAATTAAACGAATTAATAAATTGACAAAATGTGAACAAAATTCTGTGAAATAGTTGTTAATTAGCTTAATATACAAGATGTTACATATCCGCCGCGCCGCATCTGCCGTGTAAGGTATTCACACGGCAGATGTGAGTGGAAATGCCGGGAGGGGACGCCCTAGGAAGACATAATATAGTGATCTTATTGATGATGTTCTTCAGAAAGGTCAGGTGCGTAGTACTCGTAACCGGCGTGCGTGTATGACCAGATGTATGAATGTAAACGACAACGAGGCAAAGACTATGTAAGGATCGTAGCAGGTGGCGTTCTGTAGTTTCTGCCTACCCCCATGGGAAGAAGGCGTGAGTTTATGTATGTATGTATGTAACATAAATAACGCACAACCTCTTAAGGGGTCATTGTACTCATCATTATGAACAACTTTTACCATAGGACCAAACCTGAAATCGCGAAAAAAAATCAGCTGTTCCCTACATTTTGACGTGTTATGCGACCATAAATGTAGGGAGCAGCTGATTTTTTTTCGCAATTTCAGGTTTGGTCCCATAGTACAAGTTGTTCATAATGATGAGTACAATGACCCCTTAAGAGGTTATGCGTTACACCTTGTATACCTTTTTTTTTTTTTTGGTGACGGGGTGGAAATCCTCATGGATGTCCTCTGCCCTGGGGTGGGCAGAGGGGTCTGTCAGACTCTTACTGACTAAAACCACCCCGGTGTTCCCTCGCACACTTGCACCGGGGGCTACGGGGGCACTAAAGCACTCTTCAACGCAGCCCCCGACTGGTGCTAGCCCACGTCTGCGGGCTCCGTCTTGTCGAGCGAGGGGAGTGAGGTGTTTGACTCCCCCCGCGACGTCTAAGAGGTGCGCGCGTGGAACACTACGCGCCACCACCTCAGGTCCTGTGGAGTGAGGGGAGGCAGACGTCCCCGAGTCCGCCGCCCTTGGACCCATTTAGGGGGGCCGGAAGAGGGCATTGTCAGCCCTCTGCCGACGCCCGATGCGCCTGCTGCGGGCCGGGAGAGCACTTGAAATCTCCCTCTCCCTTTCCGCTGCCTCCTTCTGGGGCATGACCTTCTCGCAGAAGGAGATCACCGCGTCCCACGACGCTGCGCCACCGACCATAGAACGAATCACAGCCGGCAGCGACAGGTCGCTTCCCACTTCCGAAACGAGGGCACGGCGCGGCTTCTCCCAAGCTGCACACTCTGCAAGCGTATGCCACGCCGTGTCCTCCAGACAATGGACGCAGTGATGACACCGAGCGTCCGGCTCCCTGCCTATGCGACACAGGTACTTCCCGAAGCACACCTTGTATACCTAACCTAACCTAATTGGGTGGGACTTAAAACTAAAATTACTAATTACATAACAAACCTACATTATTACACAATTGAAATAAATTTAAGTTATTTACAACATTGTATATTATATAAAAACTTCGGGTCTGTTTGTAAGTGTCACTAGTTGATTTAGATTCTACGTACGCCAGAGCTTCATTGCCAGACAAATATCTTTGTTCCTTCTTCTCGGCAGTGGTTTTCAGTTTTGTTCTGGACTCTCACTGACCTGTCTTAACAGATTTGCCACAGTTCTCTTCCCTGAAAACAAAATAAAATGACTAAACAAATGAATAGAAGTTAAGTTGGTAGATATAATCAAACATATACAGGGTGTCCGGTAATTAATGGATAACCTTGCGATAGCATATAATAGACCCTATGGCCGTTCTAAAAAATATACAAAAAAAATGTATATCCCAAGTAAGTAAGTACCTAAGATATAATTTTTTTAGAAAAAAATTCTTTGTAATTTCTAGTCACATTATTTATTGCCTCTCTGTCGGCGTCATAGTTAACGTACAATATTATAACAACAGATAACCGATGGAATTCATTCATTTATGGTTGTGGTGATGAAAAATGTAAAAAAAGTTAGTATTCTTTTTCAAAAAAATCTTAGTTATTACTTGGAATATATTTTTTTTTGTATTTTTTTTAGAACAGCCATAAGGTCTGTTATATGCGATTTCAAGGTTATCCATTCTTTACCGGACACCCTGTATATATATATTTACACATTACATAATAAGTATTAAAATATATATACTACATATATACCTGATAGTCGGGAAGATATCTCAGCAGCTGCAACCAATTCTTCAGAACTTCGGGTGTGAACCAAATCGTCAACACGTGGACAATCTTCGGTCTTCCAGGGCCAGCCAATGGGAGCTGAGATGATGATGGCTCAGCAGGATCGTTTAACGTATAAAACGTTATATTGTCCTCTAACCATGCCTTATTGGATGCCAGAAAGCGATCCCGAGTTCTTTTCGAACTCTCCCATTTCTCGGACAATTTTGCAGAAAATTTCTTTAATTTGATAGCTGCAGAATAGTATCTCGAATATTTATCAAACGCATGATATCGTTTCCCGAAAACACGAGACTGATCCGTACGTTGATATTGTTACAAAACAATATCCGTACAGCCGCGGAATTATAATAGGAATGATGACTAAAAATTGTATATAACATTTATACAGGGCGTAAGGGACAGCCCTCCGCATACTGATGGGGTGAATTCAGTATATCACACTAAGATGACCGGTACATGAAATTATTTCAGGAACGTTATGGGAATCCAATAAATATGATTTGTTTTATTACCTCACATGCAATGTATCGTTACCGTGGCGAAACGCGCGTAGCAAACGGCAGCGCAGCCAGCCTTCGGCCGCCGAGTATTTCAACATCCATTGCTGATTTTTTGTTTTTAGCTATTTTATTAACATAAATGGAGTGCTGCGTACAGAGAATGTAATTTTACATTGAAATACAGGAATAGTAACTGAAAATACGATAAAAAAATATGAACATTTTCCTGAGAATATTTTCGGTGGAATATGATTCAAAATAAGGAGCTGAATGCAGCCTGTTAGTTTGCGGAGGGCTGTCCCTTACACCCTGTATATTGCTTCTGGAAATACAAAAAAAAAAGGAGGGAAAGGTTTTTTTTTAATAAATTACAACAATACCTATTGGTACTTAACAAATAAAGCTTTTTAACAAATAAAGCTTGTAATGGTCAATTCCAAATATATATCTATTCTATACAATACAAAGAAATAAAATTGAAGTGTCTGTTTGTAATGTCAAAATAACAGCTTTTTACTAAATGCTTTGAAAGTATATGCGGAACTTATAACAAAAAACTACTTTTTAAATGTTTGCCTGACTGAGTGTCGTTCTGTCTGTTTGTTCCAGCTAATCTCTGAAACGGCTGAACCGATTTTGACGGGACTTTCACTGGCAGATAGCTAATGTTATAAAGATTAACTTAGGCTACTTTAATTTTAGAAAAAGAATTAGGTTTCCGCGCAAAAAAAATAAAACACATGAAATTGAGAACAAAATCCGATTCAAGTAGGGAAGTACTGACATCCACGCGGGCGAAGCCGCGAGCAACAGCTAGTATATTAATAAAACGAAAAAGCTTGAAATAAAGCAAACTATTAAAAAAAAAAAACCCGACTGCTAAAACACATAACTAAATAAGAGAAAAACAAGCATTAAGAATAATTTATAAAATTTTGGTATCGCAGGACACAAAGCAACGACCTGAAAAATATGGTGTAGGTAAACTTTTGTTTGTCCCCCCTTTTTTTTTTTTTTTTTTTTTTTTTTTTTTGTGGATGGGAAATCATCAAATGACTTCTCCCGCTCTGGGCGGAGCGGGAGGGCGTGTTAGACTTTTACTGACTAAAACCCACCCGTGTTCCTTCTGTTGCCTGTGCCGGGGCCACGGTAACTCTTTCGAACATCCCGCAAGTTTGTCCCCCCTGCGATGCCAACTATTATTAATGCTCGTTTTTCTCTTTTCAGTTATGTGTTTTTGCAGTCGGGTTTTTTTTTTAATAATTTGCTTTATTATTTTCTTCTCTGGCAGTCTCTACCTGTTTTTTGTATTTCCATGGTCTCTACCATACATCCATACCACCCGACCACCCGACTTTACTAACCAAACTTTTCTCATGACTCGAATGAAAAAGACCAGTACGTAAATGCTGGTCTCATTCCTTCTCACGGCTTCTCAAACCAAACCAAATTATTAAACTACCCTGACAAAAACGATGAACAAATGATGTAGAGATACTTCCCCTACGTGTATGGATCTGTCTACCCAGGGGTGGTTCCCTATTGTTAGGGTGAGTTGTGGTATAGACTAATTTATGAGAGGGGATGCAGACGCTGCAGTACCCTATCTGTCCCTAGAGACGACATCATACCGCTACGTGAAACGGAAAATCGACTTTATACAGGCTGATTCATTATGAACAGTTTTTATTTCTTCATTACTCTTGTTGACATCGAGAAATAAAGCTTTGTGACACGAAAAAAATAAACAAAGGCCTCTAATGAAGTAACTGCGCCATTACTGTAAACAATATACTGTCACGTTTAGGGTTGCCACCCGTACTCTAAATAGAGCATTGTCCTCTTTTTAACCGTCTTCCTTCAAAAATTCCTTCAAAAGGAGGATGTTCTCAATTCGTCGGAATGTTTTTATATACGAGTGAACCAAAAAGTTCTTGGAATCAATATTAAAAAAATGCAAAAAGTTAAACAAAAATATTTTATTTTTCTACATAATCTCCCTCCAATGCAATGCATTTAGAATAACGCGTTTGTAAATTTCTTATTCCTTGCGGAAAAAAATATTTTTCTTGACTCTCGAAAAACTCCGCTACGGCAGTCATAACCACGTCATCATTGTGAAATTTAGTTCCACGAATTTCCTCTTTTAATTTTGGGAACAAGTGAAAATCACTTGGGGCTAAGTCCGGAGAATAGGGTGGGTGGTCAAGGAGATTGAAGCCAGCACAGGATTGCGTTGAGCGCAACTTCCGATCGATGAGTGACGATCGTTATCTATTTAGAAGAAACAACACGCCCAACGACAGTTTTCCACAACGTTTTTCTTTAATCGCTTCACGCACTTTCGGAATTAAATTTGCATAATAGGGTCCAGTAATCGTCTGGCCTTCTAGCATGTAATCAATAAACGGGATTCCTTTACTATCCCAGAATACTGAGGCCATAACTTTGCCAGCGGTAGGAGCAACTCGAAATCATGGATGGAGAGGATGGTCGTTTCCAAGGCATGCTATGTCTCTTAATTTCAGGATCGAAATGGTGGACCCACGTTTCATCCATGGTGACAAGGCGATGGCAAAAATTATCCGAATCTCGTTGGAACATTTCGAGATTACGCTTAGAAATTTCCCAACGTCGCATTTTGTTTTCGTCGGTTAACATTCGTGGCACCCATCTTGCCGACACTTTTCTGAACCCCAATGTCCAATTAAAATGGATTGAATGCTACCAAATCATATCTTTAGGAACTCAACTAAATGTTTTATAGTTATTCTTCTGTCTTCAAAACCAGATTCTCTACCTTTTCGACATTTTCTTCCGTAACGGAGGTTGAAGGCCGCCCAGAACGCGAGTCATCATTACAGCTTGATCTACCTCTTTTAAATTTAGCCACCAGTACGCAACCGTAGAATAGGGCATCATCCCCTTATGTCTACTGAATGTCCGAAAAAATTTCCTTCCTAGACGTTTTTTTCTGGCTGAGATATTTTATCACCGCACGTACTCACTCACTTTTATCCATAATTTTGCGTTTTTAGCAACTCGCTGCACAAAAAAATTTATTACGTGCGAACGAACTGACGAAAACAAGTGACACTTAGTATAAATATTGTGTGATCTCTTTAATTCGAATATCGATCTTCCCCCAAAAAGGTTTTATATATTTAAAGCACTTCTAAGAACTTTTTGATTCACCCTGGTATATGTGTTCCCCGATTACTCGAAGACGGCTGGACTGATTTGGAAAATTCTTTTTTTGTTTTTAAGGGTATACTTCCAGGTGGTCCCATTGTAATGACAATGGGACCAAGCGCGTCACAATGTATATGGTGAAGTGGAGCTGATGGTGAAGTACCAGGAGAACTCCTCAACAATTAACGTCCCTGCATCGAAATGCATTATTTTCACTTTTTATTTTGTTATTTGTATTTTGTGTTTCACGAATTGTGTCCAAATAAACATTATTCTTTCATTATTTTCTTTTATCGGAAAAAGCAACGTTTTGTAAAAGATGATCAGCAGTTGTCATTAGGCTATTGTAACTTAGATAAATTACGAACCGACCCACTAAAAAGTGAAAAATAAAAAACTTTTTTTTGCAAAAAACCAACCGACTTTCAAAAAAAAAACACCACCAAGTGAAAAATAACTTTAATTTCGGAAGTCGGTGGCAAAACCTAAAATACAAACCCAAAGAAACCGACTTCCGAAATTAAAGTTATTTTTCAATTTGTAGTGGTTTTTTTTTTTTGGAAGTCAATAGTTTTTTTACAAAAAAGTTTTTTTGATGTAGGTGTACTCTATAATCTATAACATCAATAAAGTAATAAAGTACGCTAAAAACTCTATTTGCGTCGACTCTGACTGTTACTGGCTTTTTACTGGTTATATATGTAAAGAGAAAAGAAAGGAAAGCTGCTTCCCTAAACTTAATAAAAACGAACTGATAATATATTTTAATTTAAAGTTTGATTGCAAAGGGGCGGTAACTATCTTCATAAACGACAATGTTGCGAAAAGTAACAAAAGTATATTTTTAAAGTTAAATAAGTATAAATAAATAAGTACTTAATCTTTTTTATACTGTGTACTTTTTGTTTGTTCTACCGAAATGAAAAAATACATTATTCGTCCCAAAAAAGGTGGCAACCCTGGTCACGTTGTATTCAAACGTGCTATGGAACCACGAGGCGATATAATATGTTCCGATACGAATCGGCTATCTGGTAAACAAACCCAATTATATTATACATTATTTTATTATTATTATTAGTACCTACTTATTCGTTTATCTTGTTAAAAAACAACGTATTGTCGTCAGGGCATCGACGCGTGTTCCACAGAGTTGCGGTTCACAGCGGCGACGCGTGGTCAAAACGCCGCCGCCGCCGCCGAGTCAGCTGGCAAGATGGAGGCGGGGTGCGGCGCGCATGCGCGGTTGTCATGACGCCGACATCGACAGCTGTAATGTTGTGAACAGAAACTATTTTGCGTATCGTTATTTTCTAGCTGAAACGAAAAGATGATAACTAACGTTTACTTGTATATCATCCAAAACATGGCCGGGAACGGCACCTCACCGCTATATTCGAGATCAGTGTGCAAGAGTAGATTAGTTTTGAGACTTGTATATCTAAAATCTTGGATTATCATATTAGGTATAATTTGAAGCCGAATGCGTCGTAATTATGAGATCAGTGTTTTACTAATTGAACAAAATTAAGCATAGGTACCTACTATCATTACGGAAAAGAGAACTAAATTAGATATTTATTTAGAAACGATTTTAGCTATTGCAAACTCAAATAACATAAAATCACGTTACGATAAAATAACTGCTAATGACGGTTTTGCACAACACTACACCTGTTAACGCGAATATAATAACGAGGGCACGGTGGATATTCAACCGTTCAACGATCAGTCTGTCTGTGGTGTTTGTGGGGGATACGCTATTGGATAGAGCGCGCCTTGAGGCTGCGAACTGTTTTCGTTTTTTTATTTGGCTTCTAGCCGTTGTATGGGTAAGTTTATTTAATAAAATCTCCTTTATAACCCTTTACAACACCTTTAAAGTTGAAAATGCAGTGATTAATAGAGTAATTTAAGACAAAGAGCGTGTACATGTATATCAGTGTAAATGTCAGTCGTAGGCTGTACAAAAACGTAAACAAAGCAACGTATGGTGTTCCTTTTTCAAATCACAGTGCAGAATGATTTGGCTGAAAACAAAAGAAACTGTTTATCAGTTAATAACCATGTAGCTTAGCTACTGATGGTTAATGTTTTTATAAGCTTTTATTTTTATTGGACTTCGTGAGATGCGACGCCGACGTGTCGGGAATTCCGCGAATTGCTAACATATTGTTTTTAAATACTGGCTTCCAATGTCGATCAAGACATTAAAATACATTATTTTAAATTCAAACCATTGTCATTGCATTACTGTCTTTGTTTTTATTTTATTAAATAATCGATAAGACATTAGCTCACCAGCTGGTAATTGTTTCAAAATAAATGAATAATTGAATAGGCTTACATTATAGTCCTTAAACAATGGACATGTCATGGCTTTTATGTGAATCCTATTGTCCTATGAGTCATTATTATTTAACTTTCCCTTAACCAACATGACGAATCGACATACGTAAATGTGCCTTAAGTTTGAATAATATTTTTCCTTTTAGAAAATTATTCGAACTTTATATTCTGCAAAATATGTACAAGATTATTTTATTTTAAACATGATTATAATGCTAAAATCCTTTTGTAATTATTTATTGAAGCCTGAACGTAACTGCTTTTGTGTTAAGGCGACGATAAACGATTTTTATTTATTTTAAACTGAAGATAACGTCTAAATGAGTAGTGTTAATGATTTGGATAAAATATAATATCCTAAAAAATAAAATAAAATACCTTTATTTCAGACCATAAGTCCATAAGTTATTAGTAATTAGTAACAGATAGTGCTTTTATGCAATGTTAGTGTTATTAGTACTTGTAATTTTATTTGATTGGTTTACGATGATCCTATAATTTTATTATATTTACCCATTGTCTTTGGATGGGGCAGTCCACTCTGCCAACAATCATTTGCTAAATTAGAGCATTTTCTTAATAACTTAATATATGAATATTTTAGATTATGTTTATAACATAATCTAATCTAATTAATTTGTAAAGTTATGTCTAACGCGAATAAACAACTAAGAATCACGCAAAAACTATCAAGCGTATTTTTATGAAGTCTTCACCATTTTAAAGAAAATTTAATTATTTATCTTTTAGTGTGTTTTAATATAGTTCCGACGGTCACAAAATCTTGACGACGTGAATAACTCTATTCTTCAGGTTCAAGATTAGTTTACTGTGAATAATTTGGTACTAAATTTAAAAAAAACAAATGCATTAGATTTAAATTACCTAATGTTAGAAGTAGCGAATGTGACGTCATATTGAATAGAGAAAAACTGGAATTTATTAATCAAATGGTTTTCCTAGGAATCACGCTAGACGAGAAATTACAATGGGGACCCCATATAACATCTCTTGCGGGGCGGCTAAGCTCGGCCGCTTATGCTGTAAGAAAGATTAACAGATGTAGAAACCGCGCGATTGGACTATTTCAGCTACTTCCACAGCATTATGTCGTATGGCATTTTACAGTGGGGTCGGGCTGCTGACATTGAATCCATCTTTATTTTGCAAAAGAGAGCTGTCAGAGCCATTTATAATCTACGTCGCCGCGATTATCTCAGGGAACTATTTAAAAGGATTAATATTATGACGGTACCTTGCCAATTCATTATGAAAATAATATGTACGTAAGAAAAAATCTACATATTCTTAATAAAATAAGTGTCAGACGTAATTTTAATACTAGAAATAAAGATAAAATAGATCAACCATTTTTCAGATTATCTAAAGTACATAAGTACATCTTTTAGGGGTATTGTGTTAAATGTTACAACAAAATATCTTGTGATATATTGCAATTAAATGAAAGAAAATATAAAACTACACTTTGTAAAAAAGCATATTATAGATTAGAGGATTATATCCAAGATGCTTGGAAACATGCTGGTTCTGCTCCATAGGACAATCTAGAGTGTAGACAAAATCAAACTGGTTGCTAATTAAATCGTATAATTTATTACCTTTTATGACACTGATTTTACATTCTGTGATTACTTTAGCTCATACACTGACTTATTACTAGATAAAATGTTAGGAAAATCGTACACTTTTACAATGCTTGTAAATATGTGAGCACCGTGTATCTAACACATATTTTATTTATCTGTCATTGCTTCATTTCTTATTGTTTTCCTATTGTGGCATAGTAATTTCATTCTAGGTGCATCGTCTTCACATATAATTATACAAAGTGGATATGAACGTATGACATTAAATTAAAACTAGCACCGTACTAGTCCATGGAAACATTTTAAAACACGAAGATTAGTAGTTCATGGAAAATTAAAAAAATGCAGTTTTCAAACAAAATAAATAGCAGAATCAACTGCATAAAAAGTAAACACGCTTTATCTACGAAAAATCACTGACTAACGGTGCGGTGCGGGGTGCGGGGCGCGGCGGCGGCAATGTTTATTACGGACTCGGATACATCATGTTGTAAAATAAGAAAATGAAAAATAATTTCCTGTGGCTAAAGTATTCATTGGATTTGATTGATTTTTTGTATACGGGTAAAGAACATGATTCTCTTTACGTGATTTAAATGAATGTCAATCGTCCTGTTCCACCTTGTATAATAAATATACTTATACATAATATTGTAAAATATTTTAAAAGAGTAACGGTGGAGTTTATGGCCGATTCTTCTCCATACGAATCTACCTTTTGGAAGTGGCGAATAGACTCAATTTGACGTTCAAAAGTGCCTTTTATGTGTCTATTTGAAATAAGTGATTTGACTTCGTCTTTTATAATACCTTTTGTTTTATGTATAATAAAATAATAATGCGTCTAATTTGGGACAACGCTCCTTAATGGGCGAGTCCTATTACTGGGTGGACATACGACGCGTTGCGTGAGCCCAGCACAGAACACGCAAGCTATGCACTCAAGGCCGTTGGCATATAGCTGCATCTTAAGAAGGAAAAAGAGAGAAACCCTTAAAGTTTATAAACTTTTATATAAGTTGGTTTATTATTTTACAGCAGGGGTTCCCAAACTTATTTTGTCTACAGAATAAATTATTTTTTAGCGCCCCCATTTTTTCACCTACTTCAAAACCACTACCTAGATAAAATTACAAATCACCCCCTAAGCCTCTACACAACGCCCCCATTTTATTTCTGGGTCTCTTACTGCCCCATTTAGGCCTGCAGCGCCCACAAGGGGGCGTTATCGCCAACTTTGGGAAAGGCTGTTTTACAGTTTCAGGAAACTATGGACTGTTTCAGCACCTTTTGGTTCGTTTGAATTTACATTACGTTTACTTCGCGCGTTCATGCAAGAGCCTCTGTTTTAACTGTTATTTCCTAACAGAGAAGTTGCAAACAAGACATTAAATCCGAAAAAGGTTTTACTCTTCTCGAAAGATAACACTTTGAGGGACAAAACCCACTTGCTATAGGTATATTTTATAAGCAGGCAACAAAGTCCCACATGCAGCGGTGTTTGGATGCAATTTGCAGAGAAACTCGACCCAGTTCACTTTACGTTGTCTCCGCACGCAAAACGTAACGAGTAGTTAGGTTAACTCTCTTTTAAAACAATTTTCTTTATCTTTGCAGCCTTAATCATCCCACTGCTGGACTAAGGCCAAAGGCCTCTCTTTTCGTTATCCAAACACTTCTGTTTTCTGGTAATGCGGGCCAAAACTTTCGATAGGAGCCATTAGTTTTGTTCAAATAATGTTACTCTATTAAATAGCAGCGAATTACTCGTAATATGCCTAGGTAATATACTCGATAAACACTACCTTTTATTTACCTACGTAGAAGCTGATAGAGATATTATTATATCCATATACCTAACCCAGGAAAAATAAAAAAAAAAAATCCTTCTAGTCACTCCGATAAAAAAACTTTGAAAGCAAGTGGAAAACGGATTATAAAATAATTGTATGTCAGGCTGACAAAAAATTGTTTTATTATTCGTTTCATTATCAGCAATAATGACCAGTCAGATATTGTTCACGATAGACGCCCACTACCTATGACGCTATACCCGATGACGCGGCGACAACGCATGCTCGTCTGAAAGGTCAAACGCCTACGCACTTGCTGTCATAACGTCTGCCACCCCTCACACTCTGGGGAATTGAACTTCAATATTCTGATAACCCACTTTTCTATTGAAACATGACGCACGTATTCCTAATGGGGTAAGCAGTGGTGTGTATTACACCCACATTTTGCCAATTATGATTGAAGTTTCGTGTACGTTCAAAGCAGGCAATCCCGTTGATATCAGGATTGTTATACAATCATGTCAATGGTTAAGAATTTCGTCTGTTGAACCATGCAATGTTTAACAGAACAGATGAAACAAACATTGATGGGGGATATGGTAACCACTATACTATTTTGATGGTGGTATAAAGGGGAAACCACTGATAAACATATTGTAATCATACGGTTTTACCCAATATTTGCTATTCCACCAATTCGCACTAAGCGTTTCCAAATGTCTTTTGTGATGCGCACAGCAAAGGAGTGGAACTCTCTGCCTGCGTCTGTGTTTCCGAACGTATACAACCCCGATCTCTTCAAAGTGAGAGTTAACAGGCTTCTTCTGGGTAAGCTCGCTCCATCGTCGACTTTGTCTCTGTCATCTCTGACCTAGACTAGAGTCAAGAGCATACCTATCTTAAATAAAAAAAAATTTAAAAAAAAAAATCCAAACGGCGTAATTAAGTAATTACGCCGTTTCAGAAAATATAGATATATTTTAATTCAATCCATAATCAGTACTATGTATTTTCCTTGAACATCATCCGCATAATATGTCTATATGAGTGATTACTATAGGCAATGTTATTTAATGTCATACATTGCATTGCAGCAAACAGCACATGTTTTGCATAATAATCTGAAGATTTTCCAGATTTCTACATGCCTAACTACCTCTATAAATACATATGTACGAGTATATAATTTTTCTGTACGTCTGTACTGAACTCCTCCTAAACGGCTGGACCGACTTTGATAAAAAAATTGAATGTGTTTGAGTGAATCCCTGGATGGTTTAGATTCATAATTGGACCCAGTATGTTGCGCTGTTCGGACAGGACAACGTCTGTCAGGTGCGCTAGTTTTCTATACAGGGTGTAAGGGACAGCCCTCCGCAGACTGATGGGGTGAATTCAGTATATCGTACTAAGATGACCGGTACATGAAATTATTTCAGGAACGTTAGGGGAATCCAATAAAGCTGATTTGTTTTATTACCTCACACGCAATGTATCGTTACCGTGGCAAAACACGCGTAGCGAACGGCAGCGCAGCGAGCCTTCAGCTGCCGAGTATTTCAACGTCCATTGCTGATTTTTTTTATTTTAGCTGTTTTATTTACATAAATGGAGTGCTGCGTACAGAGCATGTAATTTTACATTGAAATAAAGGAATAGTAACTGAAAAAGCGATTAAGAAAAAGAAATTTTTCCTGAGAATATTTCCGGTGGAATATAATTCAATATAAGTAGCTGCATGCACCCTGTTAGTTTGCGGAGGGCTGTCCCTTACACCCTGTATAAAGCTATTACTGCTTGCATATAAAATAATTCCCATTCTTTTCCTTGTTCTACTTGCCCTTTACATTGAAAAGTCATGCGAATAATTGCAATAGCGAGACAGTACATATAAGGGCTTCCGAATTCCTTTGTAGAAATCAAAGACGGGGAATCAAGGACGCCAAACGAGGGGCAGCCCTTAAAAATTTAAAAATGTATCAAAAACGTTAATTCTAGGTAAATCGTAGCTCAGTTCTGGACTGACACAAGATTGCCTTTGACACACTGTGAAGAAGTTAACCTGAACTTATCAGAAGGTGCTGCAACAGTCCACAGGTTTCTGAAACTGTAAAATAACAAAACAACTACTTTATAAGTTTATAAGCTTTAAGGGTTTCTCTCTTTTTCCTTCTTAAGATGCAGCTATATGCCAACGGCCTTGAGTGCATAGCTTGCGTGTTCTGTGCTGAGCCCTCGCCATCAAGGAGCGCTGTCCCAAATTAGACGCATTATTAATTTATTACACATACAATAAAAGGTATTATATTAAAACACGTGTATTATAAGATAAATAATTAAATTATCTTTAAAATGGTGAAGGTTTCATAAAAATACGCTTGATAGTTTTTATGTTATTCTCAGTTTTTTGTCCGCGTTAGACATAACTTTACAAATTAATTACACTTTTTAATATAAATATAATCTAAAATATTCACATATTAAGTTATTAAGAAAATGTTCTAATTTAACATATATTTTTTCCAAATCATTACCAATACTCGTTTAGACGTGATATTCAGTTTAAAATCATTAAAAGTCAGCTATCGTCGCCTTTTCTCGTGCTGAGCTCAGCACCCTAATTGCATAATACACCATCAATCACAATCTGAATGATTTTAAAGCATATTGCAAATCCATTGCTCCATATGTTGAAAAAAATTGTCTGCTCAACAACGTAAATAACGCAATTAATGTTGTTGAACTGTACAAACCGATTCCTACTGTACCTAAGTGTGATACGCAATTAGGGTGCAGCTTGCACCTTTCACAGTGGGCCGCATTCATAGTACTGTACAACACTATCGCTCCTCGTAGTGGGTTACATTCATAGAGCTGCCGGTATACGGCTACATTGCTATCACGCGAATCAGGAAGGCCGCGGCTGCGATCAGTGCGACCGAATCTAGCGCAGTGCAGCCGGGTGCGACCTCGTCCGACCTCCTATCACTTCCTAGCTGCCTTTGTAAATGAGGTTACATAGCTTCGATAGATAAATAGACGAACTATTTGCTGTACTTGAGCTAATCGCATTAATATTATAAACGCGAAAGTTTGTGAGGATGGATGGATGGTTGTTTGTTACTCTTTCACGCAAAAACTACTGAACGGATTTTGATGAAATTTGGCACACAGATAGTTTATAACCTGGATTAACATACAGAATACTTTTTATCTCGATATCCCCACGGGATCGAGACTTATGCGGGTGAAACCGCGGGGCGCTGCTAGTTAGAAATAATTCAGATGATAAATCGAGAAACATGAATAAGTTGTTTAGAAGCTGATCTTGTTAGCAAGTCTGTCGAAATAATCGGACAGTGGTAATTTGTGTGTAGCTCCAAGAAGGAGTTAATTTAATTACTTACTTATTGCCAGTCTCTTGGGTACATAAAAATTACCAGTCGACAGCGATGCGAAGGAATTTTTCGGCGCCATATTTTAGTTTTTTTTTTTTTAATAGTTTTAGTCAGGTTAGTATATGTAGGATATATACCTATATACAAGATGTAACATAAATAACGCACAACCTCTTAAGAGGACATTGTACTCATTATTATGAACAACTTTTACTATGGGACCAAACCTGAAATCTTGAAAAAAAAAATCTGCTGTTCTCTACATTATTTTATGTTCGCATGACTCGCCAAAATGTAGGGAACATCTGATTTTTATAACGATTTCACGTTTGGTCCCATAGCAAAAGTTGTTCATAGTGATGAGTACAATGACCCCTTAAGAGGTTGTGCGTTATTTAAGTTACACCTTGTATATGTATTACTAGATTAATATTGAGCTTCGTTGGTCTTTGATTACATTTCAGCTTTCAAACAGACTATTAAGGTCGTCAAGTTTTGTCTTGTCTGTATTTAAAACTTAAAATATAAGACCTCTATGATAACTTAACCTACTTGCTCAAGGCCCATCCTTTCCTTTTCGCTACTAAGTAATGACTGCGTCCTTTCACAAGCTATTTGTAAATTGCTTGCTTGTTTGCTCTATATCATTTTAATGTGAAGATTACACCAGCGATACATATTGCCGTCAATTTCTTCAGAAAGCCACCTCGCCTCATAATGGAACCCTCTGAAAAAAGGAGACTGAAAACTACTTTAGACACGTCAATTTTTTAAAGTTCTTAATTTTTTTTTCTAATGTGTGGAAAAGGGCTTTTAACACATGAGAGGAATTCTCCCAGCCTGATCTGCAAATAGTATTCACGCGCTAAATTAAAGGATCAGCTTTTTTTTAAACACCACCAGATTTAGGGGATCGAATTGAAATAACTCATAAATAATTATGTGGTACATAGTAGGTTTTACTTGCCCAACTCATACACGTGTCTTTACACGTGAAATATACAGATATACGCAATTTTATTTCGGTTTTTATGTCGAAATCTATAAGACAATTATATGAAGAACAAATTGATTAGATAAAGATAAATATATTATTAGCTTTAGCAAATAGTGGGCAAATTATTAACTATCTCTTTTTATTACAGTACCTAAGTATTTAGATTAGATATGAATAATAAAAAAAATCCTAAAATAAATAAAATTTATATAGGTAATGAATGGAATTGGCCATTAGGTACTATTTCTAAAGCTGACGTGAGTAAATTTTATAGTTTGCACAACACCTGGATTGAACGTAAAATGGATCATAAAATCATAATTTAATTCATGATGAGATTAGTGAAGACAACTGGCACAATAAAGCTGTTTTGAAAACGATTTTTCGATTTGAGAAATGCTTTTTAATAAGTACTCTAATTTTGTAAGAACACCGAATAATCTACAAAAACTAGGCTACAATCCTTTTAGACTACCAAATGTTTCAGTTTCACACACACACACACACACACACACACACACACACACACACACACTCAAAAAAAACAATTTAACTGTATAAAAGAAACAAAATGTTTAAAACCTTTCATTCGCTTTCCCGTAGTTTCAATAACAAGTAGTGTTCCGTTGTAAATAGTTATAATTATCTACAAATGAATCACGTTACAAAGAATCTGCACCCGAGTACAAGCAGGCACATACTTCGCGGTAAAAAGTAAACAATATAACTGCTCATAGTTACGTTTACACTGAAACACTAGTGAGTACTAAAAGTTTTCAGTGATTCAACATTCCTGTAGTTTTAATCACTGCTTGGTAAATAAAACACTCACGATGAGACTTATGTATCAATATTAGTTTAAAGAGTCAGTCAGTTAGTCAGAAAATTGAAGCTAGTCGCCCATTCCAAAACGTAGATCTCTATGGAGAAGAATGGGCAAGAAACTCCATGGACACTCTTTTAAATCAAAATTGTTACAAAATCCTGGGTATATTGTTCTTGTTGCTTCTATATGTAAGAAAAATGTAAAAAATAAATAATTAAAAACAATTCAAAATATAAGATTAAAAATAAGCCCTGGCAGCTAAGAGATGACCAGTCTCCACTGACGGCGCCCGTTCACGAACATGACGCGTGGATCAGCACCATCCAGCTCAACCATTTTGTAGGGAACCGAATGATCCAACACACGCGCCACCATCAGCGAGACATTTAAGTGAGCATGACATACTCTCCCTGCCAGCTTCCCTTCGGAGCATCATCAACTCTACCGCTATTGAAAATAGGCACAATCAATAGTGTCTACTATTGCCAAAGAAATATAGTTACAGTACGAGTATTTAACATCTTTATATTATTATTAGAGTATAGATTTAAGCGGGCTGACTGCCTAGGATGCGACTCGATCTTCTTTTTAGTAGCGACTCTCGTGAAGACTATTTGAATGCACCCCTGGCAAGATTGCCTTCCTGTCAACCCAAAGCTGCCATTTAATCACAATTTTCTAAATTGTGACTTGACTTCCATAAAGAGTTTTAAAATGTTGTTGTTTGAGTTTTCGACTCTGGTTTTTCCAAACGATATCCACAATACAACGCTAATACTCTCTGCTATCTTTATTACAAACTCCAATCAATCAATCAACTCAGCCTATCGCAGTCCACTGCTGGACATAGGCCTCTCCCAGTCTGCGCCACAACACCCTGTCCTCCACCTTCCGCATCCAGTCTGTCCCAGCCATCTTCTTAAGGTCGTCGGTCCATTAAGCTGGAGGGCGTCTCACACTATGCTTGCCAATACACGGTCTCCATTCCAGGACTCGTCTGTTCCACCGGCCATCAGTCCTTCAACTACACTTAAACTTTATTACAAACTTAACATTTTGTTAATCATTGTCAGAACCCTGACCTGTGACAAAACAAGGGTTAGCTGTAGTAGTAGGTACTTCTATCGATCGCTAATGCTCAATGTTACTTCAGCAAATACCATTTAGTTTATTGTCTGCATGACCCATTAATTTGTTCAGTTTTATTCTGGTGTTATAAAATGTTACCCTTTTGGCCAGAGTTTTTCATACTAAACAGCTTTTCATGAAAACAAATTTGACAAGACCGAATTTCCCTTTTTATTTTTCATATTTTCTTTAAACATGATCATTGTGAAAATTCTGGTCTTAGTCATAACTAGATTAGGTTTAAACTCTGCAGGACCCATAGTATTGAACGTCCTTTCAACTAAACAACAAACCAGCAAAGGCCTTAAAAACTCAAATATAGTCCATTCTATACAAAGGCACAGCAGACATAACAAAAGTATAGACAAGAAACAATGGCCAGTTCATTTCTGCACCAAGTAGGTAAATTAACGGCATCTTATTTCAACGCTGTCTGGACACACAAGTAGGCTAAAGTAGTCATAAGAAGCCAATCAATTATGTGGCAACATGGGCACATAGTTATCGACGTATAGGACCCTTATTACCCGCAGATTGGGCTACATTGGCCGAAGGGCCGCGGGGTATTGGCCGAGTTGACCCAATAAAGGATAATGGAGAATGTATTTTGTACTTGCGCTGCGGGATCATTTATTATAATAATTGGCAATTCTGGCGAGGAAAATGGAGTGGCGTGGAATAAAGTAGAAGATAATGAACTTTATTTATTGCGTTTAGTGCTGGTCTGGGTTACAAGAGCTGATCTACTCTACCGTGGGCTGTTTCCTGGCAAAAGGTGAATTAAATTAGCAAATTCAGTACCTACAGTACCAACTTGCATTAAAAATTGGTAGACGGAAGATTGAGAAATCTTTGAATTTTCCAAAATGCTCGTTTTTGCAGTACTTACCACAGCAGGCTATATTTCAATCTTAATTTCAATGTATTTTAAAACTTTTATCTCTATATGTCATTAGGATTGACGCGTGCTATATTTTCTAAATTATCGGAATAAAAAATGGTCTTGAGTTAGCGGGTCCCCTTTTGATCTCCGAACGATTTAGGTTGACATAACCCATTATTGACCACTGTACCAATTTGGGAACACTCAATAAATAGCGTTCCCAAATTGGTACAGTGGTCAAGAATGGGTGATAGATTTATATACAAAAGCACCATTGATCCCATTGTGTAATACATAATATAATAATTCAACCTTTTAAAACAGGGGAGTGAACTTTACTCCGGAACTGAATTTTACATTTTGACATAACAAAACAACTTGAATATTCCCGTGATATTTTTAAAATTTAGTAATTAAGTAATGAAAATGAACAACAATGGATCAATGCTTATATGACAAAGACTCGTTTTAAAACAAAAAAACATTAACATAACTACGTCAGAGTTCTCCCAAACCAGTGATTCATTCAGTAATGAGTAACAAAGCTACGGATGACAGAGAACATTACGTACCGACTCAAACTGGGACAACGTATCCATACGTTGACATCTTCCAAGATGTGTTAAATATTTTCGTTGTTTCCGAAGAATTCCGAGCATTTCCAAGTAACATAGCCATGCCAGTTCATGACCGGAGCGGGTTGGAAGTGTTGGAACATACCACTTTGTTCTTGCACTGCGGTCGGCGCGGGCGCATGGATATGACATCACAAATAATAATTGTAGTGGGTACCTATATTTAGAACTTCAATATTAGTAGCTAACGTTACTGCTGCTACTGCTTTTCGGTGGTGAAGAGTTAGAGTCGAGTGTTGAAACTGTTGAAAGTCCACAAAATCGTAGACGTTTGAACTTTGACCCCTGCCGTATTATACAAAGATTATTTTCTCTTAACTTTATCAGATATTTCAGACTTCTACTTGTAAATATTGACAGCATCAGAACTGCGAATAGATGAGCTAAACTTCAAAGATAAAATTGGATTATTTTCCTTAAAACTTAAGAAAAATATCACATCTTGGAGATAATTCAATGATAAAGAAAGAAAGAAATAAATAAAAATATTTTATTTGGGACACACACAGGAGCGCTAAATACAAAAAGTTAAATAAGGCGTATTAAAAACATACAAATAAAAAAAAACTAACTGATAACACAATTTTCAAGATTTAGCTGACAGTATCACAACTTTTAAAAAGTAAGTGTTACAACAAAGATAGTGATATCGTGTTGCAAATAAAATTACCAATCATTGAAAGTTAATTCGTTTTCTATAATGATGCGTACGAATGACTGCCAAGACAAATGCCAACGACATTTCGACTTCTCGATACAATGATGTATGAACACAAGCATAACATGTAGAGCCAACTAGGTGATTCTAATAGAAGTAGAAGATAGAGTTGTTTTATTATGTCAAAATGCAAAATTCAGCCTCGGAGTAAAGTTCATTCCCCTGTATAAAAGTTAAATGTATTATGTAATACATAATGGGATCAACGATGCTTTTATAAATAAATCTACCCTAATGTCAACCTAAATCATCTAGAGATCAAAAGGTTACAAACTCACTAACTCCAGACCATTTTTTATTCCGATAATTTAGAAAATATAGTACTGGTCAATCCTAAGATTTTGTCGTTCGAAATTAAGATTGAAATATAGCCTGTTATGGTAAATACTGCAAAAACGAGCATTTTATACACTGATAAATACATACCTACCTATCTAGGTACGTATGTATTTATAAGTCTACCTACTACAATTATTTTCAGGAAAATTCAAAGATTTCTCAATCATCCGTCTACCAATTTTTAAGGTAAGGTACTATAGGTACTTAATTTAATAATTTAATTCACCTTTTGCCAGGAAACAGCCCACGGTAGAGTAGCTCAGCTCTCGTAACCCAGACCAGCACTAAACGCAATAAATAAAGTTCATTATCTTCTACTTTATTCCACGCCACTCCATTTTCCTCGCCAGAATTGCCAATTATTATAATAAATGATCCCGCAGCGCAAGTACAAAATACATTCTCCATTATCCTTTATTGGGTCAACTCGGCCAATACCCCGCGGCCCTTCGGCCAATGTAGCCCAATCTGCGGGTAATAAGGGTCCTATACGTCGATAACTATGTGCCCATGTTGCCACATAATTGATTGGCTTCTTATGACTACTTTAGCCTACTTGTGTGTCCAGACAGCGTTGAAATAAGATGCCGTTAATTTACCTACTTGGTGCAGAAATGAACTGGCCATTGTTTCTTGTCTATACTTTTGTTATGTCTGCTGTGCCTTTGTATAGAATGGACTATATTTGAGTTTTTAAGGCCTTTGCTGGTTTGTTGTTTAGTTGAAAGGATTTTCAATACTTTCAAGGTCCTTAGTCGCAGCTTAATTCTACCTCTATCTTTACCTTTACCTCTGATCTGGAATTTCTCAGTAGCAGCGCGCAATCTGGATTTGTGCCTTTTGATGGCAATAGGCTCGCCTCCTATTACACATAACTGGCGAAATGTGGGTGTACTATAGGTGCACCTCCGCCTAACTCATCAAGAAATACAGGCGTGATGTTATGTTATATTGTCATGTAACTGTAAACATTTGTACACGTGTAGTTGCTAGCTGGTTCTGCGTTCACACCCGATAGTACGGGTTTAGAACATAATCGATTCCATGCACTCGTGTTCATTACTCATGTGTCGATGCCTACCCATGCCTTGTCTGCACTAATGTCATGCTCATATAGCTGACTTTTTATAATTTGCTTACTTTTAAAACATCACTTAATTGAAAAGGCGTTTCTTGAATCAATAGAATAGGGAAGAACGATCTTATCGGCTGCCAAGTCTAGACAATACCTAGATCTGCACTCTAATTGCGTAACATACTATTGATCAGAATCTGAATCTTTTTGAAGAAAATTGCTAATCCATTGCTTCTTAAGTTTGAAAAATTTGTCTGCTCAACAACGTACATAGCGCAAAGAATGTTGTTGAACTGTCAAAATAAAACCGATTCAACAACACACACATACATACACATAACGTACTTATAGAAGTATGTTACGCAATTGCCTCGCTGAAGAAACTTAGGCCTATATTGTAATTTCTGAATGTTCGCTTCAGCGCGGAGTCACCCACTGCTGGGCACACCCACTGCTGGGCACAGGCCTCCCATTTGTGAAAATAACTGATATCTCAACGAGTAATCGGTACCTATTGAAGCCATACGTGAAGCGATATCATATCACCTATCGGACGAGATCAAGTCCTTTTTACATGACAAAGATTAATGAGACGGTGCGTCGTATTCGTATTACGATAAGAAACTGTCATGTGGACGACTATTTTTACTCTTTTATCTAAAATGCGCAACAAATGGATTGCGCACACAGTTAAAAGCGTCAATGTATTCAATATAAATATACAAAAAGAAATATTTTTGTGAATTATCTTTGCAGCATTGATCGTAAACTGTGATCATGAAACATACGCCACATATTGTTTATTTCAATCAATGTCGGCATTTACAATTTAAAAACATGTACACGCATGTTGCCTTAACCACAGAATATATCCTTAAGAACTGCTTATTCGTTTTGCACATGAAGTTGTTTCAACTATCTATTTTATGTACTTATAACAATGCTAATCTCTCTAAA
Organism: Fissipunctia ypsillon; assembly: GCA_947568875.1. Lineage (NCBI taxonomy): Eukaryota > Metazoa > Arthropoda > Insecta > Lepidoptera > Noctuidae > Fissipunctia > Fissipunctia ypsillon. The sequence continues at coordinate 19,743,979 of OX387660.1, read as the reverse complement.
TGCTATTCCAGAGCGTGAAAAACCATCATCAGTGTTGTTAGAGAAGCAGCGTGAGGCGCTCGTCAAGAGCGTCGAGGTCGCTACGGATCGAGGCCGGGATGAAGGCCTGTATGAGCGGGGGGCGGAGGCCGAGCCGGCCGGGCCCGGCGTGGGCCGCTGGGGCGCCGAGTGGCCGAGTTGACTCAGCTCGGAGGCGGAGCCCTCGCCCGACGCCGGCGGGCCGGCGGGCGGGCCGGGGTTCCGGACGAATGACGTGACCCGGCCGGCCCGGGACCTGACCAGACCGCCGCTGCCGCGCGCACGCTGGGGCCCGGCGCGGCGCCCGCTCGTTCTCTCAATCGCGCGTCATGAGGAGCTCGCTACGCGCGCCGAGTCCGCGCTGCGCCGCCTGCTGCTCACCGACAACTACGACTCCGTCAGCAACTTCATCTCGCTGTTCGAGGCGTGGGATCGCGCCGGCGACCCGCTGGCCCAAGTGTACGAGCGTTATGCGCCGCCCATCCGTGCACGCAAGCACACGTGCGTGGGCCTGGGCCTGGAGCTGGTACGGCGCTGGCGCAGCCTGGAGCGGGACTTCAGCGGCATCAACCGCGCCACGGCGCTGCTGTCGTGCGAGGAGGCGGTGGTGGACGTGCGCGAGTACGTGACGTGCGGCGACGGGCCGGCCGCCGTGCTGGCTGCGGAGAAGGAGCACGTCATGGTGGGCATCCAGATCCGCGTGGACGGCCGGCCCGGTGTCATGCTGGCCGACCCTGGCTATCACGTGCCCAGGATCGTCACCGTCATGCAGGACCGGAATTATCCGCACACCGGTGAGTACCAACATCTGAAAACCTCATGTTTTTATAGAAATAAAGAATCCATAAACTCATGTAGCAGGTCGAAAGCATCTTCTACCAATCGAAAGCATCTTCTACCAATCGAAAGCATCTTCTACCAATCGAAAGCATCTTCTACCAAATCTTCAACCCCTTTTAACGCCTGCTAATCTATTCTGTTAAAATCTCACCATGAAAATTTTGGTGAAGTGAGCTGTCAATAGTGACAATCTTTAGCATTGATAAAATGACAGCTCACTTCAAGATCACTTCTCATAAGTTTTCACGGTGATATTTTTACTGAATCGACCGGCTGGTCGTTGTGCAGGTTGGTTCGTGCAGTCGGACGAGACGCACTGCCGCAAGGAGTACAGCTACTCGTTCAACGTGCTGAACGCGGGCTACATCGAGTGGCACGAGCGCGAGACCCGCGGGGAGGCCGTCAAGTGTCAGACGTCGCTGGTGTTCGCCGCGCGGCCCTACCTCGACGGAGTCAACGTCACCGAGAGGAGGAACCTCGTCTACAACTTCAGGTATCATATTGAGAGCTGCTTATTTTGCTATTCGTTTCTCTAGCCAGCGATGTTTCAGCATTTAGCCATTTTATTTTATCGAAAAGGCACCTTTTTGTTTATACTGCGCACGCTTGTTTAAGTTCAAGCATTGTTCCACAGACCTCATTTCCTTTAAATAGATCTATGTTATGCCAGAACATTAACCAGAACAGATCGAAAACTAGGTAATTGTTTGTTATCAATCGCATCAATCATCCTAGTTTTAAGATTTTTGATTTGTGTATCGCTCCGACCTTCTAACGACTCTTTATTACTGTTCTTGGCCAACATTCCTATTTAGCATAACGCAGTCCATTTTGTCTAAAATCCACTTCAAAAAACACAAACCATACCTATCTATCTATTGTGTCTACTTCTGGAATTCTCCAACAGCTCCCGGCTTCTTAGTAAAAGGTTTACTTATGTACCTAATTTTATCTGGAATGGGAATTCCTGGTTTCTAACGTCAAGAAAAGATCGACCCATAATTTTTTCTACCTACATAAAAAGGATTTTCGGTGGATTCTTTGGGTGCTTTCTCACATTTTGACGTACAAATTAATGACCGACCCATCACTATCACTATACATTTATTAAACAAAGTCCCCCAGCTGCGTCTGTCTGTCTGAACGCGATAAACTCAAAAACTACCAAACGGATTTTCATACGGTTTTCACCAATGGCCGGAGTGATTCATAGGGAAGGTTTAGGTGTATAATTTATTAAAGTTTTGTGTAAATTAGCTGAAAAAATCATGTCGACTGGGAGCTTTACTGGCGTGGGCCGCGTAAACCAATAGTTGTATGAAAACAATGTATATTACGAATCAATACATCGTTTACCTGGATTAACCGATAGGATACTTTTAATACCGGTAGTACTTTCCCGTGGGATATTTCCGACCTCCACGCGGGCGAAACCGCAGACAAAATTTAGTAGTACATAATTATAATAGTATTTATGTAAGTACTTATGACAAATTTTTCCCTTCCTTGTTCCAGGAGCCTCCTCTCCCGCGATCAAAAAGGCCACCTGATAGCCGGCCTGTACTTCCCGGTGGGGGCTACCATCAAAGATGCACAGTTCACGCTCTTCCTCAACAACGGGCCGGACAAGCGGAAGACTAAGTACAAGTTCAGCACCTTCGCTGATCCACTTCACGTGAGTACCACACTGGAACATTACCTATTAAGCAGGCTGAAGCTAGGCGAAGGAGAAGAGTGGAAGAAGTTATATCTGTCGGTGTATTATTGTATAGTCCGTCGCGCTCAGAGGCCTGTACCGCTTTGAGAGTGCACTGTGCACGGATCAATCTACCTAATCACTAAGAACAGGTTTTGCTGAGACAGGTCTTGTTGTTTCTCCTTTCTTTTTTATTTAATTTCTGTAAGTTTAGTTGATTACTAGTTTTTTTATTTATTTATAAATATAAAAAATTACGTATTAGGTACATATGTTGAAACTAAATAAAGGTTCATTAGAAAACCAGCGTCAGACAGCATCTGTCTGGCATTAATACTGAAATGAACCTTTTTGGCGCAGCCATGAGGCACACTATTGTTGTTAAAACATTATTTACACTTTTTTATTTTGTTATTTGTATTTCGTGTTTCACGAACTGTCTAAATAAACATTGTTCTTTCTTTATTTAAGTTGCGTGTAGTCTCAGCCAGCTGGCGGCTGCTAGCCAAAGGACCTCTTCCTCTTTTCGCTCGTTAGGTTTAGCAAGGAACTACTGCAGGCGATAGTTGAGTTGAGAAAGTACCTATGCTAAAATAAAATGAAAGAGCTCCGAGACACTGTCGGGATTTGATCACTTAGGTTTTGTTGGGATTTTTGTGTTCCACGCGCGCCTCAAAGAGATGTCAGCACTAACTGATGGGGTCCGCTAGGGCCGATGCCTGCCAGGGTCGCGGGATGTTCGAAAGAGTAGTTACTGTGGCCCCGGCACAGGGAACTGAAGGATCACGGGTAGGTTTTAGTCAGTAAAAGTCTGACACGCCCTCCCGCTCCGCCCAGAGCGGGAGAAGTCATTTGACGATTTCCCACCCAAAAAAAAAAAAGGTTTTGTTGGGATTCGCAGTTTGGCAGATAGGCAGTTTTCATCTTTAAATGCATGTGAATATCACACGCTCTAAACCTGTACAATATCGGGCTCAAAGGTCAATACACTAAAATGTTTTAATCTGTTCAAACAATAATCTGTAATCGAATCTTAAACAAAGCCGCTGTGACCGGCTGCGAAGGTTACATAGCTACTCTAAATAATGGCTTTCCGGTCGCAAGTGGCCACTTGAGCTACCCGGTTCACAGCCGTGTGTAAACGTAGAACCTGAATAAGATTGCAGAAACAATGAGAACTGAGTCTGACTGATCGAGTTCTTGTAAACATAGCTAATGATTTAAATTTAACCTTCGGCTACATTGTGGGACGAATGAATGTGTTTTGAGAGAACTCACGTGCGCCGAGCGTATGAAAAATATTGAGATATGATTGAATGATCGACTGCCTCGTTGGTCGAGTGGTCGCAAGCGCTACTGCTGGGCATGAGGTTCGATTCCCGGGTCGGGCAAAGTGTTATTGGGTTTTCCTATCTGGAATTTTTCAGTAGCAGCCCGGAGCCTGGATTTGTGCCCCGTTGATAGCAATAGGCTCGTCCCGTATTACATGGGACTTGAACATAACTGGCAAAATGTGGGTGTACTATAGGTACACCTCTGCCCAACCCTTCGGAGAAACAAGGCGTGATGTTATGTTATGATTGAATGTTTCGTTTGGTAGGCACGTGAGAAGTAAAAACTAAACTACAGCTCCTAACATGTTATGTAGGTACCTAACTACATTTTGGGTGTCCCTAGCCTCCGGGGCAGAAGTTAGACAATCCCATAATATAACTTGTTTACCCCTTGTCTCCCCGAACACCTCTAGGTACCGTCCCCACAAAATTATGGGATGTAGTGCAGTAGTGCAGCTACAATTATCATTAGAGGGAAGCCGAAGAAAAAATTGTTCTGTTCTCATAAACTCAAGCATAAATCTGTTGGTTTTTAATCTTATGATGTATTAAACTAGTATTAAACATAATTATGTAATGTGATGTGATACACAGTTACATACACAGGTGTACCATATGGCAAAAGTAGATATTAAGAAGAGTGATTGTTGCGTAGGGAAGCAGACAAGAATCGGGTTGTATGAAGGCCACGCCCTTGATGTAGTGTGATTTGAGGTGGGCAACCAAATGCCAAGAACAATTGCGTTTTCACTTCACAACCTCGGAAAGATTCTGTTTATTATTCGAAATCTGAGTGCAAAAGTGCATTTTATCCGCTAGCGTGGAAAGATTTTTTAAATTCGGTACCGCCAGTCCACTGAAAATGCATTATAATACTTATTTCATGTCAATGCGCCAACCTCATTTTTAGAATAATCGCACTGGCGAGCAGGACGACAGCGTGAAAATAACTTTCAATTTTACTAATTTTAATAACAAAGTAAACACTAATATAATAATTAAGCTGTTTTTCTTGGACCTAGCATTTTCCTCGCTGTAGTGAGGTGAAAATTTGTGTTTCACTCGGCAGCAAAGTTATTCTGCGTCTCGTACCTTTGAAACCCTCGCTACGCTCAGGATTCCATACAAGTCAAGTACTCGCGCCAAAAAATAACTTTGCAGCCTCGCATAACAAATAACTATTGCTTCTAAGCATTTCCAGCTCTAGAAACACTCTAAAACTATTTCAACATGTCTTCCCTGAAAGTGCTTAGAGGATAACGTTCCATAATCTAATTTATTCATATTTTCTAGAAGATAAATAAACAACATTCAGGCATGCATTAAAAAATCGATGGTGTTGCCTTTTTCTTGAATAATTTATGGAACCGGGTCTGTGACTGTTAGTGGGTTTCTGTGGCTTTTCCCGCGCAGAGCCTATAATCAAAGCCCATTATACAGTACTTACGTACGGACGAGTCTTTCATTTGTCTTGAATTTCAAATGCCTGCAGTCTAACTTATTAGCATATTCAAGCAGTTGATTATAGGTTCTCCTTGGTAATGTAATCACAGTGAATTATTTAATATGACCTGCATTTGTAATGTTGTGTTTAAAACAGATCTACTTGTACAGTCAGGACGAGTACCTAGCAGCTAACTGCACGAAACGTTATGTTTTAAAATTCCTAGCAAACAGCACGGATCTTGAAAATAACATCGCTTTATATCTTTGTCCATAGATTCCAGACGCTATATCAGAAGAAGTCCAGCTCTGCAACGCCAAGATGAACTACAAGCAAGGCGAGCTGCTGACCATCATCTGCCAGCTTGCCCAAGTGATGGCCAACCAGGCCTTCATCGACCAAATGCTGGAGATTAACGAGGACATCTGTCGCATGTGTCTCTGACAGCAAGATGGCGTCCACAAACAAATGGCGGACGCCAGTAACGTGGGCAGTAAAGCCGATAAATCCATAAAAAAATCTTAACTTTATTTTAAGAATTTGTAATTCTAATTTTGAATATTATCTTTTATTGGGGTAAAGGTTTTTTTTTTACTTTGTCGTAGATGCTCAGATTACGTTAAAATTAATATCTACTTAATGTATAATTTGGAATTGGGTTATTGGCTTTTTTTTATTCATTAACCCTAGAATACTAATCTTATTTTATCACCACTTATTACTAATGATATAGAGGGCTCGTGGCTTAATTATAACAGCCGCACGGGTCAATCGAAGGTTAAGCTACGCTTGCCGCGGTCAGTTCGTGGATGTCTGACCTTCCATTACATATCGGGACCCCTCCGTACCTCGGAACGCAAGTTTTAAGCCTTTGGTCCCGGCTGTCATTCTTGATTGTCTTTGACAGTCGTTACGGGTAGTTAAAAGCCTAAAATGTCTGATTACCAGTCTTACCAAGGGGTATTGTGTCACCCAGTAATAGGGTTGTAGAGGTCAGATAGGCAGTCGCTCCATGTAACTGGCTGGAAGCCGACCCCAGCATACTTAGTTGGGAAAAGGCTAGGCAGATTGATTTATTACTACTAATAATCGCCTGGGAGGCGATTTTATAAATAAATCGAAATTTTGTTTTAAAACTTTTACTTATATTAAAGAATATTTAGACGAAATAACAGGCAAGCATTTTACCTTTCATAAATTCCAAACGTTTTTTTCAGAGAATCTCTGATTAGTCCAAAAATTTCCTTAAATATATTATTACTTCTTCTGACAGCTGGACACAGTATTACGGAAATCTTAAAAAAAAAAATAACTACTTATAAGCTGAGAGTGCCGATTTTTATATAAGCTATAATATAATATATGAACTATCTAATAGCTATTCAAATAGCTATTGTAGCTCAAAAAAATGCATTAAAAATGTTTAGTCCAAAATTTACCCTGTAATACTAATAATCGCCTCCCAGGCGATCGCGTAGTCAATATCTCGGTAACCGCTGAGCTAGCCGGGCGCCACCCTCTGACGCTAACCGGTGAGCTAGCCGGGCGCCACCCTCTGACGCTAACCGGTGAGCTAGCCAGGCGCCACCCTTTGACGCTAACCGGTGAGCTAGCCGGGCGCCACCCTCTGACGCTAGCCGGTGAGCTAGTCGTGCGCCACCCTCTGACGCGTCGCGGGTTCCCTCAGTTGGCACCAACGATGCGTATGCGACCCGATGCGTCCCCGCAATTTCAAATTAACCAAAAAAAACCGACTGCCGGCGGCCTCTCATGCGATGATTAGTACTCTAGAGTTAATTGCTTAATTTTCTTCAATAAATTTTTATTATTTTACATGAATTGTTTCATTTTGCGAACTCTATCATCCAATCCGCCACTTTCCATTGGTGATGGTTATCAGCCCTTATGGAATGTGTCTCAATCTCAATACAATCATTGTACTCTAGCTTTTAGTTGCGACTTCGCCCGCGTGGAGCTCGGAAATTATCCCACGGGAACATTTACTTCTTACAAGGCTGTCCTTACTGTAAAAATATGTTTTGAGTAAATAAATATTATATTATACTGCCTGGACAAAATTTATCCCGGTAGTAAAATATAGTATAGTATAAAAAATCATCTGTTCCCTACATTTAGGCGAGTTATGAGAACATAATGAATGGAACAGCAGATTTTTTTTTTGCGATTTCAGGTTTGGTCCCACAATAAAAGTTGTTTATAATGATGAGTACACCCCTTAAGAGCTTGGCAGTTATTTAAATTACATCTATAAATATACTAGGGTTAGGATTATTCCTAAACCTAAGCCAGGTCACGGTCTATACTATACCATGTGCCAAAGCTAAGCCAGGTCATGGTCTATACTATAATACCATGTACCAAACCTAAGCCAGATCATGGTCTATCTATACTATACCATGTACCAAACCTAAGCCAGATCATGGTCTATCTATACTATACCATGTACCAAACCTAAGCCAGATCATGGTCTATCTATACTATACCATGTACCAAACCTAAGCCAGATCATGGTCTATCTATACTATACCATGTACCAAACCTAAGCCAGATCATGGTCTATCTATACTATACCATGTACCAAACCTAAGCCAGATCATGGTCTATCTATACTATAGGTACCATGTACCAAACCTAAGCCAGATCATGGTCTATCTATACTATACCATGTGCCAAACATCGAAATTCGAAATCCGTTTCGGTGTGAAAAGGTAACAATGTTACTTTTGCGTTTATAAATATATGGTTTATAACAATAGCATAGACCATAGATATCCGTGGCATAGACTGACTGCGTCGATGGTCTAGGGGTCGCAAGCGCTACTGCTGAGCATGAGGTCCTGGGTTCAATTCCCGGGTCGGGCAGAGTTAGTACGTTTATCTTCAAGAATTTCTTAGTAGTAGCCCGGAGTCGGTATTTGTGCTCGGTTGATGGCAATAGACTCGCCCCCTATTTTTTATTTTTTTTATTTTTATTTTTTAATATAGGCACACCAACAACTTATTTACAAATAAGACATGTACAGACATTTGCGATGGGATTCTGTGTAAATAAGTTACTTATAGGCATGCACATCATTCACAAAAAAAAGGACGAATCTGAATTACAATTAAAATAAATGTCAAGAATAAAGAACTGTAAAAGTTAAATTAATATAAACAATACAATATACACAATACAACAATATATACAATATTAATATAAACATACCTTAATTACATTGATATTACACAATAAATTAAAATTAAATTAAGTACTAATAACTAAGAAAGAAATTACATTAAAAAAAAAAAAATAATAAAACATTACCATTAAAAGTTACACATTATATGATATTACCTGGGACTTAAACATAATTGATATAATGTGGGTGTACTATAGGTACCTACACGTCTGCCTAACCCTTCCTAACAAGGCGTGATGTTTTAACCCTTTAACCGCCTACGACGGATTAATCCGACAAATATTTTCGTGTCCATTTCGCCAGGGTCGTATATTTACGACCAAATATCGTAATGATTCAAGTTGCCCGGCGCTGGGGGCACGACAACTGATATGAAGTCGGGCGGTTAAAAGGTTTAATGATGATGAATAATAGTATAGATGGAGTGAAGCCCACTTATCTTCCTCCGCCCAATGACCTGGCAATCTGGGCAAAACCAATATTCTTATGTTAGACCACTTTAGACTAGCTACCGGAAGGCATCAGGGCCCAAGTCTGATGCACGGAGTCTAAATACTGAAATGCAAATAATAACCTTTGCGCAGACCGCAGGAGGTTAATAGGAACGATGCCTGAGTAAAAAAAAATTCTATTTAGTCCGTCATAGTCAGATAATAAAACAAATATTAGACACGTATTTTTCGCTTTATCATATTAATAAAAAATGACTTGGATAAAACGCATTAAAGTTGGGGAGTGGGGGCTCGCTACGTCACTAGTCAGTATAAAATCTAGCAAGGCATGACGTCATGCCACATTTTAACTCAATGTTTCGCCATAATCTTTGTGTGACTGACACTGGCATGGCCACCATTATTTATTTATTTATTTAAACTTTTCACACTTAAAAAAGTACAAAGGCGGACTTAATGCCTTAGGCATTCTCTACCAGTCAACCAAGGGTGGTGAAGAGATTAGATGGCAGGTGCTCTGTTAGAAATGGAACAATTTGTACATAAATAAGTCATAAACTTATAATACACATACATACATATTTACTATAATATATACCTTCTTATCTAGTGTCTCACTTCCAATATCTATGTTCTTCACTTGTTCCATTAGTGATTTTAATTTTGATAACACAAAAATTTTGTCGCTAATTAGTCGGAATCAGTCGCCAAATATCAGACCTGTCAGTGACTGGTTCAAAAGTTATAAGCGTTTCTAGGTGGCTGACCTGGGAAGAATCTCCCCAGCTTGGCCACATTTATATATCTCAAAAACTAGGGCACCTACCAAATTTAGTCGCAAGTTTCCGCCAAGTCACAGATTTAACCGGGTCTTACTTTTGAAGATATAACGAGTTCAATTTTTAAGGTATAGTCCAAGAACTAGATCGTAGAGTTTACGAAAAATTGGCAAAAAAAAATTTTTTTTTCATTAATATGTGTAATATAATACTTCTAGTTTTATCGGTCTAAAGTCCTTAGAAATGTCAGAGAGAGATAAATTCTCAATTAAATACATGTTTTCGAGTTTTAAATTACTAGGTTAGAGTGTCTTAAACTTCTTTGAAACCATTAAACCTTGCTCTTGGTCTATTTGGTGTCAAGATGTACAGTCGCATGGAACTGATTTACCAAATTATAACGTAAGACTCTAATTTACGTTAGAATAATAAAACTTCTGTTGCCGAAATAAGAATATATGGTTTACATAATACGTTACCATTATCGTACCTTTAGTAATACTTAAACGTTGAAAACGTATTGTAAGTGTACCTATTGCTTGAAATATACCTACTACAATACGTTACAAAAAAAAAACATAAGTACCTAATAATCTTAAATCAAAGATGTACATAATATAGGTACTTAGATACCAAATATGAGCATATGGCTCTAATTAACGTTAGAATAATAAAGCTTCTGTTGTCGAAATATAAAATGATTTATTACTTTAAAATTATTGTACTTACCAGTAAAATGTTAAAAATACCTACTTAATCAAAGATGGGCATTTTTTCAAATTACCTAATAACTGAATGATAAATTACTAGATTATTTTACTTACTATATTTTTTGCGTTCAGAGTTTAACACACTAAGCATATCATTTCAAACTTACCCAAAGACTTCAATCTTCTGTTTATGTTGTCTTTACACAGATATAAGGAAAAATATATAAAACGCACACTAATTTATTACAAAACCGTTATTACTCGAGTTCCTAACTATTCATAGGGCCATACTACACGGGCGGTTCTCCCGCCGCGTGAATCCGCTCGAGAAAGCTGCCGCTGACCATCAAACTACACGGAATGCGGTTTATCGCCGTCTGTTGTTCATTACTCAACATGAATCCGCCAATGACAATGCTCTTGCAGCTCTTATATTAATAGAAGCCGCCATCGTGTACTTTGAAGGAGCGGTTATTAGCGGTGGTTTGACGCTGCATGCGGCGGGCGATTTTCTCCCGCCTGTGAACCGCAACGGGAAACCGCGCAGTGTAGTTTGCCGCACACAACTTACATATTAAATTGTATCTAGTTCGGTTCAGGAGCGGATTCCCACGGCGGGAGGACCGCCCGTGTAGTATGACCCATAATAGGTTCCACTGTAATCTGACAGACTTTAACTTACGTCACGGGAAACTCGCTCTGAGTAGCAGCTCGTCTGTACACGCGCATCTATCTCTTTCTTCCTTACCGTTAATGAAACGGAGCACAGCGATCTATCTGCCAGCGAAAGTGCACATTTTGTTCGATAAATAGTTAGGTACATATATTTATTGTAGATCTGTTTATAGGTAATGAATACAGCTTTCCTTTGGTAGGTTCAAATTATAGAATAACTTTATATTTATATATTCCGAAACAAACATTCCACCATATGACATCATAGATACTGTCTAGACAACTACTTTAAAGTATTTTGTACTTGCTTGTACTAATGATGGAAAAATTAAATTCTTTAATATATTTTTAGTTACACACCGACTAAATCTGTGACTTGGCGAAAACTTGCGACTAATTAGGGACTAAATTTGGGAGAAAATAGATCTTCGGTAGGTGCCCTAGTTTTTGAGATATAAATGTGGCCAAGCTGGGGAGATTCTTTCCAAATCGGCCACCTAGAAACGCTTATAACTTTTGAACCAGTGACCGACAGATTCTGATATTTGGCGACTGATTCCGACAAATTAGCGACTAAATTTGGGAGAAAACAGATCTTCGCTAGGTGCCCTAGCTTTTGAGATTCAAATATGGCCAAGCTGGGGAGATGTTCTCCAGATCGGCCACCTATAGACCCTTATAACTTTTGAACTACTTGTGGCGGCGTATTTACATCACCACATTGGAACGCATCACACTGACGTCAGGCAAGATCCTGCATCGCGCAATCACAGTTTACCGTGCGACTAGCATTTAAACTACATCCCGACAACAACCGTCGGGTAGTAGCCCACCAGACACAACACCCATCTGTTCGGAAGATCCTCCCTTTTCTATAGAGGAGGATGAGTGAGCTTTACACTCTGTTCCCCATGCCTCTATACAGTGGCCGACAAATTCTGATGTTTGGCGACAAATTTCGACAAATTTTTTGTTATCAAAATTAAAATCCCTGATGGTGGCCATGCCAGTGTCACATACGTAATCAAAGAAAAAATACGTCCAATATTTTTTTAATAACCTACCTGATGGACAAAAGAAATGTTTAGTCATCATCCATATTCAATATCTCGGATTATTTGGCAGTCCTTCATATTAGGTAGAATAAAATGAAACCCTTAAATAAGAGAATTCACTACTTTATTATCTCACACAAGTGATAAATTGGTTCTTTACAACTAACATCAATAGTATGTCTAAAAATAGTTTATTAAGTCTAAAAACGAACTCAAACTAAACAGGAGTAAAATAAAACAAAGGGAATAAATAAAATAATTACTTTATTTGAAGGAATGAGCGATTGATAGCGTCCAGAACCGTCCAAATTTTGTGCAGAACAGTACTAGGACAGAAAAACAAAAAAAAAATGGGAAACAGAGGTAAAAATACAACCATGAGCCATAAGTGTCAATCTTCTTTAAAATAAATGTCTATGGAATAAACTTCGTTATTTCTGTTAGCTGCAAACGACAAGGTTCTTATCACGTCTCAATGGCTGATGGAACTTAGTCTAAAAAACTATCTAATATTTTGTGAACAAATGCCTGTCAACACAAATCAATATTTGACCTGTCATACCAGACTTCTAAGATCTATGGAAACTTTTGATATTGTAGTTAAATAATTAAATGTTATATTAAAATCGACCAATAAATAAATTAACAATTTTGCATATATTTATCAGTTGATTTCTATAACTAATTTAAACTTGAACAATTTTCCCGAAAAAAACTTAAAAGTACGATACTTACGAATACTAATGAGTTTATAATTAAACATTATCTTATTTACGATACCTGAACTTAAAATTTCGAGGAAACCTATTCTGGACTCAAGAGTGCGTCATGTTTTCTTAAAAGAACAACTAGAGTACAAATATTTGCTTAATGTCTCTCGGCAAACTTCGTGTTTCGTCAGTCGTCGGATTTATATCAGTTGCCCCTTTGCACTTGGTGCAGGACAGACGCTCTCAATCGACTTGGAAGTATATTGAGTTGTTACTACTCTTTTAGTTATTATGTAATTTATTTTAAAAATGGGAGGAAAGCTGCTAAATTCGCAAGCACGACAGTTGCCCAGAGACATTAAGAAAATAGTTGTACTGTATATGACGAAATGTCAAAATGTCACAAAGGCTTGAAAACCGAGAGAATTTATAATAGTTTAATCAAGTTTGGTGTCTAATGAAAATCGGATATACGAAGATTATTACTTATTATATAAATCTTGTGTGAGCAGTGGCGTCGCTAGAAAACATTGTATTCATGATAAACTATGATGGTTTTTAACCTATTGACTGCCGGTCGGATTAATACGACAAATGTTTTCGTTTTCGTTTTTTGTTTTTTATTTAATTGCACGACCCGATATCATAAATCGACGATTTCTCGATTTTTGAGCTGGGCGCTGGGGGCACGGCCTTTCATATAAAACCAAGCGGTCAATAGGTTAACAAAAGCTGGTTTGTGATAACTGGTGTCAAAAACTTTGGGGCAATATAGTCAGATGCCTAGTAACGCCACTGAGTGGAACACAGGGTAGTTCTATCTTCTTTTTTAGACTATTTCTAATACATAGAACGATTGTCAGGTGGGCGGGTACAGCGTATGGAATGTTGGACAAAGCACACAGAACCACGACCCGATAATGTGTTATTATTAAACTATTTTGCTACTAACAGGTAATCAACGTGAAACCAAACAAATTAAGCTAAAGGTTTGAGCTATGAGGTTTCAAGTAAGTACCTAATTAATTTAGAAAACGAAATTCATGTCCGCCATCTTTTATTCGGGCGCCATTTTAAGAATTTCCCACCATTTCATCGTGGCTAACATGTGCAGAGTCCAATCAAAAGAGGTTTTACACGGAGTGGCGCGGGCATCATCAACATGATATATTATGTCCTACACTTTTAATACATTTCACTAATGTCTACGTCCCAAATCATTAGACGATAATAAAGTTCAATACAAGGCGACGTATCACGAGTCGTTTTGTAACGGCAGCGGCTTGCCAACAAATAAAATGAACGGAGAACAGATCAATACAATTAGTAGTTAGCTTAGGCATCTTTAGGCAAACATGTTTTAGTAAGAGAATCTTTTACATTCGTCAAGACCTCAAAACACCGCATTACTACATTTTCAAAATATTTTGGCAATAAATACGCGGAAATACCGGCTCAATTTTATTTGTTCGCTAGTTACAGGTTACACATCATTAATTAAGATAAATCCAAAGCAATCATTTTAGTCGGTTTATATCTTTCACAAAACAGACTAATCAAAACACTTAAAATGAATTATATCTACAGAGAGAGAATGAAAGATAAAATTGATATGTTGAAAATAATCCGCATGTCCTTTGCAATATTACTAGGAAATTCTCAAACTTATTTAATTCTAAATCAAACTTAAAACAAAGAAAACTCAAGAATATACTACTTAAAGGTAAACACTTCGTCTTGAACGGAAAATTGATTACAAAATGCGACAGTACATTGCGTCAAACGGAACTTGTCATCCAACAAAGATAAAGTCAGTTTGAAGAAACTAAGAAAACACCCGTAAACAGAAATCATCAGAATTCAAACTAAAAATCTATAATAAAAAAAATTGTCAATCAAACAGAGAAATCATAAAGATTTAATTATACTATGGTCCTAATACTGTTGGGCTCCAAATGAAGTTAAATTATGGCTCTCTTTCTTGCAAATAAAACGAGAAAGAGACGGATGTAGTTTAACACATTCAGTGCCCAGCACTCGACTCCCGGGTCCAACAATAATTCGTTTGTGTGCCCACAACCCGGCTCCCGAGTCGTACATATAGATAGCTATTGTTGACATGTGACCATGCCCAGCACCCGCCTACCGGGTGCAAATCAAAACACGCCAACGAACAAACAACGAATTATTGTTGGACCCGGGAGTCGGGTGCTGGGCACTGAATGTGTTAAGAGCTGTCAAATTAGGGTAATATTGAAGTTAAAAGTTTGAGGTTCCATCGGTTTGTGTTCGATGATTTTACCAATGTCAAAATAATGGAATAACACTGGTTGGTTCCCAATCTAGAACAGCATTGATTGGTGTTAGTAGAGTAGAAAATACTGAAGTTTCAATATTCTATACTAATTTATTTAACAGCCCATCTATCCAATTAATCTCAAAACTTAAAAAAATAACCCTAAAATTTCAGTTTAATCGACGAACAACAGCATCATTACCAAAGTCGAGAAAAGTACAGTAAAAAAGGATTGATGTGTAACCGTATCCCAGTCGCCGCTACCGCCATCTATGGATCACTTTAGTTGTCGGCGGGCGAGTGTCGGTGCGGGGCGTGTGGCGCGTGCGATGCGTGTGCCACGTGTGGCGCGTGCGCTGCGGGTGGCGCGAGTGACACGTGCGATGTGTGTGGCGCCTGTGGCACGTGCGCCTTATGCTGCTTGTGTCTGTGGTGACGCTGCGGGTGGGAGCTGCCATACACCTCGCGCACCGACGGGCTGCAAATATACGACACATGTCATTTGAGAGAATGGGATAAGATAAAGTGCTCCAATGATCTTTTGGTGCTTGAATGACACTGACGGGGGTGTTGTTGGTAAACATTTGAGCATTTTTTTTCGTGAAATTATATTGAAAAAACATTATGGCTGCGTTAATTCCAATTTCAACCACGCGCCTAAAGATCCTTGTACGACTGTACAGTCAAGTGTAATTAGACACTTGCCACTTGCAAGAGTTACTTGTCACTGGTGAGAGTTACTTGTCACTTGCAAGAGTTACTTGTCACTTGCAAGAGTTACTTGTCACTTGCAAGAGTTACTTGTCACTTGCAAGAGTTACTTGTCACTTGCAAGAGTTACTTGTCACTTGCAAGAGTTACTTGTCACTTGCAAGAGTTACTTGTCACTTGCAAGAGTTACTTGTCACTTGCAAGAGTTACTTGTCACTTGCAAGAGTTACTTGTCACTTGCAAGAGTTACTTGTCACTTGCAAGAGTTACTTGTCACTTGCAAGAGTTACTTGTCACTTGCAAGAGTTACTTGTCACTTGTGAGAGTTACTTGTCACTTGCAAGAGTTACTTATCACTTGCAAGAGTTACTTGTCACTTGTGAGAGTTACTTGTCACTTGTGAGAGTTACTTTGTCACTTCCAAGAGTTACTTGTCACTTGTGAGAGTTACTTTGTCACTTCCAAGAGTTACTTGTCACTTATGAGAGTTACTTGTCACTTGCAAGAGTTACTTGTCACTTGTGAGAGTTACTTGGCACTAGTGAGTTTTCTTTGTTCATTTTATAACGATTTGCATGCTAAGCATTTAATAACCAACGTTAATCCCAATTAAATATCTAATAAATTTGCCAGAACGAATTATTTTATTAATCGATATGGATTGTGGTAATAAAAAGCTTAAAATATTGCTTTTAGATGTGTTAAGCAAGTTATTATAAAAGAAACAGAGTACAAGTACTTTTCTCGTTGCAAAAATGCGCTTTTGTTAAACCCTTGTTAGATATCAAGGAGTGATGTGTTTTAAGGTTACATATTTACATGTTCTTATTATACTTTTAGCTTTTTCACACAAATCATGTTGTTGCAGTTTTGTGTTGTTCTACAATGGAAACTTTGCTGTTTTATTTAGCCGCGAAATGTACTGTGCTTTCAGACTCACTTATTATTTCCTTACAACAATCGTAAGTGACATACAAGAATAATAGTAACTTAATTTCTTGCCAAGATATGTTTTTGATGTTAGATATTTACAGAAATTGTTTCCATTTTAATTAAACTTTCTTGCAAATTCTTAGCTAATATTTACAATAATTTTCATCTATACTCTAATACTGAGAACACCGTTCCAAAAATATTTCATGCACAGTCTTAGATACGCAAAAAGTTTTAAAAAGGTCTCTACGTCACAAATATTTACACATTTTGATTTCAAATTCATTCAGCATCTTAAAATATTACCATAAAACAGTACAAATATAATATCCAAACAAGAATCCAAGCAGCTTTCATGCAAGAATATCGATGGCTAATATTTAAAAATATATCCACATGCGTAAAATTTTAAACCATAGATAGCAAATTATTAAAAAAAAATGTTCATAATAACAAACGTAATAGCAATAATAATAATAGCCACAAATATATATTTAATACGTTTTTACGCGTTTAATAGTAGTAACGCCTCCTCCACAATCTGGAACTGATTGGAAAAATTTCGAATAAGTTTTTGGAAACCACTACTTTTAAACAAAGTAGGACAGTAATTTCACAAAATTGTTATTGTTATTTTGTTACGTATTTTGTTGCAGTTAAAAAAAAAATCTGAAGTGCCATTGCAAAAGTGGAAAAAGTTACATTTACCCGGCGCCACTTTTTACGTATGCAAAAGTTAGCTACGTCTTAAGGATTCAATCGCTGACGTCTCAGAAACCATACGATTAGTAGGTACTCTCAATAATGGAGTATCGAGTCACTGGTTTCAACGAGCGACTTAGAGCCTTGGCCCCTGGATCATAGGTCATTATCTTCCCAAACACAAAAACCCACGTTATTCTAACCATTCCTGAAAAAAATACCAAGTTAGTGTTCGTCTGTAAATGCCAAAAAGTTGTTTGAGATGATTTACCTGGACGGTACTGTGAGAGGGCTGGCGGCAGATCTGATTGGTCGGCGGGAGGAAGGTCGCGATGAGCCGCTGTGACGGCGCCCAGACCCCTCACTACTTGTACTGCAATAGATACCATGCGTGCTAACTACCCAAAGAGGCGGGTACACTGATACTTATATTCTTTGTAAAGATACCATCAATATTTCTCTATTCAAGTATGATAAAGGGACTTCGTTCTCATTTTAACTAATGATACAATTGTTTTTCAGGTGTTTGAGAAACTTTGAAGACATATTATTACCACTGCTTGAGGGAATAGTAATTTTAAAAGAAAGTCTTGCAACAACACTGTCATTATAATATTAATAGATGATAATTATTTACATTATGCAAGTTTGAAGTGCGAAATACAGAAACTATTGTGTTAATGAATTTCCAATCATAGGAAATTGTGCATTTTCGCAAATGACAGTGTCAAAAAGATTAATTTCTACATAATTTTCTAAAACGTGTCTTAAAGACAGTTTTATTTTTACTTACCTTACTAATAAACGTATTATATCAGGTGAATAGTTACACAACGATTTCTCTCTTTCAGTCGTCAGTAATTTGATTTCGAAAGAAGAAGACAAAGCGTTGTGTAACTATACAGACGCTCTACAACGTTTATTAGTAAGGAGGTTAGTGTTGTGCATTTCGCTATTGTAATGCGTCTGGTATGTTTGCGGAAGCGTGAACGGACGGCTTCCATGCGATTGTGCGCAAAAGGGTAGCTTCCTTGTCACAGCGTGTGCGAGGCAGTAGCAACGGCATCCTGCAGATGATTGTATCGCGTGCGGATTGCCCTATCCAAAATAAATGGATGCGCATTGTTTTGGGCGCTCACTAACACATTTTTCTCAAAAAAAAAAAAAATATATTTTGATTTCATTTTAATTTAATGTTAATTTAATTTTGTTTTGATTTTGTTTAATATTGATTGATCTCAACTGAATTTAATTTTGGTTTTATTTCTAACTTAATTTTTGTTTTTTGATTTTAATTTTGGTATTAATTTTTGATTTTGTTTTTTTTTATTGTAATTATTATTTTGCAATTGATTTTAATTTTAATTTTGTGATTTTGATTTTTTAATTTTGGATTTTGATTGTAATCTTGATTTTATTTTTTATTTTCGTGCTACTTACTAACATAATTTGGTAAGTTCTAATACTAATACGATATGGATGTTTTCCGAAATAAATGATTGAATTGAATTTCATGGATGTATATCGTGGCAATATTACGTGTCATCAATATAACCGCCTCTTTAAAAATAATAATAATAATGAAAAATAAATACAAAATTAAGAAAAATAAGCCAAAGTAAACCAAAGAAATAAGCACACATACATGCTGCGACTACATGGATACAGCTGTGAACTACATGTAATTATATAATGTGCTTAAAATTAACACTATTAGAGGATGGAGATTCTTGCCCTCACAAACTTGACAAATGCCTTGCCGTGTCTATTCTACGAATTTTCTATTTATTCATTTAGGATCTGTTGTTGTAGCATGTTAATTCGCATTGCCAAGAACAATAGCATTTACCCAGCTAGTTCAAATGCAACCTTCACCCTTTTTGGTACTTTAACCACGTCACTTTAATGAATTACTATTTACTTAAGGTTTTTTCTTTCAGGCTGAGATACGACTGTAAAAATTAAATCTTCGTAATAGAATGTAAAGCCCCACTTACACGGTGCGATTTAGTTGCCATAAGTTGAAGCAACAATAAAAATACTGGTTGCTTTAATTTTATTGCACGCCACATACTATCTTTCATTTCTAATGCAAGATTTCTTTACGATCTACTGAAGTATGATTCTCTACTACCGATCAATACTCGACCTTTAATGATAAGGTTCTGTGTACTACTCACTTGGGCACAGTAATAGCTGGAGCAGGCGGCGCGGGCAGGGCGAGCCGTTGTGGCTCGCGACGAGCGGCCTGGATGGCGGGGCGGCCGCGACCACCCGTAGCGGTGGACGATGCCTTGTATTGGAACTCCCTGGAATTTTTGACAAAACATGTGAGTGAGTAACAGGTCTGATCTTTGACCACGGGTTCGGTCATCCCTGCAGAAGATTGATAGACTTTCTACAGACCTGTAGCAGGCAACTGTCAACGAAGAGGTCGCCATGCGAAAAAAATGGAAAATAGAACGTGACGAAGCAATGGACGTGGGTATGGATGGATACTCAACTCGGAACGATTCCGTTTGGCTGTTATGAAAGGAAGAAATCTTCCGGACGAATTTGTGGATGCCCAATGAGCTCTTCCTTTTTTTTGTCTTTATAAACTTGTACATAATAAATTCGTTAAAATAAAAGAATGCAAAAGAAAGCTTTGAAGTATTTGGCCAACTATCAGAATGACAATTTTCGTAATTTCTCATTTAAGCGACAATCATTGTCAAAAACTTGTAAAAAATGTAGGTAAATTAGAGGTGTTTTGGACAGGAGACTGAGGACTAGAATAAAATGAGAACGTTCCTCAAAATCCAGGAAATACAGAGGCGTATTTCCCGGATTTTTTGTGTACCTCCATTCTTAGCACATAAGAACTTCCGAGATGACATCTTTGAAAGCACGCTCCTGGCTGGCTCGAGGCGCGTTATTTATCAACACCAGGTACCTTTCTATCACCAATATGAACCTAATGCCTTAAGTAATAAAGTACACCACAATCACCTGTCAAAGTCCTCGGCTTCCTCCTCCTCCAGGTTGATGTACTCCTGCCGTTCTTCGGCGTCACCCGTGTAGTAGTTCTGTTCGCGCTCGATCAGGTGAGCCCTTTCGCCGATGTGGTGGCCTGGGGAAAAGTAATACAAGAACAAATTAAATAACAAGAAAAAACTGATTTTCTATCCCATACTCAAAGTAGGTAACAAGCAGTGGCGCAGCTACAATTATCATAAGAGGGAAGCCGAAGAAAAAATTGTTCAGTTTTCATAAACTCAGAGAAAAAACTGTAGGCTTTTAATCATATGATTATGTAATGTGATGTGATACACAGTTACACACACGGGTGTACCATATTATTTAGCAATAGTAGACACTAAGAAGAGTGGTTGTTCCGAAGGGAAGGCGATAGGAATCGGGTTGTATGACGGCTACGCACCTGGTAACAACACAACATCTCTCAAAAATAAATCTTCTAATTCGTTTTTTTTTTCGTTTTATCATGTTTAGATATCGATACCCATCACGTCTGCGGAGTTGAGCTCATTTAACTTGCAGCCTGTGGGCTCGCTTCACACAGGCGTCCTACAGCACCCTGCGCGTCCAATATAACAACGCGTTCAGGGCGGTGTTGAGGCTGCCCCACTTCTGCAGCGCCTCGGCCATGTTTGCGAAAGCGCGCACTGACTGTTTTCACGCCATTATGCGCAAGCGCGTCCTTAGTGTCTTAGTCCTGGCAATGATCGCTGAGCGATTTGACAGCCCCTACATACGACAATACTGTAACAGACATGTATAACCAGTGCGCTTAATCTGATTGACACTGACCTTGACCTATATTTATAATGACTTGTTTGTATTGTATTGTTTTATAAGAAAATTAAATTAAAAATAAGTGACCCTTATAATTTGTACTACTCGTTCGTTTATTTTAATTTCATTTAACATTTTATTTTAATTCTGTGTCCTTTATATAATTTGGACCTACTCAATCGTGTATTTTGATTGCACTGACATTTTATTCTACCCTGATGTATTCTGTTGCAGTATTGTGAAATTGTATTTTTCATCAGAACCATTTATTTAAATTTACTTCGTCAAAGTCGCTTAACTTTCTTAATCGAGATATCTTATCGCCACCCGTGAAATAGTTATCATTGAGAAGTTCCCGCGGCCATCTGTGGTCTTCTTCATCAGTTCCAATTCACCATGATACTTTCTGAACGCAAATGCTTGACTTGTTGATGAAAATACCAAAATCGCTATGTATACATACATACATAAACTCACGCCTTCTTCCCATGGGGGTAGGCAGAAACTACAGAACGCCACGCTAAAGAACGCACGAACGAACTGTTATACCCTAAATCGGTAAGGGTTAATGCCAGATCAGCGCCTCGTCAGCGCTGCCATGATTATCTACTTGACGGCTGAAGACGCCATCTTTTTAGGCAGTTGACACTCAACCTCCGTTACAGACGGTTCTGCCCATGGGTCTCACGTGTTATCCTAAATAATAAGAACCTAATTTAAGTGTATATCCTAAATTGTAATATCCGAAAATATTCGTATCTTCCAGAAGTAAATATGTCTTTTTTTTTTAAAGACGAATCGGTGGAGACCTATAACAGAACGCTCGTACGCAACGCTATAATATTCGAGGAGTTCCCGCAATTCCTCATGGATCCTATCATCAGAACTGGATTTTGATAAAAAAGGGACCAATCTGGAAGTATGTCCTTACAAATAAAAAATAAATCCAAATTGGTTAATAAATGACGGAGTATTGAAAAAACAATAAAAAAAAAATAAAGAAAATATACAACCGAATTGAGAACCTCCTCCTTTTTTTGAAGTCGGTTAAAAATGTTACCTCAAGAAGTCAAGATACGAACTATGACTACATTTCCAATACCTTAAATCTCTTAAAAAGAGGTACACAAAACTTTATTAATTAATTTGTGATTTTTTAAATCAACCCCTATTTTACCCCTTAGGGGATGATTTATCAAAGACGCTGAACCATATAATTCTTTATTTCCTACCAAAAGCATAAATTTGAATTTTCATATCCCTAACTTAAGAAATGCTGGGTTTCCCATACAAACTTTCATCCCCTATATCACCTGTAGGATTATTTTTGAGACAAAAAGTAGCCTATGTCCTTCCCTAGGATGCCATCTATCTCCTTGTCAAAATTTATCGAAATCCGTTCAGTGGTTTAGGCGTGAAAGGTAACATACAGACAGACAGACAGACAGTTACTTTCGAATTTATAATATTAGTATGGATGGGTTTTGCCTGAATTACATGATTTATTTATAATTTTTTTTTATGTTTACTTGCCTCAGTATTTCATTTTAATAGCTGTAATCATCAAAGTAGACTAAAAAAAACTTTGAATATTAGTGTCTATTTGAAAGAGCTCTTAGTGTTTCTCCAAAAAGTAACTAATAATTTTAAAAATTCTAGGACTTTTTAGCCATACCAAGAGGACAATAAGATAAAGGCATCAATTTCAATTTAATTACAATGAGCTTATTCAAAGGTCTTGTAAACGAAAGGTTCGAAAAGAAAATATTGGTTTATTATAGGGGGCCGGCTGTATTGGGGTTTATTTAGAAATATTAAATATCTTCAAGTCAGGGCCGGATTAGCCATGTAGCAGTTGTAGCTAATGCTACAGGCCTCGCCCTTTGGGGGCCCCGCGCTTTGGGGGCCCCGCGCTTGGACGTACATAAAAGCAAATCTTGTTACCTATACCATTGATCCAATGGAATATTATGTTCAAATGGTCAAAAGAAACGTAACCTCTCCAAGGTGGGATGCTATACATTTTCGAGCTCGCTTCGCTCGCTCTTGCGTCCTAATTTCTCTTTATTCTTCTGTTTTCCTTTTGTCATATAAAGCAACTCCCATTTCTATATGAATTGTCAAAAGAACTTTGAAGCGCCTGCTAAAAATTTTCGTGCTTGCTTCGCTCGCTGTCGCATTTACATTTCCCTTAAGTCTTAATCTTTTAACCTAACCTATCCAAGGTGCTAAAATTTTCAAGACAATTCCTAATTTCTACCATACCCCTTGGTAGAATTTGCTACAGGCCCCACGCTAGTTTAATCCGGCACTGCTTCAAGTACCGAAATCGTCGCCTAACGTAAGATCACGTTTTTTGCAGCTAGCAACAAAATTCTCCCCTCAAAGAATATATTCACATTTCCCTATAACATTTCGCAAATCGAAAGAACAAAGGGCAGACCTATCAATCTCAGACTTTTTACCTGTTGCGACTAACAAAACTTTTCCCCTGTGTACCTTTTACCTTGCGACATAAGTATCGCACGTGCCGGGGGTGGCAAGCCTCGTGATAACAGGACTCCATGATTTATATGTGTAGTTGTCACTAAGGACAGCATAGACAGCATCTTTATAAACAAAGCGAATCGTCACTCATTTACTCCCTGATTACACAGATAAATTAAATTGTCATTGCAGTCGTGGGACTCCATAAATAAATAAATGAATGAATGAATGTTTTGAATTTCTATTTAATTATTTCTTCCTATTTTTGCATTTTTAGATAAGTTCGACTTCGCTTGGTTAATGTCCGTATATGCCAGTTCATATTTTATCGCTTTTTTTTTTACAAAAAAAGGTTTCCTATATCCTAGATGACGTGTAAATAAAACAAATCTTAACTCTATATCTAGTCAAATCGCATACAATATCATCGACCTTGTCACATAGATGTGTGCATGCAATTATAAACCTTAAGATTATAAACTTAGAAAGTACATATGAATTGAAAGTCACTTGTCCGGATTTGAACCCACCACCTCTCGTGCATGAAACCTTGCAACATATTATGCGACAAAGACTTGACAAGTGCCTGGAATGGCCTGCCCCGTGACAGAAGGCCACGGTGATTTATGTCGTTGTCACACGCAAATATATTTGGCGTGACAAAATAACAAGTATGCCGACAATTCATCGTATATGATGTAACAAGAAAAGTTCCATGCGTGTTATAATAATAAAAACTACTGAAATAGTTGACTGGCCGTCACTCAGGAGTCACCTCTCTACATGAGACATCTGTCTGTTCGGGAGTATGGTCTGTTAGACGGGTTAAAATGTTAGTAGTGTCGTTGATTACTGAAAGGTATATTATGAAAAACATTTTCTGTGTACCTATAAGTAGTCAGGGGGAAGAGGTTGAAATACTACCTAACTATCCAGAAAATATAGGTCTCAAAAACCAACATAGCGGGAATTTTATAAAGCCAAAAAACAAATGAACCCGTCATTTCGAAAAGGCCACGAGTCGAAATTTATCTGTATGACAATTGTTTCTTTTTTAATTAATAAATATCACAAAAATCGTGTACCTATGTTTTTTATTTATAAACCTCTGTATTCAATTTCTTCAGCACCAATGACTTTTTTAACAAGAAACATATTTTAGTTGATTCCGAAGTTTTAATTACTTACCCTTTTCGAAATGACGGGTTCAAATATTCCTGGGCTCCAGCGTATATCGCGAAATAAGCTACCGATTATAATTTTATGATTCATTATTGAGTTCGAGAGATCAATTAAAATAACACGATACCATCAATACTCACTGCAAATGAATAAAACATTATGGTAAGTCCATTAAAAAAAAACTACAGCTTTCTTAGTTTCGGCAATGAACATAAGAAATCATACAAAACGATTGGAAAATTTTGAAACAATCCAGATTATTTGTATGAAACGTTTGCACAATTCAGAAGTAATATTTTATGGAGAGAGCAAACCATACCATAATAATAATATACCGACAGCAAACGTTTTATACGGTTCATGACAGCAGGCGGCAGATATTCCGAAAATATTTGCAGGAAACCGCAAAGATAAACTTGTGACCTCTACTTCTCTTCAATGGAATTTTCTGTACTGCGAATAAATTAGCCACGATTCATCAATATCATTTCATTTTATATAGGCGGATGCTGCAGCGAACGGGAGCCAGATCTATTAGATGTGATATGGGTTTAAAAGTGAGTTACGTTTGAGAATTTTGCTGCAACATCTCGACATAAATCGTCGCTGTTTTGGGGCCGTTCAAGTATTACGTAAGCACCAAGGGGGGGTGGGGGGGGTCTCTGTTTTGCTTATTTTGGATGACATGGGGGGTGGGGGGGTCTAGATGATGATTACGTCATCGTTAGTTATTTAAGTTTTTTCGGGGATTCCCGCAAATAATACATATGCGTAGGCACTCGCTTTGAGAACTGATTAGGGGAATTACCGCGCATTAGGGAAATTACCGTGCGCTTGTCTAATAATTCACTCTCGTGCCGGCCGGCTGCAAGTGCGCATCTATCAGTATTGTTTTGTTTGGATTCTAAACGTATTGTAAGCATTGAAAGTTATCATTTGTGTTTATGTTGATGCAATTAGCCAAAGTTTAACGTTTTAATTATTTAATTATATATTTTATATAGACAAATTCAAGTTATACCAAAAACTGTTCGAAAGTTTTAAAAAATCTCATACTGGGACGAAAGTGCAAAATGTACAAAAGTTAGTTAACGAAGTTTGGCGAAATTATAAATTACAAGCAAAGTCAGATAAGGAACTAGATATTATTGTATCTAAGAGAATTGAAGAAGAATTGCAAGCGGCGACTAAAAATAAATCCAATCTGCTTCATTTTTTTTCCAAGGTGAGTAAATATAAGTACAAAGTTTCTCTTTACGTTCTGTAACAATTAAAACGATTTATGAGTAAAAAATATGATGGCCTATCTCAAAGTAAAAAGGTAAATGATTGATATTTTATTTCTTAAGATCGACTCCGGCAATTGGTCACAAAATACACGGTGTTTTCAATATCTGTATGTGAAGGGTTTCTGTGGGGAAAAGCTTTCAATAATATTTAAACGCTGGTTTTATTAAATACGGTGAATTTATGTAGCTTAATAAGAGAATATCCAGCAGAACTCTTAGAAATTTTTCATTTTTAGGCAACGTCTTCTACCAGTAAACCTGCAGAAAAAACACAAATTATACAGCCATTTTCTAACATTGAAAAACAGAAAGAAGATAAAATTAAAACCGGCAATGAATCACAAGAGCAATGCGAAAATAAACAAAGAGCAAAACCTTCTCAAGAAGCTTTGAAAAATAAGATTACTCTACTCGAAAAAAATCTGAACGCTTTGTATTCTGCCAGAGATACTATGCCAAATTGCGCTGAAGTTGATAAACAGATCATTAAGTTGCGCGAGGAACTAAAAACAGCAAAAAATACTTTAAACAGGAAGATTCAAAACGCAGTTGCCCAGAAGAAACACAGGGATGGTATGAAAAGAAAGTTAGAAGATATTTGTCAGGAAAATCCTGAAATAAAAAGAAGACTATCTCTGAGGGATTCAGTAGGACATTCTAAACTTGAAAGCGATCAACCATTACTATTGAAAACAATTGCGGATATAGCTTTATTTGGGAGTGCATGTGATGACAGGAGACGAACGGAATCTATTCGCAGCGTAAAAACTCTTGACGAACTCACACAAGAACTGCGTAAACTAGGATTTGACATTAGTCGCAGTGCGACATATCTTCGTTTGATTCCCAGAAAATCGAATTCTACAGAGGGACGAAGACATGTATCGACAGTCCCTGTTAAGCTCATTCGTGCTCAAACTGATCACCACAAGAGCCACTTAGATAGCAAGTTCGCTGAAACATCAATCCATTATTTAGAGAACATAGCATCCATACTTGGACCAGATCAAGTATTTTTCTTATCTCAAGATGACAAAGCTCGAGTCCCTATTGGCGTCACTGCGGCGAATAAGCAAGCACCTCTTTTAATGCATATGGAATATAGAATCAAATTACCTGACCACGATTGGGTAATCGCTGAGCGTCATAAATTAATACCATCTGTTTATGCTGGTATCAAAGTTACTTCCAATATGCTAGGACAACCGCAAGCCGTCGGATATTCTGGGCCAACATTCATCGCTATTCGAAGTGGAAAGCATAGTTCATCTACTGCTAATACTCATGCTCAGGATTTCGAGACGCTTCTCGAACTTGAAGAGTTTCGACCATTAACAAAAACTGACCATGGACTAGTAAAACCAGTAGTAATTATGACGGTTGATGGAGGGCCAGATGAAAATCCGCGTTATCAAAAAGTCATAGGGTTTGCTATACAACATTTTAAACGACATGATCTCGATGCATTGTTTATAGCTACCAATGCTCCTGGAAGGAGTGCGTATAACAGAGTAGAGCGAAGAATGGCTCCTCTGAGTCGGGAACTGGCTGGTTTAATACTGCCTCATGACCATTTTGGATCTCATTTGGATGAACGTGGCATTACAATTATTGATGAACAATTAGAAAGATATAATTTCGAATTTGCAGGAAATGTATTAGCTGAAGTATGGAGTTCAATGGAAATTGATGGCTATAATGTTACTGCAAAATATGTTGAGGCTGATGAACAAGATGTTCCTGAATTTCCAGACATTAAATGGTACTCAGAACATGTGCGTGAAAGCCAATACTTGCTTCAAATTGTAAAATGTAAAAATACAGAATGCTGTCGTCCAAGAAGTGGCCTATTCAGATTACTAGACAACAGGTTTCTTCCACCACCTGCAAAAGTAAAACAAACAGTTGATGACTTAGTTTTGGATGAAGGAGGACAATTTCTTGATCTTCCAGTCAATTTAGCTCTACGCTTGAGTACTACCCTCAAAGATTTTTTGCAAATGCCCTACGATTATTTTTGTCCGACGGTAAAATTGAGGCTCTCAAGCCGAACATGCAAAACGTGTGGTCTTTATCATGCTTCCGTCAAATCATTAAATCGTCACATCGAGAAGATCCATAAAAAAGTAAACACGCCCACAGAGGGAAAAGTTAGACCTGTAAGAGTCGCTGCTCGTCGTGCTAATGAACTGATGTGCATTATTCAAAATTTAGAGCACCAAGATGTTGAATGGCTCGATGAGAGTGACGTAGACATTCCAAAATCGGATGAAAGTGAGCAGACTCACAACACTGAGCAGCAATCCAATGTCATCGATAACTTAGAATCATGGATTCAGGTTTCATGGACTGAAGACTGTTAATGTGTTCCGAAAATATTCTTTATGTTAGTTATGTTCTTTATTTCTGATTATATTTTGTTGTCATTTACTCTATGTGTATCAGTTAAACCTAATATTTTCATGAATTTTCCTATTTTAAAAATAACAATATAAAAAAACATTTATTACTAAAAATGTTTACGTAAGCATAGGGGGAGGGGGTAAGTGCTTTGCTTACTTTTGATGACAAGGGGGGCGGGGGGGTAAAAAATGGTAAGAAATCTGCTCACGTAATACTTGAACGGCCCCTTTGACCATACTATACATCTACTTATGTACCTATACAAATAAATAAAATTGAATTGTTTGTTTGCAATGTCAAAATAACACCTTTTAAATAAATGCTTATAAAAGTATATACGGTACTGATAACAAAAAAACAATTTGAAAAAATGTTTGTTTGTTCCGGCTAATCTCGGAAACGGTTAGACCGATTTTGATGGGTTTCACTGGCAGATAGCTGATGTTATAAGGAGTAACTTAGGCTAATTTAATTTTAGAAAAATAATTAGGGGCAGAACCCTAATTATTAAAAAAAAAAAATTAAAACCCATGAAATTGTGAACAAAATCCGATTCAAATAAGCAAGTATTGACATCCACGCGGGTGAAACCGCGAGCAACAGCTATTTTAAATATAAATTATCCCCTTTCTCTCCAAAAATCCTTGATAACATTCAAGCTAGACACGCGTAATTAACCAGACAAACAAAAAATCCGCCCACACTAATTTTAGTCGCGATCAAACTATTACAAACACTATCCACAGATTAGTTTACCGAATAAACATTAGAAAAAACCAGATTGCGTCATCCTCGTCTAAAAATAGATAGAAGAATGACTTCAGTCGGACGTGTGGAGGTGCAACTTGAAGCATACAGGTGGAACCCAGACAGGATCAGAAAATCCAGTGAATAAACAAAGATAAACAAAATGGTGGACCGATGACCCTGTGAAGGTCGCAAAAATCCGCTGGATGCGAGACGTCGACGACGACGAGACGAGGACCGGTCGTTATAGCGATGCTTGACGGATGTCTATATTCTGCAGTGGACGTCTTTCGGCTGAAATGATGTGAAAGAAAATGGCGGAGGCAGAGTGGATACTGGAGGAGATCTGGGAGTGGTAGAGGCCTTCGTCTAGCAGTGGACTGTGGTAGATTACGGAACGGTTGTATTTCCTAAATTTCCCAAAAGAGGACGTAACTTGCATGGCATAGTGCCAGTGAATGATATAGACTATGATAGGAAGTTAAATGACGATGAGACCAAAACTGTTCTTTTCCAGATCTGCTGAACAAAACACAAGATTATCAAGGCAGTGAGCACTGCTCATTGGTTCCACCCTTTTTTATTTTAGTTTAATCAAAAATATAAAAAGTGTTTATTCAAAGACATATAACTTTACAATACCTCTGCCAGAAAATGGCGAAATGCGAGTGTACTATAGGTACACCTCGGCCTAACCCTTCGGGGAAACAAGGCGTGATGTTATGTTATGTGTGTACCTCTGCCAGACTGCCAAATTGTTAATCTATCTAGATTTGTTTGTTGTACACTTTGATGGTCTGTACTTGTACCACACCTTTCTGATACACCCTGTATATTACGTATGAAGTGGGCCTTTTTTACATTATTATTTGAGTGTTTCGGCCTACAGGTGAAAACGTTTGGCGCGAGCGCGAGGAAGTTACTTTGCGCGCCAGAATGGATGACACAAACATGCTGTTCTATTCCGCAAACCAACACGCTGCTATAGTTGATGGCCTAAATTGACTTTGGTGCAATTATTTGAGTTCCATTCAATATCGGCACTAGAGCCGCAGAGCCATTAAAATCAATAAACTGACGTAGTGCTCGGGCCGCATAAATGAAATATTCATACCCTATGCATTTCATGTGAATGCGAACCTCAATTGATACAAATGACCGAAGCCCAACATATTTGTTTAGCCAGCAGCCTACCTATTGGGTAATGATGATGATTGATATTGGATAACTATTTTTTATACACGTTGGCAGATACGTCTGACGGTCTCATTATTCCATCATGTTCGATTCTAAGTTACTTATGGATGTGATAGGGGAAGGGAGTACTTAGATTAAGTTCTGCGTTTTCTAGACAACCATACATCACTATATCAATTAAGTTATAACGCAGTTTTTCCAGCGACCGTTTAATTATAATACTGTAAATACTTATTTGTTACGGTCGCGAATCATATTTTAATCAACATGCAACCTAATACTGACCTGCAAATTGCAAAAAACGTAAGAAAATTTGAATTTCGCGGGCTACCCTGACGCATTCGCCTTAATAGGAATGTATGTATTATACAAATAAACCTTCCAGAATAAATTCCCAAAATAATGGTGAAAACCACATAGAAACCCATCGTGTAGTTTAAAAGAACTAAGCGGTCACATGCACAGACAGACACGAAAAGCGACTTGATACGAGTTTATACTATGCATTGATGGAGCATAGTTTCATTAACACTGACGGGAGATCAAGATTATTATATAGAGAACTATCAAGATTATTGCTGAACTAGCGACAAGACCATCCATCAGCACTATTACGAGAATAGAACTCGACAGTAGATAAATTTATTTCATAGTGCAAAAGCGTGGGTGACTAACGTTCGAAAATTAGCCAATCCCGACTAGTGTCCGAGTGATTAGCAGCATAGTGTTCGTTTTTAGAATGGTGAACAAAAAAAAACTTGAACAGTAGGTATTTATTTCAGGTGACAAATTATTTTTAATTATTTTACTCGTTAGTAATTAGTATGTCTGTTTTTTGTCAAAAAATTTGGCCGACCTTTGAGCAACGCACATATATAAACCACTTTTAAATATTGCGGTTGTTACGTATAATCAAAAACCCTAAATATACCTTTTTTTTTTTTGTGGATGGGAAATCATCAAATGACTTCTCCCGCTCTGGGCGGAGCGGGAGGGCGTGTCAGACTTTTACTGACTAAAACCCACCCGTGTTCCTTCTGTTGCCTGTGACGGGGCCACGGTAACTCTTTCGAACATCCCGCAACCCTAAATATACCTACTGACCAATTCTCCAAAGTCAGAAAATACAATTGGGGATTATTCATATTATTAGCAATAAGTACGTCATAATATTAAACTACAAAACCCAAGTATTTTCCTTAATATTACATTGAAGAAAAGGAAATAAACTTAATTATAATAATTAATTTGATTTAACTACCTGTACCTACGATATTATAATTTGAATGTCTTTGAAGAAGGAGACCTAGCCAGAGTGACTTGAATAGCTATGCTTTGGAATTACACATCCAGCGAAAAGGAAATTAAAGACTGCCTATAATACCGCGCAAATGGCCATCCGTTGATCGACTGGCCATTTGCGCGGTTTTTTGCGACAATCGTTGGTTGGATAACAGTTACGATAACAAGCCTTGATTTCGCCTTGACAAGTTTCTTAGCTTTTTTTTTTGGTTTGGATGACTTCTCCCGCTCTGGGCGGAGCTGGAGGGCATGTCAGACTTTTACTGACTAAAACCCACGCGTGTTCCTTCAGTTGCCTGTGCCAGGGGCCACGGTACTCTTTCGAACATCCCGCAACCCTGGCAGGCATCGGCCCTAGCGGACTCCATCAGGTAATGCTGACATCTCTTTGAGGCGTGCGTAGAACAACGCGCCATCGACCCGGGCCTGGTCCTTATCGGACGGTCGGCAAGTCCGCGCCTGCAATGGCTGGAAATCTGCTCTTGATTCACGACGCCCAGGGCATTCAGGGCGTCTCCTGTAGCGACTAGGGACATGAGGGCGCAAAGATTGCCTCTCCTTCACGCGTTCCGCCTCCTCCCTCGCAAGCATTACTGCTTCGCAGAAGGAGGTGACGGGTTTCCATGCACTCTCGCTCCATACCATGGCCTGGACCAGGGCCGGCCGCGAGAGATTGCCGCCGCCGATCGCCTCCGCGAGGACACGGCGGTGCTCCGGCCAAACCGGGCAGACCTCCACCGTATGTTCCACCGTGTCCTCCGGGCAATCAACACAACGGTAACACCTGGGCGTTTCCTCCCGCCATATCCGAAACAGGAACCTCCCGAAGCAACTGTGTCCGGTGAGGATCTGCGTCAGCCCGAAGGTGAGGACGCCGTGGCGCCTCTCCAGCCACTCCTCAAAGAGAGAACTTATCGCCACAATTGTGGCGTGCCCAGCACTGGGTTGCAACAGTCGCACTCTCCATGTCGCCATGAGATCCCGCCGAAGGTCTGTCCGCTGTGCCGTGATTTCTCGCAGCAGCGGCGTTTTGCATCCTCGCACCACTCCCATAAGTGCGCGAGCACGAGGACTGTGCGGGGTATCCCCTAACTAGCCGGATGGCCATGACCCTTTGGGACGCGTTAAACCGGCAGGCTGGTCGCCGCCGTCTCAAGGAACGCACACACACCGGAGCCTCGTAAAGGGCCATGGACGACACGACCGCATCCGGCAGGAGGCGTTTGCACACCTTAGATTGGGCAGAAGCCGCCTCAAGGCAGCCCCAGCCCGCTCCAGTCTGAGAGCCAAATGTCGGAAATGCTCCACGAAGTTCCACCGGCTGTCGAGGACGAGTCCCAGGTACTTCATCGTCAACTCGACGCCGATGTGAATCCCTCCTACCGTTATTTTGGGAACCCGACGGTGGCGCGTTCCGAGGACCATGAAAACACGTGGCCTCGAACTGTGCAGGGCTACCTCGAGTCCCAATTGCCGGATCCTCTCGACGATTGTCGCAACCCCGCGTGTCGCTAGTTCGGCCGCCGCCTGGTGTGACCTCCCCTGCGCCAGGATCAGCGTAGCAAACCACGCTAACGCCGCTAAGGAGATCGGCGCGCAGCACCTAGTCGTAGCCGATATCCCACAGATGCGGCCCCAGGACCGATCCCTGCGGGACACCGCACGAGCAGGACATCTCACGCCGGTTCCACTCCTCCTGGTAACCGGGGTAGATGACGGCCCTGTTCGTCAAATAAGCCTCGACCCAGCAACAGAGGTAGGTCGGCATCCGGTGATAGGTACCGGAGTGCTTCCCTGATGCAACTCCAAGGCAAGGTATTGAAGGCATTGGCGATGTCTAGATACACCGCCAAGACGACCTCAGCCCGGGCCACAGCCTCCTCAGTCGTGAGGGCTCGCACGCGTATGATGGCGTCCACCGTAGAGCGCCCCCTGCAGAAACCAAATTAGCTCTCCGCCAAATCCGGAAGTTTCTTAGCTGTAAAGCAATTGAAGCAACAAATGACTTGCACCGTCTAAACACTGTCTAGACAGTGCAACTTTTATTATTGCTTCAACTTATGGTATGACAGTCAATTAAATCACACCGTGCAAATCAGGCTTAATAGTATAGCCCCAAAATCTTTTATTATCAGAAATCATAACCCTTCCTCTGCCACAGTCAGGTACAAAGCGCGGAGACTAAGTTAAAAGATGAAACACGACCTTCAGTTAGTCCACGTTCGCACGGACGCGGAAACATCGCGCGCGGAAAAATCGCGTACTGCGCTTGGAATGGAACAAATAAAAAGCAATACACACGGCCGCGATTTTTCCACGCCGCGATTTTAAATCGCGCGGTGTTCGATTTTCAACGCTCGGAGTTGAGCGTTGAATGAATATGGCATACGAAGTTCTGTACTAAACTTGTGTTCCTACAGACGCGAAAAAGTCGCGCGCGTTGGTCAGTACGGCACGCCGTCTTGTAAAGTGTAGACGTGCCGCAAGTGCGGGCGGAAAAAATTGCATGTTGGTATCTTGGCGTGTTGTTATTGCTGGGTCTATTAAATTTAATAACTCTTCAAATGTGCGCATCGACATTTCTAAAATGACAAAAAAAAAAATCTGAATAATGTCTTAAATCATCATAGAACGTCAGGAATTAGCCTTTAAAATATCATTGTTCAAGGGATACACCCAAATTTTTTTCTGATTTTCTTTCGTCTCCTGGCCACATAAATGGCTACCGCTTATAATTTTACGGAGTCCATGATACATCCGCACTGCATGACGAATCAGTTCAAAGAGATTTTTTTACGCTCGTTCGAACACACTGTTGAAGGCGCGAAAAAATCACGCCAGGCGATATTTCCAGGCAGCGAATTTTACGCTTCCGTGGGAATGTGGGCTTAGTCTTTCAAAAGTATTCCTACAGTAAACAGTAGTAGGTACAGTTTAAACTATGGAAAAAATGTAATGGTTATCCATTAGGTTTTTTTCCGCCTCGTTAATCAATCATTCAATAAGGAGTTGACGTCAACAGCCAAAAAGTCAAGTCGTATTGTATCTGTAAATAAATAATACAAGACAAATAACAGTATGATCTGTTACTAAAGTATCTAATGAAAATGTAAACAAATGGATCAGAAAATGACCGTATCGATCCCAATTTGTAGTACCACATACAAATTGAGTGTTTTGATTAAATTAAGTATTAACACGAAATTCTAAT
Source organism: Fissipunctia ypsillon (assembly GCA_947568875.1). Taxonomy (NCBI): domain Eukaryota; kingdom Metazoa; phylum Arthropoda; class Insecta; order Lepidoptera; family Noctuidae; genus Fissipunctia; species Fissipunctia ypsillon. Next base: position 19,708,808 of record OX387660.1, on the reverse strand, counting down.
TTTAAATCACCCTAAGGATGTTTTTCATTTGACAATGGAGATTGGCGCTTTCAGGGACACAATATAAGTTTTATTGTTGTGACGTCTATGGCCGTTTAGTGTCCTTGAAAGCGTTAATTTTATAACCTCAATGTTCGTCGATGATTTTTCAATTCATCATTCTCCTGCTCTTATCCCAGTTTATTTGGGGTCACTGCCAACATGTCTTTTTCTTCCATACTTCTCTATTAGTCGTCGACTCGGTAGCAACCCCCTTTCTAGCCATATCATGTTTCACACAGACCAATTAGAATGTTGTTATTCAAACAATAATTGTTGAAAAAAGTGGTCAGATATTACTTTGAAACCTTCTAAATGCAGATAAACGTGTTACTAATTCCCTAATGAAAGTGTTGCGTAAGAATTTAACATGGACAGGGTGTTTACACTTCCATCAGATACTTTTGGAATAGACTATAGGTATGGACGGCAGGCAGCACATCAAGCTACTACAATCTGTCAAATTTCTTTAATAGATTTTCAACTTTATTGCTATAACATTAGGTTCGAGGTTGATTGGGAAAATTTGACAGTTTCGGGTAGCTTGACCTGCTGGCGTCTGTACCTACTCACCATAGAAATATTTAAAAAAACATATCTATGGTACTCACCTATGGCCATCTTCTTAGTGCCAGTGCGCGAGTCTTGCATTGTTTGCCTTGTTTCCTTGATGCCATGCGGCCCAATCTTTGTGCTACTGGTTGAGCTGTATACCTGCGAAAAACATATTTTATGTAGCAAGCAATAATAATAGTTTTCTTCTTTCAAAAATTATATAATTAAAGTCATATTGGCTTGGGCACTGTCATGCGTACTTAGCTGCGTTCTAAACTCAGGTCCGTATTAATAAACGTTCCTCAACAACGTACTCAAGTGCATAATCATTTGATACGACATTATTACGATATCACATGAAAACATTGTCTTTGTTACCAAGATCAGCTCGTGATTCAGATCAGATCGTGAGCTCGTGAGCTCTTAGCAATTAAGCCATTGGCTGATACAACTATCGGCACAATGATCGCTGAGTCCACAAATTATTATTATTATTATTATTTTAAAATATGGCCAGCATTTGATCTCAAGCATAACATGAAAGAGGTAAAATCATCAATATTTCGCTACTTAGCAATTTTATTATATGGTTAATGTTATTTAAATTACACTGAAAGTGAAATGTAAAATAACAAGTGGCCCTTATTTTGTTTTGAGTCTATATAGCCTATGTCACTCCCACAATTAATACGAATTTAACGACCTCATTATATTAAAATCCATCAAACCATTTAGACTACAGAGCATGCCAAAGAAATACACACACATTACTCTCGAAAAACATTACCCTCCTTCTGGGCCAGTTGGGTTGATGCAAGGCCTTACAATTCAAAATGTAATTAAAATAATTCCAATTATATTTTAACATTGCTAAGCGCCAGAAAAACAAGATTAATTTAAAACCAACAATTTTTAAGAAACTGTTGTTCAAAGCAGAAAATCAGAAACAGGCTTAGGTTAGATTATTATGTGAATAAAATTATTGTTGCTGTTTTAAAGTATTTCTTTTCAAAGTGAGAATGAACAGGCTTGTTCTGGGTAAGCTCGCTCCATCGTAGACTTTGTCTCTGTCACCTCTGACCTAGACTAGAGTCAAGAGCAAACCTATCTCAAATAAAAAAATAAAAAAATCTAAGTCTTGATTTCATCTACAAACCTGTGGCTTGCCACCAGGCCCGCTGGACATGACAACTGTGCTGCTGCTGTAAGAGCTGCCGGCTGGAATGTGATGATGCATGTTGCTTCCATCCATATCTGTAGGAGAAAAGATGTTAGAATATCTATATTTTTTTATTCTTTAAGTTTTATTAAATTAGGTACACACGGCTACATATCAAGCTATACATTTCCAGTTTATGCTGATCTTGCATTGTATAGGATTTCCATACAATGAGAGGTCAGCTTATACCGCAAATGTATAGCTTGATATGTAGCAGTGTGTACTAGAATTACATAATAAATCAGCTAAAATTGTAATAATAATATGTATGTATAAAAAAGGAGGCACATAAATTACCATTAGTGTCAAATTATAATGTTTTACAGACACTACTATCTTTCAGTTTCATTGATTGTTTTAGTTACTACTGATGTCCCAAAATTCAAACTTTTGTACCCTAGCTCTGCATTTATATGTGCCCCACTACTTAAATTAGTATAAATTCACTATGGTAAATGCAGTAGTGGGAGGCGTCATTTCAGCTTAGACAAGCTCTAAACCATGATTTAAAACATGTATTGTGTATACTACTTACACTTAACATTGACACCTAAAACATGTTGTTTATGTATAAAACTTATAGAAATTTTGTCAAACATTGTTTCATTTGTGTTGCTAACTATTGTGTGGTGAATAGTTAACAACACATGTCTGAAACAACATCAATACATGTTTTAGAAAAGTCTTTTACAAGTCTCGAAAACAACAATCACAACTTGTATACAGGGTGGCAGGGACATAGACGCGCAACCTGTTACCATGGATTCAGTAGACTATTCTGGACTCCCCTGCATTGAAAATCCCTGCATTGGAAATTTTCGTTGGTTATTTAAAAAAAAATTGCTGTCCCATACATTTTGATTGCGGAAGTTTTGCACTTTTGTGCAGGGCAACAGCAGATTTTTTTGTAAATATCCAATGAAAAATTTCAACTTGAATACATGGTAAAAGGTTGTGCATCAATGTCCCTGCCACCCTATAAGGGTCTAAATCAGGGGTTCGCAAACTTATTTTGTCTACTGCCTACTTTGAGAATGAATTATTTTTAGCACCCCCATTTTTTCACCTACTTAAAAACCACTACCTAGATGAAATTACAAATCGCCCCCTAAGCCTCTACACAACACCCCCATTTTTTTTTCTGGGTCTCTTACTGCCCCCTTTTAGGCCTACAGCGCCCACAAGGGGGCATTATCTCCCACTTTTGGAAAGGCTGGTGTAAATGCAGGGTAAAACTGCCAGGTGTGTTCCATGTTACCTGTTTGACTTAATATGGCTACTGCCTATATTTATTTCTATTATAATTGGCTATTGGATGTGGTTAAGCAACATGCCAATTTATTGATAACTTACAAATAATCACAAACATTGTTCAATAATGTGTCATGAGCAGAAACCTATGCTTCAGCTAACTTTAACAGTTTGGTCTGACATGCAGGAAAGCTAATACAATCTTTAGCATATTGATTTCTTTGTTTGCCAACATAGTCAAAGGGTCATCTCACTTCTTAAAGATAATAGGTGGTTTTCTATGATGTGTCCAGCAAGTGTACTCACCTGTGAAGAGCCTGTTCAGAGTAGGCATCTGAGGCATAAAAGGCATCATCGCATTGCCGTGGCGCGGGCCCATTATAGCCAGCGACCCGTCGCCCCCCAGCATGCCGAACGGGTCCGAGAACAGCGAGTTCATCATGTTGTTCATTTGACGCATGTGCCTCATGTGAGACCTGCAAATGTCGCATCGAATAAACACCATGTCAAAATTTTACGAAATCAGTCGAATGTTTTGGTCGAATCCGAAGACATCCATGTACAAAGCATTGTTCGTATGCGTATATTAGCAAATATTACATTATTTCCTTATCATATTAAGAATAATCGCTACTGAAATATGATTGAATAACACAAAACTTACCCAAAAAACGGATCATCCTCCACGTCGCCCATCAAGGATCCGAACAGAGACATGGTTCTGCAAATCTGCACTCACGAAATCAACACTCAACAATTCACTGGAAAAATAAACGCAGCAGTCGAATCACTGCCACCACAAATGTTTTTAATGCACTGCAATGCACTGGTTTTAAATCGTAGCAAAAATGCTCACGTCGAAATCTCTAGTAAATCGCGGACTGGCCAATTTCATTTCAATACACCAGAACAACAGACTATAAAATTATTTTTCTGGAGGCACAGGTAACTAATTAGTAATAAGCAAAGACATAGAGTAAAGAGTGTCGGTGTCAATTTGTCTATCGATCTTTTGTAAGCGTCAAACTTATCTTGACGGTCCATGGGGGCGCTGCATGCTAGGAAAATGCCAAAATGTGTCAATTTGTCAAAGTAACTTTGCCATCATCAGAGAGCTATGATTGGTATTTATGGCAGGACAGGAACTATTTATACTCGTTCCTTCTGCAATCTTCAATTTTCATGGTAGTTTTCCTTACAAAATTGGTTTTGCTGTAAACGTTTTCTGTTACTAAGAAGGTAGAAAAGAAAACTAATTTATATATTCATATTAATTCAACTTTATTTTCCTTTACCTATTACTTATTTCAAACAAATAACATTTCATGAACATTTCACTAATCGCTTAAATTTACTTTACTAACCACCAAAACATTTGCACAACAATAAACAAGATAAAAATACATACGAATCACGTTGAAAGAATGATATTTTGGAACAACAAAAATAAATTCAAGAGCAAGCTTATCTTATCCGCATAAAAAAAATTACGCCTTGTATCGGAAACGATATGCTGCAAGAGATTGTGGTGCAGGAGTGTCTCCATGAAAAGACCAAGCTGCTGATGTTGTATACGCAGTATATTTCATGTCTTGTAAACCGTTTCGGATTGCAGAATTATTTACAGGAGTCTGAAAATAATATATAGGACGCTTAGTTCGCGTCCTAATCAAAGTGATTGTCGCCCGAACACACGACCGTCGTATTCATTTTCGACAGAGGGTGCATTCCGGTTTTCCGAACAAACTAGTAACATATGAACGCGACGATCGCAAAGCGCCAGGGTAGCCCGCGAAATTCAAATTTTCTTACGTTTTTTGCAATTTGCAGGTCAGTATTAAGTTGTATGTTGATTTAAATATGATTCGCGACCATTACAAATATTTATTTACATAATTATAATCATTAAAGTCATCAATACAACTCTCTAAGACCAAGTAATTCTACTGAATGACTATTTCATGAAATCTTAACATTTCAAGATTATACTAACTTTAGGAGTCGTATTACTGATTCTAATGGGTATAATTCTGTAAATACATATTTGTTACGGTCGAGAATCATATTTTAATCAACATACACTCATAAACTGAGCTGCAAATTGCAAAAATCGTAAGAAAATTTGAATTTCGCGGGCTACCTTAGCGCTTCCCCTTAATTAAGACTCGGGGTCATAATAATAAATGGACATATTTATTTTCAAAGATACACTAATTTAAAATTTTACCTTCTCAGCATCAGCAGGGGGTGCATCGCCAAGGGGTTTATTAGCAGCGTGAACATCTCCTTGACCAGGCTTATGCCCTACTGTATAAGCGAGATTATTCATCGCATTATTAGCTGCAGTGTCGCCGCCAATTTTCTCAATCGGAGTTTGGGGAACCGCGTTGCCTTGAGTAACATGAAGATGACCATCTGAATATGAAGTTCCATTATCAGGGGGTCTAATATTCTGCTGCGTGTACGAGTGGGATCCTTTATATTGATTATAGATTTGTTGCAACTGGCCTCTACTAGGAGTTCTACCAACAGGCTTAATACCCATTAGAGAAGTCTTGCTGACAGTTGCCTTCACATTACTATATCTACCCGGGTCATTCCTTGTAATCGTCTGAGGCGAAAGAGTCTGTGGTAGATGTGGCTCCGGAATACGATAGATATCTGCAGGCAGCATATCTATTGGTTGACCCAAAGTGTTATAATTTTGGTGTTTGAATTTATTGAAGTGAGCAGGTGGTAAATTCCTTGAAGTATCCGCAGGAAATATAGGCTCCTTAATCATTTGCTGTGTAGTGGGGGTCGCTGATCGAGTTGGTAGTGAACCGTCCTGCCTGACATTAGGGTTCTCTGAACCTTCATACACTGTTGGAAGAGTACTAGCGACAACGGCTCCTGTATTAGGATCAACAAGTTGTTGTTGTTGATATTGTCCCTGATTCTGTTGCTGTTGTGTGGGTATTTGTTGTTGAGACACTTGCTGCTGATTCATTGTCACAGCACCAGTTAGAGCAGTGTGCGCTTGGTGTGGTGGCACTTGGTTATTTTGAACTGGCACAACAGCAGTGTTGGCTCCTGGTGTTTGTTGCTGCATTGTAGGAACGATATTTTGTTGACCAGGAGCCTGATTCGTTGCCGCCGGAGCAATATTTGCCATAGCTGCATTTGTTGCATTTATAACAGGCTGCAATAATGGCGCGTTAGCATTGAGTCCTTTACCATTGCCCATCATCATTTTCTGCATTGTATCCATAGCGGCCCTTTGTTGGTTGGCTGGGTTCATCTGAATAGCAATGGCCATTGGATCAAATCCTAAGTCCCCACCTTGCATCACACCAGGGAACATTTCATTAAATTTGGCCATACCTGCACCATGTTGACCATAACCAGGATTCTGAGCGTTCATCTGTGGTTGGGCTAGACTCATAGCTTGCATTTGCTGGGAGCCTGGATTCATTTGACTCATGTTACCGTTCATTGTGTTTCCTTGCATATTTGTATTCGCTCCGGCGTAAATATTCGGTTGAGACATGTGCTGTGGATTAGAGTTTGGTATTGGAGCACTAGCATTACCTTGTCTCATGTTATTATACTGTCCTGGAGTATTTCCAGGCAAGCCACCATTATACTGCCCCATTTCAGGCGATTGCGGAATATTATTATTTATGTACTGTGGATTGGAGTTCTGTATTGAAGCACCAGGATTACCTTGTATCATGTTATTATACTGTCCTGGATTGTTACCAGGCAAGCCACCAATAAACTGCCCCATTTCAGGCGATTGTGGAATATTATTACCTATCATACCTCCTTGTGTGCCACCTTGATTTGGATTTCTGGCTCTTTGGGCAGCAGCATCGCCCATCATCATATTCACTATATTAGGTCCCATTCCTGGCATAGGTGTGGGTTGGGCTATTTGCCCCATTTGCTGTTGGCCATTTGGATTACTCATTTGCATGTTGTTCCCCAGGTTTGAATTACCAAAGCGGACATTCGGCCCGTGGTGTTGATTCAACATTGCATTTTGATTTCCCATTGCTCCTCCAGGCACTTGATTCTGAGCCATATTTCCCATCTGAGCTCCCATGGCACCTGGAGCAGTGGGATTACCCGGCGACAAGCCCATCTGAGCCCCCATTGGATTGTTCATCATTGTATTAACTGGTGATATAGATTTAAGATCATCATACACTTCTCTAACAACTGGTTGCATCAGATTATTATTCAAATAGTTGTAGGTATCGGCGTAGAGTTTGGGTGGATTGCAATAACCCATGGCATTCCGGTTTCCAGAGAATGGTTCGCCTGCACCTGGTGCGTTATACCCGTGAAACTCGTGTCCACAGCCGTGTCCATGGCAAAATCTTCGCATGCCTCCATCGTGCGCCGGGCTGACCGTAGGTGCATTTTGAAAGCCACCATTTCTATTTGGTTGATTGGAATTCGAGAATAATTTTCCCATACAGCCGCTAGAAAATATATATTAAATAGATAAAAGATGAGATTCTAATCCAAACAGTTGTGTGTAGGTATAGATATGAAGCTAGGATTTTCGTAAACTTACCAATCAGCGTTCTGCAGTTGATTCACAACATTTCCCAACTCGTTTAAAATTTTCTGCTTATCCAAAGCCATTATACTAAACAATCTTCCTCTCGTTATTTATACACTTTAAAAATTTAATATAATAAATCAGACAACTTAAATTTTGAACGTCACGGATGCTAATAATGACAAAAAGTGTTTTGTTTCTTGAAAGTATGAATCGATTTTTAAAAAACTTCAAAAATCCCGGTAAAATAAAAAGAAGTTCCGTTTCTTTTGGGTTTACAGTATAATGCCGGGAATATACACACGTCGTTTATTTTTCCATATGATAATCGGATCCGACAGTCTCAAAACACGGTAAGGTGGCAAGTCTCTCACAATCACATTGTCCTTCATTTTGAAAATACTTAAATTGCTTCACAATAATGTGAGAAAAATTGGTCTGCTCGAAAACGTAAATAATATTGCGAAATTGTTAAAAAGAAATGTTAACTTCACAATCATTCCGGTATTCCAGACCATTACCTATAATATATTGAGTCCGCGTATCACTGGTCAGTTTCTCTCACTCATCAGTTTATTTAATTAGCCAGTTTCGTTGATTACAGTTTCCCTATATGGTCAGTTTTGCTGACTAGACAGTTGCGTCAACTCAAATGTTTCCAGGGTTCGCCAGTTTCGTTCATTCTTCAGTTTGGTACACTCAAGTAAAAAAACTGGTCAAGTGCGTGTCGGACTACGCACAATGAAGGGTTTCGTAGTTGGGATTACTTAGTATGAAGAAAGAAAAGACAGAATCCTTCCAAGAACAAACTTAACATTGTAGTTGAAATACATGTTCTACGATACATTGCAACTGCAAATGTAAGTTTGTTGCGGCGATAAGTCCCCTCTTTGAGGAGTGGCTGGAGAGGCGCTACGGCGTCCTCACCTTCCGCCTGACGCAGGTCCTCACCGGACACGGGTGCTTCGGGAGGTACCTGTTCCGGATAAGGCGGGAGGAAACGCCCGGGTGTCACCACTGTGTGGATCGCCCGGAGGACACGGTGGAGCATACGGTGGAGGTCTGCCCGGCTTGGGCGGAGCACCGCCGTGTCCTCGCGGAAGCGATCGGCGGCGGCGATCTCTCGCGTCCGGCCCTGGTCCAGGCCATGGTACGGAGCGAGAGTGCATGGGAAGCCATTACCTCCTTCTGCGAAGCAGTAATGCTCGTGAAGGAGGAGGCGGGACGCGTGAGGGAGAGGCAAGCTTTGCACCCTCACGCCCCTAGTCGCCGCAGGAGACGCCCTGGGCGTCGGGAATTGGCAGCCGATTCCCGGCCACCGTAGGCGCGGGCTTGCGGACGGCGAGCAATGGGTAGCTCGCCGTCCGGTAAGGACCAAGTCCGAGTCGACGGCGCGTCGTGTTCCACGCGCGCCTCAAAGAGATGTCAGCACTATTGACGGGGTCCGCTAGGGCCGATGCCAGCTAGGGTTGCGGGATGTTCGAAAGAGTTACCGTGGCCCCGGCACAGGCAACAGAAGGAACACGGGTGGGTTTTAGTCAGTAAAAGTCTGACACGCCCTCCCGCTCCGCCCAGAGCGGGAGAAGTCATTTGATGATTTCCCATCCACAAAAAAAAAAAAAAAAAAAAAAAATGTAAGTTTGTACGCACAATCCATACTTCCATACTAATATTATAAATTCGAAAGTAACTCTGTCTGTCTGTCTGTCTGTATGTTACCTTTTCACGCCTAAACCACTGAACGGATTTCGATAAAATTTGGCAAGGAGATAGATGGCATCCTGGGGATGGACATAGGCTACTTTTTGTTTCAAAAATAATCCTACAGGGAGTGATATAGGGGATGAAAGTTTGTATGGGAAACCCAGCATTTCTTAAGTTTGGGATATGAAAATTCAAATTGATGCTTTTGGTAGGAAATAAAGAATTATATGGTTCAGTGTTCTTGAAAAATCATCCCCTAAGGGGGATAAAATAGGGGTTGATTTTAAAAATCACAAATAATATTAAAAATTTTGTGTTTTTAAGAGATTTAAGGGATCGGGAATGTAGTCATTGTTCGTATCTTGACTTCTTGAGGTAACATTTTAATCTTTATTTTTAACCGACTTCAAAAAAAGGGGAGGTTCTGAATTCTGTTGTATGTTTTTTTTTATGTTTGTAACCACAGTACTCCGTCATTTATAAACCGAATTGAAAGCACATACTTTCAGATTGGTCCAATTTTTACCAAAATTCAGTTTTGATGATAGGATCCATGAGGAACTGAGGGAACTCCTCAGGTAGGCAAACACGTAGCGATTTTGGTATTTTCATCAACAAGTCAAGCATTTGCATTCAGAAAGTATCATTTGGTGAAGTGGAACCGACGAAGAAGACCGCAGATGGCCACGGGAACTCCTCAATGATAAGTATTTCACGGGTGGGGATATAAGGTATCGCGATTAAGATAGTTAAGCGACTATGACGAAGCAAATTTAAATAAATGGTTCTGATGAAAATAGTACCATCGAACTGATCTGATGATGAAGCTGGAATGTAGGCACCGGAACTCCGTAATAAAACAATGTATCCTAGCCGTGTTTGGGCTTATTGGAATTGTCGTGAGATGCACTCTGGCTATAAATGATTTTAATGCTTCAAATTGCCCTACTTGAGTCGTATGTTATGTGTGGCCTTGATTGTCAGAGGACAGATTTCGTCAACGATCTGTCGTCGCATGGTTGATTCAATTATTTGTTGGCGACGGCATACAAACCTGATAGAACTATCCTTTTCAAACTTCTGATACGACTTAGCGCGACATATATTTGCCGTTTTGCAAAGTTTTTATTTGAAAGGGTATACTACTGAGGTGGGCGCATATAAATTTGGTCAAATTCTGATGAGTGGTTTTTGAGTTGAATCCAATAAATAATATGTATTTTTTTCCATTTAGTGTATGTTGATTATGTTATAATAACTTCCTGTCACTGTTATTTATTTAGCAAGTAGTGGTATACGAATTTTGGTGGGGAGGTACCACAACTAAAAAGTGGAAAATAAAACCTATTTATAAAAAAAACAACCGACTTCCAAGAAAAACACTACAAAGTGAAAAATGACCTTAATTTCAGAAGTCGCTGCAAAAACGAAAATATTTAACCAAACCGACTTCCGAAATTAAGGTTATTTTTCACTTTGTAGTGTTTTTCTTGGAAGTCGTTTTTTTTTTATAAATAAGTTTTTTATTAAAATCGGTCCATTCGGTCAAAAGTTATTTCTTATTTTATTAGAGCGTGACCGGCATAATTTTAACTAAACCAAGTCCTCCCGCCGCGTCTGTCCGTCTTTTTATTTTTATTTTTTTGAGGATGGGAAATCATCAAATGACTTCTCCCGCTCTGGGCGGAGCGAGAGGCCGTGTCAGACTTTTACTGACTAAATTCAATTCAATTCACTTCAAATAATTTATTTCAATCCATTGCAGATCATATTGTTACAGTTTCATTAATTGGAATAAAATTACAAATTATATAACAATAAATATCTACAAATATATATAAAAAAAAAAAAATCACTCAAATAATATAAATTAAAACCCACCCGTGTTCCGTCTTGCCATGTTCTTCGTGTGTTCTTGTTTCCGTGTTGCCGGGGCCACGGTAACTCTTTCGAACATCCCGCAACCCTAGCTGGCATCGGCCCTAGCGGACCCCGTCAATAGTGCTAACATCTCTTTGAGGCGCGCGTGGAACACAACGCGCCGTCGACTCGGGCTTGGTCCTTACCGAACGGCGAGCTACCCATTACTCGCCCGTCCGCAAGCCCGCGCCTACGGTGGCCGGGAATCGGCTGCCAATTCCCGACGCCCAGGGCGTCTCCTGCGGCGACTAGGGGCGTGAGGGCGCAAAGCTTGCCTCTCCCTCACGCGTCCCGCCTCCTCCTTCACGAGCATTACTGCTTCGCAGAAGGAGGTAATGGCTTCCCATGCACTCTCGCTCCGTACCATGGCCTGGACCAGGGCCGGACGCGAGAGATCGCCGCCGCCGATCGCTTCCGCGAGGACACGGCGGTGCTCCGCCCAAGCCGGGCAGACCTCCACCGTATGCTCCACCGTGTCCTCCGGGCGATCCACACAGTGGTGACACCCGGGCGTTTCCTCCCGCCTTATCCGGAACAGGTACCTCCCGAAGCACCCGTGTCCGGTGAGGACCTGCGTCAGGCGGAAGGTGAGGACGCCGTGGCGCCTCTCCAGCCACTCCTCAAAGAGGGGACTTATCGTCGCAATTGTGGCGTGCCCAGCGCTGGGTTGCGACAATCGCACTCTCCATGCTGCCATGAGATCCTGCCGGAGGTCTGTCCGCCGTGCCGCGATTTCTCGTGGCAACGGAGTTACGCCCCGGCGTCCTGCCTCCTCGCGCCACTCCCGCGACAATCGCACTCTCCATGCTGCCATGAGGTCCTGCCGGAGCTCTGTCCGCCGTGCCACGATTTCTCGCGGCAACGGAGTTACGCCCCGGCGTCCTGCCTCCTCGCGCCACTCCCACATGTGCGCGAGGACTTTTGCCTCCAGATCCCATGGCGGTAATCCGGCAAGGAGGTTCGCCGCCTCCCCGGAGACCGTGCGGTATCCCCGGGCTAACCGGATGGCCATGACCCTCTGGGACGCGTTCAACCGACGGACCGGTCGCCGCCTCACGGAACGCGCCCGCACCTGAGCTCCGTAAAGGGCTATGGACCGCATGACCCTGCGTAGAGCCTCCGGCAGGAGGCGTTTGGACCCCCCAGATTGGGCAGGAGCCGCCTCAAGGCAGCCCCGTCGGAAATGCTCCACGAAATTCCACCGGCTGTCGAGGACGAGTCCCAGGTACTTCATCGTCGACTCGACACCGATGGGAACCCCTCCTACCGTTATTTGGGAACCCGATGGTGGCGCGTTCCGAGGACCATGAAAACACATGGCCTCAGACTTGTGCAAGGCCACCTCGAGTCCCAATTGCCGGATCCTCTCTACGATTGTCGCAACCCCGCGTGCCGCTAATTCGGCCGCCGCCTGGTGCGACCTCCCATGCGCCAGGATCAGCGTGTCGTCAGCGTAGCAAACTACGCTGATGCCACCAGGGAGGTCGGCGTGCAGCACCCAGTCGTACCCGACGTCCCACAAATGCGGTCCCAAAACCGATCCCTGTGGGACACCGCACGACATCTCTCGCCAGTTCCACTCTCCCCGGTGACCGGGGTGGATGACGGCCCTGTCCGTCAGATAGGCCGTCTATCCGTCTGAACGCGATAAACTCAAAAACTCCCGAACGGATTTTCATCGGGTTTTCACCAATGGATGGAATGATTCATGAGGAAGGTTTTGGTGTATAATTCATTCATTAAATTTTTTTTATAAATTGGCTGAAATATAATGATAAGATGATTGTTGAAGATGTCGGAAAAAATAATGCCGACTGGGAGCTTTCTGGCGGGTGCTGCGTAAACCAATAGAGTATTACGGAACATAGAGTACTTTTAATCCCAGCAGTACGTTCCCGTGGGATATTTTCCGACATCCACGCGGGCGAAGCCGCGGGCAAAAGCTAGTAGTATCATATTTCAGCCAATTTATACAAAACTTTAATGAATTATACACTTAAACCTTCCTTATGAACAGTGATAGGAATAGGTAGTGCTTATTTGCCTAAACTTCGAGGAAGGAAGTAACATAGAGTGGATAATACCTCCTCTAAAATCCCGGAATAATTTTAATGACGTTTAAATCCCGGGATTTAAAAACCACGAATTTTTTATCGGACTTTATTTGTAGTTACAAATGATTGATTTGAAAAATCATAACATTTTTTAGGGTTACGCACACACACACACATTTATATATGTATAAGTATATAATTTTTATGGTGTACATAGTAAAGAGTATTCTATCTATCTATAAATAAAGTCCAATAAATAATTCGTGGTTTTTAAATCCCGGGATTTAAACGTCATTAAAATTATTCCGGGATTTTAGAGGAGGTATTATCTACTCCATGTTTTTTCCTTCCTCGAAGTTTAGGCCAATTAGCACTACCTATTCTTATCACTGCTTATAAATCATCCCGTCCATTGGTGAAAACCGGATGAAAATCCGTTCGGTAGTTTTTGAGTTTATCACATTCAGACAGACCGACTCGGCGAGTGAACTTCATTTGATTAAAGTTATGCCGGTCACGCTCTAATAACAAATAAGAAATAACTTTTGAATAAGTGGACCGATTTCAATAAAAACTTATTTATAAAAAAAAAACAACCGACTTCCAAAATAAACACTACGAAATGAAAAATAACTTTAATTTCGGAAGTCGGTTTCTTTGGCTTAGTATTTTCGTTTTTTGCCACCGACTTCCGAAATTAAAGTTATTTTTCATTTTGTACTGTTTTTCTTATAAGTCGGTTGTTTTTTTTTTTATGAATCAGTTTATATTTTCCACTTTATAGTTGTGGTACCTACCTCACCCAAATTCGCATACCACTACTTGCTAAGTAAATAACAGTGACAGGAAGTTATTCTAACATCATCAACATACACTAAATGGAAAAAAATACGTATTATTGAAGCTAACTAAAACCACTCATCAGAATTTGACCAAATTTATATGCGAACACCTCAGGAGTATTATGATTATTATTAAAAGCCTGTGATATCCCACTGCAGGGCAAAGGCCTCCCTACTCTCTTTCCGCTTCTCTCTGTTTAAATCTGCTAAGGACCAGTTCTTGTTGAAGGAGTCCAGCTCATCCCGCCATCGTCGTCTGGGCCTGCTGAAAGGAGTTATACCCTTTCAAATAAAAACTTTGCAAAAAGGCAAATATATGTCACGCTGAGTCGTGTCAGAAGTTTGGAAGGCGTAGTTTTATCAGGTTTAGATGCCGTCACCAACAAATCATTAAAACAACCGCACGGCGACAGATCGTTGACGAAATCTGTCTTCTGACAAACAAGGCCACATAAAATGGAATGCGCTACCTCTTGACATCAGGATGGCCACCAGTCGGTATGCATTTAAGCGGAGATTGCGGAGTTATTTTCAAAATAAATAGCGTAGAGTCATCTCAAAACCTCTCTCTCTTGAATTTATATATAATATATGTATATAATATAGGTATATATTATAGTAAATATGTATGTATGTGTATTATAAGTTTATGACTTATTTATGTACAAATTGTTCCATTTCTAACAGAGCACCTGCCATCTAATTTCTTCACCACCCTTGGTTGACTGGTAGAGAATGCCTAAGGCATTAAGTCCGCCTTTGTACTTTTTTAAGTGTGAAAAGTTTAAATAAATAAATAATAAATAAATAAAACATAGGACTCAAGTAGCACAATCTGAAGCATATTACCATTAAAATCATTTATATCCAGAGTATCTCATGACAATTCCAAAACACGGCTAGGATACATTGTTTTATTACGGAGTTCCGGTGCCTACCTTCCGGCTTCATCATCAGATCAGTTTGATGGTACCATTTCACCAGAACCATTTATTTTAATTGGCTTTGTCATAGTCGCTTAACTATCTTAATCGAGATATCGTATCGCCATCCGTGAAATACTTATCATTGAGGAGTTCCTGTGGCCATCTGTGGTCTTCTTCATCAGTTCCATTTTACCAAATGATACTTTCTGAATGCAAATGCTTGACTTGTTGATGAAAATATCAAAATCGCTATGTATATGCATGTAAAATTTGAGGAGTTCCCTGAATTCCTCATGGATCCTATCATCAGAACTAGATTTTGCTAAAACTTAGACCAATCCGGAAGTATGTCCTATCCAAATAATTAAAGAATTTCCCAAATCGGTTTTTAAATGATTGGAGTATTGAGGGTAACAAACATTGACAAAAAAACAACCGAATTGAGAACCTCCTCCTTTTTTTCAAGTTCGTTAAAAATAAAGACTAAAATGTTACCTCAAGAAGTCAAGATACCATGACTAAATTTCCAATCCCGTAAATCTCTTAAAAAGAGGCACACAAAATTTGTAATATTATTTTTGATGTTTAAAATCACCTCCCCTCCCTATTTTACCCCATTAGGGGATGATTTTACAACAACGCTGAACCACGTAATTCTTAATTTCCTTCCCTAACTTATGAAATGCTGGGTTTCCCATACAAACTTTCATCCCCTATATCACCCCCTTTAGAATTATTTTTGCGACAAAAAGTAGCCTATGTCATACATACTATATTTTTGAAAACACAAATAGCACTGGTTTCGAAGGCATTACAATTAAAATCCTAAAGCTTGTAGCAAACATCAGCTCAGCAGCTCAACATCAGCTCCAGTGCCAAGCGCACAGTGTGATAAGATCCCGGATTTTGTGTCATCGTGTTTTTATTGAGTTAATCGATAGAGTCTACAATTCCGACGATTAGAGTAAAACTCCGGGTTCGCTAAGACTTGTACTTTTTTTTTTTTAATGTCAAAGTTTCGCAATATCCGACTCTTGAAAAACGAAAAAAAAATCGTTATAATTTAATGGAAGTACTTATTCCAGAATTTATTTATTTTATCGAGAAAAGGTATAATAGCCGACCGTTCTACCAATTCCTTTTGCTTTAGTATGAATGGGTCGAGAGATATGATTTTTTTTCTCATTTTTCGTTTTCATTTTTTTATTCATCTAAACCGCAGTAGTAGGTGGTCACTCCTACATCAAAAAATTGCTGATACTTTCTATTATGTGTAGTATTAATTCCAAAACCAAACTCGTTGGGTTCCAGGAGTTATTGGACATTTTAGTAATATCCGAAATATCCGCACTTAGGGCTGCCACTTCAACCAAAACATAATTTGTTAATTTTTATTAAGTTTTAGCTTCCTTATCACGACCATAACAAGATATCATTATTTTGTGGCTTAGATGGCAAAGATTGAGTAATTTTATAAAAGAAATTAAAAAACAAATGGAGAAATTGGTATCATGTTGACTGATACACCTTTTTTTGGAAACCGCCTATAAATTCTAACTCAAAAGACTCAACTATTAGTAAATAGAAGAAAATCTTTTCCGATGTCTCATAAGCAGTGGTCGGAGTAGGTAGAGCTGTTTTGGTTCAATGACCGCAAACGTTGATGTTAATATGGGCATTCCCCGGGATTCTAACTGAAACTCCGGAATTCGATAAATTAATTGTTTTTTTGTTAATACGGTCAAAAGAAAGCTTGTCTTATGTACTGACAGTGAGCGCATGACGTTGTCAAACTAACGTCAGCGACGCGTTGCTAATTTCCAATGTGCACACGCGATGTTGCCGCTCAGGTGTAACCCGCAACATGACTAGTGGAAACAAAAGAATACAATAGCGGGCTGCGCCGCTAGACGAACGCACCTGTTTTTGTCCCTTTCTACAGTATTTAAATTGTTTTTCCACAATGGTGCCGATTCCCTTTCACCGAACTAAACTATGAAAACTATCACTAGAATTCCTTACTTTTGGCTATGACAATCTTAAAGCTAAGCTGAAAAAAAAAACTAAAATTAAAAATAATTTTGACCCAACTAAAATCGTATTTGACAATCGTGAATCCACGTGGTACTTGTTTGCCCTACCCCGTGTCGCGCGGGGGGGCAGCCTCAACGTGTTTTATATGGAATTTTCACTTTTTGTATGGAAAATATGAAAAATGGTTACCTACATGTTGAGTTTTAGGGGTTTATGCGTTTTATAAAGGGGGTCGAAATATTCATTATTTTTGCAATAGGACACACCATTTTCAAGATATAATCAAAAGAAGAAAAAAAAGACAGTACTGTTTTTGCACCTGAAGTCAAGGTGTTGGTGTGAATGTTCATGACATCTAAATTTATTCCACACCTTTTTAATCGCGATTAAAAATAGATTTAATTTTAAAAAGATGTGAATAGCTTTTTACAAAGTAATTTCTAGCTTATTTAATAATATATATTTCAAATCCCGGGATTCCGGGAGTGTCCATATTAGGATAACGTATCGCAAGTACAAAAAATAGCTCTACCTACTCCGACCACTGCTCATAAGTATATCAATCAACATTTAACATGAGTAATCAAAATATCAAATTTTTTTTACAATTTTTTAAATATTTTTATTCAATTTAGTTCTTTTTATTATTAATTTTACAATTCTTTTAAATCAATTTTGTTTTACTTTTTGATTTTACAACTTATTTTGAATCAATTTTAGTGTATTTTTATATTTTACAATTCTTTAAAAACAATTTTATTATATTTTTTGATTTATAACTATTTTTTACAATAATTTATTTTGTATTTTTTTTATCTACATGAATTATATACCTATCTAATTATTTTAAATAAATTTTCATCATGTATTATTCTTTTAAATCAATTTAATTCTATTTTTTTGATTTATAACAGTTATTTACAATAATTTATTTTGTATTTTTTTTATCTACATGAATTATATACCTATCTAATTATTTTAAGTAAATTTTCCTCATGTATTTACATCAATTGTATTGATTTTTCATATATATTACGCTGAGAATGCGCCCCTGCTTAAATTATTTACGTTGACTACACATTATTTATATACAATATGTAACTATATTTATTAAAGTATAGTTTTTGCTATAAAGCAAAATCAATGGTTGTTCCATCTGGAGTTGGAACAATTTCAGGGGACTGAGCGCCAGTCAACCTTTATACCGTAACCGTACTCTGCACTTCAACAACCTCAGTAAGGCGTGACTGAGGTACTTCGTGCACAACTACGGCCGGGGGGCTTGCCTTAACTGGCCGACCCGCGAGAAGGAACACTCTATAAAACCCGACAGCGAAGTCGTTTAAACCCTACGGATATCTGGCGACCTCCGTAGTATGTAGCCTTACCCCCGGAATGGGCGTCACCCGGGGGTGGACCTTCTATCGACCCTACTCGTGGGAACAACAATGGAAACTAATCAAAAACCAACAAATAAACCTGGAATTTCAACACAGACGACTATAGCATTGCCAACTGACACCGATTCAGATGATGAGATGTTTTTAACTAACCAACAGAGCCCTAACTATGCGTATCAACAGACAGATCACCGTGAAGGACATTCTTCTGGTACAAAAATACTAACTCGAATCGAAGCCTTTAAACTGTTTAAGGGTAAAGCAAAGGAGCTGCCGCTTTCCGAACGATTGAGTATGGTTGTCAATTATTTTGGCTCTGAATATCAACTTTCACAAACTGACGAGGAGTTGAAACAAACACTTTCACGGTTTTTATCAAAGAGTCAAGATTACTTTAAGCGTTGTAAGTTTAATGAGTCCTATTTTATTAAAACAAAACGAGATTGGCTTAGTGGTACTCTTGTTAGTGGTCATTTGATATCAGTCCTTGATAATGATGAAACTTCATCAGCAACGGTTTCTAATAACGAATCTCTCTTTTCTCCGAAATCCAAGAGGTTTATGGCTTTAAGCAGAAGCCAACAATATAGATCTAAGCGAAAACTTTCGGAAGCCTTAGACAACGAACCAAATGTCCAGAAAATACAAGCGTTTGTACAATCTATTAAAATCGGTGGACAAAATCTGCCACATTCATCTGCTAAAGATTTAGAGACACTATTATGTCTCTATCTAGAATCTAAGACTGCTCCAACAGAAATTCTTATAAAAGTTCAGACATCTCCAGAACCATGCACACCTGTCGAAGCTCTGGCTATGATAACTGATAGAAATATGTCTGTCGAAACATACAGTGCAATTCGATTAGATCTTAAAAGACGTGGATTTGATGCATACCCCCCGTATAATAAAATTCAAGAGGCTAAAAAAACATGTTATCCTGACCAGGTGCAGGTGTCTGAAAGAGAAACATCTGTGCCTTTTCAAAGTTTAGTCAACCACACTTTTACTCAGGTGATTAAATTATATGATGAAGTCCTCATCAACTATTGTACCAAAAAAAGCATTCAAGCAGTAGATTGCATTTTAAGGGGTAACTGGGGCTTTGATGGAAGCACTGGGCAATCTTTATATAAACAATCATTCTCAGATGCAGAAGGTGACGAAAATAGTCTTTTTGCGACGACATTTACGCCATTGCAGGTTGGAACTAAAGACAGCAATGATGTTATTTGGGTAAACCCTGCACCGTCATCTTTTCGTTACTGTAGACCGTTACACTTGCAGTATAAAAAAGAAACGAAAGAATTAATTATTTGGGAGAACCAGTCTATTCAGGATCAAATACAAAATCTTACCCCCATTATAACTGAAACCTCGAGAGGGCAAACAATAAAAGTTGTTGAATATGAATTATACTGTGCAGCTATTGATGGGAAAGTCCTGAATGCAATTCTTTGTACGCCATCTCAGTTACGTTGCCCATATTGCGATTTGACCTCATCGCAATTCAACAATTTAGAGTTAGCATTCTCCAAACCAGTAATAGAAGAACGTTTGGTGCATGGCATAAGTCCACTTCATTCTTGGATAAGGGCCTTAGAATTTTTATTAAACCTGGGATATAAAGTAGAGGTTAAAAAATGGAGGATCCCTCAAAGGTCAGAAGAGAGCCGATTAGTCGAGGACCGTAAAAAAATAATCCAGGCTAAAATCAGAGAAGAAATGGGACTTTTGGTAGATGTTGTCCGTCCAACTTCAGGGACCACTAACGACGGAAACACTGCACGCACTGCTCTTTCTGATAGAAACCGAGGAACTTTTGCAAACATTCTGAACATTGAACAGTGGCTATTAGATGGATTATATGTTATTTTAACAGTTTTGTCTAGTAACCTGCCAATTGACTTTGAAAAATTCGCAACTTTTTGCAAAGAGTTGGCATACAAATATGTTGCGAAGTATGGATGGCATCCTATGACTATCACGCTTCACAAAATTTTAGTACATGGGTTGAAAATTATAGAAAAATCAAATTTACCTATTGGCATGCTCTCTGAACAAGCGGCTGAGTCACGCAACAAATTTTGGAGGTTTGACAGAGAGCACCATACCAGAAAAAAATCTCGTGAAGCAACTATGTTTGACCTTTTTCACAGAGCTTTAGTCTCATCGGATCCCATTATCTCTGATTACAACCTCTTAGAGAGAAAAAAAAAGGCTAAAAAAATCCCATTGCCACCGGCCGCATTGTCTTTGTTGAGACCTGTTAATGAACAAAATCTAGCCATCGATGATTATTCACATGTTGAATTAATTGTAACTAACAATGAAGATGAATTTTAGTTCGGTTAGCCCACATAATATTTTAAAAATTCATATACATTTTCCTTTCGAATAGCCAACTCCATATTAGTTATTAGATAAAAATTAAAACACATTTTTTTTTTCAAATAAAATATATTCGTGTTGGTTTTTTTTCGGATACATGAAAGTGACAACCCTAAGGAAAATTTTTAATTTCCAATAACTCCTGGAACCCAATGAGTTTGGTTTTGGAATTAATACTACACATAATAGAAAGTATCTGCAATTTTTTGATGTAGGAATGGCCACCTACTACTGCGGTTTAGATAAATAAAAAAATGAAAACGAAAAATGAGAAAAAAAATCATATCTCTCGACCCATTCATACTAAATCAACAGGAATTGGTACAACGGTCGGCTATTATACCTTTTCTCGATAAAATAAATAAATTCTGGAATAAGTACTTCCATTAAATTATAATGATTTTTTTTTCGTTTTTCAAGAGTCGGATATTGCGAAACTTTGACATTTTTTTAAAAAAAAAGTACAAGTCTTAGCAAACCCGGAGTTTTACTCTAATCGTCGGAATTGTAGACTCTATCGATTAACTCAATAAAAACATGATGACACAAAATCCGGGATCTTAGCACACTGTGAAGCGGTTTCAATAATCATTTTATACTTCTAAGCCAAGTGTGTACAAGTCTTTATATTTGCTGTCAAAAGTGTCAGTGTCAATGTCAATACTCGCGTCATGTCATGTCATCATCGTCGGAGGAGTTTATGTGTTCTGTGTTCATCGGTCACGTGATCACGGACGGTAGTGGTAGATTTGCTGCGTTGTTTCTGTTTGTACAAAGTTGGACTTTGTTTCCTGATTGCCACCCTCGGTCGGTGTTGTGATAATATTTAGGATCATTAGTATTATCTGTAGATACGTTATTTCTTCTGGTTAGATACCGACATATTATCGAAAATTCGAAAACCGTATTTAGCATTTCACTGATAACGTAGCAGTCAGTCCGAGTCAGCTGTCGTCTTTGTCAAGAGGTAATTATAAACTTTCCAAAATGCCTAGAAAAGTGTTCGTTGTTGGCGTCGGTATGACGAACTTCATCAAGCCGAGCACTGGCCCCGACTACCCGGAGCTGGGCAAGGAGGCGGTGCTGGCTGCGCTGGCCGACGCCCGCATCAAGTATACCGACATCCAGCAAGCCGTGTGCGGCTACGTGTTCGGAGACTCCACCTGCGGCCAGCGCGTGCTATACCAGGTCGGCATGACCGGCATCCCCATCTTCAACGTCAACAACAACTGCTCAACGGGCTCCAACGCACTCTACCTCGCAAAAAAATTTATCGAAGGTGGTATCTCAGATGTCATGTTAGCTGTAGGCTTCGAGAAAATGGCGCCTGGCGCGCTTGCCGCCGGCGTGTTCAACGACAGAACCAACCCCATGGACAGACACACCATCAAAATGGCAGACATGGTTGAACTAACAGGTGCTCCAATGACAGCTCAATACTTTGGTAATGCTGCTACTGAGCACATGAAGAAGTATGGCTCAACAGAGGTTCATCTTGCCAAGATTGCTGCAAAGAATCACCGGCATGGAGTCAAAAATCCACGTGCTCAGGGTAAGAGAGAGTACACTGTAGAGGAAGTATTAAACTCCAGAAGGATCTATGGTCCCTTAACTAAGCTGGAGTGCTGTCCTACAAGTGATGGAGCAGGTGCTGCTGTCCTCATGTCAGAGGAAGCGGTCATCCGTTACGGACTGCAAGCGAAAGCCGTTGAGATTATTGGCATGGAAATGGCCACAGACACTCCTGCTGTATTCGAAGAGAACAGTTTGATGAAAGTGGCTGGCTTTGACATGACTGCTTTGGCTGCTCAGCGTTTATACCAAAGCACTGGTGTGTCACCGAAACAGGTTGATGTAGTGGAACTGCATGACTGTTTCGCTGCCAATGAACTGATAACATATGAAGGTCTTCAGTTGTGTGGGGAGGGGGAAGCTGGCAAGTTTGTTGACGCTGGTGACAACACATATGGTGGCCGAGTAGTTGTGAACCCTAGTGGAGGTTTGATAGCTAAGGGCCATCCTCTGGGAGCGACCGGGCTGGCTCAGTGTGCGGAACTGGTCTGGCAACTTCGTGGCGAGGCTGGAGACAGACAGGTTGGTCAAACAATAGGTTCTCATTGCTTGGGGTTCTGATCCATCAGGTGAAATGTGTCTTCATATGGTATGTTATATTACACAACAGGTATTCTTAATTTTGCTTTACATCACTAATTATTTGCAATTCATTCCACAATGACTTGAAATTTCAGTGGTAATGTATTCTTGCTTCTGAGTATTTATGAGATTAGACTTTTGGCCTCTTATTCCAAAAAGTTATAAATGATTGGTTCTCTTATCAAATAAGCATTTTTGCATGACAACCTAGTGACAAGTTATCAATTATTTACTCCTTATTTATACCCATGTAATTTAAAGGCTAGCTTTTTATAGTTCTGACTTTATTTTTCTTTTTGTAGGTATTTAGAAGATTTTTATTTTGTAATAATTAGTACAAAAGCAAGAAGTATGAACTTTCTTTTTAAAACAAGTAATATTTTCTTCAATAGTAGTAGTAAGTACATGATCATTTTAGATTTCGGGAAATAAGATCACAAATTGTTGTTTTCTGATCATTAAATTTTGGTTGACTTTCTAAACTTATGCAACACACTACACACAGAAAGTTGCATTTAAAATATTTTACATAGATACACATAATTATTATTTAGCACTTTCATTTACTTCTTTGCCAGAAAATCATGGAGGAGCCCAAGATGTTGTTTTTTTTTTGTTATTTTGTTGAGGGTATTTTGGTAAATTGAATGGTTTTGGTGCATAGTGTGAAACATTTGTCTTGTTTATTATGTTTCTCTTAGATTGTGTCTGTCCCTATTTGTCTGTCTTTGTTATTAGTACCAAGCAACATAATTACCAAAGGGTGTGCATCTGCATGCATGTAGGTATACATATCGCACCCCTGGTGCAACACTGTCACTTATGCAAAAATGTAGTTTTTCAGGAGAAGCATTTAAAACTTTGACACCTCACAAAACAATGACTTAAGAATATATATGTTACGGCTAAAACCCGAAGTGCGGCTACAACTAGTTTTAGCCGGCTACAACTAGGTGTGTTGTGTAGTCACAGTACTAACCTAACCTAACCTACCTTTCAGCCCACACCTAGTTGTAGCCGGCTAAAACTAGTTGTAGCCGCACTTCGGGTTTTAGCCGTAACATATACATGAGATGAACCTTCGTGGCTTATACTATAACGTCAACTTTTAAAGTAACGTTATCGCACCAAGTAAAGGGGTGCTTTAGGATCATTTTTAGATATTTAACTCATTTTTGCATTTTTTGCAAAAGTGACAGTGTCACACCGGGGGTGCGATATGTAGACCAAGACATAAATATTGTATCTACATGGTGATTAAAATGTATCAAGGTCAACCTTATTGCTTTACCACTTTTGACAACAATTCCCAGTAAATTTAAACTTCACTAAGTTTGCCAGTATTTAACTCTCACATAGACAAATAGTCCTTGTCGTTTTATCATGGTGTTTCTTGCTGGCTCTTCTTCTTAGGAAATGACCAATTGGTGCACCCAGCTTCTGATGTTACATAAGTGCCCATGTAGGTTTATCTATCTATATACAACATGCCCCGGAATTAACGCACAACCTCTTAAGGGGTCACTGTCCTCATCATTATGAACAACTTTTACTGTGGGACCAAACCTTTAATCGCGAAAAAAATCTGCTGTTCTCTACATTTATTTTATATTCGCATACCTCGCCAAAATGTAGGGAACACCAGATTTTTTTTTCGCGATTTCAAAGAGAAGAGGAAAAGGTTGTGAGGATTGGAGACGTATTTGATTTTTTCTTAAACCACCCCATTTTATATAAAATGTGTTGTTCACCTCAATACTGGGGTGGTTTAGGAAAAAAGAAAATTAGGAGAAACCCAAAGGAACAAACGAAAAATCAAAAAAAAAAAAATTTTGTATGGGAATTGTGCTCGTGGTACACATGGCTACATATAAAGCTATACATATCCAGTATAAACTGATCTCGCGTTGTCTATACAATACGAGATCCTATGAAATACGGAAATCCTATGATTTCCGTACAGTGAGAGGTCAGCTTATACTGGAACTGTATAGCTTGATATGTAGCCGTGTGTATGAAGTTCACCGGGTCACCTTGTGTGAAATAAAATATTTTGATTTTGATCAACCGCAGTGTGGTAAGGCAATTACGAGGTTGATTATACACTACACTTTCATGTTATAGTGTTATCTCAATATTATTTCTCTTATATGTTTATCATGTTTTGGTCATTGCTCCGTCGCTCCGGTCACATTATAATATTGTATACTTATTTGTTTAGTAGGTAGTGGGTAGTCATGATGAGTATTCCTATTGGCTTTTGTTTCCAGCGTTTTATTTTGTGAAGATTAAGGCTGGCCACACACAGTCGGAATTCCGTTTCCGAATCCCGTTTCTAAATATCAATTCGGAATGTCCGAACGCAGCAAATTCTTACAAAATCAAGGATCATCACACACGTGTTCCGGCTAATCTCCGAAACAGCTGGACCGATTTTGACGGGACTCATTGGCAGATAGCTGATGTTATAAGGAGTAACTTTTTTTTTTTTAATCTTTATTTATTTACAGGGTTTTTTCTATAAGGAGTAACTTAGGCTACTTTATTTTAGAAAAATAATTAGGGTACCGCGCAAAAAAAAATTAAACCCATGAAATTGTGAACAAAGACCGATTCAAATATGGAAATATTGACATCTACGGGGGCGGAGCCACGGGCAACAGCTAGTTTATAATATTATTAGTAGGATTTATTTATTTATTAAAGAACACCAACAGCATATACATTAAACATTGTTTTATAAAGGTATTTGGGAAAGGTATTAGGTACTGCTAATATATACACAAATTATAGGTGTACATAACATTTAAAGAAAAAAGACATTGGACAGAAGCTGCTTATAAACTAAAAGTAAAATTTAAACAAAGTTATTTAACGACAATAAAATAAAATACAAGAGAATACAAGTTAATGAAGGATGTGAACATAACACATAATTCAAATACAGAATTCTACTCTATAACAGAAATTATTGTGACTAAATGATAATTGTTAGGTATTTTTTTTTGAATATCAGTCAAAGAGTATATATGTCCAGGTTTGAATTTAAGTTTTTGTTGAGCATATTGTAATGGTTAATAGTTCTAGTAGGACTCAACAAAACTGGTGATATGTGGGTGTAGGTACTATAGGGTATAGGTAATTCGGGGAATACAGGCGTGATTTTATGTTATATTAGTAGGATTCCTGTCATTGACAAGGTCAAAAATACGACCATTTACCGGCTCAAATTATATAATATTTTGTCTCATCGTCATTTTCATGTTTCAACTCAAAAACACCGAATCAATAATTATTACATTACCAATATCTTGAAACTTCAATTGATCCCCCCTGTTATCATATCGCCGAATTTTATTTAAGATATAATTTATAGAATATATTAGGTACCTATAGATGTATTATGATATTACCTGATGTACCAGTACATATCTTAACTAGTAACTAAGGTGGTAAAAGATAGCGTTCACTATCTTTTTTGATATCAGTAGAGTGTTAAAAACTGTTTGTCAGCATTCAGCATGCATTCTTGTTTGGCATGATAGTATTTATGATTTATACAGGGTGTAAGGGACAGCCCTCCGCAGACTGATGGGGTGAATTCAGTATAATTATCATACTAAGATTACCGGTACATGATTTTTTTTTTTTTTTTTGAGAATGTTAAGGGAATCCAATAAACCTGATTTGTTTTATTACCTCACACGCAATGTATCGTTACCGTGGCAAAACGCGCATAGCGAACGGCAGTGCAGCGAGCCTTCGGCCGCCGAGTATTTCAACATTTATTGCAGAATTTTTATTTAAGCTATTTTATTTACATAAATGGAGCGCTGCGTACAGAGAATGTAATTTTACATTGAAATAAAGGAATAGTAACTGGAAATACGAAAAAATAAATTCCTGCGAATATTTCCGGTGAAATATGATTCAAAATAAGGAGCTGAATGCAACCTGTTAGCTTGCGGAAGGCTGTCCCTTACACCCTGTATATCTCTACTGGTCCCTGTTTTACTTGTCTCGTCTCTGTCTTTTACTTCTTATTCGCTAGATAGCCTCGAGACTGTTCATCTTCTCGACCTGAGCCATATTTTGCTATTTTTGTAGTACTCAAAAGAGCCTTATCCAGAACCGTGCGCTTAGTTAATTTCGGATGAATTGCAGTCTCAGTTTGCCTCAAGTCGAGAAAACTGCTTTTTCTGAGAGAAGCTTCTTCAGGAAAAGCAACCTTCGCGACTCGGTTATGATATACAGCTTTACACATTTCGCTCACAAGACAACCTTTGAAAGACTAATAATAAGCTCAGTAGATTGTGAAATTAAATAATGCGATTTGGAAATCGAGGCGTCGCGATAAGTAGATTTGTGCAATGCTGTCTTCGATGAGCTCACAACGCGTAATCAGAAGACGCATTTGTTCTTGATTCAGGCCAAAATTTTCTCAGTTTTCTCATCACTTGACTTGGAGTTGCCGCAGCACTACTTTTTCTTCCATTCATGAGGCAATTGGCAATCTCAGTAGTTCCTACCTACCCGTCTAAACATCCATCTTTCACACAATGCATCTTCAAAATATTTTCAATTGTTTTCATGTAGGCCTACTTCTGATTTTACGTTTGGGTAATAGTTACTCAGCTTAGACTATTTATCAAATAATTAATTATGATAATTACAGAAACACGTTTTAATCCGCTTATGTCCTTGAAGATAAAGTTGGTTTTAATTGCTTTTTAACTAATAATCTCTCAGTTTTGTGATAGCTTCTTCAGAAATTCGTTGGTTAGTTGACTGTTTTATTTTATTTATTACTTTATTACATTGTGTTGCTTTAAGATCAGTGGTAGACAAAATGACTTTGCAAATTAACTCCGAACTGGTTTTATGAGCGTCATCAATGAATGTCATCATAGTCAAACCTACCATACCTATTCCCATCCTTACATCATCATGGTATGTGTTTATATTTGATACTGTACAGAACCGTGCAATTGGCACTTTGAACATATACTTATTGCTTCCATTTGATCTAACATTACTGGAACATTGTGCAGTTGTTTCATTCATTAGTAGGTAATGGGTTATTTTTCTTTTACCAGACACTGTTATTATTTCAAATTATTGTAAAACATAGCTTTTTGTTGAATATTTGTTTGCAACTTACCTCTCAACACATTTACTGTAACTGTTAGCCTGCAACATCCCACTGCTGGGCAAAGGCCTCTCTCCGACTCATTTGAAGCTTGTAATTAAATATTCAGAACGAAGCTCATTAGGTGTTTATTTTAGTCTGTCGTTTACTTAATTTTATAAATACCTAAAAGTTGCTAAAATCGATCATTGTTGTCGATCGTGGTTGGTTGGTCGTAGCAGGTGGCGTTCTGTAGTTTCTGTCTACCCCCATGGGAAGAAGGCGTGAGTTTATGTATGTATGTATGTGTTGCCTAAATCTGATGATTGTAACAAAAACGTTCTTTATCCTGTTTTGCAATTCCACACCGTGTCATATAAAAACCAGTGCCAATTTTGCATTTATATAATTTAAGCACCTTCGTATCTCTACTACTTATGGTAATGGCAAAAATCACATTGTAGTGACTTTGAGGTCGTTTCCTGGTTATTTCATATTTCTTAGTTCTGATTCAGACCGATTTTACGTGAACATCAATAGTTCGACATGTTTTATGTCCTTGCTGCATAGGTAAAAGGCCTGTATCAAAGTCGAACTCCGATACCTCTATCTTGCATTAAGGCGAGGATAGCCGAATAAACGTCGTTTTGTATTGTGTATTATTCGTAGATAACACGGATTTAAATTTTGAAAAAAACATATTACATATTTCACACTTCAATCTAGATATTTCGGCGGTGCGATACACGATTACTTGCACTTTACTGCATCCAATTAAATCGCAAAGACAGGTCTAAATTATGCTCTAATTATTATTTCATTTGAGTTATAGTAGGCTTACATTAAATTAAAAATTAAAATTGAATTAAATAATTAAGTTAAATTTATACCTTAGTAAAGGTCGTAAAAAATGTGATATAACCCGGCCGACATAAAGTGAAATATCAAAATATCTATACCACTAATTCCAAAATCAAGTGTTTTCATCTTTTCATGTGCTCGTCCTGTGTCCTTTAGTCCCGAGCGGGACGTGTTGTAGGTCGGACGTGTGCCAATTTTTTCGAACCCACCACCCCGCTAAGTTCTGTACCGGCTGAGCCAAAAACAGCTTGTAAAAAAATACCTTCGTATGTTTTTGTTTTTAAATAGTTGTAATAATATAGTTAGGTTTTTGGAACGAAGGGTAGGAGATGACTGGTATAAATTGTCACGTAACGAAAAAGCTTACATAGACGTTTTGCCCCCTCTATGCGACTTTTTTTTTTCGAATTGAATTTGGTCAAATAAAAATCGAATCGTTTTCATGGTTTTCGATGGTGCTAAAACCGATAGTGAAGTCAAAATGAAAATCCAAGCTGCGAAAATTTTCAAATTTTTCTTCATGTGTATCGTTTTCATGGTACTTTGATTTTTCTTTTAGATTTACATTATTCTATTTTTACCCGACTAAGGCAAAGCCAAAATGAAGGATTATGATTTTATTATTATCACGACAATATTATACATGGGCTTGTCAGCTCGGGGGGCCGACAGTCTAAACTTTTCTTCTATCTATTATACAAATAAATAAAAATTGAAGTGTCTGTTTGTAATGTCAAAATAACAGCTTTTTACTAAATGCTTTTGAAATTATATACGGCACCTAGAACAAAAAAACAAATTTTAACATTTCTGCTGTCTGTCTGTTTGTTCCGGCTAATCTCCAAAACGGCTGGACCGATGTTGACGGGACTTTCACTGGCAGATAGCTGATGCTGATAAGGAGTTATAATTTAAGAAAAAGAATTAGGCTTCCGCGCAAAAAATTAAAACGTATAAAATTGTGCACTAAGTTCGATTCAAATATGGAAGTATGACAACCACGCCGGCGAAGCCGCGGGCATCAGCTAGTTCAAAATATAAATCCAAATCAATGCTTGTCTAGAATTCTTACCATTTGCTTAATAAATTCGCGGAGGTTTTATGCTAAACCATGTTATTTACCTCTACAGTAGATAGATAATAATCATAACACTCTTTATTATGTACACACAGCTACATATCAAGCTATACATTTCCAGTATAAGCTAATCGTTGAGCTCCTTAACTTTTATGTTGAGCTGTACGATTACTGACAGATGCTTGCACTAACTGGACAGGCCACTCAATCTGTGTGGTTCTTTCCTCGAAAGTTCATTTCAGACACCAACCTGTAGGTTGTAGGTAGACCATGTATGGTCTTCACATGATCTGACCAAGATTATGTCTGGACTTTAAAAGAGACTGTGACCTCTGAGTTTGTTTCGGCCTTTCTTCTCAGAGTAGTCAGATAGGAAACGCCGACCTCATCTAGTTAAAAAAAAAAATGTTTGACGTGTAAAAGTGTATAAACCTACTTACATAAATAAATACATTTATCATTTGATCTCGCATTGCATAGGATTTCCATACAATGAGAGGTCAGCTTATACTGGAATTGTATAGCTTGATATGTAGCCGTGTGTACCTTGGTACAGTTGACCGCACTTCGGTGGTAACACTTTGACCTTAAGATGCAGATATACACCAACGGCCTTGAGTGATTGGGGTGGCATAGCTTGCGTGTTCTGTGCTGAGCTCACGCAACACGTCGTACGTTCGGGTGGACGTACGACGAGGACGACAGTGCTCCTTGATGGGCGAGTCCTATTACTGGGTAGTAATAGGGCTCGCCCATCAAGGAGCACTGTCCCAAATTAAACGCTAACACGTTGCAACGCTAACGCGTTATTAATTTCTTATACTTACTTACATAAAACAATAGGTATTACTTATATTAAAATCAATCAATCTGCCTAGCCTTTTCCCAACTATGTTGGGGTCGGCTTCCAGTCTAACCAGATGCAGCTGAATACCAGTATTTTACATGGAGCGACTGCCTATCTGACCTCCACAACCCAGTAACTGGGTAATACGATACCCCTTGGTAAGACTGGTTGTCAGACTTTCGGGCTTCTGACGACCCGTAACGACTGTCAAAGATCTACGAATGACAGCCGAGACCAACGGCTTAACGTGCTTTCCGAGGCACGGAGGAGTCTCGGTATGTAAAGATGGTCACCCATCCATGGACAACCCCGGCAAACGCAAAACTTATATTAAAATACGTATACTAAAAGATAAATAATTAAATTATCTTTAAAATGGTGAAAGTTTCATAAACATACGTTTGATAATATTTGTGTGATTCTCAGTTTTTTATCCGCGTTAAGACTCCCACATACTGGGGCGACTTGTCGCGCGACACGATTCTGCGATATTATATCCATAGAACAATTTATATGAAAACGCGCGCGACGCTTCACACAGGAGCGACCTGCCGCGCCGCGACACAGAAGTATCGTGTCACGTGATGCAATAATATTGCGATATTATCGCGCAGCGCGACACCGCAATATCGCCGCGACGCCATACAAAATGATCCTTTTTGTATGGCGTCGCGGCGTTATATCACGCTAGTGTGAAAGGTGTTGCGTGGCGATAATATCGCATTATCGCCACGCGACAAGTCGCGCCAGTGTGTCAGAGCCTTAAGACATAACTTTACAAATTAATTACACTATTTAATGTATAAAAATAATCTAAAATATTCACATAATCTCTAATTTAACATAAATATTTTTCGTAATCATTAACACTACTCGTTTAGACGTGTATCTTCAGTTTAAAATATAATTAAAAGTCGTTCACCAGCGCCTTAATAACGGACGGCTGGCCTAGCGAGGCATGGAGTTTCAATAGAATATGACCCAGCTTTAAATACTGGTTACTGGTTGTTACCACTGACGCGTACGTGTGGCATACTGTACAACATTTCATCAGCTCGTGATCCTCAAGCGCTTGACTTGAATATTGTTCATTGTCTTCTCCGTTTCCAATATGGCGGCCACTAGATTATTGCGTGGCAATTATTACATAATACGATAAAATTATTCACAGTTCTGTCAGTGTAATGGACTCTGACCTTTAAATGTGTTGTATAATATTAAGTCTAAGAAAATAAGTTATTTAATGTTGCTGGGTAGGTTTATTTTCATAGTTTGTTTTCAACGATAAAATTATAAATTCAGAAATTTTTCTCCCCGAGTAGAGCATTTTTAACTTTCTTACAAACATAAAAATAAATTTGACTTCGTAGGAAATCTACCGAGTTCCTGGCATAATATCTTCAAATGAAAACATCAGAATTGATTATCGTCACCGCCAGCCTTCAACCGGACGTTTACCTCTACCAAGTTGTCAGTTTACAAAGGAAATTCTTAGTTGCGCATACGCCGTACTATATATGAACATTGTGTGTTGTACATACACTGTTGTATTGTCGACCTCTTAATTGCTTTATCACCCTACGGTTGAATGTCATATTCACGTAATAAAACGACAAGGTCTAATTTTGTTCATGTGGCAGTTAGATCGTTCAACCTTAGTGAATTTTCAATTGCATAGGAATTACTGTCAGAGGTAGTAAATAATAATAATAAACATTTACTTCAGACCACAGAGAATCCATATATGTATAGTCGACTTTACATTATAAATCAAATAATGTAGTTTTTGGCATCTATGCACATGATGTTAACTTCATTCGTTGCCTCATAGTAGAACACGGTTCCTTGACCCAACGTGGATGAATGTGAACCGCGATTAACTCGCATATTTTATATCGAGGTTAAAACTTTAACACCAGCTAAGTGGGTAAAATTGAGCCCTACTTGTATGACCAAGATTTAGTACTAGAAAACATCAACAAATGAGGAAAGTACAAACAATATCTACATTATTTCCTTCCATAAAGGCCTGGATGATGTTTGCAGGGCCAACATGGCCTGGGATCGCACAAGACAGGGAGGTTTGGAAGGAAAAAGGGGAGGCCTTTGCCCAGCAGTGGGCGTTATTATTATAGGCTAAGAAAATAATCTGTGGTAATGTTAGCTAATCAGTGGCCTTAACCAACCCATCAGACTTTCCAATCAGAACTGCTTGTTGTACGCATCAATTTGTACCGTAACATACACATAATTACTGAAGTGGATTGCGTCTGTCAGATCGTTTAAAAACGGTATTTGAGCCACCAAATACCGGTTGGACCGATCGAAATTTTTTTCCTTTTTTAGCTGGCAATCTGTCAAGATTGCCTCCTCAAAAAATTCCCGATCCGTCGCCTATCGGCGTTATTCAACAGGCATCAATAGACTAAAGAAGTGCTCCTTTTTATTCTGTTGATGCAAAGGCAAACTTATTTATTTCTTGTTTATAGAAGACTACAGTGATATCCCTCCACCTCTGGCCCTTCTTATCTTCGTAACGTAGTTTCGCCCCAATTTTAGACAAAATGTCTTTCAGCCTTTGCATTGATATTTCTTTCTTTCAATGGTTTTAAACCTGCACCCTAAATGCGTAACAAACTTCCAAAGCCGTTCATTTTAACAGTTAACAACATTCATTGCGTTATTCATGTTGCTGAGCAGACGAATTTTTCAAACGTATGAAGCAATGGATTAGCAATTTGCTTCAAAATCCTTCGGATTTTGTTACGCAAATCTACTTCTCAGTCGCTTCCTCATGATGGTAGACTACGATGGGAAGTTCTTGCCACATCTCCAGATTACTCTCCTGCGCGAAGTGTATGACCTTTTGAAAGGTCTACTTACCTACTTAAGATCTACTTATAATATCCAATTTGTCAAAATTCATTTTCTCGTATACTGTAGAATCACATAAAAACATAACCCTGTCTTTGCTGTCGCGCAGTCGGGTAATAAAGCTATAAAGACGCGTCCAGGAGGCCAACCACCACCTCTTAGGGCAGCCACATACAGTCGGAATTCAGTTTCGAAATATCGATTTGAGAAATTAGTGTGAGAATGAGATGGAGCTATGCAGAACGTATACCTCGCATCTCTTTCTCACTATGAAGTAAGATTAAGGCGAAAGCTCCAGGTAGCCCGGGAAATTCAAATTTTCTTACGTTTTTGCAATTTGCAAGTCAGTATTGGGTTGTATGTTGATCAAAGAATGATTCGCGACCGTAAAAAGTATGTATTTAAGTCATCAATACAACTCTTTAAGACCAGGTAATTCTATTGAATGACTATTTCATGAAATCTTGACAATTACGATTATA
Source organism: Fissipunctia ypsillon (assembly GCA_947568875.1). Taxonomy (NCBI): domain Eukaryota; kingdom Metazoa; phylum Arthropoda; class Insecta; order Lepidoptera; family Noctuidae; genus Fissipunctia; species Fissipunctia ypsillon. The sequence continues at coordinate 19,674,497 of OX387660.1, read as the reverse complement.
CAAACAACGAGTTGTATTACTGATTTTGATGATTATAATTCTGTAAATGCATATTTGTTACGGTCGCGAATGATACTTATCAACATACAACTCAATACTGACTTGCAAATTGCAAAAAACATAAGAAAGTTTGAATTTCGCGGGCTACCTGGCGTTTGCCCCTTAAAATAATACTGCTTATGAGGTGGTGGTTGGCCCCCGTAACCTTCGTTTAACATAATAAAGTGATTACTGCGTAAACTCAGTCAGTCGATGCATATTTAATTAAACTTTTAGGTAGACACAGACAATGACTCCGCGCTTTTTAAAATAGGTACGTACCTACACGATACATTATTTCAACTTGGAAAAAAGAAATATCAAAAATTAAATCACGCCATACTTAATGTAGGTAGCCGTTGAGTTTATTTGACTCATTGTTCATTGTTTAAACAATAACTATTAATTCCAGACATAAAAAGTCAATAGCTCAAAAAATTCTCAAATTGATGTTGAAAACCGCGTTAAAATCTATTAAACATAAAGTAGCTAGCAGAAGATAAGCGAAAAAACAGAAACGAGTTTGATTCTATGTAATTAGAGATTTTGGCTCGAGAGAAGTAGCAAATCTATGAAGAGATATCGAGTTGTAAACAAGGTCGCAGAGTTCATAAGTACATATAGAGTTAGTTATTATGAAGTATTTGTTTGTATTTTGCACTGTGTACGTATGGCCTAATATTAATAATATCCACATATAATAATTTATGCCAAGTGCCAGTTACTATCAATATGTGAGAAACATAATATTGGTGCCGATTCTCTTGTACACCGAACTAAACTAAATAAACTATCACTAAAATTCCTTACTCTTGGCTATGAGAATCTTAAAGCTATTCTACAAAAAAATAATTTTGACAGAACTAAAGTCGAACTTGACAATCGCGCGACTCCACGTGGTACTCGTTTGCTCTATCCCGTGATTTTTTTTTAAAGCCGGAGGCGCGCAGGGGGCAGCCTTGACGTGTTTTATATGGAATTTTTCACTTTTTGTATGGAAAATATGAAAAATTATTACCTACATGTTGAGTTTTAGGGGTTTATGGGTCCTGTAAAAGGGGTCGACATTTTCATTATTTTTGCGATAGGAAACACCGTTTTCGAGATATAAGCGAAAGAAAAAAAGCAATACAGCAATAAGCAGTAGGTACTGTTTTTGGAGGTGGTTGGCGTGAATTTTAGTTCATGCCAACTTATTTTATTCCACACCTTTTTAATCGCGATTAAAAATAGTCAGATATACTTAGAAAATATAAATTTTAGGTGAAAAATGTCAAATTCAGAATAGCAAAATTACCATTTTCACTTAACTAATAACTCAGTGCCATCTTAGTGCTGTCTAACTAAAATAAAGTTGTGACACTTTAGTCAATTTCAGAATGGGAAATCGTCGTTTGTCAGGAATAAACTAAATTTTGGTGATTTTTAGTCTAGTTTAGAGGAATTGGGTGACAAGAGAATCGGCACCATTGTGAACCTACATCGAATACCTTGTGTGTTCCTTCGAATTATGTGAATGTTGCTGTATGATTCTCCATTATCTGGTGCCCTGTTAATTTGTATGTCTTATTATGTCTGTCTTGTCTTGTTCTAAATATTTGTTCTTGTATTCGGTTGTGTTGATATTGTTACTGTTACTATTTTTGCCAAATGAGTTGTTAACTAAAGTTTATGACTAAATCTAGTAAAATAAAAATCTAGTGTTCTTGAGTGTTATTCTCCAATTATAATTATTTGCTCATTGAGGTCTGGTCTCAGTAGTGTTTGATTAGTTTCCAATGCCAAACTGTGATTTGATAAATAAGTGCAAAAACTACTTTGCCAATAAGTTGTAGAACGTGTAGCTATATCACACTACAAACATATAATATTATTCGCGCTAAACTTTTTGTTCATGTATAAATTATTAAGGTTTTATTTTTATATAAGAATAACCTTTGCTCAGATCATTATACCAACAATATACATATCTTTTATCCAAGCCAAGCAACCACGATTATTATTCGCTATTTCCCAACCGTTAACATTGAAAACGGACTCGAGACCTCCAATAGAAAAGTTAATGAAGTATTAATATGTCTCTACTAGTGTTTGTGTTCCCGTCATTGTTAGCAGACGTGTGTAGCTAGTCATTAATTAGTCAATGTTAATATCTTCAGGTGCCGCGCGCCAAGATCGGTCTGCAACACAACCTTGGACTCGGAGGAGCCGTCGTCGTCACCATGTACAAGAAGGGATTCGCTGACATCACCCCCAGAGCGGTCGCCGCCGCCGGGAACCCCGAGGACTTCAAGGTCTTCAAATACATGAAGATTCTGGAAGATGCGATGGAAAATGACACCGACAACCTCATCGAAAAAGTACGAGGCATCTACGGATTCAAAGTGAGGAACGGCCCCAATGGCGCTGAAGGCTACTGGGTCATCAACGCCAAGGAAGGCAAAGGAAAAGTGACGTACAACGGCTCTGAGAAACCCGACGTCACCTTCACCGTTAGCGACGTTGATGTCGTCGACCTCATTTCTGGAAAACTGAACCCACAGAAAGCTTTCTTCCAAGGCAAGATTAAGATCCAAGGCAACATGGGTCTAGCCATGAAATTGACGGATCTACAAAGACAAGCGGCCGGAAGAATCGACGCAATTCGCTCCAAACTGTAAACTTAAACCGGTTGTAAACTGGTATTAGTTTGTATTAATGTGGTTACGGACTTGAGGTAGGGGTATTTTTATACTAAATGATCACACGCAAACTTTATACTCAACAAGATGTTGGGAGAAACACAAAATGTCGGTCACATCGTCTTGTGCAATAAGATTCGACTACATGCCTTTAAGAGTAACGTGTAATGTTGTATTTATGGTTATCTGATCATTCCAAATGATATTTAAATTTAAATAATAAAAGGCACTATTATTGTTATTAAATCAGATTTTTGTATAAAAGTTAATTTTTTTTATTTCGTATTCGTTTTCATTTATCACTTGGTTTTAGTAATAGTAATAAATCATTATAAATTCCCATCAAAAGCAGCTTGCTATAAAGATTTCAGTTCACTTATTTGTGTGGTGTAGAGGTTCACTAGATTATAGAATTTTGTATCCAAGTAAACCACCATAATTATGTTAAAGGTTTTGACTGCCTTGGGTTTGGACTTTCGCCAACTTTTAAAAATATCAAACCCAGAGATTTGAGGAAAATAGTCAAAATAAAACAATCATTTCACTTTCAGAATTTTTTTTCAAGTATTTTCGGTATATCAGTAAGATTTGCTATCTTCAATAACCGAACCCACATTAAATCCACCGGTAGTATTGAAAAATCTTGTGATTGTGTGAACTGTGGATGTATTTTCTTCACCTCATTGATCTCGTCATAAAGCTGATCCTCGTCTACATTTAAGCCAAGCCATTCAGCAGCTTTTTCACACGCTTGCTGGCGCTGCCGGGCGTCGCGCACGATAGAGCGGAGCGAGCGATAGGACTTAGCGCCCACATCGTCTAACCAGCGGGGCAATTGCGTAACATACTTGCACTATGAATCGGTTTCATTTTGACAGTTCAACAGCATTCATTGCGCTATTTACATTGTCGAGCAGGCAAATTTTTCGAACTTAAGAAGCAATGGATTAGCAATTTGCTTCAAAATTATTCAGATTCTGATTGATAGTGTGTTACGCAATTAAGGTGCCGGAGGAATACGATGTCAAACCCGGAGGATTGGCAGCCCTATTGGACTGCCTCGTTGGGTCTAGTGGTCGCAAGCGCTACTGCTACGGTCCTGGGTCAGGCAGAGTTATTGGGTTTTTACATCTGGAATTTCTCAATAGCAGCCCGGAGTCTGGATTAGTGCCCGGTTGATAAATAATAAATAATAATTGTTTACTGGCAAGTATAGGTGGTATAAACCAAATAGTTGATTGGATCCTCCTTTTAGGCAGATAGTGCCTGTATTGGGAGACTCCGCTCTTCCACAGCAAGACGTGTTATACAAAGGCAAAACGTATCATTTTTATGCTAAAACTAAATTAATTAATTAAATTAGAAAAACTAAAACTAAGTTAAATTAGATCAAATGTGTGTATGAGTGGGTGTAAGTATGTGTGTGAGTATATGTGAGTGTGACTGAGAGTGCATGAGTGTGAGGGTGTGTATGTGTCAAGGTTTCAGAAGTGTTTCGGTATCATTGTATGTAAGCGTTTGTATCCATTCCATTATAATTGTTTTACTGTCGTTGTAGTTTTTGGGATAAAAGTAGATGTATTTATTGATTTTATTATATAGCGCAGCAGATCGTTTAGTAAATTGCATACTGGCAAACAAGGTCCTTGTCCTAGGGATATCCAATATCATGTCTTCCCTTCTTTTTGTCAGTATGCCAGCATCATAGGAAAGACACTTTTGTTTTTTTTTATATTATTTGTGTAATGTAAAGTTTCCTGACTGAGACCAAGTTACGAAGTCGAAACAGGTCTTCAGTAGGATATCTCTTTTTTTTAAATACATGCACTTAATAAGAGCTTGTGGAGGAGCTTGTGGCTAAGTAATAACAGCCGCATGGGTCGATCCATCAGGTTAAGCTACGCTTGCCGGTGTTGGTCCGTAGATGGGTGACCATCTTTACACACCGAGACTCCTCCGTGCCTCGGAAAGCACGTTAAGCCGTTGGTCCCGGCTGTCATTCGTGGATCTTTGACAGTCGTTACGGGTCGTCAGAAGCCCGAAAGTCTGACAACCAGTCTTACCAAGGGGTATCGTATTACCCAGTTACTGGGTTGTGGAGGTCAGATAGGCAGTCGCTCCATGTAAAATACTGGTATTCAGCTGCATCCGGTTAGACTGGAAGCCGACCCCAATATAGTTGGGAAAAGGCTAGGCAGTTTTTACATGCACTTAATAAGAGCGCGTTGTGACCTTTCCACCGCTAGAAATTTTGTTTTGGTTGCACCACCCCAGACAGGTATACAATAGGAAAGTACTGACTGGACCAGCGCAACATAAATCATTTTAAGGAAATCTTTTTGATGGCCCGAATGATTAACGACAGTCTTGGGAACGACGTATCTAAGAGGCCTGAACATCCAGCTTAATTTCCTGACTGCATTGGGAACCCGCTCAATGTGCGGGTACCATGATAGTCTCTGGTCTACGATAACACCTAGGTACTTAATATGAGGTATCTACTTTATTGATTGATGAGCAGCCACAACTATTGCGATTACCATTATTGCAAGTATGAATTTTAACATTAAAATCTACCTCTGGCACGGATATCTATGACCTCTGGTTGTGTACGTTGGCAGACACTGAAGCAAATGTAATTTGTTTTTGTGATGTTTAAAGTAAGCAAATTAATTGTTAACCACTTAGTAATTTTAGACAAACCTGCTTCAGTACTAAGTTTAATATTCTGCCAAGTAGCACCGGTGAAGACTACAGCAGTATCATCCGCGTAAGAAAAGACTCGTGCGTTAGCAACATTTATGTTACAAAGTTCATTGAAGTAAATAAGGAACAATGTAGGCCCCAATACGCTTCCTTGAGGGACGCCGTATGACGTGTTTACGTCTTCACTAGTGTACTGACCCACTCTAACCCTCTGCTTCCTGTTTCCGAGATAATCCTTGAAAAGGCTAAGAGGCATTCCACGAACTCATACATTCCAGCTATCTTACAAGGATTGGGACAGAGACGGTGTCAAAGGCTTTTTTAGACCTAAGAATGCAGTTATACATTTTTTACCTTTGTCAAGCTGCTGGATTATATGAGTACTTAGTGCAGTAACTGCATCTTCAGTGGAAATCCTTCGACGAAAGCCGAATTGTGACTGAGATAGTACGTTGAAATCTTTTAGGTATGTCAAAATAATGATGGCAATAGGCTCGCCCCCTATTACATGGGAGTTAAACATAACTGGCAAAATGTGGGGGTACTAGGTACATACATCTCTGCCTAACCTTTCGGAGAATACAGGCGTGATGTTGTGTTATGTATGATTAAAGGTTTTCAAAGTACGTTTTGTTATCACAAATGTAATACCTATGTATGATAATAAAACGGATGAAGTGAAAAATTCTTTTGAAATAATTTCATGTCGTTATTTTAATGAAACTTTTGAAGTCTGCGTCACAAACGCCATCTATATTGATCGTAACGTAGTGTTGTGTTAATGTTTACTAACTTTTACAAAAGATGGCGTTGTTGAACCTAGGTAGCGCTGACGACGGTTTGACTGACACTGGCTTGGCCATCATCAGGGATTTTAATTTTGATAACACAAAACATTAATCGAAATTTGTCGGTCACTGGATCAAAAGATATAAGGGTTTATAAGGTGGCCGATCTGGAGTCTCCCCAGCTTGGCCAAATCAACCCCCCCTCCCCGTCGTCACGGTTTTTTTTAGTCATTTTATTATTTTTAATTGAATTAATAACAAGTAAAAACATTATTAGTAGGCCGTGTCCCCGCTTTAACGAAGACAGCGATAATTTGATAAAAATACCGTGACGGGAATACACCGCGCTGATGATACCAACGTAAATTGGGATGAACTACTGATTTGTGGTGTCTGCTGGCCGGCTAGGCAGCTGGCAGATTGCTTTCTAATTTGATAAAGTAGCGATATTTCAAAATGAAACACTTATATTGGAAATCATTTCATTTTATTGCTCCACAAGGTAGGTACTTATAAGCTTTTTTATTTTCAAGTAAAAACACACTTACGAAACCACATGTTACGAACATGTGTGTGCATAACAGAACTTTGTTTTTTATTTTAATCTTATAACTCTAATCTATCAGGTACTTTACAATATACAATGATTTTTCCACTGTTCAATATTAAGAAAAATGTTTTTGCATAATCCAAAAAACATACTTACAGGAATGTTTAGTTGGATTAGAGGTTTCAAGCAGCAACTTATAAATTTTCTGATATAAACACACACAATTCATAATCAGGCCGTGCCTCTAAACCCGCGTCCTATTTAAAAGTGATAGTCGCGCGAATACACGATCGTTCGAACTTTTTGTTCTGTGAACCTGAACACGTGGTCGCGCTGTCCGGTTTTCCGAACAAAAAGTGACAAAATTATGCAAGCGACCGATGATCGCGTATTCGCGAGACGATCGCTTTTAAATGGACGCGGCCTTATCATAATACAGTCGCAAATAATTATAAATCTGTTACAAACAATTATCTACTTCGTATCCCTGTAAATAATAGTGATTACTAAAGACTTACAGATTCACAAATATTGGCCATTAAATTAAAAAATACAGTGTTTGTGGGCAAGATAATAATGATTCAGGAGTTATATCGTTTGCAACTTAATTTCGACAGGTAGGTACGAGATCTCTTATATTTTTATGTGAAAAGTCCTTTACCTACTCACTATTGCGTAGCGGGACGTTGGTATTTTTTTAAGATGTAATCTCGTGAAAAAAAATGGCGCCAATATCGTTTACTTAGAGAATAGAGTTGAGAAATAGGTGATTATAAAGTCATCATGGGTAATTATTGTGAAGATTTATTGCAGGTATAATTACAGCCTTATTAAAAACCGGAATACAAAGAAAACATAATGTTGATATTATTAGAAAAAGAGATCTTACTTGGCTCAATGTTTACAGAATTTATTGCCATTCCTAAGAAAATACCACCATGCACTTTACAACAAATTGGCACAAAACAAAACAGCATTCGGTACTTTTATTATTATGAATTGATATAGTTCTTATTTTTAATTTTTCCATCTACATATACATCTTTTCTTCAACTAGGAATGGCAGTAAATGATTAAAATACAAGGAGACACAGGAAGAAAAAAAAAACAGAGGGTGAGAAAGCAAATAAATTCAGCGCCATCTAGTGAAACAATTTACAATGCATATAAAGCAATATATATTTTTGATACTTAGATTTTGCGACTTTCACAATAACGTATTTAAACTGATGTATAACAATCATACATGAGATCACAGAGTACGTGAATACCCTGGCAAATCACCAATTACGCGAGAAACTTTGTCTCATTCCTCTGTCCGTAAGCCGAAGCTGCCAAAGAAAAGGAGACATAGTTTGTAGCGACAAATTCAAGTATTTTATAGTTTACAACAGCCTGGCATCCATACATAGCTTCGTACCGTACAGTAAAACAAATATTTACATTATCATTACTCCCACTGTCTATAAAGGAGACATACAAAAAAAAAATAACAAGTCTCTTTCGAAATGAAAAAGAATACAACCTACCGAGATTTGAGAAAATAAAAGTTTAGATACCTACCGAGTGTTTTCGGAATTAAAAGATAACAAATATATAAATATAATAAAATAAATATATATTAGAATATGTAGCCACGATTAGTCCTTTAGCACCATCCGTATATAAAATTTTGAGATAAAGAAGACAGTGAGAGCTTACTTTGAAACTTTTCCTTCAATACAATAGAATATTACCTACGCTAATAATTAAAGCGTTATTTAAGGTTAAAAATGGCTTAGCCACGTTTAATTTATTCATCTTTTTAATATCGCAAAACCAAAATAGATTTTCATTGAACTTTCTTTTAGAAATAATAAGTAAGTTTAAAAACCAAATATTAGTATAATCAAAATATTCGCCAATAAATACTAAAATATAATTATACAATTAATCACTAAGTTAGCCAAGCCAAAACATTGTAGCACCAAAATTATCCAACAACAGTACTGACAGAAAAGTTTCACAATATATACGAGGTACCTTACAATATCATACAATATGACATGACATGACATGACATGCCGTCCATTTCTAATGTATACTATTAAATGTTTAAAACAATAAGTTATTCTTATTACACTCGCTTACGGAACCTATATCGAATAATATATATTAATAAGTAAATGGTAATTTTTTTTTTTCAAAGTGTCTCTGACTAGAGATATAACCTATTCTAAAACTGAAATCTTATTCTACAACTAACTACCTACGTAACATAGCACTCTTCGAAGGAAAAAAATATCATCAAAGGGAAAATCGTTTCGATTTCATTTCTACAATTTGAGCTTAGCCAAAGTCACTTGGTGAAATCATATATCACAACTCATTTCATTTGTTGTTTTTTTATTTAAATCGACCCCGGCAATGCTTAGCTAGCGAATTGAAGAATACCTTACCCTCCGGTTGGGCTCCGCCGCAGTCGGGTAATAATAATTCAAGCAGTCAGATAATCAAAAATTGATTTGAATTCGGTCTTTCACAATATTTTTATAATAATATGCTGCCAATGCTAACGTCGTGTAAATACTTTTAATTAAAAGACAAATAATTATTATCTTCTGCTTCCTCAGTTCGCTAGCTATCAAAAAATACAATGTAAAATAATTGGGCTTTATTTTAAAATAGTTGCCTCAAATCTGGTATGAACAATGATTCGTAATCATACAAAAGGATTTAAGGAAACAAACAAGAAAAACATTTCATAGAAGTTGGAGTAGGTAATAGATTATTCTCATTTTTTTAAAGTATTTTATACTTAAAATTTCAACTGTTTTCATTTACAAATCAACGGTGTTATTCGTGGTAACCTGATGTTGATCAAAGAATTTATTAACCGCTAGATAATTTTAATGTTCGTACCAGATAAAAAAGAAATAACTCGAGGCGCCCATGAGGTCATAGCTTAAAATCACACAAGTTCGAATGTTAATCATCCGAAATTAGTGTCTGTAGACACATTTTTAATACATAAATAATAATTGCTCAGTCACAAAAAATATGCACTAAATTAAAATGCACTGTTACTGGCAAAAGCTAAAACGCGTGGCTCAAATTTATTACAAAACGTATATAAATTACATTTAACATAAAGTCCGTCAGCCGCAAGTTTTTAAAAATATTTTAAAAACAGTTACTCGTAAAATTCTTGTTTACGACGTAAAAAATCACAAGTTTTCAATAAATTAAAATGCTACGAAAAGACGTAAGTCTTAGAAGAAACCTAAAGATATCAAGCTTGTGATGACAAAGTTAGAATTACTATAATTATTATTTTTAACATCGACCGAATCAATTAGGAATTTTATTCACGGTGTGTCCCTCCCGGTGTTGTTGTAGATAGTTACATCATGGAGTTACAACAATGCCCATGTAATGTACAACACCGCTTCGGAACAACACCAAAGACCACTTGTTGACAACCAATCATTCTTTTTCCAAGATACAAAACCTAACACATTGATAAGAATCAGGCAGTGATTTATTCACCATTTTAAAAATTATTGCTCGATAAAAAACAATTTGTAGAATATAAATGAAAATCAGTGTCTTACATAGTTTTTCTTAATTTAGACCAATAAATTTTTATGTACAATGAGGTAGACTGCGGGATACTCCCTTATAAAGATAATTTTATTTGCCTGGACTCTACTAAAGTAGCTATAACTTATGAAATATGACATGCAACTGTCCCACTAGCCGCAAGGTGTTTAGTTACGACACTACTATGTACCTATTAGAAGAAAAGTAATTATATCATTTCGCTGTACTATACAATGCAAACAGTGTGATTTATGAAAAACAATTGATTATGATTTTAAATCAACTGGAAGACATCTACTGTGGGCCACAGAGGCCATACTTGAAAATTATAATTATTTGCATTAACCATCCAACCACCGTTCATTTTAGTGGGACAGATGAATTAGAACAAAAGGGTTCTGTAGACCTGACACAACAAAATGTACAATACGAGTTTTATAATTATTAACATTACGAATGTGCCTCATTCCTTCTACAATTGGCTTGTGTCTGTAAACAAATATAAACTTATTTCCACATGGTTTTCATACAACCTTTAACATATAAGAGGTATGATGCATGTATGTGTTTGAAATATTATTACTATTTGGTATGGCTGAGGTTTTATACAGAGTTATTTATTCAAACGAAAGTCTCTACGTTAAGTAGATGTCGAGCAAAATGTTGTAGGAGGCAGGTCGATATTACACCATCAAAAATGTTTAACGATTTACGTAATGGTTCTATTATATCGCGTGTAGAATGATCTTTATATGAATAACATGATTATGAAGTGATTTATAGTGTAACACCGCCCACAGATTGTATCTACTTCTTACTATTCCGGAATATGAAGTTTATAATAAGTTAATGTATTGTACACAATTAGAAGATAACTTAAAACGCCGTTATTATTGCTTATTGTATGTACACAGATATTGCAAAAAAATCCTAAAAATAACCCTGTATAAATTATGCTTATGGTTGTAGTTTTAAACTATTTTACTATATTATATTATATGTGAGTATTTTGTTAATAAGGTATTGGAAAAGCACAGAATTGAGGTTATATGAAAAGGTAACAGACGTACCTCAGAATGGCACACGTTGAAGAGACTACAAGAAAAACTGTATATTGTACAAAAAAACTAATTTCATAAAACTGTACTTGATATGATTATGTACAACTATTTTTTATCTGCATCGTGCTACTGTATAATCTGTGGTAAAAACGATTCTCTCATCGAATCTGCACAATGTGGCAACATCGAAATCGGTGTCGCCACATAAAATTATTCAAAACAGTATAAATAGAAAGAGGTCTCAATCGACTCGGTTTCAAAGATCAACAATATCCAAGTAGATAATAAAATATTTACACGGTGCCGCGTACGTCCGTATCGTACGTCATGATTGGTTCAGCACCTCGTGGTTTTGTACTGTGTGTACCGTGGACACGCAATGTCACTGAGCGTTCATCGCGATCACTGTTAGCGCAACCTGGTGATGACGCGCGTAGGTCAACATGGCGGCGGCTCGGCTTCTTCCAGCTTGGGCGGCGAGGGATGCGGGGAAGGTCGGTCGGCACCGAGCTCCAGCTCGCGCCGCGCGATGTCTGCTTCTCGCAGGTCGAGGCGCGCCTCTCGCCGGGCGAGCTCGGCCTCTCGCTCGTCTAGCATTCGGGCGCGCTCGGCGAGCCGCGCCTCTGCATCCAGCAGACGCGCGGCGAGCTCGGAGTCACTGTGCGGCGGCGGTGAGGTGGAGGACGTGACGTCGTCGACGGGCGGTGTAAGCGGCTTAAGCGCGACGTTGGGCTGGTAGTCGCGCTCGAAGGACGTGCAGTCAGCCACGCGCACCACGCGCTCGGGGTGCTGCAGCGCTGGCTCGCGCTTGTCCCACGGCCGGAAGGCAGACAACGCGCGGTAGTGCAGCGCGTACGGGTCCAGAAGCAGCGCGTACGTCGTGTAGTCCTCACTGCGCACTTTCTTAGGAGGCGACTCTGGCGGCTCCGGCTTACAAACCACTGTTTCCACCACCTGGAATTGAGAGAAAAACTCATAAGTATATGTATCCAATTTTCAATAGGCATCCTTCAGCGTCAGGGCTCATGAGCATTCGTGATTTGGCATTAGGAGACGGCAACAGTAGCCACGACGTCATACAACGTAGTTTTTTCCTGCGGTTTGTCAAATATTTCTTGGGTTAGTAGTAGAAACTTTAGAAGAAATCTGGACAACCTCATCATTATAACGTAGGCACCTACTGGTACACCTTCAAACAATATCATTTTCCAGATATCTAAAGCCAAGAAAGAACCTACAAAACGCCCAAGGCAACGCCTCGCATAATTTCCAAGACTATTCAATCTCTGTATGGTGTAAATCATAAATAGAATCCATCGCGACTCGGTGGAAGTATTCTTATGTCTGCGACAGTTAGGAGTACGTAAATATGACATTAATGTCAAAGGGTCACATTACTGACGTCAATGGCTTATCTGAATACCGAGGAGCAAGGAGCGATGAGAACTACTCTCATTACAAATTCGCGACGTCAATCTATACGCAGATTTTTTCAAATAAATCTTTATAGATAGATAGAATACTCTTTATTAATTACACCATAAAACCCTACCCCTAACCTTTACCTTTGTTGTAGTGCCCCGAAGTTGGCATTGTAGTAAGGAAACTGAAATTAATCTGGTTGATAGGTTCTTGTGACTGGTGTGACTTGTTCAAATGGCTGCAGTGCCTGCAGTATACAGACAGACCGAGTCTTTTAAGTCCTCCCGTCCGTTATCAGTCTTTCCCTTTTGAATCTTGCTTTGCTCGGTTGGTAGTTCAAACAAAGGAACAGCATTGGGGCGTAATTGATTTCAGGATCCAGCCAGATTGTCTAAGGGGAGAAAATTTACTCAATATCTACTGGGGCGCTTTAAAACCCATGTGTTCTCATGTTCTAGAGTAAAGCATATCATCTCGTTCGAATGAGCACAGCTAACCACATCGCTATCAGCAAAACACATTCGTCTTACATAACGCAGGTGCGAGGTGCGCGGGGTACAGGGGGCGGGCAGACGGCGCGCGTCATCACCGCCCCCGCTCGCCCCCCGCTGGGGGTGAGGCGCGGATGTAGGTCGTGGCCAGGCCGCAGACGACCCCCAGACGCCAACCTCGCCCAGCCCTGACGCACCAAACACTCACACCCCACCAACAAATGCGTAAATGTTAGGCTGTTAAACATTTCGTCTGTGAAGATAATTACAAAAAAATTCAACGACTGCTCGCAGCCTTTCCTACTTTCATTTTTTTTTTTACCGCTCAGTCGTCCACTAATGCTTCCTACATTTCGTAATCAAAGCGATGCGCCGCCAAAACTATGCCTCTATTCTGTTGATAGTTCGTTATCGAATTCCTTGTACGAATAACAACACGAAAAATGTGGGAGAAATAACATGATACGTTATCAACATACTCATCATTCAATCTACAATTTATTTTGTATTGTTTATTAGGAGAGGCGATTGATTTTAGATCTTACAGCGAGGGGATAAAAAGCACATTGCTATGTAACGTCTGCGTCAAAATGGCGTCGGGCGCGTTCAAAACATTGGCTCCAAAACAATGTACGTAATGAGAGAACGGCGGGGTTTCCGTCGAGACTCATCTGCGGAACGTGTGCTAAGTTAGCTGGTGTAAGCGGAGCTCCCTCGGCACCCCAGGCCCGGCACGTCACTAACTCGGAAGGGTCCGAAGTAGGTAGGTCAATGGGCGTTCTAGGCTCACAGTAAGTTGGGCGCGTGGGCGCGGTCCAACTAACATATTTCGGCCTACTTGCAATTTAGCAACTGTTTTTCTGTCGGCACGTGCCTACATATGGCCTACGTTGCGTGCTATTAGTACGTTTTCCACTAACAACCCCTGATACCTCACGTTTTAGTTTATCGTCAAAATAACTACGTTTATTCTGTCAGTAATCGGCTCGATGTAGCAATAACTACGCGGACTCGTCAAGTAGAAGGTCACAGAAACTTTAGCATCTACCTAATTTATGTGTTATTGCCATGCAAAAGCTTGTCATACGAAAGTACAGCATGCATATCAATACATACTTGTAAAAAAAAAAAAAATAATTTCTGTTTGAATTTGAAAAGGAAATGCGCAGTTTACGCGCTCGGTGAAATCGTCCACTGCAGGATGAGATCAGTCTACTTATAATTTGCTCAGATTTATAGCACGGTTGGCGTTGAAAGAAGTATGCCTAAAATCCGAACCGTATTTAAAAAGAGAACAAAAAGTTTGCTGGCCACTTCCCTGCAAACGGTCACACAGAATTCCCGAAACACGATAACTCATTTGCCTCCCCTGTTGTTCAGTTATGTAGCTACATAAATGTTTAGCATGGGGATAGCAGCTGATAGATAACTCGTAAGTTTTCTATGTAATGCAGAAGTTCAGTGTTTAAAGTTTACATGTCGGTGAAAATGGGCAATGAACTAATGAAACGGTCTGCTGTCCAGGGTTGCCTTACTCACGCTTACAATAGTTACTTATTTGTGCAACAGAGGGCAAGTTGATTTTTACTGCGAGTGTTGATTTTGAATCCCGAGTAAGCAAAGGATTATAAAATTGAATCACGAGCGTAGCAGCGTTGCGAGTGATTCTAGGTTAGAATCCTGAGCGCAGCGAGGGATTCAAAGACACGAGATGCAAATAACTTTGGTCTCGTTTAACATAATAACACATACAACTTTTCACCTCAGCAGCGAGAACATATTAAGTACCTAAAGGTAAAAAAATACAACATGGTATAAATTAAACCACATGTAATAAAACAAACAGTATCAAAAAAATATATAATTCGATTACTTAGAAGAAAATATAATAACTACATTATAACCATATCAGATGATTTGCGACTTTACGGTTATATGTGTATCCGAACGTTTTATTGTTTGTTTCTTTTTTGAGCCTAATGTGTAAGAATTTGAAAATCGAACTTCGAATCGACTTGTTTATCTATCTTCGTATGAAAACGTTTAAAAACTTTTTTATATTTTTTAAAATACAGCTCGACCAAAGAGTTCTCACTTCATAGGTTTTAGTTGTCGTCGTATAGAGACATTATTGTGGAATAATAAGTAATAAATAATGTATATTAATTAAATAGGTTAAACAAAAATAATTACAACAATAAAAATAATTGTTTTCTTGATATGGTCAAGTCCAAAATTATTGAATAATGTGCATTTTAGACACGCCTTTCCCCTACCAAAAAGCGCTCAACGCGCCTAAAACTCTACCTACTTTCATAACAATCTGAAAACTGAAATATGTCAGCTTCTTATGATTAAAGTCGAATTTAGGAGAAATATTTTTGTTTATTAACGAGGGTTTGATCACATTGTGAACATGTCACCCTCATTAAAACCTTTGTTACATGCAAAACTTAAGATGTATGTATCTTAGTCCCTAAATAATTTATTAAATTAATTACGGGATCTGTTTTTACAGTATCCAGATTATTGTTGATTATTTTTTCAAGAAATTATAATTACGTTTCGAAATTAATTTTAGATATTAATCGGATTTAAGACTTAATTACTTATTTGCTTTAATTAATTACAGTGTCATATTTAAGCCGTTTCTTCAAAAAAGACGTAGTAAACTGAAAAAACAATTTATTGGTAACAATTATGCAAGGTTAATAAGTACTTAGATACGTGTTCATTTAGTATCTATCTTATCGCGTTGATAGCTACCTATAAGTACTAGTCTTCCTACATGGGTACCTACTCAATACTCTAGTTGTTTGCGAATTTCAGTACACAAAGATGTTAGCTAACTTTGTTTTTCAATAACATGCGCAATTTCATTTATTATCAGCTGATAAAAACAGCCAGTAGCCTCGCTTTGTTTTTCATTATAAATCAATAACCGTAAAGCGCAGGCCACACTGGGAACGAAGCGAAACGAATCCAAGTTCGTTTAGATTTATTCCGCGTCTTTTCATACTTCGGTTCACACCGCGTACTAAGCGAAACGAAAACGAAGTATTCAAAGACGCGGAGGAAGCTAAACGAACTTGCTTCGTTTAGCTTCGTTCCCAGTGTGGCCTGCGCTTAATGCTGTTCCCTCTTAGCGGATATCGATATTCTTATTTTGATTTTGTATACAAAAGTACCTACCCGCCAATGTTTATGGAGCGTTTCAACTCCTTTGGATAAAATATCCAGGCAACTAGAGAGGGTAGTGCCTAACCCAGACAATGAAAGTGATTCTTTGGTATGTAGAGGATGTCAACTGTCAATGATGAGTTGATGACCTATCAGTCTAAAAAGCTGTTCAAGTAACTTAACCTAGTTCAAGCTAGTATTTAGCTTTTTATAACCGCGTAGGCAATGAATTCTATGACTCCACGTCGAACTTTTCTGAAAGTATCTCGAAAAATAACTGTTCAGAAGAAAAATAAAAAACACGTTTTCTTCTTTATTCTAGCGAGGCAGCCCTAAGCTACGTTAGCCGTCAATGGACGACCAATTGTTTAGACAAGATTCCTCGCAAGACACCGCACGCCCCCGAATACTGAAACTATGAATCAACTTCAGGGAAAATGTTGGAAAATATTTGAAACTCGCGTGTTATTTCATTAGGTAATCAGCTCAGAATTCTTTACTCGTGTAAGCAGAATTTAGTACGAGAATAGCCGCATGCCTTTGTGAAAATATTTGCTAGGCAGCAAGGTTCAGCTGGCTATCCAAGGTTCATAAGACGTAATTTCCCTTCAGCACTCGTGAAGGCTCTCGAGATGCGGAGAAACTGATGAAAAGGTGGAAAATACCTAAGTATTATGATTACGAAGAATATATTATTTCTAAACAAGCCACAGCTGCGAGTGTGTTTGAAGTGTATTTACTGAATGAGAATTACGGAAGGCCAATGGAGCCGGAGCTATGTTAAAAAGTACCTAGAAGTTTATCGGTTGACACACTTGATCTGTGGTGCTATTCCGGAAAGATCCCACCGTAAAAATTTAGGTGAAGTGAGCGTGATGTGAACTGTCATCCCACCTTACTCTACTAGGGATTGAGCTCACTTCAAACTCACTTCACCTAAGTGCTCACGGTGTGATGTTTACAGAATAGATCGGCTGATGAATCAGATTAGATTACGACTTGTCCGATGTTCTACAAAGGTAAGTAGGACTTTGGTTGCATTTTGGAAAAACTCTATTAATAAATTATGACTTGACTTGTTTACAAAATCTTTACGAACACATGAATGTATGTTACTATCAATTTAACCTTACATAATTTCGCTGTAATTACGAACACCTTGCGCGCCAGTCTGTTTAGACAGCGGTCTTGAATGAGTTTGCTAACATATTATTGTCCTACGTTAGGCTGAGATCTTTAAATATTTATCTCAGATAATGCTGGATGTGTACATTACGTATTTATAGAACTTGTGTTTTCATAATTTACGTTTATTTTGAAAAATCCTTGATCGAACTGAATATTTGCTTGAGGAGCAGAAGCCCCAAGCGTTGTGTGGCATAAACGGGGCTCTGGGACAGTCGCGCCGAGAGGAAATAAATGGTTTCGGGACATTATCTAAAATAACAATAAGCTGTACGATTTCACAAAAATCAAATCAAAATCAAAATCATTTATTTGCCTAAATAAGGTAGGTACAGAGAGATCTTAAAGATAAGGTATATGAATCTCTTATTCTGCCATTAATGTCGGCGTGCAAATTTTACATAATTATTTAATATCAAAGCATTATATATCATATTAATTAAGAAATAAAAGAAATGATTAAGAATTATTATAAGTTTGAATCAGGCATGCAGTTAGTAAATATTGTATTAGATCGAGTCTTATTTGGTAACCATTAATTATTTATAATAGTACCTGATATTACAATGCAGGACTTACACCTTATAATCTAGGAACTCAAGTACACTATAAAAGCATTTATCAATCAATATTTTTGTCAAAATACGCTTAAATTTAAATTGCAATTTACATTACACTTGGACATTACAATGGACTGGTTGATTAATACATACAGCATCTAACGATGTAACATTGTAACACTTGATTAAATGAATAATGCAGATACATTATTCATTAAATCATGAGCTTTACTCTTGGGAGAACTTGCATAAAAGCCATTACGCAAAAAAGGCATCATTGATTGCTTACTGAAAGAACCGTCTATCGTTAATATAGGTACTTCATTTTCATATGACGATATATCCAATATGGTAGTTTCCTCGAAATAATAAACCGTGTGCAAATGTAGAAAAAAAAAGAAGATGAAATAATTTCTGTCCCCAAAAGCCAGTTGGCGGGCTCTACCCATAAATCATTATGAAAATTAATTAAAAAGCTACTTCCAAGTTGCACGCAGTAAATAATTATTTAGTTTGCGCGAATATCATAATAATCCTATTATTATCACAGGGTATTTCCAATAATATAAGGTACCTATGTACACGCTGTTTTATTGTAATCAGCATTATTGTAATCTAGGGCCCCGTGATTTGCAAACGTTTAAAAATATTTAGGACTAACTGTTGCCCGCGGCTTCGCCCCCGAGGATGTCAATACTTCCCTATTTGAATCGGATTATGTTCACAATTTCATGGGTGTCCAATATAAAATTAACCTAAGTTACTCCTTATAACATCAGCTATCTGACAGTGAAAGTCCCGTCAAAATCGATTCAACCGTTTCGGAGATTAGCCGGATCAAACAGACAGCCAGACAAAATTTTTAAAAATAGTTATTTTGTTATAATAAGTACCGTTTAAACTTTTTTATTCATTTAGTAAAAAGCTGTTATGTTGACATTATAAACAGACACTTAAATTTTATTTATTTGTATAGATACAGATATATTCTGGTGTGTATTTTGAATCTTGGTTACTAACATAATTAATTCTTAAGACAGTATACTAACAAAAGTATGGATCACTGTGTCTGAGTTAAATAAATAAATAAAATTATCTAGCCTTATTTTAAGGTCCTCTTTCAAAAAGTCTCATTTTTAATAAATGACAAGGATATTATAAAACACACATAAAATCTTGGTGAAAAGAAATGATGGCATTTCTTTACCAGAAATATTTATTTATTATTTAAAAATTAATGTAGCCATAAACAAGAAAGCCGAAATATATTTTGAATGATGATAGCCCAAGGTAAAGACGCATAATTCAACGAGTTGTATGCTAATGTCGCATGATTAATCGTATCGTATTATCGTAATGTGTTTATCTAGACAATTTATCTCTTTAATTAAAGTATCATGCCACTACCTACGACATTCGCCTGTCATTGGTTTCTCGCAAATATTCTGGTTTCTGCCTCTTGCCAAATATAAGTCACGTTTTAATTGTCATCATTATTAGAGACAAGCCTTCTCTTATCTATGTTGGGTGCTCTTAATGAACATTTTAGCTATTTTACAGGTAGCAACTGTTATAAATTTGACCTCTCCTTATATTTTACAGGTAGTAACTGTTATCTGACCTCTCCTTAAATTTCTCTTAACAACCCGCCCCTGTTTCGCACGGTTTTTGTACAACTTGAAGAAACAGAGATTTCTCGTGCGCGCAGTGGCGCCCTCATCGTTTGTTTGGATATTCTTTTATTTTAGAATGAAAATGCAGAAAATAATCATGTTACGTTGTGCTCAACAAGACTATACGTTATTATTATTACAAATAATAACGGAGCTTATTGGCCACTATTTTCCGTTTTAAGGATTATAATAAAACTTAACAATGTAAAACTATCGTTTGTAATAATAATAACGTATAGTACCTAATGTAAAGCACAACGTAACGTACTTATTTTCTTCAGTAATACGTTAATAATAAAGCCCTTGTCAATCGTTATCTAGCCATCTTTATCGATGGCAGTTGCCATACGACCTATCAGGTTTGCGAATATAAAACGATTATGTTGAATTTTATTTATCAACTATCTTCTGGTCGCGACTTCGTCCGCATGAAATTTGGGCCCCGACCCACCCCGTCGCATGAGTCGCATCCCATCGCCCGCCCGCGCTATTACTTCGTTTTCGCTTAGCGTTCTTTCTGACTTTTTTTTTATTTTTGCTCGGATCCTAAGGGTCGTAGAGTAATGTTAAATAGCCTAAGGGCTGATTTTTCAATCGTCAGATAACTTTTACCCGAGGATTAAATGTGGCGGTTTGACACATTTTCTATACAAAAGCTGTCAAAACGTCAAACATATTCCCCAGATAAAAGTTATCTGACGATTGAAAAATCAGCTCTAAGTATAAGAATTGGGTTATGAAATGCAAAAAGAATTTTTCAAATCCTACTGGTAGTTCCAGAGATCAGCGCGTTTAAACAAACAAACTCTTCAGCTTTATTATATTAGTATAGATATTGTATAATATTAAATATCATAATGTCAAATCGTGTTTGGTCCGTTGTTGCACCAATACAGTGTGATCAGGGATTTTATTAATAAATTAGCAAAAATTTCTAGGAAACTGTTATCAATTTTTGTAATAATCTCTTTGTTTTAGTTGTTCGACTTTGTGCCGGAAGAGACAAGATTTTAATCGTTTTGGATAAGATACCATCGAGGTTTTTAATCGAAATTTATCGGAAAATACTGCTTAATTCTGCATTATTTTGGTGCGAATTTCGCTTCTTTTATGAGTGTTAATCAGACTTTCACCGAAATTAACATCCAGACCTAATCAATGACGACAGTATTGTTTACAACCAGCCAGTACTCTATCCATAAGTCTGTGTTGCTATGACAACTCAGCAAAATTTCTGGCTGAACATGTAAAAATATCTATTACGCAAGCCGCCGACGCATCGCACCCAGGGGTGGAGGGGCCAGACGCCACCTTGGAACACCCCTCGACCGACCAAGGTCAACCAGCAGTCTACCAAACACTTGCTTACCCAAATCCAAGCATACACCCCAGTCTCAAGATTCAATTTCGAATGCCACCCGAATACTAATCTCGTTCGTTCAATTTTGAGTTCTGTCTGTTTAGTAGAAGGTTGGATTTAGTTCACAAAGAGACAGGGCGTGAATGTAGAGGTTGTAGTACTAGTGTAGTGTAGTCCGGCGGGCAATCAATGAGTTTCAGCCTTGTTGTGTGAATTATGTATAGGAACGGGCCTGCTTACGTGACATTTTAGTTTAAAACAAGCTCTGCGCCGTGTTCACGGACACCGGAACACCGTGTCCATAACGATGGCGGACCTAGTTTTAAATACATCTGTGGTCTTTGGTATATAGAGGTACATGATAAGTCCAAAAATCTGATTTTACACTATGAGCGTTAATTCAAACTTGAAACAATTCTACAAATCGGACTAAGTCTTGGATCACCCTGTATAATAAAACAATAGGTACACAGTTTTTTTTTATTAAAACATGCTATAGTTTATGAGTTAGGTATTGTTACTTATCAAAGTACCAAACAGGAAAAATAAGTTAAACCAAATTAAGTCAGTCACGTCAAGTTATTTTAACATTTTGTCAAACGTTATTTTTTGTGGCCTATCCGTTGTTGATCAAACTGTTACGTAGATACTTATAGCAACAGGAGACTTAAAAAAAATAGACCAAACGAAAGTTAAAAAAAAATTGAGTATGGGTGATGTAAAAACAGAAAATGATCAATTTCGGACTTATCATGTAAGTATATGTATACCAAAGACCACCGACATTTATTAGTCAACAGTGAGTCCATAATTTAAGCTTTATCCTCTATCCCTGGTAATAAAATACATGATAGCTAGATATAGACAAGAATAATGTTAATTTTTCATGTGCGCGGCCCGGGGAGTTTTCTTTAGTTGGGTGCTTGAATACAATATCAAACATATCTTCGAAACATTGTTACATTGCCGTTAGTAAAATTAATTGCCATTATTATTCGAATCGCGATCATGACTAGACATCTCAATTCAAAATTGATTCCAATTCGCCACACACAGCCTATACTACCTAGGTAGCCAGGTAGGTACAAATAGTGATAAATTCATACAGTTTACTCACAAAACACGTGCAAATTCTGTACAACAAAGAATTCATGAAATCCGAACTCATTAGGTATTGATCAAGGCAGAATCAAGGTTAACGATTAAAAAAAAAAAACTAGATTCAAAACATCGCGTTCCAATTTCAAATAATTCATCAGTGCATTACCATCACGAATTGCGCGGACATAAAAAGTTAAGAACGTAATGGCGATTGCATTTTACTGTGAATTTTGAATTAATCTGTGAGAACTGGTTTACGGTTATGGTCACCCTTCGTTTGTTATCTGCATCAGTGAACTAATGGTGAATTGGCGACCATGAACAAGAACCGTGAGAGCTTAGCTACTCAATCTGACTAATGTTTTACGAAGGCAAACGTACTCAATTCGTAAATACTGCCGAACTTAGTGCTCTATATACACGAGCGACACGATGCCCACGGCAGAGGCAACTGCAGTACGCTCGTGCCGCTCGTGTACCTATATGAGCACTTTTCAGGAAAACCAACGAACCAAAATGTTAATTTGATATGCTAATTTTGGAACACTTCGCTAAGTTTCTGTTTTCTTTCCATTTTCGCTACGTTACAGCCCCAAACCAACTCAATTGTGTCCATGACATTCAATTTCAATCTTAAACATTAATTATCCCGTTACCATTCCAATCTCTTTTGATTTTGGCCAGTCAAAAAGTGTTCTCAGAATCCGATCGATCTCTCAGGTTTTTTTAATTTTAAGGTTTACTATTAAATTATCAGTTAATTTATGAATGAACGTGAATAAATTCTCGGAAAATAAATTAATATCAGCATCTATTGATTTTATAAGCCACTTTCCTTGGCGAATTTGTTGCCAGCTTCCTGTTTCGTTTTACAAGGGAATGAATGAGAAAATGTAGTGTACCGGAACTCTCGGAATTTACTTCCAAGTGTACCTTACATAAATTAAGTTTAAAAATGATAAGTATTTCACTTTAAGGTGAAAGCTCCAGGATAGCCCGCGAAATTCAAATTTTCTTACGTTTTTTGCAATTTGCAGATCAGTATTATGATGTATGTTCATTGAAATATGATTCGCGACCGTAACAAAATATGAGTTTACAGAATTATAATCATTAAAGTCATCAATACAACTCTCTAAGACCAAGTAAGTCTATTGAATGACTATTTCATGAAATCTTAACATTTCCGGATTATACTAACTCAAGGAATTGTATTACTGATTCTTATTTTATAATTATGTAAATACATATTTTTTACGGTCGCGTATCATACTTTAATCAACATACACCCAACACTGAGCTGCAAATCGCAAAAATCGTAAGAAAATTTGAATTTCGCGGGCTACCTTAACGCTTCCCCCTTAAAGCGAAGAAGGCAAGGCACGTCTGTAAAAGTATCAAACAAACTGACAGGTACTATGATTATGATCACTACGGGGGGGGGGGGGGGGGGGGCAACCACCACCTCTTTAAGCAGTATTATGTTAAGGTTACTTCAGTGTGAGAAACACACACAACTCAGATTCCGATTAAGATTAAAATAATAAAATGGTTAAGAAGTGGTGGTCTAGCTCCTGGTTATCAAGAACGGATTGCTCCTTCCACTACAATTATTAATCGTAGTATAAATGTGACACGATTAAAAACGAATGCTTGAACGCAAATGTCAAGACTTTCACATGGCCATAATGCACATTTTTTTTAAATGCCACTCGTGCTGAGAACTGATATCGATCAATCTAATGGATTTGAAGTTATAAATGATCGCGCAGTACCGGAACGACCCAAGAAGGATAGTCGAATCTCAAAAGCACTTCCAGATTAATAGGAAAGACCTTGGAAAACACACAAGTGGCGCTATTTCTGAAATAGAATACATCAAGTGGCAGACGGATGCAAAATGTATAAAAATAGATTGATATAATAATATCTTCTAGGAATAAAAGCGCAGGTATTTTTATTCGTTTATTAACCTCGACACGCGAGTACGCACGTTTTAATGGCCATCTGTTAAATAATAGTCGACAACAGAGAGTTTATTACGTATGTAAAGAGTCATACGCAGCCGCCGTTTTGTTTTGGCAATATACTATGTACTGCCAATTTCATCACAGATTTACTATGGTGACTGTCCTCAAATTAAAAGGGTGCTGCCAACGCCCTAATCAGGGTAAAGCGTTCCCCGTCACACACGACGCTCCACGAAATGAATCCATACAAATTGCGACGTCCTATCATTGCCAAGTGTACGTATACAGTTGGCGCTGGCAACATTAAGAGGGCCGAGGGCCCAATCGTTCCCAGGAACCGCTTACCAACTCTCGCGTCCGGGGGCAGCATCACGACACTTCTCGGAAAGGTAGCGAACAAATCATTGAGGAAACATCGTTATTAGGGTTTCACTTACTCGTGTAATTGAACTTTTTACACGACACTGATGTGTTAGGATCCGTAAAATCGTAAATGTCAACGCAATTTGTTTCGGTAAATGTCAGCGCGTTGCCCTGTTTGTCGAGGGTTTCAGATGGTTCAGATTAATTTGGTGCTCGTCCTAGTTATATTTAAAGGAATACTTAAGATGTTGGCTTTGGATAGAGAGATTGTTTGTGAAGTGTTAACAAAAGTCCAGGATTTTACATTTAATGTAAATATATTAAGGCTGCGGAATAATATGATAGTTACAGTTAGTAATAGCTCAAAGTATTACATGTTCGAAGCGTACTTTCTGAGAAATAATAGGAATAACACAAATAGTCATAGCCGGCTTAAAACGAGTTTAGTACATGAATTCTAGATCATAAATAATGTATTTTCCATTCTGCTATATTATCGCTTTACGCCTTTTGGCGCCTTGCAACCTAAATTATTCACGAGCGGATGATGACAGTCAACAGTCACTTAATTGATTAAGTTTATTTTTATCACATGAGCCGGTGAGTCAGCCAATCAAGAATTAGCAATAATAGTTAGCAGCGCTGCGATAGGTGAGAAGAAACATGGAACCTGAACGTTCCCCGTAACTGCGTGATTATCACCGTAAACAGAGACTGTCGTATCGTGTAAAAATTTTATAGTGCCGTATTTTGCATACGACCCCGTAGAATGTTAATAGTCTTGTTTTCATGTTCAGGCTGTTTCATACGTTGTCGTGGCGCCACTTTGACGGATGTGCATATTGTGTTCCTAATTTGAAAAGGAAGAGTAAATGACAGTGTGACCGACGTTTGACGCTTCAGCCTTATTTTCTACAAGTACCTACCTATTATTGTATATAGATAAACCGATGTGCGTATGTATGTATGTTCTCTATGGACTCCAAAACGGCTGGAGCGATTTTGATGAAATCTTCAGATTAGCCCAGCGGATGATCCTGTGAATTTTTTTTTAGCGATCATGCTACCCGTCGCTAGTACGGAATACCTATTAAAATTGAAATGTTGTTCGTTGGTAAGCACATCGCTTTGAACAGCTGGGCCGATTTAGCAAATGTTTGTTTTAAAATGTTCGTACCTAATAGGTTCTTGCGGAAAGAAAACATTTGACAAGTTGCCGGGAAAACTGAAAGTGCATTTTCTATGGGAATCTTGTATGAATTATTGAGGACAGAACAACATCTGTCGGGATAGCTAATCAGCAAAAATAAAAATTAAGGCTGTCTACTATAAAAATACGAAGTCATTAAATTCTTTTGTATACAAGAGGTCCATCCAATGATTTTAATTAGTATTTAAACGATCCTTTGAAGGAAGGTGAAGAAACATGTAAAACAAACGCATTGTATACAGCAGTAGTTACATTGTAATGAGCTCATGAATGAGAATAATGCAGTTGAAAATAATTGTTTCGTTTTGCCAATTTATTAGGCAGAGAACACTAAAAAATTCATTAAAAAAATTTATAAATAATTTATAATGTTTAAAAAAAAACAAAAGTAGTGTTTTGAAATACCTAGTGCAAAAGTTTCCTTAAATATTTGTGAGCGTCCAAGCAAAAAGGGTCCAGTTCTCGGCATTTAGTTTCCAAGATATACGTAGTTTTGTAAAGTTGGTTGAAAAAATTGCATTTCTCGATTTTGATTGATTTATTAATTAATGTTCAACTATCTACAAGTTCATATTATAGTAAATGACTTTATATGATGTTTCCAAGTACCAGAAAATGTACTTAGAAACATAAGAAAACGTGCTAAGTTGTATCAAAAATCAAACTTTGAAAATGCTTTTTCTCAAAAGAAGTTTTTTCAAAGTTTCAACTTCAAATGTCTGATAAAAAAAAATGTGCCAGCTTTTGAATATTTTTTTAATCCTTATTATCAATAGACTATTCTAGACTATACTGGACCCTTTTTGCTTGGACGCCCACATTTTGTCTAACGACGAAGTGTGAACAGTCTCTTAGTTAATTTGTGAACTTATTATTGATGTTTATGTAGTTATGCTGTAAAGGCGAAGATAGTGTTACCGGAACTATAGTGCTTTTAATAACGATCGAGCTCGTGGGATTTTCTATAGTCACCTTATTGTGATGGATCAAGTCATATTACTCGCGAGGTTTCCTACGAAAACTACAGTATTTAACTGCTTAATTAACCGAGTTCAAAAAAGGAGGAGACTTCGTCTGTATTTATTTTTGTTTATGTATGTTCATTGATATTTTCGTCAATTATTGTGGACCGATTTTGAAAAGTCTTCATTTGGTAGAGGAAGCTTGCACGGTGATCCCATATAAAATTAACTTTGCTGGGATAAATTTTGAGTTAGCTTCGATAATACGCATTTAATCCAGTTTGATGTATCTTCATCTGTGTATCTTGATGATGTTATAACACTTCCTGTCACTGTTGTTTACACAGCAAGTAGTGGTATACGCATTAGTGAAGGGTAACATAACTAAAAACTGAAAAATAGTAAACATTTTTACAAAATAAACCACCGACTTCCAAAAACAACACTACAAAGTGAATAACAACTTTAATTTCGGAAGTCGGTGGCAAAAAAACTAAAATACAGATCCAAAGACACCGGCTTCCGAAGTTAGTTATTTTTCACTTTGTAGTGTTTTTTTGGAACTCGGAGTTTTTTTTGTAGGTACTTAATAAAAGTTTTTTGGGTTTTAAGCTTGTACCTACTTATTTTATTAGTCATCGTTGGCTCGGCTTTGATAAGGGGCGTTCAATAATAACGTGACGCGTTGGGGGGGGGGGGGGGGGGGGGTCGAGCCGAATCGCACCCAATCTCATGTGGAGGAGAGAGAGGGGGTCTCTATCACGTGTTTTTTTTTCGTAAGAGACTGTAAAATTGCGAGAAAACTGGGTTAAATTAAGTAAAAGATGTTTCCCCACTAAAATATGGCTAAATCCGACACAAAAAAGAGGTGTCATAGGCATGGGACACCCAGTTGGAACGAAGTTCCTCTCGCTCTAGATTAGGTACATTATTAACAGGCACAAAATCCAACGCAATCACTAAAAATACGCATTTTGAAAAATCTTACGTGAGATTAGGGGGAGGGGGTCGAGCCAAATCTCACGACATATTATCAAGGGGGAGGGGGGTCGAAAAGTCGCCAAAATCACCTCACGTAATTAATGAACGCCCCCTAAGATGCTGTACATTATAAAATTAATAAATGATACCTGGTACAACTTGTTAATATTTTGCAATAGATGTTGATCCACTGCGACTGCCTGGTTGGTCTAGTGGTCACAAGCAATACTGCTGAGCATGAGGTCCTAGGTTCGATTCCCAGGTCGGGCAATGTGTTATTGGGTTTTTGTATCTGGAATTTCTCAGCAGCAGCCCGAATTCTGGATTTGTGTCCGGTTGATGGCAATAGGCTCGGCCCCTATTACATGGGACGAAATGTGGGTGTACTATAGGTGCACCACTGCCTAGCCCTTCGGGCAAACAAGGCGTGACGTTATGTTAATTTTATGTAAGGAGATCGTCTCTAGAAATTCCATAGGCTGTTTTTAAAGTTTGAATCATCACCGTTAAAAACCAAACAGGAAAACAAAATATCTGAAATTTTTGTCCAATGACAATCGTCACCATGGGATACTTTTCCTGCTACCTTCGATGATATCAGAACCCATCAACCCATGAAAACACTTTGAAGAATTCACGTTACTAATTAGTAAATATTTCGTTTCCCAACTTCCGTTGAAGAGCTGGTGATAAATAGTCATTTTCTGGTCAGTTGCCAAACCGTCTCACGTGGCAGGCACAAAGAGAAGGTACTAGAATCGCCACTCTGTCAATATAGCTACCCGGATGTTTTTCTCACATTAAAACCATAACCACAGATTTTGGGAACAAAGATTCTTCAAAAATGTCGCCGTTTTATCTTTTCCTTTTGATGTATTGTTGTTTGAACGTATAATTTGCTAACTAATACACTCGTCCGGCAATATTTTTTCGAATAAATTATAACTCGGCATCCGTACTTAAAAACGCATTTACGGGTTTAGTGGCTTCTGCAAAAATACTGTTGCCTGCTTTGTATTGAAGTTATAAAGAATTGCCTAAATAATTCTGACTAGTCCGAGTGTGCACTGTGAGATTAACGACTTTATTGCACACCGAAAACAAATGACAAATTATGCTGGTTATCCGTTATTTATGGTCAATTTTTCAATCTAAGTTTTTGTCGGCGCCATCATACATTTCTCTTACAAAGAATTTTTATCGAGTCTGATAAAAAATTCACAAGCGTGTTAATAATATTTATTTCAAAAACTCGAATGCCAAGACGCGCGAAATGAATTCATGAATTAAAACTGGAATGTGTCATACGAGAATGTCACCCAAAAATAAATATTATGTTTTATTTTGCATAAAATAAAAACGCCACCTTCATACAGCCTTGAAGAGAATGCGAATAAGAGTCGATGAACAAGAAATATCTAAGATTTTCCCCCTGGACACCCATTGTTATCGACAGAAGTCAACGGATCCGACGCCGGCGCCGCGCCGGCGTCGTCAGGGCGAACGAACGCATAGTAATTGACTGGATTAGATACATTGTTGCCAAATCTTGATTTTTTTTTTGTCAGAAACCATTCCTATTTTAACATAAACCCTTCTGGGGGCCAACCACCACCTCTTAAAGCAGTATTATTTAAATGTTACTTCGGTGTGAGAAAGAGATGAAGCTATACAGGACGTCTAGCTCCATCTCTTTCCCACACTGAAGTAAGATTACAAATTACAATAATACTTCTTGAAAAGGTGGTGGTCTAGCTCCTGGGATTACTATTCTGTGCACAATAATTTTCGCTTGTCAAAGTTGCTCAAATTAACACAACTATCACAGTTATTTAGGATTTACATAAATACGATAAATAGAATAATTTTATATCATTACAACTATTTACTAGTGAATAAACAAATTTGGATTAGGCTAGCAGCGCCCCGCGGTTTCCCCCGCATAAGTCTCGATCCCGTGCGGATATCGGGATAAAAAAGTATATTAAGTGTTAGTCCAGGTTATAAACTATATGTGTGCCAAATTTCATCTAAATCCGTTCAGTAGTTTTTGCGTGAAAGAGTAACAGAAATCCATCTATCCATCGTCACAAACTTTCGCATATTTATAATATTAGTAGGAAGGATAGTAAGATTTTTGAAAATGAGTCGTCTTGTTTCAGATATAAGGTGTGGTTCAGTGTAGGCCCAAAGTTAATCTGATTAACGATTAAAAATTAATGATTAAAAATCATAATCAAAAAATTTGATTACGATTAATTAATCATAATCAAATTTTTTGATTATGATTTTTAATCATTAATTTTAATCGTTAATTTGATTATTTGATTAACTATTAACTACTCATTTATTTATTTAATTTTTCTCCCGATTTTTCTACAGATTTTAAGTTGGCAAACCTTTTCATGTATGCTTAAGGCGAGGTAGACCCTGCGAAGTAGGTATTTAACGCTACCAACCTACCCACGGAGCGAGCCGTGCGCTTACCTCGCCAGCGTGAACTTGCATGAACCCAAAATGTGTCACAGTATAGGTAAGCGTGTCGTGTAGGCAGTAGGTCAACTCATTGGAACGAAGTTCTTTGACGCGGCTTGGCAGAAATCGTCACTAACGAAAAAGCGCGTTCATACTTTCTTCTTTGAAATTGACACTTTCACTCTCTCTCTCTCTCTCTCTCTATCAAGAGAAAAATTTCAAATTTTCCTTCATGGGTGTCGTTTTCAAGGTTTTCGAGGGTGCTGAAACCGATAGTAAAGTCAAAATGAAAATCCAAGATGGCGGCCGTGAAAATTTTCAAATTTTCCTTCATGGGTGTCGTTTTCAAGGTTTTCTAGGGTGCTGAAACCGATAGTAGTCAAAATGAAAATCCAAGATGGCGGCCGTGAAAATTTTCAAATTTTCCATCACGGGTGTCATTTTCAAGGTTTTCGAGGGTGCTAAAGCTGATAGTAAAGTCAAAATGAAAATCCAAGATAGCGTCCGTGAACATTTAAGTTTTTCATCATGGGTGTCGTTTTCAAGGTTTTCGAGGGTGCTGAAACCGATTGTAAAGTCAAAATGAAAATCCAAGATGGCGGCCGTGAACATTTTCAAATTTTTCATCATGGGTGTCGTTTTCGTGGTTATCGAGGGTGCTGAAATCGATAGTAAAGTCAAAATGAAAATCCAAGATGGCGGCTGCGAAAATTTTCAAGTTTTTCATCATGGGTGTCGTTTTCATGGTTTTCGCGGGTGCTGAAACCGACAGTAAAGTCAAAATGAAAATCCAAGATGGCGGCCGTGAAAATTTTCAAATTTTTCATCATGGGTGTCGTTTTCGTGGTTATCGAGGGTGCTGAAACCGATAGTAGTCAAAATGAAAATCCAAGATGGCGGCCGTGAAAATTTTCAAATTTTCCATCACGGATGTCATTTTCAAGGTTTTCGAGGGTGCTAAAGCTCATAGTAAAGTCAAAATGAAAATCCAAGATAGCGTCCGTGAACATTTAAGTTTTTCATCATGGGTGTCGTTTTCAAGGTTTTCGAGGGTGCTGAAACCGATAGTAAAGTCAAAATGAAAATCCAAGATGGCAGCCGTGAACATTTTCAAATTTTTCATCATGGGTGTCGTTTTCGTGGTTATCGAGGGTGCTGAAATCGATAGTAAAGTCAAAATGAAAATCCAAGATGGCGGCTGCGAAAATTTTCAAGTTTTTCATCATGGGTGTCGTTTTCATGGTTTTCGCGGGTGCTAGAGCCGATAGTAAAGTCAAAATGAAAATCCAAGATGGCGGCCGCGAAAATTTTCAAATTTTCCTTCATGGGTGTCGTTTTCAAGGTTTTCGAGGGTGCTGAAACCGATAGTACAGTCAAAATGAAAATCCAAGATGGCGGCTTTAAAACTTTTGTTTTTATTTAAAATCATGTAAGAGTCATCACGTAACAAGAATCTTTGGTCCTTTCGGAAGTCCCGGGAGGCACTCGGTTTTATAATGTTTTACTATTTGAATTTTATTTTCTTCTATAGCTTTCGCCAATTCTTGTTTTGATGCTATTATGGGACACTTAATTTCGACAATCGTATCATTTCCAATCAACCTATTAGGCATGGCCCCAATATAACACTGGGTATCGTCAATAAATAATCCGTTATAAATAATAAATATCCAAAACTAATTTGTAAATATATAGGTACCTAATTTAAAATAAAACCCCACCATCAGCATCACCTTTGTACGTATTTTTCTGTTCCTTTCTTCTGGTCTATTTACATGTGTGTACGTAAACTGTTAAATAAATAAATAAAAATCATGTGCAGTCGGGAGACATCGTCAGTAACAAAGTTCATCTCACATATGATTTAATACAAAAACATAATTTTAATTTTACATTTTGACCTCACTGTCGACTTTAGTATCCTCGAAAACTAGAAAAACTACACCCATGACGAAAAATTTGAAAATTTCCGCAGCCGCCTTCTGGATTTTCATTTTGACTTTACTATCGGCTATAGCACCCTCGAAAATCATGGAAACGACACCCATGATGAAAAACTTGAAAATTTTTACAGCCGCCATCTTAAATTTTCATTATGACTACTATCGGCTTTAGCACCCTCGAAAACCTTGAAAACGACACCGATAATGAAAAATTTGAAAATGTTCACGGTCGCCATCTTGGATTTTCACTTTGACTTTACTATCGGCTTTAGCACCCGCGAAAACCATGAAAACGACACCCATGATAAAAACTTGAAAATTTTCACGGCCGCCATCTTGGATTTTCATTTTGACTACTGTCGGTTTCAGCACCCGCGAAAACCATGAAAACGACACCCATGATAAAAACTTGAAAATTTTCACGGCCTCCATCATGGATTTTCATTTTGACTTTACTATCAGCTTCAGCACCTCCGCAAACCATGAAAACGTCACCCATGAAGAAAAATTTTAAAATTTTCACGGCCGCCATCTTAGATTTTCATTTTGACTTTACTATCGGCTTTAGCACCCGCGAAAACCATGAGAACGACACCCATGATGAAAAATTTGAAAATGTTCACAGCCGCCATCTTGGATTTTCATTTTGACTTTACTATCGGTCTCAGCACCCTCGAAAATCTTGAAAACGACACCCATGAAGGAAAATTTGAAAATTTTCACGGCCGCCATCTTGGATTTTCATTTTGATTTTACTATCCGCTTTAGTACCCTCGAAAACCTTGAAAACGATACCCATGAAGGAAAATTTGAAAATTTTCACGGCCGCCATCTTGGTTTTTCATTTTGACTTTACTATCGGTTTTAGCACCCTCGAAAACCTTGAAAATGACACCCATGATGAAAAACTTGAAAATTTTCACAGCCGCCATCTTGAATTTTCATTTTGACTTTACTATCGGCTTTAGCACCCTCGAAAACCTTGAAAACGACACCCTTGAATGAAATTTTGAAAATTTTCACGGCCGCCATCTTGGATTTTCATTTTGACTTTACTATCGGCTTTAGCACCCGCGAAAACCATCAAAAACGACACCCATGATGAAAAACTTGAAAATTTTCACAGTCGCCATCTTGAATTTTCATTTTTACTTTACTATCGGCTTTAGCACCCTCGAAAACCTTGAAAACGACACCCATGAAAGAAAATTTGAAAATTCACCCTCGAAAACCTTGAAAACGACACCCATGAAGGAAAATTTGAAATTTTTCTCTCTTGATAGAGAGAGAGAGAGAGAGTGAAAGTGTGAATTTCAAAGAAGAAAGTATGAACGCGCTTTTTCGTTAGTGACGATTTCTGCCTAGCCGCGTCAAAGAACTTCGTTCCAATGAGTTGACCTACTGCCTACACGACACGCTTACCTATACTGTGACACATTTTGGGTTCATGCAAGTTCACGCTGGCGAGGTAAGCGCACGGCTCGCTCCGTGGGTAGGTTAGTAGCGTTAAATACCTACTTCGCAGGGTCTACCTCGCCTTAAGAACAATACACCAATGCCGTCCTCTGGCTCGGTAGAAAGAATGTTTTCTTTTGCAACTATGCTAAATAAACCTAGGTCACACAAATTATCTGACGACTTATTTGAAAAAAAAGTAGTTATGAAATTTAACTTGAACATCAAGAAATCAGAAATGTAAAGATTGGAGATTAGTTGATTGAAAATATTCTTCAAAATTAGAATTCAGTGTATTTGAAAGTTATAAATTATTTTTTTGTTCTTTAAATAATTAATAAAAATATTTTAATAAATGTGTCATTATTTTCCATCATTTCTTTTATATAGAATTAATAACATTGATGGATGTATTAGTTTACAATCAAGTTAATCAATTAATGATTAACGTCAATAATCATGATTAAGATTGTTTTTTAATCATGATTAATTTAATCTGATTAAAATTAATCAAATTAATTAATTGATTAAAAAATTAATTGACGAATGCCAACACTGGTGTGGTTTTAATTGGTTACGGTTTCCCATCACTATCAGCCGATAAATAAATTACAACATAGTTTTAGGCAATGTTTCGACAGAATTTAATCATGAAATTCTTCGGGAAGACTGAAATTGAATTTTGATAGTTAGTAATGAAAAATTTCCCCCAAGACGTGAATTTGTCGATGGTTTTAATTGTTTTCAGTACTAAGAATGCTGAGATAGAAAATTTTCATACTATGTAAATTCCAAACGTGCTTATAATTTTCATCTAAAACCACAAATTATCATCTGCTAGCAGGTTTTGTGATCCAAGACTGGCCCTAATGAAAACTATTTATCGTTACCGGTTGCAATGCTGCAATGTACTATCATTCCGTGATCATTACCCATTATTATGATTGTCTATTCATATTATTTTTTCCGTAGCGGTTACACGTGTAGATTTTCTATGATATCTTTCCACAACAATACGTTTAGCTCGTTTGAATTTCGAATGCAATTTAAATATTCTATTGATACGGGAGGACCGTTCAAAACACAACAGACACAATGCTACTTGTGTGAACGTCAATGAACTCGACACCCTCTTTAATGTGTGTGTCTATGGTTTAGGTGTTATAGCGAATGACACAGAATGGCATAATTATCTCATACACGTGGACGCCATTTCCTGTGTGAATCTTAGACCTGACACTCGGCACCTGCATTGTGAGGTGATTGGCTAGATGACTAAAATTGTCACTTGAGCCACTAACTGTTTTTATATTTGTGCACGGAATTTCAAGCATTTTAACTTCTATTCTTGTCTTTATTGGTCAAAAACATGACACAAAAAAAAAAAACATTAAGTAAGTACTATTTCTAGCAGATCTAAGGATCTCTTTAAAAAAATGCAAGCAAAAAGTTTGTTTTTATCATGACAGTCCAGACAAAAAAACCGGCCAAGTGCGTGTCGGACTTCGCACATTTCGGGTTCCGTACCAAGTGTAGAATATAAGCCGTCCGAATGTCATAATTATTCATAAGCAGTAGGTGAGTGACCTTAGTAAAAAATCTGATTTATCAATATATTGGTATTTGTTAGTAAAATATACGTAATAATAAACATCACCAAATTTCAAGTTCATAGGTCAAAGGGAAGTTAAAAATTCTTCGGAATAAAATTTTGTAAACAACGTTGACTGGTATATTTTTTCAAACAAAAACTACAGTATTTATCTGCACAACGATACCCCACCCGATGGGGTAGGTCAAAATTCTTTCTTCGCGCCCCCCTTTAGCCGTATGGGAGTCCCCTTAAAAACATTTTTTTGACGATTTGTATGGCTTTGGGTCAACAAGATTTGAAGAAGAACATTTGAAGACTGTAGCTCCAACCGTTTGACTTTAAAACCTGTGTGACAGACGACGGACAGACGGACACGTGAGTGACAGCAATAGGGCTCCGTTTGGACGCTTTGGGTACGGAACCCTAATAATGTCGTTTCTTTCTCAAATATCGCAGGTAAACAATAATATGAGTTTCCAATTGGACCAATCAAAAGATTTTCCTTATCAACGCAGGCGCAAGTGCATGCTACCGACTCATAAAGCCATAACCTTATGCTGCGTCTAGCCTAGACTCGTTTGTTTATTATCATAATTACTGCATTGTTTCACTGGTAAAACACTTCCATTTTATTACACAAACAGATTAGAATATTTATGTTTTTAGTTCTTACACGAGCGGAGATGAGTGACGGCCATTGAAATCAAATGAAATATCTTAATGAAAAGTAACTAATTATAAGATAATTATCTATTACTGAAGGGGATATTAAGCTTTTTATTAACCCTACCAGCTTAGGCAAAGGATCAAAAAAGCCGACCTTCTGTCAAAAGAACCAAGCATAAAAATTTAAACCATTGCTATTTGAAACACACACAAGCTTATTAACCACACCATAAACTACATCTAATCTGTAATTTAAAAAACCTTTGACATCTGTCAAAGTGACAGCTCTGAGTCATTCGAATGTCACCGCGAGTGCTGCGACTATGCATCAACGTGATAGTTGCGCAACACTATTTGTGTGACCAGTGCGACACGTGTGGCGGGTAGTCGGGGACACACTGTCTAGCTAGACGAACAATAGGTATGTTATAGATAACGTGTTTTATAATTGATTATTACACGCTTCCGAATGGAAAACAAAGAAGGAAGTTTATGATATGCTCCGGGATGAACACGTTTCTACTTCCAAACTATGCATAGGTATGTAACATGTATCTACTGACGTTTCTTTTCGGTAAGAGTCCTCAGTGTATTATGCCCACCATGACGTAAGGTGCTGAGACGTGGACGCTCAAGCAAGAGGCTGTGTACAGGGTGAGAGTCGCACAGAGAGCAAAGATTTATCATAGACCGAGTTGCAAATATAGAAATCGGAAGACGTACGAAAGTTTTCGATATCGGAAAACGAGTTATGGAACTCAAATGGAGTTGGGCAGGGCATCTGGCAAGGCGCAGTGATGACAGGTGGAGTAAGGCAGTGACCGAGTGGCGTCTAAGGACTGGAAGACGAAGCGTCGGTCGTCCAGCGGCGAGATGGGCAGACGACATTGTTACCATCGCGGGTAGAACGTGGATGAGGCAGGCAAAGGAGCGTGGGGATTGGCACAAGAAAAGAGAGGCCTATGCTCAGCAGTGGGTGAAAACGGGCTGTGGATGATGATTATGATAAGTCTTCCAGTTGACTATAAGATCTACATCGCTTAAATCAATCCATGACAGAGGGGCAATCCCTGTATTTTTAAGAACTGTCGCATTCTAGTCTCAGTCTGTCACAAATACCTCTCCCTCTCCCTACATCTAAGATGAGATTGCGACTACATTTTGAACGTTTTTAATTACGGGAATTGGTCTTCTGTTGTTAATGGAAAAGAGAGTTCTTATTCGTTTATAGACGTTACAATAACAACAACTAGCTATAACTACTTTAGCTATAGATATAGTTAGGCAATTGATTATCCACACAGAGAACAACATGTTCTTGTTAAAGCAATCAATTAGTACACAGATATCATTGAACCCATCGACTTAGCTACTGTTTTCAAGAAGTCCTGCACTAATTAAACCAGCCAACCAGTCAGGCATAATAAACTCAATTTAATGTATGTGCACGCTGTACAAGCTGCTTATACATGTATTGTAACGCTAGCGAGTCGTGATCGTGAATAGTTCAGTGCTCCGAATATAAATCCTTTCTTGGAATAGGTCTGCTGCGATCGACAGACAAATGCTAATCATGAAAATGGTTGGAAATCACTGTTGTTTGACGTTTGAAATACTTACAGTGATCACAAGGCAATCTATTGTGAGTTCAGTTAGATTCAGTGTCTGTTTCTAATCATTTCAGGGGGCCAACCACCACCTCTTAAAGCAGTATTATTTTAATGTTGCTTCAGTGTGAGAAAGAGATGGAGCTATACAGGACGTCTAGCTCCATCTCTTTCCCACACTGAAGTAAGATTACAATAATACTGTTTTAAGAGGTGGTGGTCTAGCTCCAGGATACGAACTGTGGTTCTTGGTTACGATGGACTAGCTAGCTACCCTGTATTTTGTTCTTCCAAAATATAGTAAATAACTTCGGGGTGACCACTTATTCATGGGTCGTAGCAGTACAGCAGTCACTTCTGATGTACTTAATGGATCCCAGAGGGACCACAAGTTTTTATAAAACCTTGTCTGCTGATGTATGCACAACACATACTACCTGCTGTTGTATTTATTTATTTAAACTTTTCACACTCTAAAAAGTACTAAGGCGGACTTGATGCCTTAGGCATTCTCTACCAGTCAAGCAAAGGTGGTGTTGAAATTAGATGGCAAGTGCTCTGTTTGAGAGGAACAATGATAAAAAAAAACTATTCAAAATATATAATAATGAATTAGGCACAAATAGAATAGGTACACAAGTACATAAATAGATTATAGGTTTAATACGTTATATTCGTTTGTAATTTTAAATGTATTTATATATTATTGTAATAAAACCGGAAATGACTTATTTTCAGGTTGTCATGTGAAGTACCTACATTTGAAATAAATAAGGGGTCGGATACACCTACATGCCGCTTATGACGTAGGGACACAAAGCTAATTGCCACAATTTCAAGGGAGTTGCCAAAAATTGGCGGACATTAATAGAAATTACCCGCGTAAACGGTGCGCGCGCATCTACGCAAACCTTTGTGAGTGACAGCTTTCAAAAGTCAAAATGACAGATTGGCAACATGCGAAAAAGACACGATAATAACCATTTGTTGGAAAAGTAGTAAAATGTTTTGCTAGGAATTTATTTTGAGCGGTATATTAATTAGTCGCGCTCTATAATTATACGGCCATTAATAAGACTGGAATCCATTCCTATAAGTATAAATAATGAAAATTTTAACTCAGACGCGTTCGTGTATATTGAATTTCAGATGAAACTATCTGTGAAATTGGATATTTTCTACACAACTATAAATTGGGCAATTATAATTCAAAACAAGCTATCTATACTCCGTCGGTTTAGGTAGTTAACTAAATGTAAACAATCTTGGCATGTCTTTTTATCTAAAAGTTGTCTATAAATTGTATATAAAAATCTTTGCGACTAGGTATTTACTAAATCGATGTTAGCTAATAAACTAAATTTAAATAATCTTTGTGTATATTATATACGACCACTTTAATATAAAAAGACATACCAAGATTGTTTACCTTTAGTTAACTACCTAAACCGATAGACCATAGTTAAGTATCATAGTAAAACTCGTAAACTATAAAGCAATAATTACTTTTATCATAAAACGTTAAAAGACTAGCAATTAACCCATATGATTTTGAGAAAAACATCAGACAAGCTTTGCAAAACAATCACGAACTTTAGCTGTAGGAATAAGCTGTAGGTAAATTCTGATAGAATAATACCTACATTCTACGAAAAACTATCATAAAATAGTCCTCAAAACGCAATAAGGAAAACTATTCCTGTCCCATAAAATATTTTACAATATAAAACGGCTGATAAATAGGTAATGATAATTGGCGCCTCTTCCACATTGCTCGAATTCCTTAGTACCAACTCACTGTGATATAGTTCGATAGAATGAGATGAAGAGTAAGTTAAGTAAGCGTATATTGTTTACCAAAAATATTTGGCAAGAGCACTTTCATTTCGCTAATGAATCAGAGAATCAGTTTGTCGCGTGCCCGGCGCGCAGGGAATCTCGCCGACTCCGGAATGTTGGCAGCACTGCCAACCTGACACTAAAAATCTTTGAGCGGGAAAAGGAGCGTCCAGTCAGCTCCAGAATTTGGAGCAGAAAAGGAATTTTTGTTCTAGCACCACAAACCTTAAGTTCCAGTGTGTAAAAACCTTCTCTTGAATCTAACAAATTATGAACGTGTTTATAAATTCTTTAAATATTTTGTGGATTAGGTTTCGAATACATGTCATTCGTCAACAATATTGTAGCTTGCCAAAATCTATGTTCAGAATTAGTTTCAATTCATAAGGATGTTGATGTAATTGTTTATCGTTCCGGATCTCTGCGTCACGCAGGGCACAATCAGAATTGCCATAATAGCCAAGATTGCTAAATTGGCGATAGTATGAACCATATAAATAAAAAAATTCTTTCTTATATCTATGGCATGAACTATACAGGAAGTATTCATGTGGATGTTTTTGTCAAAAAACTTTGGTTGCCTTTACCGATAACATTAAGTGATGACTTGATTTATTCGTAGCTAGAGCTGATACCACGCAGAAAGTAATTTTGAACCAGTCATTGGGCAAAAGCAACATTGTCGAATACCTTTCGTTGATGCATTGTAAACAGTGGTCCGATTCTCATCAAGTAATGGTTTGGGGCCACTTGGGACCAGGCAGGAATGATTTATGCAAAAGTATTACTTAGTTTCCGACAGCTTTTGTATGCTGTTGATGACATTTCTAATTTATCGAATTTTGGTGCTTCACTAGTTGCTGCCTGTTGGTATTCGGGTGCATAGTTTTGAATTTGGAAGCCACAATAATACTAGTTATTCCAGGAACTGTTGCGTTGTCCGTCGCGTACTCGCGTGCCGGCACTCGGTGGCATCGGGTACTCGGGTAACGAACCGATCTGCGCATTTCGCGCCCGAGCCAAATGTCCGCGCGTGCTTTCATTTCTCAGCGATGACATATTTTTTTTTACAGTTTTTATTTTCGCACAGGAATTTTCGTATTACGTTTACAAATATTGGACTAAGCTTTAGATAATGTTTTGTTTTAAAGGAATGATTGTCATTGATATGTGTATCGTATCTTGGCCGAGAGACTAGTTTTAAAGTACCTACAGCTCATCATTTAGGTATCTAGATTATCGAACCACCGAAAAACAAGTCAAATGAATGTCACTGTTTATCGGTCAGCATCAATCAGCTTGGTAATAGAAACTACGAAAACGTGGGCGATTAATATTGTTGTGATAATAAATAACAATTTCATTGGTTTAAAATATTGAATCGCTAAATCTGTAAGTACAAATAAATAAAATTGAAGTGTCTGTTTGCAATGTCAAAATAACGACTTTTTACTAATGCATAAGAAAGTATATAGGTACGGTACCTACTTATAACAAAAACGCAATTTTTAAAATTTTGTTTTGTCTGTCTGTTTGTTGGTTCCAGCTAATCTCCGAAATGGCTAGACCGATTTTGACGGGACTTTCACTGGCAGATAGCTGATGTTATAAGGAGTAACTTAAGTTATTTTTATTTTATAAAAAGAATTAGGGTGCCTCGCAAAAAAATTAAAACCCATGAGAGTGTGAACAAAATCCGATTCGAATAGGGTAATAAAATAAACTTAAGATAGTTAACATTCTAATCTTGTTGTCATAGCCACACATGGCCCTAATCTATGATTTAAAAAAATTCGTAGCGCGCGTCTTGGTATGCTACGCCGAAAAGCGTAGCACGCGCTACGCGGCCTACGATCGTGTAATCCATGTTGACTTCACGCATGGTGCGAAACCAAACTCTATTGAAATATTATATTGTTGTCTCGAGTAAAAACCCTAAACCTATCATTGGCCTAAATCTGTCCGCATGTGTAAGATAAACCGTCTTTTATACGAGGTCTTTGACTTTAACGAGAATCTGATAAATATTGCATAAGTTTATATACCTACTAATCTTATCGGGGCTTTGTTGATCACATCATCTGATAGATGGCGGTTTTAATATGTCCTGGTAACCATTCCATGAAATGACCGAACACTTCATGAAATGATCAATTCTAAGATCTGGCCACGACATATACATAAATAAGGTTAATTCTACACATGTTATGAAAGACAAGGGGTTAACAACATATGATTTCGTAAAGTAATCTTTTATTTAATTATAGCAACCTATGCTTAGGGAAATATACTCTATAGTTAGTGCTAAGTTCAACGTTCGGCTGATCTAAGTTCAATATTACAAAAAAAACAAAAACTGGCCAAGTGATGTCAGACCACGCACAATGAAGGGTTCCGTAGTTGGAATGAAGAAGAAGAGAGAGAATTATCCCAAGAACAAACTTAACATTGTAGTCGAAAAACATGTTCTCCCAAACATTCCAACTGCAAATGTAAGTTTGTATTCACGCACAATATTGAGAGATTTACCATGTTATTTTAAGACCATAGACTTCTTACACGTTTTCCTGTAATCTATAAGTATAAAACTATTTTCCGTATATTCTTCAAAATTTTAGGCTCTGTAGTTTCGGAGATAAAGGGGAGGGTATGGTCAATTTTCGTCAATTTTCTTAAATAACTTTAAAACTATTTATCAATTAACTATTATTCAATTATTTTTTTTTTCTTACTTGCCCCTCAAAATTGACTTACTTCAAATTTTATTTATTTACGTTACACGGCCGTGTTTGGGTCACAGATATTCACATATTGTGTACCAAATTTCAATTTAATCGGTCCATTAGATTCGGAGCAAATAATTGGCTGTGACGGACGGACAGAGAGACAGACACACGAGTGATCCTATAAGGGTTCCGTTGTTTCTTTGGAGGTAAGGAACCCTAAAAACGTAGAGGTGACGAATAAGTGTACCTACCTACAAAATTCTTAAGAATAAAATATTCAAATCCTACAATCTACAATATTTCATTCCACAGAAGTATTCAAACGTACACAACATGAACGACTTGATTGTGAATTTATTTACCGACAATCAAAAACTCATTTCACTCACTGAATTGTTTCTTTGTCCGTCACGGAATCGTTACGGGAAACGACAGTAGGTACTATAAAAGTTGCTAGTCGAAACATTCATCACTAAATAATTAGTCATGGACCATCACATATATCGTAAAATAGGAATGTTCCCATTAAAACTGAAGATAATTCAGGTGGCAGAATGACTCACGAAGTTGGCCGCGTGTGCCAACAAAAACATTAAAAAAAACAAACACCTTCGCGCCACATTGTATAACTATTAATTTATTATTCTCCTTTTATGTGCCCATTAACTACATAATGAGGTTTTTTTTTCTGTAATTGATATACGCATCTACTCGTATTATCTGCTTGTTATTTGGGGCAATTTTATTACGCTATAAACTTTATTTTTAAACAAGTTTAATTGATTTGCATTGTTGACGGGCTGTTTTGGCACTCATTTACTTCTTGTACAGTGTGACCCCGTTATAATATCAAAATTAGGAAGCCACGTATTACTTTCTGGCTTCATAAATTTGTAAACAACTATCGCTTTTCATAAAACCATTGACCAATTACATCAGATCTCAACTCGATGCGATGTATGTAAGGGGCAATTAAACTTTATGACTCCATATAATTATCTGCTAAGCTTACAATACAAGGTATATGAAATCACCAAGTTATTTTATGCCGAACACTGAACACAGACAATCCGCTTGACATTTCATATTTCACCATAATCGCTCCACCAAACTCCTCACACTTTGATCTAAAACAGTATTCTTGCGAAACAAAACGAAATAATCGCCATCGCGAATATAACAAATGGTTTTATTTCAAATCACCTGCCGTGCATCCATTACCTTTTGCGCGGCAACTTGAAGCTGGGGAAGCATGTTGTGAGCGACAGTCCTTATGTCCTTGTGATAGGGGATATATTGCGTGCGTAGATAATGTGGTCAATGCGTGCATTTGTAATAATAGTAGTGTGAGCAGCTGGACGCTTGCCAATGCAGCGGGTAGCGACCCCGCGGACCGCACACACTGACGCGTTATGTCACACATTTATAAAACTTGTATGCGTTTATAAACTGGTCGTGAACCCTAATTAAACGGCCTTTACAAAAAAAAAAGATGAATGGGTCGCCCTTTTTTGTTGACGGTATATGCAAAAGCGAAAGAGAGAAACACATTAAATAAAATAGAGATGCCATTCTGATACTGCTTGCCAACCTAGATTGATTTGATGAAAATAATGAATACTACCCAATCCTTACGGAGTTTATGCAATAGATTCAAACAATGCGACATTATTGCTTTTCTTTCAATCAAATAATATCGTAAGTTGTTAATTTGATACAATTCTTTACCGAACCAAGGTGACAACGAAACGCAAAATAAAATCAATTTATTGACTTTAAAATAAAGAAAAACAACTGTTTTGGTAAACTTTGATGGATACGTTTTCTTCTTGAACTGTATGAACTCGCGAACTTAAGTTCAAAGGCCACATAAAGTTAACA
Source organism: Fissipunctia ypsillon (assembly GCA_947568875.1). Classification (NCBI taxonomy): domain Eukaryota; kingdom Metazoa; phylum Arthropoda; class Insecta; order Lepidoptera; family Noctuidae; genus Fissipunctia; species Fissipunctia ypsillon. The sequence goes on along the minus strand of OX387660.1, from coordinate 19,630,446 downwards.
TGAAACACTCCGACAAATTAAATTAAGCGACACGTTATGCAAACTGAGTAACTATGTCTTGATTTAGTGGCGTCTTGTAAACAGAGAAATACAGGGTGGAGAAATACTCTGGCTTCTAATCAGGATTAACGTTAAAAGCTTGTGACGTAATTGAGTTTTGAATTTAAATGGTATTTTAGGATGTATAAGGAGTATTCGTAATTATTATTTGTTGTTTTCATGTAAAATACTGATATTCTGCTGCATCCGGTCAGACTGAAATCCGATTCACAAACAGTTGGTAAAGGGTAGGCAAATAGTTTTTTTTTTTTGTAGAATTCTGTTAATGGAAAGAAAGATACACGGCTTAATAGGGAATATAACGCAAAACTGATACAGCAGATGGCGCCATTTTGACACGAGTTAAACAAAGCATACTGTCAAAGGCGCGCGGCAACATTTTTCGTTGTTTTTCACTATTATTTTAGCTTTATTTCATCCTTGTTACTATAATTGTAGGTTAAAAACATGCATATTGATATAGAACTACATACACTACAAATCAATAAAAAAAATCAGCTGTTCCCTACATTTTGACGAGTTATGCGAACATAAATGTAGGGAGCAGCTGATTTTTTTTTCGCGATTTCAGGTTTGGTCCCATAGTAAAAGTTGTCCATAATGATGAGTACAATGACTCCTTAAGAAGTTGTGCGTTAATTATGTTACACCTTGTACACATTTAATCAGCGGTGTACCTATACTACCTATAGTACACACACAAAAAAAAAACAGGTTATTATTTCAATCAGGCACACGATACCACAAAAGGGTCCTGTGGTGCTATTCTGTAACGATCCCACCGTGAAAATTTTGGTGAAGTGAGCGTGATGTGAACTGTCAATCCCACCTTACTCTACTAGGGATTGAGCTCACTTCACCTAAGTGCTCACGGTGTGATGTTTACAGAATAGATCGGCTGCTCCGTGGCAATCTCCTTTCTGCTTACGTTATTTATATATTTATGTATTCCCCATATAACAATTATTATAGGTTTCATTACCTAATGCGCTAGAGTACGGTCTCAGAAAATGCATTTAATATACAAAAAATACAATTTAAAATTAATAAGAACTTTAACTTTTTTGTTATCTAGTGCAATGGTGCCCTCTAGCTGGAGCAATTGGCAGGAAGGTTCCCTATTGAATATGACTTACTCAACAGTCGTAAGTGTAGAACTCCTTATGAAGTTTCACAGACAGCAGGAATTCGTGTATTAAATTATTGTTTATATAGGCATACAATATTTATTGATTGTATTACTAACAAATATTTCATTGCAGTCATAACATAAACGCGAGTTCTCTTCGCACATTCCCAGTTGCATAACAACAGTAAGAGCTCTTCGATGGGCTATCAAGCTGTCAATATTTGTGCATTATTGCAGACTTTAACAGCCAACTACAGCCGTATGTATGACTCAAGAAGCAACACATCATTTGCATTTGGCTTACGGAGGTACGATTTCACGGTTCGGTAATCTTCGTTTATTTTCGTGGCTGCTGATCTGCCATTTTTGTTTGGTTAAAAATATGGGTTGTGTGGACTTGTGTTTGAAGTTTTTCCTTCGTTGTTATGAATAATTAAGACACGGTTCTGTAGTAACAAGTAGGTAGGATGGCAAATTTTATAGAGATTCAGTCAAAATTCATCACAATGTAGAGCCGTCAATAAGTAACCTTGTCAGTCATGTCATAGTGGAGCATCAAGGCCCCCATGTTATTTAATATACAGTATGTCAAAAGACAGTCAAACAAATAGTTTTTTAACAGCTGCGCGCACAGATAACACAAATCCGGCGGCGCGCGGCGTGTGAGTCGATGGAGATGGAACGTAATGTTGCCATTTTAAATATTGTATTTAAATAAACATTTTAGATTTAGGTATTGGTGTTTATTTTGTTTCTTTTTAAATTTCATTGCATGCTGCACGGGCTGACGTCATCACGTCAACGCTGGCTGTCGCTGAAAACTAGCGCTGGGGGCTCTGTCTTGCATAGGGTTGCAGCATTATGCTGAGCGGTGGCCGTTTTGCGTAGATGTGACGCCTATTTTCCCCCAACTTGTTTCTTTTTGTGTTTGTGTTCTTTTTTGCGTCCTGGGGGCCAACCACCACCTCTTAAAGCAGTATTATTTTAATGTTACTCCAGTGTGAGAAAGAGATGGAGCTATACAGGACGTCTAGCTCCATCTCTTTCCCACACTGAAGTAAGATTACAATAATACTGCTTTAAGAGGTGGTGGTCTAGCTCATGTTTACCGCAAATAAACGTATTTACTTCTTTTCTTAAAGTGACAAAACTTGTCAGTTTGTCACTTTCTATTAAAACTTTTGTTCCTTTCTGTGCTATTCGAGGTTAAGGTAGACAGGAGAAACCAGAGTTATTCTACTAGTTCCGGTTTCCAGACTACTATTTCAAGCCGCATTTAAAATCGTAACAAGACCTAAGGTTCTTTGACTTCTCAAACGTGGGAGAGGTCCAAAAATACATTCTCAGACAAAACGGAGCATAGTGACAAACAACGGTGGTGGTATTTGTGGCGAGGACAACGCCACACAAAGTTGGCGCGGAAATATTTGCGGTTTGCTTAGGTTTTTGGACAAAAACATATAGGAATACATGGAAAAACCATCTTGTAATATTCCAGGTTTTAAAATTCATACATTGGGGAAACTCGGTTAAGTGGTCGTTGGCGTTCATTCCATATTACCCCCCCAACCTACCTAACCTCCTTTCCTCCTCTGTTTAACTAGACTTTCACTAGTTAAAATCTTTTTTCACGATATAATGCATATCTACCACTGCCATGTCCCTATGTTTTGTTTTTAGGCGTAAGTAATTATACAATGCCGCCCATGCGCTTGTGACCGCCCGTATTTTCTGAAGATAGACCACCTTTCAAACTTAATTTTCGATAATTTTTCATGAATATTAATAAAAAATACGGACGGTCACATGCGCATGGGCGGCATTATATTATTTACTAGTGACCCGCACCGACTTCGCATGGGTCATTAATTAATGGACTATTAATATTTACGCCAAAAACAAAACATGGTAAAACAACAGCCCTAAGATCAGACTAAAGTTCAATAGATTAAATCCAAACAAACGAACTTTGCCCAATTAAACAAAAAAGACATACAAATAATAAAACATTGTAGGTACACTAAACGTCTCCCAACACATATGTAAGGGCTCAGAACAGCAAAGGAAGAAAGTGGAAGTGCCTAAAATAACCGGCGTCGCGGCGTTTAGACCGGCCTGCAGAAATGTCAAGTGGAATTAAGGCTACTGCGAATAGATGGCAATAAGAACAGGCGCGGTGCCGTACAGATATATCCTGCAAGTGGTCGACCAACGAGCTACGAAGACAAGAAAGGATTACAAAGGTATATTTGCAAATATATTGGTGGTTATGGATTTTTAATGGACTGTGATAGACTATTTTGAAGGATTTTTCTGTCTCCAAAAGTTTTGGTCATCATAGTTTCGAGTGGAGTTGCCATAGAAAATGAGAGAGTCCATTCATCGAGCACTTAATAATATACCAGCAGAATCAAGTCAGAATAGTAGGATATCGCACCTTCAGAACAGTAGTGACGTATCTCAAAAAATAATTTTTTTGGGAAAACGAAAACAAAGTTTTGAAACTGCAAACTGATGATGATTTAAACTTTGAACAGATTTAATTAATTAATTTTGTATGAAAACCTATCAATTATTTGATTTCTGTAGTGAGTTAAGTTTATCTTTTGTGAAATATGAGCAAAAAAAGATCGTAACTCGATTTCTTAGATTTTTGAGTTAAGTCACTACTATTCTGAAGGTGCGATATTCCTTTTCAAACTATCGAAACTCAGTTGTTCCAGAAACATATTTATTGATCAATTCAATACAATCGTATTTATCTATTCATATGGAGCACAGTGAGCACACTACATCTTCGGTATCGGGGTGTTATTGGGGCGCGATACGCGGGTCGTAGGTCGGCGCGCGCGAAGGCTATTGAACTCCGCGCATGCGTATACTACCACAACACATAGAGGAGCAGAAGAACCACTAAGACAAGATGCTATACTCTAGTAGCTTGACAGATTCAATTGTTTTCTTTAAATTTGAACTGTAACACTCACATGCATGATTAGAAAGGTTTTCAAAGATGATTTTAGCAGGCAATGTAAGTACTGACGGCTATGGGCTGTGAAGATGACAACTAGTTTTGTTTCTTTCTTTCGGCGTTTTTCAGATAGAGCTAATTGTCCTATAATCGTACATATCACAGCCAAATTGCTCAATTAGTTTTTCAGTTAACAGCCTAGCTTTTTAACTTTGGCGTTGTTCAATTATATAGCGGCCTGAATGATATTTTAGGTTAGGTTGGAACTGTGACCAACCACGCGCGCGCCGAATTGGTCGCAGTAACTAAGCCGTAGGGCCTAGTTACCCCCCGACCAAATGGGATAGGTTAGGATAGAACTTTAACAAACCGCGCGCGAGCCGAGCGAGCGAAGCGAGCGGTGCCGCGAGAGCTACTTCCAAAGGGTAGGCTGTTAACGGCTAATTAAGCTAGTTGGCTGGGACATAATTATGTACATAACTTTAATAACTTAGAAGGACTTCTATATGTTCCTATTTTGTGCTTGAGATTGCGATGCATAAGTAACTTAGAAGATAATAACATCTACACAACAACAAGATTTATTATTAGTACTTAGTATTCAATTACACTGATAATGAGGTTTCGGAGTTTTTAGAACTAGGACTATGAATACTACTATCGATCACCAACGAGGCAACGTTGCAATAAATTTTCTCATACCTAATTAATTAAACCAATTAATAGCACAATATGTGGTGTAAACAAAGTATATAATTATACATTATGTATAACGAACACGATATCCCACCACGAGACTGATATACAGTAAATAGAACGGTACTGATAATAACAGACGTTAGTATCAAACGTGCATTAAAGTTTTAACTTTACATTATCATTATGTTCTGCAACTCAATACACTGGTAAAGTTCTAGAATCCTTTCAGCGTTTTACTAAGTCGCGCGGGCAATTAGCACATCCAGATATTCATTGGCTATGAACCTTGACGACTAATCTTTTTACCAGCGTATGAGAGCGCTGCTCGCGCTCATTTTCCTCCTGTCAATAAGGGAGTCGACACGGAGACAGTACAGGTACTGCCTCAATAGGGAATATTACGCAAAGCTGAGACAGTAGATCGACCCGTGCGGCTGTTATTACTTAGCCACGAGATCCTCATATATAATCAAAATAATAATATGAAGATACCATTAATACCTTTTAAGATTAATCAACAATAAAGGGGCTTGTGGCTAAGTAATAACAGCCGCACGGGTTGATCGATCAGGTTAAGCTACGCTTGCCACGGTTGGTCCGTGGATGGGTGACCATCTTTACATACCAAGGCCCCTCCATGCCTCGGAAAGCACGTTAAGCCGTTGGTCCCGGCTGTCATTCGTGGATCTTTGACAGTCGTTACGGGTCGTGAGAAGCTCGGGAGTCTGACAACTAGTCTTACCAAGGGGTATCGTATTACCCAGTAACTGGGTTGTGGAGGTCAGATATGCAATCGCTCCATGTAAAATACTGGTATTCAGCTGCATCCGGTTAGACTGGAAGCCGACCCCAACATATTTGGGAAAAGGCTAGGCAGATGAAGTTTAATCAACAATATTTTATTTATTTGCTGCTTCGTCAATACAGCTAAACGCGACTTTGAAATTGGTAAGTTTTTGCGTACTCGAAAACGTGTTTATCTATAGGAAACAGAAGCGAACAATGTCAGTCTTATCTTCAATTGTAACTAGTACTTGACAACTTGACAAATATGATAATCATGCATGGTGGGTTATCCATCCAATCATCAATTTTTGGCAGTCTTGGTACGAGATCATTGGTCAAAAGGTTTCGTCTTAAAACACAGCGGTACACTGAAAGAAAAAATATTTACTTTAATCCTAAAAGTCTGGATCATTCATGGTTCCAGAACTTTCTAGAACTATGAAATTTTATTGGCGACTGTTTACAAAAATCAATACCGAGTATTAATGGATTAATTTATATTAACTAGATAATAACATTCTTGGAATACACTACACAAGGAGAAAACTATTGTGCTGCTACGAGGTATCGAGAAAATTTAATTTCTGTAATGGAAGTTAATTAACTTTGGTTCTGTAATATAAAGTGCTTGCTATATAATATTTAGCCATAGTGTAAAAGTCGGAAGTGAGGTACCTTGTCTAGAAAGCTTTAAAAAAGTTGGGCAAACAATCATAAAAAAATTCGGCGTTTGTATGAGCTGTCTCCTGGTGATGAGCAATTAAGAGCGTTTACGACGTACGGCATTTCATACAAACTTTCAAGTCTTTTTTTTTTACTTTTCGAAATGAGTGAACCGATTTTAATGAAACTTCATACGCATAAGCAGGATACATAGGTCTAAACAGTTAATTGAGAACATTTTCGAAAAATAATGTTACAGCTAATAATGTTAATTCGACCGATTTTAATCTTTCTTTAGAAACAGAGATTTCTAATTAAGTATCTTTTTTTAAATAAGACATTTCGAAAATATTCTTAACTAACTTTTTAGACCTATGTATCCTGCTTATGTGTATGAAGTTTAATTAAAATCGGTTCATTCATTTCGAAAGACAAGGGTCTTGAAAAGTTTGTATGAAACGCACTTAATAGCTAGACTTTAGGTTTCGTAAGGATTCGATTCCGCTACTGTACAGGTTATACCCATGATACACTATTTGGTTTCAGTGGAACTTCAATAAAATTGGATCTGAAATTTTGGAGATTGGCGCTAGGGACAAGACTTAAGCACCTCTTAACCTAATTAATTTGAACAATGAAATCATTTAATTTTTTTATTCCTTAATTAATGAAGAATCCATTGTCATACGCATGACCTTTGCACCTTTGCACCTGTGGGAGACAAAAACTAATGGATGTATAACTCCCAAAGGTTGGGCAGCACTGTCCTCTTGTCTACTTACTGCCAAGCTTCATGATCTTAGCAATTCTCATTTTGAACATGCAATGACAGACGAGTTCCCAACAGTGGACGTTTCGGGTTGATAATAATAAGTACCTGAGAAGGACAAAGCTATCTTGCAAAAATGAACAAAAATGTACTTATATCAGATAACAGGAAGGTCAACGAGCTGAACTATCTGTCTGACAAGATTAGCAGCAATTGTGAATAACTAGGTATAGGTGCCTCCCAACTCAGACATACAGCCTTGGCCAAAAGTATTGAGCACCTTACAAATTTCGCTCGTACACGGTAAGTATGGGAAGAAACCAAATCAATTGCTAATGGATTATTTAATCGGCATCTACAAAGGTTTAAAAATAATCAGTCACGCCGCAGCTAGCAATAAAACACCTGGATGTCACAAAATTTGTCTTTTTCAATTTTTGTATTTATTAATCAGTTCGCTACTATCGCTCGTTGTGAACACATCCAGTGATCTAGTGCGCCTTTTGTATTTTATTTCAGAAGTTTTAAGTGTTATCGTTGCAATATGCCAAAACAAAACGAACTTTCTTTAGAAAAACGTGTGCAGATACAGCTTCTGTATGAGCAAGGGAAATCACAAGTAGAGATTTCTAAAACTGTGAAATGTTCGCGCCGATCCGTGCAATATGCTATTCAGCGATTCTCTACTACCGGATCACATGAAAATAGACCGAGAACCGGGTGCAAACGCATCACCACAGACCGTCAAGATCGTCAGTTACTGAGAGAGTTGTTAAGAAATAGGAAAAAAACATCTTCAGAGCTCGCTGCTGAGTTGTCGGAACAAATTAAGAAGCCAATTTCTGCTCGAACTACTCGCAGAAGACTTCAAGAAGCTGGTCTGAAAGGCTGTAAAGCTAGGAAGAAGCCATGGCTCTCCGATAACAACAAAAAAGCTGGATTGAAATGGGCTTTAAAACACCGAACTTTCACCGCTGAAGATTGGTCAAATGTTGTTTGGTCAGACGAATCAAACTTTGAGGTGAGTAAGTCAATTTAATGCCCTGATACAATTTTATAAAATGTTTTAAAAACCAAACGCATAATTGAATTTATTTTAGTTTTACGGAACTCAATATTTTTCTCTTTATTGCAGATTTTTGGTACACCTGGTGTGACCTTTGTGCGTCGCCGTGTGGGCGAAGAATTTAAGCCAGAGTGTGTGATCCCAACCGTTAAACACGGTGGAGGCAGCATAATGGTCTGGGGTTGCATGACCGATTCTGGAGTTGGCGAATTGTTCGTGTGTGAGGGTCGCATGGACTCTACTAAGTACATAAATGTACTAGAAACTGCATTACTGCCTTCATTCACGAAACTTTTTGGCGACACGAATATGGATGGTGTCAAATTCCAGCAGGATAACGCGCCATGCCACAAATCTGCACGCACTATGAGATGGTTTCGGGAAAATAACACGGAACTGCTTGACTGGCCAGCTCAGTCTCCAGATCTGAACCCCATAGAACATTTATGGGGTTTATTAAAGCGCAGGGTTAGGCGCCACACAATTAACAACAAAGAAGATTTAAAACGCTGCCTGCGCCTAGAATGGAACTCGATTACTGTTGACGACTGTAAAAAACTTGTTAACTCTTTACCAAAAAGAATTTCTGCCGTAATTAAGGCAAAGGGTGGACCCACAAAATATTAATTTTCTATTAATAAATAGTAAAATAAACCCATATAAAACGTTTTGTTTTATTTCTATTTGATACTCCGCATAAAACTGAAAGATATCATGGGTGCTCAATACTTTTGGCCAAGGCTGTACCATGGTAAAGGCACATCAGACGTAATCGAAAAGGAAAAACGAGAGTGTAGAGACACGCTGTACATCGTGCAGGTCGAGAAACACTGCAGGCCAAGCGTTACAGAGGAGTGACAAAAAGGGATTGCACTTGATTGCGAATCTCGACATGGGATTAGAAGGAGAAGAAAGGATATTTACGACATTTTACACTTGGACTTTCCACACAAAACTGCGAATTCGCATCGCATAAAATCAAATCAAAACGTTCGGACAATAACAATCCATATTTTGTTAGCAGGTACAGTATTTTAACTATATTAGTAGTATTATATAAAATCAAATCAAAATTAAATTAAATCATAATTAAACACTCAAAAGCTGCGAGCTGCGCATTGAATTATAGCTAACAATTCAATGCGCAGCTCGCAGAGTCTTGCGATGCGACGTCGCATCGCAGTTTTGTGTGAGAGCCCGGCGATGATACTCGTCTATATAGGGTGTGACCATTTTTGAACCAAAGCAAACTTTTTTCAAGATGATGAAATAATAGTTGGTACCTACGATTGATAGAATTTCCAAATATATTCCCCAAAGGGTTATGGTTTTCTCAAGTAGCGTTCACGTTATTGAGCCATGCGTACCAGTAGGTATACGCGGCTGTCACCCACCGAATATTTTAGTTTCCCAGATCAGTATGGAACTTAAACACTACATAAACATGTCTGGCTAAATATACAGAATGTTGAGTGTACAATTGATATTCAAAAGTATCTCTCACGTGTGTTTATTTCCAAACATTGTCTTCACACGTATGCACATTGTTTAAAAATAAACAGAGTCAATCAGCGATGCATGTATGCAGTAGCCAGCTTGCAAACGCATCCTGCCGCCTGGCGATCAATATTCAGCTCGGGTACCCGGACACAGCGCGATCGCGTCTATACTTCAATAGAAACGCTATCTAACAGCCGCCGGCGTATCGAATATAAATTACACAAAATTATAGTAGACGCATAAAATCCGCGGTACGTGCCGCCATCGCGCGTCGCCATTTTGAAATTCAAACGCTCTTCGGCGCGGTGTGCGTTCTGAAACCCGGTGCGCCGACCCCGTGACCGCGCGCACATATTAATGCGTTGACCGCCCACGGTCACGCATTTACCGCCCGGGTTTATTGTGGCGCGCGCGACGATTGAGCTCGACACTCGAGACGCAGCCGCAGCCGCCACCCGACCCTCGTGGCTGGCAGACTCACCAAGCCGCGTCGTCTCGTCGTCGCCGGCTATCCGACAACGCCAACGCGGGCGTTGCCGTCGCAGACACGTTTATTGTTTTCGATTTACACTTTTTTTTGGTGTTTACGAGTCGATGGGAGGTCGCCGCGCGTCCGTTTTGAATTTCATTTCTTTTATGACTTCATGCGTACCAATGTATCTGTTGTGTTCATTCTTAATGGTCGTTTCGAAATTTTAATGCCCTTAGTTTAATGCAAATACTTGCCAAACATGTTTGGCTTCTTTTTCAATAAACAGAAATTCGATCTTATTAAAATCATAAACACCTACCGGGCTATCAATAAAAGTACCTACTCATGACCCAAATTTATATCTATATAGCAAAGGTTTAAAACGTATTGTCTATGTGTGATAGGATTAAGATTAGATACAGGTAGCTGTATCGTTTTGGCTTCTAGGCCATAAAAACGATGGAAAGCCAGCCACTTTTACAGACAGCAGTCATGGCAGATACTTAAACTCTAGACCCTACGATCAGAAACTGCGACCTTCTCGAGTAACGACAGCTATAACATGAAATACGCGCCAGTGACATGAAACTAATACCACTATGCTAAATAGAGTTTCGCAAAATAACATTTCGTAGGCAGAACAGAACTTATCGATCGTGCTCGCAGAAACGTGAATGTCGCACGATCTAGCCTTTCCTTCTGTCCCTTACCTTCACAATCAACTCTACTACATAGGAGCTACATTCACATATCGAAACCTGACTTATAATATTCCTAAAGGCAAGATTACACGAGCTATGTAATCGTCAAAAAAGGTAAATCATCAAGCTCAGCGTATGACAGACATCACACACAGCAGACTGTAATTGTAAATTAAACACAAAGCATTCAAATTTCAAAAACTGAATGCCGCCCAATTCGTCAGCAGTAGACCTTCGTGGTGGCAAGGCAGTCGGCGGTCGGCAAGCGCGGACCAAGGTCAACTTTACAACTGGGTCTGCGACGCCCATCATTGATTTCACGACGTGACGCAAGACGGCGACGCGTCGCCACCTATGTATGTCCGACACGGAACATGCAATACAACTTTTTGCTTCCCCATAGATCGTAGGCGTTACGACATTAGACACATTAACCATATTATTATGCTTGAATTGATGTCGGCTAATGATACGGTTTTAGACGAAAACAATATGATATTATGTGTATAGTGCCCATTAGAAATGGATATAAGACTTAGACTGTAATCTACGAAGCTCACGGTAGGCAACGTAATTCGATATTAAAATCGATATGGAAATTCGAAGATACTGGTACTGAGAAAGTAGCATGTTCTGCTCAGCCAATGATATTTATATCTGATAATATGTCTTACTTATTCCTACTTTTTCCGTCATAGCTTGAGATAGATATTTTTCTTTTATACTGACAAGTGCATAATATAAACTTGTCTTCAACCAAAATGGCGACAAACAGCAACAATTTCATTCAACAAGTTAAATGAATAGTAATCCTAAATCGTAGGAGGCTGGTAGCAGACCAGCATTATTTATATTACCAGAAACTCCTTCATAAAGTCTGGAATAATGAAAGTATTTCGCGAACTTAGATGACAGAGACCTCAAGTATTTTCGCAGAAACTTGGCTCGGATATTTCCTTAAATAGGAAAAAATACGCCAACACCGTAGTAGCCTAGAAATAATGTACGCTAATGTTTCAGGAGCTAATCATCATCGGAGTTATCGCATCATAATCCGTTTCGTAGTTTAGAAGAATAACGCAGTCACACGATTTTGCCGGACCTTTCTATTTATAGATTTATAATTTTAATGTGGGTTATAATATAATATTGGGTATTTATATTAGTTTTAAGCTTAATATTTATCACCTTTCATTTATTCTAAAATTAAGAAATTTATTAAAACGGACACACACTTCCCTGCCTCGACTGCCTCGTGGGTCTAGTGGTCGCAAGCGCTACTGCTGGCATGAGGTCATGGGTTCGATTCCCAGGTCGGGCAAGGTGTTATCTCGTAAAACAATGGAGGTGGACCGGGCAAAGGTTTAGAAGAGTAACATTACTCTAGACCTCGAGAAGAGCCCGAACGTTGAGGCTCAGAATGTCAACTTCCCAAAATGTCTCCTGGTACCAAAATGTCAACTTCCCATAATGTCCCTTTCCCAAAATGTCCCTTTCCCAAAATGTCTCTTTCCCAAAATGTCTTTTTCCCAAAATGTCCCTTTCCCAAAATGCCGCTTTCCCAAAATGTCCCCCATTCTTAGAATTAAGCGTTATAACCCAACTAAAAAATAAAAAACAATATAATAATCAAATTTTTTATTTTAATTACTTTGTGGTATCAACTCTTTCGTCAATTTTTTATTAGAAAAGGAATTTGAAATGAAATATAGTTATATATTATCAACATATTATAAAAAACAATAAAAAATAACTTTAATTAGAACTAATACGTTCAAGTACACAGTAATTCAATAGGATTTCAATAGTCAGATACAGACTGATAATTAATCGTTAAACTATTATCAAATTTAGAAAGAAATTCAATTAAATAAAGCAAGTCTCAAAAATATCAATTTCTTTAAAAATCGTTGAATTGTGAGATGATTTCCTTGTAATTGTTTTAAATATCTTGCATATTTTCTATCGAACTCAATATCTCTGAGCCTTCTTCTGCGGTTGGTCTGCTTAAATAGTGAATCCTGTATACGGCCATCCCAGTATTTGCTTTCTTTTTTTATCTTATATAAAAAAAAATACAAATTTGGATTCTTTGGTATAAGGCTATTTACACGTCGGTGCCATCCTTCTAGAGCATTGGTGGTTCTATGGCGTTGGCCAGCGCAGCTTAATATTAACGGTGATTTTCTGGGATACCAGGTAGACTCGAAATAACTGCGAAAACGCCTCATCATCTCTCATCATGTATTTGGCGCCGTTTCCAAAATATAATTCCATGCGCCTGGTATATGATTTGCCGGCACCAAAGGAAGAATGGCATTCATTCTAGTCACGTTACCACCAGCTCTTGATTTATTCAATTTAGTTTTTTTTGAATATTTCCAAATCGCTGCATTGAAGTGATGGTAACAACCAGTCACTCTAGCCTGCGGAAAAACCGCCGAAACTGCGTTCATGATGGCAATTTCATAATCCGATTTGAAAGTTTTAATTTGGATCTGTAAATTCTCTTTTATGAGACTAAATAGGCGCATAAATGTTTGTTCCGATTTGTTTGGTAAGAGGGCGTATATAACCGGTACTATGTTTGTAGTATTTTCATCCGCGATGCTAAATCCCTGTGCAATACAAACATTTGATAAAAAGGTTTTGGAGCTGATTTAAACGTCCCATCGGCATAGTATGAACCTGGCGTTCTCATTATTTTTTTAACGATGGTGCTGGCAAAAATTATAATATTTTCCGTACTGCCATCTTCACATACTAAAAACTTTTTTGCTAAACTTTGTGGTATTTGAACTGTTTCAGTATTATTATGTACTAGCAAGTCTGTATTCAAATATTTTTTTCGCGCTCGGTAAAGAGAGCTTTTTAAGGAACGAAATGTTGGTATCAAGTCTCGATCATCACGATTCTCATTGCTTAGGTCTGCCAAAGTAGATTCGCAAATTTTTTGAATCGGCCCTAAATTATCACACACTTCCTTCTTCAACCTGATTTTTTCTTTTTTAATATTGATGGCAACAATATTAAGTTCACAAGTATGCGTTGATTCTCTTAAAACTATTTTCCTGCTTTTATCTAATGTCAATGATGCATTACATACGGTTCTATTAATACATCGCCATGACGTACTGTCTTTGTTTGTTTTGTTTTTGTTGTACTGAAATCCCTTCCATATTAGTGTTTGATTTCCTTTTTGGTTACATATAAAGTCTACTTCCTCACTCATTTTCAAGTTATTAATAAAAACACGTCACAAACAACAAAATTAAACTGTCTCACGTAAGTATACACAATACCATTGAATAGAATAAAATGGCAATGAAATACATATTTTTTCAAAAGTACCCACTTTTGTGAGATAAATATTTTTCTTGAGTTTCGTTTAGTTTATGCAACATGTTTCAAAGAAAATGATTTTTAGAGGCTTTCTTTAATTTATTTAAATTTCTTTTTAACTTGATAATATAAAATTTTATTACATAATATGTCGGAGGAAATGGTCAAGAACGAATAGATAATAATCTAGTTCAATTAATTTAGTTAAGTTAATGTCAATTAGTTCAATTAATTTCTGGACGAACAAGATCGTCTAAATGTGACCAACAAAATACATTCTAACAGTTATGATGTTGGTAGTTACATTTCTTTACATCCAATCACAAGCGAGGACGATTATAATTATTGTTTTTTATTTTTTAGTTGGGTTATAACGCTTAATTCTAAGAATGGGGGACATTTTGGGAAAGCGGCATTTTGGGAAAGGGACATTTTGGGAAAAAGACATTTTGGGAAAGAGACATTTTGGGAAAGGGACATTATGGGAAGTTGAAATTTTGGTACCAGGAGACATTTTGGGAAGTTGACATTCTGAGCCTCAACGAGCCCGAAATTCATTGTGATATAAGTACAATCAATCAATGCCGAAATTACACAAAATCTTCAACTGACAGATTGATAATTTTACCCGATATAAAATTAGAGTACGTTTCGTAACAGATCCGTAAAAGAGTCTTAATAACGAAGCATTTATACGCTCTGGGACTGGGAGTGTCGGTTCTAATTCAGTCACCCGGACCAATCACGTCGGCTGGAGTCATGCCGCCATGCCAGATTAATAACATGCGAGTATTACGTAAAACTTCCAGTACCTTTGATATCTCTACTATTTTGAGAGTTCCGTCTGGTATGCTTTTCATTTGATTCTTACCATAAGTAATTGGTTGATGATTATCTCGCTTTATATTTACCTGAAAAAAAAGGAAGCAAATATTATTATTTTGTCAGGAAAATGAGCGAGAGCAGGATGTTCCTTAATCGGGCAGAATTCGAATCGAATCGAGGCGAATAATCGATACATATGGTGATAAAAATGAAATGCGGTTCATTGGTAAGCGCATCTCTTCAAACGGCTGGACCGACTTGGCAAATTTTTTTTTTTAAATGTTCGCAATAGTCCGAATTAGGTTCATAAGGAAATAAAAATTATAAAAGTTGCCGGGAAAATTTGAAAATTCGGGAAAACGGGAAGTGCATTTTGTATGGGAATTTTGTATGAAGTATTGAAATTTTGACAAGACAACGTCAGTCAGGTCTGCTCGTGTTAAATAATAATTTGTTTTTGACAATAACTAGATTTAACATACACTATAAAATACTATCGCTCATTTGTTTTTCTTAGAGAATTTGTGAAAAACAACTAAAATTAATAGCTAACACGACATCACCTACCACTTCAAAAATTAGTAGAAAAATTCAGTGACACCTAAGACGATTTATTGTTGAATCTCATATTTGTATTCAATTTGTAAGAGAATTTAAATTCAAGAAAAAAATTGGGACGTAAGCTCTCGGCATGCTACACTGCTGCCAAAAACAAAACGCGCTCGGTCCAGTTCTGTCAAACGTGTCTCTGAAGTAATGGCCGCTTATTTTTGGCGGGAATACACAAATATCACTGGCTTCGTTATGAAGAAATTATAGCCATGGGGTTAACCTCGGCGACTAATCTTTTCATGCTATGATCAATTTGATTTATAATGATTTTGTTATGAAAAACTAAATTTAACAGCAGTTGAAAGAAGTTTTGCTGTTTATTTTTTTTAGAATACATAACAAATGTCTCGTATTTTCCATTAAATTTTGTAAATGTAGAGATGAAAATATCTGAAAAAATAACGTCAGAGCCTCAGAGGTATGTAAAGTAACTAGGGGAGGTTGAACAAAAGATGAGTAACTTAAAACTTTCATGCACAGCGTTATGTAGATTGAAAGCACTCTAGTTTCAGTAAAGAGCCGGGAAATTGCGTAGAACAGACTTTTCTTATTTATTTTTACTTTACTGAATGATTTGTATAGGGCTGCTAAGTTTGCTGTCGTCGACAATATTTAATCATTTGGTTTTCTCACACCTCTGAGAAGAATGACTGATTCATAAACATTAAATTAATGAAATCTTATAAAATTTAGTTATTACGCGTGCATACTCATTGATAAAATAATTCTTAAAATATGATGTAAATCATTGTCACTGTAAGCAAGGCAAACATTTGAAACTATTTACCTATATTTTATTCACAACAACGAGGATTCTTAATTGTTTTAACATTTTGTAGTATTTGAAGTGATGTAAATGTATGTCGTGTACAACGTTATCCGGAATTATAATGAAACATTTACAAAATATCCGTGTTTAGAGAGCATTGTAGGCAATTTTGTGACGTCCGTAGCTGCCTTGAAACCGCTTTATTCAACCGTCTTGCTGAATAGTCTAAATTGTTCGTGAATATTTTAAATTTTTAACTATTTTAGCTGAAACCTTTAACCAAAAGTAATATTTTACTGAAATAGGTATGGTCTCTATCATAGCTAACTTTACTTATTGCATCAACGAAGTCAAAATATTTCAAGTAAGCCTTCACTGAAGCGTGTTAAAAATTATAACACTGCCTTAAAAAGTCACTGGCTATCAGTCCCATCGCCCACATAAGTAATAGTAACCTACATTTCAGGAGCTAGACCACCACCTCTTAAAGCAGTATTATTTTATTCTTACTTCAGTGTGGGAAAGAGATGGAGCTAGACGTCCTGTATAGCTTCATCTCTTTCTCACACTGAAGTAACATTAAAATAATCCTGCTTTAAGAGGTATTGGTTGGCCCCCAGTTGACTTTACAGTTAACGAAGGAAGATGACCAACAGACACGTTCATTTTTCATTTCCTTTGTCGCTGGCAGGTTTCTAAACTATAACTGGAGTTCTGAACTGACGTTACGTAGTCTTTGGAGGTCTTCTACATGATATGCATGAGGGTAGTGTAATCACGGAGCAGGGGAGACATACATAAGGTTTGCGAACGCACCCCAAGCACATAGGGGTTCGTTCAGAATGGCTGCAGCAATTAACGGAACGTACTTGAATGTTTGAAATTTAGAACCCGCTCGGGGGATGGAAGTACTTCAAAATAATGAGCATCGGCTGTGTGTGTGTACATAGAGGTAGTTGCTGTAAGACGCATAGATTTTAACCCTTACCAGACGTGCCAGTACCAAAGCATCATCATTTTGGAGTTATGACAGTTTCTTCCACGGAAAGTTGCATTACACATAGGTACATTACACCCTAGAAACAAGGACTAATTGTGATGAACTCAGATTATCATAGTCCACTTTTGGTCCTCCTCCTTCGACATCCAATTCCGTTATTAATTGCTCTCAACTCTCAGCCTTGGCAGACTATCAAATTAGGATCTTCTTTTCATGATGTAGTTTAGTCAAAATACTCGTACAGTTGGCACTTTCATACCATCCATATCACCATCAATCCAAAAACGTGGCAATCTAGTCATTAATCGATGGTTTCCGACTCGATTAATTCCAATCGAGTGATCAATTTAATTCAGTCGTGTTGTTTACGCTCAACTCTTGCTTCTCGTAAAATGTCCATTAAAAAGTTTTGTTTATTTATAATGAAAAACTGCGTAACAAATGTTTGTATAGTGCAAAACTAATAGAGCTATTGTGCATTTCATTTTGGAAATCGATTGTTTTCGATTCATGAAATCAAGGAAAGGTTAAGTGCGCTTAAATTTTAACTAACGATAACATAAAATATAATACGCCATGTTTTCGAAGTAAAAAATAAACCTAATAACTTTAATATCGGAAGTCGGTGTCTTTGGTTTTGTATTTTCATTTTTTGCCACCGACTTCCGAAATTAAAATTATTTTGCACTTTGTATTGTTTTTTTGGAAGTCGTTTTTTTTTTTTTTTTGTAAAAAAGTTTTTATTTTTCACTTTTTAGTTGTGGTACCTACCTCACACAAATTCAAATACCACTACCTGCTATGAAATTACAGTGACAGAAAGTGTTATTTATAACATTGTCCACATTGACTATGTAGTAAAAATACGTATTATTGAAGCTAACTCAAAAACTACCCAAGCAAAGTTAATAAATTTTATATGCGACCAGCTTCGAGGTACACCCTTCCGAATAAAATAAGAATCGTTAAAATCAGACTACCCTGTAAAAAGTTATGCGTGGTTCAGTGGTCATACATAAAAAAAAATATACGAATCGATTTGAGAACCTCCTTTTTTTATCGGTTAAAAATCCGTAGAAACCCAATGTTCAAGCACAACAATGTATAAATGTCCAGTCTCCACAGATAGCGGCAATAGCGTCACCAGATTAGTGGATATTGACGTTATTTCTCAGAAAAATCATCGATAGATCTATTCTAAATTGAGTATTTTAACATTCATTTCTATACCTAACAGGAAAATATACGTATACCAAAATAGTTGCAAATAAGTAGTAAAAAATATTTTGATACACCTTTCGATACGGACTCTCACAGCGAGCGGTCTACGCTACGTCCGTTACCAATAAAGCTGCCATCATGTTTTAAATTTTTACTATCAAATACATTGCGCCATTCCCTTCGCCGTATCAAAATAACATCAGAAACGAACCAGCAATGTACGCGATTTATTTTCATAAATTCATCTTTCGAGAGCGCCATTTGCTTCGGCAGTTATCGTGTGACTAAGTGGTACGACTTACGCTAGACGATGTAAACAGGGCACTTAGAAAACTACTAAAACAAACGATTCTCATTCTGACAAATACTTCAGGTTGGCCGATTGGTACTTCGGTTTTAATCGGTTACACGTGCAAAATGTAACTAGACTATTTCATAAAGAAAAACACTTGATTACTCATAAGTTCCTAACAACCTGTCTCAAAAGGGACGTTACTGGCTCCATGTCTCGTAGTAAGGACCCATGTAATAAAGATATTCTAAAATTAGTGTCCTGTTTACTTATTTTCTTCCTAATTTAATTCTGTATTCAAATTCTGAACTGTTCATTCTTAAAAAATCATTTCAGCAATCGTCAATGCCCAAATCCTTGAGATAGTCTGTGGCACTACACTTTTCTCTAGCTCTTAGCACAGATTACTGAATAGTTAGCTCTTAGTGTTTGGCGCATCCAGTTAGAGCGCTTTTTTTTTTTTAACAAAATGTAATATGAAAAGCTAATCCAATGCGCAAATCTTCCATTTTCGTGTAGACGCCTCAGAACGTAAATCCAAACTGCTCGATGTCATGTTTTCAAATGTTATAAATGTTTGTAAACATTTTCCATCAGTGTTGAGCACTCAAAACATCTAACAATTCCTAACAGAATATAACAATTCCTAACATTTGTTAGTAAATGTATTAGTGTTAGAAAATGTTTGTAAACATTTTTAACAGCAGTCACCAGTCGATTTTCAATCCTTAGCATAGACAGTACCCACCCATCCATAGACCGACCTAGGCCAGGGTAGCTTCCTCCGATCGACCCGTGCGGTTGTGATAATTTAACCACTAGCCCCTACTAGATTTATCTCGTTACGCTTTAAAATCAAGTCAAGCCGCCATGATTTGTGCTGTTTATGTTGCAATATTTAAACTACGGCCCAAAATGTATCCGCCACACGATTTGCGCGTTAGACGCAATTCTTAGATCCTTAAGAGGCCGTTACTGCCATTTGAGACATTACTTACCAAGTAAGGACAAAATTATTCGGTTGGCCGTTTGCATAAATATTTCACGACGTTATAGTGTGTTTGAAGCTTTTTAGAAGTACTGTCGCGGTTTTTTCCATAATTATGCGGACTCGACTTTACTCATAAATAGTAAGGCTCATGGTACAACCAGCTCAACTTGCAAGGCGGATTCGTAAAATGCATTAGGTGCAGATGCAGACTTTAAAGTGGCAATCGTCGAATCTCTGTACTAAACATGACTCATAATGAGTACGATGACCAGCGAGCACTATTGAGCGGGTGATGAACTGATGATGACTTTTGCACGTGCCTCTCAAGATAGAGCTCTGTCTGTTATCATTACCATGTTGTTTATTTTTTATTCTAAAATTGGTTTTTCTATTTAGTTAGCCTTATTTTTATCAAGCAGTACACAAACTATTTGGGTGCGAGCGCGCACGAGGTGGGCTTTGCAAATTCAAGAGATCCAAGCCACGTTTCGCATTCTAAGTTAACGATGTCAAAACTTTGTGAATAGTGTCTTGAAGCTAAATTGGTGTACATTTTTAAAAAGATGTAAATGTGGTACTTATTGCAAATGTTTGTAGAAGCTTTACCTACTATTTTCCTTTAAAATAGTAATTTTCAATTTGATAAAATTGATCGCCTTTTCATTTGTCACGGTATGCCTGTAAGCCAGACAGTGCAAAAATAAATTAAATAAGGAATAGCCCTAGGGGAAAATAAGGAACGATAACGTCACTTGTGTAAGAATCTATACGCCATAATATAATTACTTGTCCTGAATGATTGATTCATCAACGCAGAGCCTAAACCGTTGAGGCTACAATCTTGAAATTTTGCACACGGCTTCCTTTTTGAAGGGAGCACTGAGAAGAGGTTTTTGGAAATTCAACCTTTAAGGGTGAAAAGGGGGATTTTGTTTGTATGAAAAATCTTATTCCTTGTGTCAATAAACTTGAAACTCGGCACGAATACTTATCTTAGTAAATTGTAAAGTTTGTAATTTTTTGTTTTCTTAAACTAAGGGGGTGTCAAAGTTTGCATGGAAGAATTTTATTTTAACGCGCGATCCGATTAACTCGAAACTCAGTATTTATACTTAAGTATAATGACCGAAAATAAAGAATAACGTGTATCAAGGTATTTTGAAAATCTACCCCTTAACGGGATACTAAAGGAAGAAATCCACGCGGATGAAGACGCGCCGGAAGGGCTACTAATAATAATATTTACATAATATGCTGTACCATTTACTATATAAGAAGCAGGTTCTGTTTTAGTAAGATTTCTAGAAAATTCTAATCGAGAGTGCGATCCACAAATCTAGCAGTGCCTAGATTCCTAGAACATCTCAAAGAGACGCCTTACCACTTTTTGTGTAAGATGTAATATTATAACAAGTAAGACGAGTTTAAATGTAAAATGCTGGGATAAAATGTCAGGAAAATAAAATATGTGGAGGTTTTTAAGATACGGTGTAATATCAAGTTGCGTCTTGACAACGCCAAGTTAAAATAACATCAAACAATGCAGAGTTCGTTGCACTTCGGTCTGCACTGAATCGATCAGAAATTACATATATTTATTACAGTAAATAGGTATTAAGGTGCAACTTAATAATGAATACATACTGTATTGTGTGGGTGTACTGTAGGTACCTACACCTCTGCCTAACCCTTCGGGGAACACAGGCGTGATGTTATGTGTATGTGGTTGTGTTGTATGTTAATAATGACTGTCCGTCAGAATTAAGGCTTCTACAAACAGGCGCGACACGCGACACGAATCGCGCGCGACACAATAATATGCACCGCTCGTCGCGCGACACCCGGTGCCTTTGTGCCGCGTCCTGTGTAGCGCCTGTTTGCAGGAGACTTTATTAATGATGGGAAAAGAAAAGAATACTATGAATTAAGATTGAAAGAGGCCGAAAACATTTGATGCAGTTTTTGATCTTGGTAGATTTTTTTTTCGTTCTTTTTTGCCTTTGCTGCAAAGAGTCCCTGAATTAATTCAATAGGAAACAAGCATTACAGCATCCCTTCTTGTCACTAATTCACGACGTAGAGGAGCAAGTGGAATCTGTTATTCGTTTTACGCAGCCTTCAAAATGCAACTACAGAAAACAGTTGGCTCTACCCGACGACGCGACGGTTTGGAAAACCTCTAAAACCGGCAAGGTCATAGAAATAAAGTCGTTTTAATTAATTTTATTTTGGTTCGGTCACATTAATTACATCGTGGTGCACTGGCCTCGTTGTCCCTTTATTGTACTTTATTATGCACTTGATGACTTCACTAATACATTTTCACAATAATGCATTTTTATTTTAGTACCTACCTTAGATGTACTACCCTTTTAGGTTTATGATTCTACACTAATAAGTAAATTGTTTAGTGTAGTGATTTACTTAAGTATTTATTTTTATTTATTTATTTGGGTTCTCCAACAAAGGCAGACAATACAAATCACAATAATACAAAAGATTCTTTAACGTGTGCTCCTTCAATTATAGCATCCTAATTGCGTAACACCCTATCAATCACAATCTGAATGATATTGAAGCATAATTTGCTAATCCACTGCTTCATATGTTCGAAAAATTTGTCTGCTCAACAACCTAATTAACGCAATGAATGTTGTTGAACTGTCAACTTGAAACCGATTCCTACTGTGTGATACATAAAAATAAAAATAGGTAGAGAAAATAAATTTAATGTTGAAAAAAAAAAAATCATCTCATGACTGAGCATTCATATTAGGTAGTACGCCAGGCAGGTCAAGCTACCCAAAACTGTCAAATTTTCCCAATCAACCTTGAACCTAATGTATTAGTGATAAAGTTGAAAATCTATTAAAGAAATTTGACAGATG
This sequence comes from Fissipunctia ypsillon, assembly GCA_947568875.1. Classification (NCBI taxonomy): domain Eukaryota; kingdom Metazoa; phylum Arthropoda; class Insecta; order Lepidoptera; family Noctuidae; genus Fissipunctia; species Fissipunctia ypsillon. Next base: position 19,607,690 of record OX387660.1, on the reverse strand, counting down.
TAGTAGCTTGATGTGCTGCCGTCCATACTTACTCATGTTTCTCGTTATGTTAGCAAGTGTGGTAAGTTTGAAATTAGTAGATATATTTATTTATTTATTTAATACTTCATGCACAGAAATGTACAGAGGCGGACTTAATGCCATAGGCATTTTCTACCAGTCAACCAAGGAGTTTATTATCATCCTGCATGGAGTATTGCAGCCACCTTTGGGATGGCTCAGCTAAATACCAACTTGCCGCGCTTGACTCGGTGGAACGCAGAGCTAAGAGGCTCATTGGCGACGTAAGACTGGTGGATGCCAAGCTTCACAGCTTGGCTCATCGCCGCAAGGTTGCCTGCTTGTCGGTCTTCTACAGATTGTACTTCGGTGAGTGTGCTCGAGAACTCCACGACCTCATTCCGCCTACCCCCTTCTACCATCGGACATCTAGACGCACTGCAGGTTACCATCCCTACCTAGTTGCTATTCCACCAATTCGCACTAAGCGTTTCCAAATGTCTTTTGTGATGCGCACAGCAAAGGAGTGGAACTCTCTGCCTGCGTCTGTGTTTCCGAACGTATATAACCCCGATCTCTTCAAAGTGAGAGTTAACAGGCTTCTTCTGGGTAAGCTCGCTCCATCGTCGACTTTGTCTCTGTCATCTTTGACTTAGGCTAGAGTCAAGAGCAAACCTATGTTAAATAAAAAAAATAAAAATATGGTTTTATGGAGTAGCTAGCATTTACTGGCTATAAAATTCATGCATCGGACAAAGAAATCGCATGACAGACCATGTAAGGCTATTCATACCTAGTATACTAGCTAGGTTTTAAAATTCCATATTAATTTCTGAAAAAAGAGACGTTTTTCCCATTTTAAACTAAAACGAAAAAGAAATCGGTAGTTCGGTACCTTTTGCAAGAGAACTGTGCATTGAAAGAAGTGAATTGTGAATGCAGTTTGATCGTTGTGTGGCTCGAATTATTCAGTAATGGCTCCAGTTCACAATACCCGATGCTGGACGTAAGTACTTCGACGACAATTGGTGCAACGTTAACTACTTTGTTGGACCTCTTTCTTGTGAACGAAATAATGACTGTTGAAGCATCCCACAGGACATTTTTGTAAAACGTAAAATTCCTTTTAAAAGTTTGAACATTTGAAAATAATAATATACAGGATAATTTTAAAAGGAGTGCGGATATTTCAGGAGGTAATCAGGTGCATAAAACTGAACAACTTTCCCCAAGGAACATAGGTCAAAATCTTAAAATTGAAAATCGACTTTTCATACAAACTTGAGTCACGTGACCAGTCACTTTGTATGAAAAGTCGATTTTCAATTTTAAGATTTCGACCTATGTTCCTTGGGGAAAGTTGTCCAGTTTCATGCACCTGATTACCTCCTGAAATATTCGCACTCCTTTTAAAATTATCCTGTATACAACGTCTTTCTGGATATACGACATTAAATGAAAACGAGCACATTACTAATCCACTAAAACATTTAAAAACACGAATATTAATGTAGTAGTTAATGGAAAATTAAAAAATGCAGTTTTCAAACAAAATAAATAGTAGAATCAACTGGGTTTTTTGTATATCAATGGTTAGCACGCTTTATCTACGCAAAGTCACTGACCAACGGTGCGGTGCGGGGTGCGGGGTGCGGGGCGCGGCGGCGGCTATGTTTACCTATCATTACGGACTCAGATCTACATCATGTTGAAAAATAAGAAAATGAAAAATAATTTCCTGTGGCTGAAGTATTCATTGGATTTGATTGATTTTTTGTATACGGGCAAAGAACATGATTCTCTTTACGTGGTTTAAAGGAATGTCAATCCTCCTGTTACACGTGGTATTATATTATGTATTAATATTTTCATACTTTAAAACATTACCAGACTTGGACCGTTACATAGTGTAAAGAAGCACATCAGTCGTATGTACCTGGTTACTCAGGGGAGACTATCTCATACTTTGGAATTTAAATTTATGATTACACTAGCTGTGCCCCGCGACTTCGTTCGCGTGGATATCGTAAGATACACAATATACCAAAATAACAGCCACATTTTAATAAAACCCCCGTCCCCCGACCCGTCGCCAACCGTCGCGTTGAATCGCCCGCCCGCGCTATTACTTCGTTTTCGCTTAGTGTTCTTGCTGCTCGGCTCTTAAGGGTCGTCGCGTGATGTTAAAGAGCCTATAACTGTCTTCGAGAATTGGGCTACCAAATGCAAAAAGAATTTTTCAAATCAGAATTTTTGTTCATAATTTCAAGGGTTTCATCATTTTGCGCGGAACCCTAATTATTTTTCTAAAATAAAAGTAGCCTAAGTTACGCGCCGTAACATCAGATATCTGCCAGTGAAAGTCCCGTCCAAATTCGGTTCAGCCGTGTCGGAGATTAGCCGGAACAAGACAGACAGACAGACAAAAATGCTCTTTTGTTATAAGAACCGTTTATACTTCCCTATACATTTAGTAAAAAGTTGTTATTTTGACATTACAAACAGATGCGTCACTTTTATTTATTTGTATAGATTGATATTAATTTGAACAAGTTCATTATAAGACTTTTTCTATGCAAGTTACTCTGTATTTACTCGCTAGCATTGGCTGGGCTGATTGATAACTGGTACAAGTACAAATACACTAACTGCTCTTTTGCACAATCTATAAAACAGTGATACCACAAATAAAGTAAAATAACATACATCCTGAATACTCCCGTCCTCCCATACAAATCCATCACAGTTTACGTAAAAGTTTAATAGGTAGGAGAAGGTTTCGTCGGGCTCCCTCCCCGAGGTCATCGCCCTCTTAACAGCTGACGGGAAAGAGGTACGCCCCTCGGACAATGAACTTGCAGCCATATTATCTACAACTTATATAAGATACTTGAATTTCCTCGAGTACATCTAAAAGCCTTTTAGCAAAGTAACAACATTAACGCTGACGGAGTAAATTGATATTTACGTCAATGAAATATGAACATCAACGTGGTGACATGTAATGAGTTATTTAAATGAGCGTGTTAATTATTCCCAAAGCGAGAAACATTATGGAAATGAAAATATAAAGCTCTTATGCAAAATGTCACTGTAATGAGTGCTCAATTTTGGAAGCGCACGCGTAAATCAACACCCGCAAAAGATAAATGTTCCAGTGAAATTGGATGGACCTTTTTGGATGACAGAGATGCTTTTGACTTGTACTCTTTTTCTTGAAAATGGAGCTCTCGGTTGTTGAAAATTACTTTTATGATAAGCTATACGAATATGCTCGTAGCTTATCTAGGTACACGTCATTCTCATCATGAGACGAACATTTGGCAGGATACTGATAAACCTTTCAGAACTATCGTTTTCGTTAGTCATACGGGTCGTAATACAATGTGACATGAAATTATGAATAAGGAGCGACCACTAATATCCAGTGGGGACTTGGGGACTTCTCATTCAACAACCCGAGGTGGGAAGCGCTACATAAATATGCGCTAACTTTCGCTCCGATAACAATATAGTCTGTTATTTCCAACAGCCAACACACTATCCGCGAAAACGTATTCAATAGGTATATATTAGTATGTATAAATAAGTACCTACTTATTCGAAAAATGTGGTCCAAATCGACTTTTCCATTAGCAGTTTGTTTCATATGTAGATGAGAGAGTGCGTAACGTGCGTGTGTATTTAACGACCTACATTTTGCGCATTGCTAAAAGAACTAAAATTCAAGGTCATTACCCCTGCCACAACAACAAACGCCTCAACTACATTATTACATTACAAAGCGAATTTGAAAACATTTAAATAAATAAGAGAAGAAACCTTTCTTGCACAAACAACTTTGTTCCAATACCGGTTACCGTGTTCGTGTCTCGCTCGCACCGGTGATGACTAATTGGTGCGAGCGAGACGGAGCGACAAGGTCACTGGTCAGCCGTTCTCCGTCAGACAGCGGGACGGGCGGGGCGGGGGCATGCGCGGGCGCAGACGGCGCAACGACATGGCGGTGGCGGCGGCCGCGGTAGACGTGACGTCACTCACACCAGGTCACGAACGAACTTGCACGGAACCCCTCATGCGTAGGAAAACTGGATGCGTTCACGACACGATAAAAAGCGTAATATGTAACTATAGAGCGTAAACGTCGCGGAAGACATCGACGGGCAGTTTCGAATTAGCATGGCTTAGTCGACGAGCTGGCAGTTTGGCAGCTTGGCGACACGTGACGATGTGCTTACTTACGAGCTTAATCAATCGTGATGGCAGATAATTACCGAGTAGGTACATTAAATTATCAAAGTGGTTTTAGACCGCAGATTTTTGTGGCTAATGATCTCATCATCATTCTCTTAGAGACAAGAATTCAGAATGCTAGCAGGATTAAGCTGCAAATTCAAGTGACTACGTAATTCTTTATCGCATCGTCAGAATCCATTAACGGAGCAAGTTCATTTATTAATTACTTATACACATCATACATATCACACACGCACATTTCTACTTCAAGAAATTATGGTAAAATAACAGAATTCCACTTCCTTTCTTTCTTTTTTTTTCGATTTTCATTTGAAATGAAAATGTCCTACAAACGTCAGGTATGTTTACCGAAACTGGGGAGTTTCCCAAGGGTTAAAATAAAGATTGCCGAGGTAATTAACCTCATTAGTGGATTTTTTTTTTTCAGTTTCTATTCCAGTATGAAACTGCTTTTCGGGGTGTAATCACCAGCTCTGAAAACGTTGCAAACACACAATATTGGTCATTTTACACTGCCCACTGGTTTTCCGTTAGTTTATTTACGTATGCGAGTGGGGAGCTGTTTGTCAGCGCGCCAATTTTTATAATTAGGCAGTTGTCAAACCCCCCCCCCCTCCCCACTTGCCTTCAACGCATTCGAATTGCGTAACAGTTTGTTTTAGGATTTAAATGCTGATCATTAATTTCAGAGTCAATCAGCCATTTAGCTTTCAAACACAAATAATCGTCGGGAGCTTTGTGTTCGGGTATTGTAAACAACTTTTATGTGTGTTCTCAGAAGATATTAATGGGAGAGATTCTTGGATATACACGCTTCACACAAGTTCACACGTGGCGAATCTGCTCACCATTAACTGTCAAGTATTAAAAGACTATTACAGTAGTTTGAAAGTGTCTGTTTCATAGCATTATCGTGGTCTGAAACACTCAATAAACAGAATGAGAAGTTTATCAGTAACATGATAGTTTAAAGCGTAAAACAACAATATAATACGTTACACATAGCCAGACCAAAGAGTGTTGTGAAGTTAAAAAAACACCCATAATTAGCAGGTTTTTTTCACGGATGTTAACAGAATCTCGTCAGTACAACGGTGTGAGAAAACATGTGAAAAAAACAGCCGTGCTCTAGTCTAGTTGACCCAAATAGGGCGTTTCATCTCGTGGCTCGTAGGCTCCGATGTGAGAGTCATTTTCTCAGTGTGTCCACAAGCCACGAGAGATCATCGTCTCGAACCTTTTAAGTTCGTCTTCAAAGTTCTGTGTAACTTCCAGCTACTTTCGCATTCTCTTTCCCAGCGCTGGTCTTTGAATGTCGTTGACCTAGCGTCTGGGACACTTCTGTTTTTGTAGTCGCCATTTTTGCGTTCGCTTCATGTATTTTTATTTTCCCTTGTTCTTGCCGTCTCACACCAATTTAGTAGCGAGTGCCATGAATATTTAAAACGAGCTGTAGAAAATTCACAATTTAAATGTCAGAAAAAAAAGACGAGGAATCTCCGCATAATGGAACATGGAACCTTCTGACAGTTCTTGAAGTGGATGTAGACAACGGATTGTAGATGCTTTGTATGTTACAGCTTATTTATTAACTTCAGGAGCCGCATTATGAAGTATTAATGCCATCATGATTCCAGTCCGAAAAAGGGATGGTCTTATCGGTTAGGTATAGCTAGGTCTCTCTCGCGCACTGGAATCATGGTGGCATTAGAACGTCATAATATGGCACCAGTTCTGGATCGGTAGTAAATATGACGGTGATGTAGGGTGAGCCTATTCGCTCGTCACTCGTATCCTGTGCCTCCCACCCCACTCCCATTTAGAGAAACCGGGCCAGTGGGGGGAAGGGGGGGCGACCCGGGAATAATAATTTTAGCTCGGCGCGGTGGCATGGAAATGAAAAATGTCATACTGCTCCCGACACACACCGTGTATAAATGCTTTCACCTGCGATGGGATAGCCCGATACGGTTGTGTGAAACTACCATAAAATAGCCCCATAATGTATTAGAGCATGTTTTTCGATGAGTTATGTCGTTATATCACATATCAGCGGCACGCTTTGTGTGAAATACGTCTGTTTATTTATTGTGTGTTCCAAAGCAGTTTGTCTGTTTGAATTGTATGGGTGAATTCCTTTGTGGTTTATAGGATTACTTGTACTCAAGTGGGATAAGGATCTCCTTGGACCCCGTACGTTTTCCTTTGTTGTGTTATTTATCTACAATACGCTTATGATGAATCGTTCCAAATACCGAATCGGACTTATTATACCTACTAATCCTACTATACAGAGGCATGGTTTAGTCCATTGTTCCAGACTTCCAGTAAGTAAACAAACGACGTATCGATTCTAAATCCTGTAAGAGACGCAACCCATTTTCCTCTTGGTACAGGCACCATTGCGCAACAACGCCGTCATCTACTTGGATATCATCATAAGAATGCTGCCCGTTGAGCATGAACACGAAGGGTTCAAACAACTGGCTCCACATAAATTCACGCTCAATATCTTTAGTAAAATAAGCAGTGCTTGAACCCATTTAACACTTTCAACATTATCTCGAAGCTTTCGTCATTCATCCTTTCCATTTATTTGTTTCAAGACAAAGATTTCGCTAGCTATTTGTTGAACGTTCTTGGTAATTCATTAGAGCAAAGTTATCGGTACTTCGAAATAGCATTGTTGGAGTTATAAGGAGCAGTGTTGCGCTCGCTTCGGACATCAAATGGTTCAGATATTTTCTGCCGAAAGGTTTCACGCAACAATACATTGGTAGAATCCTGAAGACAAGTAAACATTGGCTTTGATTGAAATAAGTTTCTGTAAGTACGTAGGTATAAGGATAGGCGAATTCGACTATTAATCAACGCCATTTTATGAGAATTGGCCAGTGTGTTCACTTGTCCACCCACCACAGCGAAAACGTCTCTGATATTCGACAAATAGGACCCTCACGAAATACATACTAAAGTAAGTTACTATCAATACATAAATTACGAAGAAATTACCTGTCGAAATATGATTTCGCACGAACAATATTCACAGCAGTTTTCCCTTTGAAATTCGTGCAAATGGCAGACATTTTGGTAAAATATCGGCCGTTCGGGTCCAGATATTGGTGTCAGCAAATTGAAACGTTACTGTAGACGTGGCAATAATCAGCCGATTTGTATTCTAAGTATTGGAATAACAAAAGGGAAAGCTTCTTTATTCCGGACATTCAATGAAAAATTAGTGTACTTCAAAATACTTAGGAAAATTAAAAGCAATGGATGCTTGCAATGGCAATGGAAGCAATCGATGCTTCAGAAACACGTCTTAATTGTAAGAATGGTTGGCACTGAATGCGAACGTGGCTTCCCTACTTATTGTAAACGATTGTGACAGACTGACTGACGCGTGAGTGATATTATGAGGCTTCGGTTATTATTTCATTTTGAAGTACTTATGAGTAAAACACCGTTTCTACGAATATAGGTTAACCTCAAATACTGGACGGCTTCGCGCCCAAAAAATAAACAAGATGTTTCTGAAAAACATAGTAGAAAACGAAATACAATGCAACTTTGCAATGCTCTTTTTCAACCAGACATCACCTATCACTTTCATCAAAAAAGCTCAATGGACAGAAAAATAAATAAAAACGTGCATTCTTTTGTTTCGTACTGAAAGGAGCCCCAGTTGGGCGGCGATAGGAGCGCTCAAAAGGTTATTTTAACTTCGATTCACGAATGAACACGATTTTCCCATTAAAATTGTTACTTTCCACGTATGCCTGAGCCATTAGCTTGACAGTTTCAATGACGAAGAACTGAATGTTGCTGAAATATACGGAACTGAAAAAGGGTCTTATTTTATATTACATAAATTATATAATTAAACGAAATTTGGACTCGAGATGACTAGTTTCTAGGTTTTGTTTAACTTTCCTTACACGTTCCACAGATAACATCGTATAACGAAGTAAGATAGGTACCTACAGCAAAGCTTGTATTCAATGTTAAATACCATAAATGTATGCTCGTCCAACTAACTTTGTGTAAATCCAGATTCAAAACGATATGTAAGATTAATAATTAGGCACATATTTTTATCAAGCAAAGCCGAGAGAGTGCACGGACAATAAACTCTGGTATCTACCAACTATCTTAATTAACGTCTTTCTGTGCAATTATTAAGGTTTATTAATTAATTTATCTACAAGAATCCTTCGTATATGAATTGCTGGGAACTATAAAAGCGAGACGATTACAAATAAGTCTTCACACGATTAAGAGCTAGACGTGTTAATGTTAAGTTTACGATGGTTTCAAGTTCAGGGGCCTACTCCGAATCGTAAATCGGAAGTATCTGCCGAATGTTCGGAAGTTTTCTACTATACTTTTTTCTATTTCGTTCGGTCGGTTCGGATCCGAAGGCTCTTCGAACAGGCGCAAATCGCGCGCAACACAAAGGCACCGCAGTCGTACGACACGCGGTCTGTTTTGTCGAGTCGCGGGTCGCGCCTGTTTGCAGGAGCCTTAAAGGGCGAGACGGTCGCGACATTTAGTCAGATTTTAGGACAGAATGAAGTTTAATATGTCTAGTGTTGTTAAGTACTAGCATAGCAACACATAAAGTTCATTCTACTACTACAGACAAGTTAAGTAATTGTGTCCATTTATATTCTAATTTTATAGTTCTTTCTTTATTGACGACAGCGATACTGATCTTAGTTAAATGTCAAATAAAAATCCAAACTATAACACACTTGAATAATTTCAGGTTTTTCAGGACTTAATTTGATTGTTTCATGTAGCAGGAGAAAGAATAGCCTCATTTTAGAGAAATATCTCTTACGCACAGACATAAAAAAATATCTAAACGAAACATCACCGGCAACTGATGCACTAACGCCTCATAATTTCCACAATTATAACTTTATAAGATTCCGACGTATACAAATTAACATAAACACGTAGTTTATGTTAATATCACCGTACATAATACTGTGATAATTACGAATCTAATTAGTTATTATAAACAGCTGGTCTCTCTCTATGACAAAACTCTACAAAGGCGGATATTTTGTAAAACAAGCGAGCCGTGTCGCGGCGTATTTTATTTTTAGTTTTTAGTAAAAAATTACATTTAGCTAGTTGATTTACTTATTTTATGAAAGGCCACGATGTTTAACTAATTTTATTCATTCGGGTATCACTGTGCGATTATGTAAATAAGTTAAATAATAAGCAGTGTCAGAATATGCATTCTTTTAAATCTGAAAACATGGCTAGCATTAAAAGAAGGCAGTCACAACAGTTCGTAATGGTGATTGCTTTTTGGCATAAAAATAATACAGTAAAATATAATTATAAATAATTTAGGAACAGGTCAGCAACTTTGGTACTTTTTACTGAAATGGAAGCTAATTACACAAAAACGAAAAAGCTAATTCTTTATCCTCTGTTAAATGTAATAAACCGTAGTTTTATGAAAATTCTGAAAACAAAAAAATTCGACTCGACATTTTTTCCTCATTTAATTACCAGAATTTTCTTGAGATGTTTCGTGTTTACTATAGCGCTTGACACCTTTTATTGCTTTTTATTCTATTTTTAGGGTTCCGTATGTCCGAATGAAAAACGGAACCTTTATAGGATGTCTCGTGTGCCTGTCTGTGTGTCCGTCTGTCACAGCCAATTTGCTCCGGATCTAATGGATCGACTTGAATATGGAGGTCACTTTTGGGAGACCAATTATAAGAAAATAAAAGATTTGCACACTGAAGGAAAAGGCTAGGCAGATTGATTGAAGTTCCGTTTGACATATCAACTTACTATGGTGGGTCACGAATAGATATTTTTTAATAACTTTAAAATAAATATACTTTTAAACTTATTTAAGAAAATACACGAAAATTGACCATTGGCTCAGTAGTTTCGGAGATAAGGGGGGCGAGTCTTATCTCCGAAACTAATGAGCCTAAACTTTTGAAAAAAGAAAAACAGAAAATAGTTCTATACATAAAGATTACAGGATTCTATAATAAGTCTATGGTCTTAAATTTGTTTGTGCATTGCATTGTGCGTACAATCTTACATTTGCAGTTGAAATGTATGGGAGAACATGTTTTTTAACTACAATGTTAAGTTGGTTCTTGGGATAATTCTATCTCTTCTTCATCCCAACTACGGAACCCTTCATTATGCGTGCTCCAATACGCACTTGGCTGTTTTTTTTTAAGTAGAACCTGTAACACGAGTTGTCGACTTGCTAAATAAATTATTCGCACAATAGTGCAAACTGTGCCTTATTGACATGATGGCGACTCTGAAGTGCGCTACTCGCTGCGCAGTGCCGTACCCCACCTCTCACCCCCGCTGACACATGCCTTATGTTCAGAGCCGTCATAGTTTGAATCGGGCTGTAATGTAATATGTGAATATTTTAGATTATGCTTAAATTACATTGTAATTTATTTATGAAGTTAGGTCTAACGCGGATAAAAAACTTAGAGTCACGCAAAAACTATCAAGCGTATTTTTATGAAACCTTCACCATTTTAAAGATAATTTGATTGTTTATCTTTTAGTATAGGTGTTTTATTAAAATACCTTTTGTTTTATGCGCAGCGCTCTTTGATGGGCGAGTCCTATTATTTATTTAAACTTTTCACACTTAAAAAAAGTACAAAGGCGGACTTAATGCCTTAGGCATTCTCTACCAGTCAACCAAGGGTGGTGAAGAGATTAGATGGCAGGTGCTCGGTTAGAAATGGAACAATTTGTACATAAATAACTACTACTATTACTGGACCTCCTCCCTTTTTTTATGGTTCCGCAGTCAACAAGGAACCCTTATAATTTCGCCATGCCCGTCCGTCCGCAGCTTAACTCAGAGACTATTAGTACCTACTAGAAAGCTATAATTTGACATGAATATACATATTAATCACACCGACAAAGTGGTAAAATAAAATCATGAAAAAAAATTTTTGGGTACCTCCTGTACACGTAAAGTGGGGATGTTTTTTTTTCTCGTCTACCCCATGGTGTGGGGTGTTGTTGGATAGATGTTTCAAAAATATTGCGGGTTTGTGAAAACAATTTTTCGATTAAGGGTTCCGTTTCTGAAATATTAAGCTTTAAAGTGCTAATTTTTGTTAGAGTCAAGTGTGCCCGCCCCCTGCCAGCTAAACAGTTAGTTTTGGATATGTGAAAAAATTCACGGTAGTAGTATATATGTACATCGAAATTAAAAAGAAAACTATCACAGCTAAGATTACGAGTAATAGTCGACCAACTTACATTTGGAGTTTGAATGTATGAGAGAACATGTTTTTCAGCTACAATGTTAAGTTTGTTCTTGGGATAAATTCATCCCAACTACGGAACACTGCATCGTGCGTGATCCGACACGCACTTGGCCGGTTTTTGGACGTTCAGTTTAGACTGTACGTCCAAAAAAGGAACCCTAAACCTTAATTAATTTGTATTTGATGTTAGAATCATTAAAATGTCGGCTACCACGAAAGTTAGTATTTACATCTGTTTGTCTATTATAGTACCTATAGTATTTTACGACTGTATATATGTAGTTGTGTTTTATTGGTCAATTTGGCACCTCGTTCCACGATGTGGACCATAAAGGAAACGTGTTCGTTTTAAAATTTCGCACTGTGTTGTGATTGTGAGTCGAGTTTGTTAAAGTATTCGGAACTTATCTTAGAACATCGTTACTTCTTCGACGGAAAGAATGAAAATGTATACCATCGTCAGCCATCGTGCACACACTTCCTGACCCGTTTGGGTCTTTAGACTTATTTGGCTTTTACATAAAATCAAAGCTAACTTTGCACTTTGTAAACGCGAGTCTTAATTAAAAATTAGAGGGTCTAGGGGCATATGTAACGATGCATAGCGACCAGGGGCGTAGCCTTCATACAACCCGATTCGGAGCAACCACTCTTCTTAATGTCTACTACATAACATCACGCGTTGTTTCCCCGAAGGGTTAGGCAGAGGTGCACCTATAGTACACCCACATTTCGCCAGTTATGTTTAAGTCCCATGTAATAGGGGGCGAGCCTATTGCCACCTACCGGGTACAAATCCAGACTCCGGGCTGCTACTGAGAAATTCCAGATAGAAAAACCCAATAACACTGCCCGACCTGGGATCGAACCCAGGACCTCATGCTCAGCAGTAGCGCTTGCGACCACTAGACCAACGATATTGCCAAATAATATGGAACACCTGTGTGTGTAACTGTATATCACATCACATTACATAATTATGTTTAATATTAGTTTAATACATCATAATATTAAAAAACTACAGTTTTTGCCTGAATTTATGAGAACTGAGAGAGAGTGAACAGGCTTCTTCTGGGTAAGCTCGCTCCATCGTCGACTTTGTCTCTGTCATATCTGACCTAGACTAGAGTCAAGAGCAAACCTATCTCAAATAAAAAAAAATAAATAAAAAAAAACTGAACAATTTTATCTTCGGCTTCCCTCTAACGATAATTATTATAGCTGCGCTACTGCTAGCGACGTTTGCAGGTCTTTCTATTCCTCTGTTTACCCAATGTGTTGACCGTGGCCCGTTTCCCTTGTATCTTTGCTTACTTAGCCCTTCAATCTAAGAGCAGTTGCGTGCCACCTCTTAAATAAACCGCCACTTCATCGTTAGCAGAAAAACAGAAGCCTTCTATACATATTATTATAAATTTAAGTCGGTTTTCGTGTCTGTGTGATCGCGTTGTTTTTCTAAACCGCGCAACATATTTTGATGCGGTTTTCACCATCATTTAGAGAATTTATTCCGGAAGGTTTATGTGTATAACATTAATATTCAAGTTACATACATATAGTAAAGAAATCTCGATGATTTGTAAAGTCGTAAAAACCGTACGAAGGAGGAGCGGGTCGCTAGTTATTAACAAAGAACTGAAAGAACACTTCGATTTCACAGGGACCGTTGCTCTAAATCTAACCTCTGACGTAGAAAAGAAGAAGAAAGAAAATACGTTTATTTGTGGAAAACAGAAGCTTTTTGACGTAACGAGAGCAGTGAAGCTCCAACTTGTACTTTTTATTGGTTTTTAAATGACAGTAATTAATAATGTTAGAGATATTTTATTCGAATACTTTTCCGCGTGGAATTAAAACTGAAACCAACCGGTCTGCTTGTCGCCCTCGCACGTCTATAAACAAACATAAATCTACAAATCACACGGCGGCTATTACTAGGCGCGCTAACCGGCAAAATCACGGAGTCATCTATTTAAAAGCGCCCAGCATTAACTTCTAGCCTTTCTGCTCGGCCGTGATAATGTGAAACGCGCGTAATCTGACTAAGTTATATAGATTGCTGTATACCTCCTAGAATAGTGTGCGGAGGGTGGATTCTCAAACCAGTCGGGTTATGCAAAGTAAATGTACCGCGTTCATATGTTTCGCATTCAATTTGCATGCTTTGAAGTGTAGGGGTAGGGTTGGCATACTAAATACAGACTATTTTTAACTTTATATTTGCGCTTTTGACCTCGGTCGTTTGGGAAACCACTTCGCGCATTACGTTCAGTAAAGTAGTATTGTGTTATTTAGATAATAAAAATGTAGGTAAAACAAACTATTTATGGCATAGTACGTGTTATGGACTTATGGTTACCACAAAATATGTTTAATTAACCACGGAGACTACTTAGTTCAACCACAATAAAGTATGTGACTGACTGAGCCATCAATAACGATTATTATATTTAATAACAAACGTGAATTTTAAAACGAATTGGCTCTTTTCATTTGTTTATTATGGCAATTCGCAATTCTGGTAATTTTCAGAACGTTCGCATTCCTAATCTCAGTCACAATCTGTCAAAAACTGTATACCTGGCGTTTACCTACATTATTGACATTTGATTGTCGCCGAGATGAGATTGCGACTAGATTATGAACGTTTTTAATTACGGGAATTGGCCTTCAGGTCATAAAGAAGCTAGAATAGAATCAGCTGTACAGTTCAATGTCATTTAATATTCACATTAGTGAGGTAGCGTGTGCAGACTGTGAATACATAGCTTATTTTGCTAGCTGTACGTACTGGTGCCCCGCGGTGCCTTCCTACAGTACCCTAGCTGTCGCTGCCGAGGGCTTGCACAATATATAGGGATACATTGTAATATGCACGACGCGCACGGTGGTACCCTAGCACCCGCTCATTACTCTCGCTGATAATAATTGAAGACTTGACGGGTTCAGAGAACTTTTATGCTCCAGTAATTGCATTTGTAGAGTTCAAGCGATGTTTTTAACCAACTTCAAAAAAATAGGTTATATTATGCGTCTGTATGTTTTTTTTAAATGTGTGTATGTATGTATAAGATTACATTCATCGATATTTTCGTCAATTGTAGACCGATTTTGAACATTCTTTTTTCATTTGGTAGAGGAAGCTTGCGCGGTGGTCCCATGTAAATTGTATTAACTTTGATCGGGTAGTTTTTGAGTTAGCTTTGATAATACGTATTTAGTCCACTTTGTGTATTTGGATACCATAACTAAAAAGAGAAAAATAAAAAACTTTATTAGGACAAAAAAAAAACCGACTTCCAACCAAAACGCAGAGATACCGTATCGTGTGCTTACACCAGAAGTTAAACGCCTCAGGGAATAAAAGTCACTTGGTTCATAGCACTCAAGGTTCAACCCTGAAACTTAATAAGGATCAATTTACAATTTATACGTAAGAAGTTTTCAGCTTGAAGACTTGGAATTGAGTTCAAGACAGTTTACTACCCGTGCCGTAGTAGGTACCAGTCCCAGGACGAGCTCGTCAATTCCTGGGGACCAACCACCACCTCGTTGAAGATTAGGCGACAATGTTACTCGCCGTAGAATTTTTTTTTTTATAAATCACCCGCTCGGAAAATGGGGATTCTTTCAGCCTAACACAATTAAACTGGAACTACGTACCTACTTTCGGATAGTGATGTGAACCGGTTTCATAAAAACCTTAAAAAATGGTTATAGTAGGGTTTTATGAAACCGGTTCACATCACTACTTTCGGACGTCTAAATAATTCCTTTATTGCTCCTATAGAACAATGAATTCTCGAGGAAAAGCTTCCGTTTGTTATGTACCTAAGTACCTTAATTTATTGCGACCTTTCGCGTTAACAGTGTAACAACTTCCAAATATCGCATGTTCAGCCGTGATAAAAACGGAATAGGTACGTTAGCGTATTTTAATGAAGATGGAAGCTTGTTTAAGAACCGTTCATCCAACTCGCTAATTACAGAATGCAGATCGCAGAACATTGACCAAGTAATCGTGGAAGGTGAGGCGAGGCGGCTAGCTGCGGCCTGCGATTGGCGCTCGCGGCAGGCGCGGCTCCGTTCACTTCACATGACATTCAGAATACTTTGTAGCAAACTAGCAACTAGCTACACACACGAAGTTAGACACAGAAGGTGCACAACTGGCTCAAACGTCCGGTAAACTCTGGACGACAAGACAAAGAGTATCCAATCCAGTGGGGTAATGGCGACGATTCTCGCAATTTCTCCCGCGTGGGGGCGCTGTTGTAGATGTAGACCTGTCAAAACTTTTTCGTGAGGATTTATTATGCGATAATTTGAAAATGGTCGATAAATACGGTAGCTGGGCCGTAAATAAGCTGAAAACTGAATTAAGGAGTAGAAATACACGTATTGCACCTCCATAAGCATCAGAATCAAACGTCCGATACTTGACATGCCTATAAAAACTTTAACTTTGCTGTTGAGAAACCGGGTTTTTAGACTTGTCTATTTTATTTCAGCGCAGTCTATTATGACAGTGCAGGAGAATTTTTAACCCTTTACCTTCATATTTTCTTCAACAACATGAGCTGGAAGCCAAATGTTTAGTTACTTAAACTGTGGCAAAATAAAAAGTTAATCCATGCTATGAAAAATTTACTAACTGATGTTTCACTAATATCAAATCTGAATGACATTTCTTTGTTAGTCATACCACGTCTTAATTTAATTATTGTCAGGAAAAGTCATTGGCAGGTGACGACAAATATCAAAGACTTACGTTTTTCACTCACAGGGTCCAAGGGCGTCACATAATCGGATTGCAGAAAGTGATTTTTGCATACGCGCGAATATGGTGCGGGTTCAAATTTTTTCTTCTTCCTTTTTATATCGCTTGGAAAACGATGCCCTGTTGTTCTTGAGTAATGCGGCACAACGAATAATGAAGCCATCGTTTAATGGTTGATTACGTGTCATCATCTGCCTAGCCTTTTCCCAACTATATTGTGGTCGGCTTCCAGTCAAACCGGATACAGCTGAATACCAGTATTATACATGGAGCGACTGCCTATCTGACCTCCACAATCCAGTTACTGGGTAATACGATACCCCTTGGTAAGACTGGTTGTCAGACTTTAGGGCTTCTGACGACCCGTAACGACTGTTAAAGACACACGAATGACAGCCGGGACCAATGGCTTAACGTGCTTTCCAAGGCACGGAGGGGCCTTGGTATGTAAAGATGATCACCCATCCACGGACCAACCGTGGTAAGCGTAGCTTAACCTGGTCGATCGACCTGTGCGGCTGTTATTACTTAGCCACGAGCTCCCACCCAACCACAAAACACATATAAAATGACAATTGATCGCAATTCCTTTCATTTTGACAGTTCAGCCACGTTCATTGCGTTATTGAGCAGACGAATTTTTCAAACCTATGAACAATAGTCTAGGAATTTCCTTCAAAATCCTTTGATTGTGTTTGCGAGTGTGTAAAGGCTCCTCCAGACAGGCGCGACGCGACTGTAGTAAAACAATTTCTATGAAAACTTCATGGAAATTGTACTAGGTACCAGAATCGCGTCGCGCGTGTCTACGGGAGTCTTTACGGTATTAGGGCGCTGGTTAAAAACGGTTAGGTACTTACTATCGATCGAGGAAACTTAAATCTGACCAATTTGAAAACAAAATCCCGTGGCACACGATGACCACATCTGTTAGCAAGCGTTACTATAGCGGCGGAGCGCTGCAAGCAAGAATAGTCCTTACAGTGTATACTATAGATGTTCGTTTCTCCCATGGTATACCTACCCTTTGCGTTACAACAGAGATTTGTCTGCAGGTTACCTATCACACATTGTGAGAACTAGGTAACCCTTCTGTTCAATACCTTGATATTCTGTTTCAGTAACTTCGGTCAAACCACCATAAACGCGTACGAATTTAGTCGTTTACTAAGAATTAGAAATCAGGTTTCAAACTTAGCTACCCGAGTTCAAGACAATAATGTTTTTCAGGCTATTGTCAGAACTCAGGAACAG
Source organism: Fissipunctia ypsillon (assembly GCA_947568875.1). Lineage (NCBI taxonomy): Eukaryota > Metazoa > Arthropoda > Insecta > Lepidoptera > Noctuidae > Fissipunctia > Fissipunctia ypsillon. Next base: position 19,590,098 of record OX387660.1, on the reverse strand, counting down.
AGGAGCTCGTGGCTAAGTAATAACAGCCGCACGGGTCGATCCATCGGGTTAAGCTACGCTTGCCGGGGTTGGTTCGTGGATGGGTGACCATCTTTACATACCGAGACTCCTCCGTGCCTCGGAAAGCACGTTAAGCCGTTGGTCCCGGCTGTCATTCGTGGATCTTTGACAGTCGTTACGGGTCGTCAGAAGCCCGAAAGTCTGACAACCAGTCTTACCAAGGGGTATCGTATTACCCAGTAACTGGGTTGTGGAGGTCAGATATGCAATCGCTCCATGTAAAATACTGGTATTCAGCTGCATCCGGTTAGACTGGAAGCCGACCCCAACATAGTTGGGAAAAGGCTAGGCAGATGATGATGAGGCTATTGTCAGAACTTTTCTCTTTCTGTAGAACAGTAACTTTCACTTGTCATAAATTATTGATTTTTGTTAGACGTGAAATAACAGAATACACAAAATATTCATTTATCGCAAATTCGCAACGAAATACTAGGAGTTGTGACTTGTGTACACTTTTCTAGAACCAATCATCCAAGTTCTTAGAAACGGCGAGGAGTAAATTACTTGAGACTGGGGGCTCGCTAAGTGTGGACGGTCTTGTAATGTTCCTAATTTATTATGTATGTGATACAACCGTGCAGTGTTGAATACATAAATAAACGTACAGCCATTAAATACATTTAAGGCGCGCTACCCCGAGCAAAGCCTTGTGATAGCGCGTTATTCAGAGGCTATTAACTCATTAATTTAGAGAAATAAACTACATGTAACATCACATCATTGATGTTCGATATCCTACCATCACATTTCACGTTCTTATTTGTTTTTATATGTTATAAATACATACAATACAAAATCTTGTAAAAAAATGACTAAAATTATTGATTGCATGCATCTTTTCCTAAAGATGACGTTCTATTAATTTCAGGATTACACTAGTGGATAGAGAATTTAAAGATCTAAATTATTCACGTTTTATTTTATTTCAAAAGATCGCTTTTTTTATAAAAATTATTCCAAAAATTGACTGAATTCTATGATAAATAGGCGTGCGGAGGGAGCGGGACAGAGCGGGTCAGAGAAGGACCGAACGCTCAAGGTCGTTCGGTCGGGGAAGCGCCTTAAAGTAGAACAAAATAAATGGAAATCACCAAATATTTTAAGCGCCAAGAGTTCTACGCTCATTCTTGATCGATCCCTAGCACTACTTCTATTAGCCTGTCTGTTCGCCAAAAACTTCAGGTTCTATTTTCAGCCTAAATACACTTTTTAGGCTGTCTTATACATTAATCTGGGTTCTAGAAGCCTTTGGTTTCCTTTACCTTTATTACTCAAGAAAGATTCTCCTCGTACATTTAATGGCGGAGACCTTTTGTATTTTTATTTCCAAGTGCGTGACCCCGGCGAAACCACAATTTGCCTAAATTATTACAAATGGTAAGAGGTGAAGTTTATCGCTGATTGCGGGCCACACCCGTCTCAGTTACAATGAAAGGTATCTGGGGCCGAAGAATAATGGCGCGGGATGTGTTCTCCTCAATAGAATGTTGAAGCAATTGAATAGTTCTGTCTGTACGTTGAGCCAGCCTTACTTTGTATGTGTCTGTAGTCTGCACTGAGACCAAATCATATTAAGATCTAATAAGTAATAACCTCATGTAAGAAGATATTAGAGAAAACTAGACCATTATGGGACTCAACAGCACCAGAAAATATTTTGTAATATTTAAAACGGAAGCTTTGGAAGAGTTGAATAGTCTACGCACCCTTTTTTCGAGTCCTTTTATCATCAACGTCAAAACTACAAGCGACGCCACCAGGCAGCCCACTGGCTAATATTACTTGAAAGATAATGCGCTCATGCGTCGTTTACGAGCTGCGCATGACACGCTCGCGTAATTACACCCTGCGCCTGAGTGGAACGCAGACGGTGTGTAAAACGAGACCGCCATTGTTTAGCACGGCTCTTGATAATGTATTGTTGGTCCCAAGGGGTGATGTTTTCGACCAGGGGGATCAATTGTGCGGCCGGACAGTAGTATAAAAACGGTTGATGGATCTGTTTTAAGGCCATACACCTAGTATGCTGGATTAAAATCAAAGTACGAGCATTAAAACGGGATAGCTCTTGTTTCAAGTTACTGTTGGTCTTTAGTCCGGAGTGTTTGGCTCGTTATAGGTGCTGATTTTTTTGTGGTTTTGTTTGACGTATTAAACCTAACGTTTACCCGGTTTCACTACACATGCCTAACCCATAGGGCTCCATTATGTATGTATTTAGTGTAATGGTAACTCCGCCATGTCTGCCCGACTACATGCAGTGCAGTTACAGCCACTTAAGATAACCGAAACCAGTTTTTGTATCGTTGATGGAAGCGATCGAATCGTAATTTGCTACCGTAATATCAATGGTGTATCAGTTTTGGATCGAGGAAATTATGGGCTGTAAGAAATCTGTATCAAGCCAGTACTGATAAACTGAGCCAGACATGAACGATAATTTTCCTCGATTTTACGAGTTTCGTTTGGATTTTATTTACCTACTCTTGGATAATTGGTTGATAGGGTTTAACTTTCTTGAAAAAATACTTCAGCCATTCAAGAATAAATTTGTTTTGGGCAAAATGGAACTGGCGGGTTTCGTTATACCCGGATTTTTTGTCAGGGGCGCCCAGTCCCTGGATCAACTTACTGGGAAACCTTCATAGGTTTTGACCCAACAGATCTCCCCAGGTTGTTAGGCCATGTTTGTTCGTTCGTAGGATAAAAGAGATCTGGTTTTAGGCCAATCAACGCATGTGTTGCTAGACACAATATCTAATTTTTCATCCTCCTGAGACATCGATCGAACTACTATAATGTAGTGAGTCAACTAGAACAGGTTACTGTCTGACAGATGAGCTGATTGCCATCTTTAAATTGATCAATTTACGTAACAGGAGACAGTACAACTGGTTCCGACAACTTGCCACTTCCCGAAGCTAGTAAAGGATATGCATGCTGTGAGGTAGATAGCTAGATAGGGACTTAGCAAAACATTAAATGGATTATACCCAAGGGATAGACTGAGTGGAGCTTTTATATGGCACTTAATACACTCGTACAATCTTTGGGTAGATTCTAGCCCTCAAACTAATCATCCACCATGTTTTAAACCATACTATAAAGATTTTTTCCAAGAATCTAAATCGAAATATCCGGCTTCAGTCTTACGTAACCGGGAACACCCAACTCGTTAATAAAATAGTTAATTAAGGCCCAACAATGCAACTTATCTGTACCGATCGTCACTGCTATTTGTCACAATTATACTCGTATTGGTCGCAGAAAATTGAAATTACGATTTGCTAAGGAAAATATTGGATGAGATAGTGTGTCAAAACATTGTTCGTTTCTTCGTGATTCATTTATGTTCGTGCGCTGATGGAGCCTATACATATATTATGAATGAAACTTTGAAAGAAATGTAATCAAAACGTCGTCGCGCAGTTTATAAAAACGCAGTCAAGCCTAGCCAATGAGAGCTTGGTAAACAGTATAATAAACCAGTTATCTAGTGTCAGTAGTGCCATATACTAATAACTACATATTATCATCATAATATTTTTATCTGACAACTGATAAAATTGTTTTTGCAAAACCCGCGATAAAATAAAACTATTCAGACAAAACATAAAATGGCCGTGAGCCGGCTGAATGCGAAAACGCCTTCATCATGCATGGTCAGTTTTATCGTAAAATTGGGCAAAGGTCGTCTCGTATTCTGTCTGGAATGTAGTACCTACATTCGTTAGTTCTTAATGCTCTGTAGATAAACTAGGTCACGTCTGTGCATCGGGAAGGAAAAGCTAGTCTATGATAATAATAACGAGGTCTACCATGTTAGGAAACGTCTGTTTCGAGTAGGTATCGATTGGTCATCGCCTTGTTTAGGGTAATCACGTGGAACATTATGTTCAGAGCTGCCATACATGAAAACCGTTCATTCATTATTAATTTATTACTTACGTGCGCAGAAACACGTGTATCTGAACAGAAATTAATTATGAAAATATTGTAATTAGTATTTTGAGTACTTACACGAGTTAGTCAGTATTTAATTAATTAGAGTCACTTACTTTGCTACATTTGCACATTTGGCACACCATTTTTTAACAATAATAAGTGAATAAAATTAGTACATAAACATTGTCATGTTTGGTCTGACATCGGTGAACAAATAAATCTAGTAGTGCAAGTAGTTCATAACGATTGTATAGTAAGTAGACTAAACAAATATCAGTTTCGCAGACTCAAAAATACAAACAAATAAGGTGTGCCTTAGTACCTCAGTTGCAACAGCCGCTGCAACGTTATAAGCTTTTATTGTATGTACTGAAAGACCGCCGAGTCGCGTTTCTCATCTCATCGCCATTGGCTTCTTGTATGAAAAAAAAATTACCAGTGCTGATTTTTAGCATACTAAGAAATAAGAGAAAATCTGTTTGTCTGATAAGAAATAGAGAATTAAATTGTTAATCATTAACAAAAACCGGTCACAGTGCAGTGTTGTTTACAAAATTGTCGTGATTTCCAACGAAACGTGAAACCACACTGTAACTACATCTGCCACATTTATCAATTCACATTGCGTAATTATTTTGCGGTTACATACAGTAGGTACCTACGTCATTTTGCTAACAATGAGTAGGTATTAGGTGCACACGTTTGTGTGACACTGGCCGGTCTGATAACACTATTTATCTCGTAAATACATGGCCGCTAGGTATCTGTGATGGTAATCAGTAAGTATAAGCACAATAGACGCGGAAATGTGCCGTCATCTAAATGGACGGTGCAGTGCAGCTAAATTAATAACGCTTTTGATAAGCTGAATGACGCTGTGCCTTTGTCAAGTTCTGTTTTTAAATAAATACAGGTGTAGGTACTTATTCAGAATTGCACTGAAGTTGGATTTTTGATAGTAATATCAGTGTACCTATTCAGAATTGCATTAAATTAGCTTTTTGATGGATCAGAACGATTAGAATCATAATGTTGGGCTTTTGTTCAGACTAAACGTTTGTTGATCCAGGTACTCCACGCCCTATTCTCTAGTAGACTGTGTTCCACAGCTTCTACTCCATCCAAAACCATAGATCTAAGATGATGACCCAAAGCTGACCGATTTGGGTAATAAGATTCCAACTAGAATTGGTTTACCTTTATAAATTAAAGTGAGACTAGAAGACCCAGATAGTGGGATGACTTTAATTTCAGACATCATTAATCAATGGCCTTCTCGCTGTAATGTAAGCCACAGTAATAAAGACGTAAACCATTGTTTACTAATAAATAGTGGTACTAAACATGTTAATAAGGTAGACACTTTTATCTAGATGTCGATTTAGCGTTTGACCCAAGGGTGCAGCAGCTGGTGAAAGTCGGACAAGGAATAAGCTGTCAACGTGATCTCTAGGCTGAATAGAAAGTCAACATCATCTTACCTGTTTCCTTTTCAAGGGCAGGCTCTGCTTGAGCGGCGCGGGCTGCAGCGCCGGCGCTACGTCCCGCGCCGACAGCTCGTCCAGCAGCGCGGCGCATTTGTCCTGCTCCAGCTCCTCGTCCGCCACCAGCAGGAAGCGGCGCCACCGCGACGAGTCGAAGCCCCAGTGGCACGTGCGGTGCTCCGACTCGTGCGAGTGGCACACGAAGCGCCGCGGCGAGTACAGCGCGCGGCACTCCACACACTGCACTAGGTTCAGCTCCACCGCGCACACCCCACGAGCGCCCCCGAAGCACTCATGGTACACCCGGAAGCCCGGCAACTTGTGCGGCCGCGACGCCGCCGGCGCGTGCAGCAGCGCCGCGCACAGCCGCTCCGCGTCTGTCTGCGTGATAAGCCCGCACGACGGCGCAGACTTCGGCAGCACACCCGTCGATTTCAACTCGTGCAGCTGCTCCGGCGTGCAGCGCGAGCAGTAGATCTGCAGCTCATCGCACACGCGGTTGATCTGCTCGAGCGAGAAGTCCGTCAGCACCGACGTCAGGATCTGTGGCAGGCACAGCCGCCGCTCGCCGCCTACGCTGAAGCACGAGATGGGCTCGCCCTCCAGCAGCGTCTCGCCGCGCTCGCCCAGCACGGGGTCGGGCGCGAGCAGGATAGGCGGCGCAGCGGGCGGCGGCAGCGGCGGCGGCGCGTCGCCGCACGGCTCGGCGCGCCCGCAGCCCGGGCCCTGCAGGCTGCGCGGCGCGCTCGCCTGGTATGTCTTCAGCACGGAGGTGATGTGCGGCGTCACTACATCCATGTTCGATCACCTCCACTGTTGTTGCGGCTCGGCAGGCGCATGTCACGAGCGAGCCTACGCGCCTGCACGCACGACGCGCTCCGGCCGCGACCGAAACATGTCTGCCGAGCCGAGTGTGCCGTCGCGACGGCCCGGCCGAGCACGCCACTCGCCGCCGGAGTCTCCGCCCCGTCGCCGCACGCACACCCGTGCAAAAAATACGCAAATAACCTCAGTTTGTCACAAAACAAAAACACTTTTTCACAAAAATTTGGCACAACACGCACTATAAGCACGAAAACCGTAGAATGTCGGTAGACTGCATACAAAAAGTCCGCGTAGCATCTGATTAAAGTGGTACGTAATAGATGCTGACGCGTGAGACTGGGGCGTGGATTCCGGCGACCGGCCGCAGTCAAAGCAGCAGACGGATGGCTCGGCTACTGGAGAGTCTAGCCGGCGCCCCGCGACCCGCGCCCGCGCCCGCCGCCGAGTCACGTGACCGACCTTCCCGTCAAAATATCCAGAATGGCGGCGCGAGCCGCGGACCGCCCGCTACATAAACTATGGTAGACAGATAGTAAGCTAGGTAATAAACAGTTCAACAGCTAAACATCACGATTCTCTTCATAGAGATAAGTATTCGATAAAGATGTTTGTTATACCTACCTAAACCCGGCAGCCAAGTCAAAAAGTGGCGAATAAATCAAAACTACACATCCACACAATCACAGTGACAGTTTATTTGACCATAACCTAACTGCTCCGCGGGCCCCGTCTGACTGTCATAGGCTTGCACACTCGTCTCGTGGCATAGGAAGTACCTAGCGAGGAAAGTAAGAATGCCGCGTAGTGTGGCAACGTTACTCGTCAAGCCGCACGTCATGCTCCTCGTCATGCCCACTGCTCCCTGTTTTGTCGGTTTTTTGGGCGCTAGTCAAAGGACCGACCATACGAGCGCGAGTGACCGGCCACATAATCGCTCAGACGCAGTCCGCATCGAGCACAGTTTCAACGTCCGTCCATTGTGTTGCAAAGGCGAGCGACCTAGTGTGGAGCGTCGCGATTAATTGCGCGAGTAGAGCAGTGTGTGGCCCACACACTGCTCTACTCGCGCAATGTGCCACACAGTGTGGACAGAGAGGGCAACATCGCGGCAGCGCGAGGAGCAGAGCGATGAGCAATGCGAGGAGCATAGTGTGGCAGGGCCATCAGGTCACACAGAGCACAGGGTTGTATCTTTTTAACTGTAATAATAGGTAGAGTCCGAAATTCGATTTTGATTTTGGTCTTCGGCAATTCTCGACCGAAATATCCACTTTCATCAATTTTATTTTAACACTCGACAGACTTACCTATTACTAGAGTGTGACCAAAAATGGATTATTTTCGGCGAAAACGAAATTCGTAGTACTTTGTTAACTCAAATAGATGAAACTATTTACGTGCTCGATAATTTGTTAACCATAAAAAAAAACACAAATTCCCTATCTAGAGTCTGTAAAGTTAACTAATTAGTTATTGCTATAACGATTGTGAGTCATTAAAGTTTTTACACTCAACACACACATACATAATACATATTACACATACATGAACCCTGAAAAGTGAAAACTAATCATTCCTTATTGGGCAGTAGAACAAAAAATTAAAAAAAATCTACCAGTCTTGTGCAGTTGGTGGCATAAAACCTGAGATTGAGTTAACTCCCACTAAATGTGATGCAGAGCGCACCACACTTGGGTGGCGGGTGGGTGTGGTGTGTGGAGCAGTCTAATGACACTGCTTGAAAAGTAATAGTGATGGTTTCTTATTATTTTATTTTCAACCTTTTTGAGTGTTATATTTTCGGAATTGTCGCGGAATAAAAAGACAGAAAAGCATACATTTTATTTTATTTAATTAATTTTAAGAAAACTTACAGCTAATACATTCGAGTAGTCAGAAGTAATATGTAGAAGAAAGCCAATTACAAGTTTCCACTTAACTTATGTATAAAATTGACAAAACGGTACAAACAGCGTGAGAGTTAAACATAGAAACAACTGAAGAGATTATCAGAAATAAAATACATTACACTTCACAGAAAAAGTTACTTAATGTTTTTTACACATACATATATACCAAATATATAAATATATATACCTACATGCCAACCAAAACATTATCCTCCTTTGGCTTCGCAGCAGTCGGGTAAGAAGTGGTTATAATAATCTATAATGTACAATGACCCCTTTTTGGGTATTTGAGTTATTTCAATTACATCTTGTAAACCTGCCTGAAAGGTGAACTACAAGAAGGAGCAGCAACAAAGGCAAAAAAAGAAAATCTCAACAGCTCCTCTGCGCTTTTGCTTAATCTATGGCGCCGCGACACGCGCGGGGCGTGCGAGGCGCGCGGAGAGCGGCGGCGCGGGCTGCGGGGAGGGCGGGGCAGCTGCGTCTACTCCGCTCGCTCATGGAGCTCCGTGAAAACTGCTTTTATCGCTACAAATATCACCCATTCAGAACTCAACCTTATCACCACAGAGTAAAGTCCTATTCCAAGATAACATCCACAAGTTGTGTTATAATTTATACAGTTGGTAATCAAACTTAAACTTTATCGCAACGTGGTTAAGCTTAGTTTGTGTTTGGCTATATTTCTAAACGATATGTTTTCAAGTTTATATAATCTTATTATGCATACTATTTAAAACTAAATAACAGTAGGTATTCCCAACATGAACATCATTATAATTTGTAAATAAATAATAATTGAAATACATAAATTAGCTAATAACAGTTGTAGGTAATTTATTTTTCTTATGTACTTATCTGTCGTGGCCAGATCTTAGAATATTTTCATGAAGTGTTCGGTCATTTCATGAAATGGTTGTGCCCAGCTAAAATTGACCGATGTATCCAAGTCGACGTTTGGCCGTATCAATGTATCATTAACCGGGTTAACAAGGGTATCTATCTGTCGTGGTCCAATCGTAGAAATTGCCATATCGACGGCGAAGTGCCAATACCTCCTAACTGACACTTTTCGAGAAATTCACTTTTTTATCGTTTTGAATTTAAAGGCGTTATTCGCGTGTTTCAAAATCAAATTTCTCAATTTCTCGAAAAATGTCAGTTAGCAGGTATTGGCACTTCGCCGTCGATGTCGTGATAGAAAGTCGGGCGGATCGACGAAAACAACCCATTTATCGACATTCCCAATCCCAGATGACCTCTGGTCGTATCGCAAAGTAGTTGCATTTCATGCCGCTAGCACAGATTACTGAATAGTTACTACGGTGCCGCTAGTGGCACCCCGACCAAATGATAACTCATTTGACGACTCATTTCTCATCTAACGATTCATCGATGTAAAATAGGATAACGCATCAAAAGATGATCACATTTATGCATACATCTGTCACGACTGTCACACAATAACGTATACCCAGAAATGGAATTCGAGATTAAAACTTGCAAAGAAATGTCATTGTCAAAGTGACAGTTCAGGGGTAGTCACCATTACCCTAGTAATTCATCTTATTATTATTATTTATTTTCCAGATAAATACAATCCATTTTTGTTAGTAAATAAATAAACAACTTACAAACTAGTGTTAGTACATACATTATTATTATATATAGGTAATTTTAAATTTAGTGTTTTTGGAAGAACGCTTCAGGAGCGTGTCAAAATTAAAAATATGATAGCCTAAGGTAAGTCCTAATATTATAGGTAAGGTAAACGAAATGAAAATAAAATATTTATATTCTTATGAACAAGTTGCTCATGTTTATTTGAAATTAGGTTTATATAATATTATTATTTATTCACTTTGTGATCCGGACTCTGATGAGCTTGATGAAGAGTCCGAATCAGCCGGGCAATTGCGTAACACATTATCAGTCGGAATCGGTTTCAGTTTGACAGTTCAACAACATTCATTGCGTTATTTACGTGTTGAGCAGACAAATTTTTCGAACTTATGAAGCAATGGATTAGCAATTTGCTTCAAAATGATTCAGATTCCGATTGATAGTGTGTTACGCAATCAGGGCGCCGTTTCACTAATTATGAACTGATCCGTCACCCTGTCTATAATGTGATCGAAATCACACATTTTGTCCACTTCTTTTATTACGTGTTTAACGGAAACACTCCACCGCTGCGGCGTCACCTCTTTTTTTTTTGTTCTGTTCATAATAATGTCAGGACAAGGTTTGTGTGTACTAAGAAAATTTTCATTTATTTCATTAGTACCCATGCGAAGCCGAGGCGTTTCGCTAGTAGAAAACACTAAATGAAGTCCAAATGTGTAAGACTACTGCCTTATTGCCAGTAGCATAAAAATAATTTGCACGATTTTATTTCAAACAGTTATATTTTATTCTTGGATCGTAGTTTACGTCACTTTAAAGTTGAAAACTGTGTTCTATATTATATTTTACCTGTATAAGATATGCCTACAATTTTATCACTATGTTATAGTACTTTTCGGCAAACTTCACAATTGAGGTTATTATTTAAAATTGGCAGCACCTTTGTTTACATTTTTGATCTCGAATTCCATTTCTGGGTATAGTGAATTGTCGCCTGTACTGTCAGCATACTCGTTTCGAAAAGGGTACTTAATTTTATAAGGTTCTTTGGAAATAATAAAATGTTTGTTTTTATAGTCTTTATTAAATATTCTAAATTATAGCAATATTAAAGGGAACTTAGTAGGTATGTGACTACAGTAAAAATTTCTATTCGAAAACATTTCTTCATCAACAACCCCCATTTCTTCATTTTTGCAAATAAAATAAAAAATATATATTTGCACTCTACTCAATGATTTCTAGACAATGACCACGGAGCAAAATGACACTCCATATGCCAGTGTAAGAAAAAAAAAATTCAAAATCAAAAGTTAAAAATTAGAGGAGGAGCCCATACACGAAACGTAGAAAATATTGTACGGTGGTACGGAACCCTTCGTGTACGAGTCCGATTCGCACTTGGCCATTTTTTTTTAATTTCCTTCTATCGTCATCTTGGATTTAGAAACAGACTTCATATACCTGTCGCGGCCAACTATTTATTTAGCTTAATTAGCCTTTCAGTTAACAAACAGCCTAGCCTTAGGATGTAGCACTCGCCGGCCGCTGCCGCGGCACCGCTCGCTTCGCTCGCACGGCTCGCATGCGGTTGGTCACAGTCCCAACCTAACCTATGAACTGCGAAACTATTTATCTACTATTGCCCATTCCAACATTTTTACTACCCATGCATTTATTAGTCACTACTTGAGTATTTTTTGTAGTGACACTGTAGGATGATAGGATGATGTTATATCCACAGAACAGATAAAAGAGGTCCTCTTTAAGGTTCTGTGGATATAACCGGCCAAAGGAGAGTTCAAAAGTGGTATTATATTCCGAACATTTTTAAACTCTAATGTGATGTTACTTAATAGAAAGCTTATTTATTAAGCTACTCGATTATAGTTAAATATATATGATTTTTTCAGGCGCCCGTTTTTTGTAAAAAGGTGAAAAATGTTTCAGTACAAACAAAACGCACATAGCCTTTGTTTATTAATTTCTATACAATATAATTATTTAAATGTGGCTAAAGTTTCCGTTTCCATTATATACTTTGAGATTTTAATATAATTTTAGCTGCAGCTCCATGAAATGGAGACAAAAGATATTCATTATCAAAACGTGTCAAAAAAGGTCAAATCATGGCAGAATGACGTTGAAATAAAAAAAACACCTTATCCAATGACACTGTCATTGCCATTGTCACGTCATTTGCCATAGGATTGCAAACCCTAAAATATAAATAATGTTTGTAGTTAGTGATACAAGCATTTTATTTTTCAACACTTGTTTAAAAAAAACGGGTGGCTGTAAAAAAAATTAAATGCCCAAAGGCATCAAAATAATTACCCTCTTTCAGCCTATATAGCTCAGAAGGCTGTTTAAATTTTTAATTATTTTAGTCTGACTATAACCCACCCGTGTTCCTTCTGTTGCCTGTGCCGGGGCCACGGTAACTCTTTCGAACATCCCGCAATCCCGGCTGGCATCGGTCCTAGCGGACCCCTTCAATGCTGCTGACATCTCTTTGAGGCGCGCGTGGAACACAACGCGCCGTCGGCGTCGGCTCGGGCCTGGGTCCTTACCGGACGGCGAGCTACCCATTGCTCGCCGTCCGCAAGCCCGACTGTTCATGTTTTGCTGTCACACTAATTTACCAACCGCCGAAAAATTAAAGCAATGCCCGTTAATTTTTTCAACAGATTAACCTCCCTATCTATACAAATAAATAAAATTGAAGTGTTTGTTTGTAATGTCAAAATAACAGTTTTTTACTAAATGCATAAGAAAGTATATATTACGGTACTCACTTAAAACAAAAAACAATTGAAAAAAACTTTGTCCGTCTGTCTGTCTGTTTGTTCCTGCTTATCTCCGAAACGCCTGGACCAATTTTGACAGGACTTTCACTGTCAAATAGCTGATGTTATAAGGAGTAAGACTTCTTATATTTTTGAAAAAGAATTAGCGTTCCGCGCAAAAAAATTAAAACCTATGAGATGGTGAACAAATAGTGCGTGCGGGCGATACAACGCGGCGGGTCGGGGGTTTTTGTTAAAATGTGGTGTTATTGTATCTTATGACTTCCACGCGAACGAAGTTGCGTTACACAACTAGTGAGTGACTCTAGCCGTGTGTGCATGTGCATTGTCATTCATTAGTCGCAACGAGTCACCCAACCGTCTTTGCAAAGGGATGATCACGTATGAAACAATCCTCTCCGCATAAATCTGAGCATTGAGGTTGCCCCTGATCGAAATGAGCTCGGTTCTTCCACCGATCCAAATACCTGCCCAAACCATTATTGTTCCCCCTCCATATGAATGAACTTCCTGACAAAATTTCAAACGTTCTTGACGTCCAGAGGTCCTCCAAACTCGAGTACGCGAGCGAGTCTTGTATTCGGCATCATACCGAAACGAGTTTCATCGAAAAAGCAAATACAACGCCAGTCTTCTTCCTCTCAATTTCTGTGTACGCGAGCGAGTCTTGTATTCGGCATCATACCGAAACGAGTTTCATCGAAAAAGCAAATACAACGCCAGTCTTCTTCCTCTCAATTTCTGTGTTCGCGAGCCCATCGTAAACGAGCCCTATGGTTGCCGGGTGCTATAGGTGGAACTCTCAGCAGCCTTCGAGAACGTAGACGATTTCGGATGGTTTGGTCGCTTATCACTATCAGCAAGCCTGAAGAGCTTTTGAGCCTCGTTGCCAACATCATGGCGGTCATGGTACGATTCCGTCGAGCAGTATTTTGGATGTACTGGTCCTGTCTGTGAGTGGTGATGCGAGATCATCCTCCTTGTCACTCGGCCACGCTGCCGTCCAGTGTGTACGATATGCGATACAGTATACGATAGCGTGTCCAGAGGCGGCATATGACGCTCTGTGTAGTGCCAAAAGCGACAGCCGCAGTACGGTGCCTGGAGCCAGCTTGCAACATTCCGACGGCTCTCATCATCCCTTTTTGTGTCAAATGATGTCGTCGCTCCATATCGATGCAATTTTTTTCAGTTCCGATGCAGGAATTGTAATGGTTTTGTTAAAACGCGATTACACACTTCTATAGGAATCCTGATTGACAGTTGATTTTCTATTTTTAATCAAAATTTAAAGAAAATTATTCAAATAATGAAATTCACTACAAAGAATCAATAACGATCCAAAAAACTTAAAGTAATAATCTTGAATTGCGGCGATAGCAGTGGACTGCAATAGGCTGCGTCGATTGATTAATTGCGGCGATACTCTAAAACGTACTTAATCCCTACACATTTTTGATGTGTGTAGAATCCGCTGTTGTAAATATGATTTGTGACTATAAAAACTATGTATTTATGTATTTAAATAACTATAACCACAAAAACCATCAATACATCCTCTAAGTTAGATTTGTTCTCTTTTCAGAAATCATGACATTTTAGTCGCGAATCATATTTTGATCAAGATACAACCTAATACTGACCTGCAAATTGCAAAAACGCAAGAAAATAATTTGAATTTCGCGGGCTACAACTGCGGTATAGAAGTAGAATGTAGAGTTTGTCGGTGGCTGTCGAGCAGTGAACACGTAAAAAAACTGTCGCGCGTTCTGATGTGTCGTATAGGTACCTACGTACAGTGTGTGAATTGCTAGTGTGATTAATTTGAGTATGCCCACAGTAGTTAAAAAAATATGGCTGATGATAACGAGAGAGACGTACCTTCTCCGGGCCGATTTAGATTTCCACTTTTCCAGGTATAAAGAACAAAGATTAGCTAGGTATAATACTTACTTTCACTTTTCTTGACAACTTTTTCCATGATTTTCACATTTTTCACATTGGTTTTAGTTTTTTTTTTAATCTTTAGTTACAGAGCTTTTGCGAATATGACACTCTACTGGTATACAAAAGATTAATATTAATTTTTTGTATATACCTATAGCCTTCGTGTTATTCCCGCCATTAACTTTGTTTTAGTGTTGCCATGCCACTTTGCTAAACCGCCAGACGTGGCAATAGCACCACGGTGTTGTGGTTTTTGAAGTAGTATTATTTTTTTGTTTTATTGAATTCGTAGACAATTTTGGATCAATATTTTATTTTGGTATAAAGCACTAATAGTCATAAATATAATTACTAATTAAAATCATGAACAATTTTAGTACTGGCAGCATGATAGGCAAAATGAAAAAGTATAATTTTGTCTCTGGGCTCAGTTGAAGCTGCGTTCCAGTTACGAATTATAACAATACAGGCATTATGTTTATTTAAAGAGAAATATTTTATTGCTCATATTTTTTGAGATGTTGACAGATTATCTAGAAATTAAAACCTCATTTACGTAAAAATGTAGAAATTACAATGATTTAAAAGTGTTTTTCGTTTGCAAAGTACCAGCAATGGAATAATTTCGTTAATTACTGTTTATAAATGCATGAAATCCAATGCATAAGATAGTTGTATTGTATTTCGAAACGCAGTTTAAAATGTCATATCATTGATTTGATTTTACTGTTTGTCAGGCTACTCAGAATAAACTACTACAGTTTGTACCTATTATTTTTTGCACAAAATCTTTTCCACCATCGTTAAATTAATTACTAGGCGTTCAGCCTACGTTTAAGTAAGTTGCCGTGGCAAATTATGCTATAATGGCTTTAATTAAACTTCGTTGTGAAATTGCTTTAGAATCACCACAGTGTACGTAAATATTATTGTAATAACAGTATTTTTTACGTATTATTTGCAGAGATTGATGGATCCTTGGGGCAGTGAAGTTATCAAGTCTGAGGTTGTCTCGGAGTTCGAAGATAATTTTCAACCAACTTCCGAGTCCGAGAAGCTATCGGATTCTGAACAGTATCTCGCTATTTTAGGTATTTTATTGATAATAAGTTCAAGTTCTAATCACATTTTAACGACTTTTGATTGATTACATGTTGTCAGTCGGCTGTTTTGTTACACAATATGATTTAATGTGGGACAGTGCTTAGTGCGATGGTTACGAAATTATATCGAGTGTCACAGACCTCCAGCCACATTCACTCCACGAGGCGCAGTCGTACCACTACTGTTCGAAGGTCGCGCGCAAGCATAGAAAGACATTTTGCCCTTATTTAAAGTTTAGTGAATTTAGTTATCCGTCTACCTACATACTGCTTCATTTGTATTGTGGTAATTCTATTAAACTGTTTCCGTTAAGAAATATTGCTTGACATTAATTATAAATATTTTAACAATATATTATTCTCATTTTCAGAGCGCAAACTCAAGACAATCAAGTCCAAGAACAAAGTTGTGGAGAACCTAGCAGCATATAGAGCCGATTGTATTGACCGGTTGATGCGAGAGGGCTGCGACCTAGACCCTGTTGTTGGAGACACAGAGGACGAGAAACTGTTGCAGGAATAACTTCTCAAATAGTAAAAGAACATTGTAAGTAATCATGGCATCCGCGTCATCTTCTAATATTGACTTGTCAGGTGCAACTTACTGCATACTAACAGGAGCCTCTCAAGGCATTGGCAGGGCTATTGCAGCTGAACTTGCAAAGCACCTTGGTCCTAAATCTTTAATGTTACTGCTGGCACGTAACAAAGATCAACTAGCTAAGACAGCTGAGCTCTGCAAATCTGATAACATTAAAATTGTGTATGAGTCTATGGACCTTGCCAAAGCATCTGCACCGGACATGCTAGATGTGATTCACAATTCTTTAAAAGGTTATAAAATCACTGACTTTACTAACTGTGTCATCTTCCACAATGTTGGGTCTCTGGGCAACTTGTCAGTGGAGACTGAGCGCATGGAGAATCTGGAGGAAATGAGACAGTACTATGACCTGAATGTATTTAATGTAATCAAACTGAATACTCAGTTCCTTAAGGTTTTTGAGAAGGTTGAAGACAGAGTTATAATTGTGAATGTGACATCTCTGTGTGCCATCAAGCCAATGAGTGGTATGGCCAGCTACTGCAGTGGTAAGGCTGCAAGGGAGATGTATTTCAAAGTGTTGGCTGAAGAGAAGAAACACATCAGAGTGCTGAATTACTCTCCCGGGCCTGTAGAAACATCTATGATTGACTATGTCTTAGCTGAGACAGTGAACACCAATTTGAGAGATGTATTTTTGTCATTCAAGTCACAGGGGGCACTACTTAAGCCAGAAATTACGGCTAAGAAATGTTTAAAAGTTCTTCAAGAGGGCAAGTTCAGTCCGGGCGGTCATGTCGACTATTTTGATGATGAGTAGATCTTTAACTATCTAGAAGTAGCTTTCTTACTTGCATATTTGCCAACTATCAATGTGATTATAAATTATTAGCTTCCAAGTATTCATGTGATGTCTAACTAATGTACCTAATCTAGATTATTTCATATCAATCTGTGTTACTAACTAAAGCTATTTCATTTTGTATAGATGTATTTAGAACATTTAATGTGTGTCTAGCCATTGAACCCCATAGCACATCTCAAGTGTTGTGTGTCTGTGCAAGTCTTGCTGTGACTAACAATAACCAGCACCCTAATTGTGTAACACACTATCAATCACAATCTGAATGGTTTTGAACCATATTGCTAATCCATTGCTTCGTAAAATTTGCCTGCTCAAGAACGTAAATTGTTGAACTTGTTGAACTGTCAAAATTGAACTGATCCTACTGTAATCTCCTTACTAATAAACGTATTATATCAGGTGAATACACTGACTTCTCTTTTGCACTCGTCAGTAATTTGATTTTCGAAAGAAGAAGACAAAGCATTGTGTAACTATACAGACACTATACAACGTTTATTTGTAAGGAGGTAAGTGTGTTACACAATTGCCTGCAGGATTTTATAGTTAATAATCAAAGGTTAAACTTATTTCAGAATTGTTTTATGTTCTAAAAACCTTTACTAATGAATAGTTTGTTGTTAAATGGTTTCTGATAAAATATTCAGTAATAGTAATTTTTACCCCGGCTGGTAATTATTGATTTTGTTTTTTGTTTTAGCTTAGTAATTAAGTTTATGGAAAGTTCTAGAGGGTTGAAACTCGCACAAAATTTGATATCCTCGATATCTTTTTGTTATTTTCGAATATTAATATTATTTGCGATGATGTTTTATTATTCGTTTATTTATGTAAATTACGAATAAATTGAAAAAAATACTTGGAATATTTTGTCAGAAACTGCGAAGTGTAACCATCATAGTACTATAAATAAACATTTCATATATAAAATGAATTTGTCATGGTGTTTTTGAAACACGAGCCTCGTGTCATGTGTACCATGATGGTGTGAAACGAAACACTCGTAGTCAAGTAACATAGTTTGTTCCTAACATTCCATAAAGTTACATGTATGTAGTAGTCTATGAATGCAATTCATATTAACAATAAATGCTTGAAATAAAACTTGTTTTTGTTACCCCTACCTTATCTTTTATTATTTCATGATAATTAATATGAGTTACATTCATATTTTTTTCTAGAACAATACTTTATCAATTATCATTTAAACGTTTGACCCTTAACTCATGTTTAGTAAGTTTATCTATGAATCAAACTGAAAAGTAAGCATGTAGCTACTAGAGCATGGGTAGTAAGACCAAAAAATCGAACCAAGATTTTGAGTTCGCCAGCTAAGACTTAAAGTCGCTGCGTGTGTAACGCTTCGTGTGACTTATCCTGAAGATCTGAAGCCCAATTATTCTCGTAATTCAAAACGTTCAAAATCTAGTCGCGATCTCATCTCAGTGACAATCAATGTCAAAAATGTAGGGAAATTAAAGGTATTTCTGATGGCTCGGGTGAAACAAAATAAAACGATCGAGGGAATCTGAAGTGTGTGCCCTTAAACTGTTTTGACGCTTGCTCACAGCTGAGTCAAAACTTATTAACCTTTTAACCGCCCGACTTCATATCAGTTGTCGTGCCCCCAGCGCCGGGCACAGTGAATTATTACGGTATTTGGTCGTAAATATACGACCCTGGCGAAATGGACACGAAAATACTTGTCGGATCAATCCGACGTTGGCGGTTAAAGGGTTAATGAATGCTTTGAGCTGTCTCCCAGAGTAGGTGTAAGTACCTACATCAGGGTTGAAATCATTAGGTACTTACTGTGAAAGTATTCTGTTTGTGTTTATGTACTTCAGTATAACTAAGTCCAAATCGTCTAAAGAGAAATAATTTGGTTCCTGGAGAAGGATAAAACTTCTTTAGAAGGTGAAAAGAATAATTGAGCCTTGGTTTGCCAAAAGGTCTTGCTTGTTTGTCTTGCCAAAAAGTCTCTGCACAAAGTTGGAAATTAGATAGGTATCTACTACGACAAGGTAAGTATCGGGAATGGATTATCAATTCTTCAGATAGTAATAAACGTTTGCTTATAGAGGAATCGTTTGTGTAAACGAGGCTTGTACTCAGTGCATGTAACTTGAGTACCTACATAAACTACCTATGTAAGGCACTAGTTGAATAGTCCCACCTCCTTTGAAGCCAGGAAGTGACTAGCTATAGAGCTTAGACTATTTTCTCGCTTAAGAAACGTGCAATAGAGGTCCCGTGTCAGTAAGAGATACATGAATATATTTGTAGTGGATTGCTGACTGTTCACATTCACACTGCCGGCAAGAACTGTCTGTGTTGTTCGTTTCTTGAATGAGAAAATAGTCGATAGCTAGTCGCTTCCTCGTCGGACAGGAGGACAGGTGCCTAATCACTGGACCCGTCTACACGTTAGTAGTTTAAACAAAGCATAGGTACCTACCTACCTACTTGTACGTATAACCAGCGCAGGTGAAGCCGCGGCTTTCCATTCTGTACAAGGCCAGAACGCAAGGGTGTGAAACTAATCGCGTATAGATTGGAAATCACTTTTTTACCAAGGTCTTCCAATAACACGAGTAGTAGGTACGCAAATACTCGCGTATACTTCGTAGTGACCTAACGAACTGCCTTATTCCATAATATACAGTGCCAATACGCATACGAAGTAATCGTGTATATGTCGCAGCCGAATTTATTGTATGTGTGGCTTATAATGCCGAATCGATCGCAAAAATGAAGGTAGGTAGGTACTGGATTGAAGGACCAATTGGTTTTGGTTAGGTTAGAACTGTGACCAACCACTCGCGAGCCGAGCGACCGCTACTTCCAAGTTGGTCGCAGTTACTTGGCTATTTAGTATTTTTAGAACTGACTTTCATAAAACTTTATATTAAAATTTGTCCAATCACTGTTTTCACTCGAGGTAGGGTCATTTTCGTTCTACTCGTTTTACTTATATATTTTTTGTTCGGACGCCACTATTGTTGTTATTTATTTAATCCTACACTAACAAAGTTTAAATATGATTCCATAAATTAATCAGTGATTTTATTAAACTATAGCTTTAAAACTCTTGTCAAGCGTAAGTGATGTAATTAGTATAGTTTGGAACCAAGACGCGCGCGTTCACGTTACAAACTATACACGAGCAGTACGCAAAATTCGTGTATACATTGTAATCACAGATTTAAAAACAGTATTACAATGTACCTATACGCGAGCAGTGTCCTATGGCTGCGTTTTAGCCTTGTATAAATTGGAAAGACGCGGTGATGGCTGAACTTGCGCATGTCACAACATCGCCATCATCTTCCTGCCCTTGTCTCATGTTACGCGGGGCGGCGCAACACGTTTTCTTCTTCCATTCTCCCCTGTCAACTGTCACGCTATCATTCACTGCCTTCTCTTTCATATCATTCCTCGCACAATCCGTCCATCTTTTCTTAACTTTTCTTTTAACATCCATACTAATTAGGTATATTAGAGTAGTGAAGCTACAACATTCATTAGAGGGAAGCCGAATGTAAAATTGTTCAGTTCTCATAAACTCAATATAACATCATTTTAATATTACCTCAAAAATTTAACTCTTCCTTTACTTTACTTTTCTTAATTTAACGCCTATATAACCATAGATACACGTTTTTATAATGTTTATTTTTATTTTATGATATTGTAGGTATTAAATACTTGTAATATAACTATGTATTTGCTATATTATTTAGTAATAGTAAACTCAAGTACAGTCATTGTTCCGAAGGGAAGCCGGTAGGAATGCGGTTGTATGAAGCCGTCGCCACTGGTATACTAATATATAATTATAATAATATACGTATATATGCGAATTTGGCACACGGATGGACCAGGCCCGGGTCTACGGAGTGCAGAGGGTGCACTGGCACCGGGCGGCAAAGATTGGGACGAGGGGGGGGGGGGCAGCCACCAGCCAGTTTTTCCTCAAAATAAATTCAGAAAATGAAAAAATGCTAAATCTGTAGGCGCCGCCTGGCGCGGCATTTCACATGGACTCAATTTGGCTTTTAAATATGACATGGCTTTGAATTCAGAGGAACTCATTTCCGAACTTGAAGTTTTTAAAGAAACCGGGGCACTTTTGCATGCAAATATTTCTCAAATAGAACCTGTTTCTTTATTAGAAATGATATGTAAAAAAAATGATTTACAGGATGCATTTCCTCACTTGAGCATAGCTCTTAGAATTGATGCAACCCTATCTACAATTGCTGCTTCATCCGAAAGAAGCTTCAGTAAGATGAAGCTCATCAAGAATTATTTGCGTTCCACGATGTCCCAAGGCCAAGAGTGCTCGTCGGGATTGGCAATATTATCAATTTAGAGCGAAATAGCCAACAATCTCGATTATGACATTGTAATTGACGACCTCGCTGAAAAAAAGTCGAGAAGAATAAACATTTAGAATTATTTACTTTAATAACCATTTTTTTTTAAATCTCCTAGTATTATTTGTTTAAAAATTTTCTTCAGATAGTTGAAAAATTTAGCCTAAAGGGCGGCAAATTTGTACTCTACACCCCTCTTTTAAAAATGTAGATCCGGAGCTAGTCACTTATATAAGAAAATCTCCTTCTGCAGGTATGATACCCACACAGTAATGGCAGGTCGCAAGAGTCTGTTCATATTCCTGATGGGCTTGGCGTGGAAGTGCCGCTACAGTATGCCGCTGCTGCTGAGCGGCACCGTGGCCATACTCGGCAGGGCGTGGATGTTCCAGATCAGGGTACACACAGTACACAGGCTGCATGAGAATGAGGTAATTGTCGCTTTAATTACATAACATTACGTCTCTAATATAACATCACGCCTTATGTCCCGAAGGGGTACTTGAAAGGTAATCTCCATTGCTATGAAGGAGGTATAGATATCTGCCAGTGTTTTTACATACGGGATTATCAGCCGCAGAATACCTGCATTTACGTAGGCATGAATCCCTTTCATTACACAAATCGGATACCTATGTGCCTAGCTACTAGTTTGCGCCGATTAGATTATCTGTTTGCCCTTGCATGCATTAAGTCTTTGCCAGTTAATTCGATTACCTGCTGCAGCCACTGGTATTTTGTAACAAGTAGGTACTGGAAACTAAGCGTATTAACATGTATCAATCCTTTCTATAAAAACGGTATTACGCATGTTTACTTACAAAGTAGTCTGCTGGGCAGTTTGTTGCGCCACTTCTTCTTCCCAGCACTTGGAATTGGTGAAGGGCGGGCGTGCCGGGGGCTGTCTTATGTAATTCTTTTTTTGTTTGTTTGAAAGGGTGGTCTTCACAGGTGGTCCCATTGTCATCAGGTCAGGGATTGGGATCTGATGATGGGATCCTGGAGAAATCGAGAGAAATTCAAATATTATAGGCACACCTACAGCGATTTGGGTATTTTTATACTAACCTGTGTTTGCTTTCGGAGAGCATTATTTGATGAAGTGAAACTGATGATAAAGACCACAGATGGCCACCGGAACAACTCAATAATAAGTATTTCACGGGTTGCGCTTCGATTACTTTAAAATGATTGATCAGCAATATAAGCTCGTCATAATGCATATGGTGAATTGGAGCTGATGGTGAAGTACCAGGAGAACTCCTCAACAATTAACGTCCCTGCATCGGGAAAAGCAATATTTTGTGATAAGCAGTTGACATTAGGCTATAGTAGGTAACTTAGATAAATTACTTGAACCGATGCACTAAAAAGTGAAAAATAAAAACTTTTTACATAACATCATCACGCCTTGTTTCCCCGAAGGGTTAGGCAGAGGTGTACCTATATAGTACACCCACATTTCGCCAGTTATGTTTAAGTCCCATGCAATAGGGGGCGAGCCTATTGCCATCAACCGGGCACAAATCCAGACTCCGGGCTGCTACTGACAAGTTCCAGATGGAAAAACCCAATAACACTTTGCCCGACCTGGGAATCGAACTCAGGACCTCATGCTCGGCAGTAGCGCTTGCGACCACTGGACCAACGAGGCAGACCAGAAACTTTTTTGGAAAAAAAAAAAAACAACCGACATTCAAAAAACACTACAAAGTGAAAAATAACTTTAATTTCGGAAGTCGGTGGCAAAAACCTAAAATACAGATCCCCACCGACACTGACTTCCGAGATTAAAGTTATTTTTCACTTTGTACCTAGTATCTATTTTTTTTGGAAGTCAGTTGTTTTTTTTTTGCAAAAAAGTTTTTTTTGACGTTATAGAAGTGCTGATTCTCAGCCTAATTGGAATAAATGAAAGAGGAATTTTGATTTTGATTTTACCGTTAAGCAGTTTGTATGAAAGTTTTGGGTTCAGGTATCTGCTGATGATCTGTCTACAATTGGCATCACATAAAATGGTTGAGCTTTATCTCTTCAAACCCCTGGAGCTAGACCACCACCTCTTAAAGCAGTATTATTTTAATCTTACTTGATTGTGGGAAAGAGATGGAGCTAGACGTCCTGTATAGCTCCATCTCTTTCTCACACTGAAGTAACATTAAAATAATACTGCTTTAAGAGGTGGTGATTGGCCCCCAGATCATCGACATTCCATTCACATATACATAAATAATAGACCATGAACCTGACATCGGGTCCTTCTGAATCTGATTGAGTTGAGACAAAATCAAAATATGCATATTTTGCGTCAATATGCATATATACCAAGGATTGAACTGATGCCAGATTGTTCGTCTAATGTTCCTTTTACCCCGAGTCCTATTTAAAAGCGTTCGTCGTCGCGTTCATATGTCACTTTTAGTTCGGTGAACCTGAACGCGTGGTCGCGTCGCCAGAGAGCGCTTTCCGGTTTTCCCAACAAAAAGTGACAAAATTATCGTGTCAACGCGACGATCGCTTTCATTTAATACGCGGCCTTAGGGCGTTGTATGCCTGCTATGGTCGCGGGATGTTCGAAAGAGTTACCGTGGCCCCGGCACAGGCAACTGAAGGAACACGCGTGGGTTTTAGTTAGTAAAAGTCTGACACGCACACCCGCTCCGCCCAGAGCGGGAGAAGTCATTTGATGATTTCCCACCCATAAAAAAAGGGTGATGTACGCAGGTCCTTTTAAATGGTGAGACCCGTAGATCCCCAGAAGAGCTCTTTCGCAAAAATCTCAGTTACTACTACCCACTGCACACAAAGTGTTATTCATAGGCAGGTAGTAGATATCTAGCAGGTAAACATGCAGTCACTTAGTAAGAACAGATTTTATTTCCAGTTGGCTTACTATGACGAGGATGATGAACAGGACGACGACGAGGCTACGTGGGACACCGAGTCCTCAGATTCGTGGGAGACCATCGTGGAAGAGGTGGCATACGGCTGATCACACAATGGCCCACCCTCAGCCATCGCGGGTCAAACCAGCCCCGACGCGACGGTTACTTGTTAAATTGTAACAAACATCGGCGTAGCTAGGTGCACGGGAATTTAATTTATTATGGTGGCTTAGGTTTCTGCCGTATTTGTATATATTATCGTTATAGATATATTATTGTTTTTTTTTAAAGATGGTATTCTGTGTTATCTTAAGTGGTGCTTTTGGGTTCCAATAATTATATTTAAGACGATTTTTAACACTGTATTTTGGGATCTCTCTCGTGGGAGAGAGATCCCAAAATACAGTGTTAAAAAATCGTCTAAAATACACCATTTGACATTGGTGTCAAATGGTGTTGGGTAATAAATCGCATGAAAGAATCTTTAGTGACAATACTTATTAAACGTGTTGTCGAACGTATACGCTGCACAACCGCAACGCTCACGCCGCTTCAACGTGACATAAGTCTCGAATTTTTGATAGTATCTACGCGATGATAACGCAGCGACTACGCTAGATGTGAAGACACCTTCTAATTTAGACTTGGTAACAGAATCTGACGATAAATTAATGGCACAAGGTGTTTTTGAAAAGTGTCGACTTTGTCTCTCGTCGTTTCTGTCACTCATTCCAGTGTGACTATCTCTTTCTAACGCTCGATGACTGTGTCATATCTGTGACTGTTTATTTTAAAACGGCGCTCTTGGCGACGCCCGTTTTTTTTTTTGTAAGTGTAGCAAACCTCATAGAGTTATATTACATATTTATGACTGACTTAGGTATTTATAAAATGCTCTGTCGCCTTGTCGGATACAGATCGTTTTTCAATAGCAGAATTTGAAATGCCTTAATTCTGGCATAGGTAGGTACTTATGGTTTTTTTTTAAAGGATCTACCTAAACTAAACGGTAAAAGTGTTGAAGAAGTTAAAAGAAGTAAGATAAGTAGATATGAATCAGATATAACTTATGTAAAAATATTGTAGGTACGGTCAACATTACGACAGCAGTAACACTTGAACTGCGAAACTGTCCTTTCTGCCGCAAAATTAAGGCGCTGTCAACTTCTACTTGTTACCATGGACGTGCGGTTGGCTGTGCCTTACAGAATGTATTGAAATTATAAGACCCTGTAAAATAAGATCATATTCACTCAAATATAACGAGAATACACACTTAGGTCGCCACCTAAGTGAGACCTGTTCTCGTTATATGACGAAAACACTTAGGTCACACTTAGGAGGCGGCGTATTTGAGTGTCACGGAAATCCACGCTACGCCAGCGTGGATTTCAATCGCCTGAGGCGTAGGTACCTACGCAACGGCCTCCTCGGACTACAAGCATCCGGAATCTCCTGGGCCCGAAAAAAAATGGCCCCAGACAAGCCCGGATCCAATCCGTCTCTCAAGCAATCTTTTGAATTGTGCCTGTATTGACTACATCGGATCAGGGGCCATCCGATCCCGAATTTCATCCGGAAACAACCGGATCGTGCTCTGGTTTTCTCCGGCCACTCGGTCCGTTATTTTTCGGCATAAGGGGCGGGACCTTTCAATATAGTATGTAGTTGTATGGAGCTGACCACACGACTCCGAAAAACGTTCGTTCCGAGCGCTTCCGATTAAATCACTTCATCATTTTTGGATATGACTTGTGCAATACTCCTTCCGTTATGCGGTCTACGTGAAAAGGATGAAACCCAGTATCTTTTGCTTTCATTTGTTTGGTGTTCCTATTTTATTAACGGCCACAGCGAAACACAAAACTTCAAACTAAAGTTAAAGTTTCCATTTGAAACACCAAAGTAGTGACTATTCAGCGTAAGTGCTAGCGACCGACTGATTAAATTTCTCTCCGGATTCAAACGGACCGCGTGTAGTCGATAGCATGCCGAATTCGGATTTCTCTCGGACCAGGGAGATTCCGGACGAGAACCTTAATAATGAATATTTCATAAAACTTCCGTTCCATGGTTTACTTAAATTGTCAAAGCAACAAACGAAAGGTCTCACATTAGCAAGTTAATTTTAACGTAGTAAAAGTAGTTTAAATAAAGGTGATTTTACTTAGAAAAACAGAATGTAACAGTGACAGTGAGCGAAGCGAGCTCAAACATATTAGCACTTGTATACCTACATTAGGTTATGTTTTCACCACTCATACGTGATTCATAATTTAATAAATAATAAGTAAAATTTCTTTATTAGCATAAAAAATGTGTACAAAGTGAACCCCCCTGACTCCTGCGCTAGGTAACAAACAACACCTGTGTTATAGAAGCCAGTGTCTTTTCCCTATCAGTCAGTAGGATCTAGACTTTATGCAATATAAATAGATAGATAATGATTTCATACAAAAATATAAATTACTTTGTCGACTTATGCAGTAAAGTTCTAGAATGAAAAGATTTTAGGCTGCAAGAGCGAGCGAAGCGAGCTCGAATGTTTTAGCACAGCTTCGGATAGGTTATTTTTCTTTTGACCATGCATACAGAGTTACTATGTCGACTCATGAAGAAAAGTAGGATATAAGAGTGAACGGATTGAGCTCGTAAATTTTTGCACCTCGGATAGCGGAGGTTATCTTTTCAGCATTACAGTTCTAGAATGAAGAGAACCCTAGGCTGCAAGAGCGAGCGAAGTGAGCACGAACATCTTAGCACCCCACTTCGAATAGGTGAGATTTTGTTTCGACCATTTATACAGAAATATGAGTTTACTTTGCCGACACTTAAGAACAATAAGACTACAAAGCCTCGGATCGGATCGGATAGCTAAATATTTTTCGTGTTGAAGAAAGCTAAAATAAAGTATGCTAAATTGTGGAGTGTTGTTCGGCCGCCCAAAGTGTCGCCCAGGGCGGACCGCCCGCGCGCCCGGCGCCCACTGGCTCACTGTCACACTGCACTGTTTGTATTTACAACTGAAACTTGCACCTGAGATTACTTTCTTCTTCGATATCCTTCTGGGTTCAAAATATGTATTATTTTGTAAAACATACTGTGTGTGTACTGTACCTACCTAATATGAATAAATATATCAATTTCAATCGGTCTTTCGTTCAATTTTACCCTATTTTCCATGTTCATTTTTAGGGTTCCTTAGCCTAATGGCACAACACTGTGACACTTATAATTTCGTCCTGTCCGTCTCTCCGTCCGTATGTCACACAGCCATTTTACTCGGAGGTAGGCACTATATCCATGATAATTATTGTGCTTGAGATAATTAGTGAGATATGAGCTTGTGGGGCACAAGCTCTAACTAACAAGAACAACCCCTAACAAGCCCTCTAACTTTTCAACTATGCGGTGGTAAATTCTGAAAATATTGAAATAGCTAGAACTTAAAAATACTTTCAATGAGAATTGTTTCGAAGAAGATTTGCGTCGTATAGTTTTTGAGATTATGGGATATTTTCTAGCAACCGCAGAAATATCTTTGTTATTCTCGTTTCTTTGAGAAATGCAATGAATTAAAAACTTAATTTTGCTGTTGATAAAATCAAATGTGTGCATGTGTAAATATTTATCCCGATTACGGAACCCTTCACTGTACGTGGCTTGACACGCATTTGTCAGTTTTTTCCTGATTGCGTATTTTTTATTAGAAGTTTTTTTATAGAAATGAATATTTTACTTATAAATTAAAATACTCAAACATATGTTTTTATTTTACACTTGTGTATGCGTATGTACAAAAACCACACCACACTATTTTATACATTTCAGAAGATTCATCATCATCATCATCAGCCTACAGCAGTCCACTGCAGGGCATAGGCCTCTCCAATTGCACGCCATTCAGCTCGATTCTCTGCATCTCTCATCCAGCTGCTACCAGCCACCCTGCGAAGATCGTCGCTCCACCTAGTCTGAGGGCGTCCTACCTTACGTTTGCCGATTCGCGCTCAAACTCAAACTCAAAGCATTTGTTTCAATTAAACCAATTACAGGCACTTTTGAATTGTTAAAGAGTCAGTCAGTTAGTCAGAAAATTGAAGCTAGTCGCCCATTCCAAACCGTAGATCTCTATGGAGAAGAATGGGCAAGAAACTCCATGGACACTCTTTTAAATCAAAATTGTTACAAAATCCTGGGTAGGTACATTGTTATTGTTCTTGTTGCTTCTGTATGTGAGAACAATGTAAAAAATAGATAATTAAAACAATTTAAAATATAAGATTAAAAATAAGCCCTGGCAGCTAAGAGATGACCAGTCTCCACTGACGGCGCCCGTTCACGAACATGACGCGTGGATCAGCACCATCCAGCTCAACCATTTTGTAGGGAACCGAATGATCCAACACACGCGCCACCATCAGCGAGACATTTAAGTGAGCATGACATACTCTCAACTGCCATACTCTTTCAAGTCAACATACCTACATCATAACATAAAACCGCTCCATGGTACTCACATTTACAAAATTGAAAAGATGCTTCTAATTTATACAAAACTATAGTTTGCAATGATTGTATTAAAAGATTAGTAAACACTAAATCTATAGTCTATATATAGTCAATAAGTCTATAGTAATAACATAATGTCAGAAAAAAAAGGGACGCATTTCTTCCAAACAAAAAAAAAAAAAAAAATTTACAAAGCCCAAGTGGCTGTGGAGCAGGACCAGCATTTAGCCAAGCATTTTTATCTATGATATAATCATTCAACCTATAATATGCTTGTCTACATAGTGTGCGTTTAATGCATGTTTTAAATTGCTTCTCATTTAGTTGAAGAATATCGAGAGGTAATTTATTATAACATTTTACACAGTACCCCATAAAAGAAGTGTGTACCTTAGATACCTAATCTGAAACGTTATTGATCTAATTTGTTCCTATTTCTAGTGTTAAAATTATGCCGATCACTTATCTTACTAAAAAGATGTAGATTTTTTCTAACATACATAATATTTTCATATATGTATATATTGACAAGGTACCGTCATGATGTTAATTTTTTTAAACAGTTCCCTTAGAGATTCGCGACTGCGGAGGTTATAGATGGCTCTGACAGCCCTCTTTTGCAGAATAAAGATAGAATCAATATCTGCAGCCCGTCCCCATAACAAAATACCGTAAGACATGACGCTATGAAAGTAACTAAAATAGACCAGTCTCGCGGTATCGACGTCTGTTAATTGGCGGATTTTCCAAACAGCGTAAGCAGCCGAGCTTAGCCGCCCTGCTAGTGATGTTAAATGAGGACTCCACTGCAGCTTTGAGTCCAGCGTAATTGAGTTCGACGAATTGTAGTATTTCCTTATTCAATACTACGTGACATTCACTACTTCTAACATTTGGTAACGTGAATCTTATGCATTTAGTTTTCTTCTCAAGAACACGTCTACCCCAATGGTCATCGGTTCTACGGCTAATATGGCCGGCCCATTGTCACTTTAGCTTGCTTATCCTGTGAGCTATGTCGACAACTTTGGTTCTTTGCCGGATCACCTCGTTCCGGATTCTATCCCTCAGAGAGATTCCAAGCATAGCTCGTTCCATAGCTCGCTGAGCAACCTTGAATTTGAACGAGCCGTACTGTGAGTATCCACGTTTCGGCTCCGTAAGTCATAACAGGCAGGACGCATTGATTGAAGACTTTAGTTTTTAGGCTCTGCGGAATACGTGACGAGAAGAATCGACGAAGCTTCCCAAACGCTGCCCAACCCAGCTGAATTCTTCTGTTAGCCTCTCTCTCAAAGCTGTTCTTACCGAACTGCAGTTTGCCCGAGGTAAACACATTCTCGAACACCCTCGAGAGCACCGCCAGTGACGGCCATTGACAGCAATCGGTGGGTTTTGTCCAAGTTCATCCGGAAACCATTGCGTACAGAAGAATGAACTAGGCCGTCCAGCATCTGCTGCAAGTCATGCAGCGATTCAGCCAATATTACGATATCATCTGCAAATCTCAAGTGTGAGATGTACTCGCCGTTGATGTTAATGCCGCGACCTTCCCAGTCCAGCGTCCTCCATGCGTTAGAGAACAATTTCGGGGAAATTACGTCCCCTTGTCTCACCCCTCGACGCAGGGGATATGTTCAGTTCGCTGGTCCTTTCAGCTTAGCTTAAAGTATTACGCGGCAGCTTCTTTGTAACCATCTAAAATTGATCGGGTCACCGCGGTTAAGCACTTCATAATTCTGCACGTCTATTTTTCAATTATCTCTTAATTATTAAGTGTATTACGTTGAAAATTTACAAGTATTAAATTCAACCAATGTCCTAATTATTGATATAACATTCACTTATTACATATATCCACAAGAAACTCGGTAAATCGGTGGTTAAATAATTCCGCTGCGCATCATGGCCCTAACTGAATTTAATTTTCATCACTAAATAGGTATATGGACAGTATGGAAACTAGGCCTACCTAATTGTAGAAATAATTACCTACGCTACGCTACATTGGAGCGTTAGGGTTGTCACAAAGCCGCAAATTTGGAGCAGCGTTACCTACAGCGTGTAGCGGGGCGTTTAATGGAATTGCCCATGTAACGCCCCGCTGCACGCTGCATGAAACGCCCCTCCGAATTTGCGGCCTTAATGTTTGTAAAATTGAAAAGTGTTTTATTATTTAAGGGCCTATACTACCTCAAATGGCTAAGCATGATCATCCGTTATGTCGAAAATATTGCAGCATTAATTTTGAAATAAATATATGGTAAAGTTGAGGGTTAATATTGTACGCTCACGGTGCAATTTAGGGCATGGCCAGCGTTATCGCAAGATGGCGCATGTCATGACTTCATCTATGACGATTCAAGGGACATCCTTATCGCGCTCACGCTAATTTGGAACGGCTGTAGGCACGCTCAAATCGATTACAGCGCTATTCGGAACGTAGGGCAAGAACCTGTGCAAAACATATTATTCTGTTCTCTGCGTCTCAATATGCTTGAAAGGCAGAGAAATGTGGCATATAATCCCACTCTGACGCGCCCCGCCCAGTCCCACAAAATCCTACAATTAGAAAGAAAAAGAAATATTACTTATGCAATTAATTATGCATTAGTGGTGCATATACAATTGCGAGTGTGTGTGTGAGAGCGGAATTTTTTCGGAATAAAGTCTCGGACTCGATAATAAAATTAGGTCAGTCACCTTTGAGGAGAGCACTTGCTATTTTTTTCTTGTCACGAGACGAGCCGCGCGCGCATTGTCCTTTAGGAAAAGTTTTTGTTGCTGTTGACCTGACACCACTAGATTTCTTTTTGTGGGGGCCGTAAAAAACGAGGTGTATGCACGAGAAGTGATCACTGTGGACGATTTAAAAATTAAAATAATGAATACATACATACATACATAAACTTACGCCTTCTTCCCATGGGGGTAGGCAGAAACTACAGAACGCCACCTGCTACGATCCTTACATACTCCTTTTGCCTCGTTTACATTCATACATCTGACCTTTCTGAAGAACATCAATAAGATCACTATTTGTCTTCCTAGGGCGTCCCCTTCCGGTGTTTCCACTCACATCTGCCGTGCAAATACCTTTTGTTAGTCTTTTGTTAAAATAATTAATGCCTTCGACAAACTAAAAATAACGGCAGATGGGGGACTTGTTACGTTACGACGAGTCCGTGAAAATTTAATAAGACGATGTCGCTTGTGCATAATTAACAACGGACAACATAACATAACATCACGCCTTGTTTCCCCGAAGGATTAGGCAGAGGTGTACCTATAGTACACCTACATTTCGCCAGTTAACAACGGAGACTTTGAAAATTTTATAATTTGACTCTATTGATGATGTAAATTCTGATTGCGATATGATATTAAGTGATTAATCATTCAATCAGTGATCTTTTAATTAGCAACGCGCAACTTTGTATTGTTCTCCGATTAAAGTCATAGTATAAAGAGAGGAAGTAGGCTATCTCCGGCACAATCCGCGATATAATTGCCTACTGTCTCAGGGTTGTCACTTTTAGTTAAATTTTAATTCAGTGCCAATAAATTGGCAAGGGTCGGGAAGTTGTATTTTTTACTTGTATTGTCTGGGTACCTAAACGATGATGAAACCTTTCACGATGAAAGAAAGAGCGACGGGTCAGCAGACGGGCGGCGCGGGGCGGTGATGAGCACGAGTAAACGGTAGGTTTTACTGATAGTACTGTCACCAATTCATTAGTTTAAAGCCCAGCCCTTGCCAAAGATAACACATATCTCTGTATAACTAATTCAGTAATCATTAGTCAATAAAGTTCAACAATGGTTTTCCTAACAAACACAGAAATTTATTCAGATTCATAGCAGTATTATTTATAAAAAAAAAAGCCAAACCCAAACACACAGCAATACGTTCTCCTGCGATTATCACACATTTTTCATTCATTTAGCGGTGCCGAAAAGCCGTGACGCGCGAACCTCGTGCGATGTTAGCCCCGACTGGCGCGCTGCGAAACGGGCCGAGATTTGTTTAAGTGTGCGTGCGGCGACGCATAGATACTTTGGCGCACACATACAAGCCGCGCGCGGTGCGTTTGTATGAAGATAACGTACTTCCTCTCTTTATACTATGCTAAAGTGCCTGCACCTACCTACCTGCGCCCCGCACCGCCGCCGCCCCGCCCCGCACCGCCGCCGCCACGCCGACTTTGCGTAGATAAAGCGTGTTTACTTTTTATGCAGTTGATTCTGCTATTTATTTTGTTTGAAAACCACAATTTTTAAATTTTCCATTAACTACTAATCTTCGTGTTTTAAAATGTTTCGATGGATTAGTACTGTGCTCGTTTTCATTTAATGTCGTACATCCAGATACACGTTCTATGCAGCTAATGGGTGGCTCACCTGGCATCCGCTTGGTCACGAAGCTAATCATACATTTTGTTAGCCACGCGATCCGCGGGGCACTTCAGTAGGAATCGGTTTAATTTTGACAGTTCAACAACAAAGTTCATTGCGTTGTTGAGCAGACAATTTTTTTGAGCTTATGAAGCAATGGATTAGCAATATGCTTCAAAATCATTCAGATTGTGATTGATACACAGTTAGGATGCTGGCTACACTGCCATGGAGTCCCGCTGAGGTATGCTCTTATTGAGTGCATATAGGGTAGAACGTGGATGAGGCTGGCACAGGAGCGTGGGGATTGGCACATAAAAAGAGAGGCCTATGCTCAGCAGTGGGTGAAAACGGGCTGTGGATGATGATGATGATGAGTGCACTAAGGTAGATAATACCTCTAGAACTAGGTAGGTACTTATATTAATGAAGTTTTTCTTTAAGAGCGTTTACGACGAACGGCATTTCATACAAACTTTCAAGTCCTGGTTTTTCGAAATGAATGAACCGATTTTAATGAAACTTCATACGTAGAATACATAAGTCTAAATATTAAGTTAAGAACATTTTCTAAAAATGTTACAGCTAAATTCGACCGATTTTAAAATTTCCATAGAAACAGAGATTTCCAATTATGTTCTTAAATAACTTTTTAGACCTATCTATCCTGCTTATGCGTATGAAGTTTAATTAAAATCAGTTCATTCATTTCGAAAACAAGGACTTGAAAATGTGTATGTAATTAATTTTAATCAACGCGTACGGACCCGGGAGCCACTCCTAAAAATATTGCATGTCTTGAATAAAACCTCTCCGCTATTAATGTCACAGGCTAGTTGAAGTTAGCTAATTGTCAATTATGACAACTAGCACTTCAATTAACAATCCATCAGAAACATGTATTTGTAGTCCACAGTTTTGGTTTTTCCTTTTAAATTATTTAAGTTAATATTTTTTTACAATAACCCGACACGAAATCGTTATGTTTTAATTATTTATATAAAAAATAAAATAAAAAACAGTCAAAATGAGTAAAGAACTAGTCGCACCAAAAAAAAAGCCTGTCATGCCCTCATACATGAACTTCATCATAGGAGGCACTAGCGGGTAAGTTAACATTATTTTGTGTAAAGTTGGTAAGACAAAAACCTCTTCAAAGGTCTTATAGAAGTTTCTTATCAGATCTAGGTATACAATACATGCACTGAAGTGTCTGTTTGTAATGTCAAAAAACAGCTTTTTACCCGACTGCGGCAAAGCCAAGAAAGGAGGGTTATGTGTTTAATCTGTATGTACTGATTTATGATATGCAGACATGATTTTGCGTCCAATAAGTATTAGTAGTTATGGTCACCATCGACTACGTGCGCCAATATATTTAAGAAGGCCTAAGTTTATTTGAAAAGAACACCACAATTATTATCTATACCTATGTTTAATTGACAAATCAAAGGAACTTCAACTATAGACCGACCGCTTTAATAAGTCTTCGCCCTCGGGGATCCATCCATCGGGCCATCTTTTCAAAAATCTTTGATAGTACAGGCAATAGGGAAATCGGCCTGTAGTTGCCAGGATCCGTTTTTGAACCCTTCTTAAAAATTGGAATTACTCGTGCAATTTTAAACTGATCAGGGAACAGGCCTTCCTCAATACAGTTATTATAAAGTGATGCCAGTGGAGTAGCCAATATGTCAATATTATCTATAATGATAGTCAGAGGAATTTCGTCATAGCCTGTAGATGATTTTTTGACCATTTTTTCACTATGTTGAAAATTTCAAGGGGTGTGACTGCCTCAATACTCATGTTAGAGTTTACTCTGCTGACACTTTCAGTCAGATATGTAATTGCCAATTTATGATCACACGCTTTAAGGCGGACATTGTTGTCGAACTTTGTTGAAAAAATGTTAGCTACGTCTACAGCATTTTTAATAATTGTGTTGTCTATCTTTAGAATAATTTAGTCATTGTCAAGATTTTTCGTAGCATTGCGCTGTCGATTGACTATTTTCCAAATCATCCTGCTAGAATCTGATGCCATTTCTATTTGTTTTCTGACACTGTTCCTTTTTGCACAACTTAACACTTTCTTATACGTTCTAATATACTTGTACGATATTCAACAACCGAATTGTCGCCTTGCGTCTTATCCAATGTGTTTAAGAAACGGTTATATCCGCTTAACTCATCAAAATGTAGGGAACAGCTGATTTTTTTTTCGCGATTTCAGGTTTGGTCCCATAGTAAAAGTTGTTCATAATGATAAGTACAGTGACCCCTTAAGAGGTTGTCCGTTATTTATGTTACATCTTGTATATTACTGCGTAAAGACTGGGCGAACCGCATGCTAAATGACGCCTCGAACTTGATCTCAGAACGGTATTTGCTAAACCGAAGTGAACTAATCTGCGATCTGCGTCTTCGGGAGCGGTCGTAAATTTTATACCTACGCCAAAATCGCAAGTTGTGTCGTGAAGGGTTGTAATGTGTGAACTACGACAAAAAGCGTAATAAAAAAATAATTATCAACATTTCATATCACCGGTAAATCAAAAATATGTAATCAAATCAATTTCTAACATTATTTAAAACAATTTTCTTTTCTACTTGTCTCAATGTTGGGCAAAAACGACGCGAGGCCATGCCTACCGTACGGTTGAGCGATACAACTGTAGCGGCGCGCGCTGCACGCGTTATAGCCAATAAAAAGAAAAAATTGAATCATTAGGTACTAATATTTAGAATTGAATTAAATATATTATATTAATTCAATTTTATATACTGGTAAAAAAAAAATCTATAAAAACAACGATGATACATACATACATAAACTCACGCCTTCTTCCCATGGGGGTAGGCAGAAACTACAGAACGCCACTTGTTACGATCCTTACATACTCCTTTACACGCACGTCGGTTGCGAGTACTACGCACCTGACCTTTCTGAAGAACATCACCAATAAGATCACTATATGTCTTCCTGTCTAAAAATACCTTTTGTTAGTTGACTTTCATTCATTCTCTCAACATGACCAAACCATCTAAGCATACTCTTTTAAATTTTTGTCACTATATCTTCTTTTAAACCGCACCGTTGCCTTATCACATCATTCCTCAGCCTACCATTTATAGTCACACCACACATGCTTCGTAAGGAACTCCTTCCCACAGCATTTATTCTACTTTCATGCTTCTTTTGCCACACCCAACATTAACTTCCATACATAAGCGTAGGCACTAGCACACCATTGTGAACAGCCAGTCGGGCCTTTTTAGACATTAACTGGTTGGTCACAATCGCATGCATAGCACCATTCACTTTATTTCCCGCATTTACTCTCCTTTCCACATCTTCATCAATCTTTCCATCCCTTGTAAACAGACTCCCCAAATATAGAAACTCACTTACTTGCTCCACACTTTTATCATTTATTTTCACATCGCACGTCGATACGTCCTCTTTTCTTTCAAACACCATGAGCTTCGTCTTATTCACATTTTATATTCATCCCTTTCATCTTATATGCTTCATTCATGACAGTCACCATGTCTTGCAACTGTTCAGCTGACGAGGCAAGTAGAACTTGATCATCTGCGTAGAGAAGGCATTTGAGAAGCAACTCATTCATCCTTTATCCGCTCTCACCCTCTTTCAAATTTGTCAGACAACTATCCATGTACAAGTTGAACAGCTATGGTGACGCTACACAACCCTGTCTAACACCCCTCGAGATGCAGAACCAGTCCGTGTATGCTCCATTTATCCTAACAAAAGCACTGAAAACCTGCTACAAAGAGTTCGGTGCCCGTCGCCAGTCCACACCGTACACCGACAGTGTCGACCACAGTTCCTCCCTCCACACACTGTCATAGGCCTTCTCCAAGTCAACGAAAGCACAGTAGACATTCTTGTGCTTTGCCAGATGTTTTTCGGCTATGCACCTTAGGGAAAAGATCTGATCCGTACAGCCCATTCCAAATCTCAAATTGTTTATTGTATAATGCAATCCATAATGTACACATACAGGTGGTAAAATAAATAAATAGAAATAATTATGAACCCTGTCGGGCACAGCAAAACTTTAAAATAGGAGAGAGGAAGATCGCTTTAAATAAAACATAGTATTATTATTTCCTTTATTAAAATAAATACATATAAATTATATTTTTAAATATTAGAATATAAAGATTATAAAAAAACATTTAAAAATATAAAAAATAGTAGCCCACCGGTATCGGGAACAGGGTCCAAGCTACCGACGGTCAGGGCTCTAGAGAGAGGAACCTCCTAACAATGCGAGCCGTGTCCAGAAGTACCGCTTTCTGAATCAAGCCCTTAATCCAGCTGCCCAACGAGGGCCTCCTTAGGTGTTGGTCGAGGCTCTTGGCAATTAAGCCATTGGCTGATACAACTATCGGCACAATGATCGCTGAGTCCACATCCCACATGTCGACAACCTCGCGGGCCAAGTCAAGGTACTTGATTTGTTTATCTTTCTCGGCTTTCACGAGGTTCCCGTCATGCGGGACAGTTACGTCAATAATCATTGCGCGCCGCTCTATTCGATCCACCACCACTATATCAGGCTTATTGGCAACAATAGTCCTGTCAGTGATGATGGATCGATCCCAGTACAATGTTATGTGTCCATTTTCGAGAACTGGGTCGGGCACATACCTGTAGTACGGCACTTCCGATTCCACGAGACTGTATTTCAGAGCAAGTTGCTGATGGATAATCCTGGCTACAAGGTTGTGTCTATGCAAGTACTCTTCGTTAGCTAGACGAGAACACCCGGAGATGATGTGTCGGATTGATTCTCCCGGACGGTGGCATGCCCGACAGATGTCAACCGTGCCGTCCTTCACAATAAATCTCCGGTAATTGTTCGTCATGATAACTTCGTCCATAATTGCACAGACAAAACCTTCGGTTTCCCCAAAGAGGTCACCAAAACGCAGCCAGGCTACGGACGCTAGGAAATCTACATCGGGTTCATGTAGGGCCCGGAAAAAGCGTCCGTGAAGCTCCTTACTCTGCCATACCTCCAGGCGATCGTTAGTGTCAAGCACTACAGGCTTGCGCCAGTTCTCTTTAGCCAAGGAGAGCGGGGTGAGGCCCTTGTCCACTGCGACCACATCTCGATGCATCCCCACGTCGGCTTCAAGGAAATATTCCCTGAGACTGCATATCTCGCGATTGTGGAGGGTCTTGACATTTAAAAAGCCTCGACCTCCACACTTTCGCGGGATATACAGTCTCATTACCGATGATCGCGGGTGATGCATTCGATATGCAGTCAGTAGCGTACGGACCCTCCTATCCAGGGCGTCTAGTTCGGTCTGAGTCCATTTGAGTATGCCGAAAGAGTACATCAAAACCGGCATGACCCAACCGTTGAAGGTGCGTACCTAAAACATAGTATTATTATTACCTACTTATTTATTTTCGAATCACATATTAGATGTTTTATTGTTAATTCTCTTGCATTTTCTGCGTCGGTATTTGTATGATTGACTGTTATATTTTATTTTTATATCAATACCTAGTCAATTTGTTAATTCATATATATATTTAAATGTATGTCGGAGGAAGTAAACGAAGAGTTGATTGTTGATTGCATAGATTAATTGATGAGATTGATTGTTAATTAAAAATAACTTGTAAAATCCTAACTTAATTTGATTTGAATTACTACATTTTAATATTGTGTAAAAGCTAACTAATTTATTTAAAAGTCACTGCAATGTATAACGTCCAATCAGAGCAGAGGATAAATCTAGAGTGGGGTCGAGGCGCCATCTTAATTTTGGCGGGAAGGAGCGAGGACCCTTTTTTCGAGAGAACGGTGGTTGATCGAGGTGGATCGCTAGTGATAAAGTTAAATGGGTGTCGCGAACCTGCTGCTCGAATATAATTGTCTAAGCAAATTAGTTATTGTGAGATATTGATTCCTTCAGTGATTCTCAACGTTGTAAAAATTGCCATTAAATTGTGTGAAACAGTGAATACTTTGTTTTGTGCTTGCATTTCACCCGAATGACGCCCACTAAACTCGTGACCACTGATGACGATGTCGAGGGGAATGCTGTTTCTCCGACACATATATATGTATATACACTTCTGGACACATCTATTGGCCCACCTTAGAGTTTAGGTTTCGATGGCCCCTACCGAAATATGATTGCTAGATTGAACAAAAACTGTTGATGCAGTTTTAAACCTGATACATTTTACCATCTTTTTCGATCGTATTGTTTTAAATTTGAATTCAGAATACCATACGACATGGAGCTACGCCTAACAAGTCTGATATGCGCCTTGTTAAAGGCAATTGATTTTTGAATAAAAAACAAGTTTTATCAAATATAGGTTTAATTTAATAACGCGTGTTGCCTCCATGGGCATCTACCACAGCTCTCATACGATTAGGCATAGAGTTTATCAACCGCTCTATGAAATTTTGAGGGATCATCTCCCATTCCTCTTCTATGGCAGTTTTCAACTCCTGCATCGTCTGGGCAACTGGCTGACGAGCCCTAACACGTCTTTTTAGCTCGTCCCACATGTGCTCAATGGGGTTCATGTCTGGGCTTCTGGCTGGCCAGTCCATAACTGTGATGTTCACATCCCGAAGATATTCCCTGATGATGCCGGCCGCATGGGCTCTTGCATTATCATGCATAAAAAGGAAATTTGGGCCCACATAGTTCGCGTATGGTATCACGTGAGGTTCTAAGCACTCACGAATGTACCTTTCAGCATTTAATGTTGGCAGCCGTGGTTCTGTAACAACCTCAAGTTGAGTTTTGCCGCTCGCGGATATACCGCCCCAGACAGTCCATGAGCCACCGCCATAAGCAACCCTCTCTTCAAAGCAGCATTGTGCGAAACGCTCTCCCTTACGTCGGTAGACCTTCTTCCTTCCATCATTGCCATGTAACACAATTTTAGACTCATCAGAAAAGAGTACACGGCTCCAATCTTGCTGTGTCCAATTTAAATGACTGCGTGCGAAATGAAGGCGCGCTGTTCGGTGGGCTCGCGTTAGTTTGGGCCCATTAGCTGGCTTGTGTGGTACCATATCGCGTTCTTTTAACCTTCTCCGAACAGTTCGAGCGCTCACAGATACTCCTCGGAAGTCGCGAAGTTGGTTTTGTATCTCAATGGAGGTAAGGTGACGATTTCTCAAGCTGGCCGTCACGATGAATCGATCCTGCCTTTCAGTTGTGACCCGAGATCGTGGCCTTCCTTGGCGACGAACAAAACCGCCAGTCTCTAGGTACCTCCGATAAACATTTCGGACCGCAGATCGACTAAAATTAAGTTGAGCACTCACGTTTCTTTGGCTGTGTCCGGCCTGAATAAGTGCCACAGCTTGGGCGGCGACTTCAGGTGAAGTATCCATAGATTATTGATAGAACCTCACCTTAATGTTAAGAATAAGTAATGTTTGTTGCAAAACCAAAGATATCAATCACTTTTTCAAGAATTAAATCCAAGTAAACCAATAAAACCAAGTTTTCTTAGTATTCGATTGTTTGATATCAACAAACAGGCTCCAAATTGTCTTTTGTTTCTTTAAATTCTGTGTTCGAAATTCAAAAAAAGACTATTGAATGAAATTGTGAATGTGCCAGGTTCAAAACTGCATAAAAACTTTTTGCTCGACCTAATATAAAATTTTAGCTAGGACCAAACGAAACTGAAAATACAAGGTGGGCCAATAGATGTGTCCAGAAGTGTATATTTGTTTTATTAGAATAGTATATTATTTAGTTATTATTATTAATACAGTACAATGTCATTATTTATTATTATTAATAGAATAGAATGTCATTTATGTATTATTATCAATTGAATAGAATGTCATTTATTAATAATATCAATAGAATATAATGTATACTAGAATAGGATATCATTATGGACCTTGTTGGGCACAGCAAACGATTTATTGGTAGTAGAGAGGTAGTTATTTATAAACAGTCCTAAACCTAATACAGCCTTGGCCAAAAGTATTAGGCACCCCTATAAAACACATGTAACTAATAAAGTTTAACAAAATAGAGCTGTCTGTTGAACAATACCCCACGCGGTGTATTCAAACGTTAATTTTAAAACGATAGATAAGGTATTTTGAGGTTCCATAAAACACCTGGGCCACAATATAATTAGTGGGAAATGGCATTTAATGAAAAATATTACAATTTTTTCTGTTTTCTTTCACTGTTCATAGAGTTAAGAAGCTAGTTTGTGTTATTTATTTGTGAAGTAGAGACAGTATATTTTACGAAATGCCCAAACAAAGTGATATATAAAAAAGGATAAAAATCCAGATTCTACACGAAGAGGGCACATCCTAGGTCGAGATTGCCAAGTTAGTAAAATGCTCTCGGTGTGCGGAGCAAACTGCTCTTAAAAGGTTCGTGGAGACTGGGTTCTCACACAAACAGGGTGAAAACGGGTAAAAAACGCGTGACTACTGAGCGCCAAGACAGAAAACTTATTCGCGTGAGTCTCTCAAGGACCGCAAAAAAACTTCTTCTGAACTCGCTGCAGCTCTATCGGAGGACATTAGAAAGCCGATTAGTTCTCGAACGGCAAGAAGAAGACTCGCAGAAGCTGGCTTAAAATGCCGTAAAGCCAGGAAGAAGCCTCTGCTTTCCGAGAACAACAAAAAGAAGCGCTTAGAATGGGCTCTACGACACCAACATTATACGGAAGAAGATTGGTCCAATGTGGTATGGTCCAACGAATCCAACTTCGAGGTAAGTTTTTATGTCATTGGTATAAAACAACAACAACAATTAATAATTATCTAATTAACAAATAAGAAATACAACCAATCTAACATTGAGTGTTTTTTTTTAAATCTCTTTAGGTATTCGGAACGCCGGGTGTAACGTTTGTGAGGCGGCGTATCGGCAAGGAATACCATGCAGATTGTGTGATACCTACCGTTAAACATGGAGGCAGCAGCATTATGATCTGGGGCTGCATGGCTGCCGATGGGGTCGGCGAAATGTTCGTTTCGAAGGCCGCAAGAACAGCGAAAAGTACATCAATGTGCAAGAAACTGGCTTGATGCCTTCGTTGATGCTCATTTTTGGTGGCACAAACTTAGACGGCGTCAAATTCCAGCAAGATAAAGCACCATGTCATAAATCGGTGATCACGATGGGTTGGTTTAGAGTTAACAACATTGTCTTGCTGGACAGGCCGGCGCAGTCTCCAGATCTGAACCCCATCGGGCGTCTTTCGGGTATACTGAAGCGCAAGATACGGGAGCATAGCATTACATCAAAAGCAGCGTAAAAAAATGCCTTAAATATTAGTGGGATGCTATAAGTACTGATGAGTCCACAAAGCTTGTACGCCGTATACCCCAAAGGATTGCTGCGGTGATGAAAGGAAGGGTGGACCCACTAAATATTAATTATATTTAAAATTTTGATCAATATACGAACATTGACAACAAAACTAGTTTTATTTTTCATCCCAAATGTGTGTAATGCCATCATTTTTAGGGTGCCTAATACTTTTGGCCAAGGCTGTATGTGATAATACCATATTAGGGATTCCTTGTACCTACATAGGATTCTAAAAACTATATTATGTCGTTTAAAAATTCATTTATGCTATAGTAGCATTTTTGTACTAACATTTCTTTTAGTTTTTTTTTTATAAAAATGTGTATTTTATCTTCTTTTTTTATTAATTCGG
The DNA here is from genome assembly GCA_947568875.1 of Fissipunctia ypsillon. Lineage (NCBI taxonomy): Eukaryota > Metazoa > Arthropoda > Insecta > Lepidoptera > Noctuidae > Fissipunctia > Fissipunctia ypsillon. The sequence continues at coordinate 19,547,076 of OX387660.1, read as the reverse complement.
GTAGTTTATTATATATTTTTATGGACATTACATAGGGGTTTTTTGAATGTATTTTTAGCCGAGATTGTGGAATGTTTAATCTTGATTTGTGTCGGAGTATGTAACGTGATTGTATGTCCTCGCGCTTTGTATAAAATCCCTGATACTTTCGAACAAATTTGCAAGTTTCCAATATGTATATACTAGGGAGTGTTAATATATTATAATTTTGGAAGTGAGGTTTGCAGCTGTCTGTTTGATCGATGTTTGCTAGGATTCTAACTATTTTTTTTTGCAGGGTAAATAGTGCTTGTGCATCTGTGCTATTTCCCCAAAGGATGACACCGTAGCTTAGCCATGCATAAGCATACGCATAGTAGGTGGTTGTGTGTTGGTGTTGTGTTGGTTGTGTGGTGATGGTGGTGGTGGTGGTGGTGGTGGTGGTGGGTGGCTGTTTGAAGATTCGTATTTTTTTTTATTTCCCGAAGAGCATATGAAAAACTTGAAATTTTGGATCTGAGTTTTTGTATGTGGGGTTTCCAATTTGTATGAGTATCCAAAACAAGTCCAAGTAGTGTAAACTCTTTGACTATTTCTATTTTTGCGCCATTCAAAGTAAAATCTATATTTAGAGGTGTTTTTTGATTCCCTCTCTAAATCCTGCTTGCACATCCTATATTTTCTCCTCCCACACTGTTATCACTCTATTTATTAAAACCTTTGCATACAGTTTGCCAACAACACTCAAAAGACTAATGCCGCGGTAGTTTTTACACCTGCTGAGAGCCGTTTCCTTTATATAGTGGTACGATTACAGCCTTGCACCAATCATCCGGCACACGGATGATATGCAGATTTCCTACTGATTCCGTGCGGAATGGAATGAAGCTTGGAGTCGTGTTATTAAACAAACAAACTGCAATAAATATAACTTTTGGAAAATAAAACTTTTTTTATTTGTCTGTACCTCGAAAATACCACGCTCTTACAAGGCTACGTCTATGAGCAGCTAACGATGATCGACATCGTAGTTAAGAGTAGTTCTAATAGATGGCGTTAGTGTTTCAGTATGGCAAACGCGTCAGGCAAACGTTCGGACGACCGTATCTTTACGTTTTAAATCAATGAACCATACCCATTTTTCATCCCTCAGTTACATGTATGAGGAAAGCCACCCCTAATTATATTTTTTTGTAATTTCACTACACCATTGTTCAGCGGTGTACAGAATACACCTTTCCAATTTTCATCGATATAGTGCAAATAGTCTCGTAAAATGGCTGTGTAACATTCAGACAGACGGAGAGACTGATAGACGGACATGACGAAATTATAAGGGTTTCGTCTTTTAACCGACTTTAAAAAAGGAGGAGCTTATCAAATCTGTTGTTTTTTTTATTTATTTTTGATATTTCTCGGGACCCTAGGATCCTGGACCTTTGAAAGGCATATGAGGGGCCGAAGCCAACTCGCAGAGGCCCGTTAGACGCATTCAATGGAAATGAGGCACCCACCGACGATTATCCCTGTGCGTACTATGCAAGTGCACCCAAGGACAACCCCCGGTTGGTGTAGGACTATTGCAGGATATTGAGACAAAAAAAAATATTGGGCTATGGGTTTGGATGGCTAAAGTGGACTGGTTATCTAAAACTATGGAAGGACTATGGCCCCTGCCTGACCAATGTTTGATAAATACAATACACGGATAAAATGGCAGGGGGTGACTTGCACACTCAACAATGGGCCCCCAGAAACGGTCGCTAGCACATAGTGTCGTAGCGACAAGGGGGCAACATGTCTTGAGGTGCTTAAGAGGAGTGGAGAGGTATTCCACGGCTATCAGGACAATCCCTACGGTCAATTTATTTTATTTATTAATGTTTGTTACCACAGTACTCGTCATTTATAAACCGATTTGGAAAATTCTTTTTTTATTTGAAAGGACATACTTCCAGATTAGTCCTATCAAAATCCAGTTCTGATGATAGGATCCATGAGGAATTGAGAGAACTCCTCAAATATTAATGGTGCTGACGAGATGTCAGCACCATTGAAGGGGTGTTTGAGGCGCGCGTGGAACACAACGCGCCGTCGAATCGGGCCTGGTCCTTACCGGACGGAAATCAAGCATTTGCATTCAGAAAGTAACATTTGGTGAAGTGGAACTGACGAAGAAGACCATAGATGGCCACAGGAACTCCTCAATGATAAGGATTTCACGGGTGGCGATATCTCGATCAAGATAGTTAAGCGACTATGACGAAGCAAATTTAAATAAATGGTTCTGATGAAAATGGTATCATCGAACTGATCTGGTGATGAAACCGGAAGGTAGGCACCGGAACTCCGTAATAATACAATGTATCCTAGGCGTGTTTGGGCTTATTGGAATTGTCATGAGATGCACTCTGGCTATAAATTATTTTTAACCGACTTCAAAAAAGGAGGAGATTCTCAGATGGTCTGAATCTTTTTTTTTATGTGTGTTCCCCGATTACTCGAAGAAAGCTGGACCGATTTGGAAAATTCTTTTTTGTTTGAAAGGGTTTTCAGGTGGTCTCATTGTCATCAGGTCAGGATCTGATGATGGAATCCTGGAGAAATCGAGGGAACTCTTCAAATATTATAGGCATACCTATAGCGATTTGGGTATTTTTTATAGTAACTTGTGCAATTGCTCTCGGAAAACGCCATTTGGTGAAGTGGAACTGATGACGAAGACCACAGATGGTAAGATGGCCACCAGAACAACTCAATAGTAAGTATTTCACGGGTTGCGATTCGATAACTTTAAAATGATTGCGAAGCAATATAAGATCGTCACAGTGCATATGGTGAAGTGGAGCTGATGGTGAAGTACCAGGAGAACTCCTCAACAATTAACGTCTCTGCATCGGGAAAAGCAATGTTTTGTACAAGGTGTTGAGCAGTTGTCATTAGGCTATTGTAATTTAGATAAATTACAAACCGACCCACTAAAAAGTGAAAAATAAAAAACTTTTTTGCAAAAACAAAAACAACCAACTTCCAAAAAAAATACTACAATGTGAAAAATAACTTTAATTTCGGAAGTCGGTGGCAAAAACCTAAAATACAGATCCAAAGACACCGACTTTCGAAATTAAAATAAAAAAATCAAATTTATTATTAAAAGAAATTTATAATTTTATAATTAAATTAAATTTATAATTAAAAGAAATTAAAAAAAAAATGATCGCGTTCAGTTTTATTGGTGAAATCCGTCCTTAGTTGTGGACCCGAGCCCAGGTTCACAATGTTAGAGCGTAACGTATCTTCCCCTTTTAAGTTTATCCAAGTGTCAAGGTGCATTTTTTTAGTTTACTCGAGCTTGACGGCCATCTTAGGTATTAGGATGAGATCAGAATTGTTGAAAAATTTCGACAAATCGTGAGAGATAGCGTTGCCGCGCTTGTCATGCTAGCCCTGAATCCCTGATGGTGGTATTGTCGGTATCTGTCCGGGCGGTGCCACGGTCCACCAGATGACCCGCCAGGACACAAAACCACAGAAACCTACGTATAATCTCCGATATAGTTACCATCAGCTCATTTTGTATTTAGTACCTAATTTAATAAATTTACTGGGTGGCGGAACGAACTCGATGCTTTTCCAAGCGAAAGGGTCAAGGGAACTTTGGGATTTTTGTCCCACAGTGGATTCTAAATGCTAATAATAATAACATTCACAGGATGATGGCAATTAGTATAGTCCAGCCAGCGGACTTGTTGAAGACCCGAATGCAGCTCTTGGGTCCGGAGAGCAAAAACGCGTCGTTTATTACTGTAGCCCGAAGTATTGTGAGGAACGAAGGGATCCTGGGTTTCTACAAGGGCTTAACAGCCGCCCTGTTCCGACAGGCTACTTACGGCACTGGTAGACTTGGAGCCTTCAACGCATTGTTCGATATGTATAAAGGGTAAGTATTCATTCTTCTTCAATAACATTTGCTAAGCGAGCCAGCGTTCATCTACTACGAGGTCTTATTGGACGTCTTTAGGGCCTTAGCACACTCCACCGCTAAACTGTAAAACCACATGATGTTCCGCTGACACTCCCCCGATGGTCACATAAGCATGTGCGGTGGTACGGGAATTGACGAAATCCACGCGAACGAAATCGTGGGCGAAGTGATGAATGGCTGACATATCAGAAATTTTGCACAAGGGTTCCTTTTATAACGTAGGCGAGCTCTAAGAAGGGGTTTTTGGAAATACGACCTTTAAAGGGGGTGAAAAGGGGGGATTTCTATTGTATAAAAAATCTTATTTCTTTAGTTAATACATACTCGTAAACTTGAAACTTAGCACGAATGAATACCTAATAAAGTTTGTCATTATTTCGTTTTTAAAACTACCCGTCAAAGGGATTTTAGGCAGTGCTGAAGTTTGTTGTATGGAAGAATTTTAACGCGCTGTCCGGTTACCTCGAATAACGGTATTAATACTTTTGACAAAAAATATAACTAGGCATAAGTTTTTAGGTTTTTCGAAAATCGACCAGCAAAAAGGGTAAAACGAGCAAAAAGGGATTAAGTTTATGGAGGAGGATTTCACTGCGTGTCTGGAAATAAGTAAAAAAAATCTAAACATTAAATTACGAAACATTTGAAGATTTTTTTAAAAATCAACCCCCTTCGGGATGAAAAGGGAAAAGCAGTTTATATGATTTTTTGTTCCTATGATTAAATGATAAAGGATTTTATTTCTGTAAGTACCTAGGTTTATACAAACACTTTTGCACGTCAAACATTTTTTTTTTAAACTAGATGAGGCCGGCGTTTCCTATCTGACTACTCTGAGAAGAAAGGCCGAAACAAACTCAGAGGTCACAGTCTCTTTTAAAGTCCAGACATAATCTTGGTCAGATCGTGTGAAGACCATGTAGGTTGGTGTCTGAAATGGTCTTTTGAGGATTAATTCATTAAATAATAAGTCTAGAAGTAGCACTTACAACATAGCCTGTAAACGAGGTAACGTTATAATCAGATATTGGAATAGGTAGAATATATTTACCTAAACTTCGAGGGAGTAAGTAACAGAGTGGATAATACCTCCTCTAAAATCAAGGAATAATGATAGTAAGGATAGGAATAATCGTAGCAGTAAGCTAAAAAGCAATTGAAAAATCTGTTGTTTCGTGCTTACGTAAAAACGGGTGTTAGCTTTTTATTTTTCGTAATTTATATTGAGCAGTTATTTAAATTTTGACTTACGGCCGAACCCAATAGCCTATCTATCATCAGTTTTGGCATACCGGAGATAGAAAAACCTATCTATCTATGGTTATCCCAATAATCTTTATGAGATTATGGAATCTTACCGGCCTGACATAATGACAGATAGAACTAATTATACTGTCTAACATCAATAGCGATCTGTCTGTTACTGAAAATAGGTTATTGGGTTCGGCCGTTACTAGATAAGTGATATTTATAACTGTGCATTAAAAGAAAAAACAGATATCTTAAGGTAATTGAGAAATTTGCGCTGAAAAAGTTTGAATTATCTGTTTTTGACTGTGACATTGTTAAAATGGGCAGAGATTGCGCACGCCTTATCGACACGGGCAAGGCATTCCATAACCAGGACTCGCCCGTCAAGGAGCGCTATCTAAATTAGACGCATCATTAAATTATTACACATAAAAGACACAGATTACACATTTCGGGGGTCTCGACCGCTGGTTGTGTAGTTACTTGAAGTATGAGTTGAGAAAATCTTTTTTGTTTTATTTTATCGCATTTAGACGTCGATACCCATGGCGTCTGCGGGGTTTCGCTAGCTAATTTAACTTGACCTTATATGTATATGTCGCATCTTGGATGGCCGAGATGCAAAGCATCGTGTCTTCTTCACGATCCGACATAGTTTTACGTGGATGTGGGCACTATCGTGGGTACTCGAACAAAAAGTAATTTAATTTAAATCAGAATAACTTTATTTAAACTAACGAGTTTACAGCAAGAAACAAACACGTGAGTTGGTACTGAGCGTCTGCCAAGACTGTCCGAGGTTGACCGTCAACTCTCCACTCTCGACCCCGTCTCCAGTCTTCGCTGCATCCCCTCTACCGACGATCGTGTCCAAGCGGTAGGGCACGCTTGCGTTTCCGATAACGACATTAGTTCACATAATTGTTAGATGGCGCTGCTTGTTACACCTTGGCGCCATCAATCCACGACACGGCCATCCCTGACTAGCACCCGTCCTCGGGTGTAGTACCTGTGGACAAGAGGTGCTCTGAGAGTAATCTGGCTCGGCTATCCTGCCCATAGAAACAAAGGTTGATTCTAAATGGTACTTTATTTCTTCTAAATCCAAGTACAATAATCAACTGTCATGATTTACAATGCCCTGTTATTAAGGCTTCGTACATTCCCTGCACATCATCACTCATTGGAAAAGGTCCGATCAACAAGTTGCAACACAGTAGATAGTTCTAAAAATTCTATTACTCTGTACCATAAATCATAAGCAATGCATACTCAACTCATAAAACTTTATTTTTAATCTGTGCACCAACACAGACAGAAATCGCACCAACGATTCTCAAAAATCTAACGCAATATGTGCTACAACACATGAAGCACTCTGTGCACCAACACAGACAGAAATCGCACCAACGATTCTCAAAAATCTAACGCAATATGTGCTACAACACATGAAGCACTCTGTGCACCAACACAGACAGAAATCGCACCAACGATTCTCAAAATTCTAACGCAATATGTGCTACAATACATGAAGCGCTCAGTGCACCAACACAGACAGAAATCGCACCAACGATTCTCAAAAATCTAACGCAATATGTGCTACAACACATGAAGCGCTCTGTGCACCAACACAGACAGAAATCGCACCAAAGATTCTCAAAAATCTAACGCAATATGTGCTACAACACATGAAGCGCTCTGTGCACCAACACAGACAGAAATCGCACCAACGATTCTCAAAAATCTAACGCAATATGTGCTACAACACATGAAGCGCTCTGTGCACCAACACAGACAGAAATCGCACCAACGATTCTCAAAAATCTAACGCAATATGTGCTACAACACATGAGGGGCTCTGTGCACCAACACAGACAGAAATCGCACCAACGATTCTCAAAAATCTAACGCAATATGTGCTACAACACATGAAGCGCTCTGTGCACCAACACAGACAGAAATCGCACCAACGATTCTCAAAAATCTAACGCAATATGTGCTACAACACATGAAGCACTCTGTGCACCAACACAGACAGAAATCGCACCAACGATTCTCAAAATTGTAACGCAATATGTGCTACAACACATGAAGCGCTCTGTGCACCAACACAGATAGAAATCGCACCAACGATTCTCAAAAATCTAACGCAATATGTGCTACAATACATGAAGCGCTCTGTGCACCAACACAGACAGAAATCGCACCAACGATTCTCAAAAATCTAACGCAATATGTGCTACAACACATGAAGCGCTCTGTGCACCAACACAGACAGAAATCGCACCAACGATTCCTTCTAGACCCATCGCCACATGTTACTCATGAGGTGCGGTCTAAAGTTTCGAGTATGAGTGTACAAGCCATTCTTAATCAGATTTGGTCTCACTACCACCGTCATCAGCTATGACATCTAATTCTCGAGGAACTTGGTGGTCGGGGATCTTCCTCACACGACCATAGGGGTATTTGTAAGTTCGCTTAGAGTCAAGCGCCTTTAGTTGGTATCTATCCCCGTCTAACACATCAATAATTTTAAATGGGCCTTTGAATTTAGGATCTAATTTCGTTTGATTCCTTTCCTCATTTTCAATTAAAACATAAACATTAATAGCCAACTTAGAAACCTGAGCCTTATTTTGGTCAAATCGAGTTTTATCATAGTTGGCACCCTTTTCAATATTCTGTGTCGCGTGCTCTCTAATCTCATCTAAATTGACGTCAGACTCATCATCATCAGCGGTCACTAAACTAAGCGGTCGTGCTACCCTTCCTATCATCAACTCGAGAGGGCTAGATTTAGATACCCTATTAATAGTAGAGTTCATAGCCAGCTGAACCTCTCCTAATGCGTCCTGCCAGGAGCGGTCACGACTAGTCTCTACAGCTGTCAACATACCCTTGAGGGTACTCATTACCCTTTCGACCTGACCATTTGCACGACTGCCTCCAGTAGCTATCAAGTGCAACTCTATGTTGTTAGAATTACAGAAGCTAGAAAAATCTTTGCTAGCAAAACAACGACCTTGATCTGCAATTATGCGTTTCGGTGCACCAAACAAAGCTATACAGAACTTCAAACGATGGGTCTAGAAGGAATCGTTGTTGCGATTTCTGTCTGTGTTGGTGCACTGAGCGCTTCATGTATTGTAGCACATATTGCGTTAGAATTTTGAGAATCGTTGGTGCGATTTCTGTCTGTGTTGGTGCACAGAGTGCTTCATGTGTTGTAGCACATATTGCGTTAGATTTTTGAGAATCGTTGGTGCGATTTCTGTCTGTGTTGGTGCACAGATTAAAAATAAAGTTTTATGAGTTGAGTATGCATTGCTTATGATTTATGGTACAGAGTAATAGAATTTTTAGAACTACTGTGTTGCAACTTGTTGATCGGACCTTTTCCAATGAGTGATGATGTGCAGGGAATGTACGAAGCCTTAATAACAGGGCATTGTAAATCATGACAGTTGATTATTGTACTTGGATTTAGAAGAAATAAAGTACCATTTAGAATCAACCTTTGTTTCTATGGGCAGGATAGCCGAGCCAGATTACTCTCAGAGCACCTCTTGTCCACAGGTACTACACCCGAGGACGGGTGCTAGTCAGGGATGGCCGTGTCGTGGATTGATGGCGCCAAGGTGTAACAAGCAGCGCCATCTAACAATTATGTGAACTAATGTCGTTATCGGAAACGCAAGCGTGCCCTACCACTTGGACACGATCGTCGGTAGAGGGGATGCAGCGAAGACTGGAGACGGGGTCGAGAGTGGAGAGTTGACGGTCAACCTCGGACAGTCTTGGCAGACGCTCAGTACCAACTCATGTGTTTGTTTCTTGCTGTAAACTCGTTAGTTTAAATAAAGTTATTCTGATTTAAATTAAATTACTTTTTGTTCGAGTACCCACGATAGTGCCCACATCCACGTAAAACTATGTCGGATCGTGAAGAAGACACGATGCTTTGCATCTCGGCCATCCAAGATGCGACATATACATATAAGGTCAAGTTAAATTAGCTAGCGAAACCCCGCAGACGCCATGGGTATCGACGTCTAAATGCGATAAAATAAAACAAAAAAGATTTTCCCAACTCATACTTCAAGAGTAACTACACAACCAGCGGTCGTGACCCCCGAAAAGAGAGTAAAAAAATGCTGTTTTTTGTTTTATTGTATTTAAATAACAATACCCATCACGTCTGCGGAGTTTCGCTTACTAATTTAGATTGACCCTGTATTATTTGTGGCCCCGGTTTCCTTTTTCTTAGTAAATACGGTGCCCCCCCTCTTCCGATGAAGATAGTGTTGGGCATGGGCGCCGGGGCATTCGGCTCGTGGATCGGAACACCGGCCGAAGTCGCGCTCATCCGGATGACCGCCGACGGCAGGCTACCACCAGATAAGCGAAGGAACTACACTAATGTCTTCAATGCTCTAGCCAGGTAGGTTGGCCATTTTGGTTTTCAATTTAATACACCGGGACCCGGGAATCGAACCCAGGACCCAAACTCAGCAATCTCGCTTGCGACCACGAGACCAACGGGGCAGTTATCAATTTAGCTAGTTGGTATCATTAGTACTTATTTGAAACCAATCTCCTGTTCTTTGGCTAACTTACAGGATTACGCGCGAAGAAGGTTTAACGACATTGTGGAGGGGCGCTAGCGTCACGGTCACCAGAGCTATGGTCGTTAATGGCGCACAACTCGGCTCATATTCGCAGGTCAGTGTTTGGTGATAGGAACACGAGGTTAATATTGCAGGAGGAAGAAGAGGTCAGCACCCCGACTGCGGAAAACCCTTTCTATCACAACAAGCCGAAGCATTTTGAAGGAAACTCGTCGGCTCGACAACGTAAATAACGCAATGAATATTGATGAATTGTCAAAAATGAATGGCATTGGGATTGTGAGAGTGTTACGCAATAAGGGCTCCCACACAAAACTGCGAATTCGCATCGCATCGCAGTTTTGTGTGGGCTTCCTTAGGCTGCGGGGGCCAAGCGGGGCGATGGCGGCGGTACAAAATTGTGGCAATTTTGTTTTGTGGGGCCTTAGGGTACTAGCGTAACACACTCACAATTAAGTTTAAGAGCTTTTTCAGTTAAGTTTAAGAGATTTCAGAGATACATAATACACTAAAATAACAGCCACAATTTTATAAAACTCCCTCGGCTCCCGACCCACTGCGTCGCATCGCGTCGCCCGCCTAGGTCGTAGCGTGATGTTAAATAGCCTTTAACCTTCCTGAAGAAATCGGCTATCAAATGCAAAATAAGAAATTTTCAAATCCGACTGGGCTAGTTCCAGAGATTAGTGCGTTCAAACAAACAAACTCTTCAGCTTTATTAAATTAGTATAGATTATCATCTGCACCACGCGTCAGCCTACATAACGCAACATAGTAACACACATACATCACGCACACAATTTTTGGTTTTTTGATTAGCCTATACTGTCCCTCTGTTGAGCAAAGGCCTCTCCCAAGTCCTTCACACACACAAATTGTTATGTTGAAAAAGAGTTCTCAAGAATCATGCTCAAGCACCTCAAGACGCGCGCGCTCAGTCTCGAAATCTCGTTCGAGATCTCGGCCAATATGGTCAACAACGCGATTGTCGTCCGACGACAACAAGGCTCGAGATTGATATTCACTACCTTGGGAGAGGTCTATGTCCAGCAATGGACCGAGTTGATTAATTGAAAATTAGGTACGCAGTCTTTGAAAAACTATTGGTGGAAGCTAGCAGTGTGTTGGAGGGAGACACGCAGACCTTGTAGCTATTTTGTGAACTAAACTTTTTACTGTAGTTTTCATCATGATCTTGTTTTCATCTGTTGCTTGTCATGTGGTGCGATAACACTTTGGGTCATAATCAGGTCGAAACGTACATCCAGACTACTAAAGCATTGTATGTGTTTCCGCCTGGAGTAATCCATTTGTTACGCTCCTCCTAGCATCGCGTTAAGCTGAAATTCGGCTCGCGTATGTAACTTGTCAAGAGAAATCCAATGAGACCAAATACGATGGGATTTTCTTGTTAAGTTGAGGAGTTCCTATGGCCACCTTCCGGCTGCATCATCAGACCAGCTCCATGGGACCATATTCTTGCACTGTCACCAAAGTTAAATTTGGATGTTCCAGCTTAATTGTATAACAAATGGATTACTCCAAGCGGAAACACATACCTACAATATTTTAGTAAAATGTTTTTCGCCTTACCCTATGTTCGAACTCCAATTTCACCAAATACTGTCCCGAAAATTAGGTACTTATTATTTGTATTGTTTTTGAAAGCTGAGGGTTCAAGGAAGTTTTTAAAACTACTTTGGGGTCATTGCCACCCTTCTTCTTTTCTTTTTATAAAGACTAAAAATCTAGAACGAATCTTATCGAGCAAAAATTTTCCCTTTCAGTTTTAGTCACTTTGGGTGATGTTTAGACATATACCGAGTATTTTTTATTGATCGTAGACAATAATTTAAAAAATATATATATTTTCAAAAATGCGACAAAAAGAGAACATTAAGTCTGAAGTAAGAATTTCTCAAAATATATTAGAAACCGTCCAGCTCCTAAACTATATCTAATAATCGCTGAACATACATGCGGGGTGTTTCGGGCAGCCCTTAAAAAGAGGCTTCTAAAATGTTCCCTTGGACCTCGTTTCACGGCCCACCCTGTATCCCGACATCCACGCGGACGATACGAAGCTGCGGGCTAAAGCTATTAAGGCGAAAGCGCCAGGGTAGCCGCGAAATTCAAATTTTCTTACGTTTTTTGCAATTTGCAGCTCAGTATTAAGTTGTATGTTGATTAAAATATGATTCGCGACCGTAACAAATATGAGTTTACAGAATTATAATCATTAAAGTCATCAATACAACTCAACTCTCTAAGAACCAAGTAATTCTATTGAATGACAATTTCATGAAATCTTAACATTTCAGGATTATACTAACTTAAGGAATTGTATTACTGATTCTAATAATATAATTCTGTAAATACATATTTGTTACGGTCGCGTATCATACTTTGATTAACATACACTCAGACACCGAACTGCAAATCGCAAAAATCGTAAGAAAATTTGAATTTCGCGCGCTACCTTAGCGCTTTCCCTTAAATAAATAAATCAATCAATTCTAGGCTCGAGAAATGCTGCTACCGTCATTCGGGGATGGCTTACCACTGCACTCGGTGTCCGCCATGATCGCCGGACTGATCACCACAATTGCTTCGCTGCCTATGGACATCGTAAAAACAAGGTATAACATGCACACTATCGCACTCTCAACATATTTTTGCAGGAAGAATATACGGGATCAAATTAAATTAGTTAGAAAAACTTCGCATAGGTACGTAATGGAAATCGATCGATATGTAAACGTGACAAGACAAAAAAAATTATTTGATGTTATTTTTGGGGCCAACGACCGCTGGTAGGTATTGTAGTTAAGTACTTGAAGTATGAGTTGAGAAAATCGTTTTTAATATTTGTTTTATCGTTTTTTGATTACGATATCAATTACGTCTGCGAAGCTTACACAAATAAAAACTGTTGTTAAAAAATTATATTGATGCCATGATGCGACTCACAAACTCTCACAAACGCATTAGGTAAGTACCTAAGAACCGACTGTTTATCCTGCCTGTTTCAGAGTACAAAACGCCGAAAAAGGAACAGGACAATTACAAGTACTGTCTCATGTTATCAGGAAAGAAGGTTTTCTCACATTGTGGAGCGGTATTGTGCCGACCTACGCGAAACTCGGGCCCATAACCATCTTCATATTTATATTCCTCGAACAACTCAACAAAATGTATTTTATAGCAACTGGCCAAATCTAATTGTTTGGTACTACGTTTTTAAAAAGATATAAGCAAGACACTTAAAAAAAAAAATGGAAATATGACCATAGAGAAAAAAGCAAAAATGAAAATTAACATTTTAATTTTTGCTAAGAAATGATAAAAAAAAAATGAAAAATTATAAATGTGTCGTCTTGTTTAGTTGTCTGTCTTCATTGATAGGACTCCGCAATCGTGAGCGTTGAGTGAAGTAACGTGTTGGTCTCATCTCAACAAAGTTTATTTAACCAGTCACGTTTACCAATATCTACGTCCGATTCTGAACTTGTTTTAGAGAAACATTATACGAGAATAATATCCACCCAGGCACTATACCGAGACCATTGGACAGGAAGGTCACTAATCAGAAGCCCAATTCCCGTAATTAGAAGACAATTAAATGTCAAAAACTTGCCAAAAATGTAGGCAAATTAAGGGTATTTTTGACATACTGAGATAGAGATCAGACTGTGAACGTTCTTAAAATTACGGGAATTGCCCCTCAGGTTTCTGGAACGAAAATTATCGACGCGTCAAAATTCTCAATTAATCACAAGAGTTTACGAGTGCTTGACAATTTTTTAGCTAACTAAAATTTGTGTTGTCTCGTTCCAGAAACCAAGCATTAGGCCGAGATTGCTACACGTTAGGTACTTAGCACGTAGATACGAGTACCTGTCTCTATCTTGCACATGGTGTTTGACAGTTGTGCGACAGTGACAGGAACAAAGCCCCATTTACACGATGCGAGTGTGTTGCCTGTTGCATACCATAAAATTGAAGCATTAATTGACCGGCATCATCTAAACAACACGTAGGTTCCTTTCTTGCTCAATAGGTTATCGTACAAAATTGTTCTTGAAGTAAAGCGTGAATCTTGAAAATTTAGTTCATTTCCTTGTCGCATTTTTTAAATTATAGGCCTTTAAAAAAAATGCGAAAATTTAAATATAAACACGTTTTTCAATATTTCCCCAGTTAGACCTTAGGTAATACTAATACCTACCTTAAGGAATATAATTTTAATACTACGGGTACATTTTCCCTCCGGACAGCGCAAATTGAGCATTTCAAGATTCATCCTGAAACAGCACGCCATAATTTCTTATGCAATTCTTGTATCAGCATTGTCTTCCTTCTATATCATTTTCAGGTAGGATTTAAGGAGTAAGAAATCCTTGTACATTTTTTAACAATAAAAGCTAAGCTAAGAATAAGCTTTAAAAGTGGGATTAGGAGTCATAAGAATAAGGTTAAGGCCCGCTCGCACCACAACTAAATGCATTTAATGCTAAGCATATTTTAAACATCATTCTGTCTCAGTCATCTTCAAACGATTGGCAGAAACAGAACGATTCGTTTCGCGCTATAAACATAGGTATTTAGTGATTTGTGGTGCGAGCGGGCTTAAGTCTCGAGTTCTGTAGAAGTCGTTCAACATTTTGATAGTGCAAATTAGGGTACGTGCAATGCTTGAAACAACGCATCAGACAACGGTTCAAGCAAGTTTTAATCAGGCTTAATGTTAAGCTTGCTAAGTACCCAACGCCTATTTATGTATCTCTGCCTAAGGCTTGAAATGGGTCTACTATGTAGATGCGAATGACGAATGAGATTGTTGCGATGTACTTACGCTAGTGCAAAAACGTTAGATCGCAAAATCTTTATGAAGAAATCCACCGTAATGAATGATGCTGTTGCGAACTACGGTGGAACGAAAAAGATTTTGAGTGACACCGAATTAAAACACGTGGCTAACTCAAGTAAATCGTATCTAAATATTAGACCTCTTGAAATAGTGTAACGCTGACGTCGGTCGCGAACCGTCGGTCACGCGCAGCAATAAGCCCAAGATAGATTGACGACGTACATAGTGTAGACTTACAATGCCGGCGTAACTCTATTTCAAGCCTCAAATGGTGAAACCGACAGAATTCGGTTATGTTCGATCGGACCTTGTCACTTTTCATAGTTTTTTCGTCAGTACTGATAAGTATTAGTTATTTAAACACTTGAAATGTCACGGGAACACAACACAATCGAATTGCTCCAGGTTTCGCCATTACAGTTTCCTCCCTTGTCAGTGGCTTGTTTTATAGCTTCAGCTGCGGTTTATAAACATCCTTATGTCATTCAGGAACATTAGGATTACATTATGAGGCACGTTTATTTTGTATTACCACAAGCAAGTCCTTAAGATTTTGATTTTGGTCTTGGTATAATAAGGAACCACAATATTTTTCTTGCTAGGTAATACTTTTATTCCGCACAACTGTACTATTTCACAATCAAACGACGGCTGACGCTGCACTATATTTTTACTGCACCCTATTTCGGTAAAATCTCGACACCAACCGCAAAGACAACTAAATTCGGTTTCAATATATCAAATCTGACTTGTGCACTTGTACAGTGGATTGAAATTTCGATTTGGTATTTAGAACTTCCAAAACCTTTTATGATTGGCAGATCTTTATAAATGTCTTCAACACAGTAATTCTTTTGCTTTCGAGCATTTAATCAAGGTACAGTCGCTGCCGAAATCCACATATTCATCGGTCATAGTTTATTTGACACAAATATTCTTATGAACTTATCATTAGTATCAGTAGCAGCAGAAAGGGAACGAGATTGATGTCTATCGACATTAACTGCCTCATTGTTAATAATCTGTTTTGAATTTACTTTCAGTGTCTTTTTATCAACTGAGTGTTTGTCCTTGGGTTTTAGTGTCGTAGGATAGTAAGGGTTTTCTATTACAGTTATCCGAATCATGACCTACTCTACCGCACTTAACGCATTTAATGATCGGTTTAGGACAATTATTGTAATTGGGTCCATGCTCGTGGCATTTAAAAGTAGATGGATTATAATTCCTATTTGGGTTACTAGACAAAGCCCTATTTTGATTCCGTATTTTGGGTATTTCTTTCAATGTGCTAGGTTGCTGGGAAGCTAAATAATTTAACTAATCCGTTTTTTTCACATTGAAATTGAACTATAATCGAATCCATAATTTATACAATCTACTGCCTTTCGGCCATAAATTTTACACCTACTGTGCAAAGCTAACTTATCATAAAAATAGTTTCTACAAGTTTCTTCCGCACGGGACTTCCGATTAAGCATCTCTTCTAAAAGTTTTCTGCAATTTCCATCACTCCTATTTATTTCCACGAGTAATTGAGCGTTGGCAAAGATTAATACCACTTTTTGGCCAACCCACAAAGCTTCTGAAGGGCTCAGTGAATGGTTTGTTTTACATTCCAATCACATATTGGCGCATTTATTCATCGTTCTTAGCCATCGCTCAATATCTGGGGATCTATTATCAGGGTCAGAATCTGGGACTACATTAGTGGTTGGAACATTCTTACTTGAGTCTTGTGGTATCTCTGCGATGATATTCAGCAGATCATCTGCAGTCAGTCCTTCCGAAACTAAAAAAATAACTAAAAAGTAAAAGAACTAATAAGCACTAATAAGCACTCAATGATAATTATACAGGGCAAACCGGGTATGGGCAAAACGGGTACCCGCTTT
This sequence comes from Fissipunctia ypsillon, assembly GCA_947568875.1. Lineage (NCBI taxonomy): Eukaryota > Metazoa > Arthropoda > Insecta > Lepidoptera > Noctuidae > Fissipunctia > Fissipunctia ypsillon. Next base: position 19,530,465 of record OX387660.1, on the reverse strand, counting down.
ACCCCTACCCTTTTTGCCCACAAGCATGTATTTTTTTCAAGCGACTCATAACCCTAAAACCGAAATATACGCCAACCTATTGCAAAAATAAAACGTCTATTTATTGCAAAATAATAACACAAAACTAGTAAGAACATATCATAGACCATTTTCGAGTATTCAGAAGTAATGTAACTAGTTTTTTTTTAGTGGAAATAGCAAAAAACTTTGTTTTTGTCTTACCGTTAACTCGTGTTCGCCAGGGAAGCGTGCCGACTGCCTGTGATTGGAGAGCGGCAGGGGCCCCGCTCTGTACGCACACATTCTCACTAACAATAACGGCGCGAAATTTAAAATGCATACCCGTTTTAGGCTTACCTTCCTAAGCGGCATAGAACTCTATACTCGTACATCTCTGAACAGCTCGCCTACATGACTGAACCAAAGTGCACGCCGCATAGGGGTCTACAATACACATTTTATTATATGATAACTCGCACAGTCATTAGACACTGCCGCAAGTTCTTGTACATTCATTACATTGGAACATTCATTCGCGTAATTTTTATTTTCCAAGTTGTCCAATGCAATGATAACTCTATCGAGGAGTTGCCTCGACCACGTGTACTGGTACTACCATTTACATAATTATAATATAATTAGTCCAATGCAATGATAACCTTAACGAAGAGTTGCTTCGACCATAAGTACCACGTGCATCGGCCAAATTACTAAAACTATGATTTGTATATTAACTATTTGGGAAATTCGCTACAATGATTGCTACAGAACCATGAGACTACATAATATCTACACTCACCGCTCACTGAACGTATCTGGGACGAAAACAATGAAGTAGTAATGTAAAGATTACATAAACCTACTTACGATTTGGCTGAGACATGGCTACTGAAGTCACTTCTGATTTATTAAGAAAACACTCTTTTCTTGCTAACACTTTTATTGCGCAAAATTGTACAGACGCCAGCAGGTCAAGCTATCCGAAACTGTCAAATTTTCTCAATCATTCTTGAACCTAATGCTAAAGCAATAAAGTTGAAAATCTATTAAAGAAATTTGACAGTTTGTGATGCCGTCCATACTATTTCACAATCAAATGATGACTGGTTCTGCACTACATTTTACCATTTAAAATTACTTTTGCCCCATTCAGAAATAACGATAATATCATAAAACCGTTAGAAAAAGTGTTGTCAAAGTAAAAATAATACATTCAGTTGCTTTAATGGAAATAGGTACCTACATTTAAAAGTTTGTTACAATATTACAATTTGTACTTTGACAGTGTTGCCACAGTCGATATTATAACTCCGTATTAAAATTCTGTTGTGTATTTGAATTGACATTTTTATAGTATCATACTCGTGTGTAAAAAAATACTTTTATTTTTTTAATAATGTTTTTAATAGCAGTTTGTCTTTTGTAACTCTAAAATAGAGACTTTTACCATATTTGTAAAGGATCTGTTCAAAGTGAGGCGAATACCGCGCGGGACGCTACTGGACGCGTCGGTTATTTCAATGATTAGGAAGTTACCAAATTAAAGCGGATATGTCACGTGAGGTCCTAATCATTGAAATAACCGACGCGTGCAGTATTCGCGGTAGTTTGAAAACCTCGATTAGTAAAAGTTACTTGTAATCGGCGCGAGCGAATTTCGTCCTACATGCCGCACGGGGTTCGCCTAAGTTTGACCAGAGCTTAATATGTAACAAACTAATAAAAAAATATGGAAAATAAAATGTATTTAGTTGTACGTAATATGCTACCTTGTTAAAACAAAAAAAACTTTTTTGCATAAAACAAAAAAAAAAACAACTGACTTCCAAAAAAAAAACACTACAAAGTGAAAAATAACTTTATTTTCGGAAGTCGGTGTCTTTGGATCTGTATTTTAGGTTTTTGCCACCGACTGTGATTGAGTTGTTCCGGTGGCCATCTTACCATCTGTGGTCTTCGTCATCAGTTCCACTTCACCAAATGGCGCTTTCCGAGAGCAATTGCACAAGTTACTATAAAAAATACCCAAATCGCTATAGGTGTGCCTATAATATTTGAAGATTTCCCTCGATTTCTCCAAGATTCCATCATCAGATCCTGACTTGATGACAATGGGACCAACGGGAAAGTATACCCTATCAAACAAAAAAAGGATTTTCCAAATCGGTCCAGCCGTCTGCGAGTAATCGGGGAACACATATCAAACTAAGAACCTCCTTTTTTGAAGTCGGTTAAAATTCATTTATAGTCAGAGTGCATCTCATGTGAATTCCAATAAGCCCAAACACTGCTAGGATACATTGCTTTATTACGGAGTTCCGGTGCCTACATTCCGGCTTCCTCATCAGATAAGTTCGATGGTACCATTTTCATCAGCACTATTTATTTAAATTTGCTTCGTCATAGTCGCTTAACTATCTTAATCGAGACATCTTACCGCCACCCGTGAAATACTTATCATTGAGTAGTTCCCGTGGCCATCTGTGGTCTTCTTCGTCAGTTCCACCTCACCAAATGATACTGTATGCAAATGCTTGACTTGTTGATGAAAATACCGAAATCGTTATGTGTTTGGATAGCCAAACACATAACGATTTCGGTATTATAGAATACACTAATCAAAAATAGTTTTGCACCACTTATAAAGTGACTAGTGGAAGGTAAACAAAATAACTCGAGAGAACCAAAACATAAGTCGTGTTTCGTAAGTCGTAAGCAGCACTTGGGAATGTTTTTTTCATATACCCTCATTAATTTTGTGTAACTTTTAGTCTTAACCTCATTTTGTCACGTTTACTTTTGTTGTTTACAATGCCAAGAAGAACGATTTCACATTTTAATCGAACGAGGATTATCAATCTTCGTCAATCTGGAATGTCGTTGCGACATGTCGCTTTAAGGGTTGGTGTTTCGCATACGGACGTTCTGAGGATATGTCGCAGATTTTTACAGACTCATGACGTTCAAGATCGATCTAGAACAGGCAGATCAAGAGCTACAACTCAAATACAGGGCCGATATGTGCGACTGTTGAACCGTAGCAACAACCCTTTCAGACTGGGAGACAACTAAGAAATCAACTTCAATTAACATTAGCTTAACTTGGGAAGTCTTTGTTTTTCAAAATCACCTTAATTTTACGATTTAGCCAGACTAATAATATGGCCTAGGAATAAACTTTACATGAAAAAAATATTGTTGTTTAATTAATATTTAAATCACCAAAAACCAAAACTTTTTTTTTAACAAAAAAAAATACATTTCTTATTAGTGGTGCAAAACTTTTTTTGATTAGTGTATTTGAGGAGTTCCCTCAATTCCTCATAGATCCTATCATTAGAACTGGATTTTAATAAAAATGGGACCAATCTCGAAGTGTAGGTCCTTTCAAATAAAAAAATATTTTTCCAAATCGGTTTATAAATAACGGAGTTCTGAGGTAACAAACATTAAAAAAAAACCGATTGATAACCTCCTCCTTTATTTGAAGTCGGTTAAAAAAAGCTTGGGTTTCCTAGAACCCAGCTTAGAAGATAATCTGAGCCTTATTTAAGGGTCGGTGTACCAGGAAATCGTGTTATGGGTTTTTGATAAGTTTTTATAGAAAACTTAAAACTAGTAGCCACGAAAAAAAACGTCTGGCTAGCTCAAGAGTTTCACCAGTCAATGAAAAAATTGGATTGAGGATTGAGGAAAACTTTGTAAATGATTTTCAAAAAACAAAATCAATATCTAATAAACACGTGCAAAAAGCACTACCGTATTTTGATAAGTTTGGCGTAAATAAGAAGTCGCTTAATTAATCATCATCTTCCTGCCCAAGGGCATGTTACGTCACGCTATCATTCACTCCCTTTTCTTTCATGTCATTCCTCACACAATCCATCCAACTTTTCTTTGGCCTTCCTCTCCATCTCCATCCATCAACATTTATATTCATCACTCTTTTAGTCACATGCGTTTTCTCCCTCCTCATCACATGTCCAATTACCCATACCAAGCCAAACGATTTCCTTTCAACTTTTCTGTCACGTGCGCCACTTTCAAACTAACCTTATATACTCATTATTTACGTTATCCATTTTCGTCACTCCCACACATCCATCAAAATTCTCATCTCCGCTGCATGCAATCTTTTTTCTTCTTCACGGCCCAGCATTCCAATCCATACAGTTCGATAGGCCTTATCACGGACTTGTAAAATTTCACCTTTTACTTGAGGGGCATCCGTAGGTCGCAAGTTGTTACTGTGACCTGTCGCCATTTCGCCAAGTCACCTAATTAATATTATACTTAAATAAAGACAACAAAGAACAGTGAAACCATTGCCTATTTTTTTTCAGTTTTTACGCCCGAAATTTCCATACAGAAGTATACACGTTTTACGACCGACCTTTAATATAATTTACAATGTGACATTACTCTAAATAAAGCAGAAAATGTGTGAAAGAAACATTTAATATTGTCGAATTGTCAAAAATCGATGAAAACTGCGTGGATATACTATTTTGGAATACCTATCTTTGAACGTAGGGTAGTCATCATCAGCCTACAGGAGTTAACTGCTGGACTCCAGATCTCTCCAAATTGAGTATGTAGGTTAGCGTAGAGGATAAAATGAAATGCAAATTGTTATGTACGTAGGTATGCGATTTATTGATTTAAATCAGTTCTTCCAAATGAGTATCACCACTGCCACTCTTCGGTGAAGTCTTGGTCTGTAGGAAAATGCCTCCTGAAACAAATGTCTTAATAAATAAATCAAGTTTTGGGATAGAATGGTTCATGAATTACTAACTGCAAAGCTGACCAACGGAACAACCCAGAGTAAATTTAAAGTTTAAGTAAATCCAGAGCTAATTTAATGGAGATCTATGTCAGAGGAAAATCACCATCACTATTCACGTCACCATAATATGATAAATGATCGAATCTGTTTCCTTAAAACCACTACCAGAAGAGAGATCAAATCTGCGCCAGATCGGTGTGACCGGATGCATGCAGCATGCACATAAAGTAGACCGTCCACTGCTACAATATGGCCGAAATATCTTGACGAGACCTAGGCTCTCCGAACTTTCGCGCATGTTCTCTCACTCACACTCGCCTCATGTCACCATTTGGTTTGTAAAAATTGTTACTGCGCAGCCTTCTGCGCGAAGTTCGGACTCGCCAAGCGACGTCGTCGGCCGTATTGTACGCTGTACGAGTATAAGTGTTCTGTGATTTACGTCGGATGTCCAGGTTAGGTGCGCGGTTCGTTTATTTGTCAGTTATTCGTGCGTAGCCTGGTCGTGGGTCGCATCGCAGTAAATGATTTCGCCTACATTTTCATACAAAGCCAAGCTTTTGCGTAGCTTAGCCGTGGCCTGCCGTGGAGCGGCACTTTAAGCCCCATTTACACGATACAAGTTTCTTACTGTGGCATACGATAAAATTGAAACAAAAATTACTTCCATCGTCTAAGGACTGTTTAGACGGTGCAACTTTTATTGTTGATTCAAATTATGGCATGCCACAGGCAATTAAATCGCGCCGTGTAAAAAATCAGCTGTTCCCTACATTTATGTTCGCGTATCTCGTCAAAATGTAGGGAACAGCAGATTTTTTTTTCGCGATCTCAGGTTTGATCCCATAGTGAAAGTTGTTTATAATGATAATTACGTAGACCCCAACCCTTAAACGGTTGTGCATTGATTCTGGGACAGAGGTATTTTTGACAGATTGAGACTAAGCTTAGAGTTCGGAAGTTATTAAATATACAGGAATGACAATTCCTGTACTTTTTTGAATTTTTCCTTTAAACTTTATGATGTTCAATCATGTTACATATATGACATTTGGTTTGTTGTTTCAAAACTTGATAATTTTCTAAGATGTGAGATATGGATGGGTATGCAAGTATAACTAATGAAATGATGAAGGCCCAGGTCATCTAGAGCCCGTCTCACGAGAGATTTTTAGATTAGTGGCTAGCAGAAATAGACTGTAGCGACATTCCGTCGTATGACTGTGGCGCCGTGTCTGCGAGACTTCTTTCGTGAGACGGACTTTATGCGAGTAAGCATGTATTCGCTTACCTCCTGTGTGTGGGCGTGGCAGGCGAGGCCGGCGAGGCGGGCACTGAGCGGCGCGGCGTGCGCGGCGAGCCCGGCGTGCGCCGCGCCACCTCGCCCAGCAGCGACAGGCACGAGCGCGACAGGCGCTGGCTGAAGTTCTGTCAAATACATGTAACACTTACCTGTCCCATCAACAATTTTCTCGCTCAAGAAAAAATATTAAAGGAAGCGTTTCATGTAATTAGGTTCATATTCGTATGAAGCGCTTATTTACAGTCGCTTATACGAATATGAATATTATTTGCTTAATAATATGGTTCATCTTTGTATGAAACGATTATTTAAAAAAAGGAAAGTGTAAGCTCTGTGAATCTCGGCCTTATGGTAACTGCAGCCGTCGCCAACTGACGACGGCGATGGAATTAGGTACTTCTGTGTGCTTACCAGGAGCGTACTTTCACGTTATTTTTAAAGTTAAAAGACAAACAGCGCGGCCTTCGCTTGAAGTGATTGGCCGACAGGCCACCCCAAAGAAAATCATCTGCGTTTACAAAATCATAAGGCCTCTTTTGTATGAGGGTGTTAAGTTTTAAGATTAGGCAAGAGTATAAAACCACATCGGGCCGCAGCGCATCGCATTCCAAAACAAAAAAGCCCAATGCGGCCCGCTTGTAATGTGTGGTACGGTGCGTCCCACTTGTAATGTGCGGTGCGTCCCGCTTGTAATGTGCGGTGCGGTGCGTCCCGCTTGTAATGTATGGTGCGGTGCGTCCCGCTTGTAATGTGTGGTGCGGTGCGTTCCGCTTGTAATGTGCGGTGCGGTGCATCCCCCGCTTGTAATGTGCGGTGCGGTGCGTCCCGCTTGTAATGTGCGATGCGGCCCGCTTGTAATGTGCGGTGCGTCCCGCTTGTAATGTGCGGTGCGAAGCGTCCCGCTTGTAATGTGCGGTGCGAAGCGTCCCGCTTGTAATGTGCGGTGCGGTGCATCTCCCGCTTGTAATGTGCGGTGCGAAGCGTCCCGCTTGTAATGTGCGGTGCGGTGCATCTCCCGCTTGTAATGTGCGGTGCGGTGCGTCCCGCTTGTAATGTGCGGTGCGGCTCGATTGTAATGGGCGATGTGGCCCGCTTGTAATGTCCGATGGTTCATACAAAATGTACGAAAGCGATGTAGAAGGTTTTTTGCATTGCGGTGCGGCCCGCCTAAATGTGTTTTAAAAATTAATTAAATCAGATATATTTCAAGCTGATTACCGGGAGACAAGATCCTTTCATTTCACGGAGGTCAATCTTTCTGAAGAGCTCACACAGCAAGAGCTCATGCAGGCTAGGGGTGCGAGGACCGAAGATCTGCTCAATGATCTCCACCACCTGCGTTACATAAATAACATAATAATTAATTCAAGTCGAGAGTGAATAGGTTACTTCTAGGCATGCATGCTCCATCGTCGTGGACAAACGCGAGCCTATGAGGGTAGGCCGAACACTCATATTTCGCCAGTTATGTAGAACAGCAGACTAAGAGCATGTTCATATGACACGATATCAACGTGTGCTGATCGCGTTCGGGCAGCCTTTGACAAGAGCACGCATCGCGTCCGCTCAGAGTCAACAGCCGCTCTATAGGGTGACCATCAAAAATCCTTTGCAAAAACTGCTCGCAACTAACGCGGAAGCGGGGGGCGTGGAGGCGGCGCGGTAGCTGCGCAATTGCGACGCGTGTACGTGTATAGTCACGAGCACTAATATGTATAGGTACATTGAGCAACTTTTAAGTCATTTTCTCCTACTCTATAATTGATTGTAATTTTATATTATTACGAACATAGTATTTTGAAAACTATACTATTATGAAAGAGATCTTATCGCAAAGTTGCAATCGTAATTCCACGAGAAAATCGCTTTTGAATTGTGCTTAGTGTATACATATTAGTGCTCATGACTGTACTTTATATCGAAAAAATGTACGATAAGACAAGGGACTGACTATTAAATTCCACAGTTTCTGAGGAGGGAGCGGCTCGTAAGCAACGAGCGCGCGTTTGCGCCGAAAAAATCGCGCACATGTGAACGCGCTCTTATGCCATCAACCAGGCACAAATCCAGACAGATATGTTGACAGTTGCCTTAACATATCGAGACCAGCTCCGTGCCTCGGAGAGCACGTAAAGCCGTCAGTACTGCGCCTGATCTCTCTCCAACTACGAGAGTGAGGTAAGAGAGAGTGCACCTGAGTCTGCGCACACACTTGTGCATTATAATATCTCCTGTGTAGTTGGCTAGTCTCTGTTGACATTGGCGGGTGCTACCGAAATTCTATCTGTACAACATTATCATTACATACTAAGAGATTTACTGAATAGCGACCGAACAGAGGGAGGGATTACAGGTATGAGACAATGAAATCAAGATTTACTCACATTAGGATAATTTGGCAGCAAATCAGGCAATAATGACAGGTCGATCTCGACGCCGGCACACATCTCGAACAGGAGATGTCCCAGAGACAACGCTTCCACATGTTCCAACTGAGCGGCCAGAGCTATTGGACACCGCGGCTGCGCGCCAATCAGTGTGTTCTCCAAACCGCATATCCTGTGATTTCATAATGCGTCAGCACTTTTAAACAAAATATATACTTGACGTCATAAACCGACAAGGTTATTTTTGCTTTCACTAACAATGAGACAATTAGATAGTTTCGTCCTTTAATAAGGAACTTTAATGAGTTTCAGTTTACTGGGAATTGTTGTCCAAAGTTGTCAAGCAATTATGAAGTCGACTATATCTATCTAATGTAACAAGTCAATCGTCGTTTTGACTTTTCTATTTGTAATGTGTTACTGCAACTAACCTATTATTAACAGTATAATAGTAGGTCCCACTTGGGCGCCATTATTCACTAGTGGCGCCCAACTGGGCCAACTTCTACTCACCGCGCAACGCCATTCTGTACGACCACATTGCCTGAATGCAAGTGACGAAAAGGCGGAAACCCTTTCTCCTTTAGGAAAAGCAGTCCCTCTAACATTTGACGACCGAACCTCGCGACCTGCCACGCTGGGAGACCAGTGCCCGTCGATCCGTACTTACGCATGTACTCTTCGTTCCATGTACTCTGTAATATTTTAATATTGTAATAGGTTTGACAGTCAACCATCCATGGTTTTATTAAAGAGGTTTTATTGAAATAAACTTGTGTTAAAAAGTTGTAGTAAGTAGGTATCTGTATTTTCTTGTATTGTTCGTGAGTAAACTGCGATAAATAATTCTAAAATAATTATTTTAGTTATGTACCTTATAAATTAGATCCTTTAAGCTCCCTCTAGCGTTAAACGGTAAGACGGTGAGAGCATGACCATTGCATAACTCTAGATCTAAGACGGGATAAATGTATGGATGGTGGAGAGCCCGAAATAGCTCCATAATCAAAGTCTTTGAACGTTCGCCTTGCTCGATAGGGCATTTGGAAGTCAGCGGCATCTGAAATACAAGGGCTATATGTAGATACTCTGTACGGATCCGTGCTTTTCCGACTTACGCACCGTGCATGCGGCGCACACAGCATTTGTACCTACTTTTGCAAATAATATTTAAAAATATATTTTAATAAATCAGTGTTTTACGACCATTCAAGGTGGCCGGTTTTATTTCATCATCCCAATAGAGTCGACCCGTTATCATATCAGTAAGTGTAGGGATCACCTACAGGCTCACTCGTATAGTTAATTATGCTTTAATTGGAACACAATAATATTATATAACATAAAAATATTATATACCTTATCGAGTATTTTTCCTTCAGTAAAGTAAAAAAAAGAGAGAGGCAGACCCAGGCGCCGTTACAGCGACGATATTGTGGCCGTGACCGGCCCCACCTGGACTAGAATAGCCCAGGATAGACAGAAATTGCAAAATATGGAGGGCGCCTTCGCCCTTAAATGGGCACCCAATAATAATTGAAGAGATTATTATAACTTATTTTATTCTATTTAATTTATAAACGGGCTGCCTCGTTGGTATAGTGGTCGCAAGCGCTACTGCTGAGCATGAGGTCCTGTGTTCGATTCCCAGGTCGGGCAAAGTGTTATTGGGTTTTTCTGGAATTTCTCAGTAGCAGCCCGGAGTCCGGATTTGTGCCCGGTAGATGGCAATAGGCTCGCCCCCTATACATGGGACTTTCTGGCGAAACGTGGGTGTACTATAGGCACACCTCTGTATAACCCTTCGGGGAAACAAGGCGTGACGTTATGTTAATTTATAAAATCAATCTATTTATTTAGCAATCTATTATTCTTGGATTAATTATAAACGAATGAACTAGATATTTTAATTAGAAGCACGTGAATATTTTAAGTTACTGTTTGTATGATCTAATTAATTTTTTTTGGAAATAAAAGGCTTCAATAAATAAATGTAAAAAAGGATAATTATACAAGAATGCAACATACCAATGTCAGAAGTCTATCGGTCTTGATAGAGTTGTCGTGTATGGCGAACCAGTGTTTGTTAAGTCGGCAGCCGATCGAACCCAGAGCCGACAGCAAATCGTATCTGTAATGGTTTTGGTATTTCAGTAGGTATCAAGAATTTTACTGATCGGGACGAATTCTTCAGAACAATATAGGATATCTCAAGCATATTTCTAAATAACTGGAAGTGCAATGAAACATGACAAAGAAATAAAATGTGCCAACAACATGTGTGTTTGTTTCAATTAACCAAAAGGCTCACTGAGCAAGTCCACCTTACAATTAGACCACTTTATTATACAGGGTGTAAGAGACAGCCCTCCGCAGACTGATGGGGTGAATTCAGTATATCATACTAAAATGACCGGTATATGAAATTGTTTCAGGAACGATAAGGGAATCCAATACAACTGATTTGTTCTATTACCTCACACGCAATGTATCGTTACCGTGGCAAAACACGCGTAGCGAACGGCAGCACATCGAGCCTTCGGCCGCCGAGTATTTCAACCTCCATTGCTGATTTTATTATTTTAGCTGTTTTATTTAGATAAATGCGTACAGAGAATGTAATTTTGCATTGAAATAAAGGAATAGTAACTGAAAAAATTAAAATTTTCCTGAGAAGTTTTCCGGTAGAATATGATTCAAAATAAGGAGCTGAATGCACCCTGTTAGTTAGCAGAGGCCTGTCCCTTACACCCTGTATATGCACGAGTATAAACAAGAAATAAATACACACATACACACACCCCCCACACACTACGTAATTCTCCTGCTAACCGGCTTTTAAATAAAAGACAAAATAAGTTTAATTATTTTCCTAGAATGTCGCAGACAAGGGATCAGGAGAAAAATATCAGGAGAAAAAGCAAATGGCGTCTACGTCCCAATTACTTAAAAGTACCTACCTATGGCAAACCGTCCCCAAACATGATGATTAAAATAAATATTTCCTTGAGTATTCACTGCAGTGGCGATGGCGATATATCTGGCGGTAATGATTACATACGTACCTCGGCGACTGTGACAGGTATTCTGTGCAAATAGCCAATGCAGCCGAGCTCTCCATAGAACGGTCACCGGCTCTACAGTAAAAGAAAAGCGTTGCTACAATCATGTTAAACGAATACCTAGGTACCGACAGTACCCGACGGTAAATGTGCCATGTGGCACTTCGAATTATTTAGTACTAGCTGTGCCCCACGACTTCGTTCGCGTGAAAGTCGTAAGATACACAATATACTAAAATAACAGCTACATTTTAATAAAACTCCCTCGTCCCCCCGACCCGCCGCGTTGCATCGCCCGCCCGCGCGCTTACTTCGTAGCTTAGCGTTCTTACTGATTTTTTTCTTTTTGTTCGGTTCCTAAGGGCCGTGGCGTGATGTTAAATAGCCTTTAATCATCATTGAGAATTGGGCTACCAAATATGCAAAAAGAATTTTTCAAATCCGGCTTTTTGTTCACAATTTCATGGGTTTTAATTTTTTTGCGCGGAACCCTAATTCTTTTTCTAAAATAAAAGTAGCCTAAGTTACTCCTTATAACATCAGCTATCTGCCAGTGTAACTCTGGTCGAAATCGGTCTAGCCCTTTCGTAGATTAGCCGGAACAGACAGACAGACGGACAAAATTTTAAAAAATTGTTGTTTTGTTATAAGTAAGTTGTTATATGCTTTCATATACATTTAGTAAAAAACTGTTATTTTGACATTACAAACACTTGAATTTTATTTATTTGTAATTATATACCTAGATTTTAACCAAAGGGTCGCTTTACGCGCCATTTTTAACTCAACCCCCGGTGGATTGAGTTACAAATACAAATGGCGTGTGGTTGAAGAGGCATATGTTCAGCAGTGAACTGGTATGGGCTGATAATGATGACGTTGCTGTTGACCAATAATAAATAGATTATAAATATTAGAAAAAAAACTTTTTTATTTTGTTTTATCATGTTTTGCTATCGACACCCATCATGTCTGGAGTTTCGCTAGCAAACATTTGCTCCTGTGTAAGTTTACCTGGGAGACGCAGGGGGATCCAAGGGTGAAGACTTCCCTGAGCCGATGCCGATGAGTGATTTGTTGAACAGCAGCTTCGCCAAGGAGTCTATCTTCTGCGCAACCAGCGGGGCGCGCTCGGAATTCTCTTCTAAAATATTAAATGCCTTGTGGCATTACGTTTGCCTTATGTACCACTACTGTACAGTCAGGAAAAATAATTATTAAGGCGAAAGCGTCAGGGTAGTCTGCGAAACTCAAATTTTCTTACATTTTTTGCGTATTGAGACCGTTACAAATATGTATTTACAGAATTATAATAATTAAAATCATCAATACAACTCTCTAAGCAAATTGAAACTGTATGCCAATTTGCCATGTCATAGCCATTTCATACAACTGTCAAAGAATGACAGTTATAATTTGAGTAGATAGTTTGCTTAATTAATTTCCCTGGCTGTACATAGAAGTATAAATAGAATTTCGTACCAGTAAAGATGAAAGCTGAATTTATGTTATCAGATAGTTTTTAGACGTATTTTAATGATTATTTTTATGCGTATAGCAAGGGAGTGAGCACTGAGATGACGGCAGATATAGACGTAAGTAGAACGAGATGCTGCCAACTCCAGATAAAAAGGCAAAGGGGAGGAGGATGATAATGATTATGATGCTTGATGACTTATTCTAAGAAGAAAATAAAGCAGTACTTGAGCTACAAGCGAACGATGATCCTTCGCCATCTTCTTGCCTCCCAGCCTCTTGCGGTAGCGAGAACGAAAGTAAAATGTGTAAACTACATACATTTATTATAAAAAGACCATCGTACGCTGAAGAGAAGAAAAAATAAGAAGAAAGTTTAGAAGGTAGAATAGCTAGCAACATTGAAATGGAACTTAGTGGACAGATTTGTATCGAAAACAATCGAAAAAGTTAAACAAACTGCTGTACTAAACGTAACATAAATTTCATTTCCATTGAGAATAAGAAATCATCAACTCGTCTATATAGACTCACCTTCACTTTCTTCTCTGTCAGTGGACACTGATCGTATCTTGAATGCATTCCGTTTGTTGGCTGCGGCGATGGACTCCGGGTTCAGTTCGGCTGCAGACTGCGCCCTCCTGCACGCGCCGCGACGTTTCTTCTTCCTGTAGCTACTCCTAGGCCGTTCCTGATAGAACCGGTCATGACCAGTCGTCTCCGGCTCCTTCTGCTCTTTGCCTTCATTATTCGCTTTCATATGCTGGTACAAGTTGAACATCTTCGCTGATTTCCTTAGTAAGCACAATCTTAGCCTCTCGAATTTATGTTTCATTAATGACTGTGTTAGTAGATTTCTATAGGAATCTTCATTACGCACTCACTTCAATAGAATCACTTTTAGAACTTTATTTAGTTTTCACTAGGCGAGGACGAGTTACTTATTTTAAATTTTTGGCAATCTAAAATGAGTAACTCGTTCGAATTGAGCTGAACTGTTTTGCTAATATTTTTTTAAGTTAATCAGTTCTGTCAATGTTGTAAAATTAATACGAACATAAGCCCTGTGTGGAGTAGAGGGCGGTATCGCTGCGACTCCGTGAACTGTGTCAATAGTAGCTAATTGAAGTCCCACAAGTACGGCATTAGCCGACAACTGAGCCCACGTCGATATTTATTACCCTGATGCTAGTCTTTTACGTGTATCTATGAGTCTCATGTATTTAATCCAACACGTAGGTACTGAACCTTGTTGAAATGGGTTGTTTGTTTGGGAAAAGCAAATTGTTTACTAGTCACAATAAGATAAAAAAATATTAAAATTAATAGATTAATTAGAAAAATTCAGAAATCATTAAAACACAAAAAAAAGAACAAATCAAATACAAAACTTAGGCAAAAAAAATCTACCTAATAGAAGAATTGAAGCAGTGTCATAGTTCCTCGCGCACATCTGGGAGTGGCGCGAGGAGGCAGGACGCCGGGGCGTAACTCCGTTGCCGCGAGAAATCGCGGCACGGCGGACAGAGCTCCGGCAGGATCTCATGGCGGCATGGAGAGTGCGATTGTCGCAACCCAGCGCTGGGCACGCCACAATTGCGGCGATAAGTCCCCTCTTTGAGGAGTGGCTGGAGAGGCGCCACGGCGTCCTCACCTTCCGCCTGACGCAGGTCCTCACCGGACACGGGTGCTTCGGGAGGTACCTGTTCCGGATAAGGCGGGAGGAAACGCCCGGGTGTCACCACTGTGTGGATCGCCCGGAGGACACGGTGGAGCATACGGTGGAGGTCTGCCCGGCTTGGGCGGAGCACCGCCGTGTCCTCGCGGAAGCGATCGGCGGCGGCGATCTCTCGCGTCCGGCCCTGGTCCAGGCCATGGTACGGAGCGAGAGTGCATGGGAAGCCATTACCTCCTTCTGCGAAGCAGTAATGCTCGTGAAGGAGGAGGCGGGACGCGTGAGGGAGAGGCAAGCTTTGCACCCTCACGCCCCTAGTCGCCGCAGGAGACGCCCTGGGCGTCGGGAATCGGCAGCCGATTCCCGGCCACCGTAGGCGCGGGCTTGCGGACGGCGAGCAATGGGTAGCTCGCCGTCCGGTAAGGACCAGGCCCGAGTCGACGGCGCGTCGTGTTCCACGCGCGCCTCAAAGAGATGTCAGCACTATTGACGGGGTCCGCTAGGGCCGATGCCAGCTAGGGTTGCGGGATGTTCGAAAGAGTTACCGTGGCCCCGGTACAGGCAACAGAAGGAACACGGGTGGGTTTTAGTCAGTAAAAGTCTGACACGCCCTCCCGCTCCGCCCAGAGCGGGAGAAGTCATTTGATGATTTCCCATCCACAAAAAAAAAAAAAAAAAAGCAGTGTCATAGTGAATCAAGTAATACTACTATGTATAACACCAACATAGAGCACCTTCAGGATGAATTGTTTATTAGGGAATTGTTCGGGAGGTTTTCTCTAAAGGATAGCATAATCATCAGCCTATAATGTCCCTACTGCTGGGACACAGGCCTCCTCTCTTCGAGAGGCAAAGGGCTACAATCTAGCACGCGGACCCAGTAAAAGAATGTCGTTAGTAAATATGAGGCTTCTCAACAAGACCTGCTTAACTGTTTACCCGGTGCCAGTATTAGCCAATTAATTAGTACCTACCTAATATTAAATTGCAGTAAGACCAGATGCTGCAATAAACGTTTTTTTCTTTCTTTCTTTCTTTGCACAGCCTAAAGGAAGCTTCTCGTCGGGTTGGCCTCGGCATGGACTTGGACAAGACGAAAGTAATGTACAATTCACACGTCTTGCCGAGACCAATCCACATCGAAGGGTCGCTTCTCGAAGTTGTGAATGAGTATGTCTACCTAGGGCAACTCATCCAGCTCGGTAGACACAACTTTGAGAAAGAAGCCGACAGAAGGATCCGGTTGGGTTGGACAGCATTTGGAAAACTTCGTCAAGTCTTCTCGTCACCTATCCGGCAATGTTTGAAGACTAAGGTCTTCAACCAGTGCATCCTGCCCGTTATGACATACGGTACCGAAACGTGGACACAGACAGTTTGGCTGGTTCACAAATTCAAGGTCACTCAGCGCGCTATGGAGCAGGCGAGGTTTTTTATGGATAAAATCAGGAATGAAGTTATCCGGAAAAGAACCGAAGTAACCGACAAAGATTGCAGAGTAAGCAAACTGAAGTGGCAGTGGGCTGGCCATATTTGTCGAAAGACCGATGGCCGGTGGAGTCCAGGGGTGGAGACCACGTATTGGCAAGGGTAGTGTGGGACGCCCACCAGCTAAATGGACTGACGACCTTAAGAAGGTGGCTGGGACAGACTGGATGCGGAAGGCGGAAGGACAGGGTGTTGTCGCGCAGCCTGGGAGAGGCCTTGTCCAGCAGTGGATTGCAATAGACTTAGTTGATAATATTAAATTGACAAAAATAAACCCCGGTTCAACTGTTATTAATCTATCCCCAAATAATATTATTTATTTATTTATTTATTTAATCTTTTCACACTTAAAAAAGTACAAAGGCGGACTTAATGCCTTAGGCATTCTCTACCAGTCAACCAAGGGTGGTGAAGAGATTAGATGGCAGGTGCTCTGTTAGGAATGGGACAATTTGTACATAAATAAGTTATAAACTATTATGGAGTTTAACTGTAAGAAAAAAGGGCTTAATTAAATGAGCCATTTGATGTTACATCTCAATGAGACCAATAATAAAATTGTAGACACCTCAGTACCTTAAACAAGCAGGTTTTGCTGTTTAAAAGACAGTGAGCAAAATTCTATTTTGCTGCGAACGTGAGATAAAGTAACTTTTTAATTATTTTATTAAATGCCGAGGACAGGGCTTGGTCTACGCAAAAAATTCGAAAGATTTAAACTTCACTTTGTTTGTCACTTTCACTTCGATACGAAAAAAACGAGATAGAAACAAGTCGATTCGAAGTTACATTTTAAAATTCCATACTTATTAAGCCCAAAAAAGAAACAAACAATAAAACGTTCGGATACACATGTAACTGTAAAATTGCAAATCATCTGTTAAAGTTTTAAATATAATTATTATATTTTTTTCTAAATAATCGAATTTAATTTTTTTTTGTTATTGTTTGACAAATATACATGTGGTTTAATTTTTACCATGTTATTTTTTACCTTTAGGTAATTGTTTGTTCTCGCTGCTGAGGTGAAAAGTTGTATGTGTTACACGAGACCAAAGTTATTTGCATCTCGTATCTTTGAATTCTTCGCTTATAGTCCTACCAACCTACCTGTGAAATGGCCAAAATTGGAACTACGGCCGCCATGTTGAAATGTCATTCGATTGTCAATGTATACTACATTCGGGTTCTCTGGTTGTTTTGTCGTGATATTGCTGAATTTATAAAGTTAAATATGCCGAATGCTATTAAAAGTGGTCTGCTGAATGATGCTCAAAACATTATTCTAAAGGTTAAAACCTTTTTTGAAGAAGAAACTCGGGCGGGGTAAAGATAAAGATAAAGATCATTTATTTGTGAAACATGCGTTTACATAAACTGACTAATCAGGCGCAAGGTATTCAATTAATAGATGTTGTGTGTGCTGGTGTGTGGTGGTGTGGTGTGATGTGTGTGTGGTGGGGTCTCCGATTATTCCATTTAATCAAATATACAAACGAATTTCGGCCGCGACAGGTTAGTGTTGTCAACTTTCTTGTTATAAATTACCCGATACTTAACTAATTATTTAAGTGCACGAAATATTCGTTTCTATTCTTGCTGCAGGTTAGCGTAACGGTAACGTACATCTAATAGGTAACCTGCTAAGTGAGTGAGCAAACTAACCTGCCAGATTTCAAATTTCTACTAAGGTGTACTGGGGTAATTCCGACGGGAATTTTTACGAGATGTCTAGAGGTCTACATTTCGGTTAGTTATGTAAAGTAGTTTCATATTTACTGCCATTAATAAGCGACTTCGGTTAACTTAATGAAAAGACTTAACCAATGGATATATTAGATTCATAAATATGTAGTTGGATTCACTAGATAGAGCATTTTGAATTTTTTAATTATAATTTTTTGGTTTACGGGAAATTACGAACTATCTTGGGGTTATTCCGAAATTATTTAAACGTCGACTTTATTGTACTTTGACCAAAGGTTTACATTTCTTTTTCAATCGTATTTACCCCTTACACAAAATATCATGAGTTTTAGTATCATTTCTTATAGTTTTGTATTTCGGAATTACCCCAAGAAGAGAATTTTATGGATTTTCGGAATATACCCTTTTTTGGAATTACCCCAGTGCACCTTAACATTTATTTTATTATCTTATATTTCAGGTGTGAGTCAAGGACTAATTTCAAAAATAGTTAAGGAAGGGCACGCAGCAGAGGAAACTGGTACAAACATTTGGACACCAGGCAAGGAGAGAAAACGTAAAAGTGGATTTGTGCATGTTGATGATTTTGACATAGAAGTTATACGGAGGAAAGTACATGAATTTTATTCTGCTAAAAAAGAGGTCCCTACTGTTAAAAAGCTTCTAGAGGTCTTAAAGACAGAAATAAATTACACAGGACAGCGAGAGAGTCTGCGAAAGCTGCTTCACAAGGGGGGATTTCGTTTTAAAAAATCTCAATCCAATCGGAAGGTTCTTATGGAGCGTAATGAAATATCAGCTTGGAGAGCTAAGTACTTGCATGCAGTGGATAAAAATAATAAATCTCCCCAGCCCCGGCCCATAATTTATTTAGATGAGACCTCAATACTCAATACTCAATCATTTATTGCATTCCACAATGTATATGCTTAGGTGGTAAGTAAGTATTTGCCGAAACAATCGTGGACCCTGTCGGGCACAGCAAAAGAAAAGTTTGAAGGAAGAGGACTTATTTAGGTATTCATGCAACTAACTTATTCTAAGTATAATCTACTAAGGTATCATTTTATTACTTAATTATTATTTTAATCAATATTTTTTTTTTATTAATTTATATATGTCAGTTCTATACATTTCTCAATTAAATATTCATTTATGCTATAATAACATTTATTTAGTAATAACTTTTTTAATTTGTTCGTAAAAACGGCAATCTTTTTCTCATTTCTGAGTACCTCGGGTAGTTTGTTATATATTTTTATCGACATAACCAGTGGACTAGATGAGTGCATTTTTAAACGGGATATCGGTAGGTTTAATCGTGTTTTGTGTCGCAGTGTGTATCTTGCTTGTATGTCTTCACGTTTTGTGTAAAAGTCTTGGTGTATGTGTGCGAATTTACAGATTTCCAGTATGTATATACAAGGCAGAGTTAGAATGTTTAGTTTTTTGAAATGGGGTTTGCAGCTATCCGTTTGTTCTAAATTAACTAAAATACGAATTAACTTTTTTTGAGTTGTGAACAGTGCCGGTGCGTCTGTGCTGTTTCCCCACATTATTACGCCGTAGCTAAGCCATGCATGAGCGTAGGCATAGTAGGTGACCAGAGCAGTTTGCAAGTTTGTGGTCTTTTTTATTTCACGAAAAGCGTACAAAAATTTGGAAAGTTTGAATTTTATTTTCTGTACGTGTGGTTTCCAATTGATGTTTGAATCTATGGTTAAGCCTAATAGTGAGAATTCATTTATTGATTCTATTTTGTGATTATTATAAGAAAAATTTACATAAAGAGGATTTTTTTGGGAAGGGTGAAAAGTTATTAATTTGGTTTTAGCAAAATTGATTTCCAGATTATGTTCGTTCATCCAGGTGATTGTTTTAGTGAATACATTATCAAGGGTATCATTTAAATAGACGTTATCACGACAGGGAACAAGTATAGAAATATCGTCCGCAAACAAAACGCATGGTCCGGATTCCTTTATGATTTTTGGCAGATCGTTGATATAAATGAGAAAAAGAAGACATCCAACGACGCTCCCTTGGGGTATTGAGGCGTTTATTGCTTTATTGTCGGATCGAAAGTTTTGAAGTTCGTTCGCTTTATTGTTGAAAAATTCTATCTCTACTAATTGCGCTCTGTTTTCCAAGTAAGATTTGAACCATTCATATGATTTGCCGCGGATTCCCACTCCGTAGAGCTTATTTAATAATATTCCATATTGTACCTTATCGTAGACCTATATTCACTCTTCGCATACATCGGGTAAATGTTGGCAAGGAGAGGGTGAAGAAGGAGTATTGGAGCCTGTATCGAAAGGGCAAAGATATATTATTGTTTATGCGGGAGGAGATACTGGATTTGTTACAAATGCACAACTTGTGTTTAAATCAAACACAAAAAGTGGTGATTATCATGACGAGATGAATAGTACCAACTTTAAAAAGTGGGGTATTGAAAAACTTGTGCCTAATTTACGAGAGCCATCAATAATAGTGATGGACAATGCTCCTTATCACCGTATTTGTGTGAATAAAGTCCCAAATACGAATTCTTTAAAAAAAGATATGCAATTATGGTTGATCCAAAATAAAATTGACTACGGAGAGAATTTGACTAAACCTCAGCTTTTAGAAATAATTAAGAGAAACAAGCCTGAACCTGTATATGAGATTGAAAAAAATTAGAAGACAATAGAAACAAATGCTTATATTTACCACTTTATCACTGTGATCTCAATCCCATTGAACTCATATGAGCACAATGAAAAGAAAAGTTGCTGATGTAAATATTGAGCACAAAAATGCTGAAATTCCCCGCCTAGTTAGAGAAAGAAGCTTTTGACGCTGTTACAGTTCATGAGTGGGCACAGCATTGTAAACACGTTCGAAGGTTAGAAGGAGAATACTTAAAACATGATTTGTATTTAGATAAACCTTTTATTATAGAAGTGTTAAGTGACACTGAAACCGAAAGCGATAGTGATAATGATGATAGTGGTACGAAAATAAGCGGAGTATGCCCTCACAACCAGGATGAAGTTCTCTCAGGATGAAGTGATCTTGAATGTCTCAGTAACAGCCCGGAGTATGTACTATAAGGATGACCGGAATACTACCGTCCAAAAAAAAAACTTAGGTCACTCGTATCGTGGGTATCCGAATCACCCCCATGTATGTTCCGCGACTTTGCATAGTTTTCGAGTTACTTACTGTTTTTTTCTGAATTTTCGACCTGACCAACTTAAAAAAATTCTAAAAAAAGTAAAAGTCTGTCGAGATTTTTTTTTTTTGCCAGTCAGTCTTCATAAGTAGTGCTTTTATGCATAAAATAATCAGCTTCGTAACTGTGATGAAAGTTATTAAAAAGTTGGTCTAAAGTGAAAAATTTACGTTCGGTGAATTATGACAAATTTTCAAATTTAAATTTAAATAGGTGACTTCATGGTTCCTAAGTAAGCCTCAAAAATGCGTCAGACTCTCAGCTTTCATAATCATTAAAAAAGTATTACTTAATGGGCTACTTTGGTTAGAATCGGCCTTCAAAGACACCGAGGTGGAAAATTGTTTAAATTAGACATCTGATTTAAAAAAAACTTTTATGGCCATGACAATAGTAGCATACTAAACTTCAGTGCCTCCTCGCTAGGCTCGATATATATGGGCATATTATATCGAGCCTAGCGAGGAGGCTCAGTTTAGCCGCCCATGCCGTCAGGAAAGTAAGATAATACACTAAGGTATTCTGCTGTAAGGCAAAACCTAACCTAAAAATATTCAAAATATTATATTTATCCTTCAAAAACGCTGCTCAAGCCATTTACTAGATAGGTGCCAGAGTTTCTCTAGGAGATTTTATTTAAGATCTGAGGAGCAATTCAATCTGACAATTTTTTTTTGGGTTTTTTACGTTAATTGTCGCTGCAATGAGATTGCGACTTGATTTTGAACGTTTTCAATTACGGGGCTTGGCCTTCTGGTATTTTCACGATGGCAACACAATTCACCTTCGCCAACATCTTATTATTAGGCAACATATAAAACAGTGATATATTCACAATGTTAACATTAGAAATAAGGACAAACTAAGTGCCTTTCACCGGCTTCTTATGGTTCATAACTCATTTGTTGGGCATGTTATAACCTTTTCTAACACATAACATACTGGTATTTAGCTGCATCCGGTTTGACTGGAAGCCGACCCCAACATAATTGGGAAAAGGCAGGCAGATGATGAGGTGTGTATGTCAACGCAACAAAAAATTGACTTCCAACATTTTTTTTTACATTGTTTGTTAGTTTGTCGGTTAAAGTGAAGCTATCTAAGGAGTTACGCCGAAATGAAACTAGTAAAAATCATGAAAAATTGTGATATTTCAATAATCAACGAAACTTACACTTACTTTACGTTTTTCATAACCAGCTAATATTGTCATTCTGTGTACTTGACCAATTATAAATGCAATAACAAAAGAAAAGGTACAGAATAAACAAAAATGATGATTAATTTTAAACCTTATCATTGAAGCCATGCTGCAAGAATTTCGGGTAGGTACATTTTGTGGCTCGCCGCGAGAATTAGTGACCGAGCCCATATAAAATGGGTTATGGTAGAGAGCCCAAAACGCCTTCCTTGCATTCATCATCAGCTCAAGACCTATAAGATTCTTTTGTAAATCATTTCGTTTATTTTGTTTTTAAAACAGGCCACGAAACGGTACAAAATTAACATTATTGACACAACAATTATCAAACAGATTACAGAAGACATTCTGGTTTTTTTTTACATTATTTCTTAACAATTTTTATTCACACTTCGCGTTTGGCGTTTTTAGTTTTCCTATGTGCGTATAACGTTTCTAGTAAATAAAACGTGACAAGTGTGTGCATTGTGAGCCTCAGGTAGTAGGGAGTGAACCCTCGCCAGAGCCCCAACATATTCGAGTCTTGTCGAAACTTCTGGTACACATCCCGGTGGGTACCATTACTCGTTACTTGGTACCTGCAACAGAGATTCACTAGTTGTACTACATGCCGAAGATCAGGCAATACATGGTGTAAGGGATAACGACGCGCATACTGCCTGGTAGTATGTAGTTACATACCATGAATAGGGATGATGCCAGGGTAAAAAAAAAAAATTCTATTTAGTCCGTCAGTCAGATACTAAAAAAATATTAAGACACGTATTTTTTGCTTTATCATTTTTACAAAAATGACAGATAAAACGCATTAAAGTGCATGGTGACGTCATGCCACATTTTAACTCAATCTATCGCCGTAATCTTTTGATTACGTAAAAAAAGAAGAAATAGGTGTCCAATATTTTTTAATAATCTACCTGACAGACCGAAAAAAATTTTACTCATCATCCCTATTCAGCTAGTTGTGTTGTTTCAGAACGAAGAAATTATTTGCAGAAAAACATAGAAAGAAAAACACTGTTGTTTCATACAAAAGTGCAATACCTACCTACACGGTCAAAATGTATGGAAAAGCAATTTTTTTTTTTTTTTAATACGCGACGATAAATTTCTACGCTGGGAAAGAATCAGTAGATGAGGCGAAGAATAGTTTATAAGTCCCAGAACTGGACACAGGAGCGGGCCACGTGCGCGGTAGACCCGACCTGGTCAAGGCACGTCATTTATTCACAGCCGGGAAGAACTGGATGTGTGAGACCGTCATAAGTGTCCTCAATCAGAAGGCACCGATTAAGTTGCAGTGCAGTTGCAGTTAAGTTCATGTTTGGGTGATAAACGGTATTCTTCTAATCTTTGAACTGCGCGTGAACTGCACGACAGCCAAATTCTACCAAACTTACCACATGAGAGAAAAAATATTACTCACTAAATAATGTCTCAGTATTATTATTAGGCATTTATATGATGTTAGCTTCTATGCTAACTTGAGCATAAAACCACACGGCCGTTACTTGTCTGCATTTCTTCTTTTCGATGGTAAAATGTAAATACCTATATTATTATGTTAGATGAGTTGGGCCAGTGTGTAGCCACGTCCGAAGTGCCCGTGTACTTGGACACTCCAACATATGGGACCTAAATATTGTAGAACCAATAATAAGTAAGAAGAAATTAACAATGACAACAGCCGCACGAGTAGAGGAAGGTTAAGATCGATCGGTTCGTGGATGATAACCATCCATTACATTATCGAGACCCCTTCGTACCCCGGAAAGCACGTTAAGCCGTTGGTCCCGGCTGTCATTCGTAGATCTTTGACAGTCATTACGGGTAGTTACAAGCTCAAAAGTCTGACAACCAGTCTTAGCAAGGGGTTATCATGTTACCCAGTAAACTTGGTTGTGAAGGTCAGATAGGCGGTCGCTCCAAGTAAAATACTGGTACTCAGCTGCATCCGGTTAGACTGGAAGCCGACCCCAACATATTGATTGAAGTAAGAAGAAATGAAGCCAAGTGTTACCTTGTTTTGAAGGTATCCAAAGGTAATGTTGCCACAGCGGTGACGAAACTTGACAACAGTGATGTATATAGGTTTAGTAAGAACCCGCGTGCTCTCTTTCTCTCCGCAAAATAATTTCGAGCCTGCAAGCAAATTCAAATTCAAATACTTACCTATTTAGGCAAAATGTGGGTGTACAGGCGTGATGTTAAGTATGTATGTACATAAGTCACGTTAAGTCAGGGTCCGAAAACCTTTATAAATTACGGTACAGGTACTGAAGAATTACCTCTACCACTAAGGTTACCGCTATCTGGGTAACCAAGAAGAAAAACATGTTACCTCTATTTAGGTTACCGTTTTAGTACCGGTTACCTAAAAATGACCTCGATTAGAAAGAAAAGAAAGTAAGAACGACAAGATAAGATAAGATATAAGATATAGGTAATTTCTATTTCGGTTACCGGTAATAATATCGTTGTATGCTATTAAATAATCAAGGTAACCTTTAAAAATAGCTGTAAATAAAATGAATATGGTAACCGAAAAAATACCTGTATTGATCATACCAGTTTCGGTCCCTGCGTTAAACTATGTAATCTGTGAACTTATGCCCGTTTTTACTAACGCTATGCGATAACTAAAGGAATGCCTAAATAAAAGCGCGAATTAAGTGATCGACACTTGAATAGTTTAAAAAAACTTTATTTAGATGAACAGCGTTACAGTACTTAAGATAGTAGTGATTATTCTAGTCATGAGACTGTATTTATAATTAATACAATACACGGATAAAATGGCAGTATTGTTAAGTTAACAATATTCTTATAAACTCCTTAGTTGCTACTTTGAGTGGAGGTGGATTTGCTGATAAAGCAAATAGTGTTAGGGTCGTCACACTTAACTCGCGCTAGTGTTAGTGAAAGAAGCCCATAAGTAAGCTAAATATGATGACCTTTTCGGGGGTCAGTTACGTCACTTATTAAACGTGATCACATAATTTAATCGCAATCACATTCAGTATGGAAACAGGAGTCTCGCATGTCCCATTGTCAGAAATGTTGATTGTAGCAACCAACATCAGGGAGGATTTTCGCAAGGAGGCTGGTAGTTGCGATGAGAGTAGCCTAGGGCCAGTGAACTGCTATAGGCTCATGATGATGTTTGACCGACTCACGATAACTTATGACCTGAGGTTGGGTAAAGCTGACCTGGGAATAGGTTCCGATTTGAGAGACGGTGATGACGACTGACTTAGACATGGTGAGCATGGCACCGCGCCACAGTGCTGTTATTCCTTCCGTCCGCCAGATCCTTCAACAAACAGTTATTTTTACAACGGTTTCGGCAATAGATAGTAGAAGTATTATTTAGTACAAATCTTAAATATTCATCCACTGACAGACAACACATAGCCTAAATCACTGGGTCTAGGAGCATGGAATTTTGCACAAAATTTTCTTCTATAGGTAACGAAAGTGTATATGGAAGGATTTTTGAAAATTAATCCCCTAAAGTCGTCAAATAGGGAATGAAAGTTTGCATGGAAGATCATCATTATGTCCGATAGGAAACCCCATCGGACACACGGCTTGTCTAGGTATAACTAACTACCTACTATAGAACAAAGTCGCTTTTCGAGTCTATCTGTGTATATGTTTAGTTCTAGAAGAACTATGCAATGGATTTTAGGGCCCGGACTCCATCAAAGCGGAGACGAGACGAGAGGAGAGGAGATGTGTTGGAAACAACCAATAGGATTTCGTTCTTTACATATCTCGTCTCCGCTTAGCTTCAGTGGATACGATCTCTGACTCAACAGAGAGGAGAGGAGATGTCCCATATTTGCTTAGCGTGAACAAAACAGAGATGTGAGCTGTGCCTCGCAAGCTGGCGACGGCGTGCTGTGGAGACGAGAGGAGACGTGAGCGGCTTGCGGCGAGTGGCGCGCTAGTTCCTGCGCGTCGCACGAAGCTCTAGCCAGTAAACATCTCTGCTCCGGTATAGCCAGCACGCATCTTCGCACAGCTTCGATGGATACACCCTAGCTGTTAAGCATCTCCTCTCCTCTCCGCTTCGCACATCTCCGCCCATCTCCGCTTTGGTAGAGTCCTTGCCTAATGCGGTTTTCACCATCATTTAGTTGAGAATTAATTCCGGAAGGTTTATGTGTTCAAAACATTAATATTTAACTTAGATAAAGCATATTTTCGATGTTTTGACCTTTCGCCACATCAGTATAGATCGCACCTGTGCGAAGTGGAGGGTTGCTAGTTTTACTTTTGTCGAAAAAAAATGGTTTGTAATAATTGTGATTTTGTCATCAGCTACGAAAAAATCACCGACCAATGATAGTCTTACTTCATAATGGCGTCTACAACGTTTCTGTACCGCCTGTAGGGGTCCAGCGGGCCATCTGCCATCATCCGCACGAGGACGATCTCGGAGGGGCAGCCCACGAAGGCGCCCGCTAGCCCCGCACACACGCCCATTGTCAACTTGTTATGCAAAGTCGGAGCACTGTGAAACGTTCTGTTAAAAAAAAAATGCATTTTATGGAAAAAGAAAGATAAAAGCAAAAGTAACAAGAAAGAAAATACATTTTTAGTCCTATCCTACTAATATTATAAACGCGAAAGTTTGTGAGGATAGATGGATGTTTGTTACTCTTTCACGCAAAAAAACTACTGAACGGATTTGGATTTTTGGCACATAGATAGTTTGTAACTTGGATTAACATATAGAATACTTTTTATCCCAGTATTCCTATGGGATCGAGACTACTGCGGGTGAAACCGCGGGACGCTGCTAGTATTAATAAATAACTTTATTTCAGAAAGTACCTACACATTTAAGTTTCACAAAAACAAATTTTCAAGTAAAAAATTACCACAGAAAAAAGTGTATCCTTGTTGCCAGTGTGTGTTGCTTGTTCACTGCCTCATTGGTCTAGTGGTCGCAAGCGCTACTGCTGAGCATGAGGTCCTGGGTTCGATTCCCAGGTCGGGCAGTGTTTATTGGGTTTTTCTATCTGGAATTTCTCAGTAGCAGCCCGGAGTCTGGATTTGTGCCCAGTAGATGGCAATAGGCTCGCCCCCTATTACATGGGACTTAAACATAACTGGCGAAATGAGGGTGTTACTATAGGTACACCTCTGCCTAACCCTTCGGGGAAACAAGGCGTGATGTTATGTTATGTTGTTGTTGCCTGTAGTAATGAACAATTCATTATATCACAGACACCAGTGCCTTTCAAACTAGGTTACATAAAAATAAAACGTGTGCGGTCGGAGGACCCCCGTCAGGAACGAAGTTCCTTCTCACTTATGATTTAAAGCAAAAAATAAAAATTTCGCAGCGGCCATCTTGGATTTACATTTTGACCTCACTATCGACTTTAGCACCCTTGAAAACTATGGAAACGACACCCATGACGAAAAATTAAAAAAAATTCGCAGCCGCCATCTTGAATTTACATTTTGACGTCACTATCGGCATTAGCGCCCTCGAAAACTATGAAAGCGACACCCAGAACGAAAAATTTGAAAATTTTTGCATTCGTCATCTTGGATTTTCATTTTGACCAAATTCACACTTTCTTTCTCTATCGAGAGAGAAAGAATGTGTGAATTTGAAAGAAAAAATTCGCATGGAGGGGGCATACAAGTATGAACGCTTTTTCGCGTGACGATTTCTGCCAGTAGAATCCGACCGCAAGACGCGTAAAAGAACTTCGTTCCAAAAATTCGAACGTCCTACATAGTGAACTCGTAAAAAATATATAATAAATAAAACAGTAAAAGTAATTGCAAAATAATAAAAACAAATAGGTACTTTAAACTAAAATCAAGCTACTTATTTACTTATGTTGAATATTTATGATTGTGCGTGTACGAGAGTGCACTGTGTATGTGTGAGTGTATGTATGAGTGTATGTATGCGTCTGTGTTTTTGAAATACCTCTAGTGACTAGTGCATTGGGATTGAGAAGTTCTTCGGTCTCCCGGTAATTTAATTTCAGTAACAGGATTTGTAATTCTTTTTATATTTGTTTTTTGTTAAGTTATGTATGTTGTAGAACAACGGTTGTAGAGACGAGAACTATTTATAAAAAAAAAATCGACTGGCGAGAGCAGTTCTATACGACTGAATTTTACAAAATATGTCCTTCTTGCGCTTGTTGTCCGGCTTATATCGGATTGTAGCATGGTTTACGCAGGATGGTCTGAAGTACAGAGCTATCTTACTGTGAGTACATTACAGAGCATTGTTAGTACCAAGTTACAATCGGGTACCTGATAGACTTTTTTAAAAGCACTTTTAGAACCGCTTTTTGCGCTCTTGTAATACAAAACGTGCCACCCCACATGCATGCAGTACATTAGTATTGATTGCGCTAGGGAAAAATACACAAGCTTTAATGTCTCTAGGTCAGCAGAAGATCTGAATTTTTTGCAAGTGTACAAAAGATTCCTTATACGGGAAACTATATCTCATATTTATGCTTGTCCTAGCTAAAATGGGAGTCGATTTGCACACCCTGACATCTTATGTCATTTGTGCGTTTGAGAGGTATGCAGTCACAATTAGGACTAGAGTGATGACAGGTGTGTGCAATAATTTTTAAGGAGTCCGATGGTTGGGACGCGGAAGAATCAGAAAAAGTAATAAATTTAGTTTTATGTGCGTTAAGGGTTAACAGGTTGTCGTTCAGCCAGGATATTACGGTAGAGGGCCTTTTCAGTTTCCTTGTAGGCTAACTGTCAGTCTTTGGCATGCACAATCAATGTCGTGTCATCTGCATATGTAATCATTCTGCAGTTATTTAATTCCCAGTTGACACAGGTCGTTGATGTATATCAAAAATAAGGTGGGACCAAGCACACTGCCTTGTGGGACTCCATATATTAGAATTTCTTCGTTCCTGGTGAAATTTCCAACCCTCAAATACTGACTACGTTCAGTGAGGTAATTAAGAATTTCTAGGACCATGCCCCTTACGCCTATTGCTTCCAGCTTGTTTAGAAGGGTGGGAATTGAAACGGTGTCGAAAACTTTCGACAGGTCCAAAAATGCTGCTATGGTTTTTAGCTTATTATCTAAAGACTGAATCACAGTTGTTGTCTAATCTATTACAGCGTCTTCAGTTGACTTACACTTAATAAATCCGTATTGGTTTTGAGAGATAATAATACAATATGTATTTAGTTAGATAATTGGTTAGTTGTTTATTTATGAGTTTTTCGAAAACCTTAGAAATAGTTGTAGGTACTGAAATTAGTCTATATGTATATTTTCCGACACAGTCTCTAACGCCACTCTTAAAAATTGGGTGAACAATGGCCTTCGGAAAAACACTAGGTAATGTCCCAGTAATTATTACAAGGTTAAATGTGTGTTTTATTACCGATATTAGGAAGTTGCAAGCCGATTTTAGTAAGGATACAGATATTGGTCCCAACGGACTGCACAATTGTTTTTTAGGCCTACAGTTACTAAATTCCTGTTCAGAAACACGGGCTATTCGCAATTTGTAACATGGGAGAGGCGGAATCATTTGAGCGTTGGCCGTTATTTGGGATTTGATCGGCTAGTATTTTCCCTATGCTTGCGAAATACTTATTGACTTTATCGACTGAGTCTTTAGGGTTTTCACACAAACCCAATAAGTCGTTTGGTAAGGTATTTTGTTGCCTCGTGTCAGTAACACTTTTAATGGCATCCCAAGTTGCCTTCGAGTTACCCTTAGCCTCCTGAAGTAAGCTTTGATCATAAATTATTGTTTTTTTTAATAACTTGTAAAGAAAATTACGATAGCATTCGTAGGTGGTACTACTACTAAGTGTCATATTATCGAGATCTTTTTGAGCTTTAAGCTGCTTTGTGACGTTGTTTTTTATAAATTTCAGAAGTCCAATAAGTAAGATAGGGGGTAACAGGGGGGGGGGGGGGGGTTATGATCTTTTTTGTGCGGAATTAAAACCTCTTTAGTACCTACGTATTATTTTAGATAAAATTTTATGAATTATAGACTCAGCGGCTTCATTAGGATCGTTAGTATAAAACAAATAAGTCAGGTCTGTTTTCCGCAAGTCATCTAACACTGCTTGTTAATCGGTATGCCTAATGTAATGGTTGGGTTTGCGTGTCGTTCAGACACTTAGCACAGTTGGATAATAATCCGTGACCAAACATAACAGATACGTCTGCCACCTTGGAGGGAAGTACGTGACCAGGTAACGACTTCATCGCTGCATACCAGACAATTAGCATCCAATAACAATGGTTGAGAAATTTTGTGTTTTAAATGTGATTATCATACACAATTAATATACCATCGTTTTGATTACAGAAGGATGATGCACCGTGTCAGAACAATTACGTCACAATGTATATCGATTGAATCTAAGAGAATAGTAAGTTCGTAAAAAAATGAGTTTATGCTACGTATTTATTTATTTATTTAATACTTCATGCACAGAAATGTACAGAGGCGGACTTAATGCCATAGGCATTTTCTACCAGTCAACCTTTGGGTGATGCAGAGACAAACAGTGGTAGGTGCAATTATGAGAAATTGTGGAATACATATTTATTTAAATGTAAAGATACACATATACCTATTACAACTATAAATATAATAATATATACCTAATTATATATAAATAAGCGCAAATAAATATATACATAAATACACGAATATACTAAAACAAATAAGACAAACAATGGGAAAACGTTAACCTTGTGATGATACTGCCAGCTTCTTACGAATGTGCTCGCGAACTTTTATTTTAAAGGATAATCGGTTGGTAGCCATCCTGATTTTCAGGGGGAGCGCATTCCACAGAGAGATAGACTGAACGAAGAAGGAAGAGTGAATAAAGTCTGTGCGATGAGAGGGACATTGAAGAAGGCGATTATTTGATGAACGTAGATTTTTATTGTGGTTGGCACAAATATACTGAAAGTGGGACGTACGTAGGTACCGGTCTAAGTTCATTTAAAATACTTTTAATATTTTTTATCGGACTTGTTCACGTACTTGGTGCATTCATAAGGAGAACAGTGAAAGACTTACCCCTGGTTTCTCGACGGCTACTCAAATCTAAAATTAACTAATCACGTGTAAAATCTCTTGTTAAGTCGAAAACGCGTTGCACGAACGTTTTTTAAATACTTTGATTTAAATCTTTGAGCACTTAACACAACAATCGTATTAGTACAAAAATCCCTTGTTAATTCAGAATTTGGGTTTCTGAATGAACGATTAAGCTTGAATGTCATGTCAAGCCGCTGTCAAATTTTGTGTTAGCTAATCTGTCGAGCTTGGCCGATTATCTTTGCGTTCCCTGTGATTTTCTGTTTTCTTTGGATATCCAAATATTAATATTAATTATGACTAGAAAATATTTTCTAGTTCTAATTAATAAAACAATTTCTGCTACCCATAAAGGACTCGAGATTGATTACTTTTCTACTTAACATTTGATAACCGGACGACAATTATGTTTCCTACAAACGAACGGGGAAGCGTGAGCTACTTACGAAGGATTTCACGTTTTGTTTGTACACAAATCAGAAATACACATGTACAACAACTGGAGCATTGCAAATAACAGTGGCGGATAATATAAGAGTACACAAGAGTACAGCCGCTTTATAAAGAACTAGCTGTGCCCAGCGACTTCTTTCGCGTGGATGTCGTAAGATACACAATACAGGGCGTCCCACGGCTATGCCACATGGAGGGAAAGTACCTTGAATATTGTAGATGGAACATTTTACTGAAAAAAGACATTTGAATTTAAAAACCAATTTAAACTGCATTCATAGATATTTAAATGATTACATGGTTGAACCGGGAATCGAACCCGTTACACGAGAAAAATAGTCACCCTGTAGCTTTATCATACCGATCGAAAGGCTTCATCATAAGGATTACTTTTTTGCTAAATAACATAGTATCACAAAGAAAAGGAACCCGCCGTAACTTCAGCTATCTACCAGTGAAAGTCCCGTTAAAATCGGTCCAGCCGTTTCGGAGATTAGCTGGAACAGACAGACAGACAGACAAAGATGTTAAAAATTGTTTTTTTTTTTTTGTTATAAGTACCGTTTAGACTTTCTTATGCATTTAGTAAAAAAATGTTATTTTGACATTACAAACAGACACTTCAATTTTATTTATTTGTATAGATGTAGGTATCACACGATTTGGCCCAACTGCGACAACATTTCATAAAAATGCCTACAAACCAAGAAGATAGAAATAAAATTAAAAGTGGTTTCTATAGCATTATAAAGTCATTCCCAAATACAATCTCCAGGTGGTGATCAAACAGAGCTGTACAGGAACCGAAAAGGATAATTTTCCTTAAATGTAGGTACAATCACGAGCACTAATATGTGTACACTTAGCACAATTCAAAAGCGATTTTCTCGTGGAATTACGAACGTAACTTTGAGATAAGACCTCTTTCATAATAGTATGGGCTTTAAAATACTATGTTCGTAACAACATTAAATTGCAATCAATACAGTAGGAGAAAATGACTTTTAAAAGTTGCACAGTGTATACATATTAGTGCTCGTGACTGTACAAGCTAAAATATTATGGATGTGATAGCTAATGAACGAACTATTTATCAAAATGAATGAAGAAAACGATGTTGCCATACACAAATCTATTTTCTTTAATCAGTTGACATTGATCGTTGATTAATTAATTTTATCGTAAGATATCGCCAATTCAGCAACGCAATTTGATTTGACTGTTCTGTTAATTTAACAGGCTTGTTAGTTGATTATAGATTTGAATAGCCATCGAGAAACTGGGCGATAGAGAAACACTAATTAATTCCAAATCGTTAGATATCTCAGTTATGTTGTCCATAGTAAAATAGAAATATGTAGGTACATACTTATTACGGAACATAAGCAACCGGAGTGATAGAGAAAGATAGATAAATGTTAAAACTCAGATATTTTAAGACAAAAAATCGCGGAACACACATGGGGTATTTTCGAATACCCCTGGGGGTATGAGGAATTCAGATTTTTATTTTGGACGACACTATTTGCACCCTGTAGGGACAGGAATAAGAGCCTAATCTCGTGGTTGTGTAGGTCGTTAATTGGTCGCAGGATGCTGGCGGGAACTTAATTAATACCTTAATATTCTGTCCCTGGTGCTCACCTCCTATGATTCTCATAGAGACAGGAATAAGTGCTTAATCTCGCGGTGGTGTAGGTCGTTTGTCGCAGGATGCTGGCGGTGAGGCCTGTGTAGGGGGCCCGGATTCCCTCGCAGCGCAGCATGTTACGCAGCAGACTCGCGCCCCAGGCCTCCGGGTACAGCTGTAGACGGACTTTGAACACGTCGAGCGGGTGTAATAGCGCTGATGCTATTATGCTGCAAGGTGGATGTTAATAGCTTAAGTAATTTATTTTTTATTAAAAGTGTATGTAGGTCTACCTACCTATTGTAATTTTAGATCAGGTGCTAAAAAACTAGGTATAACCCGTGCTATGAAGGAGACGACGGCAGCGTTTCCCACTCGCTCTCTGTACTAAAAGGCATGATAAGCTTCTTTGTTTGGTCGTCATTTTCAGTTCGTTTCTTAATGGCGCGGGTTAAGTTCTTATTAGATTATCTACCTATGTGAAAAAAAGTAAGTCATGAAAAATTAAGAAACGTTTTCAAAGTCGCTGAATTTAGAACTTTCGAAAAAATTAAAAACTTCAACGAAATTTCGGCCAGACTCCAAAATTAATTTACATTCGGCATTCACCCTGATTAGATACTGTTGTTTTGGCGCAAATTTTATATTTTTCTACGTCCTTCCCCTTTATGGAAGCAACTACATCTGTTGGACAAAATTGACCAAATTATTCGCAGCACACTAACATTAAACATTTAAAATGCCATTTTAACTGTGGCTTTGGACGACCGAGCGTGGCTTCAAGCCACACTACCCATCCGTTTTGGTGGCCTCGGGTGTTCACAAAATTACCAGTATTAGCTTGTCCTCTGTCCACAGCACTGAGAAGTTAACCGGGATAATTTTAGCCCCCTCCCTGGTTGACTCTGAAGTGCCGTGCTTGACCGATGCGGTGAACGCCTGGAAAGCGGCTTGCTCAGACACAGATCGACCCGGAAACCCATCTTCCCAAAGACATTGGGATGAGCCGCTCCGTTCCGTTGGTACGGAATAATCTTATCAATACGTCCACCAATACTGCATAGCGTGCCCGTTTACTGGCTGTGGGTGAGTGGAAGTCGGGCCTCTGGCTTCAAGCGCCACTGTCACCCAACATAGGGACTATCCTGGGTGACACCATTTTCCTGCTCGCTACTTGTCTGCATCTGGGCGCTCCTTGCGGGGTCGCTGCCAGTGCGGTGAAGCTGTCGACTGTCTCAGACATCATGGCCTATTTTGCAGTAAGAGCGCAGGCCGGATAGCACAGTACGCCAGCATTAATGACATCATCTGTCGTGCTCTTGTCACCGCCGGGGTGCCAACTGTTTTAGAACACAACGGCTTGGCACGCAACGATGGGAAGAGAACAGACGGAATGACCATAATGCCTTGGGAATTAGGGCAGCCTTTGGTGTGGGATGCAACATGTGTTTGCGGCGGGCTGTGCTGAGGCGGCTGCTGCTGGTGCGGAAAACCTCAAACGGCGAAAGTATTCCAATGTTATTGGGAGTTATATGTTTGAGCAGTTAGGGGTTGAAACACTAGGGCCATGGGGTCCGATTGCCCACTTGGTTTTTCAAGACATCGCCAAGCAGTTGGTAGTCTTCACGTGACCAAAGGGCTGGCCTATTCTTTGGCCAAAGTATCAGCATCGCCATACAACGTGGCAATGCTGCCAGCCTTTTGGGCACTTTTCCTGTTGACAGCGATGCGGACGATTTTTTTGATGCCCTTTGAATCTTTCCCCTCCTTTTTTATACATATACATGTACATATTAGATATTATTTTATATCTGTTATTTTCAAACAAACCGGATTTTAATAAAAGTCTTTAACATCTCAATGGCAGTCCCAGTTTTGTACTCTGCTGCACCGTCTCCGCAACTATAGATTATGACAGCATACTATCACATTTAGGTCATTGATGGCATGTCATTGATGGACTCACGTAGACTACATATCCCACGGCTTGGACATCAGTGGGCAGGTTGACGATCTGTATTTCGATTTCCGGAAAGCATTCGACAAAGTTTACAACGATATGCTTTTGACAAAGCTGGGGGCCATCGGTTTCTCATCCGGTCTTCTTAAATTCTTTTCCGACTATTTGTGCAATCGCAAGCATTTTGTAAGACATGGCTGCTTCAAGCCCAAGCCTTACAATACACGCTCGGGCGTAAGTCAGGGATCTGTGTTAGGGCCGCCTCAGTTCCCAATCATGATCAATGACCTCATAACTAATGTTAAGTTTGCCAAATGCCTGCTATATGCCGAATAAACGAGGATTGCAAACTCCTGTAGAGGCATATTGACGCCATCAGTGGAGGATTGTAAACAAGCTATTTTTTTATTACAAGCAAGTGCTACGTCATGACGTACGGTAGAGGGTTGCGACCAATCCACTACGGCTATAGTTTGGGTGGTGAAGTAATTACTCGTGTCACCAACATATAAAGGACTTGCGAGTGACTTTCGACCGCTGTCTGACTTTTAGAGATCACGTTTCTAACTTTCTACCCCTGCAAGGCAATCTTTCAGGCGCTTGGGATTTGTTTTGTGAAATGCTCGTAATTTTCGCAATCCAAATGTTACTAGGCCGTTGTACTGTACAGCACTCTGGTTCGAAGAAAACTCCAGTCCAGTGCCTGCGTTTGGCACCCCTATACCGCGACCCAAACACTGATGTACACTGATGAGAAAAGGTACAGAAAACCTTCCTAAGATGTCTCTTCCAAAGGTTATCCCATTTCTTTCCCTACATGTACTCTACCAACTACCTTCTAGTTAGCAGATGCTATCTTTTAGATGGCATTAACTTAAATACTCAAACCGTGCGAAAAACTTGCAAAGATAACCAAATAACGATGCTAAGTCAAGCGATGGTGTAAAAGAGGGAAAGGACAGCATCACTTTCATGTCTTCTTTGTACCAGTAATAACATTTTTTAATTCATGTCGTGGAAAACAAATTAGCTTAATAAGCTATATAGCATTTAGGTAAGTAACGCCAATCGTGTTCGTGGAGACTGGAGTCTATTTTAATGCCCCATATACCTATCTATTGCTGATCAGATCATAATAGAGTACCTCTAACGTACCCAGAAATAACTCCAAATCCTACTTTAACATAGCCAGGTGTACTGTTGTGGTGTAGGCGCCGGTGATGCTCTCCGTGCATGATTAATAATTAACCTTTTAATGAAGGCATGTGCCGTCATTTACCTTCATTAAAAGCTATAACTATAAAATAAATACGCATAGATTACAGTTACATGAAAATTTTGAATTGTCACACAGCAGCACACACTGTATACTGACAAGCTAATATTCTATGACACTGACATTGTCATTTTGACTTCTGTCAAGAGAAGAAAGAAGATCGAGCTCCTAGGCTTTATTCATTAAGTAACTTAACTTTCTTCAAACAATTAGGAAGAGGTTATATACCATCTTTCGCTAAAGACTGGTCACAAATAACCCTAGATATTATAGAGAAGTAAAAGAAGGCTTTGCCCTGCAGTGGGTCTAATAAAAGTCCAGGCTAATAATGGCGTTTCTGTTGTGTGCTTTCCAATAGGCAACACTTTATCTCAGAAGTCAACAGAGGATTTCTTGGTGTTAGTGGATTTGTTAGCTGTGAAGTGTACAGTTTTATCTAGATTTTACCACCGGAAGTATAATTATGTTTTCAAGTGATAATTAACGGAAAAATTGGATGAAGAGAGAGTCGGAGCGATTTGGGACTTGGTTTAAAGACATCTGTGAACGTAAGGAAACATCCGAGAAGCCGGCAAACAGATAGCAGTTTCGCCACGACCGGAGGGACGTGGAGTCATCTTCCATAGCTGCTTGCGGTATTAACATAGCCACCTACTGGGCCCAAATAATTTGACCAGACGTACCATCGATATGAAAGAAGAAGCTAATTGCGGGCTTACGATTAACTCAATTGTCTGTGCCAAACTCCAAAATGAAAAATTCCTGCGAAACAGCTTACAACGTAATGGTAAACGCGCGAAGATTCAGGCTAGGTAGGTAGATAGTGCAAAAATTGTAACTCATAATTTGTATCGCAAGTAAAAACGACACTTCTCGTATGAATTGTGTGTGCACACTTAAGCCGAGGGGGCCAACCACCACCTCTTAAAGCAGTATTATTTTAATGTTACTTCAGTGTGAGAAAGAGATGGAGCTATAAAGGACGTCTAGCTCCATCTCTTTCCCACACTCAAGTAAGATTAAAATAATACTGCGTTAAGAGGTGGTGGTCTTGCTCCAGGGCCTTAATTCCACTACGTACTTGATATACAAACGTTTCCGATTCCGTGTTCCTCTCGATTTTGTGTTTTTGGTTTGAAACAACAAACTTGTGTGACAAATCTGTCAAAAACACGACCACTGAAAGTTTGTAGTTTTTAGTGGAATTTGGCCCTTGGATACATAATTAATCAGCTGTATTACGTTGTTTTCAAAGCGTCCAAAGGCCATTCTTGGTGTAGGCCAGCACGTAATATGGAGTGGACTCGCGAACTGAATCCCGCCGCCAACGCTGTTATTATTTTCCGCTCTCTAACCCTTCTTGCTTCATGCCGGTAATCTAGAACCTGTGTCAGTATAGAAATCATACAATGAACTGTTTTATTTTTTATTAGAAGTGCTACACACATTTTAAATTCGGGGCAGCATCAGTAGGTACCTACATGTTCGGGAATAATGGTGAACTAAAGAAACTCAGTACATGCATACAATACATGAACCCCGAAATCCTGTTCACGTAAAGTGGGGATGCCACTTTACGTGAACAGGAGGTACCCTAACAAAATTTAAAAAAAATCCATGCCAAATTATAGCTTTCTAGTACTAAGTCTCTGAGCTAAACTGTGGACGGACGGACGGAGGGACGGGGATAAGGGTTCCTTGTTGACTACGGAACCCTAAAAAAGGGATCGGATAATATGAGTATAATATAGTAGACTAAGATAAAAGGAAGAAAGAGCAGTAATGTTTAGGAGTTCAAAAACGACTAGATAAGAATAATAGGAAAGCTGACTGTATTTTTTTTGACTTCTTGAGTCGCATCACCACAAGACACCTGCGTGCATGACACATGAGTTGCATGCGAGTTGCGACTTCATAGACAATGTACTTTGGAGCGATAGCTATCACAATCACTGTCTAGCTTTGTACAGAAAATGATGATGACACAATTAATGTAATGACTGACCGCAGGCGCAGTTCCAAGTTGAAGAGCGTGCGTGACGATGGGCCGGCCCGTCAGTAGAAAGGTACCCTGCCACAAAGGGTTCACCCCTTTCAGTTTGCAGCTCCTAATAAGGAAAAAGAAGTTATGATTACAGTGTGAAATTGCCACAGAAATTGTATTGGCCACGCGCCACAGAGTTTTTATATGCCTGAAGATACCTAGTGCATTGTTGATGAGTTAACTTGCTGGATATCTAAAATGTGTAAGATATTGCGGCCATTTATTAAGTTTGCAGATAGCGGGAAGGTTTTTTTTTATCTTCAGTGATATTAACTAAACTAAGTTTCTTCTTCCTCCAAATGTTACTAAGCTATTTTACTGGGTAACTGCTACGGTTCTATGAAGAAAAAGATTCCTGAATAACATGACATACTTACTTACCTTTTATGAGAATCATAGAGGCAGTAGAAGATGCCCCATCTCAAGGAGGCGTAAGTCCTCTTCAGCAGCATTCTAGCGGAGAGAATCTCGTAGGGCCCTGGGCACCCCTTACAGGAGACCATGATCCGGAACATTTTCACACACCAAGTGTCGGGGTAGCGAAATCGCATTTGGACTACATCGAGTGGTATGAGGAGCGTCGTTGATATAATACTGAAACTTACAAAAGCACTAATTCGTAGTCGAGGCAGTTGAACCCATCGAAGCTTCTATCCAGCTTCGATGAGCTCAACTGCACGAGGCCCGAGGAACAGTCGCCTTAAGGCGCTCCCTCACCGGGAGCATTCGCCTGTAATGTAACGATCCATGATTCCACTGTAACGGCTAGGGCTGTGCAAGCAGACTGCGCAGGCCGGCAACTGCTAGGTAGTTTGAGTAGAGCTGCCAACTTTCAAAAATACCAGACCCGGAGATTTGAGGAAAATAGTCAAAGAAACATTACCCTCCTTCTGGGGCAGTCGGGTAATAAAACAGTCAGTTCACGTTCAGAATTTTTTTCCAAGTATTTTCGGTGTATCAGTAAGATTTGTTATCTTCAATAACCAAATCCACATTAAATCCACCGGTAGTATTGAAAAATCTTGTGATTGTGTGAACTGTGGATGTATTTTCTTCACCTCATTGATCTCGTCATAAAGCTGATCCTCGTCTACATTTAAGCCAAGCCATTCAGCAGCTTTTACAGCATTTTCATAAGTTATTACACTTTTACTGGCGCTGCCGGGCGTCGCGCAGGACAGAACCGGAACGAGCGATATAGGACTTTGGACTTCGCGCCCACCCCGTCTAAGGGCTTGTACACAAAACTGCGATGCGACGTCGCGTCGCAAGAATCTGTGAGCTGCGCATTAATTGTAGCTACAATTCAATGAGCAGTTCGCAGCTTTTTGCGATGCGATGCGAATTTGCAGTTTTATGTGCGAGCCTTAACCCGAAGGAATACGATGTCAACCCGTAGCCTAGAGATGCATCATTGAAACCCGGAGTCTCAGGGTCAAACCCGGAGGGTTGGTAACCCTAAGTGTAAGAGATAATGGAAACCATCAGGATAAGTAGAAGTTACACGGCTAGGTCGTGAAAACTAGTTTAAATC
Organism: Fissipunctia ypsillon; assembly: GCA_947568875.1. Taxonomy (NCBI): domain Eukaryota; kingdom Metazoa; phylum Arthropoda; class Insecta; order Lepidoptera; family Noctuidae; genus Fissipunctia; species Fissipunctia ypsillon. The sequence goes on along the minus strand of OX387660.1, from coordinate 19,490,159 downwards.
CATTTGATTGGATGAAACTAGTTTTTATTTAACGCTTGAGTCTATGTAATTAGAACCTAAGCTACTATACGACGCAAATGGCGACGCCCGAACGTTTCCGTAAGGTGATCGTACCCATATTACAATTTGGTAAAATTATTTGTAGCTACACGATTCCTACATATTATATTTTTAGACTTTATGGTTGGTAACGCGGAAAGAACATTGCTGCTCCAATAGGCAGCCGGCGTAAGGGTGATGGTAGACCCACGAAGGTTTTTTCCTCAACTTTGAAATCAACGACGTGGCTCCTACAAACCTCAACCTCTAGGAGTTTCAGATTTGTCCAAATCAGCCTAAATCACTGATCATGGCAGTCCTGTATACAGTGTCTCAGAAAGGTGTGATCAAATTAAGGGTGTGATCCAAAACAGGTAGTGGTACAGGTGCTGGAATCTTCTCGGAGGACTTCAACATGCACATAGCCACACCATTGGGTGTCCATAACACAGTGTTCCAGGCCGAATGCATGGGTGTTTCCTTGGCGGCTGCAGCCATCATGGCCAGGGAAGTTAAGGACCACTCGATCCGTATACTCTCAGACAGCATGGCTGTCCTGCAAGCGCTAAACAGCCACACAGTTGATTCTGGGCTAATATACGAGTGCCACCAGCGCCTTAACCAGGTGGGTAGCCATAATAACATAACCATTCAATGGATCAAGGGACACAGCGGTTCGTTAGGAAACGACGCAGCCGACGAACTTGCCAGGAGGGGGTCGAGCATGGCACCAGTGGGACCTGAACCCATCGTGCCACTCCCCTTCGGGTACATACGCACTCTTGTAAGGAAACGCACCAGCGAGCAACACCACAAGCAATGGTCAGAGCAGGGTGAGTGTAGGCAGGCCAAGGAAGCAGTCCCTGCAATTGATGGCCGCCTCACGAAGCGGCTTCTCCGGCTAAATAAACAGCAGCTGCGTATAATTACAGCAGCCATAACTGGCCACGGGTCATTTAATAAACACCTCTTTGTCATAGGAGTCACAGACAGTCCGCTGTGCAGGGCCTGCATGGAGGACGACGAGACAGCAGCTCATGTGCTACTAAACTGCCCAGTGCTCGCCACATACAGGGCAAAGTACTTCGGTGACCCAGGTACCCTACGTGAGATTGTCGGTAACACCAAGGCGTTGCTGGCCTTCCTTGAGAAGCTGGGGTAGATGGAATAATCGATTTTCCCACCCATCGCGCAAAATACGCGCATTGACGTGGAGTTGCGGACACCAGCCCGTATTACCTATTACCTATTAAGGGTGTGGTACAGACAAACTGAACAACTTTCTCCTGGGGATCAACATCGTAATCGCGAAGAAATAATCAGTTGTCCCACACATTTGGTTGGAGTAGATAATGAAGTTTTGTATGGGACGACTGTTATTTATTTATTAAAAACGCGAAAAAAAAAATTGCTGTTCCGTACATTTATGTTTGCATAACTCGTCAAAATGTAGGGAACAGCAGATTTTTTTTTTCGCGATTTCAAGTAGGGTCCCATAGTTGATCATAATGATGAGTACAATGACCCGCAGGACATGTATATGTAACTCTTTTACTGACACGGGACCTACATCTATTAAACTAACCTACTATGTTTCTTGAGCGAGAAAATAGTCGATAGCTAGTCGCTTCCTCGTTGGCGGTGGGACAGGTTCCTAAGAGCCGATGCACACGATGCGTTGCGACGCCGCACCGCAAAGATTTCGCCATATAAACGCCGCCATTAGCGGTCACACGGGACTGCCAATGTACAGCTAAATCTTTGCTATGCGGCGCCGCAATGCATCGTGTGCATAGGCCCTTAAGACTCTAGATTGCAGGCAGGTACTTACGTACTAAAGTTCTGGCGAGGCTCATGTCAGAGCACTGGACTATTGAAAATGTACCTACTTGCTAATCCCAGTAAAAGGTAAAAAAAGTTTTTATACCGAGACAGCCCTCCGAGTATCACTTGCTGGTGGACTGGAAATTTCTTATTACTTTTTTCTTCTGGTTTCATTTTTAATCAATAATAATACTATGTTGTCCGTTTTCTCACAGTCATCATCAGCACATCGCACATTATATTTTTAATTTTATCCACAATTTTATCACTAAAAATTTTGTTGAAATACGGTGGCACCGTACTTTGTGAATGAAGGGCTGACAGAATATTGTGTCACGGTTGACTTTTATAGCAGACAGCGAATGTCGAGGTTTTAATCAATTTTGTCCAGTGCTAAACACGAACTATGATGGCGAAGAGTGCCTTGTCAGCTCAACCCTCAACCTGCGGCAGGTCACGGCTGGGCAAAGGAAATGACAAGAAACGGAATATTAGTAGACGATCATCTATGATATCTATTATAAATGGTATGTGGTCCACAGGCACGGGACAACCAGCGATTGTTTCCAGATTCAATACTTTTGATACCCTTCATCAGTCCACCTGTGATGCTGGGGCTAAACTGACACGGCTAGTCTGATAATACGAATTTTCACGGGAAATATTCAGTATAAACCGATGCATATTATAAAGTGATTAGTGAAAGGTTCACATTTCACATGGATAGCCAGATGTGGCTTCCACTGCTGGAATTGTTTGTGGATTTTCATAACATACTTATCAACTCTCTATTGAAATGTGAGCGTTCAACAAAACGGGTCCAGTGCTCGGCATTTAGTTTTCGAGATATACGCAGTTTCGTAAAGTTGGGTGAAAAAATTGCATTTATGCATTTATGATTTTAATTGATTATTAATTAATGCTCAACTATCTACAAGTTCATATGGTAAATGACTTTATATGATGTTTCTAAGTACCAGAAAATGTACTTACAAACATCAGAAAATGTACGAAGTTGTACCAAAATCAAACGTTGAAAAAACTTTTTCTCAAATCAAGTTTTTTCAGAGTTTCAACTTCAAATCAATCAACTCTGCCTATCGCAATCCACTGCTGGACATAGGCCTCTCCCAGTCTGCGCCACAACACCCAGTCCTCCGCCTTCCGCATCCAGTCTGCCGCAGCCACCTTCTTAAGGTCGTCGGTCAACTTCAAATGTTTGATTTAAAAAATTGTGCCAGTTTTTGAATATTTTTTAAAACCTTATTATCAATTGACTATTCTAGATACCGAGTCTGGTCTTAACTTAAATAAATAAACTCAATACCCCACTACTGAACCCTTTTCTTGGACGCCCACAAATTATAACCTTAATATTTTTAAAGTTTTCCATTTGAACAATCTCTTGGGAAAAACTGTGGCCAATGTCAAGCAGATAAAAAAAAGCAGGGATTTAAAACAATGTTCTTTATTATCCTATAACAACATTGCCTCTCTTAGTCACAAATCATAAAGAGCGTATATAAAAATATATAATATTTATCATAACATTTTATCACATTGTACTGTTTTAAAACTATGCGGCAACTTTAAGAACAGAATTATGTAATAACATGATTTAATTATTAATGTCTTTACAGGTGAACCCGGCAATAGCGATGATGCCTGGGTAACAAAAAAGAAATTGTATTTAGTCCGTCAATCAGATAATAAAAAAAAATATTAGACACGTATTTTTTGCTTTATCTTATTAATAAAATATGACTTAGATAAAAACGCATTAAAGTTGGGGACTGGGCGCTCGGTACGTCACAACTCAGTATAAAATCTAGCAATGCGTGACGTCATGCCACATTTTAGCTCAATGTATCGCCGTAATCTTTTGATTACGTAAAAAAAGAAAAAAATACGTGTCCAATATTTTTTAATAATCTACCTGACGGACAAAAAAAAAATCTTTAGTTATCATCCCTATTATTCGAATTGTCTCCAAATGTATACTTTGTATCCACCGCGGCGGTTCTTATTACATTAATTAAAATAATAGTTATCATAAAAGACTGATTCCTCAAGTAAAGAGCTAATAGTTAATAAATAAACCTGTAAATATTTGTTTCATATTGCAAACTAAGTAAACATTTCAATAATAACCAATCAATCCAAAATAATTCAAAATTTAATCTCGTTTCAGACATACTTTTAAACTTACATTATATATGTAATTCTTCAAAAATAACATTATTTTTAGTTAGAATATATTTTTAAGCCGCACTTATCTTTAAAATAATATAAATGAAGAATACCTTCTTTATGGAAACATAAATATTTATTTATAGTTACTAAAACAACATTTCAGAAAATTATTTGTACGTTATATAACTATATTCAAAATCATTTTTCCGTGAACATAAAAAAATGCACTGAAGTAGAAAACATATTTAAAAAAAAAAAAAACATCAAAAATATACTTTGTACTCTACTTAGAATTAGCTATTGAAATGTAAAAGTAACTTTATTAAAAAAAAAAATGTTTAAAATTGAACTTAATGTTATTGTAAAACATTGGGCACAAAACAATATGCACTTTTAAATAATAAATACAACATTTTAACCCTTCAATGTTCACGTGGAATTTATTCGACAATGGTTTACACTGTCACACTTATGTAACAGTTTGTTTTCTTTCTAATTTCATACCTATCAAAGGTAAAAAATTGGATAGAAAAAATTGTACAGAGAAACCCAATAAATTAGTACACAATGATCGACTAATTTCTCGGTATCCAAAAGGCAGACAAAATTGATAATATATTGCTAATCAGAATCGCTTAATGCCTAACTCAATCCATTTAAAACAGGCACTATTACTAGTACATTCCCACTGAAAATTTGTAAACAAAAAGCATTTCATAACTCTAACGCGAGGTCACATAGGTCAGAACATTTTTGCTATCAGAAATTTGCGATAAGGCCGTACATAATCATTAATCATCACAGAATTACTAATATTGTAAAAGAGCTGTGTTACAAATTTTGGTGTACATATTTATATCAAATCGCCCGAAAAATTCGATCCAGCCTCAATTTATGGGTTGGGAGATAAAACAGAAGTGGGGATTACAGATTGATTACTAAAGTAGAATGGTATTATAGCGACAAAGATTAGATAGCGAGTGACATGCATTAAAACATACAACTCGTTGGCAGTTTTTGACATATTTTAAAGTCAATTTATTTTTGTACCATCGCGGACATTTGCGGTTAACAACTTTTCGACCTTATTAAATACTAAGGCAATAAAGTTGAAAAGTGGTTCAACGCAAATGTCCGCGATGGTACATGGAAGTAAACAAGCACTTTAACTTTAAACAAACTATATATTTTGTTTATTGTCGTCTAATAATACCTAAGCCTATTCGAATTAGTTTCATTTTGTACCTACATCATTACGTCAGTAAATGGTCGGTCACCTCAAACGTTATATCATTTCTTGTAACGATTTATTTTATATCTTTTACACTTAGAGCAACGTTTTAATCATTTAACTGATTTAATGTGACACCAAAATTAAAGGAAGAAATTATTAATTACTTGCTAAAGTGATATATTGTCTGTATCGATAAAATACAAATAAATATTTTTTATTAATATGTTGTTACGAACTTGTTTTATACTACCCAATCTATTTAGAGTTATTTAAAGAAAAATTTATTAGCCGCTGGGTTTTGATCGAAAATAGACCATCTCGAATTGCTGAAAAACATTTCGTCACGTTTGTATACCTACTCTTCTATTCCATTCTCACGTATTATGACGTATGTACGTCTACCATAAACAAACAGTATGGCGTCAGAGTTCGTATTACGCAAGGAGTATCTAATCAATACTTTATTAGCACATTCATAGACAATTGTATTCTCTGTTACCAGCCGGCCGGTACAAGATAAAAGTATATCTTTGTAGTAAGCATAAGAACATGAATTAATGTTAAATAATATCTTATAACGATTTCAAAAAAACATGATCAATATTTTCATTTTTCCTTAAATAAGATGTAAACTTTAACAAAATCGAAAAGTTCAATCGAGTATTGATTTCGAAACCATTTTTAATATAAAAATATAATAACATGATGTATAGCGATACACTTAGGTAAGCACTTAAATGTGTCCATTGCGTAATATTAGTGATAACAGATATCGGCTGCAAATACTACATTACATACGGATAGGAGCTAATTAACGGTACTTGCTTATTACGATTACTTTATTTACAGAGTAAAAACAAATGTTTATATTATGGGGATGATCGAAGGTAAAGCAACGCTTACCATTGTCGGTTTGTGGAATGGTAACCATCTATTAGGTATCGAGACCCCTCCGTGCCTCGGAAAGCACGTTAAGCGTTAGTCCCGGCTGTCATTCGTAGATCTTTGACAGTCATTACGGGTAGTTAGAAGCCCAAAAGTCTAACAACCACTCATACCAAGTGGTATCGTGTTACCCAGGAACTGGATTGTGGAGGTCAGATAAGCAGTCGCTCCATGTAAAATACTGGTATTCAGATGCATCTGGTTAGACTGGAAGCCGACTTCTACATAGTTGGGAAAAGGCAGGCAGATTGATTGCCAGCAAAAAAAAAACAAATGTTTATATTATCTTACACATTGGACAAAAAATCTTTTGCACCTTTTGCCTTTAAATTCCACAGCTAGTGACATGAGCGTGTACTCGCTGTACACCGCTGCCCAACCCTTCAGATAAATTCAAGCGTGATGTTATGTTACTTCACAACGGCAAACGTGAAACTTGGTATTACGCTATTTCAGTACAATTTGCGAGGTTCTTACCCTCGCTGTCCGTAAGGCTATTAACAATTTAATCTTTAAACCGTGTTGTCAAGTGAAGCAATTATTTTTTTATCAGTGTAATAATCAGACGTCGACAAAATACACAAGCAATGGACAACATTAACTGTTTACTGTTCTTTATATAATTATTTGTAGGACACAAACCAAGTACTTATTATAGAGCTAAATAAATAAGCAATTAAGTAATATAAATGATTATCTCTAACAATAGGGATCGTTCGTGGTCTCTTCTAAAGTCTAAAAATAATTATCGATTGTTCGAATCATTGAAATACGATGGCATAGATCATGTGACGTCTGTTTCTAGATGTGTCATGCAAATTATCATAAAACGAACACAGCATGCTTACCTCAGCGTTTCATTTCTCTTAGGATTATATCTCACTAGGACACCATGGTGGTGCAACCATAGTCGGACTGCCAGCAAAATATAAGGTGCAATTTAAATAACTGCCAACCTCTTGAGGGATCATTGTACTCATGATTATGAACAACTTTACTATGGGACCAAACCTGAAATCGCGAAAAAAAAAAATCAGATGTTCCCTACATTTTGACGAGATATGCGAACATAAATGTAGGGACCTGCTGATTTTTTTTTCGCGATTTCAGGTTTGGTCCCATACTAAAAATTGTTCATAATGATGAGTACAATGACCCCTCAAGAGGTTGACAGTTATTTAAATTACACCTTATATATGTCGCAGTAAGATGGTTGTAGCCGTCATATAGATATATTCCTAGGAATATAGCTAAATACCGTAATATTGTTACATGAAAGCGGTTCATAACTATCTTACTAGGAATATAACTATGATACGAGCACGACCTAGTAATATAGCTGTTAGGGCACTTCGACAGTTACAACAAGTTATACACAGCATTATGATGGGTATCTCACCCGGTTGCGCAACCAACCATACATTTTTTGGCAGTGCGACCATGGTTGCGCCGCCACTGGTGTCCTACTGCTATAGAGTCCTTATAATCTCGTTTATCTACGTTAGGACATCCTGAAGTAAGCTGCGTTCATTTGCTCGAGGAATATGAACGTGAGCACTGTATGGGGCCCGAGACGAGCGTAGTAGGGCAGGAAGCCCTTCCATAACGAGAGTACACCTTCGTTCTTGAGCAGTGACGTCACCACCGCCACCTGACTCTGGCCTTTAGCCGCGTTCTGTATCCTGGAAACAAAAAGGTAATAATATAACACCATGCGTACTATTCATTAATGGCAGTTTCGACAAGTTTTTTGGCGCTTTTATTCGGCTTCTAGTGTGTCTGTTTGTAATGTCAAAATAACAGCTTTTTTTACTAAATGCATATGAAAGCATAAACGGTAAGTATAAACTTATAAAAAAAATTAATTTAAAAATTTTTGGCTGTCTGTCTGTTTGTGCCGGCTAATCTCCGAAACACCTGGACCAATTTTGACGGGACTTTCGCTGGCAGATAGCTGATGTTATAATGAGTAACTTAGGCTACTTCTATTTTAGAAAAATAATTAGGTTTCCGCGCAAAAAAATTCAAACTCATGAAATTGTGAACAAAATCCAAGGGAAGTAGTGACATCCACGCGGGCAAAGCCGCGGGCAACAGGTAGTATGCTCTAAAAAGAGTTATCTTTACTTCATTAGTACAAAGAGCGAATCTACGGGCCAGTAGGTATATTGCTCCTTACCGCCAACGCTTTGCGTTCTCGTTCTATATCTGGGTCATCTTTTACGTCCTCCGTTACCAAATGTCCAAATGACCCAGATTAATTATTAAATGAAGTACCCGGTCGTTAATATGGCACACTGAATCGTATAAAAAATTGGAAATAGCTGAAAATAAAACCTAATATTATATTACCTTGTTTTAATGATGTCAACAGGCATTGAAGCGATAGTGGTGATAAGACCAGACACCATGGACGCGCAGAAGTGCAGCAGGATGCCGTCCGGCACGTAGCCCACGAACATTTCACGCGCCTGCAAGAAACCAACGGTTTTATTACTGCTTCAGCCGAACGACGTCCACTGATGGACATACACCTCCCCCTAGCGTCGTGCATCTCGCATCTTCCCGTATCATCTCGGGATTCCCGTGACCTTTAGTGTTATAACTCCGCCGAATACCTACTTAAGTAACACCTAAATTTAAGACGTTTTTAGGGTTCCATACCTCATAAGGAAAAAACGGAACCGTTATAGGAACACTCGTGTGTCTGTATGTCTGTCTGTCACAGCCAATTTGCTCTGAATCTAATGGACCGATTCAAAATCAAAAGTCATTTATTCAAACTAGGCTGAGAATCAGCACTTTTCGAACGTCATAATTACATCCCCCGGCACGCCCGCCCTTCACCACTTCCTAGTGCTTTAGCTGGGAAGAAATGGCGCAACAAACTCCCCAGCTGCACAGCTGTCTATTTAGTTAGAAAAACTTGAGTCTATACAATAGTATGCAAAATTATTTACATTACACAATTATAACAGGGTGAGTTTCTATTGTGTCTATTTTTTGGCTGTTAACGTATTAAGTTGAAATTTGGTACACATTAATTTCTGTGACCCAAACACGGACGTGTAACGTAAATAAATAAATTTTGTGGGATATGGGGGTCACTTTTGGGGGCCAATAAAGAAGATTAAAAAAAAAAAGTTTTGCAAATTATACCGTGCGACATATCAAATGAAAGGGCTTACTGTGTGGGTCTCGAATAGATTTTTTTATAATTTTAAAATAAGTAGTTTTGAAGTTGTTTAAGAAAATAGACGAAAATTGACCATACTCCCCACTACTGAGCCTAAAATTTTTAAATAAATACAGAAAATAGTTATATACTTATAGATTACAGGAAAACCTATAAGAAGTCTATGGTTTTAAAATAACGCGGTAAATCTCTCAATATTGAGCGTACAAACTTCTTACATTTGCAGTTGCAATGTATGGGTGAGCATGTTTTTCAACTACAATGTGTACAAATGTAAAAAAAAAATATATAATCATAGGGCATCAAAAAATTCGTCCACATCGCTGTCAACAGGAAAAGTGCCCAAAAGGCTGGCAGCATTGCCACGTTGTATGGCGATGCTGATTCTTTGGCCAAAGAATAGGCCAGCCCTTTGGTCACGTGAAGAGTCGACCAACCGCTTGGCGATGTCTCGAAAAACCAAGTGGGCACTCGGACCCCATGGCTCTAGTGTTTCAACCCCAAACGGCTCGAACATATAATTCCCAAAAAGATCGGAATATTTTCGCCGTTTGAGGTTTTCCGCACCTGCAGCAGCCGCCCCAGCACAGCCAGCCGTACTAGGAAGATGGGATGGTGCAAGGGTGTCGACACATGTAAATATTTTGTTCAGTTATAGTGAATAAAAATTTGTTTTAAATTGAAACTACAATGTTAAGTTTGTTCTTGGAATAATTCTGTCTATTTTTTCTTTATCCCAACTACGGAACCATTGATTGTGCGTAAGCCGACACGCACTTGGCCGGTTTTTTAAACTAAAAACGATTGACAGAAATAGAACGATGTTTTAAATTCGTTTAGCCGCTAAATGCATCTAAAGCTAGACATTCACGATCAAATTTGAATGACACAAAACAATTAGTAAGTCATTGCAATGTAACTCTTATGTTATTCTAATTTATACCTTACCATACTGAGATAAGAGATAAATTGCAATGACTTACTAATGGTTTTACGTCGATCGTGAATGTCCTACTTAAGAATACCTATACAGGGTGTAAGGGACAGCCCTCCGCAAACTAACAGGGTGCATTCAGCTCCTTATTTTGAATCATATTCCACCGGAAATATTCTCAGGAAAATTTTAATTTTTTTATCGTATATTCAGTTACTAAACATTTATTACAATGTAAAATTACAATATCTGTACGTAGCACTCTATTTATGTAAATAAAACAGCTAAAATAAAAAAAATCAGCAATTGATGTTTAAATACTCGGCGCGGCGGCCAAAGGCTCGCTGCGCTGCCGTTCGCCACGCGCGTTTTGTCACGGTAGCGAACATTGCGTGTGAGGTAATAAAACAAATCAGGTTTACTGGATACCCATAACGTTCCTGAAATAATTTCATGTATCGGTCATCTTAGTATGATATACTGAATTCACCCTATCAGTCTGCGGAGGGCTGTCCCTTACATCCTGTATAGAATGCTATGGGTCCTAGTTACCTGCGAATACGTGCTGAGTTGGGCCGCGTTGACGACCATGGCTCGTCCGACAGTGGGCATGGCGCCGCGCCATAGCTTCAGGACGCCTTCCTCTCTTACTATCCTGTGGGGACACACCATAAATACGAGTTAAGATTAAGACCATAGACTTTACGAGTTAGCCCGCGTACCCATGGGCGCTTTTTTATCGCGCACTCCATTATCAACGCACTACCTCAGCGCCGAGAGTTGAAAATCTAACCGTGTGTTTTCTTGACGCGCTGGGTTACACTGCGTTGAGTTCTCAATTCTCGGCGCAACACCGAGAGTTGAAAATCCATTGCGCGATAAAAGAAAACATCCGTGGCAACGGGGGCTTAGACGTAAGCTGTTCAATAATCTTTTACTCAAAAATGCTTGTAATGTGGTCATTATTTTGACAACCTTCTTTGAGCAAGTCGATCCTTCCGCGCTACTTGAAAAACCGCGCAAAAAGATTTTATTCAGAATTTATCTGTATAGGTACAGGCAGCACATGAATTTTAGTAACCAATGTCATTTTAAATAAATTCTTACTATATTATGCTGGTATTTTTTTTTTAAATTAAGTACTCACATTGTTTGAGTAAAGTAATATACAAGCCTTGGTCCGCAATGACTGCGTTGCTGGCCTTAATCCTTTTCGTTTTGTCAGGTTCGTTTGTACGTCCGTCTGCCATACACTGTACCTACTAATTTCTTACGAGGATGTGACCCTCGTAAAATAATAATATACAATTTTTAACCACTTTGTACGAATCCTTGGAGACTGTCGGAGAGAATCTATAAGGCAATGAGTTCTTGAGGAGTGCAGGCTACTAAATTGTAGACGACACTTTAATGTATTTTTAATGCCACAATTCATGATTGAACGCCATCTTCTCATATTTTGCCTAAGAAAATCAGATAACAGTGAAGCAGCGCATTCACCAGAATGACGTACAAGTAAGTTATTGCAATGTACCTCTCATCACATTGTTATATAATCATTATAAAAATTATTGCCGTGAGTTAAAACTCGCGGTAATAATTCTATACAATTTATACCTTATCTTACCGAGATAAGAGTTACATTGCAATGACTTACTAATAATTTTACATCGATCGTGACTGTTCTACGTAAAAACACCATCAATCTTCGTAATAAATACCTGATCAGAGCGTCGGCTACATTCTTGTAGTTTCTTCTTTGTTCCACCGGCAGTCTACCATCAGCCGTCATACGGATCAGCGCCACCTCTGCAGGAGTGCCCACAAACGCGCCGATAGAACCCGCTGCCACGCCCAGCAGGGTCTTGGTACCGAAACCCGGTGTTGCTCCCGCGTTTCGTCTGTCAATTTCACATGGTTTAATAAATAAACACTTTTCACTTTTTTCTGTGGCCATCGGAAAACTTGATGCCGCCGATGCATTCCACTAGCTTTTATGACAAGTCTTTTACAGTTCAAGCAGTGCGGTTATGGAATGCCTTGCCCATGTCGATAAGGCGTGCTCAATCTTTGTCCATATAAAAACACGTCCTCTCTTCTTAAAACTCATCATTACATAAAGTTCCTTGCTCTTGTTTCATGTTTATTATATATATATATATATATATATATATATGTATGTATGTATTTATTGTATATGTAACTGGTACACCACTGACTGACTACCTACAGTATTGTCTCTCCTTCTCCACACACACACACACACACACAACGCATATTTTCCCCCAACTTGTTCCTTTTTGTGTTAAATGATAAATGATTTTATTTCTGTAAGTAGGTTTATACAAACACTTTTACACGTCAAACATTTTTTTTTAAACTAGATGAGGCCGGCGTTTCCTATCTGACTACTCTGAGAAGAAAGGCCGAAACAAACTCAGAGGTCACAGTCTCTTTTAAAGTCCAGACATAATTTTGGTCAGATCATGTGAAGACCATGTAGGTTGGTGTCTGAAATGGTGTTCTTTTTCTTTGCGTCATATTTACCGCAAATAAACGTATTTTCTTTCTTTTTCTTTTCTTTCATCCAAAGGTTGTCTGTAAAAGATCGCTTTTAGCGATAAGACCGCCCATTGTGTCACCCTATGTAAAATTTCTATATTTATATCTGTAATTGTTATGGTGTACATAATAAAGAGTATTCTATCTATCTATCTGAACGTATAGGCTGTGCCGGGGAGCTTGTTGCGCCACTTCTTGAATTGGCAGTTTCTTTTTCTTATCCAGTATCGGTACCTACATAGGCTACAAGCTGGACGCAAAGTTTACGCGGTGGCTCGGAAGTCGGAACATGAGACGAGTCGTTGCGCAGTAACAAACTTTATGCGTCAGCGGGGGTGAGGGGTGGGGGCACTGTGCAGCTAGTAACGCACTCCAGAGCCGCCATATAGTTTGACACTTACTGTACTAAACCGGGTCAAATTAAATTAGCTGGCGAAACTTCACAGACCTGATAGGTTTAATTTTTTTTATATTGACGATAAATTAGAAAAAAAATTGCTTAACTCATAATTTCAAACAATACTACCAGCGGCCGTCTGTGAAGTTTCATGAATTAATTTCATTTGACCTCGTAAAATAGGCTCATGTTTCTGCAAAAATATTTGCCAGTCAGCAAGATGGTAATTAGGCTGACTGCCCAGAGCGTGTCGAGCGTATACAGGGTCAAATTAAATTAGCTAGCGAAATTCCGCAGACGTGATGGGTATCGATATCTAAACGTGATAAAACCAAAAAGAAATTAATTTGATGATATAGTCACTAAAATATCAGCTTAAAAAATCTTTTTTTTTTTGTGTAAACTTCACAAACGTGATGGGTTTCCATATCTAAACACGATAAAACAAAAGAAAAAACAGATTTTCTCAACTCATACTTCAAGTAACATCAGTACAAGCGGTCGTTGACTCCAAAAAAATCATCAAATTATTTTTATTTTATCGTGTTTAGATATCGATAGGTACCCATCACGTCTGCAGAGTTTCGCTAGCTAATTTAATTTGACCCTGTATTGTAGGTAAATTTAAAAATTTCATTGCACACCAGCTGCGGCCAATAACTAGCAGCCTGGTCACTCAAGGCTTATAATAACTTATACATACAAATCTACTTGTAAAACAAACCATTTACTTATATGTGAACCCTACCTACTTATGTATACAACCTACATTATGTACCTACGTTACCTATTTTAGAGACTACTTCTACTAATACTGTTTGTCTACAAATGTATCAACAATTTACATACATTATCGAACTATAATCGGTTTGCCTGTCATTTCTCTCGGGAATTTTATGAAGACAGTCCAATATTTTCATTATTCAAGTTGTTTCTTGGCTGTTGGAAAAGGAAAATTTTAGAGTTTCAAAAATGTGTGAACCTTTAGAAAGAAAGAAAGAAAAGAAAATAAATTTATTTGACCCAGGTTAAGGCACACAATATTCACACAAAGTCAAAAAACAGGAAAAGAATAGTATAAATTGTGTGCCCCACGGCTGCGCCAAATACATATGCCCAGTTCAGCATAAAAGCCAGACAACTAGCGCCTGGCGCTGGTTTTCTACTTCTACTGGACCTCATGTAACGAGGACGTCTTACGAATGTAAATCGGTTTTATAGTGAGTGTAAATATTTAAATAAAAAATAGATAGGTATGTGTAGCAAATAATAATAATATCGATTAGATATTTGTTTAAAAAATAATAAATAAACATAGGTAAAAAAAGATATAAAATGGTATGGTTGCACAAGAAAAAAATGGACTGTCGTCAATTAATAATAATAACTATATCATCATAATTCATAATATCAATGAGATATTTAGATTGATCAAGTCTAGCTTCCGTTGCACATCTATGAGGTACTGCCGTAGACGTCTTCTAAATGTGTCGATCGTGTTAATGGATCGAATAGCTGGTGGCGGGTTAGGTTAGATCAGTTAATGGTGTCGGGGGCTGCGTTGAAGAGTGCGGTAGCCCCCGTTTCAAGTGTGCGAGGGAACACCGGGGTGATTTTAGTCAGTAAGAGTCTGACAGATCCCTCTGCCCACCCCAGGGCGGAGAACATCCATGAGGATTTCCACCCCGTTAACAAAAAAAAAAGGTTAATTAATCCTAAATTGTTATGTAAATAATTCTGAGTGATAAGAACAACTGTGTAAAACCTCCGTCACGGAGATACCGCGATCATTGGCAAAAAACATCCGAGATTAAATTATATCTGGCTTGAAAACATCGCATCGCATTATTAGTTTTGTGAAGATGCAAACAAGTACCTACGCCATCAATCAAATAGTCACGCGAACGACGGATGAGAAAATACACCTGCATGTTCTTCATCCAAGCGTTTTTTTGGGAACCGCAGACAGTGGGTGCGGAATTCCGAGGCTGACGTAAATGCACCTGGCAAATATTCTTCTTGACGATAGACGGTGACATTTTGTTTGCATCATTCTTTACATAGTAAGTACCTACGGTATACGTAGCCACAGCAGGCCGCGTCAGTGGTAACTAACCAACCAATTTATGTGGCCTCGCATTCTTTTGAAACTAGGGTTCGTTGCTATACTTACAAAGTGGCCGGAGAAATGACGTCTATGATAAAATTTTGACGCCTTTTACTGTGGGGCATTTGAATCACCCCCATATACCTAGGTTTTGCGTTCTGTTGGACGTTTGTGGATGTTTTTTTTTTTTGTGATATTTCATTATCATAATGTCAAGTACCACCTTGTAAATTGTGGTTTACCTGGGCCTTATGGAACATGGCTGAAATTGAGTAGAGAGTTCAAAATTACAGCTCAAGCATAATACCCACAAAAGTTCGATTCATGATAAAAAATGGTGGCAATGCCTTCTAAGTGTTTCTAGAAACTGATATGGACATTCAATAACAAAAAACAAAACCAGACCTACTTGTGGGCATACAATTAGGAACGACTGATAACGAAGTCACTTTCGGATACACAAATTGTTTTTACTTTTGTATCAACTTACAGATAAACAACTTTGAACCACATATTATATTAATAGCTTTATTAGGTTTTAATGATTCATACTCAATAAACAAAATAATTGCACTTCCAATTTACGATAAAAATAAATTTATCGTAAATTGGCTGTATTTCAAAGTATTGGCCGCTGGACAAATAATTAAGAGCGCAAAAAAAAATGTGTTCAAGTTTGAATTTCGAAAGCAAATATTGTTTGATTTCCCGCCTATCCTATGTTACTTTCTCCTACGTTTTTTCAGTCAAACCGTGCATAATTATTTCAAAATCATGGGTAAAAAGGAAAGTTGTGATCAAGCAACCCGGAAAACGATTAAGGCACTGTATGAACGTGATTGGTCGTATAAAAAGATTGCTGATCATTTGGAGTGCTCCAAAACTAAGGTTTATAACGCTGTAAATCACGTCAAGAAATTCAACACTACCAATAATGTTCTTCGAAAATCACTTTATAGAAAAAAAAAGATTCCGACGAACTGAGAACCTCCTCCTTTTTTGAAGTCGGTTAAAAAACGACACCGCGTGAAGATGCTGTGATTGTTCGTTCAGCGAAGACTGATCCATTTAAATTGTATTGTAGATGGAACATTTTACTGAAAGAAGACATTATTTGAATTTAAAAAACAATTTGAACTGCATTCATAGATATTTAAATAATTACATGGCGCCGCTGCTGCGGCTGCTGAGACCCTAAAGCGGCGCAAATACTGTAACCTTATCGGTAACTACAGTTTTGAGCCTATAGAGGCATGAGGAACAGGGTGTAAAGTTCACTCATCCTCTATGAAAAGGGAGGATCCTCCGACCAGACGGGTGTTGTGTCTGGTGGGCTACTGCCCGACGGTTGATGTCGGGATGTTGTATATTTATGCTAGTCGCGCGGTAAACTCTGTTTGCGCGATGCAGGATTTTGCGTGACGTCAGTGTGACGCGTTCCATTGTGGCGATGCCGCCACATCACTCCCCTCCGGAGACCGGAGGTCGATAGTGGGCTGAGTCGTGTATCTTGCGATGCTTGCCAGGGCCAATTGAGGTTCCAATGAGTCGGAACCGGGTGCCGCATAGTTCGCGGTGAGTCGGAACTGTCTGCGGAGATGCCCCCAGTGAGTCGGGGTGGCGCTGCGTTATGCTCCAGTGCGTTGGATGTGGTACAGCGCCGGGTTGAGGCTGACTGCTGGCGTCGACCAGGAGAGGTTTGAAGGGCTCTGCTTGTTGACCGGCCGAGAGTGCAGTGTGCTGTGCCAAGGTTGCTGATGAGGCTGAGGGTGATGACCAGGTATGCGCGGTCGCTGCATGCTGGTGGTCAGGATACCCGTTGTAGCCGTGGGTGCTGGCTGGCTGTGTGACTCGCTGCTCGAAAGCTCGAGGAAGTGATGCTGATGACGTCACGCTGTAGTAGTTGCACGAAGGCTGCGCTGACGTTCATGTTCGGGGTCACCAGTATAGAGGCATGGTGAACAGGGTGTAAAGTTCACTCATCCTCCATAGAAAAGGGAGGATCCTCCGACCAGACGGGTGTTGTGTCTGGTGGGCTACTGCCCGACGGTTGATGTCGGGATGTTGTATATATGCTAGTCGCGCGGTAAACTCTGTTTGCGCGATGCAGGATTTTGCGTGACGTCAGTGTGACGCGTTCCATTGTGGCGATGCCGCCACAAGCCGTTTGGGGTCGAAACGCTCGGGTCATGGGGCCCGAGTGCATAGTATAAAGAGAGGAAGTAGGTTATCTCCGGCACAATCCGCGATATAATTGCCTACTGTCTCAGGGTTGTCACCTTTAGTTAAATTTTAACTCAGTGCCAATAAATTGGCAAGGGTCGGGAAGTTGTATTTTTTACTTGTATTGTCTGGGTACCTAAACGATGATGAAACCTTTCACGATGAAAGAAAGAGCGACGGGCCAGCAGACGGGCGGCGCGGGGCGGTGATGAGCACGAGTAAACGGTAGGTGATTCGATCTTTGCTCTATTTATCTAATTCACAATTAGTCAATTACTTATTTTTTAAGTACGATTTTATAACTGTAAGTAGGTACTTAGTTACTATACCTACAATAGGTACTGAGAAATCGGCATGACTAAACATAAACAAAGCAATAGCGGCAAATCAATTGACAGATCAAAAGTACCTAGTACATTCTAGTGGGAATGTAGGCCTACCTACTTCCTCTGTCTGATAGAAAACTAATACAACAAAAAATAAGTAAGTAGGTATCTCATCATCAAGTAAAAATGATATGCTAGAAAAAGTGACTTCTTTCCTGTTCAATAGGTAATTTGAACAGAGACAATTCTGGAATCGATGAATTATTAAGACACCCAAACACACAGCAATACGTTCTCCTGCGATTATCACACATTTTTCATTCATTTAGCGGTGCCGAAAAGCCGTGACGCGCGAACCTCGTGCGATGTTAGCCCCGACTGGCGCACTGCGAAACGGGCCGAGATTTGTTTAAGTGTGCGTGCGGCGACGCATAGATACTTTGGCGCACACATACAAGCCGCGCGCGGTGCGTTTGTATGAAGATAACGTACTTCCTCTCTTTTTACTATGCCGAGTGCGCGGTTCCTTTTTAACACTCTCACCGCCACGCATATATACAGTTGCTTGCTGCACTAGAATTTACGTGGGCGGCCGGCGTACCACATGGCGGTGAGAGTGTTAAGGAAATTTCTCGCCGACTGGTCGACACTTCACGTGACCAGAGGGCTGGCTCGTTCTTTGGCCAAAGAATTAGCATTGCCATTCAACGTGGCAATGCTGCCAGTCTTCTGGGCACGTTTCCGGATGACAGCGATGCGATGCGGACGAGTACTTCGACGCCTAAGTTTCCTTTTGTTTTGTATATTTATTTGTATAGTTAGTTAGTTCGTTAGTTAGTGTAAAAATATGTTTTAAGTTATTTCTATTAAACAGCTAAAATAAAAAAAATACATGGTTGAATCTGAAATCGAACCCGTTACACGAGAAAAATAATCAGCCTGTAGCTTTATCATACCGATCGAAAGGCTTCACCATAAGGATTATTTTTTGCTAAATAACATAATGTCAAAAATAAAAGGAAGACCATGCATTTTAACATTTTTAATACAAAATTAATCAATTTATCAAATGCTCAAAATGAGTCCCTTCCTGTTGAATACAAAGTGGCACTCTTTTGATTATTTCGCTGTCAGCTTTTCATTTTTCTGAACGAAATTTCATATCAAATGCACGGCAACTGAAGGAACACGGGAGGGTTTTAATCAGTAAAAGTCTGACACGCCCTCCCGCTCCGCCCAGGGCGGGAGAAGTCCTTTGATGATTTCCTAAGTTGAAGTAAATTATAGCCAATAAAAAATGGTCACAATACGATTAATAGTTTCGGAGAAATGCGTGGACAAACATAAGTACATATAAACATACAAACATGCATACAACTATAAATTTTTCTATATTTGATGGGAAGCCCTAATACATTATCATATTATGTCAATATTGTGCAGTTCCAATAATATTACATACATACGTTTCGAATTGATAACCTACTTTTTTTGAAGTCGGTTAAAAACCCACTCCGCACTGCGCAAAAATATTGCGTCATTGTTTAGGTACATAAACTGGACATAATGGCAGGTGGAAAACATAAGAATAGGACTGCAAACTGAGTCACGTGAACAATCAAAATGTTTTAGAGCGCGTTATAAAAATCGGGTAGCAAAATTTTGCAATGCGAATTTGTAGTTTGTCTCAGTACCTATACCGATATACGCCTATCATCGTTAATTTAGCAAGTCATCGTTCGAGGGAGTTATGTAAGTATCAGGGTTTCCCTTCAGAACCACCACTCTTCTTAATGTCTATTGCCATATAATATGGTACACCTGTGTATGTAACTGTGTACCACATCACATTACATATATTTAATACCAGTTTAATACATCATAAGATTAAAAACATTACAAAAATGCCTGCAATTTTTTGTCCGAGTTTACGAGAACTGAACAATTTTATTTTTCAGCTTCCCTCTAATGATAATTGTAGCTGCGCCATTGATAAATATAGGTACGGCCTACGGTATATATTAAATATATAACTAATATCATTCGATACAAATGTAGAGAGGCTAACAACCTTCGTTTACGTAATAGGTATTGCAACCGGTCTTATTAAAAACACGACCGAAGCGTAAGGGTCTCGACTGCTAAATCATTCATGCGATAACACTGACAAAAGCAAACGAACTCTTACATTATAATGTATAGGTATGTCGCAGCCAACTCGCTTAATTAGCGTTTCAGTAAACCGGCTAGATTTTTAACTAAACGGCGCCGTTCAACTAGCGGCCTGAATGATATAGGTTGGAACTGTGACCAAACACGCGCGAGCCGAATTGGTCGCAGTAACTAAGCCAGGTCACCCCGACCAAATGGGTTAGGTTAGAACTGTGACATACCGCGCGCGAGCCGAGCGAGCGAAGGGAGCGGTGCCGCAGCAGCGGCCGGCGAGCGCTACTTCCAAAGTCTAGGCTGTTAATTACAAACGGCTAATTAAGCTAATTGACTGCGACATATATACATAATTATATAAATAAACATAGAGAATTAACAGTGTTCAATTTGTTAACACCTTCAGGATAACTATTTGCATGACTTGAAGGATACATTAGTATGCTGGCAATGCCGCGGGCCCGGAGCGCACTGCAAAATGCTTGGTATACTCTACTCTACAAATACATATTTATGCCCGTTTTCACTAATGCTACGGCCACATTGTCGCGATAAGGCGAACTACACTTCCCGCGCTCTCTCGCCACAGCTCGACGTCTCGCTGTGTAACGCTACGGCTACATTGTCGCGATAACACGAACTACACTACGCGTGCTCTCTGTTGTACAGCGAAACGCAGACGTCGACCGGTGTGCGAGAGAGATCGCGCGAAGTGTAGTTCGCTTTATCGCAACAATGTAGCCGTACCATTACACTTATGTAGCTAGGTCCTGCTAGGTTAGCTAGGCAACATTTAAACTAATGCCGAAACAAAAGCGCGCTGTTCGATTTTCAACTTCCGGCGCTGAGCTGAGCGTTAAAAATTTAACAACGCGTTTTTATTTAGGGTTCGCTTATGCTACGACTACATTGTCGCGATAATGCGAATTACACTCCGCGCGCTCTCTCTCGCACACCGCTCGACGTCTAGCTGTACAACAGAGAGCGCGCGAAGTGTATGTAGTTCGCGTTATCGCGACAATGTAGTCGTAGCATAAGTGTGAACACGCATTAGACGTCTTAATTAGGATTTAGCAAAGAATGTAAGTGATCAGGAAAGTGTGTAAGTTAGGGCAGTTAGAATGTGAGTGTATCAGCTTGTTACTTGTAATAGAGCTCATCCTGCTTCTTCTTAATTACAGTCCGTGAAGACGTTTGCTAACAGATGCGGTCATCGTGTGCACGGGATTTTGTTTTCAAATTGGTCAGATGTAAGTTTCCTTGATAGTATCATAGGTAAAGTAATTGTAGGTCTATTACTTTTTTTGCTGTGGGAATACCTCATGGACGCCCTCTCATCAGGGGAGAACTCCTACCGATTAAAGCCCCGCGGTTCCTACCACTACCACGAGTCGGGGGCACACCCGACCGGTCGACTGGTATCAGCCCGCCCGCTATGCCTAGCGGGCCCCACCACCAAGTGCGGCACAATGGCACATCTTCCCATAAAGCCGCGAATAGAAAACTGCGCGCTACTTCTCACCGACCCCGATGACCCCATTACCTCCTTGTCCCCCCCGTCCCTCGCTCGACGAAGTGCCAGCCTGCGCCGTGACCGAGCCTGTAGTTTTAAATTTTCCCCAGATAATAATAATTATCCAAATATGATCCAGCCTGTCCCAACTTGCTGTACTCCCCAAGCGACGCCCTAAGCCGAGATTCGTGCCCCACAGAGGGTGTACTTAGCGTGCAGTCGCTTAGTAACATAAGAAATTCGCCCCAGGCTGGAGGCTTTCAGTTCGCTTAAGGCAGCCACAGGATTGACCAGTTAAGTAATCACGACCTCTATAGGTCAACTACGAGATGCGCTATAGGAAAAGAAAAACTGCGCGCCACCACAAACTACACTAAATCTTAGGAAGTACTATTACCTACTATACATAACTGCCACCGAGCGGTTTCAGACATACATAAATTATCCTAACACACAATGGTTCATGCATCAATAGGTCAGTCGATAATTAAATCAGTTCCGTTATTTAAATAAACTAACATTAACTACATTATCTATACAGGGTGCAAGGGACAGCCCTCCGCAAACTAACAGGGTGCATTCAGCTCCTTATTCTGAATCATATTCCACCGAAAATATTCTCAGTAAAATTTTCATATTTTAATCGTATTTTCAGTTACTATTCCTTTAGGGCGCGTTCCCACTATGTCGTGACGATTAATTTATCGTTGGACGAATGTCGTCTCTAGCTGTTCCCATTATATCGACTGTTTATCGTCACGCTGTCGTCGAAATATTTTATCGTTGAACGACTGTCGTATCTAGCTGTTCCCATTGGATCGTGACGACATTTTTACTGTTCACGGCAGTCGCCTTGTCGTTTGTACATCAGTCGTCTCTACGTTCTTTTGAAAATCAGTAGTGTGTCTAGTTCCGGAGTACAATGGATGAAGATGAAATTATAGTAATGTATTACTTTTTAATAATGTATTACCAGAGGTCGGAATTAGATAGAGTTATTTATGTACTTGCATCGAAATGTTGATACATATTAATATGGATCTTCCCGGGGTTTCTAATCGACAATCCCGTGTGGCCAACAACAGATAAACAAACAGACAGATAAATAATAATAAAACCCTCAGTATAATACAAACTTACAGATAAATAATAATAAAAACCTCAGAGATAGGCAGACAAATAAAACAAAGATAATTAACATACAATTTTTATTAGTATTTACATTAATTCACAATACAAATTAATTATAGTCTTAAGCAAATTCTCATACTTATACCTCGCATTTTTTATAATTAATAAGAAAATACTTTTGCTTCTAGCCTAGACTCGTGAGGGTTTGCTCATTCAAACGGCCCATCAGAATCATTTTCCTTGTCCGATTCATTCAAGTACGAGTACCACTAAGATTTGAAGTATTCTTTCGCTGTATGAAATCAGTGTAAGTACTTAAATAACTCTACCTAATTCCGACCTCTATGTATTACATATGATTAGCCGTCACGATAAGTCGTGACGTTTTTTATCGTTTTACGACTGTCGGGTTAGCCGTTCCCATTGACTTGACAATCTGTCGTCACTGTAAAAAAAAAGTCGTGGACGACTGTTAATCGTGTCGTCCTATATGTGAACACCTCCATTTAAATACACAAGCCACGACGCTTTTAACGACACGATAATCTGTCGTCACGACACGGTGGGAACGCGCCCTTATTTGAATGTAAAATTACATTCTCTGTACGCAGCACTCCATTTATGTAAATAAAACAGCTAAAATAAAATATCAGCAATGGATGTTGAAATACTCGGCGCCGAAGGCTCGCTGCGCTGCCGTTCGCTACGCGCGTTTTGCTACGGTAACGATACATTGCGTGTGAGGTAATAAACCAAATCAGATTAATTGGATACCCATAACATTCCTGAAATAATTTCATATACCGGTCATCCTAGTATGATACACTGGATTCACCCCATCAGTCTGCGGAGGGCTGTCCCTTACACCCTGCATTATGTAACCTTTCTGAAATTCTTATTAATTAAAGTTACTAGCTTTGCTATTTTGTTTCTGTATCATGTAGGTATATATCCGCCGCAAGACCGATTTCATCTAAGCCGCTGCATGGCAGTAATTGATTCCATTTTGTTGCAGTATTGTTGCTAATACAATGTTAATTAATTTTGCTGCTTATTTGCAACTTTAAATGCAATTCATCTGCCTTGTTGGTCTAGTAGTTGCAAGCATTACTGCTGAGCATGATGTCCTGGATTGGATTCCCGGGTTGGGCTAAGCATTATTGAGTTTTTCCATCTAGAATTTGTCAGTAGCAGTGTAGTGTAGGCTTAGGTATACCTCTGCCTAAGCCTTCGGGGATTACAAGCATGATGTTATGTTTTAGATAATACTTCCCTATACAATGTCTATTATCATAGATTAGTATGGCATTCAATATCAATTATAATAATTACAACTGAAATTCAATACATCAACAACAATACAAACAACAACGTAAATGAGTCAAAAGGAGTATGTAAGGATCATAGCAGGTGATGTTCGATAGTTTCTGCCTTGGGAAGAAGGCGTGAGTTTATATATGGTGTGTATGAAACTCAATACTCACTCCTTGTAAACATCGAATAAGTAACTGTAGACTCCCAGTCTCGTGGTTGTATATGTGGCCTGTCGTAGCAAGCCAGCCGAAAGCCCCGTGTATAAGGAGAAGAATCCCTCCCGTGCCACAATCTCCCCGGCAACGGCAAATGAGGTCCGACTGCCTCCGCTCAGTTGCATCCGAGTTTTGATCAAATCAAGGGGCTGAACAACACATGTTGCGGCCATGCTGAAAAGAAGAACATTGTTACATACATCTGCTGCTGATCAATCGAACCGTGCAGCTGTTACTTAGCCATGAACTACACAAGAACAGTAAATTTTCCTAAGAATGTAAATATTATTCCTAATTTGTAATTACCATGTCAAATTCACACTTGTCATCTAGTCACAAGGTTATTTATTGCAGAAGATCACTTACCATCATTGTATCTAAGTGACAAACTGAGTTTGAGATACGATTTTCAGTATGTACAAGTATAAAGTGTTATTAATATTACAGTAATGCATAATATTAACACAATTTTACTTGTATATATTATTATACTGTGTATGTCCAAGGCTAATTGTTACCTATGCTTATAATATATTCTATACGGACAGAAGCTGTTGGTAAAAGTTTAAAAATAAATATATCATCTGCATATTTTTTGTATTTTTTAAATTACATATATTTCATATTTAGTATGAACAACAGGTTTTCCATACTAAACAAGTGCTGGTAAAATCAGCCCTAATTATAGATAACTCTGTACTCTGGCTGGTACCAATTGGTACCACTAATACAATCAAGTCGGGTAAAACCGTCAAGCCCGGCTGGTACCGTGTGGTACCAGTAGAATGCAAATAATTTAAACTTTATTTGTATTTTGCTTTAGATTCATTATCGTTTGTGTATAGTTTGGACATCATGAATTTAATGGAACTAATGGTAAACAAATGTTAATAAATGACCAGTGGTTAACTTTATTCATAAAAATACACAGCAGGACAAGGGACTGCCACCTGTCAGCACCCACTGCTAGCGTGCTACTATTTTATTTTATCATTCCCTTTATTGCAGAGAACTGTTTAAATTGTAAAGTGAAAGGTGTGTACAAATGACTATTATGAGTTGTTGCTGTAGCATATCAGGGTTTAAACCAAGGTTTGTAAATGGTTAAGTAGTAGCAAATTCAATGTAGATGCTGTTTTAATACATTTATATAGTTAATACAATTATATTGGTATTGCATTTTAAATATGAACAAGAAAACTAACACAATCTTATTGTCTTAAAGTTCATTTAAAATAACTGCCTACAGAATATGATAAGACATTAATGAGAAACTCTTGAAGTGTGATTACTTATTACATAATCAACATTGTGATTAAGTAATCAATATGAATTCAATTATTAACTTAAATATTGTAATTAACCATTGAGTTCGTTAGAGTAAATGATTAGCACACGGTTGTTAACGAGAACAAGGTTTTTAAAAGTATTATACAAGCTTCCTGTACGAAATCAGCGTTTTTGAAAGTGTAAATAATCATAATAAACATTGCTACGGCAATGTTCATGACATTGATCCTATGCAAAGGACATGTAGTCTTAAAATAAATGCAAGATTGGTACCCGGCAAGGCCGCCAAAAGCGAATTTAAGCGCGTTCGGAACGTAGCGGTCCTTCGGTGGCGCTACAGCTGCTGGAGATTGCGCCATTTTCACAACTTTTCACCTATATACACACACAGTCAGCACACTTTTCGTTACACTAATAAAACCCGAGATTTTATATATTATAAACGTGTGCACCGCTCGGTTCAATCAATCCAGCTGGATTTGACATTTGACAACCAACTGACAGAACTACAGAACAGAAGCTCAGAACAGAAGTGACAACACAGAATTTATTTGTGGAGGGGTAACATTTTTAAATTCATACTATACTGCTGAATACAAGTATTTTAGGCAATAGACATTTATTTATTTATTTAAACTTTTCACACTTAATTAAAGGCGGACTTAATGCCTTACGCCCGAGATTAATAATGTATCTCTGATCCAAGGATAGAGTCAATCTAAGATTGCTGTATACTGCGCGATCGATCTCCAATCCTGATGCCAATATCAAAACTATGCAATCGTTTTTTTTTTTCGATGCAGATTGCAGGCGATCCTTTCCCTCCCGACCGTTCCGTTTCACATATAATTTTGATAATGCAATGCATTATGTTCTATGTTTTATGAAAATAAACTAGTCACTAAACTACACCAAAATATACCTTTTCTGTCAAAACAAAATAATTACGTGTCTAAAACCCCGTAAAAACAATCGTTAAATTATATTTACAATACTTGCAACTATTTTATCAGGAACGGAACGTGAATTTGACGTCTTGACAGTGACGCACTTTTGTTACTGTTTCATGTTTGTTCATTGTTGTGGCTTCGTGGACAAGCACGTTGTCTATCATCAGCGTCGCTGTCAGTGTCCCAATCGGATAACAGAGCAAGGACCTCCATATCACTATCGTCACTATCACTTGAAAATACTGATAATGCCATAACTTGTTCTAAATCGTAATTAGTATCAACGATAGTATTCTTACAATCCTCGAAATTTCTTGGATTGTAACCTGCGATTGTTTATACCGATCAAACCAAATGTCAAAATGGACAGACTGGTTATTGGCAAGCAAAAACTGTCATTTCCGAACAGAGGCCAATCTTTTATCTGTGATCCGCCCTCCTATAGACGGATTGACTCCGAGGATAGTAAAATCAATCTGCAGATAGGATATTGGCAAGCATTTCCCGAAAAATGGATTGAAATATCGATCTTAGATGGCAAAAATTGGATCAGGATTGATTATTAATCTCGGGCGTTAGGCATTCTCTACCAGTCAACCAAGGGTGGTGAAGAGATTAGATGGCAGGTGTTCTGTTAGATTAAGAAAATTCCTAACAGAACACCTCCCATCTGCCAATTGTTCCATTCAATGATGAAGTGGATGAAGTGTTGCACAAGATTTGTAACTCGAACAAGTCCATTATCATTTGCGGTGATTTCAATGTTAACTTATTAGAAAACTCAGGTTCTTGCAGTAAAATAATAAGTCTGTTTCAGTCCTACAATCTTGTAAACTTATTTCTGGAGCCCACAAGAATAATCCCTACTAGTGCCACATGCCTAGATAATATTTATACAGATGTTATACCAAGCCACAAAGAAATTATAAATTTATTAGATTCTGATCATTGCGGACAAAGGATTACTATCCACAACCAAAACAGCAAAGTGGCTAAAAAGGATATCACTGTTAACCCCATAACTGCAAGTCGCTTAGAGGCTTTTAAAGTTAAACTCGTTAATAAATTAACAGTTTCGCATAATAATGCTGATCCTAATCAACAATATGATGATTTTTTTAATAAATACTGTAAACAATTTAACACCACGTTTGTTCCCAAGATTATCTCGGTTAATAGTACCTAACGCATCTTTCACTGATTGGGCTACCATTGGTATTCATAAAAGTAGAATACGGCTTTATGAGCTGTACAATGAAAGGACTTACGTAAACACTGCTGCATTTAATTTATATGTCAGAAATTATTCAAAATTATTTAGAAAAGTTTGTTGTATGGCTAAGTCGCGTTATTTGAGTTCGAAGATTAAAAACAGCAGTAATGTAATAAAAACGACTTGGAATATTATTAATAGTGAATCGGGAAGGTCTAGTAAACGAGATACTGACTATAGCCTGTCTATTAATGACAACATAATAAAATCAGACACATATAACTCTCACTCACAAGTCGCCATGGCCTTTGAAAATTTCTATGCAGATATTCCCGTTTCAACTACTAAATCCCTTAACTCATCACCTTCTGTTGCTGAGTCTTTGCTTAAGGAAAATGTTGATGTTTGCGATACGGAATTTCATTTTGAACATATTACCTGTAGAGATATAATTAAAACCTTTCACACTTTAAATGTAAAAAAGACAGCAGATCTGTGGGGTAATTCTGTAGAAGTTGCCAAGTGTATTATTGACATTGTAGCACCTACTTTAGGTCTTATCTTTAATAATTGTATCGACTGTGGGGAGTTTCCTAACCTTATGAAAAATAGTAAAATAATACCTTTGTTTAAATCAGGTAGTACATCTGACCCCACAAATTATAGACCTATTTCAGTACTACCTACCTTTAGTAAAATTTTTGAGAAATTAATTTTAGAACAATTGCAAAGATTTTTTAATAAACATAAATTATTACATAACAAACAGTTCGGTTTTATAAGGGGTCGTTCAACTACTGATGCTGGTGTTGAACTATTAGGACATATTTATAATGCATGGGTAGATAAATGCGATGCCTTGGGCATCTTTTGTGATTTGTCCAAGGCATTCGATTGCGTTCTTCACGAAACATTAATCAGGAAACTCCGCCACTACGGGATCCGAAACACCGTTCTGGATCTTCTTACTTCATACTTGAGTAATAGGATTCAGTGCGTTGACGTTAATGGGAAAAGATCTCCCGGATCTACAGTAAAAATGGGAGTCCCGCAGGGTTCAATTCTTGGTCCTTTCTTGTTTCTTATTTATATTAACGACCTGCCTTACCTCGTAAAAGACGATCATGATATAGTGTTGTTTGCGGATGACACTTCACTTTTGTTTAAACTTAAACGTCAGCAGCTGGTTACTGACGATGTAAATAGCGCGATCTCAAAAGTAGTTCACTGGTTCAATGTAAATAATTTACTTCTTAATGAAAAAAAAACCAAATGCCTTAAGTTTACGCTGCCTCACGTTAGGCAGGTGAAAACTAAGGTGTTAATAAAGGGCGAAGAATTGAATCCTGAAGACAGCACAGTATTCTTGGGCTTAACTTTGGATGCTAAGCTTCAGTGGGGCCCACATATAGATAAATTGTCAAAAAAACTAAGCTCTGCAGCATACGCTGTTAGAAAAATTCGTAATTTAACTGACATAGAGACAGCCCGTTTAGTGTACTTTAGCTATTTTCATAGTGTAATGTCATACGGTATTCTGTTGTGGGTTTTTGTTAACTTCTTTTTTCTTCTTATATACCCATTGACATTGATGAATTTTATATATACAATGACATGAATATTTACTTTGTAAAATGTTATATTATTTTAATTACTGTGAATGTGAAGACTATGTGGGTCCTTGTTTTTTTTTTTTTTTTCTCTCAGCTTTAATCATAGTTTGCCAGTTTGAGTAAATTATGCGGCCTACCCAAATATCCTTTCTTTGGTATTGTTCGTCGAATCGTTGAGCTCCTTAACTTTTATGTTGAGCTGTACGATTACTGACAGATGCTTGCACTGACTGGATAGGTCCACTCAATCTGTGTGGTTCTTTCCTCAAAAGACCATTTCACACACCAACCTACATGGTCTTCACATGATCTGACCAAAATTATGCCTGGACTTTAAAAGAGACTGTGACCTCTGAGTTTGTTTCGGCCTTTCTTCTCAGAGTAGTCAGATAGGAAACGCCGGCCTCATCTAGTTTAAAAAAAAAATGTTTGACGTGTAAAAGTGTTTGTATAAACCTACTTACAGAAATAAAATCATTTATCATTTAATGGAACAATTTGTACATAAATAAGTTATAAACTTATAATACACATACATATCTACTATAATATATACCTATATTATATGTATATATATTATATACAAATTCAAGAGAGTGAGGTTTTGAGATTACTCTACGCTATTTATTTTGAAAATAACTCCGCAATCTCTGTTTAAATGCATACCGACTGGTGGCCATCCTAATGTCAAGAGGTAGCGCATTCCAAAGAAGAATGGACTGAATATGAAAGGAAGAATGAACAAAGTCCGAAGTATGAGAAGGACAGAGTAGGAGTAGATTGCTAGAAGAACGAAGATTCTTAGCGTGTGAAGAACATAGATATTGGAAGTGAGACACTAGATAAGAAGGAGGAGTGGGAGAGTTAAATGACTATTTTCGACATTATTTTTCTGGGGTAACGCATACCTTCAGAGGTGCTATAAAGTTTGACGCTTATTATTCGTGAGCGGTTCAGATAACGAACGGGCCACCACCCAAAAATCTAAAAGCATAAATAAAAATGGCGGTCAATAGTAAAACAGATATTTATTGTGCTTATCATAGACATAATGGGTAATCAGTATCACACCTTTGCTTTTCCAAGAAGTAGGCTTAATATTGAGAAGTATAAATATGAAAAAGCTTTCACGTTGTAGAGCGTATCATGTCAATCAACGAGTCTTATTTAAACGACTGAGATCAGTGGTGCTATTCTGTAAAAATCCCACCGTGAAAATTTTGGTGAAGTGAACGTGATGTGAACTGTCATCCCACCTTACTCTACTAGGGATTGACAGCTCACTTTAAACTCGCTTCACCTAAGTGTTCACGGTGTGATGTTTACAGAATAGATCGGCTGTTCATTTTTTATTTTTGTCGATTTATAAGCTGGATGCTGGGGGCACGGCAATTTATATAAAACCAAGTGGTCAATAGGTTAAAATCCTTTGACTGTAAAAAAAAAATTATACAGTGACTTTCATCAGGCTCCAATGCCAATGAGCTCACGTGGGTACATGGTTTTCCCATATTCCTTAGTTCTGTATCTCTTCATTCGCTTCTTTGAACTGTTCACACCAATGATCAGGACTTTTCCCGAACGCCTGCAATTTAAAAAAAGTAGATGTTATAAATCTATATATATCGTCATCATTCACAGTTTACAGAACAATAAATTGAAAGAAAAGAAGCAAAAGAATACCTCAGCCATTTTTCCCAAAAGGAAAGTCTTGGGAACCTCTTCAATAGCTCGCTGGCCCCATTGGAAGATATTCCTAGCAAGGTCACCTTCACCATCCTAGAAAATAAATACACCTCTTATAAAATGGTTATTTATTTATTTATTTAGGTTAGCCAACAATTGTTTATTTACACAATACGTTTAAAATAATTTCCTTAAAATGATACATTTATAAGTGCAACAATTACTTAAGGCTAACACAACATGCACCTTTTATGGTTTTACATAATATTACAAAGCCAAAAAGGATATTTACAATTAAAGTTATTCAATCATTTTTGGTAATTGATGTGTAACAATAATAATAATAAAATGGACTCAGACCGAACTCGACACCCTGGATAGGAGGGTCCGTACGCTACTGACTGCATATCGAATGCATCAACCACGGTCATCGGTGATGAGACTGTATATCCCGCGAAAGTGTGGAGGTCGAGGCTTTTTAAACGCCAAGACTCTCCACAACCGCGAGATATGCAGTCTCAGGGAATATTTCCTAGAAGCCGACGTGGGGATGCATCGAGATGTGGTCACGGTGGACAAGGGCCTCACCCCGCTCTCCTTGGCGAAAGAGAACTGGCGCAAACCTGTAGTACTTGATACTAAAGATCGTAAGGAAGTATGGCAAGGCAAAGAGCTTCACGGACGCTTTTCCCGGGCCCTCCATGGGCCTGATGTAGACTTTTTGGTGTCTGTATCCTGGCTACGTTTTAGCGACCTCTTCGGGGAAACCGAAGGTTTTGTCTGTGCAATTATGGATGATGTTATCATGACGAATAATTACCGGAAATATATTGTCAAGGACGGTACGGTTTACATCTGTCGGGCATGCCAGCGCCGGTGAATCAATCCGACATATTGTTTCCGGTTGTTCTCGTCTTGCTAACGGCGAGTACTTGCACAGACACAATCTAGTGGCTAGGATTATCCACCAGCAACTTGCCTTGCAGTACAACCTTGTGGAGGCCGAAGTTCCATACTACAGGTATGTGCCCGACCCAGTTCTCAAGAATGGTCATGCCACATTGTACTGGGATCGATCTATCATCACTGACAGGACTATTGTAGCCAATAAGCCTGATATTGTGGTGATAGATCGACGAGAGCGCCGTGCAATAATTGTTGATATCGCTGTTCCTCGTGACGAGACTCTCGTGAAAGCTGAGAAAAATAAAAAAATCAAGTATCTTGACTTAGCACACGAGGTTGTCGACATGTGGGACGTGGACTCTGCAATCACTGTACCGATAATCGTTACGGTTAATGGCGTAATAGCGGAGAGCCTCGACCAACACCTCAGGAGGCTCTAATTGCGCGGCTGGGTCAAGGGCTTGATCTAGAAAGCAGTACTCCTGGACACGGCACGCATAGTGAGGAGGTTCCTCTCTCTAGAGCCCTGACCGCCGGCACCTTACACCCTGTTCCTGATGCCAATGGACCACTATTTTTTATATTTTTAAATGTTTTTTTTTGTGTGTGCAAGTCACCCCCTGCCATTTTATTCGTGTATATAAGGTGGAACAGGACTATTGACATTCCTTTAAACCACGTAAAGAGAATCATGTTCTTCATCCGTATGCAAAAAATCAATCAAATCCAATGAATACTTTAGCCACAGGAAATTATTTTTCAGTGACTTTTCGTCGATAAAGCGTGTTTACTTTTTATACAGTTGATTCTGCTATTTATTTTGTTTGAAAGCTGCAATTTTTAATTTTCCATTAACTACTAATCTTCGTGTTTAAAATGTTTCGATGGACTAGTAATGTGCTCGTTTTAATTTAAAGTCATACGTCACATTGTATACAGGGTGTAAAGGACAGCCCTCCGCAAACTAACAGGGTGCATTCAGCTCCTTATTTTGAATCATAATCCACCGGAAATATTCTCAGGAAAATTTTAATTTTTTTATCGTATTCTCAGTTACTATTCCTTTATTTCAATGTATAATTACATTTTCTGTATGCAGCACTCCATTTATGTACAGACGCTAGCACATCAAGCTACTACAATCTGTCAAATTTCTTTAATAGATTTTCGACTTTATTGCTAAAGCATTAGGTTCAAGGTTGATTGGAAAAAATTGACAGTTTCGGGTAGCTCGATGTGCTGGCGTCCATACATAAAACAGCTGAAAAAAAAAACAGCAATGGATGTTGAAATACTCGGCGGCCGAAGGCCCGCTGCGCTGCCGTTCGCTACGCGCGTTTTGCCACGGTAACGATACATTGCGTGTGAGGTAATAAAACGGCTCCACTGTACTTTATAACCCACGAGTCCAAAGCTTCACAATTTTATAGCGTGTAGATGTCTTCATGTAGAACACTTTTGCAAAATGACAGAGCCAGTAAATGCATAGTTTTCGAGAAAATAAATAGTAAAGTTTCAAAGTTCTCCGTCGATCACGGCTTACTTCGATACGTGTCATTGACATTGAAAATGCTCTTGACCTCAAAACTTGTCACAAGGTAATAGATATTTTAAGATTTGAGCATATTTGGGTTTGTTGACCTTGACTTTTGGGTTATTGACCTTGGAAATGTTATTAACCATATTATTGTTTGGAAACTAATTTAGACCCGCTACGAGAAGTTTTTTTTTTTTCTCGGCTTATGGATTTGCTGGCTTTGGGGATTGCAAAAATACACTAAAAACGGTATATTCCACCAAAAAAAAAGCTACTATAAGAAATTGGTGGATTATGAAGTATAGTGCTTCCAATAAAACAAAGCAGGTTTATTGGATTCCCATAACATTCCTGAAATAATTTCGTGTACCGGTCATCTTAGTATGATATTCACACCATCAGTCTCCCTTACACCCTGTATAAAACATTGATCAGGCAGGGGCCATAGTCCTTTCATAGTACTAGGTAAGCAGTCCACTTTAGCCAATCAAACTCATAGTCCAATATCTTTGTTTTCATTTCCTGCAATAGTCCTACACCAACCGAGGGTTGTCCTTGGGTGCACCTGCATAGTGCAACTGTGCAAACAGGGATAATCGTCGGTTGGTGCCCTATATCATTAAAAATGTCTAACGGGCCCTTCGGCCCCTCGTACGCATTCCAAAGGTCCAGGACCACAGGGTCCCGAGATACGTCAACATCAAAAATAATAACAAAAACCTCATCATTTAATTCAAATATACATACCTATGCCCGTTTTCACCGACCTCCCCTATTCTACCACCTACGTATGGGACCTTTAGCTTAAAAGCTCCCCCAAACTAGACCCTAAATTAAATTTAGTTTCACCAGCATTTTTATCACCTATCTAGGGGACACATAACTTAGTGACGTTTTGTTTTCGATAGCAGTGACTGATTCGTCTTTGGACTTATCGATACTTTGAAACAAGATAGTTTTTTTATGAAATTCTCTAAAGTATACACTTACATGGATACAGTTATTAATAAATCATGTTTTTATAGACATTATTTCATTCATATTTTTTATTATTTCATGTTTATTGGCTTATTTACTTTGTGTTTATATTACGAAACCTCGTGTGTTATCTGTGGTCTTACTTGTATTTGACACTTCTTTCTTTTGTGATGTACCTGCTGACGTGAGATTTAATTTTTGTAACGGTGCATTGCGTTTTATTTTACCAATTATTTCGTGATATTTTTGAACAAATAGATCTAGACCAGCCTTTCCCAAAGTGGGCGATAACGCCCCCTTGTGGTCGCTGCAGGCCTAATGGGGGGGGGGCAGTCAGAGACCCAGAAAAAACATGGGGGCGTTGTGTAGAAGCTTAGAGGGCGATTTGTAATTTCATCTAGGTAGTGGTTTATAACTAGGTGAAAAAATGGGGGCGCTAAAAAATTATTTATTCTCAAAGTGGGCAGTAGACAAAATAAGTTTGGGAACCCCTGATCTAGACTTTAGGTAATTATTCGTTTGCTATTTATACTACCACCGTTACGGTGTATTATAATGGCAGAAAAGAGGAAGCGTAGCCAAAATTTCACAATGGATGAGAAAGACAAGCTGCTGGTGTAATTGGTGTAGTGTGTGCAGACACTCTTTTTATTATTCGACTGCAAGTAGCCACACTTCTCCCACCTATGTCTGCCACAGGCAACAAATGATTACCCGTAGCATAAAACCTAAATGCTATTTAATAACTGATTTATTGGAGATATAGAATTATTTCTGAAATAAAAAAAAATGCTTTACTCACATAATTATAATTATGAGAATACAACGTATCGTCACAGTATCGTCGACTAAACATAGAATAAAAACCACGTTCATAGGTTAATTTTTTTTTTTTTGGTATTTTTTTAATGTCATTTTATGGGCTAAGTACTTAGAAAATCTTTAATATGTTAAGTACCTACTCACCTATTATCCGGAAATTCTAAGGCGTCTTCAATCTTTTCCAATAAATACAACACTGAAAATTTACCTAACCTTATATCTCCGAAAAAAGTCAGTTTCATCAAAACTTTCGAAGTAGTTTGGTCGTTTCCGATATATTTTTTGTCTACGGCTGTTATTTACGTCGAATATAGTAGAAACAGTTTCAAGTTTTCAACAAATTAATATAAATCCCTATCCATCTTCGTTGCTTGAGATATCACTTACGTAGATATGTGCTGGTTTATGGGTCGACATTTCGCCCACCTAAATTTAGGGGACCTTTTAACGTTTAATAAATTGATCTCTTACT
This sequence comes from Fissipunctia ypsillon, assembly GCA_947568875.1. Taxonomy (NCBI): domain Eukaryota; kingdom Metazoa; phylum Arthropoda; class Insecta; order Lepidoptera; family Noctuidae; genus Fissipunctia; species Fissipunctia ypsillon. The sequence continues at coordinate 19,454,373 of OX387660.1, read as the reverse complement.
GTTGGTGAAACAGAAACCACCCTCTAACAGCCCCCTAACCGTTCTTATGGGATCCCTTAAACTTAGGGGATTTCAGTGAAAACGGCCAATAGAACCTTAAATTAAACATTCAGTAGTGAGATCAAAGGTTGGTGGTTGGTTATGAGTTTACAATTATTTAGTTTTAGTTTTGGCACTCACTAGAAAAATTTTATCCCGCAGAATTTGACAGGATCCTCTTCACAATGATGTGCATATTATACATCTGACATTTGTCTGTTCTATTGATATTACTAATAGTAAAATATGATATGTCAGTAAATGAAGTCTCATTTGAGCTTGGACGTGCTGCCTGCACAGTGTGTGATTTTAGATGCATAATCTAACTGGATTGCTATAATTGCTCCAATGTGTGCGTGATTTATTTCATCACCATAACATGATCTAGAGGTCTGTGTCCCAGCAATGGGAAAGTTATAGGCTGATTATGCTATGATGCTAAAACAGCAAGGAGTGGATCCCAAATCTTTGCAATTAACAGTATGGTATATAAGCTAACTTATGTTAGTTATATAAAGAATTATTTTGCCGACATATTCTATCTGTACATTTTTAAGAATATTGTTAAATCCAAGATCTTTATATTATCTATACATATGTGAAGTTATAGAACAAGCATGTTACCTTGGTGAATTGCAAGTACATTTGTCTAGTAAATGTAGTAGTTAATAGTTTTCTTCCTGCATGATCATTCTCTTCCAATAGTCCAGCTTCCATGAGGAACTTCCACATTTCCTCTGAAAAAATGTTTTGATAAATTCAAATAACAATGTTTGTTTTGCTTTGTCTCATCGTTATATATTTATTTAATACTTTAAGCACACAAATGTACGGACTTACGGACGCTTTTTATAATACAGTGTGAGTCTTCATAATGTGCACATATTGAAATGAGGGAAACTAAGTATGCTTAATTTTATGGAAGGAAAAATATTTTAAAAAATCAAAAAAAAAAAAATACATTTTTTATAGCTTTTTTGAAATTCTTGTTCGTTGCTGTAACCCCTGTGTAAACAAAACGGTATAACTTTTAAACTAAACCATTTATCACGATAAAACAAATTCAGTAATGATTGGAAATAATAGGACGTCCTCATGAAAATAAAAATTAAAGAAGAAAAATTGCCGTCAATTGAGAATTAAGTTGTTTTTTTTTTAACAAAAATCTGGTATTTTTTCATAAATTTTTACAATAAGTAATTGTAAAATTTCTTAATAAAATCCCCTATTACTTACGTTTTTTTATTACTTTAAATTATTCTACATCGTATTAGCTTTCTAAAAGTAAAAATATCACGTTTATAACTCAATCACAACATTTTCTATCGTCTGTTAAAGAAAGGCACTCCAGACGCGGCGTTTATTGGTCTCTTATGGATTTGGTGATTTGTGGTAATAATAAGTAATACAAAATCTTTTTCTTTTATTTTATTTTATGTGGACGCCCTGTTATTTCCAATCATTACTCAGTTTGTTTTATCGTGACAGATGGTTTAGTTTAAAAGTTATACCGTTTTGTTTACACAGGGGTCACAGCAGCAAACAAGAATTTTAAAAAAGTAATTTTTTTTTTACATTTTTTAAAATATTTTTTTCCATCGATAAAATTAAGCATAGGTTCCCTCATTTCGATATGTGCACATTATGAAGACTTACACTGTATATCTCAAATTCCCATCTTGATCCAATCCTTATGTAACCAATCAATGGCCGAGTTTATCAATCTGAGTCTGTGAGAGGGCGAATCACAAGCAGCCATCAAAGACTGCAGATCAAGATTGGGATTGAGATACATTACAGAATTCTGGCTTTAATGACATACCTAGGCATTTTCTACCAGCCAACCTTTGGGTGATGCATAGACAAATAGTGGTAGGTGCAATAACGAAAATTGTGGAAGAAATATTTATTTAAATACTAGCTGGGATACCCGGCTTCGCTCAGGAAGTTGTTCCAGAATATTCCACAACATTCCAGAATGTTGTGGAATGCTCTCGAATGTTCTGGACTGTTCTAAAAATTTCTAGAGGGTGAAACTTCCAGCCCTTATATTTTCAAAAGCACACCCTTCAGGTAAAAACAGGAACCTTCTTCATGGATGAGAAATAGAGGGCTACCACAACATATAACTCCCTTGATCGTACTGGGACTCATTTCTGAGTTTTAGCAGCACATAAGTACATTGTACACTTTCTTTTATAATACAATGTGGAGCAGGACGATTGACATTCCTCTAAACCACGTAAAGAATGGCATGCTCTTTACCCGTATACAAAAAATCAATCAAATCCAATGAATACTTTAGCCACAGGAAATTATTTTTCATTTTCTTATTTTTCAACATGATGTAGATCGGAGTCCGTAATAATAGGTAAACATTGTAAGGTCAGGAACCTGTGTAAAAACGTACGAAAAACTCTCTACGTCTCAATATGCTTGAAAGACAGAGAAAGGTGTCATACGATCCCACTCTGACGCGCCCCGCCCTCGCCCACAAAATACTACAATTAGAAAGAAAAAGAAATATTACTTACGCAAATAGTGCATTATTGGTGCATAGAAAATTGCGAGTGTGTGTGTGAGCGGATTTTTTTCGGCAAAAAGTCCTTGACTCGGTAACTAGGTCAGTCAGTGCATAGCGGCGCCCTTTGAGGAGAGCACACGCATACTTTTTTTATCACAAGACGAGCCGCGCGCGCATTGTCGTGATTTTATGAAAAGTTTGTTGTTGTTGTGATCAAAGACGATTTATGATAGTTGGATTAGTGCATAGGGTAGTGTGACTTATTGTTAAGTGTTAGTGTAATATTAGTTATTTAGGCATTTATTAGGTAGTTAGTTTTGTGATTTAGGTTAGGTTTGTAAGTTTTTTAGTTTAATTATGCCTCAAATAAGGTATACAGCTGCCGAGTACACCGACATGGTACTTATGTACGGAGAATGTCGCCAAAATGCGGCTTTAGCATTGCGTAGATATCGGGAGAGATATGGTAACACAAGAACATGCCCTACCAACAGCCGTGTTTTTACCCTGGCCGTTCAGAGGTTACGAGAAAATCGGCCTTTGGTTCCTTTGGACCTATTCGATGGCCAGCACGGTCACCGGACCTGACACCACTGGATTTCTTTTTGTGGGGGGCCGTAAAAAACAAGGTGTATGCACGAGAAGTGAACACTGTGGACGAGTTAAAAATTAAAATAATTAATGCCTTCGACGAACTTAAAAGAATGGCAGATGGGGACTTGTTAAGACGAGTTCGTGAAAATTTAATAAGACGATGTCGCTTGTGCATAATGAGAAACGGGGGACACTTCGAATTTGTGCCGCTGATTTGTTCTTCTCCGACTAAAGTACCTACGCCCAACACCGCCGGCGCCGCGGCCGCCGCCCGCTGCACGCCGCACCACGCCGCGCACTAGGTCAGTGACTTTTCGTAGATAAAGCGTGTTTACTTTTTATGCAGTTGATTCTGCTATTTATTTTGTTAGAAAATTGCAATTTTTAAATTTTCCATTAACTACTAATCTTCGTGTCTTAAAATGTTTTGATGGACTAGTACTGTGCTCGTTTTAATTTAATGTCGTAGTTCCAGATCCACATTGTATATATTGATAACATTGATAAGGATATACATTTACCTATTAAAAACATTAAATACAGGGCATTTTTTTAAGCACTATCCAAATTTTCGCAGGGTGTTCTACCCATGAATACGAACAACTTTCACTATGGGACAGACTCTGAAATCACGAAAAAAAAATCAGCTGTTTCATAGATTTTGGTCGAGTAGGTATTGAACTTTTGTATGAATCAGCTGATTTTTTCTTCGTGATTTCAAAGTTGGTCCCATAGTAAAAGTTGTTCATATTCATGGGTAGAACACCCTGCGAAAATTTGGATAGTGATTAAAAAAATGCCCTGTATAATAATGTCACTGTTACCCATGTAAGGGAAGAAGTGTGACAGCAACAGCACAAGTACCATTTTAATGTTACTGGGGCTCTGCATTATGTTTATGTATGACCACAATGTTTTTAAATGAAATAGGATCATAAATGGTTTTTTTTTGCTGGTGGTCTCAAGGACTGAATTACAAATACTTGATTATACAAAAAATTTGTAATTTTCACAAACCTTCTTTAACTGCTGCACCACTCATAAAGATATGTGTAAGTGCAGCAACCAATATTTTTCGGTGATGTACATCAGTGACAGATGATGGCAATGATTCACATTCTTCTGTCAGCACCAAAATATATTGCATACCACTTCTAGAATCAACTTGTACTAATTTGTAGCCATAAACCTGCAAAATAGAAATAACTTTACCACTGGCAACACAATTTTACATGAAGAGAAGAAGATTCTAAGGTCTTTATGATTAACATAAATGATTGCTGATAGAGTGGATATTTGACAATCGTTATGGTTCATCAGAAGCCCAAAAGTCTGACAACCAGTCTTAGCTATAAGCTAGGGGTAATGTATTACTCAGTAACTGGGTTATGGGCAGTCGCTTCATGTAAAACACTGGTATCCAGCTGCATTGGGATAAACTGGAAGTCAACCCCAACATAGTACACATGTAAAATCACATGTACACACCTTACACGACTACACACCGCCCACATAACACTCCCTTCCCTCTCGTACTCCACACCACACCCCATCCCACTCACGCAGCCTACTGCCCTTTACACACATACTCACACATTTATGTTCATAGTTACACACATACTCACACATTCATAGTTAAATCAGGTCACTATAGGTTTATTAACACACATAAATAATAAATTAAGGCTTCTTTTGTAGACGAAGTTACAGTAGAACACTGACTCCTAGGTCACAGGGTTCCCCTAGTTTAGGTGGCAGGGTTTTCCACTATTCGTGCAGCCTTTTCACAAAAATCCAATGTCCTATTTAAAATGTATAGTATTTATTGGTATTGTATACAAAGGTGTATTGTGTCAATAAACTTATTTTTATTTATTATTTTTTATTTTTACATAGTTGGGAAAAGGCTAGGCAGACTGATTGATTGCTAATTTTTTTTAATATTTGTATTTTTATAGTGATGGATAGAATCAACTGATGATGTATGGTTGGATAAAAAATCGAGCTAGGAATTGAATGAAGACAACTGCTTGAATGTACCGTAAATACTAACCCTTTTCAAAACTTTATTGGCTTCGATAATCACTGTATTCACTAGACTTGTAGCTGTTTCACAAGTTGTGTTTAGATGTTTTATAATTTCACCACGTTTTATTGGTATTTTGCTGCCTTCTCGACAAATGATATAGTGAACGCACTCCCTGATGGATTCTTCGAGCTCCGAAATATCTGGCTCTGGATTAGTGGACCTCTTGCCGCGCCTTTGACTCATATTATTTTGTATTTGTTTATTTGTTACTTTCAACGAGTTTTAAGGTTTCAAATTCCCATAAAATACTGAAAATGTGGGAGTCAAGTGTCAGTGGCTGTTAGGAAGACTGAATTGAAATATGACAATGAATTGGTTAAATTGGTTGATAAAATTTGATAAAATTAAAGCTCAACTTCCTTCAACTCTTCAAAACTAAAAACAACAAACAACAATGTCACTAATGTCAAAATAAGTGTTGCAAAAGTGTAAGAGTAAAAATCGTTTTTGCCAGCTAAAAAACGCGAGAAATCGGAAGATTATCAAGAGATCATCTGAAAAAAAATACCTTCTCTCACTTGATGTTTGAATTGTATCACTTCTCGATTCACATAAAGGGTGTCTCAGTAAGAGTGCACTTTTTAAAATTGGAATATTTTTTTTTTCATGGAAGTGGCAACTCTGAAATTTGACAGCTGTCACCTCTGTTTATTCCGATTATTAAAAATGGAGCGCTTTTCGAAAGAACAACGCGTTATAATTGTGAAAACTCATTACAAAAATGGGGAAAGTTACGCTGAAACCGCTCGCAAACTTCGCCAATCAGCTGAGAAAGTGCACCTAATGTGTCAACCGAAGAGTGTTCGAAGAGTGGTCAAAAAATTTAAAGAAACTGGGTCGATTATGGATAATAAGAATCCTTTGCGTCAACGGACCGGTCGGTCTCTTGAAAACATTGCTGCTGTAAACGGGAGTGTCGCCGAAAACCCGAAAACATCAATTCGGCATCGTACTCAACAACTTCAAATTTTACGAAGCACTACGCAGCGAATTTTGACTAAAGACCACCTTCATGCGTACAAGATTCAGCTAACTCAGGAGCTTAAAAAGCATCACCTGTGTACGAATTTCTCTGATAAAAGTCTTCAGGTTTAAAATGGATAGCACATAAACTCGACGTATTATTGAGATTACAATTTTTTCTTAGGAGAGTTCTCTCCCACAGTTTTCTTTTTTAACATCTTTGATGAATACATGGATCCCCTAATATTTGCAGTCAAGAGCTGCGCAACGGGGCATATTAATTATTTATGAGTAAAATAAGTTTTTTTTCCCCCTTTGGCAACTGAGCCGCTGTCGATTATTCTGCCAGCGTCGTAAAATAAGTTGATTGTTTACAAAAAATGTATGGATATTGACAGCTAGCTGTCAAATTTTGAGACGATCAATGGTAGCGACATCTGAAGTGAACAAGTGGCAGTTTTTATCCTCATTGGTAGAGGAGTGCAATTACATTTACAACTCTCAGCCATGGACCTATAAAAAAAGGCCTTTTTTTATAGGTCCCTGCCTCTCAGCATCAGGAATTTTGCTACCTGGCAACATTGAAATGGTTGTCGTGGGGAATTTGCTGAACGTTATTTTTTTTTATTCTTTCTGCGCTTTCTGCATGAATCAAAAAATCCAAGTAGAGTACAGTACAACCTTAGATCAAACTCTTGAGTGTGAACGTGAATCTGAAGTGTTTCAGAAAGTTTTTAACCAAACTCTTACCAGCGAAACTAACTACATACCAATCAAAATGCTTCAGCTACCACCAATCTATAAACATCATGACCGAAGTCCTCTAAACAGCGTTTACAAAGCACTGCGCAATAAGGACTTAGCTGACTGTGTGGTACTGGCTACAAAAGTATTAAAACAATCTAATAACTTTAGGAAATTGGAAAGAAAAGAAAAATCCGCTTCAGAAGCTCTTCAGCGTGGAACAGAAGGTAAAAAAGCCTCCTGCGAAGGTAATTATCAGATGGCATTAATGAAATACAATATGGCTCTAATGCGGGCACCACTTAATTCTGAAGCTATGAGGTTGTCGTACTACAGCCGAGCAGGGTTATTGTTGAAAACGAAGCAGTTTACGGCTTGTGTCAAGGATATTGAGACCTGCCTCGCACTGGACTGTCCCACCAGCTTGTTCAACAAACTACAGGAGATGAAAGCAGAAGCCTGTAGACATACATGGATCGAACAGCTTGCACGCAATCATGTGTAAGTATAAGTCTGTATATTCCCTCGACTATGGAACATAGAGACACACTTTCTATGCTCAAATCAAATCAAGTTAGCATATCAAAAACTTACTGTATTTTAGTGTGTTTTCACAATTTGTCACAATTAATATAATTGTGATTCAATTTTCTACAAAATATTTTTAACTAATAAGTTCTATATTTATCAAAATTATGTCAAAAGGATATTTTTAGGAAAACTATAACAAACAACATTGGTGAGGTGTTTTTTTAATTTAATTAAATAAAAATAAAATGCATTTGAGCAATGAGGTGAGCGGCAGCTCACCAGCTTGGAAGGCATCCCATGCTGGCTATTGGGTTGCAATGACATGGGAACTAGCTGTAAAGCCCGTCTCAATGTTACAGACATTCTATTATTGCTGAGATGGTCCATGTATGCCAAATTACTTAAATTGGTAGACTTGGGGCTCCCCACAATTTTGAGTGGATGGGATTCTTGAGCTACAGAGACGTATGAAAGCAAACAAGAGCTAGATCAAAGAAAATAAGGAAAGATTGTAAGAAAGATGAATGCTAAAAAGATATTGTGACCAATTGGGCTGACTACAAATAAATTGAGATCATCATCATCAGCCTGGTTCCATCAACTGCCGAGTATTAGGCCTTCTTCCTTTTGGTCATGCTTCCCTGGTCTGTGTGAGTCTCATCTAGGTCTGTCTGCCCCGGCCTAATAATTGGAGATAAGGGTGATAAATTATGATATCAGAGAGTATCCTCATTTCAAGTATAATCTGATGAATACACTAGTCAACAATGATTTTGTTGCTTGTGATCTGAGAGTAGTTTTAGGTCGTCCTTATACCCACGACTATGGAACTGGACATAGTTTTTAGAAATTGTACTAACACTTTGTGGGATGCAAAAGAGAAAAACAATAAAATAGAAAGAAAATACGTTTATTTGTGGTATACATGACGCAAAAAAAAGAACACAAACACAAAAAGAAACAAGTTGGGGGAAAATATGCGTCACATCCACGCAAAACGGCCAAGCGAGAGAAAGAAAGAAAAATATTTTATTTGGGACTTGCACAGGAAATACAGCAATAAAAAGAACATTAAAACTAACAATATCTTAAAAAAAAAGGAAAGAAAAAAAAACAAAACAAAGAAGACCTGTCCAAGGCCAAAAGACTCCTTTCTCAGCATGATGCTGCAATATTTGAAATTAAAAAAACAAAGAGACACAATAAATAAAAGTATTATTCTTATTACTGCTCTACAGTAAATTACTGTTTTCATATTTTAACACATTCAGTGCCCAGCACCCGACTCCCGGGTCCAACAATAATTCGTTGTTTGTTCGTTGGTGTGTTTTGATTTGCACCCGGTAGGCGGGTGCTGGGCATGGACACATGTCAACAATAGCTATCTATATGTACGACTCGAGAGCCGGGTTGTGGGCACACGAACGAATTATTGTTGGACCCGGGAGTCGGGTGCTGGGCACTGAATGTGTTAAAGAAATGGAAGAGTACGAGTATGTTTGTATTTTTTTTTGCTATTTTTACCAATCATCATGTTTCAGATCCACTCCATTCGCTGAAGAATTCTTCACGCTCAAAGGAGTCCGTAACCCTGACATACCGTGTGCCACTTCAGATGTAGAAGTCATACTGGAATCGGGACAGCCAAAAGTGGTTGCTGCTAAAGACATACCTGTCGGTACTGTTGTAGCAGTAGAGACAGCATATGTAGGAGCTACTCATGTTATGAACCATACCACTTCATGCGACTATTGTCTCAAGATGGACTTTAATTTAATGCCTTGTGAAGGATGCTGTAATGCCATGTTTTGTGACAAACGATGCAAAGATAAAGCTATGCTGGAGGGGCATAATTTTGAATGTAAAATCATGGAAATTATATTAGATGATATTAAGCTACCCGTTAAAGCTACTCTCAAAATGCGTCAACTGTGTAGCTCTTGGGATGAGTTCATCACAGAATCTAAAGATTTAGGTGTTGAACGAATGAAAAATAATACTGTTGCTGAGATTTTTGGTTCCCAAAAGTTTTCTTTATTGAATTCTCATTATGACACACATTTCATATATGGCGCAATGTTTAACAGATGTTTGTATTTAGCCAATATTATACATTATTTGGATACATGTACATCATTTCTACCAAACTCTCCTGATGAGAAGAGTGCAGCCATACAAGCAGTGTCCAGGGTAATGATGCACCTGTCGCTTTATTGTACTCCAGTACAAATGCAGCATTACACCTCAGTGTGCACTGAGGGTAGAACGATTTTGCACAATCAACCTAATAAAGGATATTTTCCATTCATCGGTAACCTGTCCAATTCCTGTTTACCAAATTCATATGTGGCAGGGCTGTGGAACAGCGCAGGGCTGGTGACCATAGCACCAGTAAAAAAGGGAGCTGCATTAACCTTTTCTTATATGTAAGTACCTACATAATTTATTTTTATTTAAACACTCATTGCCCAGTGCCACCTTGACTTGCACTTGATTTAGGTCATGCAAGAGAAAAGATGACCTATACCTATATTGTACCTGTTATTTTGTTGTCTTATTCACACTGTTAGTATCATTATAGTTCCAAACTCAAATTGTAGTATTTATTCAATTAAACCATTTACAAGCACTTTTGAATTGTCAAAAGAGTTGGTTGTTCAGAAAAATGAAGCTAGTTGCCCATTCCAAAGCATAGTAGGTTCCTATGGAGAAGAATGAGAAGGAAACTCCATGGACACTCTTTTAAATTCCACCACAACAATGAACTTTTGTAACAACTATAACTCAGAAAGGCATGTGAAATATTGTTTTTCTGTTTCAGAGGCCATTGGTTGGAAGTCGTTCCAACGGAAACATTTATTCGAGCTAAAAAATTATTCATTCATTATAGAACGGTATGCGAGGACTGTATCATCTGTGGCGGACGCGCTGACAACATCTTCCTTAACAAGTCTCTAAACGACACTCAAGTGAAAGCGGCTAACAAATTTTCAAAATACTGTTTAAATTCGATGAGAAATTTCCCTCAAAATATTAAATCAGATTATAGGGAAACATGTAACATCTTGCGAGCGCTGAGTGATGCGCCTTGTGCCAAGGAGTATGTTAAAGGATATGTATCATTCATACAATGTATTATGTTTTGCGTACAGTCAAAGTGTCCCAATGTCATAATGGCTCAATATGAGTAAAAGACATGACTGTACACTGTTCACCAGAAAGATCTAGTAATAGTAGTTATTTCTATTATAGATTGGGCGCTTTTCCTTTTCTTTTCTTGGGGTTGGGGGCACAGGTAACACACACAGGCAAGGCTTTGGAAGCAACATTATATATTATGTATTCAACGCATGCATTTTTCCACTTGCCGGCAACGGCCTAAATCCATACATTTGCCGTGCTGGTGCAGTTACCGTCTGCAAACCGTATCTTTAAGTAGGTACAGACGCCAGCAGGTCAAGCTACCCGAAACTGTCATATTTTCCCAATCAATCTTGAACCTAATGCTATAGCAATAAAGTTGAAAATCTATTAAAGAAATTTGACAGATTATAGTAGCTCGATGTGCTGCCGTCCATACCTATTTGTTTATTGTTGGAGGGGTCACGTAGGTACCCTAAGTTGAACCTCCAATTATGCTAAATAGACATAATATGAGAATTATTGATCATTTCATGAAGTGTTCGACCATTTCATGAAATTGTTGTATTTCATGAAATAGAACATCGACCACTGGTCACATCATGATGTGGTCTGGCCAGATAATTGAATACTCAACGTTTGACGATATGAACAGTTAAACGCAAGAATACTTCATGTTATGGCTAAACATTAGTGATCATTTCGTAAAATAGTTAGCTTATCCACCGGTAGAGGCGTTGATGTCGCTTTGTTTTCGTTGTGCATCTATTCCTACTACTTCCTACTCGAATAATTCCTATTTTAGAGTCCTAAAAATACTATATATCCAAGTAACTGCGACTAACTTGGATGTAGCGCTCGCTCGGCTCGCGCGTGGTTGGTAACAGTTCTAACCTAACCTAAGGCCGGTTACCGGTGCTACGCACTGCGTCCGAGGAACGTCGGTCGAACGCGTCCGCATGCGTCCGTCGGTCAACCGACGCGCTATGGAAAAAATGAACACGGTCAGTGCTGGACCGACCTTACGTATACCTACGTCCATTGTGTAAATGACTAGTATCAAGTTGGCACTGTTTGTCGGTCAGGAGAACACTGGATGCTACTAACTGACGGCCGGTCAATGCGTATCGTCAGGACCGATGCTATGCACTGAAGGTCGGTGAAGCACTGTAACCGGCCTAACCCATTTGGACAGGGTTCCACTAGAGGCGTGAAATGCAACTACTTTGCGATATGCCCAGTGGTCAGCTGGGAATGTCGAAATAGGTTGCTTTCGTTGATCCGCCCGACTTTGGATCACGCCATGGCCGTTTCTACATATATGATCGGACCACGATAGATACCCTATATTAATGATAGGGCCAAACGTCGACTGACATAATTATCATTAACAATTGACGTTTAAACGATATGGTTCATTTTAGCTGGCCATTTCATGAAACACAACCATTTCGTGAAATGACCGAACACTTCATGAAATGATCAAGTCTAAGATCTGGCCACGACATATGCATAAGTACCTATAACATATTATGCTTGATTTATTTGGACTGATATGCTCATTCCAGCAAAACAATGCTAGCAAGTACTATTGTCTCTTTTCACTGTTCGTACAGTCAATCACACGTCTATGGTAACATTTTCACTGTCACAGCGTCTTCATTTCGTACATTTGGTAGCAGGAAGGGTGTTTTTGACCGTACCTCTACCTGTTTATTACTGCGTTAATTCTGTCTGTAAGTGATTTTAAGTTTAATAAATTACTTAATGGGGCCGATTCTCTTGTCACAAATGCGTCTAAACTAGACTAAAAATCACTAAAATTTAGTTTATTCCTGTCAAACGACGATTTCCCATTCTGGAATTGACTAAAGTGACACAACTTAACTATATTTTAGTTTGACAGCACTAAGATGCACCGAATTATTAGTTTATTGAAAATGGTCATTTTGCTATTCTGAATTTGACGTTTTTCACCTAAAATTTAGATTTTAACTAAATCTGACTATTTTTAATCGCGTTTAAAAAGGTGTGGAAAAACATTAGTTGGCATGAACTAAAATTCACACCAACACCTCGACTTCAAGTGTAAAAACAGTACTGTAGCTTTTTTTTCTTTTCTTTTGCTTAGGTATACCTATCTTGAAAACGGTGTGTCCTATTCTTATCGCAAAAATAATGAAAATTTCAACGCCCTTTATAAAACACATGTACCCCTAAAACTCCAACATGTAGGTAATCAATTTTCCATACAAAAAGTGAAAAATTCCATATAAAATACGTCGAGGCTGCCCCCCCCGCGCTACTCCGGCTTTACAAAAAATTATTGGGGTAGGGCAAACAAGTACCTACCACGCGGAGTCGCGCGATTGTCAAATTCAATTTTAGTTCTGTCAAAACTATTTTTAAAAGTGATTTTTTTTTTGCTGAATAGCTTTAAGATTCTCATAGCGAAAAGTAAGGAATTTTAGTGATAGTTTAGTTAGTTTAGTTCGGTGTACAAGAGAATCGGCACCAACATAATATGTAAATGTGATTATTATTTTATTGTAGTAGCAGAGCTACACTGTGAAGTTGTGGCTTAAGGCATTTATTTCTCTAAAGAACACAATATTCAATTGACACTTTAAAAGACCTCGCCTCCGCTAACCCCTTTCCCACTAGAGCTGCGCTGTGCGAGGTTAGGAAAATGAAGTTATCCTATTGGTGATTATGGCAACACATCCCTCGCTACGCATCCTCACACATTCCTAGTTGACTCCTCTTGCCTGCCCCAAACTCGTATCGCGTCACTTCATTGCACAGCTAGGGAATGCAATCTCGAATCGAGTTTGGCTACCCGAGATATTCTCTACGCACAGCAGAGTCTGCTGTGTATCCTCGCTCATTTTTGTGGTGGAAACGCACGCACCCATATTCTGTGGAATTAATGCAGCATGAACTGTGATGTCATTTCGAGTTAACATCAGTTTACGACAATTTGACAATCGATACGAGTGATGTGAATTTTTTACTAAACGTAGAGTGTATACATATCTTACATACCTACCTACTTTATTGTGTGAATCGAAGGAATCGAACAACAAAAGAGTGGCGGGGTATTATGCTAGACAAAATGTCATCTTGGTCGGCTGACTAAAATAAGTAGGAAAAAAAAACATGCCGACACATCTACATGCAGCACAATAGTGTATAGTAGCCGGCACGAATCGTGAGCACAAATTCCACATGAACTGTGGTTGCCGTCGTCAGCGGGCTCTTGTATTCTGTTTTCTATCTGTACCTAATTAAGATTGATCTTATGTTAACCTTATTGCCCCTGCCCATGTAAGAATTGCCGTAATAGGAAATAAAATTCGTAAGGTTTAAAAGTCGAGTTTGCGCTCACGACTCGTGCCGGCAACTATATCATCTTAACTATGGTACGGACAGCCGCACATCAGTGGTAACGATTTGACATTGACAGCTCCTCATCTCGTAGCAGTAATGCCTGGGTTAGATGAGGCTAGTTTTTTAATCAAGTATATCCTAGCTTACTATCCTAGTTTACATACTAGAGCTGTTTACACGATGCTATCGGAATTTTTGAGCCACTAGCATTGCAGCAGGTCGTGGTTATAAACAGTGATAGGAATAGGTAGTGCCTATTTGCCTAAACTTCGAAGAACAGAGACAAGAAACGGAGACTTCCTAAGGACTAAATTTTTTCCGGGACATCTGTCCCGAAATTCGGGACAACACTTTTAAATACATTAAAAAAATATGTTATTTGGAATAAGTAATTCGTCTATATTTACCTAAAGTTTGCGAGTAGACATAACATAATAAATAACATTCACAGTCGTTACAACCATAAAATTTTCAGAATTTTTTTTTTGGAGATCATTTTGTAAATGACTTGTTGATCTTAATACTATGAATCACAATGTTTGTATAAGGAGCCGTACATGTTTCGAAGTAAATATCTTCTTTCTAGCTCACTCTCGGCTCCGTTTAATGAGATTTCTAAAGTCCAAGTGTATAATTGAAATAAAAATACATTTTGTCTATAAAATAATAAAACGGTAATTTTTATCATTTTAGCATTCTCTATAGTAGGACGAATTTATCATTTCAAAAACAAACGGTTTTTTTTTTTCTTTTTATTTATTAATCAATAAAACAGTACAATCATTTGTATTTTATCTTAATGAAATATATTTCTAAAGTATATTTTAAAATGTGCATGATATTAAAATAATTGCCTTATCACATTGTTTAGTAACACACTTAAACTTTAAAAATCTTTAAAAACATCATTTAATTATTGCACCGAAAGTACAATACGATTTTTACGGCAGCGCATTTCGTTATCTATTCTTAGAAATTACAAAAAGAAACCGCCATGGTCGCATACCTGTGCAGCGCGGGGAGGGTCTACATACCTTCCCCTGCCGACCCGCGTGCCGGCGCGCCCAGGTTACCCTCACTCACCCTCACTTCACTCCTGTACTTCGGTGCGCATCTTCCTGTATTGTTTACGTGAATATTGTTTTTGACCCTCGCTCGTTTTTTGGTTCATTGGATCTTCCTAATACGACTACTTTGGCTTGAATTTACGGATTACGATTTGCTGCAATAACATTGTTCCTGTCTGTCTACATCAAATAATACGGTAAGTCAACATTTATTACTTTTTAATGTTTTGACCAAAGTTATTTATTTTATTTCTTGTAGGGAAACAAACAGTAAGTTAGATATAAAGTAGAACATAAATGTATATATTATTTTATTTTAAACTAGCAATTTGACAGTCTAGCTTGATCTGCAGTTGTGTGAGATCATTTGAGTGAAGATGACATACAGAGTGATTTCAAAGACGAGTTTATCTATGATGGGGTGCCACAACAATTGAATGATACACAAAATGAAGACGATATAAGTCCGCCTGTATCTTCAGAGCCCACTGGAGCTTCGGAATCATCCCGTCGTGACCACCGCATAATTGTTCCTGATCATAATGCCTATCAAACTGAATTTGATCCAAATGATTATAGTTTTGACAGATTTTTTTTTAGTTGATTAGTTAGTAAGAAATAATATAATTAGTATTTAAGAAAAATATATTATTTTTTGAAAATATGTCTGTATGTATGTATGTTGAAATTAACAGTCTTCTGTTTACAGGAACAAACAGAAGACTGTTAATTTTGTGGATTTTTTCTAGAGGTTTCTTAAATTAAGCTTAATGTTTAAAATATATAAAATATTTCACAAAAAAAAGTTTTTACTATTGGTTCATAAACCACAAATTAAAACAATCAAGTAAATAAATACAGTACATAGGTATTTCATTAAAAAATCATTAATATATCGTGCGCCTCCGAAGCGCATGGTTGTCTTTTGTGACCGAAGAAGAAAAACAGTTAACAAAAAAAAAAGAAAAAAAAGTTAGAGTTAAAGTTAGCAAAAAGAAAAGAACAAAAAAAAATCAGTATGTATATTAAAACAAAAAAAAAATATTGGAGCAGCTCAATCCCACGCCTGTGTTTGTCTTCAATGTAATCTTTAACGGTATAAAAGGCTTTCTGGCACAACTTACGTTTAATAAATGATTTGAATTTATTAAGGCTCAGATCTTGAATGTGGCTTGGAAGTTTATTGTAAAAACGTACCTATACATTGACAACTGTGGTGCTATTCTGTAAAGATCCCACCGTGAAAATTTAGGTGAAGTGAGCGTGATGTGAACTGTCATCCCACCTTACTCTACTAGGGGTTGACAGCTCACTTTAAACTCGCTTCACCTAAGTGTTCACGGTGTGATGTTTACAGAATAGATCGGCTGAACGAGCACCTATTTTCTTGAGCCTTGCTGTAGGTACAACAAATGTGTATTTGTTCCTAGTGTTCATATTATGGAATCACTGTATTTTTTAAACAATTTTATATTTTTATGGGCATAGCAAAGATTTTCAAAAATTGATCGAACAGCTCTTTTCTGCAAAACAAAGATAGTCTGAATGTCGGCGGCATTTCCCCACAACAGAATACCGTATGACATTACACTATGAAAATAGCTAAAGTACACTTGTGGCGATTTATACAAGGTGTAATTTTAATCACCGTTAACCTCTTATGGGGTCATTGTACTCATCATTATGAACAACTTTTACTATGGAACCAAACCCGAAATCACGAAGAAAAATCAGGTCCTCCCTACATTTTGACGAGTTATGCGTACATACATGTAGGGAAAAGCTGATTTTTTTTTCGCGATTTCAGGTTTGGTCCTATGGTAAAAGTTATTCATAATGATGACCAATAATGATGTACAATGACCTCTTAAGAGATTAACGGTGATTAAAATTACACCTTGTACACCGTCCACCTGAATGATCGGAGTGACATCACTACGATAGTGACACATCACTACGGGTGCTCTGACAGGAATGTCAAAGATTTTCTATCGGGTTTGCGTTATTATTTAATCCCTAGTTATATCCTAAATCCTCGCTTTCCTGGTTGATTAAACATCATTACTTCGAGATTTAGTTTTATTTCATATATTCGGGAGCAGCTAATTCTCCGGCACACTAAACGGGCTGTCTCTATGTCAGTTAAATTACGAATTTTTCTAACAGCGTATGCTGCAGAGCTTAATTTTTTTGACAATTTATCTACATATATGTGGGCTCCACTGAAGCTTAGCATCCAAAGTTAAACCCAAGAATACTGTGCTATCTTCAGGATTCAGTTCTTCGCCCTTTATCAACACATTAGTTTTCACCTGCCTAACGTGAGGCAGCGTAAATTAACTAATACTTAACGTACCTAACTAATTTTATATTTAATCTTATCACACACACCCTTAAATATTGTATTTAGATAAATAGCCACAAATGCCTGTAACGAAAACACATTTAGTTCTCTGTTTTACGACAAAAAGCATCACCTGTGTACGAATTTCTCTGATAAAAGTCTTCAGGTTTAAAATGAATAGCACATAACCTCGACGTATTATTGAGATTACAATTTTTTCTTAAGAGAGTTCTCTCCCACAGTTTTCTTCTTTTAACATCTTAGGGGAATACATGGATCCCCTAATTGTTGCAGTCAACAGCTGCGCAACGGGGCATATTAATTAGGTACCTATTTAAGAGTAAAATAAGTTGATTGTT
The DNA here is from genome assembly GCA_947568875.1 of Fissipunctia ypsillon. NCBI lineage: Eukaryota > Metazoa > Arthropoda > Insecta > Lepidoptera > Noctuidae > Fissipunctia > Fissipunctia ypsillon. The sequence goes on along the minus strand of OX387660.1, from coordinate 19,436,588 downwards.
TACAAAAAATGTATGGATATTGACAGCTAGCTGTCAAATTTTAACACGACAATGGTGGCGACATCTGAAGTGAACAAGTGGCAGTTTTTATCCTCATTGGTAGAGTAGTGCAATTACAATTTATTTATAGCTATCAGCATCAGGAACTTACTAAAATGGAATTTTGCTACCTGGCAACATTGAAATGGTTGTCGTGGGGAATTTGCTGAACATTATTTTTTTAATTCTTTCTGCGCTTTCTGCATGAATCAAAGAATCCAAGTGGATCCACCTTTGATCAAACTCTTGAGTGTGAACGTGAATCTGTGAAGTGTTTCAGAAAGTTTTTAACCAAACTCTTACCAGCGAAACTAACTACATACCAATCAAAATGCTTCAGCTACCACCAATCTATAAACATCATGACCGAAGTCCTCTAAACAGCGTTTACAAAGCACTGCGCAATAAGGACTTAGCTGATTGTGTGGTACTGGCTACAAAAGTATTAAAACAATCTAATAACTTTATGAAATTGGAAAGAAAAGAAAAATCCGCTTCAGAAGCTCTTCAGCATGGAATAGAAGGTAAAAAAGCCTTCTGCGAAGGTAATTATCAGATGGCATTAGTGAAATACAATATGGCTCTAATGCAGGCACCACTTAATTCTGAAGCTATGAGGTTGTCGTACTACAGCCGAGCAGGGTTATTGTTGAAAACGAAGCAGTTTACGGCTTGTGTCAAGGATATTGAGACCTGCCTCGCACTGGACTGTCCCACCAGCTTGTTCAACAAACTACAGGAGATGAAAGCAGAAGCCTGTAGACATACATGGATCGAACAGCTTGCACGCAATCATGTGTAAGTATAAGTCTGTATATTCCCTCGACTATGGAACATAGAGACACACTTTCTATGCTCAAATCAAATCAAGTTAGCATATCAAAAACTTACTGTATTTTAGTGTGTTTTCACAATTTGTCACAATTAATAAGTTCTATATTTATCAAAATTATGTCAAAAGGATATTTTTAGGAAAACTATAACAAACAACATTGGTGAGGTGTTTTTTTAATTTAATTAAATAAAAATAAAATGCATTTGAGCAGTGAGGTGAGCGGCAGCTCACCAGCTTGGGAGGCATCCCATGCTGGCTATTGGGTTGCAATGACATGGGAACTAGCTGAAAGCCCGTCTCAATGTTACAGACATTCTATTATTGCTGAGATGGTCCATGTATGCCAATTTACTTAAATTGGTAGACTTGGGGCTCCCCACAATTTTGAGTGGAAGGGATTCTTGAGCTACAGAGACGTATGAAAGCAAACAAGAGCTAGATCAAAGAAAATAAGGAAAGATTGTAAGAAAGATGAATGCTAAAAAGATATTGTTACCAATTGGGCTGACTACAAATAAATTGAGATCATCATCATCAGCCTGGTTCCATCAACTGCTGAGTATTAGGCCTTCTTCCTTTTGGTCATGCTTCCCTGGTCTGTGTGAGTCTCATCTAGGTCTGTCTGCCCCGGCCTAATAATTGGAGATAAGGGTGATAAATTATGATATCAGAGAGTATCCTCATTTCAAGTATAATCTGATGTATACACTAGTCAACAATGATTTTGTTGCTTGTGATCTGAGAGTAGTTTTAGGTCGTCCTTATACCCACGACTATGGAACTGGACATAGTTTTTAGAAATTGTACTAACACTTTGTGGGACGCAAAAGAGAAAAACAAAAAAATAGAAAGAAAATACGTTTATTTGTGATATACATGATGCAAAAAAAAGAACACAAACACAAAAAGAAACAAGTTGGGGGAAAATATGCGTCACATCCACGCAAAACGGCCAAGCAAGAGAAAGAAAGAAAAATATTTTATTTGGGACTTGCACAGGAAATACAGCAATAAAAAGAACATTAAATCTAACAATATCTTAAAAAAAAAGGATAGAAAAAAAAACAAAACAAAGAAGACCTGTCCAAGGCCAAAAGGCTCCTTTCTCAGCATGATGCTGCAATATTTGAAAATGAAAAACAAAGAGACACAATAAATCAAAGTATTATTCTTATTACTGCTCTACAGTAAATTACTGTTTTCATATTTCAACACATTCAGTGCCCAGCACCCGACTCCCGGGTCCAACAATAATTCGTTGTTTGTTCGTTGGCGTGTTTTGATTTGCACCCGGTAGGCGGGTGCTGGGCATGGACACATGTCAACAATAGCTATCTATATGTATGACTTGAGAGCCGGGTTGTGGGCACACAAACGAATTATTGTTGGACCCGGGAGTCGGGTGCTGGGCACTGAATGTGTTAAAGAAATGGAAGAGTACGAGTATGTTTGTATTTTTTTTTGCTATTTTTACCAATCATCATGTTTCAGATCCACTCCATTCGCTGAAGAATTCTTCACGCTGAAAGGAGTCCGTAACCCTGACATACCATGTGCCACTTCAGATGTAGAAGTCATACTGGAATCGGGACAGCCAAAAGTGGTTGCTGCTAAAGACATACCTGTCGGTACTGTTGTAGCAGTAGATACAGCATATATAGGAGCTACTCATGTTATGAACCATACCACTTCATGCGACTATTGTCTCAAGATGGACTTTAATTTAATGCCTTGTGAAGGATGCTGTAATGCCATGTTTTGTGACAAACGATGCAAAGATAAAGCTATGCTGGAGGGGCATAATTTTGAATGTAAAATCATGGAAATTATATTAGATGATATTAAGCTACCCGTTAAAGCTACTCTCAAAATGCGTCAACTGTGTAGCTCTTGGGATGAGTTCATCACAGAATCTAAAGATTTAGGTGTTGAACGAATGAAAAATAATACTGTTGCTGAGATTTTTGGTTCCCAAAAGTTTTCTTTATTGAATTCTCATTATGACACACATTTCATATATGGCGCAATGTTTAACAGATGTTTGTATTTAGCCAATATTATACATTATTTGGATAAATGTACATCATTTCTACCAAACTCTCCTGATGAGAAGAGTGCAGCCATACAAGCAGTGTCCAGGGTAATGATGCACCTGTCGCTTTATTGTACTCCAGTACAAATGCAGCATTACACCTCAGTGTGCACTGAGGGTAGAACGATTTTGCACAATCACCCTAATAAAGGATATTTCCCATTCATCGGTATCCTGTCCAATTCCTGTTTACCAAATTCATATGTGGCAGGGCTGCGGAACAGCGCAGGGCTGGTGACCATAGCACCAGTAAAAAAGGGGGCTGAATTAACCTTTTCTTATATGTAAGTACCTACATAATTTATTTTTATTTAAACACTCATTGCCCAGTGCCACCTTGACTTGCACTTGATTTAGGTCATGCAAGAGAAAAGATGACCTATACCTATATTGTACCTGTTATTTTGTTGTCTTATTCACACTGTTAGTATCATTATAGTTCCAAACTCAAATTGTAGTATTTTTTCAATTAAACCATTTACAAGCACTTTTGAATTGTCAAAAGAGTTGGTTGTTCAGAAAGATGAAGCTAGTTGCCCATTCCAAAGCATAGTAGGTTCCTATGGAGAAGAATGAGAAGAAAACTCCATGGACACTCTTTTAAATTCCACCACAACAATGAACTTTTGTAACAACTGTAGCTCAGAAAGGCATGTGAAATATTGTTTTTCTGTTTCAGAGGCCATTGGTTGGAAGTCGTTCCAACGGAAACATTTATGCGAGCTAAAAAATTATTCATTCATTATAGAACGGTGTGCGAGGACTGTATCATCTGTGGCGGACGCGCTGACAACATCTTCCTTAACAAGTCTCTAAACGACACTCAAGTGAAAGCGGCTAACAAATTTTCAAAATACTGTTTAAATCCGATGAGAAATTTCCCTCAAAATATTAAATCAGATTATAGGGAAACATGTAACATCTTGCAAGCGCTGAGTGATGCGCCTTGTGCCAAGGAGTATGTTAAAGGATATGTATCATTCATACAATGTATTATGTTTTGCGTACAGTCAAAGTGTCCCAATGTCATAATGGCTCAATATGAGTAAAAGACATGACTGTACACTGTTCACCAGAAAGATCTAGTAATAGTAGTTATTTCTATTATAGATTGGGCGCTTTTCCTTTTCTTTTCTTGGGGTTGGGGGCACAGGTAACACACACAGGCAAGGCTTTGGAAGCAACATTATATATTATGTATTCAACGCATGCATTTTTCCACTTGCCGGCAACGGCCTAAATCCATACATTTGCCGTGCTGGTGCAGTATGTAGTATGTCCGCTCGAAATAGTTTCTAAAATAACTTTTAATCTATATATCAACTCATAATCTATCCCTGTAATGTCTGAAGATAGTTTCGGATCTTCAAAGAATCTCCTGCTGGTGTTCCCATCATTCGTATTTCCGAAGTTTGTTTTCGGCATATCTACTAATAAGCCAGTTTCATTGCGAAGCCTGGTCTGTATCTCAATTTTCCTATTCTTTTCCATTTCTTTTTCCTCGTCTGTTTTTCTCTCCCGATACTTTTTCACTGGCAATTTGTACGCTAAATGCAGAATGCTTTCGAAAAATCTTATTCTCGCATGTAAAATCGACAGTCTGAATTCAGTAGCATCTTTTGAGAGTTTCCTTTTGTCCTCCAAATTATTAAACTCTTTAGAAGTTTTTCCACAAATATAGCAGCGACTCGTAGATGTTATTCCAGTAGCTGCATTGCAAACTTTTCCGTCAACCATTGTCATTACAAATTGGGAATGAATCAAAAACTTTTTGCCGTCAATATCCACCTCAGTCGCAACCAAATTATCAACAGTTTTTTTGACATAACTGATCTCTTCATTGGTTATATCAGTTGTCTCTTTGACGAAGCGAAATCGTATTAGACAACAAAATCGGGGAGATGAAGGGGTTGGATTTTCCCATAACACCTTTTCGTTGTCCTTGCCGTAAAACTAGTCGCACAGGTACAAAGCAGCTTTGAAAAATATTTGCATCAGAGTCAGCTTCATTTTCAAGCTTTTGTTTATATTGGTGCTTGCTGGGCTGTGCTCGCAGCCCCATTTACACATCAACTTCAAAGTTTTCCGCTCTTGCTCTTTTATTGTTGATAAGACCTCTTCTAAGAATATCGATAAACGCCTAATGGTAATATCAATTAATGGTTGCAGTTGGATTTCGGCGCAGGTACTCGTTATCGTGCACGTTTCTGGAGGAGGATAACACTCTTTTTTTGCTTCTTGAATTAAGCTATAACATGGAAATAACTTTTTGTTCGTGTTTCTTATAATTTCATACTGTCCTCTTGTTAAGTCTGCATCTATAAACATTTTTAATGCTTCCATGGGGGTTAGACGCGATGGTTTTTCACATTTAGACGAATCATAAGCTTTTTTGTATTTCGTTGCACGGGTCGGAGAGCTCATAATATCTTTGAGCACGTGGGAAGCATCACGTTTTCCCGATTTACTTAATTCAACTTGAGCTGCGTGAAGTATTACACCATCTTCTACATTAGATCGGATCCCTTCCGTTTTTCTTCTTTTGGTCCTTTCGCTAGATTCCCCAAACGATTTACAAGGGTGACCTGGACTGGGCACGCCACAATTGCGGCGATAAGTCCCCTCTTTGAGGAGTGGCTGGAGAGGCGCCACGGCGTCCTCACCTTCCGCCTGACGCAGGTCCTCACCGGACACGGGTGCTTCGGGAGGTACCTGTTCCGGATAAGGCGGGAGGAAACGCCCGGGTGTCACCACTGTGTGGATCGCCCGGAGGACACGGTGGAGCATACGGTGGAGGTCTGCCCGGCTTGGGCGGAGCACCGCCGTGTCCTCGCGGAAGCGATCGGCGGCGGCGATCTCTCGCGTCCGGCCCTGGTCCAAGCCATGGTACGGAGCGAGAGTGCATGGGAAGCCATTACCTCCTTCTGCGAAGCAGTAATGCTCGTGAAGGAGGAGGCGGGACGCGTGAGGGAGAGGCAAGCTTTGCACCCTCACGCCCCTAGTCGCCGCAGGAGACGCCCTGGGCGTCGGGAATTGGCAGCCGATTCCCGGCCACCGTAGGCGCGGGCTTGCGGACGGCGAGCAATGGGTAGCTCGCCGTCCGGTAAGGACCAGGCCCGAGTCGACGGCGCGTCGTGTTCCACGCGCGCCTCAAAGAGATGTCAGCACTATTGACGGGGTCCGCTAGGGCCGATGCCAGCTAGGGTTGCGGGATGTTCGAAAGAGTTACCGTGGCCCCGGCACAGGCAACAGAAGGAACACGGGTGGGTTTTAGTCAGTAAAAGTCTGACACGCCCTCCCGCTCCGCCCAGAGCGGGAGAAGTCATTTGATGATTTCCCATCCACAAAAAAAAAAAAAAAAAAAAAAGGGTGACCTGGACACATTGCCGTTGTGACTGGAATTTCGAATGTGCCCTCCAGCCAAAGTTGGTTGTTTTTCAAAAAAACCTCTTCTTTTTTGTGAGATTTAATCCACCTTTGCTTCATTTCCGATTTAAAATGTGCAAAATTGTTTTTCAGTATTTTTAACTGATCTTCAGTTAGATCGTCACTAGTGAAAAGGTAATCTCTCAAAAAACATAGTTTTTCTTCCAATTTGCGTAAATTTTCATTTTTCATAATATCAAAGAGAGATTTACGAGTCACTATTCTCACTCCGGAAGTATCCACTATATCTGGAACAAGTAAATATTGTTTTTAGACATAAATACTTTTTTTCACAAATTTAGCTTATTTTGACCGTGAAATTCAATGTTCTACGTTTTTGCGCATCCGCGCTATTCCGCGGCTAATTTATTTAGTATTCGTTACTTAAGGGTCTATATTTTTTATATAAATTACAAAAGTTGCCGGATCTAACCCGATACTAAAACAAATAGCTTCCTAAACATACATTTCTTAAAAAATTATCCTTATTTCAGACGTTATTTCTCGACCACTAAAAGTATATTAAAATAAAACAAATTTAAACAAATATATTTTATTTGGATTGTCACATACCTGTAGTTTCCGAATCCATTGCTATTTTGCACCAGGTAAACACAGAAAACTTCAGTTTAACACACAAAGTTAACGCTTTTGTAAATAGTCGATAAGAGACACGCACACAAGGTTCAATGATCAACTTTCGACTGAATTTACCTGATAACGCGCAACGGAAGAAGGGTGGGGGTGGCGGTCTATTGTTTGTTGGAATGTCCCCTGCCTCAGGTAGTCAATGTAATTAGTATTCCTTAAACTTTGTTATTTTGACTTTTGGCCGCCTAGATGATTAAAATACCCCTATGTGCGACGATCAAGTTAAGACTGGCACACCCTGGCGTGCGCTCCCAGTGGAGAAGCGGGTGGGGTCACCCATTGTTCTACGGTTATTTACCATTCGCAGGTAGTCGTTTTTTTTTACCTGAGACAAATTTTAGGAATTGTATTTTTGGCCGCCTAATTCGTAGAATTGCCCGTCTGTGCGTCGTTCGAACGCGTCCGTATGCGTCCGTCGGTCGAACGCGTCCGCATGCGTCCGTCGGTCGAACGCGTCCGCATGCGTCCGTCGGTCGAACGCGTCCGCATGCGTCCGTCGGTCGACTGACGCGCCATGGAAAAAATGAACACGGTCAGTGCTGGACCGACCTTACGTATACCTACGTGCATTGTGTAAATGACTAGTATCAAGTTGGCACTGTTTGTCGGTCAGGAGAACACTGAATGCTACAAACTGACGGTCGGTCAATGCGTATCGTTAGGACCGATGCTTTGCACTGAAGTTCGGTGAAGCACTGTAACCGGCCTAACCCATTTGGACAGGGTTCCACTAGAGGCGTGAAATGCAACTACTTTGCGATATGCCCAGTGGTCAGCTGGGAATGTCGAAATAGGTTGCTTTCGTTGATCCGCCCGACTTTGGATCACGATATGGCCGTTTCTACATATATGATCGGACCACGATAGATACCCTATATTAATGATAGGGCCAAACGTCGACTGACATAATTATCATTAACAATAATTGACGTTTAAACGATATGGTTCATTTTAGCTGGCCATTTCATGAAACACAACCATTTCGTGAAATGACCGAACACTTCATGAAATGATCAAGTCTAAGATCTGGCCACGACATATGCATAAGTACCTATAACATATTATGCTTGATTTATTTGGACTGATATGCTCATTCCAGCAAAACAATGCTAGCAAGTACTATTGTCTCTTTTCACTGTTCGTACAGTCAATCACACGTCTATGGTAACATTTTCACTGTCACAGCGTCTTCATTTCGTACATTTGGTAGCAGGAAGGGTGTTTTTGACCGTACCTCTACCTGTTTATTACTGCGTTAATTCTGTCTGTAAGTGATTTTAAGTTTAATAAATTACTTAATGGGGCCGATTCTCTTGTCACAAATGCGTCTAAACTAGACTAAAAATCACTAAAATTTAGTTTATTCCTGTCAAACGACGATTTCCCATTCTGGAATTGACTAAAGTGACACAACTTAACTATATTTTAGTTTGACAGCACTAAGATGCACCGAATTATTAGTTTATTGAAAATGGTCATTTTGCTATTCTGAATTTGACGTTTTTCACCTAAAATTTAGATTTTAACTAAATCTGACTATTTTTAATCGCGTTTAAAAAGGTGTGGAGAAACATTAGTTGGCATGAACTAAAATTCACACCAACACCTCGACTTCAGGTGTAAAAACAGTACTGTAGCTTTTTTTTCTTTTCTTTTGCTTAGGTATAGATACCTATCTTGAAAACGGTGTGTCCTATTCTTATCGCAAAAATAATGAAAATTTCAACGCCCTTTATAAAACACATGTACCCCTAAAACTCCAACATGTAGGTAATCAATTTTCCATACAAAAAGTGAAAAATTCCATATAAAATACGTCGAGGCTGCCCCCCCCGCGCTACTCCGGCTTTACAAAAAATTATTGGGGTAGGGCAAACAAGTACCTACCACGCGGAGTCGCGCGATTGTCAAATTCAATTTTAGTTCTGTCAAAACTATTTTTAAAAGTGATTTTTTTTTTGCTGAATAGCTTTAAGATTCTCATAGCGAAAAGTAAGGAATTTTAGTGATAGTTTAGTTAGTTTAGTTCGGTGTACAAGAGAATCGGCACCAACATAATATGTAAATGTGATTATTATTTTATTGTAGTAGCAGAGCTACACTGTGAAGTTGTGGCTTAAGGCATTTATACACACACAAAAAGCTAAAGAACACAATATATGTGTGTGTGTGTGTGTGTGTGTGTGTGTGTGTGTGTGTGTGTGTGTGTGTGTGTGTGTGTGTGTGTGTGTGTGTGTATACAGGGTTACAGGGAAAGTCGTACTGAATATTAAAGGATGTTATTATTCAGGTCATTTCCGATGAATTTCATTCTGAAATAAAATGTCCGAAACAACCGTTATGGAGATATTAAATTTTAAAGATTATTTTTTAAAATCCTTTATTTTTTGGCTTTTAGTCGTTTTCTTTGGGATTAGAGCTCCTAGAGTCGGTTTTTTTATGTATCTAGTTAGAGGACATGTCCATTAATAAAAATGATCAACAGAAACTGAACCTACTACTAACAGCTTAAAAAACTGCTCGACAACGGTTAGCATTATGAATTTTCTAATAGAGTGTTCTTAACTTTAACAGGCTTTTAATAAAAAATATTGTATGGAACTTATTCTGCAAATAATTTTATAAAGTTCTACGTCTCTTTAGCTATTCAAAAAGGTATAACACTTGCTATTAAATAGGCAAAACGTTGCCCAAATAACAGTTAAGTTAGGAGAGGGTACATTTTTAGTTTGACGTAAAAGTAGCTAAAATACGTAAAAAAAAAGACAAAAATTTTAGCAATATTTTTATAATTCATGTTCTACATGGACGCCGCTATTTCTTACACAAAGTCTCATTCTTTTTCTTAAATTACTTTTCACGACAGAAGTTCGTAGGTTCCGCCTCATTTCCTCAGCCGCATCAATAATTTTTTGTCTTAGAATATCGACATTTGCGATCGGTGTCATTTGGTCGTATACTAGGCTTTTCATATGACCCCACACATAAAAATCCATCGGCGTTAAATCGGGGCTCCTCGCCGGCCATGCTATGGGTCCGCCTCTTCCAATCCATTGGTTTGGGTAATTCTCGTCCAACCATGCTCGAACACTTCTTCTGTAGTGCGCTGGGCAGCCATCATGTTGAAAGAACATGTCTCGTCTCAATGCAATAGCATTAAAGAGGGTAACTCCTCCCTCAAAAAGATTTCATATGTCTCGCCATTCAAGTTATCGGGCAGGAAGTATGGCCCTATCAAGTTATTTGATATTATACCCATCCACACATTAAGACTGAATCTCCTTTGTGACCCTTTTGGTCTTTTTTTCTTGGGGTTACCTTGCGCTTTGGGAGCCCAATAATGGGTGTTAGATAGTTTGTGATGCCGTCTTTGTCAAATTTCGACTCATCTGTCCACATGATTTTCATTAAAAAATCCGGATCTTCATTATCGGCATTGAGCATAAATCTGCAGAAGTCTAGTCGTCTCAATGGATCCCCTCTTCAATTACTTGCACTGGCGTGTAATGGTAAGGGTATTGCCCAGAACTGTGCATTACGAACCAGACTTTCCACTGGGAAATACCAAGCCGTCGAGCGACAACGTTTGTTGACGTGGTTGGGTCGGCTTCAAAGAGACGTCGTATTTCATTATCTTCGTCGTCATCAAGAACACGAGGTCGTCCCATGTCAGTCCAACGTACTAGCACAGAACCAGTTTCTCGTAGTCTTCGATAAACTCTGTCAAATACGCCAATATCAGGTACTCGGTGAGTAGGATACCTTAGCATGTATTCATTGCGTGCACGCAACGACACTCCTTCGCAAAATCCATAACACATTAGGATGTCAGCATATTCCTCGTTGGTAAATGTTGCCATGTTCACAACACAAATCAAAGTCCAGTTACAAGCCACGTCACACAGTTAGAAGATGAAACAGTCCAAAAATCCAAGCCGTCGCGTTTTTACAAAAAAAAAATTGGAGGGCACGGATAACACATCTACCATGGAAGAATCGCATGAGCAGACTAAACAAACACCACGATCCACGATTTGACAATTCAGACATTTAAAATGACATAAATACCTGTCACCTCACGTCTCCCGGGCACAAACAATGTCTACCCAAACGTTTTTTCATTGTTTAAAAGTGCCAGGTAGTAAGCCGGATTCTTTTGTATCAAAATTCTGTTATGTTGTACTACCAGATGGGCCTATTCTAATGACATTATTTTAAGATTTTATGAACAAACCTAGTAGATGATATACCTTTTTGAATAGCTAAAGAGACGTAGAACTTTGTAAAGTTATTCGCAGAATAAGTTCCATACATTTTTTTTTTAAAGCCCATCAAAGTTAAGAACACACTATTAGAAAATTCATAATGCTAACCGTTGTCGAGCAGTTTTTAAGCTGTTAGTAGTAGGTTCAGTTTCTATTGATCATTTTTATTAATGGACATGTCTTCTAACTAGATACATCAAAAAAACCGACTCTAGGAGCTCTAATCCCAAAGAAAACGACTAAAAGCCAAAAAAAAAGGATTTTTAAAAATAATCTTTAAAATTTAATATCTCCATAACGGTTAAGTTTCGGACATTTTATTTCAGAATCAAAATCATTAGAAATGACCTGAATAATAACCTCCTTTAATATTCAGTACAACTTTCCCTGTAACCCTGTATATGTTATGTGTGTAGAACACAATATTCAATTGACACTTTAAAAGACCTCGCCTCCGCTAACCCCTTTCCCACTAGAGCTGCGCTGTGCAAGGTTAGGAAAATGAAGTTATCCTATTGGTGATTATGGCAACACATCCCTCGCTACGCATCCTCACACATTCCTAGTTGACTCCTCTTGCCTGCCCCAAACTCGTATCGCGTCACTTCCTCGCACAGCTAGGGAATGCAATCTCGAATCGAGTTTGGCTACCCGAGATATTCTCTACGCACAGCAGAGTCTGCTGTGTATCCTCGCTCATTTCTGGTGGAAACGCACGCACCCATATTCTGTGGAATTTATACAGCATGAACTGTGATGTCATTTCGAGTTAACATCAGTTTACGACAATTTGACAATCGATACGAGTGATGTGAATTTTTTACTAAACGTAGAGTGTACATATCTTGCATACCTACCTACTTTATTGTGTGAATCGGAATGAATCGAACAACAAAAGAGTGGCGGGGTATTATGCTTGACAAAATGTCATCTTGGTCGGCTGACTAAAATAAGTAGAAAAAAAAACATGCCGACACATCTACATGCAGCACAATAGTGTATAGTAGCCGGCACGAATCGTGAGCACAAATTCCACATGAACTGTGGTTGCCGTCGTCAGCGGGCTCTTGTATTCTGTTTTCTATCTGTACCTAATTAAGATTGATCTTATGTTAACCTTATTGTCCCTGCCCATGTAAGAATTGCCGTAATAGGAAATAAAATTCGTAAGGTTTAAAAGTCGAGTTTGCGCTCACGACTCGTGCCGACAACTATATCATCTTATCTATGGTACAGACAGCCGCACATCAGTGGTAACGATTTGACATTGACAGCTCCTCATCTCGTAGCAGTAATGCCTGGGTTAGATGAGGCTAGTTTTTTAATCAAGTATATCCTGGCTTACTGTCCTAGTTTACATGCTAGAGCTGTTTACACGATGCTATAAGAATTCTTAAGCCACTAGCATTGCAGCAGGTCGTGGTTATAAATTATCTAATTGGATACTAGTGTGGGCATATCTACATCGCCTGTTTGGAACGCATCACTGACGTCACGCAAAATCCTGCAGCGCGCAATCAGTTTACCGCGCGACGAGTCTGCATTAGAATGACTGGTGTATGACTGCAAATGGCCATGCTATAATATGCGTGAGAGCATGTATAAAGTAATGTACCGAATGTACGTACCTGTGTAATATTTTAAAATCACAGTTATTAGAAAAAGTATGTCAGCCACCAATCTGATGTCAGAATGGCGGGTGTGTTCTAAATCTGAACAAATTATCAACTATCTGAGTGTGTAATGCCTAGCGTAGCAATGTACGAGCAATGTTCTTTACCATATTAAAAGCATAGCCGAACCCCAATTGCGTAACACACTATCAATTACAATTTGAATAATTTTGAAGTTTATTGCTAATCCATTGCTTCATATGTTCGAAAAAATAGTCTGCTCAACAACGTAAATAACGCTATGAATGTTGTTAAGCTGAAACCGATTCCTACTGTAAGCGTGTTACGCAATTTCCCCGCGGATGCTATTATCGAATAAAGAGTAATATAAAAAATAAAAATTGTCTATATTTAGAGCCTGTCCAATAATATTAGCAACTAGTTGCGCCAACTACACGTAGGTATAATACGTTGAACGTGAATACGTTGCTATGTCTAAAGGGACTTCTTGTGTGAAGAATAGCTTTAATTAAGGTTCTCATAGCCAAAAGTAAGGAATTTTAATGATAGTTTAGTTAGTTTAGTTCGGTGTAAAAGAGAATGGACACCAATAATTAATTATAAATTCCAGAATCAACGATGAACAACAATAATTTTTCACGCGCCAATATGTTTATTTGTAGCTCGAGATTTAAATAAAATTTTTGATAAATCATTCAAATTGTGATTAATAGTGTGTTACGCAATTAGGGTGCAGGTCATTGTTAGCGATCAAACTTCAACCTTCATGCTCGTATACCACTTCGGACTCCAGCACTGCGATGAGGCAATCGCGAACGATAGAATGGGCAAACGAACATTTGGCTTGGAATGTTACTCAATGGTCTATATTCCGTTGGTTTGAGTAGTTAACCGATTCATTGCGGATGGCACGCCAGGCGTGCCATAGATTTTTTTTCTGGGTGGCGTATGACACGCGGGTCGTGTCATTTTTAAAATTGTTATAACTCGCTCAAATTGCATTTTGGAAGATTTATCCAGCGTTTATTCATTATTTTGCAATTAGTTCATGCCTACAACCTTCGTTTCTGGATATTGTGTGAATTTGAATTTTTTAAGGGTTGACAATCTTTTTAACTTGTGGATGGCACAGCCACTTGGGCTTTGTTAAAATTTTAATTTTTGGAAGAAATGCGTCCCTTTTTTCTGACATTATTATCATAATGTTTATTTTTTATTTTTATTTAATCAAGTTTTAGATGTTGAATGTACTGATGGTGAAGTCACCATCAGCTCTCCAGTTCATGCATTGTGACGAGCAAAAATTACTTAGCAATAATATTAAAAAAATCGAATCGCAACCCGTGAAATACTTATTATTAAGTAGTTCTGGTGGCCATCTGTGTTCTTCATCATCAGTTCCACTTCACAGAATGGTGATCTCCGAGAGCAAATGCACGAGTTACTATAAAAAATGCCCAAATGGCTAAAGGTGTGCCTATAAAATTTTAGGATTTCCTTTGATTTCCATGGGATCCCTACATCAGATTCTGACTTGGCGATAATGGGACCACCTCGAGAGCATACCCTTTCAAATAAAAAAAGAATATTCAAAATCGGTCCACAATTAACGGAGAAATCGGTGAACATACATAAAAAAAACATACATTCAGACGAACATATAACCTCCTCCTTTTTTGAAGTCGGTTAAAAAGAGGAAACTTTCGTAAAAATGGAAAATAAATTTTATTTGGTTATAACGTACCTATTGATAAACAAGAAAGCGTCATTTATAAAAACCCTTTTTACGATTTGTTTACCTTTAGTTAATTACTTAAACCAATGGAGTATTATGGAGTTATTTTCAGATGCATCCTGGTTCGGCTTCCATCTAGATACACGAAGAATACGTGTTTGGCGACACCTGGACGTCTGGAGAGCCGCCTGCGAAATCCCCAGGAAGTCCATCCATATCAAAGTGGAACAATCATGGTATGGGCGGGAATACGCCTAGGCGGGAGAACTGACCTCGTTTGGGTACACGGCAAATTAACGGCTGCAAAATACCGTGATGAGGTGCTAGCACCTGTACCCAACCACACCGGTTGAAAATGGGTCAAGATTTTATGCTTATGCATGATAATGCCCACCCACATACGGCTCGAGTGGTAACTCAATGGCTACAGCAACATAATGTGGCAACCCTGGCCTGGCCCGCGCAGTCCCCAGATTTAAATCCGATTGAGCACGCCTGGGATATGCTGCAATCAAAGGTTTTTACAAAATATTCCCGAAAATCTAGTGACAGACGGTGAACGTTTCATGCATCTTCGTCGAACTTGGGACATTATCTCACAAGGAGAAATTGATAACCTCATTCTGAGTATGAATAATCGTTGCAGATGATTTGTTAACATCCGAGATGCTTTTAAAGATTATTATTTTTTATTGCATAGACAAAATTTTACATTTAATTTTCTTCACCGAAAACAATAAGTTTAATTTTAGCACAATTTTAACCTTTTTATTTTTTCTATTCGTAAAAGCCCTTTTAAAATATACACTCACTAGCTTTTGCCCGCGGCTTCGCCCGCGTGGATGTCGGAAAATATCCCAAGGGAATGTACTACTGAGATTAAAAGTACCCTAATTTCCGTAATACTCTATTGGTACGAAAGCTTCCAGTCGGCATGCTGTTTTCCGACATCTTCAACAATCATCATATCATCATATTTCAGCCAATTTATACAAAACCTTAATGAATACACTAAACGGAATGATTCATGAGCAAGGTTCCATGACCGTTATCATTCTGTCCATTGGTGAAAACCGGATGAAAATCTGAGTGAGTAAATAGTTTATCGCGTTCAGACAGACAAACGGGGCAGAAGGGCTTGTTTAGTTAAAATTATGCCGGTCACGCTCTAATAACAAATAATTTTTGACCGAGTAGACGAGATTTTAATAAAAACTTATTGAACAAAAAAAAAAAACAACTGACTTCCAAAAAAAAAACACTACAAAGTCAAAAATAACTAATTTCGGAAGTGCGCGGTGCTTAGGTTTAGTATTTTCGTTTTTTGCCACCGCCTTCCGAAATCAAAGTTATTTTTCACTTTATAGTGTTTTTCTTGGAAGACGGTTGTTTTTTCATAAATAAGTTTTTATTTTCCACTTTTTAGTTGTGGTACCTACCCCAACCAAATTCGTATACCACTACTTGCTAAATAAATAATAGTGACAGGAAGTTATAGGTACATCATCAATATACACTAAATGGAAGGAAACACGTATTATTGAAGCTAACTCAAAAACCACTCATCACAATTTAACCAAATTAATATGCGACCATCTCTGGAGTATACCCTGTCAAATAAAAACTTAGCAAAAAGGAAATTATATGTCGCGCTAAGTCGTGTCAGAAGTTTGGAAGGCGTAGTTTTATCAGGTTTGGACGCCGTCGCCAACAAATGATTAAATCAACTACACGATGACAGATCGTTGACGAAATTCTTCTGACAATTAAGGCCACACATAACATAGGACTCAAGTAGCGCAATTTGAAGCCTATTACCATTAAAATTAAACGTTTAACGTTAAAAAATCATTTATAGCCAGAGTGTATCTCATGACAATTCCAATAAACCCAAACACGGCTAGGATACATTGCTTTATTACGGAGTTCCGGTGCCTAACTTCCTGCTTCATCATCAGATCAGTTCGTTGGTACCATTTTCATCAGAACACTTTATTTAAATTGACTTCGTCATAGTCGCTTAATCGAAATATCGCCACCCATGAAATAGTTATCATTATCATTGAGGAGTTCCCGTGGCCATCTGTAGTCTTCATCATCAGTTCAACATTACCAAATGATACTTTCTGAATGCAAATGCTTGACTTATTGATGGACAATACCAATATCACTATGTATATGCCTATAATATTTGAGCAGTTTCCTAATTCCTCATAGATCCGATCAGCAGTTCTGGATTTTGATAAAAATGGGACCAATCTGGAATTATGTCCTTTCAAATAGAAAAAGAATTTTCCAAATCAGTTTTTAAATGTCGGACTACTGAGATTTGTAAACATTAAAAAAATACGTACAACCGAATTGAGAACCTCCTCCTTTTTTGAAGTCGGTTAAAAATAAAGACTGAAATGTTACTTAAAAAAATCAAGAATGACTACAGTTCCAATCCCTTAATTCTCTTAAAAAAGGTACACAAAATTTTTAATATTATTTGTGATTTTTAAAATCAACCCCTATTTTACCCCCTTAGGGGATGATTTTTCAAAAACGCTGAACCATATAATTCTTTATTTCTTACTAAAAGCATAAATTTGAATTTTCATAACTCTAACTTAAAAAATGCTGGGTTGGCCATACAAACTTTCATCCCCTATATCACCCCCTGTAGGTTTATTTTTGAGACAAAAAGTAGCCTATGTCCTTCCTCAGGATGCCATCTACCTCCTTGCCAAATTTTATCGAAATCCGTTCAGTGGCTTAGGCGTGAAAAGGTAACATTCATACAGACAGACAGACAGAGTTACTTTCGAATTTATAATATTAGTATGGAAGTATGGATATCTTTATTTCATTTCCTGTTGGGCATAAAAACCTTTTTTGCAAAAATAAAACAAACGACTTTCAGAAAAACACTAGTCTGGTTTTTTATTTTCGGTTTTTGCCATCGACTACCGAAATTAAAGTTATTTTTCATTTTGTAGTGTTTTTTTTTGGAAGTCGGTTGTATTTTTTTCAAAACAGTTTTTATTTTCACTTTTTACTTGTGGTGCCTACCCCACACAAAGTCGTATACCACTACCTGCAATGTAAATAACCAGTGACAGAAAATTATTATAACATCATCAACATACAATAAGTGGAAAAAATCGTATTTTTGAAGCTAACTCAAAAACCACTCATCAGGGGGCCAACCACCACCTCTTAAAGCAGTATTATTTTAATGTTACTTCAGTGTGAGAAAGAGATGAAGCTATACAGGACGTCTAGCTCCATCTCTCTCCCACACTCAAGTAAGATTACAATAATACTGCTGAGGTGGTAGTCTAGCTCCTGAACTTGATCTTTATGTGGGACCAATCTGGAATCAATCGGTTTTATAAATGACGGAGTTCTCGGTAACAAACATTAAAAAAAGCACAACCGAATAGAGAACCTCCTCCTTTTTTGAAGTCGGTTAAAAAAACTGCACATTTGTACAAATAAATAAAACTGAAGTGTTTTCTGTTTTTGTATAATCCGGGTGGCACTGGTTTAGGTTGACGAAAAATAGCCTTGATCGGAGACTTTACTATCTTTAAATGAGACAATTACAGGGGTAATTAACTACACTAGTAGTTAATCACCCGTGTAATTGTACCTCATTATTAAAGAATAAATAAATAACAATAATTATGCCTAATTACTTTCTTGTTCAAATTGGATGTCTTATCGAATGCGAGTCAACAGGTTTTATAACTTATACATATGTTGGTGAATACCTACATGCTTAAAACTTGGTGTTGGCTCATCACGTTTGGGCGTATTTGAGCCAACATTTGGGTTATTTTGCTACTACAAAGTATACCCTATTCCATTTGTTATAAAGTTTATTTTCTTTATGCGAAAGGTCATTCCAATTATTTCTATCGCATAACGTTGGTCGTGACTCGTGGTTTGTTTTTATGGTGATAGAGGCGACTACTGCCGGCCGGTCGGGTCGGCACCCGGGGCAACGCGTCAGTATTCGTGCGAACGCCCTCGCGACGGCTCCTCTACTAGCATTTAAAATAAATCGTAAGTACATATATTTAATTTAAGACGGATAAGTCTATGAACAAATGTTTCCAAACTATTTCACAACCTATCATTCTGTAACCTAAGTACATAATCATTTTTTTTGGAGAAAATCTGTCGATTTACTTTCGTTTTTCTTTTACCATGATCGTATGTATGAATGAGTGCCGGGAGTGTATTTATAGCTGTTTTTATCCAACATTATTTTGAACGTAAAAACATAATGTTTGAATGGACAGTGGCACAAGGATACCGGTAATTAATTACCTACGTTTCGTGGCAGGTATCAATGTATGGACGGCAGCACATCATCAGCACATCAAGCTACTACAATCTGTCAAATTTCTTTAATAGATTTTCACCTTTATCGCTAAAGTATTAGGTTCAAGGTTGATTGGGAAAATTTGACAGTTTCGGATAGCTTGATCTGCTGGCATCTGTACATACAAACATCCATTTACATTAGTTTTTCCCACAGTAATTTGAAGGCCTTAAAGTACTTAGTTTTAATTAGTATTTCTTTGATCATATAATAATTGTCTAGTTTACCTAATTTCTACGTAGTAGGAGATTTACAGACGATTCTGTTCGAGGGGAACCAGTTTTGAACAATTTGGTCAGTCCACTGGAGCCAGCCATGTCGGGTCATGGATTGTTCGTGACTACTAGTTTGTGTCAAATTAAATCAACAGATAAAATATTTTTAATGTGTCATGTCATGTGTTCAATTTCGACTGTGGAGAATTCTAAGGGGTCTCCGAAACTATTACTTGCGATTGATCAATTGCCATCAATTTCTGTTGTAGTAATATTGACAATCGCTTCGATTGCACTTGTAGACGATCAATTTGCGCATCAATGTGTATCAATCACATAAAAAATTAACAATTGCAATTGTTCGTTTCGGGGACCCGAGAATAATATTCTACTGTATTTGTACAAAAACGCCATCTACAGGGTGTCCCAGACCGAGTGGTCCAAAGGCAAATGGGGTGAAGCAGAGGTGGCCACCTATCATTTAAGTTTTAAAGTTGGGATATTCTCAACAGTTCAGAAAATTTCGCTAATTTAGGAATATGCCTTGATAGTGTAGGTACCAGTGGCGCAGCTGCAATTATCATTAGAGGGAAGCCGAAGAAAAAATTGTTTTGTTCTCATAAACTCAAACAAAAAACTGTAGGTTTTTAATCTTATGATGTATTAAACTGGTATTAAATATAATTATGTAATGTGATGTGATATACAGTTACACATACAGGTGTACCATATTATTCAGTAATAGTAGACATTAAGAAGAGTGGTTATTTCTAAGGGAAGCCGATAAGAATCGGGTTGTAAGAAGGCTTCGCCCCTGTTAGGTACAAGTTTATGTTCCTATTTACGTTCAGTCTGGCTCTGCAGCGCTTCTGATTTTATTTTTACTTGGCTTTTCTAACTTCTTATTAAATTAAACTTTAGCAAAACGCTCTAGCCCAGATGAGAATACCCCAACTTTGAATTTTTTAAATGATAGGTGGCCACCTCCAGTTTACCCCATTTACCTTTGGATCACTCGGTCTGGGACATCCTGTATATCCAGGCAGGTGAACGGTTTAGGAAAAAAAAAAACTGTTCACCTGCCTGGATGTCGTTTTGTACGTTTAGTTTAGTTTCTGGCTACTTAGACACAATAAGAACACTCGTAAGAATAAAAAGACGTAAAAGCTTTTGGTAGAGGAGCAAAATAAGGTCTGGCGATGTTTCGTTTTTAACCTAGAGCTTTTTTTTCTAATGTACAGGATAGAAAAGATGGTTGTTGGTGGAAAAAATGTATGACCAGTAGAAATATTTATTGTAGGTTTAGGTAGGTACTTTAGCGACCAGCCGCGATACATAGGCAGGTCACTATGTGTTTTGTGTGCGGGGTCTCGACTTCGAGGTGTGTTTTGGGGAATCTTCGTAGTGATATAAATAGGAAGACCGTTGCGCTGTACGAACTGGTTTATTAGCTTATATCAAAGCTATAATAATACATAAAATCACTGGGGCTAATATTACACTGACTCCATGTAAAATAATATGACTTTATGTCATCACCCGTATCTATTCTAACTTTCAAATAGAAAACCAGAGTTTGTCTTATCAGCCAATGTTATAATCCAAAGAGGGTTCATGCGGAAGGCAGGCTCAACTAAGGCCTCTACAGTACCTACTTCAAGTATCTGAAGGAAACTATCCAAAAATCAGTTTATAGGTACACTTGTAACAAATTTTTTGAAACGTTTCGTAAAAGACGTTCCCTCATTAATAACCTTCGAAAAATGCCATTGAAATGCACTATGAAGTTTTGGACTGTGTTGATTCAAATACCGGCTGAGAGATGCCAAGTAAAAGCAACTTAAAAAAAAAACTTTGCATCAATACCCACATATTAATAAAAATCTTATATTCATTAACTGACAGACAACGCACAGCCTAAACCGCTGGATCTAGCAGCTTGAAATTATGCACAAGATTTATCCTTGTATGTATGACTAGCACTTACCCCGCGACCTCGTTCGCGTGGATTTCGTACCTACTTCCCCTAAATTTTAAAATTGACTACCCCTTTTAGCAAAAAATGATAAATTTTATAATTTACTAAAATAACTATTCGTGTCAACTTTCAAGTTTAATAACTCAAGAAATAAGATTTTTCATATAAACAAAATCGCCCCTTTCCACCCCCTTAGTGCTCCGCTATATTATAAAAGGAAGCCGTGTGCAAAATTTCAAGTTTGTAGCCCCAGCGGTTAGACTGCGTTTGATGAATCAGTCAGTCAGTCAGGACAAATAATTAAAAGTATAGATGAAAGTAAAGGAAGGTTATGGAAAGATTTTTCAAAATTCATCCCTTAAAGGGGTCAAAGGGGATGAAAGTTTGTATAGAAGTTCTTCATTTTTGCCGATGGGCAATCACATCGAGCAGGTTTGGGCTTCGCTCGCCCCTTGGATCTTGCCCCTTTCGGTTAAAATGTTTCACTCACCCCGTTTTTTATTATTTTGTTGTAGTGATTCGCCCCTTACAAAGGGGCGAGCGGAATATGACAGTTAAATAATTATTTTGGTGTCTCGATTCGCCCTTTGCGGCATTTCCTTTGAAATTTAACCAAAAAAGGTATATTTAGAGAGATAAATGCATACAGTATGAATAACGCCATGTTTGACTACTCTGTCTGTAATGTCACCAACTCGTGACACCTGATAGTTTTTGCTACCTGGCGTTTTTTTAGTCATGTAAGTTCCATAACTTTGATCTGTGATTTTCGTTTAATTATCTATAAACCAAAAAGTGTAACAAAATTGTTAAATATTGAAAAGATTATAAATAAAAGGAGGGGCTTGTGGCTAAGAAATAACATCCGCACGGGTCGATCGATCAGGTTAAGCTACGCTTGCCGCGGTTGGTCCGTGGATGGGTGACCATCTTTACATATCATGACTTAACGTGCCTCGGAAAGCACGTTAAGTCGTTGGTCTCAGCTGTCATTCGTGTATCTTTGATAGTCGTTACGGGTCGTCAGAAGCCCGAAAGTCTGACAACCAGTCTTACTAAGGGGTATCGTATTACCCAGTAACTGGGTTGTGGAGGTCAGATAGGCAGTCGCTCCATGTAAAATACTGGTATTCAGCTGCATCCGGTTAGACTGGAAGCCGATCCCAATATAGTTGGGAAAAGGCTAGGCAGATGATGATTGAAAAGATTATAAATGTACGTGATTAGATTCCAAATTACATTTTTTTAACTCCATGTGTAGTTTCATATCTTCACCATTAAATCCCAAGAATATACTTCAATAGTGTCCCATTGAAGTTTTAAGAAAAAAAATATTTATTTTAATATTTAAGAACTTACGAGTGCTGCCAGTACTTTTAACTTATTAACAATCGGGGGCGATTTGGGGTATCTAATATTCAAAGGGGCGAGTAGATACCCTTAAACAATTAGGGGCACGATTCAAGGGGCGAGCGAAGCCCAAACCATCGAGCACGCGGCTTGTAGTTCACTAAAAATAAATAGGTAGGTTAATATCTTCCCCTGCCGATACCGCTCAATTAAAGGGGGAAGCTCCAGGTAGCCCGTGAAATTTAAACTTTCTTATGTTTTTTGCAATTTGCAAGTCAGTATTAAGCTGTATGTTGATTAAAATATCATTCGCGATCGTAACAAATATTATAACGTAACGAATTATAATAATCAAAATCAGTAATACAACTCCGTAAGTTTGTATAATCGTAATTGTCAAGATTTCATGAAATAGTCATTCAATAGAATTACCTGGTCTTAAAGAGTTGTATTGATGACTTTAATTATTATAATTCTGTAAATACATACTTCTTATGGTCGCGAAACATATTTTGATCAACATACAGCCTAATACTGACTTGCAAATGGCAAAAAACATAAGAAAAATTGATTTTCCCGGGCTACCTGGCGCTTTCGCCTTAATAAAGAAGATTAATCACCTAAAGTTGAACAATTGAATAGCTTGAACCCAGCTCCTCAGTGTCGTGAACTATCGCAGATAACTTATTAATAATGACAAATTTTTTCAGAATCATGCCGAAAGTTGTTTTCTGCTACTTCCCCGTGAAGGCTCTGGGTGAGTCTTGCCGGCTGCTGATGGCGTATGGTGGCCAGGAGTTCGAAGACCGCCGCATACCGTCTGAGGACTGGCCTGAATTCAAGCCCAGTGAGTATATTCTTGTAACGTTTCAAAGTTACGGAAATGAGCAGCGGGCTTTGTGGCCATCGAACGATTTGTTTACGTGAATTAGACATGACCAGTAGACCTTTATTACAAAACCGACCAATTCCATATCTTATACCTATAGCATAATAATCAGCCTACAATGTTCCCACTGCTGGGACACAGGCCTCCTCTCTGTGAGAGGGAGTGGGCCGTAATCCACCACGCGGCCTCACACGCGTGGTGCCGGTTGGTAGATGTCACATATCATCGAATTTTTGGTTCTAGGACATGTCGGTTTCCTCACGATGTTTTCCTTCACCGTTTTTGTGAGCAGTGGTCATGAAATAATTTACACAGAGTAAAGCGCCTACCTGCACCCTAATTGCGTACCACACTACCAATCACAATCTGAATGATTTTGAAGCAAATTGCTAATCCATTGCTTCATATGTTCGAAAAATTTGTCTGCTCAACAACGTAAATAACACAATGAATTTTGAACTGTCAAAATGAATAGGATACCTACTGTAAGTGTGTTATGCAATTGCCGCGCTAGTTTTAGACCTACAACAACTCGTAAATCGGGGTGGTACCACTGGACCACCACTGCTCATATATAGGGTGACTGGTAATTAGTGACCGATACTTAAACACACGATTGTACTCATGATAACAAACAACTTTTACTATGGGACCAAACCAGAAATCGTGAAAAAAAAATCAGTTGTTCCCTACATTTATGTTCGCAAACTCGTCAAAATGTAGGGAACAGCTGATTTTTTTCACGATTTCAGGTTTGGTTCCATAGTAAAAGTTGTTTGTTATCATGAGTACAATCATGTGTTTAAGTATCGGTCACTAATTACCAGTCACCCTATGAACCTATAACTTATTATAATTGTACCTATAACACCTATCCTCCTAGAGAGGAGCTCGGGACCTAAGTAATTACAGCTGCACGGGTCGATCCATCAGGTTAAGCTACGCTTGCCGGGGTTGTCCGTGGATAGATGACCATCTTTACATACCAAGACCTCTCCGTGCCTCGGAAAGCACGTTAAGCCGTTGGTCTCGGCTGTCATTCGTGGATCTTTGAGAGTCGAGAAGCCCGAAAGTGTGAAACCGCAGTCTTACCAAGGGGTATCGTATTACCCAGTTACTGGGTTGTGAAGGTCAGATAGCCAGTCGTTCTATGTAAAATATTGGTATTCAGCTACATCCGGTTAGATTGGAAGCCAACCTCAAGATAATTGGGAAAAGGCAGGCAGGTTGACTTAGGTATAACATCTATACGAACACCTAACATCTTTACCTATAATTATGATCTATACCTATAACATTATAACTGAAAAATTCTGGATGGCATGTACTCGTATATACAAACATCTGGAAGGAAAGAAAATATAATTATGAAAATACAATTAAAAATATATTAAACATTTATGCTCGCATAATTCGTCAAAATGTAGGGACCAGCTGATTTCTTTTTTCACGATTTCAGGTTTGGCCCCATAGTAAAAGTTGTTTGTTATCATGAGTACAATCATGTGTTTAAGTATCGGTCACTAATTACCAGTCACCCTATATATGCTGCATTGCACCGTCCTTAAATAAATAATTGGATATAAGTACCTGTAGTTCTTCACGCTTGGTAAGGAAAGAGAAAAAACCGGCCAAGTGCATGTTGGACCACGCACAGTTAAGGGTTCCGTAGTTATGATAAATTTATCCCAAAAACCAACTTAACTTTGTAGTCGGAAAACATGTTCTAAGATCTTCTCCCATTCTTCGATATACGTCACGGTCATTTCTCCAACTGCAAAATGTAAGTTTGTAATCGCATTTTTTTTAATGTGATAAAACTACATATGAATGATTTTTGGACCTTTTCCTTTACCTACTTGTTTTGTGAGACCTTGCTTCTTGTCAAATTTCATGATTCTAGGTTAACTGGAACTACCCTGTAGGTTTTGATTTATTTGCGAGTATCCAAATATAATGTCGCATAAATGGCCGTATTTTTTTATTGCGTTAGCTTAGAAGCTTGATTTTTTTAGAGCTCCAAGGGACCGTAGACATAGTTGATATTAATATTAATATCAACTTGATAGCTTCACACGTTTCTGAGAACAAGGGTCTTGACAGACTGACAGACAGACTGACTAACATACAGTCAGACAGACGGACAAAGAAGTGATCCTGTAAGGGTTCCGTTTTTCCTTTTGTGGTACGGAGCCCTAAAAATCTGATTTGAGCCTCAAAAGAGCCCCAAAAGTCTTTAGATACTGTACATAGTAGGACTTTATTAATTAAGCTTATGCATAATTAATATTATGCTTTATTAAAAAGCATAATATTAATTAAGTAATAATCCGATCTCTTCAAAGTGAGAGTGAACAGGCTTCTTCTGGGTAAGCTCGCTCCATCGTCGACTTTGTCTCTGTCATCTCTGACCTACAAACCAAGACCAAACCTATCTCAAATAAAAAAATAAAATAAAAAATTCTGAAATATAGGCGAAATCTGGTTTTTCAATTATTTTTAAACCTGATACTTATACGAAACTACGACATCGTGAAATTGCGCGTGAAACTTGTTTTAACATACTTAAAACATATCGTACGAAACTCGGCAGTGGCGAAGCTACAATTATCGTTAGAGGGAAGCCGAAGATAAAATTGTTCAGTTCTCATAAACTCCAACACAAAACTGTAGGTTTTTAATCTTATGAAGTTTAAACTGGTATTAAATATAATTATGTAATACCAGTAATAATGTGTAGTGATGTGATACACAGTTACACACACAGGTGTACCATATTATTTGGCAATAGCAGACATTGAGAAGAGTGGTCGTTCCGAAGGGAAGCCGATAGGAATCGGGTTGTATGAATGCTACGCCCCTGAAACTTGGCAATACTGTAGCCTGGGTTCGATTCCTAGGTCGGGCAAAGTGTTATTGGGTTTTTCTTTCTAGAATTTCTCAATAGCAGCCCGGAGTCTAGATTTGTGCCCGGTAGATGGCAATAGACTCGCCTCCTATTACATGGGACTTAAACGTAACTGGCGAAATGTGGGTGCAATATAGGTACACCTCTGCCTAACTCTTCGGGGAAACAAGGCGTGATGTTATGTTATGATGTAAATTTATATTAATTAAAAGATACAGTTAATTGTAAAGTTTGTAATTTCTAAAGTTTCTCACTTTTTGTTTTTCTAAATTACCCCTTAAAGGGGGATTGAGGGGTGTCAGTTTGTATGGAAGAATTTTAACGTGCGGTCCGATTAACTCGAAACTCGGTAATTTATACTTTTTTTTTGGATGGGAAACCATCAAATGACTTTTCCCGCTCTGGGTGGAGCGGGAGGGCGTGTCAGACTTTTACTGACTAAAACCCACCCGTGTTCCTTCAGTTGCCTGTGCCGGGGCCACGGTAACTCTTTCGAACATCCCGCAACGCTGGCTGGAGTAATTTATACTTGAGACCGAAAATAATGAATAACGTGTTTGAGGTTTTTTTGAAAAAATTATCTCTAACGTGGTTTTACGAAAAGAAGGAAACCCACACGTACAAAGGCGTGGGACAAGTGCTATATTAATATAGAATTATAGAATATGGTGCAAGTAAGTTATGTTTAATTATATAATCTAGGCCACCGTATCTTACTCTTGTGATAGGGTATGTTTTTCCACGGATTTCCATGTTGATAAGACGGCGACTATTGTACTCTTAAGTACGGGAGAAAAGGTGCGTTACACAATCGGAATAGTTATTTACAATGTTGCAAATAAGCTGACGTTCGTACGGACGTAAAAATATCGCGGCGGGATCTTATCGCGCGCTGGATTTTCAAGTCTCATTGCATTGAGCCACAGTAAATAAATATAATTGAGCATTGAGACTCTAACAGAGTGCATTCCTGTGCGTCGAAAAAACACTAGGATTTCCAACACTCGGCGCTGAGCAGAACGTTGAAAATCCAGTGCGCAAAAAAATTCGCCGCGATATTTTTATGTCCGTGCGTCCGTCCGTATGACAACGTCGGCTAATCGTCGTTGTCATTATTAATTCGTGTGCTTTATGTACTTAAATTACGAAAGATAATCAGTACTTCCTAGCATATTCCTGTTTTGATCGCCAATTCCATTACATTAGTCCGCGAAATTCAAATTTACATTTGTTTTTTGAACTTTCAGACCAGCGGGGCAATTGCGTAACACACTACAGTAGGAATTGGTTTCTTTTGACAGTTCAACAACATTCATTGCGTTAATTACATTGATGAGCAGACAAATTCGAACATTTATGAAGTAATACGTTAGCAATTTGCTTCAAAATCATTCAGATTGTGATTGATAGTTACGCAATTAGGGTGCAGTATCAGGATCGCTTATCTCCATAAAAAAATCGTCTTTTTTGCCCTGAATTCATGGTTTCTGTCATGAGCGTTTTAGGGGTAAAGGTGCAACCAGCAACAAAAGTAGATTAACCCCTTCAGTTTTTAAAGCCCTAATTATTTAATTATAACATTAATTGGAACAGAAATTAAATTTAAAGGTTTACGTATTAACTCTTATACCCCTCCCCCCGCGCCTATCCCTTTGGGGAATACAGGCGTGATATTATGTTTATGATGACGTGTCAAGACTGTGATTTGACTTATATCGTTTTTAGGTACGAAGTGTAGCTTACAGAGCCATATTCTTTTATTTGAATCTTGTCTATTGAAAAGTATAAATTCTAACGCAATGTCTCACAGACAGCTTCGAGTAAACATTGTTCTCATACCTACATAATAAGCTAACAGTACACTGTAAGATAAAGAAACTGGGTAGGTCACAGTCGGGCAACAAGCAGCTATTGTGACGAGGTGAGCAGTGTATCAACATTTCAACATCCTTATATGATCAGAACAATGCATGCTTCAAGTTATCAAATAGAGTGCTTGTTGCCAATTTGGTATGGATCATTGTTGTTTGTCATACATTTATAACGCTATCTCTTTTCTTAAATATGAGTAATACTTGTTCATTGGGGATATCAGTTCAGTTGGATAGAAAGGCCTATTATACTTTTACTGGTGATAGGGGTTGATTAAATTAATCAATCAACCTCTGTCTTTGATATCAGTCCTGTGTTACAGATAATAATCCTACAATTACATTTTTTTTTGACTGCCTCGTTGGTCTAGTGGTCGCAAGCGCTACTGCTGAGCATGAGGTCCTGGGTTCGATTCCCAGGTCGGGCGAAGTGTTATTGGGTTTTTCTATCTGGAATTTCTCAGTAGCAGCCCGGAGTCTGGATTTGTGCCCGGTAGATGGCAATAGGCTCGCCCCCTATTACATGGGACTTAAACATAACGGGCGAAATGTGGGTGTACACCTCTGCCTAACCCTTCGGGAAACAAGGCGTGATGTTATGTTATGTGTCCCATTTTTTTTTACCGATGATTTAATCGGAGAATGGAGACAGGATGCGCCCAACTCTCATACAAAATTAGGCATTCTAGAATTTAGGTAATTTGTAGGTGTCATAGTAGGGGGTTTCCCTAAATCACGAAAAAAAAAACAGCTTTTCCCTACATTTATATTCGCATAATTCGTCAAAATGTAGGGAACACCTGATTTTTATTCTCGATTTCGGGTTTGGTCCCGCAGTAAAAGTGGTTCATAACGATGCGTACAATTAAATACAATTAAATTTTCAATTGGCTAGAAAAGTAAATATAGACGCATTACTTGTTGCCTATCATGGTCTAGTAGCCTCACTTCTACGATACGGAATTATTTTTTGGGGTAATTCCCCAGATAAAGGATTACTATTCAAGGCACAAAAAAGGTGCATTAGAGCCATGTGTGGTCTGAAAACAGATGACAGCTGTGCACCGTATTTTAAATCATTAAAAATACTTACACTACCGGCGATATGTATATTAGAAATTAGTATTTTCATCAAAACAAATCCCAACCTTTTTTGAAAAAATGACAATGGTACGAAATGTTCCGATTCGTAGTCAGTACAAAAATTCTTTGAGTAATTATAAATATAAAACTGCATTAGTAAAAAAAAGTGTCCTGGGTATGGCTTCACGCATTTATAATAAAATTCCAGACGCCATAAAAGAACTAAATTTTACACAATTTAAGAAAAAACTGAAATTGTACTTAATTGATAAATGTTATTACACTATTGACGAATACTTAAATGACGAATCAATTTAGAATTACAATTTTTAATATTGACATTAAATAATTTTGAAATTTTAACAATTTTTACATAGATTTTTTTGACATTTCAATAATTCCTCATTTAGGTCTGACATAACTGGATTATTAATTAATATGTAATTGTTCAATTTATTATCTAATTTACCATTTACTATAATTATGCATGATTTCCAAATATTTTTAGTAAATTTTAATTTGTAATCCTCAGTTAGTTTCTGCATACCACATTTGTACGCCTCCTGGCATAACATAGCGCTCTGTTCATCAAACATAAGATCTGTATTTATTTACCTATGTTAACAAATAAATAAATTATTATTATTATTACAATGACCCCATAAGAGATTAACACTGTATAAAATTACACCTTGTAGACAGGCTTAAGTCTGGTACTCATATTATTTTGCAGTGCGGGATACTGGCTAAAATAATGATGACTGTAGGTCCAAAGTGGGATGAAGACAGATGATGATGATGGTGGTGGTGGTGGTGATGGTGGTGGTGGTGGTGATGTGGGTCCTATGTGTAAAATTTCTTTATTATATCTGTAATTTTTATGGTGTACAATAAAGAGTATTCTATTCTATTCTATTCTATTCTAAGAAAGTGATAACTTTATCCTTGTTGTAAAATATCTAGAAGAACCCACACGCACCTCTGTACTAATACGATATTACAGTCTTATACAGCAGTAGTTGCAGTCACCCCACTGCTACAAAATTATCATAATCGGCTCAGTAGTTTAGTCGTGAGAATGTAACAAACAGACAAAAAAACCAAACATTATGATTCAAGTGTGCTATGTGGGTCATTACACTCGAGGCGGTATTATTCGATGCAATAAGGCAGCCGAGTATGTCATCAATGCATACGCGTTTCATACGACGTTTTTCAACACGCTTGCGAGGCGAGTTTCATAAACTAATTACCTATGTAAAAAAATACGATGGCCTGCGGATTCCTTTTTTCGCGGTGTTTTCGCAGGTTGAAGGAGAGGCAAAGTCACGTAGCCGTCGAACAGTCTATAGGAATAAAAACTGAATATTTTGTATGCTATTTGGATGTAGAACACGAAATAATGTTATTTCTTTTTGACAAAAATAAATAATTTGATAAAATATTATGTTAATTTATCATATTTTATTTATGTACATAGTAGGCATAAAAAGGCATGAAGTCTTTTTAATGAGATTAAAAAAGTGCATGTCTCCGTAAATAGTTATTTGTGGCGCACATTACCGCACTAGGGCGGTAATATAAAAAAGCAACGCGTGTTTAATACACTGCATTATGAACCTAAAACCGGTTCAATAAGAGCAACTTTACGAGCAAGTGTGTTGAAAATAAAATTATCTACTTATCAAGATTTTGTACTAAGTAGTGCAGATAAAGAAGTAATGATGACGGGTAACGTTTGACCCCCAGTGAAAAATCTGAACAATTATTACATAAAAGAGACACATAAAGATATGCTTTTATTTGCGTGTTTGTATAATATGAGATAAGATAATGGCCTATTAAGAGTCTTCTTTGCCGTTATTACTCAAGATAAGATGCTTAAGTGTTCCTCGATCTCACATCGTACACTTGTTATCGCAGTTTATGAATAGATTACTGGTTTTGTTGCTATGCAGATAATGCAGTTTGTGGGAAAATATTTAGTTTTTGTTCTCCATCATGTATGTCATACATTGCGTCGATTATAAATTCGTTGGTGGGATAAATTCTCTTTAACCATTTTGTTTTATGATCCAACTCAGGAGCTAGACCACCACCTCTTAAAGCAGTATTATTGTAATCTTACTTGAGTGTGGGAAAGAGATGGAGCTAAACGTCCTTTATAGCTCCATCTCTTTCTCACACTGAAGTAACATTAAAATAATACTGCTTTAAGAGGTGGTGGTTGGCCCCCTGATCTGTTATATCTGCATACACTGGACGTGTCTGTAGCCCTAGCCTATGCAGAGTATGCGTAGGTACATAGCATTGATTATGTACTGCCACATTCTCTACCCAGTCGTGTACAATCAAGTAGAATACCTTACACATACACAGTGGCGGGGCAAGACCTAAATTTGATGTGGGCAAGATATATTTTGCGAGGCCCCATGATGGATTACGCAAGAGGACGGATTTTGTTAAGAGAAAAAAATTT
Source organism: Fissipunctia ypsillon (assembly GCA_947568875.1). Lineage (NCBI taxonomy): Eukaryota > Metazoa > Arthropoda > Insecta > Lepidoptera > Noctuidae > Fissipunctia > Fissipunctia ypsillon. The sequence continues at coordinate 19,404,763 of OX387660.1, read as the reverse complement.
TTGATACTCAAATTTTTATTCATAAAAATGCAAACTTCTTCACTGTAATTATTTTACAATATTAAGTAGGGGTATACCTCAACTAACAGTAAAGTAAACAATTAAAGAAACAGAAATTTACTGCTTTTAGCCTTACTGAACTCCCTAATAACTGTGTTATAATAATCCAGATTAGATGCAATATTTGCCTCGATAGATAGAACTGCCAACGCTGAAAGTTTTTCCTGACCCATTGTACTTCTTAAATAATTTTTTATTAGCGCTTTACGCTTTGAACTATATCATGACGCTGAGAATCCGTTATGGGAAACTTCCACAGTGCCGAATCCGAACACACAAATGCTTGTTTGACTGCATCACTGGTATCGCTGCTAACTGGTGTGATAGGCTGGAGTTTGATTCTACCTGTATTTATGACTTTAGCTTGGTACTCACTGCGTCTGGAGTGCTTTCAAAAGTTGACGGAGTCTCGGAATCGGAAGTGTCTATATCTTTTGTGGAAGTCGAAGCAATTGATTCAGATGATTCTGAAGGAGTTTTTTTTTGAGAAATTTCGTCATACTTGAACTTGAAATCTGATTTGCTACAGCTTGTTCAGCTTTTTCGTTTTGCTGAACCAGATTCCCATTTTTTCCCGTCATCTCTATCTCTACTGGGGCCTGGGCCTGACATGTTAAGTAAGCCTGAAATATTATAATCTGTGAATAATATTAAAAAAAATATTAGGTAGTTTGCGTACGTACACATAACAAATCGAAGGCATGATATAAACAAGTTCTAAAAACTACAAAATTTATCAATATTTTCTTACCTTGATTTTAATAAATAAATGGGTAGGACGTGTTGTTCTTTAAAAACACACTTTTCACACTCAACAGTTATAATACAGTTCTTTATTTATTTCTAATTTTTCAAACAATGAAACGCAACACTTATTCTCACATCGAAATCTGTTGGAAATAAATACATTAAAATATTAGGTACATGCGTCGTCGCATGATTGCATGACTGCATGTGTTTAGAAGCGCGAACATAGACGGAGCAAACAGAATGGAAAACCTTCAACGGGCGAAGCGAGGATTCCCCGCGTCATTCACCACCCGCAACGCCAGCAAATGTTGCCAGACTAGATATTTAAAAAACGAATGTGGTAGGATAGTATTGCCAGACACTTGCTAGCCGGTTTTTATTATTATTTATTGCTTGATGAGTAATTATATCTATATTTGCTTTCGCGGGCCTTCGAGGCGCGAGGCCCCTTGGACCGCGAGGCCGTAGGCGGTGGCCCACGTCGCCCACGCCTTACGCCGCCTCTGCACATACATACCTATAGGTAGCCGCAGAGGGAAGCCGAAGAAAAAATTGTTCAGTTCTCAAATAAACTCAAGCGAAAAACTGTAGGTTTTTAATCTTATGAATTATGATGTATTAAACTGAAGCCCAATTCCCGTAACTAAAAATATTCAAAATCTATCATATCACGACAATCAATTAATGTCAAAAAAGTAGGGAAATTATAGGTATTTTTGACATATTGAGACAGAGATCAGACTGTGAACGTTCTTAAAATTACGGGAATTGCCCCTCAGGTATTAAATATAATGTGATGTGATACACATTTACGAGTACATACACAGGTGTACCATATTATTTGGCAATAGTAGACATTAAGAAGAGTGGTTGTTCCGAAGGGAAGCCGTTAGGAATCGGGTTGTATGAAAGCTACGCCCCTGGTATAAACTTATAATTAGCCCTTATTACCCTTAAATAAACGTTGATTAAAGTTAAGTAATGATTATTATATTACACTACGTGATGAGGAAGGAAGGGAGTAAGCGTCCGCGTCCCTATGAAAAAAAATTGATTACCTAAATATCGTGTAGTGTATAGGGGTTGTTTCATTGCGTTTTATATAAATATGGGGGTGAATGGGTAGGTATTTAGAAAATTTGTTGTCCTTTCGATGTTGACATGCATAGCAGTTACATACCTACAGACCGTTCACTATAACTTGTCCCTTGCCGTCATGTTGGCACCATTGCTTTTATGCGTTGTTACATACCGGCAAGCAATGGTGCCAACATGACGGCAAGGGACAAGTTATAGTGAACGATCTGTATACAGGGTTTAAGGGACAGCCCTCCGCAAACTAAAAGGGTGCATTCAGCTCCTTATTTTGAATCATATTCCACCGAAAATATTCTCAGGAAAATTTTAATTTTTGTTATCGTATTTTCAGTTACAATTTCTTTATTTCAATGTAAAATTACATTATATGTAGGTACGCAGCACTCCATTTATGTAAATAAAACAGCTAAAATAAAAAAAAATCAGCAATGGATGTTGAAATACTCGGCGGCCGAAGGCTCGCTGCGCTGCCGTTCGCTACGCGCGTTTGCGACGGTAACGATACATTGCGAGTGAGGTAATAAAACAAATCTGGTTTATTGTATTCCCATAACTTTCCTGAAATAATCTTAGTATGGTATACTGAATTTACCCCATTAGTCTGCGGAGGGCTGTCCCTTACACCCTGTATAGTCATAGAGTGAATGGCAAACTGGTTCAGCCATCCTGACCAGCATATCAGCACAGATAGTAGTTAGTTTCAATAAAGTACAATGGCACCAATGTGAGTAGTCACTAGTTGTGCAATTTGCATCCGCCTGGCTGGACCCAATTGTGTCGTGTAATCGTGTTACAAAATGAACGATCTCAATGGTTACAATAGTAGGTATGTGTCGCGGTTATTTGCACAGTCACTCGCGTCAAGGTCATAGACTAAAGACCAGCACACATTGCTTGCGCGGAAGCGGTTTCAGGCTTGCTAATATTTTTTGAAAATGTAGTTGTCCTGGATTATGAATGCCAGAACAAGTCGCTGTTCAGTAAATCTGCTTTCAAAATTTTGTCTGGTTGACATTGGTTGGCTGAATTTATTATACAAATAAATCACTTGTCAGTTCCCATGAGATTTGACGGCAAGTAAAAAAAAGTCTTTCAAATTCGAGATGCGAGTGTCATATGTATAGTCTACCTCGTTATTCCTTTACCACTTTAGACAACAATATCCACTAATTCACTACGGTTTCAACGTTAGGTGGTAAGTAATTACGACGTCGACTATACCCAGCGACCATCGTTGACTATACCACAGTATACTCAAATGTGTAGCTTAGCATTTTGTCATCTAGCAATGTTCTAACATTATGTTTTGCGACGTGGCAATGCTTGGGGGAGAAAAGAAAGAAAGAAATGAAGTTTTTTTTTGCGGTTAACGTGACGTTCGTGTTTGTGTTTTTAAAGAAAGAACACAAACACGAAAATAACAAGTTGGGGGAAAATACATAATATGTGTCACATCCACGCAAAATGGCCATCGCTCAGCATAATGCTGGGAGTCTGAGAGGGCTATATCCAGCATTGGACGTTTTCCGGCTAAAATGATGATGATGAATGTAGTGTATCAAATCGCTCCCGCTGCCGTTTTCGCTAATATGTCCACTGTGCACACCTACAACATGTTTGATAATGTTTCTCATTTTGGCTGACAACCTTGGCCGCAGTTTTGTATGTTTTTACGAATGTTTGTGCTATTGATAGAACAGTCGTGTATCACTGATTAGATCATCAGTCCATGTGGTGGTTGACAAAGTAGCGCATACCATACCATCTGAAGTCCATGTGTTAACAGGTTCACTGTATTGAGTAAATAAAGATAAAAAGGAAAAAGAAAACACGAGCTGCTTGATTTGAATAATTTATTTAAAATTTGTTACGTACAAACCACAGCATACAAATTAATTATTAAGCAAATGCCAAGATTGTTGTCGGGCGGATAGATCGATCGATCTTCAAGGTTTAACCGACTGGTCGCCATAGTTCTTAGAACAGTGACTAAGTATTATTGTATATGGTTTTGATGTCACAGCCAACTAGCTTAATTAGCCGTTTAATTAACAGTCTAGCCTTTGGAAGTAGCGCTCGACCGGCTCGGCTGCTGCCGCGGCACCGCTCGCTTCGATCGCTCGGCTCGCGCGCGTTTGGTCACATTTCTAACCATAGATATATTTCTTTGGTTCTAACCTAACCTAACCCATGTGGTCGAGGTGCCCCGGCTTAGTTACTGCGACCAATTCGACTCTCACGTCGTTGGTCACAGTTCCAACTAGGGTTGCCAACTTTTTTCTAGAAGAAGTGGAGTACCTATATAAGATTTCAGAGAGGGTAAAAAGAGTACACATTAATAAAAAAAAGTACCGTTTAAATTATATTACACATTAAAAATTCGAAATCCTATAACCACAGGGCAGCAGGAGATGGTTCATACGTTGACTAAATCTACGTTCTTTATTTTCAGAGACCCTATTCGGCCAGATGCCAGTCTTGGAGATCGACGGCAAGCAGTACGCACAGAGCCTGGCCATCTCCCGGTACCTCGGCCGCAAGTACGGGCTGGTCGGAGACACTCCTGAGGATGCCCTGGAGATCGACCAGAACGTCGACTTAGTCAACGACTTCCGTGGAAGTGAGTATTACTTTCACTATTTGAAACCACGAAGACTCAGACTTTAATTAAAAAAAAACTGGCCAAGTGCGTGTCGGACCACGTAAAGTAAAGTATTTATTTGCAAAAAACATGGTATACATTATTTTACAATAATTACAATAAAGAGCTTACATGTTTTGCCCGAATTGTACTCAGCATGCATATTTTTACTTAAGGCGAAAGCGCCAGGGTAATCCGCAAAATTTAAATTTTCTTACGTTTTTTGCAATTTCCAGGTCAGTATTAGTTTGTATTTTGATAAAAATATGATTCGCGACCGTAACAAATATGTATTTACAAAATTATACTAATTAAAATCATCAATACAACTCTCTAAGACCAAGTGATTCTATTGAATGACTAGTTCATGAAATCTTAACATTTCAGGATTATACTAACTTAAGGAATTGTATTACTGATTCTAATCATTATAATTCTGTAAATACATATTTGTTACGCTAGCGAATCACACTTTAATCAACATACAACCAGACACTGTGCTGCAAATTACAAAAATCGTAAGAAAAGAATTTCGCGGGCTACCTTGGCGCTTCCCCCTTAAAACTAACATGAGAATTTCTTTTCTATAAATTCTTTAAGACTATAGAAATCATTAGAATTCAACCAATCAAACAATGAAGGGTTCCGTTGTTGGGATGAATTTATCCCAAAAACAAAAAATAACATTCTAGTTCAATAACATCTTCTCCCATACATCGACGTCACGGTCAATTCTCCAACTGCAAATGTAAGTTTGTAATCGCAATTTTTTTTTAATGTGATTAAACTACACATTATTGATTATCGGACTTTTTCCTTTACTTGTTTTGTGAGACTTTGCTTCTTGTCAAATTTCATGATGCTAGGTTAACTGGAACTACCCTATAGGTTTTGATTTATTTGCGAGTATCAAATCACGTCGCATAAATGGCCGTATTTTTTTATTATGTTGATTTAGAAGCTTGATTTTTTTAGAGCTCCAAGGGACTAGGAAGGGTATATTATAAGTTGGGGGATTATATCGATGATAAAAACTCTTGGCTCAATGCTAACCCTGCTCCACAACCACAACTGGTTGATTAACATTTGAAAATATTGTTGGAGCTGCTGAAGATTGTAAGACTATCTTTGCATTGTATAAACTCAATCTCCTTTGTAGTAAATAATTGCATAGCACATGTGTGAGTACTCTGTACTATAGAGCTACCAATTAACCGGGTAACATGTCTTGCATTGACTTGAATGTGCCCTGGCAGCTGAGAGTATGTCATGCTCACTCAAATGTCTCGCTGATGGTGGCGCATGTGTTGGATCATTCGGCCCCCTTCAAAATGGTTGAGCTAAATGGTGCTGATCCATGCGTCATGTTCGTGAACGGGCGCCGTCAGTTGGGCCTGGTCATCTCTTAGCTGCCACGGCTTATTTTAATTATTTTATTTTTGAATTGTTTTTTTTTTTTTGTTTCTGTTTGCTACTCTTGACGCGTTTAACGTGTAAGTACGTCTTTTTATATCGTTCTCACATTTAATTATAAATTTAACATAAAGATCTAACTAAGATTTTTGTAACAATATAATTTAAAAGAGTGTCCATGGACTTTCTTGCCCGTCCTTCTCCGCTTTGGAATGGGCAACTAGCTTGATATTTCTGACTGACCGACTCCTTGACAATTCAAAAGTGCCTGTAAATGGTTTAATTGAAATAAAAGCTTTGAGCTTGAGTTTGACCATAGATAGAGCTACGTATTTGATACTAATTTCAACTTGATACCTCCTCGCTTTCCTGAGAAAAAGGGTCTTGACAGACTGGCAGACTTTTGAGGTACGGGACCCTAAACATTAACAGAATCCGAAGACTACAAACAAGTAAAATTATGTCTTTGTTGTCAGACGTAGCTTTATAATGTTATGTGTCACAGGCATTTGAGTAGTAGGTATGTGCCAACTTTGAACACATGTTTTGTACTTAGCCATCACATACTATCGAGGAAACTTACATCTGACCAATTTGAAGAAGAAGAAGAAAATGCGTTTATTGGCATTACAAGAAAAAAAAAACAATACAAAAATACCTTAAAACTATACAAAACAGAAAACAATGCTTATAATGTCTAAGGGCCTCAGCTCAGCATGATGTTAAATGATAACACAAGGTTGAAAACAAAATCCCATGCACACGATGACCACATCTGTTAGCAAGCGTTACTATAGCGGCCGAGCGCTGCAAGCAAGAATAGTCCTTACGGTGTATAGATGTTCGTTTCTCCCATGGTAGTATACATTCTTCAAGCGAGTGTATTTGATACAGTTTGACCTTTAGCACTGAAGACAGAGACTAAAAGCACTTTGCTCATTCGCCCCTTTATTCATAAACGTTGCATAAAGTTATGTAATGATTAGAAACTGTTTACATACATTTTTGATGTTTAAACGTCTCTTAACTTTCACGAGGAGCTCGTGGCTAAGTAATAACAGCCGCATGGGTCGATCCATCAGGTTAAGCTACGCTAGCCGGGATTGTCCGTGGATGGGTGACCATCTTTACATACCGAGACTCCTCCGTGCCTCGGAAAGCACGTTAAGCCGTTGGTCCCGGCTGTCATTCGTGGATCTTTGACAGTCGTTACGGGTCGTCAGAAGCCCGAAAGTCTGACAACCAGTCTTACCAAGGGGTATCCTATCCTATTACCCAGTTACTGGGTTGTGGGGGTCAGATAGGCAGTCGCTCCATGTAAAATACTGGTATTCAGCTGCATCCGGTTAGACTGGAAGCCGACCCCAACATAGTTGGGAAAAGGCTAGGCAGATTAATTGAAACGTCTCTTAACTTTATGCAACGTTCTGAATAAACCCCTAAATGTCAAGGCTGTAAGGATTTCAATCCGAATATGTTTTCAAATGCTTTGTTTGTACTTACAGAGGCCGCTGCCGTTGAATACGAACCCGATGAGGAGGTAAAGGAAAAGAAACATCAAGACTTCGTCAAGAACGTGTACCCTGACTTCCTGCAGAGACTTAGCGCTATCATCGAAAAGAACAAAGGATACCTCGCGCTCGGAAAGGTATTGGGACAAGCTATACATGACTCAGAATTAATGCACAACCTCTTAAGGGGTCATTGTCCCCTTTTTTTCCGTGGGGAAACCTCATGGATACCCTCCGTCTGGGAAGAACGGAGGGTTATGTCGGTCTCCTACCGATTAAAACCGCTGTTCCCCACTGTTCCTTCCAGTACATGAATCGGGGGCCCGTGAGCTACTTGTACATTCACCGCAGCCCCGACTGGTATCAGCCCGCCATGCCTAGCGGGCCCCATCATTATGTACCTACGGCCAATCACATGACCCGACGTCCTCCCATTAAGGCGCGCATTTAATACTGCGTACCACCTCTATGAGCCCAGCCTGACTGCTCGAGCGACGACACAGCCCTAATTTCGTCACCCATAGTCCCTACATTTATGTTCGCATATCTCGTCAAAATGTAGGGATCAGCAGATTTTTTTTTCGCGATTGCTCATAATGATGAGTATAGTTACCCCTTAAGAGGTTGTGCGTTAATTCAGGGACATGTTGTATAAAACTAGCTTTTGCCCGCGGCTTCACCCGCGTAGTGGTCGGAAATTATCCCCCGGGATAAAATTATTGTTTGTTCTAACCTAGGTATCTACCTGTGTGCTAAATTTCATCCAAATCCGTTCAGCCGATAGGTGACAAGTCAGACAGATTTACTTTCGCATTTATAATAAATATTAGTACCTTTGGATAGATTACAATACAACTGCAAGGTTCATATTTTGCGGGAAACAATTTCGGGTGTCGATCGATGGACGGCGAGATGGGCGACGACATCGTTGCTACAGTGGGTAGAACATGCACCCCAAAAGATGATGACAAAAATTTTTTTTGTCATCATCTTTTAAAAAATATAATATAATAAAAAAAAATTATTGGACACGTATTTTTTCTTTTTTTACGTAATCAAAAGATTACGGCGATACATTGAGTTAAAATGTGGCATGACGTCACGCCGTGCTAGATTTTATACTGAGTTGTGACGTGGCGAGCCCTCATTCCCCAACTTTAATACGTTTTATCAGAGTAATTTTTTATTAATGTGATAAAGCAAAAAATACGTGTCTAATAATATTTTTTTATTATCTGACTGACGGACTAAAGTATTTTTTTTTTTACTCAGGCATCATCCCTATTGCCTATTTTATTTATATTATTTATGTTACTTTCAATCACAATTCGAAGGATTTTGATGGAAATTCCAAATCCATTGCTTTGTTTTAGTGTAAACTTGACGTGCAGAGCAACCAGTTGTTCCTAAAAAAAAAAAGACAACTTTACCCTACATTTATGTTCGAATATCTCGTCAAAATATAGGAAGTTGTTCATAACAATGAGTACAATGATTAAGGCGCTATGTTGAAAATAAATCGTAGCTCGATGGGCGTGACTTAGCCCCCCGCGCGGGGAGCGGCGAATGCAGTTTACGCGGTCGACATCGGGAGAACCGAGTACGCACTTCTTGGAATTCCTGAAATATTAGCACACAGGAGGTATGGAGTAGACAAATAATACAAATATTGAATTTTCAACCATTTTTTTTATTTAGTACACCATATAATAAAAATTAATTAGGTAATGAAGGTATATAACAAATGTTTATTACTTTTCTAATTTTGTTCTTATAATAAAAACGTGGTGCATGTACTAATAATATTTTTTTATTTAAATAATTAATATATATATATTTCTAATATTTAACCTACTTAAAAAAAAATCGTCTATTTGTATGTATAATAATATATGTTCGCAATTTTATCGTAAACTACTGAACCGATTTTGATCATTCTTTCACTGGTATAATCTAGTTACCCCAAGTATGGTTTTAGTGTACAACATATCAACAAAATTATAGGCGAAATATGACAGAGCTCCACAAAACAAAGAAAAGAAAATAAAAAAACCTACAAAATAACCTCGGAAGTTGGTGGCAAACAACAGTCAAAAAGCAAAAGCCACCGATATTCGAAATTAAGGATATTTTCTAGTTTTTAGTAGATTTTTTTCAGAAGACGGTTGTTTTTTTTTATAAAAAAGTTTTTATTTAATCAATGTCATTTGACAAAATTAAAAAAAGAACATGAATTTTTCCCCCGTATATAGACAAAGTTTTGGATCCTTATTACCAATTTTTTTTGTTTTAATTAAAAAGTACTGAAATCTAAATCAGTTTCGTAGATTTCGTCGGTAGAGTTTTCCAGCCGATCTATTCTGTAAACATCACACCGTGAACACTTAGGTGAAGTGAGTTTGAAGTGAGCTCAATTCCTAGAAGAGTAAGGTGGGATGACAGTTCACATCACGCTCACTTCACCTAAATGTTCACGGTGGGATCTTTACAGAATAGCACCACTGTTCCAGAAAAATCAATATTTTCAATATTTTCTTTTTCCTGAATTCTTTCATCTTTTATTTCTGTGCCTGTTTTGTCATCTACATTTCTCTTGTTTGGTCTCTTCTTTGAAATTACGTACTCAGGATCTCGAATTGGTCTGTTTCTTGTATAACGTGGGTCGACAAGTTTAGGCAAAAGGCAGTCAAAGTATCATCTGCCTAGCCTTTTCCCAACTATGTTGGGGTCGGCTTCCAGTCTAACCGGATGCAGCTGAATATCAGTATTTTACATGGAGCGATTGCCTATCTGACCTCCACAATCCAGTAACTGGGTAATACGATACCCCTTGGTAAGACTGGTTGTCAGACTTTCGGTCTTCTGACGACCCGTAACGACTGTCAAAGATCTACGAATGACAGCCGGGACCAACGGCTTAACGTGCTTTCCGAGGCACGGAGGAGTCTCGGTATGTAAAGATGGTCACCCATCCACGGACAACCCCGGCAAGCGTAGCTTAACCTGATGGATCGACCCGTGCGGCTGTTATTACTTAGCCACGAGCAGTCAAAGTATAATGACAACAATTTGGGCTCCATTATTGTATGCCAATAATTGTCATCTTTTAAAACTAATTCAGTCTTTATTTTGTTTTCCCCATACCAAACTGCTAATAAACATTTGTTAAATTTACAAATGTGCATTTGGCCTTGCACTTGTATGAACCAATCTGAATTTTTATTCACACTGACTTCTCCTGTTTTTGTATCACAACGCCAAAAGTGCATTTTGCCCTCTTGAATCGCAGCGTCAATTCCTACTTTGTAAGATGCAATAGGGCATTTGATTTCAACAAGCATGCCATTAGCAATCCCATCCGGCGTTGCCCCTAAAAACGGGTACTTATTATCGTCAATGAAGAAACCACATTGTTGTATATTTACCTGTACTAAATTAGACAATTGCTCAATAGCAGCTTTTTCATTTTTCTTCTCGTGGCTTATAGATGCCACATGGTCGATATTTGCTTCATACAACATGTTTTTCACCATATTAGCACAACTATTAGTTTTTATCCTTTTTACCACCTTCCCGAAATTGGACGCTGTTAAAAGATTTCTACGTAATTCTAGCCACTCCCCACTTTCACTCTGTAGTATTGTCCTCTCCTGTATCTCTTTGCATTGTTCATCAGATTTTTCAAAGACGTTAATTTTGTGAGGTTATATGTATCAGAATCCATATCAGGTCTGTCAGCATTTTCGCCATAATTAAAATCTATTTTCTTTGAAACCAATTTACGTTTTTTTTCTATTTAACGTTTGGTTGTACATTCTTGTATTTTCTACTCGTTCTTCATATTTCTTGATTTTTGGTAAAGGACTCGTATTGTGAATAGTTTTGTGGACAGAAGTCAATAATTTCCCAGCGTTAAATGATACTACTGCCCCTGCGCACCTTGCCTGATAAGACCGTTTAAGAGCATAATTGACTCTTTTGCCGCCAACTAACTTGGCAACTACTCCATTAAAATTCTCTACAATGTTGCTGTCTACATTTTCAATTAAGCTCCTTGAGTGTGATGCAACATTGCAGATCATCATCAATCATCATTTTTCATTTTTCATCTGATGCCAGAGACGTGTATTAAACATAGTTTTTGATTCTTCATTTGAATTTTCACCACAAATATTTTTATTACAAGAATTATGGTGCTCAAATGCATGATAAATGGCATTCTAATATCTTGGTGCAGATTTTTTATGTTGTCTGATTGCTGCAGATTTTGTAAGCCATGATATTTGATGGCGCTACATATACGTTCCTTTCTGTTTTAGGATATTTTGTATCTGTTTTTAAATTTTGGAATTTGTTACAAAAATTTCTTAATATGTGATTTTTGCAATCAATCTTTTCGACCGTGATTGAGGGATATAGTCGAGTGTCAAGTATTTTTGCATAAGTGCTACTGTCTCCATCAGCTATGTATCGTCCATAGATAACGCCGTGCATTTCTATGGACTGTTTAAATCCTTCGGCGATAATAGTGGATTCCATAGCTGTTGAAGATCCGCTATAATTTTTAAAACACTCATGTTGTTGTACTACTTCATTCCCTTTCTAGCACAAATACAACAGTATTTGTTTTTAACTGCCATAAAGAACTTGAGGAAATCGTCTACCTATAATTGTCGCTGCGCCAGATAGTGCAGCATAATTAGTTCTGTATGAACCTTTAGCCCAACAACCATCTAAGATTACATCTATTATTGGTATTCCATCTTTAGTAACCTTTCCTTCTTTGACCGCCGCTTCTTTCTCCCTTTCCTCCGCTTTTCTCATCTCTTCCCATGCCGTCACTTCCCATTCGTCACATACTTCATCTTGTACCTTTTCTTACCTGTATTTCGACATAGATGGTAAATCGACAGCTGCCGAAAACTGTTTAAGTTGAGCGTTACCATAACCAGCTGCCATCATCCCGGCTACCGCCATTTTATTCAACCTTTGTGTTGAGTTTTGTACTTTAAACTTTGTGTTACACAATGTATAAGAAAATGTGAACTCAGATGTAAGGCCAGAAACTTTTCGGATTCTAATTTGATAGTTGTAAAGCCGCATTGGAACGTTGATTCGTGGCTTGATATTTTAACAAATTCATTAAAAAAGTAATTTACATCAACAACTCAGTGGCCACTGATGTCGGCAGTTTTGGACTCCTGAAAGAAAAAGTATAAGTTAACTTGGAAAAATGTTATTTACGCCAAGCTCTATACTGGAAAGTACATAGTAAATAAAATGAGAGAACTCACATTTTCTTCAAGATCGATTTCGTATGGCAGTGGTTCTTCTTCCTCATCTTCGTTATCGACATCATGTTGTTGCTTTCTTTTATTTCTGGAATAAAAACGTTCATCCACATTCAAGTGGAGCATAATGGAATTCATTCAGATTGTTTTTTATTTTTGATAACTTTTGTTCTACGACTTTTAAAAATCGCAAAAAAACTATTCTAGTTGGCAAGAAAACTAAAATGATTAAAACACTGAAATTAACTTATTATATTAAATCACACAATAATCCATACCTCAATAAAATAAAAATAATAATTTCGACTTAACTCACTTTTTTTCGCAATTCAAATGCGACTCCATTCGTTTTTGTGCTCTTAGTCTGTCACACGCGGTAAAAGTGTTTGACGTATTATTGATGTACTGTTGACATATTTCTAACCTAAAAAAGTAAACAGTACATTTAAGCCTTTTTATATTTATTTCATGAATATTTTGTTCTAGAAAATAGAATGCTTACCCATTATTACTTTGCGAGGCAAGGATAGGTTGTAGCTGATTATCTAAATTTATGAGCGAAGGTGGCGACTTGGATTCTTTCTTATTAGCTATTTATACTGTTTTCCTGTAAAATGAGTCCATTTATAAAAACCGGTCAAGTGGTTGAGAATTTAGGATCTAACAACAGAAAAAAATTACAAAAGAAGTAGGCTCTCGAGCGCAACTCATTATTTATTTTCGATGTCATCTTTGTCTTCCATCGGGCATGATTGCAGTCATGAACGTGCTCATAACTGATACAATAGAAACTAATTATTGTACATAACTATATACATACTTACTTTTTACTCTCTCTCGTTTTCTGAGCCCTCATCTTCAGGTACTTCAAACATTGTATTTTATTTAGTTTTGATTTCATATTTCTTCCCATTTTTATTTTTAATTAAATAAAAACTCGTCACAAATAGAAAAAGATACGTTATAGGTAGTTCAATCGCAAGAATCGTCTTTATATACCTATTCATCACTAATTAACTAACAATCTACTAACTTTTACTATATAAACCATTATTATAATCACGAAAATCCGATAGCACCGATCTGCAGACAAACGTCATAGGTCCGTCGTCGATGAAGCGCACCAGGCGACTGATCTAGTACGCGAGCGAAAGTGATGCAATTACTTTTGAAATGCAAAAGAAGAGATGGCTATAATGTGCGTGCGCTTAGAATAAAACGACGTATGTGCCAAAACGAATTTACTCCATTTTTAACAAAATAAATAAATAAAATTTAAAATCACTGAGTAAACTTTGATATGATAATTTTCTATGTTTTAAAGTAAATTCCATTGAATAACTCTTAAGCGTTACGCCGTGATGTCGAAAAAAGTAAAAAAAATAGATATAACTTTGTCTCGAAAAAAATTCATGTAATCGTGTATTCCTTTTGCATGATACTAGACCAAAGTTGAAAAATGTTAAATCCCTAATCCACATACTCAACAAGTTACACGAAATAGAAAAACCACATTTTTTTCAACACATCACCTTTTAAGAGGTTAACACTGATTAAAATTACACCTTGTATATAAATAAAATAACGCAATGAATGTTGCTGAACTGAAAGGCATTGTCATTGTAAACTGACATTCGCACGGACGTAAAAATATCGCGGCGGGATTTTATCGTGCACTGGATTTTCAACTCTCGGTGTCGAGCCGAGCATTGAGAATCCAACAGAGTGCATTCCAGCGCGTTGAAAAAACACACCGTTGGAATTTAAACTCTCGGCGCTAAACAGAGCGTGCGCGCTTGTGATCTTGATTTCTGATACTGACTGGGGATATTTTCCACACAGACTTGTAAAGTCACCAGATTCAGATGTTCTGAATGTTCTAGTTCACTGGGAATTAATAGATTCTTGACTTTTTTTTATTATCTTTTGATTCTAAGCTCCGCACCCTGCACCAGTCATGCAAGTGAGAACCTCGTTTTAACTTAAGTATTCATGTTATTAATATACAATGTATTCTGTTTCCAGTTAACGTGGGGGGACTTCGTCTTGGCTGGTATGATCGACTACCTGAAGAAGATGCTGCGCATTCCTGATCTCGAGAAGAAGTACCCAGCTTTCCAGAAAGTCATCGACAATGTGTACTCCATCCCTAAGGTTAAAGCCTACGCCGACGCTGCCCCTGCAACCGACTTTTAAATTCTGAAATAATAATAATTATGATAGATGCAGGCATAATGAGGCATATACAATGTGTTATTTTAGATTGTGTAAGCTTACACCGAATGCACAAATAAACAACGTTGTAAAATAAAAATATGACATTTATTTAATGTATATTTTATGAAAATAAATGTTTTATTTTTGTAAGATTTACTGCATGAAATAATTATATTTTTGCTATCGAATCATCATGTAAATGACATTATCCTGTAACTTTAGATTTAAGAATGGATTAAAGTAAATACTTAAGTGTTATGTTGCATTTATTTGTTGTTTTTTTTTCTTACCTTTTTAATCCATGACTCATCGTGAAATTCGATTTATTGATAAGCAGATGCAGATAACCAGAATGAATTTACGTATAGAATGCTGTAATGACATTACCATTTGAGTACGTAATCTCATTATCTAGTGAGTTAAAGTTTAATAGTACATTATGATACAAGTGTGTCAAATCAATCAATGCACACGCGTTTCATACAACGTTTTTCACCACACTTGCGAGGCGAAAAATAAAGTTCCTTAAACTAATTACTTAGTAAAAATATATGAAATATGGCCCGCGGATTCCTGTCTTTTATTCTTTGGTCATTGCTTTTATCGCGGTGTCTTCGGTTGAAGGAGAGGCAATGGCACGAAGCCGTCGAACAGTTATTATTAAAAATATAAAAACTGAATATTTTGTATGTTATTTGGATTGGACACGAAATATTCTTTTTTTTTACAAAATAAATAATTTGATGTTAGGTAATTTATCATATTTACACAGTAAGCGTAAAAAGGCATGAAGTCTCTTTGATGAGATTAAAAAAGCGCTCATCTCCAACTAGTAAATAGTTATCTGTAGCGCACATTACCGCACTAGTGCGGTAATATAAAGTAAAAATCACGCGTGTTTAATATACTGCATTGTGAACCTAAAAACGGTTCAGTAAGAGCCACTTTATGAGCAAGTGTGTAGAAAAAACTTTAATGGAATATGCCATGTCATGGTAATTTTTTTTTGCGAGTGACAAAAAAGTTGAAAAATAATCGTTTGAATTGGTTGGTTGGATGCGGACACGCGTATGACTAAGAGAGTGATGAATGGTTCCTTATAAATTTAGTCAAGTTTTGATGAGTGGTTTTTAAGTTAGCTTCAATAATACGTATTTTTTTCCACTTAGTGTATGTTGATGATGTTATAATAATTTCCTGTCACTGTTATTTACATTGCAAGTAGTGATAAACGACTATGTGTGGGATAGGTACCACAACTAAAAACAACAACCACAACTAAAAGTGAAAAATAAAAACTGTTTTGCAAAAAAACAACCGACTTCCAATAAAAAAAAACTACAAAGTGGAAAATAACTTTAATTTCGGAAGTCGGTGGCAAAAAACTAAAATACAGATCCAAAGACACCGCCTTGCGAAATTAAACTTATTTTTCACTTTGTAATGATTTTTTTAGAAGTCAGTTTGGCGGTGGGGGGGGGGGGGGGGAGGAAGGAAAAATATACGGGCATTAAAAAATAAGACTGCATCGCTGCCAACTGAAAAAGTTTCCAAAAGGCGAGCAGCTTCTTTGACAGGGTCCACGATTGTTCCTTTAGGTAATGTTAATGTTGCCACCTAAGCATTATATTTACATTGTGGGATGCAATTATGTATTGAGTATTGACCTAATAAAAATAAGGCAGCTCTCTGGACACGTGGAGAGTCGACCAATCGCTTGGCGATGTGATAAAAAACTCGATGCCTCCACACGGCCTTAGTTTTTCAACTCCAAACGGCTCAAACATAACAATTAATAGGTATAAACTCGACTAAGCCGCAGGGGACTGAAACCGTTAATGCCAAAACTAACTTTCAACTTCTGTCGTGGCCTCGTGGGTGACCAAAATCTTCTGCATAGTATAAAATAAAGTCGCTTTCCGCGTGTGTCTGTATATCCGTAACTCCTCCTAAACCACGCGACGGATTTTGATGCGGTTTTCACGATCATTTAGAGAATTTCTTCCAAAAGGTTTATGTGTATAAAACATTAATATGTAACTTTGATAAAACTCAGAAATCTCAATGTTTTGACATGTCACCACATCAGTACATTGCTTGCATCCGTGCAAAGCAGGTCGCTAGTCAACCAATAAAATGATAGAAGTTGCGTTGCTTTTGTGCTTGGGGCACCAAAAAACTGCACTATTTTCGCAGTTTAATTAAGCTTTTTAAGTTTTGTGGCGATTGTATTGTTTATCAGACTGATGTCCACAACTCCACGTCCAAGCGCGTTTTGAGGCGATAGTCGAACCGTGTAAACCCGATTATAATCGGAAATGCATATTATTTACGGTGGTTCATATGTATATGTGACCCTGACTGCAAAGCCGGAGGTCGTGGGTTCGATTCCCACCCAGGACAAACTTTGTGTGATGAGCATATTGTTTGTTCTGTGTCTGGGTGTAATTTATCTATAATATGTATGTATTTATAAATTATATAAGTATGTATATCAGTTGTCTGGTTACCATAACACAAGCTCTGCTTAACTTGGGATCAGATGGCCGTGTGTGAGTTGTCCCAAGATATTTATTTATTTTATTTATTTATTATATATATTTAGGTAAGTCATCTATGCTCATAACATGATGATATTTCAATTTATCACTTGATATTGTTATAGATTGTGATGACAGGTTGATTATTGACCTTGCTTTTTATCTCGACGTGTATTTCTGGTACTCCTAGTTCCGATTACTTCAGCCTATTTCTACTGACCGACGACAGGTAAAGCTTCAGTGTTGTTGTAATCTCGCATTCGGCGACACTCTTTTAGAAACCCCTAAATAAGTCGTAAGTAGCCGTGGAATCTGTTTAATGTTTATTTTTTTAAAACTTCTGTTTTATATTACTTTTTCAGTTAGTTTCGCTTCATTAACTTGATTTTCTTGCGAGACATCGCCTGTACTTCTTTGACGTATGACGTATGACGTATGACGTAAGAGTTACCGTGGCCCCGGCACAGGCAACTGAAGGAACACGGGTAAGTTTTATTCAGTAAAAGTCTGACACGCCCTCCCGCTACTCCCAGAGCGGGAGAAGTCATTTGATGATTGCCCATCCAAAAAAAAAAAAATATACAAAATAATAAAAAAGGGGCCGCAGGGGCCTATTACAAGATTAAAGACTACGTTTAAGACAGGGAAGTTTGGCACTAATTTCTTCTGCACATGTGGCTTCCCCGGTACCTCATTAACAGCGTAACTATTTATGTAAATGTCTATTAACTGCTCCCAAATTACTTTAATTTAATTTATTTTATTGTTGTTTTACATGCTTCCATGATATAATCTTTTCATTATTTTACATTATATAGTCTTGTCTTTTAAATAGATTCTTTTATATTTTGTGAATGTGAGAACGTTGTAGGCTGTAGATTTGTAGACTATTTTATATTTTGTTACAGGCCTACACTGTCCTCCCATACTTAAAAACACTGTAATTTGTAAACATTATAAAAGCCAATTATTTTTAAAAGAGTAACCGTGGAGTTTCTTGCCGGCTCTTCTCCATAGGAAACGACCAATTGGAACCGTGCACCTAGCTTCTAACGTTTCATAAGTGCGCATGTAGGCTTATGTGAAATAAAATATTTTGAATTTGAATTATTTAATAAAACCGATAGGCGACAGATGACCCGGCGACAATCCGACAATTTTACAAGTTTCCCTCATATATTTTTTGCTTTATTAAACAGTGACAATTTGTCGTGAAAATGTGTCATTTTTGGACAATTATGTCGCTTATGTTATACTATGATAAATAAGGCCAGTTCTCAAATGTACCTTTTTATTTCTGTTTACGAGGCGAGGGTCAGATTTCACGTATAGCATTTAATTTTTAATTATCACTTTTCCAGAGCCATGTCGAATGTTGTGTTCTACTACTTCAATTTAAAGGCTCTGGGCGACTCATGTCGTACGCTGATGGCGTATGGTGGCCAGGAGTTTGAGGACCGCCGTATAGCTTGGAATGACTGGCCGAAATTTAAACCAAGTAAGTACACATAATACACATTCATAAACGTTTACCTGCTACAATTCTTGCTTAGGTCCTCCTTTTGCTTCTCTTACATTCATACGAGTACATCTGTTTATACACGCACGCCGTTTGCGAGTACTACGCACCTGACCTTCCCACTAAGTACGTTTGTCATTATCATCTAAGGTTCGACGGGCCAATGAGTGGTCAGAAGGTCTCAGGTACAAGAGCAAAAAAAAAACCGACTTCCAAAAAAAAAACTACACAGTGAAAAATAACTTAAAATTTCGGAAGTCGGTGTCTTTGGATCTGCATTTTAGTTTTTTGCCACCAACTTCCAAAATTTAAAGTTATTTTTCACTTTATAGTGTTTTTTCTGGAAGTCGTTTGTTTTTTTTTTTTGCAAAAAAGTTTTTTATTTTTCACTTTTTAGTGGGTCGGTTTGTAATTTATCTAAATTACAATAGCCTAATGACAACTGCTCATCACCTTTTACAAAATATTGCTATTCCCGATGCAGGTGTGTTAATTGTTGAGGAGTTCTCCTGGTACTTCACCATCAGCTCCACTTCACCATAGGCAATCATTTTAAAGTACTTAATCGAAACGCAACCCGTGAAATACTTATTATTGAGTTGTTCCGGTGGCCATTTGTGGTCTTCATCATTAGTGCCACTTCACCAAATGGTGCTTTCCGAGAGCAAATGCACAAGTTACTATAAAACGTACCCAAATCGCTATAGGTGGCCTATAATATTTGAAGAGTTCCCTCGATTTCTCCAAAATCCCATCGTCAGATCCTGACCTGATGACAATGGAACTACCTGGAAAGTATACCCTTTCACACAAAAAGAATTTTCCAAATCAGTCCAGCCGTCTTCGAGTAATCGGGGAACACATAGAAAAAAATAAAATATTCCGACGAACTGAGAACCTCCTCCTTTTTTTGAAGACGGTTAAAAACCGTTCTACGGCGACTTTCGAAAGGTCTACTACGGAAACGGGACGTATTACATTATAAGACTACTGCCTTGGGGAAGTTTTAGACCAAACTAACAACCAAAATTTCACCCGTTCATTAAATTCTCTTGTGAAACTTTACGCTGCCACAATCAAATTCTTAGAGGAGATATTTTTTTTTCCCGACGTGCAATCAGCCCCTGAGCTTTAATCAGATAGGTTGTCTCTTCACTTGGCAGTTCGAGATTCTTTACATCCTGCGATGCATCATCTCGTTATTTTGATCAGTGTTGGTTAGATTGACGCTATTCGTTTAGTTTTAAGACGACACCGCGTGCGCACTAGGGCCCTCATAGTTGGTTTAGTTATTTCTTATATTTTAGAATGAAAATGCAGAAAATAAGCACGTTGTGTTGTGCGCCACAAGATTATACGTTATTGTTATTACAAACAGGAGTTTTACATTGTTAAGTTTTATTATAATACTTAAAACGGAAATTAGCGGCCACTAAGCTTTAACTTTTGTAGTTTACGTATTTTAAGTCCAATGAAACTGGCTGGGTATAGCATTCTTCTTCAGTCTTGGTTTGCCTGTAAATTCAAAAAGAAATCTTGGAAAAAGTGAGTGATAAATGCCTGTAAATATGTAATTATTAATGGTGGACTAGCTGCGCCCCCCGGGGTTTCACCCCCATAAGTCTCGATCCCGAGTGAATATCGGGAAAAAAAATATTCTATGTCCTAACCCAGGACATGGTCTACCTACGTGCCAAATTTCATTGAAATCCGTTCAGCCGTTTAGCGTGAAAGCGAAACAAATAAACAAAATCACTTCCGCATAAATTATTTATAATATTACTCGTAGTAAAGGATTCATAAAAATAGACAATCACTTATGATTTTCAACAACAGGGTCAAGACACAGAGAGGTAAGACATAGTAAAAATAACATAGATAATTGAACAAAATGTTGGTTGCAAATACGAGAATTTTCTGTCGGTTTGTCTCATCTTCGATCAGTAGGTGGGTCATATTCAAAATAATTGTATATTTACTACTGTCTTATTGTCCAACCCAATTATTTTTATAACGAGATACAATTGACTAGAATTTAATAAACAAACAGATTAAATGTTTATTTGAGCTTAATAAAAAACAACGAAACATTTGATACAGCTAAACAATTCTTAAAAAAAAATTAAACCAAACATTGCGTAGATTCCGTTTCATACAAGTATTCAATGTCCACGTCTTCGACGGTAAACTAAAAAAAATAATTTAACTATTAACCATTACACAAAAGTTTTAAAAAAAAACTATATTCAGAGAATATTGTTTAAACTTTCAACACTTCACTAAACAAAATATAAAATACTATTTATTGTTCTTCAAATTTAATTTATTAATGAGTCTCCTGATTTTACACATATCTGTTATTCTTCTCTGTTATGCTATTTTAATATTATTTCCATGGTAATAAAGAAATTTGATATACTGGCAACATTAGTCCACTACCTAGTCACTACACGACGTAAGAATAAATGATCGGCCGTTTTGTTCAATATAGTTTCTCAGCTCGTTTCGTTGTCGAAGAAAATTAGACTTTTAAAAGTAAATATTCAATGTGAGACGTTTACAATAGCGGTTAGTAAGTTTACTGTTTTATTACTCATACTAGAAAATGTCTGTATTGTGCTAATTGTTTTAAATATAAAATATCCGTATAACATTTAAATTAGTGTGGAAATAAATAGATTTGTAGGTTAGACACGTGCAATTAATTCATATACGTTATTTTATCCGTCACTTTTTCTGTTACGTAACAGATATGAATGATTAGGCGTTATTCACATGGTGTCACATATACATTAATGATAATAAAATATTAATTATACTTACTGCACCTCAGGTTAGCCAAAACATTTTTTTTTTACTTCAATTTATTTGAAGTATGTACAGTTTTCGAATAATGTGCCCTGTATTGCATTGCTGTGCCATGTATTGTCTGTGTGTGCATGTTTTACTGGGTATATCACCGCTTGCGCCGTTTGTACTAACCGCACAGCCTCGCCGACGCGTACCCGGCCTCTCGTCGTCGGCAGTCTCAGAATCAGTTAAGGGGGATGCGCCACAGTAGCCCGCGAAATTCAAATTATCTCACGTTTTTTACAATTTGTAGGTCAGTGGAAGGTTGTATGTTGATTAAAATATGATTCACGGCCGTAATAATTATAGTATAGTATAGTTATAGTTTTACATAATTATAATCATTAGAATCCTTTCGCCTTAATATTAATACCTACACTACCATCGTCGCGTATCACATTTTGATCTACATACAACCTACTAGAGCTGCAAT
The DNA here is from genome assembly GCA_947568875.1 of Fissipunctia ypsillon. Classification (NCBI taxonomy): domain Eukaryota; kingdom Metazoa; phylum Arthropoda; class Insecta; order Lepidoptera; family Noctuidae; genus Fissipunctia; species Fissipunctia ypsillon. Next base: position 19,382,440 of record OX387660.1, on the reverse strand, counting down.
TTTCAAAAACCGGCTAAGGGCATCGTCGTCGTGTCGGACCATGCACAATGTAGGTAGGGTTCCGTAGTTGGGATGAACTTATCCCAAGAACAAACTTGGGAGATTTACCGTGTTATTTTCAGACCATAGAAACCTTATCGCTCACCTAGCAATATATTGGCACATCTACATTTTTCATATTTTGCAGTTGTCAACACTTGCCCTAATAATTCCTTTCTGTTATTTTTCTGTTACAATCAAATAATATTCATATTTGTTTCCTATCCGTAACTTACAATTATTTTGAATATGACCCAGGTACTATTATTGATAGTAAAGTCCGCCGTCCGAGGCACACACTGTTAGACCCAGACGACCCTATTACTCTCCTCCAGGAAAGCAATAGGGCTTCTAGTACAGTTTACAAAAACAAAAAACCGACATTCCGACCCCGCCGCCGAGGTCCAGCGCGAAAACCCCGAATTAATAATTCCCCCCGTCCCTTGCTCGAAGAAGCGCCAGCCCGCGCCGAAGCTGAGCCTGTAGCTCTAAATTCCCCAGACAATAATAATTATTCAAGTTTGATCCAGCCTGTCCCAACTTGCTGTCCCCCCAGTGACGCCCTAAGCCGAGGTTCGTACCCCACAGGGGGTGCCCTTAGCGCGCAGTCACTTAGTATTGTAAGTAACACGCCCCTGGCTGGAGGCTTTGAGTTAGCTTAAGGCAGCCACAGGATTGAACGGTTAAGTAGTCACGGCCACTCTTGGCCAACTACGAGATGCCATTGCTAGGAAAAAAAACTATTATTGATCACCCACTTTTTCATCATCCACTTTTTTCTTAACTGTTCATCGCTTGGGAACATGTGTACTGACTTTTTTGAGGAGCACAAAGGCACTACACAACACTGGGGAATTTTTATTCAAAGAAAAATAACTAACTTTAATATAACATCATTGAACTTTGGTGAAAACTTCGTCGCTCTTAGTCGCTTTCAGTCGCTTCAAAGAAATAACCAATGTTTGACAGTTCGCATGACCCCCAAAACAGCCAGTACCATCTGTTTTGAGCTTTTCAGATTATAAATTCTTGTAGGACTTTTCTACAACCTCATTGATATTTGAGATTTATAAGTAGTAACTGTAGTGACCTGCCACGATACTATAGGCAGATTACCACTTATATGTTTAGTCTCGACTCCAAGGTGTGTTGGTGGATGTAATAAATGAGGTACACGGAAGCACTGCACTGGCACTATTTATTCGCTTATATGAAAGCACATTAGATTCTCAAGGGCAAAGCTAGCACCGCACTGACTCAATATAAAACAAGATGACCATATGTCATAATTTAAACGTATTCGACATTTCAATAAACCAGTGTTTGTCTTATCAGCCAATGCCACAATCCGAGGAGGATTCAAGCGGAAGGTCGGCTCAATTAAATCTTCTACAGTACTCATGAGGAGCTCGTGGCTAAGTAATAACAGCCGCACGGGTCGATCCATCAGGTTAAGCTAAGCTTGCCGGGATTGTCCGTGGATGGGTGACCATCTTTACATACCGAGACTCCTCCATGCCTCGGAAAGCACGTTAAACCATTGGTCCCGGCTGTCATTCATAGATCTTTGACAGACGTTACGGGTCGTCAGAAGCCCGAAAATCTGACAACCAGTCTTACCAAGGGGTATCGTATTATCCAGTTACTGGGTTGTGGAGGTCAGATAGGCAGTTGCTTCATGTAAAATACTGGTATTCAGCTCCATCCGGTTAGATGGAAACCGTCCTCAACATAGTTGGGAAAAGGCTAGGCAGATTGATTGAAGTATTAGGTACTCATGCGTTTCAATGTTTATTGTCGACCAAGGCGCACCACTCAAGGTTTTTAGTGCTTTATTTTGGAAACGTAGCAGTAGAACATCTTATCTCAGGTATATGTTGCTGTATGAGATGATTTAACTTTCAGATTCATTATTTGGCACCTTGCCAATGATAGAGATCGACGGCAAGAAGTACGCACAGAGTCTGGCCATCTCCCGGTACTTCGGCACCAAGTACGGGCTGGCCGGAGACACTCTTGAGGATGCCCTGGAGATCGACCAGAACGTCGACCTGCTCAACGAACTGATACAGAGTAAGTTATAAAAGTGAAAGTTAATTTGTATTTGAAAAACACAGATTCAGACCACTTCAAATGCTTGTAACTCTTTGGCCTTGATGTGATTTGTTTTTTGTATATGTTCACCCTTTAATGTTTCGAATTTCTCCATTGGCATAATACTTTGTTTTTTTTTTTTATAGAGGGTTTTGAAGCGCACCACGAGAGTGATGAGGTTCTAAAAGAAACCAAATATGCTGACTTTGGCAAGAACGTGTTCCCAGATTTGCTGGAGAAACTCAACGCTGTTGTCGTTAAGAACAACGGTCACCTTGCCCTCGGAAAGGTACCAGTTCATCAAAATAATACACAAGTAGCACTGATGAGCGATCAGTTCTTTCGTCAAAATTCAGCCGAAATATATACAATATGTCCCGGAATTAACGCACAACCTCATACGGGGTCATTGTACTCATCATTATGAACAAATTTTACTATGGGACCAAACCTGAAATCGCAAAAAAAAATCTGTCGTTCCCTACCTTTTAACGAGTTATGCGAACATAAATGTAGGGAACAGCTGATCTTTTTTTAGTGACTTCAGGTTTGGCCCCATAGTAAAAGTTGTTCATAATGATGCGTAAAATGACCCCTTAGGAGGATGTGCGTTAATTCCGGGACATGTGGTAGAATGTCTGTTTCACAGAACAGATAAAACCTCTTTTATCTGTTCTGTGATCTGTTTAGTACAGGTATCTGCTGCCATCCGTTTCACGAGCAATAAGCTCCATCCTGTACAGTCAGTTAATTTTAGCGACTTTCTTGTAGCAAAATCTTTCATTAAACTGCCTCGTTGGTCTAGTGGTCACAAGCACTACTGCTGGTCCTGGGCTCGATTTCCGGGTCGGGAAAAGTGTTATTGGGTTTTTCCATCTGGAATTTCTCAGTAGCAGCCCGGAATCTGGATTTGTGCCCGGTTTATGGCAATAGGCTCGCCGCCATTACATGGGACTTAAACCTAACTGGCGAAATGCGGGTGTACTATAGGTACGCCTCTGCCTAACCCTTCGGGGATTACAGCCGTGATATTATATTATGATATCTTTAATTAAAATTGAAACAGAAGTAAAATTTTAAGAATTTTAACTCTCTGCTTTTATATGTTGATAGCTGTGCCCCGCGACTTCGTCCGCGTGGATGTCGTAAGATACACATATACTAATATAACAGCCACATTTTAATAAAACTCCCTCGTCCTCTGACCCGTTGCGTTGAATCGCCCGCCCGCGCTATTACTCCGTTTTTGCGTAATGCTCTTTGTAACTTTTTATTTTTAAATCGTCTCCTAAGGGTCGTAGCGTGATGTTAAATAGCCTATAACTATCCTCGAGAATTGGGCTACCAAATGCAAAAATAATTTTTCAAATCCGACTTTTTGTTCATAATTTCATGGGTTTTAATTTTTTTGCGCGGAACCCTAATTATTTTTCAAAAATAAATGTAGCCTAAGTTACCCGCTGTAACATCAGCTATCTGCCAGTGAAAGTCCCGTCAAAATCGGTCCAGCCGTTTTGGAGATTAGCCGGAACAAACAGACAGACAGATAGACAAGAATGTTAAAAATTGTTTTTTTTTTTTTTGTTATAAGTACCGTATATACTTTCTTATGCATTTAGTAAAAACTTGTTATTTTGACATTACACACGGATACTTGAATTTTATTTATACAAAAATAACGCACCACCTCTTAAGGGGTCATTATACTCATCATCATGAACAACTTTTACTATGGGACTAAACCTGAAATCGCGAAAAAAAAATCAGCGGTTCCCTACATTTTGACGAGTTATGCGAACATAAATGTAGGGAGCAGCTGATTTTTTTTTCGCGATTTCAGGTTTGGTCCCATAGTAAAAGTTGTTCATAATGATGAGTACAATGACCCCTTTTTTTTTGTGGATGGGAAATCATCAAATGACTTCTTCCGCTCTGGGCGGAGCGGGAGGGCGTGTCAGACTTTTACTGACTAAAACCCATCCGTGTTCCTTCTGTTGCCTGTGCCGGGGCCACGGTAACTCTTTCGAACATCCCGCAACCCTAGCTGGCATCGGCCCTAGCGGACCCCGTCAATAGTGCTGACATCTCTTTGAGGCGCGCGTGGAACTCGACGCACCGTCGACTCGGGCTTGGTCCTTACCGGTCGGCGAGCTACCCATTGCTCGCCGTCCGCAAGCCCGACAATGACCCCTTAAGAGGTTGTGCGTTAATTATGTTACACCTTGTAGATGCTAAATAGCAGATTTTCAAATCATTTTGTGTCAATTTAGATGATGTGTAAATGTAGCAGTTTTTGTACCTACGAGTATTTAACATTAATTCTGTTTACAGTTAACCTGGGGAGACTTTGTCTTAGCTGGTGTGTTTGATTACCTGAAGAGGTTGCTGCGGATGCCTGATCTTGAGAAGAAGTACCCTGCCCTCCGGACAGTCTGTGACACCGTGTACTCTATACCTAAAGTCAAGGCCTTCGATGACGCCACCCCTAAAAGGGAATTTGAAATCTAATATTCTGATAATTATAATGAATGCGTGTTTTAAAGGCGTACAATAATAAAAGTGTTATTTTTAAGATTAAATACCAAGTGTTAATTAATATAGTCTTTTTGAATTAACTTTGCATTATTTTAAAACGCGTTTTTTTGTATTTAACGTATAGGATATGGAAAAGGGAGTAAGTTAAAATGTAAACCGCGAAAAGTTCACCCTCACGTGCACGTTTTTTTTTTTATGAAATACTAGCGCCAGGTATTAATCAAAGTTTTTTGCAATAGCGGTTCAGGCAAAAATGTAACAGAATTATTATTATGAGACTGACAACAGCTGAAGCGCGGTTACTGTCAAACTCAAACTCAAAGCATTTATTTCAAATAAACCATTTATAGGCACTTTTGAATTATTAAGGAGTCAGTCAGTCAGAAAGATGAAGCTAGTTGCCCATTCCGAAGCGTAGTAGATCTCTATGGAGAAGAACGAGCAATAAACTCCACGGACACTCTTTTAAATAGGTATAAGCCGTGGCAGCTAAGAGATGACTCAGTCGATTTTGATGGCTCCCGTTCAGAAACATGACGCATGGATCAGCACCATTCAGCTCACCCATCTTGAAAGGAACTTAATGATCCAACACACACGCCACCACCAGCGAGACATTTGAGTGAGCATGAAATACTCTCAGTCGCCAGGGCACATTCAAGTCATCATGGTTATCTTCATACAAACGCACCGCGCGCGGCTTGTATGTGTGCGCCAAAGTATCTATGCGTCGCCGCACGCACACTTAAACAAATCTCGGCCCGTTTCGCAGTGCGCCAGTCGGGGCTAACATCGCACGAGGTTCGCGCGTCACGGCTTTTCGGCACCGCTAAATGAATGAAAAATGTGTGATAATCGCAGGAGAACGTATTGCTGTGTGTTTGGGTTTGGCTTTTTTTATAAATAATACTGCTATGAATCTTGAATTTTCTGTGTTTGGTAGGAAAACCATTGTTGAACTTTATTGACTAATGATCACTGAATTAGTTATACAGAGATATGTGTTATCTTTGGCAAGGGCCGGGCTTTAAACTAATGAATTGGTGACAGTAGTATCAGTAACCTACCGTTTACTCGTGCTCATCACCGCCCCGCGCCGCCCGTCTGCTGGCCCGTCGCTCTTTCTTTCATCGTGAAAGGTTTCATCATCGTTTAGGTACCCAGACAATACAAGTAAAAATACAACTTCCCGACCCTTACCAATTTATTGGCACTGAATTAAAATTTAACTAAAAGTGACAACCCTGAGACAGTAGGCAATTATATCGCGGATTGTGCCGGAGATAGCTTACTTCCTCTCTTTATACTATGTTCAAGTCAATGAAAGACGTACCCAGTAAATGGTAGCTTTATAGTAGGTAGATGGTACATAGTGTTCACACTTGTGCTATGTAATTATACAATACTAAGTGGTTGAATTTACACAATGCAAAGATAGTTTTTACAGTCTTCAGCAGCTCCAACAATATTTTCGAATGCTAATCAATTAGTTTATGCGCCCTTGTGGAGAGCCAAGCATTTTTGTCAGCGATGTAATCCCTAATCCCCCAACTTATAATAATATGCTTGGCTGCATAGTGTGCGTGTGAGCAAAAAAAAATACATACATACATACATAAATTCACGCCTTCTTCCCATGGGGGTAGGCAGAAACTACAGAACGCCACCTGCTACGATCCTTACATACTCCTTTTGCCTCGTTTACATTCATACATCTGGTCATACACGCACGCCGGTTGCGAGTACTACGCACCTGACCTTTCTGAAGAACATCATCAATAAGATCATTATATGTCTTCCTGGGGCGTCCCATTCCACTCACATCTGCCGTGTAAATACCTTTTGTTAGTCGACTTTCATTCATCCTCTCAACATGACCAAACCATCTAAGCATACTCTTTTCAATTTTTGTCAATACATCTTCTTTCAAAGAAAAGAAGAAGAAAAAAAAACCAAAAAAAAACATTCAGTAGGTATGTAAAATAAAATTGAGCAGCTCAAGCCCAAGTCTTTTTGTCCTCAATATAATCTTTAACGGTATAAACGGCTTTCTGGCACAACTTACGTTTAATGAATTATTTGAATTTATTAAGGCTTGAACGTGGCTTGGAAGTTTATTATAAAAGCGTATACATTGACATATGAACGAGCCACCTATTTTCTTGAGCCTTGTTGTAGGTACAACAAATTTGTGTTTGTTCCTAGTATTTATATTATGGATATCACTGTACTTCAGAAACAGTTTTATATTTTTATGAGCATATAAAAGATTTCCAAATATAAACTGAGTAGGTACAGCCATTAACATGAATCTCCTTCAATTTAGGCCATAAAGTTCAAAAAGTTTTTCCCTGCTTTTACGAGCTTTGATGTTTGATTGTCGCTGAGATAAGATTGCGACTAGATTTTGAACGTTTTTAGTTACGCGAATTGGGCTTCTAGTTCAGGTGATTGTCTAAATAGCTCTATCGGTCGCGACACCTAAACCAACGCCGGTTAGTTTAAATAAAATCTATACAAATAAATAAAATTGAAGTGTCTGTTTGTAATGTTAAAATAACAACTTTTTACTAAATGCATAGGAAAGTATAAGCGGTTCTTATAACAAAAAAGCAATTTTAAAAATTTTTTTCTGTCTGTCTGTCTGTCTGTTTGTTCCGGCTAATCTCCGAAACGGCTGGACCGATTTTGACGGGATTTTCAATAGCAGATAGCTGATGTTATTGCGGGTAACTTAGGCTACTTTCATTTTAGAAAAATAATTAGGTTGAAATTATGAACAAAAAGTCGGATTTGAAAAATTATTTTTGCATTTGGTAGCACAATTCTCGAAGATAGTTATAGGATATTTAACATCACGCTACGACCCTTAGGAACCGAGCAGAAACAAAAAGTCAGAAAGAACACTTAGCGAAAACGAAGTAACAGCGCGGGCGGGCGATTCAACGCGACGGCACAGATTACCAAATAAATCACTCAATACAAAATTTTCAATACCTACAGCTATAATAGCCTACACCTTCGAGTCGCTAGACGCTGCGAACGAAAATGTACCTAATCTTACAAGCGTAAAGTGAGTTTTGCTTTGTAGCTGCACGCCACCGCGTAGTTATTGTGAATTTCCAGGGCTGTCTTTTTCGATAAAGATGTTAGTAGGTATTTCTAAAATAATATGAAACTTTATAAAATAACATGAAATAAAATAAAATACTTTTTAACGTTTTAGCATGTTTAATTGTTAAAAATATTATTAATAATATTTTTACGCTAGGTAACTATTTAGTATTCTGTGACCACACCCCGAGACTGCAGTTGTAAGACAAGTAACACACACAACATACGCAACGTGTAGTACCTAATTATTTAATAACCATTAACGTAACCACTCCGCATGGCCACGAATACGAATGAAATACGAAATGGAGGAATCTGAAAACAAGATTAATTGATTTGTTCGTTCATGTACACAATAATTTAGCGTAATAGGTAACTACTTTGCTTCTACACTATGAACAAACCTGGACTGGCGCCATATTGTGATGTCATGCATGCTTTCCAACACTTGCACGTTTTTAAATAAATAATCATCATATTATTATGAACATAACATTAACAAGATAATAACGATAATAAATATTATTGAAAATTAATTTGTCGAAAGTAGATTTTTGCTAAACTTAATTTTCAAATGACAGTTGACAAATGAAGGTCATTGGCCTTTTTTTGTCTCAGACGCATAGTACAAGTTATTACGTACCTACAAAAAAAAAAAAAAAAATACAAAACATGAAACATGCAAGTTTAAACAATTTACCTAGGTATTTCAAAAACGATAGTAAAACTGTGTTAGCAATACAATAACTATAAATAAATAGCTGATGATAAAATAAAAACTACCTGGCAAATAATAAATAATGAAACAGGTAGGAAAAAACAGCGTGATACTGAATTTAATTTAGAGACTGCAAATGGCCCAATCAAGTCAGATTTAGAAATAGCTCAGGGATTTGAAAACTTTTTGCTAGTATTCCCCTTAAAACTACTGATGCTTTAAATTCCTCACCCGCGTTTTCTGCTGCCCTAATTAGAAAGAACGTAAAGGCATGCCCTTTGGAGTTTAGGTTTCAGAATACAAACAACCCCCAGGCTGTTATAAAAGCTTTTAAAGATCTTAAAATTAAACCAACAGAAGATCTCTGGGGAATGTTTGTAAACTTCTGTAGATATATTATCGAAACATTGCGTCCTATTTAGCTTTCATATTTAACACCAGTGTAGACGAAGGAGTCTTTCCAGGTCTCATTAAACACAGTAAAGTAGTTCCTTTGTTCAAATCAGGTGATAGTAAAAAACTCAACAATTATAGGTCTGTGTCAATTCTGCCAGTTTAAGGTGTTTGAAAAGTTGATGCTCAATCAAATGTTACGTCAATTTAATAAAAATCCATCTTTCATGAATAACAATACGGTTTCACCAAAGGGCGTTGTACCACTGACGCCTTAATAAAGAACATTTTTAACGCTTGGGAGGAAGCACAAGATGCCATTGGAATCTTTTGCAACCTCTCTAAGGCATTCGATTGTGTAAACCATGTGACACATCTGCTGAAACTAGAGCACTATGGGATTAGGAATACAGTTCTTGATTTACTAAGATCATACCTGAAAGATAGAAAGGTTAAAGTTCAAGTAAACGGCGTAAACTCATTAGGGTCTGGAATGGCAATGGGCGTTCCCTAAGGTTCGATATTGGGTCCATTCCTCTTTTTAGTTTACATTAATGATATACCCCAATTACTTCAAAATCAACCGAAGGTGGTGTTATTTGCAGATGACACATCATTGATCTTTAAAATAAACCGACGGTCACAAAATCTTGACGACGTGAATAACTCTATTCTTCAGGTCCAAGATTGGTTTACTGTGAATAATTTGGTACTAAATGAAAAAAAAAACCAAATTTATTAGATTTAAATTACCTAATTTTAGAAGTAGCGAATGTGACATCTTAATGAATCGAGAAAAACTGGAATTTATTAATCAAATGGTTTTCCTAGGAATCACGCTAGACAAGAAATTACAATGGGGACCTCATATAACATCTCTTGCGGGTCGGCTAAGCTCGGCCGCTTATGCTGTAAGAAAGATAAGACAGTTAACAGATGTAGAAACCGCGTGATTGGTCTATTTCAGCTACTTCCACAGCATTATGTCGTATGGCATTTTACAGTGGGGTCGGGCTGCTGACATTTAATCCATCTTTATTTTGCAAAAGAGAGTTGTCAGAGCCATTTACAATCTACGTTGCCGCGAATCTCTCAGGGAACTATTTAAAAGGATTAATATAATATTATGACGGTGCCTTGCAAATTCATTGATGGAAATATTATGTATGAGTATAAATAAGTGACAGACATAATTTCAATACTAGAAATAAAGATAAAATAGATCAACCATTTTTCAGATTATCTAAAGTACCTACATCTATTATGAGGTACTGTGTTAAATGTTACAAAAAAAAAAATACTTTGTGATATATTGAAATTAAATGGAAGAAAATTTAAAACTGATATTAAAAGTTTGTAAAAAAGCATAATTATTACAAATTAGAGGATTATATCCAAGATGATATATGTATGCTTGGAAACATGCTGGTCCTGCTCCATAGGACAATCTAGAGTCTAGACAAAATCAAACTGGTTGCTAATTAAATTGTATAATTTATTATGTTTTATGACACTGATGTTACATTCTGTGATTACTTTGGATCACACACTGACTTATTACTTGTTAAAATTTTAGGAAAATCGAACACTTTTACAATGCTTGTGAATATGTGAGCACCGTGTATCTAACACATATTTAATTTATCTGTCATTGCTTCATTTTTAATTGTTTACCTATTGTGGTACAGTAATTTCATTTCATACACAAAATATTGTAAAACATTTTAAAAGAGTAACGGTGGAGTTTCTTGCCCATTCTTCTCCATAGGAATCTATCTTATGGAAGAAGTGACTAGAATCAATTTTGACGTTCCGAAGTGCCTTTTATGTGCTTATTTGAATTAAATGATTTGACTTTGACTTCGACAAATGTAGGGAAATTATAGGTATTTTTGACATATGGAGACTAAGATCAGACCGTGAATGTTTTTAAAATTACGAGAATTGCCCCTCAGGTGTCGCGACCTTGGGCACGCCACAATTGCGGCGATAAGTCCCCTCTTTGAGGAGTGGCTGGAGAGGCGCCACGGCGTCCTCACCTTCCGCCTGACGCAGGTCCTCACCGGACACGGGTGCTTCGGGAGGTACCTGTTCCGGATAAGGCGGGAGGAAACGCCCGGGTGTCACCACTGTGTGGATCGCCCGGAGGACACGGTGGAGCATACGGTGGAGGTCTGCCCGGCTTGGGCGGAGCACCGCCGTGTCCTCGCGGAAGCGATCGGCGGCGGCGATCTCTCGCGTCCGGCCCTGGTCCAGGCCATGGTACGGAGCGAGAGTGCATGGGAAGCCATTACCTCCTTCTGCGAAGCAGTAATGCTCGCGAAGGAGGAGGCGGGACGCGTGAGGGAGAGGCAAGCTTTGCACCCTCACGCCCCTAGTCGCCGCAGGAGACGCCCTGGGCGTCGGGAATTGGCAGCCGATTCCCGGCCACCGTAGGCGCGGGCTTGCGGACGGCGAGCAATGGGTAGCTCGCCGTCCGGTAAGGACCAAGCCCGAGTCGACGGCGCGTCGTGTTCCACGCGCGCCTCAAAGAGATGTCAGCACTATTGACGGGGTCCGCTAGGGCCGATGCCAGCTAGGGTTGCGGGATGTTCGAAAGAGTTACCGTGGCCCCGGCACAGGCAACAGAAGGAACACGGGTGGGTTTTAGTCAGTAAAAGTCTGACACGCCCTCCCGCTCCGCCCAGAGCGGGAGAAGTCATTTGATGATTTCCCATCCACAAAAAAAAAAAAAAAGGTGTCGCGACCTTCAAGGGGTTATATGACTTAGTTACAAGAAAATTAAATACATTAAAGTACAATTAAAAATTTTCGTAATGTTGTTTTTATCGAAATTTCCGTGGACGAAAATGTTTAATTCTAAAAAATATATTAGATTTACCATTTATTTACTTATTGAAATCAAAATTTTCCTTTTAACTATTCTTCCCCAATTTGTATTCACAATAACGCGTTTTATATGTGGAGACGATGAACGTATAATAAAATTACTATAAAGGATTAGTAACTGAACAGTAAGTTGCTGACCTACCTTGAAAACAATGATCGCCTCAGTGACCGTCAAAATGGATTTCGCCGAGGACGGTCAACTGGTGATCTTCTTGTGTATGTCACGCACTGTTGGGGCGAGGCCATCAAGAAACACGGCGAAGCACTTGCTATATCGCTTGATATCTCGAAGGCTTTTGATAGGGTCTGGCACGCTGGTCTAATCAGCGAGCTTCCTGCTTATGGCATCCCAGCTGATTTTTGTAGCTGGATATCAGACTTCCTTAGTGAACGGTCGATCAGAGTAGTCGTTGACGGCTGCTCTTCCGACCTTATGGCTATTGATGCCGTAATTCCTCAGGGATCTGTTCTCTCTGCAACTCTTTTCCTGCTGCACATCAATGACCTACTTCAACCTGGTATTGTTGGGTACGCAGATGACAGTACAGTTTCAGAGAGATACTTGTCCAGCGCAAAAACCAGTGGGGCCGAAGTTCATTCCTTAAGAAGGCCATGGTTGAGCGGACAGATTTGACCTTATGCCTTGTCTCCCAGTGGGATGATGATAATCTAGTCTCTTTTAACGCCACCAAAACACAGGCGTATCTTTTTACCGCTAAAAGGAGTCGTTTCGATCAAACTCCTACTTTTCGGGGTACATCTGTTCCGTAACTGATCGGCTCGAGCTCCTAGGCATGGAGTTGACATCATGTTTCAACTTCGGTGCCACCATTGAGTACAAAGCCCAAACTGCGGCCAAGAAACTGGGCATCCTAAATAAGGTGAAGCGATACTTTGCGCCTGGACAGTTTTTAACTCTTTACAAAGCGCAAGTCCGATCCTGCATGGAGTATTGCAGCCACCTTTGGGATGGCTCAGCTAAATACCAATTTGCCGCGCTTGACTCGGTGGAACGCAGAGCTAAGAGGCTCATTGACGACGTAAGACTGGTGGATGCCAAGCTTCACAGCTTGGCTCATCGCCACAAGGTTGCCTGCTTGTCGGTCCTCTACAGATTGTACTTCGGTGAGTGTGCTCAAGAACTCCACAACCTCATTTCGCCTGCCCCCTTCTACCATCGGACATCTAGACGCACTGCAGGTTACCATCCTTACCTAGTTGCTATTCCACCAATTCGCACTAAGCGTTTCCATATGTCTTTTGTGATGCGCACAGCAAAGGAATGGAACTCTCTGCCGGCATCTGTGTTTCCGAACGCATACAACCCCGATCTCTTCAGAGTGCCTTCATTATCTAAATGAAGAATATACGAGTACTAGACTAAAAAGTAAAAAATAAAAATATGTAGTTTAAAAAAAACACGCTGTTATCACGCAATAAAATTTATAAAATAATTAGATTGACTCGCAGTTAAGATATAAGTACCTATGCAGCTTGTCACTTCTTTTATTTATTTCATATCCAATGATAATTAATTTATATCCAATGATTAATACAAAAAGCGTGGAGCGCTTTTTTGAAGAGTTCCCTCGATTTGTCCAGGATCTCATCATTAGATCCTGACCTAATGACAATGGGGTCTCCTGTGTTTTTTTTTTGAAGTCATCTATTGATGACTTTCAAAAAAAAAGAAGAAAAGAGTGGTATTCACTCTCTAAGTCCAAGTAATTCTAAGAATGACTATTTCCATTTGACGATTAAACTAACTTAAGAAGTTGTATTACTGATTCTAATAATTATAAATCTGTAAAAACATATTTGTTACGGTCGCGAATCATACTTTAATCAACTTACACCCAGACTGAGCTGCAAATTGCAAAAATCGTAAGAAAATTTGAATTTTGCGGGCTACCTTAGCGCTTCCCCTATAAGCAACCTCGCCATGGACTACTTAAGTCACACATATCGTAATGTACTATTGTAGATACTTCAGAAAAGAAGGAGAATTTTTCATGAGCATATCTAAAAATAATATTTTCTTCTAAGATATTCTCTCGAATCTGGACCTTGCCACCAATTCAAACTTAAACTTGTTGTGGTAATTTCCATCCTACTCCATGTTAGTTTTTGTCGCCCCTATGTTTTTTTCTAAATTCGGTTTTTTCTGCATGTTTTTCTTCGTGGTATGCTTCTTTGCCCCTTCTTTTCCTTCTATAATCTGTTTAATAGTCTTACGATACTCATTCGATACATACCTGTGGTAGGATACGTGTAGAGTTGATAGATTATCAATATCTACATTTGATTTCTTATCATTACGTACTTTGGTTTTACAGTTCTGACTAACGTATTTGTACCGCTCAGCCAGCAACTCGTCAGTATTTGTGTGATCACTTCCTCAGCAATACTTCGTTCTGTGGAATCCTCTGAAATAAATCGTAAGTAACTGCTGATTATGAACCTTTTGTTTATAACTGCTTCGAGTTTCAATAAAGTAACTATTAATTAGTGTAGATAATCTCTTAATTTATGTTATTTTACCTTTGACTTTTGATTTGATTATATTAATAGATTGCGAAATGGTTGAACGTTTTAAGTTTATTCAACGCTTATTTAAACATATTATTTTAATATTGTTTACTAAATAAATATCTAAATAGTTTACTATATAATTGATTTATTATCAATTTTATTCAACTTTGAGTTTATTTAATGAAATTCCTTAATAATTTTCTCAATTTTGTATGATATCAATTAATGGTCCATGTTACCTACAATACTGGCGGTATTGTAGTGTAATACAATTAAAACTTTGTTACCTTTTTAAGTGCGTTATCGTTTCTTATCTTATCTTTATCTTCAGCCTCATTTTACGTTTAGTTGATAATCTCTCGTAGTAATTGGTACATATACATGAATTTTCTCAAACATGCTTGGAAATTCGCGCATTGGTTTGACAACCTTTTTCGAGATAAATCGAAAATGCTGTACTGGTCAAATACCAGGGTGAATCAAAAAGTTCTTAGAAGTGCTTATATATAAAACCTTTTTGGGGGAAGTTCGATATTCAAATTAAAGAATGTCAATCACACAGTATTTATGCAAACTGTCACTTGTTTTCGTCAGTTCGTTTGCACGTAATAATTTTTTTTTTGCAACGAGTTGCTAAAAACGCAAAATTATGGATAAAAGTGAGTTACGTGCGGTGATGAAGTATCTCAGCCTGAAAAAAATGTCTATGAAAGAAAGTTTTTCGGACATTCAGCAGACATTAGGGGGTGTAGCATCACACCCTATTCTACGGTTGCGTACTGGGTGGCTGAATTTAAAAGAGGTAGATCAAGCAGTAAAGATGACCCGCGTTCTGGGCGGCCTTCAACCTCCGTTATGGAAGGAAATGTAAAAAAGTTTGAGAATCTGGTTTTGGAAGACAGACTATAAAACATTTAGCTAAATTCCTAAAGATCTCATTTGGTAGCATTCAATCCATTTTAATTGATACACTGGGGTTCAGAAAAGTGTCGGCAAGATGGATGCCACAAATGTTAACCGTCGAAAACAAAATGAGACGTTTGGAAATTTCGAAATGTTCCAACGAGCTCCGGATAATTTTTGCCTTGTCACCATGGATGAAATGTGGGTCCACCATTTCGATACTGTAACTAAGAGACCAAGCATGTCTTGGAAACAACCATCCTCTCCATCCAGAAATTTCGAGTTGCTCCTACCGCTGGCAGTTATGGCCTCAGTGTTCTGGGATAGTGAAGGAATCCAAAAGGCCAGACGATTACTGGACCCTATTATGCAAATTTAATTCCGAAAGTGCGTGAAGCGATTAAAGAAAAACGTCGTGGAAAACTGTCGTTGGGCGTGTTGTTTCTTCAAGATAACGCTCCTGCTCATCGATCGGCAATTGCGCTCAACGCGATCCGCTGTGCTGGCTTCAATCTCCTTGACCACCCACCATATTCTCCGGACTTAGCCCCAAGTGATTTTCACTTATTCCCAAAATTAAAAGAGGAAATTCGTGGAACTAAATTTCACAATGATGGCGCGGTTATGACTGCCGTAAAGGATTTTCCGAGTCTAGAAAAACATTTTTTTTTCGCAAGGAATAAGAAAGTTAGAAACGCGTTAAAAATATAAAAATATATTAGAAATAATAAAACTATTTTTTCCATTTTATAATATTGATTCCAAGAACTTTTTGATTCTACTTCGTATGTATACATGGGAGCAGCGGCCGGCAATGTTTGTATGAAAATCTATATCTGTCGTGTTTAGCGGCGGTGTTTGTGTTTATCTGTGGTGTTTGTTAGTGTGAATATCCATATCTGTCGTGTTTTGAGGCCGAATAAATTACTATGAAAACTCTTATCTGTCGTGTAAATTAAAAATAGAACGAACTTTTTACTTCTACATATGGCAACGAAGGAAGTTGTATTAGAGATTATATTTAAATTTCGAACTGGCTTAGCAAATAGATCCGTTTAAAGTAAAATAGAAACAAATTAACATATTGAAGCGCGAAAAATTATTGTTGTTCGTTATTGATCCTGGAATTTATAATTAATTGTTGAATTATCGCGCATCATTTGAGAAAAGCACTTGGAATACAAGCCTTGGCCGCAACCAGGTATTGATGGACTCACGTATCGTTTGTCCATCAATGCCTCTATTGTTGGCCGCTGCAGTATTGTACTATTTCATAATTTGTAATACTATTGCTTTTCCAGAATCATGTCGAAATATGTGTACTACTACTTCAACATAAGGGCTCTAGGCGAGTCCTGCCGTCTACTGTTTGCATACGGTGGCCAGGAGTTTGATGACATCCGCTTGGCTGACGCAGACTGGCCGGCATTCAAGCTAAGTAAGTACTCTTGTAGCAATGTCTTGTCTAAAGGCCAACAGGCTAAACACGAACCTAGCTGTGGCGCGATAAACGTTCATTACGGATTAAGTATTTAGATTGGCGTTATTGATCGGTAATTATTAGCCCCCCAAAATGGTAAATCTGTACAATCAGGTAGCTAAGTATGCGATTTGTACACACATCAAAAGTGTCTAGGGTTAGAGCACGTTTTTGCTAGTTACTAAAAATCAGGTTTTTAATGATATTTTTTGTAACTTCTATGGATACCTTTTAGTCAATTACGTCATTTAAAAAGGGAATAGTGTTTAAATTTTGGTCAAAAGATGAAAATCGTTCGGTGAGAGTCGTATTCCTATAAAGCGTGTCGCTTTAATGGCGACTTAACACACGTATACGGTTTGGCGTTTTCGTTTTATGAAGATATTTTAATTTAATTATACTTTATTATTTACAATTTTCGAAAATAGCATCTTGGAGCACCCTGTACTACCTGTACTTAAAGAACTGTAGCGCAGAAGTAATTTGCTAACGTGCGAATAGTAGGCGAATTGAAGGAAATAGAGAGCTTTATTATTGAGTTTGTTTGAAAATGATTTTTTTTCAATTTATGAATTATTGTATCTTATTAAAATGTATAGGATTACTGGCCACTAGCCCTACCCGTGTGTTAAATTAATGTCGCCATTGTAGCGGCACGTTGTATATCCTGCAACGGGTTTGAGGCCAAATAAGAAAACTTCTGCCATACTTCTGAGTGGAATCAATACAAAAGAACGTTATTATGGAGAGAAGACGTCCTTTGAGCCGAGAAAAAATATCAGAGCCGTGGGAATGTTGGAAGCTGGTTCTCGGCAACGTGCTGTGGCAATCGCTCTGGGCACTACGCAGAGTGTTATAAGTCGACTTTGGACACGTTACCGCATCACTGGCAGGGTGGCAGAGCTACCTCCTTCTGCGAAGCAGTTATGCTCGTGAAGGAGGAGGCGAGACGCGTGAGGGAGAGGTAAACTTTGCGCCCTCACGACCCTAGTCGCCGCAGGAGACGCCCTGGGCGTCGGGAATTGGCAGCCGATTCCCGGCCACCGTAGGCGCGGGCTTGCGGACGGCGAGCAATGGGTAGCTCACCGTCCTGTAAGGACCAGGCCCGAGTCGACGGCACGTTGTGTTCCACGCGCGCCTCAAAGAGATGTCAGCAGCATTGAAGGGGTCCGCTAGGACCGATGCCAGCCGGGGTTGCGGGATGTTCGAAAGAGTTACCGTGGCCCTGGCACAGGCAACAGAAGCAACACGGGTGGGTTTTAGTCAGTAAAAGTCTGACACGCCCTCCCGCTCCGCCCAGAGCGGGAGAAGTCATTTGATGATTTCCCATCCACATAAAAAAAAAGGGTGACAGAGCGACATGGAGGACAAGCTCGCATCACTGCTCGAATTACTGCTTGACGAAATCGTACAATGACCGCGATGATGCTGGTTACGAGGCTTCATAGGTCTGCAGGGATGTTAATAAGCGATCAAACCATAAGAAATCGCTAGCATGAAGTCAATTTCCGCTCTCGAAGGCCGCTACGTTACAATGGGCTCGTGAACACAGAAATTGGGCAGAAGCAGACTGGCATTTTGTGTGTTTTTCTCGCTTTGGTATGAGGCCAGATACTAGACGTACACGGTGTTGGAGGACTCCTGGACGCCAAGAACGTTTAAAATCTTGCCAGGTTGTCCATGCATACAGGCAGTGCTGGAACAATCACGTTATCTGATTTGGATGAACTCATATTGAGTGCGCCAAATCGCTGCGATTGTGTTGTACGCGTTAACGGCGGAAATACAAACTTGTTTATTTTACGCAGTAAAAACTTTTATTTTTATCTTTTTATCACATTTTAATGTCAAGATTAACTAAAACGTGTTTCAATTCGTTATTTGGACATATTTGTAAATGGTTTTAAGTTATATTATTGTTTTATCTTATTGATAGGTTTTCCTACGAAGTTTATTAATTCGTAAGAAAATACTTTTAAAATGTAAAAATATGCAGAATTTTGGTATCTAAAGTCTTGAATCAAAAAAAGGGGAAAAAAATAACAAAACTTGATTTTAGTTTGAAACGTGATCGTTTTATTGTGAACTAAATTACATGAAAGTCATACGAATAGGAAATATTGTCCAGATTACGAACCAATTACAGTTATAGATGGGTTTCATAGTAACATAGAGAGAAATCGGGGTTTAAACGCAAGTATTCCGTAAGGGGGCGGGGCCTTGCCAAGACCGCCGCCATTATAGCCAATTTTTATGATTCGCGAATGCCAGTCAAAGGGTTAGATATATGTTGCTACAAGCATTCATTACACAAATACACAAGGTAATGTTCAAGGCATCGATCGAATAATAGATATATAAGTAACTCGTATTTTTTTGATTTTCCTTGTTTTGTTATAGGAAAGGTTTCGTCTAGAGACTACACTTCATCGACAAGATCGTATTGTTTACGAGTGATACGTTTTTTTAACCTTCAGAGACCCCATTTGGACAGGCACCAGTCTTGGAGATTGACGGCAAGCAGTACGCACAGAGCCTGGCCATCTCCCGGTACCTCGGCCGCAAGTACGGGCTGGTTGGAGACACTCCTGAGGATGCCCTGGAGATCGACCAGAACGTCGACCTACTCAACGACCTCCGTGAAAGTAAGTATCAGCTTCTCTACGTGCATATACTGGCCTCAGGCCAAATTCCAGTTTTTAAAATATTTTAACAATACTAAACTTTAAACTTTTAAAACACCCTTGCGGAGTGTTTAATAATACTTTGTTTTATTGTAGAAGCTGCACATGTCGAGTATGAAAATGATGAGGTTGTAAAGGAAGCACAATATGCTGACTATGCCCAGAATGTGTTCCCAGACTACCTGGAGAGACTCAACGCTATTGTCGTTAAGAACAACGGTCACATTGCCCTCGGAAAGGTACTAGAAAATCAATGGGATAGTGTTTTTTTTTTTGCTTTTGTTTGGCTAAACCTAAACGCATGACCTGCGAGGCAATTGTGTAACACCTACAGTAGGAATCGATTTTATTTTGACAGTTCAATAACATTTATTGCGTTATTTACGTTGTTGAGCAGACAAATTTTTTGAACAGATGAAGCTCAATGAATTAGCAATATGCTTCAAAATCAATTCAATGGTGATCGATCGATAGTGTGTTACGCAATTAGGGTGCTGAACAAGGCATTTATTTTTACTCATAAATATTACGGAGAATAGTAGTTAAGTTACAGGCAGGAATGTACTATAGTCTTAGTTTCCGATTAGCATGTAACTGATAATCTAGAAGTCTAGAGTCATGAAAGAGTAAGCAATCGTGAGTGCGATATAGCATCGAATATTAATCTATCCTCAATATTAAAGACCTACCTGTATTCTCCAAAGGGTTATGCGGAGGCGTTGGTACCTTTATTATACACCCACATTCCAGCTACTGAGTATTCGTGTTATTAATCATCCTCATCTGTTTGCAGTTGACATGGGGAGACTTTGTGTTAGCGGGTATATTCGACTACCTAAAACACATGCTGAGGATGCCTGATCTCGAGAAGAAGTACCCTGCCTTCCAGAAAGTCATTGACAACGTGTACACCATTCCTAAAGTCAAGGCCTTCGATGACGCCACCCCTGAAAGGGAATTTGATATCTAACATTCTGATAATCAATGCAAAAGTGTTATTTTTAAGATTAAATACCAAGTATTATTTAATATACTTAGTTTTTATAGAGTTTCATACTATGAAACTTCCCAAAAGACTGCCGTTTAAGTTTATTGTTATGAACATGCAATTAATATCTGACAAAGATGACATTAATATTTATTTCTGTCACAAATTTACAGTCTGCAGGAAAACTCGAATAACTCAAATTGCCTGTTTTAAATTGGGTACGTATTACATTACCGAAATTTAAAAGACCGAATTTTAAAATACCGATGGACGGAATCCCGAAAATTGAAACGCCGAATGGTTGTTTGGTCGAAAGTTTTAAATCTCGAAAGTTCATTTGCCCGAAAGTTTAAAATCCCGAAGTTTAAAAACCCGAAGTTTAAAAACTCGAAATTTAAAAACCCGGAGTTTAAAATGCCGTAGTTTAAAATCCCGAAATTGTTACCATTTCCGAGATAAACGATTTTTTGTAAACCTAAAAAGCGTAGTCAGCTGCAAGAAACCATGCAAGCAAGTAAGCATGCAAGCAAGCATGCAAACAAGCATGCAAGCGTGCATGCAACATGAAAGCGAGCACACAGCATGCAAGCAAACATGCAACATGCAGCAGGCATGGTTTCTGTCACGGCTCCGGCGCTGTGGGGCTCCGGCGGTCCCACGCGAGCTTATCATCGCAGATGCTTTTAACGCTCACCACCGCAGCTTCGGCTTTGGCCGGCCAGCCTCAGCCGCGGTGGCGGGCGTTTAAAACCACCTGCTCTTCAGCTCGCGGGCCACCTCGCCCTTCCGCGCCTACGCGAATTTAAATTACACTCTAGGGGTAGGGCAGACAAGACCACGTGGAGTCGGTTTTGCAGCGATCCGTTTCTGTCCCTGACATTTGTAGCTCAACATATTGACTTTAAATACAATATTTTAATTTTATGTTAAAGTTAGAAATGGTAGTTTATAGAAATGGCCGTAAAATTCGTAATAAAATTATTCTAAATAAAATTACCCACATAATTGGTATATAACATAATTAAAACAAAAGTTTAAATGATAATCATACGTATAATTAGGAAAATGAATGGTAAATCGAGTATTTCAACATTCGCGAATACATTCGTAGTAAGGGTAGCTCGGCACTTATAAATATCATGTCTCTTATATTCACAGTTCCAATAGCATTTAGCCGTGGTTTGCCGGTTCTTTGTAAACACAAAACCGCCTACCTGTACTTTAAATCCACCTTTTTGAGACCTGAACACTTTAAAAGTATCTTGACTCATTATAACAACCACTCGGTACTAAATAGCTAACAGTAACTACAAATTAATAAAACATTACGGAACAAAATAATGTTTCGAGATCTACCCCCGCTATAAAAAATATTAAAACATGTTAAGCAGAATGCCCACCGTCATAACAGTGTTGTAGTGCCATGTGTGAGTAATCGCAGGAACTACGTTGGCGCTCTTTGGGATTTCATCCATCGGTATTTCGTCCATTCGGGATTTAGTTCATTCGGGATTTTGTCCTTTCGGGCATTTGAACATCGGTATTTTGTGTTGCGATATAACGACTATCGGCATTTAAAACTTTCGGTATTTTGAATTTCGGTGTTTTGGACGTCGGTATTTCAAACATAGGTATTATGAACTTTCGGGATTTTGATACGTACCCTTTAAATTATCATTTGTCATGCATTGAAATTTTAGTGTAACGTTGCAGTTTGCAAGTTACAATTTAAAAGAGAACCCAAGAACCCTTAATAATAACACACCTATGTACACGTAAAACTATACTATTTACACAAAACTTTCAAAAATAACCTAGTATAATATTTATAAGTCAACCTAACTTAAATACAACATTAAAATTATGTAATATTATACGGAACCTTCGAGCGTTTATTAACTTAAAGGGTCTTCGTTCTATGCGCCCGCGCATCTCTAAAGCGATCATTGCCGAGCGTCGTCGCCGAGGAGTGGCGATTCGGTTAGGTCCGGTAAGGACGATGACTAGTCAACACAGAGTACATTATTATATAATTATGCTAGTCAAATTGACAACATTTGTTGTGATGGCTGTGTCGCTCGCTCCGACTGCACCTAAATAATTTTGTTATATACGTCACGAAATCCCTCTAGGGACTCTAGTCTACTCTACTACGCTTTCATCACGTCGTAGTTCCAGCATCGAGGAGGACGCTTGGAGAAGATCCTCTGCCGCAGAGTGACTCACCCCTACCCTACTCTGAAGTTATCAATTTATACAGAACCTGGAACTGGAGCCGACAGTTGCGGGCAAAGTCTGAGCCGGAACATCATCGCCTTGGAAACGGTCCAGGCCAGTGTTCCCTGCGCCATTACTACCCTCATCACATTATTCATTTAGAGCAGGAAAATTCCGAGTACAAGAAACGCATGGCGGCTTTGGAACGCGGCTAAAATCACCTGGAATCTAATGTGCTTTCTTCAACTATAGAAATCCGTAACTTACCCAAGCAGGAAAAGGAAAACAAGAAAGTACTAATTGATACGATCCAGCAACTTGGCGGGACACTAGGACTTGATTAGGGTATACACCGGTCCGAGATTTGGAACATATTTCGTTCCCAGTCTGAAGCAGTAGTTGTTGGCTTCACCAGCACCATAAGGAGACAGTCGTTGGTCCCTAAGTGCAAAATCTTCAACAAGAGCAGGCGCGAGAATAAGCTAGCACCTTTGAACTCACAGCTCATTAATCTACTCGGCGCACCTTGCACTGTATACATATTAGAGTACCTAACTTCTAACGCTAGGCATCTTTTTCACGTTGCCCGCCTCAATGTTAAGAATAAAAAGCTCCATGCAGCGTGGACCCCATATGGGAAGATATATGTCAAGAAAGATGAAAATTCAACACCAGTCTGTATTGACCAAGAAACTGATTTATACGAGCTGATGATCTGACTACTTTTAAACTCTTATTGTTCCTATTATGCAATTATTTTAGCATGCATCTTTGTATTTTACCTGTTCATATTAAGTTCCTTTTTCGGCATAATGTTTTATGAAATGTTTTTTGTAAATTAAAAAATAATTTCACTCGTAACCAACGAAAAAATAGTATAGTTCTTAGTGTCCCGGTACGACGCATGCGTGCTAGGCGCAGTTCATCAAAAACATCAATAAAGAAAAAGAGTATAATTGTTAAAAATACCAAAAAGAAAAACTTTGTTTTTAAACAAAATCATTTTAAAAGGCCTAGGAAAACCGATAATTTTATAAAAAAGTTTTCTAATATACTTAAGGTACAAGTTTTTGAAATTAAATAAGCCACTTTTTAAATTATTTATAGATACTTTTATTAATAGCAATGAATGGAAACTTTTTCTTTCTATAATCATCTAACCTTTTTGGTTGTCTGGTAAGGCCATGTATTTTTTTCTTTTTATATCATTTAACTTTTATTGTCATGTCAATGTAATTTGGATGTAAACATCATTTATATTAGCTCATTATTTTTTTTGGTGAATGTAATATTATAGTAATGCATTGTTTGTGTGTGTTTCATATGTACGGGACACATCGAATGCGGCAGGGAGTGCCAGTGAGAGGCCGCGCTTCTCAGCCCTCCTCCGAGCTTGAGGGAGAGCTTCATCTGGGCTTCATCTGCCCGTCATCTGCGCTTCGTCTTCTATGTTTAATATTCACACGGCCCAGAATAGCATAGTCATCCTCCAGATTTATTAAGGCGTATTAGAAGAGGGAAAAAGGTATTTGAAACTGTGGTTCCATCCTAGCAGGGGGGGGGGGGGTAAGCAGTCTGTCTGAAGTTGTAACCAGCCTTGCTGACGGCATATAGTCCTTGCAAGGTATGTCAGGTTGACACAATTGGTTCAACTGACGATTGTGGACCCACAGTTTGGTCAGAATTATCTGACAGTCTATGGAGCTTAGTGAGTTCGCGATATTTTGAGATTTTTCCCTCTGGAGTGTGGCCATGAGTTAGGAATTCGTATGAACTATTGCTTCTTGAACTTTTAGCTCCCTCACGCTCATCAACGTCCGGTGTGGTAGAAGTTTAGGTTGATTAGTTTAAATTTTCTTCCTTATGCCCCCTCTGGACAGATGTGAAGTTGTCATGTCATATTTGCGTTTAAGAGGCACGTTGGTCTTTTTTGCTTGCGGGGTTTTTGGCCAACGAGGTTGGAACAGTAAAATGTTAGTTTGCGTGGGTGCTTTGTGGCATATATTAAAGTTTAGTTTGGCTGGCACTTGACGGAATGCCGGGACTTCGCGGTTCGTTCTTACTGAGTCCAGCTTTCTTTTGTAAGGGATAGACCCCATGTTGTAAATTTCGGCCCCCGCATAGGTCCTTCTCCTGATAGGCGTAGGCAGGCTAAATCAATGGTTGTCTTAATGTTCGTCTCCTGTGGATAAAATGGGGTACCCTGGTAGCCCAGTTTATCCAGTGGGGGCGTGGCTGATGTAGAGGCTTTAATCGGGCCTGCCTCCAACATAAATCCTCCGTGAATTGTTTCATTGGCTGATAAGACAAACACTGGTTTATTGAAATATAGAATAGGTGTAAACTATGACATATAGACAAATTGTTTTATATTGAGTCAGTGCTAGCTTTACGGTTGACAATGTAACGTGCTTTCCCATAAGTCAATAAATAGTAATAGCAGTACTCCTATGTGTCTCATTCATATATCCAAGAACACACCTCTAGACGAGACCACACTCACAGACGTAGTGGTCTGCCCTAGTATCGTGGCAGATCATTACAGTACCTATGCAGCTTGTCACTTCTTTTATATCCAATGATTAATACAAAAAGCGTAGAGCGCTTTTTAGTTGTGCGTATTTTTACTTAATTTAAACAAAGCGAGTATCTTAATAATGATAATTTGTTTACCACTTAAATATTTTCTACCATAAAAGTTACCATTTCGTAGCGTTCCCCCAAACGAACGTTAATATTCGAATCCGTTAGCAAATAGAACGGTTGTGAATAGCTAGTGAAGGTCGCGGGAATTCGTGGTAGTACAAGGACAGAACCGCTGGATGTGACGCCCGACGGGGGAGGTCTATGCCCAACAGTGGACGTCTTTGGGCTGAAATGTTGATGATAATGGTGATGAAGAACGTTACTTATACCGTGCTTATACCTAATATCAACGGAATAACACAAAAACAGTTGCGAGAAAATGGTCCTACCTCTTTACAACAATCGATTGGTAATAATGATAAAAGTTATATCAGATATAAGTTTTGAATACCATACGTATAAGTATATAATAAACTATGGATAATACATTACAGTATTAGCTACTTTAGGCGTGATGTTATGTGCCGCGGGATGTTCGAAAGAGTTACCGTGGCCCCGGCACAGGCAACTGAAGGAACACGGGTGGGTTTTAGTCAGTAAAAGTCTGACACGCCCTCCCGCTCCGCCCAGAGCGGGAGAAGTCATTTGATGATTTCTCACCCAAAAAAAAAAAGAAAAAGGCGTGATGTTATGTTGATGCCTAGTATTTATTATATCCGGATTTCTATGATTATAACTATAGGAATATAAAAAGATAAAGTTACACAATATCGTTCAAGTGGTTAGGTAGCGTGGGTTTTGTTTTATCATACAAGGTCATCGTACGGTGATAAGCCAAAAGTAAGATCAGTTACTCGTGACTCAGTTACTGTTAAAATGAAACAAAAAATCTAAATGACAAAGAAGAAGAAGAAGAATAAAGTAATAAAAGACATATACAAACCAAAATAACAATTCACATATGAAATTGGTCGATTAAAAGCAAATTACCTATAGAGAATTAGGCATATTTTTACACCGTTCGAAAATTTCACAGATGCATAATAAAAGACAAGGTAAATAATGCATTGTCTTCTTAGCTCTTCGTAGGCGTTTGGTTTTTATAACCTCGCTCGTATTTTTTTAAAGCTCCCTTCCTGCTGTTAGTTGCTATAAAACCCCCATTCTTTATGAATTTGAAGTATATATGTAGTATGTAAGGTAACATTAAGGTGCCATCAGATTTGTTCAGTAGTAAGTATATCATTAAGGGTGGTAACGGCCCCGACTTACGTGTTCTAGATCTTGTGTTCGAACCCAGACAGGCACTTTGTGTAAATAATTTCATCAGCACTGCTCTCAAAACGGTGAAGGAAAACATCGTGGCGAAACCGGATGTCCTAGAACCGAAAATTCGAAGACATGTGACATCTACCAACCTACACTGGGCCCGCGTGGTAGATTACAGCCCACACCCTCACGAAGAGAGGAGGCCTGAGTCCCAGCATTGGGAACATTGTAGGCTGATTATGATATCATTAAGGTGTCAACAGATATGTTCAATTTTTGATGAACGTCATTGTCGCTCTATATGTTTAGAGGATCTCCTAGACTTACTCAGTTTTTCGATCGTTATTATCGCCTGTTAACGGTCGATAAATAATAAGGTTAAAAAACTTTTTTGCAAAAAAAAAACAGACTTCCAAAAAACACTACAAAGTGAAAAATAATTTTAATTTCGGAAGTCGGTGTTATTGGATCTGTATTTTAGGTTTTTCCACCGACTTCCGAAATTAAAGTTATTTTTCACTTAGTAGTGTTTTTTTTCGGAAGTCGGTTGTTTTTTTTCGCAAAAAATTTATTATTTTTCACTTTTTAGTGGGTCGGTTTGTAATTTATCTAAGTTCCAATAGCCTAATGACAACTGCTCATCCCATTTTACAAAACATTGCTTTGCATCCCGATGCAGGGGCGTTAATCGTTAATTGTTGAGGAGTTCTCCTGGCACTTTGCCATCAGCTCCACTTCATTATTTATACATTGCGACGAGCTTATATTGCTTAGCAATCATTTTAAAGTTATCGAATTTCAACCCGTGAAATATTTATTATTGAGTTGTTCCAGTGGCCAGCTGTGGTCTCCATCATCAGTTCCATTTCACTGCTTCCCGAGAGCAAATGCACAAGTTACTATAAAAAACACCCAAATCGCTATAGGCGTGTCTATAATATTTGAAGAGTTCCCTCGATTTCTCCAGGATCTCATCATCAGATCAGATCAGAAAAAACACAGGAGACCCCATTGTCATTAGGTCAGCCTAATGACAATGGGGTCTCTTGTGTTTTTTTTTGAAAGTCATCAATACCACTCTCTAAGTCCAAGTAATTCTAAGAATGACTATTTCATGAAATCTTTACATTTGACGATTATACAAAGCGACCTCGCTATGAACTACTTAAGTCACACATATCGTAATGTAGGTACTATTGTAGAGACTTCAGATAAGAAGGAGAATTTTTCATCAGCATATCTAAAAATAATATTTTCTCCTAAGATATTCTCTCGAATCTGGACCTTGCCACCAATTCAAACTTAAACTTGTTGTGGTAATTTCCATCCTACTCTATGCTAGTTTCTTTGCCCCTTCTTTTCCTTCTATGATCTGTTTAATAGTCGTACCATACTCATACGATATATACCTGTGGTAGGATACGTGTAGAGTTGATAGATTATCAATATCTACACTTGATTTCTTATCATTACGTACTTTAGTTTTACAGTTCTGACTAACGTATTTCTACCGCTCAGCCAGCAACTCGTCAGTATTTGTGTGATCACTTCCTCGGCCATAACTTTGTTCTGTGGAATCCTCTGAAATAAATCGTAAGTAACTGCTGATTATGAACCTTTTGTTTATAACTGCTTCGAGTTTCAATAAAGTAACTATTAATTAGTGTAGAAAATCTCTTAATTTATGTTATTTTACCTCTAACTTTTCTCTTTACACCAATCTGGGTGAATACCTCGTTTACAAGGTAATTTGTTGCATTTGATTATATTAATATATTGCGAAATGGTTGAACGTTTTAAGTTTATTCAACGCTTATTTAAACATATGTACATCGAAAAATGTGGTTTACTAAATAAATATCTTAATAGTTTACTATATAATTGATTTATTATCAAGTTTTATCCAACTTTGAGTTTATTTAATGAAATTCTGTAATAATTTTCTCAATTTTGTATGATAGCAATTAATGGTACATGTTACCTACAATACCGCGATGTTCTAAACTTAAAGCTTTATTACCTTTTTAAGTGCGTTATCTTTTCTTCAGCCTCATTTTATGCTTAGTTGTTTGTTTTCATCTTTCGTAGTAATTGACACATATATTTGAATTTTCTCAAACATGCTTGGAAATTCGCGCATTGTTTTGACAACCTTCTTCGAGATAAATCGAAAATGCTGTATCTGTCAAATATATGCGTGCAGCGGCCGGCAATGTTTGTATGGAAATCCATATCTGTCGTGTTTAGCGGCCGGCAATGTTAGTATGAAAATCCATATTTGTCGTGTTTAGCGGCTGGCAATGTTAGTATGAAAATCCATATCTGTCGTGTTTAGCGGCCGAATAAATTACTATGAAAACTCCTATCTGTCGTGTAATTTAAAAATGGAACGAACTTTTTACTTCGACAAATGGCAACCAAGGAGGTTGTATTAAAGATTATATTTAAATCTCGAACTGGCTTAGCAAATACAGCTGTTTAAAGTAAAATAGAAACAAATTAACATATTGAAGCGCGAAAAATTATTGTTGTTCGTTATTGATCCTGGAATTTATAATTAATTGTTGAATTATCGCGCATCATTTGAGAAAAACACTTGGTATACAATCCTTGGCCGCAACCAGACATTGATGGACTCACGTATCGTTTGTCCATCAATGCCTCTATTGTCGGTCGCTGCAGTAATGTACTATTTCATAATTTGTAATACTGTCGCTTTTCCAGAATCATGTCGAAATATGTGTACTACTACTTCAACGTAAGGGCTCTAGGCGAGGCACCCCGTCTACTGTTTGCATACGGTGGCCAGGAGTTTGATGACATCCGCTTGGCTAGCGCAGACTGGCCGGCATTCAAGCTAAGTAAGTACTCTTGTAGCAATGTCTTTATGTCTAAAGGCCAACAGGCTAAACACGAACCTAGCTGTGGCGCGATAAACGTTCATTACGGATAAAGTATTTAGATTGGCGTTATTGATCGGTAATTATTAGCCCCCCAAAATGGTAAATCTGTACAATCAGGTAGCTAAGTATGCGATTTGTACACACATCAAAAGTGTCTAGGGTTAGAGCACGTTTTTGCTAGTTACTAAAAATCAGGTTTTTAATGATATTTTTTGTAACTCCTATGGATACTTTTTAGTCAATTTCGTCATTTGAAAAGGGAATAGTGTTTAAATTTTGGTCAAAAGATGAATATCGTTCGGTGAGAGTCGTATTCCTATAAAGCGTGTCGCTTTAATGGCGACTTAACACACGTATACGGTTTGGCGTTTTCGTTTTATGAAGATATTTTAATTTAATTATACTTTATTATTTACAATTTTCGAAAATAGCATCTTGGAGCACCCTGTACTACCTGTACTTAAAGAACTGTAGCGCAGAAGTAATTTGCTAACGTGCGAATAGTAGGCGAATTGAAGGAAATAGAGAGCTTTATTATTGAGTTTGTTTGAAAATGATTTTTTTTCAATTTATGAATTATTGTATCTTATTAAAATGTATAGGATTACTGGCCACTAGCCCTACCCGCGTGTTAAATATGTCGCCATTGTAGCGGCACGTTGTATATCCTGCAACGGGTTTGAGGTCAAATAAGAAAACTTCTGCCATACTTCTGAGTGGAATCAATACAAAAGGACGTTATTATGGAGAGAAGACGTCCTTTGAGCCGAGAAAAAATATCAGAGCCGTGGGAATGTTGGAAGCTGGTTCTCGGTAACGTGCTGTGGCAATCGCTCTGGGCACTACGCAGAGTGTTATAAGTCGACTTTGGACACGTTACCGCATCACTGGCAGGGTGGCAGAGCTACCTCCTTCTGCGAAGCAGTTATGCTCGTGAAGGAGGAGGCGAGACGCGTGAGGGAGAGGTAAACTTTGCGCCCTCACGACCCTAGTCGCCGCAGGAGACGCCCTGGGCGTCGGGAATTGGCAGCCGATTCCCGGCCACCGTAGGCGCGGGCTTGCGGACGGCGAGCAATGGGTAGCTCACCGTCCTGTAAGGACCAGGCCCGAGTCGACGGCACGTTGTGTTCCACGCGCGCCTCAAAGAGATGTCAGCAGCATTGAAGGGGTCCGCTAGGACCGATGCCAGCCGGGGTTGCGGGATGTTCGAAAGAGTTACCGTGGCCCTGGCACAGGCAACAGAAGCAACACGGGTGGGTTTTAGTCAGTAAAAGTCTGACACGCCCTCCCGCTCCGCCCAGAGCGGGAGAAGTCATTTGATGATTTCCCATCCACAAAAAAAAAAAGGGTGACAGAGCGACATGGAGGACAAGCTCGCATCACTGCTCGAATTACTGCTTGACGAAATCGTACAATGACCGCGATGATGCTGGTTACGAGGCTTCATAGGTCTTCAGGGATGTTAATAAGCGATCAAACCATAAGAAATCGCTAGCATGAAGTCAATTTCCGCTCTCGAAGGCCGCTACGTTACAATGGGCTCGTGAACACAGAAATTGGGCAGAAGCAGACTGGCATTTTGTGTGTTTTTCTCGCTTTGGTATGAGGCCAGATACTAGACGTACACGGTGTTGGAGGACTCCTGGACGCCAAGAACGTTTAAAATCTTGCCAGGTTGTCCATGCATACAGGCAGTGCTGGAACAATCACGTTATCTGATTTGGATGAACTCATATTGAGTGCGCCAAATCGCTGCGATTGTGTTGTACGCGTTAACGGCGGAAATACAAACTTGTTTATTTTACGCAGTAAAAACTTTTATTTTTATCTTTTTATCACATTTTAATGTCAAGATTAACTAAAACGTGTTTCAATTCGTTATTTGGACATATTTGTAAATGGTTTTAAGTTATATTATTGTTTTATCTTATTGATAGGTTTTCCTACGAAGTTTATTAATTCGTAAGAAAATACTTTTAAAATGTAAAAATATGCAGAATTTTGGTATCTAAAGTCTTGAATCAAAAAAAGGGGAAAAAAATAACAAAACTTGATTTTAGTTTGAAACGTGATCGTTTTATTGTGAACTAAATTACATGAAAGTCATACGAATAGGAAATATTGTACAGATTACGAACCAATTACAGTTATAGATGGGTTTCATAGTAACATAGAGAGAAATCGGGGTTTAAACGCAAGTATTCCGTAAGGGGGCGGGGCCTCGCCAAGACCGCCGCCATTATAGCCAATTTTTATGATTCGCGAATGCCAGTCAAAGGGTTAGATATCTGTTGCTACAAGCATTCATTACACAAATACACAAGGTAATGTTCAAGGCATCGATCGAATAATAGATATATAAGTAACTCGTATTTTTTTGATTTTCCTTGTTTTGTTATAGGAAAGGTTTCGTCTAGAGACTACACTTCATCGACAAGATCGTATTGTTTACGAGTGATACGTTTTTTTAACCTTCAGAGACCCCATTTGGACAGGCACCAGTCTTGGAGATTGACGGCAAGCAGTACGCACAGAGCCTGGCCATCTCCCGGTACCTCGGCCGCAAGTACGGGCTGGTCGGAGACACTCCTGAGGATGCCCTGGAGATCGACCAGAACGTCGACCTACTCAACGACCTCCGTGAAAGTAAGTATTAGCTTCTCTTCGTGCAGATACTGGCCTCAGGCCAAATTCCAGTTTTTAAAATATTTTAACAATACTAAACTTTAAACTTTTAAAACACCCTTGCGGAGTATTTAATAATACTTTGTTTTATTGTAGAAGCTGCACATGTCGAGTATGAAAAAGATGAGGTTGTAAAGGAAGCAAAATATGCTGACTATGCCCAGAATGTGTTCCCAGACTACCTGGAGAGACTCAACGCTATTGTCGTTAAGAACAACGGTCACATTGCCCTCGGAAAGGTATACTAGAAAATCAATGGGATAATGTTTTTTTTGCTTTTGTTTGACTAAACCTAAACGCATGACCTGCGGGGCAATTGTGTAACACACCTACAGTAGGAATCGATTTCATTTTGACAGTTCAACAACGTTAATTGCGTTATTTACGTTGTTGAGCAGACAAATTTTTTGAACATATGAAGCTCAATGGATTAGCAATATGCTTCAAAATCAATTCAATGGTGATCGATCGATAGTGTGTTATGCAATTAGGGTGCTGAACAAGGCATTTATTTTTACTCATAAATATTACGGAGAATAGTAGTTAAGTTACAGGCAGGAATGTATGTACTATAGTCTTAGTTTCCGATTAGCATGTAACTGATAATCTAGAAGTCTAGAGTCATGAAAGAGTAAGCAATCATGAGCGCGATATAGCATCGAATATTAATCTATCCTCAATATTAAAGACCTGCCTGTATTCTCCAAAGGGTTATGCGGAGGCGTTGGTACCTTTATTATACACCCACATTCCAGCTACTGAGTATTCGTGTTATTAATCATCCTCATCTGTTTGCAGTTGACATGGGGAGACTTTGTGTTAGCGGGTATATTCGACTACCTAAAAAGGATGCTGAGGACGCCTGACCTCGAGAAGAAGTACCCTGCCTTCCAGAAAGTCATTGACAACGTGTACTCCATTCCTAAAGTCAAGGCATACTATGAAACTTCCCAAAAGACTGCCGTTTAAGTTTATTGTTATGAACTTGCAATTAATATCTAATAAAGATGACATTAATATTTATTTCTGTCACAAATTTACAGTCTGCAGGAAAACTCGAATAACTAAAATTGCCTGTTTTAAATTATCATTTGTCATGCATTAAAATTTTAGTGTAACGTTGCAGTTTGCAAGTTACAATTTAAAAGAGAACCCAAGAACCTTTAATAATAACAAACTTATGTAAACTTAAAACTATACTATTACACAAAACTTTCAAAAATAACCTAGTATAATATTTATAAGTAAACCTAACTTAAATACAACTTACACAGCATTAAAATTATATAATATTATACGGAACCTTCGAGCGTTTATTAACTTAAAGGGTCTTGGTTCTATGTGCCCGCGCATATCTAAAGCGATCATTGCCGAGCGTCGCCGAGGATTGGCGATTCGGTTAGGTCCAGTAAGGACGATGACTAGTCAAATTGAGAGCATTTGAGACCGCTGTGTCGCTCGCTCCGACTGCACCTAAATAATTTTGTTAAATACGTCGCGCAATCCCTCTACGGATTCTAGTTTACCCTACGACGCTTTCGCTACTTCGTAGTTCCAGCGTCGAGGAGGACGCTTGGAGAAGATCCTCTGCCGCAAAGTGACTCACGCCTCTACTCTGAAGTTATCAATTTATACAGAACCTGGGACTGGAGCCGAGAGTTGCGGGCAAAGTCTGAGCTGGACCATCATCGCCTTGGAAACGGTCCAGGCCAGTGTTCCCTACCCCATTACTACCCTCTGCAACCAGGACTTATACGGTCACGGAAGTTTAAGCAATAAATAATAAGTATACTCAATCATCGAGGTCTTATTATTTACAAACCCCTACATACCTACCTGCTGACAACTCCAATAAGAGAAGTGTTACATTAGGTTTTAAGAAGCAAACTTAAATACTAGTAAAAAAAATATTTCTTGTTTTGACATGAAAGGAATAAAATAGGACATAGAACACTGCCTTGGGGCACACCGGAAACTCACTATGCATAACGTCTAGCTAGTTTCTCTAATTATTGTGTCTCTTACTTGCGAGGTATTTGTGGTCATTTAAAAAAGCTGTCAATGTAAATCAGTGCATTAGACCCATAAATAATTTATCAATTATAGTGGGAGACGAATTCATAAGCCTAATATCAGTTGTTGCCCACATTTTGTCGAGTTATACAAGCATATATATATGGAGTAGCAGATTTTTTTTTCGCGATTGCAGAGATCTATTTTCCCATGATAAAAGTTGTTAATTTTCATACTCTCTTAAAAATGTCCCTCGGTTAACAGACTATAGTAATAATTATTTTTTAATTTTATTTTTTATTAATTTTATTTATTTATTAAAAACCCCGTTGTTATAAAAATAACAACAGTGCTTTCCTAAAGTTGTTAACCTACCTACTAAACATCTCAAAGGCAACACGTGAACATATTCGTAAGAAGTTGGCAGAAACATCCCAGAGCTAATTTGTTGGATTTGTTTTCTCCTCAACCGATCGTTATTTCTCCTGACAAAATTTATTTTGTGTATTATGTATGTAAAATACTACTACTACTAATAGTAAGCGTATAGCTCTTTATTAAGTATGTACATAAAACCATACGAATTTCTTTTGTGTTGTAGTGTTGTGTAATGTTGCTGTTGTTGTTATGTATGTATGTATTTATATTTGTTCTTGTATTTTATAGTTATTTTAGAGCTATATATCCCTTATTGCACCTGTCATGTTCTGTCTCTGCATCACCCTAAGGTTGACTGGTAGAAAATTCCTCAAGCTAAGTCCGCCTTTGTACAGTATTTTTTTACTTGTATGTACCTACATAAAGTTTTAATAAATAAATAGGTAAATAATCCTGTTTTAGCATTTGATGAACAAATTCATACTATGGAATTAGTATGTACTATGTATATGCTCCTTGATCCATACATATAAACTGGTAGACCTAACGGATTACCTACTTATCACTAAGTAGCGTTTACCGATGGGTTTCTGAAAATGGATACGTGGTGCGTGAACACTTCTGTGCATAATTTCAATACTTTATTACCTAACGTAACTAGCAATAACTAAATTAAAATTACGTCATATGCTGCTCACAACGGTTTCCATAGAGCAGTTGACTGTTTTCTCCCTATTCTCTTTTTCCTCCACTTTTCTGACTTTCCCGACTCTGTCGCATTCTTCCACTTGCTTAATGGTGTCAAAGAGAGGCACGCCCTTCGTCTCAGGAGTGATGCAGAGGAGTATGCCTGTCGCGATGGCGGAACAGCCAAACAATGTGGATGGTAGCGCGGTAGACACGGTGTTCTGCAAAAAATAAATAAATGGTATAGAAAACTTAGAACTAAACCCTGTGATGGACTGACTGACAATCGTACTAGAGTTAAGTTGGAATTTTTTGAATATATCTAGAACAATTTTCTGGTCAGATCCTTTCGACCATCGTTACCAACCACATTCATCATTGTTACATTGTATCATTGTTGTTGTTGTTGTTCCATTGTTGTTGTCGTTGTCAAGACGGTAAAATCGGCTAAGTTTAATTTAAAGTGTAGTGGTTACCAGAATAGGTGAGAGTGGTGCAAGCATGCCGCCGACCCTGGACGCGAAGGCTCCGAGCCCCAGCAGAGTGCCCCGCACGCTGGTGGGGAACAGCTCCATTGTGTAAGTGATGGCGCCAGTATAACACACGGAGATGATTACTTTGCCAATGAGGAACAGCGTGATCTTCGCCCAAACGTATTCTGAAAAGACAGAATTTATTTGTGGATAAAATTTTATTGTGTAACTTACAAAGTGGTGGGGGTGTATGTACACATTTGGGTATACATGCCGTCATTAATTAATCTATGAGTAATCTCTTTATTTTTCGCATTTTTGTAATGTATCATATTTATTAAGGGGCAATGAACTATTTGTTCAAATCTATACTTACGATCCGGTACTAACGCTGACACAACGCACACTGCGCCACATAAGATATATCCTCCCATCAGCGGAAACTTCCTGCCGAACTTGTTCATTAGGTACAAACAGATGATCTCCCCTGGAAACGACATCACGGTGGACAGCAAGAAGTTCACGTACTTATCCCCCGGCAGCCACACAGAGTTTATCATCAAGCCGTAGTACACGAAACTAGAAGTGAATCGACACATCCCTCCTACTAATAGTCTCTTCATAATGGCTTTAGAAGTAAAAATATCTCCGTAACTCTCTTTAATCTGGTGTTCAGCAATATCAAACTTATCTTTAAGTTCAACTTCAGTCATTGCGGCTAATTCTTCATAGTTAATGTTAATTTTATTCGTTCTTGCTATTCGTTTCAATGATGCTTTAGCTTTATCATGTTTCCCGTTAACGATTTGCCATCTGGGGCTCTCATAGACGAGGAAGATGTAGGTAATGAAGAAGATGAGCGGTCCGTTGATGATGTAAATGAGCGTTTTCCAGTGAGGCACGAACATGGCGATGCAGGCGAACATACACTCGCCGAGGTAGATTGCATATGCGAATAGGACACCTGCTAGTAGTCTGTGCTTTGTGCTTGCTATCTCTAATACTGGAAAAGATAGAACAAAATATAAGTACCTAAACATTTCGTTGGCAAATTGTGAAGTGAAATTGGCTACGTATCATGGTTCCGATACTCAGTTATAAAAGAATATATGACACATAATATAACATTCCAACACCTGTTTTCCCCGAAGGGTTTGGTAGAGGAGATATAATACATTTTAATAAATAATTTGGTGGCTATCGACACAAGCCGAAATAGCTCAGTTGGGAGAGCGTTAGACTGAAGATCTAAAGGTCCCTGGTTCAATCCCGGGTTTCGGCAGTCTGTCTTTTGCTTCACCTATAAACAACCGACCATTACTGTGACCAAATTTTTACGGGTTTTCCGAAACATTTTCGAGATAATATCGCATCAGGTGCTAAGTTATATTATAGGTCATTGCCACCAGCTTATACGTTTATAGTATATTAAAACGACAGTAGTATGGTAGGGCCGGTCGTTGTGGAGACGTCCAGCAGTGGACTACTTTCGGATGAAATGATGATGAAAACGGTGAGAGGTAAAATAGCTGTGAAAAGACTGTTTTTCGCAGTTATTTAATCTCTAGCAGCATCCACCCTACATCAACTTTATTATAACACGAATAAAGATTATTGTGATTTTGAAACACTTGTCAGTGGCTACAACCCGACAGTAACCTTGTTATAATGATGATAAAGATCACCAATTTTGACAGTAATGCAATATTAGAGTTAAAGGACCGAAGAACAATATACTCACATATGACCATAGTGGCAGCGTACGATCCGCCGCTGACAGCTGCCTCCAAGAACTCAATGATGACGTAGACATAGTACGTGGTCACGAACGTCTTGAGGAGACCGATGCTGCCGCCGATCACGCAGAATATTAGCGTTGGCTTGCGTCCTAACCTGGAACATTTCATTTGACATGGTTTAAGTACTTATTTACTATTGTATGTTTTTGTTGGAAACTCTCCCATGGTGATGATATTTATCGGACTGAACTCAATAAGCTGGTTTTCATATCACCTAACTTTAAACATTTTAAAAGGCTTATAATTTCTCTTATCTCCTGATGTAGTTTTCTCGTAGACATTAGATTGGAAATATTTGATGAGACTGCTACACATTTGTGACGTATTGTATCCACTTGCCTCCTAATAAAAGCATATTTAGAGAAAAGGCTACGGCAAAAGTATTATATATACTTGCTAACGTTATACATGAAAAGCTCACCTATCTGACATCCATCCTGATACTACCATGGAGACCAGCATGCCAGTGCTGTGGATGGTGCCGATCAAGTTTGTCTTCCACGGCTGACAGGCCAGGTCCAGCTGGAATATGACAAAGAATAGATTCAGCAGCACTCTTTTTACGACAGAGCCACGTAAGATTGAGGCTTGGCAACATATAACTTACACAGGGTCAAATAAATTAGTTAGCAAAACTTCGCTATCGATAACTGCATGACAACTGCGGGTATCGGTAGCTTAATGATAAGACGAAAACAAATTAAGTATGACTTGATAGTCTTTTTTTTCGGGTTCATCGATCGCTGGTAGTGTAGTTACCTACTTGAAGTATGAGTTGAGAAAATCGGATTGTTTTGTTTAATCGTGTTTATATATCGATATTCACATTTGTGAAATTTACTTTTGAAAAACCTTTTTAGACTGAAATTTCAAGTAACTAAACTAAGTGCGGTCGTTGACCCTCTCAAAAAATCATCGTATCGTTTTCGTTTTGTTATAAAATGAAACGTCAGATTGTAGATTTTAGTTCTAAATTTTGACACTCCTGGCTGTGTGTCATGACATCAATAATGGCGTCCGAAACAGAAATAATTAAACGAGTAATACAGTGTGAGTCTTTATAATGTGCACATATCGAAATGAGGGAATCTATGCTTAATTTTATCGACGGAAAAAATGTTAAAAAAAATCTAAATATTTATTAATATTTTTTATGGATTTTTAAAAAAAATTGTTTGCTTTTGTGACCCCAGTGTATACAAAACTGTGTAACTTTTAAACTAAACGATTTATCACGATGAAACAAACTCCATAATGTTTGGAAGTAATTAGGTGTCGTCATAAAATAAAAATTATGAAAAAAAAATAGCCACATTTAAAAATAAACATTTTTGTTTGGCAAAAATCTGATTTTTTTTCATTAATTTTTACAAAAATTGTAAAATTTCTCAATAACATGCCCCCATCACATTCTTTTTTTATAACTTTAAGTTATTCTTCATTGTATTAGGAACCTAACGGTAAAAATTGCATGTTTTTAACTCAACCCCAACATTTTTTATCAAATGTCAAAGAAAGGCCCAACGCATAGCTACGCACATTGTTTAGCAGGTAGATAAACTTTTTTTTGTTAACTTTGTTGTGAATGCGCGCGGGTCGTTTCAAAGATGGCACTCCGAACGCGGAATCGTATTGTTCTCATAAGGGTGGTTTGTTTGGGATGATAATTAATGCAAAAGAGTTCAATTGAAACCCATTTATTATTAAATACAAAATTTAATGCATCAGGTTCTCAAAATGTCCACCTCGTTGTTGTAAACACAAAGCCGCGCGAATTAGAATTTGGTGTGTCGCTCTCCTTATCATTTCGGGATCATTGCGAATATCATTCGCACAGTTTATTATGCGGTCACGCAAATCGGCCTCACTGTTGATGGGGGTACTGTAGACGCGTTGCTTCATGGTCCCCCATAGGAAATAATCAAGGGGCGTCAAATCGGGTGAACGCGCAGGCCACCCTACAGGTCCTTGCCGGCCGATCCATTTGTCATGATAATTTTCGTTTAAAAATCTTCTTACATTTGTAGCGTAATGGGCAGGACATCCGTCCATCTGAAGAAACATCCTTTGACGCACAGCCAGTGGGACATCTTCCAATAACTGAGGCATATCATCTCTCAATAGACTTAAAAATCTTTCACCAGTCAACGTTCTCGGCAATATGACTGGTCCAATCAACATGTTATCGATAAGACCAGCCCAAACATTTATCGAAAATCTTACTTGGAAAGTAGATGACCGTTTCAGTTTCGGGTTTTCACCTGCGCGGCACCATCTGTGTAAATTTCGACAGTTAGTAATACCGTCTCTAGTGAATGTCGCTTCGTCCATCCATAGTATTTTTCTTGGAAAGTTTGGGTTTGCTCTGGTTTTTCTTTGAATCCATGTGGACATCACACACCTTGGACGCCAGTCTACGTCTTCATGTAGATGTTGCACCCTTTGATAGTGATAAGGATGCAATCCTTCTTTCTTTAAAATACGCCACACTGATTTTTGGGATATTTCGTGACGAAGAGCCAGTCGTCTAGTACTTATGGATGGATCAGCAAACAAATCACTTAATACTGCTTGTTCAGTAGCCGCATCAATAATTACTTGAGGTGGCTCGCGACGATCTCTACTTGATCCAAGTCCAGTGATCGACAACCTTCTGTGAACTTCCTGGAAGTTTCGGGCAGATGGCACTGGTTGCCTGTTAGGATACGCAGCTATGTAAGCCGCGCGCGCAGCTCTGGCACTTCCTTGTCCCACTCCATAATAAAAATCTATGTCGGCGATGTGTGCCGGGGAAAATTCACTTAAACGCGGCATCATGTAGCAGCGAACGAAAGTTATGAAAGTCCAGCGAACGAAAGTACCGAAACACATGTAGCAGCGGCGAATAATTCGGAGCGACTGCCAGTCTGACATCTGTCATAATTCAAGTTCCTTTGGCTGGCCCTACCTCCCCGACCTGCGCACATTCAAAAGAAAGTTTATCTACCTGCTAAACAATAGCTATGCGTTGGGCCTTTCTTTGACAGTTGATAAAAAATGTTGGGGTTGAGTTAAAAACATGAAATTTTTACCGTTAGGTTCCTAATACAATGAAGAATAACTTAAAGTTATAAAAAAAGAAGGTGATGGGGGCATGTTATTGAGAAATTTTACAATTTTTGTAAAAATTAATGAAAAAAAATCAGATTTTTGCCAAACAAAAATGTTTATTTTTAAATGTGGCTATTTTTTTTCCATAATTTTTATTTTATGACGACACCTAATTACTTCCAAACATTATAGAGTTTGTTTCATCGTGATAAATCGTTTAGTTTAAAAGTTACACAGTTTTGTATACACTGGGGTCACAAAAGCAAACAATTTTTTTTAAAAATCCATAAAAAATATAAATAAATATTTAGATTTTTTTAAATATTTTTTCCGTCGATAAAATTAAGCATAGATTCCCTCATTTCGATATGTGCACATTATAAAGACTCACACTGTATGAGTGAAAATGACCCTTATTCGAATGAAAACAGTGATTGGACAATTTTAATATAAAGTTTACAAAGTTTTGTGAAAGTCAGGCCTAAAAATACTAAATAGCCAAGTAACTACGACAATTTGGCGGTAGTGCTCGCCGGGCGCTCCCGCGGCACCGCTCGCTTTGCTCGATCGTGCGTGGTTGATCACAGTTCTAACTTAACCTAAACCAATTGGTCAGGATGTCCTAGCTTAGTAATTGCGACCGATTCGACATTCGAAGCCACACCAAACGGTTATTGTGACTGCAGATAAGCCATTCTGCAATACGTCTAAACGTGGGCAGCAGTATTGTAAAACGTAGCGCAATGACAATCCAGCTGAACGTTGTTCAGCTGTTTTACATAACTTTTTAAACAACTAGCGGTTTTGTAAAACGGCGGATCCTCCAATCCATCTGCGACATACACCTTGGCCATATATTATGAGCTATTTACCTTGAAGTATCGATTATTCTGATATTATGTGCATAAACCATATTTTAAATGGTTGCGTTCCTACTGTACTCCTAATCTTCATCGGATATTATAATCATTATGTGTGAGATGTAACAAATTGTTCTGATTGTTTAGCGCAGTTATAAAACTAATTGCTCAATACTGATTTATGTACTTAGATTGGGAATTTTGGTTTCATTTTTGAGAGCAGTGGTGGCCCAGTGGAAACAACTGCGAGTTAAGAATTGTAAGTTTGAACCCAGGCAGGCATTTTAGTTTGCGTAACTTATTTCGTCAAACTGCTCTCGAAACGGTAAAGGAAAACATCGGGAGGAAACTGCCATGTACTAGAACCGAAAATTCGAAATAATGTGATATCCATTAACCCGCACTGTGCCAGTGTGGTGGATTACATCTCCCTCTCACAGAAGATTGGAGTGTGTTCCAGCAGTGGGAACATTAGAGGCTTATTATGCTATGCTTATGCTTTCATTTTTTGGTACTCAGGGCTATCATACCCCTGTAACTATAATATGTATATCAATTTTGGCGACAGAAATTTGTGAGATTTGGGGGTCGGCAAGTTGGTCAAAATTGGGAATGCTTGTTATTTTCCGGACATAGAACCAGCTCACACATCTCTCACACACGTGTGTATGATGATTATGACGATTTACTAGAATAACGCCTTATCATAGCATAACCACGTCAAACAACAGTCAGCTGACACTTTAGGTACGCTTTTCACTCTCCGCGCACTATTAAATTACTCGTCAAACAAATAAAGTGATAAAATAAGATGTTACCGCAGCGATAACAGTGTCGTTCGTCTCGTAGATCCAGTCAGTACACGTCTCCAGCTTATCAGTGAAGCTGGCGTTGGTGCAGAAGGGCTCGGCGTCTTGTCTGAGCACTGGAGTTGAGCATTTGTCTACAGTTGAGTTTGGCCACCAGCTGGGGTAGAAGCTTGTTGAGTTTTGGCCTTCGCATTCGTTGATTCGACATCTATGAAAAGTTTGTATTATGTAATCGATACGCATGAATGACGGCTAACAGAAGTGGAACAAGAAGACATGCTACGCAGAGGCCAATGAAATTAGGACAACACCAGGAAGCAGGATGATGACGATGTTAATGATACTAAGCTTAATCTAACCTAGCCTAAATAACACATTTTGTTCTCCTTTCTGTCGTACCAATATTTCTACATTATTGTAGAAATATTGGTGAAACATTTATCTTCATTAATTAATTCCTGCAGCTCTCGCGCAGCGCCAACAAAATTTGTGCCGTTGTCATTGTGTAGTTCTGCACAATGTCCATGCCTCGCGACGAACCCCTTAAAGACGGCCAAGAAACCTTTGGACGTCATATCACTGACTGCTTTGATATGAATCGCCCGCGTAGACAGACAGATGAAGAGCGCGATGTACCCCTTGTACGACTTATTACCACGTCCTTTAGACACTCTGACGTTTATCGGGCCAGCGTAATCGACGCCACTGTACAGAAAAACTTTATTTACTGTAACACGAGGAGATGGTAGCTGTCCCATTAGTTGGCTTCTGGCTTTATTTGTATACCTAATACAAGTAATGCATTTTCTAAAATAGGCCTTTACTAAAGGTTTAATCCCTACAACCCAATACCGAGATCTCAAGTAAGCGATCATCGCCTGAGGCCCCCCATGCATCGTTTTTTGATGCGCTTCGCTTATGAGAAGCTTCGTGAGGAAGGAATCCTTAGGCATAAGTATTGGGCACGCCACAATTGCGGCGATAAGTCCCCTCTTTGAGGAGTGGCTGGAGAGGCGCCACGGCGTCCTCACCTTCCGCCTGACGCAGGTCCTCACCGGACACGGGTGCTTCGGGAGGTACCTGTTCCGGATAAGGCGGGAGGAAACGCCCGGGTGTCACCACTGTGTGGATCGCCCGGAGGACACGGTGGAGCATACGGTGGAGGTCTGCCCGGCTTGGGCGGAGCACCGCCGTGTCCTCGCGGAAGCGATCGGCGGCGGCGATCTCTCGCGTCCGGCCCTGGTCCAGGCCATGGTACGGAGCGAGAGTACATGGGAAGCCATTACCTCCTTCTGCGAAG
This sequence comes from Fissipunctia ypsillon, assembly GCA_947568875.1. Taxonomy (NCBI): domain Eukaryota; kingdom Metazoa; phylum Arthropoda; class Insecta; order Lepidoptera; family Noctuidae; genus Fissipunctia; species Fissipunctia ypsillon. The sequence goes on along the minus strand of OX387660.1, from coordinate 19,339,002 downwards.
CAGTAATGCTCGTGAAGGAGGAGGCGGGACGCGTGAGGGAGAGGCAAGCTTTGCGCCCTCACGCCCCTAGTCGCCGCAGGAGACGCCCTGGGCGTCGGGAATTGGCAGCCGATTCCCGGCCACCGTAGGCGCGGGCTTGCGGACGGCGAGCAATGGGTAGCTCGCCGTCCGGTAAGGACCAAGCCCGAGTCGACGGCGCGTCGTGTTCCACGCGCGCCTCAAAGAGATGTCAGCACTATTGACGGGGTCCGCTAGGGCCGATGCCAGCTAGGGTTGCGGGATGTTCGAAAGAGTTACCGTGGCCCCGGCACAGGCAACAGAAGGAACACGGGTGGGTTTTAGTCAGTAAAAGTCTGACACGCCCTCCCGCTCCGCCCAGAGCGGGAGAAGTCATTTGATGATTTCCCATCCACAAAAAAAAAAAAAGGCATAAGTATTGGATGTTTGCGATCATAACTCAACTGAGACATCTCTAATCTACTTCTATCTCTTTGAGTCCAAAAATAAGTTTAACGATTTGTACTTTCTTCCCTTTTTACCTAAAAATCCCGTCTTCTTAAGTTCTTGTATTTCTTCTTGTAACTCTTCTTCTTGACCCTTTCTAATACATATTTCCATCGCGTCCTCGAGTTCTGTCGTAGACAACTGTTTATTTCTTTCCTTGTTAGCATAATTGATTCTTAAATGCAAGAGCTTCCTAGAGTAGGCTACTACCCTGATCATCCTTGAAAGCGATGAAAATCTGTCCCAAAAGGAAATGTCAAGGATACCCGAATGAACCTTCACTTCCTCCAATTTAGTAATCAAGTGTTTAAGTTTTTTATATTCTATAACTGATTGCCTTAAGAACTCTGGTCCATTGAACCATATCGCAGTATTGCCGACTTCTCCTGGAGCCACGCCGCGAGAGGCACAATCTGCTGGATTTTGTTTGGATGGAACTTATGACCAATATTGAGTATCCAATGTGTTTAAGAGTTCTGCAACGCGATTGGCCACAACAGTTTTCCAACGGCTTGGATGACTATTAAGCCATGCGTGAACAACTTCGGAATCCGTCCAAGCGTGCACATCTAATACATTTACATCCAGAGTTTTAGTAACGTCCACCATCAACTTAGCTAATAGAACAGCTCCACATAGTTCTAACCTAGGTATTGACACCTGTTTGATGGGAGACACTTTGGTTTTCGAGGTAACTAACGCAACTTGTATGTTACCCTCTGCATCTATAACTCTGACGTATACCACTGCAGCGAAGGCCATTTTAGAGGCATCCGAAAAACCGTGTAGCTCCGTCTTTACATTGCTGGATTTAGTGTTAAGTCAACGTGGGATTTTAATATTCACTAACGAAGATAAGTCCTTACGGTAAGTAATTCATTCTTTAAATAAACTACTGGGCACATCTTCGTCCCAACCTATACCTGCTAACCATAGCTTTTGTATCCAAATTTTAGCTTAAATGATACTAGGTGACAACCAACCTAACGGGTCGTAAAGCCTATAAATATCCGATATTTTATTAATTCCTTTAATTCCTTTTACTTACAGGTTCCGTCGGGAGAGGCAGTTCTATAGAGTACTGGAAAACATCAGCGCGAGGATCCCGGGTAAGTCCCAGTATTTTTGTAATATTATGTACTTTTAATTTTTATTCTTATCCCTTTTGCTTTCTCGTATCTTATGTAGTAATTCTTCACTGTTACTTATCCATTTTTGCAATTGAAATCCCCCTTTAGCTAGAATATTTTTTATTTCTGTATGAATGTTATATCCTTCCTCTACACTTCCTGCCCCGGTCATTAAATCATCCATGTAGAAATCATTAAGAATGATTTTTGTTGCTAAGGGATGATCCTTCCCTTCATCATAAGCAACCTGATGTAAAGAATGTACTGCTAGAAATGGCACCGATGAAGTACCAAATTTAACCGTCACTAACTCAAAGTCTTCAATTTCTTTTTCAGGACTATCCCTCCAACGAACCCTCTGAAACATTGTATCATCTCTATTGACAAGGACTTGTCTATACATTTTAATTATATCAGCACCTATACAAATTGGATGTGTTCTCCAACGCATAACCGTATGTCGTAATTCTGCTTGCAATGTCGAGCCAACCATCAAGTCATCGTTTAACGATATCCCATTTATTCCCTTGCATGAAGCGTCAAATACTACGTGCACCTTACTTGTCTGCTTATCTTCCCGGACTATTGCGTGATGAGGTAAGTACAACCCTTTATTCTTTTCTTCTGGAGATACCTTTACCATATGTTTAAGTTCTATATACTCTTGCATCACCGCAGTGTAATCTGCCTTTAATTTGTGATTCTTTGAAAGTTTAAATTCTAAACTCTTTAACCTTTTATCAGATTTGGGCCTAGATTCACCATCCTTACATCTTTGGTTACCATCCCGGAACGGCAACCTTACAATGTAACGTCCAGTTTCGTCTTGCTTTGTAGTATCTGTAAAAATATTCTCACATTCCGCTTCCTCTTTACTATGTATTTTTTCAGTTCCCGATGGCTCCGCTTCTAGCTCCCAGAATTTACGTAAGATGTCATCAGCCTGAATATTGGAATGCATGACAGTGATACAAGGATATGAATTGATGTCGGACGAATTTTCTGTACCGACAACACCCGAAAGAATCCATCCGAATTCTGTTTGTTGTGCTACGAGCGATCCACTGGTATCTTGAATAATTTGGCCGAATATCTCAGCACCTAATACAATGTCAATTTTATTAGGCCTGTGATACTCAGGATCTGCCAAATCGTCTTCACTCAACTTTACCCATTCTACCTTGGTTGCCGTTACACCTGGGAGAAGGGATGTGATGGACTTCAAAACATATGCATTTACTTGAACGCTGTAGTCTGGATACACTCGAGAACGTATATCAACAACTTCGGAAGAATTAGACATAACTGTTTTATTACCACCTACACCTGTTACACGGTGTTTTGTTAAAGTTTTCTTTAACCCTAAATATTGAGCCATTAATTCCGTTATAAAGGATCCTTGTGACCCTTGATCTACTAATGCGCGAACCACACGATATGTTCCATCCTTTGACTTGGCTTTTACTAAAGTCGTAGGTATTAAAACAGTATCCTTACAATATCCTGTCGAAATACATGAAACTATTGGCTTAGTAGATCCCTCCGCTTGTACAGCGGCCTTTTGAGTTTCCTCCATTGAGGTACTATTCCTAGTAGCGGCTAACGCTGCTTCCTTTTGAATAACGCTCGTGTCCTCACCAACAGACCCAGAACCACCGCTAGGGTGGAGTAAAATATGGTGGCGTCTTTTACATAAAAGGCATTTGACGGTGTTTCTATAAAATGTGGCAGAGTGGTTACTACCCAAACAAATGAAACATAGCCCATTTTTCTGTACGAAATCACGTCGAGTATCGTTATTTTCTTTAGCAAAACCTTTACAAGCAGTTACCTTATGAGCGGCAGAACAAAAAGGGCAAGATAATTCCACCTTTACTTTCCCTACCATATGGAACGATTGCGAACTCTTTTGAACATGAGGTTTATTTTCTAAATTTTCTAGACCTCGAAAGCGGCCAGTTAAAAAATTTGTAAATTGAGTATAAGTAGGCAAATCATCCGTTGCATCTGAAGCTACTTTTAATTCCCAGGCTTTCCTGGTGTCCTTATCCAATTTGGTACTAACAATGTGTATTATTAGGATATCCCAAGAAGTAACATCTATCCCTAAATTTTTTATTGAACCCAAACAATCAGATGTGGTGCTAAGTAATCTTTTTATTTCAGTGGCGGATTCTACTGTTAAACTCTTTTGATTAAACGTTTTAAAATTCCATTTGCTAAAAATCTTTTATTGTTGTACATGGTCTCTAATTTTGCCCAACTAGCCGTATAATTATCCGATGTTACATTAATGCTTCTTAATAGGTGCTCTGCATCTCCAGTTAAGTACCCTTTAAGGAAATATAATTTGTGCGCATCATCTAGACTTTTATTATTGTGTATTAACCCTACAAATAAATCCCTAAACGTCTGCCACTCACTATAATTTCCAGAGAACACATGTATCTTCACCTCAGGTAATTTAAAGTTTCTAAATCCTGTACTACAGCTAGCTCCTGGACTAACATTACATGCTTCATTAGACATTTTCATATTGTTTAATATTTCTTTCAGCTCGCTTTTAAACTGTATATAAAACTCTTCGACCTCATCATATAAGCCATTCTTATAATAATTTGAACTTAATAAATCAGACTTTTTTACCTCACTAATTATTTTTACATGTGTTTTGTAGAATAATTGCCATTGCTGCTCTAAGTTTTCAATCCTAGTTTCTATATAACAAACAGTTAGACGCTCTTTAGGACATTTAAAAAAATTAGATTATGACTTGACCATTTTAGCGTTAATGTCTTCTTGAATGTCGTTAAGCGATTCCATTTTTAATTTAAAAAAACACACGTAAGTTATGTCACAAATACACAATTTTCTTGCAACTAGATACTTAAAACACTATAAATAAACTTATTGTCCAGTAATCACATTCAATAACACCACAAAAAATTTTGAAGCACTTCAATATTTTTCTAAGTCCCAGACAACGTTTAAAATTTTACAAGTGTTTTAAACTTGTATTTCTGAATAAAATCGGGCACAGGTTCCCCGTCTGAACCACTTTTTGCTTAAAATTTTTACAAGTCCAAACTATTATTACCAACGGCTAATTTAATTGTCTAGTGAATTTAAGGTTCAAATTTCAATACACTTTCTTGAATTGTTGAAGTTAAATTCTTCCTATCAATAAGGTCGAAAATGTACTCACGATTTCTCCACTATACACTCACTGACACTGATACTCGACGTCTCAAGCCGCACTTGTGGCGCCCTCTGGTGGCCGCTCCGCGAATTCCTCTGCCTGGCTCCTCCACGCAACGTCTTCTCTGCTTCGATGACATCACCGCTGATGCCTCGCTGTAGGGATGCTCTGGACAGCAATCCACTGCCCAGTACTGACGTTGCGGGGTGATAATCACCACCACCACCGATGACTACCAAAAAACACCTTCACGCCAATCCGGCTTCCGAAGGACCATGAACAGGTTTTCAAGGTCCGAAGGCGAGAACACCCAATGAAACACCAATCGTTTCAATTAGTGCAATTTAATTCACAAGGAATCGCGATGATAATTAGTGTGGAAGTCGCTACGTCCCCGTCAGGGGGCGCGGCTAGCGGTGTCGGGGTTACCCCCCCTGACCGCGGAGGCCATACGGTGACCCGTAAATACGGGCCCCTCGTCCTGGTGCCATCTTGGCGTAGGATGAATGGGCGCAGCAACTACGTGCGCCCATGTGTGTGATTGCTATGTGTTTTTCTGTAGGCGCGTTACGACGTTGTCCCACAACGCCGCTTGCTTCACGACACCTCGGCGGTCAGCCCCCGCCAGGTGAGACCCCCAGTTACCTGGGGGAGGCCCGACGAGGACGACCAGCGACAGAGGTGCCGACTCCACGCTCCTACAGAATAAGGTGATTAGCCCCCGCCCGTTCTGATCTCAGAGCTAGCCGATCACAGTCTGGGCTAAGAGGCTGTCGTGTGTGTGAGGACGGTATTGTATTGTGTAACACCGTCCGGTGTCTACGCGAATCGCAGCCCGCACCGCGTCTTCGCGTGTGAGTTTGGGTGCCTGTGATGATAAGTAGTAACCATAGCGCGATCTATTTCGATCGCAACGCCATCTAGGGAAGCGTCAGATAAACTTTTGCACATATGGAATATTAGACAGTGCGCTTCTTATTATTTTGTGCATTATAAGGTGTAAGACTGTGCTGCTTCTGTCCAATGTATTTTTTCTTTAAATGTTATGTACACCTATAATTTGTGTATACATTATCAGTAGGTATTACCTTTTCTAAATACTTTTATAAACGAATGTTGAATGTAAATATATGCTGTTGGTGTTCTGTATTAAATAAACAAATAAATCTGAATATTCATATTAAGTCGCCTTTAAGTCTCATGCTGTATGTACTTACGTAAGTTGTATACGTATACTGAGGGCGACAGAAATACTACTAAAATGACGGCGTTTTGGGTATAGAGGCATGAGGAACAGGGTGTAAAGTTCACTCATCCTCTATGAAAAGGGAGGATCCTCCGACCAGACGGGTGTTGTGTCTGGTGGGCTACTGCCCGACGGTTAATGTCGGGATGTTGTATATATGCTAGTCGCGCGGTAAACTCTGATTGCGCGATGCAGGATTTTGCGTGACGTCAGTGTGACGCGTTCCACTGTGGCGATGCCGCCACATGGGTATTCGGGTGTGAGAGTATACTTTCGTAGTTTTCTCAGTTGGCCAATGTTCAATAACGTTCAGAGAATATTATGTATGGACGGCAGCACATCAAGCTACTACAATCTATCAAATTTCTTTAATAGATTTTCAACTTTATCGCCAAAGCGTTAGGTTCAAGGTTGATTGGCAAAATTTGACAGTTTCGGGTAGCTTGACCTACTGGCGTCTGTACTTATATGAGCAGGTATCGGAACATAGTGTATAATATGAATGCCTAATGAGCTCTTCCTTATTTTTTTTTCTTTATATACTTGTACTGTGTACATAATACGAGTATATACACAATATTTTAGTATTATATTGTATTTAAGATTTGACAAAATATAAATTTATTTAAAACATTTACACAAATACAGAAAAAACTAAAAACCCTGTCACACGTTTTATTCTGGCGGAGGTCAGTGTTATTGGGTTTTTGCAAATTCTCAAGAATTTCTTGGTAGCAGACCTACGTCTGGATTTGTGTCCGCTTTGTGATGAAATGTGGATGCGCTTTACACTTCCGAAAGCGTGTCTTTACGGATGTGATTTTATTTCAATACGTTTATTTTATTCAACGAAAGGATCTTTCACTCACCTGTAGTTAATATCTCCAGCAACAAATATGTAGTTAATATTGATCATAGTCACGAAAAGAGCCGGCAAACATATCAGAGTGTACTGAATTATCTGATATCTGCCAAAAGTTTCCATTAACTTCGATATTTCACGAACTTCCTTGTCTTCGCACTTTTTGTCAGCCATTTTCAATCACGAATAATAAAAAACTGCTTAAAAATTTACAAAACTATGTTACTGGCGAAAAAACAACACTGCTAATGGTATTAATAAAATTAATCGTGTTTTGTCGTTTCCTGATTACGGCCTAACTATTATTAGTATTTTAACATCGCTCACATAAGATAAAATAATATTTTTATACATTTAAATCAAAACGCTATGGTGCACGTGTCACGACATACGATGATACGCTATGATTATATTAGCATGTGATTGGCTACAGGTTCGTTACATCTCAATTAATAAAATATTTAAGTTTGTCTGTGTGTCTGTCAAACACACAAGAATTGACCAATAAATAGCTCCGGGCCAGCCATTTTGGATTTTAATGGATTGGGGTAAAGTAACGCCACGAGCTTTGGTCCGATATACCTTTTTAAGGTGAGAGACCTTCCCCTCGGTTCTCTGAGCAGTTCAGACGTCTTTTAAGCGAACGTATTTTATTTTATTATCTATACTAATATTATAAAGAGGAAGAGTTTGTTTGTTTGGTTGAACGCGCTAATCTCAAGAACTACTGGTTCGAATTGAAAAAAATTTTTAGTGTTGTATATTCCATTTATCGAGGAAGGCTATAGGCTATATAACATCACGCTACGACCAATAGGAGCGGAGCATTAATGAAAAATGTTGCAAAAACGGGGAAAATTTATTCCTTTTGAGAGCTTCCGTTGCGTGCGCTGCATAAACGGTGAAAGATATTCAAAAATTATGTATGACGGAATTGTTCCTTTTAAAAACGTTCTAAAAAAAAGTCCGCAATAGCATATGTCTATCTTTTAAGGTTGGCTCACTATAACCTTTTTAATGGTAATCAAATTTATTATAAAATAATGCATTATTTGCGAAGGTGTTTTCATAAATAGGTATGGTATTAATCCTTATCCAAATAAATAGTTTCATAATCAAGGTTGATTAAGTACATACATGTAAATTCCTTTTTAAATTATTCGAATCGGGTTTTTCGTTTAGAAATTACGACGGGTATGCTTAAAGTAAGAAGAATGCGCTTAGTCTATAAGTTACATACATATTTTATTTTTTATTGACTCTTTAAACGCGCTAATCTCTGCCACTACCGGTCGGATTCGAAAAATTCTTTTTGCATTATAAAGTCCAATTCTTGAGGAAGGCTATAGGGTATGTAACATTACGCTAAGACCCTCCGAAGCCGAGCAAAAACAAAAAAAAAACGAAGTAACAGCGCGGGCAGGCAATGCGAGGCGACGACGGGGTGGATCAGGGGAACAAAAAAATTTACGCGGACGAAGTCGGGGGCGGATGCTAGTAAGTAATATTTTAACAAAAATAAAATAAAAATAATAGTGCGAAGTAGGTATTAGGATTGCAGACAAATACAAGAGCTTGTAACCGACGCGCGGCGCTGCGAGGTCGACGCACACTCTCAACATTCCTGCGCGGGAGTTACAACTACGCACTTGCTACAACTTATAATGACCCCGCCCCCATACTCTCACTCATTAAAGAGCTATAGTGACATTAATGAACTAACCGAATATCTATGTATGTACCTGTGCGTGTCATTATTCATTGCAAAGCGCTAAAAGAGACAGCTATACGCAAATAGACGAGGCTAGACAGAGGTCAACTTATAGTGGACAGTAAGCAGTTGTCTTCTAATCCGTCGATACGGACCAGCCAAGCCTGAACCCCACTTAAACATATTCTTCCATCGAGTGTTTTTACCTCCTTTTTTGTGGAGCTCCTGGTACTGGAGTATTGATTTACTAAGAATTAAGAGTGTGACATCTTAAGTGACTGCGCTACTCCTTATATTAAATGTCACGTACTACGGGTCGCGCCCGTTGGTAGTGTTATACTTACAAAGTCACTATTATGGCTGTGCAGCGCTCGCCACCAGGCTTATTTACCAGTGGCGTAGCTACAATCATCATTAGAGGGAGGCCGAAGAAAAATTGTTCAGTTTTCATAAAGTAAGAAAAAAAAACTGTAGGTTTTTAATCTTATGATGTATTAAACTGGTATTAAATATAATTGTGTAATGTGATGTGATACACAGTTACACACACACAGATGTACCATATTATTTGGCATTAACAAGAGTGGTTGTTGTAGAGGAGCTCGTGGCTAAGTAATAACAGCCGCACGGGTCGATCCATCAGGTTAGGCAACGCTTGCCGGGGTTGGTTCGTGGATGGATGACCATCTTTACATACCGAGACTCCTCCGTGCCTCGGAAAGCACGTTAAGCCGTTGGTCCCGGCTGTCATTCGTGGATTTTTGACAATCGTTACGGGTCGTCAGAAGCCCGAAAGTCTGACAACCAGTCTTACCAAGGGGTATCGTATTACCCAGTTACTGGGTTGTGGAGGTCAGATAGGCAGTCGCTCCATGTAAAATACTGGTATTCAGCTTCATCCGATTAGACTGGAAGCCGACCCCAACATTGTTGGGAAAAGGCTAGGAAGATGATGAACAAGAGTGGTTGTTCCGAAGGGAAGCCGATAGGAATCGGGTTGTATGAAGGCTTCGCCCCTGGTATTTACTCAACTGGACTTTCCATCTTACCCAGCTCATTATAATTCTGGCTTGGCACTTAACAAAATGTAAAAAACTAATGATCAGGTTGAAAATTACGTCAATAGTTCAAAGCGCTATAAGCGCACGGTGGATGACCCCGAGAGTAGCCCAGGGTGTTCGCCCGAAATAAAATTACTACTTGACGAAATCAGGACGCAACAAGAATCTAAGTTTGAATTATTAAATAAGTCTCTAATAACTATAACGAATCAGAACCAGGAAATTCAGAAGTCGGTAGAAACCTTAAAGCTAAACATGATGAGCTTTTAGTAAACATTAATCATTTAGAGCAGGAAAATTCCGAGTACAAGAAACGCGTGGCGACTTTGAAACGTGGCTAAAATCACCTGGAATCTAATGTGCTTTCTTCAACTATAGAAATCCGTAACTTACGCAAGCAGGAAAAGGAAAACAAGAAAGTACTAATTGATACCATCCAGCAACTTGGCGCGACACTAGGACTTGATTAGGGTATACACCGGTCCGAGATTTGGAACATATTATATTTCGTCCCAAGTCTGAAGCAGTAGTTGTGGACTTCACCAGCATCATAAGGAGTGAGTCGTTGGTCTCTAAGTGCAAAATCTTCAACAAGAGCAGGCGCGAGAATAAGCTAGCACCTTTGAACTCACAGCTCATTAATCTACCCGGCGCACCTTGCACTCTATACATATCAGAATACCTAACTTCTAAAGCTAAGCATCTTTTTCACGTTGCCCGCCTCTATGTTAAAAAAATAAAAAGCTCCATGCAGCGTGGACCCCATACGGGAAGATATATGTCAAGAAAGATGAAAATTCAACACCAGTCTGTATTCAAATTCAAATATTTTATTTCAGAATTGGACGGATTTAAGCAAAAATGATCCAACCCACATTGTCGTGGTTGTGGGTTGGATCATTTTTGGTTAAATCGGTCCAATTACAATTCCATATATTGTTAGTATAACTTAGCCTAATGTTAGTTTTAAATTTTTACAATAATTAACAAGTAGGTAGTGTACCATTGAACTGTTCGTTCAATGGTACACCGCCTATTTGGATAAGTGAGTATGAAGACTTACCCACCTTCGTAAGAGAGGAGAGTCCCACCGGTCTGTAAACACATTCAGGATGCCATTGGAAGGAGGAGCGCAAGCGCGCCATCATGGAAGCGCATCGCTTCCGCATGATCGCAGCGAACCCGTCGACGCACGCTTCCGCGAACATCCCTGACGCGCTACAACGCCACGGTAACCCCAAAAGCACCCTGAATGCGTTATTGTACTGGACGCGCAAGTCGCTGTATGCCCGCTGGGTATACTTGGTCCACAGGCTGCACGTGTAAAGCGACTGGCAGAGGTATTGACCAAGAAACTGATTTATAATAATAAATAAAAACATTTATTTCAGAATCAAGTTCCATAATTTGTTAGTACCAGTATAAAATGCCTTATACCTAGTGTTAGTAAATACACTAATCTAACGGGTAATTATATAATTTTAAACTAAGTACACCCGCTAGAGACTTTCCCATCCCAATCTACTTCACTACATGGAGTCGTATTCAGCGTCCTAGAATCGGAGAGTCCCAGCGGTTTGCCAACGTCCTCAGGATAGTGTTGGGGCTGGCGCGAAACCGATATAATAATGATGCGCATCTCTTGCGCATGACGGTTGAAAAGCTGTCAACATTTGCGTCGGCAAACATACCGGACGCGCTACAAAAACGCGGCAGCCCCAACAACACCCGGAAAGCGTTGTTGTATTGGATGCGCAGGTCGCTATATGCCCTCTGCGTGAAGTTCATCCACAGGCTGCACGTGTAAAAGGATTGGCAGAAGGCTTTAAAAAGCGTTACTTTAACTCGTGCAGTACAACGGGCGAACCAACGGCCAACATACAGCATCGGACAGCCAGCGACCTGCGCTCCCTTTCCACATCTAAATTATCTTTGAGGTCTTCACTCACCCAGTGGCCCGAGTACTTAAATTTAGTAACTCTTTTTAATGGTATGCCGTCCAGTGTGATAAGTGGTACATTAGAGTAGCTTTTATTACCAGCTTTGAAAACCATCAGTTCACTCTTGAGTGCATTGTACTTGAGCCCATGGGCCCTCGCATAGGATTCGCAAAGACTTAGCATCCTTCGCATTGCTCCAACCCAAGGACTCAGCAGCACCATATCGTCGGCATAATTGATATTATTAATACAAGTGCCATCAATATGACATCCGACCCTGGTGTCGCTGAGCTCCTCGATCAGATTATGCATATACAGGTTGAAGAGCGCTGGGGAGGTTAAACCCCCTTGTCTCACCCCGCACTCCAACCTATACTCTTCCGACAAAGAGTCCACCCACCTCACACGGTTCACTTGGTTTTCATACCAAAATTTAAATATGCCTATCACTTCCGGTGGTACCGAGGTTTCCCTACTTAGTTTGTCCCACAATATATTGTATGACACTAGGTCAAATGCCTTTGACAAGTCTAGGTAAGAGGCGTATATTGGTGTCTTCCTTGCTGTGTAGTACTGAACAGTCTGCTTGAGGCATAGGATAGCACTTTCAGTGGACAAGCCAGGCCTAAAGCCGAATTGAGCGTCATTGATTTTTAAGTGCTTGTCCAGCTGGCGAATTATACGACGCGAATATGGCGAATATTATACGAGCTGATGATCTGACTAGTTTTAAACTCTTATTGTTCCTATTATGCAATTATTTTAGCATGCGTCTTTGTATTTTACCTGTTCATATTAAGTTCCTTTTTCGGCTTAATGTTTTATGATATGTTTTTCAATTCAATCTATCACAACACTTACAACTGCTCATCAAGACAAAGCTCTTCCGAGCGATAATGATAAATGATAAATGATTTTATTTCTGTAAGTAGGTTTATACAAACACTTTTACATGTCAAACATTTTTTTTTAAACTAGATGAGGCCGGCGTTTCCTATCTGACTACTCTGAGAAGAAAGGCCGAAACAAACTCAGAGGTCACAGTCTCTTTTAAAGTCCAGACATAATCTTGGTCAGATCATGTGAAGACCATGTAGGTTGGTGTCTGAAATGGTCTTTTGAGGAAAGAACCACACAGATTGAGTGGACCTGTCCAGTCAGTGCAAGCATCTGTAAGTAATCGTACAGCTCAACATAAAAGTTAAGGAGCTCAACGATTCGACGAACAATACCAAAGAATGGACATTTGGGTAGGCCGCATAATTTACTCAAACTGGCAAACTATGATTAAATTAAAGCTGAGAGAAAAGAAAAAGAAAAAAACAAGGACCCACATAGTCGTAGATATGCAAATAACATAAAGAATCGGTAAGAACTAGACCCTAAACTATTTGGTTTTTCTTGGCGTATGGTTGTTAAAACTATTTATGTTCCAGATCTGAGTTTATGTAAAAAAATCATATTCTTGTTCCGTCACGTGCTACACGGGACATGCTTTTCTTTTAAAATCAACTAACTGTTACTAACATCCAAAATATAGAAGTCAACTTAGATTTGGACAGAATTCTTGAAATGAAACTTGTAAGTTTGTTTGTAAGAGGTAATCTCCGGAAGTACTGATCCGATTAAAAACATTCTTTCTCTAGGTAATTATGTATTGTTGTAGGTATTGTGTATTATTGTTTGGTGTTGTGGTTATAAAGCTACACTAATAGCAGAGTGCGAAAGGATATGTTTTATTCTGACTTCCACGCGGACGAAGTCGCGGGCAGAAGACAAAGTAATAAGTAATAAGTTTATTTCATAAAAACAGTACTTAGATTACGTTACAGTTACCATCTTTACATACCGAGACTCCTCCGTGCCTCGGAAAGCACGTTAAGCCGTTGGTCCCGGCTGTCATTCGTGGATCTTTGACAGTCGTTACTGGTCGTCAGAAGCCCGAAAGTCTGACAACCAGTCTTACCAAGGGGTATCGTATTACCCAGTAACTGGGTTGTGGAGGTCAGATAGGCAGTCGCTCCATGTAAAATACTGGTATTCAGCTGCATCCGGTTAGACTGGAAGCCGACCCCAATATAGTTGGGAAAAGGCTAGACAGACAGACAGATTACGTTACAGTTAAGTGCTATGATAAAACAAAAGTACACAAAAGTTTTAGCATCTGGAGCCGAGCTAGGAGGAACCTGTATTTCGGCTAACAGCGCCAATCCCCTCGAGTTACAACAGAATTAGAGTTCTTAAATGCTAGCATTTTACAATAAAAGGAATAATAATAGTCTAAGGTTATTTTATCATTACGGTCTGCACCTCTCTTTGTGTTATGTGACATACTGAATGAGTGAGTGTGAGAGGGTGTGTCTATTTGTGAGTGCGCTTGTGATTTTTATGAGTGAACACAAGAATTTGTGAGATACGCGGATATAGTGAGTATTTATATAATGTATTTGTATATATGTATATTTGTCTATAGAAAATGAGTTTTTGGTAACATTGAACTTTATTAACTGTCTAACTTGGTACAGTTAGAAGTTGCTCAGTCTCGTCATATGTGAGACCTTGTAGGTATTCCGATACCTTTCTCTTGCAACGATCTGTGTTGAGTGGATAAATATTAAGATTTTTATTAATTTTATTGTAAATATAGGGACCGAGGAAATTGAAGAATTTAGTACTAAATTTAGTGCTGTAAAACCTGTGCTGTGTGCAATCCATAAAATTTCTGCGTGTATTCAATATCTGGGGGTCGTAATTTGTGCAAGTGTGTTGCATAATGATAATTTTCAAAATAAATAATTGTCTCACAGTTAGTACTCCACACGACTGGTAGAGTAAGGCAGTGGAGAAAAGTATTGGTTTAAAGGTGCTAACCTTTAGTATTGCACGTTGGGCAACCTCAACAGACTTGAGTGTAGTTTTCGGAGCACCTCCCCAAACGAATATACAATATGTTATGAGTGACTGGCAAAGAGCATAGTATATTCGTCTCAAGATATGAGGATCAGCTATGTGTCGTAGATTCTTAAAGATATATATGAGTTTCCGAACCCGTGCCGATAAAATTTTTATGTGTTCCTTGAAGTTAAGATTTTTATCTATAATAACTCCTAAATATTTGATGGAATCAACCCTTTCCAATTTAGTACAAGAGCAAAAATCACGCAGTGAACAATCATGTGGAATAATGGCCCGATCGCGATCAATCCCCATGTCTGGTCTAATACTAAAACACATGTATTTGGTTTTGTCGGTATTTAACGTTAGGACATTGTCGTTTAGCCATTTTCTTACAGTATCAAACCCAGACTGAGCGGCGTCAAATACTTCGTTCCAGTTATCAGCAGAAAAAAGGAGAGCAGTATCATCCGCAAAAGAGATGATTTCGCCCTGGGAAAGTATTAAGTTAGTAAGGTCATTAATATAAATGAGAAATTAAGGTTAGCCCTAATATGCTACCCTGTGGGATACCGTGTGTGATTAACCGGTCAGTGCTGGTAAAGTTTCCCACACGAACACACTGGCGGCGGTTTGCAAGGTAGCTTTCGAAGAGTTTCAACTGCGTGGCTCTGACTCCCAGCCTTTCCAGCTTAGCCAAGAGGACTAAAACAGAGATTGTGTCAAAGGCCTTTGCTAAATCTACAAAGATGGCCAGGCATTTCTTCTTTCTATCCAAATTGTCACTGATATAACCCAAGAGATTGTTTACCGCTTGTTCAGTAGATTTACCATTTCGAAAACCATACTGATTGGGAGAGAGCAAGTTATTATTTTCAAGGTATCTAGTAAGTCTCTTGTTGATAATTCTCTCCAGAAGCTTTGAAATATGTAGATGGGAGTATGGATATTGGTCGATAATTGGTGATGGAATCTCTGTTTCCACCTTTATGTATAGGGCAGACTTCAGACTTCTTCAACGATTCAGGGAAAATTCCATTTTGGAGACACGAGTTGAAAATAAAGGTGAGGGGGGGAACTAAAATGTTTTTGAATTTTTTAAAAAATTTATTGCTAATCCCGTCAAATCCGGTTAAGCTATCCGTTTTCAAGTTACTGATAAGCCGGTCTACTTCACATTCATCAGCATCCTCCAAAACAAAAGAATTAATTGCAGTGGGCTTATCAGAGATGGTATCTACACTGGTGCCTGTTGGGTTTAAATTGAATTGCCGGATCTTAGCGGCCAGAGACCTACTAACATTCACGAAGTAGTCATTTATTTTATCCAGAGACCGTTTCGGAGTGTCATCAAAGGATAGAAGTTCATTTGAGTAGGTAGTATTTTTATTACTATTTGTGACGTCTTTTATTACTTTCCAAAGCTTCTTATTATCATTTTGAGCCAAATGGACAAGGTTTTTTTCGTAAGTTCTTTTTACTTTTTTAAGTATTGAGTTACAGAAGTTTCTGTAGCGAGTGTAGGTCAATTTTAATGTAGCGTTATCTGGCGAAAGTTTTAATTTTTTAGGCAATGTGTCTCTGTTTCTTATACAGCGCAGTAATCCTTGTGTTATCCAAGGTTTTATAATCTTCTTTCTACGTGATAAGGTAATGACTTTGGTGTGTTTATTAATTGCAGCTTGTATACAAAAGACAATATGTCCCAGAGAAAAATTTGGATCAATCGATTCGTATACTAGAGTTAAGTCAATTTTTGACAAGTATTTAAAACTGAAGGCAAATTTTTACCCACATCAAAAAAGACACACAACGTGCATTGTTGCACAACGCGCATTGTTACCCGACTGCGCGAAAGCAAAGATAGGGTTATGTTTTAATAAAAACTTCCATGAAAGTTTGTATGGGAAACCCAGCATAATAATATCTTAAGTTAGGGATATGAATATTGAAATTTATGCTTTTGGTAGGAAATAACGAATTATGTGGTTCAATATTTTTGAAAAATCATCCCCTAAGGGGGTAAAATAGGGGTTGATTTTAAAAATCACAAATAATATTAAAATTTTTGTGTACCTCTTTTTAACAGATTTAAGGGATCGGAAATGTAGTCATAGTTCATATCTTGATTTTTTGAGGTAACATTTTACTCTTTATTTTAAACCGCCTTCAAAAAAAGAGAGGTTCTCAATTCAGTGGTATGTATTATTTTTAACCGATTTGGAAAAAAAAATTTTATTTGAAAGGACATATGTACTTCCAGATTGGTCTCATTTTTATCAAAATCCAGTTTTGATGATAGGATCCATGAGGAATTGAGAGAACTCCTCAAATATTATAGGCATATCTATACATAATAGTTATTTACGTATTTTCATCAACAAGTCAAGCATTTGCTTTCAGAAAGTATCATATGGTGAAGTGGAACTGATGCAAAAGACCACAGATGTCCACGGGAACTCCTCAATGATACCTAAGTATTTCACGGGTGGCGATAAGATATCTCGATTAAGATAGTTAAGCGACTATGACGAAGTAAATACCTTACGTACCTTTGTACTCAATGATCATAATGTCCTAACTGTATAATGTTTTATTGTGTGTACATAAATAGTAAAATAAATAAATAAATTTAAATAAATGGTTCTGATGAAAATGGTACCATCGAACTGATCTGGTGATGAAGCCGGAAGGTAGGCACCGGAACTCCGTAACAAAACAATGTATCCTAGCCGTATTTGGGCTTATTGAAATTTTCATGACATGCACTCTGGCTATACATGATTTTAATATGCTCCAAATTGCGCGACTTGAGTCATGTTATGTGTGGCCTTGATTGTCAGAAGACAGATTTCGTGAACGATCTGTCGTCGTGTGGTTGATTTAATAATTTGTTGGCGACGGCGTCTAAACCTGATAAAACTACGCCTTCCAAACTTCTGACACGACTTAGCGCGACATATATTTGCCTTTTTGCAAAGTTTTTATTTGACATACCCATACCTACTCATGAGATGATCGCATATAAATTTGGTCAAATTCTGATGAGTGGTTTATGAGTTAGCTTCAATAATACGTATTTTTTCCATTTACTGTATGTTGATGATGTCATTATAACTTCCTGTCACTGTTATTTACTTAACAAGTTGTAGTATACGAATTTGGGTGGGGGTAGGTACCACAACTAAAAAGTGGAAAATAAACACTTATTTATAAAAAAAAACGACCGACTTCCAAAAAAAAGAACACTAAAGTGAAAAATTACTTTTATTTTGGAAGTCGGTGACAAAAATACTAAACCAAAGACACCGACTTCCGAAATTAAAGTTATTTTTCGCTTTATAGTGTTTTTTTTTGGAAGTCGGTGGTTTTTTTTTTAAGAAATAAGTTTTTGTTAAAATCGGTCCACTCGGTCAAAAATTATTTATTATTTATTATTGAGTGGCATAATTTTAACTAAACAAAGTCCTCCCGCCGCGTCTCTGTCTGAACGCGATAAACTCAAAAACTAAAGCTTTCTGGCGTCCGCTGCGTAAACCTCTATTGGTTTACGCAGCGGACGCCAGAAAGCTCCCAGTATTACGGAACATAATTATGGTACTTTTAATTCCGATACGTTCCCGTGGGATATTTTCCGACATCCACGCGGGCGAAGCCGCGGGCAAAAGCTAGCATTATATTATAAATGTGAAAGTTTGGATGTGTTTGTTACTCAATCACGCAAAATCGGCTGAACGGATTTCGATGAAATTTGGCACAGAGATAGTTGATAGCCTAAATTAACACACAGGATACTATTAGTTCCAGTACTAACGTCCTGTGGGATTTTTTGGGCAAAAGCTAATTGAGAAATAAATAAACCAATGTTTTCCAACGAAAACGCGATCCCGTCACAGATTGGCCGGATTAAGCTTATTTTGTAAATATTTCTAACATAACATCGCGACTGTTTTCCCCGTAGAGTTAGGTAGAGGTGTGCCTGTAGTTCACCCACGTTCGCCAGTTATATTCAAGTCCCATGTAATAGGGGGCGAGCCTATGGCCATCAACCGGGCACTAATCCCTTGTCTTCTTATACAGGATGCAACAAAAAGGTGTGGTCCAATTTAAGGGTGTGGTACAGACCATCAAACTGAACTACTTTCTCCATGGGATCAACATCGTAATCGAGAAAAAAATTATCAGCCGTCCCATACATTTGGACCGAGTGCGTATTGAAGTGGCTTTGTACGACAGTTGATAATTTTTTTCTCGATTACGATGTTGGTCCCATGGAGAAAGATGTCTGTACATCATCATCTGCCTAGCCTTTTCCCAACTATGTGGGGGTCGGCTTCCAGTCAAACCGGATGCAGCTGAATATCAGTATTTTACATGGAGCGACTGCCTATCTGACCTCCACAACCCAGTTACTGGGTAATACGATACCCCTTGGTAAGACTGGTTGTCAGACTTTCGGGCTTCTGACGACCCGTAACGACTGTCAAAGATACACGAATGACAGCCGGGACCAACGGCTTAATGTGCTTTCCGAGGCACGGAGGGGTCTTGATATGTAAAGATGGTCACCCATCCACGGACCAACCGCGGCAAGCGTAGCTTAACCTGATCGATTGACCCGTGCAGCTGTTATTTCTTAGCCACAAGCCCCTCAGAAAGATGTCTGTACCACACCCTTAAATTTGACCACATCTTTCTGATACAGCCTTTATGTACAGTTATCAACAAAAAAAAAATTTTTTTAAGTAAAAAAACGCACAAAATAATAATCAGTTGCGACGCGCACGCGCTGTCGCACGGACGCGTGACCAACCTTGGCCACGAAACTGTTAAAATGTTCGAGCTGCAATATCGTTATCAACGAGGTTTTAGCCTTTGTGAGTAATAAGGTCGATGTGATGAACGAGGAGAGCATTAGCCACATTTGTGTGAGTGCATTCTCCGACGAGGATATTCACAGTGCGAAGAATCTTTTGTGCGAATCCTTACCCACGGAGAAGCGTAAGAAGGTACGGAAGAGAGACGGGCAGAAGCTCCGTGAAATAGATGACATCATCTGCATGCTGAAGGAGACCGACCCTGAGGTCTTACCGGTGTTTGTGGCCCGTGATCTGCACAAGCTGCCGCCGGTACTTTTCGATCATGTTGACGTCACTCGGATCTTAAAGGATGTGGTGCGTATGCAGCAGGAGATGTTTCAGATCAAAGAGCTGTATGCCACTAAAGAAAACCTAGATACAGTTAAGTCTGATCTTGAAAATTTAAAAAAAGCATCCATAGTGAACAACTTTACAAGTACCGCCAGAAACGTTAACATCAAACGGGGTGGTTTTTTGTTGAATAGTCACGACGACTACTGCAGTGGTCCTAGAGGGCTTGCATACATTGACGCAGAGCATGACACTCCATGCGGAAATCCTAGCGAGGTACGCACAGATACCAGTTATCGGGATATCACTCAATCATTTTCCAAAAATGAGGGTAGGCATGAAACTTGCGGTGAGAGCGATATTCATTGTATAGCAACGGCCGGTGGTGAGACCGAGCCGATGACTCATGCGCAATCAGCTGCGATCGACGTACCCAGCGAGTCGGGACACACGGCTGTTCCGAACGTAAAGAGTGACGTTTTCGGGAAAAAGAAATCGATGGCCGATGTTGTACGCGTTGGCGAGTGGAAAAAACCCGAAGTGGACAATGAATGGACCTTAGTACAGAGGAAGCGTTTAAGGAATCGCTTTATTGCAAACAGAGGGAAGGCAGTTTTGAGCCCGAATGCGAACTTCAAAGCTGCGGATATAAAAATTCCCATTTACATTTATAATGTGGCGAAGGAGGTGCCCGTGTGTGACATTTTAAGTTACATTGCAGGTAAAACTGATGCTGCTGTACACATAGAAAAGATGAGTATGAAATTACCTAAACCTTATGATGCGTACAAAGTATTGGTACCAAAACAAAATTTGGAAATATTTCTCAACGATGATTTTTGGCCAGCAGGCGTCGCGTATCGTCGCTTTGTGAACTTCAAGACAAAATATAATGAAGCGAGTGGATAGTACACCAATGAAACTTATTAGTTTCAATTGTAAGAATGTTATGAGGTCGGCGGATTGCATACGGAAGTTGTGCAGGACAACCGATATAATCGCTCTTCAAGAAACTTGGTTGTTGCCGCATGACGTTCCACTTCTTGGTACTATTGACGACGGGTTTGCGTTCACGGGCACCTCAGCCGTGGATACGACAGCTGGGGTGTTAAGAGGCAGGCCGCACGGTGGCGTGGCCCTGCTCTGGAGGAAGTCGGCGTTCCCGTGCGTTACAGTGATACCGTGTGATAATGTGCGAATAGCGGCCATTAAGGTAGTGCACAGTGATAGGTCAATTATAGTCATATCAGTGTACATGCCCACTGCGAGTGTCGATAATTTAATTGAATTCACTAATTGTCTTAGTGAAGTTAATGCGTTAATTGAAAATAATGGCGTGGAGTCTGTTTTTGTTCTTGGGGACTTTAATGCCCACCCAGGTGAGTTATTTTCAAATGAACTAATAAACTTTTGTTGCGATCAATCATGGTCGTGTGTAGATATGGACTTACTACCTATAGACACTTATACGTTTGTGAGTGAGGCACACGGCTGTCTACGCTGGCTCGATCACTGTGTGACGACCAGTGCGGCGAGACACTCAGTGTGTAAAGTGTCCGTTGTACATGATGTTTACTGGTCGGATCATTGTCCCTTGTTAATTGAGTGTGACTTAAAATTGATTAGGCCGAAAAATATTGCGACTAATAACGAGTGTAATAAAGTAATTTGGGGAGAAAGAAACAGTGAACAGACCAGAAAGTTTTTTGAAAGTTGTCACTCGCAACTGAGAAATATTAATTTTCCTGTCGAGGTTACTCACTGCGCCGACCACTGTTGTTACAATGAAGATCACAAGAGCATTTTAAAACAAGTATATAGCGATATTGTACTAATACTTAGTAAGGCGGCGGCAGACAGTTATGTCGGTCCTGTGACCAGGAAACATAAATATGTGCCAGGGTGGAATAAACACGTCAGCGTGGCTCACAGGGAGGCTCGATTATGTTATCAAAACTGGTTATTGAGTGGGAAACAGAAAAGTGGACCTACTTACGATAGCATGTGCCAAACGAGGCGACTTTTTAAATCTCGGGTAAAATTTTGTTAAGACAATGAAAAACAAATCAAGTTAGATATAATTGCACAGTGTCATTCGAATAAACAATTTGGTAAATTTTGGAAAAAGACAAATAAATTGAACCCAAAATCAAGTCTACCTGTGAGCGTTGCGGGCGTTCATGTGCCGCGTGATATAGCCAACCTGTTCCAGCGTCATTTTAAGGTCGAATCTCCTCCTGTAAGCTCGACTGGTCTGGCACGAGATACTGAGGTCATGGCAGGGGACGTTACTGTTCCTTTTCGTGCCAAGGAAGTTGCCTCTGTAATTAATAAAATGGTGCGAGGTAGGTCCCCTGGTCACGATGGTCTCAGCATTGAGCATTTGAAATATGCTGGTTTCCATTTGTCTCGAGTGCTTGCTATGTTTTTTAGCTTATGTATGAGTCATTGTTAGCTACCAGATGAGCTTACACATACCGTGGTTGTACCCATTATAAAAAACAAGACCGGGGATGTCTCAGACCTGGCAAACTACAGACCTATCTCGCTGGCTACTGTAATGGCGAAGGTGCTGGACAGTCTGCTTGACAAACACCTGGATAGGCACATAAAACTTCACGATGCTCAATTTGGATTTAGACCTGGCCTTTCGACATAGAGTGCAATCCTGTGCCTCAAGCAGACTGTGCAGTATTATACAGCCAGGAACACACCGGTCTATGCCTGTTACCTAGACTTGTCCAGGGCATTTGATTTAGTACCATATGATGTATTGTGGCAAAAGCTAAAAATAGAAACAGATGTACCACGTGATGTTGTTGCAATGTTGAGATATTGGTACTCAAGTCAAAGGAATGTTGTGAGATGGGCAGGCGCACACTCTGACGTTTATGGGTTGGAGTGCGGAGTGAGGCAGGGGGGTTTAACCTCTCCTCGTCTCTTTAACTTATTCATGAACAAGCTGATCGGCGAGCTCAGCAGAACAAGCATAGGGTGCCATAAAGACGGACAGTGCGTCAATAATATTAGCTACGCAGATGACATGGTACTGTTGAGCCCGTCGATCAGTGCCATGTGCAGACTGCTAGGTATATGTGAAAAGTATGCATGGACCCATGGACTTAGATATAACGTAAAGAAGAGTGAAATGATGGTGTTTAAGGCTGGTAATAAATCTTACGCCAATGTGCCTCCCTTGTATCTTTGTGGTGCTACCTTAAACAGGGTGACTAGTTTTAAATATCTGGGTCACTGGGTCTCAGAGGATCTGTGTGACAACATGGATGTAGAGAGGGAGCGCAGGGCGCTGTCTGTGCGCTGTAACATGCTGGCCCGCAGGTTTGCACGGTGTACTGAGCAAGTCAAAGTGACACTATTTAAGGCCTTCTGTCAATCTTTTTACACCTGCAGCCTGTGGACTAAGTACACGCAGCGTGCATATAGTGCTCTGCGAGTACAATATAACAACGCGTTCAGGGTGCTGTTCCGGCTGCCGCGCCACTGCAGCGCTTCAGCAATGTTTGCGGCGAAAAGCGTGGATGGTTTTCATGCCATCTTGCGGAAGCGTTGTGCGTCTGTGATGAAGTGCATGCGAGCCAGCTCGAACAGCCTTCTGAGCGTGTTCGTGGGCCGCTGGGACTCGCCGATGTGGCGGCACTGGATGCGACTACACACTGAGGGTGGTCGCGTCCAGGGCTTGGCATAAACTGGCGCTACTGTGCGGTGCCGCTTTGTGATTGTGATTGTCTTTTTATATACTAACAATAGCTTTATAAGGTTTCTTGTGTTACTAACAATATATGGACTGTTATCTGAAATAAATATCTTATTATTATTATTATAATGAATTTTGTCTAGTGCAAATATATAATTTCTTTGTTGATTGCTTAGTGAAGTCAGGGAAATCCAACTCGAATTCTCTGTATACAATATGTCCCGAAATTAACTCACAACCTCTTAACATTACGAAATACAAAACATTAGATCTAATTTCTGGTAAAAGATGAATAAAAACTAGGTATGTATATTAAACACTTATGCCAATTCTTAGAAGGATACTTATTAATGTCATCAGCGAATTTGAATACTGAGCCAAGGTCAGATATAAGGAAGCAGAAAACAATCTAATTTTAGTATTAAATGCCCAAGACGCATGCGCAGACCTTGAAGAGATCTAGAACTAATGGAATTCAAAATGAAGGGAACAGCTGATTTTTTTTTCACGATTTCAGGTTTAGTAAAAGTTGTTCATAATGATGAGTACAATGAGGGGTCATTGTACTCATAATTATAAACAACTTTTACTATGGTACCAAACACAAAATCGCGAAAAAAAAACTTAGGTGTTCCCTACATTTTGACGAATTATGCGAACATAAATGTAGGGAAAGGCTGATTATTTTTCGCGATTTTTGGTTTGGTCACATAGTAAAAGTTGTTCATAATCATGAGTACAATGACCCCTTAAGAGATTAACACTGATTAAAATTACACCTTGTATATGCACATAACGTTCTCATAAATTTTCCTACATTAGCAAATTTTATGGAATGATCTAATATTAAAATGTATGCAATCTTGATATCTTGATGGTAGTGTATATCGATAGTTCTGAAACTTTATGAATATTTGGTTTAGATAACCGTCTTTATACGTCCTCTGTAGAGAACCGGCACCCTAATTGCGTAACACACTATCAATCGGAATCTGAATCATTTTGAAGCAAATTGCTAATCCATTGCTTCATAAGTTCGAAAAATTTGTCTGCTCAACACGTAAATAACGCAATGAATGTTGTTGAACTGTCAAAATGAAACCGATTCCGATTGGTAATGTGTTACGCAATTGCCCCGCGGCTTGACCTAAACTGTCACTTTGAAAGCTCATTTTACCATTATCAAGTTTAGCTTGGTGATCGTCGTATTTTAGCTAACGGGTTGACTTCGCAGCCTACCCTCTTGACAAAATACCTGAACCTTGCATTATGCCAGCATTTTTTAATCTCATGTTAGATTTGTGATCAGCAGTAACACTTATCAAGGTAGACGGAATATGTGTCAACAATATTAGATAAGCTGATGATATGGTGTTGCTGAGCCCATCGATTAACTCAATGATGAGTCTGCTCATGATATGTGAAAGGTACGCGGAGGCCCATGGGCTCAGATACAATGTTAAGAAAAGTGAAGTACTGGTATTCAAGGCAGGCACTAAAACCTACCCGCTTGCACCACAGCTGAAACTTTGCGGAAGCCCCTTAAACCAGTTCACATCGTTCAAGTATCTGGGCCACTGGGTGTCCGAGGACCTTAAAGACAGCCTGGACATAGAGCATGAGCGCAGAGCGTTGGCTGTCCGCTGCAATATGTTGGCTCGCAGATTTGCTAAAAGTTCGACTGAAGTAAAGGCTACATTGTTCACAGCGTACTGTCAGTCATTCTAGACATGCGGTCTGTGGGTCAACTACACGCAGAGGGCATAAGCACTCTGCGCATTCAATACAACAATGCATTCAGGGTGTTGATGGGGTTGCCACGCTACTGCAGTGCTTCCGGCATGTTCGCAGAAGCGGGCATAGATGGCTTTCACGCCATCATGCGCAAGCGATGCGCCTCCATCATGCGCAGGATACGCGGCAACCCCAACAGCATCCTGAGCACTATAGCGGACAGGTGGGATGGTCCCCTACATGCTACTGTGGCGTATAATTAATAATTGTTTTGTTTTGTTTTCTGCTAGATGTAAGTACTAACACTAGTTTCTAAGTTGTGTGTTGTACTAACCAAATGGACTTTGTCCGAAATAAAGTAATTTTTATTATTTATTTTGTACAATATCGGTACAAGGTGCCTTGGAGCCTGTGATACTCGAATAAAACGCAGTATCTCAGAGCGAGACAATTTTATTTAGTTAATCCCGAGCCTTATATGACCGGGTAACGAAACCATACCGTGATCTAATTCGATCCCAACGCCATCTATCGAGCTAGCAGGTAGGTTTTTGACTAAATATTGGTTATGTTTGTGGGATAGCGTTGGGAATTTGGGATCGATCGGACATTTATTAGTGTTACTTTTACATTGAACATATTTATTTATTAGATAATGCCAAGAAGACGAATATACAGGGTGTAAGGGACAGCCCTTCGCAGACTGATGGGGTGAATTCAGTATATCATACTAAGATGACCGGTACAAGAAATTATTTTAGGAACGTTATGGGAATCCAATAAACCTGATTTGTTTTATTACCTCACACGCAATGTATCGTAACCGTGGCAAAACGCGCTTAGCGAACGGCAGCGCAGCGAGCCCTCGGCCGCCAAGTATTTCAACATCCATTGCTGATTTTTTTTTATTTTAGCTGTTTTATTTACATAAATGGAGTGCTGCGTACAGAGAATGTAATTTTACATTGAAATAAAGGAATAGTAACCGAAAAACGATTAAAATGAAAATTTTCCTGAGAAATTTAACGGTGGAATATGATTCAAAATATGGAGCTGAACGCACCCTGTTAGTTTGGGGAGGGCTGTTCCTTACACCCTGTATAAAATAGCGTCTTCTCTTGTCACTTTAATAAAAATGTTCGGCATTATTCTTCGCTCATTTTTTTCTCTACTACGCACGGAGACACATCTGCGGCATATGTCGACACTTTCCATACAAAACAAGCGTATCGCCGCTTACTCAAACTGCGACACAAATGACGAATAGAAACTGACGGCTTTGAAGGCGTTCCGTGCGACCGTGACAGAAGATTTGCGCACTATCGACATACTAACTACGACATGTTTAAAATTTTTAGCTTTTTCTGATTAAGTTACCAACGCAAAGTTGTGAAAATGACAAACACGTTCACACTCTTCATGTGGGTTTATTTAAGTGATTCAAATTGTTGAGAAAACATTTATTTATCTGCCCAAGTTCCTTAAAATCGCCTCACAACATACCTACTCAGTAAACTTATTCTAATATTTTATGAAATTTAACTTATTTATGGCACTATCACAATATTATTTTACTAGCTTCCGCCCGCGACTTCGTCCGCGTGACATTTCTTGTTCCCCCGACCCACACCGTCGCATCGCATCGCCAGCCCGCGATTAACTCTGAGCTCAGTATTAATACTTTTGACAAAAAAGACATAATAATAACTTTTGTTTTTTTTTTTAAATCAGCCCCTGTCGGGGTGAAAAGGGGTCATTCAATTTTTAAGGGGAGGATTTTACCGTGTGGCTTGATTAACTCAAACTTGGTATAAAAAATCTTTGATTTAAGTTATGGAAAAATCCGAAACGATTTTTCGAAATTACACCCCTATGGGGGTGAAAAGAGGGGATACAGATTATATGAATAATCTTATTCCTTTGGTAAATACACTTGAAACTTGGCAAAAGCCTCAGTAAATAATAAACATTGTCGCTTTTAGTTTTTTAAAACAACCCCTCGCTGAGGATTTAGGGGGTGTCAGTTAGTAAGGAAACATTTTAACGCGCTGTCAGATTAACTCGATACTCGGTACTGTAGAGGC
This sequence comes from Fissipunctia ypsillon, assembly GCA_947568875.1. NCBI lineage: Eukaryota > Metazoa > Arthropoda > Insecta > Lepidoptera > Noctuidae > Fissipunctia > Fissipunctia ypsillon. The sequence continues at coordinate 19,311,771 of OX387660.1, read as the reverse complement.
CTTAGTTGAGCATGCCTTCCGCAAGAATCCTCTTTGGATTATGACATTGGCTGGTTAGACAAACGCTGGTTTCAATTGGAATTTAGAATAGGTGAAAAATAATGAGATATAGTGTTTTTGTTCTGTATCGAGCCATTATAGTTTTAGCCCCAGTCTTTACCTGTTAATTATAAATATTTTGAATAATAGCTAAAAAAGCTAATAAACTAGTTCATTGAGTGTAACGGTCTTTAAATTTATAAGTATCTTCGAGAAAGTTCCCCCAACACACCTCGAAGACGAGACCGCACACCACACACACACGCGAATTATAATATGACGCCTATAACATTGGGCGCCTCCAACATATGGTGGAGGCGCCCAATGTTATAGGCGTCATATTATAATTCGCGTGTGTTTTAGAGTACTACAAGGCACGCGCCGTGTGTGAGCGCTGCGAAGTGCGCTGTACGCTACGAAGACGAGACCGCACACCACAGTACTGATACTTAAAACAAACAATATAAAAGAAATGTTTCAGAGTTTTTCAAAAACAACAACAACAATTAACTCCTAACGGGGTGGAAAAGGGTGATAAAGGGATGAGAGGTAAAGGATAGATTTTACTGCTTGCTTCAATTACATTTAATGGAATGGTACCAAACACTTTTTAAAAAAACAAGGCGTGTCGTGATGAAAAAGGAGGACATAGTTTATTTGAAAAACCTTATTCCTTTTATCTGTAAACTTAAAAATTGGTCCGAATACTTATTTATATAAATAAATTATTGACTGCCTCGTTGGTCTAGTGGTCGCAAGCGCTACTGCTGAGCATGAGGTCCTGGGTTCCCAGGTCGGGCAAAGTGTTATTGGGTTTTTCTATCTGGAATTTCTCAGTAGCAGCTCGGAGTCTGGATTTGTGCCCGGTAGATGGCAATAGGCTCGCCCCCTATTACATGGAACTTAAACATAACTGGCGAAATGTGGGTCTACTATAATAGATACACCTCTGCCTAACCGTTCGGGGAAACAAGGCGTGATGTTATGTTATGTTATAAATAAATTATAAAGATCGTAAACTTTAATTTTCCAAAAAAAAACCTTTCAAAGGGGTGGAGGGGGCGTAAATTTGTTTTAGAGGAAAGTATGAAATCCACGCGGACGAAGTCGCAGGCAAAGTGCTAGTGTATTATTTAGATGCTCCTTGATCCATACATAAATTCGTAATAGATAATGTTGATTGATGCCCTTCGAAAGGAAATAGAATGTGGCAGCGACATCTGTGTTACGGGGCAGAAATTAATACATTTTATATGTAACTGGTAGACCTAACGGTTTACCTACTTATCACTAGGTAGCGTTTACCGATGGGTTTCTGAAAACGGATACGTGGTGCGAGAACACTTCTGTGTATAATTTCAATACTTTATTACCTAACAAAGCTAGCAATAACTAAATTAAAATTACGTCATATGCTGCTCACAACGGTTTCCATAGAGCAGTTGACTGTTTTCTCTCTATTCTCTTTTTCCTCCACTTTTCTGACTTCCCCGACTCTGTCGCATTCTTCCACTTGCTTGATGGTGTCAAAGAGAGGCATGCCCTTCGTCTCAGGAGTGATGCAGAGGAGTATGCCTGCCGTGATGGCGGAACAGCCAAATAATGTAAATGGTAGCGCGGTAGACACGGTGTTCTGCAAAAAATAAATAAATGGTATAGACAACGTAGAACTTAAACCCTGTGATGGACCAATCACTGACAATCGTACTAGAGTTAAGTTGGATTTTTTTGGATATGTCTAGGTCAATATTCTGGTCAGATCCTTTCGATCATTGTTATCAACCACATTCATCATTGTTACATTGGACTATTGATTCTGTTGTTGTTCCATTGTGGTTGTCGTTATCAAGATGGTAAAATCGGTTAAGTTTAATTTAAAGTGTAGTGGTTACCAAAATAGGTGAGAGTGGTGCAAGCATGCCGCCGACCCTGGACGCGAAGGCTCCGAGCCCCAGCAGAGTGCCCCGCACGCTGGTGGGGAACAGCTCCATTGTGTAAGTGATGGTGCCAGTAAAACACGCAGATATGATCACTTTGCCCGTCAGGAACAGCGTGATTTTCGCCCAGACGTATTCTGAAAAGACAGAATTTATTTGTGAATAAAATATTACTGTGTAATTTACAAAGTGATGGGGGTGTTATACAAATTTTGGTATACATGCCGATATTAATAGATCTATGAGAAATCTCTCTATTTTTCGCATTTTTGTAATGTATCATATTTATTAAGGGGCAATGAACTATTTGTTCAAATCTATACTTACGATCCGGTACTAACGCAGACACAACGCACACTGCGCCACATAAGATATATCCTCCCATCAGCGGAAACTTCCTGCCGAACTTGTTCATCATGTACAAACAGATGATCTCCCCTGGAAACGACATCACGGTGGACAGCAAGAAGTTCACGTACTTATCCCCCGGCAGCCACACAGAGTTTATCATCAAGCCATAGTACACGAATCTAGAAGTGAATCGACACATCCCTCCTACTAATAGTCTCTTCATAATGGCTTTAGAAGTAAAAATATCTCCATAAGTCTCTTTAATCTGGTGTTCAGCAATATCAAACTTATCTTTAAGTTCAACTTCAGTCATTGCGGCTAATTCTTCATAGTTAATGTTAATTTTATTCGTTCTTGCTATTCGTTTCATTGATGCTTTAGCTTTATCATGTTTCCCGTTAACGATTTGCCACCTGGGGCTCTCATAGACGAGGAAGATGTAGGTAATGAAGAAGATGAGCGGTCCGTTGATGATGTAAATGAGCGTCTTCCAGTGAGGCACGAACATGGCGATGCAGGCGAACATACACTCGCCCAGGTAGATTGCACATGCGAATAGAACACCTGCTAGTAGTCTGTGCTTTGTGCTTGCTATCTCTAATACTGGAAAAGATAGGTCAAAATATAAGTACTTAAACATAGCGTTGACAAATTGTGAACCGAAATTGGCTACGTATCATGGTTCCGATAGTCAGTTATAAAAGAATATATGACACATAACATAACATTCCATCGCCCTGTTTTCCACGAAGGGTTTGGTAGAGGAGATGTAATATATTTTAGTAAATAATTTGGTGCTTATCGACACAAGCCGAAATAGCTCAGTTGGGAGAGCGTTAGACTGAAGATCTAAAGGTCCCTGGTTCAATCCCGGGTTTCGGCAGTCTTTCTTTTGCTTCACCTATAAACAACCGACCATTACTGTGACCAAATTTTTACGAGTTTTCCGAAACATTTTCGAGATAATATCGCATCAGGTGCTAAGTTATATTAAAGGTCATTGCCACCAGCTTATACGTTTATAGTATATTAAAACGACAGTAGTATGGTAGGGCCGGTCGTTGTGGAGACGTCCAGCAGTGGACTACTTTCGGCTGAAATGATGATGAAAACGGTGAGAGGTAAAATATCTGTGAAAAGACTGCCATTCGCAGTTATTTCATCTCTGGCAGCATCCACCCAACATCAAACTTATTATAACACGAATAAAGATTATTGTGATTTTGAAACACTTGTCAGTGGCAACAATCCTACAGTAACCTTGTTATAACGAAGATAACGATCACCAATTTTGACAGTAATGCAATATTAGAGGTAAAGGACTGAAGAACAATATACTCACATATGACCATAGTGGCAGCGTACGATCCGCCGCTGACAGCTGCCTCCAAGAACTCAATGATGACGTACACATAGTACGTGGTCACGAACGTCTTGAGGAGACCGATGCTGCCGCCGATCACGCAGAATATTAGCGTTGGCTTGCGACCTAACCTGGAATATTTAATTTGACATGGTTTAAGTACTTATTTACTATTGTATGTTTTTGTTGGAAACTCTCCCATGCTGATGATATTTACCGGACTGAACTCAATAAGCTGGTTTTCATAACCCCTAACTTTAAACATTTTAAAAGGCTTATATTTTCTCTTATCTCCTGATGTAACTTTATTGTAGACATTAGATTGGAAATATTTGATGAGACTGCTACACATTTGTGACGTATTGTATCCACTTGCCTCCTAATAAAAGCATATTTAGACAAAAGGCTACGGCAAAAGTATTATATATACTTGCTAACGTTATACATGAAAAGCTCACCTATCTGACATCCATCCTGATACTACCATGGAGACCAGCATGCCAGTGCTGTGGATGGTGCCGATCAGGTTTGTCTTCCACGGCTGACAGGCCAGGTCCAGCTGGAATATGACAAAGAATAGATTCAGCAACACTCTTTTTACGAGAGAGCCAAAGATTGAGGCTTGGCAACATATAACTTACACAGAGGGTCAAATAAATTAGTTAGCAAAACTTCGCTATCGATAACTGCATGATAACCGCAGGTATCGATAGCAGAATGATAAAAAAAAAATATCGTGTAGTAGTGTAGTTACTGAAGTATGAAATGATAAAATCGGATTGTTTTGTTTAATCGTGTATATACATTATCGATATTCATCACGTTTGTGAAATTTACTTATAAAAAACCTTTTTTAAACTGATATTTCAAGTAACTAACTGCGGTCGTTGAACCCTCCCAAAAAATCATCATATCGTTTTGTTTTGTTATGAAATGAAACATCAGATTGTAGATTTTAGTTCTAAATTTTGACGCTCGTGGCTCTGTGTCATGACAACATTAAAAGCCGTCCGAAACAGAAATAAATAAAACGAGTATTATGAGTGAAAATGACCCTAACTCTAGTGAAAACAGTGATTGGTCAATTTTAATAGAAGCGTTTTACCTACCAATAAAACGCATATTAATTTACTTACCTTATTCGAAGCTTATTTAATTTGAGATGGGCACTTTTTTTTTTTTTTTTTTCCTAACTATGGCATCTCGTAGTTGGCCAAGAGTGGCCGTGACTACTTAACCGGTCAATCCTGTGGCTGCCTTAAGCTAACTCAAAGCCTCCAGCCAGGAGCGTGTTACTTACAAATACTAAGTGACTGCGCGCTAAGGGCACCCCCTGTGGGGTACGAACCTCGGCTTAGGGCGTCACTGGGGGGACAGCAAGTTGGGACAGGCTGGATCAAACTTGGATAATTATTAATTATCTGGGGAATTTAAAGCTACAGGCTCAGCTACGGCGCGGGCTGGCGCTTCTTCGAGCAAGGGTCGGGGGGAATTATTAACTCGGGGTTTTCGCGCTGGACCTCGGCGGCGGGGTCGGAATGTCGGTTTTTTGTGTTTGTGTATTGTACTAGAAGCCCTATTGCTTTCCTGGAGGAGAGTAATAGGGTCGTCTGGGACTAATAGTGTGTGCCTCGGACGGCGGACTTTACTAATGTTGGAGGGGGTATATTTAGCGGCCTCGACAACTAGGGGGTTGCGATGTTTGGCGGCGGTATCAAAGAAACGCTTGGAGTTACGTTTCATGAACTGGAGGATGGTGGGGATTTTGAGATCGAGATGGAGGATCTCGTTCCGGACATAGAAAGGGGATCCCGTGATCATTCGGAGGGCACGGTTCTGGAGGGTCTGCATCCTATGGATGTGGTGGGGTTTTGCGTGAGCAAAGACTGTACAGGCGTACGTCATAATAGGGCGTATGCACGCCGTGTAAATGCGCAACTTGCACTTTAGTGACAACTTGCTTTTTGCATTCATTATCGAGTGGAGTCTACCGAGAGCGAAAGCGGCGCGCGAACGAACCTTCTTTATGTGCTCTGCGAAGGTGAGGTGCTCATCGAGAATCACACCTAGATATTTGGCTCGCTTCTCCCAAGGGATAGGCTTACCGAACATGGAGATTGGTCGGGGGGGGATGGGGCTATGGCGCGGTTTTGAATAAAGAACCGCTTGACTTTTGTCGGGATTCACTTCAATTCTCCACTTCCTGAACCAGTCGCCAAGTTTGTTGACTGCTCTTTGGAGAGTGAGAGAAATTGAGGCTTGTTTTGTGCCTGAGCAGTAAATGGCCGTGTCGTCTGCGAACAGAGCCAACTGTGCCTTTTTGCTCCTGGGTATGTCGCTGGTGAACAGCGTGAAGATGAGGGGGGCAAGCACAGAGCCCTGGGGGACGCCTGCGCGGATAGGGTGGGGGGAGGATAGTGCTCCTTCGATGCGCGGATGAGCGGAAGGTGCGGTTCGACAAGAAGTCTCGTAAGATGAGTACGAGACGGTCCGGCACACCGAGTTGGTAGAGCTTATATAATAAGCCGTTGTGCCAGACTCTGTCGAACGCTTTCGCTATGTCGAAGTATATAACACCCGTCATCATGCCACGCTGGAAGCCAGCGCTTATGTGTTCGATGATGCGGTGGGCCTGATGCACACAAGAGTGCTGGGTTCGAAAACCAAACTGTTCGTTTGGGATGAGGCCTTTTGTTTCGGCATAGTCTCTGAGACGCTTATAAATAAGTTTCTCATAGACTTTGCCGAGGACATTGAGCAGACTGATGGGGCGGTAGCTCGAGGGCTCAGATTTGGGCTTTCCAGGCTTGGGGATGCCGATGACACTGGCCTTTTTCCATGCATCTGGGAAGATGTTATTGCTCATGGCACCATTGAAGATGGTGGTCAGTAGCATTATGAGGTGGGCAGGGAATAGTTGTATTACCCTGTTTGTGATGCCGTCTGAGCCGGGAGCTTTACGGGGCTTTAAACCCTTGATGATATCGTGCACTTCGTCTGGAGTGACGGGAGGCAGAGGATAATCAGGGTTTTCGACGGGGGGAAGGGAGGCTCCACGTTCGACTTCAGCGTCGACTTTTGACAAGTGAGCTTGGTCTACTGGTTGAGAGCTGGGAGAGCATTGAGCCTCAAGGCTGTTGGCTAGGCATTCAGCCTTGTCTGCATCGTCGAAAGCGATGGTCTTGTCAGGGCGGAGTAGGGGGGGCATGGAGACTACTTCTTTGGACTTTAGTTTCCTTTGGAGTTCCCAGAAGGCCTGATGAGTGGGCTCTAGGTCGCTTAGCATCCTGTCCCAGCCAGCGGTACGCAGCTCCGCTAGGCGTGTCTTTACAGCTCGCTGTAAATGGCGCATATGGGCTTTGTTCGCAAGGCAGGGGAAGTTGCTGTATGCACGGACAGCCGCGTTCTTCTCGCGCAACAGTTCACGCACATCGTCCGGCAATCTCCAGCGACGGTCATCGTCCGCTGGAGTTACCTTTGAACAGTCGTTCAGGACTGATTGTACGTGCTCAGTGAGCGAGTCGATCGCGGCCGTCGTGTCCGCGACAGAGTCGAACTGATCAGGGATGGAGTCCAAGTGATGGGAAGAAGTGGATTTCAGGCTTTTGCTTACTTTCCTCCAATCTGTGACTATTTTGGTGAGAGGGGGTTGAGTGGGGTCATGGAGACCGACACGGGGGGCCAGTTTCATGACCACTGGTCGGTGGTCAGAGGAGAGCTCTTGTACCGCCTCTATAGAATCCAACCGTAGGTTGATATTCTTCAGAAGCGCTATGTCGAGGACGTCGGCGGTATGGTTGGGGTCGTGGGGAAAATGGGTTGGAGTCATCGGGGCGATGACATCGAAATTTAGTATGGGGCAGAGACCGAACAGTTGTCTTCCTCTGGCTGAGGTGGTGTTGCTGTTCCAGGCAGGGTGTTTGGCGTTGAGGTCGCCCGCTATGATAACGGAATCACTCAGCCCGAAGGGGGCAGAGAGGTCGTCAGAAATCGACTGGGGATTTTCTGACGAGGTTTGGGGGGGAACATAGGCCGATACTAGGGTGATCGGTTGGTGGCCTGACATGCCTAGCCGGCATACAGACACTTCTAATTTGGATAGGGGGGGAGGGTCCATAGGGATGCAGTGAAGAACCTTTCTATAGTATATGAGGGTGCCACCCTTGTGACACCGAGTCCTGTCGTTGCGAACTACGCAGTAGTTAGCAATTGACGGGTTACGGACGTTGGGCTTGAGGAAGGATTCCTGTATAAGGAGAATATCAATTTGATGATCACGGAGGAACTCGGCGATCTCATCGCGTTGTCCGCGAATGCCGTTGGCATTGAAGTAGCCTAATTTAAGGGATCGGGGCTTAGTTCTCCCTTTGGCTTCTTTATCCATAGTGGGGGTTGGGAAGGTTGGCGAAGGAGGATAAGGCTTGCGTGATCTCGGGATATGAGTTATATATCTCCAGAATCTGCAGAAGGTTGCCGGCATTTCTGGCAGCAACTAATTCGCTTGCCATTTTCCTGGCGCGTGGGGTGAGGAAGGCCGTGAAGGTGCCCGAAATAATGTTGAAGGGGTCGAGGGGGTTGGGGCCAACCGTAGTCGGCGAGTGGGGGGGTGCATTACCGGCTGCAGGGGCGGTTTTAGGCGCTTGCACCGGTCTCGGGGGGAGGGCGGGGGCGGGCGCGGCGGCGCGGTTGCGGGGGTCCATCAGCGCTGGGATGGATGGAGGTGGGGGGCTGGTTTTGGCCAGGGCCGGGAAAGCCCTTTGATGGTTAAGGGCCGTCCAGGGGCTAGGCCTTTGAGGGTTTAGCCGTCCTGGCATTTGGGTCGAAGGGGCGGGGGCTTCCCTTTGCTGGCGGGCTACTGCGCGCTTGGCCAGTTTGGGGGATAATTTCGGGGCTTTAGGGCAGCCCCGGTAATTTGCCGGGTGTCCTGACTCACCACATAGCACACAGCTAGGTGGCTCAGTGCAGAGGGTACGGTCCTTAGGACGGGGGCAGTCAGAAGTGCCGTGCTCGCCCAGGCACTTGACGCACCTGGGTTTGGCGTGGCAGTTCTTCTGCGCGTGGCCGTATAGCTGGCATCGGTGGCATTGACCGATGAAGCCATATTTATTGGGCTTCTGGATCTCAAAGCCCATGAGGTGGCATATGGTTTTTACACCGAAAATAGGGTGATGCCCTTCAGTTGGGGGACAGACGACAAGGACCATGTCGAATGCTTGACCGCCTCTGGCGCGGTGCATTCGGTGGACCTCCGAAACTGGGATATTTTGGGCCTCTAAGTCGGCCTTGATGGCGTCAGTAGGGATTTCCTTTGGAATCCTACGAATTACCACTCGGGTCTGGCGCTCTTCGGGAAGAGTGTAGGTGTGGAAGGACACACCTCTCGCCCGAAGGAGCCTGGTGAGCTCCCTATAGTCCTTGGACGTAGGGATGCTCACTTTGATACCCTGCTGGGTGGAGCGGGCGTTGGTGAAGCCGATCTTTTGCTCGGTGCACCATTGGGACACCTCTGTCCACTTTGCCTTGTCCTGAATGAACACAGGCGGGGGGGGTGCCAGCTTCTTGGGGGCAGAAGAAGCAGGAGTCAGGGCGGGGGGGGGCATCCTGCGAGGAGGATGTGAGGGCGCTATTTTTTGCCGCGGAGGCAGGGGTAGAGGATTCAGTCTTACCGGCCTGGGAAGGACTGGCTGAGATGGGTGCCGTGGGGACAGAGGCAGAGGAGGAGGTGGAGGCTGGGGCGGCGGGGGTGGCTGCCGCCAGAGGCTTTTTGGCCTTGCCGGCCTTTGAGGAGGCGCTCTTCTTCCTCTTCCCTCCCTTTCCGACGACTTGATAGTCGTCTGAGGAGGAGGAGGAGGAAGTGAGCGAGATGGCGTCTTCGGACTCTGAGTCCGAAGGAGGGGTGGAGGTGTCCATCACCTCGGGCTGGGGGGAGACTACGGACGGCATCGAAACCGCCGTAGGAGGGGTGCCCCTGTCTGCTACAGGGGGGGAAAGCGGGCTCTCAAGAGCCTCGCTTGGGTCAAGGTGGCGACTACGCCAAGCCTTCCCGTATTTCAAAAGGAAGTCGGGGTCCTTGAAAAGGACCTCTCTTGCGAAGGCTACGATGTCTGCGTCAGACATCGTAGCAAAAGGGAATTAAGAAAGAAAAAATAAGGGGACCTAATGATCCTACTCCTACTCCCCGGGTGGATGGGCCCGGGGATGTGTGGCCCTCCCTGTCGGGTGCAGACAGGGAGGTGTGTACCTACTTGTGAGCCCTAGAGCTGTAACCTGTCGCCAGTCTTAATGTGCGACAGGGCCCTGACCAGTCTAGTGCGAAGGGTGTAGACACACCCTAAAGACACTAGGTGTGTCGCTGTGGAAGCAAAACTGTCACCAGAGCCGATTAGGAGACCCCCCAAGGCCGGTTAACTCTGGGACCCGTCCAATTAACTGCCTTACCCTGAAAGGGCTCAGCGGGTGTGTTGGGTCAACACCCCCTTGACTTGGTTGTCACCGTGAGGTATCCGTCAAGGACCACGAAACTGTGGTTTTTACCCTGAGGGGGTCAAGGAGACACGCCGAACGTTTATTTGACGGACGACGTCAAAGAAATAATTTGTCAACGATCGCCTTGAAAAAGGCAATAATTGATAAGGGGTGCAGTCAGAGACTACAGGAGTCGGTGCGTGACGTGGCGTCACGAGCGAGCGTCGATGGCGGTGAGTCAGCGGTGAGTCAGCGGTGCAGCGAGCGGAATGCGTCAGCGGCACGACCGTCCACAGCGGAGTCGAGCGAGGAGATGGGCACTACGTTTCCCGCCATCTATATCCGTCTCTTTCTTTCCTGTATCCTTCTATTGCTAACCCCACCACCTGGCAGAGTGGGGCACACTTGAGTGAGCCGCCATCTGTATGCCTCACTGAGTCGAAAATCACCAGGCATACTTTAAGAGCGTTGTCACATTTTATCACCCCTCTCGCTCACACAGGATCAATTTTTTAAGAATGTTAAATGAAAAGATGATTTTTTGAAAAATGTGATCAATGGGCTCCCTACTAAATAATATTAATTTAATAGGTAATTATTAAAAACACATTTCTATTGCGTTATCTAATAAACTTAGCTCAATAAGTATTATGATCTGTTTTCGAGATGATTTAAATAAATGCTACAATAAAAATGTGTTTTTAATAATTACCTATTAAATTAATATTATTTAGTAGGGAGCCCATTGATCACATTTTTCAAAAAAGTATATTTTCATTTAACATTCTTAAAAATTTGGTCCCGTGTGAGCGAGAGAGGTGACAAAATGTGACAGCCCTCTTAAAACATAAGCTTCGAATAAGGTAAGTAAATTAATATGCATTTTATTGGCAGGTAAAACGCTTCTATTAATTTGACTTGACCGTTATTCGAAACTTATTTAATTTGCGACCTGTTTGTTATCGCCTGGTGGTGGTGACACGGACGCCATTGTGAATGACTTATTAATAAGATATAAGGTTATATTGACCATTTGAGTGCAACAAATGCATCTTGATTTTTCCCTTTTTATTAAAGAAAATAAAAAACTTACATAATTATGTGTATATGATTTTGGTTTAATTAAGTAATTGCTTCAACTTGATTAGTCACAATGTTAGAATCAACATTATATTAGCAACATCAATCAACATTTCGACTCGTTTCATTTCGGCGATTTCGGCGGTCTCTCCAATCCAGTGCCTTTAGCTCTCGCCGGAACGCCCATACCAATCTGTCCCGACTTTCGGTACCTCGGGTCGCTCGTTCAAGGGGATGGTGAGGTAGACCGGGATGTAACACATCGGATCAACGCAGGATGGATGAAATGGCGACAGGTCACGGGAACAACTTGTGACCCACGGATGCCTCTCAAGTTGAAGGGTAAAATCTACAAGTCCGTGATAAGGCCTGTCATACTGTATGGATCAGAATGTTGGGCTGTGAAAAAGACGGATGAAAAAAGATTGCACGTAGCGGAGATGAGAATGTTAAGATGGATGTGTGGTGTGACGAGAATGGATAAAGTGAGAAATGAATATATTAGGGGAAGTTTGAAAGTGGCGCCAGTGACTGAAAAATTGAAAGGGAATCGTTTGTCTTGGTATGGTCATGTGAAGAGGAGGGATGAAACGCATGTTGCTAGAAGAGTTATGAGTTTACATGTGGATGGATGGAGAGGGAGAGGGAGGCCAAAGAAAAGATGGATGGATTGTGTGAGAAGTGATATGAAAGAAAAGGGAGTCAGTGATAGTTTGACGAGTGACAGGACAGAATGGAAGAAAAAAACGTGTTGCGCCGACCCCAAATAATACGGGATAAGGGCAGGAAGATGATGATTATGATGATTAGCAACATCAATCAACAGGATTACATAACATAGTTATAGAGGTACTTGAAGATGACGGTAGAACTGTCCGCTTATAGATTTTACAAAAAGTATTTTGGGACTTCCGATTTCCTCTCGCGAGAATATCCTCTAATAGGAATTTGTGTAGCCAGTTTTTTGAGGCAACAGCAGAGCGAAAACTCCCAGGCGTTGCAGTTATACACACATCTTTAAGTAGAGTTTTAATACACCCTGAGATAATTGTCTTTGAAGCGGCTTTTGCTTCACCTCTTGTAGAAATGAACTGATTATGGATCTTAGTCAAATCTCTGCGAATTTTTAACAATTCAGTTGTTCTATTAATCCAATAAACTGGATCCAAATTATTGCTATCTTTTTAAACCAAAAACGGGCCACAAAGTGATAGAGTTATTACTTTGAATACAGTGCTCCACATCAGTTCTTGATAAAGTCAAATAGTGAATTCTTCGACCTGAGCATAAGAGTAATAATGTTGCAGTGTGTCTTGCACTTGGAAAATATTGTCGTGTGTAAAGTTATAACTATTTAGTTATGCAGCTAGGTTATCTATGTTCCACATCAGTGGTTTAGATTTAACTGGTTTCTCTAACGCTATTGATTTTAAAACCTGTTTTATTAAAAAATATGAGAACTAATTTCGCCAGCAATGTCTGAATTGCAAAGAGTGGAAATTACAGATTAGTGCAATAGAATCGTATTAAATTGTAGTGTCCTACATAATCATACGAGCGCATCACACGTCCGGCCGCCGTCACAGCGCGCAGCGCACTAAGCGACCGCCAGGGCGCGCGGCGCGCGCACTGAGCCACCGTTCCGAACGAATGCGACACCACCGGCGGCCTGCGCCTGCGCTGACGACCGTATCGAGGAGCGACGACATCCCTGCATCGAAGACCATCGGGCACTGACTGTTGGAAGCCGCGTCGTCCGTATTTACGTGTTGCGCCGCGCGCACGATTCCTTCGTCATCCTCGGCCGGCACCGAACTTGGATCGCCCCTATTGGTTGCATAGCTCCTCAGTACCACCACTACTCTTATGATACCCTACGGTAATATAAGGTGATGTTTTTTGACAAATAAATCAGAATTGATTCGTATACGCATTCGCCTTTCATTCCACAAGTGACCTCTAAATTGGTGACCCCGACGTGATCCAACAAAGTAATGGATAACGCAAGTCAAGTGCCGCGAACCACGCTGTCTGAAGAGGACATAGAGATGATCTCCGTCAAGTCTCGGATACCTCCATTCTGGCGAGACAAACCCAGATTATGGTTCGCGCAATTTGAAACCATGGTGTCGAATCAAAAGCTCAGTGAAGAAGCGAAGTTTGGTCTTGCTGTGGCACAACTCGACAAGGTGGACGTTGAACAAATTAGCGACATCATATTATCATCGGCCAGGACGGGTAGATTTGAAGCGCTAAAGACCCGATTATTATCCGTCTACGAGGAGTCGGACAATAAGCAGCTGCAAAAATTGCTCAACGAGGTCGAACTAGGCGACCAGCGTCCTTCCCAGCTGCTGCGGCGTATGCGTGATCTGGCCCGTGACAAGATGCCCGATGAAACCCTCCGAATGTTGTGGATGAGCCACCTACCCTCTTCGACGAGAGCTGTATTGGCGGTCAGCGAAGAATCAAAATTGGACTCGCTAGCGGCGATGGCTCACAAGATGAGTGAGCAGACGAAAGAGGCAAATTCCCTGTGTTCCTGCAGTCATGCTAGCACCGCGTCACAATCGACGACACCATCGCCTAACGATCGAATTTTAAATATGATCGAGGCACTCACAAAAGAGGTTGCTGCGTTGAAAATGGACAGATCGCGTAACTACCACCGTGGACCACAGCGAGGCAGATACCGTTCAAGATCCCGTTCCAAGTCTGCGAATCGTGACACATCCGTTTGCTATTTCCATCACAAGTTCGGCAAGGAGGCGTTCCGCTGTCGAAGGCCCTGTAACTTTGCGGGCAAGATGAATACGAGCCAGGAAAACTAGTCCCGACTTTGGCTACGACGGGAGCCGAAGTCAACGACATAACCCAACACCGTCTGTTCATAAAAGAGTTGGGAACTGGTCTGCATTTCCTCATCGACACCGGCGCAAACGTCTCAGTTTTACCGGTTAAGAGGGTATGCAAACGAAAAACGACGCCGACCGAATATCTCTACGCCGCTAACGGTTCACGAATACCCTCCTATGGCGAACGCACTATGACGTTGAATGTCGGATTACGCCGACCGTTTATGTGCAATTTCGTCGTCGCCGAAGTGACCAGACCGATATTGGGAGCCGATTTCCTTCATAAGCACCAACTCACGGTAGATATACACGGACGAAGGTTAATAGACAAAAAAACAGGCCTATCCGTTGTCGGCTACGTAACGTCCACTTCAGACTCCAGCATCAACACTGTAGATGATCAGCAGCCATACCACGATCTGCTCGCAAAGTACCCAGACATCACCCGGCCGAATTTGAAGCTCTGTCACAGCGAAGTGGAACACCACATACAGACTACTGGCTCGCCATTATATGCGAAATCACGACCGCTGCCACCGCATAAGTACAAGGCAGCCAAGGCAGAATTTGACGCCATGATTGAGCAAGGTATTTGTCGACCGTCGAAGAGTCCTTGGGCCAGTCCAATACACCTTGTCCTCAAGAAGGATGGCAAACACAGAGTCTGTGGAGATTATCGTCGTTTGAATGCAGTGACCGTGCCAGACCGGTACCCCATCCCACGACTGCATGATTTTACCTACAACTTGCTGGGGAAAAAATACTTCTCCATAATCGACCTGAAAAAGGCCTACTACCAAGTGAGGACTCGCGAAGAGGATATTCAGAAGACTGCCGTTATCACACCATTCGGGCTATTCGAGTTCCCGAGGATGTGCTTCGGTTTGCGCAACGCTGGGCAAACGTTCCAACGACACATCGACAACGTTCTACGGGCACTCCCCGTTTTCCCATTCGTCGACGACATTTTATTGGCTTCTGAAACTAAGGAACAGCACAGAAGAGAACTAGAAGATGTATTCAGAAGGCTTAATGATCACGGGTTACATCGTTATTATTATCGGTTACATCGTTTCCTCAACTGTGGGTAGATTTATTCCATTAATGGTCACGTAGGTCGTTTTCTGTGAAGCTATAGGGTCCCTAATTAGTATTTTTGTTTTTGTTTCGTTTATTTGGAGGCCGACACTAGCTAGTAGGGGTTTAATATGGAATACGATACCTTCTAGCCCTTTTAGGTCATCTGTAATGAAGATAAGGTCGTCTCCAAATGATAGTACCAGGGGGAGAGAGATTTCATTATCTTGGTCTAGTTTGATTAATTGCGTTTCGTTCTCAAGAGTCCTAAGGACATCATCCATGACCAGTGTAAAAAGACAAGGGATAAACGGCAACCTAACCTGATAAGATTGCGCGCGAGAATTCAAATGCTCCGTATTTATCAATGACTTCTTCTTTGTTTTGTTGCCTACCGCTTTTTGTATACATTTATAATAATAGTAAACCTATTAGTCTCCGCCTATTTCTCGACACGGGCTCAGTGAGTCATTTTGTAACAAAGACTTCCTGTAAACGCTTAAATTTGCAAATTGAAAAAAAATATTATTTCAATTATGAATAGAATACAAATACTATAATATTCTACTTTTATTTTTAGTTTAAACATAAGTTTCAATTATGAGATCATAACTAATCTTCGTTATCGACCGTGCGTAATAATATACTTCAGGAAATTAATTAGACTCTATAGATTAACAATACCCTAACGTTCAAACAACATATGGAAGCTCTAAATAGTAGAATTCGTAAGCTGATATACGTATTCAAAAACTACGATATATTGCAGACCCAATAATAATTAGGCAAGTTTACTTTGCTCTATGTCAGTCAATTTTGACGTACTGCATTACCTCATGGGGTGGAGCATGTAAAACTTTATTACTACCCATCGAAAGAGCGCAAAGAGCGATTCTCAAGGTAGCTCTTCAAAGTTTGTCCTATGAAGATACAGAGAAGTTGTTAGTAGTATTGAAATAAAGAGTGTTTAGCGTACTATTTATTTTTAATTAGTTCGATAAGTTAGTATGATAAGATTTTAGAAAGTAAGATTTTACACCTTACTTACATACCTATTAGATGACTATTTTATTTTGTAAAATTACAGTGATTATATCTTAATATTTTTACCTCCTCTCGCCTGAAACACAGGATGTCCTAGTTCAGGCAAATAACACTAGTGAACTTGACATAGATTTAAGCAACTTTGTGTGGAATAATTGTATTTTCTGTTTTACTTTATAACTTGAATAAATATATTATTATTATTATTTCCTTTATTTAATTAAATACATATAAATTATATTTTTAAATATAATTTATAAAAAGTATAAAAACATTTAAAAATATAAAAAATAGTAGCCCACCGGTATCGGGAACAGAGTCCAAGCTACCGGCGCGGCGGTCAGTGCTCTAGAGAGAGGAACCTCCTGACAATGCGAGCCATGTCCAGAAGTACCGTTTTCTGAATCAAGCCCTTAATCCAGCTGTTGGTCGAGGCTCTTGGCAATTAAGCCATTGGCTGATACGACTATCGGCACAATGATCGCTGAGTCCACATCCCACATGTCGACAACCTCGCGGGCCAAGTCAAGATACTTATTATTATTATTATTAATTCATCAGTTTTGGCTGCGGTAACCTGCGGTCTTGGAAATACCAGGTCATTAACTAATGACGCTCTGTAATTAAGAAAGAGTGCATTATATAACCTCTCGGCGACGTCAAAACTTGTGCGTCTGTCACGTCGACTCACTGATTCGGCGTTATTCGGGTGGGACTTAATATTGCATTCTAGAGTATACCTTTCCTGTTCTAATTTATAGAGAGTGTAGGAAAAAGAATAGGAAAGACATATAACATCACATGTCAAACATCTGACAATAATTTTTACGGAATGTTGCACTCAATAAAGTCTAGTCTAGACAAGCGCGGCGCCGATTCGGCGACGGTGGATAATGCGAAATATTGCAGTCTAGAGTATACTTTCCCTGTTATAATTGACACAGAGTGTAGGAAAAAGAATAGGAAAGGCATCAAACATCTAACAACATTTTTTTACGGAATGTTGCACTCAATAAAGTCTAGTCTAGATAAGCGCGGCGCCGATTCGGCGACGGTGGATAATGCGAAATATTGTAGTCTAGAGTATACCTTTCTTGCTCTAACTTACAGAGAGTGTAGGAAAAAGAAATAGACCAAGTGCAAGTTGCAAAATTTTTAGGTTTAATGATAGATAGCCAACTATCCTGGAAGCCACACGCAGAAGAAGTATGCAAAAGACTAAATACAGCAGCGTATGTGCTTTTTAACCTATCCAGGAAAGTGAATATCCAGATTAGTTGCTTACCATGGTTTAGTGGGCTCAAAAACGATGCATAAGGGCCATGTGTAACATGAAAGTAACAGATAGTTGCGCACCTGTATTCAAGTCCCTAAATTTGTTAACATTGCCATCACTTTACATATTTATTCGAAATAGCTGTTTTTGTGAAATCAAATATGCATCTTTTTAATAAATCGTCTGACAATAGAACACGACCAATTAGAAGGCAGTATACAAACATGCTACGTGTTAGTGGTCATAACACTGCATTATTAAGAAAAAGTGTTTTATGTATGCGCCCGATTATCTATAACAAAATACCCGACGGGATAAAAAACGAGTCCATTCCACTGTTTAAAAAAAAAATTGTCAGTCTTATTATTTGATAAATGTAATTACTCCATTTGTGAATTTCTAAATGATAAAACTTTATAGTTACCTAATTAATCCATCAACAACACAGACATCTTTAATTCTTTATTTTATTTTATTGACCATATTGAAACAATTTTCATATCATTGACATTATTTTAGACTATTAATAAGTGTTTCTAATGAGGGTAATTAACACTTTATCATGTTGTGTAAGTATAAATAGCATTGAACGATAGTTTTAACTTCACCACATGGGCGCACGTAGTTGCTGCGCCCATTCATCTTACGCCAAGATGGCACCAGGACGAGGGGCCCGTATTTACGGGTCACCGTATGGCCTCCGCAGTCAGGGGGGTGTAACCCCGACACCGCTAGCCGCGCCCCCTGACGGGGACGTAGCGACATCCACGTAGTTTAACTTCACTTAGGGCTGATTTTTCAATCGTCAGATAACTTTTATCTGTGGAATAAGTTTGACGTTTTGACAGCTTTTGTATAGAAAATATGTCAAACCGCCATATTTATTCCTCAGATAAAAGTTATCTGACGGTTGAAAAATCAGCCCTTACAATTATTTTCTCTTACGATAACAGTGTTATTATAGTGAGGGATAGCTTTACTATTGCCTATGCCGATTTAGTGGAAATCATAATATCAAATAATCGTAAGATACATAAATGCCTCGAAAATTTAAAACTTATGTATCCACAGCTTACATAAAGTGTCTTGAAACAAGTTTATGAAAAGTTGAGTCGTAATTTTCTACCAGCATTTACGAAAAAGTGACAAACTGCAGCGAGAAATAAAAATACTTTTATGGTAAAAAAGGAACAGTGGCTGAAAAATATTTTTACAATTGAGACATCTTCGGTACAAGCGGATATGGTGAATTGTGATAATGATGTTCCAGGGCCATCAAAACGCTTTCATAGTGAACGACCAGAGAAATCATTTGATGAATGTTGCGATCGAACAAAGCGATATAAAGTCAAAAGTTTGTGTGAAAGCGTTCCTGAAGAAATGATTAAGAGAGCTGCCTCTAAGGTACAAGAAGAATCATCGGATCCTATCAAGTTTACTCCAGAAAAAGCGTTAGCATTATTACTTGATGCATCACTTTCGAAACATCAATATCAAGTACTGAGAAATGCAGCAAAAATATTGGGTGTGATATTTTTTCCCGATCATCATAAAGTACTTGAAGCAAAAAGGCAATGCTACCTCACGGATATTGATATAACGGAAAGCTACGCTTGTGTAGGTTTGCAGCCATTACTGGATCACACAACCAGAAGACTATTTGAAGTAATGTCTGGAGACGACCTTATAAAAATTAGTGTAAATTCAACATTTTTACACAAGTGGGGATGTGACGGATCATCAGCAGTGCTATTCTCTAAAAGATGGCTGTAAGCTATGACGAGCTCGTCGTCGAGACAGCCTTGAGTTCGACCGAGCGTGTAGCGCTGATTCAAACCGTATTCACTAGCGTGGTTGTGGTCGTCGACGAACTCTAGGCTGTAGCCTCCCATCGCTGTTTCGTAGACGAAACGACGCTTGAAGAAATTCTTTATGTCATAATCGATCAATCTCGACTGAGAGTTTTATGGCTTTAAAATATATAATAGAGGTCTATCTACTATCTAACGAGATTAGTTATGATCTCATAATTGAAAACAAAAGGTTTCAAATGACCATCTTCATTAAAAATGTAATAAAAAGTAATTACGCATGATATCATAACATATGTTTACGTATTTAATTACTACACACAATAGACTAATGATTAAACTAAAAATAAAAGTTGAATATTATAGCATTTGGATTCTATTCATACTTGAAATAATATTTTTTTCAATTTGCAAATTTAAGCGTTTACAGCAAGTCTTTGTTACAAATTGACTCACTGAGCCCGTGTCGAGAAATACGCGGAAACTAATAGGTTTACTGTTATTATAAACGTTTACACAAAGCGGTAGGCAACAAAACAGTCGTATTATTTTCAACGCACAAAGTAGAAGAAGTCATTGATAAATACGAAGCATTTGAATTCTCGCGCGCAATCTTATCATCGACAACGACGGGTGCGGCGGCAGCGCGGCCTATCTATTGGTGGCGTTCTGGCGCGTGGTGCGGTCTATGCTCCGTCTGAGGCGCGGACTGCGGGTACCCAGGTTTGACTACCCGATTAATTCAGTTAAAGTTGTTTATGTGTATTAGCGAATGATGTTTGCGTTGACAAATGGAACATGTGTTTGTTGACTTGCATACTTTAATATCATGATATCAAACAAACAAGATCTAATCTATCTTTAACATTTTGACTCATGAAATGAGAACATTTATAAAGAGAGTGTGAATCACAAGCAACACAAATCCTGCAGGAACGTGCCTGAGAATCCTGAGTAGTATTCGCGAAGGCTGGACTGGTTTTTGATTTAGGTACATTTTTACTAATTTTATTGTTAGTGTTACGAGCCTTAGAGGGATTAGAATTATTACGAAGCGTTTGAATTTTACTTTGTTCCTTGCAAATTGCGAAAGATGATCGAAAGTAGGAATCTTAATATAGCTATGCGTTTGTTTGAATAAGTTAACAACCTCTTTATCGAGTTTATTGAGTGCTATATTAGTTAACTTAAACACAGATTTTAATTAAACCTAGATCAGGCAGAACACTACATTAAGAAAAATTGTACCTCGCTTGTTATTATGTAAACCTTTATTTTGAATTAATTCTTGAATAAAATTATTATAAAAATTTTTTATTGATATTTCTCGGGACCCTAGGTCCCGGACCTTTGGAAGGCATATGAGGGGCCGAAGCCAACTCGCAGAGGCCCGTTAGACGCTTTCAATGGAAATGAGGCACCAACCGACGATTATCCCTGTGCGTACTATGCAAGTGCACCCAAGGACAACCCCCGGTTGGTGTAGGACTATTGCAGGATATGGTGACAAAAAAAAAAAAATATTGGGCTATGGGTTTGGATGGCTAAAGTGGACTGGTTATGTAAAACTATGGAAGGACTATGGCCTCTGCCTGACCAATGTTTGATAAATACAATACACGGATAAAATGGCAGCGGGTGACTTGCACACTCAACAATGGGCCCCCGGAAACGGTCGCTAGCACATAGTGTCGTAGCGACAAGGGGGCAACATGTACTGAGGTGCTTAAGAGGAGTGGAGAGGTATTCCACGGCTATCAGGATAATCCCGAAAGTACGGTCAAGATCCCTTCCAGCATCTTACTGGACTACTTCCTTCCTCCAAGCACGTTTGCTCTTGCGAATCTCTACTCAAGCCAGCTAATAAAGGCAAGAATGAGGTGGGAGGTCAGTTCTCGTCAGTGTTCACTCCAGCCGGCCAATAAAGGCAAGCCAGAGATGAGGAACATGACTTCTCCCGGGAGATAGGGTACGTGGGGTCGCTACTGCCCAGCAGCTCGCCACATGCTGCCCTGCGGGTTTCTGTATCTCTTGGCCAGACCTCTCCTCACCCTAGACCTGTTCCGGCAAAGTAACCTCTACCGGCACAGATCTAGGGTTCGGAGCGCGCAAGCCCCACCACTACATCAACGTAGAGATACGGCGATGGGGTTATTATTATATTATTATAGTTACAATAAAATCTGACAAATCATATAATTGTATGAAAACGACGTAAAGTGGTTTGGGCCGAAAGAAACTGTTCAATAAAGGTGGATAAGGTTTAAAATGAATCATTTGATTCAAATACATCGAGGCTTGTACGCGGGTATCTTGATATTTTTCTGATAATGCGTTACAAAAAGTGGGTAATTATTAGCGGTAGGTACGATAGCTGAGCAAATAGTTAATGCTTTGCCCGAGAGACAACCTATCAAATATTGAACCTTTTCGGCTTCGGTGAGATGCGAATTACCATGAATAAGACTTTTAAAGTTTTCATGAAATGTTGTCTATTTGCTGGGCGTACCATCAAATGAAACAAGTTTTAATGGCGGTAATTTACGATTTAAAAACTCGAATTTATGAGTGTTTTCATTATTTTGAGACAAGAATGTTGGATTCGATGTCCTTTATTTGACAATAGATTTCATCGAACGCTTGTAGCGGTGCGTAGTTCGGCTTTGTCGAGGAACTACGTTCTAATAAAGCTAAATTATAATCATTGAGCGTTTCTATACAGTTACATCGAATTTGCTCTAATGAACGAATTCGAGACAGAAATTATGTTTTGAAAGATAAATCTACAGAAACCTGAAGGCCGAGATCGTAAATACTTTGAACTATTTGAAATAAACTTTCTTTTTTGGATTTTAGAAGAACATCTTTGGAATCATCCTCAGCAATCGCGTATTCACTGTCGGATCCTTTATCCTTATTGCGCGGCATTTTATAAGAATTGAGAAATACCTACTCAAGTTTGACACACTCTACTCTACTTGTAACAGAAAATAGGTACCTATACCAGAGCGTGCGTGTGCGAAAAATGGACTTGCCCTAATGGCGGCGCGGGAGTGTGCGCTAAATATTGAAAAATTTGGGAAAATATGCGTATGCACATTTTAGGTTTAGGTGGGTACTAGTGAAGTTAAATGCGTTTTTGCAAAATTATTTTAGCGTTAATGAGATAACAAGCGAGTGAGATGTCCGCGTGAGACGCGTCTTCGATAGACGTAATGGCGTGTGCGTATTTCTGCAAATTATGCGTTTTTATGCGGAATAATTAGGTGAATGTGTGATGTGAGAAGTGTAATTGAGTAGTAAATGCGGTTTTTTTTTCATCCAGCTCGAAGGATCAGAACTTGGATGGGAAAGGTACTCACAGGGTTGAAGCTTGCGTCCCTTCGATAATGCAGCAGGCTGGTTCAGGTTTGTGACTTCCCACACCAAGTCAATTTGTTTTTAGGCACAGCACAACACCGGTATTCACTCATTTTACCATTTTGTACAGATTTTAGCGGGAGCGTCTATTATGCGGTTAGCGGGCGTGTTTTTAGGGCGAGAGTGAGTTTTGAACTGAGGGATTGATTATGATCGAACGGATCGAGGAACGGATGTCCTTCGGATGAGTGATTTATGTTGAGAGTTGCAATATATAAAACGTGTTTATTGCTTTATAAAAAAATGCTTAATTAATTAAATAGAAGAAATGGCGCAGACACTCATCAAACAAATAAAGTGATAAAATAAGATGTTACCGCAGCGATAACAGTGTTGTTCGTCTCGTAGATCCAGTCGGTACACGTCTCCAGCTTATCAGTGAAGCTGGCGTTGGTGCAGAAGGGCTCGGCGTCCTGTCTGAGCACTGGAGTTGAGCATCTGTCTACAGTTGAGTTTGGCCACCAGCTGGGGTAGAAGCTTGTTGAGTTTTGGCCTTCGCATTCGTTGATTCGACATCTATGAAAAGTTCGTATTATGTAATCGATACGCATGAATGACGGCTAACAGAGGTGGAACAAGAAGACATGCTACGCAGAGGCCAAAGAAATTGGGACAACACCAGGAAGCAGGAGGATGATGATGTTAATGATACTAAACTTAATCTAACCTAACCTAAATAACACATTTGGTCCCCCTTTCTGTCGTACCAATATCGGTGCCCATGGTCCGCTATTAAGAACTATTGACCATTACAATATGCTCAACAAAAAATTAAGTATGACTCCTTGGGAGGTATTCGAAAAACAATACATAACAATTATTATTTAGTCACATAATTTCTGTTAAATAAAGTACAATTATGTATTTGAATTATGTGTTATGTCCACGCCCTTCATTAATTGGTATTCTGTTGTATTTTATTTTATTGAAGTTTAATAACTTTGTTTAAATTTTACTTTTAGTTTATAAGCAGCTTTTGTCCAATGTATTTTTTCTTTAAATGTTATGTACACCAATAATTTGTGTATACATTAGTAGGCAATATCTTTTCTAAATCCTTTTATAAACCAATGTTGAATGTATATGCTGTTGGTGTTCTTTATTAAATAAATAAATAAATCTGAATATTCATCAAATCAAACTTAATATTAAGTCGCCTTTAAGTCTCATGCTGTATGTAATTACGTAAGTAACGTAGCGAAAAGAAAAAAAGGAAAACACTTTTTCACCACTTCACGTTTAATTTTGTTCTTCAAAAAAAATAAATAAAAAGGAAAACATTACAATTTAATATAAAAAGTAAAAAATTAATATTTAATGTATAAAAAAGTTGCGGGTTGATTTATGTAAAATAAGAAGATAAATAACAGAGAAAACTTCGGTCCGAAAGGGTAAAGTACGCGAATATCGAAAGAAAAAAAAAGGACGTCCTATCAAGTCGATTGCAATCGCTATTTAGGTAACGCTCACAAGATAAACGGTAAAGGGAAAAGAGATCAGAGAACCAAGATATCTCGCCTTTTACAGGCTTGAAAATTTAAAATAAAATTGTTAACGAATTAAAAGTTTGCAGAGAGTTAAACTAACTACGTTACTTAGCTAGTATATAAAAAATATCGTAAAAAATCGTTGTCCAGCGTAATTACGTCCGGCGAGGTGTAGCAGACAGCAGGAGGCGCTGGCAGAGTGGTCCACGTAGTTGTGTGGCCTTCGCGGCTGGATGCGGCCAATTACTCCGCGTTGATCGTCGATGTCAAGCGTTTATTTGGGCCAGAACCTGGAGGCCGAAAGACGGCCTGTTCTAAACTGATTAATCCTAAGACAAAATGAATTAAGGTTAGACCAGAGTGATCAGACTGAACTTACGATTGAGGAAAACGATTAAAAGATACGTACCAGGTTAATTAAGACGAAACTTCCCGACTCAAACCATGGAAGTATGGGATTCGAACTTGAAAAAAATTTGTTATGTTTGACTTTATCTTTTTATCTTTGAATGTTATATGTAATTAATTTTATTTTCTATATAATTGAATTTGACATTTCTCTTAATGTGAGCCCTTTTGGTTTTTCTTATTTTCTATTTATTGGGCTAGAGGGAAAGTAATAATAATTAGTAATTATGTTAATTATATTGAACAGCTAGTTTATATGTGATTATTGTATGCCCTACGGGCGGGACATAGCTGATCATAATTTCCAACTATTTGAGAACTGTACCTACCTATGATCCACAATAAAATATTTTGAATTTGAATTTGAATTTGAAAAACGTTCCTATGACAATAAATAGCGGATATTAGCACAGAAGGTAAAAAACCATAATCCTACTACGGCAACAACATAACAGGAATACATACCGAAAGTAGAAGAAGAGGCGACGTCGAAAGCAACTTTGCTTTTATTATATGTATAACACAAGAAATCGTATTAAATATACAGACACATAAATTTTCACCTAACTGGGTCAGTATCAACAGATCAACTTTTTACAACTGCCGCACCATACTGAAAGAAATAAGGACCCATCTGTCAGAAAAAAATAATTCGAATCACGAAATAAAAAGGTACAAAAAATATCGACCAGAATCAATGATAAACGGAAAAAGGTTGACATTAAAGAACCAAAAAGTTTTGACATGCACAGTTATGCTGCAATATGTAGGTACAGTGTCACTGAGGGCGACAAAAATACTAAAAGGACGGCGTTTTGGGTATTCGGGTGTGAGAGTATACTTTCGTAGTTTTCTCAGCTGGCCAATATTCAATAACGTTCGGAGAATATTGTGTAGATGAGCAGGTATCGGACGTAATGCCGATTCCACACATAGTTTATTAATGCCCAATGAGCTCTTCCTTTTAATATACTTGTTCATAATATATGCACAATATATTAGTGTATTTGTGATTTGTCAAAATAAAAGTTTATTTAAAACATTTACTCAAGTACAGAAAAAACTAAAAACCCTCTCACACGTTTTGTTCTGGCGGAGGTCAGTGTTATTGGGTTTTTGTAAATTCTCAAGAATTTCTTGGTAGCAGACAACCTTAGTCTGCATTTGTGCCCGCTTTATGGCAATGGGCTGACCCTCGTCACTGATGAAATGTGGATGCGCTTTATTCTTCCGAAAGCGTGTCTTTACGGATGTGATTTTATTTCAATATGTTTATTTTGTCCAACGAAAGTATCTTTCACTCACCTGTAGTTAATATCTCCAGCAACAAATATGTAGTTAATGTTGATCATAGACATGAAAAGACCCGGCAAACATATCAGAGTGTACTGAATTATCTGATATCTGCCAAAAGTTTCCATTAACTTCGATATTTCACGAACCTCCTTGTCTTCGCACATTTTGTCTGCCATTTTCAATCACGAATAATAAAAAGCGGTTTAAAAAATTACAAAACTATGTTACTGGAGAAAAAACCACACTACTAATGAAATTAATAAATAAAATTAATCGTGTTCTGTCGCTTCCTGATTACGGCCAAACTATTATTACTATTTTATCATTGCTCACTTAAGATAAAATAATGTTCTTAAACTCAAACTCAAAGCATTTATTTCAAATAAACCAATTACAGGCACTTTTGAATTGTCAAAGAGTCGGTCAGTTAGTCAGAAAGTTGAAGCTAGTTACCCATTCCAAAGCGTAGATCTCTATGGAGAAGAACGGACAAGAAACTCCATGAACACTCTTTTAAATCAAAATATTGTTACAAAATATTGGTTATATCATTCATGTTGAAATTAAATATGTGAGAACAATGTAGAAAGACGTGCACGTTAAAAGCATCCGCAACAAAAGATAGAAATCAAAAACGGTTCAAAAATTAAAATAAGCCGTGGCAGCTAAGAGATAACCAGTCCCTACTGACGGCGCCCATTCACGAACGTGACGCATGGATCAGCACCATTCAGCTCAACCATTTTGAAGGGAACTTAATGATCCAACACACACGCCACCACAACCACGGTAAATTCAAGTCACTAAAAGACGTACCCAGTTAATGGCAGCTTTATAGTAGGTAGGTACATAGTGCTCACACATGTGCTATGTAATTATACAATACTAAGAGATTGAATCTATATAATGCAAAGATAGTTTTTACAATGTTCAACAGCTCCAACAATATTTTCGAATGCTAATCAATTAGTTTCTTCGCCCTTGTGGAGCAGGACCAGCATTGAGCCAAGCATTTTTGTCAGCGATGTAATCCTCCAACTTATTTGGGGCTTGGCTGCATAGTGTGCGTTTAATAGAAGATTTAAATTTCGTTTCATCCAGCTGGAGAATATGAGGAGGTATTTTATTGTAACACGTTAAACAGTACCTCATGAAGGATGAGTCTAGCCAGTCTGAAACCTGGTTGAACTAATTGGTCCCCATTTGTAGTCCTATAATTGTGTCGTTTACCTCTTTTACCGAAAAGATTTAGATTTTTCTTTACGTACATGATGTTTTCATAGATATATTGACAAGGTACCGTCACGATGTTAATATCTTTAAACAGTTCCCTTAGAGAATCGCGCCCGCGGAGGCCATATATTGCTCTGATGGTTCTTTTCTGCAGAATAAAAATAGACTCGATATCTGCAGCTCGTCCCCATGGTAAAATACCGTAACAAATGATATTTTTTTTATTTGAGATAGGTTTGCTCTTGACTCTAGTCTAGGTCAGAGATGACAGAGACAAAGTCGACGATGGAGCGAGCTTACCCAGAAGAAGCCTGTTAACTCTCACTTTGAAGAGATCGGGGTTGTATGCGTTCGGAAACACAGACGCAGGCAGAGAGTTCCACTCCTTTGCTGTGCGCATCACAAAAGACATTTGGAAACGCTTAGTGCGAATTGGTGGGATAGCAACTAGGTAAGGATGGTAACCTGCAGTGCGTCTAGATGTCCGCTGATAGAAGGGGGCCGGCGGAATGAGGTCGTGGAGTTCTTGAGCACACTCCCCCGAAGTACAATCTGTAGAAGACCGACAAGCAGGCAACCTTGCGGCGATGAGCCAAGCTGTGAAGCTTGGCATCCACCAGTCTTACGTCGCCAATGAGCCTTTTAGCTCTGCGCTCCACCGAGTCAAGCGCGGCAAGTTGGTGTTTGGCCGAGCCATCCCAAAGGTGGCTGCAGTACTCCATACAGGATCGGACTTGCGCTTTGTAGAGGATTAAAAGCTGTCCAGGCGTAAAGTATCGCTTCACCCTATTTAGGATGCCCAGTTTCTTGGCCGCAGTTTGGGCTTTGTACTCGATGGTGGCACCGAAGTTGAGACATGATGTCAACTCCATGCCTAGCAGCTCGAGCCGATCAGTTACAGGAACAGATGTACCCCGAAAAGTAGGAGTTTGATCGAAACGACTCCTTTTAGCGGTAAAAAGACACGCCTGTATTTTGGTGGCATTAAAAGAGACCAGATTATCATCACCCCACTGGGAGACAAGGCTTATGGTCAAATCTGTCCGCTCTACCATGGCCTCTCTCAAGGAACGAACTTCGGCCCCGCTGGTTTTTGCGCTGGACAAGTATCTCTCTGAAACTGTACTGTCATCTGCGTACCCAACAATACCAGACTGAAGTAGGTCATTGATGTGTAGCAGGAAAAGAGTTCTCCAGCATCAATAGCCATAAGGTCGGAATAGCAGCCGTCATCGACTACTCTGATCGACCGTTCACTAAGGAAGTCTGATATCCAGCTACAAAAATCAGCAGGGATGCCATAAGCAGGAAGCTTGTTGAGTAGACCAGCGTGCCAGACCCTGTCAAAGGCCTTCGAGATATCAAGCGATACAGCAAGTGCTTCGCCGTGTTTCTCGATGGCCTCGCCCCAGCAGTGCGTGACATACACAAGAAGATCGCCAGTTGACCGTCCTCGGCGAAAGCCATACTGACGGTCACTGAGGAGATCATTGTTTTCAAGGTAGGTCAGCAACTTACTGTTCAGTACCCTTTCCATAACCTTGCACAGAATGGAGGTAATGGCGATTGGACGGTAATGGGCAGGGTCTGCACGGTCGCCCTTTTTGGGCACTCGTTGCACATTTGCGAGCTTCCAGGATTTTGGTACCGTCCTTTTTTTAAGAGAAAGGCGGAACAAACGTGCCAACACAGGATACAGTTCAGGCGCACACTGCCTCAACACTCTCTCTGGAATGCCGTCAGGCCCGCTGGCCTTGTTCACGTCTAGACTGCACAATATTCTTCGGACCTCTTTAATGTGAACTGCGACTTCCGGCATCGAGGAGTCACAATGAGGCACAGTAGGTGGTTGCTCTGAGCCAGCGTCCAGACGTGAATTGCTTGCAAAGAGAGATGCAAATAGATTTGCTTTCTCACCTGCAGAGTGAGCCAGCGACTCATCAGGTTTCATCATTTATACTATGAAAGTAACTGAAATAGACTAGCCTAGCGGTATCTGCAATAGTAAATTGACGGATTTTTCTTACGGCATATGCTGCTGAACTTAGCCGTCCTGCAAGAGATTAAATGAGGGCCCCATTGCAGTCTTAAGTCGAGTGTGATCCCCAGGAAAACAGTTTTATCGACGAATTCTAGTTTCTCCTTATTCAATACTATGTCACAATCACTATTTTTAACATTCGGTAAAGCAAATCTTATGCATTTATTTTTTTTTCCCTTTTAATACTAAATTATTAGCAGTGAACCAATTTTGGACCAGCGGTAGAACATTTAAATCAAAACGCTATGGTGCACGTGTCACGACATACGATGATACGCTATGATTATATTAGCATGTGATTGGCTACAGGTTCGTTACATCTCAATTAAGAAAATATTTAAGTTTGTCTGTGTGTCTGTCAAACACACAAGAATGATACCCTTGATCAATAAATAGCTTCGTGACAGCCATCTTGGATGTTAATGGACTGGGCTAAAGTAACGCCACGAGCTTTGATCCGATATTCCTTTTTAAGGTCAGAGACCCAAAAACTAAAGTGTATATTGGGCAACAGAGACCTTCCCCTCGGATCTCTGAGCAGTTCAGACGTCTTTTAAGCGAACCTAAAAAAAAAATAGACGAAGATAGATCTAGGTCAACTTATAGTGGATGGAAAGCAGTTGTCTTCTAATCCGTTGATACTTACCAGCCAAGCCTGAACCCCAGTTAAATATTGTCATCCATCGAGTGTTTTTGCCTCCTCTATTGTGGAGCTCCTGGTACTGGAGTATTGATTTACTTAGAATTAAGAGTGTAACATTTTATGTGACTGCGCTACTCCTTATATTAAACGTCACGTACTACGGGTCGCGCCCGTTGGTAGTGTTATACTTACAAAGTCGCTATCATGGCTGTGCAGCGCTCGCCACCAGGCTTATTTACTCAACTGGACTCTCCATCTTGCCCAGTTCATTATAATTCTGATTCGGCACTTAACAAAATATTAAAACTAATTATCAGGTTGAAATTTACGTCAATAGTTCAATGCGCTATAAGCGCACGGTGGATGACCCCGATGACCCGGAGAGTAGCCCAGGGTATTCGCCCGAAATAAAATTACTACTTCAGGACGCAACAAGAATCTAAGTACGAATTATTAAATAAGTCTCTAATAACTATACCGAATCAGAACCAGGAAGTTCAGAAGTCGGTAGAAACCTTAAAGCTATAAACATGGTGAGCTTTGGTAAAAATTAATCATTTAGAGCAGGAAAATTCCGAGTACAAGAAACGCGTGGTGATTTTGGAACGTGGCTTAAATCACCTGGAATCTAATGTGCTTTCTTCAACTATAGAAATCCGTAACTTACCCAAGCAGGAAAACGAAAACAAGAAAGTAGGTACTAATTGATACGATCCAGCAACTTGGGGGGACACTAGGACTTGAAACGCTTAGTGCGAATTGGTGGAATAGCAACTAGGTAGGGATGGTAACCTGCAGTGCGTCTAGATGTCCGATGGTAGAAAGGGGCAGGCGGAATGAGGTCGTGGAGTTCTCGAGCACACTCACCGAACTACAATCTGTAGAAGACCGACAAGCAGGCAACCTTGCGGCGATGAGCCAAGCTGTGAAGCTTGGCATCCACCAGTCTTACGTCGCCAATGAGCCTCTTAGCCCTGCGTTCCACCGAGTCAAGCGCGGCAAGTTGGTATTTAGCTGCGCCATCCCAAAGGTGGCTGCAATACTCCATGCAGGATCGGACTTGCGCTTTGTAGAGATTTAAAAGCTGTCCAGGCGTAAAGTATCGCTTTACCCTATTTACGATGCCCAGTTTCTTGGCCGCAGTTTTGGCTTTGTACTCGATGGTAGCCCCGGAGTTGAGACATGATGCTCCATGACTAGGAGCTCGAGCCGATCAGTTACAGGAACAGATGAACCCCGAAAAGTAGGAGTTGGATCGAAACGACTCCTTTTAGCGGTAAAAAGATACGCCTGTGTTTTGGTGGCGTTAAAAGAGACCAGATTATCATCACCCCACTGGGAGACAAGGCTTAAGGTCAAATCTGTCCGCTCTACCATGGCCTCTCTTAAGGAATGAACTTCGGCCCCACTGGTTTTTGCGCTGGACAAGTATCTGTCTGAAACTGTACTGTCATCTGCGTACCCAACAATACCAGGTTGAAGTAGGTCACTGATGTGCAGCAGGAAAAGAGTTGCAGAGAGAACAGACCCCTGAGGAACTCTAGCATCAATAGCCATAAGGTCGGAAGAGCAGCCGTCAACGACTACTCTGATCAACCGTTCACTAAGGAAGTCTGATATCCAGCTACAAAAATCAGCTGGGATACCATAAGCAGGAAGCTTGCTGAGCAGACCAGCGTGCCAGACCCTGTCAAAGGTCTTCGAGATATCCAAGCGATACAGCAAATGCTTCGCTGTGTTTCTCGATGGCCTCGCCCTAGCAGTGCGTGACATACACAAGAAGATCGCCAGTTGACCGTCCTCGGCGAAAGTCATATTGATGGTCACCGAGGAGATCATTGTTTTCAAGGTAGGTCAGCAACTTACTGTTCAGTACTGTTCAGTAGTGTTGTGTACTTCTAATGATGAAACCTTCTAATGATGCACACTTTTTTAAATGAATGAACCTCTAAAATCTTTTTGCGCTTCTAATGATACACACTATTTTAATAATTGAGCATATTTTTAATTTTATGATTTTTTCTCACAGTTGGCCGCAGTAAGTATGCAGGATAGCGACACTTATCAGGTACTTAATAATTACCAAAATATAACTACCACTAAATCAAGCCTTAACTTTTTCTACGCTAACGTCAGAAGTATATGTCGCCTAGGCAAGCTAAATGAACTAAACTGTATACTCCGCTTTTTTAGAAAATACATACACACTGTTCTATTAGCTGAAACATGGATACGATCGGATGAACAGCCTAAACAGTTTCATATAGAGAATTATAACTCATTACTACAACATCCAGCCTAACGTTGTCGGTCGGTGGCGGCGTATCAATTTATGTACATAACAATCTGAAACATGAATTATCAACGCCAACTTATATCTTTAGAAACAATTACCTATGCATACCTACATCTACCGAAGTACGCAGTGAACATTGGGATTGTTTATAGGCCTGGACACTCAAATTTTAATGACTTTTTATCCACTTATGAGAACAAACTTCTGCAAAAGAAGAAAACTATTGTTTTCGATGATACAAATATCGACCTGCTGAGCTCCGGCAGTCTTACTAGACGATACAGTGCCGTAATAGCTGAAAATGGCTATAAACTAATCAATAAAATAGATCCGGAATATTGTACCCGTGAATCAGTAGCCACAAAAACTATTATAGACCACGTTGCTACAAATTTGAAGCAAAACAATTTCCATATGGCTATAATCGAGTCATCTTTGCCAGATCACAAGAATATCTACATGGAACTGAAACGAGTAATACCTCCGCAGAAACAAAAAATACAGAACGAGGTCACAGATTATGAGAAATTGTATGCAGTGATTGCATTTTCAAACTCTGATGATAAGTTCAATGAATGTCACAGCTTAGATGAGTGTATAAAAAAGCTATTATCGAAACCAAAACAAAGAAGTGCAAAGTATTAAATCAGCCACAAAAAGGATGGATTAACAGACGAATAATTACTGGAATTAATGAAAGGAATACATTATGGAGCGAACTAAAACACGACCCTAAAAATAGCATCCTAGAAACAGAGTTAAAACCAAAAGAGACAATGTAGCAAGCTTAATCAAGAGTACAAAAGAGACATATTTCTATGGAGAATTCAAAAAATGCGCAAACCAAGAAACTCAAAAAAATGTGGACATTAATAAATACCCTCTCAAATAATAACATTATTCCTAGTTGTGCTTCCCCAAAACTAAAAGCCGAAAATGGTAGCATAGCTACGGACCCCATTGAGATATGTGAAAAGGAGATGGAAAACGGTGGGCCCAAATGTAATAAGTTGTGATATGATCTAAAAAATTAGTCATATTTTTTTATTTTAGAATATCAAAAATCAGCTCAATTCTTAATCTGGAAGCGGAGAATTAGGAGAAATATGGTTATAAGTAATCGATTACAAAATTACAAAAAGAAAACCTTCGCACTAGGTAATTAAATCGAGTAATAAAATGCATTAAATATACTTATATAGGTACAATAAAATGCAATTTTAATCACATGCCTTAATAAATTAAATATCAATTAATTACTGAAAAACCAATATAATGAATATCGATTTCATATCGATTAAAATCAGTCTTATATTTTTAGTCTATGTCACTGGCATGACAGCTGTGAGTCAGCTCAACATTGACAGCAGACAGTTGCCGACTGCTCTTGCTTGTTCCCTCGTTTCGTGTTTTCCGATGCGTTTTGAATGCTTTCCAGATTATTTAATTTTTAACGACCACTGCGTTGTTGTTTACGGATTCTGACCGTGCCTACCTTGTACGACCCTTGCTGTCACACTGGACACCGAAGATCGCTCACACGTTTGACTTGGAATTGTTATTTTGGATTTTACTGCGCCGCCTTGTGGATTGGATATTGTTGAAACTATGGATCGCTGTGTGAATTGAAGGATAGCAACTAGTCACTGCAATACACTAGGCCGACGACCCTTAGACGAAATATAATAAACATTAGTGTTTAAAGAACATCTTTTGCACTTCAGGAATCAGTTGTTAGTTAAAGATTGTGACATAACCTTACTTTTACTAAACCTCTAATAACTCGGCTCTCAGATTGTCAAAACTTACAGAATTTTCAGCGAGGGACTGATAAGTTTAAATCTATTAATTCACACCAATTTCATCTCGTTACATTTAGGCCCAAGATTGTATGTAATCGATTCCGTCTCCTTTTTACACAATTTAACACACTAACACTGATTAAACTAGACACAAGAGGGGTCATTGTACTCATGATTATGAAAAACTTTAATGTGACTAAACCTGAAATCGCGAAAAATAATCAGCCTTTCTGTCCGCATAATTTGTGTGCATAATTCGTCAAAATGTAGGGAACACCTAAGTTTTTTTTTTCGCGATTTTGTGTTTGGTCCCATAGTAAAAGTTGTATATAATGATGAGTACAATGAGTTTTAGCTTTTTCTGATTAAGTTACCAACGCAAAGTTGCGAAAACGACAAACACGTTCACACTCTTCATGTGGGTTTATTTAAGTGATTTAAATTGTTGAGAAAACATTTATTTATCTGCCCAAGTTCCTTAAAATCGCCTCACAACATGCTCAGTAAACTTATTCTAATATTTTATGAAATTTAACTTATTTATGGCACTATCATAATATTATTTTACTAGCTTCCGCCCGCGACTTCGTCCGCGTGACATTCCTTGTTCCCCCGACCAGGCCTAGGGGGTGTCAGTTAGTAAGGAAACATTTTAACGCGCTGTCAGATTAACTCGATACTCGGTACTGATACTTAAAACAAACAATATAAAAGAAATGTTTCAGGGTTTTTTCAAACAACAACAATTAACTCCTAACGGGGTGGAAAAAGGGTAATAAAGGGATGAGAGGTAAAGGATAGATTTTACTGCTTGCTTCAATTACATTTAATGGAATGGTACCAAACACTTTTTAAAAAAAACAAGCCGTGTCGTGATGAAAAAGGAGGACATAGTTTATTTGAAAAACCTTATTCCTTTTATCTGTAAACTTAAAAATTGGTCCGAATACTTATTTATATAAATAAATTATTGACTGCCTCATTGGTCTAGTGGTCGCAAGCGCTACTGCTGAGCATGAGGTCCTGGGTACGATTCCCAGGTCGGGCAAAGTGTTATTAGGTTTTTCTATCTGGAATTTCTCAGTAGTAGCTCGGAGTCTGGATTTGTGCCCGGTGGATGGCAATAGGCTCGCCCCCTATTACATAGGACTTAAACATAACATGCGAAATGTGGGTGTACTATAATGGGTACACCTCTGCCTAACCCTTCGGGGAAACAAGGCGTGATGTTATGTTATGTTATAAATAAATTATAAAGATCGTAAACTTTACTTTTCCAAAAAAACCTCTCAAAGGGGTGGAGGGAGGGGGCGTTTGTTTTAGAGGAAAGTATGAAATCCACGCGGACGAAGTCGCAGGAAAAGTGCTAGTGTACTATTTAGATGCTCCTTGATCCATACCCCTGATGTTCCCCTGGTGTTCCTTGATTTGTAGAAGATAATGTTGATTGATGCCCATTGAAAGGAAATAGTATGTGGCAGCGACATCTGTGTTACGGGGCAGAAATTAATACATTTTATATGTAACTGGTAGACCTAACGGTTTACCTACTTATCACTAGGTAGCGTTTACCGATGGGTTTCTGAAAACGGATACGTGGTGCGAGAACACTTCTGTGCATAATTTCAATACTTTATTACCTAACAAAGCTAGCAATAACTAAATTAAAATTACGTCATATGCTGCTCACAACGGTTTCCATAGAGCAGTTGACTGTTTTCTCTCTATTCTCTTTTTCCTCCACTTTTCTGACTTTCCCGACTCTGTCGCATTCTTCCACTTGCTTGATGGTGTCAAAGAGAGGCATGCCCTTCGTCTCAGGAGTGATGCAGAGGAGTATGCCTGCCGTGATGGCGGAACAGCCGAATAATGTAAATGGTAGCGCGGTAGACACGGTATTCTGCAAAATATAAATAAATGGTATAGAAAACGTAGAACTTAAACCCTGTGACGGACCGATCACTGACAATCGTACTAGAGTTAAGTTAAAATTCTTGGAATATGTCTAGGTCAATTTTCTGCTCAGATTCTTTCGACCATTGTTACCAACCACATTCATCATTGATACATTGGTCCATTGTTGTTGTTCCATTGTTGTTGTCGTTATCAAGACGGTAAAATCAGTTAAGTTTAATTTAAAGTGTAGTGGTTACCAGAATAGGTGAGAGTGGTGCAAGCATGCCGCCGACCCTGGACGCGAAGGCTCCGAGCCCCAGCAGAGTGCCCCGCACGCTGGTGGGGAACAGCTCCATTGTGTAAGTGATGGCGCCAGTAAAACACGCAGAGATAATCACTTTGCCTGTGAGGAACAGCGTGATTTTCGCCCAGACGTATTCTGAAAAGACAGAATTTATTTGTGGATAAAATATTACTGTGTAATTTACAAAGTGATGGGGGTGTAATACAAATTTGGATATACATTAATGTATGAGTAATCTCTCTATTTTTCGCATTTTTATATTGTATTTACTAAAGAGCAATGAACTATTTGTTCAAATCTATACTTACGATCCGGTACTAACGCAGACACAACGCACACTGCGCCACATAAGATATATCCTCCCATCAGCGGAAACTTCCTGCCGAACTTGTTCATCAGGTACAAACAGATCATCTCCCCTGGAAACGACATCACGGTGGACAGCAAGAAGTTCACGTACTTATCCCCCGGCAGCCACACAGAGTTTATCATCAAGCCGTAGTACACGAAACTAGAAGTGAACCGACACATCCCTCCTACTAATAGTCTTTTCATAATGGCTTTAGATGTAAAAATATCACCGTAACTCTCTTTAATCTGGTGTTCAGCAATATCAAACTTATCTTTAAGTTCAACTTCAGTCATTGCGGCTAATTCTTCATAGTTAATGTTAATTTTATTCATTCTTGCTATTCGTTTCATTGATGATTTAGCTTTGTCATGTTTCCCGTTAACGATTTGCCACCTGGGGCTCTCATAGACGAGGAAGATGTAGGTAATGAAGAAGATGAGCGGTCCGTTGATGATGTAAATGAGCGTCTTCCAGTGAGGCACGAACATGGCGATGCAGGCGAACATACTCTCGCCCAGGTAGATAGCATATGCGAATAGGACACCTGCTAGTAGTCTGTGCTTTGTGCTTGATATCTCTAATACTGGAAAAGACAGAACAAAACATAAGTACCTAAACGTTGCGTTGGCAAATTGTGAACCGAAATTGGCATCGTAACATGGTTCCGATATTCGGTTATAAAAGAAGGGTTTGGCAGGGGAGATATTTAGGTACATTTTAGGTACATTTTAATAAATAATTTAATGCCAATCGACACAAGCCGAAATAGCTCAGTTGGGAGAGCGTTAGACTGAAGATCTAAAGGTCCCTGGTTCAATCCCGGGTTTCGGCAGTCTATATTTTGCTTTACCTTTTTAAACAACTGACCAGTACTGTGACCAAATTTTTACGGGTTTTCCGAAACATGTTCGAGAAAATATCGCATCAGGTGCTAAGTTATATTATAGGTCATTGCCACCAGCTTATACGTTTATAGTATATTGAAAACAACGACAGTATAGTCTGGTAGGGCCGGTCGTTGTGGAGACGTCCAGCAGTGGACTACTTTCTGCTGAAATGATGATGATGAAAACGGTTAGTGGTAAAATATCTGTGAAAAGACTGCCTTTCGCAGTTATTTTATCTCTGGCAGCATCCACCCAACATCAACCTTATTATAACATGAATAAAGATCATTGTGATTTTGAAACACTTGTCAGTGGCAACAATCCTACAGTAACCTTGTCATAACGATGATAAAGATCACCAACTTTGACAGTAATGCAATGTCACAGGTAAAGGACTGAAGAACAATATACTCACATATGACCATAGCGGCAGCATACGATCCGCCGCTGACAGCTGCCTCCAAGAACTCAATGATCACGTACACATAGTACGTGGTCGCGAACGTCTTGAGGTGCCCGATGCTGCCACCAATCACACAGAATATTAGCGTTGGCTTGCGACCGAACCTGGAATATTTCATTTGTCATGGTTTAAGTACTTATTTACTATTTAACTTTAATATTTAATTTGTGTGTGATCAAGGGGTATTTCCAGATTTAATGAAGTACAGTAAAGTTAATCCACTTTTCTAATCCGGGGACACCAAAGACACTAATACTAATAATTATAGACCCGTATCGGTTTTGCCGGTTTTCAGCAAGGTGTTTGAAAAAGTAATGTTAAAACAAATGCTCAATCATTTTAATCGTAATAACATCCTAGACGATGAACAGTATGGTTTCACCAAAGGACGTTGTACAGCTGACGCCGGTGTCACCTTATTAAAACACATCTTTAACGCATGGGAAGAGGCACATGATAGGCATCTTTTGCGAACTATCCAAGGCATTTGATTGCGTGAATCATGAAACACTGCTCTTGAAACTTGAGCATTACGGACTGAGTAAACTTGCACTTAGCTTAGTAAAATCATATTTGAAGAATAGACTGCAGCTAGTTCAAATAAACGGAATTCACAAATTCATTGGGTTTAAAAGTCAAAATGGGTGTACCGCAGAGCTCTATATTAGGTCCGTTGCTCTTTTTAGTATATATAAATTATTTACCTCATTTACTGAAAAAACTACCACAAATGGTGTTATTTGCTGATGACACATCACTAATTTTTAAAATTAACAGACATGCATAAGAGCTTGACGACGTAAATAACGCTATGCTTAAGGCCCATAATTGGTTCGCTGTAAATAATTAAGTGTTTAATGAGAAGAAAGAAAAGCATAAGATTCACGTTACCAAATGTTAGAAGTAGTGAATGTCACGTAGTATTGAATAAGGAAATACTACAATTCGTCGAAAATACTGTTTTCCTGTGAATTACGCTGGACTCAAAGCTGCAGTGGAATCCTCATTTAATATAACTCGCAGAGTGATGTTAAATGAGAAGAAAATCTGCCAATTAACAGACGTGGATACCGCGAGACTGGTTTATTTTATTTACTTTCATAGCGTCATGTCTTACGGTATTTTGTTATGGGGACGGGCTACAGATATTGATTCTATCTTTATTCTGCAAAAGAGGGCTGTCAGAGCCATCTACAATCTCCACAGTCGCGAATCTCTAAGGGAACTGTTTAAAAAAATTAACATCATGACGGTACCTTGCCAATATATATATGAAAATATTATGTATGTTAGAAAAAATCTACATCTTTTTAGTAAGATAAGTAACT
Organism: Fissipunctia ypsillon; assembly: GCA_947568875.1. NCBI lineage: Eukaryota > Metazoa > Arthropoda > Insecta > Lepidoptera > Noctuidae > Fissipunctia > Fissipunctia ypsillon. Next base: position 19,272,617 of record OX387660.1, on the reverse strand, counting down.
GGCATAAATTTAACACTAGAAATAGGAACAAATTAGATCAACCACGTTTCAGATTGTCTAAGGTACATGTATACTTCTTTTATGCGGTACTGTGTAAAATGTTATAATAAAATACCTCTCGATATTCTTCAACGAAATGAGAAGCAATTTAAAACATGCATTAAACGCACACTATGTAGACAAGCATATTATAGGTTGAATGATTATATCATAGATAAAAATGCTTGGCTAAATGCTGGTCCTGCTCCACAGCCACTTGGGCTTTGTAAAATGTTTTTTTTTTTGTAGAAATGAGTCCCTTTTTTTCTGACATTATGACCTTATTGTTCACGTTTAATTTTTATTTCATCAAGTTTTAGATGTTGAATATGTAATTCAATAGGTAGGTCAATTCTTGCCTTTTGGTAGTAAGATTTTATTAATCTTTTAAATACAATCATTGCAAACTATAGTTTTGTATAAATTAGAAGCATTTTTTTAATTTTGTTAATGTGAGTACCATGGAGCTGTTTTATGTTATGATGTAGGTATGTTGACTTGAAAGAGTATGGCATTTGAGAGTATGTCTTGCTCACTTAAATGTCTCGCTGATGGTGGCGCGTGTGATGGATCATTCGGTTCCCTACAAAATCGTTGAGCTGGATGGTGCTGATCCACGCGTCATGTTCGTGAACAGGCGCCGTCAGTGGAGACTGGTCATCTCATAACTGCCAGGGCTTATTTTTAATCTTATATTTTGAATTGTTTTTAATTATTTATTTTTACATTGTTCTCACATATAGAAGCAACAAGAACAATGCACCCAGGAATTTGTAGTAATTTTGATTTAAAAGAGTGTCCATGAAGTTTCTTGCCCATTCTTCTCCATAGAGATCTACGAGTACGTTTTGGAATGAGCGACTAGCTTCAATTTTCTGACTAACTGACTGACTCTTTAACAATTCAAAAGTGACTGTAATTGGTTTAATTGAAATAAATGCTTTGAGTTTGGGTTTGAGTTTGACTATTGTAAGTTTTTATTGGAAACTCTCCCATGGTGATGATATTTACCAGACTGAACTCAATAAGCTGGTTTTCATAACATCTAACTTTAAACATTTTAAAAGGCTTATATTTTCTCTTATCTCCTGATGTAGCTTTCTTGTAGACATTAGATTGGAAATATTTGATGAGACTGCTACACATTTGTGACGTATTGTATCCACTTGCCACCTAATAAAAGCATATTTAGACAAAAAGCTGCGGCAAAAGTATTATACAAGATGTATCATAAATAACACACAACCTCTTAATGGGTCATTGTACTCATCATTATGAACAATTTTTACTATGGGAACAAACCTGAAATCGCGAAAAAAAATTATCTGTTCCCTACATTTTGACGAGTTATGCGAACATAAATGTATGGAGCAGCTGATTTTTTTTCGCGATTTCAGGTTTGGTCACAAACGTTATACATGAAAAGCTCACCTATCTGACATCCATCCTGATACTACCATGGAGACCAGCATGCCAGTGCTGTGGATGGTGCCGATCAGGTTTGTCTTCCACGGCTGACAGGCCAGGTCCAGCTGGAATATGACAAAGAATAGATTCAGCAACACTCTTTTTACGAGAGAGCCAAAGATTGAGGCTTGGCAACATATAACTTACACAGAGGGTCAAATAAATTAGTTAGCAAAACTTCGCTATCGATAACTGCATGATAACCGCAGGTATCGATAGCAGAATGATAAAAAAAAAATATCGTGTAGTAGTGTAGTTACTGAAGTATGAAATGATAAAATCGGATTGTTTTGTTTAATCGTGTATATACATTATCGATATTCATCACGTTTGTGAAATTTACTTATAAAAAACCTTTTTTAAACTGATATTTCAAGTAACTAACTGCGGTCGTTGAACCCTCCCAAAAAATCATCATATCGTTTTGTTTTGATATGAAATGAAACGTCAGATTGTAGATTTTAGTTCTAAATTTTGCCGCTCGTGGCTCTGTGTCATGACAACAATAATGGCATCCGAAACAGAAATAATTAAACGAGTAATATGAGTGAAAATGACCCTTATTCGAGCGAAAACAGTGATTGGACAATTTTAATATAAAGTTTACAGAGTTTTGTGAAAGTCAGGCCTAAAAATACTAAATAGCCAAGTAACTACGACAACTTGGCGGTAGCGCTCGCCGGGTGCTCCCGCGGCACCGCTCGCTTCGCTCGCTCGGCTCGCGCGTGGTTGATCACAGTTCTAACTTAACCTAAACCAATTAGTCAGGATGTCCTAGCTTAGTTATTGCGACCGATTCAACATTCGAAGCCACACCAAATGGTTATTGTGACTGCAGATAAGCCATTCTGCAATACGTCTAAACGTGGGCAGCAGTATTGTAAAACGTAGCGCAATGACAATCTAGCTGAACGTTGTTCAGCTGTTTTACATAACTGTGCTGTTACATGAAACAACTAGCGGTTTTGTAAAACAGCGGATCCTACAATCCATCTGCGACATACACCTTGGCCATATATTATGAGCTATTTACCTTGAAGTATCGATTATTCTAATATTATGTGCATAAACCATATTTTAAATGATTGCGTTCCTACTGTATTCTTCATCGGATATGATAATAATTTAAATGTGTGAGATGTAACAAATTGTTCTGATTGTTTAGCGCAGTTATAAAACTAATTGGTCAATACTGATCCTTATTTAAGTAAACTTTTCACACCTAAACCACTGAACGGATTTCGATAAAATTTGACAAGGAGATAGATGGCATGCTGATAGTTCACTTTCTGTGATTTGGGGTTCGGCAAGTTGGTCAAAATTGGGAATGGTTGTTATTTTCCGGACATGGAACCAGCTCACACATCTCTCACACACGTGTGTATGATGATTATGACGATTTACTAGAATAACGCCTTATCATAGCATAACCACGTCAAACAACAGTCAGCTGACACTTTAGGTACGCTTTTCACTCTCCGCGCACTATTAAATTACTCGTCAAACAAATAAAGTGATAAAATAAGATGTTACCGCAGCGATAACAGTGTTGTTCGTCTCGTAGATCCAGTCAGTACACGTCTCCAGCTTATCAGTGAAGCTAGCGTTGGTGCAGAAGGGCTCGGCGTCTTGTCTGAGCACTGGAGTTGAGCATCTGTCTACAGTTGAGTTTGGCCACCAGCTGGGGTAGAAGCTTGTTGAGTTTTGGCCTTCGCATTCGTTGATTCGACATCTATGAAAAGTTCGTATTATGTAATCGATACGCATGAATGACGGCTAACAGAGGTGGAACAAGAAGACATGCTACGCAGAGGCCAAAGAAATCAGGACAACACCAGGAAGCAGGAGGATGATGTTAATGATACTAAACTTAATCTAACCTAACCTAAAGAACACATTTGGTCCTCCTTTCTGTCGTACCAATATCGGTGCCCATGGTCCGCTATTAAGAACTATTAACCATTACAATATGCTCAACAATAACTTTAATTCAAACCTGGACATATTATGACTCCTTGGGAGGTATTCGTAAAACAATACTTAACAATTATTATTTAGTCACATAATTTCTGTTAAATAAAGCACAATTATGTACTTGAATTATGTGTTATGTTCACGCCCTTCATTAATTGGTATTCTGTTGTATTTTATTTTATTGAAGTTTAATAAATTTGTTTAAATTTTACTTTTAATAAGCAGCTTCTGTCCAATGTATTTTTTCTTTAAATTTCATGTACACCTACAATTTGTGTATACATTATCAGTAGGCAATACCTTTTCTAACTACTTTTACAAACCAATGTTGAATGTATATGCTGTCTGTTGGTGTTCTTTATGTACTTACGTAGGTATTCGTAGGTATAGTGTCACTGAGGGCGACAGAAACATAAATAGTTACTACTCTTTGGACAGATATACTAAAAGGACGGCGTTTTGGGTATTCGGGTGTGAGAGTATACTTTAATAATCAATAACGTTCAGAAAATATTATGTAAATGAGCAAGTAGGTATCGGACGTAATGCCAATCCACGCATAGTTTATGCCCAATGAGCTCCTCTTTTTTTTCTTTTTATACTTGTACATAATATATACACAATATTTTAGTATTATATTGTATACTAGCTGTGCCCCGCGACTTCGCGTGGATGTCGTAAGATACACAATATATATACAAAATATCTGCCACAACTTAATAAAACTCCCTCGTCCCCCGACCCGTCGCGTTGAATCGCCCGCCCGCGCTATTACTTCGTTTTCGCTTAGTGTTCTTTCTGGACTTTTTCTTTTTGCACGGCTCCTGAGGATTGTAGCGTGATGTTAAATATCCTATAACTATCCTCGAGAATTGGGCTACCAAATGCAAAAGAATATTTCAAATCCGACTTTTTGTTCATAATTTCATGGGATATAATATTTTTTTGCGCGGAACCCTAATTATTTTTCTAAAATAAAAGTAGCATACGTTACCAGCCGTAACATCAGCAATCTGCTAGTGAAAGTCCCGTTAAAATCGGTTTAGCCGTTTCGGAGATTAGTCGGAACAAAGAGACAGACAGACAGAAATTTAAAAAATTGCTTTTTTGTTATAAGTACCGTATACACTTTCTTATGCATTTAGTAAAAAGTTGTTATTTTTACATTACAAACAGACACTTGGATTTTATTTATTTGTATAGATTTTATTTAAGATTTGTCAAAAAGAAAGTTTATTTAAAACATTTACTCAAGTACGGAAAAAACTGAAATTCCTGTCACACGTTTTGTTCTGGCGGAGGTCAGTGTTATTGAGTTTTTGTAAATTCTCAAGAATTTCTTGGTAGCAGATCTAAGTCTGGATTTGTGTCCGCTTTGTGATGAAATGTGGATGCGCTTTACACATCCGAAAGCGCGTCTTTACGGATGTGATTTTATTTCAATGAGTTAATCCAACGTAAGGATCTTTCACTCACCTGTAGTTAATATCTCCAGCAACAAATATGTAGTTAATGTTGATCATAGTCACGAACATAGCCGGCAAACATATCAGAGTGTACTGAATTATTTGATATCTGCCAAAAGTTTCCATTAACTTCGATATTTCACGAACTTCCTTGTCTTCGCACTTTTTGTCTGCCATTTTCAATCACGAATAATAAAAAAACTTTTTAAAAATTCTATGTTACTGGAAAGGCATTAGTGTACCTAATTATTTTTTCACATTGAAAGTAAAACGCTATGGTGCACGAGTCACGACAATGAATGATACGCTGTGATTATATTAGCATGTGATGGGCTACAGTTTCGTAACATCTCAATTAAGAAAATATTTCAGTTTGTCTGTGTGTCTGTCAAACACATAAGAATGATACTCATGACAAATAAATACCTTCGTGACGGCCATCTTGGATTTTAATGAACTGGGCTAAAGTAACGCCACGAGCTTTGATCCGATGTTCCTTTTTTGATCATGTAATAAATAACAGGATACTTATTTATCCATTTTATAGCTGCCATAAACATTTTTCGCCACAGACCGTCTTCTATTGAGTCAATTATCGTCTTTATTGATCGATCAAAGATCTTACAGATTGTGCATATGCGAATGATAATAAAGAAAGAAAAAACGTTTATTTGCAGTAAAACCATGACGCAAAGAAAAAACACAAACACAAAAAAAAAACAACCGACTTCCAAAAAATACAAAGTGAGAAATAACTTTAATTTCGGAAGTCGGTGTCTTTGGGTCTGTATTTTAGGTTTTGCTACCGACTTCCAAAATTAAAGTTATTTCTCACTTTGTAGAGTTTTATTTTGGAAGTCAGGAGGAGTTCTCCTGGTACTTCACCATCAGCTCCACTTCACCATGTGCATTGTGACGAGCATAATTTGCTTAGCAACCATTTTAAAGTAATCGAATCGCAGCCCGTGAAATACTTATTATTGAGTAGTTCCGGTGGCTATCTGTGGTCTTCATCATCAGTTCCACTTTACCAAATGGTGCTTGCCGAGGGCAAATGAACAAGTTACTATAAAAAATACCCAAATCGTTATGGTTGTGCCTATTGGTATAATAATTAAAAAGTTCCCTCGATTTCTCCAGGATCCCATCATCAGATCGTGACCTGATGACAATGGGACCACCTGGAAAGTATACCCTTTAATTTTCCAAATCGGTCCAGCCGTCTTCGAGTAATCGGGGAACAAACATAAAAAAAAAATAATAATAAATAAAAGATACCGACGAACTGAGAACCTCCTCCTTTTTTTGAAGTCGGTTAAACAATGAACAAGTTGGGGGAAATTGTACGTCACATCCGCGCAAAACGGCCATCGCTCAGCATAATGCTGTGGCCCTATGCGAGACAGAGTCACAGCGCTGGTTTTCAGCGACAGCCGAACTGCAATTGCAACGACCGAATGTGAACTTACAGAATAAAATGTAGGTAACCTTCATATTTTTTCCCCTTTTAATTATATTTGCGATCGGTCCCTCAGCTGTCGATCGACCGCCTAGTGGTCGGTAACAATAGAAATTGAATTGTGTCTTTTAACATGACAGTTGAAGGTATAAGCGAATTCGTTCCCCGTCAAATGGCGTTATGGTGGAGCATTGCTGCGCCATTGCTGCGCCATTGCTGCGCCATTGCTGCGCCTCCCACTTATAGAAGCTGGTTGGTGGTTGGTGGTGGAAGCTGGTTGGTTATAGAGGCTGGTGCCTTTTAATCACCGCTGTCTAGTGGGTTTGGATGCAAGGTTAGGCGTGCCTAGTGTTGTCTTTTGCAGCGCTCGATTTCAGAGTTAATTGACGGCATTGTGGATTTCGTCGTTCTTAGCAAACCAAGGTGCATTTTTGCTATTGATCTTAGGATACCATTTTGGTCCTACCTTCATATTATAAAGAATATTCTCGCAGACGAAACCGCGAAATTTCAATAAGTAGGTAATTTACGTAGACAATGATATAATAGAACGTAATTAAGATAACAATGAAATTTTATTTGACTTGGAGATTAATGTAATAATATTTAAAGACAAAATTGTACCCATTGTAACTACCACGTACGTGTAAACTGTATTATATTGTAATAAAAAATGAGAATTATGTAATTTGATTTCCAAATGTTCAGAAATAATAAACCATTGGGGTCCATGACTGGGTCCGAGCTTTCAGCGGTCAGGGCCGTATTATGAAGTATTAATGCCATCATGATTCCAGTCCGAAAAAGGGATGGTGTTATCTGTCATGTATAGCTAGGTCTCTCTCGCGCACTGGAATCATGATGGCACTAAAACGTCATAATAAGACACCAGCTGATCTATTCTGTAAACATCACACCGCACCGTGAACACTTAGGTGAAGTGAGTTTAAACTAAGCTGTCAATCCCTAGTAGAGTAAAGTGGGATGAGTGGGATGTGGGGTGTGGGTGAGTTCACATCACGCTTACTTCACCTAAATTTTCACGGTGGGATCTTTACAGAATAGCACCACTGGGCTTCGCAGGAATCGACCAATCACAGTAGAGACGAAAGTCGGGATGTGGATTTTAATCAATGTGATTGGTCGATTTCTGCACGTCTCCTATCCGCTGCACTGTTTCCGTCTCAGTGGAAACCACCTTTACAAAGATAAATCTGATTATCCCAGCGTCTAGGATCCTGAAGAGGCTAGGAAGACGAGTTTAGAGAGCTAGTAAGTGATTAATGAAGCGAAACTTCTTAGGCAGCGATTTGATAAGATTGGACGAGAATTTCAAGGACGCGTCATGATTATTTTGTTACATGAAGAAAAGAAGAAAGATATCTCTCTCGGTCTGTCACATTAAGGGCTCCCACACAAAACTGCGATGGGACGTCGCTTCGCAGTTTTGTGTGGGAGCCCTAAATCTCTCTTATTCTTATTTTTTAAAGAAACTTCACTTCTATCATGTTTATGGTGCTGCACGCGAATATTTTTTAGGTTTCTACACATCTCTTCGTCCATTCAACCAAGTATAAATAAAGTCCCAATCACACGATGCATGTTTCTTGCCTGTGGCATACAATAAAATTGAAGCAACAAATGACTTGCATCGTTGTGCCACTGGCAATTAGGCCGGGTGTAAACGAGCCACCGACCACAACCACCGGTGGCTGTCGCGCGCCACCGCCACATTAGCAGCAGCGACGGTAGCGCAGGACAGCTACCGGTGTTTGGAAGCCACATTTTATAACCCGCTCTTTGCTGTGCAATCTTACGATGGACTCCTGAGTGAGGGTGAGAATAAACCAAACTGACAACCACGAACTGAGAATCACGTAAAAACTGTCTAGCATATTTTCATGAAACTTTCACCATTTTAAAAATAATTTTTTTAACTGTACATTATATAATATAGAGAGGGATTTCAAGAGTTCCATCGAGGGACTCGTGGCTACGTAATAACAGCCGCACGGGTTGATCGATCAGGTTAAGTTACGCTTGCCTCGTTCGGTCTGTGGATGGGTGACCATCTTTACATAATTACCTTACCGAAATAAGAACTACATTGCAATGACTTACTAAAGGTTTCACGTCGATCGTGAAAGTCGTACCTTAGGCAATCAGTTACGTTACCACCTTGCTATCTGCTAATTTGATCTCGGCATGAGCCACGCATGCGCTATCCTACTATCTTATAGCTTTACGAGAGAAGAAGAAAAATATGAAATCCAGGCTTCTTCTGGGTAAGCTCCCTCCATCGTTGACTTTGTCTCTGTCACCTCTGACCTAGTCTAGAGTCAAGAGCAAACCCATCTCAAATAGAAAAAAAAACTAGCTGTTGCCCAGAACTTCGTCTGCGTATTTTTTTTTTTATAAGAACCAATCCAGGATGAAAAGTAGCCTATATCTTTCTTCTGGTCCCAGGCTACCTATCTGTCAAATGTTATAAAGATCGGTTCAGTGGTTTACGCGTGAAAATTTAACAGACAGACAGACAAAGTTACTTTCGCATTTCTAATACTAACTTCTTGGCGCGCGTGGCGGTCGGAGATTATCCCACGGGAACGTACTACCGGGATAAACCAAACGCAGATCATGTCACCCGTGTGCCAAATTTCATCTAAATCCGTTCAGCTGTTATGAGGTTAAGGCGTGAAAAGGTAACAGACAGACAGATTTACTTTTGCATCTATAATATTAATAAAAGTCAAGAACCTTGTGGTTTGGATCGACAAGCATCTTTCTTGGGGTCCCCAGCTGCAGGAGGTCAGTCATAAAAATTTTTGCATCTGCCAAGTCCCTGAGACGATTACGGAACTTTCTTCCGACTGCCACTAAAACTGCGCTTGCACAATCTCTTTTACTTCCCATCCTTGACTACGCTGATGTCAGTTATCTCGATCTTACTGAGGCACAACTAAATAAACTTGAGCGACTTCAAAAGTTTTGCATAAGATTTGTATTTGGGCTGCGCAAATATGATTACATTTCTGAATTTCGCACAAAGCTCAAGTGGCTTCCCATACGTCTTCGCCGGAATTCTCATATCTAATTTCGGCTCTACAGTATTCTGTCCAATCCTAAAACCCTTTCTTATCTTAAAGAACGTTTCAAGTTCCTTCATGACACATATAATAGATATCTAAGGTCATCGGAAAACTTGAGAGTAGAGATGCCGATGCATTCCACCAGTTTCTATGATAATTTTTTTACAGTTCAAGCAGTGCGGTTATGGAATGCCTTGCCCGTGTTGATAAAGCGTGCCCAATCTTGGTCCATTTTTAAAATTCTGTTAAAAATACACCATCTCTCTCTTTAAACGTCATTTTTATATTCTTTGCACGTGTTTTATGATTATTATTGTATACATATATTTAAATATATTAATATAGATAAGTAAATGTTTCATGTATTTATTGTATATATATAAATGGTACACCACAGAGTACCTGCTGCAGTACTGTCTCTCCTTTCTCCCTTAATCCATCCAAAGGTTGTCTTTAAAAGATCGCTCTTAGCCGTAAGACCGCCCATTGTGTCACCCCTAGTAAAATTTCTACTTTTATATCTGTAATATTTATGGTGTACATAGTAAAGAGTATTCTATCTATATATCTATCTATTAATAATATATATCATAGTATAGATTAAAGTAACTAAAGTAAAAAGTATGGACAAGCATCACATGATATCAAGGTTTCACCCAAAGTATAAACACTCAATTTTACCAAAACCATTTATTCATCCTTCTAACTCCAAGTCAAGCCTTGGGCAGAATCCTTTAAGAGTGATGGAAAATTGAGGGTTGTAGCACTTGGCACACTCTTCGTTCCAGTAGGTCTGGCCATCCGATGCGCACACCGGGTTCAATGGACCCTGGCACATGGGGCAGGAGGCGTGGTCAGCAGAACTCAGCCCTTGCATAGCAACTACTGAGGCCACTGACAGGAGGATGAAGAATGGAGTCACTGTAAATAACACGTTTTATTTGTGAATTTTAGTGCCATTTATTTCAACCTCAATATAAAAATGGTTTTACAAAATAAAAATAACTGACTTCCAAAAAATAACACTACAAAGTGAAAAACAAAAATACCAAAAAATAAAAATAATGAATTATTTTTATCATTTTAATTTCGGAAGTCGGTGTTTTGGGATCTGTATTTTTTTAGTCATAGTTTTTTGCTACCGACTTCCGAAATTAAAGTTATTTCATAATTTTGAGTTCATTTCTTTTTGAAGTCTTTTAAATTTTAACTCAACGTATCGCCGTAATCTTTTGATTACGTGAAAACAGAAAAGACACGTGTCCAATTTTTTTTTAATAACCTACATGATGGGTAAAAATAAATTTAGTTATCATCCCTATTATACAAAGCCCTGGTCGACCGGTTCTGGCCTATTTGAGAGTCAAAGAGAAGTTTTAATGCCCTTTATTGCAAAAGTTGATTAAACTCAGGACGAATAACCGACAATAGACAAGACGAGGCAAAGACAAATCATAAAAATACACAAATCGTGACCAATGTATGAAACATTTGCAGTCTTTTGCTTTGCATTTGCCGTTTTTCAGATCTTTTCAGTTCGTTTTGCAGAACTGAAGGTTCCCGCAGACAATTTCCATGAAGTTTTCATAGAAACTGTTCTACAGAATTGCGTCGCGTCTGTCTCGCCTTGACTCAAAATCTAGATCTCTAGATCATTATTATCTAGAGCTATTTGTACTTTAAATGGTAAATGTAATACTCACTAAACTTCATGTTAATATTTGCGATTTGAATCGTGCTCTTGTTGAAGATGTATCTATGCACTATTTATTTAAATTTAATACGTGTTTGAACTGTTTTGACGCACACTGGTTAGCAGTTCATAAAACAAATAACGTTTATTATTAGTTTTTGCGGGTATTATAAGGATAAATACAAAATTATAAGTTCTTCCTGCCAGCCTTTATCAGTTGTTTGCGTTATTGTAAGTTGCATCATTGGTCTACTCATTGCAATCGTGACTGCTGAGCGTCGGGTGGGTTCGATCCTCGGCAGTGCTGTTGAGTTACATCATTAATCATTAGGATTTTTTCAATAAGTAGGTACCAGTTCGGAGCCTGTGGTTTAGCCCGTGTAATGGTCTGGTACCTAATAGGCTCGCCTCCCACTATATGGGGTCATATAACTGGCGAAATGTGGCTAAACATGGTAGGTATTGTTAATGTTATTATTTTTATAATACCTAAATACATTACTGTGACATTAGTTCAGGCATAATATAATTATGACACGGAACATTAAGCGCAATGAATTCCCTGCTGATATCTGTAAACATATAATAAATCTGTAGACGAGGCGTTTCTGTACATTGAAAATATTTCCAAAAAAAATTGTTGGGTTGTTAAAGAATAACCAACAGTTGCCATTTCTACCATTTTTGGATTTTTTGTCTGTTTGTCTGTGAGAGGTTTAGTTGTTACAGTATCACGTAAAAAGTACGAAACCAATATGGTTAACTTTTGTACTCAAATATTTTGTATAACTCGGAGTAACATTTAGTTTTTGTTTCATCGCAATCGCTTCATTCTATCAAAAGATCAATTAAAATACTATCGTAAACTCAAGTAGGTTTGTGAGATCATAGTGTGGTTAATTTCGCGTACTTCGCGCGCAAACTTAACGCGAATAGAATATAACTCCCAATAACGCTGAGGCTAAATTTTCCAAATGCGTTGTTTATTAGTTTAGTAGTGGTGGCGCTGCCTATCTTTCAAATCATGATACTGCTTAATTATTTAACATGAAACAATAATGATAAATGTTCATTTCTTTTTAAAAATATTTATTCTTTAAATTAAAACTTTTGGAAGTCTACATAGCTTACAAAGTGTTTGAGCGAACGATTTCCCATGCGTAATATTTTAAGGATAATATTTTTGTGTTCACCAAAAATCTAAAGGTACATCTATGTATGCTCCCCGAAAAATACTGATCGTGCACCTTATTCCTGAATGTTACACAAAATATTTAGTATGCATCCTAGTACCGTATACCCATTTACATATTTTAGGTTAGGTTAGGTTATATGTATTTAGTATGCATCCTAGTACCGTATACCCATTTACATATTTTAGGTTAGGTTAGGTTAGGTTTCATTTTTTATTAATAAAGCTACATTGGACATTAATTGGTGTTTGATTCAAATACATTTTGCAGTGCATTATCTGAAGTAAAACTAAAAAAATAAATGCTTGTTTTTAAAATTAGGTGTATTACTATTTTTACAAATTTGCAACAGTTGTTAAATAGATGCTCGTTATGACATATTTTAATGAACATATTTTGGTGCACATTCAGTATATTTGGTGGAACACAGGCAAAATTAGGTAAATGAAATGGGAATAAATTGAAGTACTTTTAAATACCATCCATATTTTAATAGTATCATTTCGTTCTCTAAAGATGGTGTTGTTCAATTAACGTCATTTGTTGTGTTGTTCATGTTGTTTTAATTCTTTGAAAATATTGTTTTGATCAGTTTGGTCTCTCTCTTGGTTGGTACTTGCAAAGAGTATTTAACCACTACGTTCTTTGTTTCGTTTCGTTCGTTCAAAAATGTACTCTGTGGTTCGTTCGTCAAGTCAAGAACCGAGTCGTCACTTTGTAATGTGTTCGTCTGATTCGTAATTTCGTATCGTACGATTGGATTCGATCGTTGTCGATTCGTCGTTAATTTGATTCGTTTGAGGCCAGATTCAATAAATTAATTATTCGTGCCTGTTTGTTTTATTCATTGTTGTAATTAATAAGTTTTGTAAATAATAAAGTCGATAGTTTTTTATAGCAATCGGGGTGTTAATGTAGGGACTGATCATTATCTGGTTATGTGTCGGGTGGATGGTTTGTTCAGACATTGGCGTCACCGAGTTCGAGTTCCTGTGACTGCTCTAGAAAGAATAAAAGTAGAAAGACTGCAAGATTTGAAAGTAAAAGAGGAATATAAGAGGGAAGTAAAGGTGAAGACGGATAAAATATTTGATGATGCGAACGATTACAGTCTGGAAGAAGTATGGGATATAGCGAGAAATAGTATGGTGCAAGTGGCCACAAAAGTATATGGTTTGGCGCAGAGGAAATGTGGTAGTAGAACGAATGATTCTTGGGTAGATGGTGAAGTAAAAGAGGTAGTGAGGAAGAAGAAAGAGGCTTGGCTCAATTTGTTAGCCTATAAGGCCCAAAATAGGATGAATCAGGTAACGAATGTGACAGATGACTTAGAAAGAGTGAAGAAAAAATACTCCGAAATGAAAACGAAAGTGAAAGAGATGGTAAAAATGAAGAAGGATGAACAGGAAGAAAAGTACAACAGGAAGTTCTCTGAAAACTTCAGGACCAATGTTAAGCTGTTCTGGAAACAGGTAAGATTGGCTCGCGAAGTGACAAGAACCTCGAGTATGAATGTTATAAGAGCAGAAGATGGATGTTTACTAAGCGAAGAATGTAAGGTCTTGGAACGATGGAAGGGATACTTTGAAAGTTTATTTAGCTGTCAGGATAGTGTGCAAGGAGTGGGTAATTGGGCAGACGCCAGTTTTGAAGACCCAAGCTCAGATGTAGATGAAGAGAATGAAATAGAAATAGATGAGATTGTAAGAGCGCTGAAAGGGATGAAAGTTGGGAAAGCTGCGGGGTACGACAGAGTGTCTGCTGAAATGCTGAAGGGCGGTGACGGGGTGGTAGCAAGTCTGTTGTGCCGGATCTTTAATATGTGTTGGAGATATGGCCGTGTGCCGGATGATTGGTGCAAGGCTGTAATCGTACCACTATATAAGAGAAAAGGCTCTCAGCAGGAGTGTAAAAACTACCGCGGCATTAGTCTTTTGAGTGTTGTTGGCAAACTGTATGCAAAGGTCTTAATAAATAGAGTGATAAAAGTGACAGAGGAGAAAATATGGGATGTGCAGGCAGGATTTAGAGAGGGAATGGGCTGTACGGATCAGATCTTCTCCCTAAGGTGCATTGCCGAAAAACATCTGGCAAAGCACAAGACAGTCTACTGTGCTTTCGTTGACTTGGAGAAGGCCTATGACAGTGTGTGGAGGGAGGAACTGTGGTCGACACTGTCGGTATACGGTGTGGACTGGCGCTTGGTACGGGCACTGAAATCTTTATACAAGGATTCCAGTGCTTGTGTTAGGATAAATGGGGCATACACGGACTGGTTCTGCATCTCGAGGGGTGTTAGACAGGGTTGTGTAGCGTCACCATGGCTGTTCAACTTGTACATGGATAGTTGTCTGACAAATTTGAAAGAGGGTGAGTGCGGATTGAGGATGAATGATTTGCTTGTGAAATGCCTTCTCTACGCAGATGATCAAGTTCTACTTACATCGTCAGCAGAACAGTTGCAAGACATGGTGACTGTCATGGATGAAGCATACAAGATGAAAGGGATGAATATAAATGTGAATAAGACGAAGGTCATGGTGTTTGAAAAAGAAGAGGACGTATCGATGTGTGATGTAAAAATAAATGATAAAAGTGTGGAGCAAGTAAGTGAGTTTGTATATTTGGGGAGTCTGTTTACAAGGGATGGAAAGATAGATGAAGATGTGGAAAGGAGAGTAAATGCGGGAAATAAAGTGAATGGTGCTATACATGCAGTTGTGACCAACCAGTTAATGTCCAAAAAGGCCCGACTGGCTGTTCACAATGGTGTGCTGGTGCCTACGCTTATGTATGGAAGTGAATGTTGGGTGTGGCAAAAGAAACATGAAAGTAGAATAAATGCTGTGGAAATGCGTTCCTTGCGAAGCATGTGTGGTGTGACTATAAATGATAGACTGAGAAATGATGTGATAAGGCAACGGTGCGGTTTAAAAGAAGATGTAGTGACAAAAATTGAAAAGAGTATGCTTAGATGGTTTGGTCATGTTGAGAGGATGAATGAAAGTCGACTAACAAAAGGTACACGGCACACGGCGCGGCGGTTACACGGCAGATGTGAGTGGAAACGCCGGAAGGGGACGCCCTAGGAAGACATATAGTGACCTTATTGGTGATGTTCTTCAGAAAGGTCAGGTGCGTAGTACTCGCAACCGGCGTGCGTGTATGACCAGATGTATGAATTTAAACGAGGCAAAAGAAGTATGTAAGGATCGTAGCAGGTGGCGTTCTGTAGTTTCTGCCTTCTGCCTTTCTGCCATGGGAAGAAGGCGTGAGTTTATGTATGTATGTAATATTTTATTAGTTTTTGCTTCTTATTAGGTTAAGAATTTGCATAGCAACACAAAATTGTTTGATTAATTGGTTTCGATATTTTCTTGAAAATGCTTTCTAGAAAAAAATCAAACTTTTCGCAATGTAGTCGAAGCGCTAAAAAGATGAGACTAATTAGATCTCAAGAATCCGAAGAGGATCGTGAAGTGTGGATAAATGCTGTCCAAGCACGGCATGTCAGAACTCGCGCATCAGAAACGCGGCTCCCAGCGTATCTAGACTCAGCGTGCTCTTACGGCGGCTTCTCGGTCGCAAGAGAGTACAGAGGAACGCGAAGCGCGGTTATCGGCTGACCGAGAGCGCGACGCACTGTCACGCAAGTCCAAGACTTTTACGGAAAGATGATCACGCCTGAGTACACAAAGTACTCAGACAGCAACTTTGCGTTCTCAAGAGAGCATCGAGGATTGCTAAACGTGGTTATCGGTTGACTGGAAGACCGGGAAAACTCGCCGAAGCTTTACAAACTGATATCTCGAGACTAACCGAAGAACAGCGTTTAATATTCGATCGTGTGTGTCGCAGTGTAGACAGTACTTTGGGAGGAATGCTGTTTGTAGATGCTCCCGGTGGAACGCGAAAGACTTCTCATCAAAGTTATTTTGGCAAAGGTTTGAAGTCAAAGTAAAATTGCATTTGCTGACGCCTCATCAGGCATAGCAGCTACTTTGTTGCTAGGAGGAAAAACTGCCCACACTATGTTTAAAATTCCGATTGACTTTGACCGCACATGGAGCCCTGTTTATAATATTTCTAGAAGCAGGCACAAAGCCAAGGTTTTACGTGATTATAATCTCATGCACAATAGCAAACCGTAAAGCGGTTGAAGCGGTAGATAGAACATTATGTGATATCAAGCAAAACGACCAACCCATGGGTGGTATTATAGAACTTTTTTGTAGCGACTTTCGTCAGACTCTGCCTATTATTTATACCACTTGGAACAATGGCTGCTGAAGTTAGAGCCTGTCTAGAGAGTTCTAGCCTGTGGCAATTAATATTATAAATTCGAAAGGAAGTCTGTCTGACTGTCTGTCTGTCTATCTATCTGTTAATCCTTTGCGGCTAAACGGCTGGTCCGATTGTGATGAAATTAGATATGGAGATGGTCTGAAGCCGCGATAACCGACATCCACGTGGGTGAAGTCACGGGTGGCCGCTATCTATACTAATAATAAAGCTGAAGAGTTTGTTTGTTTGTTAACACGCTAATCTCTGGATGGTTTGGAATGACAATCTAAACAGGACATGACTTACTTCAATAAAGACATCAATTTTTGGATGGACACGGCTGATGAACGAGATAAGATTAATAAAGCTGCTAGCGAGATCTACAAGAAACCTGAAACGGATAACAGCGAGACCTCAGACGAAGACTTTGAAAACAGCAACGCGTAATACAGCATAGCATAAGATTCACAGATGAAGCTGGACTTAACGACTTGGCAGAAACGTTGTTAAAAGATGCCCATCCATAGATAAATATTACCCGTCTCTCCAATATTCCAATTTTTACTCTAGGGTGCATACTCGGTAGACTCTAATAATCCTTCCATATCCTAAGGGCACGTCTTCCCTACCATTACCGCTCCCCCTGGTTTACTCCTTGATATGCAATGGCCTATGTAACCCCATGAAACATGAGGCTACAGCTACAGGGGCTAGTGTGAATCTTTGGGTTCTTTCGAGTAATCGAATCTGGTTAAACCACGCTGGGGTCGGTGCATTTCATTCATTCATTGTTAACACGCTAATCTCTGGAGCTACCAGTCGGGTTTAAAAAAAATACTTTTATATTTGATAGCCCAATTCTTGAGGAAGGTTTAAGCTATAGAACATCACGCTACGGCACGATCTTTAGGAGCCGAGCAAAAAGAAACAAAATCAGAAAGGACGCTAAGCGAATACAAAGTAATAGCGCGGGCGGGCGATGCGATGTAGCGGCGGAGGGAGCTTTATAAAAACGTGGCTTTTATTTTAGTATATTGTGTATCTTACGACTTCCACGCGAAAGATGTCGCGGGCAAAAGCTAGTTATAAAATAAATGTATACAAAATAGTTATTTATGCTACGAGTGCGGAAAGTAGGTGATTTTCGGCGAGTGTATAAGTCGACACGAGCCGGAAATCATCTTACACACGTGTGTCATACAACGTTTTAAGCATTGTGCGAGGAAATAAAAAAATATTAAAATATACACAGATCGAATCCGAAATAAGCAAGAAATTAGTAAAATGGCAGGCTTATTTATTTTTTTTTTTAATTGGGCACGCCACAATTGCGGCGATAAGTCCCCTCTTTGAGGAGTGGCTGGAGAGGCGCCACGGCGTCCTTACCTTCCGCCTGACGCAGGTCCTCACCGGACACGGGTGCTTCGGGAGGTACCTATTCCGGATAAGGCGGGAGGAAACGCCCGGGTGTCACCACTGTGTGGATCGCCCGGAGGACACGGTGGATCACGGTGGATAGGCGGCGGCGATCTCTCGCGTCCGGCCCTGGTCTAGGCCATGGTACGGAGCGAGAGTACATGGGAAGCCATTACCTCCTTCTGCGAAGCAGTAATGCTCGTGAAGGAGGAGGCGGGACGCGTGAGGGAGAGGCAAGCTTTGCGCCCTCACGCCCCCTAGTCGCTGCAGGATACGCCCTGGGCGTTGGGAATTGGCAGCCGATTCCCGGCCACCGTAGGCGTGGGCTTGCGGACGGCGAGCAATGGGTAGCTCGCCGTCCGGTAAGGACCAGGCACGAGTCGACGCTCAGTTCCGCGTATAATTTCGCAATATCTTACAGCGACATCATGATTTCTATAGAAAAATGTAGTGGCATTAGATTAGCTCTTATAATATTTTCGACGGCGCGTTGTGTTCCATGCGCGCCTCAAAGAGATGTCAGCACTATTGACTGGTCCGCTAGGGCCGATGCCAGCTAGGGTTGCGGGATGTTCGAAAGGGTTACCGTGGACCCGGCACAGGCAACAGAAGGAACACGGGTGGGTTTTAGTCAGTAAAAGTCTGACACGCCCTCCCGCTCCGCCCAGAGCGGGAGAAGTCATTTGATGATTTCCCATCCACAAAAAATAGGCTTATTTTAATACAACATTAAAATAAGCGACATTTTGACGAGATATGCGAAGATAACAGGGAACAGCGGATTTTTTTTTCGCGATTTCCGGTTTGGTCCCATAGTTAAAGTTGTTCATAATGATGAGTGCAATGACCTCTTAAGAGGTTTTGCGTTAATTCCGGAACATGTTGTATAGTGAGCAGCCATTACGTATTTAACAATGACTTGACTTTGATATGAGTCATAACCACGAATATTTTGGTAATAAAATAATAATAATGTTGTATAATTGATCATAATTAACTTCCCCCCTCCCATATCTCTTTAAGTATTGATCTCAGCGAAAAAGTATACAGGACCTTTTTTATTTTTGTTTAATTTAGTATTTGATCATTTTTTGCCATAGGCTGCAGTTTTCGAGTTATTCATGAAAAACTGAAAAAGGGATGTTACACCCCCCCTACCCCTTAGTGGCACCCCCCACCTATCAGTACTTTTAATATGTTGTTTAGGACACCTTCTCCTACAACTTTGTCAAAATTGACTTTTACACAGGTTATTTGCACTATTTGGGTATTTTGGGTCTTCAGTGGTTGGGCTAAATATCGAGCTGACATAATGTCAACTAAAAGGCCATTAAAAAGGTTGTAGATTAATACCTAAAACCTTTTTAATGGCCTGGCCATTTTATGTTTTTTTTTTTAATTTCTTATGTCGAAGTCACTGTCACATTTTTAATCCGATACAGCCCAGCCATCTGGAGTTTAACTTGTCCAGTAATGGAGAGCATAGACTAACATTTACAACCCTGATATAATCAGCTGCATACTAAAATACAAGAAACAATTAACTTTACAACATCCATGACAACAATAGATATAAACAAGATTATTTTATTAGAACTGTACCGCTAAATATCATACTAATCCTTACCAAAAAGTTCCATACTAAGACTTGCTAATGGACAAATAACTCTAAGTAGTATTTTAACATATTAACATTCGTACGTTAATTTAACAAAAACACAAAACACGCGAATATAAAACAGTTGCAAAATATCCGCAGCTATCACATCTGATTTGAATTCAGAACCTTAAATACAGCAAGATGGCGGCTATCGGTAAACTGACAGTTCTGGCTTTGGTAGTCTGTTTCGTGTGCCTTATCGAGGCTAAAGGAAGCAAAATTCTTGTACAGGAAAAGTTGGCAGCAGGACACCAAGGTCATAAGGGTCATCAGAGTCATCACTTCGTGAAGAGAGACGCTGATGATTACGAGGACGGTGATGACGACTTCAAACGACCTGAATACAGCAGCTTTGAGAGGCCTCACAGAATCCGTGTGTTGCCAGGTTTCCTCCATTAAACATTTTTACCTTTCGGTTCAAGGGATTGTGCAAAGTGCAATGAATAATTTATGTTAGTGATTATTTTTAAGGAAGTTATATTTTTGTAATTAAAAAGCTTTTTTAATGTCTGAAAGTGATTTTCTTAATATTTATTTATTTAGTAGGTATACGTACCTACGTATATCTACATACAAACATTTAACCGACTTCAAAAAAGAAGGAGGTTATCAATTCGATACGTATGTATGTAATATAGGGCTTCCAATCAAATATACAAAATTTTACAGGTGTATGTATTATATGTTAGTATGTATGTTTGTCCACGCATTTCTCCGAAAATATTAACCGGATTGTGATTGTTTTTTTTTTTATATTGGCTTACATATACTTCAACTTAGGGAACAGTGCAAGTTGCATCAAAGTCGGATCAGGAGTTTTCAAGATATGAGAAAAAAAATGAAAAGTGTTTACACAGAAATATTTTTTTTATAAGATCATTTATATATTACCTCTGCTAAACTGCAGCGCAGTTTGTTGGTAGACGTAGCTCCGCGGCATATCGTATATGGACGTGTACCTAAGTGTGATGGCCTGGCTTTTTGATACGAGCTACGGGTGTAGTGTCAAAAGGAAAAAATCTCAAAACCTTGGTCAAATTCTAGTGCGATATTTACAACAAAACTATTAACTACTTATTACAAGTAAATAATCCAGTTTTTACTTAAAACTAACTTAACTTGGATTTGAGCCCGGTTGATGACAATAGGCTCGCCCCCTATTACATGGGACTTAAACATACCTGGCGAAATGTGGGTGTACTATAGGTACACGTCTGCCCAACCCTTCGGGGAAACAAGGCATGATGTTATGTTATGTTAAAAAATTACGAAAAAAAAATCGATTTAAATATCATAGAGATTAACTCAAAATTATCAAATAACTTTAATTTCGGAAGTCGGTGGCAAAAATACAGATCTCGAAACACCGACTTCCGAAATTAAAGTTATTTGAACATAATTTTGAGTTAATTTCTTTTTGAAGTCCATTTGATATTTTTTTTTTTTGTTATTCACTACAACCAGACAAGTAAAAAGGCAGTTATTATTTTATTTATAAAAAATAAAACGCCAGCATACCTACAATAAATACATCGAAGTAACAGATTACAATAACATTTTCATCAATAAATGTTTATGTGTAGGTAAGTAGACTGTCAGATTCAAATATTTCTTTCCAGTTTGATCGATTTTCGTGTGATTTAATAAGAATATTTTAAATATCTCCTTTCAGACGCTGTTTGTTCCCTCTACTTTTAAAAGTGATTCATGTGATGAGTCTAGGATAGGATCTCTATTTTTATAAGCAGAGCGGTATATTAAAATAATCGCCATTTGTTTGCCTAGCCTAGCCGGACCACAAAACAGTTTTCTTGAAAGGATGGTTCCTCAAACGTTAGTTCAATAAGATCTCCATAACAAGCTAGATTCTGCCCGCGACTTCGTCCGCGTGAAATTTCTTATTTCCCCGTCCCACCCTGTCGCATCGCATCGCCCGCCCGCGCTATTACTTCGTTTTCGCTTAGCCTTCTTTCTGACTTTTTTTTCTTTTTCGGGTCGTAGCGTGAGGTTAAATCACGGGGTTAAATAGCCTAGCCGCCTCAAGAATTGGGCTATCAAATGCACAAATGAACATATTGGCGTGTGAAATTAATTGTTGAATTTACGCGCATTATTTGAGAAAAATATTATACAAGCCTTGGCCGCAACCAGGCATTGATGGACTCACGCATACGTTTTCACGTTCGACCATCAATGCTTCTGTTGTCGGCCGCTGCAGTAATGTACTATTTATGAAAACCTTCGAAATATACATTTCATTATCTTTAATAATTTGTAATTTAAAATAAGTAGCCGAGTGCCATAGGCCAGTAGTGGCATTATTTTACTAGCTGTGCCTGCGACATCGTTCGCGTCAGTGGATGTCGGAAAACAGCAGTGTGTCGCTTAGAAGGCGTAAGTACCACACTTCCATTGAAAAAGGCAAATCTTTCGCCCAGGCCAAGTGATCTTGCCTTATGGGAAATGCGACCTGGGGATCTCTTCCAGAGCCCTGAACCAGGACGAAGTCGCGGGCAGAAGTTATATAGTCCCTTACATACTTATATACTCAGCTTATGTCAAGTAGTCCAAGTCAGTGTAAACTCAAGACGTGCCTACATTGATTTAAAAAGTAGATATGGTTGTCTGTTTGCCTGACGCGTTCGCCATACAGAAACACTAACGCCATCTATTAGAACTACTCTTAACTACGATGTCGATCATCGTTAGCTGCTCACAGACGTAGCCTTGTACTTGTAAGAGCGTGGTATTTTCGAGGTACAGAGAAATAAAAAACGTTTTATTTTCCAAAATTTATATTTATTGCAGTTTGTTTGTTTACACGACACCCAGCTTTATTCCGCACGGAATCAGTAGGAAACCTGCATATTAAATACGTATTTTCACAGTATTTATAGATGTTAATTGTTTCCAGTACACAAAGACACATTGTAATTAGATTTTAATAAACAATAAAAATAATTTTGTGCATAATTCAATCATAAATATTAGTACCTAATAATTATTATTTTTCTTTTCATCGGCTACAAAGCGCGCCGCTGCAGTTATGTCGCACAACCGTACGGTAGGCGTGGCCTCGCGTCGTCTTTGCCAAACATTGAGACAAGTAGGAAAGAAGATCATTTTAAATAATGTTAGAAATTGATTTAATTACATATTTTTGATTTACCGGTGATATGAATTTTTTCATAATTTTTTAAAAAATTATTATTTTGTTAGAGGAATAGTGAAGAAACGTCAACATGCAGGGGTGACAGGTGGCAAGCCTATATAAGTTCGTGCGCGCCTCACTCTGGCGAGTTTTGCGGTACCGTCAACTGGGCTAAGGGGAACCTCTGCTCGTTTGGAAAGTCAACCTGCCTAATTTTGTAATTTAGTAGATTGTTTGGTGTTATTTCTTTTAACCCTTAACTTGGCAAAATGTAAAGCACATGTTGATACAGCATTCTGGCAAAGTATGAAACTGCAAATTAACGCGCGAGATCCGTTCTTGACGTTTTCGACATTTTGGCGGATAATGTTTTTTTATATTCTCTGTAAACAGACCCGTGCTCTATAGGTCACATGCCGAAATTCATATCTTATTTTCTTGTGCCCTCTAGTATACTTGCCAAGTTAAGGGTTAAATAAGTTAGCTCCGTTTTTTTTTCTTTGTGATTTGATTTTGTTTTGTTAAAAAGAAATATAAAGTGTCGTAGTCTGTGGTTATTGTTTTTTTTTTATTAAATCTCACCTCTGGTTTCCTAAAATCAGAAGTGGGATACGGTTTTCCACGTGACCTAATCCGCTTTAAATTCCTGAGATACGGCAGTTTGGCTATTCAAATCAGTTAAGTAACGGTTTTTCTTGCCGCGTTACAAAAGTGAGGTTATTTCGTTTTTGTTGCTGAATTAGGTACGGTACGTAAGTAGTGTGCAGTGTGCGCGATTGTGTGGTAAGGTATACGACCGAAAATTTTGGTGAGTACGTTCCAATTTTCGTTTACTACCTGGTGATTTTGAATATACCTGTGCGTGATCACAAATGGATTTGTGAATTCAAATTTAAAACCTCTTGTGATTCATTTTGCTTTTTAGCTACATAAGCCTACTTACCCGCCTAACTAAAGCATTTTTATTATTGTGCTTAGCCCATTCTTATTTTTCCTTAATTCGCCGTTATTAACAGTAAAGAAAATGCCTAATCAAAAACGTAAAAGTGGAGATCGCTCTAGAAACCGCAGCTCACGTCGTGGAGACGGTGCTGCACACTCAAATGAGATTGATTCTGGTTCAAGGCGCCAAAAGTCGCGTTGCAGACGTACTTCAAAACGATATGATTCCCCTAATAATGTGTTAACCAAACAAATGCAACAAATTATAGATCGATTGACCAGTCTCGAAGAACAGCGCCGCTCCTCGCCGCCGCGGTCACGCGAGCCCAGTGCCGGAGCGCCTACGCTGACGCCACCACGGCCGCGATCAGTGACCGCGACTGTAGCTGAGCGTCGGAGGTCGGTGACAAAAGGTAGAGGCTCTGCTGTGCTATCTTCGCCAGGGCGTCCCGTGAGTGCTGTTACAGAGCGCGACGCCAGCGCTACCGATCGTATCGTCGATGCGATACGTTCAATCAACACAACGGTGAGATCTAACCAATCTTATTACATATCGAATTTCGATCCAAGCATCAACGATATAGACACCTGGTGTAAAGGAAGTTGAGCGTGCTAAGAGTTCAAACTATTGGAATGATAACGAGTGTCTGTCTCGCATCGGCAACTGTCTAAAAGGTGATGCTAGGACTTGGCTCGATGAATGGGTCACCAGTGATCGTAGTTGGAGCAATTTTAAGAAGGAGTTTAAACCGTTGTGCTCCAGGAAACCAGATATTGCAAATATTTTGTACGACGTCATGAGTACCAACTCTGATAAATATTCGACGTACGCCGATTATGCCCGCCGGTCTCTGTTAAGGCTACGCATAGTTAAGGGGTTGAGTGATGAGCTTATTTCAGCAATAGTCATACGGGGCATTACGGATCCGCAAATCCGTGCTTCGGCTACTAATGCAAAGTTAATACCGAATCAGTTGGTAGAATTTTTCTCAATTTATGTCAAATCAAATTCATCAACTTTTAATAAGAAATTCAGTGATCACGCGTAATGACCGTTCCTCTAAATCGAATCATGATGCCATTACTCGCAAACGTAGGTTTGAGGAAGGCAAATGTTTCATATGTGGCAAACACGGTCATATTCAGTCTCATTGTTCCAAGAAGCCTAAAACTGTTATTAATAAAAGCACAATGAAGAAAATAAGAAGGATAGTTCTGCTCAGGATTTGAGTAAATTTGAACCATGTGCTTTCTGTAAAAAACCTGGTCATAGAGTTGAAACTTGCTTTGCAAAAATTAAGTCTGATTCTCGTAACGCAAACAATATTAACTTCTGTCAGGAAAATGATTTTAATAAGAACAAAGGTATTGTAGTGGCAGTCATACAGGGAATTCCCGTCGATATTCTTATAGATAGCGGTTCAAGTATTTCCTTAATTTCTTCATCGTTGCTGAAACATTTTAAATGTGCGCGTAAGCCAGCTTACAGAGTTTTAAGAGGTATAGGTGGTAATGAAATTGAGTCAACTTACTTTGTCACTTTACCGATAGAGTTCAATGAGATTACTTTAGAGGTAGACTTGCATGCCGTGTCCCCAGAACTCATGAATACTCCCATTATTGTTGGTACCGACGTGTTGAACCGCGAGGGTGTTACTTATATCCGTACCCGCGACCAGCAATACCTTAATTGCAAGCCCCGTTTTACACATGACGTTATGTGTACGATGTCGACTACGCAGATTCCAATTAAGACTCCCCTAATTGGTGAAAATTTAAGTAAGTTGTTAGATTTAATTAGAGAGTTCTCGAATTTATTTATCTCTGGGACTGCGACGTCCACAGTTAACACCGGTAGTATATCAATTAAATTAAACAGCGCCACACCGGTTAACTACAGGCCCTACAGGCTTTCTTATCCAGAAATTTTAAAGGTTCGCGAGATTATTAACGATCTTCTTGAAAAGAATATCATTCGAGAATCTGAATCAGAATATGCAAGCCCTATTCTACTAGTCAAAAAGAAAGATGGGTCCGACCGCATGTACGTCGATTATCGTAAGCTCAACTAAATTACAGTTAAAGACCGTTTCCCTTTACCGCTGATCGACGACTATATTGATCGATTAGGCAAACATAAGTTCTTCACTAGTCTCGATATGGCTACCGGATTTTACCAGATTCCTGTGGATAGTGCCTCCATACCACTCACAGGGTTCGTTACACCTGAGGGGCACTTTGAATATTTGAAGATGCCCTTTGGTTTAGCGAACGCACCAGTCGTTTACCAGCGGATAATGTCGAAAACTCTTCGCCCACACTTGGATTCTGGTAAGGTCCTGGTCTATATCGATGACGTGCTCATACTAAGCAATACAATCGATGAGGGTCTGCTGACCCTTCGCAAGGTGCTTCGGACTTTGGCTGATTCCGGTTTTTCTATTAATCTAAAGAAATGCTTCTTTTTGTCCACCAAAATAGAATACTTAGGACGAACAATCAGTCGGGGTCAGGTGCAGCCGAGCGAAAAAAAAGTCAAAGCTTTAGTTGAGGCACCCATCCCAAAGACTGTTAAGCAAGTCCGCCAATTTTTGGGTCTAGCGAGCTACTTCCGCCGCTACATAGCTGGATTTGCCACTAAGACTGCTCCTATTACCAAGCTTACCAAAAAAGGCGTCCCTTTTGTGTGGGGCAGTGAACAAGAAGAAGCATGGCAAGATCTTATCTCGGGACTTACAAGCGAACCTGTCTTAGCCATCTACGATCCCGTTTTGCCTATCGAGGTCCACACGGACGCAAGCTCCATCGGTTATGGTGCAGTGCTTCTTCAGGTTCATGAAAAGGGGTATAAACGAGCAGTTGCCTACTTTAGTAAACGAACTCAAGGTGCCGAGCCAAGGTACCATTCTTATGAGCTCGAAACCTTGGCCGTTGTTAAAGCTCTGCAAAATTATAGACACTATCTGGTTGGCGTTCATTTCACTGTCGTAACTGACTGCAACGCATTGAAAGCCACGCAACAAAAAAAGGATCTGTTACCGCGTGTAGCCAGATGGTGGATATATTTGCAGGACTTTAACTTTACCCTAGTATATCGCAAGGGTACCTCTATGTCGCATGCTGACTATTTGAGCCGCAATCCGGTTAATGTTTGCGAAGCACGCAGACAGCAAAACTGGGCTCAAATCGCACAGGCTGCTGATGAAAAGACTCGGCAGTTACTTCAAAAATTAGCAGATGGGCAACTAGATTCTAGACATTACGTTCGAAAGAATGACCTTCTCTTTTATAAGTATACTCCAGTAGGAGAAGACCCCAGATTTTTATGTTTCGTGCCCAAGGGTCATAGACTAAGCCTGCTCAGAATCTTTCACGATGAGCACGACCACCTAGGAGTTGATAAAACATTGGAACTTATCAGAAACACTTTTGGTTTCCTTCCCTTAAATCATTTGTCAGAAAATATGTGAGTCACTGCCTAATTTGCATAACGCATAAAAAGATCCCTAGAGCTCCCCATCAGCTTATACATTCATGGGAAAAACCTGATGTTCCATTTGAGGTTATACATGTAGACACACTAGGACTTTTACCCCTGTCTAACGGTTATAGGCATGTGTTAATTGTAATTGATGCGTTTTCTAAATATTGCCTGTTGTATCCTATGTTTGGTCAAGATGCTGTAGAGTTAAAAAGACTTTTTACAAATGTTATTTCTTTATTTGGTACACCAAAATTAATTGTAGCAGACCGTGGTCGTATGTTTTTAAGCTCAGAATTTACAAAACTTGTAACAGAATTAGGCGTTGACATGCATCTAATCACCCCTGAAATGCATCACTCCAATGGGCAAGTTGAACGTTACTGCCGGACCTTACTTAACATGGTTCGCGTAGAGTGCAATCACCAACAGAATGAGTGGTCCGATGTTATGTGGCGACTGCAGTTGGTTTTAAATATAACGAAGCAGAAAACTACCGGATTCTCACCCTTGAACTTACTAGTGGGCATCGAAGCGGCTACGCCACTTATTCGTCATCTCGTTCGGGACATTGCCTTGGAGAACTCTCATCCCAATCGTGAAGCATTGAGAGAGATGCATAGACAAAGGGCGTCTAAACGGCTAGAGACGAATCAGCATCAACAAGATTCAACCGTAAATGCTGACCGTAAACCTCCTCGATCATTTGAAATTAATTCATTTGTTTTTGTAATCAAACAGGCACAAGCGACTGGCAAGCTCGACTCGGGTATGCGCGGGCCATATCGTGTGGTCAAGGCGCTTCCCCACGGTCGCTACGAGCTACAATTGGTGGCAGGCTCGTATGGAAAAGCGACCCAGGCCGCGGCAGAATTTATGGTGCCGTGGCGAGGGGAGTGGACTCCCGATACGTGTGCTGCCTTCTTTGAGGGTGAGCTTGTGTTGTACTTGTGTGGCAAGCTAACGTCGTGCTTCTGCCACACAGTGATAAAGAGCCGCATGGTACGCTAACGTCGTGCCTCTGCCATGTGGTTGAGTCGCATGGTACGCTAACGTCGTGCCTCTGCCATGTGGTTGAGCCGAATGGTACACTAACGTCGTGTCACTGCCATGTAGGCGGAGTCACATGATATGCGAACGGCGTGCCTATGTCATGTTGTGAGTTGTAAGAAATAAGCTAACGTCGTGCCTCTATTTCTTACGGTCGGAGATAGCTAACGTCGTGCTTCCTCTCCGGTGTTTGTAATTTTGGTTAACTATGTCGATGTGTCTTCAGTAATAATCTGCGTCCCGATCCAAAATTTTTTCTTTTTGTTTTGTGATGTTCTCAGGTGCAGACGATGATGAAAATGTGGAGTCCACACCTGAGCAAGCTGCCAGAAGCGACGAAGATGTGCCTCACGAACCTACTACGGAACCTGTGCCCTCCCGTTCGGTGGATGTCCAGCAGCATGAGACACAGGAGCACGAGGACGTCCTCCAGTCAGGAGAGGCCGTGTTAGAGGAATAGTGAAGAAACGTCAACATGGAGGGGTGACAGGTGGCAAGCCTATATAAGTTCGTGCGCGCCTCACTCTGGCGAGTTTTGCGGTACCGTCAACTGGGCTAAGGGGAACCTCTGCTCGTTTGGAAAGTCAACCTGCCTAATTTTGTAATTTAGTAGATTGTTTGGTGTTATTTCTTTTAAATAAGTTAGCTCCGTTTTTGTTTCTTTGTGATTTGATTTTGTTTTGTTAAAAAGAAATATAAAGTGTGTAGTCTGTGGTTATTGTTTTTTTTTTATTAAATCTCACCTCTGGTTTCCTAAAAATATTTATTTAATAAGGCACCAAGTCCCAATATGTAACACGGACATTAAATTCAGTCAGCACGATAAATAATTAAAATTAGATACATTAATATTCATTAAATCATTAAAATAAAATAAATTAAATCTGAATACTTAGTCATTAAAAAAAAATCATTAAATTACATTAAAAACAAAAAAAAATGACACAAAAGCTTTAACGTCGGTTGGCACTCCGATGGACTTCGAGCCAATATCTGCGGATCGGACTATTCCAATCCTCGCCAACGACCCTCAACAGTTGATTATGAATGAATGAATGAAATGCACCGACCCCAGCGTGGTTTGACCAGACTCGATTACTCGAATGAACCCAAAGATTCACACTAACCCCTGCAGCCTCATGTTTTATGGTGCAAAAGAGGCCATTGCATATCAAGGAGTAGACCGGGGGGCGCGGTAATGGTAGGGAAGACGTGTCCTTTAAGCGGGTTGCAGACCAAGAGCTAAGCTAAGGTAGTTTAGCTTAGCTCTGATAGCCGAGGTAATGTTTCATACTTGTGTCATAGTTTGCGATCTGCACACAAGTATGGAAAACTACGCAAGCTATGTGAGCTAAGCTAAACTAACTTAGCTTAGCTTTTGGTCTGCAACCCGCTTTAGGATATGGAAGGATTATTAGCGCCGCACCGGATATGCATCCTAAAGTAGGCAAAGGAATAGTGGAGAGATGGGTAATATTTATCCATGGATGGGCATTTTTTAACGACGACGCTGCCAAGTTGTTTCAAGTCCGACTTCACCGGTGAGTCTTTTGGCGGGGTTACTGCTATGCTCTATTACATGTTGCTGTTTCCAGTCTTCGTCTGAGGTCTCACTACTATCCGTTTCAGGTTCCTTCTAAGTTTCGCTAGCAGTCTTCTTGATATTATATCGGTCTTCAGCCGTATCCCAACGACCCTCAACAGTTGATTAGTCGATTTTCTTAAACGGCTGGAAAACGATGCCATGCGCGATCTAATAACGGCATAAAAGTTCGGCACTCTCGCCTCAGCGAACATGCTCGACGCACTACATACAGTACCGCGAAAATTTCATTATGATGCGGTAGGCGTCATTGTACTACACACGAATGGTACTTAGTGTCGACCTTTATTTTGGCCTCAGCTAGCATGTGTAAAAACAGAAGCAATAGGCAAGGAACAAGGTCTTTTTAACACACGAGCTACAAAGGCAAAATCTGCGCGCAAGCATATTGCACCATACCGAGAGTGCCCGTCTTTCCCGTTCTATGTCAGCATCATCTGTGAGATCGTCAGTGAGGATGTGGCCCAGATACGTAAAGTTTCGCAAAACCCTTACTGGTGAACCATAAATAAAAACTTCTGGGACTGTCTCCGGTCCCTTACCAGCTCTAAAAACTAACATTTCAGTTTTCCTAACATTATAGACCATGCCATGTGAGCTGGCATAACGTTCGCAAATACTCACTAGTTGCCTGAGAGCTCTTATTGAGGGGCTCAGGACCATGTCATCGACATAACTTATATTATTAAAGCACATGCCTCCTATGTGGCATCCGACACCTGCCCTCCTCAGCTCCTCAATAAGATCATTCACGTAGATATTAAAAAGGTCCGGAGAAGTCAGCCCCGGGTGACGTACGCCACATTTTAACCTATAATCATCATCGAGTACAAAGCCCAAACTGCGGCCAAGAAACTGGGCATCCTAAATAGGGTGAAGCGATGCTTTACGCCTGGACAGCTTTTAACTCTCTACAAAGCGCAAGTCCGATCCTGCATGGAGTATTGCAGCCACCTTTGGGATCGCTCAGCTAAATACCAACTTGCCGCGCTTGATTCGGTGGAACGCAGAGCTAAGAGGCTCATTGGCGACGTTAGACTGGTGGATGCCAAGCTTCACAGCTTGGCTCATCGCCGCAAGGTTGCCTGCTTGTCGGTCTTCTACAGATTGTACTTCGGTGAGTGTGCTCGAGAACTCCACGACCTCATTCCGCCTGCCCCCTTCTACCATCGGACATCTAGACGCACTGCAGGTTACCATCCCTACCTGGTTGCTATTCCACCAATTCGCACTAAGCGTTTCCAAATGTCTTTTGTGATGCGCACAGCAAAGGAGTGGAACTCTCTGCCTGCGTCTGTGTTTCCGAACGTATACAACCCCGATCTCTTCAAAGTGAGAGTTAACAGGCTTCTTCTGGGTAAGCTCGCTCCATCGTCGACTTTGTCTCTGTCATCTCTGACCTAGACTAGAGTTAAGAGCAAACCTATCTTAAAAAAAAAAATTAAAATTATCGCTTGACTGAGCGTCGCCCCATCTAACACTGTTAGCTTGACTACCGTACCAGTATTGTAACATACTTACTAGGTCCGAGTGTGCCCTCGAGTCGCGCAATTTGCCCCATAGAATATTGTAATTCACCAGATCAAATGCGCGACTTAGGTCCAAGAAACATGCATAAACCGAGGTGTTACGACTTTTGTAATAGTTTACCGTATGCTTTAACGACAGTATTGCCAGGTCAGTCGATAAACCAGGCCGGAAACCAAACTGAGCATCATCTACCCCAGCACTCTTCAACAGTAAGGACTGCACGAGACGCTCCAACACTTTACCCAGAACAGTTCCAAGGGAGATTGGTCGGTAGTTGGTAGCAGAATTGAGACCACCTGTTTTATTTTTTTTGATCCGAATAACTATTGTTCCCATTAGGGCTTCAGGTAAGTAAGAGATTTTTTTTGGATGGGAAATCATCAAATGACTTCTCCCGCTCTGGGCGGAGCGGGAGGGCGTGTCAGACTTTTACTGACTAAAACCCACCCGTGTTCCTTCTGTTGCCTGTGCCGGGGCCACGGTAACTCTTTCGAACATCCCGCAACCCCGGCTGGAAGTAAGAGTACTTAATACATAGATTGAATAGTGTACATAGTGAGGAGCTCGTGGCTAAGTAATAACAGCCGTACGGGTCGATCCATCAGGTTAAGCTACGCTTGCCGGGGTTGTCCGTGGATGGGTTACCATCTTTACATACCGAGACTCCTCCGAAGCACGTTAAGCCGTTGGTCCCGGCTGTCATTCGTAGATCTTTGACTGTCGTTACGGGTCGTCAGAAGACCGAAAGTCTGACAACCAGTCTTACCAAGGGGTATCGTATTACCTAGTTACTGGGTTGTGGAGGTCAGATAGGCAGTCGCTCCATGTAAAATACTGGTATTCAGCTGCATCCGGTTAGACTGAAAGCCGACCCCAACATAGTTGGGAAAAGGCTAGGCAGATTGATTTTTGAATAGTGTACATAGTTTTGCGTGTAAGAATTTCCCTGCATGAATCAAGTGTTCAATGCTCGGGTTATCATGACCCGCAGATTTACCACGCTTCATACGTCTTATTACGTCAAAAATATCTTGCGGTATAAATTGCAACTGCTCACAATCCACACAATTCCCGACCACACCCCCCTGCAGCCTGGCCAGTCGGATCCACAAGCATGGGCTACATTTTAAACTTATAAGCAAACATATTTGCGATTTGAGATGGCTCTAGTAGGCCCTCTATGGATAACGGTACATTTTGTTTGCCATTCAACTTTTTTGTACTTTGCCAAAATTGTATGAAGTTCTTGCTTTTACAATGTGTAGCTAATACGAGTAAATCCATTTTAATTGATCTTGATGCAGATGCAGTGCGGTGCATTGTTGCTGTGCTAGGTACATACAGCCACAATGTTACACACTTAGGCCCGTATTACAGAACGTCACTCAAACTCAAAGCATTTATTTCAAATAAATCAATTACAGACACTTTTGAATTGTCAAAGAGTCAGTTAGTCAGAAAGTTGAAGCTAGTTACCCATTCCAAAGCGTAGATCTCTATGGAGAAGAACGGGCAAGAAACTCCACGGACACTCTTTTAAATCAAAATATTGTTACAAAATATTGGTTATATCATTCATGTGGAAATTAAGTATGTGAGAACAATGTAGAAAGACGTGCACGTTAAAAGCGTCCGCAAGAAAAAGATACAAAATCAAAAACGATCCAAAAATTAAAAGAAGCCGTGGCAGCTACGAGATGCCTAGTCCCTACTGACGAATAATATATGTTGATTACCAAATAAAACTACTTGATGAGATTCATAATGATATAGTATCATTGATTAGGTACTTTTTGATCAAGTAGTAAGCTTCATCCATCAATAGAATATTGTAGGCACCTAATGGCTACTCTGTATTTCACGTCGCAGGCGATCAAGTACAGTGTCATCTAATATATGATTACGCTGGATGACCCGCACCTGATCCGACAGTCGTTGCGCCGTCACGTTGACAGCTGGCTCAAGCACCTGAAACAGAGAGAGCATCCGACCACGGTACGCAGTCAAGTTACTTCCCCCCTCTGTAGCCCCAAAGTATGCGCGCATGACATTTTCGTTGACAGTTTGTGTCCACCTCATGCGCTGCACCCAGGCTGTCTGAAGCAGAATATTGCTGTTCTATAAAGAAGATAGATTGTGCATTGAAGTGTTTAAGGAAAAGGCCTTTGTGGATGGATGATGAAATATAATGAGGACTTATTCTTTTTTTTTATTTCAGGGGTCAGGCTCAATTACATTATTCAGGAAAAAACTAAACTTTTCTTATGAGCAAGCGTTAGCAAGCGACAGCGAAGCGAAGCGCATATACGAGGGTGAATCAAAAAGTTCTTGGAATCAATATTAAAAAAATGCAAAAAATTAAACAAAAATATTTTATTTTTCTACATAATCTCCATCTAATGCAATGCATTTAGAAAAACGCGTTTCTTACATTCAAATTCCTTGCGAAAAAAAATATTTTCCATGACTCTCGGAAACTTCTCTACGGCAGTCATAACCGCGTCATCATTGTGAAATTTGGTTCCAAGAATTTCCTCTTTTAATTTTGGAAATAAGTGAAAATCACTTGGGGCTAAGTCCGGAGAATATGGTGGGTGGTCAAGGAGATTGAAGCCAGCACAGGATTGCGTTGAGCGCAACTTCCGATCGATGAGCAGGAGCGTTATCTTGAAGAAAAAACACGCCCAACGACAGTTTTCCACGACGTTTTTCTTTAAACGCTTCACGCACTTTCGGAATTAAATTTGCATAATAGGGTCCAATAATCGTCTGGCCTTTTGACATGTAATCAATAAACAGGATTTCTTCACTATCCCAGAACACTGAGGCCATAACTTTGCCAGCGGTAGGAGCAACTCGAAATTTCTTAATGGATGGAGAGGATGGTCGTTTCCAAGACATGCTTTGTCTCTTAGTTTCAGGATCGAAATGGTGGACCCACGTTTCATCCATGGTGACAAGGCGACGGCAAAAATTATCTAGGTCTCGTGGCAACATTTCGAGATTACGCTTAGAAATTTTCAAACGTCGTATTTTGTTTTCGTCGGTTAACATTCGTGGCACCCATCTTGCCGACACTTTTCTGAACTCCAGTGTAGTACCTATTAATTAAAATGGATTGAATGCTACCAAATGAGATCTTTAGGAACTCAGCTAAATGTTTTATAGTTATTCTTCTGTCTTCCAAAACAAGATTCTCAACCTTTTTGACATTTTTTTTCCGTAACGGAGGTTTATGCATCCATTTTGTGCTACATGGTTATTTATTTTTTATTCACTGCGAAAATAGACAAGTAAAAAGGCAGTTATTATATTTTTGTTAAAGTTTATTAAAATTAAAAAAAAATGTTGGCATACAATAAATCTATTTAAGTAACAGATTACAATAATATGTTCATCAATAATGTTTAAGTAATACATTTAAAATAATACTTCAAAATTAACGAAAATTGAGTGAAAACCATTTAAGGTAATGATTTAACAATACAAATATTAGGTAAAACATTAAAATACATTCTTTACTACATACTCTTTTGGTACACATACATAACTTCAGGCCTTCTTCCCATGGATGGGGGTAGGCAGAAACTACAGAATGTCATCTGCTAGCCCTGCTACGATCCTCCTCCATTTGGTTATTTATAAATTAATAAACAATGAAGTAGGTACCTAAATTAAAAAAAAAAAATTAAAATAGCGTCATGTGTCGCGCCTATTTGAAGGAGCCTTTATAAGTAACAGCAACCTTTGAATAAACGAACACCAGATAGTATATATTCATTCGATTTAATCTTATTAATGTTGTACTTTTTCATATTAGCTATGTTTATAAGTCTACAAAATAATGATCACCACACTTCATAAGTACCTGCTCGTCAGCAGTAATGGCAATTCATTGAATTTAGGGCCGATTTTTCAATCGTCCGATAACTTTTATCTGGGGAATATGTTTGACGTTTTGACAGCTTTTGTATAGAAAATATGTCAAACCGCCATATTTATTCCTGAGGTAAAAGTTAACTGACGATTGAAAAAACGGACCTTGAAAAATAAGTACCTATACTAAACGATTTTTTAATTGTTTTTTTTTTTTTTCGATAGGTTTGCTCTTGACTCTAGTCTAGGTCAGAGATGACAGAGACAAAATCGATGATGGAGCGAGCTTACCCAGAAGAAGCCTGTTAACTCTCACTCTGAAGAGATCGGGGTTAATTTATATTACAACTGAAAATAGAAAAGAAACACACACAGACAAATTAATGATTTACTTATTTATAAGCACCCTTGATTCAGCGATGTTACCTTATCATTATTTGGTTAGTACAATGTTTGATGACTTCTGAACAAGAATACGTAAATGACAAAGAACGGAATGTCATTGCATAAATAATCTCATTCATTATCGTACAGTGACAGAACGAAAGTATTAAGGCTCCTGCATTTTCAAATGAACTAAGGGCGTATTTCATCAATCAGCTTGTGATTAGCACGTCTAAACCGCGTTCAAGAGCTGTCAGTGTCAATATTCCACAATAATGATGACACGGTCAGCTCTTGAACGCGGTTAAGATTGATGAAATTCGCCCTAAGTAAAAATTTTATGTGGTTTTCAATGAACAGACAAACGAGTCTGAAAAAAAAATCCCAAAATGTCAAACTTGGTACGTCTATAACTTAGAAAGCAGAGCGAAAGCTTCATACTTAAACAAACTTTTACTAAAACTTTGGAAGCTCTAAGTTGTAATCATCACGCTACAAACTATGGTACTTACATTCTAATTTAGGTATTCAACACTTAACAACTACTTAATGTTTTTGGCACATTTAGAATTCACTTTGTTCTTTGGGATTACGTTTTTAGTCATGATTCTTATAATTAATTAATTTGGCATTTCGCCATATGCACATTGGCAGGTAAATAGGTAACATTTAGTCTGACAGATATAGATACTAATCATTACAAAAATTGTTTAAAAGTGGTACATAAACATTTACGCAAAAGTTTTAATATAGGTACCATCGCGGACATTTGCGATGAACCACTTTTCAACCTTATTGCCTTAGTAATAAGGTAGTAAGACCTTATTAGGTAATAAGGTTGAAAAGTAGAATGTCCGCGATGGTACGTCTATTAAATAATAACTTAACTTGAAATACATTTTTTTTGTCATACATATCTAATCTTTAACATTTAAATAGAACTTAGGGAATAGGTGCACGTAATAATTAAATATACATATAATTAAAGAATGCATAAATAATATCCTTTTTGATTTAAAGACAATAACATCTACAGTTAGTAAATGAACTTAATATACATTGCAAAAACATTGTTAACACGACAAATATTTTGAACATTTATTAAATCTTGGCATAATCTCATAATGGCGTATTATAGGTAATATATCTATAATAAGGCACGTTTTAATGTCTAAATATACATATACAAATCTGTAAGTCACTGCAATGCCATTTGGAGTATATTATCTACGCTAAAGTGGGCTACCGATGTCATTTATTGAATTAAGTGCACTAATGATACCAGAGCGGGGAGAGATAAATTCATCGCACAGCACATTGTTTGCTGTTATGTCTGTGATAGAAGCACAAACGATACCAGCGCTTTGCGTCATCCCATCGCAATGATTTCGATGGACTAACGGCCACTGCGGTGCCGCAACACCCGCATCGCAGCGCCGCTCCCTACAGCGTCGCAGCTAGGGCGTGGATACCGGTATTTGGTATTACCGATAAACCGGTAATTTTTTACTGTTTTTAATACCGGGATTGAAATCTGTAAAATCGGTATTTAGGTTGACCAGTACTTAGATAGTAGGTATCTAAGTTAAATTAAATACTGTATTGTAAATTAGTGCACTCAAATCATAATAAAATAATTCAATCTGTTGCCACCCTTACAACTAATTTCATAAAACGTCATATAAAAATCTTTTGAATAAAACCTTCGAAATATACATTTCATTATCTTTAGTAGTATGTAATTAAAATCTTACATTTAAAATAAGTAGCTATAATAACTTTAAAATAATCGATGTTAAGTTTAAGTATTGTACACAAATTGTACGAGAGAAAAAGAGAAAGAGAGCGGTGAAAATACTGTGGTGCACTTCTTCAGGAACGAGTTCTTCAAAGTTCCGCGGGAGTACATCGTTTTTAGTTTCAGCTAATTTAAAACAGCGTCATCTATGATTCATATATGGAACGAAATTGTAGAACCGACGACGCCTTCTCTTGCAGCTATAGCACCACTATGTTCAAGAAACAGAGTAGTGTTCTATTCAGTATTCCCTGCGGCAGTAGTACCCGAGCGAGCGACATTTCTGGCACAGATGTTGGGGGTGTATCTTGGACTGGTCACTCACATCTAGTCCATCTGGCTTCTCCAACGGCCTCTGAAAATTTTCCATTGACAATGATGAGCACCAATGTCTAAACAGCGGTCAAACCACGATGCAATATAACAGGGTCCAACTGGAAGTCCTTATTCTCAATCCCACCGGTAAAATAATATCAAGCAATAATGGTGAATACTAGTATGTAAATATCATATTTTAAGGACTATGAGAAATCTATCACCTCAGGATTTACGTTGATGGTAAACTAGCTAAAGAATCAGTGTCCCTGGATGTACATACATTATCGTCACTTCACCTAGCCAGTCTGAAGGCTCGACCTTGCCTTTGCGGTATCCACTCAGGAACAGCTGTTATTGGCGGCATTGCCACTTTTGGGGGCTTACCACCACTCCTAATGACAGTATTATTTAAGGCGAAAGCGCCAGGGTAGCCCGCGAAATTCAAATTTTCTTTCACTTTTTTGCAATTTGCAGGTCAGTATCAGGTTGTATGTTGATTAAATTATGATTCGCGAGCTAATTAATATAGAACTTACTTGTTTATGCGGGAAGACATTGATGCGGCACTTGATGCACTCCTGGCCGTTGTTGGCCCAGGAGTTGCCACTCATCCACTTACGTTTACACTTGGGGCACTTGTACTCGCCGAAGCACCTCTTCTTGCCCTGGTATGGAGTTAGTCCTTCGCCCTTCGGACGGGCCTGAAATAAGAAATTATATTAATAACAGTGTGTCGCTTAGAAAAGATGTAAGGGAACCTATCTATCCAGAGTCGAGGATTCAGTTTCAGTAGATGTTTAAAGGTTAGGACTGCGGAATAGGTAATCCATGGGTACCGCCGCCTCTCCTCTCCTAAAGATCTTTATTTCTCTCTACGATTATCTATCTACATTTAATTCTCTTCTGGGAAGTGATATTTAAATATTTGTCTGTGGTATCTATGAGATTGCAATACGAAGTAGTTTAAATACCTACCCCGCAGCTGTCGGTAACAATAGAAATTTAATTGTGTCTCACATCATGACAGTTGAAGGTTTATGTGGTGATGAAATGATTGTCACAACTTGTAAAAAATTGATAGTAAATAAATGAATTAACATAACGTCACCCGTTTTTCCCGAAGGGTTAGGCAGAGGTGTACCTACAGTACACCCACATTTCGCCAGTTATGTTCTTTTCTTCTCTGAGAGAGTGTCTTGGATTTAACTTATAAATTGATCGAACAGCTCTTTTCAGACTATCTTTGTTTTTCAGAAAAGAGCTGTTCGATCAATTTATAAGTTAAGTCCAAGACACTCTCTCAGAGAGAATTTTAAGGAGATTAATATAATGACTGTGCCTTCTCAATATATTTTTGAAAATCTTTTATATGCCCATAAAAATATAAAATTGTTTAAAAAATACAGTGATCCATAATATGAACACTAGGAATAAACACAAATTTGTTGTACCTACAACAAGGCTCAAGAAAATAGGTGGCTCGTTCAGATGTCAATGTATACGTTTTTATAATAAACTTCCAAGCCCCGTTCAAGATCTGAGCCTTAATAAATTCAAATCATTTATTAAACGTAAGTTGTGCCAGAAAGCCTTTTATACCGTTAAGAATTACATTGATGACAAAAAGGCGTGGAATTGAGCTGCTCCAATCAATTTCTCTTTTTTTATATATACATACTGATGTTTTTTTTTGTTCTTTTCTTTTTGCTAATTTTTTTTTTCTTATATACACATTGTCATTGATGAATTTTATATATACAATGACATGAATATTTACTTTGTAAAATGTTATATTATTTTAATTACTGTGAATGTGAAGACTATGTGGGTCCTTGTTTTTTTTTTTTTCTCTCAGCTTTAATCATAGTTTGCCAGTTTGAGTAAATTATGCGGTCTACCCAAATGTCCTTTCTTTGGTATTGTTCGTCGAATCGTTGAGCTCCTTAACGTTTATGTTGAGCTGTACGATTACTGACAGATGCTTGCACTAACTGGACAGGTCCACTCAATCTGTGTGGTTCTTTCCTCAAAAGACCATTTCAGACACCAACCTACATGGTCTTCACATGATCTGACCAAAATTATGTCTGGACTTTAAAAGAGACTGTGACCTCTGAGTTTGTTTCGGCCTTTCTTCTCAAAGTAGTCAGATAGCAAACGCCGGCCTCATCTAGTTAAAAAAAAAAAATGTTTGACGTGTAAAAGTGTTTGTATAAACCTAGTTACAGAAATAAAATCATTTATCATTTATCTTCGTATCATTGGCACGACAGTAATTCAGATTTTGCTGACCCAAAACTTCGCCACTTTGACGGCGTTATCGGTGGCAGCGGAGAGCTCGCTTTGGCTGCATGTTTTGGGGGACAGAGGGCGGGATAGGAGGTGGAGCATAGTTTGCTGCTATCAACCGGACACAAATCCAGACTCCGCGTTGCTACTGAGTTTCTGATGGAAAAACTCAATAACACTTTGCCCGACCTTGGAATCGACCCCAAGAGCTCATGATCAGCAGTAGAGCTAGCGACTACTAGACCAATAATTAATTCAATAAAATAAAAGAGACGTGAAATAAATAAGTATTATTACCTATTTTTTGGAAACGACAATAACCTTGCGCCCTTTCACATAGGATATAGGTACACAAAGAAAAGAAAGAAGGAAGAAGTGTACCGTTCTTCTCAGTTCACCCCTTTAGAGAATACAGGAGTGATGTTATGGAACTTAAGTATTCTAAATTAACGCTCATAAATTAAACCTACGTGGCTACATCTAAAACCAGAGGTCACCGTGTCATAAAAACTCAAGTAGATTAAAATAATTACAATGTAGGTATGTTTGTATGTATACATAGTTACAAAGAACTCTCTCATAGTTATAGTTTATCAATTTCTAAGAATTACTGATACACACATTTGATTCCTGATGTAGCAGTCTTGCTTAATGCTGTTAATATAATATGTATAGTGCATATAGCTATGTATTTGTATTGATTATGTATGTGATTATATTTTTATCTAGTTCAGTTAGTTCAAGAACATTTTAGCCAAATACCGGTACCTATACAGCGTGTACCAGAAAGGTGTGTACACAACCTCAAACTGAACAACTTCTGTAAAATAAATCCCCCTTAAATTTGACCACACCCTTCTGATCTTGTGGTCGCATCTACCACAACGTGCGACGCATCAAGGCTCCTGCAAACAGGCGCGTCACAAAAGCACCGCGTATCGCGCAACGAGCGGTGCCTTTGTGTCGCGCGCGCGTGTTTCACGTCGCAAGTCACGCCTGTTTGAAGCAGCCTTCACACTGACGTTACGCAAAATCCTGTATCGCGCAAGCAGAGTTTACTGCACGACTGGCATTTATACAATGTGCTCCTTTTGATATCGCATAAGTCTCAGAGAGTTATGGGATATGGTAGTTATGGGATGCAGGATTTTAAAAAAAAACACATGACATCACGCCTTGTTTCCCCGAAGGGTTAGGCAGAGGTGTACCTATTATCAAAAAAAAAGTCAAAAAGTCAGCTGTTCCCTACACTTATGTTCGCATAACTCGTCAAAATGTAGGGAACACCTGATTTATTTTTTCGTGATTTTGGGTTTGGTCCCATAGTAAAAGTTGTTCATAATGATGTGTACAATGACCCCCTAAAGTTATGGGATATAAAAAGGAACACGTTGTATAGGTACAACGTCCCAACATCAATCGTCGGGCAGTAGCCCACCAGACACAACACCCTAAGGGGAGGATCCTCCCTTTTCTACAGAGGATGAGTGAACTTTACACCCTGTTCCTCATACTTCTTTAAGCTATATACAAAACTAGCTTTTGCCCGCGGCTTCGCCCGCGTGTATGTCGGAATATATCAAATTAGTACCTACCCTACGTATTAATCCAGGTTCTAAAACATCTGTATGCCAAATTTCCTCTAAATTCAATCAAGCGTTTTTGCGCCAGTCCGGAACATACATCCCGACAAACAACAAACGGACAAAAATTCTAAAAACTATAGTGTGCGCAACGGACTCGTTCAATCACTTCTTTTCAAATATATGCAATGCACAGTTCTGACTTCGTTACTATTTTTAACCGACTTCAAAAAAAGGAGGGGAAATTCGGTTGTATGTTTTTTTTTTAATGTTTGTTACCGTTACTCCGTCATTTATAAACCGATTTGAAAAATTATTTTTTTATTTGAAAGGATTGGACTTCCAGATTGGTCCCATTTTTATCCAAATCCAGTTCTGATGATAGGATCCATGAGGAATTGAGGGAACTCCTCAAATATTATTGGCAAACACATAGTGATTTTGGTATTTTCGTCAACAAATCAAGCATTTGCATTCAGAAAGTATGATTTGGTGAAGTGGAACTGACGAAGAAGACCATAGAAGGCCACAGGAACTCATCAATGATAAATATTTTACGGGTGGCGATAAGATATCTCGATTAAGATAGTTAAACGACTATGACGAAGCAAATTTAAATAAATGCTTCTGATGAAAATGGTACCATTGAACTCAGATCAGTAATAAAACAATGTATCCTAGCCGTGTTGGGGCTTATTGGAAATGTCATGAGATGCACTCTGGCTATAAATTATTTTTAACCGACTTCAAGAAAGGAGGAGGTTCTCAGTTCTTCTGAATCTTTTTTTTTATGGTTCCTCGATTACTCGAAGACGGCTGGACTGATTTGGAAAATTCTTTTTTTGTTTGAAAGGGTATACTTTCCAGGTGGTCCCATTGTCATCAGGTCAGGATCTGATGATGGGGTCCTGGAGAAATCGAGGGAACTCTTCAATATAGGCACTCCTATAGCGATTTTGGTATTTTTTATAGTAACTTGTGCATTTGCTCTCGGAAAACAACATTTGGCGAAGTGGAACTGATGACGAAGATCACAGATGGTAAGATGGCTACTGGAACAACTCAATAATAATTATTTCACGGGTTGCGATTCCATTACTTTAAAAATATTGTTAAGCAATAGAAGCTCGTCACAATGCATATGTTGAAGTGGAGCTGATGGTGAAGTACTAAGAGAACTCCTCAACAATTAACGTCCCTGCATCGGGAAAAGCAATGTTTTGTAAAAGGTGATGTGCAGTTGCCATTAGGGTATTGTAACTCAGATAAATTACAAACAGACCCACTAAAAAGTGAAAAATAAAAACAACCGACTTCCAAAACAAACACTACAAAGTGAAAAATTACTTAAATTTCGGAAGTCAGTGGCAAAAACCTAAAATACAGATCCAAAGACACCGACTTCCGACAAAGTATTGGTACTAAGTTTCGAATTAATATGACAGCGCGTTAAAATTTTTCCTTACTGTTCCTTACTGTTCTTACGGTCCTAATGTCCCTTACTTGTTTTAAAAAACTAAGAATGGCAATTTTTATTATGTCCTGAGGCAAATATTGCTAAGTTTCAAGTGTATTAACCAAAGGGATAAGATTTTTCGTCTAAACTATATCCCCGCTTTTCACTCCCACAGGGGTGGAATTTCGAAAAATCGTTTCAGATTTTCCATAACTGAAATCAAAGATTTCTTATACCAATTTTTGAGTTAATCAAGTCACACAGTAAAATCTTTCTCTTAAAAATCTAATTACCCCTTTTCACCCCGTCCGGGTTAGATTTTCGAAAAACATTGGTACAGGTTATTCTTTATTTTTAGACTTAAGTATAAATACTGAATTTCGAGTTAATCGGACTGCGTGTTAAAATTCTTCCATACAAACTTTAATACCCTTAAACTCCCCTTTGAGGGGTACTTTTGAAAAACTAATAGTGTGAAACTTTATCGCTTACTTAGGCAAATATTCCTGCCAAGTTTCAAGTTTATTAACAAAATGAATAAGATTTTTGATATAAACTGTATCCCCTCTTTTCACCCCCACAGAGGTGGAATTTAAAAAAAATATTTAGGATACTTCCAAAACTTGACTCAAAGATTGTTTATACCAATTTTCAGGTTAATCAAGCCACGCAGTAAAACCCTCCCCTGTAAAATTGACTACCCCTTTTCACCCCATCAGGGGTAGATTTCGAAAAACCCTGACGCAGGTTATTCTTTATTTTTGGTCTTTAGTATAAATACTGAGTTTCGAATTAATCGGACTGCGCGTTAAAATTCTTCCATACAAACTTTGACACCCCCCAACCCTACTCTTGGGGGTAGTTTAGAAAAACAAAAAAATTAAAAAGTTCATAATTTACTTAGATAAGTATTCGTGCCAACTTTCAAGTTTATTAACTCAAGGAATAAGATTTTTCATACAAACGAAATCCCCTCTTTTCACCCCCTTAAAGGTCGAATTTCCAAAAACCCCTTCTTAGTGCTCCCCTACGTTATGAAAGGAAACCGTGTGCAAAATTTCACGTTCCTAGTCCCAGTAATTTCGGCTGTGCGTTGATATGTCAGTC
Source organism: Fissipunctia ypsillon (assembly GCA_947568875.1). Classification (NCBI taxonomy): domain Eukaryota; kingdom Metazoa; phylum Arthropoda; class Insecta; order Lepidoptera; family Noctuidae; genus Fissipunctia; species Fissipunctia ypsillon. The sequence continues at coordinate 19,228,309 of OX387660.1, read as the reverse complement.
AGTCAATCAGTCAGTCAGTCAGTCAGTCAGTTTCTCCTTTTATATATATAGATGAGTCGTTTTCCCTACCTGTCTTCGTTTAAAAAAAATACTGAATAAAATATTCCAGTCTGTAAATGCAATAAAAGCAATACTGGTGAGACATAAGAACTAGGAGCATCGATTTTAAAGCAAATATTAGGCTTTTTGTGTGTGACGTTATAAAACAATCAAGCATACACCACAGGTTCCGAAAAAAGACGTAATAGCATTCCTCCCAACTCTTAAATCAAACTGAGTGTGAACTGTGTTTATCGCCCATTCGTCAGTTGAAAGCTCCACAGAGCTAGCATTGTAATATAAAACCGATAGAGAGTACAACACTCGTGTTTTGAGCATGAGCATGAGTGCAGCGTGAGTTACTGCCGAATATGAACATTCCTAGAATTAGGGGCCACTAGGGGCCGCTGAATACCGCCATTGTTTTCGTTCGATCTTTGTACTGATTTCTGGGATCAAAGAATACGCAAACGGTCAAATTAGCTTGCGATAAAAATGACTCTTAGTTCCTTTTTATCAGACTTCAAAAAAAGAAGGAGGTTATCATTTCGACACGTATGTATGTAATGTTATTGGAACTGCAAGATACTCGTATTGACATATGATAATAATCTATTAGGGCTTTCAATCAAATATACAAAATTTTATAGGTGTATGGTGTATGTATGTTTGTCCACGCATTTCTCCGAAACTATTAATTGGGTTTTAACCATTGTTTTTTTTTTTGGCATACATTTATTTCAACTTGGGGAACAGTGCAACTTTCATCAAAATAGGTTCAGTAGTTTTCAAGATATGGACTAATACGTGTAAGTGAGACGGCCTAGCTTATTGATACGAGCTACGGGTGTGGTGTTAAAAGGAAAACATCTCAAAACCTTGGTCAAATTCAAGTGCAATATTTACAACAAAACTACTTATTACAAACAAATATTCCTGTTTTTACTTAAAACTAAAAATTACGAAATAGAAAAAGTAATTTAAAAAAATTAAATCAACTTCAAAAAGAAATTAACTCAAAATTATGAAATAACTTTAATTTCGGAAGTCGGTGGCAAAAAACAGAATACAGATCTCAAGACACTAAATTTAAATCTATTGGCTTGGACCTTAACCCATCAAAGTGTGAAATTTACCTTTCTGACATTACCGACAGACAACTGACTCTAGAAAAATTTAATGCAATAGCCCCACAAATCAAAATTTTAGAAAAAAGTTCACTGCACCTCCTAGGTTCCCCAATTTTAGAAGACAGCTTTTTTCCATTTATCAACGAAAAAATCAAAAACTTCAACGACATTTCGTACAGACTCTCCAAAATTAATTTACATTCGGCATTCACCCTGATTAGATACTGTTGTTTTGGCCCAAATTTTATTTACTTTCTACGTTCTTCCCCTTTATGGAAGCAGCCAAACCTCTTGGACAAAATTGACCAAAATATTCGTAGCACACTAACATCCATTTTAAATGTGGCCCTGGACGACCGAGCGTGGCTGCAAGCCACACTACCCATCCGTTTTGGTGGCCTCGGCGTCCGCAAAATTACCAGTATTAGCTTACCGGCGGCGTTCCTGTCCTCTGTCCACAGCACGGAAAAGTTGACCGAGAAAATTTTAGCCCCCTCCTTGGTTGACTCAGAAGTGCCGTGTTTGACTGACGCAGTGAACGCCTGGAAAGTGGCTTGCCCGGATACAGACCGGCCCTTGAACCCATCTTCCCAGAGGCAGTGGGATGAGCCGCTCTGCAGGTTGGTACGGAATAATCTAATTAATACGACCACCAATACTGCTGAGCGTGCCCGCCTGCTGGCTGTGGGGGAGTGGGAGTCGGGCCTCTGGCTTCAGGCGCTACCGTCACCCAACATAGGCACTATGCTGGGTGACACCACCTTCCGGCTCGCTACTTATCTGCGTCTGGGCGCTCCTTGCGTGGCTCCGCATCGCTGCCATTGCGGTGTCAGTGTCGACTGCCTCGGACAACATGGCCTATCCTGCAGTAAGAGCGCAGGCCGGATAGCACGGCACGCCAGCATCAATGACATCATCCATCGTGCTCTTGTCACCGTCGGGGTGCCAGCTGTTTTAGAACCCAATGGATTAGCACGCGACGATGGAAAGAGACCAGACGGAATGACCATAATGCCTTGGAAGGTAGGTAGGCCTTTGGTGTGGGATGCAACGTGTGTCCACACCCTTGCGCCATCCCATCTTCCTAGCACGGCAGGCTGTGCTGGAGCGGCTGCTGCGGGTGCGGAAAACCTCAAACGGCGCAAATACTTCAGTCTTATTGGGACTTATATGTTCGAAACTTAGTTTTTCGAGACATCGCCAGGCGGTTGGTCGACTCCACACGTGACCAGAGGGCTGGCCTATTTTTTGGCCAAAGAATCAGCATATCAGCATTGCCATACAACGTGGCAATGCTGCCAGCCTTCTGGGCACTTTTCCTGTTGACACGCGATGCGGATGAATTTTTTGATGCCCTCTGATTATTTCCCCCCTCCTTTTTTATATACTTGTACATATTATTATTATTTTAAGATTGTTAGGTTTTAAATTATGTCATTTGTTTTTGAAATCGATTTATTTAAAAAAAAATACTCTCTGTCATCTCTGACCTAGAGTAGAGTCAAGAGCAAACCTATCTCAAATAAAAAAAATACTTTAAAAAAAAAATCAACGTCTAACGTCTTTTTTGTAAACTATTTGTAACCGATACAAAAGGAAGTCGTACTTCATTTGAGCCCCATGTAAATTTGAAAGTTTGTGAGTTTTTGGTTCTAAAGGATTTGTACTGTCTAGAAAGCTAACAGGTATTACTCGTATATTCGGATATTAATCTTTAACATAAACAGTTGTTGTTCATTCATCGATTTTATCTGCAAAACGTTTGCCGCCAATGAACCACGTTGTTACCACGTTTCTTAAGGCGAAAGCGCCAGGGTTAAGGGGGAAGCGCTAAGGTAGCCCGCGAAATTCCAATTTTCTTACGATTTTTGCAATTTGCAGCTCAGAGTCTGGGTGTATGTTGATTAAAATATGATTCGCGACCGTAACAAAAATGTATTTACAGAATTATATTATCAATAAAGTTATCAATACAACTCTCGAAGACCAAGTAATTCTATTGAATGACTATTTCCTGAAATCACATTTGAGGACTCGTACTAACTTAAGGAGTTGTATTACTTATTCTAATGATTTATAATTCTGTACGTAGATTTGTTACTTGCTTACATATATCGTAAGAAAATTGGAATTTCGCGGGCTACCTTAGCGCTTCCCCCTTAATATAAGAACCGCGCAATAATTTCTATATTGAAGTAAAATCATAAAAATAAATCGTGTGAATGATTTGGCAATTTGCCTAGAGACATAAGACGATACTGTTCGTATTCGGAAATACCGATAACGAGACGAATCAATGGATATTTAAAGATAAATTAAAAGTTCTTTGGGGTAATTACTTTTTGGGATCGTGAAATGTATCTGTTCGCGGGAAACGTGCCAAAAATATCGTTTCTTGTTTCCTTTTTTTTATTTCTATATTTCCTTTAGAAATACGATGAAAATTTTAGACTACCGTGAGGCTATAGATACAAATTTCTTATTAATAATGTTCCAGCCTACATTGCTTTACGATTCAAACGAATCCACAATATTTTATCAGTTTTACGTTTATTTAACGCTATGAGAAAATGATTGGTTCGCTAATTGACTTTTAACTTAATTACGCGTACCACCACCTCTTAAAGCAGTAATATTTTAATGCTACTTCAGTGTGAGAAAGAGATGAAGCTATACGGGACGTCTAGCTCCATCTCTTTCCCACACTCAAGTAAGATTACAATAATACTACTTTAAGAGGTGGTGGTCTAGCTCTTGTTCTCAAATTCAAATATCAATAAGTCATTCTCTGACAATGGCTAATTGCAAGGCAAATTGTCGTCTGTCTATCATCATTCTCTCTGCCCTTAGATATCTCAATTTATTTGTGGTCGGCGCAACATTGTCTTGTTTCTTCGATACTTCTGTATACTGTCCTCATCTAGGTAGTCCACCCTTTTCTAGCTATCATGTCACACAGACCATCTATAGAGGTATGAGGAACAGGGTGTAAAGTTCACTTACCCTCCATAGAAAAGGGAGGATCCTCCGACCAGACGGGTGTTGTGTCTGGTGGGCTACTGCCCGACGGTTGATGTCGGGATGTTGTATATATGCTAGTCGCGCGGTAAACTCTGATTGCGCGATGCAGGATTTTGTGTGACGTCAGTGTGACGCGTTCCATTTTGGTGATGTAGATATGCCGCCACACATCCATCGTTTTTTAGGTTACTCTACTCTTATAGCCATCCACATTCAAACTCAAAATTTTTCTAACGACATTCTCCTCATTCCTCTGCATCACATGCCCATACCTTTCCAAACAACTTTTCAGTCACCGGTGCCACTTTCAGATTTCCCCTTATACAAGGTGTAATTTAAATAACGCACAACCTCTTAAGGGGAGCGGGGGTATATGAGAAATTCATTATCTTGTCATGAGCGGAAATCTACACACAATCAAGAAAATTAATTGTTTAGTAGATAGACGCACGACAGACCAAGAAATGATTATAAGGTCTATCTATTTATACACAAAATCTCATAACTGTACTCATTTTTATAAACAACTTTTACTATGGGACCGAAAATAAAGTCAGCTGTTCCGTACATTAATGTTCACATATCTCGTCAAAATGTAGGCTGATTTATTTTTCGCGATTTCAGGTTTGGTCCCATAGTAAAAGTTATTCATATTGATGAGTAAAATTATGAGATTTAGTGTATGAATAGCAGGGGCGAAGCCTTCATACAACCCGATTCCTATCGGCTTCCCTTCGGAACAACCACTCTTCTTAAAGTCTACTATTGCCAAGTAATATGGTACACCTGTGTGTAACTGTGTATCACATCACATTACATAATTTTAGTTAATACCAGTTTAATACATCATAAGATTAAAAACCTACAGTTTTTTGTCTGAGTTTATGAGAACTGAACCATTTTTTCTTCGGCTTCCCTTCCCTCTAATGATGATTGTATCTGCGCCACTGACGAATAGACAGACCTAGATAATCATTTCTTGGTCTGTCGTGCGTCTATCTGCGAAACAATTAACTTTCTTGGTTGTGTGTAGATTTCCGCTCATGACAAGATAATGAATTTGTCATATTATTACGGATAGCGGCTTTGAAATCGAGGTGGGCAGGACACTTGACTAGACGTGCTGGCAGGTGGAGTAGAGGGGAGGCATGACACAAAAAGGAGGAAGCCTATTGGTACTCATAGTCTTACCTGTGGACAATCTCCAATATAATGTCCTTTCTTGAAGCATAGATGGCACATGTACGCTGGTGGAGGTGGCCGTGGTGGTCTTCGCAGAGACAAGGCTACCAGCTGATCAGCCAAAGAACTGGTGTCGTCAGCCGGTGCTGCTGCAGGCCCTGAAGCTGCGGTCGGCAGCGGACCCCATACGGAACCTGGAACCCACTGGAAATAGACAGAATGTTTTATTAGATTTAATATAAGGAAGAATTTTCGTTTAGTAGGCATATGAAAACGAAACTTTCATAGCACTTAAAGAGGTATATTATGTAATACATGTACATAATATACCTCTTTACGTGCATTTTTTTTTTTTGGATAGGAAATCATCAAATGACTTCTCCCGCTCTGGACGGAGCGGGAGGGCGTGTCAGACTTTTACTGACTAAAACCCACCCGTGTTACTTCGGTTGCCTGTGCCAGGGGCTACGGTAACTTTTTCGAACATCCCGCGGCCCTGGCTGACTGGTATTTATTTTTGGTTTTAAAAAGATTAATTTTTCACACCATTTTCATGCCAATTGGTACAGCATGAATGGTTCGCAGCAGCAAAGCAAGACAGTTTATTGTTCTTTCGAGCCGAATGAACAGCCCAGCACCCTAATTGCGTAACACAATCAATCACAATCTGAATGATTTTGCAGTATATTGCTAATCCATTGCTTCATATATTCGAAAATTTGGCTGCTCAACAACGTAAATAAGGCAATGAATGTTGTTGAACTGTCAAAATGAAAATCGATTTCTACTGTAATGTGTTACGCTATTGCCTCGCAGCTGTAAACACACAACGAAGATACAGTGGAAGATACAGATCTGTAAAGATCCCACCGTGAAAATTTTTTTGAAGTGAGCGTGTCACCTTACTCTACTAGGAATTGAGCTCACTTCAAACTCACTTCACCTAAGTACTCACGGTGTGATGTTTACAGAATAGATCGGCAGGACAGCAATAGGTATACTGATGCTAAAAGCGATTTTTTAAAGTTGCTCGACCATAATCAATTTTCTTTAGAGCCGGAAAAGTGAACCATATAAACCTAGATCAAAATGAAGAGTTAAATCAAGTATTATTTATGGTTGTGTACGCAAAGAGTGCCAAACGCAACCCTACTAAGCCTCCGCTGTCCGTCCGTCTGACTGTCAGTGGACTGTAACTCATGAACCGTAATAGGTAGACAGTTGAAATATTCACAGAATGTGTATTTCTAACGCCACTATAACAACAAATATTTAATAAAGTTAAAAATTAAAGGGAGTCCCCATAAAATAAACTTTTGATTTTGAATTTTTTTTTTACCCTGGTATATGGGGTGTCATTGTCTAGAACTCATTGAGTAGAGTACAAATATATTTTTTATCTTCAGAAATGAAGAAATATGGGGCCGCAAAGTTGTCAGTTTTAGACCATTTTTCCTCAATAAAAACGGGAAAGGAATTCACAAAGATTGGAAACCCAAAGACGAAGAGAGCGTTTTTCAATCATTTTGATTTCTGGAGCATTAAATTTGGGAAGTGTCAGTACTCTCCGCTAAGTCTATCTAACATTTCGGAAGGTTGAGATCAAGGCCAATGGAATGAAGTTGATTTTTTAAGAATTCTAGGTCATTTAAAAGCGTTTCATCATCACCAAACGTTAAATTTGGAATTTAGCTGTCGAATAATTGGGTGAATGGCTAAACTAAAAATCACTGGCCCGAGGGGATCACCTTGTTGACAGCCAACAGCAGATTCTAGAAGGTGGTTCCGATACAGTTATATAGAAGGGTGCCTGTAACATTGCCAAAGAAAACTATAGATTTGGGGTATTTCTTTTTTAGTTTCTGCCAGCAAGGTGTCCCTATTAACAGAATTGAAAGCATTCTTTATGCCAACCTTCAGGGAAAAAAACCTGTCGGGTTTTCAAATTTCATAAATTTATTTTTTTTATTTTATACTTTTTGGTTAGGTTGATTTTTCTCTTATTGTATTTGGTAACGCTTTATGTAACGGTCGTAAATATTTTACAATACCCGCTTATAATCGGGTGATAACGGCCTCTTACTCACTCACTCCAAAAGGTCGGGATTTTTTTTATCATTTCTCATTCCAAATTAAATTTAAACATTTAAGTTTTATATATTTTTGTAATCACCTTATACAACCCATCATTTTGATACCCCACTTGATAGGTTCGTGAGATTTTTTTTGAAAATGTACATTTTGGCGCCAAAATTCCGCCATTTTTTTTAAATTCTAATGCACTCGCGCAATAAAGACGAATCTAACAACATATCATTCATCAAAATCAGTTCAGCCGTTTAGTAGTTCCGAGGGAACATAGGGACGGACATACATAGATACTTACATACATACAGGTCAAGCACATAACCCTCCTTTTTTGGCTTCGCCGCAGTCGGGTAAAAACTAACCTATAAAGCTTGACGATCATGCCATGTATGAAATCTGAAGTAACCATCAAGTCATTACAGTACGCCATTGAGCTACCACGACATTCCTAGACGTCCTTAATCACGACCAATATGCGGCAACGATTAGACAAATGAAATTGCAGTAAATAATGACCGGCGCGCACCGATTGGTCGGCGAGGACGCGCTCGCGCATCTGTTCAACGAATTATTGAGCCCGCGCACTCGTTCCAATTTTGAACGTTCGTTGACGCTCTGAATCACGCGCGGACACAAATGGGCTAAATGCGTGTTTTTTGAACATACATTATTGTTTTGTTAAACAGTCAGAAGGGGACTTTGATAAAAGAGCTTCTTCTTCGTCTTCCAAATCCAAACGCTATGTCAAAATATATTTGGTAATCGGATAAGACGGACGAAAAACTTTGTGTTAATATTATTTGTGATACTGAATTATCCATTTCCATTTAAGACAAATACAGCTGGACATCGAAATCCTATGCGGAGTTACCCCGCACCCTAATTGCATAACACATTAACAGTAGGAATCAGTTTCATTTTGACAGTTCGACAACATTCATTGCGTTATTTATGTTGTTGAGCAGACAAGTCTTTCGAACATATGAAGCAATGGATTAGCAATTTGCTTCAACATCATCCAGACTGTGATTGATAGTGTGTTACGCAATTAGGGTGCTGATTGCTGCTAGCCAAGGATGTACTAGATCTATATTATAGGAACACAAACAGTTGACTGTCTGTTATCCAGATAAGCGGTCGCCTGGTTTATTAACGCAGATAAATAAGCTTATCGACTACCTACTTTATATCAAAGTCATTGATTCACACTAGGCTGCGTGTCAGAACTTTTCGAACGTCAAAATTACAGAAAACTGTCCCCCAAAACGCCCGCCCTTCACAACTTCCTAGTGCTTTAGCTGGGAAGAAGTGGCGCAACGAACTCCCCAGCAGTACAGCTGTCTGTTCAGTTAGAAAAAAAAATGCACATCGCTAACCAATAAAGTGACAAACGAGCGAGCGATAATATTAATGGTGACATGAATGCGAACGCCGTCTGACGATTGAGTTGATTACAAACACTTATTAGACGGAAACATTGACTTTATCACAGCAAATAATGTGAGAAATGCAAACACACGAGAACATTCGTCTGTTAATAAAATGTCATCTTTACTTGTTTGACTTTCATAAGCTAAAACTAATAACTTAACAAGCTGTGCCCCGTGAATTCGTTCGCGTGGAAGTCATAAGATACACATTATTCTAAAATTACAGCCACATTTTAATTAAACTCCCTCGTCCCCCGACCCACCGCGTTGCATCGCTCGCACGCGGTATTACTTCGTTTTCGCTTAGCGTTCTTTCCGACTTTTTTCTTTTTGCTCGGCTCCTTAGGGTTGTAGCGTGATGTTAAATAACCTATAACTTATCCTCGAGAATTAGGCTATCAAATGCAAAAAGAATTTTTGCAAATTCTCTTTAGCTTTATTTTGTTTTTGTTCAGAATTAATTAATAATTAGGGTTTTATTTTTTTTTGCGCTGAACCCTAATTCTTTTTTAAAATAAAAGTAAGCCTTACTCTACTTACTTAAGTAGTTACTCCTTATAACATCAGCTGTCTGCCAGTGAAAGTCTTATCAAAATCGGTCCATCCGTTTCGGAGACCAGCCCGAACAAACAGACAGACAGACAAACATTTAATAATTGTTTTTTTTTGTTTTATGTACCGTTTATACTTACAGGCATTTAATAAAAAGCTGTTATTTTGAAATTGCAAACAGACATTTCAATTTTATTTATTTCTATATTATGATGTTCTCATTTGGATTATAATATAATGTTATCTTGATTTTGGGTTTTCCATTTGTATAAATACAGATACCTACGATAAAACAATTAAACACGTGGTAGATAGCACCCAGCTTGTGTTTAACAAAACTGTTCCTTATTCAAATTCCTTTGATTTCAGAATGTCCAAATGAAAATGTTGTCAAAAAATTTGAAGTTGTTGCGCAACTGAACTTCCAAAAACAGATATTTATTTACATGTTAGGACTGTTTTATGCATCTTGTTACTCTTGTGACTTGGACTGATGTCCAAGAATCTATTAGGGAACGCAAAGATGCACCTGATGATCTGGTATCTTATTTTTGATAATACATTACCTTTTCTTCATAGATAGGTACCATGGAGAACTAGTATTCAGTGTTACAGATTATTCTTGGCAGCTTTCACATCCATACAACAGTTTTTAATGGGGAAGGCAACTGTCAAAATGGCGCTGTCGTAGCTAGTTCCCAACACAAGCCAATAATACAAGGCGTGAGGTGGTTTTATTTTATTTTTGCGAAAATGATGCGTTGTTGTGTTACTAAATACTCCGAAATTGTAGTCCACCATTTCCCGAAAGACCCTAAAATTAAAAGATGGAGGCTTAAGGCGACCTATACCCAATATTGCATCACTTTGATTCAATAATGAACAAACAAATAGTGCGTAGAGATGTTTTATAAATTAAACAGAGTAGAAAGATTTTGAAGAAAGTGACTTTGAGGATATATTTATGGTTTTAAATTCTGACACTTTCCATGAATCATTTACTTGATTTAAAATATTGAAATCACCGAAAATAACGAAATAGCGGAATAAAAGTAAACTCATGACTGAACGGAATGTCAAACTTATTGTAGGCCTTGGGGACCTAGCTATGATCACGCCATCTACAATTAGCTTTGCCCGACCTTCCCCATTCATTCAAGCCCTTTCATTTGATATGTCACGCGATATAGTTTGCAAATTAAAAAAAAAATTGTTATTTTCCCCCCAAAAGTGACCCCCATTGTCAAAATGTATTTATTTATGTTACACGTTCGTGTTTGGGTTACAGGAATTCATATGTATACCCAACTTAATCGGTTTAGTAGATTAGGAGCAAATCGGATGTGACGGACAAACAGACAGACAAACAACATCCTCCTCCCTTATGGGTCCTTTATGGGTTCCGGTTTTTCATTCGGACGTACGGAACCCTAGAAACATACCTCAGCTGAAGCCAACTTTTGATTGTTGATCAAATGAAGCTTTCGTTTTAGTGTTACAGCAGATCACCATGTTCCGCATGCCTCGTTAGATGACTTGGGTCCTAACACCGATAGCAATCACTTTTACAGTAGGTACCTACTTTGATTGGACCACCAAATGGTTTAGCGGACTTTGGAATAAACCGCAAATTGCAGCCAAAACGATGTTCAAAGCGGCCATTTCACTTAATATAAACTGTTGTTATATAAATACAGATATAATAAGCACATTTGTTTATTAAAATGGCAGCTATTAATACCAGGGAACCTGTGGGCGGAATCATTTTCGGAGACTATACAGTTTCCGTTGCAATTTTTCCGATGCCGATCGAAAAAATGTCTTGATGTTGGCTTGTTTTGGTCTTACTAATGTATCAGTTGTCATGTGAGAAAAAGTACTTATGTAATTTACTAAGTACATACTATACAGTACATAGCTACCGTCAAGGCGGTTTACTTTGACATAACTAGGGCATAACTTTGGCCCAAATCGAAATAATTATAATTAATGTTTAGTGTAATTAAATCCACACAACAGTTCCGCAAGTACGCGTCTATGTCGCCATCTATTAGTTACCGATGGAATACGACGTTCGGTTGTGTGGTCGCGACACGGCCGGCAGATCAAACATCAAGTCTAGATTTGGGCCTAGTTATGTCTTTTGATTGTATTCGGCTCGCAGCAAGCACCCGAGCGGTATGTTAATAACAATCAGGGTGTTTGTTCATATAAATAAAAGAGATAAATAAAGAAAGAAAGTTCGGGCCTCTGGCTTCAGGCGCTACCGTCTGTCACCCAACATAGGCACTAGGCTGGGTGATATATATATGATGGGTGATTCCGGCTCGCTACATGTTTGCGTCTGGGCGCTCCTTGCGGGGCTCCACATCGCTGTCAATGCGGTGAAGGAGTCGACTGCCTCGGACACCATGGCCTATCCTGCAGCAAGAGCGCTGGTCGGATAGCATGGCACGCCAGCTTTAACGACATCATCCGTCGGGATCTAGTCACCGCCACGGTGCCAGCTGTTTTATAACCCAATGGCTTGGCACGCGATGATGGGAAGAGGTCAGACGGAATGACCATAATACCTTGGAAGTTGGGTAGGCCTTTGGTGTGGGATGCAACCTGTGTCGACATCCTCGCGCCATCCCATCTTCCTAGCACGGTGACTGTGCTGGTGCGGCTGCTGCAGGTGTAGAAACCCTCAAACGGCGCAAATATAACAACCTTATTAGGAGCTATATGTTTGAGCCGTTTGGGATTGGAAGACTAGGGCCGGTGGGGTCCGAGTGCTTATCGTGTATTTCGGGACATCGCTAAGCGGTTGGTCGACTCTTCACGTGACCAGAGGGCTGGCGTATTTTTAGCCCAAAGAATCAGCATTGCCATCCAACGTGGCAATGCTGCCAGCCTTTTGGGCACTTTTCCCATTGACAGAGATGCGGACGAATTTTTAGATGCCCAATGAGCTCTTCCCCTTCTTATTTTTTATATTTTTTATTGTATACTTGTACATAATATATTTATATTTTAGTGTTATCTTGTAGGTATATTGTAATTTTTGAACACTCAAACCTGACTTATACCCAGAAATGGAATTCGAGATCAAAAATGTAAACAGAGGTGTTGCCAATTTTAAATAATAACCTCAATTGTGCAATTTGCCGAAAAGTACTATAACATAGTGCTAAAATAATATTGCACACAGTTTTCAACTGTAAAGAGACGTAAACTACGATCAAAGAATAAAATATAACTGTTTGAAATAAAATCGTGCAAATTATTTTTATGCTACTAACAATAAGGCAGTAGTCTTAAACATTTGGACTTCATTTAGTGTTTTATGAAATAAATGAAAATTTTCTTACACAGAAACCTTGTCCTGACATTATTATGAACAGAACCAAAAAAAAAAGAGGTGACGCAGCAGCGGTGGAGTGTTTGTGTTAACCCTTAATTGGACTAAAGGAGAATGCTTCCCACATCATTTTAAGAGTCTGTAAGCCGTCAAAAGTTACATGAATCCCACAATATATCAATTATTATATGAACAAAGAATGTGTCTTTGCCCATAAGCCACGCATTAGTAAATATAGGTGTAAATTCTGTAGCACCCGAGCAAAAGAGCAGAGGACAAAATATTCTTGTTCCATATGTTTGGTATCCTTATGTGCTGATCCATGCTTTGAGAATTATCATTCTAGACCAGCACTCTCCAACATGTAGATTATTTCCCACATAGAGCTCATTTCATTTAGCCCTACACTTGCAGTAGGAGTATATTTCCCACGTTGTTTTTTTATTAAAATTTTTTTTTTTTTTTTTTTTTTTTATCTGATACCTAAATAAAAAATTCCCACTAGGTTTATAAAACCGAGTAGAACCCACACACGGCATGCCCAATTAAGGGTTAAACACGTAATAAAATAAGAGGACAAAATATGTGATCTCGATCACATTATAGACAGGGTGACGGATCAGTTCATAATTAGTGAAACTGATTCGGATTCTTCATCAAGCTCATCAGAGTCTGAATCATAAAGTGAATAAATAATAATATTATATACATCCTAGTTTCAAATAAACATGAGCAACTTGTTCATAAGAATATAAATCTTTTATTTCCATTTCGTTTACCTTACCTATAATATTAGAACTTACCTTAGGCTATTATATTTTTAATTTTGACACGCTGCTTTAGCGTTCTTCCAAAAAAAAATGTGTGTATTATCATAAATCTTTACAATTAAGTAAAACACACATCAAAAACACAAAATTTAAAAAAAAATATAATAAGATGAATTACTAGGGTAATGTTGACTACCCCTGAACTGTCACTTTGACAATGACATTTCTTTGTTTACATTTTTAATCTCGAATTCCATTTCTGGGTATACGTCATGCAACGAAGTCACAGTTTGGTGCAAAATAAAAAAGTTTTTACTTAAAACAATTTTCAGCATCAATTATCACAATAAACGCTTAGTTTAAGAGACTGTGTGTGCATAATAAACACAATCATTTTATTATCTACATTCATGCCTCTATCTACAATTTCTTTATTCTACTCAGTCCAAAATAATTTAAACTTCGCTTATCAGTCCCGCGGCCTCATCTAAAAGCTATACTTCTTCATAATAGTATCATTTGTTTCGTGTTACTCTTATATCTACAGTTAAGATTCTCGGCGACTCTGTGAGTGTGCAGTTGGTTTTACGATGACATCCTGTGGGCCCACTTTGATCATCTTGATACCTCTCTTGTAAGACTGATTGTAAACACTAATTATATCATGAATTGTGAGACTATTAAGTAATGGGTTGGGTTATGACACATTTTTTCCCGACTGCCCCAGAAGGAGGGTAAAGTTTTTCGAGAGTATGTATTTATGTCTATTTCTTTGCCACGCTCTATAGCCTAAACGGCTTGATGGATTTTAACATAATTATGAGGTGTCGTTAGATACGTCTTAATTGTAGGAGTGACGTGACGTACGCTATATAATATTTATATACGTATATTGCATCTGATAAACAAATAAAAAATTGAAGGGAATTTAAAAAAAAGTAATAATTACAACAATATTGGTATCATAATAAAAGCTAGTAATGAGTCAATTGGTATCGCAGGCCCCGACAAAAGGACCAGGACTGGTAAGGACCAGACCCGAGTCAATGGCGCGTTGTGTTCCACGCGCGCCTTAAAGAGATGTCAGCACCATTGAAGGGGTCCGCTAGGGCCGATGCCAGCCAGGGTTGCGGGATGTTCGAAAAAGTTACCGTGGCCCCGGCACAGGCAACAGAAGGAACACCAGTACACCCACATTTTGCCATAGGGCGAGCCAATTGCCAATAACGGGCGCGAACCTGCACCCTAATTGTGTAACATACTATCAATCACAATCTGTATGATTTTGAAGCAAATTGCAAATCCATTGCTTCATATGTTCGAAATTTTTTTCTGCTCAACAACTTAAATAACGCAATGAATGTTGTTGAACTGTCAAAATGAAACGGATTCCTACTATAAGTGTGTTACGCAATTGCCCCGCTGGACTCCGGGATACTACTGAGAAATTTCTAATCGAAAAACCCAATTACACATTGCCCGACCAGAGAATCGAACCCAGGACCTCATGCTCAGCAGTAGCGCTTACAACCACTAGACCAACGAGGTAGTGAAATCATTGCCGAAGAAAAGGACCAGCAGGGCCAACCACCACCTCTTAAAGCAGTATTATTTTAATGTTACTTCAGTGTGAGAAAGAGATGGAGCTATACAGGACGTCTAGCTCCATCTCTTTCCCACACTCAAGTAAGATTACAATAATACTGCTTTAAGGTGTGGTGGTCTAGCTCCAGAAAACAATAATATTATAAGTGGATCGTTTCCTAGCATGCCAGAGTAAGATGTACGCGCATTCCCGGACACAATAATAAAGGTAGGGTGCTGGTGCCGGCTGTCCATAACTCTATAATTAGACCACAGCTACCTGTCTGGTTTCCATCAGGCGTTTGTCAGCCAAACACTTTTGGACGCATGTTTTCCGTTTACCGGGACACTGTTTTGAAGATAGCCTCTGGGGACATTTTAGTGTTGTTTGTTGGTGAAAATAAAATCAGAAAATCCTAAATACAGAGGAACCCCATGCGTTAGGCAGAGATCTAACCCATGGGGCGTGATGTTGTGTTGAATTTTTTTATCCTTGATAATTTGTTTAAATTTTAGCTTTGTATTTCTATAATTCGCATGCCGTATGATTATACAGGGCGTCCCACGGATATGCCACATGGAGGGAAAGTACCTTGGATTTGTAGATGGAACATTTTACTGAAAGAAGACGTTATTTGAATTTAAAAATAATTTAAACTGCATTCATAGATATTTAAATAATTACATGGTTGAATCGGAAATCGAACCCGTTTCACGAGAAAAATAATCACCCTGTAACTTTATCATACCGATCGAAAGGTTTCATCATAAGGATTATTTTTTGCTAAATAACATAGTGTCAAAAATAAAAGGAAGACCATGAATTTCAACATTTTAAATACAAAATTAATCAATTTATCAAATGCTCAAAACGAGTCCCTTCCTGTTGAAAACAAAGTCGCACTCTTTTGATTATTTCGCTCCCTGTCGATTTTTTGAACTTGTTGTGGTGGATATTTAGAATAATACGTCTAAGTTCTGCTTGTAGGTCGTGGACACTTTCATACTGGTTCTTGTAAACTAAATTTTTTACATAACCCCAGAGAAAAAAATCCAACGGGGTTAGATCTGGGGATCTCGGCGGCCATCTTATTTGTCCATTTGTCCCGATCCAGGGAAGAAAGCTTTTAATTTTTCTGAACAAAATTTCATATCAAATGTTAAAATTCATGGTCTTCCTTTTATTTTTGACATTATGTTATTTAGCAATAATTAATTATTTGTTTTATCAAGACAGATATAACGTCGCCGCTGATAAAGTTGTCTTTATGACAGTATTAAGTAGCTAGTTAGTCAATTTACACTCAAATTACACACTATCTGGAAAATGACGTGGAAAAGAATGAATGAACGATAGATACATATCTCGTTATTTATTACTATGTATAGTCACGAACACTAATATGTGAGCGTCCAAGCAAAAAGGGTCCAGTCTCCGCATTTAGTTTCAGTTTTGTAGAGTTGGGTGAAAAAAATGCATTTATTTATTTATTTAAACTTTACACACTTAAAAAGTACAAAGGCGGACTTAATGCCTTAGGCATTCTCTACCAGTCAACCAAGGGTGGTGAAGAGATTAGATGGCAGGTGCTCTGTTAGAAATGGAACAATTTATACATAAATAAGTCATAAACTTATAATACACGTACATACATATTTACTATAATATATACCTATATTATATATACACTTCTGGACACATCTATTGGCCCACCTTGTATTTTCAGTTTCGTTTGGTCCTAGCTAAAATTTTATATTAGGTCGAGCAAAAAGTTTTTATGCAGTTTTGAACCTGGCACATTCACAATTTCATTCAATAGTCTTTTTTTGAATTTCGAACACAGAATTTAAAGAAACAAAAGACAATTTGGAGCCTGTTTGTTGATATCAAACAATCGAATACTAAGAAAACTTGGTTTTATTGGTTTACTTGGATTTAATTCTTGAAAAAGTGATTGATATCTTTGGTTTTGCAACAAACATTACTTATTCTTAACATTAAGGTGAGGTTCTATCAATAATCTATGGATACTTCACCTGAAGTCGCCGGCCAAGCTGTGGCACTTATTCAGGCCGGACACAGCCAAAGAAACGTGAGTGCTCAACTTAATTTAAGTCGATCTGCGGTCCGAAATGTTTATCGGAGGTACCTAGAGACTGGCGGCTTTGTTCGTCGCCAAGGAAGGCCACGATCTCGGGTCACAACTGAAAGGCAGGATCGATTCATCGTGACGACCAGCTTGAGAAATCGTCACCTTACCTCCATTGAGATACAAAACCAACTTCGCGACTTCCACGGAGTATCTGTGAGCGCTCGAACTGTTCGGAGAAGGTTAAAAGAACGCGATATGGTACCACACAAGCCAGCTAATGGGCCCAAACTAACGCGAGCCCACCGAACAGCGCGCCTTCATTTCGCACGCAGTCATTTAAATTGGACACAGCAAGATTGGAGCCGTGTACTCTTTTCTGATGAGTCTAAAATTGTGTTACATGGCAATGATGGAAGGAAGAAGGTCTACCGACGTAAGGGAGAGCGTTTCGCACAATGCTGCTTTGAAGAGAGGGTTGCTTATGGCGGTGGCTCATGGACTGTCTGGGGCGGTATATCCGCGAGCGGCAAAACTCAACTTGAGGTTGTTACAGGACCACGGCTGCCAACATTAAATGCTGAAAGGTACATTCGTGAGTGCTTAGAACCTCACGTGATACCATACGCGGACTATGTGGGCCCAAATTTCCTTTTTATGCATGATAATGCAAGAGCCCATGCGGCCGGCATCGTCAGGGAATATCTTCGGGATGTGAACATCAGTTATGGACTGGCCAGCCAGAAGCCCAGACATGAACCCCATTGAGCACATGTGGGACGAGCTAAAAAGACGTGTTAGGGCTCGCCAGCCAGTTGCCCAGACGATGCAGGAGTTGAAAACTGCCATAGAAGAGGAATGGGAGATGATCCCTCAAAATTTCATAGAGCGGTTGATAAACTCTATGCCTAATCGTATGAGAGCTGTGGTAATGCCCATGGAGGCAACACGCGTTATTAAATTAAACCTTTATTTGATAAAACATGTTTTTTATTCAAAAATCAATTGCCTTTAACAAGGCGCGTATCCGACTTGTTAGGCGTAGCTCCATGTCGTATGGTATTCTGAATTCAAATTTAAAACAATACGATCGAAAAAGATGGTAAAATGTATCAGGTTTAAAACTGCATCAACAGTTTTTGTTCAATCTAGCAATCATATTTCGGTAGGGGCCATCGAAACCTAAACTCTAAGGTGGGCCAATAGATGTGTCCAGAAGTGTATATATTATATACAAATTCAAGAGAGAGAGGTTTTGAGATGACTACGCTATTTATTTCGCATTTCTCGATTTTAATTGTTTATTAATTAATGCTCAATTATCTACAAGTTCATATAGTAAGTGACTTTATATGATGTTTCTAAGTACCAGAAAATGTACTTAGAAACGTCACAAGACGCACTAAGTTGTAGCAAAAATCAAACTTTTAAAATGCTTTTTCGCAAATCAAGTTCTTCAAATGTCTGATAAAAAAAAAATGTGCCAGTTTTTGAATATTTTTTTAATCCTTATTATCAATTGACTATTCTAGATACAGAATCTGGTCTTAACTCAATACCCCACTACTGGACCCTTTTTGCTTGGACGCCTAAATAATTGTATACACTTAGGGAAATTCAAAAGCGATTTTCTCGCGGAATAACGATAGCAACTTAGAAACGCCTATTTATTATATGTGTTCCAAAACACCATATTCGTAAAAACATAAAATTACAATCCATACAGTAGAAGAAAATCAGTTTTAAAAGTAGCTAAGTGTATACAAATTAGTGCTCGTGACTGTACTTAATCTAAGCTATTAATAGACTTCATGTGTGTGTGTTTCTGTATTATTAAGACTTCTCTAAGTATAATAAAATAACCATAGGTGTAATGTTTCTCTTACATGAAAGAATTCGTACCTTATTTATTAATTTGTTGTAATATACAAGCCGCTATACAAAGAGGAGGTGGAGCAGGAAGGTGCTGGAGTTAAGAAACAAGGACCGGAAGACGGAATGAATCAATCATTGGATGGTAACATGGTCTGACAGTACTGAACGATTCGCCCGGTACTTTGGACGAACCGTTAACTAATGGGGGATTTGTGTGTATAAATGATACACCGTAAGACTATTCTGTATACTTCTATTCATAAAATAATCATATTACATGTTAAATTACACCATCAATCAGGGCCGAGAGACCGACTGTCAATCTGTCTTGTTTTTTATCATATTCGAAATTTAAAATCAACGCTTGCCTTCATCGTTTAAACCAGCGAAGGTTGCATGCTAGTGGCACGCGCGGTTAAAACCTCTACAGTACCTATCTCTAATTTTGGGTAGTGATAAAAAAAATGTCCTGTACAGTGGCAGGAAGAAAACAGAATGAAGAGGCTTAGCACCGAGAAGCGTAACGCGTCTTTACATAGAAACTATTTCCAAGGTGGATCTGGCATCACCATTTTCACCTACATAGCTTTTTATTAATAATCAGAGATCGGAATAGGCAGAATATATTTACCTAAACTTCGAGGGAGTAAGTAACATAGAGTGGATAATACCTCCTCTATTCTTTCTCTATTATTCCTTGATTTTGGAGGAGGTATTATCCACTCTATGTTACTTACTCCATCGAAGTTTTGGTAAATATACTCTACCTATTCCGATCTCTGATGATAACGAAACAAATAAGCACATAAACCAGCCATCTTACTTTTATTTTACCTTCTTAAAACAAAATATTTGAATTTGACACAATTTTAGTACGGAACCCTAAAAAATGTAACATGATTCTTCAAATCAATCATTTAACTATATAAAAAGTCCAATAAATAATGCGTGATTTTTAAATTCCGTGTTTTTAGAGGAGGTATTATCCACTCTATGTTACTTACTCCCTCGAAGTTTAGGTAAATATATTCTACCTATTCCAATCTTTGTTAATAAACTTTGGGACAGGATTCTGTCTCACTAGACTCGGTAAGCTTTCATATTTTCATTCCATGTCTAGAACTACCAACTTTCAAAAATGCCAGACCCGGAGATTTGAGAAAAATATTTAAAAAAAAGACAGTAATTTCACTTTCAGAAAAAATTTCCGAGTATTTTCGGTATTACAGTAAGATTTTCTATCTTCCATAACCGAACCCACATTAAATCCACAGGTAATAATGAAAAATCTTGTGACTGTGTGAACTGTGGATGTATTTTCTGCACCTCATTGATCTCGTCATAAAGCTGATCCTCGTCTACATTTAAGCCAAGCCATTCAACAGCTGTTACAGCATTTTCATAAGGATATTATTACACTTTTGCTGGCGCTGCCGGGCGCCGCGCACCACAGAAGTGGAGCGAGCGATAGGACTCAGGACCTCGCGCCCACCCCATCTAACCCGGAAATATACGATATCAACCCGTAGCCCGGAGATGCATCATTCAAACCCGGAAAGTTGGCTGCCCTATCCATATCCTGGTGGGATAGAAGGTGATTGAAATAGCAGGCTAAGAGGATAGCAGAAGTTATATGCGAACCCATTATTTTGCTGACATAATCTTTAAACCAGCCAACTAGCCTCAACTTTCTAATTAACTGATTGACTCCTTGACAATTCAAAGGAGTCTGGAATTGGTTTAATTGAAAATAAATAGTTTATTTAATATACCCTCTAATAACACTTCTGCGGAAACCAGCTGATTTAGTTTTCATTTCAATTCCTAGAAACATTCACCAGAAAAGACTCTTCGAGCTTAAAAATACAAAGGCAAGATGATGGATATTGATCCCAACTGCAACCGAGCTGTTTATTTTTTCTCGCAAGATATAAAAGTCAAGCAAAAGAAACATGGACGCGTGGAATATGTGTTAGTGATCACTAAACCATGTTTCATCAAAGACTGCGTTGGTTTTTCAATGATGAACCTAAAACCCTTTTCACTACACATAGAGACATATTCTCTTCTATCATTTCTTTGCTTAGGATATGTCATAAAAGGTTTGCTCAACAAAAAAAAAATGTTTTTGTGGAGCAGGATGAACTGCAATCTTTCGCAAACTAAGAAGCCGAAGTGGGATGTAGAACGGAAATCAGTTCTCATTTTTCTAGTTTTTCAGGAATACCTACTTAGGAGTACCTACTATTGTTGGTCGATTCTACACGTGACCAGAGGGCTGGCCTATTTTTTGGCCAAAGAATCAGCATTGGCATACAATGCGGCAATGCTGCCAGCCTTTGAGCACTTTGACAGCGATGCGGACGAATTTTTTTATGCCCTCTGATTATTTCCCCTACTTTTTTACATACTTGTAGTACATATTATTATTATTATTTTAAGACTGTTAGCTTTTAAATTATGTAAATATTATTCTTATCTTATGTACTATACAAGATAAATTTTAGGAGTACTTAAATGTAATGACAAAATTCTTAATCGTTCACAGTTGAGTAGGTACAATATTTGTTATTATATGAACATCATATAGCATCAATATAATTAATTTATCTGTTACAAGCCGTGAGCCCATACGTGCGCAGAAATGACGAATTTCCATACAAACTTTAACCCCTTTAGGGGATGAATATTCAAAACTCCTTTTAAAGCGTCTGCTACACGGTCGATAACCGTGTTCCGACTGAGATGACCTTGGTTATTTACAACCATGTAGATGGTGGTTTACGACCAAACATTGAAACAGCTCTGCAGTTCGGTCGCCAACCAAGGTCACCTCGCTTTAGTGTATACACCTTCATTATATAAGGAGCTCATGTGCAAAATGTCATGCTTTTAGACCCAGCGGCTTAGGCTGTGCACCAGTGCGTTGTCTGTCCGTGAATTTCAGTTTTTTTTTTTTTAAGTAGATTGCTTAATTTGCAAATACTTTGTACTTATCGTAAAGTAATTTGATTCTAGTTGAATCATTTTTCAAACAAGGAGTCTGTGAACTTTCTAGCCCGTAAGTCTATCTTTTGGAAGTGGCAACTAGATTCAATTCTTCTTTTTTTTCTTTTAAATGTTGATATTAATCTAGTGACTTTTAATAGTCTTCGTAAGTGAAACAAATGAAGTATTTGACTTTGACTTGTAATAGGACAATTCCCAGCTGTGTGATAGGAAGAGTTATAGAAGGCATTACCACATTTCCGTATTCCCGAGATACCGAGTAAATAGCTACATGCAGAAAATTAGCAGTGGCAATTAATTGCCCTAACAGTCGCACGGAGCATGCGTAAATATCGCGTATTAAATTTTTTATGTCAATGACCCTTGTTGCCGGATTTAGGCGCGATTTGTTAGCCGTTTATACCGTATAGAACTATTTTGATCGCACCACCCGTTCATGCTTTGGTCACTATATTATTGAACTTTGGTATTGCGGATATATTATATTCGTTTGAATTTATGGTAGCGACACAAATGTCCTTGGTCAACTACACCTATGAGTTCATATTGGTCCTATTTTCTTAATGAGTTTTAATAAATTAGAAACAGTTCGTGAAGATACTAACTTCAAAGCTATTCCGATGTCAATAGGTAAAACAAATCAGTTTCTTTATGGAGCAGTAATGTTTTAGCTCTTGTAAAGTTGTTAATCATTAACAACTTGGTCGTTATGTCCTTATTAGATTACTTTAACCTAAAAACTCCTTCAAGTAGACGCAATTGCTTGTATCGTAACATGATGAAACTATTGAAGTAATCAACTGTTGACTCATACTTACTATGAGACTGTTAGATTTATTTTGTTACACTGTGACGTCACAACGCTATATAGATCAGGGAGAAATTGCTAATATATCACTATAGATTGTTGACTATACCTACAACTATTAGCCTAGACTTTGTATATTTTTCAGTTCCTAGAAGCTTGCTCGTTCTCGGTACGTAAGAGCTTAAAGTATTTGTTGCAATATTTGAAACGAAAAATTTTAAATAATGATTCTATTTTTGAACGAATCAAGATGGTAAACTACATTTTCAGCGTTCAACAAGGAGGTTGCGTCTGACATTACCTAATGCCTAACAAATACTTCAGAAAAAGAAGTCAGTACCTGATCATTCTGGTCATGAGTCAAGTACAGCCAGCCGAGCAGAGCTTGAGGACAGCCCTCGGTCTTGCCGCACCACTGGGGCAGTTCCGCAGTCGGCGACATCGCACCATAACACTATCACAACACTACGATTACCAAAATACCGGGTTTACTTGAAATTTTGGTACTCTTTGTTTGGTACGTCAGGCCATCGCGACGCGGCCCGGTCGGCGGGTTATTTTTGGATCGCGATCGGTTCCACGGGATGCGTCTGCGCCGGCTACGTTGCGACTAGCGGTCGCCGCCGCGCCTTAAGACGGGAGATGTGGCAATTAGGGACGTCTGAACGTTAGAACAATGTTTAGATATCGATTGCAATGGGAATTTAGAGCGAGTTTTGTGAAGCTTTAGGATTTTTTGAAAGGGAATAAGAGTGAAACTCTGGATGCATGAGTTTCTTCCGTACTGGCACGTAAGCATCATGGATGTAAAGTTAATTATACACCTAAAACATAATATATTATTATAAATTTTTCTCCAGAACTCGGACTCCTCTGAAAACGAAATTTTTCATTTGCCTAGGTACAATTTTAAACATAATTTCATTGGCTAGTAGATGCCATACATTGT
This sequence comes from Fissipunctia ypsillon, assembly GCA_947568875.1. Taxonomy (NCBI): domain Eukaryota; kingdom Metazoa; phylum Arthropoda; class Insecta; order Lepidoptera; family Noctuidae; genus Fissipunctia; species Fissipunctia ypsillon. The sequence goes on along the minus strand of OX387660.1, from coordinate 19,204,439 downwards.
TTACCAAACTTGCTGCCCAAGGAACAAGATCAGCACCCTAATTGCATAACACACTTACAGTAGGAATCGGTTTCATTTTGACAGCTCAACAACATTCATTGCGTTATTTACCTACGTTGTTGAGCAGACAAATTTTTGGAACATATGAAGCAATTTGCAATTTGCTTCAAAATGATTCAGATTGTGATTGATAGTGTGTTACGCAATTAGGGTGCTCGTCAATTATTTGTATATTTTCAAGATAAACAAAACACAACACAAAATTACTAACTGCTAAGTTAACTTAGTAGGCCGACGTTGAGCTCCTCAAGTCCTGAGTTGAGCTACACGATTACTAACAAATGCTTGCACTGACTGGACAGGTCCACTCAAATTTGTGTGGTTCTTTCCTCAAAAGAACATTTCAGACACGGATATACATGGCCCTCTCATGATTTGACTAAGATTGTGTCTGGTCTTTTCAAGAGACTTTGACCCCTGAGTTTGTTTCACCATTTTTTTTCAGGGGTATTCAGACAGGAAATGTCGACTCCATCTAACTTATTTTTTTTTTTTTAATATGACGTGTAAAAGTGATTCCGACTGTTTATTCTATAAAATATACCCTATTTACAGAATAAACTATTTCATTTCAGTCAGTAATTTTAAGGTAATTTACAGCACCAAATAGAGATAATGAAATATCATTCCATTATCTCCACATAAATTTGCTGGAATATCAAAAACGTAGCGTATGGAGCTGCATAATCAAATCTAGAAATTTCAATATTTCTTACATATTTGTCCAGTATTCCATAGTAATATCTTGACATCGATATCGAGAGTGGGTGACATCACTAGTAGCGACCATGTGGGCGCAGGCGCACCCGCCCGCGCCGGGGCAGCCAGGACAGGAGAGCAATATTTTGGTTCACTCCGTACCACGATACCATCAAACGACACCAGATATCGCTCTGTTACTTGGTAGCGGTAATACTCTTTCAGCAATTCAATCGACGCTTTTCTAATAGTTTTAAATTTGTGCTTAACTGTCCGTAGTTTTGTTACTGGATGCACACAATTGTTTAGCATCTCAGTGGCCTACACTCGGATGATTTATCAGAAATCTTTCTCAGCACTATTCGACCTATCTTACCTTCTACGATTAATGTAACGGTCAACGGAAATACAATCCTAGTGTTGTGAGCAGTTTGTGCTTAGTTCTAGATACCTAGGTATCTACTTATTTATGATGCTATATTGTTTTTATAGTCAGCCGTCGACAGTCCGACCTCCCGCCATGTTCTGTCCTAATATAAGTAGGTCGCACCATCATTTGCTAAGGATTCGGAATTGTAATGTATTTTAAAGTATGACGATGACGTATGTGAACTGTCTGATCAGTTTTTAAGTTCTTTGGTGAAGGTTTGTCATGGCTGACTGGAAAACGGATTATTGTTTTAATCTTGTTCTTAGTTTCAGCAAACTTACAGATAGGTAGGTACTAGATTTAACCATCTGTAAGTTTAGGGTAATTTGGAAGCTGTCGGACTGAAGGACCAATTCTGGTCAAATCAAATCAAACCTTTGATATTAAATCTAGGCTGACAATTAGCACTTTCCGAACGTCAAAAATTACATAAGACAGTCCCCCAAAAAGCCTGCCCTTCACCACTTCCTAGTGCGTTAGCTGGGAAGAAAAAATGGCGCAACAAACTCCCCAGCTTCTAGGTTTCTTTGGTCCCGTCTGGCTTAATATGAATAAATAAGGGTTTAAAATTGTGAAGTAGTTTTAAAAAAGCTAGAGGAGCTCGTGGCTAAGTAATAACAGCCGCATGGGTCGATCCATCAGGTTAAGCTACGCTTGCCGGGGTTGGTCCGTGGATGGGTGACCATCTTTACATACCGAGACTCCTCCGTGCCTCGGAAAGCGCGTTAAGCCGTTGGTCCCGGCTGTCATTCGTGGATCTTTGACAGTCGTTACGGGTCGCCAGAAGCCCGAAAGTCTGACAACCAGTCTTACCAAGGGGTATCGTATTACCCAGTAACTGGGTTGTGGATGTCAGATAGGCAGTCGCTCCATGTAAAATACTGGTATTCAGCTGCATCCGGTTAGACTGGAAGCCGACCCCTATATAGTTGGGAAAAGGCTAGGCAGATGATGAGTTTTAAAAAAGCACATTGCTTAATTGTGTACTTTGTCACATAACATATTATACACCATGCAGTTTCCAGAACCTAAAATACACTCGGAGAAGTCAGAGACCCCTGCCATAAAATAAAACATTCGTAATAATTTATAATTCACACTTGAAGGTTTTTGTCACCCTCAAGTGTTTAGAAACATTCTCAAGAGTTCTCCCATCACTTTTGTTTACATAAGGCATTTCATTGCAAGTATATGGCTGTAAGTTCATAGTGTGCCAGTGTTTGCTTTCTTTGGCTAAGAAGTGAGATGTGTTTGAAAACATTAAGCTCACGTACCTATATATTTATTTATTATAGGAGACCACAAACAAGAGCTATAATAATAGATGGACAATAATTGTATGATTATGAAACATAGAGTTAATTACAGGTTCTCACGGGTAAAAACAGTAAAAGTAGTAGTAATCTTAGGATCACTAACGAGCACGATAGAAAAGAATATGTACCTATAATGTACAATAAGCACTATGCACTGTTTTAGTGGTAAATGGGTCAAATGAGAACTCTATAAAAAGAATATTAAAGTCCTTACTCGCTCGCACTATGTATGAGTTTTGCCTGTAGTTAGGAAAGGAAAAAGGAATGGGGGTAGGGGGATTAAATCTTGACTGATCTCTGGGGGACATTGAAACGTAGCTTCATAGGAGATAGGAGTCAATCTCGCTAGATATGTTTTTTTTTTGTGGAAAAGTTTTTTATAAGTAAAAAACAAATGGGGCTGTACTATAGTAGGTACACCTCTGCCTAACCCTTCGGGGAAACAAGGCGTGATGTTATGTTTTATGTGTGTTTTTTATAAGTATTTCAAATTACTAGCGACTCGCTCCTGCTTCACACGGTTTTTAAGACAAATTGAAACGTATTACACACATAAAACTTCCAGAATAAATTCTCTAAATGATGGTGGAAATCGCATCAAAATCCAGTGCGTAGTTTAGAAGAATAACGCGGTCACACAGACAAACACGACAAGTGACTTTAATTTATAATTATGTATTAGATTACATAACATAACATAACATCACGCCTTGTTTCCCCGAAGGGTTAGTTAGAGGTGTACCTATAGTACACCCACATGTTATGTTTATGTCCCATGTAATAGGGGGTGAGCCTTTTGCCATCAACCGGGCACAAATCCAGACTCCGGGCTGCTAAATTCCAGTTAGAAAAACCCAATAACACTGCCCGACCTGGGAATCGAACCCAGGACCTCATGCTCAGCAGTAGCGCTTGCGACCACTAGACCAACGAGGCAGTCAACATACATCAACATGCATAACATGAATTCTACATATTGTATTATATCACTAGTGAATAATATTTTGTGGGAAGCATCCACGGTATGCAAAAAGTGTTATGTGGTGGAAATATGGATCGTTTTTTCTGTTTTTAGCTTTCAATCTAGTACCTACTCCTTTTATTTTACACTAGCTTCCGCCCGCGACTTCGACCGCGTAAAATTTCTTGTTCCCCCGACCCACCCCGTCGCATCGCATCGCCTGCCCGCGTTATTACTTCATTTTCGCTTAGCGCTCGTTCTTCCTTTTTTTTTGTTTTTGCTCGGCTTCTAAGGGTCCTAGCGTAATGTTACATAAGCTATAGCCTTCCTCGAGAATTGGACTTTAAAATTGTAATAAGAATTTTTCAACTCCGACTGGTAGTGACAGAGATTAGCGCGTTCAAACAGTCAATAAAAAATAAAATGTGTAGGTAAGTAATAGACTAAGCGCATTTTTCTTACTTTAAGCATTTTTATACCCGTCGTAATTTTTAAATGAAAGCTCCGAATTGAATAATTTAAAAAGTAATTTACATGTACTTAATCAATCTTGATGATGAAACTATTTATTTGGATAAAGATTAATACCATGTTTATCAAAACATTAAAAATATTATAGTGAGCCTACCTTAAAAGATAGACATATGCTATCGTGGACTTTTTTTTAGATTTTTTTAAGAGGAACAATCCCGTCATACATGATTATTTTTGCGTAACTTTAACCGTTTACGCAGCGCACGCAACGGAAGCTCGCAAAAGGAATAAATTTTCACCGTTTTTGCAACATTTTTCATTGATGCTCCGCTCCTATTGGTCGTAGCATGATGTTATATAGTCTATAGCCTTTCTAGATAAATGGGCTATCCAACGCTAAAAGAATTTTTCAATTCGAACCAGTAGTTCCTGAGATTAGCGCGTTCAACCAAACAAACAAACTCTTCAGCTTTATAATATTAGTATAGATTGATGACAGTTATTGTTCTTCAGTCGCCATCGTTATAAAAATGGGGCAATATAGGTACATAATATGTAGTTCCTGTCTGCTAAGAAAATATCCACGTAACTACAACAGTTTCCTGTAAACTCGATTTAAAAAAGCCACTACATTGCTATTGGCTATTAGCCCAGTGATCAGCGTCCACTCTTGCGCATGTTTTGTAACAACTCTTTTATTGTACCTATTATTTATTTATCTGTGCAATTGGAAGCGTGTGTTTGCTTATTTATTTTGGTTTTTATAACGAACGGAAGCTTTCTCCATTATTTTTTCAATGGTAATCGAGTTTTTCGCATGTTATGAGAGCATTGTTTCACTATTGTTTTGAGGGGCTTGTGGCTAAGTAATAACAGCCGCACGGGACGTTCGATCAGGTTAAGCTACGCTACGCTTGCCGCGGTTAGTCCGTAGATGGGTGACCACCTTTAATATCAAGACCCCTCCGTGCCTCGGAAAGCTCGCTAAGCCTTTGGTCCCGGCTGTCATTCGTGGATCTTTGACAATCTTACGGGTTGTCAGAAGCCCGACAGTCTGACAACCAGTCTTACCAAGGGGTATCGTATTACCCAGTAACTGGGTTGTGGAGGTCAGATAGGCAGTCACTCCATGTAAAATACTGGTATTCAGCTGCATCCGGTTTATAAAGAATCAAGTTTTTCCAACTAAACAGACAGCTGTACTGCTGGGGAGTTTGTTGCGCCACTTCTTCTTCCCAGCTAAAGCAGTAGGAAGTGGTGAAGGGTAGACGTTTTGGGGGACTGTCTTATGACGTGTGTGATGTTTTGACGTTAGAAAAGTGCTGATTCTCAGCCTAGTTTGAATAAGTGACTTTACATTTAGATTTTTGATTTTGACTGGAAGCCGACCCCATAGTAGTTGGGAAGAGGCTAGGCAGATGAGATGATGATGTTCCACTATTAAGGTTTCTTATTGCTCTAAGATACATTCTGACGTATGTACATATTGTGTCACGAAATCTTGCATTAAAATCACACATAAAGAGGTCAACTTCAGTATCAATATCTATTGAAGACTCCACATTACACTGTCAAATGAAAAAGTTCCTTCATCATCATGACTTCGGTGCTGTGAGTCTCGACCAACATTGGCCCAACTGTATCATCCATTACTTCTTCGTCAAACACTTCTAATATTTCATCAGTGTTAATGCACCAAAGTATGTTATACAAACGCCAATGTTTTTCCGCCATGACACGTTAGTGCGACGTTTTAAATTGTCAGTTTATTGGATGGTCTATTGTAGTCAATTAAGGAGCGTCATGCAGTCCAATTGAGTTTATTACGATACTCAAGCGTTTGTATGAACTGTTAATAAAGCTACAATTTTATACGAGTATCAATGCTCGAGTATTTTGAGTTTGAATTGGTCCTTTTGGTGGTTTCTTTTCCGTTTCGTTTCTATGGCACGATTATCTTTTGAACCTAAAGGAATAGTTCTAATTATTTTCTCTATGTTGAGAGAAAAAGGCTTTTCAACACTGCATTAATATCGCTGCCAAATATTCCGTCTTCCCAAAGTGGCTGAGGTTTGAATGCAGTTAATATTATGATGATACCTAGGTACTTACCTACCTACTACTATCAGTAACATATAACATCACGCATGTAACCCTAAAGGTTTAGGCAGAGGTGTACTATCACCCAAACTTCCGCATGCTCACCTTTAAGTCGATAATCGCATAGCACGGCTCACGACTCGATCGCTCGATGTATGCGTTTTGACCAATAGGATGCACGTTTGTTTTTGACTTGACTTGTTGCTAATGTTTGTTGTTATCTTATGTTACACGCCCTGTACTCACACAAATGCATATATTGTCTATAATTGGGCGAAACCAGGAAGAGGTGTGGTCCGTCATTAGCTGCGCTTCCGCAGATAAATTTTCTAAAGCTTACGTACCCCCTTATATCATAATAAATCAATGCCATATATTCTTATTCTACTTTTACTGTTTCTACCTCTAAAAGGAAGTCTGAAATTGGCACTGATAACTAGAAAGTTATGTGGAAATCAGTTGTCATAGTACCTACGGGCATGTGATTTTTTTTTTTTGTGGATGGGAAATCATCAAATGACTTCTCCCGCTCTGGGCGGAGCGGGAGGGCGTGTCAGACTTTTACTGACTAAAACCCACCCGTGTTCCTTCTGTTGCCTGTGCCGGGGCCACGGTAACTCTTTCGAACATCCCGCAAACGGGCATGTGATGCGAAGGCATGAGGAAAATGTTGTCGGGAAAGACTTGAATATGAATGTCGATGGCTATAAGAGTAGAGAAAGACCAAAGAAACGATGGATGGACTGTGTGAAAGATGATAATAGCTGGAACTTGGGGGTCTACTCCCTAACTCCATCAACGAAGATTCGGGCCCGTCCGAAAGTAATTAATCCCTCAAAACAAGTGTAAAATTAAAATTTTCGGACTGGCAAAAACACATTGGGCGTAGGGACAACTGTAAAATCGTGTTGTCATTCATTCTTAGTTCGGGAACCAAACTAATCTTATGTCCGTAAGGACGGAGTAGGAAACGCCCGTAACTCCGGCCGAAACTACGGACTGCAAGCTTAGGGAGTAGACCCCCTGGTGACTACCGAGATGAGGACTAATAAAGAAATATGGAAGAAATCCACATGTTACGTAGATCCCAAATAAATTGGGACAAGGCCAGGAGAATCATGTAGATGATATTCTTTTTCTAATGCTTTATGGCTGATTCTTATAATAATTTACGGACCGTTATTGTTTAAAATAAAGACTTATATCTTTACCAATAATGAAGCAAAGATCTCATCATAGCTTTGCATAGTAGACCCTCCCATATGGAAGTAGCTATCACAGGTAAAATTAGCTTACGAATCTATTTATATGTCCAGTTTGGCAATGAAATATGCTACCATTGGTAAGCAAAACGATTCATTTTTAGGGTTCCGTACCAAAATGGTAAAAGGAACCCTTATGGTCTGTCTGTCTATCCGTCGTGTCACAGCTAGATATCACAAGAACTACTAATGCTATTAACTTGAAACTTGGAATCGTTTTAGATGACGTTTGCCCAACTATTTCGCAAATAAAAAAGTAATAAAAATGTATATATTTCGTTTTGCAGCAGGGACTGAAAGGAGGTCTTAAAAATTCGAAGTGGGGCTACGAGGTCATGTGGGGTATCATATGAAAGAGCGCTATTTGCACATTCTCAAACATTTTTTTACTTTTTTTTTAAGGTCGCACAGTTTTCGACTTTTGATGAAAAATGTAAAAAAAATACCGTTCACCCCATTATCTCCGAAGTTTGCATAGAGAAAAATCTGAAATTATTCTTTGTGATAGAAGTTTATGTAAAGATTACAGGAAAAATAAAACGATGTCTCTAAATAGCACATTTTTTCAGAAATCATCAACAAAAATTACATTAGTTCCACTGTCAGTCAAGAGATGGCGCTGACCTAAAACTGCAATATTCTACACCGCAGTGTTAAAATTCCTACTTTTGAAGGACTGTACGTAAAGTAACATATCCAAAATATTTATATATGATGGTACGGAACCCTCGGTGCGCGAGTTCCACTCGCTCTTGACCGGTTTTTTGTTTATAGGAACCCAGCGTAGACGCCACGCCGCGTAAAAAAAACGGTCTCCTTGGGGGAACTACCTGATTGACACAAAATAAAAGCGGACGACAGAATTTTAAGTAGCTACTTGAAGTGTTAAAGTAAATAAAAAATAAAACCGTCGCCCCAACTTGACTTTATTAGTTAGGTCAACAAGCATTGCTCTGGCCACTTCTCTTCTCAGCCCTAGCCCCTAATAAATTTTCGCCACTTTCGCGTTGAAGTTCTAATAAACAGAAAACATGGGCGGGTCCTTTTCAAATTGAATGCATGTCATAATTATTATCATAGCTCAATTTATTACCTATCACTACTATTAATATTAGGACTACTTCGCAACTGAGCGTGGAGTTGTGTTCAATGCTCAGGAGTTTTACTACGTTTCGATAAGGAATTTCTCAGTAACAGTCCGGAATATGGATATTTGTCACTAGTCTCGCCCTATATTGCCTGGGAGGCTGGGACTTAACGTACTTACGAATTAAAACAGGCGTACCGACAATACAGTACACGTCTGCCTACCACATTCATTAGGGCAGCAACACAGCATCCGCAGGCGTGATGTTGTGTTTTTTACAAAGCCAGTAGATTGATCACTTCAATGTCTCCAAAATTGTTCCCACTTAAAACAAAAACTTTCTTTACTGAGCCCAACACGTGTTGTCCCCCTTCTTTTGTTTTTGGAGAGAACATTATTTTTTTTTATTTGTGCAACATCTGTTCTGCACTGACCATTTATACACAATGCTTGACGTAACAGAACTAACCTTTCTAATTATTTTTATGTGTTTTCGTTCCTAGTTTTGTATGTATAGGTATGTACCTACTTTTTATGATAAAAAAAACTTATTGTTAAGATTTTGTCACATTTTGTCACCACTCTCGCTCACACGGGACCTACTAAATAATATTAATTTATTAAAAGCACATTTCTATTGTGTTATCTAATAAACTTAGCTCAATAAGTATTATGATCTGTGTTTGAGATGACTTAAATAAATAGCACAATAAAAATGTGTTTTTAATAATTACCTATTAAATTAATATTATTTAGTAGGTCGCACATTGATTACATTTTTCAAAAAAGCATCTTTTCATTTAACATTCTTAAAAATTTAGTTCCATGTGAGCGGTAGAGGTGACAAAATGTGACAACCCTCTTAAGAAGAAAAATAAGTACCTACCTAAAGCAGAAAGCATGCAGGGTAATAAACTTTAGGTTTCGGAGGTAATCTCGTGTATAAGTGACATGACGGTCGCGTGTCACATAAAAAGCTATGGTCTAAATCACGGAATGGTCTATGTAGTATTATACTAATTCCATGGCTAAGGTTTACCGCTGACGGATTAGAAATGCTAAAGTAAATAAACTCGTGAAAATAATCAGTACAAAAATAATTAAGTGCAGTAGACAGGCATCAGACGTCGGCAGGCTATTTCTTACTTATTTAGGCACTGTTTCAACAATATTATTGATTAAACTTTTATATCTACTAGCTGTGCCCCGCGACTTCGTTCGCGTGGAAATCGTAAGATACACAATCTCAGACCAATTTTTTTTTGTCTGAGTACACAATATACTAAAATAACACGACATCTTAATAAAACTCCCCCGACCCGTTGCTTTACATCGCCCGCCCGTGCTATTTATTCACAAATTCATTGGTTTTAATTTTTTTGCGCGGAACCCCAATTCTTTTTCTTCTAAAATAAAAGCCTAAGTCACTTCTTATAATATCAGCTATCTGCCAGTGAAAGTCCTGTCAAAATCGATCCAGCTGTTTCAGAGATTAGCCGGAACAAACAGACAGACAGACAAAAAAATTTAAAATTGTGTTTTTAATATAAGTACCGTTTATACTCTCTCGTTAGTCTATTTAATTGGTCGCTAGCGCTACTGCTGAGCATGAGGTCCTGAGTTTGATTCTCGGGTCGGACAAAGCGTTATTGGGATTTTCCATCTGGAATTTCTCAATAGCAGCCCGGAGTCAGGATTTATACCCGGTTGATGGCAATAGGCTCGCCCCCTATTACTTAACCTTTCGGGGAATACTGGCGTGATGTTATCTTAAGTTACCGTATACATTCATATGCATTTAGTAAAAAGCTGTTATTTTGACATTACAGATTTGACATTACAAACAGACACTTCAATTTTATTTATTTGTATAGATGTATAGATAAAGTTATTTACTGAAAATATTTGTGTAGTACTTACCTACCTATTGCAGTCCTGTAACAAAGTACCTAAAGATTTTTGTGTCCGTCATTAGTAATTTACTTTGTATTTAGTTGTCGAGTCGGGCATTTGTCGGGTTGTCGAATCATTATAGGCAGCTCCTACACCTACAATAAGTTTGCGCAATATTTATATTGCACAATATGATAGAATCAGCCCTTGTACTCAAACGAACCATTATTTTCACGCCATAACATTGACTTGCATTGACGGCCCATAAGCTTCAATGTTTTCGCGTGAGCAAAACCTGCGCAATACTAATTCTGTACGGTGCAATTAAAATATAGTGCAATAAAATTAAACTCGCTCAAACTTTTGTTCAATCATTGCGCAATCTTCAATATTAACCCTAAACGGTCAAAACATTGCACAATAATCGTGTTATTGTGCAATATAATTGATGTGGAATGAGGTCTTAAGTAGGTATATTAGACCTAGATTTACATTCTTAAAACAATTACACTGCTGGCTGGATGTAAAAATTCCACCAACGCCTACCTACAAAAAAAAAACATTTTTGACAAACGAAATAAAAATGTTCCAAAATTGACAGTACAGTTAAAGTTTGACACGCCGTGTTTCTGTTTGTTTCAAGAATATTTCATTGCAAGTGAAAAAACATATTGCAATAATTCGACAGCACAAACTGTACACTCGCAAAAACAGACCCTTTTATAGTTGGCATGCAGATTTTACTTCAGGTAAGATTTTTTTATAATTTGACTTACATTTGACGTAGCGACTTTCAGTCGTGCTCGTGTGCCCATCATCAGTTATCTGAAACTGATGATCCTGGAAAATTTCACGCAGCTTCTCTTGGAAGTTACAAAAGATAAATAAAGAATTTAACATGTGGGATGATGACAGCGTCAACTATTATTTAGTACCTAAATACCGTGCCTTAAACAACTAATAAATATAAAGAGGCGTTTACCAATGGCTGTCCATCTATTTATTTCATTTGATTTGTGCCCGACAGCCGAATTAAGGCGATAGAGCACTGGTGGCCTAGTGGAAACGACCGCGTCTTATTTTTAACGAGTTGTAGGTCGTAGGTTCGAATCCGGGCAGACATTTTCCTTTGTGTAAATTATTTCATCTTCACTGCTCACAAAACGGTGAAGGATATCATCATGAGCGAACAATGTCCTAGAACCAAAAATTTCAAGAAATGTGACATTTACCAACCCGCACTGAGCCCGCGTGGTGGATTACGGCCCACTCCCTCTCACCGAGAGGAGGCCTGTGTCCCAGCAGTGGGAACATTGTCTAAGCTGATTCAAAGTCAGATCATTTATTTCAAATAGGCACATAAAAGGCACTTTTGAACGTCAAAATTGATTCTAATCGCCCCTTCCAAAAGGTAGATTCGTATGGAGAAGAATGGGCAAGAAACTCCACCGTTACTCTTTTAAAATGTTTTGCAATATTTTATATAAGTACATTTATTATATAATTATATGTGAAGACGATGAACCTAGAATTGAATTATTATACCACATGTAAACAATTAAACATGAAGCAATGCTAGATAAATTAAATATGTGTTAGATACACGGTGCTCACATATTCACAAGCATTGTAAAAGTGTACGATTTTCTTAGAAATTTAACAAGTAATAAGTCAGTGTGTGAGGGGTGCGCGTCTCATATCATATAAAGTTATTTGGTATAATTTCATTTCAATAACGTTCACAAGATATAATAAACGTGAGTTATACCAACTGTTGATATAATTTCTTTAGATAATAACATAACATCACGCCTTGTTTCCCCGAAGGGTTAGGCAGAGGTGTACCTATAGTACACCCACTTTTCGCCAGATATAACATTTATATACTCTAAAACTTATTTCGTATAACGTTATTGGATATAACGTTTATTTAATCGAAAATCATTAGGTATATCGTTTAAAATATATATTGATACCATCATTATGGTTAACACCCCGATTCAGAGATCGGGTCGATTCAGAGACTCGGATAGGTTAGTTTAGAAGGCTAAGGCGGGAGCGGAGCGGAGCCCAGTTGTATTTTTTTTTGTAGTTTGTGGTTATTGTTTTTTTTCGGGACCCGAAAATCCTAACCATAGACGGTCGACGTCAGGGGTACCCCGAGGTTCAGTTTAGTTAGGTTCCTTTAAACCCTGCAGACAGATATAGGAGCCCCGCGCAGCGGGGCTCCGTCGACCTGCTGTCAGTTTATGCTTGCATGCTGCATGCTTGCTTGCATCTGTCAATTGCACACTTATATGATCCATTTTTAAACAAATAAATTAGTATTTAACTGAGCAAGATTATGCACACAAAGAGACAACTAACAATGATATTTGTTCAGTTACTACATTTCACAACTTAATAATAATTAGACAATGTTATAATGTGTACTTATATCTGAAATTTTGCTTTGTGTTTTTTACTGCCTAGTAAAAAACACAAAGCAAAATTTCAGATATACACATTATAACATTGTAAAACGCCTGTTTTATCATATTAGACTAAATAGGTTTTATGTCTTTTGAGTGGTGTATCAGACGATTTTATATTCAATGTATGTTATGCTTACAAAGATTAGTTACTTTAAAATTATATCAATCGTTTATTATATTAACAGATCATTATATTAAATAAAATTATAGATTCAGTTGTTATATCTTGTAAATATTAGAGAATTTGTAATTATATCATATATTACTTACCCGTGTGTGAGCCAAAGTAATCACAGAATGTAAAATCAGTGTCATAAAACATATAAATTATACCTACAGTGTAATTAGCAACCAGTTTGATTTTGTCTAGATTACGCTTACCTATGCTTAAGCTTTTCCCAACTATGTTGGGGTCGGCTTCCAGTCTATCCCGAAGCAGCTGAATTCCAGTATTTTACATGGAGCGATTACCAATCTGACCTCCACAACCGAGTAACTGGGAAATACGATACCCCTTGCCAAGACTGGTTTTCAGACTTTCGGGCTTCTGACGACCCGTAACGACTGTCAAACATCCACGAATGACAACCGGGACCAACGGCTTAACATGCTTTCCGAGGCACGGAGGAGTCTCAGTATGTAAAACTGGTCACCCATCCACGGACTAACCTCGGCAAGCGTAGCTTAACCTGATGGATCGACCCGTGCGGCTGTTATTACTTAGCCACGAGTTCCTCTATGCTTATGCTTTAGCTATGGCAATATAATAGACTTGCTCCCTATTACATGGGACATTCTGGCGAAATCATCATCGAGTATCTACTACGTACACTTCTGCCGAACCCTTCAGGGAATTCGGGCGAAATGTTATGCTATGTTTAGACAGAAGTAAAGGCTCCTGCAAACAGGCACGACACGCAACGCAAATCACACGCGATTCAAAGGCACCGCGTGTAGCGCGACGCGCGGTGCCTTTATGTCGCGCGCGATTCGCGTCACGTGTTGCGCCTGTCTGAAGGAGCCTTGAGGTGTCCCCACGGCTGGTTAGAGAGGGGGATGGGGAGTGGTGAGGACTCACGGGGGTCACCCGGTCAGCAGGTTGTGATGCCACACTGTTGTTTTTGCGTGTTTTGATGACTGTGCAACGTGTCATGGGCTGGTAAGTCGGTCAATGTAATGCCTATGCAAAAGCTTTTTGTGCTAAGCTTTCCTGCTGAACTAGATTCAATGTACGGATTTGCTTCTGTTTAACGGTGTTTATTAGACTTTTTGCTTGGAGGAGCTCGTGGCTAAGTAATAACAGCCGCACGGGTCGATCCATCAGGTTAAGCGACGCTTGCCGAGGTTGTCCGTGGATGGATGACCATCTTTACATACCGAGACTCCTCCGTGCCTCGGAAAGCACGTTAAACCGTTGGTCCCGGCTGTCATTCGTAGATCTTTGACAGTCGTTACGGGTCGTCAGAAGGCCGAAAGTCTGACAATCAGTCTTACCAACGGGTACCCTATTACCCAGTTACTGGGTTGTGAAGGTCAGATAGGCAGTCGCTCCATGTAAAATACTGGTATTCAGCTGCATCCGGTTAGACTGGAAGCCGACCCTAACATCGTTGGGAATAGGCTAGGCAGGTTGATTGATTAGAATTGATTCTTACTGAAACTTACCATCTGTCTCTTCGTAGTTCTTCGTCATATATAATCTTTTGTGTGTATCGCTGTTTAAAAATTACTTCCTTTTCATTTAGTCATTTGTTGAATTGATAACACTATTTGACTTTGATAATGAAATAAGTTTGTGATTGTAATAATTAGTCTTATTTAACTTCCTGCGGATGCCGCCGACTCATGATCGTTAACGTAAAGTGAAGCTTAGCCTTTACATTTGTAATGAGACATGGTTTTAGCGCAAGTTGCTAAATTCGATGTACCAAGTACCTAACAGACTTGAGGGTTTTCATGGAAATTCAAGCCGTTGGTGCTAGTTTGACAAGAGGTCTTCCATTTCGACAATGAATATAAAGTATAATATGATGAAGTTCATCATTCGTTTCATTCGTTCGCTCATCATTCATTCACTACTAAAGAAAATATAGGCGCTTTGACACTTTAGACCAATGCCCGGACCTGAAGCCCAATTCTCGTAACTAAAAACGTTCAAAATCTACTCGCAATCTTATCTCAGCGACAATCAAAATTGTCCTAATTGTAGGGAAATTGTAGGTATTTTTGACAAATTGAGAGTGAGATCAGACTGTGAATGTTCTTAATGTAAATCATAGGGACTGTAAGAGTTATTTATGGAGATTGGACTATTTTATGTATTAATTTACGAGTTGCCTAAGTACTAGGTAAATAGTACCTACAAAGCCCAAACTGCGGCCTAGAAACTTGGCATCCTAAATAAGGTGAAGCGAAACTTTACACGCCTGGACAGCTTTTAATTCTCTACAAAGCGCAAGTCCGATCCTGCATGGAGTATTGCAGCCACCTCTGGGATGGCTCAGCCAAATACCAACTTGCCGCGCTTGACTCAGTGGAACGCAGAGCTAAAAGGCTCATTGGTGACGTAAGACTGGTGGATGCCAAGCTTCATAGCCTGGCTCATCGCCGCAAAGTTGCCTGCTTGTCGGTCTTCTACAGATTATACTTCGGGGAGTGTGCTCAAGGACTCCACGACCTCATTCCGCCGGCCCCCTTCTATCAGCGGACATCTAGACGCACTGCAGGTTACCATCCTTACCTAGATGCTATCCCACCAATTCGCACTAAGCGTTTCCAAATGTCTTTTGTGATGCGCACAGCAAAGGAGTGGAACTCTCTGCCTGCGTCTGTGTTTCCGAACGCATACAACCCCGATCTCTTCAAAGTGAGAGTGAACAGGCTTCTGGGTAAGCTCGCTCCATCGTCGACTTTGTCTCTGTCATCTCTGACCTAGACTTGAGTCAAGAGCAAACCTATCTCAAAAAAAAAAAAATTGTTTGTACTTTCAAGGCTTGTGGTAAGTCATTAGTCTGGCTACCTATAATATATTTCGTGTCTTGTGTCGGGAGAGTGAAACAATTATATGTTTGTGCAATGAGGGTTTTCTGAAATGATATTTTCACTAGTAGGTAGCACGACTTATGACCTACCTCAAGACTTGAAAGTAGGTATAAACTATTTACCTAGTACTTAGGCAACTCGTAAATTAGGTAATACATAAAATAGTCAACTCCATAACTCTTACAGTACCTATGATTTACATTATTTCAGGCACAGCCCACAGGCCTGTCATTAAAACTTCGTTACAAAATGAAGGCTAGTGTGTAACGACGCGTAATAAAGCAACTGAAAAAGTGTGAAATAGTGTGTAATCTAGATTTAGGTTGCAGGAGTCGCCTGTAGGGTTACCATACTTTTGGTGCTTTAATTAACAAGAAACTTTATTTACGAAAAGCTGAAATGTGCGTATTGTGTGAGCTTTTATAATTTATAACGTGACGATATAATAGAATAGAATAGAATATTATTTATGGTACACCATAAACATTAACAAAAATAAATACAAAAAAAAATTATATACATATATAGGAAAAGTGGCAGTGACACACAAAAGTGTGTTATCTCAGGAGTGTATAAAAAAAATAGCAGCGATACGTCAAAAATTGTGGTGTAGGCAGATTGTTGTACAAAAAAAGTCATTTTTTTCCACTGTGCGGGCTGGGCGGCCCTTTTAATGCATTCCAAGTATAAGTCTCACTAAAACTTGTCCCCAATAATCACAAACGCATTGTGACCTTACTTCGATGTTATCGTGGATTATCAAAATAATTGAAGTAAATTACTGCCCCCGTTTGTAGTCGTGCCGAAGTAGGTGAATATTCAGGGAACGACTGCTTCGGAGACCTTCGGGTAACTTCGGGTATAGTCAGGCTCAATAAGATGTATACGCGGACAAGGATTCATTTTATTTTATTGTCTACAAACTTTCAAGTTTCATATTAATTTAAATGTTTGGCTAGAAAGCTTAATACTGTATATTGTATTTTTTTTTAGGTATACATAGATACAATAGATAGAATGATTGTAGACAATAATCATGAGATATTATTTTATATCATAGTCCCAACCCTGTGTATCATAGGCCCAACCCAAAGACTATAGTGGTTATATTCTCTATGGCCCAACCCTTCGGGGAAACAAGTCATGATTTTATGTTGTTGTTTTTCCTGTGAAGTCATAGACTCATATAGGGCTTGGAACATATTCTGTACATAGATAAACCGATTCTAAATTAAGAAACTTTGTCTAGATAAAAATAGCCTTCAAGCCTGTAGATTCATAATGCTTTCAATTAGCTTTGCTGTAAGTCGGAAAAAAACCCAGCACAGCCCCATAATAATATGTTCAGCGATTATTTATAGTTTAGGAGCTAGACGGTTTTTAATATTTTAGGAAAATTCTCATTTTACTTCTGATTTATTTTTATTGCAAATATTTTTTTTTAATTGTAAATCCTTTATTTATGGTCGACCATAGATAAAAGACTATCTGTCTAAACATCACCCAAAGTGGGTTAAATTTTAGTCTAAGGAAAAATTTTTACTCGACAAGATTCGTTCTAGATTTTCAGTCTTTAAAAAAGACAAGAAAAACAAGGGTGGCAATTACCCTAAAGTACTTTTAAAAACTTCCTCGGACCCTCAGCTTTCGAAAATAATGCAAAGAATAACTACTTTTCGGGACATTATTTGCAGAAAATGTAGTTCAAACGTGGTAGGTATACTTAATATTTTCATACTTCGTAGTACTAAAGTATTGTACTTATGTGTTTCTGTTTGGAGTAATCCATTTTTCATGTACTTCCTTGCATCCGATTAAGCTGAAATATGACACACGTATGTTAAATGTCAAGAGAAATCCAACGAGATCAAACACGATGTTTTTCTCTTTTAGTTGAGGTGTTCCTCCGAAGGTCACCTTCTGGCTGCATCATCAAACCTGCTCCATGGTACCATATTTTTACATTGTCACCAAAGTTAAATTTGCATAAAGTTTTAAATATCTAGTTATCGGAAACTGCTTGTCAGCAGAATCCCGCGCTAGTTTCACAGAAGTCTGCATCAGCCAACAACGTTGAAAACAGTTCGTTTTCTGTACTGAGAATTGATAAAGATTTTGTTGAGTCAGTGCATTCAAGCAATGTGTTTAGACGTACTGCACGGGGTTCGGTTACAACTTACAATGCTGATTGTTCATCTAATGGTTTACTTTGTACGCTATGTAAAGTCAGGGATATTATCGAGCGAATTGACGACCACTTTAAATTATCCGTATAATCAAATCACAATTGTTATTCTTTATATGAAATAGCTATAAACACGGCAGATTGACGTAAGGTAACAATTTGCTTAACAATAAATTTTCCTGACTGTTTAAATATAATTATTATTATTCCTCGTTACTTACAAACATGTACACGATAAAGTTGTACAATGATAAAGTTTGGATGTTTGTAATATTGACTCATGCTTGACTGAGTGAATTTATATGAGTTTTGGATAACGTAAATGTTGGTAGTTTCCTAGTAAAATTAAAGGTGCTTCCTCACGTACCTGATTTTTAAGTTCACACGAAGGGTTCCGTACCACCGTACAATATTTAACACTACGTTTTTTACTTTAAGTAAAAAAAAAACACGTTTCTTGTACACCTAGTTCCCCTGGGGGTCCTTTATTTTTTTTTTATTATTTGTTGTTATAGCAACAATAGAAATACACAATATATGAAAATGTCAACTGTCTACCTATTACGGTTCATGAGATACAATCCGATGACAGACGCGGAGGCGTACCTAGTAATAGAGTTCCGATTGAAATTGGTGGCACCCTTTGGAGTACGAAACCCTAAAAATGTAGGTACCTGTAAAACCCTATGGCTCAATTTGCATTGCCACGGAACGGAATGATAGCGAGTTTTTGTAACGATATTCTACATAGCAAAATTAAGTTTGTTAATGTGTAATGTACAAACTTACGAGCTTGTACCTGCGGGAATGCCCGAGAATGCGCGAGAATTAACCAGAACACGCGCGACCTGTTATTTGGCTCGTATCTAGTTTGTACGTTACACTATTGACATAAAGTTCGTTATGATTTGTACACAAAAATTCGCTTCCATTCCGTTCAGCGGCAATGTAACCTATCCTCTTGTATAACCTCTTGCCTACTCGAGGGAATGGTTTGTGTCGTAGTTTCCATTATTGTTATGGCTTAGTGCCATATAAAAGTACTTCAGAGATATAGATAGGTACTTAGCCGACAAAATAATTGGGCCTTGAGCGTTGGTAGTTGAAAGTTTCACTAATCTTTGACGAAAATCTATTCACTGGTTCGCGTGTAGGTAGTGAAAAAATAAACAAATGTAAGTTTTTTATTTAAAGTAATTATATGCATGTAATTTTTTTTTCATTAAATCAATAAAAGACAGTTATATAAACCCAAGAAAAGTATTAAAAGTTAAATTCAACTACTGTACTGCTAGTTGCTCAAAAAAATTATGAAACTCCAATAATTTTCTTCTGTCGCGGTCATGATGTGACGTCATTTGCCAAGATACTTCTTTATTTAGATCTGTTTTTAGCCCCAAATCATATAATATAAATTAAATTATTTTTGTGCTTTATTCAAGCAGAAATCGCACTTATTTACTTACCTTATTGAGATTTCAAGCACTTTGCAAAGAATAGATTTTTGTGCACATAGTTCAGTTCCGGCATTGTCGAAGACAACACGTTTTGAGTTTGCGTTCCGTTCCACTAAAATAACGCAACATGAAATAACGAATTGTAAAATAATGCATTAAAAATGTTATAAAACAAATAGGATTTATTTTCTTGACTCGTTTCAATCAATCTGCCTAGCCTTTTCCCAACGATGTTAGGGTCGGCTTCCAGTCTAACCGGATGCAGCTGAATACCAGTATTTTACATGGAGCGACTGCCTATCTGACCTTCACAACCCAGTAACTGGGTAATAGGGTACCCGTTGGTAAGACTGATTGTCAGACTTTCGGCCTTCTGACGACCCGTAACGACTGTCAAAGATCTACAAATGACAGCCGGGACCAACGGCTTAACGTGCTTTCCGAGGCACGGAGGAGTCTCGGTATGTAAAGATGGTCACTCATCCACGGACAACCCCGGCAAGCGTAGCTCTTAACCTGATTTTCTTGACTCGTTTCTAATGTATATTTAAATAATGAGTAAGTTTTGAATTACGTGCATATATTCCCTATTATTACCATGAAGACGATGCTGGGTGCTGATAACAACGCAATAATACAATGTGGATCTGGACGTACGACATAAAATTAAAATGAGCACAATACTAGTCCATCGAAACATTTTAAAACAGGAAGATTAGTAGTTAATGGAAAATTTAAAAAATGCAGTTTTCAAACAAAATAAATAGCAGAATCAACTGCATAAAAAGTAAACACGCTTTATCTACGCAAGTCACTGACCAACGGTGCGGCGCAGGGTGCGGGGCGCGGCAGCGACAATGTTTACCTATTATTACGGACTCGGATCTACAGCATGTTGAAAAATAAGAAAATGAAAAATAATTTCCTGTGGCTAAAGTATTCATTGGATCTGATTGATTTTTTGCATACGGGTAAAGAACATGATTGTCTTTACGTGGTTTAAAGGAATGTCAATCGTCCTGTGCCACCTTGTATACTAGTAATCTTTTTCATATACCTACCCAACTATAATAATTATAAAAGTGATAAGAGAATTAAATGAATTGTCAAGGAGTCGGTCAGTCAGACAGTTGAAGCAAGCTGTCCGTTCCAAAGCGCAGGTTTCTTTGGAAAACGGCTAGGAAAATCTTCGATGTTAGTTCGTAAATTGTGTAGTCATCCTCTTTTCTAGTAACAATATCTTAACAAAGATTGTTTCAAGAACAAGCCAACATTTAAAAATTTGGGAAATTCTTCCTAAAAAAATCTAGAAATGATAGTCTATTTCTGCAGCAAAACTTGGTCACGGCATGGCATCTATCGACGACTGTACTCGCCCTGTACTTGAAGTAAAGACGTTGCGCGGTACACTCGACGACACAATATTTACGATCACGTGACCCGAATACCTTTGTATTCTAATTTTGTTGTGAAAACTTCGGTTCTCAGCTCTTTAATGTATAGGATACGGAAATGTCCTTTTCTTTTCTTTAAAATACTTACGTTTTTATTTGTGATGGGAAGTATTTGCTAGAAGTAGTAGCTACCTATATATTTATACAGAAGTCAATTAACGACTGGATGATGTAGGAAGAGTAGAAATCAAAAAATAATTTTGGGGTATTTTTTTTTGGCAAGTGAAATTAATGCATATGTATGTGATCGAATTGCTAATCGAGAGGTCAGTTTGTTAGAAAATTAGAAAGGTGGTCTTAAGGTGCACCTTAAGACCACCTTTCTAATTTTCTCGGGGTCTCGGGGACCCTAACTATCCTGCAGGATAGTTAGGGTCCCCGAAACGATCAATTGCAATTGTCCATTTTTATGTGATTGATACACATTGTACACACACATACATACACACAAATGCAATACACAAATACACAAGTGCAATTGAAGCGATTGCCAATATTACTACAATAGAAATTGATGGCAATTGATCGTTTCGGGGACCCCTTAGTCCTGAAAACCCATTGCAAGAAACTTTTAAAAAAAAGTTGGAACATTGTAGGTATTAAAACTAACGATGCCTACCATAGATATAATTTTCTGTGATGCCTACTTATTGCGGTATACCGCCGTTTGCCCGAATTTTATTTACCCAAATATTATTTGCCATATCTAATAGTCAACAGCCATAATATTATACGACGTAATATTCATTTGCCCTACTCTTATTTGCTATATTAGTCACGTGCTAGAAGCTTTGTTTCCCATAAAGTCACTTACCATAACATCATTTGTCATTAAATAAATTAGTAAATTTATAATTACTAAGAGCATCTTGCATGTGGTGTTTGCCTGTAATTGGTTGTGCAGTTAGATTTAAGACACATTTGCTTGTATGTACCTACCGGATAATGTCTGTAACAACTGTTGGTGAACCTTAAATAAATAAATAAATTTGTCATAATCATTGTAAGCCCTAATTATCACATGCCCTAATTATCACATGTCCTAATTATCACATGTCCTAATTATCACATGCCCTAATTATCAAATGCCATAATATCATATGCCATAACATCATTTGCCATCGACATTGGGTATGTAAGGGTTGTTATATCAGGAGAAACTGGATGCAATCGGGACTTTAGGGCACTCGGATAGGTTAGGTTAGAAGTCCTTCGTGGTTATTTTTTTATAAACCACACAGAAGTAGGAGCCCCGCGAAGCAGGGCTCCGTCGACCAAGCCCACCATCAACCATGCATAGAATATTTTAAGGTTTGGCTAGGTCTATTCGCTCGCTTCGCTCGCTCAAACGACCCCGCCATCCCCTTCGTGGTTATTTTTTTATAAGCCACCCAGAAATAGTTTGGTTAGGTGCCATTTGAGTTAGGTTAGAACTGTGACCATTAAACTTAATAAAGAAGAATAAATAAATTTATTCTAATTATACCAAACATTACACACCCATCGACATCGACAGCCAGAAAGCTAATAAGTAGGTAGGTATTATAATTAAAAACAAGTTTAATAATCAAACTATATACTTATAATTAGTACAATTTCTTTTTTAGTGCAAATACAAATTTGATGCTAAAGCACGCAAAAATTCTTCTTTTGTATATTCTTCTTTCTTAGATAATATCTCATTGATTTTGATTGTACGACTGATTGTTTGTTTCTTTTTCTTTTGTTTTTCTGGTTCACCATTTAAAATCATTTCAATGTCCATCATTACTTTAAGAGACTCTTTCATGATTTCTTTACTGTAAAAGTAAAAACCAGGATGGGATTTCCCCATTAATCTATTTATTCGATTGTGCCAAGCTTCAGCAAAGTTTTGTGTTCGTGGAAGACCAGCATTATGGATTTCATAAATACTCCAGAAAGAAGGATGGAAACTTGGAGGTTTATTATTAGTACCAGTAATGTAATTTTCATCAAACCATCTTGCAATTTGCACACTTTCTGGCAATATTATAGTTTCCACCCACTCTTTAAAATATTCAGGAATTTCTCTTGGGCTTAAAAATGACAATGCCAGCAAGGACTTCATTTCCAAAGAAAAACGATATTTTTTTCCATACATTACTGTTTGCCCATTGGTTTGAATTTGCCTGTAAATAATTTGAGCTAAATGAAAGTGACAGCCGTTCAGGTTTATTTCATGAAAATTCAGTTTTATACACTGTATTGCCGCTAGCTCAAAATCCATGACACAATTCTGAACATTTAACATCATATTATTCTCATTACTGTATTTTATGATGAACTGAAATAGTTTATTATAAGTGTTTTTATCTTTGTTTGTACATAGTGCAAACAGAAGCGGTACTGTGGTTTTCCTATTGGTCATAATGTTGCCGTGAATAGTATACAACTGCAGAAATTGTGTAGGTACGATTTTAAATGTACCATCTAGAATCCACAATGTTGTAGATCGACACAAGAACTCCATCATTTTCCGTGAAGAATAAATTATGATGCGCTTGTTTTCCTGAAATAATTCATCATTCATAATAATATTTTCGTCATGTAATTTTAGTTTGTCATGGTTGATCGTGAAATATATATCTGTTGGCTCATGAAATACATCTATATGCTTCTTTTTTTCTCGGTATATTGTCTGTTTCATGGCACTTGTTGATGGCATTTGTAATGGCTGATTGTGAAATTCAGCTATAGCAGTTGAAACAATTTGGCATGGTTTTAGACTTATATCTTTTGCCGCAATGCTTTTTAATTTATTCCACAAACCTGCGACATTTAGTCTGTTGGCGTCGGGTTCATCATTATGATTATCGTCATCCTTCACAATTGTGTGATTTTCTGTATTTTCGGAAAACGACGTTATTGCTCGCGCATTGCAATTTAATTTCCTGCGTAATTCACAGACCCAGTAACACTTCCACTTCACTTTTTTGTTCTGCTCGTACGTATAATCGTTTACATTGAGCTTCACACCACCTTTTGTTGTTTTAAATAACTGGCAAACATTATTTAAATCCATTTTAAAACACAAATACAACAGCGAACTACTTTACACGCAGTTACGGTATTGTCAATAAAATATCGCTTACAAATGTTTCGTCTACCCACCAATGTATTTATAACAGGTTTTAAAATAATTTTAGAGCGCCTGTAGAAATATCATGAGCAAATGCCTAGCTTGGAAAAAGATTCGAAAACAATTTATTATGGCGCTTAAATATCGTGTGTAATGATTAGTACGGCGTTTAAATATTTGTCTAATAATTATTATGGCATTTAAATGTTATGTCTAATAATCATTATGGCGTTTAAATATTATGTTTGATAATTATTATGACACTTAAAAATATGAAAAACAATACGTATGGCACTCGTATCTTATGGTATCTAAGTTTCGGGCAATTAACAGTATGTCATATGTCTTTTAGGGCAAACAAAACATTCGGGCAAATGAAATTAGGTTAAATGAAATTCGGGAATATGATGATTATGGTATATAATCTTCGGGTAAACAATAGACAACCACTTATTGCAACGACAAAACAGCGGGATAATTGCGGAACACACATAAAATGACAAATTGATCGCAATTTCTTTCATTTTGACAGTTCAGTCACGTTCATTCCGTTACTTACGCTCTTGAGCAAACGAATTTATTAAACCTATAAAGCAATGGATTAGAAATATCATTCGAAACTCTCGGATTTGTGATTGTGATTTAAAGTTATCAAGCAATAACTCTACCATCACTTAAGTAGCAGCGGGGCAATTGCGTAACACACTTGCAGTAGGAATTGGTTTCCTTTTGACAGATCAACAACATTCATTGCGTTATTTACATTGCTAAGCAGACAAATATTTCGAACATATGAAGCAATGGATTAGCAATTTGCTTCAAAACCATTCAGATTGTGATTGAGTGTGTTATGCAATTAGAGTGCAGGTACCAATTCGATACAACCACACTGAGCGGTTTACCAAAACCGACACAACTCACATAAACTTAGTTTAACGGGTTCACTCGACGGTTTAACGTCCTCGCTACTTAGTATGGAAATGTACACAGACATTAATCTAGGGCTTCGCTTTTCCTGATGTAGACCCATAGGTCCGGTTTGTCGTACGTGTTCGACTAAATAGGTCACATTATGTCCGTCTACGGTCATTCTGCATGATATAGGTATTACGGCGGTGTATGGCTAGCTGTCCAAAAAGCGGCCAAGTGCGAGTCAGACTCACACACGAAGGTTTCCATACCACCGTACAATATTTAACACTACATATTTTTTCATTTCTTGTCTAAGGATTTTTGTTACTTTATTTTATTTGTTGTTAAAGCGACCATAGTGGTACACACTATGTGAAAATTACAAGTATCTACCTATTACGGTTTAAAAGATACAGCCCTGTGACAGACGGATTGACAGCGGCGCCTCAGTAATAGGGTCCCCTTGGCACTCTTTGAATCCGGAAACCTAAAAATTTACTATTATATTGTTATCCAGTATGATTTCAGACGTCCACCCCTGATAAACGGGGTGAATTATAATCCAAGTGTTACTTAGTAGTAGATTATCGAACACATTAAATCCTAGAATAGCAGACGTGTTGTGTCCATATATCCTGTGGATAAAAAAATCTCTGGCTACTTTTTAATATTTGTTTAAAACATAGTGTTTCATATAGATCAACTGTTCCCTACATTTTGTTCGCATAACTCTTCAAACTGTGGAGCACAGCTGATTTTTTTTCGCGATTTCAGGTTTGGTCCCATAGTAAAAGTTGTTCATAATGATGAGTACAATGACCCCTTAAGAGGTTGTACGTTATTTATGTTACACCTTGTATAAGTCGATTTCGCAAAAAATGTCGCCTATCCCTTTTTGGCTGTTAGACATCGATATGTTTGGAATGGTTTCAACAGAATACTTAAATATCACTCGTGCTGTTTTTTAACCTTAAATAAGTACAACCTTTATTTTGTTATTCCATCTCAGTTTGGTCTTTAGGTTATTAACCTTTCGGATGTCGACCTCACAACACGTAGGAGAAAATCACAACACGTAGAAGGGGACTACGTGTTGTGATTTTCTCCTTATACATCAATATTAAAACGATCATCATGTGAGTAATCTTGCCGCTTTCCCGCCTCTAAGGAACTATTCGTGCCCTCATTAGCTTAAGCAATCAATTTATTCTCGCGAGAGTCTGGAATTAGTTATTGTAATTAATTTTTCGCGCCACACGATACTTAGTAGTAACTTATAGTTTAGTTCCTAGTAACTTGGTTGGCTGAGAAACGTAGGTCCGTGATAGGAATATTATCAACACCTCCTCATCAAAGCGATCGATAGTAGATACAGTATTTTTATATCACAAAGCGTCACGCGCTTTACTTGTGGTTACCAAGTGTACACGCTGTGAATGTGTGTCGGTACCTTCAGAGGCAATGGCGAAGTCGGAAGTTTGTGCGTGTGTGTGTTATGTGCTGACGCTACTCGTCTTCACGCACACATTCACAGCGTGTTTGTACACTTGCTTACCACAAGTAAAGCGCGTGTCGCTTCATGAGCTAAAACTACTATACGAAATAGAAGCTTGACGGAAAGCTAAAATTAAATAATAAATAACATACCATCACGACTGTTCTCCTCGAAAGGTTAGGCAAAGGTGTACTTACTTATAGTCATCATCATCTGTCGAGCCTTTTCCCAACGACGTTGAGGTCAGCTCCCAGTCTTACCGGATGCTTGAGCTATTTTAGATTTACTAGTTCATGAAGTCCTTTTAAATAGGTCTTTTTGAGATATTTTACTCAAAACAGCACAGCAAGTGCACATAATATAATACGAAGTAATATCGTAGTGGAGTGTATAGTGGTAATTTTTTAACCGACTTCAAAAAACGGAGGACTAAGACCGATTTCTCAGTGGTTACTAGGACGATTTACGTGATTCCTTTAGCATTTGGTAGAAGATGCCTACGGGGTAGTTCCATATCAATTTGATTCACATTGATTTAGCAGTTTTTTATTTGGCTTCACGTCCCAGGTACTAGAGCAGCTTCATAATTTTCCGGTCAAACGTCCCAGCTACTATGTTGGCTTGGCCTTTTAAAACGTTTTTCTAAGGTGGTATCTCTATGAAAGCTTCTAAAATAATAATAAATGACTCAGTATTAAGTCTATGCTTTTTGTGCCAATTGTCAAATCAAGCGTAGAGAAATATTTAAAGAAGAGTTAACTTGTCAGTGTAAATTTCTGTCAAGCGGTTACGTGTTCCGTGTTTACAATGTAAGTACAATTTGTTTATTAACGCAATGTATTAGTGTAATATATAAAAAAATTCTCAGGCTTCAAGCTTTACGAATATCTACATCTATCATAGGTTCCTAGGTTGTTTAATTAAAGACGATAAAATCGACATGAAATAACACAGCCATGGCGCCATATTGCGCAATATATTTATTTTGTTTATTTTATCTTTCGTAATATTTTTTTTAAATAATTTATTAAAATATTGCTCGTAATATGGAAAATTGGTCATTATTAGTATTTAAACACACATTAAATTACAACGAAAATAGTTAGGAGTATACGTTATTAATTACACACAACCTAGGTAGCTTGGGACGTTTAACCTAAATTGATGAGGGAACGGGTAAACAACCCGTTCCCCCATCTTTTTAATTTACTGTGCTACTCAGAACATACCGAGTAAGGACATATGGGCATAAAAATAGCTTATATAGTCTAGTTTAATTACAAAATAGGTTTTATTGACACAAACTACAAAATATTTCGTAAAAACGGTAGAACAGATATTTTACTCAAATTCAACCCATATTCTCAAGTAACTTTTTTAAGTACTTATGGCTAGTTACTGTAATTTAGGTTTTACCTAAATTTATTATGTGTAGTTTAAGATATACACACGTATTTTTTATTTTGGTATATCTGCAGCAGTTTATTATCTAATAAGATTCCAATTGGAAATGGCACGGCTCATGCGCGGAAAAACTGCCCGCGCGCAGCTTGGTCATTCAACTCTACTTTCGGCTTCCGTTTCGGACGTTCAAGTGGATAAAAGGTTTTTTATTTGTCTTTAATAATAGGTTTTTAATCCAATTCGTCTATGTTGATAACGTTGTTGAACTTGTGTGGGGTACTACAACTAAAAAGTGAAAAAAAAAATGCTATTGCTAAAACCACAGGAAAAGAAGGTTATTATTTTTCCACGTAAAGCCACGTGCTTCGGACGTTGCACTTCAATCCGTGGTCGATCTTATCCCGCCACTTAATCATAGTCCAGGAGTTCACGGAATATTCTAACGCCACGCTCCTTACCTGTCGCCATTATTTTATGAAGTATGTTATTTTTACGCCCACTTGTTTAATACTTGAGTTAAGAGGTCCTTGTGAGTACAGAAATGTCATTTTCGCGAAGAGCTTTGCTTAAATTAATTTTGATAAGAGAGAGACGCAAAAAATAAGAACCCATATCGCGGTCTACTTTAGGTAAAAAATATGTTTACACACTTGTGTTTGTAAAATGGTGTCTGTAAAGGTTCTAGCTATATTTTGTACCCACTACAATTGAGAGCAAATAAATAATTTTCACTTTAACTTTGCACCAATTATGTGCCTGAATGGGCGCTGTTTAGCTACTAAGGGTGCTTACAATAAAGAGACAGGTTTCCGGTGCAGGCGAGTCTGTGCGGGTCGGTACCGATCGGTGCAGGTATAATATTCCCATGTTATCTTATGTGCTCACTTATAAAGAAACAGGTTTAAACTTGTCGGTGCCGACTACATTATTAACCCTGCACCGCTCGGTACCCCGACCCGCACGGGTTTGCCTGTGCCGGAAACCTGTTTCTTTTTGTAAGCACCCTTAGCATTTATTACCGACTAGCTGTGCTCCGCGACTTCGTTCACGTGGATGTCGTAAGATATACAATATACTAAAATAACAGCCATACATAAAACTCCCTTGTACACTTTAATAAAATTTTCGCCTACATTTAGTAAAAAGTTGTTGTTTTGACATTCAAACTCAAACTCAAAATCAAATCAAAGCATTTATTTCAATTAAACCAATTACAGGCACTTTTGAATTGTCAAAGAGTCGGTCAGTTAGTCAGAAAATTGAAGCTAGTCGCCCATTCCAAACCGTAGATCTCTATGGAGAAGAATGGGCAAGAAACTCCATGGACACTCTTTTAAATCAAAATTGTTACAAAATCCTGGGTAGGTACATTGTTATTGTTCTTGTTGCTTCTGTATGTGAGAACAATGTAAAAAATAGATAATTAAAACAATTTAAAATATAAGATTAAAAATAAGCCCTGGCAGCTAAGAGATGACCAGTCTCCACTGACGGCGCCCGTTCACATCATTACAAACAGACACTGCAATTTTATTTATTTATATGTATGTATAGATACAGTATATTGGAAGTAGTCACTCTTCGACTTGGCAATCAAAAAGGTACAATTAAAAAAAAGTTTCCCCCTGTGATATTGAAAAGGTTCCCCATTCACAACACACCGAATCCCACACATTTTCCCACTTCCCCGTCAAAATTAAATTCAAAATACCGCCTTGGCCATACTTCCAGACGTCTACCACTTCTGGTCACCCCCTTGACCGCCACACGCGAGGGGTCATCGCCCGCGGTCACGTGGTATGGCCAAGATGGTGTAATTGCCAGTTATGCGTAAGTTTTTAGCAATAACGGCGGTTGCATGACGGTTGGTGAAGAAGTGCAATGCACTTGGGTTATGCCTTTTTCCTTGTTAGAAAGTTGGCTTTTGGATTAAGGCTTGTAGTGTTGTTAGACTGGTATTTTATGAGCAGCATGGAAATGGAAAAATGTATCTAGGATTTTGTAAATATTAATAGTAGTAGTAGTTATACAAAAAGCTCAAAAAGGAACAATTTTGGTACATAGTATCTAAGTTACAGGCAGATTCAATCCTTTGTGAGAGCTGGAGTCTATACTGGGCTCGGGGCCTGTATGACAGATCTCCAGGCTCACACCCTTAAAATTACAATAAATTGTACTTTCGTACTACAACATTGTAAAAGCTCCAAGTACTGAGAGGAAGAATATTCAAAACAAACAGGAGATGTGCTATGTGTGTTTTTGGAGTGTGTAGTGTATCCGTGAGTGCAATAAGTCCCTACACGCCCAGCGCTCACGAAGGGCACTGGGCGCGAGGAGAGCACCTACCTGCCTGAGAGTTTCTGTGAGTGGTTAACAACGTGAAACGTGATCTAAGATTAAATCGAGTAAGTGAATATTTCCGAAAGACGATATTTTAGAATATTTAGTATATTTTCAGTCTCTGCATATAATCTAGTTCAAGTAGCCATTCCTTTTATATTTTGATCTGCACATAGGGTATATATTTAAAATTGTATTAGTCTTGCTAAAGACGTAGCTACTGAGGAGACGGAAACTACGTTGGGTCGAACGACAATATGTGCGGAAGGAGGGACAGACAGTAATAAGTATCTTATCTGTTTGTAATAAGTATCTTGACTCAAACGAGTGTCCTTGGAGTTTCTTGCCCGTTCTTCTCCATGGAGATCTACATTTTGGAATGCGCAACTAGCTTCAATTTTCTGATTGACTCCTTGACAATTCAAAAGTGCCTGTAAATGGAATTTGCAGTTATTGAAAAGATTTGTTGATTTGATCGTTTTTTTTTTTTTTTGTTATTCTTCAATGTGACTATTTCCTTGACTATTTCGACTTGGGGTACCGACTTGTAAAAATGACAACAAACTCTATAATTAATATGATGAATATTGAACAAGACAGTGACCGTAATAATTACATAGTTATTATGAAAAAGTGTATGAATGTAGGTCACACACGGCGGTATGAGAGATACAACGGCCTGTCTTTAAAATATTCATATCATTATGCCCTACTTCACTTCAGCAGGTCGGCGAAGTTATTAAAAAACTTACAAAGTAAATGATTAATAAAGTGTTATGTAATTGGTTACTTAAGTTTAGGTTAGTTTAGTTTGGTTTGCTTAGTTTATGTGAAGTACCTAACTGGCTGATCGCCTGTCTATCTTGAAGCTTAAAAGTGGAAACCGATTACCGAAATCCTCTACTTTTAAGAACTTAATTTATACACCGCAGGTAACTTGCATCATCACGGTCACCCATTTTTTGAAATTCGGGGAGATTTTCAATTTATGCTGTACCAGGAGCGCCCTGTGGAATTCACCTGCATAAGTCTCGATCCCGTGGGGATATCGGATATCCTATGTGTTAATCCAGGTGCGGTTAACTATCCGTGTGCCAAATTTTATCCAAATCCATTCAATAGTTTTTGCGTGAAAGAGTAACAAACATCCATCCTCACAAACTTTCACGTTTATAATATTAGTTCCTAACTAATATAGGATATAACTATAATTAATATAGTAGGATGTCTGATAAAGACTTTTTAGTCTACCGACACTAAAATAAAATAAATGTTCGTAAAAATGATACCAAAGGAACCGGAGTTTGCCGCTCATGCTACAACAGCGGGACCAATGACCTATTTGCCTGACTCCCTCCCAACCTCCAAGATTACTTATTTCGAACAATTTCTGCACGACAAGTTTTTTCTTTCTTAGTAGTTGCTTCGTTCAAAATGAAGTACTTTGCTGAATATTATTGGTCTGTCATCGTTGCGGGGCACATTGCAAAAACATTGTGTTTATTGTATTATTGATGAAGATATGCCTCGGTTCTGTGGGTACGGTGCGGTTCTTTTGTGAGCGGATATATCATTCTGTATGGGTTTTGTTTGAACTATCATAGGGTATATTGTATTGGACAACAGATAATATATCATCCTAATTTAGGCTCATCACTTCCAACTTCCCGTATGTTTAGAAATTTCATATGTTGTCCCCATTTTATACTTAAAGTAATAGCCAACAGATTGCACACATAATATTATATACTCTTCGAGATCAGTCTCTCATAAATAACAAATTCATAAATAAATTTAAAAAAATTATGACGGTCAGTTTTTAATCTACAACAAAATCTTTGAACATAGCTTTTTGCTTCATTCTTTGATTTTCTACGAAAATTTCTAGAAAAGAGCATAAAACAATTTGATAAATTTAAACTAAAGATTCTAAATAAGTAGTACCTACCTACTTATAACTCTTTAATCAATTACAGTAGGTACCTGCCGTAGTAGCTGTAATTGAGTAAAGAGTTATTTTCGTATGCGCACAACGGCTGCATTACATTTTCAAAATACTTAACATAAAATAATTATAAGCACAAATAATCGTTGTCAGTGCGACCACAGCCGACCACTTCCCGTACAGCGCTCGGATGGTTGCAGATTGCGTTTGTCGTGTTGTCGTGCGCGCCGTGATTTACGAGCCCGCGACATCCAGCGGTAGGACTGTGGGCCCGTCTCTGTGTGCGTCGCGCGGGCTCGCCTGACTAGATATCGACTTCGTAATGATATTGCCCGCAATTTTATTGCTAATTAAGGGTTGTAGAACTCCGGTGATATGGTATTTTGGATAGGTTATGTGGTTTGTTACAGAAAATAGGGGCCAGATGGGTTGAGAAGAAATATCTTGCATATCGTCTCCGTAGAGCGAAAAGTCACTAAGTCGAAAAATAAGTTTTTCTCATATAGTTCTTATAATATAAACTTTGTTTTATTTCCTTTTTTTGTAAGCTAAAAACATGAAGGTATGTAATGGCAATCAAAAATTATGACGGTTTATATTTTCAAAAAAACTCTCATTAGCTCAAAACAGGGTATTACGACTTTTCGCTCTACGGGGATGATGTATTAACTAATAATAAACTTCTTTACATTGTGATTTCCAAAGGTAATCAAACAACCCTAACCTTGAATCCCCACAACTTATTTTAACCCCCAACGCGATAAAACAAATTTAAAGAGTTCAATATTTCATTTAAAAAAAATATGACAGTAGATATATATTTCCGGTAGGGGTTTGACGCACCGCCGCGTAGCATTGGCCGATGCGACCCCATCCGTCAGTGTAGGCCTCCGCGCGACCGTAGCCGCCCGCCCGTAGCACCGCTACGCCGTAACCGCTACGAGAAAACACGTGAAAAATACTCATATTCTAATTGGATAATTCAGTTTAATATTTAAAAGTTATTGTTGTTTATCATGGATTTAAACGTTATGGACCTGTCTTATACCAAAATGTGGTAAGTTTTATCAACTTTTACAGCTTTGTTTTTGCTTTTTAATGTTTACTAATTATTGGTTTGTGGATCATTTTTATGGTTTTGTAATTTGCAAATGACTGAAGTCGGGTTTTATTGTTACTGTTTTGAAGGGAGGAAATATGAATGTTGTGAAGGTAGCCGGTTGACATGGCATTAGAAATGTTATTTTCAGATTTTTTTTTATTTGATGTTTTTTGGTGATAATGTCACTATTTAATCATTAATAATGCAGGCTCATTAGGAGCACGTGTTTTTAAGGGTCCCATAAAGTTACAAATTCATTTTCATAACCCATATAGTAGGCATGTTTACTTTACATAGTTTTGAGTTAAGATCATATTATTATGATTAGTCTCAAAAGCGCGTTCTCGAATTTGCCTTTTTTCATTCAGAATGAAATTCAAGTAATTGTTTTTAATCGCTCGAGACCACTGCTTATGATGCTGAGACGTTCTTTCCATAACATTCAGTTTTGAACAATAACTTTTTTTAGCGTGTACATGTATCATAAGTTGGTTATATATTGATAGCCGTAAAGGTCACGTAACGACGTTATCAAATAATTCAAACATGCTCGAGGAATCACGGTATTTTAGGGCTTATATGTGGGTAGAATTGAAAAATATCACCACTTCTCATGAACGTCGGATCTGTTAATGCTACTAATGCATTTTTTAATGTTATAGCCAAAATATTAATTGTGAACCAAATAAGTTTGACTGTAGATCCTTATGCTTCTGTTATAGACAAACATCGAAGCCTCGGCGCTCCTAGGTTTGGGTAGTCAAACCTCAGGTCTGACAAGACGTCTTGGTCGAAGTCCAAACCAATAGCGTGTTTCGGCTTTCGGCTAATTCGTCTAATCCTAGGAAAGACCAGCATAACAGTCAAACGCCGAAACTCAATCGATCAAATCGGGGTTTGATCAGGCAAACTTAAATTAGGTACAGGAATGTGCTAGTTTGTTGTTAGACTTAGGTATAAAAAAAACATACTTCCTCGTTTTAATGTTTATTGTTTCAGTATTATAAGAATGGTTTGATAATATTCCAGAATTTGTTTTTATTGTTATTTTGTTAAATGACAATAATTAAGAAAAAAAAACTTTATTTCGACATGGTGATGCGTTGTGGCATTTTGAGTTGCACAATACGTTTGATATTTTATATTTACAGAATTTTGAAGAGCATTTTTTATTACAGTGGCATTTTATGAAACCTTGTCCCCCAAACTTAGAATCTTTTGTCTCCCTTAGAGGCAGCAGAACGTCGAGCACATAATCAAAACTAAGAAATTTCTGTTTGCCTTCCTTTTTTTTATCTGGCTCCTAGCAAAACATGTTTATTATTCCGTGTTTCGTTCCTACTCTGTGATTTGTTTTATCTTGTATTATGCCCAAACCGTGCCCAAAAACTGTTTAAACATGCAATAAGTGCAGAACAAATCGATGTTTGATGAATTTGCCTTAGTCGCTTCTAGGCTTATACTAGGCAAATTTTGAAACAGATTTTTTTTACAGATTTTATTTTTTCATCATTCCACCAGTTTTTATGACAAGTCATTTACAGTTCAAGCAGTGCAGTTATGGGATGCCTTGCCCGTGTCGATAAGGCGTTCTCGATCTTTGTCTACTTTTAAAATTCTGGTAAAAAAACACTTCTTCTCTCCTTAAAACTCATCATTACATAAAGTTCCCTGCCCGTGTTTCATGTTTATTATTGTATAAATATATATATATACATATGGTATGTATATATAACTGGTGCACCACTGACTACCTACAGTACTGTCTCTCCTTCTCCCTTTTATCCATCCAAAGGTTGTCTGTAAAAGATCGCTTTTAGCGATAAGACCGCCCATTGTGTCACCTTAAGTGTAAATTTCCTACATTTATATGTGTAATTTTTATGGTATACATACAATAAAGAGTATTCTATTCTATTATTTTTGATAATTTATTTATTTAAAATCTGTATTATTAATAACATTTTGCTTTCGACGTCTGATTAAACAGTTAGGTACTTGTAGGTTTACCTAAAAGTACATACATCAGTCAGAGGCAGAAATCCTACTTCCTACTAATATTATAAATGCGAAAGTTTGTGATGAAACTTTGTGTTTTTATTACGGGGGACACTGGCTCCTGCAATACAGTTTATAACTAGCGCAGGAGTCTGGGAGCTCTAGAATTTGTGTACTATTTGTTTTGTGCCCATAAAAAGTTACTGTATTTTTTTTTGTATTTTGTGAGGATGGAAGGATGGATGGATGGATGTTTGATACTCTTTCACGCAAAAACTCCTGAATGGATTTGGTTGAAATTTGAATTAACATATAGGATACTTTTTATTCCTATATCCCTACGACGGGATCGAGACTTATGTGGGTGAAACCTCCGGCTGCAAGTTAACATCTATTTCGAGGTTTACCGAAAGGCGTTGGTCAAACCTAGGATAAAACAACCATTCCGCGAAGAGGCTACATATCGACTTTTGACTATAACACATCAACATCTCTCCGCTTAGCATCAAAGCAATACCTTGTTGCTTGTTGTATGAATTGGATGTTTACCTAAAATGTCTTCTCCGCTTTAGTGGAACTCGGTAAGGGTTGCTCCCCAATCTATTTATTAAGAGTGCAAACTTAGGACTAGAAAGATCTTGCAGTCCTTGTAATGGCGTTTGATAAACAAGTGTGGTTATTGGTCGACTCGCACGAATTTACTCGCCCGAATCGGGCGAATTGTCATTTTAAATAATATTATTTTCTCGGTGGTGATTCGCATGAAGGTTAATTTATTTGTGGGCGAATCGATAATTCCAGAAATAGACATTAAGCAATTGGTACGTAAGAAAAAATACACTAGCGCACAGAAGTAAAATATTTAGAAATATTAGGTACGAAAAATGAATAAATTAATCTTCAAATTAAAAGTAGGATAATAGAGTGAAACGGTATTCTTTCTTAATGTTTATTGCCCCTAGTACTGCTGCCAAATGTCTTGTACCAGATCTGTTTTTTAAGGCCTCCAGCCAGGGCATAAAAAGTCAATTAATTCTTAATTCTTTTTCAGACTTCTCTGCGCTAGTGTATTTTTTTCTTAACTTTGTTGCACATAAATTCAAAACGTACCAATTGCCTAATCGGTATTTCTGGAATTGTCGATTCACCCACAAATAAATTAACTTCATGCGGATCGCGCCACCGAAAAAATAATATTATTTAAAAATGATGATTCGCCCGATTCGGGCGAGTAAATTCGTACGACTCGACCAATAACCCAACTAGTGACGTCACCCAGATTGTAGAGTTACTACCGACTATCACATTATCACATTTTTCTTCAGTAAAAAATACCCAAGTTCAACAGACTGCAGACAGTATTGACGGCCGAGGACACAGCCATATTATCACAACGTCACATCTTTCGACCCAAACGTGTTTGTTTATACCAAGGCCGGTTTTATAAGCTGTTCAACACTCTTACACTTAGAAAATAAGTTACATTAGTGTACAGACTTACATACTTTATGGATATTTGTGATTATTACCGTATTTCAGGGCCGTAAGGTGACGAAGCGTTAGTATTGTTGTGTCAGCCATTCCATTGTCTGAATCGAGGAATGAATGAATGAGAGAGAGAGCTGATTAGTCTAAGAAAAATAGGCGAGATTATTCTGTCTTATAGTATCGATGGTATTATGTCCTATAAAAATAACCTCGACGTGGTAATATCTTACGTCCGAGGCATCCTATGTAGTCACCCCCGCACACCAGGGTAACTATACCCAATATTTTTAGTATGGTCATCTGCATGCCTTCTCCCAAATATATTGGGGTTGACTTCCAATCTAACCAGATGCAGCTGAATACCAGTATTTTATATAGAGCGACTGCCTATCTAACCGCCACAATCCAGTCACTGGGTAGTACGATACCCCTTGGTAAAACTGGTTTTCAGACGTTCGGGTTTGTGACTACCAAAACTGTTAAAGATTAACAAATGACAGCTGCGACCAACGGCTTAGCGTGCTTTCGGAACAGAGAGGTCTCGATATGCAATGAATGGTCACCCATCCACGGACCGACCTCTCCAAGCGTAGCTTAACCCTCGATCGACCCGTCCGGGTTTTTTTTTTTTTATTTCTTTAACCTGGTTCCTATGAACTATTCTCATTATTCGTGCCGAGACGAAAAATGATGTCCAATGTGGTCTAGAATTTATCTCGTCAGTTCTGCCTATCTGAGCTGGTGTTTATAGTAATTTATAGGCCATTCAATTTAATTTCTAAGCCGCTTTCTATTAACAAGCAACTTAATTTTAGGTATTTTTACAGCAATTTTCAGCAACATTAATTTTCTAAATTGGTGTAATACTATTTCGTTTAATTACATATAATTTGTAAGGTAGGCTACTTAATAGCCGCATAGAAGCCATTCATGACATGTTAACTAGCGCCTGAGGTTGACGCCTGTAACATGAAATTGCTAAAATGCCTAGCATTGTTCATATTGTTACATATGTATGTAAATTTTACAGCATAGTTCGTTCATGGGTTTAACTCTAGGTGTAAAACAGTATTCGTAAACAATATTATAATGTGAACGAAATCTATCATCCCTATCAGAATTTTAATTCTACTATTTCAATTATACTTACGATTAAATAGGTATAAAGACTAACCTCCTTACTAATAAACGTATTATATCAGGTGAATAGTTACACACCGACTGTGACACCGATTTCTCTCTTTCAGTCGTCAGTAATTTGACTTTCGAAAGAAGAAGACAAAGCGTTGTGTAACTATACTGACGCTCTACAACGTTTATTAGTGAGGAGGTAAGATTGTAGCCAAGGTTCTGTGTCTCACAAACCCATTCTAGGAATATCACTCAATATTTTTATTAAAATGTATCATTTGATTAATGATTTCGAATCTGATGGTCTTATTGCGGACACATTCCACCGTAATATATAGGACATCCTCTACTGTTCCACACTCTGAAAAAGAGGGGATAAAGCTTTTTAGGGTTCCATACCCGAAGCGTGCCAAACGGAACCCTATTACTAAGCATCCGCTGTCCGTCCGTCTGTCTGTCAGCAGGCTGTATCTCATGAACCGTAATAGGTAGACAGTTGAAATTTTAAAAACAGATTGTGTATTTCTATTGCCGCTAAGTATAACAACAAATAATAAATATATGTATATATATGTATATATATGTATGTTAAAAATTAAAGACCTCATACAAGAAACGTGTTTTTTTTAAACTGTACTATTTTTTTTTATATGTAGTGTTAAATATTGTACGGTGGTACGGAACCTTTCGTGTGCAAGTCCGACTCGCACTTGGCCGGCTTTTTCAACAAATAAGCAAACTTGTTAAGTGGAATGTGGCCAGATCGGAGTCTAAATGCTGTTATCAACGTGTTTCTGTTTGCCGTGGAGTGCTCTACCCATGGGCCCCCATGGGGACTTCCACAATCACCTTCAAGGCACTTACCCTCCAGACCGAATTTCGGTCACGGCGACCAATCCCAGCCTTCGACGCGGGATATATTATAGTGCTCAAGTGTGTGCGCAGACACATGTGCACTCACTCTTCCCTCACTCTCATAGTCCGATGGGACGGCAATCCGACACGACCGGAGAGAGATCAGGCGCAGGGCCAACGGCTTAACGTGCTTTTCGAGGCGCGGGGGTATCACACCCCCAACTTTCAAACTCTGGGCTGTTATAAAAAATTCTAAATGGAAAACTCAATAACACTTTGCCCGACTCGGGAATTGAACCCAGGACCCCCACGCTCAGCAGTCACGCTTGCGACCACGAGACCAACGGGCCAGTCGAGGTGCGGGTTAAGGTACTTACAGCAGCTCAGAACTGCATCCGCGAAAAAAATTGCTACGTATTATCAATTTATTTATAGTTAATTAAAACTGTACAACACCAGATACAAAATTATAATTAATTAGGTATATCTCTACTTGACCAGAGGGTGAAAAATTGAAAATCAACATTAACTTTCAATCAATCAATCTTTTTGTGAACACAGGTATTACAATAAAGGTCTTATGTATACATTTTACCCTATGCCCTATTTTATTTTTTGGTCTGTCCTTTTTTTTATGGGAAATCATCAAATGACTTCTCCCGCTCTGGGCGGAGCGGGATGGCGTGTCAAACTTTTACTGACCCACCCGTGTTCCTTCAGTTGCCTGTGTCAGGGGCCACAGTAACTCTTTCGAACATCCCGCGGCCCTGGCTGGCATCGGCCCTAGCGGACCCCGTCAATAGTGCTGACATCTCTAAAGAAATTTGTGTACAAATATATTATGTAGTTTTTTAGTAATAAGTCTGAATCTACATAATACAAAGTCAAGTTCGAGTAAATAATGTCAATTAAATGTATAAATTATAAATAATTAATCAATTATAATTTATGTCGATGGTAAATTATATTAAAGAGCTGGTAATGTCATATTTTATCATTTAAAATTCTTCGATAGAGTAATACGACTTTACTTTTGGTTTCTCAAAATATGAAAAAGGTAAACAGTATGTCCTTAGACCACACCCCCATCATCGTCCACAAAAGAAACGGCCACATTGTCACGTGACATGCCGTGACTAACCAGTCTCATAATGGTATTAGCTTTAGCTTCACTGCACAGCTTATTAAGCTATTTAGTTAAACAAAAAAAAAAGGGGGAGACGCAGAAATGAGGACGCTATGACAGTGCATGCCTTGATTGTGAATTATGAATGGAGATAGATAATTACATTTTTTGAACGAACAGATCCGAAGGGTAAGGGATAAAGAATTTGCTGAAGAATTCGGATTTTTGTGGCGTAGGATTGTAAAAAGAAGATGGGTTACCGAACTGACGATATGTGATTTGAAAGTATTAGTGATCAACGTGTTACTTTCAGCTGGTTTTGATAGTTTGATCAAGTCTCCCATCAGTAAATCTGCTGTAGAATATCGTTATTGTGGCTGGTTGATTAAAATAATAACAACCATTTTCATTCCGCTTTTTTCATTTATGCTTTAGTTTAGTTTGCAAAGTTTCCGTTGGTATAAGCATGTGCGCTAGTGCTAGCTGAATGTGTTTTGTGTTAAGTAATTACTTTGCATACTATATTGTATAGAATCAAGTTTATCTAACTTAACAGACTGCTGTGCTGCTGGGGAGTTTGTTGCACCACGTCTTCTTCCCAGCGAAAACACTAGGAAGTGGTGAATGGCGGGCGTTTTGAGAGACTGTGATATGTAATTTTTGACGTTCAAAAAGTGCTGATTCTCAGCCTAATGTGAATAAATGACTTTTGATTTGATATCACTAGATAATTTCTGTTTGTAACATGATATTTGATAGCAGATTTACTTGAATAGGCTCATAGAAACCGGGATTTAGGCGGTAAATTGGCACGAAACATTCATGGGGAAAGTCGTGTGATATAATAAATCTTAAATTACCTAATTATTGTTTGACCTGAATACCTTTTGCTAACCCAATTACCCATAATTCCAATCGAGATGCAATTTCCCAAAGCGAGAAAAGCTTTATCCATTACACTACGGCCGAAATATCTTGGCGAGTCTGAACATAGGCAATATGAACTTTCGCGCATGTTCTCTCTCACACTCGTCTCATGTCACCATTTGGTTTCTAAAAAATGTTACTGCGCAGCCTTCTGCGCGACGTTCGGACTCGCCAAGATATTTCGGCCGTAGACGATTGTAATCACAAATCTAGACGAAGATCTAGGCAGTGCAATTTGTCGACCTTCATATAAATGTAAAAAGTTTCTAAGACGGGCAGGAGTTTGGATTGGGGCCCGGACAAAAAGGTAGGTCGCGTGCGGCCCGCGATTTGAGCCCGATGTAACGAATTACTAATCAATAACATGCTTGTTTTGTCGCAACTATGCAACTAGAACTACCTTTTGTCATTTCATGTTTGTTGTAGAAGAAAAGATAAGTTTTGTGGCAGTTTTTCTGAGAAAAACTGTCAATATGATTCGTTTTATGGTAATTTTAATCAATTCAATTGTTCTTCCAATTACTTTAATGGCTTTTAAACATTTTCTCTAAAATTCAAGTTCCACTTGATTAAAGCACCCTTTGTCCACAATTTATTAACGTGGTTAACTTTACGAAAAATAACTATCGCATTGCCTTTGCCAGAGCAGTCCGATTTGTAAGATTCTTATTTTCATCGGGAAGGTATTACCTCGAAGTTGATCCCATGTAAAGGAGAGGTCAAAAGTGGTACCTGTAATATTCCGAAGATTTTTAAACGCTAATGTGATTGTACATTATTAGAAAGGTTATTTATTAAGCTATTCGATTATATGTAGTTAAATATGAATTTTTCAGGCGCCTGTTTTTCCATCTTCATCTGTTTATCCACTGGTACAAGTCTGCGTAATGTACTTAATTATGAAGTACAAGTATGTACCTACATATTTAGGTACTTATTATTTTTATGATAATTTCTCTTTTTCTCTCTTCTACGTAATAAAAAAAAAAACAAGTAAAAACTAATGAAGGGTGTAGAAAGTCTTTATTCTAACTAAAGTGTAAAAGACTTCAAAATAATTACCATCAGTGTGTGGGATAGGGTAGGTGCCACATGTTTGTTTTTGGAAGTCAGTTTTATTTTTATAAAAAGTTTTTACAATTTTTTTTTTTTTGTAAAAAAGTGTTTACCCGTTGTTTTAGTAAAGAATCAATCTGCCTGGTGACATAGCATTGAAACGACATTTTTTGCGCACCTTCCATATTGTTACAATTCTGTTTACGATGAAGCAAATTACAAATCAATAACTTACGACTTAATGAGTTTGTTGTGCAAACTTCGCCATTTCTTGGTCACGAATCACGGATTAATTTATTAAATATCTTTAGGTAAAGCGATGGTTTTTAAAGTTGGTTTTTTTGGTTTGTAAGTACTTAAAACTGAGGTATTTTATAGAGAAGTGATTATAACAGAAATAAATCCTAATCTAAGTGATTTGAATATTTTTCATGTTTTGCAATGCAAATGCAAAGTTTATAGCTTCATTTAGAAGTCACGATATAAAACATTAACTTAGGTCAAAGTTCCCAGTTCGCTATAAACGGTTTTGGTAGATAGGTATTGAAATATTTCAGTACAGTACTGAAGACTGCCTCTTTGGTCAAGTGGTAGCAAACGCTATTGCTGAGCATGAGGTCCTGAGTTCGCTTCCCGAGTCGGGCAAAGTGTTATTGGGTTTTTACTTCAAGAATTTCTCAGTAACAGCCCGGAGTCCGGATTTGTGCCCGATTGATAGCAATAGGTTCGCCCCTTATTACATGGGACTTAAACATCATTGGCGAAATGTGGGTGTACTATAGGTACACCTCTGCCTAACCCTTTGGGGAAACAAGGTGTGATGTTATGTTATGAGTACTGAAGCTTTTATCTTTTTTTTACCGAAAGTCCTCTCGTCACACACGAATGAACTGGAAACATAAAGTAACCATCATTCATAACTTTATTAAGCGTTTTTAATGTTTCGAGAATGTAGATGATCATTATCTATCAGTTATTTAGTAAAGTACCTAATTGAGTATAACGAAACGATTGATTGAACGTAAACGAAGCAAAAAAAAAGAGTATGTAAAGCGCAGGCTAGCCTGCGCCTGGGAACGAACTTAGTCCGTTTATTATTATTATTCACTAGCAGCGCTCCGCGATTTCACCCGCATAAGTCTCGATCCCGTAGGGATATCGGGATAGGAAGCATCCTATATGTTAATCCAGGTTATAAACTATCTGTGTGCCAAATTTCATCAAAATCCGTTCAGCAGTTTTTGCGTGAAACAGTAACAAACATCCATCCATCCAACCATCCTCACAAACTTTCACGTTTATAATATTAGTAGGATAGTAGGATTTATTGCCTCAAGTTAGATCACACACAGCAGATAATACATTAACATTAATTACAATGCAATACAAAACAAAAACCACCGTACTATCATCACTTACATTAGTGACCGACGACTGTACGTGACGTGCAAGTCGCTGGAGCTCTAATGTATTGGACAGTCGAGCTGTCCACATCATCATCAGCACGCTGGTGGGGCTGCCGCACGCCTGAGCACCAGAGACGCGCTCCGCTTACGCATCGTTGCATAAAAGCAGTCGACGCTAGTTTCGGCAAACATTCCCGAAGCACTAGTGTCGCGGCAGCCCCATCAGCGCTCTGAAGGCGTTGTTATATTGTTAGGCTTCGTATGCTTTTTGGGTGTGATTCACCCACAAGCTGCACGTGTACAATGAGCTCTGAAAAGTGTATGCTTGAGTTTAGATTCGCTCATGTAGCTACCGCGTGTTTCCACATTTCGGTCCACACTGTGAACTATGAGCCGAAGTGTGAAAAGACGCGGTAGCTACATGAGCGAAGTTAACGAACTTAGCTTCGTTCCCAGTAGGGCCTGCCCTTTAGGATCGTAGCAGGTGGCGTTCTGTAGTGTTTGCCTACCCCCATGGGAAAAAGGTGCAAGTATATGAATGTATGTAATTGAGTAAAACTTCCCCTGTAATACGAAAACATGCTCATAACGTAGCTTAATTACCTTTCAACAATATTCCGTTGCTTTATAAAAAAATATCATATGTACATAAAGAGAGTTACAAATTTTTATTAACAGAAAACTATTATCAAATATATAGTAATATTAGTACCTATGTGTAAATAATAAATTAAAGTTCTAAAAACTTATTAATAACAGAATACTCTCAATTTAAATAAATTAATTTCGTCGGTTCAGGGTTAAATTTTACTATAGTATTTTCACGGCGGCTATTATAGATAAATTACGGATACAGTTATTGATTCTGTTCATACGTCATGAACTACCTAAGTGCCCACTATTCCATGGCCTACCCTAAGAACGTACACAATGATTGGTAGGTTGTATATTACCATGTTTATGGCTATACAATACGCATCAGTTCCAGCCAAGATAAAGGAATAAAAACAGCAGATTAATATACTTTTTGGCCATTAATCTGATTAATAAAACCCCAC
This sequence comes from Fissipunctia ypsillon, assembly GCA_947568875.1. NCBI lineage: Eukaryota > Metazoa > Arthropoda > Insecta > Lepidoptera > Noctuidae > Fissipunctia > Fissipunctia ypsillon. The sequence goes on along the minus strand of OX387660.1, from coordinate 19,160,202 downwards.
TTCATCATGACATGACTTAATTAGGTACCGTCTACTTTACGCACGACAGCTGGAAGTAAACTAATTTAGCATTTTTGCGACATAATAAAATTCGCGAATTCTATATTGTTTGAGTTTTTACGTACATACATACATATCTAGAGGACGTATTATATCCTCTTTTCGCACTCGAACAATAACACTGACACTTCCAGTTCCCTCAATGGCCCCTGGATGCTATGCATCGCAAACAGCAAAATACTAACAGAACCTGGACCACTAATAATTTAGAATAAAAATAACATTGTTTTTAAAACTATTTAATTATGCACATTGAACTTGTAAACGCCGTGTCCCCAGGGCCACGCTGATACACAATAAATGAGGGACGCCGGTGACATTGAGCCCGCGCCATTAAGCGCACGAAACGACCACATATGCCGGGCACTTTAACTGCTTGTGGGCTGTTCCAATGTCACATAGAGCAGATTAGTGATGGTTTATTGTATTTGATCAGCGAGTTTGGCATGCTTGGGGTGCCACAAAATGGTGGTAAAGGAGTTAGGAGTACTTGTGGTTGATTGAGAAAAGCTCATCTGGAAGTTATGTTCTATAAATGGCTGCACTGGGATTGTAATCCCCGCGTTTTCTGAGCCCGTACAATATAATGACACAATATGTAATATATGTAAACAATACATTAGCATTGTCAAATCATCAGACCTTCATATGACATTTAGAAAAACAAATCTTGATTTTGTCTTCTACCTAAGCCACCTTTTTTGCCCACACTGCCGTTTCTCTACTCCGACCTATTATTGAAAATGTCGGGTCCATATAGCAAGTGGTCAGAGTATTCTTTCAAAACTTTAGCGCCTACTCTCAATAGCTCATTGTTATAGCTAACAAATCTGCTAGAATGTGTACCCAAACTCTGCCTGCTTACACCCCTTTCAAAAGTAAGCTAGTTTCTACATGCAAGACAAACCCACTCATCACGTTATAAATATCCACCACCGACAGCAAATAACGGCCTCAACTTTATTTGTGAACCGTTTACTGACAAAATGTTTACTCAAATTACGACAGTCTATAATTTTATTTAGCGTCACAAATCTATCACCGTTATAATACAGTCAGTAATTACTGCCGACCCTGACCCTGGGTGGCGTGACGGTCTGTCATTTTATTTTAACTAATTAAAATGTCATTGTAATTGTTAAAGTACAGGGTGTTGGTACACGCGATGGTTTAAGGTATCTGATAGGCTACCTATCTATGGATCGACAAATTGCGCAGTTAGGGTAGGTATCTCGTTTGTGTAACGGGTCCTGTCATGGGCGCCATTGATGAATTATGGTGATACTTCTATGATTTGGGAATGAAATTCTCAGTTCAGAAGTAGTAGGCAGAGCACTTTGTGGAAAAGTGCGTCCGGGGAAAACTAACTACTGCCATCCTACCTATCTCTGCCGAAAAGTAACTACTGCCACCCTACCTATCTCTGCCGAAAAGTAACTACTGCCACCCTACCTATCTCTGCCGAAAAGTAACTACTGCCACCCTACCTATCTCTGCCGAAAAGTAACTACTGCCATCCTACCTATCTCTGCCGAAAAGTAACTACTGCCACCCTACCTATCTCTGCCGAAAAGTAACTACTGCCACCCTACCTATCTCTGCCGAAAAGTAACTACTGCCATCCTACCTATCTCTGCCGAAAAGTAACTACTGCCACCCTACCTATCTCTGCCGAAAAGTAACTACTGCCACCCTACCTATCTCTGCCGAAAAGTAACTACTGCCATCCTACCTATCTCTGCCGAAAAGTAACTACTGCCACCCTACCTATCTCTGCCGAAAAGTAACTACTGCCACCCTACCTATCTCTGCCGAAAAGTAACTACTGCCATCCTACCTATCTCTGCCGAAAAGTAACTACTGCCACCCTACCTATCTCTGCCGAAAAGTAACTACTGCCACCCTACCTATCTCTGCCGAAAACTAACTACTGCCATCCTACCTATCTCTGCCGAAAAGTAACTACTGCCACCCTACCTATCTCTGCCGAAAAGTAACTACTGCCACCCTACCTATCTCTGCCGAAAACTAACTACTGCCATCCTACCTATCTCTGCCGAAAAGTAACTACTGCCACCCTACCTATCTCTGCCGAAAAGTAACTACTGCCACCCTACCTATCTCTGCCGAAAAGTAACTACTGCCACCCTACCTATCTCTGCCGAAAAGTAACTACTGCCATCCTACCTATCTCTGCCGAAAAGTAACTACTGCCACCCTACCTATCTCTGCCGAAAAGTAACTACTGCCATCCTACCTATCTCTGCCGAAAAGTAACTACTGCCACCCTACCTATCTCTGCCGAAAAGTAACTACTGCCATCTTACCTATTATAAAATAATAAACCAGTGTTAACACTGCTTTTTAGTAGAAATAGGTAGGGTAGGGTATAGGATTCGGCAGAGATAGGTAGGGTGGCAGTAGTTACTTTTCGGCAGAGATAGGTAGGATGGCAGTAGTTACTTTTCGGCAGAGATAGGTAGGATGGCAGTAGTTACTTTTCGGCAGAGATAGGTAGGATGGCAGTAGTTACTTTTCGGCAGAGATAGGTAGGATGGCAGTAGTTACTTTTCGGCAGAGATAGGTAGGATGGCAGTAGTTACTTTTCGGCAGAGATAGGTAGGATGGCAGTAGTTACTTTTCGGCAGAGATAGGTAGGATGGCAGTAGTTACTTTTCGGCAGAGATAGGTAGGATGGCAGTAGTTACTTTTCGGCAGAGATAGGTAGGATGGCAGTAGTTACTTTTCGGCAGAGATAGGTAGGATGGCAGTAGTTACTTTTCGGCAGAGATAGGTAGGATGGCAGTAGTTACTTTTCGGCAGAGATAGGTAGGGTGGCAGTAGTTACTTTTCGGCAGAGATAGGTAGGGTGGCAGTAGTTACTTTTCGGCAGAGATAGGTAGGGTGGCAGTAGTTACTTTTCGGCAGAGATAGGTAGGGTGGCAGTAGTTACTTTTCGGCAGAGATAGGTAGGATGGCAGTAGTTACTTTTGTCATGTTTCGATACCTGTACCCGTGTAATGACAGGCACATGAGTCATTTCAAGTTTGTCCCTGGGATGGCAACGTACCTGTTACCTCATGTTCATGAGAGGCGGTGACCACATACTGTCAGGTGCTGCTCCGCTGCTTATTTGTCATCCAATAATCAATCTGCCTGCCTTTTTCCCAACTATATTGGGGTCGGCAGTCTAACCGGATGCAGCTGAATACCAGTATTTTACATGGAGCGACTGCCTATCTGACCTCCACAACCCAGTTACTCGGTAACACGATGCCCTTTGGTAAGACTGGTTGTCAGACTTTTGAGCTTCTGCTGACTACCCGTAAGGACTGTCAAAGAACTACGAAGGACATCCGGGCCAACGACGGCTTAACGTGCTTTCCGAGGCACGGAGAGAGGTCGATATGTAATGGATGGTCACCCATCCACGAACCAACCGCGGTAAGCGTAGCTTAACCTTCAATCGACCCGTGCGGCTGTCATCATTTAGTCACAAGCCTTTTCGTTACCAATAACATACAAAAATATACCTTTCTTATTTTTGTCACTGACCTATCACATTCAAAGAATGATTTCACGCCCACAGTTTTACACACGCGTGGAATGACATAACTGACGATGACATCACAAAATGATGTAGGTATTATTTATTATTACATTTTCTACAAAACAAAACCGATTGTACACTGTCTTTTATTTTTTATTCAGCTACCGTAGCCATCGTCATATCACATTCTCATCAGATATGCATCCATTATTTAACATTATATTTATAAGGAAAATCCAGATTACAGTGCTTTACCCGTGTGAATAATTTCCACCAGTGTGTGATATTACAATTCATAAGCTTATAGCGATTTATAAATATAATGCTGCACTTTCTTTGTTGTGATTGAGTTTTTCTATCTGGAATTTCTCAGTAGCAGCCCAGAGTCAGGATTTGTGCCCGGTTGATGGTAATAGGCTCTTCCCCCCCTATTACTTAAGACTTGAACATAACTGGCGAAATGTGGGTGTACTATAATAGGTACACCTCTGCCTAACCCTTCGGGGGAACAAGGCGTGATGTTATGTTTATGTATGTTGTTCTTCTGTTGATTATTTGAAGCTACTATAAAGATACAAAGCATCAGGTGATCCAGCGGGCCAATTGCGTAACACATTTACAGGACTCGGTTTCATTTTGACAGTTCAACAACATTCATTGCGTTACAATTCTGCCCAACCCTTTGGGGAAACAAAGCGTGATATTTTATTGTTCCTTTGTTGCAAAATTTGTACCTGCAAGTTTCTGGCCTAAATGAATAAATGCCAAAGGATTTTTAGACTAGTCGTCTTTAAAAGCAGTAAATAATACTTTCAATTTGTTTATTGATCCGATTACCGAGCATCTATGAAAATAACTCAAAAGTGCAATGAAAACTATAACGAAAACTCTAAAATCTAATGGAAAAGAACAATCACACACCGCTGCCTCCAGTTTAAATGTAAACAAGCGTTTTATAAACCCGCTACCGCTTCAAATTTGTACCAAATCGTGCATTAATTTCTTAACAATGACAGTCTCGATCGAACGACAGCCCTGTTATTTTCTAAAACTGACTTCTGTGTACCGCAATTATTAGTTATTAGTCGGAACTGTTCTGTCGAACAGCGTTTTATAGCGCACCTTAGTGAATTATTGACGACGACCCTACCTTACAATATGTAGTTTACGGAAATTGGCCTAATAACTGAGAATACGTAGGGATTGTCTTTGATGTTGGATTGAATAGAATATTATTTATATGCAAAGAAAGACAAGACTTGTTATTTTGCCAATAATGGCTAATTGGCAAGTTGGTTCGTTCATGCATCGTTTTTCTTTAGAAATATTTTCTTGAAATGCACGTATATTTTTATTTCTCTGAATTCAATTTAGCAATTCGCAATGACTTGACACAAATCCAAAGTCCGGGTTGCTACTGAGAAATTCCGTATCGAAACACCTAATAACAATTCGCCCGACCAGGGAATCGAACCCAGCACTTCATGCTCAGCAGTAGCGCTTGCGACTAAGTTACCAATAACAAGACAAAAGTTTTGCAATGGAATTAATATTTGAAAAGTGAATCACGTACTCTATAATTATTTGCCTTTGTGGGGGAAGTGCCAGGTAGCCTGCGAAATTCAATCTTTGTTTTTTGCAATTTGCAAATCAGTATTTAAGTTGTATGTTGATTAAAGTATCATTCGCGACCGTAACAAATATGCATTTACAGAATTATAATCATCAAAATCAGTAATACACAACTCTTCTTCAAATAGTCATTCAATAGAATTACCTGGTCTTAAAGAGTTGTATTTATGACTTTAATTATTATAATTCTGTAAATACATACTTTTTATAGTCGCGAATCATATTTTGATCAACATATAACCTAATACTGACTTGCAAATTGCAAAAAACGTAAGAAAATTTTAATTTTCCGGGCTACCTGGCGCTTTCGCCTTAAAGGAATGCAGAAATGTTAGGTTTGATGATCGAGTGAGTATAAGAGAACTGCACCATATCTAGTTTCGAGATCTCAATGTTGAATCGCAAATCTCTCGCGTGTTGGTTCATCTAGTTTTGTTTTTCTCTAAGTTAGTTTATTTTTTGCTTGTTCCAGGTGTTCGGTGTGTAATTGTTAACATGCCTGCTCTCGCTGACGATGTTGGTCAGAATGGATCGCTGTTCCACGCTGTCACCATCGACGCCTAGCAGCCGCGGCATGGACAAGTACGAGCAGCTGGCGGTGGTAAGTCTACATAACCAATATCCATACTTCCATAATCAGCCTATAATGTCCCCACTGCTGGGACACAGGCCTCCTCTCTGTGAGAGGGAGTGGGCTGTAATCCACCACGCGGGCCCAGTGCGGATTGGAAGATCGTCATATGTTTTCGAATTTTTGGTTCACGATGTTTTACTTCACCGTTTTGAGAGCAGTGGTGATGAAATAATATACACAAAGTAAAGCGGGTGTGGGTGTCCGAGTTCGAACCTACGACCTACAACAACTCGTAAGACGCGGCTGTTACCACTGGGCCACCACTGCTCCGACACTACTACGATACTATCCATAAAATAAATAATTATTATTATACTAAACAATTGTAATATGAATGCTCAATCTTGACATGTTAATTATTATTGCTATCTTTTCTAAAATTTTCATAATTTATTTTCTCTATTTTTATTTTTATCGTGTTTACACCTAGTTATATGTGCATGCTGTGGTCTCCTGTAATTGAAAGAGCACACGTAAAAGAACCTTTTTTATTATTGTGATTTATATTGTATATGTGTATCCTTTGTTGGAGATCCCAAATAAATTAATAAATATAATATCAGCTGCTTACTGGTAAAACAAGATAAATGCATTTATTTTACTAAATCGAGTTAAAACTGCAGTTATATGTAATTTTTTACGCGCTATCTACTGGTAAAACTGAATAAATGCAATGTCAAATGGCTGCAGAGATAATGAGTTGGTAAAGCGATATCTTCTCACATTTTGAAAAAAATATACCAGTATAACATAGTAAATTAATAATCTTATGGTTTAAATCCGTTTCAGTTTATACAGTTAAAAAAACAATACGGTTAAAGCTTTGTATATTTTATAATTTATATAGTAAAATGGTAAGAATTATTCTGAGAAAAGATCATAAATGCATTTTTTGCTGTAGAGAAATTAGCAAACCAAGAAGTATTTAACTGGTAAAATGGAATAAATAACTTTAATATAGTTATGGTCTTTAAATTGTAAGGTTCATTATTACAATAAGCCATTATACAAAACTGAAATGAGCTTTGAAATAATTGAATTTAGAAGATATATCACGTTTGTTACGTAAAGGTAATACATATTAAATGCCCTTTCGATCTAAATTTAATTTTATACAGTTTTTACTAAAACTAAATATTATGAGTAAATCTTAAAAGAAGGGTAGTTAGTGCAACATTTTGCTTTAACAGTTTTTTTTATTAATGAGTTTGAAATAGATCAAATTAAAACTTCAACTTTGAAAAAGTCATTTACTCGGATTGACGCTAATTGCACTTATTACTTTTTACCCGTAAGCAGACGATATACAAGGTGTTAAAAGACCCATCACACAGACGTTATCTACGCACTGTGTGCATCAAACTAAGTAACTTTTTGCAAAAGTATTTTCCCAGCAAAAATGATTGCTGGGAAACTACTTTTTCAAGACACTTGCTCATAAAGTGGCTCTTATTGAACCGCTTGTAGGTTCATCATAATGCAGTGTATTAAACACTCGTGCTTTTTACTTTATATTACCGCACTAGTAATGTGCGCCACAGATAACTATTCTCGAAGATGTGCGCTTTTTTAATCTCATCAAAAAGACTTCGTGCCTTTTTATGCCTACTGTGTACGTAAATAAAATATGATAAATGAATGTAATATTTCATCATATTATTTGTTTTTGTCGCTTAAATAACATTCTTTCGTGTTATCATCCAAATAACATACAAAATATACAGTTTTTATGCTTCTATTAAACTGTTATGTGACCCAAAACCATTCACATAATTATTTATATCAATGACCAAAATATATAGGTTCACATAATTTATGCTAAAAGAATTCGATTAAAATAATTGACAAAATATTTTTTTTTAAATTGATGTTTAAAAGTGCAATTTCAGTTGCTTCTGCCATTTGTTTTATTTATTGGATTTGAAAGTTGCTCAACTTAATTCAGTCGGTAAATATTTCTCGGTAAAGAAGTGATTCAAAGCATTTACGTTAGTATCAGCCGGTGTCAGGCCCAACTTATAAGACTGCCTCGCTATTTTGTAACTGCCCGAAATACTTGCAACAATATTAATTTGGGTATTAGAAACATTGGTATTTCTAATTAGGGAACAAGACATACGTTTTAAAAATAGAAATGAGTCAATAGTTTTATTGATGTTCTGCAGAATTAATTTAGATATTACTCGTTTTCTATAATGACTAATAATTCTATTTGAGTTATATCAAGGGGTCATCCACCACCTCTTAAAGCAGTATTATTTTAATGTTACTTCAGTGTGAGAAAGAGATGAATCTATACAGGACGTCTAGCTCCATCTTTTTCCCACACTCAAGTAAGATTACAATAATACTGCTTTAAGAGGTGGTGGTCTAGCTCCAGAAAGGTAGCATAAATGTCTGTGAAAATATTACGACCATAAAGAAGATCCATAATGTCTCTATTGTCTTTATGTACTAGTTCGTAGGACTTGACCTGTAGTAAAAGCTGGATAGTAAGGGTAGCCTTTACAGGATAAGTGGTATAAATGAGGTGAGCTATAGGCAAACTGGTCAACGAAAGAAAAATACTATCTACATAAGTAGATATGGAAATTTGATAATGTTATGGCTAGGAACAAGTTGAACACAGATGACGGAAATAGTAAAAAGTACTTAATGCACCGACCTCTGATAACTTATAATAAGGCCAGGAGAATGATAGTTGCCTCCATAACTGTTTTCTGGTTTGTTCAGGTGGGCGAGGGTTCGTACGGTGTTGTACTGAAGTGCCGGCGACGCGACACGGGCCAGCTGGTCGCCATCAAGAAGTTCCTAGAGACGGAGGAGGATGCCGCCGTCAGGAAGATGGCTCTAAGGGAGATCCGCATGCTGAAGGTAAGACACGTCATTGAGATTCAGTTAGTTAATATAGGTTTTGTTAATGGTACTATACATCTAAGTTGTTCAGTTTGATGGTCTGTACTTACACCCTGAAATATGATCACACCTTTCTGATACGTAATAATTATTATAATTTCATCATAACATTCATTACTTAATGCGCCATGATAATTGTTACGTAACCAATATGTCAAAACGTCAAACAAATAGTTGCGCGCACAGATTGCATTTCGGCGCGGCGCCTGAGTTCGTTACCGACGGAACGTAATGTTGCCATTTTAAATACTCGTAATATATTTGACGGAGCAGGTACGTCTCTCTCGTTGTCGTCGCTGTGGGTGTGCTATGGGTAGTGTTGGTTATTGCGCAATAGAAAAACCGTTTCAGTTGCGCAGTTCATATCAAATTATAATTTACGTTCAAATTTATCACAGCAATTCACACACTGTAAGTACACAACACAACTATACGGAAACCGCGACAGTTTCTAAACGTGTTCACTACTCAACAGCCACCGACAAACTCTGCTTAACTCCGGTCGACCAGCAGCGTTATGTTGTGGACTCTGTCGAGCGCTACTTGGTGGCGCTGGCGTCCCGATTAGTCAAACGACGACTAACGTATTTCCGACATATTCATCTAAACATTTAGAACTAAGTATTGTATTTATTTTATTTTTTATTTTGTTATTTTTATCTCATATACGCTGCACCGGTTGACGTCATCACGTCAACGCCGGCTGTCGCTGAAAACCTGGGGCTCTGTCCAAAGACTACTAATAGCTCTGTCTCGCATAGAGTCGCAGTAATTATGCTGAGCGGTAGCCGTTTTGCGTGGATGTGACGCATAGCTTCTTTCCTTTCTTCTTCTTATTTTTATGGTGTACATAAAAAGAGTATTCGATCTATCTATCTTCCCCCAACTTGTTCTTATCGTGTTTGTGTTCTTTCTATGCGTCATGTTTACCGCAAATAAACGTATTTTCTTTCTTTCCTTTTTCTTTTCTACATGCTGTATAATTTATTCGCACGAGAAGTTATTACAGCCTTTACGTAACGAGAACGTGTGACCTGAAAAAGCGTGACTATAAGCAAGAATAGTTCTTCATTGGAATGACGTCCCATCTTATCCGGCCCGGATTGATGGTCATTTGTTTCGGTATTTCTTCTCGTAGTAGTCGACTAGGAAACACAGAACTAATCTAGATTTTTTTTAAACTGACGTGATGTAACTGATGTGTTATTTAGAGCCAATTCACCAAATACGCCACATTTATGCCAGATGCGGTTTAACCTCCATCATGTGTCCTCACATAACTTTTGATCGTAGCCACGTAAAGTTAAAGACTATGACATAATTTCCAGAAACTAAGACACGATCACTTAGTGAACATGATCGAGGTGTTTCGTCGCAAGCGGCGCTTCTACTTAGTCTTCGAATACCTGGACCATACACTGCTGGATGAGCTGGAGGCTGCACCCGGCGGTCTGGGCGAGGACACCGCTAAGAAACACCTGTATCAGCTTCTCAAGGGCGTTGACTACTGTCACCAGAATTCTGTAAGCATAACTTTCCCTTAAGCAAAATGTTGTAGCTTAGCATCCATCACACATCGGTCCGAACACCCCTGTTCCCTTGATTAACTGCACGAGATTGAAATTTTGGTTTTCGTGGAGAGGTCCACGTCCAGCTTAAGAGCGCTGTCTTATGACACAATGTCAACATGTGCCAATCGCGTTCGGGCAACCGTTGATAAGAGCACGCATCGCGCACGCGTCGCGTCCCTCAAAGTCAACAGCCGCTCTACGGGAACCATCAAGAATCCTTTGCAAAAACTGCTCTTTATCTATAGTATCCATTGTAACAACAAAAATTCGTTGAACATCCCAAGCGGTTGTGGCAAGAATGGACATCCTCGCATCTAACACGGAAGCGTGGAGGCGGCGCTTGCGACGCGTGTACTGCGCAATTCGGCTGCTGAGCGTGCGCGTGTACTTTATAAAAATTAAAATTAAAATTAAAATTAAAATTCATTTATTTCGGGTAACTAGACCCATAGAAGACAATTACAAAACATTCAACACTAATAATATAATCGAATAAAATAATAATAATAATAAAATTCATAATAAATGTCAAAAATTCAAAATTAAATAAAATTAGTTAAATAGCATTAAAATGATAAAATTACGATACTTTACAACACACACAAGACACTCAAGAGTTAATAACGCCTACAAAACGGCCTTGCCTGAACATGCCTGCTACAGCAATGCAGCATGTAGGGGCAGTCCAGTCTGTCAGCAATCATCTCCAGGACTGCGTTGGAGCTGGCCCGTACTCTGCGCACCAGAGAAATGCTCCGCCTGCGCATAGTCGCGTGAAAACAGGCGGTGCGCTCCTCCGCGAACATGCCCGAGGCGCTACAGAACCGAGGCAGCCCCACCACAATCCTAAACGCATTATTGTAGAGAACGCGGAGGTCGCTATAGCACTTCTTTGTGTAACGATTTATATCGATAAAAAATATACGTTAAGACAAAGGACTAATTATTAAACTCAAGTTCCTGAGGAAGAAGCGGCTCGTAAGCGACGAGCGCGCGCTTTCGCGCCGAATAAATCGCGCACGTATGTACGCAGCCTTATACGGTTGGTCTAGTTAGCCCAAAACACTGCTGTTGATACCGCTAGAAGGTCCCGAATACGAAAAACTTTCAGTCTTTTATGGTAGCATAAAGCTCCCTGGGTGTAAGGGACAGTCCTCCGCAGACTGATGGGGTGAATTCGGTATATCATACTAAGATGACCATGTACAGGTACATGAAATTATTTCAGGAACGTTATGGGTATCCAATAAATCTGATTTGTTTTATTACCTCACACGCAATGTATCGTTAGCGTGACAAAACGCGCGTAGCGAACGGCAGCGCAGCGAGCCTTCAGCCGCCGAGTATTTCAACATCCACTGCTGATTTTTTAATTTTAGCTGTTTTATTTACATAAATGGAGTGCTGCGTACAGAGAATGTAATTTTACATTCAAAATTAAATAAAGGAATAGTAACTGAAAATACATTAAAAAAATGAAAATTTTCCTGAAAATAATTTCGGTGGAATGTGATTCAGAATATAGAGCTGAATGCACCCTGTTAGTTTGCGGAGGGCTGTCCCTTACACCCTGTATAATAATAATGAATATACCTAATAATTATTGTTTCATGATAAAAACACAAAGCAGTTGACTTTAGTGTAAAAGTATAAATGCCTTGTTAGATAATTCACCGCGACGTGAAGCCAGAGAACGTGCTGGTATCAAACGCGGGCATCGTGAAGCTGTGCGACCTGGGGTTCGCGCGAGCGCTGGCGGCGCCTGGCGAGCCCTACACCGAGTACGTGGCTACGCGGTGGTATCGCGCCCCTGAACTGCTCGTGGCTGAGCACAGGTCAGTACCGTAATACCCTGGACGGTCAACTCCGATGCTGACTTAGCTGGTTAACTAACAAATTCAAAGCTATTTATTTGGCGTGGTATTTAAGTTGTAGGTTGCGCAAGTAGGCTGGCTTGGGAGAGACTTTTGTCCAGCATTTTTTTTTTTTCACATAAAAAGTTCACGGATACAGGTTGACTCTTAATTTAAGCGTGGAAATAGCCTGGTACAGAATAAATGATCAATGACACCCATGCTAGGAAAAACCTGCGTTACAGGAGTCCTTCGCAGTGGACGTCTTACAGCTGAATAATGTAGAAAAAAGAAAACAAAATGAAAAGAAAAGAATGAAAAAGGATGATGATTATGAAAAGTTGATAACCTATTGACATTCTTGCATAGCTTGTACTAACACAAGTGAAAAAATCGCTTAGTAGATCTGGTTCTCGTGCTGTGCGACGCGGAAAGCTGGGTGTCAAGTTTTAACCTTACCGAGGATGTTTGATCCGGATATCTGAAGCCACGGAAATCTATAGCTTACCTAAACACTGATTAGTTCTAGCAATAGCCTAACCTTTGCTTACGTATAAAAACTCTTACGTTAGCCAAGACAGCACAACTGTTGGTGTTCTGAACTGCCTGGAGAGTAAAGAGACCAACACTCTTTCAGGTACGGTCCCGAGGTGGACATTTGGGCGATCGGGTGCCTCTTTGCAGAGATGCTGACAGGCGACCCGCTGTTCCCCGGAGACTCGGACATCGACCAGCTGGCACTCATCATTAAGATTGTCGGTCAGTTTGCGTAGTTTGTGGTTTTAGCGTGGCATTATACACACATGTGGTGTTCTTCCTAGTTTTTTAAAACATGGCTGGGTTATGGTTTTAAGATCTAGTGTAGAAAAAATACTCGAATCGGTTGACTTGCTGACCCAATCGACTAACACTGGATGCGCTAAGGTAGCCCGTGAAATATCTTACCGTCATCATCTGCCTAGCCTTTTCCCAACTATGTTGGGGTCAGTTTCCAGTCTACCGGATGCAGCTGAATACCAGTATTTTACATGGAGCAACTGCCTATCTGACCGCCACAACTCAGTTACTGGGTAATACTATATCCCTTGGTGTAAGTCTGGTTCTCAGACTTTCGGGCTTCTGACGACCCGTAACGACTGTCAATGATCCGTGATCTTACCGTATTATTCATGAAAAAAAAACTATATCAAATTCTAATCATAATTCGAAAGAAATTGACTTTTCTTTCGAATTGTGATTAGAGGGAATGGATGAGAGGGAAAACACTTTTTTAAAATAGGTTTATTTAAGCGTTTAGAGTTTTTTAATGAATAAGGGGGTTCGTTTTTAGCATATTGCAGCTCTGCATTCTGAATTTCGCTACCTTTCGATCACCTTAGCTCATCCGTCATCCCCTAAGATACGGGACTCTGCTGCTTTCTTTTATTGTCTGACTAATGACTATGTTCCGTACTTCATCAGTCAGTTCCTCCCCAGGCAAGCTGGCGCCTCGTCACCAGCAGGTCGTATCCCGGCTGGCGGGCGGCGCGGCGCTGTCGGGCGCTGGCGGCGTGGGCGCGCGGGGCTCGCTGCCCGGCGCCGGCGCGGCGCGCGACCTGTTGGCCGCGTGCCTGCGCACCGAGCCGCGCGCGAGGCCGGCCGCGCAGGCGCTGCTTAGACACAAGTATGTATGCATCACAATTAGCCTATAATGTTCCCACTGTCCACGAACTGCTCTCTGATAGAGGGACTAAATCACTACGCGGGCGCAGTACGGGTTGGGAGAAAACACATGTCTTTAAATATGTAACCGACCGACAGACTGTATGTTCACCGCTTTCCCCGTCGTTATTGTGAACCGATTGTTAATTTTCTTTTTTTTTTTGAAAAGTTATGCTCTCGAAGTGGTCACCAAGTAAGAATCTGTTCCTGTTGGGGATCCCATGGAAATAAAGGGAAATCTTCAAATGTTATAGGCACACCTATAGCGATTTGGGTACTTTTTATAGTAACTCATGCGTTTTCTCTTGGAAAAAGCACCATTGGGTGAAACTAATGATGAAGACCACAGATGGCCACCGGAACCACTCAATAATAATTCTTTTACGGTTTGCGATTCGATTACTTTAATATATTTGCTAAGCAATTTACGCTCTCACAATGCATATGGTGAAGTGGAGCTGATGGTGACTTCACTATCAGCTCCAGTTCTCAATAATCCTCAATAATTAACGTCCCTGAATCGGGAAAAACAATATTTTGTAAAAGGTGACGAACAGTTAACATTAGGCTATTATAACTTCGATAAATTACAAACTGATCCACTAAAAAGTGAAAAATAAAAACTTTTTACAAAAAAAAAAAAACAGATTTCCAAAAAAACACACTACAAAGTGAAGAATAACTTTAATTTCGGAATTCAGTGGCAAAAAAGCAAAATTAAATCATTTTTATTTTGTAGTGTTTTCTTGGAAAGTATTTTTGGTTCTAGGACATACATACCTACCGATTTCTTGGTTTTTCACCAAAAACCTACATTCGCAAGCCGGAGTCGTTCATTTTGAGTTCCTTTATCAGTAGTTTTCCAATGGCAAAGACTTGGTACGACATCGGATCTCATCATTGCACTGGTCTAACATTTATTTTGCTCATTTTCAGATACTTCAGCACAGATAATTTTGCGGAGAATTTCAACGCTGAATTGAGAAAGAAATTGGGCAAAGAGATTGAGGTAACCCCTTTCTATGTCCCGGATTTGTTTTATATTGCAATGTTAAAGCTTAGTACAGTCCGCGAGGCCTAAGCTGAGCTTTGCCTTTGTGCGAGTGATTACCAAAAGTAGAGTCAGACAAAAAACGTTTAAAAATAAATTTTATTAGGTTTTAGCTAGGTACATAACGTAAGTAGGAGAGGTATACTAGTTTAAAAATAAAATAAAACTAAATAAGCAAAAATTGTTAAAATAAAGGCTAGCTATGAAATGTATGACTGCTGAGTATGTGTAAGTGTGACTGAGAAGACACAGATCAATAAATAAAATTCAAATATAAAAAGATTATAACAATTCTTCTACACCGGACATTGCATCTTCATCATTTTCATTATCACTCTCGTCTTCATTTTCACTCTCGTCTGATGTGTCGTTTGTGTTAATAATTAATCGTTCCGTTATATCATCAAGAACGGCGTCGTAACCATGAAACTTTTTTTCTATTTTTATTGCGTGGTCACATACATTTTTCCATACATGTACAGTGATAGTGTCAACTTTTTCTTTCGCTAACCTCATTATTGTATCCATATTCATTGACACGTTTTTCCTGTCATGTATTCTTTTATCATTGCCCATATATTTTCAATTGGGTTGAAATCCGGGTGGTAGGGTGGTAGACGAAGGACGCTGTGACCATGTTCTCTAAGTAAAGTGTCAATTTTATATTCAATAAATCTTTGTTTGTTTTGCAGTATCAATTGTGAGTTGTGGTTTAAGCATCGACGTAGTGATCGATATTGCAATACTTGAGCTAGTCAAAGTTTGCTCAAACCAGGAGTACTGCCATCTGAATAAGATTTCGAAGAAGTGTGGTCGTGTCTATATCTTAATCAAAAAATGTATACGTAGATAACGTATCTCATATTTTTCCATTAGAATTTTTCTATTATCTTCTGTCCTTTTCCATTAAAATCCTAAAAGAGACACTACTTTACGCAATGAACAAACTGAACCTGGATAGTTTATTTCTGTCTTCAAGTTTTCATGTATTCGCTTCATAGTTGGCACCTCTTTATCAGTAATATGAAAGTTGTGAATAGTTCTTCGGATTACCGATCTATCAAAATCGTCAATGATAATGATATTTTTCCTGCATCTGGTCTTTTTCGGAGATTTAAATTTGCTTTCGTCTTCCAAAAGACGGTTTACCTTCCAATAAAACTCTTTTGACAGTGGACAGCGGAATTCCCGTCGATGTCGCTACCAATTATGCTGATGTACATTTGACACCGCCAGATTGGACACTTGACATGTCTTTATCGTTCATGTCTTTAAAATAAGTATTTAAATTACACAAAATTTCTTTTACTTGGCGATTTAAAGGTTTTCGTATTCTTCGTTGATTTGTGTTGGTAGCCATTTCACTAATAAATCGAACACAAAAACAATATTAAGAATTAAATACGTCACGCTGCTACCAGTACAAGAGGTGAAGTGTGGAAGGTGCGCGGTGGAGTTGCGTCGCGCGAGGGACGCACCGCGCCTCAGGCCGATTGTATAAAGTCGTTTAAACAAAGGAAAGGACGCGTCGCGCTCTAGGCCGACGTCACACCCACACTATGTGCACTCACACAAATGCAAAGCTCAGCTTAGGCCTCGCAGACTGTATGTAATCATCTAAATGTTCAGTCTCCGCAGTCGCAACAAGGCAGTACAGCGCGCGTGGCAGGCAAGCCCCGGCAACAATGGACGCTGAACATTATATCGGTATAACATAATATTTTCTATTAAACCATACTGTCCCACTGCTGTAGATTTCCCGGTAGGTTTGCACATCTTTATCTTTTTCCCCTGCCTCTATCTTTCTCTCTCTCTCTATCTCCCCTTCCTCTGCGTCTCTCTCCCCCCGTCCATCTGCCTCTCACTCTCTCCCCTCCTTCTGTGTCTCTCTCTCCCCCTGGCTTTGCGTCTCTCTCTCTGCCCATCCCTGTGCATCTCTCTTACCCCGTCCCTCTGCCTCTCTCTCACCTCGTCCCTCTGCATCTCTCTCTCCCCTTCCTCTCCATCTTTCACTCACCCCCTCCCCCGCCCTCTGCCTCTATAACATAATATTTTCTATTAAACCATACTGTCCCACTGCTGTAGATTTCCCGGTAGGTATGCACATCTTTATCTTTTTCCCCTGCCTCTATCTTTCTCTCTCTCTCTCTCTCTATCTTCCCTTCCTCTGCGTCTCTCTCTCCCCGTCCATCTGCCTCTCTCACTCTCTCCCCTCCTTCTGCGTCTCTCTCTCCCCTCCTTCCACGTCTCTCTCTCCCCCTGGCTTTGCGTCTCTCTCTCTGCCCATCCCTCTGCATCTCTCTTACCCCGTCCCTCTGCCTCTCTCTTACCTCGTCCCTCTGCATCTCTCTCTCTCCCCTTCCTCTCCATCTTTCGCTCTCCCCCTCCCCCGCCCTCTGCCTCTATAACATAATATTTTCTATTAAACCATACTGTCCCACTGCTGTAGATTTCCCGGTATGTTTGCACATCTTTATCTTTTTCCCCTGCCTCTATCTTTCTCTCTCTCTCTCTATCTCACCTCCCTCTGCGTCTTTCTCTCTCCCCCTCCCCCGCCCTCTGCGTCTCTTTCTCTCCCCCTCCCACTGCCTCTCTCCCTCCACTCCCCCTCCCTCTGCGTCTCTCTCCTCTCTCCCCTCCCCTTTTCTCTGCGTCTCTCTCCTCTCTCCCTCCCTCTGCATCTCTCTTACCCCGTCCCTCTGCATCTCTCTTACCCCGTCCCTCTGCCTCTCTCTCACCCCGTCCCTCTGCCTCTCTCACCCCGTCCCTCTGCCTCTCTCTCACCCCGTCCCTCTGCCTCTCTCTCACCCCGTCCCTCTGCCTCTCTCTCTCTCCCCTTCCTCTGCGTCTTTCGCTCTCCCCCTCCCTCGCCCTCTGCCTCTCTCTCTCTCCCCTTCCTCTGCGTCTTTCGCTCTCCCCCTCCCTCGCCCTCTGCCTCTCTCTCTATCTTCCCCTCCCTTTGCCTCTCTCTCTTTCTCTCTCTCTCTACCTCTGTCTCACCGCTGACTATTATATTGTCCGCCCGGTCTTTCATAAACGAATCCAAATAGTCAAGCCACATTTCCGACGCCTGTCTCAATAAGAACGCTTCCTCGCTCTTCAGACTGCATAAAGACCAGCATTATGATTTAGCGTAACTTTACGTGATGACACAAACAGCCAAACATGGAAAAAGTTTTTAGCCATTCAGATGTTAGCTAACATGTTGCTTTAAATATGTTTAGAGTAGAACTAAACACGTTAATTTGGATCTTTACCTGTGTAGGACACCTCCAGGTCGCGGACAGACAGCACGGCGGGCGAGTCTCTCATCGACTACAACTATACAACACCCAGTAAGTACTATTTCTTTCTTAATATCTGCCCAAATCCTTACATTTTAATCGAAGACTGCTAAAATTAAGGAAGAAAATTGTAAAATTTGGCACTTTTTGCCCCTCCCTAGGATTTTCTCCACGCGTTTGCAGACAAAATATTACACAACTCATTCGTTTTGTTTCGGAAATTAACCCAAAACCCTTTAAACTTATGAAACGAGCCGTTGCATTCATGAAACTCTTCTAAAACATGTCATATGTATTTCTTAGATTCTGAAGCACAAATGGAGACGAGTCCGATGGAGAAGAAGTCGCAGCCCATTCGCACTATCTGTGAACCCACACACGATACCATAGAGGTGGGTAACTAATTGATGGGCGCAGACCATTATAAGGTAGGATATTCACGACCGACGTAAAACCATTAGTTAGTTAGCAATGTAACTCTTATCTCGGTGAAGTAAGGTATAAATTAGAATGAATGCCGAGAGTTTTATCAAACTCATGGCAATCATTATAATTTGTACTTTATAATATTGTGACAAGAGTTACATGGCATTGACTTACTAATGGTTTACGTCATTCAAATTTGATCGTGAATGTGCTTCTTAAGGCCCGTTGTACACGGCACGGTTTCTGTACGGAACGGCGCACTAGCCGCACCGCAGAATAATAGTGTGAATTTGTTTATGACACGGCAAACCACCGGTTGTATGGTATACGGCGACGGCGCTGT
This sequence comes from Fissipunctia ypsillon, assembly GCA_947568875.1. Lineage (NCBI taxonomy): Eukaryota > Metazoa > Arthropoda > Insecta > Lepidoptera > Noctuidae > Fissipunctia > Fissipunctia ypsillon. The sequence goes on along the minus strand of OX387660.1, from coordinate 19,141,181 downwards.
GCTGTAGTGTCGCCGCCGTCGTGTCGTCAACAAGCTTCCATAGTGATCCATACAACACTGACAACCGTGCCTACACACGGCGAACCAACCGTAGTTTTTCACGGCAAAAAAAACGTGTGTGTACAACAAGTCTTAAGTACATCGATCAGATACTTATGTCACAGGCAAAAACCCGTAGGCACCTCTTTATAATTTTATGCTATTCTGGATTTTGTTTCAACATTGTTTCATGGTGGTCCAATGTGTGTAGTCGGTGATCGATATTATACAGGGTCATATTAAATTATCTAGCGAAACTCTGCAGACGTGATGGATATTGATACATAAACACAATAAAACAAAACAAAACTGTGTTTCTAAACTCATACTTTAAGTAATAACCAACCTGCGGTTGTTGAGCCCAAAAAAACCACCCATCACGTCTGCGGAGTTTCGCTTGCTAATTTAATTTGACCATGTAGAGAGCTGTCAGAGGCTCATTAGGGTAACAACTTTGATCACTTTTCCGATTGTTCTTATTTTTTCGTACAAAATTATAGTTGTTGCGTTTTAGCATAGCAATAGTGGTCATTGACCCACTTCCTTTTTTCAAAAAAAATTATTTCAAAAACTGAATTAAAGTCCGTTAATGTCCCGAATCAATATGTATCGTGATCTTCGACATGTTCCAATAACGAAAAACCATACTTAAATAGTTTATTGTTCGGGTTCCTACGGAGAGGTTCCCCTAGTAAGGAAAGAGCAATGACCGCTATTGCCACGCTAGAACGCGACAACTATAGTTTAAAATGATGGATGTCTTCAGCACGCCGCTCCACCTGCGTCTGTGACGGCACTGCCGCCGGCGCCCCGGCCCGCGCTGCCGCGATCACTTGCAAGAGCCATCAACGACACGTTCCAAGTAACAAATAAATAGTTATATTTTACTTATTTATTGAAATCCCTGTAGCCCTGAACCCTGTTATAGAGGATTCCTGCACTTATCTACTGACATGATAACGGAGCGATTCTATTGGGATGACGTAATGAAACCGACTGCATTGAATGTTCGTTGAACACTGATTATTTACAATATTAGGTACAAATGCCATGTGTGTGCGGAATGCACAGCGCGTGACTCGGAGATTAAGTTATGGGGAACCATACATTACTTATTACATAGTCACTCTGCCGTTAGTTCACAGGGTAACTTTAGGCAAGGCCACAGTCGGCAAAGTCAAGTAAACAACATTTTAACACTATAATTATTGCAAAGACCTAACTTTCCAAGGTGCAATCTTTAACTATGAAGACTGTGAACGTGTGATGCCCATATAATCCAGTACAGTCAATCACAATGACACGGGCGTCAATATATTATGTACTAGCTGTACACTTCCCTACTTGAATCGGATTTTGTTCACATTTCCATGGGTTTTATTTTTTTGCGCGGAACCCTAATTCTTTTTCTAAAATAAACGCAGCCTAAGTTACTCCCTATAACATCGTCAAAATTGGTCCAGCCGTTTCGGAGATTAGCCGGAACAAACAGACAGACCGACAGACAAAAATGTTTAAACATTGTTTTTTTTTTTGTTATAAGTATCGTTTATACTTCTATATACATTTAGTAAAAAGTTGTTATTTTGACATTACAAACAGACATTTCAATTTTATTTATTTGTATAGCTGAGCTTTAGGGGGATACACCAAGATTCGCAAAAAAAAATCTGGGAATCGTCACAAGCATATTTTGAGATTAAGTTATTTTTCAGACGTTTCCTGTACCAGTGAACACGTACCCAAGGACGCCATATATTAAAAAGTAAGTCGTAAGTACTTAATACCTAGTCCTGACAGTAGAGCCCTAGTAGTATACCACTAATAGTCGGCTAGTTTGTTTTATGCAATTACATAACATATCTTCACGCCTGTATTCCCCGAAGGGTTGGGCAGAGGTGCACCATTAATACACCCACCCAAATAAGTATTATTTCAAATTCTACAGTTATGGAGGTACAAAAAAAATACATTGTATAAATAAATTTTGAATAAATGAAAATTGCGGGACTTATCTGCATGAGGGTTAATTGATGAGTGTTGAGGTCCACCATTGCCCTCATTCCGCTAATTCACTTTTAGTGGTATATCCTGTTTAAGACTTAAATAAGAAATTCCTTTTTCCTCTCGTACCGATTGGGAAATAAATATTTTTCGGGTTTAGGACGTATTTTGAATTGCGACGTGTTGTGTTACATTCGCCTTTATGTCTGGTTTGTCGTAAACTAAATTTGTATCTAAAATCAAACCGTGCGCGCCCACCTGATGGGGTCTCCCATCGGCAAAAATGACAAGCTTCCATACAAACTCTCGATCACCTATTTAACTCCTTTAGGGGAATTCATCCTTTAGATAAAACTAAAGTGAGCACTAAGGAAGGATTTAATAATTCTATCTTAGGGAGCCCACACAAAACTACGATGCGATGCGAATTCGCAGTTTAGTGTGGGAGCCCTTAGGCCCGTATTACGTCATAACCTCACTCAAAACTTACAACATTACTTAAAATTCGTTTAAAGCCTTTTGATTGGTTGAAACTAGTCTTCAGTAACGCTTCAGGTTCTGTAATACGGGCCTAAGTGTCACTTTTGTCATAATAAGGAACCATTGCGCAAAGTTATCATCTTCTAGACCCAGCGGTTTAGGCTGTGCGTTGTCTGACAGTAAAATACCATGATCATCAACGTTCTATTCCTACAGGAAAGAACTTTGATGACGATTTTAAATAAGTAGATCCGTCACTTCAGTCCACATTATCTTAACCTCTGGTCTTCTGACATCCGTCAGGGTGAACAACAAGTTGGTGATGGATGAGGAGCTGCTCCGAGGTCGTGCGGCCGCTAAGAAGGGAAACAAGAAGACCGCACCGGAACTGTTGCTGCCTTACGTGCCGGGGGGTAAGCAGCACAACAGGACTGGTGGCACCAGAGGTAGGTGTGCCAACATCTGTGGTGACTGATTCCGTAACATCTTTGTTTTATATCATGCTGGCGACCCGCCAGCAACAAAACATCAAGAGATCTCGATGTTTTACAAAACGTATATAGAGATCTCTTGATTCAATATAGGATGACTAGTAATTAGTGATCGATACTTAAACACATAATTGATTGTACTCATGATAACAAACAACTTTTACTATGCGACCACCTACCTGAAATCGTGAAAAAAAAATCTGCTGTTCCCTACATTTTGACGAGTTATGAGAACATAAATGTAAGGAACAGCTGATTTTTTTCGCGATTTTAGGTTATGTCCCGTAGTAAAAGTTGTTTGTTATCATGAGTACAATCATGTGTTTAAGTAGCGGTCACGCTATATATATAGGTAAGTTTAATGTTTATGTACATAAGTATAATACCTGGATTATATTCTAAAGAATATTTAAAAATAATGGTGAAAACCGCATCAAAATCCATTGTGTAGTTAAGAACAACAACAAAGAACAACAAGAACAAGAACAACAACAGATACGAAATGTGAAAATGTAACCAAGTAGACTACGACAAACAGTCTGTCTTTGACATCATCATGGTGAGACAGTCGTTTTGCCGAACAACTTGTCTGTGGTTTGAAAGTCTAGCTTTTATTAAAGGAGACCCCAGTGGGCAAGCGGAGGGCGGAAAGCCTGCTGCCAGCTCCAGGTCATTAGAAAATCTTTTGTTTTGAGTTTAAATTATAATAACATTATTTTATTATGCTTGCCAGCAACCAACAGTCCGGTGAAGAAGGGAAAGAAGCCGGCCCAGGTACAGCACTCGAAAGCGTACGACAACTGGGACGGAATTGTGAGTCTGAACTTAAGAGCGTTTACGACGTACGGCATTTCATAGAAACTTTTAAGTCCTTGTTTTTCGAAATGAATTAACCGATTTTAATTAAACTTCATACGTACGAGTATAAGCAGGATACATAGGTCTAAAAAGTTAGTTAAGAACATTTTCGAAATTTCATATTTACAAAAAGATTTCGAAATCTGTTTCTGTAGAAAATCGGTAGAATTTAGCTGTAACATTTTTCGAAAATGTTCTTAACTTTTTAGACCTATTGTAGCGAAAAAAATAAAAAAGGAAATGCACTTTTTCGCTAAAACACGTTTAATTTTGTAATATTAAAAAAAAATTGAAAAAACATTAAAAAGTAAAAAAAAATGATTTTTTATGGTATAAAAAGAGTTGCAGGTTGATTTATGTAGAGAAAAAATAATTAGCAGAGAACTTTGGTCCGTTAGGGTGAAGTACACGAATAACGAAAGAAAAATAAAACGTACTAACTAACTAGTCGATTGCAATCGCTATTAGGTAACGCTCCCAAAATAAACCGTAATGGAAAAAAAGATCAGAGAACCAAGGTATCTCGCATTTTACAGATTTGAAAATTTAAAATTAAATAGTCAATGAATTAAAAATCAGCAGAGAGTTACTAACTACATTATTAAACTAGTAAGGTGTACTGGGGTAATTCCGACGGGAATTTTTACGAGATGTCTAGAGGTCTACATTTCGGTTAGTTATGTAAAGTAGTTTCATATTTACTGCCATTAATAAGCGACTTCGGTTAACTTAATGAAAAGATTTAACCAATGGATATATTAGATTCATAAATATGTAGTTGGATTCACTAGATAGAGCATTTTGAATTTTTGAATTATAATTTTTTGGTTTACGGGAAATTACGAACTATCTTGGGGTTATTCCGAAATTATTTAAACGTCGACTTTATTGTACTTTGACCAAAGGTTTACATTTCTTTTTCAATCGTATTTACCCCTTACACAAAAGTAATCTGCCGTCGTAATTAGAAAAGGCACAACTAACATTTTACAAATGTTGAGAAAATCGAGATTAAAATATTTTATGAATTTCGTTAAAAACAACACGTTTAAAATGTGTTTTTTGAAATTGTGTAAATGTAAAAAATTGCGTTTTTTTAGTATGTATACAACGATAGCAATATTATATTTTTAATTTTAATGAATATAGTTAATAATTAGCATATTTCTTTTTAACTTAACATAAAAAATAACATGAAAAGAACAATATTATGTTTAAAAGGCACATATAACCAAATATGCCTTTTCAATGTAAAATTTTCAGTAAAAATTAAAAATTTTACGATAAAAAGGCATATTTAGTCGTTTGTGCCTTTTCACTGTAAATTATCAAAATAAATTACATAGGTACAGTACTGTAAATATTAGAATGAATTCCTAATATTTATATTTTATACTTTGTGAGTGTATTTTACTGTGTCTCCGCAGTGGGATTGTATATTTTAAAAGAGGCTGATAAATGTCATTGTATAAGAAATAAAATAAGGCAGATGTAAGAAAATAAAACATTTATTTCAAAAAGTTTACACAAACAAAATTACAAAAGTACTAACAATTATAAATTATATCAATAATATTGAAGGACTCAACAGAACAAAAACATAATTGTTTACTAAAAATGACACTTCAAAATCTCTCTTAGTTAAAAATTAGGAACCACAGCCAGTTAGGAACTTCAATATATTTATCAAAAAAAGAAAACGAAGTTTACCAAAAACAATAATTATCATAACAATTATGTATCAAACATCTAAGTACATTTTTATCACAATCCAATGAATGGAATTAACTTCTTATTACTAAAAATGGCACTATGCATCTCTCTATCACAATCTTGACAAGGTTACAAAATAGTAGGAACTTTTTATTATCAAAATTAAACAAAAAAATAATTCTAAACCTGAAAATTCAAAACTTGAAAGCACCTAATATTAATTCTCATAATAATTAAATCGACACTAAAGTGGGTATAAAAAATCAGTCGCATTATTTCAATCTTCTTGGTTTTGAAACAAATCGACTGCTCGATCATTTACAGGTAAAGTTTCCCAAAAAATCCTCCTGTTAGTGGGCATAAGTGGACCAAGCTTTGTGAGTATGGCAGATTTCCTTTCACTGGTGATACCCCTCGGAACAAGCTTTTGTCGTGGTGGTATCCCTTCTTTAATATTTTTTAACTTAAGAAAATCTAGCTCAAAGTATTTGTCAGTACCATGACTGCGTTTATAAAAAAGTAAATTCGATCCTCTTCGAAAATTTGCCTCAGAAATATTATTCATGTAAGCTCGCGGGTTGGAGTTTTTTATTTTATACGTCGAAGAGCAGTCTTCATAATCATAAAAGTCTTGAACTCCCATCTTCTTTACCATGGTGCGAAAGCCAGTATCAGATACAGCTTTACAAAAGTCTTCAAAGTCGTAGATACGCTTTTTTGTTTTCAAAGATCGTTCCACTCTGTGATGGAATTCATCTGCAGCCTTAAATGTATGACCGGTCTCCAAGTAGCGTAAAGTTATGGATTCAAAGTTAACTTCTGCAGAATTTACTAAATATACGAGATATGAATAAAGAGACCAGTTTTTATTCTGTGCTGCACAGTTATCCAGCCACAGAATTATATGTTTAAGATCTCGGTTTTGTTTGAAAAAGGCCCCTAAGCAGCTAATGATGTCCTCTTTTTTTCGGCCTGATATGGCTTCATGCCATAGGGCTGCAAATGTAAGACCCATGTCATGTACATGTTTATAGCCAATTGGCACAAAACGGTTGAAAACAATAAGGCGCAGGCAAAACATCACTGTTTTGAATTCCTCCATACGGGGTAACTTTATTACCTTTTCTAAATCTACAGCAAAATGAGGGTTTCAGGGTTATTCTTCTTCTGAGTCTGGTTATCAGCGTCATCTTCATATTTTTTCGAGCTAAAATATACCTCTCATGGTGTTCTTCGTAACTTTTACACTCCTGGCAATGTCTGTGCCTAATCATTTCTCGCTGAGGGTTGTGTATGATAAATTTTTCACATATCTCACATTCTTCTTGGCCTAATTTTGTAAATGAGATGTTAAGTGTTCTTACAAGTTTTCTGTAAAATCCATAAGATACTTGCGTTTGAGGATCAGTTTCACAGTAATGCTTGTACATCATACGTATATTAAGGTCTGAAGGTAAATACGTTTTATTAGGTGCGTGCTCACGTCTGTAGTGTGATATTGCGGGATTAAATGACATTATATGATCCGTGATTTTAGTAGGTTCAATTTTTTTAGGATTCGGGTTGTGTCCACGGCCGGAATTGATTCCAGTATCTGCAGTTACTGATGATACTGGAATCAATTCACCGCTATTATAGTTACTGTCAATAACATTTCTTACTGCTTTACAGTTATTTTTGGTGTAGCATAAGGTAGTGAGGAAAAAAGTTTTGCAAACTGGTACTTTGTCACCATTTTCATCCATCAAAAAATATGTTACAGTCTTTGATCGAGTGTAATGTTTACCTTCATTCACATCATTTTAAATAGAAAGGGCATAACTGCCAGTTGTGACTTTTCTTTCTACATGAATTGCTAAAATGTTCGTATAAAAAATAAAGCACAATTGCCACATAAGCCTTTTATATTTAACGTACGTCACTTATGCCCTTTCCATTAAATATATCAATAATAAAAAGGTGAAATAAAAGTCATATCTCACAATATGCCTTTTTATTGTAATAAAACTTAAAAAATGATGCAGTTGTGCCCTTTAAGCTTATGCTATCTCTGTTTATTTTGTAGCTAAAAATCCACAAAAAATCAGGCAGATAGGCCTTTTTTTTTTCCTGATTCCGAATATATATATAACTCATTTTGACAAAAAGTGTTAGTTGTGCCCTTTTTCGGTAACACGGCAGTAATAGTATCGCCAATATCATTTCTTATAGTTTTGTATTTCGGAATTACCCCAAGAAGAGAATTTTATGGATTTTCGGAATATACCCTTTTTTGGAATTACCCCACATAAAAATATCGTATAAAACCGTTGACATAACGTAATTACGTCCGGCGAGGTGTCGTAGACTGTAGGAAGTGGTTCTTTGCTCAGGAGCTGGCGTTGGTTGCGTGAACTTTCGCAGTCAAGATGCGGTCCAACACTCGGCGTTGACCAAGGACGTCCAGCGTTATTTTAGGCCAAAACCTGGAGGCCGAATGGCGGCCTCCAGGTTCAATCCTGTTCAATCCTAAGACAAAATGAATTAGGGTTAGACCAGAGTGATCAGACTGAACTTCCGATTGAGGAAAACTGTTAAAAGATACGTACCAGGAAAAATAAAGGTGAAATCTCCTGACTGGTACTCAATACTCAATACACCATACTCAATATCTTTATTGCTTTACCATAATGTGTACTAATAGATAGGACGGCACGGATAGCAACTTGCTATAATTAAAATAACTCAATTTCACAAATTACACGTAAATTTTTAACAAACTGGATCAGTATCCACAGCACAACTTCTTGCAACTGAAGAAAAAATGAGGACCCATCTGTCAGAGAAAAAATAATTCGAGTCACGAAATAAAAAGGTAAAAAATCGACCAGACTCAATGACAAACAAAAAAAAAGGTTGACAATAAAGAACCAAAAAGTTTTGACATGCAGAGTTATGCTGCACTATGTATCCTGCTTATACGTATGAAGTTTCATTAAAATCGGTTTATTCATTTCGAAAAACCAGGACTTGAAAGTTTGTATGAAATGCCGTGCGTCATAAACACTCTTAAATACTCCCAGTCCCTTGTATATACTACACTAGCTTTCACTACTTTTCCACTGAAAATATCACCTGAAGGCGTTGCGTATTCGTTTTCTTAATCTACAATTCAGTACGCTCCTACCAAATAGACTTGACCGGTTCTATTTCAACACAGTTACCCTCTTCCCTTTTAATTGTGAAGCTAATGTAGGTATTGATGATGGCCAAGCCTTGGATCTGCCACACTCTTACGATCATTACAATATTTCTGGTTGCCCAAATTAATTCATAGAAAATGACATGTTGCTCAAATGACTTATTAATATATGTCTGGTTGCTCAAATGACTTCTGAAAATATTTCTGGTTGCTCAAATGACTTTTGACTTTTTCTCGTAAACAGCGTAGCGGAATGGAGATCTCGAGCATCCGATCGCCAACTAACCTGCCCTACATGTGACCGTACCACAGCTACTGGTGGCCCAACCACCGGTAACTACCAGGAACCGTCGTCACCACCGCGAACAAAGACTGCTGTTATCGTGCATTCACGTTACGAACGTTACAAATCAATAGTGGAATATTATTTTAATTTAGTTTTAAATTAGGTATCTTTTTAAATTACCAAATTGTTTATGTCGATATTCAATCGATTACGAAATAACAGTTTATCGATTCTTTTTCGGTTTTTGGATTTTACTCATAGGTAAGTATGTGCAATCGAATGGATTATAAATCAATTGTTTTTGTATCGAAAAATGTTTCAGGGTTTATCTACACAAGAGAGAGAAAGAGAGCGAATCAAAATGTTGTATCTAATTGGTGAATCGATAAACCCACGATTTTTAATTCGATTGATTTATCGATTTCATTTATTTTCACTCTGTAAACAGATGGGCGCAGGCCAATCTTACGTCGGATCTTAGAATATTAGAATAACAACCGATAGTAAGTACCTAGATTAGATTACCAATTCTGTTACTTGATTTATAAATTGTTTAAATTATAATTATTAATTAATTAATTAATATCTTAACATGGTTAAAACGGATCGTATTGTCGCAAACAGACATGCCAAAGGGTTTTTTAGAGAATAGAATTTTGTTATTTTGACTAGTTTTGCTGCTAAGAGGAGCGGTGACAGGGAACGTTGTTTGTAAATATGTATAGTGTTACATTTTATTACACGCAATAAACACTTTCAAAATATCTTGTTAGTTTTATTACATAATTAGCTTATATCACACTTTTATCAACTCTCACTTAATAACCTTTATTTAGAGGGAAGCGCCAAGGTAGCCCGCGAAATTAAAATTTTCTTACGATTTTTGCAATTTGCAGCTCAGTGTCTGGCTGTATGTTGATCAAAGTAGGATTCGCGACCGTAACAAATATGTATTTACAGAATTGTTATCATTAAAATCAGTATACAATTCCTTAAGTTAGTATAATCCTGAAATGTTAAGATTTCATGAAATAGTCGTTCAATCTCGTACTTGGTCTTAGAGAGTTGTATTGATGACTTAAATGGCTATAATTCTGTAACTACATATTTGTTACGGTCGCGAATCATATTTTAATGAACATACAAACTAATACTGACCTGCAAATTGCAAAAAACGTAAGAAAATTTGAATTTCGCGGGCTACCTTGGCGCTTTCGCCATAAGTGAGAGTTGATAATTGTGAAATCAAAAAAGAGGTCCTTAATCATAGACTTTAGGTACACCCAAGTGAAACTTTACTAACTATTTTTTTAAACACAAACAAACAGTTTCCCTTACAAAATAATGCTTAATTATAACTTTTTTTTGCAAATGATCAAGTCCAAAATTAGTGAATAACTTGCATATTTAGACTCGCCAACCGCTGTTTCTATATTATCTGTGGCGGCGCGCTCTATGGTGGCGCGTCGTCGCAACAGCTGATTGGTTGTTGTGGCGCATACCCCACGGTGGAATGTTGGATTCGGGCGTCTTTAATTTATGATATTACTAGCTTTTGCCCGCGGCCTCGCCCGCGTAGTTGTCGGAAAATATCCCACGGGAATGTCTTACTGGGATTAAAAGTACCCTATGTTCCGTAATACTCTATTGGTTTGCGCCGCACACGCCAGAAAGCTCCCAGTCGGCATGATTTTTTCCGACATCTTCAACATCATATTTCAGCCAATCTAAACGAAACCTTAATGAATTATACACCTAAACCTTCTTCATGAATAATTCTGTCCATTGGTGAAAACCGGATGAAAATCCGTTCGGTAGTTTTTGAGTTTACCGCGTTCAGACAGACGCAGCGGGAGGACTGCTTAGTTAAGATTATTCCCGTCACGCTCTAATAACAAATAAGGAATAACTTTTGACCGAGTGGACCAATTTTAATAAAAAGTATAAAAAAAAATAACCAACTTCCAAAAAAAAAAACACCACAAAGTAAAAAATAACTTTAATTTCGGAAGTCGGTGTCTTTGGTTTAGTATTTTCGTTTTTTGCCACCGACTTCCGAAATTAAAGTCATTTTTCACTTTGTGGTGTTTTTCTTGGAAGTCTGTTGTTTTTTTTATATAAATAAGGTTTTATTTTCCACTTTTTAGTTGTGGTACCTACCCCACCCAAATTCGTATAAAACTACTTGCTAAGTAAATAACAGTGATAGGAAATTATTATAACATCATCAACATACACTATGGGCGGGTTGTTTCACGTCTACTTAACGCACGCGTATACGTCAAACTTGGCGCTAACTATCGTCAAACCGAATAAAGCGTTGTTTCATAGAATTATGGCCTTAACGTCCATTAAGTAATAACGGTTACAGTGGTGCTATTCTGTAAAGATCCTACAGTGAAAAGTGAGCGTGAACTGTCATCCCACCTTACTCTACTAGGAATTGAGCTCACTTCAGTCACTTCAAACTCACTTCACCTAAGTGCTCACGGTGTGATGTTTACAGAATAGATCGGCAGTAACCAGTGCCATACCCACTGGTTAACGTCATTTTGTTCTCAAACATCTGCGCCAAACAGTAATACAATAACATTATTGACTCTCTTTTATTGTATTCGTCTTTGTTCGACGATATTTCATCTGATGATGAAACAATTAATAGTGTAGAAAGGAAGAAAAATATCAGGTTGGCACAAAAGTAATGATACACTTGGTTTACGTTTTATATTTTTTTATTATTATTACAATACAAAAAGCTTAGTCAATGATGTAATCACCGTTAGCATCTAAGACTTCTTGCCAACGATCCGGCAAAGTTTGGATGCCTTTCGCCCAGAACTCTGATGGCTGTGCCTCGAAAAAGTTGTTCAACTCCGCCTCTACATCCGAGAAATCTTTAAATTGTTTTCCCCGCAAATGTTGTTTCAGGGCTTTGAACAAATGATTGTCTCATAGGGCGAGGTCTGGGGAATAAGGTGAGTGGGGTATCGTCTCCCAGCCCAAGTTCTCCAACTGTTGGCGAACGGCAGATGTGACGTGAGGTCGAGCGTTATCATGTAGTAAAACTACATTGACTCGTCTTCGTCGTTTTTTCTTGATAGCAGCAGATAGTTTTCTGAGCTGGGTTGAATATTTGTCAGCGTTTATAGTTTTATTTTGTAATAGTTAAACAGCATGCCTTGCGCGTCCCAGAAACAGCAAAGCAGAAGCAGTTCTTTTGACTCAGCTTCGGTTGAGTTGGTGGCGTTTCTTCTCGAAACAGCCAAAAAGCACGACGTGTATCGTTCTGGTAATAAATCCATGATTCATCTCCAGTAACCAGATCAGACAAAAACGTTACGTCGGGGTCGCAGCAAAAGTGATTGACAGATAGCGACACGGACTGCACGACTGGCGTCTGTCAGGATGTGTGGTATCCACCGTGTCAAAACTTTTCGATACCCAAGCTCATGCTGATGGTATTCCACGGCGTGGTGACTGCAGTTAAGTGCTTCCGCTAATTCACGAGTAGTAGCATCCGGATTCGACTGCAGTTCGCGGCGTAAATCGTCATCATTCACTGCGGGTGGTCGTCCTGCAGTGCTATTCTCTAAAAGACACGACGAGCTCGTCGTCGAGACAGCCTCGAGTTCGACCGAGCGTGTAGCGCTGATTCAAACCGTATTCACTAGCGTGGTTGTTGTCGTCGACGAACCCTAGGCTGTAGCCTCGCGTCACTGTTTCGTAGACGAATTAAGGGCTTGAAACATTATTTAGGTCATAATCGATCAATCTCGACTGAGAGTTTTATAGCTTTAAAATATATAATAGAGGTCTATCTTTAAATACTATAAGGAATAGAGTAAAACTATAAACAAATTTCATAATTGTAACAGTTTATTGCAATTTATTATTACATTTTAAGGAAGGCTGAATAACGATTCCTTTGCCTATTTTGAGCAACGCGACACGGAGATGAATGTAAACAAAACAAAACACTTCACTCGTAATCGGTGACTCTGTGCTTCACTCGTAACAACCCGACCTAAAAAGGTTCGAAAAACAATTGAATTCTAGTTTAAAAACTTTTAAAATGTGCATTGCATCAAAATTATTTGTATCAATGATGCAATGTGAGTCTACAATAGATGTTTATTCAGAATTAAAACGGAATGTACTTAGATAACAACTTATACCTAATGTGAGTATTATATTAATGTTATTTTCCTCTTGGTTAAACCACTGGAACGAACTCGCTGACGCATATATTTATTTATTTACTTAAGGTTCACCCACAGCACATACATACACATACATATAATAAATCATACGATAATATTCTAAATATATATACCAATTACGGGGAAACACAACACTGACAACAAAGACGCCAGATTACCGCTTAGTTGCTAACTAAAGTCTAGCTGTACAATGGGTTAAGAAAATCGGATATAAATTTTGTTACGAGGAAAGTGAAAACAGAGTAATTAATTCATTCATTAACAGTACAGAGAAATAATTTGACTACGTTTCATTGGTGTGTAGGGAGGTCAAGATTCTTGATTTGAACTTAACCCTACGGTCATTAAATATATCCGCTTCGGGTACGGACCTATTAAATGAATTAAGGTTGTCACACATCTTAGCGAGTGGTGAGTTGAGACCTGTGTTTGTGGAGGTAGTAGGGCGCTATAGAATTGTGGTTATGGGAAAGCGTGGAATTGTAGGCGGGACTTTCAATAGAATGCGCGATAGCAGTTCACTATAATCTATGCGGCCGTTCACTAGTTTGTGAAGGAACGTAAGGCTATGCATAATTCTTCTTTGCCATAGAGGGGTCATTTTAAAGAAACTCAGACGCTGCTTATAGGGACATCTATGGGATAAGCCAGGGGATATAAATACGAGGTGTCTGGTGAAAGCCCGTTGTATGCTCTCCAGTCGCTGAAAATGTTTTGCGTAAAAAGGTTCCCAGGCAACGCTGGCATATTCCAGCGTCTATTAAAACTAAAATGGTCCTATACAATGCCTTAGTACGTAGCAACGTACTAGGGCATTGTATAAACCCTTTAAATTTTAATAGATGTGAATTCTTGCGTATTACGCTTAAGAAACCCTAACAATTGCGCAGCTTTTTTAACGCAACTATCTACATGTTGCTTGATTGTTAATATTTTATCCACGATCACTCCGAGATCCCGAATCTCATCAACCTTAGTTAGTGTTACGCTATTGATTTTATATGATGTTACACTAGATTGTTGTTTATTTTTTGTGAATGTAATGTGGAAACATTTCTTGACGTTTAGAGCCATGCCATTTTTATTTTACCAATCTTGTATTCGATCCAAGTCACTTTGAATCGCGACCGAGTCGTCTGGTGAAGTTATCGTCTTATAAATCTTTAAATCGTCAGCGAACATTAAAAACTTGCAGTTTTGTATTTGATCTGCTATATCGTTAACTAGCTTTTGCCCGCGGCTTCGCCCGCGTGATTTTCGGAAAATATCCCACGGGAACGTACTACCGGGCTTAAAAGGAAGCGTAGCGATCGGAAATAACAATGAATTTTTTATCAAACTCGGAAAGATAAAAATGGTTACTTAGAAGATAGACGTATGTATGCTACTTATTGCGGATTTTTTTAAGATGTACAATCCTTTAGAATATTAATAAGTTTAATGTATCTCTTACGGTTTACGCGGCGCATGCCAGTAAAGCTCCCCAGTCGGCATGATTTTTTACACAAAACCTTAATGAATTATACTTAAACCCACTTAAACCTTCCTCATGAATCACTCCGTCTATTGGTGAAAACAGTTTGGAAATCCGTTTGGTAATTTTTGAGTTTATCGCATTCACACACACAGACAGACAGACGCGGTGGGGGACTTTGTTTTATAATAAGTAAGGATTTATTGATCAATTTATAGACTTATTTTTTAATTTATTGATCAAAGGAAAAATTAAATTTTCATATCAACTGTTCCTCCTTTTTCACCCCGAAAGAGGTTTATTTAATAAACACCTTCTATCATGTTTTTCGTCATTTAATGATTAGATTACTTTTGACTTAATTTAGATACGCAGTGAAATCCTCCTCAAAAAATAAATTAACCCCTCTTGCTGGTCGATTTTCGGAAAACTCAAAAACTATGTCTATATTTTTTGTCAAAAGTATTAATTATTATTCCAAAATTCTTTCATACAAACTTTTGCACCCCCTAAAATCCCTTTGACGGGTAGTTTTGAAGAACGAAATAATGACAAACTTTATTATACATTTAAGAATGTATTCGTGCTAAGTTTCAAGTTTGATAAGATTTTTCGTACAATAGGAATCCCACTTTTTCACCCTCTTTAAAGGTCGAGTTTCCATAAACCCCTTCATAGAGCTCGCCTACATTATAAAAGGAACCCTTGTGCAATAAATCTGGTAAGTATGTCCGTCATTCAGCACTTCGCCCGTTGTTTCGTTCGCGTGATTTTCTTATTTTCCCCTACACATTTCTCAACCCCCTCACCCGCTTTAAATGGTAGTATTATAGACCTTTATTATTTATTTATACATAAGTATAAGTTGACATGTTGCGCCGACCCCAAATAAATTGGGATTAGGGCAGGAGAATGATGATGAAGTATTCGGGCCAAGTTTCAAGTTAAAAGATCAACGAAATAAGATTTTTTTTCACCCCCAATTTACAATATTTGACTTATCGGTTATATAGACCAATTTTCGAGTTAATCAAGCCACGAAGTAAAATCCTCCCCTGTAAAATTGATTACCCCTTTTCACCCCGTTAGGGTAGATTTTCGAAAAACCCTGATACACGTTATTTTTTATTTACGGTTTTAAGTATAAATACTGAGTTTCGAGTTAATCAGACGGCGCGTTAAAATTTTTCCATATAAACTTTAACACCCTTAAACTCCCCTTCTAGGGGTAGTTTTCAAAACTAATAGTGAGAAACTATATCGCTTACGTAGGCAAATATTCCTGCCAAGTTTCAAGTTTATAAACAAAATGAATAAGATTTTTCATATAAACTGTATTCCCGCTTTTCAACCCCACAGGGGCAGAATTAAAAAAAAAATGTTTAGGATACTTCCAAAACTTGACTCAAAGATTATTTATACCAATTTTCGAGTTAATCAAGCGACGCAGTAAAATCTTCCCCTGTAAAATTGACTACCCCTTTTCACCCCATCAGGGATAGATTTCGAAAAGCCCTGATACAGGGTATTCTTTAGATTTAGTCTTAAGTAAAAATACTGAGTTTCGAATTAATCGGACTGCGCGTTAAAATTCTTCCATACAAACTTTGACACCCCCCAACCCCCTCTTGGGGGTAGTTTAGAAAAACAAAAATTACAAAGTTCATAAGTTTCTTAGATAAGTATTCGTTTCAAGTTTATTAACTCAAGGAATAAGATTTTTCATACAAACGAAATCCCCCCTTTTCACCCCCTTAAAAAATCCCCCGCCAATTCGCATTGACTACATTTTATCACTTACCGCTGCATTTACGAATAAAGTACATAATAATATCTACCTACACTTGACCATTACGACAGTCCAAAGCCTGCAGATATGATGGAAAATGTTATCACCAGTTAATTACAATACAATCGCCGTACAGTTAGGATCCATTATTTATAATAGTTATACTCTTTGCGGTTAGGTAAGTAAGTAGGTACCTATTGCCAAATTATTATCAATGAGCGCAAGACGACGCTTGAGGCGCGGGCGGCGCGGGGACGCCGCGTGGTGACCATGTTTTTGTACGGACAACCAGGTAACATAACAAGCTTATAACTATGAAATTTTTCATGATACAATTTTGAAATTTTGTACATAGTTTCTTTACATAAAAATACTAGACACGTGTTTCGGGTTTCGCATAAACTAAAACTAATGTTGTATTATATATATACAAGCTGTAACTTAAATAACGCACAAGCTCTTAAGGGGTCATTGTACTCATCACTATGAACAACTTATGCTATGGGACCAAACGTGAAATCGTTAAAAAAAAATCATATGTACCCTACATTTTGGCGAGTCATGCGAACATTCTTCACCATCACCTCCACTTCACCATATATATTGTGAAGAGCTTATATTGCTTAGCAAACATTTTAAAGTAATCGAATCGCAACCCGTGAAATACTTATTATTGAGTTGTTCCGGTGGCCATCTCACCATCTGTGGTCTTCATCATTAGTTCCACTTTACCAAATGGTGCTTTCCGAGAGCAAATGCACAAGATACTATAAAAAATACCCAAATCCCTATAGGTGTGCCTATAATATTTGAAAATTTCCTTCGACTTCTCCAGGATTCCATCATCAGATTCTAACCTGATGACAATGGGACCAACTGGAAAGTATACCCTTTCAAACCAAAACAGAATTTTCCATATCGCTCCAGTCGTCTTCGAGTAACCGGGGAACACACATAAAAAAAAATATTCCGACGAACTGAGAACCTCCTCCTTTTTTCAAGTCGGTTAAAAATCAATTTATATCCAGGTGCATCTCATGACAATTCCAATAAGCCCAAACACGGCTAGGATACATTATTTTATTGCCTACGGAGTTCCGGTGCCTACCTTCCGGCTTCATCATCAGATCAGTTCGATGGTACCATTTTTATTAGAACCATATAATTAAATTTGCTTTGTCTTAGTCGCTTAACTATCTTAATCGAGATATCTTATCGCCACCCGTGAAATACTTATCATTGAGGAGTTTCTGTGGCCATATGTGGTCTTCTTTGTCAGTTCCACTTCACCAAATGATACTTTCTGAATGCAAATGCTTGACTTGTTGATAAAAATACCAAAATCACTGTGTTTGCCTATATTTTTTGGGGATTTCCCTCAATTCCTCATGGATTAGGATCCATGAGGTCATGATCCCATTTTGATAAAATCAGATTATCCTTCTCGCGATATCTCTGGGCAGTATAATGGCCTACAGGCTAATATCAAAGAAAAATGTCAGTATGTATCATACGTACCTTGCGCCGCACATTCGTTAAACTTGATCAGCTCATCGGCAGCTGAATGTTTCCTAGAAGCTACAAAGTTTTTTGGGTTGCTGCAAAATCTATACATATCTTTTACAGCATCAACGGAGCGTACAAAAACTACTGCAATCATTTTTGACTAAGCTTGAAAATGTAACTGTGAAAGGTTTGTCACATACTCGTACCTACGCAACGGTCAGCGAAGGAACATGCTTGTAGCAGCCTTAATAAAGATTGGAACCAAATAATAGCAGCTCTTGAAGCTATAAAAAGTGACTCTGCCCACCAAAACGCTTTGGTTAAAAATGAAGCTGCAGGGCTATTGACTCAACTAAATTCACTAGAAACGGCCATATTATTGGAATTTTGGGAATCTGTCCTAAAATAATTTAATATAGTTTCCAAAATTCTACAAGGTGTCGACACAGACGTAGAGGTAGTTTCCAGGCTGGACAAGTCACTTGTTACTTTTTTGATGCCCTATGAGTATATATTTTTTTACATATGTACATATTATAATTATTATTTTAAGTCTTTTAGCTTATAACTAGTCTTGCCATAAATACTGAAACAAAGAAAAAAAAATTCTATTGCAAATAACATTTATTACTTTTACAGTGTGTTAGATACATAAATATTAAAAAAAAATTAAAATGTAAAAAGCTTATTCGAAGTGGTCTCCATTGGCTACAATACAGTCATTTAAACGTTGAGGCCAGTTATCAATAGAAGCACGCACTCTTTCCATGGGAAAATTCTTCACTGCCAATCGTACGGATTGTTTTAGGGACTCCAAATTATCATGGCGTTTAGAGCAAGCCGTACTCTCTAAAACTGACCATAAATCATAATCCAGCGGATTAAGATCGGGACTAGACGACGGCCAGTCTTCAGCTCTGATGAAGTCCGAAACGTTCGTTTCCAACCAAGACTGCGTAGACCGAGCTTTATGACCCGGCGTCGAGTCTTGCTGGAAGGACCATTCTTAGTTATTGAATATGGTGTTGTTAAGGGGCTTCACTACCTTCTCAAGAATGGTATCTTGATACACTTGTGCCGATGTTTTGATACCTTTTTCACAAAAGTATGGCTCGATCACTCCTTCATAGCTAATACCCCACCAAACCATCACTGAAGTCGGATAGTGCCCACGTTGCACTTTGTCGACTAATTGGGAAGCTTCCTTAGAGCTTTGAGCATAAATACGGTCATTTTGTTTGTTAAAATGTTGCTCAATTGTAAAAAAATTCTCATCCGTAAACAAAATTTTTCTGTGACCTCCCTTTGCGTACCGCTTCAGTAGTTGTTTCGATTTTACCACCCTATTCTTTTTTAAATTATCAGTCTGTTAATAAATGACCATGAAGTCATCTTTTAAAATACGCGACATGGTTCTAGGTGCTATCTTCATCTCCCGAGATAAAATCTTTTGCTTTCGGACAGGATTTCTTCGAATTCTTTTCCTTTCTGCTTTGACCACCTTTTTCGTACGAACACTACGTGGACGGCCAGATCTTTTTCTGTCACAAACAGAGGAGGTCTCATTGTACCTATTAATAGCCCGGTACACAAACATTTTACTAATACCAAGCGTATGGAGAGATTTAAAAATTGCATTTGGCTCCATACTTACCTTGTGTAATGCAATCACAGCGATTCGATTCTCTTTATCTAAATATTGTACAATGTATTGGCGCCAAAATGAGAAAACTCAATGAACAATCATATAAAAATGACAGATTCCAAATCCAGACTAAGTATATTACGGCGAGGCAATTGCGTAACACACAGTAGGAATCTGTTTCATTTTGACAATTCAACGTTATTCATTGCGTTATTTATCTAGCTGAGCAGAGAAATTTTTAGAACATATGAAGCAATGGATTAGCAATTTGCTTCAAAATCATTCAGATTGTGATTGGTAGTATGTTACGCAATTAGGGTGCGGGAATCTTTTGATAATTCTGAAGAGGCTGCGAATAGAAAATCCTCAGAAGAATACAGAATACAAGAGTAGGTATTATTAAGAAAAAAACGAGAAAGAAACGAGACGATGAGTGTCGCGAGGGAGTGTTGTTACAAGGACGTGACCATTTCAGGGTTAATACCTTCTTCCCAATATGCGACCAATTGTTGGAGGAGTTAAGGAAGCTCAAAACTTCGTAAGACGCGGTAACCGCCAATTTTGCATTTTTATGTAAGTTGGATACAATGTCTGAAGCAGAGTTTAGAGTGAATGCAATTATGACAGTGTCATTGATGAGTTTGCTAACCAATCTGTTCATCGGAAAATAATGTAAATATTGAAATAACTTCTTTGTGTGGACTTTTTTCATTTATTCTCAGCCCACATCGACACATTATATCTAATTAAAAGTTTTTGCTTCTTTCCGTTAATTTATGGGGCGGAAAACCTTACAGGCCCAGGGCGCTGAATCTTAAAATACGACATCACTGCCCATCAGTCGGCCTTCAGCCTTTCTCGCTAGCAACATGCGCAGGATACTGCTGTCGCTGTCTCGCATCCGACGCAGTAGTGACGCGGGTCTTTTACGCAAAGAAGTCATCTGTACGCGCTGCTGCGAACATCCCTGACGCGCTACAGAAACGTGGCAGCGACAGCAGTATCCTAAAAGCATTGTTGTATTGCACACGCAGGGCATTAAACGACTTTTGCGTGTACCTAGCCCACAGACTGCGGGTGTAAAAGGCCTGGCAATAGGCCCTAAACAGTGTTATCTTGACACTATTTTCGCACTTTGCAAATCTGTGGGCCAGCATGTTGCATCGTACGGCCAATGCCCTGGGCTCTCTCTCCATATCACAGTTATCAGTGCCATCCTCTGTAACCCAGTGACCAAGGTATTTAAACCGCGCCCTTCTACCTCACGCGAAAACGTCCCGTAACCACCGCCGCTGCTGCAAGCTCCGCCGCCACCGCCGCACATACGGCCTTTGTAATAATTTAAAAGGACAAAAATATTTTTATCCACTTGTAGTAAAGTCTATTTTCCTATTGTTAAACATATTTGACGTCCCTTGGCTACACAATGGACAGCCAATAGCGTCCCTGTACGCGCGATCTTGCGAACAATAGCAGGTAGAAACCGGCTTGGATCACTTGTTTGTAACAAGAGATCTGTACTGACGTGTTTTTGCGATTTTCGGAGTGATATTATTGTTTATAAGCTAAGTTGAGAAATAGTTTTAATATGGATAATGAAGCTTGTGGTAAGTAGTTTTGATTTAAATTTCTTTTTATAAATTTGGATACTCTATTTGTTGAATGCAAAGCTCGATATGAAATAATCACAATTTTCTCAATTTTGTTATTAAAATAGTACTGTAAGTTTAGAGTTCACTCCGGTTCACTATGATTGCTCTTCCATAATATCAAGAAATATATATACTAACAATAAAAATAAGATAAATTTGCGCAAACTTGCACATTACTAAGAATAACGACGTTGTTCTTTACAGAATCGAGTGTTTCTTCGGCGGACACACAAATCTCGATAACCCGGCAAGAACTTTTTTTGTATTTACAAGAAAAGAGACTGCTAGCATCAACGCCATCTCAATGCCGTAGTTATCTTGTTGACTACATAATTAACAAAACACCGGAACATTTGCAGCAAAAGGTACATAAACATGACCTACAAGACAAAATCAAGGTATTTGTAAACAATGCCTTGTTAAGATATCGCCAATGCAATCGAAATTGCAAGAACGTCTTGCAAAAACATAAAAACTGGTTCTATGAGTCTTTGAATATAATCATAATTCAACAAAAGGAACGCTCAAATGAAGGTGATCTAAAAAGGAAAGGACGGCCGAAGAAGCTTTTCACACAAGGCTCGAAAAAAACTAAATCGCGTCAAGTTTCTGAACTTGTCGTTAAATCCAGTCCACAACTTTTGTTAGCAGCACAAAAGTCTTTGCGACAAGAAGGGAAGCGAGTGGCCTCGAAAGTTATAGAAATAGCTTCAACGGCTGCTCCCAGGAAGCTCAAACGTATGAAAGATAGCGCCTTGGCACCCCCTTCAGCCACAGTTGCATATTCACCAGAGCAAGCTTTGGCCCTGATGATTGACTGCGATTTAAGTAAAGACGCGTATATTAATATACAGCAGGGTGCTAAAAAACTTGGTAGTAACCTCTATCCATCATACAAAGCTATTCAAGCAGCTAAGCAAAAGTGCTACCCGGAGAGTGACATCAAAATAACAGAAGATTGTATTGAAGTTAGTTTACAACGATTACGTGACTTTACCTTAGAAAGACTATTGGCTGTGTACAGTGAAGTGTTTTCAAGAATAGAAACACAGAGTGTAAAAGTAGTATCTAAGTGGGGTTTCGATGGTAGTGGGGGGCACAGCATTTACAAACAACAATTTAGTGATTCTAGACTCTATGGGGATTCCAATATTATTTTGTGCAGTGTTGTACCCATACAAATATATGATGTCAACCGTACTTTTTGGAAAGCATCCAGCACATCATCAACGCGATTTTGCCGTCCTCTTATATTTAGAATTTTAAAGGAAACGGAAGAAAATGTTAAGGACATGTTTGATGATGTGCAACGGCAAACAAATACCTTACAATCCAAAATTGTGGAAATTAATGGAAAACTTGTCAGTTTTGAATACGTTATGTTGCCAACGATGTTTGATGGGAAAATTCTAAATATTTTGACGAGAAATCGATCAACACAGAGTTGCTACATTTGCAAAGCGAAGGCCTCTGATATGAACAAAATAGACCTTTTAAACAAACGGGTATGTGACACCAGTGCCTATAAGTATGGTATCTCCATACTTCATGCGTATATACGAAGCATGGATTTATTATTACATGTTTGTTATAAATTAACGTTAAAAAAATGGCAAGCTCGTGGGGATGTTGAAAAAAATATTGTCAAGAAAAGACAGAAGCAAATAACCACCACGTTCTACGAAGAAATGGGTCTAGTGATTGATCTACCGAAACAAGGGGGAGGATCAAGCAATGACGGTAATACTGCCAGACGTTTTTTTTCATCCCCTGAGCAAGTAGGAGAAATAACAGGACTGGACAGTAATTTGATTAGTCGCTTTGCAATAATCCTAAGCACTCTGGCTAGTGGATACGATATAAAAATTTATGAGTTCCGTAAGTATTGCCTAGATACCGCGAAAATGTACAGTGACGCCTATAATTGGTACAATATGAGTGTAACTGTACATAAAGTTTTGTTACACGGGGCTGACATAGTACAGAGCTTGCCTCTCCCAATTGGCACTTTGTCAGAAGACATACAAGAAAGTAGGCAAAAAGATTTCAAAAATTACCGCCTCTTTCACACACGAAAGACTAGTAGATTAAATACCAACACGGATATTTTCCACATGTTATTAATAACTTCAGATCCGGTCATAACTAGCTTGAGAAAAGAACCAAAGAAAAAGTCAATTCCTTTTAGCAAGGATATCACAATTTTCTTTGCAAGTCCAGATATTCCCACTCATCAGGATATATTAGATGAGGATGAAAACGATGATGAAGATGGCAATGATGAAAATGATCAATAAATGGGATAGAGAGTTGTTATGTAAATACATATATTAGTGATTTTTTGGAAACAGTTACTAAATTTGAATTATTATCTTCATATTTTGTATTACGATGACATCATTTAGGGTCATATGTGTATTAATAAATGTTTTTCTGTGTTTTTAATAGTTTTATTCATGTGAACACTTATTGTATGAAAAATTTTAACAAAGAATTTTGTCCACTTAAATCATACCAAAGGCCGTATGTGCGCCGCCACCGCCGCCACCGCCTCCACCGCCTCCACCGCCGCCACCGCCGCCACCGCCGCCACCGCCGCCACCGCCACCACCGCCGCCACCGCCGCCACCGCCGCCACCGCCGCCACCGCCGCCACCGCCGCCACCGCCGCCACCGCCTCCACCGCCGCCACCACCTCCACCGCCGCCACCACCGCCACCGCCGCCACCGCCGCCACCGCCGCCACCGCCGCCACCGCTTCCACCGCCGCCGCTAGAATATAGGTGTGGAAGAATTTACTCAGATTATGAAACATCACTTTCTGTTCATAAAATGACTACTCTATGTGATCGACGAGATCATTCGGATATAATTTACTTATATAAATTGATAAATAATCAAGTTGACGCCCCTGCATTACTTCAAGACAAATCTTTCCGTGTACCTCGCAGGCTCGAACGCAGTTGTAATAAAAAACCCTTTATAGAGGCATGAGGAACAGGGTGTAAAGTTCACTCATCCTCCATAGAAAAGGGAGGATCCTCCGACCAGACGGGTGTTGTGTCTGGTGGGCTACTGCCCGACGGTTGATATCGGGATGTTGTACCTATATATGCTAGTCGTGCGGTAAACTCTGATTGCGCGATGTAGGATTTTGCGTGACGTCAGTGTGACGCGTTCCATTGTGGCAATGTAATGTAGATATGCCGCCACACATTATTTGTTATTGCAAAAAGTAACACTTGTTATGTAGCTAATAGATTTTTGAGGCCAAGTTCTAAACTTTATAATGATAAATATTTGAATGTGGACATTTTTGGCTTAAGTCTTAATTGTTTTAAAAGTGCTATTCGTAAGACTTGTTGAACTACAAAATGTTTTGTTAAGTACCTACCTAGTTTTATGTTAAGATAGGGACTATAGGTTTGTAAAAAAACACTCAATTAAGTATCAAGTTGTTTGTAAATAACTGTTTGTTCCTGAATAAAATAAAATATATATATACAGGGCGTCCCATGGATATGCCGGAACATTTTACTGAAAGAAGACATTATTTGAATTTAAGAAACAATTTAAACTGCTTTCCAGACATAAGCATTGCATTTATTTTTTTTTTTTTTTTGTTGCATTTATATTTGATTAATTACATGGTTGAACCGGTAATCGAACCCGTTACACGAGAAAAATAAACATCCTGTAGCTTTATCATACCGATCGAAAGGCTTCATCATAAGGATTATTTTTTGCTAATAACATAGTGTCAAAAATAAAAGGAAGACCATGAATTTTAACATTTTTAATACAAAATTAATCAATTTATCAAATGCTCAAAATGAGTCCCTTCCTGTTGAATACAAAGTCGCACTCTTTTGATTATTTCGCCCCCTGTCGATTTTTTGATCTTATTGTGGTGGATATTTAGAATAATACGTCTAAGTGATGCGTACTTCTCAAGTGGGTATATTTATTTGTAATAGGTACTTATGATAATGTCACTTGTATGTCCTTACGGCAATGTCAGCTTTTCATTTTTCTGAACAAAATTTCACATCAAATGTTAAAATTCATGGTATTCTTTTTATTTGTGATACTATGTTATTTAGCAAAAAATAATCCTTATGATGAAGCCTTTCGATCGGTATGATAAAGCTACAGGGTGATTATTTTTCTCATGTAACGGGTTCAGTTCCCGGTTCAACCACGTAATTATTTAAATATCTATGAATGCAGTTTAATTTATTTTTTAAATTCAAAAAATGTCTTCTTTCAGTAAAATGTTCCATCTACAATATTCAAGGTACTTTCTCTCCATGTGGCATATCCGTGGGACGCCCTGTATAATCAAAGCCTATCTGTATAATCTCTTATTTGCTATTAAAAATAGTGTAATGAAAAATTTTGGTTCATTACCTATTGTAGTATTACCTCGCAAATGTGTTGGAAAACTTTGTATTAAACACGTGCAGAAATTGGTATTTATAAGCTCGTGACTTTGGTAAGCCCTCGACTTCGTCTCAGGGTCATATTCATCTACTCGTTTGTAAATACCAACTTTCCGCACTAGTATCATAAATAACTATTATTAAATTGTTGTCTAAGTAAAATAAACGAATAGATGCGTATAAATAAACTGTTTCGCTTAAATATAATAAAATTATTTATTCATCATAAATATAACAATAAGTTGAAGCTGGATTTAAATTCCAATTAAATATTTAGGTACTATAACAATGAATTATTGCTCAAAATCAAACGGACATTAGTGGGTTAGTCTGACTATAAAGACAGCTTACGCGCCACCAACTTTACGCACACAGTGACGCACTACGCTTCTGTGCGAGTGAAATTTGCAATGAATTACCTAAACTGGACATTTAACAACATTTATATTAAACAATAACATTTGACATATCTCTAAACAATAAAATTTTTTCTTCGTTTTTTTTTTGAAAATGTAGCAATTTTCATTACACCCTATAACTTCTAAACGCGTTGTCCGATTTACATGAATCTAATAGGTATATTAGGTTTACACATAATTCTATCCTTTAAAGTTCTATCAATTGGGTGAGTAACATAGTAAAAAAAAAATATTTCTACGGTTAGTAACAATTTTACATCTAGTGTTAGTGTGTTACAGACACAGTTTTTACATAGTAATTATATGACAATCCTTACATTATTCAAAAATTCTCTTACTATGGTTATAGATTTATTTTATCCATGGTAAACGTATTTTCTAAGTATGTCTAGCTTTTCCCTTTAAAAACATTAGTTTAGTGTTGTGCCAGTATCGATAGATTTTTGTTGATAAAGTGAAGATGTATAACAAAATGTAGTGTTACCAAACATCCTTATGTTTGGTAGGGAAGTAGTTATGGATTCTACCTGTGCGAATAGTCAGACTGAGCGCCAATTTAGCTGAAAGTCGGGCTTTCGCGTCGAACCTTTCTTCTTTACCGTGGTCTATGCGAAAGTCGCTGACAATTTTTCTACGGCTTTCCTCCGTAATTTTCGAGCGTACAATCTTGCTTTATTAAATGTCGTGTTATTAGGGTCATCTCTAGGACCACTTACGCCCTCCTGGACTTGCTTTTATCTTTGACTGAAGTCGTATCTTTGACTGAAGTCGTATTTTTGACTGGAGTCATATCTTCGACTGAAGTCATATTTT
Source organism: Fissipunctia ypsillon (assembly GCA_947568875.1). NCBI lineage: Eukaryota > Metazoa > Arthropoda > Insecta > Lepidoptera > Noctuidae > Fissipunctia > Fissipunctia ypsillon. The sequence goes on along the minus strand of OX387660.1, from coordinate 19,114,169 downwards.
TGACTGAAGTTTTTTCTTTAACTGAAGTCGTACGTTATTCTTTGGTGACCTCTGCTGTGGCAACCCATTCAACCTATTTTTTTACTAATTCGTATAGTTAAGTATACGAACTAGTAAAAAAAAAAGAAAAAACATACAACCAAATTGATAACTCCTCCTTTTTTTGAAGTCGGTTAAAAATAGGTTATGAGTTTCTATCTGAAATTTCTCAGTAGCAGCCCGGAGTCTGGATTTGTGCCCGGTAGATGGCAATAGGCTCGCCCCCTATTACATGGGACTTAAACATAACTGGCGAAATGAGGGTGTTACTATGGGTTCACCTCTGCCTCACCCTTCGGGGAAACAAGGCGTGATGTTATGTGTATTTGTTGTTTTTTTTTAAATAGCGAGTGTTTATTTTTGAATTTTTAGCTGTTTCGATTTCCGGTTTAGGTAAGCTTGTCGAGATATCTGTGAATAGAGTTCTGTTTCTTTTTAAAAATAAAGGAATGTTTCCTTTAAGTAAAATAATCTATCTTAAGAATTTAAAGTGGTTTTCCTTCAGGGCCCGTTGATTTTTTCCATTGATTTTTTTATATATATACAAGGTGTAACATAAATAACACACAACCTCTTAGGGCCGTAAGATCAATTGAAGTTTAAACTACAGAAGAGAGTTTAATCTCTGGACATCGATTATTTCATAAGTGATCACTTACATTACATTCACTTACATTTATGTTCGCATAACTCGTTAAAATGTAGGGAACAACTGATTTTTGTTCGCGATTTCAGGTTTGGTCCCATAGTAAAAGTTATACATAATGATGAGTACGAAAAATCTAAAAAAACTAACTGCAAATGTAAAAAGTTAACTTGATTATTGTATAACATTAATTTGTTATTTGGGATAAATCCACCATACCATTCCTTCTTCATACCATCATTCGTATTGTCGAGAACATACAAAGAAGCTAATACTTTTGTACGGCCTTGGAGTTTAACAACAATCCTGATCCGTCTACCGAAACAACCAACGTACATCTCGAAGACAACCGTTTCGCTTATATCTCCGGTTATTATCTGGACTTGTAACAAATCAATGTAATTTTGTTGTCTTTCTAGTTCTTCCAGAACTCTTCTTATCCAGTAGTAGTACTCTATAACCGATAAAACTCCATCACCAGGAACGCATCTGTGTTTAAAGTAATGATAAATTGCCGAGAATATGTCTCGAAAGTTTGGAGATAAATTATAAGTCTCCAGTTCAGACTCGATGTCAAATCTTAGTCTCACAAATATGTCGACTATTATGCTGTCAATATCTGCTAAGTTCATAATGGTCGAAACAATTGTAGCTCTGAGGTCCTTGAATTTCATCTTTGGAATAGACCTATCACTTTCTCTTGATATCTCCTCAGTCATTCTGAAGACCTCAGTACGGTAGTCTATTTCTTCTTGAATATACACCGCAACGAATTCCAACAAACTTAGGAAGTTTGGGAATGATATACTTTCAGGGAAATGTTGAGAAAATATTCTAATTACTAATGTTAGTACTTCTTCTAACATTTCATCTTTTTGTAATCTTTGGATTATTTTTTCCAAATATTGAATTTGTCCTTGTGAAAGACTTTCAAAAATTTGAGAAATTTGAATTTGTTTTGTAGTTCTTGTAGTTGTTTCTACATCAGCGAAGATAATTTTCAATATATTTTCCAATAAATTCATAAAAATATCAAAGTATTTTGGTTTATTCTTTCCAGATTGGTTATTATTATCTCTATTCCTTCGTGGTGGTTGGGAGGATCCAGAGTTGCTTTCAGGAGTACCATGACATTCCTGTGGTTCTCTAGCTCGTTGTTGCTGTTGTTCTCTAGCTCGTTGTTGCTGTGGTTCTCTAGCTCGTTGTTGCTGTTGTTCTCTAGCTCGTTGTTGCTGTTGTTCTCTAGCTCGTTGTTGCTGTTGTTCTCTAGCAGCTCGTTCCTGTTGCTCTCTAGCACGTCGTTCTTGTTGTTCCCTTTCTTCTGTTTGTCTTTCTTCTCTCTCACGCCGTTCTCTATCACGTTCCTCTCTATCGCGTGTTTCTCTTTCTTCTTTACTACTTTCATCAGCTTGTATATAGACATGAGTCGACACCAAAGCTATCTCCGCTTGAACCGCTGCAGTTTCTATAACCTTCTTCACCGCTTTTTCTGTAACAGTCTTCGTCACCTTCTTTACCACTTCTTCTCCCGTCATCTTCATAGTTTTCTGAATGGTCTTTTCTCCAACAGTCTTCACTGCACTTTTCGCCATATTTTCCACACCTTTCGCTACAGCTTTCTCTGAAACTTGACTCGCTGCACTAGAAACACCACCCATTCCTAAACCACCCAGTCCATCCATTCCCATTTGAAATCCTGTACTTGCTATCGAAGCCGTTGGATTTTTCCCCTCTTTCAGATCTTCTGCTATATTTTTACACCCTTTGACTAATCCTTGTGGTTTATCCATGGCTACAGAAGCAACACCGTCTGTAATTGCACCAGCATACATAGCAGCTACTACAGCTCCCCCAGGACCAGCCAAAGATCCAATAGCACCAGCCCCTAAAACTGCTGAAGTTCTGGTGGCTTGGTAAATGGCCTTGTTCCCACCTTCAGAATCTCCAACTGCATAATGGATGACTCCCTTAACATGACCAACCACGGGAATAGAATCCGCTAAATTGGAAAGGAAATTCATCTTAAGATTTTACAGAAAACTTACTTAGACCACCAGGTGTGGGATTCTGGTACTTCCGTAGCACCAGCGCTTTCTCTGTCACTAGAGGCGTCGTCAGAATCTGTCATATCATGCCACTTGTCAATAATATCGTCGAGTATCTCGACGCTTTCATCAATATTTACTTCCCGAAAGTTATCAGCCAAAGTTGAATTCCCAACTGGAAACTGGGAGAAATTATCAATCAGGAACTGAATTGCTGATCTCTTCTTGAGAACGGAATTGCTCAGTCTAGTTCGGTAGGCGTTGGCTGTGCTCTCGATGTTGATTTGCAAAGATACTATGGTGTCAGCTAAAAAATTTCCGATGGTTCCCTTTTCTTCAGTGGTGAAGCTTTCTTTTTTCAGGCCAATTTGGTATATTAGGTTAAGTGCGTTTTCAGCTTTGTTCTTGTTCGACCGCACTTGAGCTTTAGAAGTATCAGTGTAGTTAATAGTCTTCAGCTCTTGTAGACAATCTACCAATTTCCGTACCAAAGACATCTGCAAAAAGTTTATCAGATTGTTAATTTTCTAAATTTCTAAATCAATGCTAATAATATTTTTCATAAAAAAGTAATTTAATAAGATTAAGATAAGTGAATAATTTTATACACATTTTTTAAGTTATACCTATATGATATTTTTTTTATAATTAAAAAAAAATCTAATTTATTTTTAAATTAAATAAAAAAATTGTATCTGATGATTTTAATTTTTTTTTTTTTTTTATTTATTCATTTTGTTTCAGACATAATTCCTGTCCATAATTAACACATACAATACATTAAAAATAAACACCAATAATAAAATTGAAATTAATTAAATTTAAATATTGAACAATTCACAATAAAAATAATAATAAAAAATAAAAAACAATAATTATTAAAAATGTCAAAAAAAAAAAAAAAATTACAAATACATAATGTCAAAATAAACTCAGTAGGTGCACAAAATTTCAAATAATTATAAAAATGACTGTCGTATTATTGGAATTTTATTTTAATTTACTTTTACCTGCCCCACGCCCGATATACGGGTGCGTGTAAGGCCTGCCAGTGCTGCATAAAAGGGCCGTCCAACCTGTTGGCAACAATGGTAAGAAGACTGCTACCGCTGCCCCGCACCCTACTCGCTATCGATGTCGCCCTCTTGCGCATGCTGGTATAAAAACAGTCAATGCGGACGCTAGCGAACATTCCCGATGCGCTGCAAAAGCGAGGCAGCCGCAGCAGCGCCCTCAGCGCGTTGTTATATTGAACGCGGAGAGCGCTGTAGGATTTCTGCAAATATGACACCCACAGACTACTCGTATAAAAAGATGTGCAGTAGGCTCGAAACAAGGTGATTTTCACATCCTTGGAGCTACGAGCAAACCTGCGGGCAATCATATTCGCCCTCACCGACAGCGCCCTCCTTTCTCGCTCAATATCAGCGTCGTCCTTCAGGTCGGACGTCACAATATGTCCCAGATATTTGAAAGTATGTACCCGCTCCAAGGGCACCCCACATAGCCTAACTGGTGGAACCTCCGCCGGACACTTAGAACCCGAATTGAAAACCATAAGCTCGCTCTTTTTAACGTTATATATTAGGCCATGTGTATGAGCGTACGTTTCGCAAATGCCTATTAGCTCTCTGAGTCCCCCTATTGACGCGCTCAGCAGCACCATATCATCAGCGTAGCTGATGTTGTTAAAGCAAACATCATCTTCTTCAGAATTAAATAACTAAAATAAAAAAAACTAACTAAAATTCAAGTTTTACATAGTTTTTGCATGAAATCAGTGGCGGATTTACACATTTTCCAAGGCTGTAAAATTTTCGCCGCCCTTACCGCTACAATTGCCAGTTCCTAGATTATATTTACAATCCAACAATTTAGTTGAAATTGCACAAGAAATAGTTTTTGGGTATATTTCAGGAGCTAGACCACCACCTCTTAAAGCAATATTATTTTAATGTTACTTCAGTGTGAGAAAGAGATGGAGCTATACAGGACGTCTGCTTTAAGAGGTGGTGGTGGGCCCCCTGAGCTAATCAAAGCTATCATGTAGGTACGACCGTGCGACCGTAACAAGGCGGAGTAATGTAAGGCGGCAAAACAAAATGAGGCCCACTCCGGTCTTTTCCAGTTTATGTAGGCATTTCTAGTAACATTTTGCAGAAATTGAATAATGACCAAAAAAAACACGCTATTCACGGACATTTTCCTCGAAAAGCAAGAATGTGGGATGCAAGAGCGAGTGTGTCGAGCTCGAAATGTTTTACAACCCGTCTCGTAATTCGCAGTTAGATTTCTTTTCAACATTCATAAGAGTTACTTTATCGACGTATAAAAAAGCGGCCAACTGCGTGTCGGACCACGCTCAATGAGGGGTACCGTAGTTGGGATGAAGAAAGAAGAGAAAGAATTATCCCAAAAACAAACTTAAGATTGCAGTTGACAAACATGTTGGGCCATACATTCCAACTGCAAAATGTAAGTTTGTAAGCACAATATTGAGAGATTTGCCATGTTATTTTAAGACCATAGATTTCTTGTAGATTTTCCTGTAATCAGTGTGTTTCTGTAGTATAGAACTATTGTTCTACTATTCTTTTCATAACTTTAGGCTCAATAGTTTCGGAGATAAGGGGGGGGGGGGAGGAGGATGGACAATTTTTGTCTAATTTCTTAAATAACTTTAATACTATATATTTTAAATGCCTCGTTGGTCTAATGGTCGCAAGCGCTACTGAGGTCCTGGGTTCGATTCTCAGGTCGAACAAAGTGTTATTGGATTTTTCTGTCTGGAATTTCTCAGTAGAGCAGCCCGGAGCCTGGATTTGTGTCCGGTTGATGGCAATAGACTCCCCCCTATTACATGGGACTTAAACATAACTGCCGAAATGTGGGTGCACTATAGGTACACCTCTGCCCAACCCTTTGGGGAAACAAGGCGTGATGTTTATGTGTTTATATATTTTAAAATTATAAACAAAAATATATTTGAGACTTTCATAGTAAGCCTTTTCATTTGATATGTCACACAGTAAAGTTTGCAATTTATTTTCTTATTTGCCCTCCAAAAGTGACCCACATATTCAAAATTAATTTATTTACGGTACACGTCTGTGTTTTGGGTCACAGAAATTAATATGTGTACCAATTTTCAACTTAATCGATCCATTCGATTCGGAACAAATTGGCTGTGACCGTCGAACAGACAGACACACGAGTGATCTAATAAGGGTTCCGTATTTTTCCTTTTTAGGTACAGAACACTAAAATACCATGAGAATGAAGAGTATGTAGGATACAAGCGCGAGCGAAGCGCGCTCGAAATTTCTTGTACATAAACCAGCTTGTGTAGATTAGGTTTTCTTTTGACTATCAGAAACAGGAATTACTTGTCGACTTAGTTATACAGAAAAGCCTAAGAATTAAGTATAAGTGATAAGAGCGAGATCGAAAATTTTTGTACCCTACAATCAATTTTGCATATATCAACAGCTTCTTAATGAACATATTTTGCCCTTGTTTGGAAAATCTTTTCAAGATTTGGGGGGCCCCCAGAGCCGGGGGCCGCCCCCTCCTCCCTTAGTCCGCCAGTGGTATGCTACTTACACAATAATGTACATTTGGTAAACGTAATTAAATAAATTTTATTGACGTTACAAACAGTAAAATATAATAAATTGAGTAATGTGCAAGGGGTGAGAAGAATGAAAAACAGGGTGGAAGTGACATCGACGCGCAAACTATTACCATGGATTCAGTACATGATTCTAGACCCCCTCCCCTTCCCGCAGAGGAGAAATGTTTAATCAGTTTTTTTTTTTTAAATCTGCTGTTCCATACATTTTGATCGTGTAGGTATGCCTTTGTGTATGCAGCAGAATGTTTTTTTAATAAACAATGAAATTTTCTATCCTGAGGGGTCTAGAAGCTTTTTCTGAATCCATGGTAATAGTTTGCGCGTCGATGTCACTTCCACCCTGTATATTTTCCGCTATTTCGCTTTTATCTTTCTGTATTTTAGCCGTACTTACCGGAATTATTCACCTCAATGTAAATTGCGTCACACTGTTTCAAAGGATGCAAACTATCTATATTATATTAATATATAATACAAATATTTTAAATACGTAATACTTTAAACCTTGACTGCTCAACTGCCGAGTTGCGAATGCACTATAGTGAAACGCCGGGATTAAATAAAAAGAGAGTCCTAACACAGACGTTTGCGAGTATACAATAAACAATAACTAATCTTGGATGTATAAATAAACGTTCGCCCTGCGTCAGCAGTACAGTACTGCGTAGTAGTATTCAATATTCAACAGATAACTTACAATATTGCCATTATGTAGGTATTATGCCATATTTAAAACCTTCGCAATCTTTCGGGGAAATTACCAGCTAATAAATTTATATTTAAATATCAAAGTGATAATAATAAAATTTATGTAACTTAGTATGTTACATACAGGGTATGGCGAAAATAGTGGTCCAACGTTAAGGGGTCGATACACCGTATATTCAGCTATCACATACCACAATTTGAAACGTTTTTTCCATAGATATCAGAATAAAATATTTTTCTATTGTTTTTTGAAAAATGGTACGTACACCTTTAACCGAGCATGCGATTAGCATGCAACCTCCGCTAGTTTAGCGTTGATTGATTTAAAAGACAAACATTGATTTTGAAAGTTAGAATAGGTGAAGAATAATGAATGGAGTTGACTGGTCACCCGGCTCTGACTGATGGTGTATAGAAATATGTAATGGGTTTATTTTATGATGAGAAGCATATTGAAAAGTACGGCGTTACGGCGTATTATTTATATACACCAGTCCCCCTTCAGTTAACGGTGCGCCTAAAGCACCGGGCGAATTGTTACAGTACATACTCAGTAATCATATAGATATATATATACTTAGGTATGTACGATACATAATTTGATTCTAAAATTCGTTCACAATTTTCAAGGGAGTAAAACCAGGTACTTGCAACTCAGCAATATTACGCCTCAGAATCTTTCATGAGATGTGTTGGTGACATGTCAGCCTCAGATACATAATCAACGGTTTGCCGTATTCATCAAGTGACTAGGGCTATTGCTAAATTACGTCCTCATTATAAATATACGACTTTTATAAAATATCTAGATTTCCGAAAGTACTGGGTGCAATATTGATTGTGTTCATTTATTTAAATTCTTTCTACATGGTAGAAATAATAATAAAATTGTCGGCGGTGATTTTTGTTATGCTTGTTTTGTTAGTTGTCACTTGAAAATTTGACGTGAACGGCGAAATGTTGCCGTGATATAAAAATCTCCCAACCATTTTTATTGGGAGAAAGTATTGGTTTTTACTGGCAACCCGAATAACTTTGACAATCGGCTTTGTATGCAGTGAAACAAAAGAAAGAAAGAAAATACATTAATTTGCGGTAAACATGACGCAAAAAAAGAACACAAACACAAAAAGAAACAAGTTGGAGGAAAATATGCGTCACATCCACACAAAACGGCCATCGCTCAGCATAATGCTGCAGCGCTGGTTTTCAGCGACAGCCGGCGTTGACGTGATGACGTCAGCCGATGCAGCATGCAATGTAATTTAAAAAAAGAAACAAAATAAAAACAATATCTAAATCTAAAATTATTATTTAAGTACAATATTAAGAATGGCAACATTGCGTTCCATCGGCATCGACTCACACGCCGCGCGCCGCCGGAACAACGCTTTGTTAATATTTCACGAACGTTACACATCTTACATAATCGTATGCTACGTTAACCAACGATTTGAAACAACCGGCCCTTAATAGAAAAAAATTGGTATTATTGAAGCTAACTCAGAAATATCAGAATTTGACCAAATTTATATGCGACCACCTCAGGAGTATACCCTTTCAAAAAAAACTTTGCAAAAAAGGCAAATATATGTCGCGCTAAGTCGTGTCAGAAGTTTGGAAGGCGTAGTTTTATCAGGTTTGGACGCCGTCGCCAACAAATTATTAGATCAACTACACGACGACAGATCGTTGACAAAATCTGTCTTCTGACAATCAAGGCTTGTAATATACGACTCAAGTAGCGCAGTTTGAAGCACATTACCATTAAAATCATTTATAGCCTGAGTGCATCTCATGACAATTCCAATAAGCCCAAACACGGCTAGGATACAGTGTTCTATTACGGAGTTCCGGTGCCTAACTTCCACCTTCATCATCAGATTAGTTCGATGGTACCATATTCATAAAAACCATTTATTAAATTGGCTCGTCATAACTATCTTAATCGAGATATCTTATCGCCACCCATGAAATACTTATCATTGAGGAGTTCCCGTGGCCATCTGTGGTCTTCATCAGTTCCACTTTACCAAATGATACTTTCTGAATGCGAATGCTTGACTTGGCGATGAAAATACCAAAATCGCCTACAATATTTGAAGAGTTCCCTCAATTATTCTAAATTCCTCATGGATCCTATCATCAAAACTGGATTTTGATAAAAATGGGATTAATCTGGAAGTATGTTCTTTCAAATAAATAATTTTCCAAATCGGTTTTTAAGTGACGGAGTACTGAGGATACATAAAAAAAACAACTGGATTGAAAACCTCCTTTTTTGAAGTATTAAAAATAAAGACTAAAATGTTACCTCAAGAAGTCAAGATACTATGACTACATTTCTAATCTCTTAAAAAGAGGTGCACAAAATTCTAATATTATTTGTGATTTTTAAAATCAACCCTTATTTTAGCCCCTTAGAGGTGATTTTTCAAAAATGCTGAACCATATAATTCTACACTTCCTACCAAAAGCATAAATTTTAATTTTCATACTCCTAGAATTGAATAGAACAGAACAGAACAGAACAGAACAGAACAGAACAACAGAACAGAACAGAACAGAACAGAACAGAACAGAACAGAACAGAACAGAACAGAACAGAACAGAACAGAACAGAACAGAACAGAACAGAACAGAACAGAACAGAACAGAACAGAACAGAACAGAACAGAACAGAACAGAACAGAACAGAACAGAACAGAACAGAACAGAACAGAACAGAACAGAACAGAACAGAACAGAACAGAACAGAACAGAACAGAACAGAACAGAACAGAACAGAACAGAACAGAACAGAACAGAACAGAACAGAACAGAACAGAACAGAACAGAACAGAACAGAACAGAACAGAACAGAACAGAACAGAACAGAACAGAACAGAACAGAACAGAACAGAACAGAACAGAACAGAACAGAACAGAACAGAACAGAACAGAACAGAACAGAACAGAACAGAACAGAACAGAACAGAACAGAACAGAACAGAACAGAACAGAACAGAACAGAACAGAACAGAACAGAACAGAACAGAACAGAACAGAACAGAACAGAACAGAACAGAACAGAACAGAACAGAACAGAACAGAACAGAACAGAACAGAACAGAACAGAACAGAACAGAACAGAACAGAACAGAACAGAACAGAACAGAACAGAACAGAACAGAACAGAACAGAACAGAACAGAACAGAACAGAACAGAACAGAACAGAACAGAACAGAACAGAACAGAACAGAACAGAACAGAACAGAACAGAACAGAACAGAACAGAACAGAACAGAACAGAACAGAACAGAACAGAACAGAACAGAACAGAACAGAACAGAACGGAACAGAAAAACGGTTGTTTTTACATTTTATAAAACAAACAGTTAAAAATGTTTTAAACAGGTGTTTTTTTTTTTTTCCTAAGTTAGTTATCATCCATTTTTAATTGATTAAGCCTGATATAATTCACTTTTATACTATTTTAAAAATTGCATGACAAAAATTGATCTTAATTCAATACATCCTGTATGTTCCGACGTCATTTTTAGTAGGGAAATCACCTAAACTTCTCTTAAAATAAGGGCAATACCCAAAACATATATTAAATAAACACGTTCACGTATTACGGAAGTTCTGGGAATTCCCCAGGGGACTTTACCGATGGATTGTATAAATAGAGCGGACTTTCTTTTTGATTTTTCATTTCACTTTCGACAGTTGTTATCAACGGTTGTGTGTGTGATAGATAAAGCTAAAGATAACACTCAACAATCAAAACCAACACTGTTAGTATTTTTTTAGCGACATTATTATTTTATTCAAATCGTGTGGTGTGCTGGGTGCCATAAACATTGAGTTATGTTTCATGGACGAGATGTATGTTTTCGGCTTACAGTCAACATCTATTTGCAGACGTATTTTGTCAACGAAAAAGTCATTAAAAGCACTAGCGATATCATAAGGTTTGTATATTTGATTACCTACCAACTTTAAGTTTCTCAATTCGTTGTTTAGGGATATGTACTTTGTATGATTAATTATCTGCCATGTAGTCTTTGATTTATTTTTAGATTGCTGAATTTTGTGGTTATTTTGAGGTTTTAGTGTCAAGTTAATTATTTTATTATATAGTCTAGAATTTTCCTGTCTACTGTAACATGCAGCTAAACTGAAATTTAGTATGCACAGATGCTTTTCGTGACCTTTCATGATGATATGTTCGGTAATACATATAATACCTACATTTAAGTTTGTATCAGATAGTTCATTCAAGCATACCGTAAGAGCATTTTTGATTTATTTAGTAAACCTGCAATATTGTAGTGTAAAATGTTAATGTATTTACTGGAGAAAAAACTGGTCTTTTGATTCACTTTCTTCGACGAGAGCATTTTCTTCTATGATTTCCAATCGAAGGTTGAAAAGGTCCTCAAAAATTACTCTCATGGCGCAGCCTTTTACGGTTCCTGACCTTATGTACGTAGAATGGTGATAGCTCAAGTTCAAATTGGAGTCCAGAACATATGAATAATTATGTGTAATATTGTCCATACATGGCATGTTGTTGAACATTTCCACTCTTTGAGTTATATAAAATATTATAGTCATTATTATATTTATAGTATGTTGGCAAAGGAATAATTATATTTGTGTTCTAAGTTCTGTAATACGTTTCTCATGTATGTAATTATGTAAAAGTAACATTTAGTCGTTTTAAAGTCTTCCTCGCCGATCATTATTATACAAAAATCATTCTTTGTGTAGGTAATGTTGAAGTTTTATTTGTAAATCCCGTAGAAGGTGCATAATATTATGTAATCTGTGATAATATCCACCTTTGGTGTTAGGTAGTGACATATTTGATAATTGTCTGTAAAATATTCTTTTGCCAGAGTTAATATATTATTAGTTTTATTCGTACTTAATATACATAGCTTATTTTTCAATTTGTTTTTATTCACTTGTATATATTTTTGTGTTGTCCCTTGCTCATTCGAAGGTAGTGGCGCCATCTGTGGACTGGATTGTGTAGTAATCGTTTTTTGTTGGTCATAGTTTTTGGTAATTTTTTCTTTTACTGTTATTTCAGAATCAGTCTGTTTGTTTATTTATACATCCTGCTTGTTTTGAATATTTGGACCCCCCTTTTTTAGGCGTATTGGTAGGAGATTGTGTCGGACTAGTCACTATTTGTTTGTAGAGTGAGTTTTTACGAATCAGACTTTCATTTTCCTTCTTAAGCTTTTCAATTTCAAGGCTTAGTGAGTCAATTTATCCATTTGCACTACAGAGTTTATTGGTGAGATCATCAATATTTTTCTTTAATCGAGTTATTAAATCAATGTCGTCATTATCATCTGATATATCAGGCATACTGCATACAGTGCCATCTAGGGTGCGATTGGCGAGGCTTTCGTCTAAGTTGTAGCCCGAGTTTGAGAGCGCTCGTGCACGCCTTACGGTGACGTTATTGATTTCGCTCATAGTTTGTGTATGCAGTACTGCTATTTCTCACTAGATGTCTATTGCACCGTATCGATTGTTGCCACTCTACTCATTTTCATGGGTTTATGAATTCAAAATATTGAAAATTAACTACTATTATTTTCACTTTATGAGATAAATGAGTTTTTAATAGAAATTAGTTATTGTACCTGTAGTTGTTGGTATTATTACGTCATCAAGTCGCCTTAAACGCTTTCTTTACGCCCGTGTCATTGATTTATTTGAGTTTTAAACACCACTTATAGTTGTTTAAATTATCACTTTACACTTGAGTTTTGTGGAGATAACACTGATTAGCGTCAATAGAAACTTTATGCACACAATGAAATAAATAATTAGTTATTAAATGCACAATTACTATTTATTTACTTATTTCGAATACAGAGTCGATGTTAGCTGTGCACCACTAGCGCCCTCCCAAAGTTCCTTCATCGAAATCGTGGCCTTTATCGAAATGCATTCAGTGGTTTTGGCGTGAAAAGGTAACATACCTACAGACAAACGGAGTTACTTTCGAATTAATAATATTAGTACATAAGGATTTATTAATGACTGCCTCGTTGGTCTAGTGGTCGCAAGCACTACTGCTGAGCATGAGGTCCTGGGTTCAATTCCCGGGTCGGGCAGTGTTACTGGATTTTTCCATCTGGAATTTCTCAGTGGCATGCCGGAGTCTGCATTTGTGCCCGGTTGATGGCAATAGGCTCGCCCCTATTACATGGGACTAAAAACATAACGGGCGAAATGTGGATGTACTATAGGTAAACCTCTGCCCAACCCTTCGCGGAAAACAGGCTCGAAGATATGTGTGTATTTATTGTTTTTCTTTTTATTTGAGATACGTTTGCTCTTGACTCTAGTCTAGGTCAAAGGTGACAAAGACAAATTCGACGATGGAGCGAGCTTACCCAGAAGAACCCTGTTCACTATCACTTTGACGAGATCGGGGTTCTAAGTATGTGTTCAAAAACACAGACGCAGGTAGAGAGTTCCACTCCTTTGCTGTGCGCATCACAAAAGACATTTGGAAACGCTTAGTGCGAATTGGTGGGATAGCAACTAGGTAAGGATGGTAACCTGCAGTGCGTCTAGATGTCCGATGGTAGAAGGGGGCAGGCGGAATGAGGTTGTGGAGTTCTCGAGCACACTCACCGAAGTACAATATGTAGAAGACCGACAAGCAGGCAACCTTGCGGCGATGAGCCAAGCTGTGAAGCTTGGCATCCACCAGCGTTACGTCGCCAATGAGCCTCTTAGCTCTGCGTTCCACCGAGTCAAGCGAGGCAAGTTGGTATTTAGCTGAGCCATCCCAAAGATGGCTGCAATACTCCATGCAGGATCGGACTTGCGTTTTGTAAAGGGTTAAAAGCTGTCCAGGCGTAAAGTATCGCTTCACCCTATTTAGGATGCCCAGTTTCTTGGCCGCAGTTTGGGCTTTGTACTCGATGGTGGCTCTGAAGTTGAGACATGATGTCAACTCCATGTCTAGGCGCTCGAGCCGATCAGTTACAGGAACAGATGTAGGTACCCCGAAAAGTAGGAGTTAGGTCGAAACGACTCCTTTTAGCGGTAAAAAGACACGCCTGTGGCACGCGGTGGCGTTAAGAGAGACCAGATTATCATCACCCCACTGGGAAACAAGGCTTAAGGTCAAATCTGTCCACTCTACCATGGCCTCTCTCAAGGAACGAACTTCGGCTCCGCTGGTTTTTGCGCTGGACAAGTATCTCTCTGAAACTGTACTGTCATCTGTTTTTGATGAAATTGCATGAGTTTAGATAATGTAGCGTGTGAAACTGCACTCATACATAGGTATAACACCTAACAACACCTAGTTTAATAACACCTGCTATGCAACAGTTTCAAAAACAGTTTTTCCTCATTATGCGAAGTTTTCGCATAACCCGCGTCACCGGCGACAATCGTCTCGTGATATCCCAAGAACAATAATTTAGCTAGGTTTTTCGTGTGACTGTTTATGCTACAGCTACATTGTCGTGATAACGCGAACCACATTAGACTCGTCCTCTTTCGCTAACCGCTCGACGTCTCGATGTACAACAGAGCGCGCGAAGTGTAGTTCGCGTTATCGCAACAAAGAAGCCGTAAGATTATGCGGCTACGGCTATACTAGCGCGATAACGCGAATTACAATTCACGCGTTCTCTTAGGCACACCGCTCGACGCGTTATCGCGACAATGTCACATTACATCGAGACGTCGTCGAGCGGTGTGCGAGAGAGAGCGCGCAGTCTAGTTCACCACCTCATATCATGCTATGCTACAGTGGCGCAGCTACAATTATCATTATAGCAATATTAAATAAGTAAGTAAGTATTAAGTAAGTAATAATTATTAATTAAATTATTATGGCAATAGTAGACATTAGGAAGAGTGGTTGTTCCGAAGGGAAGCCAATAGGAATCGGGTTGTATGAAGGCTACGCCCCTGCTATGCTACGATATCCTAGTCACGCGGTGGGCGTGGTCATTCTGGGTTAATAGCTGACAAGGAGAACTTTGTGAGTACTGCTTGATTGCTCTTGTTTCATTGAAAATTCACAGATTATTAAAGTATTTCATGATCTGTTAATTAGGTAAGTCTCTATCAGGGGTTCCCAGAGTCCAATCGTTGGTCCTTACCTAACTTCGGTATAAAATGTAATAAAGGGTTGCTATAAAATAAAACGGCGCTTATTAATTTTCATTATTATAATGTTATTCTAGTTGGCAGTTAATGACTATAGTACAATAATATCATAGACGTACGTCACCTATAATGATACAAATGGCATACAAAATTGCTATAAAATAATAACAGCTTATCATGAAGGTTCAGATTCTGCGTTGAAGTTAACTTTGGCTTAATTTTTCAGAATCCGGACTTACATTACACGAAAATATATTTAGCTTATGTTAGGCCGGTACTTGAATAGTTTAAAATATTAGTCCAATACCTGTATACTCTAGATCCCCGTTTTCACTAACCTGCCGAGCGAACATTTGTTCAGAGTAAATGTTTGCTGTTCGGAGCACATCTGAAAACATCTGTTTTCACTATAACGAGAAAACGAATACTCGCTCGCCGTGTCGTCGTTTTTACTGAAATAATAAGCGAGCATTTGTTCGAGAGTCCAACCGATCATCACTGAACAAACATGTTCGCTCGCTAAGTGTTTTCATTTACCGCGCGAACAAACGCTTGCTCGCTCAGAACTGTACAGAACGCTAAGTGAAAACGCAGTTTAGATGAGACCAATACTTGAATAGTCCAATATTATTAGACCAATAGTTCTTGATCATCCCCCTACCTTCTCTTGAAGTCGGCGACTTTGCCCTACCATGCAAGTTTGAAATACAGGAACAGCACCCCAATTGCGTAACACAATATCAATCACAATCTGAATGAGTTTGAAGCATATTGCTAATCCATTGCTTCATTTGTTCGAAAAATTTGTCTGCTCAACAACGTAAATAACGCAATGAATGTTGTTGAACTGTCAAAACGAATCCGATTCCTAGTGTCAGTGTTACGCAATTAGGGTGCTGGTTGTGAAAAGTCTGGTACCATAAGCTTCAATATATTTTCGTTTCCAAGCAGTAATACTGGAGCGCTATATGTTTGAAGGACTGGTAAATATCACATTAGCCTACACGACAACTAACTTACAATTTTGTTCATTAATTAGTTACTGCTAACGAAATGCATATGTTTTAAATATTAGAGTTTTCGAACTATCGAGATCAACTTAATTAATATACGAGTAATTAGCACCAATGTTGCGTTACTTCAATGTAACACAAAATATATGGGGTTTTTGGAATCCTTGCATTTTCTTGCTCAAATCGTCACAGTGTAGTTTGGTCAGTAGAACAATAACTGATTGTATACTTTTGGAATGTGTTTACACTTTGTGATAACTGTGTTGCATGTGCTTTGATATTTACAGGCATTTAGGTAAATTATATGCTCTAAGTTATCAGGCTGTGGCAGGCAAAGCACATACGGTAGCATTGAGTAAACTGCGGCAACCTGACTGCTTAGAAAGCTATTCGACTTCGTTGCCGTACATAATACTTAATAGGAATAGCCTTTTCACCAGGACAAAACTTAGTATAGTATTATGATTTTTTCACTCTATTATATTTACAAGAAAATGTACAATCAAAATTACTATTTTGTCCTTTGACAAGGCCCGCTCCATCAGTGAATATTCTCATGTTCTTTGTTATAGAAAGCAAAGTAAATTGAATGCTCATTCCGATTTGTAATTATATAAGTAGGTATATAATTTGTCTCTTGCTCATATTTTTTTTAATAAAGACTCCGAGAATAAAAAAGACAGTGTTCACAGGCTCTTCAAACACAACGGCAACAATGCAAGTAAAAGTTTCCAGCTTATGAGCTAAGTGAGTACAAGAACGAACGCGTCGCGTGCGCGTGCTCACGTGACGTCACGCGTATATTCAAGATGGCGGCGCGCACAAGATGTCTGGCGTCTGTGGAGGCGGACACGCGGCCACCAGGAGCTCGCCACCGCTCTCCGTGATAGGCACTGTCTTGTGGTAGTTTATGAGATCAGCTGGAAACAATGTGTTTAAATTAAACATTATTTAAAAGTCTTGCAAAGCGAGTATTAGGGAATGTAAAAGATTTCTCGAGACAAAGGATGGCTTAGTAGAGTTAAGATGGAAAGCAATCTGTGATTATGCAGCACCCTTTCGGATCTACTTGCAAGAAAAGTAATAAACAGATGGTATCCTTATTTTTAATATACAGATATTAGGTAGAGCTTGCAGCGCTCCGAGTCGCGGTACGTGACGTCACACTCTCCAGCAGTATGCATGTGAGTACATACCGAGCGTGTCGTGCGCGACGTGTCCAGTGGGCAGCAGGCGGTAGGCGCGCGCCGCCTCCACCAGGTAGTGCTTGCAGCGCACCGGGTCGCGGTACGTGACGTCACACTCTCCAGCAGTATGCATGTGAGTACATACCGAGCGTGTCGTGCGCGACGTGTCCAGTGGGCAGCAGGCGGTAGGCG
The DNA here is from genome assembly GCA_947568875.1 of Fissipunctia ypsillon. Lineage (NCBI taxonomy): Eukaryota > Metazoa > Arthropoda > Insecta > Lepidoptera > Noctuidae > Fissipunctia > Fissipunctia ypsillon. The sequence continues at coordinate 19,096,556 of OX387660.1, read as the reverse complement.
CGCGCCGCCTCCACCAGGTAGTGCTTGCAGCGCACCGGGTCGCGGTACGTCACCGCGTAGCCCCACACGCGCTCTGACACTCGCACTAGGAAGCTGCCGGCCGCGCAGCCGGAGAGGGCCGCCTCGGCTTCTGACCGGCTAATCAGACCTTGTCAAAAAAGTAATCGTAGTGAGTAGGAGACCTCCAAAAATGTGACCGCAACCTCATCTTCCTTCGCTGAAAAATGAACGTTTTAATTAACCATAAAAGAATAAACTAAGACTCCCCAAATGTGTCTTCTGAACTTGTAGCACGAAGCCAACGACCCTCAGTTTGAAAATAAACATGAAACCTTTCAGATGGACAGTGTAATGTGAAGTCTCACCGTGGAACCAGTCGACAGGCTTGTTGTTCTCGTCAAGTCCAACTCCTCGTTTCAGCTCGTGAGTCTGGAACCACTCCACGACCGCTTCTCTGCTATGTGGTTTGCCTGCTATAACAAAACACCAAATAATTAGCGTCCTTCCTGCTTCTAGTATCTCTCAAGATTATGCAACCAGGTCAAGTGCTAGGACATCCCTTTCTTGACTAATATCTCCTTTCTTTAATGACGTCCATAGCCGTTTTCGTATTTACCTTGTGTTGTGTCTGGTGGTGCGGGAAGATTTGCACTTCGCCGATGTGCTTCTCTTGCCGCGCGAGCGATCTCGCGCATGCTTGCTTCCGCTTCTTTTGCTTTGCGCTCTGAAATGGTACATCAAAATGATTACTAATTTTTCTTAAAGAAGTTGTTCTCTAAGCTGTAGAACTACAGCAACAACTACACGAAAAAGTTCAGCTGTCTCTTTCTGAAGCTTGAATTGGTATATTCGCACCGAGAACTGTAAGAACATAAACTAAAAGTCGCGTGTACACACCCTGGTCCCGCCAGGTCGCGTCGTGCGTCTGCGCAGCATGGTGCGCTTGCCTCATGGCCCTCGCTCGCTTGGCTCTCAGTCCCCGCAGTATGTCACCGGCTCTGGCGGCGGCCACACGTCGCTCCCAGGCCGCGACCAGCACGCTGACGCCGTCGCCGCCTGCGCCCACGCCCATGTCCTGAACACACAGGGGCGTCTTTGGAGACACTCGTAAAGACTAGACAGATTGGTAGAAACGTGGTTGATTTTGAATTTTTGAAGCTTAAGTGAGAAGAAAGAAAGGTTATACTTAGCAAAAGAAATATGCGGAAAATGAAAATGATGTAGATCTCATAATTTATTACTGGTTCTTATGTCAAGTTATCCTCCTTCTAAGAATAGTTGTTCTACTTTCACGGCAGAAAAAGAAACTTATGGAATGAATAAATGAAAGAAATGTATTTGAAACAGTCTGAGTGGAAGGTCTTCCATAGTGATAATAGAGCTCTCATGTTTCTAACTTGTTAGTGCAATATAAAAATGGTTATGATATTATGCATTGTGATTATTTTTGATATCGTCAGGGATAGTGCATTAAAACGACAGTACTGTTTTACAAAAATCTATAATTAATTAAAATTATTAATTGGTATAATATACACAGATAAGTTATTCTTACATGAGAAAACATATTACAAAAATATTTTGCACATTGTATATAAGCCTGTTTACATTTAATTAACAATTGTTCTTCATCCCACGCTAGACTGGGACTGTTTTATGAAACCTCAACTGCCTCGCAGATAGTCAAGAAAGAAATTGAGAAGGGATATGTAAACAAGTACAAGTGTAGTAATCGAAATTAAACAAAAAGTGACTGAACTTTTAGCGTATATCAATTTCAGGGCAGTTTCAAGGCGAGTTTAATATCTAATTGTGTGCATCCACTTTGTTCGCGGAATAACTACACTTCCCGAATTTGTATCTGCTCCAATAGAGACTATAGGGGACCATTTGTTGGATGTGTTTGAGGTTTTTACAACGACAGACAATCAGGAAGCGGTAGACTGTACTAAGAATTAAAAATTGCGACCTCATCGTGAGTTAAGGTCATGATTAAGTGCCTCCACCAAAGTTTGAGTCCAAAACAAGCACTTTTGGAGCAGTAGAAGATGCAAAAAGCGTAACTAACACACGAACAAAAGAGAACCACATCCTAAAAAGAACTAGACTTAGTATGACTACAGTGGAACTAACTACGCCTTCAACTGACCTGCAGTACGTCTCTCTTGCCCTCAATAAAGTTAAAGTGCAGCGTGTTCTTGTTGAGGTCCAGCTTCAGGGAGTCGTTGAAGTCGGGCTTGTCTCCCAACTCGTCTCCCTCCAGCTTCACGTCGGGCTCCAGAGCCTCGATCCTCTGCCGTAGTTCGTCCACCGTGCAGTAGATCTCCAGTGTGTCTTCTAACGGGTCTATCGTTTTCGGGGATAGGTCGAATTTCTGGAAAGGATGGAAGGTTTTTGTTTTAATTTGAAGTAAACATAGGTTCACTAATATTAGAAACAGAAATATGTTTCTATAGTTATATTTTTAATAATGATTCTGGGATCTAGAGTTATAAGCTGGGTCCAATAACCTGCGCTAGCATGAGAGATGCCTTTTCAGAACCTTGCCTTGATCTTTTCAGAACATTCGTAATCAAAAGCTCAGGAGAAAATCGCCCGTCCTTTTTCGTGGGGAAATTCCCAAGGATATCCTTCGCCTAAGAAAGTTGGGAGTATGTTAGACATCTAACGGCATATTTCACATGGTGGTTTGGTCTTCCTTAGCACAAAGTGGGGCTCTGGAAACTCCATTGGAACGCTCCGGACAGCCTTAACTATAAGACGAAAAACTTTGGCACGTAAATTTCACGTACATTTCGGGTTCGGAACCCTCAGTGGAATGCTCGGGAAATCTAAACATCGAAGACCATGTAGAAGTGGCGAAGCCTTCATAGAACCCGATTCCTATCGGCTTCCCTTCGGAACAACCACTCTTCTTAATGTCTACTATTGCCAAATAATAATGGTACACCTGTGTGTGTAACTGTGTATCACTTCACATTATACATATTTAATACCAGTTTAATACAGTCATCATAAGGTTAAAAACATTACAAAAATGCCTATAATTTTTTGTCTGAGTTTATGAGAAATTAACAATTTTTTTTTTTTTGTGATAATGATAATTGTAGCTGCGCCACTGCCATGTAGTTAGTTCTCTAACCTGTTCTAAATCATCGAGCGGCTTGTATTCGATGAGCTGCGTGAGCTCCTTCTCAACGGACTTCCTGAGCTGCTGCACCTCCTGCCGCGCCTGCGCGATGGCCTTCTCCCGCGCCTCGTCCGCCAGGATGCTCTCTATCGACTTGTCGTCGGGGTGCTCACCCATCACCCACACCTGCAACATAAGAGTTTTACGGTGAAAAACGGTACCTATTGATCATTTTATGCGTGATTTGGTAGCACTTGGACAAGCTTTGTGCCAACCAGAAGAAGATAAAAATTTGGAAATAATTATTTGTGGATGGCAATAGGCTCGCCCCCTATTACATGGGACTTAAACATAACTGGCGAAATGTGGTTGTACTATAGGTACACCTGTGCCTAATCCTTCGGGGAAACAAGGCGTGATGTTATGTGGAATTAATTAAACAACGTCTAAAACAAAAAACTACACAATGAAATGGTTTGTACATGTTTTGATAGGTACTTACCACAATATTATAACAAACATTGCCGTGGTCTAGTAGTTGAGCAACGATAATAAAGTGGCAAGACAAAACATTACCATGTTGAGCCAAAATCATAATAAAATTTAGAAAACAATATTGATGACGATAATCGTCCAAACGATAGTAAGTTGGGTATTGTCTGCAAAGGTCGAATGTTTGATCAAACAATGGAACCAGCCTTCAGAGTTAGCCAAATGATTTTGAAGGTCTTGCAATAAGCTATCGAATAACGCGGATGTAAGTTTTATTGCCAATTATTATGATGTTTTGTTTAGCTATGAAAACAGACTTCTGTGACAAATTACGAACGAGTTTGATTTAAAATTCAGTTGCTGATTTTAAACTGTAGGTACTTTCGAGCAGAGATTGCCATGGAATTCTACATAATTATTTAATGGCCATAGAGTACCTAATCTGAAAAATCTGATATGTGAGACGACAGAAACATGCACGAATTCTGCGTAATTAATTCACTATAAGGTTAATTTTTATTTAGATTGTTGCGTTAAGGTGTCTACACACCAAAGGCCCAAAGCCGGTGCCGATGGCTTCAGAGCTTTGCAAGTCGGACAAGTTTTGTTGATCCGGCGCTCCAGCCGCATACTGAACTGAAGTAGGCTCGCGAGTGATTGCCTCGCGCATTTGGTAGGTATTTAAACATAGTAATTATTTTAATCATTTTATCAACACAAACTCAGCGACTTGTGCTAAACAATCTTACTATCTTTTCATTTATATAAAAAATAAGAAAAGACGTCTGTTATGTAGCTATGACATTGATTAACCTTCAAGCGGGCGCGCGGTCATTTGTAACGGCAGCGGTCGCGCGTAATCGAAAAGACCTATGGGATATATGAGAAAAATAAAGCATTAATTATCCAATAATCATTTATTTTTTGTACACAGATATATTATCATTGTATTTAAAGTGTAATTGGTAAAAAAGTAATTTAAATTAAGAAAAAGAAACAATTATTAAATTAAATAACATAACTCAAGTATTCATTGGATCAAAAATGTATTGAGCACGGTCGATTCGACACCGCGCGCCCGCTTGAAGGTTAAACATTACGAAAAGGGGTAACTTTGGGTTTTTTTTTCTATAGAGCAAAGTTAATCTAATCGTGTTATTAAAAGCGATTGCATGTCCGCCAGATCCTTAAATAAGATAGATATATCTTTTTTCAGAATATTATAACACTGGTTTTTATGTTTCCCATGGATTCAAAAAACTAGTAAGCGCGGTCTCTGTCGGATCATAGCTGCTTAAAATGAGCCCGGCGGCGGCTAAGCGGACTATGCCGCCGCGCGCCAGGCCGGCTTTGATGTGTAGACACCCTTAGGTATTTCAAGTCTCGCTTGAAAACTTTGACACTCTTCGGAACTACATAATTCGAATGTTCCTCACCCATGGCTCTCCGTCCTCTCCCGCGAGGAACTGCACCTGTTTCTTGCCATTCTTCTGGAATTTGGGCCGCTCGTCTTCTTTGCCCACCTTCTCATCCCAGAGCTGCCAGCGACGCACCTGAAATAACAAGGATATTTATGAAGTTTCTTTAATTTCTCCATCTATATTGGAGTTATAACAAGCCCTACTTGACCAGGCACGTATTTTGCATAAAATCAAAGATACTGCCCTCGAGTCCATAAAAAAGCACACGTTTGATGTGAGTTCGATGTGATAGTTTTGGTGCAAAATCACAACAGATGAGTGAAAGACGATTTAGCTGAAAAGGGGTGGTCTTTTCAATGATGATCACAGATAAAGGTGTACGGAAATTCCGAACCGAAATAAATTGGAATAAAGATGATGTTGTGATGAATCAAAAATAATTCTCATAATCATATCCATTACAACTTATATCTAAAAGTCAATGTAACAAAAACCGCAATCAAAACCTTTCGTCTTTCAAATCTTGCACCTAATCATAGATCCGCATCGCTAATCTACATAAACTAATAAATCGATTGCGGCTATAACAAAACAAACACAGTTTGCAGCAGTTACATTAAGTAGTATTATTGTTAGATGCAATCTGTGGCGTCATGAATCGGTACTCCATTCAGCATAGGAACTGAACAAAAAACGACCTTGTGGCAAACTGAAAGCCGGACTGAACGCCGAACAAGTGCTGGTTACATTAGAAGCTTAAAGTAATAGAATTATGTAGCATGGAATTCTTCAAAAAGAGACGTTATGATATTTTTTTAGATTAAATACTTTCAGGATGGAGTGAGTCTTATTTACTCTCTTTTTCTGGAGTTCCTAAGGTAGTTTCAGATTGGCATTCAATGTAGATAGTTAATTCTTTTGTCCATTGGGTACACGAGACGCATTCAAGTCCGTCAACGAAGATACGGGCCCGTCCGAAAGTAGTTCGTAACTTCGAAGTCTATTCTACCCAAAAAATAGCTACTATAAAAAAGCGCCGGGTGTTAAAAGTACAGTGGTTCCTAAATTATAATTATTGAACTAATGATTCTATATTTCACAAAATTTTGTAATCAAATTACTTTCGTCCCTAAGTCCACGTATTTTCCATATTTGGAACCACTATATATGCCGCATGCCGGCAGAAACCAAACAGGCACATTATCATACTTTGAAGCACTTTTTATGTTGACGGTACAAGTTGAAAACAATAGAAAAAATGTTATCTAATTTATCGAAATCGTGGCCCTCCTAGACGCGTACATGCGGGATCGGCCCCTCAGGTACGAACCCGTAAATAAAAATAATAGTAGATTATTCACTAAGGGGATAAAACAGTGTCTTAGCCCGAGCGTGGCGAGGCTAGAGCCTAGGGCTTTAATGGCTTGCTTTATGTTAGTTTTGCATGACATAAAATTTGACATTAGCGAGCATGTGGTGTGAAAACACATTTATTCGACACACTATAACTGAAAACATTTATGTATGTCATTAAAAAGTATTGAGTACCTACTACTACTATTTAGTAAAAATAATTATCTATGTAAATAACTTAATTTAAATGCCGTGAGACGTTTTACAGGAAGTAAGAGTTAACTTATTATAGTGATGTAATCCTTTTATAAGATCTATTTATTTGCATGTGAAAAAAAACTCGAAGTATACCTACCTAAACCAGTATTTTAATAATGATAGAGTATAGGATAACTATACTTGTTACTTACTTATTTTTTTATAATAACATTCATCTAAGTATACATTCGTAACAATTGTTTTTATCACAACGATATTGATTAAACGTAATATAAAAAGGCATTCAAATTAGATGAGAATTTAGGGCGTGCTATTGGTAAAACGCAAAAACGTTTGCAAAAAATGTAAACAAAGCCTTTGTTACGTGTTCAAACAGATTGTAGCAATAAGTAATTACACGCAGTTGTTTCATTAGGAAATCTCTGCTAACGGTCAGAATTCTTGTTTTTTTTTTTTACTTAAGATTTCGGACATTATTTGTATAAGAAATTGTATTATTTCTCTATCATTTCTACTAAGTTTTTATAAAAAGGGAGCGAGGTATTTTATTGTGTGTAGTAGTAGGATCGATTCCCAGAAGTTGTTCCGAGTCTAGGTGGTTTTTGTGCGTCTTTTAACTAACGCATTCAGAAGACTAAACCCAGCAAATAAAGTTTTTCATAACAAAAACGTCACACTTTTTCCAGATTTTTGTCTAAATTTCAAAATTTATTTTTTTGTCAAAACAAGCACCTTTTAAATACGAATAAAAAGCAGTCCATAACTCTTTTAATAATGTCCAAAGCTGTCTACTGAACCAGCTTTACCTTTAGTAAAGGTAACTAAACAACTCCTGTCGTGGTCAGACTAGTTATTGGAATGCTGCATCAAGGTTGCGCGGAGTTGACCTTTGCTGTCACCTCAGGGCCCACATTCATTAGTCAGGATATTGTTTGTAATACAATCTGGGATTTGATCATCTAGGACCTGGGTGCTCCAACGTCGGATCGTTTCTTGTTTCAATCTATCCTAGCCTTTTTCCAACTATGTTGGGGTCGGTTTCTAGTCTAATCGGATGCAGCTGAATACCAGTATTATACAAGGAGCGTCTGCCTATTTGACCTCCACAACGCAGTTACTGGGTAATACGAAACCCCTTGATAAGACTGGTTGTCAGACTTTCAGGCCTCTGACCACCCGTACCGACTGTCAAAGATCCACGAATGACAGCCGGGACCAAGGGCTTAACGTGTCAGTCTGGTTAATCCGTTTATCCACCCCAAAAAATCCACCTTAAGGTAAATTCGCGGGAACGCTTGTGCAAGAATCCACCCTAAGCCTATAAATTCCGTTTAATCCGTTTAGGTCTAGGATGATTTCTCGGACATACCACTCCACTTCCACCTTAGGGTGGATTTTTTGGGGTGGATAAACGTATTAAACCTCATAGTCATTCGAAGTAGTGTAATAGAAAATAAGAGTTTAACGACTACAGAGGAACTATACAAACACAGGCCGGCAAAATATAATTAAAAAGTTTTAAATTCAGACAGGAAGGAGTGAATGGAGGCCTTTGCCAAGGAGTGGAAAAGAGCAGGCTAAGAAAAAAAAACTCAGACAGAGACATTACAAATAACAAAGCTTTAAAACTATTATGTTAATTAGTTTTAAAGCTAGACAGTCGGTCGCCACCTAACTCAACAAAAACTAGACATTAATAGTTATACAAAAGCACTATAAATAAGCCATTTATTCAAATGACCTTCTAGCCTAATATACCTAATCAAATCTCAATCATTATCGGTCATAAGAACTACCACAAAAAATAAATGCTCTATTTTTGCCGCGGATCTTAAAAACCTGCCTAATTGTCTACATCCGTGATGACTAAATAGTTAATTTCGGGCTCCCATAAACATGGAACTTGCACGATATCAAATTCGTCTAGAAGTGTCGTGTAACCTAATATTATGTAGTTACAAGAAAAAACGAAGGGCAGGCAGTAAATTCTACCACATGTTTGACTCGGTCTTAACCACGACATGAGATAGAAATAGAGTTTTTTCTTTATTATCCAGATACGCGATTTAGCAGGTACACGGTTTAAACACAAATTATTTCATAAATGGCTTAAAATATTACCTACAATTTAGTTACACTAATGTTAGTTGTCAGTGAGCCCCAAACTAGACAGTTAGTCTATATATCTTGGGGATCGTGATTTGATTTGTAAGTAACTCTGGAGTACTTATAATAGAATGGCTTTTACCCGCGGCTTCGCCGGCGTAAAGGTCGGAAATTATCCCACAGGACCGTACTACCGTGATTCAAAGTATCCTATGTCCTAACCCATAGCCTATCCGTATGCCTTTCATCTGCATCTGTTCAGCCGTTACGGCATGAAAAGGTAACAGGCAGATAATAAATTCAAATAATCTTTTATAGAGTTCCGTATCTAAAAATGAAAAATTGGAACTCTTATAGGATGATTTTGTTTTTTGTCAAGATTCTTTTCCTCAGAACTGCGTGGAGGTAACAAGTCGAAATAGATATCAAAAACTTAGAGCTACGGTCCCTTGGAGCTGTAAAGAAAATCAAACTTCCAAGTCAACGCAATAAAAAAATATGGCCATTTATGCCGCACATTTGACACTCGCAGATAAACTAAAGCCTTTATGGTACTTCACATTGATCTAGCAGCATGAAGTTTGGCGAAAAGCAAGGTCTTACAGTTCAAGTAAAGAGAAAAATCCGAAAATTGGTAATTTATAGTCATAATTATATCCACTGCAAAGTTACGTTAAGCCGTGTCATTTAGTCTGTATTTCATTCAAGTCGGTCCTCTCCACTCTATTTAGAGTTCTTTTTCAACTGAAAAGTTAACTAGTCTAGTGCCTAAAGACATAACCGTCAAGGCCCACTGTAACACATTGGTTACACGCTATTCACGCGGCGTGAGGAGTGAACACGGAACTTATCTCCAGACGTGACGGAACCGATTCACGATATCCTACAAGACTTCACGCCATAATTGCATATCTAATTGTAAGACCTTGAGTTCTATTCTTTAAATAGATATACATTGGAAGGGGTTACGCTGAATTTAGTTGATACTAGACTATCACTACGCTTGGTAGACCGCACTCTTTAACACGCTTTAACTTAAAACAGAGTGAACAGAATATTAGGTGAACGGACAGCTATACATAGTATCGAAGTACACAAATAATGACATCATACTACAAACTATGACCAAAAATCGTCCAACAATTATAGTGAATGTAACATTGTTCTTCCACGATCATTTGCTAATATGCGTGGACCTAATAATTAGTTCCATGCTAGATAGATAGTCATAATTATAAGCAACTATTTCTTTTCTCATGCGGTTCAATGGTTAAATGATTAGTCAAGTCAGCAAGGTTGGATAAATCTCTCTTATCATTTCAATAAATGAAAACACAGTGTTTTATAAACGGTTCTGAATAAATGGCAGACTTTTCCTAAACCACATCAGTTGAAGTTCCTAGCAACTGACGTAAAGTTTACAGGAATATCAATTGGCATTCGTTGTGTCATGGCGTTGCCGAAACACATAAACTAATGGAAGCGAAGGCGTGTCGAATGACTGTACGCGTATTAATAGAGATAAGAAAGGCACCTACTGGGTACTAAATGAGTTCTAAGTAGGAACTGTTTTGATAACAAAGGTATCTACTACGATGTTATGCCAAGCATGCAATTCCTGAACAGATAGTGCACATAGTACAGGAGCCTTACCGTTTGTTTTATATACAACACGTCCTGGAATTACCACACAACCTCTTAACGGGTCATTGTACTCATCATTATGAACAACTATGGAACTATGGAAGCAAATCTGAAATCGTGAAAAAAATAGCTGCTGTTTCGTACATTTATGTTCGCAAAACTCGTCAAAATGTTGGGAACAACAGATCTTTTTGTAAGAAAAGAGGGCATGGTCATTAACTAAGCACGTTGTGAACTAGCAGGAGAAAATATGGTAGCACCTTTGGATTCCAATACTTTGTCATGGGCAAACCCATAATTGAAACACGAAAAAGTCTGGCCTCTTTCGCTACCTTTGCTCCTCGTTCCAATCTGTAGATAACCCTGCCTAAGTTTCCCAATATTTGAAAGCTTATCAATCAATAACGTCAACTAACATGTACATTGTCGTAAGATGCATTGACTTTCCCGTGTATGACTATCCAATACATACCGGGACCCCTTAGATTCTCGGGAAGCACGTTAATCCGATGGTCCCAGCTGTCATTTCTGCCCTTTGACTCTCGTTATGGGTAGCGAGAAGCCCGAAAGTCTGACAACCAGTCTTGCCAAGGGGTGTCGTGTTACCCAGTTTAGATGTTAATGTTGTGGTTAAATTAAGTTGCGAAGATCACTGGTATTCAGCTGCATCCAGTTAGATTAGAAGCAACCTCCATCATGGTTGAGTAAAGGTTAGGCAGGTCATGATTTTCCCATCAGGCTTTCTTATGGCGGGAGAAGTCGTAAGTTTGCTGGATACTTAATTACCTGTCGGGCAAAGTATTATTGGGTTTTTTCATCAGGAGTTTCTCAGTAGCTGGCCCGTTTGGATTTGTGCCCGGTTGAAAGCAAAACGCTCGCCCCTTATTAAATGGGACTTAAATATACCTAACTGGCGAAATGTAGATCTATGTAGGTACTATTAAAATTTATTGATACAACTCTGCCTAATCCTTCGAGGAATACAGGCGTGACGTTATGTTATATTTACCTGTTCTTCCCTCATCTTGCAGAATAACGTCTGCTTCTGCGTCTCGTCGAGCTCGGCCAGGATCTCGGGGTCCACCCACATGTCGCGCAGGATTTGCTGCAACATGGTGCCGGCCCTAAGGACAATACAAACAAATTTATAGAGATTTTAACCCTTTAGGCAGACATAAAGTGCTAGTGAAGGTATAAAATAATATAGTAAACATAATCATGTAGGTAATAATTCTGCACTTAATGGAGCAGCTATAAAGGCAATACAAAAAAAATAATTTAAGGATGATAGGTTTGGCAGTCATGAACTGTAAGGTACAGTTGATAGCGCTAAAGACAATATAAACCAATAGTAAATGTAGAAGTCGCGAATCGACAAACGTAAGTTAGGACGCCCTCAGGCTAGGTGGAGCGACGATCTTCGCAGGGTGGCTGGATGAGAGTTGCTGAGAATCGAGCTGAATGGCGTGTAATTGGAGAGGCCTATGTCCAGCAGTGGACTGCTGTAGACTGATGGTGATGATGATAAAAGTAGAGATGATAACCTATAAAGCGTTGGTAACTGAAGTTGGCAGCCTCACAGGCAATTCAAAGTAGAGATGATAGCTTTGTAGGTCATAATGTCTGGGATATAATTAAACCTTAGATAGATAGGCAGTCATTACATTACTTAAATCACACATGGTCTTCGATCAACAAGAAGCACATGGCACATGAAGTTGACAGCCTTACAGACAATACATTACAAATAAATAATTTAGATCTGTCAAGAAAAGCTAAAAATGTACTGATGTGAGAAGTAAAGAAATGTTAGTGTATTTAAACAGACTATCAAAGTCATTGAGCAGTTGGCAGTTTGAGTAATTTATGCGGCCTACCCAAATGTCCTTTCTTTGGTATTGTTCGTCGTATCGTTGAGCTCCCTAAGTTCTGAGTTGAGCTGTACGATTACTGACAGATGTGTCCACTGACTGGACAGGTCCACTCAATCTGTGTGGCTCTTTCCTCAAAAGACCATTTCAGACACCAATCTACATGGTATTCACATGATCTGACCAAGATTATGTCTGGACTTTAAAAGAGACTGTGACCTCTGAGTTTTTTTCGGCGTTTCTTCTCAGAATAGTCAGATAGGAAACGCCAGCCTCATCTAGTTTTAAAAAATATGATTGACGTGTAAAAGTGTTTGTACAAACCTACTTACAGAAATAAAATCATTTATCATTTATCAATTACATCGTGGTATTTGTGACCCTGAACGCAGTAAAAAAAATAAACGAAGACAGCCAATGCAGATATTGATAGTAACTAAGTCTATTTTATGTATTTCACTAAGAATATCAACCAGATAAAAGCTCTTTAGGTTGTATAATATTTGTAGCGGATAGGTCTTATGTCTTAGGTAATACGGGCTGATGTCCGCAACTCCACGTCAATGCGCGTATTTTGCGTAAGGTCTTATGTCTTATTAATTGATTGAAAGATAATGAATTCAATTGAAAGATAAATTACGACTTCGTTGTTCAACGAAACTCATTACACATTTGCTCGAATTGGCAACCAAACTCATGAACTTGGCATTAAAAGGAATCAATAATAATGATGACACGATGAAAGAAAGTGTTAGTGATGACGATGATAAATCATAACGATGACAAGAGCTTTCTCTTGGTAATCATAATATTAATGTTAATTCTATAGCATCAATATTTTGCTGTCTCATCAAATCAAAATTAGGGCCAGTAATGGTCAATACAGATATTTCTACACTGGTAAACAAAATAAATAATAATAACGCTAACATAAGCAAATTTCACGAAATGAGACCATTGAAACGATGAAAAGAAAGAAACGAATGAATTTCTTGAACAACAAACACAAAACCAAGAAAAAGTTCAAACCAATAAATAAGCAAAATCATCATCTGCCTAGCCTTTTCCCAACTATATTGGGGTCGGCTTCCAGTCTAACCGGATGCAGCTGAATACCAGTATTTTACATGGAGCGACTGCCTATCTGACCTCCACAACCCAGTTACTGGGTAACACGATACCCCTTGGTAAGACTGGTTGTCAGACTTTCGGGCTTCTGACGACCCGTAACGACTGTCAAAGATCCACGAATGACAGCCGGGACCAACGGCTTAACGTGCTTTCCGAGGCACGGAGGAGTCTCGGTATGTAAAGGTCACCCATCCACGGACCAACCCCGGCAAGCGTAGCTTAACCTGATGGATCGACCCATGCGGCTGTTATTACTTAGCCACGAGCTCCTCCAATAAATAAGCAAAATGAAACTACAAATTCTTAGTACCGAACCCCTCAATGCATTCCTAGATTCTAAATAACCAGCCATCAACAGTGAAAGCAAACTGCGCCTAATTAGTGTATTTCCTATACTACGTACCGGCCGAACAGTCGACGTGATGTCCTGCATTAACTGTCATGGCGGTACGACAGTTCCGCATGGCATAGACTATGGAACTCGTTGACCTTAGGATAATAAGTACAAATGTAAACTTGTTGAAGTAAATAGATTAGCAGACAAAGGGATCGTAGGCATGTGCTAATGAAATGAGGAAACCCGGAAGTTAATTGATAAGTAACATAACAACACGTCTGTACTGTTTGTGGCTGTAGTGGTAGGCAGAAGCACCCACGTTTTAGGCAGTTATGTTTAAATCTCATGTATTTGAAGGAGAGCCTATTGCCATCAACCGGGCATAAATCCCTGGACGGCTACTGAGTAATAATATGTATGTATGTGTTTGATTGTAAAGCTTCGTAAAGATGGCGTCATCTATGTCCTTGGGTAGGTTTGCAATATAGTATTAAATTAGCGGTGACTGATGTTCGGTTTGCTTGACATTTTGTAATATAATACTTATTGTATTGTGCTTAAATGGTATTGTGTAATTGCTCGTGCTATTTGTATAATTATTTAATCTGTGGCTTGTAGTTGTACTTCTTATTCAAAAACAGAATAATTCGTCCATAATCCGTTATTACATCTGAATTTATATGCCAAACTATTTGTTCAGATATATCAGTAATGTTCTTATATTCTTTATCTAACGACTCAATGATCTGTAACCTCGCAATGTTTCGAAAGACTACAGCTCTATCAATATAATATCAATATTATTGTATAATGTCTGAATATGAAATCTATTAAACTGAAATCAATAGCTTTTGTAATCTATACAAACAAATAAAATGAAAGTGTTTGTAATGTGAAAATAACAGCTTTTTAATAAATGCTTCAAAGATTATATATATGTACGGTACTTATAACAAAAAACATTTTTTTTCATTTTTGTCTGTCTGTTTGTTCCGGCTAGTCTCCGAAACGGCTGGACCGATTTTGACAGTACTTTCACTGGCCGATAGCTGATGTTATAAGGAGTAACATAAGCTACTTTTATTTTAGAAAAATAATTAGGGTTGCGCGCAAAAAAATTAAAACCCATGAAATTGAGAACGAAAAGTAACAACTCTGGAACTAGTCGGATTAATAAAAATCTTTTTGCATTTGGTAGCCCAAGTCTGAAGGATAGTTATAGGCTATTTAACATCACGCTGCGACCCTTAGGAGCCGAGTAAAAAGAAAAAAGTCAGTATTAACGCGGGCGGCCGAGGGAGATTTATTAAAATGTGGCTGTTTCTTTAGTATATCGTGTATCTTATGACTTCCACGCGAACGATGTCGCGGGGCACAGTTACTTTCATAAATATGTACTTTTACTTCATTTCCAACTTTTTTGCTCTCTGTTAACTTTTCATCTGCCACTGCATCGACTGTGATGCTGATGAGTGGTGACTAATGACCAAGTGATGGATGACACGCGATCTCCCTACAACTGTAGATGAAATATTTACGAGGGAGATTTTATCCGTTTAATTGACCTTATCAATTTGTAACATAAAAATACAGGTATTATTTTTTCGCATTTGAGTTGAATGTAGAAAAGTTGAAAAGAATTGTCAGTCACAACCATTCCTTTAAACGGCTAGTCTGTATTTAAAAAATATCTCGAGGAACTTAATGATAAATTCACACTAGAGAACGCTGCTGGTACAAAATAAAATTTAAAAAAATTACTTTACAGGCCACACCTACACTGTAAGTGTACCTACTTCATGGTGGTACGTGTATCCACAGACTTTTATGGAGTTGTTTAAGTAATTGCAATTGGTTAGTTTTGCAATAACATTAAGTATACATAGCATAGTAACAATGTAGATTATGATAACGATCTCTCAAATATCCCAAACAACCGGCTTCCTTCTAATTTAGATCTTCAACAACGGAACAGTATTGGCAATTTGTGCTGTTCCATTGTTACTTAAGAGCCTATATTACCTCAGCTAAAATTCACTCTTTATCTCGCTCGCACGATACTGCGCGCGGACTGAGTGCGGTGCTGGGCGGCAGGGAGCGCCGATAGTTTAGGTAATTGCTTTTTATGGTGAAAATAATGGTAATTAAAAAAATAATAAAAATATAAGACCTGCTTTATAGTTAGTTCAGTTTGTATGCAAAGTTTAATGACCTAATTTGAAATATTTTTTGAATACCAGCGGTTTATTGTTCGGTTTGGAGGTAACATTGGAATTTTTTTCTATAGAGAAAATTTTATGGAATCGTGTTATTTTGCCTCACACAGTACTTAACGTTAATCCTCAACTTTACCATATATTTATTTCAAAATTAATGCTGCAGTATTTTCGACACAACTGAGGATCATGCTAAGCCATTTGAGGTAGCATAGACCCTTAACTAGGGAGTTCTTTAAATATTCGTAAACTGTAGGTTTGTTTCCCATTCGAATGCGTAGGATAGATTAATACTCCTTTTGACTCTCTCATTTTTTTTTTTATGTTATGATGACAGATCTAAAAAAAAATTATAATTTAGCTAATTAATATTAAGGACATGTTTTAAAATTGTTAATTGATTAAGTATTAATTTTATTTCAACATTAATTTTATACTTTTTGCTGTGCCCTACAGGGTCCGTATTATTGTACCTTAGCTTTAAGCCCTTTGTAAGATCTTCACACGTTATGGAATGCAATAAAGATATGAATATGAATGTGACTAATGGTTAAAATTATTGAGTACCTACCTTGTCTACAATAATTTAACATAGTCAACGGAGAGGCTCATTTTAAAACCTGGGCTTACCACAGCCAGCCAGGTTTAGTAAATAAAACCAACGCTAAAGTGCTTGGAAAATTCCACCGTTTCTCAAATTTCCCTACAACACGTTTGTTTGAACAACAGACAGAACTATTATTATCAACATGGAATCTTATCATTCTCTGTTTGCGCATGTAATCGCTGCAGAGCCCAAGATCATGTATGTACTTTTATTTCCCAACATGGTTTAATACTTTTGCTGACATAAGATAAAGGGGCCTGAAAATGTCGTGGTTGAATTCTGATTACAAAAAAAAATGTGGCTCGAGTCCTCAAAAAATTAAAAAAAAGACTAGCTGCGGACGCTGCTCTTGTGTAAATGTAAAATCTACACTAACGGACATGCAGAGAATCGTTTCGTTTTACAATATACCCGGATAATATAAAACTTACGAAGTTGCAAACCAGGCACCAAAACGGTAGTAGTCCGCAGAAGAACAAACACTGTGATCTTTAAAAATAAGTTGATTTAAAATGTCAAGCACTGGATTGAAGCGTATGCGTGGTTTTCCCGACACAAGCCGGTCACGAATTCATACTTTAAACTTTTTGTGGGCTAGCCTTAATGATGCAAAAAACCACTTTTCTTAAGAAGATATAGGCTCACCACCTGGCAGCTCTTTGCAATGCTACTCTCTGATGGATACCGTATAAGCTAGCACAATTATGATGGAATAACGTAGTCAAAGATAGAGCTCCGCAGCGTTCAGATGGAGAGGCCTATGTCCTCTTTAATTAAACTGCTGCCAGACTGATATACTTTTTGCAAAACCGCCATATTCTATATTCCTAATTCAAAATTCAAACAACAGCCGTTACCAAACGTGATAGCGCGGTGCTTTTAGCAACGTTCTAGGCATCGGGAACAAAGAGTGAATATTGCAAAGGCAGTCGTGCGTCCGCGCCGCATATCAATCGCGATGCGCGCGACATACATTATGCATGCGTCTGCGCTGGCGGGAGAGCTTGCTCTGGCCAGGTGCAGAAGGTTTACTGCACCCCGCTAAATACGGTACATTTATTTATCCTTCTAGTCTTAGTAGATGCAGATAAAGATCTTTAACGGAGAAATTGCTATTAGATCCCCATCGAATCTTGAATATTGGCATAACTGCAGATAAGGTAATTGTATCAAAGCTGCCAGACTCCTTATAGACGAATCGACGATCAAACGATCAATACACCGTTTTGAATAATTTTTAGGACTTTTTCGGTCTTACCGTAGCAGTTCTTTGTTGTTTTGTTAGGACTCAACCTTCTAGATATATATTTTTATTATGAAATACCAGCGTACTACGTCCCGACATAACTTGCGTCTAACGACCTTTTTCAGAACAAAATATCGCCTATTCTGTTCTGCAAAAGGTTGCCGGCGACATTAAGATGGTTGCCAGCCATTGTGATGACTTGTAATGTTATTGCACGCAGTTAGGCTGCAAAAAGGGAGAGGTGGCAGGTTTGCGCTATGATTGAGATCTTTATTTCTATAGATAATATTTTGCATGCCTCACAACGCTTCAGCGTATGAGAGTGCTCTATACTCGATATATCGCCTTGTCAAAATTTTCCAACATAAAATCGTTTCCATACTCTCAATAATACATGGAATTCATATTAGCAGGGATGTTTTAAAAACTAGACTTTATAAGATTAATATATTTTTAGATAGGTATACCTTGATATATATAACAAGAAATGAAGAGCTCGTGGCTAAGTAATAACAGCCGCACGGGTTGATCAATCAGGTTAAGCTACGCTTGCCGGGGTTTTCCGTGGATGGGTGACCATCTTTATATACCGAGACTCCTCCGTGCCTCGGAAAGCACGTTTAAGCCGTTGGTCCCGGCTATCATTCGTAGATCTTTGAACCAGTCTTACCAAGGGGTATCGTATTACCCAGTTACTGGGTTATGAAGGTCAGATAGGCAGTCGCTCCATGTAATATACTGGTATTCAGCTGCATCCGGTTAGACCGGAAGCCGACCCCAACATAGTTTGGAAAAGGCATGCAGATTGATATATAACAAGAAATGTAATGAAAAAATTACGTGTAGTGTTTTCCGTTGGGAAGTGAGTCTGTTTGTCGTCACAATTCACATCGGCACCGTCACACACAATGGATTAATCTAAAAATCTTCTTCTATAAGTTTTCTTTCATCCTTCGGATGAGCCCTATTGATTTTTGTTATCAAACTCATAACCGTTCAAAAGATATTAACAAAAGTCGATGAATATTCTTAGATTTTCTTCCGTAAAATGTATCGTCGACATGTTTCTGTCTGTGAGGCATGCACTTTTGGATTTTCCAAATTTTTTACCATTAGCTTTATGAATGACGGAAATAGAGAGAGACACTATGACACTATCAACAGTCATGAACTGCAACCAAGAAGAATATAAACACGGCAAAAGAAGAGAGCAATTTTGTGAACATGGAAATCGTTACAGCTAATATTTGTGTATTTATTTCTCACCAAAATATCCTTATAAAATAATAACAAAAAACTATATTGTCCAGTCATATTGTGGGAGACTGGTGCCAAAGCTAAGCCGAAGCTTGTATTGAAATACACCAGCACCCTAATTGCGTAACACACTATCAATCACAATCAGGGGGCCAACCACCACCACCATTATTTTAATGTTACTTCAGTGTGTGAAAAAGATGGAGCTATACAGAACGTCAAGCTCCATCTCTTTCCCACACTGAAGTAAGATTACAATAATACTGCGTTAAGAGGTGGTGGTTTAGCTCCTGAATAATTTTGAAGCAAATTGCTAATCCATTGCTTCATATTATGTTTGAAAAAGTTCGCTCAACAACGCAAATAACGCAATGAATGTTGTTGAACTATCAAAATGAAACAGATTCCTACTGTAAGTGTGTCACGCAATTGCCTCACAGGTCTCCGCCCGAAGTACATCATTAGCTGGCAAAGAGTTAAAGACAGCCTGACGAATGTGTTACAATTTCAGATAGTATCAAGATCATAGTAAAGTAACTGGTATTTCACAACGAAAGATGTTTCTTTCGTTGTGAAATACCAGTTACTTGAGTTGAGGTCTTGAATAACCATCATTGTTATGATGGTTCTTCAAGACCTCAACTCTAACAATAAATCACTGACAGACGTTTCGTCGCCTTTAAAGTCAAATACAGAGAAAAAGCGAGCACATTGCACATACATACATGAATATTCATACAAACATAACGCTTATGTATTAGCTCGCGGTAAGCCCGTAACTTACTGACAAAGGACCGTCGTCGTGATGGCGGCGGTTGCGAAACGCTCGTGATGGATACAACTACGCTATAGTTCAAAAGTGAAGGTGACGCAAATGCCAGAGCTTTGGGCTTGCTAGCTAACTTGCGTATTGTTAAGGATAATACAATACATACCTACATACTACTACCTACACTGTCTAAATACTCATAGCTTTTGTTTGGTAATCTGGATGTTGGATTGGCAAGAGTTTTTGAGTTATAGACTGAGGCACCGATCTCGCAGGTATACGTCCCGGTGGGCCACATAGGCACGAACCTGATTTTTTGAGTCTGTGGATATTCAACTACCTACTTTGTCTCATTAAAACAACAATCCCATTAACAACGGGTGGTTCCTGAAAAGTTTTTAAGCTTGAAACCACAATCCCGAGTCTCCGTGACACTTACTTTTGCCTCCAATTTATGTATGATGGCACTTGCACACAAACAGGTGAACTAAGGACTCAATTAAATCGAGTTCAATCAATCAATCAATCAACTCAGCCTATCGCAGTCCACTGCTGGACATAGGTCTCTCCCAGTCTGCGCCACAACACCCTGTCCTCCGCCTTCCGCATCCAGTCTGTCCCAGCCACTTTCTTAAGGTCGTCAGTCCATCTAGCTGGTGGGCGTCCCACACTACGCTTGCCGATACGTGGTCTCCACTCCCGGACTCGTCTGCTCCACCGGCCATCGGTCTTTCGACAAACATGGCCAGCCCACTGCCACTTCAGTTTGCTTACTCTGCAGGCTATGTCGGTTATTCCGGTTCAGATTCAAGGTCGCTCAGCGCGCTACGAAGCGGGCTATGCTTGGAGTTTCTTTGATGGATAAAATCAGGAATGAAGTTATCTGGAAAGTCGAGTTACAACTTGTTTAATTCAAATTTCTGTACAAGAACGAAGTATTTGTTCATTGTAAAACGTTGGACCAGTAACCTGTCAATGCAAATCTCAATCTTCAATTCGAAACACGTCAAACTACCGGAGTTAAGACACCTGGACACGACAGCTCTAGCGATAGCCTTAATATTCATAAAGCTATTGCAACAAGTCTTGGCTAGAACTGTAGTGTGTTCTAATATTACAGTTCTATCACAGTGTAACTATTTACAGTAGTTCAACGGAGCATTTTTGCATAGCAAGCGTGCTGATGCTGCTGAGAGGCAGGGAAGTAAGTGGGTAGAGCTTTATGCATTGTAACGAACTGCCATACTGCAGTTAGGTGAATAAGTAGTTAGTTTTTTTGACATTTCCCAACACCACAGCTAGTAACTCAGCACCCTAATTGCGTAACACGCTATCAATCAGAATCTGAATGATTTTGAAGCTTATTGCTAATCCATTGCTACATATGTTAGAAGAAATTGTCTGTTCAACAACGTAAATAACGCAATGAATGTTGTTGAACTGTCAAAATGAGACCGATTCCCACTGTACAAATTACGCAGTTACCTAGCAGGTTATCATTGAAAATTTTCAACTTTGACATTTCTCAGATCCTGTGATCCTGTCAAACGTATGAGCGATGAACCACTATACAGTGGTTTACGTCTGTTCGAAGTATCTGATGAAAGTGTAAACAAACCCTGTTCAGGATAAATTCTTACACAATCACTGACTCACTTAAGGGTATTAGTAACACATTCATCTGTATTTCAAGCAAGGCAAGAACCTAAGCAACTGAACTAAGCATTGATTGATGAAACTAAGCAAAATTGCATTTTAGATGACGGGATTCAAGCACCGCTAAACGGCATGATAAAACTATACTTATACTATACTTGTTGTAGACAAAACTTTTGTTATGTCATACAGTTAAATATATTTAAAACACATATCAAAAGCTGTAATATGTACCTTGACTGCATTTAATTACGTCATGTTAGCCTTCAATAAGTGCAGTAAGCTCTTGCTCAAAGTATGCGCACGCGCAGAGTAGGCGTGACCCCTCGCGAGGTCAAGGATAGCGCAAAGTTCACACAGTGAGCTTTGCTTTAGTGCACTGTAAGTATTCAATAAGCCTGCAGGCACTATATGGAAGTTATAGTTGTGCTAACAGCGCCCCGCGGTTTCACCCGCATAAGTCTAGATCCCGTGGGAATATCGGGATCAAAAATATTCTATGTGTTAAATCAGGTTATAAACTATCTGTCTGCCAAACTTTATCAAAATCCGTTCAGCCGTTTTTGCGTGATTGTGTAACAAACATCCAAACATACAAAATTTTACATTTATACCTAATATTATATATATTCTATACAAATAAATAAAATTGAAGTGTCTGTTTGTAATGTCAAAATAACAGCTTTTTACTAAATGCTTATCAAAGTATATACGGTATTTATAATAAAAAATCTTTTGTCTGTCTGTCTGTTTGTTCCGGCTAATATCCGAAATGGCTGGACCTATTTTGACGGGACTTTCACTGACAGATACCTTTTGTTATTTCAG
This sequence comes from Fissipunctia ypsillon, assembly GCA_947568875.1. Taxonomy (NCBI): domain Eukaryota; kingdom Metazoa; phylum Arthropoda; class Insecta; order Lepidoptera; family Noctuidae; genus Fissipunctia; species Fissipunctia ypsillon. The sequence goes on along the minus strand of OX387660.1, from coordinate 19,074,273 downwards.
AAAAAGAATTAGGGTCCCATGCAAAAAAATTAAAACCCATGAAATTTTGAAGTATTGACATCCACGCGGGCGAAACCGCGGGCAAAAGTTAGTTATATTATGTATGTAGTAGGAAGTTAATATGACATATCGATTTTCAGAAAAGTTCGGGATAGTAAAGCTTCGTTTCTATCAGTCACCGTTTTGTATCTATGCAGAATAAACATTCGTTTTCTTTCTTGCGTGTTTGGTATTAAATGAAAGGTCTCAAAGAGTACTTTCTGAAAATATATTGGTTATCTATAATATACATGCAGAGACTCCAAATAAGAATAAACAATAATATTTCACTAAGGATCATAATTTGATATCAATACCCGTCATGTCTGTGAAGTTTCACTAGTTAATTTAATTTGACCCTGTACGAACTGAAGCATGAGCATAAGTATTCATGATAAATAAATGTTTTGTATGAAAACAACTACAATTAGGTAAGTACATAGAATATGCTAAGTAGAAGTTAAATGACTTTTGTTCTGTTGAGAGAAAACTTCAATAATTACCAAGAATTTCATAAATCCGTGTCGTTTTAGTCAGTCACTAAGCGATGACGGGTCAACACCGTCAGTCAATTGTTGGACAATCTGGCACAACCCAGTTCACAAATATTGTCAATTAACATCAGCGACCGCTATGTCTTTGTATTTGTGAGAAAAAATCGGAAAACTTTGAAACACACATTCACATAAAGGACAGTAAAATGCATTTTGTTTATGAAAATGAGTTCAGTCATTAAGTAGGTAATTTGCGCTCGAAGTTTTCGAAGTGAACGTGGAATTCCAAGTTTGAGAAATTAAATTGAAGCTGGAAACTTTAAACATAGGTTCTACATACATACCAATTATATAATTAATCCGTAATTCCAGACTATTCTTTCACATCAATATAAAATTATTGTATTCAACTTATGTATATTTATATTTCGAAATTGTATTCAAACCTTGAACATAATAATTACACTGAAGACGAAAGCACTTAAAAACTTTTAAAAACTAATCCTTCTGTCAACAAATTACAGTGTTAAGGTTATTGTGGATAATAACAGCAATCATATCTCTGGCACAACTATCAGCTTTGATTTATCGGGGTTTTATTATGCGCATACGTTGCGCAAACCACGTTGCAAGCTTGCAACTAACTATTCAGGTTTCACAACTCTAAACTACGTGCGGAATTCAGAGCTGGCTGAAAATGTATCAATGTTGATATTTGAGCAAAAGAGGTTTTACTTTATATTGATACTTACTGGCAGCATAGAAATTAGTTATGGCCAAGAAGCCTAGCTGCAGAAAACAATGAATGACATGTGTATATAGGACTTAGGTTAAACTGCGATTGTTCAAAACATTACCTTTTATACAAATTACTATCGAATGTATTTTCTACAGACAGCCTTGGAAATTATGCCGAACACCTTGACCATATTATAAAGCACAAGACAAAAAATATCCATGTCAAAATCTAGAACAGTGAAAAGTTGTAAATAGGCAAAGAAATTATTCAAATTCTTGTCAATGGCGCGATTGTTTGCCACGCTTTTAAAACAATAAGCTGTCAAAGTGACATACGTGATACGTCAAATGGTTTTCCGCGGGAAACAAAGCAAGCTCGAAAGTGGGTTGCACAGACAAATTAGAGGTTACCTTGCCGTGTCATGTAGTTCACTAATATTTCTATCTCGTCTTTTATTTAATCACTTTCCACATACACAATGTCCATAATTACGTAAAAGTATCATTTTAATGCTTGTACTCAGACACGAAAAAAATTGCATTCTTGACAAGCAAACAAATAAATTGCTTTCCTTTCGTGCTTGTATGCAGTTCATTATTAACAAGGAAATAGTTTTAACTCGGTACGACTAAAATTCATTAATCAAATTAGGTGCTAAAATAAAAGAGGAGTTACACATTCTTAAAAATATACAAAGCATACTTTGAATGATAAGATTTTGAATGATGTATTGAGCCCAATTAAATCATTCATTACATTCTTACAGTTCAAATATTTTCTTCCATATAATCATGTTCGTTAAAAGAAACCTAAAATCTTATCGCCGCGTGGGCAATTGGGCATGGCTGAACAAGTGAACACGTGTGCGCAAAAAAACGGGCGCGGCCGGCATAATGTCACGCACGTCAGAAGTCAAACTTGAACTGCGAAAATCGCCCTTATTGGTATGAAATAAATTAGCTGTCAAAGTCATACTTTCACCATGGGAGTGCGGTTGACTGTATGCTGCCGAGTCGATGAACCTAGTCCCTTATTGTGTTGCGATACGACCAAGTATAGCTTTGTAAGATGAATTAGTAAGAATGTGTGGCTGGCTAGTTGCAGCTTTTGAAATATTTCCTTGAAATGGTCTGATGAATATTATAAATAACTAGCTGTGCCCGCGACTTCGTCCGCGTAGATGTCAGAAAACTACTTCCCTATTTGAATTGGATTTTGTTCACAATTTCATGGGTTTTAATTTTTTTGCGCGGAACCCTAATTTTTTTTCTAAAATATAAGTAGCCTAGCATAAGTTACTCCCTATAACATCAGCTATTTGCCTGTGAATGTCCTGTCTAAATCGGTCTAGCCGTTTCGGAGATTAGAACAAACAGACAGACAGACAAAAAATTTAAAAATTGATTTTTTGTTATAAGTGCCGTTTAGGCTTTCATATGTATTTAGTAAAAAGCTGTTATTTTGACATTACTTCAATTTTATTCATTTGTATAGATTTAGGTAGGTACTGCAAGTATTGGAAATATCCGTATTATTGAAGGAATCAACTCCTTCAGATATAATGGGATTTTTTAATCTCCTGAAAGCTTACATTATGAAGTAGATGGGTCGCCAAACTTTTGAGCCCAAGGGCTAGACTAACTCCTATACTAAGCCCCCAAGGGCCAGACTAACTACTATACTAAGCCCCCAAGGGCCAGACTAACTCCTATACTAAGCCCCCAAGGGCCAGAACCTAGCTAGCTTATCATAGCAACATACTGTTTATTATAATATGTTTTAATTGGTTGTTAAAAAAAAATATATAAAATCGTTAGCCCGCTTCCGCGGGCCGGATTGTTGGTGCCCGCGGGCCGTAGTTTGGAGACCTGTAGAGCGTTCGTCCAGTAGTTCCGACTGCTAAACTTACCAAATAAACTAACAATGCAATTAAAATAATAATAAATAATAAATTAATTTTTAATAATATCTAATGTAATATTATATTTTATAGGATAACTTTCATTTGTTAGTTTAAGATGGAAACGATTACCTACACCGCTACTTTAAATAAGAATCAACATTCAACGGTTTTTTCTAGATTCAACTCAGAGTTTAGCTTTATGTAGGTAAATTAAATTAAATGTAGGTAAATTGTCTAGTAGTTATCATAAAAACCTTAATGGTTACTGACCGTGTAAAAATAATATAACAACCCATTCAAACCTGTGTTTAAAGCTCTAGTTTGCTAAACTAAGTTTAAAAGGTCAGTGTAATCGACCGTTATACTACATGAGACAGCTAAAGGTTGAGAGCTTTCACTAAGAGCATTTCCGACACCTTCGATATAGGTAAGTACCTAAGTAAGTCATGGAATCTATGATGCCTTTTTGAGCTCCTTAACTTTTATGTTGAGCTGTACGATTACTGACAGATGCTGCACTGACTGGACAGGTCCACTCAATCTGTGTGGTTCTTTCCTCAAAAGACCATTTCAGACACCAAACTACATGGTCTTCACATGATCTGACCAAGATTATGTCTGGACTTTAAAAGAGACCTCTGAGTTTGTTTCGGCCTTTCTTCTCAGACTAGTCTAAAAAAAAATGTTTGACGTGTAAAAGTGTTTGTATTTATACCTACTTACAGAAATAAAAACAAAATAATAATAAAAAAATAACCCCCGACGGATACGGTAAGGTATAAGTTTAACGTGTGGTGTGTATCTGTGTATTTGTGTATCTGTCTGTGGCATCGTAGCTCCTAAACGACTGAACCGATTTAGATTTTCTTTGTTTTGTTTAAAAGGTGACTTGATCGAGAGTGTTCTTAGTTATGATGCAAGAAAATCTTTTCACCCGTTTGAAGATTATCAGCTCTTTTCTAGTTGATGAATGGATGTAAGCATCTTCCACATATTTCTCGAGTCGAAATTTGGTATTCTGTTACTTCAATGATATTAAAAGAACATAGTCACCTTGAACTGATGCTGCAGCATTACCTGGAATTTGCTGGATACTCAACTCCCTCACCAACTTACAGCAGAGGTATCGTGTTTGGGCTCATTGGAATGATCTCAATGAATAGGTTATAGACAGATGTGTGTCGGGGTTTTTTAAAGTTTTAATTTATATTATTAAATAAAGCTACGATCTATATTCACCGAGGTCTTACAATTACTTACTTAGAATTTTATACCTATATGTATAGGACAAATTCGTGCACATAAAGTCCTTGTTCAGTTCACTCTACCAATCAATAAATAGACATTACATTGATCAGTGCTAAACGTTCTATTACGCAATGATGCCTGCCTCCTTGGTCTAGTGGTCGCAAGCGCTACTGCTGAGCATGAGGTCCTGGGTTTGATTCACGGGTCGGGCAAAGTATTATTAGGCTTTTTCATCTGGAATTTCTCAGCGACAGCCCGGAGTCTGGATTTGTGCCCGGTTGATGGCAAAAGGCTCGCCCCCTATTACATGGGACTTAAACATAACTGACGAAATGTGGGTGTACTATAGGTACACCTCTGTCTAACCCTTCGGGGAATAAAGGTGTGATGTTATGTTATGTATTTATTACGCAATAAGCGAAAAGGTTGAAGTTAAAACTAAAATTAAATGAATCATAACTTCACACACAGTTATGCTTTCATACGAAACTTCTCCAGTAAAACGCAATATAATAAATTAAATATCTAATTAATTTACTGTACAATTAATTTTCGCAACGGAATTATGCTTTAATTACGCAAATTACAGTTTGTGAGTGTTGAAAACGTAAAATTACAGTGAGGTCAACGCCCCCGACGTTCGTGCGAAAATAAAACTTTGACATGTGCTCTTATTTTTTAACTACTGTTAACTAGAGTTTTATAACTGGAGTTTATGTTCCCTCTAGTAGGTCAGTAGGACTTTCATAGACAGTCTGCAGTCATCAGTAGGAACGCGGTGTGGGGCAAAACGATGTGAACTTTTGTAGGTTAAGTACTGAAATACAAACTTGCCAACGGACTATAGACGAACAGAACCGGCCAAGTGCGAGTCGGACTCGCACACGAAGCGTTCCGTACAACCGTACAATATTTAACAACACATAATTATTTAAAAAAATACTTCTAACTAAAAAACACGTTTCTTGTATGGGGACCTAACTTTATGTTATTTTTATTATTTTGTTGTTTATAGCGTCAATAGAAATACACAATCTGTGAAATTTTCAACTGTCTGCCTATTACGGTTCATGAGATACAACCCGCTGACAGACAGACGGACGGACGGACAGCTGAGTCTTAGTAATAGGGTTCCGTTTGGCACCCTCGGGGTACGGAACCCTATAAAGTATGATTTTTATACGTTAGCTACACTCTCTGTGTACGGTAGTTAAACTTATTGATACCATGCCAAACTCGTTAGTTTAAAAGAACGAAGTCTCCTGAAATAGCAGCCTTTTGCTAAAACATGTAGCTTTAGTGATCAAAGTAGCTCTACTCTTTATCAAATGTATATGTGGGCGTGCAAGCGAAAAGGGTCCAGTTCTCAGCACTTAGTTTCTGAGGTATACGCAGTTTTGTAAAGTTGGGTGAAGCAATTGCATTTCTCGATTTTAATTGATTATTAATAATAATTAATGCTCCATTATCTACAAGTTCATTTAGTAAATGACTTTATATGATGTTTCTAAGTACCAGAAAATGTACTTAGAAACATCAGAAAATGTACCAAGTACCAAAGATCAAACTTTGAAAATGCTTTTTCTCAAATCAAGTTTTTTCAGAGTTTCAACTTCAAATGTCTGATAAAAAAAAATGTGCCAGTTTTTGAATATTTTTTTTATCCTTATTATCAATTGACTATTCTAGATACCGAATTTGATCGTAACTCAATACCCCACTACTGGACCCTTTTGCTTGGATGCCCAATAAGCTTACCCCCATATTTACCTATCCCTTGTGTGAGAAATCATAACCATTACATAAATCAGGAGTTTTTCTTTTCTAACCAGTGTTCAGTCTAACAAAGAATGAATATACATAATCAGTCAAATGAAACCTTTTATTAAAACGCGTTACCTAACCACAGATATGAAACAATAGTTCTGTTGCAAGATTATCTTCTATTTTTAAGCATCTTTTTGAGTGAATTTTAACCCGGTCAAAAGTAATCTAGATATTACCGAACATAGGTACTGAATAGTTAATTCTTTTCACAGACATTTTTTAAGACGGATATTCTGAGATTATGAAGTTATGAATTAACATTTTGTAATCATCATCTGCCTAGCCTTTTCCTAACCATGTTGGGGTCGGCTTCCAGTCTAACCGAATACACATTTTAATATTCGACCTAAAATGTAATAGTAAGATAAAATAACTCTGTTTTTGAAGATTTTTCACACGCGATAAGAATTTAATTTTGGTTCATAACGAAGGAACCAAAATTATGAAAGTAAATTATGATTTCCTATATGCTTCATAATTTATACAAGGTGTAACATAATTAACGCACCTCTTAAGGGGTCATTCTACTCATCATTATGAACAACTTTTACTATGAGACCAAACCTGATATCGCAAAAAAAAATCTGCTGCTCCCTACATTTATGTTCGCATAATTCGTCAAAATGTAGGGAACAGCTGATTTTTTTTTCGCGATTTCAGGTTTGGTCCCATAGTAAAAGTTGTTCATAATGACCCCTTAAGAGGTTGTGCGTTAATTATGTTACACCTTGTATTCATAAATTACATAGTTGTAATTTTTACTAAAATAAGTACCTAAGTAGGTATTATTAATGTAAAACTAATTTGCATGCCCTAAACGGGGAAAATATGGATTGTGCACCTCCAATTTTTACATCTGGTAAAACCTGTATTTTCCAGCAAATAGATTATTCTTATTCTTCGATATTGCGTTGAGTTCTCGATGTTCTCGTACTCAATAGCAATACTCAATAATTTATTTTTATTCTACAAAGTGTACTTAGGTGGTAACTTAAAATTATATGTGATTATTATGGACCCTGTCGGGCACAGCAAAATAGTAGGAGACAGGAAGCTTGTTTGTCGTTTTAAAACGCGCAGTTAGTGCGCTACATGGGCGGTTCTCCCGCCGCGGAATTCTGCGCGGGAGCTTGTTACGAGGGCGCTCGTCGTGCGTGGCTGGTGTCGTGTCAATATATTCGATACGGAGCGTTTTATTGTCGAAATACATGATAGGTAGATAGAATACTCCTTATTATGTACACCATAAAAATTACAGGTATAAATGTAGAAATTTTACACAATGGGCGGTCTTATCGCTAAAAGCGATCTTTTACAGACAACCTTTGGATGGATTAAAGGGAGAAGGAGAGACAATACTGTAGGTAGTCCTTGTATAACGTGAAGAAATATTACCGAAGCTAAACGATTTCTTAATTCTGGTTCCACACAAACATTGCGCTTTTCTTTATTCTTTAATAATTCTATTAATATTAGGCATTGTTCAGACTAAACCTATTGTCGGCCGCTGACTGTGAGCGCGCGTTACGCAGTTTATCACTTTTCCATATTTATTTAACTTCTCGTTCATACCGAACCGACTATACGCTATTGCGTAGTGCGTTGTCGCTGACTCTCGGTGGCCGATTATTGTCCTACGCGTCTATGCATGGCGGACGCAGCGCCTTCTTTTGTTCACACAAGTAGCGCATTGTACGCTATAGTGTATTGTCGGCTTGCATACTGCAGACTGAGTCCATGTTCACACTGGGGCTGACAGTGAGCATACTCACAGTTGACGGCGGACAATACGTTTGGTGTGAACGATGCCTAAGAGCTGCAAGAGCAGTGATCATTGGCGCATCCATGTTGAGTAATGAACAAAAGACGGCGATAAACCGCATTTCGTGTACTTATACAATGTGGGTCTGGACGTACGACATTAAATTAAAACGAGCATAGTACTAGTCCATCGAAACATTTTAAAACACGAAGATTAGCAGTTAAGGGAATATTAAAAATTGCAGTTTTCAAAAAATAATAAATAGCAGAAACAACTGCATAAAAAGTAAACACGCTTTATCTACGAAAAGTCACTGACCAACGGTGAGGTGTGGGGTGCGGGGCGCGGCGGTGGCAATGTTTCACTATTATTACGGACTCAGATCTACATCATGTTGAAAAATAATAAAATGTAAAATAATTTCCTGTGGCTAAAGTATTCATTGGATTTGATTGGTTTTTTGTATACGGGTAAAGAGCATGATTCTCTTTACGTGGTTTAAAGGAATGTCAATCCTCCTGTTCCACCTTGTATGGTTTGATTTCTGCGGTAGCTTTCTCAAACGGATTCCCGCGGCGGGAGAACCGCCCGTGTAGTATGGCCCTAGAAGTGGACTTCGTTAACCTTAAAATAGTTTAAACCATCGATGATCAAAACTAAGTTCAGGAAAAGTTACGTGTACCTAAATAAATCGAGCTGTGCCCATGTCTACTAGCACAAGTTATAAATAACGCAAAAAGACTACACTTTAGAATTACAGAACGAAAAAGAAATGCTTTGTAAGCGGTGCGTTTCCTCCTTTCACGAAGTAGAGCCGACTTCCGACCGTTATGTCCATACATTCCCGTTATGTTTTATAAAAGGTCTAGATTTTCTAGATAATGTTACCGAGAAGAAGCGAAATCGACGCCGCTATCGGTCAGTGAGTGAAAATGTTAAGGCGTCTATTCATTCACGCGCGCTGTCTACGAACAACATTATTTTTACAACACGGCCGATGAATCATGGCCGGTCCGAACTTCGCGCAGAAGGCTGCGCAATAACATTTTTTAGGAACCAAATGGTGACATGAGGCGAATGTGAGTGAGAGCACATGCGCGAAAGTTCGGAGAGCCAATGTTCAAACCAGCCATGATTCATCGGCTGTATTTGTACGAGTCTTCTCCTGTAACTCTTTATAATTTTACAAGAGCTCTAATGTTTTATTTTGTCAGTGTACACTACAGGAATACAAAAGAATTATTATAATACCTACTACACAACAACACATTCGTAGGCCCGCACTAATCTGAAGTTCTTTTTAACATGCAGCAGTGAGGTCCGTATATATTTATTAACCCAAAGATAAGGATTGTCATGTGAAACATGTTTGTCGGTGGGTTTTTACAATCATAATAGGTACAAGATAACACTAATATATATATTATGTACAAGTATACAATAAAAAATAAAAAGGGAGAAGAGCTCATTGGGCATCAAAAAATTCGTCCGCATCGCTGTCAATCGGAAAAGTGCCCAAAAGGCTGGCAGCATTGCCACGCTGAATGGCAGTGCTGATTCTTTGGGCTAAGAATAGGCCAGCCCTCTGGTCCCGTAGAGAGTCGACCAACCGCTTAGCGATGTCCCGAAATATTCGATGAGCACTCGGACCCCACGGCCCAAGTGTTTCAACACCAAACGGCTCAAACATATAGCTCCCAATGAGGTTGTTATATTTGCGCCGTTTGAGGTTTTCTGCACCTGCAGCAGCCGCCCCAGCACAGCCCGCCGTGCTAGGAAGATGGGATGGCGCGAGGATGTCGACACAGGTTGCATCCCACACCAAAGGCCTACCCAACTTCCAAGGCATTATGGTCATTCCGTCCGGCCTCTTCCCATCGTCAATCATAATTCAACAGCTTTTTATTGCTCTGTTTGTATATTCTATAACAAAATATTGATAAAACATAGATATTGGTAAACCTATGTCCTATTCCTAAATGATTAAGGAACATCTTTAACCATATTGCTAAATCACCATTTCTTTTTCTTATTGGCAAAATTTGCAATTATAATAACAATAGTTGTTTTTGTTATTGCTGGCGAAATGTGGGTGTAGTATACAGGGTGTAAGGGACAGCCCTCCGCAGACTGATGGGGTGAATTCAGTATATCATACTAAGATGACCGGTACATGAAATTACTTCAGGAACTTTATGGGAATCCAATAAACCTGATTTGTTTTATTACCTCACACGCAATGTATCGTTACCGTGGCAAAACGCGCGTAGCGAACGACAACGCAGCGAGCCTTCGGCGCCGAGTATTTCAACATCCATTGCTGATTTTTTTTTATTTTAGGTGTTTTATTTACATAAATGGAGTGCTGCATACAGAGAATGTAATTTTACATTGAAATAAAGGAATAGTAACTGAAAATACGATAAAAAAAAATGAAAATTTTCCTGAGAATATTTCCGGTGGAATATGATTCAAAATAAGGAGCTAAACGCACCCTGTTAGTTTGCGGAGGGCTGTCCCTTACACCCTGTAGGTACACTTCTTCCCAACCCTTCGGGGAAACAAGGCGTAATGTTGTTATATGTAGGTATGTAGTTATTTAATTGCTCTTAAAAAAGGTAAAATTATTCATAAGTGTTTGCCATACATAAGTAACAGCAAGATTTAACCTTTGTGAGAACTGGAGTCCACACGGGGTTCGTCGAGACCTGTAGGACAGTACTCCAGACCCTCCTAAATTACTATGTCAATTAAGACGTAGATATATGCCAACGGCCTTGAGTACATAGCTTGCGTGTTCTATGCTGAGCTCACGCAACGCGTCGTACGTCCACCCAGTAAAAGGACTCGCCCATCAAGAAGCGCTGTGCCAAATTAGACGCATTATTAATTTATAAAAACAGGTATACTCAAAGATAAATAATTAAATTATCTATGAAATGGAAAATGTTTCATAATAATACGCTTGATAGTTTTTGCGTGATTCTCTTTTTTTATCCGCGTTAGACATAACTTTACAAATTAATTACCTACACTATTTAATATATACATAATCTAAAATATTCACATATTATGTTATTAAGAAAATGCGCTTATTTAACATATATTTTTTCCAAATCATTAACACTACTCGTTTAGACGTGATCTTCAGTTTAAAATCATTAAAAGTCGGTGATCGTCGCCTTAAATGACTCTGCGATCAAAAACCCCACTTTTCCAGATTGTACATAATCAAGACCATTTTAAAAAGTTTATGTCCTTCCGAGACTGCCATAGACTGAGTTACCTCCCTAAGTGCTTGTCGAGCCATTCGGTTCGCCATGAAATGTTCGCCTTAAATAAGCAGCAGCTTTACCAAGAAAGTTTCTAACCTCTCAAGAGCAATGTTGAGTTTCTAGATTGGCGCATGCGCTAGAATGTTAATGTTCCAACGTTTGCGCCAATTTGCGCGTAATGACGTCTACCACCATATGTGGCCATGTTGCCGCTATTACTGTGTAATTTATTAAGATTTATTGCGTGTTTAATAAACTATGGGAGTTTGAGACCAGAGGGGCAATTCCCGTAATTTTAAGAACGTTCACAGTCTGATCTCAGTCTCAATATGTCAAAAATACCTATAATTTATCTACATTTTTTACAAGTTTTTGACATTGATTGTCGCTGAGATGAGATTGTGACTAGATTTTGAACGTTTTTATTACGAAAATTGAGCTTCCGGACTTTGTATGACGAGAGCTTTTGTTAATGAATTGAAGAGTTGCGTTAGTAAAATCTAAAATATTTTTCTGCATAATCCGTGTATTTCCGAATTAATTTATCAGTCTGTTCATGCGTTTATACAAGAAAAGCGAAACCCCCAGCAAAATATGCAAAAACGTAATTATTTCAAATTCTAATAAAACAAATACTCTTCCAATTCAAGGCCTCAGTTCCATCGTTTGGCCACACAGAAATAATTGACGAAAACGCAATTGCTCAAACAACACACAATTAACGAATATAGGACCGAACTAGTAGGTAAACCGGCGCGCGCCATGACAGACTGACAGAACGGAACCAGATTTATGGCTAAACTAATTGATTAGCCAATAAGCCACAGTACGTGAGCAGAACAATGTAGTGTTGTGAAAACTAGAAGCGTTGTCAATTGCCACCGGTACACTAAAGACAAATGCAAACAATACTCTTTTGGCCTTGAAAAGATGGTGAAAGTTCCCACTTACAGAGTTTTTCGGATGCACTACAATTTAAACTGCTGACCCCTTTTTGAAAATTACTGTATTGTTAATTAACCTGTCGGTAAGCGCCTGCGTTGTAAGCGATAAGTCGATCAATGCTTGTATAATTAAGATAAACGTAATGCATTTTTGTGATTTTGAAGTCGCGTCGGTTAAAACACAGACCGATTTAGATAATAGGATTTAGGTCAAAATATATTTAAACTTACTTGTTGGAGAATTGAAGGCTCCTGCAAGTAGGCGCTACACACGACGCGATACAAATGCACCGCGTGTCGCGCGACGAGCGGTGCCTTTGTGTCGCGTCGCGCGTCGCGCCTGTTTGCAGGATCCTTTACTAGATTAATAGCATTTTTTATTAAGTATACGATACTCCAAGTTTGTAGGCGTTTATTTATTTATTTATTGCACATGTCCACACAGTTATGGGCAAGAGTTTTATACAAATTTATCTAAAAATAGGCAGGCACTGAAGATGCTAATTCGACCAGGAGCTAGACGACCACCTCTTAAAGCAGTATTATTGTAATCTTACTTGAGTGTGGGAAATAGATGGAGCTAGACGTCCTGTATAGCTCCATCTCTTTCTCACACTGAAGTAAGGTGGTTGGCCCCCTGCCCCAAAAAGTACAGTCGCTCTGACAAGAATTCGTTCAGGTTGATACGTTTAAATCGGACCAAATCACAGATTTTACTTCAGCTAACTGTGAAAAAAGCTAGGTGACAATTACAGTTTAGCATTACTAAGCAATACAGTATCCTAAACGCTTTCTCTTTTAAAAGATGTATTGTAGTGAAAACGGTAAAACATTTCACTCCTCAGTTAATACACTGTTTGGTAGCGTAACATCTTTGTATGATGTATTTTTTAATTAAACCTGTCTATGATCATGTACATTCATTCATGATGTAACCGAAGCAACCGCGTGTTAAAATAAATAGATACTGTAGTCAACTGTAGCGAAACTTAATATGTAATTGTGTTTGTTTGTATATCTGTCAGGGGCGAGGACATCTTGAAATATGATAGCTAATATCAGATTTTTATTAATTAAACTAGCTGTGGCCCACGGCTTCACCCGCGTGTATGTCAATACTTCCCTATTTGAATCAGATTTTGTTCACTTTTTATGGGTTAAATTTTTTTGTGTGGAACCCTAATTATTTTTCTAAAATAAAAGTAGCCTAAGATACTCCTTATAACATCAGCTATCTGCCAGTGAAAGTCCCGCCAAAATCAATCCAGCTGTTTCCGGGGATTCGCCGGAACAAACAGACAGATAGACAGACCGACTGACAAAAATTCTAAAAATTGATTTTTGTTATAAGTACCGTATATACTTTCATATGCATTTCGTAAAAAGCTGTTATTTTGACATTACAAACAGACACTTCTATTTTATTTATTTGTATGGTATAGATTTTTCGTCCGCATCATGCGCGTGCGTCTCAAATCGTCTGTAGTGTTGTAGCACTTCTTTTAGCATTTTAATAAATAGCCCGTTAGAGAAATAAAACATTTAATAAATTATTTAGATAATCTTACACAATAATTCAGCTTCATTTTCTAAATTCACTTTTTCGTGCGACTGTATTTCAAATTGAAACTTATAACAGTCGACAAAAAGTCTTTAAACGCACATTTTTATTGCTACTACATTAAACTTGACAATTAAGCATCTCAACAGTCGTTGCTCACTTTCGTTTTCTACCAATTAAAAGTATTCGCCTGCTGAAGACTGGGGGCTATCGTAAGAGATGATAATTTGGCACTAATTACCAGCTTCTGATTACACGTCACATTAATGTAATTACCGTTGTTACATGAGATTTTTCCTTATATTCACTTTCTTTAAGATTAGGTACTTTTTTGTTGAACAAAGTTTTTATGAAAATATTTACTAAAATTAGGTACAGAAAGATGCAGAATCAATCGCTATTATCATGAATGAATGAATGAAATGAAATGGAGGAGCTCGTGGTTGAGTAATAACAGCCGCACGGGTTGATCCATCAGGTTAAGCTACGCTTGCCGGGGTTTGTCCGTGGATGGGTGACCATCTTTACATACCGAGACTCCTCCGTGCCTCGGAAAGCACGTTAAGCCGTTGGTCCCGGCTGTCATTCGTGGATCTTTGACAGTCGTTACGGGTCGTCAGAAGCCCGAAAGTCTGACAATCAGTCTTACCAAGGGGTATCGTATTACCCAGTAACTGGGTTGTGGAGGTCAGATAGGCAGTCGCTCCATGTAAAATACTGGTATTCAGCTGCATCCGGTAAGACTGGAAGCCGACCCCAATATAGTTGGGAAAAGGCTAGGCAGATGATGATGATGAATGAATGAAATGAAATTCTTCTTAAGAAATAATTGAAACTAGCTTACGGAAATTAGAACTTGTCCCGATTTTTCATGAAAATGAAGACAGTTCCACCTCGGTTCCCGTTCTCAGAATCCCTATGCTTGAATTTTGTTGGGAGCGGAATCCAAACTGACGCGGCCTCTTAATATTTAATACGTACGCAGGTCATCATGTCTGAGCCAAATGTGGTTTTAGTTAGTGTTTTCATGCTAATTGTTACTTTGTTTAGCCAATTAACGAATATTAGCGTGCAGTGTATGATGAACCACGAACGAGCGGGTTACAAAAGTGATCTAAATTTTAAAATTATCAAAACTTTGGGTACTTACAGAATAATTTTGTACAATTAGCTATGCCCAGCGTAGATAGGTACCTAAGTACCTACTGTCAGGGCCTGTTAAGGGCCAGTTCAGTAATATGTAGCTATTCAATGATTTGCATAGTTACTACTTAACAACCAAAAATTTTAGAGCTCGTCTAAGCTGAAATGGCGCGCCCCACTACCGAATTTTACCATAGTGTACACACGGCTACCTACATATCAAACTATACAAGATGTAACAGAAATAACGCACAACCTCTTAAGGGATCATTGTACTCATCATTATGAACAACTTTTACTATAGGACCAAACCTGAAATCGCGAAAAAAAATCAGCTGTTCCCTACATTTTGACGAGTTATGCGAACATAAATGTAGGGAGTAGCTGATTTTTTTTTCGCGATTTCAGGTTTGGTCCCATAGTAAAAGTTGTTCATAATGATGAGTACAATGACCCCTTAAGAGGTTGTGCGTTATTTATGTTACACCTTGTATATTTCCAGTATCAGCATTGTATAGGATTTTCGTACAATGAGAGGTCAGCTTATACTGGAAATGTATAGCTTAATATGTAGCCGTGTGTACGTACACTAATTTAAGTAGTGGAGCGCGCCATTTTAACTTAAACGAGCTCTACAGCACTTTAGTGCAAAAATAGAGCGCACTAAAATAGCCTCCATAAGTGGCCATGTACTAATATACCGGCAGTTAGCCCCAGTCCACCTTGTCGACTGGCTAAAGGCTCCTTCAAACAGGCGCGATTCGCGTCGCGTATCGCGCCTGTTTGCAGGAGCCTTAATACTTTATACCACGGCAAAGTATTAGGTAGATATATTAGATCATGCCGATTTATTTCCACCACGATGAATAAATGAGATGTTGCAAAAGTGTTGTCTGTCTGCACAGTAAAACCTTGCAAATGCACTGTAACAGGATTATGTAGTCAGCACTAATCGTACACAATAAAATAATCAATAATATTCTAGGTACCATCGCGGACATTTGCTGTGAACCACTTTTCGACCTTATTACTAAGTTAATAAGGTTGAAAAGTGGTTCACCGCAAATGTCCGCGATGGTACAATGACCGACCGGACCCTGACAACTACACACAAGAAAAGTGTCTAGGGATCAAGTACATTTTTAACTATAAAAAACCAGACTGGCTTCTTACTTCAATTCCTCTGTGCCAATCCCTATATTTTGTAAAAATTAAGAAAAATTGCAATTTTTGCAAATTGTGGGAAATTAACCTAAGTTAATGTCGTCAATTAAATGGCAAATGTATAGACGTTCGTTTCTCCCATGGTAAGTACGTATAGACTGTTCCAAAAGTATCAGATGAAAATGTAAAGACCAGACCATAGACAAATGGCGATTGTTTTTAAAGAATATTATTCTACAACAAGAAAAAAAAGGAAACGTTTATACATTTAGGAAACGGACGAAATAAAAATGAATGCTTTCTTTACATAACAATAATGAGTCAATAAATTATCTGTTGTTGATTTTAAAATTAATAACCTTCCGTAATCGGGGAACAAATAAGATTATACAACAAGAGTAGATACCTAACTATGATTATATATGCATGTGCCTATTTACATAGTAAATAAGGAAGGCAGATAGGTAAATATTTCTACATTAATTAAGTAGGAACTATCAAGTGTAAAGCAACATTAAAACACCGTTTTATTATAATAATACTATGCACACACGGCTACACATCAAGCTATACATTTCCAGTATAAGCTGATCTCGCATTGTATAGGATTTGCGTACAATGAGAGGTCAACTTAAACTGGTATTGTATAGCTTGAATTGTAGCCGTTTGTACCTATGCACATAATTATTAATCATTGACATTGTTATTTATAAATCATTTTTTTGGGGTCCGATTGCACAACCATGGCTTGTTATGGCATAAAAAGTACTACCTTGTATTTTAATTTTTATTTTAATTAGTTAAGGTTAAGTATTTGCTTATATTCTTCTATTGGTCGTGGTCCTGCAAATTCGGAAAGTCCTAACTTAGGTGAGGTGAGTTTGAAGTGAATCACGATCAGATTTTTCCAAAATCGATCGGCTGTTCTGAAAGTGGAACCACCTGAAACTAAGCTAATCTTCCTATTCTAAAACAACAGAAAATCGCTTCCTGTTCTGAAATAACACATAATAACGATAATCTTTGAACGATCAATGATAAGTGTTAACGATAACAAATGCTAATAATCCTACCAATTTGCGCATTTACTTCAATCTCTATGACCACAGACTACAAAAGTATTTTATATAATCTATGACTACACATTAAAAATGTTTAATCTGTGACCCACTTAAGCGTGTAGCGAGGTGTGTTTGTATGTACTCGTAATCTACTACTAATCGTAGAAAGTTATGTTTATTTGATATCCGTTAACGTAAAGCGCTGATCCGATTGATATAGTATCGTATTTATTTCAATTAGATTGTTATGTATGACTTATTAAATGTATGTTTTGTATTATTGTGGTTTTGCGGTCCGGCCAAGGATTTTCTGTACGGAAATCATTCAGTACAGCCCCAGATTGATATATTATGCTGGCCCCTAGGGCTAGGGAAGGGCAAGAGTTCACTTCAACTTACTTATGACTTGTTACTTACGAAGTCACGTTGACTTATAGCACAGATTTAAAACTGCATTATACAGGCTGTCCTAAAAATCAACGTCAAGTCGGAAACGGGTGATAGCCAAGTTTTTTTTTAGTACAGTCAGTTTAAGTTGGGTGATGTAATATTTTTGAGTACGTAGTTGGGCAAAAAGTGATATTTTCTTTAAAAATGAGGCAGCTGAAATTTACAGAAGGGATATTCAGGGTTACATCACATTTTTTTTAATGAAAAGTAAAGATTTATATTCACAGTACTTGTAATATCATCACAGGGTGTCAATTTTCTAGATTTTTTTAATGCCTGTGTTTTATAGGTAGTAGTATGTATGACTAAGATATTTTTAATATTTTTCTGTTAACTGTCACCAACTTGCCTATCACCCGTTTTCGGGTTGACGTTGATTATTGGGACACCCTGTGTATGATTTCCATCACTCTACCCGAATAGATTTCACGTGAAAAAGAATGAAAATTACCAAGACAATTATTAATAAACAAAAAATAAATTCGGTCACAGACCAGCAACATAAAAAAGCACCGTACACCAATGACGCATATTGCTTTCCTGTTTTTGTTTTTCTTCGACGTAGAAGTTCTGCGAAAAACATCGAGAGTACACACGGCTACATACCAAGCTATATATTCCCAGTACAAGCTGATCTCGCATTTTATAGGATTTCCGTACATTGAGAGGTCAGTTTATACTGGAACCATATAGCTTGATAAATGTTGCCGTGTGTACTAGTTACCTACGTGTTGAACTTTTCGTCTTGTACAGACAGATTGTTTTTCTTCCAAATGTACCGTTATTTGTTGTTATGGTTTGAAAAAACAGGTAAGGTGAGTCACCTGGCGTTGTTTTTGGTTGTATTTTCCGAGAAATTCAATCTGTTTTTCTGTTTTGAACGAATTAAGTACCTAAACACTAAAGCGATTTAGTCGATGGATCTTACTTATATAGAATTAAGACAATAGATAAGCGATATGATAACTTACAAATGAGTTTGCGTGTCTCTACGAGGTCTGAAAATCCCAATATAGAAAGAAATTGGAAAGAAATAGGATGAAACCGTAACAAATTTTCCCACTTTCCGAAAAAATCAAACAGCACACAGAGTGACAGGAGAGAGCAATAAATACATAAATACCGAGTTCAATAACCATAATCGGTGCGCATACGCATCCTTTGACGACACCGCCGCGGATGCGCGATAGCATTGTGTTTCGGAACTGGAGCAGAAATGAAACATGAGTGGTGTCGTTCAAAACAACTCTATTTATAGATTCCCATGCTCATCGCGATTATTTCGCTCATCGGGAAATAGAGTGGAGCTGCTTATCTACCGGATGAGCGGACGCGGGGGTTTTTGTGGCCAATGAGATAGAGGTATCCTGGATGTTTGATAGTCTGGCTTTAATGCCCCGAATCCCGACGGAAACCGGATTTAGCAATGACGAAAGGGGAGGGGATATTCCCTATATGATGTATATGAATTATCGAGTGACATTTGTCATTTAGGGTAAGTAATGATGTCAATAATATTTTGGAAGTTTTCTTACCTTTTATATCCACGGGGCTAGACCGAAACGTAGTAAGACATCAATACCTATAACAAATATTTTTACAAATTAGTATATTTGCAGCAACAATAAATTATATTCTATTCAGGGCGAATTTCACCAAAGAAACTAAACGCAATCAGCACATGTAAACCGCGTTCAAGAGCTGTCATTGGTGCCGATTCTCTTGTCACAAATGCGTCTAAACTAGACTAAAAATCACCAAAATTTAGTTTATTCCTGTCAAACGACGATTTCCCGTTCTGAAATTGACTAAAGTGACACAACTTGACTATGTTTTAGTTTGACAGCACTAAGATGGCTATTAGTTTAGTGAAAATGGTAATTTTGCTATTCTGAGTTTGACGGTTTTCACCTAAAATTTAGATTTTCTCATTAAATCTGACTATTTTTAATCGCGATTAAAAATATGTAGAATAAAATTAGTTAGCATAAACTAAAATTCACACCAACACCTCGACTTCGGGTGCAAAAACAGTACTGTAGCTTTTATTTCTTTTCTTTTGCTTATATCTCGAAAACGGTGTGTCCTATCGCCAAAATAGTGAAAATTTCGACCCCCTTTATAGACCCCGTAAACCCTTAAATCTCATCATGTAGGTAGTAATTTTTCATATTTTCCATACAAAAAGTGAAAAATTCCATATAAAACACGTCAAGGCTGCTCCCTGCGCGCCACCGGCTCTAAAAAAAAATCACGGGGTAGGGCAAACAAGTACTAACCACGTGCAGTCGCGATTGTCAAATTCGATTTAGTTGTGGCAAAATATTTTTTTGCAGAATAGCTTTAAGATTCTCATAGACAAAAGTAAGGAATTTTAGTGATAGTTTAGTTCGGTGTACAAGAGAATCGGCACCAATGTCATCATTATCATTGTTAAGGAATATTGACGCTAACAGCTCTTGAACGCGGTTAAGAGGTGTTGACCGCGTCAAATTAGCCCTCAGTCACCATTTCCAACAGACGTGCACTGTCGAAAGCTTATCTCAAAAATAAATTTCCTTTTAAGTGCTTATCAACATCAACACTTGATTGTATGTATTCATCTCCTATTTATTCAGAAAAATAAATTGCAAAGCATAAACAATAAACTTATCAGTTGTTCATTTATTATTCACTTGTTGATATTGTAAGAGTCATCTCCGGACTCCGGGTCATATTTTCATGGCTTCCAAAGTGATTCGAGTTCACCATTTCGTAGGAAAGAGAGATCCTCATACGATTAACTCAAGTCATTTAAGAGAAAGACTCACTAACTCTTAGAGGGAAAGTCGGTAAACGCTATCTAATCCACGATAGCTGTTTGCGAAGCACTTATAGCGTAAAATTTCACTTACTTGCCGATGACAATGTCAGGGATTTTACCAGCATTGTCTCATGTCTATGTCTTACGGTCTTTATCTCACGTCGCGTCGACAGGTTGATATTATCTAACAAGAGCTCGATAAATATTATGTCTCAGTTTCTGAGGAATCGATAAATAGAAGATTCTGCTGATTATTTTGTCTATTTTTGTTCCGATAATCGTCGCTCTACCAAGACGCTCAGTTTTCGCTGGTTCGCGCGACTTTGATTTTCGAATGCGTGATTAAACGTACACCAATGTTGAATATCTCGTCTGATGTGCTCATATGACTAAAATCAGCACACAACGCTGAATCATGAAGCTAAATGTCCACAGCTGAATGTAGTTCTACTAAATTAACTGAAATATGACCGATTCCAGGGATCTAATACGCTGACATTCCAATTAGCATAGAGATTTATGGTTCCTGCTTTTAATAGAGTTTATTGCACATGACTATGTTGCTCATTCTCTCTATAAAAACTATAACTGTCATACCCGGGTAAACCCGGGTGTTATTGAAACTTGGAAAGAAATGGGAACGCCATTCTGCAGTTATACATATTTTTATAAGTAGGTAGGTACAGTTAAAGATATTCAAAATTAAAGATGATTCAAGTTAAGTTCTTCAGGGGTTGTCATTGGTTTACCAATCAACAAAAAGTATTCAAACCTTCAATGAATAGGTACACACTTCTTTAACAAAATGTCACCGTGAAACAATGTCACAATATTTACAAAAATACAATAAAATCAGTTTAGATAAAATTTTAATTTTACACATTCCAATGTGGTTTTAATTTCGCATAAAATTAGCATATCCAATGAAATTGGTAAACTTAGCATAAGGAAATGACACTTCACCTCATCGCTTTTGTTTTTACTGAATGCTGATCAATTTGGACAAATGTCACGTATTGGCAATGTAATCAGTTTTATACATGAACACTTAAATCGATTATTCACACATCAAGTTACTTCCGATTGCATCAAGCAATAGGCTGAATAGAATTGTGGATTTTGCTTTAAAATGCACCTAAATAAGTCATTCTAAATTCAAACGCAGTTCCATTGGTTACGCTGCCGCTGCTTCACAATTATGAGATTACATTGGCGTGGGCTAGCTTGCGTTACTTTGGAGAAAAAGGTACCTATTAAAAGTATGTGCCTACTAAATTATGCCATAAAGTTCAGAACCGTCGAAGTTGAACAATCAAAGGTAGCGCTTACTATCATGTCCAGCAACTTGGCGTCATGTGAAGGTGTAATATGAAGTCACGACGCGTAACGTAAACTACAATAATTGACAGATCGACAGCAGTATTTGGTAAGTAGAAGCAATAGCTAGAGAGTTTACGTACCTACGTTAAAGAAACGGATTTTAAATTTAAAAAAAAACAACTTTAAATGCACTGGCAATGGTATGTGATTAGCTGGCTGGATTCATTAA
Organism: Fissipunctia ypsillon; assembly: GCA_947568875.1. Taxonomy (NCBI): domain Eukaryota; kingdom Metazoa; phylum Arthropoda; class Insecta; order Lepidoptera; family Noctuidae; genus Fissipunctia; species Fissipunctia ypsillon. The sequence continues at coordinate 19,052,311 of OX387660.1, read as the reverse complement.
TTCCATACTTTTAAGCCCCAAAAAGAGGCCTGTGTTTCCCGATTTCCTTTTTTCTTCTTTGCTGTTTTCTTTTACGATGTCATTTGTGCGATGCAATTACTTGCAATTTCCATATACATGTACCTTGGTACCTATACCGCGGTGCATTACAATCTGCTAAAGTTATGTTTTTTAGTCTGAGATATGCATAGAAACAATAAAATATTTTAATTAACCTTTCGGCATAGTTTTATTCTTCGTTAAAAGTTGCCAGACTGGTCGTAAAAAATAAGTGGCTTTTAAATTATATAACATTTTTGATTACATTGATTTATTTTGCAAATTAATATCGATTTACTTGACGTGAGTGCCGGACAAATGATTCAAACGATTGTCAATTGTTGTTTTCCAGTAAATGTTTTGTATAATGTGATGTGTCGTGAAATTAACCAGAATTTTATTATTATGCTTATTGCAAATTATTATTTTTTATTTGACGACAATAGATGTATTCGATCGGTTTCTTAAATAAGAACATTTAAGAAACAGCTTCCGTTATTTTAATATTACTGAGAATAATAAATAATCCACATTACAATATGCAAACGTTTATTTTATGACAAACTGATGAACCTATACAGAGTGGCATTATTGCTTCACCGATGTTTTTTTAATGTTCTCGTTCTTTTTTGTAACCTTCCTTGACCCTTGTCAGACATGTCAATACACGTTACCCTGACGCAATCGACCCACTATGTCCTGATTAGTATGCACAGGGCACACTTCCCGTTGTCCAAGAGCCTCAGCCGCCAAAAACCGCGGCCATTACATAACCCCGTGAGAAAGCGTGGCCAAGTTGTCAGTTTTACGACTATCATAACCAGTATTGTTGTAAATACGGAAATACGTGTTCTGTATATTATTTCGTTGTTGTTTAAATGCGGGTTGTTGTCACAATACATGTGGCGAATGATTGAGTAGTGCGCTGCCGAGGTTTCTAAGTTTTCAATTGGGTACGAATCTTTCGTAACATATAGGAACTAAGGCTAAGGCTAGTCTTGTCTGTCTTGTGTGTATGTATTACCGTAATTCGTAGTACCGTACATATCCTATATTATCTTGCTTCTTTTCGCTTGATTATTTTTTCGCAAGTAAGTACTAAGATGTTGCGTAGGTCCACAAAATTGGAAGCCAGATTAGACCCAGGGTTCGCTCTGACGCGAAGCCTACCTACATAAAAAAATATCGTTAAAAACCGGCCAAGTGCGTGTTAGACCACGCACAATGAAGGGTTCCGTAGTTGGGATGAAGAAAGAAGAGACAGAATTATCCCAAGATCAAACTGAACATTGTAGTTGAAAAACATGTTCTCTCATACATTACAACCGCAAATGTAAGTTAAAGACTCGTAAACTTGTAAAGCCTACCTAGCTGTGATAGTTTTCCTTTTAACTTCGTTGTATATACTATAACCGTGAATTTTTTCACATATCCAAAACTAACCGTTTAGCTGGCAGGGGGAGGGACACTTGACTCTAACAAAAATTTGCACTTTAAAGCTTAATATTTCAAAAACGGAACCCTTAACCGAAAAATTGTTTTCACAAACCCGCAATATTTTTGAAACACCTATCCAACAACACCCCACACCATGGGGTAGATGAGAAAAAAAACATCCCACTTTACGTGTAGGTACTTACAGGAGGTACCCTAAAAAAATGTTTTTTCATGATGTTATTTTACACTTTATCTGCGTGATTAATATGTATATCCATGCCAAATGATATATTTCTACTTACTAAGAGTCTGAGCTAAGCTGCAGACGGACAGACGGACATTGCGAAACTATAAGGGTTCCTTGTTAACTACGGAACCCTAAAAAGCACTTTTAGAGATTCTAAGCGTGATCGTTAATTTGAGACTTCAATTGCGTCTCAAATACATTCATTTAAAAAAATATATTTGAACACCAGTAGAAAGCCGACATATGCAGGCAAAGAAACATTAAAGTTACAAAGGAAGAACCAAGTTTCGAAGTTTTGTTTTTCCTTCAGTCCATTTTGGAACAGTCACTGGTAACAGTTTTTACTGAAGATACCGTTATGGATTGAAATTTGACGACACAAGGTGATACTGATGACAAAAGAAAATAAAACTGTATGCTTTTGTCGTAAGTCGTCATACATAAACAGAACTGTACTGTTTGATTCATAAATATTATAATTATTATTGTAACAATCGGCACCCTAATTGCGTAACACACTATTAACCATAATCTGAATGATTTTGAAGCATATTGCTAATCCATTGCTTCATATGTTCGAAAAATGTGTCTGCTCAACAACGTAAATAACGCAATGAATGCTGTTGAACTGTCAAAATGAAACCGATTCCTACTGTAAATGTGTTACGCAATTTACCTGCACTTTATTTTGTTTCCAACATTTTCATCCTGTGGCTATTGCTGCATGGGACACATCTAACCGTATGCAGATAAAAGAAGAAAATCACTACGCTTGCTCACTGTGCTTCACGTGCTAGCGATCTGGTTTTCTCACAATATTTTCTTGTACCCTAAGGTCAGTGCCATCTGACTAATTAGAAGTAAGTTTATGTCAAGTTTTGAACCCTATAAAAGAGGCTTTGCAAGACGTTCAAAATCTTTAGAAACCCCACAGTACACAATATTTCGATATTCTATTTTTTGTTACGAATATTGTCTTTAAAAATAACTCCACGTTAAGAAAACTTTCCGTGTATTTTCGGCCAGTAATTTCAGAAATAAAACAAAGCCATGGAAGCAGTGAACCATAGAGGTCGCGCTGGGCCTACTTAGCGCGTTCCGTTTGACTTTCGTTTTCGTCAACATTCCACTGTTTTGGGTTCAAGGCTGAGCAAGCAGCATAGATTCCAAAGAGGTTAGACATCAATGGAACACTGCTCTTTGTTTTGTTACTCCTTCTATTCATTAACGATGAACACTTTGTCACTTTGTCGTTTTGTCTTTGTTTGGAGCTAACAATCTGGCACATTTTATCATGCTTATGGTATCCGCCATTCCTTGAAATAAGACCATGGAACGAGACAGAATAATATTCTTAAATGCTGCCAGAATTTGGACGTGTTTCCGGTGGACAACGACGTGGAGGAATTATAGAATGAGAAGCCATGTTAGTATACTTTTTGTGGGTGCTAATATTTTTACAAAATGCCTCAAGTTCCTTTTGGACACCACTATAATAATACCTTCATTTACAGGAAAATACAAGGTAATTTTCATAACAACAAAACTAAAGTTAAATGAAAGTGTCCTAAAAATATATTCGACATTTTCTGACAACTGAAATACAATAACGTACCAATTGCTACACTGACTTTTGATTGAACACTGAGATTAATGTTCCCATGAACATCAGAGCAACATTTCCACTCTGACTGATATCATAATTGTATGAGTCATATGGCATCTGTGTCATGTTTGGACACATGCATGTTTGTAATGCTAAAGGTCTGCCCGTATTAACCTAATTACAGTTAGGATCAATCGTGAGATCGATATAATCTTCTTACTTTTGAAGTGTGGCGTAACATTCGATTGCTCTTCGCATCACTGGTCTAGAGAGCTCAATGCAATCAAATCGGGTATCTGAGATGATTTTTTGAGTAACCTTGCTTTGTTTTCTTTGTTGTGATCAGTAATGATCTTAATAACTACAAATCTCCAGAGTTGCTTTTAAAACCTTGCCGATTCTATAAAAATAAAAATGAAATGCTGTTCGTTGGTAAACAAATCATTTGAAAATGGCTGAACCGATTTGGTAATTGTTTGTTTTAAAATGTTCATAATAGTCAGAGTAAAGGAAAAAAATGGAAAAGTCGCCCAGACAATGGGAAAATTCGGGAAAACTGAAATGTTTTTTTTTTCTGGGGAATTGAAATTTGTACAGGGCAACGTCTGTCGGGTCAGCTAGTTTCTTATTAAATTGATAAGATTTTTTTTGTTACATTTTTGTTCAGGGGTCGTAAGTGACAAAGTGAATCATATAAAATGTCATGTTAATTGTCTATCTATCTTGGAATGTCCCGAAGAAAACGCGCGTAAAATATTGGCGTAGATTGCCAACGACCTGACGCATTGTGACTGTTCGTAGCTTTTACCTTAGCTAAAAGAGCAATGATCTCGCTTCTTCGTGCTATTCTAAGATTAAGCGTGGAAACCGCTGCAAAATTTGTCAATGTCAGAGACAATTTTCACTTTTTCCCAGCTCACAAATTAAAGTTTGCCATTCAAGGTCACGCAAACTATTCATCATAGTCGATGTTTCAATTATGTAACCAAACAATAGACAAGAAAATATTTTCCCAACTTTTTGTATTAAATCACTGTTACAGATATTGGCGCTAATTTGAATGAAAAAGTGTTACTGATTTTATCATTACGCATAAATACTAATTCTTAATTAATATTTTACATACATAGGTTTATTTTAACATAATGAGGTAAGCAAATACCACCATATCGTCGGGTAAGCACAGCTGATGTGACTTTAAAGACGCCATCTGCAATCCGAAGGTTACCATCCCTACCTAGTTGCTATTCCACCAATTCGCACTAAGCGTTTCCAAATGTCTTTTGTGATGCGCACAGCAAAGGAGTGGAACTCTGTCTGCGTCTGTGTTTCCGAACGCATACAACCCTGATCTCTTCAAAGTGAGAGTGAACAGGCTTCTTCTGGGTAAGCTAGCTTCATCGTCGACTTTGTCACCTCTGACCTAGACTAGAGTCAAGAGCAAACCTATCTTAAACAAAATAAAAAAGAAGGCTTCACAGCCTTAAAATGACAACTTTTCACTGATAATACATAATACAAATTCCCAGTAAAATAATGCAGATATATCAAAGAAATTACGTAGACCCACGTCGTTTTGTCACTATAACTTTGTATTTACGTGCCTTGAAGATAACCTCGCGACTAAGCAAACACAAGCGACAATACCGAATATTTCTATCGGATTACCATACAAATAGCCGCTCATTCCTATCACGGAACTGCCTTCATTGTAAAATGTAAGAATTTACGACAACCACTGCCTCACCTTAATCTTGATGTACAGAGTAGAGACTGTATTCCAGAGAAATAAGGTTCAAAATTGTATGTTTCATAACTGGTAGTTTTTTTTTTTCTAACAGACTGGTATTGTTGATAAGGTCATATCTATGATGTCTGACCATAATAGTGTAACGTTCGATACGATCTTCGAAGTTTGAAAGTGTGTACGTTTTGTACAGGAAACGGCGTGTTACTTTTTTTAAATATAGAAAAGCATTCATAGTTTGGAATGGGATTTAATTTAGTAGCCAGAAAAAACGTAACAAGATATTTTTCATAATTAATCCTACTAACTATAACTGGCGAAATGTAGGTGTACTATAGGTACACTTCTGCTCAACCCTTCGGAGAAACAAGGCGTGATATTGTTATGTTGTCATTTTACAAAAATAATATTAAATCTACAAGTAATCCAATACGATATCATGTTGTTTTCTTTTCACAGTATCGTTGAGTAGGTGGGTACCAATTTCCTTAATATTATATTAATTTCTTATAATCCCTTATCCGTAAGCCTACAATAAAAAGTATTATTCTTTTATATCAATACGAATTAAGATATCTAAATGATTACCACCTAAGTATTGTGAAATGCAAATAAATGATTGAGTATTGAGTATTAGTCTAAATGATTCACCCTATCGAAAATAAAATAGAAAAACACTGAGCGAGATTGACACAAAATGCAATAAGTTTCGGTATCTGAAATTCAGCAAGCTACCTACATACTTATGTAATTGCTGATAAAAAATCAATATACAATTTTTTTTTTAATTCGCCTATTAACAAATACATGTAAGTAAATTATGTATGTAGATCAAGCGATGCCAATAAAATGTTGTTTACCTCAGATTGGATGAGAAATCATGACGCGACGTGAGGAAAAAATTGCAATGTTTATAAACAAAGTGTGATTTCCGAAAAATATTAATTAATCCTTGTCAATTTACATGAGAGTCAATTAGATAAATTATTTGTACACAAACTGTGTAAGCAATTAAGCATTGATAAGATAGAGAAACATTACGATGTTATTTAGGTATAGACAAGCAAATATATTTTTATTTTCGGTTTTCCTGTTTTCTTAGGCTGTGTTCCTGCTTTTTGGTCAGCTCTTCTGTATTTGCTGTTGTTTTTGAGTTTGAATGTACCTATTGAATGTAGAATAACTGTAACTTGTACCTACTTTCTGTGCAAACAAAGAACTATTCTATTCTATTCTATTCTAATAAAATGTTGCACTATATAACATGTCCCGGAATTAACGCACAACCTCTTAAGGGGTCATTGTACTCATCATTATGAACAACTTTTACTATAGGACCAAACCTGAAATCGCGAAAAAAAATCAACAGTCCCCTACATTTCGATGAGTTATGCGAACATAAATGTAGGGAACCGATGATTTTTTTTAACATCCGACGAATTTCAACGCAGGGGTCCAGAATCATGTACTGAAAATCCATGGTCACAGTTTGTGCATTAATGTCCCTGCCACCCTGTACTTAGGTACACCTCTGCCTAACCTTTCGGGGAATACAGGCGTGATGATGTTATGTTATTTATTACCATAATACGCTAAAAGCGATCATTACCAATAATATCTATGTGATTGTCGAAATGATAAGCCGACGTTTACTAACGATAAGAGTGACCATCCCATTGCTAATAATTTATCGGGTTCTTGGCAAGCCCATAAGTACCCACCATCATGATACAAGATTAATATCGGAAAAGTATGATAAAAACTTTGGTTGGTAAACTATAGAACGCTACAGGAGACGATCCACACGTCTTTTGCTTCATCCCCTTTCATACATCGAGAAGGAGAATCAAAAAAATAAGTCAAAAAAAATATAGTTTGGAAGAACTCTACTTAAGCCAGAATTCTATAATGTATCTCAATCCCAGTCTTGATCCGCAGTCTTTGACGGCTGCTTGTGATTCGCCCTCTCAAAGACTTAGATTGACTAACTCGGCTGTTGATTGGTTACAGACAAGGGTCGGGATCAAGAATGTAGAAAACGGCAGTTAGTCACAGCAATAGATCTAACTAAGTAAAATAACAGATAATTTTAAAAGGTAATGCACCAAATTCCGTTCTGAAGTTAATTGCTTACAAACCTTATTAGGTAGAATCTCAAGTCCACTAACGCAATATCTACAACTCAGCTAAAATGGACTTGTTTCAAATGCCACTGCGTCTAATCTAATTAAGTGCTAACGCAGAAATTACTATAAGGTACAATTTGACATTATGAACAAAGTATGTACCTATTTAAGAAAATTTAGACCAATGTATTGTTATTTTCAAACAGAACGTCGTTAAACACAGAACAGCAGCATCTTTTTTTTTCTGTAATGGTTTAGCATTATGGAACGTGATAGCCCTCGAAATTCAAAATTTCTTTGCAAAAAAACAAAAGAAATTTTGTACAGTTGTTTTGTGTTGTAAAGAAGTTTTGTGTTTTGAAATTCGCGGGCTACATTGAAAAGTAGATTTTTTTAAACTTCTCAACTTCAATTTCTTCAATCATTTATTTATTATTTATTTATTTATTTAGGATCTCCAACAAAGGATATACACAAACACGTGGAATAAATGATAGAAGACAAAAGTATCGCGTACGTGTACTCCTTCAATTATAGGAGACCACAGCATGCCTAATAGAATATATATATAACTAGCTAACAAATGAAAATCAAAATTCTACACAAAACAAGTTTGGTAATAAAATTGGAAAAATAAAATTAAAGAAAATAAAATAGAATTAACAATGTCATGGCACAATTAGAAAATTAAAAATATAATCATAAAACGGATATTAGTGTACTTAAGAAGGGGTAAAACAGACGTATATTTAAAGTAAAGTAACGAAAGAAGTGTTTAAGAGAAAGCAATGCAGTTAGAATGAATCGTAATTCCAACATATCTCGACGTCTCATCGTCAAACAATTACAATATTTGATTAGTGACATAATGTTTTAAGAAACAGTTGATGCTCGTAATCTTTAGAGACCGGAAACAGCCGCACCTAAGTCAATAAATTTAAAAAATACTTGTTCGTCGAGTTTTTATACATGCCATCATGATATTTACAAACTGTTAACGAATACACGCTTCTGCTGTACAACTAGTTCTTTATTTATTTTAATTTATGAAGTACTGCTAAATGGTTTTGTATATTTTAGGAGAAAAAAACTGTATACAAGAATACCTTTTGCCCGCGGCTATGCCCGTGTGAAGGTCGAAAACTATCCCACGGGAACGTACCTACTATCGGTATTAAAAGTATTCTATATCCTTCTTGGTCATGGTCTTCCTATGTGCCAAGTTTCATCGATAACAGACAGGCAGAAGGGTTACTTTTGCATTTATAATATTAGTATAGATACCTCAAAGTCGTCAGAATTTTCCTCAATGTTAGGCTTTTCTTCACCATGAGGAATCAACTTTATCGTACACTTAATGTAGCAAAACTCTACTAGTATCTATAAGATAAATAAATAATAACTTCATTGTACGGTACATGACACATCAGTACGTTAGAGTACTACGTCCCACAGACCTTGTGATGTACGCTAACCCGATGAGTCAGGGCGAGTGAACCAATGAGTCCACACTGCGAAGTACCCATTAGATTAAATATTATCATTACATACAAAATGTTTACGATCCCTGACATTTAAAACAGAGTAATTAGTGTTGAATAACTGCTGAAATGCTTAATTTGTACTGGTGGTTATGTATACATAAACTAGCATGAGTTTATTAACTGGCGTTCTTCCAATGGGGGTAGGCAGAAACTAAAGAACACCCCTGCTATGATCCTTACATACTCCTTTTGTTTCATTTACGTTCATACATCTGGTCATACACGCACGCCGGTTATAATTGTATTGAAATTGTAGTAGTTGACTTGACATACAGCGGTAGATACCTACTCTAGATATGAAAATACCCAACGCGAGATAAAATTCTTGAATTATTACTAAACCACAAACAAATAAAATGTAAAAGATAGTAACCGACGCATTCTTTTTAATTGCGACAGTTCGAACAAAAAAATATTCATTTGTAAGACGTTTTACTACAGCTGCTTCCGTAAAAGATTAATATTAATTATTACAGCTGCATCTGCAAGCATCACGACATTAACTTAATTAAGATAAAGTAAATGCACGTTTTTGTACTCGACTATTTTTTTAAATTTAATACCTCACTGTACCGGATATATATTTTTCTTAATGTGCATTATTCTTTATCGATTCATACCCAGAGAACTGTTTCTCTATTCTGTAAAAATCTCTCCGTGAACACATAAGTGAAGTGAGCTGTCAATAGTGACAAGTTTCAGTGGAATGACAGCTCACTTCACGTTCGGGTACGTTCCGAATTGCGCTGTAATTGATTTGAGCGTGCTTACACCCGTTCCAAATTGTCAATTGTCCCGTGAATCGTCTAGTAATTAGAATAGAAATTATTAGAATAGTATTTACTAAGTAAACTATAGGTAGAACAATATACTTACAGTTGAGGTAAAAAATCTCACATTTTACAAAAAGGCACTTATGCCAACGTGAGGTTTGTTACAAATCTTTAAACTAACGTGGCATTTTCGAAATTGTGCTTCTGGTTACAGCCGCCACCTAACCAAAGAAGAAAAAGAAATTTGTGTTGTATACACAAAGAAATACTGTAATCCAACAACCATGAGTATTCAAGTGCATTGTGAGCGCGTTAACGAGCGTTCCGAATTGTTGACAGATCTCAGCTGTCATAATCGTGATAATATCTAAATCGGAACGCAAGTTATTGATGTTAAGCGCTGTGAGCTATTATAGCATAATTCGGAATGTAGCCTAAGTTTTCACGTTGAGATTTTACAGAATAGACCGGCTGAGTTTGAGGTGTCCATTTAATATTTTAATGAATCACTGTCGAAAGAAAATAAAACGCCCACTGTTTCAAAGCTTATTGCAATGTGCTCAACATAGAAAGACTTTTCTAAATATGTAAGTAAGGGCCTGTTACACCACATACGAGTAAGTTCCTATTAACTTACTTGACAGAAAATTTCATACAGATTTTTCCATTTTTGAATTTATCCAGTGAGTAGTTGCTAATCGTAGGTGGTGAAAACAATGCAATTAATATGAAATGAAAATGTTGCATTTCCAATTAGAAAATTCTTCGCCTTTTTATTTCATAAAATATTCGAACTAACCTTGACTGTTTTAAACATTTGTTTCTTGACATTTAGAAACATTTGAGACAACAATAAAAAATAATTATTGTCAAGGAGCCGTTTAAATAAAGGTATTGTTCAAATATAGCCTCTGTCCCAATGTTAAAATTAATTTTAGAAATTATAAATTAATTTCAAACTTCGTGAATACAATTTTACGTAGGTAGTCCTGAAAGGTCTACAAAAACTTTGAGTAGAACTTAGAAATAAAATGTAAACTATTAAAACAGAGCAGAAAATTTAAATTTCATGTGTGTAGCGCATAATTCAATTTAGTTTACATTTCCGCAATGTTATACGCGACCGCTACTAATCCCATAATATAAAGCATTTTTACAAAGAAATATAACAAAGCAAATGTGGCACACAAAAAAACAGAATACTTACCTAAACAATAAAAAAGTGAAAAATTCCTCTTTCGAATCCTGTGAAAATGTCACGTGGTCACTGAACAGATTATCCACAATTAAAAACTTTTTTTATTCAACTTTCAAATTGGCGCAGTTTTTGAATAAAGATAAGCGTTCGATGCGCAACGCACGCCACGGCTGCGCGCTCTCGACCGACTGGCTCCGCTCGGAAACGAGAGAATGTATGGCGCAACGCAATACAGCGATTGTAGCAGGCGTAGGTAGCTGCTGAATTGCGCGTTGTTAATTTTATTGCACTCACTGGCTGAAAGCAAAAATGTGGTAAAATCTCAGACTACAATAAGTCTGAGAGACCAGAAGGAATCCAGAGAATTCACAATATAGCAAGGCTCATTTGCGAATAAGAAAGTAGAACAGCAAAAAATTTGTTTTGGCCATAGATTAGCAAAAGTATTGTACCACTATAAAAAAAATTTACGAATTTCGTTACGATTTTTTCACCAAAGTTTGAATAAAGAACCTGGAAATTAGTAGAATAGGTGTTATAAATTTATAATACCTTTAAATTAGCAATAACTAACATATCGCTGATCTCGCCAACGAAGTTAAAAGGCCTACAGCAAGAAAGCAGCTGCATTGTAACGCGCATACGAGTACGGTACGCACATTTTCAGCGAACAACAATTTTATTCCATAGCTAAATGGGTTTTTTAGCATTACGTCCCATTTCTTTTTATCGGAAAACAGATCTCGCTATAAAGTTCAATTTCACGGAAAATAACGACATTACTACTGACGTAAACCGAAATAATGATGTCTCCTGCTCGGAATTTTCTCTTTGAATTTGATTCTTACAAGCAAATGATGATTAACTGTACTATCAAAATTAGTAAATATTTATTTTTTTGAGAACTAAACACTGAAAACCAGGTCAATTTATCAGCATGCTTGGTTATCAGTCAGTTATTCAAATATTTTTAAATATGGCACAAACATGATAGATAACGTGATTAATGTGATTCTACTCTAAAGCGACGTAGATAGGCTAGAACAAAAACTCATTAACCTGTCCTGTCGGCAGTCAGAATAAAATAAAACTATCCAATAAGTCCCTTCTTTGTCTCTGACCAGCACCCTATTGCGTAACACACTATCAATCAGAAGAAAAAATTGCTAATCCACTGCTTCTTAATTATGTTCGAATTTGTCTGCTCAACAACGTAAAATAACGCAATGAATGTTGTTGAACAGTGAACTGTCAAAATTAAATCGATTCCTGCTATAAGTGTGTTACGCAATTGCCCCGCAGTCCGTCACAAAGACAAAACATGAGACAAACTTATTCAAATATTTGTAGAATCCGATCGTAGTGTTGTGCACACTCCCGCGACCTATCACGAATCGACTTGTGTCGCAAACTGGCATTACGGTTGTCAAGCACACCCGTCGTAAGCCTAACAACACAATCATGCACCATTGTGCGCACTATTGACCGGTATCGGTAGGTATTGCGATACAAAAAGTATTTCTGCGTAATAACTGGACTCGCAACTGTATGCGGATTAAATGGCGTGCGTCGAAAACTATAGCTGTGCATGACGCAAAGCAACGAAATTCTAATAAAATTAATGTGATGAAATGTTTTTATGATTGGCGAATAATATTTGATACTGAGAAATGTAGTGCTATTCTGTACTTATTTGAAGTGAACTTGAAATGAGCTGTCAATCCCTAGATAGCCTAGCGCACCCTAGCGTCAGGTAGGATGACAGCTCACTTCAAGTTCACTTCACCTAAATTTTCTCGGTAATATTTTACAGAATAGACGTGAGTAGTTTCGGATACAAAACAGAACATAAAGGCACCTGCAAACAGGCGCGACACGGAACGCCTTTGTGTCGCGTCGTGTGTCGTGCACTCACGCCTATTTGCAGGAGCCTTAATAAAGATCATTTTAGATATAAATAAATCTAGTAGTGCCGGAGAGATTGTTGTATTGCTTAACCTAAGTATATCAAAGGTCTAACTAAGGCCATTGGACCCGGATGCCAAGCCTCCGTGAGAATTGACCTGTGTTATGGTTGCTCGAAACTAAAACACTCTAGCTGAACTAAACACTGCATTTTATACAAAGCTGGTTGAACATTCATATGATATTGTTTTAAAAAAATACAGATTGATAATGAATGAGAATAATAACATGAGACTAGATGATACATGAAACGAAGATATTTATTTAACACTTTGCGGGACGGAAACGAGACACAATAGAAGTTTTATTGTAAATTGCTGCCATAGCCGTATAGTGTCCTTCAAAGCGTTAAGAACAGCACCCTAATTGCATTTTGAAGCAAATTGCTTATCCATTGCTACTTAAAAGCGAAAAATTTGTCTCCTCAACAACGTAAATAACGCAATGTATATTGTTGAACTGTCAAAATGAAACCTATTCCTACTGTAAGTATGTTACGCAATTGCCACGCGGAAGCCTCATTACGACAATCCCTGTCAGAAAGAAATTATTGACTCGTAGATCTCTAAATTGCCTGTGTCCAAAAGAAATGGACTGAACTAATGCTTATATAATTGTAATACGCTATCAATGTATACGCATGGTGTTGTTTGTAAGTGTTTGATTGTTCAACCATTTTTGTTCAATAAATCTTTATTTATTTAAATTGTTCCGTCAAAAAGAAATGGACTGAAATGGTAGCCTGTCAAACTCCTAAATTGGATCTGTCAAACAAAAAATTATCATACAGTACATGTAGCCGTGTGTACCTGTATTACCACAAACTCACGTAAGTACCGAATGTGTTCACAAAAGATCACGAATGGGAGCTTACGTAACTTTCTAACACTTGCCACTTTCTCCATCGATACTCGATACTCTGTCGATACGATAATGTCGCCAACTCGCCACTCATCAGAGAGCAAACGAATGACAGGAAATGCACGTCATTTCTTATAAGTAAGCGATGCCTTTTTTTGGATGGGCAATCATCAAATGACTTCTCCCGCTCTGGGCGGAGCGAGAGGGCGTGTCAGACTTTTACTGACTAAAACCCACCCGTGTTCCTTCAAACATCCCGCGACCATAGCAGGCATCAGCCCTAGCGGACCCCGTCAAAAGTAAGCGATGCCTAACAGCCAAAATGTCGCTTATCCCTTTTGGCTGTTAGGCATCGTAAGGCATTAGTTATTCCCAGTATTATAAAGTGTTCTAACGAAAATCAGAATATATTATTATTAGTTTGAAGAGGACATCCTGGGTAGTCACAGACAGTCAGTAGTTCTAAGGATGTATATATTATGACATTTTTGAGTCATGATCACTCCAGTGCGAGTGAGAGAGATGGAGCTTTATACGACAGTTAGTAGAGCACCATCTCTTTTTCGCATCGGAATAAATATGGCTTTAACTCTTCATAATACGGTCCCTGTTATCAACAATGCTGATTGGCTATCCTCACACGGCATATGCTGTATTCTCTCTGTTGTTCTCGAGCTACAGCTCGAAAACACCAGAGAGAAGATGACAAAAGTCGGACAGTTACCAGAAAGCGTCGTATGGTATTTGATATGTACTTATTCCAATTTACCCATCACTTTTTTTACATCCACATTTCGATCAATAAATACCATCGCTGAAAAACCAGTATACAGGGTGTAAGGGACAGTCCTCCGCAAACTAACAGGGTGCATTCAGCTCGAACGAATGATAATCCACCGGAAATATTCTCAGGAAAATTTTCATATTTTTATCGTATTTTCAGTTTACTATTCCTTTATTTCAATGTAAAATTACATTCTCTGTACGCAGCACTCAATTTATGTCAATAAAACAGCTAAAATAAAAAAAATCAGCAATGGATGTTGAAATACTCGGCGGCTGTAGGTTCGCTGCGCTGCCGTTCGCTACACGCGTTTTGCCACGGCTGCACGGTAACGATACATTGCGTGTGAAGTAATAAAACAAAATATCAGGTTTATTGGATTCCCATAACGTTCCTGAAATAATTTCGTGTACCGGCCATCTTGTATGATATATTGAATTCACCTCATCAGTCTGCGGAGGGCTGTCCCTTACACCCTGTATGGTCGTTTAATACATCCCAGTAGATAAAAAAATATTGAAATTCATTTGAGAGTAGAAAACCCATGAAACCATTCTTACAGATGGATATTCTTTAGGAAATTAGATCCTCTTTCAACTTTAAGCCGCCTAAGAATATACAGTTTACAGCACCATCATTTAAAAACCTTTACAACATAATTGTCACCTGACAGTCCATTGCCATGTAGACATGTGGCATTAAGTGGGTCAGTAGCCATAGCGCTCCGCCACGGCACACGGCCACGGTAAACATCAGTTGATCGATGGAGGTCGCTGCCTGCTGGTATCATTCGATACTCACTGTGAGAATAATCGTTCAGTTCATTATCTACTTAAGACGCAGATATATGCCAACGGCCTTGAGTGCATAGCTTGCGTGTTCTGTGTTGAACTCACGCAACGCGTCGTATGGGTGGGCACCCAGTAATAGGACTCGCCCATCAAGGAGCGCTGTCCCAAATTAGACGCATTATTAATTTAGTATACTTACATAAAATGGTATTATATGAAAGCTCGTATGCTAAACGATAAATAATAAAATTATCTTTAAAATGGTGAAGGTTTCATAAAAATATGCTTGATAGTTTTTGCATGATTCTCAGTTTTTTTATCCGCGTTAGACATAACTTTACAAATTAATTACACTATGTAATATAAAAAATAATCTAAGATATTAACATTTTAAGTTATTAAAAAAATGCTCTAGTTTAACATATATTTTTCCAAATCATTAACACTACTCGTTTAGACGTGATGTTCAGTTTAAAATCATTAAAAGTCAGCTATCGTCGCCTTAATAAAAATCTTAAATTCAGTGAAAGATAACGCGCAGCCTAAACTAAAAGATCTAGAAGCGTTCCATTTTGTACAAGAGTTCCCTAAACAACGAAGGTGAGCACTAAGAAGGATTTTTGAAAGTTCATCCCCTAAAGAGGTTAAATAGGGGGGGACGGGGGGTCTTCATTTTGCCGATGTGAATGCCATCGGGCTCATGGCATGTTCATTCAATAAAATACCATACATTTTTGGGGTTCCGTACCCAAAGATCGGCTTTCAATTACTAAAACTACGCCGTGTGTGCCCACCCCGCGCCACCACTATCATGCATTGCGATAAAGAAGATAATAAATACATAGAACATCTATGAGTTTAGGAACTACCCATGAACCACTGACCACTACGAAATACAATGTCTTTCTTTATGAGCCCTCATACTGTGCAATCAATAGAGAGTTACCATAACATGCGGGTTGTTTACTTACCCGCACAAGTGTCACAGTAACGGCAAACTAAGGGCAAACGCACCATAGAGTTTGGCGGAATCGCCTTTACTAATCAAGACCTTTTGTCTGTTGTCATAACTCCATACTATTTACTATTTATTCGTCATGCTTTTTTGCTAACTCAATAACTGTTTGTTGAGTGCTGGGGTATAAATAAATCAATTAAACCTTGTCAGTACCACAGTTGCCCAAAATTAAAATGAGGGGTGGCATTTCAACTATTGTTCCGCGCCCTCGTGCCTTCGAATTAAGCTGAGTTTCCACCAGGAATGAACGAGGATGCGTAACGAGGGATGTCTGTAAAACTAACGAATAACATCGCTTCATTTTCATAGCTTGAGTTAAGCTAGTCTTGTTATTAAATGATAAATGATTTTATTTCTGTAAGTAGGTTTATACAAACACAAAACACGTCAAACATTTTTTTTTTAAACTAGATGAGGCCGGCGTTTCCTATCTGACTACTCTGAGAAGAAAGGCCGAAACAAACTCAGAGGTCACAGTCTCTTTTAAAGTCCAGACATAATCTTGGTCAGATCATGTGAAGACCATGTAGTGTCTCTTTTGAGGAAAGAACCACACAGATTGAGTGGACCTGTCCAGTCAGTGCAAGCATCTGCCAGTAATCGTACAGCTCAACATAAAAGTTAAGGAGCTCCACGTTTGATACTGGTTAGTTTTACGCACATTCACCGCTACGCATCCTCGCACATCTCTGGTGAAAACGCACCCTTATGGCCCGCCTTTCCTGCATGTGTGTAGAAAATTAATAACGAGGCACGAAGGCAAATACACTTTTTCAATCCACCAATTCATCAAGAATCCATTCAATTTCAACACGTTTAATTGTTGTGTCAGAGTGCAATAAGAGATAAAAAGCAAAAAACTGCATCGTAACCGCAGGAAGACGTGTATTGTTAGTCAGCGAAAGCGGTTACATCATTAAACATTTGAAGCGGGGCAACACTAATTACTGCAATTCATTAACAACATTTTTCTCGTAGGTATGTACGTTGTTAATAAAGTTTCGTGACGTGTGAATATTTTTTTTTTTTTTTTGTAATATAACTATAATAATGTAATTAAGATGTTCTGATTACACCTCTATTGCCTATTCTTACTTAACTTTTTAAATGCGCATTAAAAATATTGTGTCACTTGAGCATAGTTAACTAATTATTCTATTTCTAGAAACACGTAGGTACCTAGCAGACACGACGAAGTAAATTAAGCTAGGTACAGTAATTAGATTGTAATCTAGCGAATGTAATGCGATATTAGACTAGATTGTCACGCGTCGCCGACCTTCGACAGGTCTCTTTGATGCTCCATTGAATTTGTTTGATACACAGGAACGAATAGCAGACGTGGTTGTGAATAGCCCAACTGTCTGAGCTACTTAGCTCCGAGGTGACTATCGTTAATGACACTGGTAAAACTAAAACTATAAAGCTACCATTAACTGGTTACGTCTTTTAGTGACTTGAATTTGCCCTGGCGACTGAGAGTATGTCATGCTCACTCAAATGTCTCGCTGGTGGTGGCGTATGTGTTGGATCATTGAGTTCCCTTCAAAATGGTTGAGCTGAATGGTGCTGATCCATGTGTCATGTTCGTGAACGGGCGCCGTCAGTAGGGACTGGTCATCTCTTAGCTGCCACGGCTTATTTTAATTTTTGAATCGTTTTTGACTTTTATCTTTTTGTTGCGGACGCTTTTAACGTGCACGTCTTTCTACATTGTTCTCACACACTTAATTTCAACATGAATGATATAACCAATATATTGTAACAATATTTTGATTTAAAAGAGTGTCCGTGGAGTTTCTTGCCCGTTCTTCTCCATAGAGATCTACGCTTTGGAACGGGCAACTAGCTTCAATTTTCTGACTAACTGACCGACTCTTTGACAATTCAAAAGTGCCTGTAATTGGTTTATTAGAAATAAATGCTTTGAGTTTGATAAAGTAGGTATATTATACCAAAAGTCATTTATTCAAACAAGACTGAGAATCAGTACTTTTTGAACGGCAAAATTACCATAATAAGCAATGATATTATACATATCGAGCCTTTTTAGGAAAAACATCGTAAGCGCCAAAAATCACAAAACTACTTTTTCTTCATAAACTCTTAAATAGACAGTTTTACATCTTGTCGCGATTACTCTTAAATTTTATTTTTAATTTACACGATTTTATTATTGTAAGAAATTATCATCGTAAATCAAAAACATCGTTAATTAGGAAAGAAAAAACCCTTTCCTGTAAAAAGTGCAAATTGTCGCTTACGATGTTTTTCCTGAAAAGGCTCGATATGTATAATATCATTGCTTATTATGGTAATTTTGCCGTTCAAAAAGTACTGATTCTCAGTCTTGTTTGAATAAATGACTAATATGATAAATAAATAGGAGCAATGAAACAGAGCCAAAGACAGATAGTCTTTACAAAAAAAAAATGTCCTTATTCTGGGTAACTTATCCTTTCTACATTTTACAGGTGTCCAGTAAATAGTACGACATAGTGCAGGGGGTGATAGCTTGAGCAATAACTACCAAAACAACACAATAGTCCGCCTTTGTACAGTATTCTTTTACTTGTGCATAAAGTTTTAATAAATAAATAAATATTATGTTCCGCAAAATGTTACGATTTTTTTTCACCACTGTAGGTTTAAAGTTAAGCGATAAGAAAATCGTTCAGTGAAAAATATTAAAAAAAAATTGTATTTCTTGAACACATTCTTGTTTTTGATAGAAAAAGAGACTTATCAATGAGTTGAAAAACTATTCACGAATAATTTGATGTAAAATGGTGGTAATGTAGGTATATATTTTTTTTAGTTTAAGACGTCACTAATCATATTCTTCTCTTCTTGTTCTCACACACTATTGTCTAAATTTCTTTTTTAATTTCTCCTTTCGCAGGTCTGCTGGAAGAAATTTCTTAAGAAATAAGCAGTACCTTTGTACTCAATGATCATAATGTCCTAACTATATAATGTTTTATTGTGTGTACATAAATAGTAAAATAAATAAATAAATAAAAAAATACTAGAAAAGAAATTTTTCATTACGAGATGCTTAAAATCTGATTCAACGCAGAGACCTTTCGATATTTTGGAAAATTTTGTATGTATAACTGTAAATCTGTAACATTTTGCGGATGATATATTGTGTTGTTTTGATAGGTATTAACCCAAGCTATCACCCCCTGTACTATGTCGTACTATTTACTGGACACCCTGTATATATTTTGTAATATTTATGGTGTACTATCGAGGAAACTTACATCTATCCAATTTGAGAACCAAATCCCGTGCACACGATGACCACATCTGTTAGCAAGCGTTACTATAGCGGCCGAGCGCTGCAAGCAAGAATAGTATACTTACGGTGTATAGACGTTCGTTTCTCCCATGGTACATAATAAAGAGTATATATCTATCATAAATCCAAAAAAGTATTTCATACCAATCGCAATGGACTTTGCGTAATGTCAGTCATGATAGCCTTTCATAAGTGACTATGGCGGTACATCAGACCATGGGCAGTCACTGCCCCCACCAAACTGACTAACTATTCTTGTATAGCACGCGCCAACACAAAAGATGCGGGAACCAAGAAACCGTGTACTTGTTGACATATGTATGCCCAATCTCCACAATAACAAACAAAATAAGAATGAATACCTATATCAATTAGTAGCCCGTTTACAAACTGATTGAACTGACCTTACATGAACGGAATCACATGATCAATTGATAGCACCAAGAAGACAGGACCACGGGACACGGATCAATGTCACCATGTTTTATTAATTGAATGCCCCATCAATCTTGCGAGTTAAGTGCTTCGGCTAATGATAAGGTTGGGATGTCAAAGTTCTCCGTGATTTTACTGTGATGTGCAATTCGAATAATGATATGGTTCGTTATGTGCGTGTGGTCTTCGATGCTGTGATTATATGGGTTGAGTAGGTGTTGTAGAGATTAAGAAAAAGGATGATACTAACTAGGTACATACAGGGTGGCGATTAGGTTATCACATTAATTGAAACCACGCATTCAGTACATGATTCTGAACCCCGCTGCGTTGAAATTTTTCGTCTGTTATTAAAAAACAAAATTTGCTGCTCCATACATTTTTGCCTACCTACGAGGTCAAAATGTATGGAGCAGCAAATTTTTTTTTTAATAACCGACGAAAAATTTCAACGCAGCGGGGTTCAGAATCATGTACTGAATGCGTGGTTTCAATTAATGTGATAACCTAATCGCCACCCTGTATATCCTCCCTTTTCGATCGAGCAGCGTCAAGCGTAGGCATCGCGATAGAATAGATCCTATTTGGCAGCGGCGAGGTGTGAATTTTTGTAAAAGAGAAGCCGAAGCGAAGCCGGTTTTAATTTACTTACTCATCAACAGAGGTCGGAATTAAGTAGAGTTATTTATGTACTTACACTGATTTCATACAACGAAAGAATAAAGTGGATACTTCAAATCTTAATGGTACTTTGAATGAATCGGACACGGAAAATGATTCTGATGGGCCGTTTGAATAAGCAAACCCTCACGAGTCTAGGCTAGAAGCAAAAGTATTTTCTTATTTATAAAAAAGGCGAGGTATAAGTATGAGAATTTGTTTAAGATTATTAATAATTTGTATTGTGAATTAATGTAAATACTAATAAAAATTGTATGTTAATTATCTTTGTTTTATTTATCTGTCTATCTCTGAGGTTTTTATTATTATTTATTTGTAATATTGTTGGCCACACGGGATTGTCCATTAGAAATCCCGGGAAGATCCATATTAATATAAACATTTCGATGCAAGTACATAATAACTCTACATAATTCCGACCTCTGCTTATCAGTAAAGTAAAAATTAATTTATTGACTTAAAAAGAGGCGTTTTTGTTCTTTGGATATTATGGCGAAATAAATACCCGTAGTGTAACTACATTTTTGGCAATAGTCGACACTATTGACTGTGTAATTTTTAATAGCAGTAGAGTTGCTGATGCGAACCTCCGAAGGGAAGCCGGTAGGAATCGTGTTATATGGTGCTTTCGCCACTGCTATTTGGTATGATTGGTGTTATTTGGAGTCATTTTCAATTCAAATAGTCGTACACTGTGACAAACCTTCCTACTATAAAGAGCATGATCAAATTCACAGAATGACTGGCCAAAATAATGATGTTACGACGTCAACATAACTTGAGTTTTTTTTATTTTTTTTATTTGAGATAGGTTTACTCTTGACTCTAGTCTAGGTCAGAGATGACAGAGACAAAGTCGACGATGGAGCGAGCTTACTCAGAAGAAGCCTGTTCACTCTCACTTTGAAGAGATCGGGGTTGTATGCGTTTGGAAACACAGACGCAGGCAGAGAGTTCCACTCCTTTGCTGTGCGCATCACAAAAGACATTTGGAAACGCTTAGTGCGAATTAGTGGAATAATGAGTTCCACTGGAGGCAGGCTCCTGGTAAAGGCCATTCGTTGTCACTGTCATAAATACATTTTAGCCGAACAAAATATTAATCATCTTGCAAAATGTAGTTTAAAGTAGCTAACACTAGTTTCCCTTTCTCCACCAAAGCAGAGTTGAACATTTTTGTTCGAAGACAAATATTATTTGTTTTCTGAATAGGATTCCGATTGGGCACACAATTGGATTCCTGTTCATGAAACAAATGTGTGAATGTGTGTCCAAACAATGGAGTTGGAAGTGATGTTTAGGTAGCAAATAACATGCATGCCACTAATTTATTAGAAATGGGTAAAGACGTGACGGAAACGAGACCGAATAGAGCCCAAAGGTTTCTAATATCAAAGAAAATAATTTCTATTTCTGACGACAACCAAGGGTTAAAAAGTCCTATTTAATTTTCACTCAAAAGACATCAACGACATGACCTATGTATATTAAAATAAAAAATATTGTTGGAATTAATTATGATTCCCGAATTGGCCGGGAGTCTGGATTTGTACCCAGTTGATAGCAATAGGCTCGCCCCCCATTACATGGGACTAAAACATAACTGGCAAAATGTGGGTGTACTATAGGTACACCTCTGCCCAACCCTTCGGGGAATACTGGCGTAAAGTTATGTGTATGTTAATTATGATTATTGGCTTCTGTAGCTTACAACAGCACAAAAGGACTTTTATTTATGTACTTATTTGTTAGAGACTGGAGCTACGAAAAAAGCAATTATCTACATTAATACTTATGGGAGAAGAATCATTTTTAATCTCCCATCTTTCTTATCTAATGTCATCAATCTCAAGTCCTGATAATCAATCAATCATGAATTATATTAGAATACCCGACCATTATTATAATATAAATTCAACGCACAGAAAACTGTATGCACACTAACATTACCATACAATTATTGCTTTGCTGCACCGCATGGCATGATGGCGCATGGCGTTACATGCTGACGACTCCATAGATATGAAGACAATCAGCAACTTAGTGAGGTATGGTATTTACAAGGCAAATAAAAAAGCAAAGTAGACAAGGCAAGGCAAGGCAGATGTGAGCGGAAAGGCCATGAGGGGACGCTCTAGAAGGACAAATAGTGACCTTATTGGTGATGTTCTTCAGAAGTTCAGGTGCGTAGCAGTGGTGCAGCTACAATTATCAGTAGAGGGAAGCCGAAGAAAAAATTGTTCAGTTCTCATACACTCAGACAAAAAATTACAGGCATTTTTGTAATGTTTTTAATCTTATGATGATGGATGTATTAAACTGGTATTATATATTTGTAACGTGATGTGATACACAGTTACACACACAGGTGTACCATATTATTTGGCAATAGTAGACAATAGAGTGGTTGTTTCCAAGGGAAGCCGATAGGAATCGGGTTGTATGAAGGCTGCGCCCCTGGTGCGTAGTACTCGCAACCGGCGTGCGTCATGTATGAACGTGCATGAAGCAAAAGGAGTACGTAAGGATTGTAGCAGGTGGCGTTCTGTAGTTTCTGCCTACTCTCATGGGAAGAAGGCGTGAGTTTATGTATGTGTAACCAATTGGAAACATTAGGTTCTTTGGCAGTTTGTGAATGTTCCAGAGATAGCTTCGTTTCGCGATGACCTAGTCTATAGTCTGGGAGTTTTAAAATCGCGTGTTAAGAGGGAACAGGGCCTGCGATTCTCCATACAAATGTATTCCCCTTTTTTCTTCCATAAAAATGCCTCTAGACCAATCATTTATTTTTCATAAAATCAATGTCTGCTGTAGACACGTCCCTGTCATTTTCTTTTTTTCAGCAAATAATAAGTAAAGAAAATATGACCCTCCAAAAATTACAAAAATTTCCCCATTTTTACCGCCGTGATTAGAGGACTACCAAACAAATTCGAAAAGTTTTTAACATAAAAGAAAATGAAAGGGACCTTACCATACTCTTTCTTAAAAGTTGTAATGTAAAAATTAGTTGAATCGGCTCAGTTTTCGAGGGGAATATGAAACGTCGATCTCGTCAATTTTTTTGTGATATAATCAGGTCTGAGCTGCAGCTCTCCCTATCTAACTCGGTTGTTCGGGCGCAACGCGACGGCAATAGTTTCTTCAAATACCTATATTTCAAATTCCTCGCAGGCCCCGCCCCCTCTTAATAGGGTTACCAACTTACATCTAGGTAAGTGAGGACCATCGTCGACCGCAGGTGAGTTTGTCAAAAGCAAGTTCATCTTTAGATTACATCAGTCGAATACCTGCTCAACATCCACGCTCAAGCTACCTTCACCTGAACACAATACAATCAACTTTTTTAGTTTCCACTTCATCACAGGATGTCACT
Organism: Fissipunctia ypsillon; assembly: GCA_947568875.1. Classification (NCBI taxonomy): domain Eukaryota; kingdom Metazoa; phylum Arthropoda; class Insecta; order Lepidoptera; family Noctuidae; genus Fissipunctia; species Fissipunctia ypsillon. The sequence continues at coordinate 19,028,379 of OX387660.1, read as the reverse complement.
GACTGCCCTCACACATCGTCGTTATCTTTGCATATTAACTTATTTACCGAAAACAGACCTTATTGCTTCACGTAAGGATTTATTCTCAAATGAAATAACCAAGAAATACTTCATAAATTAAGTCATTTCTAATCATTTCTAATATAATAAGACATCACCTCGTCGGGAAGTCGTAAGCAGTCTGCAGCTTGGAAATAACCTAATTGCTAGTAAATTACGTACATAATATCTTGAAAAGAGTATGCTTAGATGGTTTGGTCATGTTGAGAGGATGAATGAAAGGCGACCAACAAAAGGTATTATTTACACGGCAGATGTGAGTGGAAACGCCGGGAGGGGACGCCCTAGGAAGACATATGGAGACCTTATTGGTGATGTTCTTCAGAAAGATCAGATGCGTGTATGACTAGATGTATGAACGTAAACGAGGAAAAAGGAGTATGAAAGTATCGTAGCAGCTGGCGTTCTGTAGTTTCTGCCTACCCCCATGGGAAGAAGGCGTGAGTTTATCAATCAATCAAATCAGCCTACCGCTGTCCACTGCTCGACATAGGTCTCTCCCAGTCTGCGCCACAACACCCTGTCCTCCGCCTTCCGCATCCAGTCTGTCCCAGCCACCTTCTTAAGGTCGTCAGTCCATTTAGCTGGTGGGCGTCCCACACTACGCTTGCCGATACGTGGTCTCCACTCCCGGACTCGTCTGCTCCACCGGCCATCGGTCCTTCGACAAACATGGCCAGCCCACTGCCGTTTCAGTTTGCTTGCTCAGCAGGCTATGTCGGTTACTCCGATTCTTTTCCGGATAACTACAGTCGTGCGTTTATGTATGTATCTGATTTCATATCTTGCTTACAGCTACTAATTATTATCATAAAAAGCAATTGTCAATTTAAATGGAATAGCCCTTTATTTGTAACAATACGATAATAAAGGTACACTCATTATTTCTACTAGTCTTTTTTCACAATCACACACACAATGTAATAGATGAAATATAGAAATGTAATAGATGAAATACTACAACAGTCAATGTAATAGATGAAATAGACCACAATAACTACATAATAAATTATTATAAAAAAAAAACCGGCCAAGTGCATATTGGACCACGCACAATGAAGGGCTCCGTGGTTGGGATGAAGAAAGAAGAGACAAAATTATGCCAAGAACAAACTTAACATTGTAGTCGAAAAACATGTTCTCCCATACATTCCAAATGTAAGTTTGTACGCACGATATTGAGAGAACTAGCTGTGCCCCGTGACTTCGTTCGCGTGGATGTCGTAAGATACACAATATACTAAAATAACAGCCACATTTTAATAAAACTCCCTCGTCCCCCGACCCGTCGCGTTGCACCGCCCGCCCGCGCTATTATCATACTTCCTTTTCGCTTAGTGTTCTTTCTGACTTTTTTCTCTTTGTTTGGCTCCTAAGGGTCTTAGCGTGATGTTAAATTGAAGTTACCCACCGTTACATAAACTATCTGCCAGTGAAAGTCCCGTCAAAATCGGTCCAGCCGTTTCGGAGATTAGCCGGAACAAACAGACAGACAGACAAAAATGTTAAAAATTGATTTTTTGTCATAAGAACCGTTTATACTTTCCTATGCATTTAGTAAAAAAGTTGTTATTTTGACATTACAAACAGACACTTCAATTTTATTTCTTTGTATAGATGTATAGATATGTCAGTAAGTCGCTACAACCGTAGTATTGGAGATAAATGTCAATTGTATGCGCGGAAACGTTCACAATACAATAAACATTTATTTTGTAACATCATGGCGGCCGGTCTAATTACTAGATGCACGGCTGACTGCGCGGGCGCAGCAGGGCTGACAGTTATGTGGTTTACTTATGCAAAATTAAAGTAATTGTGACGTATATTCAGTTTAAATTGTAGCATAATAAGAAGAAACTTCTCTGCCTTGTTCTTTTGTATTAAACAGTTAAGCTTTATTATCTAGCCCTTCTTCTTTTAACTTTGTCAATATCGTTTGCTAAAATTACAGTTGAATTTAAGTTCCGAACAGTTTTCGTTTGCTCCCAACCGAAAAACAGACACAGATGGCCTTTCCTGCTGTTTTCGGTAACCATGACCGCTAACATGCAGATGACCACGGAACCAGTTACATCATCGTTCAAAAATCATCATCGTTTCGTTTGGTCAAAAACCCGACATTCACGCGGACGTGTGAGATCACCGACAATAATTTATTATTGCTAACAATCTATGGTCCTATGGGCCAGTATCACATGGATATTGCCTTTATTATATACCTACCTGCATTTTGAAATGGGTTGTTATTTGGTCAAACTTGCTATGTCATTAATCTATACACCTATCTATACAAATAAATAAAATTGAAATGTCTGTTTGTAATGTCAAAATAACAGCTTTTTACTAAATACATATAAAAGTATATACGGTACTTATATAATAACAAAAAAACATTTTTTTTTAAATTTTGTCTGTCTGTCTGTCTGTTTGTTCCGGCTAATCTCCGAAACAGCTGTACCGATTTTGACGGGACTTTCACTGGCAGATAGCTTAGGTTATAAGGAGTAACTTAGGCTACTTTTATTTTACAAAAAGAATTAGGGTTCCGCGAAAAAAAGTGAAAACCCATAAAATTGACAACAAAATCCGATTCAAATGGGGAAGCATTGACATCCAAGCGGGCGGAGCCGCGAGCAACAGCTAGTTTTAACTAAAAACAAACGGGTATAGAGTAGAGGTGGATACTGTACAAACTAATTTAATTTATCATTGAAGTAGTTCCTAGTATCTTCTTCGTTTCTACAACAACAACATCAACATGCATGATACCATCCATGTTGATATAATTAAAGAAACTAAGAAGATAAGAAACCATAAGAAGGAACGAATTTTGGACACGCAAAAACAGTAGACCGTAGAACCGAAGCTGCTAATGATTAGATGGTAAAAGTTATTGCATATTAAACAAAACACATACCGAGCCAATATAAATGCAAGGGTAAAATGTCCAAATAACTCCAAACGCGTCGCGTCGAATTGTGTATTGAATATCCACCACCAACTTTGCAATAAAGAAATGACCAAACTCTCTCAAGATAAATGGTAAACCTTACATTATCAGTGCCTGCTTTTCATCATTGATCATGAACTTAAGATAAGTCAATGGTATCACGAGATTCCTATATCTTATCGATCAATATGGCCAATCATATTATAAACAAACGCGAAGAAAATAACTTTGTTTTTCTCCGCATGGATTAAGATTAGGATAAGTATTTTCTAGGATTTAATTTTTTCAGAGCTGTGATGGTCCAGTGGTAACGTCCCTGACTTACGAGTTTGTTGGTCGTGGGTTCGAACCCAGGCAGGCGCTTTACTTTGCGTAAATAATTAGACCACCACTGTTCTCAAAACGGAGCCCGTGGCTACGGGTCGATCCATCAGGTTAAGCTACCCTTGCCGAGGTTGGTCCGTGGATGAGTCATCTTTACACACCGAGACTCCTCCGTGCCTTGAAAAGTACGTTAAGCCGTTGGTGGATTCGTGGATCTTTGACAGTCGTTACGGGTCGTCAGAAGTCCGGAAGTCTGACAACCAGTCTTACCAAGGAATATGTTATTTTATTACCCAGTAACTGGGTTGTGAGCGACTGCCTATCTGACCTTCACAACCAAGTTAGTGTTGTGAAGGTCAGATAGGCAGTCGCTCCATGTAAAATACTGGTATTCAGCTGCATCCGATTAGACTGGAAACCGACCCCAACATAGTCATGGCTGGGTAGATTGATTTTGCTCTATGAAGGAAAACATCGTGAGGAAACCGGCATGTCCTAGAACCAAAAATTCGAAGATATGTGACATCTACCAACCCGCACTGGGCCTGCGTGGTAGTTAATAGCCCACTTCCTCTCAAAGAGAGGAGGCCTGTGTCCCAGCAGTGGGAACACTATAGGTTGATTATGCATTTTTTCAAGAGTAAAATTCCTTTACGGTGCGGCCTTTGCTTGTAGCTGTATAGCACTCGTAGTGTGTTAAATAATTAAGATTGGGATGGAGTAAGATGTCCACACAGCTGTGCAAAGTATCTACCGCTCATTATAGTCCCAAATCTTTGGTTGGCCTTGTCGGCAACACCTGCGATCGCTTCTCAGTCTGGAATGTAAAGAACCCCACAAAAACTCCAATGCAATTGTTAGATATAGGTAACTACGCAAGCAGCTGTTGTGAAAACGAAGATGGCAAATGATTGTAATAAGTAATTTATAAGGCTGGCCAAGGTCCTTACTTTGCACATTATATTCGAAATCTGGAATTGCCAATAATGCAAATTTTAGGTTGATAACGCAATTTCACGTGGGCTTTTGTATAACACAAGTGAAACTACTAAAACGAACGTTCTCAAAACTATTTTAGTAGCCTCCATCGCACATTTCTCTTTAACATATATGTACAATGCTTACATAAATGTATAGTTTGCAACATTCAAATTGTCAAAAACAAAAAGCGCTCATTTGACAAGCGTCGGAGCGGAGCTGGCCTTGGTACAGACCTTCTATGAGTGGAAGCACGGGTCGTTGAGCCGACAGTAAGTAGGCACATGAACATAACATAATACATGGTTTTGTACCAACTCGTGATGACTCTGTTGTCAGTTGTGAGCCCTTTGTACTTTAGTAAATTAAGAATTCGCAAAAACAACCGGCATTCCCATAATATTCATGAAGGTGATTATTCAAGATGGAACACGTAACATAACATAACATCACGCCAGTATTCCCCGAACGGCTAGGCAGAGATGTACCTATAGTAAGTACACCCACATTTCGCCAGTTATGTTTAAGTTCCATATAATAGGGGGGCGAGCCTGCCATCCACCGGGCACAAACCCAGACTCCCGGCTGCTACTGAGAAATTCCAGATGGAAAAACCCAATAACACTTTACCCGACCTGGGAGTCGAACCCAGGACCTCATGGTCAGCAATAGCGCTTGCGACCACTAGACGAACGAGGCACCCAAGATGGAAGACTCAAGCAATCAAAGAATAGGAAATATTTTGTTCCTCTTACGGTTTTACCCATGCCTAGGTAAAGAGACCTGTCATCCGGCTTCCCCTATGTTGGGACCAACTACAATTTTAACCAGATGTGGCTGAACATTAGTATTTTAGCCTTAGCCAATTCTACTTCCAGCTGTCCTCCAAACTGCAAAATCATTTCATATGGTATCCGTCTGATTGTTAGACTTTCAGGTTTGATTAACCGAACAAGGCTTCTATCCAATTGAAAATCTCCAATAAATCAACAGTCGTCATCGGCCATTGCAAATTACAGACAAATTAAAATTGCTACGGCTTCTTTCTCCCTACATAATTACGGGTTCGACTATAAAAAGCCCGAGAATTCTAGGAAAGACATCACACATCCACCACACATCCGTCTGCAATCAGTACTTATACCAAAAATTACTTCAAGATGAACAAGATCTGCTTCCTCATGGTCTTCGTGGCTTGCCTCTGCCTCTTCGCCGAAGCACAACTGACGTTCACCTCCAGCTGGGGCGGTGGGAAGCGCGGGGGCGTTGCCCCCATGTCGTGCAAGAACGAAGAAGCCATCACCACAATCTTCAAGCTGATCCAGAACGAAGCCGAGAGGTTTATCATCTGTCAGCAGAAGCCTTGAAGACAAAGGACGAACGACACTTTTCTGAAGACGATACTGCGATGTCATAATGGAGAATTTGTTTAATATATTGTTATTTATTTATGTTTTCTTGATTCTACAATAGAGACATTATAAACCATATGTATTGAGTTTCATTTGACATCCCGGACCAACAGTTAGCTTGCTTCCCAAATCAACACCTTAATTGTGTAACACAATTCAATCACAATCTGAATTCTTTTAAGGCATATTGCTAATCCATTGTTCAAGCAAGAAGCAGATCTTGTTTATCTTGAAGTAAGTTCGAATTTGTCTGCTCAACAACGTAAATAACGCAATGAATGTTGTTGAGCTGTCAAAATGAAACCGATTCCTACTGTAAGGTGTTACGCAATTAGGGTACAGGAGGGGTCTTTATGGGGGTTTTATTGTAAATAATGATCTGAAATTCACACACTGACCGCAAAAACTTCAGCTGAACTTAGTTTAGCCAAGAGTACTCACATCCATGAGCCAAATATGGTAAATTCCTTGCCAACGCTCCCGATAAAATATTTTCGCAGATTATTCCGCGAGCGTGTGTATGTAGGCTTGTCCGTTGTGGGCACCGTTATCACTCCGGCCTCGCTCGTACGGAACAAATAATCGGTACGTGGGAATTACTCCACATTACTGTTCGAAAGTGATGCCCATTGTTTGACGAATATTTTGTCTAGGTTTTACGGTTTTCGCTTTCGGTTAGTTGCTTTTGTCTGGCTGGTTGTTAGATGACCTTTTGAATTTGGAATCCGGTTTTTTCGTGTTGATGTAAAAACCTTTGCCTGTTACGGCTGTTACCTACATGAGGAAACTAAATTTTTGTTTATTGTTTTTGCAAACTTGGGTTGGGTGTTAAAATACATTGAGCATTGAGCACTCAGCACTACTCAGCAGACATATCTGGATGAGAGAAAGACAATTTGAAATTTGCGAAAAGTTAAATACTATGGGACATCGAAGAAAGGTCTCTAAGTAGTTTATTAGATATAATTGAGACTCATCATCTTGCTTGTAGTGATCATGTTCCACATCAATCCAGCTAACATGGAAAAGAAACAGAAAAGAAAAAGAAAGATCCAATGTAGATAATCCCATTCACTAAACATAGCTTAGCTTAACATGTTTTTAGAGTAAGAAAAACAAATTACTTCACAAACATAATTAAGTACTTAAAATTATAATTTATTTATTATAAAACTCCACATAATATTACGTAACCTACATAAATAAAACCACTTTCGTTAAAACGACAGTCAACACAAAACTCGTTTCATATTTTTATTATTGCGAGTATGCAAATTCGTTGTTAGTCATATAATCAATGACTCGAGATATCGATGCATAGGTACACGGCAAGTGAAAAAATTAAAACCTCATTCAACCTCATCTCATCATTTGACAGTGACATTTGGATACTTATCATTATTTTTTCAAATCAAGTTGTCAAGTCTAGTGGTCGCAAGTGCAAAGAGCTGCTGAACATGGGGCTGTCCGGGTTCGATCCCCAAATCGGGCTGTGTTATTGGGTTTTTCCCAATAGGAATTCAGTCGCAGCCTAGGGGTAAAACGTGGCTGGAACAGACTGGATGCGGAAGGCGGAGGACAGGGTGTTGTAGCGCAGCCTGGGAGAGGCCTATGTCCAGCAGTGGACTGCGATAGGCTGAATTGATTGAATCATTTAGCAGCCTAGATTCTGGGTTTATGCTCGATTGAGGCCTAAAATTAATCATAAACCATAACAAATCAAATAAGGGGAGCGCATTTCCGTGCTTCAAAACTTATCCCACATTGAACCACACCTAGATTTTGAATCTCAACGAAAACAAGAGTTCGCTCAACTTGTTCGTAAACTACTAGACTGAGGTACATACAGCTTCAAAAAGATGCTTCATCATTCAGAAGTTTCATCTTTTTGTGGCTGACTGTACTACTATATACTGTATACTAAAGCTAGACGGAGCTTACCACAGACTAAATAGAGATACTAGAGCTTAGTTACACAATGGCCATTGTCTCAAGTGGCAAGTCGCAACTTTGACACGCCCATATTCGCGGGACCTGTTTGACAGGATCGCAGAACTCTTTGTGCTCGCCATATTACCGATGCAAAATTATTATGACATGGGTTCTAATAGGATGTGATGTTATGAATTGATAATATCATTAAGCTTTGAATCGCTCGAAAATGCATATTAAAAGAGTGGTAAGGAGCTTATCTTATATGTAATAATATTAAAAGAGTACCTAAAGAGAAGTACCTACTATGAAATTTTTCATCACTCACGAGACGGACTCGCATTCGAAATTGAAATTCGTGATTTTTAAGTCTTTTGTCGTTAGGTCCAACACATTGGTTCTTAATATCAAGTTTAGCACCAATGTGTTGGCACTAAATATGTATACTTCAAGCGATGTAAAAAAAATTTGCCAGCCAAGAAGGTTCTGACTCCGGGTACGGTGGTCGTACTCGTAGATACCTACCTACCTACATTTTAGTAGATATTATTTATTTGTAAAGATTACCGCGCGATGCTATTCTCAGGGCCATCTTTATTCTATTGAAAGCCCTGGGCACTTTAGGATATGGAGATTTGGAGAATGCAGGATGCAAGAGCGAGCTCGTTTATAGCCTCGCCTCAGATATGTTAGGTTTTCCAGAAACAGTAGTTACTTTGTCGACATGCAAAAAACGTTCGTCTCGTGTCTATGAGCGAGCGAAGCGAGTTCGGAAATTTTAGCACCTCATCTGAGATTTACTTATCTTTTCTTTTGACAGGCTCTTCGCGACGCTGGCTTATGCCAGCGGCTCCACGATCTATGGGGCCCCCTAGTTCCTACTCGGGGGCTCCATAGATCGCGAGGCCCTGGGCACTTGCCCAGAGTGGCCAATGACAAAGACGGCCCTGGCTATTCTACTGGTCAAACGATTGATTAGGTATAATAAAACCAGATTTTTCCAAATCTATCAGGTATGCGTCATCAAAAGCCATAATTTATTTTTAAACATAACGTCCACCAACCGAACTTGACACGGTCAAACTCGTGAACAAACGTCATTGTTCACAAGCGCAGTCATCTATATATGAACAATGTTGATTACATTGAGAAGGCTTAATTTATTCCATAAATTGTCGTTACGGACTGCATAGTATGTCGACAACGAGATTTATTGTTTAATATCTGACTTAATTGAGATTCAACTCACTCCCACGAATATCCTGGCTACAGACGATTGTGTAGATCGATAGAGACTAAAATGGTTTAGACTACAATAATAAATCAGCATTATTATTACTTTCCAGACCTGGGAGCCAACTATCACAAGCAGTATTATTTTAATGTTACTTCAGTGTTAGAAAGAGATGGAGCCATACAGGACGTGTATATAGCTCCATCTCTTTCCCACACTGAAGTAAGATTACAATAACACTGCTATACCTAGAAATGGAATTCGAGATCAAAAATGTAAACAAAGGTGTTGCCAATTTTAAATAATAACCTCAATTGTGCAGTTTGCCGAAAAGTACAATAACATAGTGCTAAAATTGTAGGCATATCTTAAACAGGTAAAATATAATATTGCACACAGTTTTCAACTTTAAAGTGACGTAAACTACGATCCAAGAATAAAATATAAGTGTTTGAAATAAAATCGTGCAAATTATTTTTATGCTACTGGCAATAAGGCAGTAGTCTTAAACATTTGGACTTAATTTAGTGTTTTCTACTAACGAAATGCCTCGGCTTCGCATGGGTGCTTTTTACTAATGAAATAAATGAAAATGTTCATACACACAAACCTTGTCCTGACATTATTATGAACAGAACAAAAAAAAAAGAGGTGACGCCGCCCGCAGCAGTGGAGTGTTTGCGTTAAACACATAATACACAAACCATTTATATAATAAAATAAATAAACTCTGTCCCGTTGCTCCCATGTGTCTAAATAAATGCAAAACCGAGGTCACAAAGTGGCTCTTGACATTGACTTATAATAAGACTGAAGATTTACTACAGATATCGATCGCTTAATCTAATGTAGTTAATAGAGTAATATGTTTATGTTTATTGTATATTATACAGACTTATATTTACACAAGTTTTCATCATATTTATCTCTGCCTCACACACATACACGCACCCATACATATGTACATAAATGGGCCACATCATAGTTGCATTAGCTAGGAAATATATTATAATTCAATAAGAATTTACTGTGCTCATCTTACAACTACTGCTACATGTTCAAATCATAGGCGAGGACGCTGGCACCCTAAACACAAGTTAAATCTTACTTTGGGTGCCAGAGTTTATCGTAAACACTTTTTGACAAATATTTTCATGTCCATTTCGCCAGGGTCGTATATTTACAACCAAATACCGTAATAATTCACTGTGCCGAGCGCTGGGGGCACGATAACTGATATGAAGTCAGGTGGTTAAAAGGTTAAAATTAAGTTAACATACTTTGGTAAATTTATTAAAATATCTCTAAAAAAATAAAAGAAGAGGACAAAATGTGTGATCTCGATCACATTATAGACAGGGTGACGGATCAGTTCATAATTAGTGAAACTGATTCGGACTCTTCATCAAGCTCATCAGAGTCCGAATCACAAAGTGAATAAATAATAATATTATATAAATCCAAATTTCAAATAAACATGAGCAACTTGTTCACATGAATATAAATATTTTACTTTCATTTCGTTTAATTTATATTAGGACTTACCTTAGGCTATCATATTTTTAATTTTGACACGCTGCTTTAGCGTTCTTCCAAAAACACTAAATTTAAAATATATATAATAAGATGAATTACTAGGGTAATGTTGACTACCCCTGAACTGTCACTTTGACAATGACATGTCTTTGTTTACATTTTTAATCTCGAATTCCATTTCTGGGTATAGGTGGTGGTCTAGCTCTTGTCCTTTTGTCCACGGATCTATGAATTGTTCTCTGAGCTATATAAATATTATGCATGTACCTACATAGGCTTAGGGCCTCCCATAGTTCCTAAATTAAGAATGATTTTGGCGGAAAAGTTTCATCGTCATCTTGGACCTCTTTGTTTGGTCACCTCACCATCGTGGCATCGTGGTGACCACATACATAATTATATAAAATAGCGACCCGCCTGGCTTCGCACGGGTAGCCCGACCGCTAAAAAAAATTTTTTAAATCACAGGATCACCCGCTGGGATAATCTGAAGATTTCCTGAAAATTTCATCAAAATCGCTCAAGCCGTTTTGAAGTCCCTAAGAATCATACATACACACATCGATTTGTATATACAGGGTGTAAGGGACAGCCCTCTGCAGACTGATGGGGTGAATTCAGTATATCATACTATGATGACCGGTAATTAAAATTATTTCCGGTAACTTAAGGGAATCAAATAAACCTGATTTGTTTTATTACCTCACACGCAATGTATCGTTACCGTGGCAAAATGCGTGTAGCGAACGGCAGCGCAGCGAGCCTTCGACCACCGAGTATTTCAACATCCATTGCCGATTTATTTTTATTTTAGCTGTTTTATTTATTTAAATGGAGTGCAGCGAACAGATAATGTAATTTTACATTCAAATAAAGGAATAGTAACTAAAAAACGATAAAAAAAAATGCTGAGAAATTTTTCTGTGGAAAATGATTCAAAATAAGGAGCTGAATGCACCTTGTTTGCGGAGGGCTGTCCCTTACACCCTGTATATAGAAGATAGATAGATGGTGGCCAATGAGGTCCTAGGCGTTGATAAAACTTGTTTCGTCTATCACGTTGGTTTTTGATTGTGATTTGGTGACCTCATCATCTTGGAGTTTTGGTCTTGTGTTCACCTTTGACATTTTAGTGTCGCGTACAACGCTGCAAGGTCCTTTTGTCGCGCGGCCAAAATCGGAACGAGCGCCGCCATCTTGTTTTAAACCGACTTCAAAAAAAGGAGGAGGTTCTCATTTTTTTTATGAATGTTCCCCCGACTACTCGAAGATGGCTGGACTGATTTGGAAAATTCTTGTTTTGTTTGAAGAGAATATCAGACATATGAATCATCGATTCACATAATTTTTTTATATATTGTTGGGGAGGGTCCCCTCAATACTTTTGTAAAGTGGCAAAACGCAACTCTCTTTAGTTATCGAGAAAAATCAATTTAAAATTGCACGCGTAACTTGAATACAAGAAACGTGTATACCGCTTGTAGTATGGGTTCGTGGCGTAGCGGTAACGCTTTTGCTTACAGAGCGGCGAGTCGGCTGTTCAAGACCTGTAAAGTAATTTTTCTTTCCATTTTACCTACTACCTGATTGACCCTCATGAATTACCATTTATCTACTCCAGTATTTCTTGTACTTCAGACCTTTCTACAGCACTCCAGAACTTTCCCTTTTCTGACAAAAGTAACATCACAGCTGTCTAGGCCATGTCATACATTTTGAACTGTTCTCACTCTGTTTTGAGTTTTCGTGAGCGTCAGCAACTCGTGGTAGACGCACAGATTTTGAAATAGTTTTGTGCTTGTTATTCAAAGTGATTTTTTATGGCATCATCATGGAAAAGCAAGTACTAGTTCTAAAGATGTTGTTTATGTTTTATGTTTAAGTTACGCGTGCAACTTTAAATTGATATTTCTCGATAACAAAAGAGAGTTGCGTTTTGCCACTTTACAAAAGTATTGAGGGGGGGACCCTCCCCAACAATATATAAAAAAATGATGTGAATCGTTGATTCACATGTCTGATATTCTCCTTGTTAGATAAATTACAAACTGGGTCGGTTTGTAATTTATCTTATTACAAACCAACCCACTAAAAAGTGAAAAACAAAAAACTTTTTTTTAAACAACCGACTTCCAAAAAAACAGTAGGAACAAAGTGAAAAAAAACATTGATTTCGTAAGTCGGTGGCAAAAAACTAAAATACAGATCCAAAGACACTGACTTCCAAAATTATAGTTATGTTTAATGTTTTATTTTGGAAATCGGTTGTTTTTTTTTTTTTGTAGAAAAGTTTTTTTCGACAATACAACGCCCCCTGTCAATGTCATTCAGGCACCAAAAGGTCCTTGTAGCATGATCCCCAACACAGTAAAAGACAAGCTCTTGGATAATATCAAACCAACCAAAAACATTTCATTTAAAGTACTTTACCTAGACTTGCATAACGCTTTCACTGTTTAAAAGTTATCAAATCGAATGTTGAGCCAAGCCCCTAACTCTACAAGCCGTACCTACATCTAGGTCAAAATGTACGGCTAACTACATCTTATCCTGAGAATTTGAGCTCTCTAGCATTATTCAGGCCGAAACTATGAGGGTTTGAAAATACGACGAAACGCTTCGAGAAAAAGTAGGTAGTGCCCCAGTTTTTTGTTTTTGGCTGTCTTGGCGGGGACACTACCGTGCCCCCAGATAAAGGATTATGTGATGAAGACCCAGGCACGTATACAGAGGGGGGGATAGTTGGGATTTATCCCCCCCCCGAAATCTGACTGAAAAAAAAAACGTTTTAAGCCATCTGTTTATTTATTCGCTTGCGTGTTCTTTAATTATAGTATAGTACAGTGAAAATTATAGTACAGTGATTACAGCGATTTTCACACAGTTCACATGGTTGTTTCAATGTTTGTCCCCCCCCCGAACCAAAAGTCTGGATACGTGCCTGTGAAGACCTTATCCCAACAATGAGGCAAGACGAATTTAGAATCATACTAAAATTACCTAATTATTATTGACTGATCTAACACGAATAGATAAATCAAAATGTAAATACGCATTTGAATAAGTAATGTAGCATAACATTAGGATTAACAATCCACGCATCAAAATGAATACCTACTTACCACGAGTTAATTAAAATTTATAAGCAGACATTTCTGTCAAATTAGAAAATGCAAAAGTAGAAATCCTCGTCATGTGAAATCACAATAGAGTGCATGCGCCGATCGAATATTTTTTACATTTGTTACAAGATCACTAATCTTTTCGTAATTCTGATATAAGTATACGTAATATTAGAATATCGTTAATTCTAAGTATAAATTACAGGAGACTATTTTGTAAATAGACTTTCATCAATAATATATAGGATGACTGGTAATTAGTGACCGATACTTAAACACATGATTTTACACATGATACTCGTAACAAGCAACTTTTACTATGACACCAATCCTGAAATCGCGAAAAAAAAATCAGCTGGTCCCTACATTTTGACGAGTTATGCGAACATAAATGTAAGGAAGAGCTGATTTTCTTTTCGCGATTTCAGGATTGGTGCCATAGTAAAAGTTGCTCGTTATCATGTGTAAAATCATGTGTTTAAGTATCGGTCACTAATTACCAGTCATCCTATATATTGATTTGAATTAAGTGCTCTTAGATCTTTTGTATTCTCTTCCTAGAGTTCTGCTTCTGCTTTCTCTATTTTCTGACAAGGAAATTATTAGCCGTTCCTGTATCCTAGAACTTTTTTTTTTGTTTTTGGCGATAAATTAAACGTCAAATGGATTTTATGGATTACATAATGACCGCCGCGTTACGTTCGAAAAACTGCTGTGAAAACTTTATAAAAACCATATAACATTATTTAAAAAAAAAAACATTTTCCTTTTCATTAAACTTAGAGGCTTACTATTTTTTATAGTGCATGTGCCAGTATTTTGATAAAGCCTGTCTATGTAAAAAAGGATAAATCACAACCTGTGGTAGGTAGCATGATCTCACGATTTCAAATGTCCACTGCAACATCTTAAAACAATTTTAACAGCATCTCATCAAAAATTTAAGAGAGTACGCGTTGACGCGAACATAAATCGTGCATTTCCCGGCGCGGGCGCATACTGTCGTAGCTAAATACTTCTACTGCACTTTCGTGTGCGAATCTTCTAATTGCTCGGTAGAAAGTCATCGCGGCAGTTTTTTATCAAACTATTCAGTGCTTCCGAGCTCCGGCTGTATGATTTTTGTGCGTTACTTTATTATTATTATTACATTTAGATTCCTCTCTAACAAGATGAAAGTCTGATCACACTTTTAATGAATTCCGTTTGCATTCCCGCGACGACTGCAAGCGGTCTCGGAAAGTGAATCACGTTTTAGAACTCACGAAAGTCGATAATCAGTTAAATTCGCTAATTAGTTGGGTGCTTATTTAGGATTAGTTTGTAACAGGGTAAATTAATTTTGGATTCAAACGTTTCTTTGTTCAGCTGCTTACCTACCTACCTATAAAATGTGATGCTATCTTGAAATTTGGAAAATGATATTCAAGAGCCTAACTAGTCCTTCAGCTACTATAACCTAAGCTAACAGAATCCACCAGTGGCGCAGCTACAATTATCATTAGAGGGAAGCCGAAGAAAAAATTGTTCAGTTCTCATAAACTCAGACAAAAAACTGTAGGTTTTTAATCTTATGATGCATTAAACTGGTATCAAATATATTTATGTAATGTGATGTGATACACAGTTATACACACAGGTGTACCATATTATTTGGCAATAGTAAACATTAAAAAGAGCGTTTGTTCCGAAGGGAAGCCGATAGGAATCGGGTTGTATGAAGGCTACGCCCCTGGAACCCACACAAGGGCATATGACATCTAGAATTACATATCTAGGGTACAATATCTACTTTACCTTTTGTTGTAACCGCGAAATTCAGATCTAAGTATATGTAGGTCGCGTTATGGGTCATTTTGACCTTGACCTCCTTCATACGAGTGACTAATGGGAGTAGGAATAGGACCTAGTACCTACCTAAACTACAGCAGTGGGAAATAATCATCATCTGACCTGGAGGTCAGATGCTGACTGTTTGATTGTTAGATGAGGCTCTGGACAGCAACACATGAACCCCCAGTTCTGGCTGATTGAAGACTGGTTGGAATCTTTTAAGAACTTAACTGTTCGTAGTTAAAACCAAACGACTCAGGGGTTCCACAAACAGGTGAGCAGTGTGACTTTGACGATAGATAGACAGTGGAACCGCCACTGCAAGGACATTCTTTTGCAGTCCTCGGCAGGGTTCAATCTAATAGCTATGATGAAGTTCTTGGAAGCAATATGCAGGAGCTACAACTGCAGAACCGACTGCAAGATGTAGGTAGGCCTACAGGTATTTTTGTAAGTCTTGAGGCGATTCAACATATTTAAATTCTGAATTAATTTCCCCGACTAAATGCATTCCTTGGTACTTGAATATGTTGAAATTTCATCTTTCCACTGCTGTTACAGGTTAGGTGGCAGTATGTATGACTGCACGGGGTCTCGGCGTCCAATAATACTAAGTACCTAGCTAATAAGCCAAGCATCAGTGTGTACCCAAATCTTTGACTATTCGTCAGAATTTTGGGACATACAGTGTTCAGTTGTTGATGCAATCAATGGTGTCTAAACATTTGACAACTCATGCATTCCCTTACATTTGGTAGGTAACTATAATATGTATGGATACAGGAAATTATGGAATGAAACGGCTTAATGAGGGTTTTTGTGAAAATTGACGCCACCAGGTGGCGCCACTTTGACAAGAGGTCTTCCATTTCGACAATGAATACGATCACGTTCATCATTCAGTCACGACTAGAGAAAATATAGGCGCTTTGACACTTTTGACAGGAACCCGGACCTAACGTCTCAGTGCTGCCACCAAGTGAATGTCATTTCAGAAAACCCTATATTTACATCGGTACCTACTGATTGAAACTGCATTGAAAGCATACCAAGTTATCAATGTCTAAAACTCAGTACCTACCTAGGTCCAGTTGTATGTTCGTAAAAGATAAAATCCCGCAGACATGCACTATCGCTAAAATTGCAGTCAAACACCAAAACGTTACGTTAGATTCGGTGATTAGAATAGCTGGCAAGCAATGCGATAAAGAAATATTGATAAGGATACTACAGTGTATTTCGACAAATTATGCATGCAACACCGGTGAGCCAAACTCCAATTTTGATGCAGTCTTTGTGAGTTTTGGACCCAAAAAGTCATAATCCAAAAGTCGAGCAGTCAGAAATTTTCCATCCGTAAACTCACCTCAGTCCACCGCATCCAAACGCATACACAACACGTTCCGAGACTGATTTCGAAAGAAAACAATCGAGAAACAGCGGCCCTCGTGCGCGACCGGTCGCGAGCACGGCGGCGAACCGACTGACCAGGCTTCTGTAGACTACTGGCCAGTCAGACAATAGACATTAGAGACCAGTCTACCACGTAAAACAAAATTTTCACTACGCCCTGTTTTGTTTACGGCGCAAGAGCACTGCGATACCGCCGTGCCGTTTTCGGCCCACTTTGCGAGATGATTTCGCTTACCTACTGCACCTGTTGTATCAAGTGTAAGTACCTAATTAACTTCAAGTCGTAAGTCCACCTGTTAAAAGTAGGTGTACCTCCCTACTCTCGTTCGTAACTGGACCCAAATAAACACCTGTTACCAGAGACACGTCTGTTCTAAAATATCATCAAAGTCAAATCATTTATTTCGAATAGGCACTTTTGCACGTCAAAATTTACAAAATTTATTCTAGTCGCCGCTATGACAAAGACTAACTTCTCTAATTCATTTCAATCTAAAGACGTTGGTGATCTTTTGCATTTAAAAACTACTATAACTGGAACACTCCAGATTATATTTCCAGCTGAATCGATCACTCCGTTTCTTTTTGAATATAAGAACCTACACAGGCATTTCCAAAAGTTGACTCTAGCGGTTCTCCCTCTGGTAACCAGGGGAATGATTTCCACCAGTTAATGTTGCCCCTATTTGAGCCCTATCCTTGGTGATCCCTAGTGTTGATTGCTGCATTGATCAAATAGGGGCCTAGCTTCGAGAGCATTTCTACTTTTTTTCGTATCGAAGTTTCTTTATCAGCAACATATTGATTGGGCCCAGCAGGTGACCACGTTATTTGCGCCATAAGTGACGTTCTTCAGTCAGATCAACGAAATTGCAGGACATTTGGGACCATAGATCAGATATATTATTTATTTGAGACACTTCAACACACTTGCTGAAGTGTCTCGAAAAAATGGTCGTAAGAGCGGTATTCCAGTCAGACTATGTCCGGCATGTACCACAGCATATGGTCTGACTGGAGCACCGCTCTAACGACCATTTTTATGAGAAAAAAAAGGGTCCGCGTCTTTAGGACCGAAATGTCTTCACTACTTTTTTTTTCTTGTAGACAAGGCTCAGTAGCAAGGCCTAAAATAAGTCTCAATTATTTGCCACAACATTGAACATGACGATTTCATAGAATTTCAATTAATGAGTTAATGGAAACCAAATGGAATGTCGAACAGTCAATCATCATCATCGTAATTGCAAATTAAGAACTTTATTGATTAAAGTTGTGGTTAAAGAAAGAATATTTATTACTCAAAATAAGAAAAAATACACCGTAACATAATGTAAAGTTGAAGTAGGTAGGTACTATTGCACCAAATTGATAGTGTTCACGGTGTCAGTTAGCTATATTTATGTAAGATCAGACATCAAGAGTGTGGAGTTAATTAAGCTGATGACAAGGAAACTGTACCCTTGTTACACAGTAACAAGGGTACAGTTTCCTAAGCTAAATTTTACCCATTGAAACATTCATACAAATAAAATCGAATATCCAAGAGACTCACTAGCGCCATCTATCGTAACAGACTACTAACTCGTTCATGTAGTTTTGCACTAAACTGACTGAAACCAACAAAAATAACGATAAAATATAATATTTTATTTAAAATTCAATACATAATATTAGTATTACATAACATGAGAGTATCCTTGCAACTAAAATGCTAATTTCACTTCAATTCTGCCGGCATTACGCATCCTTTAAGCGCCGCCAATATATTGTTAGCAGTAAGTTCACTCATTGTGTCTCTTGCTTCTATAGCTGCACTCCCTATGTGAGGCAATACCACGCAGTTAGGCAGTTTTAAAAGTGGGTTGTCTAAAGGCAACGGTTCAGGTGTAGTCACATCCAGTCCAGCTGCCCTAATAGAGTTATTTTTCAAGGCTTCGATCAACGCATCCTGGTCGACCGTACCTCCGCGGCTAGTATTCACAAAAATAGCCGTCTTTTTCATCTTTTCAAACGCTGCTTTGTTGAACAACTCTTTAGTTGCAGGTACCAATGCAGCACAGCATATGATGAAGTCGCTTTGAGCTAGTATTTCATTGAAGCTAACTTTGATAGCACCTGTTTCTTTGGCCTCAGGTCGTTCACTGCGGTTGTAGTAGAGTATCTTGTTAGTGTTGAAAGCCTTGACGCGTCGTGCGACGGCTTGCCCTATTCGGCCGAAGCCCACGATGCCGACGGTGGAGGCTGCGAGGCCGGGGCCCGTCATCCAGGTTGGGGCCCAGGACTTCCAGCCACCAGAGCGCGCTTCATGCTGCGCCTCGGGCAGACGACGGGATGTTGACAGAAGAAGGGCGAGCTGGAAATGTGGAAGAAGAAATTGGGATTAATTTAAAAAAATACTGCAGTGCCAGATACATTGATTTTTAAATTGTGGAACTTATATCAATGATCTCAGACTTCGAATTTAAGGGGAACTGAAGGGGTTAGTCAGGCAAATTGCATAGTTCAAAGTGCAGATTCAGCAACATGTCTAATTGTCCAGTTGGTCCTGCCCAAGAAGTACTCACAGTAAGTTCAGCCGTAGCATCAGTAAGTACATCAGGAGTGTATCCAATCTTAATGCCTCTCTTATTGCACTCAAGCACATCGATATGGTCATGGCCCACAGAGATGGTGCCCACCACCTTCAGGCCTGGCCCAGCAGCGTCCAGCAACTCCTTATCAATTTTATCAGTTAGAGAACAATAGATGGCATTTGTACCAGCAACTTGTTTTAGAAGCTCATCCCTTGGCATTACTGAAGGATGAGTGGAGATTTTTACATCACATCTGTAAATTGAAAAATAAAACATTTTTAGAATTTTCAACATTTTCTTTTCGGAGAGTTGTAGCAGATTCATTGGTCAGAGACATAAAATGTGTTTCTATTTGTGTTATGGATATGATCAACATCAAACACAAACCCAATAAGAATAAACTTTAAAAATTATTCAATACAAAAAAAAAAACAGCATACATACGCCAAAAGATCGGAAATCGGCACGACAAGAACTCCGTCACAGTCTCATTTGCGTCACTATCGATACCAGAACCAGTAATAGTCTCAACATTTCTCCTCGGTAAACCGGTAACAAATAGCGATAAGCCACTCCCAGTCAAGGTGGTCTTGACAAACACACAAAATACGATAAATGTACTGAAAAACAAAGGTAAGCTTCCTGCTACTGTCAAAATCCAATCGGATCTTTCCCCTTACCAAAGAGATTAACTCAAGAGCTTGCGTTAAGAGTTGGCTGGCCGGATTGAGAATGGTGAGCAAAACTTAACCATAAAATACATAAATAGAGTCCCGAGGGTCGTCAGTGCCTTAAACAACTAAGTACTAAAATGATCTCCGAGCTGCGTCTTTTAGACACGAACCTGGCATCCTTAATGGCAAAATTCGATTTATTTCTCGCTGAAGTTAAACTATCATAAACCCGCATTTATTTTAATAACGAAAACCCACCCACCCACCTACACTCTGCAATCACCGACAACGTTATTAAAAAAATACCAGGATACATACTCTATCGCATAGACAGGAACCAGAGAAGAGAGGGTGGCATCGCCATATATGTAGCTCACGAAGTCAATAAGACTGCAATAAACTGTAAAAGCAATAGTGTGTATCATAACGACATTGTTGAGGGTTTATGGCTTGATATCCAATATGAAGTTCTCGACATACTACTAGCTTGTAACCGACCTCCTAACTCCCTTGCTGAATCAGACGAAGTTTTATTTAATACTATTGGAAAAGCAGCAGCTGAAAAAACAGTAATCGTAGTAGGCGATTTCAACCTACCCACCATAAAATGGCCTCTTCAAAAAATTCATGGGCATGATAACTTACACAACTCCTTTGTAAACATGTATTCTAATATAGTAACCTTAGCCAAATTGTTACTCAAATAACTAGGAAACGCAACCAAGAAGAATCTCTGCTAGATCTTGTTTTATGCAATGACAATGCGCTAGTTTGTGATACTAGTACCATCCACCCATAGGTAAGAGTGACCACATAGTCATTACAGCTACAATACAGGTAATTCATACCAATAATAAGAACGAGGTTAACCGAATGCAGGACGATTTTTACAAAGCAGACTTCAAGAAAATCTCAGAACATCTGACAAAAAGTTCTAATGAAAATTCTGTTAATGACATATGGCTGTCTCTTAAAAATTAAATTCATTCATCAATAGAACACTATGTACCAAAAAGGATATAAATAAAAACCGACATACCAATAAGCTCTGGATAAACAAAGAAATCCTTGACTTAATCCTGAAGAAAAAACAACTGTAACCACCTACAGAATTAATCCTAATGAGGACGCGTATAACAAATATAGAAGAGTAAATAATGATATCATAAATATAACTCGAAATAGAAGAACGTTTTTGAAGATTTTTCGAACTTATGAAGCAATGAATTAGCAATTTGCTTCAAAATGATTCAGGTTCCGATTGATAATGTGTTACACAATTAGCGTGCTGGTCCTACAGCGTTTTATGGTTATATCAGGAAACAGCTCAACTTTAAAATTCATATCCCAAATCTTGTCAAGAATAAATATAATCAACTCGTTATGAAACCGGAACCAATCGCCGAATCTTTTGCGGATCAATTCGAACTAAGTTTTGTTAAAGAGCCGGATGGACTCTTACCAACCATTAGTGCGCCCAGAGTAACTAACTCAGTTGAGAAGTTCAACAATACCGTCAATATTAGTTAAAAATTGCTCACAGGCTCTAGCAACTTGGCTCAGATTATGAACAGATCCCTGGAAGATGGAATTGTGCCAGCTGACTGGAAAGTGGCGAACATAATGCCTGTTTACAAGAAAGGAAACAAACTATTACCCATAAAGTATAGATCCATTAGTCTGACTAGCGTACTATGCAAAACTATGGAAAAAATAATTGCGAATAAGATAAGAGAATTCCTATCACAGGAGCAAGTTATCCTGGAGGAGCAGCATGGATTTATCCCGAGACGATCAGTCACAACGAATCTACTAAAATGCGTACACGAATGGACCAAGAATCATGACAAAGGGCATCCCACAGATGTGATTTAAACTTGAATTATGAAAAAGCGTTTGATTGTGTCCCCTTGCGACGTCTAATCCATAAACTTGAACACTGGCATATGCGTCAGTGTATTAGCCTGGATAATTGATTTTCTTACCAAAAGAACTTTCCGTGTGCGTATTGGAGACGTTCTTTTTACGGCTCGTATAGTGCTCCTCAAGGATCGGTGCTCGGTCCACTGATATTTATGTTATACCTCACAGACTTGAAAAACACGCTCCGCCTGCCATTCTCGTTATTTGCGGATGATACAAAGTTTTTTGGGAATCCCCATGACCAGTGGCAAGATATCTAAAATGATCTAAAGGCTGTATACAAATGGACTCATGACTGGTTGTTGACGCTGAATGTTGTCAAAAATCTACGACCATATAAATATACATAGATAAAAACAGTCTTCGAAAAACCTATCATCTCGGATTTATTATGTCTAACGACCTCAAATGGGAAGCACACATATCCAGTATTGTCAAAAGAGCAAATTCGAAACTTTACATCATCCGCAAGGCATTCAAGTGCCTGACGCCTAAGATATTTGTCAAGTTGTACAAGACCTACATAAGACCTCTCTTGGAATATGCTAATGTCATCTGGGACCCATATTTCAATAAAGACATCACTCTACTTGATAATGAACAAAGAAGTGCAACCAAGATGGTTTGCACCATGCATTATCTACCTTACGAACAGCGCCTCAAAGACCTTGGCCTTATCACACTGGAACAGCCTAGACAGAGGGGTAGGCTTATTGAGACTTACAAAATACTTACAGAACACAATGAAGTGCCCAGCCTTCAAGACCTGAATGCCAACAAATATTTGCGTGGGCAATCCCTAACTAAAGTTATGGGAAAATTCATCAAAGAAAAAGCCTTTGAAGCAATTCTTGTCTAACTGAGTTGTAACAGCATGGAATAGACTCCCGGAAAATATTGTAATGGCTCCCTCATTAAACTGCTTCAAGAATCGACTGGACAGACTAAATATCTCCAAGTTATTTGATACACACGCATCAGCTAATTAGCTGCTAGTGTGTCTGACCAAATAATAATAGTAATAAAACATAAAATGCTATCTTATATAAATGTCACAGTAAGATTGTGAGAACCGTTAGTTTATAATCTATCGGTATTAGTCTATCGGTGACCATGGAGCTTAGTGGCTACTGTTTTCCATTTTATAATAAAACTTAACAATGTAAAACTACTGTTTGTAATAACGTCTAGTCTTATGGAGCACCACATATCATGCTTATTTTCTGCGTTATAATTCTAAAATAAAAAAATTAACTAAACAAATGATGAGGGAGCCACTGTGCGGTTATGTTCTATAAAATGCTACATTCAGTGATTGGAAAAAGGAGAGCTCAATCAACTCAGCCTTTCACAGTCCACTGCTGGACATAGGCCTCTCCCAGGCTGCGCCACAACACCCTGTCCTCCGCCTTCCGCATACAGTCTGACCCAGCCACCTTCTTAAGGTTGTTGGTCCATCTAGCTGGGGGGCGTCCCACACTATGCTTGCCGATAAGTGGTCTCCACTCCAGGACTCGTCTACTCCACTAGCCATCGGTCCTTCAACAAACATGGTCAGCCCACTGACAATTCAGTTTGCTTACTCTGCAAAATGTATGGAACAGCTGATTTTTTTCACGGTTTCAGGTTTCCCATAGTAAAAGTTCTTCATAATGATGTGTACAATGACCCCTTAAGAGGTTGTGCATTGTTTAAGTTACACCTTGTATGTCTACTTTACACTGGTTTTTTATGTAGTGTTAACAAGTTTAGTAATTGTACATAAATATTTATGTATATTGATTTAATTAGAAATTTTGCTTTTTATTTTTAAAATTACCCTTATTATCGCAATATAATCAAATAAATACTCACAATAACCAGCCAACTTTTCAAGAATTTATTTTCCTTCATGTATAATAAAGCACTTTAATTAACAGTCTTAGTATGGATCCCTAAAAACATAATAAGATTCTTCAAAATAATAATTTGTTACTAATATTTTCAAAATGTAATAAATAAATTGCAATTTCTTAAATCCTGGAACCTAATCATGATGTTTATGATTCTGGGATTTCACAGGAGGTATTATCCACTCTATGTTACTTCCTCCAAGTTATGCTCTACCTATTCCAACCTCTGCTTACTGTATTAAAGATCAGAACCAGTCCGTTTAGATTTGCAATACCTCATAAAAATATCTACTGCACGGCCCAGCTTAAATTAATGATAATAGAAGCTGTGTTGCTAACATCTTTGTTCTAAAAATATAGGGCAAAAGGTCTCGAATAAATATGTTTAGCCGATTCATTCCACTCCAAGAGTATTACACATAAACTTACTATTAGTTTAGTTGGAGTATCAGTCTAGTGTATTCTGATAGGCATATTGTATTGAGCATAATAAATAAAATAAGCTTATCATCACTTACTCTTTTTTCAGCAGATCTACACCACCTTGTGGCATGTCACTTCGCGTCACAAACACCTGGTATCTTCCGGAGCTCATCTTCCTCACACTTACAAGAACACCGCGGACTAAAGACGGCGCAAACAACGCTACTCTTTTATAAATCATCAATCAATAGGCTGTTTTCCAGCCGGTCGCCGGGCTTCCTTGTTCGCGGGCGAGACAAGGCCGTTTATTTACTCGGTAGGTAGCTAGGCGCAGACGCTGCACTTTTTTTCGAACTTTCGCCCTTGAAAAGCGAAGGTTTCGCAAAGTATATTGTCATGTGAAGTGCAACCACCGTAGCAAGTATAACCTTGCCTCTAGTTGATTTTATAAAAGATGATACGACGCTCATTATATTATCAAGTTACTGTTACTACGTAAAATTGCTGTTAAACTGATAGGAGACGAGTTCAGTAACAAGGCGTTTTTTTCATAGTTATGTGATAAATAATAATAGTTATCATCACATGGTCAGTGACTATATTTTTTTATGAGTACTCTGTGGTTGGTGGCTTCGGTGACGACACGTGATGTTGTGCATCTACTGACGTTAATTATCGATATCGAATTTCATTTAATTTAGTTGTGTTGTTTAGCTATTAAGCTATGAAAGATCTAATGAAGAGTGATGTTCCTTTGTCCCTTAAGAGAAGACTCATTGACGTGTGCATTCTTCCCATCCTCACATATGGTTCTCAAACATGGTCTTTGACAAATCAACAGAGGTCCACGCTTTTTTTTTTTTTTTTTTTTTTTGTGGATGGGAAATCATCAAATGACTTCTCCCGCTCTGGGCGGAGCGGGAGGGCGTGTCAGACTTTTACTGACTAAAACCCACCCGTGTTCCTTCTGTTGCCTGTGCCGGGGCCACGGTAACTCTTTCGAACATCCCGCAACCCTAGCTGGCATCGGCCCTAGCGGACCCCGTCAATAGTGCTGACATCTCTTTGAGGCGCGCGTGGAACACGACGCGCCGTCGACTCGGGCCTGGTCCTTACCGGACGGCGAGCTACCCATTGCTCGCCGTCCGCAAGCCCGCGCCTACGGTGGCCGGGAATCGGCTGCCGATTCCCGACGCCCAGGGCGTCTCCTGCGGCGACTAGGGGCGTGAGGGTGCAAAGCTTGCCTCTCCCTCACGCGTCCCGCCTCCTCCTTCACGAGCAAGAGGTCCACGCTTGGGGTTTGCCAGATGGGCTATGGAACGGAGTATTCTGGGTATCCAACTAACAGACCGGGCTAGGAATACGACCATCCGTTCCATCACAAAGATCACTGATGTCACTTAGAAAGCTGCCACGGTAAAATGGAATTGGGCTGGACACATCTGCCGTATGTCAGACGACCAATGGGCCAAACTTACGACTCAATGGGTCCTTCTTAATGGCAAGTGACATCGCGGCAGGCCCAGACGGAGACGGTGGGATAAGCTGGACTCCTTCAACAATAACTGGTCCTTAGCAGCTTTAAACAGAGAGAAGTGGAAAGAGAGTAGGGAGGCCTTTGCCCTGCAGTGGGACATCACAGGCTTTTAATAATAATCATAACAGTTGTTTTTAATTGAAGTGAAAACGTCTTTGCCCACTCAAGCGTCCACGTTTGAGCAGCTACCTCCTTGAACATCCACCCCGCGCGATCGAAATTTCCCGCATACCATTTCCAATTAAAGCTTATTATCTTGTAAACTACTGCAGCTATACCTACCAAAATAAAAAATATGTGTGTATATCTGAAACTTTACAGAATCAGCACAATTATGTGAAACCTAAATCACAACAACTAGTTCAAAGTACTTAAAAAAAAGTTAAACTTGACAACATGCGTTGAATTTGAGTAAAGTATTTGTTGTACTAAGTTTTTATGAAACATTTTGTAGTTTTGGTCAATAAAACCTATTCATAATTAAACTAGACTAAATAAGCTTTTTATTTCCATATGTCATTACTTGGAATGTTCTGTAGTACAATAAACTAAAAAAAAACCATTTCCTCATCAATTTGATGCCGCGGACGGTAATGTCCGCCGTAGAAAGTAATATTGTAAAATAATTTCGTTGTATTTTTATTGTGTGTGTTTAAATACTAATACTGACCTTATTATATTACGAGTAATATTTTATTAGAAGATTAAATAAGTTTACGAAAACTGGCGCGCAACGACCGTGTTTATCCATGCCGTTTTTATCGTCATCACTATGCACTCTTTCTGAACAGTGAAAGAAACAAAAGTGAACCATCACGCTCGGGTTGGTGACGCTGACCAACGCTGACTAAGGGGTATACTCAGCTTCAGTCGTAAGCATAAAGTAATATATCGGGTAGTCGTAAGTTTTCACTTCCATCGTGTGGGCATAAGCACACACCCTCTTTTATTTTAGTAATGAATGCCTGTTGCAATTTTTACAATTGAGCAAAATTAATCGCAATCACCACTCTAATTGAAAACACACTGGACTAAGACTCCAAACTATACCCGCAACAAAACTGTGAAAGATAAACATTTTCTAATAATCGACAGATTTACAATCATTACATCCCTATTATTTGACGAACTGTCAAAAAAGCCGAACCGGCACGTCATTGTCAAGATGACATTATTAGAAACGTTGAGAAATCAAGTGCCTTGTGTCTGACGCTGGCAGAATAGTCGACAGCGGCTGTTGCCAAAAGGAAAGAAAAAAAAAGTGCCTTGTGCAAAGGCAGGCAACCGACTGTGCATATTGCACAGCAGTTGTTGTGCAGGGCATAGAGTATAGTAATATAGATTGTGCAGGGTATGTAACATTACGCTAGGACACTTAGATGTTGAGCAAAAACAAAAACAAGGGAACGAGCGCTAAGCGAAAACGAAGTAACAGCGCGGCAGGCGATGCGATGCGACGGGATGGGTCGGGGGAACAAGAAATTTCACGCGGATTAAGTCGCAGGCGGAAGCTAGTACTTTATAAACATGATGATCATAGTTCGATCGCAGGAATTATTTTGGGAGGGTAAAGAGCAAGCCAACACGAGAGCTCAGAATCAAAAAGTTTAATTGCAGCCAAGTGAGAGCAAGATTTTTATGTAGGAACCATTGAGATACAGTAGGCACCTAACTACCTTGTAAATGAACTGACAGTAAACATATAATCAATAAAACTAAAAAACGAATATAAGTAAATAAAAGCATTTTAATCATTTCTCACCTAATAATTAAATTATTATAACAAACTAATCGTTATGTTCATGTTGAGCCTCCGATTCTCTCCAGTTATTCTGGATCATTTCCACAATCATTGTCCAACATTTGGACTGCATGAAATAATATATAGAACAGACAATAATAAACAACCATGATAAGACTAGAAAATAATCAGTTTCAGTTTCAACAACACTTGAGACTGGGCCTTGGAAGTCCTTAGATGTAACTAAGAGACTTAATGCATGCTTTCCTGTTACAGCATGAAGGAATTTACTGAAAGACTGGATGTTATAATCTGTGCCATTGAATTTTCCATATGGTCTGCCATTGTGAAACACTTTCAGTGTTGGCACTCCCACTATTCCATAAACAGTATTTGTTCCACCATATTTCAAAGCATCCAAAGCTACCATTTTCACATTAGGATATGCTCTTGCAAGGGCATTAAAATGTGGTGCTGCCTTAGCACTGAAAGGGCAAGCTCTGGCATAGAAGAACACCAGCAGGCAGTCAGCTTCCATGTCCCTGCTTGTAATTTCTGGATTGACATGCAGCAATTTGATCAACTGTGAGGCATTGACTATTTCCACTGTTGGTTCCACCTCCTCATTCAGGTCATAGACTATTTCTTTGCACCTTATTATTTTTCGTGTTTCATTTGCCACGTTTGTTTTGTTTTCTGCAGTAATGTTGGCCAAAGTGACAGTATTGTACAGATTGGTGAGAGTTTTATTGACATCGGACACAACATTGGAGAGTAGTGATTCTGATTCGTCTACATTGGGAACATCATTGAGGTCAATGTTTTCTTTAATCTCTGTTTCTGCCTCTTCCTGAATATCAAATTGAGTAGTAACTGTAGCTAGCCCTGAAAAAATTATAATTTAACAAGTGAATTATTAGTAAAACTAGTATTTCAATTATGAGAACTGGCTATCTTAGCTAGCATATTGATTAACGGGCGAACCCAATAACCTATCTATCACCAGGTTTGGGATACTAGAGATAAAAAACCTATCTGTCTATGGTTTTAACGTCCCAATATCTATGAGAGATTATGGAAACTTACCGGCTTGACATAAGGACAGATAGAATTATACTGTCTACCGATCTGTCTTTTATTGAAAATAGGTTATTAGGTTCGGCCGTAACTGAAAATTGTTTATTGGGGTCGGCCGATAGTATTTTATCGAAAAGACGATTTACTTAAAAAACTGTATTATTCTCATAATGCGACTATTAATACCTCAACAAAGAAATTAAAATAAATTAGCACAATATTTAAATATTCATTAGGTATTTAACTTGCAGACAATTCTAAATTATTTATTAGTTTTGAGTTCAATGTTCTTATAAAGTTTGTTAAATTTTAATTACATCATATTGGATGTGAAATATCAGAGTGAAAATCATCATATACCATAATAAAATACCTATATTTACTATAGGTCTAAGTACAATAATAATTTTTACGTTGATTGGTCTATGGCAGTCCGTTAACACTATATTATGCAGGAATAACAATATAGGAATTTCTCCTTCTATTGAGTCCCTGTCTCAATTCCTTCTTTATTGGATAAGTACGAAGCATCATCAGTATACCCCCCGCCCGTTCAACCCAAACCAAAGGAAGAAAAGAAAGAACACTTTTTATATAGTAACCAGGTTGCTGCCCATTGTAAATAGAAGAAAAGAACATATAGGTAACAAAACTTACCAACGGCAATGAATAACACAAAACTAAAATGTCTACTCATTCGTAGATACATGGCGAAAGCAGTCGACCGCATTCGGCAACAGAATAATTCGAAAAGCCAATGAAATACTTATATAAATACAATTTAAAATTAAAATGATCTTTCGGTGTAATATTATGTTGACGACTTTTGTAAATAAATCAATTTTGACGTATGGTATGTCAGAAACAACTTTGTGAGACCGAAGTAGCAATATTGTGATAACATTAGATAAACAGAGATAGCAATAACACAATGCTTATCTTCGTTGTCACAGCAAAAGTTGCATGTAAAAAAAACTACGTTGGTGAAAAAGGATTAAGGTAAGAACTGACTGGCCGGTTGAGTAGAGCCAAGAGCGACTCGACTTATTTACTCTACTAATCGAGATTCAAACATCCAAGTGAAAGTGATCCAAGTCATTTTGATAATACACACGGCTACATATCAAGCTATACATTTCCAGTAGGTATAAGCTATTCTCGCATTGTATAGGACTTCCTTAAAAATAGGTCAGCGTAGGTATAGCCCATAAAGTAATAACGGGTATAGCCTGACTAGCGCTACCCGCGTGACTTCATCCCTATGGATTTCGTACTTTAGTACCCCGTTAGGAGTAACTTTCAAAAAACCCTGATATATGTCATTCTTTAATTTCGGTCGTATGTATAAATATATACTGAGTTTCGAGTTAATCGGACCGCGCGTTAAAATTTTTCAACTTTGACACCCCTCAATCCCCCTTTAGAAAAAAAAACATACCTATGTTGTAATTATAAATAAATGTTACAGATTCATTTAAAAAAAAAAGATTTTTTCATAAAAACCCTTTTCACCCCCTTAAAGGTCGAACTTCCAAAAATCCTTCTTAGCGGATGTTTACAACATAAAAGGCATCAACTGCCATTACAAGTTTGCAGCCCCAGGTTTAGGCTCTGCGTTGATGATGATGAATCAGTCGAAACGAGACAAGTAATTATATATAACTATATGTATTGGTATTGTATACAAAGGTGTTTTGTGTCAATAAACTTATTTTTTTTTTTTTATGTTTATAAATCTGGGGACCCTGTGGTCCCGGACCTTTGGAAGCCATACGAGGGGCCGAAGCCAACTCGCAGAGGCCCGTTAGACGTTTTTAATTATATGAGGCACCAACCGAAGATTATCCCTGTATGCACTATGCAGGTGCACCCAAGGACAACCCCCGGTTAGTGTAGGACTATTGCCGGATATGAAAACAAAGATATGGGACTATGGGTTTGAGTGACCAAAGAGGACTGGTTACCTAGAACTATATGGAAGGACTAGGCCCCTGTCTGATCAATGTCTTATAAATACACTGATAAAATGGTAGGGGGTGACTTGCACACTCAATAATGGGCCCCCGAAAACGGCCGCTAGCACATAGTGTCGTAGTAACAAGGGGCAACATGTCCTGAGATGCTTATGAGAAGTGGAGAGGTATTCCATGGCTATCGGGACAATCCTGGAAGTACGATCAAGATCCCTACCAGCATCTTAGTGAAACACTTCCTTCCTCCTACCACGTACGTTGTGAATCTCCACTCAAGCCGGCCAGTAAATGCAAGAAAGAGGTGGGAGCTCTGTTCCTCGTCAGTGTTCACTCCAACCGGCCAATAAAGGCAAGTCAGAGGTGAGAAGCAAGACTTCTTCCGGGAGATATGGTCCGTAGGGTCGCTACTGTCCAACAGCTCGCCACACATGCTGCCCTGCGGGTTCATGTATCTCTCTTGGTCTGGCTCCTCACCCTGAGCTTATTTCGGCAAAGTAAACTACCGGCACAGACCCAGAGTTCAGGAGCGCGCAAGGCCCACCACGACGCCAACGTAGAGATACGGCGGTGGAGTTATTATTATAGATATACAGGGTGTGTCGTAAATAGTGGTCCAGAGTAAAGGAGTCGATACACTGTATTCTTATGTATGACGTACCGAAATGTTAACCATTTTCAGTTAAGGGTCTCCGCAAAAAAAAATAAACTTTTTTTTTTTAATTCCTATACCTTGCTTCACGAATTTGGCTGTAATTTCAACAAATATCAATATTTTTAGTCTGTTTTTTTATTATTACTCTTGAATATGTGTACTATCATATCCAAACCCTTTTTTCTATTTTAAAGTAAAAGATACTTAAAGAAATTAATTTGTTTCCAATTTCAATACTCATCTCCAGCAAATCATATGACTTTAGGGGCATATTGTGTAAAAAAAATGTGCAGCACTGTTAGTGCCCATTAGTTTTAAAAATACCTCATTAAATGCAAATTACAAAATGGTAAAATATTACGTGGTAAGACTTCAGAAAAAAAAGTTATTAGTATTCAAAACGAAAGAGCAAAATTTGCTAAAAACATTTTTTTCGGTTAAGTAAATTATAAGTATTGCAAACTGTTAAGGATTAAACCAATAAGTTTTTTTATTGTAAGTTCTTTGATTGGCTTTTGAAAATAAAACATTTTTTTCAAATTAAATATTTATTAAAATAATCAATACTCAATCATTTATTGCAGTCATTGTACAAAAGTTGTTGGCAGTACAGGCACAGTACAGGTACAGCATTGAACCCAGATAGGGCGCAGCAATTTTAATACTAAAACAATACTACATGAAACGAAACAGAATACGAAAAGATAAACCCTAAAACAGTAAATGCGTTTAAGTATTGGTATTTTTAACTCAAACTTAAAATTAAGTCGAACCCTGTTTTTTACTGAACAAATTAATGTTTTGACAGAACAATTAATGTATTACAGAAAAACAATGTTGTTTTTACAGAACAAAAAAATTCACTAATTATCACAACTATTTTTAAATTAATAAGTTTTTTCACTGTTATTACACCAAATGTTCAAAGTGGCGACCACCAGCGGCGATACATGCTCTGCACCGCCGAATAAAAGATCGCTTTAGTCTGCGTGCAAACCCACTTGTATTTATCTCTTCAGCCGCTGCTTGAATTCTTTGTCGTAATTGTTCAACTGAAGTGATTTGGACTTTATAAACTTTTTCTTTCAGACACCCCCAGTTGAAAAAATCAAGGGGGTTCAGGTCTGGCGAACGTGGTGGCCATAAAATTGGGCCTTGCCGTCCATCGTCCATCTTTGGGGATAAGTATGGTTTAAATGTTCACGCACAATAACTGCGTAGTGAGCGGGACAGCCATCATTTTGCAGCCACATTGCTTCTCTTAATTCTGGATCAAAATCTCTCAATAACCCTGGGAGGTCGTTTTGCAAAAAATTTAGCTGTCTTTCGTTTTGAATGCTAATAACTTTTTTTTCTGAAGTCTAACCACTTAATATTTTACCATTTTGTAATTTGCATTTAATTTCAAGCGTAAATTACGTACTGTATTAATACATAAATGTTACTATTGTCTCAATGAATATTTTAATGACAGTTCTTTGACATAATAATATTTGTATACTCGTAAAATGACTGTTTATGCGAGTCGACTCTAATAGTAATTCTGTGGACAATATCAATTTTAAACATTTTTCTTATCAATAGCTTATTGACATTATAATTATTTATTATTGACATTATCGCATTTCGTTAAATATTGACATAACCTGACATTACCTATTGCATTTTATTAAATGAAGTACATACATTAAAAATAAAAATTGACATTGATACTACTGAATTATTACCAATTAATTTACTTTATTGGCAAAAGCCTCCCATAAATGTATATTTGTACGCCAGATGGCAAAACACAGAGAAACTATAATATAACAGTTGTAACATCTTGCACAATGTTGGAACCTGTTTACAAATAAAGACTATTGATTGATTGATTGATTGAATGAGGTATTTTTAAAACTAATGGGCACTAACAGTGCTGTACATTTTTTTTACACAATATGCCCCTAAAGCTTAGAGCATTTAACCATTTAGCATTTAACAATTTTAGGTTAAATTCTCTAAGCCCTAAAGTCATATGATTTACTGGAGATGAGTATTGAAATTGGAAACAAATTAATTTCTTTAAGTATCTTTGACTTTAAAATAGAAAAAAGGGGTTGGATATGATAGTACACATATTCAGGAGTAATAATAAAAAAACAGACTAAAAAAATATTGATACTTGTTGAAATTACAGCCAAATTCGTGAAGCAAGGTATAGAAATTTAAAAAAAGTTTTTTTTTTTTTTTCGGTGACCCTTAACTGGAAATGGTTAACATTTCGGTATGTTATACATAAGAATACAGTGTATCGACTCCTTTACTCTGGACCACTATTTACGACACACCCTGTATATAGATGTAGCCGTGTGTACATACGCAGCCGATAAAATAAAAGCCTTCGCCGGCAAGTGAAACTTAACCGATTCGTTGCGGCTCCCGTTTTCGAAAACTTCTAGCTGTAGCAGCGAACAAATATTTCGGGGCACGCCTGTCGTGTCAAGCGCCATAGAAGTTGATGACACGCCTATTGTGCCATCAGCATTGTGTAAAAGAAAATGTCCTTTTTATGTTTTTTTGACTTGATTAAGTTTAGTTGACATCAAACATCAGTTGTAAATGGAAGAATACGTTGTTTTAAGTGGCTAACTACGTGTTTTCTACGCTTTTTTCCTTGAAATGGAGGAAACGTGACTTTTTTATGCAGGTGTTACCTGTTAACCTTTTGTACTATTTTTTTTTAAATTTATTTAAATATGTAGGTACAGTACAGCTAAATCACCCTGAAAAACAATGTTTTTTATTAAATTAAATTTTGACCGAATAATAACGTTTGTAAATATCGAAGAATAAAGAATCTTAACTTGGAAAAAATAAGGTTTATGATTCATTGATATTTACAATTATTATAATTTGGGGAGAATGACTATTCTACGATACCTAAGTTACCGCGGAGACTTCTCAATATCGTCGTTGTCAAACCAAAATCTGTTATGTGCACTTTTCTGAGATTTCCACTTTTTGACCTTTGCGTATAGTTCACTGCCCTATCTACCGTATAAAAAAACCTGCTAAGTGCTTATGAGCACTGTACGACGATCTAGGACCTTTTTCATATATAGTTCTTAAAATACACCTTCATATAAAATTTTACAGGAGAACTTTTGTTTCAATATTTCAAAAGTATAATTTTTGCACATAGCAGATTTTGGTTTGACAACGACGATATCGTTTAGCTATTCTATGGGAAATAAATGTACCAGTGTTTCACACTAGTACATTTTCCATAGAATACTAATAATATAATTTTATTATTATTATAACGGGTGTGAAAAGACACCTAACGAAGCCGAAAGCTACATGTTCTTCCCACTGTATTTTTTTTTTGTTCTGGACCATACCTGCCAACCTTCTGGTTACGGAAATATTGAAGGTCAGAGTTACAACTTTTTATTACTTACGTTATTTTATGAAAGCTGTTTGAAATGTTATAACTGTACTTTAAATACCGGCACGACCCCTATAGCACGGTAATTTTATTATCTATACAGTAATGTCACGGCCGTATCTTCGAAATAAATGCCTACAGCCGCGCGGTACGTAAACATGCGATAGGTCTGCCCGCCTCCAGCATTTTAATTACATTTGCCTACTTTGTGTTTCCTTTTAGTTTAGTGATTGTAAATATACTTTTTTTTATATAAACAATTAAAATACTTTGTGAATTGAATAGTAAGTGTTCAATAAAAATGCGTGTTTTTTTTTTGATTGGTAGATTTAATTAAAAAACCATGTTTATGTTTGCATAACAAATCGGTCTTATTTTGCGACCGAAAAATATTTGCGCCTCGACTGAGACGTACGAAATGTTTTATTATTATACAATAAACAACACATACGCACAGTACAATAAACAACTATTATTAATAATAAAATACCACGTCTTTACTTTGAATTATACAAACTAACAAAACAAAACACACATGCCCCGAGGTTTTAACACAAGCGTACCTACCGTATCATGATTCATGAACCGCCTATAACTACCTATTTCACTCGTGTCAATCACTTTCCTTTACTCTATTCATTTTATTTATTAATCCAGACATCTTTTTTTTTTTCGGGAGATAAAAGGAAATACTTCTCCATTAACAAAGACACACATTATGTACCTACCTACTAGTAAGTAAAATTATTTTATAGTCTTACCATTCAGTTTCCAGGTAATCTAAAAAAAAAATTATCGCTGGATGCGTTATTGACGAATTCATGCAACCAAAAACAGCACAATATATCCTACTCGTCATATTAAATATGTACTTGAACTTATTTTTAGTGAAAAAATCGCACGGTTATTGTTAAAAAAACAACACACCGTCCGTTCGTCACTGCGGCACAGTCGCGACTGTCTGCATGCCGAGATCGAGGCACGTAGGCATAGTTTGCGCTTCGTCCGTTTGTATGAATTTGGAATGCTGTATAGATAATATTTCCGTGCCTATAGGTACTGGTGTATGTAAGCACTACGTTTTGCGCGTGTTACATTGCATGTTACCATAAAAATGACTCCAAAAAAGAAAGTCGTTTCCCAGCAATAATTTTTGCCCTATGTTACTAAGCTTGATGGGCAGTATGCGTAGTTAATGGGTATGGGTGTCTTGTTACACCCCGTATGTAACGTAGAAATGTTTTTCCAGTTTTTTTTTAGAATTAAATCGAATTATTTCGTGAGCGATCGCGATGAGTGCTATTATTTACGTATTTGTTATTTATTAGAAAGTATTTATCGACAACATGATTTAACACACACAGTAAAAAAGAGTGCCATCCACAAGTTAAAAAAGGATGTCAACCCCTAAAAAATTCAAATTCACAAAATATCCAGAGACGAAGGTTGTAGGCATGAACAACTTGCAAAATAATGAATATTTTGCGCTGGATAAATCTTCCAAAATGCAATTTGAGCAAGTTATAACTATTTAAAAAAAGACACGACCCACGTGTTATACGCCACCCCGAAAAAAAAGCGATGGCGCGCCTGGCGTGCCATCCGCAACGAATCGGTTGTCGGTGCGCGTGCCGGTCAATGAAAAAACTCGAAGCGAGGTTTTCTCGTCAGATGTATGATAGAATAAAGCAATTTTTTCAATGTATTCTCCATTTAATGTAAAAACCCCATAAGAATTACTTATTATATATTTTAATATGGCAAGATAACAATTACAGCCTTTAAAAAAATACTGAGCATAATCCTTGCTAAAGTTACATGCTCTGTGACCAATATATTACTTTCATAATCTGTGATTACTTTACTCTGACTCTTGTGTGACTGCGACCCTAGCTCAGTCAAATTCACTGCTGTATATTTTTTTTAAATATAAGCTTAATATTTCATACATATTTATTTCCTATTTGAATGCAATGCAAACATAAAATAGTTAACTCATAATAATACCTACCTTTAATTTACTCCAGTTACTATTTTAAAATATTATGTCTAATTTTTAAGGCCTATTTCAGCGTTATGCGATATCACTGTCGCGCTTGGTAGCGATACTGGTCCGCCTTCTGGTTAGTCACTTTGGACTAGTATCGCTACCGAGCGCGACAACGATATCGCTTTTATCTGAATAGGCCTTTAGAAAATTCATCACAGGAGCAGTTGTAAAGGACGCATCTTACGTGCCGTGGTTGCTGGTTAGAACTCCGGTGGGCACTTTGCGTAATTTATATCATCACCACTGCACTCAAAATAGCGAATGAAAACGTCGTGAGGAAACTGGCATGTCTTAGAACCAAAAAATCCAAAACATGAATATGGCCCACTCTCTCTTACACTTAGGAGGCCTGTATTCCAGCAGTAGGAAAATTATACAAAATCAAAAATAAATAATGAACTTAAAATAAGTTTCTGCTTGAATTTCAAGTTATTATTATTATGATCATTTGACTAGTTTCTAAAAAATTGTAAAGTATCACAATGAAACACCAGCATCTCTTCAATTCCAATCAATGCTTTCAGGGACCATTCATCACTATCATCAGCTGACTTCTGTGAAGAAAGCATTCATGATACTGCCCCCTGGAGCAGTCTCCATGATGTATGACCAATTGACCATCTACTCCCCTCCATACAAAGATACTATTTCGTTCAGCGTCTTTAGCATCATTACTTGTTCAGACAAAGTTCTTTAGCAATACTTTTCAGAGCCTCGGTCTGTTCCTTCAACAATTTTAATTTCTGTCTTAAATAATCCTTTTTAAAATTTAAATAGTCCTCTTTTATTTCAATTTTTCGCTGTTCCTGTGCCGCTAACATATCACAATTGAAAGCACAATCTCTATTTTTGTGCTTGGAGTTTTGTTTTGCATTATTTTCATGGTTTTTCATATTTACTTCGGGAGGGTCTGTGAATACTTTTTCTTCAAGTGCAGATTCTGGGTCACTGTATGAGGCATTAGATTCTACCGCATTACCAAAACTATCTTGATCATTATGGTCTTCAAGATGTATAAACTCTGTACTTTGATTTGTTGTTGATGATACATTCTTCAAACCCAAGGCTTCTTGCTCAGCTGGCGTGAGCATTGACACTAAATTTGGTAGCTGACCATTTGATTCCACCTGGCGTTTTTTTGTCTTTGACCGTAAATCATGCCAAGTCTGAAATAATAAATATATTTTAAAGTTAATATTTTATTGGGATGGATGTAGCTATTAAAAAAATAAATTAGCTATTTAACCTTTTGAACGCCATTGTCACATATACGTGACAAGCAAGCGCGTCCCCTGTACGCCAACGACCCAAATATGTGATGAAAAATGTGGTGCACTTTATCACGAAATAAACAATTAAATCATTACTTTTGTGTTTTTATTTGTATACCTTAAATATTTAAGCTCTTGTCCATATTTAACCCTTTAACCGCCTACGACGGATTAATCCGACAAATATTTTCGTGTCCATTTCGCCAGGGTCGTATATTTACGACCAAATATCGTAATGATTCAAGTTGCCCGGCGCTGGGGGCACGACAACTGATATGAAGTCGGGCGGTTAAAAGGTTAATTGCTTGAAACGAATTAAATTATACCATGGATATACAGAAATTTGATGACAAAAAAAGAGATATTGAACGTTTAAAAAGTGTGGCTTGGCGTGGAGGGCACGCGCGTGCGTTTATGCTCTGGCGTTCAAAAGATTAATAATAAAGCTACAGAAATAAATAATTAACAATCATTTAAGTATTTTTAATTAATTTGTAGTTATATTTAGGATTTTATAGAACATATAAGAGCAAGAACAGTACTTTTCTCCATTGCCTCCAAGATTTTTTCGCGCCGGGTATTGAGTTGCATTCATTCGTGATGGTGTGCCACAGTTGTTGCGAGTCCCTATAATTGAAGTCCTGGGTCACTTTGCCTGATATCAACTCAGGATGTTTTGTCATTAATTCTATCAGCTTCTTTTTCTGTTTTATAGTAACATATATACCCCTTTGCCTTTTTTTTCGATCCATTATAAAAATGCTTTCAATTCGCAATAAACATAACACAAACACCTATATAACCAAATTGTTTTACATATTTAACGTACTTTATAAATCATAACAGCACACTATCATTAAATCGTATTATGTAAAATATAACTGTATTTATATTTAATATTAATTATTAGTATTTCAATGAACGAAATGTACTTGTACACAAACAACAACAAGATTGCAATAACCAAGCCTAACCAGATAAACGTCAAATTGACAACCAAACAAATATGACAATTTGGGATTTGACATTAAAAAATATATACACGACTGGAACGCGACAAGATCCTCCGTAATGTACCTATGCTTTTCGAAAGGCCCGGGCCCGGGAAAATGAGTTGGTATCATTTGTGTTTTACCAGTAATCGATACGAACAAGCGACATAACAATAGATTCCTTATAATGTATCGCTGCCCGTCCTTTGACTTCCACACAAAAAACCGCTTATTTGGGGAGCGCTGGGCAATGCGAGTAGCACTAGCAGTGGCAGCAGCATGAGAACTATCGTATTTACGTACTCGTCCTGCCCACTTCCTGCTACTTTCCTGCTCACTGCCATGGAAGTGAGCTGAATGTAAATGGGATATAAAAAATAATCCTATACAGGGATGGGAGCTACAGAGAGGGTAACACAGTTTGTATGAGAAATCTAAATGCGTGATGCGATGCGACTAACTTGAAACTTGGCACGAATACTAATCTAAGAAAATAATAATGTTTGTCACTATAAGTTTTAAACTTTTATTTTCTCAAATCTTAAATACACTATACAATTACTAACATAATAATAATAATATGTACAAGTATATAAAAAAGGGAGGGGGTAAATAATCAGAGGGCATCAAAAAATTCATCCGCATCGCTGTCAACAGGAAAAGTGCCCAGAAGGCTGGCAGCATTGCCACGTTGTATAACAATGCTGATTCTTTGGCCAAAAAATAGGCCAGCCCTCTGGTCACGTGTGGAGTCGACCAACCGCCTGGCGATGTCTCGAAAAACTAAGTGGGCACTCGGACCCCATGGCCCAAGTGTTTCAACCCCAAACGGCTCGAACATATAAGTCCCAATAAGACTGGAGTATTTGCGCCGTTTGAGGTTTTCCGCACCCGCAGCAGCCGCTCCAGCACAGCCTGCCGTGCTAGGAAGATGGGATGGCGCAAGGGTGTCGACACACGTTGCATCCCACACCAAAGGCCTACCTACCTTCCAAGGCATTATGGTCATTCCGTCTGGTCTCTTTCCATCGTCGCGTGCTAAGCCATTGGGTTCTAAAACAGCTGGTACCCCGGCGGTGACAAGAGCACGACGGATGATGTCATTGATGCTGGCGTGCCGTGCTATCCGGCCTGCGCTCTTACTGCAGGATAGGCCATGTTGTCCGAGGCAGTCGACACTGACACCGCATTGGCAGCGATGCGGAGCCACGCAGGGAGCGCCCAGACGCAGACAAGTAGCGAGCCGGAAGGTGGTGTCACCCAGCATGGTGCCTATGTTGGGTGACGGTAGCGCCTGAAGCCAGAGGCCCGACTCCCACTCCCCCACAGCCAGCAGGCGGGCACGCTCAGCAGTATTGGTGGTCGTATTAATTAGATTATTCCGTACCAACCTGCAGAGCGGTTCATCCCACTGCCTCTGGGAAGATAGGTTCAAGGGCCGATCTGTATCCGGGCAAGCCACTTTCCAGGCGTTCACTGCGTCAGTCAAACACGGCACTTCTGAGTCAACCAAGGAGGGGGCTAAAATTTTCTCGGTCAACTTTTCCGTGCTGTGGACAGAGGACAGGAACGCCGGTAAGCTAATACTGGTAATTTTGCGGACGCCGAGGCCACCAAAACGGATGGGTAGTGTGGCTTGCAGCCACGCTCGGTCGTCCAGGGCCACATTTAAAATGGATGTTAGTGTGCTGCGAATAATTTGGTCAATTTTGTCCAAGAGGTTTGGCTGCTTCCATAAAGGGGAAGAACGTAGAAAGTAAATAAAATTTGGGCCAAAACAACAGTATCTAATCAGGGTGAATGCCGAATGTAAATTAATTTTGAAGAGTCTGTCCGAAATGACGTTGAAGTTTTTGATTTTTTCGTTGATAAATGGAGAAAAGCTGTCTTCTAAAATTGGGGAACCTAGGAGGTGCAGTGAACTTTTTTCTAAAATTTTGATTTGTGGGGCTATTGCATTAAATTTTTCTAGAGTCAGTTGTCTGTCGGTAATGTCAGAAAGGTAAATTTCACACTTTGATGGGTTAAGGTCCAAGCCAATAGATTTAAATTCCTCTTTGAGAAGCTGTAGGTCTTTCAAAACGGTGTCTACATCACCTCCTAGCGTTCCATCATCTAAATACCACACGTTAAATTTTGAATTTAGTTTCTGGATAACTGGATGAATAGCCAAGCTGAAAATAAGGTTAAGTTTTTCAAAACTAAACATCAAAGAGGGGCAAAAATTGGGGTTGTTTGTATAGAAAAATTTTAATGTGCGATCTCTGTCACGCAAAAGTTGTAAAAACTTTAATTTTGTAATCATGGGAATATCGATTTATCTCGAAGAAGTTTGTCAAAATAATCCTCCAATTTCCAAGCATGTTTGCGAAAACGCTCTTTACACGTGTGCCTATATGTGCAAATAGCAGAAATACACAAAAATGCTAAGCCAAGTGAAGTGGATGGGACTCCGAGTTCTAACGCTAGGCAACAACAACAACAACAACAGCAACATTACAACAACAACAACAACAGCAGCATGCAGCAACTCGCTGTCGATTTCAAAATCTCACGACCACGCACAGATTTCAACAGCTGATTTGTCGGTACTAGTGAACTACAAAACAGCCTAGTCGGCCTTGTCTTGTCGGTATTTTTTTCTACTATAAAGTGAGAAGGTATTTTTAGTATGATAACAATAAAAGACGTTTTGTGACGTAGGTCGGCCATTTTGTTTTATATTTTTTATCGCTTGGAACTCAGAGGAACGTAACGTACGAACTGTCATTCGTTTATTATTCACCGAATGTCGTGGAAGTAAAGTGCGCCGTAAAAAATAATATTCGTGTAATCATTATTCCAAGGCGTATCTTTTGTTCGTGAAATTATGATATGACGAATATTTGTGTCTTCTACATTGATTTGTGAAATAAAGTGTGGAAAAATGGCAGGTGCTGGAGGGATTTCGCGTCGATTTCTACATGTCTTCTTGGATTGTCTCCTTCTACTACAACTAGCGCAATACGTAAGTGCTTATAGATGTTACATTTTCATTGTTCCGCGCTAATAAGTCGACTAATGTAATAGTAGTGGATTTCTACGTATTTCTTTGCTATCTCAGGGCAGCTAAGCTGTTCGAACGTATCCTACATAATGATTTTTTAGTACATACGAACTGACTCAGAATTTTCACTGCCCCTAAGACGACCCACTGACCATTACTTATTGTTAAAGTTTTGGTTTTTGTTGTCTCGTAGGGCTGAGTCGGTATTTTATCAAATTGTAATGAATTAGTACCTTTTTAACCAATCTAAGCAAAACACTGAATCTAATGTTATAGGTTCACAGAAAAGTGAGAGTTAGTATTGAAT
This sequence comes from Fissipunctia ypsillon, assembly GCA_947568875.1. Taxonomy (NCBI): domain Eukaryota; kingdom Metazoa; phylum Arthropoda; class Insecta; order Lepidoptera; family Noctuidae; genus Fissipunctia; species Fissipunctia ypsillon. Next base: position 18,986,018 of record OX387660.1, on the reverse strand, counting down.
TGACTATCAAGCTTCAAACACTCCTAAAAGCACAATAATTAAATCTTGCATGCATCAGGCATGTTACATCTAATGTTACATGTTATATCTAAGTGCTGATATTCAACCCTAAAAAACTTACATATAATTATCTGAACTGAGAAATTGGTTTCAAATGGTTACAAAATGTGTAGGTCAGGCCAAATAGTTAGACATTAGTTTATTCGTGGATGTTCCACAAATGTTATTATATTTTTATCTGGAGACTAGTTAGTTCATAATGCTGATTAGAATTTTATTATACTGTCCAGCAGCAACATTAATACAAAGGCAGATAGATAAAATCCATAATAAACAGAAAGTTTGATAACAGAATTTGATAACTAACTCGTGCATAAATCAGGTTGACTGATAAGTTTACATTTTCCATTGTTTTACATTAGTCAAGCATCAGGTGATCATAATCAACCAAAAGGAAGTCAAACATGTATGTATAATGCCATAGTCAATAATACACTTAAACTTTATAAAAATAGAGTCTTAAATCTTTTTTCATTTTGGTTTCTTCCAATATTGTAAAGTTTTCATGTATGTCCCTCATACTATCAAAATTAGTTTTTCTATCATCATTGTATTACTTGAAAATTATTGCTTGTATGAAAATGTAATTAAGTATATTATCTCACACAGAGTATTATCCTGTTGCTTAGCTTTATTCTTTTCTTATCAATATTCAACAAGTACTAGTAAACGACTAAGAGCTACAATCAATCTGCCTAGCCTTTTCCCAACTATGTTGGGGTCGGTATCCACTCTGACCAGATGCAGCTGAATACCAGTATTTTACATGAAACGACTGCCTATCTGACCTCCACAACCCAGTAACTTTATCCATAATACAATATCCCTTAAGATACTAGACTAAGAGCTACATTGCTAGAAAATGTACAGTTACAATTAACATACCACAGGATAAACACTTGTGCAGATTGGCGCAATATGACACCTGTAGAACAATATCCATTAAGTTTTCATTGAAATTGTTCTACTGGTGCTGCATTGCAGCAGTCTGCACGAGCCTTAAAGCTTCAAAAGTTGTTGATATGAAAAGTTGCATTTTGCAATGAACTTAAATACTTTACATATTGCTGTGCCATTGTTTAATTTCATATTTCCAAAAAGTATAGTGTTTTCATGTTGTTGTTCTCTTGCCCTGTGTGTAATACATCAATCATTCATAGATTTTTGACAGTTGTGGCGGGTAGTCAGAAACCCAAGAAGTAAGACAACCAGTCTTACCAAGGGATTTTGTGTTACCCAGTAACTGGGTTGTGGAGGTCAGATAGGCAGTTGCTCTATGTTAAATACTGGTATTCAGTTGCATCCGGTTAGACTGGAAGCCAACCCCAACATCGTGCATCGTTGGGAAAAGGCTAGGCAGATTGACAGATCACTAATTGGTACCGAAACTAACCATACCAACCAAGAGCGCAACCATACCTATGAATATGTGCTAAAAAGGTACAGGGTAAATTAAACCAAACTACCTATTATTAATAATAATACATCAATTATTCAGAGAGTTGTTATTAACTCTCTCACTGAAATGAGAATTGTTAATTCCATAGCATGGACAGAAACATTCTAGAAAGTACAGTACAGCCATTAAATATATCGAGTGGTCACAATTTGACATGACACAAGCTGATATATGTCAATCAGGAACTCAAATGGTTCAATTAAAATTAATTTATACCAATAACCGCTTGTACACTTCAATTGATATGGAATTAAGCTTACTAAAGGGGTCTGCATTGTTCATAAAGCTATAGAAATAATTTTATTGACTGTTATTCATCATCTACTGAGCTATTTGAGATGTATTTTACCCCTTCAATAGTTTTATTTCAGAATATTTATTTAAAGAACAGTCTATGAGCAGTCACAACAATATTGTAGTCAAGTTCATTGCTTTATCTAAATAATTTCATAGTTACTCAAATAATAAACAAGCTTAATGGCTGATTAAACCAAAGTCAGATAACATTTATCCATGGAATAAAATTGATGTCGGACAGTTTTTGTATGGAAAATCTGTCAAAAATTAAAAATGAATTCGCTGGGTTACACTTATTCTAGGTATAATAAAACTTTGGTCGTATTCGCCCTTAGTTGATAATAATGTGTGTTTGAGTTTTGAGAGGCACAATTTTTTTCTTGAGGTAGTGGTGGTATACATAGGCTATTTTTAGGCATCATACTTTTATAGATTTAACAATTTTTCTAATGCCTTGTACAGAGCATTTATGAATTGTTAATATAAGCATCTGCGGGCGTGTGATTTACACTTTTCCGGGGTTTCCCGCATTAAGTTCCCTATTGTCGATAATACGCCCGAAACATGAAAGGAAGAAATAAATGTAATAGAAATATGTTTTATGAAAATGTATTTCGACGTAGACTACCTATGCCGAGACTCGTTATATTAAAATTCACTACCTGCACTCTTTGTTTTTTGTAAGTCGGCACCTATTTGTACCGGGTGTTTTGCAGTCCGAATGATTAACGACCACACGGAATACTTGCAAATAAACAGATTTAAATAACGCGACACACGCAGCCTTGACCTTAGCTAAACTTACGGAAGGGCGGCGGTGAGAATATGGCAATAACTAATCCTTGTCGTAATCCAATTTACTCCAAAACTTCCTACTATCAATGTTAAGGACAATTCCATGGTATTTACTAGACCAAGGCTGGTAGCTCGTTTGAGCATGTTAACTATTTTACGAGGCTGTTGCCAACATCTGCATTCATGTGCACGTTCAAACCGTAAAGATACGTCTTGGGAATCAATTCGGTGTCATGACCAATCATAAAAATCATCATTAGCTCTACATTCTTAAAGAAAACCATTTCAAAACTAGTTCTGTCAAGGCTATCAATACAACCGCTATTATTATAATTTACCAATGGAATCTGTAACGACGTCAAAGTTCAAACAAACCCATCAAAATATCGGATGTTTGATCTTTACGAAAAAAGTTGCGTCAAAATTATGTTATTTACCGAGTGACCAAAATATACTATGGTTGCAGAAACTTCAAACCTGGGACGTTCTTGACATCAGCTGAGATAAAAATCACCCTCCTGCCCGAATTCCAATGTATTTGGAGTCGACTTAGCATGACTTCTTCCATACATTTTTATTAGCCGTCATCGAAGTAGTCCCCGCTTTTTAACCGGCCAGTCTTTTTGTCTTCTTATAGTATAGCCATCCACATTCATCAGCCGAGATGTAAACGTCATTACTAAAATTCAAGCCGAACCAGAATGAAAATAACTCATGTATTTCTAAACGCGACGATAATTAAATTCATAGTAGCCCTTTAAGAAGGTCTTCCCATAAACGATGGTGTAGTTTCCATGCGTGCCCGATGCAGGGACGGACATAGTTGCGACTGCAAACGCGCCAAGGTTCACCGGCGTACTTCGTCACGCGTGCGTGAGGCGCATAATAACTAGCGTCGTTTTCCTTATTACCACTCATTCAAGGCGACCGTCCGCGAGAAAATAAGTAGGAAAAGCGAAAATGTAAAGGAAACTGCGCTTGGATTGGAAGTTTTGGATGCCCTAGAAATTTGGCGTTGACCCAATTTTTTTGGGCGTATTCTGTAATTTAGAGCGTGTTTTTAATTAGTCTGAGCTCTCAGAATCGGGGTTTTAGTAGCCTCATTTTAGCGCCATTAATAAAACCTCCGAATATTCTGGAAAAGCCTGAGGTGCAACAGTGGCACAGCTACAATTATCATTAGAGGGAAGCCGAAGAAAAAAATGTTCAGTTCTCATCAACTCGGACAAAAAACTGTATATTTTTAATCTTACGATGTATTTTACTGGTAGTAAATATAGTTATGTAACACAGTTACACACAGGTGTACCATATTATTTGGTAGTAGTAGACATTAAGAAGAGTGGTGGTTCCGAAGGGAAGCCGATAGGAATGGGTTGTATGAAGGCTACGCCCCTGGGGTGCAATTACTTTTTCGCCATAACATTCAATTAGCCGCACATCATACTGTAACTAAGAGCGCCTTGAACGCAATGTGTAAGTTTCCACTCAAGAAAACTACTGATGATTAACGTTTCATTAAAACTTCGCACTAAACATTAATTCATTCCTGTCCAATGTATGGACGGCAGCACATCAAGCTACTACAATCTGTCAAATTTCTTTGATAGATTTTCAACTTTATCGCTAAAGCATTAGGTTCAAGGTTGATTGGGAAAATTTGACAGTTTCGGGTAGCTTGACCTGCTGACGTCTGTACATAGTACCCCATGTTGGAAGGATATGTACGTATAATACCCATCGCCTACATATCCTTCCGCTAAGGTCATGGTAACTCATCGTTATTAAGGAACAATGTTTTGGCGACTTAATTCTGTGTTGTATACATCGGCTCTGACGCCAGTGACGTTTAAGTTTGTTTTAATTCGGACGGAGTATGTCATACATAATTTGGGATACTCTGGAAACCTTGGTTCGCTTTGGAGGTCATAGCGAATGTGATTTTGATGTTTTTTTTTACTGAATTGATTTCTTAGACGGCCTGTACATCTTGTATCTTCGTTTGATTTCATTCAGGGCTATAGGCAAATTCAAAACTTGCGGTTGGGACGTAGCTAAAAGCTGTTGTTTCCTTTGCTGTCTGATGACATCGCATTTATTTTATCACTGTCATTTACAGGCCGAACGCAAAATTTATATAGGAAGGAAACGGAAATTTCCGATAAACAACTGCCTAATACCGAAAACGCTATTACGCTATTGGATCAGGCTGCCGCTATTGTTATAATTTTATGCATTTGAAAACGTTACAAACATTTTACATGATTTATTAATACACATCAATAATAATTTTATTATAATACCTGTACAAGGAACAGGAATTAAAGATGTCAAATAATTATATTTATAATGGGCGCACCGTTACGGACACTGATTCCAAACATTGATGACATCTAACTGAAGGTCACAGATCGACCTCATTGCAAGTTACGTAAAAAATTGCAATGACAATATTTTTTATTGGTACTCATACGGTCAATTTTTCACAGTTCACGTGCCATTTCAAATCTTAAACCCCGAGTCCCTACCTAGTTTTATTTTACCTTTTTTCCCCTACTCCCTTTGTCTAAATATAGATTTTGATAAGCATTGAACAACAGTCGCAATGAGATAAATCTGAATTTCTGGTTTTCCGCTTTTCGCCGAATCGGAAACCTACTAAAATGTAAATAAATTCGGACTTTACATAGGCATATAGGCATCAAAGATTTCCTTGTTTGTTCAAACTGAGAAGAAGCACAAGATACCATTGGAATCTTTTGCGACCTCTCTAACGCCCGAGATTAATAATGTATCTCTGATCCAAGGATAGAGTCAATCTAAGATTGCTGTATACTGCGCGATCGATCTCCAATCCTGATGCCAATATCAAAACTATGCAATCGTTTTTTTTTTTTCGATGCAGATTGCAGGCGATCCTTTCCCTCCCGACCGTTCCGTTTCACATATAATTTTGATAATGCAGTGCATTATGTTCTATGTTTTATGAAAATAAACTAGTCACTAAACTACACCAAAATATACCTTTTCTGTCAAAACAAAATAATTACGTGTCTAAAACCCCGTAAAATTTACAATCGTTAAATTATATTTACAATACTTGCAACTATTTTATCAGGAACGGAACGTGAATTTGACGTCTTGACAGTGACGCACTTTTGTTACTGTTTCATGTTTGTTCATTGTTGTGGCTTCAGCTTGCTTGGCGTTACTACCTAAAATCTAATATTATTATTGATCATTTGGAATAATTACCTATAAATTGAACTTATTTGATGTGTGTGTATTACCTAAGTACCAGATTTCTATAATGGACTGCGAAATTGTATGAGTTTTAATAACTCAATGATAATTTATGAGATTATCACAAACTCTAAGAATTAGTTTCAAAACATAAAATGCACATGTACACATGTTCCAACTAGTTTGCATACCTTGTGGAACAAACACGGATAAACGGCATCAACTGAGGTAATAGAGAATTCACTGCAGCTTTAGATAACCTAAATCTAAAGGCGAATTCAGCATCATCAAGACTTTGCATGTAGTTCACCCTTCTGAGTCTTCGTGGACAAGCACGTTGTCTATCATCAGCGTCGCTGTCAGTGTCCCAGTCGGATAACAGAGCAAGGACCTCCATATCACTGTCACTATCACTTGAAAATACTGATAATGCCATAACTTGTTCTAAATCGTAATTAGTATCAACGATAGTATTCTTACAATCCTCGAAATTTCTTGGATTGCAACCTGCGATTGTTTATACCGATCAAACCAAATGTCAAAATGGACAGATTGGTTATTGGCAAGCAAAAACTGTCATTTCCGAACAGAGGCCAATCTTTTATCTGTGATCCGCCCTCCCATAGACGGATTGACTCCGAGGATAGTAAAATCAATCTGCAGATAGGTTATTGGCAATCATTTCCCGAAAAATGGATTGAAATATCGATCTTAGATGGCAAAAATTGGATCAGGATTGATTATTAATCTCGGGCGTAAGGCGTTCGATTGCGTAAACCATAAGACACTTCTGCTGAAACTAGAGCACTATGGGATTAGGAACACAGCTCTTGATTTACTGAGATCATACCTGAAAGATAGAAAGGTTAAAGTTCAAGTAAACGGCATAAACTCATTAGTGTCTGAAATGGCATTGGGCGTTCCTCAAGGTTCGATATTGGGTCAGTTTACATTAATGATAACCCCAATTACTTCAAAATCGACCGAAGATGGTGTTATTTGCAGATGACACATCATTGATCATTAAAATAAACCGGCGATCACAAAATCTTGACGACGTGTCTCTATTCGTGTGACTCTTCAGGTTCAAGATTGATTTACGGTAAATAATCTGGTACTAAATGAAAAAAAAAACAAATACATTAGATTTAAATTACTAGAACTAGAAGTAGTGAATGTGCAATCATATTGATTGGAGAAAATCTGGAATTTATTAATCAAACGGTTTGTACTACTATGCCAGCTGAATACCAGTATTTTACATGGAGCGACTGCCTATCTGACCTCCACAACCCAGTACCTGGGTAATACGATACCCCTTGGTGAGACTGATTGTTAGACTTTCGGGCTTCTGACGACCCGTAACGACTGTCAAGGACCCACGAATGACAACCGGGACCAACGGCTTAACGTACTTTCCGAGGCACGGAGGGGTTTCGGTATGTAAAGATGGTCACCCATCCACGGACCAACCGCGGCAAGCGTAGCTTAACCTGATCAATCGACCCGTGCGGCTGTTATTACTTGGCCACGAGCCATATAAATAAAATTAATGTATACAAAATATTGTAAAACATTTTAAAAGAGTAACGGTGGAGTTTCTTCCCCATTCTTCTCCATACGAAACTACCTTTTCGAAGGGGCGACTAGAATCAATTCATTTTTTTTTTGTAAATTTTGACGTTCTAAAGTTCCTTTTATATGACGATACATTATAAATATACAATCGTGAGCGCCTAAGTACGTCATGATCTCGCAATGACTCACTTGCAAAACCGGAAAATCCTTATTCAAGTTTAACAACTGCAGGACTCAATTTTGATCACAAGTAATGCAATATTGAAGCAAAACAACCCTTATTACAAAATGGGTGAAGTTTTATTTAGTCTGATTTACCAATGACAAATGGGGGCTGTAGTAATTACGGAGCGGTGTCAGTCCTTCCTACAGTTTAGGCCCTTTAACTAGCTGAACTTTGGCATAATTATATATTCAAGATTAGGAGGGGAAATCAGTTGTAGTGGAAGAGTGGGAAGTCAGTGTGAGGACGGAACGAAACTGTGACACGCAAAACGATGGAAGCCAGACAAATTATCAAGTTGTTTAAAAATCAACAGGTGAGGCTCCGAAATGTTTGCAGTTTAGGCTCTCTATATTTAATTGAACTTTGGCATAATTATATATATATAAATGTTTAGGGGGGAAATCAGTTGTAAGTATATGTCAGTGAGGACGGAACTATACGCAAAACGACGGAAGCCAGACAAATTATCAAGTTAAAAAAGAAATTACAGATGAGGCTCCGAAATGTTTGCATAGGTTAATTTGTAATAATAGATAGATTTTCAACTAGTTATAAATATCAGTTTTGGTAGGAATTCGAAAGCCGCCCATAACAACTGACTCAGATGATAATCCTACAGCCTACCGCTTGTTATCACGGTAGTTGACTCACTCTCGGCGTATGACAACATCTCAGGTCACACTGATTTATTTCGATGTTCTGTTGTATGTTTCGACTCAAAAGCCTACACTATATTAAGGACAAGTTTTTATTTATACTGTGGATACAGTCTTGCATGTATAAGCTATTAAAAGAAGATTACTGAAAGGAATTGTTAGTTATATTTATATCGACCGCCCAGAAGCCATTCTACAGGCGAGAGTTTAATGAGTCAATGACTCAAGCCGCAGTCGGTAAGGATCGATAGGCCTCCGAGAGATGTGTCCTATACATTGTACAGGCTTCACTAAGGTTGGAAATACAATGCTTCGCCCGTAGCTCATCAAAAGGCTGAAAGTAGGTCTCGCTTAGGTACTAGTTAGTCATGGCTCACCAAATGCTGGTTGATTATTAACTTCTTCAAAGTAAGAATATACTATACTAGTTTTACTAATTAACCGTAGTTTGTCGACTGATTTTTGTTACAACATGTAAACCTTAATGCTCGTTCCCTTGCTTTACCTTGAATACATTTAGCGTTGATTGTAACTTCATTAAATCATTCTGTGTTCTCGTTTAGTTTATAGCGAACTCCCAATTTACAAGTTCAGGTCATATTTCTGTATTCTGTAATGCTAAATTTTAATATCTACATTTAAAGTAGAACGTCTTTTGGGAAACTTTTGCTGGTGTCTAAATAATGCGTAGTTTTTATTTTTTTATTTTATAAATTACCAAGTTCCTTACACAAAGCACACAATTAGAGCTCTGGGGTCTGTCTTAGCATGCCATGGCCTGACATTTGATCAACGCGCTATTAACAGTTAAGTTATAATCGAGTTTATGTAATGTTCTTTCAGCTTACGCTTTATGTTTTTACTATTCATTGAGTCTCTAATGTCTACAGGTATTTAGTTTGGTAATTAGCCTGAACTATTAAAAACGTATTTAAGGCTATTAATAAATGTAAATGATTCACGAGTACGAAGGTTTTGGCTCCTTTGTGTAAACATAATGTGGTTATCTGAGCACATTGAAAGAAACATGATAGCGGGTGTAACATAAACATACAACAAAAATTACAGGACTGAGGCCTTTGAACCTTTCCATGTAAAAGGTTTCGAGTAAAGGCAAAATCTATCAATAACTTGAAAGTTGAAAGGGCTGAATTGGACAGTGAACTTAATTGAGGGGGGCAGTTACTTACTTAAGGGTCAAAGAACCTGGGGTTGTTTGTATTGTTATCTAAGTGAATAACTATTTGATTGTTATGTTGTAGAAGCAAAACTTCGCCATATGCGCGAAGCCGACGTTTACGTGATCGTCCTTTTTCGTTTCCAATTATGGCACAAATTCCTTTTATAGTCGGCGGGAAGATTTTGTAGACAGAAATTCTTGGGAGTCCTGAACTGTTTCTTGCTCGTTGAATATTATTCAGTTTGATTCATTTGATCTCCAACATGCCTGAAGTTATTATTATTTCCGGCTTTTGCCATGAATCCATGATCCACAAATTGAATATGATCTAAAATCGTCGTGTTCATGTGAGAACCTGCTAAGTATCGATTTTTGCAAATCTGAGATAAAAATACAAATTTCCTTTAAAAAAAACCCATAACTATCTAATGGTAAAACCCACTGCATTATAATGCATAGTTAAAAAGATAGTGAATGGGAATAACAACTAAAATAGGATTTTTCATAAAAATTGAGACTGAAAAGCGATTATTACAACATAATTCTCGTTTTATATCTTTGAATAAAACGTATTATCCTAACAAATCTCTTGTTCTTGCGAACGATTCTTTGGTACCCATTTTGTTGATCTACACGCAAAGTACACTATCAGGAGTTAATTGTTTTTGGCTTTAATGAAAACTAAGTAGAACTCAAATAAGTATAGAATTAATTCATACTTACCCGAAATAGTACTTTTTACTCAACGATAATTTTAGATCGTCGTCGTCTGCCTAGCCTTTTCCCAACTACATATATTGGGGTCGGCTTTCAGTCAAACCGGATGCAGCTGAACACCATTATTTTACAAAGAGCGACTGTCTCTGACCTCCATAACCCAGGTACTGGGTAATACGATATCCCTTGGTAAGACTGGTTGTCAGACTTTCGGGCTTCTGACGACCCGTAACGACTCAAAGATACAGGAATGACAGCCGGGACCAACGGCTTAACGTGCTTTTCGAGGAACGGAGGGGTCTTGATATGTGAAGATGGTCGCCCATCCACGGATCAACCGCGGCAAGCGTAGCTTAACCTGATCGATCGACCCGTACGGCTGTTATTTCTTAGCCGTACGCCTAAAAAAAAAAAAAAAAATAAATAAATTATCGTTGATAATTTTAAATAATGTTATAAAATATATTAGAAGAGCAATTCATATTAACTTGTATTAACAGTTTTTACTGTTAGAATCGACAATTTTTACGTTCGAAATAATCTACAGGGAAAACCAACGACATACCTTGACTTAATAGACTAAAATCGACTAACAGTTCCGTTTACAATTAATTAGATTTACAGATTAACTCATATGAACCATTAAATAATTATTCTAAGCCAATATAAACAATATATAACACTGAGAGTAGCCTTATTTAATTAAATATTCATGTTTTTAGGTAATACAGGAAAAACCAAATAACTGGGAGGTTATACGACATTTTTTCCGTTTTCTCATTTTATTATAGACTTGCGGAACAACATTTGGTCATCTGAAACGATAATCAATTGTTCTAAATATAATTTTTGACGCAACTTACATTAATTACAATTTATTTCACCAGAGATTTTCTTTATTTAACTTTCAAAATGTTATATCTCGTTTTGATAATTTGGGCATTTAGTCGGTTTTCCCATTAATACGACGAAATATTGTCGTTTATTATAGACTAGCTGTGCCCCGCGACTTCGTTCGCGTGGATGTCGTAAGATACACAGTCTACTAAAATATCAGCCACATTTTAATAAAACTCCCTCATTCCCCGACCCGTCGCCAACTGTCGCGTTGAATCGCCCGCCCGCGCTATTACTTCGTATTCGCTTAATGTTCTTTCTGCTCGGGTCCTAAGGGTTGTAGCGTGATATTAAATAGCCCATAACTAACTTTGAGAATTGGGCTACCAAATGAAAAAAAAAATTCAAATCCGACTTTTTGTTGATTATTCTGACTTTTTTCTTTCTACACGGCTCCTAAGGCTCGTAGCGTGATGTTAAATGGCCTATAACTGTCTTCGAGAATTGGGCTACCAAATGCAAAAAGAATTTTTCAAATCCGACTTTGTTTATAATTCTGACTTTTTCTTTCTGCTCGGCTCCTAAGGGTCGTAGCGTGATGTTAAATAGCCTATAACTGTCTTCGAGAATCGGGCTACCAAATGCAAAAAGAATTTTTCAAATCCGACTTTTTGTTCATCATTTCATGGGTTTTATTTTTTTTGCGAGGAATCTTAATTATTTTTCTAAAATAAAAGTAGCCTAAGTTACCAGCCGTTACATCAGCTATTTGCCAGTGAAAGTCCCGTCAAAATCGGTCCAGCCGTTTCGGAGATTAACCGGAACAAACAGACAGACAGACAAAAATTTAAAAAACTGCTGTTTTTTTATACTTTCTTATGCATTTAGTAAAAAGTTGTTATTTTGCCATTATAAACAGACACTTCAATTTTATTTATTTGTATAGATTTTTCTTGAATTTGCTTTCATGACTTGATTTTAATTCAATAAATAAAGATTTTGTCTATTTTAAATTGGTATTGTTGATATATCACGTTACGCACGTGAATTATTCAATGTTATTCAAGTTTTTTTATTCTACCGTTACATTCATTTTGCTAAGGAAAAAAACATGATTTTGGGTCAGAATTTGTGTATCAATTTTAAAAGTCATAGTATGTCTTAAATATTTAAACTGCTTTTGAATCCTGAAGTCAATGTTATATGCATGGTGGCGACCCAAAATTTCAAAGAGGAAATCGCGGACCGAGCTACCATTTTACATCTGTGTGGTTTGTAATCAAAACGGTTTCATTTTATTGAACAAGTCAAAATGAGTATGTTTTCCGTTCATATGCCGAATATAATAAACATTTCGAGCCCCAAGATACAGACTAACTGTCTATTTTGGGGCTCATTGGTAAATATTCCTTTGTAACCTAGCTATAGAAAAAAATGTAAGCTTCTCATGTCGTTTCAACTTGGTGTTAACACGTAAACCTGCTTACTGTATTATGCCGACAATAAACTATTTCTATTTCTAGTTTGGACCAATATTTAAAGTATACATTGTAAATGTTACTACAGCCCACGGATTCGTACAACCTATTCAATCTCGGTCACTTTCCAGTAATTTGATTGCCTGTTATTTTGTTCTCACCAAAATTGACAACGTTCAGCGTTATATGCCACGGTATTGAATTGCAGGGATTTGATAGATTTGGTCTATAGTTGGTGTAATGTGACATCAACGTCTGAGTAGAATATGACCTAAACTGTTTTTGTTTTCATTTCACCACCACTGTATAATTCAAAGTGTGATCTGGATTCTGTAAACAGTTCGGCTCTCATTCGGTAACATTAGTAATTGTCAATATCATTGTAATTTGTAACGGGCCGGCTCTTTGCTATTCCCATGCCCCACATGGCTGTTCTTTGAACGATATTCTAACGTCATCATCCGCATCCGTTCTATTCAATTGAATTACAAATATATTGATGTTCAATTTATCGAAGTTTGCGTGTTTGCTTTTACGGACGTCATATTCTCCCCAATCTACTGGACTTTAAGTCCTTCCAATTTGGTTATTCTGTTCTTACTTCATTTAGTAAGCGTGTTCTTCTATGCTACTTTGATGGAAACCACAACCAAGACATTTAGCAATAAAAAGCTGGGTAGCTCTATTTGGCTCTTGGACATAGCCTGGACCTGCACCCTAATGCGTAACACACTATCAAGCACAATCTGAATGATTTTGAAGCATATTGCTAATCCATTGCTTCATATGTTTGAACAATTTGTCTGCTCAACAACGTAAATAATGCAATGAATGTTGTTGAACTGTCAAAATGAAACCGAGTCCTGTAAATGTGTTACGCAATTGGCCCGCTGGATCACCTGATGCTTTGTATCTTATAGTAGCTCCAAATAATCAACAGAAGAACAAGTACGGCTATAACTATTTATTTCTGATTCTCACTACAAAGTGTAGAGAGTTATATCATAAACATTAGTATCTACTTATGTTTGTTTATCGTGAATGCATGACGTGGTTCCAGAACGTTATTTACAAGTTTATTTATAGGGACGTGTTTCATAGCTACATTCCTTTGCGAGTGAACGCTTGGCAACACCACCGTGCTGTGGCAAACTTACTTCTTGCTGACCATCTTACTTGTAATTAAGTACGTTCATCCACATGTGGGAAACTTTCATTGTTATTTAGAACTCGGTCGTGTCGTCGTCTGGATGTACTTTATCATAACATAATCATGAATAACGACCAGAATAATTTGCTCTTGTAAAATATCTTGACGATGTTCAGTGATGAGATTTACTTTTTCAATCTAAATGTTAATGACAATCATGTTAGTTGGAGTGTGTGATCACATGTTAGCTTATCGATATATTCTTATCACATCCATTACTCGTTTGTAGTTTTGATGATCTTTGTCCATCCTGGAAGCTATCTAAAATTATTATATTAAAAATAAGAATTGGATGACCAACAGATGATTCACGATATGTTTATTTTTTTAATAAGTTAGCAGATAATTAAACAATAGAAAGTAATTTCGTAAGTAATTATTTTACACGTGTTTTGCAATATATTGTGTAGTAAGCAAAGTTTGTGTCTCTATTACGGTAAATAATTGATTAGTCGATATGTTTCCGTTCATTCAATTTGCGAAGCACGCGATTTTTGTTGGCCTAATACATAATAGCATAGCGCTACATACATAATGTACACCCGCGAACGTTCCCGGTCGCCCACTTTTCGCCCTTATCCTCTTAGTAATAAGGTTGAAAAATCCAGATCATGCCCTCCTTGTTGCTGATGAAATACGCGCATTTTGTAAAGATTTGCACTTGGTCCCTAGTTATTAGATAAAACCTTCATAAAGCCTTTAATCAGTCGTTTGATACGTACAAAGCACGTAATACTGAGACGTCTCATACACGCGTCATTCGCGTGTCACCTGAGTTCAACCTTAGTCATGCAGCTGAATGCTGGTTGACAAGTAGGTAGTTGGCGCTAATTAGAAGAACGTAAGGGTTTACTTTGATACTTCAACGCCACCGCCAGTGTCACATTTCAAAACAGCAGGTTTCCACATCGCAACGAACGTCATAATCATAAATGTTCAGTCTAAAACATATTGGTTGGCGATTTGATCTGAAAACAAAATTCCCTTGCGCAATTTTAAGAACATAACCGCGATAAAGCTCTTTAGCACATAAAACGTTGCCTAAATAAAAATGTTATACAACTTCTAATAATATAAAAACCAGTTCTTTGATCACGTTGTCGTTGGAAAACTAGTAAAACTTTGATAATATTAATTATAATATTTTTAAAGATAATATTTTTGTTGCAGATACCTTCAGCGTCGGCGGAAGGCCACTGCATTTGGTATGGCGTGTGTTCTTCCGACTCACAAAAACCGACAAACTGCGCGTACAATGGAACTGCAAAGCCCATCCAGAGCACTGCAATGGTGAGTACTAATAATTAAGTCGCGATAGTAGTTCTTCAACTTCTGATTTTGCGTATAATTCAGTTCGTGAACTGGTTTTTACTTTTGTAGGTTTTGCTTGCAGTTTATTTTTAAATTGCATTTAGTGTACGCCAAAGTAAAACTGGTTATGAATGGCAAGTTTTGATGCTGAAGTTAAGGTCATCAATCGTTTATTTTTAGCAGTTTCATCAAGAATTTCTCAAAAATACTGGTTCAAGTATAACGGACAGTGCACACTGCAGGCATAATGCTGTCTATACTTTTGAAGGCTAGTCGTTTCTAGAAGCGTTGAGGTTTCTTTTCTCGATCTTTAGTTTTAACTCCAGGAATGCGCCAAGAAAAGTCGTTTTAAGTATTAACGCCTTGGCACAGCTCTTTCCTTTTAATTTGTTTGATATATGAACGTAATTCCTGTATGGACACTTTTAGCTCAGGATGTGAATATCCCAGTTTAATTTTCCGGATATCAAACAGTTTTTGCACTCCCAAAGGCGTTGTGAGTTTTTGCACCCCCAAGGGCGTTGCGAGTTTGTGAGCGACACTTATCTGGGTCACCGGGTGAGGTTACTTTGTGTTCTCGGTGCTATATTTACCACGTGCATGCAATGATGACGTCACACAAGTCCTAGTTTTCACGCGGAACTTGACCCGTGGCTAACAATAGCTTTGTTCAGGCTAAATGAAAGTTGCATCGATTGACGTTTACGGGAGACAGTTGTGATTGTTTGCTGCTGTTTAACCAGCGGTCAGTTACTTTGTATTGAGTGGCGTGCTTCTAAGTGCAGTCTTCTTCTTTTCGGATAAGGAGAATATTTAAAAAAGGTCCGTTGAAGTTATTTATTCACTATCACTAAGGAAATATACGGCGATGTAGCTGATACTGGAAATTGACAATTACTTATAACCTGTTTAATGCTATTTTTAACAGACTTCAAAAAAGGAGGAGGTTCTCAATTCGTCGGAATCTTTTTTTTTTCTGTGTGTTCCCGATTACTCTAAGAGGGCTGGACCGATTTGGAAAATTCTTTTTTGTTTGAAAGGGTATACTTCCCAAGTGGTCCCATTGTCATCAGGTCAGGATCTGATGATGGGATCCTGGAGAAATCGAGGGAAATCTTCAAATATTAAAGGCACACCTATAGCGATTTGGGTATTTTTTATAGTAACTCGTGCATTTGCTCTCGGAAAGCATCATTTGGTGAAGTGGAACTGATTATGAAGGTCACAGATGGCCACCGGAACTACTCAATAATAGTATTTCACGGGTTGCGATTCAATTACTTAAAAAAAGGATTACTAAGCAATATAAGCTCGTCACAATGCATATGGTGAAGTGGAGCTGATGCTGAAGTATCATGGCAACAGTCAACGCTGAACAGTTAACGTCCCTGCATCGGGAAAAGCAATATTTGGCAAAAGGTGATGAGCAGCTGTCATTAGGCTATTGTAACTTAGATAAATTACAAACCGATCCATTAAAAAGTGAAAAATAAAAAACGTTTTTGCAAAAAAAAAAAAAAAAAAACCGATTTCCAAAAAAAAAAAAACTACAAAGTGAAAAATTACTTTAATTTCGGAAGTCGGTGGCAAAAACCTAAAATACAGATCCAGACACCGACTTCCAAAATTAAAGATATTTTTCTCTTTGTAGTGGTTTTTTTGGAAGTCGGTTGTTTTTTAATTTGATGACTTTTTTTGGGGTCATCAACCGCAGTGTAGTTGAAATATCAGTTTTAAAAATCAGTTTTTTTTTTTGTAAACTTCACAGACCTGATGGGTATTTAAACACGATAAAACAAAAAAAAAAATCTCAACTCATACTTTAAGTAACAACACTACGAGTGGTCCGTCCACCCCAAAAGAAAATCATCAAATATTTTTTATTTTTATTTTGTCGTGTTTAGATATCGATACCTCGATATCCATCACGTCTGCGGAGTTTCGCTAGCTAATTTAATTTGACCGTGATGATATATTGCCAGCATTGACTCATAAACGGTAAACATTGACACTCTGTGACTGATATGATAACATATCCTTGCAAGTTGTAAATACCAATTAGATGTAGCTAACTGCGTGAATCAGAGCAATTGTATGGCACAGCAGTGGCGAGGCTTGACATTTCGTAGGAGGGAAGCCGAAGAAGAAATTGTTCAGTTACAAATAGTCATACAAATACGATTAGCACGTTGTGGCGCCGGCTAATTTAGTACAATTTTTGTTGTTGTTGGAATATTATATTATTTGGCAATCGTAGACATTACCGAATGTGCTATTTTTCTATGGTGGTAGGTGAAGTTACTCTTCCGATCCTCCAAAGGGAAGCCGGTAGGAATGGAGTTGTTAGCGCGCTTCGCCTCTGTGGCACAGGCCTATATTATCAGTTCCTGCGTTTTTACCTTGCGTTTATGATGACGTAGGTTTCAAGCAGTTTATTGTGTTTAACCGACTTGGCTTGTGGCTAAGAAATAACAGCCGCACGGGTCGATCTTAAGCTACGCTAGCCACGGTTGGTCCGTGGATGGGTGCCCATCTTTACATATCAAGACCCCTCTGTGCCTCGGAAAGCACGTTATGCCGTTGGTCCCGGCTGTCATTCGTGTATCTTTGACAGTCGTTACGGGTCATCAGAAGCCCGAAAGTCCGACAACCAGTCTTACCAAGGGGTTACCAGTTACTGGGTTGTGGAGGTCAGATAGACAGTCACTCGATGTAATATACTGGTATTCAGCTGCATCCGGTTTGAGTGGTAGCCGACCCCAATATAGTTGGGAATAGGCTAGACAGATGATGACGAACCGACTTCAAAAAAAGGAGGTTCTCAGTTTGTCGGAAACTTTTTTTTTTATTGTATCCAGATTGTTTAAACGTTTTTCTTTCTTTTTCTTTCCTTTTTTCTTTGTATATAAATTAGTGCTGGAGTGGCGGTTGCTATTCATTTATCAAAGCTCAAGTTCACCTTACCCTCTGGTTAGTATCTAGTGGCACGTATGGAAACAATTGGCGTTACATTGTTGCTATCAATTAATTTTCGCCCGATGTGTGTCACGTGCCGATATCTACGTTTTCATTCGGTGTTGCTCCCTTTGTTTTGAGTCTGGAAAGTTTATCGTTTTGCCAGAATTAATTCTGCAATATTTGCGTTTAGAAGGAATCGTGGTTTGTGAGTTTATGATGTCTAGAGACGTCAGCGTCATAGGAATGCAAAAGGCGTTGTTTTAAACTGTATTGGTCGCTTTATTAGAAAACTAGCTGTGCTCTGCGACTTCGTTCGCGTGGAAGTCGTAAGATACACAATAAAATATATGCTACTAAAATAACAGCCACATTTTAATAAAACTTCCTTGTCCCCTGACCCGCTGCGTTGCATCGTCCACCCGCGCGATTTGTTCACAATTTCGCTTAAGTTACTTCTTATAACATCAGCTATCTGCCAGTGAAAGTACCGTCAAAATCGGTCCAGCCGTTTCGGAGATTAGCCGGAACAAAGAGACAAAGTTTTTAAAAATAGTTTTTTTTTTGTTATATGTACCGTATATACTTTCATATGCATTTAGTAAAAAGCTGTTATTTTGACATTACGAACAGGCACTTCAATTTTATTTATTTGTGTAGATAAATCATGTTGACATAATAGCACATCATAAGAGTAGATCAACAAAATCATACTGTTTCTCTGTTTATAATTAAGTACAACCGAGTCCTATAACCCAAAAATCGGCAACTCCCTTTAGCAGGTGACTGATGCCAAATGGAACTCTTACTAATGAATTACAGAATTATCATTTAAATCTGTTTCACTTCAAACAAGTTTCGGCTTTGTGTGGTTTAGTTAATTGACATTTTACTAATGGACGAGTCACACGATAGGTTCGGTGTTAATAACAATAACTAATTGCGTAACATTGTGATAACCTTCCATGCTAATTTAATAAACTGATTAGTGATTAATTATAATTAGCCTCCCAAAATCCAGATAGCCATTTTGGTGTTTAGGTACTCTAAATTATTACTGTTGCTTTTTTCCTGTTTATTAAAGCTCCTGCAAACAGGCGCGGCACGTGACGCGACACAAAGGCACCGCGTGACGCGCGACGAGCGCTGCCTTTGTGTCGCGTCTGTTTGCCTATGATCGGTAGTTAGTTGTCTTTTTTCTAATTATGTTTGTTTTTTGTTATCTTCCTCTCTAATTAATATTATACTCTCAACCATCCAGCGAACTTTTTAAATTATATCTTTTGTTTGTTTTCTTGTTTAATTTACTAACCTGTGTAATAGGTATGATGTTACATATTTGTTATTCTAATTATGTAAGTATTACATAGGCACATATTTATTATTGTTTTTTAACGAAATATATGTTTTATGTTTTATTCTACGTGCTCCTTTGACTTTAAACACAACTTCACGTTTTCTTCACAAATTATTAAAAGGTTTAAGGTTTTATTTCTTTATTACGAAACTAGCTGTTGCCCGCGGCTTCGCTCGCATGGATGTCAATACTTCCCTTTTTGAATCGGATTTTGTTCACAATTTCGTGGGTTTTGACCCTTACCCTTGAACCCTAATTCTTTTTCTAAAATAAAAGTAGCCTAAATTACACCTTATATGATCAGCTATCTGCCAGTGAGTCCCGTCAAAATCGGTTCAGCTGTTTCGGAGATTAGCCGGAACAAACAGACAGACAGACCGACAAATAGACAGACAGACAAAAATGTTGTAAATTGTTTTTTTATTATAAGTACCGTATATACTTTCTTATGCATTTGGTAAAAAGCTGTTACTTTGTCATTAGACATTACACACAGACACTTCAATTTTATTTATTTGTATAGATGATAGAAGATTAGGTATATAGCAACTTTAGATCATTCTTATTGTTTGTTTCATATGTGTACATTTATGTTCGCATAACTCGTCAAAATGTAGGGAACAGCTGATTTTTTTTCGCGATTTCACGTTTGGTCCCATAGTAAAAGTTGTTCATAATGATGAGTACAATGATCCCTTAAGAGGTTGTGTGTTATTTATGTTACATCTTGTATAATTCTGGCGAAAGTTGGTCTGGAATTCGTAACTGGTTAGGTACTTCCTCTAAGGAAACGTTTCAATTTTAGAGGTATCTCATACCAATAATTTTATTTGTCCTTACGATTCCCATTTAAATGAGGAAGTAATGCAGAACCAAGACATATACATGAACTCATATTTTCATTGTTCATATGTGCAAAAAATTAACTAAAACAGGATTTTGTCTGTTCACACGTTATCATTGAGAATGGGAAATTGTTTGAATAATTTGAATTGGTGTTGAACTTAGTAGTCTTGGTAATGAACTTAAAAGATTTTATTAATCCTTCCTTAATGCGCTATTCGGGATAATTATCCCTATCCGGATATTACAAAATCGATAATTAAAAAAGAAATACCCACCTAAATGGACTTACATTCTATAAGTCCTGAGGCTAAAGGTTTCGGTTTAAATCGGCGACGACGTATGAATTGCTCATACAAACGTAATACCTAAATAATTTGCAATTGGAGCATATTCCACCATATTATGCTAATATTTGGATTTAGTATTTATCTAGGTTCCGATAGCTTTTTTTTTTTCAAAAAACTTACCTAAAATGAAGTTTAAGCGAATTGCATTTCGCACATTTGTATAGCGTAAATTACATGTTTTCATAATGTTTTTCCTGTTAGTATTATAAAATTTATAAAACAACAATATTTGTAATATTGTTTCAGCAGAAGCATAGCTTATAATATTTTTTTTTTATATTTGTATAGGATAACCAAGTCTAGACATAGAAAGACTTCAAAATGTAAAGTTCCTAAGGAATGCCGTCGCAATACCGCATAAACTTTCCCACGTCATCATCTGCCTAGCCTTTTCCCAACTGTGTTGGGGTCGGCTTCCAGTCAAACCGGATGCAGCTGAATACCAGTATTTTACATGGAGCGACTGCCTATCTGACCTCCACAACCCACTGGGTAATACGATACCCCTTGGTAAGACTGGTTGTCAGACTAGCTCGAGCTAGAGGGGTCTTGATATGTAAAGATGGTCACCCATCCATGGACCAACCGCGGCAAGCGTAGCTTAACCTGATCGATTGACCCGTGCGGTTGTTATTTCTTAGCCACAAGCCCCTCACTTTCCCACGTACTATGTGTTTAATGCCTCAGGCACAGAAATAATAAAAAACTGTTTCTTATATCTATGCTCAGGCAACTCGAGATATTTCCGCGAAATGGTTTATCGCAAATAAACATTTCTTTGGTCAGATGGGTCTTTCCAGACATAAAGATTACACATGGTTTAAAAATATATTCAATGTTTTACGACAATAGTATGTCGATATCAGTTTTATGAATTAAATACTGACTCAGTTCAGGAAACAGTCACGTCATCGAATGAATATGGAATGCTTATCAACAGCATTGTACTGAAGATGTCCACGTCACACAGCATAATGTTTTGACTGAAGGATAAAAATTCCCAAAATAGATAATGTTTTAAAATAGATTCTTTTCTGTGGGAGTTTTTTTTATCACAAAGGAACTAGTAATTAATTATAATGACACATATTTAACATTTTGCATACTTATGAATCTTAAACGGGATGTACTTGTCAATTAGTTGCAAGATATACTTACCTACTAAGAGACTGATTGCATCAAATTGACCACTTTATGTAAAAACGTGTAAATTTTTAAATTGAAGGTTGGAGATCTGAGGGCAAATCATGTACTTTTTTGTATAATTTGCATTTTGAATTATTTTGCTGTCATCTTTGACTTAAGAGGGCTGTCGCATTTTGTCACTTCTCTCGCTCAAATGGGACCAAATTTTTAAAAACGTTAAATTAAAAGATGCTTTTTTGCAAAATGTAATCAATTGGCGAACTGATCTATACTAATATGTATTATAAAGAGGAAAAATTTGTCTGTAAGTTTGTATATAGAGGGTAACCTCTGGAACTACCAGTCGGATACGAAAAATTCTTTTTGCATTTGGTAGCCCAATTCTTGAGGAAGGTAATAAGGCTATTTAACATCACGCTTAAGAGTCATAACCCTTAGGAGCCGAGCAAAATGAAAAAAAGCCAGAAAGAACGCTAAGCGAAACCGACGGACAAGACATTTCACGCGGACGAAGTCGCGGGCAGAAGCTACTATATGATATTAATTTAATAGGTAATTATTAAAAACACATTTTTATTGTGGCATTTATTTAACTCATCTCCTAAACAGATATAAAACTTATTGAGCTGAGTTTATTAAATAACACAATAAAAAATGTGTATTTAATTTTATTGCCTATTAAATTAATATTATTTATTAGTTCGCCAGTTTATTACAATTTTCAAAAAAGCATCCTTTCATTTAATGTTCTTAAAAATTTAGTCAAAATGCGACAGCCCTCTTAACGGAAATGGTAAATGATGGCATTGATGACAACAGTTCAACACGGCATGAACGGCGTGATTTTAATTTTAATATATTAAGTAGGTATTAGTAGGACTTAAAAAGATATCCCTAACCTAGAATGAATCTGCTGCTTTGAAGATAGTTATATTCATCGTTCATGTGTCGTCTAAAACTTATAAAACCGGCTGTAAAACTTGGTGTCGTTGTCTGCGTTCATTTCGAAATGATGCCAACTTGGCGAATGACTTCACTATTGCATCAAAACATGCGTACGAACGAGCCTATTGATGTTTTTGTTAGAGATTCGCGTATGGTTCACAAACACCGTGTTATGATTGGCTCGCTCGGTCTCACACTAACTGCAATACAAACAAATGTGGAAGAATATATTATTATGCCCGAAGCTATTGAGTCTCTTGTCTTGAATTCACACTCCGATACTCCGATCATCGTTGAGCTCCTTAACTTTTATGTTGAGCTGTACGATTACTGACAGATGCTTGCACTGACTGGACAATCTGTGTGGTTCTTTCCTCAAAAGACCATTTCAGACACCAACCTACATGGTCTTCACATGATCTGACCAAAATTATGTCTGGACTTTAAAAGAGACTGTGACCTCTGAGTTTGTTTCGGCCTTTCTTCTCAGAGTAGTCAGATAGGAAACGCCGGCCTCATCTAGTTTAAAAAAAAATGTTTGACGTGTAAAAGTGTTTGTATAAACCTACTTACAGAAATAAAATCATTTATCATAAATTATTTAAATATTAGCATAATGTTCTTTGTCGAACATCACGATGACGCATTAAAGATTGCTTCGTTGTAAAAAATTGACGAGTCAACCTTGAGTGAAAGTTTGCACTTTCTACGTTGTTGAATTATTAACAGTGCAGCGGCAGCGTTCTCAAAGAAGTTAAATCATCTTGGATCACAACACCGCCTAGCTCCCATGTAACTTGCTTGGTAACACGATACTAATGGAAGTAAATTGGCGGCAAATGATCAGTGCTATACTTGATTGAAGTAGATAATTGAAACGCTTGTGTATCAAAATAGTTTCTAGAGCTTTACAAATCTCAAAGCATAACTATTAACTAATTTAAATAGTCGCTCAAATAGTCAGCACCCTAATGCGTAACACACTATCAAGCACAATTTGAATGATTTTGAAGCATATTGCTAATCCATTGCTTCATATGTTCGAAAAATTTGTCTGCTCAACAACGTAAATAACGCAATGTATGTTGTTGAACTGTCAAAATTAAACCGATGCCTACTGTAAGTGTGGTAAGCAATTGCCCTGCAGGTTTACCAAACATTTCTGATTAAGGACTAGCCACAGAGAGGCACATGTGACACATGTGTGGAATATGAAAGATGAAAGATAGCCTTTATGCAGAAGAAGAAGCCAATTTATGTCGCTTCGTGCCAGTTCACACGATTGTATGCCAATAAAGTCAATTGTTTTTCATAATTCACAATACCAAAACGAAATAAGGTTACATTACTGAGAAAGTTTCTCACATAACATGCCTGTCTTTATTATTTATCGGAGCTCAATGTTCATTTCGTACTAACCCTTGCCATTTGGTCAGAAAGTATTCGATGCTTTTACAACATTCTACCTACAAAACCTTTTAGGGTCCTCAGGTCGCTTTGAGCTGAAACTGATATTCGACCTTCAGACAACCTTATCTCGTTTGCTCGTATCGATCGTTCTTCACTAACAATTTGTATTCAGCAGAGGGCTGCAATGTTTAATGTCAGAAGTAACTGGAGCAGTGTGCTGTTGGATCCATTTTTTATTCTCGCTAAAGGTGTCTGCGGATATTATGTTTTACGCTATTGTACTTGAACCAAGAACTGCTACTGTTAGAGTACTCGTGCTAATGAATGACAGCGATTTTGTCTTTGGGATGATAAATTATGTTTATGGCAACCCATCCAACAAGTACAGCTAACCGTTTGTGAAGTTCGGTTAGTGTAAGTACATCCGTATAAACTCAACGTTTGATCTCGGCCCGCAAATAGTTGAACGGCTATCCACCAAGGCAATTGCGCAACACGTTGATAAACTTTTCCTGTGTTTTCAAGGAATTCTTGTTTGCGGCTTTTTATGGTTACATTTTTGTTTGTTACTTGGTATTTGAAAGTTTTTATAACTCCCAAGTTAAAGCGTTGCAAAAACACCTGTGATGCCTTTAATGATGAGATGTACAATATTTAATAGAATTATAATCATCGCCTATGTATTAATTATGATATAATATTCCGTATCTTTATTGCTATGTTTTTATGGTTCTGTTCTTGGGATACTGTACATAATATTAATAACTGATAGATTGACAGAAAGTGATGCGATCAATTTTCATGATAAAATCGTAAAATTATTCGGTGATCGGTTGATAGCGATTTTTTGTATTATTATTAAGGCTGTACACGTAATGAGTTATTATTATACCTATAAATTATAAGTAAATTATATTTTTTTGAACTGATTGTTTTATAAATGTTCTTTCCGTTTTTCAAACAACATTAACACCAAAAATAATATGTAAGTACATGTAAGTATTCAGTTCCGGAAACATGAAAAGTAATCTGTGTAAGCTGTATTTAATGACTTCCAAACATGATGAACAGCAGGAAACACACGATATTTTGATTTAATGCATTATATAAATTAGCATTTATACAGCATAGAATATCATCAGCTTTTAAATGATAACATAGCTAGGTCATCTACCTTACCCAAAATATAAACAAGAATTGGAAGCACTTTCCAAATGGTGCGTACTTGACATCTATAGACTAGTTATGAATACTTAACAACACGCGGCTTTTCTACTATCGTACACTTCGATCAAGAAAGGAAAACTAACCAACACTTGGGCACACGAACGGTAAAAGTTAATCAGGTGGATGACATTAATACATTTATACTAATATTAAGTGGTATTGGCTTTATTATGCATAAGCAGCGACCGCGGCGTAATATGAAATCGATACCGCAATCACTGACTTTGTGAAGGATTGTAAGCTCCTATGGGAATGGCCTAAGTATGGCAGTCATGCAGGTATATTATGATGACGTAATTACTCGGGAACACATATAAAAAACTAGCTCCAGTAGTTCTGTAAAAGAAAGAGTTCCATTACGAAAGCCGATCGATACAGTAAAGGAAGATTGAGGAGCAAGGAGGCCTTAGCAAAAGGGATGTGGTCTGAATAGATAAACAACGTCTTCATGCTTACCTTAAAGGTTGGGATTGTTACTAAGAGATAAGATGACAATATTGGATATCGCTTATCGTGCGAAGTTAATTCACCAAACAACAAAGCCTGATAACAAAGGCTAGGGCTAGGTTTTATCGCGTGCTAATAGCATGTAGAGGTAGTTTAAAAATTAGAGCTTGTAGTTCTGTAGCCCCGCGCTTGTGACCCTGAGTGTGGTGTCTAGGTTAGTTTGAAACACCGACGGGCCTTGGTCGATACGGCCTTGGGGTTTCATACAAACATGTCCGATACAAATTTTAATGACTTTAAAATTTAATTTATTTCGGTGACAAACCACAAGATATCCTTTGTGCATTCTTAGTATTTGAGATTTTAGATTTCAATAACGATCATTAGGAAATCATTTTGTAATGGTAAGGTTTATAAATACTCTCTGGTAATTCTCACCTAGGTACCTACTAGAATATTATTTTAATTAGCAAACGTATTTTCCTCGTAAATGTTCGTTATAAGCTAAATAGGTAATAGCGTAATCGCATGCGCTGTCATTCCTGCGCATACCGGATAGCCCAGCCTGCCGCAGGCTGGATCAACGCCGCTAACCACATCCATCACTTCATCATTAACTGACATAAAGAGCTTCTTGTAAACAAATGGAGCAATGGACGCTAAAGTAACTTATGACATCGATTAGCGACAGCCAATGAGAACTTAGTAGTGCTGCGCTGACGCACATAGTGATGCTAGTCAATATTTTTGTATTTATTTATTTTATTTAACAGTTTATGTGCACACATATGTATAAACAGACAAGAAGGAACAGCAAAATACCTACGTACAAAGGTGATGCTTATTTCTAAAGAAATCTCTTCCAGCATACCTGCGATAGGAAAGTAGATAAAGAGATGTAGACAACGTGTGTAAGAGTAAAAGAGAAAACAAAATAGGTACATAAAATCACAAACGATACACTAATATGAATATATCATCATCTGCCTAGCCTTTTCCCAACTATGTTGGGGTCGGCTTCCAGTCTAACCGGATGCAGCTGAATACCAGTATTTTACATGGAGCGACTGCCTATCTGACCTCCACAACCCAGTTAGGCCCCGTTCTCACTATGTCGTGACGACAGATTATCGTGTCGTTAAAAGCGTCGTGGCTTGTGTATTTAGATGGAGGTGTTCACATATAGGACGACACGATTAACTGTCGTCCACGACTTTTTTTTGCAGTGACGACAGATTGTCAATAAACAGTCGATATAATGGGAACAGCTAGAGACGACAGTCGTCCAACGATAAATTAATCGTCACGACATAGTGGGAACGCGCCCTTACTGGGTAATACGATACCCCTTGGTAAGACTGGTGACCAATATATACAAATATATATAAACATAAACATACATGTATACTACCAAAATAAATATCACTAAAATATATACGAAGCATAACCTAATAAATACTAACAGCTATGACGAAGTGGAAAGATAGTGTTCTTTCACTCTTCTTTTAAACACTGCAACAGTTTGGCACCCTAATGCCAGGCGGAAGTGAATTCCATAACCGAACCGCATGCACAGTGAAGGAGTAGGAATAGTAGTCGGTTGAGTGGGGAGGGGATTTAAGGAGATTTCTAAGATGCGACCTGCAAGGTGCATCAGAAGGACGAGCGTAGGAAAAGCGTTCCCGCAGGTAGGATGGGGCATGTATGAGAATATATATACCAGTATTACGCGTGAAGCTCCAATTTTCGTCACAAATCATTAAAAAAATAATTGCTATGTCATTAGGAACATACACCACAAGGTGATTTAATTTAAGATTGTGGTATGCATTTTGTTTCCTTGTAACATATTAATAAAATGGCCGATCGAATTGCATTTAGTAGACAAATTCCATATTTCATCACTTCAATATGTCATTGACGTCTGATTAATGCGCGGTCGAATTAACATCCGCATTTTAGTTTCCTCCGCTTGGATTTTTACAGATAACTTTTCTATTAAACCGTTAAAATTTAAATATAGAGTTTTCGTGGTGTTGTTTTTGTTTTGATTCTAGTTCAGGTACAAAATTTTAAAGCCATTCACGACCTACTTATACAACGTGTATCTGGATGTACGACATTAAATTAAAACGAGCATAGTACTAGTCCATCGAAACATTTTAAAACACGAAGATTAGCAGTTAAGGGAATATTAAAAAATTGCAGTTTTCAAACAAAATAAATAACAGAATCAACTGCATAAAAAGTAAACACGCTTTATCTACGAAAAGTCACTGACCAACGGTGCGGGGTGCGGGGCGTGGCGGCGGCAATGTTTACCTATTTTTACGGACTCAGATCTACATCATGTTGAAAAATAAGCAAATGAAAAATATTTTCCGGTGGCTAAAGTATTCATTGGATTCGATTGATTTTTTGTATACGGGTAAAGAACACGATTCTCTCTACGTGGTTTAAAGGAATGTCAATCCTCCTGTTACACCTTGTATAAAAATGTGTTTAGCACGACTTTATCATTAAAATAATAATAAAAATATTTATTAGTCATTCATAACAGTTGTAATATTGATAAGATATGGGCGCAGGTGTTGTATCAGGAATTCGTATTCACCTTTACATTGTTCGTAGTCTAGATACCATTAGTTTTACAATCCACAGTTCCACACAAAATCATCATCCGCCTAGCCTTTTCCCAACTATGTTGGAGTCGGCTTCCAGTGTAACCGGATGCAGCTGAATACCAGTATTTTAGATGGAGCGACTGCCTATCTGACCTCCACAACCCAGTAACTGGGTAATACGATACCCCTTGGTAAGACTGGTTGTCAGACTTTCGGGCTTCTGACGACCCGTAACGACTGTCAAAGATCCACGAATGACAGCCGGGACCAACGGCTTAACGTGCTTTCCGAGGCACGGAGGAGTCTCGGTATGTAAAGATGGTCACCCATCCACGAACCAACCCCGGCAAGCGTAGCTTAACCTGATGGATCGACCCGTGCGGCTGTTATTACTTAGCCACGAGTTCCACACAAAATACACCTACAAAATATTCTTCACAGAGGTTTTATTTATCAATTTATGATTGATTATTAGCAATATTCTGAATGAATTTTCCAATTACGGATGATTTATACTAGACCGTGCCGCGTCCGTGTTTGCTAAATTTGTAGGGACCAATACTCGGACGGGACACGGATCATGCACTGTGTAGTATAGTGCTTCATACAAAATGTATGTAATGTTTCAAATCCGTGCCCCGTCCAGGCCACGTACCCGGTACGCCCCGGGCACGGCTCGGTCTAATATAAATCTTCCCTTATTCGTTTAGTGCCCATACTTTCCTTGCCAGCTTTTGTGATTTTGTAACCTTCACAATAGGTAAATCGTATTGATAAGAACATAGATTGATATTATTTTGTAGTTTGTCTGGAATACACTTGAATTTATAGTGGTTTGAGTTATGTAGCTCAAGATCACGGGAAACGCATTTTATATTTAATTTTACTAGCAGTTGGTAGGTGAAGGCTGCACCAAGGCCCAAATTAACGAGTTCACTAATGTTTTCATACGTAAGTCTCAGAAAAGCTGCTCAAACTAAATATTTTCCGGAAAATATGCTGAGAGTACTCTTAATTAAGAACTGGTTAGACGAATTAGTATGTAAATACGAGCAATTAACGAGGACAACGTTCTGACGTTGTAGCTAGCGATGCGAGCGAGCGTTGTTGATTTTACCTGATAGATATGTTATGAACTTTGTGTCTATTAGTATTTATCTATTTTTCTGGTAGCGAATTGTCTCATTTATGAGCATTTTAGTTACTATGTTAATGAAACTGATGCGAATAAATAATACCTAATATTACACGTGAAAAACGTAACGTTAATTACTTTTCGTATTCCATTATTCGTAAAAACGCATTTGTTTGCAGTTTTGCAACCTGTCTAGATGTCATCTATACCTACATAGGCTTGCCATACGTCTGGATTTAGTCCGGATTGTCCGGATTTGGCAATCATGTCAGGACTTTCATCCGGATTCGTAATTACGTACGGATTTTTAATATTTGCTCGCACAAATCGATTACATCACACCCCGCCTCGCCCCCGGCGGCGCCAGTGCCAGTGTTGTATTAATAAGTGCATAACTTATGCGGCGGCATAATATTGTATGTTTTTAAAACATATTAATCTTGATTTTGAGTTATTTAATTACTAATATCCAACTTAATTTCTCTGAGACCTGGAGACTCTCCTCTCCGGTACACTCAACAGTCTCTACACATCTACAGTAGTTCATTTACTGTCAGTTTTCCCAATTTCTACAATCGACGCTTGAATAAAAATAAGAAAAAAAAATGACTCTGACTTCGCTGGCCCGTCCGGACTTCACTCTAAAATTTATTATGGCAAGCCTATCTATACATTACAAACTGCATAGGTGTAAAGTCAATGTAGTTAGTGATGGCATCTGGGAGCCGTTGCTGTTAGGTGTTGCCAGTTGCCATCAACATCATAGCTTGCCACATGGTCATTATCTAAGGAGCTTATGTATTATATTATATTATATTATATTATATTATAATGGCGTAATATAGACTCAACTGTTAAAGGGTTGTGTTAGTTTGGTAGTTGAATGAAAGTCAAACAAGATAAAGCCAAAGCCCTCGGGATGGTCACATAAATAGGTCTTAGTTGCTTCCCAAGTTTCCAAGTCTACATAAAGCAGGTCCATCAACTATTTCTAGCTAGAGGAACATTATCTCCATAGAAATACGAAATATTATTATTAGGGTTCCGTACCCGAAGGGTGCCAGACCGAACCCTATTACTAAGCCTCCGCTGTTTGTCCGTCCGTCTGCGGGCTGTATCTCATGAACGTAATAGTACAGTTGCAATTTTCACAGATTGTGTATTTCTGTTGCCTCTATAACAACAAAAATAATAAAAATATAATAAAGTTAAAAATTAAAGGGGATCCCCATATAAGATATTTGTTTTTTTTAAACTAAGTACAGTGGATTTCGGGTATAACGACAATGAAGGGACCACTCTATTTTCGTCGTTATATCCGGAAGTCGTTACAGGCAAAGGTAAAGAGATACAGACACGTACACATGTGTAGTTTATATTAATTTATTATTGAAAATATTTGCACACATAGTTATTCACCGGTACATTTAAAAAAATGTGTAATATTAGTTTGCTTCAATTTATTTTTTTGTGCTAGTGTACGCTGTAGGGTGTATTCTATTTTCATTACTTCTTCAATATCTTTAATATCCTTTCCATCACCAAATAAACAGTATCTTTTAAGCTTTGTTACAACACCTAACACATCCTTAGTTGTAGGAATCTCACCTTCCTTGCAATCTTCTTCTTCCTCCTCATTTTCCTCATCTTGCGTCGTATGTGATGGAACAACAGTTTCAACAATTTCACTATCGGACAAATCGCTAGTAGTGATAAGTTGACTGTCAATATCAACATATGTTGCCCAGTCCGCAACATTTGTTCCGCTTGATGATACTGTAGTCAGTTGTGCCAATGGTATGTCCAATTCATCATCGGAATCGTCGTCAATTGTTGTGATAGCCGAAGATTTACGGAACCCAGCGTGTAGAAAACACTTTTTGATCGTATCTGGAGTCACCCGAGCCCATGCCGTAGTTACCATTTCAATGGCATCTAAAATATTAACGGAAAACGGGCCTGCCGAGTTTTCAATGTCGTTCATCATTTTCTGTACTAAAATCTTCCTATAATGACTTTTGAGGGTTTTAATTATCCCTTGATCAATCGGTTGAATCACTGATGTAGTGTTTGGTGGTAAAAATGCCAGTTTTATGTTGGTCAAATTCTCTATTTTAGGATGAGCTGGGCAATTGTCAATAAATAAAATGATCTTCTTTTTGTTATTTCTTAACTGGGAGTCCCATTTGCGTAGAACTTTTTCGAAAATCTCTGAAGTCATCCAGGCCTTTTTGTTTGCTTCGTAATCAACTGGCAAAGATTTAACATTTTTGAAACATCTGGGTTTTTTTGCCTTGCCTATGACCAATAATTTTCTTTTTTCCCCTGCCATACTTGATGCAACAAGCACGGTGATTCTATCTTTTGATAATTTTCCACCAACGCACTTTTCCCCTTTAAATTTCAAGGTTTTGTCAGGAGTTAACTTAAAAAACAAACCTGTCTCGTCAGCGTTCCATATTTGGCTATCAGTATAACCTTCAGTCAATTTTGGGAAAACTGTTTTTAGCCAGTTGTCACAGTCACTTTGCGATACACTAGCGGCTTCTCCACAAACTTTGCCTACTACAATATCGTGTCGTTGACGAAATCGGTATATCCAGCTTTCCGAACACTCAAAATCCATTTTTCCAAACAGTCTGCCAAATTGATTAGCCTTTTCTTGCAGCAGACGACCGCTCAAAGGTACGTTTTGGCTTCTTTGGGCTTTGAACCACATTAGAAGGGCATTTTCGATATCTTGATGCGTCGGTTTGCGGTTTTTCTTAATTTTTAAGGATTTGGATTCAAAGCATTCTAATATTTTATCACGGTTTTTCCACATCGTAGATACTGTTGAATGGGAAACTTTGTACTCTTTGCACAAATCAGCATTGATTTCACCGTTTTTCAATTTTGAAATGATTTCCGCCTTTTCTTTAACAGTGAATGTGCGTCTAGCAGCCATACTTATTCAAAAGTTTACTAAACCCAGTTGCTACTCAGAATATCACTTTGTAACTGAACCATAAAAGCTCCGAAACGTACACGCTTCCCCTACCTACTTAGTTGATATCTATAAACAAAAGGTAAAGGTCTCCACACTTGCTGACCATCTGTGTGCAATGAATGTAAACAAAAGATAAGAAATGTTTGTGAAAGAAAAAAATCTTTGTGTCTTTGGCGGCCGACTCCGGTCGCAATATCTGCATGGGATTTCTAGGAATTTGTTACAAATGATTCATTAAAAACAGTCGCTACACCCGAACTCGGCGTTACATCCAAAGTCGCTATAGCCACATGAATTTTGTACTAAAGTATGCTTTAAATTCAAGGGACTTAGATTTAACGTCGCTATAGGTAAATGGTCGCTACAACCAAGGTCGTAATAAATGAAATCCACTGTATTACATATTGTACGGTGGTACGTAACCCTTCGTGTGCGAGTTCGACTCGCACTTGGCCAGTTTTTAACATAACATAACATCACGCCTTGTTTCCCCGAAGGGTTAAGCAGAGGTGTACCTATAGTAACACCCACATTTCGCCAATTATGTTTAAGTCCCATGTAAATGTCCCATGTGTATGTTGGCCAGTTTTTTTAAAACTAAATGTGTTTAAAGTAGTTAGGTAAATACTTTTTTTTTTTCAATTTTAGATAATGATCTGAAACGATCATTACCAAAAATAAAAAAATGTGTTTTGAATACCGGAAGCGCGTTCGAAGTACGACCATGATATTGTCATAGCTATGTACTCTTAGGTTTATTGTTATCTGACAGGGTATATCCTCTATACATGATAAATTGATAAATACACAAGTTGTCACGACTAGGAGTCGCGTCCATTCCAAATATGATACCTACTCTGATGATACCGTTTTAGATTATTTGACATTTTGAGATTCTGAGCATGTCACATGGGCTACTAGGTTAGCCTGATGCGCACGATTGATAATATTGGTTACGTTTCGTATTAAATATTTTCTTCGAGAATATTTTACTATTTGTCAATTTGCTCTTTGAAAGTTTGAAAACAAAAATAGATTTAATAATCGCCATTTCAGTGACACTTTTAATTTAAATTAATTATTTATCAACTTATTTATTAGTAATGAATTACATATACTTATCTGTTATTATCTACGTATTTGTTAAATACATTTTTAGAGTTCCGTATGTCCGAATGAAAAACGGAACCCTTATAGGATCACTCGTATGTCTGTCAGTCTGTCCGTCTGTCACAGCCAATTTGCTCCGAACCCATTGGACCGATTAAGATGAAATTTGGTACAATTATCAATTTCTTTGACCCAAACACGGACGTGTTATGTAAATAAATGAAGTTTGAATATGGTCACTTGTGAGACATTATAAGGAAAAAAAAGTTTTGCACACCGTACAGTGTGTGTGACATATCAAATGAAAGAGCTTAGTGTGAGGGTCTCAAGTATATTATTTTTATAATTTTAAAATAAACAGTTTTAAAGTTATTTAAGAAAATAGATGAAAATTTACCTTTCTCCCCTTTTCTCTGAAAATTATGAACCTAATTTTTTTAATAAAATACAGAAAACAGTTCTATACTTAGAGATTTCAGGAAAAACTATAAGAAGTCTCCCACTCTGCCTCGTTGGTGTAGTGGTCGCAACTCTACTTTTGAGCATGAGATCCCGAATTCGATTCTCGGGTCGGGCAGTGTTATTGGGTTTTTCAATTTGGAATTTCTCAGTAGTAGTCTGGGTTTGTGTTCGGTTGATGGCAATAGGCTCGCCCCCTATTACTTGGGACTAAAACTTAACTGGCGAAATGTGGGTGTACCTACACCTCTGCCTAACCCTTCGGGGAATACAGGCGTGAAGTTATGTTATGTTAAGTCTCCCAGTATTGTGCGTACAAACTTACATTTGCAGTTGGAATGTATGGGAGAACATATTTTTCAACTACAATGTTAAGTGTGTTCTTGGGATAAATTCATCCCAACTACGGAACCCTTCATTATGCGTCCGACACGCACTTGGGCGGTTTTTAATAAATAAAATTGTTTCTGTTATCATATTACTTTTCTAAGTGCTAAAATGAAATCAGTTGGTGATTTGACATAATTAATTATTATCGTAGGTACATTATTATTATACCTAATTCAATTACGAAATCTGTGAACCTCAATCGCATAGTAGGTAGGTATGTTTAGTTATTTTTAAATGTACCATCGAGTAGAAGATTGCTTATCTGCTAGTCATTAATATTTCCCCGAATAATCAAATGGATACTAATGGACAGTGACTTATGTGTTAATTATTATTAAGGCGGACTTAGTTATGCAAGAGTTCTTTGTAACTTGATCGTCAACCTACCAAAAAATGAGAGCTGAAGAATCTTTGTTAACCACATTAGGGTTTGTATTTAATTACACTGTGGTATCAGACAAAGTATAACAAAACATACTACAATTGAGATATAAGAGCGGCTAGATATAAAGTTTTGAGAATGAATTTTGATGGCTATAAGAGTAGAAGACCAAAGTGGAATATGATGGATGGACTGTGTGAAAGATGATATGGCTAGAAAGGGGGTGGGGTGACTACTGAGATGACGACTAACAGAGAAGCATGGAAGAAGATATGCTACGCCGGCCCCAAACAAATTGGGATCAGGCCAAGACGATGATGAGCGGCGAACCAAGTAGTACCTATATGGGTGTCGCAGTAAGATGGTTATAGCTGTCATATGGATATGTCACCTACCGGATACACCGTGTATAAACTTCCGGCAAAATATAAGACCACATGGATGCATCCGAGGTCGAAATATTGGCACCTGATTGATTATGTTATTGTCCGACAAAGAGATATTTCCCAAGTGCATGTCACTCGCGTTATGCGTGATGCTAATGCGGTCTGCTCCACGGATCATCGTCTTGTCGTTTCCAAAATGAAGCTCCGACTATATCCTCCTTGCAGATCACAAGGTGTGAAGCCTAAGCGACTAGATATAGAAAAATTGCAAAGTCTAGAGGTGCGTAAGAACTATGCACAGGCAGTTAGTGATGCGGTCCGAACGGTAGACATTGAGAATGGTGATTCTGTGGCTAATTGGCATACGCTCTCATCCAAATTAGTCGCGGCCGCCTCGCAGACACTGGGTATAAAACCTAGCAGACACTGGGTATAAAACCTAGCAGACACTGGGTATAAAACCTAGCAGACACGAGGACTGGTTTGATGACAACTATGAAATTTTATCAAAATCTATTCGGAGTCACCGATCTCTCTTACGTCAGCATCGGGACGACCACCAAGCGGAGCAAGTCAAGCAAGGTGGTGCCAGGCTGCGGAGATATGTACGGGAAGTAAAAGACCAGTGGTGGTGACATAAGGCCGAGCGCATGCAGTGGCTCGCTGACATTCAAAAGCTGGGTGCTTTTTTATGATGAGGTCCGCTAAATTGTTGGTGTAGCAATTCGTAATAAAGTGCCTCTGAGATCCCTCGATGGTACACAATTGCTTACCAACAAACGAGATGTACTCAAAAGATGGGCAGAGCATTTTAACAGCTTGCTCAATGTTGACCGAGGTGCGGATATTTCTTATATCAACTCGATGGCATCGCTTCCCACGGTCAACAAGCTGGATGACCCACTGACTTTGCGCGAGGTTGTTGTTGCCGTTCAACAACAGCAGAACAAAAAAGCGGTCGGCATTGACAATCTGCCTGGGGAACTGTTGATGTACGGGGGTGTGGAATTGCACGAAGCCGTCTGGAAGCTCTTTGCTCAGATGTGGGATGAGGAGCGAATACCTGGTGACTTTCAAGTCTCTCGTATTTGCTCTCTTTACAAGAACAAAGGTGACAAATCTGATTGCAATTCTTATAGGGGAATCTCCCTCCTGACTTCTCCAGGTAAAGTTTTTGCACGAATTTTGCTCAACCGCTTGATGCCCTTGTCTGAAGACATTTTGCCTGAAACCCAATTTGGCTTCCGGCCGAATCGAGGCACATGCGAGGCCATCTTCTCTGTCCGCCAACTCCTAGAGAAGAGTCGAGAGCAGGGTCAACCTTTGCACCTTTGTTTTGTTGACTTGGAAAAAGCTTTCGACTGTGTGCCTCGAGAAGCCTTATGGGTGGTATTGACAAAACTTGGATGCACGGACAAGTTTGTAAGAATGATCCGACTCCTGCATGATGACATGCGTTGTTGTGTTAGTGTGCAGGGCGAAGATTCAGAGTTCTTTTCTGTGAGCTGCGGCGTGAAGCAAGGCTGCGTACTCGCTCCAACTCTGTTCGCCCTGTACTTTGCAGTCGTAGTTCGGGATGCCTTGCAGACTTTGTCCGAGGGTATTCGTATCCGTTTTCGTGTCAGTGGCGGCGGTGTCTTCAACTTAACTAGACTTAAAGCTCGCACCAAAGTGACCCATGTGACTATCACTGAGATGATGTATGCAGATGACTTGTGCTTTGCGGCGGAATCCCCAGAAGGTTTACAGAGACTTATGTCGAGTCTTGATGAGTCATGTCGCAGATTTGGCCTTAAGATCAGTGTAAAGAAGACCGAAGTCATGGCTCTTGATACACTGAGCAGTGGCCCAGTCAACATTAAGCTCAGTGACGTCTTGCTTAAGCAGGTAGACAAATTCAAATATTTGGGCAGCACTATAACATCCAGGTGCCTCCTTGATAACGAAGTCAACAGCAGAATTGGAGCCGCTGCTACGGCCTTTGGCAGACTTCGTGCCAAGGTGTTCCGCTCGCATGACATAAAGCGCTATACGAAAATAGCTGCGTATATGGCAATAGTTCTGCCAAATCTCTTATATGCCTCCGAAACATGGTGTCTATACCGCAAGCACGTTCGCACATTAGATAGATTCCATCTGAAATGTCTACGAGACATTATGAACATCCATTGGTCGGACCATGTTCGTAACACGGAAGTACTACGGCGAGCTAATGTCGGTGGAATAGAGGCTTATATAATGCGGCGTCAGTTGCGGTGGGCTGGCCATGTCTCCCGAATGTCTGACGACAGAGTGGCAAAGCGCATCTTCTACTCAGAACTGCGGGATGGCAAGCGGAGGCAAGGCGGCCAACTCCTTCGGTACAAAGATGTGCTTAAGCGCCACATGAAGCGGTGTGGTCTAGAGATGTCACAATGGGAGGCAATGGCAGCGGACCGGTCACTGTGGAGGCATACCGTGAGCACTAAGGTGTTTGTGTTTGAAAGGCGACGTAAAGAGGAGCTCGATGCTAAACGAGACGAGCTCAAGGCCCGACCACCCGCGGCCATCCAATTTAATTACATCGGAGGGGTGCTGACTTGTCGTGAATGTGGACGCACTTTCACAGCAAAAATTGGTTATATCAGTCACCTGAGGGCACACCAGCGATGTCATCAATAGGCAGATCCAAGTCGCTGTGGCCGAAATCGGCCAGGATCATATATATATAGATATATCTCTAGGGATATAGCTATATGTATATTGTAATATAGTTACATGAAAGTGGTTCATAACCGTCGGAGTGCCCTAATTTTGTTACTGCGATCAATTTCAACGTAGCGCTCGCCGGCTGCTACCGCGGCAATGCACCGCTCGCTTCGCTCGCTCGGCTCGCGCGTAGTTGGTCACAGTTCTATGTCTAACCTAACCTATTTGGTCGGAGTGCCCTAATAGGCTAATAGCTATATTACTAGATCGTGCTCGTATCATAGTTATATTCCTAGTAGGTATGGTAGTTATGAATCGCTTTTATATAACTATACTACGGTATTTAGCTATATCTCTAGGGATATAACTATATGACGGGTACGTCTTACTGCGACATGGACACAGTATGTTTTTAATTTTCGTGTAATCCAGTTATTAATGTCCATTGCTCTATTTGCTCCCCATGCGTTAGAACGACGTCCTACAAAACGGTTTGTTACTATGAAAGCATGAAACGTTTCTAAAAGTTATTGTTACGTATTTTTGTACCTTCTATTGTGGGGGCATTGTGGAATTATATTTGCGACGCAGGTATGCCGGCGGCACAGTCTTGTCACAATTATAATATTTATTGAAGCAGGTCGACGACCTCGAAAGGCATATTTGGACGATAAAACAATAAGAAAGTTTCTTGTCATAAAAATGCTGGGAAATTCGTCTTTGTTCAAGTGGAAATAATAGGACACTGTTGAAAGAAGCTTTCATAAAACTTAATTAAAAAATATTGTTTTTCTTTTATCGTCATCTAGGTCCGTATTATTTTCACCTAATAATATCTTGGGTGAAGTCAATGATTGCTTACGAATACTTACGATTTTACACGGATTTATGCTTCGAGTTTCAAATCTGCCCGAAATTATTTTCATTCAGACAGGTCCCCTATTCGTGAGCTGACAACGTAGTCTTTAAACAAACTGTTTTACTCGTTTTTCATTTTCACACGTATCTCAAAAGTAGACTACAATCTCATTGAATTTTCCGAGCGGACTACATCGATACAAAGAGGATTACGTGTTGGCAACGGTCGAAAGCCGAGGAAACCGTGTTTTAATTAACGGCAGCAGACTTGCGAAGGCTCCCGAATAGTGACGTCACGCCTCGTGTCCGTAAAACGTGCCTATGTGAGAAATGTAGGTATATAATATACAATGCTTTTGATGTATTTGGTCAACAACAACTTTAAGCGCATCGAACTAGCGTGGTGAGGTGATGACATGAAAGTCTCCTGCAAATAGGCGCGACACGTGGCGCGAATCGCACGCGACACAAAGGCACCGCGTGTCGCGCGACGAGCGGTGCCTTTATTTATTTATTTAATACTTCATGCACAGATAAGTACAGAGGCGGACTTAATGCCATAGGCATTTTCTACCAGTCAACCTTTGGGTGATGCAGAGACAAACAGTGGTAGGTGCAATTATGAGAAATTGTGGAATACATATGCCTTTGTGCAGGTGCCTTTGTGTCGCGCCTGTTTGGTGGAGGCTTTATACGAACGATAAATGTTAGTTCATCCAGACATTCGTATAGATAGTTGCGTTTGTTTGTTATTCTTCTTTTCATTATGACGTTGATATAAAATGAAAAAATATGTTTAGTTATTGTTCAGGGTTGAAATACATTCCATTCAATACTTCAGCTAATGAAGGCACTGATGAAAATATTATTTTATTGATCGTGTCTTCAAATGTTTGCTTGATTCGTGCGTCAGGTTAGCATGTTGTTAATTACATTGTTTGTTACAAGTGAAGCTAATAAAAGCGTGTTAAAAAAGAAGGGTAGATTTTTTACACTTAAGTAAGTACATATATATTTTATAGGTAATTAAATTAACATAATGTCGAACGATAAAAAAGAAATCTCATCAATTACTTATTTAATGACGGTCAAACTGGGTCATCTTATCGCAGAACTCAGTCCCGCGAATTTCTTCCAACAAAACAGCTTTATTCTCAACAATAAAGTGATTCATCCCATGTTGAAAGCTTCCAGACCTGCTGATAACCTTAGAGTCACGGTTAAATTATTAGTAACTGGAGTAGTATGTTTAGATTCATTGCCACCAAACAAACAAGGAGCGCTCTTTGATCACGTATTGATTGATAACGAGTTGAGAATCGATCCGATGATGTATTTGTGTATGACGCGATTTGCTTTTGTTCTGTGATCGTTATCTTTTCACCATTATCGGAAATGGCTAGTGTTTTAGCGTATCAATTGATTAACTAAATGGCTGACTTTATGATTCCTATACTCAAATATTTCTATGTCATGCCACTCGTATCGAAACAAATAAAAAGTCTAGCATAGATCTACGTTCCGATACGAGTACTTAACTGATTTGACCACTGAACACTGCACAAGCATAAGTGGTTGATGTACGCACGGATGTAAAAATATCGCGGCGTTATTTTTTCGCGCACTGGATTTTCAACGCTCTGTTTAGCGCCGAGAGTAGAAAATCCAACAGTGTTTTTTAGACGCGCTGGAATGCAGTCTGTTGGATTCTCAATGCTCGGCTCAACACTGAGAGTTGAAAATACGGTGCGCGATAAAATCCCGCCGCATATTTTACGTCCGTGCGAATGTCCGCTAAGGGATGATCTCAAAGTGGCCGCTGATTAGTTGGCTGCAGATTAGGTGGCCACATTTAACTCATAAAATATTTAAATTGAACCATTGACTCGAAAGAATAAGGCTTAATTAATGGAAACCGACAATGCTTTCGACATCGAGACATTTTCTTACATTGGATTTAATATAATATCTTATTTGAAGTGTCCTAAGGGTGAGTCGAATGACATTTAAACAAGTCCACCCCGTCAGTTGCCGGTGGCAGGGCGTTGTTCCTCACCTCCTTCCCTTGTAAACTGTATCATACGACCCACGAACGGCGGTAGATTTGATGATATTACCTATTGCAGTTTCGAATGCTTTTGTGGGACTTAAAAAACATTTATTATCGTTCCCAATTACCATTGTAAATAATATATATTTTTTTAAGTAGGAAATAGCCTAGGAAATAAATGTAGTGTACTGTATGTAGGTAACTCTACTCTACTTCTTCGGGAAAAACAGGCGTCATGTTATGTAAAGGAAATAAACA
Source organism: Fissipunctia ypsillon (assembly GCA_947568875.1). Lineage (NCBI taxonomy): Eukaryota > Metazoa > Arthropoda > Insecta > Lepidoptera > Noctuidae > Fissipunctia > Fissipunctia ypsillon. The sequence goes on along the minus strand of OX387660.1, from coordinate 18,944,962 downwards.
ATTTATTTTTCCTGCCGATTTGACAAAATTGTTGTTGAGAGTAAACAACAATTATTTAAACAGAACAATAGTTTTTAGTGATCTACCTTATTGGTGTAAAAATTCTGAAAATAAATAATCTATCCTTCTCCATACATACGTTTTTTTTTAAGATTAGGCCTAAGCCAAAGATTACTTACCTGCACCTACATTGGCGCCTGGTTCTCTGTGGGTTCTCCAAGAAAGTCTAATTACTTTTCACTTTAAATAGCCATTTGAACGAATAGCCCGACGTCTGGGAGCATTGACTGACGATCGAATCTTTTGAGTTCAAAGTTCTACCTGTTGAACTTTTGTGCCCATATTGAGTCCAGTCAGAGAACTCCAGCCGAGAATAGCTTACTATCTATTGAGTTATTTATTACTCAAACATACGTCTGTGTTTAGCCGCACTTTGAGGTTCAACCGCGTCCGTAGTCTAGTAGATTTGCGGATGGTCTTTTCTCCATAGAAACGCTTTCGCCTCTTTCCTTTCTGGTTTATAACCAAAAAATTATCAGTCGTCCCATACATCTGGTCGAGTAGATATTGAAGTTTTGTATGGGACGACGGATTTTTTTTTTCTCACGATTACGATGTTGGTCCCTGGGAAAAAGTTGTTCAGATTGATGGTCTGTACCTCCCCTTTAATTTTCGCTAGTCCGAAACCGGACACCCTGTATATCCTTCTTATTCAGTTTATGAAATATCTTTTAAATTGATCCAATATTGGAGGAGGGAATAGGCGAGAGCCAAACCTCGAATTATGACTTTTACTTAGGCTATTCAGTCGGATCTGCAGTTGTCCTTATCGCACGAATTTGAGGGCGGGGCTCCCGCAGAGCGACAGCAATAGTTTCTTCAAATACCTGTCTCTCCGCCCGCATTTCCTCTCAATGAATCAGCTCGTCCGAGGAAGTACTTCAATCATAGCTATGTCTGCCGTCAACCAGAGGGCCAATTACGTAACACGCATTAGGAATTGGTTTCATTTTGACAGTTCAACAACATTCATTGCGTTATTTACGTTGTGGAGCAGACAATTTTTCGAACATAAGAAGCAATGAATTAGCAATATGCTTCAAAATCATTCAGATTGTGATTGATAGTGTTTTACGCAATTAGAGTGCTGTTTTGCTTTGTATCTCAACTCATGGCGGTGTATTAACATGAGACATTTCAGCTTTGGGTCTGGGATGGCACCGCACCTGTGATTGATTGCAGACGTCCGTTTACCATCAGTAAGCCCCGTGTTTGTTTGCTACCTATTAGCATCAGCATAACAGCGCGCGCTGTGCACGCACAACATGGTATCGGATAAAATTGAGTTGTTTTCTTGTTCTTTGAACGACTTTACTTTGGCGACCTCTAGGGTGTTATGTTATAATTAAGTTTTTCTGTGTTATGTTTGTTTAGTTTATAATAGGTAGTATTTTAATAATAATTAGAAAGTATGGAGATCTATATGTAGACTTAACTATCGCATTAGGGCAACCTGTAAGGTGTTATAATAATAAATAAACATGACGCTGATGGTAACTATTCAGTAATCTGTGGCTGATGATATGACATCGCCTCTTTTGCCATAACTAGTTTTAGCCTTACAACATATCGTTCTATAGTTTACTTAATGTTTCATGATTGTTTCCAGGCGATACTCGAGAAGTACTGCCCCTCGATAGCTGCCGGCGGCTTCTCATGCTGCAGTGACGAGCAGCTGGACGCGTTCGCAGCGAAGATCGTTCCCGCTGAAAACTTCCTACAAAGATGTCCGTCATGCTTCGAGAACTTTCTCCTGCATATTTGCGGGATGACGTGCTCGCCCAATCAGAGCGAGTTCGTATATCCTTCTTCGATTGCTCCGTTCAATGGTAAGTTACATTTTTTTAACTTTTTTACACAGCCATCTTAGTGCTAGTGATCGTTATAATATCATCAATCTTATTAATTCCTGAGAACATAATATGTAAATAAATAGATATTGGCTTCTTAAATGAAAAACTAGCTGTAGTACACAGTGGTATTGTGTACTGAAATTTAGCCGTATAAAATATCTATGAACGGCCCTAATGCTAGGATCGGTGAGTTCTGTGATGCGCACATAATTAATCAGCCTTTAATGATTCCACTGCTAGGACACAGGCCTCTCTCTTCCTCCTTTCTATAAGCCGTGTCCCAGGCCGCAGAGCGCGTAGCAGTCCACCACCAGTGAGGCAATTCTCGTAATTTTAAGAACATTCAGTCTGATCTCAGTCTCAATATGTCAAATATACCTATAATTTCCCTACATTTTTGACATTTGATTGTCGCTGAGATGAGATTGCGACTAGATTTTGAACGTTTTTAGTTATGGGAATTGGGCTTCAGGTGGTGGAACCTCTGGGGGTTCTATGACATGCAAGTTATTTCAATAAATTTTAACCTGTCGTTTGTTTCTTTCCAGCCACACACGAAAAGGTCACCGTCGTGACCTACGACCTCAGCTCTACGTATATGCATGCTACCTTCAACTCCTGCTCACAGGTAAAGTACCTAATGAAAATTGGTTATTTAAAATAAATAAAAAACAGCTGTTCCATACATTTTGACCGTGTATTGCACCATTGTATGAAACAGCAGTTTTTTTTATATAACCGACTAAATACATCTACGCTGGGGGGGGGGGGGGGGGTCCAGAATCGTGTGCTGCATTCATGGTAATAGTTTGCGCGTCGGTATTCTTTACACCGCGTATGAAACGTCAAACATGTTTCGGTTCAACAAGTTATGTGACAATGCAAACGTGGTTCGATACGTAGGCAAAGAACAGAGTTTTCAACATGTTTTTATTTATACGAATGATTCGCCATTTCAAACTTATAATGTCTTGTTTGACATGAATGAATACGTGGCTTGTTGATGATGAATTGATACGCAGAATATCGATTGGCTGATGTTGTTTACACATAATAATATCATGATCACTTCATGAATGAGTCGACACGGTATGAATGATTTCCGTGTAAATTGCAGGTCGGCTCGGCACAGGTAACGTGCTGACATTATAGAAATGAAAAATGTATCTACCGTCTATTTGTATATTTTATTCTATTCTACTTAGCTTGCACTGTGCAGATTTTTTTAGGGTTCCGTAGTTAACAAGGAACCCTTATAGTTACGCTATGTCCGTCCGTCCGTCCGCAGCTTAGCTCAGAGACTCTTAGTACTAGAAAGCTATAATTTGGCATGGATATACATATTAATCACGCCGACAAAGTGGTAAAATAAAATCATGAAAAAAAAATTTTAGGGTACCTCCTGTACACGTAGTTTTGGATATGTGAAAAAATTCACGGTAGTAGTATATACAACGAAGTTAAAAGGAAAACTATCACAGTTATGTAGGCTTTACAAGTTTACGAGTAATAGTCGACCAACTTACATTTACAGTTGGAATGTATGAGAGAACATGTTTTGCAACTACAATGTTAAGTTTGTTCTTGGAATAAATTCATCCCAACTACGGAATCCTGCATTGTGCGTGGTGCGACACGCACTTGGCCGGTCTTTTTTAATTTCAAAATGGGCAAATGGTTTTTAGCTTTATAATATTAATTTATTGACCTTCCTTATCGCACACACGTAAGCACTTTGTGAGATCAATAAAAGTCATCGTGTTTAATGCTCTTTGTTTTATAAATTAATATGCGAGGGCAATATTTAAGATTCCTTTTAGACCAATATTCAACCTAAGACTTGGTTGAATATTGGTGTAAACGAACGAGTCGAAGTTCGTTTCTATTTTCAAGTATTTAATCTTCGCGTTCTTGAAAACCACGAATGTAATGATGATGGCTGTTATTTTCGTATACATTTAGTTTTATCTGTGTGTATATGACTCAAGTCTATATCTAAGAAATGGCAAAATAAATAAAGCCTCACGTGTGTAAACAACAGATACAAACGTGCCGTCTTTTTGTTATCTTATCGTCTTAGAGTAACATCTGAAATATCAATTTAGCTTTCGATAAAGATTGAGCGTGAAACGCTAGGACGTTACCGGAGTCAAGTCCTGGATTTAATTTATATTATGACGGTTTTATGGCTCAGTGACGGAGGTCGTCTACCGGACGAATCCAATTAAACCTATTATAAATATTTCCATTTTGTATGTTATTTCGTCTAGTTATACTTGTTGGTTATACTTGTTTCGTAGGTACCTCTCATCTCACCTCATGTGCGTCACAGTATTTACCTCTCAGAAATCAACTTAGATAATAATCTTCCACTCCACCTGCTATCAGTTCAAAGACAAAGTAATAAATAGAAATCCCTTCTCCTTATTATTAATTCGATTTAAAAACCCCTCTTACCTTATTCCCCCGTTTCTTATCCTCAAAATTATTATATTAGTCTAGTTTATTTTTTATTTCTACAAAAGTGCACGTTACTTTTTTATGTAGCTATATTGTAACATCCATAATGGACGGATGGATGACCCCAGTAACACAGGTTTATCCTAGCATGGGGGTCATTGATCATTTTTTGTACCAGGATATTTCCACGCTTAAATACCATACCATCCCAAAAAGCAAACAATGCCTTGCGAATACAATATAATAATACCTTTAGGGTGCTGTTGAGGCTTCCACCCTATTGTAGTGCGTCAGGTATGTTCGCTGATGCGCACACTGACGATTACTTCGCAATAATGCGAAAGAAGGTGGCGTCGATGACACGCAGAGTGGGGGGAAGCACCAACAGTATCTTGAGGGTCTTTGCTGAAAGGCTGGATGGGCCTACCATGGGTAGATTTATCAAGCTTCATGTATTACATGGGGCTTGATGAAACTATCTGTGGTCATTATTATACTATCACCTTTTTTTTGTTTTCTACGTATATTATTATAAGTACTAACATAGTTTATAAGCTAATTGTAGACACTAACACAAGTGGGCCTATGTAGTCTTTAAATAAAAGATTTTTATTTTTTTATTATTTATTTAAATCAAGTGTCACCTGTATCTGTGTACTTTTTTATGTCAAATAAATAAATAAAAAAAAATATTTGCCAGAAACACGGTATACACTATGTTAATGCAATGACATTACGAATAGGTCTACATGTTTCACCATTAAGAGCTTTTACGACGTACGGCATTTCATAAAAACTTTAAAGTCCTTGTTTTTCGAAATGAATGTACGTTGTAAACGCTCTCAACTGGTATTAAAAATATTATTTATAAGATTCAACTAACTCTGTGTTTACAAACAGGTGCAAGCGCCATCAACCAACCAGTTGGCTCTGGACCTGATGTGCGGCGAGTACGGAGCGGAGTACTGCACGCCCGAGCGCTGGTTCAAGTTCATGGGCGACGTGACCAACTTCGCGCCCTTCCAGATCAACTATGTCAGTGATCCGGTGCCTGAACATGGGTTGATGCCGTACGATCCTATGACGAGACCCTGTAATCAAGGACCTCCCGTGAGTCATATTGTATTTTTTAAATATTTTATTTATTTTATTTTACAGTTTTTGGAAAACTTACAGCTAAACACTTTTGTAACAAAAATAAGGCCAGTTAAAAGTTTTCCCAGATAGAAGAGAGCATTATAAACAAAATGTAGTCGGGTAGGTAGACAGTATTTGAGTAAAAACAGTATCTTATGTAAAAATGTGTTTCAAACAGCGCAAATTGTGATTAATTAATTTACGTGATCAAAAAAGAAATCACAAAGAGTCCTTTTTAATTTAGTTATGCCAGTATTGAAAACATCGGTGTCGACGTCCCGGCAGGCCGCATTGTACGTATGACTCGCACTGATTAAGTATGAATTTCGTCTGTAATTCGTTCCTACCACAGGAGTATGCAATAGACAAGGATTGCGCAGCAAAGCAGAAGGAACCCGCAGTCTGATATTGTTCAGCGATTAGGGAAGCTCGGTTGAACCGTTAGCAATTCTAAATAAAAACGCCAAGTCTGCAATTCTTCTACGTTCAGAAAGAGGAAGTAGATGAAATATTTTACAGTGTAGGAGATAAGTGGGAGAGTAAGTTTTATATATTCAGGGTTTTCATAGCAATTCATGTCCTGGAGGGAGATTTTTGCAAGTAACTGAATTCGGACTCGGATTTGGCGAAGCAAGGAAAACTATTTGGATATAACCTTTCTAGTTCTTATTTGAAAAAGGTCTTTGTCCTGCAGTGCAGTGGGAAAATACCGGCTTGTAATATTAAGTAAAAAAAAAATTGCCAGTCACGGGGACTGCTGACGACAGAAGTGACAACTGAAACGTAAAACTATGCAAAGCATGTGGCATGTCAGTGACGCGAACCCGTAAGATTACCCCCTCCCTACCAAAAATTGCTCAAAGCCCCTAAAGAAGTTTCTACTTTAAAAATGTTATTTGCTCTTAAAATAACACTTTAGGTACTTATCCCCAGGGCCAGCCGGGCTGCTCGTGCCTGGACTGCAGCGCGTCGTGCCCGGCGCCGGCGCCGCCCCCCCCTGCGCTGGCTCCCTTCACGATCCTGGGCGCGGACGGGTACGCCGTCGTCATGGCCATCGTCTTCGTCATCTTCACCACGCTGTTCCTCAGTGGAGTGTTCTGCTGCACCCCTCAGGAGAATGTTGTCGGTCAGTATGGTGTGATTTTTAATTATGAGGAAGTTGTTGGTGGAACGGTGTTCAGATGCTTAGAGTTTGTTCAAGATCTTTTTATGATAATCAGTGATCGGATATTCGGATGCATATTTACCTAAAGTTGAGGTGTTGGCTAATATGGAATGCACTTTTGTATCGATCGTAAAAATTTCTCGATTCAGGAATTGATAAATTTAGTACTTTTTGACTATAGAATCGACCCGCACTACCCTTCGTCTTACACCCTACATGCACATATATTTGCATCGGGGGTTATAAATGAATTTCAAGTAAACGAGCAAAAGAATATTTGATCCCGGTGTCTCGGTATTTTTTAAATAAATAATATCACATGTTTTAGAAGTCGTTTCCATACCATGTATTCAATTAGTTTTGCATTCCCGGATTTTCTGGAATCCCGGGATTTATATTAAGAATGAAAAAAATAAGAAGCCACTTCCATAATTTCTTAGCCAAAAATTAACTTTAGGTGCATCCGATTATCCGATCTCTAATGATAAAATTCATCCTATACTATAGATACATTATCGCAATACATTATCTACTGGATAAATTCAATATTGTTACAGTAGTTTCATGAAATTATCAGTAAGACAAGTTATTTTGTTTTTATAATCATTGCAGCTAAAATAAGATCTAAAAAAATATTATTATTTAGGATGTTATTGCAAACTCCAAACATTTGCATGTCTTTTACCATGAGATTTGGCTAAAAGATATCCAATAAATGATTAGGTCGATCTTTCAACTGGTCAATAAGTTAGGTATTATTTTCCATATTACCCTAAACACTACAATAAACTATTTCACAGTAGCAAGTCGTCCATTTATGCAGCGCATGTTTCGTATATTATAATATATGATATATTTACTCCCCTTCTAATTCAAAAGACGTATTGTTAATACATTAAGAACTTAATGCTACACTTATTAAGGGTATTTATTTGTTTCTCATATATAAGAAAACGTATATTTACTCTCATTATAACAATGGATAAGGTTTTGGAGCGTAGCTAGTAAATAGGATTATTAGAATTATATTATTATGTATAATTTATTCTGGAACCCTCTTCTAATTTACATAGACTTGATTTTTAAATACTAACGGAGACGGTTGTTCATAACACCGCTAATATAGTCTTTAAGTCAAAGTGTTAGGGTATATTTGATTTGTATTAATCGTAGAGATCTATGGCCAATTTCTACTGGAGTTATTTTGTTTTAAATACTGAAACTAGGTTCTGGATAAGGATGTGAATATTTCCTCTTTCAAAAAACCAGCGTCAGACAGCATCTGTCTGGCATTAATGCTGAAATGAACCTTTTTGTCGCAGCCGTGAGGCACACTATTGTTGTTAAAACATTATTTACACTTTTTTATTTTGTTATTTGTATTTTGTGTTTCACGAACTGTGTCCAAATAAACATTATTCTTTCTTTAGCTTAAAAATGGTGGACATTGGCCTTGGTTGTCTAAAATATTATTATTTTATTTTGAATTCATTACAACTATGGTATAAATAACTCTGTATACATATTATCATGACTTAGTCATAGAAACTGTGTTACCATAACCTGTTAGTATGACAATTACTTTGTAGCCACCCTAAACTACCTTATTGACGAGCCTATACTTAGACTTAATTCTGATCTAAGTTACTTTCCCATGAAAAAGTAAGATTTATGAAAAATGTCCAGATATTTGGATTTACTGGGCCAAAAATCACTGATGATCAAATAAAAACAAAATGGCGGAAAGTGGTGTGCTGAAAGGAATGATGTTACACAGAATACATGACAGTTGCCGTTGCTAAACAATTAAAAGACTTCAAATATAAAAAAAATATCTACTGAGTTCCTTTCTTTAGTCTTTCGGTGCCGGTTAGTTTCACTGAGCGTATGTCCAGTTTAGGCGTTAACGTCGCGTTGGTGTCACGTATACGCTGCGTAAATGTGTAGACGTGATTCTATAAAAAAAACGTCGCGTTTCCGCAGCGTATACGCAACGTATACGTTCGACGACTGCATATGCTAGAGCAACGTCAGATGCGAAGGCTGGGGGTGGATCAGCACATGTAAACCGCGTTCAAGAGCTGTCAGTGTCAATATTCTACAACAATGATGACACTGCCAGCTTTTTAACGCGGTTTACATGTGCTGATATCTTTTTCAGTTTCATTGATGAAATTCGCCCTTACTTAGTTGGTAATATTTAGATTTAAAAGAGTGTCCATGGAGTTTCTTGCTCGTTGTTCTCCATACGAGCCTACTTACGCCTTGGAATGGGCAAATAGCATCATGTTTCTGACTGACCGACTCCTTGACAATTCAAAAATGCCTGTAAATTGTTGAGTTTTGAGTTTTTGAGGTAGTAGTTAGTCAATAAGGTAGTGGGTGGCTGTTGCGGTGACGTAACGTTGGGTGGTGTTGGGACAGACGGGTGGGCGCGCGGCGCGGAGCGGCGGCGCGGCGGGCCCGAGACCAGTCCGCTGCACTCGCACCGCTCCAGTACGTACTCACCGCCGTATACCGCGCTCGTACACGCAGCTTCTGTGTTTGTACCACCTGCTTAGATGTACGTACAAGGATTTGTTGTCGCGTGGCTAAAATCGGAACTAACGTCGCAATCTAGTTTTTTCAATACAACTTCTGTGACAATTTCACAAATGTTTAACAACAGCGCCCCTTGTCAATGCCATTCAGGCGCCAAAAGATCCTTGTACAGTCCATTCACAGTTATTTTTACCTCTGACAGCAGCAACCCAATATCATCCTTAACGTAATGAAAATAAAGGTTACTGTGATTTGACAGACTTTTTAATAACAGCAACCTTATTGCAATGATTATAAAGATCACTATGAGTCTGATCAGAGGTAAAATAACTGTGAACGATCTGTAGCACTAGAGTTAACCGGAATTAAGTCAACGCACGACAGTAGTAACACTTGAACTACAGAAACAGCACTTACTGCTACTAAATAGCGCTGACAAAATCAAATTGTTACCATGGACGTGCGGTTGACTGTCCTAAATGGCTAACGATTGTTCGCACCTTAAATTACCCATTTTTGCGAAGTTTTGGCATGCTACCTTAATTGCATCTCGAATTAACGTTGTAGTGCACTAGCGCACGTCAATAATTGTAATTAGAACCATATTTCAATGTACGTAAGAGTCACATTATTCTTAGAAATGTTAGTACAGTCGTTATCCTTTTATACGCACCATTGACGCATGGCAATGCGATGATGATGAAACTAAAATGTAGGATTTTGGTAATTACACTGTCACGTTTTCATTGCTTCACTTGGGTGCTGCAGTTCTTGCTACTTCTGTGGTAAACCTAATCAATATCATGTGTTGGAAACTTTGGCACAATTGTGCAATGCTTATACATAATGCATTTATCACTTAGTGTTTGGTAGCAATAGCGAGGAGTGGGGCGACTTGCACATTCCCATTCATGTTAGTTTAAAAGTGAATGCTATTTGTCTGAAATGTTTAATTTGCACAAAACTTGACGGCTGTCACGTTGCTTTTCCTCCACCTGACCATACAAAAGGCGCTTTCATTTCGGCGATCCGGGAAATTTGAAAACTGAATAACAATTACACTTAAAAATATCCCAAGGAAAATATGTGCTTGAATTATCGGCTGTCGTCGGATCTAATATAGAGCTGTTACAACCATGGAAGTACTTTCCTGTTTTGTATGCCATGATAGATTAACAACTCTGTGCAATACGAAAGAACTTTTTAAAACTTGAGTGACATGACGGTCTGTGACCGCAGTCGGTAACTCGACACAGAGGAAACTTCATACAATGATAGGTGCACTACTACAAAGCGCTGTAGTACCTATAACACTTAGAAGCATTGCCTCTGTGGGGGGTTATTCTGTGGCGCGACGCTCGTGCTAATTCAGGAATACGATGATTTCCGAAGTGCGTACTTTTCTTTGGAAAGATGTAAGTGTTTTAAATTACTAAAACTACCATACTCGCCATACCTAACATACATTGTATGCAACACAATTGGAATATTCATAGAGTAGTTCAGGTCAAAATTCCATCCGTTTTAACAAAAACTTCCGAAATTTAGAAGATTGGTTATCCGCGTTAAAACCTCTTACAAAAAAAATGCTTTTATTTTTCTTACTCTGTAAATGTATTTTTTAATATTAATTATAAATAGGTAGGTACTAGTTTTTCGTCACCTTTCTTTTACTTTTTTGATAATTATGTTACAGTATAATGAAAGTATTCAGCATCTACCTCGCATGCTTTATTTGTTTTTGTCTCTAATTAACCACATACACTTCAGTGTTATACATCTTTGTATGTACTCGTATGTAATGTCTTTTAATACTCAAACTTGTTCGTATTTTGTATTTGTCTTTTAATAATGTATTTAAACTGTTTTTGTCTGTAGGTAAAAGTATTTGTAAATGTTTAGATACTGTGTGATGTGTAGGTACTTGTTTTTAAATGTTTAAGAAAAGTCTATGCATATTTTACTAATGGGGAATACAAAAACTTAAAGCCATTACTGATTCTGAAAGTAGTCATTCGTTTCTAAGAGTGTTGTGTGTGTTTTTAGCATGTCAAATAGTCAAAAGCCTAATGGGTATTTTAAATTAAAATAAGGAATAAAAAAGAAATAACAGGAACGATAATGCATGGACTTTTTTAATTAAGATTGTACTGCGGTTAGATATGGTTCTCGATAACGGGGGCTAGCAATTAATGGTTCGATTCTGTAAATTTATGCTGACGTGTTCAGACTTAATGACTATAAAACTAATATGGTGGGCAATCATGTGAAACGTACCATGAAATGTAACATACATTGAAACGAACATGTCGTCCAAATAAATGCAATGCAACATGAAATCTAATATAACAATTTGGCGAATTGTGTTCATTTGTTTAGAGATTTGCTTATTGCAATTAGTACCTTGTTATTTTGATACTTGCATGCCAATTTATGGCAAATGTGTCGTTGACTCATTGCACTAACAATTTATATACCTGCCATCTTTTGTACCACATTTACTGCAAATAAATGACTGACTTGATTTTCTATCGACGTATGTTACGTTTCAAATAATTATATGTATGCCATCTACCATAAAAAGCCACTTTTCGTGAGCCATATCTTTCCGCAAATCCTAATTTAAAAAAAAACCTAAATATACTTTATACACAGGTGTAGCATCGGAAAACAACCAGGAGATGACGACTAACCCCCCGCCCGCGGGCTGGGTCGACCAGCCGGACGGCGGCGTTGGCGATGCGTCGTTCTTCGAGAAGCTCGGCGCGGAGACTGAGACCAGGATGGAGGACTTCTTCCAGTGGTGGGGAACCATCATGGCGTCCAGGCCGTGGATCGTGCTGTTTGTTGGTAAGTGCTCTCAGATATACAGGATGGCCTGTAAATAATGGATCAAACGTAACGGGTAGGTGGCTCACCTGATTTCCAACAACTAATTTCAATTGTTTAAAAAAAACCGCTACGGTATATATTTTTTATCCAAGATTTTATTTATTAATTCAATTAATAAATTGAACTAAAATTCATTTCGTAGTTGAAAATACATTTCATTTTTATTTTTCCCATCAGAATCTGTATTAGTGTAGGTATTTACGTAACTTTACGAAGACAGAACCGATTTCTAAAGAGATAACCGTCTAATCATAAGACTCCGCTTTTTATCTAATCCATTGCAACATGAAATGTAATTCAACAACTAGGCGAATTTGTTTCATTATATGTTACATTTCATGTTGCATTGCATATATTTGGATGTTCGTTTTAATATATGTTAATTACGTTTCACATAAGTAAAAAGTTTTGTTACAAAAGCGAGCATTCACAAGAATTTGGTACATAGGTACAGGTATAGGTATTTTTACGTAAGGTACCGTCATGGCGGGTTACTTTGACTCTAGGCATAACTTTGGCCCAAATGGAGACAAATGTTTAGTGTCATTAAATCCACACAACAGTTCCACAAGTACGCGTCTATATCGTCATCTATTAGTTACTGAAGGAATACGACGTTCGGTTGTGTGGTCGCGATACGGCGGGCAGTTCAAATATTTGTCTAGATTTGGGCCAAAGTTATGCCTTGAGTCAAAGTAACTCGCCTTGACGGTACTGAAACTGATTCCCAAACTAAGCCAGCACCCTAATTGCGTAACACACTATCAATCACAATCTGAATTATTTTGAAGCATATTGCTAATCCGTTGCTTCATATGTTCGAATAATTTGTCTGCTCAACAACGCAAATAACGCAACGAATGTTATTGAACTGTCAAAATGAAACTGATTTCTACTGTGAGTGTGTTACACAATAGCCCCGCAGGGCTTGTATTTTGGGAGTCAGTCCTTAGACGTGGAGCATTATTAGAAAATGTGTATTCATCACTAAACGAACCCCTTTTTGTTTCCTACAGGTCTTTGCATTGTGGTGGGTTTAGGCCACGGTATCAGCTATATGATAGTGACGACGAATCCCGTGGAGCTGTGGGCCTCTCCCACGTCTCGCTCGCGACTCGAGCGCGAATACTTCGACTCCCACTTTGAACCCTTCTACAGGTGAGCTTTACTTTATTGTTGCATTGTATAATAATTACTTGTCCTGACTGACTGATTCATCAACGCAGAGCCTAAACCGCTGGGACTACAAACTTGAAATTTTAGCAGTTGATGCCTTTTATCTTGTAAGCATTCTAAGGAATGATTTTTGGAAATTCGACCTTTAAGGGGGATAAAAGGGGGTATTTTGTTTGCATGATAAAATCTTATTTCTTGAGTTAATAAAATTGAGACTTGGCACGAATACTTATCTAAGTACATTATAAAGTTTGTCATTTTTTGTTTTTATAAACTACCCCGTAAAGGGGGATTGGGGGGTGGCAAAGTTTGTATGGAAAAATTTTAACGCGCGGTCCGATTAACTTGAAACTCTTTTGACCGAAAATAAAGAATAACGTGTATCAGTGTTTTTTGAAAATCCACCCCTAACGGGGTACTAAAGTACGAAATCCACGAGGACGATGTCGCGGGCGAAGTGCTAGTAAAAATATAGAATCACATGTTAAGCCCCCAAGATTAGAAACACTGTATTATACGTTTGATATTAAACATCAATGTATTATTGTAGACATATTTATGTACTGTACAAACGTATCGTAGCTTCGAACAATTTTAACACCCCTTACTGTTTGGTTTAATTTGTATTATGGTGTTAATTTTTAGTAAGATATAGAATTTACATGTATAAATTCAACCTTGTTTTAAATAATTTGCATACTATTTGTATCATGGCGGAATGTGTCCTGCGCAAAATGTGGTAAATAAAGATAATTATTTACTTACATAAAAGCACTGCATCACTGCCACAGACAGATTCACAACATATAACATTTGTCCCCAGAACTGAAATGTTGATCATCACATCTAAAGGCCTGCCTAAGATCGAGCACAGCACTCCGAACGGAGACATTAGCTTCGGACCTGTCTTCAATGCGACCTTCCTCAAGGATGTGTTGGACTTACAGAATAAAATCATGGGTGAGAATGCTACACAGACAGTCTAAACATAAGGAACGCCACTTGTTACGATCCTTACATAACAAAGTCGCTTTTCGTATTTGTCTGTGTGACCGCGTTGTTCTTCAAAACTTAGCAACGGATTTTGATGCGGTTTTCACCATCATTTAGAGAATTTATTACAAAACATTATTATTTAAAAAAAAAACATAAACAAAACTGGCGAAATATGGGTGCACTATAGGTGTACCTATAGTGCACCCATATTTCGCCAGTTTCCCCAAAGAGCTGGGCAGAGGTACACCTCTTACAAAACATGTTATGTTACATTAATATTAAACTTACATAATTATAACAACGACATTTTAATGTTTTGACAAGTCGTAAAAACCTCCTTCGTACGTGGTGTCTACGCCCACATGCACGAAATCCGTAGTTTCGACCGAAGTTACGGGCGTTTCCTACTCCGTATCGCTTACGGATATATGATTAATTCGGTTCCCGAACTAAGAATGAATGACAACACGATTTGACAGTTGTCCCTACACCTGATATGTATTTGCCTCTCCGAAAAATTGATTTTTGATACTCGTTTTGGCGGATCAACTACTTTCGAACGGACCCGTATCTTCGTTGACGGACTTAGCTGACGAACGAACGGACGTAAAAAATAACGCGGTGGAATTTTATCGCGCACTGGATTTTCAACTCTCGGTGTTGAACGGAGCATTGACAATCCAACAGAGTGCATTCCAGCGCCTCGAAAAAACACTATTAGATTTTTAACTCTCGACGCTAAGCAGAGCGTTGAAAATCCGGTGCGCGAAAAAAAATCGTCGCCATGTTGTTAAGTCCGTGAGAACGTCGGCTTAGAGAGTAGACTTCCAGCAGGAACGGGTCGCTAGTAGTGAATAAAGAACTAATTTGTAAATATGTTCGGCAGCTCTGGGCAACAAGACAGGTATCCAGGACATTTGCTTCGCTCCTCTGACGTCATCGTTCAGCGGCCCCATCAACCCTTACGACTGTGTGGTGCAGTCCGTCTGGGGCTGGTGGCAGAACGATATCGAGAACTTCGAGGCCGTGGAAGAGGACAACGAATATCTTGATACTATCCTGAAGTGCTCTGGGTAAGTAAGGCTAGCATAAAAAATAAAATAATACATATAGAGTTACACCAGCATTCACCCGGGTTGGCGATTTCGGACTTATCAAACCCGACCCGTCAAACGATCGCCTACTAGAAGCCGTTAAATCCATGTAAGCGCTCAACGGTTTTCACGATTTTATTCATTATTGACGTTTCTAGTACTTTTCTTGTGAACAATCGCTGGTTCATATGAAATTTTTCGGTTTAACAATAAGCCCAGGTTTCCTCTCGATGTTTTTCCTTCACCAATATCAGTAATGCTTGCGTAACTTACAGATATATCCAGGTATACATAGGTACTAGCAGAGAAACGAACAATTGAACACCATGAATAAAAAAAATCCCGTGCACACGATGACCACATATTAGCAAGCGTTACTATAGTAGCCGAGCGCTGCAAGCAAGAATAGTTTTTACGGTGTTCGTATGTTCGTTTCTCTGATAGTTCAGTACAGTCTATCGCACATCAGTGGTAACACTTGCACTTCGAAAACAACCCTTACTGCTACGACATAAAGGTGCTGTCAATCTCTAATTGTTACTCTGGACGAGATTGAATGTACTTTTACAAATATTATAAAATTGTATGGTATAATAGCTTGCTTTTGTTTTAAGGCGAGTCACACGCGTCTTGTGCGCGTGCGCCTGTTGTCGCTCATCGTATGAAGCGGTCCTTCTGTACCTACTGTCCGTTCCAAAAGTATCTGATGAAAGTGTAAACAAACCCTGTTCAGGTTAAATTCTTACACAATCACTGACTAAAGGGAATTAGTAACACATTCATCTGTATTTGGAAGGTTTCAACTTTATATTTCACCATTTTTTCCAACAATTATTGTTTGAATAACGTTGTTATACTGTAAATAAAACATCACCAACGAAATTTTAGGTTATAAAATTAACCACAATTGTCAAAAATTAAAGCTTAAAAATTAAATTGTAAATGGTACTACAAATTCACATCCACAGGTGCGTTTTCTGATCCATTTGTTTACATTTTCATCAGATACTTTTTGAACAGACTATACATATTTTATGGTCCTTGTATTGGGTATGTTACAAGTAGCGGCACGAAACTTTAGCGCTGACCGTTATTGCGCAGAAGTAAAAATTAAGGTACTCGAGGGGGGCTAGCGGGATGAAGGGCGAGCGTGCGTAGCGCCGATTGGCTCTCCAGTCGCATTCGGTTCCCCGAGCCAATACGACGCTCCGCGCCCATCCCGTGTACAGTCGCGTCATAACGTTAATTATTGTTGTTGTGTTTTGTTTGTTGAAATTGTTTGTTAAAGTTTGAATTTGTTTGTTAAATTTAGTTGTTTAAGTTTGTTTCTGTTGTGTTGTGACTTAAAAAGTTAAAAGTGAATAAAGAATGCCTAATCCTGTTTTGAAAAGACAGGCAAGGAAAATGGTTTACGACGTAAATTGTTTTCTAAAAAGGGAATCTATCGAAATAATTGATTCTTTGAAACAAATTAAAACTGAAATTAACGAAGCCGCAAATACTTTACTCAGTCTTTCGGACAGCAGTACTGTAAATTTGAGCCAAATTAAACAAACCGCCGAAATTATTAAGGCGGGAAACATTAAACTAAATGGTCTAATCAGCGATTTAGGGAAAATCCAAAAAAGGACAGCAGAGTCTACTAAAACGTCAATTGCAACAGTAAGAAACATCTCTAATCAAGCCAATAGTTCTGATTTGATCACAGTGTTTAGAACGCCTGGCAAAAAACGGTCCAGAACAAAACCGGTTACAAACATTGATAACTTCGACCAAGGAGTAATAAAGAGGTGCATTCATAACTTTCACAACACAAATCATGAACTTCCTACCGTCGGAAAACTTAAAAGGAAGCTAGAGGAAGACATTAATTTCAAAGGCTCAGAACGAAGTCTTCGGCGAATAATTATGAGTTTGGGATTTCGGTGGAAAAACACCGAAAACAACCGGAAAGTGCTGATTGAGACTTCAAATATACGTTTGAAACGTATCGAATATTTACAAGAAATAAAACGATATCGTCAAGAGGGAAGGCCTATTGTTTATACAGACGAATCTTACGTAGATTCATCGCACTCGTCTTCAAAAGCCTGGACCGATGGTACTACTAAGGGCCTAAAAAAACCTGTCTCGAAGGGACAGCGAGTTGTCATAGTCCACGCCGGGTCTGAAACTGGGTTTATACCCAATGCGTTGCTGACTTTTAAAGCTGGTACCAAATCAGGCGACTACCACGACAACATGAATTTCGAAAACTATGAGAAGTGGCTCCGAACACAGTTAATGCCAAACTTACCACCCAATTCCGTCGTGGTAGTCGATAACGCGTCGTATCACAATAAACAGTGGGATCGGGCACCAGCTTCTACTTCCAAAAAAGTTGACATGCAGGCTTGGCTAACTGAAAAAGGCATACAGTACGAGGAAACACTTTTGAAACCTCAGTTGTACAATTTCATAAGGGCTAACAAGGATAAATTTAAAACATTTTCGATTGATCGAATCCTAGCTGAACAAGGCCATCAAGTGCTCAGACTACCACCATACCACCCAGATCTAAATCCCATCGAAATGGCATGGTCCGATATTAAACAGTATGTAGGCAGCAAAAATGTTAAATGGAGTGTTGCTAAATGTATTGACCTCATACAAGAAAAAGTTTTACTGATGGGTGCATGGGATTGGCAAAAGTTATGCAAAAAGGTGAAGGATATAGAAGAGCAATATGCAAAGAGTGATCATGTCGTGGATTTGGTAACAGAAGAATTTATCATTCACGTTAATGGAGACAGTTCAGACGATAGCATTAGTGAGTTTGATGAAGATGACGCTGCTAGTGCTGACGAACGAAGCAGTCCTGAGCCCGGGCCGTCGACACGTAAATGGCTCTATCAAGACACCATGGAAGGCGTGACACCATTGTCAGATTCAGATTAATGGAAAATAAAAATTAATAAATTGCCAAATAATGTTTTTATTTTCTACTCCCCACAAAACTTGCTAAAACTATATATTAGGTACTTACTATAAACTGTTCACATTTCGTTTAGCACCAGACTTATTATTTGGCATTACATAAAAATAATGTCATAAACATTATTTTGCTAATAAATGTATTGCGTGCGCGACAGTACACATGCGCAGCAATCCCTTCCACGTATCGCTCAGCGCTAGACTTACGTGCCGCTACTTGTACGTCCATTCATATTAAAGTTTCGGTGTATGTCCGTAGCAACCCGTTCCTACCGGACTGCCTGGGCTCGTACCGCGGGCCGGTGCTGCCGGCCGTGGCGCTGGGCGGCTTCCTGGCGCCGGGCGAGGCGCTCGGCAAGCGCTCCCGGTTCCACGACGCCACTGCGCTCATCATCACCTTCCTCGTCAACAACAAGCACGACAAGGAACAGGTACCACATACACTGATGTATCCCATATACTAACGTAGGTGTACGGAAACACAACATCAGAATGATGGGGGAGCCGCGCGGCCGGATCGAACTCTTTCATGAGATACCTCTAATGTTTGCACTCCGCCCATAACTAGTGAGACAAACTTATTGCATTATTGTAGTGAATTCACCAGTAGCATTGCTTACACTTTGTTACAAGACGTATGTATGAGCTTCACAGCTTCACTGTGGCATTAAGACTGCTATACCTACAATTAATCGGCACAGCCGGGCAGTAAAATCGAATATGAACAAGTGCAGTTATTGCTTCGGATCGGCTTTGTTGTTCGACAAATACTGCCAAACCGACAATGCCGGCCCGCTTATGTGTGTAGCAACCCTTAGGTACAATAAAGCCGGCAATTATACTTGTAAGTTGTACTCGTAAGAAGTCAATAAAAACATATTGATTGTAGCTAGTAGGTATAATAGTATAAGGAGAACTGTGACCAATTGTCATTTACTTTGATTAACCTCATACCACTTTTACAGGAGGGGCCACTTGTCACTGTCAGCGGTATAAGCTGGTATTATTTCGCAAAAACACATCGGGTTTTGAATCCCGATCCCAATCAAATGTTTTTTTTTTCTTTTGCAAACTTTCACTTTTAGTTTTGTGACATTTGAGCTCATTCCTCATTTGACCGCTTTTTTTAAATTTAATTCTTATATCTTCGGTTTTGGCCCCGTAGTTCCATTGCAAAAACTCACCCACTTTGTTAAATTAAGGCTCCCCAAACAGGCGCGGTTTAATGCGCGGCATGGTCGCTTTGCGATTCCTTCGTGATTCGCATTGCCACAAGTCCCAGCCTGTGTGTAAAGTCACGCGCAATTTTATGGAAAATGTGTCGCGCCTGTGTGAGGGGGCCTTTATCATTCATATCATTCATACAAATATCTACAGACTGTATAAAAAATAAATACTTTTTACAACAAAACAATTTAGCATAATCTTTGATTTCCAGTTAAAACCAGCGTTAGAATGGGAGAAAGAGTTCATTCACTTCATGGAGAACTACACTAAGACACAAATGCCGCCTTACATGGACATCGCATACACTTCAGAGCGTTCGATCGAAGACGAGCTCGATCGGGAGTCGCAGTCCGACATATCGACGATATTGGTGTCTTACTTCATCATGTTTGCGTACATCGCGATCTCGCTTGGAAGGTTCACTGGATTCTCTAGGCTGTTGATCGATAGTAAAGTCACTTTGGGACTTGGAGGTGAGTTTTATTGAGCTATTTTATCTTATTTGCTCAAGCCTAGATACTTAACTCTTAACATTTGGTCTTTCATTCTTCTTTTTCGCGTGGTTAGTGACTAATCTGGTGTCGAGAGTTTTTATGCCGCCCATGGGCCTATGACTTGGCTTCCCATGCCGTTTATAAATATAATAATAATAAAAATATTTATTTCATAAAACAAGAACACATTGCACTGTAGACATTGTAGATTATAAATTTTACATTTTTCACACTATAAGCACAATTATATAGACTCTATCCCTTAAACTAGGTCTAGCCTGTATCTTAAGAGATAGGGTTCAGCCATATGGGTACAATAAATAATATTGACATTCTGTAACAAGTGAAACCGTGTCGATGCTACGTAAGCTAAGGTTATTCTATGAAATAAATGTAGATAGGTTAAATAGTGTGCTGTGTATGGGAGTGAGAGTTCGTGTATGTGCGTGTTGGCGTGAGTGTGTGTGGGGGTGTGTGTGTGTGTATGAGGGGGGGGGGGGTGCATGTGTGTGTCTACGTGCGTGGATTTTACGATTGGATTTTTACGAGATGTGTGATAGAAGAGCCTCTGTTGTAAGATAGTCCTGTTGTAGTAGCCATTGAGTGATGTTGTGTTTTAGTGTGTGTCTATTTAAATCAAGTATGTTTAGTATTTTGTGTAGTTTCTTATATATATAATTCCCTATGACGTAATATTGGCGCTCGGCAAAGCTAGTTTTATGCGTTACTCCTGCTGGGACATTTGTGCGTTTTTTTGGGTTGGCTCTGGGCATGGCTCTATGAGTTTTGAGGACAGACTGCAAGATGAACAGCTGTCTAACCGTTAATACCTTACATTCATCATAAAGTTGTTTGGTTGGATATAAGTACGGTTTCTTAGACATAACTTTAAGTACGGCTCTTTGCGCTCGCTCTGCCCTCAGGAAGTTTGTTTTAATTGCACCACCCCAAGCAGTAATGCAATATCCGATAATCGACTGACACAGAGCAAAGTAAACCATTTTTAGTGTGTCTAAGTCAGCCGATTCTCTAAGGGATTTAAAAACGTATATAAGACGCATTGTCCGGGTGGTTATCATTTCTACCTGTTTGTCCCATCGTAGGCCATCATCTATTTGCAGGCCTAGATACTTTACACAGTCTCTTCTTGCTAGTGTAGGGCATAAACACGTATATATCTCTCAAGCATGCCAATTTCCTCACGATGTTTTCCTTCACCGATTTTTAAGCAAGTGATAATTATACTACTGCCTCGTTGGTCTAGTGGTCGCAAGCGCTACTGCTGATTATGAGGTCCTGGGTTCGATTCCCAGGTCGGGCAAAGTGTTATTGGGTTTTTCTATCGGAATTTCTCAGTAGCAGCCCGGAGTCTGGATTTGTGCCCGGTAGATGGCAATAGGCTCTCCCCCTATTACATGGGACTTAAACATAACTGGCGAAATGTGGGTGTACTATAGGTACACCTCTGCCTAACCCTTCGGGGAAACAAGGCGTGATGTGATGTTATGATAATTATACAATACGCACATTAATCCGAAGTCAGTGGTGCGTGCCTTGGGTTCGAATTCGAGACCGATATGACCGAGACCGGCAGTCCGACGGTCATGCCATTATAAAAGGTTATCACCGCTGGTCTTTCATAAACTTATATTTCAAAAGTGAGTATTGCCGTTTTCCTTGTCAATGATTTGAGAGGGCAACAGAAAGTAAGACATTTAATTTTTTTTTTTTAAGCCCAGTTTGGTGTCACAAATCACACAGTTCCCTTGAGTATTTCTCGAATCTATATAATGTCCCTGTATTTATCTGTTTTGGAGCTGAGAGCCAAAATATAGACTGTTCTCAGCTAGAGATACTCAAGAATTTTTGTTCCGAGTTTAGAGAAAGCAAGCAAAACTAAAATTAATTCTCATTATTATTCTACAGGTGTATTCATCGTACTCGCCTCAGTAGTATGCTCAGTGGGCATGTTCGGTTTCGCGGGCGTGCCAGCCACTTTGATCATCATCGAAGTTATCCCCTTCCTTGTGTTGGCTGTGGGCGTGGACAATATCTTCATTCTCGTGCAAACCAACCAGAGGGAAGGCAGGAGGCCTAATGAGTCCGTTGCTGAACATATTGGGAGGACGTGAGTTTGTTATATTTTGTGGTGAGGGCTTTTGATGAAAAGAAAAAGAGGTTTGAGGTTTTCTAAATTAGTGACTGATTAGTGTCTAGTATTATTATAGTGTTTTTCTAAGTTTGGTAGTTGTAGTTGCGGTGATTTTAACTAAGGAACTGCAGTTAAACCAGGATACCAATGTTTTAGAGGGAATGATTATTCTGAAGGCCAGCTCCTATTTCAACAATAGTTACAGTATGTTGGAAAATGGTTAAGTCGCTTCATTAAACATTTTACAGGTTTCACTGCCCCAATTTTATTTGAGTTTAAAAGTTATATATATTTTGTTTATCTCTTTGCAGCCTGGGCCAAGTTGGACCATCGATGTTCCTAACATCAGCGTCTGAATCAGTATGTTTCTTCCTCGGCGCGCTTTCTGACATGCCGGCCGTGCGCGCCTTCGCGTTATACGCGGGAGCCGCCTTACTTGTGGACTTCTTACTGCAAGTCACCTGTTTCGTGGCTCTACTGGCTATTGATACACACCGGCAAAACGCTAACAGGTATGTACACTACTATGGTATTGTTTAAGGCGAAAGCGCCAGGGTAGCTCGCGAAATTCAAATTTTCTCAAGTTTTTTACAATTTGTAGGTCAGTATTAGGTTGTATGTTGATTAAAATACGATTCGCGATCGTAACAAATATGTATATACTGAATTATAATCATTAAAGTCATTAATGCAACTCTAAGACCAAGTAATCCTATTGAATGACTATTTCAAGAAATCTTGATATTTGGGGATTATACTAGCTTATGGAGTAAATTGATTGTAATGATTATAATTCTGTAATTAAATATTTGTTACGGTCGCGAATCATATTTTAATCAAAATAGACCCAGACACTGCGCTACAAATTGCAAAAATCGTAAGAAAATTTCGCGGGCTACCTTAGCGCTTCCCCGTTACGGCATTTGTAAATTAAAATTTCGGGTTGCTTCTGAGAAAATCTTAATAGAAAACCCAAGCTCTCGCGCTAGACCCTCGAAGCGAGAGTTCAGCAGCCACATTTGTGACCATTATACTAACGAACCATTCATGTCTGTTTTATTCAAACCCGAATTTACAATACCACAATACCTAGAGACTGCCGCAAACTGTTCGTTTCCACTGGCGATCTTCGACGCTGGGTATCAGCACGAACTATGTATATACACAATCAAAGGCAAAAACAAAAATAGTAGCCGACCTGCAAGATGGTAGCTGACTGTCCAGGGTACCATGGGAGAAACGAACATCTATACACCGTAAGGACTATTCTTGCTTGCAGCGCTCGGCCGCTATAGTAACGCTTGCTGACAGATGTGACCATCTTGTGTACGGGATTTTGTTTTCAAAGTGTTTAGATGTAAGTTTCCTCGATAGTACATCGAGCGATTTGAAGTACAAGTGACGGCTATTTAGAGGCACTGGCTACTAAGAAATGAGAATAAAATGTACTAAAAAATTACTATTCCCAGGTTTGACGTATTCTGCTGCGTACAAGGCACTAAGGCGGAGAGCGGCGCGGAGAGCGGTGAGGGCGCGCTGTACAACGTGTTCAAGCAGGTGTACGTGCCCTTCCTCATGAAGCGGGAAGTGAGAGCCTCCGTTATGATCGTGTTCTTCGCGTGGCTGTGTTCGTCTGTTGCTGTGAGTATGAATGAAAAATAAGCTGTCCTGTTACTGGCTTAGGCTGACTTTCCACCAGAACTTTGCTAGGAACCCTAAGCTGAGGATGGGTTAAATAAAAAAAAATGTTTTATTTCCTATTTTTTACAATATTTCTAAAGAAAGTTTAAAATAAGTTAGTTAGACTAAATACTTTAAAAAAATAAGTATAAAATTGTTGAGGAGTGTTGAACAAGGAAAAAATCCACTAATATAATTTTTTTAATATTCATAATGAAGAAGGATTTTTTCCTTGCTCCCAGCTTTGCTTCTACCTTTGGCGGAAAACCAGCCTTTACCAGCAAGTATTATGATTATACCAACGGTGATTAAGGGCTTTGCAAAGCCAAGATTTCATTATTGGCTTTATTACTACTTATAAATGAACCCTAGTGATTAGTCTGTGTCAAACAAAGGTAATTTGTTTCTAAAAGGAATAAAATCACCAGGTCCTTGCAGGATTTCTAGACCCATCCGACGTTTACCTAACTAAACTCTTAACTTTCAGGTGGCACCTCACATAGAAATCGGCCTCGACCAGGAACTCTCGATGCCTCAAGACAGTTTCCAACTGAAATACTTCCAATACTTGAACCGTTACCTCAACATCGGACCGCCAGTATACTTCGTGGTCACGGAAGGACTCAATTACTCAGATTTAGAAACGCAGAATATGGTTTGTGGAACAAGGTTCTGTCGACCTGACAGTGTTGCTATGCAGTTGTATTCCGGTGAGTTATTGATTTATTACGTTACATGCTGTGTGCCCGATGGTACTTCCCATCGATAAAAATTAACTTCCATACAAACTTACGTCTCCTATTCCCTTTACGAGATGAACTTCCAAGTTCAAATTTTTTTCTTCTTCTTTTTCATGACAACAAGTTTAAAATGTTATTACTTAACTTCAAATACCCCTACAACTGCTGTACCGTTTCATGCGCCCAAAAGCACAATGTTTTGCGAGCGTTACATTGCGCGCTGGCGTAAACAGTGATTTTTAAGTCGTTTCTCAGCAATCATTTTTGCTTGTTTTTTTGTTTATGTTTATTGCGCAGATAACAGCTCTGTGATGAGTATTTTTATCGTTTATTATCTGTTACAGCTTACAAGACTCCAAACGAGACGTACATAGCACAGCCGCCGAACTCGTGGCTGGACGACTTCTTCGACTGGGCCTCGTTGGGCGACTGCTGCAAGTACTTCCCGTCCAACTCCAGCTTCTGTCCTAGCAGTAGTAAGTGTCATGCTATTAATGATTGGATACGAGTACGAGATATAGTCCATTGTAATAGAGGGCAAGCCCATAACCCGAACTTACATCTGGGGCTTAAGTCTACTAATTTATTAACATCCATTGTGGCCGTTCGTGTTCGTGGTCTCTCCAACCATCGCAATGTTAATAAATTGGTAGACTTGCCCCTGGACACCCGGAGTACTATGTATAATTGAGAAATCCCTTTGAAAAAAGATATGTATTGATATCTTTTTTCTTAGGCCATGCCAAGCCATGTTATTACATGGCTTGACCTGGGAATTGTTTCCAGGAACTGTCGCGCTTGTGATAATGTGGCAGTCGTTACATAAAAATCTACAACTTCTTAAATAGCTAACTGCTGGAAATTTATCCTTTATTGGACGATCATCATTCGAGCAGCCTATTAGAAACTTTTTTGGCGAAAAAAATACACATTTACCTTCTTTTATTTACTCGGACTATCCATCCCAGACCATATTTATTCCACTCCAAACAAATATTGAATACTAAAATTCCACTCCACAGAGGGCGCACCATGCAAGTCATGCAAGATCCCCCTAAAAGGCAACGAACAGCGCCCCGACGAGTCTGACTTCAAGCGCTACGTTCCGTTCTTCCTACAAGACATACCCGACCCCGACGGATGCATAAAAGGAGGTCATGCGGCCTACGGACAAGCCGTCAACTACCACATGCTGAACAAAACTCAGGCACAAGTTGGCGCCACGTACTACCAAGGATATCACACCGTATTAAAAACCAGTCATGATTACTACTCGGCCCTTAAAGGCGCTAGAATCGTAGCAGCGAATCTCACAGAAACATTGAACAGAAACTTGAAGGAACTGGGCAAGGATAACGGGACAACGATCAATGTGTTCCCGTATTCTGTGTTCTACGTGTTCTATGAACAGTATCTGACGATGTGGCCCGATACGCTAAAGTCTATGGGCATTTCCGTGCTGTCGATCTTCATCGTGACCTTCTTGCTTATGGGTTTCGATCTGTTTTCGGCTTTGGTGAGTTTATTTTTTATTTTAAAACTAGCTTCTGCCCGCGACTTCGTCCGCGTGATATTTCATGTTCCCCCGACCCACAGAGTCGCATTGCATCGCTCGCCCGCTCTATTACGATTTCGCTTAGCGTTCTTTTTGATTTTGTTTTCTTTTTGCTCAGCTCCCAGCGGTCGTAGCGTGATATTAAATAGCCTATAATCTTCTCGTAGTTCCAGAGATTAGCGCGTTAAACAAACAAACTCTTCAGCTTATTAATATAGATTTTAAAATTGTTTCTAGAAGCCTAAACAAGTTTATAAGAGGTATAATTATTTGCTTCCATATCTATGTAGAAAATTATTGCGTATCAAGGGCAAGCGCGACAATCACTGGACTTTGAACCTTATGTCAATGAGTATAAAAGTTACATAATGTGATTGTTATAAGAAATTACAACAGCCAGTCATCATGAGTTTGGCAATAGGCAGCATATATGAATTTTGGTTCTGAATAAAATATCGATGTAATGATTTTAATAAATAATGTTGTTTCTAGGTGGTGGTGATCACAATCACGATGATCGTGGTGAACCTCGGCGGAGTGATGTACTGGTGGGGCATCAGTCTGAACGCTGTGTCTCTTGTTAACCTGGTACGTAATACATTAATTATCTGTCAAATAATTTCTAAGCAGGTAGTTAATAAGATCTTTTGGGCCTGTTAGTTAGAAATAATTCTTGCTTTGTTGTTATATCAGCCCATAATGGCTGGGCAACGGCTTCCTTCTATTATTTTCACTCGAAAAACAACTACGATATCATTGGTATTGCATATTATGTCTATAAGCAGCGGTACTCACTTAGGGCCTTAGCACGATGGACGACAATTGCGTATGTTTTTAGCTAAGCGATTGTTTAACGCTACGTGTACGTAACGTTTTCACTGCGTCTGTGCGATTGGCGTGAGTGTACAAGAGAGAGCGAAAAAAGGGAGTGCACAATATTGTGAGCACGCGGAAGCCAAGGCGCGTGGGCGCGGCTGGCTCGCTGCGCACCCGCGGATTGCACGTTCACAAATCGCCTCGCTGGAAACACGCTGGCAAACCGTCAGTGTGATAACAGACGCTCTTACCGTCAGATGGGCTTCCTACTTGTTTGCCATTCGTGCTCATCATCTGATTAGTCTTTTCCCCTATGTTGGCGTCGGCTTCCAGTCTTACCGGATGCAGTTGAATACCAGTACTTATTATATGAAGCGACTGCCTATCTGACCTCCACAACCCAGTTACTGTGTAACACGATACCCCTTGCCAGGACTGGTTGTCAGACTTTCGGGCTTTAGGGTCCGTATTATGAAGTATTAATGCCATCAGGATCAGTTATCAGTCATGTATAGCTAGGTCTCTCTCGCACACTGGAATCATGATGACATTTGAACGTCATAATAAGGCACTTGACTACCCGTAACGACTGTCAAAGATCCACGAATGCCACTCATTGCTATGACATCCCCGCAGGTGATGGCCGTGGGCATCGCCGTGGAGTTCTGCTCGCACGTGGTGCACGCGTTCAGCGTGTCGGGCGGCGGCTCGCGCGTCGTGCGCGCGGCCGAGGCACTGACGCGCATGGGCTCGTCCGTGCTGTCCGGCATCACGCTCACCAAGTTCGGCGGGATCATCGTGCTGGGGACTGCTAAGAGTCAGATATTCCAGGTAAAATATACCTAATATAATATTTGTTTTCGGAACCTATATTGTCACTATTTCCTCCAGGCTAATGTGAGCTGCGCGATAAAATTATATGGTTACATTATCTTGCGCCGAAACGAGATGTAAATATATAACCTTTATTTTAGGTCACAGAGAATTTATACAGTAGGTAGTGTTAGTAAAGAAAACTTAAAACTAATGAACCACCATTTTGTCCCGCACACATTTTATCCGAACTAGCCTAGGCTCTCTCCCAAAGTCTTACACAACTCGGAAATACCTAAGTTTTGTCACGCAATACCATAACGTTAATCTAAAACTAAACTACAAAACAACTTATGAACAAAATATCTTTTTTCAACGCAACATACCTATTATATTAGGTATAATGGTGATTTTGTAACAACTCCTGTATATCTACATTTTATGCAAATAAACATATTCCATTCTATCGTAGCCATGGTGGTTGCGAGTACAGATACTCCCCAAAACTTACTTCAGCTATTACAGCAGTTCCATTATTGCAGGTGTTCTACTTCCGCATGTACCTGGGCATCGTAGTGTTGGGCGCGGCGCACGGCCTGATCTTCCTGCCAGTCATGCTCAGCTATATCGGTAAGTGAAATGTACCGTCGTGACTGTGATGAGGCCTAATACGTGTTGCTGTGCTCATGATCACTACAGACCGGATGAGGGGATCGTAGGGAAGTTGTTTGTATACTTGTGCTTGAGACGATCAGACATCGGGTCCAAAAGCTTAAAATTTTGCACAAAAGTTCCTTGTTTAACTAAGGTGAGCACTAAGGAAGGATTTTTGAAAATCAATCCCCTAAAGGGGGGGCTGCATAGGGGATGAAAGTTTACGTGGAAGTTTGTCATTTTTGCTGATGGGAACCCATCGGCCGTATGGCTTGTATTTGATAATGCTTTATATGCTTGGCTCAAAACTTTACGTTGTTAAATAAATAAAAACATGAGAAAATAATTTGTAAATTAAAAAAAAAAAACGCATTTCGAATACATTTATAAGATCATCCACTTATAAAGATCGGTATTGAATCAGGACCTAAGCAACCAAGTCAGGGCTCTAGAGCTTCTAATCTTGGTTCAAGCATCTGACAAAACTGCTTAACGATAACTTCTTTGGTTGATCGTAAATCTCATCTAATCAAAGATCTAATGGGGTCATTTTTTTGTTAATATAACTTCAACTGTCATGTTATGAGACACAATTACCATTGTTACCGACCTCTCGGAGGTCGATCGGCAGTTGAGAGAATATGAGCTAAATTATCTCGTGTCAGGCCTCGTCACTACATCTGTGTTCCACACCCGCACACAATTTGTTTACGGCATTATTATTTTTTATATTTTATAAGATATTTCGTTACGGTCTTGCATGCAGTGTCTTCGTTTTTATTTTTATTTTATTACATTATTGTTTGTGCACATTTTTATTTCAACTTTCGCTTGTATATTGGACCTTTTCAGCTGATAGATGTTTTGAAATAATATTCTATAGCTTTGAAAAGCGACATTACGTGATTATTTGTTTTATTTTTTGTTATTTTTCGCCTGTTCTAACTCATTAACGTTGGTAGTGCCTTACTAACAGTGGAGGTGATTTCATTAGACGCTTGTGCGAGGAACGTGCACAGAAACTCGCTGTACTTGGATGATAAAATACACAATACAAAGTCACAGGTGTTGTATTTGTGAACATTAAGAAATAGTCAACTGCTAATTTGGTTCAGCATGCTTATCAGTTTTCATATGAATATTATAATAATGTGATATCCTATCATTTATATTTTTGCTGGAAGGATGACTGTAATCTGAGTTCATGAAAGAAGATGAAACTAATCACAATCAAAGTCAATCAAATCTCCAGTAATCACAATTTGAATAAAGAACACACGAATTGCTTTTGTTTTTCATTTCATCGCTGCACTAACACTTCATCGCACACTACAACATTTATCAAAAAGGTTGCTATACATAACATAAGAGTGTGTTACACGCATGTAGCGTCAAGTTCGTCAGGCAGGTGACTCGAGTCCTCGTTACAGGTTCGCCAGTGAACAAGCAGAAGCTGGCCAACCAGCTGCTGCGTGGCAAGGACGTGGCGGTGGCCGAGACGTCGCTCACAAGAGTAAGAGATGCGAGGGGACACGCATACACCCAGTATAACTTTGAAACGCTTCCCGCGTGAACTTACTATAACGAGAATGAACACGTACGTACTAGTGCAGAGGAGTTACGTGACTTAGAATAGTGGCATAGCGATCGTGATGGACCATTTTAGATCATAGTTTACGTAATTATAACTTCAGTAACTATAACTCATTATACATTAGCGTTTTGAATAATCTGTTCATTGAAATACCCGTTACAAAAACGTACATAAATATTGTCTGATGGCAATAAACAAGCGGGTATTTCAAATAAATATTATTTTCTGTTCAAATCCTAATGCTCAATTTACATTGCCTCGGAACGGAATGGAAGCAATTTTTTTTTGTACAAGACAATGAACCTTACGTCAACTGTGTAATGTACAAACTAGTTACGAGCCAAATAACAGGTCGCACGTTTTCTGGAGAATCCTCGCGCATTCTCGGGCATTCCTGCAGTTACAAGCTCGTAAGTTTGTACGTTACGCAATTGACATAAAGTTCATTTTGTTATGTACAATATTGATACAAAACTCGCTTCCACTACATTACGTGGCAATTTAAATTGAGCCTAACGAATCTAAAAGCATACCTTGTAATCCGCTATCGTTCGCCATGCCTTCACATAAATAAAAATGATTGCCATTGATTTGCTCCGTTCATTCTCGTTACAAGTTTCCGTACTAACGCATCGGTGTATTGTAAAGTGGGAAGGTGCTGCGACTCGGATGCGTCGAGTAGACTCATCAAACGTTCAAGTAGCACAGGATAAGGTCCTATAGTATTACAGTGTTGCTGATACCCTTACAGCTATGGGACTTTTTGTGACTACAGACCGACCAAAACCTTTATAAGTATTGTGCTTTAGAGATTATAATCGAATTAGGTGTTACCATTAAAAAAATTAAAATTATATAAATTTTTACTTACGCCAAAGATTTGGTAAAAGTAACTTTTGGTCGGTCTTAGTTCACAAAAATGTCGGCGCGGGTAAATGGTTCTCTTCCCATTAATATTGTTGAAAGCATTTATTGTATACGGCGGTGTTTGTGATTTGATACATTTTAACCTTATTTATGAGTAATTCATACTACCTACCTATTACATTAAGCAAGATCGTAATGTTAACGGTAGTAAGGTATTCGTTTGCAAAAGTGTTCCAATCGCAAATGCCGTGCAAGGGGTCGGTTTCTAACCAAAAAGGTTTTGGGGACACCCTTTTTGTGTAAAAATATCACGAATATAATATTTTTTATTGTAATTTGCATGTATCGATCGTTGTATTTCTAGCTGTGTATCGGTAGCGATCATTCCTATTGAGTTCGAATTTAATTTTTTATTAATTTTTATTTATTGATGTATATCTATGATTTTGTGTCACTGCCTTTGTTTTGTTTGCACACCGCTAAAGTACTTATAATTACAAGGAGGCGCTTAAACTCTTCGCAGTTAATAATAATAAATAGGTAATTGAATGACTCTCATAGGGTATTTTACAGTTCAGGCTTTAGAAATTAAAATAATTCATGGATTATTTCGTACTTAGACTACAGTACTTAAAGCTTTCAACAAGGCAGTGTGGTAGCAAATATCAAATAACTATAAATAGAAATAATATTTATTTTTATAATTTAACTGGCGTAATTAAACAGGCATCAGCATAGCCGTTCGATACGTTTCCGTGCCGAATCAAACACCAATCAATGTTTTCGAAGAGTCCTCTCAACGCAGTTCATAAAACCGAAACCCGAAAATTTTGACAGTTTAAAAATCAAATAGACGACCACTATTCTTCAGGGACTATGCAAATCGGGTAACTGAAAATGTGTCATTTTCGACTCGGAAGCTTGTCGAATCGTGTAAATAGCTAGGCAAAAGTCTAATAAAATAGATGAAGTTCACTATAAAATATTGTTCAATTAATGTGAACAAAAATGATTTGCTAGTAATATGCATAACATTATCCAATTTAGAAACAATATTCGAGTAATTTTAACATTTAACGGTAGCTTAGTTACGCCTGTACCCAATTGCAATTGGCGCAAAATCTATGCCAAAATAAAATGGGCTCTAAAGAATTCCATTTAATGTGAAATATCAACAAAATAATATTTTATTTACACGCTTTATATGGTAGAATAAGTTAGAACAATCAGCCTGTATCTTAGTTTAGATTGTTTGTGTGTGTGAGAAATTGACGTAAAGAAAAAAAAGAAAGCATGTGGGAGGGATGAATAAATTAATTATTCGTTGTGTGCATAGACTCAAAGAGTAGAGGCTATAGAGTACACCGCGTGCTGAAACGATAGTCTTCACGGTGTGTAGAATTTGCCAATATACTACATTGTGGCATTAAGGGGGAAGCGCCAGGTACCCCGCGAAATTCAAACTTTCTTACGTTTTTTGCAATTTGCAAGTCAGTATTAAGTTGTATGTTGATTAAAGTATCATTCGCGACCGTAACAAATATGCATTTACAGAATTATAATCATCAAAATCAGTAATACAACTCCATAACTTTGTATAATCCTAATAGTCAAGATTTCATGAAATAGTCATTCAATAGAATTACCAGAAGCCCAATTCCCGTAACTAAAAACTTTAAATCTAGTCGCAATCTCATCTCGGCGACAATCAAATGTCAAAAATGTAGGGAAATCATAGGTATTTTTGACATATTGAGACTGAAATCACACTTTGAATGTTCTTAAAATTACGAGAATTGCCCCTCTTGTCTTAAAGAGTTGTATCGATGACTTTAATTATTATAAGTCTGTAAATACATACTTTTTACGGTCACGAATCATATTTTGATCAACATACAACCTAATACTGACTTGCAAATTGCAAAAAACGTAAGAAAATTTGAATTTCCCGGGCTACCTGTCGCTTTCGCCTTGTTCATCGCGCGCGGGCTGGCAACGTCGCATTTCTAGAGGTTTTTAGTGATTATTTTATTACATTTAAATCAAAGGACAATTTCTTCAGACAAAATACTTAGATCGTTGGTATTTATAAGTATGTTTGCTATTTTTTACAGTTATTTTGGTAATTACTCTTAGAAAATAAAAAATAATGGCAATATGTCATTTTGTAAGAGTAAATACCAAAATGAACGCTCTCAAATCGGTGGACATTTTGTGTTGTGTAGTCGTTAACAGTATTAATGTGTATGGAATAATATACCAGTGCTCTGATTAACGTATTTTTTTTATAACATACATGTATATTGAATGTATATTTTTCATTGTAAGATCATTAGAAACTCATTTGTTGTAGAATTTTTTCGAAGGCAGTGTCATCAGTCGGAGAGATCCTTTTCATTCATACTTATGGTCAATTTCTCCACATTACAACGTAGGCTTTGTGTAAAGCACATTGTATTGTTTTTTTATTTATTTTTTTCTCCTAAATTCTGACTAACAAAAGGGTTAAACGATAAAGTACTAATGGTATGAAGCTGGCGCTTGGTGTTGGTCAATTCGCTCCTTCAATATTAGAAAGCTTTAAATGCAAGGAGTATCTGTCTTTACAGGTTCAACTGTAAAACGACATGGAAATTAAGAACAAATGATATTTATTTTAGTTCAATGACTGTTTGTTTTGTACAATCTGTATTATTAATTTGTGATCCTTCAGAGATTTCGATTACTTTAAGCTCCCCTCTAAGTTCCTACTAAACATAAAATGTTATAATTTAAACAAATATATTCCTTAGTGAATGCCAAATGCTGAATGAAATTGTTAAAGAAATTATCACACACAATGGGAATCTCCTACTTAATGTTAGTACTTACCTAATTTAGAGGGAAATAGTTCTGTATCTAAAGACACCATATTGTCAGGCAGATTTTGTGATAATAAAAATAAATTACGCTTTTTTAATTATTTGTTTTTGTTTTATTTTTTAGTTGTAAAGCACCTATGCATGGTATGAGTGCACAGCTGTGTTGCCAGGTATGCATTTCATTTATGCATGAATAGATTGACTCATGAAACATGTTGCTCATTTTAAGTGCAAATTGGTAAGAAGATAACAATTCAGACACTAAATGTAATAAACTAATACAGCGCTAAAACACTGTAATTGCTAAAGAATTGAATGTTTCAAGTACGTTTTGCACTTAAGCCATGGTCTAACAAGCCAGCATCATCATTCAGTATTTACAATCACCACATAAAGCATAATAGAAGCAGTATATAGGCAAATAGCATATCACCAGGTTGAAGTAGGAAGTAAAGGTCCAATGTACAACTGATAACAAAATTTAATTGATAACTTTTTCCTTATGCCTAAGGAGCTTCTCAGCCCGACCCAAAACAACGTAAGAATTACTTTTTATTACAAAAAGCACTCTCACTTCGTTTTTTCAATTTCAAAACTGACTGAAGTGCACTAAATGATCACATTTTGTTAAAAATTGTTCTAATTTTAACAAATTCACTGTCTAGTCTAGTGAATTCCATAATAGGGATGATGCTTGGGTAAAAAAAAAAGAAATTCTATTTAGTCCGTCAGTCAGATAATAAAAAAATATTAGACACATATTTTTTGTTTTTGGATATTTAAAACGCATTAAAGTGGGGGCTCACTACGTCACAATTCAGCATAAAATCTAGCAAGGCGTAACGTTATGCCACATTTTAACGCAATGTATCGCCGTAATCTTTTGATTACGTAAAAAAAGAAAAAAATACGTGTCCAATATTTTTTAATAATCTACCTGACGGGCAAATAAAAAAATTTTTAATCACCATCCCTATTATAATGCACACGGATTAATTAACTATTGTTGTACTAAGCAGACAGTTTGCGTGTTAAATACAGAACAGAACAATTTCTAAGAATATACAAAAATGATATTTGTGCACAAATTGACAAAATTAAACTATGATTTTATCACGAAATTTAGACCACAGGTGCGTGTTGCCCTGTTGACTGTTCTTTTATCATTAAAACCGGTTGGATGTCACTCCCATGCCGTTATGTCGTTAGGAATTGATAAGGTATCATTGATGTTAAGTTATCATCACATAAAGTGATATCGTTATCTGACAATGATAGTAAAATATCATGTATTCTAATTAAAATTTAATCTCAATGATCTCGATCTTTGGTTCACATAACTAATGAGTCATTTATTATTGGTTTTTCACATATTTTTTTAAAATAAATTATAGACAAATTCATCGTCAAATATTCAGCATATTATTATACCAGGTTGCTTTTCCATCTATGGAAGGCACTTGGGCTCATCTATGTTTCATTTTTAGAGCATTTGTTCATTCACCTGTCTTCGCATATTACCGGTGAGCTTTTTAGAAAGGTCACCGGATTCAGCCAGTTTTTATTATTTAAAATAATGTAAAGCAAGCATGCATGAATGTCTCTACAGATATTTTTATACTTTTTACAATCGGTTTATAGATGATGTATGTTATCTAATCTCTGAAATCACTCCACCTATTTGTCCATGCTTGTTTTCCACGTCTAATGAAATTAAATGTACCGCATGATAAATTGGCAGTGTTTCGTGTCACATCTCTAGATGTTGTTGTTTTCAAAAATTTGGCATGAATATATTTCAGTCGAGCTGTTGACGATGCATTGAGGTTTAGGATATTGTTGCTAAGCTGTGTTGTATAGGGGACTGTGTAGTCCATGATGGGTGTCATGACAATTTGATGTTCCGTCAGGCATAACCCGTCGTCGGGGACGTTGGCGAGTGCAGTCGCGGCGCGGTCCCTCCTACGGCAGTCTAGACGACACCCCGAGCGAACCGCGCGCCTCCGGCAGCGGCACCGTCAACGGCCTCACCGATGAGATGTGATCCTGACACATGCACTAAGATTTAAACAATACGGTGAGTCACACCATTTAGTTACATCGATCTCAGAGTAATATAGATGGCGTTCAAAGCCTTACTGTATAAATCTTAGGCCTGTTTTAGTGAAAGACAATGGACTCGAAAAGTGAACTATGTAGAGAAATTATAGTATAAGTTAGAAATGTAAAATGACATGTTTTGACGGATCACGAATTACCATATTCAACGTTATGTTGTAAGGCTTAAGGTTGATAATTGTATGATGTGGAAAAAACCTTTCGCGTTTGAAGTAATATGTACCCGTCAAGATGCTATTCGCTTGTGATATGTACATTAGACATAAGAATTTTAAATCTAAGTATTTAGTTTGTACCTAATTATAGGGGATCTATAAAATAATTTGGGAGCTTTGTAATTTTTATATAAATTCTATTTTAAAGGAATCATAGTATCAAATATGAAATAAGATTAAATAAACTTATAAAAATATAGGTCAATAATTATTTTATTTGTTTTTATTTAGTAAAGAGAGTAATTTTGAAAAATTAATTATAATGGTTTTTGAAAAACTATGCTGGTAACAGAACAGCCTTGTCATTGAAGACTAAAAATACTTGATTTTATTTGTAATCTGTTATTATTCAACCTACACACCTAACTTGGACTTTGAGCTTGCGGAGAAGCAAATTAATCCTAAAGACGAACTTGTAGAAGTATCAATAAAGAGTTCAACTCTAATTTTGATGAAAACGGTCGCAGGATTGTGCTATATTGTATTATATACATACGTATATAAAACACTACAAAATTATCTTTTACAGAAGTTTTGTTAGCAAGCGTCCAAAAGCAGGGCGGTGATGTTTAAAGTATTAATAAAAATGCGAATATATTTATAAACATGTATATTTGTATATAAACATCGATCGTTTTGAATAGAGAAATTATTGAAAAATTACCTCCGAATATCAACCAGAACTTGACGGTTTTAGTGCGACACTGCTCGAAGTTTATGATATTACATTAATGTTTCTCATAGTAACTGATACAGTAGCCTAAGTTATATGATAAAATATGTATATGGGAATAATATTCTGGGTAATCTATGCACTGTAACAATGTGCACTTCTCATAATACTTGTTTACACTGTAGTGCAAGCGAGGAGTACCTAAGTTAAAAGTAACATGGGAACATTATGTACTTTCCTAATCGCTTGCACTATGTAATCAAGCAAAACATGCTGATGGTCGCGTATCGGTAGAAAGTCGTAGAAATACTGATTAATAGGATATTGCGACAAAGTCAGATGTTTATAATCAATCTATTTGTAACTGTAGTTAGTGTACCTTAGGTATTCGAGTACCTATCCAAAGGTTAGA
Organism: Fissipunctia ypsillon; assembly: GCA_947568875.1. Lineage (NCBI taxonomy): Eukaryota > Metazoa > Arthropoda > Insecta > Lepidoptera > Noctuidae > Fissipunctia > Fissipunctia ypsillon. The sequence goes on along the minus strand of OX387660.1, from coordinate 18,907,744 downwards.
TAAAAAAAAAACATATTATTAAAGGCTTTGAATGTTTAGAAAAATGTATATTTTATTGGTTGGCAACTTAGCTATAGATTTGTTAGAGGTGGCTGAAAAAGGGAGAATCGGGTAATTTAAACTATAAGGGAAAAGTCAATTCGTTGTTGAAATATCTTATTGGGAATAAAAGAATGCTTGTAAAAGCTTATATATATTGAATGTCTTGACTGGTATATAGTGTAGTGTAAGGTTAGCTAAGCTTTCTGTGGGCTGTGCCTTCAAGAGTCAATTTGACGCTAAAGCATAGGCTAAATTGGGAATATAAACATCGATCAAACACTTCACTAGAATCGATTATGTTCTTCTAAAAATGAAACATGGATACAAACTTATGCTTTATTACGCAAACGAAAAACTGCCATGCGAGTTTAAAATTGAGTATTTCATGAAGATAATAATAATAATAAAAATGTTTATTTATTCAAGCAATACATAGGTTGAGCACAGTACTTAGTAGATAAACTAAATTAAAAGGCCACAAAAATCTATATAAACAAAATTATAAACCCTGTCTCGGCCTGTATCTTAACAGACAGACATAACAAATTGTACAGTGAGCAAGTGTTGTCCTATTTTTAATGTGTTAAATTGAAAGTTAGAGACAAATACTAATAATGTAATAGTGGCAAGCATTGCTTTGAATATTATAGCATTGCGGCTTAGTAAACATTGTTAGTGTTGCCGACCGGGAAGAAAATAAATTGAATGGTAAAAAAGTTACTGGTAACTGGGCATTTTTAAAAAGATTTCTTGAAATGTGCACTTGATAACAGAAACAATTCGGATTAATAACTTGATTTTAAAATATATTATTATATCTTAAATAATAAATGACATAATAAAATTGTTGTGTACAAAGGCGGATCAAAAGCGTAACTTGAATAAAAATTAGCTTTTTGTACTAAATTATCATGAAGATATCCGTTGGATGGTACCAAGTATATCACTCAATGAATCTTCCTTATTTTAGCTGACTGCTGTAAACAGCCTAACTCATAGTTTAGATTCTGTACTATTTGTGTACAAAACATATTATTTATAATAGTAATAAGTATGACACTTATAAACTTTGTATACCTCTGTGGAATCTATTTTTAGATCATTTTTGTAAATACCTTAATTATTTTAATTTTTGTTACTTTTTTTTTATATACAGCGTGCCGCGTTAATGGCGACATTAATTTAACACACGAATACGGTTTCACGTTTTCGTTTTATGAAGATATTTTAATTTCATTAAAAATTATTATTTATTGATTTATTTATAATTTTTTTAAATAGCATCTTAGAGCAAAGAAATGCAGCGCTGAGGTCATTTGCCGGGGTCGCGGATCATAGCATCGCATCAATGAAATTAAAACGAATAACGTGCAAAGAATAGGCGAATTGGAGGAAAGAGAGAGCTTTATTATTTAGTTTGTTTGAAAATTTTTATTTTTCAAGTTTCGAATTATTTTCTCTTATTAGAATTTTTATAATTACTGGCCACTAGCCCTACTCGTGTGTTAAATTAATGTCGCCATTACAGCGGCACGTTGTATTCTGTACTACAAAGCAAAGCATACAATATATATTTTCGACCATTTTAGATTTTGGCGCTATGTTTAGTGCCATGAAATGGTCTTCTAGAAATTTCAAATTGATCCCTGGTCATATCCTTGGTGTTTTTATTTTCGTTTGACCTAATGTAAATTGTACTTACTAATGTAGGTATAAAAATATCAATGTATATAAAGATAAATAAAATATTTGATGTCTATTTAAAGTTTTTAATAGTGTAATTTGTACGTATTATCTAAACTTTATGTTTCACGAGACATTCAATGTACCGATGTAAAATCTGTGTAATAGAATTTTTATTAAAGGAGAAAATCAAATATTTACGTGGTTTTAAATTTGATTATCATTCTTGTTGGTGGTTTGTGGCCATAACACCTCCATTATACAGCGTGTGTTTATTTAACTCGGCAAGTATCAGGAAATCGTTACCATAGGAGTATTAGGAAAACTTTCTTTTTAGGCCTGGGCTAGACTGAACGATGGAATCCTAATGCTAACTTGTATTTATATTATAAATACGAAAGTGAGTTTGTTTGTTTGTTACGCTTTCACGCTGAAACGGCTGAACGGATTTGTATGAAATTTGGCACATGAGTAGATCATGACATGGATAAGGTCATATGCTACTTTTCATTCTAGATCACAGACGAAATTGCGGACAGCAGCTAGTATGTAATAATTAGGCAATTAAAAGAGGTTCATAAAAAAACAATCATTTAAATCGGAACAATTTATTTTGGTATAAGTACATATTCCCATTTTAACAAAAAATATTTACAATAAGGATACATTTTAACACCGTGGTGACTAGATTCATTTTGTATGATTGAGCACAACATATCCCGCACATTCCCCACAAACTTCATTAAAACTAACTGCCGTTGCTTATTAATAGTAATAAATTAGGTTCGCATGAAAACCAGATGGTTTCTCGTTCGTTTTACTTAATATAATTATAATGATACCATACAGTAAATAAAAAAGACAAAGGGGAAATCAACATTCCAAAAACCATAAAAAAAACGTCTCACAATAGATACCTTAAATAAAATTCACGTAAAACAAAATACAACAATGATTTAATATAAATATAATTAAGATTTAATATGACGGGAATATAAAAATATCTAAACAAATCTCTAGCATTGTAAAAACTAATAAATCACGACAAGAAATAATAATTTATAAACAAACGTTTTAAAATCACCCAAGTGAAGTATAGTTGGGAAACTTTACGTAATTCAGAACGCATCACAGATTTTAGACTAACATTATTATGGTTTATTTTTAAACAGTATCGAAGCAGCGTTCGTGTATTTTTGGCGCGTTTTCCGCACTGCGTTGAAAATATAAATGTAATTTTGTAAACAAGCTTTCGACTGAAATGTGTTCACAAACATGAAATATATATAATTATGTTGCCACTATAAAGACAGTTATGTAGATATAACTTTAATTCGTTAAATAAATAGGATAAAAAAATGTAATTCTTGATTTCCCAACTCTCTAAAATGTTTGTAATAATTAGTTGGTAGAATTTCGTCAACATTTAGGTGGTAATATTTGGTAGGTGTCTCAGTCATTTACTGTAAGCCTAAGTAGACTAAGTAAGGCTATGATTATAGTTCTAAAGGTCCAAATAGATGAACCGCTTGGCAGTTGTCGCTGTCGTCACCCAGGAACTGAGCGAACAGCTCTTGGTATCTCGACAGTGTCAGCCCACCTTTCCTTCGGTCGTCGTCCTGGAAGACAATTATATTGTCAACAACTGGGGTCTACTAACCGGACCCAGGTGGTCTACTCCGAAACGATAAATCCGAAGTATCGGCCGAATGTTCGGATGTTTCATAATACACTTTTTTCTATTTCGTTCGGTCACTTCGGGTCCGACCAAACGTCAAAATGAAGTTCGTTGGGATCTGAAGTGATCGAACGAAGTAGAATGAAGAAAACGTCCGAACGTTCGGCCGATACTTTGGATTTATCGCTTTTTCTATTTCTTTCGGTTGGTTCGGATCCGACGAAACGTCAAAATGAAGTTCGTTCGGATCCGAACCGACCGAACGAAATAGAATGAAGTGTAGTAGTAAACGTCCGAACATTCGGCCGATAATTCGGATTTATCGCTTCTAAGTAGAACCCCAGAAACTTGACCAAAATGGTAACATTTTATGTCTGTGTTCAGAGTATACAAGGTGGAACAGGACGATTGACATACCTTTAAACCACGTAAAGAGAATCGTGTTGTTTACCCGTATACAAAAAAATCAATCAAATGCAATGAATACTTTAGCCACAGGAAATTATTTTTCATTTTCTTATTTTTAACATGATGTAGATCTGATTCCGTAATAATAGGTAAACATTGGCGCTGCCGCGCCCCGCACCCCGCACCGCACCGTTGGTCAGTGACTTCGTAGATAAAGCGTGTTTACTTTTTATGCAGTTGATTCTGCTATTTATTTTGTTTGCAAACTACAATTTTTAAATTTTCCATTAACTACTAATCTTCATGTTTTAAAATGTTTCGATGGATTAGTACTGTGCTCGTTTTCATTTAATGTCGTACATCCAGATCCACATTGTAGAACAACAGTGCTTTGGAATAATAGGACCTATGCTATTTTTCAGAATGAAGCTCAAGCTTTGAGCTCAGAATACCCAATCTAGGTCTAACAAACATCTGTATCTCTAGTTCTTAGAGCCTATACTACCTCAGCTAAAATTCACTCTTTATCTCGCTCGCACGATACTGCGCGCGGACTGAGTGAGAGCAGGACTGAGTGCGGTGCTGGGCGGCAGGGAGCGCCGATACTTTAAAAAACATAAGACCAGCTTTATGCATAGTTATTTCAATTAGTATGCAAAGTTTCATGATCTAATTTGAAGTATTGTTTGAAGACCAGCGGTTTATTGTTCAGTTTGGAGGTAACTTTGGATTTTTTTTTCTATCGAGAATGTTTTATGGAATCGTGTTTTCGGCAAACATAGTACTTAACATTAATCCTCAACTTTACTATATATTTATTTCAAAATTAAAGCTGCAGTATTTTCGACATAACGGAGGATCATGCTTAGCCATTTGAGGTAGTATAGGCCCTTAAAGCACCAGCACCTATCTACATAATAGGGATGATGATAAAATTGTTTTTTGTCCGTCAGGTAGATTATTAAAAAATACACACACGACACGTATTTTTTTTTTACATAATCAAAAGATTACGGCGATACATTTGAGTTAAAATGTGGCATGACGTCACGCCTTGCTAGATTTTATACTTAGTTGTGACGAGCGAGCCCCCACTCCCCAACATTAAAGCGTTTTATCCAAGTCATTTTTATTAATATCATTTATGATAAAGCAAAAAATACATGCCTAATATTTTTTTTATTATCTGACTGACAGACTAAAAAGAATTCCTTTTTTTACCCAGGCATCATCCCTATTGGTTCGCTTGCACAATCAACCTTACCTACTTGCCTCACCTAACGCTAGCTCTACACTAGGTCATGTGCTACATGACCCGTCCTATCCGCCATTTTCATTTGGTAAACGATGCACCATACATCCTGTATAACACTTGTACTTATTAGGTTCCTTTCTCCTCATCTATGACGTCACATGCCACGGTAAATCTCCTTTCATGAGACACCTGTAGGCGCAGGAGCATAAACTAACGTCCACCTGCCAAGTTACTTGTGATCCCGGCAGTAATTGCTTTTGAAGCGTGGAAGAAATGTTAACTAGGAGATGTGAAGACGTGTCTACACGCCCGCTCGCAACCGTTGTTGGCTACGCGCCAGGAAGAAAGCTCTCATTGTTGTTTTATTCGTCTTGTTGCATAATTTTATTTCTGGTTATCGCTTTTTATAACGCTTATTACCTATGTGGTTATTTCTGTAGCGTATTCGCTATATTTAATTATCTAAAGATATCGTTCAAGACATTTAGTTCACTGTTGTTGTGGTTATGCTACAAAATAATATTTTACGATGTTTTTATCGTTCAGTTCCTAGACGTGTGGACGAAAGAAACATTCTACTAAATAAAATGTAAAGCAAAGCAACGTTGATATTTCATAAAATATTGACAACGTTTACGCATTACCTACTCTTATTTAAATATCCCATTCATAATTTTCTTGTAACTGCGAGTTATGGTAGACATGTTAAATGTAAGCATGCTTTAAATCATTACAAAATTATACATTTTGTAGAACTTCAAAGATGCTGTTTGATTTATCCATGAATTAATTACTACTGCTATATAAACACTATTGCATCTAGATCAAATAGTTTGGTACCTACTTATAGTAGTTACCTCATCTATCGGCACTTAAGTTTTGTGTATAATCTTAGAACTAATTTCGTGAAAAATCCCAATACCTATATTCTGGCTTGGCTTCGTTCGTGCCTGCAGCAGTAATGGATAGCTGCAATAGGCTTATAATGAAGACATGTAAGGGGCTGTTAAAAGCTAATTATTTAGCACCTCAACATTTGCAATGAGGATTCATCTCAGCCATGTCAATGTCATCAATTTACATCAGAATCGTTTGCCAACGCCACATGGCTAGGTAGTTGGTAAGTATTTCTAGAACGGCGTGTATTAGTACACGAAACACGATCTATATTTTGAACGTGATTGGCATACGTCTTATGTACGACAACATGAACATATATTATTAAATTATCAGTTCAGTTATTAATTTGAAAGTTCATTATCAGGATAGTGTGCACGGAGTGGGTAAATGGGCAGACGCAAGTTTTGAAGACCCAAGCTCAGATGTAGATGAAGAGAATGAAATAGAAATAGATGAGATTGTCAGAGCGCTGAAAGGGATGAAAGTTAGGAAAGCTGCGGGGTACGACAGAGTGTCTGCTGAAATGCTGAAGGACGGTGACGGGATAGTAGCAAGTCTGTTGTGCCGGATCTTTAATATGTGTTGGAGATATGGCCGTATGATTGGTGCAAGGCTGTAATCGTACCACTACGTAAGGGAAAAGGCTCTCAGCAGGAGTGTAAAAACTACCGCGGCATTAGTCTTTTGAGTGTTGTTGGCAAACTATATGCAAAGGTTTTAATAAATACAGTGATGTGAGGTAGGAGAAAATATGGGATGTGCAGGCAGGATTTAGAGAGGGAATAGGCTGTATGGATCAGATCTTTTACCTAAGGTGCATAGCCGAAAAACATCTGGCAAATCACAAGAAAGTCTACTGTGCTTTCGTTGACTTGGAGAAGGCCTATGACAGTGTGTGGAGGGAGGAACTGTGGTCGACACTATCCAAGGTACGGTGTGGACTGGCGCTTGGTGCGGGCACTGAAATCTTTATACAAGGATTCCAGTGCTTGTGTTAGGATAAATAGGGCATACACGGTCTGGTTCTGTTCTCGAGGGGTGTTAGACAGGGTTGTGTAGCGTCACCGTGGCTGTGCAACTTGTACATGGATAGTTGTCTGACAAATTAGAAAGAGGGTGAGTGCGGATTGAGGATGAATGAGTTGCTTGTCAAATGCCTTCTCTACGCAGATGATCAAGTTCTACTTGCATCGTCAGCAGAACAGTTGCAAGACATTGTGACTGTCATGGATGAAGCATATAAGATGAAAAGGATGAATATAAATGTGAATAAGACGAAGATCACATGGTGTTTGAAAGAGAAGAGGACGTATCGATGTGTGATGTGAAAATAAATGATAAAAGTGTGGAGCAAGTAAGTGAGTTTGTAGATATATTTGGGGAGTCTGTTTAAAAGGGATGGAAAGATTGATGAGGATGTGGAAAGGAGAGTAAATGCGGGAAATAAAGTGAATGGTGCTATGCATGTGATTGTGACCAACCAGTTAATGACCAAACAGACCCGACTGGCTGTTCACAATGATGTGCTGGTGCCTACGCTTATGTATGGAAGTGAATGTTGGGTGTGGCAAAAGAAGCACGAAAGCAGAATAAATGCTGTGGAAATGCGTTCCTTGCGAAGCATGTGTGGTATGACTATGAATGATAGGCTGAGGAATGATGTGATAAGGCAACGTTGCGATTTAGAAGAAGATGTAGTGACAAAAATTGAAAAGAGTACATGCTTAGATGGTTTGGTCATGTTGAGAGGATGAATGAAAGTCGACTAATAAAAGGTATTTACACGGCAGATGTCAGTGGAAAACGCCGGGAGGGGACGCCCTAGGAAGGCATACATATTGGTGATGTTCTTCAGAAAGGTCAGGTGCGTAGTACTCGCAACCGGCGTGCGTGTATGACCAGATGTATGAATGTAAACGAGGCAAAAGGAATATGTCAAGATCGTAGCAGGTGGCGTTCTGTAGTTTCTGCCTACCCCCATGGGAAGAAGGCGTGAGTTTATGTATGTGTGTTTTTAAATTTTCGATTCACTGTGCCAAGCACGAGGCACGACAACTGATATGAAGTCGGGCGGTTAAAAGGTTAAGGGCGATGGGACTTTTCCTGGGAACGTGAAATTATTTTAAGAAGAGCTGTTTTCTTTTGCCAGGGAAACGAGAAAATACTAAGGTCTATTGGACATAATTTATGATGGAACAAAATATTTAATATCCCAACTCAAGATTAGTGACCAATGCTCAATTAATTACTGTGCTGGTTGGCCGCTATTTAGGATTGATTGGAGCATATGATTACAGCATCTAAATAATTTACGATACGTGTAAGTGGTAGTTAAATAAATCTTAAGCCGCAGTCCCACGGCCCGGTAACTGACAGGCCGCGCCAGGCGTTACTATGCCTGTCGCGGCCGGCCTGTGCCGAGCATTCCGACGACACGCCACTGCAGGCCTCATCGGATGCGACGGTTCCCACGGCCTCTGGCCTGTGAGATAGCGGGTCGTGGGACTGTAGCATTACACAGATTGACGAACAAAATTACTGAATAGTAATTAAATAGAATTAGCAGCCCGACAGTTAGGAAAGTAAATTGTGATATCGCATTTTATAGGGATTTAATAGATTTACTTTATGAAAATGTGGATAAGCTGACTATATTTTGACTGCGTTAATTTATGGTCTCGTATAGAAAAAACTTCTCACGTCTCTTTAAGGATGTTTCAGCATTCGCATCCTGAAAACTTCATCAACCTTTATCTACAGTATGTCCGGTTTCGGACTGTAGGTACAAACTTAAAGGAGTCACACAGACCATCAAAATGAACAACCTTCTCCCGGGGACCAACATCGTAATCGCGAAATAATTACCTATTAGTTGTCCGATACATTTGGTCGAGTAGGTATTGAAGTTTTGTTTGGGACGACTGATTATTTTTCACGATTACGACGTTGGTCCCCGGGAGAAGGTTGTTCAGTTTGATGGTCTGTGTGACTGCTTTAAGTTTGTACAGTCCGAAATCTGACATATCTATTTGTATATTTGAGAGGTGCACTCAGCGTTAACTACATCAGAAAATTAAGTGGACATCTCAGCAGTGTTTCAAGTAAAGGACGTAAAGGTTATCCGGATGCCAGCTAGATAAGTTATGGTACGTCATATTTAAATACTTACATTGAGTAGGGAGTTGAAAGCGTCGTCTATGACTTTGATGTCCTCCAACACCATCCGCTGTACACAGTCGTATCGATACTCTTCTATCCCGATAACTCCATCAGTGTTTATGTCTATCATCCTAAAGTTTGTCTCTATGAACGCTTTCATGGCCTGAGGAAAGTCCTCATATCTTCGGCCAACGCAGCTGTTCTGTACGGCCTGTTTGAACTCGTCGACCGTTATTGTACCGTCCTGCAAAAACTTGTAATTGAGAACATGCTGTGGGGTGTTACAAGATTAAATAAAAGCTGGAAGCGTGTGCGTGGCTGTGCGTGTGTGTAAAGTGAAAATTAGATTCATTTAGGGGGGTCCCCGAAACGATCGATTGCGATTGATCAATTGCCATCAATTTCTATTGTAGTAATATTGACAGTCGCTTCAATTTCACTTGGTAGACCATCAATTTGCGCACCAATTGCAATTGATCGTTTCGGAGACCTTTAAAATATTGTTTTAGTTTTCTTGTTAACTAACTACTGACTGGTGTAATTATTGGTTTAGATTGTGTTAAAATTAAATTGGAAAAACTACATAAACAACATCTACTAATGTAGCAAGGTCAAATAATACTTTTTCTCAAATAGGTATTGTACGTAACTATATCAAATCTTCATGTAGTGTATAAGTTTAAACTGTGTGAGTGTTGTGTCGATGTTGAACACCAGTTCGGAAACTGTATATTTTTTACACCAATGAGGGTGATCAGAAAAAGTCCAAATACTTTTTCATGAAGGGATCTCGTAAACTTCAGTAGGCACTCTGAAAATTGGAAAATGGGTATAATTTTCACGTGTTTAACTTTTACCCCCGACTGCCCGGACATTAGTTTGTCTACAGCAAGATAGGTATACCGCAATAACTATTTAAGGCTCTTGTCAAGCAAACATCCACAAGACTGCACAAAAGCGAACCATCACCAGGATGCAGAAGTTTTCTACCATCTACAGACTACAATCTACAAAGATATAGATAGCATTATTGCGTCCACCGAAGCGTTGCCGACATCGCGTAGTGTACTTGTAGTGTGGGTAACCGACATAGTCTGGCACCTTGTCGAAGTCCGCGAGCTGCGCGATCTCCTCCCACAGACTGAGCATGACGTGCTGGTACTTGGCCAGGCGGGCGGTGCTGCAGTCGCCTTTGCCCTCCAGCACGCACGTGCGAAGGGCCAGGCAGTGGAAGTCGTGCGCGTCCAGGTAGCCGTTGTTGTCGATATCTGGAGACAAGTTTAGCAACAATTAGAAAGGTACGTGACTTTTTTTGTCAAGCCGGACTTATAGGACGCCATGTACTATTGTCGTTATTCTCTTGGCATTGGTGCCGATTCTCTTGTACACTGAACTAAACTAACTAAACTCCTTACTTTTGGCTATGAGAATCTTAACGCTATTCTGCAAAAAAAAAATCTGTTTTAAAAATATTTTGACACAACTAAAATCGAATTTGACAATCGCGACTCCACGTTGTTCTGGTTTGCCCTAGGTACCCCGTGATTTTTTTTTAGAGCCGGAATCGCGCAGCGGGGGCAGCCTCGACGTGTTTTATATGGAATTTTTCACTTTTTGTATGGAAAATATGAAAAATTACTACCTACATGTTGAGTTTTAGTGGTTTATGAGTCTTATAATGGGGGTCGAAATTTTCATTGTTTTTGCGATAGAACACATCGTTTTCGAGATATAAGCAAAAGGAAAGAAAAAAAAGACACCATAGGTACTGTTTTTGCACCTGAAGTCGAGGTGTTGGTGTGAATTTTAGTTCATGACAACAAATTTTATTCCACACCCTTTTAATCGCGATTCAAATATCATACAATTTAATTGTCGAAATGCTGTCAGTTTAATAGCAAGTACGTGATGATTTAGCTATCATGTCAACACACGACACCTACGCTAAGGGCAAGTGAGAGGTTCATTAACATTGTATCAGAACATGCCGATCCCCAATCAGTGTCGCAACGGGTTAGCAAATGAGCCGCGGCTGCCCAGTTGGCTGCCACAGCATGTAAACAATAGGCAACTATTAATTTAATTGTGGCTACTCATGCCAAAACCCAGGGATCCTTCATTTCACAATCGTAAGCGATTTTTCAAACGGCAGTCTTAATATAATTGATGTCGATGATTGAGTGCGCGGGTGTTCAACGGACATGGGAAGTTTATGCAGTACATCAATAACAGAATTTGCCAATCATAAGAATAGATTCAATGTTAAAATGGTCGATGAAGACATCTGGGAACTTGGAAAGCATGTGTAGACCGACCGTAGCTGTCTATAAGTTGAACCAGCTGGGAAATGTTTTGGGCAACAGAACAGACAACAAAGTGGCTGGGAACTAATTGAAAATGAGAAGCTTGAGGGCCATCACCCATAGCATTCGAAATTAGAATCGAACGGTAAATTCTTACTGCCGGTTGACAATAACATAAGCTTCTAAAAAAAACAACACCAGCACCCTAATTGCGTGACACACTACCAACCACAATCTGAATGATTTCGAAGCAAATTGCTAATCCATTGCCTCATGTGTTCGAAAATTTTGTCTGCTCAACAACGTAAATAACGCAATGAATGTTGTTGAACTGTCAAAGTAAGACGGATTCCTATTGTGTGTTACGCAATTGACCCGCTGATCATTGTCAATACCTACCTACAATGTCTTGTGTTTATCGAATGGGTATCAGGGTAATTAAAAGTGTAATCAAATAAAAGCTCATTAGATAGCTCTTACCGAGATTCTCACCATAGTAGCTCTCTAGGCCGAATTCTAGCCTATATTATGTCTTAACAAGTGTTAATTGATTAGCTATAGACGAGTGGGCGTAAGAGATTGGTTATTGAGCACTCTAGCTGTCTTACAAAGACTAGTTTATAGTGTTCTGGGGTATAGTAAAGTAGTAATTGTGAAATCTTGGCAGGCTCAACACGCTCTCGTGGGTGCGTTCCGTTGTTAATAGATTGATGACCGGCTACCATTGCTCCACGAGTTCTGCACAGGTCACTGTCATGTTTGGCTTGATCATTATAGGTGTTTGTCTCTAATCGATTGAGTTGCTCCATTCTTGTATCCAGCTGCATTCGGTTAAGGGGGAAGCGCTAAGGTAGCCCGCGAAATTCAAATTTTCTTGAGATTTATGCAATTTGCAGCTCAGTGTCTGGGTGTATGTTGATTAAAGTATGATACGCGACCATAAAAAATATGTATTTACAGAATTATAAAATTAGAATCAATAATACAATTCCTTGAGTTAGTATAATCCTGAAATGTTAAGATTTCATGAAATAGTCATTCAATAGAATTATTTGGTCTTAGAGAGTTGTATTGATGACTTTAATGATTATAATTCTGTAAATACATATTTGTTACGGCCGCGAATCATATTTTAATCAACATACAACTTCATACTGACCTGCAAATTGCAAAAATCTCAAGAAAATTTGAATTTCGCGGGCGCTTTCACCTTAAGACTGGAAGCTGACCCCAATATACAAGGTGTAACTTAAATAACAGGGTCATTGTACTCGTCATTATGAACAACCTTTATTATGAGGCCAAACCTGAAATCGCGAAAAAAAATAGCTGCTTCCTACATTTTGACAAGTTATGCGAACATAACTGTAAGGAACAGCTGATTTTTTTTCGCGATTTCAGGTTTGGTTCCATAGTAAAATTTGTTCATAATGATGAGTACAATGACCCCTTAAGAGGTTGTGCGTTATTTTTGTTACATCTTGTACCTATACTTATGTAGTTGGGAAAAGGCTGGGCAGATGTTATTGCGAACTTGTTAGTACGAACCTATTTATTCGAAAGATCATAGACTATCTGACAAGAAACCAACCCTTGTGCAATCTCCAGATTTTATATAACCTTTTTAAGAATACATTCCTAATTTGTTCATATATTAATATCTACCTACTTTAAAAAATGTTATGAGTCGTATTTCATGAGTACGAATCAAAAACTTTTGCTGCGTTGGCCAAGTGGTCGCAAGCGCGACAACTTAGCGAGGTTTGATCCCTAGGTCGGGCAGAGCTATTGAGTTTAACCACTAGAAATTTCGGATGTCGAGTTTAACTAAGTGAGAGTTGACTCTTCTGCTACTACTTATCGTAATTGTGTGCAACTAAACATAACTGGAGAAGTGGCGGAGGCGATGGAGGATTAATAACATAACATAACATCACACCTTGTTTCCCCGAAGGGTTAGGCAGACATGTACCTATAGTACACCCACATTTCGCCAGTTATGTTTAAGTCCCATGTAATAGGGGGCGAACCTATTGCCATCTACCGGGCACAAATCCAGGCTCCGGGCTGTTGCTGAGAAATTCCAGAAAGAAAAACCCAATAACACTGCCCAACCTGGTAATCGAACCCAGGACCTCATGCTCAGCAGTAGCGCTTGCGACCACTAGACCAACGAGGCAGTTCGAGGAAGATTAATGTGAAAAATTTAACCTATAACTTCTCTACAGCTCTACCTCCATTGCAAAACTATTGAATTGTTGCGAAAGTTTTCCTCAAGCCAGGTCACATAGGCATGTGTGTTTGAAAAGAGACGTAGAAAGAATCCTTTGAGTGGGCTTCTCGTTCATGAATAAGAAACTACGGAAACATTCGTAAATCCGTGTTTATTTAAACACAGAGCAAATGTAATGTATGCATCATTAGAAAAAGTAATGGTTCTGCAAATTGTTAGCTGTCTTGTTGATTCATCAGCATATCTAGAGTGTTATGAATGAATCAGTGTCCAAAATCTGTTATTTAGTAACTACCACGTAAAGTTGTATCCATCGTGTAATATCGCGTCAGGCAGAAGATAAATGAATTTTAAAAATAAAGACAAGCAGCTGGGTCAAGTCCAACGATACAAAACAATTAACCGATTGTTTGATACTTTGTAACGCCTAAAGGACGTTAAAACTGCTGCCATTTATTCAGTTTACACAACGATTCTGAAGTATTTTTTTTATTAAAAATAATCTTCACATTTGCACTTTACACTAAACTGGTGGAAAAGACAAAACCTCTTGAAAAAAGAAAGAAGTGGGAATTAAAAAATGTTTAGGAATGTGGAAATCAACCCAACCTATCGCCACCTATTCCTAGGTACTGCTGAATACTAGTTATTTAGGTTCAAAAGAAAGTTCTTGTTCCCTAATCAACTGGCCTATAACCGCACAATAATACATACCTAACAACAAATATACGCAGGCCGCAAGTTTCCAGCCACGTCCGGAGAATCTATCTATCAACGAATGAAATCACACGGTTAAACATTGCAAAACTCACCGTAGAGATATCTCACAACAAACGCAACTCTGTTATCCCAGGAGTACGCCATTTTGATTGATGAACCGTTTAGTGTGTTTAGAAATTTCAAGTGTCGTTGTCCGGGGTTGGCTATAGCGAGCTTATAGTAGCGCGGCGGCGGTCGCGACTCAACTGACGGCCGCCGCCCGCGCCTCTCCGTTCCGAATAAACTCACGAAATAAAACAATATTACAAGACGACCACACGTCACCACGCGACACCCTAAATATCTGCGCAACGCCGTGAACAGCCTGCTAGCTGGTTGGCAGGGACACTACGGGAGCAGCTTACGGCTCAGTGGCCTCATCATTGCAAGGTCGTGGGTTGCATTACAGAGCATCTAAATTAAACCGACTTTTTATATCCACTACCGATCAATGGATAATTATAACTACTGCAGTAATGACTAATGAGTATCACGTTCTCTACGGTTGCAACGAGGTCCATTGTTTGCCTATGGAAATATTATATCCTCACGTAATCACTTTATTGCTGGTACAGTGCAGAGGCGCAGCTACAATTAATTATCATTAGAGGGAAGCCGAAGAAAAAATTGTTCAGTTCTCATAAACTCAACACATAAATCTGTAGGTTTTAATCTTATGATGATTTAACTGGTATTATTAATATATTTATGTAATTTGATGTGATACACAGGTGTACCTACCGGGGAGCTCGTGGTTGAGTAATAACAGCCGCACGGGTTGATCCATCAGGTAAAGCTACGCTTGCCGGGGTTTGTCCGTGGATGGGTGACCATCTTTACATAGGTACCGAGACTTCTCCGTGCCTCGGAAAGGACGTTAAGCCGTTGGTCCCGGCTGTCATTCGTAGATCTTTGACAGTTCACGGGGGGGGGGTTCACGGGGGGGGTTCAGTTCAGTTCACGGGTCGTCAGAAGCCCGAAAGTCTGACAACCAGTCTTACCAAGGGGTATCGTATTACCCAGTAACTGGGTTGTGGAGGTCAGATAGGCAATCGCTCCATATAAAATACTGGTATTCAGCTGCATCCGGTTAGACTGGAAGCCGACCCCAACATAGTTGGGAAAAGGCTAGGCAGATTGATTGACACAAGTGTACCTACCATATAATTTGGCAATAGCAGATATTAAGAAGAGTGGTTGTTCCGTAGGGAAGCCGACAAGAATCGGGTTGTATGAAGGCTACGCCCCTGGTACAGTGCCCATCTTCTGGTCCCTTAACATTAGCTGCCATAAAAGTCAAATATGGTGCTAAATCATAAGGGGAGACAGTATTCATGTCCTTTAATAACTACGAGCATACATACATCAATCACCTAACCGTTTGCCAAGCATGGTGATAGGTAGGTACCACAGAAATTTTTATTTAGATTTCTAATACTACTGATAAAATACTGATAAAATGTTTGCGTCGTTCGTTGCAGACATTTTTTGTTTAAACTTTATTTATTTATTGGCCTATCTACAATTATTACACTGTTTATCCTAAAACACAACGAATATGATACCAGCATGCAGCATAGTATAAGTACAATATGATGCGAAAGACAGCATGCAAAAAAAAAACAAAATTATAACAACAATAAAATCACAATAATAGTGCAGAGATGACACTTTGAACAACAGTGGGTAGCTCTAGAAACACAGTAAATACAAAGATGACAAGAGAAAAAGTCAATATGGTGGTTAGTTTTCATGGACGTGGTGCTTGAATTTTTTAAGTGTTGTGGAAAAATTAAAATTTCAAACGAAAATTTTGTTTTATATATTTTAACAGCAATGTTGAAAACATGACAAAATTTAGGAACTGAAATTCATAAGAATTGTTTATTGTAAATCAAAGTTTATAAAAGCGAGCTAAATTCATTAAAATTATACTAAATATTTACAAAAGTTTTGGTTAAATCATGCATTATTGGAATTTGGTCATGTTCCGACGAAAATTTATTTATTTATATATATAAACATAACATTACGCCTTGGTTCCCCGAAGGGCTAGGCAGAGGTGCAGGTACCTATAGTACACCCACATTTTGCCAGTTATGTTTAAAGTCCCATGTAATAGGGGGCGAGTCTATTGCCATCTACCGGGCACAAATCCAGACTCCGGGCTGCTACTGAGAAATTCTAGATAGAAAAACCCAATGACACTGCGCGACCTGGGAATCGAACTCAGGACCTCATGCTCAGCAGTAGCGCTTGCGACCACTAGACCAACGAGGCAGTCATTTATATAATTGACTAACTTATACTAATTATACTACACATACAAGCTATAGGTCATAAATCATAATATATGTACAGACGCCAGCATATCTAGCTACTACAATCTGTCCAATTTCTTTAATAGATTTTTTCAACTTTATCGCTAAAACATTAGGTTCAAGGTTGATTGGGATTTGACAGTTTCGGGTAGCTTGATGTGCTGGCGTCCATACATTTCAATAATTATATGAAACGTTTATACTAGATATTGCACCTTGAAATACACACATTACATGTAAAAAATATCGTTTTACCGAACATTCACGAATTTGAGGTTATGTTTATAAAACAAATTCGGAATGCAGTGCGTTCGTATAACGTTGATACTTTTTGTTAATGCATAAATTACTGAACAAAAATAACTAGGTATAGTATTTTTTGGGTAAATCCATCAGCACTATAAGGCGATCTGGGTACTATAAGGTGATCTGGGGTCTTGTAAAACATAAAATTGTCTCACATAATGTGGGATTAGTTGACATCAAGGTATTTTTAAATACCTAATAATTTTATTTTTAATTCATTAAAATAAATGACGGCAAATGTTATCGTTCTAGGCAGTGGTTGAACAAGCGTTTCAGAGGTTTTCTTTTTTTCATAAAACCCGCCAATGTTCACATCACATTAATTGTCAAAAAAAAACTAAGTATCAAAACCGTTTTCGTCGTACTATATAGGGTTACAACATGCACGATAGTGGCGCCACCATTATTTTCACGACTTTTTGGCCAAGCTGTATGTTGAGTATGAATGATCAGACTATCGGATCCGACAATCTGATGAAAAAATCTGACGTGTATTCCTAGTCTTAAACGAGTGTCCGGAAGATCAAATAAATATATAAAAGTTTCAGATAACAAAGATGCATAGATTTCTGTGAAAAAAATATTTTGTTCATGGGATAACCAAAATTTATCGATGTACAAATTTTTGTGAAAATGCCCATCTGCCTTGTCTTTTCCCAACTATGTTGGGGTGGGCTTCCAGTCTAACCGGATGCAGCTGAATACCAGTATTTTACGTCAAAATGCCCAATAAAAATCTAAATTGGCAACCCACGTCTTGTGAAAGCATTTCCAAAAAAGTGCGTTCCAAAATCGATCACTGAATAATCTTGAGCATTGAATCATTTCTGCGCTATTTACACCATACGACTCTGAGCTCTGAGGTGCTCCTGCTGTCAATGTCAATAACAATAAACAGTTATCAATGATATCGTGTATTATCTATGGTTATCAATAAATTGTCAATGGTGGGTGTCTGGGTGACACAGCGTCATAAAAAATCTTATTGAAATATTATTTTGGTTATTATATACATGTGATATTCGGATCTCTAGTTTTTTTACTGAAGAAAATAATAATGTTGTGATACCTATTAAAATGTCTATCAGACGCTACAGTAATTTCGTTAAAGCTAGTTCCCCTGAGCCCGAGCAAGACATAAAAGTTGTAGAAAACAGTGGAATACTTAGTGGAGATGAAGCACGAAAAATATACCTCGAAGAAGTAAAACACTCAAAAGCATCATCCCGTGTGTTAGAAAATAAGACAAAGTTCGTGAGACAACAACAACAACAACGAGAAACACCTCTGACAAACAAAGATTTATTTTTAACAGTGCAGGACAATGATGTTGACACACTGAAATATGTTTTAGATAGATATCCTGATAAGATAAATGTTGTCGATGAGTATGGATGGAGTTTACTTATGATTGCTTGCCAGGCAGACTCAACCAATGCTGTAAAACTACTATTAAAAAGAGGTATTGACATATCTGTACGAGATAAAGCTGGTAACTCTGCTCGAAGCTTAGTGATCAAGAACAAAAATTATATATTAGCAGATATTTTACTTAGACACATACAAAAAGAAACTCCAATAAATCATAAACAAAAACAAGCAAGAAAAATCAATGTTAAATCACAAGAAGAGTTTACATGTGAGATTTGTAATAAAACATGTCCTAACAGAGAAGAGCATTTATCATCAACATTACACAATATTAATGCGAGCAGAGGCAAGAAAATACCAGTAAACTATGTGTTGCCAGTATCAAACAGAGGATATCAGTTGATGATAAAAGGTGGATGGGACAGACAGTCTGGTCTAGGAAAGGATGGATCTGGTAAATTATACCCTATCAAAACTGTACAGAAGAAAGATAAGAAAGGTCTTGGACATGCAAAACAGAAACCTACTGACAAATCACAAGACAATGTAAAACATAAAAATAGAATGAAGTTGGCAAGAGACCACCAGAGTGACAAATCATTTGAAATAAAGTTTAGGCGAGAGTTTTACTGAATCATGCTGTTTTATTTCCTTATAACTATTACAACAATAATATAGAATGTATTAATTTTCTAAACAGCTACATTATGAGCTACCAACATGCATTTTTGTTGTTTTGTTCACAATTTAAAAAATTTAATAATTAGGCAAAATATAAGATTATGTTGGATTTAAGTTAAGGTGGATCCGCAGTTGTAGCCTGTGAAATTCAAATTTTCTTGCATTTTTTGCAATTTGTAGGTCAGTGTCAGGTCTTATCTTGATCAAAATATGATTCGCGATTATAACAACTGTGTATTTAGATAATTATAACCATGAAAACCATCAATACATCTCTAAGTTAGATTTGTTCTTTTGATCCGATTTTGGAAATCCATGGCATTTTAGATCAAAGAGAACAAAATAATCTAACTTGGAGAGATGTGTTATAGTCGCGAATCATATTTTGATCAAGATACAACCTGATACTGGCCTGCAAATTTCAAAAAAATGCTAGAAAATTTGAATTTCAGAGGCTACAACTACGGATCCACCTTAATCAAACATAGAATCATATTTGTCCGTCTCTTGAGATAACAATAGCATCATAGGATCAATAATTTATTTATCCCAAGTTACAATATCACACATAAGACATGCTTATATTTATAAAAAAGTGATGTCAAATAGTCTTAAAAGATATCTGATGACCATAGACATATTTTGTTAATATTATAAAAATAATTGAATGCAAAAATATATTTCATTTATTTACTTTGAAAGGCACTGCACATAACATAGGTATATTGTGCACAGATGTTCAGTTTTCTTATAACAAACAGTAATACTTTTATATTCAATACATTTTATTGATGAGGCTTCTTGATAGGTATTTATTTTGTGCACAGTTGCATACAAATAATTACTATAAAAATCTATGTCATGAATTAAATTTGGTACTTGAGAACTTCAATTATTATCATAAAAATATTATATTTGTTTCTCAAATCACTTATACTTTTACAACTTCAACTGCTTTTGCTTACAACTAACTATGATACAATATATTTTTCTATATTCAAATTGCATTGTTGATGGTTATCAAAGGTTAGGGGCCACCCAGTTGAGGAAATTGATAGCAAGTTCAAATCCTACAAAACAGGCTGCATTGGCCGGAAAGGCTCTGATCATGACGGGTGCCACACCCTTGTATAGGGCAGTTGGACCTTCTCTCTCCATCAGCTGTTTGAATACGTCCCTCATGCCATTAGGGTATGTTCCCTCAGGAGCTGTTTGCAGTCTACTCTTCAATACATCGGCCGGCATGCCTACTATCCAGTTAGCTATTCCAGCACAACCACCAGCCAGTATAGTTGCCATCATCTTCAATTTATTACTGGCATCCTGAGGGACTAGCACTTCTTTGACCCATTCATAAGTCATGAAGTACATACCACTGGCAGGCACATCCCTCAGTATTGTGGCCACACTGCCCTTGTATATGCTCCTCATTCCACCCTCTGTATACAGCTGCCTGGCGCAATCAACCATGCCTGAGTATTTCTGTGGCACATTACCGCCCTGTTGAATCTGAAGTAGACATTTGATGCGCTCACCTGGTGCCATAATAGATGTAGTGAAAATACCAGAGAAAGCACCTGCAGCAAACAACTCGGGTTTCGTAAGAACTTGATCATCGTCTCTTTTTATTAGTTTCTTGCCGAGTCCAAAGCCAAAGAAACTAATAGCGAAAATAGGGGCCACTCCAGTGAGTGGTGCTGACATACCCTTGTAAAGGCCTCTGAAGCCTTCCTTTTGTATGGTCTTCTTAAAGCAGTCATAGGTGCCACCGTACAAGGCAATCTCTCCCGCTTGAGGCACAGGCATAGTCTGTAATCTTACTTTAATCGTGTCCATAGGGTGGCCCGCTAAAACAGTGCACACACCACCAAAACCACCACTTAAAAAATATTTTACTGGGCTGCTGTTTTCCGACATTTTCGTTCCGTTTGTTCGTTCGGAAGAGAAAGGAAGGGTAACCTTAGGAAACTCGTTTTCAGTCGAAATACTTTAGAATAATTTTATAGTCAACAGTTATCTTGTCTAAAATGTCAAAGTCCGATTGCGTTCCAGGTTACCCAACAAGTCCTTCAGACAGACCATTATTTGCGGTTTTTAAATAAAAATTACTAACGCTGTGGGTTTTTATGTAAACGTTTCTGCTTCCACCAGAATTTGAATAATAAATATCACACATTTAGACCATTTTATAATTAAATTAATTATCTTTTGCACCATAGATGTACTATATTTCTATCTATGTAGTGGAAGTGGACTGATTTCTTATTTGAAAACTCGCAAAACTTTCAAAACTTGTTTTGACTTTGACACTGTCATTTTAATTTGTTGTTTAGTAGGTATTTCATGGGCTCTAAAGCACTGAACACCTGAACACAACACTAACTCTGAAGAGTATACCAGGTACTCGAAGTGTTTTTGCTCGTTTTGCTTTGTATTGTTGCCAGCTGGTTCAAATTAATTCATACAATTTGTACCCATCGTTAATACCAACTACCTTCCAGATGCTCGAACTAAGTTAATCTTCCATAATGTCGTGTTCGAAAGAAGATATTGAAAGAAAGCGCCTGGCTGCACTACAGAAACGACAAAACTTACTGTCTAACAGTAACTCTAACCAGAATACTCCTTCTAAATCAAATCCTGTTCAAATCGGAAGCCCGCTGCCTTCGTCATCAAATGGTGGTTATAGATCTTCTACTAGTAATTCCAATAGAAGCCACCCGTACGCTAAACCAAGTAGGAGTAGTGAAGAGAATCATGTCCCTGTTGGTAAAGTGGTCAGTGGCACAGTGTACTTGATCTCCGAAGACAGGTTTGAAGTGAACCCCTCAGAGTTTTGCTCACCTCTCATCAATATATTCAAAAGCTTGCCTTCTAAAAACTATGGTAAGTTAATTTTCATTCACGTACTGGAAACATATTATATTTTGTACCTTGGAGATAATAAGATTAGCCCAATCTCTATAATAATATTTTGATAAGATTTATTAACAAAATATTTATAAACTTCATGATAAACTTGAATGCATGTGTATGCTCTGACCTTGGGCCTCAATAAAAACAAATATCAATAAAAAAAATTTGTTCAAGAATAATCCTGTTTCGTTATTTCAGATTCAAAATCAAAGCTATGGAACTTCTCAATCACTGATTATCAGCAGCTGATGTCTAAAGTTGCACCTTTGGCACCACACATAGTGCTGGGTCCCCTTCCACCGTATGTTCTGAGGGTAAACAAATGCAAGTTCTTACTAAATATTGTTAAAAGTAGGAACTTTTTCAATGTTTGTTTTATTGTATTTGAGTCATTTTTGTTTAATTTCTCGACATTCTTTTGAAACAGATTTGATTTGTTTATACAGGGTGTAAGGGACAGCCCTCTGCAAACTAACAAGGGTGCATTCAGCTCCTTATTCTGAATCATATTTCACCAATAATATTCTCAGGAAAATTTTCATTTTTTTAAATCATATTTTCAGTTACTATTCCTTTATTTGAATGTAAAATTACATTCTTTGTACGCAGCACTCCATTTATGTAAATAAAACAGCTAAAATAAAAAAAAATCAGCCCTTACACCCTTTATACAAACAATAAACAAATATAAACAATAAATAATAGTGATAACACTAGCTAACCCGACAGACATTATCTTGTCCAAATTTCAATAGTTCATACAAAAATGCCATAGAATAAAAGAATTTTCAGTATTTCCCGTATTTGAAACCAGTGTTGGCATTAATCAATTATTTTTTTAATCAATTAATTAATTTGATTAATTTTAATCAGATTAAATTAATCATGATTAGAATAATCATTATTAAAAAAATAATCTTAATCATGATTATTGACGTTTATCATTAATCATTAATTGATTAACTTGATTGTAAACTAATACATCCATCAATGTTATTAATTCTATATAAAAGAAATGATGGAAAATAATGACACATTTATTAAAATATTTTTATTAATTATTCAAAGAACAAAAAAATAATTTATAACTTTCAAATACACTGAATTCTAATTTTGAAGAATATTTTCAATCAACTAATCTCCGATCTTTACATTTCTGATTTCTTGATGTTCAAGTTACATTTCATAACTACTTTTTTTTCAAATAAGTCGTCAGATAATTTGTGTGACCTAGGTTTATTTAGCATAGTTGCAAAAGAAAACATTCTTTCTACCGAGCCAGAGGACGGCATTGGTGTATTGTTCTTAATAAACACTTTGCCTATAACAGGATAACTTCGTAGAAGCTCTCGTTCTTGGCTTCCCTCGGCAAAAAAATTTGAAATTATCATATCCGCTCTCTTTTTATCATCAACTGATTCCCCTTCACTGCCAGAGTCGGAATTGAAATCAAAAAACTCGTCTTCTTGGTGGCGTGTGTTATTGGCTGCATTGTTGACTGTTAAAAGCTCTGGGATTTCTGATATTTCCTTCCTTACGACTGATTTAAAAATGTTTATACACTTCTTTTGATCAGCTGCAGTAATAATAATAATATAATAATAATGTTTTATTGACATAAATAGGTTGATACATCAATTGAAACCCTGGCTCCTGAGCTAGGTGGCACCTGTGTTACAGGAGTCAGTGTCTTCACTCGTTTGTGGAACATTAACAATTTATGCAACAAAATTAAAACTAAAATGTAGTTAAACAATTAGTGCAAACTTGCTCTCATGTGATAGGATTATGTGTCCATGTGTTGTGTATGTATGTGTAAGTGTGATGGTGTGTATGTGTGATGATGTTATGATTTGTGCGTGTGTTTCTCTGTGTGACAGTGCTTGGTGGTTGTGCTTTTAGATTATATCAGATATATTTATCTACCTTATAATTTATTTATTATGATTATTGATTTTTGACTATATTTTCTGTTTGTGAGTAATCAAGTGTTTTAAGCCAGGTGCTTATTTTCATCTTCGCTTTCTTTTTAGTTAGTGGGTTGAAGTCGAGAATTTTATTTAATTTATTATATATATAAATAGCTAGGTATAGGTGTTGCCGTCGAGCGGATGCGGTATTACATTTTACTGAGCGACATACATTACCGATGGTTCTTTTTAGTTTGTTCGTATGATTTACCGGTGTAATTTCATGTTGTTTCAAAGTGAGATTCTGTAGAAATAATTGTCTTACTGTAAGTACTTGACAGCTTTCATATAGGCTTTTTGTAGGGTACCGGTAGGGTTTGAAGGTCATGACTTTTAATAGGGATCTTTGTGCTCTCTCGAGGTGTATCATGTATGTTTTACAGGCCCCACCCCAGGCCGTGATACAATAACCAACAATTGACTCTACTAGAGAAAGATACACTGTCCGGAGTAGCTCCAGATCGCATACGTGTCGAAGATTTTTAAAAGCCCATATAAGTTTCCTAACCCGGGAAGAAGTTAGTTCAATATGAGGTCGCCAACTGAGTCCCTCATCTAGAATTACACCCAGGTATTTTATAGTCTTTTGTTGTGTAATTGGAGCGCATGAGCACTGAAGACTGTTATTGGGGTCATGACAGAAGTGGGCCTTAAGACTTATTACCCCGGGTTTAGTTTTAGCAAGTAAACTGCAGAAATGCGGTTTTCGAAATATTAAGCGTTAGTAGATTTAGTTCCAACCAGTGAATTATTTTACGTAACCCCAACTCTGCAGCTTGACGCGTCGCGTCCCAAGTCTCTCCATAAAATACTAGAACGGTGTCATCTGCGTAACTGAATATTTTTCCGTTAGTAAGAGACTGCTGGCATAGGTCATTTACATAAAGCAAGAAGAGGCTTGGGGACAGGCAGCTACCCTGGGGCACACCGTAGTCTATTCTTGCTTCACCACTAATAACTTTGCCGATCTTAACCTTTTGTGTCCGGTTATTAAGAAAGTCTGTGAATATATTTAGAGCCCGTCCCCGGATCCCAGCATGCTCCAGCTTGCTCACAAGGGTAAGAATACTCACAATGTCGAACGCCTTGGCCAGGTCCAGGAAAACACCCAGACATTTTTGCTTTTTGTCAACTTTTTCAGTGACGTAATCTGCAAGTTGGTTAACCGCGTCTATGGTGCTTTTCCCAGACCTAAAACCAAATTGCGCATCCGATATTAACTTGTTGTGGTCTAGATACTTCATGAGTCTTCGATTTAACAATTTCTCTAATATTTTGGACAGTACTGGCAAAACTGAGATAGGTCTATAATTTTTAACGTCAACCTGATTCCCACCCTTGTGAACAGGTGTGATCAAAGCTTTCTTAAAGACTTGGGGAAAAACTCCTTGCTCAAAACAGACTTCAATGAGTTTTGTAAGAGGTGGAACTAGTACTTGTTTACCCAGTTTCAAGAGCTTAGCTGGCACGAAGTCCCATCCTGTGGCACTGTCGGTTTTTAAATTGTCAATAACAATCTCTACTTCAGCCTCGTCTGGGGTAAGTAGGACCATTGATTCCCGTGCAGTGGGTGTTTCCATTTTGTATTGGGCAGATGAAGAATTTTGGGATTTTATCTTGTCTGCCAGTTGCTTTCCGATGTTCGAAAAATAGTAATTAATTTGCTCTATTGCATTTGGTACTTGTGCATCAACAGAAGTGGCTAGAAGTTTATCACCTGATGTTTGATTGCTGGATTTGTTGGTAATGGATTTTATTATATTCCATGTTTCCCTACTGTCTCTGGAAGTTTTTAAAGCCGAACTTTGGTGATTTATTTTTAATTTCCTTAGTAATAGATTACAATGATTCCTATACCTTTTGTACGACACCTCAACAATTTTGTTATTTGGGTCTGCCAGGTATTTACGATGAAGGCTATCCCTATGCCGAATACACCGTAAGAGGCCAGGCGTGATCCAGGGTTTAACTACTACTTTACGGTTTGGAACGTACGATTCTTTTGAGTGCTGAGATATCGTGTACATAAGGCACTGGACAAACCGTGTAGCGGCCATATTTGCATCGCAATCAGGTGTAATAAAAGTAAAATCGGTGGTTTTTAATTGTTTAAGAACGCCCTCATAATCTACTTTAGTAGTAGTTCTTTTCTTATTATAGTTGTTTTTAGAGGAGGTGTTACTTAGGCATAGCATTACAGAGGCGTGATCGCTGACGGTGGAATCCATAACCATAACTGTAGCACAAGTAGTGGTGCTTATCATTACGTGATCGAGGCAGTTATGTAGCCTAGTAGGATGGGTATGTCCCGGTAAAAGGCCCATTTCCGCTGTAAGATTCAGGTAGGAAGATCTATTTCTATCTGTACTATTAGGCTTTATGTCGATGTTGATATCTCCTAGCAGAATGACATTTTTCGCTTTTAAATTACTTAAGATATTTTCCAGGGAGCTAAGGAAGCTATCTATACAATATATAGATGGGGATCTATAGGAGGCCAGAATACAAGTGTCGGAAGCAATTTTTAAAAGTAGAAAATTAGCCCCTATAGGGTCGGGTTCTTCTACCGTACATTGAAGATTGTTTTTAACATATATTGTAATGCCGTCGTTTTGATTTAAACATTTTTTGCTGTAATATGTCACATAATTTTCCATAGCTGGTATTGGTTTATCTTCATTTAACCAACATTCTGTCAGGATTATGATGTCGACTTCACACGATAACCTAACCAACTGAGCCTGGAAACCATCTAAGTTTTTGTAAATACTTCGGATGTTTTGAGTTATAATTTTTAGTGATGTTTTAGAAGTTTTTATGATATTTTTACAAGCGTCGGTATCACAGTAATGGGAAGATGCCATTTGAAAGCTATCTATCTGTGTTGAGAGGTCGTTATCCGTATTAGCCATTGAAAAACCGTATATATTTTTTGTAGCATGTTAGTGTGCGTGTGTTAATGATAGTTTTGATGAAAGTAAGAACTGCAAAATATAAAGTAGATATGTTCACTTGAGAGCAAATATTTATGTAAGGCATTATGCACGCGAGAAGTGTTTTTGGTTCAAAATTACCACTTGTGTAGAATGGTTTTGATTGTGTGTGTGTGATTCGTTTATGTGTAAGCGTTTTACAGTACGAGAGCAGCTGCAGACAAAAAAATAACAAAACAAATAACCGGGAGTTAATGTGACTTGAATCTTCTCTGGCCAGTCATAGTAGTAAGTTGGAGTTTAGATCAGCTTCGTTTTTTATATGAACTTGTTGATCCCCCTCCTTTTGCCGAAGGAAGACCTTTCCAAATGAGGTCCAACAAAATTTGATCCCGTTCTCATTAGCAATTTTCCTGCAGTTAGACATACTAGCCACTTTTTTTTAAATCTGGGGTAACACAGAGCTGCAACGGCTGCATATTTACTAGTTTCACTCGAAAGAGTGTAAAACTCTTCAAATCTTTTCTCTACGCTTTGTAGATATTTTTCAGCAAGTGGTTCACAGAATTTTAGATTTGGAGTAGTTGTGATCTTCTGTAATTTTTTTTAGTGCATGCAGGCAAGGTAATAATATTCCATAAAATGAGTCATCGCCCTGCAATATGTCCAAAGCAGTTGCAACTGGAGCAGCGCATTGGCAGTATTCCTCAATATATTGAAATTCAGAGTCTCGTAATGGATTTCTTATACTAAGTGCTCTAGCTAGTTGAGAGTAACTAGTTCTGATATTCAATATATTTCTCAAAGCGTCATAGTAACTATTCCATCTAGTTATGCCAGGTCGTGTTAACGTATGTCCAAGAATGTTATGTATCACCTCAGCTGATTTTGGGCGAGCAGCAGCACTCCATAAATCGTTACATTTTTCCATTATTGTGGAATGCAATTTTCCAAGACATGTCGATTTATCAGTCAACAAGGCTTGGACGTCCTTACTAGCAATCAAATTTAAAGTGTGCGCATTACACCTAAAGTGAAATGGTAACAAATTGTTTTGTGAATGGTCGTCTACTATATTTGCTTCTAACAGAAGATCATCATGTTCGTGTTCCTGTCTTGTGCCGAACTCTCCTTCAGTCACTTCGAGTTCTTCTCCACTTAACTCGTTCTCGCTGCTACTTGGACTTGAAGATCCATTATCTTCATCATATTCGATTAAGGATGTCGTATTTATTCCGAATATCTTGAAGGCTTTCACAAAATTTGACCCATTGTCAGTAACAGAGCATACTATTTTAGTGGGGTCAATATCAAAATCTGAGTATATTTCCAGAAGCAAATCTTTTATGCGGTCAAATGTATGTGCCCCTTTAAATCGGCGACAAGCTAAAGCTGCAGAACGCCTCTTATAGTTATTATCAATCCAGTGCACTGTAACACCTAAAAAACTTCTTTTCTTCCCTGACCATATATCAGCGGTGGTGCACAAATATTTCACAGCAGCTAGGTTTTGTTTTATTTCGCAAATCAGATCTAATGATTGTTTAGCTACTTTTTTTCTTAGAGAACGTCGCCCGGGTATCTTGATTCCACTATTTGTCACATTTAAATCCTCCATCATCTTAATGAAGTAGGGGTCTTCCACGGCTCGAAAAGCAATCATTGAGTTAACGAAATAATTTACTAAGTTACGGTCAAAAGTTTCTTGAGTTACAGGTGTTTTCGGAGTTTGCCTTGAAGTCAGAACTGTATTATTTTTATTTTTCTTTCGCTTATTGTCTTTCATATATTTTTTACATTCCTTTTCTGTGTCAGCGCCATGCTTCCGTTTTAAGTGTCCCAAAAAGTTAGATGTCGTTTTGCCATAGCCCTTAACTTCTTTACTTTGATGGTCCGAACACTTCATACAAACTGCTACTGTGTTCTTGTCTGTGCATTTGTCTAGTAGAAGCTTATAATAGGTACCGTCAAATAAAGCAGAAGAAGAAAGATCTGATTCCGATTGCACTGTTAAATTCTCGGAATTGTTTCCCGACACCAACGGATCATTTGAAACACCACTACTATTAGAGTCATGATCACAATTCATGTTTGTTTTTAAGTTACTCACTGAGTGAAACAATATCACAAAATGTTGCAAAATCTGGAAAAATTATCCCCAACCGAGTGCAAGCGAGCGTGTGTCAGCCAGATAGTGTTAAAACGTGACTGTTAGTTCCAAAGTTAAGAAAATTAATGAAAAAAATAATACCGAATTCCTATTTATATAGA
Source organism: Fissipunctia ypsillon (assembly GCA_947568875.1). Classification (NCBI taxonomy): domain Eukaryota; kingdom Metazoa; phylum Arthropoda; class Insecta; order Lepidoptera; family Noctuidae; genus Fissipunctia; species Fissipunctia ypsillon. The sequence continues at coordinate 18,878,555 of OX387660.1, read as the reverse complement.
CTAGACAGGTAAATCCCGGAGCGGGAAGCCCCCTTGTAGGACACAAGGGTATTCCCCAAAATATATGGAAGATTCTGCACTAGGTCCATCCATACATACTAATGAGGGCTTCCCCGTAAAATTAAGCATACATGAAAAGGTTTGCCAACTTAAAATCGGTAGAAAAATCGGGAGAACAATTAAATAAATAAATGAGTAGTTAATAGTTAATCAAATAATCAAATTAACGATTAAAATTAATGATTAAAAATCATAATCAAAAAATTTGATTACGATTAATTAATCATAATCAAATTTTTTGATTATGATTTTTAATCATTAATTTTTAATCGTTAATCAGATTAACTTTGGGCCTACACTGTTTGAAACCTTTCCATAAAAACCTAATTCAGACTATTACGGTCGGTATTATCGGTCCAGCCATTCTCAAGTAATGCGCTTACCAACAAACATCATTTCATTTTTATTTATATCTAAATTATTATATCTATTACTAATAATAAAGCTGAAGAGTTTGTTTTTTGTTTGTTTGAACGCGCTAATCTCTGGGACTACCAGTCAGATTAAAATAAAATATTTTTGCATTTTATAGCCCTTATGCTATTTAACATCTCCCTTAAGAGCGGAGCAAAAAGACGGAAGTCAGAAAGACAGAAGAAGGACAGAAGCCAGTAGATTCTAAAAGTGTGATTGGCAGTACTCAAAAATTGTCTATATAACAGTACCTCTTTTCCGTGTTAATTGGTCTAATTGCCATCATCTGTTTATTTATAAATGTATGTTATTTAGTCATATTGTGTATGTTCTCATCACCACTCGTCACCATTTGATAAGTAGGTGCTGAGGGAGAATGCCACAGACCCGAGCAGCGTTGACTTGTCCCCCATCGAGATGACTTTACGACATAAACTCATGCCATTCCAGGAAGATGGAGTCAGGTAAATGTCATTAAAATAAACATATTAAAAAAATTCACTGTCAGTTTCAAAATGAGAGAGTAAAGTAAAAAAAAAACTGGGTTTCAATTTGTTTTAACGCTCCCAAAGTTTTCTTTTTGCTTTATAGTGGCTCAGCGTTCATACTACCCGATTCTTATCGGCTTCCCTTCGGAACAATCACTCTTCTTAATGTCTACGATTGCCAAATAATAATGGTACACCTGTGTGTGTAACTGTGTATCACATCACATTACAGATATTTAATACCAGTTTAATACATCATCATAAGACAAAACATTACAATAATGCGTAATTTTTTTTTGGTCTAAACAAAGATTTCCGATAACATCAGCATTCAAAATAAGCCAGCCCTCGTGTGTCAGAATGAGGTACTAAATTCGTAGGTACGAACACGTGATTTCGTGTTCCGCAGCACGGTTTCGTAGGTAACTGCGGAAGCCGATCTACAGCGAGTTATGACAGGGACTTAAATAGAAAAGTATTTAGGCGAGAACGAGATAGAATGAATGATTGTTCTTTTTGTGTTTGTGATTTTCTTTGCGTCATGTTTACCGCAAATAAATGTATTTTCTTTCTTTTCATTTTCTTTAATGTTCTTAGTTAAAATGTTGATTTCTTGACACATAAATTCACGTGTATTTTGTTTTCACCTGCTTTTTTGTATTATATTCGTAATAACATTAGAATATTTTTGTAATATAATGTTTTTCAGAAATAAAACTGTAATCGGTTATTTTATCATTTATTTCTGTAAAAAATGTATAAAATATTCTGTTTGTGTTGTGATAGCGTCTACTATTTGGTTATGTTACTTGACCATAGATGGCGTTAAATTAAGAAAAGTAAAGTAATGACTTTAATTTTTGAGTTAATTAATTTTGATGTTATCTAAAGTTTATGAGAACTGAACAATTTTTTCTTCGGCTTCCCTCTAATGATAATTGTAGCTGCGCTACTGCTGCTTTATAAAACCTAGGGAAGCTGTAACTTAATAGCTAAGATTTAATAGTATAATGGTTTTTAGGTTCGCTAAGTTAAGATTAAGTTAAGTAAACTAGCTATGGTATAAGGTACGATGGGACTGGCATACACAGTCGTGTAAAAGTCCCGAAATAAAAATAAAGAGAAAAAAAAAAAATAGTATAATGAAAAATGAAAAAGGATGTTTTTATTATACATGCACAATATTATGATAATGTTATAATATTTTGTTCATCAATATTATTATTTACCAAACCAATTGGTTTAGTGACGGATTTTTTAAAATTTCAAAATAATTGACTTTTTAGTTTTATATAATTGTTGGTCCACCTCAAAGGATCAACTACAAGGTGTTGTATTGTAAGATATGTAGACTCGCCTCACCTCACCTCACGTATAACTTTCCGTTAGATTCGGTATATCCCGACGCGGTCGCTGCATGATAGCAGATGACATGGGGCTGGGCAAGACGTTCCAAGCTCTCGCCATCGCCAGCTACTACCGACACAACTGGCCCCTGCTCGTAGTTACCACGTCCTCTATGAGGTGAGCAAAAAGCCAAGCCATTATAAAACTTTTTAACATAAAATTAAGCCGAAGAAAAAAGGAGCTGAAAAACGAAAAATAAAACTAATTTTGATTCGGCACCAAACAAGCAAATTGTTTACGTAAAACGTATTTGTTAAAAAAAAAAAAATATTTTTCGCTTTTCAGTTTCCTTTCCAAATAAGGACTTCCCATGACAGCCTTCAGTCTCCATCATCAGACCCTCGATGACAGTCATATCTCAGCTAGGTCTAAAGTTGTCATCAAGATGAAAGAAATAAGCCCAAACATGATGTAGCTACTGTAAACTATTGAGGAGCTCTCTTTCTCTCTCTTGTCTTCCGTCTCCATCATGAGATCAACTCCAAGTCTCTATTATGTTATAGTGTCATCAGACCTACATAATTATATGTGCAAAGTTTCAACAGAATCGGTTCACAGGTGAAAAATCAATGAACCCTTATTTTTTTACCCTTAGGGGTGAATTTTATGTATCAATTTTAAATAGGCCTAACTTCGAGGTATATATAGGGCGTCCCATGGATATGCCACATGGAGGGAAAGTACCTTGAATATTGTAGATGGAACGTTTTACTGAAAGAAGACATTATTTGAATTTAAAAAACAATTTAAACTGCATTCATAGATATTTAAATAATTACATGGTTGAACCGGGAATCGAACCCGTTACATGAGAAAAATCGATTTCGTCAGTTTTTCGGTAAAAAACAAGCCATGTTCATATCTGTCTGCCAGAGAAGAACCTATTTTGACCATAATAACTGTTCAGTACCTACTTATTTTACTTGAGCGTAACGCTACAGGTTTTGCCAGGCTAATGCCGCTTAGTCTATTATAAAAAAAATATGAATTAAAAGACTAATTATAAAATAACTTGCAGGGATACATGGCAGAACAAGATACTGGAACTGTTACCTTCGGTACCTATGATGAACATAGCCACGCTTACCAGTGCGAAGGATACACAGTTTGTTGCTGATAAGCAGGTCAGTAGCATAACTAACTTGATGACACAGTAGGAATTTGCATTGTCTTCTTTTGACGCAAACCTAATTTGCACAAACACCATTATCGCACACATGCCTTCCGCGCTGTTTCGCTACTAAATGACAGAAAAAATCAGTAGGTGGGCAAAGCAATATTTAAAGCGACCAACGGCGGGGATTATTTCAAATTTCTGTGCAACAAGATGAACGCAAGTTCAAAAATTATAGATGTCACGTGATCAACTTGGAACGTTAATGTCTCGGAAACTTATCATTGGAGGTAAGCCGAAGAAAGAATAGTTCAGTTCTCATAAACTCAGACAAAAAACTGCAGGTTTTTAATCTTATAATGTATTAAACTGGTATTAAATATAATTGTAATGTGATGTAATACACAGTTACACACACAGGTGTACAATATTATTTGTCAATGAAGTGGTTGTTCCGAAGGGAAGCCGATTAGAATCAGGTTGTATGAAGGGTACGCCCGTGGTTTGCATTGATGTCAGCTATTGATTTATAGGTTTCACGCGTGGCCGCCATTTTTAAAAGTTTCAAAATGGCGGACAGTAGGTATGCCATGGACTTTCAAAGCCCTTTGAATTTCGTGGGCCACCTTAGCGCATCCCCCTTAAGCTGGCTTCCCACGGTGCGTGATATTGCGGACAGACGCGGACAAGCCCGCACCGACGCATCATGGGAAGAGTATCGTCCGTGGTAAGCTAGCTTCCCACGGTCCGTGATATCGTCCGACTCAGGGCAAGTCGGTTACTTCAAATGTGCGGTGCAAGCTTCTCTTTTACCAACATTTTGGAAAGATACGTCGGTACCACGTCGGCGCTACCACGGACGAGACCCTTCCCACGGTGTGTCGTGCGAGCTGGTCCGCGTCCGTCCGCGATATCACGGACCGTGGGAAGCTAGCTTACCACGGACGATACTTTTCCCATGATGCGTCGGTGCGGGCTTGTCCCCGTCCGTCCGCAATATCACGCACCGTGGGAAGCTAGCTTAAAGGTTGAACTTTGATTTGCTACGATCGCGAATCATATTTTGATCAACATGCAAACTGATACTGACTTGCAAAATAAAATGCAAAAAGGTAGAAAAAAATAAATTTCGCGGCTACCTTGGCGCTTTCGCCTAATACGAATGCACTGTGGCAGTTGAGCCTTCGTATATTAACGGATTTGACGTATTCTTTCAGACGGAGGTCGTGATAGTGAGCTATAAGATCACCAGCATGTACACAGATCTGCTAAAGAGCAAAAAGTTTGGAGTCGTTATTATAGTGAGTATAACCAAAATAATGTATGTTTTCTCATATCCCTACAATGATTATTATAGTACCCATTTCAACTTATCGCGAGGCTGACATAATAGCGATGACGACTAAAAAAAATTGTTTTGTCCGTCAGGTAGATTATTAAAAAATATTAGATACGTATTTTTTCTTTTTTTACGTAGGTAATCAAAAAAATACGGCGATACATTGAGTTAAAATGTAGCATGACGTCACGCCTTGCTAGATTTTATACTGAGTTGTGACGTAGCGAGCGCCCACTCCCCAACTTTAATGCGTTTTATATACTTAAGTAATTTTTAATTAATATGGTAAAGCAAAAGAATAAGTGTCTAATATTTTTTTATTATCTGACTGACGGACTAAAAAGAATTTCTTTTTTTTTACCCAGGTATAATCCCTATTATAACTTTTTATATTTCAGGATGAATCTCACTACCTTAAGTCCCACAAAGCCCAGTGCACAATAGCCCTAGGCAGCATCACACGACAATGTCAACGCGCGATCCTACTCAGTGGCACGCCGGCGCTGAGCAGGCCAGCAGAGTTGTACACTCAGTTGACGTTGATAGAGCCCGGCCTCTTCTCATCCTACACCGAGTATGGTAAGTACTTAAGTACCATTCACCTCTCAAAAGACCATTTCAGACACCAATCTACATGGTCTTCACATGATCTGACCAAGATTATGTCTGGACTTTAAAAGAGACTGTGACCTCTGAGTTTGTTTCGGCCTTTCTTCTCAGAGTAGTCAGATAGGAAACGCCGACCTTATCCAGTTTTTAAAATATGATTGACGTGTAAAAGTGTTTGCACAAACCTACTTAGAGAAATAAAATAATTTATCATTTATTTATTAATCTTTAATTCAGGCATGTTACCCATAATTTTGTTAGTATCTATTACTTAAATAAACTATGTTTATGTTAATATTAGCTGTGCCCCGCGACTTTGTTCACGTGGAAGTCGTAAGATAGACAAATACTAAAATAACAGCCATATTTTAATAAAACTCCCTCGTCCCCCGACCACGTTGCATCGTCCGCCCGCGCTATTACTTCGTTTTCGCTTAGCGTTCTTACTGACTTTTTTCTTTTGGCCCGCCTCGCTAAGGGTTGTAGCGTAATGTTAAATAGCCTATAACCATCCTCGAGAATTGGGCTACCAAATGCAAAAAGAATTTTTCAAATTCTCTTCAGATTTATTGTGTTTGTTCACAATTTCATGGGTTTTAATTTTTTTGCGCGGAACCCTAATTCTTTTTCTAAAATAAAAGTAAGCCTAAGTTACTCCTTATAACACCAGCTATCTGCCATTGAAAGTACCGTCAAAATCGGTCCAGCCGTTTCGGAGATTAGCCGAAACAAACAAACAGACAGACAAAAATTTAAAAAAATGTTTGTTTGTTATAGGTAAATGCCGTTTATACTATCGTATGCATTTAGTAAAAAGCTGTCATTTTGACATTACAAACAGACACATCAATTTTTATTTATTTTTAAGTATAGATAATTACAAACATACAAAACATAAATAGCATCATTTATGTCAGCCTCGTAAGGAACCAAAAACGTGATGTCCTTTTTGTTTTGTTTGTTAGCCTTTTTCCTTCCAAACCTCTCTATTTTGTGTGATCTCTGGCCATGTTGGCCTCGCAAACATGATTAGGCCGTCACAACACCTTCGCCGCGAAACAAAAATATAATTACTTATAAACAAAAAAACTGAAGACATGTAACTTTTACCAAACCGCACTAGGTCCGCGAGGTGGATTACGGCCCGTTCTCTCTCTCAGAGGAGGCCTGTGTCCCAGCAATGTTAACGTTATAGGCCGATTATGTATTTATTAATCTGTTGACAATGATTAGAAAAAAGAAACAAATAATTTTCAGGTAAGAGATATTGCGACGGCAAACAGACTAACTTCGGGTGGGACATGACGGGGCAGTCCAACCTGCCTGAACTACAGATCATACTGCAGAAGCGGTTCCTCATCAGGAGGACCAAGGAACAGGTCCTCACTATGTTGGAAGAGAAGACCAGGTAAGACTTCCTCCTTTATGTGGTCTAACAAAATCAAAAAATATATAGGGTGTCCTGTAAAGAATGGATAATCTTGAAATCACAATTATAATAGACCTTAGTTCTAAAAATAATACTAAAAAAAAATGTTTCCCAAGTAGATACGATTGTTTAGAAACAAATACTGTGCAATTTCTAGTCTAGTCGCATTATTTACTGCCTTTCTGTAGGCATAGTCAACGTACAATATTATAACAACAAATAACCGATGGTATTCATTCATTTGTGGTCGTGGTGAAGAATAATGTGGGTAAAATAAGGTCAAAATGTTCGTATTTTTTTCTATAAAATCTTAGGTACCTATTTCTTGGGGTATGTTTTTTTATTGTATTATTTTTAGAACGGCTATAAGGTATATTATATGTTATTTCAAGGTTATCCATTCTATACCGGACACCCTGTATAAGAGTGGCAAAGGAAGTGATAAAATTGTCGCGATATTTATTTACATCACGCCACATCATCATCTACAATTTAACATTACGTGCAATAGCTGAGCCGTCTGCATTCTGCACAATGGGTCCTCAACTAACTCCAAAATTAAAAAAAAAATCTTACCATTTACAGAGAAACTGTACTACTCGACCAAACACTACTGAACTACAGTCAGGAGACCGATAAAGGCCTGTCGGAAATGGCGGAGGCCTACAAGAGCAGCAAGTCCTCGGACAAGCACGCCGCGCTCATCACGTACTTCAGCGAGTCCGCGCGAGTCAAGATACCGGCTATATGGTTAGTATGTCCTGTGTTACTGCAGCACAAGATTCAAATAAAACGTCATTTATAAATCTGAGAATCAGCACTTTTTAAATTTCAACAGGAAGTCCCTAAAACGCCAAACAAAAGTAGCTGGAAAGAAGTGGCGCAAGAAACTCCCTAGTAACACGTCTGTCTGTATAAGTTGAAATATTCTATAAATCTTTTGCCAGTCAATTGTCAACCTTAACCCTTACACAATACGTGTGTTTTTGCAGCATGGACACAATTTTACTACCCATTCTTTTTCAATCAACTTTCAACCTTAACTCCTATAATTACCCTCCTTATTTCCGCAGTAAGTATATCCGCCAGCAGGTCGAGAGCGAGACAACTCGCAGATTTCTCGTTTTCGCTCAACACCGCTCGGTCATTGACGCCATCTATCTCAATCAATTATTATCAAACTTATCCCTTACAAAATACCTAAGTGTCTGTATTGCAGAAAGTACAACAATTTGTCTACTCAATATCTTCCAATCGATTGTCAACCTTATCCTCTACATAATACGTCTTTATTTTCGCAGTAAGTATATCCGCCAGCTGGTCGAGAGCGAGACAACTCGCAAGTTCCTCGTTTTCGCTCACCACCGCTCGGTCATTGACGCCATCTGTCTTACACTGGACGAAGCAGAAGTGCACTACATATCCATCGTTGGATCTACTCCCGCTAATACTAGGGCGGTAAGCAAAACTCATTCGTAACTACAGTGCCTTTTTAGGGTTTCGTAGTAATGCAAGGAAGCTGTATAGTTTCGCCAAGTCCTTCTGGTCTGACTGTCTGTCCGCGGTCTAACTTGGCGATCCTTGGTCCTAAAAATCTGTAATTTGGCATGATTATCATATCATATATACCTACGTATATACAATATTTTATCTTACGAAGCGACGCGCGCTTTACATGTGGTCACCAAGTGTACAAACACGCTGTGAATGCGTGTGTGTGTGCGTGATGATGTGTGTTGGGGTTGGGGTGCGTGTGTGTGTGTATGTTATGTGCTGACGCTACTCGTCTTCACGCACACATTCGCAGCGTGTTTGTACACTTAGTTAATACAAGTAAAGCACGTGTCGCTTCGTGAGATAAAAATACTATACATGATAGTAAAGTTGATGTATAGTATTTTTAAGCACGCCTACAAAGTTATAAAATAAATATTTTTTTTTTGTATGGGATTCAGGCATCCGTTTGCATAATATAATACTTATTAAGCTTTAAAGTGCCAATATTTGTTAGAGTCAAGTGTCCGCCTAGCTAAACTGTTGTTTTTGGATATATAAAAAGTATTCACCATAGTGTATAACGAAATTAAAAGAAAAACTATCACAGGTAAGTAGACTACAAGTTAGCGGGTAACAGTCAACCAATTTATAAAAATAAATGTACTCTACTGCGCCTCATTGGTCTAGTGGTCGCAAGCGCTACTGCTGAGCATGAGGTCCTGGGTTCGATTCCCGGGTCGAGCAAAGTGTTATTGGGTTTTTCCATCTGGAATTTCTCAGTAGCAGCCCGGAGTCTGGATTTGTGCCCGGTAGATGGCAATAGGCTCGCCCTATGTTACGTAGGACTAAAACATAACTGGCGAAATGTGGGTGTTCTATAGGTGCACCTCTGACCCATGGGGAAAACAGGTGTGAAGTTATGTAAATGTACTTGGATAAATAAAAAAATCTATGTAATAGAAAATGTGTTAAAACCAGGTTCTACTTTGTAATATTATTGTTAAATGTAAAAAATATACATTTTATGATGAAAACTATATAAATGTACAAGACTGTTACTTACTGTACGCTTTCCTTTGTGGGGTAGGCAGAGAGTACCGAGTGGCGTGTGGGATACTTTTCGATCCCACAATTTAAAAGATTATGATGTTTTTCCAAGTGACTTTGCTATTTAAGTCAATGGATTGTGCATATACTTTCGGTTACAACCCCAGAAATAATTTTGTTTTTCATAGTTTTTTCGAGAAATGCTTTTAAATACAAACTTATTTTTACTGTCGACAATATCAATAGTTTTTTTTTTTTTATATTAGTTGGCGAACTTCACAGACGGGATGGATCGTTGTCTTTTCTAAAAGTTACAAAAACAAAAATATATCTGCAGGAGCTGGTAGACAAGTTCCAACACACAGCGACCTGCCGCTGCGCAGTGCTGTCCATCACGGCCGCTAACTCTGGCATCACGCTCACTGCCGCCAACCTCGTGCTGTTCGCTGAGCTACACTGGAACCCCGGGGTGAGTTGTAACACAGAGCTATGGACAAGTTGCCTATTGCTGTCCATCACGGCCGCTAGCTCCGGCATCACGCTCACTGTCGCCAACCTCGTGCTGTTCGCTGAGTTGCACTGGAACCCCGGGGTGAGTTGTAACACAGAGCTATGGACAAGTTGCCTATTGCTGTCCATCACGGCCGCTAGCTCCGGCATCACGCTCACTGTCGCCAACCTCGTGCTGTTCTCTGAGTTGCACTGGAACCCCGGGGTGAGTTGTAACACAGAGCTATGGACAAGTTCCCAGTGTTGTCTATCACGGCCACTAGCTCTGGCATCATGCTCACTGCCGCCAACCTCGTGCTGTTCGCTGAGTTGCACTGGAATCCCGGGGTGAGTTGTAACACAGAGCTATGGACAAGTTCCCAGTGTTGTCTATCACGGCCACTAGCTCTGGCATCACGCTCACTGTCGCCAACCTCGTGCTGTTCGCTGAGCTACACTGGAACCCCGGGGTGAGTTGTAACACAGAGCTATGGACAAGTTGCCTATTGCTGTCCATCACGGCCGCTAGCTCCGGCATCACGCTCACTGTCGCCAACCTCGTGCTGTTCGCTGAGTTGCACTGGAACCCCGGGGTGAGTTGTAACACAGAGCTATGGACAAGTTGCCTATTGCTGTCCATCACGGCCGCTAGCTCCGGCATCACGCTCACTGTCGCCAACCTCGTGCTGTTCGCTGAGTTGCATTGGAACCCCGGGGTGAGTTGTAACACAGAGCTATGGACAAGTTGCCTATTGCTGTCCATCACGGCCGCTAGCTCCGGCATCACGCTCACTGTCGCCAACCTCGTGCTGTTCGCTGAGTTGCACTGGAACCCCGGGGTGAGTTGTAACACAGAGCTATGGACAAGTTCCCAGTGTTGTCTATCACGGCCACTAGCTCTGGCCTCATGCTCACTGCCGCCAACCTCGTGCTGTTCGCTGAGTTGCACTGGAACCCCGGGGTGAGTTGTAACACAGAGCTATGGACAAGTTGCCTATTGCTGTCCATCACGGCCGCTAGCTCCGGCATCACGCTCACTGTCGCCAACCTCGTGCTGTTCGCTGAGTTGCACTGGAACCCCGGGGTGAGTTGTAACACAGAGCTATGGACAAGTTGCCTATTGCTGTCCATCACGGCCGCTAGCTCCGGCATCACGCTCACTGTCGCCAACCTCGTGCTGTTCGCTGAGCTGCACTGGCAGCCTGGGGTGAGTTGTAACACAGAGCTACGGACAAGTTCCCAGTGTTGTCCATCACGGTCACTAGCTCCGGCATCACGATCACTGTCGCCAACCTCGTGCTGTTCGCTGAGTTGCACTGGAACCCCGGGGTGAGTTGTAACACAGAGCTATGGACAAGTTCCCAGTGTTGTCCATCACGGCCGCTAGCTCCGGCATCACGCTCACTGTCGCCAACCTCGTGCTGTTCGCTGAGCTGCACTGGCAGCGTGGGGTGAGTTGTAACACAGAGCCATGGACAAGTTCCCAGTGTTGTCCATCACGGCCACTAGCTCCGGCATCACGTTCACTGTCGCCAACCTCGTGCTGTTCGCTGAGCTGCACTGGCAGCGTGGGGTGAGTTGTAACACAGAGCTATGGACAAGTTCCCAGTGTTGTCCATCACGGCCACTAGCTCCGGCATCACGCTCACTGTCGCCAACCTCGTGCTGTTCGCTGAGCTGCACTGGAACCCCGGGGTGAGTTGTAACACAGAGCTATGGACAAGTTTCCAGTGTTGTCCATCACGGCCACTAGCTCTGGCATCACGCTCACTGTCGCCAACCTCGTGCTGTTCGCTGAGCTGCACTGGCAGCGTGGGGTGAGTTGTAACACAGAGCTATGGACAAGTTCCCAGTGTTGTCCATCACGGCCACTAGCTCCGGCATCACGCTCACTGTCGCCAACCTCGTGCTGTTCGCTGAGCTGCACTGGAACCCCGGGGTGAGTTGTAACACAGAGCTATGGACAAGTTTCCAGTGTTGTCCATCACGGCCACTAGCTCCGGCATCACGCTCACTGTCGCCAACCTCGTGCTGTTCGCTGAGCTGCACTGGCAGCGTGGGGTGAGTTGTAACACAGAGCTATGGACAAGTTCCCAGTGTTGTCCATCACGGCCACTAGCTCCGGCATCACGCTCACTGTCGCCAACCTCGTGCTGTTCGCTGAGCTGCACTGGCTGCCTGGGGTGAGTTGTAACACAGAGCTATGGACAAGTTTCCAGTGTTGTCCATCACGGTCACTAGCTCCGGCATCACGCTCACTGCCGCCAACCTCGTGCTGTTCGCTGAGCTGCACTTGAACCCCGGGGTGAGTTGTAACACAGAGCTATGGACAAGTTGCACAGTGCTGTCCATCACGCAGGCAAAGCATTTGTTGCATTTGATAAATCCTTTTGGGTGTCTTTTGTTAGAGATTGTTCAGTTCTATGGGGTTTTTTTATATAAGTTAAGACGTGAGTCTACCAATACTTAACTTTTTAAGCTTTGAACAAATCGAAAGGTATCCTAAGAATTGGAGGAATACTTATAGTTACTCACCCATGTTTTTTTTTATCGCCTGATGGGTTTGCTCGTGACCTCGATACCTATAATCCTAGAACAATATTTGTTGTGTAGATCCTGACCCAGGCGGAGTCCCGCGCGCACCGCATCGGCCAGCTGGGCGGCGTGTGCGTGCGCTACTTGCTAGCCGCGCGTACGGCCGACGACTACATGTGGCCCATGCTGCAGAACAAGCTTAACGTACGTCATACATTATCATACTATCACATACTAGCGACCGTAAATCCTAAGTATCGGCCGAACGTTCAGAAGTTTTCTACTACACTTCATTCGTTAAAGTTAAGTTCGGTCCGGTCCGAACCGATCGAACGAAATAGAATGAAGAGTAGTAGAAAACTTCCGAACATTCGGCCGATACTTCGAATTTACGCTGCGGAGTAGGCCCCCAGGTTCGCATTGTTTTTACGACTTTACAAAACTTGAAGATTTCTTTATTAGGTATATCAAAGTTAAATATTAATCATCTGCCTAGCCTTTTCCCAACTATATTGGGGTCAGCTTCCAGTCTAACCGGATGCAGCTGAATACCAGTATTTTACATGGAGCGACTGCCTATCTGACCTCCACAACCCACTGGGTAATACGATACCCCTTGGTAAGACTGGTTGTCAGACTTTCGGGCTTCTGACGACCCGTAACGACTGTCAAAGATCCACGAATGACAGCCGGGACCAACGGCTTAACGTGCTTTCCGAGGCACGGAGGAGTCTCGGTATGTAAAGATGTTCACCCATCCACGGACCAACCCCGGCAAGCGTAGCTTAACCTGATGGATCGACCCATGCGGCTGTTATTACTTAGCCACGAGCTCATCAAAGTTAAATATTAATAATATCTCTAAAAGATGTTGAAACCGCATCAAAATCCGTTGCGTAGTTTAGAAGAATAACGCGGTCACACAGACGGACACGAAAAGCGACTTAAATATGTATAGATTTGGAGGTGGAGGAACAAAGTTTGAAGTTCCTCCGTTGAAAAGGAGGATCCACCGTTTCTACGTTGAAAAGGGAGGAACCTCAGACCAGACGGATTCTGTGACATCAGTTTTTGTCGTTATCTGCAACTTGTATTTAGCTGGCTTGCTACCTAGTTCGTATGTTTACATGTAGGTAAATTACGTGTTTAAACTCTATGGTGGCTGTGAAGTGAGCTACTCGCTGCGCAGTACCGCACCCCGCACCCCCGCTGACATGTGAATTCTTTACTGCGCAGTGACTCACCTCGTGTTCAGAGCCGCCATAAAGTTTGAATCGGGCTGTACCTATAGAAGCATGAGAAACAGGATGTAAAGTTCACTCATCCTCCATAGAAAGGGGAGGATCCTCTAACCAGACGGGTGTTGTGTCTGGTGGACTACTGCCCGACGATTGATGTCGGGACGTTGTTGAAAAAAAAAATCTGCTATTTCATAAAAAAGTTCTATACCTACTCGACCAAAATGTATGAAACAGCAGATTTTTTTTTCGTGATCTCAGAGTTGGTCCCATAGTAAAAGTTGTTCATATTCATGGGTAGAACATCCTGTGAAAATTTGGGTAGTGATAAAAAAATTGTCCTGTAGATTAGTTGCGCGGTAAACTCTGTTTGCACGATGCAGGATTTTGGGTGACGACAGTGTGATGCGTAGTGCGCATGTGGCGAATGTGGCGATGTACATGCCGCCACATACCTATCGCTAAAATTAACAAGATGACATTTTGTTTCAGGTGCTCAACAACGTAGGATTAAGTAGAGATACATTTGAAGATACAACAATGAAACACCAGGTAAATATTAAAACCAAGTTAAAATTAAACTAGTTTATTAGGTTAAAAGCTTGGGCACACCTTTTTAATAACACTTTTTTTGAACTCACTCTATTTCTTCTAGGAAAGTAAAAACACCATATCTCAGTATTTAACACCATGCATACTACCGAAAAATAAGAACGATTTCATCCCGGGAACTAATATAAGGAAAGATTCGGTCAAAGCGGACCCGTCGAGTGATCAAAATGATACAAAAAAACAGTCGTCGAGTAGTAACGGTGATGACGCTGATAAGTCGTTCTTAGATGATGATGAAGATGACGAACTGCTCGCTAACCTGGATCTATGAAAAAGTATTGTGATATTTATAAACGTTCGTATTAATTTGCTGTTTTATTAAAACTGGCGTTCTTCCGTACGGGGGATTTTTCCGGGATAAAAATAGTCCATGTCATTCTGCGGGCTATGGCCCGCACTTCATTCCGAACCACGCAACTTCATTTTGACGTTTGTTCAACGAACTTCATTATGATCGGTCGGATCCGAACCGACCAAACGAAACAGAAAAAAGACTTCCGAACATTCGGCCGATACTTCGGATTTACACTTCGGAGTAGGCCCGCAGTAAATTAAAACTAATTACTAATATAATTTTGTATATCTCATGTACAGTCAAGTGCAAAAATATGTAAACACTTATTACAAAGTTATTGAAGTCTTATTACAAGAACTAACATTAAACTAATATATATATAATATATATACTGAGTCTACGTTGACAATATAGGACGTCGTGATTAGCAACTGTTTAACCATACATTTTTGACGTTTTAACGCCTCTTAACTTTAAGCAACGTTTATAAATAAAGTGGTTTGTATTAAGAACTCTACGTCTGTCAGAATAAAGTTCAATATACAATAACTGGCTCGAATGTTTGGGCTTGGTCTAGAGTTAGAACTCGTTTTGTAATAAAACGATTTTCTCCTAAAGTACTTATTGATTGAAATAAAAGTATTGGTAATTATTAGAAGCTTTATTATTACCTTCACTTGTAACTAACAGACAATGTAATCAAGTTTTGGAAGCCAATTTTAACCTACTTATAACTGTCGTATCGATATGAAACTTTTTATGTATGTATATGTGGTTCGGATGACAATACTATGATTTGGTATCTTGGAGCCAGGAGATGGATAGTGAAACTCTTCAGTGGCTACTAGTAAACCCCTCGAGTTTGGGCTCATACGATTCGTTTTGACAAGTCCAATAGATTGCGCTTGGTAACGAGGGTCTGATGATGAAGCCAGGAGATGGATAGTGGAATTATTCAGTGGCTTCTAGTAAATCGCTCCAATTTGGGTTTTTAACTTGTTTCGTTCGTATGTGTCTGGTTACTGTCTTAGTCATCCATTTTTCAAGCACTTCCTGACATCCAATTGAGCTGAAACTAGGCATAGTTATATAACTTTGGTGACAATTTAAAACTATGATACCCATGGAGCTGGTCTGATGATGGACCTCGAAGGTGGCCATAGGAACTCCTCAACTAAATAAGATACCGGCTTTGTGTTTGGACTCGTTGGTTTGGTCTTGACAAGTTTATAGCAATAAGCCCATTGTGTCATCCCTTGTAAAATTTCTACTTTTATATCCGTAATATTTATGGTATACATAATAAAGAGTATTCTATCTATAACCCAAGATTTGAGGGTCTGACGATAGAGCCGGAAGGTGGCTATAAGAAATCCTCAGTCAAACAATAAACCTCAATCGTGTTTGGACTCATTGGATATGTATTGACAAGTGCTATTACATTAGGTGGTGTCCAGGGTCTGTTGATGAAGACGGAAGGTGGCCTAAGGAACTCCTCAACAAACAAGATAGCATTGTTGCATTGGACTGTATTGACAAGTACCTTATAAGTGAATGTGGTAGAACAGAAGGCCAATTCCTGTATTTAAAAATCGTTCAAATTCAAGTCGCAATCTCATCTCGGCGACAATCAATGTCAAAAACTTGACAACAATTTAGGAAAATTAGAGGATTTTTGGACAGACTGAGACTGAGATTAGAATACAAACGTGCTTAAAAATACGGGAATTGCCCCCAGGTATTTAAATAAATTTTAATGCTAAAAAGTACAAAATAAAGTATAAGTAAAATCTTTTTAAAAACAAGCTTTGAATGAACTAAAAACTACTAAATAAAACTTACGTAAACATAGTACTTTAATATTGATGGGATGCTAATGATCAGGGTTACAGAGGTTAGGGACTTAGGAGTTAGTCTTAACGCGGGGCTAACGTTTCGTGATCATATAGTCAAGTGCTGTAAAAAAGCCTACAGAAATTTAGGGTTTATTATACGTTCTGTTCGTGGTTTCACAAATATTACGGCGATTATCGCTTTATACAACACTTTAGTGAGAAGCCAATTAGAATGCAACGCAGTCATCTGGGCCCCACATGAGACTAAATATAGTCTCATGTTGGAGCGAATACAAAATAAATTTGTTAGATTTTTGTATTTGAGGCTCTATGGAGTATATCCTTTTTACCCGCTTATGTATCCAACCTTGTTTATATTAGGCATGGTTGGATACAACGAGCTGAGAGTTAGGCGTGAGTTCGCGCTTGTCTCATATTTATTTAAATTAATTAGAGGCAAGATACATAACGCCAACATATTAGAGTTAGTGTGTTTGAGTGTGCCCGACAGATATGTGTGGCGGCGACGGTGGCCTCCGCTGCTGGCTGTACCTCGTGGCCGCACTAATCTGTTGAATGAGGCGCCCCTGACGCGGGCGCTTCGCACTCTTAACCTTGTAGCAGAGGAGATAGATATTTTTGCTTGTACACGGAGTGAATTCACAAGGATAACATTATATGTAATAAGTTTTAGAAAATAGGTTGTTGTTGTTGTTAGGTTTGCTTCACTATTGCATTGGGTTGTACCTGTAATGATAGTGGTTGTAAGCGATTATATAAATAAATAAATATTTTCTTATAAGCTTGAGGCGTGAACGAGCTTATAAGAAAATATTATAGTTCCAAGTTTACGTAAGTTTTATTTAGTAGTTTTTAGTTCATTAAAAGCTTGTTTTTAAAAAGATTTTTATTTAAACGTACCATCTGTATCAGTCCGTCCATGGTTCTTAGTGAGTATTGCTACAATCCCCCCAGTGTCGGAGCTTAACGCCTGGCTCCTTCTTAGATGAGCAGTACAGCACACAGTAGTTGGCGTAGGTCTTGTGGTTGTTGCCACACACTGGCTTGTGCATCGCCGCACACATGCAGCTCTTAGACTCCACCGCGCTCAACTTCTTCAACACACCATTATTTCGCCTACGGAGTTAAGTTAGTTCAGTAATAAATGGTCAGTTCATACCGAGACGTGACACTGCGCGAATTTATTAAAATAGCGTGACAAACTAGCTTAGTATTATCCCACTGCAGAGCAAAGGCCTCGTCTCATACAAAGAAAGCACGAGCATTGATCACCACGCTGGCCCAAAACGGGTTGGCGATTTCAGACTTAGGTACTTATATGAAATTTAAGTCCAGGTTTCCTCATGATATTTTTTCCTTCACTGATGTCAGTAATGCCCAAGGATTATGGAACATATTTACTAGGTACACATTATACTTCCGAGTTTCGACACGCTTTCGCGGTCTCACTGACTCTAAGAGCACGCTGAAGGCTTTTATTGTCCGGGAAAGCCACATTCAAAATTGTCAGATAGGCATTTAAACTACTTGTTAAACAAGTGGAATAGATATTATTTGATTATGGAATAGAAATACCGTGAAATCGCATATTTTATCTCATTGTTACTCGACCGACGGTTGACTGGCTGTCCAGTGTGTGCTCTTAGTAATTTCTCTTTCTTATGTCTGCAACCACACGACGATCGAGCGTATCTGTGGCCGTTGTCGTCAAACCGAGTGTAATAACTTCTTAACTTCTCGCGGCAACGACATTTTCCTGATTTACATTTCACATCAGTCAACCTGCAGATTGTTATAGGTAAGTACGGTTCTTCCTTAAATGCTGTAGGAATCATAACATATTTTTGTAACCCACTGAATGGTTGTTAGTAATAAAATTATCATTTGAGAGTCCATAATACCTCAGCTTAAATTTACTCTTTATATCGCTCACACACTACTGCTCGTGGACTGACTGAGTGAGAGCGAGACGGAGTAGACTGCTGGGCGGCGGGGAGCGCCGATAATTAGGTAATTTCTTTTTACGGTGGTAAGTAATAAAAAAACATAGGTAGTAGGTATCTGCTTTTTTAGTTCAGTTATATTATGCAAAGTTTCATTATCTAATTTGAAGTATTTTTAATACCAGCGGTTTACTGTTCGGTTTGGAGGTATCTTTGTAATTTTGTTCCGTTGAGAAAATTTCATGGAATCGTGTTTTCGTCAAAATTCGCACGGACGTAAAAATATCGCGTCGGGATTTTGTCACGCACTGGATTTTCAACTCTCGGTGTTGAGCTGAGCATTGAGAATCTAACAGAGAGCATTACAACGCGTCGCAGAAACACTTGGATTATTAACTCTCGGCGCTAAGCAGAGCGTTGAAAACCCAGTGCGGAAAAAAAAATCGCCGCGATATTTTTACGCCCGTGCGAATGTCGCTCGGCTAAGCCTCAACTTTACCATAATGTATTTATTTCAAAATTAATGCTGTACTATTTTCGACATAACAGAGGGTCATGCTAAGCAATTTGACGTATTATAGACGCTTAAGCAATATATATTATAAAAGAAAGCGTACAATGTGCGTGCCGCTAAAACTCGGAAATGAGTCGCGGTAGGTACGATTAAGGAAGTTAGATATACATATGTTGTGGTAGCCCTCTATCTCTCATCCATGAAGAAGGTTCCCGTGTTTACCTGAAGGTCGTGCTTTTGAAGATATAAGGGCTGGAAGTTTCACCCTCTAAAAATTTCTAGAACAGTCCAGAACATGTATTCGAGAGCATTCCACAACATTCTGGAATGTTGTGGAATATTCTGGAACAACTACCTGAGCAAAGTCGGGTAGGTACCTCGGCTAGTAAATTATAAAGCAATGTATTATCCACAAAACTACAAGTAACAACTACAGAAAACAACTACGCTAGCAAAACCAATTTCAGCAATTCCAATTATGAGAGCAACTTCATCTACTAAGATATAATTAACAAGATTCACACTAGGCCGACCGCATAACTGAGACGTTGCCTGAGGTAGCAGTGCGGTGAGGGAGGGGTGATAGTTGTCACAAGTTGACGAATCACTGAGCTCTCGCATCACGACACCACACCCCTGCTTCACCGCGCTGCTACCTCAGGCAACGTCTCGGTTATGCGGTCGGCCTATAGACATAGTTCGATTGTGTTAAAGTCCCAATGCATACCGTGGTTCGGCAACACTGCCACACTCCCCGACGTGCTTCAACCGGATCCTGCAATCCTTCTTCACGAAGCAGTTGAAAAGGCACTCGTTCGAGTAAGTGACGCCGTTGCTGCCACACATTGGAGCGTATTCCGCATGACAGGTACATCGGGACTCGTCATTAGTGCAGACTCCTTTAAAGGCTATGTGGATGTCCACTTTGTCTATGGCTTTTCGGCACTCCAAAAAGCATACGCTCAAGTACGTGTTGCCATCAGAGCCACAGGTGGGGTCGAACGTTTCGTGCGAGAGTATGCACCCACAGGGCTCGGATAGGTCTGTGAAACGTGTGCAGGCTCGGCTACTGGGGTCTGACTGTACAGTCACCAGCAATAGTGACGCACCGATCACTATGCCTGTGATAACATAATTTGTATAAAGACCTCGTATGTCTTAAGAGGCTGACAGCAGCTAAAGCGCGGTCGCTGTTGGACTGCATAGAAAAGAAGGAGAAGCGCGATGGCAAAACGCTGGTAATTTATTGCAAAATATGAAGCAATTATTATCGATTTACAAAAAATCTATTGATTGGACTAAAAAATGTAATCACTATTACGTTTCAATGTTGCTTGTAGAACAATCTGACAGAAAATCAAAATGATTGCATGTATAATATACCTATAAGTAGTATCTATGGTTTTTAATTGTTAAAATAAATATTTAGAGGTATGTTCGTGATTTTTTTCTATTGTATCAAATTAGTTGTATTGTTTTCAACAAACTACTTAACTACCATATATCCTGAAGAATAGGTATCATATTATATTTTTCTGATTTTGTTTACTGCAGTGGATCATATACTTTTAGGCAATAAAACTTGCGTTTAGCTCCTGTAGTCTCCGTAACTAATGGTCTTCCGACGACTCTTTAGAATACAACGTGTATCTGGACGTACGACATTAAATGAAAACGAGCACAGTACTAGTCCATCGAAACATTTTAAAACACGAAAATTAGTAGATAATGGAAAATTAAAAAATTGAAGTTTTCAAACAAAATAAATAGCAGAATCAACTGCATACAAAGTAAACACGCTTTATCTTCGAAAAGTCACTGACCAACGGTGCGGTGCGGGGTGCGGGGCGCGGCTGCGGCAAAGTTTACCTATTATTACGGACTCAGATCCACATCATGTTGAAAAATAAGAAAATGAAAAATAATTTCCTGTGGCTAAAGTATTCATTGGATTTGATTGATTTTTTGTTTACGGGTACAGAACACGATTCTCTTTACGTGGTTTAAAGGAATGTCAATCGTCCTGTTACACGTTGTATAAGAACTTAAAGTGCCAATACAAGCTATTTAAGTTGCACGTCTATTCACGTGATTTTTTGGAAACGATAGGAATCTGGGAGCATTGTTCCACTGCTCATGGTAATTATCTATAATGCATTTTTTACCAGACTTCTGACTGATAACCTGATAACGTAGGTTCCGTTATGTCAACCGGAACAAACAGTAGGTATGTATGTGCCTGTGCTTTTAGAGCAAGGTCTCCTTTTCAAAAGTTACTAGTTACCCTCATTGCCCATGCTACATACTTTGACCTGTGCCGTTCTAGAGATATTATAAAAATTAAATAATCAGCTCACCTAATCTTAATCCATTTCTCATCATTGCCTTCTTGAAACAAGTGGTAACTAATTTAAAAAAAAAATATCTGCATTTTGTGCGAATTCTTATTCTTATCAATGAAAAATTATTGTAACTTTCATGGGATTAATTTATTCACGATAGCGATTAATTGTTGACAAATTGTAGCATTAATTGATTAGTGATATTATGTGTTTTATTAGGAATTGTTAATGTCCGAAACTATATTCATTTATTGTTTTCGAGTGGCCAATAATTGAGTAGGTAGTGGTACAGCGGGGTAGGTACCTATTGCGTAACACGCAGTAGGTTTCATTTTGACAGTTCAACAACATTCATTGCGTTATTTACGTTTTTGAGCCGACAAATTTTTCGAACTTACGAAGTAATGGATTAGCAATAGGCTTCTAAACCATTCAGATTGTGATTGATACTTAGTGTGTTAGGCAATTAGGGTGCTGGACTACCCTTGACTGTCTAGCTATACTAACAAGTAACAACCTTGCTGCAGTCAGCTCTGAAATAGCTCATGTGAAGTCTTGAAGCTTATAACATTACATCACGCCTGTAATCCCTGAAGAGTTAGGCAGAGGTGCACCTATAGTACACCCACATTTCGCCAGTTATGTTTAAGTCCCATGTAGGTAATAGGGGGCGAGCCTATTGCCATCAACCGGGCACAAATCTAGACTTCGGGCTGATACTGTGAAATTCCAGATGGAAAACACCAATTACACTTTGCCCGACCCGGGAATCGAACTATTGACTCAGTCGTTTACATAGGTACACTGTCAGTATGAGTTTTCCACGACATTTCCCTATCCAGATCAAGCCCTAAAAATTTGGTCGTTGTCGTTTCTGAAATTGTCTTGTCTCCATATTTTATGCCAGGTTTTTTATGATATGTCCTTTGTTCAAAGGTCATTATTTTAGTTTTGCCAATATTGATTTTTAAATTATTCTACTAATACTTGGAGACAGTGGTTTATTTCTCCCTCAAGTGTCGTCGCATCATTTTTACCACTAAAAACGACCGTGCTATCATCAGCAAACAAAATCATCGGATGATGTGTCTCTCTGGGCATGTCATTAATGTAAATAATAAATAATAAAGATCCTACAATACTTCCTTGGTACCGTAATTATCAGCTCTTTGACTCAATACATACGTATGTTCGGTTTTTGACCTAATGCAGACTTTATACATTTTAGTAACTTGTTTTCTGTCGGACGAGTACGATTTCAAAAGGTTCAAAGCATTGCCCCTAACTCCATACCTTTCCAACTTATTCAATAGCACTATTCTATCCACAAAATCAAATGCCTTGCTCATATCCAAGAATAAAGCAGCTACCGGACTTCTGTTATCAGTGCTGGCTATAATTTTTTCAAAGAGATTGAAAATTGCGTTATTAATATTCTCCAATTCCAATAATTTAAAAAGGAATTTACATGTACTTAATCAACCTTGATTAAAATGAAACTATTTATTTGGATAAGGATTAATACCATGTTTATGAATTATGAAAACCCCTTCGCAAATAATGCATTATTTTATAACAAATTTGATTACCATTAAAAAAGTTATAGTGAGCCAACCTTAAAAAATAGACATATGCTGTCGCGAGTTTTTTTTTTTTAACTTTTTAAGAGGAACGATTCCCTCATACATGATTTTTGCGTAACTTTAACCGTTTTCGCAGCGCACGCAACGGAAGCTCTCAAAAGGAATAAATTTTCCCCGTTCTTGTAACTTTTTGTCATTGATGTTCCGCTCCTGTTGGTTGTAGCGTGATGTTATATAGTCTGTAGCCTTCCTCGATAAATGGGCTATCCAACACTAGACATGAGAGCTAGACACGAGAACTACTGCGGCGCAGCCTTTTTTGATTCGCAAGTTGGTACATTTTTCAAATTCCGTATTTCATCAAAAGTTTCAATAATGCACTTGGAGTTGATTGCTATCGCTGAAGCTTTGGCTTACATCACATCTTTGGACGGTGATCGGTTCGTCATTTTCACTGACTCGAAAAGTCCTCTTCTTCATCTCATGAGATGTACGAGTACCTACTTCACCTTTTAGGGGGCTTCCATTGGCGTATAGTAGGTATCTTAAGAACCATCACTGAATTTGTTACCAAACATAAAACAGTTGTATTGCAATGGATTCCTTCTCACGTTGGACTGGATGGTAATGAGATGATTGACCGTTTGGCAAATGAAGCCGCGTCTGATGGGGAATTCTATGCTTGTCCTCCATGGCATAATGAGCTTTTACCCCTAGTTAGAGACAGATGTATTCAATCTTGGTCAGAATATTTTGATAAAAGTTCTTTATCAAAGGGTATTTGGTACAGGACGATTCAGCCATCTCTTCCACGTATGCTTTGGTTCAGCAAGGACAGGATGAATAAATAGGCAAGAAGTTGTGACGGCTTTGAGACTCCGATCCGGCCACGTTCCTCTCAATAGTTTTGGTTTTTGATGTGCAAAGTGGATTCACGCAATTGTGCTGTCTGTGGAGTTAAAGAAGATGTACATCATATCTTGACGGAATGTAGTCGTATTGGGGTCCTAAGACGTCAAGCTTTTGACAGTAATTTTAATGTAGGCTTCTATAGTAGCGTTCTGGCCTCAACATTGTCAGATGAGGCCAGAACACTTTATCATATGTTTATTATGGGTACAAGGTTGTGGGTAGGCTAGTTTGTTATTGTATTCAATAATCGGGGTGACATATTCTTTGAAGAAAAAACCCTGTAAATAAATAAAGATTACAAAAAAACTCTATTATACTTACATAAATGACCAAGGGCTGATTTTTCAATCGTCAGATAACTTTTACCTGAGGAATAAATATGGCGGTTTGACACATTTTCTATGCAAAATCTGTCAAAACGTCAAACATATTCCCCAGATAAAAGTTATCTGACGATTGAAAAGCAGCCCTAAAATGAATAAGAAAATTTGACAGTTTCGGGTAGCTTGACGTGCTGGCGTCTGTACCTAAATGTGAAATTATAAATGAGTAAGTAGGTATACCTACTATTATTATTAGCTTATCTATATGGCTCGTGGCTAAGTAATAACAGCCGCACGGGTCGATCCATCAGGTTAAGCTACGCTTGCCGGGGTTGGTTCGTGGATGGGTGACCATCTTTACATACCGAGACTCCTCCGTGCCTCGGAAAGCACGTTAAGCCGTTGGTCCCGGCTGTCATTTGTGGATCTTTGACAGTCGTTACGGGTCGTCAGATGCCTGAAAGTCTGACAACCAGTCTTACCAAGGGTATCGTATTACCCAGTAACTGGGTTGTGGAGGTCAGATAGGCAGTCGCTCCATGTAAAATACTGGTATTCAGCTTCATCCGATTAGACTGGAAGCCGACCCCAACATAGTTGGGAAAAGGCTAGGCAGATGATGATATGGCTAAAATGAATGAACGAATTGATAATAATATATTTTTTTAAATAAAATGTAAAAAAATATTGTTTAATGTTTAGATACTGTAATGAATTGTAGTAATTAGAATCAATATTATATTATTAATTTGATATGAAACATATGCAGTGCGTATCTTAATACTTACTGTGTTATGAAATTCTAATGCAAGCCTAGTAACCAGTGTTTTTAAATGTTAGCAAATAAATAAATACATTACAAACCGACTCACTAAAAAGTGAAACATAAAAAACTTTTTTACAAAAAAAAAAACTACCGACTTTCAAAAAAAAAACACTACAAAGTGAAAAATAACATTAATTTCGGAAGTCGGTGGCAAAAAAACTAAAATACAGATCCAAAGACACCGACTTCCGAAAGTTATTTTTTACTTTGTAGTGTTTCTTTTTGGAAGTCGGTTGTTTTTATCTGTAATTATGGTGGTCGTTGCCATAAGGTGCTAGTGCATGGTGTTTTACACTATAGTTCGGGAATATAAGTTATTTTAATAAAACAAATTGATTATAGTAAAGTCGGTAATTATGTTTTTTACTTTTGATTTTGACATCGCCGTTAAAGTTGGCAAAAATTTATTCCATCTATACAAATAAATAAAATTGAAGTGTATATTTGTAATGTCAAAATAACAGCTTACTAAATGCTTATGAAAGTATATGCGGTACTTTTAACTAAAAAACAATTTTAAAATTTTTTGTCTGTGTCTATCTGGCAGAAAGCTGTATCTGCTAGTGAAAGTCCCGTCAAAATAGGTCCAGCCGTTTTGGAGATTAGCCGGAAAAAACAGACAGACAGACAGACAAACATTCCAGGAGGGAAATACACTTACTTTTATTTTATAAAAAGAATAATAATTAGGGTTATGCGCAAAAAAAAAATTAAACCCATGATATTGTGTACAAAATCTGATTCAAATGGGAAGTATTGACATCCACGCAGGCGAAGCCGCGGGCAACAGCTAGTATGTTGATACATAAAAATTTACAACTTTCTCATCATCTTTTCCAAATTGTGACAGTTATAATTATAAAACCTTCCTTCCGTTCTATACTAAAGTTTATTCATTAATTTAAATATCTCTGGTAGGTACGTTTCGCTACGACGAAGTGTTTGCCGTTATTCATCATGAACTGTAGGGTATCGTCACAGGCACCCAAGTACTTGATCCTTAAATTAGGATTCCGTTCCGTCGCACACTTATATCTACATTTGTTGGCGTATGTGATGCCGTTGTTACCGCAGACTGGACGACGCAGGGGGGGACAATCACACACTTCTTCTTCTTCCTTCTCCTCCTCCTCTTCCTCCTCTTCCTCCTCCTCCTCCTCTTCCTCCACATTTTCTGATTCTGTGTGCTCTTCTTCACTTTTGGCAATCAGTTCTTCGTCATCCTGCGCCATAATTGTAAACACGTGCGCGCCCATGAACAGTAATACGCCTGTTTTAATAAAATAAAATTAAGTCTTTGATACAAAATCATGCATCATCATCATCATCTTCCTGCCCTTATCCCGTATTATTTGGCGTCGGCGCAACACGTTTTTTTCTTCCATTCTGTCCTGTCACTCGTCAAACTATCCCTGACTCCCTTTTCTTTCATATCACTTCTCACACAAAACAAACAAAATCATCATCATCTCATACAAAATCATGCATACCTAGTGTAATAATAATAAATAAACTGCTAAAATTATATTCTTCCACAACTTGAAGTTTTGGATCACGAATGACAATCACGCGAATGCATTCGAGTTCATTGTGTTTGTTAGTGATAATAATTCATGCTTACTTTTTATTTTTTCCTTGTCCAAGCAGTCGCTTATTTTGGCAACTTTGACAACAACCTAACCAATGAACTAAGCTGTAGATATTAATGTATGGACTTTATTACACTGGACAATAACTGGACCTCATAATTATTATTATGTAAAAGAGTGTCCCTCAAGGCTTGATACTAAGTCCCTTATATTTACTTGAAGTATTTTCAAGTGACACTTACAAAACAGAACAATTACAATTAGCTACTTATAGTAAACACTGCTTAGAAATTAAATCCACTGGAAGTTACTTTTTAATAGGTTGTTCATAAATATAATGAGAGGTATATGAGTATTAATTACACATCATTACATTTGTATCCATACGTTTACAAGACATTGATTTGGTATTGAACTCATTCTTTCTAAATGGTGTTGATTTAAGCACAGGAGTTTTCCCACATTGGAATAATTCAAGTCCTTTAATAATTTTGTTCATACATACCAAGAGTATACATCATCTTTTCTATCGGTTTCTGGCACTATATTAAAATAGCCAATCTGTAAAAACAACCAAACAAAATAGCGAAATTTATACGCCAATGCTTATCAGCTTATAATTATATAATGCAATAATCTTGGAATAAGTTTGTTCGGTAGAGTTCAAATAATGAAATTAAGATATTATGTTTTGATTTCTTACTATGAATGTCCTGCGATTATGTCTGCATATTTTTTTTTATTTAGGTTTTCACGACATCTTTTTTTATTTTAGTTTTGCTTATTAGCGGCATTCTCTCTTCAATACGGCAGCAGTGGCGAATAAGTAACAAAAGGCAAATAAAAAGTTTTCTTGGATTGTAAAGTCGATTTAATAAATAGCAATAAACAAATTCATCAAAGAAATTCATAAACTCTAAAACAATTTTAAAGAAAGCAAATAAAATGCATCAGATCGTAACAGTTCATAACAAAAATCTTAAATAATATGAGTGATCGTAGTATTTCGAAATATGAGAAGTCAGATTCACCAGAATTGAAACAGTTAGGTAACATTTTTGTTTTTAATTCTTCCTCCCTGCGACATAAACAACTCAAATCAGATGGCAGTTCCTATGTACTTCTAACACAACGACTAAAGTATTCAATAACTGACTTAGTAAAATTTAATGCCATCGGCGACCTTCACTTTGTCCTCACAAGGTCCGTAGTTGGCGATGCTCAGCCTGTGGTTCTTAGCGGTGGCGCAGTTAAGCAGGCAATCGTTGTTGTAGGTGACGCCGTCGCTTCCACAGACAGGCTTCTTCTCTCTCGTGCAGGAACAGACGAATCCCTCAGTGGTTGGTTCTACGCACGATCCTGAGTGGCTCATTTCTAGGCCTGTGGTGCGTTTTCTCTTGCACTCTAGGCTGCATTGGTTCGGGTAGGTGTTTCCATCGTTACCGCACACCGGGAGGTAGTTGAAGGTGCATACGCAGTCTAATTCACTCGGTGGAGCGGCTTCGCACGGACCCTCCCTCACGGCAGTGATGTCCTTGTTAGAGCTGTACTTGACGCAGTTCATCAGACACTGGTTGCTGTAGGTCTCTCCGTCCGAGCCACATATCGGTTGGTAGTTCCTTGTGCACGTGCACGGTGGCAACGCCTGGGAGGTGCAGATGTAGGCGCTGATGACCAGGAGTACTCCTTAAACAAACATACATACACAGTTAATTAATGTTTTTTATTACACTCTTGGATATTTCTACATTTACATTTGTAATTTTTATGGTGTAGGTACATAACAAAGCGTATTAAACTATTTATTATGCTCTTTGTTAAAGAGATACTTCTAGAATATACAACGGCGGTGTAAGTGTAGTCAGACATTGAACCAGAGGGGCAATTGCGTAACACACTTACAGTAGGAATCGGATTCATTTTGACAGTTCAACAACATTCATTGCGTTGTTGAGCAGACAAATTTTTCGAACATATGAAGCAATGGATTAGCAATTAGCTTCAAAATCATTCAGATTGTGATTGATAGTGTGTTACGTAATTAGGGTGCTGTGACCCTCTTGTGGCGTCTCATTCTCATGTCATAACGAGATAAACATACACACATAGCAACTACAAATATTTCACCTTGACATTATAATATTGATAAGTTAAAAAAAAAGATAACAAACAAAGTAGTTACGTAGGTACGGGACGGTTTTTTTATGTTTTGTATAATGATCATTATCATACTAATGTTTGGGTTGATATGAACCGGATTCAAAAATGAATTGGAAATCCGAATAGCTGTGTAGAACAGAACGATCTAAGACGGATAGCAGGAAAATAACAACAATGGTGATAATTTGAGTAATTATGAAGCGTTAATTCCCAATTGTCACGACTTCCTGTCTCCTAGGTATATCTCAAGTCCTTCGAACACTTAAAGAGCAATCTTATTAGAATCGAAAACATTATTAGTTCCTCTTATCTATGGCCGCTAGTTCTTAGTTTCCAGTATTTTGTTTTATCGTTTTTAGAACTTACTCCATCTATGGAATAACTATGGTTGAGAGTAAAAATTAAATAAAGGCATAAAAGCTGTAGGAATTCATGTTATGCATGCCGCGGTTTGTCATCGCATGAGGGGAAAGCTTGGCTGAGTGGCCATGTAGGTAGGTACGGCCCGGTACCGACTGCAATAATATGATATAGGTATACCTATATACAACATGTTCCGGAATTAACGCACAACCTCTTAAGGGGTCATTGTATTCATCATTATGAACAACTTTTACTACAGGACCAAACCTGAAATCGCGAAAAAAATTACCATATAGGGTAGGGTAGGTAGGGTAGGGTAGGGGGTTATAGGGTAGGGAACATTTTTTTAATGTTCGCATAACTCGTCAAAATGTAGGGATCAGCTGAATTTTTTTCGCGATTTCAGGTTTGGTCCTGTAGTAATGAATACAATAAAGAGGTTGTGCGTTAATTCCGGGACATGTTATATAGTCAAATAAATTAAGTGCCATTTCTAAAGGGATAGCTAGGTAGATTTAATTATGATCAAGATAATTGTAATTAGTTTTCGAGTAATGACAGTCTGATCCCCAATTCGGATCCACCGCAAGTTTTATGATGCACCAGTTGGTCAGATCTTATCATAATTGACATCATAACAACTTCACTGACAAATAAAACTCAATGGTGCGTTCACCTTTGCTCCCCATACATTTTCGAAAAGTATTTGTAAATAAGTAGATTTTAATGTTATGCTTACCGAATTTAAAATCCATATTTTTCAGTTGCGTCCAAAACTGTTCTGAATATTCACTAAATAAAATGCAGACTTTATTTATATAAGTAACAGCTGTGTCAAAGGTTATCGACACTTAAAAACAGAAGTGTTGTCGGGATTACTGAGCTCGGTGTAGGCGTCGAATGTAATGATGTTCTGTGTTTTTTTTTTTTTTTTTTTTTTCCTAACTATGGCATCTCGTAGTTGGCCAAGAGTGGCCGTGACTACTTAACCGGTCAATCCTGTGGCTGCCTTAAGCTAATAACTCAAAGCCTCCAGCCAGGGGCGTGTTACTTACAAATATTAAGTGACTGCGCGCTAAGGGCACCCCCTGTGGGGTACGAACCTCGGCTTAGGGCGTCACTGGGGGGACAGCAAGTTGGGACAGGCTGGATCAAATTGGATAATTATTATTTATCTGGGGAATTTAAAGCTACAGGCTCAGCTTCGGCGCGGGCTGGCGCTTCTTCGAGCAAGGGTCGGGGGGAATGATGTTCTGTGCTGAAGACAACCGTTTTTATATGAATATAGTGTTTCCCCAGACGCGAAGAAACAAGGTTCTTTTCGTATTGTAAATCCCCAAAGCGAGGTGCGTCAGTGAAGTACTATTACCGGCTATTTCATGCTAATTATGTTGACTTTAGACGGTGCGACGGCAGCAGACAACGTGTGAGCGGTTTAAGGAAGGCACACTGTTTGTTTAACTCAGTTATTTTCGGAAATAAGTTGGCGTCATTCCATTTATGTTTAACTTTAGGTCTTAGAGTTTTGCCGGCAAATTATTTTTGTAATGTTTGTTGACGACTTACTACTATTTTGTAAAATCCCAATTAGTTGGTTTTACTTGGAATTTGTTATTAAAATCCCCGTTCCTCACCATTTTTAAGAACGACTTTTGAATCCAGCTTATCCTGTGCTTTACCGCGAAGTTCATAAGGTCAAATTTTAGTAAGCGCAAATATTTTAAGGAGTTTTTCTACTCATAAAACTAAACAACTTTTCCCAACAAACATGGGTCAAAATGTGAAAAAAAAAAATTCTAACCCGATACGAAACCAGTTAGCTGAGCGTACAATTTATATGGATAGTCCAAAAAAAGTCGTATTACGTACGACCCATGTTTACTGGGAAAAGTTGTTCAGTTTTATGAGTAGATAAACCCCTTAAAATATTTGCGCTTACTAAAATTTGACCTTATACAGGGTGTAAGGGACAGCCCTCCGCAGACTGATGGGGTGAATTCAGTATATCATACTAAGATGACCGGTACATGAAATTATTTCAGGAACGTTATGGGAATCCAATAAACCTGATTTGTTTTATTACCTCACACGCAATGTATCGTTACCGTAGCAAAACGCGCGTAGCGAAAGGCAGTGCAGCGAGCCTTCGGCCGCCGAGTATTTCAACATCCATTGCTGATTTTTTTAATTTTAGCTGTTTTATTTACTTAAATGGAGTGCTGCGTACAGAGAATGTAATTTTACATTGAAATAAAGGAATAGTAACTGAAAATGCGATAAAAAAAAATGAAAATTTTCCTGAGAATATTTCCGGTGGAATATGATTCAAAATATGGAGCTGAATGCACCCTGTTAGCACAGTATAAATATGGACAGTACGGAAACTAAGCCCAGTTGAGGACATAATTACCTACGCTCCATTGAAGCAGTAGGGTTATCACTTGTCATTACTTAATGTTTTTGATATTGTTTATTTTTATGAAAAAAAAAAATATGTGTTTTGTAGTGATCATTCAATCAAATAGAAATAAGTAGTTTACAAATAAAATTTATACAATATGTAACAAAAACCCTGTTGTTCCGTCTACCTACGTTTTAAGAATCAGTATACGTACGTAATAAAGCAAGTCATTTATAAAAACTGTTTAACAAAAATAATTAAAATAAATATTTAATTATTAATATTTGTAATATTTTACTGATTTCTTACCTCTGCAATTCTGGAAGCGATGACGCTAAACTAGAAATAAGTAGAACGTTCCCGCCAATCTCTTTGATCGGTGCCGCTGCGCCGGTGTACCTACCGCCGGCCGCAGCCGGCGGTAGGTACACCGTTTTTATTTGCATTTGCGTTATTTGCGTTTTTATTTGCGTTATTTTTTGCAGCCGCCATCTTTGATTTCCATTTTGACATCACTATCGGATTTAACACCCTCGAAAACCATGAAAACGACACCCATGACGAAAAAGTTGATATTTTTTTGTAGCCGCCATCTTGGATTTTCATTTTGACAGCACTATCGGATTCAACGCCCTCGAAAACCATGAAAACGACACCCATGATGCAAAAGTTGATATTTTTTTGCAGCCGCCATCTTTGATTTCCATTTTGACATCACTATCGGATTTAACACCCTCGAAAACCATGAAAACGACTCCCATGACTTTAGTAGTTGAGTTATAAACATTAGCAAAAAAAAAATAGATTTAAATTTTACGAATTTATTGTGATCGATCACACGAACTCGTAATTTTGTTCGATACAATATTATAATATTAAATCATTCTTACCTTTCACAGTCAGTAGGAAGTTTGAAAAACGATAGCTCCGGTTTTGAAGAAGCCGAGTTCAAGCAGCCGTATACTACGCAATACACTCGAGGCATTTTTATAAAGATCGCGCAAAAACTTAAACGTGACCACTCGTCTTGACGCGACACGCACTACTGACTGCACTGCGAGGTGCACCCGGGGGCCTCGTAGATGCGTATGTTTGTGTGAGTGTGCCGTTCCGAACGTTTGTAGGTAGTTTCCGTACTGTCCATATTTATATTGTGCTGTTAGTTTGCGGAGGGCTGTCCCTTACACCCTGTATATGCAAGAATTGCACTTGTGCTGGTATAGTCACTTTTCAAAAGAGCTCCTTAAATAAGTACAGCTTTGCCACTCTGGACTGGATATCTAGCCTTTCTGTTCTTGCATTCCTTTTTTAACTCCCGACGGAAACAGAGGGGCGATATAAGTTTAACGTGTATATTTCTGTCTCTGTGTGTCCGTCTGCGCCATCGGAGCTCTCAGACGGCTGAACCGATTTTGATTTTTTTTTTGTTTTGTTTGAATGGTGGCTTGATCGAGAGTGTTTTTAGCTATGATTCAAGAAAATCAGTTCAGCCGTTTGAAGATTATCAGCTTTTTTCTAGTTGATGAATGGATGTGAGCATATTCCACAGGTAATCTGTTACTTCAAGGATTGGACTTCGTGTACCAAGTGTATTTCTTCGGAGACCACGTCTTCTTCATGAGCCTCAGGGCAGAACTACCTACAGACAGAACTCGTACGTGATAAGAGCTTGTCGTACTTTCAATATGGTGTGTCGGGATGTCGAGCTAGATTTATTTACTAGTAGCATTAAGGAAGTTAAGAAGGGTTTGAATAATTGGTTTTTCGATGCATAACCATTTATTATTTTTTTCTCTCAATTTTATTTTTTGAGCGTGGGATACTCCATTTGCGTAATTCTTAAATCGCTGTTTTCGCGTATTTGTTAATATTACTTAATTTTATCATTAGTGGAAGCTTGTAATTGGCCATCTTTTACACATTGTATTTGATATTGATATGTATTAGCTGTAAGTTTTCCTAAAATTAATAAAATAAAATAAAATATTAGAAGAACGTAGTCACCTTGAACTAATGCTGCAGCATCACCTGGAATTTGCAGGATACCCAATTCCCTCACCAACTTACAGCCCAGGTATTGTGTTTGGGCTCATTGGGATGGTCTCAATGAAGGGGTTAAAAAAAGATGGTGAACAAAGGTCTGATGATGAAGTAGGAAAGAGAAATGAGGATAAATTAGTAACTAGCTTCTCTGTGAGAAAAGTACCTACAGCTGCGCAGATTTCGGCGAGGCACGTGTCGATCGTAGAGCGTCTACTAGGAATATATTTAAAAGTTAAAAACGCAGGAAAAAAATGTATCAAAAAATTTGAAAAAACCCCCGACACAAACAAAAACATCTAAAAAGTAAAAAATTATATGTACTGGCCCTTTAAGTTTAATAAGTATGTTTTAGGTAATATTTTGATCCAAGCATCGTCGTCGAGTCGGGTGACGGCTAAAGCGACCGTCCCATGCTTTCTTCATGCCCTGGTACTTTTCATGTCGTTAAGTATTGACAAACAAACAAACAAAACTCTTCTACCCACCACATTAGCGGAATAAAGTAAGAGTTGCAATTACAAAGTACCAGCGCACAACATTAGACGGCTATGTTATCATTAAGGAATTAATTAAAAGAAAATAAGTAATTTTGATAAAACGCATGGGCATAAAGAATTTAATTAGGTAGGTACCTAGTTAACCGACGAAAACAAAAGGAGGAGGTTCTCAAGTCGAGGCGTATATTTTTCAGTAATAGGAAACCTATTAGGTCTACTGGATGTTTGTGGAATCTATCTATAAATTCAGTGTACAAATTACAGTCTGTCGTCTGACGATTTTTAATTAAGGCGACCTATACCCAATATTGCATCACTGATTCAATAATAAACAAACAAATAGTGATTGTTTAAAGCCAAAAAAAGAATATATATGGTAGTTTACTATATGTAATTTGACTTTTTGTGGTTCAAAACATGATATCGAAAACTTCGCTCGATCAAAAAAAAATCGGAAGAGGAGTCTAATCGATGATTTTTTTGATGTTTTTCTAATTTTGCTTGAAGCTTATGAAAGCAATACTTTCAAAAAATATATCTGTAAAAAGTTCATAACAAATAGAAGAACAATTTGTGGTTACATTTTGCAAAATAGTTAAATTCATTTAATAATAAAATATTATATAATACAGCGGCTTGCGCACTGCAATTCAGTCGCCCGCCGGGCCTTGACGAGGTAGGACCTATGTCCGTTTTGCTAGCGCACGGCTGTTCCGCTAATTTATCGAACAATTCATTCGTAGGACATAGCGTAAATAAGTCAGTATGTTTTTTTTTTGGGTTTCGTATGTTCGAATGAAAAACGGAACCCTTATTTAGGAACGAAGTTCTGAACGCGGCTTGCGGTAGGAGTTAACTGGTAGAAATCGTCACGACTCGACTTTTAAAGTGTAAATTTGGTCAAATGAAAATCCAAGATGGCGGCCGTGAAAATTTCCAAATTATCCTTCATGGGTGTCGTTTTCGAGGGTGCTAAAGCCGATAGTAAAGTCAAAATGAAAATTCAAGATGGCGGATGTGAAAATTTTCAAGTTTTTCATAATGGGTGTCGTTTTCATTGTTTTCGCGGGTGCTAAAGCCGATAGTAAAGTCAAAATGAAAATCCAAAATGGCGGCCGCGAAAATTTTCAAATTTTCCTTCATGGGTGTCGTTTCCAAGGTTTTTGAGGGTGCTGAAACCGATAGTAAAGTCAAAATGAAAATCCATGATAGCGGCTATGAACATTTTCAAGTTTTTCATCATGGGTGTCGTTTTTATGGTTTTCGCGGGTGCTAAAGCCGATAGTAAAGTCAAAATGAAAATTTAAGATGGCGGCTGTGAAAATTTTCAAGTTGTTCATCATGGGTGTCGTTTTCATGGTTTTCGAGGGCGCTGAGGCCGATAGTGAAGTCTAAATGAAAATCCAAGATGGCGGCAGTAAAACTTTTGTTTTTATTTAAAATCATGTAAGAGTGATCACGTAACAAGGATCTTTGGTCCTGTCGGAAGTCCCCTGACGCACTCGGTTTTATAATGTTTTACTATTTGAATTTTGTTTTCTTCTATAGCTTTCGCCAATCCTTGTTTTGATGCTATCATGGGACACTTAATTTCGACAATCGTATCATTTCCAATCAACCTATTAGGCATGGCCCCAATATAACACTGGGTTTCGTCAATAAATAATCCGTAATAAATAATAAATATCCAATACTAATTTGTATATAAAACCCCACCATCAGCATCACCTTTGTACGTATTTTTCTGTTCCTTTCTTCTGGTCTGTTTACATGTGTGTACGTAAACTGTTAAATAAATAAATAAAAAACATGTGCAGTCGGGAGACACCGTCAGTAACAAAGTTCATCTCACATATGATTTAGGTGCAGCTCGCGACCGCGCTAGCGTTCGGGTGCAGAAATAATGGCTGCGCAAATAGTAAAGTGTACACAGTGCAATATAGTCATAAATGAATTATTATGTTTTACACAAAATAAAATAGACGTTATGGATGAAGAAAGTTTAATAAGAATAATAGTGAGTGCGTTCTCTGGCGTTGAAATAAGTGCAGCTAAAAACTTGTTGTTTAAGTCAGTTTCTACAACTACTCGCAATATCTCGAGACGTAAAAATAAGGAGCAAAAAGATATCGAAGACATTATATATAAGCTTACTCAAGAGCACAGACCCGGATAAAACTCCCATCTTCGTAGCGAGGGAGTTGCAGAAATTACCGCCAGTTACATTCGACCATGTCGACGTAACTAGACT
Source organism: Fissipunctia ypsillon (assembly GCA_947568875.1). Classification (NCBI taxonomy): domain Eukaryota; kingdom Metazoa; phylum Arthropoda; class Insecta; order Lepidoptera; family Noctuidae; genus Fissipunctia; species Fissipunctia ypsillon. The sequence continues at coordinate 18,842,379 of OX387660.1, read as the reverse complement.
ATTGAAAGAGGTCCAGAATATGAAAGAAACATATGCCACGATTCAATGTTCAAGAATTAAAAACCAAGTGTGATGTTGGCGACAACCAACAATCACAATATGCAATATCTACGCAAAAATCGTGCGTCGAGCGCGCGTCGTGTGACATGACCTTGAACGCAGGTGCGCGATGCTTGAGCCCGAGCGAGGAGGCCCCGCCCCCAAGCGCAGGTGTATGCGCAGAACAACAAAGTATCGCCACTGCGCATGCTAGTTCAGATGTTGTGATAGATATGACAACCGAAATTTTAACGGATAGACAAAAGTCACCGTGCCCAAATTCTGATACAGCACACAACACCAGTAACGTTTCGTACAAAAATAAATTGTCTATGGCGGACTTAATTCGTCAAGGAGGCGAGTGGAAGGCAACGAATCCTGATCAGGAATGGAAGGAGTTTCAGCGGCGTAAACATCGAAATAGACAAGAAGGTGTTAAGGGCAAGGCGGCCATAAGACCAGATGACAAATTTAAACCCGCTGAAGTAAAAATATCTTTGTTTTTGTGGTGTCAAACATCATATTAGCAGATGATGATTAATGAGAATTGTTAATAGAGGCTTGCCATAACAATTTCATCAGTTCAGAAGTAATCTGAAGATACGAGAGTAGGTACCTACTTCACATTGATAAGGAAAACAATACGCTGCACACTTATGTGCAAACCAGTAATAATACTCAGTGTTGGTAACTCCGCAAATATTTGAACACGTAAATATTTACTGAAAACCCGCAATATTTATTTGCGCTCGATTCTTCCAAGAATACGATACAATATAAAATAACATTCATTTATTTGTGCAATTACTTTAATTGTTTATTTAAGTTCCCTGACCTGTAAGTCATGAACATAAATGATGTCATGCGTTATCAGCCGTTCACTTAGGCCCATCCCATGTGTAGCCTTTTCCCCATTGATGGCTTACTTATTTAGCTTTATTTAATTACCACAACAACATTCGATGATACGATCTCCTTGGGATATTTTATTGCTCACCATTCAATTCATTAATCACACACCAAAGAACGATGGGCGCTGCCTGGCGTCCCCAAAATTGAAACTTATTCAACAGACTTGAGGCATATATATCCTATGTAAAAGGTCTTGGCTTACTGATCATTCTTTACTACAGCGAAGACCGTCAAAAGTATGGGGTTTTCGGGAAAAGAAGGAAAACTGTAGTAGAAAATAAGTTATATTATTCAAAAATAAGTGAACTTCATATTGTATTGTATTTTATTTTTTCATAACATAACATTTTCACGCTTTTATATCCCGTAGGCGTATTTAGAGATTGTGTACCTACAACCCGATTTCTAAACTTAGTCAACAGATTTGAGACGTATTAATACATAACGCCTTGTTTCCCCGAAGGGTTAGGCAGAGGTGTACCTATAGTATACACCCACATTTCGGCAGTTATGTTTAAGTCCCGTGTAATAGGGGGCGAGCCTGTTGCCATCAACCGGGCACAAATCCATATTTGAGATACAGGTATCTCATTTAAAAGGTCATGTTTCCTGATAATTTTTTACTATGGCGACAACCGTCAAAAGTATGGAGTTTTAAGGGAAAACAATGAAATGTGATGAGATTTTGTAGTAGAAAATAAGTTTGATTGATTACTTAGTAAAAATAACAAAAACGGAAAATCGAATAAATCGAAGTATACTTCTATATTTAAAATGACATATCATAACGCCTCTATTCCTCTCAAGCGTAGGCAGAGATGCACAGTACCCCATTTTGCCATTTAACCTTTCGCATATCGTAATAAAATAACAGACACAATTAGTAAACAATTGACTTTGAGTACCTATGGGGTTCAAACGGCACGCAGACTTAAGTATGTATATTATAATTGCTAAGTAATAAATGTATAGGTAGGTACAATAATAACAGCAGAACTGTTGCAAGACATGGACACTGTGATAGATTCTCCTTAAATTTAATATGGTGGACTTTTACACGTAAATTTCTGCCCTCGAAAAAAATTCTATTGAGATAATCACGACATGTTTGGTAGCAGAAGAAAGGTCTTGAGTAGTCTTGACGAGCACATTACAAATATATATATATATATATATATATATATATATATATAATATTGTCTAAGTAAGAAAGTATGTTTATATTGTTTAACAAATTCACAAGCCTAAGTGAGACTGCGCTACGTACGCGCGGCTGTACAATTAATACCTATTATACAATAAAAAGCATGATTAAAATGATACCAAGGCGCGGTTAATCAATAACGATTTGTAATGCTACTCTTAAGAGGAAACTCAAATACAACGAAATGTTTATATTTTGGATTTCTTGGAAGCTCGATTTCGACACCAACACCATTTGTCTTGGCGTCGAAATAAATCGCGATATGGTTTCGCTCAAGCACAGAATATGTACGTACATAAAAGTACAAGTACAGAAGATTCACTCCGCAAAATCATTAAAATAAATAGCGACTCTTGATACGACACAATAAAGTGCAATTCAGGTTGCACAGCACAGCGCTAATTATCATCAGAGGGGCAATTCTGGTAATGTTATTATATTGGACGCGCAGCGCACTGACGGCACGTTTGGTACAGCTGACCCATAGGGCGCTCGAGTACAGAGATGTGCAGTATGCTTTAAATAGCGTGCGTTTGACCGCTTCTGTACATCGAGAATAATTTTTTTACACATACACATTTTCTATTTTTTTATTTGTTACGGTCCACAATAGTGGACCGTAACAAATAAAAAAAATTGAAGCTAGTCGCCCATTCCAAAACGTAGATCTCTATGGAGAAGAATGGGCAAGAAACTCCAAGGACACTCTTTTAAATCAAAATTATTACAAAATCCTGGGTACATTATTCTTGTTGCTTCTATGTGTGAGAACAATGAAAAAAAAAAAATAAAAACAATTCAAAATATAAGATTAAAAACAAGCCCTGGCAGTTAAGAGATGACCAGTCTCCACTGACGGCGCCCGTTCACGAACATGACGCGTGGATCAGCACCATCCAGCTCAACCATTTTATAGGGAACCGAATGATCCAACACACGCGCCACCATCAGCGAGACATTTAAGTGAGCATGACATACTCTCAACTGCCATAGTCTTTCAAGTCAACATACCTACATCATAACATAAAACCGCTCCATGGCACTCACATTTACAAAATTGAAAAAATGCTTCTAATTTATACAAAACTATAGCAATAATTGTTTTTAAAAGATTAATAAAATCTTACTACCAAAAGGAAAGAAAATCCTACCTATGGAATTACTTATTCAACATCTAAAACTTGATGGAATAAAAATTAAAAGTAAACAATAAGGTCATAATGTCAGAATAAAAGGGACGCATTTCTACCAAAAAAAAAAAAAATTAAAGAAAAAAAAATTAACAAAGCCCAAGTAGCTGTGGAGCAGGACCAGCATTTTTATTTATGATATAATCATCCAACCTATGCTTGTCCACATAGTGTGCGTTTAATGCATGTTTTAAATTGCTTCTTATTTAGTTGAAGAATATCGAGAGGTATTTTATTATAACATTTTACACAGTACCCCATAAAAGAAGTGTATAGCTTAGATAATCCGAAACGTGGTTGAGCTAATTTGTTCCTATTTCTAGTGTTTAAATTATGCCGGTCACTTATCTTACTAACAAGATGTAGATTTTTTCTAACATAATATTTTCATATATATATTGGCAGGGTACCGTCATGATGTTAATTTTTTTAAACAGTTCCCTTAGAGATTCGCGACTGCGGAGGTTGTAAATGGCTCTTTTGCAGAATGAAGATAGAATCAATATCTGCAGCCCGTCCCTATAACAAAATACCGTAAGACATGACGCTATGAAAGTACCTAACTAAAATAGACCAGTCTCGCGGTATCCATGTCTGTTAATTGGCGGATTTTCCAAACAGCGTAAGCAGCCGAGCTTAGCCGCCCTGCAAGTGATGTTAAATGAGGACTCCACTGCAGCTTTGAGTCCAGCGTAATTCCCAGGAAAACAGCCTTTTTGACGAATTGTAGTATTTCCTTATTCAATACTACGTGACATTCACTACTTCTAACATTTGGTAACGTGAATCTTATGTATTTAATACTAAACTACACAGTACCCCACTAATAATAATACTTCTCATTTAATACTAAATTATTTACAGTGAACCAATTATGGACCTTAAGCATAGCGTTATTTACGTCGTCAAGCTCTTGTGCATGTCTGTTAACTTTAAAGAATAGTGATGTGTCATCAGCAAATAACACCATTTGTGGTCGGTTTTTCAGTAAATGAGGTAAATCATTTATATATACTAAAAAGAGGAACGCACCTAATACAAAGCCCTGCGGTACACCCATTTTGACTTTTAAACCCAATGAATTCACACCGTTTATTTGAACTTGCTGCAGTCTATTATTCAAATATGATTTTACTAAGCTAAGTGCAAGTTTACCCAGTCCGTAATACTCAAGTTTCAAGAGCAGTGTTTCATGATTCACGCAATCAAATGCCTTGGATAGGTCGCAAAAGATGCCTATTGCATCATGTGCCTCTTCCCATGCGTTAAAGATGTGTTTTAATAAGGTGACACCGGCGTCAGCCGTAGAACTGTGTATGTTTGTGAACTTCGTTAGTTTATATATTAATATAATCTATCTCGCGAGATTATAAGCCATCGAATTATTGTGAACTGCAACAAACCATTTACAATTTAACAGATTATTTTTCGATAGTTTATAATCTGTGCATGGCAAACCAACAAATTGTGAACTGGTATCAAACTTGCATACGACTAAAGCTCCTGTGATACTAATTATCCAAGTAACTGCGAACAACTTGGAAGAATTGCTCGCCGGCCGTTTCCGCGGCACCGCTCGTATCGCTCACTCGGCTCGCGCGCGGTTGATCACAGTTCTAACCTAACTTTATTATCTAAATAATTAGTAATAGAATACCTGGATTAAATGTATGTATATGATAAAATACTAAGTTACGTATATTATTATCACTTTAATAGTTAAATATAAAATTAGCTGGTATATTCTCCGAAAAATTGCGAAGGTGGTTGTTTTATAAAAATATCCTACATGATGGTAATATTGTAAGATATTTGTTGAATATTGAATACTACTACGCAGTACTGTACTGCTGACGCAGGGCGAACGTTTATTTATACATCCAAGATTAGTTATTGTTTATTGTATACTCGCAAACGTCTGTGTTAGGACTCTCTTTTTATTTTATCCCGGCGTTTCACTATAGTGCAAATGCAAAGGCATTCGCAACTCGGCAGTTGAGCAGTCGAGGTTGAACCTATTTAAAATATATTTGTATTAAATATAAATAATTTGCATCCTTTGAAACAGTGTGACGCAATTTACATTGAGGTGAATAATTCCGGTAAGTACGTCTAAAATACAGAAAGCCAATAGCTTTATACTTCTTTATTAAATTATCTTCTCAAGATTACCTTTACATTTATTTATTTATTAGTGATGGTGCGTTTTATTTTACTATCTTACCTTTTTCATGCAGTGGCGGATTTACCAGTAGGCTGAATAGGGCGTTAGGGGCTAGGGGGCTAGGGGCTAGAGGGCAATGGGCTAGGGCGGTAGATTTTAGGGGGCGGCAAAATCTTGATTTCTGTTATACGGCAAAATAAAAAAAAATACTCGGCGATTTTCTGATGCCTTGCAGAAAGAAGTCTACAAGACATCTTTCTGATGACTTTTCCCTCTTACCCTTCATTGTACATTCAATGGTACCGCAAATTCCTATATTCTATGGTAAAACATCCAGTTGCTGGTTCCCGACCAGTAATCGGCCTCTGTGCACAATTTTTATGAGTGATATGAAAGCGAAATAGCGGAAAATATACGGGGTGGAAGTGACATCGACGCGCAAACTGTAACCATGACTCTAGACCCCTCAGGGTAGAACATTTCATTGGTTATTAAAAAAAAACTCTACTGCATACACAAAGGCATACCTACACGATCAAAATGTATGGAACAGCAGATTTTTTTTTAAATAACCGATTAAACATTTTTCCTCTGCGGGGGGGGGGGTCTAGAATCATGTACTGAATCCATGGTAATAGTTTGCGCGTCGATGTCACTTCCACCCTGTTTTTCATTCTTCTCACCCCTTGCACATTACTCAATTTATTATATTTTACTGTTTGTAACGGCAATAAAATTTATTTAATTACGTTTACCGAATGTACATTATTGTGTAAGTAGCATACCACTAGCGGACTAAGGGAGGAGGGGGCGGCTCCCGGCTCTGGGGGGCCCCCAAATCTTGAAAAGTTATTTTTAATCAAATCCCAAACAAGGGCAAAATATGTTCAGTAAGAAGCAGTTGATATATGCAAAATTGATTGCAGGGTACAAACATTTTCGATCTCGCTTCACTCGCTCTTATCAAATTTTACTTAATTCTTAGGCTTTTATGTATAACTAAATCGACAAGTAATTCTTGTTTCTGTATAAATAGTCAAAAGAAAACCTTACCTACACAAGCTGGTTTATGTATGGACGGCAGCACATCAAGCTACTACAACCTGTCAAATTTCTTTAACCCTTTAACCGCCTACGACGGATTAATCCGACAAATATTTTCGTGTCCATTTCGCCGGGGTCGTATATTTACGACCAAATGTCGTAATGATTCAAGTTGCCCGGCGCTGGGGGCACGACAACTGATATGAAGTCGGGCGGTTAAAAGGTTAAAATATACGACCCTGGCGAAATGGACACGAAAATATTTGTCGGATTAATCCGTCGTAGGCGGTTAAAGGGTTAAATAGATTTTCATCTTTATCGCTAAAGCCCTAGGTTCAAGGTTGATTGGGAAAATTTGACAGTTTCGGGTAGTTTGACCTGCTGGCGTCTGTACAAGAAATTTCAAGCGCGCTTCGCTCGCGCTTGTATCCTACATACTCTTCATTCTCATGGTATTTTAGTGTTCTGTACCTAAAAAGGAAAAATACGGAACCCTTATTAGATCACTCGTGTCACTTGTCTGTCCGTCGGTCACAGCCAATTTGTTCCGAATCGAATGGACCGATTAAGTTGAAATTTGGTACACATATTAATTTTTGTGACCCAAAACACAGACGTGTACCGTAAATTAATTAATTTTGAATATGTGGGTCACTTTTGGAGGGCAAATAAGAAAAAAAATTGCAAACTTTACCGTGTGACATATCAAATGAAAAGGATTACTGTGAAAGTCTCAAATAGATTTTTGTTTATAATTTTAAAATATATAAACACATAAACATCATGCTTTGTTTCCCCAAAGGGTTGGGCAGAGATGTACCTATAGTGAACCCACATTTCGGCAGTTATGTTTAAGTCCCATGTAATAGGGGGGAGCCTATTGCCATCAACCGGGCACAAATCCAGGCTCCGGGCTGCTACTGAGAAATTCTAGATAGAAAAATCCAATAACACTTTGTCCGACCTGAGAATCGAACCCAGGACCTCATGCTCAGCAGTAGCGCTTGCGACTATTAGACCAACGAGGCAAATAAAATATATAGTATTAAAGTTATTAAAGAAATTAGACGAAAATTGTCCATCCCCTCCCCCCCTCTTATCTCCGAAACTATTGAGCCTAAAGTTATGAAAATAATACAGACAATAGTTCTATACTACAGAATCACACAGATTACAGGAAATCTATGGTCTTAAAATAACATGGCAAATCTCTCAATATTGTGCTTACAAACTTACATTTTGCAGTTGGAATGTATGGGCCAACATGTTTGTCAACTGCAATCTTAAGTTTGTTTTTGGGATAATTCTTTCTCTTCTTTCTTCATCCCAACTACGGTACCCTTCATTGAGTGTAGTCCGACACGCAGTTGGCCGGTTTTTTAAATGTCGATAAAGTTACTCAAGAAATCTAACAAAAGAAATCTAACTGCGAATTACGAGACAGGTTGTAAAACATTTCGAGCTCGACACACTCACTCTTGCATCCCACATTCTTGCTTTTCGAGGAAAATGTCCGTGAATAGCATGTTTTTTTTGGTCATTATTCAATTTCTGCAAAATGTTACTAGAAATGCCTACCTACATAAACTGGAAAAGACCGGAGTGGGCCTCATTTTGTTTTGCCGCCTTACATTACTCCGCCTTGTTACGGTCGCACGGTCGTACCTACATGATAGCTTTGATTAGCTCAGGGGGCCCACCACCACCTCTTAAAGCAGTATTATTTTAATGAATTACTTCAGTGTGAGAAAGAGATGGAGCTATACAGGACGTCTAGCTCCATCTCTTTCCCACACTGAAGTAAGATTACAATAATATTGCTTTAAGAAGTGGTGCTCTAGCTCCTGAAATATACCCAAAAACTATTTCTTGTGCCATTTCAACCAAATTGTTGGATTGTAAATATCAATCTAGGAACTGGCAATTGTAGAGGTAAGGGTGGCGAAAATTTTACAGCCTTGGAAAATGTGTAAATCCACCACTGATTTCATACAAAAACTATGTAAAACTTGAGTTTTAGTTATTTTTTTATTTTAGTTATTTAATTCTGAAGAAGATGATGTTAAAATCATCAGATACATTTTTTTTTATTTAAAAAAAAAAAAAAATAATTATTAAAAAAATTCTATCATGTAGGTATAACATAAAAAATGTGTTTAAAATTATTCAGTTATCTTAACCTTATTAAATATTTTTTTTATGAAAAATATTATTAGCATTGATTTAGAAATTTAGAAAATTAACAATCTGATAAACTCTTTGCAGATGTCTTTGGTACGGAAATTAGTAGATTGTCTACAAGAGCTGAAGACTATTAACTTCACTGATACTTCTAAAGCTCAAGTGAGGTCGAATAAGAACAAAGCTGAAAACGCACTTCACCTAATATACCAAATTGGCCTGAAAAAAGTAAGCTTCACCACTGAAGAAAAGGGAACCATCGGAAATTTATTAGCTGACACCATAGTATCTTTGCAAATCAACATCGAGAGCACAGCCAACGCCTACCGAACTAGACTGAGCAATTCCGTTCTCAAGAAGAGATCAGCAATTCAGTTCCTGATTGATAATTTCTCCCAGTTTTCAGTTGGGAGTTCAACGTTGGCTGATAAGTTTCGGGAAGTAAATATTGATGAAAGCGTCGAGATACTCGACGATATTATTGACAAGTGGCATGATATGACAGATTCTGACGACGCCTCTAGTGAAAGAGAAAGCGCTGGTGCTACGGAAGTACCAGAATCCCACACCTGGTGGTCGAAGTAAGTTATCTGTAAAATCTTAAGATGAATTTCCTTTCCAATTTAGCGGATTCTATTCCCGTGGTTGGTCATGTCAAGGGAGTCGTCCATTATGCAGTTGGAGATTCTGAAGGTGGGAACAAGGCCATGTACCAAGCCACCAGAACTTCAGCAGTTTTAGGGGCTGGTGCTGTTGGATCTTTTGCTGGTCCTGGAGGAGCTGTAGTAGCTGCTATGTATGCTGGTGCAATTACAGACGGTGTTGCTTCTGTAGCCATGGATAAACCACAAGGATTAGTCAAAGGGTGTAAAAATATAGCAGAAGATCTGAAAGAGGGGAAAAATCCAACGGCTTCGATAGCAAGTACAGGATTTCAAATGGGAATGGATGCACTGGGTGGTTTAGGAATGGGTGGTGTTTCTAGTGCAGCGAGTCAAGTTTCAGAGACAGCTGTAGCAAAAGGTGTGGAAAATATTGCGAAGAGTGCAGTGAAGACTGTTGGAGAAAAGACCATTCAGAAAACTATGAAGATGACGGGAGAAGAAGTGGTAAAGACGGTGACGAAGACTGTTACAGAAAAAGCGGTGAAGAAGGTTATAGAAACTGCAGCGGTTCAAGCGGAGGTGGCTTTGGTGTCGACTCATGTTTATATACAAGCTGATGAAAGTAGTAAAGAAGAAGAAAGAGAAAGACGCGATAGAGAGGAACGTGATAGAGAAGCAAGAGAAAGACGTGATAGAGAACAGCGTGAGAGAGAAGAAAGACAAAGACGTGATAGAGAACGGCGTGAGAGAGAAGAAAGACAAACAGAAGAAAGGGAACAACAAGAACGACGTGCTAGAGAGCAACAGGAACGAGCTGCTAGAGAGCAACAGCAACAACGAGCTAGAGAACAACAGCAACAACAAGCTAGAGAACAACAGCAACAACGAGCTAGAGAACAACAGGAATGTCATGGTACTCCTGAAAGCAACTCTGGATCCTCCCAACCACCACGAAGGAATAGAGATAATAATAACCAATCTGAAAAGAATAAACCAAAATACTTTGATATTTTTATGAATTTATTGGAAAATATATTGAATGTTATCTTCGCTGATGTAGAAACAACTACAAGAACCACAAAACAAATTCAAATTTCTCAAATTTTTGAAAGTCTTTCACAAGGACAAATTCAATATTTGGAAAAAATAATCCGAAGATTACAAAAAGATGAAATGTTAGAAGAAGTACTAACATTAGTAATTAGAATATTTTCTCAACATTTTCCTGAAAGTATATCATTCCCAAACTTCCTAAGTTTGTTGGAATTCGTTGCGGTGTATATTAAAGAAGAAATAGACTACCGTACTGAGGTCTTCAGAATGGCTGAGGAGATATCAAGAGAAAGTGATAGGTCTATTCCAAAGATGAAATTCAAGGACCTCAGAGCTACAATTGTTTCGACCGTTATGAACTTAGCAGATATTGACAGCATAATAGTCGACATATTTGTGAGACTAAGATTTGACATCGAGTCTGAACTGGAGACTTATAATTTATCTCCGAACTTTCGAGACATATTCTCGGCAATTTATCATTACTTTAAACACAGATGCGTTCCTGGTGATGGAGTTTTATCGGTTATAGAGTACTACTACTGGATAAGAAGAGTTCTGGAAGAACTAGAAAGACAACAAAATTACATTGATTTGTTACAAGTCCAGATAATAACCGGAGATATAAGCGAAACGGTTGTCTTCGAGATGTACGTTGGTTGTTTCGGTAGACGGATCAGGATTGTTGTTAAACTCCAAGGCCGTACAAAAGTATTAGCTTCTTTGTATGTTCTCGACAACACGAATGATGGTGATGAAGAAGGAATGGTATGGTGGATTTATCCCAAATAACAAATTAATGTTTTACAATAATCAAGTTAACTTTTTACATTTGCAGTTAGTTTTTTAAGATTTTTCGTACTCATCATTATGTATAACTTTTACTATGGGACCAAACCTGAAATCGCGAACAAAAATCAATTGTTCCCTACATTTTAACGAGTTATGCGAACATAAATGTAAGTGAATGTAATGTAAGTAATCACATATGAAATAATCGATGTCCAGAGATTAAACTCTCTTCTGTAGTTTAAACTTCAATTGATCTTACGGCCCTAAGAGGTTGTGTGTTATTTATGTTACACCTTGTATATATATAAAAAAAATCAATGGAAAAAACCAATGGGTCCTGAAGGAAAACCACTTTAAATCCTTAAGATAGATTATTTTGCTTAAAGGAAACATTCCTTTATTTTTAAAAAGAAACAAAACTGTATTCACAGATATCTCGACAAGCTTACCTAAACTGGGAATCGAAACAGCTAAAAATTCAAAAATAAACACTCCATTTAAAAAAAAGCAACAAATACACATAACATCACGCCTTGTTTCCCCGAAGGGTGAGGCAGAGGTGAACCCATAGTAACACCCACATTTCGCCAGTTATGTTTAAGTCCCATGTAATAGGGGGCGAGCCTATTGCCATCTACCGGGCACAAATCCAGACTCCGGGCTGCTACTGAGAAATTTCAGATAGAAACCCATGACCTATTTTTAACCGACTTCAAAAAAAGGAGGAGGTTATCAATTCGGTTGTGTTGTTTTCTTTTTTTTTTTTACTAGTTCGTATACTTAACTATACGAATTAGTAAAAAAATAGGTTGAATGGGTTGCCACAGCAGAGGTACACCTAAGGATCCCAAAAATATATACAAGAACAAAGAATAACGTACGACTTCAGTCAAAGAAAAAACTTCACTCTAAGAAACGACTTCAGTGAAAGAAACGACTTCAGTCAAAAATACGACTTCAGTAAAAGATACGACTTCAGTCAAAGATAAAAGAAAGTCTAGGAGGGCGTAAGTGGTCCTAGAGATGACCCTAATAACACGACATTTAATAAAGCAAGATTGTACGCTCGATAATTACGGAGGAAAGCCGTAGAAAAATTATCAGCGACTTTTGCATAGACCACGGTAAAGAAGAAAGGTTCGACGCGAAACCCGACTTTCAGCTAAATTGGCGCTCAGTCTGACTATTCGCACGGTAGAATCCATAACTACTTCCCTACCAAACATAAGGATGTTTAGTAACACCATATTTTGTTATACATCTTCACTTTATCGACAAAAAACTATCGATACTGGCACAACACTACACTACACTAATGTTTTTAAAGGGAAACGCCAGACATACTTAGAAAATACGTCTACCATGGATAAAATAAACCTATAACCATACATAAACATAACATCACGCCTTGTTTCCCCGAAGGGTTAGGCAGAGGTGTACCTATAGTACACCCACATTTCGCCAGTTATCTATAACCATAGTAAGAGAATTTTTGAATAATGTAAGGATTGTCATATAATTACTGTGTAAAAACTGTGTGTACCTACTAACATTGTTACTAACCATAGAAATATTTTTTTTTTTAAACTATGTTACCCAATTGATAGAACTTCAAAGGATAGAATTATGTGTAAACCTAATATACCTATTAGATTCATGTAAATCGGACAACGCGTTTAGAAGTTATAGGGTGTAATGAAAATTGATACATTTCCAAACAAAAAAAAAAAACGAAGAAAAAGTTTTATTGTTTAGAGATATGTCAAATGTTATTGTTTAATATAAATGTTGTTAAATGTCAAGTTTTAGGTAATTCATTGCAAATTTCACTCGCACAGAAGCGTAGTGCGTCACTGTGTGCGTAAAGTTGGTGTCGCGTAAGCTGTCTTTATAGTCAGACTAACCCCCGTTTGATTTTGAGCAATAATTTATTGTTATAGTACCTAAATATTTAATTGGAATTTAAATCCAGCCTCAACTTATTGTTATATTTATGATGAATAAATAATTTTATTATATTTAAATGAAACTGTTTATTTATACGCATCTACTCGTTTATTTTACTTAGGGCTGATTTTTCAATCGTCAGATAACTTTTATCTCAGGAATAAATATGGCGGTTTGACATATTCTCTATACAAAAGCTGTCAAAACGTCAAACATATTCCCCAGATAAAAGTTATCTGACGATTGAAAAATCAGCCCTTAGAAAACAATTTAATAATAGTTATTTATGATACTAGTGCGGAAAGTTGGTATTTACAAACGAGTAGATGAATATGACCCTGAGACGAAGTCGAGGGCTTACCAAAGTCACGAGCTTATAAATACCAATTTCTGCACGTGTTTAATACAAAGTTTTCCAACACATTTGCGAGGTAACACTACAATAGGTAATGAACCAAAAGTTTTCATTACACTATTTTTAATAGCAAATAAGAAATTATACAGATAGGCTTTGATTATACAGGGCGTCCCACGGATATGCCACATGGAGGGAAAGTACCTTGAATATTGTAGATGGAACATTTTACTGAAAGAAGACATTTTTTTAATTTAAAAAACAATTTAAACTGCATTCATAGATATTTAAATAATTACATGGTTGAACCGGGAACTAAATCCGTTACATGAGAAAAATAATCACCCTGTAGCTTTATCATACCGATCGAAAGGCTTCATCATAAGGATTATTTTTTGCTAAATAACATAGTATCACAAATAAAAAGAAGACCATGAATTAAAACATTTGATGTGAAATTTTGTTCAGAAAAATGAAAAGCTGACATTGCCGTAAGGACATACAAGTGACATTATCATAAGTACCTATTACTAATAAATATAAATATACCCACTTGAGAAGTACGCATCACTTAGACGTATTATTCTAAATATCCACCACAATAAGATCAAAAAATCGACAGGGGGCGAAATAATCAAAAGAGTGCGACTTTGTATTCAACAGGAAGGGACTCATTTTGAGCATTTGATAAATTGATTAATTTTGTATTAAAAATGTTAAAATTCATGGTCTTACTTTTATTTTTGACACTATGTTATTTAGCAAAAAATAATCATTATGATGAAGCCTTTCGATCGGTATGATAAAGCTACAGGGTGTTTATTTTTCTCGTGTAACGGGTTCGATTTCCGGTTCAACCATGTAATTAATTAAATATCTATGAATGCAGTTTAAATTGTTTCTTAAATTCAAATAATGTCTTCTTTCAGTAAAATGATACGGCATATCCGTGGGACGCCCTGTATATATATATACGAGTATGTAATCAAAGCAGATAGGTACTCTTGGAAATTAAAAGTAAAATTTGAACAATTTATTATTGAAATTCAGTGAAAGCTGCTTTGGAAGCCATTATTAATTGCACACGTATTATGTTGAACGGGAGAATGTGGCGTAAACGTCGGCGACGACGGCGGTGGCGGCGGTGGCGGCGGAGCTTGCAGCAGCGGCGGTGGTTACGGGACGTTTTCGCGTGAGGTAGAAGGGCGCAGTTTAAATACCTTGGTCACTGGGTTACAGAGGATGGCACTGATAACTGTGATATGGAGAGAGAGCCCAGGGCATTGGCCGTACGATGCAACATGCTGGCCCACAGATTTGCAAAGTGCGAAAATAGTGTCAAGATAACACTGTTTAGGGCATATTGCTAGGCCTTTTACACCCGCAGTCTGTGGACCAGGTACACGCAAAAGTCGTTTAATGCCCTGTGTGTGCAATACAACAACGCTTTCAGGATACTGCTGTCGCTGCCACGTTTCTGTAGCGCGTCAGGGATGTTCGCAGTTGACTACATTTTTCTGAATCTTGGATGACTTGAGAAACAGTAGCGCCCTCTGTTTCTGGGCAAAACATCAATTTGGATGATCTTGGAATATCATCGATCAATTTGTCGTCATTGTAGTTTGTCCACGTTTGTGAGCTAGATGATGTTTTGTTTAATTTTGTCTTTTGATTAGGACTTTCTTGCATGTTTAAAAAATCAAGCTGAGATCCAACTAGTCTTTTACGTTTTGATTTTGTAATGGGTTTCTTCGTAAGCGTACTTGTACATACATGTTTCAGTTTATTAACTGTTAATTTATAGTGAGTAATCTGTTCAGCTTGTGTGCTATTTTCTAACAGTAATATTTATGTGCACGACAGCAACGTGTCTGAACCTGCCACTGATATTCAAGTAGATACCTGTATTTTGTAAGGCGATGGAGCTGCGTGCTGGACGAGTATAAACCTGTTCACGCGGCTCGGTCGCTTCGCGCGTTGCCATTGGCCGATGACAAAAATATGGCCGACTCGCGCCCCTCGCGGATCGGTGCATATAAAAGACCCGGGCCCTAGCAATGCGTAGCTCCCCGTCAGGGCAACTCCAGGAGAGTAATCCCGCCACCAGCACGATCCGGAAACTCAAATCGAGACCGCCGTGCTTCCGCCCTCGCCGCCGAGGGCCACCGCGACGCCCCCGTCCATACCCACCCCGACCCTTGCTCGAGCCAGCCCGCGCAGCTGAGCCCGTAATTCTAAATTTGCCCCCAAATAATCCGATCCAGCATGTCCCATTGCTGTCCTCTCCCAGCGACGCCCTAAGCCGAGGTCCGTACCCCACAGGGGGTGCCCTTAGCGTGTAGTCGCTTAGTTTTTAGTCTTAGTTGTAAGCCTGGCTGGAGGCCTTAATTTATTGAGGCATCCACAGGAAAGCCCGGTTAAGCAGTCGACAACCTCCTATAGGTTGAACTGCGAGATGCCATTCCCCAAAAACAAAAAAACAATGCGCAGCTAGTCGATCTCTGTTCTCTATGTTCTCTACTGTACTCCATATGTTTACCAAAAATAAAACTATTTTGTTACTTGTACCTATCGAATTTCAATCAAATACAGTCCACTCGCTACAATTTATATTTAATTTTCCGCAATTTTTAAATTTTCTTCAAGTTTACATATTTTATTCTTCAATTCATCAACATCATCATTTGGCCTGTGTATTTCAGGATAACTTCTGTTCATAGCGTATGAAGACTTTGAAATAAATGATGTAAGGTCATCTTCATTTCCTGACAGTTCAGATAATGCTTCAAATGAGTTTTCTGTTGGAAAAGTAGCTTTACGTGTTTTGTTTCTAAATGTGACATTATTTATCGGCGAATTGCATTTTGTTGTTGGACTACTAAGTACATTATTAACATGCGATGTATCCGTAGAGCTGGTAGCCATTTTTATAATACATGTCCTGCAGCACCATTTGTTCTTTGATTCTTTGTCCATTAGTTTGTATGTTTGTGCTGGATAACCGTCGCTATCTGGTTCAAATCTGTAGGTACAGACTGAGCACAATGCCGTTCTTTTTATGTCAACATATACTAAAATAATAGCCATATTTTAATAAAACTCGCTCGTCCCCCGACCCGTCGCCACAGATTACCAGATAAATCACTCCATGTACTTACGCGCGCTAACTACCTACCGGCAGCCGGGCCGCACGCAGCCCATTTCTCAGTGGGCTGCAGACAGCCGCGAGGCGCGTACGTACGCATATATAGTTTCAAATTCTTATGATATGGCTGGTTCTGGTGTATTATGTGCCGTTGATGGATGTAGATCTAGCAAAAGAAGAGATAAAACCTTATTTTTTTTCAGTTTACCTGCTGATACAGTTTTACCATCGTTTTATAAATAGGTAAATTGTTTAAACTTACATGTTTCGTGTTTTGTATTTTATTGGTAAGTACGTAATTACTACTACTAGATTCGTTCATTGGACGCTGTAGAGAGCGGTCGTGTCGGGATAAGCTGTTGCACAACACATGTTTGACTTTTGGCATCACAAATTGCATTTTTGGCATCGGCCATCGTTTTGCAGTGTTTCTTTGATGTGTTATGTCGCGAAGTAAAACTCTGTGCTGCTACGTGTAGTGTCTGTAAAGTTGGGGTAGACCCAACTTGCGTGCGCTTCTGTTCCTTAAGAGGGACTACAGCCTGCCAAAGGATCCTGATACCCCGAGCAAGCTGACCTGGTGATATCCTTTTTTTCTATTAGGCTATACATAGTTATTACACCATGGCCATCCTTAGGCCTTGATAGGTCTTGGTTGACAACGTTGTCAACGAGAAGTTGAAGATGTCTTCGGTCGCCAAGACTGGTGAACTTTCGAAGCTCAAATCACGTGATCGTTCGACATTCACTCTGATCTATTGTTATAGGCTGGTGTGTGTATATCAAATACTTGTAATAAGACAGGATAAACAAAGATTCTTGAATATTCTAACAAAAAGAACGTTTTCGATTTAGATTTCGTACAGAAGTGGTTTTTTCCAGAATGCTTATTGTCTTGAATAGCCTTCTAACCTATTATTACATGTAGGTACATTAATTGTAGCATTAAGCTAAAATTCCCAGGAAATAGGTTAAACATTTGGTTTGATTGCTTGGCTGTGCAGGGCAATCGAGATTATTGCGCCGGGCGCCCGAAACAAAGAGAAAAAACTTGTTTGCCACTAAATTTCATTTGCGACGCAACAAAAACTTTGCCCCGAATTGTAAAGCTTCATAATGGGATACATTTCTACAGACAGCAGCGGAAACGGCTCATAAATCTCACCCCCGTCGAAGCCAATGCCTTTGTCTTTAAGCACAATGGTGCACATGTTGGCCGGCCGCCACTCACAACCCGATTTGTGAATCTTATCAACAAAACTCTTCAATCGCTTCATTGGTACCTATGAGAAGGGTCGGAAGTTGTTATTTTAGATCGTTAACCCACCAAATAAATAATATAATGGGGCTGCCCTTCGACCACTTATCGGTGAGTCGCGACCTTACAAAGGTGTCAATGGATAGAGACGTTGACAGAATATACTTAGCACTTTTTAATAATATTCAGGACTTTCTTCCTAACAACAATTTATCTTAGGAACAATATAACCGCGCAGTTTAACGAGACGTTCTGGGGAGGAGAAGACATCCTAATCGCCGCGTCTGATTTCTACCTTGTAAACGTTCACATGAAAAACGAGAACTCAATGGTATTATTCACCTACCGGCGAGGCGGTGCCCGGCAACATACACATCTTCTACAATGGACAGCACTATGATAGCTGGGTTATGATGAAGTCCTTACATATATTTTCATACATACATATAGTTTCGGCTATACACGCGTATTTTTACTATTGTATTCTTGTTAGTAGTTTACTGCATAATAACGTTCCAGTTGGAAATGGCATGCGAATTTTTGCAAAATGCGCAAACGTGGAGGGGGGGATGGTTTGTTTGTTTAGGTTTATTGTGCTACTCAGAACATGCCAAGTGGGGACATATGGGCAAAAATAGCTTATATAGTCTAGTTTAGTTATGAAGTAAGTATTGTTGACAACTACAAAATGTTTCGTAAAAGCTTAGGTGTAGCAAATATTTTACTCGAATTCAACCCATGCTTTCAGGTTTAGCTTTTTTAAAGTACTTGGGACTAGTTACTGTAATTCACGTTTCGGATAAGTTGATTCTGTATGGTTTCAGATATACACGCATTTTTACTATTGTAATCTTGTTTGTAGTTTGCTAGATAATAACATTCATTAGCGGTCATTTGACAGGATGGTTTCTGTGTCCCCCGGACGCTTGACCGGATAAGAGCCGGGCAAGTACAGCTCATAAAATACCGGTTTCAAAAGAACAGCCCCAACTACCTAGCCCGTTAACACCGTGTGAACAATTAGCGTCACTACTGGGTACACCGATAAACTCAAACAAACTCAAACTCAAAGTACCTATTTATTTCGGATGAACCGATTACAGGCACTTTTGAATTGACAGGGAGTCGGTCGGTTGGTCGGAAGGTTGAGGCTAGTGGCCCATTCCAAGGCGTGGATCTCTGTGGAGAGGAGCGGGCGGGAGACTCCACGGACAATCTTTTAAATCAAAATATTGTTGCAAAATATTGGTTATATCATTCACATTGAAATTAAGTATGTGAGAACAATGTAGAAAGACTTGCACGTTAAAAGCGTCCGCAACAAAAAAATGGGAGTCAAAAGCGATTCAAAAATTAAAATAAGCCGTGGCAGCTAAGAGATGACCAGTCCCTACTGATGGCGCCCGTTCACGAACATGACGATATCAGGTGAAGTCCTGCATACAACTGTTTATACAATACTTAGAAATCCGCCTTCTGCTGCAATTGCCCAGACTGGAGTGTTGCAACTTGGAAAGTCCGCGGGGCCTCAAAACCAGCCTAAAAATAAAACATTGACGCTGAACTTTCTGCTAGGAGCATCCACATAGCCTGCCTACAGGAAACAGGTATGAACGTAGGAATGAACTCAAATCATTACAAATGGCACCTATCTGCAACCGCAGGTAAAGCACACCGGGGACTTTTAATCAGAAAGGACGCCCAAATTGAAACAAACAACAAGAAAAAGGATCCCGATGCGATGTCAATTACTCAGAATCGGTATGGGAAGTGACAATCCTGTCCCTCTTTATATAATCAACTCTCACATCAACAGTTGTACCGATCAAGCAGCCAGATCTTTCACAGGGGTATTAAACTTGACTAGACAAAAACCAAGGAAATGTACACTAGTTATCCTAGGCGAATCGAGCTTTACAAAGCGATGCCCCAAATATTACAGGAACCTGTCACCAAACATATGAACAAAGCCTGGACACAGAACGAAGCACCCGACACATGGTTAGAGACAGTGCAGGTACTAATTCCCAAAAATAATAACCCTAAAGATACGAACGACTATCGCCGCATATCGATTTGCAATACAGGATTTAGAATTTACGCTTCTTACTTATAAAAAATAAAAATAAAATAGACGAAAATAAATAATAAAGCAGGAAAAGCACAATTAAAAAATGTTGTCAACAAGCCACTAGAAACGCAAAGTCACTAGTACTATTCATAATAAACTCAAAGGTGGACTGGAAATTAGCCAGACTCATGTACCGAATGGTGACTGTGCCTTGTATGATACACGGTTTGAAAGTATCGGCACTCACTAAAGCTAACCGGTCAAGACTGAGAAAATATGAGAAGAGTTATCATGAGAGACTTGATTAACCCAATAAACCCAATTATTGATTGAGACTTGATTGACGCTAGAAATAAACCAATACAAAAGAAAATGCATGAAATCTTACGACGGAAAAACCGTAACTAAAAGCATCAAGAACCACAGGCTGTGCTATCTCGTACATGTTCACAGGCGCCGCGAACCGCACAGTAATGCAGTACAAGGCCAAATCCAAAGCTTTGCACCCTCACGCCCCTAGTCGCCGCAGGAGACGCCCTGGGCGTCGGGAATTGGCAGCCGATTCCCGGCCACCGTAGGCGCGGGCTTGCGGACGGCGAGCAATGGATAGCTCGCCGTCCGGTAAGTACCAAGCCCGAGTCGACGGCGCGTCGTGTTCCATGCGCGCCTCAAAGAGATGTCAGCACTATTGACGGGGTCCGCTAGGGCCGATGCCAGCTAGGGTTGCGGGATGTTCGAAAGAGTTACCGTGGCCCCGGCACAGGCAACAGAAGGAACACGGGTGGGTTTTAGTCAGTAAAAGTCTGACACGCCCTCCCGCTCCGCCCAGAGCGGGAGAAGTCATTTGATGATTTCCCATCCACAAAAAAAAAAGGACATCAATTTTTGGATGGACACGGCTGATGAACGAGACAAGATTAAGAAGGCTGCTAGCGAGATCTACAAGAAACCTGAAACGGATAGCAGCGAGACCTCAGACGAAGACTTTGGAAACAGCAACACGTAATACAGCATAGCAGTAACCCCGCCAAAAGACTCACCAGTGAAGCCGGACTTGAAACGACTTAGCGGCGACGTCGTTAAAAGATGATCCATAGATAAATATTACCCATCTCTCCAATATTCCAATGTTTACTCTAGGGTGCATACTCGGTAGACTCTAATAATCCTTCCATATCCTAAGGGCACGTATTCCCTACCATTACCGCGCCCCCCGGTCTACTCCTTGATATGCAATGGCCTATGTAGCCCCATGAAACATGAAGCTACAGGGGCTAGTGTGAATCTTTGGGTTCATTCGAGTAATCGAGTCTGGTTAAACCACGCTGGGATCGGTGCATTTCATTCATTCATTCAGGTACGTAATTACTTCTACTATGCGTCTGAGATAAGAATAGAAAGGTCAATGCCCTCCATTTATCAACTGTCATTTGAAAATTACGTTTAGCAAAAATCTACTTTGTGCAAATTAATTTTCAATAATATTTATTATCGTTATTATCCTGTTAATGTAATTTTCATATGATTATTGTTTATTTAACAGCGTGCAAGTGTTAGAAAAGCGTGCATGACGTCACAATATGGCACCAGTGTAAGTTTGTTCATAGTATAGACGCATAGTAGTAACTATTACGCTAATTGTGTAAAAGAACGAACAAATCAATTAATCGTGTTTTCATTTTCCTCCATTTCGTATTTCATTCGTATTCGTGGGCATGCGTAGTGGTTACGTCACTGACTATTAAATAGTTAGGTACTACACGTTGCGTACGATGTGGGCCTTACTTGTCTTACAACTGCAGTTTCGGGGTGTGGTCACAGAATACTAAATAGGTAATTACCTAGCATAAAAATATTCCTCGGTTTTTCATAAGTATTTTTAACAATTGAACATGCTAAAACACCAAAAAGCATTTTATTTTATATTATTTCATAAAGTGTACTACTGACATTTTTATCGAAAAAGGCAGCCCTGGCAATTCACAATAACCACGCGGTGGTGCGCAGCTACAAAGCACAACTCACTTTACGCTTGTAAGGTTAGGTACATTTTCGTTCGCAGCGTCTAGCGACTCGAAGGTATAGACTGTTATAGTAGTAGATATTGAACATTTTGTATGGAGTGATTTATCTGGTAATCTGTGCCGTCGCGTTGAATCGCCCGCCCGCGTTATTACTTCGTATTCGCTTAATGTTCTTTCTAACTTTTTTCTTTCTGCTCGGCTCCTAAAATGAATAAAAATAAAATAATCTTTATTTCGGATAAGCAACATCCATATCGGTTAGTAAACAAAAAGGAGAACTTATATCTATGTTAGTAAATTTATGTACTATCTATTTGGAGACCAGACTGTTGTTCAAAAGGCATCTTTGAACCACATCACCTAACAAAGGGGAATCGTACCTCCCCGCTATGGCCTTCAGGATGGAGTTGGAGCTGTCCCGTACTCTGCAGAGCAAAGAAGCAGATTTCTGTCTGACGATAGCGTGGAAGCCATCGAAGTGTGCCTGTGCAAAGATACCTGATGCACTGCAGAAACGGGGCAACCCCATCAAAATCCTGAACCCGTTATTATATTGGACCGGGTCTTAAGGGTTGTAGCGTGATGTTAAATAGCCTGTAACTATCTTCGAGAATTGGGCTACCAAATGCAAAAAGAAGTTTTCAAATCCGACTATTTGTTCATAATTCTGACTTTTTCTTCCTGTTCGTCTCCTAAGGGTCGTAGCGTGATGTTAAATAGCTTATAACTGTCTTCAAGAATTGGGCTACCAAATGGAACAAGAATTTTTCAAATCCGACTTTTTGTTCCTATTTTCATGGGTTTTAGTTTTTTTTTTTTACGCAGAACCCTAATTATTTTTCTAAAATAAAAGAAGCCTAAGTTACCCGCAGTTACATCAGTTATCTGCCAGTGAAAGTCCCGTCAAAATCGGTCCAGCCGTTTCGGAGATTAGCCGGAACAAACAGACAGACAGACAAAAATGTTAAAAATTGCTTTTTTGTTATAAGAACCGTTTATACTTTCCTATGCATTTAGTAAAAAGTTGTTATTTTGACATTACAAACAGACACTTCAATTTGTATTTATTTGTAATTTTGTATATAGAAGACTAGCTTTTGCCCGCGACTTCGCCCGCGTGAATTTCGGAAAATATCCCACGGGAACGTACTACCGGGCTTAAAAGGAACCGTAGCGATCGGAAATAACAATGAAATTTTTATCAAACTCGGAAAGATAAAAATGGTTACTGTGGGTACTTAGAAGATAGACGTATGTATGCTATTGCGGATTTTTTTAAGATGTACAATCCTTTAGAATATTAATAAGTTTAATGTATCTCTTACGGTTTACGCGGCGCATGCCAGTAAAGCTCCCCAGTCGGCATGATTTTTTCCGACATTTTCTGCAATAATCGTCATATTTCAGCCAATTTACACAAAACCTTAATGAATTATAAGTACCTAAACCCACTTAAACCTTCCTCATGAATCAATCTGTCTATTGGTGAAAACCGTTTGGTAATTTTTGAGTTTATCGCATTCACACAGACAGACAGACGCGGCGGGAGACTTTGTTTTATAATAAGTAAGGATTTATTTATCAATTTATAGACTTATTCTTTAATTTATTGATCAAAGGAAAAATTAAATTTTCATATCAACTGTTCCTCCTTTTTCACCCCGAAAGAGGTTGATTTAAAAAAAACATCTTCAATCATGTTTTTCGTCATTTAATGTTTAGATTACTTTTGACTTAATTTAGATACGCAGTGAAATCCTCCTCAAAAAATTTATTACCCCCTTTTGCCGGTCGATTTTCGAAAAACCCAATAACTATGTCTATGTTTTTTGTCAAAAGTATTAATACCGTTATTCCAAAATTCTTCCATACAAACTTTAGCACCCCCTAAAATCCCTTTGACGGGTAGTTTTGAAGAACGAAATAATGACAAACTTTATTATTCATTTAAGAATGTATTCGTGCTAAGTTTCAAGTTTGATAAGATTTTTCATACAAAAGAAAACCCCCTTTTTCACCCTCTTTAAAGGTCAAATTTCCATACACCCCTTCATAGAGCTCGCCTACATTATAAAAGGAACCCTTGTGCAAAAAATCTGATATGTCAGTCATTCAGCACTTCGCCCGTTATTTCGTTCGCGTGATTTTCTTATTTTCCCCTGCACATTTCCCAACCCCCTCACCCGCTTTAAATGGTAGTATTATAGATTAAGATCTTTATTATTGTCGGAGCTGCGGTGAGGTACAGCTCGATGTTGGTATTTTTTTTTTTTTTGGATGGTAAATCATCAAATGACTTCTCCCGCTCTGGGCGTAGCGGGAGGGCGTGTCAGACTTTTACTGACTAAAACCCACCCGTGTTCCTTCAGTTGCCTGTGCTGGGGCCACGGTAACTCTTTCGAACATCCCGCAACCCTAGCTGGCATCGGCTCTAGCGGACCCCGTCAATAGTGCTGACATCTCTTTGAGGCGCGCGTGGAACATAACACGCCGTCGACTCGGGCCTGGTCCTTACCGGACGGCGAGCTACCCATTGCTCGCCGTCCGCAAGCCCGCGCCTACGGTGGCCGGGAATCGGCTACCAATTCCCGACGCCCAGGGCGTCTCCTGCGGCGACTAGGGGCGTGAGGGCGCAAAGCTTGCCTCTCCCTCACGCGCTCCGCCTCCTCCTTCGCGAGCATTACTGTCTCACAGAAGGAGGTGATGGCTTCCCATTTACTCTCGCTCCGTACCATGGCCTGGACCAGAGCCGGACGCGAGAGATCGCCGCTGCCGATCGCTTCCACGAGGACACGGCGGTGCCCCGCCCATGCCGGGCAGGTCTCCACCGTATGCTCCACCGTGTCCTCCTGGCGATCCACACAGTGGTGACACTCGATGTTGGTCTTGGGCTTGGGTCTCTTCAATTAAAGCAGCGTTTTTAGGTATATATGGACTTATGTTACGGCGGGACGCGGACTCAAATTAGACGTGGTCTCCCGGCGGTGGCTGTAGCATAGTGTCTCGCTCTCGTCGCTTGCGGCCGGAGCGCGCGCGGCTTCCCCGCGCGCCCCCCTCTGCTCCCGCTGAGTGGTCCGATTGCGACGTGATCATAGCGGCGCGTTCATCCTCCCCCCTTGAAAGCCTAGCTTTCAAGTTCTTCAGGTGACGGAAGGAGGCAAACTTTGTTGACGGCACGTCGGACGGTGCCTCTTGAAGTGCCACTGCCTTGGTCTGCCACTCTACAGACGCCGTCAGCTCCTGGGAACAACTGCTGTACCCGTCCGAGCCTCCACTTAAGCGGGGTTTATTATCTTCCTTCATGATGACCAAATCGCCCACCTTCAAGGATCGGTTATTCGGCGCCATTTTGTTCTCTGCTGCAGCTCAGCTAGGTACTCTTGATGCCAGCGCCGCCAAAAATGTTGCCGGAGCTGTTTTATCCTCTTGTACCGGTCAGGAACCTTCAAAGTGACTGGTGGAGACGGTAGTGACGTTAAGGGCCGCCCCACAAGGAAGTGACCAGGTGTCAACGGGGAACAGTCGGTAGGGTTGGATGAGAGAGGGTAAAGAGGATGGGAATTGAGGATGGCCTCTATTTGTGCGAACAATGTGCCCAATTCCTCGTACGTGAGGCTAGCATTGCCCATGATTCGCTTGAGATGAAAGGCAGACTTAACGCCCGCCTCCCAAATTCCACCAAAAGTCGTAGAATATGGCGGATTGAAAACGAACCTGATGCCTTCAGAATTGGTGTAGTTATAAATAGAATTTACACTTGCCCCTAGTAACCTACCCAACTCGTTCTTTGCTCCAACAAAATTTGTGCCGTTGTCGCAATAAATTGTATGAGGTCTACCTCTCCTAGCGATAAAACGTCGTAAGCTAAGTATAAATGCGTTAGTACTAAGATCACTAACGATTTCTAAATGAATACTTTTAGTGGAAAAGCAAACGATCACGTTCAGGTAACATTTTGTTATTCTGTTACCTCTGCCTTTCTTACTAGAAATAAGAAAAGGTCCAGCGAAGTTGCGAGCTAAAGTTCTGCCTCCTACAGGCCAGAATTGTTCACGAAGTGAACTAATCAGTAATTGAGGGCATCAGAGGTAGTTGTTCGTCTTCCATCAAGAGCTGAGTAAAATAGTGCTTACCGTCCAGGAGGATCGGGTGCTTTTTATCAAAATTATAATCAGTATTCTGAAGACGACCACCCACTCTGAGCACTTCATTGCCGCCGAGGAAAGGAGAAAACTGTAACAGGTAAGATTTAGGTTTTAGATTTTTATCTTGCTTAAGTAAGGATATTTCTGAAAGGTAAGTTTGACTTTGAGCCAGTTTTATCAGGTAAGTAAATGCACTTTCTATTTCTTCTAGTTTTAAGGAACCTAATACTTTATTTTTAGGGTTTTTACAATTATTAACAAAACGCAAGACATATGTTACAATCCTTTTTAACCTATTTATTTTAGAATTTAAAAATTAATTTAATTTAAGAATATTAAAGTCAACTAATGGTGATGACGCAATATTAGTCATAGTTATATGTTCACTGATAGGCGTTTTAGTTACAGGTAAACTCGAAGACTAAAGAATTTATATTATGAGGCCAATTTGTTTCATTTTGCAACAGGAATTCTGGGCCATTCCACCATACAGTTGAGGCCTGAAATTGACCTGGGTCCAGTCCTCGAGAAGCGAGGTCAGCTGGGTTTAAAGTGGTAGGTACATGTCTCCATGATTCCCTAATAGTCAACTCATGAATATCGAATTTTGGTTGAGTTCGAATCCAACCCAGAACGACAGTTGAATCGGTCCAGAAGATACGGTTAATAGTGCAACGAAGGGAATGACTCACCTTAGTGGCTAATCGCGCGCCCAACAAGGCTTCACACAACTCATGACGCGGGATTGTTGTTGGTTTCAGTGGCGCGACGCGTGTCTTTGCACATAACAGGATAACTTGTATATTATTATGACGGTCTACAGATCGTAAATAAACACAAGCCCCGTAAGCCTCCTGTGACGCATCTACAAAACAATGAAGTTCTATTAACATTGGAGAAGTACATAAAACATGTCTAGGTACTCTAATGTTAGCTAGTATGTGGGCGTTGGAAACAAACTTTTCCCAAGTTTTCTTAATGATCTGTGGAACCAACTCATCCCAACTTAATTTTAAAACCCAAAGTTTTTGCAATAAGATTTTAAGTTTTATAGTACACGCACTAAGCATGCCTAAAGGGTCAAATATTTTACATGTATTTGACAAAATGGAACGTTTGGTGACGTCATGAACTGTTTTGTCTAAATTAACTGAGAACTGCAAATGGTCATTATCAGGAGACCACCACAACCCTAATATACTTGATGGTTTATCCAAGTCCAATGCTTGTGACAAGGTACAGTCAGTGCGGGCCAAGGGACTGGCCCGTGAGGAGTCGCTGGAGGCTCTGAACAGGGACCCGTGGGGACGCCCCTATAAAATGGTGCGGAATAAGCTCCGCCCATGGGTTCCCCCGCTGACGCAGAGTCTCCGGCCCCAGCTCGTGGAGGACGTGGTGAGCGCTCTGTTCCCTTCGCGAGGGGAACATACTCCCCCGCCCATGGCTCCGCCTCCTGCGGTGTCGGATGCGGACCACGCAGCCGACGATGACGACGATGCTCCGGAGGTGACCGAGGTAGAGCTGAGAGTGGCGGTGCGCAGGCTGAATGCCAGGAATACCGCCCCAGGACCCGACGGCTTACCTGGAAAAGCCTGGGTCCTGGCCTTGGAGGCTCTCGGGCTTCGACTAAGGGGGCTCCTAAGCGCATGCTTGGAGAGGGGCCAGTTCCCGCTTCAATGGAGGACAGGGAAACTGGTCCTCATTAAGAAACCGGGGCGCCCTGCGGACTCGCCGTCCGCTTACCAGCCCATCGTGGTGCTCGACGAGGTGGGCAAGCTCTTTGAAAGAGTCATTGCAGACCGCCTTGTCGGGCGGCTGGTGAGGGTGGGGCCGGATTTGGCGGAGAGCCAGTTTGGTTTCCACAAGGGGCGCTCTACGGTGGACGCCATCATGCGCGTACGAGCCCTCACGACGGGGAATGCTGTGGCCCGGGGTGGGGTCGTCTTGGCGGTGTCTCTAGACATCGCCAATGCCTTCAACACCCTGCCCTGGAGTTGCATCAGGGAGGCACTCCGGTATCACCGAGTGCCGACCTACCTCTGTCGCGTGGTCGAGGCCTATCTGACGGACAGGGCCGTCATCTACCCCGGTCACCGGGGAGAGTGGAACCGGCGAGAGTTGTCGTGCGGTGTCCCGCAGGGATCGGTTCTGGGACCGCATCTGTGGGACATCGGGTACGACTGGGTGCTGCGCGCTGACCTCCCTGGTGGTGTCAGCGTAGTTTGCTACGCTGACGACACGCTGGTCCTGGCGCAGGGGAGGTCGCACCAGGCGGCGGCCGAATTAGCGGCACGCGGGGTTGCGACAATCGTAGAGAGGATCCGGCAATTGGGACTCGAGGTGGCCTTGCACAAGTCCGAGGCCATGTGTTTTCATGGTCCTCGGAACGCGCTACCATCGGGTTCCCAAATAACGGTAGGAGGGGTTCTCATCGGTGTCGAGTCGACGATGAAGTACCTGGGACTCGTCCTCGACAGCCGGTGGAATTTCGTGGAACATTTCCGACGTTTGGCTCCCAGACTGGAGCGGGCCGGGGCTGCCTTGGGGCGGCTCCTGCCCAATCTGGGGGGTCCAAACGCCTCCTGCCGGAGGCTCTACGCGGGGGTCGTGCGGTCCATGGCCCTTTACGGAGCTCCGGTGTGGGCGCGTTCCGTGAGGCGGCGACCGGTCCGTCGGTTGAACGCGTCCCAGAGGGTCATGGCCATCCGGTTAGCCCGGGGAACCCGCACGGTCTCCGGGGAGGCGGCGAACCTCCTTGCCGGATTACCGCCATGGGATCTGGAGGCAAAAGTCCTCGCGCACATGTGGGAGTGGCGCGAGGAGGCAGGACGCCGGGGCGTAACTCCGTTGCCGCGAGAAATCGCGGCACGGCGGACAGAGCTCCGGCAGGATCTCATGGCGGCATGGAGAGTGCGATTGTCGCAACCCAGCGCTGGGCACGCCACAATTGCGGCGATAAGTCCCCTCTTTGAGGAGTGGCTGGAGAGGCGCCACGGCGTCCTCACCTTCCGCCTGACGCAGGTCCTCACCGGACACGGGTGCTTCGGGAGGTACCTGTTCCGGATAAGGCGGGAGGAAACGCCCGGGTGTCACCACTGTGTGGATCGCCCGGAGGACACGGTGGAGCATACGGTGGAGGTCTGCCCGGCTTGGGCGGAGCACCGCCGTGTCCTCGCGGAAGCGATCGGCGGCGGCGATCTCTCGCGTCCGGCCCTGGTCCAGGCCATGGTACGGAGCGAGAGTGCATGGGAAGCCATTACCTCCTTCTGCGAAGCAGTAATGCTCGTGAAGGAGGAGGCGGGACGCGTGATTTGTGAATAGGGAAACAATCAGACGCTAGTACTTTTTTCACTGAATTATAGATATGTGAAAGTTCATTTTCAGTTTTTGTCGTTGATGGTCTTGGGCTTGGGTCTCTTTAATATAACGCATATATACCAAAAATGCTGCTTTAATTGAAGAGACCCAAGCCCAAGACCAACATCGAGCTGTACCTCATCGCAGCTCCGACAATTATTTATTTATACATTAGTATAAGTTGACATGTTGCGCCAACCCCAAATGAATTGGGATTAGCGCAAGAGAATGATGGTGAAGTATTCGGGCCAAGTTTCAAGTTAAAAGATCAACGAAATAAGATTATTTTTTCACCCCCAATTTCCAATATTTGACTTATAGGTTATATAAACCAATTTGCGAGCTAATCAAACCACGAAATAAAATCCTCCCCTGTAAAATTGACTACCCCTTTTTACCCCATTAGGGTAGATTTTCGAAAAACCCTGATACACGTTATTTTTTATTTACGGTTTTAAGTATAAATACTAAGTTTCGAGTTAATCAGACGGCGCGGCGCGTTAAAATTTTTCCATGTAAACTTTAACACCCTTAAACTCCCCTTCTAGGCGTAGTTTTCAAAACTAATAGTGAGAAACTTTATCGCTTACTTAGGCAAATATTCCTGCCAAGTTTCAAGTTTATTAACAAAATGAATAAGATTTTTCATATAAACTGTATCCCCGCTTTTCACCCCCACAAGGGCTGAATTAAAAAAAAAATGTTTAGGATACTTCCAAAACTTGACTCAAAGATTATTTATAGTTACCAATTTTCGAGTTAATCAAGCGACGCAGTAAAATCTTCCCCTGGAAAATTGACTACCCCTTTTCACCCCATCAGGGGTAGATTTCGAAAAGCCCTGATGTTATTCTTTAGTTTTAGTCTTAAGTATAAATACTGAGTTTCGAATTAATCGGACTGCGCGTTAAAATTCTTCCATACAAAGTTTGACACCCTCCAACCGGGAGTAGTTTAGAAAAACAAAAATTACAAAGTTCATAATTTACTTAGATAAGTATTCGTTTCAAGTTTATTAACTCAAGGAATAAGATTTTTCATACAAACGAAATCCCTCCTTTGCACCCCCTTAAAGGTCGAATTTCCAAAACCCCTTCTTAGGGCTCCCCTCTACGTTATAAATGATAAATGATTTTATTTCTGTAAGTAGGTTTATACAAACACTTTTACACGTCAAACATTTTTTTTAAACTAGATGAGGCCGGAGTTTCCTATCTGACTACTTTGAGAAGAAAGGCCGAAACAAACTCAGAGGTCTCTTTTAAAGTCCAGACATAAAAATAAAAGGAAGCCGTGTGCAAAATTTCATGTTCCTAGTCCCGGTAGTTTCGGCTGTGCGTTGATATGACAGCCAGTTTCTCCTTTTATACAGGGTTACTGGTTAAGTCGACCTAGATCCTTTAAGAGGTTTTAGTTTTCATCATTCCTAGCTGATTTGACTATGAAACACCCCACCCCAAACCTAACCCATATTGAGATATTGGATTTTGATTATTTTTTAAATAAAATGAAGATTTTTTTGTATAATTGTCCTTTTTTCGGATTTTGTGCCTCTAATTTATAATGTTTTTGCTATTTTCGTGTAGTAGACTAGTTTGTGTATTACTCTCAATACAAAAAAAGCAGGTAACTGAACCAACTGGGTAGTAGTCGACGATTGAAAGTTTAAAAAATAAATAAATTTGTTTAAACATTTTTTTTCTTTTAAGAATATTTAAAAAAAAGTCTATAACAGTTATGCTGCAGACATACTAAATAAAATCTACGTTTCTTTAGCTACCCAACAAGGTATAACAAGCTAGGGTATCATCATTATATTCAGGAAAAAACTGTGATGTAATGCTCTCAGGCAGTAGTAAAAAATAACTGTACTTAAGGACAAAGTTATCAGTTAGGTCAGCAAATGAAATAAAACAAACTAAATAGCTTTAACAACATTTTTTTTTTTACAATACATGTTCCACATGTCCGCCTCTGTTCCGCACACATATTCGCATTCTGTGCCTTAGTCCACTTTTAACCACACCAGTCGTTAAGCCTCTTCTAATTTCGTTTGCCGCATCGATAATTTTCTGTCTTAAAACATCAACAGATGAGATCGGATGAGGTTCATTATAAACTAAACTTTTCATATGGCCCCATACATAAAAATCCATGGGGGTCAGGTCGGGACTTCGGGCTGGCCACGGTATGGGTCCACCTCTTCCAATCCATTTGTTGGGGTAATTAGTGTCTAGCCACTCTCTGACACTTCTTCGGTAGTGTGCAGGGCAACCGTCATGTTGATACCACATATCTCGAATTAAATTAAGGGGTAAATTTTCCAGTAATTCGGGTAAATCGTTTCTTAAAAAGTTTTCATAATGTTCCCCATTTAAATTGTCAGGCAGAAAATATGGCCCAATCAAATGGTTTGAGATTATTCCCATCCAGACATTCAGACTGAACCGTCTTTGTGATCCCTTTGGTCGCTTCTTATTGGGATTTCTGTCTCTTTTCGGAGCCCAATAATGAGCGTTGTGGTAATTGGTGATGCCGTCTTTATCAAATTTTGACTCATCTGTCCACAAGATGTGTCTAAAGAATGCTGGGTTTTCTAAATCTGCGTTGAGCATGAATCTGCAGAAATCTAACCTCCTCACAGGATCTCCTTCTTCGATAACATGTAACGGCGTGTAATGGTAGGGATAAAGGCCTGCAGTATTCACTGTAAACCACACTTTCCACTGCGATATTCCAAGTTCTCGGGCAACAATATTAGTGGAAGTAGTTGGATCCGATCTAAACCGGTGCACTATTTCATTGTCTTGCTCTTCATGTCATAATTGACACGTGGTCTGCCTAGGTCTGATCGTCGCCTCGAAACAGAGCCAGTCTCTCTTAGTCGCCGGTAAACTCCGTCAAAAACACTGACATCCGGTACTCGGCGCCCGGGATAACGTGCAATGTATTCATCCCGAGCTCGCGCGGATACACAGTTGCAGTACCCGTAACAAATTAAAATATCCGCATATTCCTCGTTCGTGAAGGTCGTCATCGTCAACAGTTCCAAATCAGAAGCACGTATCAAAGTCCAGTTAACAAGCACAGTCACAAATCGAAGGGAAAACAGTCCAGAAACACAAGCCAAGTCGAGTAAGAATCCAAGAGCACTAAGTATCACATCTATTACGGACGAATCGCGTATGCAGACTAAAACCAAACAGAATAACAACAAAATGGCCGAAAATAATCTATCTTGCTCACACCTACATAAATCATCCCGCCTGCACGCACCACAGCTCCATCGAAGGACAATAATAGCGTAATTTTTGCTACTACCTGGGACCCTTTTATGAAAGTTTTTTCTAAGAATTGTGATAATACCCTAGCTTGTTATACCTTGTTAGATATCTAAAGAAACGTAGATTTTATTTAGTATGTCTGCAGCATAACTGTCATAGACTTTTTTTGAAATATTCTTAAAAGAAAAAAAATGTTTAAACAAATTTATTTATTTTTTAAACTTTCAATCGTCGACTACTACCCAGTTGGTTCAGTTACCTGCTTTTTTGTATTGAGAGTAATAAACAAACTAGTCTACTACACGAAAATAGCAAAAACATTATAAATTAGGGGCACAGAATCCGAAAAAAGGACAATTATACAAAAAAATCTTCATTTTATTTAAAAAATAATCAAAATCCAATATCTCAATATGGGTTAGGTTTGGGGTGGGGTGTTTCATAGTCAAATCAGCTAGGAATGATGAAAACTAAAACCTCTTAAAGGATCTAGGTCGACTTAACCAGTAACCCTGTATACAGGTCTGAGCTCAAATGGATGCCCATTCGCCAGAGAAGAAATTTACGTGCTTTGACCACGCTTTTCTCCCTTCTTAACTCTCCCACTCCTCTTTCTTATCTAGTGTCTCACTTCCAATATCTATGTTCTTCACACGCTAAGAATCTTCGTTCTTCTAACAATATTCTCCTACTCTGTCCTTCGCATACTTCTGACTTTGTTCATTCTTCCTTTCATATTCAGTCCATTCTTCTTTGGAATGCGCTACCTCTTGACATCAGGATGGCCACCAGTCGGTATGCATTTAAGCGGAGATTGCGGAGTTATTTTCAAAATAAATAGCGTAGAGTCATCTCAAAACCTCTCTCTCTTGAATTTGTATATAATATATATATAATATAGGTATATATTATAGTAAATATGTATGTACGTGTATTATAAGTTTATGACTTATTTATGTACAAATTGTTCCATTTGTAACAGAGCACCTGCCACCTAATCTCTTCACCACCCTTGGTTGACTGGTAGAGAATGCCTAAGGCATTAAGTCCGCCTTTGTACTTTTTTAAGTGTGAAAAGTTTAAATAAATAAATAAATATACTATATATAGATTGATTATTGTATCAAGTAAGGCTATGAGTGGATGGACGTCGAGTATTTATTGTGTGGATATTTTAAATATTTTTAGGACGTTTGTTTCTGTCACCGTATGTTTATGAACTAAGTTAGTTATACAGGGTGATTGGAAGCTGGGTGCAAAGCTTTAAAGCGAAGATAGTACAGAGAATTTAGAACCATTTAAGCCATGGTTGTCTTAGACGAAGTCTTACCATTTTTTTTTAACCTAATTTTTATGTTTTTTTTTCGAATATTTCCAAAATTTTAACTAAACTGCTTGTTTATGGCCAAATTAAATGATAAATGAATTAATTTTTATTTTATTTAATTAAAGTAATGAGTAAGCAATCTAGCAAAACAAGTTGTAGGCTTCTTTGTCGTTAGACATTTTGTTTACAGACATTTTAAGTTCACAAATTTTTTTTTAAATTCATAAATGCTTTTTGCAAACTTTATGTAAAAAAAAAACGGAGGGTGCTATTTTTGTTCAAACCTTTTTGAAAACATGCTTGATAATCGCTTTTTCTTTTGAGTTATTATTTACGCAGATATCTTACAAATTATTTAAATTAGGACCTACAAACCAATTTAAGGATTTTTTTTAATTTTAGGCAACTAATTAAAACAATTTTTTTGCTTAAAAATTACTTTATATGTTCGAAATGATAACTTAGGTCAATTCTAAGAATTTTTTGCACATTTTTTTTTTTTTTTTGTTGAGATAGGTTTGCTCTTGACTCTAGTCTAGGTCAGAGATGACCGAGACAAAGTCGACGATGGAGCGAGCTTACCCAGAAGAAGCCTGTTCACTCTCACTTTGAAGAGATCGGGGTTGTATGCGTTCGGAAACACAGACGCAGGCAGAGAGTTCCACGCCTTTGCTGTGCGCATCACAAAAGACATTTGGGAACGCTTAGTGCGAATTGGTGGAATAGCAATTAGGTAAGGATGGTAACCTGCAGTGCGTCTAGATGTCCGCTGATAGAAGGGGGCCGGCGGAATGAGGTCGTGGAGTTCTTGAGCACACTCCCCGAAGTATAATCTGTAGAAGACCGTCAAGCAGGCAACCTTGCGGCGATGAGCCAAGCTGTGAAGCTTGGCATCCACCAGTCTTACGTCGCCAATGAGCCTCTTAGCTCTGCGTTCCACCGAGTCAAGCGCGGCAAGTTAATATTTGGCCGAGCCATCCCAAAGGTAACCCGCAATACTCCATGCAGGATCGGACTTGCGCTTTGTAGAGAATTAAAAGCTGTCCAGGCGTAAAGTATCGCTTCACCCTATTCAGGATGCCCAGCTTCTTGGCCGCAGTTTGAGCTTTGTACTCGATGGTGGCACCAAAGTTGAGACATGATGTCAACTCCATGCCTAGGAGCTCGAGCCGATCAGTTACAGAAACAGATATACCCCGAAAAGTAGGAGTTTGATCGAAACGACTCCTTTTACCGGTAAAAAGACACGCCTGTGTTTTGGTGGCATTAAAAGAGACCAGATTATCATCACCCCACTGGGAGACAAGGCTTAGGGTCAAATCTGTCCGCTCTACCATGGCCTCTCTCAAGGAACGAACTTCGGCCCCGCTGGTTTTTGCGCTGGACAAGTATCTCTCTGAAACTGTACTGTCATCTGCGTACCCAACAATACCAGACTGAAGCAGGTCATTGATGTGTAGCAGGAAAAGAGTTGCAGAGAGAACAGACCCCTGAGAAACTCCGCCATCAATAGCCATAAGCTCGGAAGAGCAGCCGTCAACGACTACTCTGATAGACCGTTCACTAAGGAAGTGTGATATCCAGCTACAAAAATCAGCAGGGATGCCATAAGCAGGAAGCTTGCTGAGTAGACCAGCGTGCCAGACCCTGTCAAAGGCCTTCGAGATATCAAGCGATACAGCAAGTGCTTCGCCGTGCTTCTCGATGGCCTCGGCCCAGCAGTGCGTGACATACACAAGAAGATCGCCAGTTGACCGTCCCCGGCGGAAGCCATACTGACGGTTACTGAGGAGATCATTGTTTTCAAGGTAGGTCAGCAACTTACTGTTCAATACCCTTTCCATAACCTTGCACAGAATGGAGGTAATGGCGATCGGACGGTAATGGGTAGGGTCTGCACGGTCGCCCTTTTTAGGCACTGGTTGCACATTTGCGAGCTTCCAGGATTTTGGTACCGTCCTTTTTTTAAGAGAAAGGCGGAACAAACGTGTCAACACAGGAGACAGTTCAGGCGCACACTGCCTCAACACTCTCGCTGGAATGCCGTCAGGCCCGCTGGCCTTGTTCACGTCTAGACTGCACAATACTCTTCGGACCTCTTTAATGTGAACTGCGATTTCCGGCATCGAGGAGTCACAATGAGGCACAGTAGGTGGTTGCTTGGAGCCAGCGTCCAGACGTGAATTGCTTGCAAAGAGAGATGCAAATAGATATTTGTT
This sequence comes from Fissipunctia ypsillon, assembly GCA_947568875.1. Classification (NCBI taxonomy): domain Eukaryota; kingdom Metazoa; phylum Arthropoda; class Insecta; order Lepidoptera; family Noctuidae; genus Fissipunctia; species Fissipunctia ypsillon. Next base: position 18,806,063 of record OX387660.1, on the reverse strand, counting down.
TTCTCACCTGCAGAGTGAGCCAGCGACCCATCAGGTTTCATCATTGGAGGTAAAGTGGGTCGACAGAAATTCGCTTCAGCCGCTTTGGACAGGGACCAGAACTGTTTACTACCCGGAGGGTGCGAAGCCAGCTTGGCCCCAATACGTCCGACATGGTCAAAACGTGCCCCACGTAAAACCCGCTTGCAAAACTTGGCGGCAGAATTAAAAGCTCTTTTCCTCGCGCAAACCCTACGCGCTCTAACTTTGCGGTCGCGGGCCTTGACCCAGGCTTGGTAGGCAGAGAGTAGGCAGTGACCTGTCGCTGCCGGCTGTCGTTAATTCGATGGTCGGCAGCGAGGAGTCCTGGGACGCGGTGGTTTCCTTCTGCGAGACAGTCATCTCGCAGAAGGAGGCTGCGGAAAGGGAGAGGGAGATCACATCCTCTCACCCAGCCCGCAGCAGGCGCACTGGGCGTCGGCGGAGGGCGGACAACGCCCTCTTCCAGCCCCCCTAAATGGGTCCAGGGGCGACGGACTCGGGGACGTCCGTCACCCCCCCATACATCGGACCCGAGGTGGCGGCGCGTAGTGTTCCACGCGCGCCCCTCTTAGACGTCGCGGGGGGAGTCAAACACCTCACTCCCCCCCTCGACACGAGGAGAGGCCTGCCGTGGCGGGCCGGCACCAGCCGGGGGTTGCGGAAGGATCGTAAGTTCCCGCGACCCTCGGCGTAGGTGTGAGATGGAACACCGGGGTGGTTTTTAGTCAGTAAGAGTCTGACAGACCCCTCCGCCCGCCCCAGGGCGGAGGACATCCATGAGGATTTTCCACCCCGAAACAAAAAAAAAAAAAAAAAAAGGCTTGGTAGGCAGACTCTTTACGGGCCTCAGCGTGGGCGCATTCTGCATTATACCAAGGCCGAGATTTGTGACCGAGCGGAATGTCGGAGAATGGAATAAAATACTCCATCCCCTGCCGAATCACGTCCGCAACCACGTCAGCACAGCACGAGGGGTCACCCGAGGAGAAGCACACTTGCCGCCAAGGATAAGACGCAAAAAAGTGCCGCATCTCATCCCAGTCTGCTGACTTGTATCGCCATACTCGCCTCGTGCCTCTAGGACTCTCATCTGGAGGAGAGCAGGTCGATAAGGATTTCACCAGACAGTGGTCAGACGTTCCCAGCGGGGCTGAGACTGATACTGAATGACTGTCCGGATCAGATGCCAGCAGAAGGTCCAAGCAATTGGGTGTATGGCCATCAACATCCGGTACCCGCGTTGCCACATTCACCATCTGGGTTAGATCTAGCGTTAAAGCAAACTTGCGCGCCTCTAACCCGGCATGGTCAGTTTTCTGGTACGGGAACAACCACTCTTTATGATGGGCGTTGAAGTCCCCCAGAAAGATGAGCTTCGCTGTTGGGTACCGCTGCTGGGCTACGTCAGTCGACTCCACGAGGAAGTTAAAGAGCGCTGTTGTCTCCTGGTCACCGCTGTGCGATCGGTAGACGCCGATGTAGAGAGATTTCTCCACGCCAGTGTCCACAAGTAGCCATATGGCAGAAAAACCCGATTTCTCAAAGCAACGGAGACGACGACAACAAATGTCATCGCGGACGTACACACAGACCCCAGCTTGCTTCTTGAACTTGTGTTCAAGAGAGTAACCCGGGTAGTTGAGATACGCCACGTCCGACGGGGTTGTTATCTTCGTCTCAGTTAGGAAAAACAGGTGCGGCTTCTCAGTCTCAAGATGGTGATGGACCGGATCGAGATTGGAGTGCAACCCCCTGACGTTAGTGAGGTGCACTTTTAGTGGGAGGAAGTGCAGCCGTTGTCTAACCTTGTTTTTCTTTTTTACTTTGGCCATATTTGTGAAGAGTTGTTGGGGAAAAAAGTTGACTTGTCGAGGCGCTGCTCAGTAATCCAAGTGGAACACTAGAGCTAACCAAACCTATGGGGAACTCATTTGGAGACTGCGGGGACGCCCGAACCCCCCCGGATATGGCCACCGGGTCCTCCCATCCAGTCGCCGGCTGGCACGGTAGAGCATACCGGGATTTTTCGCGAGTTGGCGGGGCAGCCTTTGGCACGTGGCTGGCGTGCTACTTGGGCCCCCTACTGACTGGGGTCGGCCATCGGCTGGCACCGTGCTTCGGATCCCGCTACCCTCCAAAATGAATTACCCGGCTAGTTATGCCCAGAGACCAAGACCGGTTCTGAACAGCGCAACTAGTAGTACACCCACATTTCGCCAGTTATGTTTAAGTCCCATGTAATAGGGGCGACTGACATATCATTAAACGTTGACGTTTAAACGATATGGTCAATTTTAGTTGGCCATTTCATGAAATACGACCATTTCATGAAATGGTCGAACACTTCATGTAATGATTATTTCTAAGATCTGGCCACGACACCTGCATGACGGTGTTGGCTTGTCGTTTGTTTATCGAAATTGACTACAAATTATTTTCGCTACATATTTCCATTCTTTTACAACCTTCTCGTAAAAAGAAACTATTGAATCATAAAACTCATTTATTTAACCTTATCTTGCTATTAATAACATAACTATCTATAATATTCTTTTACTTATAACAATAGTAGATCTACTTCACATTTTGGCAAAAAATATAAAACTTGTTCAATATTTTGTATATCCTCCATTAGCATTGATTATGTCTTACAAAAGAGTTCGCACAGAATTTGCAGCAATCTCCCAAAAGTTCGACCCATGATAATAATCCCACAAATCGTGCACGTGTTCTCGTTAAGATGATGGATATGAGGAACTATTATTTATTACCACTTTATTACGGAGTATTTATATTTTGACATTTATAAGTGTCATCATAGAACACAAAGAAGCTAATACCTATTAAACCATCTAAAGAGTTTCCATTGGTTTTGACAGAATTTTTTAAATTTAAAATTGGAATGCCCGCTTGTATACATATCATTGTAACCAAAGACGAACACATTCATTCGTTTCAGAGCGTACACATTACAGTGTCCATCTTGCTGTATACATAAATTTGGCACATTGAGTGAACACATATAATCGTCATATAACATGTGTATAGTTATTAGTAACGAAGTATGTACATTTTTTTTAGTGGGTACATGTATTTGTAACTTAAGGGGGTATACATCTCTTTGTAGTCGACTGTACTTCCTTCCATTTTTGTGGATTATTTGATTTTAAACGCTCTCGGTAACGTCTCTGCCGTTCAGCAGGCGTCAACGGCATTTTACCTAAAACGGAAAATGGAATTACTATTCACGTAAGTGAATATACTGTAAACAAGCCCTAACCCATTCCATTGTGTAACGTGACACAAAAATAATTACACAATGGTCACACAAATTAACAAAATGAACGTGTCCCCAACCTACAAATAATAATATTCTTGTAATTTCACCCTCGAGTTACTCCTGAAACATGCATTTGACTATAATTTACTATCAACTACACTGACATACTGCACTGTAAAATATAGTACTTACCGAATTCACGTTATTTGGCACTTTAAAACAAATTCTTATTGTCCTTTTTACGACGCACAAGAAGTGAAACCATCAGTTACGAAACAAAATAGCGCGGCTGGAAGAAACTAGCGCCCTCTCGTTGTAACTATTTTGACACATAGAGTTGCCATACTAAATTTGGAATTTACTTCTATTATTATAAATTATCAAAGTTACAAGAATGAATAACACAAAGGAATTGACTATGAGACACGTGTTTATTGGCAAATAAATAAATGGTTTATTATAATTACATTGTTTTATAGTATATTTCATGTAACTTACCCGTTCACCTGACAAAACATTGTTGAATCAGGTTACTTATTGCGTGCATTATTTATTATTTGCTGCATTTATTAAATACGCACGACTGTGGACATTGTATTTTTGTATGGGAAACAATCACGACAGGAATTAAATTTAGTTTTTTAAAGCAATGGAACCAATTCTCATATAAAAACATTTCTGTGTTTGCTATTTTATTACTAATTAGTCTGAATGTTGATTTATATGTTTACATTTCAAACTGTATTTTTTTTATTTTACCAATAAGTGTCATGGACAATAATTACAACAAAATGTACATTAATTTTGAAAACGACCCATAAACCTACTTACAGAAATAAAATCATTTATCATTTATGGAAAAAACGTTTCAAATTGTGGTATGTGATACCTGAATATACCCCTTAACGTTGGACCACTATTTTCGCCACACCCTGTATGTAACGTACTAAGTTACATAAATTTTATTATTATCACTTTGATATTTAAATATAAATTTATTAGCTGGTAATTTCTCCGAAAGATTGCGAAGGTTTTAAATATGGCATAATACCTACATAATGGCAATATTGTAAGTTATCTGTTGAATATTGAATACTACTACCTACGCAGTACTGTACTGCTGACGCAGGGCGAACGTTTATTTATACATCCAAGATTAGGTATTGTTTATTGTATACTCGCAAACGTCTGTGTTAGGACTCTCTTTATATTTTATCCCGGCGTTTCACTATAGTGCATTCGCAACTCGGCAGTTGAGCAGTCAAGGTTTAAAGTATTACGTATTTAAAATATTTGTATTATATATTAATATAATATAGATAGTTTGCATCCTTTGAAACAGTGTGACGCAATTTACATTGAGGTGAATAATTCCGGTAAGTACGTATAAAATACAGAAGGCCAATAATTTTATACTTCTTTATTAAATTATCTGCTCAAGATTACCTTTGTATTTATTTATTTATTACTGATGGTGCGCTTTATTTTAATTTCTTACCTTTTTCATGCAGTGGCGGATTTACCAGTAGGCTGAATAGGGCATTAGGGGCTAGGGGCTAGAGGGCTAGGGCGGTAGATTTTAGGGGGTAGCAAAATCTTGATTTCTGTTATACAGCAAAATAAAAAAAATACTCGGCGATTTTCTGATGCCTTGTAGAAAGAAGTCTACAAGACATCTTTCTGATGACTTTTCCCTCTTACCTTCCATTGTACATTCGACGGTACCGCAAATTTCTATATTCTATGGTTAAACATCCATTTGCTGGTTCCCGACCAGTAATCGGCCTCTGCCCACAATTTTTATGAGTGACATGAAAGCGAAATAGCGGAAAATATACAGGGTGGAAGTGACATCGACGCGCAAACTATTACCATGGATTCAGTACATGATTGACCCCTCAGGGTAGAAAATTTCATTCTGCTGCATACACGATCAAAAAGTATGGAACAGCAGGTTATTTTTAAAATAACTGATTAAACATTTCGCCTCTGCGGGGTAGGGGGGGGGGGGTCTAGAATCATGTACTGAATCCATGGAATAGTTTGCGCGTCGATGTCACTTCCAACCTGTTTTTCATTCTTCTCATCCCTTGCACATTACTCAATTTAATATATTTTACTGTTTGTAACGGCAATAAAATTTATTTAGTTACGTTTACCAAATGTACATTATTGTGTAAGTAGCATACCACTAGCGGACTAAGGGAGGAGGGGGCGGCCCCCGGCTCTGGGGGGCCCCCAAATCTTCCTACACAAGCTGGTTTATGTACAAGAAATTTCGAGCGCGCTTCGCTCGCGCTTGTGTCCTACATACTCTGCATTCTCATGGTATTTTAGGGTTCCGTACCTAAAAAGGAAATTTTTCCTTTTACGGAACCCTTATTAGATCACTCGTGTGTCTGTTTGTCCGTCGGTCACAGCCAATTTGTTCCGAATCGAATGGATCGATTAAGTTGAAATTTGGTACACATTAATTTCTATGACCCAAAACACAGACGTGTACCGTAAATTAATTAATTTTGAATATGTGGGTCACTTTTGGAGGGCAAATAAGAAAATAAATTGCAAACTTTACCGTGTGACATATCAAATGAAAAGGCTTACTGTGAAAGTCTCAAATAGATTTTTGTTTATAATTTTAACCATAGATCAACGAGGCAATTAAAATATATAGTATTAAAGTTATTTAAGAAATTAGATGAAAATTGTCCATCCCCTCCCCCCCCCTCTTATCTCCGAAACTATTGAGCCTAAAGTTATGAAAATAATACAGACAATAGTTCTATACTACAGAAACACACTGATTACAGGAAAATCTGCAAGAAATAACATGGCAAATCTCTCAATATTGTGCTTACAAACTTACATTTTGCAGTTGGAATGTATGGGCCAACATGTTTGTCAACTGCAATCTTAAGTTTGTTTTTGGGATAATTCTTTCTCTTCTTTCTTCATCCCAACTACGGTACCCTTCATTGAGTGGGGTCCGACAGCAGTTGGCCGCTTTTTTATCTATTAGGTTGGGGAAAAAGTCTTTTCGCATTATAGTATGTATGAACTTGTAATAAAATGCTTTGGCTATACTATTTGTATGTGGCTGGTTTTGGTATCATTGAAAGTTTAAATTTTAAAGAACATAATTCCAAATTCAAATTAGGAAAATGTGTGATTTTCATTTGTTTTTCGTACTGTCAAGATGAGTGAACCTAATGAAGAAATTCGATACATTTTAAAATTTTACTACAAAAAAGGTAAAAAAGCAACGCAAGCCGCGAAAAAAATTTGCGATATTTATAGACCTGGTGCAGTGTCTGTGAGAGTAGCACAAATTTGGTTTAAGCGTTTTCAATCCGGAAATGTTGATGTCAAAGATGCACGTCGCTCTGGTCGCCCTATTAGGCGATTAACACACGGCACCGCGCACCGCCGCGGTTGGCGGTGAAGCGGATCTCATGTCGCATTGATCTCTATTAAATCCGTCGATGCCTAACACACGTACACCGCCTGACCGCGCGTTCGAGCGGTGCTCTCACCGCCACCGCCCCTCCGCGCGGCCGGCCGCCCGGAGGGGCGGTGCATCACACACAGGGCGCCGCATTCTTGCCAGTGTCTGTGATCAAACTGGTCAAATCCGCGTTAAATCCAACCGCGCGGACAGGCGCGTAAACCGCCTTACCGCGCGGGGTACCGCTACGAAATCCGCTTTACCGCCACCGCCCTCCGCGGCGGCGCGCGGTGCCGTGTGATAATCGCCTTACGGATAAAATGGATGCCATTTTTGAAAAAGTGGAGCAAGATCGGCATATCAGTAGTTACGACGTAGCTGAAGAACTGGGAATTGACCACAAAACAGTTTTGGCGCATTTGATAAAAACTGGGTACACAAAAAAGCTCGATATTTGGGTACCTCACGAGCTCACTGAAAGAAACCTAATGAACCGTGTACTCATTTGTGATTCTTTATTACGACGTAATGAAACCGAACCATTTTTAAAGAAGCTGATAACTGGTGATGAAAAGTGGATCACGTACGACAAGAACGTGCGAAAAAGGTCGTGGTCAAAGGCCGGTCAGGCTTCACAGACTGTGGCGAAACCCGGGTTAACTCGCAACAAGGTGATGCTGTGTGTGTGGTGGGATTGGAAGGGCATTATTCATTATGAGCTGTTACCACCAGGCAGGACCATCGATTCTGAACTCTACTGCGAACAACTGATGAGATTAAAGCAAGAAGTTGAGAGAAAGCGGCCGGAATTAATCAACAGAAGGGGTGTGGTTTTTCATCATGATAACGCTAGACCTCACACATCTTTAGCCACTCAGCAAAAATTAAGAGAGTTTGGCTGGGAGGTGTTAATGCATCCGCCGTATAGTCCTGACCTTGCAGATTTCCACCTGTTTCGGTCTCTTCAGAATTCTTTAGGCAGTGTCAGGTTAACATCACGAGAGGACTGCCAAAACCACTTGTCGCGGTATTTTGATCAGAAGTCCCAAAATTTCTATAGCAATAAAAAATAAAAAAATAAAAATAATTTATTTCAGACCATTAGTCCATTTGGGTTAGTATACAAACAACTTACAAACTAATGTTAGTACTTAAATATACCAGAAGTTTATTTTTATACATTACATGCACTCAGTAGCATGTAGGCTTATCCAATGTCCCAGCATGGGGCTGTCCCACCTGTCCGCAATAACCCTCAGAATGCTGTTGGGGCTGGCGCGAATCCGGCTCATGATGGATGCGCAGCGCTTACGCATGAGTGCAGGAAACCCATCTATTCCCGCCTCTGCAAACATGCCCGAAGCACTGCAGTAGCGCGGCAGCCCCATCAGCACCCTGAATGCATTATTGTACTGAACGCGCAGAGCGTTGTATGTCCTCTGCGTGTAGCTAACCCACAGACTGCATGTATACATCGACTGGCAGTACGCTGTAAATAGCGTAGCCTTAACCGCAGTCGTGCATTTCGCAAATCTGCGAGCCAACATATTGCAGCGGACAGCCAACGCTCTGCGCTCACGCTCAATGTCCAGATTGTCTTTTAGGTCTTCGGAGACCCAGTGGCCCAGATACTTAAACTTAGTGACTTGTTTTAATGGATTTCCACAAAGTTTCAAGTGTGGTACAATGGGGTAGATTTTAGTACCCGCCTTAAAAACTAGTACCTCACTTTTCTTAACATTGTATCTGAGCCCATGGGCCTCCGCGTACCTTTCACATAACGTAAGCAGACTCACCATTGCGTTAATCAAAGGGCTCAGCAACACCATGTCGTCAGCATAACTTAGATTATTGACGCATACGCCGTCCACATGACAACCCTGATAGGCGCTGCTGAGCTCAATGATCAACCGGTTTATGTACAGACTGAAAAGCCGAGGCGAGGACAAGCCGCCCTGCCTCACCCCACACTCCAGCCTGTACACATCCGAGAATGAGCCTGCCCACCTCACGCAATTGGTCTGATTGTTGTACCAATACCGAAGTATTGATACAACCCCCCTATCCACCGAGGTATCATTGATTAATTTCTGCCACAGCAAGTCGTACGACACCAGATCAAACGCCTTGGAAAGGTCTAGGAAACATGCGATTACAGGCGTTTTCCTAGACGTGTAGTACTGGACAGAGTGCTTGAGAGACAGTATGGCGCTTTCTGTAGAGAGACCTGGTCTGAACCCAAACTGCGCATCATGCAATTCAATGCGGGTTGCCATATGTCTGTCAAGCAAACTATCCAGCACCTTGGCCATGACAGTAGCAAGTGATATGGGCCTATAGTTCGTAAGATCTGATGCATCCCCGGTCTTGTCCTTTACAATCGGCACAACCACTGTTTTCATAAGGTCACTGGGCAGGTGACAATGACTTAAACAGAGTGTGTAGAACATCGCCAGTACCCGTGGCAGGTGGACTCCCGCGTGCTGCAAGTGCTCGATGCTGAGATGGTCGTGTCCAGGAGACTTGCCTCTTACCATAGATTTTAACACAATAGCTACATCTTTAGCAGAAAACCTAACCTTTAACTCCGTCTGACATACCTCAGCATCGACCACCTGTGACGCGGGATCAAGAGGTGACTTGACCCTGAAATGCTCTACAAACAAGTTTGCTATAGCAGTGGGGTCATGCTGGCCCGCTACGCTCACGGGGATGCCCGGCCTCGGATTTAATTTATTTGTATTTTTCCAGAATCGAGAAAAATCTTTTAATTTATGGTGCTCCGCTATGATGTCCATTTTTATTTTATCCTGATTGTTTTGACACCATTTCAATTTAGATTTAAATATTTTTCTCGTGTTGTACATTTTATTGTACACCGAACCAGAAGACGGTTTTCCAAACATAATCCATTCTTGAAAAGCAGCACGAGCCTCCCCATGAGCGCGCCCAACATGCCTATTCCACCCTACTACGCGTTTACCCCTTGTACCCCCTCCCACAGCCACATTACTGGAACATTGGGCAGCCTCGGTAAGTATACACACTATGTTTTTGTACATGTTATCTAGTACAACTCTGTGGTCAGCATCTACACAAACACTATTAGCGCATTCTACAAGTTCTATTGGAAAGTCACTTTCTCTCAACTTCATATGACATAATTCACTATACTTATTTATTTGACTGCAATCACGTTCACCCCATATCGCTTTATTTTTACACTTATTATGGGTAGGAGTCACAACTGCAGGTGTTATCATATTAAAATCACACTGTAACTGTATAGGCATGTGATCGGACCAGTATGTATCGCACAACACGGCGGCACTAACTAGCAGACGCTTCGCGGCCTCGCTCACTACACACACAGTGGTCGAGCCAGCGGCGACAACCGTGCGCGTCGCTCACTACACAGTGGTCGAGCCAGCGGCGACAACCGTGCGCGTCGCTCACTACACAGTGGTCGAGCCAGCGGCGACAACCGTGCGCGTCGCTCACTACACAGTGGTCGAGCCAGCGGCGACAACCGTGCGCGTCGCTCACAAACGTGTACGTACCTTGTGGCAATAAGTCCAGGTCCGCACAGGTCCAGCACTGCTCTTCACAGAAACTCTGTAGCTCACTACCAAATAGCTCACCTGGGTGTGCGTTAAAATCACCCAGCATGATCACTGATTGCACGTTATTACTTTCTATTATTGCACTGATCTCACTAAGACAATTTGTAAACTCAATCACGTTATCATTCGAGTCCGTAGGCATGTAAACTGAGAAGATTATTACAGAGCGATCTTGTAATACTATTTTAATAGCTGTCAGGCGTACATTATCACAGCTAAATTTTACTGCAACAGACGTAAAAAGGCTCTTCCTCCACAACAATGCTACCCCCCCCCCCCCCCCCCATAAGGTCTTCCACGAAGTACTTCCGCTGAGGTGTCGACGGCTGAGTTACCAGTAAAGGTGAAATCATTATCAATCTGTCCGAGAAAAGCGATATCATGCGGCAAAAGCCAGGTCTCTTGCAACGCGATGACGTCGGCCGCTACACACAAATGCCTCACACAGTCAACGGACCTTTTTATACCTTTACAGTTAAAACTTACTAATTTGGTCGTACTATCCATTTAGACTAGAATTATTCTTATTCATTTTCAGAGTATCTTCTCCGCCTATTTTCTTCTTAGAGAAGTCAACAAATCTTCGATATGATATGCCTTCCGGCCAGAAGTCATCCCTCATGAACATGTTTACTTTATGTTTCGGAACAGTAATCTTGTAGGCATCGTAACTTTTCGATACTCTCATCTTCATTTTCTCGATACCAACACGTATCTTAACCTTTTCATTGATATAATCTGTGATATCAGACTGTGTTACCTGTTTATCAACGTGATAAATATACAAAACTATTCTTTCATCTGATGCCTTGAATTTTCCTTGTGGGTCTAATACGGCTTTTCCTATATTTCCCACAAAACGACTTCTCGTCTTCTTTTTCTGTACGACGGTCCACTCCCCTTCACTTACAACCTGAGCAAGTGTTTTTGTTGATTGTGGTTCCGAAGACAGTTGGCGGACCGCAGCGTCCGTGTGTCCCGAGCATGTTGCGATGTTGTTATTCTCACTAATAGCATGGGGTCTTATCTGGAACGAATTATAATTAGTCTTGAAAAAAAATCATAGATGGCAGTATAGGTTACTCTAACAAAATGTACAACCACTAAATGGCGTCAAACGGCTGATTTTGGCTGAAGTAAGATTAGTAAATATTAAAACTTCGTTGCTCAAGGCTGATTTATCTATTTACAATCATAAATCACGTAATTTCGACAAAAAAGATAACTGAAAACTTTAACTTCCATTCGAACGTGATTCGAACCCTTATAATGATAGTCGTTAAATGCAGATATCTGTTACCCATTTTGTTTAGAGCTATATGCAACAGATGGCGTTTTACTCAATTTTTCACAATAAAGGTAGCAACAATCGTTATTAATTTAAGTTTAGTTAATTCATTTTAAGTATATTTAAACTATTTATATAAAAGGAGAAACTGACTGACTGACTGACTGACATAACAACACACACCCGAAACTACTGGGACTAGGAACGTGAAATTTTGCACACGGCTTCCTTTTGTAACGTAGGGGAGCACTAAGAAGGGGTTTTTGGAAATTCGACCTCTAAGGGCACCCCCTTAAAGGGGGGATTTCGTTTGAGTATGACAAATCTTATTCCTTGAGTTAATAAATAACCTATAAGTCAAATAATGAAAATTGGGGGCGAAAAGAATCTTATTTCGTTGATCTTTTAACTTCAAACTTGGCTCGAATACTTCATCATCATTCTTCTGACCTAATCCCAATTTATTTGGGGTCGGCGCAACATGTCCACTTATACTAGTGTATAAATAAATAATAATGATCTTAATCTATAAAACTACCATTTACAGCGGGTGGACGGGGTTGTGAAATGTGTAGGGGAAAGTAATAAAATCACGCGAACCAAAGTTATTTGGTTCGCGTGATTTTATTACTTTCCCCTGGCGAAGTGCTGAATGACTGACATATCAGATTTTTTGCACAAGGGTTCCTTTTATAATGTAGGCGAGCTCTATGAAGGAGTTTTTGGAAATTCGACATTAAATGGGGTGAAAAAGGGGGTTTTCGTTTGTATGAAAAATCTTATCAAACTTGAAACTTAGCACGAAGACATTCTTAAATGAATAATAAAGTTTGTCATTATTTGGTTTTTCAAAAACTACCCGTCAAAGGGATTTTATTTAGGGGGTGCTAAAGTTTGTATGGAAGAATTTTAACGCGCTGTCCGGTTACCTTGAATAAATTAATACTTTTGACATAAAACATAGACATAGTTTTTGGCTTTTTCGTAAATCGACCAGCAAAAGGGGGTAATTTATTTTTCGAGGAGGATTTCACTGCGTATCTAAATTAAGTCAAAAGTAATGTAAACATTAAATGACAAAAAACATGATTGAAGATGTTTTTTAAATCAACCTCTTTCGGGGTGAAAAGGGAGGAACAGTTGATATGAAAATTTAATTTTTCCTTTGATCAATAAATTAAATAATAAGTCTATAAATTAATCAATAATTCCTTACGTATTATAAAACAAAGTCCCCCGCCGCGTCTGTCTGTCTGTGTGAATGCGATAAACTCAAAAATTACCAAACGGATTTCCAAAGGGTTTTCACCAATGAACGAAGTGATTCATGAGGAAGGTTTAAGTCAAGGTTTTCAAGGTTTAATTAATTAAAGTTTTGTGTAAATTGGCTGAAATATGACGATTATTGTAGAAGATGTCGGAAAAAAATATGCCGACTGGGGAGCTTTACTGGCATGCGCCGCGTAAACCGTAAGAGATACATTAAATTTATTATAAAGGATTGTACATTTAAAAAAAATCCGCAATAGCATATACGTCTATCTTCTAAGGATGACCCTTAGTAACCATTTTTATCTTTTAGAATTTGATAAAAATTTCATTGTTATTTCCGATCGTTTCGCTTCCTTATAATCCAGGTAGTACGTTTCCGTGGGATATTTTCCGAAATTCACGCAGGCGAAGCCGCGGGCAAAAGCTAGTCTTTTTATAAATATATTACTTGCATAGAAATGTAAAAAAAATACATATTTTTTTTCATTTTCACTTGGAACTATAAAATTTACTAAGGTGGACTCCTAGATGGCGTTGTAAAACTACTGTTTCTGGCAATTAGTGAGTCGCCGGTACTGCCATCTGTTGAGGAAATGGAGAAAAAAATTTAGCCAGTCGAATTGCCAGTTTTAGGGGAGGTCACATTTCTTTGTATGGGATTGGGTATCTGTATGTAATCTGTGCTAATAGGCATCACCTGACTCGACTGGGTGTTGTTATCAGTGAGCATCGGTGCGCCGACACCGGTTTGACACTCGTTCCGGTACTGTTCAACCTCCTTGTTCGTTTTTTGCATAATTTTCTCGGTTGATAATGACAAAAAAAAAAAGACAATACTGGTAACATTTTTCTATCCTTTGTTATCGAACTTATACTTTGTTCCGATACATTGACGTTAGCGATAGGAATATGTTGCAATGGAATGGAATGTTATGTTGTTGTTGTTGTTGTATGTAGGGATTTTCGAAATCTACCCCTGATGGGGTGAAAAGGGGTGGTCAATTTTTCAGGGGATGATTTTACTGCGTCGCATGATTAACTCGAAAATTGGTATAAATAATCTTTGATTCAAGTTTTGGAAGTATCCTAAACATTTTTTTTTAATTCTGCCCCTGTGGGGGTGAAAAGCGGGGATACAGTTTATATGAAAAATCTTATTCATTTTGTTAATAAACTTGAAACTTGGCCGGAATATTTGCCTAAGTAAGCGATAAAGTTTCTCACTATTAGTTTTGAAAACTACCCCTCAAGGGGAGTTTAAGAGGGTTAAAGTTTACATGGAAAAATTTTAACGCGCCGCGCCGTCTGATTAACTCGAAACTTAGTATTTATACTTAAAACCGTAAATAAAAAATAACGTATATCAGGGTTTTTCGAAAATCTACCCTAACGGGGTAAAAAGGGGTAGTCACTTTTACAGGGGAGGATTTTACTTCGTGGCTTGATTAGCTCGCAAATTGGTTTATATAACCAATAAGTCAAATATTGGAAATTGGGGGTGAAAAAAAATCTTATTTCGTTGATCTTTTATTTTGAAACTTGGCCCGAATACTTCATCATCATTCTCCTGCCCTAATCCCAATTCATTTGGGGTCGGCGCAACATGTCAACTTATACTAATGTATAAATAAATATTAAAGATCCCAATATATAATACTACTATTTAAAGCGGGTGAGGGGGTTGGGAAATGTGCAGGGGAAAATAGGAAAATCACGCTAACGAAACAACGGGCGAAGTGCTGAGTGACTGACATACTTACCAGATTTTTTGCACAGGGGTTCCTTTTATAATGTAGGCGAGCTCTATGAAGGGGTTTATGGAAATTCGACCTTTAAAGAGGGTGAAAAAGAGGGATTTCTATTGTATCAAAAATCTTATCAAACTTGAAACTTAGCACGAATACATTCTTAAATGAATAATAAAGTTTGTCATTATTTCGTTCTTCAAAACTACCCGTCAAAGGGATTTTAGGGGGTGCTAAAGTTTGTATGGAAGAATTTTGGAATAACGGTATTAATACTTTTGACAAAAAACATAGACATAGTTTTTGGGTTTTTCGAAAATCGACCAGCAAAAGAGGGCAATTTATTTTTTGAGGAGGATTTCACTGCGTATCTAAATGAAGTCAAAAGTAATCTAAACATTAAATGACGAAAAACATGATTGAAGATGTTTTTTAAATCAACCTCTTTCGGGGTGAAAAAGGAGGAACAGTTGATATGAAAATTTAATTTTTCCTTTGATCAATAAATTAAAGAATAAGTCTATAAATTGATCAATAAATCCTTACTTATTATAAAATCAAGTCCCCCACCGCGTCTGTCTGTCTGTGTGAATGCGATAAACTCAAAAATTACCAAACGGATTCCCAAACGGTTTTCACCAATAGACGGAGTGATTCATGAGGAAGGTTTAAGTGGGTTCAGGTATAATAATTCATTAAGGTTTTGTGTAAATTGTCTGAAATATGACGATTATTGCAGAATAAAATGTCGGAAAAAATCATGCCGACTGGGGAGCTTTACTGGCATGCGCCGCGTAAACCGTAAGAGATACATTAAACTTATTAATATTCTAAAGGATTGTACATCTTAAAAAAATCAACAAAAAATCCGGAATAGCATACATACGTCTATCTTCTAAGTACCATTACGTAAGTAACCATTTAAAAATAGTTACGTTACGTGTACTTAAAAGTAACCATTTCTATCTTTCCGAGTTTGATAAAAATTTCATTCTTTAATCCCGGTAGTACGTTCCCCTGGGATATTTTCCGAAATTCACGCGGGCGAAGCCGCGGGCAAAAGCTAGCATGTCGATAAAGTATCTCCGATATGAATGTTCAAAAGAAATCTAATTGCGAATTACGAGACGGGTTGTAAAAAATTTCGAGCTCGACACACTCGCTCTTGCATCCCACATTCTTGCTTTTCGATGAAAATGTCCGTGAATAACATTTTTTTTGGTCATTATTCAATTTCTGCAAAATGTTACTAGAAATGCCTACATAAACTGGAAAAGACCGGAGTGGGCCTCATTTTGTTTTACAAACCGCCTTACATTACTCCGCCTTGTTACGGTCGCACGGTCGTACCTACATGATAGCTTTGATTAGCTCAGGGGGCCCACCACCACCTCTTAAAGCAGTATTATTTTAATGTTACTTCAGTGTGAGAAAGAGATGGAGCTATACAGGACGTCTAGCTCCATCTCTTTCCCACAGTGAAGTAAGATTACAATTATATTGCTTTAAGAGGTGGTGGTCTAGCTCCTGAAATATACCCAAAAACTATTTCTTGTGCAATTTCAACCAAATTGTTGGATCGTTAATATAATCAAGAAACTCGCAATTGTAAAGATAAGGACGCTAAACATTTTACAGCCTTGGAAAATGTGTAAATCCGCCACTGATTTCATGCAAAAACTATGTAAAACTTGAATTTCAGTTGGTTTTTTTTATTTTAGTTATTTAATTCTGAAGAAGATGATATTAAAATCATGAGATACAATTTTTTATTTTAATTTTAAAATAAATTAGATTTTTTTTTAATTATTAAAAAATATATATCATGTAGGTATAACTTAAAAAAATTGTATAAAATTATTCAGTTATCTCAATCTTATTAAATAACTTTTTATGAAAAATATTATTAGCATTGATTTAGAAATTTAGAAAATTAACAATCTGATAAACTTTTTGCAGATGTCTTTGGTACGGAAATTAGTAGATTGTCTACAAGAGCTGAAGACTATTAACTTCACTGATACTTCTAAAGCTTAAGTGAGGTCGAACAAGAACAAAGCTGAAAACGCACTTAACCTAATATACCAAATTGGCCTGAAAAAAGAAAGCTTCACCACTGAAGAAAAGGGAACCATCGGAAATTTATTAGCTGACACCATAGTATCTTTGCAAATCAACATCGAGAGCACAGCCAACGCCTACCGAACTAGACTGAGCAATTCCGTTCTCAAGAAGAGATCAGCAATTCAGTTCCTGATTGATAATTTCTCCCAGTTTCCAGTTGGGAATTCAACTTTGGCTGATAATTTTCAGGAAGTAAATATTGATGAAAGCGTCGAGATACTCGACGATATTATTGTCAAGTGGCATGATATAACAGATTCTGACGACGCCTCTAGTGACAGAGAAAGCGCTGGTGCTACGGAAGTACCAGAATCCCATACCTGGTGGTCTAAGTAAGTTATCTGTAAAATCTTAAGATGAATTTCCTTTCCAATTTAGTGGATTCTATTCCCGTTCGACTCTTCCATTATCCACTTGTAGATTCTGAAGGTGGGAACAAGGCCATTTGCCAAGCCACCAGAACTTCAACAGTTTTAGGGGCTGGTGCTGTTGGATATTGTCCTGGTCCTGGAGGAGCTGAAATAGCTGCTGTTGGATCGTTTCCTGGTCCTGGAGGAGCTGAAGTAGCTGCTATGTATGGTGGTGCAATTAGAGCTAGAGAACAACAGGAATGTCATGGTACTCCTGAAAGCAACTCTGGATCCTCCCAACCCACCACGAAGGAATAGAGATAATAATAAGAATAACCAATCTGGAAAGAATAAACCAAAATACTTTGATATTTTTATGATTTTATTGGAAAATATATTGAAAATTATCTTCGCTGATGTAGAAACAACTACAAGAACTACAAAACAAATTCAAATTTCTCAAATTTTTGAAAGTCTTTCACAAGGACAAATTCAATATTTGGAAAAAATAATCCAAAGATTACAAAAAGATGAAATGTTAGAAGAAGTACTAACATTAGTAATTAGAATATTTTCTCAACATTTTCCTGAAAGTATATCATTCCCAAACTTCCTAAGTTTGTTGGAATTCGTTGCGGTGTATATTAAAGAAGAAATAGACTACCGTACTGAGGTCTTCAGAATGGCTGAGAAGATATCAAGAGAAAGTGATAGGTCTATTCCAAAGATGAAATTCAAGGACCTCAGAGCTACAATTGTTTCGACCATTATGAACTTAGCAGATATTGACAGCATAATAGTCGACATATTTGTGAGACTAAGATTTGACATCGAGTCTGAACTGGAGACTTATAATTTATCTCCGAACTTTCGAGACATATTCTCGGCAATTTATCATTACTTTAAACACAGATGCGTTCCTGGTGATGGAGTTTGATCGGTTATAGAGTACTACTACTGGATAAGAAGAATTCTGAAAGAACTTGAATGGCAACAAAATTACATTGATTTGTTACAAGTCCAGATAATAACCGGAGATATAAGCGAAACGGTTGTCTTCGAGATGTACATTGGTGGTTTCGGTAGACGGATCAGGATTGTTGTTAAACTTCAAGGCCGTACAAAAGTATTAGCTTCTTTGTATGTTCTCGACAACACGAATGATGGTGATGAAGAAGGAATGGTATGGTGGATTTATCCCAAATAACAAATTAATGTTTTACAATAATCAAGTTAACTTTTTACATTTGCAGTTAGTTTTTTTAAGATTTTTCGTACTCATCATTATGTATAACTTTTACTATGGGACCAAACCTGAAATCGCGAAAAAAAATCAGTTGTTCCCTACATTTTAACGAGTTATGCGAACATAAATGTAAGTGAATGTAATGTAAGTAATCACATATGAAATAATCGATGTCCAGAGATTAAACTCTCTTCTGTAGTTTAAACTTCAATTGATCTTACGGCCCTAAGAGGTTGTGTGTTATTTATGTTACACCTTGTATATATATAAAAAAAATCAATGGAAAAAACCAATGGGTCCTGAAGGAAAACCACTTTAAATCCTTAAGTTAGATTATTTTACTTAAAGGAAACATTCCTTTATTTTTAAAAAGAAACAAAACTGTATTCACAGATATCTCGACAAGCTTACCTAAACCGGGAATCGAACCAGCTAAAAATTCAAAAATAAACCCTCGCTATTTAAAAAAAACAACAAATACGCATAATATCACGCCTTGTTTCCCCGAAGGGTGAGGCAGAGGTGAACCCATAGTAACACCCTCATTTCGCCAGTTATGTTTACGTCCCATGTAATAGGGGGCGAGCCTATTGCCATCTACCGGGCACAAATCCAGACTCCGGGCTGCTACTGAGAAATTTCAGATAGAAACTCATAACCTAATTTTAACCGACTTCAAAAAAGGAGGAGGTTATCAATTCGGTTGTATGTTTTTTTTCTTTTTTTTTACAAGTTCGTATACTTAACTATACGAATTAGTAAAAAAATAGGTTGAATGGGTTGCCACAGCAGAGGTACACCTAAGGATCCCAAAAATATATACAAGAACAAAGAATAACGTACGACTTCAGTCAAAGAAAAAACTTCAGTCTAAGAAACGACTTCAGTGAAAGAAACGACTTCAGTCAAAAATACGACTTCAGTAAAAGATACGACTTCAGTCAAAGATAAAAGAAAGTCTAGGAGGGCGTAAGTGGTCCTAGAGATGACCCTAATAACACGACATTTAATAAAGCAAGATTGTACGCTCGATAATTACGGAGGAAAGCCGTAGAAAAATTATCAGCGACTTTTGCATAGACCACGGTAAAGAAGAAAGGTTCGACGCGAAACCCGACTTTCAGCTAAATTGGCGCTCAGTCTGACTATTCGCACAGGTAGAATCCATAACTACTTCCCTACCAAACATAAGGATGTTTGGTAACACCATATTTTGTTATACATCTTCACTTTATCGACAAAAAACTATCGATACTGGCACAACACTACACTAATGTTTTTAAAGGGAAACGCCAGACATACTTAGAAAATACGTCTACCATGGATAAAATAAACCTATAACCATACATAAACATAACATCACGCCTTGTTTCCCCGAAGGGTTAGGCAGAGGTGTACCTATAGTACACCCACATTTCGCCAGTTATCTATAACCATAGTAAGAGAATTTTTGAATAATGTAAGGATTGTCATATAATTACTATGTAAAAACTGTGTGTACCTACTAACATTGTTACTAACCATAGAAATATTTTTTTTTAAACTATTTTACCCAACTAATAGAGCTTCAAAGGATAGAATTATGTGTAAACCTAATATACCTATTGGATTCATGTAAATCGGACAACGCGTTTAGAAGTTATAGGGTGTAATGAAAATTGCTACATTTTCAAACAAAAAAAAAAACGAAGAAAAAGTTTTATTGTTTAGAGATATGTCAAATGTTATTGTTTAATATAAATGTTGTTTTGTTTTTTTTCGGCGGGAAACCTTGAACTTGGCGGACGCGTCCTGTTTGATATAAAATTTTAAATTGAAAAATCCTGTATCATAAGATCAGTATTCGTAGTTTTTAGTGTTCTATTTTCTTTTACTAGTTTAGTTTTTGTATATATTCTTCGGTAGTGGTAAGTTTTCTTAGTTATTTAGAGTGCACGAGATGAATGATCCGCCTGACCCGGGGGACTCTGTTCCCCCGGCAGGCAATTTTGTAACTGTGTGTTCGAATGAATCGGGCATGGATACCGATGGGTCGTCTTCGGCTCGCCACCTAAAGAGAAGCCGTGTACAAGTTTGCAAGCATTGCAATAAGCGCCGCCGTACCCGTAAAAACCACGGTTCCGTGTCTTCGGGTTGTGGTTGCACGGAGTCTACAGTAGAAGCTACTCAGTCATCAGAGCCCAACTGCACTGAAATAATCGTCGCGAATCAAATGCCCAACAAAATGCCTGATATTCCTGCTCCATCCACAGTTGTTCCCACCCAGATAGGCCGAATAACATACGGCAAAACGGACAGCGCGCCTTTTGTCATTCATGTTCAAAAAAATACAATTTCACCAGATGATGGAACGACACTGCACCCAATCACATTTGGCAAGTTCTTAAAACACAATGCCTTCCAAAATGTAATTAACGGTAGCGTTAAAAAAATAGGGCGTAATAAAATTGCTCTTTCTTTTTCCAATTTCCTGGACGCAAATTCCTTTATTACACATAGTAGTCTTAAAACATATAATTATAAAGCTTTTATACCAACTTTTAATGTCACTAGAATGGGTTTAGTACGTGGTGTTCCTGCGGAATGGTCTCCGGAGGAAGTTATTGATAATATAACGGTACCAATTGGTTGTGGTCCAATTTTAAAAGTCAGACGCCTTAATTTCAAAACCACTGTTGATGGTACAACCATTTGGAAACCATCCCAATCCATAGTTATTACATTTGATGGGCAGGTTCTCCCGAAAAGAATTTTCATGTGCTATAATGCATTACCTGTAGATTTATATATTTTCCCTACTATACAGTGTTTCAATTGCTGTCATTTTGGCCACACTAAAATTCAGTGTAGGTCCAAACCTCGTTGTTATAAATGTGGTCAAGGCCACACTGGGGACAGTTGTGAAAGAGAACAAGAAAGTGCATCTTGCTGCCTTTGTTCCGGTTTTCACTATGCTACTAATAAGTCTTGCCCAGAATTCTCTAGACAAAAATTAATTAAAACTTACATGGCACAAAGCTCAGTGTCTTATGCTGAGGCTGCAAAATTACATCCCCCAGTAACTAAATCGTATGCTGATACACTTTTATCTTCTCCTTCCAAAAACTTTGCAGATACTCCATCAATCTCTTCACCTAATAGAATGCCTACTTCAAGTAGCTATAAAAAGACCGTCTTCCTCAAACCACGCTCCCCTCCTAAATCTATACAAGGATATAATAAAGAAGCTCACAATGCCATTATTAAAGATTTCAACATTCCCCAACCATCAAACGGTTGTGCTTTTTCTAATAATCATAATAATGAAAAAAGTGACACAAACTTTTCCATAAATGATTTCCTATCTGCTTTACACAATCTCCTCTCTCAGTTCAACATTTCACCGTCCAACGTTGCCCCATCTTTCAACTTATCTCAATCCATTCATAATGGACAACACATCCAAAATAATCCAGTGGAACTGCCGCAGTCTAGTAAACAAAAAAAGTGATGTTATATATCTTTTAAACAAATATGAGCCATTTGCATTTGCCTTAGCAGAGACTTGGCTCAAATCTAATCATATTTTTAAAATTAATGGTTATTTAACCATTAGAGAGGATAGATCTGATGGGTATGGTGGAGTAGCTATACTTATCAAGAATTCTATCCCTTTCTCTACTATTACATTACCTCCTCATAGTGAGGAAATTTCAATAGTAGCTATTAAAGTGCACCATACTTGTCTTGTTTCTATCTACATTCCTCACCCTTCTTCTTCTGTTCTTCAAGAGATGAATAATCTCTTTTCTTTTCTTCCAAAGCCATTCTTAATAATGGGGGACTTTAACTGCCATCATCAATCATGGGGTTGTTCAACTTCTAATTGTTATGGCGATGAATTACTAGATACAATAGACTCACATAACTTATGCATCTTGAACTCAGGAGCTGCCACACGTCGTTCAGATCCCAATCAAAACCAAAGTGCAATCGACCTTTCTATCTGTTCTCCAAACTTAGCCTCTTCATTAACTTGGCACACTCTAACCTCTACTTATGGTAGTGACCATTTTCCAATAGTTATCTCTTATCCTCTTTCCAAACCAAATGCATCATTAAGAAGATCAAATTTAAAACATAAACTACCTAATAGAAATAATAATGACTGGGACAAATTTAGAAACATTGTTGACAGAAATCTTTACTCCTTGCCTGTTATTTCTAACGGCAATGAAAATAGTTGTGCTGAAGCTTTAGCACTTATATTAATTGCAGCTGCAGATGAAGTTTTTCCTGTAAAAAATAACAATATTAGTACAATTCCCTCGCCTCCATGGTGGGACTCTGAGTGCACAGAATTGATTAACAAACGCAAAGAGGCTGAATACAATTATAACCTTGATATGTCTGACATTAATTTTGAAATCGTTACTAACCTAATTAATAAAACTTATAAACTGTTTAAGAAGAAAAAATTTGAATCTTGGCGCAACTTTTGCTCATCAATTTCACCGAATACTCATCCAACGATTGTCTGGCGCAATATTCGTAGATTTACGTCCATTTATAACAACCCTTCTCCTATTCCTGACTCTCTAGCCAGTGAATTCTTAGATAAATTAGCTCCACCTTGGGTTCCGGAGGAGGTTATTAACCACAACCTGTCTCTCGTACCCAATAACCAAGACACCCGTACAACGCTAGATCTTCCATTCACTCTTACTGAATTAAAGGGTGTTATTCATAAAACTAGGGATTCTGCACCAGGCATTGATGGCATCCCGTATTCCTTTTTTGCTAACTTAAATGATGACTTCCTCAGTTATTATTTAGAACTTATCAATTCTATCATGACTACAGGAAACATCCCTGCTAAATGGAAACGTCAAATGGTGTTGCCATTTCTTAAACCAAATAAAACTCCATCTGACGCTTCTTCATACCGTCCCATAGTCTTGTCTTCAATTTTGATGAAATTAGCGGAACACTTAATTAAAAATCGCCTAGAATGGTATGTTGAAAGTAAGGGTCTTTTGGCAGAATCTCAATATGGCTTTAGAAAAGGTAAAAGTACAACTGACTGTTTAAGTATCTTAACATCCGATATTCGGTTATCCTTCTCTAACAACCATTCCACTATTGCAGTTTTCCTTGATGTTAATGCAGCCTATGATAATGTTGTATTATCAGTTTTACAAAATAAATTAAAAGCCTTGCAAGTTCCTTTGAATTTGTCGAATTTTATTATTAAAATCCTGACTGAACGCTCTGTTATCATGATAATAGGAGGTCATGAGGTATCTCATCTAGTATGGAGAGGTCTTCCACAGGGATCTGTGCTCAGTCCCATTCTATACAATATTTACACTTTTGATTTAGACTCGTCCTTAACTAACCATGTTAAAGTTCTTCAATATGCCGACGATTTATTATTATATTCTTCAAGCCAATCTGTTGAACAAGCTAGCTATGCTATCAATTCTGCTTTATCTATTTTGGAGTCATGGTTACATCTAAACGGTCTGGATTTATCCTCGTCTAAAAGCGCGGCTGTTTTATTCACCCGGAAGAGAAATATTCCCTTATTAAACCTCTTTTATAAGGAAACACCTATTCCAGTTAAAGATAAATTCAGATATCTAGGCATAATACTTGACTGTAAACTAAGTAGTGTCCCTCATTGCGATTATATTGTTAACAAATGTGAAAATCACCTAAACATGCTTAGATGCCTGTCTGGTGTGTGGTGGGGTGCACATCCATTTTCTTTGAAACTAATTTACAACGCAATCATCAGAAGCACTCTGGATTATGGATTGTTTGTTCTAGAACCTGGTAGTGTTATGGCTTTTAAAAAATTGGACCGCATCCAGTCTAAAGCGTTACGCATTATTTCGGGTGCCATGAAGTCTAGTCCCATTAATGCACTCCAAGTCGAATGCGGGGAAGCTCCTTTATATCTTAGAAGACAATTCCTATCTGACAAATATTTGTTCCGGATTCTTCAGTTCTCAACCCATCCTCTCATTCCTAAACTGGACACTTTAGTGTCGCAGATTGAATCTTTAGATTACTGGACCCATAAACGTGCTCCATGCTTAGTCATAAGCTATAAAAAATTCCTTTCTCTTTCTTCTCCTATTCACCGTTCCAATAAACTTCCCTTATTTAGCAGTAGTTATGAGAGTTTACAATTCAGCCCCACCATTAAATACTGTGTTAGTAAATCAGATCCCGATTGTCATTTAAGTTTTAATCATTTTCTGGCTGAACACTTACAGTACCATCATGTATTTACGGATGCTGCCAAGCGTTCTCCAACGGGTTGTGTTGGGATAGGTACTTACCATTCTCAATACAATATTGTACAAAAAATAAAACTGCCCCCGGAAACTTCCGTCTTTACGGGGGAATGTTTCGGCATCTTAAAAGCCATAGAATACACTCGTGTTTTAAAACTCAAAAAAACCATTATTTTTACTGATTCACAAAGTGCTCTTCTGGCCATCAACAAATCCCCTTTTGAACACAATTCGCAATCGCAGTTTCCTGTCATTTACTTAATAAGGGAATTAGCCTTCAGAACCATCTCTGAGGGCAATACACTGCAATTTGCGTGGATTCCGGCCCATGCTGGGATCCATGGCAATGAAATGGCTGACACACTTGCCGGTGATGCGGTGCAGTGTGGGGACTTAGTTCCATATATAAATTTTAATATCGACCTGGTGAAGTTACCAAAGACTTTTCTTCGGGATACCTGGAAGGTAGCTTGGGATGTCGGAAGCAAATTGAAGGGCCGTTATTTTTCTACTATTCAACCCAACGTTCCGGAAAAACCGTGGTTTGGCAGGGCAAAGTTTGGCAAGATGGAGACCTCCATTCTAATACGGATGAGACTTGGTCATGTTTGCTGTCCATCCCATCTTGCCAAACTGAATATCATAGACGACCCTATTTGCTTGTGTGGCACAGAGGTAGGCGACAGAGTTTGGGCCCATTAGCTGGCTTGTGTGGTACCATATCGCATTCTTTTAACCTTCTCCGAACAGTTCGAGCGCTCACAGATACTCCGTGGAAGTCGCGAAGTTGGTTTTGTATCTCAATGGAGGTAAGGTGACGATTTCTCAAGCTGGTCGTCACGATGAATCGATCCTGCCTTTCAGTTGTGACCCGAGATCGTGGCCTTCCTTGGCGACGAACAAAGCCGCCAGTCTCTAGGTACCTCCGATAAACATTTCGGACCGCAGATCGACTTAAATTAAGTTGAGCACTCACGTTTCTTTGGCTGTGTCCGGCCTGAATAAGTGCCACAGCTTGGGCGGCGACTTCAGGTGAAGTATCCATAGATTATTGATAGAACCTCACCTTAATGTTAAGAATAAGTAATGTTTGTTGCAAAACCAAAGATATCAATCACTTTTTCAAGAATTAAATCCAAGTAAACCAATAAAACCAAGTTTTCTTAGTATTCGATTGTTTGATATCAACAAACAGGCTCCAAATTGTCTTTTGTTTCTTTAAATTCTGTGTTCGAAATTCAAAAAAAGACTATTGAATGAAATTGTGAATGTGCCAGGTTCAAAACTGCATAAAAACTTTTTGCTCGACCTAATATAAAATTTTAGCTAGGACCAAACGAAACTGAAAATACAAGGTGGGCCAATAGATGTGTCCAGAAGTGTATATAGATGTGTCAAACCGCCATATTTATTCCTCAGGTATTCCTAAAAGTTATCTGACGATTGAAAAATCAGCCCTAAATGGAAAAAAAACGTATTATTGAAGCTAACTCAAAAACCACTCATCAGAATTTGACCCTTTCAAATAAAAACTTTGCAAAAAGGCAAATTTATGTCGCGCTAAGTCGTGTCAGAAGTTTGGAAGGCGTAGTTTCATCAGGTTTGGACGCCGTCACCAACAAATTATTAAGTCAACCACACGACGACAGATCGGTGACCAAATCTGTCTTCTGACAATCAAGGTCACACATAACATACGACTCAAGTAGCGCAATTTGAAGCATATTACCATTAAAATAATTTATAGCCAGAGTACATCCCATGACAATTCCAATAAGCCCAAACACGGCTAGGATACATTATTTTATTACGGAGTTCCGGTGCCTACCTTCCGGCTTCATCATCAGATCAGTTCAATGCTACCATTTTCATCAGAACCATTTATTTAAATATACTTCGTCTTAGTCGCTTAACTATCTTAATCTAGATATCGCCACCCGTGAAATACTTATCATTGAGGAGTTCCCGTGGACATATGTGGTCTTCTGCATCAGTTCCACTTGACCAAATGATACTTTCTGAATGCAAATGCTTGACTTGTTGATGAAAATACGTAATTAATATTATTTAAATGCCTATAATATTTGAGGAGTTTCCTCAATTCCTCATGGATCCTATCATCAGAACTGGATTTTGATAAAAAGGGACCAATCTGGAAGTATGTCCTTTCAATATAAAAAAAGAATTTTTCAAATCGGTTTAAAAAAATACTTACAACCGAATTGAGAACCTCCTCCTTTCTTTGAAGTCGGTTAAAAATAAAGACTAAAATGTTTCCTCAAGAAGTCAAGATACGAACTATGACTACATTTTCAATCCCTTAAATCTCTTAAAAAGAGGTACTTACACAATTTTTTTAATATTATTTGTGATTTTTCAAATCAACCCCTATTTTAACCCCTTAGGGGATGATTTTTCAAAAACGCTGAACCACATAATTCTTTATTTCCTAGCAAAAGTATGAATTTGAATTTTCATATCCCTAACTTAAAAAATGCAGGGTTTCCCATACAAACTTTCATCCCCTATATCACCTCCTGTAGGGGTATTTTTGAGACAAAAAGTAGCCTATGTCCTTCCCCAGGATGCCTTCTACCTCCTTGCCAAATTTTATCGAAATCCGTTCAGTGGATTCAGCGTGAAAAGGTAACATACAGACAGACAGACAGAGTTACTTTCGCGATTTTGATCTCCAGTTTGACAGGAATGCATGAGTCGTTACTCATTATTTATTTATTTATTCATTTGTTACACCAACAGCAATTCATACAATGAATTAATAATAAAACAAGACAAAGTAAAAGTGCTGCTATGTATGCCTATTACAGGTATAAGCAGCATTCACAATAAAGACAACGACGTAATTATTTAAGAAAACATATTATAAAAATACAGGAAAAAAAAATGGAATAAAATTAGAATACAAAATAAAGTAGGTAGTTATTTGCAATAAACTTAATACAATGATAATTATGACGACATTACAAGTTACATCTATAATCAAGAGTACCTAAAGCCTTTTTGCCTCGAACAGAACCCTAATTGCGTAACACACTATCAATCACTATCTGAATGATTTTGAAACAAATTGCTAGTCCATTGCTTCATATGTTCGAAAAATTTACTGCTCAACAACATAAATAATGCAATGAATGTTGTTGAACTATCAAAATGAAACCGATTCCTACTTAAGAGGATACCGTGTGCGCAGTGGCGCCCTCATCGTTTGTTTGGTTTTTAATTTAATTTTAGAATGAAAATGCAGAAAGTAAGCACGCTATGTTGTGCTCCACAAGACTATACGTTATTATTATTACAAACAGTAGTTATACATTGTTAAGTTTTATTATAATCCTTAAAACGGAAAATAGTGGCCACTAAGCTCCGTTTTATTTCAGGGCAAAGTTTGGCAAGATGGAGACCTCCATTCTAATACGGATGAGACTTGGTCATGTTTGCTGTCCATCCCATCTTGCCAAACTGAATATCATAGACGACCCTATTTGCTTGTGTGGCACAGAGGTAGGCGACTTAAATCATATTTTTTTCTCCTGTCCCCTATATGACCGTTCTTCCTTTCTCAGTAACCTGTTGTCCCTTCGTACTCCTTTTCCTACCTCTATACTTGCTTTACTTTGTACAAATAACTTTCCTGTATATAAATGTATAGTCTCATTTATTACTTTAAATAATATTAAGTTATAATCTTTCGTCATTGTAATTTGCTCATTAATCATCATGGTATCATCACATTAGTAAATACGGATCCTATATCGTCCTACTCTAAATCCCGTTTTAATTAATCTTTTTAATTTCGTTTCATCTAAACGTGACATTGGCTAAATGCACAAACCGTGCGAAGCCAAAAAAAAAAAAAAAAAAAAAATAAAAAAATGTTGTTAAATGTCAAGTTTAGGTAATTCATTGCAAATTTCACTCGCACAGAAGCGTAGTGCGTCACTGTGTGCGTAAAGTTGGTGTCGCGTAAGCTGTCTTTATAGTCAGACTAACCCCCGTTTGATTTTGAGCAATAATTTATTGTTATAGTACCTAAATATTTAATTGGAATTTAAATCCAGCCTCAACTTATTGTTATATTTATGATGAATAAATAATTTTATTATATTTAAATGAAACTGTTTATTTATACGCATCTACTCGTTTATTTTACTTAGGGCTGATTTTTCAATCGTCAGATAACTTTTATCTCAGGAATAAATATGGCGGTTTGACACATTTTCTATACAAAAGCTGTCAAAACGTCAAACATATTCCCCATATAAAAGTTATCTGACAATTGAAAAATCAGCCCTTAGACATAACAATTTAATAATAGTTATTTATGATACTAGTGCGGTAAGTTGGTTATTACAAACGAGTAGATGAATATAACCCTTTTTTTTCTTTGTTTTTGGGTGGGAAATCATCAAATGACTTCTCCCGCGCTGGGCGGAGCGGGAGGGCGTGTCAGACTTTTACTGACTAAAACCCACCCGTGTTCCTTCTGTTGCCTGTGCCGGGGCCACGGTAACTCTTTCGAACATCCCGCAAATTAATATAACCCTGAGACGAAGTCGAGGGCTTACCAAAGTCAAGAGTTTATAAATACTAATCTGCATGTGTTTAATACAACGTTTTTCAACACATTTGCGAGAAAACACTACAATAGGTAATGAACCAAACTTTTTCATTACACTATTTTTAATAGCAAATAAGAAATTATACAGATAGGCTTAAGAATAATAATAATTATGCAGATAGGATAGGTTACTCTTGGGTACTCTTGGAAATTAAAAGTTTTGAACAATTATTGAAATCCAGTGAAAGCTGCTTTGGAAGCCATTATTAATTGCACACGTATTATGTTGAACGGGAGAATGTGGCGTAAACGTCGGCGACGACGGCGGTGGCGGCGGTGGCGGCGGAGCTTGCAGCAGCGGCGGTGGTTACGGGACGTTTTCGCGTGAGGTAGAAGGGCGCAGTTTAAATACCTTGGTCACTGGGTTACAGAGGATGGCACTGATAACTGTGATATGGAGAGAGAGTCCAGGGCATTGGCTGTACGATGCAACATGCTGGCCCATAGATTTGCAAAGTGCATAGTGCATCATATTTCAGCCAATTGACATAAACCTTAATTACCAGTAGTGGGCCTATATATGAGGATATGATTTTAAGTCGTAAGGTGTTTAAATCAACATTGAAATGGGTAATTAAGAATCAAGAAAAAATAGAAATGGATATATTGGCCTCGCTCCATACAAAGAAATGTTTTTCTTCTTTCTGGAAAGGCACTAAAAAGCTTAATATCTCTCCAAGCTTACCAGTTAGCGTGGAGGGTGAGAGTGACAACACTGAAATAGCGAATATATTTAAGGAACAGTTCATAGTGTGCTCACCTCTGGAGTCTGTGGGGAAGGTGAACGATGCTGAGACCTATTGATCAGGGATACCCCTGCGGTTTACGTGTTCAGAAATAAAAGCCGTGATTAAAGGTATGAAGCGGGGAAAATCTCCTGGTCATGATGGGCTCAGTATTGAGCACCTTCAAAATGCTGGTCTGCACTTGCCAAGAGTATTGTCGATGTTTTTAAATTTATGTGTGGGGCATTCTTACCTACCACAGGAGATGCTAGATACATTAGTTGTACCTATAGTAAAGAATCGGACAGGAGACATAGCAGACAAAGGGAATTATAGACCAATCTCACTGGCAACTGTGATAGCCAAAGTGTTTGATAGTGTGCTTGACACGCACCTCAGTAGATAAACAAAACTACATGACACACAGTTTGGTTTTCGTGCTGGGCTGTCTACTGAGAGTGCAGTACTTGCGTTGAAGCACACTGTCAAATATTATACGGACAGGAAAACACCAGTGTATGCTTGTTTCCTGGACCTTTCCAAAGCTTTCGGCCTGGTTTCTTATAAGATCTTATGGGAAAAGCTTCGGAAGGCGGGAGTTCCTACATCTTTAGTGTCAATATTATCTATCTTGTATGACAGGCAGAGGAACTTTGTGAAATGGTCAATGCCTTGTCAGACCCTTACAAGCTCAAATGTGGTGTCAGGCAGGGAGGTCTTACTTCCCCGAAGTTATTTAATATTTATGTTAACAACCTGCTTGTTGAGCTCAGCAGCACTCATGTAGGATGCCATATAGACGGAGTTAGTGTAAATAACCTAAGTTACGCAGACGATATGGTGCTGATGAGCCCCACAATCGGTGGAATTAGGAAATTGCTCACCATTTGTGAAAGATACGCCGAGCAGCATGGGCTAAAATATAGCCCTACAAAGAGTGAGCTGTTGGTATTTAGAGGAAGAAATAAAAGACCCTCAAATGTCCCTCCCGTATAACTAAACGGTTCACCTTTGCAGAGGGTAACACAATTTAAATATTTGGGCCATATTGTTACGGAGGATCTTAAAGATGACGCGGATATGGAAAGAGAGCGCAGGGCGATGGCTGTGAGGGGAAACATGCTTGCTCGCAGGTTTGCTGGTTGTTCAGTACCGGTTAAAATAACGCTTTTTAAGGCGTTTTGTCAAATATTTTACACCAGCAGTCTGTGGGCTAATCATGCCCAAATAGCTGACAACACACTGCGCATTCAATATAACAGTACCTTCAGGGCGCTGTTGAGGCTTCCGCGTTACTGTAGTGCGTCAGGGATGTTCGCTGACGCACACACGGACGATTATTTCGCGATCATGCGCAAGAAAGTGGCATCAATGACGCGCAGGGTGAGGGGGAGCAGCAACAGCGTACTGAAGGTTTTTTCAGATAGGTTAGAAGGGCCTACAATGGATAGGTTTATCAAGCTACATGTCAGACATGTGGCTTGATAAATCTTCCTCTAATTGGATACTGTGTTTTGTTTTTGTGTGCTACTACTAACATAGTTTGTAAGTTTTTTTTTGGTAATAATAACATGCTACGGGCCGTCGATGCCTGAAAATAAACGACAGACGCGGCGGGAGGACTTTGCGAAAAGAATTATGAGATAAGAAAAAACAAATATGAAATAACTTTTGACCGAGTGAACCAATTTTAACAAAAACTTGTTTATAAAAAAACAAAAAAAAAACAACCGACTTCCAAAAAAAAAACTACAAAGCGAAAAATAACTTTAGTTTTGGAAGTCGGTGGTTTTTTTTATAAGTAAGTTTTTATTTTCCACTTTTTAGTTGTGGAACCTACCCCACCCAAATTCATATACCACTACTTTCTAAGTAAATAACAATAACAGGAAGTTATTATCACATCATCAACATACACTAAATGGAAAACACGAAAAACACACGAAACGAACATGAAAAAACGTATTATTGAAGCTAACTCAAAAACTACTCAACAGAATTTGACCAAATTTATATGCAACCACCTCAGGACTATACCCTTTCAAATAAAAACTTTGCAAAAAGGCAAATATATGTCGCGCTAAGTCGTGTCAGAAGTTTGGAAGGCGTAGTTTCATCAGGTTTGGACGCCGTCACCAACAAATTATTAAGTCAACCACACGACGACAGATCGTTGACCAAATCTGTCTTCTGACAATCAAGGCCACACATAACATACGACTCAAGTAGCGCAATTTGAAGCATATTACCATTAAAATAATTTATAGCCAGAGTACATCTCATGACAATTCCAATAAGCCCAAACACGGCTAGGATACATTATTTTATTACGGAGTTCCGGTGCCTACCTTCCGGCTTCATCATCAGATCAGTTCAATGCTACCATTTTCATCAGAACCATTTATTTAAATATACTTCGTCTTAGTCGCTTAACTATCTTAATCGAGATATCGCCACCGATGAAATAACTATCATTGAGGAGTTCCCGTGGACATATGTGGTCTTCTGCATCAGTTCCGCTTCACCAAATGATATTTTTGAATGCAAATGCTTGACTTGTTGATGAAAATACGTAATTAATATTATTTAAATGCCTATAATATCTGCAGAGTTCCCTCAGTTCCTTATGGATTCTATCATCAGAACTGGATTTTGATAAAAATGGGACAAATCTGGAAGTATGTCCTTTCAATATAAAAAAAGAATTTTCCAAATCGGTTAAAAAAAATACATACAATCGAATTGAGAACCTCCTCCTTTTTTTAAAGTCGGTTAAAAATAAAGACTAAAATGTTACCTCAAGAAGTCAAGATACGAACTATAACCACATTTTCAATACCTTAAATCTCTTAAAAAGAGGTACACAAAATTTTTAATATTATTTGTGATTTTTAAAATCAACCCTTATTTTACCCCCTTCGGGGATGATTTTTCAAAAACACTGAACCACATAATTCTTTATTTCCTACCAAAAGTATAAATTAGAATTTTCATATCCCTAACTTAAAAAATGCAGGGTTTCCCATACAAACTTTCATCCCCTATATCACCCCCTGTAGGGGTATTTTTGAGACAAAAAGTAGCCTATGTCCTTCCCTAGGATGCCATCTATCTACTTGCCAAATTTCATCGAAATCCGTTCAGTAGTTTAGGCGTGAAAAGGTAACATACAGACAGACAGACAGAGTTACTTTCGAATTTATAATATTAGTATGGAAGTATGGATATAGTAATAGTAATATATAGTAATATAGTATATAGTATATATAGTATAGTATAGTATAAATAAAGTATATATAGTATATAGTATAGTATTATAGTATAATATATAGTATATAGTATGGAATAGTATGGATTGCCAGGCCTTTTACACCCGACCATTCGACCAGCCGATCTATTCTGTAAAAATCTCACCGTGAAAACGTAGAGGTGAAGTGAGCTTGAAGTGAGCTGTCACTTCACCTGATGCTAGGGGATTGACACTATAGACAGCTCACTCTCAGCTCATCACTTCACCTAAATTTTCACGGTGAGAGACAGAATCGATCGGCAGGTATACGCCAAAGTCGTTTAATGCCCTGCGTGTGCAATACAACAATGCTTTCATTTTAGGATACTGCTGTCGCTGCCACGTTTCTGTAGCGCGTCAGGGATGTTCGCAGCAGCGCGTAAAGATGACTTCTTTGCGATCATGCGTAAAAGACCCGCGTCACTACAGCGTCGGATGCGAGACAGCGACAGCAGTCTCCTGCGCATGTTGCTAGCAAGAAAGACTGAAGGCCGCCTGATGGGCGTGGCGTATTTTAAGATTCAGCGCCCTGGGCCTGTAAGGTTTTCCGCTCCATAAATTAACGGAAAAAAGCAAAAACTTTTAATGAGAGATAGAGAATAAATGAAAAAAGTCCATAGAAAGAAATTATTTCAATATTTACATTTTTTTTCCGATGAACAGATTGGTTAGCAAACTCATCAATGACACTGTCATAATTGCATTCACTCTACTCTGCTTCAGACATTGTATACAATTTGCATAAAAATGCAAAATTGGCGGTTACCGCGTCTTACGAAGTTTTGAGCTTCCTTAACTCCTCCAACAATTGGTCGCATATTGGGAAGAAGGTTGTTCAATGTTACCTTTGGACATTGACTCAGCACTCTGCCTGCCTCATGCGGTCCAGTTAAAATATTGACTTGGTTGCATATTACACGCATAGGACACATAGAATTAAGTATAATAGTGTGTGTTAAGAGAAACTAGTATATAAGCAGAACATTTTGTAAATAAATCAGATTTGAATTTTATATTCTTGTCTCATTACCCCTCACTGTGGCCAAGACACCTTTAGCCATCTCCGATCAGTCTCGTGAGTCTGCGTGACTGGCAGTGAGTGTACCCTTCCCGAACCTGGTATTCCTGTCTACTATCCGTCTGTTACCTTAGGTCGCATGGTGCAGACATCCTGTACTTATCTATATATTTATTTATCACACACTAAGTATATGGTAGGCTAGGGACTGTTAGGCTTGTAGGTCTTTGTAGGTTCCTTAACTTATCATATATTTCCATGTACCGTCACACCCTTGACAATATTGCGGCCTTACGTGACGTTTGTTAAGGGTGGATGTACATTTTGGTCCTTCGAGCATTTGAATCACGCGGTTCCCCTTGCCCAGAGTAGGGATAGACTTTGACAGACTGACATTTTGGAGAACTGGGGGCTGGTGTGCTCAACAAAGCACCAGTTTTCGGTAATCTGAAGAACATTGTACTAGGGTATTCTGTCGGAAAGCCTCTCGTTGCGGATCGGTCACTGGCCTCCCACAAGCGGGTCTCACCAGCTGATTGAGAAGTCGCACAAATATAACAAGAGCGCAGATACCACTAGTACGGACTTGACTGTTAGAGTAGGGTAGGGCGTTAGGGAAGAAGAAAGAAGAGCACAATGGAGATACAGGAAATTAACGAATTAATCAAGAGCCAGGAAGCGGATTACAACGAGATCAGAAGAGTATTGACAAACATAAAAAAAGACTCGCCCACAAGAAAAACAGAAAAATACATCAATGAGAGAAAAAAAACCTTATACCAAGTTTTTCAGCGAGTTCAAGAAAACCATACAAGACTACAGGAACAGGAGGTGTTATCAACTCACAAGTATATGACTACAAACTACTTTGACAACATTAAAAAATGTTACGACGAAGGAATCGAGTACCTCGAAAAATGCGAAGAAAGGCTACAACATGTACAAAGTGTCTACGAACCACGACCTTTAGATGAAGAGGAAGACAAGGATGGAGTCAGTAGCCCAAAACTATTTATACAGCTATTCCGAATGTCACAGATAGCTAAGAAAATATCTCAGGCTAAGGAATCTGTAATACAAAATAAGCCGATATGGCACTTACAAACACTATTACAAACATTACAAAAACAATGGCTAGAAATCGAAGAAACTCACATCGAACTACTAATGGCCGAAAGTACACTGGACAACAGCTACTTCAGAGATACTTGTTTCGAAAAAACGCAGAAAGATTATGAAATTACTACGGAGTTATTGGAAGAAAGAATCTTTCAAATCTCAGATGAAAAAGTTATTACGACAAAATCCTCGGGAAAACTTCCACGAATAAGTATTCCCATATTCACGGGGAACTATGACTCTTGGGACACATTCCAAGACTTATTTAGAAAAATTATTCACGAAGATAAATCGATTTCTTCAACAGAAAAAATGCAGTACCTAAAAACACACGTAAAAGGCGACGCAGCAAGATTAATACGTCATCTAACAATAAGCGAAATAAATTATGAAACAGCTTGGAAGTTGCTGACGCAGAGATATGAAGACGAGCGCATGATCGCTACTAAATTTATTGACAAACTATTAGATTTGCCTAAAATGCAACGAGCTAACGCGGCACAATTACGAGACATGCATGACACTGTAAATGAATGTCTTGAGGCACTAAAAAATCAACGCATAAACACATCGTCTTGGGGCCCGCTATTGATAAGAATAGTCAGTAGAAAATGGGATGAAGAGACAAATACGAAGTATGAAGATCAACTACAAAACCGAAATAAAATACAATCCTTTGACGAGATGATGAAATTTATGGAAAACCGTTTCAATTGCCTTAAGTCTTTTGACGGATCTACATCATATACAAACAAGCAACTATCACGGGACAGACAGACAACGGAAAAATATAAACGTTGTTGGTTTTGTCAAAATAACGACCATACTATTCATCACTGCCCTAGTTTCAAGGCGTTATGCGTCAACGATCGATACAAGGCTGTCGCGCAAAAAAGAATGTGCAAACGTTGCTTAAATCACGATGATCAGAAACAATGTGTGAGTGCAGTTTATAAACAATGCGAAATTTGTCAACATAAGGGTCACAACGTTCTATTGCATCAATCTAGGCCGTTTCAAAACAATGACAACGCTAAAAAATACGCACCAAAAAATACAGGTACAGAGAAGGCACAAAATATAGCGACTTCGAACTTATCTGCAACAAATACTGACGCTACAAACACTACTTTACTAGCTACTGCCATAGTAAGAACTACCGCGTATGACGGGATGCCGCAGTTGCTGAGAGTATTGTGTGATCAAGGATCAGAAGCGTCATTCTGTACTGAAGAAGTAGCACAATTGTTATCTTACCCACGACAAAAAATCCAAGCCGAAATAAAAGGTATCGGAGATGAAAAACCAAAAACGTCAAACTACACAATCAACATTACTCTACAACCAAGGTATTCCAGCGATTACAAACTACCAGTAACGCTAATAGTACTACCAAAGCTAACAAGTTCCCTACCAAGGAATGATCTACAACAATTACAAGAAAAAATCTTGGATAATGCACTTGTAGCAGACCCAACTTATTATAAAAAGGGACCTATTGATATTATATTAGGTGCCCAAGAATACAGCAGAATATTACTACAGGGTTTCGAAAGACTAAGGGACGGAATTATCGCTCAGAATACAGAATTAGGGTGGATTTTATCCGGATTTTATCCCAATGAAACAAAGAATGGAGTTAAAATACTCAGTATGGTGGCTTGCACCGAAGATGTACGACAACTTACCAAATTTTGGGAATTAGAAGAAATTCCACAAAATTACGAACTTACAAATGATGACCAGACCTGCGAAAACTACTATAAAGAAACAACAATAAGAAACCCAGACGGAACTTACACAGTACGACTTTCTTTAAAAGATGCAAACGTAAACTTAAACTTAAACGGTGAATCACGCAGGAAAGCCGCTGCACGGCTACTACAATTAGAACGACAGTTCGCAAAAAATGAAAATTTACGACAACAATACATTGACTTCATGAATGAATACCTACAAATGGGTCATATGAGAAAAGTAGGTACAACGAACTACAACTCAGGAAAATACTACATACCACATCAGGCAGTAATCAAAGAAGACTCATTAACTACAAAACTACGCGTGGTTTTTGATGCGAGCAGTAAAAGCAGCACAAAAATAAGCCTTAACGACAATATGTATAAAGGACCACGATTACAACAAGACTTATCCACTATACTTCTACGATGGCGAAAACACAAGTTTGCCTTTATGGCAGATATTATGAAAATGTACCGTTTCATAAAAATTAACGAATTAGACTACGCACATCAAAGGATACACAAAAAACCACTATATACAGTATACTAACACCAAAACACATTAGCAAAATTATACAAATGGCAAATCAAAAACTACCATCAAACTTAAAAATTATTCAGGGTCAGATAATACAAACAGAGATGAATGTTAATACTACGCACATAAGAGTGTACGCGTACTTCCCAATACACGACATCACAAAGTATACTCTGATACACGTAACGCCAATTCCAGAAAGGAAAACAGATGGATCTTTCGAGTGTTTAACGATACAGCAGACATTCATGGGTTTCGATTACAACAACGAGCGCTACTTTGAATTAAATCAAGACGAATTTAAAGACTGCCTTCAAAGTAACACAGAGTTTGTCTGCTATCCCGTAGCTGTCAAGAACATGCAATTAAATAAAAATTGCATAGTTGAACAACTCTTCAGAACAGAGAACGACACCCACACCCAATGCACGTCAAAGACCTTCAAAATTTCGACAGATGTTGTATGGAAACAATTATACATGCAAAACACCTGGCTCTTCATTGCAACAAAATCGGTTGCCATATCGATTGTGTGTGACGGCCAAAGACAAGAAATAACGATACAAGATGTCGGAGTTCTCTATATTTCTGAGAATTGTGTCATTAAAACACTAAACAACATACTTGCTGCAAAAAGGACAACGACTATAACAGTACTAGCGTCTTATTCCAAAACGACGAACTTCTCCATTAATACGCAAATCCTACCAACACATATAAAAGACATATCCAAGGAAGAATTAGTTTTAGACAAGTCAAAGGGAGTTTTCGACCATTTACTCACTTCGGAAACAAATTTACAAACTCAGCTAGACAACACAATTTGGAAACAACTACAATCACATACATACATCGCCAGCATTAGCACCTCACTTGTCATTATAAGTTTAGCATGTGTTTTAATTTATTTCGGCCCACAGGTATTGAACAAATTTCGAGCCACCATTGCAGCAAGAAGGAAGACTACGCCACCTATGCAGCAACCAACAAACTGCCCACCACACCCGCGACAAACTCCACAACGGTACGGCATTCCACACAGCGTGCCCACCCCGTCACAACAAACTGAACAAGGCCAGGCCAGACCATACGAGACCATCGAGTTGTACCAATTGGAGTCCCGTTCCTGAGAGTCGCCAGAATGTTCAATGTTACCTTTGGACATTGACTCAGCACTCTGCCTGCCTCATGCGGTCCAGTTAAAATATTGACTTGGTTGCATATTACACGCATAGGACACATAGAATTAAGTATAATAGTGTGTGTTAAGAGAAACTAGTATATAAGCAGAACATTTTGTAAATAAATCAGATTTGAATTTTATATTCTTGTCTCATTACCCCTCACTGTGGCCAAGACACCTTTAGCCATCTCCGATCAGTCTCGTGAGTCTGCGTGACTGGCAGTGAGTGTACCCTTCCCGAACCTGGTATTCCTGTCTACTATCCGTCTGTTACCTTAGGTCGCATGGTGCAGACATCCTGTACTTATCTATATATTTATTTATCACACACTAAGTATATGGTAGGCTAGGGACTGTTAGGCTTGTAGGTCTTTGTAGGTTCCTTAACTTATCATATATTTCCATGTACCGTCACACCCTTGACAATATTGCGGCCTTACGTGACGTTTGTTAAGGGTGGATGTACAAAGGTATTAACCCTGAAATGGTCACGTCCTTGTAACAACACTCCCTCGCGACACTCATCGTCTCGTTTCTTTCTCGTTTTTTTCTTAATAATTCTCTTGTATTCTGTATTCTTCTGACGACTTTCTATTCGCAGCCTCTTCAAAATTTTCAAAAGATTCCCGTTGATTTTCTAGAAAAGTAATGAGTGACTTGTACAGCCTGGAAACTACCTCTACGTCTGAGTCGACACCTTGTAGAATTTTGGAAACTATATTAAATTGTTTTATGACAGATTCCCAAAATTCCGATAGTATGGCCGTTTCTAGTGAATTTAGTTGAGCCAATAGACCTTATTTTTTTTTTTTTTGTGGATGGGAAATCATCAAATGACTTCTCCCGCTCTGGGTGGAGCGGAAGGGCGTGTCAGACTTTTACTGACTAAAACCCACCCGTGTTCCTTCTGTTGCCTGGGCCGGGGCCACGGTAACTCTTTCGAACATCCCGCAACCCTAGCTGGCATCGGCCCTAGCGGACCCCGTCAATAGTGCTGACATCTCTTTGAGGCGCGCGTGGAACACAACGCGCCGTCGACTCGGGCTTTGTCCTTACCGGACGGCGAGCTACCCATTGCTCGCCGTCCGCAAGCCCGCGCCTACGGTGGCCGGGAATCGGCTGTCAATTCCCGACGCCCAGGGCGACTCCTGCGGCGACTAGGGACGTGAGGGCGCAAAGCTTGCCTCTCCCTCACGCGTTCCGCCTCCTCCTTCGCGAGCATTACTGCTTCGCAGAAGGAGGTAATGGCTTCCCATGCACTCTCGCTCCGTACCATGGCCTGGACCAGGGCCGGACGCGAGAGATCGCCGCCGCCGATCGCTTCCGCGAGGACACGGCGGTGCTCCGCCCAAGCCGGGCAGACCTCCACCGTATGCTCCACCGTGTCCTCCGGGCGATCCACACAGTGGTGACACCCGGGCGTTTCCTCCCGCCTTATCCGGAACAGGTACCTCCCGAAGCACCCGTGTCCGGTGAGGACCTGCGTCAGGCGGAAGGTGAGGACGCCGTGGCGCCTCTCCAGCCACTCCTCAAAGAGGGGACTTATCGCCGCAATTGTGGCGTGCCCAGCGCTGGGTTGCGACAATCGCACTCTCCATGCCGCCATGAGATCCTGCCGGAGCTCTGTCCGCCGTGCCGCGATTTCTCGCGGCAACGGAGTTACGCCCCGGCGTCCTGCCTCCTCGCGCCACTCCCACATGTGCGCGAGGACTTTTGCCTCCAGATCCCATGGCGGTAATCCGGCAAGGAGGTTCGCCGCCTCCCCGGAGACCGTGCGGTATCCCCGGGCTAACCGGATGGCCATGACCCTCTGGGACGCGTTCAACCGACGGACCGGTCGCCGCCTCACGGAACGCGCCCACACCGGAGCTCCATAAAGGGCCATGGACCGCACGACCCCCGCGTAGAGCTTCCGGCAGGAGGCGTTTGGACCCCCCAGATTGGGCAGGAGCCGCCTCAAGGCAGCCCCGGCCCGCTCCAGTCTGGGAGCCAAACGTCGGAAATGCTCCACGAAATTCCACCGGCTGTCGAGGACGAGTCCCAGGTACTTCATCGTCGACTCGACACCGATGGGAACCCCTCCTACCGTTATTTGGGAACCCGACGGTGGCGCGTTCCGAGGACCATGAAAACACATGGCCTCGGACTTGTGCAAGGCCACCTCGAGTCCCAATTGCCGGATCCTCTCTGTAATTGTCGCAACCCCGCATGTCGCCAATTCGGCCGCCGCCTGGTGCGACCTCCCCTGCGCCAGGACCAGCGTGTCGTCAGCGTAGCAAACTACGCTGACGCCATTAGGGAGGTCGGCGCGCAGCACCCAGTCGTACCCGATGTCCCACAGATGCGGCCCCAGGACTGATCCCTGTGGGACACCGCACGACATCTCTCGCCAGTTCCACTCTCCTCGGTGACCGGGGTAGATGACAGCCCTGTCCGTCAGATAGGCCTCGACCACGCGACAGAGGTAGGTCGGCACTCGGTGGTCCCGGAGTGCCTCCCTGATGCAACTCCAGGGCAGGGTGTTGAAGGCATTGGCGATGTCTAGAGACACCGCCAAGACGACCCCACCCCGGGCCACAGCATCCCCCGTCGTGAGGGCTCGTACGCGCATGATGGTGTCCACCGTAGAGCGCCCCTTGCGGAAACCAAACTGGCTCTCCGCCAAATCCGGCCCCACCCTCACCAGCCGCCCGACAAGGCGGTCTGCAATGACTCTTTCAAAGAGCTTGCCCACCTCGTCAAGCAGCACGATGGGCCGGTAAGCGGACGGCGAGTCCGCAGGGCGCCCCGGTTTCTTAATGAGGACCAGTTTCCCTGTCCTCCATTGAAGCGGGAACTGGCCCCTCTCCAAGCATGCGCTTAGGAGCCCCCTTAGTCGAGGCCCGAGAGCCTCCAAGGCCAGGACCCAGGCTTTTCCAGGTAAGCCGTCGGGTCCTGGGGTGGTATTCCTGGCATTCAGCCTGCGCACCGCCACTCTCAGCTCTACCTCGGTCACCTCCGGAGCATCGTCGTCATCGTCGGCTGCGTGGTCCGCATCCGACACCACAGGAGGCGGAGCCATGGGCGGGGGAGTATGTTCCCCTCGCGAAGGGAACAGAGCGCTCACCACGTCCTCCACGAGCTGGGGCCGGAGACTCTGCGTCAGCGGGGCAGCCCATGGGCGGAGCTTGTTCCGCACCATTTTATAGGGGCGTCCCCACGGGTCCCTGTTCAGAGTCTCCAGCGACTCCTCACGGGCCAGTCCCTTGGCCCGCAGGATCTCCGCTCGGAGGGCGGTCTTCGCCGCTCTGTACCCCTCGTACAGCTCCGCCTGAATGGCTTCCGTATCCGGAGGGCGGATACGGAGCCTGCGGTGCCTGGTGTACCGGCGTCGCGCAGCAACGCACGCGTCGCGCAGAGACGTCAACTCCGGCGACCACCAGCACACCTGGCGCCGGGCGCGTCCGGGCCGGACCCGGGGCATTGCCACGTCGCATACTTCGGACATGGCCTCCCGGAACCACCCCGCCTCGTCATTGATGTCAGCAGGCCTGTCCGGTGGTGACACCCAGGCCTGCACGATCGAGGCTTCCAGGAGGAGCTTCCGGTCCAGCTGCTTCAACGCCCACCGCGGACCACTCGGGGCCTGTCGGACCGGCGCGCTCGAGGTCTGGGCGGAGACGTCAAACCGGATGTACCGGTGATCGGAGTAGGTCTCCACCCCCTCCATGACGTGCCAGTCGAGGACACGCGGCGACAGAGCGGGGCTGGCGAACGAAATGTCCACCACTGACTCACCCCGCATCCGCACACACGTGGGGACAGAACCCCGGTTTAGGACGACCAGGCCCGTCTCCAGAGCCCAGTCCTCCACCATCCTACCCCGTGTGTCCGTATGCCGGGAACCCCAAGCCACATTCTTGGCATTGAAGTCCCCGAGGACGAGCACAGGGAGGGAACGGAATCCGACGACGACGACTCTCAACTCCGCAAGGGAGTTGTGGAACTCGGCGAGAGTTCGGTTCGGGGAGAAGTATACCCCTACCACGACAATCTCCCCGAACCGTGCTACCACGCAACCCCGTCCCCTATTGACAGCCTCGAGGGACAGGGTACCGGCGGCGGCCGACGAAATTAGAGTCACTGAGCCGCTCAGGTCCTCCACCCAGTCATCCCTGGGCGGGACAAAGTACGGCTCAGCGACCACGGCGATGTTAATCGACCACTGCGCCATGCTCTGGAGCAACAGATCCTGAGCGGAGGCGCAGCGGTTGATGTTCGCCTGGAGGAGGCGTAATGGGGCCATTATTGGCACTGAGCCAATAGCCCTGCAGCTTCATTTTTAACCGAAGCGTTTTGGTGGGCAGTCACTTTTTATAGCTTCAAGAGCTGCTATTATTTGGTTCCAATCTTTATTAAGGCTGGTACAAGCATGTTCCCTCGCTGACCGTTGCGTAGGTATGTGACAAACCTTTCACAGTTACATTTTCAAGCTTAGTCAAAAATTATTGCAGTAGTTTTTGTACGCTCCGTTGATGCTGTAAAAGATATGTATAGATTTTGCAGCAACCCAAAAAACTTTGTAGCTTCTAGGAAACGTTCAGCTGCCGATGAGCTG
Source organism: Fissipunctia ypsillon (assembly GCA_947568875.1). NCBI lineage: Eukaryota > Metazoa > Arthropoda > Insecta > Lepidoptera > Noctuidae > Fissipunctia > Fissipunctia ypsillon. The sequence continues at coordinate 18,762,535 of OX387660.1, read as the reverse complement.
ATCAAGTTTAACGAATGTGCGACGCAAGTACGTATGTAAGTACGTATGTTGCATACTGACATTTTTCTTTGATCTTAGCCTGTAGGCCATTATACTGCCCAGAGATATCGCGAGAAGGATAATCTGATTTTATCAAAATGGGATCATGACCTCATGGATCCTAATCCATGAGGAATTGAGGGAAATCCCCAAAAATTATAGGCAAACACAGCGATTTTGGTATTTGCATCAACAAGTCAAGCATTTGCATTCAGAACGTATAATTTGGTGAAGTGGAACTGACAAAGAAGACCATAGATGGCCACAGGAACTCCTCAATGATAAATATACACGGGTGGCGATAAGATATCTCGATTAAGATAATTAGCGACTATGACGAAGCAAATTTAATTATATGGTTCTAATGAAAATGGTACCATCGAACTGACCTGATGATGAAGCCGGAAGGTAGGCACCGGAACTCCGTAGGCAATAAAACAATGTATCCTAGCCGTGTTTGGGCTTATTGGAATTATCATGAGATGCACTTTGGATATAAATTATTTTTAACCGACTTCAAAAAAGGAGGAGGTTCTCAGTTCGTCGGAATCTTTTTTTTTATGTGTGTTCCCCGGTTACTCGAAGACGACTGGAGCGATATGGAAAATTCTTTTTTTGTTTGAAAGGGTATACTTTCCAGTTGGTCCCATTGTCATCAGGTTAGAATCTGATGATGGAATCTTGGAGAAATCGAAGGGACTTTTCAAATTTTACAGGCACACCTATAGGGATTTGGGTATTTTTTATAGTAACTTGTGCATTTGCTCTCGGAAAGCACCATTTGGTAAAGTGGAACTGATGACGAAGACCACAGATGGTGAGATGGCCACCGGAACAACTCAATAATAAGGACTTCATGGGTTGCGATTCGATTACTTTAAAATGATTGCTAAGCAATATTAGCTCTTCACAATGTATATGATGAAGTGGAGGTGATGGTGAAGAATGTTCGCATGACTCGCCAAAATGTAGGGAACATATGATTTTTTTTAACGATTTCTCGTTTGGTCCCATAGCATAAGTTGTTCATAGTGATGAGTACAATGAACCCTTAAGAGGATGTGCGTTATTTAAGTTACAGCTTGTATATATATAATACAACATTAGTTTTAGTTTATGCGAAACCCGAAACACGTGTCTAGTATTTTTATGTAGACACTATGTACAAAATTTCAAAATTGTATCATGAAAAATTACAAAGTTATAAGCTTGTTATGTTACCTGGTTGTCCGTACAAAAACATGGTCACCACGCGGCGTCCCCGCGCCGTCCACGCCTCAAGCGTCGTCTTGCGCTCATTGATAATAATTTGGCAATAGGTACCTACTTACTTACCTAACCGCAAAGAGTATAACTATTATAAATAATGGATCCTAACCGTACGGCGATTGTATTGTAATTAACTGGTGATAACATTTTCCATCATATCTGCAGGCTTTGGACTGTCGTAATGGTCAAGTGTAGGTAGATATTATTATGTAGGTACTTTATTCGTAAATGCGGCGGTAAGTGATGAAATGTAGTCAATACGATTTGTTGCACCTTATGCCAAATACTTAGTTCAAATTCGATAAGTGATGTTGTATAAGTCGATTTCGCAAAAATGTCGCTTATCCCTTTTTGGCTGTTAGGCATCAATAAGTATACTTGTATGGAGGAGACAGATGCAATATAAACCATGAATGAAAAGTGTGTTTTTAACTTTTATTATGTACTAGCTTTTACCCGCGGCTGCGCCCGCGTGTATGTCGGAATATATCAAATTAATACCTACCACCTATCCTACGTGTTAATCCAGGTTCTAAAACATCTGTATGCCACCTCTAAGTTCAATCAACCGTTTTTGCGCCAATCCGGAACATACATCCCGACAAACAACAAACGGACAAAAATTCTAAAAACTATAGTGTGCGCAACAGACTCGTTCAATCACTTCTTTTGAAATATATGCAATGCACAGTTCTGACTTCGTTACTATTTTTAACCGACTTCAAAAAAAGGAGGAGGTTATCAATTCGGTTGTATGTTTTTATTTAATGTTTGTTACCGTTACTCCGTCATTTATTAACCGATTTGAAAAATTATTTTTTTATTTGATAGGACATACTTTCAGATTGGTCCCATTTTTATCAAAATCCAGTTCTGATGATAGGATCCATGAGGAATTGAGGGAACTCGTCAAATATTATTGGCAAACACATAGTGATTTTGGTATTTTCGTCCACAAATCAAGCATTTATATTCAGAAAGTATGATTTGGTGAAGTGGAACTGGCAAAGAAGACCATAGATGGCTACAGGAACTCATCAATGATAAGTGTTTCACGGGTGGCAATAAGATATCTCGATTAAGATAGTTAAACGACTATGACGAAGCAAATTTAAATAAATGCTTCTGATGAAAATTGTACCATTGAACTCAGATCAGTAATAAAACAATGTATCCCAGCTATGTTGGGGCTTATTGGAAATGTCATGAGATGCACTCTGGCTATAAATTATTTTTAACCGACTTCAAAAAAGGAGGAGGTTCTCAGTTCTTAGGAATCTTTTTTTTTATGGTTCCCGATTACTCGAAGACGGCTAGACCGATTTGGAAAATTCTTTTTTTGTTTGAAAGAGTGTACTTTCCAGGTGGTCCCATTGTAATCAGGTCAGGATCTGATGATGGGATCCTGGAGAAATCGAGGGAACTCTTCAATATAGGCACACCTATAGCGATTTTGGTATATTTTATAGTAACTTGTGCATTTGCTCTCAGAAAGCAACATTTGGTGAAGTGGAACTGATGACGAAGACCACAGATAGTAAGATGGCCACTGGAACAAATCAATAATAAGTATTTCACGGGTTGCGATTCCATTACTTTAAAATTATTGTTAAGCAATAGAAGCTCGTCACAATGCATATGGTGAAGTGGAGCTGATGGTGAAGTACCAAGAGAACTCCTCAACAATTAACGTCCCTGCATCGGGAAAAGCAAGATTTCTTATATCATTTTTTTAGTTAATCGAGCCACACAGTAAAATCCTCCTCTTAAAAATCTAATTAATAAAAAAACTACCCCTTCTCACCCCGTCAGGGGTAGTTTTGAAAAACCAGTAGTAAAAAACTTTATTGCTTATTTTGGCAAATATTCATGCCAAGTTTCAAGTTTATTAACCAAATGAATAAGATTTTTCATCTAAACTATATTCACCCCCACAGTGGTGGAATTTAAAAAAATCGTTTAAGATATTTCCAAAACTTGACTCAAAGATTATTCATACCAATTTTCGAGTTAATCAAGCTACGCAGTAAAATTCTCCCCTGTAAAATTGACAACCCCTTTTCACCACGTCCGGAATAGATTTTCGAAAAAACCTTGATACAGGTTATTCTTTATTTTTGGACGTAAGTATAAATACTGAGTTCCGAGTTAATCGGACTGCGTGTTAAAATTCTTCTATACAAATTTTGACACCCCCAATCCCCCTCGTGGGGGTAGCTTAGAAAAACCAAAAATTACAAAGTTCATAATTTACTAAGATAAGTATTTGGGCCAAGTTTCAAGTTTATTAACTCTAGGAATAAGATTTTTCAAACAAACGAAATCCCTCCTTTTCACCCCCTTAAAAGTCGAATTTCCAAAAACCACTTCTTAGTGCTCCCCTACATTATAAAAGAAAGCCGTGTGCAAAATTTCACGTTCCTAGTCCCAGTAGTTTCGGCTGTGTGTGCGTTGATATATCAGTCAGTCAGTTTCTCCTTTTATATACACTTCTGGACACATCTATTGGCCCACCTTAGAGTTTAGGTTTCGATGGCCCCTACCGAAATATGATTGCTAGATTGAACAAAAACTGTTGATGCAGTTTTAAACCTGATACATTTTACCATCTTTTTCGATCGTATTGTTTTAAATTTGAATTCAGAATACCATACGACATGGAGCTACGCCTAACAAGTCGGATATGCGCCTTGTTAAAGGCAATTGATTTTTGAATAAAAAACATGTTTTATCAAATAAAGGTTTAATTTAATAACGCGTGTTGCCTCCATGGGCATCTACCACAGCTCTCATACGATTAGGCATAGAGTTTATCAACCGCTCTATGAAATTTTGAGGGATCATCTCCCATTCCTCTTCTATGGCAGTTTTCAACTCCTGCATCGTCTGGGCAACTGGCTGACGAGCCCTAACACGTCTTTTTAGCTCGTCCCACATATGCTCAATGGGGTTCATGTCTGGGCTTCTGGCTGGCCAGTCCATAACTGTGATGTTCACATCCCGAAGATATTCCCTGACGATGCCGGCCGCATGGGCTCTTGCATTATCATGCATAAAAAGGAAATTTGGGCCCACATAGTCCGCGTATGGTATCACGTGAGGTTCTAAGCACTCACGAATGTACCTTTCAGCATTTAATGTTGGCAGCCGTGGTCCTGTAACAACCTCAAGTTGAGTTTTGCCGCTCGCGGATATACCGCCCCAGACAGTCCATGAGCCACCGCCATAAGCAACCCTCTCTTCAAAGCAGCATTGTGCGAAACGCTCTCCCTTACGTCGGTAGACCTTCTTCCTTCCATCATTGCCATGTAACACAATTTACAAAGTACACGGCTCCAATCTTGCTGTGTCCAATTTAAATGACTGCGTGCGAAATGAAGGCGCGCTGTTCGGTGGGCTCGCGTTAGTTTGGGCCCATTAGCTGGCTTGTGTGGTACCATATCGCATTCTTTTAACCTTCTCCGAACAGTTCGAGCGCTCACAGATACTCCGTGGAAGTCGCGAAGTTGGTTTTGTATCTCAATGGAGGTAAGGTGACGATTTCTCAAGCTGGTCGTCACGATGAATCGATCCTGCCTTTCAGTTGTGACCCGAGATCGTGGCCTTCCTTGGCGACGAACAAAGCCGCCAGTCTCTAGGTACCTCCGATAAACATTTCGGACCGCAGATCGACTTAAATTAAGTTGAGCACTCACGTTTCTTTGGCTGTGTCCGGCCTGAATAAGTGCCACAGCTTGGGCGGCGACTTCAGGTGAAGTATCCATAGATTATTGATAGAACCTCACCTTAATGTTAAGAATAAGTAATGTTTGTTGCAAAACCAAAGATATCAATCACTTTTTCAAGAATTAAATCCAAGTAAACCAATAAAACCAAGTTTTCTTAGTATTCGATTGTTTGATATCAACAAACAGGCTCCAAATTGTCTTTTGTTTCTTTAAATTCTGTGTTCGAAATTCAAAAAAAGACTATTGAATGAAATTGTGAATGTGCCAGGTTCAAAACTGCATAAAAACTTTTTGCTCGACCTAATATAAAATTTTAGCTAGGACCAAACGAAACTGAAAATACAAGGTGGGCCAATAGATGTGTCCAGAAGTGTATATAGATGTGTCAAACCGCCATATTTATTCCTCAGGTATTCCTAAAAGTTATCTGACGATTGAAAAATCAGCCCTAAATGGAAAAAAAACGTATTATTGAAGCTAACTCAAAAACCACTCATCAGAATTTGACCCTTTCAAATAAAAACTTTGCAAAAAGGCAAATTTATGTCGCGCTAAGTCGTGTCAGAAGTTTGGAAGGCGTAGTTTCATCAGGTTTGGACGCCGTCACCAACAAATTATTAAGTCAACCACACGACGACAGATCGGTGACCAAATCTGTCTTCTGACAATCAAGGTCACACATAACATACGACTCAAGTAGCGCAATTTGAAGCATATTACCATTAAAATAATTTATAGCCAGAGTACATCCCATGACAATTCCAATAAGCCCAAACACGGCTAGGATACATTATTTTATTACGGAGTTCCGGTGCCTACCTTCCGGCTTCATCATCAGATCAGTTCAATGCTACCATTTTCATCAGAACCATTTATTTAAATATACTTCGTCTTAGTCGCTTAACTATCTTAATCTAGATATCGCCACCCGTGAAATACTTATCATTGAGGAGTTCCCGTGGACATATGTGGTCTTCTGCATCAGTTCCACTTGACCAAATGATACTTTCTGAATGCAAATGCTTGACTTGTTGATGAAAATACGTAATTAATATTATTTAAATGCCTATAATATTTGAGGAGTTTCCTCAATTCCTCATGGATCCTATCATCAGAACTGGATTTTGATAAAAAGGGACCAATCTGGAAGTATGTCCTTTCAATATAAAAAAAGAATTTTTCAAATCGGTTTAAAAAAATACTTACAACCGAATTGAGAACCTCCTCCTTTCTTTGAAGTCGGTTAAAAATAAAGACTAAAATGTTTCCTCAAGAAGTCAAGATACGAACTATGACTACATTTTCAATCCCTTAAATCTCTTAAAAAGAGGTACTTACACAATTTTTTTAATATTATTTGTGATTTTTCAAATCAACCCCTATTTTAACCCCTTAGGGGATGATTTTTCAAAAACGCTGAACCACATAATTCTTTATTTCCTAGCAAAAGTATGAATTTGAATTTTCATATCCCTAACTTAAAAAATGCAGGGTTTCCCATACAAACTTTCATCCCCTATATCACCTCCTGTAGGGGTATTTTTGAGACAAAAAGTAGCCTATGTCCTTCCCCAGGATGCCTTCTACCTCCTTGCCAAATTTTATCGAAATCCGTTCAGTGGATTCAGCGTGAAAAGGTAACATACAGACAGACAGACAGAGTTACTTTCGCGATTTTGATCTCCAGTTTGACAGGAATGCATGAGTCGTTACTCATTATTTATTTATTTATTCATTTGTTACACCAACAGCAATTCATACAATGAATTAATAATAAAACAAGACAAAGTAAAAGTGCTGCTATGTATGCCTATTACAGGTATAAGCAGCATTCACAATAAAGACAACGACGTAATTATTTAAGAAAACATATTATAAAAATACAGGAAAAAAAAATGGAATAAAATTAGAATACAAAATAAAGTAGGTAGTTATTTGCAATAAACTTAATACAATGATAATTATGACGACATTACAAGTTACATCTATAATCAAGAGTACCTAAAGCCTTTTTGCCTCGAACAGAACCCTAATTGCGTAACACACTATCAATCACTATCTGAATGATTTTGAAACAAATTGCTAGTCCATTGCTTCATATGTTCGAAAAATTTACTGCTCAACAACATAAATAATGCAATGAATGTTGTTGAACTATCAAAATGAAACCGATTCCTACTTAAGAGGATACCGTGTGCGCAGTGGCGCCCTCATCGTTTGTTTGGTTTTTAATTTAATTTTAGAATGAAAATGCAGAAAGTAAGCACGCTATGTTGTGCTCCACAAGACTATACGTTATTATTATTACAAACAGTAGTTATACATTGTTAAGTTTTATTATAATCCTTAAAACGGAAAATAGTGGCCACTAAGCTCCGTTTTATAGATTATAATAAATCTTAAGAATGTAAAACTACTGTTTGTAATAATAATAACGTATAGTCTTGTGGAGCGCAACATAACGTGCTTATTTTCTGCATTTTCATTCTAAAATAAAAGAAATAATCAAACAAACGACGAGGGCGCCACTGTGCGCGCGATATCCTCTTAAGTGTGTTAAATTACCCCGCTGATGTTTAGAAAATTTCGAGAAAAAGACAACACGGCCGTCAACATCCTATTAGTAGATGATGATTAATGAGAATTGTTAATAGAGGCTTGCCATAACAATTTCATCAGTTCAGAAGTAATCTAAAGATACGAGAGTAGGTACCTACTTCACATTGATAAGGAAAACAATACGCTGCACACTTATGTGCAAACCAGTAACTCAGTGTTTGTAATTCCGCAAATATTTGAACACGTAAATATTTACTGAAAACCCGCAATATTTATTTGCGCTCGATTCTTCCAAGAATACGATACAATATAAAATAACATTCATTTATTTGTGCAATTACTTTAATTGTTTATTTAAGTTCCCTGACCTGTAAGTCATGAACATAAATGATGTCATGCGTTATCAGCCGTTCACTTAGGCCCATCCCATGTGTAGCCTTTTCCCCATTGATGGCTTACTTATTTAGCTTTATTTAATTACCACAACAACATTCGATGATACGATCTTCTTGGGATATTTTATTGCTCACCATTCAATTCATTAATCACACACCAAATTTGGTCCTAGTGCCTATTGTGAGTAACCTAGGTTTTTTTATATTTCTGTGGTATTTCCCCTTTACACGATTTTACCCAGTTCTGACAAATAGGCCTAATATAGGTATAGTATTTGTATCTTACGAAGCGACACGCGCTTTACATGTGGTCACCAAGTGTACAAACACGCTGTGAATGTGTGTGTAAGCGCAGGAGCTCTCGGTACCGTCCGAGACAATGGCGACGTCGGAAGTGTGTGTGTGTTATGTGTTGACGCTACTCGTCGTCACGCGCCCATTCACAGCGTGTTTGTACACTTGGTACAGCGCGAGTCTCTTCGTGAGATAAAAATACTAGGTATAATAACGGTATTTATTCATCATTGACTTTTACTTCGGCCACATTGTCCGCAGAGTTGTCAAACACATGGAACGTCTATTGGTGACAGGAAACATAGAGGGCAAAAGACCTAGGCCGAAGCCCTAAACGGTGGTCGGAACAAATATCGGAGCAACTGGAGATACCTATCAGCGCCGCACTCCACCAGCACCATAATTGCGGAACACACAAGCTGAATGATTTTGAACCATATTGCTAATCCGTTGCTTCATTCATATGTTCGAAAAATTTGTCTGCTCAACAACGTAACTAACGCAATGAATGTTGTTCAACTGTCAAAATGAAACCGATTCCTACTGGAAGTGTGTTCCTCAAGTGTGTTTAAACCATCGAGCCACTTTTTGAAGTGAAAGCTTCTTTAGGCGCGTTGAGCACTTTTTGGTAAGGGAAAATCTTACGGATCCGCGAAATGCGACATGCTCTAACGAGTTCAACGACTCAATGCTAGAGGGCGCAAATTGCTTTGAAATGGATGTCGTATTCGCATGCAACTGATAGTTTTAAGTTTTCACTTCTGTCGGCAGTTCCTATGACTGCATTGTATTTCGGACCTTATTCCATGCTATTTTGTATTTCGAACCTTATTCCGACTGAAGTAAATGGGAAAGGTCGGGCAAAGCTAATTGTAGATGGCGTGGTCATAGCTAGGTCCCCACGGCCTAACAATAAATTTGACATTTCGTTCATTCGTATTTGCTTTTATTTCGCCATTTCGCTATTTTCGGTGATTTTAATATTTTAAATTATGTATTTGACATGGAAAGTGTCGGAATTTAAAACCATAAATATATCCTCAGTCTCTTTCTTTAAAATGTTTCTACTCTGGTTAATTTATAAAACATCTCTACGCCACCATCCACTAGCTTTCATCCACTAGCTTTAAGCCACCATCTTTTAATTTTAGGGTCTCTCGGGAAATGGTCGACTCCAATTTCGGAGTACCTATTTAGTTTCACAACAACGCATCATTTTCGCAAAAATAAAATAAAATCACCTCACACCTTGTATTATTAGCTTGTGTTGGGAACTAGCTACGACAGCGCCATTTTGACAGTTGCCTTCCCCATTAACAACAAACTTAAGACTCGAGTTTAAAATCAGTTTTTGTCAAAACTTTGACATTGTCGAAATAAAGTTCGAAATTCAAAAATGGCTCGATGGTTTAAACATTTTGATCAAAAAGACCGGCAAAATTTCATGAGTCCATCTCGAAAAGGGCGGTTTCTTGAGTACCTACGGACGGGAACAAAGCCGACCTTGATGAGGCATCGTATAGTTTTAGATTGAACCATTATGATTTTATTTCTGAAGCGGATGCATAAAACGAGACCTGTCAGAGCTGCATCCTATTGCGCGATAATAATATCTTGTCTACGTACCTATTATCATCAATAAAAATATTCCTCCGGTTCTATCATTATTTCCGTCTCAGACAAGGCGCAAGCGCAGCAGCTCAGTTTCTTGATATGACGACCGGGATTTCCAACCAGGTACTTACCTACCGAGAGCTTAACAAGTTAAAACCACCATTTCATCAGCAAAACCTTGACCTGTGTTCGTTACAAGGCATTTAAAAAAACCAACGACGATAACAGTCCCTTTTTGTGCGGGATACACATTTATGTGCTGGGTTGGTGAGGAATAAAACCAGTGTTGAAGCTTGAAGCCTTCTTTAATCTTCTTGTAGTGTTCCTATTTCTTCAACTGCTGCCCGCTGACTGTGCCGATACCGTTTTTTTTTTTTTTTTTTTTTTTTTCCTAACTATGGCATCTCGTAGTTGGCCAAGAGTGGCCGTGACTACTTAACCGGTCAATCCTGTGGCTGCCTTAAGCTAACTCAAAGCCTCCAGCCAGGGGCGTGTTACTTACAATACTAAGTGACTGCGCGCTAAGGGCACCCCCTGTGGGGTACGAACCTCGGCTTAGGGCGTCACTGGGGGGACAGCAAGTTTGGGACAGGCTGGATCAAAATTGGATAATTATTATTAATCTGGGGAATTTAAAGCTACAGGCTCAGCTTCGGCGCGGGCTGGCGCTTCTTCGAGCAAGGGTCGGGGGGAATTATTAACTCGGGGTTTTCGCGCTGGACCTCGGCGGCGGGGTCGGAATGTCGGTTTTTTGTGTCTGTGTATTGTACTAGAAGCCCTATTGCTTTCCTGGAGGAGAGTAATAGGGTCGTCTGGGACTAATAGTGTGTGCCTCGGACGGCGGACTTTACTAATATTGGAGGGGGTATATTTAGCGGCCGCGACAACTAGGGGGTTGCGATGTTTGGCGGCGGTATCAAAGAAACGCTTGGAGTTGCGTTTCATGAACTGGAGGATGGTGGGGATTTTGAGATCGAGATGGAGGATCTCGTTCCGGACATAAAAGGGGGATCCCGTGATCATTCGGAGGGCACGGTTCTGTAGGGTCTGCATCCTATGGATGTGGTGGGGTTTCGCGTGAGCAAAGACTGCACAGGCGTACGTCATAATAGGACGTATGCACGCCGTGTAAATGCGCAACTTGCACTTTAGTGACAACTTGCTTTTTGCATTCATTATCGAGTGGAGTCTACCGAGAGCGAAAGCGGCGCGCGAACGAACCTTCTTTATGTGCTCTGCGAAGGTGAGGTGCTCATCGAGAATCACACCTAGATATTTGGCTCGCTTCTCCCAAGGGATAGGCTTACCGAACATGGAGATTGGTCGGGGGGGGGTGGGCCTATGGCGCGGTTTTGAATAAAGAACCGCTTGACTTTTGTCGGGATTCACTTCAATTCTCCACTTCCTGAACCAGTCGCCAAGTTTGGTGACCGCTCTTTGGAGAGTGAGAGAGATCGAGGCTTGTTTGGTACCCGAGCAGTAAATGGCCGTGTCGTCTGCGAACAGAGCCAACTGTGCCTTTTTGCTCCTGGGTATGTCGCTGGTGAACAGCGTGAAGATGAGGGGGGCAAGCACAGAGCCCTGGGGGACGCCTGCGCGGATTGGGTGGGGGGAGGATAGTGCTCCTTCGATGCGATAGCGGAAGGTGCGGTTCGACAAGAAGTCTCGTAAGATGAGTACGAGACGGTCCGGCACACCGAGTTGGTAGAGCTTATATAATAAGCCGTTGTGCCAGACTCTGTCGAACGCTTTCGCTATGTCGAAGTATATAACACCCGTCATCATGCCACGCTGGAAGCCAGCGCTTATGTGTTCGATGATGCGGTGGGCCTGATGCACACAAGAGTGCTGGGTTCGAAAACCAAACTGTTCGTTTGGGATGAGGCCTTTTGTTTCGGCATAGTCTCTGAGACGCTTATAAATAAGTTTCTCATAGACTTTGCCGAGGACATTGAGCAGACTGATGGGGCGGTAGCTCGAGGGCTCAGATTTGGGCTTTCCAGGCTTAGGGATGCCGATGACAGTGGCCTTTTTCCATGCATCTGGGAAGATGTTATTGCTCATGGCACCATTGAAGATGGTGGTCAGTAGCATTATGAGGTGGGCAGGGAATAGTTGTATTACCCTGTTTGTGATGCCGTCTGAGCCGGGAGCTTTACGGGGCTTTAAACCCTTGATGATATCATGCACTTCGTCTGGAGTGACGGGAGGCAGAGGATAGTCAGGGTTTTCGACGGGGGGAAGGGAGGCTCTACGTTCGACTTCAGCGTCGACTTTTGACAAGTGAGCTTGGTCTACTGGTTGAGAGCTGGGAGAGCATTGAGCCTCGAGGCTGTTGGCTAGGCATTCAGCCTTGTCAGCATCGTCGAAGGCGATGGTCTTGTCAGGGCGGAGTAGGGGGGGCATGGAGACTACTTCATTGGACTTTAGTTTCCTTTGAAGTTCCCAGAAGGCCTGATGAGTGGGCTCTAGGTCGCTTAGCATCCTGTCCCAGCCAGCGGTACGCAGCTCCGCTAGGCGTGTTTTCACAGCTCGCTGTAAATGGCGCATATGGGCTTTGTTCGCAAGGCAGGGGAAGTTGCTGTATGCACGGACAGCCGCGTTCTTCTCGCGCAACAGTTCACGCACATCGTCCGGCAATCTCCAGCGACGGTCATCGTCCGCTGGAGTTACCTTTGAACAGTCGTTCAGGACTGATTGTACGTGCTCAGTGAGCGAGTCGATCGCGGCCGTCGTGTCTGCGACAGAGTCGAACTGATCAGGGATGGAGTCCAGGTGTTGGGAAGAAGTGGATTTCAGGCTATTGCTTACTTTCCTCCAATCTGTGACTATTTTGGTGAGAGGGGGTTGAGTGGGGTCATGGAGACCGACACGGGGGGCCAGTTTCATGACCACTGGTCGGTGGTCAGAGGAGAGCTCTTGTACCGCCTCTATAGAATCCAACCGTAGGTTGATATTCTTCAGAAGCGCTATGTCGAGGACGTCGGCGGTATGGTTGGGGTCGTGGGGAAAATGGGTTGGAGTCATCGGGGCGATGACATCGAAGTTTAGTATGGGGCAGAGCCCGAACAGTTGTCTTCCTCTGGTTGAGGTGGTGTTGCTGTTCCAGGCAGGGTGTTTGGCGTTGAGGTCGCCCGCTATGATAACGGAATCACTCAGGCCGAAGAGGGCAGAGAGGTCGTCAGAAATCGACTGGGGATTTTCTGACGAGGTTTGGGGGGGAACATAGGCCGATACTAGGGTGATCGGTTGGTGGCCTGACATGCCTAGCCGGCATACAGACACTTCTAATTTGGATAGGGGGGGAGGGTCCATAGGGATGCAGTGAAGAACCTTTCTATAGTAAATGAGGGTGCCACCCTTGTGACACCGAGACCTGTCGTTGCGAACTACGCAGTAGTTAGCGATTGACGGGTTACGGACGTTGGGCTTGAGGAAGGATTCCTGTATAAGGAGAATATCAATTTGATGATCACGGAGGAACTCGGCGATCTCATCGCGTTGGTCGCGAATGCCATTGGCATTGAAGTAGCCTAATTTAAGGGATCGGGGCTTAGTTCTCCCTTTGGCTTCTTTATCCATAGTGGGGGTTGGGAAGGTTGGCGAAGGAGGATAAGGCTTGCGTGATCTCGGGATATGAGTTATATATCTCCAGAATCTGCAGAAGGTTGCCAGCATTTCTGGCAGCGACTAATTCGCTTGCCATTTTCCTGGCGCGTGGAGTGAGGAAGGCCGTGAAGGTGCCCGAAATAATATTGAAGGGGTCGAGGGGGTTAGGGCCAACCGTAGTCGGCGAGTGGGGGGGTGCATTACCGGCTGCAGGGGCGGTTTTAGGCGCTTGCACCGGTCTCGGGGGGAGGGTGGGGGCGGGCGCGGCGGCGCGGTTGCGGGGGTCCATCAGCGCTGGGATGGATGGAGGTGGGGGGCTGGTTTTGGCCAGGGCCGGGAAAGCCCTTTGATGGTTAAGGGCCGTCCAGGGGCTAGGCCTTTGAGGGCTTAGCCGTTCTGGCATTTGGGTCGAAGGGGCGGGGGCTTCCCTTTGCTGGCGGGCGACTGCGCGCTTGGCCAGTTTGGGGGATAATTTCGGGGCTTTAGGGCAGCCCCGGTAATTTGCCGGGTGACCTGACTCACCACATAGCACACAGCTAGGTGGCTCGGTGCAGAGGGTACGGTCTTTAGGGCGGGGGCAGTCAGAAGTGCCGTGCTCGCCCAGGCACTTGACGCACCTGGGTTTGGCGTGGCAGTTCTTCTGCGCGTGGCCGTATAGCTGGCATCGGTGACATTGGCCGATGAAGCCATATTTGTTGGGCTTCTGGATTTCGAAGCCCACGAGATGACAGATGGTTTTTACACCAAAGATGGGGTGATGCCCTTCAGTTGGGGGACAGACAACGAGGACCATGTCGAATGCATGGCCGCCTCTGGCGCGGTGCATACGGTGGACCTCTGCAACCGGAATATGTTGGGCCTCTAGATCGGCCTTGATGGCGTCAGTAGGGATTTCTTTCGGAATCCTACGAATTACCACTCGGGTCTGGCGCTCTTCGGGAAGAGTGTAGGTGTGGAAGGACACACCTCTCGCCCGAAGGAGCCTGGTGAGCTCCCTATAGTCCTTGGACGTAGGGATGCTCACTTTGATACCCTGCTGGGTAGAGCGGGCGTTGGTGAAACCGATCTTTTGCTCGGTGCACCAATGGGACACATCTGTCCACTTTGCCTTGTCCTGAATGAACACAGGCGGGGGGGGTGCCAGCTTCTTGGGGGCAGAAGAAGCTGGAGTCAGGGCGGGGGGGGCATCCTGGGAGGAGGATGAGGGGGCGCTATTTGCCGCGGAGGCAGGGGTAGCAGATACAGGCTTACCGGCCTGGGACGGACTGGCTGGGATGGGTGCCGTGGGGACAGAGGCAGAGGAGGAGGTGGGGGCAGGGGCGGCGGGGATGGCTGCCGCCAGAGGCTTTTTGGCCTTACCGGCCTTTGAGGAGGCGCTCTTCTTCCTCTTCCCTCCCTTTCCGACGACTTGATAGTCGTCTGAGGAGGAGGAGGAGGAAGTGAGAGAGATGGCGTCTTCGGACTCTGAGTCCGAAGGAGGGGTGGAGGTGTCCATCACCTCGGGCTGGGGTGAGACTACGGACGGCATCGAAACCGCCGTAGGAGGGGTGCCCCTGTCTGCTACAGGGGGGGAAAGCGGGCTCTCGAGAGCCTCGCTTGGGTCGACGTGGCGACTACGCCAAGCCTTCCCGTATTTCAGCAAGAAATCGGGGTCCTTAAAAAGGACCTCTCTTGCAAAAGCTACGATGTCTGCGTCAGACATCGTAGCAAAAGGGAAAAAAGAAAATAAGACAGTAAGGGGACCTAATGATCCTACTCCTACTCCCCGGGTGGATGGGCCCGGGGATGTGTGGCCCTCCCTGTCGGGTGCAGACAGGGAGGTGTGTACCTACTGGTGAGCCCTAGAGCTGAAACCTGTCGCCAATCTTAATGTGCGACAGGGCCCTGACCAGTCTAGTGCGAAGGGTGTAGACACACCCTAAAGACACTAGGTGAGTAACTGTGGAAGGAAAACTGTCACCAGAGCCGACTAGGAGACCCCCCAAGGCCGGTTAACTCTGGGACCCGTCCAATTGACTGCTTTACCCTGAAGGGGCTCAGCGGGTGTGTTGGGTCAACACCCCCTTGACTTGGTTGTCACCGTGAGGTATCCGTCAAGGACCACGAAACTGTGGTTTTTACCCTGAGGGGGTCAAGGAGACACGCCGAACGTTTATGAGACGGACGACGTTAAAGAAACAGTCTGTCAACGATCGCCTTGAAAAAGGCAATAATTGATAACGGTGGTGCAGTCAGAGACTACGGGAGTCGGTGCGTGACGTGGCGTCACGAGCGAGCGTCGATGGCGGTGAGTCAGCGGTGAGTCAGCGGTGCAGCGAGCGAATGCGTCAGCGGCACGACCGTCCACAGCGGAGTCGAGCGAGGGAAATGACTTGTGCCGATACCGAAATCCCTCCAGATATTTATACAAAAATGGCTAATGAAATGTGGGCAGTCTGATTGGTCAGCCAATCAGAGCACGGGAATATTTAGCCAATCAGAATAGAGTCGATTTCGGCACAGTTAGCTTAAATACGACGAAACTTTACCTTAATGAGAGCCGCGTGACATTATTTGCGTTTTTCTCTCTCTATTATCTGTAAAACTATGGTAAAGCATATATTTTACATTCTATAAACTAAGATCTATTTAACAAAAATACAAAATATAAAGAAACATGAAGTACTATTTACAAGACATCTTAACTTACTATTGTGAACACTATAACTATACTATACATATAACTGTTTGTCTGTCACTGTCCCGCACATCACTCCCGCCGTGCGACTGCGTCGCATTACAACTTGGTGTGGGCAGGTCGTCCGTAGGCAGGGGCAGGATCACCAGCTTCCTCACCGGCCGGCGCAGGACACCTCCCTTGGTCTGCACGTCCACCGTCCGCACGATGCTGTCGGGTCCGGGATATACCGCGATGACTCGTCCTCGTATCCACACGTTGCGGGGTAGGTTCGGGTCGACGATCTGCACGAGGTCATTCACTTTGACCTCTTGACCTCGTCCGTGGGGCTCCCGCCGGTGTTGGAGCTCGGGAAGGTACTCCTTTACCCAGCGGAGCCAGAAGATGTCGGCGAGTCTTTGTGCCGCTCGCCAGCTGGACCGGGAGATGGTGTCCTGCTCGGAGAACGTGCCCGGTTGTGGTACGCGCCCAGGACCTCCCAGCAGGAAGTGATTGGGAGTCAGGGCCTCTGGATCCTCTGCGCTGACAGAGACGTGGGTCAGCGGACGGCTGTTGACGGTGTACTCCACTTCAGCTAGTAGAGTGGTGAGGACTTCTTCGGTGGGGTGGCGCTCGTGGAGTGTTGCTGCGAGCGCAGTCTTCACGGAACGCACCATGCGTTCCCAGGCACCACCCATGAACGGAGCTCCGGGCGGGATGTAACGCCAGGAGATGGTCCTCTTCGCAGCTTCCTCCGCTGTCGCTGCGTCGATTGTTCGTCGAAGTTCCTTGTCGGCAGCCTTCAGGTTGGTGCCGTTGTCCGACCAAATTTCAGCCGGGCAGCCACGTCGCGCGATCATTCGTCTGACCGCCATTACCGCTGAATCGGCGCTGAGCGAGCCGACGACTTCGAGATGGATGGCTCGCGTCGTGAGACACGTGAAGATGGCTACATATCTCTTCTGTTTGGTACGTCCGATGGTCACGGAGAGAGGTCCAAAATAATCTATCCCGGTGAAGGTGAAGGGTCGCTTGTGATGTGCTAAGCGACACGCTGGTAAGTCTCCGGTTCTCGGATACGGCGGCACTTGAGTCTTCATGCGGCAGAAGAGGCATTGTCGAAGGATTGCGCGCGTGATGGGTCGCAATCTTAGTACCCAGTACTGTTGGCGACATTCGTTGATCGTTGCCTCGACGCCGGTGTGATGTAGCTGTCGGTGTACTGCCCGTATCCATAACTTCACCGTTGGATGATCCCCGTCGACCACTAGCGGGCTCTTGACGTTTTCTTGTATGTCCCTGGCCGCTCGGATGCGGCTCCGAAGTCGGAGTGAACCATTGATGGACTCGATGCTCAGCTGGTGAAGGCGGCTCTCCTTGGCGATTGGCCTCCCGTTTTTCAATTTCTCTATCTCTTCTGTGAAGGCTTCTTCTTGTGAAGACCGCATCAGTAGCTCTTCTGCTTTCTTGAGGACCTCGGCCGTGACTGGGAGCAGGTTAAGTGTCGATCTCTTTCTCGGTACGGGTGCCTGCTGTTTCACTGCTGTCGGCTTGTTCTTCCTCCATGTGGGATCCGCTTCTTTATTTTTCTTTGTTCGTCGGTAGTTGACCTTCTGGTTGGGGGCTCTGCAGAGGTCGATGAACTGCAGAACACGTGCTGTCGCATACCGGAGCCGATCCCAGCTGGAGAACTTCGCTGGATCAGGTAAACTCTCTGCTAGCCTCAGTCTTCTTCTATTGATCATGTGGTGCGTCTTCTCTTCTTCGGAAGGTTCTTCCGCTGTTGTCTTCACAGGTTCCATTGGCCAGTAGTCTTCCGTCAAGTGGAGGAAATCTGGCCCTTTGTACCATCGATGATTCTTGTCGAAGGCGGTTGGTACATCTCTTGTTGCGTCGTCAGCAACATTCTGCTTCGTCGGAACCCAGCGCCAGTCGTTGACTTTGGAGCTCTCTTCTATTGCTGCGAGACGGTGAGCCACGTAGGGTTTGTAAGAACGTGACCCTGTCCTTATCCAGGTGAGTACCGTCTTGCTATCGGTCCAGAACACTTTTCTGTCGGGCTTCCTCTCGTGCTCTTCTATGACTGTGTCGGCGAGTCTGGTCCCCATAACTGCTGCTTGTAGCTCCAGTCTTGGTATGCTTGTCAACTTTAGCGGTGCCACCTTTGCCTTGGCCATGATGAATGATATGCCAACTTCGCTGTCCGGCGTTACTGCTCTCCAGAACAGGACCGTAGAGTAGGCCGATTCGCTGGCGTCGCTGAAGACGTGGAGTTCGAGGGAAGCGGCATCGCTGTAGTGTAGATACTGCCGCGGGATTGTTACGTCGTGAAGACTTTTCAAGTGTCCCATCCACGACTCCCACTGCTCCGTCAAGTCTTCATCGATCCGGTCGTCCCACGGTGTTCCTCGGCGCCAAACTTCTTGGAGTAACTGTTTTGCCCTAATGGTGACAGGCGAGGCGAATCCTAACGGGTCGAAGAGTGACATGACGATGCGCAAGGCTTCTCTCTTCGTTGGCTGCTTTCCTTCGATTAGTGTCGAAGGTATTCGTGCTAAGTTGAGGTTGAACGTCAGCTCGTCTGAGCTTATTTTCCAGATGACGCCTAATACTCGTTCTGTTTGTTCTTCCGTCTTGTACAGCTCCAGCTCTTCTATGTGGTGTTCCTCTCCCAGTGCCTCTAGGAGTGACGCTGAGTTCGATTTCCATTGCTTCAGTTCGAAGCTGGCCTTCTTGTGCACTTCGCGCACACTCGTTGTTATCTTCACTGCATCTTCCAGGCTTCTGAAGCTATCGAGATAATCATCGACGTAGTGTTTGTCTATGATAGCAGCTGCGGCTTCCGGATGAGTCTTCTCATGTTGTTTGGCGTTCAAGTTCTTGACGTAGATTGCTGTCGATGGTGAACTCGATGCCCCGAAGATCAATGAAGTCATCCTGTACTCCTCCGGAGGTAGGTTGTCGCGGCGATCCCCACGCCACAAGTACCGCAGTGCGTCTCGGTCTTCGGTGCGTAGCTTGACCTGCATGAACATCTCCTTGATGTCTGCTGTGACCCCGATGAGATGCTGTCGGAAGCGCATGATGACACCCGGTAGCGATTGAAGCAAATCCGGACCTTTGAGAAGCATATCGTTGAGGGCTACTCCTCTGGTCTTGGCGGCGGCGTCATGCACAACGCGTAGTTTGTCCGGCTTCATGGGGTTGATGACCGCGAAGTGAGGCAGGTACCAAGTCTTCTCCGGATTTTTCTGTGGCGGCGCGGGCTCGGCGTAGCCCTTTCCTATAAGGGCGTCCATCTGTTCGACGTACTTCTTCTTGAGGACCGGGTCGCGATCGATCTTCTTTTCAATGTTGAAGAGCCTCTTCAGTGAGTTTTCGTAATTATCTGGGAACTTGATGTCTTCCTTTTTCCAGAGGAGGCCAGTCTGATATCTTGTTTCTTCGATCTTTTCAGTTGTCTGTTCCAGTATTCGAAGTGCCTTCTCTTCTGGATCGGTCTTCGGTCTCTTCGGGTTTATGCAGAGGGCGTCCGTCTCGAAGTATCTCTTCACCAGGTCCTCGAGGTCATCTTTAGCTTCCTTCATATGCGACACGAAGTCAATCTTCTGACCGAAGGAGTTCGTTTGGCTTCCATGGAGTACCCATCCAAGCGGCGTGAGAGATGCCACTGGATGGTCCTTGTCTCCTTTCCTGGTTTCTTTAGTCAGCAGAAGATGCCAGTTATCTTGCCCGATGAGTACGCGCGGCTTCGCATTAGAGTATGTGAGATGTGTCTTGATGTCCGATAGGTGTGGACATCCCTCCACTAACTCTTGTGGAACTCGTTGAGAGGAGACTTGTAAGTTCTTCACTGTTCTTGCTTGAATTTGCTCTTCTCGATTGTTGACCCCTTTCAGCCCGATGGTTACCCTTCTTGATGTCGATTCAGCCGTCTTCAGCTCGTTGATGGTTTCTATCTTCAGTGGATCTAAAGGTCCTGTAGCTCCTATGCTCTCAGCGACGTCGTTGTCGACGAGCGTGACCGTTGATCCGTCGTCCATCAGTGCGAATGTGTTGACAGCTCCCTTTGGCCCCTTCACCTGGACCGGCAGGATCTTCAGATAGGATTGCTTCTTTATTGTCCACGTCGAATTGATTACTTCTATCGCCTCGTTGTTTTCTGTCTCCTCTGCCTTTTCTATCCTCTTTTCATAATGAAGTAGCTTGTGGTGCGTGTACTTGCACCCGTTGACACCACATGGTTTCGTTCGGCAGTTGTGAGTCTTGCTTCTATAACGTAGGCATTTGAAGCAGAGGCGCTTGGACTTCGCAGCATCCCATCTCGAATTGGCTTCCATCTTCTTAAATGTGTCGCACTCCGTCGCGTTGGTGTGGCTTGTCTCGTCGCACACGAAGCACTTCGGTGTGTTGTTCTTCTCTGTGACGTTGGTGACTCGCTGAGTCTTCTTGTGTGGTGCGGCTGTCGATGGTGCTGCCACCTGTTCAGGAAGCGCATAGGGTCCGCACAGTTCAGCTTCCCTCTTGAAGAATCTATCTAGTTTGATGAGGCAGGGATCTTCTTTTGGTTGCGTCGATGAGAAGTCATAGTAGCGGTACCGAAGCGTCGGCGTCAGCTTGTCCACTAATGTCTTCGCAAGTTCGGGGTTGTACATGTAGTTGAAACAACCCAATGTCTTCAATGTTGCTACGACGTTGGAGATCTTAGTGGCGAATATGCAGATGTCTCTCGGTGACTCGGAGAGGCGTGGCAGACTTCGAAGGGTTTCTATTTCTATTATGGCGATTGACTCTGGTCTTCCGAATCTTGACTCCAAAGTCTTCATCACCTCAGAAGGGTGTGCGTTGGTGATGAGCAATCCTTCTACCGCTTCTCTGGCCTTCCCCTTCAAGTTTCTTCGTAGCCTGTTGATGTTCTCGACGGTGCTGAACATCGGTTCAGACTCGTAGTAGGCGGCGCGGAAGGGTAGCCACTCCTGATGCGACCCGCTGAAGAAAGGTAATTCGATGAACTTGGGTCGCTGGGCGGCGCTGATAGCCCTAGTGATAGCTTCAGCTAGGAGGGCTAGGTCCCCTTGACCTCCCGCCGGTGTTCGATGAACTTCTTCTTGTTTCGGTGGTTCTTCGTGGACGATCGTCGGCTCCGGCGGAGGGCGGTGTGGCTCGTTGGCGATGGTTAGAACGGGGCGAGTCACCTGGTTATCCAACCAGTTGTCCACTCGGGCGTTGACTTCTGAGTAGAGGGAGACATCATCTTCTTCTCCTTCTTCTTCTTCTTCTTCCTCCGTTTCCAGCGCGGCCAAGCGTGCAGCAGCTAGTTCGACTTGGAGGCGGAGCAAATCTTCCTTTGCTTTGGCGATTTTTTGCAACTTCGTCTTGCTATGCGTCGATCCCCCCCCTCCCCTCTTCTTGCTAGGGGGACGGAGGAGCTGTGGGCCGGTTGGTTTCGACGTACCGGCATTCTTGACAACTCGTTTCACTGTCGAGGCGTCAGTATCACGGCGATTTTCTCTAGAGGTGACAGCGGCGGGTGGCTTCATCAGCTGTTTCGATTTCGCACCTGCAGTGAGTGTCGTCGCGGCGGAGAGGGCGACAGAGGGTGCGGCGACACCGGCGGGGTGCGAGGCGGGGGGCGCGATGGCGACCGAAGGGGGGGGCGCGGTGGCTGCCGACGCGGGGGTGCTGACGACTGAGGCGATGGCAGCGGAAGTCACTGTGGTTGGGTCGGTCGTCGCGGAGGTGAAGGTCTGGTCTGAACTCTCCGTGGCAGTCGTCCCTGTCTGTGTCGATTCGGATGTGGCTTCCGTGCTGGTATCCGTCGTAGAAGTCCCTGTAGTGGCTTCCGATGATGACGGCTTTTGTTCACCCGACGGCTTGCGGCCCTTACCCTCGGAGCGCGTAACGGGCATGATGTCAGCTGATCTTCGAAGTCGATGATACTAACACGAAGATTAAGTAATTTCTTCAAAGCTTCTTCACTATAGCACTATCTTCAGGTAATATTCCCCACAATATCCGGTGCTCGAAGGACCATTAAATGTGCGGGATACACATTTATGTGCTGGGTTGGTGAGGAATAAAACCAGTGTTGAAGCTTGAAGCCTTCTTTAATCTTCTTGTAGTGTTCCTATTTCTTCAACTGCTGCCCGCTGACTGTGCCGATACCGTTTTTTTTTTTTTTTTTTTTTTCCTAACTATGGCATCTCGTAGTTGGCCAAGAGTGGCCGTGACTACTTAACCGGTCAATCCTGTGGCTGCCTTAAGCTAACTCAAAGCCTCCAGCCAGGGGCGTGTTACTTAAAATACTAAGTGACTGCGCGCTAAGGGCACCCCCTGTGGGGTACGAACCTCGGCTTAGGGCGTCACTGGGGGGACAGCAAGTTGGGACAGGCTGGATCAAAACTTGGATAATTATTATTAACTGGGGAATTTAAAACTACAGGCTCAGCTTCGGCGCGGGCTGGCGCTTCTTCGAGCAAGGGTCGGGGGGATTTATTAACTCGGGGTTTTCGCGATGGACCTCGGCGGCGGGGTCGGAATGTCGGTTTTTTATGTTTGTGTACTGTACTAGTAGCCCTATTGCTTTCCTGGAGGAGAGTAATAGGGTCGTCTGGGTCTAATAGTGTGTGCCTCGGACGGCGGACTTTACTAATATTGGAGGGGGTATATTTAGCGGCCGCGACAACTAGGGGGTTGCGATGTTTGGCGGCGGTATCAAAGAAACGCTTGGAGTTGCGTTTCATGAACTGGAGGATGGTGGGGATTTTGAGATCGAGATGGAGGATCTCGTTCCGGACATAAAAGGGGGATCCCGTGATCATTCGGAGGGCACGGTTCAGTAGGGTCTGCATCCTATGGATGTGGTGGGGTTTCGCGTGAGCAAAGACTGCACAGGCGTACGTCATAATAGGACGTATGCACGCCGTGTAAATGCGCAACTTGCACTTTAGTGACAACTTGCTTTTTGCATTCATTATCGAGTGGAGTCTACCGAGAGCGAAAGCGGCGCGCGAACGAACCTTCTTTATGTGCTCTGCGAAGGTGAGGTGCTCATCGAGAATCACACCTAGATATTTGGCTCGCTTCTCCCAAGGGATAGGCTTACCGAACATGGAGATTGGTCGGGGGGGGGTGGGCTTATGGCGCGGTTTTGAATAAAGAACCGCTTGACTTTTGTCGGGATTCACTTCAATTCTCCACTTCCTGAACCAGTCGCCAAGTTTGGTGACCGCTCTTTGGAGAGTGAGAGAAATCGAGGCTTGTTTGGTGCCTGAGCAATAAATGGCCGTGTCGTCTGCGAACAGAGCCAACTGTGCCTTTTTGCTCCTGGGTATGTCGCTGGTGAACAGCGTGAAGATGAGGGGGGCAAGCACAGAGCCCTGGGGGACGCCTGCGCGGATTGGGTGGGGGGAGGATAGTGCTCCTTCGATGCGATAGCGGAAGGTGCGGTTCGACAAGAAGTCTCGTAAGATGAGTACGAGACGGTCCGGCACACCGAGTTGGTAGAGCTTATATAATAAGCCGTTGTGCCAGACTCTGTCGAACGCTTTCGCTATGTCGAAGTATATAACACCCGTCATCATGCCACGCTGGAAGCCAGCGCTTATGTGTTCGATGATGCGGTGGGCCTGATGCACACAAGAGTGCTGGGTTCGAAAACCAAACTGTTCGTTTGGGATGAGGCCTTTTGTTTCGGCATAGTCTCTGAGACGCTTATAAATAAGTTTCTCATAGACTTTGCCGAGGACATTGAGCAGACTGATGGGGCGGTAGCTCGAGGGCTCAGATTTGGGCTTTCCAGGCTTAGGGATGCCGATGACAGTGGCCTTTTTCCATGCATCTGGGAAGATGTTATTGCTCATGGCACCATTGAAGATGGTGGTCAGTAGCATTATGAGGTGGGCAGGGAATAGTTGTATTACCCTGTTTGTGATGCCGTCTGAGCCGGGAGCTTTACGGGGCTTTAAACCCTTGATGATATCATGCACTTCGTCTGGGGTGACGGGAGGCAGAGGATAGTCAGGGTTTTCGACGGGGGGAAGGGAGGCTCTACGTTCGACTTCAGCGTCGACTTTTGACAAGTGAGCTTGGTCTACTGGTTGAGAGCTGGGAGAGCATTGAGCCTCGAGGCTGTTGGCTAGGCATTCAGCCTTGTCAGCATCGTCGAAGGCGATGGTCTTGTCAGGGCGGAGTAGGGGGGGCATGGAGACTACTTCATTGGACTTTAGTTTCCTTTGAAGTTCCCAGAAGGCCTGATGAGTGGGCTCTAGGTCGCTTAGCATCCTGTCCCAGCCAGCGGTACGCAGCTCCGCTAGGCGTGTCTTTACAGCTCGCTGTAAATGGCGCATATGGGCTTTGTTCGCAAGGCAGGGGAAGTTGCTGTATGCACGGACAGCCGCGTTCTTCTCGCGCAACAGTTCACGCACATCGTCCGGCAATCTCCAGCGACGGTCATCGTCCGCTGGAGTTACCTTTGAACAGTCGTTCAGGACTGATTGTACGTGCTCAGTGAGCGAGTCGATCGCGGCCGTCGTGTCTGCGACAGAGTCGAACTGATCAGGGATGGAGTCCAGGTGTTGGGAAGAAGTGGATTTCAGGCTATTGCTTACTTTCCTCCAATCTGTGACTATTTTGGTGAGAGGGGGTTGAGTGGGGTCATGGAGACCGACACGGGGGGCCAGTTTCATGACCACTGGTCGGTGGTCAGAGGAGAGCTCTTGTACCGCCTCTATAGAATCCAACCGTAGGTTGATATTCTTCAGAAGCGCTATGTCGAGGACGTCGGCGGTATGGTTGGGGTCGTGGGGAAAGTGGGTTGGAGTCATCGGGGCGATGACATCGAAATTTAGTATGGGGCAGAGACCGAACAGCTGTCTCCCTCTGGCTGAGGTGGTGTTGCTGTTCCAGGCAGGGTGTTTGGCGTTGAGGTCGCCCGCTATGATAACGGAATCGCTCAGGCCGAAGAGGGCAGAGAGGTCGTCAGAAATCGACTGGGGATTTTCTGACGAGGTTTGGGGGGGAACATAGGCCGATACTAGGGTGATCGGTTGGTGTCCTGACATGCCTAACCGGCATACAGACACTTCTAATTTGGATAGGGGGGGAGGGTCCATAGGGATGCAGTGAAGAACCTTTCTATAGTATATGAGGGTGCCACCCTTGTGACACCGAGACCTGTCGTTGCGAACTACGCAGTAGTTAGCGATTGACGGGTTACGGACGTTGGGCTTGAGGAAGGATTCCTGTATAAGGAGAATATCAATTTGATGATCACGGAGGAACTCGGCGATCTCATCGCGTTGATCGCGAATGCCATTGGCATTGAAGTAGCCTAATTTAAGGGATCGGGGCTTAGTTCTCCCTTTGGCTTCTTTATCCATAGTGGGGGTTGGGAAGGTTGGCGAAGGAGGATAAGGCTTGGGTGATTTCGGGATAAGAGTTATATATCTCCAGAATCTGGAGAAGGTTGCCGGCATTTCTGGCAGCGACTAATTCGCTTGCCATTTTCCTGGCGCGTGGGGTGAGGAAGGCCGTGAAGGTGCCCGAAATGATGTTAAAGGGGTCAAGGGGGTTAGGGCCAACCGTAGTCGGTGAGTGGGGGGGTGCAGTTCTGGCTGCAGGGGCGGTTTTAGGCGCTTGCACCGGTCTCGGGGGGAGGGCGGGGGCGGGCGCAGCGGCGCGGTTGAGGGGGTCCATCAGCGCTGGGATGGATGGAGGTGGGGGGCTGGTTTTGGCCAGGGCCGGGAAAGCCCTTTGATGGTTAAGGGCCGTCCAGGGGCTAGGCCTTTGAGGGCTTAGCCGTTCTGGCATTTGGGTCGAAGGGGCGGGGGCTTCCCTTTGCTGGCGGGCGACTGCGCGCTTGGCCAGTTTGGGGGATAATTTCGGGGCTTTAGGGCAGCCCCGGTAATTTGCCGGGTGACCTGACTCACCACATAGCACACAGCTAGGTGGCTCGGTGCAGAGGGTACGGTCTTTAGGGCGGGGGCAGTCAGAAGTGCCGTGCTCGCCCAGGCACTTGACGCACCTGGGTTTGGCGTGGCAGTTCTTCTGCGCGTGGCCGTATAGCTGACATCGGTGACATTGGCCGATGAAGCCATATTTGTTGGGCTTCTGGATTTCGAAGCCCACGAGATGACAGATGGTTTTTACACCAAAGATGGGGTGATGCCCCTCAGTTGGGGGACAGACAACGAGGACCATGTCGAATGCATGGCCGCCTCTGGCGCGGTGCATACGGTGGACCTCTGCAACCGGAATATGTTGGGCCTCTAGATCGGCCTTGATGGCGTCAGTAGGGATTTCTTTCGGAATCCTACGAATTACCACTCGGGTCTGGCGCTCTTCGGGAAGAGTGTAGGTGTGGAAGGACACACCTCTCGCCCGAAGGAGCCTGGTGAGCTCCCTATAGTCCTTGGACGTAGGGATGCTCACTTTGATACCCTGCTGGGTAGAGCGGGCGTTGGTGAAACCGATCTTTTGCTCGGTGCACCATTGGGACACATCTGTCCACTTTGCCTTGTCCTGAATGAACACAGGCGGGGGGGGTGCCAGCTTCTTGGGGGCAGAAGAAGCTGGAGTCAGGGCGGGGGGGGCATCCTGGGAGGAGGATGAGGGGGCGCTATTTGCCGCGGAGGCAGGGGTAGCAGATACAGGCTTACCGGCCTGGGACGGACTGGCTGGGATGGGTGCCGTGGGGACAGAGGCAGAGGAGGAGGTGGGGGCAGGGGCGGCGGGGATGGCTGCCGCCAGAGGCTTTTTGGCCTTACCGGCCTTTGAGGAGGCGCTCTTCTTCCTCTTCCCTCCCTTTCCGACGACTTGATAGTCGTCTGAGGAGGAGGAGGAGGAAGTGAGAGAGATGGCGTCTTCGGACTCTGAGTCCGAAGGAGGGGTGGAGGTGTCCATCACCTCGGGCTGGGGGGAGACTACGGACGGCATCGAAACCGCCGTAGGAGGGGTGCCCCTGTCTGCTACAGGGGGGGAAAGCGGGCTCTCGAGAGCCTCGCTTGGGTCGACGTGGCGACTACGCCAAGCCTTCCCGTATTTCAGCAAGAAATCGGGGTCCTTAAAAAGGACCTCTCTTGCAAAAGCTACGATGTCTGCGTCAGACATCGTAGCAAAAGGGAATTTAAAAAGAAAATTAGGAAAAAATAAGGGGACCTAATGATCCTACTCCTACTCCCCGGGTGGATGGGCCCGGGGATGTGTGGCCCTCCCTGTCGGGTGCAGACAGGGAGGTGTGTACCTACTGGTGAGCCCTAGAGCTGAAACCTGTCGCCAATCTTAATGTGCGACAGGGCCCTGACCGGTCTAGCGCGAAGGGTGTAGACACACCCTAAAGACACTAGGTGTGTAGCTGTGGAAGCAAAACTGTCACCAGAGCCGACTAGGAGACCCCCCAAGGCCGGTTAACTCTGGGACCCGTCCAATTAACTGCTTTACCCTGAAGGGGCTCAGCGGGTGTGTTGGGTCAACACCCCCTTGACTTGGTTGTCACCGTGAGGTATCCGTCAAGGACCACGAAACTGTGGTTTTTTCCCTGAGGGGGTCAAGGAGACACGCCGAACGTTTATGAGACGGACGACGTCAAAGAAACAATTTGTCAACGATCGCCTTGAAAAAGGCAATAATTGATAAAGGGTGCAGTCAGAGACTACTGGAGTCGGAGCGTGACGTGGCGTCACGAGCGAGCTTCGATGGCGGTGAGTCAGCGGTGAGTCAGCGGTGCAGCGAGCGGGATGCGTCAGCGGCACGACCGTCCACAGCGGAGTCGAGCGAGGGAATGTCCTGTGCCGATACCGTTTGTTTTTGGGGAATGGCATCTCGCAGTTCAACCTATAGGAGGTTGTCGACTGCTTAACCGGGCTTTCCTGTGGATGCCTCAATAAATTAAGGCCTCCAGCCAGGCTTAAAACTAAGACTAAAAACTAAGCGACTACACGCTAAGGGCACCCCCTGTGGGGTACGGACCTCGGCTTAGGGCGTCGCTGGGAGAGGACAGCAATGGGACATGCTGGATCGGATTATTTGGGGGCAAATTTAGAATTACGGGCTCAGCTGCGCGGGCTGGCTCGAGCAAGGGTCGGGGTGGGTATGGACGGGGGCGTCGCGGTGGCCCTCGGCGGCGAGGACGGAAGCACGGCGGTCTCGATTTGAGTTTCCGGATCGTGCTGGTGGCGGGATTACTCTCCTGGAGGAGAGTTATGGCGTCATCCGGGACGGTTAGGGCGTGCCTAGGACGGCGGATGCGACTTATGCGCGACGGTGTGTAGCGGGCGGCCGCCGCAATCAGGGGATTCGGGTGTTTGGAGGCAGATTCGAAGAAACGCTTGGCGAGGCGTTTCATGTATAGAGGCATGATGAACAGGGTGTAAAGTTCACTCATCCTCCATAGAAAAGGGAGGATCCTCCGACCAGACGGGTGTTGTGTCTGGTGGGCTACTGCCCGACGGTTGATGTCGGGATGTTGTATATATGCTAGTCGCGCGGTAAACTCTGTTTGCGCGATGCAGGATTTTGCGTGACGTCAGTGTGATGCGTTCCAATGTGGCGATGTAGATGTGCCGCCACATCACTCCCCTCCGGAGACCGGAGGTCGATAGTGGGCTGAGTCGTGTATCTTGCGATGCTTGCCAGGGCCAGTTGAGGTTCCAGTGAGTCGGAACCGGGTGCCGCATAGTTCGCGGTGAGTCGGAACTGTCTGCGGAGATGCCCCCAGTGAGTCGGGGTGGCGCTGCGTTATGCTCCAGTGCGTCGGATGTGGTACAGCGCCGGGTTGAGGCTGACTGCTAGCGTCGACCAGGAGAGGTTTGAAGGGCTCTGCTTGTTGACCGGCCGAGAGTGCAGTGTGCTGTGCCAAGGTTGCTGATGAGGCTGAGGGTGATGACCAGGTATGCGCGGTCGCTGCATGCTGGTGGTCAGGATACCCGTTGTAGCCGTGGGTGCTGGCTGGCTGTGTGACTCGCTGCTCGAAAGCTCGAGGAAGTGATGCTGATGACGTCACGCTGTAGTAGTTGCACGAAGGCTGCGCTGACGTTCATGTTCGGGGTCACCAGTATAGAGGCATGAGGAACAGGGTGTAAAGTTCACTCATCCTCCATAGAAAAGGGAGGATCCTCCGACCAGACGGGTGTTGTGTCTGGTGGGCTACTGCCCGACGGTTGATGTCGGGATGTTGTATATATGCTAGTCGCGCGGTAAACTCTGTTTGCGCGATGCAGGATTTTGCGTGACGTCAGTGTGATGCGTTCCAATGTGGCGATGTAGATGTGCCGCCACACATGAACTGCTGGACGGTTGGGATTTTTAGATCAACGTGAAGAGACTCGTTGCGTACATAATAGGGTGCCCCCGTGACCTTTCTGAGGAAACGGTTCTGTAGGGTCTGCATCCTATGGAGCAAGTGTGGCTTAGCGTGCGCAAATACAACACAAGCATACGTCATGATGGGACGGATGACTGCGGTGTAGATGCGCAGCTTGCACTTAAGAGATAGTTTGCTACGCGCGGTCAGGATGAAATGAAGCCTGCCGAGAGCGCAAGCGGCACGCGAACGCGCCGTCTTGATGTGCTCTCTAAAGGTCAGGTGTTGATCTAAGATCACGCCAAGGTATTTGGCTTGCTTCTCCCAAGGGATCGGCTTGCCATACATGGTGATCGGGCTAGGAGGTGCGGAAGCGCGGAGTCGCGGTCGCGTGAAAAGGACGGCCTGACTCTTATCGGGATTGACCTCAATCCTCCACTTCCGGAACCAGACGCCTAAAGCGTTTGCGGAGTTTTGGAGAGTTCTGGCGATAGAGTTCTGGCACCGCCCTGTGTAGTAGATAGCTGTGTCATCGGCGAAAAGCGCCAAATGAGTCTTGCTACATTTGGGGATGTCGCTCGTGAAGAGCGAGAAGATGAGGGGAGAGATCACCGAGCCCTGAGGGACACCGGCGCGTAAGGGGTGAGGGGAGGAGAGTGTACCCTCAATGCGATAGCGAAAGGTGCGGTTCGACAAAAAGTCTCGTAAGATGAGCACGAGACGGTCAGGCACCCCGAGTTGGTACAGCTTATATATTAAGCCGTTGTGCCAGACCTTGTCGAACGCTTTCGCTATGTCGAAGAACAACATGCCTGTCGTTGCCTTGCGCTGGAAGCCAGCGCTTAGGTGCTCAACGATTCGATGAACTTGCTGGATGCAAGAGTGATGGGTCCTGAAACCAAACTGTTCACTAGGGATAAGGCTCTTAGCCTCGACAAAATCTTTGAGACGTTTATAAATAAGCCTCTCGTATATTTTGCCGAGGACATTGAGGAGACTAATGGGGCGGTAACTAGCGGGCTCAGACTTGGGCTTGCCTGGCTTGGGGATACCGATGACGGTGGCCTCTTTCCACGTCTGCGGAAAGATGTTGTTGCTGAGAGCACCATTGAAGATGGCGGTCATTAGCATTATCAGGGGGGCGGGGAGGAGTTTGAAAACCTTATTGGTGATACCGTCCGAGCCAGGGGCCTTCCGATCCTGTAGCCCTTTAATGATGTCGTGCACCTCGTCTGGAGTGACGGGAGGCAACGGATCATCAGGGTCTTCCACAGGGGGAAGAGCAGCCCTGCGTTCGACTTCGGCGTCGACCTTGGCAAGGTGCGCTTGGTCAGCTGGTTGGGAGCTAGGAGAACATTGAGACTCCAGGCTGTCGGCTAGGCATTCTGCCTTTTCGGGATTATCGAATGCGATGCTCTTGTCAGGGCGAATGAGGGGGGGCATTGAAGCCTCCCCAGTGGAGGTACGCATTTTGCGTTGGAGTTGCCAGAAGGCCAGATGGTTGGGCTCGAGCTCGCTGAGCATCTTGTCCCAGCCCTCGGAACGCCACTCCGTTATACGTTTCTTTACAGCACGCTGTAAATGGCGCATGTGGGCTTTGTTCGCGTCGCAGGGAAAGGAGTCGTAGGCACGAATGGCCGCGTTCTTCTCGGTTATCAGTTCACGTACGTCAATCGGTAACTTCCAGCGATGATCATCCATCGCCGGAACCTCCCGCGAACAATCCGTCAAAACGGATTGAACGTGTTCTGTAAACGAGTCGATCGCACCCGTCGTGTCTTCGACTGACACTATGTGGTCGGGGATTTTATCCAAGTGAGGCGACGTGGTGGATTTCAGCTGTTCGCTTACTTTCTTCCAGTCGGTTATCACTTTGGTTCGAGGGGGCTGGTTAGGATCGAGCGGGCCCGAATAAGGGGCGAAGAGCATGGTAATTGGGCGGTGATCCGAGTTGAGCTCGTGGTGCGTCTCAATAGAGTGCAAACGAAGGTTTACATTCCTGAGTAGCGCAACATCGAGCACGTCTGGAAGCTGGCTGGGAACGCCAGGGTAGTGGGTTGGGTTCATCGGAGCGATGACATCGAAGTTGAGGGAGGCACCTAGGTTGAACAGTATCCTACCTCTGGTGGAGGTCGTGTTGCTGTTCCAGGCGGGATGCTTGGCATTGAGATCCCCCGCCAAGATGACGGAGTCACTCAGTCCGAAGAGGACAGTTAGGTCCTTGGTGATCGCGGTGGGATCCTCCGCACCATTGGCAGGCGGGAAGTAGGCAGAGATGATGGTGATTGGTTGATGACCAGTCATGCCGAGCCGACAGATTGAGACCTCAAGATGAGAGACTAGTGGAGGAGGGTCCATAGGACTACAGTAAAGAGACCTTTTGTAGTATATAAGGGTGCCACCCTTGTGGCAGCGGGACCTGTCATTGCGAACTATGTCATAGTTGGCGATTTTCGGGTCCCGCTGATGGGGCTTCAGGAAGGTCTCTTGAATGAGCATAATGTCAAGCTGATGATCACGCAGAAAGGTGGCGATGTGCCGATACCGAAATCCCTCCAGATATTTATACAAAAATGGCTAATGAAATGTGGGCAGTCTGATTGGTCAGCCAATCAGAGCACGGGAATATTTAGCCAATCAGAATAGAGTCGATTTCGGCACAGTTAGCTTAAATACGACGAAACTTTACCTTAATGAGAGCCGCGTGACATTATTTGCGTTTTTCTCTCTCTATTATCTGTAAAACTATGGTAAAGCATATATTTTACATTCTATAAACTAAGATCTATTTAACAAAAATACAAAATATAAAGAAACATGAAGTACTATTTACAAGACATCTTAACTTACTATTGTGAACACTATAACTATACTATACATATAACTGTTTGTCTGTCACTGTCCCGCACACTTTTTTTTCTCTGGATGGGAAATCATCAAATGACTTCTCCAGCTCTGGGCGGAGCGGGAGGGCGTGTCAGACTTTTACTGACTAAAACCCACCCGTGTTCCTTCAGTTGCCTGTGCCGGGGCCACGGTAACTCTTTCGAACATCCCGCGACCATAGCTGGCATCGGCCCTAGCGGACCCCGTCAATTGGTGCTAACGTCTTTTTGAGGCGCGCGTGGAACACACGGCGAGCTACCCATTGCTCGCCATCCGCAAGCCCGCGCCTACGGTGGCCGGGAATCGGCTCTCAATTCCCGCCGCCCAGGGCATCTCCTACGCTGCGGTGACTAGGGGCGTGAGGGCGCAGAGCTTGCCTTTCCCTCACGCGTTCCGCCTCCTCCTTCGCGAGCATTACTGCTTCGCAGAAGGAGGTGATGGCTTCCCATGTACTCTCGCTCCGCACCATGGCCTGGACCAGGGCACTTCCGCGGGGACATGGCGGTGCTCCGCCCAGGCCGGGCAGACCTCCATATGCTCCACCGTGTCCTCCAGGCGATCAACACAATGGTGACATATGGGCGTTTCCCCCGCCTTATCCGGAACAGGTCCATCTCGAAGCACCCGTGTCCGGTGATAACACAGTCCCTACAAATCAAAAAGACCATAAGGCCTCTGCCTCGAATTTTGCGGGCAGCGGCGCGGCGGCGGCGGCGGCGCGGGAGCGGCAGGATTTTATGCGTAAAATTAAATGGACCGGACCTCGAAAACAGCGGCGTGGCAGCGGAGCGGGAGCGGGCGACGAGCGGTGCACTCCAGTCAAGCGGTGACCGCCGCGCGTCTGCATTGATAGTGCTGCGCAATTTATTTTTGTGACGTATCTAAATGTCCTCGGACGTGCAGGAACAAATTATTTCAGCTATTTTTGATAGGACACCGATATGGAACAGAAAAGATGTGAACCACAAAAATAGGAGGCTAATTAATCAGGTAGGGGAAGAAATTAAAAACGAACTAAATATTGAAGGCAAATATAAAAATGTTTTATTATGTTAATAAAATAACTAGTAATTAATGGGATTATCTACAAAATATTCTTGTTGTTCAGACATTTCGTTCGCGAACAAAAACAAATATCTCGACGACACAACACCGCTATAGTGCCGCGCGATCTGCCCGCTGGTTTCGAGAACGGGTCTGCGTTGCCCATGCCGCTCCCGCGCCGCCGCCGCCGCCGCGCCGCTGCCCGCAAAATTCGAGGCAGAGGCCTAATAGATAACCTTTTATTATCGTACGTTCCTACCTAATATACCTACCTACAATAAACTTACAATAGGTATATAAATACATATTACAAGGTCATGGCTTCGCTTCGTAAGCCTCCACTTACTTATAACTTGAATGATCACAAATTAAGGATGCATCTTGATTGTGCACCTATGGAACATTAATACTACCTACATCATGTAGTCTGTGCATCTAACTGCTCTGTAATTATTGGCGATTGAATGTCAGATAATATAATTATATAAACATTATTATTAATAACTCTACGTTAAACTCGCAATAATGGGTGTAAAGATGCGAGCACATTTAAACTGTTGTTGTTATGTTAAATTGTGGCTTTGTAGAATTTATTAACAGGCGTCGTTTCGTCAATGAAAACGAAAACTGTAATATTGTCGGTAGGACGAAAAACTCATTAATTAAACTTGCCACATGGTTGCATAAATTAATCACCCATTCCGTCGGAGAAATTCAGCGAACTAAAGACATCGGGCTTTAAATCGACAGAATTAATTTAACGTCCTTTGCACTACATCCGTAGACCTGTAGAAATGTCGAAGATGCAAGCTAGCCACATTGAAAAGGCAACACTTTTGATTTTCTATTTTGTTAGGTACCTGGTACTTGTTGACACGCCTACACTGTCCTCCCATGCTTAATAACAGTGTAATTTGAAAACATTTTAAAAGCCAATTATTTCTAAAAGAGTAACCGTGGAGTTTCGTGCCGGTTCTTCTCCATAGGAAACGACCAATTGGAACCGTGCACCTAGCTTCTGATGTTTCTTAAGTGCCCATGTAGGCTTTAAAATATTTTAAATTTTGAATTTTTGAATTCAGTTATGAATGGTTTGAATTTTACCTGTAAGCTAACAGGAAAACAAAGATTTGAATTACTTCCTTTCCTTTTGGTGTATCAGGAAATCAATAAAACGTTATCAAGTAAGTACCGCTCCATAAATCCGGGACATACCCCTAGTTACCTGGCTAGTGCAGAAATTGACTCAGAGGAAGGACTACGTGTGTGTTTTAGAAAACACACACGCTAGTTTGGTTGTCTACCAGAGTGAACCAGGTGTGTTTTGACTACGACAGCTCGCCAGCTCGGAATCTGCTGGAGTATTTAAAAAAAGTTAGAGTACGGTAGTTATTATTTATTAGCCTTTTAATCGGACAATCATTAAGTGCACTAGTGTAGTCTACACTCAATACACTCTCGTATTAGGCGTTTGTACAAATCTACTTTGTATGTCCGTTTGCCAGTCAGCAGAGACCTCCACCAACCTTCTCCATCCCTGACCCTCTCTAGCCACTCTACCCCATGCTGTTCCAGCAACCTGTCTGATGTAATATTTTCTGTGGTCTACTCTCTTTCTAACCTGGGTGACTATTTTGCTCCATTTGCTTCGGAGTACGGTAGTACAGTCAGAATATTTAGTATGGTTTTTCAGCAAAGGTCGCTTGAGCTGTGTCAAGTTTAGTATCGACTACTATCATTGCTCTTTCGAACGATAGGTACCCTTACATATTTCGCAATGTGATTAGGAAATTGCTTAGTAAGTAGGCACCTATGTATGTATGTACCATCGCAGACATTTGCGGTGGGGCCAGTTTTCAACCTTATTGCTAAGGTAATAAGGTTGAAAAGTAGTTCACCGCAAATGTCCGCGATGGTACCTATACCTTCCGCCAGATAACCGTGGAATAAAAGTCGTTGACGCCTTCTACCAATGTATTCCAATATTTCAAAACGATACGAAAAAATTTAAAAGTTTTTTGCCGGGTGTAACCGCCCGGGCACCAATGCACCATCGCGATTGTTCGCAGTGGCAATGCAATGTCGCTAACACAATCAAAACAAACGTATCGCGGTACGAGGCGTCCTTGACGCGTGCACGTGGCATGTTTTTTTTTTGTTTGCATTTAAGTTTCGAGACTTTTTAGTACAAGTGGGGTTAATGACTTTTATTCCACCCTTATCAGGCGTAAGGTATAGATATAGCCTTTTTTTATTATTTAAGATAGGTTTGCTCTTGACTCTAGTCTAGGTCAGAGATGACAGAGACAAAGTCGACGATGGAGCGAGCTTACCCAGAAGAAGCCTGTTAACTCTCACTTTGAAGAGATCGGGGTTGTATACGTTCGGAAACACAGACGCAGGCAGAGTTCCACACTTTTGCTGGGCGCATCACAAAAGACATCTGGAAACGCTTAGTGCGAATTGGTGGAATAGCAACTAGGTAGGGATGGTAACCTGCAGTGCGTCTAGATGTCCGATGGTAGCAGGCAGGGGGCAGGCGGAATGAGGTCGTGGAGTTCTCGAGCACACTCACCGAAGTACAATCTGTAGAAGACCGACAAGCAGGCAACCTTGCGGCGATGAGCCAAGCTGTGAAGCTTGGCATCCACCAGTCTTACGTCGCCAATGAGCCTCTTAGCTCTGCGTTCCACCGAATCAAGCGCGGCAAGTTGGTATTTAGCTGAGCCATACCAAAGGTGGCTGCAATACTCCATGCAGGATCGGACTTGCGCTTTGTAGAGAGTTAAAAGCTGTCCAGGCGTAAAGTATCGCTTCACCCTATTTAGGATGCCCAGTTTCTTGGCCGCAGTTTGGGCTTTGTACTCGATGGTGGATCCGAAGTTGAGACATGATGTCAACTCCATGCCTAGGAGCTCGAGCCGATCAGTTACAGAAACAGATGCACCCCGAAAAGTAGGACTTTGATCGAAACGACTCCTTTTAGCGGAAAAAAGACACGCCTGTGTTTTGGTGGCGTTAAAAGAGACCAGATTATCATCACCCCACTGGGAGATAAGACTTAAATGATAAATGATTTTATTTCTGTAAGTAGGTTTATACAAACACTTTTACACGTCAAACATTTTTTTTTTTTTAACTAGATGAGGCCGGCCTTTCCTATCTGACTACTCTGAGAAGAAAGGTCGAAACAAACTCAGAGGTCACAGTCTCTTTTAAAGTCCAGACATAATCTTGGTCAGATCGTGTGAAGACCATGTAGGTTGGTGTCTGAAATGGTTTTTGTCCTGCGATATCCCTTAATAACGTCCATGGGCCCCCATCTGACTGATGACTGACTTAAGGTCAAATTTGTCCGCTCTACCATGGCCTCTCTTAAGGAACGAACTTCGGCCCTGCTAGTTTTTGCGCTGGACAAGTATCTCTCTGAAACAGTACTGTCATCAGCGAGCCTACGGAGATAACCAACTGAAATGTTATTAATTTTGGGAACTTACATATCAGTCTTTCCTCGAGTATTTCAGGTGATACTTGCCTGAAGATCAGATACACTACTACTAATTAAATTACCTAGCGAAACTCCGCAGACATGATGGGTATCTTAATAACATGATAAAACAAAAAAGAAATGAATTTAATGACATTTTTTTTGGGGTCATCAATCGCTGCGCGCTGGTAGCGTAGGTACCTAGTCACTTAAAATATCAGTTTGAATATATATATTTTTTTAAGTAAACTTCTCAGACGTGATGGATACTGGTAATATCGATATCTCAACACGATAAAACAGATTTTATCAACTCACACTTTAAGTAACAATACTATCGTAGGTCATTGACCCGAAAAAAATCATTAAATCTTTTTATTTTATCGCATTTAGATGGATTTCTGCGGAGCTTCGCTATCTAATTTAATTTGACCCTGTGTTGTAGATAAAGAGACAATAGATAGCACTTACCTCTCTCATTAATTACTGGGTGTCTCGTACTCATTTCATTGGCAAGCCAAGCATATCTATTCGGTTGGAACTACACTGGACAACAAATAAACCGCGCCGCCCGCTACCTTGGAACTCTGATTCGATATTCTCAATAAGTATAAAACCTACAACTATCAAAGTTATACCTACAGAAAGTGCGTTTCATGATGATTAAAATGAATGGACACTCATTGGGATTAATCAATGTATTAAGTGTTGATTAAGGATTTTAAAAAGAAGAGTCTTTTTCCAGTCGTGTTAATCGTTAGTAATCATAAAATGAAAAAAAAAATGAAAGCCAGAAACAAAGAAAAATTAAAAAAAAATTTTGGTCCATGTTCAGTATTCCTTCCCCTTGGTCGGATAACTACCAGCATCCTCGTATTCATCGACCTCACGAGTCTGACGATGAAATCTTGAGGAATTGCATTCCACTCCTCTTCAATTTCGATTCGCAGCTCTGGAAGCCTTCAGCAGGTACCCGTGCTCGAACTCGACATTTCAGCTCATCCCATAAATGTTCTATCGTATGTAGATAAGGGTTAAATTGCTCAGCAATATTGTCATCAAAGGGGTAAATGGATGCGAGCAACAAACTAGATGATATGGCTAGCAAAGAGGTGAATACTGAAACGACGTCAAATAAATTGGGATTTAGGTGACGACGATTGCCTACAAAGATATTCAGCTGCATCCGGTTAGACTTGAAGCCGACCCCAACGCAGTTGGCAGAAGTAAAAGGCAGGTGATGATGATTATCGCCAATAAAGGGCTGTTTTATGTGTTTCGAGAAGATGCTGTGCTGTGCTTGTAACCACAGCGGAGTGGCTACGAAAAAAAAATAGGTAGGTACCTACTATGAATGATTGGTTTAATTGACACTATTGTCGCAATACTAGGGAAGCGTCGTTGCTCTGCGTGCTATGCCGTATAATTGGCAGCCTGCATCGCCTACGCATCGTTACGTCAAGAATAGTGGACGAGCCATGATGGTTCCTGTCACTCGAAGAGTTAAAACCGAAGTTCCATCATTGATTGAATCCGTTTTCTTTAGCAGCTAGTGCCTTCTGATGAACTATGTTCAGTGTCTCAGTTTTCAAAATATTGCCAATAATGGTGTTGGGCAAACAGTAATGTGATCTGCGTTTTGATGATGTTCAGTGTCTTCTAACTAGCATTATACGAGTTTAGTTTATGCTCTGCTTGCTTTTCAAAGCTCTCATGATCCTTGGCTTAATAACTCAAAAGTACTTAGAGCATACTTAGGTACCATCGCGGGCATTTGCGGTGAAACACTTTCGACCTTATTGCTAAGGTAATAAGGTTGAAAATTGCTTCACGGTAAATGTCCGCGATGGTACGTGGGATTCCTTACTACCAAAGACGACTGAGTCCTCATTAAATCCTACGTAAGGGAAAAAAAACCAGACACAATGACAATAAAAATTTACCCAAGGATATTCATAACAGGCCGCGATTGTGACGTCGAGCTGAGCAGAATAAAAATCACGAATTGTACAACAAAGGGGACGAGGCCTCTGTCTGACTGGGTTTATTCAAGTAACGCTACAAAGGAGCGCGGGACGATAGTACTCCCGCACTTTACGATTAATTACCACCTGTTTATTGCACTTGACGGATTATCACAAGGAAACGGAGCGATAATACTGGTTCGCTAACAATTAGTACCTAACACGAAGGTATATAAATACAACGGTGCCCTGCTAGTGATAGTACGCAGACGCCAACAAGTGCAACAGTTACCCGTACAATTAATCAACCGATAATGGATTATAAAGTTGGTAAGGACCATTAATTAGCACAGTTTTTTTTTATAGTTTTGTTTCTATTACACCGGTTTTTAACTCTACACTTTGCATAGGTATAAACTTTATTTAATTATCTAATTAATTTACGAAAGAGTGTGGGGTTTTGCAAATATTGGAGTTTAGTTTTATGTATCTATTTCCACAATTATATATTTACTTAAATGTAGTATTTTGTTCATGTTTAGGTAGTTATAATTATTGTTACCTTTAGCTATTTTCCCACGCTGTTGTAACTTTAATAGTTCACTCAAAAATCCGCGTTTCCTGTTATTATTTTTACTACACTTTTTTTAAAACGAGCGTTAAGGGGAAGCGCTCAGGTAGCCCGCGAAATTCAAATTTTCTTACGATTTTTGCGATTTGCAGCTCGGTGTCTGGGTGTATGTTGATCAAAGTATGATACGCGAATCTTTTTTCAATCAACATACAACCTAATACTGATCTGCAAATTGCAAAAAACGTAAGAAAATTTTAATTTCGTGGGCTACCCTGGCGCTTTCACCTTAAGTAAATAAAACACGGATCACCTTTTAAAATGAATCTTTTCATCGTATCAAGCGATATTAAAAAATATGTCCCAAATGTAAAATGTTCATCCGCAGTATTTGTCGTCGCTTTGATGATGACGTCAACGATGTGCGTACCGCGGGCCCCGTCGTGTCCCTGCCCAAAAATATACATGCCCGTGTGTGCCCTGGTATCCAACCAAAAGACTACCTACAATAGCATGTGTGAATATGAATGCCAGCACGACTTCGTCTTGCACAAAGGAGGATCCATGGAGTTATTATTTACTGGATCAGGGTGCCATTAGGCTGAACGAAAACCTCTGTAGATTACCTCTTTTTTAATATATTTTTCTACTGACAACATGTCAACGTGTTTTTTTTTAATATTCCAGTAATGTTGCCAGCTATATGAATATAGGTATCTGCACTTATAAGAGTCACTTATCAATTAAGGGGAAAGCGCTAAGGTAGCCCGCGAAATTCCAATTTACTTACGATTTTTGCAATTTGCAACGTATGATTCGCGTACGGTCGCGAATCATATTTTCATCAACATACAACCTAATACTGACCTGCACCCTAATTGTGTAACACAATCTGAATCAATCACAATCTGAATGATTTTGAAGCATATGTATTGCTAATCCACTGCTTCATATGTTCGAAAAATTTATCTGCTCAACAACAAATTTAACTGTCAAAATAAAACAGACAAATTACAAAAAAACGTAAGAAAATTTGCATTTCGCGGGCTACCCTGGCGCTTTCGCCTTAGTTAAATGCGGAAATATGATCCAGC
Organism: Fissipunctia ypsillon; assembly: GCA_947568875.1. Lineage (NCBI taxonomy): Eukaryota > Metazoa > Arthropoda > Insecta > Lepidoptera > Noctuidae > Fissipunctia > Fissipunctia ypsillon. The sequence continues at coordinate 18,722,026 of OX387660.1, read as the reverse complement.
AGTCAATTAAATTACCTATTTACTTATTACTTCAGACATGGCCGTTTCTAAGAGGAAAATCTGTATATAATTGGATTTACCTTCCTTACCTACACCTATACATACAAGTAAATAAAATTGAAGTGTCTATTTGTAATGTCAAAATAACAGTTTTTTACTAAACATATGAAAGTATATCGTCCCCGTAAAGCGAAGTCATAATCGTAAAACCCTGTTTAGAGTTAATGAGAGTTAGTTTTTGAAAATATAAATCGTCATAATTTTGGCTTGCCATTACATACCTTTATGTTTATTTGTTTTAAAGGAAATAAAATAAAGTTTATATTATAAAAACTATAACTCGAGAAAAACTTATAACTCTTCTTTTTAGACTTAGTGACTTTTCGTTTTACGGGGACGATACACGTACTTATAACAAAAAACTATTTTTCATATTTTTGTCGGTCTGTCTGTTTGTTCCGGCTAATCTCCGAAACGTCTGGACCGATTTTGACGGGACTTTCACTGGCAGATAGCTAAGGAGTAACTTAGGCTTTTACTTTAAAAAATGAATTAGAGTTCCGCGCAAAAAAAAAATCAAACCCATGAAATTGTGAACAAAAAGTCGGATTTGAAAAATTATTTTTGCAGCTCAATTCTCGAGGATGGTTATAGGCTATTTAACATCACGCTACGACCATTAGGAGTCGAGCAAAAAAAAACAAAAGTCAGAAAGAACGCTGAGCGAAAACGAAGTAGGTAATATAGTGCGAGCGGGCAGACGAGGCATTTTATTGAAATGTGGCTGTTATTTTAGTACATTGTGTATCTTACGACTTTCACTCGAACGAAGTTGCAGGGCACAGATAGTAACTAATAAAATGAAAACTAGTACATACATATATTATTTTTTATAGCTAAGTATTTACCGATTATTTAAAAAACGCACAGGTGTTGCAAACATGTTTTTCTGCAAAGCACTGAGAGCACGGGCACAACTCACGTAAGTATAAAACTAAATATATGTTTAAGATTTTAAATCACTTGGTTTGCTTATGAAATACACGAATTTGGAAATACTTTAATATATGTTTAAGATTTTAAATCACTTGGTTTGCTTATGAAATACACGAATTTGGAAATACTGTAGATACTCATCATTATGAAAAATCTGATGATCCATCCCTACATTTTGTCGAATTATGCAAACAAAAATGTATGGAACAGCTGTTTTTGAAGTGAAAACTTCTATAAGCGCATTGAGGATGTATTCCCGTTGTCCCCGTTAACCGTGTCCCCGTCACGGTATTTTTAGTTATTTTATTAAATTATCGCTCTCCCCGTTAAACGAGGAGACGGTCTGCTAATAATGTTTTTACTTGTTATTAATTCAATAATAATTTAAAAAATAATAATGATTAAAATTACTGTGACAGGGACGCGGTTAAAGGGGACAACGGGAATATATGCGTTGAGCAATCCCTAAATAAATGTTCATTAGAAAACCAGCGTCAGACAGCATCTACCTTTTTGTCGCAGCCGTGAGGCGCACACTATTGTTGTTAAAACATTTTCACTTTTTCATTTTGTTATTTGTACTTTGTGTTTCACGAACTGTGTCCAAATAACATTATTCTTTCTTTCTGTGTATACTTATATACACAGAATAATAAATATGTATTTCACAATTTCTCATAATTGCACCTACCACTGTTTGTCTCTGCATCACCCAAAGGTTGACTGGTAGAAAATGCCTATGGCATTAAGTCCGCCTCTGTACTTTTCTGTGCATGAAGTATTCAATAAATAAATAAATAATATTCTGTGTATGCTATTCTGTATGTGATATTTTTTTTTGTGTAATCTTATGGGTTCGCGTGATCGACATTGTATATCTGTAGCTGTTCATAGCTTTAAGTTTTCACTTCTGTCGGCAGTCCCCATGGCTGCCTATGTACTTTTTTTGCTATTAAATTATCGCTATTAAATTTTCGCTATTCAATTTTCGTATTAAATTTTCATCCCACAGTAAAAGTTGTACTTACATAATGATGAGTTCAATGACCCCATAAGGGAAAAGCGCTAAATAGCCCGCGTAATTCAAATTTTCTTACGATTTTTGCAATTTGCTGCTCAGTGTCTGGGTGCATGTTGATTAAAGTATGATTCGCGACCGTAACAAATATATATTTTCATGACTGTAATCATTAAAATCGGTAATGCAAGTCCTTAGGTTAGTGTAATCCTCAAATGTCAAGATATCCTGAAATAGTCGTTCAATAAAATTACTTGGTCTTATAGAGTTATATTGATAACTTTAATGATTATAATTATGTAGGTAAATACATATTAGTTACGGTCGCGAATCATATTTTAACCAACATACAACCTAATACTGACCTTCAAATTGCAAAAAAACGTAAGAATATAATTATTAATTTGGTTACCTCAGCGCTTTCGCCTTAAGAGGTTTTCACTTATTTCAATTATACATCTTCAATGTAACGCACTTTGTAGGAATAGACATAGAAAGCTAGAATACCTACCCACACATTAAGCACCAAAAAAGGTTTTAATTTTTCTACTTGAATTAAAATTATTTCTCACATTATTGTTGCAGTATTCATTCTAATTCTGCTATCAGCTTTTCTGGCCACATTGGTAAAGGCTAAATGGATTAGAGGTTACTGGATGGAAATGGACTGTATTTGCACTTCCCAGTACAACCCGGTTTGTGCGACGGACATGAGGAAATACATGAATTATTGCTTTTATGATTGTAGGAGACTATATTTGAAGGAAAACAATCGCACCATGATAGACAAAATATCGTGCCAAGTACTAGGATAGTCGCCTAGCGAGAATTATTAGCAACTCATAGCACATGTAATAATAAATAAAGGGTTTTCCAATAGGGACGGGTCGATGTTGACAGTCTGTGGCAGCCATACTATTTTGGTGGGATCTGTAAAATCTGTTGTATATTATGCAGTCAGTGATGCCAAATCTACATCCATTATAAATAGTTACTACTCTTTGTGCCAAATCACCATGGCAAGTTACACGGTTGAGCAGCATGTGCAAATGATAAAACTTTATTATCAAAATGAGTGTTCGTTAGTGCAAACGTTGCGCGCATTGCGCCCATTTTACGGCAGACGCGGTGGCCCTTCAAAGTCCACTCTCCAACGATTGGTGACTAAATTTGAGACGACCGGTTCGGTAAACAACCAACCAACACCTTTACGTCAAAGGAACGCCAGATCGGCCGAGAACATCGCCGCTGTACGTGAGAGTGTTCAGGAGACTCCGAGGCAGTCGATTTCTCGCCGTGCTCAAGAACTCGGCCTTTCGCAGACCTCAACTTGGAGAATTTTGCGTCAGGACTTGGGTCTGCATCCATACAAGATCCAACTGACCCAAGAGCTCAAAGTTAATGACCATAGACAACGCCGTGTGTTCGCTGAATGGGCATCGGAACGCTTGGAAGAGGACCCCGATTTTGGCCGAAAAATAATCTTTAGCGACGAGGCACATTTTTGGATGAATGGTTTTGTTAATAAGCAAAATTGCCGTATATGGGATGACCACAACCCACATGAGGTTCACCAGGTGACAATGCATCCACAAAAAGTTACTGTTTGGTGCGGATTTTGGTGTGGCGGCGTCATTGGTCCGTACTTCTTCGAAAACGACGTTGGCGAGGCCATCACCGTCAACGGCGAGCGCTACAGATCAATGATAAACAATTTCTTTTGGCTTGAATTGAACAATATGGACGTGAACGACATGTGGTTCCAGCAAGATGGAAGCGCTACTTGCCACACAGCGAACGACACAATCGACATTCTGCATGAACGGTTTAAGGGTAGAGTTATCTCTCGCAGAGGTGACGTGAATTGGCCACCAAGATCGTGTGATTTGACTCCGCTAGACTTTTTCTTGTGGGGTTTTCTGAAGTCGCAGGTCTATGCCAATAAACCACATTCGACCGTTGCCCTGAAAGCCAACATAACGCAGGCCATCGCTCGGATTCAGCCGGATCTATGCAGCAGAGTCATTAAAAATTGGACCTCTCGGATTCGTGCCACCATACGAAGCCGCGGCGGACATTTGAACGATGTCATATTCCATCCATAATGGCATAAATGGGCCTTTTAAATAAAAAATAAATTTCGTTAATATCTCACACACATCTTGTTTTATTCAATTTTAACATCGACCCGTCCTTGTTGAAAGACCCTTTAGAATAAAAAATATGACACATGGATTTTTTTTCCCTCAAGTCCTGTGTTTTGTCCTCACGTGGGACAGGCCGCTAGGCATTTGCCTATGGAAACATTCGAACGCCAAGTGGAATTTAGAATAGGTTCGAACTATGACATATAGTCAAATTGTTTTATATTGAGTCAGAGTGTGGTGCTAGCTATACGATAGACAATGTAATGTGCTTTCATATAAGTCAATAAATAGTGATAGCAGTGCTACCGTATACCTCATTTATATAACCAACAACACACCTCTAGTAGAGACCAAACAGACAATCTACGTACTGATCTGTCCTAGTATCGTGGCAGGTCACTACAGTACTCATCAATCTATCTCAAGCTTTTACCTTTATGACTGCAATCATCAGCTGACTTACCTTTTCCCAACTATGTTTGGGTCGGCTTCCATTCTAACTAGATGCAGCTGAATAGGTAGGTACCATTAGTTTACACGCCACACACAAATACCAGCCGGTAAATGTGGGTGCCCAAATCACAGTCAACGTTGCCATGCGGAACGAATAAACCTTTAGATTACCTATTACCTAAGTACCTACTTACCTACCTCTCTTTTAATTTTTTGTTTTTTTTTCCTGACAATAGTCGTGTTTTTTTTTATATTTCAATAATGTTGCCAGCTATTTATAGGTAGGTATAGAGTCGCTACTCGCTGATCAACAAGGTAGCTTTACCTAAATACCTACGGAAATATGATCAAGCCTATATACGAGTATATACCTATATTTTTTGTATTATGTATTTACCCATGTTTAAAAAATGCACAGGTGTTACAAACATTCTTTTTTCTGCAAAGCACTGAAAGCACTGGCACAAATCACGTAAGTATAAAGTTTAATCTAAGTTTTAGATTTTAAATCACTTTGTTTAAATGAATTAATCAGACGAATTTGAAAACACTGTAGACTCAGATCAACAAAAAAAGGAAGATGGAGCGCCGCGAACATCAAAAGTGAAGCCACCTTTTTATCTATGTGTGTATCGAAGGGTTGCCATTTGTTAAATTTTTTCCCTATCATTTGGGGAGTAATAATGTATGGGTAAGATAATATTGTAACATATTGCTTAGTATGGTATTGTACCTCAATTGTTTAGAAGGACTTCTATTCCGGAAAAATAAAGAAATTTTTTTGAGTTTTCAGCAATCACGGACGATGGAAATGACATCTAAAATATAAAAATAAAATTTTGAGACAGTAGTATTTTAATTAGGTAGTCTAAGCTGCGAAACTACATCAAATCAGAAAAATACAGCCTGTGTTTAATTATTGTATTGATTTATTATACTTTTTTTTTTAATTGTACATAAATTTCAAATCCACTTTTGGTCACACGGCGAAGTCCATGATTATTAGTTGTATAAAGGTCGTTATTATCAAAATGATCGGAACAAACCACGCTAGTTTTCGATGGCAGCCATTCGGGATCATTTCGACTATTTTTTATAGCTACATTAGCTACTATCCATTTACTTTTTGTTTCAGTATTAATAGAAAAGCTAAAATGTTAGATACATAAAAATAAGAAAATAGGAATAAAACGCGATGTAAGAAATCACATTTCGAATGTGGGAAAAAATCATATTATGGCAACCCTCGCACTTGATGTCACTGCGTTCGTTCACTGGCTTTTTTTGTTCAAAGTAACGTAAAACCTATAGTTTATTTAATAAAAAAAACGATGTTATTTCAAGTACTTACAAGTGAAAAGTGATTCCGTGAGACTTTTTATGTGATTTACTATTGTTTTTACAACTTTTCACTACACAGAAAGGCATAATTCAATTTTTTTAAACTATATTAACTAGACGACGACTCGTCACGTTCTAAGAGCGGTGAGCATGGTTTCAGTTGTATGTGTGTGCGTGAGCGTGTATTTTACTTGCAGGAGCACGGTTTTGTGGCTTCACTTTTGTTGTTCGCAGCGCGCCATCTTCCTTTTTTTGTTGATCTGAGACTGTAGATCACCGCGGTCTGTAGATCAGACAAGCATTTACCTATTACCTACTTAACTACTAATGTCACATAATATACCTACTAATAAGGTATCTAAGTACCCTAAGGGGTTCATCATGGGTTCATCAAACCGAAATCGCGAAAATAAATCAGCTGTTCTCTACGTTTTGATGCGAACATGGACCAGCTGATTATATTTCGCGAGCTTAGTACCCATTCGTCCCACAGTTGTTCATAATGATGACTACAATTAATAACCCCATATAAGGTTTGACTTTATAGAGATGGAATACCTACCCACACTACACATTGGGCACCAAAAAAGGTTTTTCATTTTATTATAAGATCCTTTGTTTGTTCTACTTGGATTAAAATTTATTTCTCACATTATTGTTTCAGTATTCATTTTTATTCTGCTATCAACTTTTCTGGCCACATTGGTAATGGCTAAATGGCCGTACTGGACCGAAATGGACTGTAATTGCACTTCCCAGTACAACCCGGTTTGTGCGACGGACATGAAAAGATACACGAATTATTGCTTTTATGGTTGTAGGAGACTATATTTGATGAAAAACAACCTCAAAATGATAGACAAAATGTCGTGTCAAGTTTTAGGACCACCATAAAAGTCGCGCACCTAGCGAGATCTAGGTATTAGCAAATCATGGCACATGTAATAAAATAAATGGAATAAAAAATATGACGCAAGGTTTTTTCTTTCAAGTCATGTCATCATCAATCTACATAAACCTTCGCCTTGTTTCCGTGAAGGTTTAGGCAGAGGTGTACACTCACATTTCGCCAGTTATGTTTAAAAGTAATAGGGGGCGAGCCTATTGCCATGTACCGGGCACAAATCCAGACTCCGGGCTGCCAACCCAACCTATCATCATCAACCTATCTCAACCTTTTACCTTTATGACTGCTTAAATCATCATCTGGCTAGCCGTTCTCCAACAATGTTGGGGTCGGCTTCCATTTTAACTGGATGCAGTTGAATAGGTACCAGTAGTTTACATGTTACACAGACAAATACAGACACGTCCAGAAAACCACAAAAGCAACAGCAGCAGCAAATGTGACAAATCAGTACATTTTTTTATCTACCTTGGAGTCAATAGACTTCACGGTAGGTATGCAAGAGTTATAGGTTCTACCACACATAGAGGCGAAGAGGCACTAAAACTGTTGCCCAGTGGTAGGTACCTACTGCATTTTTCCACCTTTTATATATATTAATCGCTGGCAAATGACCACACTTTTTTCTCGAGAGACATTGGATGGACGAAGAGAATGATGCAAGAAATCGAACCACAGATTACTAATATGTAGCACGCTTCAACTGTGCTTCGAACTAGCCAATACCTACTTGAGCCAATATTTGCGGGATTTTTTTTAAATTTTTTTTTAATTTAGTGGTTTTTGTCCAGGTTATGTCAACCTCGTCAAGTTTAGTACCTATTATTCACTATTTGCGGGATTTTAAAAGTCAACTTATCTGCTAAAGAACAGGTACATGTAGTTTATCTATCTATTTTTACATAGATATCTAATTATAAATTAAAATCGCTTTTCATGTATGACCGCGTGGCTCTTCTAGACTAGGTACGCAACGGATTTTGATGCGGTTATCACCAACATCTAAAGGAATTCCGGAAGGTTTATGTGTATATTACATTAATAATAATCTTATTTAAAATAAAGAAACATCGAAGTTTTGTCAAGTTGTAAAAACCGTGCTAGGCAGGGGCGGGTCGCTAGTAACTTTTTGGGACACTGGCGTAGTACTATGTTTTGAGGGAACTATAAAATATATGAAGTCGTAAGTTTTTTTAAAAAAAAAACATCTATACAAATAAATAAAATTGAAGTGTCTTTTTGTAATGTCAAAATAACAGCTTTTTACTAAATTAATAAGAAAGTATATACGATGCTTATAACGAAAAAGCAATATTTAAAATTTTTGTCCGTCTGTTTGTTCCGGCTAATCTCCAAAACGGCTGAACCGATTTTGACGCGACTTTCACTGGCAGATAGCTGACGTTATAAGGAGTAACTTAGGGTACTTTTATTTTAGAAAAATAATTATGGATCCCCGCAAAAAAAACCCATGCAATTGTGAACCAAATCCGATTCTAATAGGGAAGTATTTGCATCCAGCCGGGAGAAGCCGTGGGCAACAGCTAGTAAATAAATAAGTCTGCCGGTGACCGACTCGATATTTTTTTTGTGGTAAAAATTTAGTTTCATACTTGAAACCCTTACAAACCTTGAGTTTGGATTTCACGTGTAACACGGCTCGACCTGGAAATCGAACTGGAGACCTCATGATCGCAGCAGCCGCACTTTGCGACCACAAGACCAACAAAGCTGGATCCAGACCTGAACACCGGATATAACATTTTTCATCTAACCCTAATTTTCTTCTTGATTGATTTCTGAAAAACATTTAGCCTTCCGTTCATTGATTGAAAATGAATATTTTCTAGTCAGTCATGTGCAAGCAGCAGTTCCAGCAGGTAAATACAATACCTACACAACTTTATATACTAAGAAATTATGAATGAAACTACCAAATGTTATGCTCATATTTTTTATTAAATAACTTACTATGAATATGTCTGACATATATTATGTAATACACTGTGTGTAACTATAAATTATCATATCACCACAGAGATAGGTACCTTATTTTACTTTTACAACAGAATCTAATCACTTGGCCATCAGTTAATCTGTAGATAGCTATTTTTATTATTTTATGTACACAAGTGCTTTTAAATGATACAGGGCAAAGCCTGGTATGAATATATGAATAGTTAACACTTTTACTCTTCAAAGCATTACAGGCCTAGGTCTGTAATCTGTCCATAACATTTAACACACTAAACTCAAATTATGAAATCCCAATATAATAATTATAACTTTTGAAGATACTATGGGATTACAAATTAGCAAAAAACAGTGGAAGTGGTAATACTGCCAGAGATACTGGCAGATGTGACTTTGCACAACGCTTCTGGGATGTGCTTTGTTCACATTGAGTTCAGATAACTTTACTCAACTAGGAGCAGGAGTGGCCAGTTATTTTAATAATTGTGCCTCAATTTCAGCTCAGAATTATTGCACAAAATCCACTCTGCTTTGACAGTGTTCATTCTGTGCCCCTCTGAGCTAATTTTGCCAGTAATTTAAATTAATTACGATTAATTATAAAATTTATAATTTATTACAAGAATAATAAATTATTAAATTAAGTGACATAAAATGTACTTAATTTAAAATTTGAAAAAAAAAGCAACAAAAATACCTATGTTTTAGGGCTGATTTTTCAATCGTCAGGTAACATTTACCTGAGGAATAAATATGGCGGTTTGACACATTTTCTATACAAAAGCTGTCAAAACGTCAAACATTCCCCAGATAAAAGTTATCTGACGATTGAAAAATCAGCCCTTAATTCAACATCAAATTAATGGAACATAATTTAGTATTTTTGTCTCACGAAGCTACACGCGCTTTAGTTGTGGTAAGCAAGTGTATAAACACCCTGTGAATGTGTGTGTGAAGACGAGTAGCGTCAGCACATTATACACACACACTTCCGACTTCGCCCATATCTTGGACAGTACTGAGAGCTCTTAAGTTTACACACACATTCACGGAGTATTTGTACACTTATTTACCACAATTGCACATAACTTCGAGAGATAAAATTATTGTAAAATTTAATACATTTTTAAATGTCAAGTCCAAAATGGTTAATTTTTTTCATAATAATATACACTTTATACAAACTTAAGTTATTTTATTTATATTATTATTTGTGTTGTACTTGATTCATAATTTATATTACCTAGGAATACATTTCTTGTACTTCGCACTCAAAATATGTATGGTGAACAAAATGTCAGTGGTAACATTTGAACTAGGAAAACTGCCTGCACTACTATGACACTTAAAGGCAATGTTAATGTCAAATAGTTACCATGGACATGCTGTTAGCTGTACATAATGTCACAGATAGTGGTAACTTTGATTGACCAACTTGCATATTCCTGTTGCAAACACCCTATGAAAATCCCTAATAAACCATTTCTTAAATAAATTATATCTGAAAATTGTCTAGTAAATTATATTTGAAAATTGTCTACAGCTTAGCAGGCAAGAGGTCATTTAATTTAAATTCTTTTCTTAAAAAGTCTGGAAAATAAAGATAATTAGGTAAAAAGGATTGTAAGAAAAGATGTGTAATAATTCCTGTAATACCCCACACTCTGTGCTTGCCGCCATTGAACACAGGTATGCATACATTGTTGTACTTATAGCAACCATGGTTTTCTGGATCACAGAACACTTTCATAGGAATAGTGAATATGTCAGCTACTTCATATTCATTCGGTTTCAACTTTCCAATGTCAAAGTCCTTTATCTCACCAACAACGGGAGTGATCACCATATTTGCATCTCGACCCTGGACTTCACTCATTTTGGCCCAAATTTCGATATCTTTGGCTGGAACACCTATCTCTTCGTCAGTTTCGCGAAGGGCTGCATCGTACACGCTTTCATTCTCATCCATTTTACCGCCAGGAAATGCCACCTGACCACTGTGAGAGCTCAAATTGATCGACCTCAAGGTATATAAAATACATACTTCTCCTTTATCCACACAAATAGGTACTAAAACAGAAGCTCTCCGTTTCGTTTTTCCACCTCTTATATTCATTGATGGCAGTTCACTTAAGTTAACTATACACTTTTCTTTAGCTGCACTGGACAGTAGAGCTCCCGGACTGAGACACATGATTGCTTTGTAAAGTTTATGAACGGGCTTCATTCACAAATCTTGCTATTTCCACTAAGTGTAAAGTCCAACAAGCGATGAAAACCTTGAACTTTCTTGTTTTCATATAATTTGTTTTTGTACCATATTACGTTTACTAAGGAACTATGGAGAGAACTGACTGACAGACAGGGACTGTGTCAATTTGACATTTTATCAGCTGTGCGGAATTTTCACCGACATGCAATGGGAAAGTTCAGGAATGGGACCAAAGTGGATCCTAAAAGCGCCAGGGTAGCCTGTGAAAATCAAATCTTACGTTTTTTGCAATATTTGCAGGTTGTATGTTGATTAAAATAATATGATTCGCGACCGTAACAAATATGTATTTACAGAATCAGGGCTAGAGCTAGGGGGGGGGGGGACATTGTGGGGCAATGCCCTAAATCATAATAAAGCGCTAAGATAGCCCGCAAAATTCAAATTTTCTTACGATTTTTGCAATTTGCAGCTCTGTGTCTGGGTGTATGTTGATTAAAGTATGATTCGCGACCGTATCAAATATGTGTTTACATAATTATAATCATTAGAATCAGTAATACAACTCTATAATCCTCAAATGTCAAGATTTCATGAAATAGTCATTCATAGAATTACTTGGTCTAGGAGAGTTGTATCGATGACTTTAATGATTATAATTCTGTAAAAAGATATTTGTCAGAATAGCTTTAATATTCTCAGCCAAAAATAAGGAATTTTAGTGATAGTTTAATTAGTTCAGTTCGGTGTACAAGAGAATTGGCACCATTGTTCCTCTCAAACAAAGCACCTGCCATCTAATCTCTTCACCACCCTTGGTTGACTGATAGAGAATGCCTAAGGCATGAAGTCCGCGTTTGTACTTTTTGAGTGTGAAAAGTTTAAATAAATAAACATTGACCACGAAGAACCTCATTCCTCGCAACAGAAGGAAGCACATTATTCAAAAACTATTTCTATTTCTATGGATACAGGTTAGGTGAAACATATTGGTAATGCTAACTATGGTATTCCTTCTAATATTGCACAACTCTGAGAACCTATAATGCAAGTTATTTTAGACAGATAGTATATATGTATATTAAATTCTCGGGCTACCTTAGCGCATCCCCTTAATGATTATGTTATGTTTAGGGGGGATGCTCAAAGGCTGTGAGCACGAAACCAGGCGCCGGCGGCCGGCCTAGCGATGTCAACTGCGGAGCGACACGGCGCGCGGCGACGGCGTTCGAGCGATGTACGGGGGATGGCAACGCCATTTACACTCATTATGAAACAGAATTTACAATCATTATGAAATTTTGCATAGCCCGCGCTCTATTTGGGAACTATTTTTGTGTGTAAATAAGCTGTTTTCTAGCTTGATCGTTATGCCAGCGTACACAGTAAAATGGTATTTATTTCTTAGAGGCACAATTTTTTTTTTATTGTTGCCCTAATTATGCTCATTTATAGGGCATAACAACAACCGTGAATTACATCATGTGTACGTTACTATCACGGACACCGCGCTCGTAGGACAAAGCCGCGCGGTCGGTAGTACATTTTTGCGTGATTTAATCATAGACCATTGGGGTTAAAAATGGCCTAAGAGCCTAGCCACGACTTTCGGCTTAGCGGAATGCGGCGCGGTAAGCGGCGCGGTGTCGGCAGGCGTTGTCCATGCCACGTCTGCTCAGTAGCATTAGCAGCAGCTAAGGCAGGTAAAGTTTAATTAAATTGTCAATTTAATTAAACTTAGGTACCTTCATATTCTGGAAAATATTCTTTAATTTCTTTCCACAACCTTTTGATTACATTTTTTTTTGTTTTTGGGATGTTTTGACATCTGTATAGGCGGTCGATTTAAAATTTCCGAAATAAATACTTTGCAGTTCATTTTCCGCTACCAAATCGTCTAAAATATTTTATTAGCCCAGCCGCCGCTGCACTGCTGCTGTCCGTACCGCTCTGAGTCGTGGGATCCATCTCAACAACTCGCCCGTACATTTGTTCAAGCCGCGCCACGCGCTGCTGCCGCGAACCGTTCGGCAAATACCGCTCGCGTAGCCGCTGCGTGCGGCGCCTCGTGGCGTGATTCCTACATTTTTGTATATTTGTTTTTCCGCTAGCCGCCCCGCGCTAAGCTGCCTCTTCTAGTGGCAAGGTCGTGGCCAGGCCGTAGGGTTTAATTTCTACATTGCAAGTTTTTCGTATGTTTTTGATAATATTACTGCCTGCAAACTGTCATCTCTTTGTCAAATGGAGTTTTGAACTTTTGAGACGAGTGACAAAACAAAAACACACACCGATACGATTTTGGAGGCATCACGAAATTACAGTGAATATTTTAATAAAATGTTCTTTATAACGTTTATCAAATCATGAGAAATTAAAATTTTGGATCTTTCAAACGGACATTGTAATCTACAAACATGACTTCCAGAGTATCATATGGGATACAAAATATATTTTCTCTAACTTCCCGTGAGCGATGCATGAATAATTTCAAAAGATTGACCACTCCGAGGTATGGCAAGATGCCAACGGACCAAGCAGCAGTGCTATTGCCAGTTTGTAAAGTTTTAGATAAACCCTCGCTGTTGTACACAGTTCGCTGCACAAAGGTAAGAAATAATAGTGGTGAAGTATCCTTTCCGGGTGGGCCGATTATCAAAGATGAGTCTCCTAAACAAACTGCCTTGAGGGAGACATATCAAGAAATTGGATTGCGGCCCGAAAGAATTGATGTCTGGGGTGTTGGGCCAGCGCTCCCAGGCCGCAATAACAACCTATTGGTCACTCCCGTAGTTGGAGCCATACCAGATATATTGCCAGAAGACTTAAGCATTAATACGGCTGAAGTTTCAGAAGTATTTTCTGTTCCTGTTGAGATGTTATGTGAACCCAAGAATCAGTATTATACCCAATTTAGTAATGGCTTTATTCTACCAGTCTTTGTAATTGAAGAATATAAGATTTGGGGTATAACTGCCTTTATTACTCACTCATTTTTAAGCTCCGTGTTGTCCAAGGATGTTTATAAGAATGAATGGATGAAGAAGAAAATAGTCATTGATAAGTAATAAGAAAACACAGGTTTGCTTCTAACTGGTTTGGTTTTCATTTTTGTTAGAACATGGTAATCTCTGGAACTATGGACTTGAATAAAAATGAAGTTTTGATTAAATTTTAGTTCATGTTGTTAATATTTATTGCAGTTGTTGACAAAACGAATAAATTGTTTTATAATAATATTTACCTAAATAAATAAAGTTTTTATTTATTCCAAATGTTTATTGTATAAAAGCTACTAGTATCACATTGATAGACAATAAATATGGTACACAACATAGCCAGTTGTCACCAACACTATTAGAGTATTACTACAACATTATTACTAAAAGCAAGGCACAAAAGCATGATTTTTTGGATTTTGGCAATATTTGATCATAAGTTTCATGGTCATCAAGAAAATACACAGAAGCAGAAGAAGAAAGAAGAAAATAAAGAGAACTCAGATCGAAAAAAACATAAATAAAACAAAACAAAAAAAATATTATTATCCAGGTTTATTCCTTAGCATTTACATTATAATCTAGTAATTATTATTTTATACATTGTCCAATCGACATGCTGGTCGTCTCTCGCCCTTGTGTCTAGTGAGTGCGTGTACTATGTTCATACTTGAATTCAGAATCTTAGATCAATAACAAATTTCACGAACTCAATGTCATACAATCTATATTCTGAATTCGAGTGAATTTATGTATTGAATTCGCCAAATTTCTAAAAAAAAATCTTTTATGTGGCCTACTGTGGGTTTCAAACTTAAAGTAACAATTATGCCTCAAAATTGAGAAGCCAAATGTCTATTATTTAAATAGGTGGTCCAACTTAAAGCCTCGCTTCTAACATTCTTATTGAAGGATCGTAAAAATAATTAAAACATATGAAACATAAAGGAACTGAAAATGAAAACAAGGAAATAAGTACATTCTTATGAAAAAAAAATATATACCTTTTCCACAAGGTAACATAAGGCAGGCAAGAGCGCTTACAAGGTGATTGGTTGTAATCATCAATTGAAAAAAAGATGTTCAAAATGACAGTAACAAAAAGGCAGAGGCATTAAAATCAAAATGGCTGTGAAACTGATCTCTTTAAATCTAAAAATTAATCTATAAGGGTCCAAACTGAACAAAATAATTGAATACTGTGAAGCAACCTTACAACTACCGTGAATATAATACAACACATCCTGGGCATTTATTCGTTGTGTTTGAACACTGAAACTATACTAAAACTATTAAAAAAAAACTTGTAAAATTATTATTTTCCATATACAGACAAAGGTACACTTCAATTTGTAAAGATTGATGCAACATGGTTTAAAACTCCCACATTTTAATTTGTTCATCTCCTCTGCCAAATACCCTAACATCAATATAATAAAATGCACATTTTAATATGTTTTTAAGACCACTCCCAAGTAATTTTATTCAAAATACTAATGGCCACAATAACGTCTAACAATTTGCAAACAATAAAAATAAAATACACTGATCTGCCGAAGATGTCGCAAAGTAAACATGGTATTTATTGCAAAATCATGTCCAAATATATAATAAATAGTCCACAATTTCTCAAGCTTTTCTCATCATGTATTCATAAAACTTCGTTTCGATTGCACCAAACCAAACATACAATCTCATAGATTTTAAATCTACTGATAGAGCAACAAAATGAATTTAATACAAAAATATAATTTCTTCCTGTAATTTGTTTTTCAGCACCTTTCATGGCATTAATCTCTTTCTGTCCTAAAGAGTAAAAAAAATTAAAGATGATTAATGTCACGAAGCGCTTTGTAGCTGTACCGTAACGGAGTGGTTTGGGGCTGATTACACCAATGAAACTGAACGCGATCAGCATATAAACCACGTTTAAGGGCTGTCAGTGTCATTATTTTCTTTGGAATATTGACACTGACAGCTCTTGAACGTAGTTTAGATGTGCTGATCGTGTTGTTTCATTGGTGAAATCCGCACATAAGCGAGTCGGGATCTGTTAGAAAGGATCAGTATCATACTGCACAATAAAATCTCGGCACTCCGTGCATTAACATCGCTTACCCACGAATAGCTGTCCACACAAGTAAAGAGCTAAAACTAAAAGTAGCATTTCATCCACACTATCACAATAATAACTGTTTGAATAGAATCAATTTTTTTAATTTTATAATATATCAAGCTTGGTTTTGGACAGTTTTTTACCGTGTGGTCATCTAATCGTGCGGTGTTGAATTTTGGCAAAATTATTTGAATGCAACGATATACATCTTGCGGTTGGGCGATAGTATTATAATTTAGAAAAGGTTTACCGCCTACTATTGTACCAAGGCATGTGCGGCCGGAGCGAGCTTACTCGGCGATACTGTTCTCGCTCACGTCGATCGGAATTGACGTCGTGAACGTCGGCGTCTCGAGTTCTTCGTGTTTCTTCATTTTCAGGGCCTGTAATGATGTAAGGAAATATTTATTCCGTTCAATCAATTCGTCAATGTTTGGTTGACTAAATTATAGCACCACTATCAATTAGTATGCAGCAGAAAACAATAAAAATGTAAAATATTACATCATAAAGAACCAGTATTGGGTACTTCGAAAGCATTAAAAATAGATGCTTGGTACAAAATTTTGATTGTAAAAAAATTTAAAAAATCGAGTCAGAAAAATAAAATGTTTTTTTGCAAATATAACGTTTTTTTGGATATTTTTTTTACTTACAGTATTTAAAAATAATGTTATTTTTAAGTTATCTGATTAGAAAAACAACAAACAAATACCACAACCGTCCACAAACCCTCACAGCAAGAAACACAATGCTACACAAACCACCGGTTTTTGAAAGGCACCTTAATCTATTGTGAAACACATAAAACTCCCGCCATTGTGATTGTTTCACCACATAGTACGGGGTTTACACAATCGTAATTCAGTTCGTCTCGCCATTCGACGAACTTCTAAGCATAGAGTGCGCTTTGCCATTCGCGCGATTGTGCAAATCCAGTTTTACAGAAGATTAAATTAAGTGACGAATGCTTTCAAAAACCGTTGGTAACACCATGAAGTATGTAAGTTCGGTCTCGAATTAAAGTGAGCCTGATTTGATTATTATATTTACAAAATCAGGTTCTTGGCATCATTTTCGCTATTTTCAAGTAGAAATATTTATAATTTTAGGGAATTGTAAGCCAGTTGTAACGGAGGCCACTTAATGAATGCAGAGGCTTCCGCGGAAGCGGAGCTTGAAAATTATGAAAATAATATAAATGTTTATATACTCCGTTGGTTTGTAGTTAACTAAAGGTAAACAAAAATAAAACTACGTGACGAGAGATCTGTCAAAGGCGTCTATTCTATTCTATTTCTTCTTATGGCAAGCAAAGCCGATGTCGACCATTCTGCCAATGTCTAGAGTGAAATGGAAATCAAGTGTGCATTGTTGTAAAAGTCAAAGGCGTCTGGTTATCCGACTAAACGTAATACCCTGTCACTTCATTTGTCATGCTACGTCACAGTTGTACTCTTCAATTTAGCAACGTTAAAATTCGTCTACCTGTCTTTTTGGGCTCTTTGCAGATTACAAATTACTATATTATTATTATAAATCTAACTTTAAAAAATGTGCTCAAGCAGTTACATCTACGAAGAGTAGTTTAGAATAAATGATAAAGTTTGTACATTAATAAAAGAGGAAACTATTGTAAAAATCGAAAATATATTAAATTTGGTTATAACGTATTTTTAAACAAGAAAGGGTCATCTATAAAAAACCCTTTTTACGGCTTGTCCACCTTTACCTACCTAGACCAATGGAGTAACTATAGATACCATTTTTTTTTCTATTATCATAATGATTCAGTTCTCATCAAAGTCGATCTCCTAATCTTTTGAGTTTTTTTTTTTTTTGATATCATCTGCCTAGCAAAGGCCAAATTTCGGACAGGTTAAACTGGAAACCTCCAAACAGGACTCCGCTTCCAGTCTAACTGGAATCAACCAGCTGAAGACCGGTATCCAGTATCCTAGTTTTATAGGTTACATAATTATATTTCCAAAACTTGATGTGGATGTGGAGGCAGGACTCCGTTACAACCCCAAATTAGACACTTGATACTAATTTCTAGAAATACAAAAACTTGAAAGTAGGAAAATCTTAATGAAATGCCACCGAGAGAAGAAAAGGCTCTCGAAGTTTTTACTAGCGATGATTTGTTATGGCTAAAAATCGACTAACGATGCTATTCGTGGACAAAATGATTAGTCGATTTTCATGGGTCCCAAATTAATATGCATTGAAAAGTGAATTTGAGTTTCGAATAATACGAAAATTAAAGAAGAGTTTAGCGTTTGCGATTTTTACATGGCGTGCGTCTGACTTAAAGATGCGAGTATGTTTGTTTCGAATGATTCAGGGATGTGACCAAACAATGCGATGTTATAGCACGTATGTCAGTGACGTCACGACGCGCGAACGTACCACTTCCGTTGGTATCTCTTTCCGTTGCAGCGTGGGCGTCGGCGTCAGCATTGCCAAGCCTTTCGCCGATAACTGAAGGCGACAGTAACACGATAGATAGAGAGTATAGAAGAACCCAAATTACATAGATAGATGCATTACGTGTCATTGCACGATTACATAGTAAAAAATACACATATATATATCTAGACGTAAAGCCTGTTATATTTGAATATGGTTTGGTTTGGTATGGTATGGGTATGGTATGGTATGGTGGTCTTCACCACCCTTGGTTGACTGGTAGAGAATGCCTAAGGCATTAAGTCCGCCTTTGTACTTTTTTAAGTGTGAAAAGTTTAAATAAATAAATAAATAATAATAATAAAGGATTTAAAATTGGATAATAAGGTAAACAATCATTTTGTACCCAATAATTGAAAGTAAGGCCCGAATTTCGGCCACACCAAATATTCTAAATTCTTTCTGAAAATAACTTCGCCCACGGTAAGCTCCCAAGCCTTTGAAAATGCTAAAAATCTTAGTTTCGCCTACTTTACATTAACAAATAGCAGCTTGGGAGTTAATCGTTGAAAACAGGATATTTTTTTTGGGTACAAAATGTTCGACGACAGAATAATCTGTGACGTATTCCGTAGAAATTGGATAGCATAGGAGGGTAGCCCGAAATGTTGTAACAATAAAGGTTCAAAGGTTCCATCGTTTATCTTCGGGAAAACCGAAATATAGCGAATAAAATGTGACTATCGACCCATAGAAATTTATTTATATTGCCAACTAAATTATTATAGATTGACACACTAATTCCGTCACTCCCATAGTGGACCAGTCACATTTAATTCGGCAAAGTTCGGTTTTTCGAAAATAAACGAAGGAACTTTCGAAAGTTGTCAAACTGTACAAGGATTTTTTTGGCTCTCGAATGACGTTATCAGGGGGGCGCTGTTGGTAAACATTTGTGCAAATGGGGAAGGTCCGTCAAAGCTAATTGTAAATGGCGTGATCATAGCTAGGTCCCTATTTCCTACAATAAATTTGATATTACGTTCATTATTTCCATTTTGGGTTCATTCATGAGTTTGGTTTTATTCCACTATTTCTTTATTTTCGGTGATTTCCGTATTCGACAATCAATATTTAATCGACACGGAAAGTGTCAGAATTAAAAACCTTAAATAATGCATAATTCCTCGTAATCTCGTAATCGTTCTTCAAAGTGCTTCCAACATAACCTCGAACTCAATTTAATTCAAATAATTCCCCATGAATAGCTTTAAGCCACAATCTTCTAAGCTTAGGGTCTTTCGAAAAATGGTCGACTCGCAATTACTGAGCATTGAGGAACACAACAATCGAGTCATTTTCGCAAAAAATGAATAAAAACCACCTGACGCCTTGCATTATTAGCCTGTTTTGGGATCTAGCTACGACAGCGCCATTTTGACAGTTGCCTTCCCCATTGTTTTGTGAAATGTATTGAAAAAAACAAGATGGCGGCATTAGTTCCGATTTTGGCCACCCGCCAAAAGATCCTTGTCCAACTATACTTTGATTTGTTAGTGGGAAGTAGATATTACCTGCTGCAGTTTGTAGTGGTTGATGATGTCCTGGTCGGCGGGGCAGCTCTGTGTGAACGCGTCCAGCTGGTACATGTGATACATGTAACGCCAGAGGGCGCGGAAACTCGTCTGGAAACACATTACAAAGCTTCATATTAGATCTATGCAATATTTTTGGGTTTTTGAAAACCTGATCGGTGACTGCCTCGTTGGTCTAGTGGTCGCAAGCGCTACTGCTGAGCATTGGTCCTGGGTTCGACTCCCGTTCAGGCAAAGTGTTATTGGGTTTTCTATCTGGAATTTCTCAGCAGCAGCCCGGAGTCTGGATTTGTGCCTGGTTGATGGCATATGTTTATGTTATGAATTATGATCGGTGAGTAAATCTGCAGTCTAAACATACTGATGTATGTTTAAAATATATTCTTTCTATTTCACGAGCTTCCGCCCGCGACTTCGTCCGCGTGATATTTCTTGTTTCCCCGACCCACCCCGTCGCATCGCATCGCCTGCCCATCACGCTGTTATTTCGTTTTCGTTTAGCGCTCATTCGTACTTTGTTTCTTTTTGCTCGGCTTCTAAGGGTCCTAGCGTAATGTTACTACCCTATAGCCTTCCTCAATAATTGGGCTATAAAATGCAAAAAGAATTTTTCAAATCCGATTGGAAGTGACAGAGATTAGCGCGTTCAAACAGTCAATAAAAAATAAAATATGTAGGTAACTAATAGACTAAGCGCATTTTTCTTATTTTAAGCATTTTTATACCTGTCGTAATTTCTAAACGAAAGGTCCGTTTCGAATAATTTAAAAAGGAATTTACATGTAACTTAATCAACCTTGATTATGAAACTATTTATTTGGATAAGGATTAATACCATGTTTATGAAAACTCCTTCGCAAGTAATGCATTATTTTATAACAAATTTGATTACCATTAATAAAGTTATAGTGAGCCAACCTTAAAAGATAGACATTTATGTTATCGCGGACTTTTTTTAGAACTTTTTAAGAGGAACAATTCCGTCATACATGATTTTTGTGTAACTAACTATAACCATTTACGCAGCGCACGCAACGGAAGCTCTCAAAAGGAATAAATTTTCACCGTTTTTGCAACATTTTTCATTGATGCTCCGCTCCTATTGGTCATAGCGGGATGTTATACAGTGTGAGTCTTTATAATGTGCACATATCGAAATGAGGGAATCTATGCTTAATTTTATCGACGGAAAAAATGTTAAAAAAAATCTAAATATTTATTTATATTTTTTATGGATTTTTAAAAAAAATTGTTTGCTTTTGTGACCCCAGTGTATACAAAACTGTGTAACTTTTAAACTAAACGATTTATCACGATGAAACAAACTCTATAATGTTTGGAAGTAATTAGGTGTCGTCATAAAATAAAAATTATGGAAAAAAAATAGCCACATTTAAAAATAAACATTTTTGTTTGGCAAAAATCTGATTTTTTTCATTAATTTTTACAAAAATTGTAAAATTTCTCAATAACATGCCCCCATCACCTTCTTTTTTTATAACTTTAAGTTATTCTTCATTGTATTAGGAACCTAACGGAAAAAATTGCATGTTTTTAACTCAACCCCAACATTTTTTATCAACTGTCAAAGAAAGGCCCAACGCATAGCTATTGTTTAGCAGGTAGATAAACTTTCTTTTGAATGTGCGCAGGTCGGGGAGGTAGGGCCAGCCAAAGGAACTTGAATTATGACAGATGTCAGACTGGCAGTCGCTCCGAATTATTCGCCGCTGCTACATGTGTTTCGGTACTTTCGTTCGCTGGACTTTCATAACTTTCGTTCGCTGCTACATGATGCCGCGTTTAAGTGAATTTTCCCCGGCACACATCGCCGACATACATTTTTATTATGGAGTGGGACAAGGAAGTGCCAGAGCTGCGCGCGCGGCTTACATAGCTGCGTATCCTAACAGGCAACCAGTGCCATCTGCCCGAAACTTCCAGGAAGTTCACAGAAGGTTGTCGATCACTGGACTTGGATCAAGTAGAGATCGTCGCGAGCCACCTCAAGTAATTATTGATGCGGCTACTGAACAAGCAGTATTAAGTGATTTGTTTGCTGATCCATCCATAAGTACTAGACGACTGGCTCTTCGTCACGGAATATCCCAAAAATCAGTGTGGCGTATTTTAAAGAAAGAAGGATTGCATCCTTATCACTATCAAAGGGTGCAACATCTACATGAAGACGTAGACTGGCGTCCAAGGTGTGTGATGTCCACATGGATTCAAAGAAAAACCAGAGCAAACCCAAACTTTCCAAGAAAAATACTATGGATGGACGAAGCGACATTCACTAGAGACGGTATTACTAACTGTCGAAATTTACACAGATGGTGCCGCGCAGGTGAAAACCCGAAACTGAAACGGTCATCTACTTTCCAAGTAAGATTTTCGATAAATGTTTGGGCTGGTCTTATCGATAACATGTTGATTGGACCAGTCATATTGCCGAGAACGTTGACTGGTGAAAGATTTTTAAGTCTATTGAGAGATGATATGCCTCAGTTATTGGAAGATGTCCCACTGGCTGTGCGTCAAAGGATGTTTCTTCAGATGGACGGATGTCCTGCCCATTACGCTACAAATGTAAGAAGATTTTTAAACGAAAATTATCATGACAAATGGATCGGCCGGCAAGGACCTGTAGGGTGGCCTGCGCGTTCACCCGATTTGACGCCCCTTGATTATTTCCTATGGGGGACCATGAAGCAACGCGTCTACAGTACCCCCATCAACAGTGAGGCCGATTTGCGTGACCGCATAATAAACTGTGCGAATGATATTCGCAATGATCCCGAAATGATAAGGAGAGCGACACACCAAATTCTAATTCGCGCGGCTTTGTGTTTACAACAACGAGGTGGACATTTTGAGAACCTGATGCATTAAATTTTGTATTTAATAATAAATGGGTTTCAATTGAACTCTTTTGCATTAATTATCATCCCAAACAAACCACCCTTATGAGAACAATACGATTCCGCGTTCGGAGTGCCATCTTTGAAACGACCCGCGCGCATTCACAACAAAGTTAACAAAAAAAAGTTTATCTACCTGCTAAACAATGTGCGTAGCTATGCGTTGGGCCTTTCTTTGACATTTGATAAAAAATGTTGGGGTTGAGTTAAAAACATGCAATTTTTACCGTTAGGTTCCTAATACAATGAAGAATAACTTAAAGTTATAAAAAAAGAAGGTGATGGGGGCATGTTATTGAGAAATTTTACAATTTTTGTAAAAATTAATGAAAAAAAATCAGATTTTTGCCAAAAAAAAATGTTTATATTTGATTATGGCTATTTTTTTTCCATAATTTTTATTTTATGACGACACCTAATTACTTCAAAACATTATGGAGTTTGTTTCATCGTGATAAATCGTTTAGTTTAAAAGTTACACAGTTTTGTATACACTGGGGTCACAAAAGCAAACAATTTTTTTTAAAAATCCATAAAAAATATTAATAAATATTTAGATTTTTTTTAACATTTTTTCCGTCGATAAAATTAAGCATAGATTCCCTCATTTCGATATGTGCAGATTATAAAGACTCTCACTGTATAGCATTCCTCGATAAATGGGCTATCCGAAACTAAAAGAATTTTTCAATTCGAACCAGCAGTTCCTGAGATTAGCTCGTTCAACCAACCAAACAAACAAACTCTTCAACTTTATATTATAGTATAGATAACAAGCCTTGTACCCGATGGGATTTCCCAATCGGCAAAAATTACGCACTTCTATACTTACTTTCATTACCTACCTATCTTACCTACCCCTTAGGGGATGAATTTTCTAAAAAAAATTCCATAGTGCTCACCTTCGAGATATAAGGAACGCTTAATTTCACGCTTCTAGACCCAGCGGTTTAGGCTGTGCGTTGTCTGTCAGCAATTGAATGAATCGATTTATTTTATTTAGATAAATATGGATTTATGAGCTTCCGAAAGTCTGAAAAATGAGATAGATGTTCCAGTTTGTGGGCGATAGAATGCGCTACGGCTACGGCTCGCGGGTTTGAGCGTACATGTGTCCAGATTGTGGGAGAGTTTACAGGTGACATAATAATTATTTGTTTGAACCGTATCCACGGGGAGCTCGTGGCTATGTAATAACAGCCGCACGGTCGATCCATCAGGTTAAGTTACGCTGGCAGGAGTTGGTCCGTGAATGGGTGGCCATCTTTACATACCAGAACTTCTCCGTGTCTCGAAAAACACGTTAAGCCGGTGGTCCTGGCTGTCATTCGTGGATCTTTGACAGTCGTTTTTTTTTTTTACTTTTTATGTTCTTGTTATAAATATTTCCGTTTGCAGTTAACCAATTTTCACCCTTAGCACTGCTACTAGTGATAGTTGAAGGTAGTTTGCAATAAGTTGTCAGATACTATACATACCGGTATCTCGAAGTCGACGAAGTACTTGCCAGCGACGCGGATGTGCTGCAGTCGCGGCATCAACTCACAGTCGAAGCAGCACATCGTGTCGCCTGTTAAGAACCTGTAATAGAAGTTCAGAAGTGTTACAAATGGAATGGCAATTAAATATTGAAGAAAAGCAAACCAAGATTCTCAGACCACACGAGACTCGGTATAGGTTTTAGAAATCTTCTACTAAGTATGCACCGTCCTTTTCGCATGTTTTATATGACTGACGCGACTGCGTCCGCCGTTTAGTTCGAAAAGACAACGGAAAAAGCCGACGCAGGTCTAGCAAAGCGTGGTTTTAAGTGGCCAAAAATATGAACCTTGCACTCGTTGAAATACAGTCGAAAATAAATAAACAGAACCCAAAAGTTGATTGATAGAAAATCACCTCTGTACATTTGTGTGCTTGAATTATGTAATAGATAAATAAACCGCTACTGTCAAATTTTGACACGGTAAATTTTACCTAGTCCCCCTGCGTTCGAGTAGTCCATCGATGCGGCTGAGATGTGAGCGCAACGCTGCCGACTTCTGGTCGTCTTTGCGCACCAGCACCAACTTTAGCTTCGAGTATAGGTTCTCGATCAGTGACGCCACTTCCTTGTCCTGCAAAATTAATACCACAGGAAGTTAGAAAGGAAGAGAATTTTTCTTCTCTGATAAATTACAAAAGTCAGTACAACATGTACCATCGCGGATATTTGCGGTGAACCACTTTTCAACCTTATTGCCTTAGTAATAAGGTTGAAAAGTGGTTAACCGCAAATGTTCGCGTTGGTACTTCAGTTGCGGTCGAAACATTATTATAAATACATCTACTTATTAAAAATCTTAAATTCATTCATTCACTGACAGACAACGCATAGCCTAAACGGCTGGGTCTAGAAGATGAAATTCTTGACAAGAATTTTGGAAAGTGAGCAGGGATTTTTCAAAAATCATCTCTTATGGGGGTTAAATAGGGGTCAAGTTTGCATAGAAGTTTGTCTTTCTTGCCAATGGGAAATCCCATCGGGCACACGGCTTGTTTTTCATAAGTGTTCATGTGTGGCAGTAACGCAAAGGACTGAAAAACTGACTTTAGGACCAGTTTCCACCGAAACGGAGCGCAGAGGACAAGGTCTTGAATAACCAATAGGCTGAATAGGCTCTCACTGTTTTGATTGGTTGTTATAATTATACGAGTACCTACCCCAAACACAGTGCCAATGTGGAGTGCCTTCACAGGATATGCCTCACCTCCTTTCCTACCCATCAAGCACAATCATCTGCACCTTCCAGGATTTAAACGAAGCCAATGATAGAGCTGCCTAAGTGGCTACTAGTCGGACAAGATTTGAATCAAATCGACACGTAAAGAATAACAATAAGACCTCACCGCTTTGTTTTGGTGGAAACCGAACCTCATCAAGAACGAAATTTTTAAAAAGGACTCATACACATGAAATTGAGTGTCAAATTAATTACCAATTTATTGGGAAACACAGTTTTAAAGATTGACACCTGATTATCATGAGAATCACGTTTCGGGAGGGTTTTAACAATAAAAAACCTGCTGGAAACCGGTCTTATTCATATTAATGGGGCGTTTAGTAATTACTTTCGGCACTAAAAATTTATGTAGGTGTAAATAAAATCCTTGTTAGTAGTTTTTTGCCAGGTGTTGCTATACAGTGGGTTGGGCGGTGTTTATGATGAAAAGAATGTATTTTATCATTAGCAACAAATAAAAAATTCGGTGATAATAGAGGGCAAGCCAATCGTCATTTATTAGACAAAATTTGATTATAATTGTTTTATAATTCAGGCGTCAATCACGGTTGGATTTGCACATTAAAAACGTAAGATTTTTGCCGATATCAGTTGGAGTCCTCTGGTTTTTTGTGTCTTTAGAACTTTGTCCCTTACCGAACAATAGAAGTTCAAACTCAAGACTTGCCAACGGGCAATGGAGCGCAGTATAATAGGTGTCAAGCGAACAGATGGCATTAGAAACACCACCCTTTTTTTTTGGATGGGAAATCATCAAATGACTTCTCCCGCTCTGGGTGGAGCGGGTGGACGTGTCAGACTTTTTATGACTAAAACTCTTTCGAACATCCCGCGGCCTTAGAAACATCACCCTGCGCTCCATAACTCAAGTAGCGGATGTTGAAGAACACAGCCAGGCTGAAGTGTGAGTGGGTCAGACACGTCGCACGAATGCACCCAGAGAGATGGGCAAAGACCGTCACACACTGGACGCCTGAGGGAGGACATCGCTGTCGAGATAGACCGCGGCGAAGGTGCATGCCCGACATGGCCACAGTTCGCACAAGACAGAAAGGTTTGGACGAAAAGGGGAGGCCTTTGCCCAGCAGCGGGACACAAAATAGGCTAGCAAAAAAAAAGAACTTGGCTGGTGATCGTGATGGCCCAGGGTTAAGGCCTCGCCTCTCAGGCACGAGGCTGTGGGTTCAAATCCGGGCAAGTACCAATGTACCTTTTTCAATTCATATGTACTTTCTGAGTTTATATTGGACGTTACTGACATTAATGAAGGAAAACCGTGAGGAAAACTGGACTTAAAGTTAATATAACTCTGAAATCACCAACCCGTCTTGAGCAAGCGTGGTGTTCAATGCTCGTGCCTTCTCTGTACGAGAGGAGACCTTTGCTGTACTCGAAACCGGCGTGCGTGTATGATCAGATGTATGAATGTAAACGAAGCAAAAGAAGTTTGTAAGGAATGGTAGTTCTGTACTTTCTGTTACTCTCATGGGAAAAAAGCGCGAGTTTTTGTATGTACCATCGCAGACATTTGCGGTGTACATATGTGTGTAATAGACGTTTACCTGTACAAATAAGTTGTGTCCTCCCGGTACAGACTTCATGATGTGCCGCTCGATCTTCTCGTTCTCCAGTATCGCGAGTCCGTTGTCAATCAGTATGGGCGGGTGCGTGGCTTCGAAGTTGGTACGGAAATCGGGTGGCGGCTTCTGCATGTCTACTGTTGTCACCTAGAAGTCGATAACGAAGGATGTAAATAATTATACGACGGTTTTGCTGGTATAAAGTAAAGTACAGTAACAATGTAAATTAAGATTGGAGATTGGCTGGGAGGAGGCGTTTGAGCAGTCATTTTTACGTAGTAAAAAAATAAAAATAATTTATTTCAGGCAAAAAAAGGCCATAGGCAAGGCAAGGTAACAACAAGGTAGTAATAAGATTATGCTCATAACTAATATTAGTAATTAAAAAGTAAAAAGGAGAAACTAGACACACCATCTACCCCTGCACAGTAGGCTCATCGGTGTCGCAACACATGGAGTCCAGTGAACCTACTGAGCAGAACAGTGTCGGTTCTCTCGCCAATCATCTTTAGGACACTATTCGGGCTCCCCGTACTCGTCGCACCACCGACGCAACTTTTCGCGAAAAAAAAAATCCCTACATTTATGTTCGCTTAACTCGCCAAAATGTAGGGAACAACAGATTTTTTTTTTCAAGATTTCAGGTTTGGTCCCATAGGAAAAGTTGTTCATAATGATAAGTGCAATGACCCCTTGACACATTGTGCGTTAATTCCGGGACATGTTGTATAATCTCGGAAAATATTGTTTCTAATCAGTAATCATCATCATTTTATCATCATGCCTGTTTTCCACGAATCAGAAAAAGAATATATCCATATTTCGTTAAATTAAAAGGGCACAAATTCCGAGTCTAGCCTGCTACTGAGAATTTTCGAATGGAAAACACCAATAATTCTTTGTGCGACCGCGTCGTGCTCATGACCTGCATATTGGGGCTATTTACACATCGTAATCAAAATAACAGTACCTAGTATTAATCAAAACGTACCTTTAAGCTGATGGTCTTGAGCTCAGCTAACAGGTACAGGTCCATAAAGTACTCCTGGCAGAAGAGGCACGCACCCTTCCGTCGCCCGTCAATCGTCGATGCCTGCAATACAAGGAAAAAATGCAACTTAGTCCCAAAAGTATAAATTTAGGTAACAAAGACCATTTCGATTCACAGGCTCAGATAATGATGGAACGCTATGTAGTCCAGAAATCGGGCGAATAAGCACGTTTCCTACAAATCTTGTCAACCCCCATCGTTTAAGACGAAAGACGTCTATTGGTCGCTAGACCAAGGATAGCCATAAGGGCCGGTCCAGCATTTACAGCATTTAGCGGGTTCCTGTGACCCGCTAAATGCCGTAACGTTTCCAAGTTATCAGTCCACTATGACCTTGTAGATTTATTTATAATGTGAATGACGCAAGACAGAATCCTATTCTTCCCTTTCTAGCGTATTCTGAAGCTAACCGTAACAAAGAGATGACCACGCATGACGCAAATCCATACAAGCCCATTCGATAGTTCAATAGAACAAACTGACCTGTTTTCATAACAATTAATAATAGCACGCGTTAAACAATCGGAGAAGAATGTCTGGGTCATCAGACGCACTAAAAGGTGACATGCAATGCGCCCATAGAAATATTTCTTATGAATATCTATGAATGCACCTATAGGGAAGTTGTTATGACCCTTTATTAAATAATAAAATGAAAACCTAAGACGTAGATGCCATTGTTCCGTGAAATGAGCTGTAATGGTCCCAAAGCTGAAATGATCCTTGTGCCTGCAAGCACACCGCACGTAGCTACAATTTAAACCAGAAGCGAGCAAGCAAAGTTCTTATGGCCATGACGGCATACCAAAAATTACGATTAGTCCGCTACGATACGCTTTTATAAATTCTAACGCAACCATAATATCTTGGACGTCCACGTCACGGCATCACAATATAATAAGTACAGGGAAGTAAAATGTATGAAAATATATGAAGACGTTTTTAAATTTCCGTCTACGATAACGTTATCTTATAACGTGCACGTTTTTCCATACATTTTATGGACGTAGGTGGACGTGCACGTCCACGATAATATCGTCACGTTAAAAATTATAAAACTGCACTTTGACAGAATGTTTACAGGTATTTAGTGTGGAAAGAAGTACACTTTCTCGTCCATTAATGATAATTATGAGATAGATGTTAGATATCAGACGAAACTACGGAAATACTACGCATCAAAGTTTATAACATTGTTTATGTACAGTTTTGGATCAGCGGTAATACAAGGTGTAACAAAAATGACGCACTACCTCTTAAGGGGTCATTGTACTCACCATTATGAACAACTTTTACTATGAGACCAAACCTGAAATCGCGAAAAAAAAACAGCTGTTCCCTACATTTTGACGAGTTATGCGAACATAAATGTAGGGGACCGCTGATTTTTTTTCACTATTTCAGGCTTGATTCCTTAAGAGGTTGTGCGTTATTTATGTTACACCTTGTATACAGGATAATTTTAAAAGGAGTGCGGATATTTTAGCAGGTAATCAGGTGCATAAAACTGGACAACTTTCCCCAAGGAACATAGGTCGAAATCTTAAAATTGAAAATCGACTTTTCATACAAAGTGACTGGTCACGTGACTTACATTTGTATGATAAGTTAAATTTTATTTTTTAGATTTCGACCTATGTTCCTTGGGGAAAGTTGTTCAGTTTTATGCACCTGATTACCTGCTAAAATATCCGCACTCCTTTTAAACTTATCCTGTATAAAATTTAAACTTCACATAATGGAGAGGAAGGTACCATTTCTTTAGAGTTCACTATTTAGCGGTCGAGTTTAGTTATTTAATTAGACTTGCTAATTAGTAATGAGTAAGTTACATTTGTTTGTTGTGAAATTAGAACTTTAATGCAACCATTACGCAAGTGAATTGCTTGGGAACGGAGACTGTTATAATAACCGCAATATCTGTCCAACGAATAACTGTCCAAGACATTTAGAATCATTTTAGTATTTTATGCCTTGTGTTCTTCAACATTAAAATCAACTGTTTAGATATTTAATCAGTTCTTTATGTATAATTTTTCTCTAAGAAATTTGAGATACTTACACCAATGGGGAACAAAACTGTCAAATTAGTTCCGTGTAGATGGCGATGAGTTTCTGTTTCATTCGGCTGCCAGTCGAGTTCATTGGCAGCCTCAACTTTGCAGAGAGATGGTGCTAAGTATATTGTCTTGTCGCCGATTGGTCATTTTTCATTCAAGATCACTTTAACAATTAATGACAAAAACACAGTGATCTCTCGCAGCGAAGCTTCCAGATTCTCAGACCTCATTGTTTAAATACCTAACCAGTGGTTTATGTTGGTGAACACAGGCCTAAGAAGGTAATAATAAATAAATGAAATTTGACACGGTCCTGTTATCATACAATATGATGCCTTAAGGTGAAAGCGCCAGGTAGCGGGAAATTAAAATTTTCTTACGTTTTTTGCAATTTGCAAGTCAGTATTACGTTGTATGTTGATCAAAATATGATTCGCGACCATAAAAAGTATGTATTTACATAATTATAATAATTAAAAGTCATCAATACAACTCTCTAAGACCAGGTAATTCTATTGAATGACTATTTCTTGAAATCTTGACAATTAGTATTATACAAACTTATGGAGTTGTATTACTGATTTTGATTATTATAATTCTGTAAATGCACATTTGTTACGGTCGCGTATAATACATTAATCAACATACAACTTAAGAGCCTATATTACCTCAGCTAAAATTCAGTCTTTATCTCGCTCGCACGATACTGCGCGCGGACTGAGTGAGAGCGGGACTGAGTGCGGTGCTGGGCGGCAGGCAGCGCCGATAGTTTAGGTAATTGCTTTTTACGGTGAAAATAATAGTAATTTAAAAAAAATAAAAAACATAAGACTTGCTTTATAGTTAGTTCAGTAAGTATAAAAAGTTTCATGATCTTATTTGAAGTATTGTAGGATTGCCAACGGTTTATAGTTCCGTTTAGAGGTAACTTTGAGATTTTTTTCCATCGAGAAAATTTTATGGAATCGTGTTTTCGCCAAACATAAGACTTAACATTAATCCTCAACTTTAACCATATATTTATTTCAAAATTAATGCTGCAGTATTTTCGACATAACGGAGGATCGTGCTAAGCCATTTGAGGTAGTATAGGCCCTTAATACTGATTTGCAAATTGCAAAAAACATAAGAAAGTTTGAATTTCGCGGGCTACCTACCTGGAGCTACCCCCTTAAGACAAAGACAAATGGGCAATGACAGATGAGATTTTTTTACGCAACTGGGCCAGTGTCGTCGCCTTCGCTTACGTCAACACCATGCAACGCTTCTTGTAAACAGACTATAAGCATCCAAAAACCACAAATAGATTCACGTTATGATCACTAAAACGTTGGATTTACAACATCCTCGTGTAATCCGATGCCATCAAATCAAATCAAATAATTTATTTGCATCATTAGGGTAAAACAACAAAAACATTCATTTTCGGGCTGTTGCCTTTTAACTCTGTTCTTTATTTTCACCCAGTGCTTGATAGGTCTCCTCGTGGGTCTATACATATCTAAGTAAGTAAGTATGTCTGTCTATAACCTACATGTCCGTCTAATCCAGTTTTTTTCTTTTTACCAACCTATGACTAGCAAAGATTGTAAAATGAACAAACACGCGTGACTTCCCTTTTTCAACCGTGCTTGACTAATAACATTTAACGCATAAGATCGTGACTATAAAATATCACTTTAGCTATAGAACACCAACAATACCACGATTTTTAAGAGCAGTTTCTGCTTTCCATCCCTTCTTTTGTTACTTTGACGTAAACGTAACAAAGTGGTGAAGCTATTAAGTGTAGCGGCAGAAATCTATAATTTAGCAAAAGTATGGAACTACAGAACAAAGAGTACGCAAAGTAAGCTTTTACGCAAAAATGTATGAAGGAGCTGATAACTATATGATAGCTACGTTAAGACAGGGAAGTTTGGCGCTAATTCCTTCTGCACATGTGGCTTCCCTGGTACCTCATTAACAGCATAACTATTTATGTAAATGTCTATTAACTGCTCCCACATTACTTTATTTTATTGTTTTTTTTTTACATGCTTTCATGACATAGTCTTTTAATTATTTTACATTATCTATTCTTGTCTTATTAATCATAGATTCTTTTATATTTTGTGAATGTGAGAACGTTGTAGGCTTGACTGTAGACTATAGATTTGTAGACCATTTTCTATTTTGTTAAATACCTGGTACTTGTTGACAGGCCTACACTGTCCTCCCATGCTTAATAACACTGTAATTTGAATACCTTGTAAAAACCAATTATTTTTAAAAGAGTAACCGTGGGGTTTCGTGCCGGTTCTTCTCCATAGGAAACGACCAATTGGAACCGTGCATCTAGCTTCTGACGTTTCATAAGTGCCCATGTAGGCTTATGTGAAATAAAATATTATGAATTTGAATAAAGATGAGGCTATTGTTCCAAAACTGTGACTTTTACATTTCAGCCGAAAGACGTCCACTGCGGAACATAGGGCTCCCCCAAGCGTCGCCACATCGGCCGGTCCTGATTTAAGTGATTCATCGCTCCAAGAATGTTCTACTGTAAAACTTTTAATCCCTCTTTACACAAAATGACTCAAACTGTTGACCCGATTGCCTAAAACAGATTAGGCGTTCAATGTTTGACACACATTACGGTTTACGGACAGTTTTAGTACTTTTACGACCTCGTTCGCTGGTCCGGTGTGGATAACTGATATTTACAACCGACTATTACAAAATCTTTATGTTTTGCGCAGGCAATGTACCGTAGCGATGCGATGGCTTGGTTGGGAGGACGACACGGCAGATAAAATCTGGACCTATCAGCATACCAAAGATCAAAGTTCAAAAGTAATGTGGAAAAAACAAAACTGGAAAACGCAGAAGCAGGATAACGCTAGGAGAAAAGGAATACTACGTCTATCTACAAAATTGTACAGCGTAAATCAGCTCTATGGAACTTTTCCAGGAAAAGTTGGGACGATCTGGGAGGTTTAACCGATTTGTCATACAATCGCCATTCATACTAGGCGCTGGGATCCGAAATCGGCACTCCTTTACACGCGGCTCTACCTACTTAGTAGATTTCTCCACGAATTGCATTGACAGTTTCTATTATTAATGAGAATTCTACTACTGGTAACTGTCACGCTCTTTACTTTTACAGAGAAAAACGAATTTCTGTACAAACATGGAGTTTGTATTTCTCGGGACCATTTAGAGAAATGACATGTTATGCGACTGATACAGTTTCGTACTTATTATAGTTTTTCGATATATCTGTAGCGTGGAGTGTTTGAGGAGCTCGTGGCTAAGTAATAACAGCCGCACAGGTCGATCCATCAGGTTAAGCTACGCTTGCCGGGGTTGTCCGTGGATAGGTGACCATCTATACATACCGAGACTCCTCCGTGCCTCGGAAAGCACGTTAAGCAGTTGGTCCCGGCTATCATTCGTAGATCTCTGACAGTCGTTACGGGTCGTCAGAAGCCCGAAAGTCTGACAACCAGTCTTACCAAGGGGTATCGTATTACCCAGTTACTGGGTTGTGGAGGTCAGATAGGCAGTCGCTCCATGTAAAAATACTGGTATCCAGCTGCATCCGGTTAGACTGGAAGCCGACCCCAACATAGTTGGGAAAAGGCCAGACAGATTGATTGTAGCGTGGAGTTTAATTTTTTATGAGAACGATGGTTTTCTTCTACATAAAACTTATAAGTTTATGTCTAAGCAATTAAATACCTGTTCAAGGCAGTAATTTACGTAAATATATTGTTTCTCAATATCACGTTTGAGATAGAATCGTTCGTGGTGAATATTCATGAGTTGTATTGTCAGCGAAACGCCCACAGCGTGTTATATTGTCCGTTTGTTTGTTATGTACAGCTCTCGGTTTTAACAAGGACGCCCGTGCATTGTGACAGTTGAGCATTGATATTTTAATCTTTCTCGTGATGACTTGGGCTTATAGCTTAGACCAAAAGGCAAATATGAGATTTTTATTCTCATTTTTGTTGTCATTGATCAGAACTTACTCAAATGCCTGCTCATTTGAGTAAGCTGAAGTTCTAAGTTCACCTAATGATAATATGAATGAATCAACACAAATTTCTGTTGATTCGTACAGGAAAACTGTATCATTAGCTTGTGCAAAATCCTTCATTGAACATTAAAAATTTTGTTCAAATCCAGATGAATTGGATTTATCATTACTGCTTTATTCAGTTTCTCATCTAATTTCAAAACAATCTTCCTTCCTTTTTGAATCCTTCCGTACCCGAAGGGTGCCATGCCACACGGAACCCTATTACTAAGCCTCCGCTGTCCGTCCGTCTGTCTGTCAGCGGGCTGTATCTCATGAACCATAATAGGTAGGTAGACAGTTGAAATTTTCACAGATTGTGTATTTTTATTGCTGCTATAACAACAAATAATAAAAATTAAAGATGGGTCCATATACAATAATAAACTTTAGATTAGAATTTTTTTTTCTTACTCTGGCATGTAGGGTGTCATTGTCTAGAACTCATTAAATAGAGTACAAATTCAATTTTTATTTTTTTTATATTCAAAAATTAAGAAATAGGCCACAAAAGTTGTCAGTTTTAGACCCTTTTTGTACGAGCTCTAACGCAACAACTGAACAAGTTGGGATGAATTTGAAACTTCTGTATATCATGTACCCTAACCTACTGTAGTTAATCAACAAATACTAAAAACGCCGATTCATAAGGTATTTTATTAAATATGGACGATTTTCTACAACTGCAAAAAATAACTTTGTAATTCACAGTATCATTATGAAATACAAAGTTATCTTTGCGATTGTTAACGTTTAAAATGAAAAATATTCTTCATTTAGTATTTGCATAAAAATAAAAGGGGGTCCCCATACAAGAAACGTGTTTTAAACTGAAGTATTTTTCTAAAATTATGCAGTGTTAAATTAATATTGTACGGTGGTACGGAAGTTCGTGTGCGAGTCCCACTCGCACTTGACCGGATTTTTCATTCTTCCTTCTTTGTTATTTTTCCAAACCTGTGTGCCATACTTGCCTACATAGCGTTATTCGAAAGCTCATTGTTGCGAGCTTCATGACTCATCGTGACGATTTGAGGACAAAGGGCTCTACACGTTGGGTAACGTTATTTCTGCCGACTTTCTATGCTAAACACTGAGGAGTCTGTTTCTTGGAGGAATGGTTAATAGTCTTGTGCTTCTTTTGGTGCAGGTATTTGAAGCCATAAATTGTAGTACCTAATTTAGAGAGTCTAAAGGCAAACTGATATTGTCGAAAGCATCGCGAGGATACTTACTAAAGTCCATGGCCATATTTAGGTTGAAATACATTACATATAGCTTCTATTGATACTTCTACAATAGATTCCTATCGCAGTAACTTCCTATATGCAGTAAATATTTTACAACATCTTATACAAATAAATAAAATTGATGTGTCTGTTTGTACTTTTATTTTAGGAAAAGGATTCGGGTTCCGTTCAAAAAATTAAAACCCATGAAATCGTAAACCAAATCCGATTCAAATAGGGAAGTATTGACATCCACGCGGGCGGCGCCGCGGGCAACTGCTAGTTGACAATAAACGAAACTACGTTTTGTCAGCTCTACATAATGTACCTACCCATTATGTATTCGCCAATAACAGCCCAGTATACCTGCATAATTCTTCACTTACTTTCCTTCTAAACAATACCACAATAAATCTTATTTTCTATCGTTAGAGGGAGATGGCAATAATTTTCCAAGTGCGTCCACAGTTACGGCTGTCACGGTCAAGTGGTCGAGGCTGTATTTCACATTTTACGACAGAAACATGTAAATAATAGGTTGTTCATATATCGTGCTATGAGACAAAATGCTAGAATAACAAGATAATGACTAACGTTTAGATTAGACGGACTGCGAAGCTCCGTTAAGGCTGCCGCAGACAGGCGCGACTCGACTCTAGTCGACCAATTTCCATGAAGTTTTCAGAGAAATTGTTCCACTAGACTCGAGTCGCGCCTGTCCGCGGGAGCCTTTATGCGGGTAGGGCGACCAACGCTAATGGCTTTTAAGGAGACTTGATTAAGGAAAGTTTTTTTTTGGAATGGAATGGAATATTGTCAACTGTCCTTGGAAACGGCATCTATTACGCGATCACTTGACGGGCTAACAGATGTCCCCTCTAAATACAGTATTGATTTTTTTTTTCAGAATAAGTAGTAAAAGTTTTTATTACGACTACCTACTTCATTTGGACACCCGAATGAGTGTTTTTTAATGATGGCCATTTGCATCTAGCTAATTGCCAGTATACATATTTAATCAGCCAAGTATTTCAAACAAAGGTCACCATAATATTTATTCAGTCAAAATTCTACCGATCACTAAGCAAGTAACCAATCCATAAAATTATATCAACGATACTGTATGTCATGGATACAGTCGATGGTGGTGTCATTAGCTGGTGGAATAGAAACTTGTGGAGTAATGGTGCGTAACGCGGGTACGTCACGGAGCCGGAGCGCTGGCGCATAACACCATCCAGACCATTGTAGAACAATGTGCATCTAACTATAAAACATGGCCCAGTTATCAAATAATAAAGGGCAGACTATAACAAGATTCTTGTTTGATGATTATAATGAGTCATTAGTTCAAAGTGGTTCAGTATTTTGGTAACTATGAGAAAACTTGAAATAGAATCTTCTTGTTTGAGTTCCCCATGAATGCTACAGATAATGCTAAGTTCTGAGCTGACACAATTAAGATCGCCATTGGGAGAGAAAATATCGTTTGAAGAATAAACATATTTGCCATTATCTGGTTAGAAGTAGATATATGTATTATTATCCTCTCGGACGATAACTTACAGAACTAAACAAACAAACAATTGCATTCGAAGAAAAAAGTGTAAGTATAATAGCATTAAATAGTCAGTTAACGTTCAACGGACTGTATCTAACATATTTCAACAATAAAATATATAAATTAAAACCAACTTTCCAGTGGCGATGTATGAGATGATAATAATATTATGGCGGAAGACGAAACGCGCTCGACTGCAATCAAATGTGTCGCTATTTTGAATAATACAACAATTTGGTACAACATTAGAACAATATTCAAATGAGTTTTGAGAAAGAAAGTTAATGGCACTAGCACATTACGTGTTTGACTTAGTAAACCCAGACTACACAACGGTAGTTGGCTTTCAAACTCAAATAAAGATTTAGCTAATTGAAATATTTTGGGATTTTACCAGACATTTTATTTGAGAATCTTTTAAAAATTAAGTTGCTAACATTCATAACATTTACATTAATTAAAATTATAAGAAACTAAACGGAACCTTGTCTACAAACATCTCAATGAATCTCTCAGACGAAGCTACTCGAACAGCAGCATAAACTTATTAGAACGACACGTAGTAACAGTGGTCAACGATGCACGACGCGTCATACAGCGAAGACAGGCTGAAAACAAAATAAATTACAACGCCAAATTACAACATTCTAGTTAAACACGATAGGATAAGTATTGTACTGGCGTACGATATGTAACCAACCAGGCGTGACAAACAAACATCAGAGTCAACGACATTACCCGAACATTATAAGGCACTTTCAGTTTCGTGAAATCGAAAGCGGCACATACATCTCCCGCACACTGCAAGACGCGCCATTTTTGCAAAGATGGCGGCGAAAAAACCTGATAATCCGTCACGGCCCCGTGCGTCGGCGCATCCAGCGGCCATCAATTTGTCAATTGCAGCAGTTAGCAGCGTTCCGCCTTCATGTTGTATTCGAGCGATTGATAGTCGGCGAGGTAACATTGATGTTGTGATAGCGTGTTGACAGTACTGCGTTGATAGTTTAACTAATGATGTATGAATGTAAAATGCTTTACAAAATTTTACTCGTTTGATCAGTTAGACTGGGATAAACCAGTCGTCTGAATCACTAACGCAGCTCCAAGGGAAGTGCAGTGACCCGCGACAGTGAAATGCAACCAGCACCTGACCACGAACCGGCCTTGGTCAGCGTCGTGAAAGTGTACCCACCTCTCTAATTACTCTCGTCTTGCCTTACATAGAACTAGATTCCCTTAGAAAATCATGGATACATGAAAAAAGCGAATGTTGAATCGACAGCGAAACTAAACACCAATCTTGTGAGCTAATAATATACTCTATCAAATTAAAAAAAAACTGGATCGCGTGCCGATTTGTGGTTGTATAGCTTCGTTAAAGTGAAATTTCCGAAACGGTCCGCATTGCTCCTGTCAGCTGCGGGCAACTTCCGCGTGATCTAAACACGTCGAATTATTTACGATTGTGCATTACTCTCTCTAAAGTTAGAGTTTCCTAAAATAGGTTCCTGGATTCCTTTGACGTTGTGAAGATGGAGGGTAGTCATGATTTCAATGGTGATAGATGTCCCTGAATCTGACACATAAAAGGCATTTGGAGGTCTGCCAAAAAAGGAGGAGCTAAGTAAATGAAGTTGGAAAGCGATCCTGTTGCAAAATCTAGTCCAGATGTTATGGACACAAAACGTACAGAACGGGGTCAACAAAAAGTTTATGGCTCCGGAAACAGAGGGCGCGGCGACTTGCACAATACGTCGCTATCCGGTGTAACTCACACAGTCACATTCACAATACATACCTATGCACACCACAATCTAACCGATCCTCGTCAAGGCTCATATCTGCACGTTCGCGATAAAACACTGTTCACAACTCATTCGATTTGGAACACGTACACTAACAGTAATTCCCTTACAGCAGACAACAATCTAATTATGAAAGACTCAAGTTGAATAAGGAATGAAATGGCCGTTTTAAATTCTGGTCGTGCAGCGTGTACCACTTCTTTGGTCTAACGGTATGCAATAAAGATTCTGAAGGTTAAGGAGCAACGTCCAAAGAGCTGGAAGATATAGTCACAAATAGTTTAGCTTTTACCTGTCGTTAACTGGAAACTCTTAGCTCCAAGAGACATAAAAGCTGGTTTATTGCTGTTTCAGCATAAAGTTATTTATAATATTTACAGTTTTAATTTTAAAACTATATAATATTGGCAGTGAATAACCAGTACCAGAACTTTTTACAGTTTACAACTACAGGGTAAAACTGGATTTGTTCCGTTCAAAGCTCTTAGATATAGCTTTGTTAACAATCGCTTTGGACGTGCAGTCAGACCTTTATTACTTTAAAGGCGAAGGAATCTCTGTGCAGTCGGTATATAGCAAGAATCCTCAATAGCTTTATCCCGGAACTTTTGCACGAGTCTATTGAACACAACTAAGATGTAACCAGTACTAATCTGTATCTGATTAAGGACTTGCTCTATACAAATGAAGATGTTGTGAAAGAAATAGCTTTTTTAGAGCTGGGCGTCAACATTGATGACTAATTTAAATCCAAGGAGCGAGTATTGTCGATGAACGTTCATTTTTTGCCCCATTACGAGTCATAGATTCATGACCAAACTTCCAACAGATGGCCTTTGAAATGTTTACGCGATGAAGTTTCCCGCTTGTAGT
Organism: Fissipunctia ypsillon; assembly: GCA_947568875.1. Lineage (NCBI taxonomy): Eukaryota > Metazoa > Arthropoda > Insecta > Lepidoptera > Noctuidae > Fissipunctia > Fissipunctia ypsillon. The sequence goes on along the minus strand of OX387660.1, from coordinate 18,681,930 downwards.
ACGTATTAAATTGTGGTGATCTCAGAGTTTTATAAGTATTCATTCGTTAGCTATTACAATGACATCATGGCCTTGTCTGACCCATCACAATATAAGGTTTATAATTTATTGTAAGGCTCATAGCTCATGAGCTTGTTGTAATGTTTGTTTAGTGACGCTGACGAGCGTTGAATTGAAGTCTACCTTCCAAGAATGGATGAGTGTTAAAACAAAGGTAAATAAGTACATAGCAAATAGTTTGTAGATTCAGAAAGATCTGACGATAATATAAAATTCCTTCAAGCATCCATAATATTTCAACATAGGCTATTACGATAACTTGCTATAATATTGAACAATTCCTATACCATGTTTGCTGCCTAAAGAGCAACTGCACATCGTGCTTCAAGTTGCAAAACAATTGAACTTTAAAAAGTGATTTTGTTGAATGCACCGCACCGAATCGACGCGACGCTTATTCTTCAATTTGAGCAGATAATGTGTATATTTCTCTTCTGCAACAGTTGGCTAATAGTTAGAAAGGGCAGTGTTACGGCCCGCGACCCGCGTAACCTAGCCTCGTCAGCTGTTCAGAGAGAGGACGTTGTGAAACATATAAAGGACAACTTCTTACCGCACGACTGTTTAGCATGCCCCGAACTAGAAACTCACGACTAACATTTTGCGAAACTAACTTTGGGACGAGAGCAAAGCAAGGCTTTAAGCATGTTCAGCTAACTCATGGTCGAAATAGGAATTCTATAACTAAATATAGAGAACCGGTAAATATAAATAACGTTGAAATTAACAATTAGTATGAATCATACGAAGACGCATAAAGTTTTATAAACAAGTGGGATCTAATCTAACATCAACAATCGCAATGAGAACAATAAAGGATTTAAAAACCAAGAATAATTATGTTTTCAACAGGCCTATTGTATAAAATAATAACATAGCACTATCGGGACAGGTGCCAGCGGCAGCTAACGTAAACGGAATTATAATAACAGGTCAAGTGCACTTAAACACTAAAACTAGTACTAAAATCGATCTAAAGGTTCGTCGGCTAGGAGCACTCGGCTGTGGCCATAAAGATGGCTTTCCATAGATGGAATACTGCATAATTATTGCCAATTATCATCGTCAAGCACTAGTTGGTTTCAGAATTTCATTAAAACACAGTTTATTGTCGTTTTCTAACCAGACAGGGCTTTGTTTGTCTAGTAATAGTTTCTAATCTATAAACAATGGACTGTATTCGTTCTTTTTATACCATCATCTGTGCGTCCAATACGCAGTATTTCCTTTGCGTGCCCAGTTTTTGTCCGTAATATGGCAAGCTTCTGTTCTTATACAAAATAGCTGTAGCCTGACCCTTAAATAAAACAATTTTGTCAACACAGATGTTGCTGCCTAGTTATCTGATTAAATCCTCAAATCATCTATTTAAAACTATGGATTCGCGACTAACACTGTTACAAAGAGCGTCGAAACAGCTTGTTACAGAATGAATTGAGGCAGCTGTGTCGAAGACATTGATATCGTCAACATAACTGCGTGTATTACAGAGGGAATTTATTAATAACACTAAAGATCACCGCACAATAAGATACACGATATCGTTGCACCACTTTTGACATCGCACGCACTGACAGTTGACATTTATTGCGTGTCATATATACACGTCATAAAATATTGCAGTTTTAGTTTGCTATTTCACAATGAAGACTGCTCTTAACTGGGAAGGCCAAAATTGTGTATCCATTTATGAATTCAAACTCGCGTTTTTTCTAGTCTCTACTTTTTGACCTGATGGTTGAATAGGGGATTTGACAGCTAGGAAACTAGCCGGGTTTAGAGTTGGTCGAATCCTAGCCAAGTTGTCTGGTCATCTCATCATCTTTATATAAGACTAGCAGCACCCCGCGTTTTCACCCGCAGAAGTCTCGTTCCCGTAGGGATATCGGGATAAAAAGTATCTTATATGTTAATCCAGGTTATAAACTCTCTGTGTGCCAAATTTCATCCAAATCCGTTCTGCAGTTTTTGCGTGAAAGAGTAACAAACATCCATCCATCCTCACAAACTTTCGCGTTTATACACAGGAGGTAGGATTACATTCTTCGCAGCTTACCAGAGCTCTAAATTTGGATAAGTGGATATTAGATATCCTTAAACACGGATAGAGTAAAAGAAATTTCCACATATTTCGAGAATATTACAATCGCATCTCTCTGCCACAACACTTGCACGATAATTGCAACAATTACGATTGTTATTATGTGCGCTTACGCCGCATCACGTGCTTAACAGATCTTTACGTTAAAATGGCTTTTCATTAAAAATAATGTCGCTCTGAGATCGTTGTCTGAACTAAAAGTAGTGTTTTGAGTGATTATAGAGCCCGGTAAATTAATCCCGTTAGCACTACAGGATGCATGTAAAGCACTATGGGCGGTGGGCCAGCAATGTTTTTGACGGCCACTTTAGAAATATCATTCTGTGTGAATCTTTATCATGCGTTTCGTTTTTTTAAGGTTTCGTAGGTCAAACAATAGTCCCCTCGGCCGCCTATCCTCAAGAAACTTATTTTAGAATATATGTTGGTACCTACTTACTTATTGTAAAGGAAGCCTTAGTCCTTAAAGAAGAAAAGGATAGGACAGGACATAGTACAGTGAATTGCGTGAATTCATTTATCCTTTTGTGCCACTTAAGGGAAGCAGGGGCGCTGAGCGGCAAAGGTTAACCTACCAGCTGGCTTCCTCTACAATTATATTATTTGTAATTCTTAAAACTATGCTGCAGAAAATTTTAGCATTATTCTGATAATTTCTGTTCGAGTTTACCTGGTATAAAACCGCTTTCCAGATGTGACTTTATTTCTTTTACCTTCATAATTCATATTTCATTGCTTTTGACGGTTAATAGCTGCGATATAAATCTTGAGAATTACCTGCAACAAACGTAGAACATTGGTTAGAATTGCAATTAAAACGGTTAGGCGTGGCTTTCAACAGTACAATAAAAGCTGTCGAGTCCGCGGGGCTCGGCGATGATTTAGGCGTGTCTAACAACTAACCAACTAACTTTCTCTTGTCTGTAGCAATTACAATGACGCGATGAACCGTACAGTTGCCCAATTTGACAATACTTTCCCCCTTTGTAGCCGTCGAATCTACTAAATTGACAAAATAAGCGAGAAGAAAACAATTTTCATAAGCGGAGATGCTCGTAACTTCGTCATGCATGATCGATCGCAAGAAAGTTTATTGCGATATTTCGTGTCTCATTTAATTTAGAATGGAGTGAGATGTTTGGCTTTAAAAACAATAATTAATGAGTAAATGAAATAAGAATATAATTTGCTACATATGTTTTCTTCGTTTATGGCATGTGAAGCTAAAATGGTGTATGCCATCACCTGCCTGAATGACGCGTTGTCAAGGAAACGAATGAAGTTAGCTTATTACATTTAAATGTTTCCACAATTAACGATTAAAATGATGTACCTAATTATATTTTGTTCGTTTACAGCACATCGAATTGGTAAAACTTCGAAAGAGTGACATGTTGCATTTACTGCAATGTCGCTTTCGACAAGAGATGGCATAATGACTGTAAATGTTGTAAGTACAATATAATTAGCGCGTATTATTGGTACAAGTACATCTTGCTAGTATGAATTACAAATTAATGAAAAGTTTATTCGTGAAGTAATTAATACCACCAATGTGCTCCTAATGGTAACTTGCCTATTAAGCGCACTCAATCTGCCTAGCCTTTTCCCAACTATATTGGGGTCAGCTATTAAGCTGCACTAAAAAGTGCAAAAACAGGAGTTAGAATAAACTCTATGGTTTTTTATCATCCAGTCTGCAATCATAAAACATGGTAAGCTTATGTCTGGTATTAAGTGGAAGGCGTTCTTGCGTATCTGTGCCTCAAGTTGACCTCAGCCGAGACGCATCGGATGACGTCATCTTTACCGACCGCAGCACAAATAGGATTCCAAGCTATATGCATAACAGAATAATATTTTACACTCTCGGAATTTTAATCTGGTTTTAAGCCCTTAGATTATTATTTTACGCTGTGAATTTCGTATTCCATCCGTCAATAGACTGAATCAAAAATTTGACTATTGCAATACTAGTTTGTCTTTGCCAGATGCCATAGGTACTTGCAATTTTCCAATCTATTACATTATTACTGTCTGCATGCAGATAGTAATAGCCTAATACTGTATTTACTTTATCAACGGAAACTCGGGGCAGGCGTGGTCGACAGAAAAAAAAACCACATATTTTGAGAGATATAGTAATAGTCCGTTTATTTGTCAGAATATTGTTACAGAGTTGTTACCTTGTTTTAAAAGTTCATAATATTCTGCCGTTTCCGGCGTACAAATATATTTTCAAATACAACACTGAATTGAATTAAATAAATTAGAATAACATTTAAATTGCAAATTAGTCAAATATTAGTAATGAAAATGTAAAAAAGATTAAAATAATTAAGTCAAAGAGATAATACGAAGAGAATATAAATTTTATTTCCTAATATTTATGTCAACTTTTCATTCATAAATTCATTAGTCGAATTAACATTTACCTACTTAAGAGAAAATTGAATAATTTACATTTAAATGTCCTAAAGGTATTTTAAAACAATCTGGTAGTTTATTATAAACTTTGGTCGCCATTGAAAAAACATTATTAGAAACTAGTTTATTATTTCATCTAGGTACACGAAGCATGTGAACTTTGCGGCTAGGTCTGGATGCAAGATCATTATGCAGTTGAAATTCATGCTTATTTTGGTACAAAAAAATACAAATTTCAAAAATATATAGTGCTGGAAGCGGTAATATTTTTAATTTTTTAAATAATGCAACATAGCTATCCAGCGGGTGCGCGCTCCACATATTGAGCGTATGCATTTCTTTCTCGAAACACTGTTAAATTCTACAAAATTACCCCATATTATAATGCCATAACGCAAAATTGATGAGACATAACCATGGTATGCACATAAAACTCTAAAATGACGTCACTGGATAGCCTGTTCACATACGACTTCCTTAGTCATGTCTGTAAGTTTACCAGGTCTGGTATCGGTGATAATTGCGATGGCCTTCGCGACAATGATAATAGAGAGTACCTACACGAGATGTTTAGTATTATGGAAAACGACTCTATGGACAGTGTTAAGATATTCAAATGAAGGTAATGTGTACGTTAAGTGTGAGGTTTTTGGGCATAAGTATTTTTCGTCCCGTATGTATGACGTAGAAGGTTTATCCTAACATAACCACACACATAGAAGACTACACACAAAGCAATTTAATGGTGTAACAAACAATTTAGAACCGTATTTAATTTAACCAATAAGTGGTAACATCATTAGTGCTATGGATTTTGTTTCAGAAGGTTTCACCTTATGAACAAAGGATTTACTACGTTCAATAGATAGTGAACGTAAGATTATGCACTAGCGCAGTGGATAAACCGACCGTTCGAAACATATTCTATTAGGAAAACCTTTTTATAACTAAAATTAAGGACAGCTGTCTCTTGCAGTCGCAAATATCCAGATAACCAGCTGATCACGATAAGGACCTTGAAAGTTCCAGAAGCCTTATCCAACGATAAGGCAGTACGATTGCATTAGCGCTAACGTATGAGAGAGACGCAGTTGTCAGCATTGTGTGAACATTTACAACTTGATTACATAAAGCGATTGCACAACCTGTGTAGGTCATGATGTACTTGTATGTTTTTTCGCTCTCTGGAAACGCATAAATGTTTCCATATACGCAAATGTGGGAAAAACGTTGTCAACTGTTTTAACAGGACACGTTGAGGAAAATGAGTCATTGTGGTGATAAAAGGCTAGTGCCCTGTTTAGACTACAAATGATTATGACCTTTGAAATCACTTGATAATTATGAAGAATAGAAATATCATGTCATCTATACATATAATATATCTGTATCTCGAACTTATGATTAGGCTATATGGTGTCCACACCACTGCTAGTTCACCAGATAATCCTGAAGTCACCACCAACAAAATTCCCGGGATGTAACAAAATGGTTTATTGAGAAACAGATTAAAGGCCCAGAAGGCATTACTATTTGCTTGTAGCTGCATAAGAAAGTCATTGTTTTGGATAAAACTGTTTTCTCAATGATAAACCTATCACATGACAGGTTTACACTTACCAATCTTCCTACTGATATACATTTGGGAAAATTTTGTACTTAAGTATTTTAAGCTTCTTTTAAGCTGACGTCATGCATTCGGTCTTGGGTGCCATTTTAACTTTTAGCCCGTAATAAAAATATTGGAGCAGTTTATTATGACATAATCATTTTCCAAGTAAAAGGCAGTACCTTTTACACCAGACACTTAGCTAAATATGGTGACATAACGCATAACTTTTACAATAACTTGGCATGGTGGCGGAACCTTCAAATCTAGTTCCATTACAGAAGGGATTTTAAGGTAATTCATTAACAGATGGATTTGATGGAGGTAGGTGATAAGCTTAGATCTAGATGCTGTGGAAGCATTCAAACAATCATCAACTCCGCAGGACCTAAAAAATAGCGCTTAAATTATGATCTTACCAATTAAGTTAAAAAAAAAAACATCACAAGATTAAGAGGGAAGAAAAGAACATTCCACTTAAAAAAACCATTTACAGCGAAGTGCACATAGAATAATAAAAATGTCACCATTGGTGACATTTTTACTCCTGTTACTTCTTGGTGACTCACCAAGAAGTAACAGGAGTATAATAATATGATTGACATTTAAGCACCCACGGTGCTTCGGAAGCGGTTTTTGCAATAATTTCATAGAACATCAGTGTAACGAGCGGTTTCCGTGGAAAACAAACAGCGTTTAGTAGATGGGCAGTCACAATCACAAAGGCCAGTGAGAAGGCAGTCACATACCAATTTAGCTTATTCCATGCAATTAGAGGAGGGGTTCGATGACAGAATGTAATTGGAGATGTAAGTGGGTGAGATAAAGATGCCACCGATTTATATGCCCAAGTTGTCTGCTAGTTAGATCGACATCCTGGTCTTGGAATAATGGCCTGAAGATTAAGCTATGTAGGTAGGTAGGCTAGAACTAGCTCTTTTTTAAATATTTAATGGCGGGCCCCAAAGCGGTTCCCTGGGGCACCCCAATGACGAAAGACATTGCTAGTCTTTTCATTATCGACATATTGGGCTGATCTTGGTTTATAGGAGTGTCTGTGGTGAGGACCGAGATGTATGCTTGGATAAAGCCTAATTAAAACAAATAATTAAGTAGCATATAGTATCGAAAGCCTCATTTGAAGCAATATCGCGGACTTTTCTTCGTCAGCAGATTAATAATAGGCCTTTAACTATATAATTGTAGATTCTATAACCAGCATTTTCAGATTTAATTATCTGTGGATTGGCGCGCAATTCGAAATTCAAATAAATTTTATTCAAAAGCCGTGTTAATTTAATTTCAAATTCAGTCATTTGTTTTAGATAGTTTTTTGTTTTTGTGAAATTGTGGTAGTTTTTGGCGCCCTGGATAAATTGAACATTCGTACGATTTTCGAATATGAGTTCCTACGTGGAAATACCGCTGCGAAAACAACACGAAACATTAACACGTTAACTGCCATGTCAGTCACCGGTGCCTGACAGAGTCACTATCTGTTCAGGCCACGTCAGCCACCGGTGACTGACAGTTTTTTTTATTTTCAATTATCTATTAAAATAAACAAAAGGGAACACTTTTTATACATAATTATTCATATTAAACCATTTGGAATCAATACTCAAGAAATTAAATTTGGTGAATATAGAAAATATACCTTGTCAGTTAACGTGTTAACGACTTGTACGGGCCTAACACTGTTTGCATAAACACGGTCCATTATTGGTTCAATCGTTTTAGCCGGCAACTATTGTCGACAACGACGAATTGAAGGCGATAGTGGAAGCGGATCCAACTCAGTCTACGGCTGAGCTTGTTGCGGGCCTTGGAGTTAGTGCCAAAACAACATTGAAGCACTTGCGTCAAATCGGAAAGATTAAAAATTTAGATAAGTGGGTGCCACACGAACTAAGCGACCAACAGCGAGACTTACGCGTCGAAGCATGCATAGCACTATTGAATCGGCATAGAAACGAGGGAATTCTAAATCGAATTGTTACCTGCGATGAAAAGTGGATCCTGTACGACAACCGTAAGCGTTCGTCTCCGTGGGTGGACCCGGGTACAGCACCTAATCAGTGCGCTAAAAAATAGATTATTCATACGCAGATGATGGTGACTGTCTGGTGGACCAGTGCCGGACTTATACATCACAGTTCTTACCGAATGGCACAATAGTGACGGCAGATGTCTATTGGCAAAAATTGCAAACAATGATGGAGAAGCTCGCAATTCAACAACCAATACTGGTCAATCGCCCTTCCCCATTGCTTCTCCACGACAACGCGCGAGCTCACACTTCACGACAGACCGTCGCAAAGCTACAAGAGTTACATCTGGAAGCTCTCCGTCACCCACCGTACTCACAGGACCTTGCCCCAACAGATTTCTACCTACTTTTATCAAAATTTAGACAACGTTTTAAGTGGGAAAAAATTCAACACCCGAGAGGCAGTACAAAACGCTTTCGCTGACTTCATCGCCTCCCGTCCGGCAGACTTCTACAGTAAAGGGATAAACAAACTGCCATCAAAATGGCCAAATAGTATAGATAATTTAGGCCAGTACTTTGATTAGCTGAAATAAAAAAATACCAACATTTTTATATTTTAAAATTTTCATAAAAATCTCCAATTTCATAGGTAAAGACCTAATATTAAATTGATTACTGTTTGATTTCATATCTTATCCATTCTTTTATTTGAGATTGCGTTTATTACGTATGAAGTTATGACTTATGGTATGTCAATGTATTACAATTTTAATATACTTTTTATTAATGGGTTTCATCTACATGCAAAGAACACTCCACTACGTAGTTTATTATCTGGAGATCTCCCTTGCGCATGTGGGCCTTCATATTATTTTTAATCATCGACGCTAGATCTTTTTGTTTATCTGTTTTTGCTTTCTTAAACGGTTATTTAATTATGACAACTGGAAACAGTTGTTTTTAGTTTAACGACCAGTGGCATTAATAGACTAGCAAACGAACATAAGCAGCTCGGAATAAATTAGGGCAGTTATAAAATAACTAGATTTTGCCCGCGGCTGCGCCCGCGTGGATGTCGGAAAGTATCCCACGGGAACGTATTACCGGAATTATAACTACCCTATGTGTTAATCCAGGTAAACAATGTACTTATTAATTCATTGTTTTCATATAACTCTATTGGTTTACGCGGCGCATGCCACTAAAACTCCCAGTCAGCATGATTCTTTTTGACATCTTTAAAAATCGTCGTCATATTTCAGCCAATTTATACCAAACCTTAAAATGAATTATACACCTAAACCTTCCTCGTGAACCACTCCGTCCATTGGTGAAAACCGTATGAAAATCCGTTCGGTAGATTTTGTGTGTATCGCGTTCAGACAGACAGATAGACGCGGCGGAGGACTTTGTCTTATAATATGTAGTGATATCATATTGGGTAATATCTAAGGATAGCTCATGAATAACCAGTTTGGGCACAAACTAACGAGCGACTGTTTATTCGTTTCTGTGTATACCTGTAGGCCTCAGATATCTACTCATTTCATAAAGTTGCGTCAAGTAGCTTGTTTAAGCTGCTTGACGCAACTTTACTCTGTGGTATTTTTAAGAGCGTTGTCACATTTTGCACCTCTCTCGCTCACACAGACCCAATTTTTAAGAATGTTAATTGAAAAAATGCTTTTCTTGAAAAATGTAATCAAAATAATATTAATTTAATAGGTAGTTATCAAAAACACATTTCTATTGTATTATCTAATAAACTTAAGTAATTAAGTATTATGATATGTTTTTGAGATGTTGTAAATAAATGCCACAATAAAATTAATATTATTTTTAAGACCGCCCATTGATTACATTTTTCAAAAATGCATCTTTTCATTTAACATTATTCAAATTTTGGTCCCCTGTGAGCGAGAGAGGTGCAAAATGTGACAACCCTCTTAACGATCTATCAAATAGCTGATGGATCAGAATTATTTTTCCTGTATCGAATCTTGGTAAAGGTGTTTACCAGCTTTAAATCCACAAGTAGCTATGCTGAGAAAATATCATAAGTTGTGATCAAAAGTAACAGTACAAGAACTAGGCTAGCGAGACCCTTTGCAATGGAAACCGCAATTGTTGGCCAACGTAATGCTGTGGTTTTGGAAATATCACTATAGTTCCCATCAGACGTCGTTGAGGCAATACAAATAGTGGAGAACAATGTAGCGTAGAAACTGTTCATTAGTCCAACTGGATTCAATCTTCAAATTCAAGTCATGCAGATCTTGATTAGTTTGATTAACGTTATTCAAAGAAATTGATTAATATTGTTATTGATTTGATAATTTATATCAACTACGAAATTATCTACTTACGGATATATTGTAAGAAAAATAAAAAGTTAAAATTAATAAGAGAGTAAGTTGGTATAAATATCAAACATTATCGATTATCTTTCAGCGCATACGCAAGGTGTGTAGAAGTCTACTATACACCTATGTAGAGGTAACAAGCTGGCGACGGTTAATTCATTCTATCGCACATCTTAAAAGCCCGTAATTATTATTACCATGGTTGTAATTAATATCCATTGTGAGCGTTGCATCATGTATGGTTGCAATTTGCAAATAACAGTCATCTAAGTGTTGTACCCGTTGTGTAACATCAATAACTCAAAGAGCACGACTTTTTGCACAAATAATAAAAGGGAGACAAAAGACAATGCACCTGTAACCAACATTGTCACCACTATTCCAGCCATTTTTATATTTAACAAAAACACGTAAAAAGCCGTGACGACTGACGCTTACACAAGAAAAAAATTGTATAAAAAATAGTGAAGCGATTAATACATTCTCGAGTTTTTACGAGCAATGCGCCAGTAGTGTGCGTAAGTGGCAAAACGTGGTTGCTGTTTGTACCATTAACCCTGTGAACCAGTGTGTGGGGGACCAAGGTTTTATGGAGGAGGTGCGAGACGACGCGGTTGTGTTGATTTATATTCAGATGGCACGCGACGCTGCAAGTGTTAAAATTCGGATCGCAAGTGTTATTGCGAACTGTAAATTGTAGTTTGTGTTTACGGTAGTCTACACGAATGTTCCTGTTTTTTATTGAGTTTTTATCAATTGAGTAAAATGGGGCGCGGCTAGGCTTGCTTGTCACGTCACGATAAGTTCAGAAACACAGTGATCATTCTTATTATTAAAATTGGCAAGATTGTATCAGTGCAAGGGCTGTCAACTATTTTTGGCATGACTATTTAAAGAAATGATTGCACCAGTCCGGTATTAATTCTTATTAAAAATTTAATAATATTATTATATTAACAAGCAAACGACTACATACAAGAATCGAGGTAGATACTTCACGTTATCTATAAGTGCTTATGTACTTCAGGTATGTATTAAGATACACTATCACGTAGAAATATCTTGGTGACAAAGGTATTCGCCGCGCCTATATTATAATCCTCGGAGGGACAGGCAGATGTGTGTTCTATCACCCACAGCTCAATCAAAAAAACTATTTGATCCACAAATATCTGAGAATGCCACTCGGCCAATGAGAAAACGATTTTTTTCATTTTAATTCCAATAAACATTCTAGACCCGTTTTAAAAAGCTATAAATAAGGCTGCTAATTTGAATATGATTGCTGAAAACCCGTTTGGCCAAAAAAAAGCTTTCCCGAGACACGTTAGAATGAAGAACGGTTAAACGAAATGGCTTTTATTAAAGTCTCAGCGAGTCTAGAAGATTGGACTTTCGTTCTACATTTTGTATACAAATATAAAAGCGGTACCTAAGAGATTTTAATCTATTCGTACCGTTCTCAGTGTTATCGGCTCGTTCAGAAACAACGGATAGTTGCAATGATGACAATATGTATCGTACTACCAACACCAGCAAATTAGCTGTAATGCTTATCAGACAAGAATTGGGGCTTTACGAGGTAAAGGTACGTGAAAGTACGAAATATATTGTAACCTATGACTAAGTTGATAACGCAAGAGTGTAAGCTGTAAGCCATGCGCTGTGTGTGTCGAAGTGGTCTTGGTTGTACCTATTCACGTTAGTTAGACGGCAGTGAAAGGGTTGGAAAGGCGAAGAAATTGTTTTCTAATAATACTATACCAGTATCAGTCATATTACCTACAATTTATGCTATTACCATTCAAAATAAGAAATGATTAATCATAATCCAACTGCATGCTCATTAGGTTAGGTTATCTTTGTTTTTCTTGTAAAGAGCGACAAGAAAATCTTTGCTACGTGATTTCCACTAAATGATTAAAACAAACACACTTTAAGTAAAACTTGACAATAATACAGTAGAGTAATAAAACATGAGCAGGATTATATTGATTACTTAGAAAGTATTGGACAAAAATCGTAAACTTCGTTGGAAACGATCAAAAAGACGACTTTCGAAACATTTCTAATGGAAACTGCAACAAGTTTATTTGCAATAAGTTTTGTCAGCGACTGAGCACCTCATTGATAATTTTTTGAGTTGACAGAGAAAACGTGCACAGTTACTGTCATCGCCTGCAAGAGTAGCAGACACCATACAACACTGGAAGCAATGACAACTCAAAGACGTCCCGGACACAACGAGTTTTGAGCAAAAATCTATAAAATCGTAGCGAAGTCAAAACTGTACATTGAATATTTTTGAAAAAAAGTAAATTGTACGAGGTCTGGGAACCATTCTAATGCCGAAAATATAGTTTTTATAATTTTTGTCCGTTTGTCTGAATGCATGATCCAACACATCACGCAAATACTACCGGATAGGTTTTGTTCAAGTTTTGCACTAGATATTCTCTATAAGTCTGGTCAGTCTATACTCTATATAATTATCACGCTATTTGCTAAAGGGGATGAGCAATATTGCTTTATATTCGTATTCTTCTATAGTTTACCGTAAATTGTAAAAGGACGAGCCAAAAGATTAGAATATAGCAGGTAGTTACAAATTTAACCTTTTAAATTACTATCATCTCGCTATACCTTTATGGAGCTAAGCAGTCAATCATGACATGTACAGGGTGGATTTCTGAGATGGGGCAATAAGGTAAGTACCTAAACCACTACAAGAAAACTTCCTTAGAAAACTGTCCTTAACACATTAACTGCCATGGGGGTCACCGGTGACCGGCACTATTCTATTCCATTTGGGCCGCGACGGTCACCGGTGCCCGGCAAGATGGACCGATTTTCGATTGAGCTCTGTTCGTCGCCGGTCACCAGATCAATCAGGCCAATCAGAGAAAGGGGTGCGAAAGAGACAGGTGACCGGCGAAATGATCCGCGCGGCGCTGTGAAACAAAATTCAATCTGCACGCCGCGACGGCCACCGGTGACCGCAAACAAAAAATCTTTTATAATTTCCAAAATATGCATATAATTAAAAAAAAATATTGTGTACATATATACCAGAACATATACTATGTATGTACCAAATGGCCCAAATGAAACATATATATCAAATTTGCTTGGCGATTAATGTGTTAACTTTCATTCACAGATTTTGAAAAAAAATATTACAGTCAGCAAGAAAATGGTCAATTTTCACAAAAACTTCTTTGTATGATCATCATGTAATATTTAATATGTTCATCAGAAATATTCTCAACAAAAGCGTTCACTCAAACATAACACTCTCTCAATATAAACAAGTTAGTCAACGCAGTACACGGCGAGCTAGCTTGCTAGTTTTACCAAAAACAAGAACTAACTATGGCAAAAAAATGCTAACTTTTGAAGGAGCACAGCTTTATAACAAATTACCGTCCTGTATAAGAAATGTACACTCTTACAATGCATTCAAAACTCAACTTAGCCAGCACATAATTGCGGATCGATCACTTCTGGAGAAATGAATGCATTGTATGGGTAACTATTAAATTGTAATACTGATGACGAACATTATTATAATCTATATTTTTAGTATTGTTCTCAAGTAAGTGAGTTATGTCTTTATTGGGAATAAAGTTTCTTTAAACCGAAACCGAATATTAAGAATATTTTAACCAGCTTTAAACGCGGTTCGGCGACTGCTTAGCAAACCTAAGTTGACTCCCAACAGTTCATATATTTTGTGCTTCTTTTTTTATATTTTGTAATAGAATTATGTGATTGTTCGTAGAATGTGCACAGGAAACATTCAGTTTAGGGCTCTTGTGTTATCTATGGTTATAATAAAAATAAATATCTACGGTTAGGCGACTGTTAATGAGGAATCCCGTGTATTTACAATCTACTCTTATATTATTTTAGTGACAGCTGTTCGTCATGAGTAATCTGTAAGAATGCAACAGTCAGAGTATCAGTGTTGTGTCATTAGGTAGTATACGTAGGAACGCAGGCGCACTCGAATGTCGAAACGAAACGTAATTACAGAAACTATTAAAAATCCATTGTCTCGCCGATACACATATTATACGTTCCGGCGATACGAAGGGTTAATTCACTAAAAACGAAAAACTTCACAAACAATGGAAATTTGCTACTGAAGGCTTTGGGTGTCCAGTAGACCTCAGGACGACCTGCTTCTCACACGGACAAGAGTACGTCGCTTGCTGCGGCTTCACCAGTCCTGACTCTCTTTATATTTTGGCTACTGAGACCAAAAACACAAACGTAGTTTATACGAAAGTTTTTTATAAATCTGGCTGTTATTTTAGTATATTTTGGTACCTATCTTACGACTTTCACGCGAACGAATTCGCGGGCGGAAGCTAGTATCAGTACAAAATCCTTGATGGTCAATAGCTCAACTTGTCTCCAGTGTGTTTGAAAGCCTTTTCTTTATGGTTGGGAAATCATCCAATGACTTCTCCCGCTCTGGGCGGAGCGGGAGGGCGTGTCAGACTTTCACTGACTAAAACCCGCCCGTGTTCCTTCAGTTGCCTGTGCCAGGGGCCACGGTAACTCTTTCGAACATCCCGCAGCGTGTTTGAATGCCTAACATATATTTGGTGATTTTCAAACTTCTCTTCGACTGCTTAGTCCTTTTCGCTTTGAAGGTCAGGCACATGCTTAAGGACATAAAGTGGTTTATCGCTGTCAACACGTTCCATCGAGAACAAAAAAAAAAATTAGCACTTTCATCACTATCTCTTCAAGAAAACCGCAAAACCAGTTCTAGTGACGTTAATAACTATTACCACAAAAATGTGATCCTTGTTGGTACTTCGGTACGCACATCCACATTATTACAAAACATGATGGTAGTTGTTTTAGCTGAGGATCGCAGCTATAAGTTTGCCGGTACAGATCCGGTTTTGCAATGAGTCACGCGACCTCACGCCGACCTCTCTGGAGCTATCCGAATGTCCTCTTCGACATAAGCTGTAAGCTCACGTTATGTTCGATTATAGAATCTGTGTATTTCCCATGTTTTTCATTGCCAGTGCTTTTTTTAAGTATACAAAAACAATAGGTTTTACTTTTGGATGCCAACAATAGATGCTCATCAGTGGCGAGGCTTGGACATTTCGTAGGAGGGAAGCCGAAGAAGAAATTGTTTAGTTATAAATAGTCGTACAAATATGATTATCACGTTGTGGCGCCGGCTTATTTAGAACAATTTGTGTTGTTGTTGGAATATATATTACTTGGCAATCGTAGACATTACTGAATGTGCTATTTCTCAATGATGGTAGGTGAAGTTACTCTTCCAATCCTCTAAAGGGAAGCCGGTAGAAATGGAGTTGTTAGCGCGCTTCACCTCTGATGCTCATAGTAAATTCATCCACGCTACTGTAATAAAAGGTCGTCCAGATATCCCGAACAAAATGTGATAAAATTTAATATAGAAAGTGGACAATAGCACAATTAATACAATAATGATACAACTCCTTATCAAGTTTTATTGAAATATCACGAAACAAACAAATAAATCACGATGATTTATTTATGCATGATGAGGAATAAGGAAAATTATTGCAAAACCTCAGGGATACCAACCAATTCTCATAAATATATCCATTAGACGCAACATCGAGTAGTTACGAGTTGGGTTAAAGATCAAGATTGTGTAGAAACAAGGGGCAGGTCGGTGGCATCGCACGCGCAGAATTCATATATCGAGCCTTTTCAGGAAAAACATCGTAAGCACCAAAAATCACAAAACTATTATTTCTTCGTAACCTCTTAATTAGACAGTTTTACATTTTGTCGCGTTTACTCTTAAATTTTATTTTGAATTTACACGACTTTATTGTTGTATGAAATTATCATCGTAAATGAAAACATCGTTAATTAGGAAAGAAAAAAACCATTTCCTGTAAAAAGTGCAAATTGTCGCTTACGATGTTCTTCCTGAAAAGGCTCGATATTATTTAATCTCACACGCATCTAAAAGACAGAGGAAGCTTTACTAACTCTAACCATTCGTTATGGGAAGAAGCCGAACCTCCAAATATTTTTCCAGATTCCTTTGAACCTATTTCAATCTTTCCAAAATACCAGGTATTCAGGTAGATACTCTAAGAATGGAGGTTACCAGAAACAAAGAGGCTAGCGTTATTATTATTAATTCCATGTTTAAATTAATTACGCCGCAGGTCTCAGCTGCTCATATTTTAAGTTAAGTATTAAAGTCAACGTAGAGAAATGGTAAGGCATGCAAGTAACATAATAATTTCTAGACCTACAATCTATATATATAAATAAAAATGAATGTTTGTCCTCTATGCGTTCCTAACCCATTGATCAGATTATGATGAAACTTTGGGGTCTTCTGAGGACGCCCACGAGGGTTTCTGGTCCAAAAAATTACAACCAAACACTCTTTTACTTTTTGTGGCATTGCAACGCATGGCCGGGTTCAATAAAACAAAAACAATAATTGTTAAAGCCACAGCAAATATTGAGGCAGACGCAAAGGCCTGCTTTTGTACTACATAATTTTGTAAATAATTAATTTTCATCATTCTTCTGCCCTTAGGCCTCTTGTACACACACGGTTTTTTCGCCGTGAAAATCTACGGTTAATTCGCCGTGTGTAGGCACGGTCGTCAGTGTTGTATGGATCACTATGGAAGCTTGTTGACGACACGGCTGCACTACGGCACGGCTGCGGCGCGGCGGCACCATCGCCGGTATGCGCCGTGTCAGTCTAGGAGAGTCTGTTGACGGCACCGGATGTTTACACGTTTCGTGACGGCTTACCTACGCTGATTTTGTTTTAAACTGGAGATAAATCAAGAATTATTAATTACATTGATTCATAAAAGGCCTGTAATATGGGATGATAATTGTTAAGATGATCGGATGGAACAATTTTCCAAAACCTTCTTTTCCATTTTTTTTTAAAATAATTATGAAGTTTTAATCGAAATTCCTTGACGAGCTGTTACCAAGGTAGGAACAAGTACCTAATCTTATCCATTGAACGCAGGTAAATACCTGGTAGTATGTTATCAGTATTTAACATTAGTATGCCCAACGATCTGAGTAGCGCGAAGGCAATATCTACTCATAGCGCTACCGATGAATGCCGATGATCTAGGAATATCGTCCCTAGCATGATGTTAGTTCTGTCAATAAGACAACAGCCGCACGGGTAGATCCGTGGATGCGTGACCATCCATTACATACCAAGACCCCTCCATGCCTCAGAAAGCACGTTTAGCCGTTGATCCCGGCTGTCATTTGTAGATTTACGGGAAGTCAGAAGTCCGAAAGTCCGGAACAAAGAACGATGAAGAACAACCAGTCTTACCAAGCAGTATCGTATTACCCAGTAACTGGGTAATAGAGGTCAGATAAGCAGTCGTTCCATCTAAAATATTGGCTAAATTCAGCTGCATCCGGTTAGACTGGAAGCCGATCTCTACATAGTCGGGAAAAGGCAGGCAGATGATGCGGATGATGACGCAGTCCTCTTAACAAATAACAATGACAACACCAACTCGTACTTCTCAGTTTTTGGAATTATGATTCCAGTTTTTGTCCTCGTAAGTCCATTCTTCCTACATCTCTCTTAACTTTTGTAATTCATGCCTCCATCCTTCTATAATTGAACTTTAAAGTTTTTGTTTTGTTGGTAAAAGTGAATACCTTTTAATAAATCATTCTATTGCGATATAACAACCGCACATTTATGTCCGTCAATTCAATTACCCATGCGACTTCTCTTTAGTCGGGTAAAACCATCAAGAAGTGTGTCTGACCGGAGAGGGCGTGGCACAACTCACGCTATATACCTACCGGTCTCATTAAAACGTAGCATCACGCAAAAAATTACAAGCAACGGGCGTTGCCAAGACCTAAACACCAATTAATAATGCTAGATATTCCATAATGGGTTGATAAAGTTAATTGCTTAATTATTATAAATCCGCACGAAAGTGAAACATTGCAACCACTATAATCTTGGATGAGCAGCATTCCATTACAGTAAATGTGCATCTCGATAGGGGGTTGCATACATTACATTGAATTTATTTTTTTTACTTTTTATTAAATTAATTTCTATAAGTCAATAAGTCTACATGCAAGGTGAATACGAGTCAAAGGAAGCATTAATTAATGCAGCCTTAAGAAAAAACAGATGCAGCAGGAGGTAAACACTGCATTGAACATTGGTAAAAATTATGTTTGAATTATTAAAATTAATTCAAATGTATGGCAAGTACGATCCATTGAAAACGTCGGAAACAATTAGTCTCTAGATACTAATATAGGAATGCATGCAATTAGAATTATTCATTCAATCAATCAATTCATGCATTCAATTTAAAAAAAATCGTGTATCCTAAAACCCAATATATTGATTTTTTGCAGTAATAATTTAGTCCGATATGATCGATGGATGGATGTCGCCTTTATGAAGAGGATGCAATACACTCGTGAGACTCTTTTTCTAAAACCTAAAACGTATTATCTTGGCGTCCAATAAAAGAATAATAAAACACAGTAATATTCTTTTTTTATAATTACAGCAGAATAGAACCGTTACGTCAAATTTGAATGTCCAACGGTTTGTCGTAACGGCTGACAGCTGCTTAGGTATCCGCCGGGCATGCCATATGTGGCACCACCCTGGCTGTTACAATGTGTGTGTAAACTAATTATACATAGTATATAGCTATAGTATGTTCTCTCTTAGTAAGATATCAAGTTATAGAGCAAACACTACTTTATTTAGCATGTATACTCGTAAACATAGTTCCTGAAGTAAATTTTTTTGCTCTCTGTGACAGCCGCACGGATAAATATTTCCTAACTCGGCGAATTTATCTGGATTATATTTATTATTATCCTTGTATTTCACACTATAATACGATAGGTAAGTAGGATCGTTATTATTCCGCAATATATTTTGAATTTTTGTAGTTATTTTAATCGTTCATTAGTTAGTTACATGAAGTTCATCATGAGGTGGTGTAGAGCAGTGGAAACCCAGTCGTAGGTTCCAACCAAGACAGGTGCTTTACTTTACAAATTATTTCAGCACCGCTGTTCTTAAAACGGTGACGGATAACATCGTGAGGAAACCGGCATGTCTTGGAACCAAAAAATCAAAGATATATGACGAACCCGCACTGGGCCCGCGTGGTGTATTACAGCCCACTCCCTCTCACCGAGAGGAGGCCTGTGTCCCAGCAGTGGGAACATTATAGGCTGATTATGCATCGTGAGGCAGTAATTTTAAAACTTGTACGGTTTACGTTCGACTACTTATAATTTTACATCTTTACTTCAGCATTTGAATATCTAAAACATAGTCTTCAAAATTAATGTTATTCGTTCAAGTAATCCAATACTGGAACGTATTAAAAAGTTGATACGACCTAATATCCATTACACTGCTTATTCACTTCACATGCTGTCGTAATCATGTTGCAAGGTGTAACTTACATGGTAGAACGAAATTTCGTTACATACAGTAAGAATTAGTAATAAAATTATTAAAAGGAAAACATTTAAAAAAACGAAAGATAATAAAAAGGTGGCGCGTGCGCGGACCCCACCCTCTTTGCAGCGCACGAGCCGATCCCCTTTGCTGGCCACACCTGTCATAGAGAAAAAACCATAGAGCAAAAAGTAAAGACAATGAGAGTGGCCCAGTACTCGGAAAACTTTATTTAAGTAATGAATAGGTTGTTGGTTTTGAGATTACGATTTATACATATTAATGAAGAAAGTCAATGTAGGTCTGGTAGGTACAATATTACAATGTTATTTCCGAAGCAGATGAGATATTAATATTCAATAATATTATATAGAGCAAAATTATAATATAAATGATTCATTATTTAAAAAATTATAAAAAATAATAATTAAAAGATTAAATGAAATGTCCAGAACTCCAAGAATTGCATACCTACTACACAAGTCGTAAGGTTCGTGTTTTAATTAAAACTAACTTAATTGAACAGCATTAAATTTATAGTAATTAAGTGTGTCGAAGACCCGGGACATTCTTAAGCGATCACTTAGTTGGTACTATGTTTTTATTAATCGGACATGGCAACACTGAGGTAATGTTACCAGAACAAAGGTGGCAAATTCTTACCAGACATGAGTTTCAAGTTTATTATTATGTCCTGGTGATTTATAGTTTTTATTACATTATAGGTATCTATAAAAAGTTCTTGACAGTTTTAATAGACTTTTTAATTCAATATTTATGGTAAAATTTTAATTATTTATTTTTAACTTTATTAAATGTACCTATCTAAATGCAATTAAAGGCCACATTTTTAAAATTACTGGTAAATAATAGTACAGTAGTGTTGTATAGTAGATCTATCGATATGTTAATAATGATAGATCGTAGGACACAGTAAAGGCTCCTGCAAACACGCGCGACACAAAGGCACCACACCACGTGCCGCGCGACGACGAGCGGTGCCTATGGATCTCGCGCAATTCGCGTCGCGTGTCACGCCTGTTTGCTGGAGCCTTTAGGTGACTGACCACTGGACATACATTAAATTACAATGGTCTTTGGATCTGTATTTTAGGTTTTTGCCACCGACTTCCTAAAT
Organism: Fissipunctia ypsillon; assembly: GCA_947568875.1. Lineage (NCBI taxonomy): Eukaryota > Metazoa > Arthropoda > Insecta > Lepidoptera > Noctuidae > Fissipunctia > Fissipunctia ypsillon. The sequence goes on along the minus strand of OX387660.1, from coordinate 18,660,740 downwards.
TAAAATACCTAATTTTTCACTTTGTAGTGTTTTTTTGGAAGTCGGTTGTTTTTGTTTCCAAAAAAGGTTTTTATTTTTCACGTTTTTTGTGGATTGGTTTGTAGTGATATGAAAGAAAAGGGAGTCAGTGATAGTTTGACGAGTGACAGGACAGAATGGAAGAAAAAAACGTGTTGCGCCGACCCCAAATAATACGGGATAAGGGCAGGAAGATGATGATGATGATGATGATGGTTTGTAATTTATCTAAGTTACAATAGCCTAATGACAACTGCTCATCACATCACAAAATATTGCCTTTAACGATGCAGGGACGTTAATTGTTGAGGAATTATCCTGGTACTTCACCATCATCTCCACTTCACTATATGCATTGTGACGAGCATAATTTGCTTAGCCATTTTAAAGTAATTGAATCGCAACCCGTGAAATACTTATCATTGAGTAGTTCCGGTGGCCATCTGTGGTCTTTATCATCAGTTCCACTTCACCAAACGGTGCTTTCTGAGAGCAAATGAACAAGTTACTATAAAAATACCCAAATCGCTGTAGGTGTGCCTATAATAATTGAAGAGTTCCCTCGATTTCTCCAGGATCCCATCATCAGATCTTGACCTGATGACAATGCTAGGACCACCTGGAAGGTATACCATTTAAAACAAAAAAGAATTTTCCAAATCAGTCCAGCCGTCTTCGAGTAATCGGGGAACACAATAAAAAAAAAATTAAAAAAAGATCCCGCGAATTGAGAACCTCCTCCTTTTTTGAAGTCGGTTAAAAATAATGAACGTGTTGATATTTCCTAATTGTAAATAATGTGATTTTAATTTTGAGGCGGAATTGTTTCGCTAGCCAATTATCATTAGTATAAATTTTATTGTCCCGATGACAGTTCACTTGTAAAAACTTTGACCACACAAGTAGGTAAGTACTTAATTGTATCGCAGCTGGTTACAAGTCGGAGTGCAATTGGAATGATTAATGTTTGCGGATTCCAATTATTTTCTACAAACGATCTAAGATAAATAGCGTCAGTGTTTAACCGCCGCGATAATTGTATTAAAGTGCTTAACCTTTTAAGGTTTTTAATGTAATTATGTCACGCTTTTCGTACTGGCAAAAGTTAATATGGCAACTTACTTATGTTTGGGTACGGATTAATTTTAAACAAAGTAACAGGTGCACTTTGTTTTCAATTCTTTAAAGCATCCAAATAAGGTTTCGGTAACATTCTTATGGTATTCCATATTTTTAATGACTTTATTGATATTAAAACTTTAGGCGCATTTTGCGCTATTTCCGAACAGTGAACGAAACAACCGTCACGCTCGGGTCGATGACGCTGAATCGGGTATACTCGGCTCCAGTCGTAAGTTTTCATTGCTATCATGTGGTCATAAGCACACACCGAATTCTTTTTTACCCTTAGAATTAATACTTAGCTGGTTAAAATATTACAAGGACACTCTCTATTCTAAATTCGCTGCGTTCTATGCTAATTTTAAATTTCGAAACATCCAGCCGATATACGCAATCGCCCCCGATCCGACAAGACTCCATTCATCGATGACCGCGAACATCGATTCGACATTCACGTGTATTTTAATCGGATAATCATCCCTCTCACTTTCCTTGTAAACTGTTCGATATAATTTGTAATCGATAAAAAACTTCTATAAGTTACTACAGTGTAATGTTTGGGAAACAAAACGGATTACTTAGGTTTGAAAACTATCGTCATACCATTTTACATACTTTAAGATTAAATCTAACAAAAATGCGGTCAATACTTGAATTATTACAAACAAATTAACAAACCTGAGTAAAATTTACACAATAAAAAATATATTAGTAAGTAGATACTGTTACAAAACTTATGAAACAGCTGTGTTAATACATAATTTATTAGTAGGTATTTGTAATTTGGTAATACTGTCTGGCATTTTACCCGTGGGCCGTGGCCGCGGATCGCAGTTCTTAGTGACGGACGGCAGAATGCCTGTGTTGCATTGCTGATTGCTGACGAATGTTTTTTTAAGTAATTGACAAGTTAAGTGACGTTCAAAGACAAAATACAAGGTGTAACAGAATAAGCACAAGACCTCAGACACCCCAATTAGAATATTGAGTTATTAGCTGCTAATAACCATCGTTTTTTATTAAGTAATTATAAAAATTTAAACGCTGCAATTATTTTTTTAAAAAAGGTGTTATAAAATTAACCCGACAAACTTTAAGGAGTTCTTTCTATAGGCCATCGAGCTTTTACTATGGAACCAACTTTGAAATTGCGAAAATAAAATCAGATGTTCCATAAAAAAGTTTAATTTCTACTGTTCTAAACTGTATGGGACAAGCTGGTTTTTTTCGCGATTTCAAAGAAATGAAATGAAATTGTTTATTCTGTAAATAGGATATCGGAATCACTTTTACACGTCATATTAAAAAAATATAAGCTAGATGGAGTCGACATTTCCTAGCTGTCTACCGCTGAGAAGAAATGGCGAAACAAACTCAGGGGTCAGTCTCTTCGAGGAGGCAAAACGCCGCGGGGGCGTAACTCCGCTGCCGCGAGAAATCGCGATACGGCGCACAGAGCTCCGGCAGGATCTCATGGCGGCATGGAGAGTGCGATTGTCGCAACCCAGCGCTGGGCACGCCACAATTGCGGCGATAAGTCCCCTCTTTGAGGAGTGGCTGGAGAGACGCCACGGCGTCCGCACCTTCTGCCTGACGCAGGTCCTCACTGGACACAGGTGCTTCGGGAGGTACTTGTTCCGGATAAGGCGGGAGGAAACGCCCGGGTGTCACCACTGTGAGGATCACCCGGAGGACACGGTGGAGCATACGGTGGAAATCTGCCCGGCTTGGGCGGAGCACCGCCGTGTCCTCGCGGAAGCGATCGGCGGCGGCGATCTCTCGCGTCCGGCCCTGGTCCAGGCCATGGTACGGAGCGAGAGTACATGGGAAGCTATCACCTCCTTCTGCGAAGCAATAATGCTCGCGAAGGAGGAGGCGGAACGCGTGAGGGAGAGGCAAGCTTTGCGCCCTCACGCCTCTAGTCGCCGCAGGAGACGCCCTGGGCGTCGGGAATTGGCAGCCGATTCCCGGCCACCGTAGGCGCGAGCTTGCGGACGGCGAGCAAAGGGTATCTCGTCGTCCGGTAAGGACTAGGCCCGAGTCGACGGCGCGTTGTGTTCCACGCGCGCCTCAAAGAGATGTCACCGCCATTGAAGGAGTCCGCTAGGGCCGATGCCAGCCAGGGTTGCGGGAAGTTCGAAAGAGTTACCGTGGCCCCTGGCACAGGCAGTGGTGTCGAACCTACCGATTTTTCGGTATTTCTACCGATATGGGTTCTGTTCTACCGAAATATAACGATTTTTCTACGATTTCAGACTGACCACTGGGCACAGGCAACTGAAGGAATACGGGTGGGTTTTAGTCAGTAAAAGTCTGATACGCCCTCCCGCTCCGCCCAGAGCTGGAGAAGTCATTTGATGATTTCCCATCAAAAAAAGAAAAAAAGGGGTCAGCCTCTAAGTCCAGACATAATCTTGGTCGAATCATGTGACAACCATGTAGGTCCGTGTCTGAAATGGTATTTTGAGGAAAGTTGGTCCCACAGTAAAAGTTATTCAGTTCGATGGTCTTTTCAAGCATCTCTTAAAGTTAGTTGGGTTAATTTTGAAACACCTTATACATATTACAATAATTAACCCATCGTAACGTCGCACGCAGATCTACGCGAGACACAATGGATTATTAATTGTTTTTGTAATTACGGCATACCTACGACAGGTTAATAGATTAAAAATGTGAGTCGTTTCTTAGCTAGCTGCTTTCAGGCACAGTATGTATAGTACTGTGTTTCAGGACTTGCGTTTTTCTGTTACACGCTGTATTATTATTATTTATTAGGTATACAAATTAATCAAGACCACGTCCCAGTGACGTCATTAATTGCTAAGTAGGAAGGTAAAACACTACGATGATACACGTCATGTGGTCACATGAATTTCGGGAAAACGGTGACTACTATGAGGAGTACGTGAAGGTTTTACGGTTTTGGATATTATTTTTACATTAATATGTAACTAGATAAAGTAGCGAAATATTCGTTACATAACTCATTTTAAATTTCGACCAACTAAGTACCTAAGTGCTTTAAAACGGAAAAGTTAAGCCATTCATTAAACAAATAAATAAATAAAAAAATATTCAAGTATAAAGTAAGATAATGATTTAGATTAATTACAATCGAGGAAAATTTAAGTCTAGCTGTAATGTAGACTAGCCTGATCTAGGTTTATGAAAACCTGTGTTTCACAGGCCAGCAATTTACAACAATTATTTAAAAATAAGATAATATTTTAATGACTAAAAGATTAGGTAATTATTTGGGTATATTATTTTAAAACTAGATTATGTTTAAATAAATTAACGAATAATAATATATTAAAGTAGATAAGGTAGAGGCTAAATATTTATTTTAAAACTTCTAGTATTTTTAAAACGAGTAGTTTTTTCTAGTAGGTACCTACTTATTACGTTTTTTGATAAATAATCAGGAAAAAGAAATTACGACCTATATCATGACGCAGATGTCGAAATTACTATTTGCAATATGAAAGATGAAACAAAATAAGACCATTTTATCATAAGTAGTTAGATGTTGATAGTCTGACCTTTAGAACACAATGCATAGATTAGCGAATGCGACTTAGAAAGAAACTGCTAAATTGCTGCAATCATCGTATTTTGCCTCGCTAAGAGCAAAAAGGTCGGTATGAAGTAGTCATAGTACTATTTGTATGAGAGGTTGAGCACTAAATCCGAACTCTATCCGTCCGAATTTACAACAATCCCACATCGGATTGAACTCGGATCTCGAATTCGGATCGGATGTAGTGCAGAACCGCTCTAAAGGTGCATTCTATAATTTTATCGAATCTATCATTCTCATCAGTCCATCACTAGCTTTGAGAAGTGTATTTTGAGTTATTCTTCATATACATTTTTATTGTTCTAGTCGAAAGCGAAAATTCATAGACAAACTCCTTAGCTGAACGTTATCAGCACATCTAAACCACGTTCAATAGCTGTCACATTGTGGAATATTTGACACTGACAGCTTTTGAACGCTGTGCTGATCGCGTTCAGTTTCATTGGTGAAGCCCATTATCTTCTTTTCGACCACTTCGAAAGATTAGAAGAAAGACAATATTTATTTTTTACTCTTATGTCATCCTCTGCTTGATTATAAGAGAAAGTATAACAAATTAATTTACAATTATAACGGCGCCAATTTACCGAGATGTAACAAAACAACGCGATCAGCAAATATTTCTCCAACAATACGATCTCATAAATGGACTTAATAACGATACGATATCGCCTAAAACGAGACACTAATTACTAATTAGTGAGAAATTATTGCGCGGTAAATGGCCTGCCATTCTGCATTATTAAATGAAAAGAAAACTAATCATATCGACATTAAATTAATTAAAACATCCATTGAAGCACAATGTGCGCTTTTATAATTTCTAACTTGACGATATTATCGTGGATGTCCACGTCCATAAAATGTATGGAAATACATGCACGTTATTTATAACGTTATCGTGGACGGAAATTTAAAAGCGCCTTCATAATATTTTTTTTATTTTTTATTTGAGATAGGTTTGCTCTCGGCTCTAGTCTAGGTCAGAGATGACAGAGACAAAGTCGACGATGGAGCGAGCTTACCCAGAAGAAGCCTGTTAACTCTCACTTTGAAGAGATCGGGGAATATTTCCATACATTTTTCTTCCCTGCGTTACCGTGATGCCGTGACGTGAACCTGGGATGCCCACAATAATATCGTCGCGATAGAAATGAATAAAGCGCACATTGGCTCATTTACAATAGCATTACAAGATGAAATAATGCAATGATTTATAAATACAAGTGACTACAATTTTAAACACCCGTTTTGATACAGACTCACGGTAGTGTTCAATAGAAAATAACTTTCGAACAATTAACATGCAAAGCGCATTCAAATGTGTTCGATACGCAGATTATCAGATTATAACAGTTAGATTTTTTGAAATAATCAAGTTTTTTGTTATGTTGAGCGGGAAGTGCCGTAGCGGTATTGAATACCTCCCAAACCAAACATTGTATATGACAGACGCATTTGTTAAATTGGCGAATTTTTTAAAGAATGGGATTTCTTGACCACCTCTGCCTAACCCTTTGGAGAACACAGGCTGTAATGTTATGTGGCATATCACGAAAATAAAAAAAAAACGTCAAGTAGGTAATAATTATGATTTTCGCGACAACGGTGACTCGTATGTATAAGGATAAACACGTAATCTTTAATTGACAAAGGTTTTAAGGGGTTTGGATATTACATATTTGTAAAAGGAACTGAAAATTCGTAGATGATAAAATCCTCTCGGGTTCTAGGCATACCTACTTGATTGCAAGTGCATGGCGTGTACGAAGTTACGAACAGGGCTTGGAACCGGTTTTGAAATACCGGTTAATATTGTTCATGAAACCGTTATTCCGTTCATCGATTAACCGGTTTCAACAAAACTTAAATAATGTTGGTTACCGGTTATTACAGAGAATATAATTTTAAAACTCGCGCTAACCGATACTAAGACCTAAATAAAACGTTTTTACTCGGACGAACGCCCGCCCGCCGCCATTTGTCACATTCTCACGCGCTTATGTACTTGTGTTTTATTTCGACGTTCGCCCGCCACAGGGAGAATTGGTTTCGCGTCTTTCATACACGTGCCGTGTGTTCGTTGGCGTAGAGCGAGAGCTTTGTTAGTGTATAAATAAGAAAGATGGTGTAATAAGTAGAACTCGCTTATACCGTCGAAACTCACATTAACCGGTTAATTTCGCTCAACAGAATCAGAATTTGTACAAAACAGTTTCTCCCATTAGCCGGTTAAAATACCGGTAACCGCCACCTAAACCGCAATCGTTTCTGGTTCGGGGTAAATGACCTAAACCGGTTTGGAAAATTAACCGGTCTACGCTACGAGCCCTGGTTAGGAGTGTTCTTCAGCGACAGGATGTGGGTAAATGATTAAGAGTGCAAACATAATATTGATTCTTCGTGACAAAGTAAAGAAATGGGACTAGATCTCTCCCAGAATTTAATGCACAACCTCTTAAGGGGTCATGGTACTCATCATTCTGAACAACTTTTACTATGGGACCAAACCTGAAATCGCGAAAAAAACATCTGTTGATCTTTACATTCTGACGAGATAAGCGAACATTTAAAGTTCGCATAACTCGTCAAAATGTAGGGAACAGCCGATTTTTTCGCGATTGTAGGTTTGGTCCCATAGTAAAAGTTGTTCATAATGATGAGTACAATGACCCCTTAAGAGGATGTTAGTTAATTCCCGGACATGTTGTATATGTTTGTCGAACGTAGGCAGATACAGTAGGCCGCATGTCATTGGACTCAGTGCTAACAAAACGAGCTGGCCTCGTAATCAATTGAAACTCCACGCTACGCTAGGCTAGCTCGTGGTTAAATTGTTACCACCAACGACGCTATGTGCGGTAGTCTGTACCCTTATTTACGTGCATAGAGGACAGATTAGTTTTAGCCACCCTTCCGCGTTTTTAGGGGGGTAGACAGGGAGAGGGAGAAGGCCCTGTCTGCGGTCTACCCCTACTAGCTGGGGCATTGAACTCTTTGGCACAACATACCTACCTGATAAATTCATATTTACACGAACGAAACAAAACTGTTTTTCACGACTCCCTAAAGTGCTTGGCAGTTACTTTTTGTTGTATTGTGACGGCATTGTTTTTCTGTCGTGTGTTACTGTACTATGGCAATATGACAATAAACAAACTAAAAGAACACTGACTGGCACAGTTTAACACCACCTTATTCGTTTAGAAATTCACGTAAGGAGTTGGCACTCATTATTTAAGACATTTGAAGAGTCAACAGGTGTCATTATAATGTGGGTAATACTTGGAAACAATTCCAATACACGGAATCCAATTTATCTCGATTCGAGGGCCTGTTCTTATTTAACGTCATTATTTCGAACAACTGCGCGCATCACTGCATATAATTGTACAAGTTATGTATTACGAGTCCGGCTGTGCATCGAGTTGGCGAGCCAGTCATCCGGCCAGCCAGTTTCGAGTCCAATGTCAAGGATACGCTCCATCGGCGAATATTCGCCAATCGAATAGTAAACCGTTTTATTATCATTTTAAAGTATATTTTGGCTCAAATTGGCGCGTATCGCAAAAACTGCCTGAAGTGTAGGTGGACGAGTCGTGACAAAGGCTATATTTGCGTCACTTTTTGTGTTCACAATGTTCACTTTATGATCGATTGTTGCTAAGTACATGGTAAATATTGAGTATTCGTAAAGTTATTACCACACTGTCATTGCGACACCTTGAAATACTTATTGACTAACAAAACTTATGTAACACCTTGTATCATTCGGGTTAGTATGTTTCGCGAGTTTACTTCATTATCATCATATTAATCATTTTGATTAGGTCGTCGCCTATTCAAACCAAAAGTCATATACATATTTGTGTTGATATTTTACTAACCACGATAAAATTGACCGACAAAAGCTAATGGTCATTTGGCGTGTTTAACGAAAGCGTTCAGATCACTGCGTGGCAGTAAAATGAATATATTTCAAGAATTTAATTGAACGTTAGTATCTATCAGACATGATCCTACACTAGTTTCACCTTTTTCCATCGAAGTTAAGAAAAAAACGGTTCGCGCTTGAATAAATAATACAAGTAACTGTTGCTCTGCATAACGAATGCTATTTATTTTCTTTGAATGTTAATGGGGTCTCAGATCCTCATTTTTACATTCGCCACAGCTTTCGATAGCTTGCATACAAAACAATCAAAGAGTGAATATCTTTTTGCTGCAGAACAGCCAACTGTTATGTTCACTGTGAGCAATTCTCACAGGATTCTATTGTCATGCTTTCAACCCATCCTTCTACCTAAATCAGCTACATGAAAGTTGCCTACAATATCCGATCTTCGAAATGCCAAACAATGACGCTTGAAGAATTTCAGAGAATACATTAAAATGAGATCTAAATCGCAAGTCTTCCCCTTTTGAAAACGGGAGATGAAACGAGAACAATCGAGTTCTGTTACATTGAAGACAGATGACCATTCAAAGAAATCAGATTGCCTCGTGACTCAGAGCGACTATGGACCAAATATGGAAGATAATATTTCTTCAAGATGCACAACGTAATTAGCCATACTGACGAGCAAAAATGATATATTTCCATCACCGTCACGAATGCTGGATGAGCATGCTAATCGTTCATGTCACTCGGTCCCCCGGACGCACGAGCAGTCGCGTGCACAGTGTCACTTTCCCCTGGATGGCGCCCGCGCAGCCGCGCAGGTTTCTGTTTCGAAGGCGCGCATGCGCTCTCTCGCGTGGAATGCTCGCCGCACTAGGAGATGCATTCAATGCAGGTACTTCGAAACTTCTAGAAATACTGTAACCGTATAATTACTTGATCGTGTTACAAAACATGACTGCTCTTTGATATGATCAGCAATTTATAACTTTACAAGCAAGACAGATTTGTTTAGCAGGAGGATTTGCCTTATTCATGTTTCAGAATGAGGTTCATGTTTTTGGTATAAAACCACTTCTAATCCGACAAGGAAAAGAAAAATGAAATAATAAATTCAATCAGAACAGACTGCAACACTCGATTTGGTAATGTCTACGAATTTTTTAGGCCAAACTGCAACTATCGTTTTTGCGGGCCGCTGCCCGCTGACTTCCTAGCAGATATACGTTCTGCTCGCTCGTAATATGTGCGATGCCAATTAAAATTATATAATTCAAGCCAACGCATCTGAACGCAGCTGATGAACGACCAAAACAAGGTGTGTTTTACGATCAGCGAACACGAACCGTGGATGCGTTATGCGTTTGCAACTTACCCACTCATAGGCCGAACAACTTCATACTGTGGTCTTTTTAGTAGGCAGTTCTTTTTTCAAAAGTTAGAAGACAGTGTAAAATTAAATATAAAGGTTGTAATTACGACATCATCTGATGTTTTTTATCCTTTTCTTTTATCATACGTTCTTTCCTTACTTATAAAAAGTTTTTATTTCTCAAAAGTGCAGGTGCACGCGAATACAGCCGGAGTGGGTCGGGTTAATCGTCGGACCAGTATTAGGGTAGCGCTAATTGAACTGATCTCATCAACCGGCGAGCTCCTTTAGGCAAACCATTTATAAACTACCTAATGAGGGCTATTACGTGAGTGATCAATTAAGTTTTGCGTTAGGTATTAGGGCCACGGCGTTTTTTAGCGCGCTTGTACGCGTTTTAAACGTAACTAAAATAGTGCTACTTATTCAAGGCAGAAAACGCGCCGTCGACGCGCGTTACGTGGATCGCGCGATTAAAAAAAGCAGTGTGCATAGGCCCTTAGCAATGCAAATGCCACGTAAAGCTATTATGTTTTTAAAACACCGGAATATTGTCAGTTGTTACATTACAATGTTTATTGTACCTTCATAATGTAAAATGCACTTAGGGGCAGTGTAACTGACATTAATCTAAAAACATTAGTAGATAATAGCTACGAAAGGCAGTTTAAATATACCTAGTACCAAACGTCCAGAATTGCAATAGCAATTCTGGACGTTTGGGCAATTTCAATTGCCGCGTGTTCCAAGGATTTTTGCCTTTAGCACAAAGTTTTAGTTGAATATTCGCGTATCAGATTTTTACACATGAACGTGATAAAAGATCGGACACTTCAAGACTTTATAATAAACATTAAGAATCACGATATTACTACTTTACATATTTATTATACAGTTGACCAGTTAATGTAAAATTTCAACATAGAAGGCCTCACACCGGCGGCATTGACTTAGTGACAGAGTTCCTATAAATACATTACTGATGTAAACATTGTTTATATACTTTTTGCACATATTGGCAGCATTTCAAACACATTACTATGTAATGGATCCCAAATAATACCTACCTAATGTATATACACTTCTGGACACATCTATTGGCCCACCTTGTATTTTCAGTTTCGTTTGGTCCTAGCTAAAATTTTATATTAGGTCGAGCAAAAAGTTTTTATGCAGTTTTGAACCTGGCACATTCACAATTTCATTCAATAGTCTTTTTTTGAATTTCGAACACAGAATTTAAAGAAACAAAAGACAATTTGGAGCCTGTTTGTTGATATCAAACAATCGAATACTAAGAAAACTTGGTTTTATTGGTTTACTTGGATTTAATTCTTGAAAAAGTGATTGATATCTTTGGTTTTGCAACAAACATTACTTATTCTTAACATTAAGGTGAGGTTCTATCAATAATCTATGGATACTTCTCCTGAAGTCGCCGCCCAAGCTGTGGCACTTATTCAGGCCGGACACAGCCAAAGAAACGTGAGTGCTCAACTTAATTTAAGTCGATCTGCGGTCCGAAATGTTTATCGGAGGTACCTAGAGACTGGCGGCTTTGTTCGTCGCCAAGGAAGGCCACGATCTCGGGTCACAACTGAAAGGCAGGATCGATTCATCGTGACGACCAGCTTGAGAAATCGTCACCTTACCTCCATTGAGATACAAAACCAACTTCGCGACTTCCACGGAGTATCTGTGAGCGCTCGAACTGTTCGGAGAAGGTTAAAAGAACGCGATATGGTACCACACAAGCCAGCTAATGGGCCCAAACTAACGCGAGCCCACCGAACAGCGCGCCTTCATTTCGCACGCAGTCATTTAAATTGGACACAGCAAGATTGGAGCCGTGTACTCTTTTCTGATGAGTCTAAAATTGTGTTACATGGCAATGATGGAAGGAAGAAGGTCTACCGACGTAAGGGAGAGCGTTTCGCACAATGCTGCTTTGAAGAGAGGGTTGCTTATGGCGGTAGCTCATGGACTGTCTGGGGCGGTATATCCACGAGCGGCAAAACTCAACTTGAGGTTGTTACAGGACCACGGCTGCCAACATTAAATGCTGAAAGGTACATTCGTGAGTGCTTAGAACCTCACGTGATACCATACGCGGACTATGTGGGCCCAAATTTCCTTTTTATGCATGATAATGCAAGAGCCCATGCGGCCGGCATCGTCAGGGAATATCTTCGGGATGTGAACATCACAGTTATGGACTGGCCAGCCAGAAGCCCAGACATGAACCCCATTGAGCACATGTGGGACGAGCTAAAAAGACGTGTTAGGGCTCGTCAGCCAGTTGCCCAGACGATGCAGGAGTTGAAAACTGCCATAGAAGAGGAATGGGAGATGATCCCTCAAAATTTCATAGAGCGGTTGATAAACTCTATGCCTAATCGTATGAGAGCTGTGGTAGATGCCCATGGAGGCAACACGCGTTATTAAATTAAACCTTTATTTGATAAAACATGTTTTTTATTCAAAAATCAATTGCCTTTAACAAGGCGCATATCCGACTTGTTAGGCGTAGCTCCATGTCGTATGGTATTCTGAATTCAAATTTAAAACAATACGATCGAAAAAGATGGTAAAATGTATTAGGTTTAAAACTGCATCAACAGTTTTTGTTCAATCTAGCAATCATATTATCATATTATATAAACCTAAACTCTAAGGTGGGCCAATAGATGTGTCCAGAAGTGTATAATTTTTATACAGGGTGGCGATTAGGTTATCACATTAATTGAAACCACGTATTCAGTACATGATTCTGGACCCCGCTACGTTAAAAATTTGCGTCGGTTATTAAAAAAAAAAATTTGTTTTTTAATAACAGACGAAAAATTTAAACCACGTATTCAGTACATGATTCTGGACCCCGCTACGTTAAAAATTTTCGTCGGTTATTAAAAAAAAAATTTTGTTTTTTAATAACAGACGAAAAATTTAAACGTAGCGGGGTCCAGAATCATGTACTGAATACGTGGTTTCAATTAATGTGATAACCTAATCGCCACCCTGTATATGAGTATGAATGTGGATGGCTATATGCATAGAAGACCAAAGAAACAATGGATGGACTGTGTGAAAGCTGTTATAGCTAGCTAGAAAGGGGGCGACTACCGAGATGACGACTAATAGAGAATTATAGAAGAAAAAGATGTTGGGCTTACCCCAAATAAATTGGGATAAGGGCTATGATGATGTGTAAATTTTATACATTCAGTTTGCTGCAATTATGTTTTGATAAAACAGCATTAAAGAGTAAGTGTAGTCTGGTACTAAATAACAGTATTTGAAGTGGTATAATATTGCAATAAGCCAATTACAGTAATGCGTTGTTGCATTATCTTGCACATCTCTTTAGCCAAGCAGTTGATGTTTACACCAGGCTAGCTATAAACAGCTGAAATTGGAAACATAATATCAACTGAATCATTGAATATTCCACGCCTTTCTATTTATGTGATGCCTCTTACATTGACGAAGCATAATTAACCTATTTGTATCTGTGGCATGAACACACTATGGTACAACCTATTTCCCTCATTAGACTCTTATGAACAGTCATAGACAATAAAGAGACAGATCAATTTCTTGTTTTTCTTCCATTCCCATGGTTAAGAGGAAATAAACACTCTCTCAGTCTTTGTAGTCTACTTTGGTAAGAAATTGAAACTGGTGCAGAAAGGTAATGAACTTTTAATAAAAATGATTGCTTTATTAACCAGACTGAAGTAAAAAGAGTAAGAAAATAAATGAAAAGAAAAGAAAATGAATGGAAAGGAGGAAAAGGAGTATGTAAGGATTGTAGCAGGGGTGGTGTTCTGTAGTTTCTGCCTACCTCCATGTGAAAAAAGTGAAGTTTATGTTTGTGTATATTGCAGTATTTATTTGATTGATTTTATACTAAACTAGCTGCTTCGCCCGCGTGAATATCAATACTTCCCTATTTGAATCGAATTATTTTGCATGGAATCCTAATTAGGTATTTTTCTCAAATAAAAGCAGCCTTAGATACTCCTTATAACACCAGCTATCTGCCAGTGAAAGTCCCGTCAAAATCGGTCCAGCCGTTTCGGAGATAGCCGGAACAAACAGACAGACAAACGAAAATTTTAAAAATTGATTAAGTACTGTATATACTTTCACAAGAATTTAGTAAAACGCTGTTATACTGACATTACAAACAGACACTTTAATTTTATTTATTTGTATAGAAAGTCTACTGAAATATTAAGTGGAATGCAGACGCTGGACTTTATATTATGTTTCATATTTTGGTTGCTAACTTCCTACGTGCAGCAGATATCTAGAGCGCAGTGTCGTAACTACAATTATCGTTAGAGGGAAGCCGAAGAAAAAATTGTTCAGATCTTATAAATTCAAATAAAAAACAGTAGGTTTTTAACCTTATGATGTATTATTAAACTGGTATTAAATATGAGTATATAATGTCATGTGGTGCACAGTTACACACACAGGTATATCATTATTATTGGAAAAGTGGTTGTTCTGAAGGGAAGCCGATAGGAATCGGGTTTTATGAAGGCTACGCCCCTGATCTGGAGTAGTGAGGCTGCAATATTTTTAATATTATTTTAATTAACATTTAAATATTTTCCCCACACATGCATAAATTATTCTTTATTTATAGTAGTGCTTTAAAATAAACAAAAAATAAACCTCACATGCACAAATATAAAATTATTATTTCAATTTAGAGTATGTTCTCAATGATGTCATTAACGTTGATAAGCATGCAGTAATACAATTAGGTACTACGTACCTATATTTGATATCCACAGTTATTTGATAGTCCAGTTATTGAGAAACCATGATAGTAATATTTTTAATCTACTGATATGAAAATTTAATTATGATAATGATATTATATTTAGTATGTTCATCATTAAGCAGTAAAATATATTAACCCTTAGGGCTCTCACACAAAACCGCGATGCAATGCGAATTCGAAGTTTTGTGTGGGAGCCCTTGACCTGCTGATTTCGCTGAAGCCAAAAGGTGTCCCTGGGTAAAACAGGTTAAAGTAATCCTCCTTGGTGGTATTTTATTTGTTAAGTGCTTACTTGTTTTATTTTATAAATCCCTACCTTCAAAAACAACCGGAGAATTAAGATTTTTTGTAAAATATAATCATTGTGTTGGTGATGTTTTATTTACCTACTTGTTTCTTTTTTTTGGTATTATTTCTCTCTACTTTTATTTACGTTGGTATCTAAGTACATGGAGTTTATAAATGGTGTTAGAATTATGACTAATAACCACTAAAAAGTTTTTGCAGTGTTAAGTGTGATATTGGTAATTTATAGTGTATGGAATATTAAACGCCATGTATGTACCTACATAGGGTTGTGACTCATTTATTAGTAATTGTGTGAACAGGACAAACACGATTCTATTACATGTATGACTAAACAGTACAACAAATAAATCTTGTCCTTTGGCAAACTGTGACATCATAATAAAGTTTCCAACTTTCTTCTCCACTTTCAAATGGTAGTGCTCTCACAGGAACTATCATATTGGGGCCGGTTTATACGTTATTATATAACTAACGCCAACTTGGTTCAGCTGATGACGTCCGCTGCAGTCTAACAGGCAACCGACATACAGTGTGTACCGAACATTACAACGAGATGTAATTACCATGGACGATAATAATACGCGCCAAACACAACGAGACCAACAAAACAGTTGCTAGTGACCTAAATAACGCGCATTATAAGTGCAGTAATAATATACTTTCATGCATACGAGCGCAGCACGACAATATCATGCGATTTACAATGCATGTTCTGCATACGCACGGTATGTTCGGCTAACTGTTGAAAGTACGAGCTTTGGCGCATAGAACTGCGTTTATCACGTTTGCCACCTCTTCACAATCTTCTTATATCTCCGAAGGCCAACTACAATAAAGTAACGCGTGCTGTGTTGACCGATCTAAGCAGCTAATCTTGTGCATAACACGTGTAAAAACTATAGCTACCTTAATGATCAGCTCGATCTCTGGGACGTCTCCGTTCGCTGTTCCATTCTCCGCAATTTCATCCGACATCGTGAACTCCAGAAACACTTTAAATTTATCAGAAAAATAAACTTTTCAACACAATTTCACACAACCGTCACTGTTCCAAAACACCGACAGACTGCCTCACTTCAGTTTGGTTCATCGAAGTTGTTTGTTGTGTTTCTAACTTCATACTACAATTACAACTTCATAGATATTCGTAGACAGAGAATAGACATTTTCAATGTCAAAATAAACGAAAAGATGTTTTCGAAAGTTTTGCTTACTTGCGTTTTCGAATATCTTGAAATATTACAATGTAATATAATATCCAGTATTGAAATAGTAACTAAGCTACATAAATTCAACTCAATTTTATTGAAGAATATTTATCATTTTGTTGTTTTATTAGTTATCTCTAAAATAATTATGGCAATACTAAAAATAGGGTCTGACATAATTATTTAGTCATACATAATCGACTAAGATTCAAATACGTTGTTCACACAGAGGCGGCGGTGGACAGTTAAGATAATCAGACATTTAAACTGCAACAACCACAACAACTGTCCTAAATTCAAGTTACCATCTTTCACATTTTGGGCTGTGCGAGCAGTGGTCTCGAACCTACCGATTTTTCGGTTCCGCCCATAAGACGACCCACTGACCGGTATTTCTACCGATATGGACTCTCGTTATAAAGTCTGTAAGTTTTTTTTTCAATAAATTAACGAATTTGATTGAATATTGTATTTTTTTTTGTCAAATACCGATTTTGGGTACAAATATACGGCAACTCTACCGATCTCGCTCTGTGACGTTCGAGACCACTGTGTGCGAGGGTCTGACGAACAGACGTATTTTTGCATCGTATTGTGCATGGCTTTAGCTTTCCCGATAAAATTAAATCGCCTACATAATAATGTCATCGCACAACACTTGATGAAACTGACATTGACATTTCGACATCCTGCTGTCAAAGTGTCAAGTTCTGGATCTTTATTTCGTCGTGAAAAAGTCGACAACACGCACTATTTTTATGTAAACGAAAGTGTTTCCAATCTTTAACTTACTAAACAAGTGTACATTTTAAAAACAACAACAATGAGTGCCACGGCAGAAGGGTCAACATCAGCACCTAAAGAGATGTCGTTCGCTGAGAAACAAGCTGAACGCATGAAGAGACTGCGATCTCTCCACTCAGCCAGAAATGAAGCAAGGACGCACAATCATCAAGAAGTGGTCGCGGAAGAGGCGAGGAATAAACTACCACCAAACTATGAGGCGAAACGACGACAGGCAGAATGGCTACTCGATGACCAAGCTAAGCGCGAAGAGGCAGAAAAAGCAGGCAAAGATTATGACAGAGTCAAACTACTCAACATATCCGCAACAGAGGCTGAACGACTTGAACGTAAGAAGAAGAAAAAGAATCCCGACGAAGGCTTTTCTACATATGAGCAAGCTACCATAAGACAGTACAACAGATTGGTTAAAAACATGCCAACTACTGACATGGAACAGTATGACAAACAGAAACAAAAATATGGTGATGCCTTCTATGGTGGTCCTAATGTTATTATTCATGGGATGCATGAGGACCGTAGGGAAGCTGTTGACAAGATGGTGGATGACTTGGAAGGGCAGATTGCCAAGAGAGCTCGCTACTCAAGAAGACGTACGCACAATGATGATGCAGACATTGATTACATCAATGAAAGGAATGCTAAGTTCAACAAGAAACTTGAGAGATTCTATGGAGAACACACTGCTGAGATCAAGCAGAATTTGGAACGTGGTACTGCTATTTAATACCCACTGTAATTGCGAGATGCAATTTGAATGCAAAACTATTGCAAATAGGTAATAATAGGTTTACTGGTTAGATGGCAGCCTCCACTGTAGCCACTACTGTTGTGGGCCTCCTTGATAGACTGCATTTAATTTTAGGGACATATTACCATAATATCAGATGAAAAGAAGATGCGATGAAGACGAAAAGTGGAATGATACTGAAATGCATACTGCATGGATTGACACAGCATGGGAGCATTGAAATGATTGTCTGATGGGTGCCTGTATCTTACCCTTGCCAAGATTATTATAACTAAAGCAAAAGAACGTTAAATTCAGCCCTATCGGTATTAAAGTGTGGGCTTCATATTTGACTGTCGTTCAGAAACTTACTGCCAAAAAATTTTGTACTTTTTGCAAGTTACAAATGTCTTGTGATTTAATATGCAGTTGCATTTTTCTTTGTTGTTACTGCCACAAGGACAAAGGAGTGTGTTACTGATGTCAGGCAGGGGTCCAGTATCAAGTTGTTTTGCTGTAATCATCACCACCTGCCTAGCCTTTTTCCAACTATGTTGGGGTCAGCTTCCAGTTAAACCGGATGCAGCTGAATATCAGTATTTTATGTGGAGCGACTGCCTATCTGACCTCCACAACCCAGTTACTGGGTAATACAATACCTCTTGGTAAAACTGGTTGTCAGACTTTCGGGCTTCTGACGACCCATAACAACTGTCAAAGATCCATGAATGACAGCCGGGGCCAACGGCTTAACATGCTTTCAGAGGCATGGAGGGGTCTTGATATATAAAGATAGTCACCCATCCACGGACCAACCGCGGCAAGCGTAGCTTAACCCGATCGATCGACCCATGCGGCTGTTATTACTTAGCCACAAGCCCCTTGTGTTACAAGTTGTTTTGCTGTAATACAGACCCATTTTAGCAACTAACAAAGTGTTCATAATTATTTTTAGAAGTAATAAATTGTCATAAAGTATTGATACTGTTGTATTGTTAGCAGCCTTTAATTAGGATCTTAAAAATGTAATATAGTTACTTTATCTAATTTATAATTTATTGTATGGACAAAAAATGTAATTAGGTTCAGCAATATGTATAAGATTGTCCTCCACTAAATTTTTAGACAAGAATCAGCAAAGAATGTTGTTAGAACAACAAGACAAGATTGTGATAGATTGGATTCTGTCAAGCTCCTCATGCATGTGCCTATAAATTTGCAAAAGTAAAACAAATAAAGTAAACAAATTTCAATAACAAGTTTATTTTGATAAATGTGCCGATTAAATAAAAATATTAATTATATATAGATCATAGATATTTTACATTTAGTAAATATACTATAAAAGCGCTAAATACTTTTTATTTTATCAACAGAACCTTATGTGCAAGTACTTTTATTATGTGTGTCAGCAAAACAAAATTTAAAATTCTGTGCAGATGTTTATCAGCAGTTTCGAAAACTAGAAATACATCTGCCAATTTAAAATGAGATAACTAACGGCCTGGAAAGAGGTGGCGAGATGACGCGTACCATGAGGGCTGGTTCGAAACGGTACGGGAAAAGAGTATCTGGAAGGACTTGGGAGAAGCCTTTGCCCAGCATTGGGACAGCAATGGCTGGAAAAAATCTGATCTAATAATTATTGTCAGTTTGATAAAGCAACAAACTGTAATGTGATGGGGTGGGGGGATACATGCACTTGTAGTAGCTAAATATCCCTCGTTAGAGTAGTATAGGTAGGTATTCTTTGCTAAGTATGCAGGTTGAGTTTTTTAGATGAAACTGCAGGGCAAACGTCGAACCTGGGGGAACAAGTCGTCAAAAGACTAAGAAGGTGGGAGCTTGCTTTGGAGAACACGATATTTAAAAAAAAAACTAAAGACTTTATAAAAGGCGAAAGGGGGGGTAGTTACTCAGTACGACTGGTGCGAATAACGGTTAGTATCATCAAGCTCCTACTTTTCGGGGTGCATCTGTTCCTGTAACTGATCGGCTCGAGCTCCTAGGCATGGAGTTGACATCATGTCTCAACTTCGGAGCCACCATCGAGTACAAAGCCCAAACTGCGGCCAAGAAACTGGGCATCCTAAATAGGGTGAAGCGATACTTTACGCCTGGACAGCTTTTAACTCTCTACAAAGCGCACGTCCGATCCTGCATGGAGTATTGCAGCCACCTTTGGGATGGCTCAGCTAAATACCAACTTGCCGCGCTTGATTCGGTGGAACGCAGAGCTAAGAGGCTCATTGGCGACGTAAGACTGGTGAATGCCAAGCTTCACAGCTTGGCTCATCGCCGCAAGGTTGCCTGCTTGTCGGTCTTCTACAGATTGTACTTCGGTGAGTGTGCTCGAGAACTCCACGACCTCATTCCGCCTGCCCCCTTCTACCATCGGACATCTAGACGCACTGCAGGTTACCATCCCTACCTAGTTGCTATTCCACCAATTCGCACTAAGCGTTTCCAAATGTCTTTTGTGATGCGCACAGCAAAGGAGTGGAACTCTCTGCCTGCGTCTGTGTTTCCGAACGTATACAACCCCGATCTCTTCAAAGTGAGAGTTAACAGGCTTCTTCTGGGTAAGCTCGCTCCATCGTCGACTTTGTCTCTGTCATCTCTGACCTAGACTAGAGTCAAGAGCAAACCTATCTTAAATAAATAAATAAATAATTAGTATAAATGTCGTTAGATTTTAGAAGAGTAGAAATAAAAAAATGTTATCACTAGAATACTTTTGCGGCCTTGTAATGAGAGGAACCTAGCGGCTTGGTCAAAAAGAACTTTAACCTTTCGTGTGATTGACCCACGCTCGTAATAATTACCGTCGTATGCACGGCCGAAATGAAATGGCGCGAGGAAGCGGCGAGCGTTCCTTTGTATGTGTGTGTAAGCATTTTAAATTTCGCGTTATAACATAGACCGGTGATACAGGATGTTTATTTTCGTGAGAATCACACAGCAGGAATTTCACCGGTCGCACGTGTCACCAGAATGAACTTGTTTTTACTTGTCAATCCCATTCCCATGATGAAATCTATTCAGTGTAATGGCCGCCCGTGACAGATTCATTCAGTACACTTTCGATGCAAAAAAAATAGACCCAAAAGTCCAAAGAATAGTGAACAAAATCGCATTTAAAAAGTTTGTTAGATTTGGACGTGGATCCACGCTTAGGCACACGAGGGTAAAGATTTTTCGAACGTGGATCC
Organism: Fissipunctia ypsillon; assembly: GCA_947568875.1. NCBI lineage: Eukaryota > Metazoa > Arthropoda > Insecta > Lepidoptera > Noctuidae > Fissipunctia > Fissipunctia ypsillon. The sequence continues at coordinate 18,639,683 of OX387660.1, read as the reverse complement.
ACGTCTAAAACACACGAAAGGTTAATGCCGAAGTCGTTAATCGTATGCAGTACTATCGGTACTTTATACTAAAGTCGGCTTAAAACCTACCTTTTGGCCTTCTCGATTTTAATTGTCTAAGGTGGCTAACAAGGTAATAATCAGGTTCAGTGATCATTTATTTTCAATGAAGACATACTTGCACATAGGTACATAGTTCATATATAACTTACAACAGCAAAGAAATAGGATAGCATTGACATACATACCTACTCATACATATATTATGTACATTAAAATGAGCACAAGTTTATTTTTATACAGGTAGAAATGCTTATTGCTTAATACATACATAACATAATGAAAAGTTCGGAGTTTCGACTAGAAATCACAGTGATTGTTTCATTAATTCAATAATTAGGACTTTATTGCTGTTCATATTTAGAAAATCAAAGAAGAGCAACTTTCTTGATGATAAGTATACGGTAATTTTTTTTCCAGTTTTCCCTTATTAATAAATATTTTCTAGGATTCTCTAATTATGTCCAGCAGTAAAAGTATAACTCATTTTTCATTAATCAGTTCGAAATAATATCCGCCAGGATACGGTACAAAAAGCTTATCATGTAAGTATCATCAACAAGATAATTTCAAGTTTTCTTGAAAATGCGTAGCTAAGTTTTTATTCAACTTTGTGTTGCTTTTATTTTTTTGTAAGCACGTACTCCCATAAACAACTTGTCCCGGAATTAACACACGACACCGCATGCGCAGTGGCGCCCTCATCGTATGTTTGGTTATTTCTTTTATTTTAGAATGAAAATGCAGAAAATAAGCTCGTTATGTTGTGCTCCACAAGACTATACGTTATTATTTATTACAAACGGTAGTTTTACATTGTTAAGTTTTATTATATCTAATACTTAGAACAGAAAATAGTAGCCACTAAGCTCCGAATATAATAATAATGTAAACTACTGTTTGTAATAATAATAACGTATAGTCTTGTGGAGCACAACGTAACATGCTTATTTTCTGCATTTTCATTCATAAATAAAATAAATAACCAAACAAACAATGAGGGCGCCACTGTGCGCGCGGTGTCGTCATAAAGGGTCATGTATTCATCATTATGAACAACTTTTACTATGGAACCAAATCTGAAATCGCAAAAAAAAAATCAGCTGTTACTTACATTTATGTTCGCACAACGGACCATGGTCGTTGGGTTCGCATAACTCGTCAAAATGTAGGGAACGGCTGATTTTTTTCACGATTTTAGGTTTGGTCCCACAGTAAAAGTTATTCATATTATGAGTATCATGACCCCATAAGAGGTTGTGCGTTAATTCCGGGATATGTTGTAGCCACAAGTAAAGTTTTAAGAAAACAATTACAATTTTCCGATAGTATAATTATTTTTCAGTAAGGCTCCGAGCAGCAGACCAATGAGGAGCGCAGTTAGTATCGTATCGTCCAAACTTTATACGGCGTCAGCAAAAGCTCCAGAATTCAGTCAAGCTTTAATCAACATACCAGAAACCGCATCGACTTAAAAGTTTATCACCTATTTCGCTTGTCCTCGTGTTACAAGCGAAAAAATGTATAAAAGCGAGCAGACAGACATCTTTATTCTTTAGCGTACACACCCTAAATTCTGGAAACATTATAGTAATATACCAAGAGGGACGCAGAGAAAAAGATTTTCTGATGACATTGAATCATACTTTTTTAGTAAGTGACATAAAAAAGTCGTACAAACAGCGAAGCGGACATCAAACGGTTCTCGTTTTTACTATAAACTTACTGATAATAAAGTTTATTTTTCAATGTTATGAGAGAATCCTTTGTTTTACGCTCATCTCGGTTTGCACTGGATTTTTGTAGGAGCAGATCCACAATCAACTATCGCAGATTTAATATAGAGTCATCAAACAAGAAAGCTTTTGAGCAATATTTTAAAGTTGATTTTTACGTTTACAAATTATAATTCGAACTAAAATAACCACTGTTATTGGTTACCATCAGGACAAATTGACAACTACCGTCAATTTTGATATTTATTGGCAAAACAATATCTACAGGGTGGCAGGGACATAGACGCGCAACTTGCTACCATGGATTCAGTACTTAGGTACATGATTCTGGACCCCCTGTGTTGAAATTGTTCGTCGATAATTTAAAAAAAATTGCTGTGCCATACATTTTGACCGTGTAGGTATTGGGCTCTTTTGTAGGAAACAGCAATTTTTTTTTAATAACCGACGGAAATTTCAACGCAGTGTGGTCGTGTGTCGATGTCCATGCCACCCTGTATAAATGATATGGTACGGGTGCTTATTAATAACGCACGCCCATTGTTTTGCATAATTATGTCACAATGTCTTCAGTTGTTGTTCGCGTATTATTTGAGTACAGCACTTAAGTATCTTTTCACTACGGAAATATGTGTTGCTAATGATGATACTCGGTGTCGGAAGTACCTACATAATTATATTCCTTTTAAACAAAACTGGCCATTAAAGTGAAAGTGGATTGCTACATAAGTATCTTCAAATTACCAAAGCAAGGTATTTTTTGAAGTAGAAAGTTCTTCAACTCACCATTTTAATCATTTAGCACATTTGCTGTTTAAATGCGATGTAAAAGTTCTAGTGGCATTAAAAATATTTTATTTTATTCAAATCACAGGATTTTGTGTAACAATTTACTACTTCAACGTGTAATTTATCTGTACCACTTCAATGAAAGCTAGTTCTTCTATAATATATAAATACCTACAGTTTTGTGTTTGCTATACCAAACTAAATTACATTGCTAAAACAAAATAGTTTCAGCAACGCAGCGTAGACTGCATTCAGTTAATCTTGATACTTGTTTCCATTTTTTATAATTATAAATATAAAATTAATACTTCCCTATCCACCTTAAGTGCAGCAGTGTTTAAAATGTAAATAACTTTCGAGTTATCCGCATTTGGTACAACAGAGCACTCAATGAGAACAGGAAAGAACAAAACAATGTGATCGAATAACTGGGTCTTTGGAATGTGTTAAATCAAAAAATAAAATTACTTTTTTAAAACTATAACAGTAAAAATCAGACTTTCTAATTACCAAATGCGAATATCACAGATTCGGTTTGTACTACTGCACTTAAGGGTCGATCGCGTTAAACTCCGTTAAAATTATAAAAATACAGACCCCTACAGGTATACAAGTTGAATTAACTTATCTGTAGTAGTCTATTGATTGATTGGTTGAAGATGAGTTGTGTGGAAGAATGTTTGTTTTGAAGAAGTCCAACGCGATCAAGCCTCAAAACGTACGACCATTCGAACCTCGACCGCTTCTCATAAGACCCACGAGCGTGTTATTTCTGGAAACGAAAAGATTTATAACGTAGGAACTTTATTTAGTTATACAACACACTACCAACATGATTTATTAAATATACATAGGAACCTGTAGAATGATTGAAGAATTTAATAAAATTAAATGTAATACAATGGAGTAAGCACTCGTTATTCTTTGATTTGAAGTAATTTGAACATACTTACTCCGCCGACCTGGCATAAGCCGAACAGTAATTCCGTCAGGTGCCCGAACTGCATGGAAAATAAATAGAAAATATAATACAAAATAAGAAAAACAGATTTTTTTTAAATTGTTAAATCTTAATAAAAGTAAAAATAAAACACTGCATTCCACTGCACGACATTCTTGTTAAAAGATTATTAAGAGCGAAAACACAACTTACCTTCATGTTCATTTGTATTAATATCTTCAAATAAAAAAGAAACAGGATTATTATACGCGTGCTTTGCCTCTTAAATATTTATAAACGTAATATTTTAGCGTCTAGACAATTTATTTTTTTATTTAATATGTTAAATGGCAAAGCACACGTAAGGGTCTTGAAGAAGTTTTTAATAGGATTATCTAGCATCACAAAGAAAAATCAACATTTGATAATAAACATCTTATTTATTCTCTGATATACAATAAAAAATGGATCACAATTGAATTACACCTACTTATATAATAACAAAGTACTCCTAAAATTCAAGTCACAATATATATATATATATATATCAAATATCTACCTAAGTTTAAAATTAGTATGGTGCCATTTTATATGTATTTTACTAAAAAGTTATATCTCCATCTCTTTATTATAATTAATAAGGCCGATAATTTATCACAACGATTGGAAACGCTCAAATGAATAGGAAGTTCATAATTAGAAAGTTTCATCATAACATTATTAAAATTTGCATTCAATAAAACATGAAATGGTAAGTAAATGTAGTATAAAAAGTCTTGATCATTTAAAATGTAAATGAATATTATAAATATTAAAAAAAAAATCATGATTGCACTATGACCTGAGTACTCTCTCACTTTGGTGCACTGGAGTGACTTGAATCATCGTCTAAATCTAAACCTAATAAATAGTGATGTGAAAGACTTACTGTCAGTTTATTCAATAATGGAAAGACTCTACGCCTATCACAGTTAAATTCGAATATACATAACACTTATACCAGTCTGATTTATTAATATTAACCATTAGTCCACTATGTTATTGTTTCAATATTATAAGGGCCTGTGCACATTGGCTTACGTTAGCCAAATTTAACCTCTACTTCTAGCTGTCGGCCATTTATTTATTTATTTAATACTTCAAAAGCACAGAAATGTACGGACGCGGACTTAATCTGCCTAGAAGACGACCAATGCCTATTTTATTAGTGAATTCGTTATCATGAATACTGAGCAAGATAATTTGAGCAAAATCGAAGAAAACGGCGAATGTTTTTTTTTTCAAAGGCAATAAATAATTTTTATGATACATTTTTGGCAAGGCGCAATAAAATAGTCTTTTAACGAGATCCTGTGATGTCCCACCGTTTGACCAGTCAACAAGTGATGTTTAGTCTGCCTAATAAAATTTAATTAAGTAAAACAATAAATACATCTCATCTAATAAAATCTAATAATTTCTTTGTACCTAAACGCTAGATAAACATATTTTACAAAATCTCTTTAGAGACGGTTATCAAAGAATACACAGTACTGATTTCACCAGAAGTCTTTGCTTCCTGCAGGAAAAGATTTTCAGTTACCTATCCTACCTAGGTAGTTGAAAAATAATGAATTTAAGTTCACATGAAAACCATTAGGTATTTCAACAATTTTACTAATTCTTTCCGAAGAGCAATCATAATCCTTAATTCGAATGCTAACAATGCAAGCAACAACAATTTAGACTGTTGTAATTATTGGCATGGGAAAAACTTGAATGTAGGTAGGTGTAGGTGTAACACTAGTAGACAACTATTTACGTTTCTTCAACAGTTTCATAACAAGTGCTACATAATGTTGTTACACAACTGCCGTAGTCCAACGAAATACACTACCTAATGCCCATTTTCACTAACACTAGGACACATCTAAATTAACGCCTAATTATTCTAGCACTGTTGGATTTTCAACTTTCGGCGCTGAGCCGACGTTGAAAATCCAACAGCGCACTGTTCGACAGTCAATGAGTCACAAGTCATAGAGAAAGACGTCGAGGTTGCGTTAAGAAACAATTCGACACATACTGAAAGCACGTACGAATCATACGATTGAACGTAACGCTTTACGAAAACCGCCCTTACTGCTAGGAAATAAAGATGCTGTCAAAAAGAAACGTGTGGAGAAATGTTTAAAGATTTCTGGTACTTTATCTAAACTAGCGATATATGTGTTACATCGGTTGATTTCTTTCTGTCGGCAATTAGGGAATGTGTTGTTTGTCTGGTTCTGTTTCAACGATAAAGGTGCAGTTTTCAGGTAGAGAAAAAGGGTAATTTTTAAGGGTGTTGATGAAATTCTAAGGGCAAAGTAGAAACGCAGCTAGTCGAAAAAAAAAATAAGGCTATCGACCAATAATAGAACTTTTATAGAACGATGATTATAAGTCAGTTGAGATGAAGAATGACCTTCGTATGGAAAAATCATCATAACGCAGGCAGAAATCACAAGAGAAAACTATTGGAAACTGATAGTGAGTCACTTTCTCGAAGTCACTATTGTTTATTATGTATGTTCAAGCATCCGATCTGTTTATTATCGTAAGTTGCTTTGTTGAATCGTATCCACTAATACCGCGAACTAGTATTAATCACAGTCTATCAAGTACACATGTGTAGTAGTTGGATAACCGTCCACATTTGTTTATTAGATTTCTCAGTATTTTACACGAGAATAATTCGTATATTAATCCAGTCACATATAAAAAATAGACGAACACACATGCGAGAATCATATTTGCTCACTTATACTTAGAACAGAAAACGTATAAAAAATGTCCATAATATACACTGCTGCCAATCACTGCATTCTCTGCTCTATGTATAAATGAATAACGAAAAATAAGACAAATATGATTAATTAATAATTAAAGAAAAAATATAAATCGAGATGCGAAATTACCAACAGAGGGGCACAGTTCATCACATCGTTGGTATTTTCAATGTTAATATAATAAAGTTTGCATTCCAACAGTAACATGCTGGGTGAGTTTTAAGCACAACACTGTTCATATTAGCCTCAAGTCTGGACACTTCAAACGCACACGAGTTTATAAAGTTTTAAACACTGATACACTCAAGCACTGTTTTAACACTATAGGCACTGAATAAGGCAAAAATGAGGAACTAGGTTTAGCGTCCTGCGCAGTCGCCATGTTGGCGGGAAGGACTAGCACTAGGCTGATTGAGTCTGTGTTAGTGAATGAGGGAGGTCGTCGATCGAGCCCGACCCGGCGCCTCGTCGGTTTTTATCTCGGAAAGAGCCGAAGCCCGAGTCGTGAGTCCTAGGGGGAGACGTACCTACGAATATCCGCGGCATGTCGCACTCCTCGCACTTGTCGAGGAGCGGGTGGTTCCTGAACGTGCACATGTGGCACTGCCAGGAGGACGAGGGTCGCTGCCCCGTGTAGATGTTGCTGTAGAAGTTCCCGGCGTCGTCCGGCTCTGGAATTTGTTAAGGGTAAAGATGTGAGATCGTTAATCCTTATTTGAAGTTAACTGCAGTTTCCCCCATCTCAATTAATTTCGCTACTCGCCGGTGGAGCTTTGAGTATTAGCTGAAAGTAGGCAAGATAATCGTTCAATTAGCCCCATAGCCAAGCCCAGTAACGAATCACCATTCACCAACCAACCCACCAACCGTCTTAGCTTACATGGTGCCTTTGGGCATGTAGACGTTTTGCGTCCAGCTGCGAAAGACAAAGAAAGTAAGGAAAGGTCCCACTCTCACGCTCTCTACTCGATCGAGATGAAAAAGTGAAATAAGGTTTTTAAAAACATCATCCACGATAAGACTTAACGGAATTGCGGCGAATAAATTGCGATAGGCTCGCCCCCTATTGCATAACAAACAACCGTTATCTGCAAGCCGATAGTTTACTTATGTCCATGTTTCCTGCCTGTTTTATTTACCAAATATGTATTTAGCGGCTTGATTTTATGGACAAAATACATATTCCCAACTACGATCTAGCCTGGCATGTGCCTCCTGGAACAAAGTTCTGAAGACCAGTAGGTACATGGCAGGGTTTCCAATTAAAACTTCCCTAATTTTTTTTTAAATTATTTGACAGTTTCCCTTATAAGTAACAATCAATATTATTAATTCTAGCAGATACGCAAAACAAAATTGAAAAAAGTCATGTATCATATTCTTAGTTAGAGTAAGCTGCCGTGTAGGGAAAAGAAGAGAGGGGGATGGTTTGTAACTATAAGCTTTTGGGAAAGCACTGTTGAGTCCAGTAGCACCTGACTTGGACTACATTGTAATTTTGCTGATAATCATCATACCATGTCCAGACATCTCCAGTCGTTTCGCAAGGGTGCCGCACTGGTTCCGCAGTCGCTCGACGTCGTCGCGTAGCCGCTGTGTCGCCGACATTGTGGGTGACGGCCCTGCCAGGATTTGCGTCTCCTTCGTCAACTGGGTCAGACGGCCCTTCTCCTGTGCTAACGCCATGGCAAGGCGCTCTAGCCTTTCTTTCTGACGCTCGATTAAGGCACGATCTAGAATGTTTAGGGTAAAGATTGGAAGTGATGTTGGATTGTTGCTTAAATAAACTACCTAATCATGGACAGCTATTAACCTTGTATTAGCCTTAGCCAGCCAATGCCGACTGTTTCTTGTGTGATGTTTTGCGAAATCCTAGGACTCCTAAATGAACAACGAAAGCAAGTTTAATCTATCCGATGGCTGTAGAAAAGTAGTATACGCGTATCAAGATTCTGTATGCATGATATGTACAATTCGCAATTCATGACACGCGGAGAATTCGTTCCATTACAAAAATACACAGATTTCTAACGTAGAATGAAAAAAAAGTCGGAGTTATCTATGAGTGTCCAAACAAACTAGAAAACTTTTCACCTGCCGACAAATTGCGTGCACAATAAGAGCATATAAATTATGCACCTACGCTTTTTGTTTCAGTGTCGCAAGTAAATAATGTTTTTAGAGCTTTCATGTCAAAACAACGGATAAACAGCGTGTTTATTTCAAGTTTTTCTAAATATAACCTAGTTTTTTTGTAGTAGCTATTTTTTATTGGGTAGAATAGACCCTTTTTTAGTGTATATTTGAAAACCCCAAGTCCGCAAAACCATAGGGGCTGAGAAAAAAACAACTAGTAAACGGAGCCCCGCTTCGCGGGGCTCTATGGTTTAGGAAAACAACCACGAAGGGGATGGCGAGGTCTGAAAGACCCCTTCTAACCTAACCTGTCCGAGTCGGAGTGCCCCAAATCCCGAGCTCACTTCGCTCGTTCTTGCATCCTAGTGTTTAGTATTACTGTGTAATAGATTAACGTAAAAAAGAACACAAAAATAATAAAATTGAAAGACACTTTATTCTAATCAGTTGAATTTTCTAAAACTTTAGGATTTTTTTTTCTCAAAAACTAGGCGTTTGCGCAATTTGAAATTTTGCGAAAGTGATTTACACGAGGACATCTACACACTATAAACTTGTGAAGCTTCGGACGCGCGGGTGTTAATGTACAGTGGAGCCTGTACTGATTTGCCTCTAATATATTAGGCAAATCAAGGCAGATGCGAAAAAATCCCCAAAAATGTTAGTAGGCTAGCGGTTCATGGCTTGAATTTATAAGTAGCAACTTGTCTTGAAGCTGGTCATAGAAACAATACTTCTTTTTTTCCTCAAATGACTCTTCAATTTGTATATTATACCAACTTTGTTATTTTTACTAATATTTCTCTAACATTTAATTTTACGGTAGTTAGGTATGCATGCTAGTTTATTACTGTTGTAGTGACACAACATAATTGTGCAGTCATGCACGCATACATACATACACATCATAATATCAATAAATGAATGTAGGACAAAATAAGATCTTTATGCTAATAACTATCAAAATAGGCATTAAATTATCTGTTTTAATTAGATTATTATTGACTCATGTATTACAGCTTAGTGTGGTTATCACTTTCTTCGTGAATCATAAATTATTATTTTCAGTTGTAAATAAAAAAACAGGATTAAACTATATCTACTATAAATATTTACAATCAGACCAATCTGGATAGACTACAAAACAAATTCTTATGCGGTTTGTTCTTGCGCATAACACATACAAGGCTTTATACTGTCTGTTAAATAAATACAATAACTAAGAAATTCTGTATTTTATTCAGGGAAGTGAAAGACAGAGTCTGAATAAATTACTATCAACTTTTACTTATCAATTTCACTTTTTCGACACATCAATGACATGCAACACAATAGAGCAGTGACAGATTTCAAAGTGGGTAGTGAATTATATGGACCGATCTAAGCAAAAATGATCCAACCCACAACCCCGACAATGTGGGTTGGATCATTTTTGCTTAAATCGGTCCATATATAAGTAATAATAAAAATAGTATAATAAACTCACCAATAGTAATTGATCCAGGAGGTTCAGGTGCGGCTCTGGTGGGTCTAGGCGACTCAATCCGGGAGGGATGTGTGGGTGGAGGTGGTGCCCTACGCCGCGTTGGACGCGCCGTGCTGGGGCTCACCGTTACGGTCACATGGCCTTCAAAGCCACCATCCTCTTCCCTTGTATCTCTTACAGGACTAGCCATATTTGAAGTTGGAGTACAAACAGTTAAATTCACAGATGTAATAGCTCTAGGACTATCATAATCTTCTAACCAAGGATCACCATAAGCACGGCTCAAGTCCATATGACAATTGACATTTACTGACAAATTCAAGGGATAACCCCTTTCTGGCCTGAATGATGTATTAGTTTTGGACTCTTTTATAGGCTCTTTCAACAGGGATGGTGCGGGCGACACTGTCCTACAAGTACCAGCCTCTGGTTCCTTTAATGTCTGTTTAAATGCAATATCTGGATTTGGTTTAATGAAATCTAATGTGTTTGGTCGTTTTGGTTTCTCCTGTGGGCTTACTTGTTTGGGTTGTGGTTCCTCCTTCTTAATAGTTTTCTTTTCCTTCCCCTTTTCTAATCTTTCAGGCAAGTTGTTTTTAATTTTATGACTCTTATGAATCCTGTAGTTGGTACTCTCTGGTTGCTCTAGTTCCTTTTGTTCTTGTAATGGAGAAACAACTTTATCCTCGTGTGATGGTTCAACATTATTGTCCTTTAACTTCTCATTGGTTAGCTCTAAGTCACTAGGAGACTCGGCACTGTACTTCGCAAAGCAGTTATCAATGTTTATTACAGTGACTGGTGACCCATTGTTGTTGCTTCTTATTATTTCCTCATATTTAGTCTCAACAATATTTTGATTGGCGTCAGTGTTCAATTTGATTAGTTGTTCAGGTATTTCAGTAACAGAGCTCAGTACTGCCTTCTGTGGCTCATCGCAAGTGACAGATTGGAGTGCTGTAGACTTGACAGCTTCATGCTTCACTATGGGCTGGTTGCGGCACTTGATGGGCAGGTTGAGCCGGAGTTCATTGAGCTGGCGAGCGGCTGCCGACGAGGAGGCATGGTAGGCGTGCGTTAGGGAGGCCTTGACTTCACTGTGGAGGTGCTTCTCGCAAGATTGTTTATCGTGACAGTACAGTTCGATCGTGTTTGACACAACATGATCAGGTACTCCGGGAAACTTCTGTTTGAGCTCATGGAACAATTGCATAAGCGATATATTGGTGCATGCGCACGGTGCAGGGCTCGCAGCGCTCTCAGAGGGGGCAGACATCGCCGCCCATCCTAGCGCAAGCCCACCGCTTCGCCGCGAATTTTCTCCTCACGGGAGCGCCACAAATCTTTTGCCACTCACCGGTGAAAACAATCAAACATTTTATTACCTAATTTGCACTGTAAATAACGTCTTGTCTATTTTGTGACGTCACAATCCCGAAAATCACGATTCTGGACAGTTACGTATACATACCAGAGTCTTCGCGCTAGTGACCATTCATGCTAAGTTAATCCCGACGGCACACACATGACGAAAAAGAGCACATACCGAGACAAGGCTGAATTTTTATATCTTTTGTTATCATACCAAAGCTTGATATTTCGTGAAATTGCAACATACGAGTGAGATGGTGGTAAGCACAATTATATGAATACAATACAACATATAGGTTTTATGCCTTTTACAGTGAGACGGAAAACACTTGTAGAGTACAAAGGCAAAATTATTGCACCCAAAGAAATTACGAAAATTGCACGACTTGTCAATCCGATTCTGCCATTTTGGCTATAGACAAAAGAAAATATTTTTTTTGTCTGCTGCCACTTCTTGACTGCCAGCGATGTTGCCCAACGATTATTACGTAGTCACATCACATCAAAGGGTCATGTAAATGGTAACAAGTTAATTTTCTTTTCATACTCAAGCAAGCACAGAAGCATATGTAAAGAAATGATCATGATCTTTTTTTAATGGGACCAGAGTATTTACAGGCTTTATAAAAGCAATAGCATATTTGAATACTGTCTGCGGGCCAAAGAATATACTAGTCTCTAACGAGAGCTGCGGGCTGAATGTGGGGCGGCAGGGGTCCGGGGAGCCGGCAGCGTCCTCTAGCGTGGGCACAAAACTTCTTACGGTAATGTGGTAATGCAACACTCGAAATCTGGCACGGCACATGACTTTTAAGCCTGAGATCTAATCGAAACTTTTGATTTAAACAATAAACAGTGACGTGCGAAAGTTATTACATACTATGGTGAATAAATATAAAGCAAAACAACAGCAGAAACGAGAAGCTTACGAAAAAAAATCACTGTACAACGAACGAGGTGTTCGTTTAACACAGTTTGCCTTTGGACAGAACGTGAATAGCCAATTGGCTTATTTTTATAGAAACCGCAACGGCGATGGACGTGTGTCGAGTTGCAAAATGTAATTGGAGTACGTCTTGTCATCAGACAAACATACAGGGTGCCAGGGACATCGACGCGCAAACTATAACCATGAATTAAGCACATGATTTTAGCGTAGACATTTTTCGTCGGTTATAAAAAAAAATCTGCTGTTTCATAGAAAAGTACAATATCTGTAGGTTTTGCACTTTCTATACGCTGTCAAAATATATGGAATAGCAATTTTTTTAACCCTTCGTATCTACACGTACTTCGAACGTAGATCTACGCGAGACACAATCGTTTTTTAGTTTTTAGTTATTTCTGTAATTACCGGCTTATACGAAAGGTTAAAACCGATAAGAAATTTCAACGCAGGGGGGGTTCAGAATCATGTACTGAATCCATGGTAACAGGTTGCGCGTCGATGTCCCCCTGCCACCCGATGACCACACTCCACATCACTCACGATGACCTCCGATCAACACAGACTGCAGTCAAACCCCGTTCCCTTAAAATGAGGCTTATTTTAGGAGGTCGACGAATTAAAAAGTTTGTAATTTTGAGGTTTTCTCTCAGTTTACTAGTAGTGCTGGCAATTTTCTCACAAACAAACTGTGGATGTCATTACAGCTTGGCCAAAAAGTCGTGTAAATAATGGTGGCGCCACTATCGTTCATGTTGTAACCCTATGTAGTACGACGAAAACGGTTTTGATACTTAGGTTTTTTTACAATTAATGTGAATATTGGCAAGTTTTATGAAAAAAAGAAAAGTTCAGAAACGCTTTTTCAGCCACTGCCTACAACGATAACATTTTCAGTTATTTATTATAATGAATTAAAAATAAAATTATTAGGTATTTCAAAATACCTTGATGTCAACTAATCCTACATTATGTGAGTCAATTTTATGTTTTACACGACCCCAGATCACTTTATAGTGCCCAGATCCCAGATCGCTTTATAGTACTGATGGATTTACCTAAAAATACTATAGTTATTTTTGTTCAGTGATTATTAATCAATAAATGTTACTACTCGTTAAAGGACTATTTGGGTGACAATTCTATAATTCCTCCTCCTAAACATTAAGTCACCTGGCCTGTTTTGACATTCTTGTACTTTTTGACATTTAACATCGGATCTATGTGCTCTTTAACATTTAAATTATTGTGGACATTCTGGAAAAAAATATCGAATCATTACTCTAGTTCTTTGTATAATTTATAATGATAATTTATTGTTATAGTACTTAATTAATTTGAATTTAAATAATAATTGATAATAATATTTGCACGCCTAATGGCAAAACATAGAGAACCTATGTAATTGTTATAACATCTCACACGCTGTGTAACTCTACCTCTGTTTACAAATAAAGATTCTGATTCTGATGATTATGCAATATTAACAAAAAGTATCATAATTATTCGAACGCGCTGCATTCCGAATGTGTTTTATAAACATAACCTCCAATTCGTGAATGTATGGACGGCAGCACATCAAGCTACTACAATCTGTCAAATTTCTTCAATAGATTTTCAAGTTTATCGCTAAGCATTAGGTTCAAGGTTGATTGGGAAAATTTGACAGTTTCGGGTAGCTTGACCTGCTAGCGTCTGTACATTTCAATAATTGTATGAAAGGTTTATACTTAGATATTGCACCTTGAAATATACACATTACATCTGATTTCATGTATAAAATATCATTTTACCTGTTATTTCAGCGATAAAATTTGTCTGGCCTCGAGTTCCGCCAAACATCTCACGTACACTTTATAAATTATCGTTCTTGCGGAGCTGAGCATAACAGATCTGTTCATTATGAACACAATGGGTCACCAGTATCACCACAATAAGGCAAACAAATAAATATAAACACGAGAAACAGTCACCGATTACAAGAAATGACAGAATATGTACCTTACTCGACAAGACAGAACGAGTGCTGCCAAAGATTAAATATTTTAATTCCGTTCAGGACTTTCTTGCCAAACTGTACTTTTTTTTTTGTTGTTGCTTTTTTTGCCAAATGGCTCTGCGGTTTTTTTTTGTCAACATACTATGCATTTACACCAGGAAACATTCAACATCGTTCGTTCGTTCATTCGTTTCGTTTCTTTTCGAAACTTATTACATGAAACACATCTCACTAATTGTTTTGTTGAATTTTCGTTCGCACTGCACGAAACATGAGTAAGTGTTATGACAGATGAAACTGGCGTTATTCAGTATGAATATACGTATAGTTAAATCTTGTTTACGTGTTTGTATATTTATTTATTTATTAAAGAACACCAACAGCATATATATTCAACATTGTTTTATAAAAGTATTTAGGAAAGTATTACTGCTAATGTATACACAAATTATAGGTGTCCATAACATTTAAAGAAAAAAGACATTGGACAGAAGCTGCTTATAAACTAAAAGTAAAATTTAAACAAAGTTATTTAACGACAATAAAATAAAATACAAGAGAATACAAATTAATGAAGGACGTGAACGTAACACGTAATTCAAATACATAATTCTACTGTATAACAGAAATTATGTGATTAAATGATAATAGTTAAGTATTTTTTTTCGAATGCCGGTCAAAGATTCATGAAATATATCCAGGTTTGAATTTAAGTTTTTGTTGAGCATGTTGTAATGGTGAATAGTTCTTATCAGCGGACCATGGGCACCGATATTGTTACGACAGAATGGAGGACAAAATGTGTTAGTTAGGACAGTGCGGGGTCTCTTACGTGAAACTGTGATGGTAACCTCTGCAAGGAGGTGACTACAATCAATCTTACCGTTAACAATTTTGTGCAAAAATTAAATACTAAGCATTACTCGACGGTCACGGAGAAAAGTCATTTTGAAGAAAGAAAGTCGCTGGTTATATGGGCATCTATGAGAAATACTACGAGTGCTAAACGCCAAGGAGCGTGTGAACATACGTTGTATACGTTCAATGCGTTGAGAGTGAACAGCATAAGACGGGCTCCACGCTGTACATGCGTATTCTAAGTTACTTCTTACTAATGTTTTGAATAGAAGCAACTTAGTTTGGAGTCGCCTGAAACAGTTGGCGTTACGTTTAAGGAAACCAAGCATCTGAGCACGGTTTCCTTAAACGAAAAAAAATATAGATAATATGTCAAACCTACTTATTCTTCAGATAAATTTAATCTGACAAAATGGTTCCCTAACATAAGAATTATATTATTTTATGCCAAGTATCAAAATTATTTATTCCTACTATACTCAGTGATAGAACCACAGTTTTTTTTAAACTGGCCGCGCTCATTCAGGATCATTTTTTAAAAGTCAGAGTCTATAAACAAGGAGTTTATATGAATCCGCACCCTAATTGCGTAACACACTATCTATCACACTGATTGATTTAGAAATTCAAATCAAAATATTTTATTTCGCACAAGCCTACATGGGCACCTATGAAACGTCAGAAGCTAGGTGCATACAAAGAATATACTACTCTCTGACGAGAGGGTGCATAGAACCCACAAGAAACTCCACGGTTACTGTCTAAAGCAGACTTTTGTTATTTATTTTGACTAATGTTATTTGGAAAGTGACTTCAAAATCATCATGTTTTTTAGTCTGTGATGTTTGGTCTGTCAAAAATAATGACAGATTTTAATTCAGCTGTCAGCCAGTCTGTGCTGTCAGCCGACAGTCTGTCAGTCTGTCATGAATTAGATAAATAGTCACTGTTTCGAATTGTTTTGGTGAACATTTATATTTAATTAATCTCATTATAATGGTCGACGACCTAAGGAAATATCTAAACCATTTACTGGAGAAGTATGTGTAACTGTTATTACTCTTATTTTATAGTAAATTGATAAAATATGACTGGGATATTGTATTTAATTGTTTTAGAGTGAATGGGCTTCACTGTATCCTTATAACTGACCGTGATGGCGTGCCTTTAGTTCGGGCAGTCACGGAGAGGGCTCCACAGTTAGCTCTAAGGCCTAATTTTATATCCACATTCGGCATGGCTACTGATCAAGCAAGCAAACTCGGCCTTGGAAGGAACAAAACTATAATATCCATGTATTCTAGTTATCAGGTAAATGAGTACGCAATACCTTCTCAATTTAGTTTTTATTTACCCCCTATTATAGTCCTTGAGACTGACCTTGAAGCTACTCTGAAGCACTTTATTCAAGCAAAATAGACTGAATATCAAGTGGTATATAGCCTCTGCCTCTTCTACAACAATGGAACAATAAATACTTAGTTTTCTACAATATTTAATAGTCTATCTTATTGGTACCTTGAAGACGTTTTCTCCTACACTGAAACAAAGTAAATCTAGTGACTTGGACTAAGGATATTGCTACCCCTTTTTTTTTTATGGGGGAATCATCAAATGGCGGAGCGGGAGGGTGTGTCAGACTTTTACTGACTAAAACCCACCTGTGTTCCTTCAGTTGCCTGTGCTGGGGCCACTTCAACTCTTTTGAACATCCAGCAACACTGGCTGGAGGATACTACTACCCCTATAGTTTTAATTTGATTATCATTTGCAACTTGTTCATTGAAATTTTGATATGTTTCCTTTCAAGTACTTAATGTTATTTATTTTAGTAGCTACTAAAAACTTCTCTGATTTTTCTTTTGCAGGTAATACAAATGAACAAACTACCTTTAGTAGTAACATTCATTGGTAGTGACAACTGCAATACTGGCCACATATTGTCTTTGGAAAGTCAAATAGAGCCGTTCCTAAAGGACTTAGCGGCTGTAGTGGCAGATGCACCATAAGTTAAGTCAGTTTTAAACTCAATTTAATTTCCCTCGTTGTTAAATTTCATTCAACATTTATAGTGTTGGTTTTAAGTTTAGGTAGACACACACTCGGGTCATAGACATAGTTTCTGCAGTCTGCTGTGGCCTTCAAATAGGGATGATACCTGGGTAAAAAAAAGGAAATTCTATTTAGTCCGTCAGTCAGAGAATAAAAGTATTTTTCACATTATCGTATTAATAAAAAATTACTTAGATAAAACGCATTGACGTTGGGGAGTGGGGGCTCGCTACGTCACAACTAAGTATAAAATCTAGAGAGGCGTGACGTCATACCACATTTTAACTTAATGTATTGTAGTAATCTTTTGATCACATAAAAAAAGAAAAAAATATGTGTCCAATACTTTTTAATAATCTGCCTGATGGATAAAAACATCTTTAAGTCATCATCCCTATTGTACTCTTAACACTTTGTGGGGCACTAAACACCCCCAGATGTAAAAACAATAAAACTTCTATTGGGCCTTGTTCAGTGTCCTCCAACTGATTAAATTCATTACACTTTCAGAAATTAGACTATTGGTAAACCATGTTTTGTACTAAAGGGGAATATTATTTAAGTTCACTTTATCTATTAAAAGAGTTATTATTACATACTGTTATAATAGAAGATTTTTTTGGTATTGAAATAATAAAAAAAAAATTGTTACTAAAGGTGAGGTTTCAGTATTTGTATTGTAATTGTAAAATGTAAATGAAATGAAATTATAATAATTATTAAAGCCACATCTTTAACAAAAGAAATATTTGCACATTTATATAAGATACTTTTCAGACTATCTTTATTTTATAGAATTCTATTTTCTTTTATAAATTGCAGGTATCAAAAATTATATATATTATATATACTACATAAGTAACTGTATATACCTAAATATTAATACTTTTATATTATAATTAGAATTAAACATAAGCAGAAATAAAAGCCAAATTTGTATTTCTATGCATATTTTATTTACAATTTGATCCATAAAATGATGCATTTATTCATAGGCTGGTAACAATAAAGAAAACAATTTTAAGCCTGGTTACATAGCTATATAACAAAGCCATTTCAACTTGTCTATGGTATAGTTAGTGTATGTCATGCTGTGGTAACCGTAGTCTAGCTGTAGTATCCTGGCCACTGAGTGTTTTATCAGACTTTTATTTGTATTCGAAATTAACAGAACATAGTTCTTGAATAAGTGATATGATATTAAATATCGATATTGATTGCATTGCAAAACTTGTTTTTTTCTGCATCAGAAGATGCTTATTTGAGCAGTGCCATACTTTTTTTTTATTATGTAACAATTATCACTAGTTGATTGTGTTCATATGTTACTCGACTTTTTAGTTTCTGGCCATACGGTAGGGGCACAAAACCTCTTTGAAGATTGTAAAGGCTTGGAATACAACTCTTTTATCTGGAGTCTTTCTGTATAGCTGTAAAAAGATCTTTTGGCGCGCGGCCAAAATCGGAACTAACGCCGCCATCTTGTTTTTTCAATACAATTTCTGTGACGATTTCACAAATGTTTACCAACATCGCCCCCCTGTCAATGTTATTCAGGCGCCAAAAGATTCTTGTAGTCCTGTAACAGTAATTTTACCTCTGATTTTGCATCACTGTCAAAATCACAGTGATCTTTATAGTCAGTGCAATAAGGTTGCTAATGACTTGCAGCTATCAGAAGTAAAATAACTGTCAAAGGATTGTAGCAGTGTAGATAGGATGATCATAGATTGACAGGCGTGATGAGTGCCTTGCCGGTGAGCGCGTTGACCACGTTGTTGGCGGCGAGCACGCCCATGTCACTGCGCGTACGCACCGTGGCGCTGCCGATGTGCGGGAGGACGACTGTTCAAATAGATAATTATAGTGTTAGTCAGCTAAAAATTTAAGGTCCTCTGAAAGTTACTTAAGTAAAAATTGTTTCATTAGATTTGAAGACAAGAAATTAACTACGCTCAATCGAGAGCTCCTGTTTCATAGAGGTGTAACCAGATCGCCGAAGTTAACATGAGACTCCAAAACATGTCATAATGTCACCGATCGACATCGATCGACCACGGCCTGGTTTCATCCTTATGAAACTTTTACGGCCAAACCCAATAATCTATCTATCACCAGTTTTGGCATATTGGAGATAGAAAACCTATCTATCTATGGTTGTAACGTCCCAATAATCTTTAAGAGATTATGGAATCTTACCGGCCTGGCATATGGACAGATAGAATTATAGAGCTTCTGAAACAAACATAGACGAAGTATTCAAACTTTATGTCGGCTCGGAATTTGAGGCGAGTCGCTGCGCAGTAACATATTTACGTGTCAGCGGGGAAGCGGGGTGCGGTACTGCGCAGCGAGTAGCGCACTTCACAGCCGCCATAAAGTTATCATTGGTTTTCTTTCCGATACTAACATAAGTTGGGCAGCGTGAGCAGTTTGTGGTCCTTGGGCAAAGGCTCCGGTGTGGTGACGTCGAGGCCGGCTGCGTAGATCTGCTTGTTCTTCAACGCATCGTACAAAGCCTCTTGGTCAACTAGATCTGCAAAAGATTTAACAGTCAAGTTAGATATCAAGTTACGACGGAGTTCAGAGATACAATGTTGCAAAGATCGTAAGAAAAATTTTATATCTTAGAGGCTTAGTGATTCTGGCAGACCGCGAAAGCGATGGTGAGAATTTAAAAAAATGTAGGTAGAGAGCGTAACACGTTCTGTAGGATATGCGTAGGGACAAAGGCGTGAGATTATTGATGCACGAAGGTTTTATTATCAGCATCACTCAGTCGAAAGACTTCCATTGCTAGACATAGACCTCCCCCAAAAATCGCACCATGAAAATTTAGGTGACGAGAACTTGAAGTGAGCTGTCAATAATGTCAATTCCTAGCATCAGAGGGGCAATTCCCGGATTTTAAGCAGCTCCGAATCTACATGTTTAAAAGAAGGTGCACTGTCCTTATTTGCCGCCCTCTATGCAAAATTTTTCAACAAATAATATGATGTTTTTTTTTTGTCGACGGGCACATTGGCAAAGGAAATGACGGATACAGTGTGAAATGCCGCGCCAGGCGGCGCCAACGGATTTTGTATTTTGTCATTTTCTGAATTTATTTTGAGGAAACACTGGCTGGTGGCTGGCCGCCCCCCCAATCTTTGCCGCCCGGTGCAAGTGCACCCTCTGCACCCCCCTAGATCCGGGCCCGATTTTAAGAACGTTTGTATTTTAATCTGTCTCAAAATGTGAAAAATACTAATTTTCCTACATTTTTGAAAAGTTTTTGTCATTCGTCACCAGTTGCACAGTCTTCCATTTCGACAACGAATATAACATTTATGACGACGTTCATCATTCGTTCATCGTTCAGTCACGTCACGAATAAAGAAAATATACTTAGGCGCTTTGACACTTTTGACAGGTGCCCGGACCTGACGTCTCAGTGCCGCCACCTAGTGAACGTCATTTCAGAAAACCCTCATTGGCCTTCTGGTGAGATGACAGCTCACTTCACCTAAGATTTTTACAGAATAGCATTACAGGTCATCGCCTACCCACGCTGTGCCTTCCGGTGCACAGGCGCCACTCGTCGAGCAGTGTTCCCCGCCCACTGCCACTGGCCAAAATACCAAACTGGCAATGAAATGTTACTGGCTGGGAAAGTAGGAAGTCTTTTCTCACCTCCACGTCCAACATTGATGACGATAGCGTTTTTCTTCATCTTCGCAAGGGTGTCCTTGTTGATCAAGTGTTTGGTCTCGTTGGTCAGTGGCACCGCTAACACTACGAAGTCGCTTTGGGCTAGTAGTTGGTCTTGAGTTACAAACTCTGCTCCTAAGGCTTTGGCTGGAAAGAACAGGAGTTGGTTTTTCTCAAATTTATAGAAAATATACTTAGACGTTAGAATGCTTGTGAATTCTACTTAGTCATATTGCTGATGATCCTGTCACTTTGAAAAGCAAGAAAATTTTGTTCTATTTCAAACTAAGCAGATTTGCAAAACTATGGTATACCTTCAGGCTTCTCCCTGTGGCCAGAGTACACGAACTTGTCGACTTCAAACCCTGCGAGACGCTTGACCACGGCCTGTCCGATCCCTCCTAAGCCAATGATGCCCACGGTACTGCCACGGACGTCCTGACCGAGGACCTTATCGAAACCGATCTCCCATTCGCCTCTGTAATTGGAACAGTAATATTCAGATAAGTAGTTCTTATGCTTTTAACGAAAAACAACATCACACATAGCCAGAGGTGTATTCATAACATAACATCCAATATATAGAAAACTTAATACGTTGACTGCCAGACAACAGACACAAAAGAAAATCGCGTTTGCGGACATCGTGTGACCGCAGTGGCAGTCAATCACGCCGATCAAACCCAGGATCTTCCACACTCAATAATCTACGATAGCGAGAATGTTCACCAAACGCTAAGATTCACACGAGCGTCTCTATCGTTATCGTTTAGCTGTAACAGATGCTATCACCATTCAATCAATGTTAAGATTAGGTAACAAAGCATAAAAGTAAGCTGCAAATTCAGAGAGGAATGTATCAATGTAGGTAGCGTGTAGTTATAAGCAGTTTCAATTAACGCCACGCTGCGCGCTCCGTACCTATCTCCGAAGTTGTGCCTTAGTCCACCGGTAGACAAAGAAGGACCCTTGTCTTCCCTTCCACGACTGTACGATTCCCCTATCTCTTAAAACAAGGTTGTATAAACTTCATTATGATCGCAATATTACTTGTGAACCTGCTCCAGGTTTTCAGTGAACCGCCTGGCCGCTCCCAGCATGAGAGCTACGGCTATTTCAGCTACCGCTGGAGCCAAGACATTAGGCGTGTTGGAAAGCTTGATGCCTCTTGCTCTGAGCTCGTCCAAGTTACAGTGGTTGTAGCCAGCTGATACTGTCGCCACCAGCTTCAGTTGGGGACCTGGAACATTATCACAATTATGACGCCTGTAGTCCCCAAAGAGGTTTTGTTGTAGGTCTCATGTTTTAGAGAACAAGCCTAAAGACATCAACCGGTCATTTATCTAGACCCCGGGTACTGCTATTTCTTTACGGAAAAATCAATTAAAACTGGCACAACTGAATTTATACCTTTCGTAATCAACGGGTAGGATTGTTGTCTTGTCGGTAAACGCTAGTCATTCAATTCTTGTTCACTCGTGGGTTTCAACGTCAAAGATTTAATCCTCTTCTTTTATCGGAGATGAAAAGAAAATGACATGCATCCAATGTCTAGATAACAGCCACAAATCAAATTCGCCGACATCGACATTGACAGATAGTTGGTTGGAAATATAGACAGCCCGAAAAAATGGAAGCACTATTTAGATATTTTTGAAGAAACGAAACTGGTGTTTCATAGGCCTCAAAGGAGATTTACGTTGAACCAGTCAGCACCCTAATTGCGTAACACACTATCAATCACAATCTGAATGATTTTGAGGCAAATTGATAATGATAATCCATTGCTTCATAGGTTCGAAAAATTTGTCTGCTCAAAAACGTAAATAACGCAATGAATGTTGTTGAACTGACAAAATGAAACCGATTTCTACTGTAGTGTGTTACGCAATTGCCCCGCTGAATTTTATCCGACTCGTTAAACGTTTCATAAGTACGCCCTCTTTTTCTGAAAGGTGTTAAAATTAGGAGAACTTCTAATTACCAGCCTTATCCAGCAGTTCCTTGGAGATAGGAAGGTTGGAGCTCCACACGAGGGCTGAACATCCTGGGATGAGCTTCAAGAGGTCCTCTTTAGCCAAAGTCCGGCCTTCCTCGCCGAAGTTCAGGTACTTCGTTTGGAGGACTGTGAAACTGATAAAATAATTAGTTTTATTATTTAGGGATATACAAAGAGCGTCCATACATTTGTGACCTTTCAGGAACTCATGAATGCCACTGAGGCTGTGATTAACGTCGCCACCTACTGGACCCAAGTAGTAAACTATTTAAAAGTAGGTTCCATCGATTCGAAAAGATGGGAGAATGCGTGATGGTTACAATTAAACTGCACAAGGTAGACTATGGTCCTTCCCTTAAGACCATAAATTATTTACTTTGTTTCAAACTATTTATCCCATTTGTAATGAACTCTTAGTAGGTACTTCATACTTCTGAGATATTGAGATAATAATTATCTAAGAACTGACCCCTGAAATCACTAATGTTTCTGTCTCAAAACTATAAAATACCCAAGGTTATCGGATCGGTGCTCGCAAACGCAAACCGGCATATACATCGGCAATCATAATAAGGTAAATGAATAGTTAGCTATATCTATAAACCTACTTGAATGCTGTAGGAATTCGAATGGGTAGGTATACCTAAGCATATAGGTAGTAGGTACCTACCTATTCATTTATTTCGAATACCCTTGTTTATTACGGAATAAGTGTTAACTCTATAGTAACACTTATGTTCTAGGTACTTAGGTAGGTATAACAAATGGAAAACAATGTTGCAAAGGTGCGTACTTACAGATAGATAATAATGTTTCTAATTGTAAGTAAAAAATATTTCCCTCTTGGAATTAACCTGCTCCATTTTTCTGTGTAACTAACTACACAAGGATAACTCAAACGTTGTGTCTTTATTTAAAGTATGTAGCTGTACCTATACCAATTAAATTAATTGCCAGTTTTTATTTACGTAGATGCGAGTGAATAACTTGGAATGGCCTTGTCCAAAACACATTAATAGGTCATTACCATTGCTAGTCTACAGTGAGTGAGCTATTTTTGACCGAACATTGCAAGTAAGAAAATATTTAAGGGGGAAGCGCTAGCTAGCTCGCGAAATTCAAACTTTCTTATGTTTTTTGCAATTTGCAAATCAGTATTAAGTTGTATGTTGATTAAAGTATCATTCGCGACCGTAACAAATGTGCATTTACAGAATTATAATCATCAAAATCAGTAATACAACTCCATAAGATTGTATAACCGTAATTGTCAAGATTTCATGAAATGGACATTCAATAGAATTACCTGGTCTTAAAGAGTTGTATTGATGACTTTAATTATTATAATTCTGTAAATACATACTTTTTACGGTCGCGATCACGGTGTTGATCAAAATATGATTATTTTGATCAACATACAACCTAATACTGACTTGCAAATTGCAAAAAACGTGAGAAAATTTAAATTTCCCGGGCTACCTGGCGCTTTCGCCTTAACTGGCTTCAGTAAACCATTTTATTTTACCTATGTATTTTAACCTACACTCAAAGTTATATTATGATCTATTGTTCTGTTTAAAAGGTAATAAGCTACTTGATATGGACGTACTGTTCCGTCATTTTCTGCTGATTATATTCTTGTAAATAACCAACCGAGTCAATATATTATTTCTCAAGGTTATGTACCTATTGCAGATGAAATAACATGCATTATTTATGTTAAAATATAAAATAATACTCACTGTTCTTCCAAAACTTTGAGGCCACTGGCCGGGAAATCGTTGGAAGACACTAAAACCTTAAGATTCTTCGTCATTGTGCTATGGGCAACGCAACTTGCCGGTAACGCGACACCAACTAACAGCACCACAGCTGCATAATGTACAATCATTTTTTATGTAACGGCTTCAAAGATATCGTATCTCGAAATCAAAAGATAAAATACGTATTACTACGAAGCGGGCCGGAGAGGTTGTGTGACCGGCTGTATAGATTCAAGGTCTTAGCTCCAGAAAAAAATGGAGCCGTTAGTCTACGATTGGCGGGAATGTGGTCACTGGTCTTGATTAGTTATGCTCCGTGTTTATTGTTTTGTGCGTTTGATAAACCCAGCGGAACATAACTATGTTTATACTTACTTAGTTATATTTAAATTCCGTCATTAATTATTTAATACCTACCTGCTTTGATAGGGACGCTTTTGTAACATGTTCGCAAGATTATTTTCAACATAAACAAGTTACATACGTAGGTATATAACCGAACTTTTAGGTTGGCTTTCAGGTGTCTTCACTCCTTACCCGTTTGAAAAGCTTGTTTGTTGTTTTTAATATTTTCTTTGCAAAGAAAACATTAATATTTTTGGATATTTTGCAAGTTTTGGATAGGTCCCTGCTTGCCTACGCTGCTAGCCATAAACTCTTTGCTGCTTGCAAACTTGCAGTTGAGTTGAGTCACAAGTTGAGTGAATTGATTAATGACAACTTCAAAACATTAGTGACATAACCACAGATCAGGGTTCCTATGTCTGACAAAGCTTTGCAAAAAGGTAGGTAGGTTAACATTTATTAAATTATAATAAGTAGGTATCTACCTGGGCTGGGGGGTAATTCCCGTATTTTTAAGAACGTTTGCAGTCTAATCTCAGTCTCAATCTGTCAAAAAAACTTCTAATTTCCCTACATTTTGTCAAGTTTTTGACATTGAATGTCGCTGAGATGAGATTGCGACTTGAATTTGAACGTTTTTTAAGTAGGTACGAGAATTGGCCTGAATATTTCTGTAATCATCACTGACTCATATCATGATATCATCTCATCATCATCAGCTTAGCCTTTTCCCAACTATGTTGGGGTCGGCTTCGAGTCAAAGCCGAATACCAGTATTTTTACATGGAGCAACTGCCTATCTAACCTCCACAACCCAGTTACTGGGTAATACGATAGTAAGATACCCCTTGGTAAGACTGGTTGTCAGACTTTCAGGCTTCTGACGACGTGACGACTCGTAACGACTGTCAAAAATCCATGAATGACATCGGGACCAATGGCTTAACGTGCTTTCCGAGGCACGGAAGGGTCTTTGTATGTAAAGATGGTCCATGGACCAACCGCAGTAAACTTAACCTGATCGATCGATCCGTGCGGCTGTTATTACTTAGCCACATGATACCTACCACATCGTGATATCATCTGTTTTGGGGATATTACCTACAAGAAGTGGTAGCGTTGTATACATGTTGCGCCGACCCCAAAAAAATGGGGTAAGGGCAGGATAATGATGATGTAGTTGTAGAAATCTACTATTTACTCCCGCTTGGTCATCCTTACCTTTTGCTCTTCGATTATGACGATATCCGTTAATTGCTTTGGCAAGGTAATAACCAACACACTGTTAGCACCTGCTACACGGCAGTCTACGACTAAACGCCGACACACTGAACATCGACAAGACTTTACTTCGACGGGACTCTTCGCCGACAGGCACCCCGAAGTTCGTTTTGGTTAGGTTCCTTTATTAAACCGTGCACACAGAAATTGGAGCCCCGCGCAGCGGGGCTCCGTCGACCTGCTATAAGACAAGGTATTAATGTATCTAGATTATGTATACATATATTATATTAAGCCCTGTCGGCGAAGAGTCCCGTCGAAGTAAAGTCTTGTCGGTGTTCAGTCTGTCGGCGTTTAGTCGTACACTCGCTACACGGTCGCCAACCGCGTTCCCGTCAGAGGTGGCCTTGGTTGGCTACCGGCAGAGCTGTTTCAATGTTGGATCGTAAACCACCATCTACAACTACACGGTTGTAAACCACCAAGGTCACCTCTGTCGGGACGCGGCTGGCGACCGAGTAGCAGACGCTTAATTGGTAGAATACTTTTTTTGTCGTCTTCTTTATAAACACATTATTCTAACCTACCCTTCCTTACCAGACCTATCTCTCTGGCACACCTGTTCCCCCACAGGAGTCGTTATTATGAAGTCCGCTGTTCAGATAAGTAACGCACGCATTGATAAGATTACTCCTGCAATTTATAAGTGCAGGTGGCAAATTCCTGCGTAACTATTAAAATGAAAGCGTCAGTTTGTCATAGTAAAAGCAAACCATTTTTTTTTGCAATATCTGGAGTTCACCACAAAGTTTTACACGTCTCTCTGTTTCTGAATATCGAACGTTACCCGAAGCGATCAATTGCAATAAAATTATCAATTTTTACGTGATCGAAACAAAACGTTGATGCGCAAATTGCACGTCTACCAAATGCAATTGAAGCGATTGACAATATTACTACTAGGTAATTGAAATTGATTGCAATTTTTCGTTCCTGGGACCCTTTACAGTTACCACTGTCGGTACTCAGGCCTTTGATGTGAATGGAAGTAGGCTATAGTTCAGCACTCGGAACCGGTGCGCGGGCTATGTCGTCTCTTGTCTTCTAGTTTCTACATGGACATGGTACGTGTTTTCCACTATTTTAACCTTCACTGTTTTTAACAGTAGTACTGAAAGTAAAAGGTGTGAGTGACACGGCAGATGTGAGTGGAAACGCCGGGACGGGGACGCCCTAGGAAGACATATAGTGATCTTATTGGTGATGTTCTTCAGAAAAGTCAGGTGCGTAGTAATCGCAACCGGCGTGCATGTATGACGAGATATATGAACGTAAACGAAGCAAAAGGAGTATGTAAGGATCGTAGCAGGTGGCGTTATCCCCATGGGAAGAAGACGTGAGTTTATGTATGTATGCATGTGTACTGAAGAAACAAATTGTGCACCTGCTTGGGTTCGAACCCACGACCTATGACTCTTAAGTCGGCACCAGGTACCACTGGGTCACCACCAAAGCAAAATGTAGGTAGTTAATTACTTAATGGATTTATTTTATAGTTTAATACAATAAAATGTATATAAGTTAAATGTGATGACGCTACATCCAGATACAGTTTCTTATCTCGACAAACCCGTTAGACTGAGCGTAGATAATTATGTAGGTGTTTGTCTACCTAGACATAAGTATAATCTTCAGTATATCAACAAGGAAACAGCATGGGCTTTCCTTGTAGGGCCAACAACACGTTCTGAGCTGATATTGTCGCCATCTTGTTCCTAGTGTCAACTGTTGCACTGCCCAAATGCGGGAGAATATCTGGAAAAGAAACAGTTGTTGAGAACTCGAAGTTGTCACGAAATAGAGTAAAATAACCTTTAGGAGTGGCGATCCCTTCACGTACGTACGTGTGTGTGAACACACCCTCAGCTGATGAGCACCCACGAGCTACTTTGCTGACTGCCTAATATTTTTACCAGTTTACCACGGCATGTCTCTGCCTAGCCTTTTCCCAACTATGTTGGGGTCGGCTTCAGTCTAACCGGATGCATCTGGATACCAGTATTTTACATGGAGCGACTGTCTATCTGACCTCCACAACCCGGTTGCTGAGTAATACGATACGCCTTGGTGAGACTGGTTGTCGGACTTTCAGACTTCTGACGACCCGTAACGACTGTCAATGACCTACAAATGACAGCCGGGACCAAGGTTCCGAGGCACGTAGGGGGTTTTGGTATGTAAATTTGGTCACCCATCCAGGGACCAACCGCGGCAAGCGTAGCTTAACCGGTTCGCGGACGGTAAACGAGACACAATAGGAGTTTTATTGTCATGACGTTTATAGACGTCAAGCGCGCGCGATTCCCGTATTTTTAAGAAACATTCGCATTCTAATTTCAGCCTCAATTGGTCAAAAAACCTCTAATGTCCGGCTACATTTTTGTCATGTTTTTTTTTGTCGCTGAGATGAGATTGTGACTTGAATTTGAACGTTTAATTGGCCTTCAGGTCGATTGACCCGTGCGGCAGTTATTATCTAGCCACAAGCCCCTCCATTTTTAGCCCGGCATGTGCTGTGCCAAAAGGAGAAACGGGAGAAGAAGTAGGTAGATACGTAAAAAAAATTCTATTTACAATTAGAATCTAGAATTTTAATGAGAAAACTAAAGAATCTGTCGTTTGAAATGACCCTGGGTGCCTGTTATAAGTAGTTGGGATTTATCTACCATCCGCAATATAGATCTGTTTCTAGGTCTAAGGTTTTTGGAAAAATAAAGCAACATTAGACTGCAACATTTGTGGTGAAAGAAACGTAACGAGTTCCTGCTGAGCTACCACGGGGCTAATGCTTTGTATTATCCGCATACACATTCTAAAGGCTATGATGATGAATAATGTCCTAAGACCTATAATTTTTGTCTTGTGCCACGTAACTCTTTCCGGAAGATGTTCAACATCTGAAAACTTACAGCAGTTGGGTAGCGAGACGAGTGGATGGTCTCCGCTCATCGGCTCCGGAGTCACAACGTCCAGTCCTGCTGCGAAGATCTGCTTATCCACCAGAGCAGTGTACAGGGTATCTTGATCTATTATCTCTGGAAACATTTAAAAAAAAAAACATGAATTCATGAAAAAGCGCGGCTGCTGATGGCATGGGTAACCGTAACAGGGTGGAGTCTCTCATCCTCCATAAAAAAGAGTGGATCCTCCGACCAGACGGGTGATGTGTCTGGTGGGCTACTGTCCTACGGTTGTTGTCGAATTTCTGTACCTATATTTGTTTTTTTTTTTTTTTAATTATTTGTAGTTTATACAAAATAATATAGGTGAGTCTATCTCAATATCGACCCATGCAATGATGCATTTTATAGGTACCTATGCGTTATTGTCGATACAATTAATAACGTCTTTAGGTCTTTATACAAGGTGTAATTTTAAACAGTGTTAATCTCTTAAGGGGTCATTGTACTTATCATTATGAACTACTTTTACTTCGGGACAAAACCTGAAATCGCAAAAAAAACAGCTTTTCCCTACATTTATGTTCTTATAACTCGTCAACATGTAGGGAACACCTGATTTTTTTTCGCGATTTCGGGTTAGGTCCCACAGTAAAAGTTGTTCATAATGATGAGTATAATGACCCCTTAAGAGGTTAACAGTGCTTTAAATTACACCTTGTATAGTTACAATCATTCTTACATAATACCATAGTATAAAGAGAGGAAGTAGGTTATCTCCGGCACAATCCGCGATATAATTGCCTACTGTCTCAGGGTTGTCACTTTTAGTTAAATTTTAATTCAGTGCCAATAAATTGGCAAGGGTCGGGAAGTTGTATTTTTTACTTGTATTGTCTGGGTACCTAAACGATGATGAAACCTTTCACGATGAAAGAAAGAGCGACGGGCCAGCAGACGGGCGGCGCGGGGCGGTGATGAGCACGAGTAAACGGTAGGTGATTCGAACTTTGCTCTATTTATCTAATTCACAATTAGTCAATTACTTATTTTTTAAGTACGATTTTATAACTGTAAGTAGGTACTTAGTTACTATACCTACAATAGGTACTGAGAAATCGGCATGACTAAACATAAACAAAGCAATAGCGGCAAATCAATTGACAGATCAAAAGTACCTAGTACATTCTAGTGGGAATGTAGGCCTACCTATTTCCTCTGTCTGATAGAAAACTAATACAACAAAAAATAAGTAAGTAGGTATCTCATCATCAAGTAAAAATGATATGCTAGAAAAAGTGACTTCTTTCCTGTTCAATAGGTAATTTGAACAGAGACAATTCTGGAATCGATGAATTATTAAGACACCCAAACACACAGCAATACGTTCTCCTGCGATTATCACACATTTTTCATTCATTTAGCGGTGCCGAAAAGCCGTGACGCGCGAACCTCGTGCGATGTTAGCCCCGACTGGCGCACTGCGAAACGGGCCGAGATTTGTTTAAGTGTGCGTGCGGCGACGCATAGATACTTTGGCGCACACATACAAGCCGCGCGCGGTGCGTTTGTATGAAGATAACGTACTTCCTCTCTTTTTACTATGATAATACTTAAGTAATATTGCTTAAGTTTTTGATATTTTTATGTGTAATACATTTGTTTATTTCTGAGGGTAGACTATTAATAAGTCTCGGTATAATATAACCGGTAGTTCGTTCGCGATACGTACCTATTGTTGGCGCGCTGTGCACGAAGCCTATTCTCAGAAACTGCCCGAGTGCATACAGAATGTTCGATTTTATTCTTAAAGATTTATTCAAAAATTGTTCTTTTAATAACAAATATATATATATATATATATATATATATATATATATATATGAATATATATGTATATGAACTGGTAAGACATTACAGTGTTTCAAGAGGCCATTTATAATGCCGTAAAATTGATTTCTAATTTTGGGAGATAATATTGTTTTTAAAATTCGAAGTTGGACTTTGAAAATACTATCAAGGTAGGTTTTATAGGTACTAATCGAGCTAACAACTCTGTTTGCGTGATGTAGGATTTACGTGACGTCAGGTGCAAAGCGTTGTTCTTACCTAGGTATATGGCGTTATACGATGCTGTCACAGGGTCATCTAGTTTTTCGGTAGGAAAATCTCAGTAGTAGGCTGGGGTCTGGATTTGTGCCCACTAACCGGTTAATGGCATGAGGGTGCAATGATTAGATGGGCATGCGCAAGCGCATGCTGTAGGTACTGTTACAGAAATCATGAGTGATCAGATCACGCGGTCTCACAATAATAGGTAATACGGGCTGGCGTCCGCAACTCCACGTCAGCCCCGCGGTCTCACAACTAAGTATTGCTTATTTGTACCGTAGGTACTGACACCCCTAATTAAACACACGTTATGCCAAAACCCAACGGGGTTTTGAAAGAAATACCATACCCAATGCTTTATAGGTTTGAAAAATTCGTCTGCTCAACAATAAAAATCGATAGTTTTGTAAATAACGCAATGAATGTTTTTGAAGTGTCAAAATTAAAGGCGGTGTGCATGCACTACTGTTACAGCAAGAGTGATCAAGATCATACTTTCGTATTACTCCGAGTCTCGTTTTCGTATCAGTTAGTTGTACCGGGCCACTTTCCTGTATGAGGCTATGTTCGAGAGTATGTTCAGTGATGACCTTCCTGATAATAAGTGATAATAGATGAAACAGTATTTTCTTATCAAGACCCTGCTTATTTGCTTACCTCCTCTGGCAATGTTGATTATTATAGCTGTTTTCTTCATCGTCTTCAGAGAGTCAGCGTTGATCAGATGTTTGGTCTCTTTCGTTAGAGGACACGCGAGGATCACGAAGTCACTCTCTTTCAGCAGCTGGTCGATTGGCACTCGTTCTGCTCCGAGCTCCTTTGCTGTTAGAGAAGTACAAAAATTCTTTAAAGTCACCATATCGTTGTACTTTGATCAGCATCATCATTTGCTTAGCCTTTTCTCAACTTTGTTGGGGTCGGCTTCCAGTCTAACCGGATGCAGCTAAATACCAGTATTTTACTTGGAGCTACTGCCTTTCTGACCTCCAAAACCCAGTTACTGGGTAATACGATACCTCTTGGTAGTACGTACCTTGGTCGTACCTATCTAAGTATTTGACATCTATAATAAATTATCTAGACGAGGGAATTTTTCCGGGGTATATTTACGGGCAGAAATCCCACATGAACTAACAACCAAGCCTGAACCTACCAACCTACTATTTTTATCATCATCATCCTCTTTAGGTTCAGCGGGGCAATTGCGTAACACACTTACAGTAGGAATCGGTTTCCGACAGTACCGAATCTGCAAAAAAGTTCAGTTAAAACAATAGAGATAATCAAGTTAACAACCCGATTTATGCGTATATTATTCTGCTCAGGGGGCCAACCACCACCTCTTAAAGCAGTATTATTTTAATGTTACTTCAGTGTGAGAAAGAGATGGAGCTATACAGGATGTCTAGCTCCATCTCTTTCCCACACTCAAGTAAGATTAAAATAATACTGTTTTAAGAGGTGGTGGTCTAGGCTCTGAAGTCAAATCTTTGACGTATTTTGCGTACAATGATAATTACATAATTTTATTTGCCTACGTAGTACAAATATGTCAATGTCTTGACTGGTAGTGGTTAGGTGCTTATGATCTTTTGTTGACTGTCATTTCAATCCAATCGATTACCAATAATAACCAATAATGACCAATACATACACACCTTGAGGTTTGTCTGACCGGCCGCTGTACAAGAACCTGGAGACATCAAAGCCTCTCAGTCTGCGAAGCACGGCCTGCCCAATGCCACCGAAGCCCACAATGCCCACTGTGCTGCCTGCGATGTCCTGGCCTACCATCCATTGGACGCCGTACTTCCACTCGCCTCTAGAATACCAAGGTGTTATTTTTATTATTTGCTGAAGATAACAAAAGAGAAGCCACCGCATCTTTAAATATGCCTGAGTTTGAACTTGGACGTCATGTTTCTTATCACATTTTGACAGAGGCATTTATGACACACCTCAGTTGGTTTGTTGGTTTCAGGGTTTAAGTAAAAACAGCTCCTGAAAGCCAGAGATGCCTAAAAACAATTATTACTCGTAACACTCATACACTATGTACATAAATAGAAATGAGTTGCAGGTAAACATTCGAGTGAGTACATTTTTTAGTTGGTAACAGACTAATATGTTGATTGGTAGCGAGGACGAAATTTATTGTATGAGGCCAGTAAATTGGCTCTAGGTATTTAGCAAAATAAATAGGTAAGTAGGTACCTAATCTATTTCATCTACATCTATACAAGGTATAACATAAATAACGCACAAACTCTTAAGGGGTCATTGTACTCATCATTATGAACAACTTTTAGTATGGGACCAAACCTGAAATCGCGAAAAAAAATCAGCTCCTCCCTACATTTATGTTCGCATAACTCGTCAAAATTTACGGAACGGCTGATTTTTTTGATTTTTGACACCTTTATCGGACATGTCATGCGTTAGGCATGCTCTGGCAAGGCACCAGTGGCGTAGCTACAATCATCATTAGAGGGAAGCCGAAGAAAAAATTGTTCAGTTCTCATAAAGTCAGACAAAAAACTGTAGGTTTTTAATCTTATGATGTATTAAACTGGTATTAAATATAATTGTGTAATGTGTTGTGATACACAGTTATACACAAAGGTGTACCATATTATTTGGCAATAGTAGACATTAAGAAGAGTGATTTTTCCGAAGGGAAGCCGATAGGAATCGGGTTGTATGAAGGCTTCGCCCCTGAAAGGCACAGGGCCGGATAGAAAGTAAATGTGCTAAAGGCTGAGCGCCGCTGGCAAGGTGGTCCGACGCGATCAAGGGGGCTGTCGGTGGCAGCATGTACAGAGCGGTCCACACTTCAGAGGACCGTATAGAAAGAAAGAAAGAAAATATCGTATGTGGTCGCGAGCCAGCAGTGTGGGAACGACGAAGAAGAAAACCACTTCAGGATGAGGTGGTGTTTATGTTAATAGACTCACGCCTCTAATTCTCGGACTCCTTCCTTAAACCTCCTTGCAGCTGCGATCACAAGTCCCACAGTAATGTCAGCGACGGCATCGTCCAGGACCTGAGGTGTGCTGCCCAGGAGTATACCACGCTTCTTCACCTCTGGAATGTCGATGTGGTCGGTGCCTGATGACATTGTCGACACCGCCTTTAGTTGAGGACCTGGGACCAGAGAAGATTTTGGATTCGATGGAATTTTACTGTTGAAATATTTGACTGTCTTTCCAGATGTAGAAAATGATGTCTTTTTTTTTTTTTTTTGTGGATGGGAAATCATCAAATGACTTCTCCCGCTCTGGGCGGAGCGGGAGGGCGTGTCAGACTTTTACTGACTAAAACCCACCCGTGTTCCTTCTGTTGCCTGTGCCGGGGCCACGGTAACTCTTTCGAACATCCCGCAAAGAAAATGATGTCTAAGATTGGTAAACAAGTAAGGAAATGCTTTAATTATGATGCGAGGATTGGCAGGTATCTGACTAAAGATTGGTAGATTGCGAGACGTCTTTGGACCACCTGTAAGTAAACATACTGTTACTAATTCCTAATTTCTGGCTTCGTTTACAAACTCACAATTTCTCAAAAAAAAAAAGGTAACTCGTTAGGAAGTACAACAAGGACTCTTTTTTTACAAGCTTTTATTTAACTTGCAATATTTGTTTGCTTCTTAGTTTATTTAGGGCGAATTTTGCAAGCTGAATTAAAACCACTTCCGCTTGTCCTACGGAGTTGTTTCCTTTTATTTTATGAAATTAGAACACACCTGCCAAGTCCAATATTTCTCCAGTGAGTTTGTGCTTGGTGTTCCATATTATCGCATCGTATCCACCGATGCTGTCCTTAATGTCTGGCAAACTCTGTGGCTCATGGTCCAGGTGCAATAATACTACTGTTTCAACTCTGCAAATAACATTAATAATTACACAGGCTTGCGATGGTTTTTTTTAGGTATTAGGTATCAAGCTACGAAAAAAATAATAAACAAATTACATCACGTAAATTTTCTGAGAAAATTCCTTTTTTTATTTTTCTTAGTATTACCGCGTGTTACTAGCGTTAACTTCCAATTTCTTTGATAACAGTGTATGATAATAGTACTGCTGATATTTAAATATTCATCTACCCTCATTAGTCATTGTTTGTCGTGGTTAAAATCATATTATTATTACGATTTAAGTGCTGCTAGTTACTTTATAAAACACTAGCAGCGCCCCGCGGTTTCACCCACATAAGTCTCGATCCCCTGGGGATATCGGTATAAATAGTATCCTATGTGTTAATCCAGGTTATAAACTATCTGTGTGCCAAATTATATCCAAATCTGTTCAGCAGTTTTTGCGTGAAAGAATAGCAAACATCCATCCATCCATCCTCACAAACTTTCGCGTTTATAATTTATGTAGGATTTTGGGAACATTATGTGTGTTAGGCATTATGTTTATTTTTTTTTAAATTATGCTATACAAAAATTATATTCCTAGTTACTCACTTGTTTTTCAGTAACTCTAAACCAGTGGCTGGGAAAGTCTTTTGAATAATTAGAACTTTTTCTAGCGGCATCTTCCGGATATTTTCACACAACAAATTAAATTAATAGGGATCACTTTTATTTATTTAATTATTAGAGATTGCGGAGTTATTTTCAAAATAAATAGCGTAGAGTCATCTCAAAACCTCTCTCTTGAATTTGTATATAATATATGTATATAATATAGGTATATATTATAGTAAATATGTATGTATGTGTATTATAAGTTTATGACTTATTTATGTACAAATTGTTCCATTTCTAACAGAGCACCTGCCATCTAATCTCTTCACCACCCTTGGTTGACTGGTAGAGAATGCCTAAGGCATTAAGTCCGCCTTTGTACTTTTTTAAGTGTGAAAAGTTTAAATAAATAAATAAATAAATAAATAATTACGAGCAAGTTTTTTGCAGACTTCCTTTCCTAAATGCCTCAGACAGATGTATATATTATCAGAATGCCGTAAAAGTCTGTTATATTTTACACATCAATGCGGCTTTGTTTTGACAAATTAGGTCGTTATAGAGAATTATCGTGTTACCGTATCGTTAACAGAAAAATAAATTACGACATATATTACGACGTTACGTCATGAATATCATTATATGCATAACAACACACGCTAGACTTGTAAAAGTGAAGATGAATGATAATTTAATTGATAATGAAAACGTTCAAGTTCTGAAGTTGTAACCTTGACTTTATTAGAAGCGCCATCTCGTGCCGAGTAGTAAAAGCAGCGTATTTTGGAGGAAAAGAATGGAGTTTTTAATAAATTACCCTTAGTTACTCACTTGTTTTTCAATAAATTCAAACCGGCGACTGGGAAACTTTTGTTAACAATAAGAGCTCGGCCTAACGACATCTTACGGCTATTTGAACACAACTAAGGTATAAAAATATTACATAAAATAATACTACGAGTAGTGTACAAGGTACGAGTGCCGGTGACACTAAACAAGCTGCAAGCATTATTTTAAATTACGTAATCTTGACGAAATTAACGCGCTATCTTTTGTCGAATAGCATAAGTTATGAGGCACGACCGTCTTCTATATGAACTCAATAGATGGCACTAGTGGTTTTATGTTTCAGATGATCCAGTGAATGTTTGTAAAAAAGGGATATTTCATTTAGCTTTTATTCCTCTTTTAGTTTGTGATCAACACATTATGAAGTATTTCCCTTAGGATGAGATACCGCGCCCACCATTTTATTCCACAACAAATGTTTACAGTGTGAGTTAAAAATCTTCAAAAGAGTCACTCGTGATGCCTACAAGATGTAACAACTTTTCACGCTCACAAATTTGCTTAAAGTAGTTTTCAGTAACCTGCCTGTGTATCTCTGTATATGACTGTACTTACTACAATGATAAAAAAGCTGTCAGTCACCACTCGCCACGTTATGAATAATATGTACTTGTACATTATATTTACCCACCCAGTACCAGTACTAAGTTACCTACCCATTCAGATAAAAACTATTTACCTACCTATGTATTTTTATGCTATACCTATAGCGTCTGCCCGCGACTTCGCTCGCGTGAAAGTCATTTAAGTACCTAATATTAATTTAAGACTAGCTGACCCGACTAACGTTGTCCTGTCCTTTCAATAATTCATACAAAAAGGACATTAAAACCTGATTCGGACTATTACGCACATTTTAAAACAATAATCGACTTTTAAGTAAATCAAAAAAAAGAAATAACTTTATTTCGGAAGTCGGTGTCTTGAGATCTGTATTCTGTGTTTTTTTCCACCGACTTAATTTTGAGTTACTTAATTTATTTATAAAGACGACTTAATTTTTTTAAATTCCTTTTTTATTTCGTAATTTTTAATTTTAAGTAAAAACTGGAATATTTGTTTGTAATAAGTAGTTATCGTTATGTTGTAAATATTGCACTAGAATTTGCCTAAGGTTTTGAGATGTTTTCCCTTTGACACCACACACCCATTGCTCGTATCAATAAGCCAGGCCGTCACACTTGCACGAATCAGTCCATATCTTGAAAACTCCTGAACCGATTTTGATAAAACTTGCACTGTTCCTTAAGTTGAAGTAAATGTAAGCCAATAAAAAAGGAATGGTTACAATCCGATTACGAGTTTCATCAGAGAAATGCGTGGACAAACATACTTACACCTATAAAATTTTGTATATTTGTTTGAAAGCCTTAGGGCTTTCAATCTATTAGTAGATTATTATATGTCAGTATCTTGTAGTTCCAATAACATTACATACATACGTGTCGAATTGATGACCTCCTTCTTTTTTTGAAGTCGGTTAAAAAATAGCCAAATCGGTCCAGCCGTTCTAAAGTGATGCGTTTACCAACAAACAGCATTTCATTTTTAGTTAATAAATATATAGAAGATAGATTTCCGACATGCTGACTGCTGGTTCATAGGCAAAAGACGCCGTATTCCTAGCTCTAACATACCGAAAACCTATATAGTTTATTTCCTATCCAAATCAATTTGCAGGCAGGAGCAGTGGTGGCCCAGTGGTAACGGCCCCGACCTCGAGAGGTCGTGGGTTCGAACCCAGGCAGGCGCTTTACTTTGTGTAATTTATTTCATCACCACTGCCTTCAAAACGGTGAAGGAAAACATTAGGAGGACACCGGCATGTCCTAGAACAAAAAATCGAAGATGTGTGACATCTACCAACCCGCATTGGGCCCGCGTGGTGGATTACGGCCCACTCCCTCCCACCGAGAGGAGGTCCGTGTCCCAGCAGTGGGAACGTGATTATGCTAAATCAATTTTGCCTATATCCATACAAGGGTAAGGGACAGCCCTCCGCAGACTAATGCGGTGAATTCAATGTATCATACTAAGATGACCGGTACATGAAATTATTTTAGGAACGTTGTGGGAATCCAATAAACCTGATTTGTTTTATTACCTCACACGCAATGTACCTACCTATCGTTACCGTGGCAAAACGCGCGTAGCAAACGGCAGCGTAGCGAGCCTTCCGCCGCCGAGTATTTCAAAATCCATTGCTGATTTTTTGATTCTAGCTGTTTTATTTACATAACTGGAGTGCTGCGTACAGATAATGTAATTTTACATTGAAATAAAGGAATAGTAACTAAAAATACCAAAAAAAAAAATTGCTGGGAATATTTCCGATGGAATATGATTTATTTATTTATTTATTTAAAATTTTCACACTTAAAAAAGTACAAAGGCGGACTTAATGCCTTAGGCATTCTCTACCAGTCAACCAAGGGTGGTGAAGAGATTAGATGGCAGGTGCTCTGTTAGAAATGGAACAATTTGTACATAAATAAGTCATAAACTTAATAATACACATACATACATATTTACTATAATATATACCTATATTATATATATATATATATATATATATATATATTATATACAAATTCAAGAGAGAGAGGTTTTGAGATGACTCTACGCTATTTATTTTGAAAATAACTCCGCAATGATTCAAAATAAGAAGCTGAATGCACCCTGTTAGTTTGCAGAGGGTTGTCCCTTTCACCCTGTATATTAAGTTATCGTTAATGACAATCATGTTGTTAATGATTAATAATATATCTTAAAGATATTACAGGGTAGCTTTTACAATTACGATTTGGCACGATTATAAATTGATGTAGTATGTTCCATACTTGTAAATAAGTTATTGTTTTGGTTATGAACTGTTGTAAACATCACTTAATAGCAACGTTACACGAACTGCAATTACAAGTAGCGGCTACTTACGTAGAGCGTTCATAATTCGACAATACTATTACAATATTTTTAGAGAGTCGTTTTAATAAAACTTACTATAGGGACGTGTTACACGGAGCTTCGCTGTAAGTCTGCGGGCACGAAACCAGCGGCGGTCAAGCGATGGCGACTGCGGAGCGGCGCGGGGCGGGGCGATTTGGCAGCGGGCTTGGGGTGGGCACGAAACTGGCCGTCGATCCAGTAGGAAGTAGCGGTAGGGTTGATGAGGAAGTGGGTATAAGAAGGAGGATGCGGATGGGGAAGTATTAGAAATACGTTTTGAGGAAGTGGATGAGGATACGAGGAGGAGGAAGAGGATGCGGATGAGGAAGATAGAAGATTGTGATTTCAAATTGAAAATTGAAGTGAAAGAAAGATTGCAAATGGGGCCCTTTAATTTTTAGAAAATAAAAATACAATTTCACATTCACAATAGGGAGGTTGAATTTAATGAAAATTAACTTTGAAGCTGTTTCTCCAGATAGACGGTTTCGTAATTCGTCTTAAACGAATCCAGCGCCACTGAAAAGGCGCTCACTCACTTGATGGAGGGGCTGAAAGATACTGGCGCACAGCTCCTTAAAGTTCAAATTATTTTGTTTCATTTTCACCACAAAAGGCTGTCTTCTTGAAGACCAATTCTCTTCTCTTTAATATAATTTATTATTAGCGACGACTGGCTACAGTGGCTACGTACACAATAGCGTGCTGTATTATTTCTAAAGCACGTTGAGATACGTTCACGCCCGATCGTGAAAGTAGCTACCTAATTCATATTTTTATCCTCTTTTCACAGTAATTATATCTAACGCAGCGAGATAAAGACGGAGATTACTTTTAATTTCGTTGAATACGTCAACGACACTTCCTCATAAATTCCTCATAATGAATGAGGAAGCGGAAGAGAAATATTTTATGTCTAATTTTAGGGATGTGGATGAGGATGAGGAATCGCAAAAAAAGAGGAACTACCGCATTATGAGGAAGAGGAATCCTCATCAACCCTAAAGTAGCGGCCGTCGAGCGGCGAAATGGAACAAGTTTGTTCCCGTCGCTGCGCTCGCGCTGGCGCGTCGCCACCGCGCCGCTCTCGCCCGTTTCGTGCGCGTCTCTTCAGAATGCTATACTTTTGATTACGCCGCGCCCGCAATCGCCGTCGCTCGGCCGCCGCTAGTTTCGTGCCCGCAGACTTAGAATTATTATTGCGTTCGGCTACTTGCAAGTGTACTGACATGTGTGGTATTGTGATAGCAGATGTACGGACTGCGGAGCTGGCAGCCTGACAACGGACGGGGTAATATTTGTACTTACAGATACAAACATGCCTTTGTCCCATCGTAAACTTTATGTAACTGCTCTTTATCTTACCCCCATGATGGTAAATGTTAGCTTCTTATTTATAAGGGATAAACTGTTGCTAGTTAGCAGAATTAACGCTTACGCACGCTATTTTATATTCTGTGGTACGGTGTAAAAAGAAAAGTATGAAGATTTAATAGAGTTCCATTCTTTGTTAATAGCCTACAAATAAGTAAAGGTGTTTGGATCGCTTACGCTTTTTGCCCTTTGCAGTGTACGCGAAGCCTAATATAAAGAGTTGTTTTTAGAATAGGGTCTATCGTAATCGTAATTTTACGGTTCTTTTTTGTTTTAGACGTTTAATAGAAAGCGATAGTATGCACAGATGCATTTGTGTTAGTAATTCTAAAGGTGGTATTCGAGGACGATATTTATTACGGCTACGATAGCTTTAAGTCCATAAAGTTTACCTTGTTGCGTACTAACACGGTTCTGAAGGTCTTAAATAAATGAAACAAGTATATGCCTTCAGCATTCATTCAAATTATCATACATGAGCGCCTGTAGGTAGTCTACTAGGAGTACTATGAAAAAAAAACCGGCCAAGCGCGTGTCGGACCACGCACACTGATGGATTCCATAATTTAAAAAAGTTGATAACAAAAGCAAACTCATTGTAGTTGAAAAAACATGTCCTCCCATACATAGATATACATACGTTACGGTCAATTCTCCAACTGCAAATTTAAGTTTGTAATTGCAAAAAATATATTTTTATGTGATAAAACTACAAATTAACGATTTTCGGACTTTTTCCTTTACTTGTGCTGTGAGACCTTGCTTCTTACCAAACATGATTCTAATTCTAGGTCAACGGGAAGTACCCTATAGGTTTATTGCAAGTATCAAAATATGTCGCATAAATAGCTGTATTTTTTTATTGCGTTGTTTGGAAGCTTGTTTTTTTTTTAGTGTTCCAAGGGACTTACGTATTTGATATTAATTTCAACTTGATGCGTTCCTGAGAAAAAGGGTCTTGCAGACTGCCAGACAGACAGACAGACTGACCGACAGACTGACAGACAGACTGACAGACGGACAACGAAGTGATCCTATAAGGGTTCCGTTTTTTATTTTGAGGTACGGACGGAACCCTAAAAATAGTCGTGTCCAGGCTGGATGATTGTAGCAATAAATATGTCGTTGATTTCTAAAAACTTACTTCGTTGTTTTACCCACACTTTTGCTTTTTAACGACACTCGGAAGAGAAGAAGAGAAGAGAAGGGAAGGGAAGGGACGGAAGAGAAGGGGTGGCCTGTTCTTCGTCAGAACTAAACCATAGTAAGGACGTATAGTTGACATTGATATCCCATAAAGGCTCGCGCAGACTGGCGCGACGCGACCTTGGTGGAATAATTTCCTTGTAAACTTCATTAAAATTGCTCTGCCGGAGACGCGTCGCGCCAGTCTGCACGAGCCTTAATATTTTAAATCCATTCATAATCTGTTACTACTAGTTTAGATAATGAATGGATTTGCTGCTTTCGATACGGAATTCCAACTGTAGGTATGTGGCAAGCCTTACTCTGACTGTCTGTTACTTTTTCACGCCTTAGCGGCTCAACGGATTGTGAGGAAATGTGGTACACACAGGTAGACCTAGGTACATCATGACCTATGTTAGGATACTGTTTATCCCAGTAGTACGTTCCCGTTGGGATGATTTCCAACTGCCACGCGGGCGACCATGCATAAACTCTGCTTTTTAGCGTTCCTTATTTAAAATAGGAAGCCAAACAGCTGAGCATCGATAACCTAGTTTGATGGGTTCACTTCAAACTT
This sequence comes from Fissipunctia ypsillon, assembly GCA_947568875.1. Classification (NCBI taxonomy): domain Eukaryota; kingdom Metazoa; phylum Arthropoda; class Insecta; order Lepidoptera; family Noctuidae; genus Fissipunctia; species Fissipunctia ypsillon. Next base: position 18,597,005 of record OX387660.1, on the reverse strand, counting down.
GGGTTGCTAAGTTAAAAGGATGGATCGCGGTACTGTCCTCCATAGTTTTGGCAAATAAATATCAGTTTTAGGTCAAGGCTGCATAAACTATTTTATGGTTATTAGGTCGAGGCAGTTCTGGTACTGGTACCTACTTTTAGATGTTATGAGTTAACTTTGACATTAAAATGTTTAAAAGGCCCTTTTTGAATGGTAGGTATTGTAGTGTATTTACCAAATCTTGCCATTTTAGATAGAGCTTTGTACATTCCTGAACTAAGTAACCAAACAAAAAGGTTGGGACAAAAAGGAGTCCGAAGCCGTACAAAATCTTATTTTCTACGAAGCTCTAGAAAAAGACCGAAGAGGAAACTAAAAGAAAAACTTACAAAATAAAGTAAACAAATGAACAGCTGGCAGCGAGCTCAACCTCAATATAATCAATAAAATTGAAAATGCTATTGCATCCCTACTTTTCCCTACTTCCCAAATATGAACCGCTTTCTTTTCCTTGAATCGTTGTCTGTATAACCCGGCCAGTTATAAGAGGTAACTAAATTCGATGAATGGTTATGAAGACGAGGGTAATTTAATTTGGTTGTGTTATGCGAGGGTTGAGGATCTATCGACCGTTTTTGGCGCCAAACTGGCGGCAGTGGCTTGAGGAAATGCTAAAAGGTATTTCCTCATCGAGTAGTTCCTATACCTACTTTGTCTGGTTTCTATGCAGATTTACATAAATGTTTGCCAATTAACAATACTGCCGTGGTAATCGAGAGAGCAGTAAGTCAAAGGTGGCCATTTTTTTTATTATTACTGATTTGGAATGTACGTCAAAATAGCTTTCTTCCTATCTAGGTTTCATACATCTACGTATTACACATAAAATCAGTAATCAAATCAGTAATAAAAAATAGCTACCTTTGACTTACTGCCCTCTCGATTACCACGGCAGAATAGAGGACGTTACAAATTATTTTGAAGGGATAAACTATTGATAATGGGATTATAGAGGAATGAGGAACAGGGTGTAAAGTTCACTCATCCTCTATGAAAAGGGAGGATCCTCCGACCAGACGGGTGTTGTGTCTGGTGGGCTACTGCCCGACGGTTGATGTCGGGATGTTGTATATATGCTAATCGCGCGGTAAACTCTGTTTGCGCGATGCAGGATTTTGCGTGACGTCAGTGTGACGCGTTCCATTGTGGCGATGTAGATATGTCGCCACATCACTCCCCTCCGGAGACCGGAGGTCGATAGTGGGCAGAGTCGTGTATCTTGCGATGCTTGCCAGGGCCAGTTGAGGTTCCAGGGAGTCGGAACCGGGTGCCACATAGTTCACGGTGAGTCGGAACTGTCTGCGGAGATGCCCCCAGTGAGTCGGGGTGGCGCTGCGTTATGCTCCAGTGCGTCGGATGTGGTACAGCGCCGGGTTGAGGCTGACTGCTGGCGTCGACCAGGAGAGGTTTGAAGGGCTCTGCTTGTTTTGACCGGCCGAGAGTGCAGTGTGCTGTGCCAAGGTTGCTGATGAGGCTGAGGGTGATGACCAGGTATGCGCGGTCGCTGCATGCTGGTGGTCAGGATACCCGTTGAAGCCGTGGGTGCTGGCTGGCTGTGTGACTCGCTGCTCGAAAGCTCGAGGAAGTGATGCTGATGACGTCACGCTGTAGTAGTTGCACGAAGGCTGCGCTGACGTTCATGTTCGGGGTCACCAGTATAGAGGAATGAGGAACAGCGTGTAAAGTTCACTCATCCTCCATAGAAAAGGGAGGATCCTCCGACCAGACGGGTGTTGTGTCTGGTGGGCTACTGCCCGACGGTTGATGTCGGGATGTTGTATACATATATGCTAATCGCGCGGTAAACTCTGTTTGCGCGATGCAGGATTTTGCGTGACGTCAGTGTGACGCGTTCCATTGTGGCGATGTAGATATGTCGCCACAGGATAAACTGTTTCTTTTTCTTTGGCAATCCAAAATCTCTCAAATATGGATCAAAACTATTCAACTCATGGAGTGCAAAGTAGGATTGAACTACCTACTCATTCCGCTCTCGTTTATTAACTTTTTTGTAGCTAAAATGCACTTACACAAAGTGTGCCCTCAAGATGAACGAGAGCCTTAGATTTTTTTAACAGTCATTCATTACACTTAAATAAAATTATTAATAATAAATTACCTACAAAAAACAATCTACATAATAAATCAATCATCTGGCTCACAGTGACGTCACTACCTTATGCCATGATGACAACAAACGCAATTTCCGTTTACCGAATAATTCCCGCGATCACCTGTCGCGTCTCCGCAAGGTGGCGGGCGCGTGCTTTCGCGACCCCTGGCCCTAAACAATAGCACCTGTGCCGTATCAGGTGTTAGAAAGAACTTGTTACCGTTTATGTACGCCTCGGTACACTCGGTACTTTCGTTCTTCTATGCGTAACATAAATAGATAATTTTATTTGATATTTTACGTGGATAGATATAGCGGGAATTTGAATTCCCTTTTGATGTTGTTTTATACTTTATCCATATCTGGAATAGGGGTTATTAGCTACATAAGCAGTATGACATATTTTTCCTAATACAATAAAATTTTGTATCTATTCCATTGACATTTCTTGGCTAGCTGGTAGGTATACTTGTACCTAATGATAAATAACTATTAGATCGCTTTATTTATTATCATTGCGCATAAAATAGTTGATAGGTAAATCAGACAAGGCTGCATCTGTATGAAGATGAAGGCACAGAACAACCGATCAAACAAAATGTAAAAAGCTACCAGTCATTTAGACATAATTCCTAACTACCCAAACGTTAATTTACGATCATTAAGTCACAGAAAAACTAATGAATCCAGCTTAATTTAAGTTTTGCACATCTGCTACTCAATTAAACTTCCCGAAAGTAATTATTAGTTATAGTTAACACGTCAAGTAAATAGTTTCCAAAGAAATAGAAATGTTGACGTTTCACCAAATAAAATTCTAGACAAATAGTCATAAGGGGAAAGGTCGTGAAAAGTTCTGCCAACTTATATTTTACTCTTTGACAGCTGGAGCGTAAACTTTAACGAGATGTTTATAAGGTTTAAAATATTACTCAATAATTTTAACCATAAGAAATAAATAGTTTAACTAATGACACAAAATATTTAAGTGAAAATTTACAGTTAACTATTTAGTATCAGGGGTAAGAAACGTCATTTTGAAATTTCGACTTTATACCATAGATATTGAATCTGGAATTCCGGGATAGAGTTGTTTATTTTTTCATTGTCAATTTTTGAAGCAAAAGGAACCCACATGTGCAGCCTGCTGTAAGTCGTTAGTTTTATTTTTTTATTGTCAGCTCCTTGGCAGACAAAACTTCGTGTCAACACAAATTGACACAGATGTTCCAGTAAATTATTATGAATTTGAGGAAAAAACTTCTGAAGGCAGCCCGAGAATTTATTGTGGAATACTACCGAATGTTTAATTTCTATTGCAGGTTTAGAAAAACGGAGCAGTTTAGATTCCATTTGTATTATTACTGCCGTTTTATTTGGTGACTAACAAATTAAGAATATCAAAGAGTTATTTTTATGAGCTTCAGTGTCTGTAAAAACTTTACGTCGTCGTTTGTTTGAGTAGTAATTAAGGTAATTACTTGTCATTATCTCTCCAGGGGTGACCTTGGAAGATATCTTAATACGGTAGGGAGTTCTTATAAATATGCACAAAATTGAGACTGTTTTAACAAACCCAGCCTCGTAGCAGAGTGCAGCAAGATAAGGGATAATGGCTTGCCAGGTGAATTGGATTCGCCAGACTGATGCTGTTACTACCACGGTACCATCTGAGGAGAAAGAGACCTTGAAAACAAAAAGTCGACTATCATGGTCAACCACAGTAGGTAAATTTATTGTTGGGCAATAAATATGACAATTATTATCTCTCATACATAACTATCATCGAGGTATAGTCAGGGAATATATTCTTTAGCAGATTGACAAATTACAAAAACTTGCTGTAGATATAACTTATCATTTAGCCATTTCATACGACTGACTAAGAATGACAGCTGTCATTTAAATAAATACGGCAATTTTAAGTTGATAGTCAATTTGCTAAACAATTTATTTCCCTGGCTGTACATTCAATTCGTGTGAGGTGTGGAACCGATAAACCAGTGCAGTAGAAGGGTAAGCTATCGACAGCGTGCGGCGCCCGACGAAGTTTGTGCGGCAATAATACGCGCGTCTAATGTGCAAGACGCGGTGACCGACGTACATGCGTCATAAGCGGGGAGCGGTTGTTGTGGCGGAGCAAGCAATGACGGACAAAATACTTATAACAAAGTTGATAAAAGCATAAATGTCTGATTTATAACGGAAAGGTATCTTATTGTCAAGAACTAAGTAAATAATAGGATCGAGGATCCCATTTTCATAGAAAAATAGGTATATAGGTAGAAAGGTATTTACACGGCAGATGTGAGTGGAAACGCCGGGAGGGGACGCCCTAAGGAAGACATATAGTGATCTTATTGGTGATGTTCTTCAGAAAGGTCAGGCGCGTAGTACTCGCAACCGGCGTGCGTGTATGACCAGATGTATGAATGTAAACGAGGCAAAAGGAGTAGGTAAGGATCGTAGCAGGTGGCGTTCTGTAGTTTCTGCCTACCCCCGTGGGAAGAAGGTGTGAGTTTATGTATGTGTATGTAAGAGAAGAACACTTCGTGGAAGGACACGTAAGTAAAGATTTTACTAGGTTTGATAGGTTTTGTTAGGTTTTGCCAACCAGCGGGGTAATTGCGTAATACACATAAAATGACAATTAATCGCAATGGGTTTCATTTTGACAGTACAGCCACGTTCATTGTGTTATTTACGTTGTTGAGCAGACGAATTTTTCTAATCTATGAAGCAATGGATTAGGAATATCCTTCAAAACCCTCGGATTGTGATTGAAAGAGTATGTTTCGCAATTAGGGTGGTGGTTGTTTGTTTCTATTAAATCTTGATTTAATAAACTCTTGATTTAATACCTGAAGCCCAATTCCCGTAACTAAAAACGTTCAAAAATCTAGTCGCAATTTCATCTCAGCGACAATCAAAAGTCAAAAATGTAGGGAAATTATAGGTATTTTTGACATATTGAGACTGAGATCTGACTGTGAATGTTCTTAAAATTACGAGAATTGCCTCACTGGTGTTAGTTACAGTACTAACAAAACTGTTAAAAACCTTTAGTAGTTAGGTACTTACTAAAATAAGAGATTAGTGTAATATTAAAATTGTAGTGAAAATTGGAGTTCCATTGGAACCAAATTTATATAGAAAAAATAAAATCTAGGGTTAACTGTTTTACATGAATGAGAGAAGAAGAATACTTTGAGTTTAATGTTTATCTGATCATGTAGGTCTTGAATTGTTGATTACTAATTCCTTAGATGAGAAGACAACTAAATGCATAAGATTCACGTTACCAAATGCTAGAAGTAGGAAAAACTACAATTCGTCGAACAGACTGTTTTCCTAGGAATTACGCTGGACTCAAAGCTGCGGTGGAGTCCTCATTTAACATCACTAGCAGGGTGGCTAAGCTCGGCTGCTTACGCTGTTTGGAAAATCCGCCAATTAACAGACGTGGATACCGCGAGACTGGTCTATTTTAGTTACTTTCATAGCGTCATGTCTTACGGTATTTTGTTATGGGGATGGGCTGCAGATATTGATTCTATCTTTATTCTGCAAAAGAGGGCTGTCAGAGCTATCTACAACATCCGCAGTCGCGAATCTCTAATGGAACTGTTTAAAAAAATTAACATCATGACGGTACCTTGCCAATATATATTTGAAAATATTATGTACTTATGTTAGAAAAAATCTACATCTTTTTAGTAAGATAAGTGATCGGCATAATTTTAACCACGTTTCAGATTGTCTAAGGTACACGCTTCTTTTATGGGGTACTGTGTAAAATGTTATAATAAAATACCTCTTGATATTCTTCAACTAAATGAGAAGCTATTTAAAACATGTATTAAACGCACACTATGTAGGCAAGCATATTATAGATTGAATGATTAGATCATAGATAAAAATGCTTGGCTAAATGCTGGTCCTGCTCCACAGCCACTTGGGCTTTGTTAAATTTTTTTTTTTTTTTTTTTTGGAAGAAATGCGTCCCTTTTTTCTGACATTATGACCATAATGTTTACTTTTAATTTTTATTTCATCAAGTTTTAGATGTTGAATAAGTAATTCAATAGGTAGGATTTTCTTTCCTTTTGGTAGTAAGATTTTATTAATCTTTTAAATACAATCATTGCGAACTATAGTTTTGTATAAATTAGATGCATTTTTTCAATTTTGTAAATGTGAGTACCATGGAGCTGTTTTATGTTATGATGTAGGTATGTTGACTTGAAAGAGTATGGCAGTTGAGAGTATGTCATGCTCACTTAAATGTCTCGCTGATGGCGGCGCGTGTGTTGGATCATTCGGTTCCCTACAAAATGGTTGAGCTGGATGGTGCTGATCCACGCGTCATGTTCGTGAACGGGCGCCGTCAGTGGAGACTGGTCATCTCTTAACTGCCAGGGATTATTTTTAATCTTATATTTTGAATTGTTTTTAATTATTTATTTTTTAAATTGTTCTCACATATACATAGAAGCAACAAGAACAATGTACTCAGGATTTTGTAATAATTTTGATATAAAAGAGTGTGCATGGAGTTTCTTGCCCATTCTTCTCCATAGAGATCTACGTTTTGGAATAGGCGACTAGCATAAATTTTCTGACTAACTGACTGACTCTTTAACAGTTCAAAAGTGCCTGTAATAGGTTTAATTGAAATAAATGCTTTGAGTTTGAGTCTTAGTTGGTAAATGATAGGTAAAGCTTTTATCTGAATAGTTTCATATAGCAATGAAATGTGTATCTAATATAAACGGACGTGCGATACGGAAGCTGTTGACAGCCCGCGGCAAGAGCGACAGCGGAAATAAGGAGATGTTGTAAATCTATGTACACACGGCTACACATCAAGCTATAAGTACATTTTTAGTATAAACTGACCTCTCATTGGATGGAAATCCTATACAATGCGAGATCAGCTTAAACTGGAAAAAAATAGCTTGATATGTAGCCGTGTATGTGTGCACGTACAGTCAGCCTCAAAAAGAAGTACGCATTGACAAAAACTCATTAGATTGTCTACAATTTGTGTTCCATAATACTGTTTCAAAGTCTAGCTAAGAAGTTCTCGTCGATGTAAATATAGGTACATCTGTTTAATGCCTAATAATATTTATTTTCCCCGAAGTAAAATTTTTAATTTTCGCATTGATTTGGATAATTTTATTGTTATTTTATTTTATTTTAAGTTTTCGGAAAACTTACAGCTAGGCAGACACAATGTAAAAGATACTAACATGATGATGGCCAATTACAAGTTTTCACAGTTAACATGTACAAATAAGAACTTATGAAACTTGGGTATTAGACAGCGTTACATTCGCGTTTTTTACATGATGATTACGGTTATGATTGATTGATTGATTGTTTCTTTGCACACTTACCGTAGAGGACTTATGAAACGACGCTAGGTGTTGGACATAGACCTACTGTCAATTACAGACTTATAGTCGCCAGGCCAAAGGTTACCTTCGTACGTAATAGAAACTTTCTCACTAAAGATGTCAAAAGTTTGGATTGCAAGATGAAAACTTTAATTTTGACAGACTTCATCATCATAATATCGTGTGCATTTAATTTAAAAGATGCAGTAAGCTGGTCAGCTTAAGGCAAACTTGTGAACTTACTGCACCAAGTAGATTTTCTTTTGCCCAATTTCTTCATCTCCGCTTTCAGTGTAAGGCTTGCGCCACACCGAGCTACGGAGGTGTATCTAGCGAGATGGAGAGGCGCGGGCGGCCGCGACGAGCCAATTTCACAGATTCGTCACCGATTAGCACGCGCCGGACACTGCGCTTCACGAGCAATGGCCACTGAATGTATTTACTTTACGGGCAGTGTTTTTGAGTTCCAGGACTTATGCATAAGCGTACTTACATCAAATTAATAGTAGATACATATTACGAACTAGAAGTAAGATGAAAAACTTTCTGGTTTCATATAAAAATCAATTTCTTAAGGACATTTTTGGGGTGCTTATGCGGTTATCAGGTAATTGCCCCAATTGAGTTCGTTTGCCTAATATACAGCGTGTAAGGGACAGCCCTCCGCAGACTGATGGGGTGAATTCAGTATATCATACTAAGGTGACATAACATAACATCACGCCTTGTTTCCCCGAAGGGTAAGGCAGAGGTGTACCTATAGTACACCCACATTTCGCCAGTTATGTTTAAGTCCCATGTAATAGGGGGCGAGCCTATTGCTATCTACCGGGCATAATTCAGACCCCGGGCTGCTACTGAGAAACTGAAAATGACCGGTACATGAAATTATTTCAGGAACGTTATGGGAATCCAATAAATCTGTTTTGTTTTATTACCTCACAAGCAATGTATCGTTACCGTGACAAAACGCGCGTAGCGAACGGCAGCGCAGCGAGCCTTCGGCCGCCGAGTATTTCAACATCCATTGCTGATATTTTCATTTTAGCCGTTTTATTTACATAAATGGAGTGCTGTGTACAGAGAATGTAATTTTACATTGAAACAAAGGAATAGTAACTGAAAATATGATTAAAAAAAAATCCTGAGAATATTTTCGGTGGAATATGATTCAGAATAAGAAGCTAAATGCACCCTATTAGTTTGCGGAGGGCTGTCCCTTACACCTTGTATTAATGGTTTACTTACCTTTTATAGCACTAGGTACTCCAGAAGACTGCGATAGACAAACTAGAACTTTCATGAAAAGTTAAGCGCCATTTCACAAAGTCGTGACTGCAGTAATGCGAAAAGGCGCCACGGCGGCGCCGCGCGCGCTTCAGCCGACAGAATGCACTTGTGACATGCGTCGTGTGGTGTGCAACTAGCCTAACGCACTCTTAAATAGCCGCTTGATTTATTTCAAACAATTGACGATATGTGAAGACGCAGGTACCGACTGTATTTGTCTTCTCTGATTAATTATTTTATTTATTGAGCTACAGAATACTTCGCGTATTGCCCTCCCGTTTTGTGATAGGGCTTTATTCAGCAGCGTACTGGGACAAACTATATGTGGGCGTCCAAGCAAAAAGGGGTCCAGTTCTCGGCATTTAGTTTCCGAGATATACGCAGTTTTGTAAAGTTCGGTGAAAAAATTGCATTTCTCGATTTTAATTGATTATTAATTAATGCTCAATTATCTCCAAGTTCATATATACATATATATATACGTATGGTATGTATGTATTTATTGTATATATAACTGGTGCACCACGGACTACCTACAGTACTGTCTCTCCTTCTCCCTTTAATCCATCCAAAGGTTGTCTGTAAAAGATCGCTTTTAGCGATAAGACCGCCCATTGTGTCACCCTAAGTGTAAAATTTCTACATTTATATCTGTAATTTTTATGGTGTACAATAAAGAGTATTCTATTCTATTCAAATGTCTGATAAAAAAATGTGCCAGTTTTTGAATATTTTTTTAATCCTTATTATCAATTGACTATTCTAGATACCTACCGAATCTGGTCTTAACTCAATACCCCACTACTGGACACTTTTTGCTTGGACGCCCACATATAGACGTGTCTTCTATGTATAAGTATCAAGTGGCTGTCTGTGAATGACGTTGATTATATTTTTGCCATTACATAAATAAATCTCTTGGCGCTTTTATACATTATAGGGCCAGAGCCTATGTAACCTACTTTTTGCCGAGACCAAAAGATACACCTTTCTTTCTTTCCCACAATAGCGAAAATATCAGTAGACAGATAGGATCCACCTTGGCCACCTTGGAGTCAGTGACAGCAGGTGCTGACAGTTTTCTAAGCCCCCATGAACATAAAAATATGTAATTCATTTTACTTTCCATCTTTACGACTATACGGGACAAGACTGACTTTTACAATTCGTTTTGTGCAGTGTTAAAAAAACATCCGAGAATAAAAGCTTGTAAAAATAGATTAGTTGACATTTAAAATTCCTTGATTAACAGCTTATTTCTCTAAATGCCAATGATTACAAATTAATTTATCTCCCGTACATGCTATACTTTAATATTGAGAAATATTCGTCGACATTTATTTTATTTATAATTTATTTCGCGCCAAAAGAACGAATTAATGACAAATAGCTGGCTGTACACGCGTTCCAAAATTAAAAAGCTCTACGCGGATCGAACGCACCTTTTAGTTATATCAATTTATTAGGGGTCCGTAATGATTTTACGTTCAACGAAAAGTACGTATATTATTTATGTATCGTGAATTAAGGCTCTAATTTATTGGTTAATCACTTTTTTTTGTTACATTTAACTGCTCCCAGTGGCGAACGGTACAGACCTACCAGGCAAAATACGTGCACAGACTGAGGTTGTCATTGACTAGATAACCATGGTTCAATTTCTACTGGAAATGAATATGACGATAAAGTGAGTTAGAAGAGGACTACAATTCAAGTATTAAATATAGAACCCAAACGCAGGCAAAATAAAAAAGAATAACTTTTTATAAATGGAACGAAGGGTACAAGGTCACAAAAAATGGCGGAAGCGGGCAGCTGTATCGTGATACTGGCCGATATCTTTTACACATAAAAAAAATAAAAAGTTACTCATTCATACATCGCCGCCATGATTATCGCAGAATTTGAATATTCAAAATACTGCGATATGTGTCGCAATTTGTTCGGTAATGAATGCTATATTTTATGTTATTAAATTGCTATCCATAATAAAATTGTTGAATACAAACGTTAAATATCACATTTCACTTTTTATGTAGGTTTTTTATAGTCATACTCATAACAAATGGCAGTAGGTAAATATGCTATTGGCTGGTCGCAGGACTGCCATACCTGTAGCATTTTTCTAAAATTACGCGCAATTTCTCAATTTTGAATGATGAATATGATGATGTACGAAATTTTTATTCCTTACTTTTTTCAACGTTACATTTTATACATTAGTAAAAAGAAAACTGGATAAGTACTTACCTACCTACGCGTGTCCAAGAGCAGACACTCATTAATAAAAGTCACTGTGTTCAACATGATAATTTCTTGAGAAAATGTAAATGTGAGTTTCGCGTCCTTACATATTTAGCTTCAATTTCTTTATTTTCTTCTGTGTGTTATGTAATAGATCAAGAGATTCTTAAATGCCTATAAATGTTGCTTTAATTTATCCTCAAGGTACTGAAATTCTAAGTGTATTTCCTAAAATAAATGTAAATACACAATAGGTAGGTACCTACTATTTACACATCACGTCACGTATGGTGACTGCCGTGACGTGTTACCTACTAAGTTGCCGTAGCCTTTTCTTATTAATTCTGAAACCGTAGCAAGTAATAAACACCTTAAAAAAGGTATGTTTTACTTTTGGAATAACTTTAAATTAATTTGGCCTGCGCCCACGCAATCTGCAACCTACCCTTCCATCTTTGTATCAATAAAAAAATCGATCGCTAATGCTTCCCTTAATTCGGTTTTTACGATCAGCTGTCTTTTCGCCTGACCACGTTCGGACAAGCACCTGCACAGATTTTTTAGCCAAATGATCTTTTTGACGTTTTTTTACCTTTTTCGTGAAACACTCGCCTTTGACACCTGGCCATACTGCCTAGCCGCCATTATCGAGAGACTCCGCCACCCGGCTAAAGAGCATGCGGCCTTTGTGGTGGGTAATTAAAAAGAGACAATGAATATTGATAAATATTGAAGACCTTCTTCAACGATTGTGGAGTAACTTAAAAGGCACATGTAGACATTTCCTGAATTTATTTAATTATGGAACAGATGTTTTTTTAAAGTGGCGATGTATCGAAGGTGTAGGGCGGTTATATTGTTCATATACTCGTATTTTCGAAGCTCCTTCTCAGTATTTTAGTGACACTCCCATAAATAGAACGAGCAATAAAAAGTTGACTGCGCGAATAAAATACAATGTAGTTTGAAACAAATATACCGCGTCCATATTATTTTATCTAGAGTTACGTATGTGATAAAACACATATAGGCAGACAAGAATTACATTACTTACCCACTGACTTAATTCGACGTTATTTACGATTATTTTGCTTTAAACGCGTTCCAAACGTCCAGTGGCTATTGTTTATCTTTTTTAGTTTCGCAGGTGACGAATTAACGGAAACATCGCGAAGGACGTTCTGCTGTTGGTAAAAAACTATCAATTTATCATATGATTATCACTTGGCAGGCCGTATTAACACATTTTGACTGACATTGATCGATACCGTACGAGAGGAGCGCAGTTCATCGCCGTCGTAAATTAAATACAATCGTTACTTTAATTTTAATTACAAATGTATTGTCACGTGACTTTAATATGTGGCAAATGTTCTTAAAAGGTGCTTTCTTTAACAAAGGTAACATTACAAATGTATATTTGCTGTTGTGTTCCACTTTGCGAGTGTCGACAATGCGGTGAACATATTTCCTGAGGTGCAATGGTATATTTGCGTTCGTTTAGGGGTGGGTTACACCTGACGGGGCCACCTGTAACTGAACGACAGTTGCGTCACACCTTGGCAGTATTACATTTGTCTAAGGTCCCATTACAATAATAACGGGCATTAATAGGTCAGCCTTTTTGTCATGATGTGTATCGTGTAAATGGTACTTCCAGGTCGCTAATTATTGTCTGGTAAATTCTTCAAATGTAGTCAAATGTCAGTGCAAATGTTACAATTATTGCAGTTCTAATTTCTTGCGTTTGTTGAATTATCTCCACGCCATCTAATGATGTTAGAATTAATAAAATGCAACTAACGTTTATTTAACGAGTTATTAGAAAGGGTGGCTGGGGCCTAGTTAGCAAACGCAACCCCAACTCGACCCTTTGTTGTTGTCAATGTGATGACAATATACTATAATAGAAACGCAGATACTGCAACTGCAACCAAATGTAATCACTTTGATTATGCCAATACTTATTACGTTGATCTGAGAGTAGACGGTTTTTTTATGACATAAGGTGCAATGCAATGAATGAATGAATGAATGAAAGAACGTTCAACTGTCAATTCTACCAAAGCTGCTGAATGTGCATGCGAGATGTTATCAGTAGTTTTTAGGTTATTAGTATATTGATTGGACTATTTATTTTTCAATTCACCCATTTACTAGTCTCACTATGTGCCTACATACTCTTTTTCTGTATACCTAACAATATAAAATACATTTTTCTTTTCTAAGAGGGATCCTAAGCAAAATTATAGATGTATAGCTTTACAGCTGCTTGCTTCATTACATCTTTATTTACCATCATTACCATTGCATCATTACCAGTCCGGCCAATTAAATAAGAAAAATCGTATATTTTTAACATCATTTCAATTTTGCAATAATTATCTGATAGCTAGATAACATTTTACACAATATAAAAGTTCATATTAAGCCTCCGAGAATACCAGCTTAAAAAAATAAACAGCGTCGAAATTAAAAAAAGAATTTATTAAAAAAAAAAAAACCTTAACATTTTTGCATCTTAACGAGAATGCCAGCGTCGTATTTATAATAAATCATTGGAAATAAAAAAGAGCTGGGCTATAGCTGGCTCTTTAAGCCCTATTTCACCAGATCTGTATCTGCCGACCTTGCAATCGCACATTGCGGCTAATTTAACGCGACATAGAGACAGTGCGTGCTCTAGCTAGGGTTGACACACTTACGACTTCCTCGATTTTCCGGCTTTCTGATAAATCGGGGTATGTTAAATTTCCTTGTTTTAGCGAAACTTTGAAGAGGTGAAGTTGAAATCAAGAGATTTCGTCAGAAATCTAGTTTTTTTATTTATTTGGTCTCGCTTTATCTAGCTTTTAGGTGTAAGTCTGTTTGAGTTATGCAAATATGAAGTAAATAGCCTGTTACCAACGCCCAGGTCACAGAACTTGTTCAGTCATCCTTATAGCTTAAGATTCGTTTCTAGAACAGCTGGAAATCATTTACTTTTCCTTTTCCCTTTGCTTTCTTTTATGTTTTAATGGTATGATTTTTTAATGATGATTTTTTGGCAGTAGCGGCCCTATTCCTAGCGTGTGTCGTGCTACGCGCAACGATTTGGCAGTTGGTCGCACATGCCTCGCGCACCTTGCGCCAGCTGCATCAACTGACACACTTACACTAGACCCGTTTAGATATATAGGTTATAAAGAAAGTTATTCTATCCTGGAATCAATGGCGTTCCTAGCATAACTCGTTAATGGATCTAACAGCGTATACAATGGTCAGGCATTTTTTAAATAGCTCTCATTGGACGAGTGGTTGCAGCACACTTGCAAAAAGTGCGTAGTCTAGATTACTTGTAGGTATTATGGCTTCGATTATATTAAGGTTGTGAAAAGTTTTAATCGGAAGAAATTTTCAGTAGATACTAAATTGACTTCAATTTTAATTAAACCTGTTATAAGGTTTCCTCATAAGCATTTTACCAAACAGTGGAAAAGTATAGAAAAATCAATGGGTGCAAAATCTAGAGTAAAAGCTCCCTGGTTTATTCTGGTAGAACAAATTCCATGAAGTTTTCATAGAAATTGTTCTACTAGAGTCGCGTCGCGCTGTCGCGTCGTGCTGTCGCGTCGCAATGTCGCGTCGCGCCTGTCTGCGGGAGTCTTAACGCTGAATGCAAAATTATTTTTATCTGTGACTGCTATGTGAGTTAATGTGTGTTTACATGTAGGTGGTCCTAAACTACGAAGCCGATTATAATGAAAGGCAGAATAGTGCGTAGATCGGAAAAGCCATCGCGAACTTTACAAAACACAGAGTAACTAAGTAGGTATAACATATTTATTTTTCTGCGTTAAACGAAAGTGGGATTAAAGACTGCTGTGTATATTGCAGCTGTACATTAAGTATGTCAAATTAAAAAGACAGTTTGTCAGCTTATCGCAAAAAAAAAGTCACCGGAAACGTGTGAGCTATAAGTTAATGAAATTATGCTTGTCAAGTATTTTTCACTTTTCTCGTAGAATGAGATCTGTTGATGATTGGTATTTCGTAATTCGGAAAGGGTCTCTGATAAGAAGAAATATCTTTGCTTCGTCGTATTTAAAAGTTCCAGTAGGTTATCTGAGGGTCATTTAGGTAAAGCAATGTGCCACTGACATGCTGAAGTACTTTATCTTTTACAAGTATGCTGTTTTACCAGACTGTCGGCAAAAATATAGTCATGATTATTCCCGCCTTGACTTTTATTATCCCCATATATTTTTAAGACATCTTTCAGTTATTCGTAAGCACTTCATCAAACCTACTTACTTATTTTGAGCGTAACGTACAAATTCCTCATAAACGAACAGGATACCCTTATTTAGTGCTTCAGGGTTGCCACTTCACGCCATTCCTCTGCCTGACATATGACAAATAGGCGGACAATGATAATTTTCTGCCAATATGTATGTCATTAATTCGCGGACGCGTTGGCTCTTTTTGCTAATCAAGCCATTTTTGGTGCGATGTCTTCTCAAATTGAGGAGGACAGTGGTAATAATAAATGGTGCCCAATATGGGAGAGTGAATGTGGCTCATTTATATTTATATATATTTCTATTTGTTCATTATTATATTTTATTCAACACTTAGCTTCGGTGTTTTGTTCTAGGCCGCATTTATGGTCATCAGCTGATAAATGATTTCTTGGCAATCAACTGGTCAAACGTTATTGTTTCTTCGAGGAAATGACATGGAGTGTTCAATTTGCTGTTACTCTGCAATACTCTGTCCCATTTTAAAAAAATAAGTATGTATTGTAATGCACAAAAACATCGTAAGCGCCAAAAATCACAAAACTATTTTTTCTTCGTAACCTCTTACCTAATTAGACAGTTTTAAATACATCTTGTCGCGATTACTCTTAAATTTTATTTTAAATTTACACGACTTTATTGTTGTAAGAAATTATCATCGTAAATGACAACATCGTTAATTAGGAAAGAAAATCCCATTCCTGTAAAAAGTGCAAATTATCGCTTACGATGTTCTTCCTGAAAAGGCTAGATACTGTGATCGATAGTGGGGAATGCCGTATAGGATAAAGGTATCCAAAAGCAAGATGCAAAATGTGGTTACATTTAAGAGCTCGTACACACTGGCGCGATGCGATACCGGTAGAACAATTTCTATGAAAACTTCATGGAAATCGTTCTACCGGTGTCGCCTTGCGTCATCGCGTCGCGCCAGTCTGCACGAGCCTTAATGAAAATCAAAGTTGCGCAATAATAACATAAAGGAAAAAAAACATCGTATAAAATACAAATTCTAACAAACAAGATTTGACGAAGGTTTTATCGTTACAAATTGTTTAGGGACCCTAAAAAGTAATTTGTAACGAACGAGAATGGCAGCCGTGTCAAAATATCATCAATGAATAAGAGTGACAGCCAGTCATCTGGAACCTTCGAAGATATACAACGCTTTGCTGTACATTGCCGCTTTCGTTCGGCGTACACTTCTAAATATCCAACAAAATCGTCAATGCATGGTGTGCTTATCGTTAAAAGCTAGCTTTTTTATTTTGAGGGTGTGTTTCGAACACCTGATCGCGTAAACAGGTGCTGTGTCGGTGGATAGGATATACAAGGGATAAAAATATCGGCCGATTTGTCTGAGGATATGAATATTTATGTCTTTATTTGTTGCTATTTAAATAAATCTTTGTGAGGGCTGTATTTTAACGTTGTTTTTTTTTTTCAAAATGGTGCTCGCCAGTTTTGAAGATGGTGCGTCGTAAAGGTAGGTACATATTTTTATAATAGAGTAGAAATAATTCATACTTTAGAATAAGAAGTAATAAATAAGAAACGTTACGAACCGAACTTTTGATGTGGTGTATTAACTGAGGAGTGTTATTTTATTTACTAGGAAGGAAGCTAAGTTTTTATTTGTGTAGGAATGTCATGTCATTCACAACTATTAAACAAAAACCTCTCTATATTTTATCAAACTCGTATCCCAGGACATATCCCGACCACAAGTCTCATGTGAACCTTAACCTCCTAACATTCGGCGGAGACGGTTGCATGGCATGTGCGTTTTGTTTTTTTCACTAATTATTAATTCATTATACACCTCAATTATTAATTATATCGAAGTAATTTGAAGGCATGTTAACGTTAATTGCCTGTAAGTTGTACATAATTTTGCATTTTTAACGGAAAAGCGTTCGCACTTTTCGGTTAAACAATTTCTGACAGTTTATTTTCATTTCGCGTTTTTTAGTTCAAGTTTCTTCAAGTGACAACCCTATATTATAACTTCTTATATCGTGAGGTCAGCAGTGCTATTCTATCGAAAGTAAAGAATGTAAAGATTAGCGGGATAATTGCGTAACACACAAAAACTGACAATAATTGATCGCAATTTCTTTCATTTTGACAATTCAGCCACGTTTATTGAAAGAATGAAAGAAAGAAAGAAAATAAATTTATTTAGCACAGACTAAAAGGCACACAACTTAATATACTACATATAAGGTGTAATTTAAATAACTGCCAACCTCTTGAGGGGTCATTCTACTCTTCATTATGAACAACTTTTACTATGGGACCAAACATGAAATCGCGACAAAAAATCAGCTGGTCCCATACATTTATGTTCGCATAACTCGTCAAAATGTAGAGAACAAATAATTTTTTTTTTCGCGATTAAAGGTTTGGTTCCATAGTAAAAGTTGTTCATAATGATGAGTACAACGACACCTCGAGAGGTTGGCAGTTATTTAAATTACACCTTATATAAAACAAAAAAAAAATCAAACTCAAATAAAAAGTGTAAAGTGCGCTGTAAGAAATTAGCAGGAAAGTGTGCCTCATGGCTGCGCTAAAAAGACCCAGTTCAGCTAATATGCCAGACAACGAGTGCCTGACGCTGGGTTTCAGCTGGACCTGAAGTGTGAGGTGACGGATGTAAATCAGTTTTATACTGCTACGTGTGTATGCATATAAAATAAATAGGGCATTGCGTGACTTACGTTGGGTTATTGTAAGCTCACCACAACGAAAATTCGCCACATTTAAAAATATTGGTTAACTTGCCACAGTGACAAAATAATTCACAACAGGTATAGTAAACTCGTCACAGGTACGTCAAACTTGTTTTGAATGTACCGACAGCAAAACGAGATTTCTTTTTATTCATAATAATCAGTATTATATACATTAATTTTGCGATAGGTTAGGTAAGGTTAGAACTGTGACCAACGACGCGCGAGCCGAGCGAGCGAAGCGAGCGCTACCTCGAAATTGGTCGCGAAATTTTTCTAAGTATTTTTTTCATAGTGCCCCCAAGACGACACTGACCTAAATTTCATTCATTTAAGACAAAAATCAGTGAAACGACCTTTAATAATTCTATTGGTAAATGAGGTATGAGTGAAAATATTATGGATATGGACCCACTTTTAAAGCTGTGGCAAGTTTTCGTGACACAGATAAGACTGTGGCGAGTTTACTATAATTTTTAATTGTGGCAAATTTTCATTATGGCGAGTTTACAATAACCCCTTACGTTGTTGAGCAGACGAATTTATTAAACCTATGAAGCAATGGATTATAAATTCCTTCAAAACTCACGGATTGCGATTGAAACTGTGTTACGCAATTAGGTGCTGTTTCACTATAGAGCTCACTTTGTAAGTTTGTATGCGTTATGAGATTGAGAACAGAGTTTTGAATTAGACGGTAACAAGCACAGAACAATATCAATAATACCAGCCTATTACTGTCCCAGTGCAGGGCAAAGGCCTCTTCTCATTCAGAGAAGGCACAAGCATTGATCACCGCACTTGCTCAAGACAGCTGGCGATTTCGGTCTCATATTGACTATAAGTCCAGGTTTCCTCACGATGTTTGCCTTTACCGATGTCAGTAAAATTGAAAAAGTCACATTGGTACTTACTCGGATTTGAACCTACAACCTCGATCATGAGACCCCTGGCCTGCACCCTAATTGCGTAACACACTATCAATCACAATCTGAATGACTTTGAAGCATATTGTTAATCCATTGCTTCGTATGTTCGAAAAATTTGTCTGCTCAACAACGTAAATAACGCAATGAATGTTGTTGAACTGTCAAAATGAAACCGATTCCGACTGTGTGTTGTGCAACTAGTTGCACAACACACAGTTGTTGTTAAGGCATCAGCACCCTAGGGTGCTGATGCCTTAACCACTGGGCACAGAAATGAACTTATTATACATTTAATTATGATTGTGACTTTCCATGTCTAATGCGAGATGTGTAGGTACCTATATCATGGAATCCTCGTTGTTCATAACCATCAATACGCTACTATTGCACGTCGAGTTCAAAAAAAAAATAGACTCTTAAACATAAAACATGAACAATTTGTACCTAAGTACACGATATATTTTCTATCTATTTGCATACAAACACCCGTTATCTTAATAAAAATGCACAGTTTCGTAGATATACGGTCACCTGTCCACCGCACGTGGCACGCGACGCACCAGTCACGGGCACTCGTCTCAAGTAGATGCATGGAGAGCAGAAGAACCACACATTATATGACACAAATTGATGATGATCAAAGCTATGCATGTACAATTGTACAGTTGTTAAGCGGGTGCTAGGCAACCGTTATCTATCTACACTACAGCGTCTAATCGCGGTTCGTGGCATTAACAGAGAGATCAGTCAGCTCTTAGGCCCGGATTCTACCAAAGCGGAGACGAAAGGAGAGGAGATATGTTCTAAACATCCAACAGAATTTTGTTATTCACACATCTCGTTTCCACTCACCTTCATTGGATATCACTGAGCGGAGATGTACCATACTTGTATGGCGCGATCGAAGCGAAGATGTGAGCTGTACCTCGCAAGCTGGCGACGGCGCGCAGCGGAGACGAGAAGAGATGTGAACGGCGTGCAGTGAGCGGCGCCGGCGCCGCTAGTTCCCCCCGCGTCGCACAACCCGCCAGCTGCGACCGCCAGCACACATGTCCACTCCAGTCTAGCCAGTACGCATCTCCGCACAGCATCGGTGGATACACCCTAGCTGAAAAACACCTCTCCTCGTCTCCGCTTCGGACATCTCCGCTTTGGTGGAGTCCGGGCCAAAAGCTAATCTTGCTGCCTGGGCCCTATTAAATATAATTGAAAATGCGAAATATTTGTCAAAAATTACATAATTAACACATTTTCACGACAGCTACTGTTTAATAAAACAATGAAAACTTACAAAATTGTCAGATTGTCGCATTGTCGCCTGTCACCTGTCGCTTATCGGTTTTATTAAATAGGCCTCAAGGTCTCGAATGCTGAGCTAGATATAGCTAGAAATGCAATACCAGAGATAACAGACTATATAGCAACTGTATTAGTTGACTTCAATTGACATCACCAAAAGTTGGTAAAAGATGAGTCATCATGCGTCACGTCAACCTGTAAACATTTATCTCCATGGTATAATTCCCTCTCAAACACGGGCCTCCAATAAACGGTCTAAAGGAAAATAGGCATATTAGGAAGACGGATTGGTAAACGCAATCTTAATTTAAATACTTGAAAGGTGTTACGGTTGCCATCCTTTGGACGTTATCCCTAGGTCGATGAAAAATCGAAGAAGGAAAGAATCAAGAGTGGGAAGAAGTAAGACTTGCACATCCATTGAGTAATACACTTTCATTCACAAATTTTAATGATATAATGATGGATTTTTAAAGAAATGGCTAATCCATTGCTTCATAATTACGTTTGAAAATTTCGTCTGCTCGACAATGTAAATGACGCAATGAATGTTATTCAATTGTCCAAGTGAAAGGCATTGCAATTGTAAGAGTGTTACGCAATTACCCCGCAGCTTTGCCAGGGACTATAAGAAATGGATCTTCTGTCCTTTTCTACCTGATACAGTATGAAGGGGAGAATGCAAGCAAAAAGTATCGATGATCATTATAATTACTTGAACAGTTATACCATATGTCTTGTTGAACCTACCGAGCTACGGCACGCGCTTAATGTGACATGTGACAATAATAAAGGCAAGGGTGAGCGAGTTTCAAATCGAACGTATTAGAAATAAGTTATTCAACACAAAATTGGGCATTTAGTGGTTACAAAGCATATTTGGCTGTGAGTTTTAATAGGCAAAGTGTGCTGTGCTGCTAAAACTGTTGGAGATTGCCTGATGGATGCCAGCAGGGTAATTACGTAATACATGCACTTACAATAGGGATGATGACAAAAATTTTTTTTTGTCCGTCAGGTAGATTATTAAAAAATATAGGACACGTGTTTTTTCTTTTTTTACGTAATCCAAAGATTACGGCGATTCATTGAGTTAAAATGTGGCATGATGTCACGCCTTGTTACTTACTTATTTAGCTGTGACGTAGCGAGCTCCCACTCTCCAACTTTAATACGTTTTATCTGTCGTTTTTTATTAATATAATAAAGCAAAAAATACGTGCGTAATATTCTGACTGATGACGGACTAAATAGAATTTCTTTTTTTTTTTGCGCAGGCTATTGCAATGCCTTTCATTTTCACAATTCAACAACACTCGTTGCTTTATTTACGTTGCCGAGATGAGGAATTTTTCGAACATAATATTATGAAGCGATGCATTAGAAATGTTCTTCAAAATCCTTCGGAATGTGATAAAAAGTGTGCTACGCTGATGGGCGCATGCAATATTCTGGAATGGCAGATTGAGTGTGTAGTTATGTAGTTATGAGTTGAGTACCTCTATGTTCGGTTTTTCAGACAAGTTTTAAAGTCTGAAATCAGTTTGCGTCATGCCTATGTGCTGAATAGTTGGTTACGTCGTAACCTATTCGCAAATTTTATCAATAATATAACAAGTAAACGTGGAATAAGAAAAATAATATGTTTAAGAAAATTCTCTCCCTTCTCCCTTTCATAGACCTGAAAGCTGATACTAAGAGTGAAGACAGACGAGCGTAATTTTTTGAGTTGTGAGTTGCGTAATTTCTGCTCAGCAGAAATTCTGTTGGGCCGCCAGACGAGCGTAATTTATTCAGTTGAAATTGTTTGTTTGTTGTTGAAATTGTCAGTGAAATTGTTACAATCTTCGAAACAATTTTCTGCAACCTCTTGCCATGCCCTCTATTTTAAAAACTTTTCACTATACGACTTTTCTGATAAATTCCACAGACAAGGCCGTTGTTAGACATCAATATCAATTTTTCCGTGTCTACAAACATTGTGACAAAGAAATTAACGTATTAATTCCCACGCGTTCCGTGATTGACTGTCGATTCCTTCGCCCCCTCTCGCCGCGAACTCATTTCAGCCGGGATAGTGCGCGTGAGTCGGCAGACAACTCATTTTTCGTCGCCGTGTGAACGATACAGGATTTTTGTATGAAACCGAATGTAGCAGAAATTACGCGACTGAAATTACGCGACTCACAACTCAAAAAATTACGCTCGTCTGGCCCTTAGGGCCAGTTTCTCGAACGAAAATGATTGCAAAGTATATGTGACAAATTGAACTGCTGTGATTGGTTGAATGATTTATCAACAGAAAATCGCGGCAGTTTACGCGCGCTTTACAATATGTCACATTAATTTTGCGATTGTTTGCATTCGAGAAACTTGGCATATTATTGGCATCGGTGAGATTTGTGTGCACGACTGTAGGTACATGGTTACACCTTGTGCTAACCTTCCAGTCGGTTAAGTGCCCAGTATAAAAGTAGATACTATTTGTTGAAGTCATATCAGCAATAGTTTCTCATCTGACTCTTATGACAACCACTATAAAATGAAGAGAACTATTCTCAGAAAGGACCCATGGATACGGCTAAAATATATAGGCAACATGTATTTAAGAAAAATAACGCATTACCATTCACAAGGATTTATTACCCGAACTATTAAACGAATGAAATAAAACATGACAGACAATCGGCAAACATCGGCGATCTTCGTTGGTACTCGTGGCAGATGCGCGCGCGCCTCTGCATTATGTTTAAATAATGGACAGTTTATTAAAATGTTAATCAAACGCAATGTGGAACTATTCTCGAAGGGTATAAAAGTGAATTTCTTTTTCGCATCGATTGTAAATGCGATAATTTCGTTTTCTTTTTTTGTGTTATAAAACGGCATTTGTTTTAAGCCATTTAGTCGGTTGATGTATTAAATGGTTAAGCTGGCTGTCTATTTAAAAAAGGAGGATATTTGATTAACAGCCTGAACAAAAACTTGTATGTTTTACTGAGGCCTATCTAACTGACTAACTGCCACTTAGAAATTCTACTTCGATACAATTACTACCTACATATTGTTATAGCAATAAAATATCTGTATCAGGGGCGCAGCCTTCATACAACCCGATTATTTTCAGCTTCCCTTCCGAACTGCCACTCTTCTTAATGTCTTCTATTGCCAAATAATATGGTACAATTGTGTGTGTATAACTATGTATTACATCACATTACTTAAATACCAGTTTAATACGGTCATCAGATTAAATACATTACAAAAATGCCAGATTTTTTTTTCTGAGTTTAAGAGAACTGAACAATTTTTTCTTCGGCTTCCCTCTAATGAAAATTGAAGCTGCGCCACTGATCTGTATAAAAAAAAAATAGATACTGTATTAAAAATCGCTTGTCCCGAGTAGATAGTAAAATAAAGGAACAGTCCATTTTTCAATCTTTATTATCATAGACCTTGAAGAGTTCTATATTCTTATGACCAGCACTAGACTGCCATAGAGTCAATAAATAAAATAAATGTTCAATTACAATTTATTTTTTTTATAAATAAAAGGCGAATATATAGGGCAATAGTAAACAGGTGATGTGTTCGTGCGTGATCTTAAAAATACAAAAAACTTTTTTTACAATAAAAAACAACCGACTTCAAAAAAAAAAAACACTACAAAGTGAAAAATAACTTTAATGTCGGAAGTCGGTGGTTTTTACTGTAAACAAGTTTTTATTTTCACTTTTTAGTTGTGGTACCTACCCCACACAAATTCTAACAACCACTACCTGCTATGTAAATAAAACTGAGGAAGTTATTACTAATATCATCCGCATAGACTAAGTGGGAAAAATACGTATTATTAAAGCTTACTCAAAAACTACCCAAGCAAAGTTAATAAAATTTATGTGGAACCACCGCGCAAGCTTCCTCTAACCAAAAGAAAAATAATTTTCAAAATCGGTCCACAGTATTGACGAAAATATCAATTAATATAATTATAGAAAATATATAATATATACAGACGAATTGACAACCTCCTCCTTTTTTAAGAAGTCGGTTGTCGGTTAAAACATAAGATCAGCGGAGCGCAGTAAATCATAACGTCAAAATAGCGGCGCCGACGCAGGTGTCCGGGCCCTGCGTGAGGTGAGGAGTAAATTGAACGTCTAAGACTTGACGAAAGAACAAAGAAAAAGTGGACAGATTTTGTGAGGGATGATATGAACGAAAAGGGAGCTGTGGGCTGTGACTCATTATGTGACGGCTGACATGGATAAATGGAGTACCTAAACGTAACGTAAATTCGAACAATTTAAAATTCGAATTATAAATACTCGTTTCGTACATAAAGGCGAAAGTATTGTAGCTTGTACAAAACTGCTAGTAGCTTGCATGCCATTGTGACATTCACCAATCAGAAGCATTTGCATGCAACATTTCACATGGGCATGCAAGCTACTTGCCTAGTTTTGTACAAGCTACAGGCACATGCATTTTCGCCCTAATAATTACTTAGTTATAATTACCTAGTTTTAAGACTGTTCTAGTCATAAACATTAACTAAATTGTATGGGATATATCGATTCAAAAATAGTTCGAATTTACGCTACGTTTACTTCGCACATTTGTGCTAGGCCCACAGGGCCACAGGGCAGGCAGAAGATGAAGAGGGCTGTCGCACCTCTCTCGCTCACACGGGACCAACTTTTTAAGAATGTTCTTTATATTTTTAAAATCAGCCAGTATATGTTTCCGAGAACAAAAAGATTGTATATCCATCTACTTTGTTCAGAAAAAAATAAAGTATCAATTAATAAAACATGCAGTTTCTATAAATGATGCGTGTTGCTTAGACTTTTTCGATGTGTGTATATTAAAGAAGAAATATAAGAAGAAAAGAAGAGATAAGAAAGAAGTAATATGAAAGAGAAGGCAGTGAATGATAGCGAGCGTGACGGTTGCCAGGACAGGAGAATGGAAGAAGAAAACGTGTTGCGCCGCCACCGCGTATTCTAACGTGGGGCAAGGACGGGAACATGATGCTGAATGAAGTTATTTTATATGTAGGTATTCCTTAAAACATACTTGATTGAAAACACGATCTAAACCACTGAAGATTGATATCAATATTGAAAGATATTCTTTGGACCACACAGGTTCACTAAACTAACGGGGGGAGGGGGTTGAAGGTTATACGCCGCAGGCTACAACTATTCCACAAAAAGATTTAACTCCAAAAAAACCTTCAGATGAGCAATAAATACGGAATGACAGCGGTAGAGTCAATCGCTCACTGGCCTGCGCAGGCGCCTGCGTCCGTTCTAATTAGAGGGCGCAGGTTCGATCCCAAGCCAGACCGTGTTATTATGTGTTTAGTGCACTTCTTATAATGTGGTCCTTGTTACTGGCGATGTTTCTTGATGATTTGTGAAATGTTTGTGATTGGTTGGTCAAGTTCGAAGATTTTAAGGCCAGGTGCGAATGTTGGAGTTGGATTTAAGTAGGTATTTAATTTTTCAAAGATTCTTAAAACAAAGAGTGCCTTAAAATCAAAAATGATTTGCTTCATCCTCGATTTCTAAGTGTTATTGAGTTACTCAGAGCACACCAGTGGTAGCCCAGTGGTAACGGCCGCGACTTACGAGACTTAGGTCGTAGATTCGAAACCCCGATTTACTTTATGTAAATTATTTCATCACCACTGCTCTTAAAACGGTGAAGGAAAACATTGTGAGGAAACCTGCATGTCCTGGAACCAAAAAAATTAAGACACGTGACATCTACCAACCCGCACTGGGCCCGCGTGGTGGATTACAGCGCACTCCCTCTCACCGAGAGGAGGCCCAGAAGTGGGAACGTTAAAGGCTGATTGTAAATTGAGTTATTCCAATAGAAAATTCTCAGTAGGTACGGCCAACAACTAAAGTCCAATACGTTGCCATTACACATCAAAATTGGCACAAAATGTTTCAACAAAATGCTTTTCAGCATAATTTCATATACCTACTAGCTAAAAGGTTTTTTGTTTTGTTTGGTCTGTACTGTCCCACCGCTGGGAAAAGGCCTCCCAAGGTTTGTTAAATTCTAGTTCTGTTCCGACTTTAATTTGATATTTTGCTCAATAATTTAGATTAAAAAAGCTGAAGTGTTAATCGACTGCTGAATTGCTGACTGTACCATAATCGCAATCAGCTCCCTCTCTTTTTATTTATTTATTTAAACTTTTCACACTTAAAAAAGTATGTACAAAGGCGGACTTAATGCCTTAGGCATTCTCTACCAGTCAACCAAGGGTGGTGAAGAGATTAGATGGCAGGTGCTCTGTTAGAAATGGAACAATTTGTACATAAATAAGTTATGAACTTATAATACACATACACACATATTTACTATAATATATACCTATATTATATACAAATTCAACAGAGAGAGAGGTTTTGAGATGACTACGCTATTTATTTTGAAAATTAAATGCATACCGACTGGTGGCCATCCTGATGTCAAGAGGTAGCGCATTCCAAAGAAGAATGGACTGAATATGAAAGGAAGAATGAACAAAGTCAGAAGTATGAGAAAGACAGAGTAGGAGAAGATTGTTAGAAGAACGAAGATTCTTAGCGTGTGAAGAACATAGATATTGGAAGTGAGACACTAGATAAGAAGGAGGAGTGGGAGAGTCTTTTTTCATGGGACTTATTGTATAATTATCACTTGCTTAAAAAACGGTGAAGGAAGACATCATGAGAAAACCGACATGCCTGAGAGATATTTCTCGACGGCTTGTGAAGCCAAGTCAGAGGCCCATGGGCGGCATAAAAACTCTGACGACCAGGTTAGTAACTAACCACACAAACAAGAAAGAAAATAATGGGACTTATAACAAAATCTGCTTAGCTTTTTCCCAACTATATTGGGGTCGGCTTCCAGTCTAACCGGATGCAGCTGAATACCATATTTTACATGGAGCGACTGCCTATCTGACATCCACAACCCAGTTACTGAGTAACCCGATATCCCTTGGTAAGACTGGTTATCAGACTTCTAGGCTTCTAACTTATGAGATGTCTGGCGAAATATGCTATGTTGGTGTACTTACATCTCTGCCTACTCCTTCAGACATTATTATTGATCAATTTCCTCACGATCTCCAAAGACTTCATGTTAAAGGAAATCACGGTAAAAAGCCGCTTCCTGTTGACAGGTTGAACGTAAAGGCCTGTTCCCACCGGGACTGCGGTGTGTTCTCACGACCGAGGGAACACCCACTCTTATGTACTACTGTTTGCTCTGACACCGTGTGGGGAGGGCAACGGTGAACATGGGACATGTAAGAAATGTTGAAAATTGTGGTTGTGGTTGCTGGTGGAATGCGTCTTTTTTGCTACCAAGTTTGATGTAGTATTTTTTTTTTTTTTTTACTAAAAACCTACTTTTAAAGTTAAAAGCCAGTTCACAAAAAAAAAAAAAAAATTTAAATCATCAGTGTGACAGTAATCCATCAGAAAGTCAACCATTAAAGACTATTATGAAATTTTTCATAAAACCTGCCTCTAAAATAAAATAAAACTGTGCTAGTTAAATTCGGAAAACATACATATACCACTTGTCTAAGCAAGCGGGTCCCATAAAAGACTCGTCACTTAAAAATGTAGCAGTATACAACCTATTCTCAAATAGGATCTATTTCCCACTGTTTACGAGTGTTTAGATGCATTGCACTTGATACTTGCTGCTATATTTTAGAAGGACACTCAATTAGTGCCTAGATAATGTTTTGTTCGGGGTAGTGGCTAAGTAATAATAGCCACACGGATCGATCGATCAGGTTAAGCTACGCTTGCCGTGGTCGGTCCGTCGATGGGTGACCATCTTTATATACCGAGAGTCTTCCGTGCCTCGGTTGATTCCGGCTGTCATTCTTGGATCTTTGACAGTCCTTACGGGTCGTCAGATGCCCGAAAGCTGATAACCAGTTTTACCAAGGGGTATCGTATTACCGAGTAACTGGGTTGTGGAGGTCAGATAGGCAGTTATTCCACGTAAAATACTGGTATTCAGCTACATCCGGTTAGACTGGAAGCCGACCCCAATATAGTAAGAAAAAGGCTAGGCAGATGATGACAATGTTTTGTCGATATTTGTTCATTGTATTTACTAGTTGTAAACAAAAATAAGGAACGAAGCGTGAAATAATGGGTAAAGAGAGATTTTTTAAATAATAAAACACTTTCTAGGTACTCATGATTACAATAACTTTTTTGTAGTTACACAAAAATGATCGAGAAACATTATGGGTAAAACTTCTAGGTATGGAGCTAAAAACACCAAAAGATTAGTCTCGGGTTATCGTAGCACTCTGGACTTCAAT
Source organism: Fissipunctia ypsillon (assembly GCA_947568875.1). NCBI lineage: Eukaryota > Metazoa > Arthropoda > Insecta > Lepidoptera > Noctuidae > Fissipunctia > Fissipunctia ypsillon. Next base: position 18,568,312 of record OX387660.1, on the reverse strand, counting down.
GTGCTACGAAAAATCGCAAGTATCAAAACATTTGATCCGCGTAGCGTGCGCCTACGCAAGTACTTTATCCGTATCTTTTGTATTATTGTGTCAACGATGCCGTATTATAGCGGCACGCAATGCGTGACCCGTGTTTTGAGAACCCCACTTATTTTAAAGCTTGTTAAATTTAAGAGGTGAGCAGAAACCCTCCCTCTTTAAATATTAGGAACTAACTTACGAGTTTATTTTGTTTAAAGACGACTAAGTTTTCTAATAGAAGGTTCAATATAAAACAGTAAAAATAAAACGTGCATTAAAGGTATATTTACACGGTACCAGGCTGATGAAAGATATGAGGAGCCACCTCATGTTGTGACAGGACTACCTACACTTCTTCGACATCCAACTAAAGCGATACAGTTAAAGTTCAAACCATTTAAGCCACTACAAAATTCAACCTTAAACCAACACCTTAAAGTACAAATGAAGAAAAGTACAACACCACACAGAAATCCTGGGAAAATTTCGAGAGGTCAACTCGCCCAATATTTATTATTTACCCGACCAAACAAAATAGGTGTCGATGTAGCCCATTCGTTTCATACAATGTTTGCTTAATCATGTTGGCTCAAATGTTTGACCAATTTGGTTAGGGTACTGTCAATAGAGGCCTGTAGGTAAAGGGACAGGGGTCATGCCTTGACTGAGGTAGGTACAAGTAGTGTGGGAAACCGTGTTTTGTATTGTGTGGCTGTCATTGGCTGTGTATCGGCGCTTGCGCCACGGTTGGGGACCTTTAAGCTTTTTGGTTAGCAAACAGAACGATGGGCCACCTGAGACCTGACTGAAAGTAGATAATTGACTCCAGTGTACATTTGACGTTGAGGTGCTCTCACCTCAACGTCAAATGTACCAATGTACAGACCTCTGTCTGTGAGGCAATTCCTATATTTTTAAGAAAGTTCGCATTTTAATCTCATTCTCTCTCAGTCTGACAAAAATACCTCTAAGGGCTGGTTTAATCAAAGTCTTTTATCGTATCTTTTATCCGCGGAATGAAATTGACATGTGACAGTTTTTGTGTGGAAAATCTGTCAAAAAATCAAAATTTATTCGCTGAATCAAACTAGATTAGGTATAAAAGTTTGGTCGAATTCACCATAAGTTACCAAATTTTTGTTATGTTTTTGACATTAAATGTCGCTTATGTGATTTCGACTACATTTTGAAAGTTTTTAGGGTTCCGTAGGTACCTCAAAAGTAAAAAAAAACAGAACCCTTATAGGATCACTCGTGTGTCTGTCAGTCCGTCTGTCACAGCCAATTTGCTCCGAATCTAATGGACAGATCAAGTGGTACACATATCAATTTCTGTGACCCAAACACAGAGGTGTTACGTAAATAAATGAGTTTAGAATATAGGGGTCAATTTTGGAGGGCAAATAATAAAATTAAAAAAAAAATGCAAACTATACCTACCGTGTGACATTAAAAGGGCTTACTGTGCGGGTCTCGAATAGGTTTATTTTTAATATTTTAAAATAAATAGTTTTAAAGTTATTTAAAGAAATAGACGAAAATTGACCATACTCCCCTTATCTCCAAAACTATTAAGCCAAATTAAAAAATTAAAATACAGAAAATAGTTCTATACCTATAGATTACAGGAAAACCTATAAGAAGTCTATGGTCTTGAAATAACCATGGTGAAACTCTCAAAATTGTGCGTACAAACTTACATTTGCATGTTTATCAACTACTTACAATGTTAAGTTTGTTCTTGTCCCTCTTTGAGGAGTGGCTGGAGAGGCGCCACGGCATCCTCACCTTCCGCCTGACGCAGGTCCTCACCGGACACGGGTGCTTCGGGAGGTACCTGTTCCGGATAAGGCGGGAGGAAACGCCCGGGTGTCACCACTGTGTGGATCGCCCGGAGGACACGGTGGAGCATACGGTGGAGGTCTGCCCGGCTTGGGCGGAGCACCGCCGTGTCCTCGCAGAAGCGATCGGCGGCGGCGATCTCTCGCGTCCGGCCCTGGTCCAGGCCATGGTACGGAGCGAGAGTACATGGGAAGCCATTACCTCCTTCTGCGAAGCAGTAATGCTCGCGAAGGAGGAGGCGGGACGCGTGAGGGAGAGGCAAGCTTTGCGCCCTCACGCCCCTAGTCGCCGCAGGAGACGCCCTGGGCGTCGGGAATTGGCAGCCGATTCCCGGCCACCGTAGGCGCAGGCTTGCGGACGGCGAGCAATGGGTAGCTCGCCGTCCGGTAAGGACCAGGCCCGAGTCGACGGCGCGTTGTGTTCCACGCGCGCCTCAAAGAGATGTCAGCAGCATTGAAGGGGTCCGCTAGGACCGATGCCAGCCAGGGTTGCGGGATGTTCGAAAGAGTTACCGTGGCCCTGGCACAGGCAACAGAAGGAACACGGGTGGGTTTTAGTCAGTAAAAGTCTGACACGCCCTCCCGCTCCGCCCAGAGCGGGAGAAGTCATTTGATGATTTCCCACCCACAAAAAAAAAGTTTGTTCTTGTGATAAATACCTACTTTCTGTCTCTTCCTTCTTCATCCCAACTACGGAACCCATCATTGAGCGTGGTCCAACACGCACTTGGCCGATGTTTAACTACTTACGGGAATTGGCCTTCTAACGTGCTTGTAAATGCAATTCAGGCCAAGAACCCAAGAAAGACTAAACCAAGAAAGGCTAAAGATGAAGACACAGACGCGTAAGCGTAGGTAACTCTCTGTAAAGTATCTAAAAGTCACGAAAGTTAAAATAAAACCGTAAACAGCAACTTCCGTGGGCACTCGTTCATGATTGAGTCCTTAACGAAGACGTGTTCCAGTAATTTTGACATCCGCCGGCATTATAAGGAAGCAGCAAGTGAAAGATATGGATTGGTGCATGCGAGAGTGCTCCAAGATATTTATAAATAGTCCAGCACTCCAGCTTGGAAAGAAAGAAAGAAAAGAGAGAAAAAAAATTATTAAAAAAAATTAAAAAACACGGCTGCCCTGCCAAAAAACGAACTAAAAAGTAAAAATCAACTTGTATTAGTTAATCTTTATATACAAAGCGAAATGTCACTCACTTACTCCCTGACTAAACGGATAAATAAAATTGTCACTGCAGTCGGGGGACCTCTTAGATTAAACCCCCCGACTGCAATAACAATTTTATTTATCCGTTTGTTTGGGAGCTTTGTATATAAATATTAACCAATACAACTTAAATTTATTTAAGGGGGAGGGGTGGGGGGCTTTTCTCCGAAACTCCTGAACCAAAAATTTTGAAAAACATTCAGAAAATAGATCTATTTCTATAGATTACAGGGAAACCTACAAGAAGTCTATGATCGTAAAATAATATGGTAAATCTCTCCTCTCAATATTGTGTGCACAAACTTACCTTTGCAGTTGGAATGTATGGGAGAACATGTTTTTCAACTACAATGTTGTTTGTTCTTGGAATAATTCTGTCTTTTCTTTCCTTATCCCAACTACGGAACCTTTCATTACGCGTGGTCCGAGTGTCCGACAAGCACTTAGCTTTTTTTTTTCAAATACCTTTTATCATTGAAAAAATCTTCTCTTAAAAATGACGCATAATGAAAGTTACATTAAAACGTCGGGAAAGACCACTAATCACTAGGTGTGAATTAATCACAAACAAGCAATTAAAATGGTCATTCGTAAGAACCTGACTCATCCCGTTCCTACGACAGAAACTTAGGTGACAAATATTCGAAATAAATGCTCATAAAACACGATGACTCCCTTCAATATAAGTGGAACGTTGATGTCTTGAAGCAGGAAGCGGCGACGGGCATACAAACTTTGTAATTAATGCTAATAGCTTAATGACTGCCCTACGATACGATACGACGCATGGTTGCATCCAGGGGACCTACTCCGAAGCGAAAATCCAAAGTATCGGCCGAATGTTCTGAAGTTTTCTATAATCCTTTTTTCTATTTCGTTCAAATGAAGTCAAAATGAAGTTCGGTCGGATCCGAACCAACCTGATGAAATAGAATGAAGTGAAGTAGAAAACTTCCGAACATTCGGCCGACACTTCGGAGTAGGCCCCCATAGCGAGACATGGACAGTATTAAGACATCCATTTTTAGGGGAACCGAATGAAAGTTAGATATTAAATTTACGATCTTAAATGTGCAAGATTGGATGCTTTGAAAATGGATAAATAAGTATGTAAAACATGATTAATATACATTTACAATAATCATGTTAAATGGAGGATAAATAAAGTGCAGATAATAATATATGTAGATTAAAACGTAAGTTGGTAAAAATTTACCTATTAGAAGAAGTTGGATAGGCCTTTGGTGTGGGAAGCAACCTGTGTCGACACCCTCGCGCCATGCCATCTTCCTAGCACGGCGGGCTGTGCTGGGGCGGCTGCTGCAGATGCAGAAAACCTCAAACGGCGCAAATATAACAACCTCATTGGGAGCTATATGTTTGAGCCGTTTGGGGTTGAAACACTTGGGCCGTGGGGTCAGAGTGCTCATCGAGTAAATCGGGACATTGCCAAGCGGTTGGTCGACTCTTAACGTGACCAGAAGGCTGGCCTATTTTTAGGTCAAAGAATCAGCATTGCCATCCAACGTGGCAACGCTGCCAGCCTTTTGATGACTAACAGTGATGCGGACGAATTTTTTGATACCCAATGAGCTCTCCCTTTTTTGTTCTTTATACACTTGTAAATAAATTATATATATTTTAGTGTTAGATTCTATTTGTATATTTAAGATTTGTGTATATTACAATAAATGAAATTAATAATACATTATCAGAGTTATTTAAAAATTAAAAGGTACCTACCTAAGTATCCCGTGAGAATTGACTTTTCATACTAACTCCGATAAGTATTTATTTATTTAAACATAACATAACATCACTCCCTGTAATCCCCGAAGGGCAAAGGTCGACCCAAATTTCGCAAGTTCCCTAAGGAAAAACCTAAACCCAATAACACTTTGCCTGACCTGGGAATCAAACCTAGGACCACTTGCTCAGCAGTAGCGCTTGCGACCACTAGACCACCGAGGATAAGTATGATATGCATTACATGGAGAACACATATTAATATGAAAACATCTTTGTAACAGTTTGTGACCTATGTTTGCAAAGTAAATTATTTGATTTGAAGGAGTTTTATCTATCATAATTAATCCTCTGAAGGTGTAAAGGGTATCCCTGGAACAAGTCGAACGGAAAGTTGAAATATGATGCGAATGAAGTAGACGACAGAAGCTATTAAAAAAATATTTATTTTAATCAGCTTATCCTGTCGTAAACACCATTCAATCCACAGTTAAGTGCAGCAAATGTTTATAATTAGAAAATACATAATGTTCCATTTCCCACGCAATTACTAACACCCTGAGAGAGATATTGCTTGATAAACTATGAACCTCCTTACTAATAAACGTATTATATCAGGTGAATAGTTACACACCGATTTCGCTCTTTCAGTCGTCAGTACTTTGACTTTCGAAAGAAGAAGACAAAGCGTTGTGTAACTATACAGACGCTATACAACGTTTATTAGTAAGGGGGTTATTATTTATTTCATGATACACACAGACCACAGAACACATTAATAATAATTAGGTATATATTATTATATTTATAGTTTGTAATAGGTATATGTGTATCTTTATATTTAAATAAATATGTATTCCACAATTTCTCGTAATTGCACCTACCACTGTTTGTCTCTGCATCACCCAAAGGTTGACTGACTGCCTCTGTACTTTTTCTGTGCATGAAGTATTAAATAAATAAATAAACACATGAGAACACAGACGCCACCGACATGTGTGTGTCGAGGCAATTCAGCTTCTAGAGAACACGGACATGGTACCATAGACTAAAGATAACTATACCATTTGAGTTTGTGTGAATGAATAATAGTAACAATGATGTGCATGTAACATTTGAATAAAGTGTTTTTATTTATCAGAAAGTGCTACGGAATTGTGTAAAAGTGCAAATGGACACTATTCTTAGTTATAACGTAATGGCAATGGCAGCGGGTGTAAGGGACAGCCCTCCGCAAACTAACAGGGTGCATTCAGCTCCTTATTTTGAATCATATTTCACCTGAAAATTTCTCAGGAAAATGTACATTTTTTTATCGTTATATCAGTTACTATTTATTCCTTTATTTCAATGTAAAATTACATTCTCTGTACGCAGCACTCCATTTATGTAAATAAAACAGCTAAAATAAAAAGAACTCCGCAATGGACGTTGAAATACTGCGCGGCTGAAGGCTCGCTGCGCTCCCGTTCGCTACTTATGAGGAAACCTTGTAACAGCACCCTAATTGCGTAACACACTATCAATCACAATCTCAATAATTTTGAAGCAAATTGCTAATCCATTGCTTCATAATAAGTTCGAAAAATTTGTCTGCTCAACGAGGTAAATAACGCAATGAATGTTGTTGAACTGTCAAAATGAAACAGATTCCTACTGTAAGTGTGTTACGCAATTGCCCCGCAGGAGACATTTCCTTGCTCGTGAAGGAGGAGGCGGGACGCGTGAGGGAGAGGCAAGCTTTGCACCCTCACGCCCCTAGTCGCCGCAGGAGATGCCCTGGGCGTCGGGAATTGGCAGCCGATTCCCGGCCACCGTAGGCGCGGGTTTGCGGACGGTGAGCAATGGGTAGCTCGCCGTCCGGTAAGGACCAGGCCCGAGTCGACGGCGCGTCGTGTTCCACGCGCGCCTCAAAGAGATGTCAGCACTATTGACGGGGTCCGCTAGGGCCGATGCCAGCTAGGGTTGCGGGATGTTCGAAAGAGTTACCGTGGCCCCGGCACAGGCAACAGAAGGAACACGGGTGGGTTTTAGTCAGTAAAAGTCTGACACGCCCTCCCTCCGCCCAGAGCGGGAGAAGTCATTTGATGATTTCCCATCCACAAAAAAAAAAAAAAAAAAAAAAAAAAAAGGAGACATTTCCTTTAAAATTATGAAATACCTACAGAATACACGCATGCGAAGTCGAGAGCAAGAGCTAGTTATAAATAAGGCAGAAGTTTAATTATGTGCTTGGTATGAATAGAATTGTGCGAAAGTATGTTTTGCAGAATGGACCAAATTATAAGTTCTTCTATTAGTTAAAATTAAGACTCTTGTCCTTTGACTCTTGTGTACCAATAATGAAGCAAAGACTGCACATAGCTTTGCATAGTAGACCCTTCCATATGAAAGTAGCTATCACAGGATTCACAGGTAAAATTAGCTTACGAATCTATTTTATGCCCGGTTTGGCAATAATAAATGCTACCATTGGTCAGAAAAACGATTCGTTTTTAGGGTTCCGTAGTCAACAAGGAACCCTTAGAGTTTCGCCATGTCCGTCCGTCCGCAGCTTAACTCAGAGACTCTTAGTACTAGAAAGCTAGAATTTGGCATGGAAATACATACATATTATATTAATTACGCCGATAAAGTGGTAAAATAAAATTATAAAAAAAAAGTTTTTTTTAGGGCACCTGTACTTACACGTAAATTGGGGATGTTTTTTTTTTTCTCGTCTGTCCCATGGTGTGGGGTGTTGTTGGATAGGTGTTTCAAAAATTTTTTGGTTTTGGATATTTTATGTGAAAAAATTCACGGTAGTAGTATATTATTATTACAACGAAGTTAAAAGGAAAACTATCATCGCTAAGTAGGCTTCATAAGTTTACGAGTAATAGTTGACCAACTTACATTTGCATTTGGAATGTATGAGAGAACATGTTTTTCAACTACAATGTTAAGTTTGTTCTCGGGATAAATTCATCCCAACTACGGAACCCTTCATTGTACGTAGTCCTACACGCACTTGGCCGGTTTTTGTCTATAGCAACCGAGCATTAAACGAAGTCCAGAGGCAGAAATAACTGGTGGACCACGAAGCTCCATCTTCATTTGACTACGAGATTAGAACAAAAAAATCATGTAGTTAATAAATGAGCAAGGATGAGAACAAAGAGGCTCGCATTTGCCGCAAAAAATCCTTCCAAAAACAATGGTATAGTAAGAAAGGCAACATTTTGACATACAGTCGCAACTCGCAACAAATATCCGTGTCAATTTCCCCAAAAAATAATGGGTTTTACCGTACTAATGACCGGACAAAAGTTCAAAAGGTCTAAACCAGGCGTTCGGTTAAAAACATCACTTTATGGCTATAAGCCCGTGCATTGTGAGAAAGCACGAGAAATGCTAATTTAGAAAAGATTAGCGTTGTAGGAGCCTTTTTCTTTTTTTTTGTGAAAAATCGGTTTTTAAACGATATTGTTATGCGACTGCAATTGCGGTTTCTATTTAGATTCGTCATTGAGAAGATCATAACGGCACTCTGTGCTATGGTTTCTCGGGTTAGTTACAACAGGACTTACTGCCACGACTGCCAGGGCTACCCTAACTTAAAGGAGGTCACGCTTCTTTGTCTTCATCGTAAATAAAAAGTGCTCCCTGGAAAACTATGCCTGTTTCGTCCGTCCAGTGAGATACGACAAACCCACGCACAGAATACCCAAATATATACCGGTAAGTCAATGATATTACAAAGGAAAGATACACTACGTTCATACTGAGCGGCGTTTAGATATCGTTGCGTTGTTATTACAAATGTATAGGTGTACAGTTTTCAACTACGACTGCGATAGATAATACGGAACGTATGATACAGAAAGAGATAGCTATCTGTAGTGTGTTGCGCTTGAAGTACATTAGTGAATCATGAGTATGCGGATTTGCTGAGCGAAATTACAACAATTGTCTGAATTTATCCGCAACAATTTGCGCGCGCTGGTGCTATATCTACCTCTTTATTTATATGTATAATATCATTGCGGCAAGCAACATTGCCGATTATACTCAAACTAAGTAAAAAAATTTAAGATTAAAAATAAGCCCTGGCAGTTAAGAGATGACCAGTCTCCACTGACGGCGCCCGTTCACGAACATGACGCGTGGATCCGAATGATCCAACTAAAGCCTCCGAAAATTCGGGCAGGCTAGTCACAGTAATTCGAAGCAATCTAGTAAACCTCTCACAATTTTCTCACGTAAATCGACATAGGTAGTCATTCATCTGCACCTTGTCCAACATCTTGCGTACAATGATACGTTTCCAAACGAGAATAGTTCCCGTGGCAGCCGACAGATGTCTACACTGCAGCAGATAAAGATTTGTTGTTGTCGGATAAATCCTATGTAGACCGCTGGTTTCGGTCACGGCTTGAGTACGGACAACAGAAATGAAGGGTGGGCAGTTTGTAACAAGCTTTGATGAAAGAAGGTAAACATTTTGAATTTTCATGGGTCTTATCAAGCAATTAGTTGTAGATGAACGGAAAATCAGTAGATTGACAAGGTATGTCAATTATTTTAAGTGACGCATGCATTATTGTTTGCAGAGCATTATTTTTTGACGACGTCAATACGTCTTTTCGCTCAGTGTACTGGTGGTAAGTTAATTATTTCTGACCGACAAAAACATGTAAGATTTTAACCGCTAATAACCACAAGACTTTTTGTAAAAAAAGTTTCGCTAAAGCGTATCTGATATTTTATCTATTTGATTAGTATATTATATATTTGGCTAGGTAGGTACTCATGTAGTCCTTTAAGAAAAGAACACCTCTGTGACGCAGATTTAAAAAGCAAATAAGTTTTATGACAAAACCTTAGATCTTAAAATACTAAATGTCAGATGTCATGAACTAACTAATCCTGTGATATCGTCTACGTTGCTGACGGTATCGAGGCGTGTCGGCCCACTGTGGGAATGTCTGCTCGTGAATCGCCCGTGGCTTATGACAATTTGCATTTTTTTGCTGTCCATACCGACAGAATCGCTTAGATTCAGGTCTAAGTTAGAAGCGATAATATGACGATTGAATTTGAACATCGAACCTATCATTTATATCCTTCTTATACTCATAGATTACCGTAGAAATATGATGGAACTCCATGAGTAGTCCAATAAGCAGCAGCAGAAATTAATCTACACTAACTATCCAAAACTATTTACAAAAATCTACAATTTTCCTGTAGATATTGTGGGTGCGTTTACAGGCATCAAAAACGCTCAGACCACATGCGGCAGTAAGTAAAATATACAGCATAACCTAAGCAATTAGCATCACCTTTGTACGATTTTTTCTGTTCCTTTCTTCCTGTTTGTTTATATGTGTGTACATAAACTGTAAAATAAATAAATACAGAAAACCGCAAAACGCAAACAAACGTATTTTCTTTCATTTTATGCGCCGCACGTCCATCATTTTTCGTCCTTCCTCCATCATGTTTCAACATTGTTGAGTTTGGCACCAATCGTATGTGACTCCGGACGCCTGTATACGGGAATCAAAGAAGCTAAATTTTCCGATCCACCATCAGCTCCACGTCACCATATGCATTGTGACGAGCATAAATTGCTTAGCAACCATATTAAAGTATGTAATCTAATCGCAACCCGTGAAATGCTATTAAGTAGTTCCGGTGGCCATCTTTGGTCTTCATAATCAGTTCCACTTCACCAAAAGGTGCTTTTTGAGAGTAAATACACAAGTTACTATAAAAAATACCCAAATCGCTACAGATGTGCCTATACAATTTGAGGATTTCCTTCGATTTCCATGGATTCTGACTTGGTGATAATGGGACCACCTCGAGAGCATACCCTTTCAAACAAAACAAGAATAAGTATTCAAAATCAGTCCACAATTGACGGAGAACTCGATGAACATACATAAAAAACCATATGTATACAGAAGATCATGTAACCTCCTCCTTTTTGGAAGTCCGTTAAAAATGGTTGAAAACATCACCTGTAGGCAAGGCACTGATCATTAGTGACCACTTACATTTATTCTGAATCGCAGTCTGCTCACGTCTCGCACCGCTCAACTATCCCGCGGCGGTGGCCGTGCTCCGAAACCTTTCTTTTCTCCTCGACCACGCTTCTATATTTGCTAATTGCCCACAAAAACATCGCGTGCAACATTTTGACCTGTAACGGTAGGTGATCTACCGATCGCGTTTTACTGGCCAGTTGTTTATGCACCTCTTTAAATACTATAATAATATTTGTACTATAACTATCTGATAACCGTAGTTGCGGGGAAAAGCGGTGTTGGGCAAAGACGTCTTGGTTGAGCCATTCGCAAGTGTACAACTTAGTGTAATGAAAATGGGAGAAGGCACTGACTCCTGACATACAGGTTTTTACCTATTTTGGGTTTCAGAGGCTTCATTTGATTCTGTAACCTCATATTATGTCAATAAAGATTATTCTAGTCGATTCTGTTCTTAAGTGGACCGGAGTCAGGGCTGCTAAGCTGTTCCACTTCGCAAAGGAGAAGGAGTATAGGAGAAAATATTTAAAGTTGATAGCAAACCTTCAGTCATTGAAGAGGCCAGAAGAGAATGGCAGAGTGTAAATTAGACTCGAAAGAAATCCATTGTCAGGTACAAAGCTTTGAAGGTGTGGAACATTTCCCGTAATTAACTCACAACCTCTTAACGAATCATTGTACTCATCATTATGAAATTTTTTTACTATGAGACCAAACCAGAAATCGTGAAGAAAAAATCAGCTGTTCTCTACATTTATATTCGCATAACTCGTCAGAATGTACAGAACAACAATTTTTTTTTTGTGATTTCAGATTTGGTCCCATAGTACAAGTTGTTCATAATGATGAGCACAATGATCCCCTAAGCGTTAGAAGGTTGTGCGTTAATTCCGAGACATGTTGTAGATATCATGGAGTCCATGGACATGCGATGTGGAAAGAATAAGGAGCTCCTTATACTCCTTATTAATTCCTTACTTTCTAGTCACATGCTTGTGGCTAGAACAGTGTTAAGTTTGATTATGGCTATGAGTGAAGAGCAGACTAGAAAAAAGATGGATAGATTGCGTGAAAGACGATTACATGGTTAGGGAGGAAGTGAATGAAATGAAATTGTTTATTCTGCAAATAGGATATCGGAATCATTTTTACACGTCATATTAAAAAAAATAAGCTAGATGGAGTCGACATTTTCTATGTGACTACCCCTGGGAAGAAATGGCGAAACAAACTCAGGAGTCAAAATCTCTTTTAAAGTCCAGACATAATCTTGGTCAAATCATGTGACGACCATGTAGATCCGTGTCTGAAACGGTCTTTTGAGGAAAGAACCACACAATTTGAGTGGACCTGTCCTGTCAGTGCAAGTATTTGTCAGTAATCGTGTAGCTCAACTCAGGACTTAAGGAGCTCAGCGACTCGACGAACAATACTAAAGAAAAGACATTTTGGTACTGCGATACTGAGATAACGGCTGATAGAGATAATTATGTAATAATGGAAGAATAAGATAAAGTGCGCCGACCCCAAGTAAATTCGGATTAGGATGATGACTGGTCAGGTCAGCTCTTTCAAATAAACATTAATAGGATTTTTTTTAAAAGATTAGTAATGTCTTGTTAAAACAGACCAGCCTGAATTTAGTGAATTTCTAATTGGCGTTAAACCGTTAACTTTTAATTTGCACCTTTTGCGCTTAATAGTACCTACGCTTTCAAACTGCTAAACATACCCAGAGGGTACAGTCATACTGTAAATTAACTTTGGGAGAAATCAATATCGTAATAGCTAAAATATTGTCCAACGTAACCTGTAATCATTTGGTGTTAGTGACCTATCAGCGGTAACATCGCTGCTTCACTTATTTGCACAAACATTGCTATCTGTCTTCCTGGTCCTTTAACAAAAGTTGGTTTCAAGCCAGCGATGTATGCGTGCCATAGCGATGGAGTAACATAATTTTCTTTTTGTTACTTAGTAAAGGATACAGTACGTTTCTCGTTCGTGAGAAAACCCCTATGGCGACAAACGTGGTACATTATGAACTGAGTAGTTAGTTTTTTTCTTAATTTTAGTACCGAATCGTCACGTATTACATGCGTGCGCGCACGTGGGTAAGAAAGGGCAGAGAAAGTAAGGAAAGGTCGCAATTATAATGCTATTGGTAAAGTTTTGACTTTGAGTATTTGTTATTGTTTGATAATAAATGATTGTAAAGGTTGATATATTTCAGTAATATAAATGGGATAACAATTAAAAATAAATGATTGTGTGGGTATACAATATTGGATTAATAAGGTCAAGTGTTTTATTTTTCACTAATTAAATACAGGGTGTAAGGGACAGCCCTCCGCAAACTAACAGGGTGCATCCAGCTCCTTATTTTGAATCATATTCCACCGGAAAATTTCTCAGGAAAATTTACGTTTTTTATTATCGATTTTTCAGTTACCTACTATTCCTTTATTTCAATGTAAAATTACATTCTCTGTACGCAGCACTCCATTTATGTAAATAAAACAGCTAAAATAAAAAAATCAGCAATGGATGTTGAAATACTCGGCGGCTGAAGGCTCGCTGCGCTGCCATTCGCTACGCGCATTTTGCCACGGTAACGATACATTGCGTGTGAAGTAATAAAACAAATCAGTTTTATTGGATTTCCATAATGTTCCTGAAATAATTTTATGTACCGGTCATCTTAGTATGATATACTGAATTCACCCCATCAGTCTGCGGAGGGCTATCCCTTACACCCTGTATACCTACATTAAAACCTAAGGCCTAAAAGACCGGTTGAAGGATAGTATTTTAAAGTTTTTTTTTAAACAATGTAGGTACATACTTACCGCTAAGACCATTAATTACATCACTAAAGTAAAAAAAAGAACGTAACTTACAAGTAACAACCTTACGTTTAGGGGCATCGGTCATAGAGAAGTATCTCTCGCCACGCCCCACGCACCGAGTTACGCGGCACGTCGTCATCAATCGATAACACCCAATCGATTTAAAATCGATAAAGAATCGATAGGTACAACGTGATTTGTGTTTCCGCTACCGGTGTTCACTTGCTTATTACACGACCAGTGATGTGTAATTATAACATTTTGGTCACTTGACACCCCGGGCAGGGTTTGTATTGTGTAATTAAATGTTTAATAACTTGCAATTATTTGATTTATTGAATCATTAGCCTAGTTGTAATAACGGCGGATTTAAAAAGGCCTGTTATGCCCCGCAGTTACACAGATCCTCAAGTCCTAAGCCACTTCTGATTTCTTTACATCAATCAATTGTATCTTTGCTACTGCAAAGAGCACTTACTAGTACTCTCTAGAAACTTTTCATGACTGTCGTAAGCTCCGCCATTTTAATGGGCATCTAAGTTTAACAATGCCTAAGTAGGCAAAACAGACCAACTCTCCGGCTTGAAGTCTTTTAGCAGATTCGATAACATGACCACATCTGAAAAGGAAAGAAATTTTGTTTAAAAAAAAACTGGTTCATGATGGGGAAAACTCATGTCGTAGGTGGAAGTTAATTAATTGACTACGAACTTAAATTATTCGTATATTTAAATCACAACTGGCATTCTTTGACAGTTGTATGAAATGGCTACAAAAAGAATTTCGACAATCCCGATTCGATTGATCAATGATCGATTCCCGGTACTTTCTTGACAGAATGACACGGCAAATTGACGTAGTGTGTCAATAAAATAAAATTGTACTTATCACTGAATATCGCCACTGTACATATTAATTTCAATGATTCAAAATTAAGCCATAAAAATCTGGTAGTGTCCAAGCTCTCATGGAATGCTCGCGTGGTGTGTTGGACGCCTAGGGGCGTTCCCACCGCCACCCGCGCCGCACCACGCCGCCTGCGCAGCTGAACGAAGACAAAGTAACGAAACTGTTTGCACGATACCTGAAGTGGTTTTATTAGCTGGGAATTTTGAGATAAGATTGGACGATTTGTGGACTGAAGACATACCAACAACAGAGTTTCAGACGTCAATTGGACCCGTAATTTTCTTTACACAATTATATACCTAATTCGTAAGTAGTTATTCTTTTGATTGACCTTGGGTGCTAACATAATAATTAGACTATGATATTGTAGAAAAAATACCGCTTCATTTGTACCTATTTTAAATCTTTGCTTTAAGAAACAAGCCTAGTGTTTTAATTCAAGATGCTTCCAGATACTGTATAAGTCTTGTATGTATCTATCTATATACAAAATGTAACATAAATAACGCACAACTCTTAAGGGGTCATTGTACTCATCATTATGAACAACTTTTACTATGGGACCAAACCTGAAATCGTGAAAAAAAATCAGCTGTTCCCTACATTTTGACGAGTTATGCGAACATAAATCTAGGGAGCAGCTGATTTTTTTTTCGCGATTTCTGGTTTGGTCCCATAGTAAAAGTTGTTCACAGTGATGAGTACAATGAACCCTTAAGAGGTTATGCGTTAAATATGTTACACTTTGTATATCCATCAGAAATTAATCCGCGTGTAAGTCGAGCCTCGGGCTTCAGGCACTACAGCCACCAAACATTGGCACTTCGCTGGGTGACACCACCTTCTCGCTCGCTACTTGTCTGCGTCTGGGCGCTCCTTGCGTGGCTCCGCATCGCTGCCAATGCAGTGAAGGTGTCGATTGCCTCGGACACCGCGGCCTATCCTGCAGTAAGAGCGCAGGCCGGACAGCACAGTATGCCAGCATCTATGACATCATCCGTCGGACTCTTGTCACCGCCGGGGGTGCCAGTTGTTTACGAACCCAATGGCTTGGCACGCGATGGGAGGAGGCCTGATGGAATGACCTTAATGCCTTGGTAGGGGGGCCTTTGTTGTGGGATGCAACATATTATTTCGACACTCCTGCGCCATCCCATCTTCCTAGAACGGCGGGCTGCTGCAGGTGCGGAAAACCTTAAACGGCGCAAATACTCCAATCTTATTGGGACTAATCTTATTATGTTCGAGCCGTTTGGGGTTGAAACACTAGGGCCATCATGTGGTCCGAGTACCAACTTAGTTTTTCGAGACATCGCCTAGCGGTTAGTCGACTCTTCAAGTGACCAGAGGGCTGACCTAATTTTTGGCAAAAGAATCAGCATCGTCATACAATGTGGTAATGCTGACAGCCTTTTGGGCACTTGTCCTATTGACAGCGATGTGGACGAATTTTTTGATACCCAATGATTATTTCCCCTCCTTTTTTATATATTTGTACATATCAGAAATTGTTATAAATATAAATCTCATCTTTGTTTTGGCACAACATACGTAATAATGGTAGTGATGAGTATTACATTTACCTCAGCACGGGTCGTTTGTCGCAACATTTTCTCTTTGCCAACTAAACACGTATTAGTATCTGCTATAAAACGGGTGCTGACACTTCATGATATATGATAACGGTAATGAGAATCAGTACAAAGCAATTATCTCGACACGATCCATTTAATTTGAACGCTGAATTAACTTGAGAGATCGAGTCTGGCTCTCTCTGAGGGACACCCAAGACTTTGTGGTTATTAAGAAGAAGAAAGTTTATTATGTTATCTTCATGGTGTGGAAAAGTTTTTAAAATGAGATGAATTCCAATAATATTAGATTAGACTTTAGATTTGGCCTATGCCTTGCAGTGGCAAAATTCAGGCTAGTAATAATAAGTACCTAGGTATAATCGTCGGTTGGTGCCTCATTTCATTAAAAGCGCCTGACGGGTCTTTGCGAGTTAGCTTCGGCCCCTCGTACGCCTTCCAAAGTCCGGAACCCCGAGGTCCACGAGAACAACAATACACACATGTTTAAGTATGAGCTTATAGCCCCGGAAGACCAAGCTACAAAATCAAAGGGAAGAATTAAGTTTACGAAATCAGAAAAAGTTCTATTTAATTTGCTTTAACTAGAACCCATGTGCGGGTACACTGCACATTTGGTCATCATTATATCCTGAGGCATTTCCTATTGAATTAGGCTCTATTATTTCGTCAACCTTACTTTCACTTTCAGAAGCATACGAGCTGCCATCCGAAACCCTTTTTAAACAATCGTGAACGGAGGTAGATAATTTGAAATCCTATTAATCTGTCAAGTTGGCCCAATTCTTGAGATTGGTTAGGTCCCCAAATAACAGGTGGCGATGCCTGAAGACAAACGATATGGTAATGGAGAAACGATAACCCCACCGCATAACGTAGTCACGGCATTTAGAATACCGGGCTCTAAATGCAACAAGTGGGTTGACCCGACACGTACAACCGTGTGTCCCGGTGTTACACCTATTTTGAAAGCGCTCTGTTGCGAAGGTTAGCAGGTTACAACCTAAAACCTAACCTTCGAATTTTAAATCGACAATCGATTTATGTAAAATTCAGATAGGCCGGTAAGTAAAGGTATCGTCTTATGGTTACAGAAGAAGTCGACCATAACCTTATTTGAGAAAGAGTTAAGGATGTTTATTACGACTTTAGTCGATGTCAAGAAATGACAAATTGTTCAAACACATGACTGTATAAAATCTAATCATTTGAATTCAAAATAATTGAGAAGTTCAGAATGCATTCCCCACAAAGTTACGTTGTAACCACAATTACCCTCAGGTTGTGACTTGGGCCATAGTGCAAAGAAATTACTCAAGCTGGATTAGTACTTTCTAAAATATCATTGAAATCTACAATAATCATCGAAATCCTAACAAATATTGTATTTCAATTAAAATTTTGATTAACTCCCTTTTGTTCACAATAATGGCCATCGACCATCTTGCCTTACAAAAGCCAATAAAGCAAAATACAAAAGAAAAATAATATTTGTTATTACTTTGGTTGACTCTACAAATCTATATGAATAAAATTAATTAAAATTTTCCTAACTTAATTAAGTTTTCCATTCATCTACGATTAAGTAAGCTATTGAAGTTATTAAGTTTGACAAAAGGAATGATTTCATTTGTAATAATATATTCATGAATACAACACAAATGAAGTGATAGATTATATCGATTCGTTGAGATGTGTTAGTTCATCGAAGACAGATTTTTAAAGGTTTTAAGGCCACGGAATCTTTGCTAACAGAAATGATTGATTGAATAGCGATGATTCTAGTAATTTTGCACAGATCATCGCGTAGATACAGTTTATAACTAAGAAAGGAAAGAAAAAACTTTGAGTTTAAACAATTATCTGCCGGAACGATTCAAGCTCGTTAATTAAATAACTCATACCTATTCTGTAGATCAATTCCCATGGAGGTAGCAAGGTCAACGCACGGCAGGCACGTTGACTACTGACCGGCAGCCGACCTCCAATCATATCGAAAAACGAATATTTCAATCCCAAGGATCTTCGCGTGCCGCCAAATGCTACCGATTACCAGATTCCTTTACAACGACCGATTATCAAGACCTACCCCGAACCCCGCACTCCTCTCAACTAAGAAGAAAGAGGGGAACATTGATAATTTTCGAGAGGCCTTCAAATATTGGTTGCTCCATTTGAATTTTTGGGATAATCGTTCCGAATTTGAAGCAGGACTGTCTGGTGTCACTTACGGATTCCATTCTCACGAATGAAGTGAATGTAGTAGAAATTAGTCATTCTTTCCCAAAGTTGAGCGTTGCGTTGAGCACGAACGGCTCGGGGCGTTGATCAGAATGCGTTCC
Source organism: Fissipunctia ypsillon (assembly GCA_947568875.1). Classification (NCBI taxonomy): domain Eukaryota; kingdom Metazoa; phylum Arthropoda; class Insecta; order Lepidoptera; family Noctuidae; genus Fissipunctia; species Fissipunctia ypsillon. The sequence goes on along the minus strand of OX387660.1, from coordinate 18,549,756 downwards.
TTTTTGAAAAATGGATGGTCGTGCATAATTCAGTAGGTTGCTATGTAATTTAGATTGTCTATTCTATAGTTGCCGGGCAATTTTTCAACTAGTTGGTCGGGAAGAATATTGAATCAATGAAATTCGTAATATTTTACTGATGATTCTGGATGAATTAGGGCCAAGAGGAAGTTAGTGCGGCCGTGTCTGAACTTTTCACTTAGTAAAGGATCCTGGCAATCTATTTCTGTGTACTTTTGTGTGTGTCTATTTTGTGAAATTAAATACAATTATTAGTAGTGCTACGGCTACGAATTTCCAAAGTATTTTTTGTCCAAAAAACGATCATAAGTACTACTAGGTATCCGCGTTGAATCTGCGATCACCAGTTATTCTACAAAAGCTTCAGCTTATCACAAAATAATCTCGTGTGAAAGTGTTCAATCTAAATTCATATCGGTCGTGATATACGACGGTATAATTTGGCTGATTGCAGTCCAGCAGCCTATTGTTATGTCTTCGCAACAATGAACATAGTGCAGACCACGATTTTTGTGAAATTCCAAACTGTTGATGCGTTTAGAAAAGAAATAAAAGCACGTAATCTTTTGATGTGTATGGGAAGTTGTTTCGAAGCTTTCTTTGTTGAGCTTGAAGAATGAGATATTATTAATAATTGCATATTTTGCAAAAAAAAAAGTTTTGAAGAAGCGGTTACGACTAAATTGAAGTCGAACCGATGAGTGTTGCGATTGTTTAGGGGTCTGTAAATATAGTTTTAATATTAAGAGAACAGGAAATTGGGTAACTTCTTATTTACGCCAGTTTTAAAAACACACCAATTCTTTTTGCACATTTTTTGTGAGATATATATTTTTTTTAACAATCATTTATAAGGTTTGTCCTCAATCCGATTTTTTCACTGACTGGTGAAACTCTTGAGCTAGCCAGATATTTTTTTTCGCGGCTAGGTACCTACTACTTTAAGTTTTCTATATACATAGGTATATAAACTTGTACAAAACCCATAACACGATTTCCTGGTGCTGACCTTTTTCTCCGACAGTAAATAGCGTCGAACGGAATAACATTAAGAGGATGACTTGTCTCCCCGCACTCGAACAGCTAATAAAACTAAATTATAATTAGGGGCTTACCTATCAGCCAAATGTTAGCAAGTTAGATTTGCCCGCCATCGTAGTAAAATCAAAGTCAAAGTCAAATCATTTATTTCAAATAGGCACATAAAAGGCACTTTTGAACGTTAAAGATTAACAAGAAAATAGAATGGATTCTAGTTGCCCCTTCCAAAAGGTAGTTTCGTAAGGAGTAGATAGTCATTGGGAGCCCATGGTAAGTTATCTTGCATGGTTATCTTGCATTTTCACGTGATAATGATGATGATAATCGGGGTAATAGGTGTTCCTACAACAACAAAAATAATAATACACCAACCACCCATACAAAAGTAGGTCACAAAAAAAACAAAAATATATCACTAACCAAAAAGCAATTAGCAAAGGTGGCCGTTTCGCTGTAATTCACCTTCGATTACTTTTAATACCACTGCAAAGTGCATAAAGGGTGCCGCTGTCAAAACATGAGCATTCACAGGTTTCCAAACTCTTTTCTCTGTTTTTTTTTTCTTTTTGCAGGTGCGGAATGTAAAAAAAAAAAGATTTTATGACGGCGCTTGAGGTTACCTGACGGCGCTATGCGAGAGGCACTCAAGAAATAAAAAAAAATACGAAATAAAAATGCTGTTGTAGTATTTGTTATGGCGCTAAGGATCTGTTCGGACCTATACACAGGATAATTAGTAATGGTAGGTATGGGGCAATGTTGCTATTTTGAAAAAGTTTTATTACTTATTTTGTTTTTGAAATCGAAAATAGAAGTTTTGTTAACCTCATGTCAGGGGTGCACACGAAAAGTGACTTGACTGTAATTAATAATTTAGGATATCGAAAATCAGTCTGCGTTAATTTAAATGTTGCGAATATTAAAGTACCTACGCGTAGATAAGTATACAGATGAACAATAAGTGCGATATAACGAAATGATACCCAACTTTTATTGGTTTCTTCTTACATTACCATCAAGGCTGTAACCTGTTCCATTTTTTCTACCTGTCAATTTCGGGCCCCACCCAATTCAAATAATGCGAAACTAATACGCGTTACTAGTGAACCGTTAGTAAGATTACATACTATTGTAGTTTTTTTTACAATTTGGTGAACACAAATAAGCACTGTTCAGCCTCTACTCTGTGGGCTATCCGATTTAACCCGTCGGTGGTCCAGGCAATAATATTGTTAATGATGTGTAAAGTTGCCATTGTGAAAAATGAATTAAAATTGCATGTGTCTGCAGTTTGTGCATTTAAAATAAGAATCGAGGGTTTTAAAAAACAGCTGTTGCTATCCGATAACTTAGCTTGTAATACAAAAATAAAAAATACCTAACTACAATAGTCGGTTGCGTAGATACCAATAGGACAAAAGTTACAGCAAGAAAAAAAGTTGCTTGGCTTCGTAGATAAAAGAAGAGGACTGTTAGCGAAAACCAACCAGCAATAGCGTAACACACTTACAGTAGGAATCGGTTTCATTTTGACAGTTCAACAACATTTATTGCGTTATTTACGTTGTTGAGCGGACACATTTTTCGAACATATGAAGCAATGGATTAGCAATTTGCTTCAAAACCATTCAGATTGTGATCGATAGTGTGTTACGCAATTAGGGTGCTGTCTGTTTGAGTACCCTATAGTAGGTATACCTACAAACCGAAACCAACGAATTTAGAAAATTCTGCATGTTCTTGATGCAACAAAAATATGTAGAAACAAGACACAAATTCACAACAGCTTCGTTGTTTTTATCAAACGTTTACAAAAAAAATCTTATTGCTTTACCACAATACGTGTCAATGGTTGGCCCCGTGTGAAGCCGAAAATCGATGGTAAATCAACAAAGCGTCGAGCGCCACTCTTGTGCAGATCTACAGACGTCTACTACGACTGAACGAGCTTGATACATAACTGATTAAAATAGGAACTAATTACGATTTTGGCGATTTTTGAATGCAGTGAGAGCAGTGTATATGAATAAATTATTAAAAAGCTCTGCTTTTGCTTTTTTTTCCATTTCAGTTAGTTTTTTTTAAAGGAAAATGACATAGCTTGGAAATTATTTCCTAATAAGATAGCCTTCCTACGATATAAAATTTAAAAAAAAAACCTATTATTATCACATAGTGATTAAGGCTTTGGTTGGTTACATACGTTTAACGATAAACCGCTTTATGTCTTGACGGAAATCAACAAATTAGGTATTAATTTGCATGTTCCAACATTATTTATGTGACTGGTTCGTTGATCTAGTGGTCGTAAGCGCTACTGCTGAGTATGAGGTCCCGGGTCCGGTTCTCAGATCGGGCAAAGTATTATTGGGTTTTTCTATCAAGAATTTCTCAGTAACAGCCTGGATACTCTCTTGTGCTCGGTTGATGTCAATAAGCTCACCCCCTATTACATGGGACTTAAACATAACTGGCGAAATGTGAGTGCACATGCTATGTACACCTCTGCTCCTAACCTTCGGGGAATTACAGCCGTAATGTTATTGTATGTGATGTTATGTAACATTATTGGAGCATGTGCTCCACTACCTATCCTGCCCTCTGTGTCCCAAAACATGCAGCCAAAGTGATCTCTGCGCAGCCAGTTGCCACCAATAACGCTGTGGAAGTGGCGAAGTTTTGGACCAACAAGATCTTAAATACAGTTGCGCCAGCGACACGAACTAGAAGTATGTACTTAACATTATTTATTTTCATATTTATCTAGTACCAAAACGGCTTGTCCTCCAAACACGAGGCGGTCAGTATGCAAGGCATAGGGGTGTCACACCCTCACACCCTAAACAAACATCACGGCTCATTGTGTAACCGACAGCACAATAGGATTATGTGTTAGCCAAAAAACTTGAGCCGCAAGCCATACCGAATTGTAAGGTTCTGCACTTATGATCCGTATGAAAAGCGTAAACATGATACTATTTCTTAACAAAAGTTTTCACGCAAAGTCGCTTACCTACCTCTTTTTTGATAGACTTTTGGCGTATGGATTACATATTATGGTTCAGTCTAATAACCTGAAAATGAACCCTACCAACACTTACATTTAAATTGTTATCCAATAGCGGTTTTTTTTTTGACATATCTCGAGACCCTGGGGTCCCGGACCTTTGGAAGGCATACGAGGGGCTGAAGCCAACTCGCAGAGGCCCCTTAGACAATTTTAAATGATGAGGAGGCACCAACCGGCGATTATCCCTGTATGCACTATGCAAGTGCACCCAAGGACAACACCCGGTTTTATCCGATAGCGGTTTTATTATTATGAATGGTTTTTTGACGACTTATCATCACCTTCTAAGTAAATGGCAAACGACATCGCGGCAGGCCCAGACGAAAATGGCGGGATAAGCTGGACCAATAACAAAGATTGGTCCTTGGCAGCTCTGGACAGAGATAGGTGGAAAGAGAGTAGGACAGCCTTTGCCCAGCAGTGGGACAGCTATGGTTAATAATAAAAAGTTAATTGTAAAAGAGCGTGCGTGCGCATTCGCCAAAGCTGTAGAGTAGTTTCGATCGATCGATCTGTGTCATCCCGGCATCGTTGTCAAATCTACCTGCAGAATCTTTCAACCGAAACGGCATTGCAGTTGTGTTCAGGAAAAGCGGGTGTTTTAAATATGATACTTAACACCAAGATAAAATAAGTATTAATAATATCTAGTCTGTAATTCTGTATGATAAGATAAGTACAATTAAGTTCTGTATTCAGAATTACCATTAATACTTGTTGACAGGCCTACACTGTCCTTACATACCTATTAACACTGTAATTTGAAAATATTGTAAAAGCCATTTATTTCTAAAAGAGTAACTGTAGAGTTTCTTACCGGCTCTTCTCCATAGGAAACGACCAATTGGAACCGTGCACCTGACCTTCTGACTAGTTCTGACGTTTCATAAAGATAAGTGCCCATGTCGGTTTTAAACGTGAAATGAAATAATTTTAATTTGAAAATTCGACCCCTTAATTGTTATTTTTTTAGATCAAAAGGTGCAAACCGATCTCTTAAATTAGCACAAATTGGGGATCCCCGCCGGACAGCCCTAGCCGGCAGGTAGGCGCCGGGCGTCGCAGGCGCATCTCGCAGTGCTATTGTTTTCAAAACGTGCGCGCTACCTGCGCTTCGTACGATTATACACTTTTTCATTTACGTTTTTTTTTTGTTTTTTGCTGTATATTTTTTATTATCTAAAGACTTATGAAGAATTGGCGTTATGATGCGACTGATTTTTGTTTTGGCTGCAGAAATAAAATTTGTTGTTTTTTTTTTGTTCGTAATTTGTTGTGCTGCTTGGTTAATTAAGTTTTGAGAGTGAATGAAAAGCCATGAAGATGATAAAATATTTGTGGAGGACTTAAAGTACACAAAAATAAATGGCTTGATACTGGTTTAACAATTTTAAACCAGTATCAAGCCATTTATTTTTAAATTAAAATACTTTATAGTAAGACTAGCGAACCGACTCTGCATCACAAAAGACATTTGGAAACGCTTAGTGCGTCCGTTCGTTCGGTAGTTTTTGAGTTTATCGCGTTCAGACAGACAGACGCGGCGGGAGGACTTTGTTTAGTAAAATTATACCGGTCACGCTCTATACACAAATAAGAAATAACTTTGACTGAGTGAAACGATTTTAATAATAACTTATTTATAAAAAAAAACAACCGACTTCCAAAAAAACACTACAAAGTGAAAAATAACTTTAATTTCGGAAGTCAGTGTCTTTGGTTTAGTATTTTCGTTTCTTGCCACAGACTTCCGAAATTATTCACTGTGTAGTTTTTTTTGGAAAGTCGGTTGTTTTTTTATAAATAAGTTTTAATTTTCAACTTTTTAATTGTGGTACCCCACTCAAATTCTATGTCGCGCTAAGTCGTGTCAGAAGTTTGGAAGACATAGTTTTATCAGGTTTGGACGCCGTCGCCAACAAATTATTTAATCAACCACACGACGTCTGATCGTTGACGAAATCTGTCTTCTGACAATCAAGGCCACACATAACATAAGACTCAAGTAGCGCAATTTGAAGAATAATTACCATTAAAATCATTTACAGTCAGACTGCATCTCACGACAATTCCAATAAGCCGAAACACGGCTAGGATACATTATTGTATTACGGAGTTCCGGTGCCTACCTTCCGGCTTCATCATCAGATCAGTTCGATGGTACCATTTTCGTCAGAACCATTTATTTAAATTTACTTCATCAAAGTTGCTTAACTATCTTAATCGATATATCTTATCGCCACCCGTTAAATACTTGCCATTGAGGAGTTCCCGTGGCCATCTGTGGTCTTGTTCATCAGTTCCACTTCACCAAATGATACTTTCTAAATGCGAATGCTGGACTTGTTGATGAAAATACCAAAATTGCTATGTATATGCCTTTAATATTTGAGGAGTTCCCTCAATTCCTTATGAACCCTATCATCAGAACTGAATTTTGATAAAAATGGAACCAATCTGGAAGTATGTCCTTTCAAATAAAAAAAGAATTTTCTAAATTGGTTTATAAATGACGGAGTACTGAGGTAACAATCATTAAAAAAAAACATAGGTACAACCGAATTGAGAACCTCCTCCTTTTTTTGAAGTCGGCTAAAAATGAAGACTAAAATGTTACATCAAGAACTTAAGATACGAACGATGAGTACATTTTCCAATCCCTTAAATCTCTTAAAAAGAGGTACACAAAACATTAAATATTATTTGTGCTTTTTATAATCAACCCCTATTTTACCCCCTTATGGGATGATTTTTCAAAAATGCTTCACCATATAATTCTTTATTTCCTACCAAAAGCATTAATTTGAATTTTCATATCCCTAACTTAGGTAAGACGCTATCTCTCCACTTCGTCATAGCTATTAGTATTTATTATGTTATGTTTCATTATTATCGTATATTTTTTTGTGATATTTATTTTGGTAGTATAATGTATGTATTTGTATGTACTCATATTTTATGTTTATGTATATATTTGTTTATATTCATATTAGTGTATCGTTTGTGATTTTATGTATTTTGTTTTCTCTTTTACTCTTACACACGTTGTCTACATCTCTTTATCTACTTTCCTATCGCAGGTATGCTGGAAGAGATTTCTTTAGAAATAAGCATCACCTTTGTACGTATTTTTCTGTTCCTTTCTTCTTGTTTGTTTATATGTGTGTACATAAACTGTTAAATAAATAAAATAAATAAGAAATGCTGGGTTTCCCATACAAACTTTCATCCCCTATATCACCCCCTGTAGGATTATTTTTGAGACAAAAATTAGCATATCCTTCCCCAGGATGCCATCTATCTCCTTGCCAAATTTTATCGAAATCCGTTCAGTGGTTCAGTGGCGTGAAAAGGTAACATACAGACAGACAAACAGACAGATAAGAGTTACTTTTGAATTTATAATATTAATTAGTATTAGTATTTCCATACTAATACTAAACAACACAATAACTATAACTAGAGAATATGATTAATCGGACTGACATATACATGTAGTATAAAAATCCAAAAAAAAAAAGTTTAATATTGATGATTCTACTAAACCACATAAACCTTCCGAAATAAATTCTCCATTACGTAGTTAGAAGAAGAACGCGGTCACAGAGACAGACACGAAAAGCGACTTTATAATATTTAAGCATATCGTCTATAGAAGAACGTACCTACATATTTTACCTATAAAATTAAAAACAAAATATTCCTACTTTCTATGTTTACCGCAGCTTCAGCTTTATAAAAGTGAAAACAGTCCTGGAAATGAGGAAACAATCAAAGAAAAGGTATATTTTTTTATACAAATAGAAATTACCTACACAATTTTTCATTCATAACCAAAACTGTTAAGAGTTGTTCAAAGCACATTTTTCTAATTTTAAAGATAGCTCTTTACTTATATGAATTTAATTAATGTTTTTGTCTTTGCCTTTTTCGTTCATTTGGACTTATACAGGAAATACTACGAGTGGTCAAATATGATAATAATATTGTTGTTATTTTGATTACTCAAACAATTGTCGTGTATGTAGATTGCCTTATATGGGTGCGCCAATACAAAGTAAATATTCCGGGTTTCATACTCGATTTATACAATGTGGTTACGACAGTACGATAATAAATTAAAACACTGACCATACCTACTAAAGCTTATGAGTGTGTTCGAATTATCAAATAAACCCTAACAATAAATTAATTTAAAAAACCGGCCAAGTGGGAGTCGGTCTCGCACACGAAGGATTCCGTATCCGTACCACCATACAATATTTAACACTACATATTTTAAAATACGACCAGGAGCTAGACCACAACCTCTTGAGATGGAGCTAGACGTCCTGTATAGCTCCATCTCTTTCTCACACTGAAGTAACATTAAAATAATACTGCTTTACGAGGTGGTGGTTGGCCTCCTGTGCGTAACTGTCCCATTGCGCGGGTGCAAAAATCATTGACTTTCCTCTGGAGAGGGATGCATATATCGGATGTTCTATAGAGTTAGAAAGGGATAGTTACTGCTTCACTATTTTATATCATATCAGATAACCTTCGACTCGATACCGACCACAAGGGATTTTTTTACGTCTGTCTGGTGCGTTTATATCGATGATCCGATAGTCGTACCTGATTACACTTACTTTTTAATTATTCGGTCTAGTGATACTGCTACTGGCCATAAACTACACTGCAAGGTCTACAAAATAAATCATCGACTAGTAGTGAAGTAGTTCAAACAAGATAAATTATTTTTATCCGATGTTTTTTATCCAGCCCTAGATATTTATCGACATAATGATCATTCAGTGCGTCTATCAAATGGAATACATGAGTTTTATACTTTACGACTAATTGGATTTAGTTACCACTTCATTATTATGTTAATCAATTCATTAAAAATAAGTTACAATAAAGAAATAAACATTAAAATTCAAAATGAATGAGTAAATACCACCTAAACGCAGAGCTGTCAACCAGGCATATTCGATCTGATAACGCATATCTACCAAGTCTAGCAGCGACAGAGCTTTTAGACCCTATACAACATGTCCCAGAATTAACACATAACCTCTTAAGGGGTCATTGTATTCATCATTAACAACTTTTACTATGGGATTAATCCTGAAATCGCGAAAAAAAATCACGCATAACTCAATGCGAACATATTAGATAATGTAGAGAACGGATCAGATCTTTTTTTTCGAGATTTCAGGTTTGGTAAAAGTTGATCATAATGATGAGTACTATGACCCCTTAAGATTAAGAGGTTGTGCGTTATTTCCGGGACATGTTGTATAGCACCAAAGCAAAGTCAGCAGATCAGTGGTGCTATTTTGTAAAGATTAAAGATCCCACCGTGAAAATTTAGGTGAAGTGAGCGTGATGTGAACTGTCATCCCACCTTACTCTACTAGGGATTGAGCTCACTTCAAACTCACTTCACCTAAGAGCTCACGGTGTGATGTTTACAGAATAGATCGGCAGACCTACGCAGTGAACGTGCTATCGATCTACAGTATTAGAAATCGCATAAAACACACGAACGTCGAACCAAAAACGTCCATTGTACATCAATTTTGAACTGACATACATCTCAAAACAATGTCGGACACAAACAGAGGGGATCAAGAGAGGAAATGATTAATTAGATGCGCAGCTTCCGCTATAAAAGTCGGTCGGTCAGCCTGCGCGTGCGCTAAACAGCCGGGCAAACTTGAAACAATAGGTGCTTTCATGTTGTGTACTTGTATGACTTGTACAGTCAGCAACAAACGTCGGTAGAAAAAATAAAGGAAAAAAACTTTTTTTTACTCTTCAATTAAATTTAAATCGATACAGAAGTTAAATTGAAAGAATATTGACTGTTAGCTATTATTATGAAAAGCTAAAAAGTTTATCGAATCATTTCGTGTCCATTTTGATGATAATATTTTAAGTAAAAGTGACAGTGTTACTGGACTTTTTTGCTGACCGTACACAGAGTGATCCTTCCTTGGTGATTTTTTGAAGTTGTTAAGTTTTTGGGCATATATTTTAAGGATATCCTGGAGGGATGGTCACTCACTGTTGGTTTGACAGTAAAGCCTATTCGTGGGAAACAAATGTAGCACAACATAAATTCAGCAACATGTTATTGTTTAGAGGATTCTTTTTCACTTTTTAATTTTGTTTGAGGTACTATCGAAGAAACTTACATCTGACCAATTTGAAAACAAAACCCCGTGCACACGATGACCACATCTGTTAGCAAGCGTTACCATAGCGGCCGAGCGCTGCAAGCAAGAATAGTCCTTACGGTGTAAAGATGTTCGTTTCTCCATGGTACCTAAGCTGAGCTGAATAATGGTGGTTACAATATTCTGCTATCGAGCCTCCACACATACATCTACAGGTCTGTGTGTAATAATAATAATGTACCTTTTCTTTAAAAATAAAGTTAAGCTAAGATTTCTTCACCGAATTTGGTGTCCTTAGGGCCGTATGCATCTTAATTCTCGTCAGCGATGTGTCGATGACCGAATTTCGGCTGTGGCGGCTAATCCCAGCGGAGACAAGCCATCGGTGCGGGAGATATTATAGTGCTCAAGTGTGTGCGCAGACACAGGTGCACTGTCTCTTCCCTCACTCATATAGTCCGATGGGACGGCAATCCGACATGACCAGAGAGAGATCAGGTGCAGGATCAACGGCTAAACGTGCTTTCCAAGGCACGGGGGCATCACACCTTCAACTTCCAAACTCCGGGCTGCTACTAACACCGAGAAATTCTTAATGGAAAGACCCAATAATACTGCGCGACCTGGGAACCGAACTCAACGTCAAAGTCAAAGTCCGAACTCTGCAGTCGCGGCAGTCAATCGGGGGAATGATCAATTAGATTGATACCTAAATATATTAGGTAAATATTTAGACAATCTATAATATGTAAGTGCCAATTTCACCAATACAACTGAACACGATCAGCACAGCTAAACTGCGTTCAAGAGCTGTTAGTGTCATTGATATTCCACAACAATGATGACATTGACAGCTCTTGAAAGCGGTTTAAATGTGCTGATCGCGTTCAATTTTATTGGTGAAATCCGGCCTAAGAAGAATAACAAATATTAGAAAATAAGTGGGTTAAGAGTTCACTCTGTCAAGGAACCTGGCATAAAAAGTAATGAACAATACCATTCATCATCACTTCACTACCATTGCAAATATTTTCACAATCACAACACACTCGGCAAACCTATTAGAATTGTAAATAATGACATGGAACAATTAATAAGAAATGTCTTTAAAAATAATTGCCATGTGACTTATCGACGAAGTAGGTAGCGTACAAATTGATTGATTTTAAAACGTAAGTCAAATAGCCAGGGGCTAGACAGTGAGACTGATTATATTGATCTATCACTGTCCAAATCTGTACAGCCGTTTAGATTGTGCCGGACAAACATCGCTACTTTTGTATGCAAAATAATTACCAATGTTGAATTACTAAAACGTCTATGTCGCAGATGGATTGTAGACTCCGCTGTTTTACAAATTCGCTGGTTGTTTTACAAAACAACTGAACGACGTTTAGCGGTTTTACATAATTACTGAACTTTAACACGCAGGATTATAATAGATTATAATAATACCGTCCGAATAAAAAGTAAATAAAATGAGTGAAATCATACCCTAACTCAAGTGAAAACAGTGATTGGACAATTTTAATATAACGTTCTCAGAGTTACATAATAATCACAATTCTAACCTAATCTACAGAAGACAGAAGATACAGGATCTTCCTAGTTTAGGAGTCAGGGCTCAAAAATTTTGTATTGACCGTACTTTTCCCATCTCTTGTACACTATTTCCATTTGTTAATTTCTCTGTCCTCTAGTGAATACCATGTGTACTTTGTGTCAAACTTGTATTTTGCTATTAATAAAGATATAATCTAAAAAAAAATTGAATCTAAAAAAAAATCCAAACCAATTGGTCTGGGTGCCCTAGCTTAGTTATTGCGACCGACTCGGCATTAGAAGCCACACCAAACGCTTATTATGACAGTTATGCCATTATGCAATACGTCTAAACTTGGGTAGCGGAATTGTAAATCGTAGCGCAATGATTGAACTGAACGTTGTTCAGCTGTTTGAGCTGTTATGTAAAACAACTAGCGGTTTTGTAAAACAGTGGATTCTACAATCCATCTGCGACATCTATACTGATTTTTATTGAACAAGCCTGAAAGTCTGCCAACTAGTCTATCAGTCACTCTGACTAATTATGAGCTGCATGCTGCATCCAACGAATAATCCTAATTGATCAACTGTGTACTTAACCAAATGTTGAAAAACATCACCTGTTTGACTCATAGGCAAATAAAACTGTGTAAAGCCAACACGGACTCGGAGATAACTGTTCAGAAGAGGGTCAATCAAATCTCACCTCATTGCAGGAGTACCAAAATCATAATTTTGTTAATTGGCAACACCAATACTGCGCGAAGCTGACGTAAGTGCGACAAGTACCTACTTAAGTTCCAAGTATAGCTGGAATCCTATATTTTTGAACATAATCGCTATAATTAACAGTTTTGCATATATGTGATGGCCATACTCGGATGGTAAACAAACACTGTCTTGGATTGTTGGTATTTCGTCTCCTAATGTACCTAATAGATGTCTTTATTCCTACGCAAGATAATCAAGTCATGAAATGGCAATAAACTTTTCTCTAGACCTATGTTGAATTTTATTTTAAGGTAAGTACCAATTTGGAGGTGTAATATGAGTTTCGTAATCTTACTATGAAAATATAATTGTTGTTTATGCAAACAAACTGCTAACAATATGAAATTAAACCACTTTGAGCTGAAGCCTTAAATATAGTCAAAAAGTTCTTGTGAAATATTTATTTTGACACACAAGACTTTCAACTGTAAATATAGGATTTCTCGCGAGTCCTCCAAAATGTTTCATAAAAAACATCTGACAGATATCACACAATAATCACAATTTGGCATGCGTGTCTGCGGTCGCAATATGTTGTTGGGCCACAGGTGGACGCTACTGCCCACCACCTTTGTGTAATCCCTTAGTCTTCTCACATGACATCCAGGGGCATCGAGGGTGGTTCCGTTCATAATTGGAAACCACTGCGAAAGGCAAGCGGGACATTGATATTTATCAAAATATTAGTCGTAGGTGTCCGCTGTCAAAAAAAATATTTTCTTTTTTTTAACGGCCACCAGATTTATAACATCTTCAGGACTACTACTTCATTACTGGGCGCGTGGAAACTGATGAGTCAGCTGATGGACTTTTAATTCGTTTGCATTCACATTCACAGAAGCATTTTCTAGAGTATCTTACTTTAGTCGTCTAAAGCCTTACCAGATGCTGCTGAATATTTCTAATTTAAAGTAGATTAAGACCGGCTTTTTTATTAAGACCGGCTTTTTTCTTTACTTAGATCAGTATTATAAAAATAACGTATAAGCTCACATTGCTCACCCAATTATCACACGGAGCACCTTTAACTGCGCCTTTGAATGTAAGTAATTGCTCCGACGCAAATTGATATTGTGCAAAAACCTCATACTTGTCACGTGTCGCGTCTGTGGCATCGGATGACACTGTTCCGTTCCACACTAGGGTTGGTAAAACATTGCCCGAGTCTTCGTACTTTCTGAAACGAAAGAAGCCATTCAACAATGTCCTATTTTCAAACATTACGACATGATGACTTATTAAAGTTACGCCCTCTCCAAGTACGAAATAAGAGTTACAATAAAACATTTTGTAACATTATTTCGAGCATAGAAATATTACCTCTCTTAGGCAATCTGTGACGTCAGTAAGAAGTTTCCTTATGATGCAAACCTTTCTTTCTTAATCAACTTGATACAACAACGATTTTGTTACACGACTATTTAAAAATAAACGGTTATGTGGACGCTGACGCAAATACAGTTAAGAAAACAACAATCCTTTCCAAAAAATTTGTAACCCTAAATAAGAGCAACCCCTCTCTGTCACGGGCAGTCATCGTTATGCGTACTACGTAATCCGCATTATATCCAAATAGCCTATAGCGTTCAGCTGCTAACGACACAGATGTCCCGCGCAAATTAATTGGAAATGTCAAGTGCACGAGACCCGACGCCATCTTGTCCCCCCCTCATTCTTTTTATTTTTTTGTCGCGCACGTGGCTTTATTGCGAGACAGCTGGGCGAGAGTGCGTTAACGCACTTGACGTTAGCAACAGTAGCGCAGTAATTGTCCCACCGAAAATATTTTGGCAATTTCCGAACACCTCAAATAATAAATTCGAAAATTATTGCCCTGTTAAATATTGAACTTAAAAGCGTTATAAGTACCTACGTATTCCAATTTCATAAATACTCATACCTTGTAGTTTCGCGAATTTTATTTTAATGAAATGGGCGTTTAATTTCTTTTTAAAACGGCTATTAACACTGCAGTGACATTTGACATTTACGCGGGAAGGTGCATTCGCGAGTTAGACCTGCGTTTGGTTAATGCAAAGTCTGACCTATTTAATGGTATAATTAAATATCGCCGTCTGTTTCCGGCAATTAGATCGAAAGCGATCACTGTTGAATTCCTTTGTTACATTAAAAAATATATTTTGCTCCTTCCGAACACCTTTACTCACGAATTTGAGCACCTGATGCGTTTCGTTCGCAGCTGATGATCCGAAAGCCACGATATTACAACACCTTGACTTTTCGTTACGGAATTTCCTCCCCTTAATTACATTTTATATGTTTTGGCCAGTTGTCTACGAATATCTGCGGTGTCCATATCAATTTTGTCTTTTTTATTGTGAGTTATTTAGCGATAGCACGCGACTCGAGTCTAGACATTTATAGGAACAAAGAGCACAGAATGCCAGTAACATGTTTGGAGAATGGAAACTTTGAATAAAATATAAATAAGCTATTAGGACCGGAAATATATTTTTTGTAACCGTTTATTTGCTTCTTCTTTCGTGACGAATGACTTGAACATTATGTCATTTGGATTATCTCAAACAAATGCAGTTCATTTTTAAGCAATTAGGCAGAAATAATGGTGGGTAGGTATAATTCCTTAAACAATTTGTTTAAAAATAATTACACTTAATAAAAGCAAAACCCACTCTACTTTAATGTAACAATAGTGTAATTTTAGAAATAGGGCGGATTATGCCCACGAAGTAGTTAACAGTTACAAACTGTAAACCCCCTAGGACAGAGGTTCCCAAACTTATTTTGTCTACTGCCCACTTTGAGAATAAATTATTTTTTAGCGCCCCCATTTTTTCACCTACTTAAAAACCACTACATAGATGAAATTACAAATCGCCTTCGAAGCCTTTACACAACGCCCCCTTTTATTTTCTGGGTCTCTTACCTCCCCCCCCCCGCCCTTAAGGCCTGCAGCGTCCACAAGGGAGCGTTATCGCCCACTTTGGGAAAGGCTGCCCTATAACATGGCAGGAAGAGCTGAACAAAACAAATGTTCAACATTAGCCCTGGATCGAACGAGCTGGCAGTCATAGGGGAGGCCTTTGCCCAGCGGTGGGATGATGCAGGTTGACAGTAACAGTTGTTATGTCATTAAAACGTTTATTTAGTTTGTTCATTTACCCCCTTGAAGATTATGACGTTCATGTTGCCGCACTTTATGCAAAAGTTTTCATGCAAAAATGCGGCCACAAACGTGCATTAAGTAGGTACTTACCTCGACTTATATGTGGACGAGGCTTAGAATAGATACATAATAGACTGAGTCCATTTCACACATCCATTGATATCATACTTACGTGTGAATTTAATAGAAATTGGATGAGCAAGTTAACAATACATAAGTACAATTTATTGTAGAACAAACATAATCTCATGACGAATGATTGTTTTGCCCATAGAATGGTTTTGCCGATCACAAACAGACGTCGTGTTGGGAAAATGCAAACAATCTCGTGTGAAGTGTACTTAATCAATATATTATTTCTAGCAACATCCAAAGATTTTGAATTCATATATGTATATTCGCACATTGCCGCAGTAGTAGGTTGCGGTCATGTTTTGTCAGCGGATTGCGATTTGATTTATATTTAGGTCAGTTTTCAAATTACGCCGATAATACGAAACACAGCAACACTAAGATAATCTACTGTTTAAGTTGCAGAAGCGAGGGAAGCAGAAGCGGGCAAGCGAGCGGGGTGTATGCTCTCAGCAAGGAGTAGCTACTGAAATACGTCTAATAACCGTGGAGATACAGGAAGAGGCTTTTGTCCAAAATTAGGGCTATAGATGCGCGATTTTTTTCGTCGCGTGTACTACGCAATAGCTAATCGAGCGTTGAGAGTGCGCGCGTGCTTTATATCGATAAAAAAGGACTAACTATTAAATTCCAAAGTTTCTGAGGAAGGAGCGACTCGTAAGCGACAAGCGCGTGTTTTCGCGCCGAAAAAAAAATCGCGCATAATATGTGTACGCAGCCTAACTTGTTCAAGTATTTAAATAAACAACAAAAACTTTCAAAATTTAGCTGGTTCCGGTGGACCCCCTGCAGCTACATTTCTACCATATTCGCCAAAACTCGACAAAAATGTGAAGATATACCCCAACGTAGACCCCTGTTGAGTCTCCCGTGGACCCCTGGGGGTCCACCTGGACCACTTTGGGTATTAAGGGCCTAAACCAAGCATGAAATGAGACTAGGAGCATTAAATTTTGCACAAAAGTTTCTTATCTAAAAGAAGCACTAAGGAAGGATTTTGGAAAATTCATCCCCTAAACTGAATTTTCCGAAAAACAAATGGAAGTTCGTCATTTGTGCCGATGGGAATACCCATCGCAGCATCGGACACGGCTTGTCTTTATACAAGGTGTAATATAAATAACGCACAACCTTTTAACGGGTCATTATACTCATCATTATGAACGACTTTTACTATGAGACCAAACCCAAAAACCCCGAAAAAAAATCAGCTGTTCCCTACATTTTAACGAGTCATGCGAACAAAAATGTAGGGAACAGCAGATTTTTTTTCGCGATTTCAGGTTTGGTCCCATAATAAAAGTTATTCATAATGATGAGCACAATGACCCCTTAAAAGTTTGTGCGTTAATTTTGTTACACCTTGTATTAAGTTCAATGATACCCGCTCCGCTCATCACTATACTCTAGCCCAGCAGTCCGTTGGCCTGAGTTCTAAACAAGAAACAAACACGTTTGTTAGCTTCGTGTGATATCATCGCATTCAGCACCATATGCGGATGATTGTCGTGCCGATTGTAAACACTATCGTTCGCCTCCTTACGCACCTGTATTGTGCAGCTAAACGATTGTGATGACTGGCATGTGTTGAGAACTTAGATGCCATATGTGTTTTCATTATTGTTAGTGGTTGATAGAATGCGTGGTAAGGTAAACAGCTAAATATATATCGACAATAGGATAGAACACGGAGTAGAGGCAGTCATAATCGGTAGAATTGGAATGCATGTTATTATTGTCTTTGTGAAGATTGACGACACAAACTGTCTACGACTTATGTGAAAATGACATTCGTTCTTTGACGACCATGAATGACCATGGATGATTTACAGAGAATTGGTGACTCACTGTGCTCAAACTGAACCCGATCAACATTGTTGTAGAATATTGAGGGTGAAACTGCGTTCAAGAGCTGTGTGTCATTATTCCAAAGAAAATAATGCCGCTGACAGCCCTTAAACGTGGTTTATGTGCTGATCGCGTTCACTTTCATTGGTGAAATTCACCCTCAATGACTAGCTGATTGCAGGTGAAAACAAAAGATAAATGGGCGATGGGATGTGAAGATTCCCCTTTCAAATGAAGCAAAATCTGTTAGAGAAAAACCGATGATTAATATCGGAACTAAGAAAGGTGGTACTGGGGCTGCCAATCTTTTTTTAGCAACCGTAGGGTTTATAGTACAATTCAAAAGAAAGAAAAGAAAAGAAAGAAAGAAAATAAATTTATTTGGTCACAATGCAAGGCACACAAACAATAGATATATTGTAAATATGAAACCAAACAAAAGAGCTCTTTTGAAGCAAAAAACAAAAATTCAATAAAACTAAAAATACAATTGTCCGCCCCACGGCTGCGCCAAAATAGGTCCAGTTCAGCATAAATGCCAAACAACTAGTGCCTGGCGCTGGTTTTCAACTGAACCTGAGGTTGAGACGTAACGGACGCATAACAGTTTTGTAGTGTAATATATATAGCGGTGATGCATACTCAAATAATATAGTACATCTTAATAGAATGTTGATAATTAGATAAGTGTGATAAATAGTTATAAGATAATGTATGTGTTCAACTGTGAACGTTTAGTAATATCATTTTACTAAATGTAACCAGAGGAGGTACCAGACCGTGGTTGAGAAAAGCAAGGGGCAGGGATGATAGACCAAAAAGAAACGTTTCAATCCAAATAGCCTAGGTACTACAGCAGTTCGAACATACAATCTACGACCACAAAACAAAACACGGCATTTATGTCAGTTTAACCTGTTGTCCTAACAGTTTAAAAGTGGTTACTTTTGAATTGTCAAGGAGTCGGTCAGTAGTAGGTCAGACAGTTGAAGATAGTTGCCCTTAACGCAAATCCCACAAATTTTATAATTAACTAGCTGTGCCCGCGACTTCGTTCGCGTGGATGTCGGAAAACAATTTCCCTATTGAATCGTGAATTTTGGTTCACAATTTCATGCGTTTTAATTTTTTTGCGCGGAGCCCTAATTATTTTTATGAAATATGAGTAGCTTTAGTTATTCTTTATAACATCAGTTATCTGCCAGTCAAAGTTTCGTCAAAATCGGTCCAGCCATTTCGGAGATTAGCCGGAACAAACAGACAGACAAAAATTAAAAAAAAAAATTTGTTTGTTATAGTACCGTAAGTATATACTTTCATATGCACTAAGTAAAAAGCTGTTATTTTGACAAACATCATTGTATAGAAGATAAGCCATCATTACCAGATCATAAATTCAAATCTGCATATAGTCAACGTAATGTATCAAGCCATATCTACATTGCAGTTTGAAACACATCTGGTCATGATGCGATTCGTGCGTCACCTGCTATTTATCTTGGCTAGTATCGATCGGCCATCCAAACACAGACTTATCGTATTCATCCGTGAGATTTCCTCTCGTAGGTACTAATGCGTCAAATTGTAAGTCTTCGTTTGGTTGAGTTTAGAGAGTCTGTCTTTTAAGAGCGGGTGCGGGTGCGGGGGCGGCGGCGGGATCCTAAGTGACCTATTTGTGGCTTTTAGTTGTCTTTTCTTCTGACGCTGTTCTCAGTTACTTGGGTCGGCGAAAAAGATTAGCTCTTCCACTCTTCCCTACCAGCAGTAACGTTTTCGTTCACTATCTTCTCATTTACACAATCCAACTATTTTTCTTTCCAACATACTTTTATGGTGTTGCATGATTAGAAATTAACAGAACTTAACAGAACTTGTACCGTAGTAGGTGTAAGAAACCAAAGGTATGGTGTTACTTCGATATTATGGTTTTGAGGTCGTGACATTAAAACAAAACGTAACGAATAAAAACAAGCTATGTTACCGTATGTAACCGTTATATAATAATGCAAGTAGCTACCTATCTATAATTAGGAATTACATACTCCACTGATAGTGGACTTAATTCACAAAAAATGTCATTCTGTCGATCACATGACTACAATCAGTTAGCAGATCTTTGATTATTATGTAGATTTTATATTATTACAAACAACCTGGCGACGTCGTTAAAAAAACCCCATTCATAGATAAATATTACCCGTCTCTCCACAATTCCATTGCTGCTGTAGGGTGCATACCCGGTAGGCTCTAATAATCCTTCCATATCCTAAGGGCACGTCTTCCCAACCATTATCGCATCCCCCGGTCTACTCCTTGATATGTAATGGCCTATGTAGCCCCATGAAACATGAGGCTACAGGGGCTAGAGTGAATATTTGGGTTCATTCGAGTAATCGAGTCTGGTTAAACCACGCCGAGTCAGTGAGTTTCATTCATTCATACCAACCTGCCCCGACTTCGCACGGGTAGCAGAATAATTTTATGCCTACATTTTTTTTTCTGTCGTAGTGTCGTATCAGTCTGTTGCGTCGAGCTGTTGAGCATGTGGGGTAGAATAAAATGTAACTGATGTTCACCCTACTTGGAGTATTTTACATCGTCATATTTCAGCCAATTTACACAAAACCTTACCACCTCACATAAACCTTCCTCACGAATCATTCCGTCCATTGGTGAAAACCGTATGAAAATCTGTTCGGTAGTTTTTGAGTTTATCGGGTTCAGACAGACAGATAGACGCGGCGGGCAGACTTTGTTTTATAATATGTAGTGATTACCTTACATAATATCGAAATAGTAGTACATAGGTATGCATATTGCTTTTGTTAAAAAATCTATTTAACTTAATGATCTGAGAAATATTCCAATGCAATATTAAGTTCGTAAAGCCCCTAATACTTAGAAAACAAACCATCCAAACGAAAGAAATGAGCACCCTTCCGTTTTAAAGTTTGTATGCGCGTGCAGGACATAATAGATGCTACCCTTCCGATATTCGGAGAGGGACTGACGCGTGGCCGTCACGTGACGACCACGTGGCGCCATCTATTGTGTCTAGAACTTATTATTTCGTGTGGAGGGGAGGTGGCGTGGACATTGCTGAACTAGTGCGGTGAAGGGATCCAATATTCGTTAGAAAGGGAATGCATTCAATCAATAATCAGGAACTAGACCACCACCTCTTAAAGCAGTATTATTGTAATGTTACTTTAGTGTGGGAAAGAGATGGAGCTAGACTTCCTGTATAGCTCCATCTCTTTCTCACACTGAAGTAACATTAAAATAATACTGCTTTAAGAGGTGGTGGTAGGCCTCCTGAGCTTTATAATCCACAATATAGCTATACTCATTATAAATGCGAAAGTAGCTCTGTCTGTCCGTATGTTACGTTTTCACGCCTAAATCATCAAACCGATCGTTATAGACCTTCGCTCAATATTATAGACAGATAAGTGAAGGAGACCTAGAGGAGGATATAGGCTACTTTTTATTGTTAGTAATATAAACGGAATTCACACAGACTGATGAAGTTGCCGGCAACAGCTATATATTTAGTAATTCGTAAAAGTGGGCTTTATTACTCAGGTAGATAGTGACCAAACCTGCAATTTCTACTACATTGCACGCAAGAATATTAATAAGTCTGATAAGTACCTGTTAATCAAATTTTAAAGTGCAATCCAGTGATATCTCTATTATCAATTAGATTATTGGAATTACATTTTATGACATTATCAATATTCACTAGGTACTGATAACGAAAACCGGTTGAAGTCAGTTCTTAGTTTCCGAACAGCTGACGCTGGATTTGTGTGTGTAAAGTTCAGATTGACTCATCCTGAAGCTATGGGAGTCAATAAGTAGATTTGCAATGTGTGCGACGCAGTATCAAAAGGTCTTAGAAGCAAATCGGCCTATAATCTGAATCTAATGACCTATCTGAACCTACTCAGGTGGAGATTCACTGATGACTGTGCCCCGGAGTGCAAATGTGGTGCTGTTCCACAAACAATAGGGTACTTAATATCATATCCGGCGTGTCCTGTTGTCTGGCGTGACATGAACTGATGGACGCTACCGCTAATGAAAGTGCCAAACTCTTAGCCAAATTCTCGTAACCAAATTTCCGACTCTATGATTGCCATCGACACGCTAAGATGAAGATCAAAATGACACTTCAGCAAAACCTCCTTTAACGGCCGAACCCAATAACCTATTTTCGATTGGGACGTTAAAACCATAGGTAGATAGGTTTTTCTATCTCCAGTATGCCAGAACTGGTGGTAGGTTATTGGGTTCGGCTGTTAGCAAATCGTTATACGAGCAAGCAAAATATTCCTTAAACAAAATAATGAAAATGGTAGTTAGACCATGCATACATATACCTTTAACTGTCATATCATGAACATAATTTTTCTATTGTTACCGACCACTAGCCGGTCGATCAACAGCTTTTCTTCGCTATATTTTAGTTCTTTAATAGTTTTAGTTAGGTTAGGATATTATATTTTTATGTTAATAATCAGTTAGTAAAATAAAATTACAAAATAGACATATAATAAAATCTTTGTGGACTTTGTTCCATTCAATATTCTTTTAAGCTAAAAGTGACTTTTTGACTTTGCACTTGCAAGTACCGCAAAAACCGGTTAATAATTTGTTATCATCATAGTTTCCGGGATATCGATTACGATAGACAATTTTTATGATATAGCCGATAAGAACCATAATTATTATCATGGCATAGAAAATGTTGAACTATTTTATTAAAGGCTCATCAATTCCGGCCATTGCAATCCACTTGCGCTCTTGAGGTTCTAAATAATTGAGTTCCGGTTACGACAGTCTTAAAGCCAGATTTCCATGACAACTGACATAACCTCAAAACAGTTTCTATTAAACAATTCAACCGAATCTGTGGAAAAATCACATTCACTTTAAAACAATACTAGTATAATTGCCGGCACGTGAGCACAAATTCCATCTTAACTTTAACTTCCCTCGTCAGCGTGCTCTTGTATTCTGTTTTCTATCTGTATATACAGAGCGTAAGGGACAGCCCTCCGCAGACTGATAGGGTGGTTCAGTATATCATACTAAGATGACCGGTACAAGAAATTATTTCAGGAACGTTATGGGAATCCAATAAACACGATTTGTTTTAATTACCTCCCACGCAATGTATCGCTACCGTGGCAAAACGCGCGTAGCGAACGCCAGCGCAGCGAGCCTTTGGCCGCCGAGTATTTCAACATCCATGGCAGATTTTTTGATTTAAGCTGTTTTATTTACATAAATGGAGTTCTGCGTACAGAGAATGTAAAACAAATTAAAATTGTCCTGACAATATTTCCGGTGGAATATGATTCAAAATAAGGAGCTGAATGCACCCTGTTAGTTTGCGGAGGGCTTTCCTTTACACCCTGTATAAGTAAATATGCCTGATCACATATTGATTTCATTGCTCCCGCCCGTGTGCAACCTGCCGTGATAGGGAATAAGATTCGGTAGGCTTAAGAGTAGAGTTTGTGCTCACGACTCGTGCCGGCAACTATATCAAAATTAAGATGAACGGTTCCAATTTGACATTTCCTATGCAAGAAGTAACTACTTACACTATAGAGGAAGTATGTTTACTCCACCAAAAAAAGACTAAAACAGTAAACCGCCCAAGACAATAAGCATCTATAAATAAACAGTGGATCGATATCCAAATAGACATATCGACCAGATGGCCGAGGATATCCTGTTGGAACAGATTGCCCGCGATAATTATAGTTTGTAAGTGGCGCGTGCGCGGGCAGACACTTGCGCGCGGGCGTCGGATTCGGTGCAGCGAGCCTTGTCACGCGACGCTGCTCTTTGTCCACAAATTGAGCAAACACTACTGGATAGTCTGGATAGGGGAAGTATGGACAAGACAACTAAATCGGCAAATTATTAACCAAACTAACGTTTATACAAATAAATGAATTTCCAAAGCTCCAAATCTACTACTGAATTTAATCTATCAAGAGAAGCTGAGGGTCTATAATAATAACCAAAGCAAATAAACCGATTGGTGACCGCAGTATGCTTATAAGCTCTGCTAGTACTACCCATAGAGAGTGCAGTTATAATGTTTCCAGCCAGGGTCGCGGGATGTTCGAAAGAGTTACCGTGGCCCTGGCACAGGCAACAGAAGGAACACAGGTGGGTTTTAGTCAGTAAAAGTCTGACACGCCCTCCCGCTCCGCCCAGAGCGGGAGAAGTCATTTGATGATTTCCCATCCACAAAAAAAAAAGTTATAATGTTTTTCTGGATTCACTTCACTTTTGAAATGTCAAAAATTTTGCTACCCCTTCGTATTTATGGTTTGGTTTATACTAATGGAAATTAGTTAGTAGAAATACGAAGGGGTAGCAAAATTCGCGCGTTCGTACCAGGCCCAGTGTTCCCACTGGGCCTGGTACGAACGCGCGGATTAAAAACGTAACGTCGATTCGAATGATTTTAAAATTGAAAATTCTCTTTTCTTATTTAGTTTTAAAGTACTTTATTTATATCTATAAGAGATACTACTAGTGCTTATGCAAAAACAGCAAAATTTTAAACCAAAATGCTATAGAAAGTTGTAAATATTTTCGATTCAAAAATCGTTCGAATTTACTTTATGTTTACTGCATTTATGCTAGGGCCTCTGCACATTTTGGCCATTTTGGGATCTCGGATCCTGCAAAATCCTTTGAGATCCTTTCTAGCGTTAGCCTTTTTTGCTATTTATATCCCTAATTTCTAAGGTGTACATAATAAAGATTAATCTATCTATTTAGCGTGGTTACTTAATGAATGAAAAGTCTACTCAATATGTCATTATTTTGAGTCGTGTAATACTTTCTTGGTCTGTTTATTTTACATGAACGACCTCTCCTATAAATTCCAACGTTGCACTGATATTTCTAATTAATTAGAGCATTCATGAAGTCTGTTTTTGCACAAAAGCTACTAGTCCACCAGAGAACAGGTGCCTTATTATGACGTTCTAATGTCATCATGATTCCAGTGAGCGAGAGAGACCTAGCTATACATGACCGATAACACCATCCCTTTTTCGGACTGGAATCATGATGGCATTACTACCTCATAATACGGCCCCAGGCTGGGATCGGAAGCGATTCATTAGATAGAAGTCGCTTGACATAGGTACTCGAATCTTGATAAAAACTATCGGTCAGCCGGCTGGTTAACCAGTCAAGCATTTCCCTGTTCTATGTTTTATTTAAGTTCCCAGTTTTTCTTTTAGTATAAACTGGTGTCAGCAATTCGTACTTTTGATTTTAAAGTAGGACAGCGAGACAAGTAATATTCAACAAAATACAAATGCGAGCGTTGCTTCAACATCCTTGTAACAAAACTTCAGGACTTCAATAAAGTATAAACATTATTAAGCCATAAGCACCATAATTTCTATAACATAGGCTGGAGGATAGAAGACCACATTGGCATCACCGCAGTCTCTTATCTTTCCATAATTATGTTTAGTCGATCTCGAAGAGCTTTACTACTTTTGACAACAGTTCCTGGTAAATTTAAACTTCACTAACTTTCTCATAGGAAAAAATATATCTTGCCGTTTTATGACGTGCAAGTGCAAAAGACATTCCACCTTAGGGTGATAAGGTCAACTATAGGTATTTACGTACTAAACGGCGGGGTAATTGCGTAACGCACTTACAATAGCAATGTTCAATAACATTCATTGCGTTATGTACGTTGTTGAGCATATACATTTTTTAAACATATGAAGCAATGGATTACGACCTTCTTTCAAAATCCTTTGGTTATTATTAATTTGACGGCGCAGCAAGGGCGCCGTCTAGTTTTGTTACGTAGTTACTGGAATCACTGAAAAGGTTGGATAAGAGTGACACTGGCTGGTGACAGTCACTCTAGCAGAGCGTCCCATCGATGGTAGCGTGGCGGCTGTCTTCTGATGACAGAGAAAATATCAGGGGGACCGCCGGGACCGCTATCGTACCACATCCACGACGAACAGTTAGGTACATATATTCCGGCACAATTCTGATGATATTGAAGCTGCTGAACCACTAATACGATGACCACTTCTGGTAAAGGCTATCCTGCGCCGTTAAATTAATAATTTATTTCCTAAGCTAACACCACGTGAAGTGCATCCGAAGAGTGACTACAGGCTTAACATCAACATGAACCAATTTGGATCTTGCATGCGGCTTCCTGCGCCATCGCCATTGAGGCATAGACAGATGTCGTCAACACTCGTGCAGCGATCATAATTTATGGTAAACACGATGTTTATGCTGAACAGGCATAATGACTTCAATTACATTCTAATAAACACTTAATTTGTTATGATATTATAAACTTGTAAGTACTTAGACGATTATTTTTTGTCGTCAGTTATTTTTTCAAGACTCATGGCTAAATAAAAACAGCCGCTCGGGTCGAATGAAGGTTTTAAGCTACACTTGCCAAGGTCGGTCCGTGGATGGATGGCCATCCATAACATACCGAGCCCCTCTGTGCCTCGAAAATGGTCCCGGCTGTCATTCGTAGATCTTTGACAGTCGTTACGGGTAGTCAGAAGCCCAAAGTCTGACAACTAGTCATACCAAGGGTATCGTGTTAACTGTTATCCAGCAACTGGGTTGTGGAGGTCAGATAGGCAGTTTCTCCACATAAAATATTAGTATTTAACTAAATCCGATTAAACTGGACGCCGACCCCAACATAGTTGGGAAATGGCTTGGCAGATTGATTATTTTTCAAGACGCTAATAATGTAGACCGGTATTAACTCTTGTTATAATATTATACTTACATAATTTTTGTGCTACGAAAGGTAGGCTAAATGAGGCTGAAACCTCTCTGGCCTTTACGCTTATCGAATTCTAGTTGGGAAACGCGAACCTAGCGTTCTTCGCGAACCTAGTGTTCGCGTTTCCTGTACGGTAATTGTTGCGGTGACGCTGCCAATTGAACACAGAATTTTAATAAAGAAAGCATAACGTAGGATGCTCCTTGCGATGTGAAAAACAAAAGGCAAGCAGTTGACTTCTACAAAACGTTGGCAGCTCCTGCGTACATCAGGATGTCGGACTTCCGAAACAACTGCTACAGTTTACACGACAATGAGTGATGGCGCATCTATATTTATTTATTTTAAAATAAACGCTTTAACACGCGTAAATAAATCCGAGTTACCGTGTGTCAAGTTTTATTTGAAGGGCTATAAAATATTGCCCCTGTGTTCTGGGATATTTACGTAAAACTATGGAGATAGAAATATTTCTGTCAGGAGATAGCTCAATTTTAGAATAACTTGATAAATATTAATACTACTACAATATTGACCAAACATCGTTTGTAAATAGGGCTTTTTTAAATAATGAAAAAACTTTTTGGCCTATTTGTTACCTTAGAGTTGCTATACACAAAAGTGGGCCGGCATTAATCGGCACAGCCGGGTGGTGAAATCGAATATTTGTAGATGTGAACGGGTTGCAGTAATTGCTTCAGATCGGCTTTGTTGTTTGACAAATACTGCCAAACCGACATGTGTGTAGCAACCCTTATAGACACAGCTTCAGCAACTACCCGTAAACCGGAATACCTAGGCACCTTGGAAACTGAATAATTTTGTAAAATGTTGCTCTCGTTTTCAAGCTAATGAACTATTTCTTTCTTTGTATTAAATACTAGCTGCCGCCCGCGACTTCGTCCGCGTGAAATTTCTTGCTCCCCTGACCCACCCCGTCGCATCGCATCGCCTGCCCGTGCTGTTACTTCGTTTTCGTTTAAGAATTTTTTTAATCCGACTGGTAGTGACAGAGATTAGCGCGTTCAAACAATCAATAAAAAATAAAATGTGTTGATAACTGATAGACTAAGCGCATTTTTCTTACTTAAGCATTTTTATACCCGTCGTAATTTCTAAACGAAAGATCCGATTCGAATAATTTAAAAAGGAATTTACATGTACTAACCTTGATAACGAAATTATTTATTTGGATAAGGATTAATACCATGTTTATGAAAACACCTTGGCATTATTTTAAAACAAATTTGATTACCATTAAAAAGATTATAGTGAGCCAACCGTAAAAGATAGACATATGCTATTGCGGATTTTTTTTAGAACTTTTTAAGAGAAACAATTCCGTCATACATGATTTTTGGGTATCTGTAACCGTTTACGCAGCGCACGCAACGGAAACTCTCAAAAGGAATAAATTTTCCCCATTTTTGCAACATTTTTCATTAATGCTCCGCTCCTATTGGTCGTAGCGCGATGTTATATAGCCTATAGCCTTCCTCGATAAATGAGCTATCCAACATTAAAAGAATTTTTCAATTCGAACCAGTAGTTCCTGCGATTAGCGCGTTCAACCAAAGAAACAAACAAACAAACTCTTCAGCTTTATATTATTAGTATAATATCAGTTACAGAATATAAAAGTCACACATGACAATGTGACTTCACATTTTATGACCTAACAACACATTGTCAGTTGTGACTTGAGAAAATTAAACTTGTGAAATGTACCATGTGCAACATTTGGTAGAAGACGATTACTGACTGAGTTTTACAATGTTTTTGCGCCCGATAGGATTTTCCATCGTGCATTGGTAAAAACTACGAACTTCCATGCAAACTTTCATCCCCTATTTTACCCCTTTAGGAGATGAATTATCAAAACTCCTTCCTTGGTACTCAGTATCTTTATGAAAGGAACTCTTGTGCCTAGAAGAAAATGATTTTAAAATAATGAATTTAAGATTTGCTGTAACCTAATTTATAACACTGACAGAACTCATACTCAAATCTGAAGTGAGTAAGTAGGTCTCAATTAGTCTCGAATCGGGCGCGGAAACAGCAAGAGACACCTTGCTTGCAATATGGTATTTACAGATATAAATGTAGAAATTTTACACAGGGTGACACAATGGGCAGCCTTATCATTAAAAGCGATCTTTTAAAGATTTCCTTTGGATGGAAGATCCTATCATCCAGCATTCGATGGCAATGTAAACATCTGAAGTAAAAGAACAATATGTAAAGAACAATATTAGTATCAGGCCATAAATTATGATGGTATACGTCGACTTATAGGAAAATCTCGGCTTTGTAGAGACGACCGCGACGTCTCTATCACTCGTACATACAGTATTTTTAATCTCACGAAGTGACACGCACTTTACTTGTTTTTGCCACGCTGTGAATGTGTGTGTAAGCGCAGGAGCTCTCGGTACCGACCAAGACAGTGGCGAAGTCGGAAGTGTGTGTGTGTTATGTGCTGACGCTACTCGTCTTCACGCACACATTCACAGCGTGTTTGTACACTTGGTAAACACAAGTAAAGCGCGTGTCGCTTCTTGAGATTAAAAATACTATACTAGGCGCGTTACACACTTGCTTGTTCGGGCCGGTATGATCGACACAGCCGGACAGCAAAATATGTATAGGTAGGGCAAAACTTGGCTAATTCGTGATATGCAGCTATTCGGTGATAGATAATATGTTTTTATTACCAAGTTACTACTGACTTGATAAATGTACATTTTTCAATCATTATAGTATTTGCCACATTTTTAGATATAAGTTAGCAAAGCTTATTTTGTCTACTATATCACAGTAAATTTAAAAAATAATCTGATCAATGAATCGAATTTTACAAGTAAAAAACAAAACTATCACCGATTACCCAAGTTTTGCCCTATATGTATTCGATTTTTTCGCCCAGCCGTGCCGCATCATGGCTTCCGCCGACAGACGCGTCGCGACGCTGGCTACACGACGCGGACCGGACGGTGGGACGCGATTTTACTAGAGTTGCGACGCGCCTGTCTGCCCGAACCAATGTATAGCACCTCTTACCTGTGTGACAGTCAGTCAGTCACTCTAAAGCTGGTACTTATCGACTCCTTATACGATTGCTAATTATTATTAGTGTAGCGAGTGCAGAATAGTCAAAGTCTCCACGTCTAGGCTATTAGATTACCTAATTATGATAAGACGATATCTTTTAACTTTTTTAATTACCAACCAAGGTACGTTTTTGATGTCTTACGCAGGTGAATATATGTCTAAAAGTAGACTAATTGGCAAAACCAGTAATCAAAAAGTACTAGCGATTTTAAGGCCTACGTCTGACCAAAGCAGCAACAATAATTGGTTCATTCACATGTTTGTTTTACTTGATCGCCAATTAACATTAATCAATTAACAAAACTTAATTAAATCGGACTTTAACAAGTCTGGACACAAGATAAAAGATAAGGAGATTTCAGAGAGATAATCTTGTTAGTGATCTTAAAAATACAAGGTGTATCTATTTTTAAACAATGTTAATCTCTTAAGGGGTCAATATACTCATCATTATGAACAACTTTTACTATGGGACCAAACTTGAAATCGTGAAAAAAAAACAGCTTTTCCCTACTTTTATGTTCACATGAATCGTCAAAATGTAGGGAACACCTGATTTTTTTTCGCGATTTCGGGTTTGGCCCCATAGTAAAAGTTGTTCATAATGTTTAGTACACTGAGCCCTTAAGAAATTAACAGTGATTAAAAAATTACACCTTGTAAACCTATGGTTATTTATCCAAATTCAGAAAGGCGGATATACTTTTTCCCGACTGCGGCGGATCCCAAATGTAAGGTAATGTTTTAAGATTATTATTTTCAACGTTATGTTATTTTTTTCTGCTAGTATACCTACTAATAATAGTTAGAGAAAGCAAGAACATTTTAAGCTTTAAAAGTTTAAAGAGTACCTATAAAAAACAAAAAGCAGGTGGCTATTTATGTTATGTGAACTTCGCAAAAAGTTCACTCAATCAAAATTCAAATCATAAGAAAGAAAGAAAGAAAAATAGGTTTATTTGTCACAGAAACACGTGCATACAAAACGATATGAATAATCAGAAAAATAAACAAAATAGAACCACATTATAATCACGAGCTCAAAACAGAAATAGTCGGAAGCTGCACGTCATGACTGTGACAAGAAGGCTTCCACTCAGCATGATGCTGTGCTATGAGGGACCCACAGTACAGCGCTGATTTTCAGTGGTCACCCGAAAAAGACGTACGGAAATCAAGTCAGGTTCAGTGATCAGTACATAAATAGTTACATAACAAAACAAAATACACATATACAATACATAATGTAGTGTGACGAAGTCTGTTGGGAGCTGTATCTTATTAAGGGTATTAGTCACTAACTAAGGGTATTATCTGTTAATATAGGTGTCATATTCCGGTTCCAGGGGCGACAGTTAATAGCCGTATGTCACAGATGTGACAAAAAGCATGTTAAACATTTGTGAGGGGAAGTCAAGACACTTGTCGCGTTTGGCCCGCGTTTTTTGTTTTCTCATATTATTATACAAATACACTTGATACAAATCTTAAATTGACAGACTCTGGCACTCACTGACGGACAGCGCACAGCCTAAACCGCTGGGTTTAGAAGCATGAACTTTTGCACAAAATGAGATTTTGCACAACATGAAATGAAATTTTGCACAAAATGCGATTTTGCACAACACGAAATGAAATTTTGCACAAAATGAGATTTTGCACAAGATGAAATGAGATTTTGCAAGAGAGAGAGAGTTTCATTTCATATACGAAAGTGAGGAAGGAAGAATTTTGAAACTTCATCCCCTAAAGGGGTTAAGTAGGAGATGAAAGTTTGTATGTATACTTACTAATTTCTGCCGTTGGGAAAACCCAACGGGCGGGCGCTCGGCTTGCTGGAATAATAAGATTGAAGCGAACGCGCGCGCATTAACACGATAGATAAATTATTTACATATCTTTTCTGTGGAAGCTACTAAAACAATAAAGGCTTCCGCAGACAGGCGCGACGCGACAGCACGCGACAATGCGACGCGATTCTGGAATGAAGTTTTCATAAAAATTGTTCTACTAGGGTCGCGTCGCGTCTGTCTGCGGGAGCTTTAAAGCAATTGCAAGACTTTTCAGTTTTAATTTCGTTTTTGCAATAATGGTTATTATTACAACCACAAATCGAAAACTTATAAACAAATTAAACAGTAATTATGACACCGGAAATTATGAACAACAAAAAAGGCTGCTAAACACAGTGGTAGGTACCAATACCTACCAATAAAGTTAAACGTGGTACTAATTAAACACGGCATCCGGCTCATTGGCTGTCAAATCGTCGGAACCTAACGTTTTTGCTGCGCGTACCCAGAATGACGTGTTACACTTCAGTCGAATGATCTCTGTTGATTTTTGGTTTGTACACTGCACCGTTGATTTTGTATGGACAAGACTGTGAGATTGGCGTAGCTTATACTAGACAAGAACATTTTTAAAAGTTATTCAAAAAGGGGTAGGAAAATGGAGGCATGTTCCCAGCATTGCGAAATAATTGTAGGATGTTTTCAGGGCTTCACAACGTAATTTTTGGGATATAATGTCAAAGTTTCATGATGAAAATTGCTTTGATACATTACCTACATGGTATATAGAGGAACAAACAGACATTATAGTTTCTATCTTTCTCTTTAGGTAAGTACTCCCTAATATTAAACGTCTCCAGCATTACGAATCCACACGAAGTCACCGGTAGCACCATTTTCGCACCGGAAATGCGAGTCGTTATTCCATTCGCCGATGACATGTGTCTCGGCGTGCGCGCATGTGTCGGAGGCCGCCGCGCCGCGCCGCCAAGAAATTGATGACGTCATTAGTCATGTGAAGTGGCCAGTTTTTACACCGGACCTCACAGGAGAGCTGAGTTTCCGCAAATATTGCTTTGATGTGGTCACTATGATTGACATAAGCGCCCACTGTGGTTTGAACGGGTGTTCTTAAAAAAAAAGAAAATGTGTTGGACCTTTTCTATGTTATTCCGTAAAAGGTCGTATTCTTTGGAGAGAAATTAATCAGTTTTGATTCGAGATTTAAGCTCCAGAATTTGGAATTTCGAATCAAAACTGACAGATTTGACTAAATGCACACGATGTTTTTATTTGAGTTTCTAACAATCGATAGTTATCTTTTGCCAGTCTTTTGATTACTTATAATTAAGAAAAATAACTATGATCTACTCTACTATGATGTGCTTAAAATACTTATAGAAAAATAAAAGTTAAGTACTTAAATAAATAAAAGGATCGTATCGGGGAGTGTTTCGTTTCTTAAATAACTAATTGAAGAAAGCTAACTTCATGCACTCCCAAACCATCAAACACTCTTTCAGATTAAAAATCCAAAATATTATGTGATAAAATTATCTAAAATATTCTCGGATCTCAGATTGTAGCTAGCAGAAAGCGATTTTCCCGTCATTTACCTGCAAATGACAATTTAATCTTACCTACTTTTATCTTTTTGATAATCAGATACATAATCACTTCTTCAAACCACCCAGAAACAACAAAAATACTGTTTATTATCAAATTACAAATAATTTATTATCATCTACAGGTAGGTATACATATTATAAATTAAAATCGCTTTTCGTCGATTTTGATGCAGTTTTCACCATTAGAGAATTTATTCAGGAAGGCTTATGTGTAAAGGGCATTCATATTAAACTTACACATCATAGAGAAATCTCTATGTTTTGTCAAGTCTTAAAAACCGTGCGAAGCGGGGGCGGGTCACTAGTTAAGGAATAAATTCCAACGTTGTACCAACAGGCTCATAAAAAATACCCGCAACAGTTATTTAATTGATACATAAGTATATGATTACCTGTGGGTTCAATCTGGATGTTAAAAAAGCTTAGTTAATCGGCTTTGGAATCACACCTTTTATGTAAAAAATTAAAATATCGTCCTCCACGCACTAGGAGGATGAGACGGTGTGGAACAAAGAAGGGATAGAGCGGGCAACAGTACATAAACGTTAACTTTCATTTTTCTTTCAGTAACGACAAAAAAATCACGGTGCGAAAATTAATTGACTCGTATTGTCTTATTAACCCAGTCTAATGTTTTGCCTAAATTGTTATAATTAAATTATCTTCCTGCCTGTCAGTTTTCGAGACTGTCTCGCTGATCTAGTGGTCACAAGCGCTACTGCTGAGCATGAGGTCTTGGGTTCGATTCCCGGGTCAGGCAAAGTGTTATTGGGATTTTTTTATCTGGAATTTCTCAGTAGCAGCCCGGAGTCTGGATTTGTGCCCGGTTGATGGATGGCAATAGGCTCGCCCCCTATTACATGGGACTTAAAAACATCGAGGGTGTAGTATAGGTACATCTCTGCCCAACCCTTCCGCGTGATGTTATGTTTATGTAAATTATCTTCGTGACAAACATGGGCAAAATCAGGCTTGGTTATCGAAAACTTTGGTAGTTTCACTAGTTTCTACTTTGCCGGAGTCTGGTGGGAAAAGTACTTATTACTAGGTTTCGGCGCTGACAGTCCAGCGTTACCTAGAGGTGATTTGGAGGCCGTTTCAAAGCTAGTTAAGTAATGAGGCTTTTAAATGGAAGAAACAAGAATGTATCACATGGCAGGTAGCCATTACATTACGGATGAACCTATTTTAGCTTTCATTCTACTTTGAACAGAAGTTTCTGCTGCAAACAGCCTAGGAAGCACGGGTGATTTTTTAATGCGATGGTTTTTTATGGCGCACTGTATTTTCAACTCTCAGTATTGAGCAGTGCGTTTAAAACCAAGTGCGCAAAAAAAATCGCCCGTGGGTACGAGGGCTTACATTTAAAAAGTCCCGAGTCTTCTCTATTCCTTTCTTCGTCCTCTTGCACAATAGCACAGAGCCGCATTGCTCGCAGGTGGGTGCACAAAAAAACGAAAGGATTCGCCGCAAGCGCAGGTGCGTTCTCAGGTGCCGCCGGGATTTAGGTTACAGCTTAGAATTAGTTCTTGCATCCATTCTAATTTAGCGACACCTTGTAAACTAAACAAAATTAATTTAATTGGAATGTAATAATTCAAATTAATTTTATGTGTTTAAGTGATTATGTTTTTAGAGGCACTAAAAACGCTATATAATTTAGCGCAATTAGTTTTAATTCAAGGCTGAAAGTTTTTTTTTTTAATTAGGATTTAAGCATGTTAATAGAAGGATCGTATAGGAGGTGTAGTCGCTATTATCAGCGCGTACTCCATCTACTATACTGCATAGAGCGTTCAAATTACCGAAAAGTAGAAACGCTGACAAAGCATCGACTCTAATGTTTAGCAGTTTTGCTGAATTTATTAAAATTCAAATTACTTAAGTAAAGTATTTTTTGCTTTTATTTAGTTTCACCTGTCCCGGTGTCTATCTGTCTGTAATTAAATCTTGCAAGTTAATTTTGACCCACTTCCTGGTTTGCGATTGAGCTGACATTTTGTATGCATATATAAATCGGTCGATAGTGCAATATTATTATGATATGGAACTGATCTGGTTATGGAGCCAGAACGTGGCCATGGGAACTCTGTAACAAAACGACACAACCCTGTCGAGTTTGGGCTCATTTGATTCGTCTTGACAAGGACTCTAGTCCTAGATAATATCCAGGGTCTGTGTACTTACTAAAAAGTAAAAAATAAATACCTTAACGGTTTTTTTTTAAACAAGCTATTTTTAGTTTTTAATAAAAATAACTAAGAAGTTAAAAATATTTTTTTTTCCGATTGGAAATAATAGACGAATAATTTTAATACAAAAGCGTTTTACATTTTAATAGCAAAAGAGAAAAAGAGGATTCTACAAATTTTGTACAATACACTACCGACACACTATTGACAAGTTGGTTATTTTACAGAATTGGGCCCCTGGTTCTAATTGCCATCATTGTATTCCTGGGTTAGAATTCGTCCCAACGTCCCAACGACAACACCAAAACGCCTTCACAATAAGTTGCAAAAAGATCTTATAAATAATTCTTATCCAATTAAAATCTGAACAAAACAAAATAATAATAAATCGGTCGATAGTGCAATATTATTATGATATGGAACTGATCTGGTTATGGAGCCAGAACGTGGCCATGGGAACTCTGTAACAAAACGACACAACCCTGTCGAGTTTGGGCTCATTTGATTCGTCTTGACAAGGACTCTAGTCCTAGATAATATCCAGGGTCTGTGTACTTACTAAAAAGTAAAAAATAAATACCTTAACGGTTTTTTTTTAAACAAGCTATTTTTAGTTTTTAATAAAAATAACTAAGAAGTTAAAAATATTTTTTTTTCCGATTGGAAATAATAGACGAATAATTTTAATACAAAAGCGTTTTACATTTTAATAGCAAAAGAGAAAAAGAGGATTCTACAAATTTTGTACAATACACTACCGACACACTATTGACAAGTTGGTTATTTTACAGAATTGGGCCCCTGGTTCTAATTGCCATCATTGTATTCCTGGGTTAGAATTCGTCCCAACGTCCCAACGACAACACCAAAACGCCTTCACAATAAGTTGCAAAAAGATCTTATAAATAATTCTTATCCAATTAAAATCTGAACAAAACAAAATACTGTAAAAACACGGATTTCACACAAAAGCCGCTTGCAGCGCCGGCGCACATCGACCTGTCAAATAAGACAAGTGTACAGCCAGCATCGGCGACAGGTAGCCCTTTGTTCTCAAACAATGCACAATCACAGACGGAACGTTTTTGTAACACACCTGATTACACCCCTGTCGGAATTAGGGCAACTCTGTTTTTATTTCATTTATTTTTGTGGTTTGATTTTTTTTGCACGTTGTTGCTTTTTTAGGGTTCCGTAAGTACCTCCAAAGAAACAAACAGAACCCTTATAGGATCACTTGTGTGTCTGTCTGTCCGTCTGTCACTGCCAATTTGCTCCGAATCAAATGGACCGATTAAGTTGTTTGGTACACATATGAATATTTGTGACCCAAATACGGAAGTGTAACGTAAATAAATGAATTTTGAATAAGTATGGGGTCACTTTTAACTTTTGGGGGCAAATAAGAAAATTTAAAAAAAAAACTTGCAAACTATACCGTGTGACATATTAAAACAAAAGGGCTTACTGTGAGGGTCTTGAATATACTATATTATTTTATACTTTTAACATTAATATTTTTAAATTTGTTTAAGAAAATAGACGAAATTTGACCATGCCCTGAAAATACTGAGCCTAAAATTTAAAAAGAATATACATAAAATAGTTCCATACTTATAGATTACAGGAAAACCTATAAGAAGTCTATGGTCTTAAAATAACACGGTAAATCTCTCAATATTGTCCGTACAAACTTACATTTGCAGTTGGAATGTATGGGAGAACATGTTTTTCAACTACGATGTATAGTTTATTCTTGGAATAATTCTGTCTCTTCTTTCTTCATCTCAACCTACGGAACCCTTTTTAATGAATGTGATGCTACTGTACAAAATCGCCAATCTAAGTAACAATTTATAAATCTGGGATTGCAGAATTGGAGTGTTTGGTTTGTAGCTTTCATTTGTTTTAATAAGATTATATACGACTGTATTGATTTACGGTTATGGAGTTTAGTCAATTTTATTTTGTTTCACTCCGGATAGGAAATTATGAGCAACCAACTTTTCGGCAGGCAACTACTACAAACTGAAGCTTGCATTGTTCTCCAAAAATGACTCAATAATTAATCATCTGTTGCTTAAATGAATCTCTGTTACGAATAGTTCTTCCTAATTGGCCGATGAGCAAATACGGCAAAACGTTTAGCTTTAAAATACAGCAATACAAAGATTTTTTGTAAAGACCCGTTAATTGGCGTCGTCGCGTCCCCATTACGCAGCCTCCGAGCCGCTGATACGCCTTTGCGCACACAGAATGCACATCTGGGAGCAATGAAGGACTTGGAAATCTCGAAAAGAACTCGTACATGCCACAAATATGGCCAATAAGAACCTTAAGTCAAACGAAATAAAGCTGAATCTAAACAATTTCGGTCTCCGACACCCATTGCTGCGAACACCTGTTTCAACCACAGCATTTATTCATACCTTTGACACAGAAAAATAAGTTTCAACAATTACAAAATAAAGTTGATTTTCAAATGTGTTACAGCGGACTTTGCATTCCTGTTTTGTAGGGATGTTCGCATAAATTATCGATGTTTCTCTCCGCGTGAGCGTTGAGGATATGTCTGTCCCTTTCCTTTGCTTGTTTTTGTTTCACCGCAGCTATGTAGAATGTGTGGACGTGAGACAAGTGCCGGCTCCGAGATCTGCCAGCCCTCATACATTTTTATGTCTGTACGTGTTGTTGATTAAATACATTGTTGCATTTTATTTGATCAGAGATTTTTAAATCAATGTTGGATGTGAATCTAGAATTATTAAATTTATGTCCGTAAATCGTAACGTCATACAAAATATAACTTTAATTTTGAATCAATGAATTAAATAGTTCTTCGTAAGCAATTTGCTTAGAAATGAGTTACTGGTATCGGTTGGTTTGTAAAATACCACTTGATCGACGCCGGGTCACGAGGCTAGTTCATAATACACGAGGTGTCGGCGGCCAGCCGGCGCCACGGCGGCAAACGCGGCGCCTACAATCCTGTCAGCCATATTACCATATCCACCGACCCAAAAGAGACCTTAGCACAGTCCTCACAAAGTTAAATGTCTTTTAACTTTTGTGGCATCAGCTGTGATTTCACCGCCATTTGAATTCTCGCTCTACCACACTAAGAATAATGTTCGTTTTACATTAAACTCTTATTTGATATTGAATCCGTTCCTCGATTTTGAATTCCGAGCAACGACTAAAAGAAAGCAATTTTTTTAAGGAAGTGTTTTGTGTTTAGTATTACATTAATTTAGTTCTTATACAATGATACTCACAAGTAATGCTCGGACCACTTCAGTCTTCGGAGCATTACATTAAATATTTCTCTTTTATGGAGACCAAGTACCAGTGAGTATCGTGATTAATTGTCACATAAGCAAACATAAGGTTTAAATAGATGTTGTACAGGCCACTTAGAGGTCAGTTCTGTTTGGCGCCACTTGTGCACCAGGTGGGCGCTAGTGCTCGCGTTGTTTCACCGGTAAATCTTATTGAACAACTATACACGGCCGAAGTAAGGGCAAGTCAATTAAACTCGGCCGTTGATTGACAGGTCATTGAGTGAGACCACTTAGTTTCTTTAACTTTTTCTCATACGTCCGAACAT
Source organism: Fissipunctia ypsillon (assembly GCA_947568875.1). Classification (NCBI taxonomy): domain Eukaryota; kingdom Metazoa; phylum Arthropoda; class Insecta; order Lepidoptera; family Noctuidae; genus Fissipunctia; species Fissipunctia ypsillon. The sequence goes on along the minus strand of OX387660.1, from coordinate 18,510,846 downwards.
GTTTTTTGTCCGAATACTCCAGCTTTATTACTAAGTAGATAATACTGATACTCAGAAATTGTATGGCATGCCTGTTTATTTATTGTGGAAGGCGCGAACTCACGGCAAACAACATTTCATTCAACATCACACCCGGCAGGTCCAAATTTTTCAAAGACCTCATCAAACACCCAAAAAAATTAAGACGTTAAATAAAACGCGACGAGATTCACGCCGTTTCCTTACGGTCATGGCTAGGTGTCAAAAGCTTTACCTGACCGCTAACACCTACACAGACCAGTGCTATACTGAACCGATATATATTTACTATCTTCGCTGCATTATGTTTGTTCGGGAGTTATCCCTTCACACCTCCACACCGGAGCCGCTACTCAAATTATAATACAAACATTATGAGCCAAACTTTTAGGAATGACACGTATTGTTAATTAAGCTCGCGTTTTCGGGAAACGTGATTATACTGAAAACAAGAAAGACTGCAAAAATCACAAAATAAAAATTATGAGTGACATTACACAGAATGTTTTAATGATGCACACGGCAATTGTGACGCTAATCAAAATGAAAGCAATTCAAATTTGATGACAGTGGACTCCGACGACAATGTTGAGACAATTATTTTCGATCCCTTATGACTTGAATTAATGTGGTAACCCCTGTTTGAGCCCATAAAAATTCACGACAAAACCTGTATAAACTGCTGGAGGCAAAACTTGGTTGTTTTGCGACTCGTTCCCAGAAACCGAGGAAACGTTCGAGCAAAAAGCCGACGGAACAGGATTTTGTATCGACATCGCCAAATCTGGACGCGTTAAGAAATGATAAAGAGGACGCCGCCACCGCAGCCGAGTGCAAACTGCATCATAGCCGAAAAAATCACAACAAGACCAAACAACGAGCACATACTTCCTTACGAGAAGACATTTTGATATATTACTAACATTTCGGAGGAGTTCTGTGTCTGGACGTTATAATGATAGTAAAAAAATTTACATCAGAGTGATCGAGCGTAATTTCCTATGTTATACTTACTGGGCATCATTACACAGTGATGACTTGCATAATATCTTCATCTGGAAAGACTGCGCCGATGATAAATATTACGTTTTATGCTGTGCCGGGCTATTTAGCATGCGACAGCTGGTTGCGAATAAAACGGCCAGTAATAGACCACGATTGTAATATCGATTATCCAATACGAATTTTGATGGGTGTCTTCAAAATGCGGCGTCTGTGCACGGTGCGAATAAGTGTACGTAAATGATGGTATAATGCGTATGCGTGCGTGAGTCACGGATGTTCACATGCGCATGTGGAAATAGCCTGTAAGTTTGTACAAATGTTGAGATACACGGCCGTATAGTGCGGTGTTGTGTGGCGATCTTCACGACAAGTCGCCGCCGACGGCCAGGGAATGTGACCGGCTGGCGCAACAGTGCGTACCGATGTATCGATGTTTAATTAATTTTTGCTCTCTATTATTATTTTAACATAGACACAAAGATTAAGTTTTGGATTTTTTAATTTCTTGAATTTACTGTAGATTCTATTTGATGAAACAATAACAAAACTGCATGCCTTTGGAGTCGGTGGATTTAATCCAGATTGCTAGATTCAGAATTTGAAGATACCTACTTACTCAAAAAAAAAAAAAAAAATGCTGTCGAATTCATTTAAAAAAACATTGACAACCTGTGACTGAATTTCATATTTATACTCCGTCGGTTTAGGTAGTTAACTAAATGTAAACAATCTTGGCATGTCTTTTTATCTAAAAGTTGTCTATAAATTGTATATAAAAATCTTTGCGACTAGGTATTTACTAAATCGATGTTAGCTAATAAACTAAATTTAAATAATCTTTGTGTATATTATATACGACCACTTTAATATAAAAAGACATACCAAGATTGTTTACCTTTAGTTAACTTCCTAAACCGATAGACCATAGAGAAGTAGCGGTTATATTATGTAGTTTATGCATAAGTCAATACTAAACCCACCTCAAGTAAGTAGTTAGTTATAGTGTGAATTGTATAGCCACCGAATCTGTGTAAAACAATCCAACGAGGCGAGGGATCACCATAGATGTTAAACCCTTAGAAATATCGACGAGGTCCACTCGAAAACTGTTTTGCCGTACGATAAAATGCTTCACATATCACACGGAGCGCATCTCTAAGGGCGAGACTGGGCTGGCGCCGTGCTTTTTTACCCCGGCTGACTCCGGCCAACTTTATACCACGCTTCGTTCGCCAGTCGAGCGCAACCAGTCAGACGGGAGGGATGTGCGCACCGTCGCATTAAAACACTACCGAACGTGCGCGTTCGTAACAAAAATGACAATATAGTGCTTTAGTTTTTTTTGTTACTTGAAACGAAACTGTGTCTTATAAAGTGCCAATAAAAGTTGCCTTCAAGTGTTCTCAACCGATGCAAAGGATTGTTTTATTGAAGTTTTTAATTGGATTTGACTTAAGGATATAGAGATGTCGAGTTTCACGACTACAGGAGATGCGACCCAGGCTGCAGTTAAAGGTTTGTTTCTTTTCTTTCGACCTAAGTGTATGACATTGACAATATAATTATTTATTTAAAAATTTATCGATACTTTTGTAAATTAAGGTCACGCACTGGTTACATAACTGTCCTTGCAGCTGATGCACAGTGTGTTCTTATTTATTTTTACTAATATGACAACTTAATGAGATGAGTACATTTAATTTTCTCCATGGGATGGGATATTGGAATAAAATACCTAATCGTAACATAAACTTGTAGAGCAGACACTGTTAATTTTAAGTGCAGCTCTACCATTTAACTTAAAGACTTTTTTTATTTAGGGAAGATGGACAGATATTGATGTTTTGCCAACACAATGACATGATCAGCACGAATGAAGACGGGTTTTTGCCCAATCGTCTCTATCTCTAACAACTAAAAACTAAACAAAAGCTTGTAAAAAATATCAAAATACGGAGGGTATTTTGATTTAATTTTTAGTACAGCGATTTGGGCAAGGTCAAGTTTTGGGCAGAGTTTAGTAACCTCTTTCATAAAAGCCTTAAAGTATGGTATTTGATTAAAACTGCAATAACTACTATTAGCTCTGGAGATAATTATAACAATGGTAATTTTTCCTAGATTTAAGTTTTTCACTCCTGCTTCTTTCGAAGATATAAATATAATACATGATTCCAGATGCATGGCCCCTCTATCATACACATACTTAATAGGTACTTATAACACAATGTAATTGGTAATAACTATAGTATGACATAACCGCACAATTTAAAAAGGTAGTATTCCGGAAGTATGAGATCAATTTTATTATTAGTCGGAGCTTAAATTGTCATAAGATGACCATATATGTGTACTGTGAGATTCGTAACGTAAATATTATTCGTAAGTTCTGTTTACTTGTTCCGATTATGATAATTTTGTTTAGCGATGCTGTATTGTTTTGAAAATCTTGATTTGATTTTGTCTTCATTTCGAAGGTCTTTTAGTTCTTGAAGGTTGTCTTCTGTTTTTTATTTAAGAGTCGTTAAGGCTCTCGCAGACGGCGCGACGCGACAGCCCGACGTGACTCTAGTGGAACAATTTCTCTGAAAACTTCATGGAAATTGGTCGACTAGATCGCGTCTCGTTGTCGCGTCGCGCCTGTGTGCAGCAGGAGCCTTCACAAAGGATCATCTTATGGATTTACTCTTGACATTATCATTACTGCATCATTACCTGAGTTTATTGTCTTTTTATTATCTACTTGCTGTTATATTGCTAGTTTTTGACAATTAAGTTTTAGAAGTACGTTACTTACTAAGCAGAGTTGAGGTGCTTTTAACAGATTTTTTCCTGTTTCTGAAGCACAATGTTTTTTGTTGAGTTAGAAGAGTTCTTGGTGTTATATTTTTTTTGGACATTGAAAACTTATAGGTATGATGTAGATATTTATTGCCATTTAAGGGAGAGCAGCGGTGGCCCAGTGTTAACGGGCCGACTTACGAGTTGTACTACGTCGCGGGTTCGAACCCAGGCAAGCACTTTATTTTGTGTAAGTAAATAATTTCATCACCACTGCTCTCATAACGGTGAAGGAAATATCGTGAGGAAACCGGCATGTCCTAAAACCAAAAATTCGAAGACGTGACCTCTACCAACCCACACTGGGCGCGCGTGGTAGATCACAGCCCACTCCCTCTCGAAGAGAGGAGGCCTGTGTCCCAGCAGTGGGAACGTTACAGGCTGATTATGGATGTTATGCATGATCTAGGAATGTGTATAATCTGTAGGATTAGGGATCCACCCCTATAGGCCCCTGTGGGCGTGGCTAGTTAGTCTAGGTCTAATTAGGTACTACCTAGGTAGGGAAATATTTAGTCAAGTTTTTCTTGTTGAAATTTTCGTTGATATGGTCATATGACAGGCTGTCATTCATAGATATTTGACAGTCGTTACGGGTGGTCAGAAGCCCGAAAGTTTCACAACCAGTCATAACAAGAGGTATTGTGTTACCCAGAAACTGGGCTGTTGGAGGCCAGATAGGCAGTTGCTCCATGTAAATAAAATACTGGTATTCAGCTGCATCTGGTTAGACTGGAAGCCGACCCCAACATGTTGGGAAAAGGCTAGGCAAATTTTTACAGGTAGGTATATCCAAATTAGCTTAAAGATAGGACAAAATGAAGGTGCGGCTCCAGACCAAATACACACTAGTGTACCATCGCGGACATTTGCGGTAAACCACTTTTCAAATGCCCGCGCAAATGTTCGCGATGGTACAATTATTAATCTTATTTCCGGCTTTTCGATGGTTTCTGAACGCTTGGTGAAAATTCATTCATTAGAACTAAGTTAAATAACCTTATTCGGCAAGCGCATACAGGCAGGTAGGCTAGACTATTAGAAAAAAGTCCTATCAGAAGACATTAAAACTAATTCCTACAATTTGAAACCAAAATTCTCATCGTAAAATCTATCAATACTAATTATTAATTTATTCCGAAACAAAACAAACGGTTCATGGCACAAAAAACATGCACATGTTTAAGGGTGAAAAGAAAACCCTAACAAGTGAATAACATTACAACTATGATCTTGCCGTCGGGTTCTTCAAATATAACTCTTATTGTACAGACATAGGGGTCGTAGGAGACGAATGAACATCTATACGGTTGTATGTTTGTACACATGTTGCTATACGGGGGTCGGGAGGTTCGAACAGACTGTTTTTTTAAGAATCGCCGATTCCCAAGTCCCAAACCCTATTATCTACGACAAGTGTTATTAGTAGTAGTTTAACATTTTGTAAATATTTATTAGGTTAAAGTATTGGATGAAATATGACACTATGTTGAACTAAAAGAAAAATTTCTCGCAGAAAAGCAAAAAAAAAAACGCATTTTGGTCTCTCGATTTGATGTGGTACTTAATTGAAAGGCTAAGGACTCTCTCTCTAACTCTTAGTTTATTTCAGCGAAGTTAAATTTTAAATTACCACATTTGATTTTTTATTAATAGGTATATTTTTTATATATTATTTTAATGTCATTCCAATTCCTTTTCGCCACTTTTTCTTTACCGTATTTCTCAGCAGCAGCCCGGAGTCTGAATTTGTGCCCGATTGATGGCAATAGGCTCGCCCCCTACTACATGGGACTTGAAACATAACAGGCGAAATGTGGGTGTAGTTTAGGGTACCTACACCTCTGCCTAACCCTTCGGGAAATACAAGCATGATGTTATGTTATATTTTACTATTTATGTGTTAATCTATGTTCCCAATTCAACATTGAACATTGCTTACGTAGGTCTACGTAGCATGACTCTGCATGACATTGTATCACAATTCCACTTAATACCTACAGAGATAAAATAAAAGAAATTGTTCATGATTCATGAAATTATGATACAGTTAATAAACGAAGCTACAGTAGTAACACTTTACGAACAACGTCACCATCTATACTAATATGTATAATAAGGCTGAAGAGTTTGTTTGTTTGTTTGTACGCGCTAATTTCTGGAACTACCAGTCGGATTTGAAAAAAAAATGTCGTTGACAGCCCAATTCTTGAGAAATGATACAGGCTATTTATCATTATGCTACGACGAAGAGATAGAAAAAAACATCAGAAGTCGTTGGCAGAAGCTAGTAGGTAATCACATAAAACTCTTATTTCCGTCTTATTCCAAAACACGATCTAAATTTAGTACTGGGATTATTACTAGGTTTAAACCATGACTAAATAAAACGTTATTATAAAATGAAGTTTATCATATCACTAGTTCATGAACTATGCAAGGTACTAAAGTTAGTCGGCCGAGACCCCTAGTTTATCTATGGGACTAACTTCGGTACTAATTTATTTGAGGTTAGCGTTGATTATTTTTGTGTCTTTTTATTTACAAATCATTAAAAATGGATATTAATATGATTGACTTGCTGGATTTGCAAGATTTGGATATGCTGGAGACGTCTCGGCGATTTTACAGACATCGTCATCGTGTGAATCCTTTTGAATTGAGTACCTAATGGTGATTTTAGATATACATAAGTAGGTATCTATAGGTTCACAAAACGTTTTGGCGACGTAATATTTCTTATAACAATAAGAAAATTTGCGTTAGGTAACCGAAATAAGATGATACAAGGAATTGCTTACCTAATAATAATTAAAAATCTATGTTTTTACTATCTTTTTCTTCAAACTCAATTTTTGTTTGTAGCTCACGACTTAACCAGACACGAAACAACTCACGAACAAACCACATAGCAGTAACAGTAATACTAAGAACAATTAATAAAAATAAGAATTGCATTTAGTTATAAGGACGCAACATAAACATTCGTTTCAAATTACGCGCGCCGCCGGTACCTAATTCACTCCACTTCACGCTAGAGGTGTTGAAAAATATGACAACTTGATTATAAAAAGCGCGTCAAAAGTACAAGTTGTGCTTGTTCAATATATTGTAACCTAACTAAAGAACAATTTATGACATATTTTTGTATACATAAATAATTACTTAAGCATTTCAAGGGTTATTAAAATATCAATATTTAGAGAAACAGAACGTTGCTTCTAATAAAGCCTGTATGAACGAATGAAAGAATGCCATTTTCGTTTCTTATCTGTAGAATTATTATTTAAACCATGGACCTTCTTTGCTACTAACTGATCCTCAGAAAGTCAAAGTTTTGTAATCAGAACACATTTTGAACACTTTTATTCTTGGTTTAAACCAGTACTTAAGCATTTTTTTGTAATAAGACCGTAAGTTTTAATCACTAAACGCATTTCAAAATGTAACACTCAATTACTAAAAAGTGCCGTCACAGTCATAAATAAAAAAAAAATACAATCGAGCAATAAAGGGACTGTTTGTCGCCACATGACAAATGACGTCACACAGTTTGGAGACCAGATGTGGCACCCTATTACCAGATGTAGTTGTCTGCGTGACATATGTATCTCTATTGATTAGTATTAGTAAAGGGTGGGTAGTCAATACTGCTACTGTTACTGATGAAACTGATGAAATGATACAGATAATTGTGTAGTTTATTTATTAGTGTAGATACCACGGTTTAAGATATTGATTTCTGACAAATGCGTCCATTGACTTGACAGGTCCACTCAATCTGTGTGGTTCTTTCCTCAAAAGACCATTTCAGACACCAATCTACATGGTCTTCACATGGTGTGACCAAGATCTCTGGACCCGGGGATCTGGGGATCTCTTTCTGTCTGGACTTTAAAAGAGACTGTGACCTCTGAGATTGTTTCGGCCTTTCTTCTCAGAGTAGTCAGATAGGACACGCCAACCTCATTTAGTTTTTTAAATATGATTGACGTGTAAGTGTTTGTACAAACCTACTTACAGAAATAAAATCATTTATCATTCATTGTGAGTACTTTTCCGATCTAGCAAAAGTAACACAGAGAAAGTGCTAGTTACAAGTTTTCCATTGGTATTTTGTAAAATCTATAGGAACATTTAATGACATGAATTTCATTAATAATTTAATTCATAATACAGCAGAGTAGTGTTGCCCAAATGCAAGAACAAGACGAGACTTAGCCAGTCTTGGTCTTGGTCTTGCGCCAATACACCTGGTCTTGGTCTTGGTCTTGCGCTCCCAGTCTTGGTCTTGGTCTTGGTCTTGCAGCAAGAGTCTTGCAAGTCTTGCAATTACCTATTAGTCTATTACTATTTATTAAAGTTTACTTTAAATCTTAGAAAAACGTATTAGAATTGGAACATTGTGAGCTTGAATTAACATAGCCATAGTAAAGATCAAGCAGATTAATAAATAACTGAAGATTTGATAAGAAATTCGAAAAATCAACTGACCTATATGTCGTTTTCCATGGAAGTAACTGTTTCTTAATAAACATTTATGATTTATAAGCTTACATTTGCTAAAACATGTAAAAAAACAAATTAATTACAATAACTTGACTGTATTTTAAAGAACAATACTTATCTGTCTCTATCTCAGAGATATTCGGGCTGGTAAGTAATACAAAACTCTTATCGCAGGCTTTTTATTTTATTAGTAGGTAAGTACCTACGCTTTTTATATTATTTTATTAGTTTTGTAGAATTTTTTTACACGTTTCAAGTATATTTAAAAGTGGCTACAATATTTATTAAACGGGTGATATTTGAACACTTTTTTGCTATTTTTTCTTGTAAAAACTTAAGAAATATAATGACTAAATGTACAATAATAGTACCTAAGTAATTAGTTTAAAACCATATAAGTAATCAATATTATAATACAGTGGATTTCATTTATTACGACCTTGGTTGTAGCGACCATTTACCTATAGCGACGTTAAATCTAAGTCCCTTGAATTTAAAGCATACTTTAGTACAAAATTCATGTGGCTATAGCGACTTTGGATGTAACGCCGAGTTCGGGTGTAGCGACTGTTTTTAATGAATCATTTGTAACAAATTCCTAGAAATCCCATGCAGATATTGCGACCGGAGTCGGCCGCCAAAGACACAAAGATTTTTTTCTTTCACAAACATTTCTTATCTTTTGTTTACATCCATTGCACACAGATGGTCAGCAAGTGTGGAGACCTTTACCTTTTGTTTATAGATATCAACTAAGTAGGTAGGGGAAGCGTGTACGTTTCGGAGCTTTTATGGTTCAGTTACAAAGTGATATTCTGAGTAGCAACTGGGTTTAGTAAACTTTTGAATAAGTATGGCTGCTAGACGCACATTCACTGTTAAAGAAAAGGCGGAAATCATTTCAAAATTGAAAAACGGTGAAAACAATGCTGATTTGTGCAAAGAGTACAAAGTTTCCCATTCAACAGTATCTACGATGTGGAAAAACCGTGATAAAATATTAGAATGCCAAAGCATTCTAATATTTTATCACGGTCGGTTTTTCTTAATTTTTAAGGATTTGGATTCAAAAATCCAAATCCTTAAAAATTAAGAAAAACCGCAAACCGACGCATCAAGATATCGAAAATGCCCTTCTAATGTGGTTCAAAGCCCAAAGAAGCCAAAACGTACCTTTGAGCGGTCGTCTGCTGCAAGAAAAGGCTAATCAATTTGGCAGACTGTTTGGAAAAATGGATTTTGAGTGTTCGGAAAGCTGGATATACCGATTTCGTCAACGACACGATATTGTAGTAGGCAAAGTTTGTGGAGAAGCCGCTAGTGTATCGCAAAGTGACTGTGACAACTGGCTAAAAACAGTTTTCCCAAAATTGACTGAAGGTTATACTGATAGCCAAATATGGAACGCTGACGAGACAGGTTTGTTTTTTAAGTTAACTCCTGACAAAACCTTGAAATTTAAAGGGGAAAAGTGCGTTGGTGGAAAATTATCAAAAGATAGAATCACCGTGCTTGTTGCATCAAGTATGGCAGGGGAAAAAAGAAAATTATTGGTCATAGGCAAGGCAAAAAAACCCAGATGTTTCAAAAATGTTAAATCTTTGCCAGTTGATTACGAAGCAAACAAAAAGGCCTGGATGACTTCAGAGATTTTCGAAAAAGTTCTACGCAAATGGGACTCCCAGTTAAGAAATAACAAAAAGAAGATCATTTTATTTATTGACAATTGCCCAGCTCATCCTAAAATAGAGAATTTGACCAACATAAAACTGGCATTTTTACCACCAAACACTACATCAGTGATTCAACCGATTGATCAAGGGATAATTAAAACCCTCAAAAGTCATTATAGGAAGATTTTAGTACAGAAAATGATGAACGACATTGAAAACTCGGCAGGCCCGTTTTCCGTTAATATTTTAGATGCCATTGAAATGGTAACTACGGCATGGGCTCGGGTGACTCCAGATACGATCAAAAAGTGTTTTCTACACGCTGGGTTCCGTAAATCTTCGGCTATCACAACAATTGACGACGACTCCGATGATGAATTGGACATACCATTGGCACAACAGCTGACTACAGTATCATCAAGCGGAACAAATGTTGCGGACTAGGCAACATATGTTGATATTGACAGTCAACTTATCACTACTAGCGATTTGTCCGATAGTGAAATTGTTGAAACTGTTGTTCCATCACATACGACGCAAGATGAGGAAAATGAGGAGGAAGAAGAAGATTGCAAGGAAGGTGAGATTCCTACAACTAAGGATGTGTTAGGTGTTGTAAACAAAGCTAAAAAAATACTGTTTATTTGGTGATGGAAAGGATATTATAGATATTGAAGAAGTAATGAAAATAGAATACACCCTACAGCGTACACTAGCACAAAAAAATAAATTGAAGCAAACTAATATTACACATTTTTTTAAATGTACCGGTGAATAACTATGTGTGCAAATATTTTCAATAATAAATGAATATAAACTACACATGTGTACGTGTCTGTATCTCTTTACCTTTGCCTGTAACGACTTCCGGATATAACGACGAAAATAGAGTGGTCCCTTCATTGTCGTTATACCCGAAATCCACTATACTTACTAGAATGAATTAATATGACATCTACTACCTATCCTTACCATTTTATCCTAATCATAATACTACTTGCGTGATCAGTATAATGTATTCATTTTCATTCTAAGCACTCTGAAACTTATTTATTCTTTGGAACACCTGTAGGTACTCTTAAAAAAATTCGAAATTATTTTGCATGAGTATACCTACGCCCTATGGCGACAATCAAATAGTGTCACAAATGTTATGATTTCGGCGTGGCGGCAACGATTGTTTTAGATTTCAAAAGAAGCCGCCGGCGCGTGTATCATAACCATGTACTTCCGAAAAGCGGCAAATTTCTTTGAGAAGTAAGTACAAAACCTTTGATGCCGCATTATCAAAGTGCCGATGGTTAAAACATAACTATGCATGCACTCAGTTTGATTTTAATAGATATTTTTTTATTCGCTATGTTTATGGTATTAGTCGTAATGCGCATAGGTCCAGTTTTTCATATTCTTTGATACAGTTTTTTGCGTCTCATAGAATTCCTAAGCGTACCTACCTATACACCGAACTGTTACACCTAACTACTCAGTGAAATAGCGCTAAGTCCTAGCTGCAAGACGCAAGAGTCTTGCAGGCTATGTCTTGTTCTTGCTCTAGTCTTGCACGGTCAGTCTTGGTCTTGGTCTTGCTAAAAATACGCGGTCTTGTTCTTGGTCTTGGTCTTGCAAAAACGCAAGAACAAGACCAAGACTGCAAGACCAAGACTGAATTTGGGCAACACTACAGCAGAGGCTAGAATTTTTTGATTCTTTCAATCCTCACTAATATTTTATAAGAACTTCGCAGCAACTTTACAGTGGAACGTTGTTGTAGCTAACACTGCATACATTTGTATAACATTCGGTTCTGTGTTCTCTGCACCATAATTGCGTAACACTCTATCAATCACAATCTGAATGATTTTTAAGTATATTGCTGATCCAGTACGTCATATGTTCAAAAAATTTGACTGCTCAACAACGTAAATAACGCAATGAATGTTGTTGAACTGTCAAAATGAAACCGATTCCTACTGTGAGTGTGTTACGCAATTAGGGTGCACCCTAGGGTGGGTCTTTTTGTTTGTTAGCAAATGAATAGATTTTAGTGTTAGCTCTAATATTAGGCTAAAATTTTAACTGGTAAAATTTGATTTTGTTTTCTTTTAATTTTTTTGATAAATTGGTAGCTAATGCAAAAGTCATAAATATGTAGTTGCAAAATTATTTCACAAGGAACTTCGGCTTGGAAATAATATTTATTGGTATAAATGTGTTCCCAGGTGTGAGGTGTTTTGCGGGATGTTCGAAAGAGTTACCGTGGCCCCGGCACAGGCAACAGAAGGAACACGGGTGGGTTTTAGTCAGTAAAAGTCTGACACGCCCTCCCGCTCCGCCCAGAGCGGGAGAAGTCATTTGATGATTTCCCATCCACAAAAAAAAAAAAAAAAAAAAAAAGGTGTGAGGTGTTCATAATTTTATCACTGAATGGTCCTATCGTACAGCTAATTGAACGCGCGTGACGATATCGTTGACTGTATCGATTTCAAGTATTATCCAGTTAGATTGCTTAAGAAATCGATATACCATTCGTACCGAACGCCAGGATGTCGGTAGTGGCGATGCACGTAATGATAATCTGATTATTAATTGCTGTCTCCTTGAACTTAGTGCATACATATAGCCATGATAGGCAGGGAGAGATGTCAGGGAAACAAACAGGAACAGAACTTTTAGACTAGTTTAAAATATATTTCAATGTCTAATTGATCAATGACCCTACATGAGTCCGGTCACAAATATCACAAACAAGTTTAGCAAATTATAATGCCAACAGAAAACAGTGACAAGAGTACTTATCTCTTTTTTAACGATATCATCGATATGATTGGATGATTATAGTAAGTACTTACCTACCTGCTTAGTACGGGGTTAGTGCGCTTGCCACGAGTTTTGAGTACGTTTTTTTTGTTTATCACAATTTCTCGATAAGATTATTTTGTTTGGTGGAATAACCAAAATACATTAGGTGTTTCCACTTATTTGTTTAGTCACAGAAATGAGAGAAAATAAATACCTACTGAGTACTTTTTGTGTGCACTTTTAGAAACTAAATTAATTTTTTTTATTCTGTAAATAGGATATCGGAATCACTTTTACACGTCTAATTAAAAAGTATATATCTATAATATATATTAAGCTAGATGAAGTCGACATTTCCTATCTGACTACCCCTGAGAAGAAATGGCGAAACAAACTCAGGGATCAAAGTCCACCATTGAAGGGGTCCGCTAGGGCCGATGCCAGCCAGGGTTGCGGGATGTTCGAAAGAGTTATTGTGGCCCCGGCACAGGCAACAGAAGGAACATGGGCGGGTTTTAGTCAGTAAAAGTCTGACACGCCCTCCCGCTCCGCCCAGAGCAGGAGAAGTCATTTGATAATTTCCCATCCACAAAATAAAGGGGTCAGTCTCTTTTAAAGTCCAGACATAATCTTGGTCACATCGTGTGAGGACCTTGTAGATGGTGGTTTTCATAGTGTTCATTGATTTTTTCAAGTATATAATCTTCTTCGTAATTGAACTTGCCATTATTTTACTGCAAGTACCTGAACAGGTCCCACGCTCCTGCGCACATTAGCTAGTATCCGACCATTCTGACCGTTTCCTTCATCCATATCGTGGCTCGATTCTATTTTTAAATGAGTCTTAGAAACTAGATTCCTTCATGTCGTCGACATACACCACCATTGAGTTTGCGCTAGAAAAGTTAATGCGATCAAAAATGGCCGAAGACAATCTCCAACATTTATACTAAAGCTTAGGTAGCCTTAAGTAGCTGATAATATGGTGATTTTTTTCGGCCTGGAAAATCCTTCGGAAAAATACATATAAATACTTCGCTAAGAGCCATACCTTACCTGACGCCATGGCGGCGCAGCCAGGTCGCGTCACCAACAAAATGTATGGTTGGCTGCGTAAGTAAGCGGACACCAGGTGAGCCATCCACCATAGAGATGCATTTAGTCGGCAGCGCGACCTGGCGACGTCGCCATGGCGTCCCAGTGAGGTAGGTGAGGTATGGCTCTAAAAGGTCGGCCGCAATTCTTGATATTTTTTTGCAAAGTACCGTTTTGTTGCAGCCTACCAAAATTTTAACGACTAGCAATATTTTGAAACGGCGTTTATTCACGTGCTTGGGAGCACGTGCTTTCCCACACCGGATGCCTTACAGTTTGTTTGGGTAACAGCTAGTGCTGTAGATAAGGAATCGTAACGCACCGAGTTTGTACTTCAGTGTACTTGAAAAGTGAAACCGATATTGTTTATTGATTTTTGAGGAGTAGCGAATTCAACAATTTCCGGTACCTACTAGGTATAATGTATGTTTTGTAAATTTTTTCACGGTTCTTTTTGAAGTTATGGGTTTTGTACTAACCGGATGTTAATTATTAGTTTACCTAACTGAGCTTACTTTAGGTACGTAACTAATACTTCATCCCTATCCCTGACTGTACTTTTCAAATTTTATGACTTTATTCATTCAGTTTTGTTTTAATTGATCGATTTACCAGCAAAACATTTTGTGTTGAGGCCCTTGCAAACAGGCGCGATACGCGACGCGACACAAAGGCACTGCGTGTCGCGCGATGAGCGGTGCCTATATGTCACGTCGCATGTCGCGCCTATTTGCAGGAGCCTTAATGGTAATAGTTACATCACGTGGGGAATTGTTGTGCAAATGTTTGATTTATTAAGAGAATTTAAATTTGAATGCAATGCCCTGTTTGATCATGATATTCTGTGATAGGCTATCAAGTAAAACGATAGTTAAGATGATAGAGCACTAAGTACAACAGTGTATAAGTTTGAAAAACCGGTCCCTGCCAGTTGTCTTATTTTGTTAAAACAATCTCATTGACCCGGACAGCGATCTTTACAAAATTTATAAAATGATATTGTTAAAACAAAAAAAAAAACATTTCCCGATTCACTCACAAATACAAAATCATTTTAGCTAATTGGATAAACCTATATTATTTACATTTGATAATAATCGATAACTTTATTAGCATAATAAATGTAATGAATATACGTAAGTCCACGCAAGCCAGTGTCGTCGTTGAATTATTTTATATTTTTTGTCACCACGCGAACGCGAGATGCTGAGGCAGAATGACGACATTTGGAATTCCCAAAGCCGTGATATTAGGAATTCTTAGCATCTTGACGAAGAATCCTAAATGAGTGAATAGCACAACCAACATGTGATCAAAGGTTTTGAATATCTTGCATTTAGTGTCATATATTCACAAATACGATTAATATGTTGCATTAAAATTTCTTGATAGACAAGAGACATTCACTCATTCATACTGAGTTCTATTTTTAGCAACTAAATCTGGCATTCCATAATACCATCTTTTAAACAATTGTCTGTACAAAAGACCATTATTTTCTTATGAAACTTAACATCTGCAATCTTGACCTTGCAGCCTTGCAAACTTTTATTGTCAGTTCGACCCCATCTGTCAACTTGGTCCACACATCATGTATTTAAAGTACCTCCAATTGTTTTATAAAGTCCTTTCAAACGTGGAACACTTTTTAACATCTGTTCTCTGGAAGCCAAATGTTTTATATTCAGCTATTACCAGAGAACCAGCCAGTGGTAAAATGTGTTATGTCCTTTTTTTTTATTTGCAACGAACATTTTTATAAAAATACTAGCTATTGCCCGCGGCTTCGCCCGCGTGTATGTCGGAATATATCAAATTAGTACCTACCCTACGTGTTAATCCAGGTTCTAAAACGTCTATATGCCAAATTTCCTCTAAATTCAATAAACCGTTTTTGCGCCAATCCGGAACTTACATCCCGACAAACAACAAACGGACAAAAATTCTAAAAACTATAGTGTACGCAACAGACTCGTTCAATCACTTCTTTTCAAATATATGCAATGCACAGTTCTAAGTTCGTTACTATTTTTAACCGACTTCAAAAAAAGGAGGAGGTTATCAATTCGGTTGTATGTTTTTTTTTAGTGTTTGTTACCGTTACTCTGTCATTTATAAACCAATTTGAAAAAATTTTTTTTTGTTTGAAAGGATTGGACTTCCAGATTGGTCCCATTTTTATCCAAATCCAGTGCTGACGATAGGATCCTGAGAAATTGAGGGAACTCCTCAAATATTATTGGCAAACACATAGTGATTTTGATATTTTCGTCAACAAATCAAGCATTTGCATTCAGAAAGTATGATTTGGTGAAGTGGAACTGAAGAAAAAGACCATAGATGGCCACAGGAACTCATCAATGGTAAATATTTTACGGGTGGCGATACGATATCTCGATTATAGTTAAACGGCTATGACGAAGCAAATTTAAATAAATGCTTCTGATGAAAATGGTACCATTGAACTCAGATCAGTAATAAAACAATGTATCCTAGCCGTGTTGGGGCTTATTGGAAATGTCATGAGATGCACTCTGGCTATAAATTATTTTTAACTGACTTCAAAAAAGGAGGAGGTTCTCAGTTCTTCGGAATCTTTTTTTTTATGGTTCCCCGATTACTCGAAGACGGCTAGACCGATTTGGAAAATTCTTTTTTTGTTTGAAAGAGTATACTTTCCAGGTGGTTCCATTGTCATCAGGTCAGGATCTGATGATGGGGTCCTGGAGAAATCGAGGAAACTCTTCAATATAGACACACCTATAGCGATTTTGGTATTTTTTTATATTAACTTGTGCATTTGTTCTCGAAAAACAACATTTGGTGAAGTGGAACTGATGACGAAGACCACAGATGGTAAGATGGCCACTGGAACAACTCAATAATAAGTGTTTCACGGGTTGCGATTCCATTATTTTAAAATTATTGCTAAGCAATAGAAGCTCGTCACAATGCATATGGTGAAGTGGAGCTGATGGTGAAGTACCAAGAGAACTCCTCAACAATTAACGTCCCTGCGTCGGGAAAAGCAATGTTTTGTAAAGGTGATGAGCAGTTGTTATTAGGCTATTGTAACTCAGATAAATTACAAACAGACCCAGTAAAAAGTGAAAAATAAAAACAACCGACTTCCAAAGCAAACACTATAAAGTGAAAAATTACTTCAATTTCGGAAGTCAGTGGCAAAAACCTAAAATACAGACCCAATGACACCGACTTCCGAAAAAGTATTAGTACCGAGTTTCGAGTTAATATGACAGCGCGTTAAAATTTTTCCTTACTGTTCCTTACTTTTCTTACGGTCCTAGTGTTCCTTACTTGTTTTAGAAAACTAAGAGTGACAATTTTTATTATATCCTGAGGCAAATATTGCCAAGTTTCAAGTGTATTAACCAAAGGAATAAGATTTTTCATATAATTTGTATCCCCGCTTTTCACCCCCACAGGGGTGGAATTTTAAAAAATCGTTTAACGTATTTCCATAACTTGAATCAAAGATTTCTTATACCAATTTTTGAGTTAATCAAGTCAAACAGTAAAATCTTCCTCTTAAAAATCTAATTACTCCTTTTCATCCCGTCAGGGGTAGTTTTGAAAAACCAATAGTAAGAAACTTTATTGCTTATTTAGGCAAATATTTGTGCCAAGTTTCAAATTTATTAACCAAAAAATGAATAAGATTTTTCATCTAAACTATATCCCCGGTTTTCACCCCCTCAGGGGTGGAATTTTAAAAAATCGTTTAGGATATTTCCAAAACTTGACTCAAAGATTATTCATACCAATTTTCGAGTTAATCAAGCTACGCAGAAAAATTCTCCCCTGTAAAATTGAAAACCCCTTTTTACCCCGTCCGGGGTAGATTTTCGAAAAACCTTGATACAGGTTATTCTTTATTTTTGGATTTTAGTATAAATACTGGGTTTCGAGTTAATCGGACTGCGCGTTAAAATTCTTCCATACAAATTTTGACACCCCCCAATCCCCCTCGTGGGGGTAGTTTAGAAAAACCAAAAATGATAAAGTTCATAATTTACTTAGATAAGTATTTGTGCCAAGTTTCAAGTTTATTAACTCAAGGAATAAGATTTTTCATACAAACGAAATCCCCCCTTTTCACCCCCTTAAAGGTCGAATTTCCAAAAACCCCTTCTTAGTGCTCCCCTACGTTATAAAAGGAAGCCGTGTGCAAAGTTTCACGTTCCTAGTCCCAGTAGTTTCGGCTGTGCGTTGATATGTCAGTCAGTCAGTCATTCAGTCAGTTTCTCCTTTTATATACATATATAGATTTTTCTAGATGTTGCTTATAATAAGTTGTTAACATATCAGGTGGCCATATTTTTGCATATACAATACATTAATATTAAAGGGCTGACGTAGGGAAGCCAAAAATTCTTCGTAGAGGACAAAGAGAGGAAGCGAACGGGTGGGCAGAGACAAAAACAAAGCTCAGCCTTACTTCCCTTGCGTTGCGGATATAAAAAAATGTGACAAAAAATTGCCGTTTAGAAAGAAGACTTACAAACATAATGGTACTATAGTTTTAGAAATAGCAAGACTGATGACGTTAATAATGCTAATTTAATATAAATTTATTTTTTAAACTAGCTTTATTAGCCACTGGTGCAAACCAGACCTAAAACTTAAATTGAGTTAGTAATGTTCCTTCAGGCGTCACAAGGCTGAACCTTTAAAGGCCTTTGCACAAATGAAACTCGTAAAACACGCTCGCAGCATGCGTGGGCGCAACCAAGATCTATAATCGAATAGATTTCTTTAGCGCTTTCATATCGATGTTTCCGCAGGATACGGCTTTTTTATGGCGTTGTGTAAAATCGTTTGATAAGGACTTGTTAGATTTTTTGCAACAGTTACTCCGTTTCATATTGTACAAATTATATTGGGTGTGAATCAGATGGATTATAGCGAAAAAAATATTAAAATAAAAGATGGAACTTACAAAATTAATAAAAGAATAGGATGGCGAAAGCTTTTTAAATTTCGAAACAAGTTTTACTAGTGGGTCCATAATTCTGTTGGTTCAATTGGTTGCGCACGAGTCTCTCCCATTGGCGGATGGTTCGTTACGTTTAGTTATTGCTCTCTGGCGGCGCTAAAAGCCACTCTTATTACGCAACTTCACGCCTATCTGCTTTATAATTACTTGAGAATTAACTGAGTGAAGTAAAATAGTTTCGAAGTATTTTCATTTAATTTTAGATTAAGCTTTATGAAAGCCGGGAGCTATTATATCAAACGCAACAAGATACTCAATTAATGAAAGGTGATGAAATATTTCACGATCACTCTTTCTAATTAACATCGAATAGGATTCAGAGATAGTTTTAAACCTACCATTGCTTTTGAATGTATCGAAATTCGTTTTCTTAGGCTTATTATATCTCACTAGAGCCAGAATTCTATAATGTATCTCAATCCCAATCTTGATCCGCAGTCTTTGACAGCTGCTTTTTTTTTTTTTTTTTGTGGATGGGAAATCATCAAATGACTTCTCCCGCTCTGGGCGGAGCGGGAGGGCGTGTCAGACTTTTACTGACTAAAACCCACCCGTGTTCCTTCTGTTGCCTGTGCCGGGGCCACGGTAACTCTTTCGAACATCCCGCAACCCTAGCTGGCATCGGCCCTAGCGGACCCCGTCAATAGTGCTGACATCTCTTTGAGGCGCGCGTGGAACACGACGCGCCGTCGACTCGGGCCTGGTCCTTACCGGACGGCGAGCTACCCATTGCTCGCCGTCCGCAAGCCCGCGCCTACGGTGGCCGGGAATCGGCAGCCGATTCCCGACGCCCAGGGCGTCTCCTGCGGCGACTAGGGGCGTGAGGGTGCAAAGCTTGCCTCTCCCTCACGCGTCCCGCCTCCTCCTTCACGAGCATTACTGCTTCGCAGAAGGAGGTAATGGCTTCCCATGCACTCTCGCTCCGTACCATGGCCTGGACCAGGGCCGGACGCGAGAGATCGCCGCCGCCGATCGCTTCCGCGAGGACACGGCGGTGCTCCGCCCAAGCCGGGCAGACCTCCACCGTATGCTCCACCGTGTCCTCCGGGCGATCCACACAGTGGTGACACCCGGGCGTTTCCTCCCGCCTTATCCGGAACAGGTACCTCCCGAAGCACCCGTGTCCGGTGAGGACCTGCGTCAGGCGGAAGGTGAGGACGCCGTGGCGCCTCTCCAGCCACTCCTCAAAGAGGGGACTTATCGCCGCAATTGTGGCGTGCCCTTTGACAGCTGCTTGTGATTCGACCTCTAAAAAACTCAAATTGACAAACTCGGCCGTTGATTGGTTACAGACAAGGATCGGGATTGAGATACATTATAGAATTTTATTCTGGCTCTAGTGAGATATAAGCCTATGAAAACGAATTTCTAAGGCATTAAGTCCGCCTTTGTACTTTTTTAAGTGTGAAAAGTTTAAATAAATAAATAAATAAATTTCCTCGTGGACGTGGTACCACAGAGTGGCTTCCCTGACATCATCTCTGTCATCAGAAGACAGCCGCCAGTCCGCCACGCAACCATCGATACAACGACGCTACTATTTATATATTTATTCTGTGGCTCTGCTAGAGTGACTATCACCAGCCAGTGTCACTCTTAACCGACCTCATGGTGATTCCAGTAACTTCTCAACAGAGAACTAGACGGGGCGCCACTTGCAGCACCGTCGACTAGATAATTGTTTTTTTTTAATCACGACTACACAATACATAGGTAGGTACCTACTCATAGAAAAAGAAACTTGAACTATGCTGATGTTTTTGTTTATACATTATGTTTATTCAACGAGCGCGCGTCACCGCATTCCGAGAGCGCCAATCGGGACATTTGCATTAATTCGCTAACGAGAACCGACTGAATCCGAGATTACTTTAAGATAAACGGCTGCCTAATTTAGACGGCGCTTAGCAGTGACTTGTTTCTAAGCGACGAGTCCGGGAGATGGCGCCTTTTATTATGCAAACCGATTACAGGTCTACTGCTGAGTATGACGTAATTCGATATAAGTACAGATACTTAGTGCTTCGTTCTTTATTTCGCGTTCGGTGTAAAGTGACATATCTCACATAACTGACCTTATGTATGACGTATCGAACGGTACTTTAGTACCTAGGTACAATTTTAGTAGACCTAAGTATATTGCAGATTAACATAAAGACCACAAAAGCAACTAGGTACCCTGCAGACTGAAATATTTTCACTGAAGGATTTCTGGATGAGTTTTGTTAGTAATCTGCGAAATTGTCGTTTTATACGTGATTTATTTATCGTCAGTCAGGCGCCGCCGCCGATACGAGGTCACGTCTTGCGGAACGTTTTGTGTCGAATACGCACATTTGACGCCACTCAAACGTTGACTAATGTCATTGAATAATATAAATAAGTAAGTGATATGAAAATTAAACGCACAACTCTTAAACTACCGTCAATTACCTACATATCTACTTGGCGATGAAATTATTTAAAATTAAAAAAAAAACAGATATAATGAACAATCATAAACGATACTGTAGAATCCTGAAGCGTATTTAAGCTGGTTATTATGTCACAACACTGGCTTATCACCACAGCCAGCCTCTCGTGTAGGCACCGCTGCATTTTCAACCGTCTCCCGCCATTCGTGGTGATTGACAGTTGACATTAGTGACAGCTACTGATGTGCATGAGATAGTGTTTACATAATTATTATATTATCTATTATAAAGGTACACTACAGGTACAGATACGCACATATTACAAAAATACGCATTATGATACCTATTTCTATTAAATTAATGAATCGCAGTAAACGAATTATTTTATTAAAATCTAGCTGTTGCCCGCGGCTTCGCCCGAGTGGATGCCAGTACTTACCTACCTATTTGAATCGGATTTTGTTCACAATTTCATGGGTTTTAAATTATTTTTTTCTATTTCTTGTTCAAAAATAAAAGTAGCATCATTTACTCCTTAAAACATCCATCAGCTATTTGCCAGTGAAAGCCCCGTCAAAAGTAGAGCAACAGACAGACAAACATTTTAAAAATTGGTTTTTTGTTGTAAGTGTACTTTCATATGCATTTAGTAAAAATCTGTTATTTTGGCATTACAAACAGACACATCAATTTTATTTATTTGTATAGGTAGATAGATTGTGAATATTTTGATATCGTCTCATTTCTTAAATACCTATTCCCCTGCCGTCGGTCGTCATTATTAAATTAAGAATTAACAAAAATATACATACGAAAGTCATTGTCTATGCATGCCTTTCAGATGTCGCATGACAACAAGATATATTAATACCTAAGTATTAGAATATGAATCCTAATACATGACTATAGGCTACGCTAGGATAGACTAGTGAATCATTCATAGTATCAAGCATTCAGGATAGATGCATGCTAATATTAAATGCGTTGTCAGTATAAAAAGTTTCTGCCAAAAATAAAAAGAATAAAAAAATTGTGCGTGCAGCACCGTATGTGCACGGAAACTTCTTAAGAAATAAAGAATGAGAGAGATTTAGTGTGAGTGACAGAGAGAGAGAGAGAGTTATACATCTTTCTTCTCTCTCATGTAACGCAATGTGCCTAAACGTGACGCGTCCTTGTTTCACTCGATGCTCGTCAAATGATTGAATCTTCGCCTAAGAAGTTTCACTGCATTATATTACCTCACTGTCATGTACTTAGTTGTTCCTTTTTATTCATGGTCACAAAAAAAAAAAACATCTGCACCGTATCTATCTTATATCTTTACGGAAGTATGCACATGCTAAGTATGATACTGAAAGCAAAACAAATAGTAGGTAGTCAGATATGAGAATAATGATAGTTTTCAAATCGTCTGGTTACATTAAAAATCGCATTAAACCCCGCTGCCCGCATAAGGCCGGACACATACACTAGGAATTCCGAATCGGAATTCCGTTTCGAAAGCAGCAAATCCATTCATAATCTACAACTACTACTAGATTACTACTAGACTTTACTAGATTATGAATAGATTTGCTGCTTTAGAAACGGAGTTCCGACTGTATGTGGCCGGCTATATAGGCTAGTACAATCACCCCCGAAAAATACCTAACACATACCTACATCTGTTTCAAGTTTCGACCACAAAGCATTTCGAGATAAAAATAAGTAATTTATCAAAACGTGTAATTTAAAACTGTATATATCTCTACCGTAAAAAGTTGTTTTCGAAGTTTGAAAAATGGCCTCGGTGCATATTTTTCACTCTAACTGTAACGTTTAGTCCCCTCCAAAGTATAATGTGGCAGTTTTTTAGACTAAATTCTATGCGCAAGTCTAAGTTTTATTCAAATCCAGGCCATCAGAGTTGTGAAATAAATGACTTCTGCCAAAATGTCACGGCGATGCAATTTTTCTAACATCAACCAGGTGGTTTTATCCATTAAACATCGTATAGAAAATGAATAAAAAAAATGTTGCCAGGTTAATTTAAAATTGAAATATTTTTTTACTGCTGCCTTCGACGCATCGTTTTGGTTTTTCTTATTTTTCAAATCAATACATTTTAAGTAAATAACAATTTAAATTATACGAAAGACTGTATTCAAAAATTAAACGCAAGCGATTTTAAGTGATCATGCGAGCCTTAGGTACTTTATGTAGCTTTTGTAATCTGATTTTTTAAACAATAAAAAAAATTGTACTGTACTCGTAGCATAGATAAATACTCTCAGGTCTAAATAGGTTAACCCACCCACCAATGGCTTACCTATTTAGACCTTGGGTACATACCTATGTTAATAAAAACAACTGCACTGCAATTATTAATGTCTTGAAATCGCATACAAATACAACTTGTAAAATAATTATGTTAGGGTTCCTACGCTCACCTCGTAGCCAGCTCCTTAGAAAAAATTCCCTAAATTAATAAATAAGATAATTATTTAATTAGTTAGGCACAGGTGACATTTTATTAAATAAAAAATATAAGTAGGTACAGTAACTACAAGTACGTTTAACAAGATGTCCATTGCAACTTTTCGTTTCGCCAATTATTTAAATTCGTTATTCTTTATTTAAAATCCGTTGCAGCAACTAGGGGTATCCAGTTACAGATAGGTACTAAAAAGTTCGTTCGTAGGCACGTGGCTACCAGGTGCGGTCCACAGACACAAATGTTGAGTCTACATTGAACAAAACAATGGGTATTTTGACTCCAGCGGACACTACAGCACAGTTGCAATGTTTGAACAGTTGGTAACAATGGTCCCACTATTTTTCAATACGAGGGGAGTTTGCCGGCGTTATAACATAATAATGCTGTAATACGGACGTTTGGTATCGGAAAAAATTGGTTTCAGTAGGCACGGCTGTTTCGCTTTATAAGTTTTATATCCCTATTAAAATAAATAACTTCCATTTTATTTTTTATCAAGTAAGCAAGTAGGTGGGAAATGTATTTTTGGTCTGCTAATAAGGAGTCGGTGGCTATGCCAGTACCTACCTTTTGAAGGCACCTAGCCAATGTATACAAAAGGCAACAAATACAAATAGATTTGCAGTGAAAGAGGAGTGGATATCAATTTCAGGGAAATTCAGGGGGCCTAGTCCGAAGCGTAAATCCGAAGTTCCGCCGAATGTTTGGAAGTTTTCTACTACATTTTTTTTTATTTCGTTCGATCGGTTCGGATCCGACCAAACATCAAATGAAGTAAGTTGAACAAACGTTGAAATGAAGTTCGGTCGGATCTGAACCGACCGAACGAAATACTTCCAAACATTCGGCCGATACTTCGGATTTATGCTTCGGACTTTCGGAGTAGGCCCACAGGCTATCTTTGTCATATTATTTGTTATCTCTATACTTACCTACTTACAATCCAAAATATGTAGATACGTAACAAAAATCATTATAACGTAGGTACTTTATAATTACATTACTAACAAACAGTACCTAAGTAAATAATATTATAATACCGACGCTGAGTAGGACACGAGTAAATCGAAAGACGCATTTCAGATGCTCGGATCGATCGCACGAAATTTCTTAGAAGCGCAACCCCCGTGTGAATATGTAATCGAATCGCATACGGCGCCATGTCAACAGTCATGTGACTGATAGTTATTAATGTACTTAACTACATACAAGTAAAATAAGCTTTTTTCTTTAAAAAAAATTTTCGAACAAAAAAAATCCCGTAGATTCATCCTTTTAATAGTGATGTGATGGGGATTTCCGGTTTAGAATTTAATCAAATAATCGACTAAACAACTACTTACTATATAAAAACCGATTATTTTTCAGGAGAATGTTACGGTTTATTTTCCGAGGACTTTGAAAGAAATATACTTTCATGCTGTGCTTTCCAATCTTTTCAATGCGCATCTAATGATAATGATTGTGCCAATCTACTCCTTTTAACCTATAGAAATATAATGGGTTAATAACCCCATGGATAAATAAGATTCACGATATCCGCGGGAATAACACCACTTGATAGTGATACTATTGATATTTCAGTCATTCGCCGAAGTTAGGACCGATTGCTAATGAACATAATATAGCATAGGTAATACATAATGTATTGTAATTAGCTACTCATGGTTAAAGAAGCGGTATTTAATAGTACTTCATAGGTAACGGCGACTGAATGGCGCCAAGCGCCGCCGTCGAGGCGCGTCGCATACGTGACTAATGTAACGATCCCGCCGGGATTGCGGGATTCGATCTCGGGACTAGAACACCTCCCTAGTTTCATTGAAATTCAGAAACTACTTATTTAACATTCAGCTTTTGTTAGTAAGTATTTTAATTTTAGTAAAACATTCTACTCTACTTTTCACTATCCGTCTAAAAATAGGTAAAGCTATGACAATTACGTAAAAATTACATCTCGTCTAAAATTATTGAGTAATTTATTAAAAATAAATAGTTTAGAAATCTAATGGATTAATCGTAAGCACAGTATTGCACAGGCGTGCCCACGACGGCGCCATTCGTAATGTTTGTTCGGTGAAAGTCGTAACATCACGACTTCTCATACATTAAGCTCAGAACACCGTGCGAATGAGCTAGTGCGGACACGACAAATTAGTCTGATTTTTTTATTATTAAGTGACCGCTCATCAATTTCTCATTTCGTCCGGTACAGTCACGTAAACGAAATCCCCTGTGATTACTATACCAACAAATGTAGGCACATCACTATTTTGTGGTCTGATTTTATCGTATTGAGTGAATTACGCTGTACCTACAACACTTTGTGACTTTAAATTATGTTACAATGTACACTTCAAATAATTAAGATCTCTGAAGACGATTAAGTGAAATTTTTATTCTAGCCAGGCTATCAAAACGTTCACCTAATGTTGCACTCAAATGTAATAAAAAAGTCTGGCCGTATTTGAAAAACATGCTCTTCTTCTCCGGGCGCGTTCGGTTTCTGTGAAATTTGGCGCCAGATCGGTATCTAAACGCATGGTGGAGGATTATCTCATGAGATCGACACCAATTCAAAAGCAAGAGGTCCTGGGCGCGGTGCGGGCGCTTTGAGGGCGCCACAACTCTTTGTTTTAACACCGCGCTGTGAAGGGACGTAATGAGCTGCTCAGACCCTTACGGCCCAAAACCTTATTTTATTGTTCAACCTCAATGATATATTATCAGCCGTCCCGAAAATTTACATGCGAGCTATTAATCACAATGAATTTGAATTTTAATCGTTTGTTCAAGCATTGCTCTGAACACGGGTTACGTATTAAACTTACATCGGGCTAAAGAAATAAAAATGTTTATAGATGTTAACAACGCTTAATCTGCGAACAAACAAACTTTCAACAAAAATTGTTTCCAATCACGAAAATTTTACATTCGCATTACAATAATCTGCGTCGGTCCACCTAACTATCCATTTTTCATTAGAGAGACACAAAGAAATTCTCTGTAACGATTAAAACCTCGATCAAACGTAGGCGGTGCTGTCCAAGTTCTATCCAATCTTTTTTTATCGGTATAAAAACACCTGTAGTGTGAGAAGCTTCGTGAGCGCGACTTAGTCGAGTTACAACGTTTGTTTACAATCGATTAGAATTGTAGTGTCTGTAATACGTAACGATAGAGTTTAGATTGGCGTGATTTTCTTGAAATAAACAGTATAATATTTTGTTAAGTTGGAACGCCTCTCCGGCGCCGCGGCCACCCGATTATGAGCAATAAACTAATTCCGGTAGCTCGACCATTAAGAATATACGATTATACGTATTAGTAAAGTATTCGCTTCACTAGCGCTTCGGCATGTAGGGGTGACGGATGTCATTACTATTGTATTTCCTAAAAAGTATACAGGCTGTGACGTGACACGCATTTGACAGATTTGATTGGCGCCAAATAAAACATTAAAATTCAGTTAATTTTGAAATAGTCGAGTGAGATAATTTAGTATTTCCTTATTTTATAGCTATCATAAATTGTCTTAATAGGTACGAGATATATCTAAGAATGTCGGTTTGATAATCTAATTTAATTTGTCAGATTTTTAAGTCAACGTTTTAAATGCTAGGTCCGTCTTTATGTGACTAGACTATGTTTATTTTTAGTAACTCGCTTAGTAATGAATATTTTCCTACTTTATTAGGTACGTATCAATGTTAGGTACTGTTAGGGTTTTTTTTAGTTAGGTCAGCATTTCTCAAAATGGGTCGCGACCCACTGGTGGGTTCGAGCGAATATTGGGTAGGCCTTGAAACATTGATTTCCAGCTGTGATTAATATTAAAACTAAACACCGAATTAATTGGACGATTGATGAAACAATGAGAAGGATGTATTTGTTTCCAGTTTTTATTTAATTAAGTACAAGGAGTGCAATATTCAATTAAGTAGGTATTAACATTTTCGATTGGAACTGAATGTTTTTTTCTTATTTGAATCGTCCTTCATTCATATAGTTATATGCTTCTTTTTTTCTCCATGACAGCCAAGAGGTGAGTCCCGAATTTGGAAGTTTTTGTTAGGTGGGTCGCAATCTTTGAGAACCACTGAGTTAGGTAAATAATATTTGACGGACTAACATAGTCGCTAGCCAACTGATTCTATTTTAGACCCGAGGGGCCATTGCGTAACACACTTGCAGTAGGAGTCGGTTTCATTTTGACAGTTCAACAACATTCATTGCGTTATTTACTTAGTTGTTGAGCGGACAAATTTTTCGAACATATGAAGCAATAGATTAGCAATTTGCTTCAAAATCATTCAGATTGTGATTGATAGTGTGTTACGCAATTAGGGTGCTGAATTCATTCCTTTCCATTTCTGTTTTAAGGCTCCTGCAAACAGGCGCGTCACGCGACGCGAGTCGAACTGTCGACTGTTTGAAGGAGCCTTTAGATCCCTAGACCAGCAAACAAAAATGATTGCTATGACAAAACATTTTCACCTTTTATTAATATTTGTCTAATTTCGCCCGCTAATAACTTATAGGTATAAATATTTGGAAAAACCGTGATCAATAAAAAATGTTAATCGTTTTTATAGATATAAATACGAATATTTTAGCTTGGAATGCGGACCATGTAAAATAATATGATAAAATAACAATCGCTCCGCGCCTGCCCATATGGACTCAAACCTGTTTCATGTATGTAGTTAATAAATACATGCATACCAACACAATGTTCTCAGACACACATGAGATTGTTCTCCGTGGTACCTATATGTAAAGAAATGAAGATTTTTGTGTAATTACATTGGTATGTACGCTTAAAGGAATAGTCTCATGATTTTCTATGGAAAAGCTCATAAAAATGACCAATTCCGAATTGCAAACTGGTTGAGCGGAATTGAGACGGACTACTTCTTCGTCCTTCAGCCGATCTATTCTGTAAACATCACACCGTGAGCACTTAGGTGAAGTGAGTTCGAAGTGAGCTCAATCCCTAGTAGAGTAAGGTGGGATGACAGTTCACATCACGCTCACTTCACCTAAATTTTCACGGTGGGATCTTTACAGAATAGCACCACTGATTAAAATTGTCATGAGGTCCTGAACTATCTAGGGGATGTAAGAGGCATGGTCATAGTCTACATAATACAGAAGAAACTAAGCAAAACAAGAGCAAACCTCCGTTACAAGAAACGTTTCGCGAAACTTCTACAGCTAAAAAGCTGTTATTTTTTTTTTAAATTGCTGTCTTTTCTGTATGTATTTTCCAAGACGGCAACATTTATCTTGTTATTTATCCGTGACTTCGGCTCTCATGTGCAGCGGTGTGACTTGATGACGTCACGTGCGCAGGCGCCGGCGCCAAGCGACTGGCTCGCTCGACGCACACAACCTTGTCCTATCCACATACGATTTTATTAGAAAAAAGTCGATACCCATTTATATCTTTCGTAACGATTAAAAATTCAGTGATTTGGTATTTCCAATGAAAATCGATCGCTAACAGGGACAATACAATTCTATTTCTGGTTAGATTTTGTAGCTATACAAGCAGATGTCAGGTGTATAAATGAAATACACATTATTAAGTACCAGACATAGATTATAATAATAATTGCTGAGTGTGGAAGTGTACCTAGTATTACGTACTTATTCAGCATACTTAACTGTGCAAAAGAATTCCCTAGGAGTTTGGGGCAATCGGGATAAAAAATTTCAATGGTGAAAAGTAGTAGATAGGTAGGTAGCTACTTGCAATAACTTCTTCACATACCAAAATAAATAAGGACGTTATAATAATATTTTAGGATTACCTATTAGGTGTGCCTATTTAGAAAACCTCTAAACAAGTATAGTAAGCATCCAACTTTATGGCGGCTCTGAAGTGCGCTACTCGTTGCGCAGTACCTCACCCCTCACCCCCGCTGACACATGCATTTGATACTGCGCAGCGACTCGCCTCGTGTTCAGAGCCGACATAAAGTATGCATCGGGCTGTGGGTACCTATCGTAACGCATCTAAACCTACCTCCGATTCTTTCTTTTAAGCTTTTGTTTTAAAACAATTGACAATAAATTAACACAACCCGTAAGATGTAAGTTTGTAGCTACCCTACTTGCTCAGTAGATAAGATAAACAGGTTGTTTTAATTAAGTATTGTTTATTTATATTCAAAGTCGGCCATTAGATGGGCAACTGAGGACGCCGACGGCAAGACGTGTCTCCTCTATACATATAAGGTAGGGCTATTAAATCGGCGAATTTGAAGATTATTATTGATCCTAATTTTTTGGTTCGAGAGGAAATTATTCCTAGATAGTTAGGTACAATTTTTACGTAGATCTAAGTTATGAGTTTTTAATTTAATAAGTGAAAAAAAACCAAAAAATTAACCTAAGTATTTTTTACTTTAAAAGCACAACTCATAGTTTATGATCGCGCTAGCTGCTGCCTGCAACTCCGTCTGCGTGTATTTTATAATTATTTCATTTTATTTAATACAAAAGATGGCTTGACACGCACTTGGTTTTTTCGTGCTTGTCAAGCAATTTTGACAGTCTAGGGACCCCGTTAGGACTTTGCGACCGAATTTGGTCGTAAAGCGATCGCTATCTATGTCAAGAGTCCGAGACTGCAGCTCCTGGCAACCTATCTGTCAAATTTCATAAAGATCGGTTCAGTGGTTTAGGTGTGAAAGGTAACAGACAGACAAATTTACTTTCGCATCTACTCTATACAAATAAATAAAATTCAAGTGTCTGTTTGTAATGTCAAAATAACAGCTTTTTACTAAATGCGAAAGTATATACGGTACTTATTAACAAAAAACAATTTTTAAAATTTTTGTCTGTCTCTTTGTTCCGGGTATTCTCCGAAACGGCTGGACCGATTTTGACGGGACTTTCTCTGGCAGATAGCTGATGTTATAAGTAGTAACTTAGGCTACTTTTATTTTAGAAAAATAATTAGACTTCCGCGCAAAAAATTAAAACTCATGAAATTGTGAACAAAATCCGATTCGATTCAAATAAGAAAGTTGTTTTCTGACATCCACGCGAACGAAGTCGCGGGCACAGCCAGTATGTTCAGCAGTGACTGAACTTTGTGTAAGGAATTGATAATACCTACATCTAAGATTAGTATATTCATCTTTAATATTACATCAAAGTTCACGTCTATTTCCAATCTAACCAGCTGTGGTCTGAATTTTTATTCATACATCGATGTAAACTACAAAGGTGTCAACACATCTCTTTTTATAGCTCCACGCTGCTTAAGGCCCAAGTCACATCGTAGCTCTATAACGAGCATCGGCGCCGTTTGTGCACGCCTGTTGGCTTCTTGTTGCGCGCGCAGCTTCCGCCGCGCTCATAACTTGCACTAATAGGTTACGTTCTAAAATAACCTTCTACAATTAACCAATTGCCTTATTTGCTGCGAATTAAGAGAAGAGGACTAAAAGCATTGTTTTACTACGGATGATTCTTCCCTTGAAAGCCCCCGACGTTCTATTTTACGAGTTCGTTTAAAACTATGTCTCCTTGCGGCCGAACCCAATAACCTATTTTCAGTAAAAGACAGATCGCTATTGATGGTAGACAGTATAATAATTCTATCTGTCCTTATGTCAGGCCGGTAAAATTCCATAATCTCTTAAAGACTATTGGGACATTAAAACCATAGATACCTACTCGTAGGTTTCTCTATCTCCAGTATGCCAAAACCGGTGATAGATCGGATATGGGTTCGGCCGTTGGAGATACAAGAAAATACATACACATACATAAACTCACGCGTTTTTCCCATGGGGGTAGGCAGAAACTACAGAACGCCACCTGCTACGATCCTTACATACTCCTTTTGCCTCGTTTACGTAAACAAGGAAATCTAGTTTTAATACCATCAAGTTTAAATTCAACTCCATGTTTGACAATTTCAATTAAATTCAGTTACCAAGCAATGCTAACAGGTTATTTTCATTTGTTTCAGATCGTATTTTAGAGCGAGATGCTGGCTTCGTGTCAGGCGGCGACGACGATGACTCGTGTTCGGGGCCGGCGCACTCGGATGACTCGGGCGTCCGGCTCGTGGAGACCGAGTCGCGGGTCAAGCGACCCCGCACGCCTACCCGGTCACAACCACCCAAGAAACGCATCCGGCTCAACTCCACAGAAGACCTAACGAGCCCCGAAAGTGACACATCAGCTAGCCCCTTCAGGCCTTGGTCTTTTACTGAGGAACCACAGATAGAGCCCCTATCTTTAGTCAAGAAAGAGCCCAATCCCTTGAGACAAAGGCGAAGGCCGTTGGAGCCTCCCCCGCCACCTATTCCACCACCACCCGGACCACCCGGACCACCGAGGGTCCCTCCACACCCTGGAGTCGTAGAGCCTTACCAAGACAAAACGAAGCCTAGGGAACAGAGGAACTACAAGAACATGACGAGAGAGAGGAGAATAGAAGCGAACGCGAGGGAAAGGACAAGAGTTCACACGATAAGCGCCGCCTTCGACACGCTGCGGCGATCAGTTCCTGCGTACAGCCACAACCAGAAACTCTCTAAGCTATCGGTCTTACGAATAGCGTGCGCGTACATTGCGGCGCTGTCGGCAGCGATAGACCCCGAAGCTGACCTGTCGACAGCAGTGGATCAAGTGACGCATACAATACACACCGAAGGGAAGTTGAGAAAGAAGAAGGATGATGCGTGAAACATTTACGACTGAAGTGATCGAATTAACTTTTTGTTAAATCGTAATCGGTTTCTGGATTGTTCACCCAACGTGGTACGTCCTAATGTGATGGTATTCAATTAAACTACTGAAATACATTTTTGATACCATGGCTTCGGTTTCATTATTGTCAGATATAATAAGTACAGAAAAGAGGACCAGAATCTGAGAGGATTTATTCTTAAAATTAGAAGTAAACGTCAGAGACCGATTATGGTTACCGCGTTTCAATTAAAACCGTCCTGCGAAGCCTGTTCTCTTTGCGCTAAGTTAGTACAAAAACGACAATAATATTGGTAAAGGAAAATTTTGTATTATATTGGAATGTTTTTAAAAGACACTGTCTGTAAAATTCCTAAGGGTTAAGAGATAATACAGACTAAGGATGCGAGTAATGAAAGTAAAGACCACTTTTTATATAGTTAAAATTTGCTTAATAGCATAGCTTCAATAATTATTATTATGAATCTCAAACTACCTAGCGCATTATGGTCGTTATCTGTACTGAATTTCGACACTGATGGAAAAGCATTAGGTAATTCTAGAAAAACTTTTATTTTATTTTATTAAATATCGGATAAGTAATCATTAAAATTATCATCATCTTTTAACGGAACTTACACATCCCTATCTTGTAGATATCTTCATCAATTTAATTAAAATTCCGTCGTAGTCGATTCTCTTAATTCTCTAAATACTTTGTTGAAGTTGGAAAACGTGGATTCTACTTTTTCTTTTATTATCATTAGAAAATCGGCCCAGTACAAACTATGTTCCTATTTCATCTCCGTTCATCTTTGACAGATCTCGGGTTTTAACGATTCCTACTAATAATATGTAATTAAATTAAAAAAATAAAGACAGACATTATGTTGTATGATTGGCATGTTCCAGATCTATACCTAATAACAGGAAAAAAACTGTTTAAAAAAAATTAAGTATCTTTTATTTTGGAAAATGCGTTTCATAATAATGTTTGCCATTCCTCAGTCCAGTATTAAATAAGGCGAAAAAAAATGTGTAAAATCTATGTATTTATGGCTTTAATACGATATATTTATTACAATCGAGTCAGTAATTTAAGTGAGAACTGTATAATTTTTATTTAGTTTAAGAAAAATGTTGCATTTTGTAAATATGTAGTAGTTTAAAAAAAAATAATGTAAATATTTAAGTAGTGGTCTTAAGTAGCTGTTTTGTTTGGTTGACTTAAAATTTGTCAAGGCATAAGTAAGTACTTACGTTCTGAGGATACCTATTTATAGTTTTCTTCAACGGAGATGTTTTACCAAATAGTACGAGTAATAGACAAGTTTTTTTTTTTCATAATTTGATTTGTCATTGAGTTCAGCCTCTTTTTTTTTGTGAAAAAGTTTTTTTTTTTTTTTTTTGTAGGGAAGTTAAATAACATGCCTTGATCGGTTGATCCTGTATTGTGATACAATAATTATTGTAAATAAGGTAATTATAAGATAAAAACATCACATTTGTTAAGTCCGAAGTGAAAATTATCATCCCTTAAACAGATGTTTTGAAAATTACAGACCTTGTTAAATTATCTGGAATTGTTTAATTACCTAAGTATAACCTTTCATTTTATTTAGACACAAAACGCTTTTTTCGTAAGTCCTATTCTGACAGAAAATGCTCTGAATAATGGAAAAATATTTTCACAAGCGGCTGATTCTTTTTGTAAACACTTTGGTATTTGAATAAAATGAAAAGTAACAAAAATGTATACTATAATGTAGGTACAGTTTCCGATGGTGCATTAATATTTGAAATATATAATTAGAGATAAAGCAGAAAAATTAAAGAAGTGAAGTACACAATTAAATATTAAGTTTCATTTTCCTACCTTACCTAGTATTGCACCGTCCCGCTGGCTGCAGGGCAATGAATTCAACGTAAGTATGAACCATGGGAGAAACGAACATCTATACAAGATGTAACATAAATAACGCACAACCTCTTAAGGGATCATTGTACTCATCATTATGAACAACTTCTACTATGGGACCAAACATGAAATCGCGAAAAAAAAATCAGCTGTTCCCTACATTTTGGCGAGATATGTGAACATAAATGTACTGAATAGCTGATTTTTATTTCGCGATTTCAGTTTTGGTCCCATAGTAGAAGTTGTTTATAATGATGAGTACAATGAACCCTTAAGAGGTTTTGCGCATTTAACGGTACACGTTGTATGATATAGTATCCTGCTATATTAGAGGCCTAAATACTATCTATAGTTCAAAAAAAAATATATGTACTACATAGCATAGTAGGCGAAACTACTATTTTTCATTTCAGTATAAAATGGCGAGATGTGTATGTGAATACAATTTGTATTAAAAAAAACCCGTTAATAAAGGTTCAAAGTAGCAAAAAATATGCATTTATAAAATAAAATAATATACTAACTATGTATGTACCTATATTTCTCACATTTTTTCGCCGTCTACTTTATTTTTACGAGCAATGGCTTCGAAAATACTATATTTGATATGAAAAAGTTGGCAACCCTAAGCCACCCAACCGCACATCAGTGGTAACAATTTGGCATCACCTTTATGTCGAAGCTGTAAAGGTGAAATTCGTAGTGTTAGTGTTAACACTGATGTACGGTTGACTGTATAATACCTACCTAACATAATATCACGCCTGTATTCCCCGAAGGAATAGACAGAGGTGTGTCACACCGTGTGACCTACCTCACCCCGAGCCTTTTTCCAACTATGTATTTCGGGGTCGGGTTCCAGTCTATCCGGATGCATCTGAATACCAGTATTTTACATGGAGCGACTGCCTATCTGACCTCCACAACCCAGTTACTGGGTAATACGTTACCCCTTAGTAAGACTGGTTGTCATACTTTCTGGCTTCTGACAACCCGTAACGACTGTCAAAGATCCACGAATGACAGCCGGGACCAACGTGCTTTCTGAGTGACGGAGGGGTCTTGGTATGTTAAGATGGTCACCCATCCACGGACCAACCGCGGCAAGCGTCAGTTCACCTGATCGATCGACCCGTGCCCTGTGGCCTTTATTACTTAGCTACAAGCCCCTCTACCTACATACTAAAAAGGCCATGGATATTGAGGGTTGGTGTAGAGACGGCTCCACTCTATGTTGACTTTGAGCACGTGTCTCGTTATCTCCCCCCACCTGGAATGATAATAGTCTTGTTGTACAACTGACAGATGCTTCAATACCACCCCATTTCCTACTTCACATGCTATTGTTATTAAAAAAAATATCAATATGATTATAGTGGGGTCCTTCTTTATTAGG
Source organism: Fissipunctia ypsillon (assembly GCA_947568875.1). NCBI lineage: Eukaryota > Metazoa > Arthropoda > Insecta > Lepidoptera > Noctuidae > Fissipunctia > Fissipunctia ypsillon. The sequence continues at coordinate 18,474,964 of OX387660.1, read as the reverse complement.
TATATCTATGTGGGGTCTCATGGCGAAATAACGACTGTAGGATTGTTTTGTTCGATTTGTGAGGTTCAGCTGCGCTTGCTGCGGCCATAGATGAGTTACCATTAAAAAAATTGAGACATATCTGGTAGGTACCTATTTGTTTTCATCAAAGCGCCAGGCAACCCGGGAAATTCAAATTTTCGTACGTTTTTTGCAATTTGCAGGTCAGTATTAGGTTGTATGTTGATCAAAATATGATTCGCGACCATAAAAAGTATGTATTTACATAATTTATTATACATATTTATTTGTGGAAACTTTTAATTGGCCATAATTTTGTTACTCTCAAACGTGCAAAAACGTGTTTAGCTGTAAGTTTTCCAAAAATTGTAAAATAAAATAAATTATAATAATTCAAGTCATCAATACAACTCTCTAAGACCAGGTAATTCTATTGAATGACTATTTCATGAAATCTTGACAATTAGGACTATACAAACCATATGTATTTGTATTACTGCTTAAGTACCTAGTGGAAGTTTTTCGGCTGAATGAATCAAAATCAAAATATTTACATTTAAATGCACTAGGCTTCGGATCAGCACAAACTCCCCAGCAGCACAGCTGTCTGTTCAGTTATAGGAACTTGGTTCTATACAGTAGTAGTTAAGCTAAGTAAAACATTTTGTAAACCAGCACCCTAATTGCGTAACACACTATCAATCGGAATCTGAATCATTTTGAAGCAAATTGCTAACAATTTGTCTGTTCAACACCTGAATAACGCAATGAATGTTGTTGAACTGTCAAACTGAAACAGATGCCGATTGATAATATGTTACGCAATTGCCCCGCTGGTTCTGCCCGCGTGAAATTTCGTCCCCCGACCATCGCCCGCCCGCGCTATTACCTACTTCGTTTTCGCTTAGCGTTATGACTTTTTCCTTTTTTTGCTCGGCTCTTTAGTGTCCTAGCGTGATGTTAGCTTATAACCTTACTAAAGAATTGGGCTATTGGGCAAAAATAATTTTTCAATTCTGCCGGGTAGTTCTGAGACTACCAAGCGGAATTGAAAAATAATTTTTCAAAAGTTTATTAGCATAACATATTAGTATAGATAGGTAAATAGATGTCAGCTGGGAGACTGGGACACGCCAATATGAATAATGATGATCAAATAGTGGTTTTTTGTAGAGAGTCGGCCAATTACGGGCTATTAAAGGTATTTTCATCATCTTCAATCGCCAATCCTTCTTGAGCAAGCGCGGTGATCAATGCTTGTGCCTTCTCTGTATGAGAAGAGGCCTTTGTCCTGCAGTGGGACAGTAATAGGCTGGTATTATAGGTGAGTACTTTAGTCCCTCTGGAGGCCAACCACCACCTTTTAAAGCAATATTATTTTAATGTTACTTCAGTGTGAGAAAGAGATGGTGCTATACAGGACGTCTAGCTCCATCTCTTTCCCACACTGAGTGGTGGTGGTCTAGCTCCAGACAGCGCATAGGCTGTTTCTAGTTGGTACGGTCAGCAGCGAAAATAGAATAAAATTTAAGTTTTTATTCTCAACTAAGTATTACTATTTCCTAATTACCTACTTAGTGTAAAAAAAATAAACGATGATTCGTTACGATTATGCAATAAAAACTAAAGCAACTTACTTATTACAATATAGAAAAGCAGTGTACTTATCCAGTAATGTTGGGCCAATTATTTAGGAAATTAATGTTAACTAGTGTTTAATCGACTTTCCTTGCTGACTGTAACTGCTACTTCCCATACTAAGGGTGCTTACAATAAAGAGACAGGTTTCCGGTGCAGGCGAGACTGCGCGGGTCGGTACCGATCGGTGGACGTATAATATTCCCATGGTATCATAAGCGCTCACTTATAAAAAACTTTTAAACTACCTTATCAACCCTGCAGCACCCGATCGGTACCGACCCGCACGAGTTGTCTGTGCTGGAAACCTAGTTCTTTATGTAAGCACCCTTATTCTAATGCCCGTTTTCACTAAAACTAGACACCTACACCACAACACGAATGCTTAAATAAAGGTGCGCTCTTGGATTTTCAACTTTCGGCGTCTAGCTGAGCGTTGAAAATGGATCAGCGCGCGACTCCACAACGCATTGTCTCATTCACCCGCATAGCATGACAATTTCCACCTAGGGCATGGCCTACATTTTTTCGGGAACCACGGTCATTATTATGTTTACTTAGAAGCTAGATAGAATACTATAGAAAACTATGGGTGAGTTTATATAAATTTTGTGATGTGTACTGCCATCTCGTGGCGAGTAACAGCACTACTTACTGAGATTTATGTCAGTACTACCGCTATTACCTTCTAGATGGCGCTAAATTCAAGGTTAGCTTAAGCTCGGACTAAATAAAAATTTAACAACAATGTCAAATTTTAGACTATTAAATTGTTGAATACGAGGCTTTTGGCTACTTTGTATAAGTGTGTGTATATTTTTAGGTTTTTTTTCTATGTGCGTCTTGTTTGTACAGATAAAACAATTCTTCATGCTCTGACAATTGTCATTTATAACACCAAAGAAAAAAAGAAAAATAAAAATAGGGAGTCCTGGCCAATTACAAAATAAAAAAAGAATACGTGAAAAGAATAAATGCGAAACTTGGAATAACGTTCCATTTTTATTCTTTTCAGTTGACAATTTAGTATTTTGGCGGGAAAAACCTCAATTTGTATTTTTTTTTATTAAATAAAATGAAGCAAGTTTTTTATCAGACAATTATAATTCATTATCCTTAATACTAGAGAACTAAGCAGTCCATTTGAGGCATCTCGTGTCTAAGTGTGTTCCTAAGCAGCGGACGCAGCAGTAACGTGCTCCACAAGGTATGCAAGTGTAGTTCGATGGAAAACCACATACAGCACAGAAATGTCGATCGGGGAATCTGAAAACACACAAAAATAATATAATTTGAGAGATTTCTTCCAAACACACGTCTTAGTTATTTTAAACTGTAGGATAGTAAATAATGTAGGTATCTAGTAAATAAATAAGATTGCAATTCTTGAATTTTCATGATTGTGTTTTGTTTTACTCTTTCGTTAGCTTAAAACATACGTAGGCCGGAGCTTTGTAACGAAATAGCGTCTAAAATAAGCTCACATACCAGACAATAATTCCACCTGTGACTATTTATTTTCTATTATAGTCGAAAGGATTATTTTGTGACTTTTTTGAACCTCAATGACTTACATAGCCTGGACTCAATGACTTATACATAGTACGGTACGTGACTATCGCCACGATTCTCTCGCCCGTGGAGATGGCGCCTAAGATGATCGACCCTCTGACCAATATTTATGAAATTGATTGTGTAGGACTTACTTAGAAGGTGGAACTTGCGCAGACAGGTAGTTGGGTGGGTCAGGTCTAAAACTCGCATCTTCCTCAACTAACTGAGCGAATGTCTTCCGAAATCGCATCTTATAATACTCGGCACTCTTGGTCTTTTTCTTTCTTGTTGGCTTTTCATTGGAATCTGCGAATTTCGGCACCTTCTTCGACATAACCAGGTCAGCATGTGGGTCTTCATGGAAATTGTCTTGCTCGAGTGCCTCAACAGCTTTTCTAGCTCTACGTTTCCTTGCAGCATCATCGAGAACCTTTCTCCTCTCTGTGTCTCTGTTACCTCTTAAACCCGAAGCCATTTTTATATTCCTTTGTCGTGTACTGGTATACTAAGTTGGTCCATCAAATCATCCACACGAGCTTTTAGTGTCTCCACTATATCTGCAGATATAAACAGATGTGTCTCGTCCAGGTCCTGAAGAATAAACTTCCTGCCAAGAGCTAACGTCTCATCGAGGTGGAGAAGGAATTGTTTCATAGCCGGGTCACTGTAAGCAAAATGTCAAAGAAACGAGGTTTGAGTGCTGAAGAAAAGAAGATAAGGATGTTGGAAATATTTCATAATAGTAAAGATTTCTTTCAGTTGAAGGTGAATATGTCATTTTCTTACATTATTTGTGTAGGTAAGGACTCATTGTTGCAGGTCACAAGCATGCATCCAATATTGTAATTTAATCCTTTAATCAGTGTGCATAGAAGTCACATGATGAGTACTTGTAATTTGCTATGGCTTTTGTAGTGCTCGACTTAGCATAATTATAAATCTATCTAGACTTACTATACTTTTATTTTGTAATAACGAAACTAATCACAAACATACTAAAAACAGGAATTAGAGAAGATAGCACCAAAAGAGAAGGGTATCACAATGCAATCAGTTAAAGAGGTTGTCCAAAACCTAGTGGATGACCATCTTGTGGACTCTGAGAAAATTGGAACTTCTATATATTTTTGGTCATTTCCTAGGTAAGTAAATGATAGTTTTATGATAATAACATAACTACACGCCTCTTCTCTCCAAAGGGTTAAGCTGAGGTGTACATATAGTACACCCACATTTTGCCAGTTATGTGTAAGTGGACAGTAGCAGTAGCAGGGGGAGAAACTATTGCCATAAACCACACACAGATCCAGACTCCGCCAGGCTGTTACTGAGAAATTATTGTTGGAAAAATCCCAACAATACTGCCCAACCTGGGAATCTGACAAGAACTCATCCATCATGCTAATAGAAATAATGATGATGATCAATTTAATTTTAAATTTTATTGCTAATAAATATGTAATTAAATATTTCTGGTTTATTACAGTAAAGCAAAGAATGCAAAGAAAAGAAAATTGTGTGAGTTACAAACTGAAGTAGATGAGTGCTCAAAGAAATTGAAAAAGACTGAAGATTTAATTGCAACTGAATCTGTATGTACTTAATTACTTCAGTAAAAATACTTTATAACTAGAATTACTGAGTAGTTTTCCTTAAGGTGCTAAATAACATTCAATATATTAAGTTGCATCATTGAAGTGTAATTTAAAATCAATTAAAAAACAATGTATGTTACTAGGCTATTATTGTATTTGACTTGTATATGTTATAAATTTTAAATTATTCTTTTACCAATAGATTGGACGAGAAAATTGTGAGGAAAGAACTCTAGTGCTGTCAATGTTAGAAAGTTTTGAGAAACAAGAAGAACAACTTAAGAGGGATATGCAAAGATACAGGGACTCGGACCCTGAATACATAGCTCAATTGAAGACAGAGACTCAGGTACCTATCCATGTTTAAATGCTTAGGAGTTGCATGTTAAACCTTTAACACTTTCAATACCAAAGACCCGGCTCCTCCCAGGTTCTCTACAAAGTTATCCACACACCAAGAACCCGCCTCCCAAGTCTTATAGATGAAACATTGCTATTTTTGGGCATGCTAGTGATTATGCGTATTTAGGTTGGCATTGAAAGTGTTAACTGCTTACACTGGATTAATCTGCCAAATACTTTCGTGTCCATTTCGCCAGAGTCGTATATTTACGACCAAATACCGAAATAATTCACTGTGCCGGGCTCTGGGAGCACAACAACTAATATGAAGTTGGGCAGTTAAAAGGTTAAACCAGACCAGATGTATGAATGTAAACGAGGCAAAAGGAGTATCTAAGGATCATAGCAGGTGGCGTTCTGTAGTTTCTGCCTACCCCATGGGAAGAAGGCGTGAGTTTATGTATGTATGTAGTTAAAAGGTTAAAGCAATACTTTCTTCTTTGTCTTGAAATTGTTAGTAGTAGTAGGAGCAGTCTTTGTGAAGGAGCTTGTATGAGGAAGTACTATCACCAGTAATTTCTCTAAATTTATTATTTACTTATAACAACCAGCTATGCCAATTACTCAGAGGTTGAAACTGACATTAAAAAACAATATTACAGGACTTAAAAGCAGCAGTAAACAGATGGACAGAAAACATTTACATAATGAAGTCTTATATAAAAAATACCTTTCAAACGGAAAACGACGTGATAGACCAAAGTTTCAACATTCCAGCAGACTTGGATTATGTAGAAACATAAAGGAGTACCTAATATAACACCATAACCTCTTTTAACCTTTTAGTAGGTTTAGTTTAATGACAAAGCGCTTGTCACGGAGGTATTTTTGCAAAACTTAATAAATTTAACGAATATAATGAAATATTTGATTTATTTACACACCACTCGACGAGAACGCCTTTCATAACATTCACCATGGTTCATTGTAATCAAACTGCGACGGTTAGCCTTGTTTATTAAAACTTGATAGAAGCTCAGACTTTTGGTTTCAATATCCTTCGATCAGAGTTACCGCCTGAATTTTAAAGCAATAATTCAATTTAATTTTGAATCAATGTGAATATTCAATCTCACAACAAGCATGCGCAAAAACAAAACAACAAAAGTCAGTTGATTGAAAGAAAGAAATCACAGATTGACATTGCATTGACACTTGACAGAATGACAGCCTCTGCAGTATTAGCACAGCAAAAATATCACAGTTGTTGCCAGCAACAAAGCTATTATGGTGTCATTATTATCATTTTATCATACCGAGTAATTTTTGGCTAAAAAAAAAAAATAATAGAAAAAAAAGGATACGTGTCTTTATGTGGATATTAAAAGTGGGATTTTAAATAGAGCACTGTTCAGATGCTTTTGATAATTTTTATTTTTGTTTAAAAAAAAATATTTAAGCTGGTAACTTCGTCGGAAGGATTATTTTCTATTTACAGATTTATTTAGATGTAGGTACTACTTATTATTTATCCAGCCAGGGTCGTACTAACTTTTTATTTTTGAATCGTGAAGTTGTGACTGTTTGGTGTTGACGGGGCCGCCAGGAATTGCGATATTTAAAAGAAGTTTATTTACTTTTCGAGGATTAAAGGTCAGTATTATGTCTGAGCAATTTTTATTTATGCATTTAATTGTGTAAGAGAACAAAAAAAAAACTGAAAACAATCGCCATCAGAAAAAAATCACCCAGTTTAAATGTTGGATAAAACCTTGGATAAGAATATAGTAAGTGTTCAGCAGCTGCGCCCTGGGTTCTACTTAGTGTTCAAAAAGCTGCCTAAAAAAAATCCAGAAATGCTATAAAAAAATAAAAAGAGAGACGAAAGATTAAAGAGAAAAAAGAAAGACAAAAAAAAGAAAGCCTAAAGAGAGACGAAAGTTCCCAAAGAATACTTAACTTTTATTGCCATTCTTTTGAGTTTTGAACGGGTAATGCACAATCTAGCACTGTCTAGCTAGTCAAGAGTAAGGAGATTGGCCCAAAAAATTTAAATTGCCTACTTTACGAGGCTGGTTAATTACTGCGGTTTAGCAATACCTAAAATAGTAGGAGGTAGGCCAAACATTCATCGATTTTTATTGCAATCAATTAATTCCGGTCATGGTCTGGCTGCGTATGGGAGAAAACCACCAAAGAGGCTGGAACATAAGGAAATAATATGTATGCACTGACTGGACAAGTCCTCACAATTTTTTTATTTGTGTGGTTCTTACCTCAAAAGACCATTTCAGACACGGATTTACATGGTCGCCTCACATGGTTTGACTATAATTATGTCTGGACTTTAAAAGAGACTGACCCCTGAGTTTGTTTCGCCATTTCTTCTTACAGGTAGTCAGATAGGAAATGTCGACTCCATATTCTAGCTTTAATTTTTATTAATATGACGTGTAAAAGTGAGTCCGATATCCTATTACAGAATCAATTTCATTTCATTTATTTACTGTAGAAGTCTGCCGGACGGGAGGCGATGAAGTCAGCGAAAGCGTTTTGTACTGCTTCTCAGGTGTTGAATTTTTTCCCACTTAAAAAATTTGTCTAAATTTTGATAAAAGTAGAAATCTTTTGGGGAAGGTCCGGTGAGTACGGTGGGTGACGGAGAGCTTCCAGCTGTTACCTCTTGTAGCTTTGCGATGGTCTGTCGAGAAGTGTGAGCTCGCGCGTTGTCGTGGAGAAGCAATGGGGAAGAGCGATTAACCAGCATTGGTTGTTAAATTGCGAGATTCTCCATCATTGTTTGCAATTCTAGGCAATAGAAATCTGCCGTCACTTTTGTGCCATTCGGTAAGAAGCTGTGATGTACAAGTCCGGCACTGGTCCACCAGACAGTTACCATCATCTTCCTATGAGTAATCTTTTTTTACCACACTGATTATGTGCTATACCCGGGTCCACCCACTAAGACGAACGCTTACGGTTATCGTACAGGATCCACTTTTCATCGCAGGTAACAAATCGATTTAGAATTCCCTCGTTTCTATGCCGATTCAATAGTGCTATGCATGCTTCGACGCGTAAGTCTCGCTGTTGGTCGCTTAGTTCGTGTGGCACTCACTTATCTAGCTTTTTAATCTTTCCGATTTGACGCAAGTGCTTCAATGTTGTTTTGGCACTAACTCCAAGGCCCGCAGTAAGCTCAGCCGTATATTGAGTTGGATCCGCTTCCACTATCGCCTTCAATTCGTCGTTGTCGACAATAGTTACCAGCCGACCGCGAGGCTCGATCTTCAATTCAAAATTTCCAGATTTAAAACGATTGAACCAAGAATGGACTGTGTTTATGCAAGCAGTGTTGGGCCGGTACACGTCGTTAATGTTTCGTGTTCTTTGCGCAGCGGTATTTTCCACGCAGGAACTGATATTCGAAAATTGTACGAATTTTCAGTTTATCCATGGCGCCAAAAACTACCACAATTTTACAAAAACAAAAAACTCTAAAAACAAGTGACTGAATTTGAAATTTCAGCTCATATGCGTAAAGTCTCGCTTGATTTTTTTAGTCATAAGTTAAAGCCGCACGGATGTGACATGACTTTATGACCCCGCTCACAAAAAATAGTCTACTAATGTTTTTATCAACTGCACTCAACGTAAATTGTTTTGTGTTCTTGAATAAACAGACCGTACTATAAAATCTAAACAATACTTGTATTACGAGAGATGTATTTATGAACAAAATATGGCCGAAAGTGTCGTTTGTTTACGTAACATTATTTGCTCAAACAAAATGGTATCTATGATGTTATTTCATGCAAAACCTAAGCTAAGTTATTTTATCTAAAACGATGTAATAACTACTTATAAATGAATATTCATCCACTTACCGTCGATTAGGCACGAACACACTTTATTTTCAATAAAAAAGACACACGGAGATTCAGTCGTGCCAAATGTCATTGTCAAAACGTCATTTTTAACTTTTTTTTATCAAGATTCCAAACAAAATTTTACGTTTAGAATAATTTAGTTGCCGAGAATATCTACCGGACCTCAAATTGCCCGCACAGGATATTAGCCTTGAATTATAAGTAAAAATGGAGATCGAACGCGTAGATCGGGTGGCACACCGGTATGCCAGCGCAGCTTGAAGGTTGGCGGCGAGTGGCACACCAGTGTGCCAGCGGGCATTGGACGGTACACGGCCTTCGAATAAAATTTATTTGAATTTCGAATTGCACGCCAATCCACAGATAATTAAATCTGAAAATGCTGGTTATAGAATCTCCAATTACATAGGTAAAGACCTATTATTTACACAGTGCCGCCCGTTTGATGTATAGGAAATAACAAGGCGACTTAGCCACTAATTTTGTAGTGGTGTAATTTACAGATCAGTGACAGTGTATTATGGTCAACCCAGTCAGTCGCTTTTAAGAGGTAACAGAAAATGCCAATATTGCATCCGGGATTTTTTCTGTGAGGAAATTCTCATGATTACCCTCTGTCTGGGGAGAACTAGGGGATATGTCGGACTCCTACAGAATAAAACCCTAACGGTGCTCCCACTTTCGCCGCAACCCCTGCTTTTCGTGATATCAAACTGGCGACAATCTATTACCCAGTTTGAGTCAAAATTATGTTCATGATATTTTTAATGATTTGTAAAAATAAATGTAGGTAGGTTGTTCGTAACCTCTGTTGGGACTTGGGATGGAATGTATGTATGTGAAGTTTCCGAGTATCTCAATGACCTTTAACTTATCTAAAAACAATGCATTCCTATCTCGTTGTTTTGTGTTACCAGTTTCTTGGTTAGTAGGTTTCATAATGATGGATTATGGGCATACAAGAAAAGTATTGTTGAGATTCTGTTGAGTATTTTTATTAAACAACAATCAGAGGCACACACGATCACCATGATGAGCTTTTAACAGAGAGGAGAGAGCAATGACAGATGATAGACAGCTGTCATGATTATATCGAACACATTCACGAAGTCCGCTAACCAGGTACATGGATTGCGTTTACAGAGAACATTATCAATTACCAATACATAAGAGATGTAGAGTGTAGATGTTCATCTGGTTTTCGATTATACGAGTACATAAATTAGGATAGTTTGCTCATACAGTGCAAGTACTTCAAGTCTGTTGAATAAAGCGTATAGTACGTATTAGTAATAATTAGGTAGCTACATATTGTACCTACCTATAATATATCTCCGAATTACTATAATAAATTGTAGCATTTACCTCTGTGAGTCAGTCCGTTTGAGGACAAATATATTTATCATTTTAGGTCATAATATTTTCCTTGACTGCATCTTTCGGTCTCTAGCGTGTTTAAATCAAAGTATGATTTAAACACATTTATGTGGATTTCAAAACATCCTATATATAAACATTCTACATAGTAAAATCAGTCAGCCTGTAACGTTCCCTCTGCTGGAACTCAGGCTTCCTCTCTGTGAGAGAGAGTGATAGGCCGTAATCCACTACGTGGGCTCAGTGCCGGTTGGTGAATGTCACATGTCTTCAAATTTTTGGTTCTAGGACATGCCGGTTTTCTCACGCGCTGTAAGTTTTCCTTCAACGAAAGAATAATGGTGATAAAATAAATTACACAGAGTATAGTGCCTGCCTGCGTTCGACATCGAACCCACAACCAACAACTCGTAAGTCGGGGCCGCTACCACTTTTCCACCACTGGTCCTTGCTCCATCCTCCACCACCATCTTGTGACTTGCTAAATTGACTAAGGGCTTATTTTTCAATCGTCAGATAACTTTTACCTGAGGAATAAATATGGCGGTTTGACTCATTTTCTATACAAAAGCTGTCAAAACGTCAAACATATTCCCTAGATGAAAATTTATCTGACGATTGAAAAATCGGCCTTAAATGACATTAGTGCTGTCAAACTATAATATAGTCACTTTAGTCAATTTCAGAATGGGAAACGTCGTTTGACAGGAATAAACAAAATTTTGATCATTTTTGTTCTAAGAGTTTAGAGAATTTTGTGACAAGAGAATCGGCACCATTAACATTCAAAATCTGAATTATTGTCTTCTCAACAACACTTTAAAAATGTATAAAAATCGACTGAATTCAATTCGTATTTTTCTGCAACTGAACTTTTCCAATAAAAAATGACAGCCTTGTTTACGTCAACCAAGTTTTGAAGTAATTAAGAATAAAACATTGATGATCAGCCGATCTATTCTGTAAACATCACACCGTGAGCACTTAGGTGAAGTGAGCTCAATTCCTAGTAGAGTAAGGTGGGATGACAGTTTAGGTACATCACGCTCACTTCACCTAAATTTTCACGGTGGGATCTTTACAGAATAGCACCACAGATATACGAACTAGAAAAATAAATTAATAGGTTGCAACAGCAGAGGTTTTTTTTTGTGGATGGGAAATCATCAAATGACTTCTCCCGCTCTGGGCGGAGCGGGAGGCCGTGTCAGACTTTTACTGACTATAACCCACCCGTGTTCCTTCTGTTGCCTGTGCCGGGGCCACGACTCTTTCGAACATCCTGCAACCCTGGCTGGAATCATACCGGCCTGACATAAGGACAGATAGAATTATACTGTCAACCATCAATAGCGATCAATAGCGATCTGTCTTTTACTGAAAATAGGTTATTACAACAGAGGTGACGCTGCAACCTACGAATATAAATAATCCAATAGAAACCGTCGCGTCGTTCTGCCACCAGTCTGTCACCACAGAAAAAGGAAACAATAAATAGGTCATCGAAACATCGCTTTTACAATCTCAATCATTCATATCAGATCGCAGAGAAGGAAACTGAAATCTATAATATTGGTATACAGGGTGTTTGGTAGATGGGTGCAAAGCCTGAAGGGGGTGATATCTTAGATGAATTAGAACTTATTAAGCTAAACTTGTCTTAGACGAGGCCTGTTCCTTGTATTTTTTTTTAAACTCTAAGGTTTTTAAAAATAATACCCATCTATTTTTTCAATTAATTGTTAATAGTGTCCAGTAAAAGCTGTTATGTTATTATTTTTTATTTATGTAATGTGTGATTACTCAAACAAAATAATTCCCAAGCATCTGTGTCATCAGAGAAACATTCTACGCCATATTCAAGTTTAAGAAACTTTTAAATATCAAAAATGTTTTATTTCATTATTACACGTTCAGTTATTATGTGTGTTTACCATACGTAGCATGGGTTTCAGCCGCCCATAGCACACGCAAAATTCACCGCTCCCTTAGGAATTTATAAAACTTTATTTTAATACCTACGAGTACCTACATATGTCAAAGCAACACTCAAGGACTAAAATTTTTAGCACATTGGAAAAATTAGGTTTTCTTTTGACCATTCATACAGAAATAGGAATTAATTTGTTATTTCAACTTGAAGAAAGCTGCATAAACTTTACAGTGAAATTTTCCGCTCCCAAAAAGTGCCGCCCTGGGTGGGTCAGCTCCTCCGCCCCAGCCTTTCTACGCCACACTGTACGTACGGAACATCTAAGTGATATCTATGTCGTGGCCAGATCTCAGAATTGATCATTTCATTAAGTGTACGGTCATTTCATGAAATGACCAGCTAAAAGTGACCATATCATTAATGTAGCGTATCTGTCGTAGTCCGATCGTAGAAATGGCCATATCGTGATCTGCCTGGCCATTTCCCCAGATGACCACTGGGTATATCGCAAAGTAGTTGCATTTCACGCTGCTAGTGGCACCCCGACCAAATGGGATAGGTTAGGTTAGAACAGTGACCAACCGCGCGCGAGCCGAGCGAGCGAAGCGAGAGGTGCCGCGAGAGCTACTTCCGCCGTGCCCTCATTTTTGGAGTAGGCAGTGACCAGTCGCTGCCGGCTGTCGTGAATGCGATGGTTGGCAGCGAGGAGTCATCTCGCAGAAGGAGGCTGCGGAAAGGGAGAGGGAGATCATATCCTCTCACCCAGCCCGCAGCAGGCGAACCGGGCGTCGGCGGAGTGCGGATAACGCCCTCCTCCAGCCCCCTAAATGGGTCCAGGAGCGACGGACTTGGGGACTTCCGTCGCCCCCCATACATCGGACCCGAGGTGGTGGCGCATAGTATTCCACGCGCGCCCCTCTTAGACGTCGCGGGGGGAGTCTAACACCTCACTCCCCCCTTCGACACGAGGAGAGGCCCGCCGCGGCGGGCTGGCACTAGCCGGGGGTTGCGGAAGGATCGTAAGTTCCCGCGACCCTCGGCGTAGGTGTGAGATGGAACACCGGGTTGACCCCTCCGCCCGCTCCAGGGCGGAGGACATCCATGAGGATTTTCCACACCGAAACAAAAAAAAAAACAAAGGTTAGAACTGTGACCAACCGCGCGCGAGCCGAGCGAGCGAAGCGAGCGGTGCCGTGGCAGCGGTCGGCGAGCGCTACATGCAAGTCGGTCGCAGTTACTTGGCTATTTAGTATTTTTAGGACCCTAAAATAGGAATAGCAACAAAAACAAAGCGACATCAACGCCTCTATCGGTGGATAATCTATCAAATTCAAAATCAAATTCAAATTTATTTATTTGTGACACATAGGTATAATGTTGTGGTACATGATGTTATAAAATAAATGTATTGTATCACTATGCGCTGCCTTGCAAGGCGTACAAATATTGTTTGCGTACACAGTAATAGTTGTACAGGTGGTACTTATAGCCTATAAAATATAAAAAAAGATTGCTAAGTAACCTTCTTAAATCTTTAGCAATAAAACAAACATAAACAAAACAATACAAATTAAGGTAACAATATTAATAGCTAACTAAAGTAAGTAGGTAACAAATATATCTGAGAATAAGGAATAACGGTTTTTATTTTTCTTCTAAATATTCATGTACGCTGTAATATGCTTTCTGTATTAGGAACTTATGAAGCGTTTTTTTAAGCGTATTTAAGTCTTTTGAAGCTCTTATAGGTTTAGGTAATTTGTTATATATTTTTGGAGCCATTCCTAGAAAGCTTTTTGAGAATAGGGCGGTTTGGTGGGTTTTTGACTTAATTGCACCTTGATGGCGTTTAGTGCAAAGGGTTTCAAATTGGTTAAGGTTATTTTTGATAAACATGACAACTTCATAAATATATAGGGACGGAAGTGTTAGTAATTTTAAATTAATAAAAAATGGTTTGCAACTATCAGTGTTTTGGATCATGCATACTGCACGAAGACATTTTTTTTGGGCTTTAAAGGCCAATTCTCTATCCGTAGAATTACCCCAGAATATTACGCCATATCGCAGAGTGGTGGAGACATATGCGTGGTATGCGGTAAGAACGGTGCTACGATTGGCGACCTTGCTTAAATTGTGTAAAGCATAGCAATATTGATTTAGTTTTTTTACTACATGATCAATGTGTGTTTTCCATGACATGTGCTGATCTAACCAAAGCCCTAGAAATTTTGTGTTGTCAATTTTAGTAATTGTATTATCTTTATATTTAATATTTGTATTAATGGAGTTTGTTTGCTGGTTAAAATTCATGATATGGGTTTTCCCTAAATTAATTTTTAAGTTGTTATCGATTAGCCATTGAATAATTAAGCCTAAACTTTATTACTTTATTTCATTTTCATATCTTTTTAAGTTTTTCCCTATAAATATTGTAGCACAGTCATCAGCAAATAGAGTCATGGAGTGTTCTATGGTTCTGGGAATATCATTTATGTAACATAGGAATAACAACGGACCAAGTACACTTCCCTGGGGTACGCCGTAATTTATAAATCTTTGTTTTGATAAGTAGGTTTTTTCTGTGTTAGTTCTATGACATATTTTTGCTATTTTAGTAATTTGTTTTCTGTTGACTAGGTACGACTCAATTATTTCTAGGACATTGCCCCTAATTCCAAATTTACTTAATTTTATGAGAAGGAGTCTGTGATCTACAAAATCGAAAGCCTTCGTCATGTCCATGAATAATGCTGTAACTGGGATTTTTTTGTCCATATTTGAAATAATTTCATTTATTAATTCGTAGATGGCCATATTAATATTTTTATGTTTCCTAAAACCGTACTGTTCTTTAGTTAGAATATTGTTTTTTTCTAAGAATGAATAAAGGCTTAGACTTAATAAATAACTTTTTCGATTATTTTGGAAAACACTGGGATGAGTGCAATAGGCCTATAGTTTTTCATATTTTGTGGATCATCCTTTTTATGAAGAGGTTTTATAACAGATAGTTTTAAGTCTTCAGGGAACTTGCCCTTATCTATACAGAGGTTTACTATATAACTAAGAACTGGTGAAATTTCAGTAACTACGTTTTTGATTGCATGTGTAACAATGTCGTCATAGCCGGAACTATTTGTATTTTTTAGAGCAATAATAATTTTATGTATGTCATGTGGAATAGAATGCTAAGAACATTGAATTAGGGTTTGAATCTATTAAGGTCGATTTATAGTCGGCTTTGTGGTTGTTTATTGGGTGGACTTGATCAATGAAATAGTTATTTAATAATTCGGCAATCTCATTTGGTTCTGTAGTACATTTATTATCTGTAAGTATTTTAGATGGGTTTTCTATTGGGTAATTAGATTTAGTTGAGTTTATAATTCTCCAAGTTGCTTTAACCTTGTTGTCAGAATTATTAATGAAGTAGCTGTTTTGCGTTTTTTGAGTAAGTTTGATAATTAGTTTTAGACGCTTAGTGTACGAGTTAAATATTTTTTTATTCGTTTTATTTGGTTCGCGTCTTAATTGCCATAGCATTTCACGCTTACGCTTACAACATAGTTTTATACCTTTAGTTATCCATTTCGGAGTTTTGGAGCATAGATTTTTAATTCTCACTATGGGGAAGCAAAGATCGTAGAATAATTTAAACAAGCTATTAAATTCACGGAATGCATTATTTGGGTCTGTACAGTTGTAAACATTATTGAAACTAAGGCTTTGAAGAGCATTCCTAAATTTAAGGCGACCTATACCTAATATTGCATCACTTTGATTCAATAATAAGCAAACAAATAATGATTGTTTAAAGCCAAAAAAAATATATATTGTAGTTGACTATATGTACTTGGACTTTTTGTGGTTCAAAACATGATATCGAAAACTTCGCTCGATCAAAAAAAAATCGGAAGAGGAGTCTAATCGATGATTTTTTTGATGTTTTTCTAATTTTGCTTGAAGCTTATGAAAGCAATACTTCCAAAAAATATATCTATAAAAAGTTCATAACAAATAGAAGAACAATTTGTGGTTACATTTTGCAAAATAGTTAAATTCATTTAATAATAAAATATTATATAATACAGCGCCTTGCGCACGGCGATTCAGTCGCCCGCCGGGCCTTGACGAGGTTGGACCTATGTCCGTTTTGCTAGCGCACGGCTGTTCCGCTAATCTATCGAACAATTCATTCGTAGGACATAGTGTAAATAAGTCAGTATGTTTTTTTTGGCTTTCGTAAGTTCGAATGAAAAACGGAACCCTTATTTAGGAACGAAGTTCTGTAACGCGGCTTGCGGTAGGAGTTAAATGGTAGAAATCGTCACGAGTCGACTTTCAAATTGTAAATTTGGTCAAAATGAAAATCCAAGATGGCGTCCGTGAAAATTTTCAAATTTTCCTTCATGGGTGTCGTTTTCAAGGTTTTCGAGGGTGCTAAAGACGATAGTAAAGTCAAAATGAAAATCCAAGATGGCGGCCGTGAAAATTTTCAAATTTTCCTTCATGGGTGTCGTTTTCATGGTTTTCGCGGGTGCTAAAGCCGAAGGTAAAGTTAAAATGAAAATCCAAGATGGCGGCCGATAAAAATTTTCAAATTTTCCTTAATGGGTGTCGTTTTCAAGGTTTTCGAGGGTGCTGAAACTGATAGTAAAGTAAATGAAAATCCAAGATGGCGGCCGTGAAAATTTTCTAATTTTCCTTCATGGGTGTCGTTTTCATGGTTTTCGCGGGTGCTAAAGCTGATAGTAAAGTCAAAATGAAAATCCAAGATGGCGGCCGAGAAAATTTTCAAATTTTCCTTCATGGGTGTCGTTTTCAAGGTTTTCGAGGGTGCTGAAACCGATAGTAGTCAAAATGAAAATCCAAGATGGCGGCCGTGAAAATTTTCAAATTTTCTTTCATGCGTGTCGTTTTCAAGGTTTTCGAGGGTGCTGAAACCGATAGTAAAGTCAAAATGAAAATCCAAGATGGCGGCCGTGAAAATTTTCAAATTTTCCTTCATGGGTGTCGTTTTCAAGGTTTTCGAGGGTGCTAAAGACGATAGTAAAGTCAAAATGAAAATCCAAGATGGCTGCCGTGAACATTTTCAAATTTTTTATCATGGGTGTCGCTTTCGTGGTTATCGAGGGTGCTGAAACCGATAGTAAAGTCAAAATGAAAATCCAAGATGGCGGCTGCGAAATTTTTTTAAGTTTTTCATCATGGGTGTCGTTTTCATGGTTTTCGCGGGTGCTGAAACCGATAGTAAAGTCAAAATGAAAATCCAAGATGGCGGCCGTGAAAATTTTCAAATTTTTCATCATGGGTGTCGTTTTCATGGTTTTCGCGGGTGCTAAAGCCGATAGTAAAGTCAAAATAAAAATCCAAGATGGCGGCTTTGAACATTTTCAAAATTTTCATCATGGGTGTCGTTTTCGTGGATATCGAGGGTGCTTAAACCGATAGTAAAGTCAAAATGAAAATCCAAGATGGCGGCCGCGAAAATTTTCAAATTTTCCTTCGTGGGTGTCGTTTTCAAGGTTTTCGAGGGTGCTGAAACCGATAGTAAAGTCAAAATGAAAATTCAAGATGGCGGCCGTAAAATTTTTCAAGTTTTTCATCATGGGTGTCATTTTCATGGTTTTCACGGGTGCTAAAGCCGACAGTAAAGTCAAAATGAAAATTCAAGATGGCGGCTGGGAAAAACTTGGATTTTCATTTTGACTTTACTATCGGCTTTAGCACCCTCGAAAACCATGAAAACGACACCCATGAAGGAAAATTTGAAAATTTTCACGGCCGCCATCTTGGATTTTCATTTACTTTACTATCAGTTTCAGCACCCTCGAAAACCTTGAAAACGACACCCATGAAGGAAAATTTGAAAATTTTCTCGGCCGCCATCTTGGATTTTCATTTTAACTTTACCTTCGGCTTTAGCACCCGCGAAAACCATGAAAACGACACCCATGAAGGAAAATTTGAAAATTTTCCCAGCCGCCATCTTGGATTTTCATTTTGACTTTAGTATCGGTTTCAGCACCCTCTAAAACCTTGAAAACGACACCCATGAAGGAAAATTTGAAAATTTTCACGGCCGCCATCTTGGATTTTCATTTTGACTTTACTATCGTCTTTAGCACCCTCGAAAACCTTGAAAACGACACCCATGAAGGAAAATTTGAAAATTTTTACGGCCGCCATCTTGGATTTTCATTTTGACTACTATCGGTTTCAGCACCCTCGAAAACCTTGAAAACGACACCCATGAAGGAAAATTTGAAAATTTTCACGGCCGCCATCTTGGATTTTCATTTTGACTACTATCGGCTTTAGCACCCTCGAAAACCTTGAAAACGACACCCATGAAGGAAAATTTGAATTTTTTCTCTCTTGATAGAGAGAGAGAGAGAGAGAGAGAGTGAAAGTGTGAATTTCAAAGAAGAAAGTATGAACGCGCTTTGTCGTTAGTGACGATTTCTGCCAAGCCGCGTCAATGAACTTCGTTCCAATGAGTTGACCTACTGCCTACACGACACGCTTACCTATACTGTGACACATTTTGGGTTCATGCAAGTTCACGCTGGCGAGGTAAGCGCACGGCTCGCTCCGTGGGTAGGTTGGTAGCGTTAAATACCTACTTCGCAGGGTCTACCTCGCCTTAATCATATTTTCTTGACAAAAATCTCGACTGAAAGTATGCCAATGTGTAATGGTACAAGTTTTTTTAACAGGACATCTTATGATTTGAGCTGTGTGGTCCGATATAGCTAATTCCATCACCTCACTAGTGCTGCCTCTAATATTGTGTATTATATTGTCAATACAGGTACCACTATCTATTCGGGTCGGTTGACGAACACTTAATTTCATACGGTAGTTATGAAGAAGATTTTCAAGCTGCGTAGAGAATTTAGTTTTTTTTTAAAATATCAATATTAAAGTCTCCACAAATCAAGACTTTCTTTTTGTTATTGTAACACATTTTATTTAGTATACCTTCAAATTGGTAGAAAAAGTAGTTTAAGGTATCAATTTTGAATTTGGGTGATCTATAAATACATACAATAGTTATAATGATGATCAATCAATTCGATAGCACAACATTCTGAAACATTAAGACAGCAGTATTCTTTTAAATTAAGTATTTTGTACTTATGTTTATTGTTCACCAGAATACATGAGCCCCCTCTTCGATTGTTTCTAACGTAATGGGTCGCAAGTGTGTAATTTGGAATATGTAAATGTATGTCATCGCCTTCTTTCATATTGTGTTCTGTTACACAGAGCACATCCACCAACTTATTGTTACAAGCGAGTTCGTGTAGATGTAAGCTCAATAGATCCGATTTACTTATTAAGCCATTAGTGTTTTGATGTAATACATTTATGTGATTATACAAGAAAAAAATTACTATTATTTAGAAGATTAGGGGTAATAATATTAACATTATTAGGAGACATATTATGGATATCTGACAAATTACTGATATTGGGGTTAGACACGATGTCAGCATATAAAGGAATATCAAGTGAATTTGTATGAACAATACATTGCAGGTTTCTAAACATATTTTTCATCCCATTATTATTTATCGTACCAGTGTGCTTTGAAAACATGGCATAATCGTATTTCAGGTCAAGATTGGAGTCAAACAGTAATGCATAGTTGTGAGTTTGTAAGTCCAGATACAGTAAATTATTAAACATTTCTAAACTTGCATTGTACATCATACTAGAATGGTAACAGAATTTAAAAGTAGGTAAACATAGTATTATATTAGTGTTTTGCAGAGGCATTAGTGTCTCCCGTATATTAATAATCAAATCGAAATAATTATCGGTTCAGTGAAGTCAGTAAGTTTTACGTTGATGTTATTAATGAGTTCATTTACTCCGCCATATGGTGCAAGGTAGTGACATAGTTGATAGTTCGGGAACGTTTCTTCGGCTACAGACAATATTTTATTCATCTTATCGCTGCTTAAAATGCATATTTTCTTTCTTTGTTCATGAGTTACCTTGTTTAAACTATGTTCGGTAGTCTGTGAAGAGATGTCATTCGGTCCTATTTGGGTGGATGTATTCAACATTGGAGGTTTATTTGCTGTAGTGTTGGCTAAATACAGTTTCTTCTTAGATGAATGCGATTTTCTGTTAGGGGTAGACTGCTTAGTATTTCGGTGAGGAATCTCAATGTCGCTCAACAATTTTGGGACCTGTTCGTGTTTATTCGTATTCAAAGAAGTGATAGTATTTTTTAAGTCCATGTTCTCGGACGATAACTGGGTTATCACCTCACGGGCCTCTAATAAATCTGAGTTAAGTTTATCGATCTGTTTTTTAAGTTCTAGGATCTCGTCGTTCTCGTCATCCGATATTGTTGGTAGGCTATTAGTGGTGCCATTTAATGTTGATTCATTAGAGTTGCATACATCGATTACGGCTTCTGCTTTTGCCTGTGAACGGGTTTTGCGAGTTCGCAGCGTCATATTTTCGAAGAAATTCATAGTTCTTAGCCAATGTAGGTACGTTAATTAGTTCAAAATTAAAAATTGAGCTAGAACTCAAGACCAATAGGTAATTTATACTTTTAATTGTGTCGTCTTGATTGACACATTCAACACTTTTGTGATAAAATTGTGACAAGTGTTCACTTCAAGCTTCATCCCTTCCAATTTTATCAGAAAATGTTCAGAAAATATGAAAAGAAGTGTAAAATTTCAAAAAAAAAAAAAAAACGCAATTCATCAATTAATTTTTCGTAAACAAATCATGGAAATCCATAAATAGATGTGCACAGATATTGGGGCGCGAACTCGCGACTCTTGCACTGCATGTCACTCATTATAAATATGAGCCATTTGGTTATTTGAGTAATACTCGAAATACGTCTTCTGTTTGATATACAAATAAAAAAGTTCGTTATGATGCATCTATTTTCAAATTCAAAATTTAAAATGCGCGCGCACTTGTAATTTGTTAGTTCTGTTTTATTGTTATTATTTGTGATTAACACAGAATTAACACATTGCTATTACTTATATATGAACACTATAATAATAATGCAGTGTTATTGTTTGCTGCTTTGAATTTTTAGAGAGTTTTACAGTTTGATTAGAACACACTTTAACTTTCTTAAATGCGAAAATTACGTTTTGCTAACACTTCCACTTAATCTTTACACTTTACTGTTCATTATTATATAGAAATATCATGGATAAACTGACTTTTTAAATTTTTATTAGAAATAAATACGGAGCTCAATGTTTATGTGACGGCAGCGCCATCTTTACTTACATACGATATAATTTTCTGTTTCATGAAATCCAACCATTTGGGTGAAACCAGCACGAGAAGATGCGGTTGAACGAATCATCAAGCAAATTAACGATAAGAAAAGCCCGGGTTACGACGGGATACGTGCTAAAGATGTCAAGTATGCTTCAGCTAAACTAATCCCAATCATTACACATTTAATTAATTGCTGCTTGCAGACTGGTACGTATCCCGACCTTTTAAAGATAGGTGTGATACGTCCAATATACAAAAAGGGCTCACGTGATGACGTCAATAATTATCGTCCTATTACTATACTGTCTTGTATAGATAAGATCTTAGAACGTTACATTGGTAATGAGATAAATAACTTCTTGCAAACACACGGAATAATCAACAGTAAACAATATGGATTTCAGAAAAATAAGAGTACGACACAATTATTACGAGAATTTACCAATGAAGTCAATAAACAGTTAAATGATAAAAAACATGTTTTGACACTTTTTATAGATTTTAGCAAAGCATTCGATATGCTCCGTTGTGATACACTTTTTGATAAGCTGTCACAAAATGGAATACAAGGGCCACTATTGGAACTATTAAAAAACTATCACACAAACAGATACAACATGGTTAAAATACAAAATGAGTATAGTACCAAGCTTCCATCCACGCAAGGAACGGCCCAGGGTTCAATTATAGGTCCGACAGAATACTTACTTTATGTCAATGACATGAGTAATGCTATTGCTTCAGGTTCTGTATACCAATTCGCAGACGACACGTGTATAATGGTCGCTAGTAAAAACATCCATGAAGCTGAGGAATCCCTACAACGGAACTTCGACCAAATGTGTAAATGGGCTCATGACGTAGGATTAGTAATAAACGCAACAAAAACAAAAATAGTTCACATACATTCATCACACAATAAATGCTCCAATACCCCTACAGTTATGGCACACGAACACACTTGCTTACATAGCTCGCCAAAGACTTGCAAATGCCCATTATTAGAAGTAGTTGATAAACACATGTATATCAGTCTAATGGTTGATAACCGATTCTGTTGGGGACCGCACAAAGATTACGTATGCAACAAACTGAGATCTATTCTAGGTAAGTTTAGTATACTTAAATATAAACTGCCTTACAAAACACTTATAATGTTGTACATGGCCCTAGCAGACTCGGTTATCAACTACGGACTCAGCAGTTATGGGAGAACCTATCATACATACCTGACAGATATATATAAGTTACAACTAAGAATATTAAAAGTAATTACGCCAAAACATATAAACAAGAAATTCAAAAACAGTGACGACGACCTCTTTAAATATTGTAATGTTATGAATGTGTTCAATAAAGTTGAATTTTTTACTCTTGCGGAAGTCAATAGACCGGAGCTGCTAACCGAAAAAACAAGACCGGACTTTCTGAGAACGATACCACTTAAAAATAAATACATCGTGCCAAAACTCAACAACGTGTACGGGATGAGGGTTGCAGAATATTTGGTACCTTTTTTTATTAACAAACTTCCAGAAGACTTGCAAACCTTATACAAACAGAGTTCGAAAAGTTATAAATACAAATCTAAATGTTTCCTTAGTCAACATTTCTCATAATGTATACAATGTATTGTACCCTATGTTATTATCATCATTTATCATCATCACGAATCATTATTATCATCATTATTATAAAATATTTTATGTATCATCAGTTCATCATAATAATATCAGTAATTAATATTTTTGTAAAAATTTAAGTGAACGGCTCGCCAACACACAGATAAACCCTGAGAGGTTTTCGTTGTGTGGCTAAAACCAAAATGTAAATTAAAATAAGTGTTTTAGAAATAAAAATAAATAAATAAATAAATGAAATGGTCGAACACTTCATGACATGATCAATTGAAATGAAATGAAATGAAATTGTTTATTCTGTAAATAGATAGGATATCGGAATCACTTTTACACGTCATATTAAAAAAAAATCTAGAATCTGCCCACGGCATCTCAAATAAATAAAATTGAAGTGTCTGTTTGTAATGTCAAAATAACAGCTTTTTACTGAACTTTTTACAGCATATGAAAGTATATACGGTAAATACACACATAACAAAAAAACATTTTTTTAAATTTTTGTCTGTCTCTGTCGGTCTGTCTGTCCGTTTGTTCCGGCTTATCTCCGAAACGGTTGGACCGATTTTGACAGGACTTTCACTGGCAGATAACTGATGTTATAAGGAGTAACTTAAGCTATTTTTATTTTTGAAAAAGAATTAGGGTTCCGCGCAAAAAAAAAACATGAAATTTTGAACAAATAGCGCTAGCTGGCGATGCAACGCGGCGGGTCGGGGGTTTTATTAAAATGTGGTGTTATTTTAGTATATTATGTATCTTACGACTTCCACGCGAACGAAGTTGCAGGGCACAGCTAGTAGTTAAATAAAGTTCTTCATACGAAATTTAATATTGTTTCAGCAACTTCAGTACAAATTGTACATTTAAGAATATTGGAATGCAAAATAAGTACGATGATTCGGAAATTGAAGACAAGCTACTTAACAACAGTTTACTGTTTAGTAGTATGCGTAAAAATAAAACGCCAAAAGAAAAAATAAAGAAGATAATAAAGTATTTAGATCGGGGGGCAGACATAAATGCAGCAGATGCTAACTACAAAAATAATACACCTTTGCATGTTGCAGTGATGAAAGAAGAATCAGAAGTTGTCAGTTTTCTCTTGGAACGAGGAGCTCTCGTCAGCAATAAAAACAGTGACAATCAAACTGCTTTAGATATTGCTCGTCGATTAGATAAATCCACTTGCCAAAGAAAATACATTGTAACTATATTGGAGGAATTTGATAATAATAAATTAAAACTTCTTTGTGGTCAGCAAGACTTTGAGACTAACATAACAAGGAAGAGTCATCCCAAAAGCTCGAAAATAATAAAGGATCCAAAAGGTATAGAAAATCAAACCCAAACTCAGGATGTAAATAAAGGTAGTTCAGTGACAAATAGAAGTGTGGAACAAAATAAACCAAAACAGGAAGAAAGTAAGCAATTAAAAAAACCAAAAGGAAGTAAAATATTTCATTACCAAAAAAGAACCGGAACGTCGGGACTTAGTGGACAATTGTATGAAACTAAACTGTTGAGTTTGATTTTATTTAGAGCTTTGTATGTGCAAGAGGTTAAAACATTTTTAATAGCAACCAACGTTGAAAGCATGGGTGCTTTTGATGACATTATCTTTAGATTCCATTCAAATAAAGATGGTAAACCAAAAATAATTTTTGTACAAGCCAAACACAGAGATAATCCTGCAAAAGACAAATTCACGGTCGAGGAAATTATGAAATTAAACGGAGACTTCAGTCTTCATAAGTACTTAGAGAGTTACATAAAAATAAGTCAGATGTTCGTCCCTGAAAATAGCGATGTTATGTTCAGGGGCGAGTTTAAGAATATGGACTGTGAATTTATTATTTATACTTCTGCCTTTGAGAAATTTTCTAAAATGAAATCCGTGGAACGGACAGTAGGTGAAAGTTTTATAAACACAAGCAAAGGCAAGATATTTCAGTTTGATTATGATGATCAAGATGTAGAACTTCTAGTGCAAACTGTAGCCAAATCACGTGCAGTACTTTTAGCAAAACGGTTATCGAAGTTTATTTTTAAGGATAATTACAGCAATATGATGATCGATGATTTGATAAAAACATATCATGTCTTTCTCGCGCAACACATTCTAGCAGTTGAAATTAAAGACGGTGTATCACAAAATAATTTCCGTTACGCGAAATTACGAGAATCATTTTTTTCAAGCAATGACTATTTGTTATTAACATTTAAAGCTACGATTTGTAAAGAATTGTTACTATTAAAGAAAAATATATCCCCTGACAAACTGGATGAGGTAGAGAGCATCTTAATGTCAATGACTTTTAAAGTGCCATTAGATTTTGGCAACCTTAATTTTTGTTTTAGTGGCAGCGAGCAAAAAAAGCAAAAGAAACTTCAATACCTTTGTTCAAAATTTAAAAAGCTTTTAGAAAACGCGAATGTCTCAGCAAATATTGTGATGAAAGTTGACGACAACATGGTTGGTTCGAATGAAATTTTACAAAGTACAGATTTAGAATCCTATAGACTGGGAGGTTTAGTTGGCAACCTACTAGTATTTGATAACGTAACTAAGACTTTAAAATTTAATTCTGATGCTGACTCCTTATCTGAGGACAATTTGAAACTTTTTGAAAAGTTAAAGAGTGATATTTACATAGGAATAGATCTAAGCACGTGCAGATTTGACATAAACGTACATCACTTTCCCCGACTTTCCTTGATTCATGAAGATTATGATAAAAAGTTGATCAAAGAGTTTTTGTGTAAACTTACATTTTACACGAATCAGGCAACAGAGGACGACGTAGAAAAGACTTTAAAGGAAGAAATAGATAATTATTTTGTTTGTACTATACCAAGGCAAAATGATGCGTACTTTAGAGTGAAAGGAGATGCAATTTTCTTAAAAGTACACGATCGTATCCAAAAGTGGTGGAAACAGCCAATCAACGCTCCATACTTGACAGAATCTTGTGAATACTTCTACGAAGCTGAAAAAAACATTCTAAATAGTCCGTTATTGAGCATCCTTAATTTTACTTATACTAAAAAAATAAAGAACGTGTTGCCTGCATTAAAATTCAAAGATACTGCACTCGAAATACTACATTTAGATGGTTTTTTTGCCGGGGCAGAAAAAATCTTAAGTATAATTACTGATGAGAATGCACTATCTAGTATCAAGCTAATTCAATATTTTAAAGAACAAAATTTTAACGATTATACGTTTATTGATTTGGATTATGTTGAAATTGGAAATTATTTTGTTGACATAAAGGCGGAGATAAAGGAATCCGAAATAAATACTCTCATTGCTGTTTGCAAAAGTAAAGATGTTGTTGCAGACATTCAATTGCTCATTAAACATTTTGATCGAAACATAATTATTATTTCTAATCGGGAATTGGCTAACCAAATCAAAGGAATAGTGACTGAGGTCATTGTTGAAAGAGTAGACAGTCAAATTGGCTTTAAAGATTTAGCAGATACAATGCGTACGATGTTGCTAGAAGAGAGACATATTGTGTTCCAAGGAAAAGAAGTACCATTTGGCGTTATATTTGAAGACGAACCGTATCATCTTATAAATTCAAATGTATTAAACATGATTATAAACAATGAAAAAATTATTGTAGGAAATTTTTTTAATAACCCAGCTTATGATGAAATATTAGATGTGTATGTAAATGAACATATATGTCGCTACATTATATTAGATCCTCATGTGCAAGCAATCGATGGGATAAATGTTTTGAAATATAACGAATTGGGAGATGGTTTTACACCTGACACGAGGGACATTGTTTTGATTACTAATAAAGAAGAAGAATTTGCAGAATTTATTATTACCTACGAAAACTGTAATGTGCATTGGTTTATTAGCGATGACGACTGTCTTGTTTGGAAAAAATCTCGGGGCAATTTACTGAACATATTCAAGCATGTTAGTAGGGAAACAAACTATGCATATACATCGCAACCTGCGACATTAAAAGATTTAAGAGAAAAAGTAGTTATAATAAGTGCTGAACCTGGCATGGGCAAATCTTCTTTACTTACTCATTTAGCAATAAATACGAAAGAAAAGTACCCGGCGCTGTGGATTTCAAAAATTGGCTTGCTGGAGTGTACCAAGGAGTTGAAGAGAATTAAGGAAAACAAAGTTAAAATTGACTTAAAAGAAGCTGTGAAATTTTTGTTTAGAGTTATTGGATTTGAAGCTAATAAAGAGAGAAAGTCAGATTTCGAGATCATAATTGATCTAGTTTCTGTCACAGGTGATGACATTGTTTTGAACAAAAATGAAGTAGAGTTAAATTTTACACGACTAAACTTATTCGAAATAGAGTTATTTATTCATTGTTATAATAACGATCGGGTTGTCTTACTATTCGATGGTTTTGATGAAATATGTCCTGATTTCACGGATGAGTTTATTCAATTAATAAATATTTTTAAGAAGTCGAAAGTTGTGCATTTGTGGATAACTAGCCGTTTATACAACGTTCTTCATCAGTTAGAAAATACCTTGGAAACATTTTCTTTTACTATACAACCCTTGTCTAATTCCCAACAGGTTACGTTTTTAAGGAAAATGTTGTTAAGAAAGTTCGGCTCAAATAAACTCGACAGTTACCCTGTTGACAAAGATGAATTTGTAGATTGTGTTGAGAAATTTCACCTTGAGCTTAGAACTGCGGTAAAAGATCAGTTTCCTCGGTTTCTTTGTATACCATTACATTTATACATGATATCAGAGTTTTTTCATGATTCTTTTTTTAATGATTCCTTCACCCCGCGCGACGTAAATTTAGGTAAAATATACGAAAGGTTTGTAGATGCAAAATTTTTCAAGATACGCTTTGGAGAAAAAAAGCCCCTCTTGTGTCTCGATGACCCTGACATGAGGAAATTGATAGATAACGAGCGCACAGCATTTTTTTATGTGCATAAAATAATTGCTGCTCATGTGATATTTAGTAAAACGGATGAAATACAGTTATTTGATGATCACGATATTAACACAATACATGATTTTATTGAAAGGATAAAAGTTGGAGAAGAGAAAACAGGCATTATCGAACAAATTATTCAGAATAAACCTAAGTTTGTTCATTACACATTTGCTGAATATTTTGCTGCGGAGTTTCTTTGCGATAAATTGAAATCGTTCCATTGTAAAAGTTCTCTTTGGATATATTTAATGAACCTGTTTCTTCAATCTGAAGAAGACGGACCTCTTAGTTTTTTAAACGCTATACTAGGGAATCATCCACTCATCTTTGATGAAATATATAACGCAGATTTAAACGAAATGTTTGAGACTTTGCTTTTGGAGCATCAAAAATTGGCCAAGTCGCTTTACAAAATAATTTTAAATAAATTGGAAAATATTGCAATAATTATATTTAAATTCGTCAAAGCTGTGCTCAGTAAAAAAAACCTTATCGATTTCATGAATGTGCTTAACAACAGATATAATGATTATTGCATTGTTTGTATTGCAGTCAGCAATAGCGCAAAGAATGTTGTTACTTGTATTATTGAGCTGATTAAAGATATTGACGTTAAAAGATTAATTGACTTATTTAATTGCTCTGATCTTCCAAAATATAATCCACTGGTGGGTCCATTTGGAATTCGAAATAGTCTGTATCGGGATGTAGAGTTGTTGGATATTCTTATGTCAAATTTTACTTCTGCTGAACTTGTAGATTTGTTTTGTCAACAAATTATATATTATTCTGAATACTATAGCAGAATAGAATCAAATAAAATAATACATATTTTCATAATGTCGTGGTTGCAAGGTGAAATAAACTTCGAATGGTTTGATAAAACTTTAGAAAAATTAAATCGGGAACAACTCATGACCATTTTTAGTGCAAGAGATTCGGAGTACAAATTAGCAGCTCATAGAGCAGCAATAAATGAATCTTACACGTTTTTCGACAAATTAGAGGCTCTTTTAGATAGAAGTCAATTTAAGGAAATTTGTATGGCTCAAGACAGAGTAGGGCTAACACCGATTCAATATTTTAGCACTAAAAAAAACTGTGAAAAACTGGAAGTTCTTCTTGAAAAAGTCTATGAGGGCAACACAAAAGAAAACTTCGTTTCTTATCATGAGCTCATGAATGAAAAGAGAAAGAAATGCTCAGAATCAAAATGACATTTTAGCAAAACGATTTTATTAGTAGAATGTCCCATTTGTAATACATATTAGTATGAAAAAAACAATCAAATTTAGATATAGGGCGATCTGTTGAGATGAGACAGTAATTCAGTATGGGCTAATATTAATTAAACATTAATTAGAATTTTTTGTAGGGATCCACGTCGGCGATTTAAGAAAAAACGTAATCAATGATTTACAATAAAAAAAAATCGAACGTGACTCGTTAACCGAAACCAGTTTCCCTAAATATAAAACGAATATGTGTAGATAGTACGAATTTAATTTTCATAATC
Source organism: Fissipunctia ypsillon (assembly GCA_947568875.1). NCBI lineage: Eukaryota > Metazoa > Arthropoda > Insecta > Lepidoptera > Noctuidae > Fissipunctia > Fissipunctia ypsillon. The sequence continues at coordinate 18,445,245 of OX387660.1, read as the reverse complement.
ATCCAGATAATTATGTTTAAAAAAAGGAAATACAGGGTCAAATTAAATTAGCTAGCGAAACTCCGCAGCTGTGATGGGTATCGATATCTAAACAAAACAAATTCAAATAATTTACTGTGGATAGTAGGTTCATAAGATGTTGTGTTAGTTACAGGTATGTCCTGCCATTGAGGCATACAAAATTCATATTATAAGTTCACAAAAAAAAAGAAAAGATTTGATGATTTTTAGTGTTTTTACTTGAAGTGTGAGTTGCTAAAATCTATTTTATCGTGTTGAGATATCGTGACGAGATGAATAGTACCGTGGGTTATTGAAAAACTTGTGCCTAATTTACGAGAGCCATCCATAATAGTGATGGATAATGCTCCTTATCACCGTATTTGTGTGAATAAAGTCGACGAATTCCTTAAAAAAAGACACGCAATTATTGTTGATCCAAAATAAAATTGAATACGGAGAGAATTTGACTAAACCTCAGCTTTTCGAAATAATTAAGAGAAACAAACCTGAACCTGTATATGAGATTGAAAAAAAATTAGAAGACAATAGACACAAATGCTTATATGTACCACCTTATCACTGTGATCTCAATCCCATTGAACTCATATGGAGCACAATGAAAAGAAAAGTTGCTGATGTAAATATTGAGCACAAAAATGCTGAAATTCCCCGCCTAGTTAGAGAAGCTTTTGACGCTATTACAGTTCATGAGTGGGCATAGCATTGTAAACACGTTCGCAGGTTAGAAGGATTTAAGGATTAAGGAATCACTTAAAACATGATTTGTATTTAGATAAACCTTTTATTATAGAAGTGGTAAGTGACACTGAAACCGAAAGCGATAGTGATAATGATGATAGTGGTACGGAAATAAGCGGAGTATGGCCTCACAACCAGGATAAAGTTGTGTTTGCAGGTTCATCTAAAGATCACAATTACTGTAAACCTGGTTTTCAATAAATCATTGTAAAGCAATTTGTTTTTTTTATTACACTACACTACCACTAGGTACCACTGCTAATTATAATTACTAATTAGTCAAATCTGGTGTTAGGGGTTAGGTACGGTCATAACTAAATGCTAGACATCCAGGTACCTCTTGCAAGGTAGGTACCTACTTAACTTCGCATTAAATTAAAGTTGTATCCCCCCCGTGGAACATTTTATCTGCTGAATTTCCACTTCATTGGATTACTTTTTAGATAAAGCCATTGTTTATTGCTGAGAGACTAAACTGTTAGCGTACCTACGTAACTGTAAATTATCAAATTCTTTTTATTTATTTTTATATAGGTATCATTGTTTTTTAATTTGTAAAAACTGTAATTCTTATTAAACGATTATGTCTAATGTGAAATTTCCTTCTTGAAAACTTACTCAATTTTGGGCACCTTATATTAATTAGCAACACTGAATCGACGGTGCCGTCCTCTTTCAGTTCACAGATAAGTTGGTAGGACTGTAACGAACAAAGAACGGAAATTTTATACCCATTTCTTTTACACTACATTACGATACGTAATACTTTCTTGTCTTTAAATTTTATAACACGAAATTTCATTTTAATCGATTGTATGTGGTTTCCATGGAGACTTAGCTCAAAGAGTAGTAACTATACTTAGCTTATTGATTGACAAAAACGTCAGATATGGAAAAAGATGTTTTAAGTTTTTTTATAATTTGTATTTATTTTTATATGCGTTCATGAATATATTATATTCATGAACGTTTTTGTCAATCAATAAACTACATATATCAGCAGCATAGAACTATTATTACTAACGTAGTACTTTATCTCAGTGATCAGCTATAGTACCGAATTTTCACTTACTATAACGTCGAACAATATAAAATACAAAATAAGTTATCAGCGGGACCTCATAACGTCAATTTATTTTGACATTACTCACACTAACCCAGAGTTAGCGACGACGTAACTCTCCCACATCAGTGGGTTTAATATTTAAAAGTTTAACTCTAGGTTTACCTCTAACTCTTGGTCACTTGGTGGCGCAAGATGAATTATTTGATTATCCCCGAGTTATCTGTTATCTCCGAGTTATATTGGATAACCCATGAACACGCAAGTGGGCCAAATACGTATGGTTTAAAAATATTTTTTAGTTCATTAAAAGCTTATTTTTAAAAAGATTTTTACTTATTTTTATTTTGTACTTTTTAGCATTAGAATTTGTTTAAAGTATCTGTTACTTTATTTAATTATTATTTCTGTTCATAACCTTCACTTGTAAGGTACTTGTCAAGACAAACAAGGTAACAAACATTAAAAAAAACATACAACCGAATTGAGAACCTCGTCCTTTTTTGAAGTCGGTTAAAAATAAAGACTAAAATGTTACCGGAAAAAGTCAGGATAAGTACTATGACTACATTTCCAATCCCTTAAATCGACTAAAATGTTACCTGAAGAAGGAACTATGACTACATTTCCAATCCCTTAAATTGACTAAAATGTTACCTGAAGAAGTCAAGATATGAACTATGACTACATTTCCAATCCCTTAAATTGACTAAAATGTTACCTGAAGAAGGAACTATGACTACATTTCCAATCCCTTAAATTGACTAAAATGTTACCTGAAGAAGTCAAGATATGAACTATGACTACATTTCCAATCCCTTAAATCTCTTATATATATAGAGGTACACAAACCTTTTAATATTGTTTGTGATTTTTATAATCAACCCCTATTTTACCCCCTTACGGGATGATTAAAAAAAAAACACTGAACCATATAATTCTTTATTTCCTACCAAAAGCATACATTTGTATATTCATATCCCTAACTTAAGAAATGCTGGGTTTCCCATACAAACTTTCATCCCATATATCATCCCTGTAGGATTATTTTTGAGACAAATAGTAGCCTATGTCCTTCCCCAGGATACCATCTATATCCTTGCCAAATTTTATCGAAATCCATTCAGTGGTTTAGGCGTGAAAAGGTAACATACAGACAGACAGAGTTACTTTCGAATTTATAATATTAGTATGGATGGATAGTATGGATGTATAATTTGCCAAACTTCTTGGCAGTATATGATTAGGTATAAATGAGACAAAAGATGTAGTATAGTCTGGTTATAATTATCCAAAGGTGCATCTTATATACTAACGACTACGTGCTGATCACAGATAGTAGAAACATTTAATAGATATTGAACGTGCGATAAAGAACATAAGATTGCGATGTAGATTGTAGATACAGCACAAAGATATTGTACTGCAACAGTACACCCCCCTTTAAAAGAAAAAATAAATATTATGGTAATAGTGTTTACAATATAAATTTGATCTAGACCTTACTAGTTATTTGCTGATGTATATAAATAATAATGTTATTGTACGCGGTGGAATTTGATGACGCCTGTTGTGGTGTGATTTGCTGACGTCTGTAATTTTGACTTAGCCGTTGCACGAGTGTTTATTATATATACGAATAACTTGCTTCTATCAGCGATTTTTTATAGACGTACTACTGGCTTTACTTTACGTCCCGATCGTGTAGTGTACGTGTGTGAATGTCTGTCGCAATCCTTTGAATCTGGCACGTAGTTTGATTCATCATTGATCATGAATGCTGGTTTCAATCTATCAATTGATATCACTGTCTCTTTATCCCTAATTCTAATGCAAAATGTTTTATCTGTTTTACTAATTACTGGGTAGGGTCCTTCATACGGCGGTGTCAGGGCTTTCTTCATTCTATCACACCGAACAAATACGTGTGAGCATTCTTTGAGTTCGGGATGCACAAATATAGCTTGGTTATGGTTTTTTCTTTTCGGAATTGATGTCATTTGTGTGATGTCCTTTTGAATTTGTTTTACAAATTCTTCGTACGTTGATAACTGTGCTGCTGATGACTCAAAAAATCCTCCAGGGAGTCGTATTGGCGTTCCATATGTCATCTCTGCTGAACTATAACCTGTGTCTTCTCGCAAGCTACTCCGCAACCCGAGTAAAACTGTTGGGATTTCTTTTAACCAATTTTCGTTGGATTCTCTTGTCATTAACGCTACCTTTAAAGTTCTATGAAATCTCTCTATCATTCCATTGGATTGCGGATGATAAGGTGTTGTCCTAATTTTATGTATCCCCAAAAATTGTGAGAGTGACTCAAATATTCTTGATTCAAACTGTCGGCCTTGATCCGTAGTAATGCGCAATGGACATCCAAAACGAGTAATCCATCCTTCGAAAAGTGTCTTGGCTACTGTTTCTGCAGTTATATCTTCTACCGGAAAAATTTCGGGCCATGATGTACAACGATCTATGATTGTGATTAAATATCTCTTCCCTTGTGAAATCGGAAGTGGTCCGACGATGTCAATATGTAAATGTTCAAAACGTTGCGCTGTCATAAATGTACCAGGAGGTGATATCGTATGTCGTTGTATTTTTGATTTTTGGCAGGCTATACATGATCTACACCAATTATTGATATCTTTGTTCATATACGGCCATAAATACCTTTGGGTTATCATTTTTCTCGTAGTTCTTTTTCCTGGATGGCTCATACCATGAATGGTATCGAAAATTTGTTTGCGAAAATGCTTTGGTAAGTAGGGGCGGCTTTTTCCAGTAGACGTGTCGCAGGTGATGTTTATTGTGGAACCCGGAAGCGTAATGTTTTTGAATTTTAATCTTTTATTGTCATGTAATTTACTTAGTTCGTTATCTGTTGATTGACATTTTTCCAATTCAGCGTAATCGATAGGTGATGGCACGTATATTTCCTCTATTCGAGATAAGGCATCGGCGGTAATATTGTCACGTCCGTTTATGTGTTGGATGTTGGTACTGTATTGTGAAATGAAATCTAACTGCCGGACCCGTCGCGGTGTATCGTTTGATGATGGTTTTTGGGAGAATGCGTATGTCAAAGGTCGGTGATCCGTAAATATTGTAAATTCTCTTCCCTCGACTAATCTGTGAAAATGTTTGACGGCCATGTATATTCCTAACAGCTCTCTGTCAAACGTAGAATATTTTTGTTGAGTTTCGCTCAATTTTTGTGAAAAAAAATCCTAATGGCTCCCAATTGCGTCCGGATTTTTGTTGTAAAACTCCACCAACGCAAGTAGCACTAGCGTCGGTCATGAGCGCTAGTGATGCGTTGCGGGAAGGATGCGCTGTTAATACTGCGTTTTTCATGCCTTCCTTGCATTTTTCGTAAGCTTTGTCTGCTTCCGTTGTCCAAGGAACAGGTGAATTATCGTTCTTTTTTGAACCATGTAGATATTCGTTTAAAATTCTTTGATTTTCCGCTGCGCGTGGAATATTACTTCTGTAGAAATTGACCATGCCCAAAAATCTTCTTAATTCCTGAATTGTTTTCGGTTTGGGAAATTCCATGATTGCTTTGTAATTTTCTTCGGTAGGTTGTATTCCTTGGCTCGTTATATGATAACCTAAGAAATCTATTTCCCTTTTGAGAAATTCGCATTTTTCGAGATTAATGGTTATTCCATTCTCGTGTAAACGTTTGAAAACCGTTTCTAAATGCTGATAATGCAAATCTTCGTTGTCCGATGCGATGAGACAGTCGTCTACAAATATAAATACGAAATTTAAATCTCTAAATAAGGAATCCATGAATCGTTGAAATGTTTGTGCCGCATTGCGTAATCCGAAAGGCATTCTTAAGTACTCAAAAAGTCCGAAAGGTGTGATGATGGCTGTTTTCTCTATATCTTTAACAGGAATACAGTGGTATGCTTTGCGTATATCTATCTTGCTTAGTATCTTCTTATTTTCTAATATGTACGTAAAGTCAGTTAATCTTGGTAGTGGGTATTTGTCCGGTACTGTCGTGCTATTGAGCATTCGATAGTCTCCGCACGGTCTCCATTCGCCATTTTTCTTTTTTACCATATGTAATGGGCTTGCCCATGGGCTATCTGACGGTCGGCAAATTCCGAGTTCTATCATATTTTGAAATTCCTTTTTGGCTATGTCGTATTTTTCTGGAGGTAATGGTCTTGCCCGAGCTGCGACGGGTGGTCCTGTAGTGATAATGTGGTGCTCAATCTTATGTTTGGGCGCATTGCGTAGAGAGGACTCTTTCGTGATGTCTTCGTATTTGTTTAAAAGTTGCGTAATACGTGGATTCGTTCCCACTGCGATAGTACGAATTGTTTGTTGTGTCGCTTTTTCTGAAGTTACATGCGTTGTCAGCTCTGTAACTTTGTCGATAAGTTTGCGACCTGCTATGTCGACTAATAGTTTATAGTGCTCTAGAAAATCTGCTCCAATTATTGGTTGTGTAACATCGGCGATTATAAAATTCCATTTATAACATCGTTGTAGTCCTAAATTCAAGGTAAGCGTCTTCTCGCCGTAAGTCCTAATTTTAGTCCCATTTGCAGCGTATAGTGTGTATTGTTCATTTTGTAAAATTGAATATCTCTGTTGCTTGCTAATGACTGAGATATTTGCGCCCGTGTCAATCAAAAACTTCATACCACTTTTTCGGTCGGTAATGGTGAGGCGATTGGATGGGTGGATTGCACAGAGTTTCGCCGTTGTCTGTGCTCTTATTCGTTTCCCTGGTTCCGTACGTAAGTCATTGGTTTCCAACCGCATGGTTTAATGCAGTTCCTTGCATATTTTCCGAATCTTTCGTGGTAGTAACAAAATCGATTTGCTCCTCTATAGTTTGTTCTCGGCCTCATAATCGGGAATTGCTGACGTTTCTTGAAATGATTGTGCGTGTTGGGTCGATAGCCATATTGACCTTGCTGAATTGCGTCAATATCTATCTGTAATTTTGCTAGCTGGGTTAAAATGCATGCTGTATTGTTGTCGTTTGAAGTGTCGTTGCTAACAGCTGATTTTTCGGTTACTTTTGAATTCATTATTATTTTGTCTGCAATTTGGCTCAGTTTGTCAATTTCCATGTCTTCCGTAACTGCTAGAACCGTAGTAACTGATGTTGGTAAAAGCCTGAACCATAGTAGTTTAATTGTTTCGTCACTGATTTTTCCTCTCCCGAGGACTCGCATTTGACGTAATAACCGCGAAGGTTTTTGATCACCGAGTTCTGTCTCTGATATTAATTTTTGAAACTGTCGCTGTTCTGTTTCTTCGTAACAATCAATTAAACGTTCCTTGATGTTTTTGTATTTATCTGTAGTCGGTGGTGAAGTGATTAGGTCACTAACTTGTAGTATTTCTTCCTTGGATAACTTTGCTATTACTGTACAGTATTTGTATTCGTCTCCTTGCTTCTGTGGTGCTAATATGGCTTCTAGTTGCGTGAACCATAATCTTGGTTGGTCTTTCCAAAATTCCGGAATGCGGGATAAAACCGAGGTGCCAGCAGCTACTTCAAGTGTCCCTTGCTGATTTATGTTCGCCTTGCACGGTGATTGTGCCATGTTTCTTGCTGCGTATTCGTTCGTCGGGGTCACCAATTTGCCAAACTTCTTGGCAGTATATGATTAGGTATAAATGAGACAAAAGATGTAGTATAGTCTGGTTATAATTATCCAAAGGTGCATCTTATATACTAACGACTACGTGCTGATCACAGATAGTAGAAACATTTAATAGATATTGAACGTGCGATAAAGAACATAAGATTGCGATGTAGATTGTAGATACAGCACAAAGATATTGTACTGCAACATATAACATAAATATATTGTATCCACACGTATGTATATAGGAACTGGTGATGCCTGCCCAGAGTGCGGAAGACTTAAGTATTTCCACTCGAGGTTACAAATAAAATCAAACAACAGTAGGTAAATTATTAAAAACTATAATTCATTTATGTTTATTTTAAATCTTTTAACTACTTACATTTAAGTTATGTACAAACGTTAGTATATAACAGGGTGGCAAGTAATGACTAGAAAAACATAATGTAAAAAAGGACATAGTTCATAATACAGTTTCTGAAAATGTAATCATGATTTGATCAGCTTTTCTGCAGATATATGGTTGACTGAAATGATGAGAGCCAAACAAATCATTGAACGGGGGCTCAAATTGTTGAAGTTTTCACAGACCAGCACACCAATTGTGTAACAAGTTTTCTTTCTCATTCCGAAGGATTTTGAAAGAAATTCCTATTCCAATACAAATAAATAAAATTGAAGTGTCTGTTTGTAATGTCAAAGGAACACCTTTTACGAAATGCCTATGACAGTATATGTATACGATACTTATAACGAAAAAGCAATTTTTAAAATCGTTGTCTGTCTGTTTGTTTCAGCTAATCTCCGAAACGTCTAGACTGATATTGACGGAACTTTCACTGGCGGATAGCTGATGTTATAAGGAGTAACTTAGAGTCCTTTTATTTTAGAAAAAGAAATAGGTTTCCGCGTAAAAAAAATAAAACCTATGAAATTGTGAACAAAATCCGATTCGAGTATGCAAGTATTGACATCCACTCGGGCAACAGCTAGTTGCTTCATATAACGTAATAAATGTTATCGAATTGTCAAAACTAAAGGCATTGCATTTGTGTCTTACGCAATGACCCCGCGGGTGCTATGTTCAAATTTTAATAGCTGCGACTTTTAGTAAGTTTGGCGAAAGTGCTGTCATGCAAGATAACATTTTGAGAGTTTTTGATTCGTAAAACTAGCAATAATATGACTTGCTGCAATTTCTTTGCAAAGTGCAAGTCAATTGCAGGAGCAAATCAACGTTTTTAGCATTAGACCCACTGTGCAGGTGGAACCATAGATACCGTCCTGTCACCTTAACATTAATCATTATTCCTGCCTTTGGACCCTCACAGGGACTTATTAGCCATAATCAATTATTAATGGTGGTGGTGGTTGGTAAAGGTGCCGATCCTCTTGTACACCGAACTAAACTATCACTGAAATTCCTTACAAGTTAACTTTAGGAATCGCTACAAAAAAAATCACTAATTTTAAAAATAATTTTGACATAACTAAATCGAATTTGACAATCGCGACTCCACGTGGTAAGTACCTACTTGTGTGCCCTACCCTGTGATTTGTTTTGAGCCGGAGGTTCGCAGGCGGGGCAGCTTCGACGTATTTTATATAGAATTTTTCACTTTTTTTTTAAATTTTTCATTATTTTTGCGATAGGACACACCGTTTTCGAGATATAAGCAAAAAAAAGATACAGTACTGTTTTTGCACCTGAAGTCGAGGTGTTGGTGTGAATGTAGGTTCATGCCAACTAATTTTATTCCACACCTTTTTAGTCGCAATTAAAATTAGTCAGATTTAGTCAGAAAATCTAAATTTTAGGTGAAAAACGTCAAATTCAGAATAGCAAAATTACCATTTTCACTAAACTAATAACTCATTGCCATCCTAGTGCTGTCAAACTAAGGTATAGTTAAATTGTGTCACTTTAATCAATTTCAGAATGGGAAATCGTCGTTTGACAGGAATAAACAAAATTTTGGTGATTTTTAGTCTAGTTTAGACGCATTTGTGACAAGAGAATCGGCACCAATGTATGGTAAAAACGATAAAGAAAAAACCTTCGTGGATAAAAAACAACAATAGTTTTTTCTTCTTATGATTTGGTACCTATTGTATTTGGTACCATGTTAATTAGGTTAAATCTGACACTATTATTTACAGTAAATTACACTAGATATACATAGGTAACGTTTAGGTACTTATAATTAGGTATTAATATTTGCTATTCTAAACAGTTATTATAATTTATTTACATTGTACGGATATGTGATGTATACACTGCGGTGAATCACTTTTCAACCGTATTAAGTTAATAATAAGGTCCAAAATTGATTCACCGCAAATGTCCGCGATGGTACATAATTGTGCAACATAATCAAATGTATTTCGTTGCAAATTAAAACAAATTTACCTATTTGAATAAACATTATAATTATTATGCTGTAGGTCATTGGGTTAAAAACTGAAGCACGCTTGTGAGATGGCAGCACTGTTGAATGTCCTGTCACTGTCATTATTGTGTTTCAGTTGTTGTTTTTGTTTAATTTTAATCACAAATTATAACAATAAAAATGTTTGCCACTTGGTGAGTGACCCATTAAAAGATGAGCGATGAAAAAGAAAAGTGTGTATCATTGGTAAACGAGCAGTTAGTAGAAAATTACTGGCTTTGCAATTTTTTTTTTGCTGAGCTCTCTGCCATAGTTTTATTCTAAAAACAACATTGGGAAATAGCTTCAGTCAACAGCTGCGAAGAGGAGCATAATATTATGAAAAATGTGTGGATAGTGTCAGCTAGCTGTCAAATTAAATCCCCCATCAATCGACAATGGCAACACCTGCAGTGAGTAAGTGACAGTCCTTAACCCCATTTTAATTACCTAGAAAACTCGTTGTCTGATTTTAAAGTATCAAAGCAAAGTGGTACATCAAATATTTATTGCTTTTACATTTTCCGTAGGCGCACGAGATTTAAATACGTAGGTCTGTGTTAGTTTTCAGTATGATAGCATGTAGGCAGATAGTATTGATTCAGTACGAAAAAAAATCAGATTTTCTGAACATTTAACTATTTTGTCGCGGAATTGAAAGCGCCATGAAATGCTTAGGACTACGTATTGCCAACATTACGAATGTATGCGACCTACGTAATAAATTAATGATATATTGATTAGACATACTTATTTTTTTCTTTCCGGTAGAAAGAAGATGATTAAAAAACTGGTTCAAATGAAAGTTTTTACATGAATTGTGTATTTACAAATATTTTTTTAACAAAGAAGCAATGTGTGAGTAAAATAAATAAACTCTTAGTAAACATAAAATTATATTTCACCGTACTCTGATCGTAAGTTTTAAGATAAACTGCACTAACGTTTAGTTAATCAACCAAAGAGTTTTAAGTTTAGTATAGTACAATGTGGATACGACTTTGTTGATTCATTTAATCAACAAAAGACGATCGATGCCACACACCGGACCGTCTAATTTCAGAACGATTTAAACAGCGTTAATGCTGTGTATTATACGCTTGTCCAACACCAACTTTTTGTATCAAAATATGTCACCCACAGCGACCGACAACTTCCGAGTTTGCTTGGGTTTAGGTCACAGGCATAGGTCTCATAGCACTGTACGACTGACGCGTGCTCGGACACGTCACTTCCACAGCCATTTTAACAGATTTTACTTTTCTCCTGTATTTCTTAGATCTAACCTTTACAAACTAAATAGGTTAACAGGAGCGAAAATTGTCAACAGGCAGGAAAAAGCTTTCAGTGCTGCTAGCATCCTTGCCATCAAAATTAGTTTCTAGAAGTTTCACTCCGTTTTCGTTCTCACAACACTTGGGAAAAGGCGCTAAACAGTCTGTTTTGTAGACAAACGATTTGCTATAGTTCTCTTTGGACCGCTCTTGGTTGTTGGTAGCCGTGGACCGGAGGCCACGACTCCTGCCTCAGAGCTTTGAGGAGCCATTGTTGAGCAGCCTGATGCTGCTCTCGCGTCCGACGCTGGTCCTGCAAAAAGAGATTGTTGGTAAGTCAAAATAATTACGTTGATTCATGAATGGTAAGCTGAGCCTATCGCAATCAAGATTTAGGTAAATAGCCTTCTGCACTCGTGATTAATCATTGTACTCATCATTATGAACAACTTTCACTATGGGACCAAACCTATGTTCGCATGACTCGTCAAAATGTAGGGAACAGCTGATTTTTTTTCGCGATTTCAGGTGAGTTCAATGACTCAACGATGAGTACAATGACCCCTTAAGAGGTTGTGCGTTATTTATGTTAAATCTTGTATAAGAATAAATTGAAGAACCTGGGCCAAAAATACAATTTAGGAGCCCTAGTAATGTCGGTGTTCTCGTTTGTTTCTAATCATTTTAACTATTTTTAAGTTTATCAAAACATAGTCGAGAGAGATAATCATTTAGAAATATAAAAAACTTACGTTCTAGGCACCATGCTGATGTTAGTTTTCCTGCTGGAGTGCAGTCTTCTTGAGGTGGACAAGGAGAGGGAACCTCGCGGACCGTGCGTAGAGCTGCTGCGGCATAAGAGGTACCTGGAAACAGTACAGTGGAGGATTATTATGAAGACCTTATTTAAGACTAATCACAATAGGTATAATGGACAGTCCTCTGTGCAGGGCATGCATTGAGGCTGAGGAAACCGTTGCGCAAGTGCTCTTTGAATGCACAGGCGTCGCCCAAATCAGAACAGAAACCCTCGGGTCACCCAGATCTTTCAAAGACATTCTAGACAGACCAGAAAACATAATCAAGTTCTGGAGGAAGGTGGGCCGGTTGGAATAACCGCCGACGGCCGCCATGGCCCACGTACAATGGTCCACATGTAGGATTAAGTGCGGAAACCAAGTCCCGTAACATAGAACATAGAAGACTAATCACAAATAGATAGATAAATCTATATGGTCCCACATTATGATCTGACCAAGATAATGTCTAGACTTAAAAGAGGCCGTGACCTCTGCCTAAGGTATTTTCGGTGAAGTCGGATAGAAAAAATCGACCTCATCTAGTTTTAAAAATATTATTTCAAACTCAAACTCACAGAACAGATAAAACTCTTTTATCTGTTCTGTGCTCAGACTTGAAGCATTTGTTTCATAATCCAATTACACGCACTTTTGAATTGTCAAGGGGTCGCTCAGTCAGAAAGTCGATGAAACTGGTTGCCCATTCCAAAGCAAAGTAGGCACCTCCATAGAAGAAGGTTCTTCTCCATAGAAGAAGGTTCTTCTCCATAGAAGAAGGTTCTTCTCCATAGAAGAACTAATAATAATTAATAGCAGAAATTGGGGCTATTACCATCTGCCCCCAAGATGTAGCTCGTGCATTCCGTCCGTTGCCTAACTGGACGTCTCCAGGTCAAGACGGGCTACACAAATTCTAGATCAAATGGTTTCTAAAGTCGCACGCTCGCTTGGCGGCTCAGTACCAGACTGCTTTGGAGTCAGGTTCGCTACCCCAGTTCCTAACGACAGGAGTTAGCCACCTGCTCCATAAATCAGGTAGCACCACGGAACCCAAAAATTATAGGCCGATCGCTTGTCTACCAACGGTCTATAAAATTCTTACATCCATTTTGAGAGCAAACAATTAACAAACATATACAAGGTGTAACATAATTAACGCACAACCGCTTAAGGGGTAGGGGGGGGGGGGGGGGGCTTAGGGGGTTTATACTCATTATTATGAACAACTTTCACTATGAAACCAAACCTGAAATTGCGAAAAAAAAATCAGCTGTTCCCTACAGTTTGACGAGTTATGCGAACAAAATGTATGGAACAGCTGATATTTTTTCACGATTTCACGTTTGGTCCTATAGTAAAAGTTGTTTATAATAATGAGTACAATGACCCCTTAAGAGGTTGTGCGTTATTTGTGTTACACCTTGTAGATAGTCGTAACAGCCAATAGCTCAATTGCCAAGAGCCTCGACCAACACCTAAGGAGGCTCTCGTTGGGCAGCTGGATTAAGGACTTGATTCAGAAAGCGGTATTTCTAGACAAGGTTCGCATTGTTAGAAGGTTCCTCTCTCTGGAGCCCGGATCACCGGTAGCTTGGACCCTGTTCCTGATACCGGTGGGCTATTATTTTTTATATTTATAAACGTTTTTATATTTAAAAATGTAAGTTATATTTGTAAAGTAAAATAAAGGAAATAATAATATTTTATATTCCTTTTTTCGGTTTTAGCTTCCGTATTACATAACTAAAGGGATAATAGTGCCTTTTTATCACCATAACACCAAGATCCCAGTTATTCCTTTGACGAGTTAGGAACGATCCAGCTTCCGCATTATGGCATTCAAATACCTCGGAAGGTAGCGGTCAAACTATTACAGAAAATGGGAGGAATTTCACCGTAGCGTGAGTTTTCGATGTACCTACTATTTTATTGTATTTGGTACGTATTATAGGCATGTATCTATTATACAGGGTAACTTGTGATTTGACGTATTTCTCTTAGGACGGGATTTGCAACCATTAAGCACCCCATAAAGCGTAGGCGAAAATTCAGGGGATTCAAGAAAACCCAATTTTTATGTATTTTTGAAAATTTCCCAGAATTCGTCACTAAATATCACTTTTCTTTAAGCTCTCAAATTGAATGTCCTTCATTGCTATTCCATTTTGTACCTAATACTTTAACCAACCTTTCGATATAACCAAGTTTTCTAAAACATCAAACAGTACAAAGTTACAGGCAGAAGTTTATTAACCATTTTCAAAAATCATTTGTTAAGTAGGTACATGTTTGACACTAGTTATCTCAAAATTTTGCTATGGCATTAACCGTACACAACAGGAAGACAACTTCATTTAATCAGCTAACTAATGAGGTACAACAATAAACAATAAATATTTAAAGATGCCGATGAAACAGTCAATAATGCTGGCTAAGGTCGAATTTTGAAATTGTTGAAATATTGAAAAATTTAGTTATTCTCAAATTAATTAACTGGGTTATGTCATCCCACTACCTTCTCACCACCCTGTAATATTTCCTGCGTTAGGTAGCCAGGTCGTTGCGTCCAGGTTGCAAGTTGAGACGCCGCTTTTGAACGGTTAGTATTACTCGCAGTCAACCTACCTACATATACAGTGTGAGTCTTTATAATGTGCACATATCGAAATGAGGGAATCTATGCTTAATTTTATCGACGGAAAAAATGTTAAAAAAAATCTAAATATTTATTAATATTTTTTATGGATTTTTAAAAAAAATTGTTTGCTTTTGTGACCCCAGTGTATACAAAACTGTGTAACTTTTAAACTAAACGATTTATCACGATGAAACAAACTCTATAATGTTTGGAAGTAATTAGGTGTCGTCATAAAATAAAAATTATGGAAAAAAAATAGCCACATTTAAAAATAAACATTTTTGTTTGGCAAAAATCTGATTTTTTTTCATTCATTTTTACAAAAATTGTAAAATTTCTCAATAACATGCCCCCATCACCTTCTTTTTTTATAACTTTAAGTTATTCTTCATTGTATTAGGAACCTAACGGTAAAAATTGCATGTTTTTAACTCAACCCCAACATTTTTTATCAACTGTCAAAGAAAGGCCCAACGCATAGCTATTGTTTAGCAGGTAGATAAACTTTCTTTTGAATGTGCGCAGGTCGGGGAGGTAGGGCCAGCCAAAGGAACTTGAATTATGACAGATGTCAGACTGGCAGTCGCTCCGAATTATTCGCCGCTGCTACATGTGTTTCGGTACTTTCGTTCGCTGGACTTTCATAACTTTCGTTCGCTGCTACATGATGCCGCGTTTAAGTGAATTTTCCCCGGCACACATCGCCGACATACATTTTTATTATGGAGTGGGACAAGGAAGTGCCAGAGCTGCGCGCGCGGCTTACATAGCTGCGTATCCTAACAGGCAACCAGTGCCATCTGTCCGAAACTTCCAGGAAGTTCACAGAAGGTTGTCGATCACTGGACTTGGATCAAGTAGAGATCGTCGCGAGCCACCTCAAGTAATTATTGATGCGGCTACTGAACAAGCAGTATTAAGTGATTTGTTTGCTGATCCATCCATAAGTACTAGACGACTGGCTCTTCGTCACGGAATATCCCAAAAATCAGTGTGGCGTATTTTAAAGAAAGAAGGATTGCATCCTTATCACTATCAAAGGGTGCAACATCTACATGAAGACGTAGACTGGCGTCCAAGGTGTGTGATGTCCACATGGATTCAAAGAAAAACCAGAGCAAACCCAAACTTTCCAAGAAAAATACTATGGATGGACGAAGCGACATTCACTAGAGACGGTATTACTAACTGTCGAAATTTACACAGATGGTGCCGCGCAGGTGAAAACCCGAAACTGAAACGGTCATCTACTTTCCAAGTAAGATTTTCGATAAATGTTTGGGCTGGTCTTATCGATAACATGTTGATTGGACCAGTCATATTGCCGAGAACGTTGACTGGTGAAAGATTTTTAAGTCTATTGAGAGATGATATGCCTCAGTTATTGGAAGATGTCCCACTGGCTGTGCGTCAAAGGATGTTTCTTCAGATGGACGGATGTCCTGCCCATTACGCTACAAATGTAAGAAGATTTTTAAACGAAAATTATCATGACAAATGGATCGGCCGGCAAGGACCTGTAGGGTGGCCTGCGCGTTCACCCGATTTGACGCCCCTTGATTATTTCCTATGGGGGACCATGAAGCAACGCGTCTACAGTACCCCCATCAACAGTGAGGCCGATTTGCGTGACCGCATAATAAACTGTGCGAATGATATTCGCAATGATCCCGAAATGATAAGGAGAGCGACACACCAAATTCTAATTCGCGCGGCTTTGTGTTTACAACAACGAGGTGGACATTTTGAGAACCTGATGCATTAAATTTTGTATTTAATAATAAATGGGTTTCAATTGAACTCTTTTGCATTAATTATCATCCCAAACAAACCACCCTTATGAGAACAATACGATTCCGCGTTCGGAGTGCCATCTTTGAAACGACCCGCGCGCATTCTCAACAAAGTTAACAAAAAAAAGTTTATCTACCTGCTAAACAATGTGCGTAGCTATGCGTTGGGCCTTTCTTTGACATTTGATAAAAAATGTTGGGGTTGAGTTAAAAACATGCAATTTTTACCGTTAGGTTCCTAATACAATGAAGAATAACTTAAAGTTATAAAAAAAGAAGGTGATGGGGGCATGTTATTGAGAAATTTTACAATTTTTGTAAAAATTAATGAAAAAAAATCAGATTTTTGCCAAAAAAAAATGTTTATATTTGATTATGGCTATTTTTTTTCCATAATTTTTATTTTATGACGACACCTAATTACTTCCAAACATTATGGAGTTTGTTTCATCGTGATAAATCGTTTAGTTTAAAAGTTACACAGTTTTGTATACACTGGGGTCACAAAAGCAAACAATTTTTTTTAAAAATCCATAAAAAATATTAATAAATATTTAGATTTTTTTTAACATTTTTTCCGTCGATAAAATTAAGCATAGATTCCCTCATTTCGATATGTGCAGATTATAAAGACTCACACTGTATAAGTCAGACCGAAAAGTTTTGAACTATTATTATTTACTAGATTTTGCCCGCGGCTTCGCTCGCGAGGAGGTGGGAAATTATCCCACGGGAACATACCTACTACCTGGATAAAAATAAAGTATACTGCGTCCTAACCCAGGTCATGTCTTGGTCTACCTGTGTGCCACGTCAAAATCCGTTCGACGTGAAAAGGTAACAAACGGCAAGATATACAATACGGCACCCTAATTGCGTAACACACTATCAATCGGAATCTGAATCATTTTGAAGCACATTGCTAATCCATTGCTTCATAAGTTCGAAAAATTTCTCTGCTCAACACGTAAATAACGCAATGAATGCTGTTGAGCTGTCAAAATGAAACCGATTCCGATTGTTAATGTGTTACGCAATTGCCCGGCGGGTGTAGGTATCTACTTATTTGCCTATAATTCATGATGCCTACCAATAATGCCATGTGGCGGTCTTATTGCTGATAGCAATGTCTACCTTTCGATGTGTGTTGATTAGTTTATTGCTTACCTATTAAAGTGTTTCCTGAAGATGCCGCTGGTGCAGTACAGCGCTATAGGATTGACGCAGCTGTTGAGGAACGATAGGCAGAAGCCGATGATCCGCAGTGCGTGCCACCAGCCGTTGTAGTCTTCTTGTGCTGTTGGGCTGCGGGAATAAAAAAATACAATCAAGTTAATAAAAGAGCTGTGTTTCATTGCTTTCGTTGCTTGTAGTGTTAATTATAATATTATTGTCGAGATTTGGACTCGGCTAGCATTGTTCCGACTATCGTAACGGCCAATTGCCTAACAGGCGAAAGCCTCGACCGACATCTCTCGAGGCTTTCGTTAGGTGACTGGATCAAGCCAGGACCTGATTCAAAGGAGGCTCCTGGAGCCCTAACCACCGGTAGCTTGGACACTACTCCTGACTGAGGTTATAACGGAACTTGTCTCTGCTTCCGCAAGAAATTGTACCGCCACATCCGCATCCGACTCCTCAAGTTTGACATGACATGAGACATGAGAGCAAAATCTGGAAACTTTGAAACACATTAAAGGGTCGTCGTTTAGTTTTGGAGCCAACTTTCTTTATTAGACGTCTGTTATAACTTCATTACGGGCGCAGCGCTGGGGCTCTGTCTCGCATAGGGTTGCAGCATTATGCTGAGCGATGGCCGTTTTGCGTGGGTGTGACGCATATTTTCCCCCAACTTGTTTCTTTTTGTGTTTGTATCCTTTTTTTGCGTCATGTTTACCGCATATAAACGTATTTTCTTTCTTCTTCTTCTTCAGATACGATTTCTTGCGGAAGTACTGCATTTGTGGAGGCCATCTGACCAGTACTTGAATTTATTTCAGCAACTCTAAAGCAATCCAATTAACTTGATTTGTTTTATTACCTCACACGCAATGTATCGTTACCATGGCAAAACGCGCGTCGCGAAAGGTAGTGCAGCGAGCCTTCGGCCGCCGAGTATTTCAACATTAATTGCTGATATATTTTATTTTAGCTGTTTTATTTACATAAATGGAGTGCTGCGTACGGAGAATATATTTTACATTGAAATAAAAAAAATAGTAAATGAAAAAACGATAAAAAAATGAAAGTTTTCCGGTAGAATATGATTCAAAATAAGAAGCTGAATGAGGGTGCATTAGTTGGGTTAGAATGAGGGTGCATTAGTTGGGTTAGTTTGTGGAGGGTTGTCCTAATACACCCTGTATATGTGCCATTTTGTTCGATAATTTGTTGCCATTTTGTAGGTAGTGACATAATCCCATTGCTGTAGAAATTTTGGGACATCTGATCAAAAAACTGCGTCAAGTAGTTTTCACAGTCCTCTCTTGATGTTCACCTAACACTACCTAAAGAATTCTGAAGAGACCGAAACAGGTGGAAATCTGAGGGTGCAAGGTCAGGGCTGTATGGTGGATGCATTAACACTTCCCAATCAGGCTCTCTCGATTTTTGCTGTGTGGCTAAAGATGAGTGTGGTCTGGCGTTATCCTGATGAAAGACCACACCGTTTCTGTTGTTCAGTTCCGGCCGTTTTTTCTCAATTTCTTGCTTAAGTCTCATCAGCTGTTGGCAGTAGAGATCCGAATCGATGGTTTTGTCAGGCGGTATAAGCTCCTAATGAACGATGCCCTTCCAATCCCACCATATACACAGCATCACCTAATTGCGAGTTAATCCGGGTTTCGCTATAGTCTGTGGAGCTTGATTGCCCTTTGACCATGATCTGTTTCGCACATTCTTGCCGTAGGTGATCTATTTTTCATCACCAGTGATCAATCTTTTCAAAAATGGTCCGGTTTCATTTCGTTTCAATAGAGAATCGCTGATTAGTACACGATTCATTAGGTTTCTTTCAGTGAGCTCGTGTGGCACCCAAATTTTTTTTCGTATACCCAGACTTTTCAAATGGTCAAAACTGTTTTGTGATCAACCCCTAACTCTTCAGCTATGTCGTAATTACTAATATACCGATCTTGCTCCACTTTTTCAAAAATGGAATCGTCTTTATCCGTAACAGGGCAACCAGAGCGAGCTGCGACTTTGACATCAACATTTCTGGACTGAAAACGCTTGAACCAACTTTGTGATACTCTTACTGACACTGCGTTGTGCACATAAACGTCACAAATTTTTTCGCATCTTGTGTCGCATTTTCCCTTTTGTTTTATTATAACTTCAAAATGTATCGAATTTATTCGAAAGATTCACTCATTTTGGCCACAGAACACTAATACTCTTAGCGGAGATTTGCGATTTGGCGGACAGAAAAAGAATTGAAAAATGGTGGGAAATCGTTTTTACTTTTTATTTTTAAAATGTCATCTATTTAATGGTATCAAAACCAGCCAGATACAAACAGTACAGCCGAAGAGTATATAAAATAAGAAAAAACTTTTTCCCCGACCTAATATTAAAATATTCGCAATGAATTTATGGTTTAGTGAAAAAGAAAAATCATAAAAAGAGTCTCGGCTTAGTGATGGGGTGTTCTTACACCCGTCATCGGTCACGGTAAAGTAATAAATCAAGAAATGGTAAAGAAAAGGAACGTACGTTTTACGGAACAATACGTTCATTTCGAAGGACAAAAGTATCCTTGAAGTGCTCTACTGACCTTTGACATCAGTCATCACGTCGCACACAATGTTACGGCTATTGGTCACGTAACTATGTGACTACTTGGTGACCCTTAGTTTATAGGCATCATCATAGAATAAGGACGCATAGAAGCGAAACTCCCGCTCCGAAAGCAGTTTAAATGTCCACAGTTTCGGGGCGTTTTAAAACGTTCAACACAACACAGACAGGATTATTATATCGTCGCTTGCGCGGGCGCACGGATTGAAGGCTCCGTTCACGGTCTTGAGCGATGCGACGTTATGTTATGTGTTCATCTTATGTATGTTCATCGATATTTTTCAAAATACTTTTTCATTTGTTAGAGGAAGTAGGAAGTTTGCACGATGATATAAAATTTCTTAAATTTGCTTGGGTAGTTTTTGAGTTAACTTCGATTATTTAATCCACTTTGTGTGTACTTTGATGACGTTATAATACTTCCTGTCAGTGTTACTTACATAGCAAGTAGTGGTATAGTAATTGGTGTGGGGTAAGTACCAATTAAAATGTGAAAAAAAAAACTTTTTACAAAAAAAAAAACAACCGACTTCCAAAAAAAAACCACTACAAAGTGAAAAATAACTTTAATTTCGGAAGTCAGCGGCAAAAAAAAAAAACAAAATACGGATCCAAAGAGTATTTCCAAAGAGTGTTCCAAAAAGTAGTGTTTATTTTTGGAAATCAGTTTTTTTTTTTTGCAAAAAGTTTATTTTTTCTCTGCGGTCGCTGGCTCAAGACGCGTGTTGCTTGAGCGTGTTGCTCGTGGCCACGGGGTAGGCCATACACGCAATGGTCCCTCAGAGAGTTCTAAATGTGTAGGTTTGCCTGTACAGGTCGACCACATTTATTTACTTATTTAATACTTTAAGCACACAAATGCACAGAGGCGGACTTAATGCCATAGGCATTTTCTACCAGTCAACCTTTGGGTGATGCAGAGACAAACAGCACATTTCGTAGCGTGTATGTGTCGGTCCGGTACCGAGAGGTCTTCAGCTCACGCACTGTACACTGCACAGGTCTATTCCGATGAACGCTCCGGTAGCCCGTAGCGTGTATGGCCGTCATAACGCAGTCTGCGCTCGATCATAATCACTGCATGCAAAAATGCATTTTTTTATGATACTACACCTTAAATACGATAAGTTTTTTTTTGCTCTATGGTATGGTGACATTAACACACGTACGTATACGGTTTCGCGTTTTTGTTTTATGATGATATTTTAATTTCATTAAACGTTATTATTTATTGATTTATATGCAATTTTCTAAAATAGCATCTTGGAGCAACCTGTACTTAAAGAACTGTATTGCACAGATTATTTGCCGGAGTCACGGATCATAACATCGCATCAATGAAATTAAAACCAATAACGTGCAAAGAGTAGGCGAATTTAAGAAAAGAGAGAGCTATATTATTCAGTTTAAAAAAAAATGAAACATGGATCTACGTGGTCCTCACATGATTTGACCAAGATTATGTCTGGACTTTAAAAGAGACTCTGACTCCTGAGTTTGTTTCGCGATTTCTTCTCAGGCGTAGCCAGGAAATATCGACTCCATCTAGCTTATTTTTTTTTAATATGACGTGTAAAAGTGATTCCGCTTTCCTATTTATAGAATAAACAATTTCATTTCATTTCGTAACATTACTACATTACTAGGGAACTTGAAGCTTACCAGTAATAGAACCACATCATAAAGACATGGGAGGGTAGGAAGCACGCAGCGAATACTAGAACGAATGCCAACACTGTAACTGCAACCTTTCTTCTTGCTCGCATCTGAAAAAGTTATTATTTAAATAAATAGACAAAAGAAGTATACAAATTCGTGTATCAAGTATGCATTAGAAAATGCATAGTAAATACGTATATATATAGGTATACGGTACTTATAAACAAAAAAGTAATTTTTAAAATTTTTGTCTGTCTGTTTGTTCCGGCTCCGAAACGGCTGTACCGATTTTGATGGGACTTTCACTGCCAGATAGCTGATGTTACGGGCAGTAACTTCGTCTACTTTTATTTCAGAAAATAATTAGGGTTCCGCGCAAAAAAATTAAAACCCCGGAAATTGCGAACAAAATCCGATTCAAATAGGGAAGTATTGACAATTTGATATCCAACTCATTTTGTAAATTTGCTAATGCAAATTAAAACGGTAATTTTCATAATCATTATTATGATATAGATTGGCTTAAAAATTGGTTAGCCATCGCTTTTGTGGTAAGGAAACATTTATTTTTACCAAGACCAATAGCTGTTTTCTTAGGTATTTTGTTAAGCAAATACTCTAAGTCGGCACTCGGTACATACAATCACCTAACGAAAACGTCGATCACTTTTGGACTGTGCTACATAAAAGCACATTTCACAAAACTCTATTAATTAAATGTCACATTAAGGTGGATGCACAACGGTAGTCCGTCTTGTTCTGATTCCCGTTCACGATTTTTTCTAAAATGTCACGGAAATCATATTAAATTTTAGAATAAATCTAAATTAGAGAGTTGTATTGATGATTCTTATGGTTATAGTTATGTAAATACATATTTTGATTAACGTACAACCTGAAACTGACATAAAAATTTGCAAAAAACAGAAAATTTGAATTTTGCAACCTACTTTTGCGCATTCACTTAAAGCATTTTGACGGACTGAAACGGTATGTTAAAAAAATGCTTAATGGGACATTAAAATAACTAATAGAGTAAGTACCTACCTATGATGAAACAGTAGGTCTATGACGATCAAGGCAGCCACAGTGGGTCCAGCGTATAGTGCTTTAGGGATCTTTTCATCATTGACAGGGGCAGCCCCCTGTCAATATAATTTATGAGCCATTGTTGTTAAATATTTGCATGGAATTGGTATGTTCTATACAGGGCATTATTTTAATCACTATCCAAATTTTCGCAGGGTGTTCTACCCATGAATACGAACAACTTTCACTATGGGACCAACTCTGAAATCACGGAAAAAAATCAGCTGTTTCATACATTTTGGTCGAGTAGGTATTGAACTTTTGTATGAATCAGCTGATTTTTTCTTCGTGATTTCAGAGTTGGTCCCATAGTAAAAGTTGTTCATATTCATGGGTAGAACACCCTGCGAAAATTTGGATAGTGATTAAAAAAATGCCCTGTATAGAACATATTTGTGAAATTGTATTGAAAAATCAAGATGGCGGGGCTAGTTCAGATTTTAGCGATGCGCCAAATAATCCTTGTACAGCTGTAGCTGTCTTTATCACGTGACGTCATAGGCCAACTTTAGGTATTAAAAAAAGAAAATGTTACCTGTCTCTGGGTCCCCTGCATTTCCCCTGGCACGTTCTGTGTGCTGAGGACCAGATGTCGTGCCATCAGTATGTAGAACAGAGCTATGACGGCCAGAGGCAAGGAGTAGTAGACCAGGAACCTCATCAGCACAATGCCTCGGGGATAACCTTCGCCCCACTCCACTGGATATGGGTAACATACTAGGAACTGGAAAGAAACGAATTTGGTTAATGGTTATAAAATGTAAAAGCTTGTGACAATGTTTGTACGTATAGTGGCGGCGTTAGGTGTTGGCGACGCCGGCGATCGCCGACGGCCTCGCGCCTCGCAAAAATATTTAAGAAGTTATTAAAAGTTTAGTTATTCGTACTAATATCCCCGTCCTGGCAGGCCCCCAAATCTCGAGAAGTAGGTACTTTTTTATCAAATCCCAAACGAGGCCAGAATATGTTCAATAACAAAGAGACAGTTTGTATTTGGAGCCCCCCTACGTATGCAAAATATAAACGTAGCATGGTAAATTTTTAGAGCTCGCTTCGCTCACTCTTCCGTCGTACATTTTCTTCGTTTCCAATTTTTTCTGCATAGGTCGACAAAATAACTCATATTTTATAAATGTTTAAAAGAAAATTTTACCTATTCAAGACTGGGTGCTAAAATTTTCGAGCTCGCTTCGTTTGCTCTAGCATTCTATATTATTCTCATATTCAAACCTTTCTGCATAAGTCAACAATGACAAAGTATCTGCTATGTACGTATGGTCAAAAGAAAACCTTACATTTCCGAGGCGAGGTGCTAAAATTTTCGAGTTCGCTAAGCTCGCTCTTACGTCCCTGAATTCTCCTAATTCTCAAACTTGTCGCATATATAACTTAACAAAATATCTCCTATTTCTGTAAGAATGGTGAAGACTTCATTTTAACAATTCGAGGCGGCATGCTAAAATTTTCGACTCGTTTCGCTCGGTCTCGCATCCTACTACTCAAACTTTTCTGCCTGGAAATAGCGGTTGGTGTTAGCTATGACATAAACCTGAAAAAATTCTGTGAGGCTAAAAGGCGAAAAGTTCGTCTATTATAATTTGTGTTTGTTTATGTAATTTTTGTCATCATTTGATTAGCAATAAAACTCCTACACGTGTGTAATTCAGCTCATTCAAATTTACATTTTTCATTCGACTGGGAAATGAAAGAGGCCTCGAAAAGCTGATGGATGGTGGCGGAAATGGGATTTATTTATACGCTTACATAAAGTATGAAGTTTGCCATGACAGAGACCATTTTAGTAAAAACTAACACGTATTCTGTGAAAGTTTTAACTGACTACCTATCGCGGTTTAAAATATAGAGCCGTGTGACAAACAGACGCACAGACACAGAAACGGTGGAGGCCTGCTGGCACCTTTTGGGTACAAAATTGAAAACATAATGTATCTGACCGACCGCTTCAACGCTTGTTTCACCAATAAAATTTCAACTTAGAAAATACCTACAACATTCAACATAGTGCCTTGAAAAGGATCTATTCTTATCACTCCAAAAACAAATTTGTCTTTGTCTTTAAGCATTTCATAATTCCCTACGGATGGTCCCTAATTTCCCATGTGAGTTGGCCTTTTATTCCCGATGAGTACCGCTTCCGTCCTATCCTACAAACACTTGCTGGCAAGACTTTTGGGAGTTCGTTCATGAGATGATTGATTAACAAAGTGATGTGGACAGATAGTCAGATACCTACGGATTCTTAAAAAAAAAAATACCGACAGGATTTTTTTTTGTTTTTCTCGACTTTCATTTCTTGTGGGATGTGGCGCAAACCGCCATCACGAAATAGGGATGATGACAATTTTAATATTTTAAATTCTAAAAAAAAAATTGTTTGCAGATAGTGCAATCAGTATTATAAAAAGTGTAAAAGCTTGAAAAATTGCCGAGTTATAAACGTTTTAAAATAACTTCTAGACCACAACCGCACCATCACAGAAGTGACGTCATGACTATTTATCTTCATATTATACTTGAATCATTTTAGCGTGGCAACACCTACATTTTCTAGCATTCTTTATTTCAAAAACTGAAACAAGTCCATGAACATCCTGAATCAATGTCTATCGTGATCTTCAACATGTTCCAATAACGTAAAACCAAATTGTTTGGGTACCTACAGAGATATTAGGAAGAGGGCAATGACTGCTATTGCCACGCTAAACCGATTCGGGTATAGCGCCATACATTGTCCGCACCGCGTGACAAGAACGGGAATTTCCTTCCAAAAACTTTTAAAGCGTGTAGCAGTTTTACAGTTTTTTTTCGCTTATCTCATTTTAGTATGCCTTCTTCGAAATTACGTAATTTGTTCGAACATATCTAATATTAGTAATCATCCCTATTCAATAAGTACTGCATGAAACCTAAGAAAACGTAATTTCGGCAACTCATTAGTGGTCTCATCTATAATTTTATTTTATTTTTCCGTGTATCAAACAAAAAAAAAAAGATTTTTCGATGTTATTTTTTGGAGTCAATGACCGCTGGTAATATAGTAACTTGAAGTATGAGTTGAGAAAATGAGTTTTTTTACATTTTATCATGACATTGATCAGGTCTTCGTAAAACCCACCACCTAAGTTCACATTGTGGAAAGCAATACATTATATCGACTAAAAATCGATACCCATCACATCTGTGGACTTTCGTTATCTAATTTAATTTGACCCTCTGTACCTAATGCTAAATGAGTTTCATTTTCAGAACCCGAAAAAGCTATTACATAAAAATGTACATGTAATATTATGTTTTGGTCATAACCATTTCGAAATAATTTGCTATTTTATGCAAAAAAAAATGTACAATCCAGTTTTAACAAATACACTAATCAAATTTTTTTTGGGTTTCTTTTAGAACTCGCTTTTCTTATTGAAGCACCCTGGTGCCAAGCCTGGCGAGATAACAATACCAACTACTCGACAATCGAATGATAAGTTAAGTCACAGTTATTCTAAAAATACTAATAAAACCTAGGTAAATAATTCTTGTTAACAATGGCCTGATACTAGACGAAAAACTCAGGTACTATTGAAGACAAAAGTGCATGGAGAGCCTAAGGTCGACTTTTGACTGAGGTTTTGCATTACGTTTCATGACTTTCATGAGACGACTAGATGGCGCTGTTCAAATATGGAAATAACACCGCAAAGCTTAAAAACCTTATTATGCAGAGGCACATAATAAGGTTTTTAATACCTAAAATAATTACTAAGAAATAATAATATATTTATATTCAAATAAACATAAATTATTTTATTTTCTTATTTCCGAGTACTTAATACAGCGCCATCTAAACCAAACCAAATAAACCAATTGGTATATTAGTTAATTCGACTACAGATGGCGTAGATCATAAATAATAAAAATCCCTACATTCACAAACTAGCTCTCATTTTCGCATTCTACAATAAGTAGATCGTAGCTCAGGTGGATAAGCATGACAGAATAACAAAGCTCGTTTCACAGGGCACTGGTTCGAAACCCAGTTCACAGTCGGTTTTTTTAAATTTTATTATTATATAATGTAATTTATATTCTATTTTTTATATTTTTAAACGTTTTTTATTTTATTTTTTGTTATAAATAATATAAGATGTATAAATGAATAAAGGCATAATATACAAGTATACATATACTACTCTACTATATATAACATTGTATAAATAAATATATATAAATTACTTTCGTAATTGGTGGTAAGTATTAGTATTATTAGTAAGAAACATTTATGTAAGAAGATTTAGATATATTTTTCTTACAGATTAAGATTTACTAAGTTTAGTTCTCGTAAAGGATAAGAAATTAAACTATTTTAGTGATATTATACATTAAGACATTTAATTCTCAAAGAAGAATACAATTTATTTCTTTCTTTCTTATACAGTGTATAACCTAACCTAACAGTTTTACACCCAATTGACAATTATTTAATTCACTTGTTATGAGAAATACAAGTAAAATTTATAACTGAATAACTCTATTACAAAATGGAAGACATTAACAAAGTAAAACTGTATAATAGATGTTATAAGTATTCTAAATCAAAACTGTGTTGTGCTATTCTTATAGTATTTAGTTTTATTTACATAATGTTATAATACCTTACACTATACAATATGCAACCTTAGTTCTGTAAATATTTTACCTACTCACAAATTATAAAAAAATTACGTTTTGCATAATTATGGTTAGTGGTATTGACTATAATGATTGATTTGTGCATTATGTTATGACTAAGGTTCACAGCTTAAGTATTCGTTCCAGAACGAGGAAGAAATTGAAGCTAAACCTCAAATCAATAACAATTGTAAGACCGGGTTATAGCTGTCATTTTGGGACCAATTTGTTTATAATAATAAATAAATAATTAATTATATTAGAAAGGAATCTATATTTATATTGTTTTTATTTTAATTTCTTATATTATATAAGAAATCAAAATCATTAGTGTAAAAACATTTTGTTGTTATAAAGTAGTGAATAAATTTATCCCACTTACACTAAGTTTGATCACTGTAATTTATCAAATAAATTATAGCTACCCCGGTCTTTGTTATTACTCAATCCAATAGTCAACACTTTATATTATTTTTTAATATTTCGTGTGTCCGCCATTTTGATCGATTACAGCTTGCAACCGCGAACCCATGGAGTTTATTAATTTTTCACATAAATTTAGACCCCGTATAGAATCCCATACCTGCATGCAGTGAGTACTCAGTACTTCCTTAGTCCTTTCGTTCCTATTGTTCCACCTTTGAACCATAACGCCCCATAAATTTTCAATGGGGTTTAAATCTGGCGATCTCGCAGGCCAAGGAATAATCTGTATATCCGATTGCTGGCTAAACCACTCTTGCACAATTATGGAACGGTGTATAGGACAATTGTCCTGCACGAACGTTATCACTGGCATGTCTTCTACAGGAAAAACATTCCGTACGGTGGGCAACATGACGTCATTCAGCACATCTATGTAGTTTACACTGTTTGCACGACTGGGTATTACAGTAAGTTCTCCTGGTCCTGCAGCACTCATCCATCCCCAAATGTTCACTGTTATACGACCGGATTCAGAGTTAGGCACAACGTGATCACTATCATAACGCGTATTATTCCTACGCCACAACCTAACTCGCCCATGCTGGCTAGACTTGAAAGTCTTTTCATCACTGAAGATGACTCCGTTGCTCCAGTCGAAATTTCTGTATTTCAAAGCGAACTCCAATCGTGCTCTTTTATTAGCTTCGGTTAGCAATGGCTTAATAGCATGTCGACGATAATGCAGACCTTCACTATGAAGAGCACGATACACCGTCCGCAAAGATGTATCAAACAACTCTGCGTAATATCTTGTTGGTGTAAAACCATTTTCCTCATAACCTTGCACCATAAGTTGACGCTGGTCTGAGTCAATATGGCGTCTTCTGCCAGATCTACTACGGTGTTCCAACGAACCCTCTTCTTGAAACCGCTTTATCCATAAAGTGACAGTCTTTACCTATAAGGGAAATATATTATTTATTATTTTCGTGTATCGATAACCATGGATAATAAAATAAATAACGAACAGTGATTTTAAAACATTACTTACGTTTAAGCCAGTTTCTCTCGAAATTTCAGAATAATTTAAGCCTTGATTATGCAATGCTATTATTTGGGCCCTCGTAGCCATATCAATATTTGAACGCGAACTCATGATAAAAATAAATATTAAAAACTTGTAAACGCAATCGTAACTGAACTCACTCATAGATAGTAAAGAACATTATGATTGAACAAAAAGATTTAATTTTTACACAGTCAATATTAAACTACCCTCAATTCTTTTGAGATTTATGATACGGGTTAAAGTCACTTAACAACTTCAATATAATAAAGAGAAGGATAATTTCAACTCAATGCGTAATGACGCAATGGTCCAGTGGCTAATGGTATCGGTAAATTTTATGCCACCGAGTTCGAATCCTAGTTATTACGTGCTTTGCTTTATAAGGTTTGTAATGTCGTAGGAGAATTTGTGTTAAAATTGAGTAATATTGTAACTAGCAAAAAACAAGATAATGTTCTTGTATATTTTCCAATCCAACTACTATACTAGCGCCATCTATGTCATCCAAGACATATTATTAAGGCGATGAAACCCTGTACAAACGATTTTGGTTTGGAACTCTCCATGCACTTCTGTCTTCATGTGTACCTATGCTTAAAATAACGACAGGCAAATATTGAGAGCAAAAATAATTTGTAAATACTCGTACTGCGGGACTATCTCGTCCAAATTACTATTTAAACCAATAAAAACACAATATCGTGCGTAGTTTTCTAATTATTCGCGGTGAAGTGTTGTAATTCGAGTTATATAACCCAAATTGAAGCCCAAAGTATTCCTAACTGGGATTGGATGGCCTCACAAAACTATTTAAATCCCGCGATTCATAATTTATTACTCTATCTCTATGGAAAATTTGGCATATTACTCTAACTTTGATCGTTATTAATAACACTTTGATTGGCAGAATATATTATAAAATATAGTGGCTTAACATGAGCTATGAGAAGTGTTTGCTATGTACTCCCGGGCTTTATATACTTAGGTAGGTAAATGTAGGGTAGCCATCTTTGTCTACTCTAGGGAGGCGTTATGTGAACGTTTTGGCGCGCAACGAGGGACAGGAGCATCGATAGCATATACTTAGTTTAAAATAAAAGTGTTGAAGCATTTTTTTAATATTGTAACTAGCTTCTACCCGCGAGTTCGTTCGCGTGGAAGCCGTAAGACACCACAATATACTAAAATTACAGCTACATTTTTATAAAACTTCTCTGTATGTAGTTTTGGTCTAAGCAGAAAAAATATACAGAGTCAGGACTGGGGACGCGAGAGTCTTCTAAAACAGAATCACAAAAAATGTCAATAGTTAAATGATAAATGATTTTATTTCTGTAAGTAGGTTTGTACAAATTCTTTTACACGTCAATCATATTTTTTAAAATTAGATGAGGCTTCCTATCTGACTACTCTCAGAAGAAAGGCCGAAACAAACTCAGAGGTCACAGTCTCTTTTAAAGCCCAGACATAATCTTGGTCAGATCATGTGAATGTCACGTAGATTGGTGTCTGAAATGGTCTTTTGAGGAAAGAACCACACAGATTGAGTGGACCTGTCCAGTCAGTACACGTATCTGTCAGTAATCGTACGGCTCAACTCAGAACTTAAGGAGCTCAACGACACGACGAACAATAATATATTATATTTTCGGCATTACAATCGTTCCGACACCTCGTAAAAATACAAAAAAATTATGTTCAGTTTTAACTTCGCTACGATTTTATTATATGCTGATGATGATCTCACCTGATGAGTGGCATTCACGGTCAGTCCATCGCACCGAATGGCGTGAATGTCCATCGCAGGCATTTGCATTGTTTGAAAAGTGGTTCACCGCAAATGTCCGCGATGGTACATCCAAAATTTGATCGTGAATGTTAAAATCCGTTGGCGTGATGTGTAACTCTGGATGTCCAATCACTCCATTTGACTTTAGTCGTTTGGAGCCTAGCAAATGGCGCTATTGTGACCCACCTTAAGTTATTAAGTTATGGAAAAATTAACATTATACAGGGTGCGGCGTAAATAGTGGTCCAACGTTAAGCGGTCGATACACCGTATATTCAGCTGTCACATACCACAAATTGAAACTTTTGTCCATAGAACTCAGAATAAAATATTTTTATTCTTTTTTTAAAGTTTTACGCCTTGCTTTACTAATTGGGCTGTACAATTCAGCTCTTTTTGAATAGAAATGGCTACAACTTTTGTTTAAATTAAGTAGTCAATAACTGACGACTTAATTTTATACTATTTTAGAATCTGCAGTAATTGAACAAGTTTTTAAAATAATGGGCACCTACTGTGTCGTACATTTTTTTACACCATTCGCACCCCAAGTCGCACAATTTTGTAGACACTTGAGTTACATTTTGAAATAAACAAATTTTTCTTTATTAATACCTATAAAATTACATTTACAAAATTACTTGCGTGTGATAGCACATGTATTCCACAGTCATAAACAGAAAAAAATATGATAAAATAATATCTTTTTTAGAAATTACAGCCACATTAGTAAAGCAAGGTGTACATGTTTCAAAAAAGAATGGAAACATATTTTATTCTGAGATCTATGGAAAAAGAGTTTCAAATTGTGGTATGTGATAGCTGAGTATACGGTGAATCGACCCCTTAACGTTGGATCACTTTTTACGCCACACCCTGTATAAAAGAGAAAGAGATTGAGACATTTTGTCGAAAATTCGGGACTAAAGAAACTTTCATCAGACGCTCGAATCAGAAATTGTAAAAGTGTAAGGCACCTGTCCCACCGGCGACGACGAAGCGACTAACTATCAACATTTTCTCGCTCAAGAAAATACAAAATATTGTAGGTCCCGTGTAAGGCGGGCCCTAAACGATCAATTATTATATTGCACAATATCACGGATTGCGCAATGTTTTGCACCGTTTAGGTTTGGGTTTTAATACTGAAGATTGCGCAATCACTGAATAAAAGTTAGAGCGAGATTAATTTTTATTGCACTATATTTTAATTGCATCATGTATCGTGATCGGATAATCGGATGCATATTTACCTAAAGTTAAATTTTCGCTGAGAGATTATGGAAGCGGCTTCTTAATTTATTTTTTCTTAATATAAATCCCGAGTTTCACTGAATGCACAACTAATCAGATACATGGTATGGAAACGACTTCTTAAACATGTGGTATTATTTAAAAATACAGAGACACCGGGATCACACAACTATTCTTATGCTTGAAATTCATTTATAACCCCCGATGCAAATATATGTGTATCTAGGGTGTAAGAGGAAGGGTAGTGCGTGTCGATTCTATAGTCAAAACGTACTAAATTTATCAATTCCAGAATCGCGTAATTTTTACGATCGATACAAAAGTGCATTCCATATTAGCCAACACCTCAACTTTAGGTAAATATGCATCCGAATATCCGATCTCTGATCATGTAGGATAAGAATTGCGCAGGTCTTGCTGACGCAACAACATTTAAGCTTATGATGAGTCAATGTTATTGCGTGAAAATATGGGTCGTTTGAGTGCAAGGGCTGATTCAATTATACTGCGCAATATTCGCTCGCTTGGCGGGCAGAACACCGCTAAGGGCCGGCGCCCACTGGCGGCACGGCACGGCATAGGATTTTTATGCGACGATTAGAAATATATCTTATATCTATGACAGTAAAAATGACATTTCAATGATGATGCCGAAGGACGTCGCGGCATGCCTAAGGATACCGCGGCATCGTTGTTGTTGAAATTTCAATTTTATTGTCATACTGGTAAGTTATATTTCTATTCGTCATATAAAAATCCCTTGCCGTGCCGTGCCGCCAGAGGGCGCCGGCCCTGAGAGACTCACGCTTGGTACATAGGCATACCAGCGAGTAATTGCTCATCGCCGTCGCGCACTCGCTGCTCGTTTCTTGCCAAGTCGTTTTTAGTTGCTAGCTCTACTCGTTTCTCGCCTACTCGTTTCTAGTTGCTAGCTCTACTTGTTTCTCGTTAATCGCCAGCGGTGAGACTAGTACCTAAAGTAGAACAGGTTAGTTCTACGAGTCACGAGCTGCTAAAACCAGAGCTGATTTGCGAATTAGCGTGATTAGCTAAAATCACAGAAAGTTGAGAGAAGGCTAAAGTTGAGTTCCAGTTGCGCAGTTCAACATTTGAACTTTTATTTGACAAACACGTTAAAAGCAAGTGTTGGGTTTGCCAAACATGTTTGTTGGTTTTCTGTGCTTTCGGGCTGCGGCTAGCGACAGCTAGAGCGGGCTAAAGCATAAGCGCCTTAACAAACTAGGTAGACTTTTGCCAGGATTCACGGTTCCGTACCAAAAGGGAGCTAACAGGACCGCCTACGCCCCCTGTCTGTCTGTCGAAAGTTTTAAACAGGAATAATAACAATACCCCATCGCCGTATCTACATTGACGTGGTGGAGGGGCTTGCGCGCTCCTAAACTCTGTCTGTGCTGGTAGAGTTCACTTTGCCGAAACAGGTCTAGGGTGAGGAGCCAGACCAAGAGAGATACAGAAACCCGCAGGACAGCATGTAGCGAAATTTAAATGTTTTTTATAAAAATATTTTAAAATGTAACATAATTATATGTGTAAAGTGAAATAAAGGAAATAATAATAAATTATTCATTGGCATAAGCTGGAGTTCAGAAAAAAATTGAAATCCTGACTCCTGAGCTAGGTGAGATACCTGAGGGGCAATTATCGTAATTTTAAAAACGTTCACAGTCTGATCTCAGTCTCAATATGTCAAAAACACCTACAATTTCCCAACATTTTTGACATTTGATTGTAGCTTTGATGAGATTGTAACTAGATTTTGAACGTTTTTAGTTACAGAAATTGGGCTTCTGATTTTAGTCTCAATGTGTCAAAAATACCTATAAATTCCCTACATTTTTGACATTTGACTGTCGCTGAGATGAGATTGTAACTAGATTTTGAACATTTTTATTTACGGGAATTGGGCTTCTGTATTTCAGGAGCCAGTGACTTCTTCCGGCGAGGTTACAATTTAACAAATTTTATGCAACAAAGGTAATAAAATTATGTTACTTATTATAGAAAAAAAGATATAGGTAGGTACCTGTGTAGTGGGGTTGACAACGAAGGCTCGGACGTATGAGCCGACATATGCTGGCGTGGCGAGCAGTGCTGCCAGTATCCAGATGCCGATCGCAGTCGCCACCGTCAGCCGGGTGGCGCGCCTACTCCCTCCTGCGGACAACAAGAAAGGCATGTACTTAATCGAATCTCAAATAATTCTCATTTTGTGGTTGACAGGTGGTGCTACGTCACCGTTGCATACGTTTTCAGAATACGTTAGTACCATTTCCCTTTTCCTCAAAATGGTTCGTTTTTGCGCAGCGCCCGCACGGGTGAGTTATGTATTCATCCGTGACGTATGTTTGCGTTAACATACAGAGGGATTATCCGCATGATATTAATCTTAGGGTCTACGGGTTACAATAGATGCCAAATATAATATGTATACGTGTAGGTGTTTAATGTAGGAATGATAAAATGTGAACGTGGTCAATTTCGTGCTAGAAAGTGGAAATAATAAATGATCTTATTCTTTATCACTAACAATTTTTAATAATAATCCTACTTCCTTCCTAATCCTAGTGGAATACCTCTCCACTCCTCTTAAGCACCTCAGGACATGTTGCCCCCTTGTCGCTACGACACTGTGGTAGCGACCGTTTCCGGGGGCCCATTGTTGAGTGTGCAAGTCACCCCCTGCCATTTTACCCGTGTATTGTATTGATAAAACATTGGTCAGGCAGGGGCCATAGTCCTTCCATAGTTTTAAATAACCAGTCTACTTTAGCCACTCAAACCTATAGTCTAATAATTATTTTTGTTCCCATATCCTGCAATAGTCCTACACCAACCGGGGGATATCCTTGGGTGCACTTGCATAGTGCGAACAGGGATAATCGTCGGTTGTTGCTTCATTTTCATTGAAAGCGTCTAACGGGCCTCTGCGAGTTGGCTTCGGCCCCTCACACGCCTTCCAAAGGTCCGGGCCCCAGGGTCCCGAGAAATGTCAAAGACATAAGAAAAATTCTACTTCTATAATTTAGCAGCTGTGGTAGCCACATAACGGAAGTAATGACAGCCGTCTTGAAAACGGTGACACGGGCGATTTTTACCCGCGGAGATTTTTTTTCGCGCATTGGAGAGTTGAAAATCCAATAGTTTTTCTTTGACGCGCTGGGATACGCTCTGTTGGATTTTCAATGCTCGCCTCAATACCGAGAGTTGAAAATCCAGTGCGCGATAAAATCCCGCCGCGATACTTTTACGTCCTTGCTAACGTAGGCTAGACGGTGTCAAAAAAACGCTCTCTTTATTCGGACGGCCGTCATTGCGGCTGCTGCGGTTTATAAGCCCAAGCTTTAAGGATCCTGCAGACTGGCGCTTCGCGACACCGGTAGAACAGTTCTTATGAAGTTTTCATAGAAATTGTCGCGAAATAAAATCAGCTTTTCCGTACATTTATGTTTGCATAACTCATCAAAATGTAGGGCTGGAACAGCTGATTTTTTTTCGCGATTTCAGGTTTGGTCTCTTAGTAAAAGTTGTTCATAATGATCCCCTTAAGAGGTTATGCGTTAATTCCGGGACATGTTGGATATTATATTCTCTGACTATGTTTGTGTAAAAATATTGTGACAAAGACGCAGGCTAGGACACGTAGGTAGTAGGTATCCATCCTAAAATGAAAAAGGAATTTCTGAAATTCTAAATGACAGATACCTATGTTATGTATTCCCCTTTACAAACTCAACTGTATTGTCAGGAAGTAATATTGCGATGTGAAAGCATGCGTCATATCCCCGATATTTGTATTGACATACGATATTACAAATGTCGTCAATATTAATGCTTACGTCACGCAATATGTGGTACAATACGTTGACCTATGAGCCCCACTGAGGGAAATAACTAATCTATACATATTATTATAAATAAAGACGCTTTTTAGTCCATTTAAAAAAAAGGAGGTGGTTCTCAGTTCGTCGGAATCTTTTTTTTATGTGTGTTCCCCGATTACTCGAAAACGGCTGAACCGATTTGGAAAATACTTTTTTTTTTGAAAGGGTATACTTTCCAGATGGTCCCGTTGTCATCAGGACAGGATCTGAAGATGGGATCCTGGAGAAATCGAGTGAACTCTTCAAATATTATAGGCACACCTATAGCGATTTGGATATTTTTTATAGTAACTTGTGCATTTGCTTTCGGAAAGCACCATTTGGTGAAGTGGAACTGATGATGAAGACCACAGATGGCCACCGGAACAACTCAACGGATTGCGATTCGATTACTTTAAGATAATTGCTAAGCAATATAAGCTCGTCACAATGCATATGGTGAAGTGGGGCTGATGGTGAAGTACCAGGAGAACTCCTCAACAATTAACGTCCCTGCATCGGGAAAAGCAATATTTTGTAAAAGATGATGAGCATTTGTTATTAGGCTATTCTAACATCGATAAATTACAAAACAACCCACTAAGAAGTGATAAATAAAAAACTTTTTTGCAAAAAAAAAACCGCCTTCCTAAAAAAACACTACAAAGTGAAAAATAACGTGAATTTTGGAAGTTGGTGGCAAAAACCTAAAATACAGATCCAAAAACACCGACTTCCGAAATTCAATTTATTTTTCACATAGTAGTGTTTTTTTTTGGAAGTCGGTTGTTTTTTTTTTGCAAAACAGTTTTCATCGTGTCTGTAATGGTCTTAAAGGGCTCAAAGTGCAAGAAAATAGCGGATTTGCAATGGAAACGAGTAAATAATTTTAATTAGCGAAAATATCAAAGAAAATAGTACAATCGCTTTAAAGAGACGATGACAGACAACATAAAAAAGTGCACATCAATTTGACGGCTAACAAGACAACAACAGTATTCGACCTTTTACAAAAAAGTTTATAACAAAAAGTTTGCGTCGCTTACAGTGTCTATGTGAATCTTCGCAACTTTCGGTATTATTAAGAGAATTTATTCCGGAAGGTTTATGTGTAAGTATAATAAGTTACTTACATACTTCTAATAAAACAATCTCGATGTTTGGTCAAGTCGTAAAACTGTACGAAGCAGTGGCGGGGCGCTAGTTTATTATGATCGAAGGAAATGTCACGTGATTATAACTTTTAAATCACTATTCAGGGTTTTAAATAGCCAAATAGAATCGATTGAAAAAAAATGGTCAGTGATCCGATATTTTGCTTAACAATGTTAATGGGAATATTGCTTAGAAAACCACAGGTTTATGTTGTACGTCAATTTTCTGACTTTTCATTTCTGTACTTCTCAAACTAAGTAGGTAAATAAAAAAATAATAAAAAGGATTTGTTATTTGGTTATGTTTAAGTATTTCGTTAAATTAGGTAACACAGAGCTAGTTTTTAATCATGAAAAGCAACAAAGTCCTTGTCTTTCTGTCAGTTCAAAAGGTTGTACTGCCACAGGTACTGCGTGACGTTAGTTTCTGAAATCTGTCATCTCAACAAACAACTCAATCCACGCTACAAAAGCTGTTGAGCTGTCAAAATGAAAGCCATTGTATTTTATTTGCAGGTACGCTACAGGATCGCAACTATGGCTATCTATATTATGACTGAAATTGAATATGTCACAATCTTTTAAAGCAAAAAACAGGCGTTCTGGCCGAAATATCATAAATATTTCTAAATTTATATACTGGGTGATTTTTTTTACCGTCTCGAAATTTTTACAGGGTGTTCTACCCATGAATATGAACAACTTTCACTACGGGACCAACTCTGAAATCACGAAAGAAAAATCTACTGTTTAATAGAAAAGTTCAAACGTACTTGACCAAAATGTATGAAACAGCAGATTTAAAAAAAAAAAATAAAAAAATAAAAAAATAAAAAAAAAAAATTAAAAAAAAATTAAAAAAAAAAATAAAAAAAAAAAAATTTCGAGACGGTAAAAAAAATCATCCAGTATAAAGTTTTGACAAGGTCAACTTTTATTTCGACTGAGTTTGTTTCTGAAAATACATATACAGTGGATTTCGGGTATAACGACAATGAAGGGACCACTCTATTTTCGTCGTTATATCCGGAAGTCGTTACAGGCAAAGGTAAAGAGATACAGACACGTACACATGTGTAGTTTATATTCATTTATTATTGAAAATATTTGCACACATAGTTATTCACCGGTACATTTAAAAAAATGTGTAATATTAGTTTGCTTCAATTTATTTTTTTGTACGCTGTAGGGTGTATTCTATTTTCATTACTTCTTCAATATCTATAATATCCTTTCCATCACCAAATAAACAGTATCTTTTAAGCTTTGTTACAACACCTAACACATCCTTAGTTGTAGGAATCTCACCTTCCTTGCAATCTTCTTCTTCCTCCTCATTTTCCTCATCTTGCGTCGTATGTGATGGAACAACAGTTTCAACAATTTCACTATCGGACAAATCGCTAGTAGTGATAAGTTGACTGTCAATATCAACATATGTTGCCCAGTCCGCAACATTTGTTCCGCTTGATGATACTGTAGTCAGTTGTGCCAATGGTATGTCCAATTCATCATCGGAGTCGTCGTCAATTGTTGTGATAGCCGAAGATTTACGGAACCCAGCGTGTAGAAAACACTTTTTGATCGTATCTGGAGTCACCCGAGCCCATGCCGTAGTTACCATTTCAATGGCATCTAAAATATTAACGGAAAACGGGCCTGCCGAGTTTTCAATGTCGTTCATCATTTTCTGTACTAAAATCTTCCTATAATGACTTTTGAGGGTTTTAATTATCCCTTGATCAATCGGTTGAATCACTGATGTAGTGTTTGGTGGTAAAAATGCCAGTTTTATGTTGGTCAAATTCTCTATTTTAGGATGAGCTGGGCAATTGTCAATAAATAAAATGATCTTCTTTTTGTTATTTCTTAACTGGGAGTCCCATTTGCGTAGAACTTTTTCGAAAATCTCTGAAGTCATCCAGGCCTTTTTGTTTGCTTCGTAATCAACTGGCAAAGATTTAACATTTTTGAAACATCTGGGTTTTTTTGCCTTGCCTATGACCAATAATTTTCTTTTTCCCCCTGCCATACTTGATGCAACAAGCACGGTGATTCTATCTTTTGATAATTTTCCACCAACGCACTTTTCCCCTTTAAATTTCAAGGTTTTGTCAGGAGTTAACTTAAAAAACAAACCTGTCTCGTCAGCGTTCCATATTTGGCTATCAGTATAACCTTCAGTCAATTTTGGGAAAACTGTTTTTAGCCAGTTGTCACAGTCACTTTGCGATACAC
This sequence comes from Fissipunctia ypsillon, assembly GCA_947568875.1. Lineage (NCBI taxonomy): Eukaryota > Metazoa > Arthropoda > Insecta > Lepidoptera > Noctuidae > Fissipunctia > Fissipunctia ypsillon. Next base: position 18,405,822 of record OX387660.1, on the reverse strand, counting down.
TAGCGGCTTCTCCACAAACTTTGCCTACTACAATATCGTGTCGTTGACGAAATCGGTATATCCAGCTTTCCGAACACTCAAAATCCATTTTTCCAAACAGTCTGCCAAATTGATTAGCCTTTTCTTGCAGCAGACGACCGCTCAAAGGTACGTTTTGGCTTCTTTGGGCTTTGAACCACATTAGAAGGGCATTTTCGATATCTTGATGCGTCGGTTTGCGGTTTTTCTTAATTTTTAAGGATTTGGATTCAAAGCATTCTAATATTTTATCACGGTTTTTCCACATCGTAGATACTGTTGAATGGGAAACTTTGTACTCTTTGCACAAATCAGCATTGTTTTCACCGTTTTTCAATTTTGAAATGATTTCCGCCTTTTCTTTAACAGTGAATGTGCGTCTAGCAGCCATACTTATTCAAAAGTTTACTAAACCCAGTTGCTACTCAGAATATCACTTTGTAACTGAACCATAAAAGCTCCGAAACGTACACGCTTCCCCTACCTACTTAGTTGATATCTATAAACAAAAGGTAAAGGTCTCCACACTTGCTGACCATCTGTGTGCAATGGATGTAAACAAAAGATAAGAAATGTTTGTGAAAGAAAAAAATCTTTGTGTCTTTGGCGGCCGACTCCGGTCGCAATATCTGCATGGGATTTCTAGGAATTTGTTACAAATGATTCATTAAAAACAGTCGCTACACCCGAACTCGGCGTTACATCCAAAGTCGCTATAGCCACATGAATTTTGTACTAAAGTATGCTTTAAATTCAAGGGACTTAGATTTAACGTCGCTATAGGTAAATGGTCGCTACAACCAAGGTCGTAATAAATGAAATCCACTGTATTGTATCGCAACTATAAGTATATTGTGTCTGAAATTGAACATGTCACACTTCACAGTCTTTTAAAGCAAAAAAACAGACGTCCTGGTCGAAATATCACAAGATTTTCTAAATCCACATAAAGTTTTGAAAAGGTCGACTGTCATTTCGACTGAGTATGTTTCTGAAAATGTATGATATTGTGTCAAGTTAACCTAAAACAGGTACAGGTTGGTGAAACGTAACATGAAATGTAAGTTCGGTTATTCATTAATGCCTAATCGTCAAATGTCAAGACTTCATGAAATAGTCATTCGTAAAATTACTTGGTCGGATGACTTTAATGATTATAATTCTGTAAATAGATATTTGTTACGGTCGGTCGCGAAACATATTTTAATACATACAACCCAATACTGACCTGAAAATTACAAAAAACGTAACAAAATTTGAATTTCGCGGGCTACCCTGGCGCTTTCGCCATAAACAAAAAGCGATCGTGGACATGGATAAAAATATAAGGTTCGCAGCAGCCACTACCAACAACAGCTCAATAAAACAGTAGCCTGTCACAATTAACGATTGGCGTTATTATTGTCATTGTTTAGTGTTGCCATAAACCAGACGTAGCAAACAGTTGCCAGTAAATTAATAGAGGTCGTAAATCAAGGAGATTTATTTCTGTTAGGAAGCAGGTATTAGGAAAAATTAACTGGCATTTTACGTAGTTTGTGTACCCATAGTTTCCATGGAGCATTATGCTTTTATTTAGGTGTTTTTTTAGGTGGTAAGTTGGGTGATTTACTTGTTTTATTCCTATCGTGACCTACCTATTGAATGTTTCCAAATACATGAAATCACTTGCTCAGTGTAATTTATATCAGTAGCAGAAACGTTTGAAGGAATTACAGTAAAGGCTCCTTCAAAAGGCGCGCTCGCGCGCGATACAAAGGCACCGCTCGTCGCGCGACACGCGGTGCCTTTGTGTCGCGTCGCGTGGCGCGCATGATTCTGAAATACTCTTGTCTACATGTGTTAAATTTATCTTGATTCTCCATGGCGGAGGCGCCGCGTGTTACACAGTGGGTAAAATGCTTACAATGTATCTGATTTAGGCTGCCCTATCTATCTGTCCAGCCGTCAACACTCATGTAGACGCGTCGACGTGCTGCTCGTGTATTGAGCACTTAGTATAATCGTGTTACATTTTGTAAATAAAAAAACATTAATCGAATCTCGAAACAAAAAATCTACGTTTATGTCAGTAATAAACTGTGGCGGCATATCTACATCGCCACAATGGAACGCGTCACACTGACGTCACGCAAAGATCCTGCATCGCGCAATCAGAGTTTACCGTGCGACTAGACAACATCCCGACATCAACCGTCGGGCAGTAGCCCACCAGACACAACACCCGTCTGGTCGGAGGATCCTCCCTTTTCTATGGAGGATGAGTGAACTTTTCACCCTGTTCACCATGCCTCTATACTGGTGACTTCCTCGAGCTTTCAAGCGGCGAGTCACACAGCCAGCCAGCACCCACGGCTTCAACGGGTATCCTGACCATCAGCATGCAGCGACCGCGCATACCTGGTCATCACCCTCAGCCTCATCAGCAACCTTGGCACAGCACACTGCACTCTCGGCCGGTCAAACAAGCAGAGCCCTTCAAACCTCTCCTGGTCGACGCCAGCAGTCAGCCTCAACCCGGCGCTGCACCACATCCAACGCACTGGAGCATAACGCAGCGCCACGCCGACTCACTGGGGGCATCTCCGCAGACAGTTCCGACTCACTGTGAACTATGCGGCACCACCAGGTTCCAACTCACTGGAACCTCAACTGGCCCTGGCAAGCATCGCAAGATACACGACTCTGCCCACTATCGACCTCCGGTCTCCGGAGGGGAGTGATGTGGCGGCATATCTACATCGCCACAATGGAACGCGTCACACTGACGTCACGCAAAGATCCTGCATCGCGCAATCAGAGTTTACCGCGCGACTAGCATATATACAACATCCCGACATCAACCGTCGGGCAGTAGCCCACCAGACACAACACCCGTCTGGTCGGAGGATCCTCCCTTTTCTATGGAGGATGAGTGAACTTTACACCCTGTTCACCATGCCTCTATAAAACATTTGCACTGCCCATGATAATGCGACAAATCAGCACACAAACATCACGCATACTATAAAACTATTAATTTTATTATTATTATGTTGAAAATGGCTTCTCCAGAAATATAGTGTGCTGAGAGGCGCGCGCTCAGTCTCGAAAAATCATTCGAGATCTCGACTGTATTTGGCCGAGATCAGAAGCCCAATTCCCGTAACTAAAAACGTTCAAAATCTAGGCGCAATCTCATCTCAGCGACAATCAAATATCAAAAATGTAGGGAATCATAGATATTTTTGACATATTGAGACAGATCTGACTGTGAACGTTCTTAAAATTACGGGAATTGCCCCTCTGTCTGTCTGCCTACGAGATTGAATCTCGTAAAAAGGCTCGAGATGTCGCGTGATTCGAAATCTTGAAATTGTATTCCCTAGTTCTTCACTCCAATGTATAATAAGTAAATGATAAATGATTTTATTTGTGTAAGTAGGTTTATACAAACACTTTTACACGTCAAACATTTTTTTAAAACTATATGAGGCGCCGCGTTTCCTATCTGTCTACTCTGAGAAGAAAGGCCGAAACAAACTCAGAGGTCACAGTCTCTTTTAAAGTCCAGACATAATCTTGGTCAGATCATGTGAAGACCATGTAGATTGGTGTCTGAAATGTCCTTTTGAGGAAAGAACCACACAGATTGAGTGGACCTGTCCAGTCAGTGCAAGCATCTGTCAGTAATCGTACAGCTCAATTTAAAACCTAAGGAGCACAACGTAAGAAGCCTTAGCTTCCATTCTACCGTCTCCTAAGATATTATACTGGATGTATTTACAGTGAAGGGTTATTATGTTTTTCACACTTATCTAGGAGGTATGTTTGTATTACACCTGTATATATGTAATTTGTATTAACGTATTAAACTTATCTGTACTATTTTTGCACTGTCTTGTTTTTTATGGACTGTTATCTGAAATAAAGATACATTATTAAATTATCATTAAGATTCTTTTACCCTCGAAGCGTCGTTTATTTTTTATAAAATCAAAATGGCAGATTTTAGGCGTCAATAAATTCAATGATGGGTTGAAAATTTATTGGTTCGATTGCAACTAAAAGTTCAAAACAAGCTCACTTTTCAAGCAGTCGGATGCAGTTGCTGGCAGTTATTTTAGTTCAATCTCCGATTTGAAGCCCCCAACTGCAACAGACTGCTTGAAAAGTGAGCTTGTTTTGAACTTTTAAGTTGTAATCGGGTTTTTAGTTTATTTTTTCAACCTTTTAGTGTAAATTTTTTGTGTGTGTTTTACTATTTTTGGAATCGTCTCTTCAAGTACTTTAGTTTGGCATTTGTTAATGTGTCTTGATAATACAATACAAAAGCTTGATATTGTTAAAACTTGTCGCAAATAAATAAGATAACCATAAAAGAAAGATATGATATTCTAAAGGCTCCCGCAGACAGACGCGACGGTGCGGCGCGATTCTGGTAGAACAATTTTCATGCAGTTTTCATAGAAATTGTTCTACTAGAGTCGCGTTGCACTGTCGCGTTACGCCTGTCTGCGGGAGCCTTTATTCATAACTGACTACTGTAGTATAGGTACCTAAACGGAAAATCCAATTCAAACACTTTTAATAGAAGTACAAAACTACAATATTATTGAATGTTAATACTGCGTTTGACAGGGGATCAATCGACTTGAAAAGCGTTTTTCTCATTGTGTTATTTTGATGTCATTTACATGTTGCCACAAAGCTCTTAGAATAGGCTAAGTGTTTACGTAAGGCGTACTACACACATGTTCGGGTCGGCATGATTAGGCACGATGCGGCCCAGCCGGGCGGTAAAATATGCAGGCATTCTCGATTGTGCCGACCGGCAGGCCGTGGCGGCTGTCTTACTATTACTAGTCTGTCTCTTTGATACGTTTATCTTACACACTATCGCAGTACTTTCAGACTTCTTTCATATGGTGGTATGATTATGCGATAACACAGGAGGAAGACTTAATTTATTATTATTGTAAATGTGAGGGACTATTTGCGTCATTTTAACTTTATGCGGGCTACCTAAACGTCATTTCTTTGGTATTGTTCGTCGAGTCGTTGAGCTCTTTAAGTTCTGAGTTGAGCTACACGATTACTGACAAATGCGTGCAGTGACTGGACTGGTCCACTCAAATCTGTATGGTTCTTTCCTTAAAATACCGTCTCAGACATTAATCTGCATGGTCCTCATATGGCCTGACTAAGATTATGTTTGAACTTTAAAATACACTGCGCCGTCTGAGTTTGTTTTGGTCTGTTTAAACGACTTCAAAAAGGAGGAGGTTCTCAATTCGGCTGTATTTTTAAATGTTTGGTACCTCAGAACTCCGTCATTTATAAACCGATTTGAAAAATATTTTTTTTATTTGGGATATACTTCCAGATTTGTCCCATATAAATTTGGTCAAGTTCTGATGAGTAGTTTTTGAGTTAGCCTAATAATACGTATTTTTCCACTTAGTGTACATATGTTGATGATGTTATAATAATTTCCTGTCACTGTTATTTACATCGCAAGTAGTGGTATATGGCTTTGTGTGGGGTAGGTACCACAACTAAAAAGTGAAAAATAAAAACTTTTTTTGCGAAAAAAACAACCGATTTCCAAAAAAAACACTACAAAGTGAAAAAATAACTTTAATTTCGGACGTTGGTGGCAAAAACTAACATACAGATGCAAAGACACCGAATTCCGAAATTAAAGTTATTTTTCACTTTGTAGTTTTTTTTGAAAGTCGGTTGTTTTTTTCGCAAAAAAGTTTTTATTTTTCACTTTTTTTTTTTCTCTTTTCAGTTTTCTTTTGGATGTAGTATAGTACACCTCTGCCCAACCTTTCAGGGAAACAAGGCGTGATGTTATGTTATGCTATGTGTACATTTTTTTTTTTCAAAGTAGTCGGATACGAAACACCGAACTCATCTAGTTTTAAAACATATTTAAGTAAATGTTTTGAGGTGTAAAAGTGTAACCAAGTTACAGAAATAATTATTATTTATATAATTTATTTTAATGATTAACATGAATCGATACTCGAACAAAAAAAAATGTAGGAAAAAGTGGAATATTTTAGAGTCACAATTTATTGATGTAACTTCTAAGTCATATCGACTTGCCTACAACATTGTGTGAGGCTAAAATCGGAAGATAATCTTCTTAATCAATTCCTGAAGCGTAGCAGTGACGTAAGCTCGACTTATAACCAGTACAACGTACGTTGAATATGAATGAATAGCAGAGTATTAGGCTTTATTTACACTTGGAGAGTTTTCCGAATGTCGAGGGATTCTGGAAAACGAGGAGGAGAGAATCGAATTGTTTTTATCGAAGGGTATGAAACAGCTTATGTATGTAGGTAAGGTTACGTAATTATAGATGCAAGTAACAAAAAAATAAGAACAAACAACCGAATTGAGAACCTCCTCCTTTTTTTTTGAAGTCGGTTAAAAAAACTACTGCTCAGTTTTTAGGGATCCGTACCTCAAAAGGAAAAAAAACTGAACCCTTATAGGATCACTCGTGAGTCTGTCTCTGTCTGTCTGTCCGTCTGTAACAGCCAATTTGCTCCGAATGTAATGGACGAATTAAGTTGAAATTTGGTAAACATATGAATTTATGTGACCCAAACACGGACAAGTAACGTAAATAAATAAATTTTCAATATGGAGGTCACAATTGGGGCGCAAATAAGAAAATTAAAAAATAAAGTTTTGTAAACTATACCGTATAACATATCAAATAAAAGGGCTTACTGTGGGAGTCTCGAATAATAATTTTTGTTATGCCTTAAAGGGGAAGCGGTAAGGGAACCCGCGAAATTCAAGTTTTCTTACGAGTTTTGCAATTCGCTGCTCAGTGTCTGGATGTAGGTATATTGATTAAAATATGATTCGCGACTGTAACAAATATATGTTTACAGAATTATAATAATTAAAATCAGTCGTACAAGTCCTTAAGTTAGTATAATCCTCAAATGTCAAGATGTCATGAAATAGTCATTCAATAGGATTACTTGGTCTTAGCGAGTTGTATTGATGACTTTAATGATTATAATTCTGTAAATACGTACATATTTGATAGGTACGGTCGTGAATCATATTTTAATCAACATACAACCTAATACTGACCTGCAAATTGCGAAAAACGTAAAAAAAAAATTGAATTTCGCGGGCTAGCTTGGCGCTTTCGCCTTAAGACGTTTTTCCTAACCGTCGCGTTGAGGCAAAGTGGTGATGGATAATCACTCCTCTGTATCGGAAGAGGTTTTTGCTCAAGCAGTTACAGGCTTATGATTCATTTTTGAGATGTTTTAACCAAGTATGAACCCTTTCTCCGTTCGACGTTCAAAAATGATGAAAAATCCAAACAATTGAACATAAGAATGTTATAAAAAAGCAAATCTATGTGATCATTACGTGAACGGAAGGAAACTCGCTTGCTAATGTTGTTAGCAATAAGCGTAAACTGCTTAAAATGTTTGAAAGTCCGAATTACGTGTCTAAACAAAATGTCATGGAGATTGATGAAAAATTCTTCGTTCGGTAGTGAATGAAGATAATGGTACGATTTGTTTGTTTTTGCGCTCTGGGTGAAAATAGACATGCGAAAAGATCATGTTCTGCTGTCATTCTTGAATGAGTTACGTAAAAGACGATTTCGTTAATAAAGTATGTAGTTTCATTGATGTTTTCTGTATGAGGATAATGTGTCTTTTTTTTAAATTTCGCTGCCTCAGTGGTTACCTAACACAAGAGTATGTAATTAGCATAAGATTTATTTATTTATTAAAACTTAAACACGTAAAAATACTCTACCAGTCAAACCATTTTTTTTTGGGCGGGAAATCATTAAATGAATTCACCCGCTCTGGGCGCGCGGGCGGAGCGGGAGGCCGTGTCAGACTTTAACTGACTAAAATCCACCCGTATTCCTTCAGTTGCCTGTGCCCGGGCCACGGTAACTCTTTCGAACATCCCGCGGCCTTGGCTGTGCCAGTCAACCCTAAGGTGATGCCGAGAGAAAACATGACAGGTATAGATAACTTGAAAAAGAAAAAAAAAATAACACATAGATACATACATAATTATGTACATACGAACTAAATAAAACACTTATTTATCTCGCGACGAGAGACCGATGTAGCAAGTTATTAAAAACAAATAATTTTTATCGAAGCAACATCGGCGAATTTACGCATGGAATTAGTATGTACTATAATGATTCACGTCCACCTCTTTTAATTTATGTTTAGTTTTTTGTGTAACCGCCTTTTTTGAATTAAATTAAATGTTTTCATTTTGGCATGCCGAAATTAGAACTGTTAAAGATTTATCTCATAGAGAAATTAATTGAATCAGGGGCTCGTGACTAAATAATAACAGCCGCAATGGTCGTTCGGAAGGTTAAGCTACGCTTGCCACGGTCGATTCGTGGACCATCCATTACGTAATTATCGTTACAAAGCAGGTTATGCCGTTGGTCCCGGCTGTCATTCATAGATCTTTGATAGTCGTTACGGGTCGTCAGAAGCCCGAAAATCTGACAACCAGTCTTACCAAGGGGTATCGTCTTACCCAGTTTGCGGAGGTCAGATAGGCAGCTGCTCCAATTAAAATAAAGGTATTTAGCTGCATCCAGTTAGACTGGAAGCCGACCACAACATGCTCAGTTGGCAAAAGGCAGGCAGACTGACTGATAGAGAAGTTAATTTAGATCTAGTCATTATTCTCATTAAATTTTATTACGTAGATCAGTAAATAAGGCGTGAGTCGACTTTTCAGCATCTATCGAAACGTGGCGAGGATTCATTGATTTGAGCATGGCTGTATGACCTACGGGGTAATTGCGTAACACACTCACAGTAGGAATCTGTTTCATTTTGACAGTTCAACAACTTTCATTGCGTTATTTACGTTGTTGAGCAGACAATTTTTTTGAACATAGTGTAGCGAAAAGAAAATAAAAAAGACGGAGATTCACTTTTTTGCTACGACACGTTTAATTTTGTTTTAAAATAAAAATAGAAAAAAACATTAAAAGGTAAAAAAATGAATATTATGGTATAAAAAAAATGCAGGTTGACTTGTGTGAAGGGAATAAAATAGAGAACTTTGGTCCGATAGGTACGCGAATAACGAAAGAGAAATAAAACGTACTAACTAGTCGATTGCAATCACTAATAAGTAACGCTACCAAAACATATCGTTATGAAAAAAAGATCAGAGAACCAAGGTATCTCGCATTTTACAAATTTGAAAATAAAATTAAGTAGTCAATGAATTAAAAAAATCCGCAGAGGGTTACTATCTACACTATTAAATTAGAACGTAAAATATCATAAAAAAACCGTGGCATAACGTAATTGCGTCCGGCGAGGTGACGTAGACTGTAGGGAGTCGTAGTTCTTTGTTCAGGAACTGGCGTTGGTTGCGAGACCTTCAGCGGTCAAGATGCGGTCCAACTCTCGACGTTGGCCAAGGACGTCCAGCGTTATTTTAGGCCAAAACAGGAAAAATAAAGATGAATGGTTAGACTCGTACTTAATATACAATACTCAATATTGCTTTGCCATAATGTACTAATAGGACGGCAGGGATATAGTGTGCTTCACTTGAAAAAAACTCGTTAATTTTCCACAAACTGGGTCAGTATCAATTGATTCAACTTTTGCAACTAAGAAAAAAATGGGGACCCATCTGTCAGAAGAAAAATAATTCGAATCAAGAAATAAAAAGATAAAAATCGACCAGGCTCAAATACAAACGGAAAAAAGGTTGATTATAAAGAACCAAAAGTTTTGACATGCAGAGTTATGCTACAATAGGTAGTACATATGAAGCAATGAATGAGCAATATGCTTCAAAATCATTCAGATTGTGATCGATAGTGTGTTACGCAATTAGGGTGCTAGTCTCGACAAGAAACCAATTTCTTGGAGACATCTCAGATGGGCTGCTATCTACCTTGATCTAATATTGTAACTAGATGTCGTAAAATCACTGGAAGTTTATTTACGTAGGTACTGGCTGATCAATAACATAACATAACATCACGCCTGTATTCCACGAAAGGTTAGGCAGCGGTGTACCTATACAACACCCACGTTTCGTCAGTTATGTTTTGGCTGATAAATATTAATCCAAAAAAAACACGGCTCAGCGAATCTAAAATTCAGTACAGTTATATCTGAAAGCTACAGCCAAAAGAAAAGGGGTTTGATTTTCTATGGAAGCTCGCATAATCAAAATGACTTGAAATTCGTTTTGATTGTGTAAACTGGTAATTAGAAACATACCTTAGGTAATACCACAAAGCTATGTTTATCAGATGATAGGCTAAACAACTGATAAACATATCATTTATGGATGGAGTTTGACGCAAGACTGTCACTGTTAGTCTTGTGTCAAACTCGTTCAAACACGCGTTATTTTTTTTTATGTATGGCATCTCATTGATCAACCTATGAGGTTGTCGGTCGGACTATCATGTGAATGCCTTAATAAATTAAGGCCATCAGCCAGGGCATAACACTTTAAACTAAGCGCTAAGTGCGGACCTCGGCTTAGGGCGTCGCTGCGGGAACAAGCACACAGGCTGAACAAAACTAGCTGACAGGCTGGATCTAATTCGAAAGAGTTACCGTGGCCCCTGGTTTTAATCAGTAAAAGTCTGACATGCCCTCCCGCTCCGCTCAGAGCGGGAAAGATCTAATATTTACGGACGAATTTAAAGCTGCAGGTGCCCGATGGCTTGGGCATGGGTCGGAGAGACACGCGTTGAACAAGTGCCCTAAGTTTTTGTAGTAAAACTCATAATTAAGTACAAACATGTTTTAAACTCGAGCCCTGAAGGGATCAATCGGGGGTGAATAGTACGTAATTGTTAGTTTACTACAACGCCATAGCTCACAGAATAATCAAGTTGAAGTGGCAATAGGCCGGCCATATTAGCTGTAGAACCAATGACCTTCAGGGTAGACGTGTTCTTGAGTGGAGACCGCGAATCGGTAAATGTAAGGTAGGATGCCCTCAGGCTAGGTGGTGACGATCTTCGCAGAGTGGCTGGTAGCAACTGGATGAGAGTTGCCGAGAATCGAGCTGAATGGCGAGCAATTGGAGAGGCCTATGTCCAGCAGTGGACTGCTGTAGGCTGATGATGATAATGAGTTTACTAAACTTTTGTTTGTGAAGGAAGTCACGGGCAACAAATTCGTTACATGTAACCCAAAACAGTAAATCTAAGGTAGACCAACACCGACATTCTCTCCATTCATTTCTTGGCACCGCGTACATTTGTTCAAGAGTCCCGTTACAGGATTTATGAGTTTAGGAAAGTTTGCTCGTTCCCGATGTATCTCAAGTGGTTTGAAACAGCGTGTCTGTGTTCATGAAATAACATGTTTATTTCGCCGATATCTAATATTGTCGGAAAACCGTATGAACTGTCGATGTCGATTGTGTAATGGGAAAACGAAATAACTTCGCAAAAGGAACAGCAAATATGACTAAAATATGAATAAAAGTGTGTCTTGGCAGTTTGTCGGAAAAACTTTTGATGGACTCAAAATTATCTTATAGATCTCAATTTTAATTAACTATTTGTGGTCGCCCCTAAAATAGTCATGGGACTAAAACATATCTGGCAAAATGTGGGTGTTCTAAAGAACCTACTCCTCTGCCTAACTTTTCGAGGAAAACAGACGTGATGTTGTTGTTTTAATACAAAAGTAACACATATAACATCACGCCTGTATTCCCCGAAGTTAGGCACAGGCAGAGGTGTACATATAGTTCACCCATATTTCGCCAGTTAGATATGTTTGTTACTGTAATACAAAAATGTACACCAAATTGTTAAGAAAATTATGAAGTTTGCTCAATACGTTACCAATCACATCACACATGAGCTTTGGCAGCAGTTTAAGAGGGGACGGGGCCTGCGAGGAATTTGAAAAATAGGTATTTGAAGAAACTATTGCCGTCGCGTTACCTCAAATCTGCCCCCGTAGAGTGCAAAAGGGACAGCTGCAGCTCAGACGGATTATATCACAAAGATTTTGACGTGACCGACGTTTCGTATTCCCATTTTTTCTCCTCCAAAACTGAGCCGATTCAATTATTTTTTACATTAAAATTTTAAGAAAGAGTATGTCTAGGTCCCTATCATTTTCTTTTATGTTAAAAACTTTTCGAAATTGTTTGGTAGTCCTCTATTCACGGCGGTAAAAATGGGGCATTTTTTGTAATTTTTGGAGGGTCATATCTTCTTTACTAATAAAATGCTGAAAAAAGAAAATGACAGGAACGTGTCGACAGCAGACCTTGATTTTATGAAAAATAAATGATTGCTCTAGGGCATTATTCAGTAAGAAAAAAGGGGAATACAGTTGTATGGAGAATCGCAGGCCCTGTTCCCTCTTAACTGTTCCAATATTTCATTAACCTTGTAGAAGATCGTGTTTATTGATTAACTAGCGACCTGCGCCGGCTTCGTACTGCTTCAATTTACGTGTCAAAACGGTATCCTGTTCACGACACGTTGTGCACAAGTAACCCAACAAAAAGTACTAGGCTTGCATGAATTCAAGATAGTATTTTATTAATAATTAGACGGTTAAAAGGTAATAAGGCATAAGCGACATTTTGGTCGAAAATGCCATCCTACTTAAAATTTTCCGCTTTGTAGGATGTCATTCAAAACTCAATTTCGACCAAAACGTCGCTTTTGCTCTATTACCTTTCAACCGTCGATATTATTAAGTACTTCTTTTGTATAATTTACATAATATAATAGCTTATGTCCATATGGAATAATGTACCTATCAAATGATGATTTTATTTTCAAATATGTGCTGTGATTCCGGAGATTACTCTCCACATATACACAAACTCACAAAATTCTCTTTCTCTCTCTTAATAATATTTTTGGTATAGATTGTGCCTTACATCTGGCTTATTACTCAGAGGTAACAAATAACAGCACGTAGATCATGAAACTGTCTTCAACACGATGATAATAAATCTTTTGCTAAACATTACATAAAATCATTCCCCGAATGAATGGCGTATAGTAGGTACACCCACATTTTGTCATGTTGGCAAGGGAACAAAAACAACAAAAACACAGCACAAATTCAGACTGCGGGCTGCTACTGTCAAATTCCTAATGGAAAACTCAATAACATTTTTCTTCAACTGGGCATAGAAGAAGGCAATTCACCAAATTATGATTTATTGATTTGGTGGTATCATTATCATCATTTCAGCCAAAATATGTACTTCAACTGCTGGAATTAAGCCTCCCCCAAGCCTCGCCACAGCGACCGGACCAGTGCTTCTCACGCTAACATAATAAAATAAAACAATCTAAAAAAAGTAATAGGTATATGAAGAAACTATTGCCGTTGCGCTGCGCCCGAACAATCCCCGAAGAGTGCGATAGGGACAGTTGCAGCTCAGACTCATTATATCACAAAAGTTTTGACGAGATCGACGTTTCGTATTCACTTATTTTCTCCTTGAAAACTGAGGCGATTCAATTATTTTTTACATAAAAATTTTAAGAAAGAGTATGTGTATGTTCATATAATTTTCTTTTATGTTCAAAACTTGTAGAATTTGTCTAGTAGTCCTGTAATTACGGCGGTAAAAATGAGGCATTTTTTTGTAATTCATATTTTCTTTACTATCATAATTAGTTGATGAAAAAAATGAAATGACAGGGACGTGTCTACAGCAGGCCTTGATTTTATGTAAAATAAATGATTGCTCTAGAGGCGTTATTTAGTAAGAAAAAAGGGGAATACATTTGTTTGGAGAATCGCAGGCCCTGGTCCCTCTTAACGAAAATTCACGATGATTTTAATAATTTTAATGGCGAACCGAGTGCTGAATTCTTAGTTTATATATTTTTACATCTTATCTTATCATCTTAGGAAGTGACTACCGAGATGACGACTAAAGGCGAAGTATAAAGAGACAGTTGCGGGCACCCCAAATAAATTAGGATAATGACAGCGGAATTATGATTATGATGACATAAATGATTACGAAAAGTCGGAAATGTTAAAAATTAATAATTTCATATTAGCGGGTGGCGTTCTGTTTCAAGTCAACCATTCACCTATCTCGGCTGTGTAGTTTGACCAGCAAAAATTAGACCTTGTATTTTAACTAGCTTTCCAGTCTTACCAGATATCTGACCCACACACACACAGCCATTATTTTACAAAAAAGACCGGCCAAGTGCGTGTCGGACCACGCACAATGAAGGGTTCCGTAGTTGGGATGAGTTTATCCCAAGAGCAAACTTAACATTGTAGTTCAAAAACATGTTATCTAATACATTCCAACTGCAAATGTAAGTTGGTCGACTATTACTCATTAACTTGTAAAGCCTACTTAGCACTGATAGTTTTCCTTTTAACTTCGTTGTATATACTACTACCGTGAACTTTTTCACATATCCAGAACTAGCCGTTTAGCTTAACAAAAATGAGCACTTTAAAGCAGCAATTAATATTTCTGAAACGGATCCTTTAATCGAAAAATTGTTTTCACAAACCCGCAATGTTTTTGAAAGTTCTTTCTAACTACACCCCACATATGGATTAGTTGAGAAAAAAAAATATCCCCAATTTACGTGTACAGAATTTTTTTTTTCGTAATTTTATTTTATTAATTTGTCGGCGTGGTTATTTCTAGTACTAAGAGTCTCTGAGCTAAGCTGCAGACGGACGGACGGACATGGCGAAACTATAAGGGTTCCTTGTTGACTACGGAACCCTAAAAAGAACTCGTTTCATGTATTAAAAAAAGTAGGATGTCACAAAAATGTCTGTGACACGCCTCCGCTCGCTTTGCCTCTAAAATGAGGCATTATTCCAAATGGAATTTAACGCGAGCAACTCAGCAACCAGGGGATATTTTTCCATTAAATAGCTTTTATACACAACAGTGGTATTTTATACGCTTACGTAGTTACGCCGAGTTATATAATATGTGTAGTTTTTGCTGCAAGTTGGCTTTGTGTAAATTGTTAGCATTTCGTCTAAACATAGTGTATTTTATTTATAAGTACTGTGTCATGTTCATTACGGTACTGACCGTTTTCTAGTCGGGAAATATAAGACATCTGGTGCCATATTATGACGTTCTAATGCCACCATGATTCCAGTGCGAGAGAGAGACGGAGCTATACATGACCGATAGCTCCATCCCTTTTCGGAATCAGGATGGCATTAATACTTCATAATATATGTTTTGTTTATGAAAATCACTAACGCAATTAACGGTTTACGTGTCGCAAATTTTCCGAAACATCTAGCTTCGATAAATGTGGAATGGACGATTAAAATCGATACGATATTCAATAACGATAAACAGTTCAATTTAATCTGGCCGTATATTCCCTTTATAAATACATCCATTAAAACTTGACCTCGGACAGCCACAATAAACAGCACTGCGCGAATATGTGGGCGCTCATAAAACTGAACAACTCTACTTAGAATAGATTCAATGCACTCGGAATTGAAATCGATATTCGGTATCGAGTCGGTATTCGGTATCCGTTCTCTATTCGGTGCGGTGTTCGATTTTAGAATAATGAAATAGGATTTTTTGAGGGCTGTTGGTTTTCAATTAAAGTGATTGCGCGGTCAAGTGCGAGTCTAACTCGCTTACTTTCTCTATTTAATAACTGTGAAGTGTTATTAATTTTAGTCCGTTGCCTCATGGTTGTTATCGTAACTTTATAGATTGAGGATTGGATAAAATTTAATATTTCACTGAGCTCGAAATTCGAAATGAATTTCTTATTTAACTCAGTGTGAATTATTATTAGAATGATCCGTTTTGAAATTTGATAAACGAAAGCAGTGAAGTATGATTTTAACAGGCTATGTTTGTATGTATGTTCATCTGTTCCCTCATAACTCCTAAACTACTCGTCGTCTTTTGACAAACGAGGTATCGTTGGAAGCGTCATTCTCCCATGAAACATGAACTGTTGAAGATGTTCACTATCTACTTATGGAGTGTACTAAGACTAAGATAAAGAAGGAAAGAGAGACATTGTTGAGAACGGTTAAAGTTAAAAAATATGACATTGGTTCATATGTTAAGTTTTAGCGAAGCCTTCACCTGTGATAGCATACCTACTTACTGATTTGTTTAGACTTCAATAATTTATAATAATATTGTAGATTTAGTTTAAAATAGTTTAAGTTGCGATGAGGCTGACATTCCGCTGTGGATACAAAAAAGCCTCTTGTAAAATTAAAGAATAAAAAAAAAAGTTGTTCCGCGGGATATAAGGACGTCACGAAAAATTCAACATGCGGCTTGTAGAGGATGTAAATTATTACCGAAAAAATACTATTAAACTGATTAATAAGGTATTAATATCGTGTTTACCCATATTGGCAAAAAAATTAAAAGATTTGATTTATTTGGTATCCAATGAAAGTTCTTAAGGAGTACTTTCTGAAAATATAAAGGTTATCTATGATTATTTATACAATTTTCCCAAACTAAAGAAGTGGGTCGTGGGTAGGTAACCTACCCTCAATGATCCCAAATCTCAAAATAATTGAAATAAAAATTAAAGTTAGCAACTAAATCCCAACTACGACAAAAGCGCCAACTAAAAAGGACAAGACATCACAGACAGACAAATTAAAAATACGCGCGGAATCACACGTAATCTGTTATATTTATGCCTGCTAACATGACGTGTGACTCCAGTTTATTCATTTGTCTCTCTGTGATGTCTTGTCCTTTTTTTTTCATTTAGAATAATAATTGTCTCGTTGAGATGATTATCTACAGGCGCGCGTGGGTTTGAGTTCATAGATTCAATTTGTATTAGATTTAGAATTTCGGATATTTATGCCCGCGGGGTAATTGCGTAACAAATTTACAGTAGGAATGGGTTTCATTTTGACAGTTCAACAACATTCATTGCGTTATTCAAGTTGTTGAGCAGACAAATTTTTTTAACATAGGTACATAATTATAAAGCAATGGACGAGCAATATGCTTTAAAATCGTTCGAATTGTGATTGATAGTGTGTTACGCAATTAGGATGCCCGGTTCAAAAGGGACAAATACTTACCTTAATTATACCTCAAAGCATAGTTTCATAAGTAAATCTTGGACTGCACGGTGCCGGTAAAAACCGGTGAGAGGAAACCGTTAATAAAGTAAAGAAGCCTCATAATAGTCTGAAAACAAGCAGCAATCAAATCAAAGCGTTTCCAAATGTCTTTTGTAATGCGCAGAGCAAAGGAGTGGAACTCTCTGCCTGCGTCTGTGTTTCCGAACGCATACAACACCGATCTCTTCAAAGTGAGAGTGAACAGGCTTCTTCTGGGTAAGTTCGCTCCATCGTCGACTTTGTCTCTGTCATCTCTGACCTAGACTAGAGTCAAGAGCAAACCTATCTCAAATAAAAAAAATCATGGTGATCAATGCTCAATGCTACACAATTCCTTTCTGCAGAAGTCATGTTTAGTTTCTTTTGTTTGTATTAGTTAGGTAAAGTTTTAAAAGTGTAGCATAATCAGCCTATAATGTTCCCACCGCTGTGACACAGGCCTCCTCTCTTCGAGAGAGAGTGGGCTTAATCTACCAGTTGGTAGATGTCACATGTCTCCGAATTTTTGGTTCTAGGACATGCCGGTTTCCTCACGATGTTTTCCTTTACCGCTTTGAGAGCAGTGTTGATGAAATTATTTACATAAAGTAAAGCGGCTGTCTGGGTTCGAACCCACGACCTACAACTCGTAAGTCGGAGCCGTTACCACTGGGCCAGCACTGCTCTTAAAAGTCTGAAAGTCCATTATTAAATGTTGAAAAATATTCAAGGGTTCTAGATTAAGATTGGAGGTGTGTGGTAAGTTTAAATTGATTATGTCAACTGTCACTGTCAAGTTATGGCGGGCTGTCACAGCAGGTTGATTGTCATGACTGTCCTGAATAAACCGCGTTTCTAGCTACACGTTGGTTCCCATCCTATATATGTAAAACCACATATAGCTACACTCCGTTCATAGTTATCATCTGACAGCAGCAACCCAACAGCAACCATATTGTAACGAGAATAAAAAATATTGTCATGTTGACAGACTTGTTAGTGACAGTAACCCAACAGCATCCTTATTACAAAGGGATTAAAGATCACTGTGACTCTGACAGTGATGCAAAATCAGAGGTAAAATAACTATGAAAAGAATGTAGTAACGCGGTCAATCAATCTGCTGTGACAGCCCGCCATAACTTGACAGTGACAGTTGACATAAACAATATAAACTTACCATACATTACACTTCGCTGTTTGAAAAGAGGCCTTTGCCTTACAGTGGGACACCAAGCAAGTAGGTATTAATAACCAGAGGTGAACAACCTTGACACCTCACCTTCAATGAAAAACATGATATTGCCATAACACAAAAATAGATTGCCGTATTAGTCCAAACATTGAACAACGAAACGCAGAGTTTTGATTTGACGTCAAAGAAAACAGACTGGCCAGTGTCTATTGACAGTTCAATTTCATATTATACTCGATCAAAAAGAACAAGCTTATTGATCTGTGCTTGTTGGTACGTCAGTTTTGAACATCTGGACCGGGGAACGGGATATTCTGATGTTGTAAAGAGTTATACATAATGTGGGAAAGGGAGAGAGGGAGGCTTTTGTCCTGTAGTGGAACAATACAGGCTAGTTGAATACATAATGTATGTATAGTACGAAAGTACCTGGTACCTCTACCTCACCAGGAGGTACAAGCACACGTTTGTAGGTACTACAAGCTCAAACTTATAGAGCACCCTAATTGCGTAATACACTATCAATAGGAATCTGAATAATTTTGAAGCAAATTGCTAATCCATTGCTTCATAAGTTCGAAAAATGTGTCTGGTCAACAACGTAAATAACGCAATGAATGTTGTTGAACCGTCAAAATGAAACCGATTCCGATTGATAATCTGTTACGTAATTGCCCCGCAGGTATAAGTTTGAGCTTGTAGGATGTACCTTTATAGGGAACTAATTACTACACGCGACGATACCGCGCGAGGTCACGCGGATGTCCGCGAGAGATGCGCCGAATCGAGCAAAATGGCCGCGACCGCTGAGGTGCATTTATAAAGGATGGTTGAGAACACTAGTGGGTGAGTACCATTCTGCCCCCAAATCGGATACGATAGCTAGGTTCTTTTAAATTTCTTTCGTTTAAAGGCTCTATTACTTTTAATTTGTAGCTTCTGCGTACATATACCTACTCTTTTTGAAAAGGCTGTATCGAAATTATCTTGGCGCGTTATTTCAAGCAATCGTTGGCACCAAACGGGTCCTTTAAAAATATCTAAAATGATAACTTTTTGGCAGAGAATGTGAATGTCACTCCAAACTCAAACTCACACTCAAAGCATTTATTTCATTTAAACCAATTACAGGCACTTCTGAATTGTCAAGGGGTCGGTCAGTCACAAAGATTAAGCTAGTTTCCCATTCCAAAGCGGACTTGCGAAATATTGATTAAATCCACAGTTTGCAATATCAGCAATTCAAAACTATCCTAAAGCAAATGTCAGTAGTGTTCACCTTCATCTAGACATCTATAAAAATAAATAAATTATAAGTGTCTGCTGTTTGTAATGTCAAAATAACATCTTTTTACTAATTGCATATGAAAGTTTACATAATACTTATAATAAAAAAAAAAATTAAAAATGTTGTCCGTCTCTCTGCCTGTCTGTTTGTTCCGGCTAATCTCCGAAACGGCTGGACCGATTTTGACGGTAATTTCACAGGCAGATAGCTGATGTTATAAGGAGTAACATATGTTATATTTTAGAATATATTTACTATATAACATATATTTTAGAAAATGAATTAGTGTTCCGCGTAAAAAATTAAAACCTATGAAATTGTGAACAAAAAAACTGGAACTACGAGTCGGATTTGAAAAAATCTTGTTGCATTTAGTAGTCCAATTAGCGAGGATGATTATAGGCTAGACCCTTAGAAGCTGAGCAAAAAGAAAAAAGTCAGAAAGAACGCTATGTGAAAACGAAGTACCAAATAGCGCGGGCGGGTCGGGGGACGAGGGAATTTTATTAAAATATGGCTGTTATTTTAGTATATTGTGTATCATAGCTTACGATTTCCACGCGAACGAATTTGCGGTGCAAAGCTAGTTATGCATATAATTTGGAAACTAACTGACATTAAACTAACTATGGTTTGGTTTTGCGACAATATCTACCTACTGTTTGAATGTACTACGGAATTTATGAGTTCATTAGTTTTAGTTCGCTTTTTATAAGGTCCAAAGAAAATACCTGGACTAACTTTAACAGGACACAGTACCTACTTATGAATATGAATAACTTCTACATTACTCTATGGACCCAAATTGCCAACTTGCTTGCTTTGCAGTGGAAATATTTTTGAAGTGAAAACTTCTTAAGCGATTTTTGGTAGGGGGAAATCTTACGGGTTCGCGTCACCGACATGTGACATGCTATGTTGGTAGAAGGAAATCTTACGGGTTCGCGTTACCGAAATGCGACATGCTATGTTGGTAGAGGGAAATCTTACGGGTTCGCGTCACCGACATGTGACATGCTATGTTGGTAGGGGGAAATCTTACGGGTTCACGTCACCGACATGTGACATGCTATGTTGGTAGAGGGAAATCCTACGGGTTCGCGTCACCAACATGCGACATGCTATGTTGGTAGGGGGAAATTTTACGGGTTCACGTCACCGACATGTAACATGCTATGTTGGTAGGAGGAAATCTTACGGGTTCGCGTCACCGACATGCGACATGCTATGTTGGTAGGGGGAAATCTTACGGGTTCACGTCACCGACATGTGACATGCTATGTTGGTAGAGGGAAATCTTACGGGTTCGCGTCACCAACATGCGACATGCTATGTTGGTAGGGGGAAATCTTACGGGTTCGCTTCACCGACATGTGACATGCTATGTTGGTAGGGGGACAACTTATGGGTTCGCGTCACCGACATGTGACATGCTATGTTGGTAGGGGGACATCTTACGGGTTCGCGTCACCGACATGCGACATGCTATGTTGGTAGGGGGAAATCTTACGGGTTCACGTCACCGACATGTGACATGCTATGTTGGTAGAGGGAAATCTTACGGGTTCGCGTCACCAACATGCGACATGCTATGTTGGTAGGGGGAAATCTTACGGGTTCGCTTCACCGACATGTGACATGCTATGTTGGTAGGGGGACATCTTACGGGTTCGCGTCACCGACATGTGACATGCTATGTTGGTAGGGGGACATCTTACGGGTTCGCGTCACCGACATGCGACTTGCTATGTTGGTAGGGGGACATCTTACGGGTTCGCGTCACCGACATGCGACATGCTATATTTTACGTTTATGTTTTCACTTCTGTCGGCAGTACCCACGACTATATAATAAATAATAATATAATTTTTATTCAAGAATATAATTTTTATTCAAGAATTAAGTCAAAATAAAGGTTTACATAATAACAAGCGAGGTACAATTTTTCTTAATGTAGTGTTCTGCCTGATCTAGGTTTGATTAAAACCTGTGTTTCAGGTCATCACTTTACAGTACATTTTAAAAGCAGACAATTCATTAGAAGATAAATTAACAACAAGATAATAATTATAATACTTTTAAAGACTAAAATAAGTAATGATTTGGGTATAAAATACTAAAACTAGCGTGTTTAATAATATGTTTAAATAAATTACCGAATAATGCGAATGTCAATAATATAAAGACTAAGCTTATGTTAAAATTTCCAGCAGTTTTTCCGTGTCTGTATAATTAAGTGTTCCCAAATATTCTTGCATTCGTAAATAACATTTTTTATAAGTTAAATTATAAATCTTTAACAGTCTGTTGAACTGATTATATAAGTAGGGTCCTAAAAAGAAATAAAATCGTCTAGCGTAAGCATGTTTAGTCTGAGGGTTAGCACAAACCAAATCCTTTCTTCTCTTTTCTGAAGGTACTGGGTTAAAATCAAGTTCGCTGTGCTGAAGCAAAACGACATTCAAAATAAATAATTGGCGTATTGTTAGTACTTCACATGCCGTGTAAAGCTGGTGAGTAGGATATCTAAATGGTCTAAAAGTAGCAACCTTTAAAACTGCTCTTTGGGCCCGTTCTAGGTGTATTAAATTTGATTTGGCGGCTCCACCCCAGGATGTTATGCAGTAGGTGATAATGGATTGACACAAAGCCAAATAAACCTGTTTAATTAATCTAAAGTCGGCAATGTTACGTAAATTTTTAAAAATGTATATTAATTTACGTACTCTAGTGCATAATAAATCAATATGTTTGCGGAAATTCAGATTTGTGTCAATCGTAACGCCTAGATATTTGATATGGTCGGTTTTAGCTAAAGTGGGACAAGTGCATGCAATATCAGCATAATGTAAATTACAGTTGTTATGCGATTGGATGTTTACGTTAGTAAGCGTTTGATTAGTATTTCTCATTGTAAATAATAGGTACTTGGTTTTATCTGTATTTAATGTAAGGAGATTATTATTAAGCCAATTAACCACCGTATTAAAACCCTTCTGTGCTACCTCGTAGACCTCTGCCATTGATTTCGCAGTGAACAATAGAGCTGTGTCATCCGCGTATGACATAATTACACCCTTTTGGAGTGTCAAATTGCAAAGGTCATTAATATAGATTAAAAACAAGGTAGGGCCCAAAATACTGCCTTGCGGGATTCCACAGCAGCTATTCTTTAGTTCAGAACTCCTGAAATGACCTATTTTTACACACTGATGGCGGTCACTAAGATAATCAGTTAAAAGTTGCAATTGTATTCCCCGTATCCCCAACCTTTCAAGCTTGTTCAAAAGTAAAGAACAAGAAATTGTGTCAAAAGCCTTGGCGAGGTCTAAAAATATCCCTATAGTGTGCATGCCGTTATCCAGGTTTGTGCTTATAAAATTTGTTAGCCGGTGAACAGCTTGGCTTGTTGATCTTTTAGGCCTAAAACCAAATTGATGATCAGAGAGTAATTTATTTCCTTCAAGATAATTTACTAGTCTACTGTTTATAACTTTTTCCAAAATCTTTGAGAGGCCAGTTAGAACTGATATTGGTCTATAGTTATTTACACAGCTTTTGTCTCCAGCTTTAAACAAAGGGGTTACCACGGCTTTTTTAAGCAATGTAGGAAATATTCCTTTTGTTAAACATAGCTGAAAAATGTGGGTCAGGGGAGGGGCAATGACATGTTTAAACCTTTTAAGTATGCTATTGGGTATGTCATCAGATCCTACGGCACAATTTTCCTTTAATCCGTCTATAAAACTAATTACTTCATCAACATCAGTATTTAATAAGACAAACGAGTTTTGCGTTGCCAATGTCTTGGTTTGGCTTGAAATGGAAAAATCTCTATTATTTAATATTGTATTTTCTGCTAAGTTTTTGCCGACGTTAATGAAGAAGTTGTTAGCCTTATCTGCTGCTTCGGTTGGGCTTAGCTCAGAAGATAAAAGCTCAAGAGCAGATTCAGGATTTTTTGACCTAAATGTATTTGTTTTTATGAATTTCCAAATAAGTTTATTGTTTTTCCCTGCTTTCTGTAGCTGGTTTTTATCATATTGGCATTTTAGCTTTTTCAACAGATTATTACAGAAATTTCTGTAACGCTTGTAAACAATTGAAAGTAGTTCATCATCTGGTGCATGTTTTGATTTTTGGTGAAGTTTATCTCTATGTCTGATACAGCGAACAAGTCCGGGCGTTATCCAGGGTTTAATGTTACTATACTTTCTAGGTATTATTTTATTAAATGTATTTTTCCTTATCACTGTTTGTATCATATCGACAAAATATTGTATAGAAATATTTGGATCATGTGAATCGTAAACGGGGTCAAAATTAATACCGCGTAAGTCAGTTTCAAGACTCGTCATATTGAGTTTAGTATAGCTACGCATGCAGTTTTTTCTAGGTGACGACACTTGTAATGTTAGTAAGATGGCTTGATGATCGGTTAGTGAAGAATTAGTAACCAATGTTTTGGATGGATTTTTTGTTTTTATGAGAATGTGGTCTAGACAAGAGCCACTCTGGTGTGTTGGGTAATAATGACCTGGTAGAAGTCCATGAAATGAGCATATATTTAGGTAATTATGAGAATGAATATTGATTCTCTCAGCAGCAATGTTTATGTTGATATCTCCTATTAGCACTATATTTTTAAATGAAGATATTTTTCCTAAATTATTATTAAGTGAATCTAAAAACCTATCAATACTTTGGGAAGGAGGCCTATAAATAGCCATAATTACTGTATCTGGGATAATTTTAATTACTAAGCAGTTACAGTCTAGGAAATGGGGTTGTTCTACTACTGTTTTTAAATTATTTTTAATATAAACCACTATGCCATCATTCTGGTTGAAAGTTACATCACTTTTATGAAGATTATAGCCATCAAGAGATGGTATATTGGTCATTTGTTTGGACAGCCAACATTCTGTTAGAACTATGATGTCACAACATAAGTCAAGATTTTGTAATAAAACTAGGAAACCGTCAAAATTTCGACTTATACTGCGAATATTTTGTGTGAGTAAAGTCAATGTATTGTCCCCAGTGACGATTACATCTTTACACTCCTCGACATTACAGATTTTAGCTTCAGACACGGAAAAACTATCTAAGTCACAAATTAGCTGATTGGCCATAACGAAATATATGTAAAAACTAACCTACTGTGTATGTGCTAGATTAAAAAAGGACTGCCTATTTTTTATTTTTATTTTAAACATTTGAGTTCCTCATTGTGCCTAATATCGGACTTTTCATTTGTTTTTTTTCATAACGCCATCAGATTGGCCAAGATGGGCAGAGAAAAATGAAAAAAAAAAACTGTCCCGAAATACCTACATATTAATTACCTATACGTTGGAATAAGGCCGCATTCACACCAAGGGTAGGTAATGAAAAAGAAAGGACATTCACTCAGCGGGTGAAGTTGTTTTTTCATACATTTTGCACTGCATGCTCACAGTCAACGGCCGACTATACGCAGCCTAAGACAGGAACATTAGTGTCTTCTTTGTTTTTTACGAGTACCAATTGAGTTTTATGGCTATATTAATGTCGCATCTAGATGGTACTGCACTTTTATGCCACGGTACTAAACTTTCGTTTAAGAGGATATCGTGCGCGCAGTGGCGCCCTCATCGTTTGTTTGGTTATTTATTTTATTTCAAAATGAAAATGCAGAAAATAAGCTCGTTGTGTTGTGCTCCACAAGATTATACGATATTATAATTACAAACAGTTGTTTTACATTGTTAAGTTTTGTTATAATCGTTAAAACGAAAAATAGTGGCCAACTAAGCTTCATTTTCATGTACTTCATGTCATGTACTTTAAACCGATTAGATTCCCTACGGAAAGTTTATACTCAACCTCAAACCTTTTGTCAGTTAGGAAACTCTATGTCCTGCAGATTGCATTAAAAACACACAAATCTCTTCCCTTCATTACTTCCAAGACACATTCTAGGAGGAAAAATAAGGTAGCTGAAGATAGTCCGGTGAATACTGCATTTGCTACAAGGCAATTTATTAAACAATCTTCCCGTATATATAATGTTCTCAATGAGCAATGTGCCACCTATTCTATGACATACCACGACTGCAAAAAACACTAGCTGAATGGCTCAAGAGTAAAAGTTAAAGGTAAAAAACTGAAGATATCCTACACAAGGTCACATAACTAGGAAACACATCTAATTTGTACACATAATTATACACACCACACCCATACATCCTCGCGCTACACATACCACATATCTCACACGCATGCTCACCCACTACATCCCTACACCTACACAAACACACACTTACACACAAACGAACCCACACATATACACACACTCACAAACATATCCTACACCCAGTGCGCACCCTTACTGATATAAGAATTATAAAATGTTAATTAGTTTTAAATTAATCTTTTTGCTTATTTCTCACACGTCTGTAGAATAATTGTAAACTGGAGGAGCGGAACCACCTAATACAAGCAAATCTTTGCTTAAAAGGTGACTCCAAACCTAACATAGTTATATCCTTAAGTGAAGAAATAAACATTTTTATTTATTTATTTATTTTATGGATTATAATAAAACTTAACAATGTAAGACTCCTGTTTGTAATAACAATAACATATAGTCTTGTGGAGCACAACATAACGTGATTATTTTCTGCATTTTAATAAATAAAATAAATAACTAAACAAACGATGAGGGCGCCACTGCTGCGCGCACAATATCCTCTTAAGGGGGAAGCGCTAAGGTAGCCCGCGAAATTTAAATTTTCTTACGATTTTTGCAATTTGCAGCTCAGTGTCTGGGTGTATGTTGATTAAAGTATGATACGCAACCGTAACAAATATGTATTTAAAGAATTATAATAATAGAATCAGTAATACAATTCCTTAAGTTAGTATAATCCTGAAATGTTAAGATTTCATGAAATAGTCATTCAATAGAATTACTTGGTCTTAGAGAGTTGTATTGATGACTTTAGTGATTATAATTCTGTAAATACATATTTGTAACAGTCGCGAATCATATTTTAATCAATATACAACCTAATACTGACCTGCAAATTGCAAAAAACATAAGAAATTTTGAATTTTGCGGGCTACTCTGGCGCTTTCGCCTTAATATTGTTATTTTTATGTCGATCCGGGAATAAAACCTATAAAATACATCACTCTGGTAGACTTCTATAACATAAAATAACGCCTATAGTCCCTGAAGGTTTTAATCAGAGGATACCTCAGAAAATCCACACTTTTACACTTCACTGTGGGTAATAGGGGGTGAGCCTATTGTCATCAACCGAGCACAAATCCAGACTCCGGCTTGCTACTGAAGATTTTTTATTGCAAAATCCCATTTATACTTGAACAGGGTATCGAACTCAGGATCCCACGATCAGAAGTAGCACTTACGTCCTTACGACCCCTACTCTAACAAGACAGCCAATATTAGTGACCACGATATAAGCTCGATACCAAATATCATTCGTTGTCAATGACAGAGAGCATTTCTCTATCCGATTGAATGAAACCGAGATTAATCGAGTGCCAATCTTTGTGGCGAATATCTGAAACCTAGTAGATCGTGGCTCCAATGTTTCATGTTCAAAATGACAGGTTGACTTATTGAAATGCTAGATTTCAAGATGGAGCGAAGTTGTGTTCCATAAAAATTTATCCAGACATATTTTCAATCCATCAGTCGCTCCATGTAAAATCAATGGTATTCAGCTGCATCTGGTTAGACTGGAAGCGGACCCCAACATAGTTGGGAAAAGGCTAGGCAGATGATGATGATGATATGAATTATATTTCAAGAGTAGAGTAGGTACTGAGAAATAAGTGCATCATTGATTTGTATAATATTTCATCTGTGTACTGTATATAAAACATTGGTCAGGCAGGGGCCATAGTCTTTTCATAGTTCTAGGTAACCAGTTCACAGCCACCCAAACCCATAGCCAGATATGTTTTGTTTCCATGTTCTGCAATAGTCCTGCACCAACCGGGGGTTGTCCTTGGGTGCACTTGCATAGTGCATACAGGGATAATCGTCGGTTGGTGCCTCCTCATCATTTAAAATTGTCTAAGGGGCCTCTGCGAGTTGGCTTCGGCCCCTCGTACGCCTTCCAAAGTCCGGGACCCCAGAGTCCAGAGATTGTCAAAGACATTTAAAAATAATAATAATAAATATTTTAGTTTAGATCAATTACAAGATCCATATATTGTTAGTAAAAGTCTTAACCTAATAGCACAATATAACGGCTGTATTTCCTAATCGGGTAGTCAGAGGTGGTATTAGGCGGATCATGATAAAGTACCGGATTACCTAATACACAAACAGTCCAATAGCACAATCACACAGCACAGGCACAGCACACACACACACACACACATTATAGCACACACACAAAACACGCACAAATTGATCTGTACACTGTACACCCACATTTCGCCAGTTACGTTCAAGTTAGCCTATTCCCATTATACATATGTACATAATCAGCCTATAATGTTCCCACTGCTGGGACATAGGCCTCCTCTTGGTGAGAGGGAGTGGGCCGTGATCCATGCAGGTCCAGTGCGGGTTGGTAGATGTCACATGTCTTCGAATTTTTGGTTCTTGGACATGCCAGTTTCCTCGCGATGTTTCCCTTAACCGTTTTGAGTGCAGTGGTGATGAAACAATTTACACAAAGTAAAGCGCCTGTCTGGGTTCAAACCTACGATTTACAAGTTGTAAGTCGCGGCCGTTACCACTTGGCTACCACTGCACTATTGCCATCAACCGGGCACAAATCCAAACTCCGGGTTGCTACTGAGGAATTCCTGATAGAAAAACGCAATAACACTTTGCCCAACCTGCGACTCGAACCTAGGACCTCATGCTCAACAGTAGCGTTTGCGACCAATTTACCAACGAGACGTCATCATAGCTCATTCAAAATTATAATTGAAGCTCATTTATCTCGTTTGGGGAAAACCTGCGTTATGAGAACATTAATATCAAACGAATGCAGTCGGATTCCATTGTTCCACAGAAGTTCATTGTAAGTTAGCACCTATAAAAAGAATGCGGTACCTAAGTGTATAATTATACATCTTACAATTCAGGAGAGCGTGTGGTGTTTACTTGTGTTTGTACATACATACATAAACTCCCGCCTTCTTCCCATGGGTAGGCGGAAACTACAGAACGCCACCTGCTACGATCCTTATTTAATCCTTTTGTCTCGTTGACGTTCATAGTTATTTTCAAGTAGTCAATTTTTTTTACATCATTAGTCAGTCATGCATTGCTCTCCAAAGTATGCCATCTACACACATAAGCTTAACCTTTCAGTGATTAAGGCGTGACATTATGTTTTGTACAAGATTATTATATACCTACTTACTACGTACCGTAGGTATAGGAGAAAGTTATCACCAAGGAATTTCTGACTTGAAGTCTCTTGGCGGTAAAGTACTGCAGAACGTTTGTCAGAAGGCGAAGTGTTGTCAAGTGTTTACTTCTGAGAAAATGGATTGTGGCACAAATGCATTGAGAGAATTTCTGTAGAATTCTCTAATAGAAACTCTTTAAGAGGATATCGCGCGCGCAGTAGCACAGTCATCTGTTGTTTGGTTATTTATTTTATTTTAGAATAATAATGCAGAAAATAAGCACGTTACGTTGTGCTCCACAAAACTATACGTTATTATTATTACAGACGGTAGTTTTACATTGTTAAGTTTTATTATAATCCTTAAAATGGAAAATAGTGGCCACTAAGCTCCGTTTTGTAAAATGTATGTTTAAAAAAAGAATCTCCCAAACCTATCGAATGGGGTATAAAATGAAAGGTTTTAAATGGTGTTAGAAAAATATATACAACTTATATGTTTATTTAAACATATTTAAAATGCGCTTTTTACGCAGTCGGGTTTTTAGATTTTTTAAATTTACTTCCTTTGTTCTAAAATAAAAGAAATAACAAACAATTAAATATTAGCTACTCGTTCAATGACATACCGATCCAGTGCGTCGATGAATTTAGGCTCTTGGGTCTGACAGTTGACACGAATATAAATTGGAAGGCACATATTATTGTTGTGTCAAACAAACTTGCAAGTTTCGCGTATGCTTTAAATGAGTTGAAACGATCAACTGACTTCAAAACAGCGATGATAGCATACTACGCCTACGCCTATTCATGGTTAACCTATGGCATTATAGTGTGGGGAAATTGCGTTGACGTAGAAAAACTCTTTATTTTACAAAAAAGATGTATAAGAATTCTTGCGAATATAGACCAAATGCAGAGCTGTAAACCTTATTTTATTAAATATAAAATGCTCACCTTAACAAGCATTTACATTATGGAAGTAAGCAAGTTTGTTAGAAAACATGCGTCGTTATTCCCTGTGGCTAAGAATCAAAGACCGCTGCAACGCTCCTTAAGAGTGAAAAATGAATTAGCATTGCCGAGTTCAAAACTAGCTATGTTTCACTCAGGACCTCTTGTAATGTGCATAAAAATTTATAATAAATTACCCAATGAGATTAAAGACATAGAATTTGACAATAAATTTGTAAACGCACTTAAAATGCACCTAATACAGAAGTGTTATTATAGCCTAAATGAGTTCATTCTGTAATATCATTATTTTGTAGATTATTTGAAGATTGACGCAATGTAATAATGTAGAAATGTAATAAAGACATCCAATATTAAATTAATTAATAATGAAATGATGACAATAATAATGTAATAATATATATTTTTTTAAAACTTTATGTATTAAAGCATGCAATAATAATTTAATTTATAATTAAGAAACAATGTTGCGGTGCCCTAGCAGGGTTCATGTACGAAACTCATATTTGTAACAAGACCTTATAAACGACATGAATGCAATAAATAAATAAATAAATAAACAAACGATGAGGGCGCCACTGCGCGCGCGGCGTCGACTTACCTAATACTACTCGTTAAGACGATATCTTCAGTTTTTAATCATTAAAAGTAGTTTATCGTCGCCTTAAGTATACAATTAATCGAATCAAATCAGTCAATTTGTAACTGCCACTACAAATTGGCATCCACAGCTATACGTTTTTTGATCCATTTGTTTACATTTTCCTCAGACACTTTTAGAACACACTATACCTTCACCATACGAACAGCAGAAGGGACACGGTGGTCTTATTTTAAACCACTAGTCACATAAAACATTTTAGTATAAGTAAGATGAGCCGTTATTTATTTACTTGTTCCTCTGTCCGTCGCAGTTACAAACCGCAGATATATTTTTATTTTTATCTCCTCACAGCCTTGTTTAAATCACTTTTAATAGCATGTTAAAAGAAGCTAATAAAATGTTAGTTACTGTGAAAATCATGTTATTGTTTCGGGCATGGCAATGTTACTTTGTAGTTGTTTAGTTTAGTTGTTTGTCAGAGTAACGTGAAAAAAATAAATTAGGAGCATTTCTTATTTCGTCTTGCCGAATTTTTAGCACAGTCGACCGCGTGTCTGTGGTAAATTAAATAGTTGAGCTCCTTAAGTTTGAGTTGAGCTTGTACCATTACGTACAAATGCGTGCACTGACTGGACAGATCCACTCAATCTGTGTGTTTCTTTCCTCAAAAGACCATTTCAGACACCAATCTACATGGTCTTCACATGATCTGATCAAGATTATGTCTGGACTTTAAAAGAGACTGTGACCTTTGAGTTTGTTTCGGCCTTTCTTCTCAGTCAGATAGGAAACGCCGGACTTGTCTATTTAAAAAAGAAAATATGATTGACGTGTAAAAGTGTTTGTACAAAGCTACTTACAGAAATAAAATCATTTATCTATAAAACTTTGACCCCAAGCTGGTCTAGCGTAGTACGGAGCTTCTATAGAATACGAGGCCGGCTTATACAGCTTTTGTTATACGTGCGACGTACCGTAAGCCGACGGTTCGCACAGACGTAAAAATATCGCTGCGATTTTTTTTCGCGCACTGGATTTTCAACGCTCTGCTTAGCGCCGAGAGTTGGAAATCCGACATTATGTTTTTTCGACGCGTTGGATGCACTCTGTTGGATTTTCAGTGCTGCCGAACATTAAAAATTCAGTGCGCGATAGAATCCCGTTGCGATATATTTACGTCCGTGCTACGTCGGCTTACGAGCTAACTCAGGGCTCTAAAACATATTTATTATTGAGGTAACTGTGATGGCAGCGTGTCAAAATGCACGGAGATTTGATGACTAATAGGTAACCTATCTGTCGTAACCTTGTTTATATTGGTTCGAGCCTGAGAATCCCACTCAAGGAATGAGTGCAAAGACAGGGACTTGGGACTAACTTAAAAAAATGTTTTTGTTTTTCATAAACTTTTCTGTTTAAAACCACCGAAATTAAGGAAATTTCTATATCAGGCCCTATTCCTGCGGCCATTATTTTAAAATATCTATTTTGTGTCTAATTCTAATGTAAGTACCATGAGAGAAACCAACTTCATACACCGTGAGGACTATTCTTGCTTGCAGCGCTCGGACGCTATAGTCACGCTGACTAACAGATGTGGTCATCGTGTGCACGGGATTTTGTTTTCAAATTGGTCAGATGTAAGTTTCCTCGATAGTACACTGTCCCTATTATTCTTACACTATGTAAAAATGCCCTCAGTTTTCACTAGAGAATTTATTCTGTTCAATATTTTAGAAGCATTAGTGTCTGATGCATCGCGATAATGGCACCTTTTAGTGGTGGCGCCAAAAAAGTAAATTCAGAAAGTCTACTATTTTTTGCGACTTACGATACAATTACTGTAGGTACTTCCGAGTTCTGACGCGGGTAATCAGTGCTGCTACCTGATTTACAAAGCGCACAGTCGCGTGAATATGCGATTGTCGCGTTCATTATGTCACTCATTTGAGTCATTTGTTTGGAAAACCGTAATGCGCCGGTTAGGTTAGCCGATCAAGATGAACGCGACGGTCGCTTTTATTTGGACACGACCTTATAGGCCTGCCACACACTCGTCGAGTGGCATGGGAAGTAGCGAGGAAAGTAGGAAGAGACGTAGTGTGGCAACGTTACTCGTCATGCCGCATGCATGCAAAGGACCAGCAATACGAGCGTGAGTGACCGGCCACATAATCGCTCAGACGCAGTCCGCATCGAGCATAGTTTTAACGTCCGTCCATTGTGTTGCAAAGGCGAGCGACCTAGTGTGGAGCGTCGCGATTAATTGCGCGATTAGAGCAGTGTGTGGGCAGAGAGGGCAACATTGCGGTAGCGCGAGGAGCAGAGCGATGAGCAGTGTGAAGAGCATAGTGTGGCAGAGCCATTATGGTGCGCTAAGGCCCTTTTCACATGCACACAGTTTGTTATAAACGGTACCGTGACAGTTCAGTTATGTAGGTATTCATATACAAGCGGTTGCGGACGTGCAGACCGCAACCCGGCGACCGTACCGTGTCCATTATGCAGCCGTTCGAATCCACACGGACACGATTCCGCCAAGTACTGTTTCGTTTTTCTCATTCTCGTAAAAGTTGTCGGAAAATCTTATTTGCTGAGAACACCTGCGATGTAGTAACGATCAGTAAAATTCTGAAATAGCTTTTTAAGTCTGCCTTTGCATAATTACTATTAGTTCGCCTCTAAGCACGAGATTGTGGGTTAAAATCTGGGCAGGTATAAATACCTATAACTATTCAATTCATGTACTTTCTGAGTATATCTTGGACATTACTGACATCGGTGAAGGAAAAACATCGTGAGGAAACCTGGACCAGTAGAGTACAGAAGATGACTACCTACTGGTAAGTACTTATTTCAAGCAGCGTTGCAGTGCTGTGGTTAGCAGTAATGCATGGCATCTTGCCATTTTTTTTTTTTTTTTTTTTTTTTTCCTAACTATGGCATCTCGTAGTTGGCCAAGAGTGGCCGTGACTACTTAACCGGTCAATCCTGTGGCTGCCTTAAGCTAACTCAAAGCCTCCAGCCAGGGGCGTGTTACTTACAATACTAAGTGACTGCGCGCTAAGGGCACCCCCTGTGGGGTACGAACCTCGGCTTAGGGCGTCACTGGGGGGACAGCAAGTTTGGGACAGGCTGGATCAAAATTGGATAATTATTATTTATCTGGGGAATTTTACGCTACAGGCTCAGCTTCGGCGCGGGCTGGCGCTTCTTCGAGCAAGGGTCGGGGGACATCTTGCCATGCAGCATGTCTTTTATATATGGGATGGCAACGTACCATGGGAGAAACGAACATCTGTACACCGTAAGGACTATTCTTGCTTGCAGCGCTCGGCCACTACAGTAACGCTTGCTAATAGATGTGGTTATCTTGTGCACGGGTTTTAGTTTCCAAATTGGTCAGATGTAAGTTTTCTCGATAGTACCTGCGATGTCTCTGGTATTGTAGATGTTTGAGGTGGGCCGTCAGCTTGTTTGCCTTCCAAGAATATAACGAAAATGGAGGGTATTAGAGAAGATTTTTATATAAAAAGCAACCGGCAACCAGTTGGATAGTAGTGAGATCTCGGACGAAGATTTCGAAAACAGCAACGTGTGACACAGCTTAGCAGTGATATAGAAAAGAGTCGAGAAAGCAGTTTAACCCCACCAAACGATTCACCGGTAAAGCTGGACCTGAACCAACTTGGCGACGACGTCGTTAAAAGATCCCACCCATAGATAAATATCACCCGTATCTTCACAATTCCATTGCCTACTTTAGGGTGCATACCCGGTACGGCCTATAAATCCATATCCTAAGGGCACGTCTTCCCTACATTATCGCGCTCCCCGGTCTACTCCTTGATATACAATGGTCTCTGTAGCCCCATAAAACATGAGGCTCCAGGGGCTTTGGTCCATTCGATTAATCGAGTTTAGTCATTTCATTCATTCAAAAATCAACTGGAAACCAGTTAGAGATGGGACTTCTGAACACCTATTTTGTGATCTGATCTTTTACATTCGCATTTATGGCCAGGACACCAAGTTTTATTTGAAAATGTTAGGTATACCTACAAAAGTTTAGAGTGGTTTGCTCTACCACCAAGTTTATGATTTAAACTAGTTGTGCCCGCTACTCCTTCTGCGTGGAAATAAAAAAAACAGCATAAACGACCTTACTTCGAAACAATTCAAGTGCGAGTCCAACTCGCACATAGGGTACCCTTGGGTTTGGACTTTTATTTTTATTACATAAGCCGTGTGCCTGATGGAATGTCCCATGGGCCAAAATGACGAACTTCCATACAAACTAAACAATCATTCCCTATTTAACCCCTTTTGGGAATTAAATTTAAAAAATCCTATCTTAGTGATTATCTTCGTTAAGGGGGAAGCGCTAAGGTATCCCACGGAATTTAAATTTTCTTACGTTTTTTGCAATTTGCAGCTCAGTGTCTGGGCAAATATGGATTAAAGTATCATTCGCGACCGTAACAAATAAGTATTTACAGAACCAGTAATAGGATTAAGTTAGTATAATCCTCAAATCACAAGATTTCATGAAATAGTCATTCAATAGGATTACATGGTTTTAGAGAATATATTAATGAATTTAATTATTATAATTCTGTAAATACATATTTGTTACGGTCGCGAATCATATTTTAATCAACATACAACCTAATACTATAATAATAATATTTATTTAAAAAATTACAAGGCTTAAAAATTAGTACAGGTGTGCTTAAATGTAAATTATTTGCTAAGACTTACATGCCTGAACTAGGTAGTCCTGCTTTTCAGGCGAAAAGAGCTAAAATAGTTTTATAAAATTAATAAATAATTAAAAAGTTGAAAATAGACAAATAAATTACACGTTGAGTAGATTAATCCTTAAGTTTCTAAATTTGATAAATACTTAACTTAGGTATATCTATTTATATACTTTAACACAGTTAATAAATTCTCAGTATCTTCGTAAATACTTTGAAGAGCCTCCTTGAGAATTTTCTTACAATTTGTGTAGCTCAGGAGATAAATGTTTGCTTTCGTGTTTAGTCTATCATAGAGGACCGAGGTATAGGTAAAATTTGGATATAAATCATGTTTTGTTGTATTTTGCGGGCAGAATATGTCTTTACGTCTTTTATTAATATATTCAGTGCTGTAGGGCAGAGCTGAGTGTTGTTTTAATACAACGCCTATTATAAATAGTTGCCGAACTGTTAATACTTCACAAGATTTGTATAGGAGGTTAGTAGGAAAAAGGAAAGAGCGGGAAGTAGACATTTTGAGAATCACCCTCTGAGCTCTCTCGACGGTTAGTAATATTATTTTACCCGCTGCACCCCAAGTACAGTAAGTTAATATCGATTGACATAGAGCAAAGTTAACTTGTTTAACTATTTTTGGGTCAGCAATATAGTTTAATTTTTAAAAACAAATATCAACTTGCGAATTCTATTACCTATTTAATACTGACCTGCAAATTGCAAAAAACTTAAGAACATTTGAATTTCGCGAGCTACCCTGGCGCTTTCGCCTTAAATAAGGATTTCTATTGAAAAATTTCATGCTTCTAGACCTAGAGGTTTAGGCTGTGCGTTCTCTTTCAGTGAATTTTAAGATTTTTATTAAATAGATTATTTCATGACTAGCAGTGCCCCGCGGTTTCACCCGCATAAGTCTCGATCCCGTGGGGGTATCGGAATAAAAAGTATTATGTGTGTTAATCTAGGCTATAAACTATCTGTGTACCAAATTTCATCCAAATCCGTTCAATAGTTATTGCGTGAAAGAGTAACCAACATGCATCCATCAATCCATCCATCCATCCTCACAAACGGGAGCAACGGGTTTATAATATTATTAGGATAGGACAGGATAGGATAGGATGGTGACCATAGTTATTATAACTATGATAATTTCAAACTGATTAGCTATTACGGTTCAAAATATCAGCCCTGTGATAGACAAACAGACGGCGCAGGCTTAGTAATATGGTCAGTTGGCCCACTGGGTATAGAATTCTAAAAAATAGGTGTACTCAGTAATTATAGTAGAAAAAAATTGCTCCGGTAATAAACATTTTAAGTTAGAGCAAATGAGCAGATTTTAAGTTACCAATCGCTAATGAATTCCTAATAAAATATTAATAAGTATAATTAATAAAACAAAATACGCGCTCTTTACCTTAATTAAATAATAGCCTAATTTAATTAATCGTCATCCGTCAAAATATAACACATACACTTTCAGAAGTACACCCTCACCAGCGCTCACTTTCTCACACATACTACATAAAAACACACCCCTCTTGCACGTCGTGAATGTGGCACATTCATATTTTTGTATTTTAGTACTTAATTTTATATGGATACCCTATATACAGGCATGCCTAAATTGGGAATCCAGTTACTCAATAATTTTATACTACATACGTTTGAAGTAATGTTTCTAGTGAGGTGGCGAAGCGGCCTCTAGTGTCCGTAACACAAATTAATTCATAGCACGGCGCTGGGGTTGGCTCCGCTATCCTCTATAATATTCCTATCCGTCACTCATGGTGTGGTATTTAAATTAACATGTACTCAAAGGTTTATGTGAAACACAATATTTGTATTTTTTTGATTTTTTTACTCCTCGAAGTTCTCTTATACATATGAAGAACGTTCGACCGATCGTTTGATCGATGAACGTTGGTCAAGAGAACGTTTGCCCGAAGAACGTTGGCCCGAATGATCGTTTGGCCGACAAACTATCGAGCGAATCATGACGCACTCATTTTTAGGGTTCTGTTGATGCTCTAATCTTCAAGACAGCACGATTGCTCCGGTAATAAACATTTATATTTGCAGTAATATTTATTAAAATGAGTCTGGATGAAGCAGATATGGAAGTAGGTAAGTAGCACTTATGTCGCCATATGCCAGTGGCATGGGTCATATAGTATGCAAGAATTTGCATATCTTATATTTATGTGTAAAGCAGTGGTAGACCAGTGTAACGGCTCCGAATTAAGAGTTGTAGGTCGTGGGTTCGAACGCAGGCAGGCACTTTACTTTGTATAAATAATTTCATCACCACTACTCTCAAAACGGTGAAGGAAAACATCGCGAGGAAACCGGTATGTCCACTAAATCTATGGGCATGGCCTAGAACCAAAAATTCTAAGACATGTGACCTCTACCATTCCGCAATGGGCCCACGTGGTAGATTCCACTCCTCCCGAATAGGCCTGTGTCCCAGCAGTGGGAACATTAAAGGCTGATTATGCTTATGCTATTTTTATGTCAGAACGTCCTTATTTTTCGACATATGTCTTGAGTTAGTTCGTTACTCGTTTTTAAGTAGAATTATCTCCATGACTTTTTCAACGCACATTATTACCACATCGAAAAGTTGCTGTTGGTAAATTGAAATTATCAGTTTTGAATTTAGAACCGTGCAATAGCCTTGATTGGTATAAACCCAAAAAGACTAGGATCTCGTCCAGCTGTAGTTCTAGTGTGGTGACTAGGGGCTCTCTCTAGCGCCTACATGTTGTAGAATCCAGCTAGTCCATATGTGGATAGATAGAGAACTCATTCATTCAACTCATCATCAAGAAAAAATACAACACTGAAAAGCACAGGTAAGTAATAAAAACACTTTTTTTTTAATAAATGCTCTCGTTCTCGTCATCATCTGCCGAGCCTTTTCCCAACTATGTTGTGGTCGGCTTTCAGTCTAATCGGATGCAGCTGAATACCAGTATTTTACGTGGAGCGACTGTTTATCTAACCTCCACAGCAACACCCCTTGGCAGTGACCCCAGTAGTGTGACCGTCGGACTGCCAAGTCTGCCAAGTCTCGAGTTCGAACCCAAGGCACGCACTTCTGACTTTTCAGATTGCGTATTGTATAATTATCACTTGCTTAAAAAACGGTGAAGGAAAAACATCGTGAGGAAACCGGCCATGCCTGAGAGATATTTCTCGACGGCATGTGAAGCCAAGTCAGAGGCCCATGGGCGGAATAAAAACTCTGACGACCAGGTTAGTAACTAACCACACGAAAAAGAAAAAAAATACCCCTTGGCAAATGCACTATTTTGCTGAAATATTGTCGGAAAAATTCAATATTGCTGGCCTCTATAACGTTTACGGTTGAAATGCATTCAATTTAAATGCCACAGCTGCTGCACGATTATCACACATATTGCATTGTATGCCCTACACGTACTTACGTACAGTCGGCCGCATAGCAATGCTAACACATTGACCTTAAGCTGGCTTAGCGCAGTACGCAGTTTCAATAGAATAAGATTCCAGCTTATGCAGGTTTTGTTACCACTGTCTGTACGGCCAACCGTACCTACATACATAATTATAACAATTAAGTATAAAGGCTCCTACAAACAGCCGCTCGTCGCGCGACACGCGGTGCCTTTGTGTCGCGTCGCGTGTCGCGCCTGTATAAAGCCAATACTTACTTACATTTTTAATGTGGAGCCGGGAGGGTGACGCCCTAGGAGGAAATAATAGTGATCTTATTGGTGATCTTCTTCAAAAAGGTGAGGTGTGTAGTACTCGCAACCGGCGTGCGTGTGTGACCTTGAACGTAAACGAGGCAAAATGAGTAAGGATCGTAGCCTGCACGTGGCGTTCTGTAGTGTCTGCCTACCCCCTGGGACGAAGGCGTGAGTTTATGTATGTGTATTTTTAACGCGAACGTTCCTCTAACGTTTATTTCTATCAAATGTAGAGAAAAGTAATGAACAAGTAAGACCCTATTTAATTTGTTCAGAAGCTGTACTGAAACGTCCTTTATGTTCACTTCACTTGGAACGAGGTAGTTCCCCAAACTAGAATGCAGTGCACAATATTGGGAACAAATGGAAAAAGTTAGAGGTCTTCTTTATTGTACTAGTTCTGTAGTAGAGCTGTTTATATTATTTGTGTGCGCAAATAGGTGGCTGTAAGACATTTTTTGATGTAGATAAATAGCTGCGTGAAGCGCTTACGTGGACCCACATACAGTATACCTACTGTAGCGAAAAGAAAAAAGGAAGACACTTTTTCACCACTTTACGTTTAATTTTGTTCTTTAAAAAATAAAAAGGAAAACATTACAATTTAATATAAAAGTAAAAAAAAAAATATTTAATGCATAAAAAAGTTGCGGGTTGATTTATGTACAATAAGAAGATAAATAACAGAGAAAACTTTGGTCCGAAAGGGAATATCGAATACGCGAATATCGAAAGAAAAAAAAGACGTCCTATCAAGTCGATTGCAATCGCTGTATAGGTTACGCTACGAGATAAACCGTAAAGGGAAAAGAGAGCAGAGAACCAAGGTATCTCGCATTTTACAGACTTGAAAATTTAAAATAAAATTGTCAACGGATTAAAAGCTTGTAGAGAGTTAAACTAACTACGTTACTTAGCTAGTATATAAAAAATATCGTAAATAATCGTTGTCCAGCGTAATTACATCCGGCGAGGTGTAGCAGACAGCAGGAGGCGCTGGCAAAGTGGTCCACGTGGTTGTGTGGCCTTCGCGGCTGGATGAGGCCAATTACTCCGCGTTGACCGTCGATGTCAAGCGATTATTTGGGCCAGAACCTGGAGGTCGAAAGACGGCCTGTTCTAAACTGATTAATCCTAAGACAAAATGAATTAGGGTTAGACCAGAGTGACCAGACTGAACTTACTATTGAGGAAAACGATTAAAAGATACATACTAGGTTAATTAAGACGAAACTTCCCGACTCAAACCATGGAAGTATGGGATTCGAACTTGAAAAAAAACGTTCCTATGACAATAAATAGCGCATATTAGCACAGAATATAAAAAAAACCATAATCCTACTACGACAACAACACAACAGGAATACATACCGAAAGTAGAAGGCGACGAGGAAAGTAACTTGCTATTCTTATACAACACAAGAAATCGTATTAAATATATAGACCCGTTTTTCACTAACTGGGTCAGTATCAACAGATCAACTTTTTGCAACTGACGCACCATACTGAAAAAAATGAGGACCCATCTGTCAGAAAAAAATAATTCGAATCACGAAATAAAAAGGTAAAAAAATCGACTAGAATCAATGATGAAACGGAAAAAAGGTTGACATTAAAGAACCATAAAGTTTTGACATGCAGAGTTTTGCTGCACTACATATATCAAGATGTAATTAAAATAACTGAACACCACTTAAATGATCATTCTATGATGGCAATATTGTACCTATTTTAAAAATGTTATGGAGTTGTCCAATGATATTATACACAAGATATGTTACGTTCATAGCAACCGACGTTTAAAATCTGGTCGTGACATGTGACACAGCGTTTAGCTCGTCGCCCTTCTTGACGCGGACCAAAGACATAACGTCCCAATTAGGACGTTTTTGAGTCCTCATTACGCATGCGCTAGAAACCGATCTGCCTCTTTTTATATAATTATAATCATTGGAGTTGTCTCAGTCTTTAGTCGCACCTGTTATAATACACTTAGGTTCTTGTATTAACAGGTAACTGACCTGCCCTAACTATTAACTAAGTACACTGTTGCATAGTTGTTACTTAGATGTTTTAATGGCATCAAACCGTCCAAGCAATTAAGAGCCGTATTTTCAACCACTTAAGGGTGGAATTCCCACAAAAACATAAACAGAGCGTGCAAAACACCAGTTAACATTATATTTCTTCCGCAACTCGTAAAAAAGGAGTCATTTATGAATTAAAAGTGATGATTTGGGCTAAAATTACTGGGTCTGTTTTGTGGCCTATTATTTAGGTTAGAGGCGTGTCGATCTGGATCACGAGATATTTTTCCTTTTAGGCAAATGAAAGCTAACTATTTGTAGGTACAGTCACGGACCTACATCCGCCCTGCACGAGAGGGATGGTGGCATTCGTCCCATTGCCGTGGGAACTATTTACTGTCGTCAGACAAGATTTGCTGTAAATTTTAGGGTGAGGTTGTTTCGGAAAAAATTCAGCCCTTGCAGCTAGGTTACGGCTCCAAAGACAATAAATCCGGCAAACATTAACTTCTATCTTAAATGTAGCCATGGACGACCGAGCTTGAGCACAAGCTACTCTTCCCATTCATATGGGAGGCCGCGGCGCCGCAAAATTCCTAGTATTAGTTTACCGGCTTTCATATCCTCGGTCCACGGAACTGAGAAATTAATCAGGAAAATCCTAGCCTCCACACTGATTAATTTGAATGTGCCGTGCTTCACCGAGGCTATGGATGCCTGCAAACTCGGTTGCCCAAATTTATGGGACCAAATCTGAAATCGCGACAAAAAAATCAGCAGATCCGTACATTTTGGCTAGTTAAATGTAGGGAACAGCTGATTTTCTTCGTGATTCCAGGTTTGGTCCCATAGTAAAAGTTGTTCATAATGACCCCTGACCCCTTAAGACACACACACATTGACCCCTTAAGAGTTTGTGCGTTATTTAAATTAAACCTTGTATACCTAGGTATACTGAATAGCACTCCTATCAATTAAGGTATTCTTAACAGTGACTGTGGAAAAAAATAGAATAGAGCAATAATTTCATGTCATGCTTGGTAGGTGTGGTTGTCATTCATTAGTACCTACCTACACAAAAATACCAGCCAAGACCGCGACTTCACTTGCGCTACAAATTATTTCGTTGGGGGGGCCTTTAGCCTGCAGTGCGACAAAACACAAAACAGACTAATAATATAGATACCTATTTATAATAATATTTTATTTTTATTTTTTATTAATCAATAAAAAAGTTTACAAACATTTGTTGAACCCTTAAATATACCGCACAAACCATCGCGGGTTTAACAGCGGTATGGCCAGACACGGCCACTCGGTGCCGGTTAGGGGCCTACTTAATTTAAATAGCAAAGCTTACGAATGTCTTCATTTCTTATCTTATAATCTACAAAGCTGAACTGTTGGGTATCCTGTGGACTTTGAAAAGTAATCCGAAAATTATATTCCAGTGGAGAAATTATCGGTTTCTGTTTATAAGGCGAATAAAATTGTCATTAAAATACCTAATCTGATTTAACTCCTTCCAAAATATCTGTAGGTACCTATCTACAGAGCTTTTGGAAACGACGTCCGAACGAATTTTTAGTGAAATGCGGCCAATTCCCGCACCCTAATTTCGTAAGCCACTGATTTAAAGCGGCACTTGTTCATTGTGTTTAGTTTATAGAGGAGGA
Source organism: Fissipunctia ypsillon (assembly GCA_947568875.1). Lineage (NCBI taxonomy): Eukaryota > Metazoa > Arthropoda > Insecta > Lepidoptera > Noctuidae > Fissipunctia > Fissipunctia ypsillon. The sequence continues at coordinate 18,363,033 of OX387660.1, read as the reverse complement.
GGAGGGAGGTCATTATGGTCAGTTGAAAAAAATGAATAATTACGGGCACAAAACGTACAGGACGGGCTGGATGGTTTAAATGAATGCTTCTGTAAACAAGCGCGACACGCGACTCAAAGACACCGCTCGTCGCGCGGTCCACGGTGCCTTTGTCGCGTCGCGTGTCGCGCCTGTTTGCAGGCGTCTTTACGGGCAGTATTTTAATTTTATAATTTAATGTAAATATAATTATCAGTTGTAAAAATTATTAATACTAATTTAGTGACACACTTTCAATCACAATGCAAAGGGTATTTAATAAAATTCTCATTCCATTGCTTTAAAGGTCTCAAAACTTCGTCTACTCAACAACGTAAATAACGCAATGAACGTGGCTAAACTGACAAAATGAAAGACGGTCGGATCAATTGTCATTTTAGATGTGTTACGGAATGATCTTACCGTTTGGTATGCCATTGAAATAGGTGTTAATAGAGCACAGGTTAATCTAGGCTTTCAAAGACCAAAACGTTCAAATGATTTGGTTAGTCGAATCATTAATTAGTCTGGTTCAATTGACTTACGACACGAGTAACAAAGAGATTAATAAATGAGATTATTTGATCGTTTGATCATCTCATACATTATAGCTAGCGACCTATTTATACATAGGTGATACTGCTGGAGATCAAAACCGTGATGTGCCGCCAAATGACGTAGGTTTCCGGTTTTATGACTGTCATAACATTATGTACGGTCATGGAATAAATATGATCTTTATCTTTGACTCCATAAGGTTAACTTTTTCTTGTATGTCTTCATCTGCCTAGCCTTTTCCCAACTATGTTGGGGTCGGCTTCCAGTGTAACCGGACGCAGCTGAATACCAGTATTTTATACATGGAGCGACTGCCTATCTGACCTCCACAACCCAGTAACTGGGTAATACGATACCCCTTGGTAAGTCTGGTTTTCAGACTTTCGGGCTTCTGACGACCCGTAACGACTGTCAAAGATCCACGAATGACAGCCGGGACCAACGGCTTAACATGCTTTTCGAGGCACGGAGGAGTCTTGGTATGTAAAGATGGTCACCCATCCACGAACCAACCCCGGCAAGCGTAGCTTAACCTGATGGATCGACCCGTGCGGCTGTTATTACTTAGCCACGAGCTCCTCGAACTTTTACTTGTATGTACGAGTACCTAATTATGGCAATTATTTTATTGACAACATATTGCGAATGAATATGACAGTTCGAAAAGGCGACATGCGCCCGCTATGTAAGCAAGGAAGTTGATTCAAAATTGCTTTTACGACTTTTTTAAAAGACCAGCACTTTCGGAATAATAACACTACTACATCGATCTTCATTTGACTGTTTGAAGTCCGTGATAAGGCCTGTCGTACTGTATGGATCGGAATGCTGGGCCGTGAAGAAGACGGATGAAAAAAAGATTGCATGCAGCGGAGATGAGAATGTTGAGATGGATGTGTGGAGTGACGAAATTGGATAAAGTAAAAAATGAGTATATAAGGGGAAGTTTGAAAGTGGCGCCAGTGACAGAAAAGTTGAAAGGAAATCGTTTGGCTTGGTATGGACATGTGAAGAGGAGGGAGGAAACGCATGTGACTAAAAGAGTGATGAATATAAATGTTGATGGATGGAGAGGGAGAGGAAGGCCAAAGAAAAGATGGATGGATTGTGTGAGGAATGATATAAAAGAGAAGGGAGTGAATGATAGCGTGACTTTTGACAGGGGAAAATGGAAAGAGAAAACGTGTTGCGCCGACCCCAAGTAACATGGGACAAGGGCAGGAAGATGATGATGATCGATCTTCATTTGACTGGCCGAACTTACTCAGTTTCTATCACTTTTTATTTTAGGTATATCCGGGTATATTGGCATAGTAGCTAGGTAATCCTACTATCCTACTAATAGTATAAACGCGAAAGTTTGTGAGGATGAATGTATGGATGGATGTTTTTTACTCTTTCACGCAAAAACTACTGAACGGATTTGAATGACATTTCGCACACAGATAGTTTATAACCCAGAATAACATATAGAATACTTTTTATTCCGATTTCCTCTTTGGATCGAGACTTATGCGGGTGAAACCGCGGGGCATTGCTAGTATACGATAAAACGATTTGATGTTATCAGATTTGATAAAATAACGTTACTGTGTATACAAACTGGTATGATATTGCTCATACAATCTGTTGTAAACCACAAAGGATCGTGAAATTAATGGTGTAGCAAAAATAACGGACGGTAGCCGAGCGAATGGGCTGTTAAAATGACGCTTTTGCAATTGTGAAGCTAACGCTACACTAAGCCAGATGGCAGCACTTTTACGCAGAATTTAAATTGCACAAACCATAGAAATATAAAAAAAAACTTGTATCTATGGCACAAACGATAGAACGTGTAAAATTGTTTTTTTCTAATAATTAAAACACATTCTTGTCTAGGAGATTGCATCTTAGTTGTATTGCATCCTATTGAAGCCTGCACCTTTGCCGATTTTAATCTTTTGTTTTCGGTTTATACAATTCGGTTTTAAGAAATATGTTTTAGGTATGTTGCATCTCTTGCATAATCGTCTTTGTTACGTCATTTTCAACGAGTATCGTCGCAAACTTGGAATGTAATTGACGCACGAATAAAAGTGACTTTGGGTCCCACATCAGCATTACATATCAATCAATCTGCCTAGCCTTTTCCAAACTATGTTGGGGTCAGCTTCCAGTCTAAAGGGATGCAGCTGAATACCGTATATTACATGAAGCGACTGCCTATGTGACCTTCACAACCCAGTCACTGGGTAACACGATACCCCTTGGTAAGACTAGTTATCAGACTTTTGGGCTTCTGACGACCCGTAACCCGTTTAATTGAATTTAATAATTGTGTCCGAATATAATTGAATTGAATTATAATTTACTAATCGCATGAATTATTCATCTTTATTAATTCATTTCTTAATGAATTAATAAAGATGAATAATTCATGCGATTGGACATGGTAAATATAAATGTCTCACTCATATAATGTAGTCTAAATTACAGTGACAAGTGTTATATATTACTTAAACTCACCAAATGTAATCAAGATGTGAGATCACGGAACAATGCTGCCTCTTTTCAACCTTAAGTGTAGGTGGACATTGATTCGTGTATTTTACAAAAGGAAAATAAAATAATAATTTACTTATTATGACAGTCCAACCCTACAGAAAATAACATAGTCAAATCTTGTTACGTATATTTTAAACTAGTAAACTTACCTTCCTATGCTTATTATTACTTTTTATCACTCTTTTTGGCGTTGTAAACATAAACATAACTTTTGAAATAACTACTATGCTCGTGTTTGTGTCTAATAATATCTCTTATCGTGCTCATATTTATATTTATTAAAATACCCGCACACGAAATATAGTATAATCCATATTATTTTTAAATGTGCAAGCTAGACCGGTAGTTCGTGCGTCACAGGAGGCTGCATGCAGCGCACTGTGATTGCCTCGGACTTTATGATTTACCGGAAACCGGTTGATACCAGTATTTTTATTTTTTTTATTTCTTGTATTGTAGTTGTACCGCATGTACTGTTTACTATATTATCATAATTTTTCCGTAACATTATTCTTATTTATATATATATTTTCTCTCATATACTACTTTTATTTTAAACTAACATTGACATTCGTACACTCACCATTTAGGTTCATTTGAAAACCAGCGTCGGGCACCATTGTTGTCCGACATTATGCTGAAATGGGCCTATTTGGCGCAGCCGTGAGTCGCACAGTATTTACCTACATGCTTTTTTTTTTTTTTTGGCTTTGATGTAGGTAATTGTACTTTTCAAATATTGTTAGTTTTAAGTTCTTTTTCTGTTTCCATTCATGATACTGTGTGCACTTGTGGCATGTGCCAATAAACGTTTTTTCTTTCTTTCTTTCTTCTTTAGTTTTTAAGCATGTTTGCACGCCGACATTAATGGCATAATAAGTGATCGAAGTAATATTTTAAGAACTTTCTGTACCTTATTTATGCAAATAAATGATTTTGATTTTGAACGAATGTCAAAGATCTACGAATGACAGCCAGGACCAACGGCTTAACGTGCTTTCCGAGGCACGAATCTCCATTCTTAGCAATTGAATAAAATTAAGCCCCCGTCATTCTATTTGTTTATTACGTAACTGTGATTTTCTTTTGTCTGTCTCTCTGCATTGTATGGAATTTTTTACTAAACCGATTTTATTGCAATTAAATGCAGCAGAGTGGCATCGGCAGTTTGTTGCCATAGGAAAAAAGTGAACGATAAAACCGTTGAACTTAGGTATGTGCCCACCGACAGGTGACCTGCAGGTGTTTTGACGAAACCTTTGGGTCCAGCAAAGCATCGCAGTTGTTTGCAAATGATTGGTATATCCTAGTTTTTTGTAATGGTTTTCTTTATTTTTTATGCCTTTGTGTTATGAGTGCGATGCAAATAACTTTTTGAGGGAGCATGTTGTATATTCATAGTTATTGGGTGTGTACCTATATACCTACAAAAAGTTATGGTTTGTAGTCTTTATTCTTGTCACTCTTTTTGTACTATTCTTATAAAAGCTGTTCGGTGCTTATAAATAAAATTTATTACTTCTTACATTATTATTTTAACAAGCTTTATTATTTCAAAATTTTTTTTATAATTGTTACCTCAGTACTCCACCATTTATAAACTGATTTAGAAAATTCTTTTTTTATTTGAAGGGACATACTTTCAGATTGGTCCCATTTTTTATCAAAATTTAGTTCTGATGATAAGATCCATAAAAAATTGAAAAAATTGAGGGAACTCCTCAAATATTATAGGCAAACACATAGCGATTTTGGTATTTTCATCAACAAATCAAGCATTTGCATTCAGAAAGTATCATTTGGTGAAGTGGAACTGATGAAGAAGACCACATATGGCCACGGGAACTCCGCAGTGATAAGTATCATATTTCACGGGAAGCGATAAGATATTTCGATAGTTATAATTGTGAAGATATTGATATAACGAGTTATAAATAATTTTTTCAAAAATTTTGGAACAAACAGGAATTTTGGCTATTGGCCGGTAATTGTTTATATGCGTCTTATCTTCCTTTTTGTGGAGTGGTTTAATTATGACTTTTTCAAGCCTTCGGGATAGATACCCTCGGTAATACCTATATTAATAATATGTGCTAGGACAGGTGCTATATGCTCAATTACATATTTAATTACTTTTGTAGTTATACCGTCAATATCTACCGTACTAGTATTTTTAAGTGTCTTTGTGGCTAAAATTATATCTGATTTTAGAACAGGCTGCATAAACATTGATTGTTATTGTCAAATTATCTAACTTATTGTTTATTTTAATGTCATTTATTGTATTATTCTCGATGTCATCTACGAAGTAGTCATTAAATGTATTTGCTATGTCAATCGGGTTTGTGTTAGTCAAATTCCCTGTTTTTATTGTCAGTATCTGTTCCTTAGGCAGGTTAGCTTCAGATCTGTTGACTATCTGTCATGTGGCTTTGGATTTATTTTGCGAGTTGTTTATAAAGTAGTCATTTTGTGCCTTCTGAGTTAGTCTAACATTTTTTTTATACAGCCATTTTAATTAGCCATTTCATAATTTCAAGTTTATTTAATACATCTACTCGTTTCAGTGAAAAGGGTCTCAACTGACAGACAGGCTAAAAAAATCCGAAATGGGTTTCCTTTACATTCATTTGAGGTTTAAAACCACGTATTAATTTATAATGTAATAAGCGTTATAATACCAGAATAATACCTTAAAATGTCATAAGGGGTAATTGTACTTGTACTGTGGGACCAAACTAAAATCGAATGAAATGCACCGACCCAAGCGTGGTTTAACCAGACTCGATTACTCGAATGAACCCAAGGATTCACACTAGATCCTGTAGCCTCATGTTTCATGGGGCTACATAGGCCATTGCATATGAAGGAGTAGACCGGGGGGCGCGGTAATGGTAGGGAAGACGTGCCCTTAGGATATGGAAGGATTATTAAAGTCTACCGAGTATGCACCCTAGAGTAACCAAACTAAAATCGCGAAAATATTATTATAATTAATACAATGTTCGCATAAATCTCAACAAAACTTAAGTAGGGTAACAAATGTTTTTTTTTTTTTAAATTAGGGTTTCGTACCCAAAGCGTGTCAAAGGGACTCTATTACTAAGGCACCGCTATCCGTTCGTCCGTCTGTCACAGAGCTGTATCTTTTAAACCGTAATAGGTAGACACTTGAAATTTTTACAGTGTGTACTACATACTATGGCTGCTATAACAAAAAATAATAAATATACAGGGTGTAAGGGACAGCCCTCCGCAAACTAACAGGGTGCATTCAGCTCCTTATTTTGAATCATATTTCACTGGAGAATTTCTCAGAAATATTTTTTTAAATTGTTTTTTTAGTTACTATTATATTTCAATGTAAAATTACATTATCTGTACGAAGCACTCCATTTATGTAATTAAAACACTTAAAATAAAAAAATCAGCAATGGATGTTGAAATACTCGGCGGCCGAAGGCTCGCTGCGCTGCCGTTCGCTACGCACTTTTTGCCGCGGTAACGATATATTGCGTTTAAGGTAATAAAACAAATCAGGTTTATTGGATTCCCATAATGTTTTTGAAAAAAATTCATGTACCGGTCATCTTAGTATGATATACTGAACTCACCCCATCAGTCTGCGGAAGGCTGTCCTTTACACCCTGTATAGTAAAGTTAAAAATTAAAGGGTTCTACCGTACAAAATATAACGTTTCTTGCCCCATACAGCACATGCAATACTCTGTGAAAATTTCAAATTAATGTCTATCAAGTAAAGTAGTCAAGTAGTCAAGTGTAAATATTGTACGGTGGTACGGAACCCTTCGTGTGCGAGTATGACTCGCACCTGGCCGGTGTTTTATTAGTTTTGGTACCATGGGAGAAACGAACTCTATACACCGTAAGGACTATTCTTGCTTGCAGCGCTCGGCCGCTATAGTGACGCTTGCTAACAGATATGGTCATCGTGTGCACGGGATTTTGTTTTAAAATTGATCAGATGTAAGTTTCCTCGATAGTGCGTAAAACTCAATCATTTAATCTCAATGAATCTATTGAATTGCCAATCTCAAACTCAAGCTCAAAGCATTTATTTCAATTAAACCAATTACAGGCACTTTTGAATTGTTAAAGAGTCAGTTAGTTAGAAAATTGAAGCTAGTCGCCCATTCCAAAACGTAGATCTCTATGGAGAAGAATGGGCAAGAAACTCCATGGACACTCTTTTAATCAAAATTATTACAAAATCCTGTGTACATTGTTCTTGTTGCTTCCATATGTGAGAACAATGTAAAAAATAAATAATTAAAAACAATTCAAAATATAAGATAAAAAATAAGCCCTGGCAGCTAAGAGATGACCAGTCTCCACTGACGGCGCCCGTTCACGAACATGATGCGTGGATCAGCACCATCCAGCTCAACCATTTTGTAGGGAACCGAATGATCTAACACACGCGCCACCATCAGCGAGACATTTAAGTGAGCATGAATCTTACTGTATTAACCATCTAAGCTTGAGTTGCTTCCCATAGTAAAAGTTATTCATAATGGTGAGAACAATGACGCCCTATAGTTATGAGATATCAAAAGGAACACGTTAGATAGTCTTGGTACAATCAGTTATAAGATTTCATTATATTAAGTCCTTGCGTGTCGTTTGAACCCCGTAGGTACAAAGTCAACTGTTTATTAATTGTGTCTGTAATTACGCAACAAGTCCAATATCAATATTATTAGGTAATCAAATCAGATATTCTTGACTGTGTTGCTTCTAAATATAGACACCTAGACAGATGTTTGATTCAAAACGTATAAATAAATCGGAGTCAAAAAAGTAAAAAAAAAGTGAAATTGTTTATTTAAAATAGACACCAAAATCCAGCACAATCCTATCGAAATCTCTACTGGACAACTTTGTGAAAAGATCCCAATTTTGTCAACTTTATTTGCCCGAGGCAGATCACAAAACATGTTGAGAGGCCCGGCCGTTGCCTTAGAAGCAAAAAAGCTAAGATACACTTATGTACTTATATAGGATCTGACAAAAATAAAAGTTACTCGGTTTTGGGACCAATCCTTTCGATTTGAAGTGGGTTCCGTGACGAATTAAAAAAAATTGTGTAATACAATTTTTTTTTTTTTGCTTTTTTTGTAGATTGGTGCCTACTTATTTATCTTTATATTTCGAATATCTTTCGTCTCTTTTCTGTTAGAGCTGTTAGTAAACGACGGAATATTTTTTAGTCCAGTTTAGCTGTGAGTTTAGCCGCTGTCATAACCTCTGTAAACAGTGGTGCCACCCAAAAAAAAAAAAACAATGGCAAAGTTTTCCAAAATTGGATAACACCTACGTTAAGTTAATAATTAAGGAGCTCAACAATTCGTACCTACATAAATTCCGATTTCCCGTCTACAAAATTTTCTTGGCACAGTATTTCTCACAGATTTATCCGGATATCCCAACCTGTTGCAAGGGTTCCTAGATCTTCTAGTCGCTCGGTCTGTAATATCCCTCGAGCTAGTTTTACCGCTTCACGGGACAGTAAAGTGCTGATACATTCGTTTTTATTCCTACTGGAAAAGAACTTTATTGCGACGAGTTTTTATGGGTAAAATATCTTATCTATGTCACCGTATGATTGTGAACATCGTTTGTTTATAATCTATCTTGCGAGGCTGTAAACTAGAGATAAATTGTGAACTATTATACCATACTGCTTACAATATAACGTATTAATTTACGTTAGTTTATTAATCTATCCATGTCAAACCGTCAAATTGTGAACGAATCTACACTTACCGACAGGGTTCATAATCTGTTCAGTTTTATTACAACCGGACTTCATTTTGACGTTTGTTCAACAATGTACTTCATTTTAACGTTTGGTCGGATCCGAACTAACTGAACGAAATAGAAAAAAGTGTAGTAAGAAACGTCCGAATATTCAACCGATACTTCGGATTTACTCTTCGGAGTAGACCCCCAGGGCACTCAGACCAAATGGGTTTGTTAGGACAACCGCGTGCGACCGGAGCGAGCGCTTCTTCCAAGTTGGTCGCCGCTACTTGGCTATATAGTATGAACGCAAGGTGCGTTCGTCCCTTCTGCGAAGCAGTAATGCTCGTGAAGGAGGAGGCGGGACGCGTGAGGGAGAGGCAAGCTTTGCGCCCTCACGCCCCTAGTCGCCGCAGGAGACGCCCTGGGCGTCGGGAATTGGCAGCCGATTCCCGGCCACCGTAGGCGCGGGCTTGCGGACGGCGAGCAATGGGTAGCTCGCCGACCGGTAAGGACCAAGCCCGAGTCGACGGCGCGTCGTGTTCCACGCGCGCCTCGAAGAGATGTCAGCACTATTGACGGGGTCCGCTAGGGCCGATGCCAGCTAGGGTTGCGGGATGTTCGAAAGAGTTACCGTGGCCCCGGCACAGGCAACAGAAGGAACACGGGTGGGTTTTAGTCAGTAAAAATCTGACACGCCCTCCCGCTCCGCCCAGAGCGGGAGAAGTCATTTGATGATTTCCCATCCACAAAAAAAGAAAAAAAAGGTGCGTTCGTCGCTTGCAAGTTTGATACCAGTTCACAATTTGTTGGTTTGCCCCATGGGGCAAACAGGTATCAAACTTGCTTATAAACAGACAATTCAATTCAATTCAATTATTCTTTATTGCAATCCATAATGTATACATCCTAATGGTGAGTTTAATAATTTAGGAAATAATTATGGACCCTGTCGGGCACAGCAACATTATAAAAGCAGCAGAGAGAAAGAGCGCTTTAATGATTTTCCTTTACTATATTCAAATTATTTGCTATCTATTTATTTTTTACAACATTTATAGTTTTTATTATAATAGCACTCATTTATTTATTCTCGAATGTATTATGTGTAGGTCAATCTATTTATTTATTTTTAAATAATATTTTCTTTAGCTCATTTTCTGTACACATTATTTAAATTTTTAAATATTTTTATAAAAACAAAAAAAAAATCATTTAAAAATATAAAAAATAGTGGCCCATCGGCATCAGGAACAGGGTCCAAGGTGCCGGCGGTCAGGGCTCTAGAGAGAGGAACCTCCTCACTATGCGTCAGTTTATAGGTTATAAACTAAAATATTTAAATTGCAAATGGTGTGTTGCAGTTCACAATTTTTCGATAGTTTAAAATCTCGCGAGATAGATTATAAACTAACGAAGTTCATAATATACTAATAAGCAGTACACATTTGTACCGGTAACGTCTCCTTAAGGCCCGTGCAGATTCGCGCGACGCGACACCGGTAGGACAATTTCCATGAAGTTTTCATAGATATTGTTCTACCAGTGTCACGTCGCGCCAGTCTGCACGATCCCTTAATTGAAGATTACGAATGTATACTGATATAATTATGAGCTATTGTGTACTAGTCTGTACAATAGACAGGTTCTGTTCCAGCTGAGCTATTTATAACTAAAGAGCACATGGCTATCAGCCAGACTATGTTTAGTACATCACTGTTGAACGCATTCTCTGTACCAGATTTTGTATCTGTTTTAGAATAAATTAGTGTAAAAACTTTATTATATTGTGTTCGTGTGTGTGTGTTGTGTGTACGTAGTGTATTGTACGAATAATCTACTTAATGATTGATATCCATTCTTTCTCTCACTGACAGACTACGTTCAGTCAAAACCGCTAAGTCTAGGAGCATGAAATTTTGCAAAAAAAAAATCTTTTATCGAAGGTGAACACTGAGGGATGTTTTTTAAATTCATCCCTTGAAGGGGACTTTGATGGAAGTTCGTTTGTTTTGCCTATGGGAAATCACATCGGGTACTTGCCTTGTAAATAAAAGACAATTGATTTTATTTTATTACTAGCTGTGCTCCGCGAATTCGTTCACGTGGAAGTCGTAAGATACACAATATATTAAAATAACAGCCAAATTTCAATAAAACTCCCTCGTTCCCCGACCCGTAACGTTGCATCGCCCGCCCCCCGCGCTATTACTTCGTTTTCTTAAATGCAAACAGAACTTTTCAAATCCGACTTTTCGATCACAATTTCACGAGTTTGAATTTTTTTGCGCGGAACCCTAATTATTTTTCTAAAATAAAAGTAGCCTATGTAGTAACATAGGCTACTATATACAGGCGGGGAGTACCCCGTAATATCAGCTATCTGCCAGTGAAAGTCGAGTCCCGTCAAAATCGGTCCAGCTGTTTCGGAGATTAGCCGGAACAGACAGACAGACAAAAAATAAAAAAAAATAGATTTTTTGTTATAAATACCGTATATACTTCCATATGCATTTAGTAAAAAGCTGTTATTTTGACATTACAAACAGACACTTCAATTTTATTTATTTGTATAGATATAGATGTACAGAATAGATAAGGTAAACTAGCACGCGACAAAGCACGAAAAGCAATTGCACACAGCTGAAATAAAGATTTTGTGCTGGGCGGGCGGTGTGACACTTCTGGACAGAATACGCGACGAGCACTTTAGAAGATCTTTCGGAGTGGCCCTAATAACGGACAAACTAAAAGAAAGCAGGCTTAGATGGTACGGCCACGTAAGGAGAAGAAAAGAGATGATAGTTTCGCAGTAAAATCAGTCCTCGCTACATGGTGGTCCAGTATCGAGAGGAAGATGAAAACGCAGAACCTAACTCTAATGATATAGGGATGGAAGAAGAAGAAGAAACTATCACGCGGCCTACCTGATTGTAGGTGGTATGGACATCTGCAACGCCAGAGGCATCGCAGGGGCGAAGGCAACTCAGAGACAAAGCTGACCTGCCTCATGTCCGTGTAATGACTCCGGCACCCTAGAATACCTACAGCAACGTCCCTTGGCGGTAGAATTAGATGCATACTTTATGGCTTCTGCACACAGGCGCGACACGCGACACGACAGAAAGTCACCGCGTATTGCGCGACGAGCGGTGCCTTTGTGTCGCGCGCGATTCGCGTCGCGCCTGTTTGCAGGAGCTTCAACACTTTGCGGGACTCTGAACGAGACACAATAGAAGTTTTATTGTTATGACGTCATGTGTTAACAAACATTTTTATTCTTTGAAAAATTCTACAGAAAACAATGTTTTACTATATTTACAAAGCATACAATGCCATTGAATCATCGTATGTATTACATAGGTACTTTTGATTGTGTTCTGGCTAAGTCTTTAATAGTGAACCTTTTTATGAAATATGCCTTTCTATTTCAAGAATTTCTGTGTTTCATTCAACCTCTACTAGTCACTCTTTTTCATTTTAACTTCGCCCGCTCTGGACGGAGCGGAGGGCGTGACAGACTTTTACTGACCAAAACCCACCCGTGTTCCTTCAGTTGCCTGTGCCGGGGCCACGGTAACTCTTTCGAACATCCCGCAACCCTAGCTGGTATCAGCCCTAGTGGACCCCGTCAATAGTGCTGACATCTCTTTGAGGCGCGCGTGGAACACAACGCGCCGTCGACCCGGGCGTCATTACCGGACGGCGAGCTACCCATTGCTCGCCGTCCACAAGTGGCCGGGAATCAGCTGCCAATTCCCGACGCCCAGGGCATCTCCTGCGGCGACTAGGGGCGTGAGGGCGCAAAGCTTGCCTCCTCCTTCGCGAGCATTACTGCCTCACAGAAGGACGTGATGGCTTCCCATGTACTCTCACTCCGTACAATGGCCTGGACCAGGGCTGGACGCGAGAGATCGTCGCCGCTGATCGCTTCCGCGAGGACACGGCGGTGCTCCGCCTAAGCCGGGCAGTCCTCCACCGTATGCTCCACCGTGTCCTCCGGGCAATCCACACAGTGGTGTACTACTCACCCCTGAAACGTGTTTACAGGAAAATACCTTCAGTTAACGTCATACATAAAAATAGACATTAAAAATTCAGAATTTTCATGCTGAACACGAGATATTAAACGTGGAAGAAGGTTTATTTTCGTATATTATAAAAATTTTAAATGCGCCTGAGAAATTCCATAAATTGCCCATAGAATTAACTACCTACATGCTAGGGGAACGTTTATTAAAGTTATTATTTGTTAATAACTACTTGACTACTTGCTATGAATTATGATGGAGGGAAGGAAATATTTTATAGCTACTAAAAGTAAAGTAAAGTAAAGTAAATTTTATTTAAAATACTCGTAGTATTTTTTTTTATCAAAACTTTTAAGTAATACCTAATTAAAAAAAAATCTATTGAAACGTATTCAATTTCCAATATTTTGATTCTGGTATTGTGACGTTTGAGAAGAGTCAAATAAATAAAATATCTTGAATTTGAATATTAGTCCAATCATGTTTATTTGAAATGTATAATTGAAATGACATAGCATTTGAATTAGTGAAGGTTTTCGGAGAAACCATCAGAAATGAGCCTTTGGGCCATTCACAGTGTTATTGTTATTTAATCATCACAGTTATTTTAGCAGAAATGCTTACTATATTTTTTTAATATCGTACAACTTTTTGTATTAGAAATTCCAGTAAAATTTAAGTATGCAAAGCGTATTTTGATGTTATAAAGTTCGATGGCATGACGCATTTAAAACGTTTTGACATACGAAATACAGTGTACACAATATTATACACAAAAACAGCACTAAAATATTATGGACAAGTAAATGAAAAAAAAAATGGAAAATCTCATTGGGTATCAAAAAATTCGTCCGCATCACTGTCAGTGGGAAAAGTGCCCAAAACGCTGACAGCGTTACCAAATTGGATGGCAATGCTGATTTTTAGGCCTAAAAAAAGACCAGACCTCTGGTCACATGAAGAGCCGACCAACCGCTTGACGATGTTCCGAAAAACTCAATGAGCACTCGGACTCCACGGCCCTAGTGTTTCAACCCCAAACGGTTCAAACATAGCTCCGAATATTTGCGCAGTTGGAGGTTTTCTGCACATGCAGCGGTGGCTCCAGCACAGCTCATCGTGTTAGGAAGATGGCATGGCGCGAGGGTATCGACACAGGTTGCATCCCACACCCAAGGCCTATCCAAGTTCCAATGCATTACGGTCATTCCGTCTGGCCTCTTCCCATCGTCGCGTGCCAAGTCATTGGATTCTAGAACAGCTGACACCCCAGCGGTGGAGACAAGACCCTGACTAATAATGACATTAATACTGGCATGCCGTGCCAACCGATCAGCGCTCTTGCTGCAGGATAGGCCATGGTGTTCGAGGCGGTCGACAGCCTCACCGCACTGAAAGCAATGTGGAGCCCCGCAAGGAGCGCCCAGACGCAGACTTGTATCGAGCCGGTAAGTGCTGACCGTGTCACCCAGCGTGGTGCCTATATCGGGTAGCGACTGCAGCCAGAGGCCCGACTCCCATTCTCCCATAGTCCGCAGGCGGGCACGCTTAGCCGTATTAGTGGACGTTTTAATGAGATTATTCCGTACCAACCTGCAGAGCAGCTCATCCCACAAACATTTTTCGAAATATGAATGAGTTGTCAATTTTAATAAGTTCAAAGAACAGAGACTTAAAAATTTGGCTTTAGGTATAAATGGAAGCATTTGGTATCCCTTTCATGTAGAATATTTGTCCTGACACTCTTGAACTGCGCAATCATTTCCATAGGTTGGTCTGCCAAGCATGTTAATAATGGAAGTTACTTCTTCGACGTTTTATTTAGTTCATATTTAGCACTGGACTTTTTCCAGCTATCATTAGTCCATATAACAACACTCCACATATAACATGTCTAGTGCTGGATAAAGGTCGTCTCCACAACGATCCATTTCATGCAGTTGCATCTACAATTACAGCCGCAATTACCACTATAACGAAGGACATGGTCGTCTTTTCTAATGAATAACCATCTGCTGGTCAGGAGTCGCCCCACTAAAGTACCTGACACACGTCGGTAGGTACTTTGCTCTCGACACTGAGGTCGAGATTGGTAAATGTTACTTCGTACGTGTTTTGACTTAGTTTTATTTCTGTCATTGTCGCACAACTATCAAACTGTAAGTGCAAGATAGAGACGGGAACATATCTAAGTTAAAACGCGTGATATGTAACATTTCGGATAAATATCAGTGGCGTAGCTACCGTCGTGTAGACGGGTCGTGTCCATTGTTGGTGTGTTGCTTTCTGTCATCAAAGTAACACATACCTAGGTATAAATGGTCAAAAGAAGACACTACTTTGATTCTATTATTTATTTATATAAAGTACATTGTACAATAAATAGTAAAAGTTAACAAGTATGGGTTCTTATGTATATACCAATTACAGATGTACACGATATTCACATAAAACAAAGCAACCTTCGTAAATTATATAAAATTAAAAATATTAAATTTCAATTTCAATTCTCGAAATATTCAAACATTTGCACTGTTCTATACTGACACTTTTTATCACAGAACACGGACGCCTCGGCGGCCACTGCAAAAGATGTCATTGTCAATACTTTCCATTACTAACTCAGCGTCTTACCGATTTCTTGCACTATGCTACTAATGACGTATATTACGTACATTGAATGGCGTCCGCGACAGGTTGTGCGCTCAGCGCACTTTCGGTGAAACGATTTTTATTAGTAGGCACTGCCGTCTCTAGACGCCGCCCGCCGGCGCGGCGCGGCGATTCTGAGCTATGTGCTTTATATGTGTCGGAAATACGTTAGTCGTCGTTTGACTAATCGGGACGCTAGTGCCACCAAGCGGCACTCGACAGACTGAAATAAACTGGTTTGGCCTAGAACAAACTAGGTTGGCCTGAAATCGGGTTTGGCTGGTAACATATATACATATATCACAGCCAACTAGCTTAATTAGCCTTTCAGCCTAGGCTTTTAACTAAATGGCACAGGCGACGTTCAACTAGCGGCCTAAATGATATTCAATTATAGGTTAGGTTGGAACTGTGACCAACCACGCGCAAACCGAATTGGTCGCAGTAAATAAGCTTGGGCACCCCGACTAAATGGGTTGGGTTAGGTTAGAATTGTGAATAATACCGCGCGAGCCGAGCGGGCGAAGCGAGCGATGCCGCGGCAGCTAATTTCAATGGCTAGACTGTTAACTTTGGTTGCAACATATACAACGCATTGACACAAATTACGAACTTTCAGTCGATGTCGAATACTAGAGTAACGTTACATAAAGCTCAATTTGCTTGAAACACACGTAAGCTATACGGTTCTACATAATATTGTTCTAACAAAACCACACCATTCATCTCTCCATTAGTATACAAACAATAAATCAATAAAGCAAGCAATGCATCAACTGACGATGTTGTACGGCCAATATCAGTCATTGTGTAGAACAGAACCATTATGTTTGGCGCAAGATTGGAAGCTTGCCCGATGAAATCCCTTGCGATTTGGTGCCAAACACTGTTCTATACGATTTATTTGATGAACTGTGGATTATTTTAATGTGTGAGATTGTGTCTGTTTCTTGAATCTGCTGTTTGGATTTTGGGATTGCCGAAACAACGTATCTAATAAACTTCCTTCAAGCAATGTGGGTTACACATTTCATTTCAGGGGGTTTACTACAGCTAATGCAAAAAAAAAAACTATTCTTATAAGCTTAATAAGAAGAAAGAAAGAAGCTTAAGAAGAAGCCTGAATGCAGATTTCCTCGACAAACTTGACAGTCTTCTCAATTACTGTATTCGATTCGTTTTCAATCTGCGTAAATAATGGATAATACATTATTATCGACATGATCCATGATCATGTCTGCGCATCGGTGGCTTCTAAAGTGGTTGCCCATACGCAAGCGCAGAGAACAAAGGACGCTGACCACCTTGTTTTCATTTCTTAACTCTCCCACTTCCCCTAGTTATCTTGCCCCCCACTTTCAGTACATTTGTGCCAACCGCAATAAAAATCTACGTTCATCAAATAATCGCCTTCTTCAATGTCCCTCTCACCGCACAGACTTTATTCACTCTTTCTTCTTCGGTCAGTCTATCCCTCTGTGGAATTTGCTCCCCCTGGCAATTAGGATGGCAACCAACAGATTATCCTTTAAAATAAAAGTTCGCGAGCACATTCATAAGAAGCTGGCAGTACCATCAGAACGAACGTTTTCCCATTGTTTGTCTTATTTGTTTTAGTATATTCGTGTATTTGTGTATATATTTATTTAAGCTTATATTTATATATAATTAGGTATATAATAATATGTTTATAGTTTGTAATAGGTATATGTGTATCTTTATATTTAAATACATAAATATGTATTCCTCAATTTCTCATAATTGCACCTACCACTGTTTGTCTCTGCATCACCCAAAGGTTGACTGGTAGAAAATGCCTATGGCTTTAAGTCCGCCTCTATACAGTTCTGTGCTCGAAGTATTAAATAAATAAATAAATAAGAATTTTTTTAATTTTGGGCTGGGGGTGGTTTCTCGTCAATCGGAAAGCACGTTAAGCTGTTGGTCTCGGCTGTCATTCGTCAATCTTTAACAGTCGTTACGGGTCGTCAGAAGCCTGACAACCAGTCTTACCAAAGGGTATCGTGTTACCCAGTAACTGGGTTGTGGAGGTCAGATAGGCAGACGCTCCATGTAAAATACTGGTATTCAGCTGCATCCGGTTAGACTGGAAGCCGATCCCAACATAGTTGGGCTAGGTAGATTGATTGTTGGTTTCTCGTCAATATTAAGCAGATCCCAACATACATAGTTGGGCTTGGCAGATTGGTTGGTGGTTTCTCGTCAACATTAAGCCGATCCCAACATAGTTGGTCTTGGCAGATTGGTTGGTGGTTTCTCGTCAACATTAAGCCGATCCTAACATAGTTGGTCTTGGCAGATTGGTTGGTGGTTTCTCGTCAACATTAAGCCGATCCCAACATAGTTGGGCTTGGAAGATTGATTGGTGGTTTCTCGTCAACATTAAGCCGATCCCAACATAGTTGGTCTTGGCAGATTGGTTGGTGGTTTCTCGTCAACATTAAGCCGATCCCAACATAGTTGGGCTTGGCAGATTGATTGGTGGTTTCTCGTCAACATTAAGCCGATCCCAACATAGCTGGGCTTGGCAGATTGATTGGTGGTTTCTCGTCAACATTAAGCCGATCCCAACATAGCTGGGCTTGGCAGATTGATTGGTGGTTTCTCGTCAATATTAAGCCGATCCCAACATAGCTGGGCTTGGCAGATTGATTGGTGGTTTCTCGTCAATATTAAGCAGATCCCAACATACATAGTTGGGCTTGGCAGATTGGTTGGTGGTTTCTCGTCAACATTAAGGCGATCCCAACATAGTTGGTCTTGGCAGATTGGTTGGTGGTTTCTCGTCAACATTAAGCCGATCCCAACATAGTTGGTCTTGGCAGATTGGTTGGTGGTTTCTCGTCAACATTAAGCCGATCCCAACATAGCTGGGCTTGGCAGATTGATTGGTGGTTTCTCGTCAAAATTAAGCCGATCCCAACATAGCTGGGCTTGGCAGATTGATTGGTGGTTTCTCGTCAATATTAAGCCGATCCCAACACTGTTGGGCTTGGCAGATTGATTGGTGGTTTCTCGTCAACATTAAGCCGATCGTAACATAGCTGGGCTTGGCAGATTGATTGGTGGTTTCTCGTCAATATTAAGCCGATCCCAACATAGCTGGGCTTGGCAGTTTGATTGGTGGTTTCTCGTCAATATTAAGCCGATCCCAACATAGCTGGGCTTGGCAGATTGATTGGTGGTTTCTCGTCAAAATTAAGCCGATCCCAACATAGCTGGGCTTGGCAGATTGATTGGTGGTTTCTCGTCAATATTAAGCCGATCCCAACATAGCTGGGTTTGGCAGATTGATTGGTGGTTTCTCGTCAATATTAAGCCGATCCCAACACAGTTGGGCTTGGCAGATTGATTGGTGGTTTCTCGTCAATATTAAGCCGATCCCAACATAGCTGGGCTTGGCAGATTGATTGGTGGTTTCTCGTCAATATTAAGCTGATCCCAACACAGTTGGGCTTGGCAGATTGATTGGTGGTTTCTCGTCAATATTAAGCCGATCCCAACATAGTTGGGCTAGGCAGATTGATTGGTGGTTTCTCGTCAATATTGCAAATAGTAGCGTTCGAACTCACGACTTCGCTCGGCAATCGGTGCTTTTTATTTACGTTGTCCTACTATCCGAATGCTATAGAGACTACTATATGTAGTAACTCTACCCTCTCTTTAAAATCTTCTTACAAGGTTTGTGGTCAAAAATAAAATAAGCACCAAAAAAAAAAAAAACAAGAAAACCAATTTCTTAGGTTGAGCAGTGCTTGATGTGGTCGGTCACTAACTCGTCAAACGACGTCAAACTACTAGAAGCCGTTTGATTAAATTTTCGTCGTTTCAAATGTACTTTTCTTATGAATAAATGCTGGCTCATACGACATTTGACGGGTTAATGTGTTACCATCCTTACCACTTCGATACCCCTTTATATCAGCATTGGTATTCATAACCGTTTGTACGCTTCCGTGCCGACTTGAACATCAATCAATGTAATAAAGACTGTTCACAAGTCCAAAACCCGAAAATTTTGTCAATTTAAATTAAATAGACGACCACGATTCGTCCGTCAGCTATTTGCTGTCAGGGGCAAGGCAAATAAGTAATTAAAAATCATTTTTGATACGACAACCTGTCAAATGGTTGTGAATGTAGCTATGCTGGTGTGTATGGGTATCCATCACCATTAAGCAATTCATTTATACCCATTGATTGGGTTATGGAGCTAGATCGCTGTTTCTCCATGTAAAATATTAATTCCCGGCCTGAGGGTAGGTAAAGGAACTTATGGTCTGATATTGACTCGTTTATTTTCTATATTAATTACTTATGTAATGAATATTATCAGCTTAGAAGCAGATCTTTCACGAGATATTGTTACTAACGTCAGTTCTATTCAAAAGGACTGCTTTATTCTGTTGTATTAATTTGATATACACTAATTTGTTTTGAATAAAGAGTTTGTATTAAAATGTGGAGAATTTTGATTATGGAAATTTGTGTCTTGAAACGAGCCTGATTGTTCTCAAGATTGTCATGATTATAACCAATTATATGGAGAAGAAAATAACTCACTTGTTTTGGTTCTATATTCGTTTCGTGTTAAGACAGTGGACACTTTTAACACCCTCTTAACACCCCTACCAGTATTTTCACTCACAATCGCGTAATAAATTCTTTTAGCTAATCGCCTTTCACTAATTCGTTCCCTTGTGACCGGGTCAGGAAATCATATTATCTTCCTCACGGCTTATTCCACGACTTTGTCTCAGCTAACCCACGATAAATAGATATCTGAAGTAAATGTTAGTAATCCAGTTTTCCAATGTCCTTATGTGATACACAACGAAATTCGAAACGGTTCAGATAAAAATTATTTGAATTTAGAACACATGTTAATTAAAATGCATAGAATATTGAAAAAGACTGTTTTATATGATTTTGTGTCAATTTTAAACCAAATTGCTGGCAAAAACTAGCAACTTCTTTAGATATGATATTTAATGACGTCGGTTTGAATGTCTAATTGTCTATGTTATTTAGTTTTCTACATCTTTTGAGTAAAATAAGTGATAGATATAATTTTAGATTAGAAATAACGATAATAGATCAACCTGGACGACTGGAATGTTTGACGTGTAAAAGTGTTTGTATAAACCTACTTAGAGAAAAAAAAAACTATTTTTCAGATTATCTAAAGTATCTTTTATGGGGTACTGTGTTAAATGTTGCAACAAAATACCTTGTGATGTATATTACAAAGGAGAATGAGCACCAAACTATGGGTTTATGCCCTGAAGCCTAATTAGCCATAAGATATATAGCATTGGAAATAGCTTTTCAAGGAGAACCATTGCTACTAACACGACTTTTGCCAATTATTAGTCAGTTCGGAGTTAATGACCTAAATCGGAGACAACTAGGGCGCCGTAGTTAGTCTCATTACGGTAGAGCACGAACTTACTACAGTTGGTTTAGATAGCACCCAAAATAGATCCGCGATTATAAATCATTATTGCTCGTGCTTGACTGGAAGGCGTACAATAGGAGGTTGCGCTCAAATTATTTCAATGATATGGTATTTTGGATGTGGAAGGCATTAACCTTTTAATGCTCCCGTTTTTCCTTAAAACTGTCATCGTTGATGATAATCTGTAATGATAGTAAAATGTAAGTAGTAAAATACTTTTTAAAACCAGGTTTTAGTTAACATAAAGCTTGTATTAAAAAGATTTTAATTAATTATATTTTATTTTGTACTTTTTAACATATTTTTTTAAAATAACTATATATCCTATCTCCTTCGATTGTATGTAAGTTACTTGTCACGACAAATCTAACGAGCCCAAATACAACGGGGCTATTTTGTAAAGTTGGGGAGTTCCTATGGCTACCTTCCGGCTCCATTATCAGTCTCTGAACACCACCTAGTGTAATAGCAGTTGTCAGTACATACATTTATGTACTGATTGAGGATATGATATCCAATGAGTCCTAACACAATAGTGCTATCTTGTTTGGTTCAAATGTGGAAAATCCTCAATTTATGGGTGAAATAGTCCAAAGAATTAATTAATGTTAATCAATTGACGAAATACCGGAATTTCAATAAATTTTAATTATTCACATTTAGAGCTTTGTAGCTCCTTTCGTTCTAAAAATCAAGAGAAGTCTTCATACTAAAAAATATTCTCCATGATGAGATCTTTCTATTGGTGTATATCTTAACGCTATTGAGCTTCAGTGCAGAATCGCCCAATCTCCTTTAAAACTCATGTTAAAAGTACACTTTGTAAAGAAGCATATTACAAATTAGAAGATTATATCCAAGATAAGAATGCTTGAAAACATGCTGGGCCTGCTCCAATGGACAATCTAGAGTGTAGACAAAATATAACTGTTTGCTAATTTAATTTTATATTTTATCATTTTTTTGACACTGATTTTACATTCTGTGTTTACTCTGACTTATTACTTGTTAAAACTGTAGGAAAATCGTCTACTTTTACAATTTTTGTAAATATGTGAGCACCATGTAAGTATCTATCACATAATTATTTTATTATCTGTCATTGCTTCATTTTTCATTGTTTTTACCTATTGTGGTATAGTAATTTTATTCTAGGTATGTATCGTTTTTACATAATAATATAATGATATATTTAATGAATACAAAATATTGTAAAACATTTTAAAAGAGTAATGGTGGAGTTTTTGCCCATTCTTCTCCATACGAAATTAGTTTTTGGAAGGGGCAACTAAAATCTATTAATTTTCTTGTTAATCTTTGACGTTCAAAGTGCCTTTTATGTGCCTATTAGAAATAAACGATTTGACTTTTGACAAGCATCAGGAATTAAACAAAAACGTTTTTATCATTACACCTTACTATTTGCGCTGATTTTATTCAACGAATTATCAACGTGCAGGCTACTAAAATGACGATTTCATTTATTGATAAATGATAATGGCTCTGAATTTATAAATAATATTTAGCGAAAGGAACTTCGTTCCAACTGGGTGTCTGACTTTTTTGTATTCTACCTACATTCGACCGATGACTGTGAGTGTCCGCACTGTGAGCACCGAAATCATTGACGAAGGTCACCATATTTATTTCAGTAAATTGGTTGAAAAAAACACTTTTACAAGGCAAAATTAAATAATTTATTAAAACTAGATGTTTTGCTATGTTTTTTTCAACCAATTTAGTCAGTTCGGTGTTGATTTGAGATGGCAGGCATGAAACTAATGGTGAACATTTTGAAAGAAAACAGTGATAAGCCAGTTTTTTTTTTCACAAATGAACAAGGAAACGTTGATTCTAAGAAACAACGTACTCAGATGTTTATGTAAATTTTCCGCGAAAAATAAATTATGTTAGCTAGACCTCTTTAGACAAAGCTGAGCCATTTAAATAAATGGCTCAGCTCTGTCCAAAATTGTTTACGCGACAAGAAAAATTTCTTGTCGCGTAAACAATTTTGGAGTTTTTCGTTGAGTTGAATTTGGAATGAGGAAGTCTTCAACTTTGGTTAGAGATTATTCCTTTTTTATTTTATGTCTGCGCATGATATGCGTATTTTAGAGGAGCTCGGGGCTAAGTAATAACAGCCGCATGGGTCGATCCATCAGGTTAAGCTACGCTTGCCGGGGTTGTCCGTGGATGGGTGACCATCTTAACATACCGAGACTCCTCCGTGCCTCGGAAAGCACGTTAAGCCGTTGGTCCTGGCTGTCATTCGTAGATCTTTGACAGTCGTTACGGGTCGTCAGAAGCCCGAAAGTCTGACAACCAGTCTTACCAAGGGGAGGGGTATCGTATTACCCAGTTACTGGGTTGTGGAGGTCAGATAGGCGGCAGTCGCCCCATGTGAAGTACTGGTATTCAGTTACATCCGGTTAGACTGGAAGCCGACCCCAACATAGTTGGGAAAAGGCTAGGCAGATTGGTTGTCTGCGCATGATATAATAACATAGTTTTAGACATTTTTTAAACGCAATAAAATAATTCGTTCTTGTTCTAAACTTATTTGAAACTAAAGGTCTTATTTTTAATTGCGTTTATCATCATCATGATATCCTGTCTAGATTTTTATCAACTATGTTGGGGTCGGTTTCCACAACCCAGTTACTGGGTAACACGATACCCCTTGCTGGCAAGACTTGTTGTCAGACTTTTTTACATAATGTACAATCTTAGGTATTAAATACGTGTTTGAGATTAAGAAAGTGATCGCTGTTTCGTCAATTAATAAAACAATCACGAAGGATTAAACTAGAATGGCCGATCTTAACGGTTAAGTCAGCCGGTAGGATGATACTCGCAGTAAATTATTTAAACCGTGATTTTATCGTGAAAAGTAGAGTCTATCAGATAAGGAGGGACCACTAATTTATTTAAGGTTCAATATGCGTAAAGTCGCCCTTTACAGCTATCCTTAAGGGGACTGTTCTACAAGAGCTAAACGCAAGTTTTATACTGCAGTGAACAAAATCTGAAAAATATATGATATTCTTCAGGATATTTTTCTAGTTAGATAATTTGTTAAAACATAATACAACTAATTAGGTACAATAGCAATAGAAAATGGCACGCAGATACCTCTAAATATTTCTTTTAACGATTATAATCCATACATATACAAGGTGTAACATAATTAACGCACAACCTCTTAAGTACAATTGTACTCATCATTATGAACAACTTTTACTATGGGACCAAACCTGAAATCGCAAAAAAAAATCTGCTGTTCCCTATATTTATGTCCGCATAACTCGTCAAAATGTAGGGAACAGCTGATTTTTTTTTCGCGATTTCAGGTTTGGTCCCATAGTAAAAGTTGTTCATAATGATAAATACAATGACCCCTTAAGAAGTTGTGCGTTAATTATGTTACACCATGTATACACGCAGTCATTCTGTTTTTTTGTCAGATTACTATACAAGCAACATATTAACGTAATAGTTTTTTTTAATTTTTTAGTCCAATCAGTAGATTTTTCTAAATAGATAATTGCTTCATATTTTGCAACAAATTACCGGCGCTGTGCCATCGCACTTCTCTTTCTTTTCTATGCAGTCAGACAGTGACCGCGCTTTATCTGTTGTCAGCCTCTTAAGAAAATCGGTTTTCTCTCGGGTTATGACGATCCGATTTCAACATCATAAATTATAGTAGGCGCTCCCCTTTCCTCGGTTTGCGTGGAAATTATATTAACTATACAGACGGATGCTGAAATCCTTCCTTGTAAGGTTTAATACCGATTACTAGTGAACTGAAAGGCCCTGGAAACTAATCTGACATGCTACAAACATGTATTCGATATAATATTTGGTTTTTGTATGAGGTAATTGAAACTTACATAGAAACTCGGTATTGGAAAGTATTGTAGTTATGACAGTTCTAGCATGGCGATACAAGCGTAGCGTAGCGTAGCATCAGCGAATACTGTAGCGTAGTATTAGCGAAGAATGAATCGTAGCGGGTAGTGTGGCATCAGCGTAGACTGTGTTGGCGTAACCTCTATCTATGGATATATGTTGAGCTGTACGATTACTGACAGATGCTTGCACTGACTGGACAGGTCCACTCAATCTGTGTGGTTCTTTCCTCAAAAGACCATTTCAGACACCAACCTACATGGTCTTCACATGATCTGACCAAGATTATGTCTGGACTTTAAAAGAGACTGTGACCTCTGAGTTTGTTTCGGCCTTTCTTCTCAGAGTAGTCAGATAGGAAACGCCGGCCTCATCTAGTTTAAAAAAAAAAATGTTTGACATGTAAAAGTGTTTGTATAAACCTACTTACAGAAATTAAATTATTTATCATTTATCATTTATTTATCATTTATGGTGTATTGAATAGTTCGCTGGCATAATTGCCAGTAGACAATATAAGAAACGTTCAGCTTTTTTATACAATAAAATAAATAAACTAATATATATTTATGATAAAAAAAGTTATGAATGTAAAAAGACGTTAAAAATGGCTTCACAGTTTAAATTATAATGACACAGTTACTTTTGCAACGTGTGACTTAACAATAAATATTATTGGTGATCCTATTCGCTTTATCGCTTAGTTAGCCACTCATGTACACTCGAAATCTCTCTCTCTCACACACACACACATATACACACCCCCACACACATACACACACACACACATACACACACACACACATACACACACACACACACCCCAACACGCACGCACACACTCATACTCGTAAAAGTGATTGTATTTGTATTTTTAGTTTTTCCTCTCTGCTTTTCTTTTTTTATACCTGTTTAGCTCGTACGTTTATAATGTAAGGGAAGAGCAGAGCCTTCAACTACAGGCATTTTTTATGCTTAAATGGAGACTCCTCGATATGCAGTGTAAGCCAAATGAGATGTATGAAATAAACTTATTTTATTTTATTTATTTATTTATTTATAATGTTAACTCTGTAGTATAATTATAATATTAGATTGTTCCACTATTGTACAATTTATACTAAGTACGGGAAACAGAGTGAATCAATTCCGTTCTAATAACAACCATAATAAGTACTGATACAAACCAAACAAAAAAATGACCTACCTGCTTATTTGTAAGTTAACTACTTGAATTGTGTAAAGGTGGGATTCGCGGTCAGTCCATCGCGCCAAAGGCATGATGTACATCCCAAATTTGATTGTGAACGTTATTATCCGTTGGCGTGATGTAAAACTCTGGATGACCATTTGACTTTAGTCGTTTGGAGTCACGCCAAATGGCGTTATCGTGAATGCCCACTTTAAGGTTGTTATATTGATTTGGCAAATAAAGATAATTTTTTTGAATTGAAAACTTCTTTAGGTGCGTTGAGCAGTTTTAGGGAATTACGGGTTCGCGACATGCGACAAGCTCGTGTCACCGACATGCTAATGTGACGTGTTGAGCCAGACTGGCGACGCGCAGCGGCCTGTGTGCATGTTAACGTTTTAAATTTAAGTTGTCACATCTGTCGGCAGTCCTATTTTGCCAATTTTTTTTTGTTTATAGTCGTAGGCTCTATAAAACAATATAAAATAAAAATAAATAAAATAAAAATAAATAAAATAAATAGTGTTTTATTACAGGCAAACCAAAAACCCGTATACAAAAAATTTAATTAAAACATGGGGGTACGTAACCCATACTCTTCAAAACAATAAGTCTTTCGTCATTTTTTTTGTCGTAATATTTTGTTCTCATATAGCAGAGTTTTATAATTATTTTGTTCTGTTGTTTGTTTTGTTGTTTTTGTTTGTTTTATTTCGTTTGTTCTCCATCGTTTGTATGTCATTACAGCACGCTTGTATTCCCTTTTGAGTCCGGGATTTATTGTATGTAAAACACTTATTTTTACGCAATAACAGCCTTGTGTATTCGCAACAGAAACCAGAGGCTCTACGTAAGCTATTTTTGAATCGATAACACTACTGTCCTTCTGCTCACACATAGTTAATAAAACCAAGTATATATTATGTGTGAGACGCGTATTTTCGATTTTAAAATCGTTGTAGTTTATGTTACTGCTAGTCAGTGTTTTCGTGCTAGGCTCACAAGGCTTTAATCTGTTTTCTACTCTCCATCCACCATCATGCCATACAAGGTGGCACCATCGACGTGCCATACAAGGTGGCACCATTGACGTACCTTACAAGGTGGCACCATCGACGTGCCTTACAAGGTGGCACCATCGACGTGCCTTACAAGGTGGCACCATCGACGTGCCTTACAAGGTGGCACCATCGACGTGCCTTACAAGGTGGCACCATCGACGTGCCTTACAAGGTGGCACCATCAACGTGCCTTACAAGGTGGCACCATCGACGTGCCTTACAAGGTGGCACCATCGACGTGCCTTACAAGGTGGCACCATCGAGTTTAAAAAAACACGTTTCTTGCATCCCTTTAATTTTTAAATTTATTTTATTGTTATTATTTGTTGTTAAAGCGGTAATAGAAATACACAATCTGTGAAAATTTCAACTGTCTACCTATTACAGTTCATGAGATACAACCCGCTGACAGACAGATGGACGGACGGACAGCGGAGGCTTAGTAATAGGGTTCCGTTTGGCACACTTTGGGTATGGAACCCTAAAAATTAACTAAACTCTGCGAAGTTATTAGAAGGCATTTCAATAACAACTTAGGTAGCTGTCTTACAAATTACAAAAAAAAAAAACGCAAATAAATAAAACCTTTGGGATGGCTCAGCTAAATACCAACTTGCCGCGCTTGACTCGGTGGAACGTAGAACTAAGAGGCTCATTGGTGACGTGAGACTGGTGGATGCCAAGCTTCACAGCTTGGCTCATCGCCACAAGGTTGCCTGCTTGTCGGTCTTCTAAAGATTGTACTTCAGTGAGTGTGCTCCAGAACTTCACGACCTCATTCCGCCGGCCCCCTTCTACCATCGGACATCTAGACGCACTGCAGGTTACCATCCCTACCTAGTTGCTATTCCACCAATTCGCACTAAGCGTTTCCAAATGTCTTTTGTGATACGCACAGCAAAGGAGTGGAACTCTCTACCTGCATCTGGGTTTCCGAACGCATACAACACCGATATCTTCAAAGTGAGAGTGAACAGGCTTCTTCTGGGTAAGCTCGCTCCATCGTTGACTTTGTCTCTGTCACCTCTGTTCTGGACTAGAGTCAAGAGCAAACCTATCTTAAATAAAAAAGGCAGATGGTATAAACAGGAATTGAACAGTAACTCACGAAATTAATAAATTATTCCGAGAACTCGCGGCTCATTTCGATAAAGAACGAAATAAAACATATCAATCAAAAGTTCAACTTGTTCAATCAAACATAATTATATAAAGGAGGGAACTTACACCTGGCCCCTTTATTGACTACCTGTCGATATTCCAATAAGAAGTTGTGGAGTTTTAGTTAACTACCTTTGTGGAGGGGGTACTTCTAAGGTTTTAGCTTACTTTTAGCTGTTCCACAGATGATGGGACACTTAATATTGTGTCCTGCGTGTCCTGTCGTCTGCACGTTACAGGAACTGATGGACGCTAGTGACGCTGTTGTGGTGTAGTATGTAAGTATATTACAGTAAGGGTGTGTGTGTTTTTATTGTCATTGAATGGATCAAATTTAAGCAGTGTATAACCAGCATTCGAGATGTTTCAGTGTATTTAAATCCCTTCCTTATATGGCGACCCTGCCATTCGAGCGGGGAATCAAATTATGTTCGCCAAATGTGCTCTGTGTTCTGCATGATATTCATCAATTTGCACACCAGGGGCGCAGCCTTCATACAACCCGACTCTTATCGGCTTCACTTCGGAACAACCATTCTTCTTAATGTCTACTATTGCCAAATAATATGGTACACCTGTGTGTGTAACTATGTATCACTTCACATTACAGATATTTAATACCAGTTTACTAAAACCATTACAAAAAGGCCAAAAATTTTTTTGTCTAAACATAGAATTCCGATATAACATCAGTGTTAAAATAAGCCGGCCCTCGCAGTAGTCCGCAGCACCGCTTCGGAGGTAACTAAGGAAGCCGAACTACAGCGAGTTATCAGGGCTTTAATTTTTGAGGTTATCTAGAGTTGTATGAGAACTGAATCATTTTTTGTTCGGCTTCCCTCTAACGATAATTGTAGTTACGCCACTGTTGCACAGTATTTGCAAAAAATATGATCATGTCCCGATCAAAGGTACAGAACGAAGAAGTCTTTGTAAACCGGAATAGTGCCGGTAGAGGCCAAAATTCAGCCCCTGTGGAGGAATAAAAATTTCATTTATCTGCAATAAGCATTGTGCTTATGATCATATGCACGATATTATTTCTTGGGATCATCTATATTTTGTACCGGGTGTACAAAAGATATCAAACTTGGATGAGAGAGCAGCTAACAAGGCATGTCGTAAGGCGTTCGTCTAATCTCATCGCATCGTAAATCCCGTCCTTATAATGTAGCCGAATTCAGGGCTGAGTCCGTTTAAATTACTAACGACACGCTAAGAAGAAGAAGCGTTACTTGTCAAAACATAATTGTCGTCCCTTAATAATAGGCGCTAAAATTAGAACCAGTAGGTAATCGAGTCAGGAGCAATAAGGATGATGCTTGGGTAAAAAAAAAAAAGAAATTCTATTTAGTCTGTCAGTCAGATAATAAAAAATATTAAAGACATTCTAAGAAGATTTCTAGCATTTGAGATTTAAAATCTATTTCGCAATTCAAATATCGAGTAAAAGAGCATTACCTCTCCTCTCAACTGTGATAATTTATATATTATATATATATAGGTTTATAGCATATTTATTTATTTAAGTATTTGTTAATTTTTGCTTTATAGTATATGTGTAGGTATATATATATTTTTAGTTTAAGACGTCACTATTCATATTCTTCTCTTCTTGTTCTCACACACTATTGTCTACATTTCTTTTTTAATTTCTCCTTTCGCAGGTCTGCTGGAAGAAATTTCTTAAGAAATAAGCAGTACCTTTGTACTCAATGATCATAATGTCCTAACTATATAATGTTTCATTGTGTGTACATAAATATTAAAATAAATAAATAAAATAAATAAATAACGACGTATTTTTTGCTTTATCAGGTTACAAAAATTACTTAGATAAAACGCATTAAATTTGGGGAGTGGGGGCTCGCTACGTCACAACTCAGTATAAAATCTAGCAAGGCGTGACGTTATACCACATTTTAACTCCACGTATCACCGTAATCTTTTGATTACGTAAAAAAGAAAAAAATATGTGCCCAATATTTTTTAATCTATATGATGAAAAAAAATGTCATCATTCCTATTCCCGTATTTTTAAGGACGGTCGCATTCTAGTCTGTCTGTCAAAAATAACTCTAATTTCCCTCGTTACCAACTTAATCCGCCTACAATGTTCCCACTGCTGGGAACAAGGCCTCCTTTCTTCGAGAGGAAGTGGGCTGTAATCTACCACGCGGGCCCAATGCGGGGTGGTAGATGTCACATGTCTCAGATTTTTTTATTCTAGAACATGCCAGTTTCCTCACGATGGTTTTCCTTCACGGTTTTGAGAGCAAGTTTTCGCGTTGCTTATAAACTTGTCAAAACATAATAATTTTAAGGTCCCGTAGTAATAGACGCTAAAATTAGATCAAGTAATCAACGGGGGACAATTCCCGTTTTTTTAAGAACGAACGTTCGCCATTCTAATCTGTTTTAATCTGTCAAAAAGAACTCTAATTTCCCTCGTACTTCCCTTAAATTTTTCAAAAGTTTTTGACATTCATTGTTGCTAAGACGAGATTTCGAGATCTGTACCTTCTGTACCTACCCTAAAAGAGTGAATCAAGTTATTTGATTTTACTTGCGTAAAGTAATAAAGGGGTTTTAAAAGTAGTCGAAGCAAGTTATGAACATACAGTGTATTGTTTAAAAAAAAAAATTAATGACGTGTTTTTTCTTTAGGTTACTGGTACCAACACAGTCAGAAGATATTTGTATGGGACTTTATACATACATATATTACTTCCATTACACGTCTGATTTGAAGGATTTTCGCTTGTTTTTTGAGAGGACTTTATTCTTTCAAATATTACGAGAAACTGAAGTGCGTTAAACTCAGTCGCCTCAGGCTCTGATTTTCGGTAAAACGTACTAAAAGCCTGTCAATGACAGAAAAGGTTTCAATAGATACCCGCGACCACGCTTGTCAACCTGATTTGTGATTGCTCGAGTGTGTTGTTAATAGCAGACAGGAGGAAACTGCTGACTTTTCTCTTGACATTTCCTTGTGCGATACCTATGTACCAATAAGTATAAATGTTATTTAATAAAAAATCTTCGCCACTTCCAGGCTAAGTATTCATTGTTAGTAAGTCCGTGGAACAGTTCCATTATATTTAATTCTTTTCAGAAGTGTATGCAGTACTTAGTTTCAAAGGTTCACTCGTAAAGTTTTCTCATTTATGAGGCTTTTAAAGCTTGTAAAACAGTTATTTTATTGCCACATATTATAAACTTGAGGAGGGGAACGTGCCCATTATGTTTTTATGTTAGAATTATAGTAGAACTCTAGAATAATGTTAGTTTAGTTTAACTTCATATAAGGTTGAATATCTGGCCGATTTAGTGAATTGAAGTAGGTATTTTGGTAAAGTGATTTATTACGTGTGTGTAAAACGACTTGTTATAATAACATAAAATAGCATAACATCTTGTTTCTCCGAAGGGTTAGGCAGAGGTACCTATAGTACACCAACATTTCGCCAGTTTAAGTCCCATGTAATAGGGGGCGAGCTTATTGCCATCTATCGGGCACAAATCCAGACTCCGGGCTGCTACTGAGAAATTCCAGATAGAAAAACCCAATAACACTGCCCGACCTGGGAATCGAACCCAGGACCTCATGCTCAGCAGTAGCGCTTGCGACCACTAGACCAACGAGGCAGTCCTTGTTATAATAATTATCATATTATAAGCTCGAAAATTCCACTTTTGATTACAAGTGTGATGTTATGTTGTAAACGGAATTTACTTTTGTAAACGGAATTCCCAATTACCGTTTTAAATGATCAAATCAAAAGAGGCATCCCATTACGTTTGCAAATATAGAGAACGAAATAGATGATAGTTATCATTACTTTATATTTCAGTTACCTGAAGGCAATTTGTAGCTAAGTAATTATAATTTAACCTATGTTGTAGTTTTCAATTAAGTTCATTTAAAATTGAAAAGTTTTTGAAATTGGAAAAACAGCCAGATTGAATGAAAAATAATTCCTAAAAATGATACCAAGTATTTTCAGCCATCGACTACAAGCACAGATCTTATTCTATGCCACAAGGAAGACACTGGTATAAGCTAGAAACCTCTTCAAAACGTCCCTGAAAAGACTCTGTCGAAACGGAGCGAGACTGGAAATACAAAAGCTGTTCTAAGTATTTTTAGCCTTTAAACGAAGTCCATGTTCGGAAAAAATGTTATTTTTTCTTATAGATCTATGTTGTATTAAAGTACGCTTTTGATAATTTCCAATTATCTCGATTGAGGGAACGACAGACGTACGATACGAGCCCACCTACGCGATACTTGTGTGATGACTTTTTTCTGTACAGATCCACCGTAATCAACTGACCATTTCTATTTAGGTACTCTTTGCCGGGCAAAACCCGTACTATTTTTAACCAGCTGCATATCTAAAGCTCCTCTTAAAAATAAGTCTTTATACGTTCGTTCGTTTTTGTTGTGACATAAATATCTGTCGGAAATACGTTAGTCGTCGTTTGACTAATCGGGACGCCAGCGCCACCAAGCGGCGCTCGACAGAGTCTACAACATAACGCTCGTCAGAGTTTGT
The DNA here is from genome assembly GCA_947568875.1 of Fissipunctia ypsillon. Lineage (NCBI taxonomy): Eukaryota > Metazoa > Arthropoda > Insecta > Lepidoptera > Noctuidae > Fissipunctia > Fissipunctia ypsillon. Next base: position 18,330,097 of record OX387660.1, on the reverse strand, counting down.
CGGTGGCTGTCGAGCAGTGAACACGTTTAGAAACTGTCGCGCGTTTCATATTGTGTCGTGTACAGTGTGTGATTAGATAGTGTGATTAATTAGATTGTGAATTATAATTTGATTTGAACTCCAAACGGTTTTTCTATTGCGCAATAACCAACACTATCCATAGCACGCCCACAGAAGTTAAAATATGGCTGATGATAACGAGAGAGATATACCTTCTCCGTCATATCTATAATTCGACCTATCGCGTCTTTAAAGTTTCGCCAACTAATTTGTAACTTTCTAGGTGTACAAAATGACGTTGTTGATTCTTTTATAACAATTTTGAGACACGGTACAAAATCATGATTTTGATAAATCATTAATGTTTGCCGTTCCTAAAATAAATAGCTCTGATCAAAAACCTTTTATTGTTACACTGACCTGTAGCATGCAGCTTCCTCAACGGATCCACGATCGCGAAGTACCGATCAGCTGACAGCGCCGTCAGTGTGAACACTGACACTCCAATACTGACGTCCTTCGCGGCTTCAGACACTCGACACACTGTGATGCCCCATGGCCAGGACTCCACCGTGTATACAATGGACGTGAATGGGACGCAAGTGATGATCACCAGGAGGTCAGCAAGCGCGAGGGAGAGGATGTACCTGAAAGAGATGTTACAGGTACAGTCGCGCACGTTACACTTACGCAAAATAAAAATAAAAAGCGATTTTCTCGTGAAATAATGATTGCAACTTTGAAAAGAGACCTATTTTATAATATAATAGTAGGTACTAGCTGTGCCCCGCGACTTCCTTCGCGTGGACATCGTAAGATACACAATATAACTACTAAAATAACCAATTAAAAAAAAAATCCCTCGTACCCCGACCCGTCGCCAACCGTCGCGTTGAATCGCCCACCCGCGCTACTTTAGCCCCGTTTTCGCTTAGCGTTCTTTCTGACTTTTTTCTTTTTGCTTGGCTCCTAAGGGTTAGCGTGATGTTAAATAGCCTATAACTATCCTCGAGAACTGGGCTACCAAATGCAAAAAGAATTTTTCAAATCCGACTTTTGTTCATAATATCATGATTTTTAATTTTTTTGCGCGGAACGCTAATATTTTTTTAAAATACCATTATTTTTCTAGTTACCCACCGTAACGTCAACTATCTGACAGTAAAATCGGTCTAGCCGTTTCGGAGATTAGTCTGAACAAACAGACAGACAAAAATGATAAAAAATGCTTTTTTGTTATAAGTACCGTTTATAGTTTGCATTTAGAAAAACGTTGTTGTTTAAACATTACAAACAGACACTTCAATTTTATTTATTTGTATAGATTAGCTTCTGCCCGCAACTTTTTTCGCGAGTATAAAATCACAATACCACGTGGCCTGATAAATCTGCACCACAGTGTTTTATCAGTGTCCCAGGGTATAAAGGTCATGTGCCAAGCATACGAGTTCTAGTAATGTCAAGAGATGCAGTCTGACCTTTACAATAAGCTGGCCCACAGAGTACGAACGAATGAATAGAGACCGAACTGACGAACGTTTTCATTTGTTACTTGGGATATTTGGAACCAGTGGCATCTGGCATCGGTTTGTTTTGCCACCATATAATTATGTTCTTTAGTGCCACAAGCATTAGAAATCATTTAGTCGGCTATTCGGTCAGGCAAATAGTGTGTATGCAGCTTTCTTTAATGAACTCATTTGCTAATTTTAAATCCCAGCTAAATAAAATACAGTTCGATTCTATTGTGTGCCTAGCCTAGTCACTTAGACACTACGTCATGAATCTGCAAAGAACCTGTATACAGGGTGGTTCAAATTCGCTATTTGAACCACCCTGTATACAGGTTCTTTGCAGATCCAAAAGAAAAATCTGAAGTCCTCATATCCAGGGGTATTCGAAAATACCCCATGTATGTTCCGCGATTTTTTGTAGTTCTCGAGCTATTTAAAATTTGAGTCTATCCCACTAAAAACTTAAATCTCTGTTATCGATACTTTTTTGAGTAACTTGCAGGAATGTAGGAAGTTTATTATTTTACGTATGAAAATAACATTCAAGACGATTATGTCACAAAAAAAAAATACCGACTACAAAAAAAAGATATGAATGTTTGAATCTCCACCGGTAGAAAACTCTAAAAAATTACAAAAAATAAATAACTCGAAAACTACAAAAAATCGCGGAACATACATGGGGTCTCGAATGCCTCTGGGTATGAGAAATTCAGATTTTTCTTTTGAACGTCACTATTTGTATATAATTTTGTGGTAATAATTACGTTGGTTTTGGGTTTAAGGGGTATCGTGTTACCCAGTAACTGGGTTGTGAAGGACAGTTAAGCAGTTGCTTCATGTAAAATACTGGTATTCAGCTGCATCCGGTTAGACTGGAAGCCGACCCCAACATGTTTGGGAAAAGGCTAGGCAGATTGATTGGATTACGAGTATTGATTCCCAACCTGACTAATGATACAAAATACAACATCATTTGGAGACTGTGCGCATTCAAATCATACTATGTTCCAGTTGAAAGTATAGCGAATAGCTGTTGTCTGAGCAGTCTTTAAAGGCTCCTGCAAACAGACGTGACACGCGACCCGATACAAAGGCACCAACCGTCGCGCGACAGATGGTGCCTGTGTGTCACGTCGTATGTCGCGCCTTTTTGCAGGAGCCTTAAAAAGGTCTTTATTAAGGTATGGACTTTTACCTGGAATTTTATCATTTCTATTTAAAAGATAATAAATTTTACACAGGCACACAGGCTTAATGAAACGTCTGCATAGTTCAGTTTCTAATAGCGAAGTTCTAGTTTTCACGAACAATTTTCATTATCAATGACAGTCCCATCTATTTACTTAATTTTATTGACGTTGGCTCTTATTAGATTGTTTTTATCACATAATTTTGATATAATCAGCACGTTCTAGCCAAAGCCAGCAGCAGCTGGAGCAGCAGCAGTTACTAGCTAGTTGTTATTGGGTTTTTCTATCTGGAATTTCTCAGTAGCTCCTCGGAGTCTGGAGTTGTGCCCGGTTGATGGCAACAGGCTCGCCCCCTATTACATGGGACTTAAACATAACTGACGAAATGTGGGTGTACTATAAACACACCTCTGCCCAACCCTTCGGGGAAATAAGGCGTGATGTTATGTTATGTGTTCTAGCCAAATTGATGAAAAATTCTAAATAATTTTGAGATTCTACAGCATGTACCAGAAAGGTGTGGTCAAATTTAAGAGCGTGGTACGGTACCATCAAACTGAACAACTTTCTCCATGGGACCAACAACAGCTTCAATAGGTACCTACTCGACGCAAATGTATGGGACAACTGATAACTTTTCTCGATTACGATGTTGGTCCCATGGAGAAAGTTGTTCAGTTTGATGGTCTGTACCACACCCTTAAATTTGACCACACCTTTCTGATACACCCTGTATAATGGTTTTTTTTTGCGAATTTAGATTCCTATTCAGACTTATTTATGTAATGAGAGATGCTTGATAAGTAACGTAACGTAATCTGAAGAAGTAATTCTTAATTTACGAAAGATTTAAGTACAATATCTGTCTGTAAAATAAGGTTTAAAAACTAATTAAAAGATCTTGCAATATTACACGTATTAAATGTATGGAAGTTCACCATCATCGAAATTTCATCGGACACACGGTTGTCAAGATAATTGTATACATTTCTAGAGGTCAGCTTAACCTCTCATTGTACGGAAAGCTTATAAAAATGCGAAGACTTAACTGGTTTATAGCTTCATATGTCGTCATGAGTATAAGCATAATCAGCCTATAATGTTCCCACTGCTGGGACACAGGCCTCCCTATAATGTTCCCACTGCTGGGACACAGGCCTCCCTATAATGTTCCCACTGCTGGGACACAGGCCTCCTCTCAGTGAGAGGGAGTGGGCCATAATCCACCACGCGGGACCAGTGCGGGTTGGTAGATGTTACATGTCTTCGAATTTTTGGTTTTAGGACATGCCGGTTTCCTCACGATGTTTTCCTTCACCGTTTTGAGAGCAGTGGCGATGAAATTAGTTACACAAAGTAAAGAGCATGTCTTGGATCGAACCTACGACTTACAACTCGTAAGTCGCGGTTATTAGCACTCGGCTACCACTGCTCTCAGTGTATAACCTGCAGAGAAATTGAGTAACACACCTACGATGCCAATTCCGTTTCTTTTGACAGTTCAACAACATTCATTCATGGTTTAGCAGATGAATTGTTCAAACTATATGAAGCAATGGATTACTTCCTTCAAAATCTTTTGGATTGTGATTGATAGTGTGTTACGCAATTAGAGTGCTGATTGGATTAATTAATAAATTAGGTAACTTAGTCACTTACGTATTGGGCACATTCCTCATAGCTTTATGCCGTACGAACACAGCAACTAGAGTCCCGTTCCCTACCACCCCTATCACGAATATAAGGGCGAAGAGCAGCGGTACTATATAAGTCTCCGGCCTCTCGTAATAAGGCTGGTAACTCTCCGAGTGATTCATCAGCATATCGTCGTATGTTTCGTTGTAATCTTCCATCGTGCATATTATCTGGAAAGAGAGAAAAGAGGATTTAGAAAAAAAGGACTACACACAACAACGCACCCGTATTCCCCGAAGGGTCAAATTAAATTAGTTACCGAAACTCCGCAGATGTGGGTATCGTAATTGAAACACGATAAAACAATAAAATATATTTTTTATGTAATATTTTACTGTGATGGATTTCGGCAAAGTAACGCCATACGATCCCATAACTTATTTAAAAGGAAAAGAGCAACGAATTTTGCAATGGGGATGGTCGGGCAAAGCTAATTGTAGATGGCGTAATCATAGCTAGGTCCCTACGGCCTACAATAAATTGGACATTTCGTTCATTCATTCAATTTCGTGTTCATTCATGAGTTTGGTTTAATTTCACTATTTCGTTATGTTCGGTGATTTCAATATTTTTATTCAAGTATTTGACATGGAAAGTGTCAGAATTTAAAACTTAAAATTTTCGTCACAGTCACTTTCTTCAAATTGTTTCTGATTTTTTCAATATCTTCAATTTTTTCAATATCTCTACGAATAGCTTTGAAGCCACCATCTTCTAATTTTAGGGTCTCTCGGGAAATGGTAGACTTAATTTCGGAGTATTTAGGAACACAAGAACGCGTTATTTTCGCAAAAATAAAAGCAAACTCTCTCGCGCCTTGTGTTATTAACTTGTGTTGGGAACTAGCTACGATAGCGTCATTTTGACAGTTGCCTTCCCCATTGCAAAAATGTCATGAGTAATTTTGTTCTGTTCAAATGACACAGGAGTACAATTTTAATGATACATATTCTGTTACGTGACATGGCGTCGTATCGTGTGCGACGCTTTATTATTTTTATGACCAGTTTCAGCAGCCCCGGATAATACTGAAAAGTAAATTATAATCATGTCGTGGGCGTCCACTCAATTGTAGTGTTGAAGATAAATGTCGTTATGTCGCCCACTCAAAAACCTCACCGGTACGTGCGGCTTCGCACGTCAGTGGTAACAAAACCAGTGAGCCCAGGTTAGCCCGGGTGCACTGGATTTTCAACGCTCTGTTTACCGCCGAGAGTTGAAAATCCAACACTGAGTTTGAAAACAGAGCGTTGAAAATCCAGTGCGTGAAAAAAATCGCCCGTGCGTACCTGGGCCTCTTTAGTGCGTACTACGCAAGAGCAGCTCAAGGTCAAAGTGTTACCACTAACGTGCTGTCGACTGTCCTCTTCACTTTCAGCCGTCAATGGCTCGCTACGACACGACGCCGACGTGACAAAATATACATTAAGTGCCCTTTTTATTTTCACGTGTCACAATATCAATCTGCCAGCCTTTTCCCAACTATGTTGGGGTCGGCTTCCAGTCTAACCGGATGCAGCTGAATACCAGTATTTTACATGGAGCGACTGCCTATCTGACCTCCACAACCCAGTAACTGGGTAATACGATACCCCTTGGTAAGACTGGTTGTCAGACTTTCGGGCTTCTGACGACCCGTAACGACTGTCAAAGATCTACGAATGACAGCCGGGACCAACGGCTTAACGTGCTTTCCGAGGCACGGAGGAGTGTCGGTATGTAAAGATGGTCACCCATCCACGGACAACCCCGGCAAGCGTAGCTTAACCTGATGGATCGACCCGTGCGGCTGTTATTACTCCACGCCACGTGCTCCTTATTTTCACGTGTCACGCTAGCAATTATTTTTTGGTATTTTTGTAGCTACATATATTTTTATTGGCAAAGGTCTTTCTAAATAAGCAATAACTTCATTGTAGTGTTGAAGATAAATGTCGTGTCGTTACATGATTAGCTTTAATAATGTTTTGAACATAACTGTTTTCAAATAAAAACAAAATGTGGAAAAGGAGGATCTACCTAAAATAATGCCCAAGTAGGTTCCTACATCAAAATAATGAGAAAATAAAAGCGAAACATTACCCTAACATCTTTACCGTATTTATAACATTACCAAGCTGGGAAGAGTAAATCAATTTTATCGTGTACCTGTAGTAACTCACTTGCTTTTAGCAACGAAAACGTGTATTTCTATGATAAATTATCAATTATCGCAAGGTTACCAAGTCGGGGAAAATAAGTTTCTGACAATATTATAGTTCAATAACAGTCTTTAACTCTAACTTAGAACGCGCCATTTTGGGATCACATTGAGAAAGAATTCATTACAGAGTACTTTTTATACAGGGTGTAACAGACAGCCCTCCGTAAACTAGCAGGGTGCATTCAGCTCCTTATTTTGAATGATATTCCACGGGTAATATTCCCAGGAAAATTTTCTTTTTTTATTGTTTTTCCAGTCACTATTCCTTTATTTCAATGTAAAATAATATTCTCTGTACGCAGCACTCCATTTATGTAAATAAAACAACTAAAATAAAAAAAAAGTCAGCAATGGATGTTGAAACACTCGGCGGCCGAAGGCTCGCTCGCTGCCGTTCACTACGCGCGTTTTGCCGCGATAACGATACATTGCTTGTGAGGTAATAAAACAAATCAGGTTTATTGGATACCCATAACGTTCCTGAAATAATTTCATGTACCGGTCATCGTAGTATGATATACCGAATTCACCCCATCAGTCTGCGGAGGGCTGTCCTTTAAATCATTCGCTCAATATACCATGACAATGATAGATACTGTGTTCCATAAGTAGGGCAGTTCTTTCCATAAAAATGTTACTTTTCATTATTTGCAGCCCTCATTATTACAAAAGTTGGCGCCGTTTGGGACGCGGGAGTAATCTACACCAACAATAGAAGATCAACATCGGAACGACATCATAAAAGTTCAATTCTTTTGGGAATCCTGTGATTTGCAATCGGAGCATTGGTGACCAGTTTTCGAATCGTCATTTATTCCAATGAAGTTAGCAACTCGAGCACAGAGAGAAGACCTGTGTCCCAGCAGTGGGAACGTTATATGCTCATTACGCTAGCAATTCGATTTTGGAACGACTTAACAAATGCTACTCTTTTTTTTTTTGATCTAACTCTCATTAGCCAAGCGTGTTAAAGCAAAAGGAACTTCCATTCATTAACGACCGAACCCAATCACCTATACAGTATGGGGACCACATATGTGCAATAAATTATAGGACATACTTGTTATCGCCTTTTCTGACGATATTCAAAAAAATTACGAAATCGGTCCAGTAATTAGGTCAAAACGTATAGTTTTAATTTTGAGCAAATTTGAACACTCTGTAGAATTGGATCACTAAGTCAATGATTCAATGAACTTGAATCCTTGGACATGTGCGCAAACAAAAAAAAACATGTTCAGCGAACAATGGATTGGACGCTGTGGTGCACCGCAGGTGGCCAGCTCGGTTGTCTAAACAGAGTGTTTACTTTTACTGAATTTATTTTAATATTTATTTTGTTTGAAAATGTAACTTTTTTAATTTACGATTTTTAATTTAATATTTAATTTTGCTATACTTCTGTGGAATAGTATTACTTACGGTATCATTTATTGCATATATGTGGGCTCCATACTGTATATCACCAGTTTTAGCATTCTGGAGATAGAAAATCTATCTATGGTTTTAACGTCCCAATAAGAGATTATGGAATCTTACCGGCTTAACATAGGAACAGATAGAATTATACTGTCGACCATCAATAGTGATCTGTCTTTTACTGAAAATAGGTTATTGGGTTCGGCCGTAAAACGACACCTCTCGACTCTCTTTGATTTATATTGGTGATCTCGACTTGACTCTATATTTGACATGGTAGACGTTTCTTTTGTTTCAATGAGATTTACAGAATCCTTAGAAATCTCGTGAGATAATCTAATTTAATTAGGTAGGTTTGTGTTTCAAATCCAAATTAAAATGTCAAATGACTTTAGTTTGTAATAATAAGTAATTAGAACACGGCGAGTTCGTAGGAAAGCATTAAAAAAAAAATCGGTGTCTCTGGTTTTGTATTTTCGTTTTTTGCCACCGACTGCGAAATCAAAGTATTTTTTCACTTTGTACTGTTTTTAGTTGGAAGTCTGGTTTATTTTTTGTAAAAAGTTTTTATAGAAGAAAATGCTGGAACAACCTCTCGTATATAGGCATTTGAGTCTTAGCCGACGTTTGCACAGACGCGAAAATAACGTGGCGGGATTTTATCGCGCACTGGATTTCCAACTCTCGGTGTTCAGCCGAGCATTGAGAATCCAACAGAGTGCATTCCAACGCGTGGAAAAAACACACTGTTGGATTTTTAACTCTCGGCTCTAAGCAGAGCGTTGAAAATCCAGTGTGCGATAAAATCCCGCCGCGTTATTTTCGCGTCCGTGCGAAATTCGGCTTAATAATTAATTCATAATTCATTTATTCGGATGACATAGATCCATTGGGTTAGTAACAAAAGTCTTAACCTATGTTAGTATCATACTTAACTAATACCTAACACAAACAGTGTACAGGTGACAAGTGACTTCACCAACGCAACGGGTTGTCATGTCTCCCGGCTATAGCGTGTATTGGGTTGGCAACTAAATACTGACTCACTTTCGAATGAAACAAATATTAATATTTGTATTATTTATTAAAGACTATAATTCAACGATATAATCGCCGTATAAATCTATAATTTGTTTCCATCTATCTGGCAAAGATTGAATGCCTTGCTCCCAGAAATCAACGGGCTGCTGTTTAAAAAAGTTATCCAGTGCGCCACTGCGCTAAAATCATTAAAGCGCTGTCCACGCAGAAAGTTTTTAAGAGAGGGAAACAAATGATAATCGGAGGGCACTAAGTCTGGAGAATACGGTGGATGCGGAACTGTAGTCCAGCCTAACTCCTGCAATTGCTGACGTGTGGCGGAAGCAACGTGAGGTCGCGCATTATCGTGTAGCAAGTGGACTTTTCTTCGCCTTTTTTTTTCACAGCAGCCGCGAACTTACGAAACTGATTAACATAGACGTTGGCGTTGATAGTTTGTCCGTCGGGGAGTAATTCATAATAAATCATACCGCCTGCATCCCACCAACAACAAAGCAAAACCTTCCGTTTATGAGTTTGTTCTTTGACTTGGATTGGCGGTTCACTCCTCGTGGTAACCAGTAGGCTTTACGCTTGTCATTCTTATACAGTATCCAGCTCTCATCTCCTGTTACTAAATCACTTAGAAACTCCTTCTGTTTGGGCTGGAGGAGCAACGATTGACAAATCGATATTCGGGCAGCTCGGTTTGCCATACTCAACTGATGCGAAATCCATTTTGCCAGCACTCGCCGATATCCCAGTGCATGCAGTCGCTTTTCGATAGCCGTGTGACTGCAGCCAAGTGCCTGCGCTAACTCGCGAGTAGTAGCATCCGGGTTTTGATTTAATTCTGCCAGCAGCATGTCGACATCCAATATGACTCGTCAACCTGAACGGGCTCGATCCTCTAGTGTTGTATCGCTGGATCGAAAGCGATGAAACCATCGACTTACAGTTGACTGTGTGACTGTGCCCTCTCCAAATGCGTTGTTGATTTTCGCATTTGTCTGCCTCGTACTGGAGCCACGTTTAAATTCGTAAAATATTACAGCTCGAATAGCGTGCTGGTCCATGTCATGGATTAAACTGCCAAAGACGGGCTCTAGCCGCCTTTTATTTATTCAATAATAAAGCTTCTGGAATGTTCTAGATTTATCTAAAAAAGAACTTTCTAGTTCAATTCGATAAGAAGAAAGAATTTTTTTTTTCAAAGTGAGTCAATACTTTGTTGCCAACCCAATAGAAGGCTGTTGGGGCTGCCACGGAGTCTGTTTAGCAGCGAGGCCGTTCTCTTACGCCGTACAGCATTGAAGCAGTCGGTACGTGCCTCAGCGAACATAGATGACGCGCTAAAGAACCGAGGCAGACGAAACAACACTTGAATGCGTTGTTATACTAGATCCGCAGAGCATTGTAGGCCTTTTCGCTGTAGCTAAACCACAGGGTCCCCGAGTACCTGCAATATGCTTTGAACAACGTTATTTTGACCACAGCTGTACATCGGAAGAACCGGCGGGCCAGCATATTAGACCGAACCAACAATGCTCTGCGCTCCCTCTCCATATCTGTGTCGTCTTTCAAATCTTCCGGCACCAAGTGACCCAGGTATTTAAAAGAGTACACCCTGTGACACCCCACGCCGTTCAGTAACACAGGGGGGACAGTGGGGGGACACTTAGTATTGGACTTGAATACCATGTAATGATAAAGCAATCAATTTCACTCAGGTAATAAAACGATAACCCTACAACGACAATTAGGTACTATGGGAGAAACGAACATCTATACACCGTAAGGACTACTCTTGCTTGCAGCGCTCGGCCGCTATAGTAATGCTTGCTAACAGATTGGTCATCGTGTGCACGGGATTTTGTGTTCAAATTGATCAGATATAAGTTTCTTCGATAGTACATACGTGAAACTGACTAGGTACCTACCTACACGTCCTCTCTATAAACGTTTGTGAATTACCGCCTATTATTTTGGAAGTCAGTTTTATTTTTTTGTAAAAATGTTTTTATTTTTCACTTTTTAGTTGTGGTACCTACCCCACACAAACTCTGGTATCACTAAGTACCTGCTAATTAAATTACACTGACAGGAAGTTTTTCACATAACTAAACGAAACTAACTCAAAAACTACCCAAGCAAAACTAATAAATTTTACATGGGACCAACTTCGGTAACCCTCCCGAATAAAAGAATCGTTCAAATCGGATTACTCTGTAAAAAGATACGTGTGGTCAAACATAAAAAAGAAGAATATACGCGTCGACTTGAGAACCTCGTCCTTGTTTTTCGTTGATTAAAAAGAAAGAAGAAGACAGCGAGATTGAGCTATTGAAAAAAAAACCGTTGACTTATAAAACTGTTAGTATTTAAAATACTTACCTACATAAAACAGAAATAATTAACATTTAATTTCATCAAAAACTGTTTCGTATTTATTTTTAATACACAAATAACATACATTTCAATATTGCCACTGAACCCTTCGAAATCCACTGTCTTTCAATTTCGCGCGCATATTTTGTTGTTCAACCGTCAAACGACTTCCATTTACAAACAAAATTCAACCAATCAGTATTGTCAACCCATAAACACGCAAATAGGTACATATTAATAATTTAAAGGTACTCAAGAAGGATCAGCAATTTCCAAGTGGCGTTGTGTGTTAAAATATGAAGAAGAAAAAGAACCTCCTGTATAACTCAACTAACTTCTGCCCGCGACTTCGTCCGCGTGAAATTTCGGCCCTCGACTATTCGACTATTATACCTTTTTTTTTTTTTTTCTTTTTTTTTTTTTCTTCTACTAAAACCCACCCGTGTTCCTTCTGTTGCCTGTGCCGGGGCCACGGTAACTCTTTCGAACATCCCGCAACTGGACGCCTGCCCGCGCTATTAGCATTATTTCTGACTTCATTTCTTTCTGCTCAGCTGCTGGGGGTCGTAGAGTGATGATAAATAGCCTTTCTCAAGATTTGAGCGATCAAATGGAAAGATTTTGCAAAAAAGATTTTATTCAAATCCGACTGGTAGTTCCAGTGATTAGCGCGATCAAACAAAAGAAAAAAAAACAAACTCTTCAGCTTTGTTATATTACTCAATTACATGAAAGTTGATGTTTTCCTGTCAGATTTAATACTTTTTTAAGTGAAGGTAAATCATTTCGGGTGCTGGAGGAAATTGTGTTTTAAAAATATACTTGACAACAAAGAAAATGTTTACTGCTCGACGGTTCTGTGACTTATTAGGTGTGTGACTCTGACATTCAGAATTTTATGACTTTGCTTTGCTTGTGCTGTGATATGTTCTTGTTTATTTTTTTTTTTATGTTATACTTAGGGTGTTCTGAAAGTCTTGAGATACTTAAAAATACTAAGGCGAATAGCCGACGCGAGCTCGTAGTTTGATTGTTTATGTTATGATATACGTTAGTGTCAGTTGTCATTTGATTGCATTCAGTATTGCCGCAGATCGTGTTCGAACAAGTTCACTATAATGGCTTCGTGGACGACTATCGAATATCGCGCAATTTTGCGTTATAACTTTTTACGTGGATTAAGTCCAGAAAACTGAAGCCTATACTTAGTGACGACTGTCCCTTTCGTGCAACCGTCTACAGATGGTACAAACAGATTGAGCGTGGCTGTTTTAACCTAGAAAACGACCCGCGTTCAGGATGACCGGCGGAAGCAGATACTCCAGAAAACATTTCTGCAGTTAAAAATTTAATTGAAACTGACCGGCGAATAACCTCCCGGCAAATAGAGTCCTTACTGCTGATTGGCTCAGCAGCGTTACATTTAATTATTCACCATCATTTAGGTTATAGAAAAGTTTGTACTCTTTGGATTCCACATAAACTTGCCGATGAACAAAAGGAACAGCGAGTTAAATGGTGTACAAAAATGATTGCAAAGTTTGAAAACGGAAAATCTAAAGACAACATTTCAATCGTCACGGGCAATGAAACGTGGTTTTACGAGTATTATTACGACGTGCCCACAAAGCAACAAAATAAAATAAGGGTGATAGAAGGCGAAGAAACTCCGACTGAAGTAAAAAAATCTAAATCGATAAAAAAGAAAATGATCGTGTTTTTTTTTTCGGTATTCGGGGAATTATTGAACATGTAGTTCTCCGTGAGCAGAAGACTGTAAACGCTGCTTGGTACACCACTGTATGACTTCCTCAACTTATTCAGGAATTCAAGAAGCTTCGTCCAAAGTCACACTCTGCACCTGGTATCTTCATCATGATAATGCTCCGGCACATCGTGCTGACGTTACATGCCAATTTTTGCGAGATGCCGGCTTGAAACTTCTTGAACTACATCTACGAACGCCTTACAGCCCAGACTTGGCGCCATGTGACCTTGGACTGTTTCCTTTCGTGAAAAGTAAATTGAAAGGGCAAAGATTTCGGGACGAAGAAGCTTTACTTTCGGCCTGGGACAATATATGTGCGGAAATTCCTGAACAGAAATGGAAAGACATTTTTAGTGATTGGTTTATAAGGATGCAGAAGACAAATAAAGTTAAACCTCAAGACTTTCAGAACACGCTACGTACTATCTAGCAACTCGCCGCTGCTTCGCCCGGTGTCTTCGACTTGACAAAACATCGAGATTTCTTCATTGCAAGTAACTTTTATGTTAATGTATTAACACAAAATCCTTCCGGAATAAATTCTCTAAAAGATTGTGAAAACCGCATCAAAATGCGATGCGAAATTTTGAAGAACAACGCGGTCACACCGACAGACACAAAAAGCGACTTTAATTTATAATATGTACAGATGTCATTTTACTAATCAGATCTTCATAGGTTTTATAAGTCAGCTAGTACACAGTACCGTCGAGGCCCAAATCGAGACAAATGTTTGAACTGTCCGCCGTGTCGCGACCACACAACCGAACGTCGTATTCCTTCGGTAACTAATAGAGGGCGATAAAGACGCGTACTTACGGAACTGTTGTGTGGATTTAATGACACAGAACATTTGTCTCGATTTGGGCCAAAGTTATGACCTAAAATCAAAGTAACCCCCCGCCTTGACGGTACAAAACCCTGTTAATAAAAACATTATTATATTGTTGGCGTACTACTTCTGTTGTTGAGAGAGATTTATCTTTTTTTTTTTAATTTGCCAGTGACTTATCTCCCTACGTGTTAAAAATTCAAACGCCAAATGCCGCCTGAATACTTAACGAGCCCTCTGCCATTCATAATTTGTCATTCCACGGGACTTCAATGCCAATCACTTCATAAAGCTACGAATACCTACTTCAGCGGGTTTATAGAGTTAAAGTTATTTTTTAAAAGATATGAAGGGAACGTGTTTTGAGCCTGCATCAAGCACTTGTTAACTTGTCAAGTTTAAAAACGCACAATGAAGGGTTCCTTAGTTGGGATGAATTTGTCTCAAGAACAGACTTAACATTGTAGTTGAACAACATGTTCTCCCATACATTCTAATTGCAAATGTAAGTTTGTACGCACAATATTGGAAGATTTACTATGTTATTTTAAGACCATAGAGTTCTTATAGGTTTTCCTGTAATCTATAAGTATAGAACTTTTTTCTGTATTTTTCTCAAAATTTTAGGCTCCGTAGTTTTGGAGATAAGGAGGGGGGAATGGTCAATTTTCATCTATTTCCTTAAACTTCAAAAGTATTTATTTTATAACTAGCACTTCCCGCTCGACTTCGTCCGCGTGGATTATGTACTTTAGTATCCCGTTAGGGGTAGATTTCAAAAAACCCTGATACACGTTATTCTTCATTTTCGGTTTTAAGTATAAATACTGAGGAGCCAGTGGCTAAGTAATAGCAGCCGCACAGGTCAATCCATCAGGTTAAGCTACGCTGGCTGGGGTTATCCGTGGATGGGTGACCATCTTTACATACCGAGACTCCTCCGTGCCTCGGAAAGCACGTTAAGCCGTTGGTCCCGGTCGTCATTCGTAGATCGTTGACAGTCGTTACGGGTCGTCAGAAGCACGAAAGTCTGCCAACCAGTCTTACCAAGAAGTAGCGTATCACCCAGTTACTGGGTTGTGGAGGTCAGATAGGCAGTCACTTCATGTAAAATACTGGTATTCAGCTGCATCTGGTTAGACTGGAAGCCGACTCCAACATAGTTGGGAAAAGGCTAGGCAGATTGACTGAAGTATAAATACTGAGTTTCGAGTTAATCGGACCGCGCGTTAAAATTACTCCATACAAACTTTGACACCCCCTATCCCCTTTTTGCTTTTAACCTTTTATGCTGACAGTTGCTTTAAGCTTTTTCGTCAGTACGTTGTACTTCTGAAGTAAAGGTGATAGGTGGTGGCTCTTTAGAGCATTCTGTATCACCTTCTACACGTGCAGCTTGTCGGAGAAATATTTGCAGGCGTTGTATGGAGTCCTTCGTGTCCAATTTAAGAACGCTTTCAGAAAACTGATGGGGTTGTCATGGCGTTGTAGTCAGGGATGTTTGCGTCGGTGCATGTATGTAAACAAAAATGAGAAATTTCATAATTTACTTAGATAAGTATTTGTGCCAAGTTTCAAGTTTATGAACTCAAGGAACAAGATTTTTCATACAAACAAAATTTCCTCTTTTCACCCCCTTAAAGGTAGAATTTCCAAAAATTCTTCCTTAGTAGATGCTTATAACATAAAAGGCATCAACTGCCAAAATTTTAAGTTTGTAGCCGCAGCGGTTTAGACACTGCCTTGATGAATCAGTCGGGACAAGTAATCTAAACTAATATTATAAAGAGGCAAAATTTGTTTTTAAGTTTGTATGTAGGGAGTAATCTCTGGAACTCCCAGTCGGATTTAGAAAATTCTTTTTGCATTTGATAGCCTAATTCTTGAGGAAGGTTATAGGCTACTTAACATCACGCTATGACCCTTAGGAGCTGAGCCAATTGAGAAAAAGTCAGAAAGAACGCTAAGCGAAAACGAAGTAATAGCACGAGCGGGCGATGCAATGTGACGGGGTGGGCCGGGGGGACAAGAAATTTCACGCGAATGAAGTCGCGGGCAGAAGCTAATTATATATATTACAGATTATAAAAAAAAATCTTTGAAACACTCACAGTGAGCCCTTTCAATTGACACACGGTTCAGAGTGCAAAACTTTTTTTTAATTTTCATTTTTGTCTCCCAAACGTGACACCCATATCAAAAATTAATATATTTACGTAACACATCCGTGTTGGGGTCACGCATATTGATACTTTTACCCAATTCCAACTTAATCGGTCAATTAGATTCGGAACAAATTAGCTGTGACAGACGGACAGACAGATACACGAGTGATCCTATAAGAGGTCCGTTTTTTCATTCGGACATACAAAGCCCAAAAAATAACAGTTTAATTCATGGGTCGCCAAATTTTTAGCCCAAGGGCCAGACTAACTCCTATACTAAAGCCCCCAAGGGCCAGACTAACTCCTATACTAAAGCCCCCAAGGGCCAGGACCTAGCTAGCTCCTCATAGCAACATACTGTAGTTTTGAATTACGCGCAAATTTTCGTTTTGCTTATCTTACTCGGCGAGTAAGATATCGATAGCGCGGGTCGGATTGTTGGCGCTCGCGGGCCGGATCTGACCCGCGGGCCGTAGTTTGGAGACCACTAGTTTAAATAATAGTTTAGGTATAGATAGTCGTCTTCGTTATTGTTTTGTCACTTTTGACAACATCATCATCATCTGCCAGCCTTTTCCCAACTATGTTGGGGTCGGCTTCCAGTCTAACCGGATACAGCTGAATACCAGTATTTTACATGGAGCGACTGCCTATCTGACCTCCACAACCCAGTTACTGGGTAATACGATACCCCTTGGTAAGACTGGTTGTCAGACTTTCGGGCTTCTGACGACCCGTAACGACTGTCAAAGATACACGAATGACAGCCGGGACCAACGGCTTAACGTGCTTTCCGAGGCACGGAGGGGTCTTGATATGTAAAGATGGTCACCCATCCACGGACCAACCGCGGCAAGCGTAGCTTAACCTGACCGATCGACCCGTGCGGCTGTTATTTCTTAGCCACAAGCCCCTCTTGCCACTTTTGACAACAATTCCCAATAAATTTATACGTTATTAAAGTTGAAATTATTTAACTGTCAAATAGACAAAATAATAGTCGACTAAAACCTAGTAATTTACAATGTATTGTAAATAACAAAATTGTAAATAACGGCGACGAAAGTCTAGAAAAATTGATAGTGTTTGGAAACACCGAAGGCAAGAGATCGCGCGGTCGCTTACCAACAAGATGGACCAATCAAGTCAAAGACTCGTCGTCGTTCAAATTCTACACGGTCATAAGAGACGCGATGGACAGATACCGATGGAGGCAGATCATCCGCTCCCGATGCAACACTCAGGCTGACCACGATCCTCAGACATGAGGGACCGACCCCAGAGAGAGAGAGTAAACAACAATATAAAAAAAAAAAACTATTTACAATAGGATGATTGAAAATAGCTGTAATTAAAAGTGTATTCGACCGTAAAATAGATACGAAATATTTTAGACAAAGTTAATGTGATATTCTACGCATGCAAACACTCTAAACTTATTTACTTTTTATTTTATAATTCATTCGGATTTTCTAGTGAAAATAGCATTTATAAAATGAAAGTTAAATGATTTTTTTGTATAATTAAAAACATTTTTTTATTCAAAATGTTTATTTAATTTATGTTATTTGGATGTCAAGCGAATGGCCTACCTGATGACATTAGGTCACCGCGACACCTATTGACATTGCATTACTTATGCCTATCAGGGTTTCGATTAAAACTATGACTGCTTAAACATCTCTCTACAGCGGAGTATCTTGAGCCTACAGAAAAGCTTCCAACGGGCCACCAATTACCATGGCCCACCTTTTATGGCTGATTCCTATAATTTACGGACCGTTATTGGTTAAAATTAAGACTCTTGTATCTTTACCAATACTGAAGCAAATACCTCATAGCTTTGAATAGTACTTAGATGTATAGCAAAAATATGACGAAGGCGGCAAAATTTAATTAACTTTACAATGGTAAATTTTCTTCCCCGTGAAGATTTGGGTAATTAACTTTTTTTAAATAAAAATTTTAATATTTCGCACCTTTGTTAATTTAATTAATATTGGTGGTTTTCTGTGCATAGGTACTGGAAGCGGGCGCGAGATAGTGCAATATTGCTGATGCATTGGTAAAAGTCACAGCGTCATTTTCAAGATTGTGGTCTCGCTACCGGGATACTGATGAGGTAGCTCAGCGGCACACTGGGAATATTCGGGTAGCCACCGCTAGAAAAGACAGCTTTTTACAAATTACGGCGAGAAGACAACCTAACGTTACGACTAGGCAATTGGTTCTGAAGTTACAGTCGGAAAACCAGATCCTTGTTAGCGATCAAACTGTCAGGAGGAGACTGCACGAAGTTATCCTTCATGCTCGAAGATTACTTCGGATTCCAGCACTGCGACGAGGCAATCACAGACGAAGATTAGAATGGGCAAACTAACATTTGGCTTGGAGTGATCGTCAATGGTCTAGGATGTTATTTTCAGATGAATCCCGGATCGGCTTCTATCCAGATACACGAAGAATACGTGTTTGGCGGACACCTGGATGTGAGAGCCGCCTGTGAAATCCACAGGAAGTCCATCCATATCAAGGTGGAACAATCATGGTATGCGCGGGACTACGTCTATAGGCGGGAGAACTGACCTCGTTTGGGTACACGGCAACTTAACGGCTGCAAAATACCCTGATGAGGTGCTAGCACCTGTAGTCCAACCACACCGGTTGCAAATGGGTCAAGATTTTATGCTTATGCATGATAATGCCCACCCACATACGGATCGAGTGGTAACTCAATGGCTACAGCAACATAATGTGGCGACCCTGGACTGGCCCGCGCAGTCCCCAGATTTAAATCCGATTGAGCACGCGTGGGATATGCTGCAACGAAAGGCTTTACAAAATTTTTCCGAAAATTTAGTAATAGACGGTAGACTTTTCATGCATATTCGTCGAACCTGGGACCTTATCCCACAAGGCGTAATTGATAACCTCCTTTTGAGTATGAATAATCGTTGCAGATACGTTATGTAAACATTCGAGATGCTTTTACAGATTATTAATTTTTATTGCATACAAAACTTAATGTTTCATATAATTTTCTTTTTTTTCTTTAATCACCAAAAACAATAAGATTGATAGATACTCTATAATATGCATGCAACTGGCATGTACTTGTTTGAAGTATCGGTTTTTGTGAGAAAACATAATGAATTCTTTAGATTCAAAGGTGAAAATTACACTAAACAGAGACCAAGAGATGCAACAAAAATTTTAGTTCCTTTTTGTAATACAAATCTAATTAAAAAGAATGTTTATCATATGTGCATAACAATTTTTAATAAATTACCTAAGATCATAAGGGAGCTCCCATTTAAATATTTTAAAATTAAACTGCGTCAATGGCTAATAGAAAAATGTTTTTATAGTTTACGAGAATTTCTACAACATAAATAAATTTTATTTATTTTTTGTTTTTTTTTTTTATTTTAAGCTTCCTAATGTTTTATGGCGTATCTATTTTTTATCTTAACATAGCATAGCATAGCATAGGTATTAAGGTTAATTTTTAAACCACACTTATAGTAAGTACATTAGGTTAGATAGGATTAGATTAAAACCATAATTTATCAATTGTATTTCTTCTATTAAGATCTTGGTTTGAATTTAGAGTTAAGGCATTAGGAGTTAGGGTATTAGAGCAAGTATTTGTAATTATCGAAAATCGTAGTTTAAGTTAAGGTATTTAAGTTCAAAAAAGAACAGAATAGATTATCATTTATCTTTTCTTGTTGAGAATTTTTGATTATCTGTAGTATACAGGGTGTAAGGGACAGCCCTCCGCAGACTGATGGGGTGACTTCATTATATCATACTAAGACGGCCGGTATATGAAATTATTTCAGGAACGTTATGGGAATCCAATACACATGATTTGTTTTATTACCTCACACGCAATGTATCGTACCGTAGCAAAACGCGCGTAGCGAACGGTAGCGCAGCGAGCTTTCGGCCGCCGAGTATTTCAACATCCATTGCTGATTTTTTGATTTTAGTTGTTTTATTGACATAAATGGAGTGCTGCATACAGAGAATATAATTTTACATTGAAATAAAGGAATAGTAACTGAAAATACGATTAGAAAAATGTCAATTTTCATGAGAATATTTCCGATGGAATATGATTCAAAATAAGAGCTGAATGCAGCCTGTTAATTTGCGGAGGGCTGTCCCTTACACCCTGTATTTAGTATCAGCATTGCACCCGTGCGAAGCAGGGGCGGGTCGCTAGTATAGTATAAATGTAGAAATTTTGCTTATGGTGACACAATGGGCGGTCTTGTCGCTAAAAGCGATCTTTTACAGTCAACCTTTGGATGGATTAAAGGTAGAAGGATAGACAATAAACAATAAGTTTAATTTTAGCACATTTTTAACTTTTTTATTTTTTTCTATAAAAGCCCTTTTCAGACATAAACTCAGATTTTTATTTAATTTCCTGTTGGGTACAAAATAACTGCACATTTTGATATAAGGATAATTAAAGAAATTCTTTATTTATAGTTTCGTTTCAATACATGAACAATTAAAATGCTCGTGGCTAAGTAATAACAGTCGCACGGGTCGATCCATCAGGTTAAGCTACGCTTGCCGGGGCTGTCCATGGATGGGTTCTTTACATACCGAGACTCCTCCGAACCTCGGAAAGCATGTTAAGCCGTTGGTCCCGGCTGTCATTCGTAGATCTTTGACAGTCGTTACGGGTTGTCAGAAGCCCGAAAGTCAGTGACAACCAGTCTTACCAAGGGATATCGTATCACCCTGTAATTGGGCTGTAGAGGTCAGATAGGCTGTCGCTCCATGTAAAATACTGGTATTCAGCTGCACCCCGTTAGACTGGAAGCAGAGCCAAACATAGTTGGGAAAAGGCTAGGCAGATTGACATGAACAATTAAAATATTCCTAGATTGTGTTGATGTTTGTATTAAAATGTATCTCACATTATTATGTGTAGTTGACGGGGTCCGCTAGGGCCGATGCCAGCTAGGGTTGCGGGATGTTCGAAAGAGTTACCGTGGCCCCGGCACAGGCAACAGAAGGAACACGGGTGGGTTTTAGTCAGTAAAAGTCTGACACGCCCTCCCGCTCCGCCCAGAGCGGGAGAAGTCAATTGATGATTTCCCATCCACGAAAAAAGAAAAAAAAATGTGTAGTAATTGTATAGAAGAAGATGATTAATTATTTAGGATGGATGGATTAGGATATGAAAATCGGCTTTGTTTTTGAATTCTTTTCGCAGGATGTATGTGTAATAAAAAATGTCGCACAAGTCACTACAGAAGCGTCATGCCCTAGAGCGAAAAAGGTTCAAAGGAAAGCGTATGAGTATGACATCCGTGAGCAGGTGGCCTACGCAAGTAATCTCGCTCTCGATGTGTGCGATATGAAAGATTGGGCATCAATAAATTGTCACGTCAAATCTAACTGTCAAAGATGGCAGCGTTTTTGATGCGATGTCGTTACTCGTTATAGCTCTTTTAATTGTTCAATAAGGAACACAGAATGTCCGTTTCATACAGATATTTGCAATTAATATATTATAATATATTTATTACTATTATGTACGTCAAATGTTTGTTGGTCCCAAGGCGATTTACGACGATGTCATTTTCAAGTGTTTTTTCACGTCAATACGTAAAGAAGAAAACTGTGAAAAAAAACTTACAAAATTGTCGATTGTCGGACTGTTGCCTGTCACCATTCACCTGTCGGTTATTAAATAGGCCCCTGCATAGCTATTCCCAACCGTTCGACACGCTGTCGTGTCAAAAATGACACTTTTTTTATTACCGATTTGCCTTGCTCCCGACAGCAAATATTTATCGGAATAATAGCGATCGTCTAGTTGATTTAAAACTGTTATAACTTTCCGGTTTCAGAGTTGTGAACGGCCTTTAGAGGAGTCCTTTGATCACATTTATTGATGTTTGAATCGGCACGGAACCGTATCGAATGGACTTAAACGCTATTTGATATATAAATGAAAACAACTGAAATAAAATCGATACACTTTCAACTGTCATGATATCGAGCCTTTTCAGGAAGAACATCGTAAGCGACAATTTTCACTTTTTACAGGAAACGGTTTTTTCTTCCTAATTAACGATGTTTTTCATTTACGATGATAATTTCTTACAACAATAAAGTCGTGTAAATTTAAAATTAAATTTAAGAGTAATCGCGACAAGATGTAAAACTGTCTAATTGAAGAGGTTACGAAGAAAATATAGTTTTGTGATATTTGGCGCTTACGATGTTTTTCCTGAAAAGGCTCGTTAGGAGACACAATAACTTAAATTTCTATTGTAACCTATCACTAGCCGGTCGATCGATATCTGAGGGGTCTGTGGGACACATTTAAAAAAATAGATTCTGATCTGATTCGTAGGATGTTGGTATGTTTTTTGTGGCAACGCTTGGTAAGTAGCGTTCGGGAATATCCAGCTTTACATAAATGTTTGAATAAACCGTATAATAAAGTAGTAAGATACGTGGTAGTGTATATGTCGCAGCCGAATCGTATAATACGGCGTAATGTATTGTAAAGTAAACATTTATTTGCTTGGATTGTAGGTTCAGTAAATAAGATGTGACAACCCATAACGTCTAGCCGAAATACATAAAGGCGCTTTTTTTATTACGGCTGATAGACTTTCAGCTAGATTATCATTGTGTTACGTTTTACATACTCAAGTTTAGACGTATTGCAGAATGGCTTATCTGCAGTCACAATGAGTGTTTGGTGTGGCTTCTAATGCTGAATCGGTCGCATGGTGATCGCAAGCGCTACTGCTGATCATGAGGCCCTGGGTTCGGTTCCCAAGTCGGGCAAAGTGTTATTGGGTTTTTCCATCTGGAATTTCTCAATAACAGCCCAGAGTCTGGATCTGTGCCCGGTAGATGCCAATAGGCTCGCCCCCTATTACATGGGACTGAAACATAACTGGCGAAATGTGGGTGTACTATAGGTACATCTCTGCCCAATCATTCAGGGAAACAAGGCGTGGTGTTATGTCATGTTATAATATCTTCCCAGCTAAAGCACTAGGAAGTGGTGAAGGCGGGCGTTTTGGGGGACTGTCTTATGTAATTTTTGACATTCGAAAAGTGCCGATTCTCAGCCTAGTTTGAATTAATGACTTTTAATTTGATTTGATATTTAACGAAGGCATTCGATTTCTACGTTATCAGTATGATCGCACATGTTGGGTTACCGAAGTACAGTCGTCTATTAATGCACTAAAGTCCACTGATTACAAAAATATCGCTTGGTTAGACAGACGCAATCAGATTACAATATGGAAAAGCGGTGAATCCAATATAGGATGGAAAAATCGTTTTCCCGCAAGCGCGTCCAGTAAAAGTCCGTTACGTCGACTCTTTTTTTTTATGGATGGGAAATCATCAAATGACTTCTCCCGCTCGGGGCGGAGCGGGAGGGCGTGTCAGACTTTTACTGACTAAAACCCACCCGTGTTCCTTCCGTTGCCTGTGCCGGGGCCACGGTAACTCTTTCGAACATCCCGCAACCCTAGCTGGCATCGGCCCTAGCGGACCCCTTCAATATTGCTGACATCTCTTTGAGGCGCGCGTGGAACACAACGCGCCGTCGACTCGGGCCTGGTCCTTACTGGACGGCGAGATACCCATTGCTCGCCGTCCGCAAGCCCGGGCCACGGTGGCCGGGAATCGGCTGCCAATTCCCGACGCCCAGGGCGTCTCCTGCGGCGACTAGGGGCGTGAGAGCACAAAGCTTGCCTCTCCCTCACGCGTCCCGTCTCCTCCTTCGCGAGCATTACAGCTTCGCAGAAGGAGGTAATGGCTTCCCATGTAGTTACGTCGACTCTGACGTCTAAACTTCACTTTTACAAACTTCATCTTCCCTAACACCCTGTATGTATTAACAAAGTAGGTACTTACTACTAACGCAAAACTTGTAAAAACAAAAAGATTATATTACTAATTAGTAACCACACGGGGGCACCACATGGAGTCAAATATCATGTCTCAACTTCGGAGCCAACAATCGAGTACAAAGCCCAAACTGCGGCCAAGAAACTGGGCATCCTAAATAGGGTGAAGCGATACTTTACGCCTGGACAGCTTTTAACTCTCTACAAAGCGCAAGTTCGATCCTGCATGGAGTATTGCAGCCACCTTTGGGATGGCTCAGCTAAATACCAACTTGCCGCGCTTGATTCGGTGGAACGCAGAGCTAAGAGGCTCATTGGCGACGTAAGACTGGTGGGTGCCAAGCTTCACAGCTTGGCTCATCGCCGCAAGGTTGCCTGCTTGTCAGTCTTCTACAGATTGTACTTCGGTGAGTGCGCTCGAGAACTCCACGACCTCATTCCGCCGGCCCCCTTCTACCATCGGACATCTAGACGCACTGCAGGTTACTAGTTGTTATTCCACCAATTCGCACTAAGCGTTTCCAAATGTCTTTTGTGATGCGCACAGCAAAGGAGTGGAACTCTCTGCCTGCGTCTGTGTTTCCGAACGTATACAACCCCGATCTCTTCAAAGTGAGAGTTAACAGGCTTCTTCTGGGTAAGCTCGCTCCATCGTCGACTTTGTCTCTGTTATCTCTGACCTAGATTAGAGTCAAGAGCAAACCTATTTTAAATAAAAAATAACGATTATAGCCTACACAATATTTCACATCCCAAAAAAATAACATTTTACTAATAAAAAACGACCTGCATATCACCATCCACATTTTTTTAATAACTGTTACTGGCTCATTACTCGTATATCTAAAAAAAATGGTAGATACGGTCCATTCAAATATTGTAGTGCAGCATGTGACGCCAATATTTTACAATGCAATTCAACTAAGAATAGGAATGACCATGCGCCATATTGTGACCTTTTAGCAAAACAGCACCTCGTTTACTCATTTTGGAGCAAAATCAGTGAGATATAACAAAACAATTTTTAGTTTAAAAAATACTAAAAAACACGCTTATAACACGCACTAAAAATGTTAAAATAATTAAATTGACTTGTATTAGTTAAGGTATAAGTACCTATGCAGCTTGTCACATCTTTTATATGCAATGATTAATTCAAAAAGCGTCGAGCACTTTGTTTAAATTAACTACATAGAAGTACGCACAACTAAAAAGAGCTCCACGCTTTTTGAATGAATCTAAAGTCTAAAGTCAATGAAGTTATGATTTGACCAGATTAATTAGTTTCATTACCCAGCTCCTGGCTCCATCATCCAGACCCTCAACACCAAGTGCAATTTATTGGACTCATCAAAACGAATTATATGACCCGAAACTCGAAGGGTTTACTAATAGCCACTGTAGAGTTCCACTATCCACTTCTTGGCTCCATCTACAGACCCTCGACACTAAGTGCGATATATTGGATTCATCAAAACGAATAATATGAGCTCAAAGTCGAGGGGTTTACTAGTAGCCACTGAAGAATACCACTACCCACCTCCTTGTTCCATCATCAGACCCTCGTTACCAAGCCCAATCTATTGGAATCGTCAAAACGAATCATATGAGCCCAAACGCGAGGGGTTTACTAGTAGCCGCTGAAGAGTTCCACTTCCACCTCCTAGCTCTATCATCAGATCAGCTCCAAAATACCAAATTATAGTATTGTCCTTCGAATACAAAGTTTATTTTCGATACGACAATAATTATAAGTAGGTTAAAATTGACTTCCAAGATTTTTTAACATTGTTTGTCAGTTAGTTACAAGTAATGTTAATAAAAGCGTGTTAAAAACAAAAACTTGGAAAATCCATAAGTGCACGCCTCACAGACAGAAAAATATTGACGATCATTTTTACG
Source organism: Fissipunctia ypsillon (assembly GCA_947568875.1). Taxonomy (NCBI): domain Eukaryota; kingdom Metazoa; phylum Arthropoda; class Insecta; order Lepidoptera; family Noctuidae; genus Fissipunctia; species Fissipunctia ypsillon. Next base: position 18,304,085 of record OX387660.1, on the reverse strand, counting down.
GAAAAAAATCTAAGAAAATTCATCGATTTTCGTACTTCATCACAGTGATTTTTTAAATATCTTTTGAACGGTTATGAGTTTGATAAAGAAAATCAATAGGGCTCATCCGGAGGATGAAAGAAAACTTATAGAAGAAGATTTAGATGAATCCATTGTGTGTGACGACATGAATCGTGACGACAAACAGACACACTTCCCAACGGAAAGGACAAGTAATTTTTTATGGATGGTATATAAAAGTACTTCAATTTATTCCCATTTCATTTACCTAATTTTGCCTGTGTTCCACCAAATATACTGAATGTGCACCAAAATATGGTCATTAAAATATGTCATAACGAGCATCTATTTAACAACTGTTGCAAATTTGTAAAAATAGTAATACACCTAATTTTAAAAACAAGCATTTATTTTTTTAGTTTTACTTCAGATAATGCACTGCAAAATGTATTTGAATCAAACACCAATTAATGTCCAATGTAGCTTTATTAATAAAAAATGAAACCAAAACTAACCTAACCTAACCTAAAATATGTAAATGGGTATACAGTACTAGGATGCATACTAAATATTTTGTGTAACATTCAGGAATATTTGGTGCACGATCAATATTTTTCGGGGAAGAATAAAATAGTTATTGTTACAATAGAATATTTGCAGCGCACTACAATAAAAAAGTGTTATATCTTGGTGTTAATTTGGAATTTGTTTGATGTAACATATTTTGTTGGCCGAGTAGTTTAATTATAGTAAAACAATTAAACGGGTTTAAGATCAATATTTTAGAAATGCATACATAGATGTACCTTTAGATTTTTGGTGAACACAAAAATATTATCCATTTTTATTACATTTCTTGTTATGTCAATATATATTTATCTAAAAATATATTAAGTCTCTAGTTTTTAAAACTTCCCTGTTAATGGATGAATTCCATGTATAATTGAGAGTATAGAAACGATTTTATGTCGGAAAATTTCGACAAGGCGACAAATCGAGAGTACAGCATTCTCACACGCTGAAGCGTTGTGAGGCGTGCAATTACAAGCATAAGCATAAGTATAATCAGCCTATAATGTTCCCACTGCTGGGACACAGGCCTCCTCTCTTCGAGAGGGAGTGGGCTGTAATTACAAGAACAGATAACAACTTTAACTAAAGCAGATAAAAATAAATTTTCGTTTCAAGCCGTATATTTCCAGTTTCAGTTGACAGAACGAGGTCATTGACGTTCTATTCTTAAAAAATGGCATTGTATAGGTACATGTTGTCAATTCTATAACCCTGAAAGACTTTGGCAGAAATTGCTATTTTTTTTGCGTATACTGGCCCTATAGTCGAGAGAGAAATCCCGCAGGACCCAGGAGCTTACTACTTTAGATCAACCTGATTCATGCGTCTAGGGATTCTCTTGTTTTTGCAAGGTCTGTTGTTATCGCTCCTATATACATATATACTCGTACGTAGGTATGTAAAATATCGGAACCTTCTCAAAAAACTTCGTAGGTACACTTTATCACACTTTATCATGAAAAGAGAATTGTTTTATTGATTTTTTGGGATATGGCTGACAAGCCCATGACCCACCTGAATTATGGACATGCTGACCACCCACCAGATAATAAATTATTATGTTGTGTATCTTCTAGTCTGTGCTAAATAAATCTATTTTCTTTATTCCTTTCAGGGGCATTGCGAAAGCTTTGCCATCCCAGAGACAGTTCGCGGCAAGAGACTCGCCCTCTATTTAATGCGACTTCCATATAACAAGCGCAATGTGGGTGTACTGTACTGTAATAAACAGGTACATTTTACGAGGGATAGGTAGAAGGTGGATGTTACGTCATCTGAATTAGATCACTAAAATTACTCTTCTAAGCAACTTAAGGTTAAAAGATTATCACTATAGGAATTTACGCAGCCTTTTCGATTTATCTTTTACAGTAGATAAACATAAAAATGTAAATTAGTGTCACTTAATCGAGAATTCTTTAGAAAAATCGCTCCAGTAAACTCTTGGGAAGCTTAAGGCGAAGATAGTTTGTTTGAAACAGTTTCTTTTCAAAGTTCTTTGGTTGCGTGGGGAGTTCTGCTTTGTCAACTAATCCTTAAGGGTCATTTTGCCGCAGATACGATACATTTGTCACCTTGTATTTATGTCTGAAAATTTAGGGCAAGACTTAGGGCCTGTATTTCAGCTTGATACTCAGAGCCGTCTCTTAAAAATAATCCATCATTAACTTTTAATATCAAGTAGGTATATTTATGAACGCTATCAATCAAAAGCATCCACAGGTTGCGAACATTTAAATTTTTTGAGATATGCTGGTCGTGGGGCTCGTGGCTAAATGATAACAGCCGCAAGGATGATCGAAGGTTAATTATTATTAATCTTTATTTGTTCCCCTCTGTGCGCCTCGGCTGTCATTCATAGATGTCAGAAGCCCAAAAGTCTGACAGCCAGTCTTATCAAGGAGTATCGTGTTACCCAGTTACTGGATTGTGGAGGTCAGAGAGGCTGTCGCTCCATGTAAAATACTGATATTCAGCTGCATCTCTTTAGACTGGAAGCTGAACCCAACATATTGTAGTTGAGAAAAGGCTCTCTTAAATTTATATATATCTGTATACATATATTATAGTTAGTATGTATGTATGTGTATTATAAGTTTATAACCTATTTATATACTTGTGTACCTATTCTATTTATACCTAATTCATTCTGATTATTTTCAATAGTTTTTTATCATTGTTCCTCTCAAACAGAGCGCCTGCCATCTAATCCCGAGCGATCCCGATTTTAATTACTGTGAATGTGAAGACTATGTGGGTCTTTGTTTTTTTTTCTCTCAGCTTTAATCATAGTCTGCCAGTTTGAGTAAATTATGCGGCCTACCCAAATGTCCTTTCTTTGGTATTGTTCGTCGAATCGTTGAGCTCCTTAACTTTTAAGTTGAGCTGTACGATTACTTACAGATGCTTGCACTGACTGGACAGGTCCACTCAATCTGTGTGGTTCTTTCCTCAAAAGACCATTTCAGACACCAACCTTCATGGTCTTCACATGATCTGACCAAGATTATGTCTGGACTTTAAAAGAGACTGTGACCTCTGAGTTTGTTTCGGCCTTTTTTCTCAGAGTAGTCAGATAGGAAACGCTGGCCTCATCTAGTTTAAAAAAAAAATTGACGTGTAAAAGTGTTTGTATAAACCTACTTACAGAAATAAAATCATTTATCATTAATCTGTTCACCACCCCCGATTGATTGGTAGAGAATGCTTAAGGCATTAAGTCTGCCCTTGTACTTTTTTTGAGTGTGAAAAGTTTAAATAAATTTACAAATAAAAATAGGTTAGGCAGATTGATAAGATATGCTGGTTAATTAAAGTAATTAATTGATTACGTTTTAATTACGTCTCTGAGCCACATACAAGTTAGTGAGAAAATGTAACAGTACTGAAGTATGTTTATGAATTTACCTCTGTCTATCCCTTTGGAGAATACCTAACCGTGATAATATGTTAAACACAAAATAACATCACAAAATATGAATATCACTGGTTTAGAGTTAAATTCGTTCGGAGTTTTATTGAAATCTCTTTTCGTTAACGAACTGTTGAAAAACTTGGGTTTTTCGTGAGTTGTTTTGTAGTTGTTCACTGTGTTACGAGATTTTGCGTTTTGGTTTTATTATTACCTACGTGCATGCGGGGTTTAGTCGCAGCACGGTGCTTTTATTTACGTTATATTTATTTTAATAAAATATTGCGGTGATAATGCGTATGACAGACAAACAACCAGTGCGCTCTTAAGGACATCATTCACAGTTCATTCATGTTTGGGCTAAATAGGAAAATAAACAAAAAAAAGTCATTTATATTCCGAAAGAGTACGTATTTCTCTTTATTATTTCTATGGGACTATCCGCCGTCAAGTTACGAACAACGTATGCTTTCAGAACATATCAATTTTTGTTTAGTATTGGCGTGTGCTAGCAGCTGATATACTTACATAAGGCAAATATTTTAATGTAATGTTTTGTAATGTTAATTGCTTTGAACACTATGGTATTGAGTCATTTTTTTCTAACTTAACAGACAGCTGTGCTGATGGGGAGTTTGTTCCGCCACTTCTTCCCAGCTAAATCAGTAGGAAATGATGAAGGGTGGGCGTTTTGGGGGACTGTCTTATATCATTTTGACGGTTTACTAATGTTTCACCAAAACCCCGTCGACAAATTAGTTTACAACCAACGTTTTATACATATAATATTTATTTCACAAACAACTTAGTCCACGTATGTTTTATTTTATAAACACTCGCTTAACAAATATTTATTTGGCAAATCTGTAAAATGTTTCGCAAGATATTTAATCATTTTGGGCACGCCACAATTGCGGCGATAAGTCCCCTCTTTGAGGAGTGGCTGGAGAGGCGCTACGGCGTCCTCACCTTCCGCCTGACGCAGGCCCTCACCGGACACGGGTGCTTCGGGAGGTACCTGTTCCGGATAAGGCGGGAGGAAACGCCCGGGTGTCACTACTGTGTGGATCGCCCGGAGGACACGGTGGAGCATACGGTGGAGGTCTGCCCGGCTTGGGCGGAGCACCGCCGTGTCCTCGCGGAAGCAATCGGCGGCGGCGATCTCTCGCGTTCGGCCCTGGTCCAGGCCATGGTACGGAGCGAGAGTGCATGGGAAGCCATTACCTCCTTCTGCGAAGCAGTAATGCTCGTGAAGGAGGAGGCGGGACGCGAGAGGGAGAGGCAAGCTTTGCGCCCTCACGCCCCTAGTCGCCGCAGGAGACGCCCTGGGCGTCGGGAATTGGCAGCCGATTCCCGGCCACCGTAGGCGCGGGCTTGCGGACGGCGAGCAATGGGTAGCTCGCCGTCCGGTAAGGACCAAGCCCGAGTCGACGGCGCGTCGTGTTCCACGCGCGCCTCAAAGAGATGTCAGTACTATTGACGGGGTCCACTAGGGCCGATGCCAGCTAGGGTTGCGGGATGTTCGAAAGAGTTACCGTGGCCCCGGCACAGGCAACAGAAGGAATACGGGTGGGTTTTAGTCAGTAAAAGTCTGACACGCCCTCCCGCTCCGCCCAGAGCGGGAGAAGTCATTTGATGATTTCCCATCCACAAAAAAAAAAAAAGATATTTAATCATTTATACATTTTGGTGGGGAAAGGTACTCACAGGGTTGAAGCTTGCGTCCTTTCGATAATGCAGCAGGCTGGTTCAGGTTTGTGACTTCCCACACCAAGTCAATTTGTTTTGAGGCACAGCACATCACCGGTAATCACTAATTTTACACTTTTTAGAGTTTTTAGCGGGAGCGTCTATTATGCGGTTAGCAAGCGTGTTTTTGGGGCACGGGTGAGTTTTATACTGATCGATTGAATGATTGAACGGATCGAGAGGATTGAATAAGGTAATTGTATGGGTTGAGGAACAAGGAACGAATATCCTTCGGATGAGTGATTTATGTTGAGTGTTGCAATGTGTAAAACGTGTTTATTGCTTTAAAGAAAATGCGTAATTAATTAAATAGAAGAAATGGCGCAGTCACATTTTTCATTAAATATTTAGATTCTTTGGCTAAGTAGGTGATAACAGCCGCACGGGTCAATCGATCAGCTACTAAAAATATTTTTTTGTTTCTATTTTTGTTGATTTATTATATAAATTAAAATTAGCCTAATGTATAAAACTTTCTTATTCGAACGTTGTTTTATGAGATAACATGAATAAAAAATGAATAGTTTGTCAAATAATACGTTATTAAACAAAAGTTTATCAGGTACCTAATTATTTTCTTAAGGGGAAAGCGCCAGGTAGCCCGCGAAATTCAAACGTTCGTATGGTTTTTTTGCAATTTGCAAGTCAGTATTAAATTGTATGTTGATTAAAGTACCATTCACGACCGTAACAAAAATGCATTAATTACAGAATTATAATCATCAAAATCAGTACAACTTCATAAGTTTGTATAATCCTAATTGTCAAGATTTCATGAAATAGTCATTCAATAGAATTATTTATATTTATTTATTTATTTATTTAATACTTCATGCACAGAAAAGTACCGAGGCGGTCTTAATGCCATAGGCATTTTCTACCCGTCAACCTTTGGGTGATGCAGAGACAAATATTGGTAGGTGCAATTATGAGACATATTTATTTAAATATAAAGATACACATATACCTATTACAAACTATAAATATAATAATATATACCTAATTACATATAAATAAGCGCAAATAATACATAAATACACGAATATACTAAAACAAATAAGACAAACAATGGGAAAACGTTAACGTTGTGATGATACTGCCAGCTTCTTACGAATGTGCCTGTGCGCTATGTGCTGTGTGCTTATGTGTGTGTATTTGTGTGTGTGTGTGTGTGTGGTGTGTGTGTGTGTGTGTGTCTGTGTGTGTCTGTGTGTGTGTGTGTATGTGTGTGTGTGTGTGTGTGTGTGTGAATGTGTACGAATTACCTAGTCTTAAAGAGTTGTACTGATGACTTTAATTATTATAATTCTGTAAATACATACTTTTTATTTTCATTATAAGTTTTTAGAGGATCAGTTAGATATTACCCTTTTGTAATACAGAGTATTGTGAGAGACACAATTTAAGGTCCCGATTCTGTTGCGTTGTTTCCGTTTCATAAATGTAAAGTCAAGAAAATTAATCGTGGCCGCGGGATGTTCGAAAGAGTTACGGTGGCCCTGGCACAGGCAACTGAAGGAACTCGGGTGGGTTTTAGTCAGTAAAATCTGACACGCCCTTCCGCTCCGCCCAAAAAAAGGGAAATTAATCGTGAAGCAAATTGACTACCTACCAACTGAAATTGTCCGTTTATATTCCAATCACAACTTTCATTCATTGACAGTTATAGGAAACGGACACACACATCAATCATGGATACACGATCAATTGTCATAGGTTGCCATTTTTCTTCCCTAACTGTAGATAACCCGATAATTACAAAGAAGCCTCAAATTATAATTTCAATTTCCGTAAAGTTATACATAAGTCTATTAATTAACATCAAATTCAACTTCAGACGCTTTGGCATGGGCCGAGTCAATCTAGTTGATTAGGCACCCACAGCGGTATAGTTAGTATCTATTAATAGTTTATAACTGGGGGTCTATCGCTTCCAGGGAAGTCAGAGGTCGTCAAGCTGACCTAAATTGGCAATCAATCAGACGTACCTACTCCGTAAGGTCGGTAAATAGGGAATGTGCATGTAGAGATACTGAGCGTGCACAGATTCAAATAGAATAGTTTATAACTGAGACTAAACAGTATAAGAACTTCAATGTATTTCGTACGTCATATTATTAAACCCCGAATTCTAAGGAATCCTTTTCGAGGAAACGCCTTAAGCTCAATGGCACATAGTTCTTGGCTAGAGAACGCCAGGTTCTGGTTAGTCCAGACACGCCGTCTTTGTGTAAGTTAGAGTAGAATATTCAATGGTCAGAGCATACTCCGAAACACTGAGGGCCCGGACTGCATAGACCCGGTGGCCACGTTCTAAGCGAAAGCAACTGTCGCGCGAGTACGCGACCGTCGTGCTCGTTTGTCCATACAATTTCCCGCGTCGTAACCACAAGCGATCATCGCGTCCTTACCGAAAACCGGGCGCCCTCTGAAGCCGCACCACGCGTTCCGGTTCATTGAACAAAAAGTAACAAATGAACGAGACGATCGTTTTTGGTTAGGACGCAGTATGAATATGACATAATCGCGCGATTAATTAAATCGCGTATGTACGTCGTGTAATCACGTATTCGCGCGACAGTGCTTTAGGTTAGGGCGCAGGTTATCATCGTGGTCATTTTGTTCGGCGAACCCGAACACCTCGCCGCACAGACAGATGGTGCCATCCGGTTTTCCGAACAAATGAGACAGAGACAATTCCATGGAAGTGATTACTGAAATGTTATTGTAAAATGTTTAATAGATAATTAAAATATGATTAAATAGTAAATTCTGTTTTTGTTGGAAATAGCCATAACGTTTTTTTTTTAAACAATTAACACGTGAGTTGATATCATTTGCAAATATGATCTGACGGGCAATTTTCGTAATTTTAAGAACGTTCACAGTGTGATCTCAGCCTCAATATGTCAAAAATACCTATAATTTCCCTACATTTTTGAAAAGTTTTTGACATTTGATTGTCGCTGAGATTGCGACTAGATTTTGAACGTTTTTAGTTACGGGAATTGGGCACAGGCTTCCTGGCCTTCTCTCTGTGAGAGGGAGTGGGCTGCAATCCACCACGCGGGCCTAGTGAGGGTTGGTAGATGTCCAATATCTTTGAATTTTTGGTTCTAGGACATGCCGGTTCCCTCACAAAGTGTTTTCCTTCACCGTTTTGAGAGCAGAATCAGAGTATTTATGGTTTAATTAAAGTGAGCTAGAGTACGTATCTACCTATAATTTAATTAAATCATGTCATGTAAGAAATTAGTCTTTGTGAAACGATGTGACTAATAAGGTTTTAATTGGAGAGTTCCATATCTATATCTGTGTCCTATCTCAATTCCCAGCCGCGCCGCGTTTGGGATGTTAAGTATCTGAAATTCACACTTGAAAAGTTTAGAGTCACGAGGCTTTTGACGGATCACACGAGACGAAATTTTGTTTGTGATAACGATTTCTTGTGTGTTTTGTTAAGATTGAAGGTAAAGAAAATTATTACTTTGTACTTATATCGACGCTAGAAAGGCATATTGTATTAGCGACCATTACACAAATTGTTCAATAAATTGATTTAAAGTTTTATTTTTCACAAAAAAAAATAATAGTAAATTACCTGGAGTATTCTTGTTGAAATTCAGAATAGTTATTATCTATTATGTTTATTATTTAATCACTAAGCCAAAAAAAAATGTACATGACCTTTTTGATCTATTTTTAGGAGATAATACAAGGTTGTGAATAATCTCGGTTAGGTAAAATTGACTTAAGTCACAATTCCAACCTTGGAGGTCCTGTAAAAAATGTTTTAACGATCAAATAGCTGCATACAACCTACAACTAAAGTATCTAACTTCCATTCGGTAAACTTTAATATTCCAATAAAATGTTTAAACAGGCCGAGTTAGGTCAACGGAGGAAAACCAAAAAATCTAATCTTACTCATTAAACTTTAGTTACGGTTAGGATCAAGTTATTATATACCAATATTATTATATTTTTAGCGACTGGTAAAAAATGAAATGCAAAATAAAAAAGTATGAAAATTGTAATTACACAACACACTTCAATAAGTTACCACAAACATAAAACAATTCGTTTATAATTAAAAAAAAATAAAAAATAAAAAAATAACACACTGTGTCTAATTGGGAGACGCTATCAAAAACTTTTGAAGTACTTGTCGTCGACGTTCACCCTCAGTAATAAAATAAAAAAGAAGTTTTGACGCCTACTGCACTGTTCTTTTGAGCATTTCTTTTTAGTGTATTCAAGTTACCTATTTGAAACAAGCCAATCACGTTTCCTGTCTGCAGCCAAACCGTTAAAAAATTTAACAAACTTTGTCTTCTTTCATCGTTGATCTGATCACAAGATCTGCCACACTTTTTATCGAAACATAGATGAGGTTTCATTACCTTAGCCCTAACAACTGAACCATCTTTTTTATGTATTCTTATCTTTCGTTACGTAGTCGTTGTCTTTGAAAAAAAAAATGTTCTATAAGCACAACATGCTTTCATGATCTGACACACTTTTTTTTTTTTGTGGATGGGTAATCATCAAATGACTTCTCCCGCTCTGGGCGGAGCGGGAGGGCGTGTCAGACTTTTACTGACTAAAACCCACCCGTGTACCTTCTGTTGCCTGTGCCAGGGCCACGATAACTCTTTCGAACATCCCGCAACCCCGGCTGGCATCGGTCCTAGCGGACCCCTTCAATGCTGCTGACATCTCTTTGAGGCGCGCGTGGAACACAACGCGCCGTCGACTCGGGCCTGGTCCTTACCGGACGGCGAGCTACCCATTGCTCGTCGTCCGCAAGCCCGCGCCTACGGTGGCCGGGAATCGGCTGCCAATTCCTGACGCCCAGGGCGTCTCCTGCGGCGACTAGGGGCGTGAGGGCACAAAGCTTGCCATGATCTGACACACTTAACATACATAAGAGCCATAAGCCATAAAATGCTTAATTTTTTTTTATTGCTGAATGGGCCTGCTCTTGACCTCGATCACGTCTGATAGAAAGCGATGGATAAGGTCTATGATGGAACGAGCGTGCCCAAAAGATGCCTGGTCACTCTTGCTTTGAAGGCAGACGGGTTATATGTGGAAGGGAACACGCTGACAGAGAGTTCCACACTTTGGCTGTGCTCATAACAAATAGTAAAAGGGTGATGGAGGGATCAGGTCGTGGAGCTCCTGCGCACACTCTCCGAAGTACAGTCTGTAGAAGACCAACAGGAAAGCAATATTAGGCCGATGAGCCAGGCTGTGAAGTCTAGCCACCAACGTCTCGGCGCCTATAAGCCTTTTTGCTCTGCGTTCCACCGAGTCAAGTGCAGCAAGCTGGTATTTTGCTGAGCCATCCTATAAGTGGCTGTAATACTCCATATAGGAACGAACCTGTACTTTGTACAGACTTAAAAGCTGTCCAGATGTGAAGTATTGCCTCACCTTGTTTAGGATGCCCAGCTTCTTGGCTGCAGTGTGTGCTGTTGACTTGTTGGTTAAGCCAAAGTTGAGATCAGACGTCAACTCCATGTCCTAAAGCTCTAGGTGGTCGTTAACTGTTTCTGATGCACCTGAGGATAACTGAAACTGGCTCCTTTTCGCAGTAATAAGACTCGCCTGTGTTTTTTGAGCATTGAAATTAACTAGATTTTCGTCACCCCATTGGGAAACAAGAATTAAGATCAAATTCATTCGCTCCACCATGGCCTCTCTAAGAGTAGCTGTATATTCTCTGTTGGCTCTTGCACTGGACAGGTATATTTCTGAGACTGTGCTGTCAGCTGCGTACCCGATAGCACCAAGCTGTAGCAGATCGTTGATATGCTGCAGAAATAGAGTCGCAGAAAAAGAGACCCCCTGAGGAACGCCGGCATCAATAGCCATATGATCCGTTGAGCAACCGTCTATGACCATTTTGATCGGGAAATCCAGTTGCAAAAGTCAGCAGGGATGCCGAATGGTGGAAGCTTACCCAACAGACTAGCATGCCAGGCCCTGTCAAAGGCCTTTGAGATACCCAACGACACTGCAAGGCGTTCGCAGTGTCTCTCAATGGCCTCGCTCCAGCAATGCGTACCATACACAAGAAGATCTCCAGTTGACCGTCCCCGATGGAAGATGAGTGACTGACGACTGGTGATCACTGAGGAACTTATTGTCTTCCAGGTATGCTAGCAGCTTATTGTCAAGTACCCTTTCCATCATTTTACACAGTATGGATGTTTTCGAGTAGAAGCAGCGGGCACTTCGTGTGTGACCACCATCATCGACTGTGCGTGGTCGACTGAAGCGCCCACGCAGAGCTCAGACATTATACGCACCGGTTCGCGCGCATGAAATGCGCTCCCGGAGTACAACTTATCCACCACTTTTTAATCAAAAAATATGTTTATGTAGGCTTAATTTGCTAACACAACAAACTTTGTATAAATTAAAGTAGCTTAAATGATAACGATATGTCAAAACCGTTTCAGGTTAAAATGTATGATTGACCAACTTGAGCATTAAGGACAAAATGCGCTTAACGTCCAAATGATTGTAATTAGCAAAAAGGTACAGTGTTTTAACGAACAATAAACAAAAAATTATACACAAATAAATTGTTTTATTTCCTAAATTCGATAAAGTGGCCAACTAGTAAAAAGTGTTATTGATAAAAAAAATTGATAAATGATTTGGTAAAGTGTTTTAACATTAAATCTTTATTGAGGCAAAAAAGAAAAATTAATTATGGCCAATTTTCTAATGACATGTACGGTTTATAAAACAAATGACGAAAATAGTTGGATTTAAAACAAAATTAAATACGAAAATGACTGAAATCACAGTTGTATTAACGACCACAAATGTGCTCGGATTTAACTGGAACCTAAACCATTCGAAAGAGAAAAATCTGCCGATTTCAAAGATACCAAATACAAACCTAATAGAATCATCATTTTTAACAAAAGAATATTCAGGAATATTCGATCATATAATGTGTTCTAAAAGCACCTCTTGAAAATGTAAACAAACGGCTCGGAAAATGTAGGTACCTGTAGATGCCAATTTGAAGCACCAGTTACAAACTAAGTGCTTTGATTATTTGAATACTGACCTGACTACCCGCAATACTAGATGTTTTTCATGGTTAATTTTATAACTTAAATTTTCATCAATGATTTTTCAATTACAGTTTAAAATAATGTTACAATTATTGTTTGAAAAAAATTGTTGGTAAAAGTGGTAAGATATAGATTTTAAACCTTCTAAAAACTGATGAATGTGTTACTAGTTCCCTTACGTAAAAATTTAACTTGAACAGGGTTTGTTTATTCTTTCATCACATATTTTTGGAACAGACTATACATTTCCTGTTCGTACAGCGACACATTTCAACAAAATCATACGTTTTAAAGATTGCAGTCGTGCAAGCGGAGACACTTAACCAAGTGACGGTCATTGTGCAAATGTTTGGCACCTCGCCCGCCTGACAAGGGGCCGCCATTTTGAACCAACACGTTTTTGAATCGTGCTGGTCTTAAATTCAGCTTATTATTGAAGAAGGTCAACGCTGTAACTTAAAACTTTAATGAAAGTCTCAGACTGAAATAAAGTGGACATCGTTTTTGATTGCGCAGTGTCTATGTAGGTATACTATTTAATAACGAAACGCTAACTTTATCTTAAGGTGAAAGCTTCAGGGTTGCCCGCGAAATTCAAATTTTCTTGCGTTTTTTGCAATTTGTAGGTCAGCATTAGGTTCTATGTTGATTAAAATATTATACGCGACCATAACAAATATGTATTTACAGAATTATAATCATTAATAGTGTCTTAGACATGGTTGCGAGTCGCCTGGACTGTTTGTATGTGGGTCGCTGTTGTACCGTCTCTCATGGGATGTCACAGCAGTGATCGGCCATTATTTAATGTTTTGTTTTGTTTTTCCTCGTTTCTTTAATGTCCTGTATTTACTAACATAGTCGTAAGTTTTACTAACAGTCTTGTTGAGTCATGGTCACTTGAATAAAGAGAAATTCTATTCTATTCTATTCTATTAAAGTCATCAATACAACTCTCTAAGACCAAGTAATTCTATTGAGTGACTATTTCATGAAATATTAACATTTCAGAATTATACAACTTAAGGAATTGTATTACTGATTCAAATGATTATAATTCTGTAAATACATATTTGTTATGCTCGCGAATCATACTTTAATTAACATACGCCCAGACACTGGGCTGCAAATTGCCAAAATCGTAAGAAAATTTGAATTTCGCGGGCTACTTTGGCGCTTCCCCCTTAAGATTCTCATTTACTACGATTATTTACTCGCAAATATCTAAACTCGTAGTTTTAGTTAACATGTTATATTGCCTGCAATGTCTTGAGAGTTCAGCCGAGTACGTTGCGTTATTTACGTTGTTGAGCAGACGAATGTTCTTTAAAGTTATAAAGCGATGGATGTCAAAATGGAAGGCATTACGATTGGTTGGCATTTAATGCGTGTTACGGGATTCTCCGCTGGTATTCATCACCTCGAACACAACCTCGCTTACGTCCATCATTACATGGTTCGGGCATTACGAAGGTCACAAGTAAAAGTTATCACTTGACATCTTTAAAGTCTTGGGAAAATGATTTTCTCAAGTAGTTGGTGAGAAAGACTTAATCAGTCGAGAAATGCACAATTGAGTTCTTGAATATATTATTATAAATCTACTTACGTGCATATTTCCACTTTCTTCTCATCGTTGAAAATAGCAATCGTTGAACATTTTTGCCACTAGACAAAGAAAGTAGGGCGTTCACAAAAACGAAATCACAAAGGGAAGCCATGTTTTAATGTTTTCATGAAATATGTTGATTTTGCGGCGAAGGACAAAAAATCTGATGGATTTTCGGGTATTTTCCCCGAATACAGAGACGCCAAAGGGTCATTGTGTTTGACATTGTACGTGTGTTTGTTTCATTCTGCAAAAATGTAGGGTGGAGTTTTTTTTGTTTAATTTTATACTAAAACCTGTACAATTACTTATTTGTAGTACATACTTCGGAATATAATATTTACATAATATATAAGCTAACAGACTTACATTTTTTGATGCCCTTTGATTCTTTTCACTCTTTTTTAGGGTTCCGTACCCGAAGGATGCCAAACTGAACCCTATTACTAAGCCTCCGCTGTCCGTCCATCCGTCTATCTATCAGCGGGCTCATTAACCTTAAGGAGAAAGTGCCAGGTAGCCCGCGAAATTCAAACTTTCTTATGTTTTTTGCAATTTGCAAGTCAGCATTAAGTTGTATGTCAATTAAAGTATCATTCGCGACCGTAACAAATATGCATTTACAGAATTATAATCATCAAAATAAGTAATACAACTCCATAAGCTTGTATAATCCTAATTGTCAAGATCTCATGAAATAGTCATTCAATAGAATTACCTGGTCAGTGGTAGTAAAATATATACAATACTCGTCTTACGAGAGATGTATTTATAAACAAAATATGATGACAACAGAGTATGGCCAAAAGTGTCCTTTGTTTACGTAACATTTTATGCCCAAATAAAATGTATCTATTATGTTATTTCGTGCAAATATCATCTAAAACGATGTATTAACTACATACTTATAAATGAATATTCATCCACTTACCGTCGATTAGACACGAAAACACTTTATTTTCACCAAAAACACTCGGAGAAATCACTCGCGCCATATGTCATTGTCGAAACGTCACTTTTGACTTTACTTTTTTTCAAGTTTCCAAACGCTACTAAAGGTTTAGAATCATTTAGTTGACGAGAGCAGCCATTTTACCTCAGAGTAAAACACTAACATACAGGATATTATCCCTTATTCATAATAATAACAGAGGTTATAGCCGCGTGAATCGCGTGTAACCAACGTGTTACAGTAGTCCTTGACGTTTTTTGCCGAGTGTGTAACCGCGCGGTTTCCGTCGCGATTGATCGGTAAGTAGGTACATGACATTGTTCAAACGGTCACAGTGTGCAACCGATTGTTAGTATATGGGTTTGTAATCCGCGTGTGCGTGCTAGGTCCACAGATATTTCTGTAGCACGAACGCGCGGAGTAATCGTAACATAAATCGAACGATTTTAACACGCTTTTATTAGCTTCACTTGTAACTAACTAATTAACTAACAATGTAACAAAATCTTGGAAGTCAATGTTAACCTACTTAAAATTGTCGTATCGGCATGAAATTTTGTATGTATTTTGGAGTTGATCTGATGATGGAGCCAGGAGGTGGATAGTGGAACTCTTCACTGGCTGCTCAATCCCATCGAGTTTGGGCTCATATGATTCGGTTTGACGAGACCTAGATATTGGGCTCAATAACGAGGGTCTGATGATGGAGCCAGGAGGTGGAAGTGGAAATCTTCAGTGGCTACTAGTAAACGCCTCGCGTTTGGGCTCATATGATTCATTTTGACGTGTCCAATAGATTGGGCTTGTTAACGAGGGTCTGATGATGGAGCCAGGAGGTGTATAGTGGAATTCTTCAGTGGCTACTAATAAACTCCTCGAGTTTGGGCTCATATGATTCGTTTTAATGAATCTAATGTATTGCACTTGGTGTTGAGGGTCTGATAATGTAGCCAGGAGGTGGAACTGGAACTCTTCAGTAGCTACTAGTAAACCCATCGCGTTTGGGCTCATATACATCGTTTTGACGAGTCCAATAGATTCGGCTTGGTAACGAGGTTTTGATGATAGAGCCAGGAGGTTGATAGTGGAACTATTCAGTGACAGTCTGACAGTCTTTAATTATTTCTGTAAATATGATTTACAATAATATCTACTCGTTGATAAATATGCTAGATTTATGTCAATGGGTCATTTTTAACCTCGTGACCTTCCACTCCTCAGTCCATGCCTTAACCGTTGGGCCGCCGTAATATGCAGTATTATGCATAGTTTAGGCTGTGACCTATTTATACTTTTGCAAAGTATTTCACATTGTTATCAGATGTCGTAAGAAGGTAGCTATTATACAATCCAGTCTCGCCACCAACGGCTGCTACGGCTCGCTTGATTTGCCTACTTGGCTCATGCATTCTTGGCTCATGCACCCTTGGCTCATATGATACTTTCTTGTGGTTAGTCTAATCTGACCTACTTTAGTACCTTTTATAACTATTTTTGGTAACAAGAGCGTAATTTATGTCTAAATATTCTAAGATAATATCATGTGAAACTCCACAGACACCCATCAACATGTGTCACATTTAGTGCAAATTTTTTTTTTCTTTCGTGAATATTAATGTTTTCACGTAACTCATGCATGCGACACGAGGTTTTGATCCTACTTTATAAAATCGTTATAAAATC
The DNA here is from genome assembly GCA_947568875.1 of Fissipunctia ypsillon. Classification (NCBI taxonomy): domain Eukaryota; kingdom Metazoa; phylum Arthropoda; class Insecta; order Lepidoptera; family Noctuidae; genus Fissipunctia; species Fissipunctia ypsillon. The sequence goes on along the minus strand of OX387660.1, from coordinate 18,287,508 downwards.
TTCATTTTATATAACTACGAACGACATAAGGCATTGGTCCCATCATCAGCCGTTTACTTAAAATACCTTTATTGAAAAAAGGCTTTGTATCATGTCAAGATTAGTCGAATTACTGTTCCAAATCAATTTCGTTGTCGCTCAAATATATATTTGTGTGTTCATTGTTAACCAGCGGGGTAATTACGTAACACACTCAAACTCAAAACTCAAACTCAAAATATTTATTTCAATTAAACCAATTACAGGCGTTTTTGAATTGTCAAAACGTAGATCTCTATAGAGAAGAACGGGCAAGAAACTCCAAGGACACTCTTTTAAATCTATATTATTACAAAATCCTGCGTACATTATTCTTGTTGCTTCTTTATGTGAGAACAATGTAAAAAAATAAATAAAAACAATTCAAAATATAAAATTGAAAATAAGCCCTTGTAGTTAAGAGATGACCAGTGTCAACTGACGGCGCCCGTTGACGAACATGACGCGTGGATCAGCACCATCTCAACCATTTTGTACGGAACCGAATGATCCAACACTTGCAAAGGCAATGCGTTTCATTTGACTGTTCAACAACATTCATTGCATTATTCACATTGTCGAGAAGACGAATTTTTCAAACATATGAGAAGTAATTGATTGGCAATGTCCCTCGAAATAGGAATTGTGATTAAAAGTATGTTACGCAATTGGGGGTGCTGGTACTATCGAGGAAACTTACATCTGACCAATATAACAACAAAATCCCGTGCACACGATGACCACATCTGTTAGCAAACGTTACTATAGCGGCCGCGCACTGCAAGCAAGAAATGTCCTTACGGTGTAAGGATGTTAATATCTCCCGTGGTACATGTAAACCAGAAATAATATAACTTATTTCCTACACGAACAGAAGCATACTAATTGGTCGGCACACATGCATATAAGGACTGTTTCAGTGAGCCTCTCTTTAATTAAAACTTTCCCCGCATCCACGATAATTTAAATAATTATGGTATATCTCTTGTACGACGGTACTGCTATTTTAATTGTGGAGCTCATAATGCGTTTTCCTGATTTCAAAGGTTTCCATTGAAGGATCTGTGTCATTTTTAGTCAAACCAGATGTTAATATAATTTATACTAGCTTCCATGACAATAAAATCAAGTCACTGCGTCATTGTGTGTCAGAGGTGTCAAAACGAAACAGAAACGCGACTATCTCTTTAGGGTGAATCTAACGATTTCAATCTTTGCCTCTGCCATCATTTTCATGACAGCTGTCACTGCGGCCATTATGAGGCGACCACAGCTCTTCTAGGAAACCGTAGCATAAGCCAAAGTTCGGACGTAGAAAGATCACGGCGGGACTTTATCGCGCACTGGATTTTCAACTCTCGGTGTTGAGCCGAGCATTGAGAATCCAACAGAGTGCATCCCAGCGCGTCGAAAAAACATTGTTGGATTTTCAACTCTCGGCGCTAAGAAGAGCGTTCAAAATCCAGTGCGCGGAAAATAATCGCCGCGATATTTTTACCTCCATGTGAACATCGTCTGTCTTCAAGAATCTAACATTTCCTAAAAGGGCAAGATACCTATCGTGTAAAATGACATGATGAGTGACTGTTACAATTCTTTTGTCTTTGATCAATGTATGGCGGGGTCTGACACGACAGAACACGACTGAGTAGGTAATAACACTGAGGATACGAGAGCAATAAATGACGACGTGACATAACGTGAAAGAACTGTTTGATTTGAAGGGTTTGGTAGAAGTGACCACTTCATTCTTTTTCGACAACATAAATGCCGGTTATGTCAAGTCCTGTTACTTAAAGTTTTGCACATAGAAAAGATCACTAGTGATAGCTCTAACGTCACCTAAAACTCATGAACAGGGTATTTTTAGGGTTCATTACGTCCGAATGAAAAAACGGAACTCTTGTAAGAACACTCGTGTTTCTGTCAGTCCGGTTTTGCAAACTGTACCGCGTACATATCAAATGAAAGGGCTTATAGGGAGGATCTGAAATATATTTTACTGTCTCGTTTGTCTAGTGGTCGCAAGCGTTACTGCTGAGCATGAGGTCCTCGGTTCGATTCCCAGGTCGTTGCCGGACCGATAGTGATATTTATTGGGTTTTCTATCTGTCACTTCTCAGCCTATCGCCATCTATTTAATTAATTTTATTGACGTTGGCTCTTATTAGATTGTTTTTATCACGTAATTTTGATATAATCAGCACGTTCTAGCCAAAGCCAGCAGCAGCTGGAGCAGCAGCAGTTGCTAGTTAGTTGTTATTGTGTTTTTCTATCTGGAATTTCTCAGTAGCTCCCCGGAGTCTGGAGTTGTGCCCAGTTGATGGCAATAGGCTCGCCCCCTATTACATGGGACTATAACATAACAGACAAATGTGGGTGTACTATAGGTACACCTCTACCCAACCCTTCGGGGAAACAAGGCATGATGTTATGTATGTTTATGGAATGTATGGGAGAACATGTTTTTCCACAATTTTTTTTTTTTAAATTTTAGTTCATTTTTTTCTTGGGATAACATATTCATCGTACGGAACCTTCTCCACGCGAGTTTAACTCGCACTTGTCTGGTTATTAAGATAATATTATACCAAAGAAAAAGTCGAGCCGCCAAAGTTGACCAAAGTATTTTTAAATTGCGTACAATAAATGCGTGACACAAATAATAACATATTTTGTAATCTAAGAAACCTACGAATAGACTGACAGACCTAAAAACGGAAAAAGTCGCGGATCAATACTGCCAAAAGTTGGACAATAAGTGCCTTCTCATTCATTCACCGGCAGGTAACTCACAGCCTAAACCGCTGGGTCGAGAAGCATGTTTGCTCAAGAGTTCCTTATACATATATACAGTGTGAGTCTTTATAATGTGCACATATCGAAATGAGGGAATCTATGCTTAATTTTATCGACGGAAAAAATGTTAAAAAAAATCTAAATATTTATTTATATTTTTTATGGATTTTTAAAAAAAATTGTTTGCTTTTGTGACCCCAGTGTATACAAAACTGTGTAACTTTTAAACTAAACGATTTATCACGATGAAACAAACTCTATAATGTTTGGAAGTAATTAGGTGTCGTCATAAAATAAAAATTATGGAAAAAAAATAGCCACATTTAAAAATAAACATTTTTGTTTGGCAAAAATCTGATTTTTTAAAATTAATTTTTACAAAAATTGTAAAATTTCTCAATAACATGCCCCCATCACCTTCTTTTTTTATAACTTTAAGTTATTCTTCATTGTATTAGGAACCTAACGGTAAAAATTGCATGTTTTTAACTCAACCCCAACATTTTTTATCAACTGTCAAAGAAAGGCCCAACGCATAGCTATTGTTTAGCAGGTAGATAAACTTTCTTTTGAATGTGCGCAGGTCGGGGAGGTAGGGCCAGCCAAAGGAACTTGAATTATGACAGATGTCAGACTGGCAGTCGCTCCGAATTATTCGCCGCTGCTACATGTGTTTCGGTACTTTCGTTCGCTGGACTTTCATAACTTTCGTTCGCTGCTACATGATGCCGCGTTTAAGTGAATTTTCCCCGGCACACATCGCCGACATACATTTTTATTATGGAGTGGGACAAGGAAGTGCCAGAGCTGCGCGCGCGGCTTACATAGCTGCGTATCCTAACAGGCAACCAGTGCCATCTGCCCGAAACTTCCAGGAAGTTCACAGAAGGTTGTCGATCACTGGACTTGGATCAAGTAGAGATCGTCGCGAGCCACCTCAAGTAATTATTGATGCGGCTACTGAACAAGCAGTATTAAGTGATTTGTTTGCTGATCCATCCATAAGTACTAGACGACTGGCTCTTCGTCACGGAATATCCCAAAAATCAGTGTGGCGTATTTTAAAGAAAGAAGGATTGCATCCTTATCACTATCAAAGGGTGCAACATCTACATGAAGACGTAGACTGGCGTCCAAGGTGTGTGATGTCCACATGGATTCAAAGAAAAACCAGAGCAATCCCAAACTTTCCAAGAAAAATACTATGGATGGACGAAGCGACATTCACTAGAGACGGTATTACTAACTGTCGAAATTTACACAGATGGTGCCGCGCAGGTGAAAACCCGAAACTGAAACGGTCATCTACTTTCCAAGTAAGATTTTCGATAAATGTTTGGGCTGGTCTTATCGATAACATGTTGATTGGACCATTCATATTGCCGAGAACGTTGACTGGTGAAAGATTTTAAAATTGTAAAATTTCTCAATAACATGCCCCCATCACCTTCTTTTTTTATAACTTTAAGTTATTCTTCATTGTATTAGGAACCTAACGGTAAAAATTGCATGTTTTTAACTCAACCTCAACATTTTTTCAAACTGAAACGGTAGTTTCGGGTTTTCACCTGCGCGGCACCATCTGTGTAAATTTCGAGTTAGTAATACCGTCTCTAGTGAATGTCGCTTCGTCCATCCATAGTATTTTTCTTGGAAAGTTTGGGTTTGCTCTGGTTTTTCTTTGAATCCATGTGGACATCACACACCTTGGACGCCAGTCTACGTCTTCATGTAGATGTTGCACCCTTTGATAGTGATAAGGATGCAATCCTTCTTTCTTTAAAATACGCCACACTGATTTTTGGGATATTCCGTGACGAAGAGCCAGTCGTCTAGTACTTATGGATGGATCAGCAAACAAATCACTTAATACTGCTTGTTCAGTAGCCGCATCAATAATTACTTGAGGTGACTCGCGACGATCTCTACTTGATCCAAGTCCAGTGATCGACAACCTTCTGTGAACTTCCTGGAAGTTTCGGGCAGATGGCACTGGTTGCCTGTTAGGATACGCAGCTATGTAAGCCGCGCGCGCAGCTCTGGCACTTCCTTGTCCCACTCCATAATAAAAATGTATGTCGGCGATGTGTGCCGGGGAAAATTCACTTAAACGCGGCATCATGTAGCAGCGAACGAAAGTTATGAAAGTCCAGCGAACGAAAGTACCGAAACACATGTAGCAGCGGCGAATAATTCGGAGCAACTGCCAGTCTGACATCTGTCATAATTCAAGTTCCTTTGGCTGGCCCTACCTCCCCGACCTGCGCACATTCAAAAGAAAGTTTATCTACCTGCTAAACAATAGCTATGCGTTGGGCCTTTCTTTGACAGTTGATAAAAAATGTTGGGGTTGAGTTAAAAACATGCAATTTTTACCGTTAGGTTCCTAATACAATGAAGAATAACTTAAAGTTATAAAAAAAGAAGGTGATGGGGGCATGTTATTGAGAAATTTTACAATTTTTGTAAAAATTAATGAAAAAAAAATCAGATTTTTGCCAAACAAAAATGTTTATTTTTAAATGTGGCTATTTTTTTTCCATAATTTTTATTTTATGACGACACCTAATTACTTCCAAACATTATAGAGTTTGTTTCATCGTGATAAATCGTTTAGTTTAAAAGTTACACAGTTTTGTATACACTGGGGTCACAAAAGCAAACAATTTTTTTTTAAAAATCCATAAAAAATATAAATAAATATTTAGATTTTTTTTAACATTTTTTCCGTCGATAAAATTAAGCATAGATTCCCTCATTTCGATATGTGCACATTATAAAGACTCACACTGTATTATAACGTAAGTGAGGAAGAATGAAAGGATTTTTGAAAATTCATCCCCTAAAGATGTCGTGACGAAAGCTTCGAGTCTAAATGTGGATGGCTATAAGAGTAGGAAGACCATACACACGATGGATGGACTGTGTGAAAGTTGATATGATTAAAAAGGGAGTGACTACCGAGATGACGACTAAAGCCAGGGCGTCGACTACAGCCGAAACTCGTCGGATCGAAGTGAGTTGAGTCGAGTCGCATGTATTCCTTGTGCGTCCATTTCAGCCGAATCGAATCGAAACGTTCATTCATTGCAACTCGATAACAAAGTATCTAGGTCATGTGTGTGTGATGGACAGCTCGGCCGAAGAAATGTTTTTATTTCAAATACTTATTGATGAAGAAGATCCTATTCTCCATAGGAGAAAAAGAAACGGCATGCTCCTAAATACTGGGTACACGATATTAATATGGAAAGAAATATCTACGACGAATTTCACCATTTAGATCCAGATTTGAAAAAGGACCCTGTCAAAATTTTCGTTTATCCTACAAAAAATTTCAAGGATCTGTCTAATAGATCTTGAAATTTTTCTTAGGATAGACAGTATCTATTTATTTATTTTATGTCCGTAGGTGTGTCCGTGGCATCACAGTGGGCGCTGTCAGAATATCAGCGCTGCGGTATTTGTTTTTGTATTTTCAAATATCGCAGCATCATGCTGAGATAGGAGCCTTTCTGGCCTCGCACAGGTCTTCTTTGTTTTGTTTTTTTTTTTCCTTTTATTTTATTTGTGTTTATAATATTGTTAGTTTTAATGTTCTTTTTATTGTTGTATTTCCTGTGCGTGTCCCAAATAAAATATTTTTCTTTCTTTCTTTCTATCTGTCCTTGCTTGGACTAAAATAAAAAACGCGTCGGCGAAGAAATTCGCTTGTTGTTACTAATAGACGCAGTTTCATAGTAAATAAATATAGGAGGCGAATTTCTGCGATTCGATTTACCTCGGCGAGCCTATTGGACGCGAGCGTTACTCCGACCTCAAATAAATTGGTATAAGGGCAAAATAATGATGAATGATGATGAAAGAGGTCATACAGGGACTGACAGTTTGTATTTTGCCTATGGGAGATCCCATTGGGCTTGTTCTATACATTGCGCCCTTTTCATTATTTTGGATCGTCGAAAGTAAACGTTCATTCTCTGCTGACATCACTCGATCGTCGAGAGGACGACACGTAATTAACTAATGACTTTGACCGATCGTTTGATCCAATACCTTGTCAGCGTTTTCTTTGGATATAGTTTCGTAAGTTAGTTTCACTACGTATTAAGTAATTGTTTGAGAATTGTGGTTGGTGTTGGTGGTAGATAGCTGCTATTATATATAGCTGTGCAAGTTCTTAGCCATGTTACGTAAAACGCATATAAAATCATAAGTTTCACCTTTGTAACCTCTAATTTTTTGTCTGGTAAAAGTACTGTGCTATAATTTGTAGATAGATCAGCCTGTTCTAAGCCTTAGTCTTAACCCTCGTTCTATTTAAATGCGAGCAAGTCGCAAAGTCGCGTGCATATGTCACTTTTTGTTCGGAAAACCGGAAAAGCCCTCGGTCGGAGCGACCACGCGTTCAAGTTCACCGAACAAAAAAGTGACATATATGTAGATATGCTTTAAATAGGACGCGGCCTTATACGCATGCCACATTGCATAGTCCTGCATCTTATCTATACAAATAAATAAAATTGAAGTGCCTGTTTGTAATGTCAAAATAACAGTTTTTTTACTAAATGAATATGAAAGTGTAGTGACACTTAACTATTAGGTACCTATATCACTCAACCTATAAATGTAAGCACTTAGAATAAGAAGTAAATATTTAAGTAAACAATATATTGTACAACATGCCGGACACACATACTTTATGTATTAGTATATAAGTCGTTAGTTGTCCGGTAGCTCGGCTATGACGCGCCCTATTGTTCTCGCGGCGTGTCGGTTCGCATACGTCACGCGCTGTGAGGGCGAGCGAGACGGCACCATCGCATGTTGCACTCGCGCGCCCGCGCCGCCAGTCTGCTAACCGCTACGTACGCTATCGCTCGCTAACTATTATCTAGCTTCGCCGCGCTTAAGTAGATATCGTAATCTAGTAAGCTTTCATCATTTCTGCTCTTCACTATCCGCTATCATTCTACCACTCCTTCTTCTATGGTACTCTTGTGTGTTGTGTAACTGACTGTGAACTATACTGTGAAATAAACTATTCATCTTTTCCTGTGTACCTTCATCTATTTTTTCGTTTACACCGCACCGAATAAAACCTACATTGGTGACCCCGAGTCTGAACACGAAGATGGCACAGAGCAAACCAACCCTTGGACAAAATGACGGCGAGCAAACAGCGGAAACATTTCGTGTGGGTGTGCGAATTCCACTATTTTACCCGGAGAAACTGGCACTGTGGTTCGCTCAAATGGAAGCTCAATTCAACCTGGCAAACATAAAGTCGGATGAGACTAAGTTCTTCTACATCACAGGCAACTTAGATCCACAGTACGCGGCAGAGGTCGAAGATATTATCAGCTACCCTCCGACCACTGGAAAGTACGAGAAGCTCAAAGGTGAGATTACTAAGAGGCTGTCGGCGTCGCGTGAGAAAAAAGTCAAACAGCTTCTCATGCATGAGGAGTTAGGTGATCGGAAGCAGTTTTACCGCCACCTACTGAACCTAGCTGGTCCGGGCGTCCCGGAGGAGTTCCTGCGAACAATATGGACGAGCCGCCTACCCAACAGCACGCAGGCAATCGTGGCATCACAGTCCAAAACGGACTTACCAGAGTTGGCCGAGTTGGCTGATAGGATCCATGACGTGGTCGGCACTCAGTTGGCATCAACTTCGGCAATTACGACTTCGGCGAGTACACCGGGTAACGGCAGCAACTCAGAGATCGCAGCACTTACCAGACAAATGGAAAAACTAGCAGATAGGGTAGACAGACTGTCACGAGGTAGAGAACGATCCAGAAGTCATACGCGTCGTCGTTCAAGCTCAACCAGATCGCATTCCAGCTATAAACAGTCCCCGCAATGCTGGTACCACCACAATTTGGTGACAAGGCGAGGAAGTGCAGAAAACCCTGCGATTATCAAAAATCGGGAAACGATCAGGGCAATCAGTAATGGCGACCGACGATTGTCCGAGTGCAGGTCGCTTGTTTGTCACCGATAAACGATCCAAGATGCAGTTTTTGGTCGACACTGGCAGCGACCTCTGTGTCTACCCCCGATCAGCGATAACACAGCGACATGAGAAGACGTATTACCGGTTATGCGCGGCAAACGAAACACCAATTAATATATATGGTTTTGTTAACACTTCGCTAAACCTAGGGTTGCGCCGCGACTTCACTTGGCGATTTATCGTTGCCGACGTAACAAGGGCCATAATAGGCGTGGATTTCTTAGCATACTATAATTTGATTGTTGATTGCAGAAACCAGCGCCTTATTGACAACCAAACATCAATTTCGACCCAAGCTTCACCTGCCCGTCGTTCTGATGATATTTCTTCGGTGAAGGTAAGTCTTGGTGATTCCGCATACAATCATATACTACGGGAATACCCCGACATCACCCGTCCACACGGTATACACCGAACACCCAAACAAAACACATTGCACCACATTCGGACTACACCTGGCCCGCCAGTCTGCAGTGCACCCCGTAGACTAGCCCCAGACAAGTTAAAAATTGCAAAGGCTGAATTTGAGTCTATGTTGCAGTGCGGTACTTGTCGCTTATCCGAGTCGCCTTGGTCGTCGCCCCTCCATCTAGCATCTAAAAAAGATGACGGCTGGCAACCCTGCAGTGTCTACAGAATGTTGAACGCTCGGACCATTGCAGATCAATACCCAATCCGACATATACAAGACTTCGCTCACAGCCTGTCTGGCTGTACCGTCTTTTCGCAAATCGACCTCGTGAAAGCGTATAACCAAATTCCAGTAAATCCAGAAGACATCGCTAAAACTGCCATCACAACACCCTTCGGATTATTCGAATTTCCGTACATGACGTTCGGACTTCATAATGCCGGGCAGACATTCCAGCGTTTCGTTGACGAGATGCTCAGGGGTTTGGATTTCACATATGCTTACCTAGATGACTTCTTAGTGTTTTCGAAAGACCACAAGACGCACGAGCATCACCTGCGTCAGCTTTTTACCAGACTCCGAGACTACGGGATGGTCATCAACACCTCAAAATGTCTCTTCGGGGTATCGGAGGTAAAATTTTTAGGCTACCATATTTCTGCCAAGGGTACTAAACCATTGCCATCCAAGGTCGAGGCTATCCAGAAGTTTCCAGCGCCCAAGACCACGAAAGAGCTTCGTCGATTTCTTGGGATGATAAACTTTTACCGTAGGTTTATTCCTAGTGCAGCAAGTTTTCAAGCACCCTTGAACGCCCTGCTAACTGGCTCGATTAAGGGTTCACAACCATTACACCTTACACATCAGGAGTTCGAGGCGTTCCAGAATTGCAAGGACAGCCTTTGGCAAGCAACATTGCTGGTCCATCCTGACTGCAACGCAAAACTGGCGTTGGTCACGGATGCTTCAGATGTAGCTATCGGCGCGGTCTTGCAACAGCTAAAAGAGGGACTGTGGGAGCCACTTGCTTTCTTTTCGCGTAAGTTAAGTCCAGCACAAAGTAACTACTCTCCTTACGACCGCGAGCTGCTAGCGGTATACGAGAGCGTGAAATATTTCCGGCACATGTTAGAGGCACGTAACTTCGTGGTTTATACAGACCACAAGCCCCTCACATTCGCCTTTCACTCGCGTAAAGAGAACTGTTCCCCCCGACAATTTCGTCACCTCGATCTTATAGCCCAGTTCACGACGGATATAAGACACATCTCGGGTAAGAACAATGTCGTGGCGGATACGCTTTCGCGAATAGAGGAGATTGCTCAACCAGTGGACGTTGAAAGAATTGCCGTTGCACAACTCAAAGACGGCGAACTGAAGGAGCTGCTGGCTGGCGAAACCTCATTGCATCTCCAAATGGTAAAGATTCCAGGTTCTCAGAGTCATCTGTACTGCGACGTTAGCAGCACCACACCAAGACCATACGTCCCCAGGGAGTTACGCAATGCTATATTCGTGAGCCTACACTCCTTGAGTCATCCAGGTGCCAAAGCTTCTATCAGGTTAGTCGCTGAGCGGTATGTTTGGCCTGGTGTCAAGAAAGACTGTCGCGAGTGGGTTCGCTCCTGTCTAGCTTGTCAACGCTCTAAGATCACACGGCACGTCTTTGCTCCAGTGAGTTCCTTTCCTTTACCACACTCAAGGTTTGCTTTCATCCACATTGACCTTATAGGTCCATTGCCACTGTGTCAAGGTTTCCGGTATTGCCTCACCGCCGTTGATCGCTTTACGCGATGGCCTGAGGTAATACCACTAGCAGACATAACTGCAGAAACCGTCGCAAAAGCATTAATCAACGGCTGGATTTCTCGTTTCGGTTGTCCTTCATATATCGTGACGGATAGGGGAAGACAGTTCGAGTCAGCTCTCTTCAAAAACTTGTCTGAAATAGCTGGTTTCCAACACCGCAGAACCACAGCATACCACCCAGCCTGTAACGGAATGGTGGAAAGATTTCACCGTCAACTTAAAAATGCAATAACCTGCCACTCAAATGCTAGTTGGGTAGAATCCCTTCCATTGGTTTTATTAGGGGTACGCAGCGTCTATAAGGAAGACTTACAGGCGTCGGCCTCCGAACTTGTTTATGGCCAGCACTGCATCTTCCAGGCGAATTTTTCGACAGTCAGTCTGACGAGACTATCGACATGGCCGACTACCTATCAAGGCTTCGGAGTTTTGTTAGGAAACTGCAACCATTACCGGCGGCCAGACACAACAGTAAATTCAAAACGTTCATTTACAAAGACCTGACCACATCGTCACATGTATTTCTGCGAGACTGTACTGCAGGTGGTTGCCTAAAACAGGCATACTCTGGTCCGCACAAAGTCGTTCAAAGAGGTGACAAAGTATACAAGTTGCTAGTGAATGGCAAGCAGGTGAACGTATCGATAGACCGTCTAAAACCTGCCTTCATACTGCGCGACCCAGACAACACACCCCACCCACCACCTGACACTTACAACGACACTCAGCACTACACTCCACGCGCGGATTACCAGGACTTACCTGACGTCAATGATGATGTCATCAAAACGACGCGGTCGGGACGTCGCGTAAGATTTCCCGACTATTATCGCCCTTGACGGTCTCTGAAGGGGGGTGATGTAGTGACACTTAACTATTAGGTACCTATATCACTCAACCTATAAATGTAAGCACTTAGAATAAGAAGTAAATATTTAAGTAAACAATATATTGTACAACATGCCGGACACACATACTTTATGTATTAGTATATAAGTCGTTAGTTGTCCGGTAGCTCGGCTATGACGCGCCCTATTGTTCTCGCGGCGTGTCGGTTTGCATACGTCACGCGCTGTGAGGGCGAGCGAGACGGCACCATCGCATGTTGCACTCGCGCGCCCGCGCCGCCAGTCCGCTAACCGCTACGTACGCTATCGCTCGCTAACTATTATCTAGCTTCGCCGCGCTTAAGTAGATATCGTAATCTAGTAAGCTTTCATCATTTCTGCTCTTCACTATCCGCTATCCACTATACCACTCCTTCTTCTATGGTACTCTTGTGTGTTGTGTAACTGACTGTGAACTATACTGTGATATAAACTATTCATCTTTTCCTGTGTACCTTCATCTATAATTTCGTTTACACCGCACCGAATAAAACCTACAAAAGTATATACGGTACTTATAACAAAAAACAATTTTTAAAACTTTTGTCTGTCTGTCTGTTTGTTCCGGCTAATCTCCGAAACGGCTGGACCAATTTTTACAGGACTTTCACAAGCAGATAGCTGATATTTTAAGGAGTAACTTAGGCTTACTTTTATTTTAGAAAACAATTAGAGTACCGCGCAAAAAAATTAAAACCCATGAAGTTGCGAACATAAAGTCGGATTTGAAAAATTCTTTTTGCATTTCGTAACCCAATTCTCTAGGATAGTTATAGGCTATTCAACATCTCGCTACGACCCTTAGGAGCCGAGCATAAAGAAAAAATCAATTAGATCGCTAAGCGAAAACGAAGCGCGGGCGGGCAAAGTTACGCGGCGGGTCGGAGGACGAGGTAGTTTTATTAAAAAGTGGCTGTTATTTTAGTATATTGTGTATCTTACGACTTCCACGTGAACGAAGTCACGGGCACAGCTAGTTTAAAATAAATTACTTTTTACAGTCTTATGTTTTTGAAACAATCTAAATAACGCTGAAAGTAAAAAATAGATCAATTTGTATTTCTCATTTTTGCATTTACATAGGACTGATGATGAATGTCTCTTAAATGAGTTTGACACAACTGACTATAGAAATCCGGTCGTCGACTCTTAGGCTAACTTTTTGAAAACAAATCGCACGATTACTTATCACTAAACTAAGTTAGTTAAATAAAGTAATCAAAAGTTTTAGTAAGTTAATGCTAACTTAAATCTTTCTCTAAAGCGTTCCAACCTATTTAGAACTAACCGTGTACAATTGTAGATAGCCAATTAGTACTTTGGACCATTTATTTTGAAGTGAATCTTGTAGGTACTTAATTTTATGACCATTGTGTAGGTACTGTTAATTTCACAGGTTAATTCTAACTGTTAAACCCTCGGGCTTCGTGAGGGTTTTGGGGGTGCTCGCTCACGTTGCGAGCTGATGTGATAGGTTATGCGACCCTCGGGCTTCGTGAGGGTCACAATGACTATCTGTGGTTTCCCTACGTTTTTCAAGGCTGACTTCAAAAATGAAACATAGGGGTAACTTAAACTATATGTTTATTTTACCTTGGTTTGGTTACAATAACAAAACGTACGATTATAAACCGTTGTTTTTGGGGAATGGCATCTCGCAGTTCAACCTATAGGAGGTTGTCGACTGCTGCGCACTTTTGCGCGCTTCTCGTGCCTGTCTGTGCGACTGTGTTGTTCTTCTGTACTTCGCGACGGATTCTGATATGATTTATACCATTATTACATAATTTATCCCGGAAGGTTTATAAGTACCTATACTACTTTAATATACTTACATTATGTAAAGAAATCTCAATGTTTTCTCAAGTAGAAAAACTGCGCGAAGCAGGGACGGCATCGCTATTTAAAATGTAGAGGACGTTACTACTTTCAATATTCCCAAACTACATATTATATGTACCCTTTTTCGAATCTGTAACAAAACTTCAACACTTCAAGTCTGATCGAAAATCTCAAAACGAAATTGCCGTTTAGCAGAACCTCGGCCGTAAAATTTTATGGCGGTCAAGGTTACATTATACAAGTATTGCTATCCAAAAGATTATCTCCTACATTACACGCTTATACTTAATGCTTGGGGCTCGTGGCTAAATAATAACAGCTGCACGGAGCGATTGAAGGTTAAGCCACGCTTGACGCGGTTGGTTCATAGATGGGCGACCATCCATTACATATCGAGACCCTTCCGTGCCTCGGAAAGCACGTTAAGCCATTGGCCCCGGCTGTCATTCGTAGATCTTTGACGCTCGTAACGTTTTCTTCCTTTTCTTTCAAATTAATGATAGCATATAACTAAAAAACCTATTTTACCAAAAAAAAAAAAAAACAACCGACTTCCAAAAAAGCACTATAAAGTGAAAAATAATTTTAATTTCGGAAGTCGGTGTCTTTGGATTTATATTTTAGTTTTTTGCCACCAACTTCCGAAATTAAAGTTATTTTTCACTTTGTAGTGTGTTTTTTGGAAAGCGGTTGTTTTTTTTTTTTGTAGATTTTTATTAACCACTTTTTAGTGCGTCGGTTTGTAATTTATATCAGTCACAATAGCTTAATGTCAACTGCTCATCACCTTTTACAAAATATTGCTTTTCCCGATGGACGTTAATTGTTGAGGAGTTCTCTTGGTACTTCACCATCAGCTCCACTTCACCTGTTCACCATACGCATTGCGACGAGCATAAATTGCTTAGCAACCATATTAAAGTAATCGAATATCAACCCGTGAAATACTTATTATTGAGTAGTTCCGGTGGCCATCTGTGGTCTTCATCATCAGTTCCAATTCACCAAATGGTGCTTTCCGAGAGCAAATGCAAGAGTTACCACCTCCTTTTTTTGAAGTCGGTTAACCTCCTCCTTTTTTAAGGTCGGTAGGTAAACTAACAATGCCGTTACTACAGCAACTCTCTTCACCATTGAAACTATACAAGATATAACATAAATAACGCACAACCTCTTAAGGGGTCATTGTACTCATCATTATGAACAACTTTTACTATGGGACCAAACCTGAAATCGCGAAAAAAAAGTCAGCTGTTCCCTACATTTTGACGAGTTATGCGAACATAAATGTAGGGAGCTGCTGATTTTTTTTCGCGATTTCAGGTTGGGTCCCATAGTAAAAGTTGTTCATAATGATGAGTACAATGACTCCTTAAGAGGGTGTGCGTTAATTATGTTACACCTTGTATATTTTAACGATATTTTCATTAATATTTAGTATTTATGCTCTGCCCACAGTAAAAATCTTCGTTCCACTAACAATCGTCTTCTACGATGTCCTTCTCACCGCTCTGGTTTCATTCACTCTTCTTTCTTTGTCCAAGCAGTCTTTCTTTGGAATTCGCTCCCTCTGAACATCAGGACGGTAAGAAATCGGTTGTCATTTAAAGTTAAGGCACGTGAGCATATACGTAAGAAGTTGGCAGAAACATCCCAGCGCTGATTTGGTGGATTCGTTTTCTCCTCTTTTGATCGTTATTTCTCCTCTACCGTTCGTTATTTCTCCTGACGAAGTTTATTCCGTTTAAAAGTATTTATGTATATATGTATATAACTATATATCTATATATATCTATGTATTTACTCCAGTATTTTATAGTTATTTTCGTGTTATCTATCCCTTATGTTGCACCTGCCATGTTTTCTCTCTGCATCACCCTAAGGTTGACTGGTAGAAAATGCCTCAGGCATTAAGTCCGCCTTTGTACGGTATTCTTTTTACTTGTGCATAAAGTTTTAATAAATAAATAAATAAATAAATAATATTGTCAAAAGTAGATAGTTAGGAACAGTCTTCTTGGTATTCTTTTTTCTTAAGAACATAACTAATTCGTTCCTCCCGCGCTCATAGGATCTCTAAGAAAGCGGCTAAGTGCGAGTCGGACCCGCACACGAACGATTCTGTACAATAAAAGGAAGGAAAGAGGAAGGGTTTGGGTACAATATTTATCACTACCTACAAATTTTTTTTAAATTCTTTACTAAAAAACACTTTTGTTGTATGGGGACCTTCTTTAATTTTTAGCTTTATTTCAGGTATTTTTATTATGCTGTTATAGCGGCCACACACACACACACACTTAGTGAAAATTTCAAGAGTCTACCTATTACGGTTCAAAAGATACAGCCCTGTGACAGACGGACGGACAGCGCAGCCTTAGTAATAGGGTCCCGTTGGCACCCTTTGGGTACGGAACTCTAAAAAGTTAACTGTTTTACATTCAACATCCTTCCCCTATTTGTTATTTCGAAATCATCCAGTAGCAGATTGAAATTAGCGTTATTGTTATGTCCTACATTTGTTTTTACTGTCTTAAGGAATATTTGACTATATATACTGGTTTAAGTATCACTTGAACCCAAATTATGGTTTGTAATTATTACGATAAAATAATATTTTCTAGTGTACATTGCAGTGGCGCAGCTACAATTATCATTAGAGGGAGGCCGAAGAAAAATTTTTCCATTTCTAATAAACTCAGACAAAAAAATTAAGGGCATTTTTGTAATGTTTATAATCTTATGATGACTGTATTAAACTGGTATTAAATATATGTGATGTAATGTGAGTGGTGATTCCGAAGGGAAGCCGATAGGAATCGGGTTGTATTAAGGCTTCGCCACTGGTACATTATTATTTGTTATGTCTATTTCGTGCCAAAATTGGAATAAAACAACACTTCTGTGCGACATTTTATTTTTCTTGTTGTCACTGCGGATTTTCTATTAAGCGTTTTGACTTGGGTTATGTCTCTTTTAGCATAGGGAATCACTTAACTTCAAGGTTAGCTCAGAAAAAACGAGAAATAACTAAGGTTTATGAATATTAACACGATTACTTCACATAAAATAACAAAAAAAAAATGGAAGGGTCTTTGAAAAAGAAGAAGCTGAATGTTGTTTCACAGAGAGTGCGAAGCCTTGTAAACCTCGTTACTGAAAACTGTTAAACTTTTAGTTTTATAATCTTTCGTAAGCTAACTTTGTAACACACTATTGTAAGGGCGCACCGAAAGTTTGTCTTTGTCTCTGTCTTTTTCTTTACGTGTAAAGGGTAAAGAACATAATCACACTTTTGCACTTGTTCAATGTTTTTCGTTGTTATTTTCATCATATTGCTTTTAAATAAAAAACTATCAAGTACAAACGCTCCAGTAATCTATGAAATTTATTTTAATAAATATATAAAATTACTTATTTATATTAAAAAAAATTGGAAAATAGAGGAAAAAATGACTCGAAAAGAGGTTACTTATTCTATCGAGCCAACTTTATCAAGTCCTGTTTCCATCGTGTATACTGTCTAATATATATCCCAACAATACCAATATATTTCCAAAGATTTTAATTTAACTGTTTACTACTTCAAACAAGGGTTATAAAGACATGTTTGTGTGTATAAAGAGCTCGGCTCGCCGTTAAAATTCACTAAACACAAGTTTTTCAAAACTTTTACTGAATAATTTCATATAATGATACAATTCGGGGACAAACACCCAAGACATTTCACATACGAATAAGTCAGCGCTGTCAGTTTCAACAGTATGAACTGACCACAAAAGAGACCACTTCAGTGTGAATGTAGAAACTTGTTCCACAATAAAATGGACGAGATATACAAGTTTATTTGATTTGGGGCTACTTCGACAATCTCTACAAGAATTGTCATTTCGTTTTTCATTTTCGTGAACTGAATTTTTCAGAAACCATTTTAGTTTTCACGCCTTGCCGAGACCAATCCGCATCGGAGGGTCGCTTTTCGAAGTTGTGAAGGAGTATGTCTATCTAGGACAAGTCATCCAGCTCGGTAGACATAATTTTGAGAAAGAAGTCGACAGAAGGATCCAGTTGGCTTGAGCAGTGTTTGGAAAACTTCGTCAAGTCTTCTCGTCACCTATCCCGCAATGTTTGAAGACTAAGGTCTTCAACCAGTGCGTCCTACTCGTTATGACATACGGTGCCGAAACGTGGACAAGGACCGATGGCCGGTGGAGCAGACGAGTCCTGGAGTGGAGACGACGTTTCGGCAAGCGTAGTGTGGGACGCCCCCCAGCTAGATGGACAGAAGACCTTAAGAAGGTGGCTGGGACAGACTGAATATGGAAGGCGGAGGACAGGGTGTTGTGGCGCAGCCTGGGAGAGGCATATGTCCAGCAGTGGACTGCGATAGGCTGAGTTGATTGATTGATTGATTTCTTATTTCATTTTATTGTTTCAAACTTAATTTTATTTATTTATACAGAGAAATATTATACATACATATATATTATATACACAAAATATTATACACCGAAAAATGCATAGAGATACGACTTACGAACACATACGACAGTTTTGTTAAAATGCCTACGTATTTATTTTTTTGGATATTTCACTGCAAATGTCAGCTTCAACAGCCAATCGGAACTACACCATTTGATAAGTTGCCGGAACCCAACCAATCACAGACATTTCCTTCTTTGCCACAGCACGGTAATTGCTTTTTATGTGAGAAATGAACCGTCATATAAAGGATACCGTTAATTCGACAAATGGGCGTACCTAGTTATTTAGGATTATTTTAGTAAAATGTATATGCCTCGTTGGTCTAGTGGTCGCAAGCGCAACTGCTGAACGTTAGGTCCGGGGTTCGATTCCCAGGTGGGGCAAAGTGTTTTTGGGTTTTTTCATTAGGAATTTTTTGGGTTGCACCGCGGATTCTGTATATGAGCCCGGTTGATAGCAATAGGCTCACCCACTGTTGTGACTTAAAGGTAACTGGTGGAATGTGGTGTTACTATAGAACCCTGCCCAACCCTTCGAGGACTACAGGCGTGATGTTATGTTATATATTTTAATTTAAAATGAGAAAGGAAAAAGACGTTTAAAAATACATCCAAAAAATACGACCAGGAAATAAAAAGAAACAATAAAGTTTAATTTAAAGCCGACCCCAAAATAGCTGGGAAAAGTCAAAGCAGATGCTGATGGTAGGGATTCATAGAAATACTACCACATTACTACTAATATAAAGAAAAAACCTCACACTTACCGCTCTCTCTCATAACTTGGGTTTATCGTTTAATAACGCCACCTCATTTGACACAGGGACCGCCTCATGCCATACATTATGCATAGGGTGCTCCTAAATTAACACCACCCACCCAGCCACAGTCGAAATGACTTCCTTTTCGGGACATGGTGTGTAGCGAAACTGTAGAAGTCTTATTTGTTGTTGCTCTGGAAATGTTGTCAAGAAATGAAATGACATGCATTATTGATGAGTTTTATGTAAGTACATAACCTGTACTTGAATACTATACACGACACTACATAAACATTGTTGAAAAAAATTTGTTTATTCGGAAACACTTTTACACGTCATATTAAGAAAAAAAAAAATCGACATTTCCTATCTGACTACCCCTGAGAAGAAATGGCGAAACAAACTCAAAATCAACGACGTGTCCAAATGAAACTCGTATCAAGTGATGCGAGGGGCTCGTGGCTAAGCAATAACAGCTGCACAGGTCGATTGATTAGGTTAAGCTACGCTTGCCACGTTCGGTCCGTGGATGGGTGACCATCTTTACATACCGAGACCCTCCGTGCATCGGATAGCGCATTAAGCCGTTGGTCCCGGCTGTCATTCATGGATCTTTGACAGTCGTTACGGGTCGTCAGAAGTCCGAAATTCTGACAACCAGTCTTACCAAGGGGTATCGTATTACCCAGTAACTGGATTGTGGAGGTCAGATAGGCACTCGCTCCATGTAAAATACTGGTATTCAGCTACATCCGGTTAAACTGGAAGCTGACCCCAACTTAGTTGGGAAAAGGCTGGCAGATGATTAAGTTAATCCGATTGGCTGTTGACAATCACAGCGGTTAACATGCGTTTAAAAAACTTGGTACCTAATTTTTGTGTTGATTTTCGGTGTGTTTTAAGTTTTATTTTAATCCTTAAAACGGAGCTTAGTGGCCAGTATTTTCCGTTTTAGGGATTATAATAAAACTTAACGATGTAAAACTCCTGTTTGTAATAATAATAACGTATAGTCTTGTGGAGCACAACGTAACGAGCTTATTTTCTGCATTTTCATTCTAAAATAAAAGAAATAACCAAACAAACGATGAGGGCGCCACTGCGCGCACGATAATCTATTAATTTACATCTATGTATATAAAGCTGAAGAGTTTGTTTATTGTTTGTTTTGATAAATGATTTTATTTATGTAGTAGGTTTGTACAAACACTTTTACACGTTACTCATGTTTAAAAAAAAATAAAACTAGATGAAGAGTATCCTATCTGACTACTCTGAGAAGAAAGGCCGAAACAAACTCAGAGCAAATCAAATCAAATCATTTATTTTTTGCAAACATGGGTAATTGGTACATAGATGTTTTGTTAAAATATAGTCCTCCATAGTCTACCATCTCATGGACATGCAAATAATATTCGATTCTAAAATTAAACAGACATTCTATTGATACCGAATAAATATAAATGTTAAATCATTAGAATTACAACAAAAAGAGAAACAATAATCAAAAGCATAAACTAATAACAGTAGAAAGATTAAGTCAAAACATGTATAAAATAATAAGGTATGTAAAAATGTCAATCAGAATAAAAATGTCAGAATAGGAACAATTATGTAATAATAGTTTATCAATCAGTGCAGAGATTTATCACTAAGGAAGTCGTCAATTTTGTAGTAGCTTTTCTCAATTAATATTTGGTTTAGTGCCCTTTTAAATTTTGTTACAGTCATATTTTTTATTACATCAGGTACTTTATTATAAATGCGTGGGGCAATACCAAAAAAACTTTTCTCCATTAGTGCGGTTTTACATTTCACTTGGCATAGTTTGTGTAAATATTGAGTCTGTATCGGATTCTTTCGAACTGCTGACAATTTTTCAAACAACTGTGGATTGTTTTTTACAAATAGAGCTGTTTCCAAAATGTATAAACAAGGAAAAGTTAAAATTTTTAAAGATTTAAAATAGGGTAGACAGCTATCTGTTGTTTTAAGACCGCACGTAGACCTTATACATCGCCTCTGCACTTCAAATACCAGCTCCCTATCGGTAGACCGACCCCAGAAAATAATGCCATACCGCAAAACCGAAGCCACCAGTCCATGAACTCCATGGTACGCTGATAAAAGAGCCTGACAGTTGAATTTTTTAGAAAGTTGATGGAGAGCATACGCGGATTTGCTAAGTTTTCTGCACACAACTTCGACACGAGGTTTCCAAGTGAGTTTGCTATCAATCACTATACCAAAATACTTCGCCTGACTATCTTCCTCAATATTAAAGCCTTGGTAAGTAATACTAACTTTTGGGTTTTCGCTGCGTTGATGAAATTGCATTATTTTCATCTTACTTAGGTTTATTACTAAATTATTATTACTTAACCAGTTAATTATGTCATGCAAACAAGTATTTATGTCCTGCTCGTAATTATTATGATTTGTACACTCAATTACAGCTATACTGTCATCCGCAAAGAGAATCATTTTGTTCTATGTTACTTTCGGGAGATCGTTAATGTATATTAAAAAAGTGGCGGCCCCAATACGCTACCCTGTGGAACACCATATTTTACATGCCTTGCTTTAGATGCATATATGGTTTCTATTTTACTTTTCGGACAAATTCTAAAAATTTCTGTGTATTGCAGTCTATTACTTAAGTACGATAGCTCACAGTCTCTTTGAAAGTCCAGACATAATCTTGGTCAGATCATATGAAGACCATGTAGATTGGTGTCTGAAATGGTCTTTTGAGGAAAGAACCATACAGATTGAGTGGACCTGTCCAGTCAGTATACGCATCTGTCAGTAATCGTACAGCTCAACTCAGGAATTGAGGAACGGGCTAATCTCTGGAACTATCCGTCGGATTTGAAAAATTCTTTTTGCATTTGATAGCCTAATTCTTGAGGAAGGTTATAGGCATATTAACATCACGCTAAAAACCTAAGGAACTAAGCAAAAATAAAAAAAGTCAGAAAGAACGCTAAGCGGAAAAGAAGTAATAGCGCGGGCGGGCGATACGATGCGACGGGGTGGGATGGGGGAACAATAAATTTCACGCAGATAAAGTCGCGGGCAGAAGCTAGCAGAAACATAAAACAGGAACCTACATAATGGAAACCCAAATTGTAAAGATAATCTTTGAATGAACCTACTTATCCTGATCTGCCTAATATACACAAGCGTTCAGGGTAAAACCGGAAGCATCTTACGCAATTTAATACACTATTTTATGTTAATGGTGGGTACGAGTCTCAACTGACCTCGAAGTCACAATAAACGGTTCATAAGGGATCCGTAAAGACTTAGGTTGGACGTTACGTCCCATATCGAGTGCCAGATATGGGACCCGAAAAAACTATTTCCTGTTAAAGAAGTGTTCATTTTGTTCGGGATTTTCCTCACAGGGATAATCAACGTTCGATTTCGGGTCGAAAGACGTATGACATCCCTTTTTTTTTTTTTTTCGGATGGGAAATCATCAAATGACTTCTCCCGCTCTGGGCGGAGCGGGAGGGCGTGTCAGACTTTTACTGACTAAAACCCACCCGTGTTCCTTCTGTTGCCTGTGCCGGGGCCACGGTAACTCTTTCGAACATCCCGCAACCCTAGCTGGCATCGGCCCTAGCGGACTCCGTCAATAGTGCTGACATCTCTTTGAGGCGCGCGTGGAACACGACGCGCCGTCGACTCGGGCTTGGTCCTTACCGGACGGCGAGCTACCCATTGCTCGCCGTCCGCAAGCCCGCGCCTACGGTGGCCGGGAATCGGCTGCCGATTCCCGACGCCCAGGGCGTCTCCTGCGGCGACTAGGGGCGTGAGGGTGCAAAGCTTGCCTCTCCCTCACGCGTCCCGCCTCCTCCTTCACGAGCATTACTGCTTCGCAGAAGGAGGTAATGGCTTCCCATGCACTCTCGCTCCGTACCATGGCCTGGACCAGGGCCGGACGCGAGAGATCGCCGCCGCCGATCGCTTCCGCGAGGACACGGCGGTGCTCCGCCCAAGCCGGGCAGACCTCCACCGTATGCTCCACCGTGTCCTCCGGGCGATCCACACACGTATGACATCCCTGGGATGTAGTTTGGTGATTTAAAAATCCTGTAAGAGAATGAGTAGCATTACCAGACCTTTTGCAGAGGTCGCGTGCTATTAATACTATTTAATTTTTTATGTAAAGAAAAACAAGAAAATACATATATGTTGTTAGTACCGTAAATATTCCAGGGCGAGCCTATTACCAATAATCAGGAAGAAATAAAAACTCCGGGCTGCTACAGAATATTTCCTTGTAAATTAACTCAAGAATCGAGAATTCAGGACCCCACGCTGAAAAGTCGCAAATGCAACTGCTAGACGAAACGTTCTAAATCTAAAGTTATACACGGACCATAAACGACACAGAATTCATTGTATTATATACTACCGAATTTCAATTCATGTCCAAACTTGACAAATGAAATTTCCATATGAAAAGCGACCGTATTTAATCGAGGATTACCGCTTAAGCTTTGAATAATGAAAGTCCGTACATATTTATGAAGAAACAATGTGACAAGCCCGATATAATGTCAGTACGCGATGTGCTGTTTGATACGGATTATGGTATTAATTTTTGTAATACAGATCTCTGTTTCTCTTGCGTTGAAAAGGGTATAAAATAATTGCTCATAGCGAAGTAAAAATATTTTAATTTATTAATACCTGTCTGTTATGGTTCCACTGCAGGACAAAGGCCTCTTCTCATACTGAGAAGGCACGAGCATTGATCACCACGCTTGCTCAAGACCGGTTAGCGATTTCAGACTTATATTAGCTATAAGTCCAGGTTTCCTCACGATGTTTTCCTTCACGGATGTCAGTAATGTCCAAGATTGACTCAAAAACAACATGAATTGAAAAAGTCACATAGGTACTTGCCCGAATTTGAACCCACAACCTCGTACATGAGAGGCAAGGCCTTAACCACTGGGCCATCAAGGTACATTTTATTATTATAATATATATTAGGCAGATCCTGGCTAAAGCTGGCATCATCACTCCAAACAGAAGGCGAAAAATATATGTGCCTCGTTACTACCAAATTATCAAAGATACCATTGAATTATAAACAGATTGAATAGTAAAGGAAACCTCAGTTTCAAGACCGTTCAAAATACCAGTCCGTCAGTTGAACGCGTCCCAGAGGGTCATGGCCATCCGGCTAGCCCGAGGATACCGCACGGTCTCCGGTGAGGCGGCGAACCTTCTTGCCGGATTACCGCCATGGGATCTGGAGGCAAAAGTCCTCGCGCACATGTGGGTGTGGCGCGAGGGGGCAAAACAGAGCTCCGGCGAGATCTCATGGCAGCATGGAGAGCGCGATTGTCGCAACCCAGCGCTGGGCATGCCACTATTGCGGCGATAAGTCACCTCTTTCAGTAGTGGCTGGAGAGGTGCCACGGCGTTCTCATCTTCCACCTGACGCAGGTCCTCACCGGACATGGGTGCTTCGGGAGGTACCTGTTCCGGATAAGGCGGGAGGAAACGCCCGGGTGTCACCACTGTGTGGATCGCCCGGAGGACACGGTGGAGCATACGGCGGAGGTCTGCCCGGCTTGGGCGGAGCACCGTCGTGTCCTCGCGGAAGTGATCGGCGGCGGCGATCTCTCGCGTCCGGCCCTGGTCTAGGCCACGGTACGGAGCGAGAGTACATGGGAAGCCATCACATCCATCTGCGAAGCAGTAATGCTCGCGAAGGAGGAGGCGGGACGCGTGAGGGAGAGGCAAGCTTTGCACCCTCACGCCCCTAGTCGCCGTTGGAGACGCTCTGGGCGTCGGGAATTGGCTGCCGATTCCCGGCCACCGTAGGCGCAGGCTTGCGGACGGTGAGCAATGGGTAGCTCGCCGTCCGGTAAGGACCAGGCCCGAGTCGACGGCGCGTTGTGTTCCACGCGCACCTCAAAGAGATCAGCACCATTGAAGGGGTCCGCTAGGGCCGATGCCAGCCAGGGTTGCGGGATGTTCGAAAGAGTTACCGTGGCCCCGGCACAGGCAACAGAAGGAATGCGGGTGGGTTTTAGTCAGTAAAAGTCTGACACGCCGTCCCGCTCCGCCCAGAGCGGGAGAAGTCATTTGATGATTTCCCATCCACAAAAAAAAACCATTCAAAATTCCTAAAACGCGTTGTGCATTATCAACAGAGCTAGTTTTAGTAACAGCGACAATAACCGTCATCTCTTATAAAACGCGAAAGAACACGTCTATGTTACGAAAATTACTAACAAAAGTAATATAAAAGAAGAAGTTTTCTGCTATGAATATTATGCAAGGGACCAATAAAATGGTGGGGTACATTAAGCCGCATTATGGAGCCGCAACAGAGACTTAAGCTGCGGTACAATAAAATTGGCTTACTTCCAATAAGATTGCATATGCACGTGCTGTCGTGGATGGTTATGGCAGAAGTGCCAAGGTAATCCGCGAAATTCAAGTTTTATACGTACGGTTTTTGCAATTTCCAGATCAGTTTCAGATTATAGAGGCATGAGGAACAGGGAGTAAAGTTCACTCATCCTCCATAGAAAAGGGAGGATCCTCCGACCAGACGGGTGTTGTGTCTGGTGGGCTACTGCCCGATGATGTTGTATATATGCTAGTCGCGCGGTAAACTCTGATTGCGCGATGCAGGATTTTGCGTGACGTCAGTGTGATTCGTTCCAATGTAGATGTGCCGCCACAAGGTTGTATATTGATCAAAATATAATGATTGACCGAAACAGGTATGCATTTATAGAACTATAATCATTAAATCATTAATTAAAATCTTTAGGTTCAAAATTGCCCTCTTGAAAGACCATTTCATGAAATCATGACATTTAAAGCCAAGTCCAGTATAAAGAGATTTGAATTTCGCGTGCTAAAATATGCTCGTTACGTTTTGCTTCACAAGACCATACGTTATTATTATTACAAACGGTAGTTTTACATTGTTAAGTTTTATTATAATCCTTAAAACGGAAAATAGTGGAAAATTATCTCTCCGTTAATTAATCACTCTCTGTAATCGATAGGCATAATTTTTAACCCTGTCAGTCACAATAAGACAGTTTAAAAACATTTTATTTTTGTTGGTGGTGGTATTTAATTCCCACACGTAAAAACAAATGTAAGTATGAATAGTAAATAAATAAATAAACTTATTAATTTTTTTTAAAGTGAAATCGCCAGGTAGCCCGGGAAGTTCAAATTTGCATACGTTTTTTTTGCAATTTGCAAGTCAGTATTAGATTGCATGTTGATCAAAATATGATTCGCGACCGTAAAAAGTATGTATTTACAGAATTATAATAAATAAAGTCATCAGTACAACTCTTTAAGACCAGGTAATTAATTCTATTGAATGACTATTTCACGAACTCTTGACAATTAGGATTATACAAACTTATGGCGTTGTATTACTGATTTTGGTGATTATAATTCTGTAAATGCATATTTGTTACGGTCGCGAATGATATTTTAATCAACAAACAACTTAATACTGATTTGCAAATTGCAAAAAACATAAGAAACGTTGAATTTCGCGGGCGGGCGGGAGTTTGAATTTGGCGCTTCCCCCTTAAAAGAAATCTTCCTTGTAACGCTTTTCTAATCGTGTGATTGACCCAGCTTTACCCCATTTACTCATCTACTTAGATTTTATTAGCAATAACCGCGTATAGACCCTCCAAGTAACGGCTCACTTTATTGTCTAAACGTTAGGAGACGTAAAAAACAATAATTATATCCCTCGTAGGTATAACATTTTATATCGAAGAGCGAAGCTTATTTTGTGTGAATAATGATTATGAGGTTGATGAGTACAAGAGACATGATAGTCTTTTATTTTTATCAGTTATACATAAGACTATGGTGGCCGCCATAAATAGCGGCCGTAGTTTACCGGCAAATTACGTCACTGAAACGTTACTTATGAAAGGAAGTTGGTGTGTTTTCCTAGAGAGCGTTTTTTGACACCGTAAAGTCAAACCCGTAAACCAATCATTTTCATGGCGGCTGTCACTGCGGCCGTTATGTGACGGCCACCGCTCTTAGGAAATCTTATCAATCAGATTAAATGCAAACAGCAACGTAATCGGTTTAGCGCGGTTTATGAGTTGTGATGGCACTGATTGATACACAAAAATGTCAAACTGGTGAACGGTGTCGAACTGATAGCACCTTCCTATTTACGTCAAGAATATCGCCTGCTAAGATTACCGGCTGTGTATATTAGAATCTGCCATAAATGAATGTTTCCGATCGTATATAAAATGTTTATCGCCTGTGTCTAATATTGTCCCTAAGCCTATAAAAATAGTGTTTATTAGACAATAGTATTCAGACACCAATAATTCGACGGATTTGAATTAATTATCACAAAACGTAAAAAAAATGTCGAGGGCGTAGAGGCCAATGTGCGTAGCATAGTGCATGCTACGGCGTAGCAAGGCTCGTAGCACAGCGAGGCACACCTTTTGGAAGGCTTCGATAATATTTTAAGTAACTTTAAAAATGGATTTTTTTTGTTTAGTGTTTACCGATTTTTATTAAAAAGTTTATTTATTTCGTGATCAACAGGTTTTAACAAATACATTTTAGAGGCCTCCTTTTAAGTAGTCCTTCCTTCCTTTTAAGTCTTTGTGATTTCTTTGTCTATAATTTAATTTTTTTGTTAAGTTGTGGTTAAAGCTGAATAAAAACTGTGCCTTTATCTTTACGCATACTTTCATAAAAGACGGAGAATGAAAAACAATGACAGTCTTGATAAAACCTTTTTGTAATAGCCATAACAAAGGAAGAGTACCAATTTCCAGCCAGTCAATTAAGATGGAGGTTTTATATGCTTCCTTTCCTTTGAGCTAGTAACTGATCCTTTTGTATAGGGTGACTGATTAAACTAAAAACTAAGTACAAAAGAAAAGTATTATGTATTTGATTCTCGTTCATAATATATAAAAAATTGAATCCGGAATACATAATTAAATCATGAGGAGTATGATGGATCGTAGCAGGTGGTATTCTGTGGTTTCTGCCTACCCCTATAGAAAAAGGCGTGACTTTATGTATGTAAATATATAACTTGTAAAATTGCATGTGCACCTGTCCTAAGTCAAATCATTTATTTCAAATAGGCACATAAAAGGCACTTTTGAACGTAAAAATTTACAAAATTGATTCAAGTCACCCCTTCCAAAAGGTACTTTCGTATGGAGAAGAATGGACAAGAAACTCCACCGTTACATACATAACAAATACATAATCAGCTTATAATGTTCCCGCTGCTGGGACACAGGCCTCCTCTCTGTGGGAGGGAGCGGGTCAACACACCCCACCCTCTCACTCCACCATTGCTCTATAAAAATGCTCTCTAATTATATAATTATATCGATGCACCTGGAATGAAATTACTATACCACAATAGGTAAACATAATTAAGAAGCAATGACAGATAAATTAAATATGTGTTAGATACACGGTGCTCACATATTCACAAACATCGTAAAAATGTACGATTTTCCTAAAATTTTAATAACAACAAAACATGTATTCTCAAGTAACAGGGACTCATAAAGTTAGTAACAATTTACTTACAAACCATATGGTACATTTTATAAGAATGAGCAATGTATGAGTTAATGTAACGACAGACTTGGTATTACTTTTTAATGTAATGATAAATGACAATTAAATGAAAAATTATTTTATTTCTGTAAGTAGGTTTATACAAACACTTTTACACGTCAAACATTTTTTTTTAACTAGATGAGGCCGGCGTTTCCTATCTGGCTACTCTGAGAAAAAAGGCCGAAACAAACTCAGAGGTCACAGTCTCTTTTAAAGTCCAGACATAATCTTGGTCAGATCATGTGAAGACCATGTAGGTTGGTGTCTGAAATGGTCTTTTGAGGAAAGAACCACACAGATTGAGTGGACCTGTCCAGTCAGTGCAAGCATCTGTCAGTAATCGTACAGCTCAACATAAAAGTTAAGGAGCTCAACGAATCGACGAACAATACCAAAGAAAGGACATTTGGGTAGGCCGCATAATTTACTCAAACTGGCAGACTATGATTATTGTATTGAACCAACGTGAAACAAAACCAATAATGTAAGAGTCATATTTCAAAAAATTACAACTGTATATAACTTTAGATTATAACTTTCAGATCAAACTTTAAAAATGCTAAAGTAAAAAATAATACCGTACAAAGGCGCACCGCAAAAAGTTATGAAAATAAATAATTTCACATTTCCTATGTCAACCAACAATTCAGGATTTCAAAACACGCGGAATATCCCGCGAGTACGGTTGACTTAATTCACTATAGTTGAATCTTAGTGTAACTTACTTAGAAATTAATTGAATTAGTTTCCTCATAGTTTCAACAATCTCTGCAAATATCGAATATGTCTGATAGTTCTGACATTAATGTAATACTGTTTGGCTTAGATTCTGCCCTCGGATAAGGTTAGCGATTGATATTTAATTGTATAAGTATTTTATTAACCAAAGAAAAAAAAAAGGTTGTTCTCAAGCCGACGAGAATATTTTATATATATACTTTTTGTATGACCACGTGTAAGTTTATACAGTGTAATCCGATTTTCATGACCGATTCTTAATTTGTTCGGGAGAGTATATCTTGAAGTTGGTCCCATGTAAAATTGAAAACTAAAATCCACCCCCAAGGGTAGAAAAATTGGGGTTGATTGACATTTCAACAACTGAATTCTCATTTTTTTATTTATGTTCCCCGATTACTCAAAGATGGCTAGACTGATTTGAAATATTCTTTTTTGTTTGAAAAGATATATTTCCTAGGTACTCCTATATAAGTTTTGTTAACTTTGATTGAGTAGTTTTTGAGTTAATTCCTGTCACTGTAATTTACATAGCACATATATAGCATATTTTATAGCATATTTACATTCACGTAGTGGTATTCGAATTTTTGTGGGGTAGGTACCACAACTAAAAATTGAAAAATATAAACTTTATTAAAAAAAAAAAAACTACTGATTTCCAAAGAAAAAAACACTACAAAGTGAAAAATAACTTTAATTTCCAAACTCGGTGTCTTTGACTTTGTATTTTCGTTTTTGCCACCGACTTCCGAAATTAAAGTTGTTTTTAACTATGCAGTGTTTTTTTTGGAAAGTCGGTTATTTTTTTTTTGTCAAAAAGTTTTTGTAATAAGCTATTTAATACCAGATTCGGTGATAATATTGCATAAACCTTAAAGCTACGACATGAAGGCTTTATCAAAAGCAATTTTTTACAAAGGACTTGTGATTGCTGTACATACCTACGGATGTCTGTCTGTCGGCTTTAACCGTAGTAGGTATACATACAGACATACATAAACTCACACCTTCTACCCATGGGGGTAGGCAGAAACTACAGAACGCCACCTACTGTGATTCTTACATACTCCTTTTGCTTCGTTTTCGTTCGTAGTTCAGTCAGTTAGAAATTTACAGAATAAGTGTTAAGCTATGGTATGTCCTCTATAGTGGGAAACAATAAAAAGAAGATAGTCTATAATAGTTTTAGTGGTACAGAACCCTTTCTGCTCGTGTCCCACTCGCATTTAGCTGGTTTTATTAACTAGGCATGTATCATCATCATCATTCTCTGCCCTTATGCTGCCTAATGTTGCTATTAGTACCTAATATATTAATTTGCACACCTCATTAGGTTATAATACTCGTACAATGTACCTTTTATACCTGTAACACCTTTTTAACATGTATTATGCAAATAAATTTGACTGATTATTGATTAATTATTTCAATTTATTTGTGGTCGGCACAACTTGTCTTTTTCTTCCATACTTCACCAGTCGTAACTAGGTACATATATCCTATTTTAATGCTGGTATCATAAAAAACGCTGATTGCATCTCAAGAGACGCTCTCTATCTAACAATAAAATAATATATTACCGACAGAATGTCCCAAAGGAATCCTCTTTGTTGTCAATTAATTTGTTCTAAGTTAGAAAGAATTCAACGGCAGGATTGCTGGAATGTAATGCAGTTTTTAATTAAAAAGAAAATAGCAGTAAACAAAACATAACATGAAGCCTGTATTCCTTAAAGGGTTAGGCAGAAGTACACCTTTATTTTTGCATAACATGGCGTGATGATACGCTATGTTATTATCTTCCCAAATTTCTATGAAATGGTAGGTAAATAAAAAACTTTTTTACAAAAAAAAAAACAACCGACTTCCAAAAAAAAAAAACTACATAGTGAAAAATAATTTTAATTTCGGAAGTCGGTGTCTTGGATCTGTATTTTAGTTTTTGCCACCGAATTACGAAATTAAAGTTATTTTTCACTTTGTAGTTTTTTTTTTGGAAGTCGGTTGTTTTTTTTTTTTTTGTAAAAAAGTTTTCCATTTTTCACTTTTTAGTGGGTTGGTTTGTAATTGATCTAAGTTACAATAGCCTAATCAACTGCTCATCCCCTTTTACAAAATATTGCTTTTCCCGATGTAGGGACGTTAACTGTTGAGGAGTTCTCCTGGTACATCACCATCAGCTCCACTTCGCCATATGCCTTGTGAAGAGCATAAATTGCTTCGCAACCACATTAAAGTAATCGAATCCCAACCCAAGAAATACTTATTATTGAATAGTTTCGGTGACCATCTGTGGTCTTCATCATCAGTTCCACTTCACCAAATGGTGCTTTTCAAGAGAAAATGCACGAATTACTATAAAAATACCCAAATCGCTATAGGTGTGCCTATAACATTTGAGGGTTTCCCTCGATTTCCATGGTCATTAGATTCTGACTTGGTGACAACGGGTTTACCTCGAGGGCATACCCTTTCAAACAAAAGAGAAATCAGTATACATCCATAATATACGCGACGAATTGAGAACCTCCTCCATTTTTTGAAGTCGGTTAAAAAAAAACACTTAATAAAGATGGCTGAGAATAGATAGAATCTGGTTTCTTCCACCGTGGCTGAATTGTGACGCCCACCGGCCCTAGTCTGGTTTACAAACACTTCTTCGTTCTGTACCTTTGATTACCACAGTATCATAATTTTGTAATAAGTATGCCGCTTGACGAGTATCACACAGAGGTCAGTCCAGACTTAACGCGAAGAGGTTTGGCTTGAAACCCCGCTCGAATGATAGGCTAGTCTTGTAAATATATCTTTATACCCATCCAAGAAGCACAATAAAAACATTTTGAGCATGGCACCCAAAATATACAATAAGTTGCCTAAAAGTGTCACAGACCTTCACGAAATGGACCAATTCAAATTATATTTGCACGAATTCCCAGTTGCAAAATGTTACTATTCAATTAATGATTATTTAAATGAAAGATGAATGATTTTATCTGAAATAGCACTACAAATAGAATAAATTGAAATTTTGATCTGACGTTTGTATAATAATTTGACATTTTTTAATATGACATTTATATTTTTTTAATGTAACAGTTAGCTCAGGAACTGTACAATACCAATTTGCTTCTACTTCTCATCCAGAATCTAAACCGCATCGACTTTGAAGGCAAGAAGGATGTTGCCCAAGTGTTCAACAATGTGCTTAGACGTCAGATTGGTACCAGATCTCCCACAGTTGAATACATATGCACCAAGCCTGAGATACTGTTTACTCTGATGTCAGGGTACGAACATCAGGAGATAGCATCCAACTGTGGTACTATGCTACGGAAGTGTGCCCGATATGAGGCTTTGGCTAAAATAATGTTGTATTCAGACGATTTTTACAATTTCTTCCGTTATGTAGAAGTTTCCACTTTTGATATTGCCTCAGATGCCTTTTCTACTTTTAAGGAATTGCTAACACGACATAAAATGTTGTGTGCTGAGTTTCTAGAAACAAACTATGATATCGGCTTGTAGTTCAGCGTCGGATGTGCCATATAGCATGTTCTTTATCAAAACCAGATTTTTGCTCACATCTTCTTGAGCTTTTTCAGCTTTCTTATCACCCCTTTCTAAAGCAGTAACTGCATCTTTCAATGATCTCACAAGCTCCGCGGGGCTCTTTTGAGACTTACCAAAAAGAGGCATAGTATTTCGATAATTTAGACAGATGATCTCAGCAATACTGTCTACATAAGATTGTACTTTCAGATTAATTATTACAATTTTCCCTAGCAAGACAGACCACATTCTGTGTATTTAATGTTGCTATTAGTACCTTATATATTAATTTGCACACCTCATTAGGTTATAATACAATATACCTTTTATACCTGTGACACCTTTTTAACCTGTGCAAATAAATCATTTGATTTGATTAGAAACAAAATGAAACAACTCGAATGCTGGTTAGATACTGTTTGTGTTTCGTTATTAAAAGATAACATCAATGCCTAACAGCCAAAAAGGGATAAGCGAATTTTTTTGCGAAATTGACTTATACATATATAGTATAGTAATACATATAGTATAGGTTAGAATTGGCTTTTTGGCTGTTAGACATTGATATTTAAAGGTAAGTCGATTTAACAAAAAAATGTCGCTTATCCCTTTTTGGCTGTTAGGCATCGATATAAACACACCTGGAGCTAAACCACCACCTATTAAAGCAGTATTATTGTAATCTTACTTCAGTGTGGGAAAGAGATGAAGCTAGACGTCCTGTATAGCTTCATCTCTTTCTCACACTGAAGTAACATTAAAATAATACTGCTTTAAGAGGTGGTGGTTGGCCCCCTGTAATGTAATGTAATGTACTTACCTACATACTGCACTACAGTGAATGTTAGATACATCCATAATCATATTGCTTGTTACAAACAGTATTTTGTCATTAACTAATCAACATACAATACTGAGAATTTCCTAATAAAAACCCAATAACACAGCTCGACTGCTCGATCGAACCCAGATGTTACCAACGCTGTTATCTTAGTATCATAGATAGAACGTACATTAATTTCAGACACATTTTTCCGTTGTCAC
Source organism: Fissipunctia ypsillon (assembly GCA_947568875.1). Classification (NCBI taxonomy): domain Eukaryota; kingdom Metazoa; phylum Arthropoda; class Insecta; order Lepidoptera; family Noctuidae; genus Fissipunctia; species Fissipunctia ypsillon. Next base: position 18,253,492 of record OX387660.1, on the reverse strand, counting down.
GGGCGGTGTTATGCAATCAACTGTAAGTAAAATATTGTGTCTGCACTTACGAGTTACGAGTAGGTATATATCTGGCCGTAATTAACACCCATAATGGGCAGCTTTGGTTTAAAATACGAGCGACAGCGTAGATGTAAAATATCAGATAACAGACCTCATTGTTGTTTTATCACGCTAAAGATGTTTGTCCACCGCCACCGTCAACGGTACGTCAATAAGAACGAGATGACGGCGCCGAAGTAGACCACATTCATTTACTATTTCCGCGTGTCAACCGCACGTCCGTCACCCGAGCGCCGGGATCCCGGCCCCCGAATTTTGGAGTGCTCGACCCGCCATTGTGACAGGCTGATGTGCCGACAATACAAAACAAGTTTGATCTTGTCCATACACTGCCTTCGCACCGGCGCCGTTCGCTCAGCTTTTTTTTGTCTAAAACACCAATAAGGTCACTATACAAGGTGGAACAGGACGATTGACATTCCTTTAAATGACGTAAAGAGAATCATGTTCTTTAACCATATACAAAAAATCAATCAAATCCAATGAATACTTTAGTCACAGGAAATAATTTTTCATTTTGTTATTTTTCAACATGATGTACCTATCTGAGTCCGTAATAAACATTGCCGCTGCCGCGCCCCGCACCCCGCACCGCACCGTTGTTCAGTGACTTTTCGTAGATAAAGTGTGTTTACTTTTTATGCAGTTGATTCTGCTATTTATTTTGTTTGAAAACTGCAATTTTTTAAATTTTACATTAACTACTAATCGTCGTGTTTTAAAATGTTTCGATGGACTAGTACTGTGCTCGTTTTAATTTAATGTCGTGCATCCAGATCCACATTGTATATCCTTCTAGGCGTCCCATACCAGCATTTCCACTCACATTTGCTTTGCTCGAGTGGTGCCTTAATCAAAGTCATTCCTCAAATAAAAAAATTGTATTCAAATCATAGCCTTTGACATCTATCTAGGCTGAAAGTAGGCAATAATGTTGACCTTGACGAATGAAACGACAAAAAGATTTGTCAAACGACACTATCACAAATCTATTTACACGTGAAACTATTAATGAGTACCTAAGTTTGCAACTAGTTTCGTAATGTAAATTTAGCTTTATTTACGTTATAGATCAGAAATTTCTCAAACATGAAGCAGAATTCTTCAAACAGAGAACATCCTTCAAATTCCTTCGATAGTAAGTGTGTTACGCAATTACTGGCCAGCTTACGAAAAACCAATACAAGCTGAAGTTCCTGAAAAGGAATAATAAGCTACTCTAATTTTGTATATTTGCAACTTCGAGTATAAACCTTGAAGGGAAGTCAATTATATTGTACAGTTATTTTAATTTAAAAAAATACTGGAGTCTTTGCTAACATGTTTATATATAAATTATTGTTTATTTCAGACTTTCCGTCCATAAATACAGTTAAAAAATATAGAATGAAACATACAATAAAAATACACATAATAACAAAATCTCAAAATACACAACACAAAAATACAACATATAACCCCCCCCCCCCCTACCTATTAGGTCTTTTTTTAAATCCTAGCAGCGCTTATTTGTTTTGCACATAATAGTATTTTTTTGTTCACCACTAGGTATTACTAAACTAAACATTCTTGAGCGAATTCTTCGTTTGAAGCCGTTTGACAAAGACTTTTTTACACTACCAGTTAATTTTTAGGAAACATTGTAGCCTCTTAAACCACGGAGATGAACCATAGATAATTTTCTGATTCAAAATAAGTTGCCACGAGTTGCACGGTCAAGCGACACGCGCCTTGCAACAGCGACTGTGGAGGAAACAAATGAAAGAAGTCGTTTAGAGCATACCACGAGTCACCGCGACGCGACTTGCGGAGCGACGCGCGACGGACGGAAACAGGTGAATAGCTCGCATGTCGCTTGACGCTAGTTGCGTCGCAAGTCACAAAAAACTGATACGGGTAAATATTCTTACTTTTATAAAGCTGTATATAATTTAGCACAGACACTGCACTTAGACCGGTACACAAAAGTATAAAGTGTCCTCGTTATTCTTAGGTCCATTGATTAGCTCGTAGATCGATATCAACGGAAACTCGACACTTGGCCCGCCGTCACGTAATCTGGTTTGCCAATTACTACCCAGTCAGAAAAAATACAGGGTTCTATTTCGGAAATTGTCCCCTACAGATAATAAGGTTGCCTGTAATGGCTACATTTTCGTGTTTCGATTACCGAATTGGTTATTATGTCTGAAAGCAGTTAGAGGGAAATAGTAATATTGGTATTCATTCATTGAAAGTGCGCACGTAGTTGGTAAGTTGGTACTACGCCACTGCAGAGCATGAAACATTTTAAAAGAGTAACTAAGAATATTCTTGCCTACTCTTCTTTATACGAAACTACCTTTTGAAAAGGGCAACTAGAATCAATTGTATTTTCTTGTAAATGTTGACGTTCAAAATGATTTGACTTTGGCTTTGCGTGACTATTTAGTCTGTGTTTTCTCCATGTTTTTTATTGCTGTTATTCTATAAAACCACTGTAAGTTTGAAAAGGGGTCACAAATTCAGGTAGGTAAGGTTTCAAATGGAATAACCTAATAATTATGCGAAGGTACTTCTTAACCTCAACCACAATACTGATGAAGATACCTACCGTTATGAGACTAGAAATCAATTCAGTCGTTATACAAACAACTCATTTATTTAAATAACCGCGTGCTTTTCGTGCGTATTTTGAGGACAATGTATTAGAATGTACCATGGGAGAAACCACCATAAGTAATATTCTTGCTTGCAGCGCTCGGCCGCTATAGTAACGTTTGCTAACAGATGTGGCCATCGTGTGCACGGGATTTTGTTTTCAAATTGGTCAGATGTAAGTTTCCTCGATAGTACTTATTATGCGTCATTTGGACGTAAAAGCACGTTAATATGGCGTAAAACATTTTATTGTCACCTAGCTGTATATGTGTGTATACGCTTTGATAAATGATAAAAATGAATTATTTCTGTAAGTAGGCTTGTACAAACACTTTCACACCTCAATCATATTATTTATTTAAAAACTACTTACATGAGATTAGTCTTTCCTATCTGACTACTCTGAGAAGAAAGACCGAAATGAATTCAGAGGCCACAGTCTCTTTTAAAGTCTTTTTTATTTTTATTTAAGATAGGTTTGCTCTTGACTCTAGTCTAGGTCAGAGATGACAGAGACAAAGTCGACGATGGAGCGAGCTTACCCAGAAGAAGCCTGTTAACTCTCACTTTGAAGAGATCGGGGTTGTATACGTTCGGAAACACAGACGAGGCAGAGAGTTCCACTCCTTTGCTGTGCGCATCACAAAAGACATTTGGAAACGCTTAGTGCGAATTGGTGGAGAGTAGAGTCTAGACATAATCTTGGTCAGATCATGTGAGGATAATGTATGTAGGTATGTGTCTGAAATGGTCTTTTGAACCACACAGATTTGAGTGGACCTGTCCAGTCAGTCATTTGGACTGAGAAATCGATAACTATATCGTGCAGTTCAACTCAGAATTATAGGAGCTCAATGATTCGACGGTCAATACCAAAGAAAGAACATTTGGGTAGGCCGCATAAGTACTCAAACTGCCAGACCATCATTAAAACTAACTGAGAAAAAAAAAACACAATGACCCACATATTCATTCACTTTATTCTTTCAAGTATGTCCCTTGAAATTACCAATGAAATGAGTTTCGTGACAAGTGTTATTCAGTTCATTAACATTAATATGATTAGACAGAGATTTTGAGAAAATATGGTGACATAAAAGAAATTATTCTTTTTTTGTTTGAAAAAATATTTGCTTAAAATAATCCGCAATTATTAATGCCTAACTGACCTTGTCAGATTTTTTCGCGCCTGTCTGACACAATTTTAGGGACCCGTACCAAAATAATGACGACCATTTTGACCGTCTGTAAGTCACTGTTGATTATCTCAGCTGTTTTGTGAAGTATCGTTAAAAACTTCTACTATGCGGATGGTCAGAAAAAGAAGCTTATTTATTTTATTTGTGTTTAAGCTTATGGTGCACATACAAATTTTCTCAAATAAAAATGGAGATTGATATTCGTTAACCTAAAAAGTAAACATGTCGAATGAAAATTATGGGTCGTATTTCCCTGTTACGTATACGATAGTACAACTACTTTTTGCTCAAAAGTCAGAGCTGAGAAAATAGGTAAGTATACTAGCTTTTGCCCGCGGCTTCGCCTGCGTGGAGGTCGGAAATTATCCCACGGAAACGTACAACCGAGATAAAACGTATCCTATGTGTTAATACAGGTTATAAACTATCTGTGTGCCAAATTTCATCTAAATCCGTTCAGCTGTTTTTGCTTGATTGAGTAACAAACATCTAAACCTAAAAACTTTCACATTCACAATATTTAAGTAGGATTAGTAGGATAGTAGATGCGTGCCGAGAATCAGACAGATCCCACCACAATGGGCGAGTCCAACTACGCCTTTTTACTTACCAAAATAATTCTCAAAAATTTAATCTTATTACTTAAACCTGGTTGGGATGCCAGCTCAATAGGTTTTGTGGAATCTTTCAATTAGAATCCACTAGAACCCCTCAGTCCCACACAGTAGGGTTTTAGTCTGTGAATATTAAAAAGTATGAATAAAGATAAATATAGAACTTGCATTCTTTAACTTCAAATCTAGATATTTGAGTCTGGAATATTATTGGATTTTGGTCACAAAGAAAATATTGTGTTAGGAGATCATTAAAAACGCGTGATTGCGTGGGATTATTTTAATTTATTCAGATCATGTAGAACGATATTGGGAGCAATAAATTAAATGTCACGTTGTATTTTAATTTAGTTAATTTTTTTACGTGACAATGATTTATATCACGCATGTTTTCAAAATTAAAAGAAATCATGCAGGCAAATAAAACATTTAATGAAAAATGTTTCTTATAAAATCAAGTCAGCTTTCCCGAAAGGTGCAGGCATAGTGTACGCATTTCGGCAGTTAATTTAAAGTCCCATATTTTAGGAATTAAGGGGTAACATTATTTCGCTAGAAACAGAACGTTGACGTAAAGGGGGACGCCGTAAGATAGCCCGCGAAATTCAATTTTTTTTTACGTTTTTTTGCAATTTGCAGCTCAGTGTCTGGGTGTATGTTTATTAAAGTACGATTCGCGACCGTAACGAATATGTATTTACAGAATTATAATAATTAAAGTCAGTAATAAAAATCCTTAAGTTAGTATATAAGGTCAAATTTTAGTAAGCGCAAATATTTTAAGGAGTTTATCTACTCATAAAACTAAACAACTTTTCCCAATAAACATGGGTCAAAATGTGAAAAAAAAAATTCTAACCCGATACTAAACCAGTCAGCTGAGCGTACAATTTATATGAACCGTCCAAAAAAAAAATCGTATCACGACCTATGTTTATTGGGAAAAGTTGTTCAGTTTTATGAGTATATAAACCCCTTAAAATATTTGCACTTACTAAAATTTGACCTTATATATCTCAAATGTCAAGATTTCATGAAATAGTCATTCAACAGGGTTATTACTAAATGGTCTTAGAGAGTTGTATTGATGACTTTAATTATTATAATTCTGTAAATACGTGTGTGTTGTTACGGTCGCGAATCATATTTTAATCAACATAAAACCTAATACTGGCCTACAATTGACGCAAAAAACGTAAGAAAAATTGAATTTCGCGGGCTACCCTGGTGATTGTTATATTAATATATTCTTGAGTAATTTTGCGTACAGGTCATTTTATATTTGTAAATTTGTGTAGACATTGTGACTTATAAAATCGCTTTGGATGAGCCGGCAAAGGTGTTATAATTGTGATTTAAATAAGTAAATAATAATAAAAAACTGCATATTTTAGTTGATACTAAAAGAATATAAACAACATGTTCCGTATATTAATTAAATGTTTGTTTTTCACGTAGTTTAGAGGTAATTAAGATCCTACTGGGATTGTTTTATGACATTTAGGGGTCTACCCATGTCGTACGCAGAAAACATCGCAGAGTTGTAGTTCGCCTAATCCTGGAGCTAGACCACCACCTCTTAAAGCAGTATTATTGTAATCTTACTTCAGTGTAAGAAAGAGATGGAGCTAGACGTCCTGTATAGCTCCACCTTTTTCTCACACTGAAGTAACATTAAAATAATACTACTTTAAGAGGTGGTGGTTGGCTCCCTGGGAAACTGTAGGTATATATTTACTTTTCTCTTCGAGTGTTTGACAAAAATGATGGATGATGCTGTTGGTATTTGTCAAAGGGAAGATTAAGATCGGTTTGATTTTTTAAGGTATTTAATACTTTGTTTCCATGCAACCACCTTGTTTTTACAAGCCTAATGTTATGACATAAACACTATTTCGAATTTAGATGATTAGAAAATAATAGAGACTCAGCTTGGAGAGCTGACAGAGCGCGTGATCATATAAAATGAGTAGATTCTTGAAAAGAAATAATTACGCGTTCAATACTAATAGTATATCTTTTATTTATTCGAACCTGTATGGTTAGCGCGTACAGCGTTAACAGTACCTATCCCAGAACACGGAACTGCCACACCAGCAGCATCTAGAGATGGTAGTACTTATACAGGTTGTCCGGTTTCAGACTAGCAAAAATTAAGGGTGAGGAACAGACCATCAAACTGAACAACATTTTCCCGGGGACCAACATCGTAATCGAGAAAAAATTATCAGTCGTCCCATACACTTGGTCGAGTAGGTATTGAAGTTTTGTAAGGGACGACGGATTTTTTTTTTCACGACTACTATGTTGGTCCCTGGGAAAAAGTTGTTCAGATTGATGGTTTGTACCTCCCCTTTAATTTTCGCTAGTCCAAAACCGGGCACCCTGTATACAGGGTACTTATACAACACAACAACACAACTTCTGTCACGGACCGCCATCCAAGCCGTCAGTTTTTACATGCTTGGTTGTGTGTTGACAGCATTGAGGGTCAATGTAAACTAGAGCAGACACCGTGAACAAAATGTTTGCGCAACACGTTGTGGTCCGGGACAGCAAACGTCTTAGGGCTGATTTAATCCGCGGCCTTTGGGGAGAAGAAGATTGTCAGTTGCGCTGTTCAGAACCGGTCTTGGTCTCTAGACATGACTAGCCGGGTAACTCATTTTGGAGGGTAGCGGGATCCGAAGCACGGTGCCAGCCGTTGGCCGACCGCAGTCAGTAGGGGGCCCAAGTAGCACGCCAGCCACGTGCCAAAGGCTGCCCCGCCAACTCGCGAAAAATCCCGGTATGCTTCACCGTGCCAGCCGGCGACTGGATGGGAGGACCCGGTGGCCATATCCGGAGGGGTTCGGGCGTCCCCACAGTCTCCAAATGAGTTCCTCATAGGTTTGGTTAGCTCTAGTGTTCCACTTGGATTACTGAGCAGCGCCTCGACAAGTCGACTTTTTTCCCCAACTCTTCACAAATATGGCCAAAGTAAAAAAGAAAAACAAGGTTAGGCAACGGCTGCACTTCCTCCCTCTAAAAGTGCACCTCACTAACATCAGGGGGTTGCACTCCAATCTCGATCCGGTCCATCACCACCTTGAGACTGAGAAGCCGCACCTGTTTTTCCTAACGGAGATGAAGATAACCTACCTATAATATACAGAAATACAAATGACTGAATCATCTATCACAAAATATCACATCAATTTTGTAAACCTCTCTTATCCCAATTTTGTCGGTACCTACGGTGAACTGATCAAAACCAATCGAATGCTCTATTCTCTGTCTTTAATAAAATGGTTTCGTGTGTTCAAATAACATAGTAAAATTCATTCCAGTTTCGAAGAATTGGAGGAATAAAGGACTGAAGGGGTTACCGCCTTCTTTTAATCAGAAATATGTGTTGAAAGCTAGTACTGATTTTCAAGTACCTATTTCATAACTCCGGATAAGTTCTGGTTAATTAATTCTAACTGTTAATTTCATACAGATTCTGTTTAAAAAATATATAATATTTTGTAGATAGAGTCCTTATGAAAACAAAAACTTTAACAAACATTAAAACGTTACCTGACATTAAAAAACAGTACTGTTTCTGGAACGAAGTTCTTTAGCGCGGTTTGCGGTGGAAGTTGATTGGTAGAAATCGTCACGTAACGAAATAGCATTATGCCCTCTCTATGCCACTTTCTCTCTCTATATATTTCTTTCTATTATATACGTGTGTGTGTGGTGTGTGCGAGTATTGCGTAAGGAACTTCGTTCTTGACCAATCACAGGCACTTTTGAATTGTCAAGGAGTTGATTAGTCACAAAGATGCAGCCCATTCCAAAGCAGTAGGTACTCTATGGAGAAGAAGGGCAAGAAACTCCTGGATACGCTTTTATATCAAAATATTGGTCATCATTCAAGTTGAAATTATGTACTTGAAGATGAATGATAATGTTGATAACAATAATTTTTCTAAAGTAGCTGGATATTCCCTTATAATTTTGAACTAAGTATTCGAATAACATTACAGACGGTATAAAACGAAAACTATGAAAATAAAATAAACAATATTTTATTGTTATAGTTCCTAATTCCAAATGCATACTTAATTATTAAAAACTCAGCACGGGTCAATGGATAGATGATTTTTATAATTGACAGATCTCAATTCAAAGATTGGATCGTTTTGATCATTTCAATTTCCATTCGACATTTTGTCGTTCGTATTAATTGATTAAGTTGACACAATCAGCATTGTTTCTGTAATACGAAAATTTATCTTGAAATATTTTTAAATTATAGGACGATAAAACATTTATATTTGTGTTGTAATCAGCTAGCTATGGTTTCATTGCTAAATAATAATAGTCGCATAGGTCGATCGAAGGGTAAGCTACGCTTGCCGAGGCCGGTCCGTGGATGGGTGACCATCCATTACATACTGAAACCCCTTCGTGCCTCGGGAAACACGATAATCCGTTGGTCCCGGCTGTCATTTGTAGATCTTTGACAATCGTTATAGGTAGACAGAAGCCCGAAAGTTGACAACCAGGCATACCAAGGAGTATGATAGTACCCAGTAACTGGGTTGTGGAGGTCAGATAAGTAGTCGCTCCATGTAAAATACTGGTATTCAGTTGCATCGGGTAAGATTGGAATGATGATAACGATGATGTAACTAGTGCTTTGCGGACATTTTTCACGTGGATCTTGATTTCCACAAAAAACTTTAAAACCCCATATACAGTGTGAGTCTTTATAATGTGCACATATCGAAATGAGGGAATCTATGCTTAATTTTATCGACGGAAAAAATGTTAAAAAAAATCTAAATATTTATTTATATTTTTTATGGATTTATAAAAAAAATTGTTTGCTTTTGTGACCCCAGTGTATACAAAACTGTGTAACTTTTAAACTAAACGATTTATCACGATGAAACAAACTCTATAATGTTTGGAAGTAATTAGGTGTCGTCATAAAATAAAAATTATGGAAAAAAAATAGCCACATTTAAAAATAAACATTTTTGTTTGGCAAAAATCTGATTTTTTAAAATTAATTTTTACAAAAATTGTAAAATTTCTCAATAACATGCCCCCATCACCTTCTTTTTTTATAACTTTAAGTTATTCTTCATTGTATTAGGAACCTAACGGTAAAAATTGCATGTTTTTAACTCAACCCCAACATTTTTTATCAACTGTCAAAGAAAGGCCCAACGCATAGCTATTGTTTAGCAGGTAGATAAACTTTCTTTTGAATGTGCGCAGGTCGGGGAGGTAGGGCCAGCCAAAGGAACTTGAATTATGACAGATGTCAGACTGGCAGTCGCTCCGAATTATTCGCCGCTGCTACATGTGTTTCGGTACTTTCGTTCGCTGGACTTTCATAACTTTCGTTCGCTGCTACATGATGCCGCGTTTAAGTGAATTTTCCCCGGCACACATCGCCGACATACATTTTTATTATGGAGTGGGACAAGGAAGTGCCAGAGCTGCGCGCGCGGCTTACATAGCTGCGTATCCTAACAGGCAACCAGTGCCATCTGCCCGAAACTTCCAGGAAGTTCACAGAAGGTTGTCGATCACTGGACTTGGATCAAGTAGAGATCGTCGCGAGCCACCTCAAGTAATTATTGATGCGGCTACTGAACAAGCAGTATTAAGTGATTTGTTTGCTGATCCATCCATAAGTACTAGACGACTGGCTCTTCGTCACGGAATATCCCAAAAATCAGTGTGGCGTATTTTAAAGAAAGAAGGATTGCATCCTTATCACTATCAAAGGGTGCAACATCTACATGAAGACGTAGACTGGCGTCCAAGGTGTGTGATGTCCACATGGATTCAAAGAAAAACCAGAGCAAACCCAAACTTTCCAAGAAAAATACTATGGATGGACGAAGCGACATTCACTAGAGACGGTATTACTAACTGTCGAAATTTGCACAGATGGTGCCGCGCAGGTGAAAACCCGAAACTGAAACGGTCATCTACTTTCCAAGTAAGATTTTCGATAAATGTTTGGGCTGGTCTTATCGATAACATGTTGATTGGACCAGTCATATTGCCGAGAACGTTGACTGGTGAAAGATTTTTAAGTCTATTGAGAGATGATATGCCTCAGTTATTGGAAGATGTCCCACTGGCTGTGCGTCAAAGGATGTTTCTTCAGATGGACGGATGTCCTGCCCATTACGCTACAAATGTAAGAAGATTTTTAAACGAAAATTATCATGACAAATGGATCGGCCGGCAAGGACCTGTAGGGTGGCCTGCGCGTTCACCCGATTTGACGCCCCTTGATTATTTCCTATGGGGGACCATGAAGCAACGCGTCTACAGTACCCCCATCAACAGTGAGGCCGATTTGCGTGACCGCATAATAAACTGTGCGAATGATATTCGCAATGATCCCGAAATGATAAGGAGAGCGACACACCAAATTCTAATTCGCGCGGCTTTGTGTTTACAACAACGAGGTGGACATTTTGAGAATCTGATGCATTAAATTTTGTATTTAATAATAAATGGGTTTCAATTGAACTCTTTTGCATTAATTATCATCCCAAACAAACCACCCTTATGAGAACAATACAATTCCGCGTTCGGAGTGCCATCTTTGAAACGACCCGCGCGCATTCACAACAAAGTTAACAAAAAAAAGTTTATCTACCTGCTAAACAATGTGCGTAGCTATGCGTTGGGCCTTTCTTTGACATTTGATAAAAAATGTTGGGGTTGAGTTAAAAACATGCAATTTTTACCGTTAGGTTCCTAATACAATGAAGAATAACTTAAAGTTATAAAAAAAGAAGGTGATGGGGGCACGTTATTGAGAAATTTTACAATTTTTGTAAAAATTAATGAAAAAAAATCAGATTTTTGCCAAAAAAAAATGTTTATATTTGATTATGGCTATTTTTTTTCCATAATTTTTATTTTATGAAGACACCTAATTACTTCCAAACATTATGGAGTTTGTTTCATCGTGATAAATCGTTTAGTTTAAAAGTTACACAGTTTTGTATACACTGGGGTCACAAAAGCAAACAATTTTTTTTAAAAATCCATAAAAAATATTAATAAATATTTAGATTTTTTTTAACATTTTTTCCGTCGATAAAATTAAGCATAGATTCCCTCATTTCGATATGTGCACATTATAAAGACTCACACTGTATATCTCCCCTTTTAGGGGTGGTTTTTTTTATAGGTATGCTTGTGTTATTTCTCTGAGTTCTAGCTAATTCTACATCAAATTCCATTAAAATCGGTTAAGTGGTAACACCGTGACATATTATAAAAGCTAGCTTCGTCTGCTTTGACATAAAATACAATATCCGATGACACTTGGCAATACTGTAGCTTTCCATTAGTGAATGAATTTTCGGAATTGGCGGTCGGGTCAGTAGTTCTGAAGATTGCCCCCTACATACAAACTCACAAATTAGTATTAGTACATATGTACCTACAGATTGGATATATGTAGGTGTATGTATAATAAATCCGAACGATTAATAAATTGTTTCACAAAACAGTGACTTACAGACGGACAAAATGGTCGTCATTATTTTGGGACGGGACCCTGAAATTGTGTCAGATAGACGCGAAAAAAAAATTGACAAGGTTAGGCACAAACAATTGCTAATTATTTTAAGCAAAAATTTTTTTTAAACGAAAAATACATTACTATAGCACGGTAAAATTTACCTAAAGTAACTTAATCTAACCAACCTAGTTTTTTTTTTTTTTGGATGGGAAATCATCAAATGACTTCTCCCGCTCTGGGCGGAGCGGGAGGGCGTTTCAGACTTTTACTGACTAAAAACCACCCGTGTTCCTTCTGTTGCCTGTGCCGGGGCCACGGTAACTCTTTCGAACATCCCGCGACCCTAGGTGGAACCAACCTAGCTTACCTTTTCATTTTCTGACTGTATCTACTCTAAATTCCTATCTACGTCTGAATCAAAGTGTTACTCAGAATACATCCCGAAGAAAATGCATCTTGCGTTACTGCCTTTGAATATGGGGAAATATTTTACATATTCAAATTGGGATAGAAATCACATGTATTGAAATCTATCGAAGTCACGGAAATTCAATATATATAATATCAGAAGCCGATGAATAGGTAACATCACATCATAGAATCTGAGCAATAGAATACACGTAGGTATGACATTTTCTCGAAACTTGGGCATCGCATAGAATAGACAATTTAAAAAATGTATTCCTATACATAATATAATAAAATAACGAAGTCAAAACTATTAAATATATTAACGAAGTCAAAATTGTACACTGCATATTTTTTGAAAAAAGTATTGCTACGCGAGTCTGATGCCGAAAATATAGTTTTTAGTCCGTTTGTCTGTTTGTCTGGATGTATGTTCCGGTTTGGCGCAAAAACGGCTGAATCGATTTGGATGAAATTTGGCACACAGATAGTTTATAACCTAGATTAATACATAGGGTGCTTTCAATCCCGGTAGTACGTCCCCGTGGAATATTCTCCGACATACACGACGGCAAAACCGCGGTCATAAGCTGGTATAACATAATATAACATCTCGCCTGAAATCCTCGAAGGGTTAGGCAGATGTGTAATTGCCATCAATTGGGCACAAATACAGGCTCCAGGCTGTGACTGAGAATCATGATGGAAAACCCAATAACACTGCCCGATCTGGGTCGAACCCGGCCACTGGACCAACGATGCAAAAAATCCAACTACAACGAGGGAAATAATATACTTAATTAATATTACAACATTACCTACATTGACTGTTTTTAGATTATTCACTCAGGGGATAAAGCAATCCCGAAAGTAACGAAGGATGCAAGGGCTCTCTACACCATGTTTTCTTTAAGGCGACGATTACCGACTTTTAATGATTTTAAACTGAAGATCACGTCAAAACGAGTATGTTATAGATGTGGAAAAAATATATTTTAAATTAGAGCATTTTCTTAATAATATTTATGTGAATATTTTAGATTATGTTTATATTACATAGTGTAATTAATTTGTAAACTTATGTCTAACGCGGATAAAAAACTGAGAATCACGCAAAAACTATCAAGCGTATTTTTACGAAATCTTCACCATTTTAAGACAATAACCTTAATTAACCTTTTGTTTTAAGTACTTATAATAAATTAATAATGCGTCTAATTTGGGACAACACTCGTAGATGGGCGAGTCCTATTACTGGGTGGACGTCCGACGCATTGCGTGAGCTCAGCACAGAACACGCAAGCTATGTACTGAAGGCCGTTGGCATATTTTAGCGTCTTAACTCCTGAGCGAAGCGAAGAAGTTAAGACTAGAATCCCGAGTGAAGTGAAAATCAATTTACGTGTTTCATTCCAACACAAGACATACATACAATACAAAATAATAATATAATGCTGATAAATAAATATAAATCGTACAAGTGGTAGAAGTGAAACTTCATATAAAATAAAGAATAAGAGAGATTTAGTATGAGACACAGAGAGAGTTATATCTTTCTTCTCTCTCATGTAACGAAATGTGCCTAAACGTGACGCGTCCTTGAAATGTCTCAATTATACTCGTCCAATTATCATCATCATCTTCCTGCCCTTGTCCCATGTTACTTGGGGTCGGCGCAACACGTTTTCTCTTTCCATTTTCCCCTGTCAAAAGTCACGCTATCATTCACTCCCTTCTCTTTCATATCATTCCTCACACAATCCATCCATCTTTTCTTTGGCCTTCCTCTCCCTCTCCATCAATCAACATTTATATTCATCACTCTTTTAGTCACATGCGTTTCCTCCCTCCTCTTCACATGTCCATACCAAGCCAAACGATTTCCTTTCAACTTTTCTGTCACTGGCGCCAATTTCAAACTTCCCCTTATATACTCATTTTTTACTTTATCCAATTTCGTCACTCCACACATCCATCTCAACATTCTCATCTCCGCTGCATGCAATCTTTTTTCATCCGTCTTCTTCACGGCCTAGCATTCCGATCCATACAGTACGACAGGCCTTATCAAGGACTTATAAATTTTTCCCTTTAATTTGAGGGGCATCCGTGGGTCGCAAGTTGTTCCTGTGACCTGTCGCCATTTCATCCATCCTGAGTTGATCCGGTGCGCTACGTCTCGGTCTACTTCGCCATCCCCTTGGACAAACGACCCGAGGTACCGGAAGTCGGAGCAGCTCGGTACGGGCGTTCCGGCGAGAGATATGGGCACAGGACTGGAGAGACCGCCAAAATCACAAAACAAATATTCTGTTTTGGTCCGACTTAATCTCAGGCCAGCGGTCTCCAGTTTTGCCCACCACACCTCCAATCTGCTCTGGATCTCTAAGCCGCTCTCAGCAACCAGCACAATGTCATCAGCGAATAGCATACACCAGGGCGCCTCTTCGTGGATATCCGACGTAAGAGCGTCCATTATCATCACGAAGAGGTAAGGGCTGAGTGCTGACCCTTGGTGCAAGCCGACAGCCACATTGAAGCTGCTGGTAGTGCCCACTGTAGACCGGACTTGGGTACTGCATCGACTGTACATCGCTCGAATCAACTGCATATACTTCCCTGGTACACATTTCTCCTTAAGGGCCCACCACAGAACTTCACGAGGCACTCGGTCGTATGCCTTTTTGAGGTCAATGAATACCATGTGCAGGTTTTTATGCGCACCTCTGTATTTCTCGTACAGCTGGCGGATAGCAAAGATGGCATCTGTTGTTCCCCGACCAGGCATAAAACCGAATTGGTTTTGCGAAATTTCACTCTCTTCTCTCAGTCGCCTTTCAATAACTTTTTCCCAAACCTTCATACTATGTGATATTAGTTTTATTCCTCTATAGTTGTTGCACTCCAGCACATCACCTTTGTTTTTAAAGATGGGCACCAGTGAACTGTTACACCATTCGTCAGGTATGGCTTCTTCCAGCAACAATTTATTGAAGAATAAAGCTAACCACGTCCATCCATGTACCCGTAATAACTTCCATACTTCAACTGGTATTCCGTCCGGACCTACTGCTTTACCATTCTTCATTTCATTTACTGCTATTCTCACTTCATCCATACTAATCATTCTCACTAACCCCTCATTTACTTGTTTATTCTCAAGCATACCACTCCAGTCATTCTCCTCATTCATCAGTCTTTCAAAATATCCCTTCCACCTATCCTTAATTTTCTGATCATCCGAAAGCACTACTCCAATTTCATTCCTTACACATTTTATCTGACAAACATCCCTCATCTTTCTCGCTCTAGCTCTAGCAAGCCGGTATAGGTTTTTTTGGCCTGCTGGACTATCCAGTGTGTCATAAAGCTTGTCCTGGGCTTTTGCTCTCGCTACCGCCACAGCTTTTTTGGCTTTTTTCTTTAGAGCATCATACTGACACTTTTTTTCTGTTTTCAAACTAACATTCTCATCTTCAACACTCTGCCATTCCTTGAACTTTCTCTTCTTATCCTGCAACACATTCTGTATTTCTGTCGACCACCACCATGTATCCCTATCTATCGTACCCTTTCCTTTAGTCTCTCCCAAAATGTCTTTCGCTTCACTCCTAATATACTCCGCCATTTCACTCCAACATTCATTTACACTTCGATCATTCATGTCCCCCATATCTATCATTTTATCCACTACTCGCTCTTTAAATTTCTTCACACAATCATTCTTCTCCAGCATATGCCATTTTATTTTAGGGGGAGGTCGCTCTTTGTTTTGATTGAGCTTTATTTTTAAGACCATTTCCATAATTAGGAGTCTATGAATTGCCTAAATAAGTTTCACTTCAAAAATCGTTCATAACTTATTATTCGTGTCTGGATTTTGTATATAATTTTATTAATAATGAAGTTACGAGTGTTATCCTAAAATATATATTATGTATATAAAAGGAGAAACTGACTGACTGACATATCAACGCACAGCCGAAACTACTGGGACTAGGAACTTGAAATTTTGTACACGGCTTCCTTTTATAATCTAAGAAGGGGTTTTTGGAAATTCAACCTTTAAGGGGGTGAAAAGGGGGATTTTGTTTGTAAGTATTCATACAAACAATATCTTATTTCATGAGTTAATAAACTTGAAACTTAGCACGAATATATCATACTTATCTGAGTAAATTATGAAGTTTGTCATTTTTTGTTTTTCTAAGCTTTAGAAAAACAAAAAATGACCTTTAGGGGGTCTAAAGGGTGATTGGGGGGTGTCAAAATTTGTATGGAAGAATTTTAATGCGTGGTCCGATTAACTCGAAACTCAGTCATCATCTGCCTAGCCTTTTCCCAACTATGTTGGGGTCGGCTTCCAGTCTAACCGGATGCAGCTGAATACCAGTATTTTACATGGAGCGACTGCCTATCTGACCTCCACAACCCAGTTACTGGGTAATACGATACCCCTTGGTAAGACTGGTTGTCAGACTTTCGGGCTTCTGACGACTCGAAACTCAGTATTTATACTTAAAACCGAAAAAAAAGAATGACGCGTTTTTTGAAAATCTACCCGTAACGTCGTACTAAAGTACGAAATCCACGCGGTCGAATTCGCGGGGGAAGTGCTAGTGTGTATAAAAAATACATATAGGAAGTGCTTATTTCCAAGGAAATTAAGTTATTGGTAACGTTTTGCCGTTATAAAGCATTTCATAATAAATTGGAAGTTGCCTAGTATCGTTAGAGCAATCGGGCATGTAAACATACAAGTTTGAGGATGTTTATAGTCGAGTAAAATTGGTATTAAAACGGTTTTGATCATTGTTTACTTGATAGTTGTCTACAGCCGATCAAAATAATTGTATGTTGATAATTTAATTAATGATTTTTTATTTAATGTATGTGTTGATTAATAAAATAAATAAATTTAATAACAAATATAATTTTATTTATACTTACATGGTTTTATGAAGGACTATGTCCTTTCAAGCTCATCTTCATTGGTCGGTAGGGCTCGTATGCGGGGTGCGGGAGATTTTTGTAACGCATGCCATAGAGCCCGCATGCAGGGAACCGTTTTTATTAGTCGATAGGGAACCATTGCGGTATACGGACAACCTGCACCGCATGTTTATCCGTTGCTTTGAAGGCTCATTTTCATTGGGTGTGAGTCTCCGCACGTTTTTTACTGATCGATGAAGAATTTCATTGGTTGCTACGCCCGCTACGGGAATTCCCCGCAGATGGCGTAATGACCGAATTATCGACTTATGACTTTCGATTTCGTTACCTAGTCATTACCCCGCCTGCGGGGAGTCCTCGCATGCTTTATATCGACCGAGTTATCGGTTAATAAAAATGAGCCATTCTAAATATACAAAAGCAAATCAAATAAATGAGTGCATCACCTTACTAAATTTATTTTGTCTTCCTTCAGTTATTTTATTATAACATCATGGCTGATTTTCCTGACACGTTTTGTAATGTAAGTACCTTCGCCAACATTTGACTAGTTACGGTATATGGAATCGAGACTATTTGAAATGCTATTCACAATATTTTGACCCCCATTAACATAGGTACTCGAAATTCCCTTTTCACTTGACAACAGTCTTGTTCAAACAAGCTTTAGTAATAAGTAATAGCACAGGTAATAGTTTCTACAGAAGGTCCGCTCCATGCACAGAGCGATAATGTACGCAGACTTAGACATGTTCCACGTGCAGCGAGTGCAAGCGCACTCGTGAGTGGCAATCGTAAGGCCTCCAGCGTTGCGACTTGCGGCGCGACTTGCGTCGAACGACGCGCGTGCTCGTCATCTGTTTCCGTCCGTCGCTCCGCAAGTCGCGTCGCGGTGACTCGTGGCATACTCTAAACAACTTCTTTCATTTGTTTATTCCGCAGTCGCTGTCGTAAGACGCGCGTCCATTCAGCGAGTAGCTCGTGGCCATGGGGTAATTCGGTTGAAGATAGTTTGAGATCAGGGACCGAAACCGGTATGATCAATACGGGTATTTTTTCGGTTATAACCTTTATTTTATTTACAGGTATTTTAAAGATTACTTTAATTCTTAAATTGAATACAACCAGTTTTACCGGTAACCGAAATAAATATTACTTTAACTTGTTTACACGTACCCGTCAACATTAATCAAAGGGCGCGCATCGCTGTGTGTGTATCAAAGAGTCGAGTCGGACCACGCGCCGGCGAACACGGACCAATCACGGCTCTGGTTGGCTGGCGATATTTATTTATTTATAGCATAAGCATAATCAGTCTATAATGTTCCCACTGCTGGGACACTGGCCTCCTCTCGGTGAGAGGGAGTGGGCCGTAATCCACCACGAGGGCCCAGTGCGGGTTGGTAGATTTCACATGTCTTCGTATTTTTTTGAACCAAAAATTCCGGTCAAATCTAGGACATGCCAGTTTCCCCACGATGTTTTCCTTCACCGTTTTGAGAGCAGTGGTGATGAAATAATGTACACAAAATAAAGTGCCTGTTGGGGTTCAAACCCGCGACCTACAACTCGCAAGTCGCGGCTGTTACCACTGGGCCACCACTGCTCTATTTAACCGTTTAAAAAAAAACCGTAGAAAGGCGGACGGCATTTTCTACAAGTCAACCTTAGGGTGAAGTAGAGAGAAAACATGGCAGGTGCAACATAAGAGATAGATAACAACGAGGGATAGCTATATTCTTTTTCATTCTCATAATCCAGGTAATTTTTAGGTAACCGGTGTTAAAACGGTAACTTAATTAGACGTAACATGTTTTTCTTCTTGGTTACCCAGATAGCAGTAACCTTAGTTGCAGATGTAACCAAAAATCTCTGATACCGGTACCGTAATTCATAAAGGTTTTCGGTCCCTGATTGAGATCGCTGTACGTAGGTACTATCGAGAAAACTTACATCTGACCAATTTGAAAACAAAATCCCGTGCACACGATGACCACATCTGATAACAAGCGTTACTATAGCCGCCGAGCGCTACAAGCAAGAATTTTTTATTTTTTTTTATTTGAGATAGGTTTGCTCTTGACTCTAGTCTAGGTCAGAGATGACAGAGACAAAGTCGACGATGGAGCGAGCTTACCCAGAAGAAGCCTGTTCACTCTCACTTTGAAGAGATCGGGGTTGTATGCGTTCGGAAACACAGACGCAGGCAGAGAGTTCCACTCCTTTGCTGAATAGTCCTTACGATGGCGATGTGATGGTATAGATGTTCGTTTCTGCCATGATGCGTATAAATTAGTGCGTGCGCCTGTTTTTGCTCGTTGTATGGAACTAACCTTCTGTATTAGCCAGTGGTAAGAGCCTATAAGTACCTGTTACCTATAGAGAAATATCATTACCTCGACCCCACAGATTATACTCGCTCACCGGGGTTAGACGGCGTCAACGTTGATATGTTTATCTAGATCCAGAGCGGTTAAATTTAGCTGAAAATTGATACCTAAGCGTGGGATAGTTAGTTATGTTATTGACTTATATTTGTCTTTCTGACTATTAAAAGGACTGTTTCTTAGAGGACATGTTGAAATCGTGATATTTTTGTTTTTACCTAGGTACTAAGGGCTCCGATTGTATTTGATATTTTGATGCGCGGCCGACAATTTCGCACAATACCTACATCGAGTTTAAGAAAAAGTCCGGCTCTTTCTAAAACCGATATCAGATGATTTACTTTTTGTTTATTTTTGTCTTTCATTATCATCTTCCACTCGTAGTGAACATCTGAACACAAAACGTCAGAAATCAAAAGTGAAAAATGAATTTATTGATTAGTGAACAGATTCAACGATGTTAGATTGCACGCGGCATCTTTCTAGTATTACAGAATTATCGAAACATTAAAGGTTCATTCGTTTGTTTCCTTTGTAATTTTCTCGGTGACGTGTGAATTTGGAATTAAACTCAAACTCAAAATTAAAGCATTTATTTCAATGAAACGAATTACAGGCACTTTTGTTGTTAAAGGGTCGGTCACTCAGAAAGATAAGCACTCCAGAGAAGCGCCTGATATCAGCGCGATACGCGAAACAAAGGCACCGCAAATCGCGCGACATGTGGTGCCTTTGTGTCGCCTCGCGTGTCGCGCCTGCTTGCAGGAGCCTTTAAACTCGTCCTTACTCTGCCTGTAAAAATACCTACTCTAAGTTAAACTTAAGGCTCCAGCAAACAGGCGAGATACGCGACGCGAATCGCCTGCAACACCTACCTTTGTAACGCGTCGGGTCTCGCGCCTGTCTGCAGGAGCCTATGAATAAAATGTGAAATGCTCCTAGTTTTATTTTACTTTACCTACTTGCAAAAGTTTGAATGCGAGTTTGAAACTCAACGTATTGAATGAACGGATCCTGATATTTGGAGATCCGGATTTGTTTACTGGGTCCTTTTCGATTCGGAACTTTGAATACGCTAACGCTGGCCGATTTTTATTCAAAAGAAATTCAGTCCTCGAAGATTTCTCCTTTTAGAGCGCGTTGAGACTCAGATCAGGGCAGAACATTGAAATGTAGATGTTGTAGGTAATCCTTTCTTATTAGGTCTCTAGAGCTGACCCTTTTTATTCAAAATGCAACTCTGATCTATATTTGAGTGATGAAAAACAAAAACGTAGCACATTAAACACTTTTTTTATTGGTGAAACTTCAGTGACTGATGGTTATCGCCATGTAATAGAAAAAAAAAGATTTTATAAAAAAAATAGAATTTAAAAGAATAAAAATTGTTTATTCTCCGATACTTAACTTTCACGTTTATGAAGTTTCGCCTATTGATTAAAAAAGGGCCCTGCATTGCATTATTTACTTTTATAATTTTTTTTTGCTTGGAAAATTGTTTTTGCGAATCATTATATGTGTTTTTTTCTGAAATAAAAACATTATTTATTTATTTTATTTATTTATTTATTTATTTATTTAAACACACATACAACTATCATCACAGGCTTAACCTAATACAATAGTGTAGTTATAATTATGAGTTTAGGACTAGCTATAATATTATTCTAAACATGAAGCTACAACACAAAATGCGGCCCGTGTGAACTCACTCAAAGAACAATTAAAACAGTCAATCCGTTGTGACACCATATTGAGCGCACGCAGCGCCCGCGTCAGCGGCGCGTGCTGCAGCAGGTTGGTGCGAGCGGGCGGCTCCCACAGCAGCGGCGGCCGCCTCCGCCGTCCCACGTACCCATCTGGTACACACAGCCTCAACGTGTTTAAAACGCCCGGGTTGTGTATTTTACCACGCAAAATTTTAAATAAATAAGTGGCTACAGCTACTTCCCTTCTTGCTTCCAGTTTATTATATCCTACCATGCCCAGCACAAATAGTGTAGGATACAGAAGTGGATACCCTGGATACACACCATACTGCTTTAGGTACAAGAATCTCATGAACTTGTTCTGGATACGTTCTAGCATTAGCTTGTACTTGGTTTCATGTGGTGACCAAACGACAGCATTACATTCCAAGTGACTTTTTACAAGCGCTTCGTACAACGATCTCAGAGCCCTGATGTTCGAGAACTGATTTCCTAGCCGTAAGACCAACCCTAAATTGCGGTATGCTTTTTTACAAACGTCGGTGGTATGCTTACGGAAATTTAAATCAGCTGTAAAGCGTACTCCTAAATCCCTTACCTCTGAGACACGTTGCAGTTGGATTCCCTCCATGCTATATTGATAATGACTTGGGTCACGTGAACGAGAAAATGATAATACTGAACATTTGGCCACATTGAAATACATCTTATTGCTACGACTCCACTCTACTACTTTATTAATATCTTGCTGCAGTATGTCATGATCGGATTCTTGCTTAATTTTATGAACCAATTTCAAGTCGTCAGCGAATAGTAATGGTATTGATTTATCTACTACCCTCGGCAGGTCGTTGGTTTTTAAAATGAAAAGTAAAGGCCCTAAATTACTACCTTGACTAACTCCTGATCTCGTGAAATATGGCTCGGAGAGCTGCCCACTGCAATCTACGTACTGACAACGGTCTCGCAGATAGCAGGCGAAAAATGACAGAGTGTGAGGTGTACAGCCTACTCCAGCTAACTTAGCTAACAGAACGTCGTTATCCACTATGTCAAAAGCCTTCCTGAAATCGAAGTAGGCAACATCCACCTGTTGACCCGCGTCCACTGTCGGTACTATTTGTGTCATTAGATCCAGTAAGTTCCCCGTTGTCCCCCGATTATACCATAGTTGATTATACCATACGCCTGTAAGCAAAGATTTCAATCGTAGATTCGCCATGCCGGATCATGAGATGGTCGCGCTTCTGTTTCATTTTGACACCTCTGACAGATACAATGTTGCAGAAACTTGACTTGATTGTCATGAAAACGCCATTATTATTGTGTGATTTTTCTTACTATGGAAACTTTTTTGCGCGACTTAGTACAGCATAATCAGCCTATAAAGTTCCCACTGCTGGGACTACAGATGCGAAGCCGATTGTCCACGTTGTCTACCGAGCGGTAGATATCGGCATTTTTCGATAACAGTCATCTTCTACCATTTTCGACGGCTTGAAAAGGATAAAACCTATTTTTTATTGGAATCAGTATTTCTCAAATATAATAAATAGCCCGGCTTTACGGTAATCGATTGTTTATTTTAATGTAAAGTAACTTTTATAAGAGATCTCTTTTAGCGTAGATATCTTTATTTTGTAATGATTACTTGCGAATTAAATTATTTGGTAGGTAATGTAGGTCTGTACCCGATCCGACGCGACGACCCGTAGCAAGAGTTTGTACCTAATTATTTTCGTACTAATAACGTAGAAAGGTAGGTACCGACCGGTAAAACGGGGTAAATAGAGACCCACGGGTGAATAGGTAAAACTTTAAACGAGTTTTCAAGGTTAAATTAATATAGTTTAGTACTAACCAGGTATGTATCAAAATTCTTAATTTTAATTCAGTAAAAAAAAATCGAGTCCTTATAGGCCACATTCTTTGTTGCCTACAAGGACTATCTATCACCAGTTTTGGCATACTGGAGATAGGAAACCTATCTAGCTATGGATTTGACGTCCCAATAATCTACAAGAGATTATGGAACCTTACCGGCCTGACATAAGGACAGATAAAATTACACTGTCTACCATCAATAGCGATCTGTCTTTTACTGAAAATAGGTTACTGGGTTCGGCCGTTAATGTTGTTATCGGATACTTTGGATAACTAACCGTTGTCTACCGCTGTTTTACAACTATAGCTGGGACACAGGCCTCCTCTCTTTGAGAGAGAGTAGGCTGTAATCCACCACGCGTGCCCAGTGCGGATTGATAGAATTTTTGATTCTAGGACATGCCGGTTTCCTCATGGTGTTTTCCTTAAGCTTCTTTTGATTGATGACATAAATTACACAAAGTAAAGCGCCTGCATGGGTTCGAACTTACGACCTACCACTCGTAAGTGAGGGCCGTTATCACTGGGCTACCACTGCGATTTAGTACGGTGAGGGCTAATCTAGCGATTTAAATCTTTGCCTGTAGGGGCAAAAACACAACGCCACGATCCACGTAGGTACACGATCCTTGCATACTTATATACTTCCTGCCAATTTCACGCCATCATAATCCAATACTTTTTCTTTTATTTTTGTTTTTACATCCGTGATATCAGAACATAATTAAGCCGCTATACAAAACCGCTGTCACGAATAGGTACCATTTTGTCAAAGCCCCGTTCATATTTCAATAAGGACAAGTATTCTTGACAGTTTGTATTAGGTATTTAGAACAACTTACTGGTGAGTTATTTACGCTCACTAATTTTGTGTTAAACAATGTTTGATTATGTATTCATACTAATGACGTAGACCTATCAATGTGTGAATTGACCACAATTATCTAAAACAGTATTTCATTTGACATAACTTAGATACGTCACCCCTGTATTCCACAAAAGGGTAGTTAAGGCTCCTGCAAACAGGCGCGATTCGCATCGCGCCTCGCGCCTGTATGTAGGAGCCTTTAGTGTTATTGTATAGTCAACCGCCCAACACAGGCAACAATTTGACATTGTCAGTGCTTTTATGTTTTAGCAGTATTTGTGATTTTCAAAATGTGGGAGTAGCTTCAGTCAACCACACATCAGGGGTGTGTGGTTGACTGAACCTACTCCCACATTTTGTCAGTAATGTTTTAGTCCCACGTAACGGAACTAGCTAATTGCCTTGACGGGCCACATTCGACAGCCAAGATGGCAGTGGATGTAACAGAACAAACACCACGAATAGCATTGCAGTGCAGTGGCGAAAGCACCATATAACACGATACCTACCGGCTTCTCTTCGGAGGTTCGCATCAGCAACTCTACCGCTATTGAAAAGTGACACAGTCAATAGTGTCTACTATTGCCAAAAAATATAGTTACACTACGGGTATTTAATTCACCATAATATTCAAACAACAAAAACGCCTATTATTAGCTTTGAATTACAACAACAAAAGGATTTTTTCTAAAATAACCCGGCGCCAAAACGGTTATTTTAGAAAAAATTCCCGATTATGAAATCGGGAACTAAAAATTCATTCAATAGCGATCCCGTCATGACGTCAAATTAGGTCACGTGGCACCGCTTGATAATGGACGAGAGCAAGCCGCTGTACAACGGGTTACGATAGAGACAGATATAGAAAAATGAGTCAGCGAGAACGAGACGGAAGAATAAATATTACACATTTTATTTAGTTTTCACCTGTTCTACTGGATTGTATTCGATTATTTATATTCTTTATTTCTCTAAAACATTGAAAATTTTGTTTGTGTAGTGATAGCGTCTTTTTGTTCTGCCATTTGACGGTAGATGGTGTTAAATTCAGTAAAGAAAAGACTTTTATTTTTAAGTTAATAAATTATTTTTACACTATTGGTAAGTAAGTTAAAACCAGCTTCTATCTCACAAAAATCCACACCTCGCCGTTGCTGCAGTGTGACATTCAGCTGGATTAAATCCTTCTAAAAAGATGTATTTATATATGTACATATAAGTTAACTGAACCCGAATAAATGATTCTATAGTACATTTGATTGTAAAATATATCGTTAGGACTTCTATAATTAGACTCTGTAGCAAAGGACTACGCTACAATGGCAAATAGGCCTTATAGGCTACGTAAAAAATTGAGAAACGTCTAGAATAGCCCAACGTCCTTTTACCAATACTCCTTAAGTATGTTCATTATAGGTTTATTGAATTGGGATGATGGAATGGAAGTTTTTTTTATTTAATTTTTATTTCTATTCTACTAAGGATGGATTTTATAAAACTTTTATACCTACGAGTATTATACGACACATACATTTTGAATTTTGACAGTATTTGAAAACAAAAACTATCAGACGTCAATTTTATTCCACGAATAAAAGATTGAGAAATTAAGAATT
Source organism: Fissipunctia ypsillon (assembly GCA_947568875.1). NCBI lineage: Eukaryota > Metazoa > Arthropoda > Insecta > Lepidoptera > Noctuidae > Fissipunctia > Fissipunctia ypsillon. The sequence continues at coordinate 18,227,614 of OX387660.1, read as the reverse complement.
TGATAAAATGTGCCCTAAGAGGAAGTCTAAAAGTGGCATCGGTGACTGAAAAGTTGTGTGGAAATCTGTTGCCATGGTATGGGCATGTGATGCAGAGGAGTGAGGAAAATGTCGTGAGGAACGTTTTGAGTATGAATGTGGATAGAAAAAAGAAAGAAAATACGTTTATTTGCGATAAACTTGACGCAAAAGAAGAACACAAACATAAAAACGAAACAAGTGGGGGGAAAATATGCGTCACATACACGCAAAACGGCCATCGCTCAACATAATGCTGCTGTGATGGCTATAAGAGTAGGGGAAGACCAAGGAAACGATAGATGGACTGTGTGAAAGATGATATGGGTAGAAAGAGGGGGGACTACCGAGATGATGACTAATAAAGAAGTATGGAAGGGAAAGACAAGTTGTGCCGACCACAAATAAATTGAGATAAGAGCAGGAATGATGATTGTTCTAGAATGATTTTCAAATAATATAAAAACTCAAGGACTACTTTCCTCTAATCAGCTATCTATAAAGCAGTGTTGTGAATCATTATAATTTTATTTGAAGATACAAAACCTCTGGCAATGATAGAATGAGTTCTCCTAGAAATTCCTTAGGTGCATGAACCAATTGTTTAAAAACTTGTCGTTAGTATTGTTTATTGTAATACCTACATAATAAAGAACTTTAATGATTTAGAAAATAGGATTAGTTAAAGTGAAAATAATACATAAATACCGCAGGAGGAAAACGTGGCTCACAAATTCCTGTGGCGAAAATAAAATCCAATCGCAATGGAACCCTTAAAACTCCACTTACTTAACAGCTAATTTTACGGTTCAGTGCACCTTCACTCAGTGTGTTTCTACTCCAATAATTAACAACAATACATATAGCCTACCAACTCACACATACGTAGTCCTCTCAACTTGTTACTTAAAAGGAAATGTGAATAAATGTTTCAAACACTGTAATACAATTTTGTATAACTTTCCCTTCAAAGATCAAATAACTTAGTACTTTCATTCAGGGCTCGGAAACTGGCTTTCTTTTTGGTAGTAGGTACGATTTTATTAATCTTTTAAATACAACCATTGCAAACTATAGTTTTGTATAAATTAGAAGCATTTTTTCAATTTTGTAAATGTGAGTACCAGGGAGCGGTTTTATGTTATGATGTAGGTATGTTGACTTGAAAGAGTATGGCAGTTGAGAGTATGTCATGCTCACTTAAATGCGCGTGTGTTGGATCATTCGGTTCCTTACGAAATGGTTGAGCTGGATGGTGGTGATCCTCGCGTCATGTTCATGAACGGGCGCCGTCAGTGGATACTAGTCATCTCTTAACTGCCAGGGCTTATTTTTAATCTTATATTTTGAATTGTTTTTAATTATTTATTTTTTATATCGTTCTCACATATAGAAGCTACAAGAACAATGTACCCATGATTTTGTAATAATTTTGATTCAAAAGAGTGTCCATGGAGTTCCTTGCGCGATCTTCTCCATAGAGATCTACGTTTTGGAATGGGCGACTAGCTTCAAATTTTCTGATTAACTGACCGACTCTTTGACAATTCAATAGTGCCTGTAATTGGTTTAATTGAAATAAATGCTTTGAGTTTGAGTTAATTTTCCAAACCGGTTTAGGTCATTGACCCCGAACCAGAAATCCGAACTAGAATACGATATGGAAATGAGACAATAGAAGAGGTTGATTACGCAAAATTCTTGGGGATAATAATTGATAAAAACTGTAACTGGAAATCTCATATTGATGATCTATGTAAAAAGATAGATAGATTTGTTTTTGTTTTATATAGACTAACACATGTGGCTAATGTTGAGGCAGCACTATGTGCATATCATGGCTATGTCGCATCAATCTTGCGCTATGGTGTTATAATATGGGGTAATTCGGTTGAGCTTCAAAGAGTGTTTCGAGCTCAGAAAAAATGCGTGCGCTCAATTTGTGGAGCGCACCCACTAGACAGTTGTGTTCCTTTATTCAAGAAACTTAAAATACTACCACTTCCAGCACTATACATTTTTGAAATTTGTATTTTTGTTCACCAAAACAGACATGAATTTGAATTGTATAATGATGTTGTATCCAGACCCAGCCGGAAAGTGCATATGCTTAATGTTCCTAGGCGTAGAATTAAATTGTTTTCAAATAATGTATACTGCATGTCCATTACTGTCTACAACAAATTACCTGACATCTTCAAAACTCTCAGCCTCAGAATATTTAAACGTAAATTATTTGACTTCCTTTTGCAAATGTTATTATTCGACTGAAGGTTTTATGAACGAAAAATTACCTAAATAATAATTGACATTAATGCCCATAAATCATATTTTATCTCCTTGACTTCATTGAATTTTGACTTATATAAGCTCTTTCTAAATTATTATTCAATTTATTTTGTAATTCTTATTATTAATAATTGTATGTACCTGATAACGTAATGATGACCCATAATTTTACCAACAATATTTGTACGCCGGAAACGGCAGAATATTATGGACGTAATATATTATAATGCACATAACAGCTTTGTACAATATTCTGACAAATAAATGCATTCTATTCTATTCTATTCTATTCTATTCTATTCTATTCTATTCTATTCTATTCTATTCTATTCTATTCTATTCTATTCTATTCTATTCTATTCTATTCTATTCTATTCTATTCTATTCTATTCTATTCTATTCTATTCTATTCTATTCTATTCTATTCTATTATATTCTATTCTATTCTATTCTATTCTATTCTATTCTATTCTATTCTATTCTATTCTATTCTATTCTATTCTATTCTATTCTATTCTATTCTATTCTATTCTATTCTATTCTATTCTATTCTAAACTATTGCTGTTTAGTTTACCGGTATTTTAACCAGTTAATGGAAGAAACCGTGTTTTTTTTTGTTGAACGAAATTAACCGGTTAATTTGAGTTTCTATGGTGTAAGCCAGTTCTCATTACTATGCCATCTCTCTTATACACTAACAAAGCTCTCGTTCAACGCCAACGAACACACGGCACGTGTATGAAAGACGCGAACCCAATTCTCTCTGTGGCGAACGACGTGAGAAAACACAAACAAGTAAGCGCGCGAGAATGTGACAAACGGCGGCAGTTCCAAGACCTGCTTTCATTAAGTAAGATAACAATAAGTCCCACAATATTGCTCTCAAAATGTACACAAGCATGACAATTTCAAATAACGTTTAGGAGACATAGGATTATTTTGTCTTAAGTTAGAACAATATCATCAAATAAAGCTCCTTCTATCTTTCCTGCGACTTTTCATGTATGCTCTTATGTAAGTAGGACATATAATATAAATGTTATAGCATTCAAAGTTGGTTTCACTGACAAAACATTTAATATTAGAAACGGAACAAAAATTGTTTTAGATAACATGCCCAGAATAAATCGAAAAAATAATATGTATCGCGATTTTTCCCCCGGCGCGAACGAGGCTTTCTGCTGGACTTTGACAGAATAGTCATTTAAAACATGACTACACGGATTAATCCGAATAGAAGCCTGTCAAATATTTTTATCCATAAAGCCGCTTCTGGGGTTTAGGGTTTGTAGTGGAATGAAAACTACAGGTTTATTGAAATTGGCTGCAGTGGGATTTAGTTTTTAGTACCCACAACAATTTAGTACAAAGGTTCACTTTTGCTTAACCCTTCGAGGAATACTGACGTGGGTTTTGTGCAAGCATATACGCGTTTCTTGCACAAAAGTATGCCATTGTGACATTCTGTTAAATTAATCAAAGTTTTTGATAAATAAAAAACTTTTTTACAAAAAATAAAACCGACTTCCAAAAAAAAAAAAACACTACAAAGTGAAAAATAACTTTGATTTCGGAAGTCGGTGTTCTTGGTTCCATGTTTTCGTTTTATGCTACCGACTTCCAAAATCAAAGTTATTTTTCACTTTGTAGTGATTGTTTTTCGGAAGTCGTTTTGTAAAAAAGTTTTTATTTTTCACTTTTTAGTTGTGGTACAGTCGACTACAAAGAGATGTATACCTTTGAAAGTTACAAATATATATATCCTTTGATGATGTTGTCATTGTTTGTTACAAATACTTTTAGACACGGTATATGACAGATTTATGTTTTAATTAAATGTGCCAAATTTATGTATACAGCAAGAAAGACACTGTAATGTGTACGCTTTGAAACGAATTAATGTGTTCGTCTTTGGTTACAATTATATGTATACAGGTCTGACATTCTATTTTCAAATTTTAGAATAGTACGGAAATACTTGTTTTCTCCTTCATTTCGAGCATGTGTCGTGACCAGATCTTAGAATTGATAATTTCATGAACATAACATAAGATCACGTCTTGTTTCCCCGATGGGTTTGGCAGAGATGTACCTATAGTACACCCACATTTTGCCAGTTATGTTTAAGTCCTATGTAATAAGGGGCGACTGACATATCATTAAACGTTGATGTTTAAACGATATGGTCAATTTTAGCTGGCCATTTCATGAAATACAACCATTTCGTGAAATGGACAACACTTCATGAAATGATCAATTCAGAGATCTGGCCACGACACGTGCATGACGTTATTGGCGTGTCGTTTGGTTATCGAAATTGACTACAAATTATTTTCGCTACATATTTCCATTCTTTTACAACCTTCTCCTAAAAAGAAACTATCGAATCATAAAACTCATTTATTTAAACTTAAATTATCGTCTTGCTATTAATAACATAAATATCTATAATATTCTTTTACTTATAACAATAGTAGATCTACTTCACATTTTGGAAAAAAAAAAAAAAAACTTGTTCAATATTTTGTATACCCTCCATTAGCATTGCGTCTTGCAAAGGAGTTCGCATAGAATTTGCAGCAATCTCCCAAAAGTTCGACCCGTGATAATAATCCCACAAATCGTGGACATGTTGTGTTATCGTAAAGATGATGGATATGAGAAACTATTATTTATTACGGAGTATTTATATTTCGACATTTTAAGTGTCATCATAGAACACAAATAAGCTAATAGCTATTAAACCCTCCTAAGAGTTTCCATTGGTTTTGACAATTTTTGAAATTTAAAATTGGAATGCCCGCTTGTATACATATCATTGTAAGCAAAGACGAACACATTAATTCGTTTCAGAGCGTACACATTAAAGTGTCCATCTTGCTGTATACATAAATTTGGCACATTGAGTGAACACATATAATCGTCATATATCACGTGTATAATTATTTGTAACGAAGTATGTACACCTCTTTCAATGGGTACATGTATTTGTAACTTAAGGGGGTATACATCTCTTTGTAGTCGACTGTACTGTAGAGGTTTTAATTGGGCCTGCTTTTAGAATGAAACCTTCGCGAGTTGTTTGATAGTTTTAAGAAGACAAGCATTGATTTAATTAGATATAATAGGTTTGAATTTGATAGGTGAGTAAAAAATTGTTTTATATTGAGTCAATGTTAGAATAACATTTGTAATTTAACGTGCTTTCTATAAGCTATTAAATAATAATATAGTGCTCCGGTGTCTGATTTATCGTAGCTACGTCTACGAAACACACACCACAGTATCACATGAACATATAAATATACGTAGTGATCTGCTCGGCCCCATAGTACCCCGGCAGATCAATACAGTACCTACCCCACACAAATTCAAATACCACTACCTGTTATGTAAATTACAGTGACAGGAAGTTTAATAACTTACAACATCATCCACATAAACTAAATGGTAAAATACGTGTTATTGGAGCTAATTCAAAATCCACTCGAGCAAAGATAATAAATTCTACATGGGACTAACTTCGAGAAAAACTCTTTCAAATTAAATAAGAATCATTCAAATCGGGCTACTTTGTAAAAAATTAAAGTGTGGTCATACATAAAAAAAAAGAAATATACCCCTCGACTTATTTATTTATTTTACTATTTATGTAAACACAATAAAACATTATACAGTTAGGACATTATGATCATTGAGTGCAAAGGTACTGCTTATTTCTTAAGAAATTTCTTCCAGCAGACCTCCGAAAGGAGAAATTAAAAAAGAAATGTAGACAATAGTGTGTGAGAATAAGAAGAGAAGAATATGATTAGTGACGTCTTAAACTAAAATATATCCTACACATATACTATAAAGCAAAAATTATCCCTGTTGAGAGGAGAGATAATGCTCTTTTACTCGATATATGAAATAGATTTTAAATCGCGAATGCTAGGCGGAAGTGAGATCCACAATCTTACAGCATGGACAGAAAAGGAATAAGAATAGTAGCTAGTTTTATGAGGATGGGATTTAAGGAGTGATCTAAGGTGTGATCTACACGGTGCGTCGCTAGGGCGAGCGTAAGAAAATCGCTCACGCAGATAGGAAGGATAAGACGGGTTATGTAAGATGTTGAAGAGGAGACATGAAATTCGAGTGTTCCTGCGAAGGCGGATTGGGAGCCACTTGAGTTCCTTGCGAAGGTGAGCAACATGGTCATACTTTCGCTGACCGAAGACAAAGCGAATGCACAAGTTCTGCAAGCGCTCAAGCTTGTTTAATAGCTCCTCAGTAGCATCCAGGTAGCAGGCGTCGGCATAATCTATAATCGGCTGAATAAGTGTTTGTGCCAAAGAAATTTTAGTCTTCAGGGGCAGGAGACTTGAGAACCTCCTTCTTTTTTTCGTCAGTTAAAAAGTGATGCATTGAATAAAAGTAACAATACAATAGTGACACACGTGAACTTAGCAATGGCAGCCGTGGAAGAGTAGCGAGCGAGAGAGCACGTGCTATCTGCTTGTCAAGAAAGAGCTAGCTTTATGACAGTGGCCACAGAGTAGACAATAACATTCGTTAATAATATAAACAAGGCTACAGATTTACATGTATTTAATCTAACACATTCACCAATCACTTTCAATATTCAGAAATCAATAAGTTGTGATGGCACAATGGCACGCAAGCTACTTGCATCTTAATGCATATTAGAGGCAATGTGTATTTGCGGCTAAACAGAAGTATTTGCAAGGCAGATGAGAGTGGAACGCTAAGAGATGACACCCTAGAAGGACATAAATAGAGACCTTATTGGTGATGTTCTTCAGAAAGGTCAGCTGTGTGCGAGTATGACGATGTATTGTATGAACGTAAACGAAGCGAAAGAAGTATGCAAGGATCGTAGCAGGTGGCGTTCTGTAGTTTCTGCCTACCCCCTTTGGAAGAAAGCGTGAGTTTATGTATGTGTGTGTACATATGTGTAGTTTAGAGCTTTCACACCGGGCGGTGTATTTGCGGTGAAGCGCGGTCGATGTACTTTCGTTTTTGTTTTCAGGGGCGACGGCGACCGTTCCTCAATTTTCCATTTGTGGTTTACACACTCTCCGTCCGCCGGGTATCCTGGGGGAAACTTTATAAATTTATTTCTTTATTTAATATGGCACTCCAACGACTAGTACACCAAAACATTAACAGAGAGCTTAGTTTTATTATACAAGGTGTAACATAAATAACGCACAACCTCTTAAGGGATCATTGTACTCATCATTATGAACAACTTTTACTATGGTACCAAACCTGAAATCGCGAAAAAAAATCAGCTGTTCCCTACATTTATGTTCGCTTATCTCGTCAAAATATAGGAAACAGCAGATTTTTTTCGCGATTTCAGGTTTGGTCCCATGATAAAAGTTGTTAATAATGATGAGTACAATGATCCCTTAAGAGCTTGTGCGTTATTTATGATACATCTTGTATAAGTACTACTAAATGCGAACTTGTCACTTAAAAGTATGCACAGCACTTACATAGTTTGCCTATTTATTATAATAATAGTGAGTTTATATTTTCATCATTTATGTAAAATAATATGTCTGTATGTATATAACAACTTTAATAATAATTAATTAATAAAAATAACAAAATTATATCCTAACTAAAATTGTTCACAAACTAAAATTATGTTGTTGAAAAATTCCTCCGCATTGCTGTCGACTAGTAATGTACTCAAGAGACTGGCGGCATTGCCACGTTGCAACTGCATCGCTATTGGAAAATGGCACAATCAGTTGTATCTACAATACTATTGCCAAAAAAGTTAAAACCGGCTTCGCTTCGAAAAACACCACAACAAAAATTGACACCTCGCCGCTGATGGCAATGCTTAGATATCGATGCCTATCACGTCTGTGAAGTTTACACACATAAAAACAATGACGACAATAACTGCGGTATTAACCCCTGAAAAAAATTATGAAATTAATATTTTTTTGTGTTTAGACCCATCGCGTCTGCGGAGTTTAGCTAGCCAATTAAAAATAACCCTGTATATTTGACTTCTATCAAAAAAATTATGGGTACACGAATTAATACTTTTTAAGATGTTACTGCACAAAAATTTAAGAAAAAATAAATAAATTCAGTGGAAAAATGGAGACAGAACACGCTTTTGAAGCTATTGTTCTATATATCCTTGTCACTCAAAACGATAATTTTACTGAATGGCGCGAAGTTACTATTGCGTTCCTGTGTTGTTACGTCACATCGCAGCAGTCCTGTCCCTGTCTGCCTTTAAAACGAATACAATTTCGCCTTTTTTCAGATATTTAAACAATTCTTTTTAATGTGGCTTAATGTTTTTCTAGATTTCGAAAAATCAATTTAAAAAATCCAGTCAATTACCCTTTTTTTTTGTGGATGGGAAATCATCAGATGACTTCTCCCGCTCTGCGTGGAGCGGGAGGGCGTGTCAGACTTTTACTGACTAAAACCCACCCGTGTTCCTTCAGTTGCCTGTGCCGGGGCCACGGTAACTCTTTCGAACATCCCGCAACCCCGGAGTCAATTACCCTATGGTGTCATTACTCAGCTCGTAAAGTTAACATAATTATAATGTTTTCCCTATATCCTCTAAACTTAAGCATTGCCTAATGTTAACAGGCTCCTTACATGCAAAGAATGGGAATTTTGTAACTCCTAACTCGTGCTTTCCAAGCTTTATACCTTGCATTAAATTAATTGCCTAAGAAGTTCACAATAATAGGAGTTTAAGCATAAGTTTTGTAGGTACATCGTGCGGTTGGAATTATAATATCTACTTCAGCAAACAATGAGCAACATTGTGGAAATACGTAAAGGCGGAAAAATTCAAGGTGTAAGTTGTAACCTTAGCGTTTGGGTTCATTTTATGTTTGAGTGCAAAGCCCTGACATAACTATTTATGGCACCTATTTATACATACTATCGCGGACATTTCCGATTAACCACTTTTCAACCTTTATTTTATTTTATTTATTAGGGACAAAAAACAGTTACACGCTGCAGATTACAAAGAAATACTTAACCTAAGATTTAATAAACATGTAACCCACACCATGGTTCTCATTTTAACTAAAGGTTCCTAACAGCAGTGCTGATGACTTTTCGACCTTATTGCCTTAGAGATAAGGTCGAAAAGTGGTTCACCGCAAATGTCCGCGATGGTACATAATTATTGTAGTGAATGGTTCTTGTACTATCTCGTGAACGCGTTTAAAATGGGAAATATTGAACCGATCCTCTATAAACATGTTAGACTTCCAATGATGGATACTTTTTTAAATAAACGAGCTTTTTTTTTTATTTCTGCCCTTTTCTCACAGTTGGCAGTAACTAAGCTAGGGTACCCCGACCAAACGGGTTAGTTTAGGTTAGAACTGTGACCAACCCCTACTTCCAAGTTGGTCGCAGTTAATTGGCTATTTAGTAGTTTTAGGTCCCCAAAATAGGAATTATTTGAGGTTCACAAAATGAGGTGCAATCATTATAGTAGAGCGTTCAATAATATTTTTGGAAAGCAAAATGGGAATTATTTGAAAGTCGCTTGCAACACGCCGTTTAAAATTGCACTGTGTTCCTAGTTTTGGGGCTTCGGGTCTATGTTACTTTTAAATCAATCAGAATTGTACTGGGCTACGCTTCATAGACGGCCGAACGTTAGTGTTAACAAAACCAGTATAAGATGGCCTCATTCCATTGAAACTTCGCACTACTCTAGGCTAGCTTAATAAGGTCAAATTGTTACCAACGACGTGCTGTCGACTGTACGATTTAAGCGCGTCCTAAACATGGAGCTAACGGCCACATATTAGTGCATCGTTTTTAGAGTTCCGTACCTCAAAAGAAAAAAAGCGGGACCCTTATAGGATCACTTCCTTGTCCGTCTGTCTGTCCGTCCGCCTGTCTGTCGTGAACCTTTTTTTCAGGAACGCGTGGAGGTATCAAGTTGAAATTAATATCAAATACGTAGGTCTACAGTCCCTTGGAGCTTTAAAAATCAAGCTTCTAAGTCAACGCAATAAAAAATTTCGGCCATTTGTAAGTACGACATAAATTTTGATACTCGCAAATAAATCAAAACCTATAGGGTACTTCCCGTTGACCTAGAATCAAGAAATTTGGCAAGAAGCAAGGTCTCACATCACAAGTAAAGGAAAAAGTACGAAAATCAATATTTTGTAGTTTTATTATATAGAAAAAAAAATGCGATTACAAACTTACATTTGCAGTTGGAGAATTGACCATGACATATACCGATGTATGGGAGAACATGTTTTTCAACTACAGTGTTAAGTTTGTTTTTGGGATAAATCCATCCATTGTGCGTGGTCCTACATGCACTTGGGCGGTTTTTTTAAAACGGCTGGACTTGAGTAACATATTGATTGAATGAATCAACTCAGCCTATCGCAGTCCTTTCGCAAGATTAAGCCTTTTCCGGGCTGCGCCACAACCCAGGGCCGCGGGATGTTCGAAAGAGTTACCGTGGCCCCTGGCACAGGCAACTGAAGGAACGTGGGTTAGTACTCGTAAAAGTCTGACATGCCCTCCCGCTCCGCCCACAGCAGGAGAAGTCATTTGATGATTTCCCATCCAAAAAAAAGGCTGTGCCACAACACCAGGGGGCCAACCACCACCTCTTAAAGCAGTATTATTTTAATGTTACTTCAGTGTGAAAAAGTGATGGAGCTATACAGGACGTCTAGCTCCATCTCTTTCCCAAACTGAAGTAAGATTACACTACTAATGCTTTAAGAGGTGATGGTCTAGATCCTGTCCTCCTTTTCAATGAATAATTTTATTAGAAATATTTAAAGAAATAATACAAATATCTTAACTTTTCCTTTTATAATCGGTATACGTTTAGTTTAGCTATTAGTTCTTCAAAGTCTTTGTAGATACTAATTAAGACAGCTCTAGTGATGTAATCGAAAGTTAATCAAAGGCCCAATTTGTTTCAATTTTAACATCAAATTGTTTCGTTAAATCTCATTTAGAAAATTTATAAAGATAACTACTTACAGGGGCTTGTAGATTAGTAATAACAGCCGCACGGGTCGATCGATCAGGCTAAGCTACGCTTACCGCGGTTGGTTCGTGGATGGGTGAGCATCTTTACATACCAAGACGCCTTGCTTTTGAAAGCACGTTAAGCCGTTGCGCGTTACGGGTCGTCAGAAACCCGAAAGTCTGACAACCAATCTTACCAAGGGGTATCGTAATACCCAGTTACTGGGCTGTGGAGGTCAGATAGGCAGCCGCTCAATGTAAGATACTGGTATTCAGCTGCATTCGGTTAGACTGGATGCCGACCCCGACATAGTTGGGAAAATAGTAGGCAGATTGAGTTCCTATTGACAAAAGCGGATATTAAAGTAACAAAATGGCAAAACCATAACTATGTCGTCATCATCATTATTGATCGTATCCTATTATCAAACATGAAGTAACAGTCCGCGAGGCCTAAGCTGAGCTTTGCATTTGTGTGAGTGATTACCAAAAGTTGAGTCAGACGACGCGCACAGACGCCCACAGACGCGTCGCGCTCTAAGCCGACGTCACACGTACACTATCTATGTGCACTCACACAAATGCAAAGCTCAGTTTAGGCCTCGCGGACTGTACAGTATTTTAACACTTTTTGATGTAAGCCTATTAAGAAAGTACGATCGAAAGTAGCACTAATAATGTGTAAAATCAATACGTAGGTATAGATTATCACCTTTATAGTTTTTTTTTATTACGTTCTGATTCGTTTTCTCAAAAGTAGTCAGTTGTTTTTTTTGTAAAAGGCTTTTTATATTTAAATTCGTGTACCACTACTAACTTACTATGTGATTAAAACATCATCAACAAATATGACGTAGATCATAAACTTATTAAAGCAAACAAACGTATTGAAGCTATCTCATATAGATACAAAAAAAAAATAGAGAAAAAAAAAAGATAAAGAGTATTCTATTCTATTGTATACAACTCCAGCAACGTTAGTAAAATGTATACGGGATCGACGCGAAAGCTTCCTCAACCAAATAAAAAAAAACCGGCCAAGTGCGTGCCGGATCACGCGCAATGAAGGGTTCCGCAATTGGGATGGATTTATCCCACAATCAAACTTAACGTTTTAGTTGAAAAACATGTTCTCCCATACATCGATTGCAAAAAATGTAAGTTTGTAATCGCAAAAAATGTTTTTTTTTTTATATGATGAAACTCCAAATTATTGGTTTTTCCTTTACTTGTGCTGTGAGACTTGCTTCTTGCCAAATTTCATGATTCTAGGTCAACGGGAAGTAGATTTAGATTTATTTGCAAGTATTAATTTGTGTCGCGCAAATGGCCGTATTTTTTTATTGCATTAACTTAGAAGCTTGATTTTTTTAGAGCTCTAAGGGATCGTAGACCTACGTATTTGATATTAATTTCAACTTGATACCTCAACGCGTTCCTGAGAAAAAGGGTCTTGACAGACTGAAAGACAGAAGGACGTAAAACAAAGTGATCCTATAAGGGTAATGTGTTCTCTTTTTGAGTTACGGAATCCTTAAAATCAGGTAAATTGGCGCAGTAATCACGGAGAAATCGTTATCGATTGCGCGTCAAATAACTTGAATCGGTGCAGTGACGTTTTACTTTTTTTTACAGCGCAGGCGACGCCATTTTGGGTCTAGTTATTTGACGCACACTGTAAATACATGAAAAAAAAACTAGCCGAATGCAAAACCTCCTCCTTTTTATGAAGTCGGTTAAAAAGTCATCATCCGTAAGTATCGAAATCTAAAATACCTACGCACGGAGACGGTCCCTAAAAATAAATAAAAGTTAGTAAATATTATTTGAGAAGACATAAAATAGGGGGTTGTCCTTGGGTGCATTTGCATAATGCATACAGGGATAATCGTCGGTTGGTGCCTCCTCATCGTTTAAAATTGTCTAAGGGGCCTCTGCGAGTTGGCTTCGGTCCCTCGTACGCCTTCCAAAAGTCCGGGACCCCAGGGTCCCGAGAGATATATAAAAATAAAAATAATAATAATAATAATAACCCCACCGCCGTATCTCTACGTTGACGCCGTGGTGGGGCTTGCGCGCTCCTGAACTCTAGGTCTGTGCCGGTAGAGTTTACTTTGCCGAAACGAATCTAGGGTGAGGAGCCAGACCAAGAGAGATACATGAACCCGCAGGGCAGCATGTGGCGAGCTGTTGGGCAGTAGCGACCCCACGGACCCTATCTCCCGGGAGAAGTCTTGTTCCTCACCTCTGGCTTGCCTTTATTGGCCGTCTGGAGTGAACACTGACGAGGAACAGAGTTCCCACCTCATTCTTGCCTTTATTGGCCGGCTTGAGTGGAGATTCGCTAGAGCAAACGTGCTCGGAGGAAGGAAGTAATCCAGTAAGTGCTGGTAGGGATCTTGACCATCTTCCGGGCTCTGGGATTGTCCTGATAGTCGTGGAATACCTCTCCACTCCTCATAAGCACCTCAGGACATGTTGCCCTCTTGTCACTACGACACTATGTGCTAGCGACCGTTTCCGGGGGCCCATTATTGAGTGTGCAAGTCACCCCCTGCCATTTTATCCGTGTATTACCTAACATTGATCAGGCAGGGGACATAGTTTTTCCATAGTTCTTGGTAACCAATCCACTATAGCCACCCAAACCCATAGCCCAATATGTTTCGTTTCCATGTCCTACAATAGTCCTGCACCAACCGGGGGTTGTCCTTGGGTGCATTTGCATAATGCATACAGGGATAATCGTCGGTTGGTGCCTCCTCATCGTTTAAAATTGTCTAAGGGGCCTCTGCGAGTTGGCTTCGGCCCCTCGTACGCCTTCCAAAAGTCCGGGACCCCAGGGTCCCAAGAGATATATAAAAATAAAAATAATAATAATAATTGCTTTATTTTCAGGCAACTAAGGCCCATAGATAAAATACACAAAATAGTCTTACAAAAAAAAATAAAAAATAAACTAATACATAATGAATCATCACTACAAAATCTATTTACTTCGTTTGGTCGGCGACGTATTGCGCTGAGTCGTGGTGTCATGGAGCCTGCCGCGAAAACGCCGATACACGACACCCGTCGGCCAAAATTCCTCCTTCATGAAAGTCTCCAGGTGATGAGTCGGAACCCGCACCACAAAAGATTTGAAGTTAATCCTATGGCGCGACTCCAACCTCTCGACTCTCAAGGTGAACTTGGTCTTCATCCTGATGTACTCCACGACCTCCTCTACCTTCGTGGAGTGATGTAAACGAGACACGTACAGCTGTGTCGATGGAATAGCAGGACGCAGCAACATGTCAGGACCAGTCAATGCAGTACCACACTGATTGCGACAAGCAGGCTTCTTCTTCTTCTTTTTCTTCTCCACGCGAATGAAGCCTCCTTCATCGGCCTGTCCTTGGCTCGTTATTGGCGGTAACGAGCTTCGAACTGCTTCGGAGGACCTTTGGGCACCTCTCGTATTATTAGGTTGCCGCTGGCGATTTGCGGGAGCTATAATAACGGCAGCCGAGTAAGCACGTCCCGGTGTTGACGAGCTAATATTGGTCGGCGTCTCAACGATGGGGGACGCGGGGAGGGCGAGGCACGGTTGTGCATCGCTTGCAGTGACGGCGGCCGGCGATTGAGCGCGCCGTGACGTTTATTGACGTTGGTAGCTGGCTCGTGTGACCTACATACCGTGTTGCGTAAATCAGCTACCTCAGTACGTAGATCACTGATGGTGGATTGCGATGCTTCCAACTTCAACTGCATCTCGACCAGGCTTGATCTTAGGGTTGTGATGTCCCGCAGCAGCCTGGTGACGTCGACGTGGTCGAATGTGACGGGGGGCAGCTTGCGCAAATCCTTCGCCACGAAAGTCGGCACGTCGTCCGGGTCGGTCTCCTTCAACACTTTTATGATGTCTTGGAGACTCCTCTCTCCCTTTTCATCCCTCCTGCGGGACGGCATTCGGTCGGCCATATGTAGCGACTCATACAGCAGTGTTTTCGCCCTGCGTATCTCCTCTTCACTGAAGTTGGATTTGCAGATCTGGATTACACTGATCTCGTCCATAACATCCAGCTGGTACAGCAGGAATGCTAGGACCTCGTTCGCCACAAGTTCTTCCGAACGCATGGTGGCAGCGGCACTTGCCGCGCTCGGCGCAAAATAATAATTTCCGCTTACAGTGTATGCGCGTCCGATTGCAACGGCGGATCGCACTGCACTGAATAATGTTGATTGAAGGCTTGTTTTCAGGAGACTGCCCTCAAAGATGAAATGATGAACAAATAATATATTTTAAGACGTCTAGACGAATAATAACATGGCAATTCACAAAACCACCCAAATGTGAGCTTCGAGTAAACACAAATATAGTGGTTATTATTCTGTGTAGAGCAGTGGTGGCCCAGTCGTAACAATATCAACTTAGGAGTCGTAAAGGTCATTGGCTCTAACCCAGGCAGCATTTTGTGAAATTTATTTCATCGCCACTGGTCGCCACACCGTGTAGGAAAACATCGTGAGGAAAAACATGTTCTAAAACCAAAAATTCGAAGACATGTGACATCTACCAACCCACACTCCGTCTCACAAAGAGAAGGCCTGTATCCCAGAAGTGGAAACACCATATTTGGTGGTACCGATTATGGTATTCAATATGTTTTTGGGTAGAATGGTGAGTGAAAACAAAGATTCTTGACTTACTTCAACAACATTCATGCTACTTCATTAACATTTGATTAGCATCACCGTATGTTTTTACAAGCTAAATTATTTATAGAACAAGTAAAGCTACGTGAAACGGAACGCGGCAACCTTTTTATGTAAACACAAGGCCGTTGTCTGCGTGAAAAGGAACGGGGATTAAGGCCGTTCAAACTGAGATTTGAATTCATTTATTCAACGTTGAGTCGTGCGTGCCCTTTTTGTTTCAACATTTAGCAGGTGTTTAAATAGTACTTTACACTGTACAATGTGGGTGTAGCGTCTAAGCAGAAATGACGCGCCCCACTACCGCATTTATCGGAGTGCACACACGGTTACATGTCAAGCTATAAATTCCAGTATAAGCTGACCTCTCACTGTACGAAAATCCTATACAATGCGAGATCAGGTTATACTGGAAATGTATAGCTTGATATGTAGCCGTGTGTCTTAGACGACCTCTAGATTTATAATTATGTAGATTTAGGATTGTTTCCAATGTAGTCTATAATAAATTGGCCCACTGCGGAGTTTCTACTCCTCGTTTAAAGAATGCATTCATCTGGGCAACAGTGGTGACTACTGGAGCTAGACCACCACCACGTAAAGCAGTATTATTGTAATCTTACTTGAGTACGGGAAAGAGATGGAGCTAGACGTCCTGTATAGCTCCATCTCTTTCTCACACTGAATTAGCAATAATACTGCTTTAGAGGTGGTGGTTGGCCCCCCTGTACGGTGGCAATTCCAGATATTTTTTCATTACCTGTATTTACACGAGATAAATTTTCGTGGATTGTGTGTGTCGTGTTCGTGTGTGTGAATATTGTTTTTAGGGACTATTGGCGGGTTATTGTTTTTGTTTTTATTGCTTTTATGTCCGAATGAAAAAACGGAACCCTTATAAGATCACTCGTGTGTCTATCTGTCTGTCTGTCCCTCTGTCACAGCCAATTTGCTCCGAATCTAATGGACCGATTAATTTGAAAGGTACACATATCAATTTCTGTGACCGAAACACCGACGTGATACGTGAATAAATGAATTTTGAATATGGGGGATAATTTTGGGAGACAAACAAGAAAATTAAAAAAAAAATTGCTGACTGTACCGTGTGTCATATCAAATGAAAGGGCTTACTGAGATAGGCTCAAAAATATATTTTTTTTATATATTTCATCATCATCTGCCTAGCCTTTTCCCAACTATGTTGGGGTCGGCTTCCAGTCTAACCGGATGCAGCTGAATACCAGTATTTTACATGGAGCGACTGCCTATCTGACCTCCACAACCCAGTAACTGGGTAATACGATACCCCTTGGTAAGACTGGTTGTCAGACTTTCGGGCTTCTGACGACCCGTAACGACTGTCAAAGATCCGCGAATGACAGCCGGGACCAACGGCTTAACGTGCTTTCCGAGGCACGGAGGAGTCTCGGTATGAAAGATGGTCACCCATCCACGAACCAACCCCGGCAAGCGTAGCTTAACCTGATGGATCGACCCGTGCGGCTGTTATTACTTAGCCACGAGCTCCTCCATTTTTTTTATATATTTAAATTATACAATTTTAAAGGTATTTAAGAAAATAGATGAAAATTGACAATTCCCCATCATCACCGAAGCTACTAAGCCTAAAATTTTGAAAAAAAAAAAAATACAGAAAATAGTTCTATACTTAAAGATTACAAGAAAACCTATAAGAAGTCTTTGGTCTTAAAATAACATAGTTATCTCCCAATACTATGCGTACAAACTTACATTTGCTGTTGGAATGTATGGGAGAACATTTTTTTCAGCTACAATGTTAAGTTTATACTTAGGATAAATTCATCCCAACTACGGAACCCTTCATTGTGCGTGGTCCGACACGCATTTGGCAAGTTTTTTTTTTGCATGCTGTGACTATCGCTTAGTAATGTGCACTTAGCTTATATGTTCGTTTGTATTAATTGGTTGAACAGTGTAACGATTGTAGACAGACCAATACATACATACATACATAAACTCACGCCTTGTTCCCATGGGGGTAGGCAGAAACTACAGAACGCCGCCTGCTACGATCCTTACATACTCCTTTTGCCTCGTTTACATTCATACATCTGGTCATACACGCACGCCGGTTGCGAGTAGGGCAAAACTTGGGTAATCGGTGATAGTTTTGTTTTTTACTTGTAAAATTCGATTCATTGATCAGACTATTTTTTAAATTTACTGTGATATAGTAGACAAAATAAGTTTTGCTAACTTATATCTAAAAATGTGGCAAATACTATAATGATTGAAAAATGTACATTTATCAAGTCAGTAGTAACTTGGTAATAAAACACAATTATCTATCACCGAATAGCTGCATATCACGAATTAGCCAAGTTTTGCCCTACTACGCACCTGACATTTCTGAAGAACATCACCAATAAGATCACTATGTCTTCCTAGGGCGTCCCCTTCCGGCGTTTCCACTCACATCTGCCGTGTAAATACCTTTTGTTAGTCGACTTTCATTCATCCTCTCAACATGATCAAACCATCTAAGCATACTCTTTTCAATTTTTGTCACTACATAATAATTAACAGACCAATAATTATATCTATTTTAATTACTTGTCCTGACTGATTCATCAACGCAGAGCCGCTGCGGCTACAAACTTGAAATTTTGGCAGTTGATGCCTTTTGTGTTGTAAGCAACCACTAAAGAAAGATCTTTGGAAGTTTGACCTTTAAGGGGGTGAAAAGAGGAATTTGGTTAAAATGAAAAATCTTATTTCTTGAGTTAATATACTTGAAACTTGGCACGAATATTATAAAGTTTGTCATTTTTTGTTTTTCACAACTATCCCCCAACGGGGGTTGAAAGGTGTCAAAGTTTGTATGGCAGAATTTTAACGCGCGGTCGGATTAACTCGAAACTCAGTATTTATACTTAGGACCGAAAATATAAAATAAAGTGTACCAGGGTTTTTTGAAATTCCACCTCTAACAGGGTAGTAAAGTACGAAATCCACGCGGACGAAGTCGCGTGGGAATTGCTAGTAAATAAATAAAAGTATTCTCCGTGTAAATGTCCGATGCCAGCTAGGGTCGCGAGATGTTCGAAAGAGTTACCGTGGCCGCGGCACAGGCAACTGAAGGAACACGGGTGGGTTTTAGTCAGTAAAAGTATGACACGCCCTCCCGCTCCGCCCAGAGCGGGAGAAGCCATTTGATGATTTCCCATCAAAAAGAAAAGGTAGTGTCTTAAGTTGGAAAAGGAAAAAATACTTAGAAAGTTGGTGATTCCAGTTTAATCCAGGTTGTTTGTTTTTATTTACTTTATAAAATCTGCATTAATCCTTCACTGCAGAATTGCCATCATTACATAAGTGCGTTTAGGCCCGAAGCTAACAGTATTAATTGACACCCATTCGTCACGAGTGTCGGATTTCAAGAGCGTTATACCAGCTTTTGAAATCATACGACATCAATTTGAGCGACATCCTCACGATCGATCGGCGCCGACTGCGTTCCGCAAAAAGTAAACAGTACGGCGCCAAATTTTTTTTAAAGTGAAAACTTCAAACTCACGCTCAATTCAGCGCGAGTGTAAAAGGTTATGACTTAGTGCTAAAAGCCTGACTAAGCCTGATGGAAGGCTTAAAAAGAGGCCCGGCATAGATATTTAAAGCTTTATTTGCTACAAGCCCCCCGGCACGAAATTGTCGACTTTATCTCTGAGGTAGGCAATATATAGGCAAATATTTCAGTGCTGAAGGTCTTAGCATATTTAGATAACTATAAGGTACCTACCTACTGGTTCTCTAGAATCCCAACATAAACTTTTATCTATTATAATTTGAGAAGGGTCCGTGGCTAAGTAATAAAAGCCGCACGGGTCGATCGATCAGATAAAGCTACGCTTGTCGCGGTCGGTCCGTGGATGGGTGACCATCTTTAAATACTGAGATCCCTCCGTGCATCTAAAAGCACGTTAAGCCGTTGGTCCCGGCTGTCATTCTTGGATCTTTGACAGTCGTTACGGGTTGTCAGAAGCCCAAAATTCTAACAACCAATCTTACTAAGGGAAATCGAGTTACCCGATGTCGTGTTATGGAAGTCAGGCAGTCGTTCCATGTAAAATACCTACTAATAGCCGACCCCTCAAACTCTAATGTTATAAAAGCCCGAAAGTTGAGCTGCTTTTGAATAAAACCATAATTTGTTTCAGGTTACGCGTTCGTTCTTTCTGTATGAAAAAGTACTATACATTCTAAAGTAAAAGTACAGGCAAAACGTAACCTAAATTATATGATGCAAATTCACGTATTTACTCCTGCTATGCTTTTTAAATAACCTATAATATAGTGCGCGTCAAATAACTTGAACCGGCGCAGTGACGTTTTACGTTTTTTAAAGCGACTGTATTGTGCAGTCGACGCCATCTTGGGTCAAGTTATTTGACGCGCACTGTACGTAATATAACACGTCAGGCAGAAATTGCGTCACGTCAAATCAGCAGGCGAAACCATAATGCCTAAAGAAAATCGCGCGGTTTATGCAATGCGCAACAGAGCAAAAAAGCGTAACATTAGGTGTAAACGGGCGTGGTGAAACCGGGCATTAGATTTATAGGAGAATGCTAAACGAAGGTTTAAAGAAACTTTACAAAGAGTTCCTTCAATTTAAAGCTTGGCTTCAATTAGAGATTAACTAGTATAAAATAATTCCCTACAGCCTTTATTGAATGGTACGGTAGCCTTTTCACAGAAGCACTGGGAAGTCTCCTAAATCTCGTCTTTGTTTATCAAGACAGACGAGGTAAACTTTTTGGTGCTTTTTGTCCCTCAAAGTAAGTTTGCAAAGTTACTTGTTGTGTGCCAACCGCGAAATGGATACCTAGAATTATAATAGTAGGAGAAGTCTCGCTGACATAAAGAAGTGGTCTATCAGTTTTGATATTTAATAAAGCACGCGCAATCGCTGCTTGTGTTTAAACGACTTGTGAAGGACCATTACTTGTTGTTGTGATTTTGTTCTCGTTGCTGGCTGACAGACGTCTTTTGTTTTCGTTGCTTACATATTTAGTATGTATGTATCTATGTATATATTATATAGCATATGTATGTATCTGTGTATCTCTTATAGTATATTGTACTTATATACTTTTTATTTGCACCATGAATAACCCCATTTAATGTCCAGAAATTCACTGTTCGTTCCAAGGTTGTCTGGAAGAGATCGCAGTATGCGATAAGGCCGCCAATTGTATATTTTGTAGTTTAAAACTTATCGTTAAGTAATGTATAATCTGGTGTACAATAAAGTATATATAAATAAATATTTTTATTAATGATTTTTGTTAGGGGGAGTAATAAAAGGTGTAACACTTATTTACAGTTAAAAATAAACTAGTCTGCAGATACTGACTACATTTGTTTAATTTTATTTCTGACGTATTGTGGTAGCTAGGTCTTCCATTTTTAGTTTACTAAGTATTCCTGTTTAAAAAAATACTCTTGCTATTTTGTGCTTTGATCTTATTGTACCTATGTACTACAGATGTAGTATAAATTTCTGTCTGTCGAGGCATACCTACGTGCTATGTCGCAAAATACATGCTTCGTCTCCGTGCTCTATGGTTCTACAGTCCGTTTTACCCTGCCAAGGTATCAGATATAATGCAGCAAAAGTTGTGCTATTCTGTACAGTAATGTTCACTTCGAACCTCATTCTGTGACACAAATTAGTGCCAATTTCACAAATGAAACTTGACGCGATCAGCACATCTAAACTGCGTTCAAGCGCTGTCAGTGTTAGTATTTCACAACAATGATGATACCGATAGCTAGTGAACGCGGTTTAGATGCGCTTGATCGCATTCAGTTTCATTGGTGAAATCCGCTCCTAGAAAGAGAACTCATTCGTTTTTAAATTTGGATTCACACTTCGACAACATTCGAATTTCGAAGTGACGATGAGGTCTTCTTCCGTGAAATTATTAGCCAGTCATCAAGTTTGGTAGCTGACTCCCAGAAGTGTCAGATGCACTCAAGAGTGCCCAAACAGGTAATTACATACATACGTAAACTCACGAGTTCTTCCTATGGGGGTAGGCAGAAACTACAGAACGTCATCTGCTACTATCCATACATACTCTTTTTGATCCGTTTATGTTCATACATCTGGTTCTACAAGCACGCCGGTTGCGAGAACTACGCACCTGACCTTTCTGAAGAACATACCAATAAGATAAACTGGCAGGTAAATATGGTCGCTAATAACTAGTGGTTAGATTCAATCGCATTGATCGATGTTTGACAACTTCCATGTGTTATTTGACATGATGTGTCAACATACATGACACGATAATTAAATCTTATTTTTTATCGATATAAATTTGAAGGGCGCTATGAGTCGGTGTACAAAAATAATCAGTACTTATACCTAAACAAATTTACCGAAATAGATTGTATACATTTTATTGCTACTACAGTTTGTACACTTCATAAATCAAGCGATTGATGTTGTTTTGAAATTATGGCGGAGCTATCAATGATATCACCCACCATTTTGTTTTGCTGTGACACAGTCAAAAGACGGCAGTAAGGAAACTAGAATAATCCGAAGCCGTCAAGCGTTGTTGGTATGCCATCTCACTCGCACGGTGATTGCGGTCTCTTTCTATTAGCGGATTCTGACTTCAGCTCATTCAGGAGCCAAGGCAAGATTGTCAAAGCGTTATATCCATCAAAACAAATGGCGATGCACCAAGCTACACATCTGCCACTCAATTATTTTCTTTGATTACGAAGCAATATGCACTTTATTTCTCATCCACTAAGTTCCAAATGAGATTGTCAATATCTGCTAAAGCTGAGGTGCTGACAACGTCACGCTTCAATGACGCGCCCCAGTTACGCTACTGTTGTGTACTGTGACCGCATTCGGGTTCCGTGTTACATCCTATTCATAGGTTAATTAACGAACATCGGTTATCACATTAGCAGGCACATACCAATTGATACGACAAGACATTAATATCTACTTGGACCGTAAAAGAAATTTCACACGTCTTCATTACGTTCAATTCGCAGTTTTTAACATAGGTATGTTATTTAGATATTATTATCATGATACACGTACGTACATCCTGTGTTTCTTTTTATTTTTAAATTGTTTTATATAAAATAAGCTTGTATTTAAATACTTTCATATTAATTAAAATTAATTATACATACATAATTATGACGCATATTTTCCCCCAACTTGTTTCTTTTTGTGTTTGTGTTCTTTTTTTGCGTCATGTTTACCCATTGATATACAAAACAACACCTTTTACTATTAAAAATCCAATAGTCATTAAACAGCTTTATTGTCAGTCAAAAATTGAGCTTTATCATAAAACCTAAAACTACCAAAGAATAAGAATCCACGGATATAAAAGTTCTAAAATCGGCCGTAAATCACAGAAATGATTTAAGAAAAAATGCCTTGAAAGAATGTACTAGGTACTTTCAGAACACTTTAAATCTCTTCCAGAACTCATTACTCCATCAATTCAATTTCACAGAGGCGTCGAAGTAGAAAGGGACACGATTTTTTTTTCTTTTAAGTCCTAAATCTTTGATCAGTACGGATTTTTTCCACTAAGTAAGCATTTAGAGGTAAAGCTTATAAATGTTAAATGATTTTATTTTTATTTCTGTATGTAGGTTTGTACAAACACAACACACACATCAATCATGTTTTAATAACTAGATAAGGTCGGCGTTTCCTATCTGACTACTCTGAGAAGAAGGGCCGAAATAAACTCAGAGGTCTCTTTTAAAGTCCAGACATAATCTTGGTCAGATCATGTGAAGACCATAAATAATCAGTACTTATACCTAAACAAATATACCGAAATAGATTGTATACATTTTATTGCTTTTTGTCTGAAATGGTCTTTTGAGGATAGAACCACACAGATTGAGTGGACCTGTCAAGTCAGTGCACGCATTTGTCAGTAATCTTACCTACAGCTCAACTCAACATAAGGAGCTCGACATAAGGAGGAGAGGAATACCACAGAATGGACATTTGGGTAGGCCGCATAAATTTAAATAGTATGCAGCCAGCTCTTATTTTATATTCATTACATTGCAATGCAAAACGACATCTTGGAATAGTACCTCTCCTATTCTCATTTTTTTTTAAGAGTGTCCATGGGGTTCATTTTCCTTTCTTCTTCATAGAAACCTTACGCTTTGGAATAGGCAACTAACTTCATCTTTCTGACTGAGCGAAGATCTGATGTGATTTTTGAGTTTGAGATTAGTTTTATCGATAAAAAGAAAATTAATACAGGTGATTTTATACGCAAGTGCGAGGTTGAATGATGATGATGTGATGATGAATCCAAAAATTATAAGTATACTTTTTCATTCATGATATATGTACGTTCACACCGTGAACGTATATCTTGAAAGATCTTGCCATGCATAATGTTTCTTTTCATGGGGAAATATTATTCCATACATCAAGATTTTTACATTATGCAAAGCTTGGCTCGGGTTCGTAGTGAATAAATTTTAATTCTAGCAGACTTTAATGTGCCGTGTAAATATAGTGTGATTTAAAATAATGGTAGTGACGATAAATGTTTGTTCGATTTACTGGTGTTTGATTCTTTTTAATAACTAACCATTTTGTTTGAACTGGCCTAGTATATTCACAAATATTAAGTGTATAGTAGTGTTTTAACATGACTAAATAGCAGTCATTGATCCACCAACATTTTCTAGCATTTTTTTATGTAAAAAACTACAACAAAATCCGTTAACTTTCTGAATCTATCGTGATCTTTAACACGTTCCAATGACAAAAAAAAACATAAATAGTTTCTTGTTTGAGTTCCTACGGAGAGGTGTTAGGGAAAGAGCAATGACCGTTATTTCCATGTTAAAACGCAATAACTATAGCTTCTTTCTTTATATAAGCATTTAGGCCAGCCTCGTAAAGACGTAATTCCGTTTTGGAATTCCGTTTCGAAATATCGATTTAGAATTTTCGAAGGCAGCAAATCCATACAAAATCAAGGATCTATCACACCTACAGTAGTTCTCCGTTCGGAATTCCGTCAGTTCTGTATGTGGCCGGCCTTACAGCAGGGTAATTGAGTAACACATTTACGATCGCAATGCCTTTTAATTTTGACAGTACAATAACATTGATTTATTTACGTGGTCGAGCAGACGAATTGTTCAAAACTCTATGAAGCAATGGATTAGCAAATCCTTCAAATGTGATTGAAAGTGTGTAATGCAATTAGCGTGCTGGTTTTCCTCAGAATTTTTCAGTTTTCAGTATTGTCCCTTTTAGTAAAATAAATTGTTTACCAAAATTGTTTGGTGGCAATCGTGTGATTGTTTTCATATAGCTATTAGGGGAAGTCTTTATCAAATTTTGACAGTGCTGATTCACAGTTTAAAAATAACTGGGTGTTGTTTTTTTTTTATACGCTGATTAAACATTGCTTTGATGCAAGTATCTATAATTTGTTCTGTAATTGCATACTAAGATAGTTATTTTGGCATTGTACCGAACTTTTTTTATACACTGTTATTTTTTAAATTATGTTATTCTATGTCATTTCGTGTACCTGTGCGAGTATAAATACGTTTTCTTTCTTTATTGGCCTTTGAAAACGTTTTTCACAACTACTTTGCTAGAATGGCTCTCTTAATAAATCAAACGTGTTATTAATCTTGCAGATTGCATAAAAAAGCTTAGAAATAACTTCCATTAAGAATACATTAGCTCGCATGTAAGCTATCATGAGTTCATGTCATATTGTATCAGACCGCGTTCTGCATGCAAATTTAATGGGGAAGGTCGGGCAAAGCTAATTGTAGATGGCGCGATCATAGCTAGGTCCCCACGGCCTACAATAAATTTGACATTTCGTTCATTCATGTGAGTTTACTTTTATTTCACGATTTCGTTATTTTCGCTAATTTCAATATTTTAAATCAAGTATTGGACATGGAATGTGTCAGAATTTAAAATCATAAATTTGCCATAAATATATCCTCAAAGTCACTTTCTTCAAAATGTTTCTACTCTGTTTAATTTATAAAATATCTCCACGAATAGCTTTAAGCCACCATCTTTTAATTTTAGGGTCTCTCGGGAAATGGTGGACTCCAATTTCGGAGTATTTAGTACCTAACACAGCAACACATCATTTTCGCAAAAATAAAATAAACCACCTCACGTCTTGTATTATTGGCTTGTGTTGGGAACTAGCTACGACAGCGCCATTTTGACAGTTGTCTTCCCCATTACTTTTTATCAAATCTATTCAAAAAGAGCTAGTTTATTCTTCGTAAACAGGGACTCAAATAGCTCTTTAATCCATAGGGACTACTTCACCAAGTGATTTGAATTTGGAATGTGGATATTGTGAGTCAAAGTTTCAATCACCAAAAAGATCAATCACGAACATTGTATGAACAAGTAACAGGCTGTTTGATAAAGTAAACCGCGCGCGAGCCAAATAAAAAAAAAAGTTTGTGAAAAAATAAAAAAAAACGCGCGAAATACATCCCGCCTTCGTTCGTAATTGTCTACTCAAATTTGGATTTTACTTAGTTATAAAAGAAAAATATTAATTCCATGATAATTATGTCTTACTGTTCCTAATTGTTTTTAAATAAATTAACGTACTATTCTTATTTTTAAGTTGCACTTACTTATTTTCCCATAGCACTAAATTATTTAAGGCTCGAGTGACATTCTTTGTGACATACTTTATCATAAGTGGAAAAACATGGGAATCTACTCACCACGCAGCTGAAAATGCTCTTGGCATAGTCATGGATTGGCTTTCATTGAATCTACTAAAGCTAAAATGTGTCTAAAATCCACTATGTCCCTTTCTCAGCGAACACTGCTACACAGCCTGGTTATGTCAGACGTTAAAGCCCATAGTTGTCAACCTATACTGAGACCTTGCAGCTGCCCTAATATACATAGAAGTTCTTGTGTTAAATACCAGGGCGTGCACATTGATAACACATTGAGCTAGCAAAAGCATATCAGTGTGATAGTTTCGCGAGTTCGTAAATTAATATTTTCTATGAAAAAACTAAGAAGAGTAGATGCTGACCGATTGTTAAAACCTATCTATTTTGCCCTAGCTCAGTCACTTTTTACCTACTGCATATCTGTCTGGGGCGGCACACTTAAAACGTATTTACTTCGCCTTGAAAGGGCACAAAGAGCAGTCTTGAAAGTCATGCATCACAAACCTTACCGGTACCCGACTATCCAGCTTTATAAAGACATATCTGTACTCACTGCCCGGCAGCTCTGTGCGCTTAATATCACTTTACATTTGCACTCTTCATTGACCTATGACCCAAGGTTACTAGAGCAAAATCAATGTCGTAAAGATCCTGTATGCCACCAAAACTGCGCTGGCGAGGCAAAGCTACCCGTGTCTTAGCAGTCAACTTTATAACACTACTAGCTTCCGCCCGCGTATTCGTCCGCGTAAAATTTCTTGTTCCTCTGACCCACCCCGTCGCATCGCATCGCCTGTTCGCACTGTTACTTCGTTTTCACTTAGCAGTCGTTCTTCCTTTTTTTGTTTTTGTTCGGCTTCTAAGGGTCCTAGCGTAATGTCACTTACCCTATAGACTTCCACAAGAATTGGGCTTTATAATGCAAAAAGAATTTTTCAAATCCGACTGGTAGTGACAGAGATTAGCTGGATGATTGGAAAAATAATTAGGGTTTCGCGCAAAAAGTTAAAACTATCCGATACAAATAGGGAAGTATTGACATCCACGCGGGCAAAGGCGCGAACAACATGTATAAAAAAGGTGCTGGCGTTACGTATTCCTCTTTTTATTGCTACGTAAACCCTCTTATGCAACTTGACACGTCATCACAGACTTTATTTTCTACCTGTCCTTTTCTCTCTCTAATTATTGCAGAGAGATAGCAATCCGATTTCAGTTTAAACTTTTCAATTTATTTGAACACAAAAAAACGAACATTTAAATATTCCGTTAGTTGCAATTAAGGTTTTAAACTCTAGCTTTTTCTGTGGGATATAAAATAAAACATTTAGTTAATTTTAAGGCTAGTGCAAACAGACGCGGCATGCGATGCGACACAAAGGAACCACGTGTCGCGCGACAAGTGGTACCTTTGTATCGCGCCTCTTTGCAGGAACCTTTATTTCATACATATTTTTGTTGGCTATGTTTGGATATGAATAAACAAAGAAAAAGTGATTAACTAATATACACTAGACCGTCAAGAAAGCGAGTCGATAACCAAAAACTCAATAACTTCCAAAATATTGGAGCTAGCTTTATGAAACAAAGACTGTATTATAGACAATTTTATAGTGCTTAAATTAATCTAATAAAAGATCAAAATTATGAAGATTATTTTGAAGAAAAGTAAGTTAAGTAAAAATGACTATTTTTACTAGATTTCGAAAAATGTGTTACGGTATAAAATATATAATTTTTACACATTTTAATATTTTGTATTGCTACCACGAGCTTTTAATACGTGCCTCTGTCTATATGCCTATATTGCTACATTTTCACTGCATTTTTTTTTTGGTATCGAGTTAGCTTAAACGCAAAGGAACCGCATGAAAAAATCTTCCTCTAAAAGGCTGAAGCAAATTAACGTTTGCATAGGAAAACCCGATATTCATGCCGACAAATTCGCGGGTAGAACATCACTTTCGTGGCAAAAGTTGCCGCACGTTTTTCCCGCTCAGATAATTATGGAATTTGAGATTGTGATGCAGCGGAATTACACGCGGGAATTGTTGTTAGCCTATATGTTCCTACATAAAATCGTCTTTTGAGCTGTCATTTTATTTACATATGCTTGCTCAACATGAAACCTCAGCAACCACAACATATCATATTGTACGTATAGTATATCCATTCGAACACGTGTATCTAATACCTACTCTTAAATGAACGTAACAGGTTTCCGGTTCAACGCTTACATATATCTATGCAAAAATAAATAAAATACTTTTTGATTCGGACAGAATTCATAGAATGTTAGTACAGTAAAACTCACAGAACAGATAAAAGAGGAATTTTTATCTCCTCCTTTTAGGACCTCTTTTATCTGTTCTGTGGTTAAACTTAACTTATAATAGTGTTAGTATTTAACGTAAGTATACAACAAGGTCGTTTGTAGAACTTGTGCGACAGTTGAGTCCTCTCCTATTCATGTTTAGCCTACAAGTTTTTGCCCGCGGTTTCGCTCGTGTGGTGGTCGGAAATTATCCCACGGGAACGTATTGCCGGATAAAAAGTATCATATGTCCTAATCAAATATCGAAATCTTTCAGCCAAGAAGGCGTGAAAAGGTCAGACAGACAGACATACAGACAGAGTTACATTCGTATTTATATTATTAGTCTAAAAAACACCATTTTAACCGATCTACAGCTACACTGCTTGGTGTCGAAAGGTTGGTAGTACTGTAAAAATATCGCGGCACGTTCTTTTCGCGTACTGGATTTTCAACGCTTTGCTTAGCGCCGAGTGTTGAAAATCCAACAGTGTTTTTTCGATGCGGTGAAATGCACTCTGTTGGATTCTCAATGCTCGGCTCCACACCGAGAGTTGAAAATCCAGTGCACGATAAAATCCCGCCGCGATATTTTTAAGTCCGTGCGAACGTTGGGTTACTATTATAAATAAATATATAAATATATATTAGGTACTGGGTGAAGTCCAGGGGGCCTACTTCGAAGCGTGAATCCGAAGTATCGGATCGTTCGACCGATACTTCGAATTTATGCTGTGGAGTAGGCCCCAAGTTCAGATATACAAACATAATTTAATAAGCATGCTTTTCAAAGAGATTTAATTATTTTTATAAGTGCAGGAGTAGTCTTTGTTTTGAGGTCGAGAACATTTCGAGCAGGAGATTGGGGCATCCAATTAGCGAGCACTGGGAAAACTTAAAAAAGACCGGCTAAGTGTGTGTCGGACCACGCATAATAAAGGGTTCCGTAGTTGGGATGAATTTATCCCAAGAACAAACTTAACATTGTAGTTGGAAAACATGTTCCCCCATATATTCCAACAGCAAATGTAAGTTTGTATGCACAATATTGAGTACCTAAGTTACCATGTCCATGTGTATGTGTGTGTGTGTTAAGATCACAGACTTCTTATATTTTTTTTCTGTTATCAATAAGTACAGAATTATTCTCTGCATTTTTTTTTTTTTAATTTTAGAACCCAGCAGTTTCGGTGGGTCAATTTTCATCAATTTCCTTTAATAACTTTAAAACTATTTATTTTAAAATTATAAAAAGAAAATGTATTTGAAATTCTCATAACAAGCCCTTTTGTTTGATCACAAGATACAGTTTGCAAAACTTTTTTTTTTCTAATTTGTCCCCCAAAAGTGAACCCCACATTCAAAATTAATTAATTTACTTTACACGTCCATGGTTGGGTTACAAAAATTCATATGTGTACCACATTTTAACTTAATCGGTCCATTAGATTCGAAGCAAATTGTCTGTGACAGACGGACATACAGACACACGAGTGAACTTATAAAGGTTTCGTTTTTCCTTTTGACGTACGGAACCCTAAAAAGTATTTTTTTTAGTTCTTCAGGGACCACTCGACTAGGCAGAGAGTAAAGGCTCCTGCAAACAGGCACTACACGCGACGCAATACAAAGGTACCGCGTGTCGGGCGACGAGCGCGTGCCTTTGTGTCGCGCGCGATTCGCGTCGTGAATAGGCAGTACGTACTGTGTCAACACATTTCTTTTTATTTTTTTTTGTCATCTTGTTCTAATTTATTATTATCCAAGTCCAGTTTCTACCTCCTGCCTTCCGTAACTTCAAATTACTGCCTCCACACTATAATAGGTCCCATTTTAATGTCATGGATCAAAAAAATCCCAGATAATTATCCAGCCGAAGATTGTTGCGCATATATATGCTACAATCTGATAATTATTAAGTTAACTGCGTTAAAAATAAACGCTCTCACCCGACTGAAATCTTACAGCTCACTCAATGCAAACTGATTAATTCAATCAAGTTCAGTAGTATCCCACGTTGGAATATTAACCTCAGTAATCTAATTAATTAGAGAGTGCAGTAGATACATTTACGTAATTGCCATTACCAGCACCCTAATTGCGTAACACCCTATCGATCGCAATCTAATTGATTTTAAAGCATATTGCTAATCCATTGCTTCATAAGTTCGAAAAGTTTGTCTTGAAAACGTTAAATAACGCAATGAATGCTGTTGAACTGTCAAAATGAAATCGATTCTTACTGTAAGTGTGTTACGTAATTGCCCCTCTGAGGCCCTGGTACGAACCCGCGATGTTAACGAACCGTAAATTTGATCGATTTTTAATCTAAGATACAAACATTTTGATTCAAATTTTTGCGAAAGCGCCAATGAGTATCATCCGTAGATATGAATAAAGCAGACGAGTGTTATCAATATTAAAATCATTCGAATTTACGTTAAGGCTCCAACAGACAGGCGTGACGCGACGATGCGACGCCATTCTGGTAGAAAAAAAATTACATGACGTTTTTATAGAAATTGTTTCCAATACCTAAAACATTTCGTACTTTTTTACTTTTGACCAAAACTGTGTAAATGCCTAAGTATACAACATTATTTTTGGTATATGCGAAACCTGAATATAGTTTCTTCAGAATAAGTAACTGAATCGATTCCAATAATTTTTACATCATGTTATAATTTGTCCCAAAAATGTTTTAAAAAGGTTACAAGTTAGACACCGAGCGACACTAAGTACTCTTTCCGCAATCATACGCGCACAACACAGGTCAAGGCAAGTCATAGCGGCACTAGGCTGAGGCGCGGGCGCACAGGCAGCGGGGCGGGTGTAAAACAACCCCTTCAGTCGCCCGGATGCTACAGGTTGATGCGCACGTGCCACGCTCCACGCAGGCGTGCGGTCGCCGTGTGCCTTTGTATTTCGGTTGATCGTGTACCTATCATATGTAAAAAGTATCGTGTCACCATGTCTTTCTCATACACAAACGTCCAGTACACAAAAATGGTACGATATTGTAAGTAGTGATCAAGTCAATTATTGTAAAATAGCGACGAT
This sequence comes from Fissipunctia ypsillon, assembly GCA_947568875.1. Taxonomy (NCBI): domain Eukaryota; kingdom Metazoa; phylum Arthropoda; class Insecta; order Lepidoptera; family Noctuidae; genus Fissipunctia; species Fissipunctia ypsillon. The sequence continues at coordinate 18,195,449 of OX387660.1, read as the reverse complement.
TAACAATTTTAAACACGCCAAGATGGTTAATTGCAGAAAGTTATTATTTGTACCTACAGCTTGCTGTGGTTAAGTAATGCGATGTTTAACACTTTTCATCCACTTTGAACTTGGCATGAGGTGCATCAAATCGCATTGACTACATTTTATCAGTTACGGCTGCATTTACGGTTAAAGTAAATGATAAATGATTTTATTTCTGTAAGTAGGTTTATACAAACACTTTTACACGTCAAACATTTTTTTTTAACTAGATGAGGCCGGCGTTTCCTATCTGACAACTCTGAGAAGAAAGGCCGAAACAAACTCAGAGGTCACAGTCTCTTTTAAAGTCCAGACATAATCTTGGTCAGATCATGTGAAGACCATGTAGGTTGGTGTCTGAAATGGTCTTTTGAGGAAAGAACCACACAGATTGAGTGGACCTGTCCAGTCAGTGCAAGCATCTGTCAGTAATCGTACAGCTCAACATAAAAGTTAAGGAGCTCAACGAATCGACGAACAATACCAAAGAAAGGACATTTGGGTAGGCCGCATAATTTACTCAAACTGGCAGACTATGATTAAAGCTGAGAGAAAAAAAAAAAAAAACAAGGACCCACATAGTCTTTACATTCACAGTAATTAAAATAATATAACATTTTACAAAGTAAATATTCATGTCATTGTTTATATAAAATTTATCAATGTCAATGTGTATATAAGAAAAAAAAATAGCAAAAAGAAAAGAACAAAAAAAAATCAGTATGTAAAGTACATTATAATATCTACCTACACTTGACCATTACGACTGTCCAAAGCCTGCAAGTGTGATGGAAAATGTTATTACCAGTTAATTACAATACAATCGCCGTACGGTTAAGTATCTACTGCCAAATTTTTATTTATCATTGCGCGCAAGACGATGATTGAGGCGTGAGCGGCGCGGGGACGCCACGTGGTGAGCATATTTTTGTAGCGCCAACCAGATAACTTAACAAGCTTATAACTTAGTGATTTTTCATGATACAGATTTGAAATGTTGTACATAGATTCTTTACATAAAAATACCAGATACCTGTTTCGGGTTTCGCATAAACTAAAACTAATGTTGTATAAATAGCCATCTTAAATCTGCCCAAAACTTTTTAGAGCCAAAGAATATCTGAGAAAAATCCAAACACATTTCTCAAGACACAATGCAGAAAAACTTTCGAAACACCTTTCGTTGAGTTCTAAGAAAAACTTTTTCAAGGCAAAATGTTAGTTTGACGTTGAGAAATACATGTTCTTTTTTATCGTAGTCCTGAAATCTGTTCCGTGCGAACATTCAGCATAAGGTAAGGAATTTATCAATAAGATTGTCTTGAAGGGCAGTCAGTCCAGCGACAGGCATAATATTCCCTATAAATCTCTACCCTTTGTACCCATATCATCTTTCACACAGTCCATAAGTCGTTTTTTTGGTCTTCCCCTACTCGTATAACCATCCATATTTAAACTTTCCTCATGACATTTTCCTCATTCTTCCGCATCACATGCTCGATTCCCACACAACTTTTCAGTCACAGTTGCCAATTTCAGACTTCCTATCATGTACGCATTTCATATTCTATCCATTAGCGTAACACCACGCATCCCTATTAGTATACTCAGCTGCATGCAATTGCCTTTCATTCATCCCTTCTGTGGCCCACCCTTCTGATCCTGGGTACAAAACTGCACGCTTAACCATTGCTTTGTAAATCTTCCCGTTAAGTTTAAGGTTAAGGGCAATTTCCGTAATTGAAAACGTTCAATTTGTCGCAATCTCATCTCAGCGACAATCAGTGTCTAAGACTTGTCAAAAATGTATGAAAATAGGAGGTATTTTTCTCAGATTGAGACTGAGATTAGAATGGGAACGTTCTCATAACTACGGGAATTGGCCCTCTGATGAAGGTATTTTTAACATAAAGTATTAAGTTGGAAAGATTCCATTAATAATTTTCAGTAAGTAATACTAACTCTCTTCACATTAATTTCTTGAAAAAAAAAATCCAAACAATTTATGATCTTCTTTTAAATAATTATTAGTCTTAATTTCAATGTTTTTATATTTTTCTAAGCCATATAGAGCTTGTTAAAAGCTGTTTGAGTAAAATTATAAAGTAGGTACTAGCTTTTGCTCGCAGCTTTGCCCGCGTGGAGGTCGGAAATTAACCTACGGGAACGTACGAGTACTACCGGGATAAAAAGTACCCTATATCCTGTGTTAGGGTTTTATAGTATCTGTGTGCCTAATCCGGTCAGCTGTTTTTACGTGATCGAATAACAAATATACGTTAAACTTTCACATTCATAATATTAGTAGGATAGTAGGATTTTCTGGTTTTAAAAGAAGTCTGAGGTCTTGTTTACAGGCGATTAGTCGTTAATTTTATTTTTAACTTGGTTCGGAGAACGTTTAGAGAGAAAGTCTAAATGATAGTGTGTTTTTCTTGCTGGTAGACTATCACAAAATTGTATGTGAAAGTTTTTATTTTTGTTGTTACTCAGTCACGTGGCAGGGTACAGGGAAAACTTATTCCGAGTCTAGTTACCACACCGCTTTTTTATCTTTTTTTTTTTAGTTTGCGTCAAAAGTCTTCCTCCTTTTTCATCAAATTCTCAAGTTCCTTGCGCTAATTCCGGGCATAGTGGTATGTCCCGAAATTATCGCAAAGAAATTGAGAATTTGATTATGACGGAAAAGTTACTTAAATGTGTTGGTTTTACGAGAATTTATAAATAATGCTGAGAATTAGAAAAAATAATGGAAATATGGGAAAAGTCAATTTCAGCCCGACTTCTTTTTTTTTTTGTAATTCACATGGTTGTTATGCTTTATCGTAAATCCAACACTACCAACCATAGAGTAATAAATCAGTAAGTAGGAACAAAGTCGACATTACATTTTTAACCATACCACTTTGTCACACTGGCGGAACAACTGGGTGGGGAAGCCTTATGTTTAAAAAAACTGGCCAAGTGCGTGTCGGACCACGCACAATTAAGGGTTCCGCAGTTAGGACGGATTTATCCCAAAAACAAACTTAGCATTGAAGTTGAAAAACACGTTCTCCTATACATAGGTATATGTCACGGTCCAACTGCAAATGTAAGTTTGTCATAAAAAGAATGTTTTTTTTTTATATGATAAAACTACAAATTATTGATTTTTGGACTTTTTTCTTTACTTGAGCTGTGAGACCTTGCTTCTTGCCAAATTTCATGAATCTACCGTATAGGTTTTGATTTATTTGCGAGTATCAAAATATGTCGAGTATTTTTTTATTACGTTGACTTAGAAGCTTGATTTTTTTTGAGCTCCATGGGACCGTAGATCTACGTATTTGATATTAATTTCAACTTGATACCTTCACGCGTTCCTGAGAAAAAAGGTCTTAACAGACTGACAGACAGACAGACTGACAGACGGACAAACAGACAGAAGGACAACGAAGGATCCTATAAGAGTTCCGTTTTTTCTTTTCAGGTACAGAACCCTCAAAAAAGGTTAAAGTGAAAAATAACGTTAATTTCGGAAGTCCGGTTTTTTATTTTCGTTTTTTGCCACCGACTTCTGAAATTAAAATCGGTTGATAAATAAAGGCGATCTGAGGTAACTAACTTTAAAAAAATACAATCGAGTTGGGAACCTCTTCGTTTTATTAATGCGACGCGAATCGCGCGCGACGCAAAGGTAGCGCTCGTCGCGCGACACGCGGTTCCTATGTGTCACGTCGCGTGTCGCACCTGTTTGCAGGAGCCTTAACGCGACATGACAAATCCAATACACAGAAAGAAAAATTAGACGATAGACAGACATATGAAAGTACAGCAGTCTACCATACTAACATGTTCAGAAGCTAGACCACCACCTCTTTAAACAGTATTAATGTAATCTTACTTGAGTGTGGGAAAGAGATAAAGCTAGACGTCCTGTATAGATTCATCTCTTTTTCAAACTGAAGTAACATTAAAATAATTCTGCTTTAAGAGGTGGTGGTTGGGCCCCAGACATTACACGGATAGGCGTTTAGGTTCTAGAGATATTAGCATAATCAGCCTATAATGTTCCCACTGCTGGAACACAGGCCTCCTCTCAGTGAGAGGGAGTGGGCCGTAATCCACCACGCGGACCCAGTGAGGGATGATAGATGTCACAAGTCTTCGAATGTTTGGTTCTTGGACATGCCGGTTTCCTCACGATATTTTTCTTCACGAGTGGTGATGAAATAATTTATTGCATTTGGGTTGCTTCTATCAGAGGTAAAACAATTGTAAGAAGACTGTACACTGTGTGCCGTTTTGAAAAGCTTCTTGGGTCACCATAAACAAATGAAAAATATGTGTGGACAGGATTACATTAGCAGGTTAGTAAAGTTTTAATCACATTTATTTTTGGCCCATCTAAACAATGGAAAAAACCCTCTTCAATAAATTAATTCTTCTAATAAATTTGTTGTCGTTAAAAAAAAGAGGACATCTCAATGCCACATGTCAGACTAAACCTATCAGCTCAACACAAAGGAATTAATTTAACAAAAGGAGGAGCAAATAACGGTTCTAATTGGAATATAAATTGATGAGCACAAACAAATTACGAATCATGACAAATAACTTACTGTAGGCCGCATCATTAGTGGTAACCAAACCAGTATAAGCTGGCTTCTTAAGAAGGAAGCGCCAGGTAGCCCGCGAAATTCAAACTTTCTTATGTTTTTTGCAATTTGCAAGTCAGTATTAAGTTGTATGTTGATTAAAGTATCATTCGCGACCGTAACAAATATGCGTTTCCAGAATTATAATCATCAAAATCAGTAATACAACTCCATAAGATTTGTATAATCCTAATTGTCAAGATTTCATGAAATGGACATTCAATAGAATTACCTGGTCTTAAAAAGTTGTATTGTTGACTTTAATTATTATAATTCTGTAAATACATACTTTTTATGGTCGCGAATTATATTTTAATCAACACTGACTAATACTGACTTGCAAATTACAAAAAACAAAAGAAAATTTTAATTTCCCTGGCTACCTGGCGCTTTCGCCTTAAGCCACAGCCCCACTGCTGCGCACGTGTGTCTAGTTTCGCTTTGCAAGAAAATGTATGTGATAACGTCCAATGCAACCCACGAACACGCTACGCATGAATACGAGATTAATGACGTCATTGCTACACGCGTGGCTTGCTCGAATATGGCGCCCACGCAGCTTAACGCTGTCAACGCTATGCACGCGGTACAAGGAAGCGTGCGTAGCTTCCTTGCGGGAGGTGGGATTGGCGATGGCGGGGGCGGGGAAGCGATACAAGACACCGCTACAGTCGTGGGTTAATATTCGTATATAGCTGTGTACTGCAGTGGAAACGTAGATCCATGTTGTCATATAAACGAGCCGACGCAGCTAAAATACGCCACGTGCATGCAAAGCGTGCGCCGCAGTGGGCCAGCGGCTTTATGAAACAGGTTATGTTCACATGGTATACTTTCCGTGCGAAAAAAATAAAATAAAATACCTGTACTTGACTCAATCGGCGTTTATTTGAAAACCCTGGTCTGCCTTTCGTCCAGCTAGGAAGTCTTGTATTTTTAGGAACATTCACATTCTAATCCTTCGGAAAAATACCTCTGATTTACCTGCATTTTTGACAAGTTTTTGGCATTGCTTGTCGCTGAGATAAGATAGCGTCGAAACTTTTTTAATTACGACAATTAACTGGCTGGATACCTATGTCGCTGTCGGTCTCCAACTGACTATACGGACGCCACACAGTGTTCTATGTATGTATATCCAAATGGCCGGGCTGAGCTGTTCTCTCTAATTTTCAAAGATTTTTTTCTGATGATTACCTACTGGTATTTTTCTTCCAAGATGAATTTTCATTCAGGCGCATTTTACTCATACAAAAACAGAACATCGTTGCGAGTTCACAATTTATAAACGATGCAATTTAATAATGAAATGAAACCGCAACTGGAGCGGTCGGAAGCGATATGTTCGCAAGTAAACTGACAAACATGTTCTGACCTGTCACTCTCACAAAGGCGCGTGAATTATCTGAATTTAGGCCGAATTCAGTATTTGTCAGAGATGCTACCTACATATGTTGCCTATTACTAACTACTGCTATCGCATGATGCAAGTCAGGTCTCATTGAATTGTAAGGTAATTTTGTTCATACACAGCTTGGCTTGATAGCATCTAGCACAAAGAGTAGAAGGTAGTAGATACATACTATTTTTCGATAAGGTCGTAGGTTAAACTTGTTTGGAGAAATTTATTCAGCGGTCGACAGATTTAAGGCGACTATAACCGACTTTAAATATTATTTTAAACTGAAGATCACGTCTAAACAAGTAGTTTTAATGATTAATTGGAAAAAAAAATGTTAAATAAGAGCGTTTTTTTAATAGCATATTAAATTAATATTTTAGATTATGTTTATATTGCATAGTGTAATTAATTTATAAAGTTATGTCTAACGCGATTAAAAAACTGAGAATCACACAAAAAGTATCAAGTTTATTTTTATGAAACCTTCTCCATTTTAAAGATAATTTTATTATTTATCTTTTAGTATACGTGTTTTAATATAATACTTTTTGTTTTATGTATATCAATCAATCTGCCTAGCCTTTTCCCAACTATGTTGGGGTCGGCTTCCAGTCTAACCGGATGCAGCTGAATACCAGTATTTTACATGTAGCGACTGCCTATCTGACCTCCACAACCCAGTAACTGGGTAATACGATACCCCTTGGTAAGACTGGTTGTCAGACTTTCGGGCTTCTGACGACCCGTAACGACTGTCAAAGATCTACGAATGACAGCCGGGACCAACGGCTTAACGTGCTTTCCGAGGCACGGAGGAGTGTCGGTATGTAAAGATGGTCATCCATCCACGGACAACCCCGGCAAGCGTAGCTTAACCTGATGGATCGACCCGTGCGGCTGTTATTACTTAGCCACGAGCTCCTCCCATGTTTTATGTATATCATAATAAATTAATAATACGTCTAATTTGGGACAGCGCTCCTTGATGGGCGAGTCCTATTTTACTGAGTGTACGTACGACGAGTAGCGTGAGCTCAGCACAAAACACGCACGCTGCACTCAAGGCCATTGGCATATATCTGCGTCTTAATAGAGGGATCTCAGGTGAAACGTAATATTTCTACTCCTGTGCCTTGCCTAAGAAATCCTGACACATCATCATCACATCAGTTGCAAAAATCTACTGCTGGATTTAGGGCTCCCCAAGAATTGCCATAAAGACCGACAGCAGGATATACGAACAGATGTTGTGTGTGTTTCTGTGACAAATAAACCTATTTTTTTTTTCTTTCTTTAGATGAAAAAAATATTTTATATTAAGAACTTACTTTTCAAGTGATCACTTTTTCCATGACATTTTTCTTTCTATCTTGAAAGTCTGTTTCTGAACCATAATTAATTTTATGAAGGAGCTTATAATTTTGTGGTAGGAAGTCTTGTAATTAATTGTTTTAATTGAATTATTTCCGTAATTAGTACGAACAGAGCGATGAAATGTTTACTTATAATTTAAAATTATCAAAAGCGAAAGCTGACTTGGAGAAAACTCCAACATTATAATGTTGGTTGTGTTAAGGCTCCTTCAAACTGGCGCGACGCGCGACGCGAATCGCACGCAATACAAAGGCACCGCTCGTCGCGCGACACGTGTTGTCTTTGTGTCGCGTAATGTGTCACGCCTGTTTGCAGGAGCCTTTACAAGTTCGACTATTAGAGCGTTTACACATGACACCGCAGCGGCAGCGTCTTTCCCGCGGTGTCAAGACCCGAGGCGTCACGCGGCGGTGGCGCCATGTGTAAGGGTCCATATAAATCCAAGGGTGACTAATGCAGCGGCACCGCAGCGGCGCCATGTGAAACGGCCCTTATTACACTGTAGAGGTTTTAGCCTGCATAGCTTTCCTATACAACCTCCACGGGTATTTTATAAGTTGATGGCATGTTTAATGAAAATAAACACTATTTCAAATTTAGAATATTTAAAAAAGAATAGAGGATCGGCTTGAAGAACTGACAGCGCACGTCATGATGTATAATGAGTAGCATCTGCAGGCTGTTCACGACACGTTTTGCATAAGTTCTAAGCAGTACCCTGAGAAAAAATACTAGGTTTGCATGAATTCATGCTTGCATAGTAGTAATAGAAGTTTTACTTCTATTGTATCTCATGTCCATCTTGAATAGTGTACCTTTCAAATAGTGAAAGAATTTTTGAAATAGGAATTATGGTTCCCTTTACATACATATATAATGCATATATACAAACTCACAAAATTCGCTCTCTCTCAGTATAGTATTGATAGACCTAAGTAGTTGTTCTAAGTTTACCCACAAAAACAAATGACCGTGCACCGTTCTGTACTAGGCACACATGAACACAAAAGGTCAAACGATTCTGTCTGCCGGATGCCTCACGAAGATTTGTATTAGAGCATCCTTTGTTAACTCATTGTGGAGCTAACAAAAGACTAACAGTCGTACAATCGAGAACAGTGTGGCTTCTTAACAAAATGAACTCATCTCTGACTAGAGAAATTTCCAATGTATTTGATTTAGTCTGTGGTTTGTGTGCTGTTTAGATGGAGCCATTTCTTGAAGAATTTGGTCTTTTAGTTACGGAATCTGAGTAGAGAGAGGAGGAGGGAGACTATAACGCTTTATCAGAAGGTCAAGTCTGCTATTGTCAATGAATGGTCATTTTGACAACGCCAAACCATTGTGCTAAAAGTTCATAATCTCCTAAATTCAAAAACGAACAATATTTCCAGTTCTATGGACTGTCGGTGGCACGCGGTAGGAAAATCATAATGACGCCTTTCAATTAAGAAAATACCAAAATGGACAATTATGGTGTCAATAATTGGCGATCCTGACAAAATTGCGTAAGCAGACGGGCCCCAGCGGGGCAATTGCGTAACACAGATAAAATGGCAACCGATCACAATGCCTTTCGGTTTGACAGTTCAACCACGTTCATTGCGTTATTGACATTGTTGAAATAATAATGTAAGTAATGGATGTCAAAATGAAAGCCATGCGATAAATTGCCATTGTATTTTAACATAATATAACATCACGCCTTGTTTCCCCGAAGGGTTAGGCAGAGGTGTACCCACATTTCGCCAGTTATGTTTAAGTCCCATGTAATAGGGGGCGAGCCTATTGCCATCTTTCGGGCACAAATCCAGACTCCGGGCTGCTACTAAGAAATTCCAGATAGAAAAACCCAATAACACTGCCCGATCTGGGAAATTTATTTTATGCTCTTATAATCGCAAAAAGCCAAAACCTAGCATAAAAGCATAATCAGAATATAATGTTCCCACTGCTGGGACACAGGCCCCCTCTCGGTGAGAGGGAGTGGGCCGTAACCCACCACGCGGGCCCAGTGCGGGTTGCTAGATGTCACAAGTCTTTTAATTTTTGGTTCTAGGACATGGCAGTTTCCTCACGATGTTTTCCTTCACTGTTTTGAGAGCAGTAATGGTGATGAAAAAATGTACACAAGGTGCTTGCTTGGGTTCGAACCCACGACCTACTTCTCGTAAGTCGCGGCCGGTACCACTGGGCCACCACTGCTCTTAAAAGCTAAACCTAATTTGTGAAAATTATTTAAATAATGGTTACTGCAGTGCATTATGATAGAGTCAAACGCTTTGTAGTAGTCTATACAGGTTACGTAAAGGTCTTTATTGTGTTCATTGTACTTCTCGAATATTATCTGTGTTAGCGTGAAAATATGGTCTATTGTAGAGAAGCCTGATCTGAATCCTGCTTGCTCTCTAGGTTGGTTTTCGAGAGCTTTGAAATCCTTTTTAATATTAGGCTGGTAAATAATTTATAAAGTGTCTGTAGCATACTCAGTGGTCTGCAGTTATCCATTTTGCCCGGATCCCCTTTTTTATAGAGTAAGGTTATAATCTAAGTATTCCAGTCAGGTGGTATCGACTCTTGTTTCAAGATTTCGTTGAATATTGTGTTCAACAGCAAGAAGACATTGTTTACCTGGATTAACATTTAGGGTACTTTTAATCCCGGTGGTCTTTCCGTGGGATATTTTCCGACATCCACGCGGGCGAAGCCGCGGGCAAAAGCTAGTGCGAACATAAATGTAGGAAAAAGCTGATTTCTTTTTCGCGATTTCAGGTTTAAATTTTCATGAATGGAAATAGATTTTTTTTTGTAGACATAACATCACCCCTGTATTCCTTGAAAGGTTAGGCAGTTTTGTGTACCTATAGTACACCCACATTTCGCCATTTACGTTTAAGTCCTATGTAATAGGGGGCGAGCCATTGGCATCTATCGGGCACCATTAATTACTTCTTCTCTTATTACGTCTGTAATTAAGGGTTAGACATGTTTTCAGCTTTCCGAATGAATTCAACGAAGGGTCTTTTCCACATAAGCGGTTGCCTAATTGAATTAGGGATGTTCTGTATCATTCACCCTTTATTTGTGTTCAGAATTAAGGGACCTCTGCACTCAAAGACGTCATTCACGGTGGTCCAGTACAATTCGATTTTACCTCTGTCGAAGTTTTTAGTCAATAGATTAAATAAAGGAGATGGATAACGGTCCCATACCAGTTTGCTCCAGAAATGAACACAAATAGAACAAAATGTATTACGAAACTATAATAGTGTTTCATAGCCCTGTATATTTATGTTCGTCGTAAAACTTTATGAAGGGACATAAGACTTTTCCAAATCTGATGACTTCAAATAATAATATTCAAACCTGTCGATCGCGGAGTAATTCACTGTCTTCCAACAGAATGAATTTCACTCAAATCTAACGACTATATCTCAAATTATTCATTTGCTATGCCCCCGTTTATAGAACGATGGATCTCTGTTGGAAACTAGGCAAAATCAGAGTGGTACGAGATGTGAGTTATAGGTATTATTATTGTAGCCCAGGTAAACTGAAATGCGAAGATCCATATGATAGTCCAAAATAGGCGTAGTCACTCATAAATGCAAAAAAGATAACCAGAAACACAGCCAATGATATTTTTGAACAAATCACAAGAAATCGCAATAAAACTTATGATTCTGTCACACGCAGCACCACAGAGTTGCCTGGCTGACAAGAAGGGTTGGTGTATGTATTTTTATAGTATACAGTTATGGCCTATGTATGTAGTATTATTTAATATCTCGTAGCATCCTGACATGTGGATGCATTTTAATGATTTACATGTCATTAAGTTTGTGGTGATCGCCCAGCTTAACGCACTTCACTTTTAATCGCAATCCGACGGATTTTAAAGGATGTTCCTAAACGAATAGGTGAAAGGTGACGTTTCACAAAAATCAACATGGCGGACTTTAGAACCCAATAAGGAAAGTCGTGAAAAAAGTTTTCAGTACGTCAAAATAAAGGGCTCTAGAAGACGATTCCAAAAATATGAATTAAGAGCCTAGGGTCACCAGGGTCATTTATTTATTTTTACTGGTTCACCAACAACTGTTTACATTGGTTTTATGCTAAAGGTAAGATGCAAAAGTGTGATGCAACAGTGCTTCAATCATTTACAGTATAAATCGTATTTTAGGAATCATCGTGTCTACGTCAAAAAGCTCTTTCTAACACACAGGATGTATCGTAGGTAAAGAAAAATAAAAAATTGCGTTGCATTGTATATCTTTTAATGCCTTCCTTTATGCTAGATATATGTCTGTGCAAAGCTCCGCTAGGAGTACTAGTGTTCTGTGGTGCAAAGCTTGTATGACATAATATATGTCAAATGCATGACAATGGCGGGCAGTGACAGTGATTATCTCTACTAATATTATAAAGCTGAAGAGTTTGTTTGTTTGTTTGGTTGAACGCGCTAATATCAGGAACTCCTGGTTCGAATTAAAAAAATATTTTAGTGTTGGATAGCCCATTTATCGAGGAAGGCTATATAACATCACGCTACGACCAACAGGAGCGTAGCGTCAATGAAAAATGTTGTAAAAACGGGAAAAAATTATTTCTTTTGATAAAGCTATCATAAGTTCGAAATAAATTTTTGTCGTTTTTACAACCGTTGCGTGCACTGCGTAAACGGTTAAAGTTACGTAAAAATTATGTACGACAAAATTGTTCCTCTTAAAAAGTTCTAAAAAAAAGGCAAGGATAGCATATGTCTATCTTTTAAGGTTGGCTCACTATAACTTTTTTAATGGTAATCAAATTTGTTATAAAATAATGCATTATTTGCTAAGGTGTTTTCATAAACAGTAACGGCTCTTTTGAAGATTACTGACGAAATTCGCTGGGCTATGGACCACAAATCTCTCACCTTGCTTGTACTTCTGGACTTTAGCAGTGCCTTTAACTCTGTTGATTTCGACATCCTTCTAGGGATCCTTAAAACTTTCAATTTCTCTTCTTCTACGGTTGATTGGTTCGATTCCTATCTTAATGGCCGCGTGCAGCGGGTTCGTCTCGATGAGTTTTCTTCTGACTGGTGTTCTCTTACCGCGGGTGTGCCTCAGGGTGGCGTTCTCTCTCCTCTTCTCTTTTCTATTTTCATTAACTCTGTCACCAGAGTCATCGCTTCCCACTTCCATCTCTATGCTGACGATCTGCAGCTTTACAATCACTTCTTGAGGCAAGATGCGGCAGCCGCCGTGTCTGCCATGAACAGTGACCTGGGTTTGATTGGCGAGTGGTCGCGGTCCTTTGGACTGCAAATCAACCCTAAGAAATCCCAGGCTATAATCATCGGCGGAAGGTATATGCGGAATAGGCTCGATGTCGCGTCGCTGTCTCCACTCTGTCTGAATGGAGTTCAGATAGAATACGCAAATACGGTTAAAAACCTGGGGGTGACCATGGACCCTTACCTATCGTGGACTGCCCAAGTTGCTCAAGTCAGTCGCAAAGTGCACTACACGTTCCATACGTTAAAATGCCTCCAGAGCTTCTTGCCCTTGAATACCAGAATCTCCCTTGCCCAAACTCTCATCCAGCCCATTATTGACTACGCTGATGCCTGTTACTTGGATGCCACAGAGGAGCTCTTAAATAAACTTGAGCGTTTGCAAAATATATGTATTCGTTTTATTTTTAATCTTAAAAAGTATGATCACGTTTCTAACTTTCGCAAGATACTCAAGTGGCTCCCTATTCGACTTCGCAGGAACTCTCGGATATTGTGTCTGCTATTTAACGTCCTTCACAATCCTAAAATGCCATCCTACCTGCGGGAACGCTTTTCCTACGCTCGTCCTTCTGATGCTCCTTGCAGGTCACATCTTAGAAATCTCCTTAAATCCCCTCCCCACTCAACCGACTTCTACTCCTACTCCTTCACTGTGCATGCGGTTCGGTTATGGAAATCACTTCCGCCTGATATTAGGGACTGCCAAACTGTTGCAGTGTTTAAAAGAAGAGTGAAAGAACACTATCTCTCCACTTCGTCATAGCTATTAGTATTTATTATGTTATGTTTCATTATTATCGTATTTTTTTTTTTTGTGATATTTATTTTGGTAGTATAATGTATGTATTTGTATGTACTCATATTTTATGTTTATATATATATTTGTTTATATTCATATTAGTGTATCGTTTGTGATTTTATGTATTTTGTTTTCTCTTTTACTCTTACACACGTTGTCTACATCTCTTTATCTACTTTCCTATCGCAGGTATGCTGGAAGAGATTTCTTTAGAAATAAGCATCACCTTTGTACGTATTTTTCTGTTCCTTTCTTCTTGTTTGTTTATATGTGTGTACATAAACTGTTAAATAAAATAAATAAATAAATAAATAAATAAACATGATATTAATCCATAACCAAATAAATACATTCATAATCAAGGTTGATTAAGTACATGTAAATTCCTTTTTAAATAATTCGAATCGTACCTTCCGTTTAGAAATTACGACGGGTATAAAAATGCTTAAAGTAAGAAAAATGCGCTTAGTCCATTAGTTACCGACACATTTTATTTTTTATTGACTGTTTGAACGCGCTAATCTCGGTCACTACCAGTCGGATTTGAAAAATTATTTTTGTATTTTATAACGCAATTCTTGAGAAAGGCTATAGGGTTTGTAACATTACGCTGGGATCCTTAGAAGCCGAGCAAAAAGAAAAAAAAGTAAGAACGAGTGCTAAGTGAAAACGAAGTAATAGTGCGGGCAGGCGATGCGATGCGACGGGGTGGGTCGGGGGAACCAGAGATTTCACGCGGACAAAGTCGCGGGCGGAAGATAGTGAAAGATAAAGAAGGTGCGGCCATAATATACTTTTAAGACTGGACTAATCTATTGAGTTCAAAATGAAATTGATACATTAATCAAATGATTAAACATCATGTTCATTACAGTCTAGTTATTATTCAATATGCTTTAAATACAGTTTGAACATTTTATATTCTAAAAATACTCGTGAAATCATATCAGTTCTGCAATAAGCATGTCCCAATTACTATAATATTTTTTCCAAAACTGGCAATATATATCCTCCCGAATACTTGAATCAAAATAATAATCTTTTAAATTGAAATATTTCCTGCAACGTTTTGTCAAATAACGACAAATATAGAGGTGCGCATAAAAACTTGCACATGGTATTCATTGACCTCGAACAAGCATACGACCGGGTACCTCGTGAGGTTCTGTGGTGGGCCCTTAAGAAGAAAGGTATACCTGGGAAGTATGTGCAGTTGATCCGAGCGATGTACAGTCGATGCAGTACCCAAGTCCGGTCTACAGTGGGCACCACTGGCAGCTTCAATGTGGCGGTCGGCTTACATCAGGGGTCGGCTCTCAGCCCTTACCTCTTCCTGATGATAATGGACACTCTGACATCGGACATTCAGGAAGAGGCTCCCTGGTGTATGCTGTTTGCCGATGACATTGTGCTGGTTTCTGAAAGTGGCCTAGAGGTCCAGAACAGATTGGAGGTGTGGTGGCATAGACTGGAGAGTGTTGGCCTGAAATTGAGTAGAACGAAAACGGAATACTTGTTCTGCGATTTCGGCGGTCTCTCCAATCCAGTGCCTTTAGCTCTCGCCGGAACGCCCATACCAATCTGTCCCGACTTTCGGTACCTCGGGTCGCTCGTTCAAGGGGATGGTGAGGTAGACCGGGATGTAACACATCGGATCAACGCAGGATGGATGAAATGGCGACAGGTCACGGGAACAACTTGTGACCCACGGATGCCTCTCAAGTTGAAGGGTAAAATCTACAAGTCCGTGATAAGGCCTGTCATACTGTATGGATCAGAATGTTGGGCTGTGAAAAAGACGGATGAAAAAAGATTGCACGTAGCGGAGATGAGAATGTTAAGATGGATGTGTGGTGTGACGAGAATGGATAAAGTGAGAAATAAATATATTAGGGGAAGTTTGAAAGTGGCGCCAGTGACTGAAAAATTGAAAGGGAATCGTTTGTCATGGTATGGTCATGTGAAGAGGAGGGATGAAACGCATGTTGCTAAAAGAGTTATGAGTTTACATGTGGATGGATGGAGAGGGAGAGGGAGGCCAAAGAAAAGATGGATGGATTGTGTGAGAAGTGATATGAAAGAAAAGGGAGTCAGTGATAGTTTGACGAGTGACAGGACAGAATGGAAGAAAAAAACGTGTTGTGCCGACCCCAAATAATACGGGATAAGGGCAGGAAGATGATGATGATGATGTTTTGTCAAATAACGATAGCTGTGGTGAGATTTCAAATATTATCAGTTATTTTTTTAATAGAATTATCTCTTTGTCTGTGCTTGTTTGCCCAGCACTGCTGGACCAAACTTTATCCATGTCCTTTGGTTTAATTGCAAACAAAATGTAATGGGTGAAAGGTGAACTTTGATTGAAAGCGTGTCCTTATTGATAAATTTTCAATCAATTCCCTAATGAAATTCAGGTTAACCGATTTAAATTATTTCGTGCACCATTTTCTTTTTTATTTGAGATGGGTTTGCTCTTGACTCTACTCTAGGTTAGAGGTGACAGAGACAAAGTCGACGATAGAGCGAGCTTACCCAGAAGAAGCTTGTTCACTTTCACTCTGAAGAGATCAGGGTTGTATGCGTTCGGAAACACAGACGCAGGCAGAGAGTTCCACTTCTTTGCTGTGCGCATCACAAAAGACATTTGGAAACGCTTAGTGCGAATTGGTAGAATAGCAAATAGGCAGGGATGGTAACTTGCAGTGCGTCTAGATGTCCGATGGTAGAAGGGGGCCGGTGGAATGAAATGGCCATCTCTCCAATTTGATTAGTCTGGTCAATTCGCGGCAGACAAAGCATCAAAATCTATGCTACAGTTAAAATCAAGATAACCTGGATTTTGAAAGACTTACCAACACAAACATTTACAAACCCTTTCAAATTCATGCTAACTGTAATGCTGTACCCACATCATCCGCCTAACCTATTCCACATTATGTTGGGGTCAGCTTCCAGTCTAACCGTATGCAGCTGCAACCAGAATATCAGTATTTTACATAAAGCAACTGCCTATCTGACCTTCGGAACCCAGTAACTGGGTAACACGATACCCCTTGGTAAGACTGGTTGTCAGACTTTCGGGCTTCTGACTACCCGTAACGACTGTCAAAGGTCTACGAATGATGACCGGGACCAACGGCTGAACGTCATTTTCGAGGCACGGAATAATATTATATTAAACATGGTGGAATGTTGAAGGAACAGCCAATCGAATTACTTGACATGAGATTTGAGAACAGATCAAATTCAATAAGCTTTTGGAGACTGGGAGTTAATCTCATGAATACGCCCGTATTCAAATGAATAGCATGTTCAATTCTCGACCAAATCAAGAAAACTGTCACCGGTCATGTCAGTGCTTGACCTATGTCAGTTTAAAGGCTCCTGCAAACAGGTGCGAAACGCGACGCAACACAAAGGTACCGTTCATCGCGCGACACGCGGTGCCTTTATCTCGTGCGATTCGCGTCGCGTGTCACGCCTGTTTGCAGGGGCCTTTATGAAGGCTTTTATGTATGGTATTTAGACATTATTTAAATTATTGTGAACTAGCGACCCGCCCCTGCTTAGCACGGTGTTCTTGACTTAGGCATAAATGTTTCTTTATTTTATGAAAGTTAAAAATTAATGTATTATACAAATAAACCTACCGGAATAAATTCTCTGAATTATGGTGGAAAGTGCAACAAAATTCAGTAATATGTATAAAGATAAGAGACGTTAAAATAATAATATGCACTTACATGTATATATACCAAAAGAGGGAAAGAATTATAGAGCATCAAAAAATTCGTCCGCACCGCTGTCAACAGGAAGAGGGCCCACCCCACCTTTTTTTTTTTTTGGGTGGGAAATCATCAAATGACTTCTCCTGCTCTTCGTGTCAGACTTTTACTGACTAAACGTGTTCCTTCAGTTGCCTGTGCCAGGGGCCGCGGTAACTCTTTCGAACATCCCGCGACCCTGGCAGAGGCCCAAATATATTCCGAAATAAAAAGAAATGAAAAAAATGCAAAAGTAAAATATTGGTATGTTTCGTAATTTAAACAAACAAATTGATTGTCATTTAATATAAAACAGCATATACCTAATTGAGGTAATTAATATACCATCTACATTTTTGATGGCAGAATTTAAAGGATACCCATAGCGCTGGGGCTCTGTCTCGCATAGGGTTGCAGCATTATGCTAAGCGATGGCCGTTTTGCGTGGATGTGACGCATATATTCCCCCAACTTGTTTCATTTTGTGTTTGTGTTCTTTTTTTTCTTTGCTTCATGTTTATTGCAAATAAACGTATTTTCTTTCTTTCTTTTCCTTCCATACCCGATTTATTAACGCAGTTATCTGTACACCGAATTACTTTTCCAATTCAGACGAGAGAAACCCAAATATGTCCTCCTAACCAATGTTCCCTAATCAAATAAAGAAGGAGAATGTTCTATGTAATCGACACCCTTTTGATAAATGCTATTAACTCTATGCCACAGTATAGTAAATACAGAAGGTCTGCTCCATTCAACCTGCGAAAATAGGGACATGTACCTATACAAAAACTCTTAATTTATTTAATTTATTTATTTCAGAACATAATTCCATATAAAATTATTAATAAAGGCTTAAAAAACTATGTTAGTACCATATAACTACTTATTAATTTATTTATTTTGACATTCCAATTCAATTTAACCAATTCAAAATAATTCAATTCAATTTAATTTAATTCAGTTAATTTACCTAACATTAAATAGAATAGCACCAGACTTATGCACCTTATTCCAGTGCCTCACAATCGGACACTCCACTTTTTCTGTTATGGTGTTTAGAAAGCCGTTGGGGCTGCCCCGCACACGACACATCAGGGAGGCCCCTCTCTTGCGTACAATAGCCCTAACGCAGTCGGTAATAATATAGTCGACCTCTTATTTCTTATTTTGACAAAAACTCCCAATACATTGAAGTTTCACTTAAGTTGAACTCAAACACAAAGCATTTCAATCAAACCAATTACAGGCACTTTTGCACATTCAAAGGATTAATTCATTCAGAAATAAGAAGCTAGTTACCCATTCCAAAGCGTAAACTAGGTACCTATGGAAAAGAACGGGCAAGAAACTCCATGGACACTCTTTTTAAGACGACACCACGCGCGCAGTGGCGCCCTCATCTTTTGTTTAGTTATTTCTATTATTTTAAAATAAGCAGGATATGTTGTGCTCCACAAGATTATACGTTATTATTATTACAAACAGGAGTTTTACATTGGTTAAGTTTTATTAAAATCCTTATAACGCAGCTTAGTGGCCACTATTTTCCGTTTTAAGAATTATATTAAAACTCAAGAATGTATTTATTACTGTTTGTTACAATAATAACGTATAGTCTTGTGAAGCACAACGTAACATGCTTGTTTATTGCATTTTCATACTAAAAATAAAACAAATAAGCAAATAAACTATGAAGGCGCCAATGCGCTCGGTGTCGTCTTAGGTCAAAATATTGAAACTATCTAACTGTCATATTGGCCTTAAAATAAATGTTGATCTTCACATTTTATGATGTACAAGTGACATTCAAATGGTGGTAAAGAATTGTGAGGTCACCTATGCTATGTAGATCTCGTCCTGTCTCGGTCAAATGCATGTCGCGAGTACACCTTTTTTTTTTGAATGGCAACTTGTAGATCATCCTAAGAGAACTTTTTTTTTTTGGGACGGAGCGGGATGGCTTGTCAGACTTTTGCAGACTAAAACCCACCCGTGTTCCTTCAATTGCCTGTGGATGCCTTAGTAAATTAAGGTCTCCAGGCAGGGCATAAAACTTATAAAATAGAGTAGGCGAGTTCATGCTAAGGGCACCCCCTGTGGGGTACGGAACTCAGCTTAGGGCGTCGCTGAGGGAGGGCAGCAAGAAGGGCAGGATCGGATTACGACCATGAGTTCGCTTGCACTCGCTGTAGTATAAACGTGAAGCGTACCTATGTGTACGTGAAGCGTACCTATGTGTACGTGAAGCGTACCTATGTGTACGTGAAGCGTGTCTGTGTACGTGAAGCGTGTATGTGTACGTAAAGCTTGCCTATGTGTACGTGAAGCGTGTCTGTGTACGTGAAGCGTGTATGTGTACGTAAAGCTTGCCTATGTGTACGTGAAGCGTGTCTGTGTACGTGAAGCGTGTATGTGTACGTAAAACGTGCATATGTGTACGTGAAGCATGCCTATGTGTGTGTGCCTTTACGCTCACTGTGTAGAGCCAGCCTTCTGTACTTGTCTATTTTGTGCCTCTACCTTCGTATCCAATAACTGGAATTAGTAGACCTTTATAAAGGGGAATCGTGTCTCTTTGTGTCTTGAATTAGCCAATTCCATTCGTAATGTGGTTTCACCTATCTAACGGAGGTGAACTTATTTATTTTTGACATTCGGAGACGTGTCGTGTGTGTGTGATGGAAAACCTTTTTGTGGTTTTATGTCAAAAAATGGCGTTGAGCGTTACAGATTGGGGATCGGTGTATCTCAGGTAGGTAGATATTTCGGTTTAAAGAAATTTATTTATCAAAAGAACATATATATTTCACTTAAGTATGAGAAACTAAATATATATATATATATACAGGGTGTCCGGTAAAGAATGGATAACCTTGAAATCGCATATAAAAGACCTTATGGCTGTTCTAAAAAAAATACAAAAAAAAAATATATCCCAAGTAATAACTAAGATTTTTTTGAAAAAGAATACTAACTTTTTTTACATTTTTCATCACCACAACCACAAATGAATGAATTCCATCGGTTATCTGTTGTTATAATATTGTACGTTGACTATGCCGCCGACAGAGAGGCAATAAATAATGTGACTAGAAATTACACAGAATTTTTTTCTAAAAAAATTATATCTTGGGTACTTACTACTTGGGATATACATTTTTTTTGTATTTTTTTTAGAACGGCCATAGGGTCTATTATATGCTATCGCAAGGTTATCCATTAATTACCGGACACCCTGTATATATATCATAAGTAATAATCTTAACTGTCGTTCGATCTGTCGAGTACATAAAGTGAGTAATGATGTATTATTGTTGATTAGCCAAATACAACTTTAACCTCTTCTTAAAAATGTTCACTGATGAAGAATCTCTTATTTCTTTCGGTAACTTATTATAAAGCTGCACTC
The DNA here is from genome assembly GCA_947568875.1 of Fissipunctia ypsillon. Lineage (NCBI taxonomy): Eukaryota > Metazoa > Arthropoda > Insecta > Lepidoptera > Noctuidae > Fissipunctia > Fissipunctia ypsillon. The sequence goes on along the minus strand of OX387660.1, from coordinate 18,174,744 downwards.
CCTCAAACTGAATAGTTCTTCTTCCGTACAAAGTCCTAACTGAAGGCAGTTCTATACTATCCCTATTCCTAATGTAGTAGTGGTGAGTTCTATGTTTGAAGGTGATTTGTGAGTGTGTTTTGTTTGTTAAAATTTTCTTTATTAATAAGCACGTGTGGTAAGTATATAATTTTTGAAGTTTAAATAGTTTTGTTTTGGCGTAAATTTCTTTCGTAGGTGTTAAGTAATTGTAATTAAACAGAACTGTGATTGCTTTGTTTTGTGTTACTTGTATATTTATCATGATTTACATACTTAAAGATTGAAAGTGCTCACAAGCTCAAACATAACCAGACTTTTTATAGAGGCCTATTGGATGGTAGGCCGAACGTCAGTGGTAACAAAACCACTAACATCAAGTTCTGACTGATCACACAGCTGTGCTGCTGGAGAGTTTGGTGCACCATTTCTTCTTCCCAGCTAAAGCACTAGGAAGTGGAGAAGGGCGAGCGTTTTGGGAGACTGTCTTGTTTAATTTAGACGTTCAAAAAGTGCCGATCCTCAGCCAAGTTTGAATAAATGACTTGATTTTGAGTATAAGCTGGCCTCTTATTCCATTGAAATTACGTATTACGCTAAGCCACCTCAAGGTGTTACCACCGAAGTCCGGTTGACCATAGAGCTTTCTGCTGTATCCACACTTATATACGTATTTTAGACAATGATACTAAAACTGATATAAAATTACAGTGACTATTCAAAAAATTTGATCAGTAGTACCTACCTATGTTTTTGCAAAAATAGCCGGCAAGTTTTTAGGGTTCCGCAGTCAACCAGGAACCCTCTCTCTTAGTACTAGAAAGTTATAATTTGGCATGGATAATATTTATTTATACACAATAGTATACACATTAATTACGCCGACAGTGGTAAAATAAAATACACGTAAAGTGGGGATGTTTTTTTTCTCGTCTACCCCATGATGTGGGGTGTTGTTGGTTAGGTCTTTCAAAAATATTACGAGTTTGTGAAAACAATTTTTCGATTAAGGGATTCGGTTCTGGTCTTTAAAGTGCTAATTTTTGTTAGAGTCAAGTGTCTCCCCCACCCCCCACCCGCCAGCTAAACGATTGGTTTTTGTTATATGAAAACAATCACGGTAGTAGCATATACAATGAAGTTCAAAGGAAAACTATCACAACTAAGTAGGCTTTACAAGTTAACGAGTAATACTCGACTAACTTACAGCAGTTGCAATGTATGAGAGAAAATGTTTTCAACTACAATGTTAAGTTTGTTCTTGGGATAAACTCATCCCAACTACGGAACCCTTCATTGTGCGTGGTCCGATACGCACTTGGCCAGTTTTTATTGCATAACGTAACTGAATCACAAACATTAAATTAGGTTTACAACGTAATCAATTCTCAAAGGGTAACGAGACCTCGAAGTTCCAAGTAGCCACTAAACTTGTAGAAACCCTCCTAACAAGTTCAAAAAAAGGTCTAGAAAATTACCTCGACTTTAAAGCTCGTGCAAACTGGCGCGACGCGACGGCGCTACGCAACACCGGTAGAACAATTTCTATTAAGAGGGCTGTCACATTTTGTCACCTCTCTCGCTCACACGGGACCAAATTTTTAAGAATGTTAAATGAAAATATACTTTTTTGAAAAATGTGATCAATGGGCTCCCTACTAAATAATATTAATTTAATAGGTAATTATTAAAAACACATTTTTATTGTAGCATTTATTTAAATCATCTCAAAAACAGATCATAATACTTATTGAGCTAAGTTTATTAGATAACACAATAGAAATGTGTTTTTAATAATTACCTATTAAATTAATATTATTTAGTAGGGAGCCCATTGATCACATTTTTCAAAAAATCATCTTTTCATTTAACATTCTTAAAAAATTGATCCTGTGTGAGCGAGAGGGGTGATAAAATGTGACAACGCTCTTAAACCTTCATGGAAATTGTTCTACCGGTGTCGCGTCGCGCCAGCCTGCACGAGCCTTTAATATCTAGGCTTTCTGAGGTTTGGATCGCGTTAAAAGGACTGTCAAGGTATGTGACGAGAAAATCCGAAAAATGTGACCTATTTTTCCCAAATCTTGATATTGAAAACCACGAGAATTTCGATAAAAAGGTACCTATCGAAAAAAATCATATTGTTGTCAAGGCATTTAAACCGGGATAGGTCACTTTTACAAACTTCATTTAAGCTTTATACACATGGGGATACTGAAATTCGTCACAAGTCAAGTCATGGTGTCATTCGATTACCAATTTTTATGACAACATAAGGTGTACAGATTAGGTATTATACAGCGTGTGTCAGAAAAGTGTGGTCACATTTAAGGGTGCGATACAGACTATAAAACTGAACAACTTTCTCCATGGGACAAACATTGTAATTGTGAAAAAATAATCAGTTGTCCATACATTTCGCTCGAGTGCAATACTGTAGAGCAATATTATAATCCGAATGTCTCGATATACGTGACAGTATCTCCTTTGGGAAAAATACGCAATATAGTACCTACGCTTCCTGACATTGACATTTACGACACTAGACGCTCAGTATAAACCTTCACGTAGGTATCATAGATAGATAATTATTACATTTTCTGATACTGTCAGCAACTAGAATCAATTCTTGTGGGGCTAATTATTTTGTCCGCAAGTCACTTACGACAATATTATCGATATTGCCATGTCACGGATTATGTGTATTGCCAATAACATGCTGACCACGGACAGAGCACGGACTCTGTGACTAAGTGTAGCTAATAATATTTTCTTGGTACTTGAAAAATATGTTGTTTTCTTGTAAAGAACATTTTGTTTCTTTTAATTATAACATGAAACATTCATAGAAACTCTAAATACTTATTTCTTAGTATTTCAATTTCAGACTATTGAGAAGTTGTAACAATATTATAGCGATTGCTTTTATAAATATAAAAATATGTTTTAAACCTACAATTAAACCTTTTTAGGGTTCCGTACCTCAAAAGGAAAAAACTGAACCCTAATCGGATCACTCATGTGTCTGTCTATCAGTCTGTCACAGCCAATTTACTCCGAATCTAATGGACCAATTAAGTTAAAATTTGGTACACATAAATTTCTGTGACCAAAACACGGACGGGTGATGTAAATAAATGAATTTTGAATAATGGGGTCACTTTTCGGGGCAAATAGAAAATGAAAAAAACAAAAGTTTTGCAAACTGTCCCGTGTGTCATAACAAATGAAAGGGCTTACTAACAGTCTCAAATAATATTTTGTAAATAACATGGTAAATCCCAATATTGTGCGTACAAATATTTGTAGTTGGAATGTATGGGAGTACATGTTTTTCAACTACAGTGTTAAGTTTGTTCTTGGGATAATTATTTCTCTTCTTTCTTCATCCGAACTAAGCAACCCTTCATTGAGTGTAGTGCGACACACACTTGGCCAGTTTATTGGAGTTTACTCCTTAAGAATCGGACCACGCACAATAAAGGCTTTATTGTGCGTGGTCCGACAAGTGCTTGGCCGGTTTTTTTTTGATCTAGGGGTTACCTAGATCAAAAAGATAAATACTTTATGGGCCGGCGGCACGCACTAAAAATTTTTAGTTCGCTGACCGATTAAATAGTGTGAAAAAAATGTGTCTAATGCGCGTTGAGTCAGTAATAGCCGGCATATCATAATCGGTCCATATATTCCTACTGCTGGGAGATGGGTTCCCCTTTATGAGACGGTGTGGGCCATAATCCACCACGCGGGCACAGAGTGTGAGTAATGTTTGTACATATTTGAGATTTTACTAAAGTACCAAGACATGCCGTTCGCTCTTTAATTAATCATAACAGAGGCTTCATTATTGTTAATTGTTACTCCGTGTGATTAGTATCATTTCCATTACATACGAGTTTAGGCTTCACTCCTGGCAGTTTCTCACACTAATTGCTTTTGGAATGTATGCCTTTATACACATTACACACTCACACTCTCTCACTCTCATTTTCACTTAAGGCTCATTAACACGAGGAAAATTTTTGCCTCAAGTAGATGGTTATCGAAAAAAGTTACTCTTGTAAACAGTTGGTATGTATCATACGATACTCACGTGCCACTCACCTTTAAGAATTGGAAGCCGTGTAAACAAAAAATCCTATTTAGATTTTTCTAATAACAGTTTAAAAAATTCCCCGTAGATAGAGCCTCATATATTATAGTAGGCGAGTTTATACGACTAAACGTCAACAGACACTACGCCAACAGACTGAACACCGACGAGACTTTACTTTGACGGGACTCTTCGCCGACAGGGCATTCTTACTTCTGATTATTCCGAACCTGACCGGAAAATCCTAACCTTAGACGGTTGACGTCAGGGGCACCTCGAGGTTCAGTTTGGTTAGGTTCCTTGTAACCTTGCAGACAGAAATAGGAGCCCCGCGTAGCGGGGCTCCGTCGACCTGCTGTCAGTCTGTCGGCGAAGAGTCCTGTCGAAGTAAAGTCTTGTCGATGTTCAATCTGTCGGCGTAGTGTATGTCGGCGTTAAGTTGTACACTCAGTTAATACAGAACGCATAATCGCCTGACGAGTCTTGTTCACGATACTCGCGAGGACAAATTGGATATTTTCGCCTCGCGACGGTTGAGAAATTTACCTCGTGTGAATGGGCCTTAGCTGACTAAGACCTCAATTTAATTAAATAGCTCTCGTGCTAAGGTAATTTTGGAGGTGTGTAATCCTAGCCGAGTACCGAGATCCATTTAAACTAATTTGTTTATATGAATTAGGTAATTACGCTACAATTTTGATACATATTTTCAAAGGCTTACACAAAAAAGGGTTGTTATTGATTCTGTGGATTATGTAGAAAGTGTTGCAAACGTAATAAATTGTAGGTAGAAAGGTAAATTAGATTTGTCCGTATCCGTATCCAAAAGATATTTATAGGATACGGACAAACATACCTACAGCTATATGCAAAGCACATTTTAATAGGCAAAAGTGAAACAAAAATGTAAAGACCCTAACCAAAATACTTCATCCGGGGGATCCATGGTCTCCCCAGTAAAAAATAATAAAAATATGGATAAAAATTATGTTTTGACTTACTTAGTTCAACCAATCTTGATGTGGTATTGATGTCTCCACCGTAAGTTGCAAACTGAAACAAAAAAGGTTTACTTTAGTTCATTTTCATAGATAGACAGATAGAATACTATTTATTATGTACACGATAAAAATTACAGATATAAAGGTAGAAATTTTACACAATGGGCGGTCTTATCGCTAAAAACGATCTTTTATAGACAACCTTTGGATGGATTAAAGGGAGAAAGAGAAATAATACTATAGGTAGTCAGTGATACAACGATAGAACGATATGATTTATTTGGCGTTTCGATACTTAGCAATAGAATGGGTGTGGATTGAGAACTCAGACAAAGCGTGCGTAGATTTATAGGCGAAGTGAAAAATATTCTAGGCCGCAATCATAGACAGGCACGCTAGCAGATTAACTAAATGGTAGCCATACACGTTACGATATACTTGCCCAAGTACCTACTTACCTACTTACCATACCTATGCAAAGAAATGAAAATACAATGTAATGTCACCGTAAGATTGTGAGAACCGTTCGTTTATAATCTATGTGCTATTATTTCCGTTAGAATAAAAATTGTGAACTGGGTGAAATGGGTTAAGTTAGGTAAGATCAGTGACTCGGGGGCTGCGTTGTAGAGTGCTTAAGTGCTCCCGTAGCCCCCGGTGCAAGAAGGTTAGACCTATGACCAACCGCGCACGAGCCGAGCGACCGCTACTTCCAAGTTGCTCGCAGCCAGGCAGGCTATTTAGTATTAGCGCAAGGTGCGTTATGTCGCAAGCAGGTTTGATACCAGCTCACAATTTGTCGGTTTCCTATGGACAGATTATAAACTATCGAATCGAATTCACAAATTTTCGACAGTTACCTACATCTAACAGAAATAATACCGATAGATTATATAGATTATAAACTAACGAAGTTCATAATTATACGGTGACATGTCCTATACAAATATGGCGCGAAAATCTTACGACACACGTTACTGTATACTTGCGCAAGTCTGAACTTGCGCAAGTATATCGTAACGTGTATGGCTACCATAAGCACTACTTACAAGGTACAATTTAATCGCCTGTGTCATGCTACAAGTTGAAGCAACAAACAACAACTTTTATTGTTGTTCCAACTTATAGCATGCCACAGGCAGTTAAATTGTACCGTGTAAATCAGGCTTCAGTTATTTATTGATTTAATACTTTAAGCACACAAATGTACAGAGGCGGACTTAATGCCATAGGCATTTTCTACTAGTCAAGCTTTGGGTAACGCAGAGACAATCAGTTAGTGCGTTGCGAAACGTCACTCGTCTACAACCCGACCCGAATTCGGACAAATCAAGTGTAAACGAACGATGTCGAGAGCGCCCATCTTCGGACAAACTCGGTCAGCTTCGTCGATTCGAGTACCTACTCCAGTAATCACATTCGGGAACTCGACACCAGCTTTTCAGCTTTCATCGACCAGAGTAAACTTCATCCAGTTGTAACAATGAGTTCGTGTAAATAACGTGTCGGGTGAAGTCCTCCGGTTCCCCGAATGCGGGCTAACGACCAGCTTAGCTACGTAATTACGTACACCATTAAGATAAAATTACGCTGATAAATTTGAAAACAAAAACCTTTAAAAATGACCCTTATTATAATTAATTTGTTAAAGAACATTCAAGTGAAAAAATAAATCGTTTGTGCTCTGATCATTAACGACCACTAAACCGATGATTGATAGTTCTCCCGAAAGAGGTTGCCATATCAAAAAATGGTGACTTGGTCGACGGGAAGAGTAATAGCACTGAATCTATTTCAGTTTTAGTACCCCCGTGTAATAAATATTTATTCAGTTATTCAATTGTTTCGATAAGATAGTAGAAGGCACTCAATTGATTGCGCTGGAGTGTTTGTTAGTGGTCGGATATCAATCTGGATAGTTTTGTATAATGTGTGGCCACTGATGTTGAGTGGTTTTAATAGAAATCGAGTATTGGTCACTCAGGCTTCAGTGTTACTAATATTGTTTCATCCAGGAAGCTTTGTATTTATGTGTTTAGGGTAAAATTCTATCCTACTAATATTAATGTGAAAGTCTGTTTGTTGCAATTTAAAACATGCATTAAACGCACACTATGTAGACAAGCATATTATAGGTTGAATGATTATATCATAGATAAAAATGCTTGGCTAAATGCTGGTCCTGCTCCACAGCCACTTGGGCTTTGTTAATTTTTTTTTGTTTGGAAGAAATGCGTCCCTTTTTTTCTGACATTATGACCTTATTGTTTACTAATCTTTTAATACAATCATTGCAAACTATAGTTTTGTATAAATTAGAAGCATCTTTTCAATTTTGTAAATGTGAGTAACATGGAACGGTTTTGTTATGATGTAGGTATGATGACTTGAAAGAGTATGGCAGTTGAGAGTATGTCATGCTCACTTAAATGTCTCGCTGATGGTGGCGCGTGTGTTGGATCATTCGGTTCCCTACAAAATGGTTGAGCTGGATGGTGCTGATCCACGCGTCATGTTCGTGAACGGGCACCGTCAGTGGAGACTGGTCATCTCTTAGCTGCCAGGGCTTATTTTTAATCTTATATTTTGACTTGTTTTTAATTATCTATTTTTACATTGTTCTCACATATAGAAGCAACTAGAACAATGTACCCAGGATTTTGTAACAATTTTGATTTAAAAGAGTGTCCATGGAGTTTCTTGCCCGTTCTTCTCCATAGAGATCTACGTTTTGGAATGGGCGACTAGCTTCAATTTTCTGACTAACTGACTGACTCTTTAACAATTCAAAAGTGCCTGTAATTGGTTTAATTGAAATAAATGCTTTGAGTTTGAGTTTGAGTTGGTTTGTCCTTCTTCCATGCAGCAATTGAGCAACGGATCGACGTGATTTTTTGCACAGAGATAGTTTATGTCCCGAAGAGGAATGTAAGCTTTTTATTCCGTAAAATGTCCAACACGTCCATTTTATATTTGAAGGTGATTTTTACTGAACTTTTTCATAGTTTTCCAGTTCAGTCTTCTGTCACCAAAAGTGGCATAACTCTATAGGTACGACAGAACTTACTTTCCCATATTTTTACACAAGAACTTCTACTAAAACGTACTATTATGAGCACAGTCAATATGGAATTACATGCTCATTTGCCACGCAAGGGCGGGATTAGAAACGAGATTTAGTACTAAAATAAGTAGGTATTAAGAAAACCGGTCGTCTAAGTATCACTTGAAGTTTGCGAAGTACATATTGGGTTACATACTCAACGACTGGGAAATTATTCTCGAGAGTAATGGGTAGGTAGATAATTGCGCCGGCTTGTTCCACCCCGGTACGTTTCTCTTCTCTCATTTTTATTATTTTTCATTTCAATAGCAATTCAAACTTACTACTGTTTATTAGCTACTTTTCTATGTTGGTAAAACCTTTATATTTATATTACTAACAATCTTTTAAAAAATTATGTTCAAGTTTATTAACCGACTTCAAAAAGGAACTTCTCAATAATAAGTATTTCACGAGTTGTGATTCGATTGCTTTAATATGGTTGCTAAGCAGTTTATGCTCGTCACGATGCATATGGTGAAGTGGAGCTGATGGTGAAGTACCAAGAGAACTCCTCAACCATTAACGTCCGTGCATTGGGAAAAGCAATATTTTGTAAAAGGTGATGAGCAGTTGACATTTGGCTATTGTAACTTAAATAAATTACAAAGTGACCCATTAAAAAAGTGAAAAATTAAAACTTACTTAGAAAAAAAAAAAAATAACCGACTTCCAAAAAAAAAACACTACAAAGTGAAAAATAACTTTAATTTCGAAAGTTGGTGGCAAAAAAACTAAAATACAGACCCAAAGACACCGACTTCTGAAGTTAAAATTATTTTCCACTTTGTAGTGTTTTTTTGGAAGTCGATTATTTTTTTTTTTCTTTAAAGATTTTTTAGTGGTCTTATAAAGAAAACGTTCAGGCAGAAAATATAGGACTGCAAACGGAAGATTTCAAATTATCATTTAACATAACATAACATCACGCCTGTATTCCCCGAAGGGTAAGGCAGAGGTTTACCTATAGTACACCCACATTTCTCCAGTTATTTTTAAGCCCCCTTTAATAGAGGGCGAGCCCATTACCATCAAGCGAGCACAAATCCAAACTCCGGGCTGCTACTGAGAAATTCCTGATGGAAAACCCGATAGCACTTTACCCGTCCTGGGAATAGAACCCAGGAACTCACTCTCAACAGTAGCGCTTGCGACCACTAGACCAACGAGGCAGGCAAATATAATTTCGTATGTAACATTTTGTTTTATGCTTAGAAATAGGAAGGATGACTAAGGAGCAAAGGCAAGAATTATCATAATGTCTGCTAATCACTAATTCCTCTGCCAAAAGTGGTGATACTCCACAATTATTACCTCTGATTTTGCATCACTGTCAAAATAAAAGTGTTCTACTAGCTGTACCCGCGATTCCGTTCGCGTGGTTGTCGGAAAACAACTTCCCTATTTGAATCAGATTTTTTTCACAAATTCATGGGTTTTAATTTTTTGCGCGGAACCCTAATTCGTTTTCTGATTTTCTAAGACAAAATCAGTTACTCCTTATAACATCAGCTATCTGCCAGTGAAAGTCCCGTCAAAATCAATCCAGTCGTTTCGGAGATTAGCCAGAACAAACAGACAAAAAAATTAAAAATACTTTTTTTTTTGTTATAAGTACCGTATGTCTTATGCATGTAATAAAAAGCTGTTATTTTGACATTTCAAACAGAAACTTCAATTTTATTTATTTGTATAGAAGATTAAGGTTGCTGGTGGGTTGCAGCTTGGGTTACTGTCAAAGGTTAAGTAATTGTGAAAGGAGCAAAGGCAAGGAGTATGGTAATGTCTGCTAATCACTAATTCCTCTGCCAAGAGTGACCCTCCACAGTTAGTCCCTGACTGCAAGACTGTCAAAATCAAAGTGATATTTATTGGCATGGTATTAAGGTTGCTAGTCATTAAAAAAAGGACTAGTCATTCCTCTTCGACCGATCTTGGAGACTAGCCCATCCTCATTTGAAAGTGAATAACATCGCCAACCAACCGGTCGTATCCAGCAAATTATACGTACCTAATTAAGCTCATGATAATTAATTTATTTTTAATACCTCTCCTAAAAGCTCTGCAGACCGCAAAACCCAACAAACCGCGGGTAAAGTGCCTATCACTATAACATTCATATTTTCCCGGCACGTTTAGATGAAAGCATCCGTTTTGAAGGATCCGTTTTGAAGAATCCGTTTCCGTTTTGAAGGATCCGTTTTTGTTTTTAGTAGTGCCTAGTAGAACTCTTCGAAAAATAGATCGTCCGGGTACAGGTCAGGGGGGGTCGAAACCCACGGCGGCGCTGGTTAATCGACTTTTGTTCCTGACCGTACGACCACCATATCTGTTTCTGCCGCCAAACAGCGTTGCTGTGTTCCTGTTTGAAGGCACGAGAGCCGGCCGATATATCACAGTACAAATCTACAAGGGCACTTACGGAACGTCAGATGCTAGGTGCACGGTTCTAATCGGTCGTTTCCTATGGAGAAGAGCCGGTAAGAAACTCCGCGGTTACTCTTTTAAAAATAATTGGCTTTTACAATGTGAAATTTAAAAGATACTTAAAATAATAAAAAACTGTTTACCTACACCAAATGACATGACTGCCATTATAACTATAACAAATCTGATTCCTGTCCACAGAAGCCACTAATAAGTAGTTGAAATTAGAATTGTAGGTACATAAAGTAAAATAATGAAAAGATTAGATATGTCAAGACGTATGTAAAAAAATTAAATCAAATTAAAATAAACATCGAGGAAGCAGTTATTAGACGTTTCCATAGTTATTCCGTCAATGAGGGTTTGTTTATAGAATGGTACCACACTATCGATGGATCTAGAATATTCCAGATGATAGCTAATGCGGTGACCATTTACATTACCAGGTGGGCTGCCTGCTTAATGGCACCCGAAAATATTAAATTCACTGACAGCCAACGCACAGCCTAAACCGCTGGGTCTAGAAACACTAAAGGAGATGTTTCAAAATGGGCCCAGAATATGTACAATACCTCGAAAAATCGAGAAAAATCCGTGAAATTCGGGAAAAATACTGATAAATTGCATAAATGCATATTTCTCTTGTAATAATTTGATATTTATCAATTATTTTATCGACTTTCAATATGGCGTCTCGCCAATTTAGGTACTCTGTGGTTAAAAACCAATGACAGTAAACCACAGATCGACCATTGATCATAGATCGTGAACTGTCTACTGTCACTTCAGTCGCTTTCGTTGTCGATTGTGTTCTGATGTTCTGTTCTCTCGAGTTATTTTTAACAACCTGGCTTTCGTTTTTTGGATTTTGTGATTTTGTTTTTAATAGTTGAATCAAAAGATCGCTACATTGTTTTTGTCTGAGTTAATATTTCGACTATTGAATGTTTGTATTCTGTACGTTTATGCTATAAGTAAAAATCTTGGCATATCGCAGGTCAACCTATGAGGTTGTCGTTTGCTTAACTGGACTATACTTTATATACAGACGCCAGTACATCAAGCTACTACAATCTGTCAAATTTCTTTAATAGATTTTCGACTTTATAATTAGATCTAAAATAATATTGCAAAAGACTAAAAGTACGACAATGTTATGATTCTCTTTGACAATGTAATATGACAGAAGTAAACATGTCATTAATCAATCAACATGACAACTTACCGCCATGATGGGTTTTTGTTGTGTGTTGCAATTTCAATTGTACATTCTTGTACTTTACTACCAAACAAAGCCAATTCAAAGTAATTGGATGATTGGAAACTGTTTTAGTTGTGTTTCTCCATTTTTAAAAAGGGTGTACCAATACCTGGCCGGGGCTCCATACTTTTTGAAACATCTCCTTATGCTCAAGAGTTCCATGAGTAACGAAGGTGGGAACTAAAGAATGATTGTCTAAATGCTTTTGTGTTTCATTATCTTTATATATTTTCATTGTAAGAAATAAACATAGCATTGGCACCCAATATTTTAGCGAAACGTTTCTCTTTACGACGAACATCAAATGAAAATTCAAATTGAAGCACGGAATGTAATAAATTTTATTACTTACATTTACTGCTGTAATTTTATAATTAGGCTGTTGTCTTTTAGTAGGAAATTACAATTTACTTAATTATGAGCAAGTTATATATTTATTTATTTATTCACAAGGTCACACACTACAAGAGGTAACAATCACTCTAGGTTTATGACTAGGTTAACATGGTGGTGGGGGGGGGGGTTCATCTTGTAAATTTTGTTTCAGTGCGATTAGTGGAATAGGTCAGGTGCCGTTGAATGTAGGGAACAGCAGTTTTTTTTTTGGAGATTTCAGTGCTGATTCCCAGTAAAAATCCTACGATCCTTCTATCTATTACTAGCTTTTGCCCGCGGCTTCGCCCGCGTGTATGTCGGAGTATATCAAATTAGTACCTACCCTACGTGTTAATCCAGGTTATAAAACATCTGTATGCCAAATTTCCTCTAAATCCGATCAACCGTTTTTGCGCCAATCTGGAACATACATCCCGACAAACAACAAACAAACGGAAAAAAAATCTAAAAACTATAGTGTCGGCATCAGACTCGTTCCCACACCTCGTAGCAATTACTTCTATTCAAAAATATTCAATTGACTTCGTTACTATTTTTAGCCGACTTCAAAAAAAGGAGGAGGTTATCAATTCGGTTGTATGTTTTTTTTGCAATTACTTCTTCACAAAAATATTCAATTGACTTCGTTACTATTTTTAGCCGACTTCACAAAAACGAGGAGGTTATCAATTCGGTTGTATGTTTTTTTTTAATGTTTGTTACCTCAGTACTCTGTCATCATTTATAAAATTGATTGGAAAATTATTTTTTTATTTAAAGGACCTACTTCCAGATTGGTCCTATTTTTATTAAAATCTAATTCTGATGATAGGATCCATGAGGAATTGAGGGCGATAGCGATTTTGGTATTTTCATCAACAAATCAAGCATTTGCATTCAAAAAGTCTCATTAGGTAAAGTGGAACTGACGAAGAAGACCACAGATGGCTACGGGTACTCCGATAAGTATTTCACGGGTGGCGATTAGATTCTTGATTAAGATAGTTAAGCGACTATGACGAAGCAAATTTAAATAAATAGTTCGAATGAAAATGGTACCATCGAACTGATCTGATGATGAAGCCGGAAGGTAGGCACCAGAACTCAGAAATAAAATAATATATCCTAGCCGTGTTTGGGCTTATTAAAATTGTCATGAGATGCAATCTGGCTATAAATGATTTTTAACCGACTTCAAAAAGGTGGAGGTTCTCAGTTCGGTGAAGTGGAGATGATGGTGAAGTACCAGGAGAACTCCTCAACAATTAACGTCCCTGCATCGGGAATGTGCTGTAAAAGGTGATGAGTAGAAAAAAAAACACTAAAAAGGCAAAAATAACTTTACTTTCGGATGTTGGTGGCAAAAACCTAAAATTAAGATCTACAGACACCGCAACCTCAGGAACATGCCGCGCCTCCCCCGGTGGCACCTCCCGGGGGCCAGCTTCACGGAGCCTGGCCAGATCCGCTCGAAGCAACCTCAAGACACCCGTTCCTGAGTGTATATATAATCTGTATCCCCTCTTTTCACCCCCACAGGGTTAGAATTTCGAAAAATCTTTTCGGATTTTTCCATAGCTTGAATCAAAAATTTCTTATACGAATTTTTGAGTTAATCAAGCCACACAGTAAAATCCTCCCCTGTAAAATTGACAACCCCTTTTCACCCCATCCGGGGTAGATTTTAGAAAAACCTTGATACAGGTTATTCTTTATTTTTAGTCTTAGGTATAAATACTGAGTTTCGAATTAATCGGACTGCGTGGTAAAATTCTTCCATACAAACTTTGCTACCCCCCAATCTCCTTCGCGGAGGTAGTTTAGAAAAACAAAAAATTACAAAGTTAATAATTTACTTAGATAAGTATTCGTGCCAAGTTTCAAGTCTATTAACTCAAGGAATAAGATTTTTCATAGAAACGAAATCCCCCTTTTCACACGCTTAAAGATTAAATTTAAAAAAATCCTTCCTTATATCTTGTCTACATTATAAAGGGAACCTCTGTGCAAAATTTCAGTTTTCTAGGTCCAAGGGTTTGGGCTGGGCGTTGATGAGTCAGTCAATAAGTCAGTCAGTCAGGACTTTTCTTTTTATATACATATATAGATAATATGTATAATATATATTAGTTTTAGTAAGATAGTAAGATGTTTTTCGCTAATCAGTTTGTTTGTAGACAACAAAAGCCTTTGACTTCGCAAACAAAAATAATATTCTGAGTAAGTCATCATCTGCCTAGCCTTTTCCCAACTATATTGGGGTCGGCTTCCAGTCTAACCGGATGCAGCTGAATACCAGTATTTTACATGGAGCGACTGCCTATCTGACCTCCACAACCCAGTTACTGGGTAACACGATACCCCTTGGTAAGACTGGTTGTCAGACTTTCGGGCTTCTGACGACCCGTAACGACTGTCAAAGATCCACGAATGACAGCCGGGACCATCGGCTTAACGTGCTTTCCGAGGCACGGAGGAGTCTCGGTATGTAAAGATGGTCACCCATCCACGGACCAACCCCGGCAAGCGTAGCTTAACCTGATGGATCGACCCATGCGGCTGTTATTACTTAGCCACGAGCTCCTCCTCCATATTCTGAGTAAGTATACCTACCTATTTTATGTAGGTACCTGTTTTGTGAGTATTTCGCTAATGAGAGGTCGCATTAACTCGCTTTTAAAGTAGTTCAGAAAACATCCAAAAAATTTTAGTATGTTTGATTCGATTAACCTTTGTAGGTATGTACGTGGTTTTAGATTAGAAGAACCTTTGTTGTTGACAGCATGTTTGAAAGCCAAATGAATTGCTGTACTTAAGTAGAAATAATGGTCTTGTGAAGTTGCAAATAAAGTAGAAAAGAAAATAATATTTTATTTCGATTTAATGATAAATAAAAGGTAGACAAAAGGGAATTGTAAACAAAAACAAAATAAATCAGGTTCGAATCTTGAAAGATGATTGTGATCAATATATGGCCTTACGGCCGGACTTAATAACCTATTTTCAGTAAAAGACAGATCGCTATTGATGGTTGACAGTATAATTCTATCTGTCCTTATGTCAGGCCGGTATGATTCCAGCCAGGGTTGCGGGATGTTCTAAAAAGTTACCGTGGCCCCGGCACAAGCAACTGAAGGAAAACGTGTGGGTTTTAGTCAGTAAAAGTCCGACACGCCCTCCCGCTCCGCCCAGAGCGGGAGAAGTCATTTGATGATTTCCCATCAAAAAAAAAAAAAAAGGTTGGTATGATTCCATAATCTCTTATAGATTATTGGGACGTTGAAACCATATATAACTAGATAGGTTTTTCAATCTCGAGTATGCCAAAACTGGTGATAGATAGGTTATTGGGTTCAGCCACTAATAACATATCCATGTGTGTTTTGTACCATCAGGGCTAACATGACAAGCGCGAGAACGCTCTCTTTCGTGATTTGTCGTATAACGTCATCCTAATGCCTAACATGACCGTTAGGCTCGAGTTAACTCGAAAGAGACACTTTGACACTTCATTATCTCGCGACGAGGGACCGATGTAGCAAGTTATTAAAAACAAATAATTTTTATCATAGCAACATCGGCGATTTTATGTACTACAATGATGGAATGGAATTAGTATGTACTATGATGATTTACGTCCACCTCTTTTGATTTATGTTTAGTTTTTTGTGTAACCGTTTTTTTTATTAAAATTAAATGTTTGTATTTGGTATGCCGAAATTAAAATACAAAATGATGGGAATGAAATTTAGTGGCACATAATATAAACTCACTAGATAATCACCACAAATGACAAATAGACCGACTATCATAATTTGACTAACCGAAGGTTGATATTTTAACAATCACCATAAACCCATGATATCGCAAATTTTGTTAATCACCATCATCTGCCTAGCCTTTTCCCAACTATATTGGGGTCGGCTTCCCGTCTAACCGGATGCAGCTGAATACCAGTATTTTACATGGAGCGACTGCCTATCTGACCTCCACAACCCAGTTACTGGGTAACACGATACCCCTTGGTAAGACTGGTTGTCAGACTTTCGGGCTTCTGACGACCCGTAACGACTGTCAAAGATCCACGAATGACAGCCGGGACCAACGGCTTAACGTGCTTTCCGAGGCACGGAGGAGTCTCGGTATGTAAAGATGGTCACCCATCCACGGACCAACCCCGGCAAGCGTAGCTTAACCTGATGGATCGACCCATGCGGCTGTTATTACTTAGCCACGAGCTCCTCCACTAAATTTTGTTAATCACCACACTTACTAAAAAGGTCTGGCGTTCAGATAAATATGCGGCTGAGGTTGATTTCGCTATTTTAACCATAAAACACTTAACGTTGTTAACAAATGTGTTTCTCTCGCGGCCGCCGAAAGTAACAGAAAGAAAAGAAGAAACAAAATACGTTTATTTGCGATAAACATGACGCAAAGAAAGAACACACAAAATAAAAAAGTTGGGGAAAATATGCGTCACATCCGCACAAAACGGCCATCGCTCAGCATAACGCTGTGACCCTATGCGAGACAGAGCCTCAGCGCTGGTTTTTCAGTGACAGCCGGCGTTGCGTGATGACGTCAACCGGTGCAGCAAGCAATGACTATGATATATTTATATAAATAAAATATTTAAAATGGCAACATTAGGTTCCATCGGCATCGACTCACACGCCGCGCATGGAACTTCGTTACAATATAAATAGTAGTTTAAAACTAAGTATTTTCTTTATAAGTGTATTGTAAAATAAAATGATGACTAAAACAAATATATTGTACGATTTTTGAAAAGTACAATTTAATTTTATCTATTTATAAAGGCACTAAATTAATTGACAAACTATTAAAAAAATATATATAATAACCTCTCGGAACCTAACCAATTAACCTAAGATCTCGGTTTGCATCTTGACTCGACGCTTAGCTGGCAGCGCCAGGTCTCTAATGTTAGTCAAAGGGTCAACGGTACTCTACGATCTCTGTATCGTCTGAGAAACTTTTTGCCCGCTAAGACGAAAACTATGCTTGTGCAGACTTTGATTTTCCCTATCATTGACTATGGTGACGTGTGCTACTTTGACTTGAATGCGGTGTTGCTGGATAAGCTTGACAGACTGCTTAACAATTGTATCCGGTTCATATTCAACCTCAGAAAATATGACCATGTGTCGAGCTACAGGTCTGAGCTCAAATGGATGCCCATTCGCCAGAGAAGAAATTTGCGTGCTTTGACCACGCTTTTCTCCCTTCTTAACTCTCCCACTCCTCCTTCTTATCTAGTGTCTCACTTCCAATATCTATGTTCTTCACACGCTAAGAATCTTCGTTCTTCTAACAATCTTCTTCTACTCTGTCCTTCTCATACTTCTGACTTTGTTCATTCTTCCTTTCATTTTCAGTCCATTCTTCTTTGGAATGCGCTACCTCTTGACATCAGGATGGCCACCAGTCGGTATGCATTTAAGCGGAGATTGCGGAGTTATTTTCAAAATAAATAGCGTAGAGTCATCTCAAAACCTCTCTCTCTTGAATTTATATATAATATATGTATATAATATAGGTATATATTATAGTAAATATGTATGTATGTGTATTATAAGTTTATGACTTATTTATGTACAAATTGTTCCATTTCTAACAGAGCACCTGCCATCTAATCTCTTCACCACCCTTGGTTGACTGGTAGAGAATGCCTAAGGCATTAAGTCCGCCTTTGTACTTTTTTAAGTGTGAAAAGTTTAAATAAATAAATAACCTAACCTAACTAAAACTATTAACAAACTAAAACATGGCGTCGAAAAATTCCTCCGCATCACTGTCGACTGGTAATAAGAGACTCGTGGCATTGCCACGTTGTATGGCAAAGCTTAGCCTCTAGCCAAGGTAAAAGCCAGACCTTGGGTCACGGGAAGTGTCTAGTAACCGTTTGGAGATTTCGTTGAACAAAGCATGAGCACTCGGACCGAGGGTTTCAACCCCAAACGGCTCGAAAATATAATTACTGGCAAGGTTATTATACTTTCGCCGCTTGAGGTTTTCGGCAGCGAAAGCAGCAGCGCCAGCACAGCACGCCGAGGTAGGAAGATGGGATGGCGAAAAAGTATCGACACATGTTGCATACCACACTAAAGTACCACCCACCTTCCAAGCCATTGCGTTCTAATACAGCTGGAACGCCGACGGTAACAAGAGCTCGTCGAATGATGTTGATGATGACTTAAATAAGTACAATTATGAAACTGCCATGTTATTTGGATTTTTTTTTTGTATCATAATTTTGTCTACTCTTCTCGTCGTCAAAATCGAGGACGAGTAATTAAGAGAAGAATCGGAGTTTGCCTCGTGTTGAAATGTCAAAATCCGAGATAACTTAGGTGCCATGTTAGGGTTTGTCGAGAAAACATCAATTTTGACAGAACGTGTCGAGTATATTGTATGGCAGCGCTGTCAGAAAACGAGAAACGTCACAGAAATAGACAACAATTACTCACGCGAGAGACAGTGGTTGTCGCGTGTGTCATGTTAGCCCTGAGCCACTATCAAGGTGACATCCATTCCTAAAACATAATAATATATTATTATAAATGCGACAGTAAAGGCTCCTGCAAACACGCGACACGAAGGAACCGCGGGTCGCGCGAAGATCGGTGCCTTTGAGTCGCGCGCGATACGCGTCGTGAGTGGCGCCTGTTTGAAGGAGCCTTAACAGCTGTTACCTTTTCACGTCTTAACGGCTGAATGGATATCGATGTGGCACCCAGATAAACCGTGACCTGGATTACGTGAACGTCATAGGATACTTTTTATCCCGGTAGTACGTTCACGTGAGATAACCGACCTCCACGAGCAGAAGCAAATGGGACTTAAAGGACATTGCCCTCATGTTAGGAGATACCCATGCCCATCACGATTCACGATAACGTGGAAGAACGTCTGAAAACCATTTAATTAGGTTCCTCATGTATGGCTGTTTTATCAATAGTCAGATAGCGTATAGACTGAAGAATAATATATGAGTCGGTTTAAAATAACAATTATTTTTTAAACAAAAGCTGTCAAACCGCCATTTTTAGGGTTTGGTACCCGGAGGGTGGCAAACAGAACCCTAAAAGGAACTGCTAAGCCTCCGCCGTCCGTGCTTCCGCCCGTCCGTCTGTCTGTCAGCGGGCTGTATCTCATTAAGAGCGTTGTCACATTTTGCACCTCTCTCGCTCACACAAAACCTAATTTTTAAGAATGTTAAATGAAAAAATGCTTTTTTGAAAAATGTAATCAATGGGCGGTCTACAAAATAATATTAATTTAATAGGTAGTTATTCAAAAACACATTTCTATTGTGTTATCTAATAAACTTATGTAATTAAGTGTTATGATCTGTTTTTGAGATGATGTAAATAAATGCCACAATAAAAATGTGTTTTTAATAATTACCTATTAAACTAATATTATTTTGTAGAGCGCCCATTGATTACATTTTTCAAAAATGCATCTTTTCATTTAACGTTATTAAAAATTTGGTCCCGTGTGAGCGAGAGAGGTGCAAAATGTGACAACCCCCCTCTTAACCGTAATAGGTAGACGGTTAATGCGATGGGAAATTTACACAGATCGTGTATTTCTATTGCCGCTACAATAACAAATAGAAAATAAAATAAAGTTAAATATTACAGGGGGGCCCCCATACAAGAAAAGCGTATTTTATTAAAACTGAAGTATTTTTTCAATTTAAAATATTTACTGTTAAATATTGTACGGTGGTAACGAACCTTTCGTGTGCGAGCCCGACTCGCATTTGGCCGTTTTTTTTTTATCTATTTACCGTTTACTTCCACTACAACATCATGAACCCAGAAATAAATTAATGTATAACTAGCTGTGCCCCGCGACTACGTTCGCGTGGAAGTCGTAAGATACCAATATACTAAAATTACAGCCACATTTTAATTAAACTTCCTCGTCCCCCGACCCGCCGCGTTGCATCGCGCGCCCGCGCTATTACTTCGTTTTCGCTTAGCGTTCTTTCTGTCTTTTTTTTCTTTTTGCTCGGTATCTAAGGGTGTTGAAGGGGCGTGATGTTAAATAGCCTATAACCATCGAGAATTGGGCTACCAAATGCAAAAAAAAAAATTATAAAGCCGACTGGTAGCTCCAGAGTTATAATTTTTAATTTTTTTTTGTGCGAATCCATAATTATTTTTCTAAAATAAAAGTAGCTTAAGTTACTCCCTGTAATATCAGCTATCTGCCAATGAAAATTCCGTCAAAATCGATCCAGCCGTTTCGAAGATTAGTCGAAACAAACAGACAGACAGACCGACAAACAGATAGACAAAAATTTTAAAAAATATATGTTTTTTTGTTATAAGAACCGTACCTATATACTTTTATATGCATTTAGTAAAAAGCTGTTATTTTGACATTACAAACAGACACTTCAATTTTAATTATTTGTATTGGCCATCTCCTTACACTAATAAGAACAAGCGATTTCCGCTACGAGACTACAAATAAATATTTGTAGACGATACGACATTACGGATAGCAGACAGATATTGGTTTTGCGCCAAGATTTCCTCACGATATTGCGTTTCAGCCTCCGGCTTAGCTACGTTTGATCGATTTAGTGCCATGTCTCCCTTTACAAACGTCTTTGAGATTACCTTAATTGTGTATGTAGTTTGTGATTCAAGTGTATTATTGTTATTATGTGCGTTGATTCAAGGAATTGAAGATTGAAGTTTTGATTGCCTCGTTAGAGTTGCTTGCTTCAGTGGGCTTGATTTTGTGTTGTTACAATACCTACTGCGGGGCGAAAGCATCTTCTTTTAAAGAGAAGGAACGAGGCTTGAGGAATGTGTTACTAACTTACTATGTTTTCCTTCACCGTAAAGGATAAAGGCTCCTACAAACAGGCGCGACACGAATCGTGAGCACAAAGGCGCCACTCGTCGCGCGACACGCGGTGCCTTTGTGTCGCGTCGCGTGTCGCACCTGTTTATAGGAGCCTTTAATCAGATTGAGATGAGCCGCGCCGTACATTTTCTGTGAATTAACGCACACTACAAGCGGGCCGCACCACACTTTTTATAATTCCGTACCTCAAAAGGAAAAAAGCGGGACTCTTATAGGATCACTCGTGTGTCTGTCTGTCACAGCCATTTTGCTCCGAACCTAATGGACAGATCAAGTTGAAATTTGGTACACGTATGAATTTCTGTGACCCAAACACGGACGTGTAACGTAAATAAATGAATTTTTAATATGTGTGTCACTTTTGGGGGCCAAATATGAAAATAAAAATAATAAGTTTTGCAAACTAGATATACTGGTATTCATATCAAATAAAAGGGCTTACTGTGGGAGTCTTGAATAGATGTTTTTCATTATTTTAAAATAAATAGTTTTAAAGTTATTTAAGAAAATTGACGAAAATTGACCATACCCTTTAACTCCGATACTACTTGATCCTAAAGTTTTGAAAAAAAAAAATTACAGACAATAGTTCTATAGTTATAGATTACAGGAAAGTCTATAATAAATCTATGGTCTTAAAATAACACGGTAAATCTCTCAATATTGTGCGTACAAACATACATTTGCAGTTGGAGTTTATGGGAAAACATGTTTTTCAACTACAATGTTAAGTTTGTTTTGGGATAATTCTGTCTCTTCTTTCTTCATCCCAACTACGGAACTCTTCATTGTGCGTAGTCCGACACGCACTTAGCAAGTTTTTTGGAGTTTACTCCTTAAGAATCGATTTTCATATAAGGCCCCCGGTATGGAAATTTTATGAGGATTAACTCAAAAGCGTTACGTTTTTCTGCGCAACGTACCTTGCGCACCTTTCACGGAGAAAACTCCAGTGGTGCGTCAGAGCTGACACACACACATTTTGTATGAAAATAGGTTACTCTCCAGTTCGTTGCGGCTGTATTGTCCGCTTGGCTAAATCTGTGGGTGTTCAAGATTTACAGTGAAGAAATAATTAGTGTTTTGACGTGCCAGGTACACTCTTCTTAAAAAACCGGCCAAGTGCATGTCGGACCATGCACAATGAAGGGTTCCTAGTTGGGATGAATTTATCCCAAGAACAACCATAACATTAAACATTGTAATTGAAAACATGTTCTCTCATTCATTGCAACTACAAATGTTAGTTGGTCGACTATTATTCGTAAACTTGTAAAGCCTTCTTAGTTGTGATAGTTTTCCTTTTAACTTCGTTGTATATACAACTATCGTGAATTTTTTCACATATCCAAAACTAACCGTTTAAATAGCTGGCAGAGGGAAGACACTTGAATCTAACAAAAATAGCACTTTAAAGCTTATTATTTCATAAACGGATCCCTTAATCGAAAAATTGTGGTCAATTCCCAGGTCGGGCAAAATATTATTGGGTTTTTCTATCTGGAATTTCTCAGTAGCAGCCCGGAGACTGGATTTGTGCCTGATGGCAATAGGCTCGCCCCCTATTACATGGGACTTAAACATAACTGGCGAAATGTGGGTGTACTATATAGATGCACCTCTGCCTAACCCTTTGGGGAAACAAGGCGTGATGTTGTGTGTTGTTGTCACAAATCCGCAATATTTTTGAAAGACTTATCCAACAACACCCCACACCATGAGGTAGACGAGAAAGAAAAACGTCCCCACTTTACGTGTACCGGAGGTACCCTAAAAAAAATCTCGAAAAAAAAAACTGAAATCACGAAAAAAAATCAGCTGTTTCATACATTTTGGTCGAGTAGGTATTGAACTTTTGTATGAATCAGCTGATTTTTTTTTTCGTGATTTCAGAGTTGGTCCCGTAGTGAAAGTTGTTCATATTCATGGGTAGAACACCCTGTAAAAATTTCGAGACGGTAAAAAAAATCATCCAGTATATATCTATGCCAAATTATAGCTTTCTAATACTAAGAGTCTCTGAGCTAAGCTGCGGACGGTCGGACAAATGGACGGACATGGCGAAACTATAAGGAAGGGTTCCTTGTTGACTACGGAAGCCTAAAGACCGACTCTTAAACACCAGGCTATCATAACGGGAGTACACGGTATGCTTATCTAACGTGCAAAGAGCGTTTATAGGTTTACAGATAATAGGTGCCAGGGCATATCACAGTCGCGTAAAACCTACAATTTATAAAGATTCATATAGTGAAATTCCAGCCTTAATTAACTGTTTAGTATTTTATTCTGTGTTATGTGGTAATGGGTAAATGCACTTACGAACATCAAAGTGCTGTCATGTCCGTTTAATTAAAGGGTCCAGGAGTCGCATTCCGATTGAACCCCTGTTTTAGGGCAATGGGATTTGTGTCAAAAAAATAGAACAAAACACCTACATTAAAAAAAAACAAAATAGCTACATTACCTATCTACATATACACACATACCTCCTTCTATTAGGTAGGATATCTACATCTATACATAAAATAATTACTTGTCCCGACTGATTCATCAACATAGAACCTAAACCGCTGCGGCTACAAACCAGACATTTTGGCAGTTGATGCCTTTTATGCTGTGAGCATCTACTAAGGAAGGATTTTTGGAAATTTGACCTTGAAGGGTGTGAAAAGGGGATTTTATTTGTTTGCAAAATCTTATTTCTTGAGTTAAGAAACTTTAAATTATGAAGTTTGTCTTTTTTTTTCTAAACTGGGGGTAGTTTAACGTTAAAGGGGGATTGGAGGGTGTCAAAGTTTGTATGGAAGAATTTAATCGCGCGGTCTGATTAACTTCAAACTCAGTATTTATACTTAAGACCAAAAATAAAGAATAACGTGTATCAGGGTTTATTTTTCGTCAAATCGTTGAGCTCCGTAAGTTCTGAAATGAGCTGTACGATTACTGACAGATGCGTGCACTGACTGGACATGTCCACTCAATCTGTGTGGTTCTTTCCTCAAAGGATCATTTCAGACACCAATCAAAATGGTCTTCACATGATCTAACCAAGATTATGTCTTAAAAAAAATATGATTGATGTGTAAAAGTGTTTTTACAAACCTACTTACAGAAATGAAATCTTTTATCATTTATAAGAGAAAATGACGTTACTGTCACGTTACTACATTTCGTGCTGTGTAACAATCACATTATCCAAAGTACATTTTATCCAAAGTCGGAGTCGGAAGTTCGCTCTCGACTTCCGGCAGTCGGTAACAAAGTTACGCCGTCCGTCATCTGCGAAGGACTCAAACAGTCTGATTGTCAAACGTACCCTTGTCTTTGCGTAGATGTTGATCTCACTGATTGGGTTCCGTAAAATTTGAAGCTGCTCTTGCACCCTTTGACTTCAATTTATATGACAGAGAAGACAGGCCTTTGAAGTATTTTTACAATATTTACGCGAGCCTTTTGCCTATACACTTTATTAGTACATACACTTATCACTTATTTCACCATGCTGCGTCCACATTTTTTTAAGAATTGAAACTTAATTTCCTGAAAAGTCTAAAGTATAAAAACACAGGTAATTATGGTTCGCAACCCAAAAACGTTGTTCGTTTTCAGTACCGATTCAGTTTGAAAGCCCACTAAAAGAATCTCTTGATATTATTCCTAAATCTTCTTAACACACAGCAATAAAAAGGGAAGCCAATAAACTGTACAAGAACCCATAAAGCTAAGATTTGCGCACAATAGGTACTCTACGCAATACAGCAAATGGAACACTTTTGGACTCTTCACACAAATATTCTCATTTGTAAAACACTTGTAATAAAACCTTATGACACTCTTGAGTAAGTAATCCAAATTACTTGCTTCCGGTTAAATAAACGCAACTTTACAGATGACGAAATAATTCCAAAAATTATTTATTCTCAACTAACTTTGATTTGTAAAATAGGACCTCTACCTCTATAAAAGGCAGATAATTATATTTAAAAAAAATAAAAAACGATGGATGGACGAAGAATTTATTGGTATATCAGAAGTACTGTGAGACGAATTTATGAAAGTCCTGTGGCGCTATTCTGGAAAGATCCCACCGTGAAAATTTAGGTGAAGTGAGCGTGATGTGAACTGTCATCCCACCTTACTTTACTAGGGATTGCGCTCACTTCAAACTCATTTCACCTAAGTGCTCACGGTGTGATGTTTACAGAATAGATCGGCTGTTAACCTTCTTTTACTTATGTTTTCACTTCAAATCTTACTCGACTTTGTTAATTTTGCATATTTTAATATGTGTTCTAGTTGTCTCTTTTATTTTTATAATTTTAGTTACTGTAATTGGTTGTAACACAGCCGTTGTAATGAAATAAATAAATAAAAAATAATAATTGAGTAAGCTTTATTCTAGGCTCAATTAAAGTTTAGAATACATACATACATACATAAACTCACGCCTTCTTCTCATGGGGGTAGGCAGAAACTACAGAACGCCGCCTGCTACGATCCTTACATACTCCTTTTGCCTCGTTTACATTCATACCATCTGGTCATACACGCACGCCGGTTGCGAGTACTACGCACCTGACATTTCTGAAGAACATCACCAATAAGATCACTATATGTCTTCCTAGGGCGTCCCCTCCCGGCGTTTCCACTCACATCTGCCTAGAATATAAAGTCTAGAAATAACTGGTAAACTCGTACACCGAACAGAATAATTTGTTACTTGTAACAACATCGCTTTGGTAATACGCAGACCGGCTACAATTTGTTGCTGAAATTTTGTCCTACTGTGATATGCGCCATAACATACGATATGAGGCAAAACAAAGGAGGGGAGGGGCTCGTGGCTAAATGATAACAGCTGCACGTATCAATCGAAGGTTAACTACGCTGGCCGCGATTGTTTAGTGGATGGGTGACCATTCATTACATATCGAGACCTCTCCATGCCTCGGAAAGAACGTTAAGCTGTTGGTCCCGGCCCGTTCATAGATTTTTGACATTCGTTACGGGTAGTCAGAAGCCCAAAAGTCTGACAACCAGTCTTACCAAGGGGCATTGTGTTACCCAGTTACTGGGTTGTGGAGGTCAGATAGGCAGTTGCTCCATGTAAAATACTGGCATTCAGTTGCATCTGGTTAGACTGAAAGCCGACCCTAACATGGTTGGGAAAAGGCTGGCGGCATTGATTGACGAGGCAATACAAAGAACCAATAGCCAGGTGAAGGTCGCGTGAATCTGTTGGATGCAAGAAGCAAATCCTATATCATTTACACCTGAAACCCAATTCCCGTAACTATAAACGTTCAAAATCTAGACGCAATCTCATCTCAGCGACAATCAAATGTCAAAAACTTGTCAAAAATGTAGGGAAATTATAGGTATTTTTGACAATTGTGACTGTGAACGTTCTTAAAATTACGGGAATTGCCCCTCTGATGTTAGCTGTTCTGATTGATATGAACACCTTAGTTACTGATTTATGCTATCTGCCAAACCTAGCGTTATTAGCAATAATAACTTTTTCACAAGACCGATCACAGTAGCAACTTTTAAGTGACACCATGTTTGATTCAGCTGTTCAACACTGCACAATGAAAATATTTTATGTAGTTTGAATTATTTGAATCAAAATATATTCATTATGACTCAATCAGTATGAACAGAACAAATATTTTTAGTTGACAGCAGAATAATGATCACAATTTAATGAGGAATTGCCCGTAATTATGTCGCGGAACGATTGCCAGAAGCAATAAAAGTTGCTCGTCTACAGTCTCTTTTTATTTAGTTTGTAACAACTTGGCACACTCAGTCGTTAATTAAAAGTTTTCTGTGTTTTTACCCGCAGCCTCAGTCCTTCACTTAGCTTAGCCATAACATCATTGTTATTTGTGGTTTTTGGTACCTGAAGAGATTGAAACAGTTTTCTTGCCTGTCTCAATTTGCGGTCTGGGTTCGTTTTGACAGATTTTGTGGGTAGTTTAATCACAGTTCAGTGTCGAACTTCATAGACTTAGGTAATCTCGCTAGTCTGGCACTAATTCAGACACAAGGGTGCCGAATTAGTGGAATATGGGAAAATAATGCAAAATATTAGGACATGTGTATATTTCAAATACAAAGAACATAATGTTTCTTAATAATACATTGTAACCAATTTTCTTGCCCACCAGGCAGCCCTTGTTTAAAAACTTTCTCATGTAGACTTCTGAAAACCATCACTTCTTGTGTAGAAACTCCATTTTCTTCTGCCCAAGTTACACATTTAGTGAAACATTTTAAAGCTCCATCAACTTTGATGCTTGGTTCACTTTCGGATATCTGCGTTTCTTCTGCTTCTTCTTCTTCATCTTTTAATGCTCTATTAAAAATTTCTTCATCTGTGATTAAATGCTCTGTTTCGTCAACACTTCCCTGAGACTTTTAGATGTTAATTCTTCTTCATATATTTTAATGTTTCTTTCTGCACAAAATTCCATCCAAGCAGAGATAGGCAGAACATCGTCTTCATCCCACTCTTCTTCAGTGGAGGCAGGGATTGAAGGCCACAACTTCATCTATGAAGATCTAACTGTGCTAGCTAGAATGGAGTCCCACGAATGGGCAAGAGAGAAAATAACATTATTTGATGATTTCTTTAAGACATTATCACTAGTGGTGGAGACATACCCGTACCACAAATACGAGTATGTCTCCACCACGAGTGATAATGTCCACTAGAAGATTCTTTTTGTATCTATTTTTAACCATTTGGATGACGTTTTTAACCGTTTGGTTGTAACAAAGGAGTGTAGTTAGGCCGCAAAAATATGGTCTGTATCATTCCATCACTCGATTTGAGGTCTTCTACACTTGGATGGCCAGGAGCATTGTCCTGTGTGAGCAGGGCATTTTCAGGCAAATTTGATTTTCTCATAAATTTCCTTACACCAGGAATAAACTCCTCTTTGAAACCACTGGGTGAACACGTCTCTTGTAACCCAAGCCTTTGATTGGTTGGGGTAAAAACTGGCAAGTGAACATTTTTTAAAGCTCTTGAGTTTTTGGCTTTTCCAATAACCATTAAATTAAACTTATGATTTCCACTTGCATTAGCACAAGGCATGAAAGTGATTAGTTCTTTGCTTGCCTTTCGTCAGTGCTGTTTTGAGATGACAAGGTTTTTTTTCGTAGCATTTTCCAAAATAGCTCTCATCGGTATTATACACTTGATCTGGACTTAAACGTGTGCTACTCCTAGCCGCGCCACAGTGGAAAATTAATAAAACATGTTTGTAGATAAATTGCACCAATAATTTATTTATATATAATTCTCATAATAAGAAACGACTTCCATAATATAAATACACGTAGTAAACATGAAAATGTGATTCCCGAATTTAGATTAACTAAAACAAGCAAGTAAACAGTATCCGATTTTATAACAAGTTGCCAAAGTCGGTTACAGAACTTAGCGATGGAAATTTCAAAGCAAATTTATTAAAATAGAATTAAAAAAGAAACCGAAGGTTTTGTCTTTGCGATTAAGGACGAAGTTATGATGACGAACAACTACCGGAAATATATTGTGAAGGACGGCACGGTTGGCATCTGTCGGGCATGCCATCGTCCAGGGGAATCAATCCGACACATTATTTCTGGCTGTTCTTTTCTGGCTAACGGAGACTACTTGCATAGGCACAACCTTGTAGCCAGGATTATCCATCAGCAACTTGTGGAATCGGAAGTAGCGTACTATAGATACCGTATGTGCCCGCCCCAGTTCTCTAAAATGGCAATATCACGTTGTATTACGATCGATCTATCATTACTGACCTAGCTGTTTTCATTTTCTGTTCAAGACTTGTGCGCGACATGTTAAAAATCGTGGCGAGTCTATCACCATCACCACTATGTCTGGCTTGTTGTTGCCAATAAGCCAGACTAGTGATAATACATAGATCGATTAGAGCGTCGCACAATGATTATTGATATAGCGGTATATCCGCGAAAGCCCCACCGGCGCCTTTTCGGCGCCGCTTGTCGACTAAACGTCAAGCCCCACTCGCGCGTTTCACGCACGGATAAAATTACTATAATTCAGTCTTATATCGGCTGTGGGTAGTTTTACTCTATGGTATGGAAGATATTCTCGTCAAATAAATAATTCTAAACCAAAAATAATCGTATGGCAATTTTTGTGAGCGCAGTCACAAACGTACCGTGCCATCGGAATTCTCCCGGGGCTTGAGCGTCGTTGACGTCATCGCGTATTAGGCTTACCCGGATATTATTGATATATAAAAAAGATAAGCAGATTAAGTATCTTGAGCTGGGCTCGCGAGGTTATCGACACGTGGGATGTGGGGATACAGCAGTCAATGTGCCGATAGTCGTGACGGCTAATGGCATAATAGGCTTTATCCAGAAAGCGGTAGGTACTTCTGGACACGGCACGTATCGTTAGGAGGCTGAGGAGCCTTGACCACCGGTAGCTTGGAATAAAAAAAATAGTAGATCTACTATTTTTTTAATATTTTTAAATGTTTTTTAATGTAATTGTAAATTACATATAATAAATGAAATAAAGGAAATAATAATGTGTATCATTGTTTAAAATAATTACTGTCATTAATTAGTAAAATGCGCCATTAGTTGTCACTATTGATCAATAAAAAAACCTCAACAAAAAAAACTTTTTCTCAAAATTCCTCGAATTGATTTTGAAGAGCTTTGGTTTACAGACTAGTATAACCCCAAGGAACGTAATGCACTGTGTGTCCATTCTGGGCAGCACTTGGTCCAACTCTCATATATCGATGGTCAATGTCTTTTCTATTGTTACCGAACTGAACGGGAACGATCAGTTCAATTGGCCTGCTTCTTTGGACGCTGCGAGTTTCAGATAATCGCGGATAAGTTGATCCGAACACAGTAACGTGTGAGAGTCGGTGGTTGGGAAAGCGAAGTTGATATTTTCTCCGCGCCTCAGCACTATTACACAACACATGAGCTTGCGCAACGTAAAGTTGAAACTAACGCTGACGACCAGATTTTGTGAAGTCGAACCCCGCGTCATGCCGAGAGAACAATAGTGACCAATTACATAGCTTGCCGAATGTTTGGAGTTCAAGTGCAGCAGGTAAAAACTACGAATATTACGAATACGAAAGAATAGGTGGACCGTCTCGCAATTTTACTTGCTCTCCATAAAGCTCTTCTCTTCCTTGTCACATATGCTAATTAGTATTTAAGTTGAGATTTTTAAGTTGGTATTTGTTTTAATTTTGTTATTTTTTTAATGTATATTTCTTTCTTTGCGCCCTCGGCAGCATGTACAGACAACTGTGCTGGTTTAATTTTATTTTATATACATAATTATTGTCGCGGCACGCGTCAGCACTTTTATGCGGTATTTAAACTGTAACTTTCGCACTATGTATCACTGCACTTTATCATTTGTATCAACGAAAGTATCAATTAAACACTCGCCGCAGAAGATTGTGTCGTTTATCATTTAATACGCGATCTTGCTGCCTATATCAACGAGAAGCAGTCATCTATCATTTATCATCTAAGTGTAGGCGTGATCAAAATCCCTACATTTTTTTTTTTTTTTTTACTAATTTTGCTTGTATTGACAATCATACCTTTCTGAATAGCTGATAAGACAAGAATATTTTACTATTAATTTGTACATCAGGCGTAGTATTTTTTTTTTGTACAAGACAACATGTTGTATGAAGTACTTAATAGCAAAAATTACAAAAAAAAATTATGTTTGAATAGTGATTTATTTGCCAAGGTTTTAGGCATTTTTGAACTTTTATTTATTGGTAAAGATCTGCTACGGCATCAACTATGATAATTACTTAAATTTCAGTACAATCGCGCCGTAAACCATATTAAATTGGCTTCAAATGATTTAATCTGGGATTTTTCATAAAAAAAAAAAACTAAAAATGTAACTAACTCAAAAACTACTGAATTTCGGTAGAACATTTGGTGGCTTAATTTGTTGCATTTTAACCCTACTATGACGTCCTGCAAGGAATATGTCGAGTTACCAGTAACCCTGTATAAACATCTAATATTTTGTAATGAATGAAACTTTTGCCTTTTGACTGCCTCGTTAGTCTAGTGGTCGCAAGCGCTACTGCTGAGCATGAGGTCTTGCGTTCGATTCCCGGGTCGGGCAAAGTGTTATTGGGTTTTTCTATCTGGAATTTCTCAGTAGCAGCCCGGAGTCTGATTCTGTGCCCGGTTGATGGCAATAGGCTCGCCCTCTATTACATGGGACTTAAACATAACCCGTGAAATGGGGCTTACGAATGGGGCTAAGGAGTGATGTTATGTTATGTTATGTAAATACTTTTAGTCACGAGTCACAATTACTAATAGTTTTCTAAATGTGATGTAGGTAATATACGACGCGATTTGTGGCTGTAAATGGACGCACTACCTTACAAAAGATCGATAACCCAGCGTAGGATGCCAGAATGATTTATTATTTTGCAATAAAAATACCTAATTTTGGAACCACTGATACAATATCAGTTGCGTTGGACAGTATCTGCGTATCTTGATCGATATCATAATATTTATTGTTTATACAGTTTGGCCCGTTTTTTTTTTTGTTGTTTTTGCATCCTGTGTTCCGTTGATATAATAAATTGAGGACAGTACCTATGAATCAATATCTGTTTTATACAGTACTAAGAAACATGATTAAAAGTATTGATTAATTGTACTATACGGGGAAATGAATACTCAAACGCGTTTTTTTTTGGATTAATATATGTATGTATGTATATTATACTTTCGGGTGGGCTTTGAGGAGCCCGTGACTAAATAATAAGAGCCGCACGGGTCGATCCATCAGGTTAACACAGACACAAATCAAATCAAACAGATTTTAATTTCGGTTTTAAACCTTTTCGGAATAATATTATGAGTAATCCGAGGTATACGCATAACCCCACGTCCTAACCAAAACGGATAATCGTGTGCGGTGAACCGGAACGCGTGGTCGATGACAGAGAGCGCCTTCCGGTTTTCCAACCAAAAAGTTACATAATAATATGAACGCGATCGCATTTTCGCGCGATTATCACTTTTGGTTATAACGCGGTCTTGTATTATCTATCAATGTTTACGGTTTTACTCGCACGTGTTTTTCGGTTTGCTGTCGTTGTAAAAACCGCTGTGTTTCACACAATTTATGATATGTCGGGGGTGCATTTACTTAAGTACTCCAAAGTTTAAAATATTCACTTTGTCGTAGCCCTAACCAGAACAGTAAGTATAAAATAATTTTACTTGCCCACTTGCATGTTTAGTCGGGTTAAAAATGAATGTAGAGTTTGTAAACTCCGAGTTAAGTAACTAACATTTTAACTCCTTACGCGTTGCGCCAATAAAAAGTAACACCAGGTTAGATAACATGACAGTATTGATTTTTAGTTAGTTGGGAACATTGCAGTTCAATCGACGAAACATAAAATAGGATTGCAGTGTACCTATATGGCCTGATATGTAGTCCGACCAAAGGTGAATTAACGAACAGTGAACGGAAATTTTATACCCATCTCTTTTACACTTTATTACGATACGTAATACTTTCTTGTCTTTAAATTTTATAACATGACATTTCGTTTTAATCGATTGTATGTGGTTTCCATGGAGACTTAGTTTATTGATTGACAAAAACGTCAGATATGGAAAAATATGTTTGAAGTTTTTTTTATAATTTGTATTAGTATTTATATGAGTTCATGAATATATTGCCTGCTGATATAATACCGAATTTTTACTTACTATAACGTGAAACAATATAAAATACGTTATCAGCGGGACCTCATAACGTCAATTTATTGTGACAGTACGGACAGTACTTACACTAGCCCAGAGTTTAGCGACGTAACTCTCCCACATCAATGGGTTTAATATTTAAAAGTTTAACTCTAGGTTTACCTCTAACTCTTGGTGGCCCAAGATTAATTATTTGATTATCCCTGAGTAAGCTGTTAACACCGTGTTATAAAGGATAACCCATTAACACGCAAGTGGGCCTTAAAAGCTTAACTCTAGGTTTAACTCTCTAAGTCTTGGTGGCGCAAGATGAATTATTTGATTATCCCTGAGTTAGCTCTTAACTCCCAGTACCTATGAACACGCAAGTGGGCCTAAGAGACGGTGTCACATGTGAAATTCACTCAAAATGTTTGCTAGAAATTAATTTTCACATTTTCAGTAACGAATTTTAAGGCAATTTACAGTACTAGTAGGAACCTATTTCCAAAATGAGTGCGGTTTCCTCTTGTGAAGATATTTTGAAGCGTGTTACACCGAAAAGCGGCGAAAGGAATATTATAATAAGTAATTATATTGTTTTATAACGTTCCCTTGTACGAGGTTCAGATTAATTAATAATTACTACTATAAAATCAAATCTAATATCTGCCTCGTTGGTCTTGGTTGCAAGCGCTGGCTGAGCATGAGGTCCTGGGTTCGATTCACGGGTCGGGCAAACTGTTATTGGGTTTTACATCTGGAATTTCTCAGTAGCAGCTCAGTCTGGATTTGTGCCCGGTTGATGGCAATAGGCTCGACTCCTATTACATGGGACTTAAACATAACTGGCGAAATGTGGGATTACTATACATACACATCTGCCTAACCCTTCGGAAAATACAGGCGTGAGATTATGTTATGATACTATAAAATCATGAGTAAAGAATGTTCACTGGTCACCCATCCAAGTACTAACCGCGGCAACTGTTACTTAACCTCGTGGCAATTGAACGGAACAAACCTAAACATATACCTGACAGCTCTTCTATAGTATTTTTGATGTTGATTGATTATATTTTTACTGTTTTAGAACATCACTGGATACGTGTCTGTTTTGGATCATGAAATGTTCAGGTAAATATTTTGAGAATCTGTTTCGTTTTAAACGATTTTAGAGCCTATTCTAAAAAATATTGTTATAGCATTTGGACGTGTGTTATTAGTATATTCCCGTGCGAGTCCCGATAAATACTTTTCCTTTCTTTTCTTACGTTTCGGCATCAATTACATCGACTAACTTAACATTATCATTTAGCCGAAAGACGTTCACTACTGGACGGACATATCCGTCTTGTATCTATGGAAATATCGCTCCAGAAAGACTTCCACTACTGAACGGACATACCCCTCCAGAACACATCGCCACAACGAACAAGAGATCAACCCTTCAAATTTTTATAAATGATAAATTATTTTATTTCTGTAAGTAGGTTTATACAAATACTTTTACACGTCAAACATTTTTTTTTAAACTAGATGAGGCCGGCGTTTCCTATCTGACTACTCTGAGAAGAAAGGCCGAAACAAACTCAGAGGTCACAGTCTCTTTTAAAGTCCAGACATAATCTTGGTCAGATCATGTGAAGACCATGTAGGTTGGTGTCTGAAATGGTCTTTTGAGGAAAGAACCACACAGATTGAGTGGACCTGTCCAGTCAGTGCAAGCATCTGTCAGTAATCGTACAGCTTAACATAAAAGTTAAGGAGCTGAACAATTCGACGAACAATACCAAAGAAAGGACATTTGGGTAGGCCGCATAATTTACTCAAACTAGCAGACTATGATTAAAGCTGAGAGAAAAAAAAAACATTAAACATTGCAATGGTCTATCTACAGTGAGGTCGTGACAGACCTACCATACAAAACCTATCAAAACTTACAATGGCTAAATTATTAGACTCACACTTTTTTTACACCGCACGAGAAACGAAATTATTCGAACCAAACGTGACGTCATGGTGACGGCGTGCGGTCCACACGCAGCCATAGTCAATGTATGCATCGCTGAAACGGCACCGTCATCTCGTTCTCGTTGACATAGCGGTAGACAAACGGCCTTAGACCTCCGTCCTACTGTCGGAATTCAGTGGATCCTTGCGAGCTATTGTGCCTTAGTCTTGGTCAAATTAATTTATTGATATTCTTTCTTTGTTTCTATACCAGCACCCTAATTGCGTTACACACTATCAATCAGAATCTGAATGATTTTTCAGCTTATTGCTAATCCATTGCTTCATATGTTCGAAAAATTTGTCTGCTCAACAACCTCAATAACGCAATGAATGTTGTTGAACTGTCAAAATGAAATCGATTCCTACTGTGAGTGAGTTACGGAATTACCCCGCTGGATGTACACCGGGCCACGTACTGGAAGGAGCAGCCCCCATAACAGTAGCAGATGCTGTCAATTTGGCGAAGTGGCCAGGCACTAGAAGTCTGGCCGTCCAGGGATCACCAGATGTCAAATCACCACAACACAACAGCTAACATGCGACTTGACAGAGACTTATGTTGATCGTCCACGACGCACTTCAAAAATAACGTGTTGCAAACTCAAATTACCAACGAGTAGGTATTTCAATGGCTGCCCGTACACGACGGGATTTACCATCGTCAAAGCCATCGTGTAGTTAAGAGAGCTGTCACATTTTGTCACCTCTCTCGCTCACACGGGACCAAATTTTTAAGAATGTTAAATGAAAAGATGCTTTTTTTGAAAAATGCAATCAATGGGCGACCTACTTAATAATTTTAATTTGATAGGTAATTTTTAAGAACACATTTTTATTGTGGCATTTATTTAAATCATCCCAAAAACAGATCATAATACTTATTGCACAATATATACAGGGTGTAAGGGACAGCCCCCCGCAGACTGACGGGGTGAATTCAGTATATCATACTAAGATGACCGGAACATGAAATTATTTCAGGAACTTTATGGGAATACAATAAACCTGATTTGTTTTATTACATCACATGCAATGTATCGCTACCGTGGCAAAACGCGCGTAGCGAACGGCAGCGCAGCGATTTACCATTGCCGAGCATTGGCGAGCATTGCCGATTTTTTATTTTAGCTGTTTTATTTACATAAATGTAGTGCTGCGTACATAGAATGTAATTTTAAATTGAAATAAAGAAATAGTAACTGAAAAACGATAAAAAATGAACATTTTCGTGAGAATATTTCCGGTGGAATGTGATTCAAAATAAGTAGCTGAATGCACTCTGTTAGTTTACACACCCTGTATATATATATATATATTAAAAAGATAATTTAATGAATTATTATAAATAAATTAGGTTCATAAATGTATATAAATAGGCTATAAACTTGTAATACACATACATTAAGTATATATATATTTATATATAATATATTATCTCCTCTCTGTCAGAGCACCGGCCATCTTGTCTCTTCACCATCGTTGGTTGACTGGTAGAGAATGCCTAAGGCGTTAAGTCCGCCTTAGTGCCATTATTGTGTGTGAGGAGTTTAAATGAATAAATCCTACTAATATTATAAACGCGAAAGTTTGTGAGGATGGATGGATGGATGGATGGATGTTTGTTACTCTTTCACGCAAAAACTACTGAACGGATTTGGATGACATTAGGCACACAGATAGTTTATAACCTGGATTAACATATAAGATACTTTTTATCCCGATATCCATACGGGATCGAGACTTCCGTGGGTGAAACCGCGGCGCGCTGCTAGTAAATAATAAATGAATACGTAATTTTTATAAAACGGTCAGACAAGGGTCAGCAAACTTTTTATGTTTTATGGGGTGAAGGGATAAATCGTTCGTTTTATAATGCATGACCTGGGATGATCTAAGATTTGA
The DNA here is from genome assembly GCA_947568875.1 of Fissipunctia ypsillon. Taxonomy (NCBI): domain Eukaryota; kingdom Metazoa; phylum Arthropoda; class Insecta; order Lepidoptera; family Noctuidae; genus Fissipunctia; species Fissipunctia ypsillon. The sequence goes on along the minus strand of OX387660.1, from coordinate 18,137,860 downwards.
ATGTCAAGGAAGCTCGTCATTTATGTTTTGGAACATTATATAAAATATTATTTTGGGTGGGTGTACTATATGTACCTTATATAGGTACACTTCTGCCTAACCCTTTGGCGATTACAGGCGTTATGTCATGTTAATATTATAAAGAGGTAATTTTTTTTGGGTTTGGAAGTAAGGCGAAATCTTTATACCTAACTACCTGATCCGATTTCGATAATTCTTTCACTAATGGGAAGCTACAGTATTGCCGAGTGTCATAGGATATAATTTTATGTTAAAACAAGAAATTACACGCAGACGATATCGCAAGCAGAAGCTAATTATAAAATAAGATAACAAAATCCTATTGTAGTGAATCAGTTTAGAATATTCCTACTTGATCAGGTACGGCTAGCAATTTGACTGTTCAAGAGACGAAGATATTATTTAACAAAATTGAACACAAACAAACCCTTTCATTATGTGAACAAGGCTTGTTTTCAAAGAAAACATCTAAGCTAAATAGAAAATCATATATTTATACCTACCTAAGTGAAATAGGAAAATTAAAAAGCTGTCTTTACTTCTTCTTTCGTCTCAAGATGAACTTTAATATTGAAGCCGTAAGGACGTACTGTTGACATAACAAGACATTTTGCGACAGATTGTCTTGACTTTCAAAAGTTCGATGAAAATGTTTAAACAGCTGTACATATTATTTAATAAATCGCTGTAGAAAATGAATTTGATATTTAACTAAAACATGGATTAGCTCGCAAACTTACTTAAGGACTGGGAGAAACAATTTTATTAAGTAACATTGTTCTGTTTAAGCTTCATAATACAGGCATCTTATCAGGATAGTAACCAATCGATTATCTTTTAAAGTTCGCGAACACATTCGTAAGAAGCTGCCAGTATCATCACAACGGTAATGTTTTCCCATTGTTTGTCTTATTTGTTTTAGTATATCTATGTGTATTTATTTATTTATTTGGCTCACCAACAATTGAGTACACTCAAACAAAATAATTATGGGTTACATTGAATCAATTCGGATCTAGCGTATCAATCTCTTACAGGTAAGCACATCATGCATTACATATTTATTAAATGTATAACAGCTACTTAAAACTACAGGATATTTTATACACACAGAACAATTAGGCTCCTCGGGTCAATTTAGAACTAAACATTGAAATAAAACATTAAAATCACAGGCAGAAACAAAATTGAGTATTGATCATGTATTTGCATGTATTTATATTTAAATAAATATTTCTTCCTCAATTCTCGTTATTGCACCTAACACTGTTTGTCTCTGCATCACCCAAAGGTTGACTGGTAGAAAATGCCTATGGCATTAAGTCCGCCTCTGTACATTTGTGTGCTTAGAGTATTATATAAATAAATACAGAATTTTAGTTGCAAGTCCTTGTCACATTGTTTTATAAAACTTACTTACTACCTAAGTTAGTGTGCATTAAAACAGCCTTCAGAAGTAGCGGTACACATAATTATGTACAATTTGCAACCCGCCCCGTCATCGCACTAGGTTAGCAAATCATATTTGCCTACATTTTATTGAAGTGACTGCCTCATTGGTCTAGTGGTCGCAAGCGCTACTGCTGAGCACGAGGCCCTGCGTTCGATTCCCAAGTCGGGCAAAGTGTTATTGGGTTTTTCTATCTAGAATTTCTCAGTAGCAGCCCGGAGTTTTGATTTGTGACAAGTCCCATGTAATATGGGACTTAAACATAACTGGTGAAATGTGGATGTAGATACTATAGATACACCTCTGCCTAACCCTTCTGCGAAACAAAGCGTGAATGTTACGTTTTTTGAAGTGAAAACTTCTTAAGGTGCGTTGAGAGATTTTTGGTAGGGGGATATCTTACGGGTTCGTAACATACGACATGCTTGCGTCATCGACTTGCTAATGTGACGTGTTGAGCCACACTGGTGAAGCGCAGCGGCCTGTGTACGTGTTCATGTTTTAAGTTTTTATTTCTGTCGGTAGTGTCCATCGTTGCCTATTTTTTTTTTAATACACCAGCCGGGACCAAACTGCTTAACGAGGAGCACATACAATCTGTACCTACGTCCAATACACCCGGCTCTCAACCTAGCTACCACTTTTCGGATTAGCTATCTCTACCACGACATGGGCTACTAAATTCCCTCTCATAGAGAGGAGCCGTGAAGTGTGAACGACAAAGACTTAGCTAATAGTTTCGTAAAATCTACAACAATATAACTTAGATATAATAGTTTTCATTGAGCAAGCCATCTTTTCATATCGAGACTCCTTCGTGCCTCGGAAAGCTCGTTAAACCGTTGGTCCCGGCTGTCATTCGTAGATCTTTAACAGTCGTTACGGGTCGTCAGAAACCCGAAAGTATGACAAGCAGTCTTACCAAGGTTTATCGTATTACCCAGTTACTGGGTTCTGAAGGTTAAATAGGCATTCGCTCCATGTACAATATTGGTATTGAGCAGCATCCGGTTAGACTGGAAATTAATAACATGCTTAATAACACTGTAATTTGAAAACATTGTAAAAGCCAATTATTTTTAAAAGAGTAACCGTGGAGTTTCTTGCCGGTTCTTCTCCATGGGAAACGACCAATTGGAACCGAGCACCTAGCTTCTGACGATTCATAAGTGCCCATGTAGGCTTATGTGAACTTATAAATATTTTGAATTTTGGATTTTTTGAATTGACCCCAACATAGTTGGGAAAAGGGTAGACAGATTAATTGAATAAGTTTTTGTCGAGCAAGACCTGAATTTTCTTTTGCTTCTTTGCCGATATTGCTGAATAGTTTTTATAGTCTAAGAATAAATAAATTTTGTAACTTCAGGCCTATTTTTTACGGGAAAAATTGTCTCAAGAATGTTTTCGAAGGCCTCGTTAGGCATTTCAAAAAGTTACGATTGGTTAGCGTAAGATCCGTTATTAGACCTAAGTTACCAGGCGTAAGAAAGTTAACGGTATTAGTGCCCGGTCCCACGGTTCGACTAGGCAAGTAGCTTCTGTTTCCTTCTGCGAGACAGTCATCTCGCAGAAGGAGGCTGAGGAAAGGGAGAGGGAGATCACATCCTCTCACCCAGCCCGCAGCAGGCGCACTGGGCGTCGGCGGAGGGCGGACAACGCCCTCTTCCAGCCCCCCTAAATGGGTCCAGGGGCGACGGACTCGGGGACGTCCGTCGCCCCCCATACATCGGACCCGGGGTGGCGGCGCGTAGTGTTCCACGCACGCCCCTCTTAGACGTCGCGGGGGGAGTCAAACACCTCACTCCCCCCCTCGACACGAGGAGAGGCCTGCCGTGGCGGGCCAGCACCAGCCGGGGGTTGCGGAAGGATCCTAAGTTCCCGCGACCCTCGGCGTAGGTGTGAGATGGAACACCGGGGTGGTTTTTAGTCAGTAAGAGTCTGACAGACCCCTCCGCCCGCCCCAGGGCGGAGGACATCCATGAGGATTTTCCACCCCGAAACAAAAAAAAAAAAAAAAGGTAAGTAGCTTCTCGTTCAGAATTTCGATTAGTCGAGAAGTGAGAAGTTGTGTAGTTTGTTGAAAGAGTAGTTTGATTAAAAACGCGAATCGAAGTTAGATTGGATGCGGTGTGGATAATTTTTTCATAAACTAAAAAAAAAAAACTGGTTTATCTTTCTATCTTACTTCTTAATATACTAACTATAATACTATGCAGTATACTTTACTATCCTACTAATCCTTCTTAATATTATAAATGCGAAAATTTGTGAGGATGGATGAATGGATGGATGGATCGATGTTTGTTTCTCTTTCACGCAAAAACTGCTGAACTGATTTGGATGAAATTTGGCATACAGATAGTTTATAACCTGAGTTAATATATAGAATACTTTTTGTCCGATATCCTTACGGGATCAAGACTTATGCGAGTGAAACCGCGGGGCGCTGCTCTTAATAAACGCGAAAGATTGTGAGGATGGATGAATGGATGTTTGTTACTCTTTCACGCAAAAACTACTGAACGGATTTGGATACAATTTGACAAACAGGTAGTTTATAATGTAGTTTAACACATAGGAAACTTTTTATCCAGGTATCTCCACGGGATCGCAACTTATGCGGGTAAATCCGCGAGGCGCTGCCAGTTCATTAATAAACATTTTCAACACATTTGCTCAAAAAATGCATTTACGAAGCCCGTATACATTGTTCGAAAGTTAAAAATTACGCATCATACAACAGAATGTGCGGTAAAATAGGTACTCTCACCTAAGTACCTGTTTTACCGTACATTCCGTTGTATAGCGCCGCGCCGTGCGTATCCTTTACGGTTTTTTTTTTAATTTCCATAAAAAAATTATAAGAATTCAAGTAAGGAGTTTCACATTACGAGAATAAAAATAAGAGAATGTTCGAACCTCCTTGGAAGCGGTTTTGTTCAATACGTTTGTCTCACATTAATACTAAAGAGAAAATGGGACAAAAGATGTAATTCTAATTTTCACCACGCGCACGTGGCGCCATTTGCAAATTCGCGCCATTTTCCTAATAGAAACGTCAAAGATTGTTGCGACTTTCCGACTGATATTTATAAACAAAATAATAATATGAGTTTAAGCGAGGAATCCGATATTAATATGGAATCTACGCCACCTGATCTTGCAAAATTGCGCGAACGCTATTTAATGATTTACAATAGTTTTATATTATGAAAGGCCCGAAGAAATACTCAATCATTCTCTGAAAACGTTTTGATGGCTTATTTCAATGAATAACGTGTGAAGTATACTTGAACCGTCCTCAATGTGGTCATTGTATTCAATGTTAAAAAGCACTCTAAAAACCAATAATGATATAGATTTAACAAAATACATAAAACCACATGTATTTTTAAAACGAAAGTCAGATGGCTATACAAGCAAGAAAGCAAAAGTATTCAATTCAATGCAGTTAACGTAGAAAAATTCCAGATGAATAATATTTAGTAACTAAGGTACCTACGTTTTTAAAACTTTTCTATACTTTAAAAAATTTTGTAGGCACATAAAGCACTTACACATAAAGCTTCGTAAGTTTATTTATTTGTTACATTTTCAACACAACGTGACCTAAATAAGTACGTCTAGGTTTCTCAATAACATTTGACTTTGGTTGATCTTACATTCATTCGAATACACCCCATCTCTACGAATCGTTTCGTTAATGAGAAGCCTGGGGCCAAAAAATAAACCGTGTATAAATAATTACTCTTTCATCGCAGATATTTTATTTATATTATTTAACTAGCTGGGCCCCGCGACTTCGTTCGCGTGGATGTCGTAAGATACACAATATAAAATAACAACCACATTTTAATAAAACTTCCTCGTCCCCCGACCCGTCGCGTTGAATCGCCAGCCCGCGCTATTACTTCGTTTTCGCTTAGTGTTCTTTCTGACTTTTTTCTTTTTGCTCAGCTTCTAAGGTTCGTAGCGTGATGTTAAATCTATAACCATCCTCGAGAATTGGGCTACCAAATGTAAAAAGAATTTTTCAAATCCAACTTTTTCTTCATAATTTCATGGGTTTTAATTTTCTTGTGCAGAACCCTAATTATTTTGCTAAAATAAAAGTAGCCTAAGTTACCCGCCGTTACACAGAGCCAGTGAAACTCTTGTCAAAATCGTTCCAGCTGTTTTGGAGATTAGCCGGAACAAACAGACAGACAAAAATTTTTAAAATTGCTTTTTTGTTATGAGTACCGTGTATACTTTCTTGTGCAATTAGTAAAAAGTTGTAATTTTGACATTACAAACAGACACTTCAGTTTTATTTATTTGTATGTGTAGATAAACATCAACATTCCCTGGTAGATAATAAAAGAGATGACGCACAAAGAATATTAGTAAATACGTATTCAGAATTCATTCGTTTCGTTCATTCATTTGACTGTATATAATAATCCCATGATTTATTCAGCTGAATAATCTTAAAATAAAACAATTTATGCCCCATATTGTTTAAGTTTATTTATCTTGCAAGTCGTTTTATGATTATGACTTGAGAATTTTATAACATAATATCTCGCCTGTTTTTACTCAAAGGAGCAAGCGATTTATAGCACACCCATACTTTGCCAATTATCTGTATTTAAATCCCACGCGCGGCGTGGGATTGAGCTGCTCTAATTTTTTTTTGTTCTTTTCTTTTTGCTATTTTTTTTTCTTATATACACATTGTCATTGATGAATTTTGTATATACAATGGCATGAATATTTACTTTGTAAAATGTAATATTATTTTAATTACTGTGAATGTGAAGACTATGTGGGTCCTTGTTTTTTTCTTTTTCTTTTCTCTTAGCTTTAATCATAATTTGCCAGTTTGAGTAAATTATGCGGCCTACCCAAATGTCCTTTCTTTGGTATTGTTCGTAGAATGGACTAATACGTGTAAGTGTGAAGGCCTGGCTGATTGATACGAGCTACGGGTGTGGGTGTCAAAGGGAAAACATCTCAAAACCTTGGTCAAGTTCTAGTGAAATAATACAACAAAAATATTAACTACTTACTACAAACAGACAGGTCCACTCAATCTGTGTGGTTCTTTCCTCAAAAGACCATTTCAGACACCAACCTACATGGTCTTCACATGATCTGACCAAGATTATGTCTGGACTTTAAAAGAGACTGTGACCTCTGAGTTTGTTTCGGCCTTTCTTCTCAGAGTAGTCAGATAGGAAACGCCGGCCTCATCTAGTTTAAAAAAAAATGTTTGACATGTAAAAGTGTTTGTATAAACCTACTTACAGAAATAAAATCATTTATCCTTTATCATTCACGTACATACCCCATCCCCTGTACTATTGAAGACAAAAGTGCATGGAGAGCCTAAGGTCGACTTTTGACTGAGGTTTTGCATTACGTTTCATGACTTTCATGAGACGACTAGATGGCGCTGTTCAAACATGAAAATAACACCGCAAAGCTTAAAAACCTTATTATGCAGAGGCACATAATAAGGTTTTTAATACCTAAAATAATTACTAAGAAATAATAATATATTTATATTCAAATAAACATAAATTATTTTATTTTCTTATTTCCGAGTACTTAATACAGCGCCATCTAAACCAAACCAAATAAACCAATTGGTATATTAGTTAATTCGACTACAGATGGCGTAGATCATAAATAATAAAAATCCCTACATTCACAAACTAGCTCTCATTTTCGCATTCTACAATAAGTAGATCGTAGCTCAGGTGGATAAGCATGACAGAATAACAAAGCTCGTTTCACAGGGCACTGGTTCGAAACCCAGTTCACAGTCGGTTTTTTTAAATTTTATTATTATATAATGTAATTTATATTCTATTTTTTATATTTTTAAACGTTTTTTATTTTATTTTTTGTTATAAATAATATAAGATGTATAAATGAATAAAGGCATAATATACAAGTATACATATACTACTCTACTATATATAACATTGTATAAATAAATATATATAAATAATTTCTTTCGTAATTGGTGGTAAGTATTAGTATTATTAGTAAGAAACATTTATGTAAGAAGATTTAGATATATTTTTCTTACAGATTAAGATTTACTAAGTTTAGTTCTCGTAAAGGATAAGAAATTAAACTATTTTAGTGATATTATACATTAAGACATTTAATTCTCAAAGAAGAATACAATTTATTTCTTTCTTTCTTATACAGTGTATAACCTAACCTAACAGTTTTACACCCAATTGACAATTATTTAATTCACTTGTTATGAGAAATACAAGTAAAATTTATAACTGAATAACTCTATTACAAAATGGAAGTCATTAACAAAGTAAAACTGTATAATAGATGTTATAAGTATTCTAAATCAAAACTGTGTTGTGCTATTCTTATAGTATTTAGTTTTATTTACATAATGTTATAATACCTTACACTATATATGCAACCTTAGTTCTGTAAATATTTTACCTACTCACAAATTATAAAAAAATTACGTTTTGCATAATTATGGTTAGTGGTATTGACTATAATGATTGATTTGTGCATTATGTTATGACTAAGGTTCACAGCTTAAGTATTCGTTCCAGAACGAGGAAGAAATTGAAGCTAAACCTCAAATCAATAACAATTGTAAGACCGGGTTATAGCTGTCATTTTGGGACCAATTTGTTTATAATAATAAATAAATAATTAATTATATTAGAAAGGAATCTATATTTATATTGTTTTTATTTTAATTTCTTATATTATATAAGAAATCAAAATCATTAGTGTAAAAACATTTTGTTGTTATAAAGTAGTGAATAAATTTATCCCACTTACACTAAGTTTGATCACTGTAATTTATCAAATAAATTATAGCTACCCCGGTCTTTGTTATTACTCAATCCAATAGTCAACACTTTATATTATTTTTTTAATATTTCGTGTGTCCGCCATTTTGATCGATTACAGCTTGCAACCGCGAACCCATGGAGTTTATTAATTTTTCACATAAATTTAGACCCCGTATAGAATCCCATACCTGCATGCAGTGAGTACTCAGTACTTCCTTAGTCCTTTCGTTCCTATTGTCCCACCTTTGAACCATAACGCCCCATAAATTTTCAATGGGGTTTAAATCTGGCGATCTCGCAGGCCAAGGAATAATCTGTATATCCGATTGCTGGCTAAACCACTCTTGCACAATTATGGAACGGTGTATAGGACAATTGTCCTGCACGAACGTTATCACTGGCATGTCTTCTACAGGAAAAACATTCCGTACGGTGGGCAACATGACGTCATTCAGCACATCTATGTAGTTTACACTGTTTGCACGACTGGGTATTACAGTAAGTTCTCCTGGTCCTGCAGCACTCATCCATCCCCAAATGTTCACTGTTATACGACCGGATTCAGAGTTAAGCACAACGTGATCACTATCATAACGCGTATTATTCCTACGCCACAACCTAACTCGCCCATGCTGGCTAGACTTGAAAGTCTTTTTATCACTGAAGATGACTCCGTTGCTCCAGTCGAAATTTCTGTATTTCAAAGCGAACTCCAATCGTGCTCTTTTATTAGCTTCGGTTAGCAATGGCTTAATAGCATGTCGACGATAATGCAGACCTTCACTATGAAGAGCACGATACACCGTCCGCAAAGATGTATCAAACAACTCTGCGTAATATCTTGTTGGTGTAAAGCCATTTTCCTCATAACCTTGCACCATAAGTTGACGCTGGTCTGAGTCAATATGGCGTCTTCTGCCAGATCTACTACGGTGTTCCAACGAACCCTCTTCTTGAAACCGCTTTATCCATAAAGTGACAGTCTTTACCTATAAGGGAAATATATTATTTATTATTTTCGTGTATCGATAACCATGGATAATAAAATAAATAACGAACAGTGATTTTAAAACATTACTTACGTTTAAGCCAGTTTCTCTCGAAATTTCAGAATAATTTAAGCCTTGATTATGCAATGCTATTATTTGGGCCCTCGTAGCCATATCAATATTTGAACGCGAACTCATGATAAAAATAAATATTAAAAACTTGTAAACGCAATCGTAACTGAACTCACTCATAGATAGTAAAGAACATTATGATTGAACAAAAAGATTTAATTTTTACACAGTCAATATTAAACTACCCTCAATTCTTTTGAGATTTATGATACGGGTTAAAGTCACTTAACAACTTCAATATAATAAAGAGAAGGATAATTTCAACTCAATGCGTAATGACGCAATGGTCCAGTGGCTAATGGTATCGGTAAATTTTATGCCACCGAGTTCGAATCCTAGTTATTACGTGCTTTGCTTTATAAGGTTTGTAATGTCGTAGGAGAATTTGTGTTAAAATTGAGTAATATTGTAACTAGCAAAAAACAAGATAATGTTCTTGTATATTTTCCAATCCAACTACTATACTAGCGCCATCTATGTCATCCAAGACATATTATTAAGGCGATGAAACCCTGTACAAACGATTTTGGTTTGGAACTCTCCATGCACTTCTGTCTTCATGTGTACCTGCCACTAACTAGGGGGTCTACTCCAAAGCGATAAACCGAAGTATCGGCCGAACGTTCGGATGTTCCATACTACATTTTTTTAATATTTTGTTCGGGCGATTCGGATCCGACCAAACGTCAAAATGAAGTTCGTTTGGACCCGAACCGAGCGACTGAAATAAAAAAAGTGTACTATGAACCATCCGAATATTCGGCCGATACTTCGCTTTATCGCTTTGGAGTAGAGTTTTTTTAAGTCGAGAGAAAAGGTTACTTCTAGCTAAGCGTGCCCCATAGCTGACCTAATCAATGTTTACTATCAGGGAAGGTACTTAGTGGTCAAATTGCCAATCAATAATAATAATTTAAAAAAAACGAGAGATTTCGTGGGATACCCGGTTGGAACGTTGGTCGTTTTTGCACACTTGGCGAATGAGAGCTTGATGTGATGAAACAAAAGTGTCGTGACGGTCAAAATGTTACTTTTTTTTTTGGTCTAGCTCTCATTTGCCAAGTGTGCAGAGTATAACGAGCGATAAGGAACCTCGTTCCAAAAGAAACCATACAAAATTAATCCCTTATAGAAAACCCCAAAAACACTTTCACCAACCTAGGGGTTGAACCCAATAGCGCTTAGCATTCTAGCTTGTGATCGCCAAATCAACCCTCGTTTTCCCAAGAATTTTACTTTAAACAAAAAAGAAAATCCATTCAAAACTTTTCAGTGTTATGAATAAAATTAATTTCCAGACTTTCCTTCGAAAGACAAAAGTAAGTAATGTCGTATGGTTTAGGTTATTTGGCTTCCAAGTTTGTTATGGATAAAAGTTTCACAAACAATTACATCGATTTCGGTACAGACTTATCGCAGAATTTACAGAGTTTGATAAGCAAAGGAGTGGAACTCTCTACCTGCGTCTGTGTTTCCGAAGGCATACAACCCCGATCTCTTCAGACTGAAAGTGAACAGGCTTCTTCTGGGTAAGCTCGCTCCATCGTCGACTTTGTCTCTGTCATCTCTGACCTAGACTATAGTCAAGAGCAAACCTATCTCAAATAAAAAAAAAAAACTTTGGAATCGGGTACTTACGTAATATACCTACTAAGTAATTAGCTCTTTATAAACAACCGAAGTTTAAATTTTCATGAATGGAAATAGATTTTATTTGTAGACATAACTTCATGTCACGCCTGTATTCCTTGAAAGGTTAGGCAGTTTTGTGTGCCTACAACGTGTTCCTTTTGATATCCCATAACTCTAGGGGGTCATTGTACTCATGATTATGAACAACTTTTACTATGGGACAAAACCTGACAACGGCAAAAAAAAATCAGCTGTTCCCTACATTTATGTTCGCATAACTCGTCAAAATGTAGGGAACACCTGATTTTTTTTTTCGCGGTTTCAGGTTTGGTCCCATAGTAAAAATTGTTCATAATGATGAGTGCAATTGACCCCTTAGTTTTATGAGATATCAAAAGGAACACCTTGTATAGGTACAGTCATGAGCAATAACATAGAAACGCCCTTAAAATTCTAATTCATGTAGCAACATTAAATCGCAAAAATAAGTATGCTAACTGTGTCCAAAAATTATGTAAACGTTAAATTGTGTCAAAATTAACTAGACATTTTTGTCAAATTTTCGCAAACAATAGATTTCCAAAGAATAATATTAACTTTTAGTTCCGTAATGATGAACCCAAGGAAATTTCAAAAACATGTTTACAGTACAGTTTCGAAATTATGTAAACAATTACAAAGCAGCAGTTTCGAGCAGCTTGAGCTCGGAAATAAGTCACAATTTGGGAAAACCGCTTTTAACTGCACGCCATAAACAACAGCGACTACAATTTGCTTGAGAATATCTGAACTACGATTTCATCAGAGCCATCTTTTCTGATGAAAAAGTGTTTGTTTCTTCTGCTGATGGACGTTTGTCTTTATGGCGGCCTAATAACACTCGTTATTTGGATAAAAATATACTGCCATCAAGAAGAAGTGGCCGGATAAGCTTGGGCGTTTGGGGCTGGATGGCAGCCAGTGGACCCGGTGAATTGGTAGAGATCAGTGGACGAATGAATAGCGAGCAATATACCAGTATTTTAGACGAAGTTTTACTGCCTAGTCTGGAGGTATACTTTCCCGAGCTGACGCCTATTGATTTTGTGCAGGACAATTCAGGGGTCCATAATTCTCGATACACTCAGGCCTGGTTTAGTCGTAACCGAAATTGAGTGAATTCGTTGCCGTGGCCGCCTAAAAGCCCAGACCTCAATCCTATTGAGAATTTGTGGGGGCTGATGGTCCAAGAGTGGGACAGCAACCAAGCTAGAACCAGAGAAGCCTTGGTCAGACACGTCCATGAGATACCTATGGGATAGTTTTAGAGGCAATAACGTATGTAACAATATGGTTTCGTCAGCAGGAAAGGTTGCAAGATGTTATAAACGCTGAAGGTGGCTACACAAGATTTTAATTAATTTAAGTACCGATACTTTTTCTTTTTTTTTTCGCGGGTGGAAAATCATCGAATAACCAGTGTGTGTGAGAGTATCAGACTTCTACTGACTAAAAACCACCCATGTTCCTTCTTAGCCCTTGTGCCGAGGCCGCGGTATCTCTTTCGAACAACCCGCAGCCCCGACGGGACCCGCAGTCCCGACGGGAAGTACCGATACCTCGTATTTAAAATGAACAATAGTTATGTGTAGCGATAGTGACTTACTTGATTAAATTGTGATTTAAAATAAATGATTATAACTACGCTATTATATTTAATAGGCTTTATTATTAATCATTACGTTTGGTAACGAATTACAACACTGATTTCGTAAGCCCTTGTTTTATTGCAGTAACCAACCCCTGTTTATTTATAAAACTGTAATTATTACTGTAATAAACTTAACAAAAACCCCAAATACAAAAAAATGCCCTGAGAATGCCTTGTGGCATTAAGTCCACCTATGTACCACTCTTGTGCATGAAGTTTAAATAAATAAATAAATAAAAACAGGAAAAAGTAGGTATACACTTTCAATACCATTTTAATGTATACATGACAATTCCAATAACACGTATACAGTTTGTATTACGTGTATATATGTTATAGAAATTGTCATGGATAGTAAAAAATTACATTGTAAGTGTAAACTTTTATTGATTTTGTTTTGTTTACATTACTGTGAAACCAATGTATACCCAGTTCTGACACAGTTTGATGGTTAGGTAATTTAGAAGAAAATATCGTACACATATTTTTTTAATGGTAGAAGTTAAGATATTTTAGAAAATGTGACAATGTATATATATTATTGCTCGTGACTGTACACCCACGTTTCGCCAGTTATGTTTAAATCCTATGTGATAGGGGGCGAGCCTATTGCCATCAACCGAGCCCAAATCCAGACTCCGGGTTGCTACTGAGAAATTTCAGATAGAAAAACCCAATAACACTGGCTGACCCGGGGATCCATCCCAGAACCTCATACTCAGCAGTAGCGCTTGCGACCACTAGACTAGACTTGTTTATTACTAACTTGTTTATCGAAAAAGATGTTTGTGAAAGCGCGTTCGGGGAAGAACGGTGAGCTTACGAGAAGTAGGTACCAACGAAGGCCAAGCAGCACTCTTGCACTCCGGTTGGAAGGGTGGGCAGGTATAGGAGTCGTTCTTGTGCCAGTGTAGATATTCAAGGCAGAGTCCGACCGAAAAAATTTTTTTTTCGACCGTAAATGAAAACCAGATTCGGCCTGATTTGCATTTTCGACCGAAAACCGAAAATGCCCAAAAAAGGGTAATTTTTGCTGAAAAGGAGAATGGGCAACGAACTATGGGTTTATGCCCTGAAGTTCAATAGCCATAAGATATACACCAATTGAAAGAGCTTTTCGAGGAGAACCTTTGCTACTAACACGACTTTTGCCAAATATTAGTGAGTTCGGAGTTAATGACTTAAATCGGTGACAACTTGGGCACCGTAGTTAAGAAATTCTTGGCGGCTAATAGCCATACGATATACACCAATGGAGCTTTTCAAAGAGAACCTTTGCTATTAACACGACTTTGGCCATCTATTAATCAATTCGGAGTTAATGACCTAAATAGGTGATTTTCAATAATTCTTAATTACTCACATTTAGAGCTCTGTAGCTCCTTACGTACTAAAAATCAAAAGACGTCTTCATAATAAGAAATTTTTCCCTTGAAGAAATCTTTCTATTGGCACATATCTCAACGCTATTGGGGGATGCGGCAGGCGTAACGTTCTGTCCGGCCAACCGACTCTTAAAACATTGTTACTAAAACAGCATCTAGGAGGCCAATGTTTTAAAATGTTCCTTTATAGGCTTAAACAATGATGTTTGGAAATAATTAAGGAATAAATTAAAATTAATCAATTGACGAACTACCAGAATTTTGTGTCTGTGTGTCGTCTGTTTCCGAACGTATACAACCCCGATCTCTTCAAAGTGAGAGTTAACAGGCTTCTTCTGGGTAAGCTCGCTCCATCGTCGACTTTGTCTCTGCCATCTTTGACCTAGACTAGAGTCAAGAGCAAACCTATCTCAAATTAAAAAAAAAATTCAATAATTCTTAATTACTCACATTTAGAGCTCCGTAGCGCCTTTCGTACAAACAATCAAGAAAAGTCTTCATAATAAGAAATATTTTTTTTTATGAGATGTTTCCATTGACATATACCTTAACGCCATTGGGCTTCAGGGCAGAATCGCCCAATCTCCTTTCCAAAAAGCGAAAACGACATTCGGTTGAACTCTAATTTACAGATACTTGTAATTTTTTAGCTTTGTCTCTGGCTTACCACCTGCGAACCTGCGATGCCTTTAGTAAAGGCGCGACACACGATCGCGATTCGACACAAAGGCACCGCGTGTCGCGCAACGAGCGGTGCATTTGTGCCAAAGTCAAAGTCAAGTTCAAATAGGCACATTAAAGGCAGTTTTGAAGGCGTCGCAAGTCGTGTTTTAAGGAGCCTCAATGCGGATGTCCAAAGGCGGTGGTGACCACTCGGCTCTAAGTCAACCACTAGCTCATTTGCAACCAATAACAAAAACAAACCATGTAACGAACAAGGCATACTTACATACTAATATTCTGCATTCTAGCATCCACTATTATATTTTACCTAATCCCCAAATGTTTGTTTGTGTCCCCAATACAATGGGGAAGGTCGGGCAAAGCTAATTGTAGATGGCGTGATCATAGCTAGGTCCCCACGCCCTACAATAAATTTGACATTTGGTTCATTCATGAGTTTACTTTTATATCGCTATTTCGTTATTTTCGGTGATTTCAACATTTTAAATCAAGTAAATGAGATGGAAAGTGTCAGAATTTAAAACCATAAATATATCCTGAAACTCACTTTCTTCAAAATGTTTCTACTCTGTTTATTTTATAAAACATCTCTACGAATAGCTTTAATCCACCATCTTTTAATTATAGGGTCTCTCGGGAAATGGTGGACTCCCATTTCGGAGTATTTAGTAACACAACAACGCATCATTTTCGCAAAAATAAAATAAAACCACTCACGCCTTGTTTTATTGGCTTGTGTTGGGAACTAGCTACGACAGCGCCATTTTGACAGTTGCCTTCCCCATCATAGTTTGTATAAATTGAAAACCGCGTGTATGTATGTATAATGTGTGTGCGTATGTATTTACGGCTTTACAGCGGACGTTACATCTTATCGAGTGTCATCTGCCTAGCCTTTTCCCAACGATGCAGCTAAATACCAGTATTTTACATCGAGCGACTGCCTATCTGACCTCCACAACCCAGTTACTGGGTAATACGATACTCCTTGGTAAGACTGGTTGACAGACTTTTGGGCTTCTGACGACCCGTAACGACTGTCAAATATTTACGAATGATAACCGAGACCAACGGCTTAACGTGCTTTCCGAGTCCGTCTTGGTATGTAAAGATGGATTGTATAATTGCATAGCACATGTGTGAGCACTATGTACCTACCTACTATAAAGCTACCATTAACTGGGTATATCTTTCATTGACTTGAATTTGCCCTGGCGACTGAGAGTATGTCATGCTCACTCAAATGTCTCGCTGGTGGTGGCGTGTGTGTTGGATCATTAAGTTCTCTTCAAAATGGTTGAGCTGAATGGTGCTGATCCATGCGTCATGTTCGTGAACGCGCGCCGTCAGTAGGGACTGGTCATCTCTTAGCTACCACGGCTTATTTTAATTTTTGAATCGTTTTTGGTTTTTACCTTTTAACGTGCACGTCTTTCTACATTGTTCTCACATACTTAATTTCAACATGAATGATGTGACCAATATTTTGTAACAATACTTTGATTTAAAAGAGTGTCCATGGAGTTTCTTGTCCGTTCTTCTCCATAGAGATCTACACTTTGGAATGGGCAACTAGCTTCAACTTTCTGACTAACTGACCGACTCTTTGACAATTCAAAAGTGCCTGTAATTGGTTTATTCGAAATAAATGCTTTGAGTTTGAGTTTGAGGTCACCCATCCACGGACCAACCGCGGCAAGCGTAGCTTAACCTGATCGATCGACCCGTGCGGCTGTTATTACTTAGCCACGAGCCCCACATGTTATCGAGTGTGTAGGGTTATGTTATTATAAAGCTGTATCAAATAGCGATACTATTAATTAACTATCAAGATAATATATATAATTAGATTTGCATGTAACTAAACACGTTAAATGAATATTATGTTTTTATTTAGGTATCAGATAAAGGACCCTCTTAACAGGGTATGTTCATAATCAGCCTATAATGTTCCCACTGCTGGAACACAGGCCTCCTCTCTGCGAGAGGGAATGGGCTGTAATCCACCACGATGTCACATGTCTTCGAATTTTTGGTTCTAGGACATACCGGTTGCCTCACAATGTTTTCCTTCACCGTTTTGAGACCTAACAGGGTATGTGAAGCGGAGGAATGAGGAAAATGTCGTGAGGAAAGTTTTGGGTATGAATGTGGAGGCTATAAGAGTAGGGGAAGACCAGAGAAGCGATGCGACTGCGATGGACTGCGTGAAAGATGATTTATGATTAGAAAGGGGTGCCGAGATGATGATAATATCGCGAATAATTGAAGAAAAAACATATTGCGCGCCCAAATAAACTAAGATGAAGCCAGTCAAACGATGATACAGGACCCATTTACCAAAAATTAAGCATCAAAAAATATGATAGGTTTCTTTGATTATCAATTTTCAATCATTTGAATAGCAAGCATTTAACCCGAGAGATGAATGCTTGCATTATTAATATTTAATAATAAAACTTTTTCTTTTTATAAAACTCAAATTTTAATGAAAAACGGAACAGAAACGAAATAGTAATGACGATAAAACATATCAGAAGCCAGCAGGCGGTTTATTTTACGACTGAGAAAAAATATTGCTACACGACAAAATTCCGGGACTACTTCTGACGATGTTGCTACAGAATTAAATAAATGTACTTTAATAATATTCTTTTGTTTTAGGAAGTTACCGGAATTCAGTTACCTTAACAGTTTTTTTTTTAAGAATGTGAAAGATATAACATACTTTTATTTATTTAAGAGGATATCGCGCGCGCAGTGGCGCCCTCATCGTTTGTTTGGTTATTTCTTTCATTTTAGAATGAAAATGCATAAAATAAGCAGGATATGTTGAGCTCCACAAAATTATACATTATTATTATTACAAAGAGTAGTTTTACATTGGTCGGCATTTATGATAGCGCCATTTGTCGTGGCTCCAAACGACTAAAGTCAAATGGAGCGATTGGACATCCAAAGTTTTTCATCGTGTCAACGGATTTTAACATTCACAATCTAATTTTGGATGTACATCACGCCATTCGGCGCGATGGACTGACCGTGAATGCCCACCTTTAATTTTTATTATAATCTATTTAACGGAGCTTAGTAGCCACTATGTTCCGTTTTAAGGATTATAATAAAACTTAACCTGTTTAACCCAGGGACACCTTTTGGCTTCAGCAAATTCAGCAGGTCAAGGGCTCCCATCCGCAGTTTTGTGTGGGAGCCCTTAACCTGCTGAATTCTGCTGACGCCTCGAGGTGTCAGCGGGGATCAACAAACAATGTAAAACTACTGTTTGTAATAATAATATCGTATAATCATGTGGAGCAAAACATATCTTGCTTATTTTCGGTATTTTCATTAATAACGAAACAAACGATGAGGGCGCCACTGCGCACGCGCGGTATCCTCGTAATGAAATACTTTTCTTTCATGTTAGGTATGCACATAGTTGTAGGGAGTTATTTTCTGATATCCGTTGTACAAGGAATTTCCGCCCTGTATAGTATAAGTGACCTTTTGTACTAGAATGGCAAACAATGGTCCACACAATGGTTACCACTGTGTATAAGTAGTCGACACTTGCAATATCAAATCATTTTCGATTGTTGTGATCTTTAGAAAAAATGCTGAGTTGTTGCTTATTTATATATAATTAGGTATATATTATTATATTTATAGTTTGTAATAGGTATATGTATTCCTCAATTTCTCATAATTGCACCTACAACTGTTTGTCTCTGCATCACACAAAGGTTGACTGGTAGAAAATGCCTATGGCATTAAGTCCGCCTCTGTACTTTTCTGTGCATGAAGTATTAAATAAATAAATAAATAAAGGCTCCTGCAAACAGGCGTGACACGCGACGCGACATAAAGCCACCGCGTGTCGCACGACGACCTGTGCCATTTTGTCACGCACGATTCGCGTCGCATGTCGCGCCTGTTTGCAGGAGCCTTTAGTCGTAATTTCAGCGCTTCAATTCAGAACTTAGCAATATGGTTTGGTGGCAGAAATATAGTCGCAACAAAATTCACTTAAGGACCTGTTTGCACTACTCACTAAAATGTAGGTTCATAAAAAAACATAATTTCGTTACCTGTAGACCGCTGCGCGCTGCTACGTACGGTTGTATAACACTGTCAAAACATCTGTGCACCTCGCTGGAATGCAATACCCCTCGCGCTTCCCACTTCACCTCACTGCACTCGCCTCGTCACCATACATACCGTACCAGAGTGCCGACATGACGTCATCGACACTAGGTGCACAGATATTTTGACCGGGATATACTTACACAGGTGACACAGGTATCTTTCAAGATATCTAAGGTATACGAGCTAGGTTATGCCGTCATAAACTTCAGTGGTATTTATAAGCATCTAATTTAAAGGAGATTGACCAAGTGACTTTTTTTTTTTTTTTTTTGTGGATGGGAAATCATCAAATGACTTCTCCCGCTCTGGGCGGAGCGGGAGGGCGTGTCAGCCTTTTACTGACTAAAACCCACCCGTGTTCCTTCTGTTGCCTGTGCCGGGGCAACGGTAACTCTTTCGAACATCCCGCAATGACCAAGTGACAAAGAAACCTAGTACGGTATGAAACATGTGGTGGCTCAAAGATTTATGGTTTAATTTAAAGGATGAACTGAATGAATTTGGATGGATTTGAAGGTTGACTGCCTCGTTGGTCTACTGGTCACAGCGCTACTGCTGAGCATGAGGTTCTGGGTTCGATTCCCAGGTCGGGCAAAGTGTTATTGGGTTTTTCTATCTAGGATTTCTCAGTAGCAGCCCGGAGTCTGGATTTGTGCCCGTTTGATGGCAATAAACTCGCCCCCTATTACATTGGACTTAAACATAACTGGCGAAATGTGGGTGTACTATAGGAACACCTCTGCCTAACCCTTCGGGGAAACAAGGCGTGATGTTATGTTATGTTTAAAAGATGATTTTAGGGTTTTTGAAAGTAATTTACCATTTCATCATAATTCTCAGCATTACACGGTCACGAATTATGTCCCAAAGTCTAGGTCTAGAATGGGATTTCTTAGTGACTTTTTGACACAGTGTAATATTATATTAAAGCTAGTAAATTCAAAATACGAATTAGCCAAAATGACGTTAGAGCATTTTTAATACTTGTCGAATTTTATTTGGATGGGAAATCATCAAATGACTTCTCCCGCTCTAGGCGGAGTGGGATGGGCACGCCACAATTGCGGCGATAAGTCCCCTCTTTGAGGAGTGGCTGGAGAGGCGCCACGGCGTCCTCACCTTCCGCCTGACGCAGGTCCTCACCGGACACGGGTGCTTCGGGAGGTACCTGTTCCGGATAAGGCGGGAAGAAACGCCCGGGTGTCACCACTGTGTGGATCGCCCGGAGGACACCGTGGAGCATACGGTGGAGGTCTGCCCGGCTTGGGCGGAGCACCGCCGTGTCCTCGCGGAAGCGATCGGCGGCGGCGATCTCTCGCGTCCGGCCCTGGTCCAGGCCATGGTACGGAGCGAGAGTGCATGGGAAGCCATTACCTCCTTCTGCGAAGCGGTAATGCTCGTGAAGGAGGAGGCGGGACGCGTGAGGGAGAGGCAAGCTTTGCACTCTCACGCCCCTAGTCGCCGTAGAAGACGCCCTGGGCGTCGGGAATTGGCAGCTGATTCCCGGCCACCGTAGGCGCGGGCTTGTGGACGGCGAGCAATGGGTAGCTCGCCGTCCGGTAAGGACCAAGCCCGAGTCGACGGCGCGTCGTGCTCCACGCGCGCCTCAAAGAGATGTCAGCACTATTGACGGGGTCCGCTGGGGCCGATGCCAGCTAGGGTTGCGGGATGTTCGAAAGAGTTACCGTGGCCCCGGCACAGGCAACAGAAGAAACACGGGTGGGTTTTAGTCAGTAAAAGTCTGACACGCCCTCCCGCTCCGCCCAGAGCGGGAGAAGTCATTTGATGATTTCCCATCCACAAAAAAAAAAAGGCGGAGTGGGAGGGCGTGTCAGACTTTTACTGACTAAAACCCACCCGTGTTCCTTCTGTTGCCTGTGCCGGGGCCACGGTAATTCTTTCGAACATCCCGCAACCCCGATTGGGTCGAATGAAGGCTGATGTAGAGGCTCTAGAGTTAAGTACAAATTCGAGAATTCACATGTAACAGATCATCGAACAAATTGTAGGTACATTTTGTTGGACGGATAATCCATAGTGAACAACTCATCATCATCATCAACCTTAAGCAGGCGACTGCTGGACATAGGCCTCTCCAATTTCACGCTATTCAAATCGATTCTCGGCAACTCTCATCCGGCCGCTACCAGCCACTCTGCGAAGATCGTCGCTCCACCTAGCCTGAGGGCGTACATTTCGCCAGTAATAATTTAATCTCCGTAATTATAAAAGTAGCCATTACCGGTGACAAATCCAAACTCCGGTGTGCTTCATGGTATAACACTTTGCCTGAACCGGCGATAAAACGGCAGCAGTCGGGTTTGCGATCCCTTGAGCAAAACAGAGGTCAGAATTCAACATATAACGAGCCCAATAATATAATGAGCTCTACAAAACGTCTTCTGCTGAATATGATAACTTGCAATGGCACGACTGTAAAGATGATATTCCTTTGACACATTCACATCTATTAAAATTACTATAAAAATAAATAAAATTGACGTGTCTGTCTGTAACGTCAAAGTAACAGTAAGTTTTTGTCTGTCTGTTTGTTCCGGCTATTCTCCGAAACGGCTGGACTGATTTTGACGGGACTTTCACTGGCTGATAGCTGATGCTATAAGGAGTAATTTGGGCAAATTTATTTTCTGAAAAATAATTAGGGTGCCGCGCAAAAAAAAAACCCATGAAATTGTGAACAAAAGCAACGCGACGGGTTTTATTACAATGTGGTGTTATTAACCGACTTCTTTTAATATATTGTGTATCTTACGACTTCCACGCCAACGAAGTCGCGGGGTACAGCCAGTATTATATAAATTCATTAACCATTAATCTCTCCCACGTGCAGAGCAAAATACAATAAATATTTGATTTAAATTCACCGGAATCCGCCACTTTATGTTAACAAAATTATAACAAAGTTGCTATGGACAAACAGTGATCGATACGAACGTAGATTGGGAAATAGATTGGCAATCGCTTTTATTTTAACAATTCCACTATATCCAGTCCGTTGATCTAGTTTCCTAGAAAACGAATTTTTATGACAAATAGTACAATAGATATTGTTGAACTTTTCCTACTGTAAAAAAAAATGCACAAAATGTGCTTTATTTCACAGTAAGAAAAGTAAAGGTGAACTATTTTTGGAAAGAAATTCTTCAACGAGGCTTGCAGTAGGAGTAAACTGGTAGAAACCGTCACGTAACGAAAAAGCGTTATGGCCGAAATAAACATTCTCAAGTATCAAAAGTTTTTGTTTTTTAATACGGAGTCATCTATGTAGTATAAGTTTTTAGCTTGCTAAAATCTTATACTAGATGGCTAAAAAATAAAAACAGTATACAGCGAAAGGAATTTCGTTCCAATCGTGTCTCTCATTCAAAAATGAATTCTATAATTTGTAATTTTTTTTCTGTTTTTTTTTTCTTATTTATAGTTTTAGCTTCTAAAATATAAGTGATTTGGTCATAAACACTGATAACTTATGTTTAAAATAAATAAATAAATGAATCATTTGGATGAAAGACACGGTTAGATCTTAAAATGGGTAAACAACAAAAGATACTTTTTCTCCCGGTTTTTTATACCTATCCACGCGAACGGTCTCGCGGGCAAAAGCTAGTAAAAAAATTCATCTAAAAGTTTAGTCGGACAATGGGTAGCTCTGCTTTTGAGTATGTTTTACCCAATCAACCTGTGGGCGTAATGTTTCATTGATTTATTTAACGACAAATTAAGCATTAGCCGGACTGTTGGTATCCGTATTGCCACATTATTTTGTGTCTCTCAATTGGAAATTCAGTGAGTGCTGCTCTGTTGGGATTCTAAAATGTAAATAAAAAGTGTGCACGAGACTTAGTTTATTTCCTGTGTTTCGAAAAATATATTAAAAAAAAATACGATTTTATGTTGCTCTAGGTTTTGTATGTATTTTTGTAAAAATATAAATGCAATTTTCGAAACCTATCTCATCATCATCATTATCATTCCTACCCTTATCCCAACTTATTTAGGGTCGCCGTAACATGTCTCTTTCTTCCATACTTCTCTATTATTCTTCTTTTTTCTTATTTTTCTTCGACACTTATCTACTTACCTCGCTGACTAGTCGACTGCCTCTTTAGTCTAGTGGCTGCAAGCGCTACTGCTGAGCATGAGGTCCTGGGTTCGATTCCCAGGTCGGGCAAAAAGTTACTGGTTTTTTCTATGTGGAATTTCTCAGTAGCAGCCCGGAGTCTGTATTTGTGCCTGGTAGATAGCAATAGGCTCGCCCCCTATTATATGGGACTAAAACATAATTGGCGAAATATGGGTGTACTATAGGTACACCTCTGCCGTACCCTTCGGGGAAACAAGCCGTGATTTTATGTATGTTACCTATCTACTTCAAAGAAAAAAGAAGGTTTGTGAGAGTTTCGTACCACAAAAGGAAAAACGGAACCCCTACAGGTCTGTCTGTCTGTCCGTCTGTCTCAGCCAATTTGTTCCGAAACAAATGAACCGATTAAGTTGAAATTTGGTACTCATATTAATTTTGTGACACAAATACGGACGTCTAATGTAAATAACAAAAACAAAAAGATTACCCTAACTGCTGAAAGGCCTGCCGATTACAAGCAGTATGCAACGCAGGATAGTGAATGGCGCATGAAAACATCGCGTTTCATTGGCATTTTAATCAAAATTTGGCTATAAAATATCTAGAACGGAAAGTTAGTTTCAAATAAACGAATAGAATAATATTATATTACAATGCGAACGTCCAAAGCATAATGTTTCAGCGTTTCCCTTTAGAGATGCTATATAAAATGGGACAGTAAAATCATGCTCGGACGAGCAAGGCACAAATAAATAAATAGAAATATTCCCTGTTGGAAACTTTTGCTGGATGGAGGCACTTATTTACCTGCATCGGCAGCTAAATAAGTTTATAAAAGTATAAGTAAATTATTTGTTATCTAATCTGTTCAATCAACAAAGGCTTTGTCAGAACGTCATTTGAAAAACTTTTTTATTTACCAAAAATATACAACCAACTTCCAAAACAAAAAAAAAACACTACAAAGTGAAAAGAGTTACTTGAAAAAATTAAATCGACTTCAAAAATGATAAATTAACTCTAATTATAAAATAAATTTAATTTCGGAAGTCGGTGTCTTGGGATCTGTATTGTAGTTTTTAGCCACCGTCTTCCGAAATTAAAGTTATTTCATAGTTATGAGTTAATTTCTTTTTGAAGTCGATTTATTTTTTTTAATTAATTTTTTATTTCGTTATTTTTAGTTTTATGTAAAACTGGAATATTTGTTTGATCTAGTCTAGTTACTATTTTTGTTGTTAATATTCCACTAGAAGTTGGCCAAGATTTTGAGAGGCTTTTTCTTTGACCCGTAGCTGGTATTAATAAGCCAGGCCGTCACACTTTTCCGGCCCATCATGCTCCAGGCGCCACCGCACCACGCACCAGTTCGCGTGGTGCGGTTGTGGATGTCTTGTGTCTTCAATTTTTTGGTTCTAGGACATGTCGCTTTCCTCACAATATTTTTCATCACCGTTTTGAGAGCAGTGGTAATGAAATGAATTGCAATAAATTAAGTGCTAGCCTGGGTTCGAAGCCACGACCTACAGCTCGGGGCCGTAACCTCTGTGCCACCACTGCTCTCGTGAATTCACCTTCGTCTCATAATATCTAAAATGTTCCTCCGAACCGCATTTAACAAAATTTTGTTTCAGTGCCAAAAGGGGAATAGCTTAGGTGCGGTTCACTCAGGTACAGTTGAAATTGGTGCTCTAAGTGGAATACGTTAGTTAAATGAAATAAAAAAAAGTTAAATAAAAAATAAAATTATACACATGGCATAAGTTTTTACCTGTCTCTTTATAATACATGTAGATTCGGATATTCTCTTCCTCTCTGTTTGTCTAATTTAAATTACATTTGGCCTATTTTCTTTGAACAACTTGCTTAGTTACGAGCTTGTTAATTAGTATGGGAGTTCGTAAATAGTAAAGCGAAAACGTTCCTGGAATTATTATTCACCCTGTGGAGTGTGTATTACTAAAAAATAAAATAAATTTAATTCAGACAAAAATGATTGTCCATAATTTGTTACAATATATTAATTTTCTTAAAACTATGTTAGTAACGTAGTAAACTATGTTACTAAGCCTACGCTGTCAGTCTGTCTGTCTTGCACAAGGCTATATTTATATTATATTTTTAACCGTTATAATAAGCAGCCAATTTTCCCAACATAGGTGTCTGTTACCATGACCTTTATGTCATAGCAAATAGTAAAATAAGGTACAGTATTATAATTTTGGTGGTAAGGAACTCCTAAGTGCGCAAGTTCGACTCACACTTGGCCGGCTTTTAGGAAGAAAAGGTATTGTATCGAAAATAGAATCACAAGGCTTAATTATTATAATTAAAGACGAAACAAGCCTTCATTTTGTTTTCTTTTGACATCGAATGTTAAGCCAAAACCTGAGGAACATAATAAAAGGCTTTAGATATAGCCAATTAGTGCGCTCTGTTCATTGGTTTTCACAGTATTCATTTCCAACGAAACGATGGATGGACTGTGTGAAATATTATATGGCTAAAAAGGGAGTGACTACCGAGATGACGACTTAAGGCATACGCACACCGGGACGGAATGGCAGAGGATTTAAATGTTTACCAAAGGACATCCAAACTTATCTAGTAGAATAATGACATAAATGCCAATGTTTTAAATTGATTCCGTGGCATTGAAAGGGAGCGCTGTGGCATCCCGCGGTGGGATGCCACAGCGCACTGCGGTATGCAACGGCACGCCGAAGGCCGCCATGACATGTCACGGGGTAAGGTAGTGCAAGCGGGAGGGAGTACATGCACACCACATTTGCGCCCGTGCCGCTACCCATATCACACGCATTTATTTTGAGGAGACAAGACGTGACATGGCATGCCGCAGCATGTCGCGGGATGTATTGGTAAGCCACCGGAATGCTACAGTATCTAAGCGGCTAGTGTGCGCTGACCGGTGGCAAAATCCTTTGTCATTCAAGAGACAGGGTAACGTAAATTGTCAACAGATGTACCGTGTACTTACATCAACATGTTCTACCATATCTAGTAGTTACCTACCTAACTTTGTATATCTTGCTTGTAACTAGTAATGTAATTTTACATTGAAATAAAGGAATAGTAACTGAAAATACGATAAAAAGTGAAAATTTTCCTGAGAATATTTCCGGTGGAATATGATTCAGTTGGTTTTCTTACCATCTGTACCTTCTCGATCAATAAACTATTTATTTATTTATTTTAATTATTTTATTCCATCCTGGTGTGCGTAGGCTTTAAAAGAGAAGTATGGAAGAAAAAGGCATGTTGCGGCGACACACACACACACACATACACACACACACACAGTACAGTGTCACACAGTATTTATCTAGATGCTTTTTTTTTGGCTTTGATGTAGGTAATTGTACTTTTTAAATATTGTTAGTTTTAAGTTCTTTTTCTATGTATCCTATGTTTTCTTTTTATATGTGATACTGTGTGCAGTTGTGGCATGTGCCAATAAACGTTTTTCTTTCTTTCTCTTTCTTTCTTTCTTTCAATCAAATATACAAAATTTTATAGGTAAGTTTGTCCTCGCATTTCTCCGAACTATAAATCGGTTTGCGACCATATTTTTTATTGGCTTATATTTACATCAGCTTAGGGAACAGAGCATGTACATATGATCAAAATCAGTTCAGTAATTCTCAAGATATTGATTAATACGTGTAAGTGTGACGGCCTGGCTTATTGATACGAGCTACTGGTGTCGTGTCAAAGGGAAAATATCTCAAAACCTTGGTCAAATTCTAGTGCAATATTTACAACAAAACTATTAACTACTTATTACAAAACAAATATTCCAGTTTTTACTTAAAACTAAAAATTACGAAATAAAAAAGTTATTTAAAAAAAATTAATTCGACTTCAAAAATAAATTAACTCAAAATGATGAAATAACTCTAATTTCGAAAGTTGGTGGCAAAAAAACTAAAATATAGATCCCAAGACACGACACTCGTACACAAACACACTTCAAAAAAAAAACCAACAAAAAATCCAATTCCAATTCAACTTATTTGTTGTTATGAAATAAAATCAATTGGAAACAAAAATTTGAATATGGAATACATACGTATCGCTAATGGCATTAAATTGAAACCACTGTACCTAATCTAAAGCAATTTAGATCATTGGTTGTTACTTCAGAAATCTCAGGCGATAAATCGTGTGTACGTGGGTCTTGCGAAATTAGTAAAAGGGATTGTCCTTCGGGGACGGATTACCCCTTGGCGTCAGCAGATCTTACCCCTAATTGATACCTCAAAGGGATTCCACACCTGGTAAATGTTTAGCTTCCGTGTATAATACCTTCTTGGAAATTAAAATATTGCTTTGCTGTTCATCTTACTGGTATATGTATATTGCACTGATTTTCAGCAAGTCCCGAACATTAACATTATTTTTATTTAGCTGTGCCCGCGACTTCTTTCGCGTGGATATCAGAAAACCACTTCTCTGTTTGAATCGGATTTCGTTCACAATTTCATGGGTTTCAATTTTTTTCGCGGAACCCTAATTATTTTTCTAAATTAAAAGTAGCCTAAATTACTCCTTATAACATCAGCTATCTGCCTGTAAAAGTCCCGTAAAATCGGTCCAGCTGTTTCAGAGATTAGTCGGAACAAACAGACAGACAAAAATTTTTTTTTTTTTTTGTATAACCGTATATACTTCTTTATGCATTTAGTAAAAAACTGTTATTTTGTCATTACATACAGACATTTCAATTTTATTTATTTATTTGTATGTATAATTATGTACCTATAGACAATATAGAGCAAAGCATGATGATATGAAGGTCCAGACTATCGAGATGATAACGACTACTAGCAAACCACGGAAGAAAAAAGAAAAAGATATGTTTTACCGACCCTTAACCAATTGAGATAGAGCAGGAGAATGATGACGTTGATAGAGCGAAGCAAGTAAAAAAAGCTCGACATTAAAAAAAAAATTGACTAACGCCTCTATGAATTAACCCTTTATAATTAATAAATAAACCAGCCAACTGCGTGTCGGACTACGCGCAATGAAGGGTCCCGCAGTTCAGATGGATTTATCCCAAAAACAAACTTAACATTGTAGTTGAAAAATATGTTCTCCCATATATCGATATACGTCACGGTCAATTCTCCAACTGCAAATGTAAGTTTTTAATCGCAAACAATTTTTTTTTATATGATAAAACTATAAATTCTGAAATTAAATTATCTATGAAACTATAAATTATCCATAATATGAACACTAGGAACAAACACAAATTTGTTGTACCTACAACACGGCACAAGGAAATAGGTGGCTCGTTCAGATGTCAATGTATACGTCTATATACCTACCGTAAGGCAGTCTTTCATCCTATGCACAATGTTACGGAAACACTCGGAGTTGCCTTACGACCCTAACGCCACTATTGAGCGTAGACGTGGGTGTAGACCGGACAGAGTTTGTGGCATAGTGCCGGCGAAACTTGAAGTGGTCCGGCGGCAATACAATTTGTTTAGTTCGAGGCTGTACAATGGGGTAAACAGTGTACTCCATATTCATTCTCGTTCTTATAGGGATTGTAAAAAACTCACTGATGACTGGCTTCAAACCCTCACCTATGAAGACCTGGAGAGATTGGTCAAACCCTGATTTGTTCCCAATATCGATATATTACACATAAATTAAGACACACTCATGCACACACACACATACGCACACATACTCACACACCTATGCGAACACCCACACGCATATAATGCATTTGCTCGTACCTACATATATTCACATTATTTTTTAACGTATTATTCTTTTTGTAATCTATCTCCTGTGTTTAGTATAAATTCTAGAACGCTATCGTCCTTTTCCTGAGGTGGGCGTTAATTCCTACGACACAGTATTTTACTAATGTAGGTATTATCGCACTAAATGTTATTGTCATACTGTGTTTTTGTTCAATAAATAATTTATTATTTATTTTTTTTTTTGATATTTCTCGGGACCCCAAGGTCCCGGACCTTTAGAAGGCATATGAGGGGCCGAAGCCAACTCGCAGAGGCCCGTTAGACGCTTTCGATGGAAATGAGGCACTAACCGACGATTATCCCTGTGCGTACTATGCAAGTGCACCCAAGGACAACCCCCGGATGGTGTAGGACTATTGCAGAATATGGAGACAAAAAAAAATTGGGCTATGGGTTTGGATGGCTAAAGTGGACTGGTTATCTAAAATTATGGAAGGACTATGGCCCCTGCCTGACCAATGTGTGATAAATACAATACACGGATAAAATGGCAGGGGGTGACTTGCACACTCAACAATGGGCCCCCGGAAACGGTCGCTAGCACATAGTGTCGTAGCGACAAGGGGGCAACATGTCTTGAGGTGCTTAAGAGGAGTGGAGAGGTATTCCACGGCTATCAGGACAATCCCGGAAGTACGGTCAAGATCCCTACCAGCATCTTACTGGACTACTTCCTTCCTCCGAGCACGTTTGCTCTTGCGAATCTCTACTCAAGCCAGCCAATAAAGGCAAGAATGAGGTGGGAGGTCAGTTCTCGTCAGTGTTCACTCCAGCCGGCCAATAAAGGCAAGCCAGAGATGAGGAACATGACTTCTCCCGGGAGATAGGGTACGTGGGGTCGCTACTGCCCAGCAGCTCGCCACATGCTGCCCTGCGGGTTTCTGTATCTCTCTTGGTCTGGCTCCTCACCCTAGACCTGTTCCGGCAAAGTAACCTTTACCGGCACAGACCTAGAGTTCGAAGCGCGCAAGCCCCACCACGACGTCAACGTAGAGATACGGCGATGGGGTATTATTATTATTATTATTATATATAATAAACTTCCAAGCCACGTTCAAGATCTGAGCCTTAATAAATTCAAATCATTCATTAAACGTAAGTAGTACCAGAAAGTCTTTTACACTGTTAAAGATTATATTGAAGACAAAAAGGCGTGGGATTGAGCTGCTCCGATTTTTTTTTTTTAATATACATACTGAATATTTTTATGTTCTTTTTTTGCTAACTTTTTTCTTCTTCTTATATACACATTGACAATGATGAATTTTATATATACAATGACATGAATATTTACTTTGTAAAGTCTCTCAGCTTTAATCATAATTTGCCAGTTTGAGTAAATTATGCGGCCTACCCAAATGTCCTTTCTTTAGTATTGTTCGTCAAATCGTTGAGCTCCTTAACTTTTATGTTGAGCTGTACGATTACTGACAGATGCGTGCACTGACTGGACAGGTCCACTGAACCTGTGTGGTGCTTTTCTCAAAAGACCATTTCAGACACCAATCTACATGGTCTTCACATGATCTGACCAAGATTAGGTCTGGACTTTAAAAGAGACTGTGACCTCTGAGTTTGTTTCGGCCTTTCTTCTCAGAGTAGTCAGATAGGAATCGCCGGCCTCATCTGGTTTAAAAAAAATGTTTGACGTGTAAAAGTGTTTGTATAAACCTACTTACAGAAATAAAATCATTTATCATTTATGGATTTTAGGACCTTTTCTTTTACTTTTACGACCCTTAGGAGCTGAGCAAAAAGAAAAAAGTCAGAAAGAACACTAAGCGAAAACGAAGTATCAAACAACTCTACACATATAATACTTGCGTTCTGATTAGAAAAATTATAGACAAAACCATCCACACTAACTTATCATTTACTAAAAAGTCTCAAATTACTAAACGCAGTCTTCGTCGACCAAGTCTACTTGTTTTGCCAAGAAGACGCACTAATTACGCTAGAAAGAACATTACATATGAAGGAGCACAACTATTTAATAATCTACCCACTTACATAAAAAGTGTTAGCTCTCTCGGCTATCCAAACACATAATTGAAAACTGCCTTGACTAAAGTCCTCCAATGTTTTTGAATGGCTGGAGTTGGACTGCTGAATGAGTATAGAATAATTATAATACTCATATACTTTGGTGACGGTTACCTAAAATAAGTTTACTGAATGTATCTTGTCTGTTCTCATGTAAGTGGCTTTTTTGTCTTTTATGAGAATAAATGATTTAAACCTAAGTAATAGCGCGGGCGGGCGACGAATGAGTTTTATTAAAATGTGGCTGTTATTTTAGTATATTGTGTATCTTATGACTTCCACGCGAACGAAGTCACGGGGCACAGCTAGTTTTAGATTAAAAATGTAATAAATAAGCACGTTATTTTGTGCTCCACAAGATTATACCTTTAATATTACAAACAGTAATTTTACCTTGTTAAGTTTTATTATAATCCTTAAAACGGAGATTAGTGGCCACTATTCCGTTTTTATAATAAACTTTAACATTATAAAACTACTGTTTGTAATAATAAAGGTATAATCTCGTGGAGCACAACATGCCGTGCTTATTTTCTGCATTTTCTGAAAGTAAAATTAAAAAAATATATAACCTAACAAACGATGAGGGCGCCACTGCGCGCACGAATTCCTCCTAACGTCTCTATGAATAAACCTTTATATTAAAGAAAAAAACAAGAGATCAACAGTATTCTTGTGAATAAAACCGCTAAAAGTCAAGAGTATTATAAGAGACAAGTAAATCTAAAGCTAACAAGGCATTATTTCAATGTCAAAGAAAATACTAGTGAAATATATGTTTTTTTTAGAACATCAAAGCACAATAATCTGTGTGATTTCAGCGAGACGAATTAATTTATCGTGAACTAGCTTCTGCCCGCGACTTCGTCCGCGTGAAATTATATCCTATGACACTCGGCAATACTGCTGCTTCCTATTAGTGAAAGAATTATCGGAACCGGATCAGTAGTTCCGAAGATTACCCCCTACATATAAACTTACCTCTTTATAACATTAATATAGATTACTAAATTAACAAGTTCGTAAACAAAATGGATGACAAATCAAAGAAAGCATTCAAAGTAACTTCAGTGAGATGGGCCTAAAGTTCTTCATTAGGGTTTTGTCACCTTTTTTGAAGAACAGAGTCACTGCACCTCTTCTCCACGCCTCGGGCGTTGTACCTTCTTGGATGACGGAGTTAAATATACTCACTAGCTCTCTCAGGACTAGAGCTCCGCTCGCTTTAAGGAGCTCTGTCGTTATTCCGTCATCACCAGGTGCCTTGTTGTTCTTGAGCTGCTCAAGAGCCGCCCTAATCTCGTACTGGTCGATATCTGGGATGTCCTCCTTGTAGTGGCGCGTTAATTCGGCTCGATAGTCATCTGCACTATGTCCCGCTGGTTTCGCCGTCCGCGTTGACTATAAGTGCCCGTAAAATTCCTCGACTTCCTGGAGTATCTTGGACTTCAATGTCACGATTCTTCAATCCGCAATTCTTAGTTTCGTCACATGGGACCTCCCTTAGTGTTCAGCGAACACTTTTGACCTTTGGTTCTGCTCAATCGCGACCTTAATGTCACGGGTGTTGGAGCACCGAAAGTCGCGTCGCGTGTTTTGAATGCTAGAGTAGAACTCCTAGAAAACAACTCAGCTTAGAACTAGAGCTATATTTTTTTAAATATGTTATTCTGGTTTTTTTTTATATTTCTCGGGACCCTAGGGTCCCGGACCTTTGGAAGATATATGAGGGCCGAAGCCAACTCGCAGAGGCCCATTTGACGCTTTCAATGGAAATGAGGCACCAACCAACGATTATCCCTGAAGACAACAGTGTACCCAAAGACAACCCCCGGTTGGTGTAGGACTGTTGCAGGATATGGAGACAAAAAAAATATATTGGCCTATGGGTTTGGATGGCTAAAGTGGACTGGTTATCTAAAACTATGGAAGGACTATGGCCCCTGCCTGACCAATGGCCCCTGCCTGACCAAATATGGTTATCAATAGAAATCAAAAGAATTGTTATGACCTATTTTGTATGCAACGTTTCCATGTTTTTATTATAGTATGCGATAACGCCAAATATCTGTTATTTTTAGAAACAAAAAATAATAATTTTTAGATGTAAATTAGAGCAAGTTACGTAATTTTGAAATTATATTTTGTTACTCAGGTATAGGGTAGCAGCATTTTATTTTCACACACATTATTTTGTAATGTAATTTTAACCTACCTGTAAAACATCAGATGCCTAACACGAAGGATGTTAGATGTATCGAGTTTCGATATTTTTTTGTTAGGGTTTTTACTAATCAAAAATCTGAAAACAAAAACTTTTTTTTAAATTCTTAAATTGAAGTAGGTATTACTCATTAATTATAAACAGTAGGTATGGAAGTACCCATAGGTAATTAAATGGGATAAAAAGTTTTGTTGGCCTAAAATAATATTATGGAATTCAAAAATTGCTCCTAGTTACTGTTTGTAGGTATACTTAGTAAATTTTATTTTATTTCACGCGTGTTTGTTTGATTATTGCATCGTAATATAAAACCGTATAAATAAATAACAAATTCAGAAACTCACAAATTTTACCTCTGTGTAAATAGTATAGATCAGATATAGATAGACAAGTATTGCACCCGGGCGCCGGGACCCGCGTACCTAAGAATAGAAAATTAATTGTCTCAACACAAATTGTTAATTGTATTTTTTGTGTTCTGAGAGTGATAACCCTATTGTCAGAGAAAAAAAATTAAACCATACTTATAAACATCATATCTTCGGTATCCTGATATATTTGCATAATTTACACAAACAGTTCTGAAGAATATTTTAAGATTTATTTATTTATTTATTTATTTAAAACTCTTACACCATCATTACAGGTTACAAACCTAATGCGATAGCTAAGGCTACTTGTAAAAATTATTAACTATCTTAAATAACACAAATAACATCTATTACAACAATACATTAATACAAAATTTCTTATAACTAGACCTTATACAAAATTTTTAACTAAAGAATGTTTTACAATCAAAAATTAAAAAGTAAAACAATAAAAGAAACAATAAACATAAAATTAAACATAAACTTACACTAATACAACTTACACTAACTTACCTTACCTTTACCTTACCTTACCTTATTTACTTAACTTACACTAATTGATGCTTTCATAACATATTATATGTAAACTTACTTTTGCAAGTTCACTAAAGTAACACGAAAAAATGTCCAACCTATTCTGAATTTCGTTAACGGTACGAATTGCTCGCGTGAGAGGTGCTTTGGCCAGCAGGTTGGTTCTGGCAGTTGGCACAGCCAGCAGTGGCGGGCGCCGCCGCCTCCACACGTAGTGGTCTGGAACAGAAAACCGCAAGCACTGAAGCACTCCCGGATTGTGCTCCTTGCCCCGGAGTAATTTTATTAAATAGACGACAAGAGTGAACTGTCGTCGCACCCTCAATTCATTGTACCCGACCATGCCCAGTACAAACAGGGTGGCGTACATCAGCGGGTACAATGGATAAACCCCGTACAGTCTGAAGTACAAGTGACGCGTGAACTTGTTTTGTACGCGCTCCAGCATGACAGAGTACTTGGCTTCATGTGGAGCCCATATGACAGCACCATACTCCAAGTGACTCCTGACTAGAGCGTCGTATAATACCCTAATAGTCGTAATATTAGTGAACCCCTGTGACTGCCTGAGTACAAAGCCGAGATTTCTGTACGCTTTCTTACATATCTTAATGATATGCTCGCGAAACGTAAGATCTGGAGTGAGATATACCCCTAGATCACGCACTTGCGTTACTCGCTGCATGGGTACCGCCTCTGCTTTGTAATCATAGCGGACAGGGGTGCGCGCACGACTAAAGGATATTACCGAGCATTTGGACACGTTGAAGTACAGCTTGTTGTCATGGCTCCACTTCACCACTCTATCAATATCACCCTGGAGTCGCTCACAGTCTGACTCATCCCTCACCTCGAGCAGCAACTTGAGGTCATCTGCGAACAATAAACATGAGCCATGTCTGACGACCTCCGGCAAGCTGTTTATCATTATGATAAATTCAAGAGGCCCCAAATTGCTGCCCTGGCTTACTCCGGACCTGGTGAAGTACGGCTTCGACTCGTACCCATTGTAGTCAACATACTGTTGGCGGTCTCTCATATAGCTGACAAAGAACTGTAGCAAGTGTGGAGTACATCCTACATCTGCCAGCTTCCTAAGTAAGACATCATTGTCCACGGTGTCGAAGGCTTTTTTAAAATCAAAGTACGCCGCGTCTACCTGTACTCCAGAGTCGACTGCCGGTATAACCTGCGCCATGAAGTTAAGCAGGTTGGTGGAAGTGCTACGTCCTGGCCGAAAGCCGTGCTGCGTGTCCGACAGTTGCGCTCGGACTTGCCCCTGTATGCAGCGTTGAATAGCGGCTTCAAAAACTTTTGCCGGCGTCGACAACACTGCAACTGGTCTATAACCGCTAACATCTGGACCTGCCCTACCCTTGGGTACTGGAACGACACGTGTAGTCTTCCACTGATCCGGGAACGTCGATTGCTTTAAACACGTGTTATATATGTAATGCAGTGGGCTTGCTAAAACTCTAGCACAATCTCTAAAGAGAAACGCTGGTATACCGTCAGGGCCAGATGATCGTTTCGGCTTGAGGTTCGTTAGCGCATCCTGCACATCTTTGAGACTCAAGGTCTCTAAATGCCTGAACGTCTAGTTGCGGTGGTTCCTGACTGTATACCGACTCAAAAAATTCTGCGAATTCCCTAGCACTCTGCTCATCAGTGAGATTTTGCCCATCTTTTATAATACTTTGCCTATTTACTCTACTTTTTAAATAAAGATAAATCTAGGGACTACTTAGTTTCGCCATTCATGCTCGCGTGGTCAAGTTTAGGTAGGTCCCTACTTAGGTTATGTTGGGTTAGTTTAGGTTAGGACCGAGGAATCGAACCTAGGACCCCACGCACAGGAAACATGTATAGACCTGCCTTCGGTCTGTAACGAAGATCGTCTAATACTGAGCTCAGCTAGGATTGCACCGCCATTTATACTCTCTTGTGTCGCGTCGCTAGGGCGACGCGTTATCGCGGCGATATTGCCGCGACACCATACAAAAATGATAATATTGTATGGCGTCGTGGCGATATCGCGTTATCGCATCACGTGACGCGATATTTCTGTGTCGTAGCGCGGCAGGTCGCTCCTGTGTGTAGTGTCGTGCGCGTTTTCATAGAAATTGTTTTACAGATATAATATAGCAGTATCGCGCCACAAGTCGCCCATCTGTGGAAGCCTGAAGGCTCTTACAAACAGGCGCCATACGATACGCAACACAAAGGCACCGCTCGTCGCGCAACACACGGTGCCTTTATGTCGCGTCGCGTGTCGCGCCTGTTTGCAGGAGCCTTTAATGCTGGCACAAAAACATTTCACCAGCCACTAGGCGATCACTATAATACGACACCGATTCGCCGATGCGTAATGCTTCGATAACTGTTGCGGGTTGCCTAGCAACAAACGGGCACCGAATTTGCCTTACAGCCGAACCCAATAACCTATCTATCACCAGTTTTGGCATAGAAAAACCTATCTATCTATGGTTTTAACGTCTCAATAATCTATAAGAGATTATGGAATCTTACCAGCCTGAATAATGTGAGCCTTTTCTGAGTCTGGGCTGCTGCTGAGAAATTTCTAATGGTAATACTAAAATTACACTTAACCCAACCTGGGACTTGAACTCTCCAGGACTCCACTCGCAGCACTCGAGCTTGTAACCTAAACAGACGAGGTAGTAAAATATGATTATAATAATACTCATATTTTACATAATTATTCATTCCATTATTCATGATCATTAAAATACATTCCAGTAACACAAATATCTAAATGAGTAGTAGCAGCACCTACACAAATATCAAAATCGTTAATTGGCAATTAGTACTTGTCTATACCATAGATAATTATAACTTGTCCTAAATTATATATTAACGCCGAGCCTAAACCGCTGGGGCTAAAAACTAAAAATGTTGATAGTTGATGCCTTTTATGTTGTAAACATCCGCTAAAGAAGGATTTTTGGAAGTTCGACCTTTAAGGGGGAAGCGCTAAGGTTGCCCGCGAAATTCAAATTTTCTTACGTTTTTTGCAATTTGCAGATCAGTATTAGGTTGTATGTTGATTCAAATATGATTCGCGACCGTAACATTTATGAGTTTACAGAATTATAATCGTTAAAGTCATCAATACAACTCTCTAACACCAAGTAAGTCTATTGAATGACTTTTTTTATGAAATCTTAACATTTCAGGTTTATACTAACTTAAGGAATTGTATTACTAATTCTAATATTATAATTCTATAAATACATATTTGTTACGGTCGCGTATCATACTTTGATCAACATACACCCAGACACTGAGCTGCAAATCGCAAAAATCGTAAGAAAATTTGAATTTCGCGGGCTACCTTAGCGCTTCCCCTTTAAAGGGATGCAAATGGGGGATTTTGTTTGTATGAAAAATCTTATTTCTTGAGTTAAAAAACTTGAAACTTGGGTACGTACCTATACATATCTAAGTAAATTATGAAGTTTGACTTTTTTGTTTTTCTAAACTACCCCCTTAAAGGGGGATTGGGGGGTGTCAAAGTTTGTATGGAACAATTTTAACGCACGGTGCGATTAACTCAGTATTTATACTGACCGAAAATAAAGAATTACATATATCAGGGTTTTTTAAAAATCTACCCCTAACAGGGGTACTAACGTACGAAATCCACGGGGACGAAGTCGCGTGGGAAGTGCCAGCACCTAATTAATAACTTACGGTTCCAACAAATAATCTTATTAACATTCTGTATAGTAGTAATTATGAACTACTACGAGATTGCGGCAACGAGAGGTAACATTAATAACTTACAGCAAAAGTCTAACAAGACTAGTGTTTGTATTTACCAGAAAGGAAGGAAATTATTTGTCACAAAATATCCGATGCAAAAGCAGTTTTAGAGAAAACTTTTGTACTAAGACGTAGAGTTGTTTTTACCTGTATTTTCTAAAGTCACGACATTGAATAAATAACTATTAATCAAAAATTAAGAATACAATTATTAGTAAGAATACATATTCGGTGAGCCACAAACTAGGTGTCGCTTGTATCTTGTGGCTCAGGAGCGCGAATTCAACAAATTTATAATGATTACCGTACAGTTTAAGGATGTTAGATTATATCATAAGTTACAAGAGATAAAGAGTCCAAATAAAATAAAACATTCGTGAGATTCGGAATACAAAATAAAAATTAAAAACAATGGTTTACGTTGGGCTTGTGTTATGGTGAGTGAGTGGGTATGATGGTGTGTGTGTGAGTGGGTGTGATGATGATGTGTGTGAGTGTAGGTGCTATACCAAGGCTTCGGTGTCGTCGTACGATAGTTTTATAAGAGCTGAAGTAAGGGATTTCTTACAGGTGGTGGTTGGGCAGTCCCTTAGGTTACAGATTTTGCTAACTTTATTATAAGTGTATGGATGAGAAAAATAGGTGCAGCGTCTGGCTAGTTCGGATTTGGCGTTTGGTATGGGGGTATGGATTCTCTGAAGACACGTTTGTTTGTTGTCTCTGTAGTCAGGTCGTTTTTTTTATTTCTGCGTGGTATTGGAGAATGAATATTTGTCGTACCCTGAGGACTTGAAACTCCTTGTAAAGTAGGTCTGCAGGGAATCTGAAAGGTTTTTTTAGTGCAACCTTGATCAGAGCCCGTTGCGCTCTCTCTAGCGTAGCGTAATAAATGTGCTTTTACCAGCGCGTCCCCATATGCGGATACAATATTGTATGATTGATTGGCAGAGAGCGAAATAGACCAAACGCAAGATGTCGATAGGGGTGCAATCGCGGAGTTTTTTCAGAACGTGTATTAATTTTCACAATCTGGAGGATAGGGCATAAATGTGGGTTTGGTATGTTAAATTGTTGTCTATAGTTATTCCGAAATATTTAATTGGGTCAGTAAATTCAAGAATTTTACATGCGCAGGTGTGGTGGAAGGCGTTATTGTGAACCTGTGAACAATTGTGTATTTTTATAGACATAGTTTGAGAGGGGCTGGAAGCGCTGGTTTTGGAAAAGTCAATATATTTGCTTTTACTGACATGAAAAAATGCTTCAAGCAACTACAGTAGTCGCGCTGTACGAAGTCAGGATTATGGTAAGCTTAGAAATTTTTTAAGGCTTCCACAAACAGGCGCGATTCGTATTCATATAATTTGCGCCAGAGTCGCGTCACGCCTCTGCTGGAGTTTTAACGTGTGGGCCGTATGTACATCGCCACAATAGAACGCGTCACACTGACTCTCTATACTGGTGACCCCGACGTGATCCAGTATAGAGGCATGAGCAACAGGGTGTGTAAAGTTCACTCATCCTCCATAGAAAAGGGAGGATCCTCCAACCAGACGGGTGTTGTGTCTGGTGAGCTACTGCCCGACGGTTGATGTCGGGATGTTGTATATATGCTCGTCGTGCGGTAAACTCTGATTGCACGATGCAGGATTTTGCGTGATGTCAGTGTGATGCGTTCCATTGTGGCGATGTAGATATGCCGCAACGCGTTGTTTAATAAAAATTCAGTGTTTTTAGTTTTACATTCCAAATTGAAGATACATCACTTAACCTTACAATAAGCAACTACTGCATAAATGGTTAAAGAAAACATCGTAAAACTGGTGGCATGGTTACAGTATCAAAATTCGAAGATATTTGACATCCACCACCCACAAAGGGTGCATTGTAGGCTGATTATGGTACGTAGTTTACGTTTTTGGTCGATAAAGTTAGGGACGAACTGGTTCCACGTCCGCAACGCGTGCAACGCAGATGCATTGCACGCGGTTTGCAGTTTTTTGTATAATGTTAAGAGTCCAGATGGACTTTTGACATTATACAAAAAAACTATGCTTTAGAGACACACTTATTGTATACTAGCTTCTGCCCGCAATTTCGTCCACGTGAAATTTCATGTTTTAACATAAAATATAACGACGCTCGGCAATATTATAATTGAAAGAAAGAAAAATATTTTATTTGGGACACGCACAGGAAATACAGCAATAAAAAGAACATTAAAACTAACAATATCTTAAACACAAATAAAACAAAAGGAAAGAAAAAAAAACAAAACAAAGAAGACCTGTGCGAGGCCAAAAAGGCTCCTATCTCAGCATGATGCTGCGATATTTGAAAATTAAAAAACAAATACCGCAGCGCTGATATTCTGACAGGGCCCACTGTAATTGCCTATTCATTAATGATATAATTTTCGAAATCGGATCAATAGTTCCGAAAATTACC
Source organism: Fissipunctia ypsillon (assembly GCA_947568875.1). Classification (NCBI taxonomy): domain Eukaryota; kingdom Metazoa; phylum Arthropoda; class Insecta; order Lepidoptera; family Noctuidae; genus Fissipunctia; species Fissipunctia ypsillon. The sequence goes on along the minus strand of OX387660.1, from coordinate 18,097,583 downwards.
CCCTACATACCTACAAACTCACAAATTTTACCTCTTTATAATAAGTATAGATTGCGTTGGACGATAAAGACTCGTGTAGACTGGCGCGACGAGACTACAGTAGAATTCCAATTTCCCAGAAGTTTTCATAGAAATTGTTCTACCGGTGTCACGTCGCGCCGCGCCGTCGCGTCGCGCCAGTCTGCACGAGTCTTAAGTGTTTCTAATGCATGCAATCTTCGGAGCTATGGTAGCAACTAGATGAAAGTGAGCAAGACTTGAACTAGATGACATGCGGTTAGGCCGTAAGCACACGGCGTATTTTAAACGCACGGACGACACGCAGATGACTCGCGTATACGCGCTATTAGAGAGGCCCTATTCAAGCAGTGGATTATAAGCTGATGTTAATGAATATCTATGTATATATGTAAATAAAAAGAAAAGTCCTTACTGACTGACTGATTCACCGACTGATTGACTGACTCATCAACGCCCAGCCCAAACCCTTAGACCTAGAAAGCTGAAATTGTGCACAAAGGTTCCCTTTACAATGCAGACAAGGAATAAGGAAGGATTTTTTGAAATTCAACCCCTAAGGGAGTGAAATAGGAGATGAAAGTGGGTAGAAAAATCGTCATTTTTGTAGTTTAAACCATGAAAATTGGTATTTAGCATTCTGGTTAAAAATTAAAAACCACTATTTCAGCGTTTTTGGAAAATCATCCCCTAAGGGGGGAAAATAAGGGATGAAAGTTTGTAAGGAAGAAATTGGTATTAAGCTTTTTGTTTAGATATTACGAATGAGACGTTTTGGCGTTTTTGGAAAATCATCCCCTAGGGGATTAAAAATCCTTACTAACTCATCAGCGGTCAGCCCGATTTTCGCCATCGCCAAAGATACTAGAGCGACATTAGTAATTCAGAGAACAATAACTTTACTAAGTTCCATACTAGGAATAATTTTTTTCGAAATTCTCACGGGATAGGGATTAAAGAGGATTTATATTTTCGCTTTAAAGTTGCCTTCTCTAGCATGCAAGTAGGTAATTTTCCGTTCCGTTTTATATTCCGATACTATTGTTAGGTTTTAGGATTTTTGGAACGGAATTCTTTTACGCGGCTTGCGGTACAAGTAAACTGGCAGAAATCGTCACAAACAAAAAAGCGTTCATACTTGTATGCCCATTCCATGCGACTTTCTTCTGTCAAATTCTTCAATCAGATCGATTTTTCGACTTTTTTAAAATTTCTTTCGAATTTCTTACGAATTGGTCAAAATGAAAATTTAAGATGGCGGCTGCGAATATTTTTAAATTTTTCATCATGGGTGTCGTTTTCATAGTTTTTGAGGGTGCTAAAGCCGATAGTGACGTTAAAATGTATATCCAAGATGGCGGCTGCGAATATTTTCAAATTTTTCGTCATGGGTGTCGTTTTCATAGAGGTCAAAATGTTAATCCAAGATGGCGGCTGCGAAAATTTTCAAACATTTCATCATAGGTGCCGTTCTCATAGTTTTCGAGGGTGCTAAAGCCCACAGTGACGTCAAAATGTAAATCCAAGATAGCGGCTGCGGAAATTTTCAAATTTTTCATCATTGGTGTCGTTTTCATAGTTTTCGAGGGTGCTAAAGCCGATAGTGAGGTCAAAATGTAAATCAAAGATGGCAGCAGCGAAAATTTTGTTTTTATTTTAAATCATATGTGAGAGGGTACTTCGTTCCTGACGGAGGTCCCCTGACCGATGATGGAGTCCTCCGACCGAACACGTGTTTTATCCTCCAGCATTCATTTATATCAATCCGCGCGCCACTTCTCATATTATATAAGCAGTGCGAGAAGACATTGTTTACCTGGGTTAACACTTGGTACTTTTAATCTCGGTAGTACGTTCCCGTGTTATATTTTCCGTCATCCACGCGGGAAAAGCCGCGGGCAAAATCTAGCGATGAATATTATGATCATCATATGCATATAGATATGAATCTGTATGCATATACAGATACGTATCTGTAGTCACATACAAATTTTGCAATAACAGCCATGAAACAGGAGGAATTCCCAGAGAATTCCTTTCTCTAGGAATTTCTCGTAACGGGCAATTAATACCGAACTGTAACGTTTGAATAAAATAGTCAGCAATTCATTGAATCAAAATATTCTTCTTTTCTTTTATCTGAATGCCGATTGAAAACTATTTTTGTGTTAACAAAATGTTTTCCGACATGCTCTCGACCACTTATCAAGAGTCGTGAGCATATCGGAAAACGTTTTGTTAATATATATAAAGTGATATATTAAGTGTAAGTAATAACGTGATTTATTTTACAGTGTACGGCAGTAATTTTATCTGAATCGCGACTTCGTTCGCGTGAAATTACTTGTCTCCCCGACCCACGCCGTCACATCGCATCGCCTGCCCGCGCTATTACTTCGTTTTCGCTTAGCGTTCTTTCTGACGTTTTTCTTTTTGCTCGGCTCCTAAAGCTCATAGCGTGATATTAAATAGCCTATAACTTTCCTCGAGTATTGGGCTACTAAATAATTAAAATCCGACTTTTTATTTACAATTTCATGGGTTTTCATTTTTTTGCGCGGAACCCTTATTATTTTTCTGAAATAAAAGTAGCCTAAGTTACCCGCCGTAACATCAGCTATCTGCCAGTGAAAGTCCCGTTAAAATCGGTCCAGCCATTTTGGAGATTAGCCGGAACAAAGACAGACAGACAGACAGACAAAAATTTTAAAAATTGCTTTTTTCTTGTAAGTACCGTACCTATATATTTTCATATGCATTTAGTAAAATTTTGCTATTTTGACATTATAAACAGACACTTCAATTTTATTTATTTGTATAGATAATAAATTAATGTACTTAAAAAAATATATTGTCAAACATTTTAAAAGAGTAACGGTCGAGTTTCTTGCCCATTCTTCTCCATACGAATCTACTTTTTGGAAGGGGCGACTAGAATCAATTTTGACGTTCAAAAGTGCCTTTTATGTGATTAATTGAAATAAATGGACTTTGACTTTTATTCTAGATTACCGATTACCGACCGCAGATAAAACTGGGTCTGTAAGATCTGAGCAATCATAGTAAGCTGTTAAGACGTTGCGATCTCATCGGATGTTTCAATATCAAATCTGTTTCAGTGCTATGAAGTGTGTAGATCCCACTTTAGATTTCTTGATTGTTTTGTGTTCTTGGTGGTTCTATATTGACGTATAATAGTATTTGAGAAAACAATAATTATATTATCAACTAGCTATGCCGTGCGACTTTGTTCACGTGCAAGTCGTAACATACACAATATACTAAAATAACAGTCACATTTTATTTATTAACACTCACTCGTGGAACGATGGAACGCAGCGGGCGTTGCATCGCCCGCGCGCGCTATTACTTCGTTTTCGCTTAGCGTTCTTTCTGACTTTTTTTCTTTTTGCTCGGCTCCTAAGGTTCGTAGCGTGATGTTAAATAGTCTATAACCATTCTCGAAAATTGGGCTGCCAAATGCAAAAATATTTTTTCAAATCCGATTGGTAGTTCCAGACATTAGCGCAAAATTGCTTAAATTTCATGGGTTTTAATTTTTTGTGGGGAACCCTAATTCTTTTTCGAAAATAAAACTAACCTAAGTAACTCCTTATATATAACACCAGCTATCTGCCAGTGAAAGTCCCGTCAAAATCGGTCCAGCCGTTTCGGAGATTAGCCGGAACAAACAGACAGACAAAAAAATGTTTTTTTGTTATAAGTACCGTATATACGTTCATATGCATAGTAAGAAGCTGTTATTTTGACATTACAAACAGACACTCAATTTTATTTACTTGTATAGCCTCCTCGCCTCGCCTCGTTGGTCACAAGCGCTAACTGCTGAGCTAAGTCCTGGGTCCGACCCGCAGGTAGCAACCCGGAAGGCTCGCCTCCTATTACATGGGACTTAAACATAACTGGCGAAATGTGGGTGTACTATAGATACACTTCTGTTTAACCCTTCGAGGAATACAGGCGTGATGTTATGTTACATGCTACATGTTTGCAATACAGAATTGAAACTAGCCACTTATTTTAAAGTTGTCAAAACTGTTTATCACATCAAAAGTTCACTGCACATTTCAACTTTATCCATAAAGTAGGCAAAGTACCCTAGGGTTGCATTAAAATAGCGTCCAGGAGTGGCTATACTCAAATATACTATTATGTCCATCGCACCCCGGGGATACGGCCCCTGTACCATTTTACTTTCTGTGTTAAATGTTAACCAATGAAATATGGGAGACAAAAAAGAAGGCACGTCGTGCCTCGGAAAGCACGTTAAGGGCTTTTTATGTGACGATTAGAAATATAACTTAACAGTATGACAATAAAATTGAAATTTCAACGGCAACGATGCCTTGGTATCGTTGCGGTTGAAAATTGAAAGAGATGCGTTCTTAGGCATCATCATTAAAATTTTATTTTTATTGTCATACATATAAGTTTAAGTTATATTTCTATTCGTCGCTTAAAAATCCTTTTCCGTGCCGTGCCGCCAGTGCCTTAAGCCGTTGGTCCGGGCTGTCATCCGTAGATCTTTGACAATCGTTACAGGTAGTCAGAAGCCCGAAAGTCTGACAACCAATCTTACCAAGGGGTATCGTGTTACCCAGTAGCTGGGTTGTGAAGTGGTAAAATACTGGTATTCAGCTGCATCCGGTTAGACTGGAAGCCGAACCCAACACAGTTAGGAAAAGGCAGGCAGATTGAAGAAGAAGGCATGCCCTCTGGTGATCTATGCATAGCATGATGCAGTGTCCACTCCCTCAAATTATAGTATACTTGTTGTAGCCCGCAGCTTCGCCCGCGTGGATATCAATGCCTATTTGAATCGGATTTTGTTCACAATTTCATGGGTTTTCATTTTTTTGCGCGGAACCCTAATTATTTTTATAAAATAAAAGTATCCAATGTTACTCCTTATAACATTAGCTATCTGCCAGTATCCTATCAAAATCGGTCCAGCCATTTCAGAGATTAGTTGGAACAAACAGACAGACAGAAAAAAAAAAGTTTTTTTGTTATAAGTACCGTATATACTTTCATATGTATTTAGTAAAAATCTGTTATTTTGATATTACAAACAGACACTTCACTTTTATTTATTTTTATGGATTCCAAGTCATCATCATCATTTCAGCCGAAACCATGAACTGCTGCACATAGGCCTCGCCCCAGCGTCACCACATCGACCGGTCCAAGCATGACGTACCAAGGATTGAGTTTAAATTAAGGCCAGGCTACACGCAGCAACCTGCATGCGCAAACAATGTGTGTCGTACACACCATAGTTGGTGTGTACGAAATTAAATTGGTATAAAAAAAAAAAACTTTAACACGTTAAAAATAAATGGTGTTTTAAGACTAGATGAGGTTGCAAATGCACATTGTTTATTTGTGCAAGTAAGATGTAAAGTGCAACAGAGTAATTTTTGAAAACGTTCGAAACAATCTTCAGCCTGTTATAATATTTACCTATCAGGTCTCACATAGAAAAATAAAATAGATAATATAACATCACTCCTGTATTCCCCGACAGGTTAGGTAGAGCGGGCGAGCCTATTGCCATCTACCGGGCACAAATACAGACTCCGGGCTGCAACCGAGAAATTTTAGATGGAAAAACCCGACCCACTTTGGGCCGACTTTGGGTATCGAACCCAGGGCCTCATCCTCAGCAGTAGCGCTTGCGACTACAAGACCAACAAGGCAGTTAAAAAAAAAAATTGTTAAGTATCAAAATAATAATGATAGATGAATGATAACCACCACAATAACCAGAAAACATTTGTGGTATGAAAACGTGCTAAAGTGATCTTCGAATCTGGCATGATTCGTTTTCCGATAATCGGAAAAAGGTACTCCAGTACGTACACAAAGACTTTTTGAGTTTAAATTTATATTTCAATCCACAGGCAAGAAATAAGTAAATTCCTTGCCTAAAAATACTCGACTTGACTCTTTTATTTACATTACATTTAGCACTCATAGCAGGAAACGTATTTAGTAATCGATTCACTCACAATTTAAAACCTGTTTTCGACGCATCAATCTACACGCAAATGTCTTAGTTTGTTTACTTAAAAAGTAATGGTCATTCCATCACTGGTAAGTACGGATCTTAAGCTGTGTACACACGTCGAGCGAACATAGCGAGCACTTACATCTATTGCGAATGTTTGCAGCGAATGTGGTGAGCATTTTCATTTTGTTTGTTTTTGTCATTTATGTTCACCACATATAAACAAGTACAAGTGAACAAAAATACCGAAGGGAAATATTAAAGAGCTACAATTAATTGTCAGTAGCAGCCCGGAGTCTGGATTTGTGTCTGATTGATGGCAAAAGGCTCGCCCCCTATTACATGGGACTTAAACATTACTGGCGAAATGTGGGTGTACTATAGGTATACGTCTGTCTAACCTTTCGGGGAATACAGGCTCAAAAATATGTTCGAAAAAAAAACTATAATATGTTAATATGTATGTACCTAATTGGAATGTTTGAAAAAGGGAAGCAAAGGAATTGTGTTGTTAAGACCATTTTACAGGCTGAAAAGTAACACTCTGGAAAATGTAAAGCTATCAGGAAAACGAATATCGGTTGAGAGCGTTTGAATGCACGTCAGTAATGAGTTCTATACAAATTATCTAACCATCATTGTTTGTTAACTGTCTCCACATGCTGTTTAGTTACGCAATTAATTCAATTATGTACAAATATGTTTGAAACAAAGTCAGTAGCCTGTGAAATGCACTGTTCTATGCGAACAGTCATCATGTAGTGTGTATTCGGCTTAACATAGCAATGTAATTTTTGGATAGGAAGCTTAACAAAGATAAAGAATGTTATTTTCAAGATACACTTTAAATAATTTTGTAAAGAGGTTACCGTTTCAAACTAAACTCAATGCCTCAATCTGAGGTTATGAGAAAAATAATTGTTTGGAAAAAAAAACGGGTACCATGTAAGTTGTTGGAGAAAAAAAAGGAATTATTTTTTAAATTAGTTTTTATTAGTTCAGTTTCATCCGGTTAGACTGGAAGCCGTCCCTAACATAATTGGGAAAAGGCTAGGCAGATTTATTATTTTTTAAACAGTTTCTGTACGACAGTTTTTGGTATAACATTATAATCGGGCTCTATCAAAATACCAGCCCTGCGGTATTTACTTTTTAAAGATCACAGCATTATGCTGAAGTAGGAGCCTGTTTAGCCTCGCACGGGACTTTTCTTGTTTTCATTATTTTGTTAGTTTTTAAATTTTCCTTTTTCTTGTGCGTGTCCTAAATGCAATATTTTTCTTTGTTTTTACATTTCTTTATAGGCTTAATTTTATATTTTTAATTGCTATTCATTGAAAAAATTATGAGTAGTAGAGACAGTAAAAGTCTGACTGAAAACATCACACTGTAACGTAATATTGATAAATACGAGTTGTTTGTTGACAGAGTTCTCGCCGGTGCCAGTGATGTGAATAGTCAGCGATCAATACTATTAATACTCGTACATGAATCTGTTTTACTAACATTGTACTAACACAGGACTTACAAGCTTTTGTACCTTCCTTGAGCGAGAACATAGCTGAAAGCTAGTCACTTCCTCGTCGGCGGTGGATCAGGTGCCTTAGCCGTGTAAGGGCTCCTGCAAACTGGCGCGACGCGACACCGACAGAACAATTTCTATGAAAACTTCATGGAAATTGTTCTACCAGTGTCAGTGTCAAGTCGCGCCAGTCTGCACGAGCCTTTAAACATGCAAAAGATAGCGCTAGAGAGAAAGTCACTCAAGTACAGTCAGGGAATTAATTGTTTATAAAATTAACACACTATGTGAGCCTGCCGTGTTATAGCCATTTTATACAATTGTTAAAAAATGACAGTATTGATTTCAATCGACGGAAAACTTACGTCGGTAGCCAATTTATTAAAAAACTAATTTCCCTGAATTTACCTGTATAAAAGGTGTAACATAATTAACGCACAACCTCTTAAGTGGTCATTGTACTCATCATTATGAACAACTTTTCCTATGGGACCAAACCTGAAATTTGAATTTGAAAATTAATTTTGACGAGTTATGCGAACATAAATGTAGGGAGCAGCTGATTTTTTTTGCGATTTCAAGTTTCCAACCATCCATGAGAAATTGAGGGAACTCCTCAAATATTATAGGCAAACACATAGCGATTTTGGTTTTTTCATCAACAAATCAAGCATTTGCATACAGAAGGTATCATTTGGTGAAGTGGAACTGACGAAGAAGACCGCAGATGGCTACGGGAACTCCTCAATGATAAGTATTTCACGGGTGGCGATAAGATATCTCGATTAAGATAGTTAAGCGACTATGACGAAGCCAATTTAAATAAATAGTTCGGATGAAAATGGTACCATCGAACTGATCTGATGATGAAGCTGGAAGGTAGGCACCAGAACTCCGAAATAAAACAATGTATCCTAGCCGTGTTTGGGCTTATTAAAATTGCCACGAGATGCAATCTGGCTATAAATGATTTTAACCGACTTCAAAAAGGAGGAGGTTCTCAGTTCGTCGGAGTCTTTTTTTTTATGTGTGTTCCCCGATTACGTGAAGACGGCTGGACTGATTTGGAAAATTATTTTTTTGTTTGAAAGGGTTTACTTTCCAGATGGTCCTATTGTCATCAGGTAAGGATCTGATGATGGAATCCTGGAGAAACTAACTCTTCAAATATTATAGGCACACCTATAGCGATTTGGGTATTTTTAAAGTAACTTGTGCATTTGCTCTCGGAAAGCACCATTTGGTGAAGTGGAACTGATGACGAAGACCACAGACGGTGAGATGGCCACCGGAACAAGTCAATAATAAGTATTTCACAGGTTGCGATTCGATTACATTAAAATAATTGCTAAGCAATATAAGCTCGTCACAATGCATATGCTGAAGTGGAGCTGATGGTGAAGTACCAGGAGAACTCCTCAACAATTAACGTCCCTGCATCGGGAAAAGTAATATTTTGTAAAAGATGATGAGCAGTTGTCATCAGGTTATTTATTGTAACTTAGATAAATTACAAACGGACCCACTAAAAAGTGAAAAATAAACAACTTTTCTGCAACAAAAAAAAAAAAACAACCGACTTCCAAAAAAAACACTACAAAGTGAAAAATAACTTTAATTTCGGAAGTCGGTGACCAAAACTTAAAATGCAGATCCAAAGACACCAACTTCTGAAATTAAAGTTATTTTTCACTTTGTAGTGATTTTTTGGAAGTCGGTTGACGAGTTTTTTTGCAAAAAAGTTTTTTATGTTTATTTATATTTATTGAATTCATTTACCTATCATCATCAAACATTTACCGTATAACACTGGATACACCTTGTGGGTCCTTGAGGGGCTTGTGGCTAAGTAATAACAGCCGCACGGGTTAATCGATTTGGTTAAGCTACGCTTGCCACGGTTAGTCAGTGGATGGGTGACCATCTTTACATACCAAAACCCCTCCGTGTCTTGGCAAGCGCGCTAAAAACAACCGTTGGTCCCGGCTGTCATTCGTAGATCTTTGACAGTCGTTATGGATTGTCAGAAGCCAGAAAGTCTGACAACCAGTCTTGCCAAGGGGTATCTTATTACCCAGTAACTGGATTGTGGACGTCAGTTAAGCAGTCGCTCCATGTAAAATACTGGTATTAAGCTGCATCCGGTATGCATGGAAGCCGACCCCAACATAGTTGGGAAAACGCTAGGCAGATGGTGGAGCGCTGAATATACCTATTAGACCTCCTTCTTTATAAAAAAAAAAAACACAAAACTCATTACCTCGTAGTTAATGAGGTTTCTGTAAAGATAATCTTCTGTACAACGCACACTATGCAGCCAAGCATATTATAAATTGAGGGATTACATCGCTGACAAAAATGCTTGGCTCAATGCTGGTCCTGTTCCACAAGGGCGCAGAAACTAGCATTCGAAAATATTGTTAGAGCCGCTGAAGATTGTAAAAAGTATCTTGCATTATATAGATTCAATCTCTTAGTATTGTATAATTACATAGCACATGTGTGAGCACTATGTACCTACCAACTATAAAGCTACCATTAACTAGGTACGTCATTCATTGACTTGAATTTGCCCTGGAGATTGAGAGTATGTCATGCTCACTCAAATGTCTCGCTGGTGGTGGCGTGTGTGTTCCCTTCAAAATGGTTGAGCTGAATGGTGCTAATCCATGCGTCATATTCGTGAATGGGCGCCCTCAGTAGGGACTGGTCATCTCTTAGCTGCCACGGCTTATTTTAATTTTTGAATCGTTTTGCGTGCCTGTAATTGCTTTATTTGAAATAAATGCTTTGAGTTTGAGTTTTGAGTATGATACCGCCTACATTTTTCCTAAAATCAATGAAGGTTACCTACCTTCTTTAGTACCTACTTTTAATAGGTAGGTAGGTACCATCGCGGACATTTGTGGTGAACTCCTTTTCAACCTTATTACCTTAGAAATAAGGACGAAAAGTAGTTCAGCACAAATATCTGCTATGGTACCTATTTATGTTTACGACGAGCTAGCGCGGCCTCTTTTATACTCTTGCAACTTTATTGCACCAATTAATGTAACATTTTTGTTGACTCTTTCAATTTAGTATAGATATGGTTTGACCAGTACATCAGGGTTCGTTCGTTCAAAGACAAACTTTGATGACGTAATTTTCAATTCAGACCTACTCATCAAGCGTTCGCGTTCGTAGTGCAAGAGCAAAAGAACCGGGGCCAAGTGTTTTGCCATTGAGTTTCTGACAGGTTTGCCATACAAAATATATCAAAAATTCACAATCGCGATGGCGGGACCATTAGAACGTTTGTAAATTAGTAGACAAAAGTCAAATTGATTTGATCTTACAATGGCGAACCTAAAAAATAGGGTGGGGTGACAACGCTTACCACAAGGTGGACCGATGACCTGGTGAAGGCCGTAGGAATCCGCTGGATGCGAGAAGCACAGAACCGATCGAAGTGGCGGTGCTTGGGGGGTGGCCTATGTCCAGCGTTGGATTGGAAAGGTACGTCTTGCATACCCTGGGCTGACTACCCGTTTCAATCCTTGCTGTCAACAAAACATTATTTTTCCCACGAATCAAGAGTAGGTATCTGTGTTCATAACAGCATAATCAGCCTATAATGTTCCCACTGCTGGGACACAGGCCACCTCTCAGTGAGAGGGAGCGGGCCGTAATCCACCACGCGGCCCCAGTGCGGGTTGGTGGATGTAACATGTCTTAGAAGTTTTGGTTTTAGGGCATGCCGGTTCTCCTCACGATGTTTTCCTTCACCGTTTTGAGAGCAGCGGTGAAGAAATAATTTACACAAAGTAAAGCGCCTGTCAGGGTTCGAACCTACGACCTACAACTCGTAAGTAGTCACCGTTACCACTGGGTCACCACTGCTCTCTACTCATTGTTCATAATAAAATACCGGAGTTTATCAGTGACCCAAATAAAACACTCTCCCTTTAAAAAAAGATAACATAAAAATAGGTTTAAAACTCATCTTTCTCTACAATCACATTTTAAATTTTTATATTATTTTCCAAGTAGTCTTTGCTACAACGTTTTTGTTAAAACTATTACTTTATTAAGAATCTGTTCACTTTTATTCAACGCATTTGCAACATAATTTTTTGTTTATTTTACAATCGATACCTAATTAGTTTATAAAATGACCCCCTTATTCATAAACGTTGATTAAAGTTAAATGATGTTTAAACGTCAAAAAATCTATGGAAAACCAGTCGTTAAACATTAGTTAACTTTAAGCAGCGTTTATGTAAGGGGGTAAATGTATAATATCCTTACTAAAACTACTAACAAACTAAAATATGGCCACTAAAAATTCCTCTGCATCGCAGTCGACTGGTAATGTACCCAAGAGACTGGCGGCATTGCCACGTTGTATGGCAATGCTTAGCCTCTGGCCAAAGTAACAGCCAGCTCTTGTTGCATTTAGGTCTATACCTAATTGCAACAAGGGCAGGCTTTTCAGTTTTTGAGAGTAAAATTGAAATACATGTTTTGTTAAAAATATAAATAATTAAAAATTTAACTGTATGATATTTAAACATTTAAAAGTTCACTCGAATTTTGCATTATATGAAACATTTTTGTTTTAATAGCGACATAATACTACGGTTGACTGCCTCGTTGGTCTAGTGGTCGCAAGCGCTACTGCTGAGCATGAGGTCCTGGGTTCGATTCCCAGGTCGGGCAAAGTGTTATTCGGTTTTTCTATCTGTAATTTCTCAGTAGCAGCCCGGAGTCTGGATCTGTGCCCGGTAGATGGCAATAGGCTCGCCCCCTATTACATGGGACTTAAACATAACTGGCAAAATGTGGGTGTACTACTATAGGCTACACCTCTGCCTAACCCTTCGGGGAAACAAGGCCTGATGCTATGTTACAATACTACGGTAAGCGTATTTCATTGGAATTATGTTTGATACGACAAATGTCATTTAATATTTAAGAGCTTTATAGAATTCCGTAATTTAAAAAAAGGTTAAATAGTTAGGTAAGTACAATTTCATTTTTGCTTAATTTAGCAACCTTTTATCCCCAAGGGCATGAATACTCATGCTTGCAGCTTTTGGAAAACTATGCAAGTACCTTACATGCCATTGTGACATTTACCAAACAGAAGCTATTATGGTACGTTGGCATGTATGCTACTTGCATAGTTTTGTACAAGCTACGGGAATGTATTTTCCCGCTCTAACGATTACGGGTTTTATTAGAATTTAGCTTTTTGTGATAACAACAATTTTTATTTAGGTATTACTGTTTCACTTCAAAGAAAATGTAAGCTTTCAAGTTCAGCATTGAATAAAATTGTCAAACTTCTATCCGTTGGTGGCAGTAACCACATCCTATCAGTTGGACCGTTATCGATAACTAGTTTTACCAATATTCATCATCATCATCATCTGCCTAGCCTTTTCCCAACTATGTTGTGGTCAGCTTCCAGTCTAACCGTAGTTTACATGGAGTGACTGCCTATCTGACCTCCACAACCCAGTTACTGGGTAACACGATACCCCTTGGTATGACTGGTTTTTACAAACATTCTACATTAAAAATGTTTATGATTTGAAGAGGTCGAGCGTGGAATATTAATTTTACAGTTCAACTCATGGAAACTCATTCAATGTTAATTTACATTTACTCACCTGTAATGGCGGAGTTTCTTTTGATATTTATGAAAAGCCAAACTTATAATTATACTTACTTACCTAGTTTACGAGATGCTGAAGTTTTTGACCACTTACACTGCCACAAACACAGATTTTATAATTAGTAATACACTCCAATTTTATTAATTGTACTTTATGTAATCATATTTAGTCACACATAATTATAATAAAACTAACTGATCACGGAAAAAGTAAATTTAAATTCGGGAAAGGTCGATTAAATCCTCCTCGAAAAAAAAAAACTTTCGAACACAGAAGAAAATTTATACAAAACTTTGTCAAAAGTAGCTTCCAGTCACTCTTAAATGAAAACAAAAATTATACACTGGAACGTCAAATATTCTAACACAGTAACAAAAAAAAAACTTGACGAAACAACGTTGTTAGGATGAGCACTTTCAAATTTGGAATACGGTGTTCTTCGCGTGAACTTTGTACAGCGACGCGCGGGCGGTGCGACCACCGCGGTCGCTCGAATTCGACTGTACAGCGTGTTCTATAGTTCGCAGCGAGCGAAGAGGTGTGCAGCTACTTATGGCCGCGCTTTGAAAGCACACTCCATGTTCCAGAAATTATTTTAAAACTCTTTCATGAAATGTAGGTTTGCTTTTTTCAATAGGCAACAAAATTGAAACTGGTCGGTATTCAAAGAAAATATGAACAGTGATTAAACGATTAAAACTGGAAAATTTCGGAACAGTAATGCTACTTGCAAAATATTTATTTCAACAAATACTTAAGTAGCATAGTAGTATTTCAAAATATTAGTTTCTTTTGATTGAATATCAGTCATGATAGTACATAGTTATAGAGAAAATAAAAAGGTATTTGAGTGTATAACGAAATCCTTAGATGCACCTATGTGGTAAAACTATGATATATATATTTTTTTTAACCAAATGAATAAATGACTTACACAAGCATACTTTTATGTGCTAATTATATTACCTATTATAAGTAATCCAGCGTCCATAAAAAGGAATATGAATATAAGATTGTCCTCCTTTAACAATGCAATTTTAACAGTAGGTTTATATTCAGCTAGGGATGTTACAAGGCTTACAAGCTAAAAGGGGAAAAACAGACGACCAACTATTTGTACGAACGATCAATAAATTCCGCGACGTACTTACTCATACAAAAACTCTACGACGTGTATTGACGGTTTTTTGTATATCAATGTCGTGACGTCGTGAATACATATTACGTTTTGTGACAAACTTTGCGCATCATTTAATTTTGTTTAAGTAAATTTTGTTAGACATGAAAACACGCTGCGGATCGTCTGTCATCTGCTTAAGTCCTAATGATGATTATTGACACATAAGACGTATATGTTTACTGTTTAATTAACTAATATATCTACTTTATCTGTTAAATATTTGCATCACTACTGAATTAATAATTGACTTCCAAAAAGGAGGAGGTTCTATGTTCGACTGTATGTATTTTTTTTATGTAAATTCACCGATTTCTCCGTCAATTGTGGACCGATTTTGAAAATTCTTTTTTTGTTTTCAAGGGTGGTCTCAAAGTGGTCCCATCGTCATCAGTTCAGGATCTGATGATGAAATCCTGGAAAAACTAACTCTTCAAATATTATAGGCACACCTACAGCGATTTAGGAATTTTTTATAGTAACTTGTACATTTGCTCTCGGAAAGCACCATTTGGTGAAGTGAAACTGATGATGAAGACCACAGATGGCCACCGGAACTACTCAATAATAAGTATTTCACCGGTGGCGATTCGATAACTTTAACAGTTGCTAAGCAATTTATGCTTGTCACAATGCATATGATGAAGTGGATCTCCACTCACCACCACCACCATCATCCACCACCACCATCATCCAACCATCCCCACCGGTTCATCGGTTTGAGTTACCATCATCTGATGGTAACTTCATCGTCAGCTCCAGTTTTCCTGGCTCTTACCAGGAGAATTCCTCTACAATTAACGTTCCTGCATTGTGAAAACCATTTTTTTTTTTTTTTGTAAAAGGAGATAAGCAGTTGATATTAGGCTATTGTTACAGTTAAAATAGGTACAGATCCAAAGACATTAAAGAAATTAAAGTTATTTTTCACTTTGTACTGTTTTTTTTTAAGTCGATTGTTTTTTTTTTGTAATATCTTTTGTACCTACCACATTTTATGCAAGTAAACAATTTTGATTTGAGTTGAAAAAATAATATAATTAAAACTTTATTGCGAAAAAAGATAACAAAGGTTTTACATTGGCCTCAAACTAGGTAAGCCTGTATCATGGGCTCCAATATAGAGGGTTTACCATTTAAACATTATATTTTAAAAACATATTCGGTATTATAAGTAAATTAAAATAGGTATGCTTCAAATTACAAAAAAAAAAAAAAAACAGAAATAAAAATCTAAGAATCAAAGTTAAAGAAAACATAACAAGCAAATCGAGAATAAAAATAATAAAACTAGAAAAAACGCTATTATGTGAATGAGTGTGAGTGTGTTTGAAGTGTGGTCACGTGATGGTGAGTTTGAGGGTGTTTAAGCAAGAGTATGTGTATGTGAGACAGAACGCGAGAGCGGTGCGAACATACGAGTATGTATGTGTGCAAAATTTTACCACTGTAATTACCTTTTCAACCTTTAAACTGTGTCACTGTTGTACACCTTAATCCTAAGACTTCTCCTTGTACTACCTATATGGTTTTTTGTGTGTGTACAAATAAACGATTATAAAAGAAAAATAAACGAAAACCTTTTCTGCTTCGTCATATGACAAGTTTATGATAATAACTATTTATGCTATAAGTGCGGAAAGTAGGTGATTTCCGGCGAGTGGCATTTTTATTCACGGGCGAGCGAGTGGATAAGTCGACACGAGTCGGGAATCATCTTACGCACGTGTATCATATCACGTTTTACTATGCACTATGCGATAAAATAAAAAATATATATTTAAAAATTATTTTAGTGGTCAAAATCTAAATCTAGAGTAATTAATAACGCGTTTAATGAAGGATTAGTTTTATTTTACCTTTTATATGAATTATAATCTGTACTTGACTATTTTGTAAAACTTTCTCAAATAATAAAAACTCTTTGCCTTGGACGGACGACCGAGTTAAATATTAAAAAAAATTACAAGTAAAAAGCACTAGTGTGGAAAAGTGGCACTTTTCGCACAATTTGGCTGCTTGGAAAACGCTTTTTTCGAGCACATTCACTGTAAAACATATTTCTCACCTCGTTGGGCTAGTGATCGCAAGACCGACAGCTGAGGGTAGAATACAGGGTTAGATCCTCAAATCGGAAAAAGTGTTGTTTTTTCAGTACCTACCTATCTATCAGTCTGAACTGTAAATAGGGTGTAACATGAACTTATAAAATAGTTGACAACGAATTAAATTAAGACATTGCGTCGCAGATTTTCCGTCATGTAAAGTCAGGGAAATTGTATGTTTATCAAATTGACTCATCATTATCTATCTGCCTAGCTTTTTACCAACTATTTTGGGGTCGGCTTCCAGTCTAACCGGATGCAGCTGATTACCAGTATTTTACATGGAGCGACTGCCTATCTGACCTCCACAACCCAGTTACTGGGTAAAACGATAGACTAGTTGTCAGACTTTCGGGCTCCTGACGACCCGTATCGACTTGGCTTAAACAACAACAACGTCTTGGTAAGTAAAGATGGTCACCCATCCACGGACCAACCGCAGCAAGCGTAGCGTTTATCAAATTGACTACCAACTTAAGTTGTCCGTTTATTCATATCACAACTGTTATTCTTTGACAGTCGTATGAAATGGCTTTAACACGGTGAATTTACGTACGGTGTCAATTTGCTTAACAATTAATTTCCCTGACTGTGACTAAGATTATGCTGATTAATCAACAAAAAAAAAATGTTTACAAAACAAACTGAAGTGCATTGTTCAGGCAATGTTTTTCAGCGACATTTTCCTTATAAACCAATCTTAATCTCTTAATCTTATTGAGTCCTTAGATCATGCAAATAGATTTGGTTGTTTTTCCGTCAGCCATTTTTAGATCTCCCCCCGCGTGACCTTGACCCAGATGTTGTCTTGATGATGTAAAGAGGTGAGGAGACGTACGTAAACAAAAACATAAGAGGCACGGCTGGTGCAGTAGGTAAACGATTGGATTCTGCAATGCGGCTAGCGGGTTCGATAAGTTTGTAGATTTTTTTTTTTAAAGTCAGTCAGTGTTTTTTGACAACCTAGGTTTGTACAGAACTTCTAGTGTTTTTATTTGTACCATTATTCTTCACTGCCTTCATATAAGGAGGAAGTTATGCTTTTCATGTATCTTGGTACTAATGTTACCCATTTCTCGAGGTTTCAGGGCTGAATAATTTTATTTAGTAACTTCACCGATTGGTCCCTCAAATATTTCATTATTTTTTGTTGAGCAGTATTTTATTTCGTTAGGTTTTTTTCAGCCACCGTCTTCTGAAACCATTTATTGGAAAATAGAGCGTTTCGCGAGGGGCTTGTGGCTAAGAAATAGCAGCCGCACGGGTCGATCGATCAGGTTAAGCTACGCTTGCCGCGGTTGGTCCGTGGATGGGTGACCATCTTTACATATCAAGACGCTCCGTGCCTCGGAAAGCACGTTAAGCCTCTAAGGTCTCGGCTGTCATTCGTGTATCTCTATAAATAAATAAATAAAATAAATAAAATCTATTTATTTCAGGCAACATGCCCATACTATTGTTAGTATACAACTTAAAAACTATGTTAGTTACATTGTTTAAAAAAATAATTAATTAAGGTATTTGCCGCCCTCTGGGGCCCCAGGCACGCGCACTTGTGCTTGAACCCAGTGCCGCAGAAGGGGGCTGTCCAGCTTGTGGCTGAGCACGTTCAGAATGGTGTTGGCGCTCCCACGCGTACGGAACATCAGCGATGCGATGCGGCGCCGCAGCACAGTGTAAAAGCCATCTGTGTGCGCTTGCGCAAACATCGCAGACAGTCGTTACGGGCAGTGTGAAAGCCATCTGTGTGCGCTTGCGCAAACATCTTTGACAGTCGTTACGGGTCGTGAGAAGCTCGAAAGTCTGACAACCAGTCTTACCAAGGAGTATCGTATTACCCAGTAACTGGGTTGTGGAGGTCAGATAGGCAGTCGCTCCATGTAAAATACTGATATTCAGCTGCATCCGGTTTGACTGGAAGCCGACCCCTATATAGTTGGGAAAAGGCTAGGCTGATGATGAAAGCGTTTCGGTTATTTTTTTTTTTATCTGTCGTACCGAGTTTGGACAAGCCTAGTACTTATTGGTTATTTCTCAAACATTATTGGAAATTCGACCATTATTTTGGCGACCGTCATCGAGATGAATCGAAAATGCTATACTGGTCGAAAACATGCGAGCAGGCCGCCGGCAATATTAGTATGAATATCCATATCTGTCGTGTTTAGGCATTAGCAGCTGAAAAGATTACTATGAAAACTCATAATCCGAGGGGTCATTCTCGTAATTTAAAGAATATTCGCAGTCTGATCTCAGTCTCAATATGTCAAAAATACCAATTCCCCTACATTTTTAACATATGATTGACGCGGAGATGAGATTGCGACTAGATTTTGAACGTTTTTTAGTTACGGGAATCGGACTTCTGTCGTGCAAATAGAGCTTCTTAAAGTAAAAAAGAAACAAATGAACACATTGGCGCGTGAAAAATTATTGTTACTGATTCTGGAATTTTAGTTTGAATTTCCGCGCATTATTTGAGAAAAGTGGCCGCAACCAGTATTGATGTACGTTTTTCACGGTATTCACGCACGTTTTTAGAGAGAAAGAGAAAGTTGCATGGAGGGGCATAACGCTCTTCCTTTCGTGACGATTTCTACCAGTCAACCCTTACCGCATGCCGCGTTAACGAACTTCGTTCCAATAAGCATCAAAACATTGACAATTTCAAGAGTCGCTGATTTTGAGAATGTATAGTCGACCTCGTAATTGCAAAACTATCATACGAGGACACTGAAGACATCCTTGACATTATCTCTTAACACGTCGATGTTTATACCCTTCCTCACTTTAATATTTCAATATATTTTACATTATTTAATTTGACACAAACATAACACTCCATCTTACACTCAATACAACAGACACATACATTAACACTTACCCTAAATCATGGACACAACTCTCTTCATAATTACTTACAAACTCTTACACCCATTAACATCACAGTATTTCTTATTGTCTCTTGCCACTAGTACGTAAGCAATTCTGACATAGTAACACGGAGTGGAGACCTGGTGACCTGAAACACAGGCCATTGGCCTAGCTTAGGCACCAGTCCCCACAATATGTTCAGTTTTGTACTACTTGGCAATTAATTATGTAAATGTTTCTGTTAAATATTGTGGTGAAAAAAAAAACGTATTTATTATTAAATTACATTTACAACCTAAAGTTGAATATCACTTGCACGTCTTAAAATGACAAGGTCTTTTCGGCTTTGTGACAGTGACAGTTTCAACCTTAGTGACAATTTCACCAATGGAACTGAACGCGATCAGCACATCTAAACTGCGTTTAAGAGCTGTCATTGTTAATATTCTACAACAATGATAACACTGACAGATCTTGAAAGCAGTTTAATTGTGCTGATCACGTTCAGTTTAACTGAACGCTTTAGTAAAATTTCGCTGGGAATTGTTGTCAAAAATGATAATGCAATTTCGAACTCGACTATACGTAAATAGATTAGTAGGTACGTTCGTTGTTAATTATCGTCTTCTTCAGCAGAATATTGCATTTCATTGCTGGATGTAGATAGGTCCTGTTATAAAAAAAAATAGGATGCCTAAAACCAACAGAAAAAGATATCAATAATGATAATGATTATGAATGCGTTCCCTATATTAATTTAGCTGGCACTCAATCATTCTTTAATCTTCGTTACACGTGGCTCATGGCTGTACTAATACCAAGCCACATGGGAAATTATTGTTTTTAGTTATTGGAATCTCTCATCTTCTATGTATCTTTTGTTTCTACAAGGGAAAATTGCGAGCTGAAACTACAGGCGGGCCCTAAATGATCAATTAATTATATTGCACAATATCACAAATTGCGCAATGTTTCGATCGTTTAGGGTTATTAAATAATATCATAATAATTAACAATAATACCATCGCCGTATCTCTACGTTAACGTCGTGGTGGGGCTTGCGCGCTCCGAACTCTAGGTCTGTGCCGGTAGAGTTTACTTTGGCGGAACAGGTCTAGGGTGAGGAGCCAGACCAAGAGAGATACAGAAACCCGCAGGGCAGCATGTGGCGAGCTGCTGGGCAGTAGCGACCCCACGTACTCTATCTCTCGGGAGAAGTCATGTTCCTCATCTCTGGCTTGCCTTTATTGGCCGGCTGGAGTGAACACTGACGAGAACTGATCTCCCACCTCATTCTTGCCTTTATTGGCTGGCTTGAGTAGAGATTCTCAAGAGCAAACGTGCTCGGAGGAAGGAAGTATTCCAGTAAGATGCTGGTAGGGATCTTGACCGTACTTCCGGGATTGTCCTGATAGCCGTGGAATACCTCTCCACTCCTCTTAAGCACCTCAGGACATGTTGCCCCCTTGTCGCTACGACACTATGAGCTAGCGACTGTTTCCGGGGGCCCATTGTTGAGTGTGCAAGTCACCCCCTGCCATTTTATCCATGTTTTGTCATTTTTATCAAACATTGGTCAGGCAGGAGCCATAGTCCGTTCATAGTTTTAGATAACCAGTCCACTTTAGCCATCCAAACCCATAGCCCAATATTTGTTTTGTCTCCATGTCCTGCAATAGTCCTACACCAACCGGGGGTTGTCCTTGGGTGCACTTGCATAGTGCGTACAGGGATAATCGTCGGTTGGTGCCTCATTTCTATTGAAAGCGTCTAACGGGCCTCTGCGAGTTAGCTTCGGCCCCTCATATGCCTTCCAAAGGTCAGGGATCCTAGGGTCCCGAGAAATGTCAAAGACACAATAATAATAAATTTATTTATTCTCAGGTAAAGAACGCCCATTGCCAAAACATTATCACATTAATTATAAATCATACAAAAATTAATCAAGTAAAAATAAGTTCAAATTAAATAAAATTAAGTCAAAATAAATAAATAAATCATCTAATAAAATAATTATTAAAACCTTCTCTCCGGCACTGGTACAGCAACATGTCTGCTGGAACAGTGCCAGATGAAGGGGCAGTCCAGCCTTCCCGCAATCATCGCCAGTACAATGTTGGGGCTAACCCTTACCCTGCGCACCAAGGACGCGGCTCGCTCGCGCATGGTAGCGTGAAAGCAGTCGGTGCGCGCCTCTGCGAACGTACCTGAGGCACTGCAGTATCTGGGCAGCCCCATCACCGCCCTGAACGCATTACTGTACTGGACGTGGATGGATTTGTTATGTACTGGATTCAACGCACACATACTTTGTCTTGGATAAGCACTTAAAATATTTTTTTATCTGAGAATCTACATGAAACAGTTCTCCTAGAGTATAAGTGCAACCATGGGCAACAGATACAGCTTAGATCATTGTAGGTAGATTCTATTTTATCTCATTTCCTCATCATCTGCCTAGCCTTTCCTCAACTATGTTGGGGTTAGCTTCCAGTCTAACCGGATGCAGCTGAATGCCAGTATTTTACATGGAGCGACTGCCTATTTAACTTCCAAAACCCAGTAATGGGGTAACAGGATACCCGTTGGCAAGACTGGTTGTCATACTTTCGGGTTTTTGACGACCCGTAACGACTGTGAAAAATCCACGAATAACAGCCGGGACCAACTACTTAAAGTGCTTTCCGAGGCGCGGAGGAGTCTTGGTATGTAATGAATGGTCACCTATCTACAGACCTAATGCGGCAAGCGTTGCTTAACCTTAAAGGTCAACCCGTGCGGCTGTTATTATTTAGCCAGGAGAACTTATTCCGGAAGTTGTGTGTATAAGAAGAATATGAGAAGTCTCGATGTTTTAGCAAATTGTAATTAACGCTACTAATATTATAAATTAAAGTCGCTTTTCGTCGTCTATCTTTGTCACCGCGTTGTTCTTCTTAATAATTCAACTGATTTTGATGCGGTTTTCATCAAGATAGTTTATTGCGGAAGGTATAGGTGTATACTAACCTCCTTACTAAAAAACGTTGTATAGCGACTGTATAGTTAAACAACGCTTTGTCTTCTTCTTCCGAGAGTCAAATTACTGTCGACTGAAACCGAGAAATCGCTGTGTATTCACATGATATAATTCGTTTATTAGTAAGGAGGCATATCTATACTAATATAACCTAATCTCTTCTAACGCCACCAAAACACAGGCGTGTCTTTTTACCGCTAAAAGGAGTCGTTTAGATCAAACTCCTACTTTTCGGGGTATATCTGTTCCTGTAACAGATCGGCTCCAGCTCCTAGGCATAGAGTTGACATCATGTCTCAACTTCGGTTCCACCATCGAGTACAAAGCCCAAACTGCGGCCAAGAAACTGGGCATCCTAAATAGGGTGAAGCGATACTTTACGCCTGGACAGCTTTTGACTCTCTACAAAGCACAAGTCCGATCCTGCATGGAGTATTGCAGCCACCTTTGGGATGGCTCAGCTAAATACCAACTTGCCACGCTTGATTCGGTGGAACGCAGAGCTAAGAGGCTCATTGGCGACGTAAGACTGGTGGATGCCAAGCTTCACAGCTTGGCTCATCGCCGCAAGGTTGCCTGCTTGTCGGTCTTCTACAGATTGTACTTCGGTGAGTGTGCTCGAGAACTCCACGACCTCATTCCGCCTGCCCCCTTCTACCATCGGACATCTAGACGCACTGCATGTTACCATCCCTACCTAGTTGCTATTCCACCAATTCGCACTAAGCGTTTCCAAATGTCTTTTATGATGCGCACAGCAAAGGAGTTGAACTCTCTGCCTGCGTCTGTGTTTCCGAACGTATACAACCCCGATCTCTTCAAAGTGAGAGTTAACAGGCTTCTTCTGGGTAAGCTCGCTCCATCGTCGATTTTGTCTCTGTTATCTCTGACCTAGATTAGAGTCAAGAGCAAACCTATCTTAAATAAATAAAAAATAAAAAAATATATTGTAAAGAGGTAAAATTTGTTTGTAAGTTCGTATTTAGGGGGTAATCTCTGAAACCAGTCGGATTTCAAAAATTCTTTTAGCATTTGATAGCCCGAATTCTTGAGGAAGATTATAGGCTATTGAAAATAACGCTAAGACCCTTAGGAGGCGAGCAAAATGGAAAAAAGTCAGAAAGAACGTTAAGTGAAAACGAAGAAACAGCGCGGGCGGGTGATGCGATGCGACGGGGTGGGTCGGGGGCAAATACTTTTTTTTTCAATTTTAGATAGTTGATTATTGTTGTTTTGTGTGAATTGATTCGCACACGGCATCTATATAAATCATAAGTGTATTTATCGTAGTAACACGTACGACAGATAGCTTTTACCTACGTGTCATAGTTTTTTCTAAAAATTAAATAACGTTCAAATTGACTTGGGGTGGGAGACATTAGTCATGCGTCGGGGGGAGACTTTACCTAGGATAGGGTAATCTCTCCTGCAATGTGTTCATTAATAACTTATAGTTTTTTTTTCATTTCAGATATACGCCCAAAATGCCGTTTAAATATATTAAAAAAAAAAACAAGAAACAGAAGTAATTTAGATATACCTGTAATAAAAATGCTTTAGATGAAATTGATAAACGAAAATCTATTTGCCAAAAATAAGAAAGTATTGGTATTTCAAGTACTCATTGTGATGGCTATTATTGCTTTATGTCAAAAGACTATCGTTTTTCTTAATATTAATATTTATTTATTTGCTCAAAACATGGTATAACAGGTCTTACAGTTAAAAATAGTACAAACATGTTTGGCCGGGCTTAGGCTCAGCATGCAAATTCTAAAATAAAATAAAAAATAAAGTACTTAACACGTTCCAGGACACTTGACTTTTTTTAAATATCCTAATATGACACTTAAAAATACCATATATTTCATCATACCGCCTAAAGCCGTACTACCATGTTACACATATGTTTAATAATTTGATACGACAAATACGGCCATAGACGTTGACGCCTATGGGCGGGACGCCATATCAATAGTAACAATGAACAACGAAATGAGACAGTGTGGCTGCAGACGGTACCGTCTAGAAGCGGTTTGCCAAATTACATACATTTAAAAAGGTATATCGAGATAACAGCGAGAGGCGGTCTGTCCCGGAACGTGTTAACTAACATTTTGTGTCAAAGAACTGTTTCAGACTATAAAAGTTATTTTGCCTTAGCCATGCACTCAATTTCCGCTTTAAACAGTATCTCATATTTAACAATTTGAAGTCACCAGGCAATTTATTATAAATCCGTACACACATAGCTAAGCAGCTTTTGTTATATTTTGCAAGCCTAGGAGCATTGCTTAGTAAAAATTGTATCTTTAAAAAAGTTTATGAATGCCATAGACTGTACTGTCATAGACTGCCATAAGACAAAATATTTGTGATGCTAGTTAATTACTTACATAGACATCTCAACTATACTCAAAGTAGGGGAAGCCGGGGCAATGCGGGCCCCTTAAGGGAAATCTTGAAAAAAACCTAAAAATACCAGATAATGAAAAAACTCAAAAGTCATTTATTAGCTTCAATAATGTTTTCTAAAATTAATGTAAAATAATCATAGGTTACTTCTGAGATAATCGAACTTTAAAAAAAAAAGAGAATCTGCCAGTTTTCCCCCGTATCCGGAGCAAAATGGCCATATGAGAGGCATAATAGGCATACCCAGTACTCTTATGCATGCTTAAAATCGAGCAATAAAAACAGCAAATATGAAGGGTCTCGTCATTATTACCCTCTTTGCCGGCACAAGAACAGTGGGCTCATCTGAAACACACACGACAAGTGACCCTCTCTAGATTCCGGGTACCTATATCCTGTGTACAAACACTCCATGTCTTCTTCTCTGATTATTTTTCTTATTTTTTTCTTTTCGTTTCAGCTTCTTATTCTTTTCTTTCTTCTCCTTAGCTGGTTTCTGTTTTTGAGGAGAAGAACTGGTTTGCTTTTGGCATGATTTCTCTAGGCGCTTACGGCATTTGCCTTTTCTCTCAAGCTCCATTTAGCATGTTCTGTCTACCTTTGGCAGTAGCAAACCATAATTTTATCTGCAGAAATAAGATAAACTTAACATAATTAGCTGAGGCAAAACGGGCATCTTGCTCATTTTGCCCCGCCCAAAATGCCTCCGTGGTTATATAAAATGAATGTTAACAAAATGTAAAGAATATTTGGTAATTAGTTCACAACTTTTTCTAGATTATTTAGCCACACAATTGAACGATGTGATTTACTTAAGAACTAAAAATTTAACAGGACCACGAATTCGTGGTAATTCTTTGTAATTTTTAGCTAATTAGCTACAACACAGAAATGAAAGAAATATCAAAAGCGTCATCTTACGTTTTTTCGTTTTGTATGCGTGCGACGTGCAGTTATACACACAAAACCAACCTTGTCTCGCAAGTGCGAGGTCGACTGGAACGCGATCGGACTAGTTCCGAACGTTTTGTTTTATTATCCTGCGAAGGAGACGGGGTGTCCGTCTTACCCCGGGGGCCCGCAATGCCTCGGCTTCCCCTGCTTGGTCTCATTTTATTAATATAATTATTTTCTTTATTTCAGTAAATACATATAAATTATATTTTTAAATATTAGAATATGAAAAGTATAAAAACATTTAAAAATATAAAAAAATAGTAGCCCACCGGTATCGGGAACAGGGTCAAAGCTACCGGCGGGTGGTCAGGGTTCCAGAGAGAGGAACCTCCTAACAATGCGTTATTATAATTATTATTATTCAGATAGTCACTTTAGTATGTAGAACTTTGTGCCTTATGTTTAAGATTAAATTTTCTATAAAATTACAGTTTTTTTCTTGTAACCAAAAACAACAAAGGTAATTTAAATAAACAAATACCTACTATTAAATTTGAGGTCTTGAGTAAAAGTTCGAACAATCAATTACATTTAGATCGAATACAATTACTAATACTAACTTAATACTAACTTAATAACTAAGGAAGTATTAAAGTTGTATAAATTTTTTTTTAGAAAGAATCTATCTAAATAACGCAGCTTAAAATATAATCACTTGAAAACTGCAATATATTCTTACAAAAAAAAAAAAAAATATTATTTGAGTGAAGGGCAGGTATTCTCTCCCGGACTCCCCCATGCGCTTATTTAATTTGGAGTTTTAAATTAGAGAGATTAGAATTAGACTGAAAACTGGCCAAAAGGAACTCTCTGCCAGCCTCTGTGTTCTTAACCACGTATAACCCATCAGCCTTCAAAGGAAGAGTGAGCAGACATCTTCTGGGTACGCTCGTTTCATCGTAGACCTCATCCATCATTTTCCATCAGGCGAGATCGTGGTCAAGAGCAGGGCCAATCCGCAATATAAAAAAAAACAAAAACAGAAAAGCAGACCTGAAATATTAAGTAGATTACCTATTCTAGAACTCCTAAATTGCCTAGCACGATGCAGTCGCCAGCTCAATAATACGCTTGAACGCTCCAATGGCGCTGCGCTCAAAAATTACGACGATAGGTGCCACCGTGTTGCTAGCGTTCCAAATAAAAAAAAAATCTACTACGAAAGTAAATAAAAAACATGAAATACCAAAGGTATATTTTCGTATATTGAATCTGTCCTTAGGGAAAAATGTTTTCGATACGCTCGCTGACTCACCGCATTATTTGACTTTTAGTGAAACCACGCGAAAAATATATCTTCACAGAAATCTACTCGAATTCACTAGTTCTTCCGCCAAAGTACCACAAAATGAATTGTACTTTGTTTAGCAGAAGATAAGAGGATCAGGAAAAATAAGAATTTGTTGGAGATATAATAAATCTAGCACAAATGCTACGGCTTACGATAAGGCCTACAACGAGGCGATGGCGACAGCCGCGTCAGGCTAAATCAAAAGAGGAACAAATTAAATAGAATAAAGAATAAGAAAAATAAAAACGCAATTAATTACGAGGTCGAACCTCGTAATTAATTACTGTTTTTAATTTTCGATGACACCGGCCCATAGATAAATAAATTTTAATACCTTTACCTAAACACACATTGAGTTCTTCTATCAGGAATACTCAGTAGCAGCCGGAAGTCTGGATTTGTGCCCGGTTGATGGCAATAGGCTTGCCCCAATATTGTTAGAATAAACAAAACATGTGTTAATAAATAAGGCTTAAGACTGTTAGTAGAATTTTACTTTGACTTTGTGTTGTCTTGTGGTACTTGTCTCTACCACCCTATGTCACTTGCACGTCACAAAACGACGAGATCTATGTGACAATTAGGGCGAATTTCACTAATGAATCTGCACACAACCAGTACGTCTAAAACACGTTCAAGAGTTGACAGTGTCATTATTGTTGTGGAATATTGACACTGACAGCTCATAAACGCACTAGAGATGTGTTGATCGCGTTCAGTTTCATTGGTGAAATTGGCTCTTATATAATTTCAACCGTAGTGAAGTTTTTATTTACTGGGAATTGTTGTCAAAAGTTATAAAGCAACAACGAAGACCACTTTACTATTTACTACACTTTACTTTACCGGGATAGAAAGTATCCTACATTCCACTTGCTGTAATAGGTACTATCGAGGAAACTTACATCTGACCAATTTGAAAACAAAATCCCGTGCTCACGATGATATCTGAGCTGGCTTCCCACGGTCCGTGATATTGCGGATTATCATGCACGGCCGACGACTACGGACAGCCACGCACCGCACACCAAGGCTCTTCCAACGGTGCGTGCCAGTCTGTGTGCGTCTTGAGATTTGAAGCCATTTTGTCATTCCAAAATGCGAAATGAAAGAGAAGCTGGCACCGCACCTTTGAAGTGACTGACTCGCTGCGGGTCGGACGCACCGCGACGGACGTGTCTGCGCTACCACGGACGATCCTCTTCCCATGGTGCGTCGGTGCGGGCTGGTCCGCGTCCGTCCGTAATATCACGCACCGTGGGAAGCCGGCTTTACCGAGCGTTATTATAGCGGCCGAGCGCTGCAAGCAAAAATAGTCCTTACGGTGTATAGATGTTCGTTTATCCCATGGTATGAACTTACTTTTCAGTGAGTAAGCTAGGGAACTCTGACGACAGCTCAAAAACATAGAGCGACTACATTACAAACTACGGTAGACCTTTTTCATTCATAGCATGTTTAGTGTTACGTACTCAAAAGGCCCTGTTGCTAAGTCTATGCCGTCTGTCTGTCTGCATGTCACAGGGCCAAGGGCTGTATCTTTTTTTTTAAGCCGAGATGCCAAGTTTCCTCAACTCAACCTTAAAATTCCTTTTAGAATTTAAATAATCTGGCTACCACTAGTCACCAGATTTTCATCAAGTGAGTGGCAGCCACCAGTCGTGACCACCATTTGGTCTTAGGTACACCACTCCGCTTCAGCAAAGCCTTGATCAGCGACTTAACAGGGGATTTCTCGCATTTATAACACGTTTCGTCGCACAACGGATGCCTCTGTTTATATAACGACTTTTCCTACGCTTTGCTTTAAGAGTAAATGCGGGTGTTCTTTTCTCCATACAAACGCACATACGACGCATAGTTCGCGGTGAGTCGGAACTGTCTGCGGAGATGCCCCCAGTGAGTCGGGGTGGCGCTGCGTTATGCTCCAGTGCGTCGGATGTGGTACAGCGCCGGGTTGAGGCTGACTGCTGGCGTCGACCAGGAGAGGTTTGAAGGACTCTGCTTGTTTGACCGGCCGAGAGTGCAGTGTGCTGTGCTAAGGTTGCTGATGAGGCTGAGGGTGATGACCAGGTATGCGCGGTCGCTGCATGCTGGTGGTCAAGATACCCGTTGAAGCCGTGGGTGCTGGCTGGCTGTGTGACTCGCTGCTCGAAAGCTCGAGGAAGTGATGCTGATGACGTCACGCTGTAGTAGTTGCACGAAGGCTGCGCTGACGTTCATGTTCGGGGTCACCAGTATAGAGGTATGAGGAACAGGGTGTGAAGTTCACTCATCCTCCATAGAAAAGGGAGGATCCTCCGACCAGACGGGTGTTGTGTCTGGTGGGCTACTGCCCGACGGTTTATGTCGGGATGTTGTATATATGCTAGTCGCGCGGTAAACTCTGATTGCGCGATGCAGGATTTTGTGTGACGTCAGTGTGATGCGTTCCAATGTGGCGATGTAGATGTGCCGCCACACGCTCTCGCCTGTTTTCTTTCTGGTCTATGACCTTAAAGCAATGATTTTTTACAGTGAAATAAATATCAATCAACTACTTGTCTGTCCCTATGATTACTACTTTGATGATACATTAAGTTTATATGCACTAGAACCCTCAAAAAATGCTCAAAATTGCCTATTTAGACCGCTGTCAACAGAGGCCTAGTGTACAAATTTGACAACTATCAATGAAAAAAGAAAATCATAGAGATACAGTTAGTCTATATCTTTCTTAATCAGTTCATGAAATATCTTTTAAATTGATCCAATATTGGAGGAGGAAATAGGCGAGAGCCAAACCTCGAATTATGACTTTTACTTAGGCTATACAGTAGGATCTGCAGTTGTCCTTATCGCACGAACTTGAGGGCGGGGCTCTCGCAGAGCGACAGCGATAGTTTCTTCAAATAGCAAATTTTCAAAAGTTTTTCCGCCCGCATTTTCCCTTAAACTACGTCTTATCGATCACGGGATTGTTCATATTTGTTGGATATAGTTGGTTTAAAGCAGCTGATAGTATATGCAACCTTCTCTATTATATAGGAGCTTATTGTGTTGTGATAAAGTACAAGGTGCTAATATACCACTGCATATCTTTCAATCGACTCAATCTCATGATCTGTAGCAATGATATTGTGACGATTAATTCAGTAAGACTTTAAAATCGATTTCTGTACCTAATATGTTTCTCTTTACAGAACTACATTTTGGAAAGGGTAATAGGATTCAATTCTTCTTTTTCTCCCTCCTCTCCCTAATCCTTCGGGGAAAGAAGGCGTGATGTTATGTTATATTATGTCTTCTTTTTCTTGTAGGTACTGTAGAGGTTTGATGCTGGTGGCAACCTCATGTGTGACAGGCCGTTAAGTATTTGCCTATGAACACGTTCGAACACCAAGAACCAACAAGTGTCGAATAGACTCGATTTTGATAAGTCAATTGTTTTGTATTGAGTCACTTTGAAAATAGTCATGTCATGTAAACGTGTTTCCTATAAGTAAAGTTAATATAATTCTCCCTGGTGTCTGTGATTTAGTGATTTAGTAATCCAAGCACACTCCACAGTCCAGACACCAACACAATATACGTAGTGATCAGCTCGGCCCCTTAGTACCCTGGCAGATTGCTACAGTACTATCAGCAAAACTTAAGCATGCTCAGATTAAAGAATATCGCTGCAGAAACGCAGCTAGTGACAGACCACACCCTTTCCTGGTTTCCTCCATTAGAGACAATATGCATTTGTGTGAGTACAGGGCTTGTAACAAAAAATAACAACAGATATTAGCAACAAATCAAAAACAAACGTGCATCCTAGTGGTCAAAACGCATGCATCGGGCAATCGAGTCGTGACCCGTGCTATGTAATTATCGCCTTATAGGTGAGCATGCGGAAATTTGGCCGATAGTACATTTTGACGTTCAAGTGAAATAAATGATTTGATTTTAACTTTGGTATTGGTAACTATTGATTATTTTGGAAAATCTTTGTGGTGTTATCAAAAACGAGTCATATCGCTTGCAGAATTTAGTCACTCTAAAACCGATTCGTAGGCAAATGTTTAAATATTAAGTAGTACCTACCTGCAAGTTGTTGAAATGGATGGTGATTAGTGATGTGGTTTCTTTGATTTTCTATGTTTTAATGAACAGAAAAACAAAAAATATTCTCATAGGAAGGACACATTTTCATCAAAATTTTAAATTTTTGGACAATGCACTTACATTTTTAGGTTCAAACTTTAATAATAAAAATAAAATTGCTGCAGGTTTGCTTATCATGACGTATTTCCTTGAAATGTCAATAAAGTGTCAAACGCAAACGAAACATTTTTAACGTGCGCGCTCAAAAATGTTTGAAACCTCAATATTATATCTTAGTGACTTTAGCTGTACTTATTATAGGTAAGGTTGGTTCTCTATGATTTGTTCCATAAGATAAAAAAAATATTATTATGTTATTTAAAAATAGAAATGCTTATTCCGCAATAATTTGAAAATAGAATGAACATTTTTTCTTGCAGAAAATTGTAAATAAGTGTATTTTAAAAATAGAACTTAAGAGTTTTTTTATGACATTATTTTTAACCGACTTCATTTAGAATGAGTTCAAAATGAAGAAGCCGCGCTTACTTTTTTCTTGTCAGTTATAACGGTCGTTAAAACCTTTACAGTGAGATCTTCTAACGGCCGAACCCAATACCCTATCACCAGTTTTGGCAGACTGGAGATAGAAAAACCTATCTATCTATGGTTTTAATGTCCCAATAATCTATGAGATCATGGAATCTTACCGGCCGGACATGCGGACAGATAGAATTATACTGTCTGTTATCAAATAGCGATCTGTCTTACTGAAAATAGGTTGTTAGGTTCGGTCGTAAAGCCAGCATTTCCTGGGTTAATTGAAGAAAATTAGAAAAGTGTTACTGAATTCAATTTTATTCAAAAGAGCTGCCGGCAGCTATGTCAATGACTTTGATGAATAATAATTTAAAATAACACTATCTATTAAAAACTGTAAATCTATTGACAACAAAGGCAAAAAAGGTTAATTTTATGAAGACGTGCTATTGGAAGGTACGAGAAACATGATACGGTAAAAGGTACGTATGTTGAAGGAAATATTATGAAAATAATGCTGTACGTGCGCCACATGTTAAATGATGGATGGGTTGTGTGAAATAAATTGAAATATTGTTAGCAAAAAAGTAAAACTATGTTAATAACCGATAGAGATGTATGAAAAATACTCGGTAAGATCATTGTTCCAGTGGGAGAGAGAGACGGAGCTATTCATGACCGATAGCACCATCCCTTTTTTACAACAGAATCATGATGGCATTAACACGTCATAGTACTGTAATGATCCGCCACGATACTAGGGCAGACCACTACTTCTGTGTATGTGGTCCCGACTCCGCGGTGTGTTGGTGGATATAGGAATGAGACACACAGAAGCACTGCTATTACTATTTATTGGCTTATAGGAAAGCACATTACATTGTCAACCGTAAAGCTAGCACAGCACTGACTCACTATAAAACAATTTGACTATATGTCATAGTTCGAACCTATTCTATATTTCAATAAACCAGTGTTTGTCTTATCAGCCAAAGCCACAATCCGAGGAGGATTCATGCTGAAGGCCGGCTAAATTAAAGCCTCTACAGTACTGACCATGGTGATGTGAATATAAAATACCGGTCAAGTGCGTGTCGGACCACGCACAATGAAGGGCTCCGTAGTTGGGATGAGTTTATCCCAAGAACAAACTTAACATTGTAGTTGGAAAACATGTTCTCTCATAAATTCCAACTGCAAATGTAAGTTAGTCGACTATTACTCGTAAACTTGTAAAGCCTACTTAGCTCTGATAGTTTTCCTTTTACCTTCGTTGTATATACTATTATCGTGAACTTTTTCACATATCCAAAACTAACCGTTTAACTGGCAGGGGGAGGACACTTGACTCTAACAAAAAATAGCACTCTAAAGTTTATTATTTCAGTAACGGATTCCTTAATCGAAAAATTGTTGTCACAAATCCGCAATATTTTTGAAAGACTTATTCAACAACACCCCACACCATGGTGTGGACGAGAAAAAAAAACATCCCACTTTATGTGTACAGGAGGTACTTTAAAAAAGAAATTTCACTGTCGGCGTGATTAATATGTATATCCATGTCAAATTATAGCTTTCTAGTTTTAAGAGTCTCTGAGCTAAGCTGCGGACGGACGGACAGACGGACGGACATGGCGAAACTATAAGGGTTCCTTGTTAACTACGGAACCCTAAAAAGAGGGTGTGTGCTTAAGACCGCACGATATAAGTGTAAAACTTACGACTGTAGCCGAGTATACCCGATTCAGCGTCACCGACTGACTGGATCCGAGTATACCCGATTTAGCGTCACCGGCCCGAACGTGACAGTTCAGTTTCGTTCACTGTTCGCGTCCAAAAAGAGCGCAAAGTGCGTCTAAAGAAGAACGCAAATAATATATATGATAAAATGATAAATGATTTTATTTCTGTAAGTAGGTTTATACAAACACTTTTACACGTCAAACATTTTTTTTTTAAACTAGATGAGGCCGGCGTTTCCTATCTGACTACTCTGAGAAGAAAGGCCGAAACAAGTTCTGAGGTCACAGTCTCTTTTAAAGTCCAGACATAATCTTGGTCAGATCTTGTGAAGACCATGTAGGTTGGTGTCTGAAATGGTATTTTGAGGAAAGAACCACACAGATTGAGAGGACCTGTCCAGTCAGTGCAAGCATCTGTCAGTAATCGTACAGCTTAAGTTAAAAGTTAAGGAGCTCAACGATATAAAAGCTAGATGACCTTAAACAGTAACCTCCTTCTATTTATAGACAATCAAACCATTTCCAAACAACAAAGACATTCGAAAAACAGTTTCCTTGTCCACTGACTCCGGCGTTCATTTCCCAACGCTTGGCTATGGATCAAACTCCGTAATAAAAATCTTTAGTACTATTGTTTTTGTCGATTTTTTTTTTGTATTTTTTCTTCAAGACGACGCTGTCTTGAAGAAAAAATACTGTTAATGCGAGCGATCACGCTAAAATCGTTTCTTTACTGTTATATCGGATTTAAGAAGATTATTTGTTTGGAAAACATTTTTTTTCAATAACTGGCATTTATATAGCTTTTGATAGATTTGAGTTTTCATTATCAGCATCACAATTTATTTGGGGTCGGCGCAATATGTCTTCTGCTATAGATTTGAGTTTTATTAGGCCAAATAAATCGATCTTACACAAGGTTCGTTTGAATAATTTTTCAATCTGCCTGTCTTTTATCAACCTTGTTGGTGTCGGCTTCCAATCTAACCGCATTCAGCTGAATACCTTTTACATGGAGCGACTGCCTATCTGACCACTTTAACCTTGGTAAGACTGGTTGTCAGACTTTTGGGCTTCTGATTACCCGTATCGACTGTCAAAGATCTACGAATGACAGCCGGGACCAACGGCTTAACGTGATTTCCGAAGCACGCCCCACTCTGTGCGAATCCTCGAATGAAAATATAATTAACTAGCTGCTGCCCGCGCCTTCGCCTGCGTGGGTGTCAATACTTCCCTATTTGCATCGGATTTTGTTCACAATTTCATTGGTTTTTCATTTTTTTCCGCGGAACCCTAATTATTTTTCTAAAATAAAAGTACTTTTAGTTACTTCTTATAACATCAGCTATCTACCAATGAAAGTCGCGTCAAAATCAGTCCAGCCGTTTCGATTTCATGGGTTTTAATTTGTTTGCGCGGAACGCTAATTGTTTTTCTAAAATAAAAGTAGCTTAAGTTACTCCTTATAACATCAGATATCTGCCAGTGAAAGTCCCGTCAAAATTGGTCCAGTCATTTTGGTGATTACCCGGAACAAACAGACAGACAGATAGACAAACATTTTAAAAATTGTTTTTTTCGTTATAAGTATCGTATATGGGTACTGTCATACATATGTATTTAGTAAAAAGTTGTTATTTTGACATTACAAACAGACACTTCAATTTTATTTATTTGTATAGATTTAGGAGATAAGAACGAAATTAGTGAGGTTTGATTGTGTGAAATTAGCGAGGAACGAAATTAGGATGAGGAGAGTAGGGTTTCCGCTTTACTTTTAACTTCAAGTATTAGGCATCATTTTGCACAAAAAAAAATTAAAAGTTTTGTTACGTTATTTTCTTTGACTTTTAAGTTCTAGATCGCAATGTAGAGAAGTAGGTATGCATAAGCACAGCTGTAGTGGTAAACACATAGTTTTTCACTACTTAATTTAATCTTGGAGGCCCATACTAGAAGACGGATGAAGAAAGATTGCATGTTGTTGACACGAGAATGTTAAAGATGGATGTGTGGAGTGACGAAAATGGATAAAATAAAAAATGAATATACCTATATAAGGGGAAGTTTGAAAGTGGCACCAGGGACGGAAAATTTTAAAGGAAATCGTTTGACTTGGTATGGGCATGTGAAGAGGAGGGAGGAAACGCATGTGACTAAAAGAGTGATGAATATAAATGTTGACGGATGGAGAGGGAGAGGAAGGTCAACGAAAAGATGGATGGATTGTGTGAGGAATGATATGAAAGAGAAGGGAGAGAATGAAAGCGTGTCAGTAGACAGGGGAAAATGGAAAGAGAAAACGTGTTGCGCCAAGAGCAGGAAGATGATGAAGGCCCATACTAAGCAATAATGTTGTACAGGCAGAATATCAGTTTAATTTTTGTACCTTCCTTACTTCTTATTTATTTTCCTGTCTTCCTTAAGTGCTTATTTTTGACGGAAATATCTACAGTAGAATAAAGCCAAATGGCTTGGAGTCCGCCTTAAGTATCATTTAAATGATATTTTTATCAATGTGCTTAAAATGAATTATATTTAAGTAAGAGTTTGAAAATGATTTCATTATACGTAAGCTCTTGTGGAAAATCCAACAAATATATGATACATAAATATACCTATATAATAGGTAGATTTTAGCTCACGGACATTTTGTTTTTCTTATATAAAAAGAAACCATTATTTTCTGACTTTTCTCTTTACGAGCGGAAACACAATCCTTAAGTGCAGGAAAGGCTTTAGTAGTAAATATCTTTCGTCTTTCATTAGTATGGACTTTGGAAGTTTGGTCGAACAAATAGTAGTTTTATTTCCGACTAGCTGTGCCCCGCGACTTCGTTTGCATGGAAGTCGTCAGTTAAGGGTTGTTTTTTTTGCGCGGAACCCTAATTCGTTTTTCTAAAATATAAGTAACCTAAGTTACTTCTTATAACATCAACTGATGCTAGTCAAAGTCCCATCAAAATCAGTTCAGCCGTCTTGGAAATTAGCTAGGACAAACATACAGTTAGACAGACAGACAAAAAAATTTTAAATTGTTTTTTTGTTATAAGTAGCTACCGTATATACTTTCATATGCATTTAGTAGAAAGCTGTTATTTTGGTATTACAAACAGACACTTCAATTTTATTTATTTGTATAGATGTACTTATAGATTATTTAAAAGTAGGCACTTATCCACTTCACACACAATTTTACCTACCTTTACCTACTGCGTTGTGAGAATTTGGCTGGTTTTCTCTCGGTAGTTTTTCAGAAATCAATCTAATTGATTGTTCGTAAAAAAAGTTTAATGTTCCATTAATGTTAAGAAACATCTGTGAGTGCGGCTGTAAGGCTCTTTCTCTTAATTATCCATCAGCGTTACAACACGTTTCATTGCTAACAACTAAACTCAGCTGGATTCTGTCGCTGAATTGCCGTCATTCTTCGTAAAGGTGCGCTTACACGAGCAACTAAAATTGCTAAAATTGCGCAATTCTTGGCAATTGTTGTTATCAATGAAGTCACGGCATCGCGGCAACGATTTACTGCGTTATTCAAATTATAGCAGTTGGCAGGCCTGTTGGTCTAGTGGTTAGTGACCCTGACTGCAAAGCCGGAGGTCGTGGGTTCGATTCCCACCCAGGACAAACTTTGTGTGATGAGCATATTGTTTGTTCTGTGTCTGGGTGTAATTTATCTATAATATGTATGTATTTATAAATTATATAAGTATGTATATCAGTTGTCTGGTTACCATAACACAAGCTCTGCTTAGCTTGGGATCAGATGGCCGTGTGTGAGTTGTCCCAAGATATTTATTTATTTATTTATTTATTTATAGCCATAGTTGCCAGAGACACTTCCACAGTATATTAAGTATATTATGAAATTCACATAGGGTTAGTTAGGACACCTGGCAAGGCGTAGTGATGACAAGAAAAGAGAGGCCTGTGCTCAGCAGTCAGTGAAGTCGAGATGATGATGATGATGATATTGGGATATGGAAGCAACTTAAAACGAAGTTTAGATTAGGAATTCTTACTGTATAAACAATGGCGACAAGCTCACTTCCGTAAGTTTTCTAAGTAAAAAAGTTGACTTCCACAAGAAATGTTTTGAAGTCAACTTTTCTAAGGTGTAATGCTCTATATCGCTCCATTAATTTTACTCCATTACCTCAGTTGCCGGCAATCAGCAATTGCTGAAAAAGTTGCCCGTGTGTCCACCACAGCTTAGCGTCTATTACTCCTTCTTAATTTAACTACACATGTACCTACTAAATCCTATTCACGGCACGACTATTAAAACGTCGTAAAGTCGTCGACTGATCTGCGACAGTACGACAGCTGTGAAACAACAATAAAGTTTATATGTGCTCTGTTTTGTTTCGTCGATTAAATCGTAGTGTTGATTGCAGTCTTGTTTGCGTGTGACCCAATTATAATTGATAGCTGGCAACAAAAGTTGCTGAACGGTAGATATCAGTCATCGTTGCAGCATACGGAATAACTATAGTATTTTTCACCGATTTCAAAAAAGAGGAGGTTCTATGCTTGTCTGTATAGAATATGTAAAAAAAATCCTTGTTTGATCCGAAAAGGGCACATAGGTACTGCAATAACATTACCAAAAAGCAATGAAAAATCTTATTATTATTGAAAATAAAAAAGTTATTGCTATTTAAAATTCACGTTTTTAGTACCAAAATTATCCCGATTCCATTAAAAATTTTCAACACGGGTCATAAGTTATGACTTGTAGATACCCTCTAAACGACGGCCGTCCGCGCCTCTTGTTAAACCCGGTAAAATTCATTGAAAAAAAAATGGGGAGTTTTTTTTTTTCTTTTTATCTTGCAACCACATAAATAGTCTCTCACCGATGAAAAAAAGGAGAAGGTTTTTTTTATGTATGACCATGCATAAACTTTAAAAGTTTTTGTTTTTAACCAAAACTTAGAAACTAAAGGGGGGAGGGCTGGCGGGATTTTTTAAATGTGCATCGAATGGATATGAATTTAATCGTGTATGTTCCAAAATTAATAATGTTAAATTTTAAATAGGTACAGTAATTTTTATGAAGGTCTACAATTTTTTTTTGTCTTTTTCTGGCACAAGCACTTCTCACTAAAACTGCGTAACTTTTGTTACTCCGGCATTGGGTTAGGTATACTGCCACTTGAAAGTTTCCAGGCAAGTTAAACAGGCTGACCTTAGTCTACCTTAACTCAATTAAGTTCATAACGTAACATCACCCCTTGTTTCCTCGAAGAGTTAGGCAGAGGTGTACTCATAGGTAGGTACACCTGCATTTCACCAGTTATGTATAAAGTTCATTCAGTTTAGTTCGTTCAAGTTTATGGTTGGTTACAAAGTACATTAATTTTTAATTTTATTCTTGACATTTTAATGACAGATTGCTACTCCCACAGAAGTGATTAAAAATTCTAAAAAGGCCATACACATAGCTGCATGTCTTTGCGATATAATTATCGCTTCAAATAAGACTGATAGATAATTATATCGAGCCATGGGTACACGATCACTCGGTCAGTTCTCCTCTAGTTTTATATTTCACTAGCTGTTTCCCGCGGCTTCGCCCGCGTGGATGTCAATACTTCTCTATTTGAATCGGATTTAGTTCTCAATTTCATGGGTTTTCATTTTTTTGCGCGGAACCCTAATTCTTTTTCTCAAATAA
The DNA here is from genome assembly GCA_947568875.1 of Fissipunctia ypsillon. NCBI lineage: Eukaryota > Metazoa > Arthropoda > Insecta > Lepidoptera > Noctuidae > Fissipunctia > Fissipunctia ypsillon. The sequence continues at coordinate 18,058,469 of OX387660.1, read as the reverse complement.
AAGTACCCTAAATTACTCCTTTTAACATCAGCTATCTGCCAGTGAAAGTCTCGTCAAAACCGGTCCAGCCATTTCGGAGATTAGCCGGAACAAACAGGCAGACAGTTTTTTTTTATTGCTTATTTTGTTATAAGTACCGTACATACTTTCTTGTGCATTTGGTAAAAAGTTGTTATTTACATTAAAAACAGACACTTAAATTTTATTTATTTGTATAGATTGCATGCTGCACCGGCCGACGTCATCACGTCAACGCCGGCTGTCACTGAAAACCAGCGCTGAGGCTCTGTCTTGCATAGGGTCGCAGCATTATGCTGTTCAATGGCCCATTTGCGTGAATGTGGCGCATATTTTCCCCCAACTTGTTCTTTTTTGTGCTTGTGTTCTTTCTTTGCGTCATGTTTACCGCAAATAAACGTATTTTCATTCTTTCTTTTTTTTTCTATCTTCAGATCCGTCTGATCTGGACATAATGCAGACCGTGTGTGACTGTTGAGCCAATCCGATCGATCGCTAGTAGTAGAACAGCAGTAGAAGTAAAAAGCACGTTTAGAGTTCTTACAAGTACTCATTAAGTAGAAGGTACATTTACATACTTCGTGTACGCTATCTGCGTAGTTAGGATTATTAATAACCGACTTCAAAAAAAGAAGGAGGTTATCAATTCGACACGTATGTATGTAATATTATTGGAACTCCAATACGCTGACATAAGCTAATCTATTAGGGCTTCCAATCAAATATACAAAATTTTATAGGTGTAGCATGTTTGTATATTAGTATGTATGTTTGTCCACGCATTTTTCCGAAGCTATTAATCGGATTTTAACCTTTCTTTTTATATTTGCTTAAATTTACTTCAACTTAGGGAACCATGCAAATTTCATCAAAATCAGTTCAGAAATTATTGAGATATACGTGTAAGTGTGACAGCCAGGGTACAAGCTACGGGTGTGGTGTCAATATACAGGGTCAAATTAAATTAGCTAGCAAAACTCCGCAGATGTGATCGATATCTAAACATGATAAAACAAAATAGGAATTAATTTGATGATTCTTTTTGTGGGGTCACCGACCGCAGTTAGTGCAGTCAATTGAAATGTCAGTTTAAAAATCGGTTTGTATTTGTCTAAACTTCACAGACGTGATGGGTGTCAATATGTACCCATCAAGTCTGCGGAGTTTCGCTAGCTAATTTAATTTGGCCCTGTAGAGCTAGGCGTTGGCCGCCATCTTGTCTTGTTGAGGTCTCGGAATATCCATTTCTATTCACAACCTGTCTTTAATGCCAGGCATTGATGTTTTTTTTTTACCAATTTTCATGATATTTTCGAACATCAACCGTATTAAATCCCGAACTGGTTAATTTTTCGTTAAGCTGAGTTTTCTTTTCAAAACTTTTCCGCTTCTTAATAATATGATGTTATCTGAAAGCTTCTAATAGAATATGTCATGGGAGAAAAAAAAACAAATAAAAAAATTAAAAAAATAAAAATTTTGCGAACAATTTTTTTTATTCTAGCTTTTAATAAATAAATAATTGAATACAGGCACTAATTTAACCAACCAACTATTAAAAAAATATATATATAGTGCTGGCCGCTTAGCGCGGCACGCCAATATTAAAGACATCATCCGACGAGCCCTTGTTACCGTCAGCGTTCCAGCTGTATTAGAACCCATTGGTTTGGCACGCGACGCGAGTAGGACTTTAGTATGGGACGCAACGTGTGCCGATACTCTGGCGCCATCCCATCTTCCTGGCTCGGCATGCTGTGCTGGCGCTGCTGCTTCGGCTGCAGAAAACCTCAAGCGGCGAAAGTACCTTACAGGTAATTATATTTTTGAGCCATTTGGGGTTGAAACCCTCGGGCCGTGGAGTCCGAGTGCTCATGGTCTGTTCAAGGAAATCTCGAAAAGGCTGGTTGACACTTCCCGTGACCCAAGGGCTGGCTTTTACTTGGCCAGAGGCTAAGCATTGCCATACAACGTGGCAATGCCGCCAGTCTCTTGGGTACATTACCAGTCGACAGCGATGCGGAGGAATTTTTCGACGCCATATTTTAGTTTGTTAATAGTTTTAATTAGGTTAGGTTATTATATATATATATATATATTTTAATAGTTGGTTGACTAATATTTTAAGTATTAAGTTACTAGCCGACCCGAAAGACGTCCTGTCCAAATTTCAATAATTCATACGAAATTCCGAGAGAAAAAAGGACTTTCTGTTTTTCCCAAATTTTCCAATTTTCAGGACATCTTTTCCAATTTTTCTTCCTCTTTTTTTTCTCAATTTTAACATTTCATGTGCAATTTCGTTCTGAAAAATGAAAAGCTGACATTGCCGTAAGGACATACAACTGACATATCATAAGTACCTATTACTAATAAATGTACCCACTTGAGAAGTACGCATCATTTCCCTATTATAATTTAAGTGCATGATAAAATGATAAAGAGATACGTAATTAGTAGGTACCTGGTTGTATGCAACAAATCGAATTCAACAGGAAGGGGCTCATTTTGAGCATTTGATAAATTGATTCATTTTGTATTAAAAATGTTAAAATTCATGGTCTTCCTTTTATTTTTGACACTATGTTATATAGCAAAAAATAATCCTTATGATGAACCCTTTCGATCGGTATGATAAAGTTACAGGGTGATTATTTTTCTCGTGTAACGGGTTCGATTTCCGGTTCAATCATGTAATTATTTAAGTATCTATGAATGCAGTTTAAATTGTTTTTTTAAATTCAAATAATGTCTCCTTTCAGTAAAATGTTCCATCTACAATATTCAAGGTACTTTCCCTCCATGTGGCATATCCTAGGTACGCCCTGTATTGAATTCACCCCATCAGTCTGCGGAGGGCTGTCCCTTACACCTTGTATAGAATAGATCCGGCTTTCAAACAAAACAAACTGGCCAGCAACAGAATTTAATAATTATTTACCTATTTATTACCTACATATAAAAAATACAAAATTTTTGATTTCAAAAAGAGTTGACTGCTGCAAATTAAAAACAGACGTATTTTCTCAAGACCTACGATGATCTCCTGATTGTAGTGGGTTTTGAGAAAATAAGCCTGTTACACAGGATTGTAACATTCAAATAGCCTACAAAACTACAATGGACTATGAAATATGATCATTTTCATGTTTTCCTAAAGAAAAAAACACAAAAGGAACGAAACGTTCTTGGCACGACTTCAATATCAACGCAAAAATTTATTACAAAGTTTCAATGCAAATGGTTGTTTTTCCTTACAAGGGACATTTAAAATAAAATAATTTAGTCCACTCTGTTGATTTCGTGATGGTTTTATAGCACATAAAAACGCACTAGATCTATCTTGTCTTCATCATCGTTAGAAATTATAAAAACAAGGTTAAAGGTTAAGGTATTCAAATAAAAATACCTATTTTTAGTAAAAGACAGATCGCCATTTATGGCCGATAGTATAATTCTATCTGTCCTTATGTCAGGCCGGTAAGATTCCATAATCTCTTAGATTATTGAGACGTTAAAACCATAGAAAGATACGTTTTTCTACCTTCAGTATGTTAAAACTGGTGATAGATAGGTTATTGGGTTCGGCGGTTAACACACTTAAGATAAGGTACTGTTTAATGATATTATTTATAAACACATAACATCACGCCTTGTTTCCCCGAAGGGTTAGGCGGAGGTGTACCTATTATATTTTATTATTATGATATTTATGACTGTTTTTATTCTGCAAGTACCTGCGTAAATACCTAGGTATTTACGATGACTAGTCATGGGTCCCAAACAGTTGACAAGATACGTATCCTTCAATACTTCGCTAAATTCTATACAAAATTCTTGACGTCTGCTCTCAGATTTGGTACATCATTTTCCAACTCAAACTCAACATTTACATATACTTTAGAATTTTCAAAAAGTCGGTCACTAAGAAAGTTGAATTTACCCTTTCCAAAGCGCAGATTCGAGAAAAACGGCAAATGATCATCATTATTTCAGCTAAAAGACGTCGAACGGTACGGTAGATTCGCTATAGCACTATTATTTAGGACAAAAATATAAATAAAAACAATAAAAAAGGCTCCTAAACTATAAAAAAAAACTATTAACTCGAATGAAAGGTCCATAAAAGATAATCTGAAGGGACTCGCCTCCACCCGATTTTATTGCTCTAAAATCTTTTATTACCTACATACTCTTACATATTTGAACTCGTAACATTTAGGTTTAATCAAAAAGCCTTATTTATACAGGGTTAAAGAGAAAGGTTTCCTTATTCGTGAGGTTTCGAAGGGTTAAATTTCTTAAATGTCGTGTCGTGAAACATTAGTAACGTTTGACGTCTAAGTTCTTGTTAAACTTTTAGCCAATTACAAGTTATTAAAAGATGATACGGTGTCACTTAGGTAGTCACCCCCTTCACTACTGATAACATAACATAACATAACATCACACCTTGTTTCCCCGAAGGGTTAGGCAGAGGTGTACCTATAGTACACTACTGATATAACGACTAATAGAGAAGTATGGAAGAAGAAGACAAGTTGCGCCGACCCTAAATAAATTGGGATAAGGGCAGGGGAATGATGAACTTTTTTGCCTACGTCATTGCACACTTCAGAGTATAAACAGTTAGCATTGGTCTAGCAAAGGTACCAAATATAGAAATGGCATCATCGACACGAGGAAGAAGTGAAAATAGTTTTTGTTGTAGATAAAACTGTTTTGTCTACAAAAACAAAACACTTTTGTGGTGAATGTCGTCGCAACATAATTTGTTTTCATAGAGATTTTTGTTTTATTTTCACTGGCTACACAAGAGTTTATTGAAATAACAGAAAACTTCATCTTCAACCTTCAAGGTCATTGTACTGTTATGAACAACCGTTAGGTATGTACTGTGATGATCAGCCACGATACTTTAGGCTGATCAACGCGTATGTTATCTATAGGGTCTCGACTTCGAGGTGTGTTGGGGAATGTACATAGAATATAAAACACGGCAGCACCATTGTTCTTATTTATTGGCTTATATGAAAGCACAATACATTATTTGAGCAGGGCTAGTACTTCACTGACCCGACATAAAACAGTATGACTATAGTCGTATAGTCTATAGTAGTAAATTATGTCGATAATTTATACCTATTCTAAATTCCGAATAAAATCAGTGTTTGTCTTATCAGCCAATGTCACAATCCGAGGAGGATTCATGCGGAAGGCAGGCTCAACTAAAGCCTCTACAGTACTAAGGGACCGACCCTGAAGTCGCGGAAAAATCAGCTATTCCAGACATTTATGTTCGCATAACTCGTCAAAATGTACGGAACAGCTAATTTTTGTGACCACTTACGAGGTTTTCTGGTATTTCAATTACACTTTGTAACAGTCTTGACTCAGGTTTGCACACAACCTAATTACTGCTTAAGCATAGCATAATCAGCCTATATATAATTTCGCAGATGGATTGTCGAATCCGCTGTTTTACATAAACGCCAGCTGTTTTACAAAACAGCTCCATTATGTAAAACAGTTGAACAACGTTCAGCTGGATTACCATTGCCTTAAGTTTAACAAAACTGATACCCGCGCTTAGACGTAATGCAGAATGGCTTACCTGCAGTCACAATAAGCGTTTGGTGTGCCTTCTCATGCCGAATCAGTCGGTGTAATTAAGCTAGGGCACCCTGACCAATCGGTTTAGGTTAGGTTAGAACTGTGACCTACCGCGCGGGAGTCGAATGAGTGAAGCGAGCGGTGCCGCGGCAGCGGTCGTCAAGCTCTACTTTCAAGTTTGTCATAGGTATATGGCTATTTAGTATTTTTAAGACTGACTTTCATAAAACTCTGATTATATTATATTAAAATTGTCCTTAAAATCACTCACTTGAGTTAGGGTCATTTTCACTCATATTACCTACTCATTTTATTTATTTCTGTTTCAGACGTCATTATTGTTGTTACGACATACAGAGTTACAAGCGACAAATCTTTTAACAAAAATCTACAATCGAACCGAAGAAATCGAAAAAAAAATCAACTAAAAAAAGTCTAAAAAAAAATCGAGAAATCGAATCGAATTTCAAGCTGTTTTACATAAACTCTTATCGTTAACCCACTGCACTGATAAATGCAAAATGGTTATGCAATTATGTGTGTTTTTTTCAGTAATTATGAAAAATCGCTAAACGTCGTTCAGCTTTTTTACATAACAGAGCTTTTTTGTAAAACAACTAGAGATTATGAAAAAATAGCGGATTCGACAATCCATCCGCGAAATAAATATACACAATGTTCCCACTGGTGGGACACAGGCCTCCTCTGTGTGAGAGGTAGTGGGCTATAATCCAGTACAATTATTTTGATAATATTGGTTAGAAAATACAAACGGTTTCGTTGTGTGAATCGACAATGATTTTTTTTTAACTAAGTGAGTTCACTTTCGGATTGTGTACGATCACTTGAGTTAGGTTCGAAGTGAACTTTACAGAATAGCGTATTGTGTTCACTTCAAACAGAATGACAATTTTTCTCCAAAACATCAAACTTCAAGATAAGTGCACTGAGTGCAATGCAATATATCTTTTCTAACTTAACGTCTTTTTAAAACTTTTTACACTATCTTGAAACCTTTGTAGTTTTCAAAAGTCAACGGTCCGTATACCTTTTATAATTTGCATGTTATTACGTTACGATTAGCCGGAGGGCAAATTGTAAGTTACATTGTTAGTGTTTAGAAAATACAGTAGAGAGTTTAGAAAATAAGTAAATTAAGTAACAGCTTCAGAAGGGCTTCAGTTCCAGGTAAGTCTTGAGATCAGGAATAGGTCTGCAGCGCAAGACGCGTGCAGAAGATTCACAGGCATTAGCGCAGGAGGAGCCAGGACGGAGCTCCAGCGCCTTACTCAAGGAACTTCCTAGGCTTCGGCGTACTCATGCCGCCCAGTAGGGCTATAGAAGCATGAAGAACAGGGTGTAAAGTTCACTCATCCTCCATAGAAAACGGAAGATCCTTCGACCAGACGGGTGTTTTGTCTGGTGGGCTACTGCTCGACGGTTGATGTCAGAACGTTGTATACAGGGTGGCGATTAGGTTATCACATTATTTGAAACCACGCATTCAGTACATGATTCTGGACCCCGCTGCGTTGAAATTTTTCGTCGTTTATTAAAAAAAAAATTTGCTGCTCCATACATTTTGACCTCGTAGGTAGGCAAAAATGTATGAAGCAGCAAATTTTGTTTTTTAATAACAGACGAAAAATTTTAACGTAGCAGGGTTCAGAATCATGTACTGAATACGTGGTTTCAATTAATGTGATAACCTAATCGCCATCCTGTATATACTAGTCGTGCGGTAAACTCTGACTGCGCGATGCAGGATTTTGTGTGACGTCAGTGTGATGCGTTCGCATGTGGCGATGTAGGTATGCTCCCACAGTGCCCTTGGGGTGAACCCCAACAGCTACAGCGTCCATGCGGAAAGACTACCCCAACATGGCGCACAGATATCCAAAAGGACTTAAGCTCATCGCCGGCGCTCACCGGGATGCAGTCAAACTATTTATATAATTTTGAAGATCAAGAATAGACTGTCTTTATTTGGGCTGACGGTTCATATTCATAATAAAAAGAAATATCTTATTTCAAAAATTAATTCAACTTAATCATTAGTTGGCCAGATTCAATAAAGCGCCTTACAGTGAAGACCTGACCTTATAACACTAGCCCTAAATGGTTTGTTATCATTTTAGAATAATATTAAAAAGAAAACTGACAGATAACTTAAACATAATTGATAGTCAGCCAGAATCAATCAAGTTTAAATGTTTTACAAAAATAGAGAATAATGAATGTAAAATACAGTTTTAGAAGTCAAATTACGTTTAATAGTCATCGATCACTAATAAAAAACTATATATACAATGCCATGCAAAAGTTCTCCTAAAACGGTCGCCAATTGTGTTTACCTATTCTAGTTGAAATAAATAAGCGTTAATGTAAATTCAACCTTAAACACAATATTTAAAGTTGTATTCACAAAGCTCAACATACATCAAAACAAATCCAACCTTAACTTCAATGTATTAAAGTCAGAATTACAAAGTGCCAAAATAAACAGAAAATTTTACGACCGAGGCTCGCCGCTAGGACAAGGTAAGAGTGGAGTCGAATTGTCCAATATTTTTTTGGTTTATTCTGTGATTATAAATGGTACTTTTTTTCAATTTTGTTAAGCTTAATGTATTAAAAAAATTGGTGTACATAATAAAGTATTTTTAAAATGCTTTGAACACACAACGCTCGTTTGGGTAGACTTGAAGAATTCTTCGGATCTTTGACGTGCTGTAACTGATATCCATTCTCCACACCTCACTGGATTTCGAGGAAAGCTAAAAAAACAAAAACAAAATTTCGCATCTTTAATTATATTAACATGTACTTAATCAGTCAAAATTAAATCTATAAAATGTTACTATGCTATTTATAGAAACAATAAAAAAGTCTCATTATAATAATCATAATAAAAAAAAGAAACAATAGCGTCTCCACTATTGGAACAGAATCAACGCACATAACCCGAACAATTCAAGTGGGCATGCGATATTATGATTATTACGTTAAGTCAGAGTCTTTACAATTGAGATGCTTTTTAACTCCTGATGTTTATTACGACTTAATTTAAAAAATGTTTTTACGATGATTTCTTGACAAAATATCAGTATTTACAATACAGTGATAACAATTATATAATGATAATATTAATACTCACCGAAAATATGAAACTCCGTCCTTTTTTAGCGTCCTGGATGTGTGATTTTTGCAGTTTTTAAACGAGCACTTAGGCATGTTTACAGTCGGAGCGTTCGAACGCCACTAGATTAAATGTGCGCCCAAATATTGAAATGAGTGGACATTCGGTGAGGACATTTTTCGCCGCTGATTGTGTATCTAGTTTTTTATTAGTGATCGATGTTAATAGTGTAAAGTTTAGGATTAGTTAAATGAGCGCCTTGTGATTTCACATCTGAAAACATTGGTACAGATACTAGATTATAACAAGAATTATTGGACACAACCAGCCCTTTTAATGCTAAATATATAAATAAACTAAAGGATGTGGAATCTGTGAAGCGCATTATCACAGTTCATTGGTCTAGGTCTAAACCAAACGTACCCTATGTTGAGCTCCTTAACTTTTATGTTGAGCTGTACGATTACTGACAGATGCTTGCACTGACTGGACAGGTCCACTCAATCTGTGTGGTTCTTTCCTCAAAAGACCATTTCAGACACCAACCTACATGGTCTTCACATGATCTGACCAAAATTATGTCTGGACTTGACCTCTGGGTTTGTTTCGGCCTTTCTTCTCAGAGTAGTCAGATAGGAAACGCCGGCCTCATCTAGTTTAAAAAAAAATGTTTGACGTGTAAAAGTGTTTGTATAAACCTACTTACAGAAATAAAATCATTTATCATTTATAATGTCCTTTACAGTTGAAGATAAAATAAATCTGTGTAATATTGTAGCATAGGATCGCAGTTTTGTGTAAGGAGCCTAAAGGTAAACTTGAAGAGGGTACCGATTGCAGGTTCGAAACCTACCTTGTGTCAATATGACCCTTACCTCATACGAAATGCCAACAGCTTAGGAAAAAACATCGTGAGAAAAGGTTAAGATGAAACGGGGTCACGCGTTCATTCATACAAAAATATACACTCGCGGACAAAGAATACGGATCAATGCGAAAAACTAGCATTACTCTGAAAATAATAGAGCTAGCGGCATTAATGAAACTGTATGTTGTAGATAATTTACCAGTAAATAAAACAACATCAAATGTTGGAAACATTATTAGTTTAATTATCAAATTTACATAAAAGAACAAAATATCAATAATTTTTACATTGAAAAAATTATGGTTGGTACCTCACATACAACACAAATACGAAATTTAAAACAAAATTAATACTTTGTATTGCGTCCACGGGCTCTTCTCACAGCTGCCAGGCAACTTTAGGCATGCTGTTTATTAAGTTTCTTATGCGATGTTGCGGGATATTGATCCATTCTTTCACTAACGCATGTTTCAGGTCTCGAAATGTAGCTGGAGCGGGGTTTCGATTTCTTACACACCTCCCAAGCTCGTCCCAAGCCTGTTTAATTGGATTCAGGTCCGGGCTTCTCGCGAGCTCGTCCACACGATTGATGCCAACGTCCTGAAAATACTAATTTACAATTTGCGCTGTATGTGACCTGACGTTGTCATTCATTGATATTGAATTTTCATCCATATTTATTAAATTAGGGCCGAAATGCTCATTAAGAATTTCTTCCATATATCTTGCACTCGTTAGCGTAACATTTTCTATCAGCACTAACTCCGTGCGACTCTCTGAAGAGATTCCAGCCCAAACCATAACAGATCTACCGGCGAAGGCACTTTTTCCTCAAAAAAATCTGGAATAAAACGTTCCTCTGACCGTCGGTAGACTTTTCGCCACCCATCATGTGCATACAGCATTAATCAAGATTCGTCAGAAAACATTACTCTTGCCCATTTTTCGTCCCCATTGTGCGTGTTCGCGGGCGTAACGTAATCTTGCTACCCGATGTTCCCTTTCAAGTTTTGGACCATTTGCGGGTCTATGTGGGGTCAAATTAGCTTCAAGGAGCCGCCGCCTTACAGTCCGCTCGCTTACGGCATCTCTACAGGTCTCCGGAAGTTGATTTGATAGGTATTTCAACTGCAGTGAGGTGTCGATTTCTGAGCATGGTCGTAACAATAAATCGATCCTCTCGAGCCGTAGTACATCTCGGTCTGCCGGTTCCTGGTCTTCTTATGTTCTGCCCTGTTTCTTGGATACGCTGGATGACTCGCTGCACTGTAGAAAGTGACACTGTACTTTGCGTGTTCTTGCTGTACTTCGCTGACTTTTGCTTTCTTCTAACATAGTAACGATACGTGTACAGTCTTCTGGTGTTAGCGATATGATAGTAATTCAATAATGATGGTGAAAGACGACAATGACCGTCATTTATCATTTTGATTTGACAGATTGAAACCAAAAGTAAGAAAACAAGCAAAAGCAAAACAACCGCGAATTGAATTTATTTCCAAGTTCAAGGTTTTTAAAATTTTAACTTTTTTTAATTACGTTGCAGATCTTAAAAGGTTTTATTTCATACGATATCAAAATTCTGTGTAATATAAAGTTAGTTTCATGCATGTACCATTTTTAAATTACAAGTAACAGGGATTTTTGTCATCGACCCGTATTATTTGACCGCGAGTGTATTTCTCTGTTTTCTCCCTCAGTGATGAGTTGACACTAGAGCGTAGTTTGTGAAACTGTTGCATAATGAGGGGTATTAAAACACAAGTGTGTGTTTAAAAACCAAGCCTTAGGCGAGACTTTTAATAGTATCTCACGTGTGTTTTAATACCTAGTTATGTGCAATTACATACACTATTTTATCTACTCTCATATATTGGGATTGAACTTATTAGAATAACAGATTTTTTTTTTGCATTTTCCATGCCATAAAGTCGTGATAGCATTTGTCGTGTGTATACTTTTCTCGGTTTTGCTGATTATGAGTAATTTCCGTCGCCGCATCTAAAATATCGGGCGGAGTAAAATTTTCGTCACATTCACTGATATCAAACATTTTTAAGCAAGAATAAAAAGTCCCACGAAATTCAGTATAACAAAACGTGTAAATGGCGCTAAAACCCAGCACATCACCGCGCATGCGCTAAAGCGGCGCTGCGACAGACAAATAGAAATTGGAATCAAAACTTTTTTGTAATGAAATAAAAATGGTACACCCCGCATATGCGTTCCATTAGAAAAAAATAATTGATGGAAACTCCTCGGTGATAATTAACTTCTTGGTTTTGCCCTGTATCGTAAGGGTAGCAAAAATATTTTATAACATTGTTTTGTAAAAGTGTTTTATTAAGATTCTATTTTTACATTTCAGTATTGTGCTTATAAAGTATGTCAATATAAACTCGTTTTGAAATTTATAATTCGAATTTTACGATATTTTTTTTACGATACAATTATTTATATCTACCACGGCCGTGTTCATATCGCTGACTGAATACATTAGTGGCACAAGTCGAATTTGTGGCAATTTGAGTTAGGAATGAATTCTTGTTCTAAATTAGGTACTTTATTTTATGCATCAAAGACCCAACTCTTTAGTTCATAAACTACCCAGTTGGAGGCGTAAGTGTCGTTAGTGAATAAACGATATCGTTGCATATCTTTCATGCAACACCGGCTCATCGTTAGTCGGCCGCATGTGCTCGCGGCTACCGCACGCTTAATGCTGTGCAATAGTGACACTTTAGAGTTGTGCCAGTTTTGCACAAACATCGCGAAGTTTTTTTAGTTGTGCTGGTGTAATTGTTATAAAAATGATGCCAAACAAAAATATGTGTGCTGTACCACGGTAAGTAGTCATTCATTTTGTTTTAAATAAAAATAATCACTATTAATAATACAACATAATGTAACCATACTGTGAAATGAGAAAGACACTTGTTTGCGTAAAAAAAAAAATTATTACGTACAGTTCGAAAACAATCCAGCGAGAAATATTATACGTAGCTGATTGTAATGTTCTATTGTAATGTTTTTCTATGTATCACTCTCAGCCCCTTATTTGGTCTGAGGTATCACTAGTAAATACTTAATACAGCGTATGATTTGCCTTAAAGTGTTAAAATATTTCTTTAAAGATTTAATTGACAAATATATTTTTTTTATCAAGGTCGCTCTTAAAAACAAATAATGCTAATTAACAACGCAAATTCCTTAATACCGCAAAGAATCGAGTGTGAATTAATACACTGTAACTATTTTTTTTTCAGGTCTAAAGAAACCTCTTGTCAAAGCGAACACGATGAAACTGGTTCATCAGTAAGTGACCCTGGTGTAAAAAAATTGAGTGATGCTAGAAACACAATTGAAAACAAATGTTTCTCCGGACTTGATTATGATTTAATGAAGGATCTCTTTGGCAGAAATTGTGTCTATAATGTATCTCAGATTTTATGTGACTCACCATCGACTGCATCAGATTTCGAGTTTTCGCAAAGTCAACCTGAAAGCTTGGACAAACAATCAAAAAGTGTAATTTCTTTGGAAAACGATAGACCAACGTTCTTATGCGTGCCAGAGGGAGAAATATTGTGCGAAAGCTCGGCATCTTTAGATACAGATAAAATTATAAATTACCGTACAATGTATGAGCAAGACACGCCAAACGATCCAAATAACATTATTTGTAGTCCTGGTAGTCCTTCGATTTTGCCACCAACGTCTGAATTTAGAACTGAACCCATAGAAGACGATTTGACTGATTGTGAAAGTCCTAATAAACAGCAAATGCCCCTCAATCCATCTCCATTAAATAGCCCTTCGCGATATGACATTCTACTTGATTTACCCACCAATGTGTCTCCAGAGCACCATTACTCCGAAGTCAATTTAATACCAACTTCTGCGATTCTAACAGATGTGTCTTTAAGTTCGGAGTCAGAGATTGACGACTCTGATGCCGACCCTAATTATGAAAATCTTGATAGGATCGAATCCAGAATTTCTGAGTCTGATGAAAGTTTATCAAGTCTATCTGAAAGTGTGCAGAAAGAAAACATTAAGCCTAAAACTCGCAAAAGAAAAGCAAATCCTGTACTGTGGAAAAGAAATAGAGCAAAAGAATTACGTAATTCTGGACAAGAGTATAAAACTTTAAAAAAAAGGTAAACTGGTGCCTTCAAGGACAATAGGGCTTCCCTGCACTGACTCTTGCAGACGTAAATGCACACTAAAAATAAGCGAAGATGAACGGAAGGAATATTTTCAATCGTTTTGGTCTTTGAAAGATCTTAACAGACAAAGACAATTCATTGCAAATTCTATGGAACTGATTCAACCTAAATATAGATATCCTGTTCTACGTGAAAATCGAACAGCTCGCAAATTAAACCATACTTTTTTTATGTACAAGGCTCAAGAGAAAGTAAGAGTCTGCAAAACGTTTTTTACTTCTACTCTAGGAATAACAAACCGATGCATAAGAACTGTACTTGAAAAGACAGAGAATGGCTTCACTTCAGAAGATCAAAGAGGCAAACATGAAAAACACGGTACAATACCTCAAGAAGTAAAAGACGGTGCTCGTAATCATATTTCTAGTATTCCGACAGTTGAAAGTCACTACACGCGTGCAGATAGTTCTAAAAATTACATAGAAGGAGGACGAACACTGATGGACCTATACAGAGATTACAAGCAAGATTGTCAAAAAGAAAATCGTGACTTCGTTACTTTCTCAATCTACAGACAAATATTTAATTTTGAATTTAATATCGAATTTTTTAAGCCAAAAAAAGATTTATGCCAGTTTTGTGAATCATACAAAAATAAAGATTACGGTGAAAGATTAGACATAGAAATCGAGTACATGAGACACCACGAAGAGAAAAATATAGCTAGAACGGAGAAAGAAGAAGATAAAACAAAAATTTCTAAGAATTACAGAGTTGCATGCTTCGATCTTCAGGCCGCTTTACCAACCCCGAAAGGTGAGGTTTCGACTTTTTATTATAAAAGCAAATTGTCCACATACAATTTTACCATATGTGACTTGAATAAGAAAGGATTGGGCACAGTTAATTGCTACATTTGGCATGAAGGTGAAGGGCATAAAGGATCTAATGAGATAGGGTCTTGCTTACTGCATTACTTAGAAATGTGTGCTTCAAGACAGGATATTGCTGGTTGCTCTAGTGATGGCGACGAATTAGAAGTTGTACTGTATTCCGATAATTGTGGTGGTCAAGGAAAGAACAAATTCATAATTGCTGCGTATCTTTATGCTGTGTCAAATTTTGACATAAAAGGAATTACTCATAAATTTTTGGTTGTTGGCCATACACAAAACGAAGGCGATGTGAGCCATTCATTAATCGAAAAAAATGTCAAGAAAGCGTTGAAATCTAACCCAATATATCTACCATCGCAATATGCTACTTTAATTTCAACAGCACGAAAATTTGGAGAATCATTTAAGGTCCATGAATTAGACCACAGCTTCTTTTTTGACTTAAAAGATCTCATAGAAACCACTGCAACCAATTTTAATGTTAACACACGTGGGGAGAAGTTTAATTTTAACGACATTTGTGTCTTACGAGTGGAAAAAGAGAATCCTGGTATCTTCTATTATAAGACGTCATACAAAGATGATAACTACAAAACGGTCAACATTAGATCCAGCAGAACTAGAAAACAACTAAGACTTATACAAGACGCGCAACTGAAGAAAGCTTACCCTGATAAGATACCCATTTCTCATAGAAAATTTCAAGATTTGATGTCATTAGTTAATTCTAATACTATTCCACGATGTTATGCAGATTTTTTTCAGAACTTGAAACATGATTGATTTGGTTAAAAAATCCTACATGTTTACTCTTTCAAAGAACTTACGTTCTTGTCTACTCTTTGATTAGGTACCTATTTAGATTGTTAATTAATATGTGATAGCTGACCTATAATTTCCTACTGGAATCATAAGGCTGATTTTTTTGAGATTTGAGAGTTTATTGAACTGAAACCTAAGAAGTTTATGATACATTTAAGTTGGTTAATTTTTGTTATATTGCTAGAGTGGATTTTATATTTTGTTTTTTAAGTGTAGTACTCTTTATAGGTGCAAACATAGAGTACAATAAGACCTATAATTTCCTACTGGGATCATAACGGTGATTTTTGTGATTTGAGAGTTTATTGAACTGAAACCTAAGAAGTTTTTGACAAATTTATGTTGGTTAATTTTTGTTATATTGCTAAAGTGGATTTTATATTTTGTTTTTAAGTGTAGTACTTTTATAAGTGCAAACATAGAGTACAATAACTAAATTTCGTTTGTTGATTTGTTTAAAACTGATTCTCAATACGTCAGTCAGACTGAAAAGTATGCTAATAAATATTAAGTTACTAAACATATAAAGTACTTTTATTTACGTTTTAACAATTCCATTGATGAGCACTTCTCATCTTATATTCTACTTAGCTAGTTTTTCGTGAAAATGCATTCTTATTTTCTTTACTTTTATAACTTAATTTCTAGCATTACTCAAAAAAATGAAAACAAAATAATGCAATACTGGCACAACTCAGAGTCGCCATCTTCTGACCCTCATATTATTAAAAATAACAAAAAATATTTCAAAACTATTACTGCCAGCAACTGAAGCTATAATGTAGATGTTTATAAACCAAACATGAACTATATATTCCATAAAATACAGTCGGTAAGAGCTTTTTTGTGCGCGCGCACTAGTCTTCGAATATTTATTGTACGTTTTCTCAAATTGTTGAATTTTGACTTGTGCCACTATCGAATTCAGTCAGCGATATGTTTGGTTTCTTTGTCAACATTTTTTTTTTCTAAAATTAATTTAAGCACGCCATAAAACAAATCATAGGGACACGGCCGTGGCAGCTAAATATTACATCGTAAAAAAATATTTACTCTTGTATCATTAACCAGGGAGAAAGCAGAGGAATACGTTTGAATGGAATTAACGCAAACGACCACGTGACAATGGGAATATATTATTTTATTTCCAAACAAGATATTTACATAATTTAGAAGCGTACAGTCTTAAAATAATAATAATGATAATAATTTTGTAAATGTATAAAAAAGGGGAATTAACTAAGAAAGGGTTGATTAAATTAGTTTAAAATTCGCAATAAGCTAGCGTGGTGATCAATACTCTATTCGCTCCACCTCTATTTGAGAAGATGCCACTATACTGCAGTGGAAAATTTACAAACTAAATCATTGATAATTTTGAGAAAGGCTAGTAATTTTTCATTTCATAAAATGGTTTTACTGCTTCTGTACGCGGAATATTTGTAACTAACAATTTTAGGCGCACTTGTAAATCATTTTTCTTGAGCTTTTCAGAAAAACCTTACCTCACGTCGTAGACACAAGCACTACTATCACAACAATTAGCATAATTATAACCTACTAGCATATGCAATAAATCCCGTTATTCGCAATTTACTAAAAACCAGCCTTTAGGAACTCCAATAATTTTCGTGTGCAGTCTCCTGAATAATTAATTTAACGAAGAATATTTTTGCAATGAATGCCTTTGCTGTTGAAACCGCCTTTAATAGTTTTCTTAACTTTTTAATTGCGTTCTTCTACCGTTTTTCTTTTCTTCGACTTCAGGAGGTAGTAGGCAAATACACGTCAGAGCAATTTCATTACATCCCTAATCCCTAAGAAGGTATAATACTGAGCTACCGATTCCCTTAATCTTAATCGATTTTTACAACCTGCGCTTTGTTCCGATTTTACGATTTATGGTAACGAGAAACCCCGATATATTTTGTAATAAAAACTGTATTTATTATTATTAATATCTTTCCCTGATGTGTAATAAAATGGGATTGCGGAGAGCTTTGTTGGGTATAGGTATTATTACGAAAAGTAGAAGCTACTCCGTCGTTCATGACGTCACATATCGCCTGCTACTTTTTCCTGAATCAGGCTATTTCGAGGGCCACTATAATAACACCACAATCGGCTGCTAAAGAGTTCATTAACCTTAGTAGCAGTTCTAAAACAAATAGAATGACGTCTAAACACGAAAGGTAAGATCTAATCAAAAACCCTAGACTAATATTCAGCCCTAATTGTAGACAATTTCCTGAAGCCGTAAAAGAAAAACATATATACAGAATTTAATATACGATTTCTTCCAAAATAAGGGTTTGTAATATTGTGTATTTTGTAATGTGAAACAAATGTTGTAGAGGCTACCACACATAGTCTGTTCTAACATCTGATCCGTCTGACCTCACTAAAGTTCGTACCATGTGTGGCTGACACAGCCTCAAGATTACTTATTTAATTATATTCGTTGTAGGTAATCGATTCGGCGGCCGTTAATTAGAAGCAATTCGTCGAAACCAAACTGTCTTTTCGTTTCGTGTAGAGGCACTCATTCGGTCAGACCAGGTAAAATTATTCAGGTTAATCTGCCCATGTATGGCAGCCTTTAGAACTCAGATTTAATCTTCACATCTAGAATAATATTTAGACGGGAATGTAAACCCATTTCCGCTTACCGTTGGAACAGCGAATGATGAAGGTTTTGAGGGTAATGCCAGAGCAAGCAAATGTTCCAAATGTAGGTATGTTTGTTAACAGTGTTACTAGAAGCGAGCCAGGAGTCCTATTAGGGAAAAACGAAAAAACCTCGAAAATACGATAAAATCTCTACATTTCCTGAGATAAAAGATTAAACAATTTGGAAAATCCAAAAGTGCACACCTCACAGGTTTATTTTTATTTTTAATTGGATACTTATATGAAGTATATAATAACAAAAATAGTACATGTAAGAAAAATAAAGGTATACCTATATTGTATATGAAAAAGAAAGACAGAAACATGTTAACTATAAATTTTATGGTTTACGGTTTATGAACGGTTACGAGTTTGATAACGAAAATCAATAGGGTTCATCCGAAGGATGAAATAAAACTTATAGAAGAAGGTATAGATTCCATTTCGTGTGACGACAAACAGACACACTTTCCAAACGGAAAGCACTACTCGTAATTTTTAATTACATTTTTTGTTATATTATATCGCGGTAGGTATATCTATCTAAAAATATATTAATCTAATAATTACAAGTCTCTAGTTTATATGACTGCCCTGCGAATATGAATTTCGTGTAATTTAAAACCTAACAATCTTAAAATAATAATAATAATATGTACAAGTATATAAAAAAGGAGGGGAAATAATCAGAGGGCATCAAAAAATTCATCCGCATTGCTGTCAACAGGAAAAGTGCCCAGAAGGCTGGCAGCATTGCCACGTTGTATGGAAATGCTGATTCTTTGGCCAAAAAATAGGCCAGCCCTCTGGTCACGTGTGGAGTCGACCAACCGACTGGCGATGTCTCGAAAAACTAAGTGGGCACTCGGACCTGCCCAAGTATTTCAACCCCAAACGGCTCGAATATATAAGTCCCAATAAGATTGGAGTATTTGCGCCGTTTGAGGTTTTCCGCACCCGCAGCAGCCGCTCCAGCACAGCCTGCCGTGCTAGGAAGATGGGATGGCGCAAGGGTGTCGACGCACGTTGCATCCCACACCAAAGGCCTACCTACCTTCCAAGGCATTATGGTCATTCCGTCTGGTCTCTTCCCATCGTCGCGTGCTAAGCCATTGGGTTCTAAAACAGCTGGTACCCCGGCGGTGACAAGAGCATGACGGATCATTCATGTTCACCATTTCATGTTGGTATAATTGAGAGTATAGAAAACATTTTATCTTGGAAAATTTTGACACGGCGACATTTCGAGAGTAGAGCACTCTCACACGCTGAAACGTTGTGAGGCGTCCAAAGGTGTACTAGCAGGCGTGCTAGAAGTACAGAATACAATATTATTATGTAGTTTTATTTGAAACCACCCCTTTATAACATTATGTTTCTTGGTATCCATTAAGGATTTGCCAATGATTGATGAAAATTTAATAAAATGCAAGCAGGTTAGTGCTGAAACAAATCAAGATTTTAGTTCGTATATCGTTTAAATAGAACATATTCACTGTCGGCTTTGTAAAATACTTTACTTATACATTCACAGTACCCAAGAAAACCCATAAAGAAGACTAGCGACAAAGCAAAACAACACAGTAACACCATAAATAAACTTAATACCAGCCAATGAGCCATATTACCCGTAACAACAGTATAACACGAAAGGCCTGGTGTAATCTAGACGGATATTCAGCTACGATAGTAGACCTTTTCCCTTTCACATACAAACCGTACTTATTTTTAGACCTAAGAGTAATGCGGGCTATAAATAATGTAGAGGAATCTATAGGACAGTCAGCAATGACAGCACGCTATCTGCTATAGTTTTATAAGGTTCCATAAACGAAGGAAATGATAATAACATGTTACCTACTTACTTACGGAAAGGGTGAAAATTCCCAACGCCGATTTTTTTTTACATAAATTTATTCGCGCCTTCTTCTCATGGGGGTCAGAAACTACAGAACGCCACTACTACGATCCTTAGCCGATGTTCGCACGGATATAAAAATGTCGTGGCGATTTTTTTTCGCGCACTGGATTTTCAACGCTCTGCATAGCGCCGAGAGTTGAAAATCCAACAGTATGTTTTATTGTCTCGCACTCTGTTGGATTCCCAACGCTCGGCTGAACACCGAGAGTTGAAAATCCAGTGCGCGATAAAAACTCACCGCGATATTTTTACGTCCATGCGAACGGCGGGTTCCTTTTGCTTCGTTTATGTTCATACATCTGGTCATACATGCACGCTGGTTCCCAGTACAGTTAACGCACCTGACCTTTCTGACGAACATCACCAATAAGGTCACTGTAATGTCCTTATAGGGCGTCACCTTCCGGCGTTTCCGCTCATTTTTTTTTTCTAATATTATAAACGAATATGCGTTTACGACTAAGCATATCCGTTATGTCTTTCAGTCGGGGTAATATATTTTTTACCGTAGCCAGATAAAATGAAATTAAACACGAGTGCCCTCGCATTGGGACGAGTACTTTATACGGAGTGTCCGGTAATGAATGTCCTTGAAATGCATATAATAGGCCTTATGACCGTACTAAAAAAAAAAAAAAACTAAAAAAAATGTATCCCAAGTACCTAGTACCTAAGACAAGGTTTTTGAAAAAAAAAATACTGTGCAATTTCTAGTCACATTATTTATTGCCTCTCTGTCGGCATAGTCAACATAAAATATTATAACAACAAATAATCAATGGAATTAATTCTTTTGTAGTCGTGGTGAAGAAGAATTTAAAATAAAGTAAAAACAAATAAAAAAAAATCTTAATAAATCTAAGGGCTGTGCTGGGGCGGCTGCTGCAAGTGCAGAAAATTTCAAATGACGCAAATATATCAACCTCATTTAGAGCTATATGTTTGAGCCGTTTGCTCATCGAGTATTTCGGGATATCGCCAAGCGGTTGGTCGACTCTTCACGTGATCAGGCTGGCACATTTTTAGGTCAAAGAATCAACATTGCCATCCAACGTGGCAATGCTGCCAGCCTTTTGGGCACTTTTCCCACTGACAGAATTTTATGATGCCCAATGAGCTCTCCCTTTTATTTTATTTTTTTCTTTTCTTTAAATACTTGTACATAATATGTATGACGGAGAAGGTACATCTCTCTAGTTATCGTCAGCCATATTTTAACTACTGTAGGCGTGCTATGGGTAGTGTTGGTTATTGCGCAATAGAAAAACTGTTTACAGTTCAAATCAAATTATATTCACGATCAAATTAATCACACTAGCTATTCACACACTGGTAGGTACACGACACAACTATACGGAGCGCGGGACAGTTTCTAAACCTAATCACTGCTTGACAGCCACCGTCGAGCTCTGTTTACCTCCGGTGACCAGTCGACGAGCGTTATGTTGTATACTCTGTCGAGCGCCGCTTGGTGGCGCTGGCGTCCCGATTAGTCAAATGATGACTAACGTATTTCCGACATATATATTTTAGTGTTAGATTGTATATTGTATTTAAGTCATAATAAAAATAAAGAAAAATAAAAAATAATATATCTTAGGTACTACTTGGGGTATACAGGATAATTTTAAAAGGAGTGCGAATATTTCAGGAGGTAATCAGGTGCATAAAACTGGACAACTTTCCCCAAGGAAAGATCGAAATCTTAAAATTGAAAATCGACTTTTCATACAAAGTGACTGGTCACGTGACTTACTTTTGTATGAGAAGTTGAATTTTATTTTTTAGATTTCGACCTATGTTCCTTGGGGAAAGTTGTTCAGTTTTATGCACCTGATTACCTCCTAAAATATCCGCACTCCTTTTAAAATTATCCTGTATATATATTTTTTTTTTTAAACGGTCATAAGGTCTTTTTTGGTTATTTCATGGTTATCCATTTATTACCGGACACTGTATAAAAAAACAGTGTTAACTCACTTTCCTTGCTGTCTGTACCTTAAGAGTCCACCGAAGGTCTTTGCAAGATAGATCTAGCTAGATCTTTGTCTAAAAGATATCGGTTCGGGCGTTGTTTGGTGTCGCACCAACGCGGGTAAATGTACATATGTTGGGTTGATTATTTCTGTTTCTGACGTTCTAAGATTTTCACATAAGTTGCTACTCCTTGATTTTGTTCTGATATTGTTGCCGGCGTAGGTATTTGACAAGAAGTAAAGTCAGAGAAAGTAACTTCTAAGCAAATTGACAACCTACGTCAATTTGGCGTGGTATAGCCGACTGTCAAAGCATAACAGTTATGATTTGAATGTACGGACGATTTAAGTTAGTGGTCAATTTGCTTAACAATTAATTTCCCTGACTTTAGTTCTCGTCAAATACGCAGCGAAGGTTGAGTGGTGGTGGTATTTGACGAGAGCACTAGACATTTAGAAGGACACTACCCATGTCGACTGTCCTGCCTTGCACGTCCGCTCTCGCTGTCTCCATTATTACATATTTATTTTACATGCGACCCACCCCTGTTTCGCACTGTGGTGTTGGTGTATTTGGCGTGGTAGAAGACGTGAATTATTTATGTAACATGGTATATCTTTAGTGTTACGGGAAGGATTATGTATTTACGCCTGCCATGCATGTTAAATTACTATGACACATCAGGCCGAAATTACATCGCGTGATTTTCTCAAGATTTTTAAGATAGCGATAGAAAATTACAATTCAATTGGCAATTTCTCGCTATTATGACCATATTAAAAAACCGTATTCCCTTCAAAGTGAAGATAATGCTTTATTACGCAATGGCTGAATCTTACGTCCAGTATGGCCTTAGTAGTTATGGTCGTACCTATAAAACCTACCTTGACAGTATTTTTAAACTTCAATTTCGAATTTTAAAAACAATAGTATCTCCTAAAATTAGAAGTCAATTTTACGACAATATAAATGGCCTTTTTAAACACTGTAATGTCTTAACAGTTCATATTCAATTAAATTTTTTGTTATTAAAAGAACAATTTTTCAACGAATCTCTAAGAAACAAAATCGAACATTCTGTATGCACTCGGGCAGTTTCTGAGAATAGGCTTCGTACACAACGCGGCAACAATACGTATGGCGAACGAACTAGCGGTTATATTATACCGAGACTTATTAATAGTCTACCCTCAGAAATAAGCAAATGTATTACACATAAAAATATTAAATGTAAACTTATGCAATATTACTTAAGTATTATGTAGGAATGATTGTTACTGTTTAAAGACCTAAAGATGTTAAATATTGTATCGGCAATAACGCATACATATAAAATGCTTCACGTATAGTTTGATATTGAGATAGACTCATGATAGCACAAGTTTAAACCTTAGTGGTTTTTGGTGCTATTAAATATGTAATCCTGTGTTCTTTTGTATAAATGATAAATAAAAAAATAAAAAAATCGAACTTATTTACTACACAATAAGGTATGCGCAACACGGTGCACTTCAACGTACTTCGATCCGCTTTCACGCATACACTGACATACTGACCTTTGCCTATAATAAATAAGGTCGATATTGTGTTCCTAAATTCCTAAAGTGCGCACAGCGTCGAGTTAAGTCATCTCGTTGTGAGTTGACCCTAAGCACTCGAAATTTACGTTGTGTAATTTCCGCTAGTGTGTACTAAGGACGATTTAATAGATACTATTTATGAGAGACAGAACTGAAAAGAGTTATTCAAATAAGGCGTAATATTGAATAAGGTTTGTAGTGTGGTAGTTTTATTCTCTAAACAGCTTTTCGAAATTAGAACGGTATCGTATGTGGGGTGAATCACCGACAATTAAAAAAAACAATGAGTTCACTTTCGAATTGTGAGTGAGTTGTTTTTATCATAATTAGAGGCTTATTCTGTCGCCTCACTGTAGCTACAAGCGTAAAAGTTTTTTTTTTATAAGGAAGAAGAAGAAGAAAATGCCTGTAACTGTATAACCGATTTATGGTAATAAGTTGGTAACTAAAGAATGCAATCTCGAGCTTTTTTTCGAGATTCAATCTCATGGGAGACAATTTCGTTTTTAAATATTTTTCGAGATTGAGTGCGAGCCACTTAGCACACTATGCTTCTTGAGAAGCCTTTTCCAAAATAATAATTACTGCATTTATAGTGTGCGTGAGGCGTGTGTAGGCGTTGTTGCGTTATGTGTGCGTAATGCAGATGATTATTACATAGATTAAGGCGCTATGTTGAAAATAAATCATAGCTCGATGGGCGTGACTTAGCCCCCCACGCGGGGAGCGGCGAATGCAGTTTACGCGGTCGACATCGGGAGAACCGAGTACGCACTTCTTGGAATTCCTGAAATATTAGCACACAGGAGGTATGGAGTAGACAAATAATACAAATATTGAATTTTCAACCATTTTTTTTATTTAGTACACCATATAATAAAAATTAATTAGGTAATGAAGGTATATAACAAATGTTTATTTCTTTTCTAATTGTGTTCTTATAATAAAAACGTGGTGCATGTACTAAGAATACTTTTTTATTTAAATAATTAATATATATATATATATATATATATATTTCTAATATTTAACCTACTTAAAAAAAAACTCGTCTATTTGTATGTATAATAATATATGTTCGCAATTTTATCGTAAACTACTGAACCGATTTTGATAATTCTTTCACTGGTATAATCTAGTTACCCCAAGTATGGTTTTAGTGTACAACATATCAACAAAATTATAGGCGAAATATGACAGAGCTCCACAAAACAAAGAAAATAAAAACATTATTTTAAGAAAATAAAAAAAAAAACCTACAAAATAAGCTCGGAAGTCGGTGGCAAAAAGCAGTCAATAAGCAAAAGCCACCGACATTCGAAATTAAGGTTATTTTCTAGTTTTTAGTCAATTTTTTTCAGAAGACTGTTGTTTTTTTTTTGTAAAAAAGTTTTTATTGAATGGGGATCTACACGCAAAGCTCAGCGCAGATGTCGCCACCGGCGAGATGGCCGCTGTCAAATCGTTTTCGCTTTGTTTACACTTTGGTTTTTGCTATTTTTTGTGTTTAAACCGGTCCACTATCGTTTTTGACAACATGTATTGTACCTGGAAGGTTAAAGAATTGAAAGAGGAACTGAGAAAACGAGGAGGAAGGATAACTGGAAAGAAAGCCGATCTTATTGAAAGGTAGACTTATAACTAATAATATATTATTTATCAGTGATATGCTCTAGATTTGGA
This sequence comes from Fissipunctia ypsillon, assembly GCA_947568875.1. NCBI lineage: Eukaryota > Metazoa > Arthropoda > Insecta > Lepidoptera > Noctuidae > Fissipunctia > Fissipunctia ypsillon. The sequence continues at coordinate 18,033,113 of OX387660.1, read as the reverse complement.
TATTTTTTCAGTTGTTACGTGGTAATTGTTACTTGACTTATGGTAGGAAAATTTACGAAAAATGAGAAAACATTACTTTAATGATAAATGGTATTGTTTATTTTTTAGGTTAGAAGCTTATGACCGAAATTTTAATTTCGGTAATCAAAGCCCTCAAGCTTCTGAAAGCCTGCCTGAAAGATTCATAGAAATGATTCCGGCATAACCTGCTATGCTGTGTCGCTGTAAAATTTTTGCGACGTATAGCCTGTTCCCACTTTTTTTTTAACGTTGCATCTTTGGGAAATAAATGTACACCGGGGTTAGTACATCCTGGTACAGCACACAAAGGCATATTACGAGAAAAATAAAATTTACTGAATTTAAGGTTATAAAATGTATGGAACTGACAGCTTTCAATGGCCATGTCGACGATGCGCCACCTATCGTGATAAAATGGCAGTACAGATCCCCATTAATGTCATTTGACTAAATTAAAAAAAGAACATGAATTTTTCCCCCGTATATAGGCAAATTTTTGGATCCTTATTACCAATTTTTTATATTTTAATTAAAAAGTACTGAAATCTAAATCAGTTTCGTAGATTTCGTCGGTAGAGTTTTCCAGCCGATCTATTCTGTAAACATCACACCGTGAGCACTTAGGTGATGTGAGTTTGAAGTGAGCTCAATTTCCAGTAGAGTAAGGTGGGATGACAGTTCACATCACGCTCACTTCATCTAAATGTTCACGGTGGGATCTTTACAGAATAGCACCACTGTTGCTATTCTGTAAAGATCCCACCACATGCTGCTGAATTCTTTCATCTTCTATTTCTGTGCGTTTTGTCATCTACATTTCTCTTGTTTGGTCTCTTCTTTGAAATTATGTACTCAGGATCTCGAATTGGTCTGTTTCTTGTATAACGTGGGTCGACAAGTTTAGGCAAAAGGCAGTCAAAGTATAATGACAACAATTTGGGCTCCATTATTGTATGCCAATAATTGTCATCTTTTAAAACTACTTCAGTCTTTATTTTGTTTTCCCCATACCAAACTGCTAATAAACATTTGTTAAATTTACAAATGTGCATTTGGCCTTGCAATTGTATGAACCAATCTGATTTTTTATTCACACTGACTTCTCCTGTTTTTTTATCACAACGCCAAAAGTTCATTTTGCCCTCTTGAATCGCAGCGTCAATTCCTACTTTGTAAGGTGCAATAGGGCATTTGATTTCAACAAGCATGCCATTAGCAATCCCATCCGGCGTTGCCCCTAAAAACGGGTACTTATTATCGTCAATGAAGAAACCACATTGTTGTATATTTACCTGTACTAAATTAGACAATTGCTCAATAGCAGCTTTTTCATTTTTCTTCTCATGGCTTATAGATGCCACATGGTCGATATTTGCTTTATACAACATGTTTTTCACCATATTAGCACAACTATTAGTTTTTATCCTTTTTACCACCTTCGCGAAATTGGACGCTGTTAAAAGATTTCTACGTAATTCTAGCCACTCCCCACTTTCACTCTGTAGTATTGTCCTCTCCTGTATCTCTTTGCATTCTTCATCAGATTTTTCAAAGACGTTAATTTTGTGAGGTTATATGTATCAGAATCCATATCAGGTCTGTCAGCATTTTCGCCATAATTAAAAACTTTTTTTTTAAACCAATTTACGTTTTTTTTTCTATTTAACGTTTGGTTGTACATTCTTGTATTTTCTACTCGTTCTTCATATTTCTTGATTTTTGGTAAAGGACTGGTATTGTGAATAGTTTTGTGGACAGAAGTCAATATTTTCCCAGAGTTAAATGATACTACTGCCCCTGCGCACCTTGCCTGATAAGACCGTTTAAGAGCATAATTGACTCTTTTGCCGCCAACTAACTTGGCAACTACTCCATTAAAATTCCCTACAATGTTGCTGTCTACATTTTCAATTAAGCTCCTTGAGTGTGATGCAACATTGCAGATTAAATATTTCATCTGATGCCAGAGACGTGTGTTAAACATATGTAGTTTTTTATTCTTCATTTGAATTTTCACCACAAATATTTTTATTACAAGAATTATGGTGCTCAAATGCATGATAAATGGCATTCGTAATATCTTGGTGCAGATTTTTTATGTTGTCTGATTGCTGCAGATTTTGTAAGCCATGATATTTGATGGTGCTACATATGTACTTTCGTATTTTTAAAATCTTATTTGTAGTTAATATGTTCCTTTCTGTTTTAGGATATTTTGTAACTGTTTTTAAATTTTGGAATTTGTTACAAAAATTTCTTAATGTGTGATTTTTGCAATCAATCTTTTCGACCGTGATTGAGGGATATGGTCGAGTGTCAAGTATTTTTGCATAAGTGCTACTGTCTCCATCAGCTATGTATCGTCCATAGATAACGCCGTGCATTTCTATGGACTGTTTCAATCCTTCGGCGATAATAGTGGATTCCATAGCTGTTGCAGATCCGCTATAATTTTTAAAACACTCATATTGTTGTACTACTTCATTCCCTTTCTAGCACAAATACAACAGTATTTGTTTTTAACTGCCATAAAGAACTTGACGAAATCGTCTACCTATAATTGTCGCTGCGCCAGATAGTGCAGCATAATTAGTTCTGTATGAACCTTTAGCCCAACAACCATCTAAGATTACATCTATTATTGGTATTCCATCTTTAGTAACCTTTCCTTCTTTGACCGCCGCTTCTTTCTCCCTTTCCCCCGCTTTTCTCATCTCTTCCCATGCCGTCACTTCCCATTCGTCACATACTTCATCTTGTACCTTTTTGTACCTGTATTCCGACATAGATGGTAAATCGACAGCTGCCGAAAACTGTTTAAGTTGAGCGTTACCATAACCAGCTGCCATCATCCCAGCTACCGCCATTTTATTCAACCTTTGTGTTGAGTTTTGTACTTTAAACTTTGTGTTACACAATGTACAAGAAAATGTGAACTCAGATGTAAGGCCAGAAACTTTTCGGATTCTAATTTGATAGTTGTAAAGCCGCATTGGAACGTTGATTCGTGGCTTGATATTTTAACAAATTCATTAAAAAAGTAATTTACATCAACAACTCAGTGGCCACTGATGTCGGCAGTTTTGGACTCCTGAAAGAAAAAGTATAAGTTAACTTGGAAAAAGGCTATTTACGCCAAGCTCTATACTGGAAAGTACATAGTAAATAAAATGAGAGAACTCACATTTTCTTCAAGTTCGATTTCGTATGGCAGTGGTTCTTCTTCCTCGTCTTCGTTATCGACATCATGTTGTTGCTTTCTTTTATTTCTGGAATAAAAACGTTCATCAACATTCAAGTGGAGCATAATGAAATTCATTCAGATCGTTTTTTATTTTTGATAACTTTTGTTCTACGACTTTTAAAAATCGCAAAAAACTATTCTAGTTGGCAAGAAAACTAAAATGATTAAAACACCGAAATTAACTTATTATATTAAATCACACACAATAATCCATACCTCAATAAAATAAAATAAATTATTTCGACTTAACTCAGTTCTTCGATATAACTTTGCAATTTTTTTGTATCGAAAAAAAATCATGTAATCGTGTATTCCTTTTGCATGATACTAGACCAAAGAGTCAAAAAACATATACCAAAATGTTAAATCCCTATTCCACATACTCAACAAGTTACACGAAATAGAAAAACCACATTTTTTTCAACACATCACCTTAACGTTGTTTTTTTGTTCTGAGATTTAAGTAATGTTGTTTTATTTACAATTATTTATAACTCCAATACCTTAAGCAGAGGTAGTTTTCATTTTCATTAAGATTAAGCATGTTTGATTTAAAAATCATAAAAAAAACCATCAATAGCCGCGCTCAGAACGCGCCGACCTCCCTGGTGGCGTCAGCGTAGTTTGCTACGCTGACGACACGCTGGTCCTGGCGCAGGGGAGGTCGCACCAGGCGGCGGCCGAATTAGCGGCACGCGGGGTTGCGACAATCGTAGAGAGGATCCGGCAATTGGGACTCGAGGTGGCCTTGCACAAGTCCGAGGCCATGTGTTTTCATGGTCCTCGGAACGCGCCACCATCGGGTTCCCAAATAACGGTAGGAGGGGTTCTCATCGGTGTCGAGTCGACGATGAAGTACCTGGGACACGTCCTCGACAGCCGGTGGAATTTCGTGGAGCATTTCCGACGTTTGGCTCCCAGACTGGAGCGGGCCGGGGCTGCCTTGGGGCGGCTCCTGCCCAATCTGGGGGGTCCAAACGCCTCCTGCCGGAGGCTCTACGCGGGGGTCGTGCGGTCCATGGCCCTTTACGGAGCTCCGGTGTGGGAGCGTTCCGTGAGGCGACAACCGGTACGTCGATTGAACGCGTCCCAGAGGGTCATGGCCATCCGGTTAGCCCGGGGATACCGCACGGTCTCCGGGGAGGTGGCGAACCTCCTTGCCGGATTACCGCCATGGGATCTGGAGGCAAAAGTCCTCGCACACATGTGGGAGTGGCGCGAGGAGGCAGGACGCCGGGGCGTAACTCTGTTGCCGCGAGAAATCGTGGCACGGCGGACAGAGCTCCGGCAGGATCTCATGGCGGCATGGAGAGTGCGATTGTCGCAACCCAGCGCTGGGCACGCCACAATTGCGGCGATAAGTCCCCTCTTTGAGGAGTGGCTGGAGAGGCGCCACGGCGTCCTCACCTTCCGCCTGACGCAGGTCCTCACCGGACACGGGTGCTTCGGGAGGTACCTGTTCCGGATAAGGCGGGAGGAAACGCCCGGGTGTCACCACTGTGTGGATCGCCCGGAGGACACGGTGGAGCATACGGTGGAGGTCTGCCCGGCTTGGGCGGAGCACCGCCGTGTCCTCGCGGAAGCGATCGGCGGCGGCGATCTCTCGCGTCCGGCCCTCGTCCAGGCCATGGTACGGAGCGAGAGTGCATGGGAAGCCATTATCTCCTTCTGCGAAGCAGTAATGCTCGTGAAGGAGGAGGCGGGACGCGTGAGGGAGAGGCAAGCTTTGCACCCTCACGCCCCTAGTCGCCGCAGGAGACGCCTTGGGCGTCGGGAATTGGCAGCCGATTCCCGGCCACCGTAGGCGCGGGCTAGCGGACGGCGAACAATGGGTAGCTCGCCGTCCGGTAAGGACCAAGCCCGAGTCGACGGAGCGTCGTGTTCCACGCGCGCCTCAAAGAGATGTCAGCACTATTGACGGGGTCCGCTAGGGCCGATGCCAGCTAGGGTTGCGGGATGTTCGAAAGAGTTACCGTGGCCCCGGCACAGGCAACAGAAGGAACACGGGTGGTTTTTAGTCAGTAAAAGTAAATACCGGACTGTCACCGAGAACAGACGTATTTCTATTTTTATTAAATCTGTTTATTAAGTGCTCCGCAAATCTAATACTTCCGTTACAGTAATAATAACTAATGTGCCGTAAACATTCTAAGGTGATTAGTGACCTTATACAAATAAGTGAAAGTGACGAGACATTGCCACAGTGCGCTGCGTGCTTGCGCGGTGCCCTGCTTCACCTCCGCGAGACAAAAACAATCGCCATTTTTTGACTCGCTCACACAGGGACTCTGCGTTCAAGCACTGCAACTATTTACGCCCACCTACATTGTAACGTCAATAACAGGTATTGATTAAAGTTATAAACAAACAATGAGTGTGACACGTTCTCCAACGACTACTCGATCCAAGTCAGACAATTTATTACCTACATGCTCAACGACAAATTATGTTACTGGTACGGGCTCACAACCCGACTTATCTAAGATAAGCGAAGAACAAAGCGAAGCGCAAATAACTTATCGTAAACGTAATTTAGAACGGATTGTTCATGATTGTTCGTGTTCCGAAGAAATTAAACTAATGAGAAGCGATTTATCGCGCGTCTCTTCTCTGTTAGAAAAATATATTGATTCAAATGCGCAAATGATAAAGGAAATGAACGCAAGTATCGTCGAAGTAAAGTATGAATTGGCCGACTTACGAGCGTCGCATGAGCAAACAAAATCTTTGATTACATCTAATGCGGCGGACATTACTGCACAAATACAAAATGTTCAGTCCACCACAACACAGCTTACTACTGAACAGTGTAACATAAAAAGCCAACTAACTCAGTTTGAAAACAAAATTGTAAACAACCAGAGCAAAATACAGAACCTGGAAACAAATATTAGTAAATTACAATTAGACCCCCATTCTTCACAAAGTGAATTGTCCGTTAATGAACAAATATTTCGTGAAATTCAAGACCGAAATAGGAGACAAAATAACTTTATCATAAGCGGTATATCGGAGCAAATCTGCATTAACACACAGGAGAGAATTATTAAAGACGAATCTGATGTTTTAAATGTTATTACAAGCATAAATCCGAACATAACGAAACCGAACAAAATATTTCGCATTGGAAAGTACAGTGTCGGTAAAACGCGCGGAATAAAAGTTTGCTTTAACAATCCTGAACCGGTAATGTTACTGCTACGTAGCAAGGGAAAATTACCCGACAATATTAAGTTTTACTCGGATCAAACGCCCTCCCAGCAAAAATATTTTCAGACTGTTAAAAATGAACTAGCACGCCGGACTGAACATGGAGAAACTGATCTTATAATTATATACATCAACGGTATACCTACCATTATCAAGCAGAATCCAAAAAACTCCGATGCCCAATGAGAAATCATCATACTACAAAACCTATAACCTACCAAATAGTGCACGATTATCAGAAATTGAATACTCATAAATCCCGCCTATCATTTCTTTACTTAAACGCACGCAGCATATGTAAAAAGGGCAAGCTTGACGAACTAAAATGTATCGTAAAAGCAATATCAACAACAGTGCACATCATATTACTTACAGAAACATGGATACAAAACGATACCCAGGCCTCACAGCTACAAATACCTAATTATACACACTACTACAACTATAGAACGGACATTAGAGGAGGTGGAGTATCTGCCTATATAGACAATGATTTAAAACATAATCTCACTCAGTCTACGTATCAAGATGGCAACAATTACTTATGGGTATATATAGAGAAATTTGCGATAGAAGTTGGCGTTGTCTATAATCCTGGAAACACAAATTTAGAAAAGTTTTTGGATACATATGATTCAAAATTACAAGTACGAAAACGAGCAATAGTTTTTGGTGATTTTAACATCGATCTATTATCTAAAAACAAAACATTAAAAAGGTACAAACAGAGACTACACGAATCGAGACATAAATTACTTAATAAAGTCAACCAAACCTATTGTACACGAGATTCAACTACAAAGAAATCTATCCTGGACCACGTAAGCACAAACTTGAACAATGAAGAATATAATTTTGCAATCATCAACTCGTCTTTCTCAGATCACAAACAAATCTATTTACAACTAAATAAGTGGAAACCTCCAGAACTACGACTAAACTATGAAACTATAGATTACAACAAATTATACATTACTATTGAATCGCATGGACTAGAAAATGCTGCAAACAGTTATGAAGAATTAGAGACTACGTTAATACAATGCATCAAAAGAAATACAATTTCCAGAACTAAAATCGTGAATCCACCACGAGAGGAATGGGTTAACAACGAAATTATTATCGGGATCAACTTAAGAAACTACCTATGGGTGCAGCATAAAAAGGATCAAGAAAATGAGACATTACTAATTGAGTTTAAAAAAATCAGAGACGAAATTGCTAGATTAATACAATTTACTAAAAATGTCTAGTTCTATAATCTATTTATGAAATATACTAACACTCCCAAAAAAATGTGGACACTTATAAACAATTTAGCTAACAATAAAATGTATCAAAATAGCGCTCCTTCAAAACTTATTGTAAATTCTGACATTGTTACTGGCACAAAGGAAATATGTGAACTTTTTAATAAATATTTCTCAACCATAGGGTTAGTACTTGCGGAGAAAATACCTAGAAAATTTCATGATTGTTCTAAAATATTAGAATTAAATAAACAACACGATGCCACAAGTCACTCACTTACAACACTGCAGCCCTGTAATGCTGAAGAAATTATAAAAATTATCAAAGACCTTGATGCCAACTCTAGTAGTGGTATAGATAAAATCAGCATTAAAATTATAAAAAACTTACAAAATCTAATCTCGAATGTGCTGGCAAAATGCTTTAATAAACTTATATCTAACGGGGAGTTTCCCGATTCCCTTAAGGTTGCAAAAGTGTCACCAATTTATAAATCTGGACCTAAGACCGACCCTGGTAATTATCGTCCGATCTCTGTACTGCCAGTCATGTCCAAAATATTAGAAAAACTTATACATAGTCGCTTATTAAATTACTTTGATTCCATTAACTTTATATCAGATCGCCAATATGGATTTAGACCTAAAAATAATACCACAGTAGCTACAATAGATCTAGTAACAAAAATCAGAGACAATATAGATAAAAAGAACATTGTTGTGGGTGTTTTCATTGATTTAAAAAAAAGCTTTCGATACTGTAAGGAACACATTACTTTTAAACAAGCTTGAACATGCTGGTATCCAAGGCAACGCACTCAAAATGCTAAAATCTTATTAACAAACAGACACCAGATAGTTAAGATAAGTGACATTGAGAGTAGTGCTCTACCCGTCACATACGGAGTACCCCAGGGATCCATATTGGGACCACTGTTATTCTTAACTTACATAAATCAGATTGCAGCACTTAATCTTCATGGTCATATAACTTTATACGCAGACGATACTTGCTTATTTTATTTTGGAAAAAACATACATAATATCATCTCACAAGCCCAAGAGGATTTAGATATATTATTCGAGTGGTTCCAATGCAATTTATTATCTATCAATATTTCAAAAACATGTTTTATTATATTTAAAGCTAAAAACAAAAATATTCCAGATCATAGACCATTAACTATTGATAACATTCCGCTCGAACAAAAACAGTGTGAAAAATACCTTGGCTTAAAAATTGATAGCAATCTTAATTGGAACAACCAAATAGATTATATTAAAGATAAACTCTCGTCACTCACTGGTTCTCTCTACAACATAAGCAATTGTATACCTAAAAATATTCGTTTAACTATTTATAACTCTCTTGTTAAATCACATTTACTATACCTAATAGAAATTTGGGGCAACTCAGGTAAAACAAAATTGCAAGAATTACAAAGAGTACAAAACAAGATCATTAAAATATTATTTCGCTATCCATATTTGACACCTACTTATAAAATGTTTGAAGAAACTAAATTGATGAATATTAAGCAACTTTATATGTATACCACTTGTATTCTGATAAGAAAAATTTTAGACAAAAAGATTAAAACCAATTTATCATTTACCAAAATTTCGGAGGTATCTAAACGTAGCAGGCGTCGCCCTAGTTTACTTGTATTACCAAGACCTCGTACAAATTACTCCAAAAGAAACATCACCTATGAAGGAGCAAATGTTTATAATAATTTACCGTCTAACATTAAAAGTGTAAGCTCGTTCAACATTTTTAAATCTCAACTGTCTAAATATATAACAGAAAACTTTTCTTATCCTAAGTTACATTAATCCAGTCGAGTAATATAAAAAAAAAAATATTGAGCGGGTACCTATATAACATTACGCATTTTGTCGCTTTTATTGTTTTAAACTACCCTACCGGCTAATGATAGTACTTATTAAGTCTCTAATGATGTTACGATTGTGTTACGTAAACAGTTTTTTACTTACTTATCTCGGTGGCGGTTAATTAGATAATTAAACTAAATGTTATGTTGTATTCTCATGTAAGTGGCTTTATTGTCTTTTTGGGAATAAATGATTTAAACCGAAGTCTGACACGCCCTCCCGCTCCGCCCAGAGCGGGAGAAGTCATTTGATGATTTCCCATCCACAAAAAAAAAAAAAAGCCGCGCTCAGAAAGCTGATAGGCGTGTGTGAGGAGTATGCGAGGGTACCCGGTCTCCTGTACAATGTACAGAAAAGCGAGCTCTTGGTATTTCAAGACAGGGGTCGTAAACTGGGGGATGTGGCACCTGTGCTGCTTAACGCCGTCGCTCTTCGAAGAGTGAGAGAGTTTGAATATCTCGGCTATGTGGTCACCGAGGATTTAAAAGACGATGGAGATATTGAATGGGAGAGGAGAGCGATGGCGGTCCGCTGTAACATGTTGGCAAGCAGATTTGCGAGGTGTAGTGTAGGGGTAACGATCACTCTGTTTAAAGCATTCTGCCAAACTCTCTACACCTGCAATCTGTGTATCAGCTACACTAAGCGGGCCGTCAACGCTTTCCGAATACAATATAATAACGCGTTCAGGGTGCTGGTGGGGCTCCCACGCTACTGTAGTGCGTCTGCGATGTTTGCGCATGCGCACACAGAAGGCTTTCACACTGTGCTCCGGCGCCGCATTGCTTCGCTGACGTGCACATGCTGGACAGGCCCTTTCTGGGGCACTGGGTTCAAGCACAAGTGTGTGTGCCCGGGCCCCAGTGGGCAGCAAATACTTAAATTAATTTATAATATCTAAATGTAACATAGTTTTTAAGTCGTTTTATTAACATTATTATGGGCCAAGTATGCCTGAAATAAAAAGATTTTATTTTATTATTATTTTGTTAAACGCATTATTTTAAAAAGTAGACGAAATCTGTCTCGAAAATCTCGGTATCGAGATCTCGGCTGATTACCGGGCAAGATTTCGAATGACTAATCTCAACCCCACAGTAAGCACGCGACATCTCGAGTTGCAAATCTCGACTCAAGATTGCATTCCATGGCGGTAACAATGTATTCTACGTCTCGTGGTACCGCACCGCACCTATCCTATCATCCAGCCTTTAAAATCTCAATGTCTCCATAACTCACACGAATGAAGTTAACAATTCCCCATTCTTACCAAAAATTGTATGCATACATAATTTCATACAGCCTTGTAAACTGTGGCTGGGTTGGTAACTCAAGAGTCTTTCATTATACTCCTCGCCAAATTGTTCCTTGAAGTATGTGCAATTTGGTGAAATGAAAAATATTCGTGAATATTTCATTTTGTAGCATGGAGTTTGTACCTAGTTCTTGTGAAAATCGTATATAATTATTAAACGTACCTACGTAGTAGGCAAATCGTAAAGTGAATAATATAATTATTAACCGCTGAGGTCTATAAACTTGATATGTCTTTATCTGTCAAGTGTCGGGCGGAATTCCCGCGGCGCGACATATTTATGACCTTGCTTACAAAAAATGGTCCACTGATGTTTCAATTGGCTCTTGGCACTTATTGTAAACTGTTTTGGGTTCTTGAATAAACATACCATACTATAAAATCTAAACTATACTCGTATTACGAGAGATGTATTTATAAACAAAATATGATTACAACAGAGTATGGCCAAAAATGTCGTTTGTTTACGTAACATTATTTGCTCAAACAAAATGGTATCCATGATCTTATTTCGTGCAAATGTTATCTAAAACGATGTAATAACTACTTATAAATGAATATTTATCCACTTACCGTCGATTAGACACGAAAATACTTTATTTACAATAAAAAAACACACGGAGATATCAGTCGCGCCAAATGTCATTGTCAAAACGTCACTTTAATTTTTTTTTCTACGTTCCAAACCGAATCTTATAAGTTTTGAAGCATTTAGTTGACGTGAATATCTACCGGACCACAGACTAAAAATGCCTGCACAGGATATTAGCCTTGAATTATAATTAAAAATGGAGATTTAAAAAGCGCGGGTACGGGTGGCACACTTGAGTGCCAGCGCTGTTTGGAGGTTTGGCGCCGATAGGCAAACAAGAGAGCCATTAACTTTTGCCCGGTATCAATATTTTTTTTATTGATTATTTTGTGAAGAATTTAGGATACAGAGTTCTAAAATAACAAAAAAAAAATGGAATCGCTAATCTCACAAATGAGTTAAGAAGGTTCCTAGTTTTTAAAATAGCTATATCTACTACAATTCGTTTTATCATTCCCAAAAATATTCTAGTCTTGAAACCTGTTAATATGTAAAAATCTAAATTATGTTCATCGCAACTTTTTTTCATCTATGGAAAATTGACATAATAAAATTAAAGTGACATAAAAACGGTTATAAGGTAATGCGCAGACCCGAGTCAGAACTATCTTTAGAGTTTTCTATTATATTATAATCTTAGTTGTCAATAATTTACTTTTTCTTCTCCTCGTATCGATGACTTGCATTTTTTCCCACCAGTACCTACATAGTGGTCTGGACCGAGGATTCGTGCCGTGTCGTTTGCCTTAATTTTTCAACAACAATTAATTTACAAAAAATAAACGACAGAAGCCAAACCTGTTCTGACTACGACGGAAAAAAACTAGAATACAATCTGTCATATACAGGGTGGTCCAAATAGTGTCGTCTAAAAGAAAAATCTAAATTTCTCATAGCCGGAGGGTTATTTGAAAATACCCCATGTATGTTCCGAGATTTTTTGTAGTTTTCGAGTTATTGTTTTTTTGTAATTTTGTAGAGTTTTCTGCCAGTGGAGCTAAAAGAAATCATATATTTGTTTGTAGTGAGTATTTTCGATTTTTTTTTTGTGACGTATTCGTCCTGAATGTTACTTTCATACGTAAAATAAACTTCCTAACATTCCTGCAAGTTACTCAAAAAAGTATCTCTGAGCAGGGATTTTAGTTTTTAGTGGGATAGACTCAGATTTTAAATAACTCGAAAACTACAAAAATTCGCGGAACACACATGGGGTATTTTTATTTTGGACATCACTATTTGGACCACCCTGTATAATAATGATATTGACAGACAGCTTTATAAGCGCTATAAATAAATAAATTTATAGGTAGGTGGGTATCATGACTGACGCAATTAAAACACTTTATGATACACAAAAATTAAATGTTGACACAACATCCGTGAATCGTAGATATCGACTAATAATTAGTTGTTCAATTAACGTAAGTAATTCGTTTGTTCAACTTAATTAACGTAATTCGGTTGTTCAAGTTAAGTAATTAAATGGTACTTAAACCAATAAATTGATATTATTACTAGCGTAGAATACTCAAACTTTGCAATGCTTATTTGCTTAAATCAGGGACGCAACTGGTCTTTCCACCGGGGATATGAGTTGGAGCCTTCAAAGCAAGTGTTAACTGGCATCTCCTGGGCACGTAAGGTCCTCATCCATCATTTTCCATCAGTCGAGATCGAGATCAAGAGCAAGCCCATTCTGCAATCTATCTATCTAATCTTACTAGCTTGTACTGTCCCAGTGCTGGGCAAAAGCCTCATTCTCCCTTTTCCACACAATTCTGTCTTTTGCTAGTGCCGGTGAGTCCTTTCTGTAGAAGTTGAGCTCGTCCCGCCATCTTCTTACTCAGACTGCCGCGATGTCGTCGTGCGTTTAGTGAGATCCAATCGGTGCTTCTCTTAGCCTATTCCACAATAATTAAAAAATATATATATACAGGGTGTAAGGGACAGCCCTCCGCAGACAGATGGGGTGAATTCAGTATATCATACTAAGATGACCGGTACATGAAATTATTTCAGGAACGTTATGGGAATCCAATAAATGCGATTTGTTTTATTACCTCACACGCAATGTATTGTTACCGTAGCGAAACGCGCGTAGCGAACGGCAGCGCAGCGAGCCTTCGGCCGCCGAGTATTTCAACATCCATTGCTGATTTTTTGTTTTTAGCTGTTTTATTTACATAAATGGAGTGCTGCGTACAGAGAACGTAATTTTACATTAAAATAAAGGAATAGTAATTGAAAATACGATAAAAAAAAATGAAAATTTTCCTGAGAATATTTTCGGTGGAAAATAAGTTTGCGGAAGGCTGTCCCTTACACCCTGTATAATAGCAGAGTAAGAGAATTACCAGAGGCCCAAATCCCACAAAGGCCCAGAACCCTTTAAAGATCCAGAAGATCCTTTATCCAAAGTCCGTTGTGGAATTTGGGGAAAGTGCAGCAGTTGACGTCGTTCAATGTTTTGACGATGATGAGTTATCAGCTAAAAGCAGCTTAGTTTTACCATTCAACCTTTGCTATCATTACAAGTCATTGCTGCCATCGGCAGTGTTTAGCAGTCAGGTGTAACCGAAGTTCCTGCATTTCGAAAGTAGGTACCTACTTATACAAACGGGTAGGAAGAAGTTAGCAAAATACCGCCGGTTCGCCGCCATTTTGCTCGTATTCGCTCGAACTATATGTGGTATTTGCTGTTGTTTTTGTTGTTCCAGCCTTTGACCTAACAATGAGGTTTTGTTTCATAGAACGAACCAAAACAGACTAAAATAGAACTTATACAACACGTAAATACTATTATACTCGTAAATAAATAATTCAGCGAGGTTTGAGATATTTTTATTGCTTGCGAAACAACCCTTGTTCCTAAAATTGGCCATTTGGTAGTCTTTAAAGTATTCTGAGCGGAAACCTAACACAAAACACACAATGTACAGGATGTTGCGAAATGTTTTATTCAACTCAATGTTGATTATCTTTGGTTGATAATTACGAGTATTATTGTCGAGAACAGCGCGAGTAAGCGAAAGTATAAGTTGCCATTACATAAGCGTATTTGCCAAGTCGGGTATTACTCCACTTTTGTCGCCATAGCTAGTCCCATTATTTGATTGCATATGAGATGCAATTTAAATCCTTATTTTCAAGTACAAAACAAATACATAAGAATAACGTCACGCCAGATTAGTCGAAGCGCTAAGGCAGAGGTGTACCAATTAACAAACTTTGGTAGTAACATTATATAGACCTGCACCCTAATTACGTAACACAAGTACAGTAGGAATAGAGGGTTCATTTTGACAGCTTAACAACATTAATTGCGTTATTTACTTTGTTGAGCAGACAAATTTTTCGGACATATGAAGCAATGGATTAGCAATGTGCTTCAAAATTATTCAGATTGTGATTGACAGTGTGTTACGCATTTAGGGTGCTAGGGTTCGAACCAAGGCCCTACGCTATGCAAGTCGCTCTTGCAACTGCTCTGTATTGCCCTCTCTGCTCTGACTAGCTAGACCAAGTAGACAGGAAAAAATCTACACATTTAACTAATTACGTTTCTAAAGGCAGTCATACACGCTAGAATGTCTTGGATAGAGTTGTGCATGTACATTTTGTCATAGTGAAAAAAAAAATGTCACAATCAAACTGTACATACCGGAGTTATCGATGTAACTTGCAGAGTAAGCAAGCTGAAGGAGCTGTGGCAGCCATGTTTGTCGGAGGACCGATGGCCGGTGGAGCAGACGAGTCCTGGAGTGGAGACCACGTATCGGCAAGCGTAGTGTGGGACGCCCTCAAGCTAGATGGACCGACGACCTTAAGAAGGTGGCTGAGACAAACTGAATGCGGAAGGTGGAGGACAGAGTGTTGTGGCGCAACCTGGGAGAGGCGTAGGTATGTCCAGCAGTAGACTGCGATAGACTGAGTTGATTTAGTTCACCGAACAAGAAGTGAAATATGCGCTTTTGGTTAGGACGTGGGGTTAAATAGCAATATTAGGATTTTTTTTGAGGAAAAATACAATCTAACCACAGCTAAGCAAGAAAGCAGAAGCAGATTGAGCCTTCTAAGATTTAAATAATGACAAAATGAGGGACACTTACCAGGATCGAAATTAAATTTTATTTTGTAGATACCTACATATTTAATAAAAGCATTGACTACATCTGCTTAGAAATCTTTATTATTTACTTATTAAAGGGTATTCTGTCTATCTATCTCCAATTTTATAAAACAATAAAATAATGAGTGTACTTAAGGTGAAAGCGCCAGGGTAGCCCGCGAAATTCAAATTTTCTTACGTTTTTTGCAATTTTCAGGTCAGTATTAGATTGTATGTTGATTAAAATATGATTCGCGACCGTAACAAATATGTATTTACAGAATTGTAATAATTAAAGTCATCAATAAAACTCTCTAAGACCAAGTAAATCTATTGAATGACTATTTAATTAAATATTAACATTTCAGGATTATACTAACTTAAGAGCGTTGTCACATTTTGCACCTCTCTCGCTCACACAGAACCAAATTTTTAAGAATGTTAAATGAAAAAATGCTTTTTTGAAAAATGTAATCAATGGGCGGTCTACAAAACAATATTAATTTAATAGGTAGTTATCAAAAACACATTTCTATTGTGTTATCTAATAAACTAATGTAATTAAGTATTATGATCTGTTTTTGAGATGATGTAAATAAATGCCACAATAAAAATGTGTTTTTAATAATTACCTATTAAATTAATATTATTTTGTAGACGGCCCATTGATTACATATTTCAAAAATGCATCTTTTCATTTAACATTATTAAAAATTTGGTCCCGTGTGAGCGAGAGAGGTGCAAAATGTGACAACCCTCTTAAGGAATTGTATACTGATTCTAATGATTATAATTATGTAAATACATGTTTGTTACGCTCGCAAATCATACGAGTACTTTAATCAACTGTCATACATTAATCACTGAGCTGCAAATTGCAAAAATCGTAAGAAATTTTGAATTTCGCGGGCTTACCTTAGCGCTTCCCTTTAATAAACATTTTTGCCCAACCATTCGAATTTTACAGGTGTGTTTTAAACGTTATTACTCCATATGATTTAAAACAATTACCAATTGAACTCATAGCCTAATTTAATATCATCTGTCAATGCTCCATAAATTGTATCGTGTTGACAAAATTGGTATCTATGTCTCTTGTAAGTCTAAATGAATTACATTATTTTGGAAATATTTAAGTACCTACTTATCTCCGAGCCAATCTAATTATCTCGGCACGGCACTCAATTTAATAAGACAGTGTATTATTTATTTTCAGACTAGTAAAGATTTGATTGTGAAAAGAATCCTTGGAGCGTCTGGTGGGTGGATCTGTCAGACTCATACGCGGACACAGTGGGATAGACGTTATTTTCCCATAGAAAATCAATATTTTTCATTGTGGCCAGCTTAATATTGGAAAACCATTTAATTATGATTATCAGCCACAATAATATTATAATAATGTATTAAACACATAAACCTTCCGGAATAAACTTTCTAAATGATGGTGAAAACCGCATTTAGATCAGCTCGTCGAAATCTTCTATTACTTTTTTTTTTTTGTTATTTGTGTGCCCCGATTACTCAAAGACGGTTGGACTGATTTGAAAAATTCTTATTTTGTTTGAAGGGGTTTACTTTCCAGGTGGTCCCATTGTCATCAGGTCAGGATCTGATGATAGGATCCCGGAGAAATCGAGGGAACTCTTCAGATATTATAGGCACATCTATAGTGATTTGGATATTTTTTATAGTAACTCCTGCATATGTTCTCGGAAAGTACCATTTGATGAAGTGGAACTGATGATAACGACCACAGATGGCCACTGGAACTACTCAATAATAAGTATTTCACGGGTTGATATTCGATTACTTTAATATGGTTGCTATATAAGCAATTTATGCTCGTCACAAAGCATAATATGGTGAAGTGACGCTGATAGTGAAATACCAGGAGATCTCCTCAAAAATTAAGGTCCCTGCTCCAGGAAAAGCAATATTTTGTAAATGGTGATGAGCAGTTGACATTAGACTATTGTAACTTTGATAAATGATAAATTACAAACCGACCCACTAAAAAGTGAAAAATAAAAAACTTTTTTACAAAAAAAAAAAAAAAAAAACAAACGACTTCCACAAAAACACTACAAACTGAAAAATAACTTAAATTTCGGAAGTCGGTGGCAAAAAACTAAAATACAGATCCAAAGACACCGACTTTCAAAATTAAAGTTATTCTTCACTTTGTAGTGTTTTGTTTTGGAAGTCGGTGGTTTTTTTTTTTTTTTTTTGTAAAAAAGTTTTTTTTTATAATAGGCCCCTGGTGAATATCACGGGAATTAGCTGGATACGAAAAGTACAAATCAGTCGTTAACGCCTTACTTGAGGGAGATCGCCGCCGCCACCGCTGCTGAAAACCAGCACTGGGGCTCTTTCTCGCATAGGGTCGCAGCATTATGCTGAGCGATGCCGATGACTGTTTTGCGTGCATGTGACGCATATTCTCCCCCAACTTGTTCTTTTTGTGTTTGCGTTCATTCTTTGCGTCATGTTTACCGAAAATAAACGTATTTTCTTTCTTTCTTTTCTTTATCTATTTCCAGCAGTGGATGTCTTTAGCAGTGTAGGGAAAATGACCCATGGGGAATAATATAATGCTACTTTCGTTAATGACCGTACATACTTTATCAACTTCCTACACAGACAGTACATACGTTTGAATGGGGCAGCGCGCTGTGATAGAGGTACATAATTTACAAACTATTTCTATTAGAGATGTCCCAGTATGATGTTGATAACGAGATAATAATTATTAATAACTTTTGTTCAATACATTGTTCGTGGTTAGGCCGTGTGGTTTTCAGGTGAGAATGTTGGAAATTACCTTTGGTTGCCTAGGTGTCATAAAAGGGATGTTGCTAATATTTAAGGGGACAACTGAGCGGCCATTTTCAATGCTTTTCACCTGTGTTTGTACTATTAGCACCTACTTAGGAGTCAATGTGCATTTTTAATGTACGTCCACGTCTAGATCTATAAATGTATGGAAATACGTGCACGTTTTAACGTTATAGCGGACGAAAAAAAAAAGCCTTCATATATTTCCATACATTTTACTTCCCTGTTTTATCGTGATACCGTGGCGTGGACGTGGACGTCCACGCCACGCCATGCCACCACGCCGCCACGTCCATCGTCACGTTAGAAATTATAAAAGGCGCATATTGTCACATTAAAAATATCGGGTAGGCTGTATCAGGGACACAGCCGCAGTGGAGATTGTGAAACGTCTTGTGCGTGCTTGAGAGTGTTTTGTTACACACATAAAATGGCAATCGATAGCAATGTCTTTCATTTTGCCAGATAAGCCTCGTTCATTGCGTGATTTACGTTGTTGAGCAGATGAATTTTTCAAAGCTATGAAGCAATGAATTAAGAATTTTCTCCAAAACCCTTTTTTTTTTTTTTTTTTTGTGGATGGGAAATCATCAAATGACTTCTCCCGCTCTGGGCGGAGCGGGAGGGCGTGTCAGACTTTTACTGACTAAAACCCACCCGTGTTCCTTCTGTTGCCTGTGCCGGGGCCACGGTAACTCTTTCGAACATCCCGCAACCCTAGCTGGCATCGGCCCTAGCGGACCCCGTCAATAGTGCTGACATCTCTTTGAGGCGCGCGTGGAACACGACGCGCCGTCGACTCGGGCCTGGTCCTTACCAGACGGCGAGCTACCCATTGCTCGCCGTCCGCAAGCCCGCGCCTACGGTGGCCGGGAATCGGCTGCCAATTCCCGACGCCCAGGGCGTCTCCTGCGGCGACTAGGGGCGTGAGGGTGCAAAGCTTGCCTCTCCCTCACGCGTCCCGCCTCCTCCTTCACGAGCATTACTGCTTCGCAGAAGGAAGTAATGGTTTCCCATGCACTCTCGCTCCGTACCATGGCCTGGACCAGGGCCGGACGCGAGAGATCGCCGCCGCCGATCGCTTCCGCGAGGACACGGCGGTGCTCCGCCCAAGCCGGGCAGACCTCCACCGTATGCTCCACCGTGTCCTCCGGGCGATCCACACAGTGGTGACACCCGGGCGTTTCCTCCCGCCTTATCCGGAACCTCCAAAACCCTTGGATTGTGAATGAGAGTGTGTTGCATAATTAGGGTACTACTCATAGCTGGTATCCGTTGAAGTTTACATGCGTCCAAGCAGTTGCGGCAGAGCTCGCTGTATTCTCTCCTGGAAACGGTTCCTTTAGAAATCGCGACACAGCTGCTGTTGCTGATCTTTCTTGAACCTTTCTTGAATCTTTCTTGAACCTCAACCGGTCACATAAATCATCCTTGAGTCCAAACTCACTGTCGATAAACACGGACTTGAACCGGGCTGAAGTCCAAAAAGAAATCCCAGCGCCTACGGTAATCAGGCGCACGGGTAGTCTGCTCTGTGACCTTGTAGTGTTACTGTCGGGTATAGCCTGGCTCCTTCTGGTGGATGTCGATGAGCTGGTCTCGTTTTCTGCCATCATTGCAGCCACAGTTATATGAAAAAGCGGGGCTTGAGACTGCCTTACGCGGCTTGAACCCGCCACACTCATAGATGGCTGTGGTTCTTGCACTTGGCTCAATCTAACGCGTTCTCTGTGGAGACGAACACGTTCCGCCGAAGTCAAAGCGGTTCGTCGAGGGCCGGAATCTCTCTCTCTTGCTACCCGAGCTCTTGCACACCAGTTTTGTACATTACGTATCGCACGCGGTGGCGCCATAGCAGAGCAGTCGTTAGATATCTGCAAAAACCCACCTTTTTTAAACTCTACAACTTCTCATGGCCACAAGTATGAGTTTTATGTATCACGCCCTACAACGTCGTGAGTTCTGTCAAACACGACCACTCCCGCTCGAACCGATCAAAGAACTGCTGAGTAATCACTAAATAAACACAGCGCGCGATGGTGAATTTCGTTCTGAATGCGTCGTGCTGCATGCAATTACAGCGCCATTAACACCAGTGACATATGCATTACCGAGTAATAATGCCAGTACTAAGGTGCTATATATTTAGAATAATAAGCGATCTTGCCACAACATACTTCGTTGCATATGGTTTTTGCAAGTGACCCCTTTTTTTGGATGGGAAATCATTAAATGACTTCTCCCGCTATGGGTGGAGCTGGAGGGCGTCTCAAACTTTTACTGACTAAAACCCACCCGTGTTCCTTCAGTTGCCTGTGCCGGGGCCACGGTAACTCTTTCGAACATCCCGCGACCCTACCTGGCATCGGCCTTTGAGGCGCGCGTGGAACACAGCGCGCCGACGACTCGGGCCTGGTCCTTACCGGACGGCGAGCTACCCATTGCTCGCCGTCCGCAAGCCCGCGCCTACGGTGGCCGGGAATCGGCTGCCAAGTCCCGACGCTCAGAGCGTCTCTTGTTGAGACTAGGGGCGTGCTAGTGACCCCTACTGACCGAAACGAAAGACGTTTCACGTCAAAACAAAATATTTTAACTTTTGTTAGCTATCTTGGCGCATTCGACTTGATCTAAATTCTGCAAGGAGTCGAAATAAAACAAGAGGCAGTGTAAAACTAATAATAACTCAGCAAATAATTAAGACCCTCGACAGTAAACAAATTACAATTGAAAAGCCTGGCTTCAATAAATCTTATAGCTTAGGAATAATTTACTTGAACTTAAATTAATTATGTTTTTGGAATCAAAAGTTTTATGTGTTTACTGTTCATAATTATTTATTATGTTTACCTTTATGATTTCAACTGTCAGTTATGAGAGACAATTTATATAACTATCCAACTTCATCAGCTTGCGTACCGGTAACGAAGCAGCCAATTTTAATGATGTGGTGCGTAAATAATTAAGTGAAATGAAAATTATGTTAGATTTGTGAAACACTAACACCGTTTGCACACCGCCGCTGTAATCCGCTGTGATATTGTTGAAGCAAAACAGAATTGAATGATAAAGTATCGCTATGCCACGATTTGTGATTATAGTGGTAACAGGCCAAATTAATGTTTATAAAAATAATAGGTCAGGCAAAAAGTTTTTTCATTTTTTATACAAATTCAAGACATTTTCTTTCATAGTTTATTTACATTTGATTATAATATATGTATATGTGACATTTTGTTTGAAAACTGGTTGCCATTTTGTAGGTAGTGACATAACCATTGCTGTAGAAATTTTGGGACTTCCGATCAAAAAACTGCGTCAAGTAGTTTTGACAGTCCTCTCTTGATATTAACCTAACACTAACTAAATAATTCTGAAGAGACCGAAACAATGTGGAAATCTGAGGGTGCAAGGTCGGGGCTATATGGTGGATGCATTAACACTTCCCACCCAAGCTCTCTCAATTTTTGCTGAGTGGCTAAATATGCGTGTGGTCTGACGTTATCATGATGAAAGACCACTCCCTTACTGTTGATCAATTCCGGCCGTTTTTTCTCAATTTCTTACTTGAGTCTCGCCAGCTGTTGGCATTAGAGTTCCGAGTCGACGGTTTTCCCCGGCGGTAATAGCTCATAATGAACGATGCCATTCCAATCCCACCATATACACAGCATCACCTAATTGCGAGTTAATCCGGGTTTCGCTACAGTCTGTGGAGCTTGACTACCCTTTGAGCATGATCTGTTTCACACGTTCTTGTCGTAGGTGATCCTGGTGATCTACTTTTCATCACCAGTGATCACATAACATAACATAACATCACGCCTTGTTTCCCCGAAGGGTTAGGCAGAGGTATAGTATAGTACACCCACATTTCGCCAGTTATGTTTAAGTCTCATGTAATAGAGGGCGAGCCTATTGCCATCTACCGGGCACAAATCCAGACTCCGGGCTGCTACTGAGAAATTCCAGGTAAGAAAAACACTTTGCCTGACGTGAGAATCGAACCCAGGACCTTATGCTCAGCAGTAGTGCTAGCGACTACTAGACCAACGAGGCAGTAACCAGTAATCAATCTTTTAAAAAATGTTCCGGTTTCATTACGTTTCAATAGAGAATAGAAAATGAGTACACAATTCATTAGGGTTCTTTCAGTGAGCTCGTGTGGCACCCAAATATCGAGCTTTTTTGTATCCCCAGACTTTTTTAAATGGAACAAAACTATTTTGTGGTCAACCCCGAATTCTTCCGCTATGTCGTCAGTAGAAATATGCCAATCTTGCTCCACTTTTTCAAAAATAGAATCGACTTTACCCGTAACAAGGCGACCAGAGCGAGCTGCATCTTTGACATCAAAATTCCCGAACTGAAAACGCTTGACCCAGATTTGTGTTACTCTTACTGACACTGCGTTAAGTCCATAAACGTCATTTTTCTTTTTCGCGGCTTGTGTCGCATTTTTCCCGTGTTTGTAATAAAACTTCAAACTGTATCGAATTTCTTCGTTAGATTCACGTTTTCACATTTTTATGCTGACAATGTGTTGCCTCAAGGGCTAATAAGAAGAAATTTTCTTGCCTCTACAAATACCATACAATAACATAAACTTCGTATAGGATTTTCTGTAATCTAGCATAGAACTATTTTCTGTTTTTTTTTTCTTTGAAAATTTTAGGCTCAGTAGTTTCGGAGATAAGCGAGGAATTGTCAGTTTTCATTTATTTTCTTAAATAACTTTAAAACTATTTATTTCAAAATTATGAAAAAAAAATACTTGAGACCCTTACAGTAAGTCCTTATAATTGATATGTTACACTGAAAGTAGGTACAGAGTGCAAAACGTTTTCTTTAATTTTCTTATTTGCCCCCAAAAGTGACACCCATATTCAAAATTCATTTATTTACGTAACACGTCTGTGTTTGGGTCATAGAAATACCAATTAGATTCGGAAGAAATTGGCTGTGACAGACGGACAGACAGACACACAAGTGATCCCATAAGGGTTCCGTTTTGTCATTCGGACATACGTAAAAACGGACCCCGGGCTGCTAGTGACAAATTCCCACCCCACCAGAAAAAAAAACTCCTGTAACTGAAAACCAGTCCCTTTCTAAATTACATTATTATTTTAGGACACGGTCACGGGTTACTACATAAATACGAATAACTTTATTCCGTTGGTCACAAATACGAATTTCAAAATACCGATTTTCCTAATTCCGAATGCTTCAAAATTCCTAATATATAACAATTCCGATTTATCATTGATCCTATTTTTATAATTGCGAAATTTGAATATTCCTAATCGAATAACTAAAATTCCGACTTTAATGATAATTTGAAACATCAAAAATACGAATTCTGATTATTAAAGTACCGATTAATTAGAATTCCGAAATAAAAACGCAATGCAGTAAGTATGCAGCAAGCATGCAGCAAGCGTGCTGCATGCAAGCGAGCATGCAACATGCAGCAGGCATGGTTTCTGTCACGGCTCTGGCGCTGCAGGGCTCCGGCGGTCCCACGCGAGATTATCGTCACAGATGGCTTCGGCTTGCTGGCCGGCTTCGCCGGTCAGCCTCAGCCACGGCGGCGGGCGATAAAGCCACCTGCTCCTCCACTCGCCCCTCCGCGCCTACCCGGGCTTAAATTACACTCTAGGGGTAGGGCAGATAAGACCACGTGGAGTCGCTTTTGCAGCGATTCATTTCTGTCACTAATATCCCATATTATACTAATTAAATCAAAATCAGAATCCTATTTTTAGCAGTTTATTCGAGGTATTGAAAATCGGAATGTCGTTTTTCGGACCGAGAACCCATCGAGCATTTGATTCTTCGAACATAATTATATGAAAATCGGAAAACAAACATATCGCATTTACGACTTTCGGTAAAATAAATTTCGTGATTTTTAATAATATACATTATAATATATCTTAGGTATTATGAAATTCGGACTTTTGAAAATCTGAACATCGAAATTCGGAATAAAATATTTCGGAGTATTTGGGTGTTCCCACGGTCACGACCTTATCTAAATCATACCGAATTCTGATATAAGCTAATCAGCTACAGTTTTAATGAGGGTCTTCATGAACATTCACCCCACCAGTTGACGCCATTTCGACAACGAATATAAAACATAAACGTACATCATTCGTTTCATTCATTCAGTACCGACTAAAGAAAATATAGGCGCTTTGACACTTTTGACAGATTCCCGGATCTGACGACTCAGTGCTGCCACCTGGTGAAAGTCATTTCAGAAAACCCTCATTCAAAATCTAAGCTTCTCTATAAAATAAAGTTGTTCTATCTCTTTGTACGGAGACACAGTGAGTGTAGAAAGTTAGGCGATAACTCAACGTCGTGTCCGTAGCCACGATTAATGTACCCAAGTGTGTTCTTTGATGTATGGCGTCCTAGTATTAAGAACAGCGAATAAAAGTGAGAATGGATTGGGTGGCTAAAGATATTGACAGTGGAAGAGAGAATAATTTTGTCCGCTATCAATAATGTTGGTCAACTACTGAGTCGGCCCTACTAGGGTTACCATCCGTCCGGATTTGTACGAATATATCCGGCTTTTATCAAATTCAAAAAAGTATTTTATTTTACATTAACCTACATGGGCACTTATGAAACGTCAGAAGCTAGGTGCGTGGTTCAAATTGGTCGTTTCCTATGGAGAAAAGACGGCAAGAAACTCCACGGTTTCTCTTTTAAAAATAATTGGCTTTTACAATGTTTTGGCTCTCCGTCCGAACTTTACTTGGCCTTGCCATTGGTCCGAGCTTTTCTACATGAGAGGATTTTGTAAGAAAATAACCGAGTTCATTGAGTAGGTACTGAAAACCGGACTTTTTTGCAATTGTCTGGATTTTTGTTAGGACTTTTCAAAATTCGAAATGGTAAGCAGACTTTAAAACAAATAGGTGCGTGCGTTGCGGGTAATGTGAGCCAATAGACACGACACGTGGTGTAACTAATATTTTTGTACCCTTGACTTAAGAGCGAGGCATTAACCCTCAAATTATAAATCAGGTAGTTTACAAACTGTCGCTGCGCGCAGGTTAAATTTAATTTTCAAAGGATAGTAACTTCTACCCAACACATGAGGTCCTGTATTAATTAATTATTTAGATTACTAAAATGTTTCTCCTAAATATTTGCATAAAGTTGTAAACATAGAGCTCTCAAGAGGGATATTATCTAGTCGTTTGATAAGTTGTTCTAATTTCTAACTAGTCCCAATGGCTAGTTTAGCAATGCTTTCGATAATTTCAACGTTTCATAAAGGGTAATATTTAACTAATCCTGTTAAACCTTATTAACCTTTCTAATGATGGACACCAGTGGCGCAGCTACAATTATCATTAGAGGGAAGCCGAAGAAAAAATTGTTCAGTTCTCATCAACTCGGACAAAAAACTGTAGGTTTTTATTCTTATATTGTATTAAAAACTGGTATTAAATATTGATATAATGTGATGTGATACACAGTTACGCACACAGGTGTACCATATTATTTGGCAATAGTAGACATTGAGAAGAGTGGTTGTTCCGAAGGGTAAGCCGATAGGAATCGGGTTGTATGAAGGCTACGCCTCTGTTGAGTATTCAATAATATTTTTAGGAGCACGAAATGGGAATTATAAGAGGTTCGGTTAAAAGCATGCTTTATAAAGGTTACGAAATCGAGAAAAGGGTGAATCCCTTGTTTTGTGTTACTTTAGCGAAAACATCGGCAAATGTCTTAGAGGGTCGGAAGTTCAACCTCTAGTTGTGGTATTGTGCCTTTGGTACAAATCACTTGTCTTGGTGATGAATCCTGATGATGCAGATGTTGCTTTGTTGAATGTGAATCAAACTTCTTTACCTAAATTATTAATGGCTTTTCATCAATTAATGATTTCGGGTGAATTCATTCATCTATTATAATTTCATGTACGCCTGCAATTGGTAGATACATAAAAACTCACCGCTTTTTTAGGGTTCCGTACCTCAAAAGGAAAAACATAACCCTTATAGGATTACTTCGTTGTCCATCGGTCTGTCTGTCTGTTTGGCAGTCTGTCAAGACCCTTTTCCTCAGGAACGCGTGGAGAAGTTGAAATTAATATCAAATACATAGGTATATGGTTCCTTGGGGCTCTAAAAAAATCAAGCTTCTAAGTCAATGCAATATAAAAAAAGATATGGCCATTTATGTGACATATTTTGATACTCTCAAATAAATCAAAAACTATAGGGTACTTCCCGTTGACCTAGAATCATGAAATTTAGCAAGAAGCAAGGTCTCCCAGCACAAGTTAGTTTTATTACATAAAAAAAAATATTTTCTTGCGATTACAAACTATAATTTGCAGTTTGAGAATTGACCGTGACATATAAAAATATATAAGAACATGTTTTTCAACTACAATGTTAAGTTTGTTTATGGGATCAATTATTTTCAACTACGGAGCCCTTTCTTGTGCGTGGTCCAACAAGCACTTCGCGCGTTGAGGGCTTTTTGGTAGGTGGAATTTTACGGGTTCGCGACAGTGACGTGCGACATGCCATGCATAGTTTTACATTTAAGTTTTCACTTCTGTCGGCAGTCCCCATGACTACTTTTTTTTTTTAAATGCAAAGGCAAAGGCCTCTCCGAAGTCCATCCAGGAACACTTTCCCCGCGCCAACTTGAACCAGCCCACGCAGTAAAGCGGTGGCGAGATAACCTTATACCTGTTTACTTTTATTAATTAACTAGCTCAAGGCTGCTCGCCCCAGGGCCTACGGGCCAGAAAATAGCCCGCCAGCGTATTTGAAGTTGCCCGCCAACAGCGGTCAGCTGGTCAGCGATTGTCTTTTGAGAACAGATTTCAGGATTTAAAACCAGATCGAAAAATATTTTACCGTATAAGAACTCCAATACCACAAGTCTTTGAAACAGGTTTTTAATTAAATCAGTTACTTCACAACCATAGCCGTCTTCAGTCATTAAATTTTGGAAATTGGTACCAAAAGAAGACTTCCTGCACTGTGTGCTCTTGCGTTGCACCTATAGTAGGGTTACACCCACTTCTGTCTAACCCTTCGGGGATTACAGGCGAGATGTTATGTTAAATTATTCAGAGAAAAGTTGTTTTCAACTTTCAGTTTTATGAAAAATAAATACCGTACTTCACCCAATGCAAAACATATTTCAGACTTGATGTTACAATCGACCTGAGATTTGTCGCCAAATATTGTTTAATTGTAAGCACCACAAAAACCTCTTCAATGGTCTTATCGAAGTTTTTTATTAGATTATTTATTACTGAGTAGCTTACAGTTTGGTTTAATTTTAATACCTAGGTATTGTAGAGGCTTTAGTTGAGCCTGCCTTCCGCTTGAATCCTCCTCGGATTTTGACATTGGCTGATAAGACAAACACTGGTTTATATGTCGAATAGGTATAAATTATGACATGTGGTCATATTGTTTTATATCGAGTCAGTGCAGTGCTAGCCTTGCCCCTAACAGTGTAATGGGCTTTCATAATAAGCAAATAAATAGGAATAATAGTGCTTCCGTGTTCTTCATTTCATATACGTCCACTAACACACCTCGAAGTCGAGACCAAACACACAATATACGTGGTGATCTGCCTATAGTATAGTGGCAGGTCACTGCAGTATCTACCGTAACTGAAATAGTAGCCAAGTTTTATTTACAAGGTGGCCCGCCGGATATCACAGAAATCAAAGTTTTTGCCCATCTTCAAAGTTGGTTGGGCAGCCTTGCTAGTTACTAGCTGTTGTCCGCGGCTTCGACCGCGTGGATGTCAACTTCCCTATTTAAATCGGATTTCGCTCACAATTTCATGGGTTTTATTTTTTTTGCGCGGAGCCCTAATTCTTTTTCTAAAATAAAAGTAACCTAAGTTTGGGAGATTCGCCGGAACAAACAGACAGATAGACAG
Source organism: Fissipunctia ypsillon (assembly GCA_947568875.1). Taxonomy (NCBI): domain Eukaryota; kingdom Metazoa; phylum Arthropoda; class Insecta; order Lepidoptera; family Noctuidae; genus Fissipunctia; species Fissipunctia ypsillon. Next base: position 18,004,688 of record OX387660.1, on the reverse strand, counting down.
ACAAAAAAAAAGACTTTTTGTTATAAGAACCGTATATATTTTCATTTAGTTAAAAGCTGTTATTTTGACATTACAAACAGACACTTCAATTTTATGTAATTGTATAGATGTATAGATTATCAACAAAGTAAGTATATGCTGTTGGCAAATAAAAACTTGACTCAAGTGATCGCTTACGAATTCGAAAGCGAACTCGCTTACTTATTTAGATTATGGCAGATTCTCATCTCGCCTCCGTTCGAATATCGAAGTGGTTTTAAAAAGAGAATTTTGACACAAAATGTGGCATTTTTGCTTTTATATTATTTACTAGCGACTTAGCTAGCTAACTTAATTTGACCCTGAATAAATTCTCTAAATGATGGTGGTGAAAACCGCATCGAAATCCATGGCGTAGTTTAGAAGAACAACGCGGTCAGACATACACGCGACAACCGATTTTAATTATAATTCACATAACTACTGAATTGCGGCTTACTTAGATAATATTTTTTACCAAAGTGCATTTATCGTCCTCATTCTAATAGCAAAACTGTGCATAGCTTGAGCAAAAGTTCGTTTTTTAATCCCAGATAGTAAATTGACAGATGAAAATGTCAAACGAAGGAATGAAAAATTATACATGGAACCTTTGAAATGCCAAATTACTATCTGGGATTAAAAAACGAACTGAAGATCATTCTTCTCGGGCAAAACGTGCTCACCAAGAACAGGCACCGCTAAACTAGACTGCCCTCCGGCATCGAAGATTTAATTAATGCGACAGGGCAGCTAGTCTCTGTCATAGATTAAAGATGCATAGAAACGACACAATCGCTCAGGGTCATTCTAAATGCTTATAGTTATTTTTTGGATAATAAACAACTGTGCAGTAATACTTATTTAGGTACAGATATTTTATAAAACACTTAAGTAATCACACAACCAGTATCGTTATCCACAAATTAATCCAACTGTGAAAACAGTTTGAGCAAGATCCAAGCAAACTTAGCTAACAATAATTATTGTCTATCATAGATTGACTTTCATGTTTTAACACGTGACAAACTAGATGTGTGATTATAGCAACTAAAACTATTTGATACCTATTTAAAAGGATTTTTATAACACTATTTTTTAGGGCGTAAGATACGTTCAGCACAGTCAGGATTGTATCAACGCTTTTCAGGTAGTCCCATTGTCATCAGGTCAGGATCTGATAATGGGATCCTAGAGAAATCGAGGGAACTCTTCAAATAGTATAGGCACACCTGTAGCGATTTAGGTATTTTTTATAGTAACTCGTGCATTTGCTCTCGTAAAGTACCACTTGGTGAAGTGGAACTGACGATGAAGGCCACAGTTGGCCACAGGAACTACTCAATAATAAGTAGGTATTTCACGGTTTGCGATTCGATTACTTTAATATAGTTGCTAAGCAATTTATGCTCGTCGCAATGCATATAGTAAAGTGGAGCTAATGGTGAAGTACCAAGAGAACTCCTCAACCATTAACATCCCTGCATCGGGAAAAGCAATATTTTGTAAAAGGTGATGAGCAGTTGACATTTGGCTATTGTAACTTAGATAAATTACAAACGGACCCACTAAAAAGTGAAAAATAAAAAAAACTTTTTTGCAAAATATACAACAACCAACTTCCAAAAAAACACTGCAAAGTGAAAAATAATTTTAATTTTGGAAGTCGGTGGCCAAAACCTAAAATACATATCCAAAGATATCGACTTCCAAAATTTAAGTTATGTTTCACGTTGTAATGCTTTTTTTGGAAGTCGGTTGTTTTTTTTAAATATTTTATTTGTAAAATGACCCTGCCATTAAAAAGCTTTTAGGTTGATGTCAAGATTAATTACCTTAATATACTTTTTATGCAATAGTCTGGTCAGTACTCATAGCTTCAAAAGATAATATGTCCTGACTTGACAAAGGAAAAACATTGAAAACTGACGAAGATATAAAAGGTTTGACTGTACATGAGTTTCATTTCTACAAAATTCTCTTATTCTATGTCTCTGGTCATGTTTCCTACCTAAGGGCAATACACATTGCTGGTTCGGAAGCAATGTAGGGCAAAACTTGGGTAATCGGTGATAGTTTTGTTTTTTACTTGTAAAATTCGATTCATTGATCAGACTATTTTTTAAATTTACTGTGATATAGTAGACAAAATAAGTTTTGCTAACTTATATCTAAAAATGTGGCAAATACTATAATGATTGAAAAATGTACACTTGATAAATGTACCAAGTTACTAAAACACAAGGTAATAAAACACAATTATCTATCACCGAATAGCTGTATATCACGAATTAGCCAAGTTTTCCCCTAATCATCATCTGAAACCTAAGTATCTAACTGCTACTTTAGCATCGTCCTAACTTAGTTGTGCTGCTGGGCAGTTTGTCGCGCCACCTCTTCTTTCTTACTTAGCTGTGCTGCTGGGCAGTTTGTCGCGCCGCCTCTTCTTTCTAACTTGGCTGTGCTGCTGGGCAGTTTGTCGCGCCCCCTCTTCTTTCTTACTTAGCTGTGCTGCTGGGCAGTTTGTCGCGTCCCCTCTTCTTTCTAACTTAGCTGTGCTGCTGGGCAGTTTGTCGCGCCCCCTCTTCTTTCTAACTTAGTTGTACTGGTGGGCAGTTTGTCGCACCACCTCTTCTTTCTTACTTAGCTGTGCTGCCGGGCAGTTTGTCGCGCCCCCTCTTCTTTCTTACTTAGCTGTGCTGCTGGGCAGTTTGTCGCGCCCCCTCTTCTTTCTTACTTAGCTGTGCTGCTGGGCAGTTTGTCGCGTCCCCTCTTCTTTCTAACTTAGCTGTGCTGCTGGGCAGTTTGTCGCGCCCCCTCTTCTTTCTAACTTAGTTGTACTGCTGGGCAGTTTGTCGCGCCCCCTCTTCTTTCTAACTTAGCTGTGCTGCTGGGCAGTTTGTCGCGCCCCCTCTTCTTTCTAACTTAGTTGTACTGCTGGGCAGTTTGTCGCGCCCCCTCTTCTTTCTAACTTAGCTGTGCTGCTGGGCAGTTTGTCGCGCCCCCTCTTCTTTCTAACTTAGTTGTACTGCTGGGCAGTTTGTCACGCCACCTCTTCTTCCCATCTAAATCCCCTTGTCATGATTTCCAAATAGTAATAAAATTCGTAGTAATTTTAAATACTATATAAAAAAAATTAAAGAAAGTGATTTGCCTCAAATGATTTTTGTATCAGTGTATTTATGAAGTTTAAAAGTATCTCATTTGACAATAACCGTAAAAGTACTGTTTTTTTTTTAACGAAAGGGAATGGAAAATTTATGTTTGGAGCGTGGCGCTTGGTTTTTCGAAGTTGGTTCTCTTCGAGCCTCGGAACCTAAAGGTTATCTTTAAGAAGTCTATACTAATTGAGTAGTAAGTAGTACCTAGCAAGTTTGTATGTGTGTAAGAATATAAATACATCAATGTTCATACTGAAAAGGTGTATCATTTCAAAAACACTAAGAAATGGATAAGGGCGGAACCACTGTACATTAACACCCGTCGCTTTTTATAGTAGCTACTTTTTTTGGGTACAATATACCCTTTTAGTGTATATTTGAAAACCCCAAAGTGCGCAATACCATAGGAGCAGAGAAAAAAAAATATAATATAGTTTTTTATAGTAGCTATTTTTATTGGGTAGAATAGACCCTTTTTTAGTGTATATTTAAAAACCCCAAAGTGCGCAAAACCATAGGGGCTGAGAAAAAAAAACTAGTCAAGCGCGGTAGACGGAGCCCCGCTTGGCGGGGCTCTATGGTTTAAAAAAATTACCACAAAGAGGATGGCGGGGTCGTTCATACCCTGCCATCCCCTTCTAACCTAACCTGTCTATTTTTTTTCTCAAAAACTAGGCATTTGCGCAATTTGAAATTAGACGAAAATGATTTACACGTGGGCATCTACACACCAGTAGCAAAGCTACAACTTCCATTAGAGGGAAGCCGAAGAAAAAATTGTTCAGGAGCTAGATCACCACCTCTTAAAGCAGTATTTTTGTAATCTTACTTGAGTATGGGAAAGAGATGGAGCTAGATATCCTGTACAGCTTCATCTCTTTCTCACACTGCTCCACACTATAAAATTGTGAAGCTTCGAACGCGCGGGTGTTAATGTACAGTGGAGCCTTAAGGGCGGGCATTTTGGGGGACCGTCTTTTGTATTTTTGACGTTCAAAAAGTATTGATTCTCAGCATAGTTTGAATAAATAACTTTTGTGATGTGGCGGCATATCTACATCGCCACAATGGAACGCGTCACATTGAAGTCACGCAAAATCCTGCATCGCGCAATCAGAGTTTACCGCGCGACTAGCATATATACAACATCCCGACATCAACCGTCGGGCAGTAGCCCACCAGACACAACACCCGTCTGGTCGGAAGATCCTCCCTTTTCTATGGAGGGTGAGTGAACTTTACACTCTGTACCTTATGTCTCTATAGTGACATTGGCTAAATGCACAAACCGTGCGAGCCAAAAGAGAAAAAAAATGTCTTTTGATTTTGGAACGTTTAAGGTTATTTTAGCGCGTGGCCTAAATCGGAACTAAATCCGCCATCTTGTTTTTTTAATACATTTCGAGTGACATTTCACAAAACAATTGCACAAACGTTAACCTACAGCGCCCCCTTCTCAACATCAATAGAACGCTAAAAGTTCTCAGTAGCAGCGAAAAGGGCGGGGTGTGGTTTACTAGACGAAGCACTTACCCGAATTTCGCGTGTATAAGTTATTCCTGTCCAACCCTTCGGAGAATACAACTGTGATGTTATGGTCATCATCATCATCATTTCAGCCGTAAGACGTTCTCTGCTGGACATAGGCCTCCCCCAAGCACCGGCACTTCAACCGGTTCTGTGCTTCTCGCATCCAGCGGATTCCTGCGGTCTTCACCAGGTCATCGGACCATCTTGTGGAAGGCCTTCCAACGCTCCGTCTTCCGGTATGCAGTCATCACTCCAGAACGTTTCGGCAATCTCAAATCAATTCCCGTAACTAAAAACGTTCAAAATCTAGACGAAATCTCATCTCAGCGAAAATCAAATGTCAAAAATGTAGGGAAATTATAGGTATTTTTGACATATTGAGACCGAGATCAGACTGTAAATGTACTTAAAATTACGAGAATTGCCCCTCTGTGGTGCTATTCTGTAAACATCACACCGTGAAAATTTAGGTGAAGTGACCGTGATGTGAACTGTCATCCCACCTTACTCTACTAGGAATTGAGCTCACTTCAAACTCACTTCACCTAAGTATTCACGGTGTGATGTTTACAGAATAAATCGGCTGATCTCAGTCTCAATATGCCAAAAATACCTATATCTTCATTTCTGATTTGATCACGTAGGGAAACTCCAAGCATAGGCCTCTCCGTCGCACTTTGGGTGACTTTCAGCTACTTTAGGAGATTTCCCATTGTGAGCGACCACGTTTCAGTGCCATAGCTTATCACTGGCAACACTCACTGGTCAAAATCTTTCGTCTTGAGACACAGCTTTTTGTGAGAAGAGAATAATATATTGCGTAGTATGTTAGTAATCTATATCTGTAAAAATCGATGTGTATATTATCTACATATGTATGTATGTTCCCTATGGACTCCCAAACGGCTGGAGTGATTTTTATGAAATTTTCAGGCAAGCTTCAGATTAGCCCAGCGGGTGATCCTGCGAAGTTTGGTAGCGATCGGATCGTCAGATTTTTTTTTTTGCCTTTTATTAATTTTGTGTTATATTTATCTGAACAGTAACCTAACAAAAAGTAATAGGCTGGCTTGAATTCAAGATAGTATTTCAATCCTCCACCACAAGTCATCTGACTATAGATAAATAGTGCTACCCGTGCTAAGCCGGGGCGGGTCGCTAGTTTATTTATCAAACAATATGTTGTTTGATCGCTAAGAGTGGCTTGAAAATGTCAAATGTTCTTTCTGTTACAAATTCTTCTTCATAACTCAAACTCAAAGCATTTATTTCAATTAAACCAATTACTGGCACTTTTGAATTGTCAAAGAGTCAGTCAGTTAGTCAGAAAATTGAAGCTTGTCGCCCATTCAAAAACGTAAAGCTCTATGGAGAAGAATGGGCAAGAAACTCCATGGACACTCTTTTAAATCAAAATTATTACAAAATCCTGGGTACATTTTTCTTGTTGCTTCTATGTGTGAGAATAATGTAAAAAATAAATAATTAAAAACAACTCAAAATATAAGATTAAAAATAAGCCCTGGCAGTTAAGAGATGACCAGTCTCCACTGACGGCGCCCGTTCACGAACATGACGCGTGGATCAGCACCATCCAGCTCAACCATTTTGTAGGGAACCGAATGATCCAACACACATATTATATTACATTTTCTTTTTTGATAAATAATTGGTTGTGTTTCGTAAAGCTCCAAATAAAGGCTCCTGCAAACAGGCGCTACACGCGACACAACGCAACACAAAGGCACCGCGTGTCGCGCGACAAGCGGTGCCTTTGTGTCGCGCGCGATTCGCATCGCGTGTCGCACCTTTTTGTAAGAGCCTTTCCAAACCAAGCTAAGCCGTGCCTTTTCAAGTATTACCCCACTCAACAAAGTATAAAGTATGTAATAAAATAACATGGTAATAATTGTATTTGTTTATGGGTAGTATTTAAACGAGTGACTGTAAATTAAAATTTTAAGTGACAAAAATAATTATTTTGGGTTATAGAAATAATAAGTGAGCGACTGACTGCGAGTGACGAGAAATCAATAGAACAGCGACTTACAAACTTTAATTTGAGTTACTTAAAATACAAAATGAGAAGCTTCATAATATTTGAGTGACCTAATATTTGTTTGAGTGTCAATGTTTTGTCCTGCATTTTTTTCCAGATTTGGCCAATGATTTATTTATACTGAGCGGCATTTTATCTTAAATGAAGTGTTTCGAATGTCCTAAATATAAATGTACACAGTATCGAATGTCCTAAATACCGATATTTATGTATTATGTATGTCACAAGGTAATTTGATAATCCGGATATTGCGAAAACCCGAATAATTAAAAAATGGTGAAATAAAATCTGCGAGCAACTTGGTCGTAGCGTTCGCCGGCCGCTGCCGCGGCACCGCTCGCTTCGCTCACTCGGCTCACGCGCGGTAGGTCACAGTTCTAACCTAACCTAACCTATTTCACCCAGTTCAAATGATGAATCTACCTGCGACTAGATAATTAGACAATGATGAAAACATTTGCTAGCGTAAATTCCTTATTTAAAACCTCATTTTTATTTCTAGTCGCTCACTTATTATTTTAGTCGCTCACATACTAATTTAATCGTTTAACTAGGATTTCAATAACCCACTTTTAGTAAGCTCGTTCTGGATTTTATTGTTAATCAATATTTGTTGTTAGTTTAGTTAATGTGTCGCTTACTCAAATTCATACCGCTCAAGTTATTAAAACAGTATCTCATCATCAGTCGCTAAGTTTATTTTTTAGTCGCTCGTTTTATAATTCCCCTTTGTTTATTTGCTCGATATTATTAAAAACTTCCGTTCATGATCTTTTGATAAGGTGAGGCAAGTTTTATTGCTTTGCCAAAAGTTTATAACAAATAATACCAACTTGCTACAAGTTTTTGGTCCTAAATATAATACTAGGTACTTACATATACGAGTACTTAGTAAACAAACAATGATTGGTAAAATAACAACAGTTTTACAGGATTGAAAAGTACTTGTTTTTGAGAACAAGTAATTCAAACTACAACAAATTTTTCCTACATAATTTGGCGATATTATTCATCACAACACTATCAAGCCAATGTAATTATGTAATTTATTATGCCCATTACACCGTAAACCAAGAAACACGTGTTTTCTATTAACACTTTCTCTTTTTTTGCGTTCAAAAACATGATCCTTACATGATTTCCTGAGACTCATCGTGGCTAAATAATAACAGCCGCACGGGTCGACCTTCAAGTTAACCTTGACAACGCTTGCCGAGGTCGGTCCGTGGATGTGTGACCAGACCATCCATAACAAACCGAGATCTCTCCGGGCCTCGGAAAGCACGTCAAGCCGTTGGTTTTGGCTGTCATTCGTAAATCTTTGACAGTCGTTACGACGTCAGAAGCTCGAAAATCTGAAAACCAGTCTTGCCAAGAGGTATCGTGTTACATAGTAACTGGGTTATGGAGGTCAGATAGGCAGTCGCTCCATGTAAAATACTGGTATTCATTTGCATCCGGTTAGACTGGAAGCCGACCCCAACATAGTTGGGATAAGGCTAGGTAGATTGACTCATCGTGATTTGGTAAGATTTCCAAAACAATCACGATGAATCGGTCAGAAGTTGTTCTCCTTTATTCATGTCGAGATAGTAAAAGATATCGTTTTTACTTCCTCGGCTTATGGAAAAGTTTAGTTTAGGAAAAGTTGCTGTTGATATACCGGAAAAATTCTAAATAATGCGACGGAAATTCGATGTGCTTGCGTCTACGAGAAGCGAAACAGCTGCCAAAATTACGCGACCGAAGTTCTATTCAATTCAATTAATCTTTATTGCAATCTCTAATGTACACATACATGTGATAAGTACTACTATAGAAACATTTATGGACCCTGTCGGGCACACTAACATTTTAGAAGTAGGAGAGAGGAAGAGCGCTTTAATGATTTTCCTTATTACTAAATATTTAAATTATTTCCTATCTATCTGTTTTTTACAACATTATTAGTTATTATATATCACCCCTCATTTATTCAACGTCACGATATGCTTTTAAAATAAATGACCAGTAACTTAACGGGCCGATATTACGTTGCGTAATTTGCATTGTTGAAGTGATACACACCAGCCAAAAATAACGTCGCGTAATTCGGCGCAGGAATATACGCTCCGACTCATCGGTTGCTATGATACACCATTTAGGGTGAAGCCAGACGAGCGTAATATTTTGAGTTGTGAGTCGCGTAATTTCTGTTACATTCGGTTTCATTAAAAAAATCCTGTTTCGTTCACCCGGCGACGCAAAATGAGTTGTTTGCGACTCACGCGCACAATCCCGGCTAAATTAATTTCGCGGCGAGAGGGGGGGGCGAGGGAATCGACAGTCAATCACGGAACGCGTGGGAGTCAATACGTTAATTTCTTTGTCACAATGTTTGTAGACACGGAAAAATTGATAATCGAAGTCGAACAACGGCCATGTCTGTGGAATTTATCAGAAAAGTCGTATAGTGACAAGTTTTTAAAATAGAGAGTATAGCAAGAGGTTGCAGAAAATTGTTTCGAAGATTGGAACAATTTCACCAATGAGGAGAAAAATAACAACTGTCCATTGCACTACACAAAAACCCAGTACAAGCGCTGAAAAGTAACTGAATAAATACCGCTCGTCTGGCGGCCCAACAGAATTTCTGCCGAAAAGAAATTACGCGACTCGCAACTCAAAAAATTACGCTCGTTTGGCTTCACCCTTACCGAACGGAATCTTTTAAACAGCGTATTGTCTCACTGCGCTAAAAGGTCATCCATAATTACGTCACACGTTAAGGGGAGGCTCACGAGCTTCGTGACGTCACATGTATAAATCTAAAGTATTAAAACTATAATCTTCAACTATAACGAAAAACTTAAAATTATTACCTACACTATAAATATTATTTAATTTAATTTTAAAATTGCAAAATATGTGACGTCACTCCAGGGGACCTCCGGACACACAAATATTGTGTATACCACGTGTGACAAGGACGGGGGAGGGGTTCCAAAAATGACGAAATTCGTGTGACGTAATTTATGGGTTATTGGGTTATTAGGACAGACAGGACCACACTCAAAAACGGGTCGATGTGTTCGAAGCCCTAGCTATGTACTCGTAGAAAATTACCTGTGAGCTGCCTCTATTACTCGCTTTGATTTCGGAGTTTCGCAGGACGCAATCAACTGTATTGAATGTATCGGCAAACGAGTTATTTCATTTTGCAACTAATGAAGTTGATTAATTTGCAAACTTTTCAAAAAGAGCTCTCAACGCAAGCAAAACGAAATCACGTCATTAGCAATATCATAAAAACTATGTTTTAAATTATGAAGGGTTAATATTACTTTAGAATTTGCGAGAGACTTTCCATCTGTTTAAACCTGCCCATTTTAAATATTTAAGTAAGATAAAGCGTAAATAATTTGTAGTGTTTATACATAACCCACATTTTAAGTATATGCATAACGTATGCCTCAAATTGAAGGACTTCATTTAATATGTACACATACGTGCTAAAATATAAATGACCCTAATATGACTTAGGGTTTAGGCATAAATTGTGGGAAATATAGCATCTACTTTATACTCTACCTTCTCGGAAAATACCTTATTACTTTTTTAAAAACGAGGCAGAAAGTACATTATTACTGTTGTCAAGTTACCAAAAGAAATACGAGATTCTTCATCGGAGAACATTTTTAAAATAGGTTAAAGTTGTATTTGGCTGACCAACAATAATACATCATTACTCACTGTATGTACTCGACAGATCGAACGACAGTTATGTTTATTACTTATGATATTTTGTTTAGTTTTTCATATTTAAGTGATATATGTATATTTTTTTTAAAATAAATTTCTTTAAACCGAAAAGTGCGGGTCGAAAAAGTGTATGAAAAAAATCCATTGTAAACGTGCTGTTTTTTTGTTTTAATTTAGGGCAATTCAGTAGCTAACCTAGTTAAATATAGTTTATTGCTAAAAGACAAAAAGTTTTTATCACCAAGCTTTAAATGATACTGGCCACATACTTTTGCTGATCATTGATTTAAAAAAATAAAATAAAAAAGAATGAACAAGTGGAAATCGCGCGCGTGCGGATAGCTTTCTTTTGTTTTGTTTATTTGAATTTTCAATTTGTGTTTATGATCTACTCGAAATGCTGTCTAGTAGTAATAGTGAAGATTTGATGACGCCGCCAGTGGCACCTCGGGAACCAGTTGCTCCTTTGGCACCACAGCTTTCCTCTAGCGCAAGTGCCAATAGCACAGGCACAGAAAGTAATCTCTTCTGCATTGTCTCAAATCAATATAAAAGTATTGAATTGAGGTTTAATAACTAAACTTCACGTAAAAAAAAAATATTTTATTTTCCTCGTAGGTAAGTATAAATCACTATGTATCATTCGGAAGAAAGTGCGATTCCCAAGTTACGTGTATTAAGGACCTCGGCAGAGCCTCGGGCCTGAAACTACACCCTCGTTAGTAATCGGTCCCTTTCTCCCCTCGGTAAACAATGTACTATTAAAACTGTGTCGTTACATAATTAAGTAGAAAGTACCTATACAGGACATTTTTTAATCACTATCGATATTTTCGCAGGGTGTTCTACCCATGAATACGAACAACTTTCACTGAAAGTTGTTCGTATTCATCACGTATGTTAGTGAGTGTATACTTACTATATCTATACATCTATACAAATAAATAAAATTGAAGTGTCTGTTTGTAATGTCAAAATAACAACTTTTTACTAAATGCATAGGAAAGTATAAATGGTTCTTATAACAAAACAGCAATTTTTAAAATTTTTGTCTGCCTGTCTGTCTGTTTGTTCTAATGTAACGGCGGGTAACTTAAGCTACTTTTATTTTAGAAAAATACTTAAGGTTCCGCGCAAACAAACTAAAACCCATGAAATTAAAAAAAAGTCGGATTTGAAAAATTCGTTTTGCATTTGGTAGCCCAATTCTCAAAGACAGTTATAGGCTATTTAACATTACGCTACAACCTTTAGGCGCCGAGCAGAAAGAAAAAAGTCAGAAATATGAATAAAGTCGGATTTGAAAAATTCTTGATGCATTTGGTAGCCCAATTCTCGAAGACAGTTATAGGCTATTTAACATCATGCTAAGACACTTAGGAGTCGAGCAAAAAGAAAAAGTCAGAAAGAACACTAAGCGAAAACGAAGTAATAGCACGGGCGAGCGATTCAACGCGACGGTTGGCGACGGGTCAGGAAACAAGGGAGTTTTATTAAAATGTGGCTGTTATTTTAGTATATTGTGTATCTTACGATATCCACGCGAACGAAGTCGCGGGGCACAGCTAGTTTGTGAATAAAATTGACAATGTGGCTTTTACAACTAAGAAACTCTCTGTCATGTCGTAGTCCAGTGTAAGAAGCCAATTTGTCACCCGCGTCACTCCGCATTGTTTTTTGTGTCAGTTTTAGCATTTTGTGTAAAACTGCCAAATAACAATTCGAGAAATTTCCTTGAATACTTATAATGAAATTGGACAATGGACAGGTAATTAACTCAAAGATTATTTCATAGAAATCCTTGCTTTTAGTGTTCCAAGCTCTCTGTTTGAAGTTCACTCGCAACATTTTTGGGAAACTAATTAGCCTAAGATATCACGCCAGTAATCCCCGAAGGGTTAGGCAGAGGTGTAGCTACCAACCGCTACCACAACCGGGCACCAAATCTGCAGTAATGTCCAAGATAATCTTAGAAAGTGAAAGTGAATTGAAAAAGTCACATTGGTACTTGCCCGAATTTGAACCCACGACTGCCTCGTTGGTCTAGTGGTCGCAAGCGCTACTGCTGAGCATGAGATCCTGGGTCCGATTCCCAGGTCGGGCAAAGTGTTATTGGGCTTTTCTATCTGCAATTTCTCAGTAGCAGCCCGGAGTCTGGATTTGTGCCCGGTTGATGGCAATAAGCTACATATATTACATGGGACTTAAACATAACTGGCGAAATGTGGGTGTACTATAGGTACACCTCTGCCTAACCCTTCGGGGAAACAAGGCGAAATGTTATGTGATGTGTGATGTGATACTGTGACGAACAGCAACCGTTTATCTATTCGCTGTGCTTTAAAAAGGACAAAAAAAAACTCGTCACACAAAAAAAATCAAATTAATGCACACTTTGATAAAACCCACGAAGGTACATGAAAATCGATTAATGTCAATAGATGATAGATCAAATTAAATAGAAACAGGTCCTCTTAACCGATTACGCAGCATCAAAAGGGAAGTTTATTTTCCTCCTTTGTGTCGAAAATGGCAATCTGCTGAATCGTTTATGACAAATATAATATCGTTTGATCTCAAAGGGATTCATAACAAGCTTTTATGTATTATGAAGGTTGAGCTTGCTTTTAAATTGATAATAAATCAAGGATCCTTGGAATTGATTGAAACAGTTACATCATCATCATGGAAACTTCTGTGAAAACACCAGTGTTTTGTTTTCTAACGTATAGATAGATATTATTTATTTACTTAAACTTACACACATTATCTTTACAGGATGACCTCAATACAATAGTGGTTTGCAAACACACACCAAATAAATTGAAAAATCGACTTATGGCTAATATTAGGTCCTTACATATGAAATTAGCGTTTTGTCGCACTGACCACTTTGATCTGAAATATCTCCTCTTTGGTTAAGAATTCCAAATTCAAATTTATAAATTCATTTAGCTGGTACATTTGAGTTTTGAAAACAGTCATTCATTTGTTCAGTCAGTCATTTGTTTTTCCTCATTATTTTATTCTTTGGTGTCGCTTATTACCGCACAATGGAAAACATGAAATATCGGTATATTTAAGAGTACGAGTTCTACCGTGGCACCAGTGCTGCAGAAACAGCTCGAAGGATTAATGATGTGTACGGCGCTGGTGTCGCAAAAGAAAGCACGGTACGTTTTTGGTTTCAACGTTTTCGTTCTGGAAATTTCGACCTTCAGAACCAACCTTGTGGACGGCTGGAGACCAAAGTGGAAAATGAAGAATTAAAGACTATTGTGGAAGCGGATCCATCACAAAGTACTTCAGAGATAGCTGCAGGCTTTGGGGTAAGTGATAAAACTGTATTAATCCACTTGAAGCAAATCGGGAAAGTAAAAAAACTTGAACGATGGGTGCCTCATGAATTGAATGAATCGAACTTGCAAACACGCGTCGACTGCCTTGTTACTTTGCTCAACCGACACAATAATGAAAGTATTTTAAATCGAATCATTACTTGTGATGAAAAGTGGATACTGTACGATAATCGGAAGCGCTCGTCGCAATGGCTGAACCCTGGAGACCCAGCCGAATCCTGCCCTAAACGAAAATTGACTCAGAAAAAGTTACTTGTGAGTGTTTGGTGGACTAGCGCCGGTGTCGTTCACTACAGCTTTCTAAAATCTGGCCAAACGATTACGGCAGATATCTATTGCCAGCAACTGCAAACCATGAAGGAAGAACTAGCTGCTAAACAACCGAGATTGGTCAATCGCTCTAGGCCACTGCTGCTTCACGACAACGCAAGACCACACACTGCACAACAAACAACCACTAAGTTAGATGAGCTACAATTGGAATGTCTGCGACATCCACCGTACTCCCTGGACCTTGCTCCAACAGATTACCATTTTTTCCGGAATTTGGACAACTTCTTACAAGGAAAAAAATTCAACTCCGATGCGGCAGTCCTAACCGCCTTCAAAGAATTTAATGATTCTCGCCCCCTTGGTTTTTTTTAGTAAAGGGATCAATGAACTAGCTATGAGATGGCAAAAGTGCATAGATAACAACGGTGCATACTTTGATTAATTAAATATATTTTACAAAAAAAAATTGACTTTATATTCCTCCCGTACAAAACGCCAATTTCATATGTAAAGACCTAATATTTAAAAAATCTAAACTTTAAAAATACAATTCAACACTAAACTCTATTAATAACACAATCTGAAATCAGACTACAGAATTATAATTATGTACTTAATAATTATCAAACTAAACTTTTTTATTGTTAAAAAATCTTAGCCTAAATTTAAAAAAAAATGTTCATAGCTTGACATCTTCTTTGCTAAAAATCTTAACCTTAAATATAAAATCAGATTTAACACAGAATATTAATATTTAAATATAACTAACAAAATTCAACAAAACTCTTGCGAATTCACTCAGATTGCACGAAAATATGTCAATTCTTTCATGCACTTCGTTTTGTACACATATTGTGCGGGTGAGGGGTGTTTTTGACAGCAGGTTGGTTCGAGCAGCAGGCACGGCCAGCAGTGGCGGTCGCCGCCGCCTCCACACGTACCGGTCTGGCACGCACAGCTTCAGGTGACGCAGTACACCCGGGTTATGAGCTACTCCACGCAGGAGCTTTAGCGCATACGCCGCGAGTGTAAATTACCGGCGCCCTCGGAGTTCGTTGTACCCCATCATACCCAGTACAAACAGTGTAGGATACAACAGCAAAAAAAACTACATAAAGTTTAAAATACAAGTGTCTTGTAAATTTATTCTGTACTCACTTAGCATAACATTGTATTTCGCTTCATGGAGAGCCCAAATCACCGCTCTGTGTTCCAAGTGACTCCTTGCCAAAGCGTCATACAGCACCCTGAGCGTGGTAACGTTTGTGAATCCCTGTGACTGTCTCAGCAGGAAACCCAGGTTTCTGTATGCCTTCTTGCAAATCTTAACTATATGAGCCGGAAAGTTAGATCCGAGGTAAGCAGTATTCCTAAATCTCGAGTACCTGAGACACTCGCTGCATCGGCGCTTCTTCTACTTTGTATTCGTAGGCTAAAGCAGTCTTCACGCGCGTAAATGTCATCACTGAGCATTTCGCTGTGTTGAAATAGAGTTTATTTTTATGGCTCCACTCTACTACTCTATCTATGTTTTCCTGCAATCTCTCACAGTCCGACTCTCCCTTGACCTCGAGCAGCAATTTGAGGTCATCTGCAAACAATAAACATAAACTATGTTTGACTACGTCTGGTAAGTCATTTATCATTCAAATAAATTCGGGAGGACCCAAATTGCTGCCCTGGCTCACGCCTGACCTGGTGTAGTATGGCTCGGATTCGAGCCTGTTGTAGTCAACCTACTGCTGTCGGTCTTTCAAGTAGCTGGCAAAGAACTGCGTACACATACTAGTATGTGCGGTGTGCAGCCAATTTTTGCCAGCTTCATTAGCAGTACATCATTGTCGACAGTGTCAAACGCCTTTTTAAAATCAAAATATACTGCGTCTAGCTGCACACCAGCATCGACAGCCGGCACCACCCTCGCCATGAAGTTAAGCAGATTAGTGGCAGTACTGCACGCCGGCCGGAACCCGTGCTGCGAGTCCGATAGCACTTGAGCCTGCACGCAGCGTTAGATTGCAGACTCGAACACTTTTGCAGGTGTCGACAACACAGCCACCGGTCTGCAGCCACTGACATCCGGACCTGACTTACCCTTGGGAACCGGAATCACTCGCGTGATTTTCCACCTCGGCGGAAACGTTGCTTGTTTTAAACAAGTAATAAAGATATGATGCAGGGGCTCAGCCAGCATCCTGCCACAGTCTCGGAACAAAAAAGCTGGAATGCCATCGGGACCAGATGAGCGCTTTAGCTTGAGCTTTATGAGCGCTTCCCTTACGTCTTGTTGACTGAGGGTCTCAATGTGCACTCGCGCATCGAGACCCTCAGTTTTCAAGACCATCCCTTCCTAAACCTAATTTCGTTGAGTTTTTCACCCATGTTAAAAACTATTTCCTAAAATCATTAGCTTAGTGAACATTGTAGGTGGTGTCTTTTAAAAATGGTGGCGACTTTGTTTTTTTTTTCGTTTTTGTGGATAACAATATCCATATCGTCTGAAAAATACCACCAATGAGTTTTAAAATCCTGTGTAGACTACATTCGTAAGCTAAACTACAATGAGACCGAAAACCAGAAGGTCAATTCCCGTAATTAAAAACGTTAAAAATCTAGTCACAATCTGATCGCAGCGACAATTTATGTCAAAAATCCCATAATTGTTGTGACAGATTGGAAATGAGATTAGAATGCAACCGTTCTTAAAAAAATAAATAATTAAAAAAAAAATAAAAACACGACTGCCGTGCCAAAAACGAACTAAAAAGTAAAAAACAAGTTGTATTAGTGATTAGTCGTTTTTTGGCAGGGCAGTCATTTTTTATTTTTTTTAATGATTTATTTTTATTTTATACATTTTAGTTACCGGTTTTATTTTTTGTTTTGTAATTTGCTCACCAAGACCTTCAATTTGATACCCATATTGTAATAATTGAAGAAAACATATTTTTTCAAATTTGAAAATAATCTTTATTTATCTCAACATCATATTACAGGCACTAGTTAATAAAATGCACAATCTTAAATAGAGAAAGGTGTCTGAGGTAGGAGGGTCCTGAGTTACAGTTAAAACAGTTAAAATGAAGCCATACTGCCGCCATATTGATTAAAAAAAAATGTAGCCAGTGTCACTCGGCAGGATGTAAGGATTCTAACGACACCCCATGCATCCAAATTTGTTCAGGCGTTTAAAAGTTGGTAGACTATAGAAACTCACAACCTTACATGAACCCTGAAAACATTACCGGAGGCCATCACTATAGGTACAGCTAATTTGAGATTTTTAAGATTTTTTTTTGTCAGTAACTTTTATTTTATTAAATGTCTGATCGAATGTGTTATAGATATTTATACGTATAGAGGTCAAATAAAGTTAATTTCTAAGTTTTGCAACAGGGGAAGAGCACTGATGTCTGAAATACAGATATTTTATATCTAGTTCTCTTGAGTACCATGGGAGAAAAGAAAATCTATACACCGTAAGGACTATTCTTGCTTGCAGCACTCGGTCACTATAGTACCGCTTGCTAACAGATGTGGTTATCGTGAGCATGGGATTTTGTTTTCAAATTGGTCAGATGTAAGTTTCCTCGATAGTACATTACCAGTCGACTGCGATGCGGAGGAATTATTCGACGCCATATTTTGGTTTGTTAATAGTATTAGTTAGGTTAGGTTATTAAATTTTTATTTTAATAGTTTGTTAGTTAATTTAGTACCCATAAAAATATCATTGAATTAAAAACAAATAAAAATATCTTTCCCGTTCAGACACAGATGTTTAATATCTGATCATAAAATAAAGTGTATCGCCATATTATTTAAATGTTTGTCTGTCTGTTTCGGGTATGTAATCTTTACAAATATGTAAAGATACTTGATTGCTCTCACAACTCTCGCGAGAGCTCCTTTCTGTTTATCTTTCTCTCTTTCTCTCTGTGTCTTTCTAGTTTTATTCCCTAGTACTACCTACTTCAGCATTATACACTCTACTAAACTGCCTATGAAATCGAAGTGTCACCGAACGAAGTACACAACTAACTATAGTGATTTATTATACGTACGAGTAACAAGCTCGTATCACGATCCGAAACGGAACGTCATTGATCACTTTGTGAAGTCGAGAGTTCTCAGGGCAAAGTGATGTTTGCTATCAAATTCATGGAAGGATACGATATTGTTACCGTCTACGAGTAATGTCGTGAGATTTTTGCAGGGTCATATTTTTGTATAAATAGATTTATTTATTTTTTATTTATTTAACAGTTTATGTACACATATATAAACAGACAAGAAGAAAGGAACATAAAAATACGTACAGAGGTGATGCTTATTTCTAAAGAAATCTCTTCCATCATACCTTTTTTTTTTTTTTTTTTAGATGGGAAATCATCAAATGACTTCTCCCGCGTCTGAAGCTCTCGGGCGTAGCGGGAGGTGTGTCAGACTTTTACTGACTAAAACCCACCCGTGTTCCTTCAGTTGCCGGTGCCGGGGCCACGTTCGGTTCCAGTATACCTGCGATAGGAAAGTAGATAAAGAGATGTAGACAACGTGTGTAAGAGTAAAAGAGAAAACAAAATACATAAAATCACAAACGATAGATACACTAATATGAATATAAATAACACAACATAACATCACGCCTTGTTTCCCCGAAGGGTTAGGCAGAGGTGTACCTATAGTACACCCACATTTTGCCAGTTATGTTTAAGTCCCATGTAATAGGGGGCGAGCCTATTGCCATCTACCGGGCACAAATCCAGACTCCGGGCTGCTACTGAGAAATTCCAGATAGAAAAACCCAATAACACTGCCTGACCTGGGAATCGAAACCTGGACCTCATGCTCAGCAGTAGCGCTTGCGACCACTAGACCAACGAGGCAGTCAATAATAAGGAGGTAATATGAATATATAAAAAATATATATAAACATAAAATATGAGTACATACATTTATACTACCAAAATAAATGTCACTAAAATATATATATTAGTCTCTAGAATATTATCCATATGTATATGTATGTGTTGTTGTATGTATTGTGTTGTATGTTTGATTTGTCTTTTTTGAAAGCACTGTTGAGACCTAAATTAGAAATTGCAATGTAGATTTAAAATAATTTCAACTTAAAAATAACCGACCAAGGGCGAGTCAGATCTTAGCCCATTTTCACCCACGCACGGTTTCTGTATATACCGATCCGGATACGGGCACATTTCTGGAGGTCTACTCCCTAAGCACGATATCCGTAGTTTCGGCCGAAGCTACGGGCGATTCCTACTCCGTATCTCCTACGGACATAGGTAAGATTAGTTCGGGGCCCGACCTAAGAATCAATGACACCACGATTTGACACTTGTCCCTACTCTCGATGTGTTTTTACCTCTCTGAAAGGTAATTGATCGAGTGTAGAGTTCACTCCGAAGTTTCAAATTACTTTCGGACGGGCCCGTATATTCGTTGACGGACTTCGAGTAGGCGTGCGTCGACGGCATTGTGCGTTGTGATCTATTGCGGGGTATTGAATCTTTCACACACACACGGATTCGGCACGGCGCGATAGTCATTATGCGATATCCAACTGAACGCAAGGGTGTATGTGTGGGCACGCCACAATTGCGGCGATAAGTCCCCTCTTTGAGGAGTGGCTGGAGAGGCGCCACGGCGTCCTCACCTTCCGCCTGACGCAGGTCCTCACCGGACACGGGTGCTTCGGGAGGTACCTGTTCCGGATAAGGCGGGAGGAAACGCCCGGGTGTCACCACTGTGTGGATCGCCCGGAGGACACGGTGGAGCATACGGTGGAGGTCTGCCCGGCTTGGGCGGAGCACCGCAGTGTCCTCGCGGAAGCGATCGGCGGCGGCGATCTCTCGCGTCCGGCCCTGGTCCAGGCCATGGTACGGAGCGTGAGTGCATGGGAAGCCATTACCTCCTTCTGCGAAGCAGTAATGCTCGTGAAGGAGGAGGCGGGACGCGTGAGGGAGAGGCAAGCTTTGCACCCTCACGCCCCTAGTCGCCGCAGGAGACGCCCTGGGCGTCGGGAATTGGCAGCCGATTCCCGGCCACCGTAGGCGCGGGCTTGCGGACGGCGAGCAATGGGTAGCTCGTCGTCCGGTAAGGACCAAGCCCGAGTCGACGGCGCGTCGTATTCCACGCGCGCCTCAAAGAGATGTCAGCACTATTGACGGGGTCCGCTAGGGCCGATGCCAGCTAGGGTTGCGGGATGTTCGAAAGAGTTACCGTGGCCCCGGCACAGGCAACAGAAGGAACACGGGTGGGTTTTAGTCAGTAAAAGTCTGACACGCCCTCCCGCTCCGCCTAGAGCGGGAGAAGTCATTTGATGATTTCCCGTCCACAAAAAAAAAAAAAAAGGGTGTATGTGTGAAAGCTCAACAGCCGTGTGCACGGAATCCGTGTGTGTGTGAAAAGGGTCTATTAATGCGTATCAAGCTGGGACCGTGTACTAAACACATCTTAAATACCTACATAAATATTACATCTTGAATATTGCAGAATTATTCTCAGTTCTTCAATAGAAAGTGCTATACACTTTTATTGCCATAGATAAGCCTGCTATGGTCTTGCTGTCTCATAAAATGAAATAATAAAAGCTGATTGCCTAAAGCTAAAGAAAACAATGATAAATTGTCTTTGATCAAAGAAAGCACAAACAAGCAAAATATTAATATAGATACCTACTTGAAATTAATTTGTATTTTTTCTTCGTAGATTACAAAAAAAGTGCTTTATATTTGATTATTATTTTTTGTATTTATGATACCACCTAAACTTTAGCAAAATGTATTATACGTTTTAGTTCTAGTACCTATAAAAGTACCTAACACTAGAACGTCCCACGACACATTCATACCCATTAAGAAAATGTAGTCTTATAAGTACATTCACAATGAAATATGGCTGCCATTTTATAAGTCTTTTATGTCTCCTTCGGGACCCGAATAATGTTACAATTTTATTAATTTCTACCTCTTTAATAACAATTCTTTGATTTATTCTCATGGGGATAGGCAGAAACTACAGAACGCCACCTGCTACGATCCTTACATACTCCTTTTGCCTCGTTTACATTCATACATCTGGTCATACACGCACGCCGGTTGCGAGTACTACGCACCTGACCTTTCTGAAGAAAATCACCAATAAGGTACTCAGTATCCATGTCCTTCTAGGATGTCCCCTTCCGGCGTTTCCACTCACATCTGCCTTATAATAGAAAACTAGTATCCACCCAATAACGTTATAGTTTAAAGTACTTACTTAACTCCATAACAAAGAACAAAACTAATTCTAATTTTGAAATTATTTCAAATTCCGCATCCCTAACACACACGTAGGACGCGCCTTTAACTTATTATGGTCCTTCAATCCGAAAGGAGCTTACGCCTTTTTAATTTAAATATCTTGTAGCATTTTCATCACTAATCTAAAGAAGAATGAAGGTCAATTTAGCGTGTGTTAAAGCGATAGGTCATTCAAGTGTCTATTAGGACAAGCAAAGACGAATGACAAATATTTTTGAATGAATGCTAAATAATGACTGTCAGGACCATTCACCCCTCATTTCTCAGTTAAACCTAAGAACCAGACGTTCTATGTCAGAACTATTTTATTGTGAATGTTTAATTAAATGAGGATTCTCGTAAAAGTAAAATTTGACTTCAAACAAACTGGCGACTTTAGGGCCATGTCAAATGTTTTATATTTTGTATGCTTAAATTGAGCAATAGTCCTGTATCGTCTGAATTATTACCAATGAAAAATATACCTATTAAATACAGTCAAGCCTCTGAAAATAAATTGAAAAATAGCATGTAGGAAATTATCACAAATTAGTATAAAATCAATTTAATAAAAGCACATAGATGTTATCAAAATACATAAGGAATCACATTTCAAATCATATTCCATGTTCCTTTAATTGACATACTTAGCTGCCACAATCAAACCAATTGAATTACAAAATAGTTAGGACTTGTGCATACGTTGAAACTTGTCCCCTTTTTCACAGACTGTAGGTGAAACGTGAAACGCACGCAGACTGGGGCTCGAGCAACTCATGAAACGCTTTTTGCTAAACGCTCGTTTGCTGATCGACCCACCGTCAGGTTGCGGACGTGACGTCATGAAGCCTTTTCCAATTAATGGGGAAGCGCTAAGGTAGCCCGCGAAATTCGAATTTTCTTAGGATTTTTGCAATTTGCAGCTCAGTGTTTGGGTGTATGTTGATTAAAGTATGATTCGTGACCGTAACAAGTACGTATCTACAGAATTATAATCATTAGACACATAACATCACGCCTTGTTTCCCCTAAGGGTTAGGCAGAGGTGTACCTATTATAGTACACCCACATTTCGCCAGTTATGTTTAAGTCCCATGTAATAGGGGGCGAGCCTATTGCCATCTACCGGGCACAAATCCAGACACCGGGCTGCTACTGAGAAATTCCAGATAGAAAAATAAAAAATCAAAAAAATAATAAGGTCAATCAAATAATTGATTGATTGATTTAATTGATTGATTTTCAATTGATTATGATAATCATTAGAATCAGTAATAAATCTCTTTAAATTAGTATAATCCTCAAATGTAAAGATTTAATGAAATAGGATTACTTGTTCTAAATAAATCGAACAAGTTCGAGCTAGTCTTCACGAATGACAAGAACTAAGTCCGGAGCGTTCATCCACAGTACACTAAGCATCTCTGCTACTAACCATGCTGACTGTATAACATTTTGTTCACAACATGAGCTTTTCTCTCATACCTATCACCAGCACTAGAGATAGTGTCACTATAGCGCTGCAATGCAAGGTTATTGTGGCACGCGGCCAACATCGGAACTAACTCCACCATCTTGTTTTTCGAATACATTTCAAGTGACATTTCACAAAACAACTGCACGAACGTCAACCAACAGCGCCCCCTGTATACGTCATTCCAGCGCTAAAAGATCCTTGGACTAGTGTAAAATGAATGACTTTTAGAGCTTAGCCTCCCGCGACAGACGCGACGTGATTCTCGTAAAACAATTTCCAAGAAGTTACCATATAAATTATTCTACTAGAGTCACGTCGTGCTGTCGCGTCGCGCCTGTCAGCGGGACAAACCAAAAGCCTTAAAACCAACGACAAGAACAACATGGCAAGTACGTAAGAATATCTTTTTACTAATAACGGGTAGGTTATTAATACTTCAGGTTACTTACGGTTATTCCACTATTAAAATCGAACGAATACGTCAAACTATTGTTTAAATTCTTCGCAACATCTAGCGCTGTTTACACGATGTTGTAATAAAGAGGTAGTTACACGAGCCTAGTTGTAGAGTGTTGAGTTGAGCATCAAAGAGATGAGCGAAGTAAACTGTTGATGTCAACTACAAGACGAGTTTGTTCCTAGTTCCGTACATGTTTTTGTCTGTATTTTGCATGTTGTGTTTCTTTTGTTTCCTCATTATCAGTCCGTAGAGTTGCTGTGTGATATAAATTCTGTTTAGTATCGTAATGATAATCTATACAAATTAATTAAATTGAAGTGTCTGTTTGTAATATTAAAATAACAACTTTTTACTAAATGCATATGAAAGTATATACGATAAATTATAACAAAAACGCAATTTTTAAAATTTTTGTTTGTTTGTCTGTCTGTTTGTTCCGGCTAATCTCCGAAATGGCTGTACTGATTTTGACGAGACTTTCACTAGCAGATAGCTGCTGTTACGGGGAGTTACTTAGGCTACTTTTATTTTTAAAAATAATTATGGTCCCGCGCTAAAAAATAAAACCCATGAAATCGTTTTTTCTTAGAAATACTGCTACTTCCATGACCCCTAGCTATAATCTACAATAAATGTATCACAGAAGATGTTATGCCAATGGTGTGGAAGCAGGCTAATATCACACATGTACACAAAAGTGGATCGAAGCGTTGTGTTGAGCAGTTTTTTTTTTTGTTTTTTTTTTTTTTTATTTGAGATAGGTTTGCTCTTGACTCTAGTCTAGGTCAGAGATGACAGAGACAAAGTCGACGATGGAGCGAGCTTACCCAGAAGAAGCCTGTTAACTCTCACTTTGAAGAGCTCGGGGTTGTATGCGTTCAGAAACACAGACGCAGGCAGAGAGTTCCACTCCGTTGCTGTGCGCATCACAAAAGACATTTGGAAAC
Organism: Fissipunctia ypsillon; assembly: GCA_947568875.1. Classification (NCBI taxonomy): domain Eukaryota; kingdom Metazoa; phylum Arthropoda; class Insecta; order Lepidoptera; family Noctuidae; genus Fissipunctia; species Fissipunctia ypsillon. Next base: position 17,980,359 of record OX387660.1, on the reverse strand, counting down.
GCTTAGTGCGAATTGCTGGAATTGCAACTAGGTAGGGATGGTAACTTGCAGTGCGTCTAGATGTCCGATGGTAGAAGGGGGCAGGCGGAATGAGGTCGTGGAGTTCTCGAGCACACTCACCGAAGTACAATCTGTAGAAGACCGACAAGCAGGCAACCTTGCGGCGATGAGCCAAGCTGTGAAGCTTGGCATCCACCAGTCTAACGTCGCCAATGAGCCTCTTAGCTCTGCGTTCCACCGAGTCAAGCGCGGCAAGTTGGTATTTGGCCGAGCCATCCCAAAGGTGGCTGCAATACTCCATGCAGGATCGGACTTGCGCTTTGTAGAGAATTAAAAGCTGTCCAGGCGTAAAGTATCGCTTCACCCTATTTAGGATGCCCAGTTTCTTGGCCGCAGTTTGGGCTTTGTACTCGATGGTGGCTCCGATGTTGAGACATGATGTAGCAGTACCGACCTATTTCTATTTTATCAGCCTTGTCGAAGATTTTTGAAAAGCTGATACATAACGAAGTGTACCCTATTCTTCATAAAACTATTATACAGCAACAACATGGTTTTGTGAAAAAGCGATCCACGACAACTAATTTATTGGTATTTACTAGTGACCTATTTAACAACATCGACAATCATATACAGGTTGATAAAGTGTACACGAACTTTCAGATAGCCTTTGACAAGGTGGATCGTGAATTGTTGCTAAGCCGAATAGCTTTTAATGGAATTCGTGGTAACTTGTTGCGACGGTTCATTTCGTACATCACTAACCGATGTCAACGGGTTGTTATTAACGGATACCACTCTCATACTACTCGTGTTACATTTGGTGTCCCACAAAGGTCTATTCTCGGTCCTTTTTTGTTCATTATCTTTATAAATAATATTGGTAACTGTTTTCATCATTCCAAATTTTTGTTATGCGCCGATGACCTCAAAGTATACAGACCTATTCATAGCATTCAGGATTGCTAGGACATTGATCTTCTCCAAGAGGACTTGGACCGACTGACGGACTATTGTTACACTAGTAAGCTCCACCTGAGCATTCCCAAGTGCAACTTCCTAAATTTTACCAAAAATAAAAACATCATAAGGTTTTCATACGCATTGTGTGGTGCTTTATTGAATAAAGTAAATTTGGTTCGTGATCTTGGCGTATTACTTGACTCCAAACTCTGCTTGGATTTGCATATCGAACAAATCGTAAATAAAGCATATAAAATGTATGGGTTTATAATGAGATCCACTCGTGACTTGAAGCGGACCTCTTCGTATCTCTGCCTGTATAAAACACTAGTCCGTTCCCAGCTCGAATATGCTGTTTCCATCTGGAACCCGTACTATGGCAAGTACACTGACATGATAGAAAACGTCCAACGTAGATATCTTCGTGCAATGCACTACAGGTGTCACAAAACTTATCTACAGTATAATCAGTTACTCAGTAAATACAGAGTTTTGACGATGAGCTCTAAACGTAAGCAATAAGAGACAATGACATTGTATCATATTGTTAATGGCAATTTTGACTGTATAGCTTTAAATAATGTTTTGTGCTATGCAGTTTCCAGAACTGTCTATAGACGGCGGGTGCGTGCGGGCAAACTCTTTGCTGTAGGTACTTGCCGATCAAACACTGGTCTCCGTTCACCAATTCGACAAATGGCAGTAACCTATAACGAAGCATTCAAACACGTAGACATATTTGCATGCTCTTTGAAAAGATTTCGTAGTCTTTTGCATGATGCACTAGAACTCAAAGACTAATTTTTTTGTTGTTGTTTTTAAATACTATTTTCTTTTCTTTTTTTATCGCTTTCATAACATTAGTGTAACTACTGTCACGCATGAACAGTTCACCTTCTAGTGACTATAAGGTTTTATTTATTAATGGTAATCTGTGGACAGCGCTGTGGGCTACATTATTACTTAAATTATGTATGTTTTTCTGCTTGTAAAATTACAATACATTTTGTAGCTGTTTGTTGTTGCTATTTAATAAAATAAAATAAAATTGTGAACAAAAAGTCGGATTTGAAAAATTCTTTTTTCATTTTCCGGAGTCTGGATTTGTGCCCGGTAGATGGCAATAGGCTCGCCCCCTATTACATGGGACTTATACATAACTGGCGAAATGTGGGTCTACTATAGGTACACCTCTACCTAACCCTTCGTGGAAACAAGGCGTGATATTATGTGAGTGTTTTTTCATTTAGTAGCCCAGTTCTTGAGGATGATTATAGGCTGTTTAACATCATGTTACAACCTTTAGGAACCGAGCAAAAAGAAAAAAAGTCAGAAACAACGCTAAGCGAAAACGAAGTAAAAGCACGGGCGGGCGATGTAATAGGCGGGTCGGAGGACGAGGGAGTTTTATTAAAATGTGGCTGTTGTTTTAGTATATTGTGTATCTTACGACTTCCAAGCGAAGGAAGTCGTGGGGCACAGCTAGTTAAAAATAAAGTAACACCAGCCTATTATTGTCTTACTGTAGGGCAAAGGCCTCTTCTCATACAGAGAAGACACGAGCATCGATTGAATTATAATTGCATTATCAGCAACGGTGCCACTGCTGGGACACAGGCGTCCTCTCTGCGAGAGGGAGTGGGCCATTCCACCACGCAGGCCCAGTGCGAGTTGGTGAATGTCAGTTTTATTACAATTAATATAATTTGTATTACTTCCCTACCTACGAATGTCCCAACAAGAAAGGTGTCTCTAGTATTTGAACTATCTCTATTGGTCAAAAAAAAAAAATTCCCCCAGTTCAATTACTTGGGAAGGGTATGCATTTGGGGGGTGTTTTGTAGTTTTTGGCCCCAAAAAAGTTTTGCTTTGAATAAAATTTCAAATAACACACAGTGTTTTATAATCTGGCAAAATAGGCTTGTAACATACGTACCTGCATTTCTGTAACCTCTTACGGGCAATACGTACAGGCACGATGTTATAACTCTTCAAACGTCCGTCTACTAGAAGCCGTTTGCATGTGTTTTACTCGGTGAATAATCATGGGCAAAAGTTGTATTGGCAATTAGAGCAAGCTAAAACTAAACATAAATTTAAAAGAAATTGTACCACATGCCCAGTGCAAGCATCTTCTTCTACTATGTACTTTCATTATCATCATTTCCGCCGAAAGACGTCCACTGCCAGAAATAGGCCTCGCCAAGCGTTGTGACATCGACCGTTTCCTTGCTTCTCACCTCCAGCAGATTCCTGCGGTCATCGCAAGGTCCTTGGTCTAACTTGTGGGAGGCCTTCCAACGCTATGCCTAAAGCGACTTCTGCACGGTCACCAACCGCGTCCTTACAGAGGTGACCTCGGTAGCTTACAACCGTGTCGATAGTAGTTTAAGCAACTGCTACACGGTCGTCAACTGCGTTCTGACAGAGGTGACCTTGGTGGTTTACAACCGTGTAGATGGTAGTTTAAGCGACTGCTACACGGTCGTCAACCGCGTTCTGACAGAGGTGACCTTAGTGGTTTACAACCTTGTAGATGGTGATTTAAGCGACTGCTATACGGTCGCCAACCGCGATCCGACAGAGGTGACCTTGGTGGTTTACAACCGTGTAGATGGTAGTTTAAGCGACTGCTACACGGTCGTCAACCGTGTTCTGACAGAGGTGACCTTGGTGGTTTACAACCTTGTAGATGGTGATTTAAGCGACTGCTACACGGTCGTCAACCGTGTTCTGACACAGGTGACCTTGGTGGTTTACAACCTTGTAGATGGTGATTTAAGCGACTGCTATACGGTCGCCAACCGCGTTCCGACAGAGGTGACCTTGGTGGTTTACAACCGTGTAGATGGTAGTTTAAGCGACTGCTACACGGTCGTCAACCGCGTTCTGACAGAGGTGACCTTAGTGGTTTACAACCTTGTAGATGGTGATTTAAGCGACTGCTATACGGTCGCCAACCACGTTCCGACAGAGGTGACCTTGGTGGCTTGCAACCGTGTAGATGGTAGTTTAAGCGACTGCTACATGGTCGCCAATCGCGTCCCGACAGAGGTGACCTTGGTTGGCAACCGGCAGAGCTATTTCAATGTTTGTTCGTAAACACCATCTACATTGTTGTAAACCACCAAGGTCACTTCTGTCGGGACGCGGTTGGCAACCATGTAGCAGTCGCTTTACGATACGGAACCATAGTAAAAAGAGAGGAAGTACGTTATCTTCATACAAACGCACCGCGCGCGGCTTGTATGTGTGCGCCAAAGTATCTATGCGTCGCCGCACGCACACTTAAACAAATCTCGGCCCGTTTCGCAGCGCGCCAGTCGGGGCTAACATCGCACGAGGTTCGCGCGTCACGGCTTTTCGGCACCGCTAAATAAATGAAAAATGTGTGATAATCGCAGGAGAACGTATTGCTGTGTGTTTGGGTTTGGCTTTTTTTTATAAATAATACTGCTATGAATCTTGAATAAATTTGTGTTTGTTAGGAAAACCATTGTTGAACTTTATTGACTAATGATCACTGAATTAGTTATACAGAGATATGTGTTATCTTTGTCAAGGGCCGGGCTTTAAACTAATGAATTGGTGACAGTACTATCAGTAACCTACCGTTTACTCGTGCTCATCACCGCCCCGCGCCGCCCGTCTGCTGGCCCGTCGCTCTTTCTTTCATCGTGAAAGGTTTCATCATCGTTTAGGTACCCAGACAATACAAGTAAAAAATACAACTTCCCGACCCTTGCCAATTTATTGGCACTGGATTAAAATTTAACTAAAAGTGACAACCCTGAGACAGTAGGCAATTATATCGCGGATTGTGCCGGAGATAGCCTACTTCCTCTCTTTCTACTATGACGGAACGGTCCTTCTACTACTTTACTGAATCCTAAAACTAAATAACAAATCTGCCGTTAACTACTTACTATGATAATAAAAAAACCATTTGAACGTGCAAAGTTTACCTCTCTTTGTTTATTTACGTTGAAAGAACTTTGATCGAGATTTTTTCGATCGAGCCATGTGATGGACATTAAATTTTCATTGTTTTGTTATCTATACGTTTGGGTTTTAGGCCAGTGAGTCAATCAGGGGTTAAAAGTTCGAAAACATCTAACATAGTGTAGAATAATTTAAAAGATCATAGTACGGTAGGCAGCACATCAGTGTAACAAAACCAGTATAAGTTGGCCTGTTATTCTTTTGAAACTACGAACTAAGGCTAGGTATGTACAAGTCATGAATCTGAAACCACTAATCTTTGAGACCAAGTCTGAACTATTGTTTCTTACAAAAATTAAAATGTGTGAGCCTCTCTAATCAAAATGTATTGACGCTAAACATCGTCATCATCTGCCTAGCCTTTTCCCAACTATGTTGGGGTCGGCTCCCAGTCTAACCGGATGCAGCTGAATACCAGTATTTTACATGGAGCGACTTTCTATCTGACCTCCACAACCCAGTTACTCGGTAAAACTGGTTGTCAGACTTTCAGGCTTCAGACGACCTGTAACGACTGTCAAAGATCCACAAATGACAGCCGGGACCAATGGTTTAAAGTGTTTTTCGGAGGGTTCTTGGTATGTAAAGATGATCACACATCCACGAACCAACCGCGGCAAGCGTAGCTTAACCTGATCGATCGATCCATGCGGCTGTTATTACTTAGCCACGAACCCCTCTTACTTAGCCACAAGCCCCTCCACACAGCCCCAAGTATTGATGCTAAACATCAGTACCTATATTATTTCCTTTCTTCTGACTTGGTCCCTCAAAGCAAAACAATTCTTTAATTAAGTATCATCACGATTATTGTCAGACGTTACCTAGATACTTGTACTAAATTTAAAGCATCCGTCATCACCTACTTTAGTGTGTATTTATATAATAAAATATAACGAAAAACGTTTAGGCAAAAAGGGTTAGGCAGAAAGTACTTAGAAAATACGGTACACATTTCGCCAGTCCCATGTAAAAGGGGCGAGCCTATTGCCATCAACCGGGCACGAATCCAGACTCTGGGCTGCTACTGAGAAATTCCAGATGGAAAACCCACTAATATTTTTTTTTTTTAAACGTTGCCCCACACTAGGAATTTCGCCTGTGTCGTGGGTGCGTTTACAAACATATAAACTCACAAACACAAACGCCCAGACCCGAAACAACTACTTGTAGATCATACAAATATTTGCTCCGTGCGGGAATCGAACCCGCGACACGCAATGCAGCAGTCCAATCGCTCAGCCACTGCGCTCACTGTGCCGTCTAATCATGCCGTCTAATAATTATAGCTAAATACTTCTAAGTATTCACGTACATTAATATCTGTTTCTCGCTCCACCGAGGACACATACACTATTCTCACATTTTGCGATGATATTTTCTATCTTGCTTCTCGAGAAGTTCTCTTCATTATTTCCCTTGGGTATAGTGTAGCGTTGCAGTTATAGTAACTTGTAGGTGTTCCCATACGGGGACCGGGCGCCATTTTACTGTAATGCCTGAAGATTAGAGCCCTCGAATCCTTGCATTGGAACTTACATATTATATTTTATTTTGTTCAGAAATCATTTACAGTAGCGGTACCTCCATAATGGCGATTTTACATAATACGTTTTTTCACACAAAAAAATAAGTTATTCTCCTTTAAAGAAATACGAAGAATACTGGATAATTTGGATCAGTCAGTTAATGACAACATGACCTATTCTATTTGTGGACATCCATGACCTAGAAGACAAACTTTCTAATGATTCTTATTCCTTCTCTGTCCATGCTGTAAGATTGTGGAACTCACTTCCGCCTAGCATCCGAGATTTAAAATCTATTTCTCAATTCAAATATCGAGTAAAAAAGCGTTACCTTTCCTCTCAACTGTGAAAATTTATTTATTAATATATTTTAGGTTTATAGCATATTTATTTACTTAAATATATGTTTAATGTTTGCCTTATATAGGTAGGTAGGTATATTTAATGTTTTTGTTTAAGACGTCACAAATCATATTCTTCTCTTCTTGTTCTCACACACTATTGTCTACATTTTTTTTCATTTCTCCTTTCGTAGGTCTGCTGGAAGAAAACTCTTAAGAAAGAAGTAGTACCTTTGTACTCAATACTTACATACATACATACATAAACTCACGCCTTCTTCCCATGAGGGTAGGCAGAAACTACAGAACGCCACCTGCTACGATCCTTACATACTCCTTTTGCCTCGTTTACATTCATACATCTGGTCATACATGCACGCCGGTTGCGAGTACTACGCACCTGACCTTTCTGAAGAACATCACCAATAAGGTCACTATATGTCTTCCTAGGGCGTCCCCTTCCGGCGTTTCCACTCACATCTGCCGTGTAAGTACCTCTTGTTAGTCGACTTTCATTCATCCTCTCAACCTGACCAAACCATCTAAGCATACTGTTTTCAATTTTTGTCACTACATCTTCTTTTAAACCGCACCGTTGCCTTATCACATCATTTCTCAGTCTATCATTTATAGTCACACCACACATGCTTCGCAAGGATCGCATTTCCACAACATTTATTCTACTTTCATGCTTCTTTTGCCATACCCAACATTCACTTCCATACATAAGCGTAGGCACCAGCACACCATTGTGAACAGCCAGTCGGGCCTTTTTGGACATTAACTGGTTGGTCACAACTGCATGTATAGCACCATTCACTTTATTTCCCGCATTTACTCTCCTTTCCACATCTTCATCTATCTTTCCATCCCTTGTGAACAGACTCCCCAAATATACAAACTCACTTACTTGCTCCACACTTTTATCATTTATTTTCACATCACACATCGATACGTCCTCTTCTTTTTCAAACACCATGACCTTCGTCTTATTCACATTTATATTCATCCCTTTCATCTTGTATGCTTCATCCATGACAGTCACCATGTCTTGCAACTGTTCTGCTGACGATGCAAGTAGAACTTGATCATCTGCGTAGAGCAGGAATTTGACAAGCAAATCATTCATCCTCAATCCGCACTCACCCTCTTTCAAATTTGTCACACAACTATCCATGTACAAGTTGAACAGCCATGGTGACGCTACACAACCCTGTCTAACACCCCTTGAGATACAGAAGCAGTCCGTGTATGCCCCATTTATCCTAACACAAGCACTGAAATCCTTGTATAAAGATTTCAGTGCCCGTACCAAGCGCCAGTCCACACCGTACACCTACAGTGTCGACCACAGTTCCTCCCTCCACACACTGTCATAGGCCTTCTCCAAGTCAACGAAAGCACAGTAGACTTTCTTGTGCTTTGCCAGATGTTTTTCGGCAATGCACCTTAGGGAGAAAATCTGATCCGTACAGCCCATTCCCTCTCTAAATCCTGCCTGCACATCCCATATTTTCTCCTCTGTCACTTTTATCACTCTATTTATTAAGACCTTTGCATACAGTTTGCCAACAACACTCAAAAGACTAATGCCGCGGTAGTTTTTACACTCCTGCTGAGAGCCTTTTCCCTTATATAGTGGTACGATTACAGCCTTGCACCAATCATCCGGCACACGGCCATATCTCCAACACATATTAAAGATCCGGCACAACAGACTTGCTACCACCCCGTCACCGCCCTTCAGCATTTCAGCAGACACTCTGTCGTACCCCGCAGCTTTCCCAACTTTCATCCCTTTCAGCGCTCTTACAATCTCATCTATTTCTATTTCATTCTCTTCATCTACATCTGAGCTTGGGTCTTCAAAACTGGCGTCTGCCCAATTACCCACTCCTTGCACACTATCCTGACAGCTAAATAAACTTTCAAAGTATCCCTTCCATCGTTCCAAGACTTTACATTCTTCGCTTAGTAAACATCCATCTTCTGCTCTTATAACATTCATACTCGATGTTCTTGTCACTCCGCGAGCCAATCTTACCTGTTTCCAGAACAGCTTAACATTGGTCCTGAAGTTTTCAGAGAACTTCCTGTTGTACTTTTCTTCCTGTTCATCCTTCTTCATTTTTACCATCTCTTTCACTTTCGTTTTCATTTCGGAGTATTTTTTCTTCACCCTTTCTAAGTCATCTGTCACATTCGTTACCTGATTCATCCTATTTTGGGCCTTATAGGCTAATAAATTGAGCCAAGCCTCTTTCTTCTTCCTCACTACCTCTTTTACTTCACCATCTACCCAAGAATCATTCGTTCTACTACCACATTTCCTCTGCGCCAAGCCACATACTTTTGTGGCCACTTGCACCATACTATTTCTCGCTATATCCTATACTTCTTCCAGACTGTAATCGTTCGCATCATCAAATATTTTATCCATCTTCACCTTTACTTCCCTCTTATATTCCTCTTTTCTTATCTTAGTTTCAAATCTTGCAGTCTTTCTACTTTTATTCTTTCTAGAGCAGTCACAGGAACTCGAACTCGGTGACGCCAATGTCTGAAGAAACCATCCACCCGACACATAACCAGATAATGATCAGTCCCTACATTAACACCCCGATATGCTCTAGTATCTGTCACTTTACTCTTTAATCTTTCATCCACAATCACAAAGTCGATCATACTTCTACTGTTTTGCCTTTCCCACGTATACCTGTGAACCTTCCTATGATTAAACATAGTGTTCATAACAGACAAATTCTTTTCTACACATATCTCTAGTAAATTCATCCCATTCTCATTCACCCTATCATCCCCAAATGCACCTAATACTTTTTCGTAGCCTTTTCTCTTCACACCAACCCAACCATTAAAGTCTCCAATCATAACAATCTTCTCGTTCGACCTACATCCATTTAATAAATCCCTGATACTGTCCCAAAATTCGCCCTTCTCCGAAGGTGAGCTTCCCATATCGGGTGCATAAACGCATAAAATAAATATAGAGTTCAGGCCCACCTTGGATCTTATCCATAGAATCCTGGGACTCACACAAACATAATCTTTCACACATTTCATCATCCGCTCGGAGAGGACAACCCCCACCCCCTGACAGGCCCTATGTGTCTCTTGAACACCGGACCAAATAGCGGTCAGAGAACCGTGTTTGGATATGCCCACTCCCTTTCTTTTCGTCTCATTCACACATAACACATCTATCCTTTTATCCTTCACCATCTCACACACCTCATCCATCTTATCATTTATACCTCCCTGCACATTCAGCGTAGCTAAGGTCGCTTAGCTAAATGTCGCGGAATGTCGATTCCGCAGCTCGCTTTTCGCCCCGTGGAAACAACTGACGTGGTATGTGGCGAGCATCACCGCCGCCTCCGAGTTGATTAGAATTAGAAAAACTCATTTAGTTCCCACGAAAAGCAGAGGAAAAAAAAATCTGTCAACACTCTACAGAGCCCCGCATGTAGAGGTAAGGCTTGTTAGTGCCTGGGGACGCCCGATCCCAGACAACAGGCACGCTCGCGACTAGGCTCCCCCCTAGCCATGCAGCTCTCGGCACGGCAACCTAGGCTTGGGTGTGTGCTGTTCATACCACACAGAGGAGACCAAAAGAATCCCCCAGCTGTTCCCTTCGTCGCCTTCTACGACGCCCATTGGATGAAATGGGTTGGTTCTATTCTACTACCCGGCAACCACACGGGGCTACTCAATACTTATAATGTCGTATCTGTATATATTTTACTGTGTGTACATACATAATAAAATATGTAAATAAATGATTACATACCTACTTATTTTTGATGGAGAACAGATAACTGCTATGTTGCCTGGACAAACACCGGAAAATTTAAATGTTAAATTAAATAGAGATCAAGAAAAATTGGGGCTTTGTTGAGAGCGAGTACTTTTATGAGGTTTAAAGTACCGAACACTCATGACTGCATAATCACATTTGTTTTCTACACCTTCAATATATTATTTACTAGCGCTTCCCGCGCGACTTCGTCCTCGTGGATTTAGTACTTTAGTATCCCGTTAGGGGTAGATTTTCAAAAAGCCCTGATACACGTTATTCTTTATTTTCGGTCTCAAGTATAAATACTGAGTTTCGAGTTCATCGGACCGCGCGATAAAATTCTGCCATACAAATTTTGAAACCCCCTATCCCCCTTTGTAAACTACCCCATAAAAGGGGATTCCCTTTATGGGGTAGTTTGTAAAAACAGAAAACGACAAACTTCATAATTTACTTAGATAAGTACTCGTGCCAAGTTTCAAGTTTATTAACTCGAGAAATAAGATTTTTCATACAAACAAAATAGGGGGGATTTTCACCCCCTCAAAGGTCAAATTTCTAAAAATCCTTCCTTAGAGGATGCTTACAACATAAAAGGCATCAACTGCCAAAATTTTAAGTGTTTAGCCCAAGCGGTTTAGGCTCTACGTTGATGAATCAGTCGGGACAGATAATTATCTAATATGTATAGGTAAATAGTAGGTAGAGATTCAACAACTAAACTTAGATAGGTATACTACGTAAACTACCAAAACACCGACATAAACTAATATTTTAAAACAATATAGGTACTTATGCGAACGTTCCCGGTCGACCACTTTTCAACCTTATTACCGAGGGAATAAGGCCGAAAAGTGGGCGACCGGGAACGTTCGCGGGTGTACACAGTCATATACTTACCTACAACAAACTTTATCAATATACCGAACACAAAGCTGTTTAGCCCATAGTGGTCCCTACCTACCTATTTCAGCCTAAACCATTTATAAAGTTTTAAAGATTGTTTTCGTGTACCTGATAGACATTGGGCAATGAACATTAGATATGTATAGGTATTCTGCTTTGTATTTGTTTTTTATTTTTTTATTTCTGGGGAAACCTTCAAAAGGCACTTTGGGGATAAGACCGGGCAGTGTGGGATTTGTACCTCACTAAACCCACCCCGGTGACACGGTAATATTATCTATACAGTATTCCAACTTCATACAAACGGACGAAGCGCGAGCTATGCCTACGCGCCTCGATCTCGGCATGCGCTCGGCATGCAGACAGTCGCGACTGCGCCGCAGTGACGAACGGACGGTGTGTTGTTTTTTTAACAATAACCGCGCGATTTTTGCACTAAAAGTAAAGTACATATATTTAATACGACGAGTAGGATATATTGTGCTGTTTTTGGTTGCATGAATTCGTCAATAACGCATCCAGAGATATTTTTTTTTTTTGATTACCTGGAAACTGAAAGGTAAGACTATAAAATAATTTTACTTACTAGTAGGTAGGTACATAATGTGTGTCTTTTAATGGATAAGTATTTCCTATTATCTCCCGTAAAAAAAGATGTCTGAAAAAAGATTAATAAATAAAGTGAATAAAGGAAAGTGATTGACACGAGTGAAATAGATAGGCGGTTCATGAATCATCATGATACGGTAGGTACGCTTGTGTTAAAACCTCGGGGCATGTGTGTTTTGTTGTGTTAGTTTGTATAATTCAAAGTAAAGACGTGGTATTTTATTATTAATAATAGTTGTTTATTATATTAAATTATTATAAAATATAAAATAAATCTACCAATCAAAAAACAACACGCATTTTTATTGAACACTTCCTATTCAATTCACAAAGTATTTTATTTGTTTAAAAGTATATTTACAATCACAAAACTAAATGGAAACACAAAGTAGGCAAATGTAATTAAAATGCTGGAGGTGGGCAGCCCTATCGCATGTTTACGTACCGCGCGGCTGTAGGCATTTATTTCCAAGATACGGCCGAGTTACAATACTGTATAGATAATATTACCGTGCCGGTGATTAACATCTACAATATGGAAGAGGCACTGTTACCTCTCAAAAGACCGATTTGAAACCTCCTCTGTGCAACGCCTGTTAGCACATCTCTGAAGAGAATGTAAAGGGGTCTCCCCGAAACAGAACTGTGCAATTCTGCTTTGTTACTGCTATTTTGTAAAGTTCACTTCACATCGAATCTCACTCAAGTACTGACCGCTTATACCTATTATTCAAAAGCCAACTCATTTGATTTAAAAAATAAATCAATCGAGGATCTAAACGTTGCCATCGTTCACGAAGTGATGCAGAAATAACTACACATATTTTGATCCAAGCATTCCAATCAGTTTTTGTTCAACAAAAAATCCTGGATTTTTTTTTTCACAGTTTATCTGCGCTGTTGAAAAACGATTACAGCGTAGTTTGAATATAGTAATTTTATTTGGATGCAAATCGAAAAAAAGCAACGGAGCAAAGGAGGAGGTTCTCAATTCGGGGCGTATATTTGTTTTTTTTTTTAATGTATGACCACGCATAACTTTTTACGGAGTAGTCCGATTTGAACGATTCTTGTTTTATTCAGGAGGGTATACAGCAAAGTTGGTCCCATGTAAAATTTTATGTAAACCATGTAAACTTTGCTTTAGTGGATTTCGAATGAGCTTCAATAACACGTATTTTCCCACTTAGTTTTTGTGGATGATGTTCTAAATCAACATGAGGTCAAATACTATGTAATGTTGGAGCGCGTTCACGTTTACGCGCCACTTGTACAAGAAGCTTTATGGGGTATATACGTTTATCAACGGGTCAATGAATTGAGGGTGCGACGGGAGTTTACACTTGTCTCGTATCTGGTCAAATTACTTCGTGGCATCGAGCATAATCCAGGAGTGCTGCAGCGCTTGAGTTTTTGCGTACCAGACCGCTATGTGTGGAGGCGGTGGCACCCGCCACTGCTGACCGCGCTGATAGCCAGGACCAACCTACTCACCAAAATACCTGTGACCCGGGGAGTTCGTATCGTATCATCAACGAACTTCGTGGCCAAATTGATGTGTTCACGTGTCATTTGAGAGAATTCGCAAGGACATCTTTATTTTATGTTATAAATTAATGTAGTTTAATATAGGTAGAATGTTATTGTGTTATAGTTCCTATCGTGTTACAAGTTGTTTTAGTCCTTTTATATTTTGTATTTAAATTGTACCTAAATACGTAAGTATATACGTAGGGTGTTCTGAAAGTCTTGAGATACTTAATAATACTAAGGCGAATGGCCGACGCGAGCACGTAGTTTGATTGTTTATGTTATGATATACGTTAGTGTTAGTTGTCATTTGATTGCATTCAGTATTGCCGCAGATCGTGTTCGAACAAGTTCACTATAATGGCTTCGTGGACGACTATCGAATATCGCGCAATTTTGCGTTATAACTTTTTGCGTGTATTAAGTCCAGAAACTGTTTAGAAGAAGTGAAGCCTATACTTGGTGATGAATGTTCCTCTCGTACCTACAACCGGCTACAGATGGTACAAACAGTTTGAGTGTGACTGTTTTAACCTAGAAGACGACCCGCGTTCAGGACGACCGGCGGAAGCAGTTACTCCAGAAAATATTTCTGCAGTTAAAAATTTAATTGAAACTGACCGGCGAATAACCTACCCGAAAATAGAGTCCTTACTGCTGATTGGCTCAGCAGCGTTACATTCAATTATTCACCATAATGTAGGTTATAGAAAAGTTTGTACTCTTTGGATTCCACATAAACTTACCGATGAACTAAGGAACAGCGAGTTAAATGGTGTAAAAAAATGATTGCAAGGTTTGGAAAATCTACAGACATCATTTCAATCGTCACGGGCGATGAAACGTTGCTTTATTATTACGACGTCCCCACAAAGCAGCCAAATAAAATATGGGTGATAGAAGGCGAAGAAACTACGACTGTCGATAAAAAAGAAAATGATCGTGGTTTTTTTCGGCATTCGGGGAATTACTGAACAAGTAGTTCTCTGTGAGCAGAAGACTAAATGCTGCTTGGTATACCACTGTCTGCCTGTCTCAACTTATTCAGGAATTCAAGAAGCTTCGTCCAAAGTCACAACTCTGCACCTGGTATCTTCATCATGATAATGCTCCGGCACATTGTGCTGACGTTACATGCCAAATTTTGCGAGATGCCGGCTTGAAACTTTGAACATCCGCCTTACCGCCATGTGACTTTGGACTGTTTCCTTTCGTGAAAAGTAAAATGAAAAGGCGAAGATTTCGGGACGAAGAAGCTTTACTTTCGGCCTGGGGAAATTCCTGAACAGAAATGGAAAGATATATTTAGTGATTGGTTTATAAGGATGCAGAAGTGTATTAATTGTGGTGGCAATTATTTTGAAAAACTATGAAAAATAAAGTTACACCTCAAGACTTTCAGAACACGCTACGTATTTGTGAATGAAAGCACTGTCGCAATGGGCACATTCACCTGTATTGATAGTTGTAGGGGAGATTTTAATAAATAAATAAAAAAAGCTATTAAACTACCTTTCACTGTAATTTACATAGCAGGTAGTGGTATTCGAATTTGTGTGAGGTAGGTACAACAACAAAAAAGTGAAAAAAAAAACTTTTTTACAAAAAATAAAACCGACGTCCAAAAATACACTACAAAGTGAAAAATAACTGATTTCAGAAGTCGGTTTCAGAAAACGAAAATACGAAAGCAAAGACACCGACTTCCAGAAAGTAAGACATGGCCCATCTAATTAATTAATTTTTAAGGAGGCGATCGGTTACGAGCTTTTGTGCTCAGCTAGCATAACTTCATTTACCAGGCCGTGTTAAGGCGCTGATAAACGACTTTTTATGATTTTAAACTGAAGATCACGTCTAAATGAGTAGTGTTAATGATTTGGACAAATATAATTATGTTAAATTAGAACATTTTTTTAATAAATTAATATGTGAACATTTTAGATTATGTTTATAGTGTAATTAATTTGTAAAGTTATGTCAAAAAAACTGAGTAGGTATCACGCTAAAACTATCAACCGTATTTTTATGAAACCTTCACCATTTTAAAGATAATTTAATTATTTACCTTTTGTTTTATGTACAATAAATGAATAATGCATCTAATTTGGGACAGCGCTCTTTGATGGGCGAGTCCTATTACTGGGTGGACGTACGACTCCTTGCGTGAGCTCAGCACAGAACACCTAAACTATGCTGTCCCGACCACTCAAGGCTGTTGACGTATGCGTCTTAAAACTGTCACACAAAACTACCGAGTCAAGCCTGTACAGGCATGAACATTAAGAGCGTTGTCACATTTTGCACCTCTCTCGCTCACACAGAACCAAATTTTTAAGAATGTTAAATGAAAAAATGCTTTTATGAAAAATGTAATCAATGGGCGGTCTACAAAATAATATTAATTTAATAGGTAGTTATCAAAAAACACATTTCTATTGTGTTATCTAATAAACATATGTAATTAAGTATTATGATCTGTTTTTGAGATGATGTAAATAA
Organism: Fissipunctia ypsillon; assembly: GCA_947568875.1. Classification (NCBI taxonomy): domain Eukaryota; kingdom Metazoa; phylum Arthropoda; class Insecta; order Lepidoptera; family Noctuidae; genus Fissipunctia; species Fissipunctia ypsillon. Next base: position 17,964,160 of record OX387660.1, on the reverse strand, counting down.
ATGCCGCAATAAAAATGTGTTTTTAATAATTACCTATTAAATTAATATTATTTTGTAGACCGCCCATTGATTACATTTTTCAAAAAAGCATTTTTTCATTTAACATTCTTAAAAATTAGGTTTTGTGTGAGCGAGAGAGGTGCAAAATGTGACAACGCTCTTAACTGTTAAGCCAATTAACTATCAACTTAAATTGTCCATAATTATTAGATATATTCAAATCACAATGTCATTCTTGGACGTTATACGAAATGGTAAATTGAGTTAGGATGTCAATTTCCCTGACTAAAAAATCTCTCCTCTTGTCATGAAAGCGATCGTCGGATCGCGAGAATACGCGATCGTTGCGATCATTTTTCACTCATTTGTTCGAAAAACCCGAACGAGACCCGACCATAGACGAGGATATCCATGACTAAATAGGTTGTCCACAAAAGATAATTGTGTATATTATGCATAGAACCATCACCGTGGCCATACGCTTTCCTCTCCCAGTCTTCTCTAACTAAATCCCGCACTAAAACTTTTCCAATTCTGTGAGCTTTATATTAATAGGTAACTATCCTATTTCTGTGAAATATATTAAATTACCAATATTATCAGAAACGCTTAATAGAATCGCTTTCCTTTAATGAAATTAATAACACCCAAAATATATTTTTAGTGAAACTTTACCGAACACGTTTAATGTTTCCTATAATTTCGATACCTACTCGATATAATGAAACCACAAACAGGCTTTCAAGTGAAACAGTAATTTCATCGCCGAGTCGATGTCCTGAGCTGTTCGTAACCTTTGCTTTAGTACCTGTCAGCGCTTATTAAAATTTTGACACCTAAAATGGGTGTACTTAAATTACTTTTATAACAATTTACACCTCGAATAATTTTATGATCTAGTTTTGCTAAGTTTGTTGCTCGTTTGCGTCATGTGGTTTTTGTATGGCATTTTATTTGATCACTACCTATTACCCGAGGCTTCATCCGCGTGGATATCAATATTTCCCTATTTGAATCTGATTTTGTTCACAATTTCATAAGTTTTATTTTATTTGCGCGGAATCCTAATTCTTTTTCTAAAATAAAAGTAGCCTAAGTTACTCCTTATAATGTCAGCTGTCTGCTAGTGAAAGTCCCGTCAAAATCGGTCTTGCCGTTACGGAGATTAGTCAGAACAAACAGACAGACAGACAGATAGACAAACAATTTAAAAATTGTTTTTTTTTTGTTGTTGTAATTTACGGTATATACTTTCACATGCAAAAGTAAGTAAAGTAAAAAGCTGTTATTCTGACATTAAAAACGGACACTTTTATTTCACAATTTGATTTATTTGTATAGATGTATAGATAGAAAAACGTATAAATGTGGATAGGAGCATTCTTCTTACAGTCCACTATTGATGGTAGACAGTATACTCGTAATTCTATCTGTCTGTCAGGCCAGTAAAATTCCATAATCTTATAGATGTATGAGGAACAGGGTGTAAAGTTCACTCATCCTCCATAGAAAAGGGAGGATCCTCCGACCAGACGGGTTTTGTGTCTGGTGGGCTACTGCCCGACGGTTGATGTCGGGATGTTGTATATATGCTAGTCGCGCGGTAAACTCTGATTGCGCGATGCAGGATTTTGCGTGACATCAGTGTGATGCGTTCCATTGTGGCGATGTAGATATGGCCGCCACAATCTCTTATAGATTTAATTGGACATTAAAACCATAGACAGATATGTTTTTCTATCTCCAGTATGCCAAAACTGGTTATAAACCATCATGGAACCCAAGAGCATAACTTAACTCATGTACTTAACAACTATAAACGTGATCTATGGCTGCCGGCAAGTTCAATGTACCCAGAGTCACCAATAATTACTTTGGCGACAGAACTTTCAAAAAACGAATACCATATCTGTTGAACAGTCTGCCGGCAGACATAAGGTGTGAAACCAATAAAAACCGATTTAAAAATAAAATAAAAATATATTATTTAGGAATTTTGCAGACAGGCGCAACGCAATACCGCTAGAACATTTTCCATGAAGTTTTCAGAAAAACTGCTCTATCGGTGTCGCATCGCGTCAGTCTGCACGAGCCCTTATGTTATTCTTAGTTTATTTTCAATGTTGATCTTGCAGAGTGATCAAATCTGTCATTGTTAATGGCTTTCTTCTTCATTGTTTAATACCGAGAATCGTAAACTCAAGCAACAATAAATATTATTCAAGCAAAATATTCCGAATATCTCATAACGACGATCCTCAAAATGGAACAAATCGACTCGCGTTTATTAGATCAGAAATTCATAGAGGTGAGATGGTTTGCAGTAAAAACCACTAACTTGATTTAGGAATGTTACATATTTGGTCGTAACTCAAAACTGCCTTCAAAACCGCTCACTTATTCCTTGTAGAATTAGAGCAAATTCTCGCAGCTAAATTGTGGATCATACGACTGACAATTTCCGTTCGACGCGTACTATCGAAGAAACTTACATCTGACCAATTTGAAAACAAAATCCCGTGCACACGATGACCACATCTGTTAGCAAGCGTTACTATAGCGGCCGAGCGCTGCAAGCAAGAATATTCTCTACGGTGTATAGATGTTAATTTCTCCCATGGTATTTATTTATTTAATACTTCATGCACAGAAAAGTACAGAGGCGGACTTAATGCCATAGGCATTTTCTACCAGTCAACCTTTGGGTGATGCAGAGACAAACAGTGGTAGGTGCAATTATGAGAAATTGTGGAATACATATTTATTTAAATATAAAGATACATATATACCTATTAGAAACTATAAATATAGTAATATATACCTAATTATATATAAATAAGTGCAAATAAATATATACATAAATACACGAATATACTAAAACAAATAAGACAAACAATGGGAAAACGTTAACGTTGTGATGATACTGCCAGCTTCTTACGAATGTGCTCGCGAACTTTTATTTTAAAGGATAATCGGTTGGTTGCCATCCTGATTTCCAGGGGGAGCGCATTCTACAGAGAGATAGACTGAACGAAGAAGGAAGAGTGAATAAAGTCTGTGCGATGAGAGGGACATTGAAGAAGGCGATTATTTGATGAACGTAGATTTTTATTGTGGTTGGCACAAATGTACTTAAAGTGGGGGGCAAGATAACTAGGGGAAGTGGGAGAGTCAAGAAATGAAAACAAGGTGGTCAGCACCCTTTGCTCTCTGCGCTGGCGTATAGGCAACCACTTAAGAAGCGACCGATGCGCAGAGACATGATCATATTTACGCAGATAGAAAACGAATCGATTGCAGTAATTGAGAAGACGGTCAAGTTTGTCGAGGAGATCTGCATTCAGGTCATAGTAGCACACATCACCATAATCGATGATAGGGAAAATTAAGGACTGCACAAGCATTGTCTTCGTTCTCGTTGGTAATAAATTTTTCAGTCGGTACAGAGCCCGCAATGTTCCAGTAACCTTCTGGCTGACCCTAGCGACTTGGATACGCCAGTTCAGGGCACTATCAATGTCCAAGCCTAGGTCCTTCACGCCAGTACTAAATGGGACGATTGTACCATTGAAGAGAATTGATGGCAAGGTTGTACTATCCACCTTACTCATACTCCGAGAACTACCGATGATGATTGCCTGACATTTATTAGGGTTTACTGCAGCACCAAATCTATCAGACCAGGTTTGTATGGCTATCAAGTCTCTATTTAATTTGTCGATAGCTTCAGGTATTTCATCAACCTTCCCTTGACAATACAACTGCAAGTCATTAGCATACAGATGATACGCACACTGAAGTTCGGAAGTTATAAGATTAATAAAAATACAAAACAGAAGAGGAGAAAGAATGCCACCTTGAGGAACGCCCGTTACCAAATCACACCAGCATGATGAAGAATCCCCAACCTGGACGGACTGCTGACGTTCCTGAAGGTAAGAGGAGAACCATCCCAGTGTCTCGGGAGAGACCAGAACATTGGACAGAATGGCTAGCAGGATGTCGTGACTGACGGTATTAAAGGCATTCGAGAAATCGACCAACACTAGTGCATGGTACATAGTAAGTTAGTTTGTAGCTGACAAATTGTCCTATGGTCTGTTCCAAACGCACTTGATGAAAAAGAAAACAAATGGACCAGAAAACGTACAGTCGCGGAAAGATACATCGGACCACCATAAGGACTATATCTGCTTGCAGCGCTGGGCCGCTATTGTAACGCTTACCTACGGTCATCAACCAATAGCATCGCAGCTTCAGATTTTTGCTGAGCCCCTTGTTTTTGTAAATGAAAAAAAAAGACCGTAATAAACTAGCTGAGGTTGTGCGTTTTTTTCATTGGAAATAAATATCAATAGGGACCTTAGCGTGGGGCAAAAAAGGCCGCAAAAAAAAACAAAGTATGACGTATTTTACAAAATCTACAGCTTACACTTTCACTGTCAGGTAATATAGCACATCTGTTGAGATACCCCGTTATGGAATGCTCGGAATGCTACACAAATAATGACCCTGAAATAGCATAATAAATAGCAATAGATAACCTTTGACGATCTGTTCTTCTGTTTAAACTGTATTACGATTTGTGCTTTCCTACCATAAAAGTTAAAATACCAATTTCTAAGAGGCCTGAGATCCGACGCACATTATGGCGAGGTTACAGTTGTCAGTGCCAAACAAAAATCAACATTGCAGGCCTTAAAATAAAGTCGAAAATGAATAACCTGAGATGTGCACCTTTTCCGCTTAGATACGCTCTCGAGCTAACGGAAGTTTATTTATTCTCAACTTTGTTTCAACTTCAGCAAGGTAGATATTTGTTTGGCAGTGATGACCGCGCTGCCGCAGATGCGCAGATGAGAAACCCTAGATGGCTAAGTAGAGGCATAAAATTGTGCTCGAAAAGGAAACGTCAACTACATACTTTCAAAGTAAAGATGAACTTGCAAGTCCTAAACAAAAACACACATTAAGGAATTTACAAAAAAACTAAAAAAGGTATTATGAAAAAAAGAAAAGCACACAACAAATATTATGTTAATTCAGCTATAAACAAGGGGAAAGTGGTTGGAAAAATTATGAATAATTATAATTAGGGAATGCAATCTCGTGCTGATCTCGGCCATATTTACCGAGATTAATCTCGAAAATCGAACGAGATCTCGAGAAATTAAAGAGATTGCTCCAGAGCGTGAAAACGTGTCTTTTCGAAGGCTGGCACTTGTAAACTACGAACTAAATACCTACTTAATAAGCAGCGGCAGTCTAAATTATTGTAGGTATACAAATAAAAAACAGACTATTAGACACAATACAGACTACAGACTAGTAGACAATAAGTTTGTTGTTACATACATACATACATAAACTCACGCCTTCTTCCCATGGGGGTAGGCAGAAACTACAGAACGCCACCTGCTACGATCCTTACATACTCCTTTTGCCTCGTTTACATTCATACATCTGGTCATACACGCACGCCGGTTGCGAGTACTACGCACCTGACCTTTCTGAAGAACAGCACCAATAAGGTCACTATATGTCTTCCTAGGGCATCCCCTTCCGGCGTTTCCACTCACATCTGCCGTGTAAATACCTTATGTTAGTCGACTTTCATTCATCCTCTCAACATGACCAAACCATCTAAGCATACTCTTTTCAATTTTTGTCACTACATCTTCTTTTAAACCGCACCGTTGCCTTATCACATCATTTCTCAGTCTATCATTTATAGTCACACTACACATGCTTCGCAAGGAACGCATTTCCACAGCATTTATTCTACTTTCATGCTTCTTTTGCCATACCCAACATTCACTTCCATACATAAGCGTAGGCACCAGCACACCATTGTGAACAGCCAGTCGGGCCTTTTTGGACATTAACTGGTTGGTCACAACTGCATGTATAGCACCATTCACTTTATTTCCCGCATTTACTCTCCTTTCCACATCTTCATCTATCTTTCCATCCCTTGTAAACAGACTCCCCAAATATACAAACTCACTTACTTGCTCCACACTTTTATCATTTATTTTCACATCACACATCGATACGTCCTCTTCTTTTTCAAACACCATGACCTTCGTCTTATTCACATTTATATTCATCCCTTTCATCTTGTATGCTTCATCCATGACAGTCACCATGTCTTGCAACTGTTCTGCTGACGATGCAAGTAGAACTTGATCATTTGCGTAGAGAAGGCATTTGACAAGCAAATCATTCATCCTCAATCCGCACTCACCCTCTTTCAAATTTGTCAGACAACTATCCATGTACAAGTTGAACAGCCATGGTGACGCTACACAACCCTGTCTAACACCCCTCGAGATGCAGAACCAGTCCGTGTATGCCCCATTTATCCTAACACAAGCACTGGAATCCTTGTATAAAGATTTCAGTGCCCGTTGTTATTTGCTCAATAATAAGGGCAAGATTCATAAACAAAACTGAGCTGAGCCGATGCCACGCGCCGGTGTATTGACAAGCTGAGCTGTGCTATGCAAGCAATTCGAATACGAATGTGATCATTATTCGTATCTAAATAATGTTCCTATTCGTATGAAACGCTCGGTTTACTTAGCAAAGTATAAGTGCGGTTTTGTGAATCTCGCCCTAACACTAGAATTTTAATATTATGTAATGATTATACAAGGTTTAATTTTAAACAGTGTTAATCTCTTAAGGGGTCATTGTATTTATCATTAAGAACAACTTTTACTATGGGACCAAACCCGAAATCGCGAAAAAAAATCAGGTGTTTCCTACATTTTGACGAGTTAACACATTAACTGCCATGGGGGTCACCGGTGACCGGCACTATTCTATTCCATTTGGGCCGCGACGGTCACCGGTGCCCGGCAAGATGGACCGATTTTCGATTGAGCTCTGTTCGTCGCCGGTCACTCGCACGTAGCATTTTTACATGTAAAGTGACCCGCGCGGCGCCCAGGAACATACCTTACCACTTGGTTTTAAAATTTTCTTCATAGCTTTTTCAAAATATGCATATAATTTAAAAAAAATATTGTGTACATATATACCAGAACATATACTATGTATATGTATACCAAATGGCCCAAAATGAAACATATATATCAAATTTGCTTGGCGATTAATGTGTTAAACTACATTTCGAGCCTAGTTGAACTTTATTTCTATTGATATCATGTTCATATTCGTATGAAACACTTACCTAGCCATAGCGATCATTTTATTACCCATTCGTAGTAAATATTCAAACCGCTCTCTATTGTCATGAGTCTAACTGTAGTTGAGTAGTTCTATTATCATTTATCAACTAACTAAATCGAAATACACAGTATTACTTAATAATTTGGGTAGAAGAAAACGCCAGTTTAAATCAAATCAAATGAAAAGTCATTTATAGAAATTAGGCTGAGAATCAGCACTAACGTCAAAATTACATAAGACAGTCCCCAAAACGCCCGCCCTTCACCACTGCCTAGTGCTTTAGGTGGGAAGAATAAGCGGCGCAACAAACTCCCCAGCAGCACAGCTGTCTGTTTAATTAGAAAAACTTGATTCTATACAATAGTAATGCAAAATAATTTACATTACGCAACACTAAAACATTAAATAAAATTATTTGCCATATGTCAACTAGCACAGGCCAATATACCAACAAAAAAAAAAAAGACATCGAAAACTATAAGTACTCAAGCAGAAATAAAAATTTTAAAAATGTTTAGTCCTTCCTCCCGCAGAAACAAGATTTCATGCCTTTGTAGTGTGGCGTCAGACGGTACGAAGATATGGTTTATAAATGCTACGTAAATACGTTACTTAGTTGTTACCGAAAGGTCTGGCAACTGAACCCGAGAATTTAGTTCAAACAAAATGTAAAGTATAAAAACATTAAAAACTTTCACTTTCTTGTTTTTTTTGTTTTATTTTATTCCTATTGATCGAAAAAAGGTCGTCAGACATCTGTGATCATTGTTACAGAAGCCTAAGGGAATGTATTTTTGTTTTATTGGTCGACGCAAAAAGGGGTGTAAAACAGACGTAGTCAGTGTGTGCACGGGATTTTGTTTTCAAACTGGGTCGATGAAAGTTTCCCCCATAGTACCTATGGATACCTATTTGTAGTGCCACCTACAAATTGAGTGCTTTGATTTTTGAATGAGAATCCTAAACTCGAAATTCTAATTTAAAATAACCTTAAAGATGTTTAATTACACGGGGTCAAATTAAATTAGCTAGCGAAACTTCGCAGACGTGATGTGTATCGATATTTAAATCCGACAAAACGAAAAAAAATATACATTGCTTTTTATTGGGGTTCCATTGTGGCGATGTAGATATGCCGCCACAACACTATCAATCACAATCTCAATGATTTTGAAGCATATTGCTAATCCATTGCTTCATATGTACGAAAAACTCGTCGGCTCAACAACGTAAATAACGCAATGAATATTGTTGAACTGTCAAATTGAAACACTATTCCTACTGTAAGTGTGTTACGCAATTGCCCCGCTGGTTTTAACCATTCTATTGAATTATCTAAAAGATGGCGTTTAAGACACAACTGCTCCAAGTCAAATTCATAAGCTCGTGAATGCGATAGAGACGAGTCTCGATATCGCGTGCAAAATACCCCGCCATTGTTCTCGTCGACGATGTAAAAAACCAAAAACCCATCTGCGAGAAAAATCGCCTAACATTAAGCTACGACCTAACTAATGATGCCTATTACTTGCTCCAACGTTAATTGGATGGTATCCTTTAGACACTTGTGTTCAGCTTGATATGGGTCAACCCAATGGCCGTTTTAACCTCCACCTGGCCCAATAGTTAAAAAAATCAAACCTAATGAGATCTCTGGAGTGTGTGAAAAGAGCTTTCTCCAATGACGACATTCATATTTACGCTCGGTGTACAGTAGGCTGCGAATCAGTCTTACAAAACCAGTATAAGCTTGCCTCTTATTCTACTGAAACTCAAGCTCAAAATGTCATCACTGAGATGCATCCTACTGTACCCTAGGCATTGAGCTCCGCTACAAGTTTTGTTGACTATCGTTTTCCTTTAAGTATGTATTACATATTCTGCGTGACACTGCAGAATATGAACAGACAACATACTTACATATTAGAGGCCTATGTCCACAGCTGGACATAGGCCTCTCCCAGGCTGCGCCACAACACCCAGCTATCTGTTTAAGGTCTTCGGTCAATCTAGCTGGAGGGTGTTCCACCCCACACTACGCTTGCCGAAACGCGGTTTCAACTCCAGCACCCTAATTGCGTAACACACTATCAATCGAACAATTATACGAGTTCATGTAATTGTTTATTTTATTTGACTGTCGTTTCGATCAAACTCCTACTTTTCGGGGTATATCTGTTCCTGTAACAGATCGGCTCGAGCTCCTAGGCATGGAGTTGACATCATGTCTCAACTTCGGTGCCACCATCGAGTACAAAGCTCAAACTGCGGCCAAGAAGCTGGGCATCCTGAATAGGGTGAAGCGATACTTTACGCCTGGACAGCTTTTAATTCTCTACAAAGCGCAAGTCCGATCCTGCATGGAGTATTGCAGCCACCTTTGGGATGGCTCGGCCAAATACCAACTTGCCGCGCTTGACTCGTTGGAACGCAGAGCTAAGAGGCTCATTGGCGACGTAAGACTGGTAGATGCCAAGCTTCACAGCTTGGCTCATCGCCGCAAGGTTGCCTGCTTGTTGGTCTTCTACAGATTATACTTCGGGGAGTGTGCTCAAGAACTCCACGACCTCATTCCGCCGGCCCCCTTCTATCAGCGGACATCTAGACGCACTGCAGGTTACCATCCTTACCTAGTTGCTATTCCACCAATTCGCACTAAGCGTTTCCAAATGTCTTTTGTGATGCACACAGCAAAGGAGTGGAACTCTCTGCCTGCGTCTGTGTTTCCGAACGCATACAACCCCGATCTCTTCAAAGTGAGAGTAAACAGGCTTCTTCTGGGTAAGCTCGCTCCATCGTCGACTTTGTCTCTGTCATCTCTTACCTAGACTAGAGTCAAGAGCAAACCTATCTCAAATAAAAAAAAATAAAAAAGACTGTATATGTTAATTTATTTTAATTTTATTGTCATTTATTATTGAATTGATCTACTCATTACAATGTTTTTTTTTTTATATGAGTTGTATTGCAATATGTGGTTAGCTAGCGAACTCGACAATTGATCATATTATTCTTGCCCGAGCAACCAGCAGCAAGTTCGTCATGCTCCCTTAGATGTCACTGCTTACGGTAGCGTCGGGGGTCGGGTTGCCTCCGTCCCTCAAATATGGCGAGGCGCGTAATGGCTAATCTTTGCGTCATGCTCGTGAACTGGTGCTGCTTGTGGTGACTGGTCGTTTTGCTGATCTTGGTTTTTTTAATTGTTATTAGTTATTAACTGCTTATTTATTTTACTTCGATGGTTCTAGCGTTCATTTGTGACTTATAGCTATATGTAAGTGGGCACGCCCTTTATGCCTAGAGGCTTTTATTTAGGTAAAAAGTTCTTTTACGTTTTTAGTTTTTAATTTTATTTCTGCTTGAGTATAGTTTCGATGTATTTTTTTATTTTTTTTTTATTGGTATATTGACGTGTGCTAGCTGACACATAGCAAGTAAATATGTAAATAATTTTGCATACTATTGTATAGAATCAAGTTTTACTAACCAAACAGACAGCTGTACTGGAGTTTGTTGCGCCACTTCTTCATCCTAGCTAAATTACTAGGAAGTGGTGAAGGGCGGGCATTTTGGGGAACTGTCTTATGTAATTTTTGACTTTTGAAAAGTGCTGATTCTCAGCCTAGTTTGAATAAATGACTTTTGATTTTATTTTGAATCATAATCTGAATGATTTTGAAACATATTGCTAATCCATTGCTTCATGTGTTCGAATAAATTGTCTACTCAACAACGTATATAATGCAATGAATGTTATTAAACTGTCAAAATGAAACTGATTCCTACTGTAAGTGTTTTACGCAATTAGCGTGCAGGACTCGTCTGTTCTACCGGCCGAAGGACCGATAGTCCTTCGACATTGCCCACTACCACTTTAGCTTGCGCAAGCTACGTGAGTGACGTTACTACAACAAACATAACATTACGCCGTAAAGGGGTTGACAGAGATACATATCTTCATTTCGCACGTTATTTTTTAAGTTCTACCTAGCGACCCGCCTGCTGCTTTGCACGGATGCAAGCAATGTACTGATGTGGCGACATGTAAAAGTATTGAGAATTCTGAGCTTTATCAAAGTTAAATATTAATATTTTATATACATGAAACTTCCTGAATAAATTCTGTAAATGATGGTGAAAACCGCATCAAAATCCGTTGCGTGGTTTAGGAGTTACCCTATATACAGACAGATGCGGAAAGCGACTTAGCGATGTCATAAGATACCTACACAATATACTAAAATAACATTTTAATAAAACTCCCTCGTCCCCCGACCCGTCGTCAACTGTCGCGTTGAATCACCCGCCCGCGATATTACTTCGTTTTCACTTAGTGTTCTTTCTGACTTTTTTCTTTTTGCTCGGCTCCTTAGGATCGTAGCGTAATGTTAAATAGTCTATAATTATCCTCGAGAATTGGGCTACCAAATGCAAAAAGAATTTTTCAAAACCGACTTTTGTTTATAATTTCGTGGGTTTTAATTTTTTCGTACGGAACCCTAATATTTTTTTTTAAATAACAGTAGCCTTAGTAACATCAGATAACTGGCATTTCGGAGATTAGCCGGAACAAACAGACAGACAGACAAAAATGTGAAAAATTGCTTTTTTGTTATAAGTACCGTTTGTTTATATTTATTTACTCATTCATTTTGTAAAAAGTTGTTATTTTGACATTACAAACAGACATTTCAATTTTATTTATTTGTATAGACTGTGTAGACACAGTTTATACAAATAAATAAAATTGAAATGTCTGTTGCGGTTTTCACCGCAACAAAATTCGTTGCGCAGTTTAGGAGGAGATATCGGATATACAGACAGACGAGGAAAGTGACTTTATTTTATACTATGTAGAGAAGAGATGTAGTCAACCCTAGTGTCATTACCCGGCACAAATCGAAACTTCAGTATATTACTATGAATTGCCTAGTTAGAATAGGTACCTACCCAATAACAGTTTAGCTTATCAGACCCAGTCAAAAGTAATAATACCAGCCTGTTGCTGTCCCACTGCAGAGCATAGACCTTTTCCCATACAAATGATTCATAATCCAAACCTATAAATAGACAACATAATTAATAACAATATCAGCTATAACTACAGGCTTATGGCTTAGTAATAACAGCCGCACGGGTCAATCGAGGTTAAGCTACGCTTGCCATGGTTGGTCTGTGGATGAGTGACCGTCTTTACATACCAAGACCCCTCCGTGCCTCGGAAAGCACGTTAAACCGTTGATCCCGGCTGTCATTTGTAGATCTTTGACAGTCGTTACGGGTCGTCAGAAGCCCGAAAGTCTGACAATCAGACTTACCAAGGGGTATCGTATTACCCAGTAACTGGGTTGTGGAGGTCAGATAGGCAGTCGCGCACTGCTTCAGCTGCATCCGGTTTGACTGGAAGCCGACTCCAAGATATAGTTGGGAAGAGGCTAGGTAGATGAGGTGATAAATTACAGGGCAAAGGCCTCTTCTCATAAGAAATAGGGTACACGTGGCGTGTAGTGAATTATTTCCCATTATTTCAGTCGGCTTGTTAGCAAATCCTTTCAGTTTGAAGCACAAAGTTGCTTGTTTGTCGAAAACAAAACTATGAGGGTTTGTTTTGTGGTTTTCAAAGGGATAATATAGAATGGCACGTGTAAGGAAACTGAACCCCTGTATACAGGGTTATTTTAAATTGGCTAGCTAAACTCCGCAGACGCGATGAGTATCGATATCTAAACACGATAAAATAATAAGATTTGATGTTTTTTTTGGAAGGTCAACGAAAAACTGTTTTCATAATTAGGTTTTTTTTTTATTTGAGATAGGTTTGGTCTTGACTCTAGTCTAGGTCAGAGATGACAGAGACAAAGTCGACGATGGAGTGAGCTTACCCAGAAGAAGCCTGTTAACTCTCACTTTGAAGAGATCGGGGTTGTATGCGTTCGGAAACACAGACGCAGGCCGAGAGTTCCCCTGGAGTTGCATCAGGGAGGCACTCCGGTATCACCGAGTGCCGACCTACCTCTGTCGCGTGGTCGAGGCCTATCTGACGGACAGGGCCGTCATCTACCCCGGTCACCGGGGAGAGTGGAACCGGCGAGAGATGTCGTGCGGTGTCCCGCAGGGATCGGTTCTGGGACCGCATCTGTGGGACATCGGGTACGACTGGGTGCTGCGCGCCGACCTCCCTGGTGGCGTCAGCGTAGTTTGCTACGCTGACGACACGCTGGTCCTGGCGCAGGGGAGGTCGCACCAGGCGGCGGCCGAATTAGCGGCACGCGGGGTTGCGACAATCGTAGAGAGGATCCGGCAATTGGGACTCGAGGTGGCCTTGCACAAGTCCGAGGCCATGTGTTTTCATGGTCCTCGGAACGCGCCACCATCGGGTTCCCAAATAACGGTAGGAGGGGTTCTCATCGGTGTCGAGTCGACGATGAAGTACCTGGGACTCGTCCTCGACAGCCGGTGGAATTTCGTGGAGCATTTCCGACGTTTGGCTCCCAGACTGGAGCGGGCCGGGGCTGCCTTGGGGCGGCTCCTGCCCAATCTGGGGGGTCCAAACGCCTCCTGCCGGAGGCTCTACGCGGGGGTCGTGCGGTCCATGGCCCTTTACGGAGCTCCGGTGTGGGCGCGTTCCGTGAGGCGGCGACCGGTCCGTCGGTTGAACGCGTCCCAGCGGGTCATGGCCATCCGGTTAGCCCGGGGATACCGCACGGTCTCCGGGGAGGCGGCGAACCTCCTTGCCGGATTACCGCCATGGGATCTGGAGGCAAAAGTCCTCGCGCACATCTGGGAGTGGCGCGAGGAGGCAGGACGCCGGGGCGTAACTCCGTTGCCGCGAGAAATCGCGGCACGGCGGACAGAGCTTCGGCAGGATCTCATGGCGGCATGGAGAGTGCGATTGTCGCAACCCAGCGCTGGGCACGCCACAATTGCGGCGATAAGTCCCCTCTTTGAGGAGTGGCTGGAGAGGCGCCACGGCGTCCTCACCTTCCGCCTGACGCAGGTCCTCACCGGACACGGGTGCTTCGGGAGGTACCTGTTCCGGATAAGGCGGGAGGAAACGCCCGGGTGTCACCACTGTGTGGATCGCCCGGAGGACACGGTGGAGCATACGGTGGAAGTCTGCCCGGCTTGGGCGGGGCACCGCCGTGTCCTCGCGGAAGCGATCGGCGGCGGCGATCTCTCGCGTCCGGCCCTGGTCCAGGCCATGGTACGGAGCGAGAGTGCATGGGAAGCCATTACCTCCTTCTGCGAAGCAGTAATGCTCGTGAAGGAGGAGGCGGGACGCGTGAGGGAGAGGCAAGCTTTGCACCCTCACGCCCCTAGTCGCCGCAGGAGACGCCCTGGGCGTCGGGAATCGGCAGCCGATTCCCGGCCACCGTAGGCGCGGGCTTGCGGACGGCGAGCAATGGGTAGCTCGCCGTCCGGTAAGGACCAGGCCCGAGTCGACGGCGCGTCGTGTTCCACGCGCGCCTCAAAGAGATGTCAGCACTATTGACGGGGTCCGCTAGGGCCGATGCCAGCTAGGGTTGCGGGATGTTCGAAAGAGTTACCGTGGCCCCGGCACAGGCAACAGAAGGAACACGGGTGGGTTTTAGTCAGTAAAAGTCTGACACGCCCTCCCGCTCCGCCCAGAGCGGGAGAAGTCATTTGATGATTTCCCATCCACAAAAAAAAACAAAAAAAAAAAAAAAAAAAAAAAAAAGGCCGAGAGTTCCACTCCTTTGCTGTGCGCATCAGCAAAAATCAGCAAAAAAGCTTAGAACCTACGTAGATAACGTTATAATAAAAGAAATCGTGAAATCTTATGCATAATTAAGAAATGTTTTCTAGCATAAAAATGTCCTAGAACCAAAAATTCGAGGACATGTGACATCTACCAGCCCGCATAGGGCCCACGTGGTAGATTACAGCCCACTCCCTCTCGAAGACAGGAGGCCTGTGTCCCAGCAGTGGGAACATTATAGGCTGATTATGCTATGCTTATGCATTATTATGTAGCGTTCACATGAATCATTAGGATGTCATAGACCCAAAAAAAAAATTTGGATCACTATATTGTAGAACAAATATAAAACAGCTTGCTCCATTTTATAGAATGTTTTCAAGCTACAACGGTGTGGCGGCATTTTGATATTTTCTCTGAGATGTTAGTATCAGCCAAAATTAAAATTAAGATGAGCCGGTGCAGCCATTCCACTGATAATAATTAGTCCAATGGAAGCATATTATTTATAAGCTTATTTATAATTAGTTTTAACCACCATTGTACATGCTGTATCCACTATTTTAGGGCATGCAGTGTTATGTGTATTTTTATGTTTACCTAGTACGTAAGTTATATTGTACTAGATAAAACGTCCCACGTGTAAAATATCCCACAAGAACATACTACCGAGATTAAAAGGAAGCAAAGCGATGATCGCATACCTAATAGCCGAGGAAAACGTCATTGGCATTGGTCCTAGCGCTGCGCCGCCGTCAACTATAATTATTTTGTTACGCGTAATTTTAAAACTGTGATATCTTTTAAAGTATTCATTTAAATGATAAATTTAAATGATGTCAATTTAAAATGAATGCCCAATTCAAATAACATATTTTATTGGAAAAGGATTAATGCAAACCGGTCACAATAGCTTCGGAAATAATAATTAAATTATCAAATTCTGAAAGATAAAAATGGTTTCTGTGGGTCATCCTTAGAAGATTGACATAATTATGCTATTGCGGATTTTTTTAGTTGATCTTTTTAAGATGTATTAATCCTTTAGAAATCCTCTTACATTTTACGAGGCGCACGCCAGTAAAACTCCCAGTCGGCATGTTTTTTCACACAAAACCTTAATGAATAAAAAAAAAACTTAAACCTTTCTCATGAATCGCTCCGTCCATTGGTGAAAACCGTTTGAAAATCACATCGGTGGTTATTGAGTTTATTGCGTTCAGACAGGCGGACAGACGCGGCAGGGGGGCTATGCTTTATAATATGTAAGGATTTATTGATTAACTAGCTGTGCCCCACGACTTCGTTTGCGTGGATGTCGTAAGATACACAATATACTAAAATACAGCCAAATTGTAATAAAACTGCCTCGTCGTTCTTTATGACTTTTTTCTTTTTGCTCGGCTCCTAAGGGTCGTAGCGTGATGTTAAATAGCCGATAACTATCCTCGAGAATTGGGCTACCAAATGCAAAAACAAATCCGACTTTTTGTTCACAATTTCATGTGTTTTAATTTTATTGCGCGGAACTCTAATTATTTTTCTTAAATAAAAGTAGGCTTAGTTACCCACCGTAACATCAGCTATCTGTCAGTGAAAGTCCCGTCAAAATCGCTCTAGCCGTTTTGGAGATAAGCCGGAACAAACAGACAGACAGACAAAAATGTTAAAAATTGCTTTTTTGTTATAAGTACCGTTTATACTTTCTTATGCATTTAGTAAAACGTAGTTATATTGACATTACAAACAGACACTTCAATTTTATTTATTTGTATAGATTCATTTATAGACTTATTTTATAATTTATTTATCAAAGGAAAAATTTAATTTTCTTATAAACTGTTCCTCCCTTTTCACCCCGAATAGGGTTGATTGAAAAAATCTTCAATCATGTTTTTCATCATTTAATGTTTAGATTACATTTGACTCAATCCAGACACGCAGTGAAATCCTCCCCAAAAACTTAAATTACTCCCTTTTGCTGTCGATTTTCGATAAACTCAAAAACATTGTCTAAAATAAATAAATAAAAAAGTAAATAGTCAATTTAAAGAAAAAATATAGTAGTAAATTTTTTGTCAAAAGTATTGATACAAACTGTAGCCCCCCTTTTCATCCCCAGTTTCCATTATTTGACTTATAGGTTATATAAACAAAACTTAAAGTTAATCAAGCCATGCAGTAAAATCCTCCTCTGTAAAACTGACTACCTCTTTTCACCCCGTCAGGGGTACATTTTCGAAAAACCCTGATACACATTATTTTTGGTTTTAAGTACCGACCGCGCGTTAGAATTCTTCCATATAAACGTTAACACTCCTTAACTCTCCTGTGAGGGGTAGTTTTGAAAAACTAATAATAAGGAACTTTATTGTTCAAGTTTATTAACCAAATGAATAAGATTATTTTCCCCCATTTTGTTTCTTTTTGTGTTTGTGTTCTTTTTTTTGCGTCATGTTTACCGCAAATAAACGTATTTTCTTTTTCTTTTCTTTTTTCTTCTTTTTCATATAAACTTTATCGCTCCTGTTCACCCCTCCAAAGGGGTTAATTATTAAAACATCGCTTGTGACATTTCCATTATTTGACTTATAGGAATTCATACCAATTTTCGAGTTTATCAAACCACGCAATAAAACCATCCCATCTAAAATTGATTACCCCTTTCCCCCCGTTAGGGGCAGATTTTTTTGAAAACCCTGACAGACGTTTTACTTTATTTCCGATCTTAAGTATAAATATCGACTTTCAAGTTAATCGTACCGCGCGCTAAAATTTTTCCATACAAACTTTGATACCCTCAGGAGTTGAAATAAGCCAAAAATGACTAACTTTAATCTTTACTTAGATAAGCATTCGTACCGAGTATCAAGTTAATTAACTTAAGAAATAAGATTTTTCTAACAAAAGAAATCCCCCTTTTTACCCTCTTAGGGGTCAAAAATCCTTTCTAAGTGGATGCCTACACTATGTAGTATTTATTTATTTATTTATTTATTTAAACTTTTCACACTTAAAAAAGTACAAAGGCGGACTTAATGCCTTAGGCATTCTCTACTAGTATCTATGTGCAAAATTTCAAGTCTCTATTGTGATAAACATGTCTCATAATTTTACTTGAAGAGTATGTGTACCAATTTTCGATCGACTCGGAGAATAAAAAGTTTCACAGAAAATTCAACCCCCCATTTCACCCTTTTAGAGGTGGAATTTCGAAAAACCCTTTCTTAGTGGATACTTACTTTTTACAAAGAATACACCCTCTAATTTTCATGTCTCTAGGACTGGTGGTGGTGGTTTAGGCTGTGCGTTGATATATCAGTCAGTCAGTCAGTGATTCAGTCAGGAGCTAGACCACCACCTCAACACAGTATTATTTTAATCTTACTTGAGTGTGGGAAAGAGATGGAGCTAGACGTCCTGTATAGCTCCATCTCTTTCTCACACTGAAGTAACATTAAAATAATACTGCTTTAAGAGGTGGTTAGCCGCCAGGACTTTAAATATAATACAGATTGCCCGATTCGTGAACCAATAATAACAATAAAAAAGAGACTGTTTGATAGATTGTACTGAATTGAATTCTGAATAAATATCCGTTATTCGAGGCGTGATCAAAGTTGGTTTCATCTCCATATTTCTTACTAATTTGAAGGCAATGTTTTTGTATAAGGCCTGAAGCTACGAGTATCTTTGGAATCAAATTACATTACGCTTGTCTTGTTGACTTTTTGTTGGCTAAAATAAAATTGTAGAACTATCTCTTATTTGAGAGCGTTATTCAAACCTGTTCACTATTATAATACTGTACAACAGTACACATTATGTATCTAAATTAATTCTATATCATAAATTAAATTTAAAGTCTCCAAATTCAGCCATTGACAACAAATTGAACGTGCAACATCATACATGTGGTAGAAGTGAAACTTCAAAAAAAAAAAAAACAAAATTTGAAAGATTTAGTGAGAGAGACAGAGGGAGATACATTTTTTTTTCTCTCTCATGTAACGAAATGTGCCTAAACGTCCTTCAAATCCTCGTCCGATTACCGAATCGCTGCCTAAGAAGTTTCACTTCAAAAGGGCTAACATTTTACATATTAGCTGTTGCCCGCGGCTTCGCCCGCGTGGATGTCAATACTTCCCTGTTAGAATCTGATTTAGTTCACAATTTCATGGATTTAAATTTTTTGCGTGGAACCCTAATTATTAAAAAAAAATAAAGTAGCCTAAGTTACTTCTTATAACATCAGGTATCTGCCAGAGGAAATCCCGTCAAAATCGGTCCAGCCGTTTCGAAGATTAGCCGGAACAAACACACAGACAGACAACAAAATTTGAAATAGTTTTTTTGTTATAAGTACCGTATATACCTTCATATGCATTTAGTAAGAAGCTGTTATTGTGACATTACAAACAGACACTTCAGTTTTATTTAATTGTATAGATGTATACATTGTGGACGCTATGGGGACCGTCCGCTTCTTTTAGTACCTATTTCATAGCTAGTGTTTCCTAAGACTACGGTGGCCGCCACATAGCGTCCGGAAATTACCGTCAAATGACGTCACTGAAACGTTACTTATGAAAGTAAGTTGAGATGTTTCCCTAGAGAGAGTTTTTTGACACCGTAAAGTTAAACCCCGGTTCAATTTTTGTGACGGCCGTCACTGCAGCCGTTATTAGGCGGCCACCGCTCGTCTGAAAAACAGTAGTTTAACTCCCAGTAACACTATCTGTAATTTTACGAATTCGTCTTTACACCAAAGAAACATTGCAGTGAAGCGACATGTAAGGAATATTACCAACATCTCCTACATGAGTGACAAGATAGTTTTACGTTCGCTGGGCAAAGGATTAAAAAAAAATGCGCGTGCAGCAGCGTACACGTTATAAAAGTGAAACTTCTTAAAAATAAATAATAGGAGAGATTTAGTGTGAGAGACAGAGAGAGTTACATATCTTTCTTCTGTCTCATGTAACGAAATGTGTCTAAACGTGACGCGTCCTTGAATTTTCAGTCTCAATTTGGCACTATAGACAATATTTGCCGATACAGTTCTAACACACACCAAAACCCCTCCGTGCTTCGGAAAGCACCTTAAGCTGTGATCATGACTGTGATTCGTAGATATTTGAGAGTCGTTACGGGTAGTCAGAGGCCCGAAATTCTGACAACCAGTCTTACCAAGGGTTATCATATTACCCAGTAACTGGGTTGTGGAGGTCAGATAGGCAGTTGATCAATTTAAAATACAGCAAATTTAGCTGCATCCGGTTAGACTGAAATCCGACCCTATCATTATTACGTAGTTGGGAAAAGGCTAGGCAGATGATGATCGTTGTAATTCTAGAGCAAAAAATCTATGCTACCAATATTTTCAACCCCAAAATCTTCTGTTACGAACTCAACATCGTCGAGTTAATTTAGTTCATGTCGACAATCGTCACAACTTAATTTCCTCCCTCGGTTTTGACCTGAATTCACTGACCGTATTCAGGAAATCCTAGATGTTCACAAGGTATAATTTTAACTAACTCAAAAGTGTTGAAGTCTAAAGATGCCTTTAGAATATTTCAGTGGGAACAGGCAAGGTTAATTATTTTTATGTATACAAATCAATATAATTTAAGTGTCTGTTTGTAATGTCAAAATAACCACTTTTTACTAAATGTATAATTATGCAAGTGTATAACAATAAAACAATTTTTTTAAATTTTATCTGTCTGTCTGTTTGTTCCGGCTAATATCCGAAATGGCTGGACTGATATTGACGGGACTTTCACTGGCAGATGTAATAAGGAGTAACTAAGCCACCTTTATTGTGGAAAATAGAAATAAGTTTCCGCGCAAAAAAAAAACCCATGAAATTGTGAATAAATAGTGTGGGTGGGCGATGCAACGCGGCCGGCCAGTCGGTAAAATGTGGCTGTTATTTTAGTATATAGGCACAGATAGTTTAAAAATAAAAATAATATAGTAGCCCACCGGTATCGGGAATAGGATCATTGAGATTATTATTAAACTTTCAGTCAGCCCCGACATACTGGGTAACTATTATTTTGTCACTGTTTTCATTCACTCATATAGACATCTATCTCTCTTAAAAGTGTCTTAAATGATGTAAGTACATCAGAAATACACATCATTTCACTTCTTTTTCTCCCTCTTAGTTGTCTTTTACATAAAAACCCGGCCAAGAGCGTGTTGGACCACGCACAATGAAGGGTTCCGTAGTCTGTATGAATTTATCCCAGGAACAAACTTAATATTGTAGTTGAAAAACATGTTCTTACATACATTCCAACGGCAAATGTAAGTTTGTACGCACAATTGGGACACTTAGTGGGAGATTTTTTATTTTAAGACCCATAGACTTCTTATAGGTTTCCCTGTAAGTAATCTATAATTTTATTATAGAACTATTTTCTGTATTTTTTATCTGTGTTGGTGGTGTGTCAATTTTCATCTATTTTCATTTTTTTTTATAACAAACTAAGTATTTATTTTAAAATTATAAAACCCCCTCCACCCCTCCCTTTCATTTGATATGTCATACGGTACAGTGTGCAAAACTTTGTTTTAAATTTTCTTGTCTATTAAAAAAATCATTTATTTACGTAACACGTCCGTGTTTGGTTCACAGAAATTGATAAGTGTACTTCTCAACTTAATCAGTCTATTAGATATGAATCAAATTGGCTGTAGTAGACGGACAGACAGACCTACAGACACACGAGTGATCCTATTAGGGTTCCGTTTTTTCATTTGGACATACGGAACCCTAAAAACGGATGAAAGAGATTAGTTTTTTACAAAAAAATAATGTAAAATGAAGGATTAAGTTTCAAGTTTAATAGCAAAATATCAGTTAGCCGTAGTGTGCTAACCTTCCTCTTAAATCTCGAACCGCAAACATTCTGGGATGCCATGGCAACGTCGCCAGGTCGCGCTGCCGACTAAATGTAGGTGTAGGTAGGTAGCTCATCTGGTGTCCGCTTGGTTATGCAGCCAACTTATACATTTTGTTAGCGACGCGACCTCCCTGCGCCGCCAATCCACCATGGCGTCCTGTGCGGTATGGCTCTCAATCTCACGAATGTATAAACCAATACTGTTACGACCCACAATTTTCATGAAGCGTTTGAATGTAGCAACTTCTCACAAAGTGTTTCAGGGCCTATACTACCTCAAATGGCTTAGCACGATCCTCCGTTATGTCGAAAATACTGCAGCATTAATTTTGAAATAAATATATGGTAAAGTTGAGGATTAATGTTAAGTCTTATGTTTGGCGAAAACACGATTCCATAAAATTTTCTCGATAGAAAAAAATCTCAAAGTTACCTCTAAACTGAACTATAAACCGTTGGCAATCCTACAATACTTCAAATAAGATCATGAAACTTTTTATACTTACTGAACTAACTATAAAGCAGGTCTTATGTTATTTATTTTTTTTAAATTACTATTATTTTCACCGTAAAAAGCAATTACCTAAACTATCGGCGCTGCTTGCCGCCCAGCACCGCACTCAGTCCCGCTCTCACTCAGTCCGCGCGCAGTATCGTGCGAGCGAGATAAAGAGTGAATTTTAGCTGAGGTAGTATAGGCTCTTAATCAAATGAATTTATTGGAAGCACTTTATAACCCACCGATTTTTTATAGCTGCTATTTTTTTTTTTTGGTAGATTATACCCTGTGGTAGTGTATTTTTGAAATCCGCAAAACTAGCAAATCCTAGGAGCCGAGAAAAAAAAACTTCACGTAGCGGGTCTAAATTGGTTTCCAAACAATCATATGGTTAATGAAATTTCTAAGGTCAAGGTCAACAACCCAAAAGTTAAGGTCAACACCCCAAAAGTCAAGGTCAACAAACCAAAATATGCTCAAATCTTAAAATATTACCTTGTGACAAGCTTTGAGGTCAAGAGCATTATCAATGTCAATGACAGACGTCTCGAAGTAACGCGTGATCGAGGGAGCCTCGCTTCACGAGCCTCCTATTTCTGGGTGGTGTAAAAAATAATAATCATGAAGAACCCCGCCATCCCCTCCTAACCTAACCTGTCCGAGTCGAAGTGCCCCAAGTCCCGAGCTCGCTTCGCTTGCTCTTGCATCCTAAGTTTTCTTTGCCTTTTACTAAGTCGAAATGTCACTTTGTCTGAACGTAACATGGAACAACCTAGGAATGAAATTCATTCATTGTCTGTGGTAAAATGTCAAAAAAATTCAATTCTATTTCCTATTTATGTTTTGAAACTTTACTATTTATTTTCTCGAAAACTATGCATTTGCTGGCTCTGTCATTTTGCAAAAGTGAATACACTCTATAAAATTGCGAAACTTCGGACGCGCAGGTTATAAAGTACAGTGGAGCCGAATTTATTATTATCTTTCTATGTACTAAATAACTATTGAATAGAAACCACTTTTTAGCGTTCCGTACCTCAAAAGGAAAAACGGAACCCAACTTCTCAATTCGTTGTCCGTCTGTCTGTCAAGACACTTTTTCTCAGAAACATGTGGTATCAAGGTATCAAGTTAAAATTGATATCAAATAACAAAACAACGGTCCCTTGAAGTGGTAAAAATTCAAGCTTTATAAGTCAACACAATAAAATATACGGCCACTTATTTATTTATTTATTTCAACCAACTTTGGATCATACAATTTAAACTAAATTAAAAATGATTAATTAATAATTATTATAAATTATTAATCAAATTAAAGAATTACATAAAAATTTTAATTAAAAATTATACATTAATAGAATTGATAATAGATTTATGGCGCTCATTTTGACACTCGCAAATAAAACTTTAAAGGGTTGACCGAGCCGAGTATTCTACAACATACTTAAACGCGAAAGTTTGTGAGGATGGATGGATGGATGTAAGTAAGTTACTCTTTCACGCAAAAATTACTGAACGGATTTGGATGAAATTTGGCACACCGATAGCTTATAACCTGGATTAACACATAGAATACTTTTTATCCCGAAATCACCACGGGGTCGAGACTAATGCAGGTGAAACCGTGGGGCACTGCTAGTCATACATTTGTCAAGAAGTAAGGTCTTACAACACAAGTAAAGTAAAAATAAGAAAATTGTTCTCTATAGGAAAACATACCAAGTCAAACGAGTAAATAACGTTTCAGCGTTGTCATTCGCCGGTAAATTGCGGACGCTATGTGGAAATGCATGGGAAACCGTAGCTTTTAATCCTAGCAAGTAAAAGGAACGAGGCAATACCAAATAAATATGGCTTGAAAACAAGACTCTATGGCTAAACCCTTATTGTTATATAATGTTTCTTGAGTTAAGCCAAAAGTAAACGATATCGCTACAATCCCTTATATCTAATCTAATTATACTTATAGTCTGTCTGTGTCACAATTTTGATGCGGGTTTCACCTCCATCTAGAGAATTTATTCCGTATGTGAAAAATATATTAAGTTTCAACTTAAATTTTTTAATGAAATCTCGATGTTTTATCAATTCGTGAAAAACGTGCGAAGCAGGGGCGAGTCGCTAGTTAGTTATAAAAATGAAAGATAACGACTAATGTAAATCAGAAAATATTTCACGTAAATTTACGCTATCGAATTTCCATCAAACGACAAAAAGAGTTGAGATATTTATTTTAACAATTATATAAAAAAAAAACTTATACACTTCTGGACACATCTATTGGCCCACCTTGTATTTTCAGTTTCGTTTGGTCCTAGCTAAAATTTTATATTAGGTCGAGCAAAAAGTTTTTATGCAGTTTTGAACCTGGCACATTCACAATTTCATTCAATAGTCTTTTTTTGAATTTCGAACACAGAATTTAAAGAAACAAAAGACAATTTGGAGCCTGTTTGTTGATATCAAACAATCGAATACTAAGAAAACTTGGTTTTATTGGGTTACTTGGATTTAATTCTTGAAAAAGTGATTGATATCTTTGGTTTTGCAACAAACATTACTTATTCTTAACATTAAGGTGAGGTTCTATCAATAATCTATGGATACTTCACCTGAAGTCGCCGCCCAAGCTGTGGCACTTATTCAGGCCGGACACAGCCAAAGAAACGTGAGTGCTCAACTTAATTTAAGTCGATCTGCGGTCCGAAATGTTTATCGGAGGTACCTAGAGACTGGCGGCTTTGTTCGTCGCCAAGGAAGGCCACGATCTCGAGTCACAACTGAAAGGCAGGATCGATTCATCGTGACGACCAGCTTGAGAAATCGTCACCTTACCTCCATTGAGATACAAAACCAACTTCGCGACTTCCACGGAGTATCTGTGAGCGCTCGAACTGTTCGGAGAAGGTTAAAAGAACGCGATATGGTACCACACAAGCCAGCTAATGGGCCCAAACTAACGCGAGCCCACCGAACAGCGCGCCTTCATTTCGCACGCAGTCATTTAAATTGGACACAGCAAGATTGGAGCCGTGTACTCTTTTCTGATGAGTCTAAAATTGTGTTACATGGCAATGATGGAAGGAAGAAGGTCTACCGACGTAAGGGAGAGCGTTTCGCACAATGCTGCTTTGAAGAGAGGGTTGCTTATGGCGGTGGCTCATGGACTGTCTGGGGCGGTATATCCGCGAGCGGCAAAACTCAACTTGAGGTTGTTACAGGACCACGGCTGCCAACATTAAATGCTGAAAGGTACATTCGTGAGTGCTTAGAACCTCACGTGATACCATACGCGGACTATGTGGGCCCAAATTTCCTTTTTATGCATGATAGTGCAAGAGCCCATGCGGCCGGCATCGTCAGGGAATATCTTCGGGATGTGAACATCACAGTTATGGACTGGCCAGCCAGAAGCCCAGACATGAACCCCATTGAGCACATGTGGGACGAGCTAAAAAGACGTGTTAGGGCTCGTCAGCCAGTTGCCCAGACGATGCAGGAGTTGAAAACTGCCATAGAAGAGGAATGGGAGATGATCCCTCAAAATTTCATAGAGCGGTTGATAAACTCTATGCCTAATCGTATGAGAGCTGTGGTAGATGCCCATGGAGGCAACACGCGTTATTAAATTAAACCTTTATTTGATAAAACATGTTTTTTATTCAAAAATCAATTGCCTTTAACAAGGCGCATATCCGACTTGTTAGGCGTAGCTCCATGTCGTATGGTATTCTGAATTCAAATTTAAAACAATACGATCGAAAAAGATGGTAAAATGTATCAGGTTTAAAACTGCATCAACAGTTTTTGTTCAATCTAGCAATCATATTTCGGTAGGGGCCATCGAAACCTAAACTCTAAGGTGGGCCAATAGATGTGTCCAGAAGTGTATAAAAAATAACAAAATTACATAATTATATCCTAACTGAACTAAAACTATTCACAAACTAAAATATGGCGTCGAAATATTCATCCGCATCGCTGTCGACTGGTAATATAATGTACCCAAGAGATTCTGAGATTCTGTGTAAATCAAGCAGACGCTATTTAAGACTCATTCCTACTGGCAAAAATATTGGCGATTGCATTAAATATTTTTATAATATTTTTCAAGTAGTAGGAGGAGCTCGTGGCTAAGTAATAACAGCCGCACGAGTCAATCGAAGGTTAAGCTACGCTTGCAGAGGTCCGTCCGTGGATGTAAATCTTTGACAGTCGTTACGGGTCGCCAGAAGCCCGAAAGCCTGACAACCAGTCTTACCAATGGGTATCGTATTACCCAGTAACTGGTAAAATACAAATTTTCAGCTGCATCCGTTTAGACTGGAAGCCGACCCCAAAATAGTTGGGAAAAGGCTAGGCAGATGATGATGATAATATTAAACCTTAAACCACCGTTAATAGCATTGACAGACAGATCAGTACAACATTATTGCTTGCTTTGACAAAGTCTTCACGATGAATGCATTCGTCCAGATATTTTTTTAACCTTTTATTTTTCCCCGTGAAAATAATTATCCTGCAGAACTATCTTCTAGCAATTGGCTATTTTTAACCGACTTCAAAAAAGGAGAAAGTTCTCAATTCGGTTATATTTTTTTAAAATGTTTGTTACCTCCGAATTCCGTCATTTATAAACCGATTTGGAAAATTCTTATCTTTTTTGAAAGGGTATACTCATAGGGTGATTCCATACAAATTTGGTCAAAGTTCAGAAGAGTGGTTTTTGAGTTAGTTTCAATAATATGTATTTTTTGCACTAAAGTGAATGTTGATGATGTTATAATAACTTCCTGTCACTGTTTTTTCCTTAACAAGTGATGGCGGGTATACGAATGTGTGTGGGGTATGCTTAACTAAAAAGTTAAAAACAAAAACTTTTTTACAAAATAAAAAATAACAACTGACTTCCAAAAAAAAAACACTCCAAAGTGAAAAACAACTTTAATTTCGAAAGTCGGTGCAAAAAACGAAAATTTAAAATCGAAGACACCGACTTCCGAAATTAAAGTTATTTTTCACTTTGTAGTGTTTTTTTTTATTTGTCAAGAAACAGACAGACAAAGAGACTTAATTTCTCATTATTTTTTTTTGCTTCGTAGAGGTGCAATGGCGTCATGTCAAAACATCGAGATTTATGTCCTGGGGGCCAACCACCACCTCTTAAAGCAGTATTATTTTAAGGTTACTTCAGTATGAGAAAGAGATGGAGGTATACAGGACGTCTAGCTCCATCTCTTTCCCACACTCAAGTAAGATTAAAATAATACTGCGTTAAAAGGCGGTGGTCTAGCTCCTGTATGTTTCTGTAAGTTAAGTTTTGTAAGTCATACACTTTAACTTTCTGGAATAATATGCTGTAATAAATGCACTGTGTAGTTTGGAAGATCTAAGCGGTCACACAGACACGAAAAGCGACATTGATTTTTGTTCGACGCATTTACAAAACCAGTTTATAATTAAAACTGTAAGGGCGGATCAGCACATCTAAACTAAGTTCAATAGCTGTCAGTGTCAATATTCCAAAGAAAATAATGACACTGACAGGCCTTAAACGTGGTATAAGTGCTGATCGCGTTCAGTTTCATTAGTGAAATCAGCCCTAAGTTAACAAGTAGAATGTACACTGCTCCTCGACTAGTAAAACAAAGTTCTTGGTAGACGCACTGACACAATTTTTTGAGGGTTTGGCAAAGTCATTTGCTGGTACAAAATTGTTTTATTTTTAATTTTTATTATGAAATTTTTACGAAACATTTGTTCAAAAAATTTGGGTCTAACCAATTGTACCTACATTGCTGGTAACACCAGAAATTATTACATTCTATTACAACGAAAAACAAAAAAAGTTGTGACGACAATTTGGGTGATGAAAACAAATCACATTAGTCTATTATTAGCTTTTATGGGTGAAAACTAGGATATGACGCTCCTTATTCCTAAGGAAATTGTGTCAGTCCTTCTTCCAAATAGCCTGTATAAGTGGGAACCAGATGAATCGTTGTACCTAGTTAATTAGATTGCTCGAGAGACTTGTTCCCACTTTATTCTGTTAGCCAGCAACGTCAAGAACTGTTGTAGAAAATAGATAAATTGTTCTACAGAAGGCTGGCTCCGTACAACCAGCGAAAACTATGCAAACACACAGCGGTATTAGCACAGATTATGCCCGAAGACAAAAGCGCCAGGGTAGCCCTCGAATTTAAAACTTTCTTAGTTTTTTTTTTTGCAATTTTCAAGACAGTATTATTAGGTTGGATGTTGACAAAACATGACATGCATCGTAACAAGTATGTATTTACATAATTATAATCATCAAAATTATGAATACTTGTTTAAGTTCTAATAGTTACAGTTTTAAGTTCAAATTACCCTATTGAACGACTATTTCATGAAACCATAATAATTGCACGGTCGCGAATCAAATCAGTTAAAAAAGACATTTCATTGGTTGCATCAGGTTGTAAGTAGAGTTTAAAGTATAGGTATTTTTTATTCTGAATCCAGTAATCAATCTGCCTAGCCTTTTTCCAACTATGTTGGGGTCAGCTTCCAGTCTAACCGGATGCAGCTGAATACCAGTATTTTACATGGAGCGACTGCCTATCTGACCTCCACAACCCAGTAACTGGATGATACGATACCCTTGGTAAGACTGATTGTCAGACTTTCGGGCTTCTGACGACCCATAACGACTGACAAAGATTTACGAATGACAGCAGGGACCAACGGCTTAACGTGCTTTTCGAGGCACGGAGGAGTCTCGGTATGTAAAAATGGTCACCCATCCCACAACCCCGGTAAGCGTAGCTTAACCTGATGGATCGACCCGTGCGGCTGTTATTACTTAGCCACGAGCTCCTCTGAATCCAGTAATACGAGGCATAAACATGTACGGTGATCTCTAACTATGTCAAGCAAAATACCAATCGCAAGTTCGCTTGCACTCACTGCGGAAAAGGTTTGTCAACATGTGCGTGGGTTTTCGCTCATCGTATGTACCATGGGAGAAACGAACATCTAAGATGCACTGTAAGGACTCTTCTTGCTTGCAGCGCTCGGCCGCTATAGTAACACTTGCTAACAGATGTGGTCATCGTGTGCATGGGATTTTGTTTTCAAATTGGTCAGATGTAAGTTTCTTCGATTGTACCTTCTGTACCTATCTATTCTGTGCCTGCTGTTCAGTGAAAAGTCTGCAACTTTTTTAAATTGTAATAAAAATGTAACCCTGTAGTTGTAACCGTATTGCCTGTGAAGCAAAGGTCATTTGATTTTTTGTTAAGACGGAACAACCAACGATTATTACGTTTATTTACTTCATGTTGGCCATTTTTTGCCTTTCTTAAATCAAAAAGGGTTCAGTGTATATTAACTAGAGATCGGAATAAGTAAAATATATTTACCTAAACTTCGAGGGAGTAAGTAACATAGAGTGGATAATACCTCCTCTAAAATCAAGGAATAATGATAATGACGAAACAAATAAGCATATAAACCAGCCAACTTACTTCTATTTTACCTTCTTAAAACAAAACATTTGAATTTGACACAATTTTAGTTCGGAACCCTTCGGATTCTTCAAATCAATCATTTTTAACTACATAAAAAGTCAAATAAATAATTCGTGATTTTTAAATTCCGGGATTTTAGAGGAGGTATTATCCACTCTATGTTACTTACTCCCTCGAAGTGTAGGTAAATATTTTCTACCTATTCCGATCTCTGATAATAAATAAATAATAAATAAATAAATAAATATCTTGGGACAACTCACACACGGCCATCTGATCCCAAGTTAAGCAGAGCTTGTGTTATGGTAACCAGACAACTGATATACATACTTATATAATTTATAAATACATACATATTATAGATAAATTACACCCAGACACAGAACAAACAATATTGTGATGAGAAGTCACGTATATTGTTCGTGCCACGTATGTTGTACATCAGCATGTCACGTATTGTCCAGGGTTAAGTTAAGGTAAATATACTGTTTTCCGTAGGCTTAGTGTTAGCACGTAGTCACGTACTATCTATGTATATTTAAACCATCTATTAAAGGAGAGAGGACAGTTGAGGACTGTAGTTGAGTACAGTTGCGTCTCAGCTCACAATTGACTCTCAAAGTAATACCCATCATGTTGTTTACTTAACCCCTCCTATTCCCCACATCGCAATATGCTCATCACACAAAGTTTGTCCTGGGTGGGAATCGAACCCACGACCTCCGGCTTTGCAGTCAGGGTCACTAACCACTAGACCAACAGGCCTGTCTGTGTGTGATAATAACGCAGGTTGAAGATAATCTTTCGCAACTGCAATACCCCCATTATGCAATAATGATGTGATAAATAAAAATTGCCGAGCCTCTCACGAAGTCTTTATTCCAAGCATTACTGTGTCTCAAAAAATATTTAGGCTGATAAGTCTGTGTGCATTAGCACAATGGCCACTGCCGTGTTAAGCTTTATAAAGAAACACACCTTTTTACCCGACTGTCCCAAAAGGAGAGTGATGATTTGTTCCATTCTAAAGCATCACCTTTGTACAAAAGATTTACACTTCCACGAATTTGGGCATCCCATTTTGCAAATTACAATTTTAGTATTTTAAAACCTTCTGCAGTAATGGAGATTACTTACTAATAACAGCAAAGTTTGAGCCGACCTAAGTTTTATGTAGGGAAAGCTTACCTTTAATTAATTATAATTATCTACTGCGATCAGCTATATAACCGAAAGTGGCATATTCTAAAAAAGTTTTAGTTAAAAAGTATTCTGATCTTATTTGAGAAAAGGCGATGTCAATATTAAATAATTAACTATCGTTTATCAGAAAATTAAATTTATAAAAAAATACAAAAGCTCATGCAAAAAGGGCCTCAGCACAGCTTAAACAGAAACAATTTTGTATAGTCGGCCCCTGAAAAAATTGGGGTCAGTCAAAAACCTTTAATGATTTGGGGATACAAAAATGAGTAGAATGTGCTCAAATATGGTGTTCTCCAATTGTTATCTCTAATAACGTTATCACTGCAAGAGAGCTGCAACCTAAAAATTTGGAAGGTTGTATACCGAAAAGGTATTTTATCCGATCCAGCCTGACTCTTGCTGCCCTCCCCCAGCGACACCCTAGGCCGAGATTTTTACCCCACAGGGGTGCCCTTAGCAGCATCCACAGGATAGTCAGGTTAAGTAGCCTTCCACCTCCTAGATGGCGACCTGCGAAATGCGAGATCCACAAAAGAAAACCAAAGGGGGTACTTATCCCAAACTCGAGCATAACGTAATTCCGTTTTTCTGCCACAAATTCAATGCTCATTTGAACCTTTTTTCCGCGTCTTACACAATAATATAAAAAATCGTATGGTTCCAGACAAAAATATTCACTTGCGTGGTTCAAAAAGCTTGAAAAATTATTGTTTTCTCTGCGGATCTCTAATACGGGATCAAATTGACGGATCGTCGGACTTTTAAATAAATTGAATTTTCTTCATCTCATTATCATAAGACGCGGCGTACTCTTATTTACATTTTAAGGAAGCGGAAGCATAATAATTTTATATGTTTGCAAACAGGTACTTGATTTGACAACCGTTGAATTTATCATTTTTCAACACACTTGCTCGTCAAGTGGATCTTACTGAACCGCTTAGGTTCATAATAGGCTATTGTATCTTACATAGATAAATTACAAACTGACCCACTAAAAATAACTTTAATTTCGGAAGTCGGTGGCAAAAAACTAAAATACAGATCCAAAGATACCGATTTCCGAAATTAAAATTATTTTTGTAATGTTTTTTTTTTGGAAGTCGGTTGTTTTTTTTTTTTTGTAGTAAAGTTTTACATAATACTCCATAGCGTTTAACAGACAATAAAGATTTTGACAAATGGGGTATCGGTCGATAAGCTTGAGCAGGCGTGTCATAGCCTATATTAACCGTAATCGGGGACTTTGGGTGACATTTCCCCCCATCGCTTCGTTAAGCAAGTACATACTGGTTCGGGTTTCCCATCGCTGATGAGGTGTTGCTTGCGTCAGATAAACTGTGATTAGAACGAAGGTAAATGGATGGTGAGGGCTTTACGCGGTAGTACAGGCGACGTAAATTTGTACATTATAAATGTGTTTCTGTATTTTTTGTGAAAAAAAAAAATTATTTATTTACATCTTCTATGTAACAATTATTATAAACTAGCAGCGCCCCAAGGTTTCACCCGCATAAGTCTCGATACCGTGGGGATATCGGAATAAAAAGTATCCTATATGTTAATCCAGGTTATAAACTATCTGTGTGGCAAACATCCAAATCCGTTTTAGTTTTTGCGTGAAAGAGTAACAAACATCCATCCATCCATCGATCAATCCATCCATCCATCTATCCATCGATCAAACCATCCATCCATCCACCCATCCATCCATCCATCCATCTATCCATCCATCCATCCATCCATCCATCTATCCATCCATCCATCCATCCATCCATCTATCCACCCATCCATCCATCTATCCATCCATCCACCAATCCATCCATCCATCCATCCATCCATCTATCCTCACAAACTTTCGCGTTTATAATATTAGTAGGATTAAGGCTCCTGTAAACAGGTGCGACACACGACGCGACACAAAGGCACCGCGTCGCTTGTCGCGACTGTTTGCAGAAACCTTTAATAGGATTAAAGCTGCTTTTCATATCTATCTGTGTGACCGCGTTGTTTTTCTAAACTTCAAAACGATTTTACTGCGATATTCACCATAATTTAGGGAGTTTTCCCGCTAAGTTTATGTGTTTAATACTAATTAGTCTTAAACATACATTATGGTAGGCATGTAATAAAAAATCAACGCGAAATAGGGGTGGGTCGCTAGTACAAAAAAATAAAGGAATGTAAACAGCTTTTATGGTAAAGGTTGACAAGCAGGCCAGCGGCGTACATTATCTTGTATCATTATTAATTTATTGCCGGTAATTTGTGTTTTTTTTAGACGACGTTGAACAATATTATGTGGTTGTATTTTAGATTGTATGTAGATTCAATCAAAAATGTACCAACCGTAAAGCTGATTACTCTCTGATGATAACATAACATAACGATATAACATCACGCCTTGTTTCCACGAAAGGTTAGGCAGAGGTGTACCTATAGTACACTCACATTTCGCCAGTTACGCTTAAGTCCCGTGTAAAAGGGGCAAGCCTATTGCCATCAACTAGGCACAAATCCAGACTCCGGGCTGCTACTGAGAAATTTCAGGTAGAAAAACCCTATAACAATTTGCCCGACCTGGGAACCGTACCCAGGACCTCATGCTCAGCAGTAGCGCTTGCGACCACTAGACCAACGAGGCAGTCTGAAGATGCTCTAAAATAATGCCTAATTATTATAATGTACTCCCATATTAACCAAGTGCTTTCTAAAAGAGTAAAAATTAAAACTGTTTTCATACCGCTTATAATAAATGTACTGCATACAGTAAAAAACTGAATATTCTAGTGTTGCCAATTTGAATAACAAAACTGACTTAATCGTGGCAACACTGAAGGTTTAAAATGCAATATTTTAGTACGAGCTCTTGCATTTCAAGTAGGACAGGACAGCGTTTTATAAGAAAAATAATTACAGAAGGTAAAAAAACCTATTTCTCTTTTGTGTTTATCCATTCATTGTCTATGATTCTTTCATCACCATCATTGTACTTTTTATCCAATGGGCGACTTTGGAATGACATTAATTAAATTACAGTAACTTTTTAAGAACTTAGTTGCAAAAGTTTTGGTCGCACACTAAAAACATTGTCAAATTAAATTAGCTTGGTACGCCGCAGACTTGATGAGTATTAATATCTTATGAAGATACTTAAAACAAAAAAAAACTAAAATTCTTTAGTTCAAGTTACTACAGCCACAGGTAATATAATACCACGAAGCTAATTAGATAAATCGGTCGGATACCTACCACATCTTTAGTTTCGCTAAAAGATCGCTTTTAGCGATTAGACCGCCCATTGTGTCACCCTATGTGTAAAATTTCTACATTTATATCTGTAATTTTTATGGTGTACAATAAAGAGTATTCTATTCTATTCTATTCTATCCTGTTCTATCCTGTTCTATCCTGTTCTACTCTGTTCTATCCTGTTCTATCCTGTTCTACTCTGTCCTACTCTGTTCTATTCTATTCTATTCCATTCTATTCATCATCACATCACACAGACACACACATCACACACACACAACACACACACACACACACACATATCACATTTTTTCATTTTATTTTTATTATTTTCTATTTTTTTTAAGGGGACGATAACCGACTTTTAATGATTTTATTTTAAACAGAAGATCACGTGTAAGCGAATAGTATACGTATTAACGATTGTTGTGCATTTTCTTAATAACTTAATATGTGAAAATTTTAGATTATGTTTAAATTAATTACATTATTAATTGTGAAGTCGTGTCTAACGCGGATAATAAACTGAGAATCACGCAAAAACCATCAAGCGTATTTTCATGAAACCTTCACCGTTTTAATGATAATTTCATTATTTATCTTTTAGTTTAAGTTTTTCAATATAATACCATTTGTTTTATATATAATGAATTAATATTGCGTCTAATTTGGGACAGCGCTCCTTGATGGGCAAGTCCTATTACTGGGTGGGCGTACGACGCGTTGCGTGACCTCAGCACAGAATACGCAAGCTGTGCACTCAATGCCGTTGGCATATATCTGCGTCTTATGTAGATCTTGAACCTTCTGTATTGCTTTTTCTTTGTCTTACTGCTAGACTTATTAACATACTTTATTTTAATTTCATTTCAGTAGACTGAGAGCAAACTAATTTCAGATTTTAGTCGTCTTGTTAATTAAGTACGTTGAGTAGTCATGTCTGGATAGTAGATGTGCGTATTGTCCGTTCACGTTAAGAAAATAGTGAGTCATCAGTGCAACTGCAGGGTAAAGGTGTTTTCACAATGGAGTAATTGGTCGAGCGACGGGCGACGAACGACGACCTAACTGGTCGAGGGGCGGGGCTAGTCCAGTGGACAACGATGACTCACTATTTTCTTAACGCGAACGGACTATAGTGAGCTTTTCCCTATTTTTAAAATACGAAAATGTCTTGTGTGTTTTCATAATTTTTCAAAAAATTAAACAGACTTTTAATCCGGGCTTAACATCATATTGGAAGGGAAATATCCGATCTTCTAATCCGATCCTCTAAAAACTTATTGAATGATAGACACTTTTTTTAAATTAATGAACCTCTAAAAACTTTTTGTGCTTTTAATAATACGCATTTTTTAGGGTTCCGTGCATCAAAAGGAAAAAATGGAACCCATAAAGGATCATTTCGTTGTCCGTCTGTCTGTCAATCTATCAAGAACCTTTTACTCAAGAACGCGTAGAGGTATCAAGTTGAAATTAATATCAAATACTTGTCTTTACGGTCGTTTAGAGCTCTAAAAAAATCAAGCTATTATTATTATATTATTTTGATACTCGCAAAATAAATCAAAACTTATAAGGTACTTTCCGTTGACCTAGAATCATAAAATTTGGCAAGAAGCAAGGTCTCACAGTAAAAGTAAAAGAAAACGTCCAAAAATCGTTAATTTGTAGGTTTACTTTACACATTTTTTTGCGATTACAAACTTACATTTGCAGTTCAAGAATTGACCGTGACGTATACCTATCGATGTATTTGTGCGAGCGTTCCCGGTCGACCACTTTTCAATCTTATTATTAGGGAAATAAGGGCTATAGGAGATTGTCACTCCTTTCTCCCTTAATCCTTCCAAAGGTGGTCTTTAAAAGACCGCTCGTAACGATAAGGCCGCCCATTGTGTCACCCTTTGTAAAATTTCTAATTTTATATCTGTAATACTTATGGTGTACATAATAAATAGTATTATATCTATAGGAGAACATGTTTTTCAACTACAATGTTAACTTCGTTTTTGGGATAAATTCATCCCAACTACAGAACCCTTCATTGCGCGTGGTCCGATACGCAGTCGACTCTTTTAAACTTCCGGCTTTTTCTCACAGTTGGTTTAATCCAGCATGTCCCATTGCTGTCCTCTCCCAGCGACGCCCTAAGCCGAGATCCGTACCCCACAGGGGGTGCCCTTAGCGAGTAGTCGCTTAGTTTTAGTTTTATGCCTGGCTGGAGGCCTTAATTTATTGAGGCATCCACAGGCAAGCTCGGTTAAGCAGTCGACAACCTCCTATAGGTTGAACTGCGAGATGCCATTCCCCAAAAACAAAAACTCACAGTTGGTCGCAGTAACTTAGCTAGGGCACCACGGCCAAATGGGTTAGGTTAGGGTAGAACTCTGATCAACCACGCTCAAGCCGAGCTAGCGAATCGAATGATGCTGTGGCAGCGGTCGGCGAGCGCCATACCCAAGTTTGTCGCACTTACTTAGCCATTTAGTATTTTTAAGACCCCAAATTAGGAATTATTAGCGGTTCACAAATAGAGGCTCAATAATGTTCAATAATATATTTTTAGAAGCGCAAAATTGGAATTATTAGGAGTCCGATTAAATGCATGCCATATTTGAGGCCTCCGTTTCTGTCTAAAACTATCAGGAATACCCAAAGGACGCTAATTCAAATTATTTCCAATCCTTTACTCCTGTTTAATATCACTCTGATCTCCGAGTAAGTAATGTAACTCCAGGCGCTGAACATAAACAAGAAAACATCTTGTTTAACACAATTAACTGGAAGGTACGAAATGTGGAAGAGAGTAAAGATATCAAATGACGTTCTAAGGCCCTGTTCACAGGATCGAGCGATCAGACTTGCGACGCGACTGGCGTCAAGCGACACGCGCGAGCGTCACTTGTTTCCGTCCGGCGCTCCGCAAGTCGCGTCGCGGTGTCTCATGACATGGCAACCACTTTTTTCATTAATTGTTTTTTCCGCAGTCGCTCTTGCAAGACGCGTGTCGCTTGAGCATGTAAGTCGTGGCCGAGGGATAAAAATAAGCCTGCAATACGATGTATCGTAAAGATACGGGAGAAGGAAAGTAATAAAGTTAGTTTAAAATAAATTGTTGTAGACTACCTCCTTCGATGGCCGTAATTGTACATTATTAGTTGGTACATGCATGTAGAGGGTAATGAAGAGACAGTTTACGATGTGGTCTTTAAAACAGTGCGCTCACCAGATATGTACACAGGGAAATACAACTGACAAAGAATGACATTTATTGTCATTTGAATATACGGACAATTTAAGTTCGTTGTCAGTTTTCTTAACAATTAATTTCCCTGACTTTACATAACAGGTTTGTTAGGCATACACAAAACAGGGGTGTTACTATGCACTCATAAACAAGGCTAGTATTTGACAAAAAGCGCGGCGCAACTATTACTGTCACATTGACCAGAGCCCTTGAAAATGCAACAATTTGTCACAAAATTATAAAATTGATACATTTTTTGACAGTTGCTGTTTAATGAGGCCGAAAATGTATTCAGAAAGAAACTTGTAAAATTGTCGAATCGTCAGATTGTCGCCTGTCGGCTTTATTAAATAGGCACCAGAAGGAAAGAAAGAAGAAAGAAAGAAAGAAAAAACGTTTATTGGCCCATGCCACAAGTGCACACAGTATCACGAAGGCTAACAAGTCTCGTAAATTAGAGGTTTTTTTAACAGTTTACGATTAAGATGCGAACGTTCCTAAAAATACGGGGATTTCCCCTCTGCTCTGCGCTTAACTGTAAAGGGTAATGGTACGAGCCTAGTTTTATATTTGGACAAAACAGTTTTTTTAGTAAATTTTTTTTTATTGTAATTTTTTTCTTCTATGTTTATAGTCTGTCTAAAGACAGTCTTGACTCAGACCTAAGCAAAGCCTACAAGAAATAAAAAAAAGATGAAAAAATTGTGTAGGCGTTTTATGAAATGCCTTTAATTTTTTTTATTTATTACGATAAAACCCGTTCTGCATTTACTACATTCTTATTCGGAGGTTTTCCTCATAGTAGGTAGTCGTCTTTCGTCGCATAGTAGCGGGAACTAATAATACCTAAGCATATTTTTATCTCACAAATCGGGGGTGAATTTTTTTTCTGTTTTATTACGATGTGCTAACATAGCCCGCGAAATTCCAAATTTTCTTAAGTTTTTGCAATTTGCAGCTGGGTTTTAGGTTGGGGCAAAAAATTTAGACGCGACAGCAAAGAATATGGAAAGAAAAATAATAATTTGAAAAATCAATTTATTTAAGTTCAAATTACTCCATCGAATTACTATTTCATGAAAACATGTTATTTGATGCTAATTATAACCTAGAGATTGTGTTTGTTTATGATTTCAATTATATTAATTCGGTAAATAAATACATACATATTTTGCTATGGGCGCGCCTAACTTTTTTTGTCATAAAACCTGATACTGAGCTGTAAATTGCAAAACAACGTAACCTTACAAACATTTGAATTTCGCGGTCTACCCTAGGGCTTTCGCTTTTATGTTTATGTCAAGAACTTTTTTTTATTTATCTATTTTCCCTTACACATTTTATTAGTTAAACAAACTCTTACATAGTTAGTAACTCTAAGGGCGTTTGTCCACCGCCGCCGTCACCGGGACGACACCGGGAATGAGATGACAGCGCCGAAGTGATACGTACATTTACTAGGTCCGCGTGTCCACCGTACGTCTGTCACCCGAGCACCATCATCCCGGCTGCCGAAGTTTCTAATAGTTTGGCGTGACCGCTAGAACTCGACCCGAGATTGTGATAATAGCAATACAAAAGAACTTTGATCTTGTGCACACACTGTCGTCCCACCGAACGTTTACGTTTACCAAACGTTTTTTCTTTCTTTCCACCGCGCGCTTCGCCTGGTTTTTGTTTTGTCTAGATCATGCCGAGTTCGGCGGTGGTAAACATAAGATTGCCGTCACTGGGACGTCACTTTCGGTTTTAATATTCTCGTTTCTCGGTGGCGTCCCAGTGACGGTGGCAGTGGACAAACGCCCTAATTTGCTCGTGTTGCAATGTTACTTATTGTGGGCGTAAAATAACAGATAGGCAGGGGTCGCCCACTACTAGATAATTTTAACCACCCATTTTCAACTCCTACGCTACTTATTCCTGCAAATGTTATCGTTTTATAATTATAAATAGTAAATTCAAATGTTAATGTTATCGTTTCATAATTTTTTTGGGTAATGCAACTGGAAAAAAAATGCATTTATCGCACAGAAACGATGTATCCGAGCCATCTGTAATCTACAAAAGACCGACAGCTATAAACCTCACTTTAAAAACTTAAAAATATTAACTCTACCGTCCATGTACATTTACGAAACTGCCCTTTTTGTCAGGCGCAACCTGTCTAAGTTTTCACAAGTAGGTAGCCTGCGCAGAGCCGGTATGCTACATTCAGTTCCAAACAAAACTGCAATGTTTCAGAAGAGCGTATTCGCAATGGCTCCAAAGGTTTATAATAAACTACCAAAGTGTATCAAATCAGCAGACAATAGTAATGAATTTAAAAAGAAGTTATTTCTATTTCTGAACGAGAAGACATACTACTCTACTGAGGAATTCCTTAATGACCGAATATAATCTTTTTATGTGTAATTGTTTGTGAAGTATTGCTTGCTTGTTGCAATAGTGGGACTTTATGTATAGGTTGACTGATATTCTAATTATGTAATCTAATTCTTTTATCTGACATTTCCTGCTATTTTAATATTGTAATCATGATTAATTATTGACATTATTATTTTATTATTATTTGTACACCATCAAGTGGTAGGACATAGAGATCATAATATACTTGACTGTAACACCTATTGTAACCTATGTTCACAAATAAATAAATTGAATTGAATTGAATTAGTCATCATTTAGGCAACAGATAATAGATGTCCTAACTTTATTAGGTACTTATTTAAGTAACAAAAACTTCTTGATACTAGTTCTATTTATGATTATATGATCAGAAGAAGAGGCATTTTACACAGATTGAGACTGAGATTATAATGCAAATGTTCAAAACATACGAGAATTGCCACTCAGATGTATTTTTGAGATGTTCGGACCGCTTCTTTCTTTCAGACTAAATAGAATATTATGCAACCATAACATTAAAAATCACATTTAGACCGATATGAATTGAGTTTCAGTCGATTTAAGCAGGGGTACGACACCAAGTCAAAGCTACAAATTATAGTTAGCGTGCTTTACTTGTGGTTATCAAGTGTACAAACACGCTGTGAATGTGTGTGTAAACACAGGAGCTCTCGGTACCGTCCAAGACAATTGCAAAATCGGAAGTGTGTGTGTGTGTGTGTGTGTCATGTGCTGACGCTACTCGTCTTCACGCACACACTCACAGTGTGTTTGTTCACTTGGTTACCACAAGTAAAGCGCGAGATTTTTTATCTCGCTTCGTGACATAAAAATACTATAAAACTTTTATTCATAAATTCTGGCTTAGTGTGAATTCCACCAAACGTTTATACCGAGTACGAGTCTAATCCAGCGAATAAATTTAAATTTTTTTACAGATTTTCCAAACAAAAATTGTCAGGCGTCAATTTTATTCCCCGGATAAAAGATATCTGACTTTGGCTAAATCAGCCTTTAGTGATTAAAAAATATTATGCATCAAACTCGAACATGAACATAATTTAGCATAGTTATAATGTTATACACAAACAAAATGAGATTAAACCTCTTTTAACAAAACATTTTTACAAAAAAAAAAATAACAACCGACTTCCAAAAAAATACTACAAAGTGAAAAGTAATTACTTTAATTTCAGGAGTCAGTGTTTTTCGATCCGTATTTAAGTTATTTGCCACCGAGTTTCGAAATTAAAGTTATTTTTTACTTTGAAGCTGGTTGTTGTTTTTTTGTAAAAAAGTATTTATTTTTCACTTTTTAGTGGGTGGAGTCAAGTAATTTATCTAAGTTACAATAGCCTCATGTCAACTGCTCATCACCTTTTACAAAATATTGCTTTTCCCGATGCAGGGGCGTTAATTGTTGAGGAGTTCTCCGGGTACTTTACCATCAGTTCTACTTCACCATATGCATTGTGAGGAGCATAAATTGCTTACCATCCATATTAAAGTAATCGAATCGCAATCCGTGAAATACTTACTAATGAGTAGTTCCAGTGGCCATCTGTGCTCTTCATCATCAGTTCCAATTCAGCAAATGGTGCTTCCCGAGAGCAAATACACAAGTTACTTTAAAAAAAATATCCAAATCGCTATAGGTGTGCCTATAATATTTGAAGATTTCCCTCGATTTCTCCAGGATCCTATAATCAGATCCTG
This sequence comes from Fissipunctia ypsillon, assembly GCA_947568875.1. Taxonomy (NCBI): domain Eukaryota; kingdom Metazoa; phylum Arthropoda; class Insecta; order Lepidoptera; family Noctuidae; genus Fissipunctia; species Fissipunctia ypsillon. The sequence continues at coordinate 17,922,480 of OX387660.1, read as the reverse complement.
ACTTGATGACAATGGGACCACCTGGGAAGTATACCCATTCAATCAAAGAAAGAATTTTCCAAATCGGTTTAGCCATCTTCGAGTAATCGGGGAATGTACCTATCTACATTAAAAAAATGATTCCGAGGAACTGAGAACTTCCTCAAGTCGGAAGTCGACTAAAAAAAGTTTTTTAAGTCGGTTAAAAAAAGGATATTGCAAAAATTTTCTCATTTTGATGCCAGCGCAAACTGTGCGTCTTGTCGCTGACTAGTCGTTACGACAGACGTCGTGCATGCAGCGATAATTTTCTTTGAGTATTCGACGCGCTTCAATATCCGATTTGAAAAACATTGACATCAAACGTATCCATGTTGAAAATCGGATTACAAACATAACTGCACCTTCCTCGGTAAGTCTGATGCTGACTGTCGCATGCGACTGTCGTCGGGTGTGCGCGTGCACTCTGCGTCTAGACGCTGCGACAAGAAGCGAGAGCGTGCGACTCTCGTGTGTGTTGACTTGCGACTCTGCAACTCGGCCCCGAGTGCACGGAGCTTTGAACAAAATTTATGAAAATTGTCGGCCGCAGCCGGTCGTTGGGACTAGTTGCCGAACTGTCGCAGTCGCATGTCGCATAGTGTGGGCCAGGTCTACATCTTGAACTAAGTTTACTCGAAGTCTGCTCGTGAAGGGGAAGCTCTAAACTTCTTAAGCCGCAAAGTTCTGTGCAGTCTAAAGTTATTGATTATTACTTATTGTAATAATTAACTAGCACTTCCCGCGCGACGCCATCCGCGTGGATTTCGTACTTTAGTACCCCGTTGGGGGTCGGTTTTCAAAAAATCCTGATACACATTATTCTTTATTTTTGGTCTGTATAAATATGTACTTAGTTTGGAGTTAATCGGACCGCGCGTTAAAATGCCTCCATACATACTTTGACACCCCCCAATCCCCCTTGAGAGGGTAGTTTAGAAAAACAAAAAATGATAAACATCATAATTTACTTAGATAAATATTCGTGTCAAATTTCAAGTTTATTAACTCAAGACTCAAGTTTTTTCATACAAACAAAATCCCCACTTTTCACCTTTCTAAAGGTCGAATTTCCAAAAATCCTTCCCTAATGGATGCTTACAATATAAAAGGCATCAACAGCCAAAATTTCAAGTTTGTAGCCGCAGTAGTTTAGGCTTAGCGTTGATGAATCAGTCAGGATAAGTAATTATAATTATTATATCGATGCCTAACAACCAAAAAGTGATAAGCGACATTTTTTGCGAAATCGAATTATATAATATTTATATCGATGCCTAACGCGCTTACCTCCCCCACCGCGCTGCTACCTCAGGCAACGTCTCAGTTATGCGGTCGGCCTATAGAAGCCTTAACGATTATATTTATTGTCATTTCGAGAGTATTTTGCTTATTTTGCTATATCGGGTTCATACGACATTTGAGAGGCTCTCTCGCAAAATCATTTTGTTTCGCCCGGTCCTCGTGTTGCTTCTTTCCTACTTCAGAGTGAACTTTGAAGTTTTGTTTCCAACTCTGCGTTTTCAAGGAAAGTCTTGAACACCGAAGTTAGTGTTACAGATTATTACGGCTAAACTTCTGGTGTCGTACAAAAGTTACTCGGAAAAGTATTTAGAGAAAATGTCACATGGTATGTTTTTAGCAAGTTTGAAGGAGTTAGTTCATCGGCAATTTGTTAGAAGTTTACCAGGTGCAGTAATACTAAGTACAATAAGTTTAGTATTCGCAATAGAGATTTCTTGAAGCAGCTCGTTCAGGGCAGTGTCTACTATTTTGATTTACTTGTATAAATCACACAGTTTTCCAAACCCGTTTCACACAGTTTTTCCCGACTGGCTGTTCACAATGGTGTGCTGATGCCTACGCTTATGTATGGAAGTGAATGTTGGGTGTGGCAAAAGAAGCATGAAAGTAAAATAAATGCTGTGGAAATGCGTTCCTTGCGAAGCATGTGTGGTGTGACTATAAATAATAGACTGAGAAATGATGTGATAAGGCAACGGTGCGGTTTAAAAGAAGATGTAGTGACAAAAATTGAAAAGAGTTTGCTTAGATGGTTTGGTCATGTTGAGAGGATGAATGAAAGTCGACTAACAAAGGGTATTTACACGGCAGATGTGAGTGGAAACGCCGGAAGGGGACGCCCTAGGAAAACATATAATGATCTTATTGGTGATGTTCTTCAGAAAGGTCAGGTGCGTAGTACTCGCAACCGGCGTGCGTGTATGACCAGATGTATGAATGTAAACGAGGCAAAAGGAGTAAGGATCGTAGCAGGTGGCGTTCTGTAGTTTCTGCCTACCCCCATGGGAAGAAGGCGTGAGTTTATGTATGTATGTATGTATTTTCCAAAATTTATGCACTTTTTATCATGCTTACATGCTTAGATATCAAAACCCATCACCTATGTGGAGTTTCGCTAGCTTATTTAGTTTGAACCTGTATTTCATAAGAATACAAAAGAAGATATGGAAAAGGAGAATAAACACACGATTCTCTGCAGATGAGTGATCTCCTGACTGTTATAAGGCACTCAAAGCCAGTAAAATAACTTAAAATCCATAAATTAAGTTCCTTGTTCTCTACTTAGTAAGTGTAGACGTGAGCATGAAAACTCTTAGCGGCTTGCTTTGAGTTCTAAAGTTACAGTAAGTTAGCGAACATAGTTTAATGTTTGACGTGAAACTGAAGGCACTGTTAGGTAAAGACTAAATACTTTTAGTATCATATTAAGACTTGAAATTTTCTTCTTCGCAGGCGATACTGTTTTAGATTTTATTCAAGGGTTAGGCAGTGTTATTGAGTGTTTTATAAAGAACTAGCTTCCGCCCACGGCTTCGCCCATGTGATATGTGGATAAAATGTAGCCTATGTCCTTCCCCAAAGCTCAAAGTATCCCCATACCAAATTTAATTAAAATCGGTTCAGCCGTTTAGCCATGAAAGCATCCAACAAACAAACTCACATTCGCATTAAGTAAGCATATAAAGTAAGGATGTCTGAGCCCGGAGATCGTGATGGCAATAGGCTCGTCCCTTAATTAAGAACTAATAAATTTTTGGGTGTGCTATACACTACTGCCTAACTCTGCAGGCCTTTGGGGAATATATGTAGGTGCCTATGCGTGATGTCAAGTAAGGTATGATAGTTTTAACATTTTACTTTTTTTTTTCATTTTTATTGCCTATGCGCTACTTTTCAGTCAGTCACTAAAGAGTTTTATATGCACAATACAGTCTAACTTCGAATTATTGATTGGTTTAGAGAGTGAAAATACTAGATGATAAACAACTGTTCTCATGCGTACCAAGTAGCGTTAAAATCTGAAACTTATCAGACAATCCAGAAAAATATATCCAATACTTATTAAAACCTAAAGCAATAATAACAGTATAAAATATTACAAAATTATACTAAATTATTGTTAAAGTTGGTTCATTTCAATGCCACAAATTCATATTACTGAAATGGTACTCCATTTAAGTAATTTATTTTTGTAATAAAAGCACTAAACGTACTAAAATAGCACTTTCCACGCTCCATGCATCTATGTTCCTCGTACGTGGTTTTACAACGTTCCAGCTATAAAACTAAACTTTTCCAGTTAAAATATAATTTGAACTAACGACTCGTGGTATTAGTAGCCACTAGTTTTTAATTTTCATGCTTTAGCACGTTGTTTCTCAATATTTTGTTATGGGTGTGTAGAAAATGAGATAATAATATAATTTGGTTAAAGTGAGCATAATTTTTAAAATATCCTACTAACTACTAATAATATTATAAATGTGAAAGTTTGTGAAGATGTTTGGATGTTTGTTACTCAATGACGCAAAAATGGCTAAGCGGATTTGGATGAAATTTTGCACACTGATAGCTTATAACCTGTATTAACATATAGGATACTTTTTATCCTGTTAAACCGACATCCACGCGGGCGAAGCCGCGGGAAAAAGATAAAAATCTTAAATTCCTAACCTAACCCGCTGAGTCTAAGCATGAAAGGACATTGTTCGGCGTCCTTACATCGTTCGCCTAAGAAGCAACAGAGACGTTAATTTACTTTCTGTGATTTAAATAATGCTTAAATTCAATTGAAACTAAATTAAAATCACGGACACTTCTGAGAATTGTAAGAAATCCAAAACATTTTCGGATTTTGAGGTTATAATTAGGTCAATAGAAATATACTTTAGCGTTTATTAGTGAAAATACGTTGGATTTTATTTTTAAACGTTTCATAACATAATATTAGGTAGTCAGAACTATTCTTTCTTTATACTAATTATTTGTAGTTATGCCTAGATTAGGGCTATAGACTACCTCGTTTTTGTATGACTTAGGAGTAACTAGGTATTGCATTTTACTGCGAATACTACATAAATAAAATCTCGCTTGTTTACCCAACAGGGTTCGGCAGAGCACCAGAGTTATACTGTAACTGTCATCTGTAAATTAAAAGAATAATCTTGGAGTTTCTTGCCGGCTCTTCTCCATAGGAAACGACCAATTGGAACCGAGCACCTAGCTTCTGACGTTTCAGTGCCAATGTAAAATAAAATGGGCTTATGTGAAATAAAATATTTTGATTTTGAATTCATTGACGACACTGACATGTCGATGTTGCTCGTTTCACACAGCGCTGAAAGTGCTGAGTTTTGTAATTACGGTGCACAAGACTTGGCTTTAGGAGCTACAATACCCTTTGCCTGTTGAAAACATCAAATTGAAACAAAAAATAATGGCGCCGCGCCGGGGAATAAGACCGAAGTGAATTACTTTTTAAAATATTTTCGAAATTTTGAAGTGTCCGTTTTATTGTAATAATAGTAATGTAAATTATAAAAAAAACTAGTATTTATTGTAAAAGTTTCATATGTGTTGACTCATAGGCCATTTTTAACAATCTCCTTTGGAAAGAGTTCTTTTTGTAACGAAGGGGAGTACTAAGGAAGGATTTTTTAAATTTATCCGCTAAACTTTAGGGCCTAAAGTTTAGAGGATAAATTAAAAAAAATCCTTGCTATAATAGGGGCTGAAAGTTTGTATGGAAGTTCGTCATTTTTGAAGTTAGAAACTTGAAATTTGGTACTAAGACTTCTGTTTATAACTAAAAGTTATTTGTTTTCGGAATCTCACCCCGAAGGCGGTTAAATAGGGGATGGAAGTTCGTATAAAAGTTTGTAATTTTTAGGGTTCCGTGCCTCAAAAGGAAAAACGTAACTCTTATAGGATCACTCGTGTGTCTGTCTGTCGGTCCGTCTGTCCGTCTGTCACAGTCATTTTGCTCCGAATCTAAGGGACAGATTAAGTTGAAAGTTGGTACAGATTATATGAATTTCTGTGACCCAAACACGAACGTGTTACGTAAATAAATGAGTTTTGATATGGGGGTCACTTTTGGGAGACACATCTATACAAATACTTTTTACTAAATGCATATGAAAGTATATACGGTATAACAACAAACAATTTTTAAAATTTTTGTCTGTCTGTTTGTTCCGGCTAATCTCCGAAACGCCTAGACCGATTTTGACAGAACTTTCACTGGCAGATATCTAATATTACGGGGATTAGGTTATTTTTAATTTAGAAAAGTAATTTGGGTTCCGCACAAAAAAATTAAAACCCATGAATTTGTGAACAAAAAGCCGAATTTTTGAAAAACATGTTTTTTTTTGCATTTGGTAGCCCGATTCTCGAGAATAGTTATAGGCTATTTACCATCACGCTACGACCCTTAGGAGCCGAGCAAAAAGAAAAAGTCAGAAAGAAAGCTAAGGCCTCGTTTACGGAGACGCGAGGCGTCGCGCGTCGCGTGCGGCGTGGCGTCTCGCGGCGGCGCGTCGGACGTTTTTTCAGTTCACAGACAGGCGGCGCGTGCTGTGGCTCGCGTCATTTCACGCGCAAAGACAAACATATGATAACTAGTGGTTTCGTTTATGAAAGAGCGGGGCATTCGGAATAGCGAGCGATACCCGGCGCTGTGCCTGCCGCGTCGTTCAATTATTTCTAAACAATTTTGATATTCTAAATTCAGGGAGGTCATTATCGAAATTGAATACGCGATAGGCAGGATATGGGACAAATGATAATTAAAGCATAAATATACACGGGATTAAAAAAATACCATCGTTTTTTTATATCAAAGTGAAACAATCTTGGTTAATCATACAAAGAAAAATATATTTTATGTCCTTCCTACAATTCCTCATCAGTAAATCATCAGGTTACTAGGTAATTAATTTTATAATAAAGATCTTTTTTCTGTTTTTATCAAAGTCGTACTTACTTAATTTAATAAAATACCGTTCCTCTAATAAAAATTGTTATTAGTTTTTCATAGTTTCATCCTAGACGTATAAAACGTTGAGAACCGTTGTCGTAGCAACGGGGGGCGTACTTGTTACCCTGTTATTAAAAAAGATAAAAGGACGTAAGCGACACGAAATGAATAGATACAGAAGGCCGGCTCCATACAACGAGCGAAAATAAGCGTACGCACACATAGACACGGAGGTACGTAAGGAGATCTCAAAATATGGTCTGTTCCAAAATTATCTGATGAAAATGTAAACAAATGGATCATAAAACGTAATTGTGGATGCCAATTTATAGTGTCACGTACAAGTTGTGTGCTTCGATTTATCGATTTATTTTAACAGACGTCAAAAATAAGGAGGAGGTTCTCAATTCGTCGGAATCTTTTTTTTATAAGTTTTCATTTGACAGTTGAGGTTAATTTTATAACCTCAATTTCATCGATGATTTTTCAATTACAATTTAATAATGCTATTCAAACAATATTTGGTTCATAAAGTGGTGAGATATAAAGTTAAAACCTTCTAAATACAGATTAATGTGTTATTAATTCCCTTTAGTGAGTAACTGCTTAAGAATTTAACCTGAACAAGGTTTGTTTACACTTTCATCACAGACTTTTTGAACAGACATTATGTCAAATGGATGTCAGTCGCGAGTGCGCTTGCACTCGCTGTAGCGTAGATGCGTGTCTATGTGTGTGTGCATTTTTGCTCGTTGCTAGGAGCCGCCCTTCTGTACCTTTCTATTCTGTGTAAGCGTCATAGTTTAATTAAAATAGCTTTAATATTGCAGGGAATTATGATGTTATTGTTGTTTTCGCGCTTCCTTTGTGTTGATGAAAAGGTGTTGAATTAATATTAAAAACCGGCCAAGTGTCTGTCAGACTACGAACAATGAAGGGTTCCGTAGTTAGAATGAATTTATCCTAAGAACCAAATTAACATTGTAGTTGAAAAACATGTTCCCCCATACATTCCAACTGCAAATGTTAGTTTGTACGCTCAATATCGAGTTTGGATTTATCATGTTACTTTAAGACCATAGACTTTTTATCAATTTTCCTGTAATGTACAAGTATAGAACTATTCTCGGTATTTTTTTTTGTTTTAGCCTCAGCAGTTTCGGAGATAAGGGAGATGGTCAATTTTATTTATTTATTAATTTATTTGACTATTTATGTACACACAGTTACACACAGTGTACATGTAGTTAATTTTCATATATTTTATTTATTTATTTATTTCTGCGTCAAGATACAAGTATCAGTGTAGCCCTGGTTCTTGTACTAGGAGTTCCTGTATCACAAGAGCGCCTCAGCAGAGAGGCTCTCAATTTACAGAGAATAGAACATAGAAGCGCGATATACAATAATGAGATACGTTAGAGTTGCATGCAAAGGTTGCAAAGGTAGGTTTACAAATATACAAGAGAAAAAAAAAGTAATAATAGTAATAAAATAATTTAAACATCCACTGCGTTCTGTGTGAAGTGAAGGTGCGAGTGTGGTGTGTGTGATGTGATGAGTATGGTAAATGTGGGTATCATGTTACGCTGCTGGATTTTCTTTCATAACTGTAAAACTATTTATTTTAAAATTATAAAAAAAATATATTTAATTACTATAACAAGCCTTTTCATTTGATATGTCCCACGGTACAGATTGTAAAACTTTTTTTTTTTCTAATTTTACCCTCAAATGTGAACCTCTCATTCAAAATTTATTTACCTACGTTAAACGTTCGTGTTTGGGTCACAGAAATTCATATGTGTACCAAAATTCAACTTAATGTATCCAGTAGATTCGGAGCAAATCGGCTGTGGCAGACGGACAGACAGGCAAACAGACAGACACACGAGTTCTAACAGGGTTCCGTTTTTTCATTCGGACGTACGGAACCCTAAAAACGTTCTAGTAACGTAGCAGCAGGTTTGCTTTTGGTAATTATAAAATAATTAACCAACCAAGTGTGAATCGGACTCGCAAGCTAAAGCCCAGGAGCTAGACCACCACCTCTTAAAGCAGTATTGTTGTAATCTTACTTCAGTGTGGGAAAGAGATGGAGCTAGACGTCCTGTATAGCTCCATCTCTTTCTCACACTGAAGTAACATTAAAATAATACTGCTTTAAGAGGTGGTGGTTGGCCCCCTGTTTCTAAATTGAGAATTTGAAGTCGAGAACATGTGTAACTCTACTTTAGTATTACTTAAGGTGACACCCGCAAAATTTAAAATATCTTAGTAAAAAACATAAGGAATTTTTTAATTTCGCAGGCTATATTAAAATGCTAAAGTAGAGTTTGACAGGTTCTCAATTTCAGATTCTCTAATAGACCGGCTGTAAGGGTTTTGTACGGTCACTAAAACTGTTATGTTATTTACCTTATTCTTATTATTTGCCATATTAGAGAGCATAGTAAAAGAGAAGGCGGAGCTCGTGGCTAAGTAATAACAGCCGCACGGGTTGTCAGAAGCCCGAAAGTTTGACAACCAGACTTACCAAGGGGTATCGTATTACGCAGTGACTGGGTTTTGGAGGTCAGCTGCATCCAGTTAGATTGGAAGCCGACCCCAACATAGTTGGGAAAAGGCTAGGCAGATGATGGGAGGCCATTATCATAGTAAAACATAATTATTCTTTAATAAATTCAACTGGTATAAGTACAGACTGGCACACAGGCGACGGGTGAAGGCTTACTAATGGGGTTCCATTTTTACCTTTTTCGTACGGAACCCTAAAAAAGGATCAACAATAAAGTTATAATTCTTTGATTGATCAATGAATAAGCGAAAATCAGGAACAACGATGATATTTTTACAAAATGTTATTGTTTACAAAATGTTGACCTACATAACTAAAATATTCGTCAAATGTTTACACTATCTCAGCCACAAAGAAGGTAAATGTACCTGTAGTTAGCGCCGTGCGTTCTGCACACACAGCATTTGTAACTATAATTACAAATAATATGTATAAATATATTTTCATAAATCAGTGTTTAACGAATATTTAGGGCGGTCGGTTTTTTTACAATCCCACAGAATCCCTCGTTATCAAGGCAGTAAATGTAGGGATCCCCTACATTTATTTTTGGTACTTAGAGCCCATACACATACCTTACATATCACACCATACCATACCTACTACAGCATACCTTAAGGCTCCTGCAGACAGGTGCGACGCGACGGTGCAATGCAATTCTGGTAGAACAATTTCCATGAAGTTTTCATACCTTTAGAGTTTTGGTGGCATGAATTCTTCGTGCGCGAGTCCGACTCACGCTTAACCGGTAATTTTGAATAAATCTTTGCTCTACACTAGGATTTCTCCTGTATCATGGATGCTTTCCAAATACAAATCTCCCATCCTTAAAACATAGGTACAGTTAAGGCACCTGTCCCAACGCCGAGAAGGAAGCGACTGACGATTTTTTCTCGCTCAAGAAACGTACAAAATATTGTAGGTTCCGTGTATATCAGTAAAGACCAGCCTTTCCCAAAGTGGGCGATAACGCCCCCTTGTGGGCGCTGCAGGCCTAAAGGGGGGCAGTAAGAGACCCAGAAAAAAAATGGGGACGTTGTGTAGAGGCTTAGGGGGCGATTTATAATTTCATCTAGGTAGTGGTTTTTAAGTTGGTGAAAAAATGGGGGCGCTAAAAAATAATTTATTCTCAAAGTGGGCAGTAGACAAAATAAGTTTACCCGATACCTGTACTGGAAGCAGTTTGGTGTCTACCCTTTCTACCCACTTATGTATCCAACTCTCTTTGTTATAGGGATGGTTGGGTACTATAAGTTGGAAGTTAGGCGCAGCCTCGCTCTGGTAAAATATGTTTTTATGGTTTTCCGCGATATGTTGAATAATCCACAAATATTGGAATCGTTAGGATTGCTCGTTCCAGACAGGAGGCTACGGTTGGGCCCGAGGGAGGGACTTTTTAAAATTCCGGCAACCCGTACAAATTTATTAAAGTTTGCACCAGTGATTCGTGTAGTAAGAATGCTTAATAGTGTCTCTCTGCGCTTGGACATATTTTCTTGCTTTTTGGCGGAATTCCAGAGGGTGACACTTAGTATGTTGTCCACTGAGTAACTTGTGCTGTACCCAGACCCCGGGACTCGGGACTGGACAAGTAGCAACTAATGACTACTTTTGTTAGCTTGGGTCTTACCTGTTAGAACAAATGTATGTGTTGATGAATAAAATAAATAAATAAGTTTGGGAACCCCTGGTATAGACAGTTGATCGCTGACTGTTCACACTGCCGGCGAGTACTCGTTTCTGGCAGTGACAAGAGCTATCAAAGAGAGCACTCGTTCAGCGACGCTCGCTTGGCAGAACACTCGCAGAGAGACTCACGCTTGGTACCTACGCATACCAGCGAGTAATCGCTCGTCGTCGTCGCGCACTCGCTGCTCGTTGCTCGCCAACTCGTTTTAGTTGCTAGCTCTACTCGCTTCTCGTTAATCGCCGGCAGTGGGACAGGTGTCTAAAGCAGGAACAGCTAGCAACTGTAGGACATACAAATTTCCTCCTCCAAGATTCCTCCGCGCGCCGCGGCCCTGTACGGACGTGTACAGTAGACCCTTGTCGCCCGTAAATTGTGTCATTTCTGTGCCAATTAGTGATTGGTTAACTCGTCAAATTTCGATTCCTTATTGCTCCTTAAGTATTTTATACAATTGGAACCTCCTAATAGGCGGTCCTAGAGTGAAACAAATAGATTCCCAGTGTTACGTCTCAGTTGAACGACGCCTGATTTGTCCTGACCCGGGGCGGTCTCGAACCCGCGGTGTCGGAATTGGCAGTCGCGCGCTCCTACCACCGGACCAGCAAGATTAGTCATCACAACGCGAAATTAACGTCCACAGCATAGTAAGCGAGGCCCACGTGACGTCATCTGTGCTACGACTCGCTACGCGTCGCGCTTACGCGCAAGCAAGACTGCTACAAGCGCTACGACCAGTTATTAGTGCTACGCGCCGTAAAGGAATGCTGCTTGTATAACACTATAACAGTGCTCGCTAATCTGCTTCACATTTTTGCTGCTGCTTATTCTTGCTGTGCTTTCGTCAATCATTGAACCGTCAAGCATGCAACGAACCCCACCCAAATCACCCGCAAAGGCGAAAAAAGGTCAGTCCCCGGTTGCTTCTAGTCACCAGTCGAATGCCAAAAAAACTGAGGATGTCAATATCACTGTCCGCAGTAATAAACGCCGTCTTATTAATTCACCTGAGAAACTTAATGATTCACCTAACAAACCGGTTAACATCCAGTCGGTGCCGTGCGCTTGCATAGATTTAAAGCATGAACTCCTGGAAATGTTGAACTCTTGGAAGGCTGACCACGATAATAGGCTGACTTCTTGGAAAACCGAACAGAATGCTATGCTTTCATCTCTTTCAAAGGACGTATCTGAGCTAAAAGTGCAATGTGAAGAAATACGGAAAACTTCCATCGAATTGGTTAAAGGCATGACTTTCATCAACAACAGTTATGAGGAGTTATTGAAAAGAGTAGTCAATTTGGAGGAGAGGAAGGCTGAGGATAATGATTCAGTTGAGCGTATGGAAAAGCAAATCCAGGACTGGCAGCTCCATACTAGATCTGCGACTATTGAATTGCGCAATGTTCCAACCAAGGACAATGAAAAGTTGGAAGATCTGGTATCGATTGTTTCTGGAGTCGGGAAGGCTGTGGATCTGGAGATATTAGAGTCACACTTGCGAGATATTCACCGCCTTCCAGGTAAACCTGGATCATCTCGTTCAATCGTCGCAGAGTTTACATCTGTGTCCCGTAAACACGAGTTTTTATCAAATGTTCGACGTTTTAACAAAGAACGTACCACCATGGACAAGTTGAATACGCACACAATTGGACTACCTGGCGAAAAGAAACCCATCTATGCCTCGGAACATTTGTCAGCTACTATGAGAAAGCTCTTTTATGAATGTCGCCAATTTGCGAAGACTAACAAACTGTCATGCTGGAGTTTGAATGGAAAGATCTTCATGCGAAAAAATCCTGAAGATAAACCAACTCAAATTAGATCCGAACGTTGCTTATCCGTTTTTAATAGCACAATTTGACTTTATTTTTGTATTATATATTTTACTTTCTTTATTAGTTTGCATGTTAAGTCCCGGGAGGATTACCCCCGGCATATACTTTTTATAACTACAGTCTACATTTTTAAAACTATTGCATTACACATATATCTTAATTCATTTTTTGTAACAGTTAATTCATTCTTCAAACATCCACTCTTCTATCAATGCTATGCGATGTATTTCTGCAACCTTTTTTTTTTTTTGTGGATGGGAAATCATCAAATGACTTCTCCCGCTCTGGGCGGAGCGGGAGGGCGTGTCAGACTTTTACTGACTAAAATCCACCCGTGTTCCTTCTGTTGCCTGTGCCGGGGCCACGGTAACTCTTTCGAACATCCCGCAACCCTAGCTGGCATCGGCCCTAGCGGACCCCGTCAATAGTGCTGACATCTCTTTGAGGCGCGCGTGGAACACGACGCGCCGTCGACTCGGGCTTGGTCCTTACCGGACGGCGAGCTACCCATTGCTTGCCGTCCGCAAGCCCGCGCCTACGGTGGCCGGGAATCAGCTGCCAATTCCCGACGCCCAGGGCGTCTCCTGCGGCGACTAGGGGCGTGAGGGTGCAAAGCTTGCCTCTCCCTCACGCGTCCCTCCTCCTCCTTCACGAGCATTACTGCTTCGCAGAAGGAGGTAATGGCTTCCCATGCACTCTCGCTCCGTATCATGGCCTGGACCGCTTCCGCGAGGACACGGCGGTGCTCCGCCCAAGCCGGGCAGACCTCCACCGTATGCTCCACCGTGTCCTCCGGGCGATCCACACAGTGGTGACACCCGGGCGTTTCCTCCCGCCTTATCCGGAACAGGTACCTCCCGAAGCACCCGTGTCCGGTGAGGACCTGCGTCAGGCGGAAGGTGAGGACGCCGTGGCGCCTCTCCAGCCACTCCTCAAAGAGGGGACTTATCGCCGCAATTGTGGCGTGCCCAGCGCTGGGTTTCGACAATCGCACTCTCCATGCCGCCATGAGATCCTGCCGGAGCTCTGTCCGCCGTGCCGCGATTTCTCGCGGCAACGGAGTTACGCCTCGGCGTCCTGCCTCCTCGCGCCACTCCCAGATGTGCGCGAGGACTTTTGCCTCCAGATCCCATGGCGGTAATCCGGCAAGGAGGTTCGCCGCCTCCCCGGAGACCGTGCGGTATCCCCGGGCTAACCGGATGGCCATGACCCTCTGGGACGCGTTCAACCGACGGACCGGTCGCCGCCTCACGGAACGCGCCCACACCGGAGCACCGTAAAGGGCCATGGACCGCACGACCCCCGCGTAGAGCCTCCGGCAGGAGGCGTTTGGACCCCCCAGATTGGGCAGGAGCCGCCCCAAGGCAGCCCCGGCCCGCTCCAGTCTGGGAGCCAAACGTCGGAAATGCTCCACGAAATTCCACCGGCTGTCGAGGACGAGTCCCAGGTACTTCATCGTCGACTCGACACCGATGAGAACCCCTCCTACCGTTATTTGGGAACCCGATGGTGGCGCGTTCCGAGGACCATGAAAACACATGGCCTCGGACTTGTGCAAGGCCACCTCGAGTCCCAATTGCCGGATCCTCTCTACGATTGTCGCAGCCCCGCGTGCCGCTAATTCGGCCGCCGCCTGGTGCGACCTCCCCTGCGCCAGGACCAGCGTTCATCAGCGTAGCAAACTACGCTGACGCCACCAGGGAGGTCGGCGCGCAGCACCCAGTCGTACCCGATGTCCCACAGATGCGGTCCCAGAACCGATCCCTGCGGGACACCGCACGACATCTCATTTCTGCAACCTTAGAGCGCAAGTTCAGAGCTATTTTGTTCTTGGTTTCTCGCGAAGGTATAATGATTACGTTTTGCTCTCAGCTATAACAGACAACAATACCTACCATACTAAAAGCGCTAACTTTAAGTTCATCTCGTGTGCGCGCTATTCTAATGTTACTTTTGTACGATATGTGATGTATCTATTGGTGAATAAAATATATCTATAATAAATGGCTAATATAAATAACATTAATAACGACATTGATAACATTTCTATAGAGCGCGCATACCAATGCCCACCAGAGCTGTGCTCGAAATATGTTAGATACCCTCATTTAAATCTTAAATTAATCCACATAAATATCAGAAGCATTAACAAAAATTTTCATCAATTTATTACTATGTTAACCATGACCAAAGTAGATTTCGATGTTATTGTTTTCACAGAGTGCTGGCTAAAAGTGACAGGACCCCTGCCCATTCTTCAAGGGTACTCGAGCCATGCTCTCAACTCTTCACAAAATGACGGCGTAGTGATTTATACAAAAAATGTCTTGCAATGTACTATTACTGAACCTCTTTTCCGCGATGCCAACTGCTTAGTATCTTGTACCGGCAATACAGCTATTATAATATGTGTCTATCGTTCCCCATCATTCTTAGACCTAGAGTTATTTTATAATAGTCTCGATAGTTTAGCTGGAACGTTAAAACGATTTAAATATATGATACTAGTGGGTGATATAAACGTCGATATAAAACCTAATAATCGTGACCTCCACTCAGATGCCTACTTGACCTTTTGTGCGTCTATTGGACTTCTACCGGCTCATACACTTCCCACTAGATCTGAAAATTGTCTCGATCACATTATGTTAAAAGCAACTACTTCGGCTAGCGTAATTATACTTGACACTCACGTAACTGACCATCTTCCTATCGTCCTTAGTTTGAAAACCCATGGGACCTCCGTGAAGGCACTAAATTCAACTGTTCTTCGTTACAACTATTTAGTCATCCGTAACGAATTAGACCACACCGATTTCCGTCCCGTACTGAATGAATGTGACCCAAACCTTGCTGCTGATCTACTCGTTGAATTGATTCGGAAAAGTTGCTCAAACCACACTTCAACCATAAGAGTATCCAATAGAACAAGAATGCTCAAACCATGGATGACAACGGGTCTTGTTCGTTGCATACAAAACCGGGATATGCTACACCGAAAATCGAAATTGTCTCCAGATAACCTGATCCTAAAAAGTACGTACTCTCGATACCGCAACTTTCTGGATAAGATATTAAAAAAACTAAAACGAGCACATGACAGAAATGAATTACTCAGGGCTAAAAATAATATCAAAGCTACATGGAAGGCCGTTAAAGCCATTACCAACTGTACTGTCCAGCATCAGCCACCCGACGAACTTATCCGGGGCGCATCTGATGCTAAAACCTCGATCAATGAAATCAATAACTACTTTGCCAGTGTGGGCGAGAAATTAGCCTCTAAAATCGTTCCGCATTATTCCGCCTCCTTAACTCACACATCTCCGTCCAATTCACTGGTAATCATGCCAATTGACGAATCTCAAGTTTACGGAATTTTACGCAATCTACGCTCAGATTGCGCTATTGGACATGACAACATCGCAGTAAAAATCTTGAAGCAAGCCATTGCTACTCTTACTCCACCCATAACCCACATCTGCAATCGTGCAATCGAAACCGGTACATTTCCTACAATTTTCAAGAAAGCAGTGGTCCACCCAATCATCAAGAGTGGAGACAGAAGCAATGTTTCTAATTATCGACCCATCTCGGTTCTGGGCTCCCTGTCTAAAATCCTTGAAAAAATATTGAACAATGCTCTGGTGGGATATCTTTCCAAATACAACATTATTGCCAAAAATCAATATGGTTTTCGACAGGGAATCTCGACTGAAGACGCTGTCCTTGGCCTTTCTAATAGCGTTGTCACTAAAATGGACAACAAACTGAAGTGCTACGGTGTTTTCCTTGATTTATGCAAGGCATTCAATTCTGTTTCAGTTCCTATACTGCTTTCGAAGTTAGAGAACTTGGGGATCCGCGGGCTTTCGTTGAAAATTTTCACTGATTATTTAACTGAAAGAACCCAATGCGTGAAGATTAATTTTCTTATCAGTGAAGATAAGTGTGTTAGTTTCGGTGTTCCGCAGGGAAGTATATTGGGTCCAACCTTATTCCTTATATACATAAATGACTTGTGCAAAATGTCCATTCCCAACTGTGAAATATTCACCTATGCAGACGACACTGCACTTGTTGTTTATGATACTGACTGGAATAAAGCTAAGGATAGAACTGAACACTCCCTCCGCCTTGTGACTGAATGGCTCTCAGCTAACTTGCTGACTCTTAACATCGACAAAACCAAGCTAATACGCTTTTCGCTGCCCAGCTCTGCCCCTACACCAGCTGATACCAGTGCAGTAAAGGCCCACTCTTGCTCAGATCACGATGCCTCTTGTTGCTGTCTGACACTCTCTTTTGTCCCAAGTATCAAATACCTGGGGGTGTATATCGATGCAAATCTTTCCTGGCGTCCACACATTGAGGCTTTATGCTCGAGGACAAGGAAGCTTATTTATCTGTTCAAGGAATTGAGACACGCTGCTGATCCTGCAACCTTGTCCTTAGTTTACCAAAGCTTATGTGCATCGATCCTCACGTACTGCATTCCTGTATGGGGAGGCACCCATAAAAGCCTTCTGCTTCAAGCAGAGCGTGCACAAAGGGCGATCCTTAAGGTTATGCATTTTAAGCGTAGAGATTACCCAACTTCCCAGCTGTACTCAGAATCCCAAGTCCTCACCGTGCGCCAGCTGTTCATTTTGCGTGTAGTCCTACGCCGTCGTTCCATGCTTCCACTGGACTCAAGCATACTTCTTAGACGTCGCGGTTATCCGGTCAGTGACTCCCTACATTGCCGGACCGCTTTCGCAGGTCGGCAATTCTTTATCTTAAGCGCTCGCATTTATAATAAGATTCACCACCTGATCAATATTTATACATTAAACAAATATACACTAAAAACCAAGTTATTTATTTATTTATTTAAACTTTTCACACTTAAAAAAGTACAAAGGCGGACTTAATGCCTTAGGCATTCTCTACCAGTCAACCAAGGGTGGTGAAGAGATTAGATGGCAGGTGCTCTGTTAGAAATGGAACAATTTGTACATAAATAAGTCATAAACTTATAATACACATACATACATATTTACTATAATATATACCTATATTATATACATATATTATATACAAATTCAAGAGAGAGAGGTTTTGAGATGAGTTATCTAAATGGTTGCAGAAACTGTCTTATGATTATACCGAATTATTACTCACAATCATCGCATAACTATTCCCCAATACTGTTACACGTCTATATACAAAGGCTATCTTAATTGTACCTAACATCCTATTTTTGATCATCTGCAAGGAGGAACTGGCTCCTGAGATACAAGTATTTATTATACTTAGTTTAGGAGTCAAATGTTAATTTTATTTCAATGGATCAGTGTTTGTACAACTAATGTATCTGCTCATGGCATTATATACCATAACTGTGTGTGTGTAAAATGTACAAAATAAAGATTTATTATTATTAAAAAAAAAAAAAATATTTGTTTTGTGTAGACTCGATGTCTGAACGTTTTGCGAATATAATCTCAATTCTGTAGAAAGATTGAACTCACAATATGTTTGCGCAGTGCCCATTGGCTCCACTGTGCCCTCAAAAGTTTGCTGGTTTCAAAGCAAATATTTCTCTTTGATAAAAAAAATTGCGTGGATTTATTGTTCACCAAGATTTATCGCATGTAGGTAGATAAGATATACAAAGAACTTTGCTTGAAATAGATCGGTCCCTGTTGTCACATGGATACTGACAGAAAAGTACAGGGGGCCAACCACCACCTCACCGCCCGAGCCTAATACGCGATGATGTCAAAAACGCTCGAGCATCGGGGGAATTCCAACAATTCCGACGGCGCGGTACGTTTGTGACTGCGCGCACAAAAATTGCCATATGATTATTTTTGGTTTAGGATTATTTATTTGACGAGAATATCTTCCATACCATAGAGTAAAACTGCCCACAGGCGATATAAGACTTAATTATAGTAATTTTATCTGCGCGTGAACCGCGCGAGTCACCGGCGCCTTTTCGGTGCTGGTGGGACTTGACTGTTTGTCGACGCGCGGCGCCGAAAAGGCGCCGGTGGTGCTCGGCCGGCAGCAGTATTATTTAATCTTGAGAAAAAGATGGAGCTATGTAGGACGTATACCTTCATCTCTTTCTCACTATGAAGTAAGATTAAAATAATACTGCTCTTAGAGGTTGTGGTTTAGCTTCAGTTTATCTACATCTACCTTCACACCGCTATCATGTCATGTGACTTGCCCAGAACGTTCCCAGCATTGCCATGTCACGGACTGTTGATGCATAATTCATTTGTACTACATTCACTCTGGACTACTACTGAACAATTTCCTATTGTAAAAACCCAGTAACACTTCGCCCGACCTAGGAAATGAACCCAGGACAACATGCAGTAGCACTTGCCTCAACTAACAAGCCATTTTGTAATATTCATAGTGACTACATATCGACTGATATGCTAAAAAGATCTCATAAACATTCTTAATTCTCGAGAAAACAGAATTGTAGTTTAATCTTGATGTAACAATTAATGTTGACCTACTATTTGCGATGTAGCACGGTGCGGGTGACATTAGACGACCCGTTCCTTTTTTCACTCTTGAACGTTACCGCAATTTACAATCATGACTCAATATTTTAACTGCACCCTAAATATCGTAGTCGTAAAATACGGGATCAGTAATAACTGTAGTAAATTCAATTAATTTACCCTTGTCACCTGTCACCCGCATTATGCTACACCGCAAATACACACACACACACACACATACACAAGACACACACATACACAAGACACACACACACATGCATACAAAAAACAAGCATACACAACAACACACATATATACATACATACGTACATATCTAAGACAGAAAAAATAAATAATATACAGTGTGAGTCTTTATAATGTGCACATATCGAAATGAGGGAATCTATGCTTAATTTTATCGACGGAAAAAATGTTAAAAAAAATCTAAATATTTATTTATATTTTTTATGGATTTATAAAAAAAATTGTTTGCTTTTGTGACCCCAGTGTATACAAAACTGTGTAACTTTTAAACTAAACGATTTATCACGATGAAACAAACTCTATAATGTTTGGAAGTAATTAGGTGTCGTCATAAAATAAAAATTATGGAAAAAAAATAGCCACATTTAAAAATAAACATTTTTGTTTGGCAAAAATCTGATTTTTTAAAATTAATTTTTACAAAAATTGTAAAATTTCTCAATAACATGCCCCCATCACCTTCTTTTTTTATAACTTTAAGTTATTCTTCATTGTATTAGGAACCTAACGGTAAAAATTGCATGTTTTTAACTCAACCCCAACATTTTTTATCAACTGTCAAAGAAAGGCCCAACGCATAGCTATTGTTTAGCAGGTAGATAAACTTTCTTTTGAATGTGCGCAGGTCGGGGAGGTAGGGCCAGCCAAAGGAACTTGAATTATGACAGATGTCAGACTGGCAGTCGCTCCGAATTATTCGCCGCTGCTACATGTGTTTCGGTACTTTCGTTCGCTGGACTTTCATAACTTTCGTTCGCTGCTACATGATGCCGCGTTTAAGTGAATTTTCCCCGGCACACATCGCCGACATACATTTTTATTATGGAGTGGGACAAGGAAGTGCCAGAGCTGCGCGCGCGGCTTACATAGCTGCGTATCCTAACAGGCAACCAGTGCCATCTGCCCGAAACTTCCAGGAAGTTCACAGAAGGTTGTCGATCACTGGACTTGGATCAAGTAGAGATCGTCGCGAGCCACCTCAAGTAATTATTGATGCGGCTACTGAACAAGCAGTATTAAGTGATTTGTTTGCTGATCCATCCATAAGTACTAGACGACTGGCTCTTCGTCACGGAATATCCCAAAAATCAGTGTGGCGTATTTTAAAGAAAGAAGGATTGCATCCTTATCACTATCAAAGGGTGCAACATCTACATGAAGACGTAGACTGGCGTCCAAGGTGTGTGATGTCCACATGGATTCAAAGAAAAACCAGAGCAAACCCAAACTTTCCAAGAAAAATACTATGGATGGACGAAGCGACATTCACTAGAGACGGTATTACTAACTGTCGAAATTTGCACAGATGGTGCCGCGCAGGTGAAAACCCGAAACTGAAACGGTCATCTACTTTCCAAGTAAGATTTTCGATAAATGTTTGGGCTGGTCTTATCGATAACATGTTGATTGGACCAGTCATATTGCCGAGAACGTTGACTGGTGAAAGATTTTTAAGTCTATTGAGAGATGATATGCCTCAGTTATTGGAAGATGTCCCACTGGCTGTGCGTCAAAGGATGTTTCTTCAGATGGACGGATGTCCTGCCCATTACGCTACAAATGTAAGAAGATTTTTAAACGAAAATTATCATGACAAATGGATCGGCCGGCAAGGACCTGTAGGGTGGCCTGCGCGTTCACCCGATTTGACGCCCCTTGATTATTTCCTATGGGGGACCATGAAGCAACGCGTCTACAGTACCCCCATCAACAGTGAGGCCGATTTGCGTGACCGCATAATAAACTGTGCGAATGATATTCGCAATGATCCCGAAATGATAAGGAGAGCGACACACCAAATTCTAATTCGCGCGGCTTTGTGTTTACAACAACGAGGTGGACATTTTGAGAATCTGATGCATTAAATTTTGTATTTAATAATAAATGGGTTTCAATTGAACTCTTTTGCATTAATTATCATCCCAAACAAACCACCCTTATGAGAACAATACAATTCCGCGTTCGGAGTGCCATCTTTGAAACGACCCGCGCGCATTCACAACAAAGTTAACAAAAAAAAGTTTATCTACCTGCTAAACAATGTGCGTAGCTATGCGTTGGGCCTTTCTTTGACATTTGATAAAAAATGTTGGGGTTGAGTTAAAAACATGCAATTTTTACCGTTAGGTTCCTAATACAATGAAGAATAACTTAAAGTTATAAAAAAAGAAGGTGATGGGGGCACGTTATTGAGAAATTTTACAATTTTTGTAAAAATTAATGAAAAAAAATCAGATTTTTGCCAAAAAAAAATGTTTATATTTGATTATGGCTATTTTTTTTCCATAATTTTTATTTTATGAAGACACCTAATTACTTCCAAACATTATGGAGTTTGTTTCATCGTGATAAATCGTTTAGTTTAAAAGTTACACAGTTTTGTATACACTGGGGTCACAAAAGCAAACAATTTTTTTTAAAAATCCATAAAAAATATTAATAAATATTTAGATTTTTTTTAACATTTTTTCCGTCGATAAAATTAAGCATAGATTCCCTCATTTCGATATGTGCACATTATAAAGACTCACACTGTATACTTACGAGTTAAAGCACAGATTAAATAAAATTTCAATTTAAATACAGAACGCTTCAGATCTCTTTAGTTTTAATGAATATTACCAAGAAATTACTTTGATTTTATCTCTCTCTCTTTGCTTTAGCTTTGAATAACTTTGAATTAGGTAAATAAGGATAGAGTTACAACTACACGTGTAGGTACATACCTAATTAGCAATAGGTACGTAAAACAGTAACTACCCTAATTGTGTAATATAGGTAAACGGAATGAATCCCTTTAATTTTTACAATACAACAAAATTCAGAACGCCGTCTCCTAATGTGAGCGTCCAAGCAAAAAGGGTCCAGTTCTCGGCATTTATTTTCCAAGATATAGGGTACGCAGTTTTGTAAAGTTGGGGGGAAAAAATTGCATTTCTCGATTTTAATTGATTATTAATTAATACTTAATTATCTACAAGTTCATAAATAGTAAATGACTTTATATGATGTTTCTAAGTATCAGAAAATGTACTAAGTATCAAAAATCAAACTTAGAAAATGCTTTTACTCAAATCAAGTTTTTTCAGAGTTTTAACTTCAAATGTCTGATAAAAAAAAAATGTGCCAGTTTTATAATATTTTTTTTAATCCTTATTATCAACTGACTATTCTAGATACCGAATCTCGTCGTAACTCAATACCCCACTACTGGACCCATTTTGCTTGGACGCCCACATCCAACATCATTAAAATTTATTACATCGGCGTGACAAGACAATCGGATTTGCCATACAAAATGAACGCGACGATAGCGTATTACGCGACAATTGGTTATTGGTACACGGGATAGTGTGCTGCAGCTAAAATAATAGAATTCCCTACCGGTAATTTTGTTTGCCGATAGATAGCTATATAACCTACTTTTAGACAAGGGTGCACCATCGTTAACGACATCATCACTTACCATCAGGTAAGATAAGAAAAAAAAACTTATGGCACAAATAGTTGGATGGGTAAAAAAATATTTTACCGTGAAATGTTTTTCGCAAAGTTCCTCTGGAACTTTCCGTAAAGTTCCTTTTTTGTGAATTTTCACGGACTAATAAATCTTGGCTCTTTCTGATGGTAAACCGTTTTTTTCTATTCCTCATTGTCAAAAATCTCAGTACAGATTAATTTTATAGAATCAAAGCTGTGCTGCTGGGGAGTTTATTACGTCATTTCTACTTTTCAACTAAAGCACTTGGAAGTGGTGATCGGGAGACTGTCTTATGTAATTTTGACGTTCAAAATAAATGTGCTGATTATCAGCCAAGTTTGAATGAATGACTTCTGATTTTGTTTTTTACTGATAAAAAAATATTAACTGTAATATTAATCACAGTAAAACATAAAAAGATTCCTACCATTTAATTACGATTTCATGATTTCGGTTATTTTTTTTTTTAAATATCTACAAATAAAAACTAAACCGTACTAACTAAAACGTGGCTACTTTATTACCTAAATATTATCGGACAAACTTTACTTTGCGTTGAGTGTCGCAAAGATCGCAAGACTTTATGAAGAAAAAAAATGCAACGTTGATTCGGTGACTTCCTTCGAATGGCGTAATATCATCTGAAGGTGTCGCATGTCCTTATTTGATAATACAATAAATTCAAATATTTTCATGCAGACCATGCTTTGGTTTCCCTAAACAAAACGAATCCTGAATGTTTTAAGCGAATAAGTAAATGAGTAGTTTGGAGAAAAGATACTTATACCAATAGATTTTTTTCTTTCTGCTTTTTATTAAGATGTCGGAAAACAACTTCCCTATTTAAATCGGATTTTGTTCACAATTTCATGGGTTGTAATTTTTCGCGCGTAACCCTACTTATGATATTCTTCTAAAAAAAAATAAAAACAGCCTAAGTTATCTGCCAGTGAAAGTCCCGTCAGTATCGGTCCAGCCGTTTCGGAGATTAGTCGGAACAAATAAACAGACAAAAATTTCAAAAATTGTTTTTTATTATATGTACCGTATATTATTTCATATACACTGAGTAAAAAGTAGTTATTTTGAGATAGAAGAGGTGTTACAATAAATAACAATTAAATTTACATTGAGAAGTAGGGAGGTACGTTAACAGGTACATAGACGTTGTTACCTACTTTGATTTTCGCTTCGCTTAGTTTTCATTAGTAATATCACAACCCGTTAGTCAGCCTACGAATGTACCGAACAGTTCTAGTCTCTATCTTCTATACATCTATACAAATAAATAACATTGAAGTGACTGTTTGTAATGTCAAAATAACAACTTTTTACTAAATGCATAAGAAAGTATATACAGTACTTATAACAAAAAAGCAATTTTTAAAATTTTTGTCTGTCTGTCTGTCTGTTTGTTCCGGCTAATTTCCAAAATGGCTGGACCGATTTTGACGGGACTTTCACTGGCAGCTGATGTTACGGGGAGTAACTCAGTAACCCTAAAATAATTAGGGTTCCGCGCAAAAAAATTTAAACCCATGAAATTTGAAACAAAAGGTCTGAATTGAAAATATTTTTTGCATTTGGTAGCCCAATTCACGAGAATAGTTATAGTATAGGCTACTAAACATCACGGTACGACCCTCAGGAGCCAAGCAAAAAAAAAGACAGAAAGAACACTTAGCAAAAACGAAGATAAGATCTATTTTTGTAAATCACAATTTTATAAGTTTTCTTTTAAAAACATGCTGCTTATTTCTTCTCCTACTTTACTAATTCATGTAGGCTTCGTTTTAGCCCGTATTTATTTCTGTAGAAATACGGGTGAAAATGCTGGGCGCCGCGGCCGCTAAACTCTCATAAAAAATTAATAATATAAGCTTAGCAACCTGCTAATCAGCTCATCATTCATAAAATATATCGTTAAACACCCTGATCGTAAACCAACGTGATAAAACGACGTGCTAACTCGCTTATATATTTTTAACACCTTTCTGAAAGGCTAGTCAACCAAAAACAGTCTTGCCAAGGGGTATCATATTGTTCAGTAACCGTGTTGGGGTCGGCTTCCAGTCTTACTGGATGCACCTAAACACCAGTATTTTACATGGAGCGACAGCCTATCTGAGCTCCACAACCCAGTTACTGGGTAACACGATACCCCTTGGTAAGACTGGTTGTCAGACTTTTGAGCTTCTGACTATCCGTAACGACTGTCAAAGATTTACGAATGACAGCAGGAACCGTACGGCTTAACGTGCTTTCCGAGGCACGTAGCGGTCTCAATATGCCACGAATCAACCGCGCGGTACCGTAGCTTAACCTTCGATCGACCCGTGCGGCTGTTATCATTTTGCTACGAGCCCCTTGCATAACAATGTAATACAAAAATCATTTAGAAAGAATAGAAAATATACATTTTCATCAACGTATTTCATATATCTGTCTAGTTATCGTCGGCCATATTTAAACTACTGTGGGTGTGCTATGGGTAGTGTTGGTTATTGCGCAAATAGAAAACCCGTTTGCAGTTCAAATAAAATTATAATTCACGATCAAATTAATCACACTAGCTGTTCACACACTGTAGGTACACGACACTCCTATACGGAACGCGGGACAGTTTCTCAACGTGTTCACTGCTCGACAGCTACCGAAAAATTCTGCTTAACCCCGGTGACCAGTCGACGAGCGTTATGTTGTAGACTCTGTCGAGCGCCGCTTGGTGGCGCTGGCGTCCCGATTAATCAAACGACGACTAACGTATTTCTGACATATTTATCTTAAACATATATTTATCATAAAAAAACGTTCATAATTTTCACAGAAGCTTCAAAAAAAACCAACCTAGTGCGTGTCGGTCCACGCACAATGAAGGGTTCCGTAGTTGGGATGAATTTATGCCAAGAACAAAGTGAACATTGTAGTTGAAAAACATGTCCACCCATACATTCCAACTGCAAACGTTAGTTTGTACGCACAATATTGAGTGATTTACCATGTAATTTTAAGACCATACACTTCATATAGGTTTTCCTGTTATTTGTAAGATCTATAGAACTGTTCTTTATTTATTTATTTATATATACTTTATTGTACACCAGATTACACATTACATAAAGATACATCTTAAACTACAAAATATACAATTGGCGGCCTTTGGCGGTTCTTTGTACTTTTTCAAAATTTAAGGCTCAGCAGTTTCGGAGATAAGGGTAAATTTTCTCAATGTTCTTTAATAACTTTTAAACTATTTGTATTAAAATTAATAAAAAAAAAATGAAATCCTCTTATTACAAGCCCTTTCATTTGATATGTCAAACGATACAGTTTCCAAAACCTTTTTTTTTAATTTTCAAATTTTTCCTCCAAAAGTGACCCCCATAATCAAAATTCATTTATTTACGTTACACGTTCGTATTTGCGTCACAGAAATTCATAAGTGTACCTTTCAACTTAATCGGTCCAGTATATTCGGAGCAAATCGGCTGTGACAGACGGACGGACAGACAGACAGACTAATAGCGCGTTTACATTAGGTCGGCCACCGTATACGGTGACCGCTTTCGGTTGAACCGGATCGGTTAACCGAATTGGTTTTTTTACATTAGATTGGTTCACCGAATTCGGCGACCGCTTACGGTTTTACCGGTTTAAATACGGTTGCAGCCGAAAACGGCCTAACCAACCTAATGTAAACGCGCCATAACAGACAGACAGACACACGAGTGATCCTATAAGGGTTCCGTTTTTATATTCGGACGTACGGAACCCTAAAAAAAATTTTGAACATTCCCGAGAGAAATTTCCCTAGCAAATAGTTGATTAGAAGTTACCACCGAGTCAAATCCGCTGAAAATAGCTTCATTAAAACTAGTGGGAGTCAAAGTTATAATTATAGTCATGTAAAATATCCTAGCGAAAACATTCCTTTATTTTTTAAATAATTATGATGTGTTAGTTAAAATTCAGTGACAAAATGTGTGTATAGTCAACCTCGTAAGTACTTCATCACTTTTGATAACAACTCTCACTAAAACTAAATTAAAACTTTAGTTATGTTGAAACATGGGAAAATAGACCTTGTCGTTTTATGACGTGCAAGTGCCACCTTAGGGCATTTGTCCACCGCCACCGTCAACGGGACGTCAACGAGAACGAGATGACGGCGGCGAAGTAGCGATACTTATATATATATTATGAACATTTACTATGGCCGCGTGTCCACCGCACGTCCATCACCCGACCGCCACGCCGGGATCCCGGCCCCGGAATTTTCGAGTAGGTCGGCGCGATCGCTAGATCTCGGCCCGAGATTGTGATGGGCCGATGTGCTGGCAATACACAACACGTTTGATCTTGTCCACACACTATCGTCGCATAAGCGCCGTACGCCCGGCGTTTGTTTTTTCTATTATAAAGGTCGATTTAGACCAAATGAGGGAATGCACATTCTATCCCCATTCTACCAAATTATTTTTGTGTAAACAGGGATAGAACATTCCTTCGTATCCTACTAAAATGTCAAGAATATCAACAAAATAATTAAATGCTCTAGCTCTTGTTCTATGTTCGTTTAGTCTAAACCCACCTTTCAGTGGCGCAGATACAATCACCATTAGAGGGAAGCCGAAGAAAAAATTGTTCAGTTCTCATAAACTCAGACCAAAAACTGTAGGTTTTTAATCTTATGATGTATTAAACTGGTATTAAACATAATTATGTAATGTGTTGCGATACACAGTTCACACACAGGTGTACCATATTATTTGGCAAAAGTAGACATTAAGAAGAGTGGTTGTTCCGAAGGGAAGCCAATAAAAATCGGGTTGTATGAAGGCTTCACCCCTGCCACCTTTACATACTGAACTGCCTAGTTCGGTTGCGGTAAACAAACGATCGCCTTCACCGGACATCACGATCGGTTCGAATAATCTCGTATCTCGTTGAACGTCCCGGTGACGGCTGCGGTGGACAAACGCTGTTAGGATGATAAAGCATTTACGAAGTCGAAATAAACGAACACTACACAAACGAATTTTGAAAGCACATTAAAGCGATCCACAAAAAAAAATTGTTAGAAAAAAATCATTGGAGACTGGAACCTGAAGAAGGCATTGCTTCAGAAATCAGATGAAGGATATTCTATTTTTTTACCCTTGAGATAAATGTAATAAACCCGGGATCTATTTTTCACATTATTATTTTAGGTCTAAAACCCGGGATTAGCGAATTAGGAGCCTGCGCCGCAAAAGGTAGGTAGGATTTGATTTTTTCATAATAATGTGCACAGGTGTGATCGAAATTGAAACTTTTTATTCGAAATTGTTTTCTTAACACATTCGCTGCGGCAGCGCTAGAAGCCAACTTACCTTCTGTGCGTTACGCAAAAATACTTCCCGTACATTTTTCCTTCTAAATTTGAATACACTTAAAGCAAGAACGTCGGCAATATGTATAGGCATCCGGGAACTTAGTTTTATAACCTCCGCACCGGGGGGGCCAGACAGGGAAAACTAGCTGCCGCACACGGCGAAACTCAATTACGGCCAAATACTTTTTCTTAAATTGCTATAATTTCAATGCTTTTAGGGCTCCGTCCGTCTGTCACAGGGCTGTATCTATTGAACACAAAAACATAAATAGACACTGTGATTTTTCACAGAGTGTGTACTTTCATGTGGCCGCCATAACAACAAATAGTAAAAATAAAATAAAGTTAAAAATTAAAGCGCCCCCCCCCCCCCCACACACAAGAAACGTGTTTGTAGAAACGACTAACTAATACGTGTAACTAACCGGTGGTACGGAACCCTGCGTGTGCGAATTCGACTCGCGCTTGGCCGCTTTTTTTTCTATTTTAAGGCAATAATCCTAAGCAATGACAAGCACATAACCGTTTCCCAAAACGATAAAATATCGCCATCACGTGTTGAAAAATCAGAAATCCCAAGTTTTTCGTCCGAAACTGAACATACGGTGGACTGAACGAATCGTTTAGGAATTACCAATCTAACGTGTTGCAGACTTTTTTTTATCGTCTATGCAAAATTGGTGCAATGGAGTTTTTAAAAGGCAATTTGGAATATTCCGAACGCGGCAAAAATGGTGCAGAAATTCATTGAAATGCCAATGTAGCTCATGTCTACCTATATGGTAACATGCTGGATTCTGGGAAATCCGAAACCTTATGAATTGGTGGACATTTTTTTTTAAAAGATACTAATTGCCACAGACAATAAAATAGCGACAAGCTGTAAGTCATTAAACCTGATGAATGATTATTAAGTTATTATATTTCTGATGATGAGGATGTCGTGATCGCCCAGTGATTAGGGCCTCGCCTCTCATGCATGAGGTTGTGAGTTCAAATCCAGGCAAGTACTAATGTGACTTTCAATACATATGTACCAGCGGGGAAACTTACATCTGATCAATTTGAAAATAAAGTCCCGTGCACACGATGAACACATTTGTTAGCAAGCGTGAAGTTGTAGCGGCGGAGAAGAAAGAATAGTCCTTACGGTGTATAGATGTTCGTTTCTCCCATGGTACTTTCTGAGTTCGGTTCACACTACACATTACACGGTCTGTGCAGTTCAGGTTTCGTCACGATTGAAGAAACCTGGGCTTATAAGTAGTTAATATCAGTCTGAAATCACCAACCCGTCTTGAGCAAGCGTGGTGATCAATGCTCGTATCTTCTTTCAATGAGAAAAGGCATTTGCCCTGCAGTGAGATAGATAAAAGCTAGTAGGTATTATTATTATTCCGATATCAAAACATCAATTACATTTACACCTAATATATATATACATATATGATATTGCCTGACACGTGCTGAGCTGGACTCACATTTGGTGCAACCTTGAGACGCACACCGCATCTTGTCTCGTTATTTAATTTGAAGTTTGTTATCGTGTCACTATTTCTTTAAATACTTATGTTTTTCTTTTTCGGATGTTGGCACACTGTTTTTATGTGTTGTATTTTCATGTAATTTGTTATCATCTTTTTAATTGTGCTTTTGTGTGTTGTGATATGTTTTTTGTGTGCACTGAATAAAAGTTTTATCTATCTATCAATCAAAATATCATCCGAATGAACGTAAATTATAACCAATTATGCCTATCTTCAAAAACAACATCAATTAATTTATCGTAGGCGTCTGTTTGTATTTCATTGAAAACAGACAAATGAACATCGTGTTTTCTTTGTTGATATATAAATCTATTCAGTAAGATTAACAGTACCGTGGTACGAATGAGAACCTATAACGCTCAATAACACTGGTTCAGGCTGCCGGATAAGCACCGGACCGGCAGTGTATGTAGTAGACGTATTCAATACTAGCTGTTGCACGCGGTTTCGCCCTCGTGGATGTCAATACTTCCTTATTTGAGTCGGATTTTGGTCACAATTTCATGGGTTTTAATTTTTTTGCGCGGAACCCTAACTATTTTTTTCTAAAGGAAAAAAATAAGTATACCTAAGTTACTTCTTATAACATCAGCTATCTGCCAATGAAAGCTCCGTCAAAATCGGTCTAGCCGTTTCGGAGATTAGCTGGCACAAACAGACAGACACAAATTTTAAAAATTGCTTTTGCGTTATAAGTATCGTATAAACTGTCTTATGCATTTAGTAAAAAGCTGTTATTTTGACATTACAAACAGACAATTCAATTTTATTTATTTGTATATCGTTAGTAACTGATCGTTACAATCTAGGTTTGCATGTGCTTTTGGACCTTTTTTGTATAACAAGATGCACCGTTTGATGAAATCAGGAATATCAGGCAAGGCTGTGACGCTATCTGATCTGACTGTCACCTATGGTTACAATCAGAGGCATAAGATTAACCATTAACCATCTAATGGGCGCTTACCGGTAAGCTTAAAAATATTTAACAGCATTTATACCTACCGGTAAACACCCGGTTTACCCATAGGTATCTAATTTTGCTGCCGGATAGGTACGAGGCACCGGCAATCCGATAGCCTAAACGTGTGTCCTTAGAAGAAAATAATTTAATTTACAGGAATTGAGTGACATTTCAATGCATTTTAATGCTCAGAAATTTATCTTGAAAATATAAAGTGTAATTGAAATATCTGCCAGCCTCTTGAAGGGTCATTTACTCGTCATTATGAACAACTTTTACTATGGGACCAAACCTGAAATCGCGAGAATAATTCAGGTATTCCCTACATTTTGACGAATTATGCGAACATTAATGTAGGGACCAGCAGATTTTTATTTTATTTGGAAAAGACGTTTTGATCGATGCTTTGGCGAATGAATGGAAATAATGTTGAGTTTTAAGTGGTAACTTATAAACGATAAAATGACGCCGTGCAGTTTAGAAATTAATAGAAGATGCGTTTATCTAGCAGTGAGATGTTGCAGGGAATTTCATATGTTTGCGGATGAATGGATTAAAATTATCCGTATATGTCTGGTGTTCTGTGAGAGAAAATATGCAAGGGAGTCCACTGTTCCATGTTAGTTTTAATTAAATTATGTGTAAACAACAAAATCGTTAATATTAATCGTATTTTTATGTTTCTATGTTAGTTAATTTAAATGGTCTTGTACCGTTTTCATTAACTATAAATAAATAAAATTCATACTGGCAACTGCGTTGTCAACCTAGTTTTTCCTTCTTATTCGCTAAAGCCGTGCGCAGACGGAATTATTTGCCACATATATACTATTCCTCGTATTGACGGCCAGCCGGGGAGCACACTACTATCAGCAACCGTCGCTGCGGCAAAGTCTATTGGCGGATTGAAGATTCTTGCAGCCTGTGTTACACCATTTGCGGTGCATGTCTTGCGGTGTCTGTACGCGACTTTACAGAGTTTGAAATACCCTTCCCCAGATAGTCAAGGATTTTCACATAAAAAAGGATAAGTAGCTTTACGTAAAATCTATTCGTACTCAAATAAATGACGGGATGGCTATCTGTGACGTCAATTCTCGCGTACGATCCGAAGTAAGGACTGAAGAAAGAGATTACTGTTGGCTAGAAAAGTAGGCTGGGCGATGTATTTTTGCCTAGAAATGGGTCTAGAATGGATTATAGGATTACTTGTGTAGGGTGAAGATGCCGAATATGAGATACCATTTATATTTTTGACTATAAAAAAGACAGTTTCTGCAGTTGGACCTCCAATAGATACAATATTGACTAGGGAATTTAATATAGTTCAACAAAATATGATAATTACTATTTAATCCTATACTCTATGTATATCTATGCAAATAAAAAAAAATTGTGTCTGTAATGTCAAAATAACAACTTTTTACTAAATGCATAAGAAAGTATATACGGTACTTATAAGAAACAAGCAATTTTTAACATGTTTGTCTGTCTGTCTGTCTGTCTGTTCCGGCTAATTTTCATTTGGTAGCCCAATTCTCGAAGATAGTTATATGCTATTTAACATCACGCTACGACACTTAGGAGCCGAGTAAAAAGAAAAAGTCAGAAAGAACACTAGGCGAAAACGAAGTAATAGCGCGGGCGGGCGATGCAACGCAACGGATCGGGGGACGAGGGAGTTTTATTAAATGTGGCTGTTATTTTAGTACATTGTGTAATGTAACGACTTCCATGTGAACGAAGTCACGGGGCACAGCTAATATCCAATAAATTTTGAACTACATATATTAGACAAAATGGATAAAGTCAGAAATTGGGTTGTAGGCTAATGGTCTCCTATTATGAGATACTAGGAGTGCTTAATCTGAGAAAGTATCTCACGCGAGGTTGCTTCGGGTTTGAGGCTCAAATAAATGAAAAATGAAAACCAGCTTTTAGTAAATTTTTTTATTTGCACTTGTTAACTACTCGTAAATGTAGACTACCCTAAGTCTTCAAAATAAAGAAGATAACATAAACTTTTATATCTTAATTTAACTTGCGCCTATACGAGATACCTCATTTAAGGAACCCCAACATATCTGATACTAAAATTTTTTTTAGTCGACTTCGGTCAGCTTCACGTCACGTCGGGTTACGGGCCATGGGGAGCACGACATCTAAGGAAGAGGTGATTATCGCTCAGACGGCAGCGGGTGGTTCGAATGCCGCAGCGGTTACGCAGGAGCAGCTGACAGTTATCAACACCGTGCTATTGTTTATTGCTGTGTGTTTGGCGGTTGTCATCGTTGGTGTGGCAGTCCGGATGTATAGAAGATGTCACCAGAGTTGGATCAAAGAGAAGATCAATCAGCGGGAGGTTCGTAAAGCTGTGCAGATGGCCTGACCAGGGACCTCATCGTGGAATGGCCTGACCAGTGACCTCATCGTGGAATGGCCTGACCAGGGACCTCATCGTGGAATGGCCTGACCAGGGACCTCATCGTGGAATGGCCTGACCAGGGAAGTAAGTGATTCCAATGTGAGCTTAAGTGTTGTGGCGAGTGCTTGCGCTCATCGGTAAATTTAGAGACAATTAACGTCACTGTTTATACAACTTAATTTGTTAAGGGAATCTATTGTTAAGTTAGGTCCTAGTAGGCGGGAAGACAAAAATTTTGATGGGAAAATTAGTGACGCGAAAGCCTTATACGGTTAATTTAAGAGGTATATTTTCGAGATTTTTTTTTTACACTATCGTCTTAGATTAAATGAAAGTCCCAATAAAGGCTTCTGCAAACAGGCGTGACATGCGACGCGACATAAAGTCACCGCTCGTCGTGCGACAAGCGATGCCTTTGTGTCGCGCCTGTTTGTAGAAGCCTTAATTCCAAACGGTAGAAAACAAATAATTAGGTACCTATATTATTATTAGGGGCTTAATTTTAATACTGCATGTGTTATAAGATAAGCCTTTAGAATAACGATTTTAATAAACAAAATAGACGATTCGCAATTTCATAAAATAAGTTGTAATATAAGTGACATTACAATACAAAGATGCCAGAAGATCAAAGAGAAAGAAAGAAAGAAAAAACGTTTATTGGCACATGCCACAAGTGCACACAGTATCACGAAAGGAAACAAAGAAAAAGAACTTAAAACTAACAATATTTAAAAAGTACTATTACCTACATCAAAGCCAAAAAAAAAAGCATGTAGGTAAATACTGTGTGACTCACGGCTGCGCCAAATAGGACTAGGATAATCACATCACTAAAGAGTTAGTTTATCACATTATAAAAGAGTGAGGCTAAGCGCTCGTTCAGACACGCGGGAACCGTACGATCCGAAATCGCGCGGTTTGGAACCGCAAAATGTTGTTATGTATTCAGACAGTCGCGGTTAACAAGCGACTAGCGTGCGCATCCGGATAGAGTCAGTTTGAAAATAGAAGTCGACGAAGAAATACTATGTTATTTACTGTGAAAGTTGCTCATGAAAGAAAATCAAATAAAAAAGCACTATTGGGTGCATCCCGTATTAAGTGATTGACTCGTACATGCCTAATTCATAACATTATATAACAAATTAAGAATGTATGAGTGATTTTTTTTTACTATTTCAGAATATGAATAAAATCTCTTCTCTCTCTCTCTAAAGATCTTCTCTCTCTCTACTTAATGAATAAACAATTCAAGAGTCGAAATGATCCATTGCGAACGCGTGACCATGTGACGTACGAACCGCGCGGAACCCGTAACGCAACTGAACGCTCTCCAGGAGCTCCATAGTAACAGAACCGTGCGGACGCCGCGCGATTCTATTTTATCGCTGTTGAGTGGCGGTAACCACGTGGTTAGTTAAACCGCGTGGTTACGTCTTCATTTTTATGTAAATAAGACCCGCGCGGGAGTCGCGCGATTCTTAAACCGCGCGATTACCTTCGTGTCTGAAGTTCTGAGCTAGCTATAAGAACTCACGGAGCGATTTTCACCTGCGCCCACCGCGGTGGCAGGACCGCAGCACTTGTACAAACACGTAGTACATGGAAATGTAGATAGTTAACAAGACGCGATTTATACCCGCGGCGTGTACGAGTCTTTGCAGGTCCCGCTGCACCGACGGACAACTGTAGAATCTCGCGGGCCGCGGTCAACCGCGCTTCGCCCGCGCGCTCTGCGATCGGTCGGCGGGCGTTTCTGGTGTGTGTTCATGGGGCAGTCTGGGACTTAACTAAATAATCGCCCGTCTTGCGATCGTCACCCGTCAAGTTTGCGGGCAATGATCACAACCGATGACCTTAAAAAGGTGGCTGGGACAGACTGAATCCGGAAGGCGGAGGACAGGGTGTTGTGGCGCAGCTTGGGAGAGGCCTATGTCCAGCAGTGGTCTGCGATAGGCTGAGTTGATTGACTGATCACAGCCGTGACGGCTGCCTATCCACACAAACAACCGGTCCCGTGAGTTTAGAAATAAAACAGCTGTTCCGCCACCGCGGCGGGCGCGCGTGAAAATCGGTCCGTGAATGCTTAGCCTAATACCTACTCCTACTTAAGGTCACCTGGCTCACCTTTGACCTTTCTGAACCGATTCTCTTCCTTTAATCAGATGATTGATACAGGTCACTAAGCACGTGCTTTGGCTAGATACTGTTCCCTTCTCTACCTTACACTTCCAGTTTAACAGTTGTGCGACAGTGATAGAAATAATGCTTAACTAAAGTACGTGAGAAGTAACTTTTATTAATCTCGGCCTTAAAGCCTTAAAGGCTCTTGCAAAGAGGCGCAACACGCAACACAAAGGCAACGCGTGTCGCGCGACGAGCGGTACCTTTCGCATGTTTGAAGGAGCCTTAATACTAATACGACAAGAAAGATCAGTACCCACTTGCACTTGAATTTAGTTCCCTATTTTGCCAAGATATATGTACATAGGTACCTACTACTGCTTACCCTTTAGTAATCACGAGTTAATGGTTCATCAACCTTAATGGTCGTCTGTGAGTGTGGAATTTATTATTTTAATTGAACTGTGAATCCAAACGCAAGAAATTGCCAAAATGTAGGTGGGCACTAGAAATGATTAGGTACTTGATATCTTTTTCGATTAAAACTGAATAATTATGGACTAAAGGAAAAAGGTTGTATTTGAGAAACAGTGAAATAAACGCTATGAGAACGTCATGGGTAGTTTCCTATAACGGCAATCTTAGAAAATATTATTGTGGTGTATCAGATGCTGTTCTTATTCAATCAGTTTTGGCTCTACGAGTGGTGATATTTAAAAGCATTAAAGATAATTTTGAACCAACATAGGTATAAAAAGTTTTAGAATCTTTTGTAACGTCAAGTTGCATTCGCCTTGAACACTGCAAATACAGGGCAATTTTTTAATCACTAGCCAAATTTTCACAGGGTGATCTAGCCATGAATATGAACAACTTACACTATAGGACCAACTCTGAAATCGCGAGAACGTTTTGGCCGAGTAAGTATTGAACTTTTGTATGAAACAGCAGATTTTATTTTCGTGATTTTAGAGTTGCCCCACAGTGAAAGTTGTTAATATTCATGGGTAGAACACCCTGTGAAAATTTGGCCGATTATTGAAAACTAACCCTGTATAATCGTACCTAATATCGTGTTTTTCCATTGAATGAATTGTCTCGTCAGCAGATTATATATGTATGGAACTGGCTATACCCATTACCCGTAATACCTGACACCCTGACAATATCGAATCATTAAATCATTTCACATTAAAAATTAACGATGTTAAATTATATTATTTGCTTTCATACCTTTGTTCGCAAGAAAGTTCTGCAAATTGATATTTGAATTCGAAAATTATTGTTTTCAGTACATAAATTATTAATATGTAGCTTTCACTTTAATTTTAAATGAAGTAATAAGGTGTTCCGGTTAACATCGATCAGTCATCATCAGCCGATCTATTCTGTAAACATCACACCGTGAGCACTTAGGTGAAGTGAGTTTGAAGTGAGCTCAATCCCTAGTAGAGTAAGGTGGGATGAAAGTTCACATCACGCTCACTTCACCTAAATTTTCACGGTGGGATCTTTACAGAATAGCACCACTGGTTCACATTAGTCGATTCCCTTATGTTTTTCAATTTGGATGAAGCAAATGAGATTCAATTTAGATTGAACCATATGCTGGAACCTGAGTTTTTTAAAGACTTTCAAGTCTTGAGAGTATGCTTAGATGGTTTGGTCAGAAAGACGACTAACAAAAGGTATTTACAAAGCAAAGGTGAGTGAAACCCCAGAAGGGGACGCCCTAGAAGGTCATATAGGCTAGTGACAGCTTCTTGTTAACGGTAATATTCTTCAGAAAGGTCAGGTGCGTACCTACTCACAACAGACGTGCGTGTGTGACCAGCACCCTAATTGCGTAACGCACTTTCAAACACAATCTGAATGATTTTGGAGGATATTGCTAATCCATTGCTTCTAATGTTCGAAACATTTGTCTGCTCAACAACGTAAATAACACCATGAATGTTGTTAATTACCCCGCTAATATATGAACGTAAACGAAGCAAAAGGAATATGTAAGGATCGTAGCAGGTGGCGTTCTGTAGTATCTTGTGAGTATCTGCCTACCGGATGAAGACATGAATTTATGTATATGAGTAGGTATGTATGTATCTTGTCAAGCAATATGATCTGCTGTTTTTAGATTTATATTTTAACCAAATACAATGATTAAATGAACAGGGAGGCCAGACTGTGTATGATGATGTGCAAGTCGAAGAAATCATGACTTATTTACATGATTAATTATTTTATTTTATTGCCCGGAGTCTGGATTTGTGCCCGGGTGATGGCAATAGGCTCGCCCCCTATTACATGGGACTTAAACATAACTGGTGAAATGTGGATGTAAGGTACACCTCTGCCCAACCCTTCGGGGAAACAAGGCGTGATGTTATGTTTATTTTATTCATCCAACTAGTCCAGTGTTTAGTAAAAACTTATCAGCTAAGAGTTTGTAATATATAAATAGACTATTATGATAAGCTTTTACAGCAATTTTCTCGTAGTTTTCCACTTATGGTTCCGACGAGAGAAAGTAGGTATATTTTCTGACTGCCGTCAACAACTACATAGTATATCGTTAAAGTGGCAGGGCTACATTAGTTAGATAGACAAATTAGTATTTAAATGTGAGCTTATCACTAATAAGAATGAGCTCCAGCCAGCCGTGTAATCAATCTATACGGACACGTGAATGAAAAGTAAGCGTAGGACGTGTTATTTTATGTAATTTATGTTCGACTGCCTCGTTGGTCTAGTGGTCGCAAGCGCTACTGCTGAACATGAGGTCCTGGGTTCGATTCCCAGGCCGGGCAAAGTGTTATTGGGTTTTTCTATCTGGAATTTCTCAGTAGCAACCCGGAGTCTGGATTTGTGTCCGATAGATGGCAATAAGCTCGCCCCCTATTACATGGGACTTAAACATAACTGGCGAAATGTGGGTGTACTATAGGTACACCTCTGCCTAACCCTTCGGCGAAACAAGGCGTGATGATATGTTTATGTTTATTTTATGTAACATAGTGATGGGGCTGATTGAAATAACGTAAGCAATGTAGAACTGCTCAAAATTGAAATAAAACATAAGTTAATCAGCTTATAACGTTTTCACTGCTGGGACACAGGCCTCCCCCCCCCCCCCCCCCCGTGAGAGAGAGATGGGCCGTAATCCACCATGCGGGATATGTCACATGACTTCGTCCGCGTAGATTTCATATCATTTTAGTATCACGTCAGGGGTAGATCGGATCAGGGGTTTTCTAAAAACTCAGATACACGTCATTCTTTATTTTTGACTTTAAGTATTAATACTGTTTCGAGTTAATCAGACGTTAAAATTCTTCCATACAAACTCTGTCACCCCCCCGTAACTACGCCATAAAGGGGGCTTTATGGGGTAGTTTAGAAAAATAAAAAATAACAAACTTCGTAATTTATTTAGATTCGTGCCAAGTTTTAAGTTTATTAACTCAAGGAATATGATTTTTCATACAAACAAAACCCCCCTTTTCACCCCCCAATGTTGAATTTCCAAAAATCTTTTCTTAATGGATTCTTGCAAAATAAAAGGCATCAACTGCCAAAATTTCAAGTCTGTAACCCCAGCGGTTTAGGTTCTGCATTGATGAATTTGTCAGGACAAGTAATTATATACTCGGTAGATAAATGAGTTGGGGCCAGTAGGTGCCCACGCCAATCGCGGCATCAGTGGCGTTTTTAGTGGTCCTCAAAAGTGCAGGTGTATGGACACTTTGGAAGCTCCAACTTATGGGACATGGTAATAATACGGTACGGTGGTTGTGGTGGTATGGTGGTTGGTGGTGGGTGGTGGTCATGGTAGACAGCCACACTATCGAATTAGGTCTTATATCTGTAAAGATAGTTGTAAGAGGTAAAATAAATAAACAAAAAAGTGAAAAATAATTTTTTTTTTACAAAAATAAAAAGTAACCGACTTCCAAAAAAACACTACAAAGTGAAAAATAACTTAATTT
Source organism: Fissipunctia ypsillon (assembly GCA_947568875.1). NCBI lineage: Eukaryota > Metazoa > Arthropoda > Insecta > Lepidoptera > Noctuidae > Fissipunctia > Fissipunctia ypsillon. Next base: position 17,883,393 of record OX387660.1, on the reverse strand, counting down.
CCGAAGTCGGTGGCAAACGCACTGACTTCCGAAATAAAAGTTATTTTTCACTTTTTAGTGATTTTTTTTTTTTGAGTTTTTTAAAGTCGGTTTTGGAGTCGGTAAATCAACTCCGGAGTCATGCATAGTTTCGAAATTCGTAACTCTATATCATCTCAGTCCATGCCAAAACAACAAAGCCTTGTGCTCCACTGATTTTAATGTATACACAAGCATGGTACCGTTACTAATAAAGGAAGCGTAACCCGCATACATTATAATTAATCAACGTCTATCGCGCCGACGTCGCTCGACGTAGCTCGCAAGTGGGTCACATACTTTAAGCTTATCTGATTTATAACATTATAATGTGAAAGCTTTTACGATATGATAAATTGTTGTGATGTTCATGATGATGCTCGTGGCTAAGTAATAACAGTTGCAGGGGTCGATTGAAGGTTAAGCGACGCTTGCCGAGGTCGGTCCGTGGATGGGTGACCATCCATTGTTAAGACATTGTTTCCGGCTGTCATTCGTACATCATTGACAATCGGTACGGTTAGTTAGAAGCTCGAAAGCCTTATCAGGGGATAACGAGTTACTCAGAATCTGGGTTGTGGAGGTTGGTTGGTGGTCGCTCCGTGTAAAATGCAGGTATTCAGCTGCATCAGGTTAGATTGAAAAGCGACCTCAACTTAGTTCGGAAAAGCTAGGCAGATGATGATGTTTCATTTATTTATTAACTAACTCCAGAAAGGAGGAGATTCTATGTTCGTCTACACCTATGTTTTATTATTAATGTTTGTATATTAATAGATATTTTCATCAATTATTGTAGACCAATTTTTTTTTTAGAGTGGTTTGTGGCTAAAAAATAACAGCCGCACGGGTCGATCGATCGGGTTAAGCTACGCTTGCCGCAGTTGGTCCGTGGATGGGTGACCATCTTTACATATCAAGACCCCTCCGTGCCTCGGAAAGCACGTTAAGCTGTTAGTCCCGGCTGTCATTCGCGTATCTTTGAGACAGTCGTTACCGGTCATCAGAGGCCCGAAAGTCTGACAACCAGGCTTACCAAGGGGTATCATTTCCCAGTAACTGGGTTGTAGAGGTAAACACTACTATCTCACAGTATGATACACAGAACACTATACGTATAGACCACAGATTCAGACCAGAGACAATGATCTATTATCAAGTAGGTACTGCCCACTGATTCGGAAAATGCATACCGACGCTTCCGGCGAGAGATATATAGAGATAATTCAGAGATGATTAACAGACTGTTTGGATGATTTAAATACATATTAATGGTAAGTTATGTATACATATGCTGTGAAGTACGCTTAGGAAGGCCACAGCAAATAACACAAGTCATATTATAGTTTTCACAAACTCTTAGTTTATTTTAGTTCATTGCACATAAATTCAAACACTACACATAAATTACACGAGACAATAATATTTTGTTAATTGAGACAACCTTTCAGTTTGACTGCTGTCGAACGAATGTCCCGAGCAGTTCGGTTCTCCCCACTATAACTCCACCATTGAACGTCAAGGCGCTCATTTTACGTACAAGTCAATACAACTACTGTTTAACTGTAACAGCACTTATTAAAAAAAAAAAATGTAATGATGTACCTACCATTAACAGCTCCGAGGTTACACAATGTGGGTACCTACCAAATACATTTTCTCGTAAGTAAGTCATCAGTCCGATTGACAAACAAGTTAAAGGTGAGCATTCGCGGTCAGTCCATAGCGCCAAATGGCGTGATGTACATCCAAAATTTGATCGTGAATGTTGAAATCCGTTGGCATGATGTAAAACTCTGGATGTCCAATCGCTTCATTTGACTTTAATCGTTTGGAGCCACGCCAAATGGCGCTAGCGTGAATCCCACCCTTTAGACTCAAAACAAATTGTGATAAAATTTGCTTTTACCATTGTCTGAATGTTAATGAAACCCGAGGAGCGCTTAGAAGGACAAAACCCTTCTGGGCACCACATCCTAGAAGGTAGTGTAATCCGAAAATCCGAAGCACTTCCTTGCCGTTATCAACCGCAAGAAGTTGAAGGAGTAGGAGAAGGAGGAGGGGAAGGATGATAAGGTGGATAGCACCTTTATTAGACACGGGGTGCGGAGGCACGTGCCAACATGACGTGTTGAGCCACTTCAATATTAGTTGTTAAGTTTTACTAACATAGTTTTTAGTCGTTGTTACTAATATAAAAATACACACAATCCATATAGGATTATGTGTGATCCGCAATAAATTACAATATAATATATGACGGAGGAAGAACCTCCTTAGTATTTTTAAAAAGTGTAACGTCAGTATAGCTGACGTCACTGATGTCGTCTTCATGGTGATAACTCATCTTCGATTTTCAAAAGAAAACTTCAGGACTTGTTTGATAGCTTCGTTTATTCAACTGACAGCGTGGCGACGTTCCAGAGAGGTCCGCACTGTCCAGCGGCTCGAACAAGAATGAATCTAGCGCCTTTTTTTTTTTTTTTTTTTTTTTTTCCTAACTATGGCATCTCGTAGTTGGCCAAGAGTGGCCGTGACTACTTAACCGGTCAATCCTGTGGCTGCCTTAAGCTAACTCAAAGCCTCCAGCCAGGGGCGTGTTACTTACAATACTAAGTGACTGCGCGCTAAGGGCACCCCCTGTGGGGTACGAACCTCGGCTTAGGGCGTCACTGGGGGGACAGCAAGTTTGGGACAGGCTGGATCAGAATTGGATAATTATTATTAATCTGGGGAATTTAAAGCTACAGGCTCAGCTTCGGCGCGGGCTGGCGCTTCTTCGAGCAAGGGTCGGGGGGAATTATTAACTCGAGGTTTTCGCGCTGGACCTCGGCGGCGGGGTCGGAATGTCGGTTTTTTGTGTCTGTGTATTGTACTAGAAGCCCTATTGCTTTCCTGGAGGAGAGTAATAGGGTCGTCTGGGACTAATAGTGTGTGCCTCGGACGGCGGACTTTACTAATATTGGAGGGGGTATATTTAGCGGCCGCGACAACTAGGGGGTTGCGATGTTTGGCGGCGGTATCAAAGAAACGCTTGGAGTTGCGTTTCATGAACTGGAGGATGGTGGGGATTTTGAGATCGAGATGGAGGATCTCGTTCCGGACATAAAAGGGGGATCCCGTGATCATTCGGAGGGCACGGTTCTGTAGGGTCTGCATCCTATGGATGTGGTGGGGTTTCGCGTGAGCAAAGACTGCACAGGCGTACGTCATAATAGGACGTATGCACGCCGTGTAAATGCGCAACTTGCACTTTAGTGACAACTTGCTTTTTGCATTCATTATCGAGTGGAGTCTACCGAGAGCGAAAGCGGCGCGCGAACGAACCTTCTTTATGTGCTCTGCGAAGGTGAGGTGCTCATCGAGAATCACACCTAGATATTTGGCTCGCTTCTCCCAAGGGATAGGCTTACCGAACATGGAGATTGGTCGGGGGGGGGTGGGCCTATGGCGCGGTTTTGAATAAAGAACCGCTTGACTTTTGTCGGGATTCACTTCAATTCTCCACTTCCTGAACCAGTCGCCAAGTTTGGTGACCGCTCTTTGGAGAGTGAGAGAGATCGAGGCTTGTTTGGTACCCGAGCAGTAAATGGCCGTGTCGTCTGCGAACAGAGCCAACTGTGCCTTTTTGCTCCTGGGTATGTCGCTAGTGAACAGCGTGAAGATGAGGGGGGCAAGCACAGAGCCCTGGGGGACGCCTGCGCGGATAGGGTGGGGGGAGGATAGTGCTCCTTCGATGCGATAGCGGAAGGTGCGGTTCGACAAGAAGTCTCGTAAGATGAGTACGAGACGGTCCGGCACACCGAGTTGGTAGAGCTTATATAATAAGCCGTTGTGCCAGACTCTGTCGAACGCTTTCGCTATGTCGAAGTATATAACACCCGTCATCATGCCACGCTGGAAGCCAGCGCTTATGTGTTCGATGATGCGGTGGGCCTGATGCACACAAGAGTGCTGGGTTCGAAAACCAAACTGTTCGTTTGGGATGAGGCCTTTTGTTTCGGCATAGTCTCTGAGACGCTTATAAATAAGTTTCTCATAGACTTTGCCGAGGACATTGAGCAGACTGATGGGGCGGTAGCTCGAGGGCTCAGATTTGGGCTTTCCAGGCTTGGGGATGCCGATGACAGTGGCCTTTTTCCATGCATCTGGGAAGATGTTATTGCTCATGGCACCATTGAAGATGGTGGTCAGTAGCATTATGAGGTGGGCAGGGAATAGTTGAATTACCCTGTTTGTGATGCCGTCTGAGCCGGGAGCTTTACGGGGCTTTAAACCCTTGATGATATCATGCACTTCGTCTGGAGTGACGGGAGGCAGAGGATAGTCAGGGTTTTCGACGGGGGGAAGGGAGGCTCTACGTTCGACTTCAGCGTCGACTTTTGACAAGTGAGCTTGGTCTACTGGTTGAGAGCTGGGAGAGCATTGAGCCTCGAGGCTGTTGGCTAGGCATTCAGCCTTGTCAGCATCGTCGAAGGCGATGGTCTTGTCAGGGCGGAGTAGGGGGGGCATGGAGACTACTTCATTGGACTTTAGTTTCCTTTGAAGTTCCCAGAAGGCCTGATGAGTGGGCTCTAGGTCGCTTAGCATCCTGTCCCAGCCAGCGGTACGCAGCTCCGCTAGGCGTGTCTTTACAGCTCGCTGTAAATGGCGCATATGGGCTTTGTTCGCAAGGCAGGGGAAGTTGCTGTATGCACGGACAGCCGCGTTCTTCTCGCGCAACAGTTCACGCACATCGTCCGGCAATCTCCAGCGACGGTCATCGTCCGCTGGAGTTACCTTTGAACAGTCGTTCAGGACTGATTGTACGTGCTCAGTGAGCGAGTCGATCGCGGCCGTCGTGTCTGCGACAGAGTCGAACTGATCAGGGATGGAGTCCAGGTGTTGGGAAGAAGTGGATTTCAGGCTATTGCTTACTTTCCTCCAATCTGTGACTATTTTGGTGAGAGGGGGTTGAGTGGGGTCATGGAGACCGACACGGGGGGCCAGTTTCATGACCACTGGTCGGTGGTCAGAGGAGAGCTCTTGTACCGCCTCTATAGAATCCAACCGTAGGTTGATATTCTTCAGAAGCGCTATGTCGAGGACGTCGGCGGTATGGTTGGGGTCGTGGGGAAAGTGGGTTGGAGTCATCGGGGCGATGACATCGAAATTTAGTATGGGGCAGAGACCGAACAGCTGTCTCCCTCTGGCTGAGGTGGTGTTGCTGTTCCAGGCAGGGTGTTTGGCGTTGAGGTCGCCCGCTATGATAACGGAATCGCTCAGGCCGAAGAGGGCAGAGAGGTCGTCAGAAATCGACTGGGGATTTTCTGACGAGGTTTGGGGGGGAACATAGGCCGATACTAGGGTGATCGGTTGGTGTCCTGACATGCCTAACCGGCATACAGACACTTCTAATTTGGATAGGGGGGGAGGGTCCATAGGGATGCAGTGAAGAACCTTTCTATAGTATATGAGGGTGCCACCCTTGTGACACCGAGACCTGTCGTTGCGAACTACGCAGTAGTTAGCGATTGACGGGTTACGGACGTTGGGCTTGAGGAAGGATTCCTGTATAAGGAGAATATCAATTTGATGATCACGGAGGAACTCGGCGATCTCATCGCGTTGATCGCGAATGCCATTGGCATTGAAGTAGCCTAATTTAAGGGATCGGGGCTTAGTTCTCCCTTTGGCTTCTTTATCCATAGTGGGGGTTGGGAAGGTTGGCGAAGGAGGATAGGGCTTGGGTGATTTCGGGATAAGAGTTATATATCTCCAGAATCTGGAGAAGGTTGCCGGCATTTCTGGCAGCGACTAATTCGCTTGCCATTTTCCTGGCGCGTGGGGTGAGGAAGGCCGTGAAGGTGCCCGAAATGATGTTAAAGGGGTCAAGGGGGTTAGGGCCAACCGTAGTCGGTGAGTGGGGGGGTGCAGTTCTGGCTGCAGGGGCGGTTTTAGGCGCTTGCACCGGTCTCGGGGGGAGGGCGGGGGCGGGCGCAGCGGCGCGGTTGAGGGGGTCCATCAGCGCTGGGATGGATGGAGGTGGGGGGCTGGTTTTGGCCAGGGCCGGGAAAGCCCTTTGATGGTTAAGGGCCGTCCAGGGGCTAGGCCTTTGAGGGCTTAGCCGTTCTGGCATTTGGGTCGAAGGGGCGGGGGCTTCCCTTTGCTGGCGGGCGACTGCGCGCTTGGCCAGTTTGGGGGATAATTTCGGGGCTTTAGGGCAGCCCCGGTAATTTGCCGGGTGACCTGACTCACCACATAGCACACAGCTAGGTGGCTCGGTGCAGAGGGTACGGTCTTTAGGGCGGGGGCAGTCAGAAGTGCCGTGCTCGCCCAGGCACTTGACGCACCTGGGTTTAGCGTGGCAGTTCTTCTGCGCGTGGCCGTATAGCTGGCATCGGTGACACTGACCGATGAAGCCATATTTATTGGGCTTCTGGATCTCAAAGCCCACGAGGTGGCATATGGTTTTTACACCAAAGATCGGGTGGTGCCCTTCAGTTGGGGGACAGACGACAAGGACCATGTCGAATGCTTGACCACCTCTGGCGCGGTGCATTCGGTGGACCTCCGAAACAGGGATATTTTGGGCCTCTAAGTCGGCCTTGATGGCGTCAGTAGGGATTTCTTTAGGAATCCTACGAATTACCACTCGGGTCTGGCGCTCCTCGGGAAGAGTGTAGGTGTGGAAGGACACACCTCTCGCCCGAAGGAGCCTGGTGAGCTCCCTATAGTCCTTGGACGTAGGGATGCTCACTTTGATACCCTGCTGGGTAGAGCGGGCGTTGGTGAAACCGATCTTTTGCTCGGTGCACCATTGGGACACATCTGTCCACTTTGCCTTGTCCTGAATGAACACAGGCGGGGGGGGTGCCAGCTTCTTGGGGGCAGAAGAAGCTGGAGTCAGGGCGGGGGGGGCATCCTGGGAGGAGGATGAGGGGGCGCTATTTGCCGCGGAGGCAGGGGTAGCAGATACAGGCTTACCGGCTTGGGACGGACTGGCTGGGATGGGTGCCGTGGGGACAGAGGCAGAGGAGGAGGTGGGGGCAGGGGCGGCGGGGATGGCTGCCGCCAGAGGCTTTTTGGCCTTACCGGCCTTTGAGGAGGCGCTCTTCTTCCTCTTCCCTCCCTTTCCGACGACTTGATAGTCGTCTGAGGAGGAGGAGGAGGAAGTGAGGGAGATGGCGTCTTCGGACTCTGAGTCCGAAGGAGGGGTGGAGGTGTCCATCACCTCGGGCTGGGGGGAGACTACGGACGGCAACGAAACCGCCGTAGGAGGGGTGCCCCTGTCTGCTACAGGGGGGGAAAGCGGGCTCTCGAGAGCCTCGCTTGGGTCGACGTGGCGACTACGCCAAGCCTTCCCGTATTTCAGCAAGAAATCGGGGTCCTTAAAAAGGACCTCTCTTGCAAAAGCTACGATGTCTGCGTCAGACATCGTAGCAAAAGGGAAAAAAGAAAATAAGACAGTAAGGGGACCTAATGATCCTACTCCTACTCCCCGGGTGGATGGGCCCGGGGATGTGTGGCCCTCCCTGTCGGGTGCAGACAGGGAGGTGTGTACCTACTGGTGAGCCCTAGAGCTGAAACCTGTCGCCAATCTTAATGTGCGACAGGGCCCTGACCAGTCTAGTGCGAAGGGTGTAGACACACCCTAAAGACACTAGGTGAGTAACTGTGGAAGGAAAACTGTCACCAGAGCCGACTAGGAGACCCCCCAAGGCCGGTTAACTCTGGGACCCGTCCAATTGACTGCTTTACCCTGAAGGGGCTCAGCGGGTGTGTTGGGTCAACACCCCCTTGACTTGGTTGTCACCGTGAGGTATCCGTCAAGGACCACGAAACTGTGGTTTTTACCCTGAGGGGGTCAAGGAGACACGCCGAACGTTTGTTTGACGGACGACGTTAAAGAAATAATTTGTCAACGATCGCCTTGAAAAAGGCAATAATTGATAACGAGTGCAGTCAGAGACTACGGGAGTCGGTGCGTGACGTGGCGTCACGAGCGAGCGTCGATGGCGGTGAGTCAGCGGTGAGTCAGCGGTGCAGCGAGCGAATGCGTCAGCGGCACGACCGTCCACAGCGGAGTCGAGCGAGGGAATGAAATGAATCTAGCGCCCACAGTGCGGCCGTATTTATAGGGATCGTCGCACGTGCACATTTTTAGGTTAAGTATTGAGCTACGTAAATTACAATTATTCTGTTAATGTTTTAAGTATTAACATGTTAAACGTTAATTTTACATCTTAATAATCAATTAATGGTTTGAGAAACAATCAAATTATGAAACTTAGTAATTTCAAAAGACGAATTATTGTAGTTGCGCCGATACGGCCATACTGACAGACGGTGCGCGCTCTGCACCAGCCTAGTTGATTCTCGTTGTGATACTTGTGATTATCTGTAAGCATAGAAAAATTTTCTCTGAGTTGGATATCTGTTAGGCAACTTGCGTTACTTTCTGTTGGTTGCAACTTAATCACACAACTGTTTTGTATGTTTGAAAATATTAAGGTTTGTAGGTTCTCGGAGGTTTGTAGGTTCTCTGAGGTTTGTAGGTTCTCGGAGGTTTGTAGGTTCTCGGAGGTTTGTAGGTTTTCGGAGGTTTTGTAGGTTCTCGGAGGTTTGTAGGTTCTCGGAGGTTTGTAAGTTCTCGGAGGTTCTCGAAGGGTTCTCGAAGTATCATAGATGTGTTAAAGGTTCTCGTAGGGTTATCTGGAATTTATTAATACTGAATTGAATTTCTTGCAGTTTGTCTGATGGATTGTCTTCATCTTATAAGTCGTGGTTTGGTTGTATTTCCAGCTCTTCTCGTGAGGTCGTTGGAATAGGCTCAGTTGGTGCTGTAGAGTCTCGGTGAGTAGGTGATTCGTTTCCCGCCGATACGGTCAACTGTTCACCAGGTTGTGGAGCTCGGCGCAGCTGATCATGGGCGACCTTGCGGGGTCGTCCTCTGCCGACAACTTTCTTTACCAAATATCGGTCATTTTCCAATATTCTACAGACTTCATATGGCTCGCTGAATTTAAGGTCTAGCGAGGTTTGGTTGCGAGGATTATTCTTAATCAATACGTAGTCTCCTCTTTGAAAATGATGAATTTTGGCCTTATGTAGATTAAAGCGTTGTCTGTCTTGTTCGCTAACACGAAGCGTTTTCTGTTGTACCCGTTGAGTAAGTGCTTCGATATCGATGGTTTCATTGTCAATATCCACCAAGTTGAGAAGCTCAGGAGGTACGCAGTGCTTCCTTTGTGTAATGAGGGTCAGTGGTGCAACACCGGTGACACGATGAGTTGTACAGTTGATTGCCAGTTGAAGTTCTTCAAGTACAGTATGCCATTGCTCTGTTTCGTAGTTTTTGATCATCACCAATGCATTTTTGATAGTGGCAATGACCCTTTCAACTTGGCCATTCGCTCGGCTGACTCCTGGCGCTATAGCGTGGATGTTTATCCCGACTTGGTCACAGTAGTCTTTGAATTCGCCAAGGAATTCCCTTCCTCCATCGACTATGATCTGGACCGGTGCGCCAAATAGATACACAGTACGTTTCAGAGCAGCCAATGTACTGTGTGGGTTTTTGTTACTGGCGAAGTAGAGTAAAACGTACTTCGAGAAGGCATCAATGGTGACTACGACGTACTGCTGATCATCAGGAGTACCCAGCTTCCCTGTTATGTCCATATGTATAACTTGAAAGGCAGCTGTTGGTTTTTGTATTGGATGTAATTGGGCTTGAATTGCACCGGATCTTCCCTTGGATGTTCGGCATATCACGCAGTTATCCACAAATCTTCGAACAGTAGAACTCATTTTCTTGAACCAATAAGTTTCTCTGATCTTCTGCAATGTCTTCTCCCAGCCGGGATGTTTCAGTGCCGTGTGAAAAGAATTGATGATACTCCATTGAAAGGACTTTGGAACGACTGTACTAAGCTGCTGACCGAAGACAGGATCATTGACGTTCTTCTTTAAAACATTGTCCTCCAAGACATAGTCCTCTATAGGGTTATTGTCACCAAGGCTGTCCATTATTGGTCGCAGTTCCTCGTCCCGTCGCTGTTCAATTTTGAGCCAGTTCAAGTCTCTTGTCATAATATTGACTGCAAGCTCAGTTGGGTTTCTACTGAAGAAATCAGCATGCTGAAGACGTTCACCTTTGCGGTACTCGACCTCGAAGTCGTAGTTTTGCAAGAACGCCCACCAGCGATGAACCCTCGGCAGAAGATCTTTTTTGTGTTTGGACGCTTTTAGTGCGTTGCAGTCAGTTATCACGGTGAATTTTCGTCCATACAGATACTGACGAAAGTGTTTTATAGCACGTACTACTGCCAGTGTCTCCAACTCGTAGGAGTGGTAGCGACTTTCGGCCTCCGTGGTCCTCATACTCATAAAAGCAACTGCATGTTGACGTCCACCAATTGCCTGTACAAGTACTGCACCAAATCCGAGGCTACTTGCATCCGTGTATAGTTGTATGGGTGCTTCTTCTTGGAATAATGTAAGTACAGGAGCGGACGTTAGGCATTCGATGATTGTGTTACGGGCTTTCTCGTGTTTATCTGTCCATACCCATTTGGCACCTTGTTTCGTCAGTTCGTAGAGAGGTACCATTATACGGGAAAAGTCTGGGATGTATTTCCTGAAGTATCCTGCCAGGCCATTGAACTGCCTGACCTGTTTGACAGTCTTGGGAACTGGAGATTTGACGAGAGCTTCTACTTTTCGTGGGCTTGGTCGTACTTGTCCATCAGAAACTACGTTTCCAAGATATTCGATAGATCTTTTGAAGAAACTGCACTTGTCAGCGTTGATGGAAAATCCAGCGTCTTTTAGTGCTATGAGGATTCGCTCCAGGTGTGATATTCCCTCAGGGAAATCTGAGCATTTACTCAGCACATCATCTACGTAGACTTGTGCAGCTGTTCCCAGCAATGATGTTAGAGCTCTGTTGATGCATCGCTGATAAACTGAACAAGCATTGCTCAAACCAAATGGCATGGTAAGATATTCATATAATCCATCTGGTGTGACGAAGGCGGTTTTCTCTATGGAAGTTTCACCAATAGGAATCTGGTGGAAACCAGCAGCCATATCAAGGCTTGTGTAGAAATGACCATTTGCCAATTGATCAATCTGATCAGAAATCAGTGGAAGCGGATAATGGTCACGTAGAGTATTCGAGTTCAGTTCTCGAAAGTCTACGCAAAGTCGATCGTCACCATTCTTCTTCTTGACTAAAATGATGGGGCTTGAATAAGGAGATTTGCTCTCCCTGATGATGTTATGTTCCAGAAGTTCTTGAATTATAGTGCGAACCTTCTCGCGTTCCACTGGACTGAGGCGATATGGTCTTCTTTCTACGAATTTATCGGGGTTTTTCAGTCTGATTTCTAGTTCACCGGTGTTGACTCGAGTCTTGGGATATCCACGAATAAATAAGTGTTCGTACTTATTCAGAAGTCGACGTAGTTGCATGATCTCATCTTCGTTGGTTAGGTCGCAGTCGAGATTGTTGAAGATAGGAGAACTCGTATTCACATGATTAATGGCTGCTTGATGGATTAGCTTCGTCCCGTTGGATGTGATTATCACACTTAGATTAGTGCCATGGATCAGGTTCATACCCACTAAAATGTCTGTTGACATTTCATAGTCGGGCAGTACGAAAAATTCCAGCTCAATACTGGTGGTGTCTATAACGCATATAGTTACCAGTTTGGTTAACGATAGTGCGGGGAATTGACCAATTCCTTTCAGATAGTTGATTACTGGTCTCCTCTGACCAGGTAGAACTGTTGCGATAGATTCTCGTATAATTGAGCATTCCGCCCCACTATCGAACACTGCCTGCAAAATCCTTTCTCCTATTTTGATGGTGATTGGAGCCAATTTATTGCTTGCTACGCAGTTTACGTTTGAAGTCAGCGAACGTTCACGTCGAAAGCAAGTTTCATAAGTGTGACCTGGTTTTTTGCAATAGGTACAGGCACGCGTGGTTGGTGTCTTTGAGTCCTTGTTGCCAGCTTCAGGTTTACTCTCAGGAGGTTTGAATCTGCAATCGTTGGTGGAATGGTTGGTCTTCTTACATATGCGGCAACTTGGTGTTGATTGTGTATTGTCCGAAAAACGTGGACGCTTGGCATGTATTGCGGAACTTGAGCTTGGGTGAGAACGCTTCTTCCGTATAGATGTTGCAACCGAGATGAGCTCAGGAACAGTGGTTGCTCTGGCATTCAATAATTCGATACGCAAACGTTCGTCGTTGATGCATCCAATCACTGCTTCTACAGCGTGTTCGTCTCCTAGTTTGTCTTTAGTCACTCTTCTCCATAGGATCCACGCACGTGACAAAAATTCCGCAATGTCTTTTGTTGAGTCGTAAACATGCTCTCTGAACATAATGATGTCTCGAGAGTATCTATTTTCAGGTTCAAACGTGGTGATGAGATTCTTGCGCAACTCTCTCCACGTTGTAGTAGTCACCATCCAATCATCGACCCACATTTTTGCACGCCCCTTCAATAGGCTGCAGACTTTCATGCGGACATCGAAATCATTCAGCTTGTAGGCTTCAATAGCTTGATCTATATGCTGGCACCATTCTCGTACACAGACGTGGGTGTCCGGGTCGAACGACGGTAAATAGACGTCCTTGATCCTTATCTTTGGTTCGGTGGACGGAGCACATAAGCGCTCCGACATTTTCTGCATCACCTCCATCATTTGCATCAGGAATTGTGGTGGTATCCCATCCATCTGCATTCCATGGTGAGCGTATGTTTGCGGCCTTGATTGTAGTACAGCTTCCATTGGTGTTTTTGTGGTGAACACAGGCTCATGATGCTGTGTGTTGGTTGGTTCCGGTTGATCAGGTGGAGAACGAGGTGATGAGGAAGCGGCTTGGGTAGGAGCTTCTTGCAATCCCACTTCTGATGACGGAGGAAGAACCTCCTTAGTATTTTTAAAAAGTGTAACGTCAGTATAGCTGACGTCACTGATGTCGTCTTCATGGTGATAACTCATCTTCGATTTTCAAAAGAAAACTTCAGGACTTGTTTGATAGCTTCGTTTATTCAACTGACAGCGTGGCGACGTTCCAGAGAGGTCCGCACTGTCCAGCGGCTCGAACAAGAATGAATCTAGCGCCTTTTTTTTTTTTTTTTTTTTTTTCCTAACTATGGCATCTCGTAGTTGGCCAAGAGTGGCCGTGACTACTTAACCGGTCAATCCTGTGGCTGCCTTAAGCTAATAACTCAAAGCCTCCAGCCAGGGGCGTGTTACTTATAAATACTAAGTGACTGCGCGCTAAGGGCACCCCCTGTGGGGTACGAACCTCGGCTTAGGGCGTCACTGGGGGGACAGCAAGTTTGGGACAGGCTGGATCAAAATTGGATAATTATTATTAATCTGGGGAATTTAAAGCTACAGGCTCAGCTTCGGCGCGGGCTGGCGCTTCTTCGAGCAAGGGTCGGGGGGAATTATTAACTCGGGGTTTTCGCGCTGGACCTCGGCGGCGGGGTCGGAATGTCGGTCTTTTGTGTTTGTGTACTGTACTGGTAGCCCTATTGCTTTCCTGGAGGAGAGTAATAGGGTCGTCTGGGTCTAATAGTGTGTGCCTCGGACGGCGGACTTTACTAATATTGGAGGGGGTATATTTAGCGGCCGCGACAACTAGGGGGTTGCGATGTTTGGCGGCGGTATCAAAGAAACGCTTGGAGTTGCGTTTCATGAACTGGAGGATGGTGGGGATTTTGAGATCGAGATGGAGGATCTCGTTCCGGACATAAAAGGGGGATCCCGTGATCATTCGGAGGGCACGGTTCTGTAGGGTCTGCATCCTATGGATGTGGTGGGGTTTCGCGTGAGCAAAGACTGCACAGGCGTACGTCATAATAGGACGTATGCACGCCGTGTAAATGCGCAACTTGCACTTTAGTGACAACTTGCTTTTTGCATTCATTATCGAGTGGAGTCTACCGAGAGCGAAAGCGGCGCGCGAACGAACCTTCTTTATGTGCTCTGCGAAGGTGAGGTGCTCATCGAGAATCACACCTAGATATTTGGCTCGCTTCTCCCAAGGGATAGGCTTACCGAACATGGAGATTGGTCGGGGGGGGGTGGGCCTATGGCGCGGTTTTGAATAAAGAACCGCTTGACTTTTGTCGGGATTCACTTCAATTCTCCACTTCCTGAACCAGTCGCCAAGTTTGGTGACCGCTCTTTGGAGAGTGAGAGAGATCGAGGCTTGTTTGGTGCCCGAGCAGTAAATGGCCGTGTCGTCTGCGAACAGAGCCAACTGTGCCTTTTTGCTCCTGGGTATGTCGCTAGTGAACAGCGTGAAGATGAGGGGGGCAAGCACAGAGCCCTGGGGGACGCCTGCGCGGATAGGGTGGGGGGAGGATAGTGCTCCTTCGATGCGATAGCGGAAGGTGCGGTTCGACAAGAAGTCTCGTAAGATGAGTACGAGACGGTCCGGCACACCGAGTTGGTAGAGCTTATATAATAAGCCGTTGTGCCAGACTCTGTCAAACGCTTTCGCTATGTCGAAGTATATAACACCCGTCATCAAGCCACGCTGGAAGCCAGCGCTTATGTGTTCGATGATGCGGTGGGCCTGATGCACACAAGAGTGCTGGGTTCGAAAACCAAACTGTTCGTTTGGGATGAGGCCTTTTGTTTCGGCATAGTCTCTGAGACGCTTATAAATAAGTTTCTCATAGACTTTGCCGAGGACATTGAGCAGACTGATGGGGCGGTAGCTCGAGGGCTCAGATTTGGGCTTTCCAGGCTTGGGGATGCCGATGACAGTGGCCTTTTTCCATGCATCTGGGAAGATGTTATTGCTCATGGCACCATTGAAGATGGTGGTCAGTAGCATTATGAGGTGGGCAGGGAATAGTTGTATTACCCTGTTTGTGATGCCGTCTGAGCCGGGAGCTTTGCGGGGCTTTAAACCCTTGATGATATCATGCACTTCGTCTGGAGTGACGGGAGGCAGAGGATAGTCAGGGTTTTCGACGGGGGGAAGGGAGGCTCTACGTTCGACTTCAGCGTCGACTTTTGACAAGTGAGCTTGGTCTACTGGTTGAGAGCTGGGAGAGCATTGAGCCTCGAGGCTGTTGGCTAGGCATTCAGCCTTGTCAGCATCGTCGAAGGCGATGGTCTTGTCAGGGCGGAGTAGGGGGGGCATGGAGACTACTTCATTGGACTTTAGTTTCCTTTGAAGTTCCCAGAAGGCCTGATGAGTGGGCTCTAGGTCGCTTAGCATCCTGTCCCAGCCAGCGGTACGCAGCTCCGCTAGGCGTGTCTTTACAGCTCGCTGTAAATGGCGCATATGGGCTTTGTTCGCAAGGCAGGGGAAGTTGCTGTATGCACGGACAGCCGCGTTCTTCTCGCGCAACAGTTCACGCACATCGTCCGGCAATCTCCAGCGACGGTCATCGTCCGCTGGAGTTACCTTTGAACAGTCGTTCAGGACTGATTGTACGTGCTCAGTGAGCGAGTCGATCGCGGCCGTCGTGTCTGCGACAGAGTCGAACTGATCAGGGATGGAGTCCAGGTGTTGGGAAGAAGTGGATTTCAGGCTATTGCTTACTTTCCTCCAATCTGTGACTATTTTGGTGAGAGGGGGTTGAGTGGGGTCATGGAGACCGACACGGGGGGCCAGTTTCATGACCACTGGTCGGTGGTCAGAGGAGAGCTCTTGTACCGCCTCTATAGAATCCAACCGTAGGTTGATATTCTTCAGAAGCGCTATGTCGAGGACGTCGGCGGTATGGTTGGGGTCGTGGGGAAAGTGGGTTGGAGTCATCGGGGCGATGACATCGAAATTTAGTATGGGGCAGAGACCGAACAGCTGTCTCCCTCTGGCTGAGGTGGTGTTGCTGTTCCAGGCAGGGTGTTTGGCGTTGAGGTCGCCCGCTATGATAACGGAATCGCTCAGGCCGAAGAGGGCAGAGAGATCGTCAGAAATCGACTGGGGATTTTCTGACGAGGTTTGGGGGGGAACATAGGCCGATACTAGGGTGATCGGTTGGTGTCCTGACATGCCTAACCGGCATACAGACACTTCTAATTTGGATAGGGGGGGAGGGTCCATAGGGATGCAGTGAAGAACCTTTCTATAGTATATGAGGGTGCCACCCTTGTGACACCGAGACCTGTCGTTGCGAACTACGCAGTAGTTAGCGATTGACGGGTTACGGACGTTGGGCTTGAGGAAGGATTCCTGTATAAGGAGAATATCAATTTGATGATCACGGAGGAACTCGGCGATCTCATCGCGTTGATCGCGAATGCCATTGGCATTGAAGTAGCCTAATTTAAGGGATCGGGGCTTAGTTCTCCCTTTGGCTTCTTTATCCATAGTGGGGGTTGGGAAGGTTGGCGAAGGAGGATAAGGCTTGGGTGATTTCAGGATAAGAGTTATATATCTCCAGAATCTGGAGAAGGTTGCCGGCATTTCTGGCAGCGACTAATTCGCTTGCCATTTTCCTGGCGCGTGGGGTGAGGAAGGCCGTGAAGGTGCCCGAAATGATGTTAAAGGGGTCAAGGGGGTTAGGGCCAACCGTAGTCGGTGAGTGGGGGGGTGCAGTTCTGGCTGCAGGGGCGGTTTTGGGCGCTTGCACCGGTCTCGGGGGGAGGGCGGGGGCGGGCGCAGCGGCGCGGTTGAGGGGGTCCATCAGCGCTGGGATGGATGGAGGTGGGGGGCTGGTTTTGGCCAGGGCCGGGAAAGCCCTTTGATGGTTAAGGGCCGTCCAGGGGCTAGGCCTTTGAGGGCTTAGCCGTTCTGGCATTTGGGTCGAAGGGGCGGGGGCTTCCCTTTGCTGGCGGGCGACTGCGCGCTTGGCCAGTTTGGGGGATAATTTCGGGGCTTTAGGGCAGCCCCGGTAATTTGCCGGGTGACCTGACTCACCACAAAGCACACAGCTAGGTGGCTCGGTGCAGAGGGTACGGTCTTTAGGGCGGGGGCAGTCAGAAGTGCCGTGCTCGCCCAGGCACTTGACGCACCTGGGTTTGGCGTGGCAGTTCTTCTGCGCGTGGCCGTATAGCTGGCATCGGTGACATTGGCCGATGAAGCCATATTTGTTGGGCTTCTGGATTTCGAAGCCCACGAGGTGGCATATGGTTTTTACACCAAAGATCGGGTGGTGCCCTTCAGTTGGGGGACAGACGACAAGGACCATGTCGAATGCTTGACCACCTCTGGCGCGGTGCATTCGGTGGACCTCCGAAACAGGGATATTTTGGGCCTCTAAGTCGGCCTTGATGGCGTCAGTAGGGATTTCCTTAGGAATCCTACGAATTACCACTCGGGTCTGGCGCTCTTCGGGAAGAGTGTAGGTGTGGAAGGACACACCTCTCGCCCGAAGGAGCCTGGTGAGCTCCCTATAGTCCTTGGACGTAGGGATGCTCACTTTGATACCCTGCTGGGTAGAGCGGGCGTTGGTGAAACTGATCTTTTGCTCAGTGCACCATTGGGACACATCTGTCCACTTTGCCTTGTCCTGAATGAACACAGGCGGGGGGGGTGCCAGCTTCTTGGGGGCAGAAGAAGCTGGAGTCAGGGCGGGGGGGGCATCCTGGGAGGAGGATGAGGGGGCGCTATTTGCCGCGGAGGCAGGGGTAGCAGATACAGGCTTACCGGCTTGGGACGGACTGGCTGGGATGGGTGCCGTGGGGACAGAGGCAGAGGAGGAGGTGGGGGCAGGGGCGGCGGGGATGGCTGCCGCCAGAGGCTTTTTGGCCTTACCGGCCTTTGAGGAGGCGCTCTTCTTCCTCTTCCCTCCCTTTCCGACGACTTGATAGTCGTCTGAGGAGGAGGAGGAGGAAGTGAGAGAGATGGCGTCTTCGGACTCTGAGTCCGAAGGAGGGGTGGAGGTGTCCATCACCTCGGGCTGGGGGGAGACTACGGACGGCATCGAAACCGCCGTAGGAGGGGTGCCCCTGTCTGCTACAGGGGGGGAAAGCGGGCTCTCGAGAGCCTCGCTTGGGTCGACGTGGCGACTACGCCAAGCCTTCCCGTATTTCAGCAAGAAATCGGGGTCCTTAAAAAGGACCTCTCTTGCAAAAGCTACGATGTCTGCGTCAGACATCGTAGCAAAAGGGAAAAAAGAAAATAAGACAGTAAGGGGACCTAATGATCCTACTCCTACTCCCCGGGTGGATGGGCCCGGGGATGTGTGGCCCTCCCTGTCGGGTGCAGACAGGGAGGTGTGTACCTACTGGTGAGCCCTAGAGCTGAAACCTGTCGCCAATCTTAATGTGCGACAGGGCCCTGACCAGTCTAGCGCGAAGGGTGTAGACACACCCTAAAGACACTAGGTGAGTAACTGTGGAAGGAAAACTGTCACCAGAGCCGACTAGGAGACCCCCCAAGGCCGGTTAACTCTGGGACCCGTCCAATTGACTGCCTTACCCTGAAGGGGCTCAGCGGGTGTGTTGGGTCAACACCCCCTTGACTTGGTTGTCACCGTGAGGTATCCGTCAAGGACCACGAAACTGTGGTTTTTTCCCTGAGGGGGTCAAGGAGACACGCCGAACGTTTATGAGACGGACGACGTCAAAGAAACAATTTGTCAACGATCGCCTTGAAAAAGGCAATAATTGATAAAGGGTGCAGTCAGAGACTACTGGAGTCGGAGCGTGACGTGGCGTCACGAGCGAGCTTCGATGGCGGTGAGTCAGCGGTGAGTCAGCGGTGCAGCGAGCGGGATGCGTCAGCGGCACGACCGTCCACAGCGGAGTCGAGCGAGGGAATGCCAATCTAGCGCCCACAGTGCGGCCGTATTTATAGGGATCGTCGCACGTGCACATTTTTAGGTTAAGTATTGAGCTACGTAAATTACAATTATTCTGTTAATGTTTTAAGTATTAACATGTTAAACGTTAATTTTACATCTTAATAATCAATTAATGGTTTGAGAAACAATCAAATTATGAAACTTAGTAATTTCAAAAGACGAATTATTGTAGTTGCGCCGATATATACATAATTATTGGGGCTTGTGGCTAAGTGATAACAGCCGCACGGGTCGATCGATAAGGTTAAGCTACGCTTGCCGCGGTTTGTCAGTGGATGGGTGACCATCTTCATATACCAAGACGACCCTGTGCCTCGGAAAGCACGTTAAGACGTTGGTCTCGGCTATCATTCGTGGATCTTTGATAGTCGTTACGGGTCGTCAGAAGCCCGAAATTCTGACAACCAGTCTTAACAAGGAGTATCTTATTACTCAGTAACTGGGTTATGGAGGTCAGATAGGCAGTCACTCCATGTAAAATATTGATAGTCAGCTGCATCTGGTTAGACTGGAAGCCGACCCTAACATCGTTGGGAAAAGGCTAGGCGGATGATGATACATAATTATATATTAATCGCCACTAGCCACTTGTAAAAAACCCCGCGCCACCACTAAAACCAATAATAATATAATGTTTCCATATTTCCCCTAAATAAATAAAAGGTTAAGATAAAATACGTATTTCCAAATTAATTGAACGTAAATTGCGATGTAACATAATCCTTTTAACATTTTTACGAGACTAGAAATGCTGTTTTCTAAGGCCGAAGACACACAAGTAGGAGCTTCCCTTAGTGCCACGCTCGCTAGCGTAGCTAGCGAATGCAATCTCGCGTCAAGATCGGCCTCGTTGCCGATCTTGACGCTTGAAATCATGACGACAAATGCAATTTTGGAAAAAAAAAAAAAAAAAAATCTTTTTATTGTATTAAAAATTCTTAAACACTAAAAACTATTCAGGATAACCGTGTTATATTTTGTAAATATAAGATATTAATTTAATCTTGAAACAAAAAAAAAATCAACATTCATATAGTCAATCACAACTGCACTAGGTATATACTTATCACAACACACACAACATCACTCACACTATGAATGCATTAACACAAACATAAACACATAACATCACGCCTTGTTTCCCCGAAGGGTTAGGCAGAGGTGTACCTATAGTGCGGGTACATTTCGCCAGTTATGTTTAAGTCCCATGTAATAGGGGGCAAGCCTGTCCTCGCGCACATCTGGGAGTGGCGCGAGGAGGCAGGACGCCGGGGCGTAACTCCGTTGCCGCGAGAAATCGCGGCACGGCGGCAGCGATCGACGGCGGCGATCTCTCGCGTCCGGCCCTGGTCCAGGCCATGGTACGGAGCGAGAGTGCATGGGAAGCCATTACCTCCTTCTGCGAAGCAGTAATGCTCGTGAAGGAGGAGGCGGGACGCGTGAGGGAGAGGCAAGCTTTGCACCCTCACGCCCCTAGTCGCCGCAGGAGACGCCCTGGGCGTCGGGAATCGGCAGCCGATTCCCGGCCACCGTAGGCGCGGGCTTGCGGACGGCGAGCAATGGGTAGCTCGCCGTCCGGTAAGGACCAGGCCCGAGTCGACGGCGCATCGTGTTCCACGCGCGCCTCAAAGAGATGTCAGCACTATTGACGGGGTCCGCTAGGGCCGATGCCAGCTAGGGTTGCGGGATGTTCGAAAGAGTTACCGTGGCCCCGGCACAGGCAACAGAAGGAACACGGGTGGGTTTTAGTCAGTAAAAGTCTGACACGCCCTCCCGCTCCGCCCAGAGCGGGAGAAGTCATTTGATGATTTCCCAACTACAAAAAAAAAAAAAGGGGGCGAGCCTATTGCCATCTACCGGGCACAAATCCAAACTCCGGGCTGCTACTGAGAAATCCATTTAAAAAAATCCATGCAAAATAATCCAAAAAATCCATCCAATAAATCCAATCCAATCCAAAAAAAAAATCCATCCAAAAAAAATCCATCCAAATCCAAAAATAAAAAAGCAAACAAAAATCCATTAAATAATTATTATATTGAAAATAGCTTCTATTGGAAGCATAGAAATGTGCTAAGATGCACGTGCTCAGTCTTGAGATCTCGTACAAGATTTGAAGAAAGAGATTGTCTTCCCACGAGGACTGAATCTCGAAAAAAGGCTCGAGTCTTTTTTACCTTTTGATCTCACTCTAGATGGAGCGAGGAGCTCGTGGCTAAGTAATAACAGCCGAACAGGTCGATCCATCAGGTTAAGCTACGCTTGTCGGGGTTGTCCGTGGATGGGTGACCATCTTTACATATCGACACTCCTCCGTGCCTCGGAAAGCACGTTAAGCCGTTGGTCCCGGCTGTCATTCGTAGATCTTTGACAGTCGTTACGGGTAGTCAGAAGCCCGAAAGTCTGACAACCAGTCTTATCAAGGTATTACCCAGTTACTGGGTTGTGGAGGTCAGATAGGCAGTCGCTCCATGTAAAATACTGGTATTCAGCTGCATCCAGTTAGACTGGAAGCCGACCCCAACATAGTTGGGAAAAGGCTAGGCAGATTGATTGATCTCACTCTAGATCGAGATTGCATTCCCTAAGCGCAGGCAAGTTGATATCAAGGGAAGCACTCACTTGTGTGGCTGTGGCCTAAGCGACCTTACTACCTCACTATTTATTGTGCTACGGTACTAATTTTATTAAAACATTAGGGCAACTCGCCGTGAAAGATACGATGTATTTTTAAATACCGGTTTTGTTGTTTAGAAAAATACTTTTAAAAGAGAACACTGAAAATATTTTGTTCTGGAGGTAATTGTGAATTAATTAAAGAGAATGAAATAGATTCTTTGGGTTGGAAATTCTTGCTATAAGGAGACTACTACATCTTCAATCTATCTGAAATTGCCAAAGACGAAAGCTTAAATTCTGCCTCCTCTGTAGCTTTGCACCAACTACTGAACTATATTTTTCTCAGAAACATTTTCAATTTATTTTCTGAAGGTGCGCCAAGACTTCATTTTGATACGTCGCGTCGCTGCGAAGTAATCCTCGTGTGATTCGTTTCTTTTGCCAGAAATAATTTATTTTTGTACTTCAGTAAAGAAAATAATGCGGTGTAAAATGTATGAGGATAACTTTTATTATTGTTTCTCATGATTTTATTTTAGAGAGATTTTTGTTCAGCTCGGTGTTTTATTCTATTTTAACTGAGTAGGGTGGGTTTTTATTTTATTTGTAACTGAGATTCGGCTTCCTTTTTTTACTATCACCTATAGCTTTTTTTATAATTATAAGAATCAATGGGTTCTTTATGTCATCATGTCTCCAATTGCACGCCATTCAGCTCGATTCTGGGCAACTCTCATCCAGCTGCTACCAGCCATCCTGCGAAGATCGTCGCTCCACCTAGCCTGAGTGCATCCTAAGTTACGCTTGACGATTCGCGATCTCCACTCAAGAACACGTCTACCCCAACGCTCATCGGTACTATGGCTAATATGGCTGGCCCATTGCCACTTCACCTTGCTTATTCTGTGAGCTATGTCGAACTTGGTTTTCTGCCGGATCAGCTTGTTCCAGATTCTATCCCTCAGATAAATTCCAAGCATAGCTCGTTCCATAGCTCGCTGAGCGACCTTGAATTTATGGACCAACCGTACCGTGAGTGTCCACGTTTCGGCTCCGTAAGTCATAACAGGCAGGACGCACTGATTGAAGACCTTCGTCTTTAGGCTCTGTGGAATACACCACGAGAAGACTCGACGAAGCTTCCCAAATGCTGCCCAGCCCAGTTGAATTCTTCTGTTAGCCTCTCTCTCAAAGCTGTTCTTACCAAACTACAGAGTTTGCCCGAGGTAAACGTATTCTCGAACAACCTCGAGAGCACCGCCATTGACAGCAATCGGTCCCGGAATGACACGTTCGTGTTGTGACGTGTTTGTGAATGGGTTTGTGGCGGCATAAATCTACATATCGCCACATGCGAACGCGTCACACTGACGTCACACAAAATCCTGTATCACGCTATCAGAGTTTACCGCGCGACAAGCATATATACAACGTCCCGACATCAACCTATGGGCAGTAGCCCACCAGACACAAGATCCGTCTGGTCGGAGGATCCTCTATTTTCTATGGAGGATGAGTGAACTTTACACCCTGTTCCTCATGCCTCTATACTGGTGACCCCAAACATGCACGTCAGCGCAGCCTTTGTGCAACCACTACAGTGTGACGTCATCATCATCACTTTCTTAAACTTTCGAGCGACAAGTCACACAGCCAGCCAGCACCCACGGCTTCCACGGGTATCCTGACCACCAGCATGCAGCGACCGGCGCATGCCTGGTCATCAACCTCAGCCTCATCAACAACCTTGGCACAGCACACTGCACTCTCGGCCGGTCAACAAGCAGAGCCCTTCAAACCTCTCCTGGTCGACACCAGTAGCCAGCCTCAACCCGGCGCTGAACCACATCCGACTCACTGGAGCATAACGCAGCGCCAACAAGACTCACTGGGGGCATCTCCGCAGACAGTTCCGACTCACCGTGAACTATGCCGCCACAGGTTCTTTACAATTCGATTTAATTTTTAATTACAAATAATGGCGCGAAGGGTAGAACACAAGAGCACACGAAAACACAGACTGGCATTTGTTCAGTCAGGTAGGAGCTTGTTTATGTGACCGATGCCACGAGGGGAACTGATAAACAATTGAAATCAGCTGTAGACGGATAGCAATCGGTAACCGACAAGACGGCTGTCTGCAGTTGGCTTTAACCCAGAGATTACATATTCCCATTGGTAGATAAGTACTTCAAACTAGGTATGTCAAATTAATAGACCCTAATTGCTTTACACACTATCAATCACAATCTGAATGATTTTGAAGCAAATTGCTAATCGTTAAATTTGTCTGCTCAACAAGGTAAATAACGCAATGAATGTTGTTGAACTGTCAAAATGAAACCGATTCCTACTGTAGTGTGTTATGCAATTGGCCCGCAGGTTAGGAAACTCTTTCTCTGAAACTTTTGCCCACAGCAGTTCTCGCTCCGTAAATGATCGTCATACATTATTATTAATATAGGTAATTAGGTATATCAGCTGACTAATTGTGTGTAAGCGGCTTGATTAATTACTCCCTAGAGATGTAATGAGGCTGTGTAAGGGTAAGGAACAACACAAAAGGCCGTTTGCATTATCTTGTCAATCATGTTCTTGTTGTTGTCTTGTCTTGTTGTGTTATTTGTCGTCTTCTTTTGTTGTTTAATAATGTTAAAAAAGCCAGCCAAGTGCGTGTCGGTTAAGCACAATGAAGGGTTCCGTAGTTGGGATGGATTTATCCCAAAAGCAAACATAACATTGTCGTTGAAAAACATGTTGTCCCATATATCGAAATACGTCACGGTCAATTCTCCAGTTACAAATGTAAGTTTGCAATCGCAAGAAAATGTTTTTTTTTTTATGTGATAAAACTACAAATTATTTATTTTCGGGCTTTTTCCTTTACTTGCGCTGCGAGACCTTGCTTCTTGCCAAATTTCATGATTCTAGGTCAACGGGAGGTTTTGATTTACTTATTTGCAAATATTAAAATATGTCGCATAAATGGCCGTATTTTTTATTGCGTTGACTTAGAAGATTGGTATTTTAGAGCTTCAAGGGACTGTAGAGGCTTTAATCGAGCTGGCCTTCAGCATGAATCCTCCTCGGATTGTGGCATTGGCTGAGAAGACAAACACTGGTTTATTGAAATATCGAATAGGTTTAAATTATGACATATAGTCAAATTGTTCTATATTGAGTCTGAGTGCTGTGCTAGCTATACGATAGACAATGTAATGTGCTTTCATATAAGCCAATAAATAGTAATAGCAGTGCTTCTGTGTGTCTCATTGATATATCCACCAACACACCTCGGATTCGAGACCAAACAGACAATTTACGTACTGGTCTGCCCTAGTATCGTGGCAGGTCACTACAGGACCGTAGAACTACGTATTTGTTCAACTTTATATCTCCACGCGTTTCTAAGAAAAAGGGTCTTGACAGACTGACAGAGAGACAGACAGACAACAAAGGGATCCTATAAGGGTTCCGGTTTTTCCTTTTGGGTACGGGACCCTAAAAAACACCCTCTCTCCTTAAGCGTCATTTTTATGTTCGTTCCGCTTGTTTTATGATCATTATTACATATTTATTTATAAAGATAAGTAAGTGTTTCATTCAAGTCTGTATTTATTGAATAGGTACATGTAATTGGTACACCACAGACTACCTGCAGTATTGTCTCTCTTTTCGCCCTTAATCCATCCAAAGGTTGTCTTGAAAAGATCGCTTTCAGCGAAAAGCCCAGCCTTTTGAAACCCTCAGTGATGATTTGTAACTGATATATTTTTTCAGCCCTAAAAGTTGAACTGCTGACTCCGTGATATACGAAGCCTGCGAACACTGATCCAGTAGACAGCGCAGAGTCGCCTCTGTGCCTGTACCGGAGGTAACCTTCACCAAAGCCGTAGGCAATAAATCATGGCTACGGGAAGTCGCAGCACAGTTTGTTACAATGTTACTTGCATCGTCTTTTGTTTGTTTTGTATCAACTGATTGCTTAGGTTCTACTTTAGGGTCAGTTGATACGGAAGCATCTTTAGAGTGGAGTAAAGAATGATGCTTTCTTTTACATAACCGACATCTGGTCGGCAAACGACAGGCATATACCGCGTGACCTGACCCGAGACAATTAAAACATAATCCATTGGATTGGACGAAACTACGCCGTGAGGTGACATCTTCGTTACTAAATTTCTTACAACTACCAAGTTTATGATCAGATTTGCAAAATACACATGACAGAGTAGCTACATGTAGTGTCTTCACAGGAACATTTTTTGTGGCAGTATTCTTAGAAGACTTATTATCTAAAAATTCTAGTGAACGGAACCTTTGTTCTAAAAACTTTTTAAACTGCTCTAGAGTAGGTAGATCTTCCGAATATTCACAAATTTTTGCTTCCCACAATTTACGAGACTTAGAATCTAATTTTAAGCTTAAAATGTATATTACAATGAAGTCCCAGGTGTCGACATTAATTCCCAAATTTTTAAGTGCATTCAAACAATCGTTACTTGTATCCAATAATTCTTTGAGAGATTGTGCTGACTCGCTCAATATATTTTTCTGACTAAGAAACCGTTTAAGAATGTAACTTGCCATATGTGTAATCATCAAGCACCTTGCGATTTCACGAACAGAAATGTTTTGCTCATGCAAAACAATAATCTGAGCTTTTTTTGGAATATTGTTAAATGATGGTCTAAGACTTAGACTCTAAGTAGATCAATTTATCACAATCACAAACTTTGTAAAAGTGCAAAAGGAGGAGTATAGATGTAAATGCTAATGCAGTCTGACTCACATAAGTTCACAATTATTATAGGCAGGAATATATTTTTAAGGCGGGTAGTTTGCTTCTAAACTGGCAAATAATTTTAAGTAGGCGAGAAACTTGTAGTAGATTCTCAAATCGGTCAGAATATCGCTTTATTCAGTTAATATATTACCTAAATCGAAATGAAAAAATCTCAAAAATAATATTTTAGTAAACTCGTGGCTCGAACTCAAATCAATTGTCACTGGAGGTCGAATCCACCTCCGACCCGATCTGTTGCGCCACGAGAGCAACTATCCTTTGTGGCGAAATTATGTTGTACTATGATTTAGATGACGTTAGCGCACTCACTCTACGAATGCGATGTGTGCGTGGCTGTCATTGGTAGCAGTACGTACAGCAACAATATAGTTTTGTAGTGTGCGTTGGTTACTGAACTCTTTTGGTGACTGTACATCGATTTCTCTGTTAATTGTGGACCGATTTTGAAAATTATTTTGTTGTTTGAAAGGGTATGCTGTCGAGGTGATTCCATTGTCACCAAGTAAGAAACTGATGAAGGGATCCCATAGAAATCAAGGGAAACCCTCAAATTTTATTCAAATTCAATTTATTCAGGAACAATTCACGTTGTGCTGGAAATCATAAATAAATAAATTACATCACGTTCATTAAAATTATAAAACCATTCTTAACACAATATATTATAAAAAATAACAAAAAG
Organism: Fissipunctia ypsillon; assembly: GCA_947568875.1. Classification (NCBI taxonomy): domain Eukaryota; kingdom Metazoa; phylum Arthropoda; class Insecta; order Lepidoptera; family Noctuidae; genus Fissipunctia; species Fissipunctia ypsillon. The sequence goes on along the minus strand of OX387660.1, from coordinate 17,856,482 downwards.
TCAAAAATCCAAATCAATAACATTACAATTTAAACATTCAGTACAATTAAAAATTGAATAACGTTACTACATACTCATATTACCCAGTCACATATTAACTAGGTAATACTTATCAAATTTTTAAAACGTGGTTATGTCATCGTCTATCGACTATAGACATTTCTCCAATAGGAAAGCTTTAAGTCTGGACTTAAATGAGCTCTTGTTAATTATAGTTTTAAGTCCAATGGCAACCTGTTACAAATCCGCACTGCTTGATATTGAGGACTATGTTGAACAATATTAAGTTGGGGTATTATTTTGCTCTCAAAATCTTTCCTGCGCGTACTTTCCCTCAACTGTCTCTCCTCATCTGTCTCATAGTTATGCAGGTATTTTTTTAAATTCCCAACAATACCAAAACATAGATGCTGGGCACAGTAAGAATTTTTAAATGTATGAAGTGTTGCCGACAGCTCTCTATTTGTGATATCCGGACCATGGTTCGTATGGCTCTCTTTTGGAGTACAAAGGCTCTCTGGCAGTTATATTTAAAACTATTCCCCCAAAACTGAACACTATATCTCAACCTTGATTCTATTAGGGCATAGTATACCATTTTAAGGTGTTTTATATCTATTTCATCCCTAAGACTGCGTAAGGCATAACACGCTGAAGAAATGTACGAATCAATGGCTTGCAACTCCCTTTTCCAATTTAAATATTTGTCAATGTATACCCCCAGAAACTTTACCTCATTAACTATGTCAATTCTAACTTCGTTAAGTGCGATCGTCATGTTGTCTTTATTACGAGATGTTGTACTAAATAACATTATTTTGGTTTTTTCGGTGTTAATTATGAGCTTGTTACTTTTAAACCAATATATATATATTACATTTAAACCAATATTATAGGCATACCTATAACGATATGGGTATTTTTTATAGTAATTCGTGCATTTGCTCTTGGAAAGCACCTTTTGGTGATGTGGAACTGATGATGACGACCACAGATGACCACCAGAACTACTCAATAATAAGTATTTCACGGGGTGGAATTCGATTACTGTTATGGTTGCTAAGCAATTTATACTCTTCACAATACATATTATGGTGAAATGGAGCTGATCGTTAAGTACCAGGAGAAATCATCAACAATTAACATTTCTGCATCGGGAAAAGCAATATTTTGTAAAATGTGATGAGCAGTTGACATTAGGCTATTATTCTGACTTAGATAAATTACAAACCGACCTACCCACTAAAAAGAGAAAAATAAAAAAGTGTTTTACAAAAAAAAAAAAAAAACAACTGACTTCCAAAAAAAACTACAAAGTGAAAAATAACTTTAATTTCGGAAATCAGTGGCAAAACACTAAAATACAGATCCAAAGTCACCAACTTCTGAAATTAAAGTTTTTTTTCAGTTTGTAGTTTAAAAAGACGACAGTTTTTTTTTTTGTAAAAAAGTTTTATTTACGGTATGTTTAACTTACGGTTTGCTTAACTTACAGTTTGTTTACCTTGCGATTTGTTTACCTTACCTAAACCAATGCAGTATACCTAAATTTTACCCCAATTTCCTGCTTGTACCTAAAATAACAGCTAAATATCCACCAATTTAATTTGTTGTTCGTGTTATTCATTTGTTTTTGTAAACGATATCCATTATTAACTATCCCCCTAGGGCTCGAATATCGGCATTATTATGGAAAACATTTATCTTGTTAGTTGGTGCCGAATTTGTAGGATTATTGTTAGTTAATATACCTTTTGTGCATAATTTAAATTTCGCGTCTTCCTGTTTCATTACACTATGTCTTTATACAACGTGTTTCTGGATGTACGACATTAAACGCAGACGAGCACAGTACTAATCCATTGAAACATTTTTAAACACGAATATTCGTAGTTAATGGAAAATTAAAACATTGCAGTTTTCAAACAAAATAAATAGTAGAATCAACTGCATAAAAAATAAACACGCTGTGTCTACGCAAAGTGTCACTGACCAACGGTGCGGTGCGGGGTGCGGGGCGCAGCGGCGGCAATGTTTACCTATTATTACGGACTTAGATCTACATCATGTTGAAAAATAAGAAAATGTAAAATAATTTCCTGTGGCTAAAGTATTCATTGGATTTTATTTATTTTTTGTATACGGGCAAAGAACATGATTCTCTTTACGTGGTTTAAAGGAATGTCAATCCTCCTGTTACACGTGGTATAATATGCTCTCTACTCTGTGGAACGTCGAACTGTGTTGTACAAATTATATATATTTTTATTAAGTATTCATAAAACATCATCAAAGTTAATACGGGACCATTAAATACAAGGCTTTATTGACGTACGGAACCCTAAGAAAGAACTAAGCTTGAAACTATATTAACCTTTGAACAATTAATTTCCGTAACTGTACATTATGTACCGTCACTCACAGCGGCTGAGTAAGTAGTTCTCACCATGGCGCCTGACTGTCCCTTAAATGTATAAAGCTGTTAAATGTCAACGTCGTAATGACCTAATACATAAACAATAAGGCTTGCATGACAGCTCACTAGACTCCAAGCTCTAAACATGATAACAAAAGGACAATGGCGAAATCTTATTTGAAATAAATTTGAACGTCTAAAAGTGACACTTATACGGAAGAAATTCTAATAATTATCTCCTTTTTTTAAACTATCATATTAACTAGTTGAAGCCGAGTAAAAAATAATTTGTTTAATGAAAATTTATTTGACTACTTCGTTTTAAAAGATTAAGAAACTCTTGTTTGGATTGGTTTATTATTGCCTTTTTATATTTATTTATATAAATAGTAGTTAAAGCATTTATTGTCGTAGTGTTGTTAAGGCGACGCTAACGCCGAGTGCCGTAGGTATTTAACGCTTACCCCAGCCCCCGCAAGGAGTAGTGATACGTAATAAGTTACGATGCGCGGGAGACGCGCGCGCCAACGCACCACTCATGTGTTTACAAACTCGAGTAGGTACTAAGTTGCGTCACAGAATAGAGCAATGCAGTAGATCAACTTGAATTGATTAGTATAAGTTAATTTTTGTTTGTTTTATTTTTCTACTAAGTATTTAAGGTTATAGATAGATTAGGTATGAACCGAATTATTAAAAATAAGTATACTTATTGGAACGAAAATCTTTATAGATATGTACTATTGCTGTGACATTCTGGCTCATTGGTGATTTGAGTTTGTAACAGGTTACTTTCGAGTTGCGTCGTGAACGATAGGCCTAAGAGATGCCTGAAAACGAATGTACTGATTTTATTTGTACCAAACTTTTTGTACAGGGTGTCCCAAACCGAGTGGTCCAAAGGAAAATGGGTAAAGCGGAGGTGGCCACCTATCATTTAAAGTGAAGTGAAGTGCAGCTGGTGAAGAAGTACCAGAAGAACTCATCAAAAATTAACGTGTAACGAAAGTAACAAAAAGCATTATTTTGTAAAAGGTTATGAGTAGTTGATATTAGACTATTTTAATTTAGATGAATTACAAACCAACCCACTAAAAAGTGAAAAATAAAAACTTTTCTACAAAAAAAAAACACTACAAAGTGAAAAATAGCTTTAATTTCGGAAGTCGGTGGGAAAAAACTAAAATACAGATCCAAAGACACCGACTTCCGAAATAAAAAAAAAGGTTTTTACTTGTCTTTTCTAGCTTTTTATTAAACTTTAGCAAAACATTCTAACCTAGATTTTTTTTTAAAATGAGAATACCCCAACTTTAAAAATTTTAAATGATAGATAATCCCTACCTAGTTCTATAAACGTTTATAAATGTCCTTTGTAATGCGCACAGCAAAGGAGTAGAACTCTCTGCCTGCGTCTGTGTTTCCGAACGCATACAATCCCCATCTCTTCTGAGTGTGAGTGAACAGGCTTCTTCAGGGTAAGCTCGCTCCATCGTTGACTTTGTCCCTGTTACTTCTGACCTAGACTAGAGTCAAGAGCAATAAAAGCTAGAGCTATATTAAATGACATAACAAAAAAAAAAAAAAACTTGGCGACCTCCGCTTTAGCCCATTTGCCTTTGGACCACTCGGTCTGGGACACCCTGTATGTTATTTTGTTCTGTAGTGTGCGTATACCTCAACAAACTTCGCCATACCAACTTTATTTGCTGTTACTAAACTCATCTACCAAGCAGTAACGACTTTTCTGCTGCAGTATAAGGACCAAAATTCTATGGCTATTGTTTTGGAGAATGAAAATAAAAGATTGCTCTGTTTAGAGTATTAGCTTCAGCATTATAAGTTCTTATCTAATTAATAGTTGTTATAGAATACCAGCAAGAAGTATTAAGTAGTAATTAAAGTTAATGAAGATAGGTGTGAACCGCACATTGTTTTGTTTAACGAGTTCTTGAGTATTATAAGAAAATAACGTGGTCTAGCTTGCAAAGAAAGTAAATGGAATCGCCATTACAGACCTTTTCTATCACCTCCTTTATAAGCTGGGAAGTTGAAACCCAATTTTTCTTATCTGATTAAAAATTAGAGGTTTCAAAACAAAAGCCGTTAAATCTGGGTTTCATTGCCAGGTTATTTTTATCAGAAACCTTTTCTTATGTTTGACCCAAATCCTCGTTGGTTTAGTGGTCGCAAGCGCTACTGCTGAGCATGATGTTCTGGGTTCGATTCCCGGGTTGGACAAAGTGTTATTGAGTTTTCCTTGTGGAATTTCTCAGTAGCAGCGCGGAGTTTGGATTCGTGCCTGGTTGATGGCAATAGGTTCGCCCCCAGTTACATGGGACTTAAATATAACTGGCGAAATCTGAGTATACTGTAGGTACACGTCTGCCCAACCCTTCGGAGAATACAGGTGTGATGCTATGTTATGAGTCCCTCATAGCACAGCAGCATGCTGAGTGGAAGCCTTCTTGTCACAGTCATGACTTGCAGCTGACGACTATTTCTGTTTTAAGCTCGTGATTATAATATGGTTCTATTTTGTTTTATTTTTCTGATTATTCTTATATTTTTGTATGCACGTGTTTCTGTGACAAATAAACCAATTTTTTTTTCTGCAATTTATTCTTCAGTTGAGCCGTCATATTCATAGAACATAAATACTTCACGGCCATATTTTCATTCTATCCTATCCGTCGTCTATGACGTAGATAATCGCTTATGTTCACTACATTTACTGAAACATCTCAGTATTTACCGAACTGAATAAACCTATCGAATGTCGTTTCCATTTATTTATCTCTCTCTCCCGGTTGCTGATATTACAGCTTTGAGTCTGCAGGAATGAATATTAAAGGAATATTACAGGTCCTTCATGGATTTGATAAAATATTTTTCTAGTATGTCCATCTGAGGAAAGGAATAACTTTTTGGCTTTGCAATTATTGAGGCTGTAAATAACAATACATATTTTGTACACAAGCATAATAATGTTTAATTTGTGTTTCTATTGTGTGTAATGTGAGGTTATTGGATCAATAAACTATTTATTCACCATCATCATTATTCTTCTGCCATTATCCCAATTCATTCAAGTGTCAGCACAACATATATTTTTCTTCCATACTTCTCTTTTAGTCGTCTTCTCTTTTAGTCATAAGAAATAACAGCCGCACGGGTCGATCGATCAGGTTAAGCTACGCTTGCCGCGGTTGGTCCATGGATGGGTGACCATCTTTGCATATCAAGACCCCTGCGGCTGTCGCTGAAAACCAGCGCTGGGGCTCTGTCTCGCATAGGATCGCAGCATTATGTTGAGCGATGGCCGTTTTGCGTGGATGTAACGCATATTATCCCCCAACTTGTTTCTTTTTGTGTTTGTGTTCTTTTCTGGCGTCGTGTTTACCGCATATAAACATATTTTCTTTCTTTCTTTCCCTGCAAAGCACGCTAAGCAGTTGGTCCCGACTGTCGTGTATCTTTGACAGTCGTTACGGGTCGTCAGAAGCCCGAAAGTCTGACAACCAGTGTTACCAACGGGTATCGTATTACTCAGTAACTGGGTTGTGGAAGTTAGATAGGCAGTCGCTCCATGTAAAATACTGGTATTCAGCTGCATCCGGTTAGACTGGAAGCCAACCCCAATATAGTTGGGAAAAGGCTAGGCAGATGATGACTTCTCTTTTAGTCGTCATCTCGGCAGTCAATCTCATTCTAGCCATATCATCTTTCACACAGTCAATCCATCTTTTCTTTGGTCTGCCCCTATTCGTACCGATAGCCATTCACATTCAATAATTCATTAAGAGGGTTGTCACATTTTACACCGCTCTCGCTCACACGGGACCAAATTTTTAATAATGTTAAATGAAAAGATGCATTTTTGAAAAATGTAATCAATGGGCGGTCTACAAAATAATATTAATTTAATAGGTAATTATTAACTCACATTTTTATTGCGGCATTTATTTACATCATCTCAAAAACAGATCATAATACTTAATTACATATGCTTATTAGATAACACAATAGAAATACGTTTTTGATAACTACCTATTAAATTAATATTATTTTGTAGACCGCTCATTGATTATATTTTTCATAAAAGCATTTTTTCATTTAACATTCTTAAAAATTTGATTCTGTGTGAGCGAGAGAGGTGCAAAATGTGACAACGCTCTTAATAAGCAATTTAATTAAAACGTTGCATTTAAAACTTATCATTACACAGTCGACTCATAAATTACATTACGTTAATTTAATTTTTAATTGTATCATATTTTCAGCACACTATCTAACTAGCATAACAGATTATTAACATAAATATATAACATCCTTCACTAAATAAAATTATTAATAAACTAAAATATGGCGTCGAAAAATTCCTCCGCATCGCTGTCGACTGGTAATGTACCCAAGAGACTGGCGGCATTGCCACGTTGTATGGCAATGCTTAGCCTCTGGCCAATGTAAAAGGCAGCCGGGGTTGCGGGATGTTCGAAAGAGTTACCGTGGCCCCGGCACCGGCAACAGAAGGAACACGGGTGGGTTTTAGTCAGTAAAAGTCTGACACGCCCTCCCGCTCCGCCCAGAGCGGGAGAAGTCATTTGATGATTTCCCATCCAAAAAAAAAGGAAAAAAAAAAGCCCTTGGGTCACGGGAAGTGTCAACCAGCCGTTTGGAGATTTCGTTGAACACATACACCTATAGATACAAATGTGTAAGGGTAGTTAAACCTTTTTAAACAGGTATGTAATTTAAAACTAGCATCTGCCCGCGATTTCCGTAAGTCCGACATTTCCCTTGGCACTCGTATAAAATACTGTAGCTTTCCACAGTATTTTTATCTTACAAAGCGAAGCGCGCTATACTTGTAGTAACCAAGTCTGCACACACGCACACACTCACATACACTTCCGACTTCGCCTTTGTCTCGAACGGTACCGAGAGCTCCTGCACTTACACACACATTCACAGCGTGTTTGTACACATGCTAACCACAAGTAAAGCACACGTCGCTTCGTGAGATAAAAATACTATATCAGTGTATTGACTGAATTTTTGTAATCGGATCAGTACTTCCAGATCCAGAGATTACCTCCTACAAACAAACTAACAAAAATGTTACCTCTTTATAATATAAGTTTCTGGTGGTGGTGGCTGCGACAGACTGGATGCGGAAGGTGGAGGACAGGGTGTTAGTGCCTATGTCCAGCAGTGGACTACCATAGGCTGAGTTGAATATGGGTTTATATTTAGATGTGTACGCAAAACATGGAACAAATACTCTTCGATTTTTTTTAGATACAAGCGTAGATCACACTGGGAACGAAGCGAGACGAGGTTTCTTACGCGTCTTTTCATACTTCGGTTCACACCGCGTTCTTACTAAGCGGGACGAAAACGGAAGTAGGTATATGGAAAGACTCACAGGAAAGCTAAACGAACGTTTAATTGTATATGTTGTTATGTATGTTATATTTTAGTCATTCGATACCAGAAGGCTAATTCTCGTACTTAAAAATCGTTCAAATTAAAGTCGCAATCTCATCTCAGCGACAATCAATGTCAAAAAATTGACATAAATGTAGGGAAATTAGAGGTTTTTTTGACAGATTGAGACTGAGATTAGTATGCGAACGTGGTTAAAAATACGGGAATTGCTCCCTTATTGCGCCTATGAAGTATCGCTAGCTAATTTAATTTGACCTTTTATACCTACATAGGTACTTATGTAAGATTAATTAATAATCTGATCCATATACGAGAATGAAATCGCAATCTCCTCAAGGGTTCGAATAAGGTCAAAAAGGTATACCTACCTACCTACACTCGGCCAGACTTAAGCAAATGAAATTCCTTGGACGACCTGCATTTATTATATTGGGTAAAGACATGAAAGCTCACGTATAACGACCTCACCGGTAGATAAAATTACTTTGCTGATCTGATATTTGTAAATAATATTATTATTATGATAGCAAAGATTGGGACGGGTTGAAGTCGAAGGATATTCGTTTAATCAGGAGCTAGATCACCACCTCTTAACGCAGTATATTGTAATCTTACTTCAGTGTGGGAAAGAGATGGAGCTAGACGTCCTGTATAGTTTCATCTCTTTCTCACACTAACATTAAAATAATACTGCATTAAGTGGTGGTGGTTGGCCCCCTGAGTCTTAACACGTTGACTGTCCCGTCTATTTTGGGTAATTTCGTGGTACGTCCAATGGTTTTTTTTAGAAACTGCTTTATTTCATTCGTCCCTAGAAAATCAAAGATCACGTGTGACACGTCCAGCCCAGGAAACGCGATTCAGTTGCCTTTACTATTGCATTATATGTAATGCACGAGCGTCACAGCCAGGGGGCCAACCACCACCTCTTAAAGCAGTATTATTTTAATGTTACTTTAGTGTGAGAAAGAGATGGAGCTATACAGGACGTCTAGCTCCATCTTTTTCCCATATTGAAGTAAGATTACAATAATACTGCTTTAAGAGGTGGTGGTCTAGTTCCAGACCAAAAATGCATTACATGTAATGCACGGACAGTCAACGTGTTAAAATAATAGTGTTTATTTATTTATTTATTGTACTATTTATGTACACACAATAAAACATTATACAGTTAGGACATTATGATCATTGAGTGCAAAGGTACTGCTTATTTCTTAAGAAATTTCTTCCAGCAGACCTGCGAAAGGAGAAATTAAAAAAAGAAATGTAGACAATAGTGTGTGAGAACAAGAAGAGAAGAATATGATTAGTGACGTCTTAAACTAAAATATATATGTATATGTGTAGTTATATATATATATATATATATATATATATATATATATATATATATATATATATATATATATATATATATATATATAACTACACATATACTATAAAGCAAAAATTAACAAATACTTAAATAAATAAATATGCTATAAACCTATCTATATATAAATATATAAATTATCACAGTTGAGAGGAGAGGTAATGCTCTTTTACTCGATATTTGAATTGCGAAATAGATTTTAAATCTCGAATGCTAGGCGGAAGTGAGTTCCACAATCTTACAGCATGGACAGAAAAGGAATAAGAATAGTAGGTTGTTTTATGAGGATGGGATTTAAGGAGGGATCTGAGGTGTGATCTACACGGTGCGTCGCTAGGGCGAGCGTAAGAAAATCGCTCACGCAGATATGAAGGATAAGACGGGTTGTGTTAGATGTTGAAGAGGAGACATAAAATTCGAGTGTTCCTGCGAAGGCGGATTGGGAGCCACTTGAGTTCCTTGCGAAGGTGAGAAACATGGTCATACTTTCGCAGACCGAAAACAAAGCGAATGCACAAGTTTTGCAAGCGCTCAAGCTTGTTTAATAGCTCCTCAGTAGCATCCAGGAAGCAGACGTCGGCATAATCTATAATCAGCTGAATAAGTGTTTGTGCCAAAGAAATTTTAGTCTTCAATGGCAGGAGACTTTGAAGGCATTTCAGCGAATGAAAAGAGAAACGTACCTTTCTACTGACCTCATTGACCTGAGCACGCAACGAAAGATTGGAGTCAATAATAACACCCAAATCATTGGCGGTTTCGGTATAGTCAATGGGAACACCATCGAGATATAAAGGCATCCGAGATGCAATATCAGCCGCATTGCGAACGAATCTGCTGCCTATGATCATGGCCTGGGATTTAGCTGGGTTAACTTTCAAACCAAAAGACTTAGCCCAAGCGCTGATACAAGCCAGATCACGATAGCAGCAATTGCAGAACCCGCGTCGGCTACAGTAAAATGTCGGTAAAGCTGCAAGTCATCTGCGTAGAGATGGAAACTAGAGGAGATTACTCTGGTAACAAGTTTATGAAAATTGAAAAGAGAAGAGGAGAGAGAACGCTACCCTGAGGAACGCCCTCAGTGAGGCTACACCAATCAGAGAAAGACTCCTCAAGGCGAACACACTGAGAGCGGCCCCGAAGATAAGAACTGAACCAGGCTAGAGCGGAAGAAGAGAAATTGATAGATTTGAGAATACCTAGTACAATGTCGAAATCCACTGAGTTAAAGGCGCTACTAAAATCAAGTAATACAAGAACAGTAAGGGACTTATTCTCTATTGCCCAGCGGATGTCGTCAGTTACTTTCAAAAGCGCGGATACAGTACTGTGACCTGGGTGGAAACCGGATTGAAAAGGGGATATTATCGAGTTCAACATCAAGAAAAATGATAATTGCCTATGAACTATGTGCTCAAAAACTTTAGAGAGGAATGGGAGAATAGAAATAGGTCTAAAGTGTGTTAATAGAGAAGGATCCTTAGTTTTAGGTAAAGGTATAATGTGAGCCTGTTTCCAAACTGACGGGAACGAGCAAGAGGAAAACGAGTGGTTAAGGATGTGGGTTAGGACAGGAAGTAATGAGGGAAGGATAAGAGTTATCATTCTTGAACACAACTTATCATTACCGACCGCTGAAGAAGTAATCGCAAATACAGATTTCCTAACGTCATCCTCAGTAACATCGCTAAGCTTAAAGTGAGAACATCGTGGTAACGGCAAACTAGCTAGACTATCTAGTGTCGCAGTTTTGACAGACGGGTCAAGAGAAAAAGGAAGGGTAGAGAAATGCTTATTGAGGTCATTGAGGTTCACATCCTTACACTGTTTGGTAGGTGAATTGATTTGGTAGTGTTGTTGAGGTTGAAGTAATATTGTATTGACGACTAAACGAAAAAATATATTTTCAGTCAACCACCAGTCTTACTAAAGGGTATCGTGTTATTCAGTAGCTGGGTTGAAGTCAGATAGCCAGTCGCTCCAAGTAAAATACTGGTATTCAGCTGCATCCGGATAGACTGGGAGCTGACCCCAACATACTTAGTTGGGGAAAGGTTAGTCAGATGATGATGACCCCTTATCTTAAAGCTACTTACTGAGTAGATTACTATCAAACGCACGACAGTAGTAACATTTATACTTAAATAAAAACATTTTATTTGCCACTAGCTGTGCCTAGGTGTCGGAAAATAACTTCCCTATTCGAATCGGATTTTCTTCACAATTTCATGGGTTTTAATTTTGAGTGAGAGTACCGTCAAAATCGGTCCAGTTGTTTCGGAGATTAGCCGGAACAAATAGACAGACAGAACAAAATTTAAAAAAAAAATGTTTTTTTTTATACTTTCATATGCATTTAGTAAAAAGCGTTATTTTTTCATTATAAACGGACACTTCAATTTTATTTATTTGTAAGACAAGTGTTGGTGTCTATTTATTTGCCATAAGTATTGCGGATTTCAATTAAAATGAACACAGCCTCAATCTTAATTTTCTGACAATACTGACAACCATGTTAATGGTTTCGAAGTGTTATGCAGAGCTGTATTTACTTATAGGTAGTAGACCCACGTCACCAGTTATGTACAAGACATATGTAATAGAGGGCGAGCCTAGTCTGGATCTGTACCCGGTTGACAGACCTCATGCTCAGCAGTAGCGCTTGCGACCAGTAGTCTAACGAGGCAGTTGCTACTACACATAACATAACATCACGCCTGTATTCCCCGAACGGTTAGGCAGAGGTGCACCTGTAGTACATCCAAATTTCGTAAGTCCCATGTAATAGGGGGCGAGCCTATTGCCATCAACCGGGCACAAATCCAGACTCCGGGCTGCTACTGAGAAATTTTAGATGGAAAAACCCAATAACACTTTGCTCGACCCGGGGATCGAACCCAGGACCTCATGCTCAGCAGTAGCGCTTGCGACCAGTAGTAGAGGCAGTTGCTACTAAAACTACGTAAAATACGAAATTGTTTTTTGTTATTCGTCACAATATTTCAATTAGTTAACACAGTATTAAACACAGCACTGTTGCCGCCTAAAACGGAAAAACAACAATGTTATGAAAATCTGGCGCTTTCTTCTTGATTGACAGTCGTTTAGGTTACTTTGGTTCCAACTTTTTAATTTTACGATGATGGATAGCGATGTCACAACGCGGTGTTGAGCGATTTTTTGAACTATCATGATGGAACTTCGACAACAGTTGTAAAATAATCGTAGGAAACATTGGTGGGTCATATTCAGCAAAAAAGTCTATTCCATATTCAAATCCTTCCTTTTAATTGTTGTTGTTTATTTTGTCGTCAAAATTACCTAATTTGATTGGACTAGTACCTACTATTGAAAAACTCATAATTAGCGAAAACTGAACTTTATCAGTGTGTGTTAAAGTTGTTTTTCCAAAAACACATAGGTATTTGTTTTCATGCTTGGAAAGTAAATTACGATTTCAAATAGGAGTTGTTAAGAGGATGGACAAAAAGCACGATACAACACTATTACAAGTCAGCAGCAGTATTCAAATCCTGTAAAAAAAGTTAAATACAGTGAACTAGCGTGTGAAAATGAGTGGAGGTAAAAACTTCTAAATATTTTCGACAGTTGCGTAAACATTCCGAAAGGTTTCCCGATATAGAAACTATCATACAAGTTTTCAGCATAAGTGTCGAAGGTCTGATCCAAAACTATCTGGTGATAATTGTAAACAAATGGATCAGAAAACGTATCACCCTCAAACGTGCCATTCACAAACTGAGTGCTTTGATTTGATTAATTGAATACTTAAACCCGAAATTCTAATTTTAAATCACCTTAAAGTAGATTTTTATTAGACAATTGAGATTAATTTTATAACCTCAATTTTTATCGATGGACGATTTTTCAATAAGAATTTATTAATGTTATTCAAACAATTTTGTTCGAAAATGTGGTTCAATATAAAGTTAAAACTTTCTAAATACAGATGAATGTAAATGTGTTTTTTTATCATTGTTCCTTTCAAACAGAGCACCTGCCATCTAATCTTTTCACCACCCTTGGTTGACTGCTAGAGAATACCTAAGGCATTAAGTCCGCCTTTGTACTTTTTTGACTGTGAAAAGTTTAAATAAATAAATCAATTTTCTGAGTGATTGCGTAAGAATTTCACTTGAACAGGGTAGGGTTTGTTTACATTTTATAAGATACTTTTGGAACAGGCAATACCCACCTTAAGTGTAACTAATGTAGTGTTAAATTAACTTGCACAGTTCACCACGGCGTAAAACTTCTTGAAAGAACCTACATCAAGTAAAGGTAAAATTAAAAGTACTATTGCTAGTGCTCTTTCACAGTACCTAAATATGTATTTAGCTTTTCCATTTTTCGGGTTCGCAGTAGATGAAACCCTATTCCAGGGTTTAAAACCCTCTTTTAGCTACTCGTTAGACTTTCTAATTAAAATATTCTCATCAAGCTATTTAAATACCGATGCTTCTTCGCAAAGATGCTTACAGAATCAAAATTGTGTCTCCAAACAGTTTTTGCTTCCTTGTTTTTGAAGCCAAAAAGTTAATTGGTTCGTCCCTTCCTGTCATGGATTGAATGCGTTATTCGACCCCGAAAGTAATTAAGGGGTTGATAAAAAACGTGGAATGGAAATTTTTGTATCGGTGGAATATTAATCTTATCAAGTCTGGGCAAAAATCTTGAGAGTGGCAACACTGAGATTGGTGTGGGTGTGACAGAACGTGTTTTGGAGATAGAATGACTAAGCATTAGACCGTAATTTTATGAAACCTTCACAATTTTAAAGACAATTTAATTTTTTATCTTTTAGTGTGAGTCCAGTACAATAATGTGTTCAGGGCTCTGTTTCGGCTTCCTCGATATTGTAGTGCATGTTTGCTGACGCCAGCGTAGATAACTTCTACGCAATTATGCGTAAAAAAGTTGCGTCGGTGGTGCGCCGAGTACGGGGGAGCCCAAATAGCGTCCTCAGGATGATTGGCGAGAGAACTGATACTGTTCTGCTCAGTAGGTTCACTGAACTCCATGTGTTGCGGGACCGATGAGCCTACTGAGCAGGGGTAGACGGTGTGTCTAGTTTGTGTTACTTTTTAATTACTAAAATTAGATATAAGCAAAATTCTTGTTACTAACAACCTTGCCTTGCATATGGACTTTTTTGTCTGAAATAAACTATTTTTTTAATTTTTTTTTTATAAGTATTTTATTTAAAAAAAAAACCTTTTGTTTTATGTATAATAAATTAATAATGCGTCTAATTTGGGACAGCGCTTCTTGATGGGCGAGTCCTATCACTGGGTGGACGTACGACGCGTTGCGTGAGCTCAGCACAGAACACGCAAACTATGCACTCAAGGCCGTTGGCATTTATCTGCGTCTTAATTGGCGGCAGTACTGTAGAGGCCTTAGTTGAGCCTGCCTTCCGCAAGAATCCTCTTTGGATTATGACATTGGCTGGCTAGACAAACGCTGGTTTCAATTGGAATTTAGAATAGGTGAAAAATGATGACATATAGTGTTTTTGTTCTGTATCGAGTCAATATAGTTTTAGCCCCAGTCTTTACCTGTTGAAATATTTTTTTAATTATAATAGCTGCTAAAGCTAATAAACCAGTTCATTGAGTGTAACGGTCTTTAAATTTATAAATATCTTCGAGAAAGTTCCCCCAACACACCTCGAAGTCGAGACCGCACACCACAGTACTGCCTTGAAATGCGAACGGGTTTGTTAAGCTAAATCCATTTTCAAACTTAACATGTTCAATTCGAGACATGTGTCCAGTCGCGCATAGTTTGATGTTGGCGATAAGTCTGCGAGGCTGAAATGGGACTGGGCGGGTCACACCTATTCAAATTCAAAATTTTATTAAAAAAAAATACAAGGTATAACGTTAAATACACTTTTTCTTAATTCTATGTCAAGTTCACCCATGATTTGTTTTTTTTTGTTCACCTATAGGACGTATCAAAACAGATGGGTAAGGATCGTCACACAGTGGGAGCTTGAAGACTGGCGTCATCACCGAAGCAGGCCGAAGAAACGCTGGCGTGCCGATTTGGACTCGTTCTTGACCGATTGGCTGAAGAAGGCACAACATAAGGAAAATAGAAGAATTATGAGAGACCTTTGCCCAGCAGCGGGACAACGTATGTTAATTTAAAAAAAAAGATGGTGGCTTTCGCTCCAATTTTGGACACTCGCCAAAAGAATGTTGGAGCGCTATACAAATAGTATATATGAATTTTTCATTCTTCACCTTCCCTTTAAACAAGGTCATCATCATCTGCCTAGCTCTTTCCCAACTATGTTGGGGCCCCATTCTAACCGGATGCAGCTGAATACCAGTATTTGACATGAAGCGACTGCCTATCTGACCTCCACAACCTAGTTAATGGCTAACACGATACTCTTAGGTAAGACTGGTTGTCAGACTTTCAAACTTCTGATGACCCGTAACAACTGTCAAAGATCTGCAAATGACAGCAGGGACCAACAGCTTAACATGCTTTTCGAGGCACGGAGGGGTCTTGGTATGTAAAGATGGTCACCCATCCACGAACCAACCGATATGAAGCTTTCTACAAGTCACAATACGGTAGGCCGCAGGTCAGTGGTAACAAAACCAGTAAAAGAAAAAGAAAGAAAGAAAATACATTTCAGTACTATAAGCTAGCTTCTTGTTGAAACTTCCTACTAGTATTAGACCAGATCAAGGTCAAGGTCAAAACGTTACCACTAACGACGTACGGCCTACTGCACCATCCAAAACTAAAGTTTACCAGCATGACTTGCTATTCGACAGTTATTGTTCATACACGACAATGCTTTCCGGAGCTTTAATTAAAATCATCTACAATGTCTGAGGTTTAGACGAACTATATCATAAGTATTTCATTCCGTAAAGATCTTAATTCAAAAACACCATTTTTCATCGCGTATTAGCAACGAATGATGAAGCAGTTTTTCTTGTCAGGGAAAATGTTTCAGGAGGACAAATTTGTTTCGCGACCGACTTGGATTAAAATTTCATTTTGTAGGGGTATAAAAAAATACCCCTATGGGTATTTTTTTTTTCTTATTAACTACTAACTCTGCCCCGTGACTTCGTTCGCGTGGAAGTCGTAAGATGTACAATATACTAAAATAACAGCCACATTTTAATAAAACTCCCTCGTCCCCCGACCCGTCGCGTTGCATCGCCCGCCCGCGCTATTACTTCGTTTTCGCTTAGTGTCTATCTGACTTTTTTATTTTTGCTCGGCTTCTAAGGATCGTAGCTTGATGTTAAATAGCATATAAGCCTCGAGAATTAGGCTACTAAATGCGAAAATAATTTTTCAAATCCGAATATTCGACAACTCTACTCAACAACACTCAACTCAATCGTTTTGTCAACTTTCACAATTTCATGGATTTTATTTTTTTTGCGCTTAAACTCTAATTATTTTTCTATAATAAAAGTAGCCTAAGTTACTTCCCGTAACTTCAGCTATCAGCAAGTGAAAGTCCCATCAAAATCGGTCTAACCGCTTTGGAGATCAGCCGGAACAAACAGACAGACAGATAAAAATGTTAAAAATTGCTTTTTTCTTATGAGTACCGTATATACTTTCTTATGCATTTAGTAAAAAGTTGTTATTTTGACATTACAAACAGACACTTTTATTTATTTGTATAGATTTTGTGCTGTTTTGTGTGGGGCTCGTGGCTAAATAATAACAGCCACACGGGTAATCCAAGGCTAAGCGCATTACAGATCGACATCCCTCCGTGCCTCGGAAAGCACGTTAAGTCTTTGGTCCCGGCTGTCATTCGTAGATCTTTGAGAGTCGTTACGGGTCGTCAGAAACCAGAAAGTCTGACAACCAGTCTTACCAAGAGGTATCGTATTGCCCAGTAACTAGGTTGTAGTTGTCAGATAGCAGTCGCTCCATGTTAAATAATGGTATTCAGCTGCATCCGGTTTAGACTGAAAACCGACACCATCATAGTTGGGAAAAAGCAGGCAGATTGATTTTGACTATTTTGTGTGTAGGTACAATATCGTAAAAAATAGTACGTACTTAAACATGTTTTTAGCACAGATCCTACACCATGTTTTCTTTAAGGCTACGATAGCCGACTTTTAATGATTTTAAACTGAGGACCACGTCTAAACAATTAGTGTTAATTATTTGTAAAAAATATTGTATATGTAAAATAAGGGTGTTTTAATAATGAATTAGTATGTAAATATTTTAGATTATATTTATATTACATAGTGTTATTAATTTGTAAAGTTATGACTAAGGGCTGATTTAACCAAAATCATATATCTTTTATCCGGGGATTAAAATTGACGTCTGACAGTCTTTGTATGGAAAATCTGTTAAAAATTAAAAATGTATTCGCTGGATTAGACTTATACTAGGTACAGAAGTTTGGTCGAATTCACCCTAACACGGATAAAAAAATGATAATCACGCAAAAACTATCAAGCGTATTTTTATGACACCTTCACCATTTTAAAGATAATTTAATTATTTATCTTTTATTTATTGTACGTGTTATAATATTGTAACACCTTTTGTTTCATGTTTAATAAATTAATAATACGTCTAAGTGGACGTAGGACTCGTTGCGTGAGCACAGCACAGAACACACAAGCTATGCATTCAAGGCCTTTTGCATATTATTATATCTGCGTCTTAAGTATTTGTAGGTACCAGAATGTGCAAAGCTCTGCACCTGAATTGCATAACACACTTACAGTAGGAATTGGTTTCATTTTGACAGTTCAACAACATTCATTGCGTTATCTACTTTGATGAGCAGACAAAATTTTCGAACATAAGAAGCAATGGATTAGCAATATGTTTCAAAATCATTCAGATTGTGATTGATAATGTGTTACGAATTAGGGGGCTGCTTTGGTATAGTCGGCATCGCTTTTTTGTTGCAGTTGCTTTAAATTTGTTGAATGTCGTTTGCACGTCATAAAAAGTCAAGGTCTGTTTTTGCTTTAAGACCAATGTGACGGTTAGGTAGTTTCAACCAAGAAAAGAAGAAGAAAAAAATGTTTTTTCTGCGTAAATAATACGCACATGTACCAGTTATAAAATAAACATAAAATATACACACTAATACAAAGTACTCGACGGTAAAAAGATAAAAACAAAAAGAAAAATTAAAAACTTAAAAGTTTTACAAAGTTCAAAAGTTTATTACCTTAGTGAAGTTTCAATTTATTAGGAGTATTTGTGATAAGTGATAGAGCATTTACTAGGTTGAGGGATAGAAAACAAACATAGGTAGTAAAAAAGCATACATACATAAACTCACGCCTTCTTCCCATGGGGGTAGGCAGAAACTACAGAACGCCACCTGTTACGATCCTTACATACTCCTTTTGCCTCGTTTACATTCATACATCTGGTCATACACGCACGCTGGTTGCGAGTACTACGCACCGCACCTTTCTGAAGAACATCACTAATAAGATCATTATATGTCTTCCTAGGGCGTCTCCTTCCGGCGTTTCCACTCACATCTGCCGTGTAAATACCTTTTGTTAGTCGACTTTCATTCATCCTCTCAACCTGACCAAACCAAAAAAAAAGAAAAAAAAGAAAAAAAATAATATTTCAAAATATAATATTTTGCTTGAAATTGCTCCAACTAAGCCAACTAAGTATCTTCAAAAACAGCAAAAATTCCCATCTCCGTCATAGACGGTAATAAGTTGTACTAGCCAAAATTCCTTCAGATTCTTGTAACAATATTCAACATTATTTTAAGTATATGCGAAACCTGAATATAGTTTGTTCAGAATAAGTAACTGAATCCATTCCAATAACTTTTAATCATGTTATATTTTGTCCCAAAAATATTTAAAAAAAGTTACAAGTTGGACACCGAGCGACACCAAGTACTCTATCCGCAATCATACGCGCACAACATAGGTCACGGCAAGTCATAGCAGCAGCACTAGGCGAGTAGGCGCGGGCGCACAGGCAACGGAGCGGGGGTAAAACAACTCCTTCAGTCGCCCAGATGCTACAGGTTAATGCGCACGTGTCACGCTCCGCTCGGGCATGCGGTCACCGTGGGCCTTTGTGTTTCAGTTGATCGTGTACCTATCGTATATTAAAAGTGTCGTGCAACCATGTTTTTCTCATACACAAACGACCAGTACACAAAAATGGTAGGACATTGTAAGTAGTGATCAATTCAATTATTGTGAAATAGTGATGATAATCCCTCAAAATGTGAAATCTATCTTCCTGACATTACTGACAGACAATTGACTCTAGATAAATTTAATGCAATAGCCCCACAAATTAAAATTTTAGAAAAAAGTTCACTGCACCTCCTAGGTTCCCCAATTTTAGAAGACAGCTTTTCTCCTTTCATTGACGAAAAAATCAAAAACTTCAACGACATTTCGGACAGACTCTCCAAAATTAATTTACATTCGGCATTCACCCTGATTAGATACTGTTGTTTTGGCCCAAATTTTATATATTTTCTACGTTCTTCCCCTTTATGGAAGCAGCCACATCTGTTGGACAAAATTGACCAAAGTATTCGCAGCACACTAACATCTATTTTAAATGTGGCCTTGGATGACCGAGCGTGGCTTCAAGCCACACTACCCATCCGTTTTGGCGGCCTCGGCGTCCGCAAAATTACCAGTATTAGCTTACCGGCGTTCCTGTCCTCTGTCCACAGCACTGAAAAGTTGACCGGGAAAATTTTAGCTCCCTCACTGGTTGACTCTGAAGTTCCGTGCTTGAGTAATGCGGTGAACGCCTGGATAGCGGCTTGCGCGGATACAGATCGGCCCGTGAACCCATCTTCCCAGAGACAGTGGGATGAGCCGCTCTGCAGGTTGGTACGGAATAATCTTATCAATACGTCCACCAATACTGCTGAGCGTGCCCGCCTGCTGGCTGTGGGTGAATGGGAGTCGGGCCTCTGGCTTCAAGCACTACCGTCACCCAACATAGGCAATTTGCTGGGTGACTCCACCTTCCAGCTCGCTACTTGTCTGCGTCTGGGCGCTCCATGCGGGGCTCCACATCGCTGCCAGTGCGGTGAAGCCGTCGACTGCCTCGGACGTCATGGCCTGTCTTGTAGTAAGAGCACAGGCCAGATAGCACGGCACGCCAGCATTAATGACATTATCCGTCGTGCTCTTGTCACCGCCGGGGTGCCAGCTGTTTTAGAACCCAACGGCTTGGCACGCGACGATAGCAAGAGACCAGACGGAATGACCATAATGCCTTGGAAGTTAGGCAGGCCTTTGGTGTGGGATGCAACATGTGTCGACACCCTTGCACCATCCCATCTTCCTAGTATGGCTGGCTGTGCTGGGGCGGCTGCTGCAGGTGCGGAAAACCTCAAACGGCGAAAATATTCCGATCTTTTTGGGAGTTATATGTTCGAGCCGTTTGGGGTTGAAACACTAGGGCCATGGGGTCCGAGTGCCCACTTGGTTTCCCGAGACATCGCCAAGCGGTTGGTCGACTCTTCACGTGACCAAAGCGCTGGCCTATTCTTTGGCCAAAGAATCAGCATCGCCATACAACGTGGCAATGTTGCCAGCCTTTTGGGCACTTTTCCTGTTGACAGCGATGTGGACGAATTTTTTGATGCCCTATGATTATATATATTTTTTTTTTACATTTGTACATATTATAATTATTATTTTAAGTCTGTTAGCTTATATATTATGTAAATATTTTGTTCAGTTATAGTGAATAAAAGTAAAGATTAGATAAAAAAAAAAGTGATGATTAACATTTTTAAACACGCCAAGATGGTTAATTGTAGAAAGTTATTATTTGTACCTACAGCTTGCTGTGGTTAAGTAATGCGGTGTTTAACACTTTTCATCCACTTTGAACTTGGCATAAGGTGCATCAAATCGCATTGACTACATTTTATCGCTTACGGCTGCATTTACGATTAAAGTACATAATAATATCTACCTACACTTGACCATTACGGCAGTCCAAAGCCTGCAAGTGTGAAAATGTTATCACCAGTTAATTACAATACAATCGCGGTACCTACTTACTGCCAAATTATTATCAATAAGCGCAAGACGATGCTGCTAGAGGCGCGGGCGGCGCGGGGACGCCGCGTGGTGAGCATGTTTTTGTACGGACAACCAGATAACATAACAAGCTTATAACTTTGTGATTTTTCATGATACAGCTTTGAAATTTTGTACATAGATTCTTTACATAAAAATACCAGACACGTGTTTCGGGTTTCGCATAAACTAAAACTAATGTTGTATTGTCCAAGTCACCCTGTATTATATGCAGGGTGGCAGGGACATCGACGCAAAACCTATTACCATGGATTCAGTACTTGGTTCTGGACTCCCCTGTGTTGAAATTCGTCGAATATTAAAAAAAATATCAGCTGTTTCCTACAAAATTGCAATACCTACCTACCTACCTACCTAGTTGCTATTCCACCAATTCGCACTAAGCGTTTCCAAATGTCTTTTGTGATGCGCACAGCAAAGGAGTGGAACTCTCTGCCTGCGTCTGTGTTTCCGAACGTATACAACCCCGATCTCTTCAAAGTGAGAGTTAACAGACTTCTTCTGGGTAAGCTCGCTCCATCGTCGACTTTGTGTTGTAGACTAGAGTCAAGAGCAAACCTATCTTAAATAAAAAATAAATAAAAAAAACCTACGCGGTCAAAACGTATGGAACAGCATTTTTTTTATAACCGACGAAAAATTTCAACGCGGGGGGGGTTCAGAATCATGTTGGTACTGAATCCATGATAACAGATTGCGGGTCGATGTCCCTGCCATACTGTAGAGCTCCTTATTAAATTATCGATAGGTATTATAGTCTGTTTAACGTTTCAATAGCTCATCTTTGTATTTAAATGTCGAAAACAGACACTTGAGATTAAATTCAATCAACTAGATATACATGTAAATTACATTAGTCGTAAGTTTAAATATATCTTGCTTGAACAATTATTTGAAGAGCTCATGAATTTACTAGGTACTTAAGATTTACTAGGTATTTAAGGCTTGCCGCACACACAATGTGGGGATGAAAAAAAAAGTTGAACGTCGTATATAACTAATGACGTTTCCAGTCTGCATAAAAAACCATAAATCAAATAAATATATCCAATCAAAGATCGGCAAAACCCATCACTGTTATGTTTGAAAAAAAATTTTTTTAAAGATTTATTTGAGTTTCAAAATACTTGTAAGTACATATGTGTTGGTAATGCCAGTATTTTAATTTATTGTCGTAATTGTTGTCTCTACATTGTATACTCTGTGAATTTTTTACCGTCTTACAAACGAGGGTTATTAATGTATAAGGCCTTATACAATAAAACAGTATTGAAAACATGTCATAATAACATGTTACACAAGAACTATGCGTTTTTGAAACAACAAAAAGAAATAGAAAAAATGTTCCGATCAAAAGCGGCCTAATATCAATTTCAAATACATTTATTTATTAAACTTACACATATGTAGTTCACAAACATACAATTAACATGCAATTCTAACCAACAGAAAACTTAGTCTGCGGGCACGAAGCCGAGTGATGACGACTGCGGAGCGGCGCTGGGCGGGGTGATCCGGCAGGGTCCTTTGGGGTGACGTAGACAGATTTAACAGCGGTTCCCCAACTAGGCACAGCCTGTATCTTGGTGACCCAACACCACACAAAGTTAATAATTTCATATGTTCTGCTAGCGCAAGATTGTTATTGATAATTTTATAATATAAATTAATAAAATTTACAAAAATGTGAATAAAAAGAAGCCGATGGCAAGAGGCCGGACGGCATGTCTTTATTTACATGGAAGGTGGATAGGCCTTTAGTGTGGGACGCAACTTGTGTCGACACTCTTGCGCCATCCCATCTTCCCGGCTCGGCGTGCTGTGCTGGCGCTGCTGCTGCGGCTGCGGAAAACCTCAAGCGGCGAAAGTATAATAACCTTATCGGTAATTATATTTTCGAGCCGTTTGGGGTTGAAACCCTCGGGCCGTGGGGTCCGAGCGCTCATGGTTTGTTTAACGAAATCTCCAAACGGCTAGTTGACACTTCCTGTGACCTAAGGGCCGGCTTTTACCTTGGCCAGAGGCTAAGCATTGCTATACAACGTGGCAATGCCGCTAGTCTCTTGGGTACATTACCAGTCGACAGCGATGCGGAGGAATTGTTCGACGCCATATTTTAGTTTGTGAATAGTTTTAGTTAGGATATAATTTTGTTATTTTATTAATTAATTAGGTATAAGTTGTTATTTATGTACATTCCGTTATAATTCTGAATAAAAGAAAAGAAACCAATTTATATAATATCAACATAGGAATGTTTTTTACAGGCCATTTTGTGTTTCAATTCCTATCAATACTTCACAAAAAATGTGTCCTACTTGGGTGATTACAATCTATCCAATGTGTGATTACGTTAACTTTTATACCTAATAGTTCCAACGGTATATTATTTTCTTCAAATTATTTTATGAACGTCTCAGTTTCTTCATGTGAGTGTTACTATAATTTATCTTAAATTAAATACTTAGGTATTTGAATATTATAAATTTTTGGAGAAAATAGTAATTGGAGACGTTTAATTAGGTACCTAATGAAAATGATTTATAATAGATCATTAAGCCTAATCATCTTATATTCATCCATTCAGTGCAGTCAAAACATCATTGTAAGTGTCAAGATCAGAGATTCTCTTTAACTTTTAGGGTCAGAACGGGACATTTACCGATGCTATCACATTATGTACCTAGGTACTTTTGGAGAAAACAAGAATAGGAAAGGTTACGTCACTCGTCAGCAGCATGGGCAACAGTGTCCACACGGTGAGTGCTTGAGAATGTACGGCGCCGCCGAGGCCGGTCCAGGAAGAGGTGGCGAGGTGACCTAGATGCGTACCGCAAGGGTTGGAACGAGGTGGCTCTGGAAAAGGATGCCTGGAAGGATTTTTGGGAGGCCTTTGATCAGAAGTGTAGACTAACCTAAAAAGAATAGGGAACCTGGACTATTCAGAGCACGGACACGCCTTGCGGCCGCTGCTAGAGACGGCATTGTCAACGCTTTCATTACAAACCAAGCATGTCGCAGTTTAGTCATCATCATCATCGGCCTATAGCAGTCCACTGCTGGACACAGGCCTCTCCAATTGCACGCCATTCAGCTCGATTCTCAGCAACTCTCATCCAGCCGCTACCAGCCATCCTGCAAAGATTGTTGCTCCACGAAGCCTGAGGGTGTCCTTACGTTTGCCGATTCGCGGTCTCCAGTCAAGAAAACGTACCCTAACGGTCATCGGTTTTATGACCGGCCCATTACCACTTCAGCTTGCTTATTCTGTGAGCTATATCGAAAACTTTGGTTCTCTGCGGGATCACCTCATTCCTGATTCGATCCCTCAGAGAGACTACAAGCATAGCTCGCTGAGCAACCTTGAATTTATGGACCAGCCGTATCGCGAGTGTCCACATTTCGGCTCCGTAAGTCATAATAGGCAGGTCGCACTGATTGAAGACCTTCGTCTTTAGGCTCTGTGGAATACGCGACGGAAAGACTCGACGAAGCTTCTCAAACGCTGCCCAGCTCAGCTGAATTCTTCTGTTAACCTCCCTCTCAAAGTTGTTCTTACCAAACTGCAGAGTTTGCCCGAGGTAAATTTAGTCCCGATTTACCTCAAGAGCACCGTCGTTGACAGGTCCCGGAGTGAAGTGTTCGTTGAATATAAACTGGGGTTTGTCCAAGTTCAAGACCAACGCGTACAGAAGAATGAACTAGGCCGACCAGCATCTGCTGCAAGTCATGCAGCAATTCAGCCAGTATGATGATTTACTCACAAGACACAAATGACGTATAGAACTGGCAGCTTTAGCAGCGGCCCGTGAAAGGAGTAATGCGTCAACGCATATTTTTTAAATATTATTCTTAGGGATTAGAAGCCTAATTATTATTTTCAAAAAGAAACCGCAAAACGGCCTACAACTATTTATTTAAATTAGAAAAATTGTTACAAGAAATTAGTTCAATATGATCACGTGTACGCGTCCGTCACATCCGAGCTTCGCAGCAAAAGTGACCGAGGTGAGTGAGTACATGGCTCGTGGTATATCACCCCCTCCACTGACAGCGTCTGTCCCCGTCCTCTCAACTGTCGAATCCACGAAGAATAGTTGTAATATCACGCTACCTGAAAACTATGATTTTGAAAAAAAAAAAGTAATATTCGATTCGAACCCACATCCTTGTTCTTAAAAAGCCTTAACATCTAGGTCATTGCTTAATGCAATCTGCAACAAGCAACATCTTCGACGAAGGTTTTAAAAAGAGGCAAAAAGTAACCCTCAAAACGGTATTTACAGCCCGCATATACTTTGTATAAATCTAGCTATTTCCAATTTGAATTTAAACGCTTTTACACCCAATCCAAAGGTACAGTCAGCGACAAAAGTCGGTTATCACTTAACTTCGTGTTTTAAATCTTGATAATTGAGCTAAATCATCATTTTGCTAGCCTTTTCCCAACAATGTATTTCTTGGCCGCAAATATAGTATCTATGTTTTAAAACCCAGGTTAAAGTTGATACTCAGTGTATTTTGTCTTCGTCAAACATTGTGAGGTCACAGGCTGTTGTAGAAAGGAAATTGTGTTGTAATGACATCAAAAACTATACAGGGTGAAAGAAGAAATTAATGTACTGAGCTAATTAGTTTTGAAATCTTTTATAAAAAAAAAACTTTTATAGATTTTCTTATTCCTCAGCTTTTATATTTTTTTTAAAGAGTCGCTTTGCAGGATCGAATTATCAAAGTATTACTCAACCAAACCAGAGCACATTTTATTTTACTCAACTACGGCCAAGAGGGTTAAAAATGTTATGAGTTTAACAGGTTATGTACCTATTTAGATATTATTATGTTTATGTTATGTATTATGTTCCCTCATAACTCCTAAACCACTCGTCGTTTTTTTTGTAAGTTGTTGTTAGAAATTGTAATCACTTAATCTGCTTAATCAATTAATTCACAGTAGTGAATACAATTTCTAGAAAACTTTTATTTTAAAGCGCTAATGTACTCATTAGCGCTTTAAAATAAAAGTTTTCTAGTTTATATTTGCTAGATTTTTTGTTTAAAAACGAGAGTGGAAAATGGTAACGCAATTTCTCAAAACTAAAATTAATTCTCCGAAGATGTGTCTTATCCAATATACCGTGGCAAACTTTACGTATTTTTGGCGTTCGTTTCAGTCACCCTGTATAATTTAAGCGCCAAGTAATGGCTCATGCAATTAGCGTCCTTCCAATTTTGAAATGAAATATGACATTGAAGAAATTCAATGTCATCTTGTTTATTAATCTCATCGCAAGCACTTATGAAATAAGTTTTCATAGGCACCTGTCCCACAGCCGACGAGGAGGCGGATCAACGATTATCTTGCTCAAGAAACGTACAAAAGGTCCTGTGTAAGATTATGTATTGCCAATTTTGACGTTTTCCTGAAAAGTATTTATTAATTATATTTTTCAACCCTTATTCCTTACCACGAATCGGTTACACCGTTGTCACTTCAAAGTTCGAACAATTTATAGGCCACGGAACAAAATCAGTCCGGTGAACTAAAAAGAATTTGAATTTGTGGCCTTAAAAATGTTTGCCATTACTTAATGTGGGGTGTGGCATATTTGTCTAACTTTTTAGGGCAACCCCTTGTTATATTAGGGAAATGTTGTTCGTTGTTCGTTTGTTTTGTGACTCAAACTAGGAGGTTGAGACGTGCTTGTCGAGCTGCTAGATTTGTTCGTAATTTTGCGTGACTTTTGTTCTAATGAGTTCAAATACTGGAAAATGTGTCGAGGTCGCGTTTCTATTGTTTGATAGATTTAAGACCTTTTTTACTACCCGCACGTAAGCTCACCATTTTGGCGGTCCCATTTTGGCGGTCTATTTTTTAAATTGAACGGAGAAATTCGCTTAAAGGTAATGAACTTAGTTCCGTTTGAGTACGATACTATTGGGGCTCAATTACATACAAAAAACGTTAGTTTACCCCGTTAACTTTAGTCCAAGCACGTGCTTGACCATGCACAATGAAGCGTTCTGTAGTTGGGATTAGTTATCCCAAGAACAAACTTAACATTGTAGTTGAAAAACATGTTATGTGCTTAATATCCTTCTGGACGTCCCAGGATATCTATTAAGTCAAATTTCTTAACGATCAGTTCAGTGGTTTAGGCGTGAAAGGTAACAGACAGAATCACTTTCGTATTTTTATATTAGTATTGTAGCGTCACTTGTAAATGTACTACATGTAAAAAGTAAATATGTACTTACATATAAATATATTATATACAAATATAAATGTAGGTATATATAAAAACCGTGTTAGTATTTTAAGTAAGTATCTTAAATAAATACTTTGTTTTATATAAATCAATTATTAGCACTTATATGATATGTAAACCAACGGACAAACTGATTTCCCTAAATGTAACAAGCAAGCGCGTGAGTCACTGATCGGTTGCGACGAGCGGCGGCGTCCGCGCAGCGAGCGGGACCCCTCCCGCTTCCTCGCACTTCACCAATCGGTAGTCCTCTAGATGCCCTCTAACGAGACGGTTGTTTTTCGCTAGGTACCGTATGCTCCTCGCGCGCTTGTTAACCTAAGCTTATGAACTCTGCTTACTTCATCCTTCTACTTGTGCTTTCGTGACTTTCTATCTAAACTTCTTATTGTGTTGAGTTTCTCCTTCTGTTCTTCGAACATTGTACGTGTGTGGACTTAAAAGTAACAAGGCAAGTGAACCCACGGCTTTTATTCATCTCCTGTCCATACCTACTTCACTGGTGACCCCGGAAGAACACCATGGATCAGCAACAAAGCGATGGAAAATTAGCAAGTCATGATGCGCTTGGCTATGATGTATTTCGTGTCGGTGTGCGGGTACCGCCATTTTACCCCGAAAAACCGGCGTTGTGGTTTGCGCAGCTGGAGAGCCAGTTCGCGCTGGCGAACATCACTGCTGACGCCACGAAATTTCACCACGCAATTGGGAGCCTGGACCCAATATACGCATCGGAAGTCGAGGATATAATCACGGCTCCTGCAGCTTCAAATAAGTACGAGAAGCTGAAGACGGAACTTGTGAAGAGGTTGTCCGCGTCGAGGGAAAAAAAGGTACAGCAGCTCTTAACACACGAGGAGCTTGGCGACCGCAAGCCCTCGCAGTTCTTGCGACACCTGCGCCACCTGGCGGGACCGAGCGTGCCGGAAGAGTTTTTACGTACGATCTGGACGAGCAGACTACCGAGCAGTACGCAAAGCATCATCGCCTCGCAGGCTAAGGCGAGCCTGGAAGAAGTGGCTGAGCTGGCGGACCGCATACAAGATGTAGTGCCAGCCAGCCCGCAAGTAGCAGCGACATCTGCACCGACGGCAACACCAGGAAGCAGCGTGGAACAGATGAGTGGTCAAATCGCCGAACTCACTAGACAAGTGCAAGCTCTGACCTCGCAGGTTGACAGACTGTCCCGGTCGAAACATAGGTCCGGCAGAAGTACTAGTCGGGGAAGATCGGGGTCCAGAAGATCGAGTTCCAATTACAGGAAATGGCCAACCTGCTGGTACCATTTTAAATTTGGTGACAAGGCAACCAGGTGCATAAAACCCTGCGACCACGCGGGAAAAGCCACGGGCAGTCGATAATGGCGACCAGCGACTGTCGTAGCACTGGTCGCTTATTCGTGACAGACTACAGTACGAAGATGCAGTTCCTCGTCGACACCGGTAGTGACGTCTGCGTCTTCCCCAGGACGGTCATGAAAGAGCGCCGTAACAAAACAAACTATGAACTATGCGCGGCTAACGGTAGTGCGATTAATACTTACGGGTATGCGTATTTAAAATTAAGTATAGGCTTGCGCCGCGACTTCGCCTGGCGATTTATAGTGGCGGATGTAACAAAACCAATTATAGGTGTCGATTTTTTGTCACACTATAACTTGATAGTGGACGTTAGAATGCAGCGCCTAATCGACGCTAACACTACGCTCGCGACCCCTGCTTTGCCTGCTCGTCCTTCTGATGTTGTTTCATCGGTGAAGGTAAGAATTGGTGACACTACATATCACGACATACTCCGGGAGTTTCCTGACATAACCCGGCCGTCGGGTATACACCGTGCACCTACACACAACACCTTACACTACATACGTACAACACCTGGTCCACCCGTATCGGGTACACCGCGGCGACTGGCTCCAGACAAATTAAAAATCGCTAAGGAGGAGTTTGAATCTATGCTAGCAAATGGCACAGCCAGACCCTCCGACTCACCTTGGGCATCACCCTTACACTTAGCACCTAAAAAGGATAGTGGGTGGCGACCATGCGGTGATTATAGGATGCTCAACGCGCGTACGATACCCGATAGATACCCTATACGCCACATCCATGACTTCGCCCACAACCTTTCTGGATGTCAAGTATTCTCGACAATAGATCTAATCAAGGCATATAACCAGATAAGCGTTAACCCAGAAGACATACCGAAGACAGCCATCACCACACCGTTCGGACTATATGAATTCCCATACATGACGTTCGGACTTCGCAACGCAGGGCAAACTTTCCAGCGTTTTGTTGACGAAATGCTACGAGGTCTGGATTTCTGCTTCGGATATTTAGACGACTTCTTGATCTACTCTAAAGACCAGGTGGAACATGAAGACCACCTGCGACAGCTGTTCTCCAGATTGAGAGATTACGGGATGGTGATAAACACATCGAAATGTGTATTTGGAGCCTCACAGGTAACTTTTTTAGGCTACTTAATCACCACAAGCGGCACAAAACCATTGCCAGAAAAGGTCGAGGCAATCAACAGCTTTCCAACGCCGAAGACTGTCAAAGAGTTGAGAAGGTTTTTAGGGATGATGAATTTTTATAGGCGGTTCATCCCTGAGGCGGCTCAACATCACGCACCGCTGAACAAGCTACTAGAAGGATCGGTGAAAGGCTCCCACCCAGTAAGCTTCACAGCAGAAGAGGACGAAGCGTTTATAGCCAGCAAAAGAGGTCTCTGCCAAGCAGCAATGCTAGCACACCCTGATTGTGGAGCTAAACTGGCTTTGGTGACAGATGCCTCCGACACCGCCATGGGAGCAGTCCTGCAGCAGTTAAAGGATGGGGAATGGCAACCTCTAGCATTTTTTTCACGTAAACTAAGCTCAAGCCAGCGGAAGTACTCACCTTATGACCGTGAACTGCTCGCGATATATGAAGCGATTAAATATTTCAGACATATGGTCGAGGCCAGAGAGTTTGTGATCTATACGGATCACAAGCCCATCTGTTACGCGTTCCATACACGTAAGGAGAATTGCTCACCAAGACAGTTCAGACACTTAGATTTTATTTCGCAATTTTCCACAGCTATCCAGCACATTTCAGGCAAGGACAACGTAGTCGCCGATACCCTGTCACGCATAGAGGCAATCACCCAACCTATTGACTTGAACGTCCTAGCTAAGTCTCAATCTTCTGATCCAGAGCTAAAACAGCTGCTACACGGGGAAACATCATTACGCATGAAGAAGATCACGCTGCCAGGAACACTGTCTGAACTGTACTGCGATGAGAGTAGCAAGACACTAAGACCATATGTCACGAAAGAACTTCGCCGCCAAGTCTTTGACAACCTGCACTCTTTGAGCCACCCAGGAGCCAACGCCAGTGCCAAGCTGGTATCAGAGCGTTATGTGTGGCCCGGAGTGAAGAAAGACTGTAGAGAATGGACAAGAAGCTGTTTGCCATGCCAGCGTGCGAAAATCACTCGCCATGTCTCCGCACCCTTGGGCAACTTCAAACTACCACGATCGCGGTTTATGCACATCCATATAGACATGATTGGGCCACTACCAATCTCTCACGGATTCCGGTATTGCCTCACCGCCGTAGATCGCTTCACGCGATGGCCTGAGGCAATACCAATCAAGGATATCACAGCCGAAACAGTGGCCAATGCTCTTCTATATGGATGGATTGCACGCTTCGGCTGCCCTACAAAAATAGTGACGGATCGTGGCAGACAATTTGAGTCTGCCCTCTTCAAACACCTATCGGACATAGCTGGATTCGAGCATCGGAAGACAACCGCTTACCACCCTGCCTGTAATGGTATGGTTGAGCGGTTCCACAGACAGCTAAAAACAGCTATTACCTGCTACGGGAATCAAAGCTGGGTAGAATCATTACCGCTAGTCCTATTGGGTATCCGAAGTGCACACAAGGATGACGTACACGCAACTCCGGCTGAGTTGGTGTACGGGGAAACATTACGTCTGCCCGGTGACTTCTTCGAGCCAGAAGCGGCCAACGACACTGACGTGACCGACTACGTATCTAGGTTACGCATGTTCGCTAGAAACATACAGCCGTCATCAGCATCACGACATTCCAACAGTCGGGCCATATTTGTGTTTAAGGACCTACCCACCGCGACCCACGTATTCTTAAGGGATAACGCGACATCTGGTTCATTCAAGCCAGCGTACACAGGACCACATGAAGTACTAGAAAGGGGTGACAAAATATTCAAACTCCTTTTTAACGGTAAAACAGTCACAGTATCGGTAGACCGACTGAAACCGGCCTACGTACTTCAAGACTCACATACCACAATAACACACAACAACACATACGCCTATAACAAACATGAGCAAAAACAGACTTCACAGAATACACCAGTCACAAATCCAACACCGGCAACCGAGGATGACAACATCAAAAGGACACGGTCAGGCCGTAGGGTGCGTTTCCCTGACTACTATCGCCCTTGACGGTCTCAAGAGGGGGGTGGTGTAGCGTCACTTGTAAATGTACTACATGTAAAAAGTAAATATGTACTTACATATAAATATATTATATACAAATATAAATGTAGGTATATATAAAAACCGTGTTAGTATTTTAAGTAAGTATCTTAAATAAATACTTTGTTTTATATAAATCAATTATTAGCACTTATATGATATGTAAACCAACGGACAAACTGATTTCCCTAAATGTAACAAGCAAGCGCGTGAGTCACTGATCGGTTGCGACGAGCGGCGGCGTCCGCGCAGCGAGCGGGACCCCTCCCGCTTCCTCGCACTTCACCAATCGGTAGTCCTCTAGATGCCCTCTAACGAGACGGTTGTTTTTCGCTAGGTACCGTATGCTCCTCGCGCGCTTGTTAACCTAAGCTTATGAACTCTGCTTACTTCATCCTTCTACTTGTGCTTTCGTGACTTTCTATCTAAACTTCTTATTGTGTTGAGTTTCTCCTTCTGTTCTTCGAACATTGTACGTGTGTGGACTTAAAAGTAACAAGGCAAGTGAACCCACGGCTTTTATTCATCTCCTGTCCATACCTACTTCAGTATGGATTGCCCGGAGTCTAGATTTATTTATTTATTTATTTAATATTATCACTTACAACTGTTTAAACATGTGGGGAACCCAACACAAAAATGTAGTCACAATTTCCACACTCAGAGACGTCACCCAAAAAATTTGTGCCCGGTTGATGGCAAATAGGCTCGCCCCTATTACATGGGGTTTAAGGCGACGATAACCGACTGTTAATGATTTTAAACTGAAGATCACGTCTAAATGAGTAGTATTAATGATTTGGAAAAAATATATGTTAAATTAGAACATTTTTTTAATAACTTAATATGTGAATATTTTAGATTATGTTTATATTACATAGTGTAATTAATTTGTAAAGTTATGTCTAACGCGGATAAAAAACCGAGAATCACGCAAAAACTATCGAGCGTACTTTCATAATTTTAAAGACAGTTTAATTATTTATCTTTTATAATACCGTTTGTTTTATTTATAATAAATTAAGGGGAAGCGCTAAGGTGGCCCGCAGAATTATAATCATTAAAATTAGTAATACAATTTCTTAAGTTAGTATAATCCTGAAATGTTAAGATTTCATGAAATAGTCATTCAATAGTGTTAAGTCAATAATCGCAAAAGTTGTCCCATGGCTCGATAGATGACGTTGTGCCGTTTAAATTCGCGCTATGGTTTGGTTACACACGATTAGCTACTAGGAACAAAATATTATTAAATATATTCATAATCCGATCCAGCATGTCCCATTGCTGTCCTCTCCCAGCGACGCCCTAAGCCGAGGTCCGTACCCCACAGGGGGTGCCCTTAGCGTGTAGTCGCTTAGTTTTTAGTCTTAGTTTTAAGCCTGGCTGGAGGCCTTAATTTATTGAGGCATCCACAGGAAAGCCCGGTTAAGCAGTCGACAACCTCCTATAGGTTGAACTGCGAGATGCCATTCCCCAAAAACAAACAAAAACAATTAAATATATTCCCTATACAGCATCGTCTTGTTTTATTGATAAAATTATCAGCACGGTGAAACATCTTGGTACGGCTTTGTACATGG
Organism: Fissipunctia ypsillon; assembly: GCA_947568875.1. Taxonomy (NCBI): domain Eukaryota; kingdom Metazoa; phylum Arthropoda; class Insecta; order Lepidoptera; family Noctuidae; genus Fissipunctia; species Fissipunctia ypsillon. Next base: position 17,822,741 of record OX387660.1, on the reverse strand, counting down.
TCCTTCGAGCCGGATTTAGATTCATCGTCATCAGCGTACCTAGAAGAGGCAGTGGATCGCTGCTCGGGACGCAACCTTCCAGTGGGAGCAGCAGACTGGTGACCAGGAGAGCAAACCTGCAGTGGCGCCACCTAATGGAGTGATTTTGCAGCAGGGAACGGTAACGTGACGAAGCATGGTGACGTCGTACGTGAGTGTGAGTGACGTGTATCAGTGTACGGACATAAAGCTGTGAGTACTTTCTTATTCGATTTTAAGCCTTATTCTCTTGAACAAATTAACTTTGAAGTTTAGAAGCATTTTGCATGGACTTAGAAAATTTAGCGAAAAAGTGAAGTGACGGGGAATCCATGCCCAAAATTTTACGTCTTTAAAAGACTTAGAAAATTTCGAAGATATGTTTCTACAGCGACTTAGAAAATATTGAGGAAAACCATCCTTAAAGTGACTTAGAACATTTGAGATAGTTTGGCCCTATAGAGGCCGCATTTCTTTTGAGATATTACGGTTCAGTTTAAGTGTTTCCATCTTATAAAGGGTTATTGGTAGACATTGTATTTGTGTAAACTTTTGGTATTGAAATCTACACAACATGGAAGTCTACAATAAAATTCAAATGGACACTAATAAGGCCATATCGCGAGCCAGGTCTAATTTAAAAAAGTTGCCCAAGGAGCGAATTTCTAAGTCATATGTTGAAGTAAGATTGGAGAGTTTGGAGTCACAGTGGACATCATTTTCCGACACACATCGTAAGATATTAAGTGAAATAAAGGAAGCTGAATATAATAAATCACACTATTGTTCCTCAGAAGTGTATGAGGTAACAGAAGAATTATATTTGGACTATAAAACGGATTTAAAAGAAATACTTACTAACTTATGTAAAAAAGAAGTTTCTCAAAATGTATTACAGTCTTGTACAGGAAAAAACTCAGATGAATCTTGCAATATAAAACTACCTAAAATTAGTTTACCTATATTTTCTGGTCATTACTCGGAGTGGATCACCTTCCGTGATTTATTTTTATCCCTTATACACTGTAATAAGTCTTTAGATGATGTTCAGCGACTTCAGTATTTAAAAAGTCATTTATCTGGAGAAGCTGATCAACTTCTGAGAAATATACCTATTTGTAGCTCAAATTATCAGACTTCTTGGGAACAATTAAACAAGCGTTACAATAATAAAAAGTATGGGTGAATCTTGAGAGGCTCAATTTATGATGTCCGGAGGTATAAAGTACCCGCAATATTGAAATAAAGACCCAAAGTATTTTTTTTACGTCTTATCACTATGGTATCTAATTGATGCACAATAGTTACTCTTTTTAATTTGGGTGTAATTATCGAAAAAAAAACAAAACGTCACAAAAATTGATAACCCTGGCGCGTCCTTTACACATTTTTTAATGAAAACAACCCGAAGTCGCCAATTTATAAATGTAAAATGATCAATTTATGTAGTTTTTCAACAACTAGATTAGTATGTGTTGAAAATAAAAATATACAGCTTTTATTTTATTGCACAGTTTTACATAGAAATAGATTTAAAGTTTTGTCCAGAGCTAAACAGTGATTCCTATGGCGCGCTACATAACTAGACATAGATCGCTAGTGGAGCGGTCGCGAAGCGCAGTTATTCGTTCTCGTGCGAGCTCTAGTCGCGCTTAAAACGCCGTGGTGGAAGATCACGTCTCACTTTGCCCGTGGACAAAATTACGAAGGTAAATATTTGATTCCCCTGGTTTTGTTTCACTTGGTCATTGATTACCCTGACTGCATAAAAAATTGTATAATTTTTTTCTCGGATATATCTTTACTAATCTTTTTTATTATTATTACTAATCTTGTCATTATTGATTTACTAATCTTATTATTATTACTTAGAACTTTTAACTTTTTACGTAATCGATAAAAAAACAAACTTTTGTTGATTACCTTGGTGTTGATTCCCTTGGCATTTTTGCCAGGGTAATCAATATTTTCTAGTTCGTGTAGTACATTAATTTGTTCATTCCAAATTGCACGATCTGCTCAGACAGTGTTGAGTGTTTTGTTTTGCCTGGTTATCTAAGTATTTATTCAAATAAGTTATAATCCGTTTGTATCGCATCTTTATGCGATTTATACCTATTGCACGCGATTGATTGAGCGATTGATTGCGCGATTGAGATTACCAAAAAGGACCTACGTGTGCCGTGCCCCCAGATTTCCTGTTAATAAGAACATTTTGTATAAAGATTAGCAGTATTGCAACTATTACATTAGGTATCTAATTTCAAAATATTGTACGTTTCTGTTTTAGATTCTCAAGGCCTCCTAAACAAACGAGACAAGAGAGATTAGAAAAAAAATGACTAATGATTATTTAGAATCAAGAGTGATCCTGAACTTCGCGCTCGTTCGTTTAAAAAGAAAAGTTTTGTTTTCAATTCTTTTTATTTAGTACCTGTAGGCGAAGCACAGTAATGTGAGCTCTATTTCTAGGTTTAAGATAGTTATATTAGGATAGGAGTATATAACTATAAGAATATTGTAAAGCAATTTGACTGGACATGTTTGTTTTACCAATTAGTATACCCGCTACTTGTGCCATGGTAGTAAAATGCGCGCCTCCCGCATTGTCAGTCATTGGGTAATAACGGCGGGGGGTACATTTTACGACCCCCGCCACTTGCGCTACCCATGCCAGCGCATAAAAAGAGCGCACCTTGGCACAAGCAAGTTGCCCCCCCCGCCCTGACTCCTGCTTCTTCAGCCCCCAAGAAGCTGGCACCCCCCCCGCCTGTGTTCATTCAGGACAAGGCAAAGTGGACAGATGTGTCTCAATGGTGCACCGAGCATAAGATCGGCTTCACCAACGCCCGCTCTACCCAGCAGGGTATCAAAGTGAGCATCCCTACGTCCAAGGACTATAGGGAGCTCACCAGGCTCCTTCGGGCGAGAGGTGTGTCCTTCCACACCTACACTCTTCCCGAAGAGCGCCAGACCCGAGTGGTAATTCGTAGGATTCCTAAGGAAATCCCTACTGACGCCATCAAGGCCGACTTAGAGGCCCAAAATATCCCAGTTTCGGAGGTCCACCGAATGCACCGTGCCAGAGGCGGTCATGCATTCGACATGGTCCTCGTCGTCTGTCCCCCAACTGAAGGGCATCACCCTATCTTTGGTGTAAAAACCATTTGTCATCTCATGGGCTTTGAGATCCAGAAGCCCAATAAATATGGCTTCATCGGTCAATGCCACCGATGCCAACTATACGGCCACGCGCAGAAGAACTGCCACGCCAAACCCAGGTGCGTCAAGTGCCTGGGCGAGCACGGCACTTCTGACTGCCCCCGTCCTAAGGACCGCACCCTCTGCACCGAGCCACCTAGCTGTGTGCTATGTGGTGAGTCAGGACACCCGGCAAATTACCGGGGCTGCCCTAAAGCCCCGAAATTATCCCCCAAACTGGCCAAGCGCGCAGTCGCCCGCCAGCAAAGGGAAGCCCCCGCCTCTTCGACCCAAATGCCAGAACGGCTAAGCCCTCAAAGGCCTAGCCCCTGGACGGCCCTTAACCATCAAAGGGCTTTCCCGGCCCTGGCCAAAACCAGCCCCCCACCCCCATCCATCCCAGCGCTGATGGACCCCCGCAACCGCGCCGCCGCGCCCGCCCCCACCCTCCCCCCGAGACCGGTGCAAGCGCCTAAAACCGCTCCTGCAGCCGGTAATGCACCCCCCCACTCGCCGACTACGGTTGGCCCCAACCCCCTCGACCCCTTCAACATTATTTCGGGCACCTTCACGGCCTTCCTCACCCCACGCGCCAGGAAAATGGCAAGCGAATTAGTTGCTGCCAGAAATGCCGGCAACCTTCTGCAGATTCTGGAGATATATAACTCATATCCCGAGATCACGCAAGCCTTATCCTCCTTCGCCAACCTTCCCAACCCCCACTATGGATAAAGAAGCCAAAGGGAGAACTAAGCCCCGATCCCTTAAATTAGGCTACTTCAATGCCAACGGCATTCGCGGACAACGCGATGAGATCGCCGAGTTCCTCCGTGATCATCAAATTGATATTCTCCTTATACAGGAATCCTTCCTCAAGCCCAACGTCCGTAACCCGTCAATTGCTAACTACTGCGTAGTTCGCAACGACAGGACTCGGTGTCACAAGGGTGGCACCCTCATATACTATAGAAAGGTTCTTCACTGCATCCCTATGGACCCTCCCCCCCTATCCAAATTAGAAGTGTCTGTATGCCGGCTAGGCATGTCAGGCCACCAACCGATCACCCTAGTATCGGCCTATGTTCCCCCCCAAACCTCGTCAGAAAATCCCCAGTCGATTTCTGACGACCTCTTTGCCCTCTTCGGCCTGAGTGATTCCGTTATCATAGCGGGCGACCTCAACGCCAAACACCCTGCCTGGAACAGCAACACCACCTCAGCCAGAGGTAGACAACTGTTCGGTCTCTGCCCCATACTAAACTTCGATGTCATCGCCCCGATGACTCCAACCCATTTTCCCCACGACCCCAACCATACCGCCGACGTCCTCGACATAGCGCTTCTGAAGAATATCAACCTACGGTTGGATTCTATAGAGGCGGTACAAGAGCTCTCCTCTGACCACCGACCAGTGGTCATGAAACTGGCCCCCCGTGTCGGTCTCCATGACCCCACTCAACCCTCTCTCACCAAAATAGTCACAGATTGGAGGAAAGTAAGCAAAAGCCTGAAATCCACTTCTTCCCATCACTTGGACTCCATCCCTGATCAGTTCGACTCTGTCGCGGACACGACGGCCGCGATCGACTCGCTCACTGAGCACGTACAATCAGTCCTGAACGACTGTTCAAAGGTAACTCCAGCGGACGATGACCGTCGCTGGAGATTGCCGGACGATGTGCGTGAACTGTTGCGCGAGAAGAACGCGGCTGTCCGTGCATACAGCAACTTCCCCTGCCTTGCGAACAAAGCCCATATGCGCCATTTACAGCGAGCTGTAAAGACACGCCTAGCGGAGCTGCGTACCGCTGACTGGGACAGGATGCTAAGCGACCTAGAGCCCACTCATCAGGCCTTCTGGGAACTTCAAAGGAAACTAAAGTCCAAAGAAGTAGTCTCCATGCCCCCCCTACTCCGCCCTGACAAGACCATCGCCTTCGGCGATGCAGACAAGGCTGAATGCCTAGCCAACAGCCTCGAGGCTCAATGCTCTCCCAGCTCTCAACCAATAGACCAAGCTCACTTGTCAAAAGTCGACGCTGAAGTCGAACGTAGAGCCTCCCTTCCCCCCATTGAAAACCCTGACTATCCTCTGCCTCCCGTCACTCCAGACGAAGTGCACGATATCATCAAGGGTTTAAAGCCCCGTAAAGCTCCCGGCTTAGACGGCATCACAAACAGGGTAATACAACTATTCCCTGCCCACCTCATAATGCTACTGACCACCATCTTCAATGGTGCCATGAGCAATAACATCTTCCCAGATGCATGGAAAAAGGCCACTGTCATCGGCATCCCCAAGCCTGGAAAGCCCAAATCTGAGCCCTCGAGCTACCGCCCCATCAGTCTGCTCAATGTCCTCGGCAAAGTCTATGAGAAACTTATTTATAAGCGTCTCAGAGACTATGCCGAAACAAAAGGCCTCATCCCAAACGAACAGTTTGGTTTTCGAACCCAGCACTCTTGTGTGCATCAGGCCCACCGCATCATCGAACACATAAGCGCTGGCTTCCAGCGCGGCATGATGACGGGCGTTATATACTTCGACATAGCGAAAGCGTTCGACAGAGTCTGGCACAACGGCTTATTATATAAGCTCTACCAACTCGGTGTGCCGGACCGTCTCGTACTCATCTTACGAGACTTCTTGTCGAACCGCACCTTCCGCTATCGCATCGAAGGAGCACTATCCTCCCCCCACCCTATCCGCGCAGGCGTCCCCCAGGGCTCTGTGCTTGCCCCCCTCATCTTCACGCTGTTCACTAGCGACATACCCAGGAGCAAAAAGGCACAGTTGGCTCTGTTCGCAGACGACACGGCCATTTACTGCTCGGGCACCAAACAAGCCTCGATTTCTCTCACTCTCCAAAGAGCGGTCACCAAACTTGGCGACTGGTTCAGGAAGTGGAGAATTGAAGTGAATCCCGACAAAAGTCAAGCGGTTCTTTATTCAAAACCGCGCCATAGCCCCACCCCCCCCCCCGACCAATCTCCATGTTCGGTAAGCCTATCCCTTGGGAGAAGCGAGCCAAATATCTAGGTGTGATTCTCGATGAGCACCTCACCTTCGCAGAGCACATAAAGAAGGTTCGTTCGCGCGCCGCTTTCGCTCTCGGTAGACTCCACTCGATAATGAATGCAAAAAGCAAGTTGTCACTAAAGTGCAAGTTGCGCATTTACACGGCGTGCATACGCCCTATTATGACGTACGCCTGTGCAGTCTTTGCTCACGCGAAACCCCACCACATCCATAGGATGCAGACCCTACAGAACCGTGCCCTCCGAATGATCACGGGATCCCCCTTTTATGTCCGGAACGAGATCCTCCATCTCGATCTCAAAATCCCCACCATCCTCCAGTTCATGAAACGCAACTCCAAGCGTTTCTTTGATACCGCCGCCAAACATCGCAACCCCCTAGTTGTCGCGGCCGCTAAATATACCCCCTCCAACATTAGTAAAGTCCGCCGTCCGAGGCATACACTATTAGACCCAGACGACCCTATTACTCTCCTCCAGGAAAGCAATAGGGCTACTAGTACAGTACAAAAACACAAAAAACCGACATTCCGACCCCGCCGCCGAGGTCCAGCGCGAAAACCCCGAGTTAATAATTCCCCCCGACCCTTGCTCGAAGAAGCGCCAGCCCGCGCCGAAGCTGAGCCTGTAGCGTTAAATTCCCCAGATAAATAATAATTATCCAAGTTTGATCCAGCCTGTCCCAACTTGCTGTCCCCCCAGTGACGCCCTAAGCCGAGGTTCGTACCCCACAGGGGGTGCCCTTAGCGCGCAGTCACTTAGTATTGTAAGTAACACGCCCCTGGCTGGAGGCTTTGAGTTAGCTTAAGGCAGCCACAGGATTGACCGGTTAAGTAGTCACGGCCACTCTTGGCCAACTACGAGATGCCATAGTTAGGAAAAAAAAAAAAAAAAAACACAAGCAAGTCAGTCTCCAGCGATCATCCAGTGAAGCGACATACCTACACCCGTTGGTTCACTTCGCGCCGCGCTTGAAGTAATTAGTAATACCAGTCAAGTTGCTAAGTTTGTAAATAGTGTGTAAATTTGCCCGTGTATTTCCTTTTAATATTTTGTATTGTGTTGTGTCGTATTGGAAATACAAGTGTTTTACCCCGTGTCGCGTGGTTTTATTTCCACTTCTTCGTCAAGGGAACAACGTCACCCCCGCCTACACGCCCGTATCCCCCACCTGCCCCTCAGCGTGGGCTACAGTACCTATGTACATTTTATCATTATTACTTAGGAATAAAGTGATTGATAATTAGGTGTAAAAGTGCCAATAACTGAGAACAAGAGATTGATTATTAAATAAATAGTACCTATGTTTTATTACTTACCTTTGTTTTAATTTTGATTCCCTTGTCATCGTATTTTGATTACCCTGGCCCAAAAAATATGTTTTCAAATATCTTTGTAATGCTTCGTTCAAAACTGACCCCTATTTGATAAATGTGTTTATAATTCAGCTAAAAATCATACTAAACTATAATTTGTAAAAAAAAATAATAATAAAAATGCGCCACGGGAATCAACTGAATATTCTCAATCTCAAGATTTACCATCGGTGAGTAAAATTATTATTAATTTAATTTATTTTATTTACTTCAGATACAGTGATCCATATTTTTGTTAGTATACTTACGAAATTTTGTTAGTAACCAAGATTCAAGTACACACCACAATCATACTATTATAACTAAAATTAAATAACAACAATGCATTACTCACATAAATAAAATTACAATCATCTTTAAATTCATTAAAAGGTAAAACACACATTACACATAAATATTATTCAAAATCAAGAAATCAATTTTTCAATCGAATCTTTAAATTCATTAATAATGTATTAACTTATTATGCCACCGTGACCTTAGTTCTAATATTTTCCTTTTTTTTTGTAGAGAAAAACCGTTCGACTGTGGGTGCATCGTCACGCTGAGACAGGCGAAATAAAGCATCGCCTGCCTGGACCGACACCATTGGCATACACAAATGCTTCGCCTCGGCACCGTGAGATTGTTACCACCCAAGATCCATTTGCTAAGACCAGCATATCAGCAGCAGCACACAACGTCACTATGCAAATTGTACGGAACTGAATAAAGCGTCGCTGAGACTGGTTAGTCTCAGCGACGCTTTATGGTTGGTGAATATGAAACGAATAGTTTCATACCTACAAGACGTTTTGCTGAAGAATTTGATAAGTCATTGCGCACTGCTCGCCGTGCACTCCATGCCGAAGGCCTCCACCATCGAACACCAGCGAAAAATACGTTTTTTATGCAATGCAATAAGGAGGAACGGTTGCGTATTTCTCGAGAATATTTAGACTTTGATTGGGAGACAACTGTATTTACTGATGAGAAGACTTTCAAATCGTGCCAAAAAGGAAGACTTCATTTGTGGCGCAGAGACAATACTCATTGGTCTGACAGTAATATTATAAATAATACGGAGTAAAGAAGAATTAGTGTGAATATGTGGGGGTGGATTAGTGCTCAAGGGCTGGGTGAGTTGGCATTTATACCGACGCGGGCCAATAGCTCCAATTACGTCGAGGTTTTGAGCGATATAATGCTACTACTGCTCGCAATGTTTATCCAGTGGACGAAATTGGTGAATTTTATTTGGTTCAAGATATTGTCCGATATATTGTGCCAGTATGGTTCGCGAGTGGTTTAGTGAACATTCGGATGTTAAAGTTATTCCGTGGCTAGCGCAATCCCTGATTTAAACTCGATAGAAAATGTATAGGGTTTAATGGTGCCTTTGCACCATTAAACCCCATACATTCACACATACAAACATTCATACATTCACATCATACATCATCCATTCATTCATATTTCCATACATTCGTCTCGCGCTTCCCGTCTTTATGGGAAGCGCGAGACGAAAGATGACTCGAACAGCAGAAATCCCATTGCATGGAGTTGTGCAATAGTTTACGTGGCATAAATAATTGAACACTGATACGAAAACGAAAAAACAAATGAGTCGAAAGCGCGCACTGAGGTTCGAACCTTCTCCAACTTCACGCACACACAATAAAAGCCACCCACTCGTGCGAACCTGCCATCGCTGCTTATAATTTTCACTTCGAATTTTAGCGTTGCTTTTAAATAGGCACTGTGGTTGAAAATTTAACAAGAAAAAAAAACAAGTATAATAGGTATTATAAAGTATTTAAGTAGGTAGTTGTAACAACGCGCTTTCGTTTCGTGCGCGTTACTGTCTGCATTAAACATCACACACACAGAGATAGTTGCAGATCTGACGTGCAGGCCAAAATGATCTTTCCGGTGGCAGTCCACTTAAGACCATTGATTGTACATACATAAATAAAACAATATACGAGTACCTATATACGCGAGGAATTGAGAACCTCCTCTTTTTTTTTTTGAAGTCGGTTAAAAAGCAGGGGTCCTTAGTCCTGATAAATGACAAAACAACGCCACCTTTCTTCTCAGAGTAGTCAGATAGGAAACGCCGGCCTCATCTAGTTAAAAAAAAAAAAAAAAATGTTTGACATGTAAAAGTGTTTGTATAAACCTACTTACAGAAATAAAATCATTTATCATTTATCACCTCTGCTCTGGTCCCTGGGCCTATCCCGGCGTAGACGGGATCACGAGAGTAGCCGAACTGAAGACGAAGTGGGGCACCATTCGTCGTGCCTTCAACTGCATCTGCCCCTTCCAGTCGAAAATTGAAGACTTACCTTCAACCCGGGGAATATGTCGGCGCATTAAGTCATATGCGCGTGATTGACCGCGAGGAAGGCGCGAGGTGTCGGAGTACCGAACCCGGTACGCGACGGCCGCTGCGCGCCCTCCACACCACTCAGCTCATAGACGCGCTTCACTACGGGCATTTTTTTGTACCATTTTTCGTTATTATGTTAATTGTGGTATTACACCTATTTTAATACAGTCCACTTATTATAAAGTCCGACTGAGCCCATTCATGACCCTTGTTATCTAATAATGGATTTCGTATTTAAATTATAAACTTTCTTTAGATTCGAACATAATGAGGATCCATATTTCAATGTTGGAAGAATGTTTTGAATTAAAAGATTATTGGACGATTAGGGATCAAAATTTGAGGACTTTAGAGCTGATTTAACCTAAGTCAGATATCTTTTATCCGCGTAATATATTTGACGTCTGACAGTTTTTGTAATCTTTTATCCGCGGAATATAATTGACGTCTGACAGTTTTTGTAATCTTTTATCCACGGAATATAATCGACGTCTGACAGTTTTTGTAATCTTTTATCCGCGGAATATAATTGACGTCTGACAGTTTTTGTAATCTTTTATCCGCGGAATATAATCGACGTCTGACAGTTTTTATAATCTTTTATCCACGGAATATAATTGACGTCTGACAGTTTTTGTAATCTTTTATCCGCGGAATATAATTAACGTTTGACAGTTTTTGTAATCTTTTATCCGCGGAATATAATTGACGTCTGACAGTTTTTGTAATCTTTTATCCGCGGAATATAATCGACGTCTGACAGTTTTTGTAATCTTTTATCCGCGGAATATAATTGACGTCTGACAGTTTTTGAAATCTTTTATCCGCGGCATATAATTGACGTCTGACAGTTTTTGTAATCTTTTATCTGCGGAATATAATTGACGTCTGACAGTTTTTGTAATCTTTTATCCGCGGAATATAATTGACGTCTGACAGTTTTTGTAATCTTTTATCCGCGGTATATAATTGACGTGTGACAGTTTTTGTCATCTTGTATCCGCGGAATATAATTGACGTCTGACAGTTTTTGTAATCTTTTATCCGCGGAATATAATTGACGTCTGACAGTTTTTGTTATCTTTTATCCGCGGAATATAATTGACGTTTGACAGTTTTTGTATGGAAAATCTGTCAAAAACATTTATTTGCTGGATTAGACATAAATTAGGTATAAAAGTTTGGTCGAATTCGCCCTTAGTCGGATTAGGTTCAACTATTTTGGTTAAAGCTACTGTTAAGTTTTTAATTTGTATTGTTATAATTAAATTAGACTATGTCACGTTGTGTTTATTATTTTTTAGCTGCCCGCGACTTCGTCCAGGTGAAATTTCTTGTAATAACGCAATTAATTCCAAATTTAAAGCCCAATAGCGTTGTGGTGGTAGACAATGCTTCTTACCACAATTCGTTAGAAAATCCATATTATCATAAAGTATAATTCCTATCACATTCGGCAATATTGTAGCTTACCATTCAATCAATCAATCAATCAATCTCAATCAATCAAAATCAATCAAAATCAAACAAAATCAAAATCAATCTTCAGAACTCCTGAGTTCTGAAGATTGTGCATGATACGTACTTACAAATCGTGGGTTTTTATTAAGCCTTTAATAATCTTTCATCTAAACAAATTTTATTTATATAAATAAATTAAATTAAAGTGTATTTTTGTAAAATAACAGCTTTGTACTAAATGCATTGGACAGTTTATACGATACTTAACGAAAAACCATTTTTAAATTTGTTGTCTGTCTGTCTGTTTCTTCTGGTTTATCTCCGAAACGGCTGGACCGATTGTGACGGGACGTTCACTAGCTGATAGCTGACGTTATATGGAGTAACTTAGGGTACTTTTATTTTTATAAAATATTTAGGGTTCCGTGCAAAAAAAAAATTAAAACCCATGAAGTTGTGAACAAATTCCGATTCAAATAGGGAAGTATTGACATCCACGCGGGCGAAGCCGCGGGAAACAGCTAGTTTTAAAATAAACTAACGGACAAATTAAGAATGTTAACTTTTGTGTGATGCAACTGATGAAATTGGTGCATTCCCATTCTTACAACAATAGGTTTGACCTAAAAAAAACTATCTTTCGCAAAATCTTTTGTCAGTAGGTACTGTAGAGGTTTTAACCGGGCGTGCAACCTTCGCAAGTTTAAACGTTTATTGGTATAAGAAGACAAACATTGATTTTAAAGATGGAACAGTGAAAAACAACATAGGTTGACAGTCGGCCTCCCGGCCCGGACTGGTGTCGATATAAGAATGTGTACACGATTCTTATATGAATAGATAATAGTTAAAAATCTTTAAGTATATCATTTAAACACACGCGAACGCGTCGCACTGACGTCACACAAAATCCTGCATCGCGCAATCAAAGTTTACCGCGCGACGAGCATATATACAACCGTCGGGCAGCAGCCCACCAGACACAACACCCGTCTGGTCGGAGGATCCTCCCTTTTCTATAGACGATGAGTGTTCTTCCCTGTTCCTCATGCCTCTATACACGTAATGATCCGCCCGGCACCATAACGTCCGTGCGTGTTACAACAGTACCTACGTAATAAAATAGACTAATTTTTGTAAATAATAATTAATTTGTTTTATACAAGATACATACCAAAGTTTTGTTAATAATCATAAATGATGGTAACTGTATAACTAACTTCTGAGTTTATTCAAGTATCTATCCTCTCAATTTCGCTGCATTCAGACACAATTTAATTCAAGCAGCCATTCGTTCCTTCATCGTGTAAATTCATCAAGCTGAAAACTCTGAAGATTTCTTGAAAATAATTTATCACGACTAACTTTTATTAGAACAATTCTATTTTATTTGTTCTGACATAATTATATTACAAGCACAATAATTATGAATAATTTATTAAAAGCGACTGTGTAATTCTTGATATCAATATCACGCACTAAAAATGTTAGATCTAGAACTTTTACAAAACACAATAACAAACCCTGTTCTGCACCCTAATTGCGTAACACACTATCAGTTGGAATCTGAATCATTTTGAAGCAAATTGCTAATACATTGCTTCATAAGTTCGAAAAATTTGTCTGCTCGACACATAAATAACGCAATGAGTGTTGTTTAACTGTCAAAATGAAACCGATTCCGATTGATAATGTGTTACGCAATTGCCCCGCAGGTTTAATTCTTATAATCAAAGTATTCAAATAATCAAATCAAAGCACAGAATTTCTAAGTGGCATTAATCGCTATCCACAGATACCTACGTTTTCTGATCCATTTGTTTACATTGTCATGAGATACTTTTGGAACAGACTATTAGGTACTCAAGATTAGGAACAAAGTTCGCTCAGGTATCCTGTTGAGCTCTTAATGTAGCAACATGTTAGAAAATCCACGTACTGCAGTAAAAGATTTCTGTCAAAGATTCCTGCTTAAGGGGGAAGCGCTAAGGTAGCCCGCGAAATTCAAATTTTCTTAAGATTTTTGCAATTTGCAGCTCAGTGTCTAAGTGTATGTTGATTAAAGTATGATTCTCGACCGTAACAAATATGTATTTACAGAATTATAATCATTAGAATCAGAACACAATTTCTTAAGTTATTATAATCCTGAAATGTTAAGATTTCATGAAATAGTCATTCAATAGAATTACTTGGTCTTAGAAAGTTGTATTGATGACTTTAATTATTATAATTCCATAAATACATATTTGTTACGGTCCCGAATCATATTTTAATCAACATACAACCTAATGCTGACCTGCAAATTGCAAAAACCGTAAGAAAATTTGAATTTCGCGGGCTACCCCGGAGCTTTCACCTTAAGCAAAATACTATTCACAACCATTCGACAGGCTTACGAATCGAAAATGACACATTTTCGGTTTACTTAGTCCCCGACTGCAAAAAGCTGTCGGAGGAATAGCGGTCGTCTATTAACTGTAAAAATTTTCGGTTTTCAGATTTGTTCACAGTGCTTAAAGAACTCCTTCGATAACATTGATTGATATTCGATTCGGCACGGAAGCGTATAGCCATCAATGTTCTTCAAGTTCAATAAAACAACAGCTACCACGCTTCTGCAGTGCATCGGGAATGTTTGCTGATGCGCACACTGATGGCTTTGCAGCGATCAGACGTAAGCGTGCCTCGTCGCTGCTGCAGAGGGTCCAGGGCAGCTCGAACAGTCTCCTGAATGTCATTGCGGTGAAAGATTGCCCGCTCGTACATTGTTTGTCCAACCTGCATTACTAACAAATTATGGATGTTTATTTTCTGAAATAAAATGATAATTATTATTATATCGACTGTTTGTGAATGCAGGATAGTATGTTGTTTATCTATCAGGAGCAAAAATTGTGTTAGTGACTTTCAACGCGGGAAACTGTTATCGGGATGTCTGTTGCAATGGTCTTCCTTCGACCTTTAGATTAATTAATTAAATCCATCCATATTTTTTAGCTATGACTTGTGGTTGTGATTAAAGGGACAAACTGAATAGAGCACCTTGACAATCACGGGTCACAAAAAAACCGGTCAAGTGCGTGTCGGACCACGCACAATGAAGGCTTCCGTAATTGGGATGAATTTATCCCAAGAACAAACTTAACATTGTAGTTGAAAAACATGTTCTCCCATACATTCCAACTGCAAATGTAAGTTTGTACGTATAATATTGAGATACTTACCATGTTATTTTAAGACCATAGACTTCTTATAGGTTTTCTTGTACTTCTATAAGTATAGAACTATTTTTTGTATTTTTTTCAAAAATGTAGCCTGTGTAAATGTAGCTTCGGAGATAAGGGGGTACGGTCAACTTTCGTCTATTTTCTTGGATAACTTTAAAACAATTTATTTAAAAAAAAAATCTATTTGAGACTCTCACAGTAAGCTCTTTAATTAAATATGTCACACGGTATAGTTTGTAAAACTTTTTTTTAAATTATTTATTTATTTCTTTTAGGAGGACTTACAGACAAATAATATAATAATTACAATTTAGGTAACTATTTAGCTAATTACAAGTCCATACATATAGGTTAATTTTCTTATTTGCCCCGCAAAAGTGTCCTCATATTATAATAAATTCATTTATTTATGTTACACGTCCGTAAATTTATAGATATTGCAATAGACATTAGTATTCAATCTTGTTTCAAGATGTATGCTCCCAAAACTTTGATACTTCACACGGCAAATGTTCTACTCGTGCCACGAGTCATCGAGTATTAACCTAGTTGATATATTTATAGCTAAACCCTCAACTTCTGATCCCTTTGAGGGAAACTGGTGGATTTACTGCCATCATATTCCATTAGTTGTCATAAACCCACAAAACTTTCGATAATTCCGCGTTCTGATATGTTCACGTCAATAAAAAATTTGTTGTAGGAATAAGTTTTCCGTGGAACTGGAGACCGCACATCATTGGTAAAGGCTCCTTCAAACAGGAGGCAGGAGCCTTAACAAAACCAGTATAATATGGCGTCTTTTTCTTTTGAAGCTCCGTACTACGCTAGGTCACCTCAAGGTCATAGTTAAGGTCACCGACGTGCAGTCGACTGTACTAACAGCTTAAAAGCTAAAGAATTCAAGAGATTTTTAGAGAAATAGCATATGGACACATACATATGGCTACATATAACATAATAATAGCATATGGATACATAATGCGTAAAATTTCGTCTGCATGCTCTATATTAAAAACAGACATGTATGATGGTACGGAACCATAGTGAGTGAGTCCGACTCGCACTTGGCCAGTTTTTTCAACATAATTGTGATAACTGGTCTGGACTGCCTCGTTTGTATAGTGGGCGCAAGCGCTACTCCCCAGCATGGTCAGCATGGTGGGCAGGTCTTGGGTTCGATTCTTACGTCGGGGAAAGTGTTATTGAGTTTTTTTCCATCTGGAATTTCTCAGTAGCAGCCCGGAGTCTGGATTTGTGCCCGGTTGATGGCAATAGGCTCGCTCCCTATGGTACATTCCATAGTAGGTACATTTTTCAAGCATTATTTATCTGGGGGCCAACCACCACCTCTCAAAACAGTATTATTTTAATGTTACTTCAAGTAAAAATCTCATGCAAACATTTACCATAGTAAATACTAATTCCATGTCCACCTTTGAGACTTGCACTAAAAAAGAAATTGTTCGAAAATCGAACTGGCCACTACGAGTAGAACAAAAATAAAAAAAAAAGATAGAACACAAATAAAAATGGCGCGAATACTGCGAATCGCTGTGCTGCTAAACAACCAATTAAACTGCAAATTCTCACAAAAATGTCGAGTGACGATAGTGATTTGACTCCGGAGTGCGTTAAATCCGAAGCCATTGGTATTGCCAACAATCTACTCCCAGAAAAGTCCAATGAATCGTACCTACGACGATTTTTACAAATGGAAATCTATAAAGGGCGTCAAGTCTGTATCTGAATCATTGTTTTTAGTCTACTTTCAGCTCTTATCATGCACAAAGAAGCCAAGTAGCCAATGGTGCATCTAACCATGGTCCATGGTGGTTCATGTGGTGGTGGTGTGTGTTCTGGTACACATCCCACACAAATTCAAATACCACTGTACTACCTGCTATGTAAATTACAGTGACAGGAAGTTTAATAACTTAAAACATCATCCACATAAACTAAGTGGGAAACATACGTGTTACTGAAGCTAACTCAAAAACCACCTAAGCCAAGTTAATAAATTCTACACGAGACCAACTTCGAGGTATACCCTTCCGAATAAAACAAGAATCGTTCAAATCGGACTATTTTGTAAAAAAGTATGCGTGGTCATAACCTCCTCCTTTTTTTTGTCAGTTAAAAATCGAAGAAAGAACGATCATTCGTATTCTGTGGAGAATATGTGAGAATTGTCGAAATGTACCAAGCTCTACGCCCCTCCAATATGTATAAATACTAACAGATTTTTCGTAGCTTATAATAATGGCAAGTGCACCAGGCGAGTCATTGGCAAAAATAAGATCAGCACCATGCCGAAAGAAATTGCGAAATACCTGAAATTTACAAATGCCGAGCTCTACAAGGGCCATTGTTTCAGGAGACCATGAGCTACTCTATTGGCGGATCAGGAGCAGACATGACCTAAATTGAAAGTCACGTTGGCTGGAAATCTGATGCAGAAGCGGAGGGCTACATTGAAAATTCTATACAGAATAAGGATAAAATAATCTGCCGCATTGTTAACAACATCAAACTAAAAACACCGTGGATAAACTCATACTTGGACACCTTTGCCATCGCAACTATCCACATCAAAACACTATTCATCTAGCTCGCTGCCTTGAGCACCACTTTCACCAACTCTCACGATCCAAAATTATCCCCAGCAGACCGAAGTTTCTGAAACAATACTCAACAGCAATACTCAAATAAACTCTATCCCAACTTCAATAAATGCACCAAATGAAAACATAACTTTGTCTTTCCACGACTGGTCTAATGTACCAAACATTACCTTTAACTTTTAATTGTTTTAAATTTATAGGTCTACTAACTGTAATTGTAGTTTTAATAAATACTTTGATTCTAGTAGTATTGCTTTTTATTGTCTCGTTGATGGTGTGAAAATGGAGTATTCTCCTCGGGGATAAAAGTGCCTTCGTCTTGGGCGGACTTGAATCTTTCGCTGCACTGAGGATTCTTTTAGAATCCTTCGCTACGCTCGGTATTCAATACGGCGCCCGCGTCATAAGACACTACTATCCCTTGGTGCATAATCTACATTATCAATTTGGTGGCACAGCAAGTGGCGCACTGGCGCCGTCTAATTTTGTTACAAAGTTACTGGAATGGCCAAAAAGCTCCGTTTAAAAAGGAGACTGGCTGGTGACTGTCACTTTAGCAGAGCATCACATTGATGGTTGCGTATAAGTATAAAATCTATAGGTTGCGTGGTGGCTGTCTTCAGATATCCGATGATGTCAGAGGAGCCGCTGCCGTACCACGTCCATGACGAACTGCTATATTCCGGCACGATCCTGATGATATTGAAGCTGTTGAACTTACTTATACTAGTACGACGACCACTTCTGGTAAAGGCTATCCTGCGCCGTTACATTTAGATATTAGTTTTTGTGCACAATAATGGTACTGTTAACGAGGGTTGTTATAAATGACACACGGAGTAACGAGAGATAATAACTATAATTGTGAAAATATAAAAAGAAATGCAACGCGTCTTCTTGGAGCTGAGCGAATGCGAGTGACCGCTGGGTCGGCCCGTGGCGGAAAGGCCGCGCGCCGGCGCGCCGGGCGGCGCTGCCCGACGAAGTGAGGCGCGGGCGAGCGCGCGGTGCGTTAACAGGTACAATGGCTGAGTTGATGCCTTTGGCATCCTCTAGCAGTCAACAAAGATTTGGAAGAGACGTGGCAGGTGCATAGTTGTGCGTGAAAAAAAAAAGTGTGATTTAAGTTTAAATGGCTAACACAGTGACTGAAAGATTTTTCCAAGCAGTGTCAACTGCGAGAAAAAAAACAGTGTCAGACAAGCTACAAAATTGAATTTAACTTTATGAAATTATGACTGTATGTGAACTTTAGAAGCATTATTTTAAAATGTTTTAATTGTGTTTACAAACCTTTTGTGTTTTCGGCCTTTATACCTTACGTGACACATACGTACCTGTCTAATTCAGAAATTATTTAAAGAATCATGTTCTTGAATAATTTCATTGGCAAGCATAGGGCTTGACATAGACGGACGAAATTTACGTACATAATTAGGTGCAGTAGACTACACGTCGACTCTTTGAGGTATAATAGAATGCGAGGCCAGCTTATACTGGATATTTTAACACTAACATGTGTTAGAATTTTGTTGAACTATGATAGGCTATTAATTTTTGAAGTGTATTAATCTGTCAGTTGTTGTTGTATGGGCATGATGACAGTCATTGTTACGTTGGATATGACTGTCATCTTATACCACTAGATGGCGTTAATTTTGGTCACGATCCATTTATTTAGCTAAACATTGATTTTACATTAAAAGTTATGCATTAATTCATTCTTGTATTTTATACAACGTTAAATCGAATATTTAAAAGAATTTGAGAGCTGGTTTGGTTTATTCAAGATGTCAATTAATGATACTGTTTTACCAAATGAGAAGGCGCGCTGCATCCGGTCCCCACGCTTGTTGGTTGCTTGCGTGGCGCGTTAGCTCTTGGGTCAGGGCTATTACAGCCCGCGCCAAACTTTGTGACCGCCCCGAAACTAGGCTCATTGCATTGCGCAGAACACAAAATCAGGGTATTAGCGGGACGCACAAGAGCTTGGGGGCAGGGCCACACCCCGCGCGCCTGCACCGCTCACCCGCGACGCGCGCTGGCACCCACGCCTTAGTGTGAGTGCTACGTCCGTACACGAATCACGCACTTGTTGAGCTCCGAGAGTACTGTCGCGTTCAGAATTCGCTCGATCGTTTTGTTAATTTGTTGTTATAGTTTTTAGTTATTGTTCCTTGTTGTTATTGTTACTCGTTGTTATTTGTTTATAAACATGCCTACTGGACGTTGTAATGTTTTACGACGCCAGGCTCGTAAAATGGTCTACGATGTTTATAAATTTATGAAGAAAGAAGCTGAAGAAGGCCTTAAATACGATTTGAAGGCAGTACATAAACGGACTGCGGCCGCTACAGGAGTATCAGAAAGAACTGTACGATGTATTATATCGGTTGTTAATGAACCAAGTTCCGATTTATTAGCAGTTTTTCGTACACCCGGAAAGAAGAGGCAAGGGGTAAAAAAGGTAACCGGAATCGACAATTTTGACCAAGGTGTCATCAAAAGATGTATCCACAATTTTCATGTAACACAGAAAGAGTTGCCGACAATTGCTCAACTTTTAAAAAAACTAAAAGAAGATATAAATTTTGAAGGATCCGCAACGAGTTTAAGGAGAATTATAAATGAAATAGGATTTAAATGGAAAAAAACTGAAGACAATCGCAAATTATTAATTGAAAATACAAATATTCGCTGTAAGCGAATTGAATATTTGCGTGCAATAACGAAATATCGCGCAGAAGGAAGACCGATAGTTTACACTGACGAATCGTATGTCGATTCATCGCATACCACTTCGAAGGCATGGAGTGATAGTAGCACTAAAAGTTTAAAAAAAAGATATCAAAAGGTCAACGTGTCGTCATTGTACATGCTGGATCCAAATCAGGATTTGTACCCAACGGCCTTTTAATGTTTAAGGCAGGTACGAAAACCGGAGATTACCATGATAATATGAATTATAATAATTATGAAAAATGGATACGCACACAACTTTTGCCGAATCTCCCACCGAGATCGGTTATGGTGATAGATAATGCACCCTATCATAACAAATTAGAGGATGCAGCGCCGACGTCAAATAGCAAAAAGGCAGAAATGGTGGCATGGCTTACGGAAAAAAATGTCCCTTGCAGTTCTGACATGCTGAAACCAGAACTGTATAAATTAATTTCTATACACAAAGAAAAATTTAAAAAATGTAATATTGATAAAATTTTAGAAGAACACAATCACACAATATTACGGCTTCCACCTTACCATCCCGACTTGAACCCCATAGAAATGGCTTGGGCATCCATAAAAGGTTACGTGGCGGAAAAAAATGTCACAAATAATATAACTGATATTATGAAACTAGTGGAAGAAAAAGTAAATAGCATGGGTGAACAGGAGTGGACTGCACTATGCAACAAAGTTATAAATATTGAAGAAGAATATAAGAAAAGTGATGTCATCATAGATGACCTAACTGAAAAAATAATAATTCACGTGAGCGATAATGAATCAGATGAAGATGATTCGGATATTTTTTGTGAAGAGAGTGATTCGGATGCGGAACCATCCACTAGTAAGGGAGATGTTTTTATGGAAGGTGTGGCCCCATTGTGAATATAGTTTTTATTTATATTAATGTTTTTTATTTACATTTATCCTATTATTACCTAACCTATATGTTTTACAAATAACACATACATTATATATTAAATTAAATAAAATAACCTATGAAATAAACACGAACTTTATAATCACCAAATAAAAATAAATTGACATAATAAAATAAGTATTAAAAATGATAGAAAACGAAAATTGTTTGGTTGATTACGTATTGTCCACTCGACTGTACCTACCATGCGCAAGTTCGGACTCGCGACTATATTCAAGGCGGTCTCAAAGTTTGGCGAGGGCTGTACTATCTGTGCTGCAAGCAACTGAAATAATTTGTGCCTAAAAGTGAGTTTTATTGGACCGGATTCAACACATGAGGCCTATTGTACCTATATTTTTAAACTCATAAAAGTCATTTACCTTCTGTTACAATTTGGCCGTCGTGAGAATGCGTTCTTTACGTCTGTCAGTTTCATACTAACGAATATGTGTTTTGCGAATTTGATCCTTAGGTATTAGAAATTTTCCAACTCACAGCTGTCGGGAACGCATTCTCTCAACGGTCAGTTACCTACTATTTCTCGACGTAGATAAAAGTAAATAGTTTGTTTTTTACTTTTTGTTGCGACATCTAAATCAGATTAGTATTCCTTAGTAACCTTTGGCAACTCAAGCCGTTTTTGTTGATATTACGAATCTAGGTCACAAAGAGATTGTCAAAGGACAAAATACCAAACGAAAACCTTAACTTAACAAAATATTTTCCTATATGCTTTTCATTTCACAGAAGGATATTTAATACAAATATGTCAAGAGTTTCTTGAGGGGTCGCTTGGAAAAATATTAGTAAAAGATAAAATAAAATAACATTGACGACCAATGGTGGTGGGAGTGGTTTTACGGTCTGAACGTTTTGTAGAGCACACGTGGTCTAAAGGAGGGTTCTGGGGGGTTACTATGCACTTTTTCGTGTCGCAACACAGAGTAAACACGCAATGTGTGTGTCTTTCATCTTAGTGCGACGTTAAATTTTTCCTTTCACAGATATTTTACCTATGACAGCAGCAACCCAATAGCAACCTTACTATGATGACAATAAAGATCATTATGATTTTGACAGGCTAGTCAATGTCCTCAACCCAACAAAAAGGGTTAAAATTTCCATTGCAGGACAATGATTTAAGGGGCGGAGAGGGGAGGAAGGGGCTACCCCCTGTACCACCCCCACCCCGCGGAGCCCCATGATTATGGAGATATCCATAGTTAAAGTTTTGAGGTTAGAACAGAACCTAACTAACCTAACATCGGGGTGCCCTAACCTCAAAACACTTTATATTCGCCTAAAGAGCGTAGTCAACGGAGCTCCGCTACGCGGGGCTCCTATTTCTGTCTGCAGAAACCTAACTAACCTAAAATCGGGGTGCCCCTAGTCCCAAGCTTGCTTCGCTCGCTCTTGCATACGAGTCGAGGGAGTCCTGGTCGACGGAGCCCCGCCTGGCGATCTCCTACTTCTGAATGGTTTATAAAAAAATAACCACGAAGGGTATGTCGGGGTCTATTCACTCGCTTCGCTCGCTCACTCGACCCCGCCATACCCTTCTTACCTAACCTATCCGAGTCGGGGTGCCCCAAGTCTTTTGTTCAAGTTTTTTGTTGAAATGAAACATTAAAAAATTGAATAAAATACACTTCTACCGTCAACGGAACGTGAAATGTCAACTTTGACGTCTACCATGACAATTTATTGAATTTATCCAACCTACAAATTTGCAAATGGCGTGCTATTTTCCAATTTGTATAGAAACTTTAAAGAATTAAATCTTGTAAACCGTGGGCGTTTATTGAAAATTTGTAAAAAGCTTTCTATTTATGTGTACTATCTACAAAAAAATATATACACTTCGAAATCGTTGTCCTGCGATGGAAATTTTATCCGCGACGAGAATAAACATCACTGTGATTTTGACAATGATGCAAAATCAGAGGTAAAATAACTGTGAACGACTGTACCCGCCCTAAGCTGATATCAAGCAATGGACAACATTGTCAAACATTAGACTTTTATTAGTTGAATACGAGGCTTTTGGCTACTTTGTGTGTGTGTATTTTGTATTTTTTTGTAATGTGCGTTTTGTTTGTGCAGAATAATTTTTTTTTCTTTCTTTGGAGCCAATATTTGACAAAAAGTGTCAAGCAAGTTGGTAGGTAGTGTAGGTACTTTGTACAGTTCATCGCTAATTAAAGCAGAATGAGTTTCATCGATTTCTTAAAAGATAAAAGTGAAACATTGAGCTATTTTAATGAATTCAAGTTGATGGTAGAAAGTAATCAAAAGGAGCTCGTGGCTAAGTAAGTTAAGCTATGCTTGCCGGGGTTGATCCGTGGATGGGTGACCATCTTTACATACCGAGTCTCCTCCATGCCTCGGAAAGCACGCTTAGCCGTTGGTCCCGGCTGTCATACGTGGATCTTTAACAGTCGTTACAGGTTGTCAGAAGCCCGAAAGTCTGACAACCAGTCATACCAAGGGGTATCGTATTACCCAGTTACTGGGTTGTGGAGGTCAGATAGGCAGTCGCTCCATGTAAAATACTGGTATTCAGCTGCATCCGGTTAGACTGGAAGCCGACCCCAACATAGTTGGGAAAAGGCTAGACAGATTGATTGATTAGTAGAAAGTAATCAAAACAACAAAATCTTGAAGACTGACATCGGGTGTGAGTAGTCTCTGTAAGAAACACTGAAAATTCCTTAAAAAGTACACCAAAAAAGCGGCCAATATTTAGAACCATACAATATTTTACAGTACATTTTTTTTTTAATGCTTTACCATAAATTGGTTACACGTTGTTATGTATTGCCATTATTTCCATTATTTCCATTATTTCCATTATTTCCATTATTGCCATTATTGAGATCGAAAAAAACACCTTTCTTTTATGGGGGGACCTGCTTTAATTTTGTTATAGCGACCACATAGTAATACACACTGAACATTTCAAGTGTCTACTTATTACGCTTCAAAAGATACAACCCTGTGACAGACGGACGGACAGACGGACAGCGGAGCCTTAGTAATAGGGTCCCGTCGGCATCCTTTGGCTACGGAACCCTAAAAACTAATCCCTATAGATATCTACCTACCTACACCGGTACAAAATCGACTTACGGCTGAAGTCAACCTATTTTCAGTAAACGACAGGTTGATGGTAGACAGTATAATTCTTATCTGTCCTTATGTCACGCCGGTAAGATTCCATAATCTATTGGGAGGTTAAAACGATAGGTAGATAGGTTTTGCAGTCAGTAGGTATGCCAAAACTGGTGATAGATAGGTTATTGGGTTCGGCCGTTAGTGATGATAGGTCAAAAAACAAACCATAGTGAAGAGTGCAAGATATTTACTTTTCGAAGCTGATTTGGAGAGCTCTTTTGGGCAGATGCTGGCAATACTACCGTTTATTTGAAGAACAGATCAGTGACTTCAAGCATTGAAAAGACTCCATGCGAGATGTGGACGAGCAGAAAACCAAAATGATGCTGCCTTTTATGTGAAGTGCCACGCGATTATGAACCATATGTGGTTCAATGATTGCTGCCACGCTGAACTACCCTGCAAACAGACGCTGTTTTAGTACTAATAATTTTATTACCCTTCATAAATGATAGCCTGAGGAATGTTGTGATAAGGCAACGGTGCGGTTTAAAAGAAGATGTAGTGACAAAAATTGATAAGGGTATGCTTAGTTAGACAGTAGGATCATGTTGAGAGGATGAGTGAAAGGCGAGTAACAAAAGGTATTTGCAAGGCAGATGTGAGTGGTAACACCGGGACGGGAGGCTAGAAGGACATATAGTGACCTTATTGGTGATGTTCTTTAGAAAGGTCAGGTGAGTACTGCTCGCAACCGGCGTGCGTTATGACCAGCGTCCTAATTGCGTAACACACTATCATTTAGAATCTGAATGATTTTAAAGCATATTGCTAATCCATTGCTTCATATAATGTAAATAACGCAATGAATGTTGTTGAACTCTCAAAATGAAACAGATTCCTACTGTAAGTGTTTTACGCAATTACCCCGTTGATGTATGAACATAACGATGCAAAAGAGTATCTAATGATCGTAGCAGGTGGCGTTCTGTAGTTTCTGCCTACTCCCATGGGAAGAAGGCGTGAGTTTATGTATGTGTGTGTATGAATGACAGTTAAGAAAAACAAAAAAGAACTAGGTTAGTCAAATCCAAGCGCTATCAATTAAAACCTACTCCTTCTAATGAATTAACCTTAATAAATTGATTACAATCGTTATTCGATTCGCGTTTGCACTTGACGTTTCTAAGATAAGGGTCCAATTGTCTCCACGATATTCTTGTCAAAAAAACTAGAAGTATTCGAAAAGGCGACTTAATTCTGTTGAGATAAAGTTCAACATTGGTTTGTTAACGAGCGAACACTTAATTTAAGTTCGATTATTGGAATAGAAAATTAAAGTGTAATGGGATCTGGTGTTGAACATTAATTTGGTACGTACCATTAATTCATTAGAGTCGTGTGCTTGGGTAAGTGATAATTGTGTTCAAATTTTAGTTTTGGACTTTTGCTTTCAATCTTTGGTCGCGGCCTGCGGGTAGGTACATACAGGCAAGAAGAGCCAGACAAAATTCATAAAGTGAACAATTCAAAACAAATATTTGCAGTACAAGCGGCACCCAATTTGTGCAATACACTATCTATGATGCTACGGCTACATTATCGCAATAACGCGAAGTGTAGTTCGCGTTATCGCGACATATGGGCCATAGCATCACAGTCCAAAGGATTGTGAAGGAAATTCGTAATCCATGCAAGGTAAATAAGACAATATCCTAGTGTCCTACCAAAGCGAACGTCGCGCAAACACGCGATCGTCACGTTCATTTTATTCGGCGAACCCGAACGCGTGATCGCACCTAGAGAGGGCTCCTTCTGTGTTTCCGAACAAATGAGTGACATATTATTAATGCGACGATCGCCTAATAGCGCGAACGATCATTTTGGTTAGGATGCGGGGTAACGCAATGAATATTGTGGAATTGTCAAAATGAATAGCATGTTTGTGATTGTGATTTGTTTGTAGGTATCACTCGAAGCATACTAACGACGCGACTCATGAAGAGACGACGACGACGCGTGTATGACTTTGAAGCAAAACGAAAATGGAAATGAAAACATGGGAATAGTTCTAAGAAACTATGTTATCATTCTTCCATTTCAAGAACTACAAATCAACTCTTCCATGAGCCCTTATGTCAATTGAAATTGGGAAGTTTTAATGAATAGCGTTAGCTCTTTGAAGTAGAGAGTAATTACTTTTACTCCCAACTTCTTTTTCAATTTCTTTTTTTAGTTTGCCGAAAAGAGTCCCCGTATTTCTTACTTTTGTCGCAAAAGTTGAATACTTAACAACCCTATGCCTGTTGGGCAGGTCATACCTATTCTCGCCTTTATGGGAGGACGTGCATCGGCCACAGTTGGTGATGGGGCCCGCTAGGCATTGTCGGCTGGTACCAGTTATTACAGTAATTACAAGTGAGTATCTCCCGGGACCCCGACTTATGATGGTACTTATGAGCTGTTCCAATTTTATTTTTGTACATACCATACTGAATGTTTTTTTTGCTCACACGCACACTAAGCAGCCAAGCATATTATAAGTTGGGGGATAACATCGCTGACAAAAATGCTTGCTCAACTCTGGTCTTGCTCCACAAGGGCGCAGAAACTAACTATTTATTAGCATACGAAAATATTGTTGGAGCTGCGGAAGACTGTATAAACTATTTTTGCATAACTAAACGCGATCAGCCCATCTAAACCGCCTTCAAGAGCTGGCAGTATCATCATTGTTGTGGAATATTGTCTTAAACGTGGTTTAGATGTGCTGATCGCGTTCAGTTTCATTGGTGAAATTCACCCTTAAGACGGAACACGAGACCAGACGCGCTAAGTAAGCAGGGGGCCAACCACCACCATCTAAGCATTGAATTTAATCTTACTTCAGTGTGAGAAAGATATGAATATATACGTCCTGCATAGCTCCATCTTTTTCTCACAATGAAGTAAGAATAAAATAATAGTGCTTAAAAGGTGGTGGTTGGCCCCCAGGTAGACCGTTGTATCGTACCCACTTGTTTAGTTCGGTCGGTTAATAATGATAGGCAAATAAGAGAACTTGAGGATTGCAAGGTTCATCAAGGTTAACAGAGTCATGCCGAAGATTTGCCCTTTCTCGAGAATTTTTTAGTGGCGGCAAACATAATTTTGCCGGTCAAACTCTCCAGTTACGAAATTGTATGAAGGTACCTAACCTAATTCAAAGTTAAATTATTTATAACCTAGTTATAAAAATAATTTTCAAGATTAAGGCGCTATCCCGGGCA
Organism: Fissipunctia ypsillon; assembly: GCA_947568875.1. NCBI lineage: Eukaryota > Metazoa > Arthropoda > Insecta > Lepidoptera > Noctuidae > Fissipunctia > Fissipunctia ypsillon. The sequence goes on along the minus strand of OX387660.1, from coordinate 17,795,383 downwards.
AAACTTTGTGACAGTGCGTTATTCAGAGGCTATTAACTCATTAATTAAGAGAAATAAACGTAACTACATCTTTAAGCACATTATTAATGTTCGACATCCTATCATCACATTGCACTTTCTTATTTGTTTTATGTGTTGTACGAGTAAATATTGTACATTTAAAATCTCCTTGTAATACAATGACTAAAATTATTGATTGAAAAAAAAAGAAAAGAAAATACGTTTTTTTGCGGTAAACATAACGCAAAAAAAAAACACAAACACAAAAAGAAACACGTTGGGGAAATATATGTGTCACATCCACGCAAAACGGCCATCGTATGCATGCATCTTTTGCTAAAGTTGACGTTCTATTAATTTGAGGATTACACTAACAGAGATAATTTAAAAATCGAAATAAATAACTTTTTATTTTATTTTAAGATATCGCTTTTCTTTTTTTAAACGACTTCATAAAAAGGAGGAGGTTCTCAATTCGTCAAAATATGTATTTTTTTTTATGTGTGCTCCCCGATTACTCGAATACGGCTTGACCAATTTGGAAAATTATTTTTTGTTGAAAGAATATATACTTCACAGGTGGTCCCATTGTCATTAGGTCAGGATCTGATGATGGGATCCTAGAGAAATCGTGGGAACTCTTCAAATATTATAGGCACACCTGTAGCGATTTAGGTATTTTTATAGTAACTTGTGCATTTTCTCTCGGAAAGCACCTTTTGGTGAAGTGGAACTGATGATGAAGACCACAGATGGCCACCGGAACAAATCCATAACAAGTATTTCACGGGTTGCGATTCGATTACTTTAAAATAACCCCCCCCCCCCCCCCCGACCCCGACCAACCCCGATCTCTTCAAAGTGAGAGTGAACAGGCTTCTTCTGGGTAAGCTCGCTCCATCGTCGACTTTGTATCTGTCATCTCTGACCTAGACTAGAGTCAAGAGCAAACCTATCTCAAATTAAAAAAAAATTAAAAAATTATTACTAAGCAATATAAGCTCGTCACAATGCATATGGTGAAGTGGAGCTGATGGTGAAATACCAGGAGAACTCAACAATTAACGTTCCTGCATCGGGAAAAGCAATATTTTGTAAAAGGTAACTTAAATAAATTACAAAGTGACCCACTAAAAAGTGAAATATAAAAAACATTTTTGCAAAAAAAAACAACCGACTTCCAAAAAAAAAACACTGCAAAATGAAAAATAACTTTAATTTCGGAAATCGGTGTCAAAACCTAAAATACAGGGCGCCAACCACCACCTCTTAAAGCAGTATTATTTTAATGTTACTTCAGTGTGAGAAAGACATGGAGCTTTACAGGACGTCTAGCTCCATCTCTTTCCCACACTGAAGTAAGATTACAATATACTGCTTTAAGAGGTGGTGGTCTAGGTCCAGATCCAAAGACACCGACTTCCGAAATTAAAGTTATTTTTCACCTAAGGTGTTTTTTTTTTTGGAAGTCGGTGGCATTTTTGCAAAATTGTGTGAATTCTCTAATAATGGGGCGTGCGCAGGAAGCAGAGGACAGAGCAACACAGGATGACGCGCGGCGGGACAAAGGTGAGGACCGAGCGCTCAAGGTTCTTCGCTCGGGGAAACGCCTTAAGGCCGTCTTACTCAAAGTTAATTTTACTTTGAGACTTTCTTGATTTATGCGATGAATATTATTTGCGTTTATTCCGAATGCTTCTTGGCTAAAATTAGACTCCCGCTCTTCATTCGTGGGAGTCCTTAAATGTAAACCCATCTGAGGGATTTCACCAAGAAGATCAACATTTGGCGTGGAGTCTAGAGTGCGATCTCCGGGCCAGGCAATGTTATTGAGTTTTTAACTGACGTCAAAAAAGGAGGAGGTTCTTAATTCGGTTGTTTTTTTATGTTTGTTACCTCCGAACTCCGTCATTTATGAACCGATTTGAAAGATCCTTTTTTTATTTGAAAGGATATACTTGCAGATTGGTTACATATAAATTTGGTCAAGTTTTGATGAGTGGTTTTTGAGTTAGCTACAATAATACGTTTTTTTTTTCAGTTAGTGTACATTGATGGTCTTTCAATAATTTCCTGTCACTGTTACTGACACTGTAAGTAGTGGTATACGATTTTGTGCGGGGTAGTTATCACAACTAAGAAGTGAAAAATAAAGACTTTTTTGCAAAAACAACAACCGACTTCCAAAATAAAACACTATAAAGTGAAAAATAACTTTAATTTCGGAAGTCGGTAACAAATAACTAAAATATAGATCCAAAGACACCGGCTTTCGAAATTAAAGTAATTTTTTACTTTATAGGTGTTTAGTAGTTTTCAACTACGACTGCGATAGATAATACGATACGTATGATACAGAAAGAGATAGCTATCTGTAGTGTGTTGCTCTTGAAGTACACTAGGGAATCATAGAGTATGCGGATTTTCCGAGCGAAATTACAACAATTGTCTGAACTTTTCTGCAACAATTTGCGCGCGTTAGTGCGATATCGACCTGTTTATTTATACAGGGTGTCCAGTAAATAGTACGACATAGTGAAGGGGATGATAGCTTGAGTTAATCCCAACTTTGGATTGGGTTAGCCTACCAAAACAACACAATATATGTTCTGCAAAATGTTACGGATTTACAGTTATACAAAATTTTCCGAAATATCGAAAAATCTCTACCTTGAAACAGATTTTTAAGCATCTCGTAATTACAAATTCCTTTTCTAGTATTTTTTTTTATATCAAATAATTCGTGAATAGTTACTCTACTCATTGATAAGTCTTTTTTCTATCAAAAACAAGAATGTTTTCAAGAAATACTATTTTTATTTAAATTATCACAGAACGATTTTCTTATCGCTTAACTTTAACCTACAGTGGTGAAAAAAAAATGTATGTGACAGTTTTGTACAAAAAACTTAAAAAAATAGCTTGTTTAATTGTGATTTTGGAAAGATATGTACAATACTAGTGCATTGTTTTAAAAAAATACGAAAAAAAATGCTATCCTACTTCATAGGGGGCATTTTATTTTAAATGCAAGTAATGTGGCTTTGAATTCGAATCGTAGTACGGTCGTACTACAATTTGAAATACATAATAATTAATCTACGGCCGACCGGCCGGTCGGTCTGTAAATGAGATCTCGAAGGATAAGGCGATAGTAAAAGAAAGACAGGACTTATTTTTATTAAAATTTATTTAAATAAATCACAATAAATGCTCAAATTGCTTCCCTTGCGCCCTAATACATGCTCGGCATCTTCTTAGGAATGAGCTTTGAGTCTTCTCAGGCTTATTTGGGTTATTTTTCTTGCTGCAATGTTAACCCTTCCTCTCAATTCATTGTCATTTTGGATCGGTTTTTCGTAGACTTTGTCTTTCATGCAGCCCTAATAAAAAAATCCAGAGGATTATAATATCAATATCGGTCCCCGTCGCCCAATCCACCTGCTTGGGTAAGCTTCGTCTAAGTAGGCTCTTACTTGCCGGCCATAATGAGGAGGGCACCCATCATTTTGAAGCCACATCACCTCTCTTAGTTCACTCGAAACATTTTCAAGAAGCGTGGGTAGGGTTTCTCGTAAAAACTCCAAGTAATTATTGGTATTTAATGAAGGTTGAAGCTCAACGGGACCCACAATCTGGCCATTAAAAATGCCACACCATTAATTTATTTTGAATTTATCTTATATAGGTTAATAAACTTCGTAGGAAAACGATTTTAAAATGTAAAAATATACAGCAAATATCTAAAGGCTTGAATGAAAAAAAATGGGTGAAAATAACAAAACTTGATTTTAGTTTGAATTATGTTCGTTTTATTGTGAACCAAATTACATGAAAGTCATACCACGAATATGAAATATTGTACCGATTACGAATCAGTTACAGTTTTATATAGGTTTCATAGTAAAATAGCGAGAAATCGGGGTTTATACGCAAGTAGTCCGAAAGGGGGCGGGGCCTCGCCAAGGTTGCCGCCATTGTAGCGAATTAATTTAATTCACGAATGCCAGTTGAAGGGCTAATAATACGCGTAAATGAGCAGCTATTACTTACTCTCGTAGTGGGTTTTGTCAAAATTACGTTAATTACATTTTCAACTACATCAGCTTCTCTGAAACCAGAATAGCATTTTTCGTATTTTTTTTTATGAAAATGCACTAGTATTGTATCTTTCTAAAATCACCATTAAACAAGCTATTTTTTAAGTTTGTTGTACAAAACTGTCACATACATTTTTTTTTACCACTGTGGGTATTAAGCGATAAGAAAATCGTTCTGGGATAATTTAAACAAAAAATAGTATTTCTCGAAAACATTCTTGTTTTTGATAGAAAAAAGACTTATCAATGAGTAGAGTAACTATTCACGAATAATTTGATGTAAAAAAAAATAACAGAAAAGGAATTTGTAATTACGAGATGCTTAAAAATCTTATCTTCTCTTCTAATCTAATCTTCTCGAGATTTTTCGATATTTCGGAAAATTTAGTATAACTGTAAATCCGTAACATTTTGTGAAACATATATTGTGTTCTTTTGGTAGGTATTGACCCAAGCTATCACCCCCTTCACTACGTCGTATTATTTACTGGACATCCTGTATAATATAATTGCAAGAGGCTGTTATTTTCTTTGCAATGTTTACAAAATCACAATGAATTTCAAAGAAACACAACGGGTTGGGTATCACGTAGGTACCCACTGCTTAATCGTATGAAGACTGACGAAAATGGATTGCCTTCGTGTTAAAGTTGGAGAACTAATAGTCAGTTGTATAAGGCACCTGTCCCACCGCTCGCCGGCGATTAAAGAAAAGCGATTAGAGCTAGCAACTAAAAACGAGTTGGCGAGCAACGAGCAGCAAGTGCGCGACGGCAACGAGCGATTACTTGCTGGTATGCGCATGTACCAAGCGAGAATCTCTTAGCGAGCGTCGCTGAACAAATACTCTCTTTGTTACCTTTTGTCGCTGCGAGAAACGAGTACTCGTCGGTCATGTAAACAGTTGGCGTTCAACCCCTTAACCACCTGACATCGGTCTCGGAGACCTCGATCGATCGGCGATTTTGTTTTTCAAATTATTCCGTTACTATGCACGCAACGACGCGACTGTGTGCATGTACTTTTTCCCCTCCTCCGTTAGTACCCACCATGCCCTCGGCAGCTCCAGATGTGCGCGCATTAAATATTATAGGGAATTTATATTTCGCGTGCAGTCCGTGAGACCGACGTCAGGGCGTTACGTTACAGAGAAATACAAAAAAATAGATCAAATACCCAGTATTTCAACAACTATAAATTACGAAAAATTAAACAAACGCAAGACACGTTCAACCTGTGACGCTACAAAAAAACGCAAAACAGCACTGTTTTGTATGTAAGAATCCGATTTGCATTGAATGTAGCCAAAAAAATTGCATTAATGGTCGTCGCAACTTGTGAAAGTTTGTGGTTTGTGATTTTGTAATAATTGTGCCTTAATCGTGCCAAAAGTTGTTTTATGTTAGAGACTATGTATCGAACTTGTCGTAAATAAGTAAAAACTATTGAGTTATACTGAAATTTCCTACTCAGGTCTCAAATTTTCGAAGTTCCTAGATTTTATGCTAAAGTTAATTAAGTGCTGATTTTTGATACGTAAATGCATACTTTTGCAAGTTTAAAATCTTATGATGAATAAAAATATAATGAAAAAACTAGATGCGACTTTTATTAAATTGTAATATTTTAAATTATGATTATTAAACATGGAAAATGCGTAAGCGGTCTCCAGGACCGACGTCAGGTGGTAGTAGTGTTTACTGAAAAACACGTGAGGCGGCTAAGGGTTAACATAATGTATCTCTGTTACTTACACGCGGGACCTACAATCTTTTACACGTTTCTTGAGCGAGAAGATCGTTGATAGCTAGTCGCTTTCTTGTCGGCGGTGGGACTGGTGCCTAACTGCTGGTTTTGCAAACACAGCTTTGTTTTAAAAAGGGTAGCCATGGAGATTTCTTGCACCACATAATAATATAATTATTTGTTTCTGGTTCTCCTTATTGCACACCAACATGAAATTGTACAATCAGCATTCTTATCGCTCTGATTTTAATGTCTACGAAAATTTCATGGAAAGTGTTCTACCAGAATCGCGTCGCATCGTCGCGTCGCACCTCTCTGTAGAAGCCTTTACTTTGACCTTTATTCCCATAACAATATTAATTAATTATGTAACGTAATACGCGTTAGAGTAATTGACCGATATTATAAATAAGTATAGCTACGTAGGTACTTATCTAATAAAAAAGTCAAAACCTCTTTTGAAATAAATCAACTTGTAATCATTATATCCTACACGTAGAACATTATTTTTTTGAACAATGATGTTACAAAAACTAATGAATTTTATATCATCCAGACTTAGGTAAACTCGATTGTATGGTAAAAATAACGTTTTTATAATGTTCATTTTGCATTAATAACTCATTCTGTTACATAAGCTTGTAATAGAAGGGACCCAATGAATATTTTTCTCGACCTTCGCGTGCGTTCATTGAACTTCGGTTTGTGTTTACCTAATGGATCCCAAAACCAGCAGATTCTTGTGAATCTGCTGGCTCATGGTTTGTTCCAAAAGTATCTTTTGAAAGTGTAAACAACAGATCTATTCTTACGCAATCACTCACCAGAGGGAATTAGTCAGGTTTCAACATTATTGTTTGAATAATATTAGTAAATTGGGAAGCACTGTACTTCGTGGCATATGGACCGGCGGTTATTTAGAGTAGCTATTTGTTTTTTCGTAAAATATACCCTTTTTAGTCCATTTTCAAAAACCTCAAAACTAGGAAAAGCATAGGTGCCGAGAAAAAAATCGCTAAGTTTCTTTCGGGATATGTGGGATAGTCGGAGTATTAAGGGTGGGGAAGTTCACGAGTCGGGTCTAAATTGGTTTCCAAGCAATAATGAGGTCAAGGTCGAACACTCTGAAAGTCAAGGTCGAACACTCCGAAAGTCAAGGTCGAACCAAAATATGCTCAAATCTTAAAATAGTACCTTGTAACAAACAAGCTCTGAGATCAAGGATATTTTAAAGGTCAATGTCAAACGTATGGAAGGTCAAGGTCAAATTTAAAAAGTAAATCCCCCCCCCCCCAATCCCCGATCTCTTCAAAGTGAGAGTTAACAGGCTTCTTCTGGGTAAGCTCGCTCCATCGTCGACTTTTGTCTCTGTCATCTCTGACCTAGACTAGAGTCAAGAGCATACCTATCTCAAATAATATATATATACACTTCTGGACGCATCTATTGGCCCACCTTGTATTTTCAGTTTCGTTTGGTCCTAGCTAAAATTTTATATTAGGTCGAGCAAAAAGTTTTTATGCAGTTTTGAACCTGGCACATTCACAATTTCATACAATAGTCTTTTTTTGAATTTCGAACACAGAATTTAAAGAAACAAAAGACAATTTGGAGCCTGTTTGTTGATATCAAACAATCGAATACTAAGAAAACTTGGTTTTATTGGTTTACTTGGATTTAATTCTTGAAAAAGTGATTGATATCTTTGGTTTTGCAACAAACATTACTTATTCTTAACATTAAGGTGAGGTTCTATCAATAATCTATGGATACTTCACCTGAAGTCGCCGCCCAAGCTGTGGCACTTATTCAGGCCGGACACAGCCAAAGAAACGTGAGTGCTCAACTTAATTAAAGTCGATCTGCGGTCCGAAATGTTTATTGGAGGTACCTAGAGACTGGCGGCTTTGTTCGTCGCCAAGGAAGGCCACGATCTCGGGTCACAACTGAAAGGCAGGATCGATTCATCGTGACGACCAGCTTGAGAAATCGTCACCTTACCTCCATTGAGATACAAAACCAACTTCGCGACTTCCACGGAGTATCTGTGAGCGCTCGAACTGTTCGGAGAAGGTTAAAAGAACGCGATATGGTACCACACAAGCCAGCTAATGGGCCCAAACTAACGCGAGCCCACCGAACAGCGCGCCTTCATTTCGCACGCAGTCATTTAAATTGGACACAGCAAGATTGGAGCCGTGTACTCTTTTCTGATGAGTCTAAAATTGTGTTACATGGCAATGATGGAAGGAAGAAGGTCTACCGACGTAAGGGAGAGCGTTTCGCACAATGCTGCTTTGAAGAGAGGGTTGCTTATGGCGGTGGCTCATGGACTGTCTGGGGCGGTATATCCGCGAGCGGCAAAACTCAACTTGAGGTTGTTACAGGACCACGGCTGCCAACATTAAATGCTGAAAGGTACATTCGTGAGTGCTTAGAACCTCACGTGATACCATACGCGGACTATGTGGGCCCAAATTTCCTTTTTATGCATGATAATGCAAGAGCCCATGCGGCAGCCATCGTCAGGGAATATCTTCGGGATGTGAACATCACAGTTATGGACTGGCCAGCCAGAAGCCCAGACATGAACCCCATTGAGCACATGTGGGACGAGCTAAAAAGACGTGTTAGGGCTCGTCAGCCAGTTGCCCAGACGATGCAGGAGTTGAAAACTGCCATAGAAGAGGAATGGGAGATGATCCCTCAAAATTTCATAGAGCGGTTGATAAACTCTATGCCTAATCGTATGAGAGCTGTGGTAGATGCCCATGGAGGCAACACGCGTTATTAAATTAAACCTTTATTTGATAAAACATGTTTTTTATTCAAAAATCAATTGCCTTTAACAAGGCGCATATCCGACTTGTTAGGCGTAGCTCCATGTCGTATGATATTCTGAATTCAAATTTAAAACAATACGATCGAAAAAGATGGTAAAATGTATCAGGTTTAAAACTGCATCAACAGTTTTTGTTCAATCTAGCAATCATGTGGTGGGCCAATAGATGTGTCCAGAAGTGTATATATAAATTTTTGAAGTAAGGCGTAGTCGACGTCTGCAGGGTTTAAAGGAACCTAACACAAACGAGATGGTGGGGGCTCGGTTGCTAGCTTTGCTCGCTCACTTGAGCTCCCGTCATCCCCTTCGAACCTAACCTGTCCCCTGTCCGAGTCAGGGTGCCCCAAGTCCCGACACATCTCGACTTAGTAAACTGGGTTTCCCAAGTCTCAATCTCGCTAAGCTTGCTCTTGCATCCTAAGTTCTCATTGCGTTACTGTTAAGTCGAGATGTGTTATTTTTAAACGACTTCGAAAAAGGAGAAGTTATATATTCGTCTGTATGTATGTACGTTCATCGATATTTTCGTCAATTCTGGACCGATTTTCATTTTTTTTTTATTTGGTAAAATAAGGTTGCGCGGTGGTCCCAACAAATTTTATTAACTTTGCTTGGGTAGTTTTTGAGTTAGCATCGACAATACTACACTTACTATTTAATCCACTTTGCGTATTTTTATGATGTTACTTCGTCACTGTTGTTTACATAGCAAGTAGCGGTATACGAATTGGTGTGGGGTAAGTAACTAGGTACCATAACTAAAAAGTGAAAAATAAAAAACTTTTTTACAAAAAACTAAAATACAGATCCAAACCAAAGACACCGACTTCCGAAATTAAAGTTTAAAAAAAAATTTGCTGTTCCATTAATTTTGACCGCGTAGGTACTTTTATAAGAAACAGCAGATTTTATTTTGATAAAAATAATTATAACCATTGAAAACTTTCTATGCTACCGGTCTAGAATCATTGTGCTGGGCTGACTTCATGGTTACAGTTTGGGAGTCGATGTTCCTGCCGAGTAGTTTGTCTGCTGGAGAGTTTGTTGCGGCACTTCTTCTTCCCAGCTAAAGCACTGGGAAGTGGTGAAGGGCGGACCGGGGGACTGTCTTATGTAATGTTGACGTTCGAAAAGTGCTGATTCTCCGCCAAGTTTGATTGAATGATTTTTTATTTTTATTTTGCCACCCAGCATACCGCAACAACCTTCAATCGATAGTCATTAACTCACGAAACAAGATGATGAGAAATGAGATGATGAAATAACCACCGAAAGTCGTCATGGCCCACGCACAATGGTCCACCTGAAAGACTAGTGCGGAAACCAAACCTTCTAAGTTTTAACATACAAAATAGATTGTTGTGATTAAATTAAATTAAATTAAATTAAATTAAATTAAATTAAATTAAATTAAATTAAATTAAATTAAATTAAATTAAATTAAATTAAATTAAATTAAATTAAATTAAATTAAATTAAATTAAATTAAATTAAATTAAATTAAATTAAATTAAATTAAATTAAATTAAATTAAATTAAATTAAATTAAATTAAATTAAATTAAATTAAATTAAATTAAATTAAATTAAATTAATGTAAATTAATAATAATTGTGTGTAAGTTTTACTTAAATATGAGGGCTGTCGCATTTGGTCACCTCTCTCGCTCACACGAGACCTAATTTTTAAGTATGTTGAATGAAAAGATGTTTTTTTTTTAATGTAAGGAATTGGCGAACTAATAACTAATATTAATTTTATTTTGAACGAAAATGTCATGATTTGCGAAGAGAACAAATCTAACTTAGAGAGATGTAGGTACTGGTGGTTTTTATGGCTACAATTATGTAAATACGTAGGGTGTTCTGAAAGTCTTGAGATACCTACTTAACAATACTAAGGCGAATGGTCGACGCGAGCTCGTAGTTTGATTGTTTATGTTATGATATACGTTAGTGTCAGTTGTCATTTGATTGCATTCAGCATTGCCGCAGATCGTGTTCAAACAAGTTCAATATAAAGACTTCATGGACGACTATCGAATATCGCACAATTTTGCGTTATAACTTTTTACGTGGATTAAGTCCAGAAAACTGTTTAGAAGAAATGAAGCCTATACTTGGTGATGACACAAGGTACAAACAGTTTGAGCATGACTGTTTTAATCTAGAAGACGACCCGCGTTCAGGGCGTTCGGCGGCAGAAGCAGTTACTCCAGACAATATTTCTGCAGTTTAAATTTTTATTGAAACTGACCGGCGAATAACCTACCCGCAAATAAAGTCCTTATTGCAGATTGGCTCGGCAGCGTTACATTCAATTATTCACCATCATTTAGATTTTAGGTTATATAAAAGTTTGTATTCTTTGGATTCCACATAAACTTGCCGCTGAACAAAGGGAACAGCGAGTTAAATGGTGTAAAAAAATGATTGCAAAGTTTGAAAACGGAAAATCTAAAGACATCATTTCAATCGTCACGGGCGATGAAACGTGGCTTTATTATTACAACGTCCCTCAAAGCAACAAAATAAAATATGGGTGATAGAAAGCGAAGAACCTCCGACTGAAGTAAAAAAATCTAAGTCGATAAAAAAGAAAATGATCGTGGTTTTTTTCGGTATTCGGGGAATTATTGAACAAGTGAGCAGAAGACTGTAAACGCTGCTTGGTATACCACTGTCTGTGTCTCTGTCGGAATTCAAGAAGCTTCGTTCAAAGTCACAACTCTGCGCCTGGTATCTTCATCATGATAATGCTCCGGCACATCGTGCTGACGTTACATCCCAATTTTTGCGAGATGCCGGCTTAAAACTTCTTGAACATCCGCCTTACAGCGCAGAGTTGGAGCCATGTGACTTTGGACTATTTTCTTTCGTGAAAAGTAAATTAAAAGGGCAAAGATTTCGGGACGAAGAAGCTTTACCTTCGGCCTGGGACAATATATGTACGGAAATTCCTGAACAGAAATGTAAAGATATTTTTAGTGATTGTTTTATAAGGATGCAGAAGTGTATTAATTGTGGTGGCAATTATTTTGAAAAACTGTGAAAAATAAAGTTAAATCTCAAGACTTTCAGAACACCCTACATACATATTTGTTATAGTCGCGAATCATATTTTGATCAAGATACATACAACCTGACACTAACCTGCAAATTGCTAAAAACGCAAGAAAATTTGAATTTCACGGATTACAAGTGCGGATCCACGTTAAATAAATACTTATTGGTAACATGTGTATTGTGTAGTGTTATTAGATATATTGTAATTAGACATTTTAATGAATACTTTACTTTTATTTACTGATAAGATAAATATTCTACGAGTGGCTTTAATACGTTAATCGTTACTTTGGTTTTCTCAATAACAGCACGGTATACCTTCATTGTGAAAGTATTGACTGATCCTAAACAAATAATGTACCAACAGTGCTAGCCCAGCATTAATTGACAGACTAGGTTGACGGTAGAGGTAATCTTGCCAGACTCAACTCGAATTGTACTTTGTTTTAATCCAAGCAAATAGTGAAATAAACAAGTATGTGTTATTAGTAATGATAAATTGGTTTGTGTGCTTTTGAAAATTGAAATAGATTATAGTAGCGTAAAAACCGTCCAAGCTCGTAAAATCTTTAATTATTTCGCGTTGATGAGAGCCAATAGAGTCTCTCCGGTGATTATTGGAGAAATTGACGTTTAAACTGCTTTAGACCTTTGTCCAACTTTAACATTATTCTGCAAAAGCCTATTTTAGGTGCCTTTGAGAAGGACTACTTTTTTTCCGAGTTGACTCCCTATGATCCGATTTTTATATTTATGCCCCCGGTATGTAAATTTTATGAGGAGTGAAATTAATACAAGCGTTAATTCAAAAGCGTTACGTTTTTCTGCGCAACGTACCTTGCGCTACTTTCACGGAGTTAACTCCAGTCGTGCGTCGGACCTGACACACACATTTTTTAATTTAACAAGATAACGAATGTATTTATTTACTATTTTAGGAAGCACTGTACTATAGAACCCACCGATTGTATATAGTATCTAATTTTTTTTTGGTAGAATATACACTTTTTAGTATATTTTTGAAATCCCCAAAACCAGCAAATCCATAAGAGCCGAGAAAAAAAAACTTCACGTAGCGGGTCTAAATTGGTTTCCAAACAATAATATGGTTAATGACATTTCCAAGGTCAAGGTCAACAACCCAAAAGTCAAGGTCAAGAAACCAAAATATGCTCAAATATTAAAATATTACCTTGTGACAAGTTTTGAGGTCAAGAGCATTTTTGATGTCAATGACACGTTTCGAAGTAATGCGTGATCGACGGAGTCCCACTTTGCGGGGCTCCTATTTCTGGATGGTTTAAAAAATAACCACCTGTCCTGAAAACGAAAATAGTCAATGCTATTTTATTAACAGTGTTGAATAAAGAATAAATACTAGAGACAACCCAATCACCAATTAAAGAAACATTAGAAAAAATATTCGGGATCAGTACCACTCCAGACAAAAAAAGAAAAGTAGTAATACCACGATTAAAGCAGAGCGCTTTTGGAGAAGTTTCAACTAGTCAAGAAGTTAAAGAAATACATAAAGAAGCAGAAGATAAAAAAAATCTGAAGAAAAAAAATCAAACAGAAAAAATGCAAGAATATGCAAAAGGAAAATACAAAACCAACTGTAAACAAGCATAAAAAGAAAAGGAAAAGAAGGGAATACAAAGACTAAGACGGAGAAACAAATAAAAGTGAAACAAAAGTCGAAAAGTAGATTCAGATGACAGTAGTAACAACGAAATAGACATGAGCATACATAGTGACTCAGATATTGATGAAGTAGCGTCAGATGTAACAATTTCAGAGTCACCGCTCACTCTTGTTCCCGCCGAAAATGATAATACATTACACGATTCAGGCAAAGCTCGTGCATCCCCTATAGCCGGGTGCAGTAGATCAAATGAGATTGCTGTTGCTGCGTATGCAGAGTATCATGAAAATGATAGGTAATAGGTAATACGGGCTGGTGTCCGCAACTCCACGTCAATGCGCGTATTTTGCGTGATGGGTGGGAAAATCGATTATTCGATCCACCCCAGCTCCTCAAGGAAGGCCAGCAACGCCTTGGTGTTACCGACAATCTCACGTAGTGTACCTGGGTCACCGAAGTAAAAATACTTCGGTGACCCAGGTACACTACGTGAGATTGAAAAAACAAAGTGAGTGAGGGCAAAGGCCCTGTATGTGGCGAGCACTGGGCAGTTTAGTAGCACATGAGCTGCTGTCTCGTCGTCCTCCATGCAGGCCCTGCACAGCGGACTGTCTGTGACTCCTATGACAAAGAGGTGTTTATTAAATGACCCGTGGCCAGTTATGGCTGCTGTAATTATACGCAGCTGCTGTTTATTTAGCCGGAGAAGCCGCTTCGTGAGGCGGCCATCAATTGCAGGGACTGCTTCCTTGGCCTGCCTACACTCACCCTGCTCTGACCATTGCTTGTGGTGTTGCTCGCTGGTGCGTTTCCTTACCAGAGTGCGTATGTACCCGAAGGGGAGTGGCACGATGGGTTCAGGTCCCACTGGTGCCATGCTCGACCCCCTCCTGGCAAGTTCGTCGGCTGCGTCGTTTCCTAACGAATCGCTGTGTCCCTTGATCCATTGAATGGTTATGTTATTATGGCTACCCACCTGGTTAAGGCGCTGGTGGCACTCGTATATTAGCCCAGAATCAACTGTGTGGCTGTTTAGCGCTTGCAGGACAGCCGTGCTGTCTGAGAGTATACGGATCGAGTGGTCCTTAACTTCCCTGGCCATGATGGCTGCAGCCGCCAAAGAAACACCCATGCATTCGGCCTGGAACACTGTGTTATGGACACCCAATGGTGTGGCTATGTGCATGTTGAAGTCCTCCGAGAAGATTCCAGCACCTGTACCACTACCTGTTTTGGATCCATCCGTAAAGATGCGCAGCTCCGCGGGGCACAAACCCTCACATCGGTGATCCTCGTGGAGTTGGATCCTGTATTTTTTATCAAAGATAAATTGTTTGGGTACCCGGTCATTTATGGCTTTCGTAATGGGGAACTCCTTGTTGAGTCCCTCAAGCAGCACGGTGTGTGGTGTGACTCTCTTACCCCAGAGATTCAGTGTATTAAGATGTACCGCCGCCATCGTCGCTTCCTGCTGTATAAACAGGTGGAGCGGTGGTAAACTCAACATGGCTTCCATTGCTGCAGTCGGAGTAGTCCTCATGCAGCCCGTAATTGCCATGCAGGCTAGTCTTTGCATGCGTTGCAGTTTGTTGCAGGCTGTAACTAACTTAGTTCGGGGCCACCAGACCACGGCCCCGTAGGTGATCATGGGGCGGATCACAGTGGTGTACAGCCATAGTATAATTTTGGGGGATAGGCCCCACTTCTTACCTATCATTCTCCTGCACTGCCAGAAGGTGATGCAGGCCCTGTTTAGTTTATTGTCTAAATGACTACTCCACTTTAACTTACTGTCTAAAGTAACCCCGAGGTACTTGACTTCGTTGACCAGCTGGAGTTCTGTATTGAACAGTTTTGGTAGGCGGAATGGGCCTAATGCTCGCTTGTGGGTAAACATGACCAGTTCAGTTTTAGTGGGGTTCACTGATAGGTCAAATTCCCTGCACCATCTTTCTACGATACGTAGCGCTTGCTGACTGAGGTTGCAGATAGTTCCTGTCACCTTCCCCGATACAAGGATTGCGAGGTCGTCTGCATACCCTACTGTATGAAAGCGTTTGGCGTTGAGTCTGGTGATGAGGTCATTAATAACCAAATTCCATAGAAGGGGGGACAGCACCCCTCCCTGGGGACAGCCTCTGGCTAACATGACCAACTGCTGCTCCCCCTCAAGGCGAACCACTCGTTTGCTTAACATGTTTGTAATCCAGTCCGTTAATACCTGATCTACTCCATGTCTGGAGAGGGTACTGCTGATGCTGGAGAAGTTGGTTTTGTCGAAAGCTCCTTCGATGTCTATAAAAGTGCCCAGGCAGGAGCCTTGTTGGTAAATCGCTTCCTCAATCTGGCTGACCACTGAATGAAGAGCAGATTCGGTCGACTTACCCGAGCTGTATGCGTGTTGGTTACCGTGTAGCGGTATGGTTTTCAGAGCGCCGTCCCTAAGCTCCCTATCACACAGCCTTTCCAGAGTTTTCAGTAGAAAGGAGGTCAGGCTGATTGGTCGGTGGGATTTGGCGCTTGTGTAGTCAACCTTACCTGGCTTGGGGATGAATATTACTTTCACTTCCCTCCATCCTTTGAGAACGTATCTAAAGGCCAGGCACGCTCTCAATAAAGGCACCAGTCTTAATGCGACAGAGGTTCCACCCCACTGTAATAGGGCGGGGAAAACTCCATCAGGACCAGCTGCCTTAAAAGGATGGAAACTTTGGATGGCCCATTGGAGTTTCTCCAACGTGATCACCCTACTTGCATAAAGCCAATCGTTGTCTGATGGTGTTTGAATTACATCAAGCCAGTCGATTACCTGTGCAAAGACACATCCAGGGAAGTGAGTTTCAATGAGGACGCGTCTCGTTTCTTCTGGCGAGGAGGTGAGTGTATTATCAGGTTTGCGGAGGGCAATGGACCCCGGTGTGTTCTGTTGCGCCAGTACCTTCCTCACCCGATTAGCTTGCTGGCAAGATTCTATATTACCACAAAATTTACGCCATCCCATGGTACTCCTGAATCTGATGCATTTTTTGTAGCTGGATTTGGCCACGTAGTAACTATCCCAGTCCTCATCCGCACATGTGTGCATGGCTCTATTCAGAGCCTGCCTTACCTCGCCGCGCTTGCGCTCCAGGTCAGCACCCCACCAGGGTTGTTTACCTGGAGCGCTACGCGGGGTGGTTTCTGGGCAGGCAGTTAGGTAGCTGTCTGTCATTGATTTGGTAAGATAGCTGACTTGTACCTCAATCTGTGCCGTGGCTGATCGTGATCTGTAGTGACCAGGAGCTTACCGCCAAGATTGGAGAGTCCTTGTATGCGGCCGCCCCTAATCCACGGCTCTTGGATCAAAGCAATGGCCGTGTGTTGAACTTCCATCCACTTGCGAAGTTGAGCCGTCGCGGTCTGACTGTGGTGGAGGTTTGCTTGGAGGATCCTACAAATTGACGAAGGGGACGCCATCGCTGGTCGAACCCTCCTCGTCTCCCTCCAGTCTGAGCCCGGCAAACAGGTCGCCCTCGTCGAAGCCGTCCCCCCCCCGGGCCCGAAGCCGGAGACAGGATCATGTCGTCCAGCTCCCCACCCGATGAAGGGACGGCACCCACGGTGACGGCGGCAGGAGCGGCCGACTCTGCTGCAGCAGGTTCAGCCGCAGCTGCTTCCGGGTTGTTTGTTGGAGGAGTGGACTCCCCTGTTGGTGTCTGCGGTAGCTCCTCTAGCGCCTCGCAGATGGTTCCAGTAGCGGGGTCCCAACCCTGGGGGACGTCGGTGAACCTGCCGTTCCGGCCCTGAAACTTTACGTACACCGCTCCCAAACATATTGAGAGACGGCGCCCGGACTCCATCAGGGCCGGGATCTGGTCCACAGGCACACCAACCACCACGAACCATGCTGCGGCTTGTTTATCGGCATGCAGAAGTACCCACCTCTTTATGTCGACCCAGGGGTTCTGGTAGCTAAGAGCACGACCAATATTGGTCGGCTCACCGAAGACCCCCTGCTCGTCTGGGATCACGATGCCACATCGTGCTCGCTTAAGGATCTCCGACTGGCTCTTGACGACTAACGAGGTGCTAGTTGGGAGCGACAAGTCGGAGACTGTTTTCCTTAGCCAGGCTAAGGTGTGGTCGTTACCGCACCACAGTTTCAGGACACCCCCGGCGAACATCGGCTTGGCGTTGAAGGTCGGCCCTGGAGTGTCTAGCTTGGGGGAGCAGGCCTCGAGAATGATCTGCTTCTGGATAGCAGCGAGTACCTGGTCCGATACGTCCTTGCTGAGGATCCCCGTGCGGTCGCAGGTGATCGCGACGTCAAGGGTAGCGCTGGCAGCTTGGGCGTAGCTTCGTTGTGGCACCCGTTTGGATTGATCAAGACGCGGCCGCTTGTGCTCCCCCCGAGGTGTCAATGACTCGTTGAGAGCTCGCTTAGCCGCGGCCTTATCCTTCCAATCCGGTCGCTGTGTCTTCTTATGTTCCTCAGCCGGTCTCTCTGGAACACTGGTCGGCGGTCGACTGGGCTCTGGTCGGCCTCAGCCTGCGACCGCTTCCCGGCGGAGAAGTTGAGCTGGCCGCTATTCGGTTTGACCGAACTAGTGGCAACGGACTGCTTATTATGGGAGCCTTTACCTGCCCACCTGCGTGCTTGGCGCCGCTCCTTCCTCGTCAGTCTATCCCTCATCCTGCCCTGTTCTGAGGCAACTGGTGTACCTGAAGGGCCAGAGCAAGAGCAACGGGCTTGTTGAGTACGTTTACCCTTGCCCTTGCGTGTCTGCACTTGCCAGGCGCGTGAAAACGCGTCCTCGGTGCAGCTGGTTGTCTCCGTTTGACCGGAGACGGCCGTCTGATGGGGAGAGGCTAGAGGAGCCTCAGGAGGAGGAGGAGGAGAAGGGTGTTTAGTTTGACGCCCGGTACCGGTGTTACCCGGCACTGGCGTCTGTGAGGAAGGGGTCGGACCGGCAGTGGTATTAGTCGTCGCCGTAGTTCTCGCCCGAGTTTGAGAAGGGTCGGTACTGGTCCCAAGCAGCGCCGACTTCCTTTGTTTGGAAAGGGACTTTGTGGATTTGGTCCTAGCTGTGGTTCTCGCCACAGCCGGACCTGCACCCGCGCTGGTACCCGCGGCGTGAGCCGCAAAGCCACCAGGGGCGAGAGAAGTGCAAGCACCTCCCTTGGGAGTCTCATTGGCTTTCGCCTCCACTCCGGTGTTTGTTTTTTTAACTGGCCTTAAATTGTCCATGTTAAAGTTAATGATAAAATTCATCTCTCTGGCTCCCACCCTCCATGGAGCCCGCACCTGGGAACGTCTCACTATTAAAAGCTCGAACGTTAGGACTACCAGAGAGATATAGGGGCGCAAGGCTGGTTTACAGTGCGACATCGGGTGCTCGATCGGGTTGGCGTAGGGGGTCGAAAAGGCCCACCCCCAACGAACTGATCAACCCTCACTTACACCGTCAGCATGACCTTTACCTACCGCTTCGGCCGTCCGAGGACGGCCTCAGCGGACCTCACGCACCTCGCCTGTGGCCCTCTGACGGGACACTGTGACCATTTCCCTACCCCTGGCTATTGGGTAGGGCCACCGTTTCGCTTGAAATCCAGACCAAAGGGGGCGTGTTGCCTTACGGGCACATTACCGCCAGAGCCGCTCGGCTCAACCCCCCAGGACTCCTTCATCCCCGCTCACGGCGCTCAACTGTGCAGGTCCTAGCACAGGTGATTGTTTACTCCTACTCGCCATCAGCTTATTTTAGTGATAGACGAGCCCGCCACCACCCAATCACAAGGGGTCGCGGTTAGGAGTGGAAATTGGAAAAGTGGAGGTGGAAGGAGTGAGGATGTGGGTAAGGACGGAGTGGGGGGAGGGACTGTGTGAATGGGACAGGAGGGATAAGACGGGAAAGAATGGGGTTACGGGAGCTGGAGAAGGGAAGTGATGACGCCTGGCAGTTTTTGTTACGTCTAATTCTTATGGAATTAGACCAAGAACGGGGTGGCAACCTCGAGAAGGTGCATCCGCCAGACTTGCCTTGAGGATCTACACGACTGTAGCGCTCACCCTCAAGACCCCGCCACCCTGCCACCTCTGAAGGAGGTGGCAGGGTAGGCCTGCATCTATACTACCAAGCAAAGCAAAGCAAAGCATGTCGTTGTGCAACCGCAAAAGCATAAATCCAGACCCTCCCCCATGAAAATGATACAGTGCTCGTAAGATACGTTGGTAAAAAGTAGACTACTTTGTCGGTAAAGTAGTGTCGAAGACGAAAAAACGAGACAGTGTACACAGGATGTACATTGTCTTATTTTTTAAAAAGATGATAGAAATGATAATACGAGAATTCTTGCCACAACCAAAAATATGGACACTATACCAGCTACTATAATTGTAAAAAAAAGTAAATTTGCTTACTTTTAATGAGAAGGAAACTGATTTTATATTCCTGGATGATGAAGACTCTGTTTATTTTGATAATTAGGTCATTATGTATAAGATAGTTGTAGTTGATTTAAAAACAAATAATAGACAGCGCTCCTATATATTTTGTTTTCTTTTATCCCCTTTGAAAATGTATAGGTTTCCTTAATTAGTTTACAATTTCCCCTGAAACAATTAAATGTTTCCAATCACCCCGTAATTTAGTCAATGCAAAATATCGAAGCTTGATGATTTGTTTACATTTACCCCTGCATATTGGTAGACGCTTAGATTAAAATCTTACGTATTTATGAGACTCCAAACAGTGAAAACGAGTTAGCGGAAGTATAATGCTTATCAGCCTGCCTTAAGTGTTCACATTTACCCCAAAATATCATTTTTTATTTTATTTTTATTTATTTATTTAAAGTCAGGGTAAAATGTAAGCACTTCATTTTCAAAACCGATAATGATGCAGTTTAAGCGGCTGATGTTGCAGTTTTAAGATAAATTAATAAACAATCGAAGTAATTAACTCCTCTTTTCTAACGGCCAATATTTTTTTTACAAACGCGTAAGTTTATTAGTCTGTTCAAAAGGTATTTTTCAAAAACGTTTACAATTACCCTGAGCGACCTTACGTAGTTTGTGTAAAAGGTGCTATTTAATGTAATAATATTAGTTTAAATTACGATTTCTTGCTATCTTTTGCTCCCCGAATCAAACACTACCCTATCACACTTTCAATGACAATCCGAATGATTTTGAAGAAAATTCCTGATCCGATGCTTCATAATTATGTAGGTGTGAAAATTGGTATGCTTAAACAACGTAAACAACACAATGAATATTGTTGACAGTAGGCTCGCCCATGGGACTTAAATATAACTGGCGAAATGTGGGTATACTACAGGTACACCTCTGCCCAACACTTCGGGGAAGCAAGGCGTGATGTTATGTGTATGTGCGAATGTCGTTGAATATTGTCAAAATGAAAGGCATTAGCATCGTGTGTTCCGAAATTTTTGACCGCAGTCGAAACAGAGAGACGTTGCGTTTTATGATAATAAATTAAATTATGGGATAAGTTAATGATGCAATACCTTTATATCTGACTACTGCAAAGCCAAAGGAGGATTGTGATTTTAGCAGGGTACATGATGTTCATCTGTTCCCTCATATCTCCTAAACTACTCGTCGTTTTTTGAGAAACGAGGTACTTTGGAAGTTATCGTCTTGTTGTTCCGCGGGTTAAACCCAAAATGGCGGCTTATAGCAGATGTTAAGTGTTACTGAAAAAAAAAATTATGAATAATACCTATGTATATCTTGCTTGGTATTTAATGAAAGGTCTTTCTGAAAATACATTGGTTATGTATAATTAATGTATTACGTTGATACATGTCTTAACCCCACATGAATAAAACAATAAGTCTTGTATACTTCTCTCTGACTGTTCTCAATAACACTAAAAACTCTTCTAAAATGTTATGTAGGCTGCTTAAAAAATCATAGGTATCAAATTCCATTTGCTACCTACCCTCAATTATCCCTTAACCCAAAATAATTGAAATAAAAAAGGGTTATTGGTCGACTCGCCCGGATCGGGCGCATCGTCATTTTTAAATAATATTATTTTTAGGTGGCGCTTCGCACGAAGTTATTTTATCTGTGGACGAATCGACAATAATGCGTATTAGGCAATTGGCACGTTTTGAATTTATATGCAACTGTCTTCTGCCCGCGACTTCGTCTACGTGAAATTTCTTGTCCCCCCGACACTCACCCGCTTACCGTTCTTTCTGACTTTTTTTCATTTTGCTCGGCTCCTAAGGTTTATAGCGTGATGTTAAATAGACTAAAACCTTCCTCAAGAATTGGGCTATCAAATGCAAAAAGAATTTTTCAAATCCGACTGGTAGTTCCAGAGATTATCCCCTACATACAAACTTACAAACTTACCTCTTTTTAATATCAGTGTAGATAAAGTTTCGAAAAAAGTACACTAGCGCACAGAAGTGATAAGACTGTAGTAAAACATGTAGAAATATTAAGTACGAAAAATTCATAAATTATCATTTAAATTAAAGGTGTGAAACTCATAAAAAAGAAAGTTAAAACCCAACAACCGACAAACACGACAATTAAAAATGTATACGGTGTCTTACCGTAACAAAATAACATCGGTTTTTCTATTGACATCAGGTACCTAATTATTAAGTAATGACGTGCTATTTTTGTCGTAGTTAGGTTTTAGTTTTTAAACATAATTCTATACAGTATAACGAAAGTAAGTAATTATATAAAAGTTTTGGGCGATGTTTGGAATTCAATAATTATACGATTTGAGTAGATATATTTTCTACAACAGCAACAATAGGAATTTTAGGTAAAATCGGTACTTATCGGCAACGTTGCATATTTCCAACTAGCTGTTGCCCGCGGCTTCGCCCGCGTGGATATCTATAATTTCCTAGTTGAATCGGATTTTGTTCACAATTTCATGGGTTTTAATTTTTTTGCCCGGAACCTTAATTATTTTTCTAAAATAAAAGTACCCTAAGTTACTCCTTATAAAATCAGCTATCTGCCAGTGAAAGTCCCGTTAAAACGGTCCAGCCGTTTCGGAAATTAGCTGGACAGACAGACAAAAATTTTAAAAAATTGCTTTTTCGTTCGTTTCGTAGTATCGTATATACTGTCATATGCATTTAGTAATTTTAACATTACAAACAGACACTTTAATTTTATTTATTTGTACCTTTTTAAGTATATATATCGATAAACTAAAAACTGTTTGAGGGTCGTTGCTAAAGTGTTCATAACATATGTAGCTTGTCACGTTGTATTCAATATTCTCATCTATTTTCAGCTAAAATGTATGCAGTACCCAGATATGTATATCCAAAAATCCGCAAACCTGAGACTATTTTAGACACCTATTTAAAAAATAGATATCAATTTCTACTGATATTTAAGATATGCTAAGTGCGTGATATAGTAGGTCTGAATCAGAAATATCCATTGTAAATACAAAAAATGTGGTAAACTTATTTATCGTCATCTTCCTGCCCTTGTCCCATGTTGGCACAACACGTTTTCTCTTTCCATTCTCTCCTGTCAACTGTCACGCTATCATTCATTCCCTTCATTCCTCACACAATCCATCCATCTTTTCCTTGGCCTTCCTCTCCCTCTCCATCCGTCAACATTTATATTCATCACTCTTTTAGTCACATGCGTTTCCTCCCTCCTCAAACGATTTCCTTTCAACTTTTCTGTCACTGGCGCCACTTTCAAACTTCCCCTAAGATAATTACAATGTTCCCCGAAAGTCTTACCAACTAGCCCAATTTTACGGTAGTCGAAATATTACCAGAAATAAAATGGAACACAGTCAATTTAATTTAATGATCCAAGTAACGTTTCATGCAAAACGGATCATTATCATTTATCATTCAAAACAATACGAGCCCGTATTATGGTTGCGAATGTATCAGAGAGAAATACTTATAATTGATACGGCATCGGCACATTTATAACCATTTTTGTTCATGTTGGGTCCAATTAAGGATCACGGATGTTAAAGGAGGTACCTTAATGTATTTGTTTATTCGTGACGTTTGTGAGAAAATAAAATTCAGTGGCGGTAATAAATTGTGAATTCGTTTCCTGTTATACCCGGTACAGAAAACTGCTAATAGTTTGCTGTTTGGGTTCCTATGGACAGATGTTATGGAAAGAGCAATGCCCGCTATCGCCATGTTAAAACGCGACCACTTAGTACTACCTTTTCGCAAATCGCGGGCATCCTTCTGACATCGTTTTGGGGATAACGTCAGAAGGATGAACAGCAGCGAGTTAGTGCTAACTTAAACTTATTCAACAAGGATGAAACTGACGAAACCACTACAAAAAGCGACTACACTGCGTTCAAAATTTTGTTACCAAACATGTTAACAAACATGGGTATTTGGATAAATTAATACCTGCACATAACATTCAAGGGGCCAACCACCACCTCTTAAAGCAGTATTATTTTAATGTTGCTTCAGTGTGAGAAAGAAATGGAGCTATATAGGACGTCTAGCTCCATCTCTTTCCCACAATGAACTAAGATTACAATAATACTGCTTTAAGAGGTGGTGGTCTAGCTCCTGTTAGCGCTGCAACCTTCTTTTCTTTTATGACTTTTTCAATAGTGTGTAGTTACTTTACTATGAAATAAATATCCCATCGACTCGAAAAGAAGAAGACTGAAAAAAAACTTAATTTACTCTAGAATAAAGTTGATATTTGTTTAAGTGGAAAAAACATCAACGGGAAACAAGGATTTCAATAGACTTTAGGTCATTGAAATCCTGCCGAAATTGAAGTCTGCCGTTCATTATTTGTACACCAGCAACGCCTTCTTTATCCATGCAAACTTTCCTCCCCTATTTTACTCCCTTAGGGGTTGAATTTCAAAAAAATCATTACTTTTCCTTGTCTATATTATAAAGTGAAACTCTGTGCAATATTTCAGGTTTCTAGGTCCAAGGGTGATGAGTCAGTCAGTCAGGACTTTTCTTTATAACACGCTTTTATTAGCTTCACTTGTAACTAACCAACTAACTAATAATGTAAAAAAAAATTTTGGAAGTCAATTTTAACTTACATATAAAAATTGTACTTTAGACTTGTTAACTAAAAGAAGACCTCTGGTGTGGGACGCAACCTGTGCGACACCC
Organism: Fissipunctia ypsillon; assembly: GCA_947568875.1. Taxonomy (NCBI): domain Eukaryota; kingdom Metazoa; phylum Arthropoda; class Insecta; order Lepidoptera; family Noctuidae; genus Fissipunctia; species Fissipunctia ypsillon. Next base: position 17,770,850 of record OX387660.1, on the reverse strand, counting down.
TTGCGCCGTCTCATGTTCCAAGCACGGCGTGCTGTGCTGGCGCCGCTGCTGCGGCTGCTGAGACCCTAAAACAGCGCAAATACTGTAACCTTATCGGTAACTACAGTTTTGAGCCGTTCGGGGTCGGAACACTCGGGTCTTGGGGCCCGAGTGCGCGTCTCCTTTTTAAGGAAATTTCTCGCCGACTGGTCAACACTTCACGTGACCGGAGGGCTGGCTCATTCTTTGGCCAAAGAATTAGCATTGCTGAACGTGGCAATGCTGCCAGTCTTCTGGGCACGTTTCCAGATGACAGCGATGCGGACGAGTACTTCGACGCCTAAGCGTCCTTTTGTTTTTGTATATTTATTTGTAAGTATACATTTTGTAGCGAAAAAAAATAAAAGGAAAAACACTTTTTCACCGCAACACATTTAATTTTGTTATTTAAAAAAAATAGAAAAAACATTGCAATTTAGTATAAAAAGTAAAAAAAATGAATATTTAAAGTATACAAAAGTTGCTGGTCGATTTATGTAAAAAAAAGAAGATAATTAGCAGAGAACTTTGGTTCGATAGGGTAAAGTACGCGAATATCAAAAGAAAAAAGACGTCCTAACAGGTCGATTGCAATCGCTATTAGGTAACGCTCTCAAAATAAACCGTAAAGGGAAAAAAGATCAGAGAACCAAGGTATCTCGCATTTTGCAGGCTTGAAAATTTAAAATAAAATAGTGAACGAATTAAAAATTTGCAGAGTCGAGAGTTACTAACTACGTTACTTAGCTAGTATGTAAAAATATCGTAAAAAAATTGTTATCCAACGTAATTACGTCCGGCGAGGTGTCGTAGACAGCAGGAGCTGGCTCTCTGGCTCAGGAGTAGGTGCTGGCTGAGTGGTCCATGTAGTTGTGTGGCCTTCGTAGCTGGATGCGGCCAATTACTCCGCGTTGACCAACGATGTCAAGCGTTTATTTGGGCCAGAACCTGGAGGCCGAAAGACGGCCTGTTCTAAACGGATTCATCATCTGCCTAGCCTTTTCCCAACTATGTTGGGGTCGGCTTCCAGTCTAACCGGATGCAGCTGAATACCAGTATTTTACATGGAGCGACTGCCTATCTGACCTCCACAACCCAGTTACTGGGTAATACGATACCCCTTGGTAAGACTGGTTGTCAGACTTTCGGGCTTCTGACGACCCGTAACGACTGTCAAAGATACACGAATGACAGCCGGGACCAACGGCTTAACGTGCTTTCCGAGGCACGAAGGGGTCTTGATATGTAAAGATGGTCACCCATCCACGGACCAACCGTGGCAAGCGTAGCTTAACCTGACCGATCGACCCATGCGGCTGTTATTTTTTAGCCACAAGCCCCCCCCTGTTCTAAACTGATTAATCCAGGTAAATTAAGACGAACTTCCCGACTTAAACCATGGAGTATGGGGTTCGTACTTGAAAGAAACGTTCCAAAAGTAAAAGACAAGACCGACGTCGAAAGCAACTTTGCTTTTATTATACAACAGAAAATACGATTTCACAAATTACACGTAAATTTTAACGACAAATTACACGTAAACTTTTTGCAACTGACGCACAGTACTGAAAAAAAAGAGGATCCATCTGTCAGAAAAAAAATAATTCGAATCACGAAATAAAAAGGTAAAAATATATCGACAAGAATCAATGACAAACGGAAAAAAGGTTGACATTAAAGAACCAAAAAGTTTTGACATGCAGAGTTATGCTGCAATTTGTTCATACAAGTCAATTTAATTATTTTATAATTTTTAGTGCGTGATAAAAGCGTATGTTTTATTTTATTATTTTAAAGTACATATTTTTACTATTTATAATTACAGATTACGTTCCCGTCGGAATTTCCGACCTGCAGGCGAGTGAAGTCACTGGCAAAGGCTACTAAAAACAAATTTGGCTAGACAATGCTCATCAGGAGATGATTTGTTTTTTATTACGTCCAGAAGCTAGACCACCACCTCTTAACGCAGTATTATTTTAATCTTACTTGAGTGTGGGAAAGAAATGGAGATAGACGTCCTGTATAGCTCCATCTCTTTCTCACACTGAAGTAACCTTAATATAATACGCTTTAAGGTGTGGTGGTTGGCCCCCTGTTCAGTCTTTCTTGAGGGGCTTGTGACTAAACAATAACAGCCGTACAACAGGTCGGTCGAAGGTTAAAAGTCGCTTGCCACGGCCGGTTCGTGGATGACCATCCTTTACATTTCAAGACCTCTCCGTGGCTCAAAAAGCATGTTAAGCCGTTGACCCCGGCTGTCGATCGAATATCTTTGACAGTTGTTAGTCAGAAGCCGAAAAGTCTGCCAATCAGTCTTACCAACGGGTATCGTGTTACCCAGATACTGGGTTGTGGAGGTCAGATAGGCAGTCACTCCATGTATTATTAGTATTCAGCTGTATCCGGTTAGACTGGAAGCCGAACCCAACACAGTTAGCAAAAGGCTAGGCAGATTGATTTTTGACTGTTCAGCCTTTTTAGGGTTCTGTAGTCAAAAAAGGAACCCTTATAGTTTCGCCATGTCCATCCGTCCGTCCGTCCGCAGCTTAGCTCAGAGACTCTTACTACTAGAAAGCTCTAATTTGGCATGGATATACATTTAATCACACCGAAAAAGTGGTAAATCATCATTTCATCATCATCACACGTAAAGTGGGGATGTTTTTTTTTCTCGTCTACCCCATGGTGTGGGGTGTTGTTGGATAGGTGTTCCAAAAATATTGCGGGCTTGTGAAAACAATTTTTCGATTAAGGGATCCGTTTCTGAAATTTAAAGATTTAAAATGCTAATTTTTGTTAGTGTCTCCAGCCCCTGCCAGCTAAACGGACAGTTTTGGGTATGTGAAAAAATTCACGGTAGTAGTATATACAACGAAGTTAAAAGGAAAACTATCACAACTAAGTTGGCTTTACAAGTTAACGAGTAATAGTCGACCAACTTACATTTGCAGTTGGAATGTATGAGAGAACTTGTTTTTCAACTACAATGTTAGGTTTGTTCTTGGGATAAACTCATCCCAACTACGGAACCCTTCGTTGTGCGTGTAGTCTCGCTACTCTAATAATTGTACACGCGGTTACATATCAAGCTATACATTTCTAGTATAAGCTGATCTCGCATTTTATAGGATATCTGTACAATGAGAGGTCAACTTATACCGGAAATGTAGCTTGATATTTGTAGCCGCGTGTACTATTCAGGCCTAGAATAATTTGGATTGTCGCCAATTCCGACTGAATGAGGCCGACATTAACAATGTCACTAGTAGGCACCTACTTCTGTTATATGATATATTTCACGTATTTTGTATAAGCGAAACTGGTTCTATAAATTGTTTGAATGGTCTTGCTATAGAAGTCTCCAAGTTTTTCTATTGGAAAGACTCGCTTTTGTAATATCAGTACCTATCTCAATTGTGTAAGCACTAAAGACATATTGAAATATACTTACGATAGACGGGACAAAGCAAACAATATCAAAATCTACCTACAGTTTATTGTCATTTTAATCCTACTTAATATTATAAATGCTAAAGTTTGTGAGGATGGATGGATGGATGGATGGATGTTTGTTACTGTTTAACGCAAAAACTCCTGAAAGGATTTGGATGAAACTTAGCACACAGATAGGTTATAACCTGGATTAACACATAAGATGCTTTTTATCCCGTTATCTCTATGGTATCGAAACTTATGCGGGTGAAACCGCGGGGCGCTGCCAGTATTTTATAATTTACTGAGTATTTAGAAAAAATAAATAATTTTCATAATTAAATGTGTAAATAATAATTATATTGAAGTAAACGAAGCAATATGAGTATGTACGGATCGTAGCAGGTGGCGTTCAGGAGTTTTTGCCTACCCCATTGGAAGAAGGCGTGAGAAGAGACATAAGTGTCAAAAAATCAAAATCAAAATATTTTATTTCACATAACCCTACATGGGCACTTATGAAACGTCAGAAGCTAGGTGCACGGTTCCAATTGGTCGTTTCCTATGGAGAAGAACCGGCAAGAAACTCCACGGTTACTCGTGTATCGTGTTAAAATTGTTTTTTTTTGTAATTTTGCTATAATATTATGCTAGATTCTTCTGATAGCCTCTCTACAGCATGTATCAGAAAGATGTGGTCATAATTTTAAGGGTGTGGTACCGACCATCAAAAAACAACTTTCTCCATGGGACCAACATCGTACAAAATGACAAAAAAATATTAGCTGTCCCATACATTTCGATCCAGTATGTAAAGTTTTGTATGGGATCTGATACACGTGTAGTTTATAGTATCTTAAATAGGAACTCACTCATCACCACAAATTCACAATAATATTATAAGCAATGGGTGAAAGGAAATGAAAGGATTGTAATTGCGAGCGTGTTACGGAATTAGGCTGCAGCTTACTGCTTATCATGCATGAACGCCATAGACGATGTTCTTAGCAATTTTCAATTATTATTTTTTTGCTAGATGCGAAAAAAACATTTTTACAAAAAGAAAACAATCGGCTTTCAAAAAAAAAAATACAACAAGCTGTCTTTCGTTTTCTGCCACCGACTTCCAAAATTTTATTAATTTTTCACTTTGTAGTGTTTTTTTTTTGTACAACGGTTGTTTTTTTTTGTATTTTTTTTTTATATTTCACTTTTTTGTATTGGTACTTTTTTTTTTTTTTTTTTTGTGGATGGGAAATCATCAAATGACTTCTCCCGCTCTGGGCGGAGCGGGAGGGCGTGTCAGACTTTTACTGACTAAAACCCACCCGTGTTCCTTCTGTTGCCTGTGCCGGGGCCACGGTAACTCTTTCGAACATCCCGCAACCCTAGCTGGCATCGGCCCTAGCGGACCCCGTCAATAGTGCTGACATCTCTTTGAGGCGCGCGTGGAACACGACGCGCCGTCGACTCGGGCCTGGTCCTTACCGGACGGCGAGCTACCCATTGCTCGCCGTCCGCAAGCCCGCGCCTACGGTGGCCGGGAATCGGCTGCCGATTCCCGACGCCCAGGGCGTCTCCTGCGGCGACTAGGGGCGTGAGGGTGCAAAGCTTGCCTCTCCCTCACGCGTCCCGCCTCCTCCTTCACGAGCATTACTGCTTCGCAGAAGGAGGTAATGGCTTCCCATGCACTCTCGCTCCGTACCATGGCCTGGACCAGGGCCGGACGCGAGAGATCGCCGCCGCCGATCGCTTCCGCGAGGACACGGCGGTGCCCCGCCCAAGCCGGGCAGACTTCCACCGTATGCTCCACCGTGTCCTCCGGGCGATCCACACAGTGGTGACACCCGGGCGTTTCCTCCCGCCTTATCCGGAACAGGTACCTCCCGAAGCACCCGTGTCCGGTGAGGACCTGCGTCAGGCGGAAGGTGAGGACGCCGTGGCGCCTCTCCAGCCACTCCTCAAAGAGGGGACTTATCGCCGCAATTGTGGCGTGCCCAGCGCTGGGTTGCGACAATCGCACTCTCCATGCCGCCATGAGATCTTGCCGGAGCTCTGTCCGCCGTGCCGCGATTTCTCGCGGCAACGGAGTTACGCCCCGGCGTCCTGCCTCCTCGCGCCACTCCCAGATGTGCGCGAGGACTTTTGCCTCCAGATCCCATGGCGGTAATCCGGCAAGGAGGTTCGCCGCCTCCCCGGAGACCGTGCGGTATCCCCGGGCTAACCGGATGGCCATGACCCTCTGGGACGCGTTCAACCGACGGACCGGTCGCCGCCTCACGGAACGCGCCCACACCGGAGCTCCGTAAAGGGCCATGGACCGCACGACCCCCGCGTAGAGCCTCCGGCAGGAGGCGTTTGGACCCCCCAGATTGGGCAGGAGCCGCCCCAAGGCAGCCCCGGCCCGCTCCAGTCTGGGAGCCAAACGTCGGAAATGCTCCACGAAATTCCACCGGCTGTCGAGGACGAGTCCCAGGTACTTCATCGTCGACTCGACACCGATGAGAACCCCTCCTACCGTTATTTGGGAACCCGATGGTGGCGCGTTCCGAGGACCATGAAAACACATGGCCTCGGACTTGTGCAAGGCCACCTCGAGTCCCAATTGCCGGATCCTCTCTACGATTGTCGCAACCCCGCGTGCCGCTAATTCGGCCGCCGCCTGGTGCGACCTCCCCTGCGCCAGGACCAGCGTGTCGTCAGCGTAGCAAACTACGCTGACGCCACCAGGGAGGTCGGCGCGCAGCACCCAGTCGTACCCGATGTCCCACAGATGCGGTCCCAGAACCGATCCCTGCGGGACACCGCACGACATCTCTCGCCGGTTCCACTCTCCCCGGTGACCGGGGTAGATGACGGCCCTGTCCGTCAGATAGGCCTCGACCACGCGACAGAGGTAGGTCGGCACTCGGTGATACCGGAGTGCCTCCCTGATGCAGCTCCAGGGCAGGGTGTTGAAGGCATTGGCGATGTCTAGAGACACCGCCAAGACGACCCCACCCCGGGCCACAGCATCCCCCGTCGTGAGGGCTCGTACGCACATGATGGCGTCCACCGTAGAGCGCCCCTTGCGGAAACCAAACTGGCTCTCCGCCAAATCCGGCCCCACCCTCACCAGCCGCCCGACAAGGCGGTCTGCAATGACTCTTTCAAAGAGCTTGCCCACCTCGTCGAGCAGCACGATGGGCCGGTAAGCGGACGGCGAGTCCGCAGGGCGCCCCGGTTTCTTAATGAGGACCAGTTTCCCTGTCTTCCATTGAAGCGGGAACTGGCCCCTCTCCAAGCATGCGCTTAGGAGCCCCCTTAGTCGAGGCCCGAGAGCCTCCAAGGCCAGGACCCAGGCTTTTCCAGGTAAGCCGTCGGGTCCTGGGGCGGTATTCTTGGCATTCAGCCTGCGCACCGCCACTCTCAGCTCTACCTCGGTCACCTCCGGAGCATCGTCGTCATCGTCGGCTGCGTGGTCCGCATCCGACACCGCAGGAGGCGGAGCCATGGGCGGGGGAGTATGTTCCCCTCGCAAAGGGAACAGAGCGCTCACCACGTCCTCCACGAGCTGGGGCCGGAGACTCTGCGTCAGCGGGGGAGCCCATGGGCGGAGTTTGTTCCGCACCATTTTATACGGGCGTCCCCACGGATCCCTGTTCAGAGCCTCCAGCGACTCCTCGCGGGCCAGTCCCTTGGCCCGCAGGATCTCCGCTCGGAGGGCGGTCTTCGCCGCTCTGTACCCCTCGTACAGCTCCGCCTGAATGGCTTCCGTATCCGGAGGGCGGATACGGAGCCTGCGGTGTCTGGTGTACCGGCGTCGCGCAGCAACGCACGCGTCGCGCAGAGACGTCAACTCCGGCGACCACCAGCACACCTGGCGCCGGGCGCGTCCGGGCCGGACCCGGGGCATTGCCATGTCGCATACTTCGGACATGGCCTCCCGGAACCACCCCGCCTCGTCATTGATGTCAGCAGGCCTGTCCGGTGGTGACACCCAGGCCTGCACGATCGAGGCTTCCAGGAGGTTGTATTGGTACTTACCAAGCAAATTCGTGTAAATAAATACATTTTTATTTTCCAGTTTTACAATTTACATTTACCACTTGATATAAAATATACCATATTAAATTTTGTCTTATAAATTGTATACCACTAGCTATGCAAAATAACATCATGAACAACACAAGATGAAACATAAATAACGCACAACCTCTTAAAGAGTCAATAATGAGTTTATTATGAACAACTTTTACAACCCAACCTGAAATCGCGAAAAAGATCTGCTGTTCCCTACATTTATGTTCGCATAACTCGTCAAAATGTAGGGAGCAGCTGATTATTTTTTCGCGATTTCAGGTCATGCCCTTTCAATTGACATGAATGAAAGGGCTTACTGTGAGGATCTGACTTTTTTATAATTTTAAAATAATTTGTTTTTCGAGGTCGGTTAACAATGAGTACTTACATAAGTACTTAGGTACTCTTTTATACCGTTATAAGTAAATAACCCCGAATTTTCATTCAGAATCTTTTATTCGACGAGTTTCTTGAAAATAAATGTGCACCCGTAACAGATAAATGTTTCCAAAGGATTAGGTTCAAAAAGAGTTTAATAAAAGGTCTAGATCACTTGATTGATTTTTTGTACGTCGGTTTAGTGATAATGGTCTAACACATCATTACAATTTTGACTCCGTGACAATGAAAATTTTCTTTGAGCCGAAGTTTGAAAGAACATTAAAAAAATATTACTTGCTCATATTATTTTTCTCCATCATTTGTTTTTCAATAAAGAAAAGATAACGCATTAGTTTAGCGAGCTGTCTTTTTAACCGACGAAAAAAAAGTGAAAGGTTCTCAAGTCGACGCGTATATTTTTTTTTTATGTCAATTCTTTTTTTTTTATTTGAAAGGGTAGCCTCGAAGTTGGTACCATTAAAAATTGAATTACAAGATTCACCCCTAAGGGTAGAAAAAAGGCTTTGTTGATTTTTCATCTACTGAATTTTCACTTGTTGACCGATTCTGTTGAAACTTTGACGAACGTTGGCGAAGTGCCAACAATACCAAACTGAAAAAGTCAAAAATTTCCACAAACTGAAAAAACGTTTAATTTCTTGATAAGTTAAAAAAATTAGTTAATATATAATTTAGAATAATAATAATGTAGGTATGATTTACGTATTATGCTGCATTCGTATATTTTATGATAGTGTAGAATAACGCCTTTAAAATCAAAACAAAAAAAATAGTTTATACTTCGCCGTCGATATCACGGGATTCGCGAAAACCCAATTTTTATTTATTTTTGAAAATTTCCCAGAATTCGTCAGTAAATATCACTTTTCACTAAACTCGCTAATTGAATGACCTTCGTTGCTATTCCTTTAGATAACTTATACTTTAACAAACATTTCGATGTAACCACATTTTCTAAAACATCAAACAGTTAACAGATAAAGGAAGAAGTTTATTAAACATTTTCAAAAATCATCTGTGTACATGAACCTTGTCACCAGTTATCTCAAAACTTTACTATGACATAGTAAAATTTCATCTCGCCGACTCAAAATTAATAATTCACATTAATTTAAGAGCTAATTTAATTTAAAACTGAAAGGTTTATTTTTTGCTTTTCAATTTCTTTTTACGTCGGTTTAATTATTTATTTTTATTTATTTATATATACTATTGCACACCAGATTATACATTTTTTCTTTTTAATTTATTATAAAATTTTATTTTTAACATTGCACCCCGCATTAGGGTAGGTATTACCCGGGTTAGGGTAATTACATTATCAGATGAAGTTCGCACGGACGCGCAAATAACGCGGCGGGATTTTCTCGGTGTTGAGCCGAGCACTGAGAATCCAACAGAGTGCATCGTGCACTCGTGGAAAAACACACTGTTGGATTTTCAACTCTCGGCGTTAAGCAGAGCGTTGAAAATCCTGTGCGCGATAAAATCTCCGAATTACATGTCGAAGATGCTCGCGATTGCGGTCACTATCTCGATACCTCAATGTCGATACTCGAAATTTCTACACGGAGGGCGGTGCGAACACGTCGGTTCATTCACATCAGGGGGCCAACCACCACCTCTTAAAGCAGTATATTTTAATGTTACTTCACTTACACACTGAAGTAAGATTACAATAACACTGCTTTAAGAGGTGGTGGTCTAGCTCCTGGAAGCTCAGTAGCTCAGTCGTGTGTTTGTGGTGTACCTACTCCAGAAGAACATGTTGTCTCTTGGTAGTGACAGTGACGATGAATTCATGTCAGCAAGCGGAAAATGGTGGCTACTTGCTAATACGCCTAATCGATGGCATAGTGCACAGGCACATCCAGTGAATCAAATGAAGCAAAATCTTTGTCCACCGGATGATCCCTTGTGCTTGTTTTTCTTTCCCCGCTTATCCCACAAAGCTGGAATATTAAAAATCAAATCAATCAGCACCTCGTTATCCATATTTCAATTCACACAAGTAAACTAAGGCGAACTGATTTGACCAATCACGAGTCAGATCACATCGATGCTTGCCGTCGACCGCAATGTAAAAACAAAATACCCAATACATAACATAACATCACGCCTTGTTTCCCCGAAGGGGTTAGGCAGAGGTGTACCTATAGTACACCCACATTTCGCCAGTTATGTTTAAGTCCCATGTAACAGGGGGCGAGCCTATTGCCATCTACCGGGCACAAATCCAAATTCCAGATAGAAAAACCCAATAGCACTTTGCCCGACCTGGGAATCGAACCCAGGACCTCATGCTCAGCAATAGCGCTTGCGGCCACTACACCAACGAGGCAGTCCCTAAATACCTAATGTATTTCGTTTTCACGTAGGCATCGAGGTAAACCCCTAAGCAGCCCCGATGTATCGCAGTGAGGTATCCATCGGCATGTGCGTGCGTGTTTATTAGCATGCATTTGTTTTTTAAGCTCGCTACTTAGATGTCACCTACATCTAGGTAGCGAGCTTAACTGCGATCACGAGAGTTGTATCTTCGACATGTATTTACCCTTAAGGGGGAAGCGCCAAGGTAGCCCGCGAAATTCAAATTTTCTTACGATTTTTGCAATTTGCAGCTCAGTATCAGTAATACAATTCCTTAAGTTAGTTTAAACCTGAAATGTTAATATTTCATGAAATAGTCATTCAATATAATTACTTTGTCTTAGAGAGTTGTATTGATGACTTTAATTATTATAATTGTTTAAATACATATTTGTTACGGTCGCGAATCATATTTTAATCAACATACAACCTAATACTGACCTGCAAATTGCAAAAAACGTAAGAAAATTTGAATTTCGCGGGCTACCCTGGCGCTTTCGCCTTAAGTACTTACCTACCGCAAGCGCTGGGCGCGCGTACAGTACTTACCGGAATCTATAATGGGGTAGACGCTACATAAGAAAATAAGAAACAATATTGAATTTTAACTATTCAAGTCAAGTGGACATTGCTTATTTTTATTTGCCTATCACACGGTAATACATTATGTGTTACTAGTAGCGCCTCACGGTTTCATCCGCATAAGTCTCGATCCCATAGGGATATCAGCATTGATATCGGGATAAAAGTATTCTATAAGTTAATCCAGGTTATAAATTATCTGATTGCCACATGGTTTTGTAGATTTTTTTTCTCAATCGGCGTTAGCCAGGGAAATTAGTATTAAGTGCTTCGAGTCGGCTTTAAGGCTCCTTCAAACAGGCGTGACATACAACGCGAATCGCACGGGACAAAAAGACACCGCGTGTCGCGCGACGAGCGGTGGCTTTGTGTCGCGCCTGTTTGAAGGAGCCTTTAGGCTATTGGCATTGGAAAAAAAGGCTTGTAAAAGGACGGATTTATAACCTTTTAGTGTGGGACGCAACTTGTGTCGACACTCTTGCGCCATCCCATCTTCCCGGCTCGGCGTGCTGTGCTGGCGCTGCTGCTGCGGCTGCGGAAAACCTCAAGCGGCGAAAGTATAATAACCTTATCGGTAATTATATTTTCGAGCCGTTTGGGGTTGAAACCCTCGGGCCGTGGGGTCCGAGCGCTCATGGTTTGTTTAACGAAATCTCCAAACGGCTAGTTGACACTTCCCGTGACCCAAGGGCCGGCTTTTACCTTGGCCAGAGGCTAAGCATTGCCATACAACGTGGCAATGCCGCCAGTCTCTTGGGTACATTACCAGTCAACAGCGATGCGGAGGAATTTTTCGACGCCATATTTTAGTTTGTGAATAGTTTTAGTTAAGTTAGGATATAATTTTGTTATTTTATTAATTAATTAGTTATAAGTTAAAATATTAATGTATTGAAAAAATAAAAAACTAAACAATAAACCATTTATGACTTACCTATATCAAAGTAGGTTATTAACCCATCATTTATAAACAATAATTATTAATTGCATGTTGGTGATATTTTTGAATTTTGTCACAAAACGAGTACAAAGAGCCTCATTGAAGGATTTTAATATTCGTTTTGAACCCCAACAGGTAGATGGGAAATAGCGTTTTCCTACACCAACTAACTATGAATAACTATAATTACGTATTACCTAGGTACTGACCGCAATTTCCAATGATGCCAATACATTTTTAGGGTTCCGTACTACTTCAAAAAGAAAAACCGGAACCCTTATAGTATCACCTCGTTTTCCATCCGTCCGTCTGTCTGCCTGTCTGTCAAGACCCTTTTTCTCAGGAACGCGTGGAGTGGAGTATCACGTTGAAATTAATATCAAGTACGTAGGTCGATCTCTTAGAGATCTATAAAAATCAAGCTTCTAAGCCAACGCAATAAAAAAATACGGACATTTATGCGACATATTTTGATACTCGCAAATAAATCGTTGACCTAGAATCATGAAATTTGGCAAGAAGCAAGGTCTCGCAGCACAAGAGTACAAGCAAAGGAAAAAGTCCGAAAATCTTTAATTAATTTGTAGTTGTTTTATCATTTTTTTGGGGTCACAAACTTCCATTTGCAGTTGAAGAATTCACCGTGACGTATATCGATGTATGGATGGGAGAACATTTTTTAACTACAAAGTTAAGTTTGTCCTTCAATCCTAGATACCTACCAATGTTGTACATGCATTTATACATTTCCTAAAAAAATCGAAACTCGATTCCCGTAATAGACGAACTATCTACATATGAGTTTGTATGGAACCCTCGGTGCGCGAGTCAGACTTGCACTCGTTCGGTTTTTTTTAAAGAGGTACCTTATATTTAGAATACCTGCTTTTTGCATCAGAAGTGTTTAACCTGGAATCGGTCCCCGTCGGTAAAACTGTTAAGAGAGCTGTCACATTTTGTCACCTCTCTCGCTCACACGGGACCAAATTTTTAAGAATGTTAAATGAAAAGACGCTTTATTGAAAAATGTAATCAATTGGGGAACTAATATTCAATTCAATTCAATTATTCTTTATTGCAATCCATATAATAAATCATATTAATTTAATACATAATGATTACAACACATTTCTATTGTTATCTAATAAACTCAGCTCAATAAGTATTGTGATCTGTTTTTGAGACGAGTTAAATAAATGCCACAATAATAATGTGTTTTCAATAATTACCTATTAAATTAATATTATTTATTAGTTGACAATTGATTACATTTTTCAATAAAGCATCTTTTCATTTAACATTCTTAAAAATTTGGTCCCGTGTGAGCGAGGTGACAAAATGTGACAGCTCTCTTAATTGGGCTTTTGAGTTTTTTGCTTTCGGAATTTCTGTCCGAATTGGTGATTCAAAATTCATTAGGTTATTAATATAAATAGATAGGTAAGTTGTACATAAGTAGGTAGGTACGTCAAATTCTTCGTGCTAAGCCTTTTATGCTGCTCGGAACGTCGGAATGTGTGGAACAAGATGTTGTAGGAAAAACCGTAGTACCTACCCACTTAGGAAATTACTGTCAAACTAAGTTGAGCTATACGGTAGGTAAATAGGTTTTGTAGGTTAAAATGGCGAAGTGAATAAATTATAATGTGGCCACTGTATTTTCCAGACAAGGAAAATGAAACATACATAATTCATTTTTAAGGAAACAGGAAAATTGTTACATTTCCTTACATTAAAATAGAAGCAAGCAAAATAAAGACAAATTCTTTTTTTACGAGCAGCAATCACGAACTTAGTAAGGTTCTAAGTAGGGTTCCGTACCAAAGGGTGTCAATGTCGTGGCCAGATCTTAGAATTGATCATTTCATGAAATGGTTGTATTTCATGAAATAGAACCTCGACCGCTGGCCACATCATGATGTGGTCTGGCCAGATCATTGAACACTCAACGTTTAACGATATGAACAATTAAACGCACGACTACTTCATGATGTGGTCAAACATTAGTAATCATATCGTAAAATAGTTAGATTATCCACCGGTAGAGGCGTTAATTCACTTTGTTTTTGTTGTGCATCTATTCCTATTCCAATAATTCCGAAGTAACTGCGACCAACTTGGGTGTAGTGCTCGCCGGCCGCTGCCGCGGCACCGCTCGCTTCGCTCGCTCGGCTCGCACGCGGTTGGTCACAGTTCTAACCTAACCTAACCCATTTGGTCGGGTTACCAGTGGCGTGAAAAGCAATTACTTTGCGATATACCCAGCGGTTAGCTGGGAATATCGATAAATAGGTTGCTTTCGTCACGATATAGCCATTTCTACGATCGGACCACGACACATACCCTACATTAATGATATGGCTAAACAACGACTGACAATCATTAAACATTGACGTTTAAACCAATTACGTTTAGGCCAATTTTAGCTGGCAATTTCATGAAATGACCGAACACTTCATGAAATGATCAATTCTATGATCTGGCCATGACATCAACAAAAAGAACTCGATTGTCGATTTGCTTTCTAAGGCCGTATTACACAATGCGAATAGGTAACGGTATGCAAGTAGAGTAGCTTGCATGCTACTGTGTCTTCACCAATCAGAAGTTGTAGAGGCACAATGGCATGCAAATGTAAGCTATTTGTTGCATGCCTATTTTAGTGCAAGTTAAAAGGCCTGTGTAAGACGTAGCGATAGATTGGAAAGCCTCCCACAGGGTGGACTGATGACCTGATGAAGACCGCAGGAATCCGCTGGATGCAAGAAGTACAGAACCAGTCAAAGTGGCGGTGCTTAGGAGAAGCCTATGTCCAGCAGTGGACATCGTTGGGCTGAAATGATGATCATTGAAATGTGTTTTTATATTGCGTAACGTATAGACCCACAGCACAGAATTGTATAAAATTTGTGGTGAAGGTAGGATACTTAATGCGTTGTCCAGAGTCCACACCGGATATCTATGGTCTACGCCATCATTTACTTGTAGGTAATCGTGTTTGCGAACAGTTAGTTTTTCAAAATAAAGTGTAGGTAGGTATTTTGAAAAAGTTACTGTACGTCACACGATATAAAGCTCACATTTCAATGTGAGCGTTTCAACTTGAAGACAGTAATTGGTCAGTAGTGTTTGTCGAGTTATTTTGGTGTATGTGGGAACCACCAATAAGAAAAAAATTCACAACACAAGTACAGCATTACCTGATACATAAAACAAATTGCCAATGTATGTACGATAACAGTCGTTAAAATGATGGAAATTAATAAATAATTATACGCAGAGACAAAAATTATTTTCAGTAGACGGGGGGAGGAGATAATCTATTACACAAACGAAACCAAAGGTTATTATAGATAATCTTTTTTTTTTGATAAATTACGTAGATAATCCCTATGGCTATTATTGAAATAACAATGAGTTAGGTATTGGGTTCGGTAAACGGCAGGTAAGTTGGCAGTACCATACCTACATTTAGTTTTGGTTTGGCTATATTTGTACCAACGACCATGGTCGTTGTTTTGTACTATAATTATACAAAGTGCAGAATTGGTGTCCCAGTGGTATCAGCCCCGACTTACGAGTTATAGGTCGTGGGTTCGAAGCCAAGCAGGCGCTTTACTTCGTATATTTTATTTCATCACCACTGCTCTCAAAACGTTGAAGGAAAACATCGTGCGAGAAAACCGGCTTGAAAGAATCTTGTCGAGCAAAAGTTTCCTCTTTGAGCTAAGTTTTAGTCACTTTGGGTGATGTTTAGGCAGATAGTATGTTTTATGGATCAGGGATGCTACACACATAAGCAGGCCTGGCATTGTCGGTTCGGCAATTGTCGAACAACAAATCCCACCCGAAGCAAATCCTGCACTTGTTCACATCTACATATAATATATTCGATTTTACCGCCCGGCTGTGCCGATTAATGGCCGCTTATGTGTATAGCAACACTCACAGACCTTTCCCAAAAAATATTAAAAACCATCTAGCTCTAAACTAATAAATAATCGCTGAACATATCATACATATATGGGGATCACAGAAATCTAAATAATAAGGCAGTAGAAGTCGTAAAGTTGCGTAACCTTGTCGCCACACATGTGACTCGTACACCACAAGTGCGCGTGGAGCGTTTGTTTCGGTCACCAGTGTTGTTTCGGACGCAGAGACGTAAAAATGGTGCTTTGCAGCATATCCAACTACGGAAATTCTTCCAGAACATGTAACTTTTTAAATAAAGGGATAACATTTTATAAGTAAGTACTTAATTTTTGAAATAATGTTGTTTTTTAATTAAATATACTCAAATAAAATTATTCACCACCAGTACTACGATTGTCGCAGCAAATCAAATTGTTTTCTCATTTCAATAACCATTGTTGCTTAAGCTCGTTCATGTCTACGATTACAACTACTAAAAGCAGCAATGGAATTATAGGCATGCGCAATGAACAATTTCGCCACGTACATAAATTTCCAGGAACACGGCCGCATGACTTGAGCGCCGTTAGTGACGTGCCACTACTATTTTTCTTCTATGTCAAAATTATTTTATTTCTGTAAGTTAATATTTTACATAACAACATATACCTAATTAATAAATAAAATAACAAAATGATATCCTAACTACTATTTTGTATCGATAATTTTTTATGTTTGGCTTAGCTAGTTTTACCGAAATGGGAATAAAATGTGATTTTTCGTTAAATATTTAATTACTTATTACATCTTCTATATGTTATTGTTATTCTTATGGTATTCTGTCTAAGATACAAAAGTTAACCGAGAGCGGGTTCGATCTGAGGTTGCAGTGGGTCCCTTCACACATAGGCTTACAGGGTAATGAGGAGGCTGACCGTTTGGCAAAATTGGGGTCGGATGAGGGAAAAGAGATACATTTTGAAACCTATTATGTGGAACTATTACTTAAATATAAAAACAGGTGCTATGAACTTTGGAAAGAATATTTTGATGAAAGATCAAAGAATAAAGGGATATGGTATAGATCTATGGTATCGGAGCCTCCTCATATAGGTACCTTGGTTTTGTAACACTAGGTTAAGGAGACGGCTTGTTGTGATCGCTCACAGACTGCGGTCCGGGCACGTACCGCTCAATAAATTTGGATTCTTGATGAAGAAGACGAATTCACCAAACTGTGAGGTGTGTGCAACGCCGGAAGATGTCTCACATTTATTGGCGGAATGTGTCAGATTTCAGTCTGAAAGAGAAGACCTAATTAAGCAATTAGAGTTAAATAGATGATGTGGGTATATTCCATCAGATACTGTGTACACCTAGTTCGGCGGCCGCTTTCAAGGTTTTTAGGTTCGCTAAGTTAAGATTAAGTTAAGTAAACTAGCTATGGTATAAGGTACGATGGGACTGGCATACACAGTCGTGTAAAAGTCCCGAAATAAAAATAAAGAGAAAAAAAAATCTTCTATATTTTTTCTTTCTTTCTAAATAATTAAAACTAAGGAAAAATATAAATATATGTCACCCGTACCTACTTACATTTATTTGTTTGTATATTTGTATAATATTATATTCATATTATTTATGCATCTGTTTATTTTATACAATGCTATTATTTCAGGTTTCCAAAAGATCCGGATATTAAAGATAAATTGATATCTGCTACTGGCAAAATAAATTGGTTCCCAACAAACTATAGCAGAATTTGTTCAGTTCATTTCAAAAATGAACAATTCAACTCGTCAACAAAAAGACGGACTTTGATTAAATCAGCTGTACCAACAGTCGATATATGGAGACTGACAGAAGTATTACTGAAAAGTATTTTGTTAAGAAGGTAATTAAAAGTAGCAAAGCAAATAAAAGCTTAAAATTCAATTTGTTACTAAGGCCATGCGCCATTTTGTTGGACTTAAATTACGAGTTTTCACCAATATGACCAGTCCCCAATCGACAATCACGTCTTTCAATTAATTAAATGTGTTTTGGAAAAATATATGGACATTCACCTCATTTTGCCAAAAACGCTATACAATTAATCCCAAAAAGGCAACTTTTAAATATTTGTTTACATTCTACAGGGCAGTAAGTTTTAAATGTTTTGATTAACGCGAATTTCAAATTTTCCTAAGACATTAAAATTTTATTACTTACGTTTTTTTGCAAATGTCAGCTTTGTATTAAGTTGTGATGGCATTAAAAACAGAAGTATTGCAAAACTGGCCTTAAATACTAAATAAATAAAACTAACTAAATAAATAATTAAACTTAATAACGTGCATATTAGCCACGCCACCAACGAGTTCAAACCGCCGACTAGTGCCACCTTAAATATTTGTATTAGTACCTACGCATATGTAATTTACTTTTATTTTTATATATTTATTCAAAATATTTACATAATATATAAGCTAATAGACTTAAAATAATAATTATAATATATACAAATGTAAAAAAAATATATATATATATATAACAGAATGACACTCCGTCATTAGTGACATTTTTTGTAAATAATGTGTTTAGTTTTAGTGCGTGTTGTTTACATAGTTTATTTTATTTTTATATAGGTAAGTGGAACATTATATAAGTTATTTATGATCAATAACGGCAGTAGCGACGCCGGAAATAGTGCCAGTCAACCTGTCACATCGCTCGATGTCCAGCTGGTGAGATGCCCGTATTGCTCACAGGCACGCTTTTTTAAAGGCGAAAGGGGGCTGAGGATACACTATGGCAAGATCCACAAACCACATAGTGTACCATTGTGCCCCCCAGCCACATCCCCAACATCAACACCTCCAGACCAAACCTTGTGGCAAACGCTAGCAAAATTAAAAAATTCTACTCCGGTTTTAAAGAGAGTTCCCCGGGGCGCGAGACGGTCTGTTGCGCTAAGTTTGACGCGATGTATCCGTCTTGCGACTCAGGAGAACTCACAAAGTGCCTGGGAGCAATTACTCACCTTCCCTTATAGGATTCTACATGTCCAAAAAAATTTGGCAACTAAAACAACCTTAACGAAGCAAATTAAAGACAACTGCAACAATTCGACCCTAATTTTAGATTCAAAATTACCTGCATTTAACAATCAATCGCAAAAAGGCTTATGTTCACATGTGGAATCCAAATTAAGTGAAGGTGACATCAGGGGAGCGGCCAGGATATTGTTCAGCAGTGATGTGGTGGCGCCTTACTCTCCAGAAACGCTAACAGTTCTAGAGAGTAAACACCCAGCGCCTGCGGATGGTCTCACCTTTCCCGACCCACCTGACTCTCCCGGCCTAAATTCAACCTTCCTAAACGTTTCGGCCCCCCAGTTGATTGCAGCCGTGAGCTCCTTTCGAAGTGGTTCCGCCGGCGGCCTCGACGGCCTGACTCCACAACATCTAAAGGATCTACTGAGTTCAGGCGCCGGGGAAGCTGGTGAGTCGCTTTTGAAGGAGCTTGCGGCCCTGATTAACCTCATGCTCACCGGCGGTGTGAACGAGGCCGTTGTGGATGTCTTGTACGGGGCCAACTTATGCGCCCTGCGCAAGAAGGACGGCGGCATTCGTCCCATCGCCTTTGGGTGCACCTACAGGTGTACGGCAGCCAAAATATGCTGTAAGCTTTACAGCGAAACGCTTACAGCTAAGTTTCAGCCCCTGCAGCTTGGTTTTGGCTCGAAAGGGGGCTGTGAGGCTGCCGTACATGCCCTTTCCATCTTTTTAAACTTCGACAAAGCTGAGGTCATCCTCAAGGTTGACGTGAAGAACGCCTTTAACTCTGTAAACAGGGACACTTTGTTGGCTGAAGTCAAAAAGGAACTACCCGAAATTTATGGTTTTATGTGGCAATGTTACAGGTACCCTTCCAAATTATTATACAAGGACAATGTTTTGGAATCTGCAGTAGGATGCCAACAAGGTGACCCTCTCGGGCCAGTCATTTTCAGCTTGGCTATTCATCCAATTATCCAGAAACTAAATTCAAAATTTAACGTGTGGTATTTAGACGATGGAACTCTAGGAGGTGATGCAGACACCGTTTTGAAAGACCTACAACTTCTCAAACAGGAATTTAAATCTATTGGCTTGGACCTTAACCCCTCAAAATGTGAAATCTATCTTCCTGACATTACTGACAGACAATTGACCCTAGATAAATTTAATGCAGTAGCCCCACAAATTAAAATTTTAGAAAAAAGTTCACTGCACCTCCTAGGTTCCCCAATTTTAGAAGATAGCTTTTCTCCTTTTATCGACGAAAAAATCAAAAACTTCAACGACATTTCGGACAGACTCTCCAAAATTAATTTACACTCGGCATTCACCTTGATTAGATACTGTTGTTTTGGCCCAAATTTTATATATTTTCTACGTTCTTCCCCTTTATGGAAGCAGCCACATCTGTTGGACAAAATTGACCAAATTATTCGCAACACGCTAACATCTATTTTAAATGTGGCCTTGGACGACCGAGCGTGGCTTCAAGCCACACTACCCATCCGTTTTGGCGGCCTCGGCGTCCGCAAAATTACCAGTATTAGCTTACCGGCGTTCCTGTCCTCTGTCCACAGCACTGAAAAGTTGACGGGGAAAATTTTAGCTCCCTCCCTGGTCGACTCTGAAGTGCCATGCTTGAGTGATGCGGTGAACGCATGGATAGCAACTTGCCCGGATACAGATCGGCCCGTGAACCCATCTTCCCAGAGACAGTGGGATGAGCCGCTCTGCAGGTTGGTACGGAATAATCTTATCAATACGTCCACCAATACTGCTGAGCGTGCCCGCCTGCTGGCTGTGGGTGAATGGGAGTCGGGCCTCTGGCTTCAAGCACTACCGTCACCCAACATAGGCACTTTGCTGGGTGACTCCACCTTCCGGCTCGCTACCTGTCTGCGTCTGGGCGCTCCTTGCGGGGCTCTACACCGCTGCCAGTGCGGTGAAGCCGTCGACTGCCTCAGACATCATGGCCTGTCTTGTAGTAAGAGCGCAGGCCGGATAGCACGGCACGCCAGCATTAATGACATTATCCGTCGTGCTCTTGTCACCGCCGGGGTGCCAGCTGTTTTAGAACCCAACGGCTTGGCACGCGACGATGGCAAGAGACCAGACGGAATGACCATAATGCCTTGGAAGTTAGGCAGGCCTTTGGTGTGGGATGCAACATGTGTCGACACCCTTGCGCCATCCCATCTTCCTAGTACGGTGGGCTGTGCTGGGGCGGCTGCTGCAGGTGCGGAAAACCTCAAACGGCGAAAATATTCCGATCTTTTTGGGAGTTATATGTTCGAGCCGTTTGGGGTTGAAACACTAGGGCCATGGGGTCCGAGTGCCCACTTGGTTTTCCGAGACATCTCCAAGCGGTTGGTCGACTCTTCACGTGACCAAAGGGCTGGCCTATTCTTTGGCCAAAGAATCAGCATCGCCATACAACGTGGCAATGCTGCAAGCCTTTTGGGCACTTTTCCTGTTGACAGCGATGCGGACGAATTTTTTGATGCCCTATGATTATTTTTATTAATTAAAAACTTTTATACTTACCCTTAACGTTTTATTCTTTTCCCTATTCTCATTAATAAAACGTATAAAAGCGCGTCGATTAATAAGACACTATTTACTATTAATTAGTTATCTACAACGACGCTCAACGGATAGTTATCGATACGAGCGTTGCACTGCACTATTTGTAAGTAAGAGTGCGCATTATTGGTCCGAATGGCCACGCTTCCTGAGTTTTTGCGTTTTTATAAAATATTGCTTAACGCTATAGCTTAAAGTTTAATTTTCGTTGCATCAATGCTAGTGACATGTGTAGGCGTAATTGTGTATAATTTATTGTTTGTCTATGTGTTGGTAGCAGTGAACTGGCGACACGCGTCCCGGTATTAAAAACAGTAGATAGCATTTCTATTGGTTTATTATTTAGATTTCAGTGATGTGGGATGTTTCGGAAAGCCCTTGGTCAGAAGCTTCTAATTTTTTTTTGGACGTCGTTTCCACGGAACATCCTGTATATATTGATAATACTTAGTCTGGCCATAAATACTGTTACAATTAAAAATAAACAAAATATTACATTTGAATTTGGAATCTATAATTTTGATATGATTGTTCATTGAGTTTTCTCATTTTGGCGCCAATACATTGTAAAATATTTTGCGATACTAAAATGGAGTGGGGTGATAAAGAGAACCGAATCGCTGTGATTGCATTACACAAAGTAGGTATGGAGCCAAATGCAATTTTTAAAACTCTCCATACGCTTGGTATTAATAAAATGTTTGTGTACCGGGCTATTAACAGGTACAATGAGACCTACTCTGTTTGTGACAGAAAAAGATCTGGCCGTCCACGTAGTGTTCGTAAGAAAAAGGTGGTCAAAGCAGTAAGGGAAGACTTCGAAGAAATCCTGTCCGAAAGCAAAAGATTTTATCTCGGGAGATGAAGATAGCACCTATAACCATGTAGCGTATTTTAAAAGATGACTTAGGACTTGCAGCCTATAAGAGACGTACTGGTCATTTCTTAACTGATAATTTAAAAAAGAATAGGGTGGTAAAATCGAAACAACTACTGAAGCGGTACGCAAAGGGAGGTCACAGAAAAATTTTGTTTACGGATGAGAATTTTTTTACAATTGAACAACATTTTAACAAACAAAATGACCGTATTTATGTTCAAAGCTCTAAGGAAGCCTCCCAATTAGTCGACAGAATACAACGTGGGCACTATCCGACTTCAGTAATGGTTTGGTGGCGTATTAGCTATGAAGGAGTGACTGAGCCATACTTTTGTGAAAAAGGAATCAAAACATCGGCACAAGTGTATCAAGATACCATTCTTGAGAAGGTAGTGAGTGAAGCCCCTTAACAACACCATGTTCAATAAACAAGAATGATCCTTCCAGCAAGACTCGGCGCCGGGTCATAAAGCTCGGTCTACGCAGTCTTGGTTGGAAACGAACGTTTCGGACTTCATCAGAGCTGAAGACTGGCCGTCGTCTAGTCCCGATCTTAATCCGCTGGATTATGATTTATGGTCAGTTTTAGAGAGTACGGCTTGCTCTAAACGCCATGATAATTTGGAGTCCCTAAAACAATCTGTACGATTGGCAGTGAAGAATTTTCCCATGGAAACAGTGCGTGCTTCTATTGATAACTGGCCTCAAAGTTTAAAGGACTGTATTGCAGCCACTTCGAATAATCTTTTTATATTTTAAATTGTTTTATATTTATGTATTAAACTAACACACTGTAAAAGTAATAAATGTTATTTGCAAAAGAAAAATTTTTTTTTTCTTTGTTTCAGTATTTATGGCAAGACTAGGTAATATCGCGTAGTGAATATTCAACATACTGTTATCGACAGCGATTACTGCTGTATTTGTACAAGGCTGCATGACGTCACGTCCACCCAGTGACGGCGCGCCGCCGCACAGCAATCGGAGTTTAGAAAAAAGGGGTTTCACAAGTGGGTCGCCCCCAGTCTGCGTGCAATTCTCAGTCTGTGAAAAAGCGTAACATGTATCAACGTGTGCCTAAGTCTATTTTGTAAAATAAAGGAAAATTATTAGATGTGCTGAATATGATTTGAGATGTGATTCCTTATGATGTCCTTATGTTGTTTTGATAACATGCTATGTGCTTATATAAATGAATATTATACTAATATCTGTGTAATTTTCTCACAACACAACGTATAACAGAGCCGCGATGTGCAAAAAATGTAAGAACTTTTGAATTTCGTGGGCTACATAGACGGATCCCCCTACTATACACTACTACAGGCTACTGGCGAAAGCGCCAGGTAGCCCGGGAAATTAAAATTTTCTTACATTTTTTGCAATTTGCAAGTCAGTATTAGGTTGTACATTATGTTGATCAAAATATGATTCGCGACCGTACAAAATTATGTATTTTGTAGCGAAAAGAAAAAGAAGGGAATACACTTTTTCACCACATCACGTTTAATTTTGTTCTTTAAAAAAAAAAATAGTAAAACATTGCAATTTAATATAAAAAGTAAAAAAAAAATATTTAAAGTACTTATACAAAAGTTGCGGGTTGATTTATGTAAAAAAAGAAGATAAATAGCAAAGAACTTTGGTCCGATAGGGTAAAGTACGCGAATATCGAAAGAAACAAAGACGTCCTAACAGGTCGATTACAATCGCTATTAGGTAACGCTCCCAAGATAAACCGTATAGGGAAAAGAGATCAGAGAACCAAGATATCTCGCATTTTACAGTCTTGAAAATTTAAAATAAAATTGTGAACGAATTAAAAATTTGCAGAGAGTTACTAACTACGTTACTTAGCTAGTATATAAAAAATATCGTAAAAAATCGTTGTTCAACGTAATTACGTCCGGCGAGGTGTCCCAGACAGCAGGAGGCGCTGGCAGAGTGGTCCACATGGTTGTGTGGCCTTCGCGGCTGGATGCGGCCAATAACTCCGCGTTGACCAACGATGTCAAGCGTTTATTTGGGCCAGAACCTGGAGGCCGAAAGACGGCCTGTTCTAAACTGATTAATCCTAAGACAAAATGAATTAGGGTTAGACCAGAGTGATCAGACTGAACTTACGATTGAGGAAAACGATTAAAAGATACGAGTACGTACCAGGAAAATTAAGATGAAACTTCCCGACTCAAACCGTGGAAGTATGGGATTCGAACTTGAAAGAAACGTTCCTATGACAATAAATAGCGGATATTAGCACAGAAGGTAAAAAAGACCATAATCCTACTACGGCAACAACATTACAGGAATACATACCGAAAGTAAAAGAAAGGGCGACAAGGATAGCAACTTGCTATTTTTATATAACACTGAAAATCGTATTAAATATGATTATACAAAATACACGTAAATTTTCAACTAACTGGGTCAGTATCAACAGATCAACTTTTTGCAACTGACGCACCATACTGAAAAAATGAAGACCCATCTGTCAGAAAAAAATAATTCGAATCATGAAATAAAAAGGAAAAAAAATCGACCAGAATCAATGATGAAACGGAAAAAAGGTTGACATTAAATAACCAAAAAGTTTTGACATGCAGAGTTATGCTGCAATTTACAGAATTATAATAATTAAAGTCATCAATACAACTGAAGCCGACCCCAATATAGTTGGGAAAAGGCTAGGCAGATGATGAAAGTCATCAATACAACTCTTTAGGACCAGGTAATACTATTGAATGACTATTTCATGAAATCTTGACAATTAGGATTATACAAACTTAAGGAGTTGTATTACTGATTTTGCTGATTGTAATTTTATAAATGTATATTTGTTACGGTCGCGAATGATACTTTTATCAACATTCAACTTAATACTGACTTGCACATTGCAATAAACATAAGTTTGAATTTCGCGGGCTACAAGGCGCTTCCCCCTTAACATAACCGTAATAGGTAGCCAGTTCAAATTCACAGAATACGGGTTAGTGTGGTCTGCGCAACCACGTAAACTGTCGACGCCGGACAAAAATTACTCAATATTTTCGGCTCAGCAGTTCAAGCCTTTCCGAGCTCGTGTTCTATTAATTTTGGTGCTTATTTAGTTTTATTTATACTTTGCTTACAATTTGTCACATAAATCCAAGACAAAAAAAATATCTGGGGAAAAAGTAGGTAAGCAGGTACTTAAGTAAATAATAATTTATTAATACAACATCGATATTTGCGTTGTCCTCGTTTATTTACAACAAATTCATTTGCTTAATAAATAATACACATAATTTAATTCAAAATTCGACAGCTGCAACATGGATCGCACGCAAATCAAGACTTTGGGATGCTACGAGGCAGCTATTGACATATTTTCTGTATTTAGGCAAATAACAGCGATACATAAGTAGATACCTATAGTAAATTACAGAGTATGTAGGTACTGCAGTTGGAGAATAGGGAATATGCAATTCAAAACTTTACATTGAGCTAAAATGTGGCATGACGTCACGCCTTGCTAGATTTTATACTGAGTTATGACGTAGCGAGCCCCCACTTCCCAACTTTAATGCGTTTTATCTAAATCATTTTTTATTAATATGATAAAATAAAAATACGTGTCTCATATTTTTTTTATTATCTGACTGAAGGACTAAATAGAATTTCTTTTTTTTACCCAGCAGGCATCATCCCTATTCCTTTTAGTGTATAGCGTTAGAATTTAACCTGGATAGGTTTGTTTATACTTTCATCAGATACATTTAGAACCGACATTAGCTTTTTGAACCCATATCTACCAGAGTTACGCCAAGCTTCGCTATGAAAATCAAACGATCCTTATCGATCGATATCACACACATCCATCGCTGCAAAGCTTAGCACATCCCTTGTGGAAAGGCAGCTTTATAAAACTCGGCTTTTGATTGAACAGAATAATAATATATTTATTTAACACACACACACACACACATAACATTACGCCTATATTCCCCGAAGGGTTAGGCAGAGGTGTACTTATAGTAGGTACACCCACAAATCGCCAGTTATGATTAAGTCCCATGTAATATGGGGCGAGCCTATTGCCGTCAACCGGGCATGGACACATATCCAGACTCCGGGCTGCTACTGAGAAATTCCAGAAGGAAAAACCCAATAATACTATGCCCGACCCGGGAATCGAACCCAGAATCTCATCCTCAGCAGTAGCGCTTGCGACCACTAGACCAACGAGGCAGTCAATTATAGTATTTATTTAACATGGTGCAATAGTGGTCTTAATAAATAGGGTTACGATCACCATGTCTGGCCATGGACTGGCATACAAATATTTTAAAGAAAATAAGGTATAATAAATTATGCACCTATCATCAATAATATCAGTGTAATTAAACAGCCATTATACCTATTACAAAAGCGTAAATCAAAAATTTTATCTATGTCTATAAACAGTTTTAAATCTAAGCAGTATCTAATTAAATGTCAGTAAATCAGTAATAATATTTATCATTTACTTTTTTATCAAGGAATTCTTTTACATTTTTTTTACATTTTAAAAATTATATTAGAACATAGGTAAGTATTTTTTCTGGATATTCTGTATATCTTATTAAAATAATTACTTACTTAGGTATTAATGTAAAATTAAGATTTGCATGCCCTAAACAGGCAAAATATGGACTGTACGTTAAACCACCAACAACATTTATACAACTGGCAACTGGTTCTGCAAGTAAATGATTCTTATTCTTATACACTATGTAAATATTACCTATGAGCCATTTAGGTAGGTATGTAATTTAGATTTAAAATGTTTCAGAAGGAGTTCCTTTGGGATATTGTTAAAATTTTAACTGCAGTGATAAAACAATTTTATGGCATAATTTACTTTGGTGTGTGGGCATTCTTAATCTTGTTGGGTCTTAAATTTGGAATTTATGTCGCATGCCATAAAAAAAAATGTATTTTCATTCACGAAAACACTAGGCATGCAATATATAAAGTCCTGTTAAGGTAAGGAGTTTTAATTTTTTAAATAGAGGTCTGCAGGATTTAAGGGATTTATACTGCAGATTGCGCTTAAGCATTTTTTATGTACCAAAAGGGCTTCATTTATGTTCATAAAGTTACCCCATAGTAGAAGACCATACCTGAGTAACGAAGAAACATATCCGTGGTAAGCAGTAAATGCAACTGCTTCACTCGCGGTAAAAAAAAATCAGTTGTTCTCTACATTTATGTTCGCATAACTAACTCGTCAAAATGTAGAGAACAGCTGACATTTTTTCGCGATTTCAGGTTTGGTCCAATAATAAAAGTTGTTCACAATGATGAGTACAATGACCCCACAAGAGATTGTGTGTTAATTCCGGGACAAGTTGTATATATTTTTCAGACAATTGAAAGGTACAGATATTTAGGTATAAAACAGCCTAGATATAAAACAGTTTTTAGGTATAAACAAAATTTGTCATTAATTAATTACTAATATTAAAGCGAAAGCGCCAGGTAGCCAGGGAAATTCAAATTTTCTGATGTTTTTTGCAATTTGCAAGTTAGTATTAGGTTGTATGTTGATCAAAATATGATTCGCGACCGTAAAACGAATGTATTTACAGAATTATAATAATTAAAGTCATCAATACAACTCTTTAAGACCAGGTAATTCTATTGAATGACTATCATGAAATCTTGACAATTAGGATTATACAAAATTCTGTAAATGCATATTCATTACGGTCGCGAATGATACTTTAATCAACATACAACTTAATACTCACTTGCAAATTGCAAAAAACATAAGAAAGTTTGAATTTCACGGGCTACCTGGCGCTTCCCCTTTAAACTACTTGTCGCCAAATCATATAAACTGGCTTTCGTACACACGGCTACATATCAAGCTATACTTTTCCAGTATAAGCTGACCTCTCATGTACGGAAATCCTATAAAACGCGAGATCAGTTTATACTGGAAATGTATACTTACTATGCGTGCCAAATAAGAATAGGACTGTCAAGACGCCATTTTGTTCAGCAATACGCGCAAACTTCATTACCAAAGTGTACAGTGTGCAAAAAATAATAATAAAGAAATTATACTCAGTTTAGTTATTTAATGTACGCTTTTTTGGTATTTCTAATCAATTTCATGCCAAATTAATTATAAATGAGTAGGATTTGAAAAAAAAAGCATGTTAATAAAAATATTTTTTTTAGTAGTGACCAGTAGCATTAACTATATATTGGTTAATTTTTTAATGAATACTGTTTCCATATCTATATAATTAATTTATCCAAAATTATCTGTTTATCGAATTCAAGAAATAATATTTTATAAAAATGAATGTAATTATACAATAATTAAATCTATGAATAAAAAAATATAACATTTCTTTTTCGCATTTTTTTTTTGCTGTCAGTACTAATTTGACAGCTATCGTGTGAAGTTGACAGCAAGCGCGATCCTATTCTTAGTTGGCACGCATAGTACTTGATACTTAGCTCTTTGTACATAAGGTCGGTATCTATTTTCTATGATTTGAAACATTTATAAGATACAGACTAACAAATGCTTAACTTGATAATGAGTATGATAAAGCTTCATATTCATTGGTAGAGAAACTTGAGCAGCTGTCGCTGAATATTATTTGTTTCCCAATAAATACAATACGACCCATGAGTCAAGGCCGCTGCGCAATATTGTAGATCAATGGCGTGCAGAGGTTGGCTATTATCTATAGCAATATAACAAAGTATGGACGCCACCAAATCAAGCTACCCGAAACTGTCAATTTTTCCCAATCAACCTTGAACCTAATGCTTTAGCAATAAAGTCGAAAATCTATTCAAGAAATTTGACAGATTGTAGTAGCTTGATATGCTGGCGTCTTTACATTACCCGGCCGTAAATCTGGCTCATCAAAGTTTTGGTATCTTAATAACAATAATTCAAAAATAAAAATTCCCGACACATTGTAATAAAGTTACTTACTATCATCACATTTCATGCTGGTGCTCCTTTAAAAATGGTATTTATATCTTTCAGTTGGTAATATTTTACAGATCCAAAAAGAACTTATTGATATAAGTGATTACCTACGCTCTGGCCAAACTGAAGCCAGCGAGCAAGTGGGATGTAGGACGAAATTCGCTTGGACCGATTTTGTCAACTATGTTATACGGAGGTGTTCACACTGACGCTAATAGACACATGACTTCCTAGTCATTGAAACAAACGACGCACGCAGTCGCGACCCACACCCCGCTCGCTCGCTCGCTAGATCAGTTTAGATAGAGCTTGATTTTCATAGAAAATAATTTCATGTCACTAGCCTAGATACTATTATACTATTTGAAGTCAGTCCACCTTTCACTTATCATGGCCTTCAGTATGTGTAATAGAAGCCAGACAGTTTACTAGTATTTGAAACAAACACATTTAATCATTCAGAACTGCCATTGCCATTTCCTTAGATATACTATCCGACATACTGTTCCGTTTCTCAACATCTTGCTCGTCACTTGACCACCAGCTCTCGTCATCATCTTGAATAAAACACAGGAACAAGTCATCTTCATAAGTTGGAAAATAATACTCTGGTTGATCCCACTTTTCCTTACACAAAACCCAATGATTTGTTTCTTTTAAATGTTTCTCTAGATTTTTTGAGTCATCAAACTTTGTTTCGCATGACATGCATTGCTTCAAGTGTATCTGACGACGAATGTAATTGACAATTTTGACTTTGCGATAAAAGTCCATTCCTTCCGTAGCCTTTAAGAATGAGAAATCGTGTTGTTGTGCCATGTGATCTAGAATTCCGTCATAATCATTTTCTGTATGTTCACATAATAGGCAGGTAATTAGTAAACCATTCTCCTCGGTCCAGTCTGACCATTCTGGATCACTGTCTACATTAGAGTCATTTTCAAACTCCAAAGATTTTTTTGTATGTTGATTTTTATTAAGTCTGTAGTGTTGTTTGTGCTGTTGCTTATCACCAACATAATTAACTAGAAAGTATTTGTCGTACTCTTTATTCTCCGGATTGATTCTCTTGTGTCCCTTTTTACGCATATGCTCTTTGAGTATTGTCCGATCTTTGAAGTTTCCTTCACAAAAAATACATTGTAATTTCTCCAGTTTTGTTGCAATTGCGTTTATTAATTCGTCAATGAATATTAAGTTATCTGGTTTAGCAATGTGGAAGTTGTGTTTTTCGTACAAGTGATTGAGGTAGTTGGCTCTCGTTGTTGTCGATATGTTTCGGCAGAAGAGACATTCTCTCACATAGGTTTTATCTTCTCGTTCAAACTGGTGTCTCTCTAACAGCTTCTCTAGTCTTGTTTGCTGCAGATTAGTACGGAGCTCTTTATCTTCTGGATGAATGTCACTGAGTAAATAATACTCCTCATTTTTAGACTTTGTACCATCTGGTTTGGAGTCAAGAAGGATTGTGGTGCAGAAGAATTGCAGGTTATGATCTGTAAATTAATGAAATAAAAATTAAATCAATAAAATTGGTAATTAAATGTACCTGAAGATGGCTGATTTAATTATTTATCTACCAAGTACTTTGAAGTAACTTTTTTGTTGGTCTAGATAGAATAACATGCTTTCACATAACATAAAATAACATCACACCTGTAATCTCCAAAAGGTTAGACAGAGGTGTAGCTTCAGTACCTACCTACCTAAACCCACATTTCGCCAGTTTGTTAAGTCCCATGTAATAGATGGCAAACCTATTGCTAAAACTACATTCTTAAAAATAAATAAATTCTAATTCTATTTCTTGCTTTCAACCGGGCACAACTCCAGACTCCGGACTTTTGTGTACACCAAAATTTTAATCTTAATGATAGATGTACTAAATATACATGTACATATGAGGTTTAATCTAAAATTCTAAGGATAAGGATAATAGGGATTCTTACAAAACCAGCAAGTCACATAAGAAACATTTTTTTTTTTAAATTAAGTTAAGTTTTATAATATTCGCCGTATCTCTACGTTGACGTCGTGGTGGGGCTTGCGCGCTCCGAACTCTAGGTCTGTGCCGGTAGAAGTTACTTTGCCGGAACAGGTCTAGGGTGACGAGCCAGACCAAGAGAGATACAGAAACCCGCAGGGCAGCATGTGGCGAGCTGCTGGGCAGTAGCGACCCCACGTACCCTATCTCCCGGGAGAAGTCATGTTCGTTATCTCTGGCTTGCCTTTATTTGCCGGCTGGAGTGAACACTGACGAGAACTGACCTCCCACCTCATTCTTGCCTTTATTGGCTGGCTTGAGTAGAGATTCGCAAGAGCAAACGCGCTCGGAGGAAGGAAGTAGTCCAGTAAGATGCTGGTAGGGATCTTGACCGTACTTCCGGGGTTGTCCTGATAGCCGTGGAATACCACTCCACTCCTCTTAAGCACCTCAAGACATGTTGCCCCTTTGTCGCTATGACACTATGTGCTAGCGACCGTTTCCGGGGGCCCATTGTTGAGTGTGCAAGTCACCCCCTGCCATTTTATCCGTGTATTGTATTTATCAAACATTGGTCAGGCAGGGGCCATAGTCCTTCCATAGTTTTAGATAACCAGTCCACTTTAGCCATCCAAACCCATAGCCCAATTTTTTTTTTTGCCTCCATATCCTGCAATAGTCCTACACCAACCGGGGGTTGTCCTTGGGTGCACTTGCATAGTACGCACAGGGATAATCGTCGGTTGGTGCCTCATTTCCATTAAAAGCGTCTAACGGGCCTCTGCGAGTTAGATTCGGCCCTTCATATGCCTTCCAAAGGCCCGGGACCCTAGGGTCCCGAGAAATATAAATAAATGAATTCATTTATTCTCAGGTAAAGAACACCCATTGCCAAAACATTATCACATCAATTATAAATCACACAAAATTAATCAAATAATATTAATCAAATAAATATAAAAATAAGACCAAATTAAATTAAATCAAACAAAATCAAAATAAATAAAATCATAATAAATCAAATTAAATTAAGTCAAAATAAATTTTATAAATAAATCATCTAATAAAATAATTATTAATACCTTCTCTCCGGCACTGGTACAGCAATATGTCTGCTGGAACAGTGCCGGATGAAGGGGCAGTCCAGCCTTCCCGCAATCATCGCTAGTACAATGTTGGGGCTAACCTTTACCCTGCACACCAAAGACGCGGCGCGCTTGCGCATGGTCGCGTGAAAGCAACCGGTGCGCGCTTCTGCGAACATACCTGAGGCGCTGCAGTATCTGGGCAGCCCCATCACCGCCCTGAATGCATTATTGTACTGGACGCGGATGGCGCTGTAACTTCTAATAGAGTAATGAGCCCACAGACTGCATGAGTAGAGCGATGTACAGTACGCTCTAAAGGGCGTAGCCTTAATCTCTTTAGAGCTCCGCACAAATCTGCAGGCGGTCATGTTCACTCTAACAGACAACGCCCTCCACTCCCAATCTATGTATGCGTGATCTTTGAGGCCGAGTTTTAAAGAGATTGCAGAGTGTTGACAGACATTAGGTATTTCATTTTAGTAAGAATCATTTGATTAAAAAATCTTACAGTGGACACCACACATAATCTAGGTAAAATGGTTTTCTTTTAATTTAATTATAACTCATCTGCATGAACATTAGGTATGTCCTTAATTTCCCATTTCTGTGGTTGTCTTGTTGACATCCAAACTATTTGCTTTACTTGTCAGATGAAAGGTGTACTAAGTGTAAGTCAGCAATCTGCCTGGCCTTTTTCCAACAATGTTTGGGTCAGCTTCCAGTCTAACCAACTGGTTGTCAGACTTTCGGGCTTCTGACGACCCGTCACGACTGTCAAAGACGAATGACTGCCGGGACCAACAGCTTAACGTGCTTTCCCAGGTACGGAGGAGTCTCGGTACGTAAAGATGGTCACCCATCCACTGACCAACTCCGGAAAGCGTAGCTTGACCTGATGGATCGACCCGTGCGGCTGTTATTACTTAGCCACGAGCTAAGTCTAAGTAGTATCATAACAACTAACCTTTAAATCTCAATCGCCAATACCGCATGTATTCCTTCAAATCTGCAATTTGGTTTACATCAGCTATGACAAGACGGTGCTCCATAAACAAATGAGTGAGAAATTGCTTCTCATTAGCCGGTAAAATGAAATTTTCTTTGCACAAAACACAAGAACATTCAAACAACTCATCGCTCTTGAAAATTGAGGGATTTTCGTTCTTCTGGTGAAGTGTTAGCGGGCCAAAGAACTCTTTTTCTTTCACAGACATTGTGGTAGTATTTTCAAATAGTATTATTTTCCTCTTAGTGACCCTGACCGATCTTTAATAATATAATTAATAAATATTCACACACAGCATCTTAAACCGAAAGTACTGCACTGCTTGCCTGTTTGACGTTTCACGTAATGTTTGTTTGACCAAGACCAATGTAGCCATCCACTGATTTTGGATTTTCCCTAACTTCCTGCGAAAATACCCTTAGGCCCATTTGCACGTTTAGTCGGCATTAAATAAATAAATATAGGGTTTGTTAACTCGGTGTTATGTAATTAACATTTTGAATCTTATTGCGCGTTGCGCCAATAAAAGCAACACCGGGTTAGATAACCTGATATTAGTATTTTTTAAGTTAGAAACATTGCTGTTCAATCGACGAAACATAGAATTGCAATGTCTGTACATACAGCCGGGACCAACGGCTTAAGGTAAAAGCGCCAGGGTAGCCCGCGAAATTCAAAATTTCTTACGTTTTTTTTAATTTGCAGGTCAGTATTAAGTTGTATGTTGATAAAATATGATTCGCGGCCATAACAAATATGTATTTACATAATTATAATCATTAAAGTCATCAATACAACTCTCTAAGACCAAATAATTCTATTGAATGACTATTTCATGAAATCTTAACATTTCAGGATTATACTAACTCAAGGAATTGTATTACTGATTCTAATTTTATAATTCTGTAAATACATATTTTTTACGGTCGCGTATCATACTTTGATCAACATACACCCAGACACTGAGCTGCAAATTGCAGAAATCGTAAGAAAAATTGAATTTCGCGGGCTACCTTAGCGCTTCCCCTTTAAGATCATACTTACATTCCATTCATATGTTTTTGATTATATAAGGTTTTAATCTAAGTTCCTAAATACGTTTACGTTACAGTACGCGCAAAACTGTATGAGCCCACTGAAGTTGCGCTCGAGTGGCTGCAAAGTTAATAGCTAATTTTATTATTTTTGTGATGAACAAATCAACGCTATAGGTAGGCATAATATTATAGGTACTTACTATAAAATTGTTTCACATCTTTCAACAATGATTGTGCACTCATTGTCCTGCGGGTGGTTTCGTACTCGGGCCTACGTTCAGAGGGCTCTTAAAGTTTTGCGAGAAGTGTACAATCATGTGAAATTACGAATGCAATGTCACCTTTTCGAAACATTATGATATAAACCTACACTCATTATTGTATACCTACAGTACAGTTCCCTAAACTTGAAAAAACCTCTAAACATAGGGGAAGTTACCCTTTTTTTTTTTTTTTTTTGTGGATGGGAAATCATCAAATGACTTCTCCCGCTCTGGGCGGAGCGGGAGGGCGTGTCAGACTTTTACTGACTAAAACCCACCCGTGTTCCTTCTGTTGCCTGTGCCGGGGCCACGGTAACTCTTTCGAACATCCCGCAACCCTAGCTGGCATCGGCCCGAGCGGACCCCGTCAATAGTGCTGACATCTTTTTGAGGCGCGCGTGAAACATGACGCGCCGTCGACTCGGGCTTGGTCCTTACCGGACGGCGAGCTACCCATTGCTCGCCGTCCGCAAGCCCGCGCCTACGGTGGCCGGGAATCGGCTGCCAATTCCCGACGCCCAGGGCGTCTCCTGCGGCGACTAGGGGCGTGACTGCGTGAGGGTGCAAAGCTTGCCTCTCCCTCACGCGTCCCGCCTCCTCCTTCACGAACATTACTGCTTCGCAGAAGGAGGTAGGGGAAGTTACCCTAAGGTGGCAACACTGTGTTTGACAATGACTGCCAGCTATCTGACAGCAGTGATGATGACAGTGACACTTCTAAGACAAATCTAGGCTGCGTTCAATTAACATTTTGTTTTTGTTGCATAAACCCTTTTTCCTTTCCACCGTCGAATTATGTAAATTCCAAGATGTGAAGGAACACACTGACCTCTAACTTCTAAATTAGAGCCTCTAATTTAGAGGCCAGTGGAAGGAACTTCACGACGTCGTCCTTAGGGAAATACGACAATGTTTACATGATATCAAAAAGTTGACTTTGATGTCGTTGTTGTTGTTGTTGTTGTAGATCTAATTATTTTTATATTTTGCCTTTTGATTTTTGCTATTATTTTTTCAACATTTTTTCGAACACTCAATACCCACGATCTTCTTGTACCTAAACCACATGAACAGGCGTTCATGTTGTTTACAAGAAGATCGTGTCAAATTACAACACAATGAAGTAAAACAACAAACTTTGTGGTTTTGGCATAATCACTCACTGTGAAACTACTCTAAACAGTAAATTCATAACATGTACTTATTATTTGTAAATTCTAGGTGGAATAAGTGAAGAATTTAAACCTACTCTTCAAGCTGAAAACAAAATAAAGCTATTCGTAGAGAAGTTTTATATATTAAACAGAGTAGATACTTAGATAGATATTTTGCAGAAAGTGACTTTGAGGATATATTTATGGTTTTAAATTCTGACACTTTCCATATCATTTACTTGATTTAAAATATTGAAATCACGGAAAATAACGAAATAGTGAAATAAAAGTAAACTTATGAATGAACGAAATGTCAAACTTATTGTAGGCCGTGGGGACCTAGCTATGATCACGCCATCTACAATTAGCTTTGCCCGACCTTCCCCATTACAGGCACCTTTGAATTGTCAAAGAGTCAGTCAGTTAGTCAGAAACAAAGACTACTATAAACTTGAAGCTATAGTTGCCCATTCCAAAGCGTAGATCTCTATGGAAAATCGAAAATAACGCCATCTTGTTTTTTCAATACGTTTTCACAAAATAATGTTTACAGTAATGTCATATCAGTGTCATTCAAGACACAAAAGATCCTAATATACTCTCCCATTCCTCCTTCTTATCTTGTGTCTCACGTCCAATAATTATTTTTAACAGTTTTTTTTAGCATTGTTCCTTTCTAACAGATCACCTGCCATCTAATCTCTTCACCACCCTTGGTTGACTTAAGTCCGCCTTCGTACTTTTTTAAGTGTGAAAAGTTTAATAAATAAATAAATAATAAGTACCACTGGAATGTGAAAATGGATATAATTCCGATGTTTAGTGACTTATCAGTACACACTGATAAGGTCATCCGTCGCTATCAGTTCAACTTGATTCATCATTTATTGAGTACTTTACCTGTTGTGTAAGTTTCGAACTTGTGGAAGACGAAAATGTGAGTATTTTTATTTACTGTTTTAGTAATTACCTAGATTACGAAAACGTTGAGCATTTTTCGACTTTGTTCCACTAAAGTTCATCGTTCGATAGCGAATATTGAGATAAGTAGCTACTGTGCTGTTTAGTTTTCACTTGTGTACGAGTTATTTTTGACGCCGCCATTTGCATCTTCGTCGCTGTTATGTTATTATTTGTGTGCAAAGCCGTGACGTTATGTACCATCGCGGAAATTTGTGGTGAATCACTTTTCGACCTTATAACTAAGGTACTTAATAGGGTTGAAAAAAGTTTCACCGCAAATGTTCGGGATGGTACGTGCGCGTCTATCTATATTAAGGAGTTTGGTTTCCCACTTAGTACTTCAGGTGGACCATTGTGTGTGGGCCATAGCAGCTATCGGTGGTTATTCCAACCAGCCCACCTCCTCATCAGAAGTTGATTAATCTCTTGGTCTGTTTCGAACATTGCATAAGATCTGGGTGACCCAAGAGTTTCTGTTCTAATCTGGGTGACGCCTGTGCGTTCAAAGAGCATATTATATGCGCAACGGTTTCCTTAGCTTCCATGTATGCCCTGCACAGAGGACTATCCGTTGTGCCTGTGGCGGCATATCTACATCGCCACAATGGAACGCGTCACACTGACGTCACGCAAAATCCTGCATCGCGCAATCAGAGTTTACCGCGCGACTAGCATATATACAACATCCCGACATCAACCGTCGGGTTAGTCCCAGACGACCCTATTACTCTCCTCCAGGAAAGCAATAGGGCTTCTAGTACAATACACAAACACAAAAAACCGACATTCCGACCCCGCCGCCGAGGTCCAGCGCGAAAACCCCGAGTTAATAATTCCCCCCGACCCTTGCTCGAAGAAGCGCCAGCCCGCGCCGAAGCTGAGCCTGTAGCTTTAAATTCCCCAGATAAATAATAATTATCCAAGTTTGATCCAGCCTGTCCCAACTTGCTGTCCCCCCAGTGACGCCCTAAGCCGAGGTTCGTACCCCACAGGGGGTGCCCTTAGCGCGCAGTCACTTAGTATTGTAAGTAACACGCCCCTGGCTGGAGGCTTTGAGTTAGCTTAAGGCAGCCACAGGATTGACCGGTTAAGTAGTCACGGCCACTCTTGGCCAACTACGAGATGCCATAGTTAGGAAAAAAAAAAAAAAAATCAACCGTCGGGCAGTAGCCCACCCTTTTCCTCATCCTCCCTTTTCATAGAGGATGAGTGAACTTTACACCCTGTTCTTCATGCCTCTATACTGGTGACCCTGAACATGAACGTTACTGCAGCCTTCGTGCAACTACTACAGCGTGACGTCATCATCATCGCTTTCTGAAACTTTCGAGCGGCGAGTCACACAGCCAGCCAGCACCCACGACTTCAACAGATATCCTGACCACCAGCATGCAGCGACCGTGCATACCTGGTCATCACCCTCAGCCTCATCAGCAACCTTGGCACAGCACACTGCACTCTCGGCCAGTCAACAAGCAGAGCCCTTCAAACCTCTCCTGGTTGACGCCAACAGTCAGCCTCAACCCGGCGTTGTACCACATCCGACGCACCGGAACGTAACGCAGCGCCACCCCGACTCACTGGGGGCATCTCAGCAGACAGTTCCGACTGACTGTGAACTATGCGGCAGCCGGTTCCGACTCACTGGAACCTCAACTGGCCTTGGCAAGCATCGCAAGATACACGACTCTGCCCACTATCGACCTCTGGTCTCCGCAGGGGAGTGATGTGGCGGCATATCTACATCGCCACAATGGAACGCGTCACACTGACGTCACGCAAAATCCTGCATCGCGCAATCAGAGTTTACCGCGCGACTAGCATATATACATCATCCCGACATCAACCGTCGGGCAATAGCCCACCAGACACAACACCCGTCTGGTCGGAGGATCCTCCCTTTTCATAGAGGATGAGTGAACTTTACACCCTGTTCATCATGCCTCTATATGCCTATTGTGTGGAAGTGTTTGTTTAGCGAGCAGTGTCCCCTGATGGACCCCGCCACTAGGCGCAGGCCGTTCCTGTCCAGGCGTAATAAGCGCCTGGCATAGTTTCCCTGGACTGACTGCAACCCGGTGTCGAGGTCCACCAGCTCTCTGCTTGTGTGTGGTTGAACTACTGTAGCCACCTGCGTAGCTGATTGAAGTAGATGAGTACGATAGTTTCGGGTCCACAGACTGACGTGAAGTGACGTGCTGGATGCTCTACTAGCTAGTTCGTCAGCTGCGTCGTAACCTAGTGATCCGCTGTGTCCTTTTATCCATTGCAGTGTCACTGTGTTGCGGTTAGATACCGCTACTCGTTCTAGTGCTGTGTGACATTCTAGTGTTAGTCTCGAGGTAATATATTTTTTCCCTAAAGACTGGGGAACTGGGGCGCTGTTGGAGAGTATGGGTATGGGTGTCCGTCACTCTCCTGGCTTCTATGGCGTAAACCGCTTATATAATGCCCATACACTCCACCTGGTAGATGGTGTTGAACATTCCCAGCGGGCTGGATATAATTATTTATGTTAAGGTCGTTTGAGAAAACTCCGACTCCGATTCTGGAGTCGGTCTTTGATCCGTCAATTTATTTTATACTCTCATCTTGGGCCTGAGTAGTCACACTGTTCTTCTGTGAGTATTATGTTGTATGTAATGCTTTTGAAAGTAGTGTAGTTTTGGGGCTTTGTCGCAGGGTGATGCCATCATTGGTTGTCGTTTGATCGCAACTTCCTTTATGCGTATGTGCTTGACTCTAGAGTCTTTGATCGGGGTTCCTGATATATTGAGCCTAAAGGTGGCCAGGGCCGCCTCCTCCTGCACGATGAGGCGTAGATTTGGTAGTCTTAGCATTGCCTGTAGGGCGGCAGTGGGTGTTTTCATACACCCACTATAGTCATTGCTACACAAGCGAACCGGTGCAGTTTTTCGAGATCTTTTTGGGCTGTGCTCAGGTCTGTGAGCCACCAGACTAGTGAGCCGTATGTGATAGTTGGTCGAATGACTGTGGTGTATAGCCAGTAAGTGACCTTGGAGCAAATCCCCCAATTCTTGCCGAGCAGTCGCTTGCGCTGTCACAGGGATCTGCTGGCTTTTGTAGTGATGTAGTTGGTATGCTTTACCCAATTCAGCTGTTAGTTCAAAAAGATGCCCAGGTATTTGTTGCAGTTCCAAAGAATCGTGGTACCTAGTTGTAGTGTCATCAATTTCCTCTTTTTGTGAAGAGAATCAGTTCGGTTTTCGTATGTGGGCAGACTTGGCAGATCATTTTCCAGCAGAGCATTTAAAAATATCAGTTCTATTTTGCATGAGTTCCTTGTATTTACTCAAAAAAAAAATTTCTTGCGTTTTTGCCTGAAAAAAGTCGAATAAAAATAATTATGCTCTGCCAGAGCTTGGCCAGCAAGTCGTTTCACAAGTTATTATTCAAATTGTCAAAAGAACGCTTTGTTTTGAACGTTTGACGAAACGTTCTTTTGAAAACTCCCTCTAAGTAAGAAAAATTGATAAGTATCATTATCAATTTTTCTTACAGTAGTTTCAGTACATACATAATAGTACATAAAGTATGTTTTTATTTCACTTTACATAATAGACATAGTTTAGATAGAGATAGTTTTATCGTCTAGACATCGTAATTCCTAAATAGGGTGAAGCGATACTTTACGCCTGGACAGCTTTTAACTCTCTACAAAGCGCATGTCCGATCCTGCATGGCGTATTGCAGCCACCTTTGGGATGGCTCAGCTAAGTACCAACTTGCCGCGCTTGACTCGGTGGAACGCAGAGCTAAGAGGCTTCTTCTGGGTGAGCTCGCTCCATCGGCGACTTTGTCCCTGTCATCTCTGACCTAGACTAGAGTCAAGAGCAAACCTATCTCAAATAAAAAAAAAATAAAAAAAATTACGTCCCTCTTAATTTTAAATACGTATCTTCCAAAAATACACTATAAGTACTTACATACACACCTACTTAGTTGAATTATTGTTATTCTGCCTTACATTACGCTTGCTTGTGGCTTTTTTTTTTTTTGTGGATGGGAAATCATCAAATGACTTCTCCGGCTCTGGGCAGAGCGGGAGGGCGTGTCAGACTTTTACTGACTAAAACCCACCCGTGTTCCTTCTGTTGCCTGTGCCGGGGCCACGGTAACTCTTTCGAACATCCCGCAACCCTAGCTGGC
The DNA here is from genome assembly GCA_947568875.1 of Fissipunctia ypsillon. Classification (NCBI taxonomy): domain Eukaryota; kingdom Metazoa; phylum Arthropoda; class Insecta; order Lepidoptera; family Noctuidae; genus Fissipunctia; species Fissipunctia ypsillon. The sequence continues at coordinate 17,729,978 of OX387660.1, read as the reverse complement.
ATCGGCCCTAGCGGACCCCGTCAATAGTGCTGACATCTCTTTGAGGCGCGCGTGGAACACGACGCGCCGTCGACTCGGGCTTGGTCCTTACCGGTCGGCGAGCTACCCATTGCTCGCCGTCCGCAAGCCCGCGCCTACGGTGGCCGGGAATCGGCTGCCAATTCCCGACGCCCAGGGCGTCTCCTGCGGCGACTAGGGGCGTGAGGGCGCAAAGCTTGCCTCTCCTTCACGCGTCCCGCCTCCTCCTTCACGATCATTACTGCTTCGCAGAAGGAGGTAATGGCTGCCCATGTACTCTCGCTCCGTACCATGGCCTGGACCAGGGCCGGACGCGAGAGATCGCCGCCGCCGATCGCTTCCGCGAGGACACGGCGGTGCTCCGCCCAAGCCGGGCAGACCTCCACCGTATGCTCCACCGTGTCCTCTGGGCGATCCACACTGTGGTGACACCCGGGCGTTTCCTCCCGCCTTATCCGGAACAGGTACCTCCCGAAGCACCCGTGTCCGGTGAGGACCTGCGTCAGGCGGAAGGTGAGGACGCCGTGGCGCCTCTCCAGTCACTCTTCAAAGAGGGGACTTATCGCCGCAATTGTGGCGTGCCCAGCGCTGGGTTGCGACAATCGCACTCTCTATGCCGCCATGAGATCCTGCCGGAGCTCTGTCCGCCGTGCCGCGATTTCTCGCGGCAACGGATTTACGCCCCGGCGTCCTGCCTCCTCGCGCCACTCCCACATGTGCGCGAGGATTTTTGCCTCCAGATCCCATGGCGGTGATCCGGCAAGGAGGTTCGCCGCCTCCCCGGAGACCGTGCGGTATCCCCGGGCTAACTGGATGGCCATGACCTTCTGGGACGCGTTCAACCGACAGACCGGTCGCCGCCTCACGGAACGCGCCCACACCGGAGCTCCGTAAAGGGCCATGGACCGCACGACCCCCGCGTAGAGCCTCCGGCAGGAGGCGTTTGGACCCCCCAGATTGGGCAGGAGCCGCCCAAGGCAGCCCCGGCCTGCTCCAGTCTGGGAGCCAAACGTCGGAAATGCTCCACGAAATTCCACCGGCTGTCGAGGACGAGTCCCAGGTACTTCATCGTCGACTCGACAGCGATGGGAACCCTTCCTACTGTTATTTGGGAACCCGATGGTGGCGCGTTCCGAGGACCATGAAAACACATGGCCTCGGACTTGTGCAAGGCCACCTCGAGTCCCAATTGCCGGATCCTCTCTACGATTGTCGCAACCCCGCGTGCTGCTAATTCGGCTGCCGCCTGGTGCGACCTCCCCTGCGCCAGGACCAGCGTGTCGTCAGCGTAGCAAACTACGCTGACGCCACCAGGGAGGTCGGCGCGCAGCACCCAGTCGTACCCGATGTCCCACAGATGCGGTCCCAGAACCGATCCCTGTGGGACACCGCACGACATCTCTCGCCGGTTCCACTCTCCCCGGTGACCGGGGTAGATGACGGCCCTGTCCGTCAGATAGGCCTCGACCACGCGACAGAGGTAGGTCGGCACTCGGTGATACCGGAGTGCCTCCCTGATGCAACTCCAGGGCAGGGTGTTGAAGGCATTGGTGATGTCTAGAGACACCACCAAGACGACCCCACCCTGGGCCACAGCATCCCCCGTCGTGAGGGCTCGTACGCGCATGATGGCATCCACCGTAGAGCGCCCCTTGCGGAAACCAAACTGGCTCTCCGCCAAATCCGGCCCCACCCTCACCAGCCGCCCGACAAGGCGGTCTGCAATGACTCTTTCAAAGAGCTTGCCCACCTCGTCGAGCAGCACGATGGGCCGGTAAGCGGACGGAGAGTCCGCAGGGCGCCCCGGCTTCTTAATGAGGACCAGTTTCCCCGTCTTCCATTGAAGCGGCAACCGGCCCCTCTCCAAGCATGCGCTTAGGAGCCCCCTTAGTCGAGGCCCGAGAGCCTCCAAGGCCAGGACCCAGGCTTTTCCAGGTAAACCGTCGGGTCCTGGGGCGGTATTCCTGGCATTCAGCCTGCGCACCGCCACTCTCAGCTCTACCTCGGTCACCTCCGGAGCATCGTCGTCATCGTCGGCTGTGTGGTCCGCATCGGACACCGCAGGAGACGGAGCTATGGGCGGGGGATTATGTTCCCCTCGCGAAAGGAACAGAGCGCTCACCACGTCCTCCACGAGCTGGGGCCGGAGACTCTGCGTCAGCGGGGGAGCCCATGGGCGGAGTTTGTTCCGCACCATTTTATATGGGTGTCCCCACGGGTCCCTGTTCAGAGCCTCCAGCGACTCCTCGCGGGCCAGTCCCTTGGCCCGCAGGATCTCCGCTCGGAGGGCGGTCTTCGCCGTTCTGTACCCCTCGTACAACTCCGCCTGAATGGCTTCCGTATCCGGAGGGCGGATACGGAGCCTGCGGTGCCTGGTGTACCGGCGTCGCGCAGCAACGCACGCGTCACGCAGAGACGTCAACTCCGGCGACCACCAGCACACCTGGCGCCGGGCGCGTCCGTGCCGGACCCAGGGCATTGCCACGTCGCATACTTCGGACATGGCCTCCCGGAACCACCCCGCCTCGTCATTGATGTCAGCAGGCCTGTCCGGTGGTGACACCCAGGCCTGCACGATCGAGGCTTCCAGGAGGAGCTCCCGGTCCAGCTGCTTCAACGCCCACCGCGGACCACTCGGGGCCTGTCGGACCAGCGCGCTCGAGGTCTGGGCAGATACGTCAAACCGGATATACAGGTGATCGGAGTAGGTCTCCATCCCCTCCATGACGCGCCAGTCGACGACACGCGGCGACAGAGCGGGGCTGGCGAACGAAATGTCCACCACTGACTCACCCCGCATCCGCACACACGTGGGGACAGAACCCCTGTTTAGGATGACCAGGCCCGTCTCCAGATCCCAGTCCTCCACCATCCTGCCCCGTGTGTCCGTATGCCGGGAACCCCAAGCCACATTCTTGGCATTGAAGTCCCCAAGGACGAGCACAGGGAGGGAACGGAACCCGACGACGACGACTCTCAACTCCGCAAGGGAGTTGTGGAACTCAGCGAGAGTTCGGTTCGGGGAGAAGTATACCCCTACCACGACAATCTCCCCGAACCGTGCTGCCACGTAACCCCGTCCCCTCTTGACCACCTTGAGGGACGGGGTACCGGCGGCGGCCGATGAAATTAGAGTCACTGAGCCGCTCAGGTCCTCCACCCAGTCATCCCTGGGCGGGACAAAGTACGGCTCAGCGACCACGGCGATGTTAATCGACCACTGCGCCATGCTCTGGAGCAACAGATCCTGAGCGGAGGCGCAGTGGTTGATTTTCGCCTGGAGGAGGCGTAATGGGGCCATTATTGGCACTCCATATCAGCCCCCTCCCGAACCCCCTGTGAGGGCCCTGCCGCGGTGGTTGCGGCGGCGGCGACAGTGGAGGCGGTGGCGGTAGCGGCGGCAGTGGCGGCGGCTGCGGCGGTGACGACGGTGGCGGAGGGCTTGCTGGCCCTGGGTTTGGCGGGTGGAGTGCAGGCCTTGCTTCCAGCCCGGTGATTGGCCGGCTTGCCAGCTGCCACACACGCGAAGCAGTGCGGCGCGGCTTTGCACGAGCCGGCCTTGTGACCGGGCTGACCACAGCTGAAGCAGTGGCTGCTACGATCCACCTCCGAGGTGCATTTAGCTCCCACGTGATTGCCTACGTGGCAGCGGAAGCACCTCAGAGGTCTGGGTTCCAGCAGTTTCACCTGCGTGGAAACCCAGCCCACCTTGAGCCTTTGGCCCTCCCCGGTAATTTTTCGGGCCACCGCCACGGGACAGCTCACCGTAACGGTTCGCATCCCCGTGAAGTCAGGACGGATGGTGCCTACCCTAACCTGCTCGGTTGAGCACCCACCAGTCCTAACGACGGCGGCCACCACCTCTCCCTCCGTCGCTGAGTCGTCCAAACCCAGTATGCGCATATCAGCGCGCTTGGTGGGTCTGGACACTCGGGCCTCGTCCGCATTTAGGGACGCCCTAAGCCTTTCGACCAGAGCGTCAGCGGTCGGGCCGCTGGCCGCACCGGGGACCTCCAGCATCCGGGCCCCAGTCGCAGTGACCTTTACTCGGACGCCATCTGCGATACCGAGCTCGTCGAGGTTCACCGCCGCCCTCGCCTTGGCAAGCACGTCGCGGCAGGACACGCCCTTCTTCTCCGCTTCCGGCTGTAGTGTGATCACTACAGCTGCGGACTTCGGGGCACGGAGCCTAGCCGCGACGCTTCGCTCCTTGCGCAGCTGCCGCCTCTCCTTCTTTTTGGCCGCCCTTGCTGCCTTACCCGCCTTCCTCTTCTCCCCGGCTACTTGCCATTCGGCGTCAGCCGGAGGGGATATAGGAGGCGGGGGCGGTCGTTTCGCCGCCGGGGCTGGGGCCCTCGCGGGTTCCAGCACGGCCCCGCCTTTCACCTGCCCCGATGACCCCGGCTTGGCCGTGGCAGCCGCGGCGGCGGCATACGATGCCGCCTTCCGCTGGTTCGAGGCCGCCTGGCTCGCCACCAGCGGGGGGCATAGAACTATGGCCTCCAGGGCGGAAAACCTGCTCCCGAAGGCAGCCAGTTGCCGCCGGACCAGGGCCAGAACCCGGTCCTCAGTAGTAGGCACGGGCCCGACCTGCCCATGCCGCGCCTCCTCCTGTGGCACCTCCCGGGGGCCGGCTTCTCGAAGCCTAGCCAGGTCCGCTCGGAGCTCCGCGTTCTCCTTTCGGAGAAGTTCCATGGCGGCTGTCAAACGGGCGACCTCCGCCCGCATTTCGGACATTGCGTCCGACGGGGGCCCGATGTGACTGGCCTCCGCTGCCGCCATAATGGAGGCCGTGGCTGCGGATATGGCCTTGTCTTTAGAGGACTGAGTCCTCTTCAAGGCCACACTTTTGATAGCAGCTGCCACGACCTCTGCGAACCTGACCGTTTGCTCTGAATTCGAGCCGCCAGTGGCGTCCGCCTCACCACCTGACGACTCCGACCCGGCCGAGACCGGCCCTAACGGCCGGGCCGGCTCGGCTCGGCTTGCTGGCCTCCTTCGTGGCGAGCCCTCTGCCCACACCACTTTCATGGGCCCCATCCCGCCGGCTGATCTTTTTACGGGCCGAGCTCACCCATCCGTCCGAGGAAGACTCCTGGCCATCCCCCGGTTTGGGGCGCTTCTTCAAGAACTCTAGGTTCCTCTTAGCCGCCCCCACCACTTCGCGCTCTTGGCTCTTATACGAGCCCTTCGCGCCAGATACGGCGTCGGACTCCGACCCCACATCACTTCCCTCCTCTTCTCTACGGTTTTTGTTTTTAGTTATTGGATCCATATTTGTTCCCACGAGTAAAAATTTTATACTGTCTCAAAATCTAGTGGTTCGCACTAGCGACTAATTTAGCTACCCATTAGTCAAGCTATCAACCTCCCTCACGGTGCGCCGCCGCTTGGAGGTTTGGGGTGATTTTTTATAGAGGTTTTCTTCCTCGCGGCCTCGGGCGGTTAAGCCAAGACCCTCGACCCCCGTCAAAAGTCAGAAACATGACCTTGACAATCTTCGGGGCTACGAGAATAACGGTGGCAGAAAGAGAAGGCCTCTTCCTGCCTGCCCGGCGGCAGAGTTAGTGCACACCGAGCCCGCTCTTACTCCGCTGCTGTGCGTCTCTGCTTAGAGTGCAGAGAGACACACTTTGGAGCGTACTTCTGACAGGATATTGGCATACGGGCAACAAGACCCCTTAGGCACACAGTACCTAATGGGGAGTCATTGCCCGTACCCCAGGGTGCACCGTCCCGGTGACTGGCCTTCCCCCCGGACGCATCCATAAGAGAATTCCAGCCCACAGGCACACGGGGAGGTTTCCTGTCCAAGCACCCCTTTTTTTTTATTTTTTTTTTTGTGGATGGGAAATCATCAAATGACTTCTCCCGCTCTGGGAGGAGCGGGAGGGCGTGTCAGACTTTTACTGACTAAAACCCACCCGTGTTCCTTCTGTTGCCTGTGCCGGGGCCACGGTAACTCTTTCGAACATCCCGCAACCCTAGCTGGCATCGGCCCTAGCGGACCCCGTCAATAGTGCTGACATCTCTTTGAGGCGCGCGTGGAACACGACGCGCCGTCGACTCGGGCTTGGTCCTTACCGGACGGCGAGCTACCCATTGCTCGCCGTCCGCAAGCCCGCGCCTACGGTGGCCGGGAATCGGCTGCCAATTCCCGACGCCCAGGGCGTCTCCTGCGGCGACTAGGGGCGTGAGGGCGCAAAGCTTGCCTCTCCCTCACGCGTCCCGCCTCCTCCTTCACGAGCATTACTGCTTCGGTCCAAGCACCCCTTGCTTGTGGCTTGGATGGCGAAAATATTAAATGTACAAATAAAAACTTAGTAATAAGTGCTCAAAAATAATTAAATAAATGTCACCAACTCAGGATCAGAATATTTGATGAAACTTTTGACTATGACAGGTTTACAATATAAATTGAAAAAAAAAGTGAACAGAAACTGATCGTGCCTTTGATTGAATCCTACATTCCTACTCATATTAACAAGCTAATTTTATTAACATAAAAATACAAAAGTATTAAATCGTTTTTTTCAGACCATAATTTGAGGCTCTAAAGAAAAAAGTAATTAAATCGACTTAAAAGAAATTAACTCTTAATTATGAAATAACTGTAATTTCGGAAGTCGGTGGCAAAAAATTAAAATACGTAGGGTGTTCTGAAAGTCTTGAGATCTAACTTTATTTTTCACAGTTTTTCAAAATAATTGCCACCACAATTAATACACTTCTGCATCCTTATAAACCAACCACTAAAAATGTCTTTCAATTACTGTTCAGGAATTTCCGCACATAAATTGTCACAGGCCGAAGGTAAAGCTTCTTCGTCCCGAAATCTTTGCCCTTTCAATTTACTTTTTACGAAAGGAAACAGTCCAGTCACATGGCGCAAAGTCTGGGCTGTAAGACGGATGTTCCAGAAGTTTCAAGCCGGCATCTCGCAAAAATTGGCATGTAACGTCAGCACGATGTGCCGGACCATTATCATGATGAAGATACCAGGTGCAGAGTTGTGACTTTGAACGAAGCTTCTTGAATTCCTGAATAAGTTGAGAAAGGCAGGCAGTGGTGTACCAAGCAGCGTTTACAGTCTTCTGCTCACGGAAACCTACTTGTTCGATAATTCCCCGAATACCGAAAAAAACCACGATCATTTTCTTTTGTATCGACTTAACTTTTTTTACTTCAGTCGTAGTTTCTTCGCCTTCTATCACCCATATTTTATTTTGCTGCTTTGTGGGCACGTCGTAATAATAAAGCCACGTTTCATCGTCCGTGATGATTGAAATAATGTCATTAAGAGTTTTCGTTTTCATACTTTGCAATCATTTTTTTACACCATTGAACTCGCTGTTCCTTTTGTTCATCGGCAAGTTTATGTGGAATCCAGAGAGTACAAACTTTTCTATACCCTAAATGATGGTGAATAATTGAATGTAACGCTGCTGAACCAATCTGCAGTAAGGACTCTATTTGCTGGTAGGTCAGTTTCAATTAAATTTTTAACTGCAGAAATATTTTCTGGAGTAACTGCTTCCGCCGGTCGTCCTGAACGCGGGTCGTCTTCTAAGTTAAAACAGCCACGCTCAAACTGTTTCTACCATTCGTAGACGGTTTCACGAGAGGGACAGTCATCACCAAGTACTTCATTTCTTCTAAACAGTTTTCTGGACTTAATCCACATAAAAAGTTATAACGCCAAAATTGCGCGATATTCGATAGTCGTCCACGAAGCCATTACAGTGAACTTGTTCGAACACGATCTGCGGCAATACTGAATGCAATCAAATGACAACTGACACTAACGTATATCATAACATAAGCAATCAAACTACGTGCTCGCGTCGGCTATTCGCCTATTTATTACGTATCTCAAGACTTTCAGAACACCCTACGTACAGATCCCACGACACCGACTTCCAAAATTAAAGTTATTACATTGGATGGGAAAGGTACTCACAGGGTTGAAACTTGCGTCCTTTTGATAATACAGCAGGCTGGTTCAGGTTTGTGACGTCCCACACCAAGTCAATTTGTTTTGAGGCACAGCACAACACCGATATTCACTAATTTTACACTTTTTAGAGTTTTTAGCGGGAGCGTCTATTCAGCGATTAGCGGGCGTGTTTTTGGGCGCGAGCCATTTTTGAACTGATTGATTGAATGGGATCGAATGAGAGGGTCGAGGAACAAAAGGATTAAATCGATAGTTGAATGTACTTCGGATGAGTGATTTATGTATAGTGTTGCAATGTGTAAAACGTGTTTATTGCTTTAAAAGAAAATGCGTAATTAATTAAATAGAAGAAATGACGCAGACATTAATAATTTTAAGTTAATTTCTTTTTGAAGTCGATTTAATTACTTTTTGCTAGTAACAGATCAATAGTTTTGTTTTATTTTTAACCGACTTCAAAAAAGGTGGAGGTTATCAATTCTGCTGTTTTTTAAAATGTTTGTTACCTCAGTTCTCCGTCATTTATAAACCGATTTGGGAAATTCTTTTATTATTTGAAAGGACATACTTCTAGATTGGTCCCATTTTCATCAAAATCCAGTTCTGATGATAGGATTCATGAGGAATTGAGGGAAGTCCTCAAATATTATAGGCAAACATATATAGCGATATTGGTATTTTCATCAACAAGTGAAACATGTGCATTCAGAAAGTATCATTTGGTGAAGTGGAACTGACGAAGAAGACTACAGATGGCCACGGGAACTCCTCAATAGTATTTCACAGGTGGCGATATCTCGATTAAAATAGTTAAGCGATTATGACGAAGCCAATTTAATGGTACCATCGAACTGATCTGACGATGAAGCTGGAAGGTAGGCACCGGAACTCCGTAATAAAACAATGTATGCTAGCCGTATTTCGGCTTATTGAAATTGACATAAGATGCACTCTGGCTATAAATGATTTTTAACCGACTTCAGAAAAAGAGGAGGTTCTCAGTTCGTCGGAATGTTTATTTATTTTTTTATGTGTGTTCCCCGATTACTCGAAGACGGCTGGACCGATTTGGAAAACTCTTTTTTTATTTAAAAGGGTATACTTCCCAAGTGGTTCCATTGTCATCAGGTCAGGATCTGATGATGGAATCTTGGAGAAACCGATGGATTTTATCAAATATTATAGGCACACCTATAGCATTTTGGGTATTTTTTATGGTAATGGCACTTGCTCTCGGAAAGCTCCATTTGGTGAAGTGGAACTGATGACAATGACCACAGATGGTGAGATGGCCACCGGAAAAAGTCAATAATAAGTATTTCGGTTGCGATTCGATTGCTTTAAAATGATTGCTAAGCAATATAAGCTCGTCACAATGCATATGGTGCAGTGGAACTGATGGTGAAGTACCAGGAGAACTCCTCAACAATTAACGTCCCTGCATCGGGAAAAGCAATGTTTTGTAAAAGGTGATGAGCAGTTATCATTAGGCTATTGTTACTTAGATAAATTACAAACCGACCCACTAAAAACAGAAAAAAAACTTTTTTGAAAAAAAAAAAAAACAACCGGCTTCCAAAAAAAATAACTTTAATTTCAGAAGTTGGTGGCAAAAACTTAAAATACAGTTTCAAAGAGACCGACTTCCGAAATTAAAGTTATTTTTCACGTTGTAATGTTTTTTTGGAAGTCGGTTGTTTTTTTTAAATGAAAACTTCTTTAGGCGTGGTAAGTACTTTTTGGTAGGGGAAAATCATACGGGTTCGCGATATGCGTCGTGCTCCAACAAGTTCAACGACTCAACGCTAGAGGACGCTGTAACCAAATGACTCTATTTAACACGCTCACATCTTTGCAATAGATGTCATATTCGCATGCAACTGTAGTTCTAAGTTTTTTTCACTTCTTTCAGCAGCCCCCAACTGTCCATATTTTTATTATTTAGGTCGGCAGAACTCTTTCAGAAAATTATTAGGAGCTTATAAACTCACCACAGTGCGCTTAGATCAGTTTATAAATATCAATTTTGGAAAAAATTATCTGCTAACGGAAGTTAGCTGAGCATAATTTTACATTCGACTTTTTTTTAGACAAAATCGCAGGATTTTTTTTTAAGTTTATGGAACTTTTTTAAGTTTATGGAACTCTAGAACGCAGCCGCATGCGAATATAACTCAAATTTCTTTATGCTCTGCCGGGAAATGATAGATCTGCCAAGTTCACCTACGTGATTTTTGTAGGGTTCACTGATAGTTGGTGTTTATTGCACCAGTCCTCTACTATGTTCAAGGCTTAGCGCATCAGGTTGCAAGTGTTTTCGTGGGTGGCGTTTATTATTATGGTTATGACACCACTGTAGCCTACGGTGAAGTGACCTTTGCCATTGAGTATTTTGACGAGGCTGTCTACAACCAGGTTCCATAGAAGCTTCGAGAGGACACCCCTTTGCCGACAACCTTTCGCCGCGATGGCCCTTGTAGTGTCATTCACTGTGACTTGTGCAGCTCTCAGTTTGAACATGTTGGTGATCCAGCTACTCAGGGTCGAGTATAGCCCCACATTACCCGATCTTCTATTACTATACTGTGGGCTCTAGACCAGTCTTGATCCGTTGGGGTCCATTCTGGTTCAACCTCCCACGTCTTGTCCTCTAAGAGTTTACAGTCTAGGAAGTGAGGATCGAGAAAGACCTTACTGGTTCCATGGTCGGTTAGTGTGTATGAGTTATCGGGTTTAGTCAGAGCACCGAGAGTTCGGTCCTGATCGGTTGATAGGATCTCCCTTACCCTTTCGGCTTCATTATTTGTCTCAATGGATTCGCAGAATTTCCGCCATGATGTTCTCCTAGCAGTTCTGATTTGTTATTTATGTATATTAGGTATCTTTGTGCTCCCAGTCGTCCGACCAACGAGAGAATGCTCTATCCCTGTTTACACAAAATTAATTTGGTAGAGAGGTATATGCAGGATGTCCATTCGCTCGTTTGGTCTAAACCGATATTTACGTTTACTTCGTGCGTTACTCAGGGCTCGTACCCGCTCGCTGGCTTTCGAATCAAAAATTCAAACAATTTCGAAAATTGGATTCGCACCATTCCTGGACTTGGAGCAGCGGGTATCGCGTGAACAAGTCAAGTCGCATCACGCCTCGGTGTGAACTAATCGAATGTTTTCGTTTACAGTTTAAAAGTATACATTAGGCTTATTTTGTTTCAGATTGCTCACTTCATAAACTAAAAACAAAAAAATATATTTTCAATTAATTTATTATTCATAATTTATTTATTATGAATGCTAAAAAGAACGCGGAGCACCATCAAAGAAAAACACTTAAAAAAGAATGGCAAACAAAAATAAAAGACATCGAAAATGCCTTGGATAGAGGAGAAGACATAAACACCGCAGTGGATAGCAAACGGAATACGCTTTTGCACACTGCGGTCTTGAATGCAGAAGTAGACGTTGTGAAATGTCTTCTGAACAAAAATGCTGATATTACCATCAAAAATAGCCACGATCAAACTGCTTTAGAGATTGCTCAACTATTAAAATGCAGCGATGGTAAACAAATTGTAAGCCTTCTAAGAAAATGCCAAAATGGAAATTACCGTTCAACACGATTACAAAATAATAGTGATAGTCAACAGAAACAACTCAAAAATAAACCAAAAGTTACAAAGCTCAATAAATCATATCAATATCAGAAAAGAACAGGCACTTCAGGAATTAATGGCCAACATTACGAAACGAAACTATTAAGTCTCATTTTACTCAGAGCTTTGCATGATAGCGAAATTGATGAATTTTATTTAGGAACAAATGTCGCAGGTTTGGGTGCATTTGATGATATTGTTTTTAGATTTAAGAAACATGGAGAAAAACAAAGACCAAATATAATGTTTGTGCAAGCCAAGCATAAAGATGATCCCGAAAAAGATAAAATATCAGTTGGAGATACGTTAAAGGAAGACGGAGATTTTAGTTTACATAAATATTTAGAAAGCTATATGGCAGTTCTCCAAAAGTTTTCGTCCGACTCTAAAAATGAAATGTTTAAAGGACAATTAAACAATATAAATTGTGAGTTTATAATTTACACTTCTGCAATAGAAAATTTTAATGAACAAGCAGTTATGCAACAATTTGATGAAGAAAATTATATCCAAACAAGAGGAAACAGAAAAATATTTCAGTTTTATGCAAACGACACAATAATTGACAAATTAACTCCAACTGTTAAAAAAACAGTTGCTAAGCAGATAGCTGAAAGATTATCAAATTTCATAAATCAAAAAACAGCTATTATGATGACAGATGAGATAATAAAAGTGTACCATGTTTTTTTGGCACAAAATGTGTTATCGCTACAGGATCAAGACAATAAGTCAAACCACCACTACGTTGAAGTAATGTTCCGCCAATCATTCCTTGAAACTAAAGACGAGCATTTGTTACATATGAAAAATGCTATTAGTAAAGATTTAAAGGTTCTTAAAGGTAAAACAGCGGCAGAGATAGAAGAAAAATTAAAATCATTGTCCTTTGAAGTTCCAGCAAATTTTGGTAATGTGACTTTCCATATTATGGAAAATGAAAAAGAGAAGCAAGAAACTCTGAAGTACTTATGCACTATATTTGATAAGCTTTTCCTAATTGCTCATGAAGATTACATCGTCGAAATTAAAGAAAGTGATATCGGTTGCGATAATATTTTACAGCCTACCGATATCGATAAGCTTGGCAGGCTTGTAGGTAACCTACTGATATTTGACCAAAAAACTAAACTGCTTGAATTTAATCTTGAAGAAGATAGTTTGTCTGATGATAGTTTAAGATTGTTAAAGCTATTAATTAAAAATAACCACCATATTAGTCGGTACAGATTGGATGTAAAGATTCCATGGTTTCCGAAACTAGGTTTGTCAACAGAGGAAGTTGACAAAAATCTTGTAAGAGATTTTTTAAAACAGATTAAATTTTATACTAATCAAGCCAAAGAAGACGAGATAGAACTTATTTTAAAAAAAGAAATTGACGTACTTTGTAACTTAAAACATAATGATTTAATCTTCAGAGCCAAGTGCGATGCAATTTTCCTAAAATTTCACGATGAAGTACAATCATGGTGGAAACAACCCGGCTGCACCGAGTATTTGACAAAAACATGTCAATTTTATAATGAAGCTAAACGGGACACCTTGGATAGTCCACTGTTAAGAATTCTTAATTACACTTACAGTAATAAAATGAAAATGTATGGGACTAAATTCAAACCCAGTGCCATTAAAACGCTAAAAATAACAGATTTTTTAGAAGACGATAGTGCTAATATCATGGTTCTTGTTTCAAATGAAATTGTCTTGACTGGCATTAAATGCATCCAATACTTTGCCGAAAGTAATGATAACACGTATACTTTTTTAGACTTAGAAAATGTGATAAGCGAACATTATTTGGAAAATGTAGAAAAGGAGTTAAAAGATACAAAATGTCGCGTTTTGGTTATAATTTCTCAAACTGGTAGAGCAAGTAAATTTCAAGTAACATTTGATGCAGTGAAAGAGGCGTTTAATGGCAAAATTATTCTTATTACTAGACTAACAAGTGGATCAGACAACTTAGAAAAAAAAACTGATGGGATTATTCAGCGAATTGATGACAACACTAACAGTTTTACGGATCTTGAAGATGAAATTCAAAAAATGATTCTTACAAAATGTGAACTTGTATTTCAAGGTCAGACAATATTCGTAAATGCAGTTTTAAATACTGAATTCCTACGTGCTGTAAATTCAAACACAGTTTTTAGGTTTCTTAACCATGAAACAATTGTTGTAGGTAACATGTTAACTGACAAACTTTACAAAAAATCAGTTGAATTTTATATTAATCAAAGCTTAAGTCGATATGTTACACTAAAAAAAACAAAATGAAGAAAACAATACCTACTTATATTCTATAAACGATGGCGTTCTAGAGTCTTTAAAACCAGAGGATGATTGTGACATTATTGTAATAAAAGAAAATTTAAATTATTTTGAAAATATCTGTGAGGAAAACAAAAATCGGAATGTCCACTGGTTTAAATTTAAAAGTGAAACCACTGGTAATAATAACATAATATTGTTGAAATCGAAGGGTGAGTTGATGATAAAGTTCATGGATAGGGGTTTAATGGTAACCTACCAAGTAATGCCCAAAACAGTAAGAGATATAGAGGAAAAAATTGTCCTTATCAGCGGCGAGCCTGGTATGGGTAAATCTACATTATTATCTCATTTGGCAGTCCATACGAAACAAAAGTATCCAACAATGTGGGTTTCAAAAATAAATTTTCAAGACCATTTTGACTATTTTAAGAGGTGGAAGAGCGACGAAACTAAAATTAACCTGGTAGAAGTTTTCAAGTTTCTTTACGGTGCGATTGATATTAGAGCTTTTAAAAGTTTTAAAGATAATGTTCAGGCAACGCAAAATATCTTAGAAAAAATCGGCAATTGTATTGTCATTAATAATATCAACGAAATTCATTTAAATAATATCGATGTAGAAGTTAATTTATTCGAAATTTATGTATTTAACCTTTGTTATAACAATAACCGAGTTGTTCTACTTTTCGATGGTTTTGACGAAGTATGTCCTGATTACGCGGAGGAAGCAATTCAATTATTAAGTACTTTAAGGTCTTCTAAAGTTGCGCATATATGGGTAACCACCAGACCATATAATATTGTTAATAAGTTACAGTCTGATTTAGGAACATTTTCATTCAAAATTATGCCGTTTGGGATGATTGAGCAACGACGATATTTACAAAATATATGGACAGCAAATTTGGGGCTACCTAAAGAAATGTGCTGTAGATGCTCAATAGAGTCGTTCCATCATTGTTCATACTCTTTATCTCACTCTGTCTTTAATTATTTCATGATGATAAGAGAAGCAATGCATGAACAAGACCAATCATTTATGGGGTTTCCGCTTCATATTTATTTGATCGCAGATTATTTCCAAAACGATTTCAAAGGTTTTCTGACTGATTCTACTAGCAAAAGGGAGGCATTGATGACTCCTGAATTCAATTTGAGGAGATTGTTTAAAGAGTTCACAGAAAAGATTTTTTTTACAATTTACCTTGGAGAGAAAGCGTCTTCCACGAACGTTAATCCGACATTACGAAAATTGTTAGAAAAAGCGCATAAAGATTTTATACATGTTCACAAGTTAATCAGTGCATATACACTATTCGACGAAAGTTTTGTGAACAAATGGTTTTCACAAGAGGACTGGCAAAAAGTAAATAATTTAATGGAAGACGTAAAATTGGGAGACGAGAAATCTGGTATTATCGAGTGTGTAATCGGTAGTCGTCCCAAGTTTGTGCACTCAACTTTTTGCGATTATTTTGCGACGGAGTTTATTTTCGATATTTTGAAATATGATTCAGCCTGGGAATACTTTATAAATAATATTTTAGTAGCTGATAATAAAAGCGGAATCCGTCGGTTTCTGTATGACCATATGCACTTTCTGCACTATCATTTAACGCACAACTCACGCTTTCGAGACTTCGTGGAAGATAATATACAAAATTGTACCCTTTTTCGCAGGGCCACGCCAACGCTCGGCAGCGTCTACCTGCGAAACCTATGGAGCGTTTATTTTTCTCCGTCATCGAGTTTCGCCGCGAAATTTTTTTTTTTTTTAATTCTGACGGAAATGTGTTCTGTAGTTGGATATTATTTTCATAAATAGAAAGCCGTTCGGAGAAAAAGAAAACGCGAAAGTAGTGGATTATTGGGCATTCTATGCCACTGTCGGCAAGTAGCTCGGCCAGTACGCCTCGCTACGCGACAGTGGCATAGAATACCCAATAATGAACGGTCGACTCGACTGTGTTGTATATTAGTGTACTCACCTGAAGATCTTGTAAGAAATACCACTGGCTGCCAGTAGTTGGGCGATTTCGTATTACTACATAAAGTAACGTAGAATACTGAATAATGTAGGTACGATCGCTATCACGAAAAATGTTGTACTACTATTTCAGTTTATAAATATTAATGTATCAGATACATTTACTCATTACCAATCAGATTGTTTCCAAGTGTAATCATGAAGTTTGTAAAGCAACCACAATCACTGCATGTTACAACAATCTGCGAAGATGTTAGCAAGACTAGTTTTCGTCACGGAGAATTGTTACCTGACTCAGTTCGATGTATCATATGCGGACCGTCCAATTGTGGAAAAACCAATTTATTGATTGGACTTCTCATACACGAAAGTGGATTAAGATTTAAAAATGTTTATGTTTATTCGAAAACTCTGTATCAACCCAAATACATTTTTTTAGAAAAAGTTTTACAACGAGTGCCAGGTACTTCACTCCAGAAATATAATGGAAAAGAGGAAGTGATAAGAGTTCAAGACGCAAAACCTAACTCTGTGATAATATTTGATGATGTGGCTTGCGAAAATCAAGATAGCATGCGTGATTATTTTGCAATGGGAAGACACAAGTTCATCGATTGTTTTTATCTAAATCAAACTTATAGTAAAATCCCTAAGCAGTTAGTAAGAGACAACGCGAACTCAATCATACTTTTCAAACAAGATGACATTAATTTACGTCATATTTATGAAGAACATGTCAACACTGATATGACATGGAATGAATTTCGTGAAATGTGTTCAAAAATATGGAACGAGCCCTTCAGTTATGTAGTAATTAATAAAGATTGTTTAAAAAATAAAGGATGTTACAGAAACAAATTTGACACCTTTGTAGTCTTTGATTAAGAATATGGTTATTTAAGTCCGTTACCTTCGTGATATTATTATTATTCTTCAGACATCGTTTCATCAAGCACTATCAGCTCGTTTTACCGCAATGGAAAAATCTTTAAAAAGACAAATAGTAGTTGCAGCTGAAGCTGTTAAGAAAAAAGTAAGGAAAATGAGAGATGTTGAGAATAACAATCAGCAAACACTGGAACAAGTTTTCAAGCCTGTAACAGAACCACTGTACCAGATTGCTAATGCCAGTACGCAGACTTCTTCCCTGTGTCCTACAAAAAAAGAACTTCCGTTTATTGATAAAACTTTGCAGAACGAAGAAGTCAATGATAGAAAAGAAAATTCAGATGAATATGAATCTGATATCGAAAGTGACTCTTCATATAAATCATTAGTTGAAAACAACCCCGCTCGTGACACGTCATCCTGGTCAGTATCCTCAGAAGCACTTTCAGATGTTCCATTCGGTGTCAGAGTAGAGAACGGGAGATTGATGTTAGGTTCTGCTCGTATAACGATCGGCGACGAATTTATCACGATAGCTGGACACAAATATAGAAATACGCCTGGTTTGAAACAGTTGTTACTGAAAAAGAACGTAGATTTAAACATAGTTACAGAGAGTGATATGCAGCATTATAAGTCAATGCTACTTGATATAAACGCACATCGACGAGACTATGACCCGGATAAACCAATTAAAAGTAATAAAGGTCAAAAGTATATGCAAGTTATCAAGCCTATTTTCAAACTACAAAACACTGTTCAAACTCCTCAATCGAAGGGAAAAGGACTACCCTTAACTAAAATGTGGAAGAAAAAGGTTGATTTTGTATATTGGAATGATCCAAATGAACTGGTGGATAGGTTAAAATTATTAATCGCATCTCGAGATGCTGGTAACACAGGATTAGATAATGAAATTATATCTATCATTGAAGAATTACGTGAAAGTAAAATTATAAATAAATGATACATCTACGTTATTTAAAACGTGTGTTCATTTTGTTATAAACCTCACAACACAATAGACCTTAAACATGAACGTAGATAAATTCGGACATCATATTCATAAAAGAATGCGATTATCAGAGTTATTTGAGATTAATGAAAATACATCATTAAAATCAAAAAACGGAGATTTTGATTTGAAAACATCAAGACTGAGAGGAATCAAAAATCCAGTAGAAGGTGACGATGCAGTGAACAAGGATTATGTAGATCGAATGATTGCTAATATGATAAAAGAATTTAATACACTTATAGGGACATTGCGTTCACAAAGTATTATAAACGCACGGGAAACATTTCAGGTTACTTTAAAAGCCCAGATGCCTGCAATTGTAAGTCATTTACAAGATAAGTTTTATACTCAAGAGGAGGTTGATAAATTAATTCAAAAAAATCAGTAATGGCGAAACAGCAAATTGTTAATGAAATACACAGAGCAGCACGAAGAAATTTCCTTAGACGTCCTGTCATTCTAAAGGGAATCGATGACTTGTGGCAAGCTGATCTGATGGATATGCAAAATCTAAGGAAATATAACAAAGGCTACAATTACATTTTAACAGTGATCGATTGCTTCTCAAAATATGCTTGGACGCAGCCGCTAAAATCAAAAAATAAACTTGATGTCACTCATGCATTTGAACGAATATTACTTAACAGTAATCGAAAACCTGATAATTTACAAACGGATATGGGAACAGAGTTTTATAATAACACATTTCAAGCGCTTATGAAAACATACAAAATTAACCATTACTCATCGTTTTCTACCAAAAAAGCATCAATTGTTGAGCGACTAATTAAAACCATAAAAAATAAATTGTACAAATATTTTAGCCTTAATGGAAACTATAAGTGGCTGGGTAAACCATTAGAAGTTACACTGGAATCGTATAACAACACAAAACATCGAACTATTAAATTAAAACCAATCGATGTAAACAAGTCTAATGAGCAAGTAATAAAAGAAAGTATTTTAAAAGCACGTAAACCTGTATCTATTCCATGTAAACCTAAGTTTAAAATTGGCGATAATGTTCGTATCAGCAAATACAAACACAATTTTGAGAAAGGTTATACTCCTAATTGGTCAACAGAAATTTTTACAGTAAAGAAGATTAATAATACAATACCAGTGACATACCATGTACAAGATCAACGAAAGCAAGCTATATTAGGAACCTTTTATGAACAAGAACTTCAAAAATCGAACTATGCTGGTGTTTATTTGATAGAGAAAGTTTAAAAAAAGAAAGGAACTAATCTTTACGTGAAATGGTTGGGTGTTAGTAATAACGAAAATAGTTGGATTGACAAAGCTGCATTAGTGGATTGAGTTAATAAGTATATAATCAATTTTTTTTGGAATATTTTTCCATTGCGCTTTGTATAATAAGTAATTTATTATCAGTCCGAAAATTATATATTATACACATAACATTAAAAAAATATAAAACCCTACCCTTAGATCCTAATGTATTAGCTAGAAGAAGGAAACACAATATTGTTTCCTCCCATTTTGTAAGAACAGAATTTGCAAATATTCAATATGACAAACGCTCGTCTTTCTTATATAACAAAATAAATAAACAAATAGTTACACATACTAAAACATTTAAAGAATGCAAATTGTTGCTGACTACGTGGATAAACAAGTTAAGTTACGATGAAGTAGAGAATCTTTTATCAAATATAAAATAAACCCGTTTCCGTATAAAACAACCGCACACATACACACACACACACCCACATAAACACACACACACCCCTACACATAACACACACACACCCACACACACACAAGCACGCACACATATATACACACACACACCAACAGACTAAATATAATAATCAATAAAATTATTCTTTCATAAACCTTAACTTTAACTTTAGTAGCATGTTTACATCAATTGCGAGATAAAAAAGAGCGGCGCCTCCTGGCACAGGCATCTATATGCTTAAAAGGAGACGCCTCCAACTGTGTAATGTATAAATGTGTGATAATGAAATAAAACATTTTTGATTTTGATTTTTGATAATGCAAGGTGGTGGACTAGTTAATAGTATAATAGAAAATCTACCGTTCGAGCTTCATTTGCCTGGATATAATTATTGCGGACCTGGAACAAAACTCCAGAAACGTTTATTACGCGGTGACCGAGGTATTAACAAGTTGGACGAAGCTTGTATGCACCACGACATTGCATACGCTAGCCACACAGACTTATCACATCGTCACAAAGCTGATTTACAACTAATGAATATGGCAAAACAAAGACTTAAATCAAAAGATGCTGGTAAAGGTGAAAAACTTAGCTCATGGCTAGTGAGCAAAGTTATGAAAGCCAAACTAAAGTCTGGTGCCGGAGTTAAAACGTTTAAAAATTTTGTATCAAAAATAAAATCAAAAATTAATAAAATTAAACACAAAGATAGTAAAGCTTTAATTAATGCTGCTTACTTAGCAGCAAAAAAGATATTTCCAAAAATTCAGAAAATTCGGGTACCGCGAATCATACCCATACCAAAAACTGGAGGTATTTTGCCTTTAATTCCAATTTTTGCTGGCTTATCAGCTTTAGGTACTTTGGCTGGTGGTGCAGCGGGAATTGCAAAAACCGTTAATGATTACAAAGCAGCTCAACAAAATTTGCGAGAAACAGAACGTCATAATAAGACTATGGAGGCTTTAGCGTTGGGTAAGGGTTTATACATTAAACCGCATAAAAATGGTAAAGGATTATTCATAGAACATCCAAAAAACTGATAAAGAAGCTACCTAATCGCCCACTGACTAATATCGACATCCAAGAACATGCACGAGACATCCCACACTTTCGAGGAGTGTACATGAAGGATCTATTGCCAAGAAAGCCAAAACAGATTGAATGTGGTATTGTTAACTTGGACGATTCTAAAAATGAAGGAATGCATTGGGTAGCTTATGTTAAAGTAGCCGACTATTGTGAATACTTTGATAGTTATGGAGACTTGAAACCTCCAATGGAATTAATGCGATATTTTAAGAATTGTACTGTTTGTTACAACTACACAAGATATCAAAAGTTTAACACAGTAAATTGTGGTCACCTATGTTTAGAATATCTGTGGAAATTTTGGAATAAAGATGTATAAAATTAATGTGTTTCTTTCATTTCAACCATTTGCAAGATGTCACTCACTTTATCGATAACCGGAAACTCGTCTACCTTATCCACGTACTATCCTAATACGTTACAACTAAATGGACAGTATGAGTGTGCATTATTGCATTTCTCAACATTTAATTCTATTCCAAACATTGATGAAACGAATAACAAGTTTTACTATGGTTCCGAAATCATTGAAATACCGAATGGAACCTATGAATTGCAAGATATCGGTGATTATTTAAAATCGGTGATAAAAGGTGCATCAATAAAATTAGATTGCAATAACAATACTTTAAAAACTACTATACACTGTACGAAAGACATCAATTTTGAAAAAGAAAACACCTTTAGACATTTGCTAGGGTTTGATAAGCAGATATTAAAAGGCAATAAATGGCATGTATCACAGTTTCCCGTCAACATTTTACCTACGACCGTGATCAGTATTGAATGTGATATTATAAGCGGATCCTACATAAACGGAGAACCAAGTCACATTATCCACGAATTTGCACTCAATGTGCCTCCTGGATATAGAATCATAGAAATCCCGAAGAACGCAATATACTTTCCAATCAATCAAAACAACATAAGCTGTATACATATCAGGCTGTTAGATATTAACAATCGTCTAATAAATTTACGTGGTGAAGAAGTACAGCTATATTTACATCTCAGACGAAAAAATGATTGACTATAATAAATATGAGCAGCCCCAGGTCAAAAATATCAGTGCCAATTTAGCAACCAAGAAAATAAGAGCTCGCTCTAATAAAAAAATAAAATTAACCGATAATAATAAGGCATTCCTGAAAGCTATCGGTTGGTTAAAATGAATATTTTAGACGTTTTATCCGCCCCGACTTACGACAATACAGTTGAAGGAATCGAATTTCATTCCTACAAGCCCTACGTTACAAGTTTTAATAGAAATGATGAAATTCGCATACCCATTAACCAACAGGACCTATATGTACTACCATCAGCTAGCACTCTGTATTTGGAAGGAACTGTAATTGTTAGCAAAAAGGACTCAAAAGATAAGGCTTCTAGCGTTCATTTTACGAATAATGCTCTCCTTTACTTGTTCCAAGATATAAGGTACGAGTTGAATGGAGTAGAGATTGATAAAATAAAAAATGCTGGCGTTACTACCACCATGAAATCTTTAATATCAATGAATGAGAACGAATCAAAGACATCGAATTCATGGGGCTGGAATATCGATGGCACAAAAAACATTCACGGAGGTAATTTTTCTGCTTCTATCCCACTCTGTAATATCATTGGTTTCGCAGAGGATTTCAAGAAAGTCGTGATAAATTGTAAGCACGAATTGATATTGCTACGAAGTAACACTAACCTGAATGCTATAAAACTAAACACCGGTGAAATTTTGGAAGACGTTCAGATAAATAAAATCATTTGGCGCGTACCGCACGTTAAAGTGTCTGACAAAGAGAAAATAAGTTTATTGAAACTATTAGAAAAAGATCGACCACTGCAGATGGTATTCAGAAATTGGGATCTGTACGAATATCCGGCTTTACCTAAAACTACAAAACATACCTGGTCAATCAAAACATCTTCGCAAATAGAGAAACCAAGATACATTATTATGGGACTACAGACAAATAGAAAAAACAATGGCAGTTCTGATATGTCTCAGTTCGATCATTGTCATGTTCGTGATGTAAAAGTGTACCTTAACTCTACTTACTTCCCGTATGAAAACCTAAATGTGAGTTTCGCGAATAACAGAATCGCTTTATTATATGAGCAATACGTTAGATTTCAGCAGTCTTATTACGGGCGTCGACCGCAGCCCTTACTAAGTGAAAAACAATTTAAAGATTTGGCTCCACTATTTGTTATCGATTGCTCTAGACAAGCTGATAATGTAAAGACAGGCCCTGTTGTAGACGTAAGAGTGGAAATTGAGAGTGATACGGAAATACCAGATCAAACTTCTGCGTATTGTCTTATATTGAACGACTGTATTATTGAATATAAACCTTTAAGTAATACAGTCAGGAAAATATCATGAATCCTAATACTGTCATATTAGATGTTCAAGGGTTTAAAGACCTGTACAATAATTTTATAATAAAAGAGTTGGCTTTTGCTACCCATGATTATACGCAAACATTTTTAATAAAACCTCCATACTTGTTTAAATACTTAACAAGTGACGAAAAGAGACAAGTTAAGTGGCTGGAAAGAAACAGAGGTATTTATTGGAATGAAGGGTATATCGACTATAAAGAATTTCGTCGTATAATCGTTCCCTATCTAGAAAATAAAGAAATTGTTGTTAATGGTTTGGAGAAAGTAAAGTGGATAAAGGAACTTTGTGTGAATTGTAAAGTATCAGACCTTGGTACTGAAGGATGTCCTAATTTCTTAATTTTACATAAAAAATACTGTGAAGGAAGAACTAATTTAAATTGTGTAAAACATTTCAAGCATTGTGCTCTTAAAAATGTGTTATGTATTAGAAAGTATTTACAGTTATAAACGTGTACCTAGTTGAAGTTTATTGGTTTCATAAATAAAAAATTATATGTATTGTAAAACTGCTTTTATTTCAAACACCCAAAATTCTACAAATAAAATAATCTACTTTAAAATTAAATAAAACGACACAATAAGTACTAAGTATTTGCATAATCAAGTTCTTAGACCAACAAGATCACTATCACTATACTAAAAATCACTATCTATTAAAGATTTAGATATTTTTTTAACTAAAGATTCAGTTTCGTCCATAACATTGTCGACAGCGTCTTTGACGATATATTGAGCACTTATAATAACGTTTTCACTGTCACTGTCACTTTCACTGGTTTGCGGATTGTTATTGCATAGATCTAGGACTGATATTTTAATTAATTTGATGCCTCGTCGCTGTAATCGGCTCATCACAAAAAATTTAGTTGGATTGTGCTTCTTCGACTTTTCCTTGCATCGTTGTTTTGATTTTTTTTCTTTCGTCACTTGTTTGCTGGGCTCGGGTTCGTTGTGAAAAGTTTCGGAGAATCCTTCATAAGGATTTTGAGCGTACTGGCTAAACATAACCTCTGATTCTGTAATCTGAAACAAAAATATCATGAAATTTAAACTTAAAAGAAGACGTTGAAAATAGTGATGCATAAACGAATTGTCAGTAGGTTACACTATTTACACCACATAAATCGCTTGTTTATAAATAATATAAAAATAAATTGAGAAACTTACCGATGACATGATCGCAATAAGACACTATGTGCTTGATACAAGTACTCAAGTTAAATTTTATTTGGTAAATGACAAAAAATTATACCATCGCAACAATTCCCAATTTAGATTAAAATGCTGACTAAGCTTTTATGAGGGTAATGCACTGCTACCTCTTTGTACTAGTTATTTTGCATGATCAGCGTTATGCAATTTATGCAACTATTCATTAATTGAAATTTGTATAATCGTTCTTATTGTATTGCGTACAAAATACATTTTACGTAAAATGAACGATTCAAGTTTCAACTTGCACATCATGTTGCAAATTAAGGGCGCTACACATGGCTACGATACTATAATATTTTATCTTAAGATACAATATCACTCGCCAAACAATTCATAATAAATATCTTCGTCGTGTATAATGGTCCATTGAATTGTATGACGAGCGATATGTATCTTAAGATATTTTTTTTATATTATAAACCAGTGCTTGACTGCGATTCCACCTGATGGTAAGCAGTAATGCAATCGTTGATGATGAGGCGCACTAGTATATTAAGAAAAAAATCAAAAAAATAATAATTATAGTATCTTAGCCGTGTGTAGCGCCCTTAAATCTTGGTCGGGTTTCATTTTATTTAACCAAATACAAAAATGAGGATGATGTCTTAAAACATAAATTAAACAAGTAGTTATAATCATTCACATTTTATTAAATATCTTTACATAAACTTAGGTTTTTAAAACTATGAATTATATTTATCATACATTAAAGATCAAGAACTATGTTACATAGGTTACATAAATAATATTCTAACTCTATTACTAATTACATTTAATTTAATTTTCAGTCTTTAAAATAAGCGAGTGACCCCAGGCTCGCGTTGATATTCGATCTACAGATATTAAGCGTTTATCGTCATTTCGAGATAAGGCAATTTTGTTGACACTCTTAGTAAATATTTCGTGCTTTATAGATTTAAACATAATATTTTTTCCACGAATAATTCCACCATTTAATAAAATATTTTCATAATCTTTTATATTTAAGTCTTTTATTACACTTGATTTTACTCCTTTTGCGTTTTTAATGACTTTATCGACTGTTTTTATTGAGTAAAGTTTCGATCTCAAACCAACAAAATCTGATATATATTTTCCTCCCATTTCGTCTTTGAACAGACCTGGAACTTTTTTGTTAATAATTGGTATTTTAAAATAATTTTTGTCATCATAGTTACTGGTGTCGAAATATTGTAAAAAATTATACTTTAAGTCACTATAAAAATCAAACGTAAATATTTTATAGACAAACGAATCGGTATCTGTATAACACAGCTGCACTCGATCTTCATAAAACGGTTTTACTATATTATAATGAAAGTCATACATATGTGTCTTAGAAAGTTCTAATACAGTGAATCCAATATAAATAGGCTTATCTAAAATAATTTGGTCGGGTTTCATTTGTATAGCAACTAAATTTTCAGTTAGAATTGAAGCGCTATGGAAATAGGGGTTCGCTACAAGTCTCTCGGAGGATATAAATTTCTTAGTTCGATTAGATTGATCACACCATTGATTAACTAAATGTACGGTTGCCGGTTGCTCTCTTTTCAGTATTTTCTAATGTCTTGCCAAAAACACTGTTGTTTAACAATTTAAAAAAGTCTTGTTTGAAAGAACTTTTTGCCTTTTGTCTTAATCGAGTGTTTAATTCTATGTACTGTTTTAAATAAGGACTTTGTCTAAAAGTAATAGCTTTATGAACTTTACGTAATATTAAGCCATGTTCTAAACACTTCTTTAAATGAATGTAATGTATTACGTAGTTGTATTTATTATGTAAATTTGCAACTAGTTTCTTCGTTTTACCTCCTGGCGGTATACATTTTTCGGGACAAAATGGTAAATCATTATGACATTTGTGTAAATGTTCAGGATAAAAAAGATCGACTTCTAATATAAATCCCCACTCAGAGTTATCCTCGACATTTTCTACACAAAAATTAGTTAATTCACTTTCATCAAGGAATCTAAAATTAGAATAAGGTAAATACTGACACATGCTAAAGCCGTACAAATTATTACAATCTAGATATACTATGAAACTCTGAGGCTGTGATGCATCATGTTCTGGCATGTACCTATTTGTGATTTGCTTTTGCATACCGATGGGAACACATACACAAGCCCCCTCGTATACCGCTTTGAATCATTCTGATGATAGCTAAATCCGAAATCAGTTCTAACTGAACACCTGTTTTTAGCAACATTGCATCGAACGATAAACTAGGTGCAGTTATGTAAAAGGCGGGATCGAGTTTGTAATATTGTTTACATGTTTTCCGAAAATTTTGAAATATATCTGTCAACAAAAGCACGTCTGTTTTTAAGTATAGATCTGTATACTCGCCCAGATCACCAATACTGAATTCAGCCCAAACATTCTGTGCATGATTATAATCTTCATCGCTAATACCTTCGTTAGTCAAAGAATTATGGAAATAATGTTTAGAAGGTAACGACTTTTGTTCGTAACATTTCCAATCTTTAATAGGTATAGTCATACGGGTACACACCTTTACGAATCAGCAAACTAAATTGTGTTTCATCAGAAAAAAATGATTTAAGGTTAACAAAATCATCTGTTTGCAATGTTTTAGCAAGTTTGTCTAAACTAGTTCCTAGAAAGTTGAAGGAATCTAAAAACCTTATTTGTATAAACTCGTTATCAGCAATAGGAATAAACTTTGTAAATGATATATATTTTTCTTTAGTCTTAGGTATTATTTTAATTTGTCCAGAAATTTCGCCTAACTTTTTAATAAATAAATGACAGTCGTATCCGGATAAGTTATGAAAAAATATTGGGATGAACTTTGGTACTTTGAGTTGTAGGTTGCAGTGTCGATGTGCTGCACCCCGGTACCGGCCTGTAATATGACAGTGATCCTTAACCCTATCTTTCAACAGTAAATTTTCACAAAGGTAGCACTTAACAGCGCGTTTGAAATCAAGAGCATCTATATCTGTGAATATCATAGGCTCGTTTTGAGTGAGAATTCTGTGTATTGCTTTAGCATCTTCAGTCAGTACATGTATAAATTTTGAAACGCAATCTTTTCCGCGATAACTTCTATAGTCGCCAACCGTATCGTTAAATGATGACACTATATTATAGGCGAATGCAGCCGGCACGTGTCGGTGAGAATATGACGTGTTAGCGGTGTTGAAATGTTCGCCGGAAATCGGTTCAAGTATCGTTTCGAAATTAGCATATATGACGTAAGGAACATTTTGTTTTCTATCGTAATTTTTGAATTTTAAAAATGTTCCTTTTTCTGGTAATACCGTGGCAATCCCTCCACATAGGTGTGAATCAATTTGGGTGCGCGTTGGAAAAAGCAATAAGCACGTTTCGCAGAAGTACAGTTTACCATGGTGTTTAGTTATCTGATTTCTGACTAGACGAGGTAAATCAATGATAAGACAATAATGAGTATTAGTATTATTTTCCAAGAACAATAGATGGATGCTTTTAGATTTATGATTCGATGTTGAATACAAAGGTCCAACGATAGTCTTATTATTTTTTAAACCATACACGTAAATATTCAAAAACGGATTATTTTTCTCAAAGACTGTCAAACAAATGTCTGAAAATGTTAAAAAAAGTAAGGATAAGTAAGGATAAGATGAAACTCTATCGGGATGTTGGTTAGCAGGGTACAGACCTGCCACTACACACCATAAAAAGCAATACTCATCATTGTTACGAATATTCAAGCAAGCTTTTTTATTTTTTATACATTTCGGTAAAGTTATAAATTTAGAGCCGCCGAGAGGTTGATATTTATTAATATTTATTTCTACATGGGAATTGCTTAAAAATGTCCAACCGCTATCTCTCTCCTGAAACTCTTCAATTTTCTTTAACAATAAATCAATCGCTGCTTTATAAATTAAATCAAAGTCGTAATTAAAATTAACAATAATGTTTTTTGTGGCGAATGATTTTATTTCTTTTTGATCATTTTTAAACATTAGAAAAAAAGAAAAAAGTTCAAAATTTATTTTCAGAGCTGTATGTTTCAATAATGATTGATTTATTAAAGTTTTAACTTGTTCACTAATATTATTGAGAAAAATTTCAGGAAAATTATTTATTTGTTCGCCAGTTGCGATAATCTTGTAACTAACGATTCGTTTTTTAAATGCAGAATTAATAATTGCGACATTGTCAAAAACAGTGGTCGCACTATTGGTTTTATGATTATTACTACGTAAATGACCAGACCATCGACGGTTATCTACCAATATGTTACAAACTGAACAATGAGGCATTATTGATTAATTTAATATTACTTATCGTTACTATACTTAACGTACTTAACGTTTGACTAAAAGAATAAAGTTTCTAAGTATAACATAACACGAATAACACTAAGAACTAAAGTTAGTGATCTTTGAAAGTAACCAAACAAAAAAAGTAAAAAATACAAAAGAAATAAAGAGTAATAACTGAAGAAAGTATTAGGAGAATTACCTAATTATTGACTTCCAAATAAAAATAATTTGCTGTAGTTCTTTAGTTGGCGAGATTCAAGTCGCTTGATAAAATAGTTCTGAAAAGAGAAAAGCATAATATTAATTAGGCGTACAGTTCAAATAATTAAAAAAATTGATTATAGTAAATATAGTATACAAAATTACCTTCAATAAAATTGATAGTCTAGTCATCCAGATTAGAAAATTTGCTGTTAGTCCTCTAGTTTAATAATCTCTTCTTTATAAAATACTCAAGAAGCTTGTCAAAATAATTGTTTCTGGAAAGAGAAATGCACAATAATAATAATAATAATTCGTCCCTCAGATTTTAGAATAAAAAAAATACAAAAAAGTGTATAAAATTACCTGCAAAATATAAATATTTATACCTAGGAATGATCCAGATGTCACTTGTCCAAATTCTTAGGTAAATAATTAATTTTACACAAAAATATTTAACCCTAGGCAACGTCTTTTGAGCAGTCTTCCGTCGTTGATTTTAGGTAATAAAGTTAAAAGATGCTTAAGTATCATATTTTCTATTATAATACTTGTTATTGCGCAAGTATTTGTTTTTTTGGGTCAACTAAGTTGTTTTGCATCAATCATCTATTTTAGGTAGGGTTGACACGCACCGGTCATTGTGGCGAAGCTTGGGGGAGGGAGGCCTATGTCCAACAGTGGACGCCTTTCGGCTGAAATGATGATGATGATGACACGCATTCAACATTATGTTACCTATTCAGATAATTACGTCGTTATTGTTCCGTTCAACCAAAGGATATCATAGAATCTCATTGCTAAGTCGGTCCATCGATGCTTCTTTGAGTTTTTTTTAATAATTTGACAGCTTTCAGTTGAAATAGAACTCCCTAGGTATAAAAAGTATAGCTTTCATACCATTCCTTAAGCAACTTTAGACCTACTTTCAGAGTATGAGTAATGAAAAAACTCTTTTTTACTAATAAACTTTGTTGCTGTGCATTTTTAAAATAAACTAAAGGTTTAAAGTAGACATTTAAGTCACACTTGATAATTTTTTTATTTGTTACTAAAGTATAGTTGCGTCAACGGATCTTGAACACTCGGAGTCATAGTGGGGATCGCTTTGCGCATTCCATACATTGGCGAGCCAATCGTCGTCGTTGTTAGATACAAGCAGCAAACCAGTGCCACGAATCACGAGTGACGTCTATGACGCGATGGCGCGGCGAGCCAATCACTGACGTTCCCCGCCCCGCAACTCTCTTCATACCACCAAATGGGCCCGATATTTGACTTCTGCGCAGGTGGGGATCAGTGTACAAGATCCGTTGACGCAACTGTACTGTTTCGTTTCGTCAACCCTACGTTATTTCGCTGCATCGCCAATTCGTCATCCGCTACTAGGTATACGAGTAACTGCTTAGTCTTTATTTTTGAACTAGTATTATACGTTCGATGAAAAAAGACGATTTATAGTATCACATTTGATTGAATGAGGTAATTTTTAAAACAATTAATTATAATGCGTTTTCGATTTTATAAGCTACGTGTTTTTGGAGCACATTAAACAAACTAATTGCTAGTTTGCAAGTGTGGAAGTCGTCTATAAGAAGTTCTCTACCATCAGTTATAATTAGATAGTGGAAATCACGAGTTGTTGTCAATACCAGCATTGATATTCATTAAATCAATTCAGTGAAATTCTAACTGCAGATTGGGAAAAATGTAAGTATAATAACCCTCCTTCTGGTGCAGTCGGGTAAAAATATTTTAAGTGTTTACTGAGACCCGTGATCTGTTTGTCTATTTATAGCGTGATTTAAACAAAACATTTCATATTTTTGTTTCAGGTCTGATTCTGAGTGTGAATATAATCTACCAGCTCCAACACCTGACCAGAAAACTAAACCAACTCGCAAACCAACAAAACTCAGTGGGAAACGCAAGTCGGATTCACCATCGACTCATGCAATTAGAACGAGGTAAACGAATTTTTTATTTTGAATTAACTCTATTAATGCTGCTTTCAATTAATTAAATCTTATGTCTTATAGATTTTACAAATAATTCGTTGCTTATCTTTGTGTATTTTTTATGTGTTCTTATCTTAATCTAACGTCCTGCTCTGGATTCGCACAGGTGTAATTCGAAACAAAATACAGCCTTTGTCACTCAGGAAATGTAATGTGGCTTTCTAGTAGAGAAACTATTTTAGATTCAGTAGTTCCAGAGATTACCCTAATTAGTATAAATGACAGATATATAAATTGTTTAATAGGATAACATTTTAACATCAGTTTTATTTTTCAGCAAATTAACAAATACCAGCACTGATATATTTGGTATCAGTCGCAACCATGAAAATGATACAGAGCACAGTACGGGTTCATCTGGTCTGCCATCGTACTTCGTAAACCGTGTGGCCAACGGTTGCGAGCGTCGAACAGCAAGTACGGTCGGTGAATACTATATAGACTGCAAGGTCTACAAGGCTAGCGACGCGCGCCTCACCGACTCTCAAGAGCTATGGAAGAAGGCGCTCGTCCGTGTTAAGTTCCAGAGCAACGCGGATTCGTCTCTTTTCGATTCGTGGCGAAAACTGCAAGAGTTCGTCCGTTCGGCTGACACATTGTTTCCAGAACAACCCAAATTTTACGATAACTAACTGTTGTTACACACTTTTGAGAAAACTTGTAACGTTATTGAATGCAATTATAGTATATTGAATGGACTGTTGTTTTACTTACATATTTCAAACATTCTGTTGCGATGAAGAATTAGGAAACAAACTGATTGGTAATGAGTAAATGTATGAGTAACTGGTACAACCCTTTTCGCGATAGAGTGATCGTTTGAGAAGCGATCGTACCTACATTATTCAATATTCTACGTTACTTTATGTAGTAATACGAACTCGCCCAACTACTGGCAGCCAGTGGTATTCCTTACAAGATCTTCAGGTGAGTACACTAATATACTACACAGTCGAATCGATCGTTCATTATTGGGCATTCTATGCCACTGTCGCGTAGCGAGGCGTACTGGCCGAGCTACTTGCCGACAGTGGCATAGAATGCCCAATAATACACTACTCGCGAATGAAATTATTTACATTCTATATTCCAGATATTTACAAAATGGCTGCCTTTTTTTAATAATTACTTACATATGTATGTTATATTTTGCAAAAAAAAGTAAGAAGATTCGAATATGTCGAAAAATGTAAACGTGATTATATTAATTCCACTCTTCTTGATAGTTTCATGTTTATATGGTCTAATATGGCCACAGGTAATTTTTTATCACTTTTAAATTTAGGAAACGACCTTTCTGCGATTGCTACTGTGACTGGCATAGTTAGCAATATTCGTATAAATGCTGTGGTGATGTTAGGTTACGGCTGTAAATTGTTTTTTTAGATAAATTCGAGAATTTTCACCACATATTTTTTTTTTTTTTTAAGACTGACATGACATAATTTCTTCATGCAAATTGTGATAAACTATTAAATGAAGCGCTCAACTCAAATAGTAGCGCCTCGAGAAGTCCCGCTCTACTCCCTGCGGTGATACACATTCTATATGAGTCGTTGTGTACTTACTGATCATTCAGTGGTTTTACTCGAAACCTAAATTCCTAACCAGTGATTCTTGTGATTCACATTGGCGACGAGTAGAAGCGCAGAAAGTAAAATTACCGCTCAAATTATGTACCTGCTTACGGAAATTGGTCAGCAACAAAAAGTTTTAATTTTATTGCACAGTGTTTTGAAAGAAAAAATAAAATTTGTGACTATGCAAAATTCACTAATTGTGTTTGTTATAATTTCGATTTAAATTTATGTCTGTCGTTATTTACCAATCCATCTATGCACAATCTGTGTCGGCGATCAGCTGAGACAGAGGGATGTGCTGTACAGATCGATGAAGTGAGTCATAACGTAACTAAATGCATCAACTCGTGACTGTGTGGTGGAATATGACAAGAATCAAAAAAATACCTAAATACAGTGTTTAGAAAGTAGTAACACATCAGCTGAGTATTGTTGACCAAATCTGTTTGCAAATAATATGATACCTATCGAAAAAATATTATTCGATCAAATAATGAAATGCACCAACGAATATATCGTTAATTTACCCGTTTTAACAAAGTTCCACTTCGATAACATCGAACTTATATAGATAATTATTATCTTACTGTTAAATCTGAACTTGTGTCATGAAATCTGTCAAGGCTAAATAATGACCAAATTTTTATCCGACTTCAAAAAAGAAGGAGGTTATCAATTCGACACGTATGTATGTAATATTATTGGAACTGCAATATATTGATATTGGCATATGATAATCTATTCGGGCATCCAATCAAACAAACAAAATTTTATAGGTATATATTTATTTGTATATATGTTTGTCCACGGCCACAATCATCGCGTTATGCCACTCATTTGTTCGGAAAACTGGAAGGCGCCCTCTGTCGGCGCGACCACGCGTTTAGGTTCGCCGAACAAAACGAACGCGACGATCGCGGTGCTTAGGTCACGGCCTAACACTGTTACTGAGTTGTGGTGGTCAGATGAACTGGTACTGTTGATCCACTTAGTTGATATCGCACTCAAGACGTATCGTGTTACCCAGTAACTAGGTTGTGGAGGTCAGATAGGCAGTCGCTCCATGTAAAATACTGGTATTCAGATCAGATGCATCCGGTTAAACTGGAAGCCGACCTCAACACAGTTGGGAAAAGGCTAGGCAGATTCTTCTAAATAAATATACTGTCATAGGGACCGAAAGATTATACAAAGAACCCTGATAATTACAAGTATTCAACAAGAAGTAGTCCAATGCATGCATGTTGCCCCCTTGTCGCTACGACACTATGTGCTAGCAACTGTTTTCGGAGGCCCATTATTGAGTGTGCAAGTTACCCCTGCCATTTTACATGTGTATTTATAAAACATTGATCAGGCAGGGGCCATAGTCCTTCCATAGTTCTAGGTAACCAGTCCACTTTAGCCATTCAAACCCATAGTCCAATATCTTTGTTTTCATATCCTGTAATAGGCCTACACTAACCGGGGGTTGTCCATGGGTGCACCTGCATAGTGCAAACAGGGATAATCGTCGGTTGGTGCCTCATATAATTAAAAACGTCTAACGGGCCTCTGCGAGTTGGTTTCGGCTCCTCGTACGTCTTCCAAAGGTCCGGGACCCCAGGGTCCCGAGATATGTCAGAAGTAGTCCAAAATTAGTTTGCACAAATCTACCGACAAGTAAAACAAAAAGGCCTTTAATTATTACTTTTCAGTCGCATTAGTAGATCGAGCCCGTGACATGCCAGGGCGGCGGGCGGGTTGCCAGTACATCGGCCACTGTTTTTTTTTTTTAATACAAGCACGTGCGTCCTACCTGTTGTGAATCAGTCGTCGCACTGGCACGTGACGGCGTGATTCGTCCGGAAACGCCCGGAACGAACGGTTTTCGGAGTCATGTGGTCAGCTCCATACAGTTACGTACTATATTGAAAGGCCCCGCCCCTTGTGCCGAAAAATAACCGAACTCAGATTTTTCTCAGACCGTTGAGTCCGAGCCTTAGGCTCGGACTACAAGCATCCGGAGGCTTCAGGAATCTCCCCGGTCCGAGAAAATCTGAGTTTGGCACGCTATCGACTACACGCGGCCCGTTTCAATCCGGAGAGAAAATTACTCAGTCGGCCGCTAGCACTTGCGCTGAATAGTCGTTACTTTGGTGTTTCAAATGGAAACGTCAACTTTAGTTAAAGTTTTGTGTTTAGCTGTGGCCGTTAATAAAAAAAGGAACACAAACAAAGGAAAGCCAAAAAATACTGTGTAACGATCCCACCGTGAAAATTTAGGTGAAGTGAGCGTGATGTGAACTGTCATCCCACCTTACTCAGTAGAGTAGAGGGATTGACAGCTCACTTAAAACTCACTTCAGTGTTCACGGTGAGATGTTTACAGAATAGATCGGCTGGTTTCATCCTTTTCACGTAGACCGCTTATCTGAAGGTGTATTCCACAAGTCATATCCAAAAATGATGTAGTGATTCGTCCGGAAGCGCTGGAACGAACGTTTTTCGGAGTCGTGTGGTCAGCTCCATACAACTACATACTAGATTGAAAGGCCCCGCCCCTCGTGCCGAAAAATAACGGACCGAGTGGCAGGAGAAAACCAGAGTATGATCCGGCTGTTTCGGGTGAAATTCGGGATCGAATGGCCCCTGATCCAATGCAAGAAAATGCAGGAACAATACTAATGATTTCTTGAGACGGATTGAATCCGGGCTTGTCCGGGGCCGTTTTTTTCGGGCCTGATAGATTAGGTGTCGTATCCGGGCAACTTACAATGTATTCCAGTTGCATATTTTGGAGCAAGATCAAAAACGTTATTGTGACTGTTTTTTTTTTTGAGCATCTTCAAATTGTAGCCGTGTGTACAATACACACGGCTACATTTCAAGCTATGCATTTCTAGTATAAGCTGATCTCGCATTGCATTGGATTTCTGTACAATGAGAGGTCAGTTTATACTGGAAAGGTATAGCTTGATATGTACCACGTGACATGTCCTAGAACCAAAAAATCTAAGAAATGTGACCGACCCGCAGTGGGCCCGCGTGGTGGATTACGCCCCACTTCTTCTCACGGACTCTCATCGAGAGGAGACCTATGTCCTAGCAGTGGAGACAAAAATCTATTTTATAATATACCATATGGCTGTGACATTACCTATTTCAGAACATTGTTCATTCACTTTTTCTGTATCCTTACTACCAGAATTAAGGTAGTTAAGGACTGCTTGTGTATTTTTCAAAGTTATTGTTAGAATTTGTTACTTCAGCAATTATATTATTGTCGACATGCATATAAACTCACTATACCTACATATATTTTTTTGTACACCCTAAGGGTAGGACATAGCTGTTCACAAAATATTAATTAACACCAGCTGTATTATGTACACTTTCCTATGATCCACAATAATGATGAATTGAATTGAAATGCTATTGAAATAAGTAACCAGACAATGTTTATGTAGGTCAACATCATGATAACAAATTTTCGGTTTTCCATAAACTCATCATCTGACTTTTGCCCAACTATGCTTGAGTCAGCTTTCAGTCTAACCCCGTGGCCACGAGCCGCACACTCAAGCGACACGCGTCTTGCAACAGCGACTGCGGAGAAAACAAATGAAAGAAGTGGCATTGCTTAACGCCATGAACCTAAGCGCATGCGGGTGTATACCAGTATTTTTTAACAAAAGCAATTGCAACCCTGGCAACCCTGCAGTTGCGATATCCCTTGGTGAGACCGTTTGTTAGTCTTTCGGGTTTCTGACCCGTAACGGCTGTCAAGGACCAATAATGATAGCTAGAACCGACAGCTTAACTTGTTTTCCGAAGCATGGAGGTGTCTCGGTATGAAATGGATGGTCACCGGCCGTGTCCTCCTAACCAAAGCGACTGTCGCACGAACACGCGGCAGTCGTGTTCATTTTATTCCCCGAACCTGGAGCTAGACCACCACCTCTTAAAGCAGTATTATTGTAATCTTACTAGAGGGTGGGAAAGAGATGGAGCTAGACGTCCTGTATAGCTCCATCTCTTTCTCACACTGAAGTAACATTAAAATAATACTGCTTTAAGAGGTGGTGGTTGGCCCCCTGAACGCCTCGTCGCTCCGACAGAGGAAGCCTTCCCGTTTTCCAAACAAATGAGTGACATAATTAATATGAAAACGACGATCGCGTAATCACGCTACCGATCGCTTTGGGTAGGTCTCTGGGACCCAAAAATCGAAAGGATAAAGAAAACAATGCTGTGTCATTATTGGTTTTTATTTAATTTGTAGATTATAGACAATACTTAGTTAAGCAACTCTATTTAAGTATGTACATACAAAATAATAGGAACTTATAGATTTCGTATTTATTACTAATCGTGATGCAATAAAATTACTGTTTATAAAAATGTTGCCATATTGTTAAGATTTATTTTATGTTTTTACTTTTTAGCTGTTGTAAGTAAGAAATTGAAGAATATTACGTACTTATGTACAGACGCCAGCACATCAAGCTACCCGAAACTGTCAAATTTTCCCAATCAACCTTGAACCTAATGCTTTAGCGATAAAGTTGAAAATCTATTAAAGAAATTTGACAGATTGTAGTAGCTTGATGTGCTGCCGTCTGTAGAAAAGCGTCAAAATCAGATTATATTATATGTACAATAATATCTTAAATGTAATGTAAATTTTGAATTTAAACTTTTATCACCGCGCGTGCCGTCACCCATTCCGTAAAAATGTGTTGATGCCATAGAAATTTCTTTCTTATATCTATGGTTGATGCCCTTATGACGTAGAGTGCGATCTTTAAAGAAAGAACTAACATAAAATGTACTGGATTTAACAGAGTTTTGACACCTCCTCATTACAAACAGCGAAGCCATTACATTCACAAAGATTTTTGTTGGACATCATGAATCTGTATTGTCCAGTCAGTGTATACTGACTGGACAATACAGATTCATGATTGGTTAAAATGTTAGGAAAAATCGCCAACGGTTACAATACCTAGATAGGTAGGTACTTGTAAATATGCGAGCACCACGTTTCTGTCAACATAATTAATATGTATTATGTCAATGCTTATTTTTAACACTTTGTAGCTGTTGTAGTTTAGTCATTTTATTAAAGGCCGGTCACATCGTAATCACATTTATTAATAAAAGAGTAACCATGGAGTTTCTTGCTGTTAATCATTGTCCTCCATGCTACCTTTTATAAGGGGCAACTAGATTCTTATTTTTTTGTTTTGACATTCAAAATTGCCTGCTATTTGCTTAACTGAAATAAATTATTTGACTTTGAATACTCATAGAACTTGTTTGGCGATGGCCTAATAAAACGCAAATACGAGACCACCGCATGTTCACGCGAACATTGCTCGTACGAACATGTGAACAAATCGAATGTGTCTATAATGCCTCGTCCTAATAGAAAGCGTTCGTGGCGCGAATAAATGATAAATGATTTTATTTCTGTAAGTAGGTTTATATAAACACTTTTACACGTCAAACATTTTTTTTTTAAACTAGACGAGGCCGGCGGTTCCTATCTGACTACTCTGAGAAGAAAGGCCGAAACAAGCTCAGAGGTCACAGTCTCTTTTAAAAGTCCAGACATAATTTTGGTCAGATCATGTCATGCATACGCAATCGTCGGGATCGATTATATTATGTAGTATGAAGATCAATCAAGCAATGAACGTGATCAATCAAGTCGCGTTTGTACGTCATAATTGCGTAAGTTGCGTGGCCGCTTTTTTCCATAACATTAATAAAAAACCGTCATAAAGCTAGCTCAAACTGTGCTGTAAGCGCAAGCAGTAAACATTAAATTAAAACAAATATAAATGCCACAATTAACGATATTACATATACACTTAAAGTACAATTATTAAATAATTTTTGACCTAATAGATCTAGTTTAAGTACCAACACATAAAATATTATAATGTAATTACTTATATTAATAAATATTTACAGTTTTTTATTTACGTTGTTTGCATACCACCGCGCACCTTAGATGAGCACACTCGGAATGACAGTCCATTTAATCTGACAGTTCAACAATATTCATTGCGTTATTTTTGCTGTCAAACGTATGAAGCAATGATTTCTGTTGTAGTTTCAAAATAAAAGAGAGTCACACCTTGAGGGCACGGGTTTTACGATAATGAGAACTGAGCAGTAGCTACAATAGTCGGTCTGAAAAATAAACGCATATACCGCAGCGGTAGGCTTTGATATGCAAAAATAACGATTTTCTTCATTCTCATTAGAATTTTAATGTACACTAAAAGCCCATACCCTAACCAAAGCGATCATCGAGTGCGAGCTTGAATGACAGATGAACGTGACGATCGCATATTCGTGCGACCAATCGCTTTGGTTAGGACGCGAGGCAAGGGAGTACCACACATGACTGTGACACAGGTAATTACGATTTTGTCACACTTTTAATTCGGCTACGTTTATAAGAAAAATATATACAGGGCGTCCCACGGATATGCTACATGGAGGAAAAGTACCTTGAATATTATAGATGGAACATTTTATTGAAAGAAGACATTATTTGAATTTAATAAACAATTTAAACTGCATTCATAAATATTTAAATAATTACATGGTTGAACCGCAAATCGAACCTGTTACATGAGAAAAATAATCAGCCTGTAGTTTTATCATACCGATCGAAAGGCTTCATCATAAGGATTATTTTTTGCTAAATAACATAGTGTCACAAATAAAAGGAAGACCATGAATTTTAACATTTGATGTGAAATTTTGCTCACAAAAATGAAAAGCTGACATTGCCGTAAGGACATACAACTGACGTTATATATATATATATATCATAAGTACCTATTACTAATAAATGTACCCACTTGAGAAGTACGAATCATTTAAAACAAACAAGAACCAGTATGAAAGTGTCCACGAGCTGCAAGCAGAACTTAGACGTATTATTCTAAATATCCACCACAACAATATGAAAAAATCGACATGGAGCGAAATAATCAAAAGAGTGCGACTTTGTATTCAACAAAAATTTTAAAATTCATGGTCGTCCCTTTATTTTTGACACTGATTATTTTTCTCATGTAACGGGTTCGATTCCCGGTTCAACCATGTAATTATTTAAATATCTATGAATGCAGTTTAAATTGTTTTTTAAATTCAAATAATGTCTTCTTTCAATAAAATGTTCCATCTACAATATTCAAGGTACTTTCCTTCCATGTGGCATATCCGTGGAACGCCCTGTATATGTAATCGCTCTAGGAGGATATTATAATATTGCAACCTTATTGGTGATGTTTTTCAGAAAGTTCAGGTGCGTAATACTCGCAACCAACTTGCTTGTATGACCAGATTTATGAACTTAAACGAAGAAAAAGGAGTCTAAAGGGATCGTAGTAGGTGACGTTCTGTAGTTTCTGTCTGCCATGGGAAAAAGGTGCGAGTTCATGTACGTATGTATGTATGTTTAGTTCGGCTAGGTACGGTCAACCGCACGCCACGCCAGTAGGGGGCACTTGAACTACGAAAGAAAACCGCCCCTTGCTTACCTACTGATACGAAATAAAGACGGCTATGCAACCAAAATGTGTGGATATATACCTATATATGTCGCCGCGGGAACGTCAACCCAAGATTATAACTACCTACCCGATCTTCCGAAAAATGAAAGGAGTGGAACTCTCTGCCTGCGTCTGTGTTTCCGAACGCATACAACCCCGATCTCTTCAAAGTGAGAGTGAACAGGCTTCTTCTGGGTAAGCTCGCTCCATCGTCGACTTTGTCTCTGTCATCTCTGACCGAGACTAGAGTCAAGAGCAAACCTATCTCAAATAAAAAAATAAAAAATGGCGCAGACTGTGATTTTATGACCAATAACTGAATGTTATAATTTAATACGAGGACTAAATAAGTTTCAATAATAGAATACAAACTATAAAGTAATAAGATTAATTTACACCGCAATTTACTAATGAATACCTGTTGTTTGATAAAATTCCTTGTATTACCGGAAATATTGTCGAATAGAAATATTGAAGTTGTAGAAAGATAGGAAGGAATTCTAATTTAACTTTAATTCTTAAAACGCCTTTGCATTTATGAATTGACATTGTTTAATTATAAAAGAATTAACTGATAAGTATTTTAGTGTTGTTTGTAAGTATTATTGAACTGACTAAGTAATAAGATTCTGTATAATAAGTGGCTCCCGCCGAGAGAGCGACGAGCCAATCGGGCGGTAGCGTGGCGAGCTATTGGAATAGTTATACGCTTTGAGCTATTGTAATTTTTGTAATAGAAGTTTATAAATAGTAAAAATGACTGAAATTGCAATTGTCAAAAACTTGTGTAACACAGTGTTTTGATTTTAAAGAGTGTCCATGGAGTTTCTTGCCAGTTCTTCGCCATATGGAACCTACTTCACTTGGAACCGAGCGCCTAGCTTCATTTTAATACCTAACTCAAACTGAACGACTCCTTGTGAAATAATAATCCAAGTGTCTGACAATGTTTTAATAGAAATAAATGCTTTGAGTTTGCGTTAAATGTTGTGTGTGATTGAAAATCAACTACCTTTCTGCCATTAACGAAGAATGACACCGGCCGGAGACTGGTCGCACGGCATTGGATTTCCACTGAGTTCCTTGTCGTGTATATATATAGAAAAAAATCAGCTGTGGCCTACATTTTGACGAGTTTTGCGAACATAAATGTAGAGAACAGCTGATTTTTGTTCGTGATTTCAGGTTTGGTCCCATAGTAAAAGTTGTTCATAATGATGAGTACAATGACCCCTTAAGAGGTTGTGCGTTAATTCCGGGACATGTTGTATTAGCTTATCCGAAGCGTCGCAATGTGCTATCCAGCTTGGACAAAGATTACCTGGCTACGTAAAGCATTCAAAACAAGCGAGAATATAAATACTAATTTAAAAACCATTTTATTTGAAACACTCGTATTCTTTTAATCTACTAATACTGTTACCAAAGGTATTTTTGTTATGCAGGAATTATGTATGCAAGAGTTCCCGCCACAATTTTTTTTACATTTGTTTATCACCATTGAATTGATTCCCTTAGTAATTTTAGTCCAAGTTCGAAGGTTGTTGTTACAGAAACATGCCAAGAGTTACCATGCACTCTGACAGAAGTGCAGAGCAACAATTTCTGTCAATTTGACCTGCTCTGCGAACTGTCATGGCACGGGCCCAGCTGAAACTTCTATCTGGCATACATTCTCTCTTGCATAACAAAAAGGGACGACGCAATTAATCCTCTTTGCAAGAAATCTTGGTGTCCACATAGAGAGTGTTGTATGGCACTGAATAGCCTTTATTCGAAGCGATCACTTGAATGGCGTACTTCCTCCCAGCCTTTAACCCTCCAATTTTCTGCATAATAACTCTGGCCCTGAAATAAAAATCGTTTTTCAATCAATACTTCTGTGAAATATCCTTTTTTGGAGCCACATTAGGTACCTATCTATACTCCATTTGAAATAAAATTAGAAATTGAAATAAACCTTTTTTACAGTCCATTCAACCGATTTTGACTTCTATTGCATCGGTGGTATGTTTGTAACCACGTTTTTGCTTTTAATGCCATCCTTATGCCTACGGAATCGATTGAACGGAATGTAAAAAAGGTTTATTTAAATTTCTAATCTTATTTCAAAAGTTAACTTAATATGATCGTATTGTCTAAGTAGAAAAAATTAAAGGAACATAAATAAAAACAAGAGACAACAAACAATAGAAGAACTATAAATAGAAAGGAACACAATTTTGAATTAATTTGAATGTTGTTTGTGTTTTGTTTTCAATCATACGGTATTATAATATGTATGGCTACAGTTTGACTGACAGCTGTTGGTTCAGGCCGTTCAACACTCCTCAACCGTTACGCAAATTGATTCAGTCCGGTAACAATAGAAATTTAATTGTGTCTCATAATTTGTCATAACATACGGCTGAGGGGAAATCAGCGATTCAGCGATCGTCGTCGCGTTCAATTTTTTCGGCGAACCCGAACGCGTCGTCGCGCTAAGGGCGCGTTCGGGTTTTCCGAACAAATAAGGGACAAATGAACGCGATGACGCGACGATCGCATATTCGCGCGACTGTACGGGGACGCGAGGTTAGACTTGGAATTGATTTCGGTTTTAGGACCGCCTTCTCTGCAAGTTCGTAGCAAATAATTATAGCATAATTTTTTTTGAGCAGATTTCCGGACTGATAACACTATGACGATATATTCATGAACGTTCTAAACCCAACAGTTCTGTTGATTCAGCAAAGCCAAGTAAAGCCAGGGAAACAGATTGTTTAGCAAATTGACTTCACAACTGCCGTTTCTTATCAGTCGTAACTTTGCACGGCATGTAGTGTGTCAATCTGCTTAACAATACATTTACCTGATTGTACATAAAAAAACACTTACGTCTTTTGGGCATGGTTAACGCATTGACCTTTTCGAGCAGACCAGCAACCGTATGCTTCTCCATTTATAGTTTCACGAGCCAGGATACAATATCTGAAAAAAAGGAGAGACCAATGAGTTTTTTTTCAGAAGCTTGATGCCTTTCCGGTTTAGAGGCCACCGGGCGACTGCTTAACGTAGGAGTCTGAGTTCGATTCCCAGGTCGGGCAAAGCTTTTGGGTTTTTCTACCAGGATTTT
The DNA here is from genome assembly GCA_947568875.1 of Fissipunctia ypsillon. NCBI lineage: Eukaryota > Metazoa > Arthropoda > Insecta > Lepidoptera > Noctuidae > Fissipunctia > Fissipunctia ypsillon. The sequence goes on along the minus strand of OX387660.1, from coordinate 17,686,997 downwards.
TTTCCCTCCTGGTACTGATTGATTTGATTTTGTTTTTTGTATTGTAATGTAAGTGTATTGTTCATTGTATGTGTAATTTATTTAAAATTGTGTATGAGTCATTGTTAATTGAATAAATAAATGACTAATAAAAATAATACATGGGACTTAAACAAAACTGGCGAAATGCGGCTGGTAACTCTGTCCAACCCTTCACGGTTTACAGACGTAATGTTATATTATGAAATTCTCAGTAACAACTCGTTATCTGGACTTATGCCTGGTAAACAGCATAATTCATAATCAGCCTAGAATGTTCCCACTACTGGGACACAGGCCTCGGGGTCTTCGAGAGAGAATGGGCTGTAATCCACCACGCGGGCCCAGTGCGGGCTGGTAGATGTCGCCTGTCTTCGAATTTTTGGTTCTAGGTCATGCCGGTTTCACGATGATTCCCTTTACCGTTTTGAGAGCAGTGGTGATGAAATTATTTACATAAAGTAAAGCATGTATTTGGGTTCGAACCCACGATTTAGGCCACCACTGCTCTCTAGTAATCAGGCCAATCCCTAATTTACCCATTACAACAGGCATATTTACCCAGTTATACTGAAATCCCAAGGGACTTCAGTATAACTGGGTAAATGTGCCTGTTAAGTAGAGGTGTACCTTAGTAAAATCACATAATGCCAGTTCCCATGCCAGTGTCCCATGTAATAGGTGGTGAGCCTGTTGCCACCAACCGGGCACAAATCTAAACTTCGGGCTGCTAATGAGAAACTCCTGATGGAAGAAGCTCAATAACACTTTGCCTTGACAACAGACTTAGGAAGTAGACCCCCTTCCCCTTGTTACGGTGAGACCACATATGTAAGAATAAAATCTTTGGGTTTCCCTCACCGATCACTTACCTGATCACATCGGTAGCGTTATGAGTGGCGGGCAAGAATGCTACGTCGACAGACCTGCAGGATCTTATTGGTCGAAGTTCCCTGACGTTGGCACCGTCTTCAGTCAGCTCTGGAGTGCTCACACCCCATCGCGTTGTCGATGCTGTCAACTGAAATGATTATTTATTATTATTATGAGCCTGGTTGTCCCACTGCAAGACAAAGCCTTCCATTCCCTCTTTTGCCGGTATTCTTCAACTGAACTGCGGGGCAATTGTGTAACACATTACCAATCGGAATCGGTTTCATTTTAACAGTTAAACAACATTCATTGCGTTAGTTACGTGTTGAGCATACAAATTTTTCGAACTTATGAAGCAATGGATTAGCAATTTGCTTCAAAATGATTCAGATTCCGATTGGTAGTGTGTTACGCAATTAGGGTGCTGACTCTTCTTGGCTGCCTCGTTGCTCTAGTGGTCGCAAGCGCTACTACTGAGCATGAGGTCCTGCGTTCGATTTCCGGGTCGGGCAAATTGTTATCGAGTTTTTTCATCTGGAATTTCTCAGTAGCAGCACGGAGTCTGGATTTGTACCCGGTTGATGGCAATAGGCTCGCCCCCATTACATGGGACTTAAACATAACAGGCGAAATGTGGGTGTACTCTGTGGATGTACTAGGATGTAGGTACACCTCTGCCTAACCTTGCGGGGTATACAGGCGTGATATTATGTATGTATGTATATCTTTAACTGATGTAGTTAGATTTGATCGAATTAAGGTTTTTATTATCATAAAACTTGGGGATACAAGGCAGTACGTTTATAAGGTGATAGTTTACACTTTAGACAGGAAAGGCCAAAGTATTCTACTCTTGAGCCCCGCCGACTATTTAGAGAGCTACAAAAAATACCCGTTTTCAATTAGTTTGATAAGTTCAATCTACTCACTTCTATGCCAACGGCCCCATCTCTATCCCACCTGCTTGGTACGACTTTGATGACGTATCTCATTCTGGCTTCTTCGGAACTGGAGTCGAACTGCACTGACCCTTCGTCACTCGTCTCTTGGATTGAAGATGTTGAAATTGGTGCTGGCACGAAGAATTTGGAGTGAGGGTCTAAAAAAACAAATTTCTGTTGAAACTTTCTATTTACCTGGTTACGTATTTTCTTATTATAGACATTTGTTGTCTAGGCGATTGAACATAAAACCTGTGAAGAGAAAACTCATTATCGTAGGACCATTTAAAATAGGAGCCTAGCAACTATTGAAATTCATCAGCGAAGAGCGTACCCTTAAATCAATTAAATTAAAGTTGTGGTTATTAGGGTGTAGGTACTGTTACCAACCAGTCTTACCAAGGGGTATCGTATTACCCAGTTACTGGCTTGTGGAGGTCAGATAGGTAGTCGATCCATGTAAAATACTGGTATTCAGCTGCATTCGGTTAGACTGGAAGCCGACCCCAACATAGTTGGGAAAAGGCTGGCAGATGTTGATGTAGATACTTTTACAGTTGACAGATTCTAAAGCTCATAAGAGATGGCGATGTAACTACATAAACTCAAATGAGTGGTCACCAACTCATTGCAGCCAGTAATTTCGACATCCACTTCAGCTATTAATCGTCTAAGCTGCTTCCGGTTCTCGGTTTTCTTCCTTTAGTTGTAGCCATCGCTTTCTATCAGGCGAGATCCAAGTCAAGAGCAGACCCATTTCGCCATTAAAAAAAAGTCTCTTCTAGCTAACTTTTTAAAGTCATCAGTCCATCGAGGTCCCAGGCAACGCCAATCTATAAGCGAAAACAACTAACAAACTACGCCAATGGCTATCGGTCATGGCCGACCCTTTGCCACTTTAGCTTGTCTAATAGAATATTTATATTTCAAACACTTACCAATATTTCTAGCCAGGTGAAGCCTCTTTCCCCGGACCAGCACTTCAACGTCAACTGCACCACCACAAGTTGATAAAGTCAACCAGAGACCGCCTCCTGCGCCTACTGTTGCCTGCAACATGATAGGTACATTATTATATAATATTCTTCTTAGCGTGACGATAGGAATCTATATAGAGTCAGCCCAGAATTTGTCTACGAGCTTGGCACCTTCAGTAGCGTCCATCAGCTCCTGTAGCGGGCAGACACCAGGCCACACTGGACACGATATTAAGCGTCCCATTGTTTGTGACAGCACCAAATTTACACTCCTGGACGGAGTCATCTGTGAATCTCCACCTGAGTAGGTTTTCTTTGCTTCGGTCTACCTGAGTCAGGAGTCTATTTAAAGACTTCCATGGCATATAATATTATTTATTGTTCACCGGTTTCACCCGCATAAGTCTCGATCCCGTGAGAATATCGGGATAAAAAGTATCCTATATGTTAATCCAGGCTCTAAGCTATCTGTGTATCAGATATAATCCAAATCCGTTCAGTAGTTTTTGCGTGAAAGAGTAACAAACATCCATCTATCCATGCATCCATCCTTCCATTCATCCTCACAAACTTTCGCATTTATAATATTAGTAGGATAGTAGGACTGTTAGGACACGAATAACTGGACAAAACATGTTCTAGAACTGTGTGAACGGCATGATGCACAAATGAGGCGCTTTTGACAAGTCGCTTTTGTGATAGGGTATCCCCTGCATGGGATGACAAAACATAAATCATGACTATAAACCCCGAAAGGGCAGGCAGAAGTTAAGATTCTGGGCTGCTTCTAAGTGTTTCCTAATGGGAAAGAATAACAAGTTTTTGTTGTCATCTTTTCAGAATGTTACGCTCAGCAACCGCGACTGACCATATAACAGACCGTTGCCCTCGGAAAGTAAGAGATCCAGATAGATTAGTTCTGCCTAGGGCACCACGGACTTCATTGTATAAAAAGAACTGTTACCATATGTGTGGACTTATCTATAACAAAATACCAAAGAACTTTAAAGATTTACCTAACAATTTATTTTTTATAAAGTTAAAATTATGGCTGCTGGAAAAAAGATTTCATTCTATAAATGAATTTACAAATAATCAGCTTGAAATGAATGCGATGATAATTATTAATGAATGTATTGTAAAATTAATGAATAATAATATAAACTAGCATTTAAAGCATGCTATTGGACGTAAATATTTAGGTTAGAGTACCTGTAATATTTTATATTAGCACTATATACATTGTACTGTTTTGCATGTCAAATATCTGACTAAGTATTTTTTTTTTGTGTATGGGAAATCATCAAATGACTTCTCCCGCTCTGGGCGGAGTGGGAGGGCGTGTCAGACTTTTACTGACTAAAACCCACCCGTGTTCCTTCTGTTGCCTGTGCCGGGGCCACGGTAACTCTTTCGAACATCCCGCAACCCCGGCTGGATCTGACCATGTATTAGAAACTTAATTACTGAATTTAAGACTAACGCTCTGTACCAATACTTATTGCAAATAAATGATTATGATGAAATCTAGTAGTATATGCCCACCTTAAAATAAAAAACACTTCTCCCTCGTATGTCCGCTTTGGTAGGAATATTCTCCCGAAGTCGCTTGGCAGTGGATGTGCGCGGACGCACACTGCCCGTAGCCAATAAGGACCCTGAACGACGGTCCTTAGCTACGCCGAAGACGCTTACGAAATAAGTCTGCGTAAAAAAAAGTTGGTAATGTCAGGAACTTGAGTCGAAGTGCTGAAGATAAGCATTGCGTGTACAAACATTTTTATGAAATGATGTTCTCTGAAGTCAGCGGAAGAAATAAAGCATTCTTTTGTAATTTCACCGATAAGTCAAACAAAACTGGATTAAGTAATCCGATAATAATCAAATCAGAAGTTAGGCCGAAGTCACACAGCTAGGAGCTACGCTTGGTGAGTAGCGTTGCTCAACAAACTAGTCATTATATGCAGTATAGCATCAAGCCTCAGTGTGGCAGCAGGCATCAGTATGGCACCAAGCGTCAGCGTGGCAAAAAGTGCCAGTATGGCATCAAGCGTCATTGTTGCACTAAGCGTCAGTGTAGCACCAAGCGTTAATATGGCACCAACGTCAGTGTGGCACCAAGCAGCAGTACGACACCAAGCGTCATTATGGCACCAAGCGTCAGTGTGGCACCAAGCGTTATTATGGCACCAAGCGTTATTATGGCACCAAGCGTCAGTGTGGCACCAAGCGTTATTATGGCACCAAGCGTCAGTGTGGCACCTAGCGTCAGTGTAACACAAAACGTCAGTGTGGCACCAAGCGTCATTATGGCACCAAGCATCAGTATGGTACCAAGCGTCAGTGTGGCACCAAGCGTCAGTATGGCACCAAGCGTCATTATGGCACCAAACATCAGTGTGGTACCAAACGTCAGTGTGGCACCAAGCTTCATTATGGCACCAAGCATCAGTGTGGCATCAAGCGTCAGTCTGGCACCAAGCGTCAGTATGGCCTTTGAAATCGTAAGATTTGGCGTTGGTTTGCTAAGGAGCATTTCTCCTAGCACGCAGTGAAGCACTAAGCAATAAGTGAAGCACCCACCTGTGTGGCTTCAACCTTACCTAAGCATCGTAAAGATTTGAAGGAATCAATTTTTAAGGAGTGAGAATAAGGAAGTTGATAGTTTAGACTTCAATGTAGCCAGAAAAATTCAAAATTGCTGACGTATTATGAAAGAAATTTTGAATTTAAGGGGGAAGCGCTAAGGTAGCCCGCGAAATTCAAATTTTCTTACGATTTTTGCAATTTGCAGTCAGTGTCTGGGTGTATGTTGATTAAAGTATGATTAGCGACCGTAACAAATATGTATTACCAGAATTATAATCATTAGAATCAGTATACAATTCCTTAAGTTAGTATAATCCTGAAATGTTAAGATTTCATGAAATAGTCATTCAATAGAATTATTAGTCTTAGAGAGTTGTATTGATGACTTTAATTATTATAATTCCATAAATACATATTTGTCACGGTCGCGAATCATATTTTAATCAACATACAACCTAACGCTGACCTGCAAATTGCAAAAAACGTAAGAAAATTTGCATTTCGCGGGCTATCCTGGCGCTTTCACCTTAAGGGGTTTCACCTTACGTTTGACAAGTTCTCAATTTCGAAACCTGCCGATCTATTCTGTAAACATCACACGGTGAGCACTTAGGTGAAGTGAGTTGGAAGTGAGCTCAATCCCTATTAGACTAAGGTGGGATGACAGTTCACATCACGCTCACTTCACCTAAATTTTCACGGTGAGATCTTTCCAGAATAGCACTACTGGTGCAAGTGGTGTGTGGTGTGTAAGGTGTATATTGTATTTATTTACCGTACTCGGGTCCAAATTCTCGATCAAATGGTGCGTTCTGCCTCCCACGCAAGCAATAACTGGATCTTCATCCGTCACCTTCGTGCTACGACCTACAAAAGAATATGTCCCGGTTTAGAGAAAAGTTGAGCTGTTTAACTTTTATCTCAACCGGGAAAAATTCCACGGTATGATAAGAGATGAGATGGGGCTAGAGCTTCCATGCGCATACCGTGCAATTTATGTATGGTGTGGAAAACACAATGTTGTTTAAAAGAAATAAAGAAAACACTAGGTAAGTATTTGATCTTACTTACCAAATTTCTTCCTCCTGAAAACGTTATTGAGATTCCCTTCATAAATGTTGAACGTGTCCGAATCCACATTGATCTTATTATCGACTTCCGTCATAATATCTAAACGGGTTTCATTATCCAACCGCTCGTTAATCTTCAAACGGTCCGTTTCTTGACTCAATCGATTGGATTTATTTTCCAAACGGTTGATTTTTATTGCATTCTGTGCTGCACAGAGTGATGTGTAGTTCTTTCTGTGGGACGCTACTACGCAATATGTCGTTGCTTGCGGATCAATGGGGCTGGAACCAATAGGAAGACACATATTATTTTTTTAAGAGAGAAGAAGTACTTTTAGCGCCTATTTCTTGTTTATATCGAGCTGGTGAATGGCTATATAAGTAGTGGAAGACCACAGAAGCGATAGTTTGACTGTATGAAAGATGATATGGCTAGAAAGGGAGTGACTACCGAGATGACGACTAATAGAGAAGTATAGGTAGATTAAAAAGATATGTTGCGCCGACCCCAAATACAATTGGGATATGGGCTGGATGATGATTGAGCTGGTGAATGAGGATCTAATGATGACAACCCATTTTGTGTGACATTGCGTCTTTACACATATTATAAATGTGTGTGTACACGTATGACGATCTCTACGGTACGTTTATGATCCTATCAAAAAAGAATAAGATTGGATTCTTCGCCTATACAAATGAGACTTTAAAACCTTAGTTCCCAGTGGTCCAGGTGGACCCCCAGGGGTCCATGGGAGACTCGACGGGAGTCGACGTTGGGGTCTATCTTCACATTTTTTGTCACAGTTTTGGGAATATGGTAGAAATGTAGCTGCAGGGGGTCCACCGGAACCAGCTGAATTTTGAAAGTGGTTTACGAGAAAAAAAGTCTGGGAACCTCTGTTTTAAAACACGAAAATGATTGATTTTGCTATATTTTTTAGGAGTTCTAATTTTCGAAAGATAATTATATTTCCAATATTTTATCAAACATCACATAATATAACATCACGCCTATTTCCCTGAAGGGTTAGGCAGGGGTGTAACTATAGTACACCTACATTTCGCTAGATAATAGGGTGCGAGACTATTGCCATCAACCGGGCACAAATCGAGACTCCGGGCGGCTTCTGAGAAATTCCCAATAACACTTCCCGACCCGGGAATCGATCCCAGGACCTTCTGCTCAGCAGTAGCACTTGCGACCACTAGACCAACGAAGCGGTTTAGGAACCTCAAACCACTTATACCAAAGAAAAACTCAAGAAAAATATAGTTACTTTTTATACCCACTTATAATCAAGGCAAAACTAGAAAACTCACAACTTTCCTGACAAGCTTTATAAGGAGTCAATTAATGAAGTTAAATTGACGACGCACGTTGAAACGTTGAAAAATCCCATTGAATTTACTTTAAAGGTAGGATGAGCTAGCATCAATACGTGTTTCGTTTATAAAAAGTTGTTTGTTCATTACACGAGGCTGATTCTAAACATACCGGATTTTGAGTTAATCGGTCGATATTCTTCACCTATTTCGTATCACGTTTTTTTTTTTTTTATTTATTGCGGAATGGGCCTACCCTTGACCTCGATCTCGCCTGATAGAAAGCGATGGATGAGGTCTATGATGGAACGAGCGTGCCCAGAAGATGCCTGTTCACTCTTGCTTTGAAAGCAGACGGGTTAATACAAGCTTTACGATTTTATACTGTTATTATGTACATAAACATGTCATTATGTATTGATATACAGTATGTATCCGAAAGTTGTGGTCATATTTAAGGGTGTGGTACAGACCATCAAACTAAACAACTTTCTCCATGGGACCAACATCGTAATCGCGAAAAATAATCAGCCGTCCCATACATTTGGGTCGAGTAGGTATTGAAGTTTTGTATGGGACAGTTGAAAGTTTAGAGAAAGCTTTAAAAAAAGTATATTGACTTGTAAAAGTGGTATACTTTATCGTTTTGTAAGTCGCACCTATAGCCGTTTTCAGTAAAATACATATCATGTAGACCACACCAAAATGAATGCGCGTTGTAGGATTTTCAACTTTCAGCACTAAGGCGAATGTTGAATTTCCAACAGCGCGCTTCTATTAAAGCATTCATTTAGGTGAAGCCTATATTAGTGAAAATGGGCATAAGAATATTGGGATGCTAAATTAAATAGGTAAGTACATAAGTACTTGTATCTATGGTAGCTAGTGGTTTAGTGGGTTTTCAGAAGCTTCATTTTGCCCACTGCTTACCCTTGTCTAATTATTTCATTTCTTGGGTTCCACACCCAAAGGGTGCCAACGGGACCCTAAGGCTCCGCTGCGCATCATTCCGTCCGTCTGTCATAGAGCTGTTTATTTTGAATCGTATTAGGTAGACGATTGAAATTTTCACGGAATGTGTACAGTACGACAGGACTCAGAGGTTCCATCGTTTATCTTCGGATAAACCGAAATATAGCGAATGAAATATAAGTATCGATCAATGGAAATTGATTTATACTCCCACCCAAATTATTATAGATTAATTCCGCCACTCCCTTATTGGTTTTTCCGAAGATAAACGATGGAACCTCAAAGTCCTGTCGTAACAAAAATAAAAATTAAATAAAGTTAAGAGGATATCGCGCGCACAGTGGCGCCCTCGTCGTTTGTTTGATTATTTCTTTTATTTTAGAATGAAAATGCAGAAAATAAGCACGTTATGTTGCGCTCCACAAGACTATACGTTATTATTATTACAAACAGTAGTTTTACATTCTTAAGATTTATTATAATCTATAAAACGGAGCTTAGTGGCCACTATTTTCCGTTTTAAGGATTATAATAAAACTTAACAATGTATAACTACTGTTTGTAATAATAATAACGTACCTATAGTCTTGTGGAGCGCAACATAACGTGCTTATTTTCTGCATTTTCATTCTAAAATTAAATTAAAAACCAAACAAACGATGAGGGCGCCACTGCGCACACGGTATCCTCTTAAAGATGTAAGGGATATTTAAAGAGAATATATATTTTTATATTGAAACGTATTTAAAAATAAAATGTAGTGTTAAATAATGTACGGTGGTACGGATCCCTTCGTGTACGAGTCTGACTCGCACTTGGCCGCTTTTTAAATGTTATACCTAGAAACAACTTTTTATTTAAGTATAGTTTTGAATCATTTTGTTGGTAAATTGGCGTGTGCTAGCAGATATATTATGGCAAATAATGTAATTAAATATTTTGTGTTTCGTTACTACTACTTTGCACAAATTAGATGAACTTGATTCTATACAATTCTTCTAATTTAACAGACATCTGTACTGCTGGGGAGTTTGTTGCGCCACTTCTTCTTCCCAGCTAAAGCACTAAGGACTCGTGAAGGGCGAGCGTTTTGGGGGACTGTCTTATGTAATTTTGACGTTCAAAAAGTGCTGATTGTGATTCTCAGCCTAGTTTGAATAAGTGACTTTTGATTTTGATTTTTGAGACTTTATGAGAACCTCCTCCTTTTTTTTCGTCGGTTAAAACTAGAAAACTTTTATACAAAAAAAAAAAAAAAACACTTAATTTTCACTTAAAGAAATATCGAGCGTTTTAAAAATAGTATCCAACAGCTTAAAGAAATTGATAAGTAATCACTTTAGTACCGCGGTGGCATCCATACAATTAAACAGGCAAAAACTAAGGCATGTTCTCGCATGTTTAATCAAGACTCTAAGCATACCTCTACGCGGTCTTAATTAAAATGTTCGCTGTCGTACTGATTAAGTATTATACTGGAAATAGTTGAAAAAAAAAATTATAGGAAGAATATTTTTCAACCCGTTAAACGATTGCCTATAGAAAGAAGCCTTGCATGTAAGCGCTCAACGGTTTTCACGTTTATATTTATTTTAGTTTCTAGTATACAGGGTGTGAGGGACAGCCCTCCGCAGACTGATGGGATGAATTCATTATATCATACTAAGATGACAGGTACATGAAATTATTTCAGGAACGTTATGGGAATCGAATTAACCTGATTTGTTTTATGACTTCACACGCAATGTATCGTTACCGTGGCAAAACGCGAGTAGCGAACGTCAGCGCAACGAGCCTTTGGCCGCCGAGTATTTCAACATCAATTGCTGATTTTTATATTTCATCTGTTTTATTTACATACATGGAGTGCTGCGTACAGAGAATGTAATTTTACATTGAAATAAAGGAATAGTAACTGAAAAAACGATTTAAAAATGAAAAATTTCATTTTTTTAATCGTGTATTTGTTGTGGAATATGATTCAAAATAATTAGCTGAATGTATCCTGTTAGTTTGCGGAGAGCTGTCCCTTACACCCTGTATTTTTTTTCTGAATAATTGCTGGTTTATACAACATTTCTCGGGTTAATGGGAACTCAAACTAAAAGCATTTATCTCCATTAAACCATTTACAGACACTTTTGAATTATCGGTCAGTCGGTCAGTCAGAAAAATAACGCTAGTAGCCCATTCCAAAGCGTAGTCGGTACTTATGGAGGAGAACGGGCAAGTAACTCCATGGACACTGCACTTTATAGGTATATAGTTACAAAATACTATGTTTTTTTCATTAATTTAGGTCTATATTTGGGATGATAGTCCAAACACGATAAGTTTATCACTTAGCCATAATTGTTTGGCCCTCAAAAGCCTCTTCCACATTCTCTATCATCACTGATATCCATGTAAATAATTATTTTAATGAGTACAAACAAATATAATTCGTATTGACAATAATTACTTATCTGATTAAGCTCCGATGATGATTGCCAAAGACGTAAGGCCTTAATAGGCCTTTAAAATTGCTTTAAAGATTAATCGCAATGATTTAGGGAGAAAGTATAGAACAAGATATACATACATAGACGTACGATACAGTCATTTAAAACAAAACCCTCGGTAATAAATCGATCGCCGAGAAAAACTGTCTCCAAGTAAAACTGTCAATACGAAAAACGGTCACCTTAAAAGAGACTAACCTCCGAGTTTATTTCGATCTTTCTTCTCAGAGTAGTCGGATAGGAAACATCTACCAAACTCGTCTAGTTTTAAAAATTATTTAATGTTGACGTGTAAAAGTGTTTGTACAAACCTGCTTATAGAAATAAAATCATTTATCACCAAGAAAAACGTTCACTGAGAAAAATGCTCGCCACGGAAAATGTGAGACTTTATTTATTTATTTATTTATTTATTTAAACTTTTCACACTTAAAAAAGTACAAAGGCGGACTTAATGCCTTAGGCATTCTCTACCAGTCAACCAAGGGTGGTGAAGAGATTAGATGGCAGGTGCTCTGTTAGAAATGGAACAATTTGTACATAAATAAGTCATAAACTTATAATACACATACATACATATTTACTATAATATATACCTATATTATATATATATATATATTATATACAAATTCAAGAGAGAGAGGTTTTGAGATGACTCTACGCTATTTATTTTGAAAATAACTCCGCAATCTCCGCTTAAAGCATACCGACTGGTGGCCATCTTTAAAATTAGTCATCAGTTTTATGATGAAACAGCTAGTTAACAAAGTCTAATGAATAATGAAGTTATATCGATGAAATGCGACGGCACGAGTTTAGACCCGGACACGTGCAATTAGCTTTACAAATAAACGGATTTACGAGTTCAAGAATGAGGATCGGGATACACTTTGTGTGTCATTGTCAATGTGTTACTTTTGCTAAGCTATTCCCAAGTCGCAAAGGCAGCAAGTTATCCCATGGTATACAGTCAGGGAAAGGGATTGTTTAGCAAATAGGGACGATGACTACATTTTTTTGTCCGTCAGGTAGATTATTAAAAAATATTGAACACGTATTTTTTCTTTTTTTCATAATCAAAAGATTACGGCGATACATTGAGTAAAATGTGGCATGACGTCACGCCTTGTTAGATTTTATACTGAGTTGTGACGTGGCGAGCCCCCACTTCCCAACTTTAATGCGTTTTATCTAAGTAATTTTTTATTAATATGAAAAAGCAAAAAATACGTGTCTAATATTTTTTCATTATCTGACTGACGGACTAAACAGAATTGCTTTTTTTTACCCAGGCATCATCCGTATTGGCAACCAGCTTCAACTTTCTGACTAACTGACCGACTCCATGATAATTTAAAGTGCTTAAAATGGTTTAATTATGATTTTATTTCTGTAAGTAGGTTTGTACCTACAAGCACTTACACGTCAAATATATTTTAAAAAGTAGATGAAGTCGGCGTTTTCGACTACTCTGAGAAGAAAAGCCTAAACGAATTCAGAGGTCACACTCCAGAGATGATGTTGGTCAGAATTAAATGCTTTGAGTTTGAGTTTGATTGACTGTTAACTTAATTTGTTCGTATATTCAAATCTCTACTACATACATATATTTCTTTATCAGACGTATGATACGACAGAACGTACTTAGTGTGTTAATCTGCTAAACAAAAATCTTCCCGAGTTTACCAACTGCAAAACAGTTTATTCTGCATTACATACATAACTATACATTAGTGACGTAATAATTACGTCACTAATGTACAGTTAAGGAATTAAAATGTCATGGACCGAAAGCAAAAGAAGACAAAAAAAATTATTTGCACCTTAGTATATTTCCATCAACACAAACTTCAGCAGTAATATTGATAACTAGCACTCCTCGCGCGACTTCGTCCGCGTGGATTACGTACTTTAGTTAGTACCCTGTTAGGGGTAGATTTTCAAAAAGCCCTGAAACACGTAATTTTTTATTTTCGGTCTTAAGTATAAATGTTGAATTTCGAGTTAATCGGCCCGTGCGTTAAAAGTTTTCCATAAAATTTTGACACATCCTGACCCCTGGTAGTTTAGAAAAACAAAAATGATGAACTTCATAATTTACTTAGATAAGTATTTGTGCCAACTTTCAAGTTTATTAACTCAACGAATAAGATTTTTCATACAAACAAAATCTCCCCTTTTCACCCCCTTAAAGATTGAATTTCCAAAAACCCCTTCTTAGTGCTCCTCTAAATTTTAAAAGGAAGCCGTGTACAAAATTTTAAGTTTTTAGCCCCAGCGGTTTAGGCTCTGCGTTGATGAATAACTCAGGACAAGTAAAATATATGCATAGAATATAGATAGTCGAAACACCATGCAAAAACTTATCAAAATGTAGTCTATCACTTTAAAAAAAAATCACAATTGGGTACCCTGACAACCCTGTCACTATTAGTAACGGGACTCTAGACATTGGAATCTTTTCTATAGCTGTCAGCACATTGGTCCATAGATCTTACACAATTAAAACCTATGGAATTCCAATGTACAATGTTGTTTAGCAGCAGCTTCGATGATTTATAGGCTACGTGAGTCGCAAAAGAAAACGTGGGACATAAAAACACATCAGGAAATGGTCGTAACTGTGATCAGATAGCTAAGAAATATTCCTTTTATATTATTCTCGTCTAATTGTTGATTTAAGACAAAGTTATCGTTGCGGTTTCTTTGGTCGTATATGTGTTCCCACATTACAGTGTTTTTTGAACGAAATTCTTTAACGCGGCTTGCGTTAGGAGTTGACTGGTAGAAATTGTCACGTTACGAAAAAGCGTTATGCCTGAAAAAGCCAGTGTCAAGGACTCAAGATTCACGTGTCAATAGTTTTTTTTTGTTTTTTAATATAGAGCCATCTAGTATAAGTTTTTAGCTTCTAAAAACTTATACTAGATGGCTCTGTATTAATGCATAATATACAGCTAAAGGAACTTTGTACCAATCGCCTATCCCACAACTACAGCTCCCGACTTTTTTCCTTAGATGTCTAATGTTGTAAACAATCGCGAATTCACGATGTGAAAAACGCATCCGCATTAAAATAATATAATATAGCAAAAATAATTATACATTTCAAGTTATTTTTGGACATCTTAGCCTTTTTAAGAACGCGTTCTTTAACAAAAATAACAAAAATAAGTTTTTATTTTAAAAATTTTTGGTACCATTTTTACGTTCGAACGTAAAAATGGTACCAAAAATTTTAAAATAAATACTTACCAATATTATAATATTGTAAATTTTCTTATAATTGAAAACTCAATAGGGGTCTAGCCATATTTGTTATAGAAAAGAAAAATATACTGCAGTAAATCATAAAGTTTGTAATTTTTTGGTTTTATAAACTACCCCCTAAAGGGAGGTTGGGGGGTGTCAACGTTTGTATGGAAGAATTTTAGCCCGCGGTTCGATTAACTCGAAATTCAGTATTTATACCTAAGACCGAAAATAAAGAATAACGTGTATCAGGATTTTTTTGAAAATCTACCCCTAACGGGGTACTAAAGTAGGTACAAAATCCACGCGGACGAAGGCGCGCGGGAAGCGCTAATACCTAACAAATCAATTCCCACTTCAAAATAGTTAGTAAAATGACAGCAAAAGTGATTCATAATATTGTTTTATTTATAAAATATTCATGGCATTTAGTATCTAGTGACTAATGGGTAATTGACTAATGAATCAGTCAGACTAATCATAAAATGTTCATTACCCGATGAAAACAGCTTTAGCTCTAAAACGCGTACACTCGGTTTCAGAATTGAGAACTTGTCATAATGAAACTCTATAAAGCATTACCTACATAAGATAACCCGCGAAAATAAATACCCCTTGGTAAGACTGGTTGTCAGACTTTCGTGCTTCTGACGACCCGACCGTAACCACTGTCAAAGATCCACGGATGACAGCTGGGACCACGTGCTTTCTGAGGCACGAAGGGGTCTTGGTATGTAAAGATGGTCACCCATCCTCGGGCCACCGTGCGGCTGACAAGTTCTCAACTTAAATATCTCAATTCAGAAACCCGGTGTTAGTGTTATAAATTCATCGGTTTTCTTGAGAAGAACACATGTGTACGTAAGACATTTACTTATTTCTAACGGTGCCTCGGTACAACTTGTTTTTATTGAGATATTTCTAAGTGTCAACTGGCGATGTGATTTAAGAGCATGTTCTATTGATTCTGAGGTACTCGTATGTTCAACCGAACTACGCGCTGGATATGACTTAGAAGTGACCATTTTATTATTTCAAAGTGTATATCAAAGAGTGAGGTACGCATTTATAACGTCTAATTTTATAATTAAAAGCGTTTATCGCGCGCGGGCTGGCAACGTCACATTTCTACGTTTTTCGGGATTATTTTATTTTTAAATCAAAAGACAATTTCCTTTGTTATTACACAGTTATTTTAGTATTTACTATTAGAAAATCCTACTAATATTATGAATGTGAAAGTTTGTGCAGATGTTTGGATGATTGTTACTCAATCACGCAAAAATGGCTGAACGGATTTGGATGAAATTTTACATAGCTTATAATCTGGATTAACACATAGGATACTTTTTATTCCAGTGAACCGATATTCACGCGGGCGACGCCGCGGGAAAAAACTAGTAGAAAATAATTGATAATATGTCCTTTTCTAAGAGTAAATACCAAAATAACTGTAAAAAAATAGCATACATACTTATATTGTACTCGTACTAAGCGTGAGTCTCTCAGCGAGTTTACTGTCCGCCAAGCGAGCGTCGCTGAGCGAGTACTCTCTTTGATAGTTCTTGTCGCTGCGACAAACTTGTACTCGCTGGAGGTGTGAACAGTCAGCGATCAACTATTAATTTACAGGATGTACCAGAACGGTGTGGTCAAATTTAAGGGTGTGGTAGAGACCATCAAACTGAACAACTTTCTCCATGGAACCAACATCGTAATCGAGAAAAAATTATCAGCGTCCCATAAATTTAGGCCGAATAGGTATTGAAGTTTCGTATATGAGACAGTTGATAATTTTTACGCGATTACGATGTTAGTCCCATGGAGGAAGTTGTTCAGTTTCGAAAAAAAAAAAATCGGTAGTTTCAGAATTTTCGCCATAGTAATTTGTATGGAGTTTTCGATAGTGAAAGTTCAGTAAATTTCCCAATTGTTTTATGCAAAACAGAAGTAACGTTATGGAAAACAGAAAAATAGTTGGTTAGAAAAAGTATTAAAACAAGCGTTTACAATGTTTATCCTCAACCCTATTTTTCACGGACTAATGAAACTCTTGAGCTAGCCAGACGTTTTTTTTTTCGTGGCTACTGCTTTAATTAAGTTTTCTATAGTAATATAAACTTATCCAAAGCCCATACCACGATTTCCTGGTACCGAACCTTAGGGCACATCGAGTTGTTAGAAAGAGATATCACGCAGTATACATATGAGTGACAGAGACGACGCTCTACAAAGCTGAACTTTTTCTAATACTGTATTTTTATCTCACAAAGCGACGCGCGCTTTACTTGTGGTAACTAAGTGTACAAACACGCAGTGAATGAGCGCGTGAAGACAAATAGCGTCAAGACGCACACACACATACACACTTCCGACTTCACCATTTTCTCGGACGGTACCGAGAGCTCCTGCTCGTACATACACATTCACAGCGTGTTTGTAAAAATACTATACTGGAGGTGCCAAATTAATAGAAACCTCTAACTCGCGTCAAACGCTAACCAGTTTCAAACGACACAGTCCAAGATTAACCAATACTTAATTCACTTAACGGCCACATAGTTACTTTATTACGAGGTACAGATAGCAGACTAGATAACACATGACTTGTGTAACGAGGTATCGGTAAGTTACAAGGCTTGGTTACTGAGAATTTACTAACATCGTTAGCATTAAAGTTTGGTTCTTAGAGTCGCGTCTTTGCTCTTAATTAATTGTTTAGAGGCATTACTTTAAGATGAGCATATTGTTTTTTTTCCTCTTCTCAGCTAATTGTATCTCCAGAGGAAATTAATGAGAAAAATACAGTGGAGTTCATTACTTCTTTATTTTTAAAGACTCTTGTTTTAAACAGGTACAAAAACGTGTTGGGCTGATGAAATCGTCTAAGTTTTGGGATATAAATACATAGATAACGGACGCGGTATAAAGGAAAGGAGGTCTATCCCCAACTAATTTTACTGACTCGTCGGTCTAGTGGTCGCAAGCGCTACTGCTGAGCATGAGGTCCTGGGTTCGATTCCCAGGTTGGGCACAGTATTATTGGGTTTTTCTATCAGGCATTTCTCAATAGCAGCCCGGAGTCTGGATTTGTGTCCGATTGATGGCAATAGGCCTACTCCCTATTACTCAAGAACTTACCTAGGCTCCCAGTTGGCTGCTAGCCTTCTTCGTGAACGCACCCTTAGTCGCATGCGAACTTGTCTCGTGGCTTCTCCTCGAACGCTTACTACGGCAGCGCCACCTCTTGTTGATGACAGCTGTCAAAAAATGGCCAGTCTCCATTAATGAACATAAAACTTAAAAGAAAATACATAAAACAAGATGTACAAAAAGTCATGGGATTTTCTGACTCCTGCGCTAGTTAATTTTACATAATGAACTTTGTTAACCTTAAAATGAAAAAGTAGAAAAACTTGGATTTCAGACGTTTAAAAGATATAAATTATCTATCTAAGATATAAAAGACATAATTTTGATTTCTACAATTATGATTTGTGGTAACTAGGAGCCATGCCCTTTATTAGGTATATTATGAAATGTCACGTTCCGTGTATATTTTGTTAGAATAAATCAATATCACGGGAAAATGCTCATTCACATGTGATTATTACACAGGTCTGTGTGGTCTATGTTATTTTTTACTGTTGTAAATTTCTTTCTTTCTTTCGAAATAAATTTCTTTATATTAACAACTGTAATAAATCTACGACTTCAAACTTCTATTGCTCTAACCATGAATCGGAAAACTTACTTACTTACATTTCCTGTATAAGCTGACCTCTCATTGTACGGAAATCCTGTACAATGCGAGATCAGTTTATACTGGAACGTATAGCTTGATATGTAGCCGTGTGTACACCCACGAACGTTCCTGGTCGCCCACTTTTCGTCCTTATTCTGAAAGATTGAAAAGTGGTCGACCGGGAACGTTAGCCTACATACAGTCACGAGCACTAATTTGTATACACTTAGCTACTTTTTAAACTGATTTTCTTCTACTGCATTGGTTGTAATTTTATGTTGTTACAAACATAGTGTTTTGGAACACATGGAGTTCCAAATAGGTAGTCATCTCTAAGTTGCTATCGTTATTCTGCGAGAAAATCGCTTCTGAATTTCCCTAAGTGTATACACATTAGTGCGCGTGACTGTACATCCAGTTTCTGAGGTTTCTTAACCGAGTTGAGAGTTTATCGCAGTCTTCGGGAACCAGCCGATTTATTCTGTAAGAATCTCACCGTGAAGACTTCGGTGAAGTGAGCTTGAAGTGAGCTGTCAATTGTGTCAATCCCTAGCGTCAGGTGGAATGTCAGCTCACTTCACCTAAGTCTGTCAATAGTATCAATCCCTAGCGTCAGGTGGAATGACAGCTCACTTCACCTAAGTCTGTCAATAGTGTCAATCCCTAGCGTCAGGTGGAATGTCAGCTCACTTCACCTAAGTCTGTCAATAGTGTCAATCCCTAGCGTCAGGTGGAATGTCAGCTCACTTCACCTAAGTCTGTCAATAGTGTCAATCCCTAGCGTCAGGTGGAATGACAGCTCACTTCACCTAAGTCTGTCAATAGTGTCAATCCCTAGCGTCAGGTGGAATGTCAGCTCACTTCACCTAAGTCTGTCAATAGTGTCAATCCCTAGCGTCAGGTGGAATGTCAGCTCACTTCACCTAAGTCTGTCAATAGTGTCAATCCCTAGCGTCAGGTGGAATGTCAGCTCACTTCACCTAAGTCTGTCAATAGTGTCGATCCCTAGCGTCAGGTGGAATGACAGCTCACTTCACCTAAGTCTGTCAATAGTGTCAATCCCTAGCGTCAGGTGGAATGTCAGCTCACTTCACCTAAGTCTGTCAATAGTGTCAATCCCTAGCGTCAGGTGGAATGTCAGCTCACTTCACCTAAGTCTGTCAATAGTGTCAATCCCTAGCGTCAGGTGGAATGTCAGCTCACTTCACCTAAGTCTGTCAATAGTGTCGATCCCTAGCGTCAGGTGGAATGACAGCTCACTTCACCTAAGTCTGTCAATAGTGTCAATCCCTAGCGTCAGGTGGAATGTCAGCTCACTTCACCTAAGTCTGTCAATAGTGTCAATCCCTAGCGTCAGGTGGAATGTCAGCTCACTTCACCTAAGTCTGTCAATAGTGTCAATCCCTAGCGTCAGGTGGAATGACAGCTCACTTCACCTAAGTCTGTCAATAGTGTCGATCCCTAGCGTCAGGTAGAAAGACAGCTCACTGCTAACTTCAACTATGTAAGTCTTCACGGTGAAATTTTTACAGACTAGACCGGCAGGCATTAGTTCCAACGTAAGGTTTAATACTTACGACCATAACATATTTGTCATGTTGGGATATATTTAATGAGAATGTACTCATTTCTCCGCTGCCGCTCTCTTTTTGTAGAATGAGTTGACCTGTGAGAAAAATAATTATTTCTTTTTAACAAAATATCGATGCAAACACACGAATACATCAAAATATCATACTAAGTTTTACCCTAAACCGTGATTCGATGAGCACAATAAAATTCTCACGTAAACTACATAATTGCCTTTCATTCTGACAGTTCAGCCACGTTCATTGCGTTATTAACGTTGTTGAGCAGACGAAGGCACGAAACCCATGAAGCAATGGATTAGAAATATCCTTCAGAACTGTCGGATTGTGACTGAAATTGTGTTACGCAAATAAAGTGCTGGGATAGCCTCTTAAAGTTAAGTAAGCTTAAATTTTCTAGGGAAATTGTTGTCAAAAGTGGTAACGTAATTACTAGGTGGACTATAGGTTAATGTGAACGCTAGGCATTAAGTCCCACTACCATTTTACTCACTGAACAATATTTTAACCATGAATTGAGCTATTCTTAAAAAATTCTTACCAAAATGAGAGAAAATTACAATTTTTTAAAGGAAATGGGACTAACCATTGTTATTTCCAGTCTTTCCGTAATACAACGCCCAATGGAAGTCTCTGGAACATGGGCTAATGGTGATAAAGACCCCAGTCTGGGATATGGATGTGGTATTCAGCTCCAAGCTGCAACAATAATATAGTACATTGAAATTTTCCTGTCATAAACATCTTTAACAATTAAACTTTATTCCAAAGATACTAGGTTTGTTTCAGAATGAGCACAGTACCTACGAGAAAATTGTCATTCTGACATGATTGAGGTTCTTATCAGTTGAGATAAAATTTAATTTTTAGTACTTCAGATCATTTTGAACTGTGTCTACTGACCTAATTTTTTTTTTTCAAAATAGAGCTAAGTACCATTTTTGACCTCTATGAGGGCTGAACTATTTTTGAACAGCTTTTTAAAATGATCAGATACAGTGAACAATCCGCCTACATACTACATTTTATCATCGTTACAAAGTATGGACGCCAGCACATCAAGCTACCCGAAACTGTCAAATTTTCCCAATCAACCTTGAACCTAATGCTTTGGCGATAAAGTCGAAAATCTATTAAAGAAATTTGACAGATTGTAGTAGCTTGATGTGCTGGCAATGCCGGATGTTTATTAATGACAATGTAAAGATGCCAGCCTGGCATCTTTACATTGTCATTAATAAACATCCGGTATTTTTCAATCCTTGTTTTTCTAAAAACTTTTTTAATTTTTTATTTATCGCTGAATGGGCCTACCCTGACCTCGATCACGCCTGATGTAAAGCGATGGATGAGGTCTATGATGGAACGAGCGTGCCCAGAAGATGCCTGTTCACTCTTGCTTTGAAAGCAGACGGTTTATATGTGGAAGGGAACACAGACGCTGGCAGAGAGTTCCACACTTTGGCTGTGCGCATAATAAAAGTGGAGGAAAAGCGTTTAGTACGACTGGTCGGGATATCAACCAAGTGCGCATGGTACCCTGCTGTACGTCTGCTAGTCCGGTAGTAAAAGGGCGATGGTGGGATCTGGTTGTGGAGCTCCTGCGCACACTCTCCGAGGTAGGTACAGTCTGTAGATGACCGACAGGCAAGCAACATTATGCCGCTGAGCCAGGCTGTGTATCCACCGAGCTAAGTGCAGCAAACTGGTATTTTGTTAAGCCATCCCATAAGTGGCTGCAATACTCCATACAGGAACGGACCTTTGCTTTTTACAGGCATTTTATACAATGTTTCAAGTCATTGTTTTTCGAAATAAATGAAATTTCATTCGCTTGCAGGATACATAGGTCTAAAAAGTTAGTTAAGAACATTTTCGAAATGTGTTATTTAAAAAAAGATAATTGGAAATCTCTGTTTCTATTGAAAAGCCAATGCAAACTATTACTACCACTAGTGTGGTACTTGAATCTTTGGGTTCGGAGTATTCACATCACATTGTTATGGGGGCTTTAAGGCTCCTGTAAACAGTCGCTACACGCGATGCGAATCGCGCCTGTTCGAAGAAGCCTTTAGAGTTTAACGCAGTCTTTTCAGATAGGTAAGTAGTAGAATTTTTCTATTTAAGATTTTATTGTAACTACGAACCTCTGCACTCGATATCGTTACTAATATCACCCTTAGTTCTTAGTGATAGTTCGTTTTTATCAATTCTGATAAGAGGATATCGTGCGCGCAGTGGCACCCTCATCGTTTGTTTGCTTATTTATTTTATTTTGGAATGAAAATGCAGAAAATAACCAGGATATGTTGTGCTCCACAAGATTATACGTTATTATTATTACAAACAGTAGTATAACATTCTTAAGTTTTATTATAATCCATAAAATTGAGCTTAGTGGCCATTATTTTCCGTTTTAAGGATAATAATAATAATACAAGGTGTAACATAAATAACGCACAACCTCTTAAGGGGTCATTTTACTCATCACTATAAACAACTTTTATTATGGGACCAAACGTGAAATCGTGAAAAAAAATCAGATGTTCCCTACATTTTGGCGAGTCATGCGAACATAAATATAGGGAACAGCAGATTTTTTTTCGCGATATCAGGTTTGGTCCCATAGTAAAAGTTGTTTATAATGATGAGTATAATGACCCCATTAAGAGGTTGTGCGTTATTTATGTTACACTTTGTATAATAAAAAACGTCAAATAGTTTAACTTCATGAAGTGATCAATTATAAGATCTGGCCACGACATAATAAGGTCAAATTTTAGTAAGCGCAAATATTTTAAGGAGTTTTTCTACTCATAAAAGTGAACAACTTTTCCCAATAAATTTGTGGCGAGTAGAACTCGAAGTTCAGCTCAAGAGAGGAACAGGTTTAGTGGAGCTGTTTTAATTTATGAACCACTTAAAAATCAAGATGACAATGCAGCAATGCCGCAGAAGAGTTTTTAAATTAAATTTATATTCATTCCTTATTATTTACTATTTATCTATTTTTCTTTATTATTTCAGGTCCTTGAACCATATTAAATGCAAAAACAACACACAAATTTGTCAGTTTTACAATTACAACAACAACAATTACAATTATTAATTTAAATAAGTAATAATTAGTTGATTGATTAATACTTAAATAAAGTTAATTATGTATATGTCGTAAAAATATTAATAAAAAATAAATGTCAGATCAAATCAATTAATGTGAAAAGCACAAAGCAAAATAATAAATTAAATGGGACAATGAATTAAATTAAGTAAATGAATGTTTCATAAATGTTTATGGAATATAGTTTGCCCCAGATTACCAGTTGGTCGGTTATTTTTCTTAAGTTTTATATTTTTTTCTATATTTTCACACCTCTCCGTCTCCACTAAAATTAGGGTTTAAAACCTTACCTTCTACTTTCACCTTCAGTCAGCCTATAGACCGTTTGGTTGTCAATCGGCAACCATTCCACCGGAACTTTGGAGACGGGTCTGGTAACCAAGACTGTGGGTGACGCGAGGCCTGCCCCTGCTGCGTGAAGGACCAGCAGACTTGCTAGCCTCATTGTGAATATGCTGAGTTTTCTGAAACAATGAAGATAAACAGTAAGTGTAATGTAACCTGACTTTGTTTTCCGTACGTCGTTTTTGGGTGACAACTTTTTTTTTTTTTTTTGGTTGGAAATCATCAAATGACTTCTCCCGCTCTAGGCGGAGCGGGAGGGCGTGTCAGACTTTTACTGACTAAAACCCAACCGTGTTCCTTCAGTTGCTTGTGCCAGGGCCACGGTAACTCTTTAGAACATCCCGCGGCCCTGGCTGTTTGGGTGACCACTGAAAACTACTGTGTTGTGGGTTCCTCATACCATAGCACACCTATTTTAATTTTTATACTTCAGTTTTTATTATTTATATTAAGTTGAAATAATTTGACCTTGACAGTGCCTTTGCAACATTATGGGCGATTTTCCTAGGTCTCGCCCTTAATATTGCAAAGGGCACTGGGCTCTTAAAACTAACCACACCAGCTGAGGGAAAAGCACCACTACATCCCAAGTGCACTCTGATGCCAGACTGAATGACTGATTTATTTATTTAAGTTTTTTAAGTTTTTTAGTCCCGACCATCACTGTCATCAAAATGGCGATTTTCGCATGTACAGACTTGGATTTTATAAAGGTAAGTAAATTAATACATTTGCGCGCTAAATAAGAAAGATGTTGTTTTGATTCGCACTAAGCGTTTCCAAATGTCTTTTGTGATGCGCACAGCAAAGGAGTGGAACTCTCTGCCTGCGTCTGTGTTTCCGAACGCATACAACCCCGATCTCTTCAAAGTGAGAGTTAACAGGCTTCTTATGGGTAAGCTCGCTCCATCGTCGAGTTTGTCTCTGTCATCTCTGACCTAGACTAGACTCAAGGGCAAACCTATCTCATATAAAAAAAAAAGATGTAATGGCATTATGAGATTTTTATCCAACTCTCTGAATTAACACACATTCATAAGATTTGATAAGTAGCATAATAAAGATTTTCATAATCAATTTAGTGTATCGTATGTCGTCATTCTGGGGTCCAATGGGTTGATAATTTAAGCACACAAATGTACAGAGACGGACTTAATACTATAGGCATTTTTTATCGGTGATTCTGAGACCAATGAAAAGAATTGTGTAATAAATATTGAATACATAACATAACTTCACGCCTGTATTCCCCGAAGGGTTGGGCAGAGGTGCACCTATAGTACACCTACATCTTGTTAGTTATGTTTTAGTCCCATGTAACAGGGGCGAGCCTAAAAAAAAAAATATTAATTAAAAAAAATTTAATAAATATTTATTTAAATAAAAAATATATACATATACCTATTAATATTTATAAATATAATACAATATTATACGTATACTGAATAGTATAATGAAACCGCCAGTTAACTGAGGTGACCATAAAGGATCGTCTGATTTATGTTCAACTAAAAGCCAAGGTTTAAAGCTGGATTTAACTTTTTAATGCCATATTATATCTATACCTACTATTATACAAAGGTAAGGTTAAGAGGAGAAGAGGTAAGAGGTTTGTTTGTAAGTTTGTATGTAGGGCGTTATCTCCAGAACTAATGATTCAATTCTAAAAAAAAATCACTGGTAGAAAGCTACATTATTCCTGAGTGCTTTAGGCTATAAATTATATTTATATCGTAAATATTAGCCGAGCTATCACAATTTATAAAACGACAGGTAGTGCACAATTTCTGAGCAGTTTCCTAACAAAAAGTACTAGGCTTGCAATGATTCGGTTGCAGGTCCAGCTGTTCGAAAGACCTGTGCAATATGTCCTAGTCGCCTAAAAAGACGTACAAAGTATTCTTGTCATAAGTGTAATAAACCAATGTGCCTTACATGTTGCATACAAGTATGTAGTGACTGTAAATTATCCCAATGACCATCTGCATCGGTCGGATTGGGGTGTTGTCATTTTTTTGTTGATTCCATTATAAGTTTTAAATATTATTCTATTTTGATAAATGTTTATAGAAGATAATATTTTTTGAGTTTTTAAGTTGATTTTTATAATAATTATAGAAAAAGAGGAACTGTAGTAAGTTCCTAAAACTAATTAAGGAAATATTGTGATCTCATTAACAAAGGCTGATTGTGCATAAAAGTTAAATTATATTTTATTTTCAACCTTTTATTTATATACGTAACAAAACTAACTTTTTAATAAAATAAGTTACTGAACTTCTAACTTTATAATAGATTTTATTCTATTACTCTAGATTTTTACGTCTCTCAGACATCACTTCGCCGTAAATGCGACAAATAGGTCTGGTCGTTAGTCAAAGGTTAATTCAAGATAGTATTTCAAATGAAATTTGGCACATAGATAGTTTATAACCCTTTTTTTTTTATGGATGGGAAATCATCAAATGACTTCTCCCGCTCTGGGCGGAGCGGGAGGGCGTGTCAGACTTTTACTGACTAAAACCCACCCGTGTTCCTTCTGTTGCCTGTGCCGGGGCCACGGTAACTCTTTCGAACATCCCGCAGATAGTTTATAACCTGGATTAACATATAGCATACTTTTATATAACATTAAACTAGCATAATATTCTGTTTCAGTTGCTACACCCTTGTATAAGAGGTTATCTCATATACATTTATAATACCTACCCACGTTTTCGAAACACGTGTCAAAAATAATTGCCAAGACCACTGACCTCGTTGCAACTAACCACACCGAATCGAACCGATTTAAATCGATCTCTGTTGTATAATCGGTACACTCATTGAATAATCGATTTATAACAAGTGACATGGGTATCTATTTTAAAAACTTCTTTGGTTTTCCTACGTGTAACAAACATCCATCTATCCATCCATCCTCACAAACTTTTGCATTTATAATATTAGAAGGAAGTAAGATATTAGTAGGATAGTACGATTTATTCGACGCTAAAACTGATTGAGAGCAAAATATTATGCTCCTGCTTTCAGAGTATCTTTTAATGTACCTTGTATACATAATTATTATAAATTATGTATACAAGGTGTAATTTTAAGCAGTGTTTATCTCTTAAGGGGTCATTGTAGTCATAATTATGAATAACTTTTACTATGGAACCAAACCTGAAATCGCGAAAAAAAATCAGCTTTTCCCTACATTTATGTTCGCATAACTCGTCAAAATGTAGGGAACACCTGATTTTTTTTTCGCAATTTTGGGTTAGGTCCCATAGTAAAAGTTGTTCACAATGATGAGTACAATGACCCCTTAAGAGGTTAACAGTGATTAAAATTACACCTTGTATAAGACCTTGTTCCCGATACTTTTTTTTTCTATAATGTTTAAAATATACTAACATATAGGTAAGTATTTTTAATGTGTTAATATGTAAGTGCTACAATAAATGAAAAAAGCGAAAAGATGGGTTCTCATAATTTGTCGGGATTTATTATGTAGATTATCATGCATGTAAAATACCTAAGTACCGTTTGTAGAAAGTTAGATCCCAGAATAGGAAATTAAATATCAGAAATAAAACAAATATTTTTTTTTGTCCATCAGATAGTTTATGAAAAAATATTGGAAACGTATTTTTTATTTTTTTACGTAATTAAAAGATTACGGCGATGCATTAAGTTACAACGTTGCATGACGTCACGCCTTGCTAGATTTTATACTGAGTTGTGACGTAACAAGCCCCGAATCCCAAAAAAAAAAATCCGTGTCTAATATTTTTTTTTTATTATCTGACTGACGGATTAATTAGATTTTTTTTTTTTTTACCAAGGCATCATCCCTATTCCAGTCAGCCAAAGTCGTTTGCCAGTGTTGGAATAAAGAGCCATAGCTAGATAAACTGCATTATTAGAACATACAATATCACAACTGGTATTTCCCTACAGGTCCCGAAAAAAACAATATACTGTCCCGGTTTAGAAATGTTTCGCCATAATCACTTAGCTTATTATACTATTTTTCCTGTGAAGGTACATCCTTTCTAGTGTCTCCTTTTCTGATCCTTCGGTACTTTTTCTACGCCTATAATTGGTTCTTTTTGTTTGGCAAGTTTTTAATCGAACCTCAAATAGTTCCCATTTTGCTTTGCTAAAAATATTATTGCGCAATCTAATGCCTACCTAAATATAATGATTGTGAATTTTTTTGTGAACTTAAAACTTATTTCTATTTTAGGGTCCTAAATATACTAAATAGCCAAGTAAATGCGACTAACTTGGATGTCGCGCGATTGGTGACAATAATAAGGTTGGAACTGCGATCAACCACGTGCTTGGTCAGGGTACCCTTGCTTAGTTACTGCGACTTACTGTGAGAAAAGACCAGGTATTCAAAAAAAGGCTCATTAATTTTAAAAAAGAGTTCATCATTAGAAGGTCAATAAGGTTTTAGAGAATCAGTTGCATATTTCCCAGTAGTTAAACACGTAACATATCATAACATCACGCCTGTATTCGCTGAAAGGTTAGACAGAGGTGTACTGTATAGTAGGTAGGTACAACCACATTTCGCCAGTTATGTTTAAGTCCCATGTAATAGGGGGCGAGCCTATTGCCATCAACCGGGCCCAAATCCAGACTCCGGGCTGCCACTGAAAAATTCCAGATAGAAAACCCAATAACACTTTTCCCGAAGTGGGAATCGCACCCGGGACCTCATGCTCAGCAGTAGCGCTTGCACCACTAGACCAACGAGGCAGTCAAAAACAAAATCCCAGTAGTTAAAATGCCCCATAAATCAATCTTTCAGGTTTATCTAACTATTCGTACATTATTTACTTTCATAATTTGCTTATGCCAACAAGAGGTCAGTTCAATAAGGCTATGAAACCTGCGCACTCACAAGTACTCACAACCATAAAGGGGCTTTGTTTGTATGGGAAAACCAACAGCCGGGTAATTTGTACCTACCCATAAATTTTTAACATAGTTATTGTGTTGACGTTTTAAAAGATTTGGATTATGGGAACTACAAAAGCCGATAGAAGTAGAATCATTGAAAAGTGCAACGCAGATACGATTCAACAAAAAAGTAAATTAAAAAAATCAAAATATCCGACTGCGTAAAAAGTTAACTTTAAAAAAGATGGAAATAAGATGACCTATTTTGTCTTCAAACAATCTCATGCAGTTGGAGGCAACAGGTCTTTATTGTTAAAAAGAAGATTCCTCCAACTACATGAGATTATTTGGAGACATGCGAAAAAATTATCCGCTGTCCCATACAAAACTTTAATACATGCTGTATAAGCAGTTCACACTGGTGCATTCTTTACGCGACATTTTTTTACCATGCTCTGGGTTTTCAGTTCAGCTCCGTGAGTTGGGTATTTACCATCGAGATAGGGATTTTTCATCGCACTCTATAGTATTCTTAGCGCTCATTTCAACCACAGAATATATTATAATAGTTACACGGTACAACGCAGAGATTTAAAAATTGAATGCGCGGTTAAAAAATGTTGCGCTGTCACAGCGCCCGTGCGGCGTGGGCGAAAGCTACGGTTTCTTAGAAGAGCGGTAGTCGCCACATTGCGTCCGCAATTTACCGGTGAATGACGTCACTGAAACCTTTTTTATGAAAGTAACATAACATCGCGCCTTGTTTCCCCGAAGGGTTAGGCAAGGTGTACCTATGTACACCCACACTTCGCCAGTTATGTTTAAGTCCCCTGTAATAGGGGGCGAGCCTATTGCCATCTACCGGGCACAAATCCAGACTCCGGGCTGCTACTGAGAAATTCCAGATAGATAAACCCAATAACACTTTGCCCGACCTGGGAATCGAACCCAGGACTTCATGCTCAGCAGTAGCGCTTGCGACCACTAGACCAACGAGGCAGTCAAAAGTAAGTTGCTGTGTTTTCTTAGAGAGCGTTCTTTGACACCGCGAAGTCAAAACCCGTTGCCATTATTTTCACTACGGCCGTTATGTGACGACCACCGCTCTTCTAGGGAACCGTAGAACCATACCGTGGTGTTGTAGCCGAGACTTTACGCATTCATAGAGGTTTTTTTACCGAATGAAACCCGATGCCTTAAGTGGCACATCACTTAACATTTCCACATAGAAAACGGTATTTTCCTTTAGAAAGCATGAATACAATAACTCGTAAAACCTACTCGGTTATTCATAATAGATAAATAACTGCATCGGAAAGTAAAAGTTTCAAAACAAGACAGCTTAAGCTTATGACACACGTACATGAAAATTTATATAATAATAATAACCCCACAGCCGTATCTCTACGTTGACGTCGTGGTGAGGCTTGCGCGCTCCGAACTCTAGGTCTATGCTAGTAGAGCTAACTTTACCGAAACAAGTCTAGGGTGAGGAGCCAGACCAAGAGAGATACATGAACCCGCAGGGCAGCATGTGGCGAGCTGTTGGACAGTAGCGACCCCACCTTATCCGAGAGAAGTCTTGTTCCTCACCTCTGGCTTGGCTTTATGGCCCGAGGAACAGAACTTCCACCTCTTTCTTCCCTTTATTAGCCAGCTTGAGTGGTGATTCGCAAGAGCAAACGTGCTCGGAGGAAGTAAGTATTCCAATAAGATGCTGGTAGGAATCTTGACCGTTCTTCCGGAATTGTCCTAACAGCTGTGGAATACTTTTCTACTCCTCAAGCACCTCAGGATATATTGCCCCCTTGTCGCTACGTCACTATGTGCTAGCGACCATTTCCGGGGGTCCATTATTGAGTGTGCAAGTCACCCCCTGCCATTTTATCCGTGTCGTGTCCGTGGTCTGGCTGGGGCCATAGTCCTCTCATAGTTTTAGGTAACCAGTCCCCTTAAGCCACCCAAATCCATAGTCTAATATCTTTTTTTCCATAGCCTGCAATAGTCCTATACGGTACACCAACTGGGGGTTGTCCTTGGGTGCACTTGCGTTGTGCGTACAGGGACAATCGTCGGTTGGTGCCTCATTTTCATCGAAAGTGTCTAACGAGCCTCTGCGACGGGGCTTCGGCCCCTCGTACGCCTTTCAAAGGCCCCCTCAAAGACCCCAGGGTCCCGAGATATATCAAATAATAATAAGTCTATACAACAAAACATCTTTATTTATCTTGACTTTAGAACTAGCTGTGCTCTATGTTGCACCAAAATATAAGTACATAATTTATTATCATCATGCCTGTCTTCCCCTTTTTTAAGAGCAGTGCTGGCCCAAGTGATAACGGCTGCAACTTACGAGTCATAGGTTTGTACCCAGACAGGCGCTTTACTTTGTTTACAAATTATTTCATCACCAATGCTCTCAAAACGCTGAAGGGAAACATCGTGAGGAAACCAGCATGTCCTAGAACCAAAAATTCGAAGACATGTGACATCTACCAACCCGCACTGGGCCCGCGTGGTGGGTTACGGCCCACTCCCTCTCGCCGAGAGGAGGCCTGTGTCCCAGGAGCGGAAACATTATAAGCTGATTATTCTGTTTTCCCGAAGGGTTAATCAGAGTTATCCTGTAGTGGGTACGTTTAAGTATTTATGTATATAACTGGCGAAATGTGAGTATAGTAATCCATTGCCATCAAGCGGACACTGACCGAGACTCCGGACTGCTACTAGAAAAACCCAATAACAATTTGCCCGGCCTACGAATCGAACCCTGGACCTACGAGGCAGTTTACAACAAAATATTCGATACATTTAGGCGCAAAGGACGTATATACGAAAACACGACTTTTCAGAAGAGCCAAAAAAACAGTTTTCCGACAACTTTTTGTGCCTATAGCTATAAAAAAAGCAAAAGACAAAAGTTCTTAGAATTTTGACTTAAAGAACATCGTAAAATAATATAAGTAAATCTACCAACAAAAAAATATACTTCGTATACACCCAAAAAAATATAATATATTACAGTTACGCCAAAAAAGGCCCCTGTACAAACAGCTAAGGGTGTAATAGAAATTCATACGAAATCAACTAACAATTTATGATGTAAGTTAGAATCTCTTTGTATTCTACTATCTTACAAACTATGTAAGCTACCTAAAGGTAGATAAACCTTTTGTCCAATATGTGGTGTAAGTGACGGTTGTGGCATTTCTTATCAATGATTTCTCATTATAAGCTCGGGTAAATAAGTTGATTATTGCCGATCAGGAGCTAGACCACCACCTCTTAATGCAGTATTATTGTAATCTTACTTCGGTGAGGGAAAGAGATGGAGCAAGACGTCCTGTATAGCTCCATCTCTTTCTCACACTGAAGTAACATTAAAATAAGACTGCTTTAAAAGGTGCTGGTTGGCCCCCTGGTCAATTTTGATAGTTTAGTGCTACAACTACTCAAAACAACAGTGCAGTCTAAAACATAGCATTAAAAAATAAAAGAATTAATATTGTATCAAAAATGTTTAATCACCGCAATAATTATAATCGAATCTGTCATCGTGTAAATAATCATTGTGCAATAATACTAGTCGTCTTAATTACAATCTTATTAATCATAATATATATTATTATCACTTATGTATGTATGAATCTAATATCCATTTAACGTAATTTGAATGTAATGAGACAAGTTTCTTCTGTCGTTATTACCTCTAATATTTATAATACTTAAATGAAGAAAAAACAAAACACAGACTCTAATAAAGCAAATTAATTATATTTTTATGTTGTTAATATAAGTACAAAATGTTACAACGAGTATTTTGCATTTCTTGTGTGTGTGCGAAATTAGGAATTACTGATTAAACTTTAGAAATCTTATAACTAAACTGGCCGCATACTTTTTCTTTAAATATTTTTATTAAACGATATACCTAATAATATAGAGTTATTCTTTGGTCTTTTAAATTCACATAAACGAAAAATCTGTCAAATTAAATCATGATAGAAAAAAAAAATACGAAAAAAATAGTTAACTGTAACGAGCAAGCATAAGCATCGCGAAGAATTTAAACACGAGACTTATTCTTCATATGTATCATCGTCTTCGTCATGTTTCAGGTAATGTATCGGGTACCTACATCATCAGTTGAACGGAGCCGACGATACTCTTCATGAAAGGTATTGTGGATTGTTCCATTGTCACAAAGTCACTAAAGTCTTTATATTTCGCTACTGATATCGGTAGTTGGGCGCCAAACTTGATAAAATCTCGGGTTGTGTAAGACAAGTATGAACAAAAGTCTAAAACAGCTACAGGCGTAAACACCAAAAGAGACAGACCACAGGATATACTTCCAAGTTTATAATTTTGTTTACCTGTTACGACGTTTGCAGTAAGGAAAAATGAAATATTTTTTAATGTTTAACGATCCAACAAATATGGCTGTATCCACCATTTTTTTGCGAATATCGAAATTTTAAATATACCAATCGAAAGAGGACGAAAAACTAAGTATGACTGCATTAAAATCTTATTTTGCCCAAAATGGCGGTTATGCCCTTTGAGCCTAAAGGTATCGAATTATAGCTTATTCCGAAACCAATAATTTATATGATTTTTTTTCGGTTTCCTAGCGATGAGATAAAACCGCCGTATTACACGTATGTATACAGCAATTAATATTATTAATACTAAATTGTTGAACTTACACTAATTGTTTTTATTCAAGTAATTATCCGTAAAAGGCAAAATATATGGGAACTATAAAATACCCATAAACATCGACCACCTGAGTGGTTTTTGCGTTGTTATTACCAACCAACTCCAACGTTGTGAACGTTCACACACTTAAATGATATGGAGGGAACGTGAAGACTTGCCAGTATTTTTTATAAAATACTGCCTTTCATAAATGAACCAATATAGCCGTAGTTTCTATGGCTACGCAGTAATAACTAATCTTTATTAATTAAAGTCGCTTTTCATGACTGTTTGACCAAGTTGATCTTCTAAACTGCACAAAGGATTTTGATGCAGTTTTCACCATCATTTAGAACCGGACGTTTATGTTTATTAAACTTACATATATCTAAATATATATAAATAAATAAAATTGAAGTATCTGTTTGTACGAGTAATATCAAAATAACAGCTTTTTACTAAATGCATAAGACAGTATATACGGTACCTATAATATAATGAAAAAGCAATAAAAAAAAATTTGTCTGTCTGTCTGTTTGTTCCGGCTAATCTCCGCAACGGCTTGACCGATTTTGACGAGACATTCATTGGCAGATAGCTGATGTTATAAGACGTAACTTAGGCTACTTTTATTTTAGAAAAATAATTAGGGTTCCGCACAAAAACTTAAAACCCATGAAATTGTGAACAAAATCCGATTCGAGTAGAGAAGTATTGACATCCACGCGGGCGAAGCCACGAGCAATAGCTAGTAAGAAATAAATCTCGATGTTTTTACAAGTCTTAGAAACCGGTTGCTAGTTAAAAATAAACTAATATTGAACTAGTAACACTAGCAACATTGTGATGCTGATTTTAGTGAGAGCTTAAATCAGGGCGCACACCATAACCGTTAAAAGGGTAGTTTATGGTTCAGATAACAGTACTAAATAGTTGCACCAATCCAGTCAGTGCACGCATGCGTTAGAAATCGTGTAGCTCAACTCAAAAATTAAGGAGCTAAACGACTTGACGAAGAATCCAATAAGGGAAAAAAAAGCGAAATGTTGGTGTTAAGCGTGGGGCTACTTTTGCCTGCTCATTGCACTTTAGAATCTAATGTACTATAATCGAAAATACTGGTATTCAGCTGCATCCGGGTTGACTGGAAGCCGACCAAGCCAGAATGTAGTTCATACTAATTCCATGGCAGAATGACATTCAGCCACCTTTTTCACATGACATCCGAATCTAAAATGTGACACTGACAGACTTGGATAATTTAGTTAAATAAAAATATTTATACAAAGAAAGAAAAAGAAAAGAAAGAAAATACGTTTATTTGCCGTAAACATGACGCAAAGAAAGAACATAAACACAAAAAAGAAACAAGTTGGGGGAAAATATGCGTCACATCCAAACAAAACGGCCAGCATAATGCTGCGACACTATGCGAGACAGTGCCCCAGCACTGGTTTTCAGCGACAGCCGGCGTTGACGTGATGACGGCAGCCGGTGCAGCATGCAATAGAATTTAAATAAGAAAAAAAAAATACAACAATACAATAATCTAAGTGTTTAAATAAATACAATATTTAATATGGCAACATTACGTATACATATTTTACAAGGTACCATATTATAACATTCTAATGCCATCATGATTCCAGTGTGCAAGAGAGACATAGCTATACATGTCCGATAACACCATCGCTGTTTCGGACTGGAATCATGTTGGCATTAATACTTCATAATACGCCCCCAGGCCATTAAAAAGGAAAGGTCACTCAATATTGGTTTAATGTGTATGCTATTTTGATCTTTGTTATCAAGTAATTATACAAGGTGTAATTTAAATAACGGACAGCTTTGTACTCATCATTATGAGCAACTTTTACTACGGGACCAAACCTGAAATCGCGAAAAAAAATCAGCTGTTCCCTACATTTATGTTCGCATAACTCGTCAACATGTAGGGAACAGCTGATTATTTTTTCACGATTTCAGATTTGGTCCGATAGTTAAGTTGTTCATAATGATGAATACATGACGCCTTAAGAGGTTGTGCGTTATTTAAATTACACCATGTATATAGTTTTTTTAATAGAGGCTCGTGGCTAAATATTAACAGCCGCACGGGTCGATCGATCAGGTTAAGCGACGCTTGCCGCGGTCGGCTCGTAGATGAGTGACCATCTTTATATACCGAGACGGGGGTCTCGGTATGGAAAGATGGTCTTTTCGTGCCTCGGAAAGCACGTTAAGCCGTTGGTCTGGGCTGTCATTCTTAGATCTTTGACGTCGTTACGGGTCGTCAGAAGCCCGAAAATCTGACAACAAGACTTACCAAGGGGTATTAACCAGTTACTGGATTGTAGAGGTCAGATAGGCAGTCGCTTCATGTAAAATACTGATATTCACCTGCATCCAGCTAGACTGGAAGCCGACCCCAACATAGTTGGGAAAAGGCTAGGCGGATGATGATATCATCATCATCACCAGCCTACAGCAGTCCACTACGGGACATAGGCCTCTCCAATTGCACGCCATTCAGCTCAATTCTCGGCAACTCTCATCCAGCTGCTACCAGCTACCTTGCGAAGGTCATCGCCACTTAGCCTGAGGGAGTCCTACCTTACGTTTGCCGATTCGCGGTATCCACTCACGAACATGTCTACCCCAACGGTCATCGATTCTACAGCTAATATGACTGGCCCACTACTACTTCAGCTTGCTTATTCTGTGAGCTATGTCGACAACTTTGGTTCTCTGCCGGATCACTCCATTCCGGATTCTATCCCTCAGAGAGATTGCAAGCATAGCTCGTTCCATAGCTCGCTGAACGACCTGGAATTTATGTTTTTTCTTGCAAGTGTCCCTTCACGCAAAAATCCGTTCGAGCAAAAGTCCATTCGCGGTAATGTTTCATAAATTCTAGGTCGCTCAACGAGTTATAGAACGAGCTATGCTTGGAATCTCTCTGTGGGATAGAATCCGGAACGGAGTGATCTGGCAGAGAACCAAAGTTGCCATACCGTGAATGTCCACGTTTTGGCTCCGTAAGTCTTAACAGGCAGGACAGGCAGGCAGGGAGGTCTTTAGTCACTACTCACACTCACACTAGTGCGGGATACGCGACGAAAAGACTCGACGAAGCTTCCCAAATGCTGCCCAGCCCAGCTGAGTTCTTCTGTTAGCCTTTCTCTCAAAGCTGTTCTTACCAAACTGCAGAGTGCGTCCGAAGGAAACGTATTCTCGAACAACCTCGAGAGCACCGCCATTGACAGCGATCGGTCCCGGAGTGACGTGTTCGTTGAACATAACCTGGGTTTTGTCCAAGTTCATCCGGAGACCAATGCGTACAGAAGAATCAACTAGGCCGTACAGCATTTGCTGCAAGTCATGCAGCGATTCAGCCAGTATGACGATGTCATCTGCAAATCTCATGTGTGAGATTTGCTTGCTGTTAATGTTGGTGCCAGTTCAGCGTCTTAAACACATCCTCCAATGCGTTAGAGAACAATTTCGGGGAAATTATGTCCCCTTGTCTTACCCCTCGAAACAGGGGGATATGTACAGTTCGCTGGTCCTGAGTTTGAGCGGTCATTTTTGCGTTTTCATAAAGACATTTCAGCACTTGAATGTATCGCCAGTCGACTTGGCATTGCTGCAGAGACTCCAAAACTAACCGACAGGTCAACTAATCGACTGCAGGTCTCGATTGACTCAAAAACCTTCGCTCGACAAACGCAGACTATACTATTCGGACTTCTATATAATTTGCCACACTGTGTGAATGTGTTCTATGGTACTGTATCGTCCTCGAAATCCGGCCTGCTCCGGTGGATGAAACTCGTCGAGTCTTCTCGCTAGCCAATTCGTGACGACTCTTGAAAACATCTTATATAATTGTGGCTTAGGAGCGAAATGAGTCTGTAATTCTTTAAAAGGGTCTTATCACCCTTTTTAAAGAAAAGAACGACCACGCTCCTTCACTACGCTTCTGGAGTTCTCCCAGAGAACATGACAGAGTTGAAGAGCTCCCGAAGCTCTTTCAAGACAGGTTTTCCTTCCGCTTTCTAGAGCACAGTCGTAATTCCGTCCTCAGCAGGGGCCTTTCCATTTTTAAGCTGTTTAAGAGCCACCTTGATTTCGTCTTGGCTGACTTCTAGCAGGTCTTCCGTTAAATAGCGGGTTAAGGTGAGATTATGATATATATTTTTTTATGTAACAGTCAGTGCCGTAGCTTCATATAGTATAATGTCCAGGGGGCCAACAACCACCTCTTAAAGCAGTATTATTTTAATGTTACTTCAGTGTAACAAAGAGATGAAGCTATACAGGACGTCTAGCTCCATCTCTTTCCCACACTCAAGTAAGATTAAAATAATACTGCTTTAAGAGGTGGTGGTCTAGCTCCTGAGTTGATAAACGAAGATAATAAATATAAAATACTGGAATGTACCTACACTTCTACCAACCTAATCCTTCGGGAAATACAGGCTCTACGTTATGTGATGTTGTTCACTTACTCCACAATAATGACTCATGCTTAACTCTTGGAATTACAATCCATATACTACAGGGAACAGTCGCATAAATCGTGCGGTCGTAAAAAAATATTTTTCAATAATGGTCAACACAAATGAACCTGTCACTTCCACACTCCGAAGTATTTGTTCTGAAGGAAATATAGGCAATAATGTTTATTTTTAAACGGCCAACACTGATGAGGTTTACGAGTAGGTACTCTGTAGTGTTGCCAGTTTTAAATTTTGTTTCGGGATAATTCTGGTTACGTTTGGGTCTTAATCAAGATTTGTTCGGTCTATAGAATTAGATTCTTGCGGTTTGGGTTGTCTGTTTTCTTTTTTTAAATTCAATTTGCTTAATCAATTTTTTAAGCTGTACATAAGAAAAATTGTAGGTGTACTTCGGGAAACATGAAAGAATTTATGTTTGAATGTTGCCATTTTTTCAATAGAACTAGCAGTAGTGACTTTCTCCCCGTCACTGATTGATTACCCGACGTTCGCATGGACGTAAAAAAAATCGCGGCGGGATTTTATCGCGCACTGGATTTTCAACTTTCAGTATTGAGGCGAGCATTGAGAATCCAGTGCGCGCAAAAAAATCACCGTGATATTTTTACGTCTGCGAACGTCAGGTTATTCAATCTTGGCCATAATAATTAGGTATAATAACACTTATAGCTAGTATGCTAGTGAAACTGCTGGCAACTCCATCGGAAAACTATCGTCCAAAATTAATAATGTATCTCAATCCCCATCTTGATCCGCGGTCTTTGACAGCTGCTTGTGATTCGCCCTCTCAAAGGCTCAGATTGCAAAAATTGGCCGTTGATTGGTTACAGACAAAGATTGATTAATCTCAGGCGTATGTGCGTTAACCCAGGTCAAATGATCTTTTTGAGTGTATCCAGCCATTATATGACAGAATAGACTCAAATTGACAAACATCTTCACAAACTTTCACATTACCCACAATTTTTTTTTGAAGATCATCATTTGCCTAGCCTTTTCCCAACTATGTTGGGGTCGGAATCTAGTCAAACCGGATGCAGCTGAATACCAGTATTTTACATGGAGCGACTGCCTATCTGACCTCAAAAACCTAGTTACTGAATAATACGATACCCCTTGGTAAGTCTGGTTGTCAGAATTTCGGACTTCTGACGACCCGTAACGACTGTCAAAGATCCACGAATGACAGCCGGGACTAACGGTTTAACGTGCTTTCCGAGGCACGGAGGGGTCTTCATAAATGTAAAGATGGTCACCCATCCACGGTGCGATTGTTATTACTTAGCCACAAGCCCCTTCTATTTTTTTTTAAGGATATCTGGTGAATAATGAGAACTATCCGAAAAAACCGATGCAGCTGGTCACTCAGCTAAGGAGATTGAAGTACCCATTACGTATCGGCAGTTTCGTTCGCCGAAATGGTGAAATAAATGTGGCAGTAACAGTTGGTTCCTTATTACGTTTTTATGTTTGACGGTAAACCACAATAAGCAATTATCGAGCAACCACTCGCTACTCCTGAAGTGCGGATAGGAATTTCAATTTAAACAAGATTGTTGCGCGTAGAGAACGCATCATGCTGTATGCTGTAACTAGGTGTGTGCTTATCTATAGATATATATATATATTTATTATAAACTACCTACTGCCCGCCCGCGGCTTCGTCCACGTGGGTGTCAATACTTCCCTATTTGAATGGGATTTTGTTCAAAATTTCATAGGTTTTAATTTTTTTTTTTTTTATGAGATAGGTTTGCTCTTGACTCTAGTCTAGGTCAGAGATGACAGAGACAAAGTCGACGATAGAGCGAGCTTATCCAGAAGAAGCCTGTTCACTCTCACTTTGAAGAGATCGCGGTTGTATGTATATTTTTTTCCGCGGAACCCTAATTCTTTTTCTGTAATAAAAGTAGCCCAAAATACTTCTTGTGGCATTAGCTATGTGCCAGTTAAAGTCCCGTCGAAATCGGTCATAGCCGGAAAAAACAGACAGACAGACAAAACATTTAAAAATTGTGTTTTTGTTATAAGTACCGTATATACTTTCTTATGCATTTAGAAAAAAACGCTGTTATTTTAACATTACAAACAGACAGTTCAATTTTATTTATTAGTATATTTGTTTAAATATACATAGATGAAGTCACTTTTCGTGCCTGTCCCTATGACTGCGTTGTTCTTCTAAACTACGCAACGGATTTTAATGCGGTTTTCACCAGAATTTACAGAATTTATTCCGGAAGGTTTATGTGTATAATAAATTAATATTAAACTAACACATAATAAAGAAATCTCGATGTTTTGTCAAGTCATAAAACCGCGCGAAGCATCTTTTGAGTGGATCGCTAATTCTATATTGAATTCTTTTATGACGTTGCTGCTGCGTCCACATTTAATTTTGTGACGTTTCATTACACCAGGAGCTAGACCACCACCTCTTAACGCAACATTATTGTAATCTTACTTCAATGTGGGAAAGAGATGGAGCTAGACGTCCTGTATAGCTCCATCTCTTACTCACACTGAGAAAAGCAAGAGTTTTTTTTTCTACGCCTTTCACTTCTTCCTTCTCTTTTTTATGAACCGTTGAAAGATACTACTTTTCTCTATTCCAAAACCATTTTCTAGAAACCACAAAGGCACCGTGTACTTATGAGTTTATGACCCTATAATACTGAAGCACTTGCTTGTAAAACTATTAGTTCTAGTAATTATTGTTCCGTAACTTAAACGCGTTAATTACTCAGAGGTAATATAACCGAACTAATAACATGCTTTAGATATATACAGAAATTCATTGAAACTATAATTGATCGGCATTTTCAAACTGTTGTTTCATTTTTGTAAGTGTTTGAATCAATCAATCAATCTGCCTAGCCTTTTCCCAACTATATTGGGGTCGGCTTCCAGTCTAACCAGATGCAGCTAAATACCAGTATTTTACAAGGAGCGACTGCCTATCTGACCTCCAAAACCCAGAAACTGGTTAATACGATACCCCTTGGTAAGACTGGTTGTCAGACTGCTGCTGTGTAGTAATTTTTTTTTACATTAGGTACCCTTTTAGGTATGTCATAAGCAGAGGTCGGAATAGGTAGAGCATATTTTCCTAAACTTCGAGGAAGTAAGTAACATAGAGTGGATAATACCGCCTCTAAAATTCCGGAACCTCTGACCTAGCCTAGAGTCAAGAGCAAACCTATCTTAAATAAAATAAAAATAAAACGACAAGACTCGGGGTTAATTATTGAGTAAAATACTGAAATCCTATGTTCATTAATGCGAAAATAAAACAAACCATTCTTCGTAGTAAAGTCTAGGAAAACATTGAGATAAAGTCTAATCATCAACTGTTTTTAGACGAGGACTCACCATGCTAGGCGGCGGGTTGGCGGCCGGAGGGTCAGCCATTTCTGACCGATGACGCGCCCAAAATGTTGCACACTCCTTTCATCTCCGAGACATTGACACGCAGACACGTAGACATAATATTAATACAAGAAAACGTTACAAAAATAGCTATCTAAATACAAAGAGACTGCACCATCCAGTAGGAACTAAACCGTTACAAACCTTGAGTTTATTTATACACAGGAGACGTTTCTGAATCCGCCTGCATAAAGTAAAATACATCAAAACACAGACAGACAGAAATACAAAACAGTAGCAGACAGACGAACGGGCAGACTGTTTGTATTTATAAATACGATAGCTTTTACTTGCGGGTTCACTTGCGAATATTGTTTTTTGTCGGGGAGCGAGAGAGTTTGTGGATTAGGAGGATTTGCATTTCCCGTGTTCGTTTAGAATGTTTAGACGGTGAATTTGAGGGCGAATTCAATCAATAGCTGGGTAGTTCTGAATGAGAAATAAAATAAATACTTGTCAGTAAACTGACTTACATCTCGAATGTTTAGGACAATAAGTGTTTTAAAATAATTAATTCCAAAAATAAGCCGTGGATTTCCATACCAAGGAATTTGCTGTACAATTTTTATTTTTTGTCATAGGTACTCGTTGTATGACAATGTTTTATGTGCAATGTAAAAATATTATGAGGGGCTTGTGGCTAAGTTATAACAGCCGCACGTGTCGATCGATCGAGTTAAGCTAGGCTTTAAGCTAAGCTACGCGGTTGGTCCGTGGATGGGTGACCATCTTTACATATCAAGAACCCTCCGTGCCTCGGAAATCACGCTAAGCCGTTGGTCTCAGCGGTCATTCGTGGATCTTTGACAGTCGTTACGGGTCGTCAGAAGCCCGAAAGTCTGACAAGCAATCTTACCAAGGGGTATCGTATTACCCAGTAACTGGGTTGTGGAGGTCAGATAGGCAGTCGCTCCATGTTAAAATACTGGTATTCAGCTGCATCCCTTTAGACTGGAAGCCGATCCCAGTATAGTTGGGAAAAGGCTAGGCAGATTATGTACCTACTTAATACAAATTATTGCAAATAATCCAAAGTTTATCGCTGGATGTGACTGCGAATAAATTCGAATCGTTCCTATTGAAGTTTCCATGTTTTCTCATGGAAAAAGAGAAAAGAGCAAAAATAAAAAGAAAAAGATTGCGATATTGCAAATCCATACAAATATAATAAATGCTAAAGTAACTGTCTATTTGTTACCTTTTCACGCTTTACCGGCTGAACAGATTGGGATGAAATTGGGCACACGGATAGACCATGATCTGGGTTAGGACGTAAGATACTTTTTATCCCGGAAGTAAGTTCCCATAAGATAATTTCCGACCTCCATACGGGCGTAGCTGCGGTCAAAAGTTATTAATAATTAGGGAAATTTTAGAATAACTGAACTTTCAATTGAAGATGTCAATGCAGTTTCGATTTAAAATCTAGCCCGAAATTCCTCAAGCTAATGTAATTTATTTATTTATTTAAGGTCTTTGGAAGACTTACAGCTAAATACAATGATGATAAATAACAGTATGATAATCTGGCAGCCAATTACAAGTCTTCACGTCTAGAGCTTGTCTGGTATAAAAGTACTGTGGAACAGAATATACACACTGCTAAACATTGCCAAAAAGAAAAAACAGGAATAAATTAAAAAAAAAAAAAAATTTTGCACGTAGATCATCACCTAAAATTTGTACAAACTAATATAACATAATTACGACGGGTTATTTCCCAATATAACCAAGATGTTACAAATCCAATTTATAAATGAAAAGAAAGCAGTCTGAAGAATTCAAGCTTTAAAGAAACTCATTGCTAAACTGTTCTTTGCCGAGGTCACACTTGTCTTAAAAAGATCAAAGTCGAACTGTTTGCACACCTTATTAAAATACCTGCTTACACGCACAACGTATGAATTTTGTCTGTAGTTAGTAGTTGCAAATAATAATGTAATATACAATAATAGTAATATTCCTTTCAAAGTATTTAAGCCTTATCACCTGTCGCAGTTCGCTACTGGAGAGATTTTTCTAAACTTGTAGGTAAGTAAGGGCTTATACCTAAAGCTATTTTAATATCTCAAAAGAGGTTTAGATGATGACGTTCGTAACATTCGATCTACAAAAATTACACATTAACGTACACATAAATAACGTAATATTTTAATGTCACACTAGGTATATTAGATGTCTCGAGGAAGTTCCTACTTCCTGACGGGATGTAGGCGCACACACTATTCCTCCACACGACACACACTCCACATCACACACACTTGCCCCAAGCACCACTCACATTCACAAACATCCTCCCTTGCATGTTTCCTTATTAAGTAATTTTTATTTCACCGTTTTCAAATTTTGTTTTGTAAACCGAATTTTTATGAACAATGTTACAGATAGTGTTTGAGATTTTTAATCGAATACTGTATGCGAATCTTTTCGTCTCCAGTACAAAAATTATATTGTGTAAAAGTTGTTAAGGGGGCCTGGTGACCTGACATACAGGTTTTCTAAAAAACTTAGTTTAGGCACCAGTCTTCCACAAATTAATTATGAAATTGTGTCTGAAGACTATGTGATAACGTTTCTTGTAATTTGTGGTAAGAAAATAAATAAATAAATAATTGTCGTAATTATTGGGAGCGAAAAAGAGACAGGCATTACGTTGCTTCCGTTGACGCCGGCGCAACACTGAGTTCAGGTTACCAGCCAAGTTTTAACATGCCACTTGTGGAACGCGTATAGGTAAACCTATCTACGTGTTTTTACCCGACTGCGGCGAAGCCAATAAATGGGGGGTTATGTAATTGACCTGTAAGTATGCATGTAAGTGTACCTATGTATCTATGTATGTCCGTCCTTGTGTTCCCTCTTAACTACTAAACGGCTAAACCAATTTTGATGAATGAATTATGTCGTTAGATTCGTATTTATTGCGCAAGTGTCACTGGGTATATTAAAATTATAAAAATCAAAATGGCGGATTTTTGGCGCCAAAATGTGTGTTTAAAAAATCTCTCAAATCTTCCGTTTTTATGTGGGTATTGTACTTGCGATCGTTATCTAAAGCGTTACTTAATACAGTACGAGAAAAATAATCCTAACTAAAAAGTGTAAAATAAAAAAGTAAATTAAAAAAATCAAGAAACCATCATGCAGTCGGAGGCATTTTCTTTAATTTGACAATAAAGACCTATTGCCTCCGACTGTATGAGATTGCTTGGAGACAAAATAGGCCATCTTGTTTCCATCTTTTATAAAGTTCACTTTTTACGCGGTCAGGTTTTTTGTTTTTTCAAATTAACTTTTTTTTATTAATGATGTCATTGACAATACCCCAGTTTCTCGTCTTTCATATTCGTCTCTAAACACCTGAGGGCCTAGACAAAGTGATAATCGCTTTCAAAGCGTTTCGCATTTCTACGACTTTCAAGAGCACCCTAATTGCATAACACACATTCAATCCGAGAGTTTTTAAGGACAGTGCTAATCCATTGCTTCGTGGTTGAAAAATTCATCTGCCCAGCAACGTAAATAACGCAATGGACACGGGTGAACTGTCAAAATGAAACCCATTTATTGACATAAGCTTTTCGGTAGCTTAGTCACTCCCATAATTTTTGACTTTTCCATCATAGTTAGCGCTGATTATCACACAGAACACTGCGCGTCGCCAGTCTGGCGCAACACGTCACATTAGCATGTCGGCGATGCGAGCATATTGCATGTCGCGAACCCGTAAGATTTTCCCCTACCAAAAAGCTCTCAACGCGCCTAAGGAAGTTTTAATTTAAAAAATTTGAGTATCAGGAGTTAACCAAAGATTGATTCTAG
The DNA here is from genome assembly GCA_947568875.1 of Fissipunctia ypsillon. Classification (NCBI taxonomy): domain Eukaryota; kingdom Metazoa; phylum Arthropoda; class Insecta; order Lepidoptera; family Noctuidae; genus Fissipunctia; species Fissipunctia ypsillon. The sequence continues at coordinate 17,642,304 of OX387660.1, read as the reverse complement.
CTTAAAAAATAGACAGTCTATATAGAACAAACAGGTTAATAGAGAACTTAAGAATGACGTAGAAATAATTAGAAAACTTGGCAGGGTTATAGGGCGTTGATAGATTTACGGGGCAGGTCGAGTCGAAGACCGGTAGGTATGAGAATGAGGAAGCAATTAAGTTTCGCTTGTTAAATCGTTGGATAGAAAAGTGGTCTTTATTTTAGTGACGACACAAATTTTTATGTTTGTGAAAGTATTTTTAGTGACCCAAATATTTTTAAGCAAAGGGCAGGACCCAAATGAATTATTGCTTATTAATTAAACACATTCCGTCCATAAATTCAAGATCTACAGGCACAGTGGTTTCTAATTTCTAATAATGCAATCCTGTGACCGCTTTAGATGTTGAGCGTTTTCCGTACAAAATCAAAAAAATCAAAATCAAAATATTTTATTTCACATAAACCTACATGAGCACATTTTTTTACGTTTTTTTTACGTTTTTTCACGTTTTCTATGGAGAAGAGCCGGGAAGAAACTCCAGGTTACTCTTAAAAATAATTTTGGCTTTTACAATGATTTCAAATTACAGTGTTATTAAGTACTAGCTGTTCCCCGCGGCTTCGCCCGCGTGGATGTCAATACTTCCCTATTTGAATCGGATTTTGTTCACAACTTCATGGGTTTTATTTTTTTGCGCGGAACCCTAATAATTAAAAAAAAATAAAAGTAGCTTAAGTTACTCCTTATAACATCATCTATCTGCCAGTGAAAGTCCCGTCAAAATCGGTCCAGGCGTTTCGGAGATTAGCCGAAACAAACAGACAGACAAAATTTTTAAAAATTGCTTTTTCGTTGTAACTATCGTATACAGGGTGTCCGGTAATTAATGGATAACCTTGCGATAGCATATAATAGACCCTATGGCCGTTCTAAAAAAATACAAAAAAAAATGTATATCCCAAGTAATAAGTACCTAAGATATAATTTTTTTAGAAAAAAATTCTGTGTAATTTCTAGTCACATTATTTATTGCCTCTCTGTCGGCGGCATAGTCAACGTACAATATTATAACAACAGATAACCGATGGAATTCATTCATTTGTGGTTGTGGTGATGAAAAATGTAAAAAAAGTTAGTATTCTTTTTCAAAAAAATCTTAGTTATTACTTGGGATATATTTTTTTTTGTATTTTTTTTAGAACAGCCATAAGGTCTGTTATATGCGATTTCAAGGTTATCCATTCTTTACCGGACACCCTGTATACTTTCATATGCATTTAGTAAAAAGCTGTTATTTTCACATTACAAACAGACACTTCAATTTTATTAATTTGTATAGATAGATGGGAGGACAGTGTAGGCCTGTCAACAAGTACAAACAATAGAATAACCTCCTTACCAATAAACGTATTATATCAGGTGAATAGTTACACACCGATTTCTCTCTTTCACTCGTCAGTACTTTGACTTTCGAAAGAAGAAGACAAAGCGTTGTGTAACTATACAGACGATAAACAACGTTTATTAAGTAAGGAGGTAAAAAAACCAGATCAAGTTAATTATCTATCATGTTGCACCTACTATGTTTTGTCTACATCACCGTAACACTGTTTGTCCACCACACAACGTCAACGGGACGTTAACGAGAAACAAGATTATTCGAACCGAACGTGACGTCCCGGTGACGGCGTGCAATGAACACGCGGCCATAGTCAATGTATGTATCGCTACTTCGGTGCCGTCATCTCATTCTCGTGGCCGTCAAGTTGACGTGGCGGTGGACAAACGGCCTAAGGCGCCATGTCCACAGGCGAGAGAATCGCGGCGATAGCCTCGCCGTGCCATCAAATTCTCGCCGCGATGATATCGCCGTGTGGAGACTGCTGTGAACTGTATGGACAGTTTCTATAGAATTTGATGACACGGCGCGTGTGACTATCGCCGCAATACAGCGCCGAGTATACACGATTCTGCGTCACCGACCGACTGCAGCCTAGTATACTCGATTCAGCGTCACTGATCCAAACGTGCGCCTAAAGAAGTTTTCACTTCAATAGGAGAAAGAAAAAGAAAAACAAACAGCAAAATATTTGACCGAATAACTGTTTAAGCCGACGCGACGTACGCACGGACGTAAAAATATCGCGGCGATTTTTTTTCGCGCACTGGATTTTCAACTCTCTGCTTAGCGCCGAGAGTTGAAAATCCAACCGTGTGTTTTTTCGACGCGTTGGAATCCACTCTCAATGAAAATTTTCAATGCTCGGCCCAACACCGAGAGTTGAAAATCCAGTGCGCGATAAAATCCCGCCGCGATAATTTTATTTTATTTTTATATACATTACAGTTCAAATTTAATGCCCCATGACTGGACAATATTGTTTTTTGTTATTATTTTACAAGGATATTGTGGTGAGAAATAAATAAATAAAATAATAAATGTAAATATCGTAATGAACGTTCAAGTTCAAAATTCGTACTTTCGTGTTCCAAAGCATTGATCTTGTCCACACAAAAGTAACAATGTCCGTACAAATTAAGAACAAAAAAGAAATTTATCGTACAGTCACACAGGGCTTTAAACATTTTAGTGAATAACTGTCTTACAGAAGCACACAGCAGAGTCACGATTGAATTATAGACATTGCATTTGGGAGTGTCGCCAGTGATCGGTTACTGATTTATGTTTTGAGAACATGACATTTTTCCTTTATTTTCGTTTGCAATGAAAATAAATGGTACTAAGTGCAAGTTGAATACGACGCGTTTGGATGAAAATAGGTGCTGTTAGAGTTTGTGTTGTAACTATTAGAAGATTAATCATAAGGGCAAAAAACGAACAAAAGATAAGGGGTAAAATGTGTATCTCTCTTACTTACACGGTTAAGTAAGAGAGATACATATTATATTATTACTTGATCGTAACAGTTAGCACACCGCCGGCGAGTAATCGTCTGGCATAGCGACAAGAGTTATCAAAGAGATTACTCGCTCAGCGACGCTCGCTTGGCGGGCAGAACACTCGCAACAGTTAGCACACCGCCGGCGAGTAATCGTTTGGCATAGCGACAAGAGCTATCAAAGAGAGTACTCGCTCAGCGACGCTCGCTTGGCGAGCAGAACACTCGCAACAGTTAGCACACCGCCGGCGAGTAATCGTCTGTCGTAGCGACAAGAGCTATCAAAGAGAGTACTCGTTCAGCGACGCTCGCTTGGCGGGCAGAACACTCGCAACAGTTAGCACACCGCCGGCGAGTAATCATCTGTCATAGCAACAAGAACTATCAAAAAGAGTACTCGCTCAGCGATGCTCGCTTGGCGGGCAGAACACTCGCAACAGTTAGCACATCGCCGGCGAGTAATCATCTGTCATAGCGACAAGAACTATCAAAAAAAGTACTCGCTCAGTGACGCTCGCTTGGCGGGCAGAACACTCGCAACAGTTAGCACACCGCCGGCGAGTAATCGTCTGTCGTAGCGACAAGAGCTATCAAACAGAGTACTCGCTCAGCGACGCTCGCTTGGCGGGCAGAACACTCGCAACAGTTAGCACACCGCCGGCGAGTAATCGTCTGTCGTAGCGACAAGAGCTATCAAAGAGAGTACTCGCTCAGCGACGCTCGCTTGGCGGGCAGAACAATCGTAACAGTTAGCACACCGCCTGCGAGTAATCATCTGTCGTAGCTACAAGAGCTAGCAAAGAAAGTACTCGCTCAGTGATGCTCGCTTGGCGGGCAGAACACTCGCTGAGAGACTTAGCCGACGCTCGCACGGACGTCAGAATATCGCGGCGGGATTTTATCGCGCACTAGATTTTCAACACTCGGTGTTGAGCCGAGCACTGAGAATCCAACATAGTGCGTCGATAAAACCCACTGTTGGATTTTCAACTCTCAGCGCTAAGCAGAGCGTTGAAAATCCAGTGCGCGAAAAAAATCGCCGCGATATTGTTACGTTCGTGCGAACGCTGGCTTATGCTTGTTATATACGCATACCAGCGAGTAATTTCTCTTCACGCTATCGTTGCTCGTTGCTCGCCGATTCGTTCTTAGTTCATAGATCTACTCGCTTCTCGTTAATCGCCGGCGGTGGGTCAGGTGTCTAAAGGGTGTCACTATCACCCCTTGTAACTGAGAAGAGTATTGACAGCTACACCGTGTAAATATGACAGGACAAATGGGCTACCTTCGGGGCTTCCCATCATCAGGTTACAGAGGGACAATAACATTGATTGGATACTTCGTGTAATGTTGATTAAATAAAATAAAAAATAATATTAAAGTTATTTTTTATTCACAAAAATAAACTTTGATAAATATGTAGGTATACAGTAAGGTAGATTATCCTACTAATCCTACTATCCTACTAATATTATAAACGCATAATTTTGTGAGGATAGATGGATGTTTGTTACTCTTTCATGCAAAAACTACTCAACGGATTTGGATGAAATTTTGCTCATAGATAGTTTATAACCTAGATTAACTTAGAGAATACTTTTTACTCCAATATCCCTACGGGATCGAGACTTATGCGAGTGAAATCGCAAGACGATACTAGTATACTTATATATAGTACTTAAACTAGGATTGAGTACAAAAGGTAGGTAGTGAGGTCGAAATCCAATAAGTATAGGTACCCTACCCCAAACTAGGAATATCCAGTATTTTGGGAGACAGTGTCTTCGCATGACATTAAGGTCGGACGATTTTTGTGAGCATACAAGTTGATTTAGAATTATGTAGAAAATTATCAAAATACTAGCTGTGCCCCGCGACTTCGTTCGCGTGGAAGTCGTAAGATACCTACGCAATATACTAAAATAACAGCCACATTTTAATAAAACTCCCTCGTCCCCCGACCCGTCGCCTGCATCGCCCTCCCGCGCTATTATTTCGTTTTCGCTTAGCGTTCTTTCCGACTTTTTTTTATTTTTGCTCAGTTCCTAGGGTCGTAGCGTAATGGTAAATAACCTACAACCATCCTCGAGAATTGGGCTACCAAATGTAAAAAAGAATTTTTCAAATCCAACTGGTAGTTTCACAGTTTTTTTTTGCGCGAAACCCCAATTTTTTTTCTAAAATAAAAGTACTCCTCCTCAAGCCTCAGTTACTCCTTGTAACATCAGCTATCTGCCAGTGAAAGTCCAGTCAAAGTCGGTCCTAACCGATTCAGAGATTAGCCGGTACTAACAAACAGACAGACAAAAATTTTAAAAATAGCTTTTTTGTTATAAGTCCGTATATACTTTCTTATGCATTTCGTAAATAGTTATTATTTTGACATTACAAACAGACACTTCAATTGTATTTATTTGTATAGATAAGGTTTTGTATTAGTGAGATGAAAAACGTTGTGAGTATACAGTATGATTGTGTTAGTGTGTTTAGGTGGTGTGGTGATGTAAGTATTACTTATGTATGTTATGGTGAGACCTATGAAATTAGGAGTTCGTGGAGTTCTCGAGCACACTCACCGAAGTACAATCTGTAGAAGACCGACAAGCAGGCAACCTTGCGGCGATGAGCCAAACTGTGAAGCTTGGCATCCACCAGTCTTACGTCGCCAATGAGCCTCTTAGCTCTGCGTACCACCGAGTCAAGCGTGGCAAGTTGGTATTTAGCTGAGCCATCCCAAAGGTGGCTGCAATACTCCATGCAGGATCGAACTTGCGCTTTGTAAAGAGTTAAAAGCTGTCCAGGCGTAAAGTATCGCTTCACCATATTTAGGATGCCCAGTTTCTTTGCCGCAGTTTGGGCTTTGTACTCGATGGTGGCTCCGAAGTTGAGACATGATGTCAACTCTGTGCCTACAAGCTCGAGCCGATCAGTTATAGGAACAGATGTATCCCGAAAAGTAGGAGTTTGATCGAAACGCCTCCTTTTAGCGGTAAAAAGACACGCCTGTGTTTTGGTGGCGTTAAAAGAGACCAGATTATCATCACCCCACTGGTAGACAAGGCTTAAGGTCAAATCTATCCGCTCTACCATGCCCTCCCTTAAGGAACGAACTTCGGCCCCACTGGTTTTTGCGCTGGACATGTATCTCTCTGAAACTGTACTGTCATCTGCGTACCCAACAATACCAGGTTGAAGTAGGTCTTTGATGTGCAGCAGGAAAAGAGTTGCAGAGAGAACAGACCCCTGAGGAACTCCGGTATCAATAGCCATAAAGTCGGAAGAGCAGCCGTCAACGACTACTCTAATCGACCGTTCACTAAGGAAGTCTGATATCCAGCTATAAAAATCAGCTGGGATACCATAAGCAGGAAGCTTGCTGACCAGCGTGCCAGACCCTGTCAAAGGCCTTCGAGATATCAAGCGATACAGCAAGTGCTTCGCCATGTTTCTCGATGGCCTCGCCCCAGCAGTGCGTGACATACACAAGAAGATCGCCAGTTGACCGTCCCCGGCGAAAGTCATATTGACGGTCACTGAGGAGATCATTATTTTCAAGGTAGGTCAGCAACTTACTGTTCACTACCCTTTCCATAACCTTGCACAGAATGAAGGTAATGGCGATCGGACGGTAATGGGCAGGGTCTGCACGGTCGCCCTTTTTAAGCACTGCAAGCTTCCAGGGTTTTGGTGCCGTCCTTTTTTTAAGAGAGAGGCGGAACAAACGTGTCAACACAGGAGATAGTTCAGGCGCACACTGCCTCAACACTCTCGCTGGAACGCCGTCAGGCCCGCTGGCCTTGTTCACGTCTAGACTGCACAATACTCTTCGGACCTCTTTAATGTGAACTGCGATCTCCGGTATCGAGGAGTCACAATGAGGTACAGTAGGTGGTTGCTTGGAGCCAGCGTCCAGACGTGAATTGCTTGCAAAGAGATTTACTTCTTCACCTGCAGAGTGAGCCAGCGACCCATCAGGTTTCATCATTGGAGGTAAAGTGGGTCGACAGAAATTCGCTTCAGCCGCTTTAGACAGACAAATATTTTGCAGTTCCTTCGAAAAGATGTAGGTAATTAATATCTACAAATGTGTGTGTGAAAATGTAAATAATGCTAGAGAAAATTAAATATGTATATCCGAAAAGCTATGCAGATTTTGAAAAGCACTTAGAAAAAATATTGGTCTCATGTTTCAGTTTCAAAGTAAATGAAATCTCGGTGAAATATTGAACCCAACATCACAATTCGCAATACAGTCGTGAAACCGCTTCAGTACAAATAAACTGAACAAAATATCAACATTATTACGAACCGAGTGGAACAATATGAAATGTTATTTATTTGCGGAGTATTCCAACTTGTAGCACGTTCGAGCCCCGTTTAGCTCAAATAACATGAGAATGAACTCAAAACAATGGCTATTATATTTGTAAAGCGGTTCAACTAAAATCTATGTTAAACTAGCTTTTGCCTGCGACATCGCCCGGGTGGAGGTCGGAAATGATCCCATGGGAACCTACTACCGGGATAAAAAGTATCTTAAATGTTAATCCAGGTACCCGGTAAACTACCTTTGTGCCGAATTTTATCCAATTCCGTTCAGCCATTTTTGTGCTAATCCGGAACATATGTACATCCAGACAAATGCAGACAAATTCTAACTAAAAGCTACATTTTTGGCTTCAGATTCGTTCCCACCCCTCGTAGCAATTACTTAGTTTTCAACAATATTCAATGTACAGTTTTGACTTCGTTACTATTTTATTATATTAGGTATGTATCTATGTAAATAATATATATAAGGTGTATCTATTCATACACGAAAATCTGCTGGTCCCTACATTTTGACGAGTTATGCGAACATAAATGTACGGAACAGATGATTTTTTTTCCGCGATTTCAGGTTTGGTCCCATAGTAAAAGTTGTTCATATTGATGAGTACAATGACCCCTTGAGAGATTTCATGTATGAATAACACCTTATATAGATTTGAAATGTCAATTTAATTTATTGAGAACTTATTTGTATCGATTCAGGAGCGAATTGCGTATTGAATCTTGACATTTATCAACATTGTAAGAGATATTCTCGACTTTAAAAAGTTGGAAATTAAAACAACATTTATAGTGATGTCAATCCTAAAAGTAAAAGTGATAAGCGGTGGATGGTGTATTGTGCATAGTCAATGTTTCAGTATGTTTTATCGTAATTGATAACTGATGATATTGGTACACCCCAATTTTATTAAGGTACTGAATCCACTTGAAGATTTCTTAAGCAGTCCTTTAGTGGCATCGTAGTTAATTTTTTTTTCACAAAATCGATAAAAGACCGTATTAAAAACCCAATAAAAGTTAAAATTCAACTACTGTTTGTTGTTCAAAAAAATTAAGAAACTCCCACAATTTTCTACTACAGTTTATACGTCCGTTTCTGTCGCGGTCATAATGTGACGTCATTTACCACGTTGCTGCTTTGTTTACATCTGTTTTTTAGCCCCAAAGCATATAAATTAAATTATTTTATGTGCTTTTTTCAAGCAGAAATCGTACTTACTTACCTTAGTGAGATTTGAAGCACTTTGCAAAGAATAGATTTTTATTCACATAGTTTTTACGTCACTTCCGGCATTAGCAACGTGTTTTGAGTTTGCGTTCCGTTCTACCAAAAAAAAAAACGCAACATAAAATAATGAATTGTGAAATAAGTAACGCATTAAAAAAATTGGAATTTGTTTCATTGTTTAATTAAACAATGACTAACTTTTAAATTACATGCATATTCCCTATTACTATCTGTATGTACATACATAATATAAAATAAAACCACGGAACTAACACCGCCATTTTGTTTTATCAATACAATTTCTGTGAAAACTTGGCAAAATAATGTTTACCAATAATGATTTTCAATGTAATTCAGGCGCCAAAAGGAATTCATTGGAGGGAAGGCACTCTAGAAAATCTAACTGTCATGCCAGTCCCAGACTCTTTATATCAACCAGGGAATACTTACGTCAAATCACAAGTCATTCTGTATAGGGATACAGGATGACTTGTAATTTGACGTATTCCTTCCAGGACGTGAAAGTGTGATCCATTTGCAACAATTAAGCATCCTGTAAAGCCTAGGCGAAAATTCATGGGATTCGAGAAAACCCATAAATTTTTATGTATTATTGAAAATTTCCCAGAATTCGTCACTAAATTTGACTTTTCTCAAAACTCTTAAATTGAATGGCTTTGATTCGTATTCCATTGGGTACCATACTTTAACAGACCTTTCGATGTTACCAAATTTTCTATAACATCAAACAGTTTTAAGTTAAAGGAAGAAGTTTATTAACCCATTTTCAAAAATCATCTTCGTACATGAACTTTGACATCAGTTATCAAAATTTTATTATAGCACTAACCGTACAAATTACGGGAAATACATCCGCCGATGAAACAGTCAATAATGCTGGCAAAGGTCGTATTTGCAAATTGTTGAAATATTTTAACATTGAGTGTTAATCGAATGAATTAACTGGTTTATGACATCCCACTACTTTCTAACCTCCCAGCAATCCATCACACGTTAGGTCAGGTCGTCATGACCAGGTCACAAGTCACGGAGTGGCTTTTGAGTTTTTAACACGACTCACGGTCTACTCGCTGGTCACGGTTCACTTGTCGCTTAGATTGCGCGTGTTTAAACATACAGAGCACATACATACTCTAATAGTTTGACACCTGACCTTACTCCTCTAGATTAGGACCAACGGCATAACGTGCTTCCCGAGGCACGAATGGGTCTCGGTATGTAATGGATGATCACCAATCCACGAACCGTCGGCAAGCGTAGTTTAACCTTTCATCGACCCGTGCAGCTGTTATTACTTAGCCATCAGCCCATTGCATCTGCATTACTCCGGAACTATACACCGTAAAACTCACAGGATGAAAAAAAAAGAAAATACGTTTATTTCCGGTAAACATGACGCAAAGAAAGAATACAAACACAAAAAAGAAACAAGTTGGGGGAAAATATGCGTCACATCCACAGAAAACGGCCACCGATCAGCATAATGCTGCGACCCTATGCAAGACAGAGCCCCAGAGCTGTTTAAATTATCTTGTTAATGGGACCCTAGGATTTTTCTCGTTGGGACTTTGAAAACCTGAGTAGAGATTTGAGATCAACGTGGGTGATCTCAGGACAAAGATACAAACTGACTCCACCTGAAGTCTTAGCAACATTTTCCAAGTATTGCAGGATTAAAACAAACGTGATTTTAGCACATCTTGGTGTGAATGTATGTGCGTCCTGTTTGTGTAGTTTTGTTCATTCAACACGATCAAGGGGTTTTTGTTTATATTTGTCTTTTTTTTAAATTGACTGACAATTCTAATTGTTTTCATTGTTTGAAAACGAATGAAACTGTTTGAAACTAGCAGGTTAATTGCGTAACACACTTACAATGGCAATGTAAGCATTGTACATTTTGACAGTTCAACACAATTCATTGCGTTATTTACGTTGTTGAGCAGATGAATTTATAAAACATAAGACGCAATGGCTTAGCAATTTCTTTCAAAATCGCAATTGGGGTGCTGGCTTGTCTAGTGAAAGATAATTAGAAGGGTAATGAATTAACATCGCATCGCATCGCATTTGCATCGTTTTAATAAAGTTATTTTTTTTTTTTTTTGACTTAATAACGCGGGCCCTAAGACTAATTCTTATTTGTGTTTTTGCGATTAAAATGTGGCTTGGTAAGGAAAAAAATCTTGTCGATCTTTGAATTTCATTATGACCTAGAAATAGGACCTGAATTAACACCATTCCAGTGTGCTAAGAGGATTTAAGACATTTTCTGTATAAAAGGCAATTGCAGCGTATTGAAATATTTTTACCTTAGTTTTTTTAATTTATTTTTTTTATATTTAAGATAGGTTTGCTCTTGACTCTAGTCTTGGTCAGAGATGACAGAGACAAAGTCGACGATGGAGCGAGCTTACCCAGAAGAAGCCTGTTCACTCTCACTTTGAAGAGATCCTACCTTAGTATTTTTAACTAGATATTTATAAACCGAGAGACAAAACCGTACCTGCTATAGTCAGATTCACGATTTGACGAAATTCAGCGGGTATTATACGAGTACTACTTGACTTACTTAACAGCTTAGGTATAAACAGGACAACACAAAGACTTGGAATACAATATTTTATCATTAATTTGATATTCTTGTTTAATGTATACATTCATGTAATTTACGATTATGTTCGATCGTACCGATTATCGTCAAATTATTTCCGTGTAACTGAGATACAACTGGTTACATAATCTAGGCGATGACCTAACTGGCAGCCAGCTGTCAAAGTTGCCTCTGACACACATACAGATACAAAATATTAGGTATTAGCCTATTGAAAAGCACAATTACGGGCATGATATTTACCAGAAGGGCTAATGCCGTATTCTTAAAAATGTTCACGTTCTAATCTTAATCTCAATCTGTAAAAATACCTTTAATTTTCCCACATTTTTCACAAGTTTTTGATATTAATTGTCGCTGAGATGAGATTGCAACTAAATTTTAAACATTTTTATTCACGGGAATTGGTCTACGACAAAATAGCCTTAAAATTGCATAAAGGCGCTCCCTCACCGGGACCATTCGCCTGTAATGTAACAGTTCAGATTCGAGCATTACATCAGTGAGTGAGGAGAACCGAGCATTACAGTGCGCAACCTGAATGATACAATTTGTAACATTACATTCACCGAGACCATTTGCCTGTAATGTTACAGTGGTGAGTGTGAGCACCCGTGATGCAATTTATAACATGAATGCGAATCTTATCGAATCTTGGATCGTTACATTATAGGTGAATGCTCCTGTAAAGGAGTGCCTTTAGAATAATTGTTAAAAAGTGCATTAAAATGGCTGCAACTAATGGGAATACTGAAATATTTAGGTACGTTTGGGACGCCTTTGGCTGTCACCCCCGCCATCTTGCTTGCCAATATTTCTACCAGGGCATGAGGAATTGATAGAGACTTCGTGAGTTACGAGAGAACTTTCTCTCTTCTCCTGCTGTCGATCTTTATATTAATAGGTACAGTACGATGGGATTCAGAGGTTCCATCGTTTATCTTCGGACAAACCGAAATATAGCGAATGAAATGTGATTATCGACCAATAATAATTTATATGATATATATTCCCACCTAAATTTATTACTATACAGGACAGCCCTCCGCAGACTGATGGGGTGAATTTAATATATCATACTAAGATGACCGGTACGTGAAATTATTTCAGGAACGTTATGGGAATCCAATAAACCTGACATGTTTTATTACCTCACACGCAATGTATCGTTACCGTGGCAAAACGTGCGTAGCGAACGGCAGCGCAGCGATTTGGCCGCTGAATATTTCAACATCCATTGCTGATTTTTTGATTTTAGCTGTTTTATTTACATAAATGGAGTGCTGCGTACAGAGAATGTAATTAAACATTGAAATAAAGGAATCGTAACTGAAAATGCGATAAAAAAAATAAAAAACTTTCTAAGAATATTTCCGGTGGAATATGATTCAAAATAAGGAGCTGAATGCACCCCGTTACTTTGCGGAGGGCTGTTCCTCACACCCTGTATGTAGATTGACGCACTAATTCCGTCGCTCCCTTATTGGACCAGTCACATTTTATTCGGTAAAGTTCGGTTTTTTCGAAGATAAACGATGGAACCTCTGAGTCCTGTCGTACTGTATGTAAATTCTGATGTGCTGCAGGGTATTTTGTTGCGCCACTTCTTCTTCTATTGTCTGTAGTTGATGTTCGAAAAGTGCTGATTCTCAGCCTACTTCGAATAAATTACTTTTAATTTTAATATTATAATTTTATCCAATTGCAATGGTTGATGTAACGGTTTGCCCAAATTGCCCCATGCTCAGTCGGCAGCATGTTATTGGTTTTGGTTTGGTATTGAAATAGTGTTTGTTTCGTAAGCAGAATTTTTAGTCTGTACGTGCACTTATTTAGTACTACCCTCGTTTGCAAACTTCTCTATCACACTGAGGTTTGCTGTTAATTAATTAATTTTGGAAATTAATTGTTAAGCAAATTGACACCCTACAACTATAGCCTACAGCTATAGCCATTCCATACATTTGTCACAGTTGTGAAATGAATAAACGGACAATTTTATTTGGTAGTCAATTTAGCTAACAATAAATTTCCCTGACTTTACACAAGCTGTCCATGTATTATTATTGTAACAATGTCTTTGAATTTATGTGTACAAATAATTATGAATGAGAATTATTACGTAGTTCAAGATTTACTAACTTCTGATCATGCTTACTCCTCACACCTGGAAGATCTATAGATAATAATTGCTTGTCCCGAATGATTCATCAACACAGAGCCTAAACTGCTGGGGCTACAAACATGAAATTTTGGCAGTTGATGCCTTTTATTGCAAGCATCCACTGAGGAAGGATTTGTGGAAATTCTACCTTTAAGGGGATGAAAAGGGGGGATTTTGTTTGTATGAAAAATCTTATTTATTGAGTTGAATTAACTTGAAACTTGGCACGAATACTTATCTAAGTAAATTACGAAGGTTGTCATTTTTTGTTATTCTAAACTGGGTGTAGTTTAGAATAAGGGGATTGGAAGGTGTCAAAGTTTGTATGGAAGAATTTTAACGTGCGGTACGATTAACTTGAAACTCGGTATTTATACTAAAAATAAATGATAACGTTTATAAATCAGGGTTTTTTTGAAAATTTATCCCTATCGGGGTACTAAAGTACGAAAACCATGCAGACAAAGTCGCGCGGGAAGTGCTAGTTTTTAATAAATAGGTTGGTATATCAAGGAATAACAGGCACCTCCCTACAGTACCTATACCTACTGTGTACTTTAATATTTACTTCATGTTAAAAGAAACCAGTAACGGCGCGAGTGCGCAAACTCCTACAGGCAGTAACTTGTCACTACTTGAAACATTCTGCGGCCTTCGTAATGTAGACCCTGGTTATCAAGTGTCAGTACAACGGCTTACAGTCACCTCTTTGAACTTTATGTGACCCTGGTACTTTCGGATGGGCACATTTTTAAAAGCATTTTTCGTTCAGTTTCATATTCTTCTTTCTACCTAACTCTTCTTCTACTTTTGGAAGGAATTTTTCGATGCCATTTAATTTGTTGTTAGGTTTAGTGTTAGGATATTTTATTGCTTTTTTAAAATTTTTATATTATTTTAATGTGTATAGTTTGTATCTCTAGTTAATAACGTTATTCTAGCTTTTGACCGCGGCTTTGCCCGTGTGGATGTCGAAAATTATCCCACGGGAACGTACTATCGGGATAAAAAGTTGTCTATGTGTTAATCCTGTATGTGTGCCAAATTTCATCTAAATCCGTTTAGACGTTTTTGCGTTATTGAATAACAAACACACAAACTTTCACATTTAGAATATTAGTATGAAAGTAGGAATAGTAAAATGTAGGTACACTTAAAGTACCTAGCATCTCATTTAAAAAAAAAATCTGAACAAGATTCGACCACTTGTCTTTCGTAACGAAATCAACAAATGACAGATTTGATAGGTATTTAGGTTAGTAGAATCTTTTAACCGATTAATATTATGTAACACATTACACATAACATAACATAACATCAAGCCTTGTTTCCCCGAAGAGATAGGCAGAGGTGTACCTATATGCAAGGTGTAATTTTAATCACTGTTAATCTCTTAAGTGGTTAATGTTTTCATCATTATGAACTACTTTTACTATGGGACCAAACCCGAAATCGCGAAAAAAAAAATCAGGTGTTCCCTACATTTTGACGAGTTATGCGAATATAAATGTAAGGAAAAGCTGATTTTTTTTTTCGCGATTTGTTCGCGAATTGTTCTACCGGAGTCGTGTCGCGCCTACCCGCAGGAGCCTTTAGTCGAAGTCGCAATATAGGTCTGTTATGTCAACAATTTCTGAATAAACTAGCGATCCGCCCTGCTTCGCAATGTTTTAATTTTACGACTTGACAAAACATCATTTCAGACACCAATCTTTTACTGGTCTTCACGTGATCTGACCAAGATTATGTCTGGACTTTAAAAAAAGAGACTGTGACCTTTGAATTTGTTTCGGCCTTTCTTCTCGAGAGTAGTTAGATAGAAAACGCCGATCTCAAATAGTTTTTTTATTACGATTGATGTGAAAAAATGTTTGTACAAACCTATTAACAGAAATAAAATCATTTGTCATTTTATCATCAAGAATTTTTTATTATAATATGTAAGTTTAATAATGATGTTTATAGGTAGGTAGGTACACATAAAAAATTCCAAAATAAATTCTCTAAATAATAGTGAAAAACGCATAAAAATCTGTTGCGAAGTTTAGAAGAACATCGCTGACACACATAAGTACATACAGACACGAAAAGCGACTTAAATGTATAATACGTATTAAGACTCCCGCAGACAGGCGCGACGCGACGGTGCGACGCGATCCTTGTGTAGAACAATTTCCATAAAGATTTAATAGAAATTGTTCTACTAGATTCGCGTAGCGCTGTTGCGTCGCGCCTGTCTGCGGGAATCTTGAATATTAAAGGAGTTTTTAAGGAAGCTATTGATAATCCTACTCATAAGCTAAGTTCAGGGTTGACCTTGTATTATTAAAATAATAATTCGTGGGATGCAAGAAGATGCACGCAAGGTGCACTTATTAATTTAATTAACTTCAATAATAGAATATAAATTAGTGAAGGGCATGAACATATTGTCGGGCAATCAGAGTAACAAAATTAAAAGTTAAGTAATAGGAAAAAAAATAGGTAACTAAGCGATATCTGCCTATTTTTTTTCCGAATTTTTTCCAATTTTCTATGATAACACACTACAGAGTTATTAAAACTGTGAATATTTTAAAACCATTATTTACAGACGCAAATTGAATTAAAAAGAAAACAAAAAATAATAATAAAACTTTCTGAAAATTAATGAAAATGTCACTTTGAGAAACAATTAATTAGGTAGATACTGTTTTTTTCAACATCAGCAGGTTTTAATTTAAGCTTATTTGTAGCTAGTAAGTAGGTAATGCAGTCGGGAAATAATAAACTTAGAAATCTACTGAATATAATAGTTTTCAGATTAGGTACATCTTTTACTTATGTACCTACCTGTAACTTCCACAACTATCATGCTTCTGGTCTTAAAAAAACTTTATAAAATTGTTTAAAAAATAATAAGAGCTTAACATCGATTCCGTTATAACGTTAAGAAATGCTGTGCTTAAAAAAAAGAAATAAAAAGATTTTTTTTTTCGAAAAAAAAAAATGTAAGAAAATATCCACTCACCCCATTTCCGAGTTTCTCACAATGCAGCTCAAAGACAGGACTGTATCAAACACAACACCCTCCCGAGACATACAACGGGAAATAGTCCAGAAACATAGAAACATTCACCGTTTATAAAGACATATTTGAAATTCAATGCGATCGTGAAAAATAGGATTGAATATAAAACAAAAATAACAAAAACATGAATTATGCACTTCGCCTAGCAAGTGGAAGGTTGCATTTTTATTACGTAAAAAAAAAAACTATGAATTTTATTTCTCAATATCCTGTTCTAGCCTTTACTTCTATCGATATTACATTTCCATAAGCTTCCAACTTTATTTTAATGGTTCTATTCTTCACATCAACTTAGTAAATTATCAACAATAAATACTAAAACATCAAACACACAAAACTTTCTTATTTACAAAAAAAAAACACACACACACCGCACATCTAGAACGTACTTAAAAACCAAAATATAAGCGACATTTAATTTAGTTCGATAAGGCGAGGTCACACTATAATCGATACCGATTCCGATTCAGATTCTTATCTAGTGAGCTTTCGGTGCTCATGTCGTACGCGCTGCAAGGCGACTGCAACGAGCATGCGTGTGCAGCGCAAAGCTAGCGATGCATCGTTATCAAATAAACAAAAACTGCAAACTCAAGCTCGGCGCGAGCTTTGAACGAAATGTTAATTTTATTAGCAAGCAATAATGATGTGGTTTCGGTATCGATTCGGGTGCGGATGTGTTTATTAATTTAATGGCTGTTATGTGTTTATGATGTTGTTATTTTTAGCGTTTGTTTTGTTAAATTATGTTTGGTTGAACGAATTTGTGTTTTGTATTTTTTTTTTCATTTTATTGTGATTTAGCAACTCCGATGAGAGAGTTTACAATTTAAATGGTTTTGAATGCGACAAATAAACAGATTTTTTGTTTTTTTCTTTCATGAAATATTTACTATAAGGAAAATCATAATGGGTTAAGTTGAGAATGTCAGAATAAACTACATCTTAAGTTCCATAAACTACATCCTGCATCCCAAACATCATTCAGTATATTACTTTACCGCCTTCTCCCGCCAATAAATAGACAAAATCGAATACCATACAAAAAAGCATTTTAACTACTCTTAATTACACACAAATAAATAACGCTTAAGCAGCTACAGCCCTAACTACTTAACGTTATCAGTTTTCCAACCGTCCTCTTTATGTGCCATTTAATTAATCGAACTCTAGAAGAAAAAAAAAATGTGGAGCGCGCGCGCAGTATGCACGGAGCGCGTTCAGTTTTAAATATAAACCGTCCGGTGACAATGGACAGTCCGTCACTCGATCTAAATCAAGGATACTGAGCGCACGTGTCTGTATCGCGCTAATCGTTTATACAAATTGGCTTTTGAAAGCTCGTGTGTGTCTGTCCGAGAACTTATTATGATTCACATTTTGATGTGAACAGATTATTGTTTTCTGGTTTGGAGAAAAGTTTTGGCAGGGAGTGTAGCGTTTGAATTATTTACTGCTACTTAAGAAGTTAGGAAAAAAGCTTTTTCTTTTGTCACTATATAACAAAGGAAAAAAATAACGATCAACATGACTGGCTTTTTTTTTTTTTTTTTTTTTTTTTTTTTGTGGATGGGAAATCATCAAATGACTTCTCCCGCTCTGGGCGGAGCGGGAGGGCGTGTCAGACTTTTACTGACTAAAACCCACCCGTGTTCCTTCTGTTGCCTGTGCCGGGGCCACGGTAACTCTTTCGAACATCCCGCAACCCTAGCTGGCATCGGCCCTAGCGGACCCCGTCAATAGTGCTGACATCTCTTTGAGGCGCGCGTGGAACACGACGCGCCGTCGACTCGGGCCTGGTCCTTACCGGACGGCGAGCTACCCATTGCTCGCCGTCCGCAAGCCCGCGCCTACGGTGGCCGGGAATCGGCTGCCGATTCCCGACGCCCAGGGCGTCTCCTGCGGCGACTAGGGGCGTGAGGGTGCAAAGCTTGCCTCTCCCTCACGCGTCCCGCCTCCTCCTTCACGAGCATTACTGCTTCGCAGAAGGAGGTAATGGCTTCCCAAACATGACTGGCTAATGTCTGAAAAAAAAGTACTCGCAATGTTTTTCTTACAGCTTTTACGTCTTCATGCTAAGGCAGATAAAACACAAATGTAGCTACTAAAAAAAAAAAATTGACAGACCATAGACAACTGAAGATTACCATTCAAAACGAAATCAATAAAAAGCACAAAATACTGCTTTGTCAAATTCCGGACAAACAGTAGATATTAAACTATGAAACGCAAGAAACAATAACATTAATTTGTTCATAACGTCCAATGTAATCCCAATTCAATCATTTCTCAAATTTTCTTTGATCTGACACTTTCAAATGCCAATAGAACCGTTTAATAGTGGTGTACATGCTGTCCTTTAGATTAAACTAACGAATACGCTATATTCATAAAATATAGTCACACAGGACGTTAATAGACCAACACTTGGATATAAATGGTTCAGGAATTTCAGAGCATCGACATTCAGATATGAGAAAAAGATTAATTTGATGTATGTTGATTTAACACGCAACTTGTAACTGGGGTTTAAATGAAAGGATTCGGATTGCGGGAATGCTTGGGTTTCTTATTTATATTATTACTGATAGTGTAGACAATATCATAACTTTTGAAGTCAGAAAATTTTGTTATACAAGGTGTAACATAAATAACGCACAACCTCTTAAGGGGTCATTGTACTCATCACTGTGGACAACTTTTACTATGTGACCAAATATGAAATCGTGAAAAAAATATCAGATGTTCCCTACATTTTGGCGAGTTATGTGAACATAAATGTAGGGAAAAGCTGATTTTTTTTCGCGATTTCTGGTTTGGTCCCATAGTAAAAGTTGTTCATAATGATGAGTACAATGACCCCTTAAGAGGTTGAGCGTTATTTATGTTACATCTTGTATAGGTACGAGTGAATAATCATAAAAATGAAATGCTGTCCGTCGGTAAGCGCCGTCACTTGAGAACGGCTGGACTGATTTAACTATTTATTTTTGTTTTGAAATGTTCCTTATAGTCCGAATCAGGATTTTAAGGAACGAAAAACCTGAAAGGTTGTCGGTAAAATTGGAAAATTCGGAAAAACAGACAAGGACAGGACAAGGTCTGTTTTGTTTTTGTTTTTGGGGAATGGCATTTCGCAGGTCAACCTAGGAAGTTGTCGGTTGCTTAACCGGACTTTCCTGTGGATGCCTCAATAAATTAAGGCTTCCAGCCAGGGCATAATATATAAAAACTAAGCGACCACTCGCTAAGGGCACCCCCTGTGGGGTAAGACGTCGGCTTAGGACGTCACTGGGGGAGGACAGCAAGGGGCAGGCTGATCGGATTGATATCATTTAGGGATGAATTTAAAACTACAGGGTCAGCGGCGCGAGCTAGCTCGAGCAAGGGCGGCAATCAGCGGATTGCGTTGCTTTATAGCGGAGTCGAAGAAACGCGGTTCATGAACTGCTGGACGGTGGTCATTTTGAGATCTAGGTGTAGAGTGTTATTGCGAACATAAAAGGGGGGTATCGTGACCTTTCTAAGGAAACAGTTCTGAAAGGTCTGCATCCTATGGAGATGGCGTGGCTTAGCGTGTGCGGATACCACGCAAGCATAGAACAAGATGGGACGGATGAACGCAGTGTAGATGCGCAATCTGCACTTGAGTGATAATTTGCTGCGTGCGCTCAATGTGAAGTGGAGACTACCGAGAGCGAAGGAGGTGCGTGAACGAGTCGCCTTACGGCCGAACCCAATAACCTATCTATCACCAGTTTTGGCATACTGGAGATAAAAAAAACCTATCTATATATAGTTTTAACGTCCCAATAATCTATAAGAGATTATGGATTTTTACCGGCCTGACATAAGGATAGATAGAATTATACTGTCTACCATCAATAGCGATCCGTCTTTTAACCACTCTTCTGTTTGGTCCACAAATGTGAAGAAATAATTTTTCCACTGGTATGTTTATTCCACAAATGTGTCAGCGGGGAGTTGTTCCAAAAAAATCGACTTAATAAAGATAGGTTATTGGGTTCGGCCGTTAATGTGCTTACTGAAGGTAAGGTGGTGATCAAGAATCACACCTAGGTATTTAGCTCTCTTCTCCCAAGGGATTGGCTTGCCATACACAGTGATGGGATGGGGAGGACAACGTATATCCGGTCAGCTAGTCTATAATACATTATTTCTCGTAATAAAAATGAAATGCTGTTAGTTAGTAAGCGCATCACTTCAGAACGGCTGGACCGATTTGGAAAAAAATTGCTTTACCATGTTTGTAATAGTCCAAATCAGGTTCTTACGGAAAGAAAATTTGAAAGTTTCCGGGAAAATTGTCAAATTAGGGAAAATTGAAAGTGCACTTCATATGGGATTTTTGTATGAATTATTGTTTGGACAATACATCGTCAGTCGGGTTTGGGTCAGCTAGTAGGTACGTATTGGACATTTTTAATATTCTAATTGTTTGTACGCAAACCACGTTTAATTTATTTTAGGTAATAATTAAGTAAAATTAATATTAACTCACAACTTTTCCTAGCATAATTCAAGGCTTTTAGAAAAAATATAGGTTAGGTCCAGACGATGGAGAACCTCTCTTTTTTAATTGGCTAAAAATTAATTGTTTTTTTTTATTTTGTTGTGAAAAACTGTTCACTTAAAAATATTCTCTATTCACACCCAATCAAGAGAATATTTACGATTATATTTAAGAGGGCTATCATATTTTGTCACCTCTGTCGCTCACACGGGACCAAATTTTGAAGAATATTAAATGAAAAGATGCTTTTTGAATAATGTAATCAATTGGCGAACTAGTACATAATACTAATTTAATAGGTAATTATTAAAAACATATTTTTATTGTGGCATTTATTTAACTCATTTCAAAAACAGATATTTATTGAGATGAGTTTTAGATTAGACAATAGAAATGTGTTTGTGACTGCCTCGTTGGTCTAGTGGTCGCAAGTGCTACTGCTGAGTTCGATTCCCGGGTCGGGCAAAGTGTTACTGGGTTTTTCCTTCTAGAATTTCTTAGTAGCAGCCCGGAGTCTGGATTTGTGCCCGGTTGATGGCAATAGGGTCGCCCCCTATTACATGGGACGGACTTAAACATAACTGGCGAATTGTGGGTTGTACTATAAGTACACCTCTGCCTAAGCCTTTGGGGAATATAGGCGTGATGTTATGTGTCTTAATATTATTTATTAGTTCACTAATTGATTACATTTTTCAAAAAAGCATCTTTTCATTTGACATTTTAAATAAATTGGTCTCTTGTGAGCGAGATAGGTGACAAAAGGCGACAGCCCTCTTAAATTCAAATTGGTTTATATTAATACAGATAAACGCTCATAAAAAAAGTTATTGCCTATAAGTAGTTAAGTGGATGGTGAATGTAGTTAATAAATATGAATTCTCCCTTCATCTTCATGTAATATTATGACAGTAATAACGTGAATAACTTACGTATTTTAATTATTTATCTTAAGATTCTGTTAATGCAATTGGCGGAAGTTTTATTCTATAATAGGTAAATATGTTATTTATTTAACTGCCTCGTTGGTCTAGTAGTCGCAAGCGCGACTGCTGAGCATGAGGTCCTGGGTTCGATTTCCGGGTTGGGCAAAGTGTTTGTTTGTCTAGTGGCAATAGGCTCGGCCCCTGTTACATAGGACTGAAACATAACTGGCGAAATGTGGGTGTACTATAGGTGCACCTCTGCCTAACCCCTCGGAGAATACAGGCGTGATGTTATGTTATGTTATTGATTTATAATATTCATTTATTACTGTATTAGAGCCATTCCATAGGGGTGCTACACACTCGTTCGAATTGGCATATTCGATTCGGCAGGACTTGTATAACAACAAAGCCGACCAATATCATTTGGCTCAAACTTCATTCGGCATCTATCCTCGCTAAATCAAGTTCGGGTCGGCTCTACACAATTCGATCTAAGCCAAACAGCTTTTTCCAGAAACTACACTTATCTACATTTATATTCGATTTTGTCGCCCGGCTGTGTCGAACTATTCCGACCCGAATGGCCGCTTTTATAATTTCTAATGTGACGATTTTATCGTGGACGTTCACGGCATCACGATATTACATGTATGAAAACGTTTTTTAACCGTCCAAAATAACGTTATACTATGCACGACTGCACGTATTTCTATATATTTTATGGAGGTGGACACGGACGTTCACATTAGACATTATGTAAATAAGTGAACAACAAGTAAGTAGGTATGTAGCACCACTTAAAATCTCTGATTGTCGACGCTAAAAGTCTCGTGTCTGCCATGGTTCTTGGTTATTACGGTTCTCGCGAACGTCTTTATAGGTTTGGAAGCAGTATCGATTCGCGGAACAAATATTTGTATTTCAGACAGTTATTCCGAATCTCAACGTTTATGCCATCTTCGATTATCTGTTGGCAAAGTGAAAGACATAATTTTACCATCGCAATCATTACGACTGCATTTCACGGAAGGTTCGGTTGTGGTGTATCTGTATAAGTAATTACCTATCTGTCTATCATCTGTCTATAATGTTCCCACCGCTGGGACACAGGCCTCCTCTGTATGTGAGGGAGTGGGCTCTAATCCACCACGCGGGCCAAGTGCGGGTTGGTAGATGTCACGTCTTCAAATTTTGGTTCTAGGACATGCCAGTTTCCTCATGATGTTTTCCTTCACCGTTTTGAGAGCAGTGGTGATGAAATAATTTACACAAAGTAAAGCGCCTGTCAGGGTTCAAACCTACGACCTACAACTCGAAGTGGCGGCCGTTACCACTGGGCCACCACTGCTCTTTAATTCCATGTAGCACAATCAGCCTATAACATTCCCACTGCTGGGACACAGGCCTCCTCTCGGTAAGAGGGAGTGAGCCATAATCCACCACGCGGGCCCAGTGCGGTTTGGTAAAAACTAATTCTATGTAACCGCCCAAATCTATACTCCCAAATCAAAAAAAATAATCTCTCTGAGGGATCGAATCCAGAACAAGGTGATCCAGCAGAGAACCAAGGTTGTCGACATAGCTCACAGAATAAGCAAGATGAAGTGGGAATGGGGCGGCCACATTAGCCGTAGAACCGACGCCCAAATCTTTACTTTGAGTTGCTACTGAGAAGTTCCTAATAGAAAAAAAAAACAATAATATATTGTCCAACCTGGGGATTGAACCTAGAACCCCATGTTTATCAGTCATCCTTTCGAGCACTAGACCAACGAGACAGTCAAAGCTAAAGTTTTCCTACTAATCTATGGGTACTATTAATAAAGCTGAAGAGCTTGTTTTTTGTTTGTTTGTTTAAACGCGCTAATCTCTGGAACTACCAGTCGGATTAAAAAAAATATTTTTTAATTTGATAGCCTAATTCTTGAGGAAGTCTATAGGTTATTTTACATCACGCCAAGGACCTTAGGAGCCGAGCAAGACAAAAAAAAGTCAGAAAGAACGCTAAGCGAAAACGAAGTAATAGCACGGGCAGGCGATGCGATGGGGTGGCCTACCCACAAGAAATTTCGCGAAACAAGAAACAGGGAACAAGAAATTTCAAGTGGACAAAGTCACGGGCAGAAGCTAGTTATAATTATTATAATAAATGTGAAAGTTTTGTATGTTGGAATGTTTGTTACTCAATCACTCAAAAACGGCTGAACGAATCGTTATGAAATTTGACACATAGGTAGACTGGATCCCGGAGAAGGACAAGCTACTTTTCATCCTGATCCCAGATGAAGTCGCGGGCAACAGTTAATCTGCAATAATTCCTGAGCTTAAAATTAAATTCTTCTACCTAATATGACACGAGGAGAACTATAAATTAATAAAGTGTCGTCTTAAGTGGCCGTTTGTCTTTGCCGATATTCATCGGACTTCAGTTTGCTAGATAACAAATAAAAGTGCTTGGCAGTGATTTATTATGATACTATTTTTTTTTCTTTTTACGCGCAAATAAACGTATTTTCTTACTTTCATTTCTTTTTTGTTTTAGTTTAGAACAGATCTACTAATACCATCGTATCCTCTACGTTGGCGTCGTGGTGAGGCTTGCGCGCTCCGAACTCTAGGTCTGTGCCGGTACAGTTTCCTTTGCTGGAACGGGTCTAGGATGAGGAGAACAAGAACATGAGAGATACAGGAACCCGCAGGGCAGCATGTGGCGAGATGTCGGGCAGTAGCGACCCCACGGACCCTATCTCCCGGGAGAAGTCATCTTCCTCACCTCTGGCTTGCCTTTATTGGCCGGCTGGTGTAAACATTGACGAGGAACAGAGCTCCTACCTCATTCTTGCCTTTATTGGCCGGCTTGAGTGGAGATTTGCAAGAGCAAACGTGGTTGGAGGAAGGAAGTATTCCAATAAGTGCTGGTAGGGATCATGACCATCTTCCGGGCTTTGGGATGGTCCTGATAGTTGTGGAATATCTCTCCACTCTTCTTAAGTACCTCAGGACATGTTGCCCCTTGTCACAACGACACAATGTGCTAGCGACCGTTTTTGAGGTCCATTATTGAGTGTGCAAGGCACCCCCTGCCATAAAAAAAACATTGATTACGCAGGGGCCATAGTCCTTTCATAGTTCTAGATAACCAATCCACTTTAGACGTCCAAACACATATTCCAATATCTTTGTTTCCATATCCTGCAATAGTCCTACACCAACCGGGGGTTGTCCTTGGGTGCACTTGGACAGTGCATACAGGGATAATCGTCGGATGGTGCCTCATTCTCCTCGGCCTCGGTGAGTTGGCTTCGGTTCCTCGTACGCCTTCCAAGGGACCGGGATCCCATGGTTCCGAGATACGTAAAGATCTTTCTATCTTTCTTCGTTTATGATATAAGCGAGTAGGTAGTCGTAATATTTCTCACGGTTTCCGTGAAATCTATTTCACGGTAGTGGCGCTGTTATTCAACGTTAAAACTCTGTCCCAAGCTTAGACAAAATAAATAAAATAAAATTAGTTTAATTCAAGTAACACAAGACTCAATACAAGCAGATACATAAAAGGATACAGACAGGATAACAATCACAGACAAAAACGAACACTCACAAGGGAACTATATGTCTGCCACAGCATTGCCGGATATAAGGGCAATCCAGTCGGTTAGCGATCATCGCCAGGACGGTGTTGGCGCTGCCCCACACTCTGCGCACCAGAGACGCGCACCGCTTGAGCATCGTCGCGTGAAAGCAGTCGGTGCGCGCCTCCGCGAACATGCCCGAGGCGCTGCAGTGGCGGGGCAGCCCCAACAACGCCCTTAACGCGTTATTGAACTGGACGCGGAGGGCGCTGCATGCCGCACGAGTATACTTTGCCCACAGGCTGCACGTCTGCCAAAAAAAATGATGTGCAATAGCTGTGTCTGAAATTTTCAGTTTAAATCAGAGTTTACACTTTGCTGTTGATAAAAAAAACCTTTCCTTTACAGCTATTACTTTATAATAACGTAATCTTGAAACCTCAAGAAAGATTTCGAAAATTCCGCAAAGGGATTAGAGGTGCATAATATTAACACCCACATGTTACCAATTATGTTTTAAGTTCCATGTAATAGGAGGCAAGCGAAGCTATTGCCATTAACCAGGCTCAACGAGTACACTAGGCCAATAAAAGCGATACTTACGCTGTAAGTATGATTATCCTTATTTAACTGTTCATAAAAAAAAAACTTAACACGCATCATGAAATCCAATAATGAAGCATGCATCATTTAACACTCTCCGTATCACTCCATCAATAATTTTAACACTAACCTCACTAAAAAGTCAAAAGAGACCGCCTCCTTCAAAATTCATTTACTTCAACCGTAGTCACTTACGCGCCTTCACGGAAAAGATTAATTTATTATTTTAAAGCATCCCTTCTCGGCCATCCAATTTAAAATTTGACGTCTTAAACAGTCTTAAATTACATGTGAAATTATTTCATTAGCACTGAAGTACCTCGGGCTAACCATGATATAATCGGGACCAAGTTTTTCGGTACCAAAACTTGTAATCAACACGTCAGTGTGACCACGCCCTAAGCTCTTCGCGTTAATAGGCAGATCTCGATATCGACTCATTCTGCAAATCAGGCCAACTTATTTATCCTTCTCTTATTCCATAACCCACTCAATTTTAATCCTTACTCCTTTCTCACAAGATTCTATAAACACATTTATATCTGCAAATAATCGTGGTAAGAGTTTATAAGTTAGCATTTATGGTGTGGTTCGAGTTTTGTTTGTTTATACATTACGTTTAGACGAGGTGCTGGTATGTTCGCGGCCTTATGCGTAGGATAGTAGGTAGGTATATATGTATAATGATAGACGAACTATTAATATATTTATTACTCCGTTGCGTGTTACAGCTAGGTCTGAAGCCTTGCTGATTATTAGCTCTACATTATAATTAACAGTGATTGAAATAGGATTTGATGAGTGGGGTGTTTCCTTTAACGTGGAATGGGCTACTGTAATACCATAATATTTATATTTGTAATGGTTTAGAAATTATCAATTTTAAGTTGCGTTTTGTCTTAGTTTTAAACGTCAGATCAAGCTATTATTTCCCGATGATAGCGATAGTAAACTCACATTTCGCTAGTTATGTTTAAGAGGGCCATTCCCGGTCCGTCGATCGTCAACGGGAACATGGTCGAAAAGCTGGAGAACTACTAACAAGCAAGTGAGAACGCGATGGCATTGAACGAAAAATAGTGTGCGGAAATTTCATAAAACTTGTTCCAGGAAATATACGTGTTTTTGAGTAAGCCTTACAAGTTTGTGAAATAAATGTTTGTTATTTAGAATCTCCATTACACGTGCAAGGTTTATATGAAGATGTTTTCTTTATTTTTACAATTTATAAGTACATTATGAATAGCCAAAATTCTGGTAAAATTTGTGCAAAAAAGCACATATATATTTGGAGGCTTATACTGATTTTTTTTCTACAAATTTTTTATTTTTTCTTTCATAGAAACCTAGATATAATGCACAAGATACCTATTAGTTCAAAAATTTCAATGAAAGATGTGTTACAATGCCATAATCACGTACGAGCGTTTGTATGAAAAGTGTGACGGGTTGGCCGCTCTTAAGCCTTTATTAAAAGGGGTGGCCTTTTTGCCTTTTTCTTCTTCTTCGCTTCGCTCTTGAAAGAGCGGTCACGTCTAATTGTGTTTAACCGCAGGTGTAGTCGTAGCTCGCCTCACGATCTCACTCCATCTGGTTCTGTTAAATGACAGTTTGGCGTTCATTAATATGGTGTCCAACCGTGGGTTTAATTTGTTCGGTCCACCTCATCGGTGACTTCCTGCGTGGCCTATTACTTTCCAGTCTGCTCTGCACCACTGGATTTTCTATGGAGTCATATTCTGCCTCGAGACATGACCAAAGCACAGTATTCGAGACTATACTAGTACTGATAGACGCTGTCCGATACCGAGTTCTTAGAGTATGGAGATGTTATCCATGAGATCGAAAGCATCTCCAGCACCACATTTCTAGAGCATCTACTTTCTAATAAATGGGCACGAATCCATGGATCCGCAGCTTATTCAACTCCGGGAAAAAGCAGTAGCGCTTAAGACCACTAGGTTAACGACCCAGTCAGGTTTACTTTGTCAACCGTGATTTGTGCCAGTAGAATTTTATTGAAAGTCTGACATCTTCATAAGGATTATAGGCCGACCGCTTAGCTGAGACGGTTCCTGAGGTAGCAGCGCGATGCGGGAGGGGTGTGGTGACGTGTTGCGAAAGCTCAGTGATTCATCAACATGTGACAACTGTCACCCCTCCCCCGCAGCTACCTCAGGAACCGTCTCAGTTCAGCGGGCGGCCTACAACTATTCACGTATCCATAAGGATTTCTAAAAAACATGGCAATATTGAATGCTAGAAGTAGTTCGTGTGTCCCATGCTTTAGTCCCGTCAACTAAGGTGCAGGCAATAAAATATAGATTGATAGGTTACACAATAAATTATGAGCGTAGGAAACATCTGTTTTAATTTTTGCTAGTAAATCTGTATATTTTATGTTTGTGCCTAGTTTTAAGTTTGTTTTTACACTTGTTAACTTGTTACCGACGAAGTAAGGAAGATGTAACATCATTTTTATGGGTGTAGGATACCTAGTTTACTTGGATTGATAATATTTTTTCCTTATAAGTAGCGGAAGGTATACTGATGTAAATCAAAGGTCTTAATAATGTAGAATGTGGACTTTTTGCCTATTAGTTTCTGTCGTCTTGACCGGCTACCGCACTTGTCTTTATTGATTGATTGTTTATTGATAAGATATGTGATTTTATTTCTGTAAGGGCTGATTTAACCAAAGTCAGTTTTATCTTTTGTCCGGGGAATAATATTGACGTCTGACAGTTTTTGTATGGAAAATCTGTCAAAAATTTAAAATTTATTCGCTAGATTAGACTACAAAGCAAACTACTAAGCAAAGAAATGACTACATTCAGAAAAAAACAAAAGAGAATCAAAGATTTTTTTCTTTATTAATATTACAAATATGTATCTGAGCTATGCCTGCCAGTATTTATTTTTTTTTTTCTTACCAAGGAGTATGTCGTTCTCACTACTTTTTGATCCCTCCTCGTAGATTAGTTTCTGAATTGGTTTTTGAAGAACTAACCACACAGATTTGAGTGCATTTGTCCAGTCAGTGCACGCATTTGTCAGTTATCGTGTAGCTCAACTCAGAACTTAAGGAACTTAATGACTGCATTAAAAACAAGCTGACTGCTCATCTGATGGCAGTGGATATCTACGATTACAATACCAGAGCCATCGTAGATGCGCTGCCTTCCCAGTGAAAAGTCTTTGTGATGCCTGTTACGAACCTTCGACACTCATACCATTCGAGCATTATATCACTATGTTCCAGTAATTCATTATATCGGATCTTTCATGAGTATGCACTTAAAATGAGACCCAAGCATCTCTGTGTAGCGTTGTGCGGGGTCTAGGATTGAGTATGGTGTCCGATACGAAACAGGGAGCGACAGTGATCGTTGAGACATGGTCGCGACAAATGCTGCCTTAGGAACTGTTCAGTGTTTTTTTTTTAAGTTCAGAGAATTAGTTCTGTAGTTTAATAATGTCCGTGTAATTTACTCTATAACAATTAAAGGCTTCTTAATTCAAATACGCGCAAATCGTGCGCGACACAAAGGCACTGCTCGTCGCGCGACACGCGGTGCCTTTGTGTCGCGTGCAAGTCGTACCTGTTTGCAGGATCCTTAATAGTGTGGACGTTATGTTATGGAGTTATTACTCTAGTTTACCCGTATCTCAATTCTGCGCTGACAGTAGCTATATCAGATACTATATCTAATCGAGATCCTATGTAGAGGATCTGACACATGCATATAATTATCCTCGATCAAGCTTCTTGGTGTCTCACGTAGGCATTTTACCTTTATTATATTATTACAACACAGCCATTTTAATATTCCGAAATACCACCACCTGTTTACATTTGATTAACAATCATAATTAAAGATTCAGAAAATGCCAATCATTTACATTGACGTATATTTTCCTAGTACCTAAATCTGTGGCGCCAATATAACAAAGTATTACAAACTTCAAATGTCAAAGTTAGCGAAAATAATTTGACATAATCAATGGCTGACACGTTTAGCGCGATCCTTTACCTTTTCAGATGCCCAGGCGCCAGTCAATTTGTAGCTTTGAGAGACGCCGCCACTTATGAACCGACCAACACAACTTGATCCTTGTACAGCACTCAAATGTTTGCCAGCTCTGCAAGCTCAGAGGTCAATACAAAATGGCTGCTTGTAATAGGGGTTTGTAAAGGTGAAATAATGCGTGGTAAAATTAGGTTCTTAAGTTTGAGTGTAAACCAGGTACCTATTCTTGACTAAGTGGATAGTTTTATGTTTCATTCAATTGGCTAGTTTTAGATTGAATGATTAGAGATATTGTTTTCAGATTAATTAACGATGTGTTTGGTTCTTAGTGTGATTTAGGCGTGGTTCTGGTGCGCACGGTAAAGAATACTTAATTAAGTAGGTAAGCAATTTTTTTCACATCTCGATTCTCTTCCGTTTCAGATATGAAAATGCAATAAACGAATATAATGTTTTAGGCTGGGGGAGGGGGGAGGGGAAGGGGCTACCCCTCAAACCCGCGGAGCTCCATGGTTATGGCTATATCCATGGTTAAAGTTTTGAGGTTAGAATAGCGCTATTTAAGAGGTAAAATTTTAGTATCGTTTGGCAGGAGGAGGGAGGGGGGAGGTGCCCCCTGTTCCCTGGCACCACTCCCATGTAAAGGCGACGCACCGTTCTTGAGAAAAACCAATTATAGTAACCTAACCTCAAAACACTTCATAATCGATGGAGCCCCGCATCACGGGGCTCCTACTTCTGAATGGTTTATGAAAAATAATCACGAAGGGTATAGCGGAGTCTAACCTAACCTGTCCGAGTCGGGGTGCCCCAAGTCTTTAGTTCTAGTTTTTTGTTGAAATGAGACAATGATTTCATATTGCTTGGTAAAAAACATGACATAAAAGTGAATAAAATACACTTCTACCGTCAACGGAACGTGAAATGTCAACTTTGACGTCTACCATGACAATTTATTGAATTTATCCAACCTAAAGATTTGCAAATGTCGTGCTATTTTCCAATTTGTATAGAAACTTTAAAGAATTAAATCTCGTAAACCGTGGGCGTCCGCTTACTAAAAATTCGTAAAAGCTTTCTATTTATGTGTACTATCTACAAAAAAAAAAAAATATGAAGGTCGAAATCGTTGTCCTGCAATGGATATTTTATCCATGTTCCCATTAATTTAAGTATGGGAAGCGCTACAAGTATACACCCGGCTGTCATTAGGAACAGCCTAGTAATTTTCTACTTACCATCGGCCGTTAAACGTCCATATAACATTAGCCTCCCGTGTAGACCACCATAGAAGATTAAAGGTTCTTAGAAGATTGTGCTATAAGCACGGTAGTAGAGAGATTTGTACCGACAGGGTCGATGAGGTTACTACATGTTGATTGGAGAAAGCTTTTGTGGATAAAGTCTGTTGATACGAAAAGCGGAGGTTTTTGAAAGTCGTGATGGTCTGGAGATTAACTATAACGTCTGTTATTTTTTATGTGAAGTTACTTTTTGAGTTTATTTTAGACATCACTGACTGATGATGACTATCTATAAAATATTAAAGGTACTAACCTATTATAAATGTAACCTATTATAAAGTCACTTTTCGTGACTGTTTTCATGACCGTGTTATTTTGCTAAACTAGGCGCGATGCGGTTTTCACTATCATTTAGAAAATTTATTCCGAAAAGTTTATGTGTTTAATACGGTAGTATTAAACTTACTCAACTAAAGAAATCTCGATGTCAAGTAGTAAAAGCTATGCGAAATAGGGGCGGGCATCTAGTTAATTTATAAAAAGCTGGTATTTATGGTCAACAGCACGAAATTCGAAATTATATACAACGTGTATCTGGATGTACGGCATTAAATGAAAACGAGCATAGTACTAACCCATTGAAACATTTTAAAACACGAAGATTAGTAGTTAATGGAAAATTAAAAAAAAAACAGTTTTCAAACAAAATAAATAGGAGAATTTACTGCATAAAAAGTAAACACGCCTTATCTACGAAAAGTCACTGACCAATGATGCGTTGCGGGGTGCGGGGTGCGGCGGCAGCAATGTTTACCTATTATTACGGACTCAGATCTACATCATGTTGAAAAATAAGAAAATGAAAAATAATTTCCTGTGGCTAAAGTATTCACTGGATTTGATTAATTTTTTGTATACGGGTAAAGAACACGATTCTCTTTATGTGGTTTAAAGGAATGTCAATCTTCCTCTTACACCTTGTATATGTCACAGTCAAATGGTTGTAGCCGTGATTTAGTTATATCCCTAGAGATATAGCTATATGTCGTAATTTAGCTAGGTATATGAAAGCGGTTCATAACTGTCGGAGTGCCCTAATTTTGTCACTTCGACCAATTTCGACGTAGCGCTCGCCAGCTTCTGCCGTGGCATCGCTCGCATCGCTCGCTCGGCTCGCGCGTACTTGGTCACAGTTCTAACCTAACCTATTTGGTCGTAGTACCCTAATAGTTATATTACTAGATCGTACTCGTATTATATGTAGTAAGATAGTTATGAACCGCTTTCATATAACTAGCCTTATTACGGTATATAGCTATATCCCTAGATATCCCTAAAGATGTACCTATATCACGGCTATATCCATCTTACTGCAATACAGAATTCAGCAGGCTAACCTCTACAACCTAATTCTCGCCATTTTTTAAAACAATAGTCAGGAGTCGTTTCGATCAAACTCCTACTTTTCGGGGTACATCTGTTCCTGTAACTGATAGGCTCGAGCTCCTAGGCATGGAGTTGACATCATGTCTCAACTTCGGAGCCACCATTGAGTACAAATCCCAAACTGCGGCCAAGAAACTGGGCATCCTAAATAGGGTGACGCGATACTTTACGCCTGGACAGCTTTTAACTCTCTACAAAGCGCAAGTCCGATCCTGCATGGAGTATTGCAGCCACCTTTGGGATGGCTCAGCTAAATACCAACTTGCCGCGCTTGATTCGGTGGAACGCAGAGCTAAGAAGCTCATTGGTGACGTAAGACTGGTGGATGCCAAGCTTCACAGCTTGGCTCATCGCCGCAAGGTTGCCTACTTGTCGGTCTTCTACAGATTGTACTTCGGTGAGTGTGCTCGAGACTTCCACGACCTCATTCCGCCTGCCCTCTTCTACCATCGGACATCTAGACGCATTGCAGGTTACCATCCCTACCTAGTTGCTAGTCCATCAATTCACACTAAGCGTTTCCAAATGTCTTTTGTGTGCGCACAGCAAAGGAGTGGAACTCTCTGCCTGCGTCCGTGTTTCCGAACGTATACAACCCCGATCTCTTCAAAGTGAGACTTAACAGGCTTCTTCTGGGTAAGCTCGCTCCATCGTCGACTTTGTCTCTGTCATCTCTGACCTAGACTAGAGTCAAGAGCAAACCTATCTTAAATAAAAATAAAAAATAATATGCGAATAATTATTAATTAGACGGCTATGAATGTATATTCATTTATTGCGTATCACACATAAAAATACACAAAATCCATAGAGTGTTAGTAACAACGACTTAAAAACTATGTTAGTATAACTTACAAATTAAACTAACAACAACTAATATACAGGGCATTTTTTTAATCACTATCCAAATTTTCGCCGGGTGTTCTACCCATGAATATGAACAACTTTTACTATGGGACCAACTCTGAAATCACGAAGAAAAAATCAGCTGATTCATACAAAAGTTCAATACCTACTCGACCAAAATGTATGAAACAGCTGATTTTTTTTCGTGATTTCAGAGTTAGTCCCATAGTGAAAGTTGTTTATATTCATGGTTAGAACACCCTGTAAAAATTTGGATAGTGATTAAAAAAATGCCCTGTATACGTAGCTCAACACGTCATGTTGGCTCGTGCCTCCTCCCCCAGCGCCTAATAAAAGGGCTGTCCACCTTATCATATAATGTTTTCAGGATGCTGTTGGAGCTTCCGCGCAAGTTACCGATAATTAACGCTACCCTTTTTCTCATTATGGCATGAAACTCGTCGGCATTGACTTCCGCGAACATCTGCGAAGCGCTGCAGAAGCACGGAAGCCCCATCAACATCCTAAATCCATTATTATACTGAACGCACAGGATCTTGTAGGCCTTGTGTGTATACTTTACTCAGCTGCATGTGTAGGTTTGGCAAAAGGCCTTTAAAAGATACACCTTCAAATCCCTACTATAGCGCCCAAACCTGCGGACTAACATATTGCACCGAACCGCCAACGCTCCACGCTCCCTGGCCAAATCTGCGTCATCAGATAAATCCTCCGTGACCACTATACCATTACGAAATAAAGGTATTTTTAAAGTCAAATTGTTACAATAAACGTACAATGAACTGTAATAATGCTTGCATGTATGCATCATCATCTTCCTTTTGCTTTCAACTAGCAAATTCAACCTTATATAAGAAAAAAGGTTCTGACGAACAGTGAACCTCCTCCTTTTCTTTTGAAGTCAGTTAAAAAGAGACCAAAAAGTTTTTATTCATCCAATTATAGTAAAATCTCAATAATAACACATTATCGGTAAAATTATGGAAATGTCTTCATAAATACATGATTATTTTTGCATTAAAATCGACACAGATGTGTATCAGACTTGTTTGGTGAGTCTTTGTTGGCGGCCTGACTTCGCTCGCGTGTTTTTCTTTCTTCACATTTTTTGTTGTCTTAATTTTTCTTTCCTGAATGACAAAGCATACCTAGTGGTAAGTACACAGGTTTTACACTGAAAATTAATGGTATAAGAATTTATTAATAGATCATGTTGGTCCATAAAAAATCACCTTACCATAATACACCGTTTGGGGTTGAAACACTAGGGCCATGGGGTCCGAGTGCCCACTTAGTTTTTCGAGACATCGCCAGGCGCAAAGAATATACTACTCTCTGACGAGAGGCCAGGCGGTTGGTCGACTCCATCCGTGACCAGAGGGCTGGCCTATTTTTTGGCCAAAGAATCAGCATTGCCATACAACGTGGCAATTCTGCCAGCCTTTTGGGCACTTTTCCTGTTGACAGCGATACGGATGAATTTTTTGATGCCCTCTGATTATTTCCCCTCCTTTTTTATATACTTGTACATATTATTATTATTATTTTAAGACTGTTAGTTTTTAAATTATGTAAATAGTAAGCTATGAGTTATAATAATATATAATATAATTCACCTTACCATAATTATGAAACACTCCTTGTCGCTTAATCACAGTACTTAATTACTAACAATTAATAACTAATGTGGTTGTACTATAGGTGCACCTCTGCCCAACCCTTCGGGGAAACAAGGCGCGATGTTATGTTATGTTAATTACTAACAAATTGCCGTTAAATCTTACACATTTGAGTAAAGCTCTATTATTTTATAACTCACGTTGGTGTAATGATAAAAATATGCATCCGCTGGTTCGGCTTAAATATTAAGTTAAACCGTTTAAAATAATTACGGGACAATTTAGTTAAAGCGCCGTTCCATCGTCTCGACGTTGCGACAAATTTAAAATTGTTTTATTTTGGGAATGTTTTTTTTTAGTAGCTATTATAAGATACTGTAAATTAAATATCATAGTAACCGCATTAAAAAAAATAACTACATTAAATTAAATTATTCCATTACATAACTGGCGAAATGTGGGTGTATTATAGGAACACATCTGCTTAGCCCTTCACGTCCGGGGTATATAGGCGTTATGTGTTTATCATTCAATACGTTCATCAATATTATATCGAGAGGTAAAAAATATCATGACATTTAAGTTTCTACGTTTCACAAAAAAAAAAAATTGATTGTAGATAATAATAATTTTATTATAATCAGTACATACTCATAAAACATACCAACATAGACACACTTAAAACTTACAAAAAAAAAAAAGATTTCATAAAATTCATCATCATTCTCTCCTGCCCTCATCCCAATTAATATGTAGACGGCGCAACACGTCTTTTTGTTGTCTGTTAGTCATCATCTCGGTAGTCACCCCCTTCCTAGCCATATCATCTTTCACACAGATTTCATAGAACTTCAATCAATCTGCCTAGCCTTTTCCCAACTATGTTGGGGTCGGCTTACAGTTTAACCAAATGCAGCTGAATACCAGTAATTCATAGAAGTTATGATCGTTAATTAGGTTTAACGAGAAATAATATGCTTGACATCTCTATAACATTTCGAAAGACTAATAAAATTTATTCTTAGTCAAGACAACACGACCAAATATCATAACACAAATCAATTGTGAGTGACGTTATTATAAATTATATAGCACTACAAAGTTACTGTGGCGAGCAGTAAAAATCGGAACTAAAAAGCATCTTGTTTTTGAAATACATTTCAAGTGACATTTCACAAAATAATCGCACAAATGTTAACCAAAAGCGCCCCCCTCTCAACGTCATTCGATCGCCAAAACACCCTTAGAGCAAAAATACACATGCCTGTAGCTGGTACAAATTATGAGATTCACCAATCAGAAGCATTTGCATACAAAATTTGACATTGGAATAGAGCCAATTGCATAGTTTAATACAAGCTACAGGCATGTGAAT
Organism: Fissipunctia ypsillon; assembly: GCA_947568875.1. Taxonomy (NCBI): domain Eukaryota; kingdom Metazoa; phylum Arthropoda; class Insecta; order Lepidoptera; family Noctuidae; genus Fissipunctia; species Fissipunctia ypsillon. The sequence goes on along the minus strand of OX387660.1, from coordinate 17,605,767 downwards.
TTTCACCTTTATATACCTATATAAATGACAGTTAGCCCTGCTACTAAGATACCTGATAAAAAATTGGGTAGATGGTAGGGTACCATCTACCCAATCTTTTTACCGCAACATAAACAATAACGCATCATGCAGCTCACGCCAACATGAGAAAATAAAAACACAAAGCAAATAATCATTACTCAAAAAAATCGCATTAAAGAAACAAGACCTTAACTTATAAAGAGTTGATCGGAGGTATCGCAAAAATTGCGTTTCTCGCGTCCAAAGCCGCTCGTTGGAATGTCATTAAATTTTACGACCTACTTGTGAAGTGGCTGAACTCCAGTCAACTTAGCTCATACGAGTACACAGCTTGTAGGTACGCAAATAATGCTCTACTTAACAAAGGTACTTAACTACTGGTGGTTTAAAAAATCTAAGTGAGTATTCGACAAAAGAAAGAATTTTTTTTTTTGTCAAAAAGCACCAGAAGCTAAGGTAAGGTAAAAGGACTCGTGACGGTCGACGGACGGACGATCGAAAGTTAAGCTACGCTTGCCACGGTTGTTTCATGGATTCACCATCCATTACATATCGAGACCCCTCTGTACGTCCGAAAACCGTTGGTCTCAACTGTCATTCCTCGATCTTTGATGACAATCGTAACGGATAGTCAGAAGCCCAAAAGTCTGACAACTAATCTTACCAAGGGGTATCTTGTTCCCAGTAACTGGGTTGTGGAGGTCAGATAGGCAGTTCGCAGTTGCTCCATGTAGAATACTGATATTCAGCTGCATCCGGCTAGACTAGAAGCCGACCCCAACATAGATGGGAAATGAAGATTGAGAACCAGAAAAGTTGTGTGCGAAAAAAAAATTACTCATTGTTTCTGGTCTGGGAAACTGATGAAGTTCAAAATGGACTAAATATTACCAAACTACAAATAATAAAAAAACAGGCAAGGGTGTGTAGGACCACGCACAATGAAGGGTTCCGAACTTATCCCTAAAACAAACTTAACATCGCTGTTGAAAAACATGTTCTCCCATACATCGATGTACATCACAGTCAATTCTCAAACTGCAATTGTAAGTTTGTAATCGCAAAAAAATGTGATAAAACTAAAATGAATGATTTTCGAACTTTTCCTTTTACTTTTGCTATGAGAGCTTGCTTCTTTTCTAGGTTCATGATTCTAGGTCAACAGGAAGTACCCGGTTTTGATTTACTTGTATTTTTTTATTGCATGTACTAGAAGCTTGGTTTTTTTAGAGCTCCAAGGGACTGTAGACCTACGTATTTGATATTCATTTCAATTTCTAGACTGACAGACAGACAGACAGACGGATAACGAAGTGATCCTATAAGGATTCCGTTTTTTCCTTTTGAGTTTCGGAACCCTAAAAAATGCAATAAAAAGGTTTGAAAATACGCTACACACCGTACAGATTTGTTGTTGTGGCTAGTAATTCAAGTAAATAGCAGCAATTTACTCTTAAATACGACTATGATAGCATAAGATCTAAAAATTCAGGACAAAATGCAGTCGAAAACCATGATTTTTGTGTGCGAGAATTTATATACAAGTATATCAGCTGTGTGGTTTTTTCCTCAAAAGACCATCTCAGATACATGCATGGTCCTTATACGATCTAACCAAGATAATGTCTGGACTTTAAAGGCTCCTTCAAAGAGGCGTGATTCGCGTCACGTGTCGCGCCTGTTTGCAAGACCCTTAAAAGAAACTGACCACTGAGTTTATTTTCGAAGATAACCCAAAACAAACTCAGGGGTCATAGATAGTATATTTTCGATTCGTTTTTGAAAAGTATTTTTTAAACATAGTTACAGAAATAAATATAATTTCATTTCATTACATCGTCTAATTTCTACAACCACTATACTTTTTAAGTGTTTCCACGAGCAAAGAGCTGCATTGTAGATTACTGCAATACGAAGAAACTCTTTTTTTAAATATTAGTGCTGAACGTGAGGATTGTGTATGAGAGGAATAATGTTCAGAAATGTTTATCCCTAAACATATTTTTAGTATTAATAAACAAAACAGCGGTGTCGGTAAAGTGTGATTGAAGCTTATAATAGATAACTATTGAGTTATAATCATTGAGCACAGTGTAAGTCTTACTCAAAAGAAGTCCGGGCGTTTTTTTACGCGAAGATTTTTTTTTCGCTCGCGCACTGGGTTTTCAACTCTCGGGCCCGTATTACAGAACCTCACTCAAGGATTACTTAAAACTAGTTTCAACCAATCAAATGGCTTTAAACTAGTTTTGAGTAATGCTCGAGTCTTGAGTGAGTTTCTGTAATACGGGCCTCGGTATTGAACCGAGCTTTGAGAATCCAACAGAGCGCATCCCAGAGCTTCAAGAAAATGAATCATTGGAATTTCAACTCTCGGCGCTAAACAGGGCGTTGAAAATCCAGTGCGCGAGAAAAAATCGCCCTTGTGTACCTTGGCTTACCTCTTAAAGTAAACAAGCTGAAAGCATGCCGCCCATTAAAAGCTATTACTGATAAATGTGTCGCATATATTAGTTTTTGAAGTTAATGCTCAAAGTAGGTACGCACTCTATATTTAAAATGTGATTACTCAAGGAAAATCCTTTAAAACAAATGTTATGCAATAAAGTGAATATTTATCATTTACGAGGAACGCCCGGTTGTTTTACACAATTTATTTAGCATTACTGCCTGTGCCTACTTAGTTGAGTTATGACGCCCTTAAAAAAACGATGTGTTGGGTTTCTCGAGATCTGTCAGAGAGTCGTTAGGGCACTTAATAGATTACAGTCCGGCCGTCGACAACAACACACGGACAATTTCGGACAATTTTTAGTTATAATACAGAACAAATTTGCAAAACACATATTGTTAATATGAAACTAATTGTAGTGGCTTTACGGATACAGGGGCAAAAACTGACGTCTCTGGACAACTGCTATTTTTGGATAAACGTAAAAATAGTGATAATTAATCACTAATAAGCTTAGGCACAATCGATAACGTTCCTACTGCTGGGACACAGGCCTCCTCTTTGTGAGATGGAGCAGGCGGTAATCCACCACGCAGGCCGTGTTGGGAATTACATACATAAACTCACGCCTTCTTCCCATGGGCGTAGGCAGAAACTACAGAACGCCACCTGCTACGATTCTTACATACTCCTTTTGCCTCGTTTACATTCATACATCTGGTCATACACGCACGCCGGTTGCGAGTACTACGCACCTGACCTTTCTGAAGAACATCACCAATAAGATCATTATATGTCTTGCTAGGGCGTCCCCTTCCGGCGTTTCCACTCACATCTGCCGTGTACATAAACATGTATGTAATGAAAAACCCAAAACCAGTCCACATTTTTCGTTAAAAAAATAATGTAATTAAGAAAACCATTATTACTTCATAATTATGACTGAAGTAGGTTCAACGACATGAGTTGACGAACATTTTCAAATTAAGGACACAGACTTTATCGTCAAGAGTCCTGCTTCAAGATTTAATTGGGTGCCAACCTTGAGAAAAATTGTTCGCCTTGACTTCATTGTTTTAAATTGAATGATTGTGATTGCGTTTCTCGCTTTTTTTATGTTCGTAATGAGTTTTATCATTAGTGAGGGTTTAATAATATTGATGTTCAAATAAATCTAACAGACAACAAGACTAGTTAAAACCTCACCCATCGCTTTCTATCAGGCGAGATCGAGTTCCGGAGCAGGCCCATTCAGCAATAAAAAAAAAACAATACTGTTTTTTGACAGTCACTGGCCAGCCACAAAAGCTACCAGCGATAACGATGATAGAAAAGTAAAAAAAAAATAGTGATTGAGATGGGTTCACTTATGCAGCCGAAAAGCTTACGTCAATCAAATAATATATTCAGCATTCTTTCATGACATTACACCTTAATGATTTTTTTTTGACATACATTTCTTTGAATTTATATTGACATTATCTACATTTTATGACATTGATATTTAGTTTTTTTTTTTAATAAGTAATGAGGTTTATTTTTTATTTTTATTTACGACTAATAATGTTATGACCAATGTGGAATGTATTATTTTTTCTGGCTTACGATGATTATTTAATTTTGTGTTACATTTATTGTTAAAACCACTATTCGGCACAAATGTAAATTTGTTGAAGAATAAATAAATAAATAAATAAATCCTGTTGATAGTTACTGCAGAACCAAACGCTTTGAAAGCAATTGTCATGTGCCTAGGCCCTCAGGAGCACACTTTCAATGATTCATAATGATAAGCAGGAACTTCTACCTGTTACAGCTAAACACTTCCCGGGGGCCAACCACCACCTCTTAAAGCAGTTTTATTTTAATCTTACTTGAGTGTGGGAAAGAGATGAAGCTAGACGTCCTGTATAGCTTCATCGCTTTCTCACACTGATGTAACATTAAAATAATACTGCTTGAAGAGGTGCTGGGCCCACAGGTCACGAATACCTAGGATATGGTTATCACACCCATAGTCATAGATAAATGAACACAAGCTCCTGCAATTTTCTCGAAAGCAAAGCTGCTGGCAGCCGACATATTCAGGTATAGATTACTCCGAAGAAACTTTTTATAAAGAGCTCTTAGAACTAAAACAGTCAGCTAAAATAACACACATAACATCATGCCTTGTTTCCCCGAAGGGCTGGGCAGAGGTGTACCTACCTATAGTACACCCACATTTCGCGAGTTATGTTTAGTCCCATGTAATAGGGGACGAGCCTATTGCCATAAACCGGGCACAAATCCAGGCTCCGGGCTGCTACTGAGAAATACACACACAAAAAAAAATGCAAACAGAAATACATACTGTCAGCTAATCATCCGAAAAAAGATACACTTGTTGAATTGTTAATCTGCATTCAATGGGTTTTTCACACCGTTCAAACGGTTCCAGTAATAAAAACATTGTACGTTTCTAAATCCGTTTTATGTATATACTCCTATGACATCAATCGCATCTATAAATGTAAATTTTGTATACATTTACACGCATTATACTGTACGTCTACGTATGTATTTAGATTGCAGAATGACATGACACGATTAATTTTGGTTGTATAAAGCTGTTTTACATCCTTCCGGCAAAATTCGTCATCATCATCATGGGTAGCCTCCACTTTTACCATGCACTGAGTATACGTCTCTTCCCTTTTGTCATGCCTACTTAAAGAGAGGTGATATTATTTTCAGTCTTCCAAAAATTTTGAAGCAGAATAGGTTAACAAAAAGAACTATCGTTAATTTTATTACTCATCTTAAAAGCCTAACAAATCAAAGTAATAAAATTATCTTACCAGTAAAGTCTTTGGAACACACCTTAATACAGGAACAAACACATTCGGCATATCACAAACGCAATGCCGCTACTTTAAAGCGATTCCGAAATCTGTACCTAATATAAAATACAGGATTCACCTGCCAATAACATTTCTTTGTCCAGTAGACGTTGCAGGGGAAAAAGTACAATTTACATCAGTTCATCGAATCGAAGCTATAGGAATACCACGATAAAGATACGACGCAAAAGCAAAAATCGAGGAGAATGCAACCTTATTACAGAGTGATGAGGTTGTAGTAAATCTTGATGATGGCAAAATAGATTTGCAGAAGCATAACATTGATGAATCTCCAACCGTTTTAGGAACAGTCGAAACTGACATAAACATGAAGCAAAATTAACATTTCAAATAACAAGACATTGTGGTCAAGCAAACACAAGAAAAACGTCGGAATAAAATCAACCTGCTCTGACAAAAGTTGCATTTCGTATTCTCCAACAAAAAAATATTAGCCCTGTTTCGAATGAAAAACCGTTCAAAAATCAAAAAGTGATACGATGTTTCCTTTTTGTTACATTTTGTGAATTCCATTGGCTTGTTTTGTGGTAGTTTTGTTAGCTAAAGGCTCATCTACATTATTTTAATGTTTTATCATCATAATACGTTTAAGACCTATAAAATGGACACTCTATCACTGCCATCAAGTAGATTTACTGTTTAGTGTCAAGCACCCATAGTAATAAACGCGGAGTAAAGACGTGCCAAACTTAACTTGTTGCAACTTTGTGTGTAATGTGAATGTGTCTTATTTATGATATTGTATACTTATTTATTACGTTCTCTATATGTGTATTTATTTAAAGTGTATGTGGATTTTTATCTGGAAATAAAATATTTAATTTAATTTATTTCATTTACTCTGCGTTTATCAATAAATTCAAATTCAAAATATTTTACTTCACATAAACCTACATGGGCACTTATGAAACGTCAGAAGCTAGGTGCACGGTTCCAATTGGTCGTTTCCCATGGAGAAGAACCGGCAAGACACTCCACGGTTACTCTTTTACAAATAATTGGCTTTTACAATGTTTCTAAATTACAGTGTTATTAAGTATGGGAGGACAGTGTAGGCCTATTAACAAGTACCAGGCACGTAACAAAAAAGAAAATGGTACAAATCTACAGTCTATTATGCCTACAACGTTCTCACATTCACAAAATATAAAAGAATCTTTTTATAGGACAAGACTATATAATGTAAAATAATGAAAAGGTTATATCATGGAAGTATGTAAATAAAAAAATATATATAAAAAATTATGAAAGTATTTTGGGAGCAGTTAATTGATATTTACATAAATAGTTATGCTGTTAATTAGGTACCAGGGAAGCCACATTTGCAGAAGGAATTAGCGCCAAACTTCCCTGTCTTCAACGTAGTCTTTGATCTTATAATAACATATAATAAGGGGGTAACTTTATTATGGGTCGGAGTCTCTATGGGTACAGATGCAATTACAAGCACAATAGTTTTAGAATATTTGTCTTAATATAATAAGGAAAGATATAAAAGCATAATCATAGCACAAAGACCTCTTTAACTAGGACCTGATCACCTGAATTATCTGCCAGTTTTACCATTTACGCCCGTAAACTCAGGCCCATATGACTTACAAGAATTGTTCTGTCACACGTAGTTATAATGCCACATATTCTATTGCCAGATATGGTTTTGACAATAAACCAAGGAAAAATACTTCGGGTCCTTGCCTTCGTTGATGAAGGGCCACCGAGACGTGCCTAGGTACCTAATTAATTATTTATGCGTTATTGTAATTCGTGACACGTAATGCAATTGGTTGGAACATTGACAATGAGCTATTTACTTCAGATCATCATACCCATATTGTAAAACTAAAACATACAGGTTGGTCAAAATAGTGATGTCCAAAAGAAAGATCTGAATTTCTTATACCCAGAGGTATTCGAAAATACCCCATGTGTGTTTTTGCGATTTTTTGTAGTTTTGAGTTTTCTGCCGGTGGAGCTTCAAAAATTCATATCTTTTTTTGTTGTGGGTATTAATCAGATTTTTGTTTTGTGACATAATCGTCTTCAATGTTACTTTCATGCACAAAATAATAAACGTCCTACCATTCCTGCAAGTTACTCAAAACAATATCGATGGCAGGGATTTAAGTTTTTAGTGGGATCGACTCAAAGTTTAAATTTCGAATTCCTTTGGGTATGAGGAATTCAGATTTTTCTTTTGGGCGTCATTATTTGGACCACCCTGTATTTAACATATAAGACGTGACAGTTTGGACTTGTTCCTGACCGATTGGCTCGAGAAGACAAAACACAAAGAAAATTGGAAAACTATGGGGAGACATTTGCCCAGCAGTAGGACAATATCAGTGTAAAAAAAAAACATATTTTCGAAATTTTCCGACCATCATTTCCACTGCACACGAGAGTGGACACAGAAAATCCCTTGAGGAACTTTTAACAATGTTATTATCTTTTATTGTGTTAGTAGATGGCCTGACATTTATCCTTTAAAATAATTTATTAAATAAAAATAAATATTATGCTTGGTAATTTTGTTCGTCGACGATGTTATTTAATTAAAAAAGAAAGAAAGAAAAAGAAAAACACAAAAAGAACAATTACAACTAATTGAGCTGCAGTATTTCTAATATGAATCTACTTTTTAAATAATTAAATTACTTTTTATGTTACTGTATGGCAAAGAAAACGAAGGCCCACCAAGTGGTCACCACCGCTTATACCAGAGTCATTGAAGGTGTGTCCTAGAGACAAAGCCGAAATGTCTCATGTGTCTGTACTTACACCAGCACCCATCCGGAACGTAGCAACGCTACTTTAATGATATGAGACTTAAATAATTTTATTTCTGAGTAAGTTTGTACAAACAACTTTACACGTCGATCATATTTTTAAAACTAGATGAGGTCGGCGTTTCCTATCTGACTACTCTAAGAAGAAAGGCCGAAACAAACTCGGAGGTCACAGTCTCTTTTAACCCTTTCGCGGGCAGTACTAATAACGTGACTAATTTCGGTTTTGACTGTGTTATATAATACTCTTAAATATTAGCACAACATTTAAAACACTGGTTTCGCAAGTATTTTGCCAATGCTCGGGAAAAGGTTAAAGTCCAGACTTAATCTTGGTCAGATCACGTGTAGACCATGTATATTGGTGTCTGAAATAGTCTTTGACGAAAGAATCACACAGATTGAGTGGACCTGTCCAGTCAGTGCACGCATTTGTCAGTAATCGTGCAGCTCAACTCAGAACTTAAGGAGCTTAACGATTCGACGAACCATACCAAAGAAAGGACATTTGAGTAGGCCGCATAAAGTCCTCAAAGTGCCAGACCATGACATGGCGGCAGGTATAGATGGCGGTAGTATCTACTTACCCGTACAAGGTGCTTTACCAGGAGCTCTATTTCTCAAAACCTTGCACCTGTGTATTCTGCAATAAAAAAATACAATAATCTCATTTGGTTTGCAAATCCTATTGCCTCACACCTGTATTCTGATTTTTATTCTTGTCTTTTTACTTGAACAATGACGTTCTTTACTTATAGTTTCCTTTACATAAAATATCAATTTGGGACTTCCTCTGATTATTCAAATAGGTTACAACGGGATTGAATTATGAAAACGGGTTTTTACTATTTTGGGATTTTCTTGACATGGCTTGCGGTTTTTTTTTTATATTTAAGATAGGTTTGCTCTTGACTCTAGTCTAGGTCAGAGATGACAGAGACAAAGTCGACGATGGAGCGAGCTTACCCAGAAGAAGCCTGTTAACTCTCATTTTGAAGAGATCGGGATTGTGTTCGTATACAATCCCGATCTCTCAGGCAGGCAGAGAGTTCCACTCCTTTGCTGTGCGCATCACAAAAGACATTTGGAAACGCTTAGTGCGAATTGGTCGAATAGCAACTAGGTAGGGATGGTAACCTGCAGTGCGTCTAGATGTCCGATGGTAGAAGGGGACAGGCGGAATGAGGTCGTGGAATTCTCGAGCACACTCACTGAAGTACATTTTATTCATCATTACAATTAAAAATCATAATCAAAATATTTTAATTCACATAAAGCTAAATGGGCACTGAAACGTCAGAAGTTAGGTGCACGGTTCCAATTGGTCGTTTCTTATGGAGAAGAGACGGCAAGAAACTCCACGGTTACTCTTTTAAAAATAATTGGCTTTTACAATGTTTTCAAATTACAGTGTTATGAAGTATGGGAGGACAGTGTAGGCCTATCAACAAGTACCAGGCACTTAACAAAAAAGAAAATGGTCAACAAGTCTACAGTCTATTATGTCTACAACGTTCTCACATTCACAAAATATAAAAGAATCTATTTAAAAGAGAAATAAAATAATAATAATAAAAACCTATTTAAACCAAATGACACGATTGCCATTACAACTGTAACAAATCTGAATTAATACCGTGTTCACAAAAGCCACTAATAAATAGTTGAAATTAGAATTGTATTAGGTATATAATATAAAATAATGAAAATATTATGTCAAGGAAGTATGTAAATAAATAAAAATTATCATCATTGACACTTGCCAGCCTTGTCTCATGAAACCACCAGAAACCCGCAGGTAAGACCTGCACCCTAATTGCGTAACACACTATCAATCGGAATCTGAATCATTTTGAAGCAAATTGTTAATCCATTGCTTCATAAGTTCGAAAAATTTGTCTGCATGACACGTAAATAACGCAATGAATGTTGTTGAACTGTCAAAATGAAACCGATTCCGAATGATAATGATAACGCAATTGCCGCGCTGCGCTGGAGGTCTTACTCGCGGGTTTTTGCGTTTGGTTATTGGTCTGCCAAAACTTCTCGTACCATATCTCACTCGACACTTATAATAACGTGGGGTGCATTTCGTTTCTAGATTGTTTGCCTATAGTTTGGACTAACTTTCATTATTAAAAGACTAAGGACTTTTTTTACTAAATAATTTTATGGTATAAATGAGATCAAAATAATAATAATAAAACTCGAGTACTGAGTAGAGTGGACTGCCTCGTTGGTCTAGTGGCCGCAAGCGCCACTGCTGGGCATGAGGTCCTGGGTTCGATTCCCAGGTCGGGCAAAGTGTTATTGGGTTTTTCTATCTGGAATTTCTCAGTAGCAGCCCGGAGTCTGGATTTGTGCCCGGTAGATGGCAATAGGCTCGTCCCCTATTACATGGGACTTAAACATAACTGGCGAAATGTGGGTGCACTATAGGTTCACCTCTGCCTAACCCTTCGGGGAAACAAGGCGTGATGTTATGTTATGTTAAAACTCGAGTACAAAACCAATTGCATCGGATGTAAATCTAATCAGCTGATGTCACGATGCACATCTGACATTGTCCTAATTGTGCAGCCTCATCCGTGACATTGTAACACATTTGTAAGTAGCTACGAGTAACTACTCATCTTCATTCTTATCAATATGAGTTGGAATAGATACAGATAAAGTCAGGGAAAATAATTGTTAGGCAAATTGACTACTCACTTTGTCCGTATATTCAAATCACAACTGTTGTTCACACATTCGTTGTCAGTTGCATGAATTGGCTATAATACAGAAAATTTATGTGGGTGTCAATTTGCTTAACAATTAATTTCCTTGACTGTATCTTTGTATTTGACCTACATCTACGTAGGGTGTTCTGAAAGTCTTGAGATACTTAACAATACTAAGGCGAATGGCCGACGCGAGCACGTAGTTTGATTGTTTATGTTATGATATACGTTAGTGTCAGTTGTCATTTGATTGCTTTCAGTGTTGCCGCAGATCGTGTTCGAACAAGTTCACTAAAATGGTTTCGTGGACGACTATTGAATATCGCGCAATTTTGCGTTATAACTTTTTACGTGGATTAAGTCAAGAAAACTGTTTAGAAGAAATGAAGCCTATACTTGGCGATGACTGTCCCTCTCGTGCAACCGTCTACAGATGGTACAAACAGTTTGAGCGTGGCTGTTTTAACCTAGAAGACGACCCGCGTTTAGGACGACCGGTGGAAGCAGTTACTCCAGAAAATATTTCTGCGGTTAAAAATTTAATTGAAAATGACCGGCGAATAACCTACCGGCAAATAGAGTCCTTACTGCAGATTGACTCAGCAGCGTTACATTCAATTATTCAATATCATTTAGGTTACAGAAAAGTTTGTACTCTTTGGATTCCACATAAACTTACCGATGAACGAAAGGAACAGCGAGTTAAATGGTGTAAAAAAATTATAGCAAAGTTTGAAAACGGAAAATCTAAATACATCATTTCAATCGTCACGGGCGATGAAACGTGGCTTTATTATTACGACGCGCCCACAAAGCAGCAACATAAAATATGGGTGATAGAAGGCGAAGAAACTACGACTGTAGTAAAAAAAATTAAGTCGATAAAAAAGAAAATCGTGTTTTTTTTCGGTATTCGGGGAATTATTGAACAAGTAGTTCTCCGTGAGCAGAAGACTGTAAACGCTGCTTGGTACACCACTGTCTGCCTTCCTCAACTTATTCAGGAATTCAAGAAGCTCCGTCCAAAGTCACAACTCTGCGCCTGGTATCTTCATCATGATGATGCTCCGGCACATCGTACTGACGTTACATGCCAATTATCGCGAGATGCCGGCTTGAAACTTCTTGAACATCTGCCTTACAGCCCAGACTTGGCGCCATGTGACTTTGGACTGTTTCCTTTCGTGAAAAGTAAATTGAAAGGGCAAAGATTCTGGGACGAAGAAGCTTTACCTTCGGCCTGGGACAATATATGCGCGGAAATTCCTGAACAGAAACGGAAAGACATTTTTAGTGATTGGTTTATAAGGATGCAGAAGTGTATTAATTGTGGTGGCATTTATTTTGAATAACTGTGAAAAATAAAGTTAAATCTCAAGACTATCAGAACACTATACGTACATGCTTATTGTTATAGGTAGAATAGAAAATCTATTCCTATACAATTAAAATAAGCCTATATTGCTGGTTCTACAATATTTTCTAAATGATTTTTCTAAAGGGTGTCTCAGTAAGAGTGCACTATTTCACTTTAAAATAAAAACAAGTATTTTATGGCAGAGTTGTGATATTTTTATTGTATTGTAAAGAAGACATGTTCCGATTAAGTATGGAATAAAATATCCGGCAAATGACTCCCACGGCTCCGATGACAGGCCATTACTCTTTTCATGAAAATTTTCATGACTTTTGCACAGAGATGTGGCTGTATCTCACCGATGACGCGTTGGATTTCTGATTTGAGCTCAGGAATTGTTTCGAGTTTATTCGCATAAACCCGAGATTTCACAAAACCCCAAAGAAAAAATCGCACGGCGTTAAATCGCACGATCTTGGTGGCCAGTTGACATCAGAATTTCGTGAGATAATGTGTTCTGGAAATCGTTGCTGCAATAAGTCGATTGTTTCATGCGCGATGTGGCAGGTTGCGCCGTCCTGCTGAAACCACATGTTGTCAAGATTCATGCCGTCCAGTTGAGGCCACAAGAAGTCCGTTATCATGTTCACAGTCACTGCAATTTCGGCCTCATTTTCAAAAAAGTAAGGTCCAATCACGCCGCCTGACCAAAATCCGCACCAGACAGTTACTCGTTGTGGGTGCATTTGTTTCTCATGGATTGCATGAGGATTTTCCGAGTCCCAAATTCGACAATTTTGTATATTCACGAAGCCATTCATATGGAAATGCGCTTCATCGGAGAAAATGACTTTTTTCGAAAAATTGGCATCGACTTCACTTTGCTCCATTACCCATTGAACGAATTGCCGGCGTTTTCCGTGGTCTGCTGGTTTGAGCTCCTGAGTTAGCTGAATCTTGTACGCATGAAGGTGGAGGTCTTTAGTCAAAATTCGCTGCGTAGTGCTTCGTGAAATTTGAAGTTGTTGAGAACGATGCCGAATTGATGTTTTCGGGTTTTCGGCGACACTCGTTTACAGCAGCAATGTTTTCAAGAGACCAACCGGTCCGTTGACGCAAAGGATTCTTATTATCCATAATCGACCCAGTTTCTTCAAATTTTTTGACCACTCTTCGAATGGTTGACACATTAGGTGCACTTTCTCGGCTGAAAATTTGGCGAAGTTTGCGAGCGGTTTCAACGTAACTTTCCCCATTTTTGTAATGAGTTTTCACAATTATAACGCATTGTTCTTTCGAAAAGCGCTTCATTTTTAATAATCGGAATAAACAGAGGTGACAGCTGTCAAATTTCAGAGTTGCCACTTGCATGAAAAAAAAATCCAATTTTAAAAAGCGCACTCTTACTGAGACACCCTTTATATCTACCAAATTTTTCTTGAATATCGACGTTCGGTGATTTTTTTCTCGCACTCTGAATCCACTCTGGACCAGCTACTCGCTAGCTACTTTTTTGACGTCATTTTTCCAACGTTTCGCTTATCATATTTTGATCCTTTTTCCATCCCTCAGGTTCTTATTAACTTGGTCCATTTCTCTTTTTCTTCTGAAATGAAATGAAATTGTTTATTCTGTAAATAGGATAACGGAATCACTTTTACACGTCATATTAAAAAAAAATTAAAGCTAGATGGAGTCGACATTTCCTATCTGACTACCCCTGAGAAGAAATGGCGAAACAAACTCAGGGGTCAAAGACTCTTTTAAAGTCCAGACATAATCTTGGTCAAATAATGTGAGGACCATGTAGATCCGTGTCTGAAATGGTCTTTTGAGGAAAGAACCACACAAATTTGAGTGGACCTGTCCTGTCAGTGCAAACATTTGTCAGTAATCGTGTTGCTCAACTCAGGACTTAAGGAGCTCAACGACTCGACGAACAATACCAAAGAAAGGACTCTCTTAAGGAGTCTTTAGGAGGAAAGTAACGCTTTTAACATAATGTCCTGCCCATTGCCATATTTGTGTTTTACATACTTACACTTAACCTATTTGAGGAGCTCGTGGCTTAGTAATAACAGCCGCACGGGTTGATCCATAAGATTAAGCTATGCTTGCCGGGGTTAGTTCGTCGATGAGTGACCATCTTTACATACCGAGACTCCTCCGTGCCTCGGAAAGCACGTTAAGCCCTTGGTCTCGGCTGTCATTCGTGGATCTTCGACAGTCGTTACGGGTCGTCAGAAGCTCGAAAGTCTGACAACCAGTCTTATCAAGGGGTATCGTATTACCCAGTAACTGGATTGTGAAGGTCAGATAGGCAGTCGTTCCATGTAAAATACTGGTATTCAGCTGCGTCCGGTTAGACTGGAAGCCGACCCCAACATAGTTGGGAAAAGGCTAGGCAGATGATGATACACTTAACCTATTCAATTAACCATCATTTACTGCAGAAACTTTTTTTTTAAACTCTGCTACTAACAAACTGAAAAATATTAGGTAAGTCTTGAAATAGAAATTAGTTTCTATTTCAAGAATTACCTTTTGTTTTCCAGTTCTTTGTCAGCTCTCTTTTTAAGGACCATTAATTAGAGTCTCGTACATTTGAATACTGACGGATTTTTTTTTTTTTTTTTTTTGTCAGATTATGTAATCCGTTATCCCTTGATATTAAAAGATACCTCAGGGAAAGAATAACCAATATCCAAAAATCTCTTCTATTATATCATCAATTATGAGACAGAAATATCAAAACACAAAAAATATCGGAACTCAAAGAATTTTATTTCAATCAAACCAATTATTTTTGAATTGGCAAGGAGTCGATCAGTCGGAAAGGTGAAGCTAGTTGCCCATTCCGTAGAAATAAACTATATTTACTGTACTGATAACTATTTAAATAAATAAATAACGAACGAATGAATAAAGAAGAAACAACCAAAGAAATCTAACGGCCGAATCCAGTAACCCATCTATCACCAGTTTTGGCATACTGGAGATAAAAAACCTATCTATCTATGGTTTTAATGTCCCAATAATGTATAAAAGATTATGGAATCTTATCGCCATACTACCATCAATAGCGATCTGTCTTTTAGTGAACATTGGGTATTAGGTTTGGCCATTAGTCAATGTAACATAAATGCAAATCTTATCGAATCTTGGATTGTTACATTACAGGCGAATGCTCCGGTAAGGGAGTGCCTTAAGATTCGCACTCATGTTATAAATTGTATCACGGGTGCTGCCACTCACCACTGTAACATTACAAGCGAATGGTCCCGGTGAATGTAATGTTACAAATTGTATCATTACAGGTTGCGCACTGTAATGCTCGAATCTGAACTGTTACATTACAGGCAAATGCTCCACGTGAGGGAGCACCTTTAGATATAGCTTAAAATGATCTTTTACAGCCTTAGTTCCAAAAGTGGTCCAGGTGGACCTCCAGGGGTCAACGCAGCCAACGCAAATTTCCATAGTTAGATCTAATCTTCACATTTTTTGTCGAGTTTTGGGAATATGGTAGAAATGTAGCTGTAGGGGGTCCACCGGAACCAGCTACATTTTGAAAGTGGTCTATGAGAAAATAAGTCTGGGAACCTCTGTTCTACAGACAACCTTATATAAGGGACAAGGAAGCTAGAAAAACTTGAAGTTTTTTTTAGAATAAATGGAAAATTCTGTAATTTATTAATAGTTATAAATTTTAATTACAATATACAAGATAATACTAAAATATGTTTAATATGTACAAATATACAAAAAAAAAGGGGGAAGAACTCATTGGGCATCAAAAAATTCTTCCGTATTGCTGTCAATGGGAAAAGCGCCCAAAAGGCTGGCAGCATTGTCATGAAAATTACATAATTGTTCCACTAATATCACAATAAATATGCACACATCTAAGCACAACGAGGCGACGATGCACATTTGACATTGTCCCAATTGCGGAGCCTCAGCCGTGACATTGTAACACATTCTGTAAGTGTACCTACGTAAATATTCACGACACACAACGCCTTGGCGCATCGGAGATGTTACATAACTAGCTGCGCATCCTGGCTTTGTGCGGATGCAGATTTGTGATATAACATGTAGAATTCGGAAAAAAAAAAATTGAAAATTCGAAAAGCCTCGTCTTTCGCCATTTCAACTTTGCTTATTATTTGTAAAATTAAAACTAGGCACTCCTTAGAGTGGTGTGCCTTATTTTATGTGTTTCTGATGGAAATGTCTATTTTCATCATCACATCAAATATCATCCTTAAAAAAAAATTGATATTTTCAAGAAAAACACATGAATCTGTCTACATGAAAGAGATCTTCACCAAGGCATGCGATAAGAAATAAGAAGATATATCGACTAAAATGGAAATGATGAAATATAGTGCATCATTTACACATGCCGTTTTCACGGTTTAATAAAACGGTGTGCTTGATACACCGGCGACATAATAGCGGATATCTGTCATTTTTATGGTTTACAATGTGCATAATAAAGAGTATACTATCTATCTTTTATCTATCTATAGTAAGACGCATTAGTAAGGATTACAGACCGACTAGGTCACGGGCTGCCAATTTATGACCACTGGTGCACTACGACCTTTAAACTCTACGACTTACTGTTGTACGTGACATGAAGCGAATTAACATTTTCAAGACATATTTTTGTCTTCAAGATACAATAAAAAAATAACAAACAAATGTGACTTTTCTACACTTCTGTAACACAGTTTTGAACTATAGTTTAGGAGTCAATGAGAACATATCAATAAAGAATTAATTCATTCATTAGAATGACGAAGACGAAGATGGAAAGACGAACTTCTTTTTTTTTTCTTTTTGAACTCGTATTTTAGTGGACAGACTTGTGTGGTAAACGGAAAGAGAAAAATTTTCCCAGCAGTGGTTTCAGAGTTTCAGTAAGAGGTTCTAGGGTTTTTCAGGGACTCATAAGCGATCACCGGAATACCACTTCACATCCCATTGACCATCGGGGTCGGTCACACCTTACAAGATGCATGGATGTAGTCAGAATTGTCACATTAATTAAAATAACAGCATCCTAATTGCATAACACACTATCAATCACAATCTAAATGATTTTGAAGCAAATTGCTAATCCATTACTTCATATGTTCGAAAAATTTGTCGGCTCAACAACGTAAATAACACAATGAATGTTGTTGAACTGTCAAATTGAAATCGATTCCTACTGTAAGTGTGTTACCCAATTGCCCCGCAGGCATCATTGTATTTAAAGTATTAATTTATATTGTTATTGTTATTAGTATTGTATTTTGTATTGTATTTTATTTTGTCTTTTAAGTACGTTGTTAAAAAAACAAAAATTATAAGAATAAAATTGAAATAAGCTTATTTTATCGGAGCTTTTAGTCCAAGTTATAACTTATTATGAAATTCAATCGTTATAAGCTATAAAAGAATTGAAGTTCCTAGTAAGTTAAAGGATGTCGTTATTTTCTACTAGCTGTTGCCGCGGCTTCGCCCGCGTGGATGTCAATACTTCCCTATTTGACTCGGATTTGGTTCACAATTTCATGGGTTTTAATTTTTTTGCGCGGAACCCTAATTATTTTTATAAAATAAAAGTAGGCTTAGTTACTCCTTATAACCTCAGATATAGGCCAGGAAAAGTCCAGTCAAAATCGGTTCAGTCTTTTTCGGAGATTAGCCGGAACAAACAGACAGACAGACATACAAAATTTTGAACATTGCTTTTTGCTATAAGTACCATTATATAATTTCATATGCATTTAGTAAAAAGCTGTTATTTTAACATTACAAACAGACACTTCAGTTTTATTTATTTGTATGTAACAGTACTTCCGCTGTCGAAAAGTTTATAGGGTTTACATTTAACTTTCAATGTCAGATAGCTTGAACATTAATTATTTGCCCGAAAATGTACAGATCAGGGTTCCCCGAAGGGTTAGGCAGAGGTGTACCTATAGTACACCCACATTTCACCAGTTGTTAGTCCCATGTAATAGGGGGCGAGCCTAATGCCATCAACCATGAGAAATCCAGACTTCGGGCTGCTAATAAGAAACTTTAAATGGTAAAAGCCAATAACACTGCCCGACCCGGGATTCGAACCCAGGACCCCTACACCACCGACTTTTCCATTTGCCCATTTTAGTAGCAGTGCCTATAATTCTTACATTACTCCCTTCAACCGTTACGCGCAAACTGATTCAGTCCGGTAACAATAGTTTAATTGTGTCTCATGACATTCGGTTAAGGGATACGTCACTTCGAGTTTAATTTACCTGTCTATACAAACACAATCACACAAACACATACATATAAAATAAAATCGTAAGATTCATAAACCTTTTAATTTTAGTGCCAAAATTTTCAAGGTAAATTTAATTTCCTTGATCAGAGGATTAACCTAAATTGTTCTGTCTGCATTAATGCACTGATATAGCTTTCAAAATTTATGAGTTTGCGAACTAAAAATGGATGATAAGGTTATTTAATAATACTCTTTTGTTTAGCAATAACCTCACTTCAAGTACATGCATTTTATGTTTCTCTCCAATATGGAAACTTCATAATCGTTAATGTTTTGTTTTTATTGTTCTCTGAACAATAACATTCATGTTTTTTATTGCAGCGGTGAAGAAACCTCATATTTTTATGTTTTGGCAGTCAGAAATAATTTTCTGTGTGAGTAAAAATATTAGGACCACCGAAAAAAGTATTAAAGATTATTAAGATGCGATTAGAATAATTATCGTACAAGATTATGAGCCAATGCCTCGTTGGTCTAGTGGTTGCAAGCGCTACTGCTGAACATGAGGTCCTGGTTCGATTCCCAGGTCAGGCAAAGTTATTTTGGGTTTTCTGTAAGAAATTTCTTAGTAGTAGCCCGAAGTCTAGATTTGTGCCCGGTTGATGGCAATAAGCTGGCCCCCTATTACATGGAACTTAAACATAACTGGCGAAGTGTGGGAGTACATAGATACTAAGGTGCACCTCTTAACCCTTCGGGAATTACAGGCATGAGCTTATGGTATTATGAGCCACAAAAAATAAAGATAAAACAGGATCCGAAAAAATTGCTATTCATCCACGTGCGAGAGAGCTTTTACTATTACATAGTCGTGTTAATTGATAAGAAACAATAGTATTATTAAATAATGGAAACTAATTTAAATTTATTTTAACGCCTGCATAATTAACTACCTGATTGACTTCAATTACTTAATTGACAACACGTCAGATTTGTAATTATGGGATAATTTGAGCCAAATTTAAGTCGATATAACGTTTTTCAGTAAGCGAAGGCCAGTGGTGACTAGGTTTTGGAGTACCTCTACCAGGCTGCTGGTTAAACTTGGCTCATCATCTTTGGCTTCATGATCGCTGGCAGCCATAATATGTTCCACCCATTGCTGAGTATAGTTCCCCTCACTTTTGTGCCATGCTTCCCTGGTCTGGGCAAGCTTCATTCAGGTCTTCCCCACGATCTTCTGTAGGTCGTCCACCCACCTAGCTATTGGTCTGCCAATGCATCTTCTACCGTTTCTCGGTAACCATTCCGGTAACTTAGCTAGTACTTAATGAGGTTTTTCAGTTTCGTTACCTACTTATATTTTCACAAACAAACGTAACATCATACCTGTATTCTTCGAAAGGTTAAGCAATGGTGTACCTATAGTACACCCACATTTCGCCAGTTTGTTTAAGTCCCATGTAAAAGGGGGCGAGCCTATTGCCATCAACCCGGCACAAATCCTGACTCCGGGCTGAAAAAACGCAATAACACTTTGCCCGACCCGGTAATTGAACCCAAGACCTTATACGCAGCAGTAGCGCTTGCGACCACTAGACCAACGAGGCATTCCAGGCGAAAAAAAAGTGTGTCCTATATTTTGACGAGCTCTGCAAACATAAATTTAGGGAAAAGCTGATTTTTTTTTTTCGCTTTTTCAGGTTTGGTCCCGTAGTAAAAGTTGTTTATAATGATGAGTACAATGACCCCTTAAGACATTAACACTGATTAAAATTACACCTTGAATTTTCATGTTGGTCAAAATTGAACGACGGTGCAGAAAAACATCATATGAAAAAATAATAATTGCCAATAGCATAATCAGCCTATAATGTTCCCACTGCTGGGATACAGGCCTCATCTCAGTGAGAGGTAGTGGGCCGTAATCCACCACGCGGGCCCAGTGCGGGTTGGTGAATGTCACATGTCTTCGATTTTTTTGTTCTAGGACATGCTGGCTTCCTCACGATGTTTTCCTTCACCGTTTTGAGAGCAGTGGTGATGAAATAAATTACACGTGTAAAATTAAAGTGCCAGCCTGGGTTTGAAATTTTGCACCCGCGAACTACAGCACGTAAATCGGGGTCGTTACCACTGGGCCACTATTGCTCTTGTAATTTATTGTTATCGCCATTGCAATTTTGCAATTACCCTTAGAAAAAAGTTGCTACAAGAAAACTCCATTAAACATCTCCTATGCAGTAACTATGACTTCTGCTGCTCGTTTGCCCGATGATAGCGTTATAATACATAGATACTCTTCGCTTCGTCATGCGGGTGTGGCCAGACTGCTAACTAGACACTACCTTCAAACGACCTCACTTCTTTATCACCCACATGACAAACACGAATCTTTTCCGCATATGCAGTTCCGACTTTGACAAGACTATTTTTAGTGGAAGGACAAACAGATAAAACCTTTTTGGTTGAATAGATAATAATTGTAAATACTATTGTGAATTTAATGGTGGGTATTTATAGTGTTTGTTTGAATCAACATTGTTTTTCTTTTTTTTTATAATCTTAGCTTATTAAGAAGGTAATCTGACTTATGTTTTTAATAAAATATCTACACAGTTCGGGGATTGAATAAATCGAGTTTAAAATAAATAAACATAACATGACAAAGCATTCTGTATTGCACAAAAGAGTAGCAGAGGTTTTAATGTTTTAATAGTATCTACACCCTCATTTCTCCAGTTCATTTCCTAAACGAGCGAGCTTATTTCTTGTTTCAAGTAATTACTTATAAAAGTTGATTGTAAAGACTAGATTTTGCTACTTGGGGCGACTTGCTGTAAAATGATACACATCTAGGTTTAATTAAATCTCGATTTTGCCCTAAACTCGACTTAACTTAAATCTTATTAAGCACGTCTTGCACAGTCACATTTCACATTCGATTTAATTTAACTGAGAATAAGTCAATAATTCTTTTGCCGTTCATTCTTTGCGTTCCGTTTTCAAAAAAAAAAGTGATGGCATATCAGTTCTGCGTATACTTAGAGAAAAAGAATTTGATTTATCATATATGTCAATGTCAAATTGTCAATGTAATACCTAAAGTTAGTGTTGGTTATGTTCTTGTGTTCTTTTCTAGTTTAAGTTTTCTTTAGCGTCATTCATATGATACTATACCTCTATAACATAAATTACAATGAAGAGATCTAGGGCACCTAATTTTACCAAGGCAGAAACAATGCACTTTTTACTTACGTCTTGTGGAAAAGTTTCCGATAAATGTCAATATGTCTCTAAAATCGAGATTTAACCAACCAACTAAACCAGCCTAGATGCCGGTTACCTATAGTCACCTATAGTCTGTTCCAAAAGTTTCTAATTAAAATGTACTCTAATGGATCAGAAAAAAAATCTGATCCGATCTGATAATTTTTACCTGTTTGCAAATTGAGTTTACAAAATTTTTATTTTAAATCACCTTAAACCTCTACCCTTAGTTTTTAATTATACAACAATATTGAGGTTATTAACCTCAATTTTCGTCGATGATTTTTAATTATAAACAATAATTTTAGTAAAAAGTGGTGAGATATATATGGTGTAATTCCCTTTAGTTAGTGATTGCGTAAGATTTAGCGCAGCGGTGGCCGAGTGGTAAGGGCCGTGACTTACGAGTTTATAGGTCTTAGGTTCGAACCCTGACAAGCGCTTTACTTTGTGTAAATTATTTCATCACCACTGCTCTCAAAACGGTGAAGGAAAACATCGTGAAGAAACCGGCATGTCTTAGAACTAAAAATTTGAAGATAATATGTGAGATTGACCAACCCGCACTGGACCCGCATGGTGGATTACGGCCCACTCCCTGTTACAGATAGGAGGCCGGTGTCCTAGCAGTGGGAACGTTATAGGCTGATTGTGCTATGCGTAAGACTTTAACCTAAACAGGGGGCCAACCACCACATCTTAAGCAGTCTTATTTTAATCTTACTTCATAGTGAGAAAGAGATGGAGGTATACGTCCTGCATAGCTCCACCTCTTTCTCACACTGAAGTAACATTAAAATTATGCTGCTTTAGATGTGGTGGTTGGCCTCCAGGGTTAGTTTACACTTTATCAAATACTTTTGGAACACACTATAATAATAACGTTTTGTTGTTGTTTCCAAATCACAACAAAAAATGACGAATATGGTAGTATTATCTCTCCCACGCCTCGACCTTCACAGTAACGGTTCGTGGAGGCCAACGATCTATCGTGGAAGTTTACCGGCAACTGATAACAAATACCGTAGGTATAATCGTCATACCGATTATACTAATTAACGGGGGGCTCGTGGCTAAGTAATCGATCAGGTTAAGCTACGCTTGCCGCGGTTGGTCCGTGGATGGGTGACCATCTTTACATATCAAGACCCCTCCGTGCCTCGGAAAGCACGTTAAGCCGTTGGTCCCGGCTGTCATTCGTGTATCTTTGACAGTCGTTATAGGTCGTCAGAAGCCCGAAAGGCTGACAACCAGTCTTACCAAGGGGTATCTTATTACCCAGTAACTGGGTTGTGGAGGTCAGATAGGCAGTCGCTCCATGTAAAATACTGGTATTCAGTTGCATCCGGTTAGACTGGAAGCCGACCCCAACATAGTTGGGAAAAGGCTAGGTAGATGATGATAAATCGTCATACCAATTCTGAAGTTCGTCGAAGGTATTCTCAGGTATCCATCGCAGATCAAGGGTGGCCCCGACTTAAGGCTACTTCAAACAGGCGCGACACGCGATGTGAATCGCACGCGATATAAAGGCACCGTTCGTCGCGCGATACGCTGTACCTTTGTGTCGCGCCGCGTGTCGCGCCTGTTTACAGGAACTGTTACAAGTTGCTGGTGTAGGGTACTCAATTACTATATGTGGGCGTCCAAGCAAAAAGGGTCCAGTAGTGGGGTATTGAGTTAAGACCAGATTCGGTATCCAGAATAGTCAATAAGGATTAAAAAAATATTCAAAAACTGGCACATTTTTTTTTATCAGACAATTGAAGCTGAAACTGAAAAAACTTGATTTGAGAAAAAGCATTTTCAAAGTTTGATTTTTGGTACTTAGTACCTACATTTTCTATTTCTAAGTACATTTTCTGGTACTTAGAAACATCATATAAAGTCATTTACTATATGAATTTGTAGATAATTGAACATTAATTAATAATCTAATAATGCCGAGAACTGGACCCTTTTTGCTTGGACGCTCACATGAAGGAATGTTAGGAATGCATTTTATTTTTTAATCACTGTTCTAATCACGGTGAAGGAAAACATCGTGATGGAGCTGGGAACCGACCTGTCCTGGAACCAAAGCTTCGAAGACGTGACAAGACATCCTCCCTCGTTATAAATTATTTGGGGTCAGTGCAGCGCAACTTTTTCATCTACGCATTCTATCAGAGAACACAGGAACGCAGAGCATCTCAGAGTTGAATTTCTTCACACATAATATAACATCACGCCTTGTTTCCCCGAAGGGTCAGGCAGAGGTGTATTATAGTATACCCACATTTCGCCAGTTATGTTTAGTACACCCATATTATGGGTGTACTATTAGGTACACCTCTACCTAACCCTCCGGGGATTACAGGCGTAATGTTATGTTATATAATGTTATGACAATTGGCTATACATGATGACTTAGACTACATGATTGTATCGATCGAATGGTGGAAATTTACAAGTACTTAGCTGATATAATAAATCAAGTACACTGTGCACTGCCTACTTATCATAAAATATGGAGTAAAGATGCGTTCCATTTAGTGTTTGCACTTGACCAAGTGTACTATGCTAATGATTTTAGAGTGACCACACTTTATTACTTCTCAGGACAATTTTTTTTTAATGAAATAAAATTAAATAATTAGCCGTCTGCGTGCATTTATCAATTTTATTCACAACATATATTCTGGGTAGGGTAACAATGCTACGTTCTTTTTGTACCTGATTAGATACGTATAGCTTGGTAAAAGCTGTTATTTTTTTTTAAATACACCGCATCAGTTTTTTTTGTACTCGACTTTATAGTAAAAAAATGATTTTATTTGCAGGATAAGACTAAGGGTGCGTTTCCATTGACGCGGAGCTGGGCGCAGTGGAGAGGAGCGGACCGTGAATTGACCAATCATAGTGCTCGAAATCTCCACTCCACGTCAGTGGAAACAGTGTAAGGGTGCGTTTCCATTGAAGCAGAGACGAGCGGAGTTGAGCGGAGACGTGCAGGAATCGTCCAATCACAAACGAGACGAGAGACGCGATGAGGATTTCAACTATTGTGATTGGTTGATTCACGCACATCTCCGCTCAGCACCGCTCGTCTCCGCTTCTGTGGAAACGCACCCTAAGTGGAGTGGAGCGGAGTTGAGCAGACTTTCAAATAAAATAAAATGAACACGCGGCCCTGAGCTGGACAGAACGGAGTTGAGCGGAGTGGTGTTGAGCGGAGGGCAAGGAAGCGGAGGGTAGCGGGGCGGTGCGGCGCGGCGGCGGAGGGGAGAATTGCCAGGATAGGACTCGTGCGCTGCATTTTAGTTTATGATATTGTCATAAGCTTCACACGTAATCGACAAGATGATTGCAATTGAAAGCTATGGTCTCGAATCCAGAATCTATGTTTTCTTTTTGTATCCAAATAATCTACGGCAATCAATGCTACTTCATTTGCTTCCAAATCTTCATCTTCTAATGGAGAAAGATATAAAAGGGCTATTTTTTTACCGACAACATGACGTATGATCTCTCCAAAAGATTGAATTTGACTGATCGGAACACGGCTCAATGCAGCCCCGGTCCGCTCCACTCCGCTCCACTTCGCTCCATTTCAGTGGAAATACTTGCCACTTTTCACTGCTCTTCTCCACTCCGCTCCGCCCAGCTCCGCGTCAGTGGAAACTCACCCTTACTCAAGTTTGGTCGAAGAAAGTTATATTTTGGGCAGACGCAACGAAAAAATCAGGATGTAACGAAAAATTCTTAAAGAACAATAGTAGGGCAAAACTTGACTAATTCGTGATATGCAGCTATTCGGTGATAGATAATTGTGTTTTATTACCAAGTTACTACTGACTTGATAAATGTACATTTTTCAATCATTATAGTATTTGCCACATTTTTAGATATAAGTTAGCAAAACTTATTTTGTCTACTATATCACAGTAAATTTAAAAAATAGTCTGATCAATGAATCGAATTTTACAAGTAAAAAACAAAACTATCACCGATTACCCAAGTTTTGCCCTACTAAAAAAACATCAAGAACTATAAGTTGTTTAACATGATTTAACGTACTAACAGGAAATAACAGATGAGTATGAATAAACAACCAAATCACGTAACGCACAAGGAATAAATTTGAATTGTAAATCCGCTCTATCATTGATTTCATTGTTTTTAGTTCTTTATTTGCATATTCCATGGTTTGAATTGACAGTTTGACGTTAACTTTTAAAAACTGAAACAACAAAATAGAAAACTGACTTGATGGTAACAAATATTTTTTGTCAAGGTTAAGATCTCGCCTACAATAAAAAAAAACCGACTAAGTGCGTGTCGGACCATGCACAATGAAGGGTTCCGTAGTTGAGATGAAGAAAGAATTATCCAAGAACAAACATGACATTGTAGCTGCAAAACATGTTCTCCCATACATTCCAACTGTAAATGTAAAGTACGCACAATATTGAGAGATTTACGGTGTTATTTTAAGACCCTAGACTTCTTATAGATTTTTCTGTAATCTATAAGTATAGAACTATTTTCTGTATTATATTTAAAATTTTAGGCTCAGTAGTTTCGGAGATAAGGGGGTATGGTTAATTTTCGTCTATTTTCTTAAATAACTTTAAAAATATTTATTTTAAAATTATGAAAAAAAAATCTATTCGAGACCCCCATAGTAAGTTCTTTCATTTGATATGTCACACGGTATAGTTTGCAAAACTTTTTTTTTTAAATTTTCTTATTTGGCCCCCAAAATTGACCCCCATATTTAAAATTCATTTATTTACGTAACGCGTCCGTGTTCGGGTCACAGAAATTGATATGTGTAATAAATTTCAACTTAATCAGTTCATTAGATTTGTAGCCAATTTGCCTGTGACAGACAGACTGATAGATAGACAGACACACGAGTGATCATATAAGGGTTTCGTTGTTCCTTTTGACTATTTTCTTAATAGTTTGAAGGACACTACACGGCTAATAGCAGTAATAACAATAAAACTTACATTGTGTCTCTTTTGTGTCCCGCAAAGTGCTAAATGACTTAAAAAAAATATTTTAAAATTATAAAAAAATATATATTTGAGACCCTCACGGTAAGCCCTTTCATTTGATATTATGTTGTGTGTTTGGGGTTAAGAGATATATTTTGAAGATCAATTTGAGTAAAAAAAAAACAAAACCATAAATCAATCTGCCTAGCCTTTTCCCAACTATGTTGGGATCGGCTTTCAGACTAACTGGATGCAGCTGAATACCAGTATTTTACATGGAGCGACTGCCTATCTGACCTCCACAATCCAGTTACTGGGTAATACGATACGTCTTGGGTAAGACTGGTTGTCAGACTTTCGGGCTTATGACGACCCGTACGTAACGACTGTCAAAGATCCAAGAATGACAGCCGGGACCAACGGCTTAACGTGCTATCCGAGGCACGGAGGGGCTCAGTATGTAAAGATGGTAACCCATACACGGATGGACCGCCGCAAGCGTAGCTTAACCAGGTCGATCGATCCGTGTGGCTGTTATTACTTAGCCACGAGCCCCTCAAAAATAAAATACTAAAGATTTCGTGGCGGCCCAGTGGTTAAGGCCTCGCCTCTTATGCACGAGGTTGTGGGTTCAAATCCAGGCAAGAAACAATTTGACATTTTCATTTAATTTATGTACTTCCTGAGTTTATCTTGGGCATTACTGATATCGGTGAAGGAAAACATCGTGAGAAAACCTGGACTTAAAGTTACTATAAGCCCGAAATCGCCAACCCGTCTTGAGCAAGCGTGGTGATCAATGCTCGTGCCTTCTCTGTATGAGAAGAGAGCTTTGCCCTGCAGTGGAATAATAATAGACTGGTATTATTAATATTATTGTAAAGATGATAATTATCATCAATGGCCTTTACATCATAAACAAGAAGAATGAGTAAATAAAAATTTCAATAAAAAAATATAAATATGTGGTCACCGTACCGCAATGCATTACAACAGATGACATTGCATAGAAATATTTCGATAAAGCTATGGTTATCGTAACGACATGTAGTTCCGCGACTCTAATCGTTACCCGCCGAGGTTGCGGCGAACCTGACAATGAATTTGTAATAGTGATGTGCTTGTGACAGGTGTCGATATTATCGATATATAATTTATAATATTTTTTTTTATATTTTGAGACTGCCACAACAATTGTTGATAGAAATGGTGAATACAAAAACGAGATATAAATGTAGAAACACCTGCATATTATTAGTGCTTCTTTATTAGATAGCTTAAAACAATTTTGAATCGAATAAGTAAATCATTATGATCATACGTATCATTACGGTTAAGTATAGTAAACATGAATAGTGTTTTGATTTCACCAGAAATCTATTGAGGTAAACCACCTACCTACCATATCGGTATAAAATAATTACTACGACTCATTTTTGCTTGGCAAAGATTATGTTGGTTATCTATAATAATTACAGATCTATCTTTCGTATGAACCAACATAGATGTGTATGTAACACAACCTCATATAACTTAACATATTAATTTTGATACGTTTCCTTATTTTGTGGAAACATGAAAATAATGAAGGTTAGTAAGTCCACAAGATCTGAAGCATGACTCAACTAACATAAAAAAATACTATCGACAAAAAAATTTGGGCGCATCACTGCACTACATAGGGGTCAGGCCTTCAAACATGCGAAGGAGGGCCAGTACAAATCATAGAGCATTTAAATATCCTTATGTTAATCGTCAACCATGTAGTAAGTGCACGCACTTTGACACGTGCATATACACAAATTTTATCGATATAAATAAATATAAATATATTTTAGTGATGTCCTAGACCTATATTTGTCGGATATATACCACGGTGTTACCTAACAATCTTCAGATAATTATTTGTTTTTGACAAAATGTGTCGTGTGATTATCGTGTTTTTAATTTTTTGTGTCAGTTATGGATTGTGTTTTGTTAATTGTAAGTATTTTATATTATTTTTCTTTTCTAATTAAGTTGGTTTTCTGAAATTAAATGACAACTTCGAATACTTAGACATTATTATAAATTATAGTTAGTAGAAAATAAACCTGCTAATTGCTATATTGATTTAATTTCGAACGGTATTTTAAGTTCTCAATACCATTACATTAAAACTGACATCTAAACTTATTGTTGACCTTTCAATATTTTTCGTATATACGTATATATCGTCAGACAATAATAACACATGGTTTTATGTAATCCATAAATCCTTGTAACAATGCAGCTTATTATAAATATAATTTTCACAGTTCCTTATATTTAAATATACCTACATAATTAAGAAATCCACTACAATATTTTCATAATCATAAAACATAACAATAAAATGACCGAAAATTAATATAACCGATAAATCAATCAACGGTTATACCTAAATGACATTTTCGATTAACATGTTTTAAATAAATTGCTGATACCTACACAAAAATAATATTATTAATAATGACTCAACCTTGACTGAGATAAATCATAACAAAAGACGGCCATGACCGAGGCTCTGACCCACAGACCTGCAATCTTTAAATAGCCTTTTACAATAAATATAGCCTATTACGAAGCAATTGGCTAAATTTAGCATGAACAATAAAATTATGAAGGAAACTGATGAATGAAACTTGATCGTGAAGCTGTTTATTTAAATTTGTTGGTTCATATTATGTATTAAACATAAGTCGATATTCGAATATTAAGGCTCATCCCTTCTTTCTTGTTTTTATTTTAGAAGAAATCAGGACATTATACTAACTAATCTGCTGTTTCTAGTGGTGTCCATTCCCTACAAATTATGAGTAAAATTCGTCGGATTACACGCTTCTCCACAAACATTTCTATACAAATATTTTAATTGTGTATGCAATAAGCAGTGGAGGTGCGTGCACTTTTAAATTAGTTTGTTAACATACCTATGCAAAGGCATACATTCTCTAATGCATCATGGTTTAATCAATTCCATACCATTGATCAACGTCGAATAAAACCCTTCGATGGTCGACCGTAATCCGTCTACCATGCAACACACTGGTTTGATCTGAATCGCTCACGAATATCATCAATAGACCTCAATCTAGTTGCACCATAGTTTAATTTTTTGTTTCATCAAGTTAGAGTATACTTTTTATTGTATTTCTTAATATTGTATAAATGTACACAGTACTTTGGATGTGTTACAGAGGATTTTTTTTTTAATTTTGACGACCACCTCTATATTTTGCAATAAATTAATAATATGTTCTAATCTATTATATTATAGTAGATTATTCACCAAGGGGATAAAGCAGGGTCTTATGTCACTGGCGCTACACTGAATTCTGAGTGCAGCGAGGAATTCACGCTCGCCCAAGACGAAGACACCTTTATCGCCGAGGAGAATATTCTACTTTTCACACCTTCTGTGAGATAATAAAGAGCAATTCGATCTCAAATAAGTTTTTTTGGAAAAGTTTTCATACACATTTTTAGGTGATGTCCCAAAATTCAAATGGCATTATTGACCAGCGGTTTGTAATTAAATTCAGTACAATACTATTGCCCGGCAAGACCCTAGGGCTATAATGTCTTAGTTTGGTTAGGTTGGCATGAAATATAATTTGACATTATCGAGCAGGTGGCGTGAAAAAAATTTTTGTCTCCTTTCAGTGGCAGACATAGAATGCGGGATAGACAAGGCCCGTAGCGCCCGTATAGTGGGTGGCGTGGACAGTCTCCCTGCCGAGTTCCCCTGGGCCGCTAGCGTGTGGAGACAGGGTGCCCACCAGTGTGGCGCCACTGTGTTGAGTGATCGGTGGCTTCTGACTGCTGGGCACTGCGTTTGCAGGTACAATCCAGATAATGAAAAGCTTTACCATTCACAGAGCTACATCAGTGACAAGTACCTCACGAGTGAAGAAGTCATAAAGTAATAAACATTTTCATAAAGTAGTTACCGTGCATGATATGGTTAAGTCATGCATGAACTTAGAAGCTTCGTAAATAATATTTTGAAGATTGAGAAGGAAAGTGAGTAAAATTCTGAGTATGAATTCTTGGCTCCAGAAGGTCATTTTCAAAAGATATCCGATAATCGATATTAATATCGAGATTAGAAATTTAAATAAACCTTTTTTACAATCCGTTTAACCGATTTTGACTTCTACTTCGTTGGTGGTATGACCAATGGCAGCTGCAATAAACAGTTGGTATTGTAACCACATTTTTGCTTTTCATGCCATTCTTGTGCTTACGGAATAGAAGTCAAAATCGGTTGAACGGACTGTAAAAAAGGTTTATTTCAAATCGAGTATAAATATTTGAAAACGACTTGAATACTAGAAGTTTTGCAATATTATATCTCTGAGTGAAAAGTTATCAAGAGCAGTCAAATACAGACCAGCTCACACACTGACTTATTACTTGTTAATTTTTTAGGGATATCGTACACTTTTAAAATGTTTGTTAATAAGAGAGCACCGTGTATCTAACACATATTTATTTATTTATTTATTTATTTATTTATTTATTTATTTATTTATTTATTTATTTATTTATTTATTTATTTATTTATTTATTTATTTATTTATTTATTTATTTATTTAAATAACATGGGAGACTTACTGCTAAAACAAACAGAACAAGGACAGTACATTAGTCTGAAAGCCAATTACAGGTCTCTACTTATAAAAAACAGTAAAAAAAACTTAAATTCTAAGGACATTCATACCAAGTTACTAAGTACACAGCATAATAATTGCTGCTCGCACTGCATACCAACCATCACAACATATTTTTTACTTGAAAAAGTCACGGCTTATGCACTTCCTGGCTGACGACACACTAGTTAGGAAAGGTATTACGATAATGAATGACGTTAATTTATCTGTTATTGTTTCATTTTTAATTGTTTACCAATTGTGGTATAGTAAATTTATTCTAGGTGCATCGTCTACACATATAATTATATAATAAATGTACATATACAAAATATTGTAAAACATTTCAAAAAAGTAACGGAAGAGGGTCTTGCCCACTCTTCTCCATACGAAATTACCTTTTGGAAGGGGCGACTAGAATCAATTTTGTAAATTTTGACGTTCGAAAGTGCCTTATATGTGCCTATTTGAAATAATTGATTTCACTTTGACTGACCTATGAAATAACCAAGACATGCAGACGCCACCGAACAACCCCTTAACTACCACCTTTGCAATATTTTTTCAGTGTGTTCGATGAGTTCTTCAAATCTAAGCAACTGTCTGTGGTCGTCGGATTCACAGACATCTCAAGTAAAGATGAGAATCAAGCAGTCTCAAGAATTATACCTCATCCTGAATACAAGTAAGTACCTTTTGTATTGTTAAGTTTAGCCCATTGTGGTGAGATTTTAAGGCTCATAGCGCTCCCATACAAAACTGAAAAAAAAACTATCTGCGAACAGATTTTTGCGATGCGATGCAAATTCGCAGTTTTGTGTAAAAACCCTTAATTCGTCGTTTTAAGCTAACTGTAAGAATCCTAGCTCCGAAGTCAGAATCACAAAGGGCTCAGACTATCACCCTGCAAGACACCTCGCTCAATTCATATTGTTTCACTGTTCTCATTAAAAAAGCGACTTTCGGATGGCGAGAACCGTCCATGGTGCAAAAGTCTTGTAGAGATTCACATTTTTTTCTGTTTAAATGTTATTCTCTTATCACATAACATTACAATACCTATAGTACATCCACATTCCTCCAGTTATGTTTAAGTCCCATGTAATAGGGGGCGAGCCTATTGCCATCAACCGGGCACAAATCCAGACTCCGGGCTGCTACTGAGAAATTCCAGGTGAAAAACCTAATAACACTTTGCCCGACCTGGGAATCGAAACCAGGACCTCATGCTCAGCAGTAGCGCTTGCGACCACTAGACCAGTAGAGGCAGTCGAGGTATTATTATGACTGTGTTAACCCCGTATATTGGTAAATCTTAGGTTTTACTGGTAAGTACTAGTAGTGGTTTTATATGTATAAAAGAGAATTTTTTTTTGACAGTTAGAGTTTGGTACATGCTAGGTTTTACCAAAGGTGGTTGGTAAATGTTGATTTTTTTGGAATAAAACGACGAATAAATTAACATAACATCGCCAGGCGGTTGGTCACCTCCACACGTGACCAGAGGGCTGGCCTATTGTTTGGCCAAAGAATCAGCATTGCCATACAACGTGGCAATGCTGCTAGCCTTTTGGGCACTTTTCCTGTTGACAGCGATGCGGTTGAATTTTTGATGCCCTCTGATTATTTCCCCTCCTTTTTTATATACTTGTTCATATTATTATTATTATTTTAAGACTGTTAGTTTTTAAATTATCTAAATAGTAAGTAGTTAGCTATGAGAAATACAGAGTTCATCATGTATGTCTTAAAAAAAAACCTAATTTAATCATTTATTTCAATTATCTATCAGTCCAAACCTTACATATTTTT
Source organism: Fissipunctia ypsillon (assembly GCA_947568875.1). Lineage (NCBI taxonomy): Eukaryota > Metazoa > Arthropoda > Insecta > Lepidoptera > Noctuidae > Fissipunctia > Fissipunctia ypsillon. Next base: position 17,572,517 of record OX387660.1, on the reverse strand, counting down.
AATTATTATTATTTTTGTTTATCATAAACTACAACATGTTATATAGTAGCCAGTGGACCTTTAATACCTAAACTTTGAATTTTAAGTTCACTGTCCTGAAATTTGATGAATTTACCAGCTAAGTCTTTGAGAAAACTCTTCATGCTTAAAAAATAAAACTCTTAAAAGTAACGTACAGGTCTTTGATAAAAAAAATATTTGAACCGAAAATACACAATTTATTTGTGATTCAATAATTGCTCTTTATTTTAGCATCAAGTGCGTCTCGCTAATTTATAAAAACACTCGAAATCATCTTTTGAACTTTACTGATACTAAGTTAATTAGATTTCTTTCATTTTACTAATTGCGTGCACACTTGAGTTGGCCTAGGTAAACACCTGTCATTGAGTTAACTAATTTAAAACATCAACTATTTTAAGAGCTTTGTCTTTGAGTGGCATAATTTGGGACAGAATAAAGGCTCCTACAAACAGGCGCTTCACGCGACGCGACACAAAGGCACCGCTTGTCGCGCGACACGCGGTGCCTTTGTGCCTTTTTGTTAATTAAAATTAAGCCTACAAACTGCTTTTTACCTGTTTAAGATCCTTTTCATCCAATAGTGGTCTATTTTCTTCGATAAGATACCTATCTGTTCCGTTTTGATGTAGCAAAGTGATTTGTGAGCTTACGATAATTATCTATTTAAAGTTTTATCCATCTAAATACATGTAATATCGTCACTAGATGCAACAGAAAGTCAAATGATGTAGCTCTTCTCAAGACTGCACGGCAACTAACGTGGTCAACTGTTCTGCAACCAGCCTGTCTGCCAAACTCTCCAGCTCAAGACTTCAGTGGCACGTCAGCAACAGTTGCTGGGTGGGGCTTCACAAATGAGGATAGGCAGCAAGGTGAGAAAGCAAAACCAATGAAAGGTAAAGATATAAGCCAGGCAGTAGTAGAACTCTTTAGAAAAAAATAGCTCGTCTGGACAAGTACTTCCACCATGTCCACCTACATCTGCCAGTAACCAACGTTACTGTGTTCTGTTTGAAGGTGCCGATGGTGATGGTGGCACAGGTATAAGAGACATATCAGATTTGTCTTTGAGATGGTAACGCACTAGTGAAGCCTCTGATGTTGCAGATTTTAAAAGTAATTTATTCAAATTAGGCTCAGAAGCAGAACTTTTCAAATGTCAAAAATAAGACAGTCCTCTAAAACGCCTGCTCGTCACCACTTCCTAGTGCTTTAGCTGCGAAAAAGAAGTGGCGCTACAAACTCCACAGCAGAACCTCTAACCCCACTATAAGATCCAGAGTATTCGCCACCCAATTACACAATAAAACTTTTTTGCAAAAAAAAAACTGACTTCCAAAAAAAAAAACAAAGTGAAAAATAACTTTTATTTTGGAAGTCGGTGTCTTTGGATGTGTATGTTAGGTTTTTGCCACCAACTTCCGAAATTAAAGTTATTTTTCACTTTGTAGTGTTTTCTTTGGAAGTCGGTTGTTTTTTTTTTTGCAAAAAAGTTTTTTATTTTTCACTTTTTAATGGGTCGGTTTGAAATTTATCTAAATTAAAATAGCCTAATGACAACTACTCATCATCTTTTACAAAACATTGCTTTTCCCGATGATGCGGGGATGTTAATTGTTGAGGAGTTCTCTTCACCATCAGCTCCACTTCACCATATGCATTGAGACGAGCTTAGCAACCATTTTAAAGTAATCGAATCGCAACCCGTGAAATACTTATTATTGAGTAGTTCCGGTGACCATCTGCGGTCTTCATCATTAGTTCCACTTCACCAAATGGTGTTTTCCGAGAGCAAATAAACAAGTTACTATAAAAAATACCCAAATCGCTATAGGTGTGCCTATAATAATTGAAGAATTCCCTCAATTTCTCCAGGATCCCATTATCGTATAGTGATCTGATGACAATGGGACCACCTGGAAAGTATGGCCTTTAAAACAAAAAAAATATTTTCCTAATCGCTCCAACCGTCTTCGAACACATATAAAAAAATAAAGATTCCGACGAACTGTGAACCTCCTCCTATTTTTGAAGTCGGTTAAAAATACAACGTAGGTATCTACAATGAAACCGATAAAACTTTGAATATTACTGCAGTTAATGATAAACTGGTTAATGATAGGCCTTTGGCCTGCAGTTGGACTGTCTTTTGCTAGTGCCAATCCTTTCGGTAGGAGTCAAGCTCATCCCTCCATCTTCGCCGACTTATCTGAACCAAGAACTTTATGATCATCTGTTTTAAGCAGAAGATAGTAAATTAATTGTATATTTATTTAAAATTTGCACTATAAATAACCAATAACGATATTCATACCATCTTCTCTTAGGCGCAAGACCCAACATCTTACAGAAGACAGAAGTTATAGTAGTAACCAATGATGAATGCAACAGCTGGTACAAGTCTCAGGGTAGTAAGGTTAAGGTCATACCTACACAAATGTGCGCAGGCCATGAAGTTGGAGGACGGGATTCCTGCTGGGTGAGTATCGCAGTATCTAAAACTAATCGCAGTAGAGCAGTAATAATCTGTGCCCTAACAAATTCGCTGTCACTCATCGCACATCACTTCTTAACACCAACTTTTTTGAGATGCAAAACCGAAAAGACAGATCAGTTGTGTGCTTCACAGAATATTGAATGGTCAAAAGCACTTATTTTACAACATATAAAAGCATTACATAGAGAAAAATAATCATAACTAATCTTTCTCTAATTCCTCTTAAAAAGCTGAATATTCTAGCGGCATTTCGTATGATAAAATGCACTCTCTGATATAAACACTCTCTTCTATTCATATTATGCGATATACAAATAATGTCAATAACAGCAAATTGCCGAATGTTTTAATTTTCCTTGTCTGCGTTTGATATCTAGAAAAAAAAAAAAAAAAATTAACGCTATTCCATAATCCACTGTTTTTGCATGCACACATACTGCATAATATACGCATAAAGGTAGATAGCTATCAAGCTGGGAACGGAATACTAAAATTACAAGGTACTGAACTTAATTTCAGCAATTACTTCGGTATCCAAAAATAACATCATTAAATTAATTCGATAATTTTTCCACAGGCTGATAGCGGTGGTCCTCTCATGGTCAGAGATGACAGACGTCACGTCATGGTTGTTGGAGTAGTTTCAACTGGAAGCGGCTGCGCAAGACCCAAGATGCCAGGAGTATATACCAGAATATCCAGATATACGGATTGGATAGTCCAAAGTATCAATGGTGATAATGCAAGAGGTGGACTAAGCTGGTATCCAAGTTTTAGTAGCTTCTTTGGGTGATGATATTGAAATAAGTATTATTGGTAATGTAGAATTCAGCTACATATGATGAGTGATCTGTAATTGTCAATCCAGTAAAAAGGATCAGCAGAGCTTTTTGAAGAATAATGTTTGCGATTTTCTGACCAGTCAGTAAATACCCACTCTATAGATCGGGAAGAATTAAATGGCAAGAAATGGTTTAGATTTTGTTAACTGAATTTCTGGTTTTTTATTAGTTCTCGTTTTTCTATAACTTGAGTTAAAATAACACTTACCGTTTTTTAGCTGTGTTAAGGGAAATGTGTTGTTATAAAGTAGCTCAATAGCGAATAGTTAAAATAAAAGTCTTTATTGTAAAACATATTATAAAAACTATATAGAACTAACCTCAAAGAAACCACTGTGATACTAATGTTTAAGATAATAATTATGAATTTAAAAGTTTCAAATAAACAATCAAATCATCAATTTCTTTTGTTTGCAAAACCTATCGAATTCCCTTTTAGTGTCTTCTATTACAGATAGAAGTTTCTTTCCAGACATTTCTTCCATATCATCTTTCAGCGATTTTAATGCATCTTCTATGGCAAGTTTAGCTTCAAAAAGCAACGATTTTATATCATCCACCTTTTTAATGTCTTTATGTTTACACTTCATTACTAAAGCTGAATGTAATTCGTTCTGCAAAACAGCATTATATAAACTAAGTCTAGCATTTCCTGGATCTAAAGCCTTTGTAATAGCTATGAGTTCTTTACACATTTTAATTTTCTTTTCTAAAATGTCTAATGACGTGTACCCCTGCTCTCTCCCATACAGCTGCACTAAAGAGTGCTTCAACGAGTACATATAATAATGATTAGGATGTAAAAATGTTGATAACCTACAAAGAAGATTCTCTAATACTGTCACAGAACCATCCATCATGAGAACATTTTCCACATCTTCCCCCATTTGAGACATAACCATGTTGACTTGAGAATTGTGAACTTTAATTGAACATTTGCTGCAAGTCCACTCCGTTTCATCATCCAATGGATCTACTGGTAGGTGAAATCCATCGCAAGGATTGTTCTCATCCCCCAAACACTTCATCGCACTTAGATAAGTTCCAAGTTCAGTAGGATCAGAGCATCTTGGACATTTACATGCAAAGTACTTCGAATCTTTCAAATGTTGTCTTCTAGCTTGAGTTCCCCATAATGCATGACTGTACATTGTAGCTACGTGGTTGTTTTTCAATATAGGAACTACAGCTTTGATAGTTATTTCATATAAGTCGTTTCTGTCTTTTGGCGAGAATGCAAAAGAAGTATGCTTTGTGTTCGGGATACAGCTGTGCTCCATTTTGCAAGTGACAGCGTACAAAGCACTGAGCTCACTTCCCTGTGGGAGACGAATTTCTAAAGCATTAGTGTCGATAATTCCACAAATTCTATGAAGTAATTCTGAAGTTATTTCGTACGATTGTTTCAATTTTTCATCCATCTTGATTATAAACTTGTTAATTAGATATTCGACGATGAATTCGTTGGCTTCGCTGGAATTACAAACAGGGAATTAGTTTTATGATGTTATAAAGATTTAATTTGTAATTGGAATATTCTATCCGAGACTTAATTACTTACAAAGTTTTTGGCATTCTGCATTCAGATTGTGAATTGATGTTTTGTTTACCTACGTTCTTTATTAAATATAACAAAGAGCAAATAATAATATACACCTAATATTTTTGAAATTCAATTAAAGATTATTTTAGAATAATTTGTAAAGATATCATATTATTGACGGTGTATGGAACAATAAATACGCAAAAAAATCACTTTACGCTAAAAACTTTTAACGAATGCCAAAAAAAAGCGATTTAATTTCGCTCCTGGCATACTTTATCAATTTATTCTTCAAACAATTCTATTCAAAAAAGCACGTCTGTCTCCCTGATTAAATAGTATCCGTTTGAAGTAGATTTAAATAAAGTGCTTTTTACAAAAGTACAAGATTAAACTTCCTGTTAAATAAGCAAAAGTATTTGAGCTGAAATTGTAGTAAAATAGGTCAATTTCTAAAGTATTTTTTTATTTAAATATCTTAGCTTGTTTTGAGGAAACTAAGCCCATTGTGTTCAGGTTTATACCCAACACTAAATTTTAGAAAGCCGTGACGTAGGTGTTTGTAAATTATTTATTTTAAAGATGTATGGAAGAAAAAAACGCCGACTCCAAAAAAATAAAATAAAGGCAATAAAACGATGATGATAATATATACATTAATTTATGAATCAATGCCAACTAGAATGAAGACTATTTCCCCAATTCAATTTCATGTTTGGTTTTCCCTTTTCTATCCATTAATTCATAATACATATATTTACGTACTCATAAGCCTCCGTGCCTGGTGTCCGGCATTCCATATGTGACTGCAAATCCAGCAACTGCTTCCAACCTTCAGGATCTGTCTTCTGAAGTAGCGCACACCTCAATGGCATAAGGGCATCGTGTCTACAAATTAACAAATATGGTAATTAGGCAATTTTAGTACTCGATAGATGCGGCTGGCTGCTGTTTAGATAACAATTATTGTGTGATCTTTTTAACCCAAAGGTTGTCTGAAAGGGAACGTCTGAACAGACGTACGACCTACGTTTAACACTTTTGTTCAAATAAAATGGTGTTAGAACTTTTTCTTCTTCTTTTTCATCATCTTTGATGCTCTGGATCTTTGGGCATGATTTTTTAATAGTTTATGGTTTTATTTTCTGTCTAAGTGACTTCGAGTTTTCGAATTTTAAACAGAAAATTACATTTGATAAATTGCTTTTGGAAAAATCCTCCATAAACGGTCAAGGAGCGAAAGTCTAAACCAATTTTAGCACAAACGAGCGCATTTAAACTGTCACTTTTAATCAAAATTTTGATAATGACGTAATCTATACGTACTAGATAAGGTGCTAGTAAAAATTAACATTTAGGACCTTTAAATTTTAATTGCTGTGTGTTATTAGATATTTTGTTAAGCACCTAAAGTTTAGATCAATCAATCTGCCCAGCCTTTTCCCAACTATGTTGGGGTCGGCTTCCAGTCAAACCGGATGCAGCTGAACACCAGTATTTTACATGGAGCGACTGCCTATCTGACCTCCACAGTCCAGTTACTGGGTAACACGATACGTCTTGGGTAAGACTGGTTATCAGACTTTCAGGCTTATGACGACCCGTACGTAACGACTGTCAAAGATCCAAGAATGACAGCCGGGACAAACGGCTTAACGTGCTTTCCGAGGCACGGAGGGGTCTCGGTATGTAAAGATGGTCACTCATCCACGGGCCGACCGCGGCAAGTGTAGCTTAACCTGACCGATCGACCCGTGCGGCTGTTATTACTTAGTCACGAGCCCCTCTCCACCTAAAGTTTAGTTGTACACATAATATTTATTTCTTGACTGTACTGTAGACGCTTTAGTTGAGCCGGCCTTCCGCTTGAATCCTCCTCGGATTGTGATATTGGCTGATAAGACAAACACTGGTTTATTGGAATTTAGAAGAGGTTCAAACTATGACGTATGGTCATCTTGTTTTATATTGAGTCAGTGCGGTGCTAGCTTTGCCCTTGAGAATGTAATGTGCTTTCATATAAGGGAATAAATAGTAATAGCAGTGCTTCCGTGTACCTCATTTATATGTATAAATACCCAACACACCTCGGAGTCGAGACCAAACATACAAGTGGTGATCTGCCTATAGTATCGTGGCAGGTCGTTACAGTACCTATTACGCAAAGATAAAATAAAGTGGTATTACCTGTAGTAATCAGCTATGTCTTTCAAGACACATTCTGGTCTCAGGCTTAGGATCTCACACTCCGCAGCATGATGCCTCAGATCCTTTAGACCTGGACAGTTACCGGAACAGATCGGCCAGCCGCATCTGTCGACATAATTGTTAAAAATCATTAACCAACAATCTTGATGACATTCAATGATCTCAAAAATACATTTAAAAAAAAATACCATCACGCCTGTAAACCCCGAAGGTTTAGGCAGAGGTGTACCTGTATTACACCCACATTTCACCAGTTATGTTTAAGTCCCACGTGATAGGGGGCGAGCCTAATGCCATCAACCGGGCACAAATCCAGACTCCGGGCTGCTACTAAGAAATTTCAGATAGAAAAACCCAATAACACTTTGCCCGACCTGGGAATCGAACCCAGGACCTCATGCTCAGCAGTAGCGCTTGCGACCACTAGACCAACGAGGCAGTCAATCTTAAAAATAATGGTAGGAAATACAATTATTTTAGATTCAGTCAGGTTTGACTGAGAAGAACAAAAAAAGAAAGACCTTTGATAATATGAGCTCAAATATCTATGTAACAAAGACTATAATCCACCAACCCGAACTGGGCCCGCGTGGTGGATTATGGCCCACTCCCTCTCACCGAGAGGAGCCTTGTGTCCCAGCAGTGGGAACATTATAGGCTGATGCTACAGTTACGAGTGATCTTGTTGCTTGGCACCTTGCCAGGACGAGTCCAGATTTGCCAGTTTCTTGGAGTTTTATTCAAATAAACTGGAAAACGAACTCTCCTTAACTCGAATCAAGGAAAATAGCAAGCACTGGAAACTGTCGAGTTGACACAAAAAGATTAATCATCGAAACGGGGGAATTAAATAAATTGCCGAGTGAGGGAAACTGACCAGTGATTCGCGGACTCCATTTGTGATTGTATAAGATTTTAGAGTAACTAAGTAAACAATGGGGAGATTCTCGATTACGTCAGCTTCAAAGAAAAAATGAGTATAATAGATAAAATAGAAGAAAATATATTAGGTATTTATAATGAAAACTAGCTGTGCCCCACGACTTCGTTCGCGTGGAAGTCGTAAGATAGGTATACAATATACTAAAATAACAGCCATATTTTATTAAAACTCCCTCCTCCCCCGACCCTCCGCGCACCATCGCCCGCTCGTGCTATTACTTCGTTTTCGCTTAGTTTCTATCTGACTTTTCTTTTTGCTCGGCTCATAAGGGTCGTAGCGTGATGTTAAATAGCCTATATCCTCGAAAATTGCGCTACCAAATGCAAAAATAATTTTTCAAATCCGACTTTTTGTTCACAATTTCATGGGTTTTTTTTTTGCGCGTAACTATAATTCTTTTTCTAAAATAAAAGTAGCCTAAGTTTACTCCTCGTAACATCAGCTTTTTTTTGTATATATATTTACTTTCTTATGCATTTAGTAAAAAGTTATTATTTTGACATTACAAATAGACACTTCAATTTAATTTATTTGTATAGATAAGAAAATTATTGAAATCTTACTTAGCACATCTTTCGCCAATTTCAGTGAAGACTGGTTTGTAGCATCCAACGCAAGGCATAGTTGCTTCTGGGTCCAGCATAGCCTTGGGACCAAAAACTAGAGGTCGTTCAGTCAGGACTATATCCCCTGGACTTAAGTCTCTGGAGGCGACCAGATGCCTACCTAGGTCATCCGATGTTTGAGCCTGGAAAAACAATTGAAAGACAGGGAAATAATTTAAAAATCTTTTTAGGTAATCTAATCCTGTACCTACAGACGGTAAACCAGTTTCTCAATGATTACTGATTTAGAACATGATTGTTGATCATTTTTCACTAAGAATATTCTGTAGTTTCTGCCTACCCCCATGGGAAGACGGCGTGAGTTTATGTATGTATGTATGTAATATTCCTATTTATTTTCATCATGTCTTGGTTTTAGTACTCCATTTTTTGCCAATAGGTACCAAGATCGCCAAAGAGCCATCTCTTTCAAAGCAAAATTGGAATATATATTGAAAATCTTTGTGATTTCTATTCATTTCATCAACCACCACCGATAATTAGCCGGTATTCAAAATTTTCAAACCAGTAGCGCCATCTATTGCTGAAAAATAAACCTTTTCGTAGTGACATCTGTGAACGTCAAGAGTAACTAAAACTAAATTGTAGGAACAGGACGCGTCGTGTTGCTGGAAGTTTACAGACAAACCAAATGATGTCATTGCTGTACTATTTGTTTTGCGTGGGGTAAGTTCTTTGTTTTCGGTTACAACGTTGGCTGACTAACGACTGAACCCAATAACCTATCTATCACCAGTTTTGGCATACTGGGGATAGAAAACCTTATGTGGTTTTAACGTCCCAATAATCTATAAGAAATTATGGAATCTTACCGGCGTGACATAAGGACAGATAGAATTATACTGTCTACCATCAATAGCGATCTGTCTTTTACTGAAAATGGGTTATTGGGTTCGGCCGTTAATAGTTATATTTTAAAGGTTCTAAATAACACACCATCACTCGTGTATTCCCCGAAGTGTTGGGAAGACATGTACCAATAGTACCTACACTTACATTTTGCCAGTTATGTTTATGTCCCAACAGGGCGCGAGCCTATTGCCATCGACCGGGAACAAATCCAGACTCCGAGCTGTTACTGAGAAATTCCAGATGGAAAAACCCAATAACACTTTGCCCGATCCGGGAATCTAACCCAGGACCTCATGGTCCGCAGTAGTGCTTGCGACCAATAAACCAATGAGGCAGTTCTAAATAAGTATAATAATTTTTAACATATACTACTTACTAAATGATAGGCCAGTGCAGTGTTTCCGTTTTCTTGATCCATATTTCTGAAAAACAGAAAATATTCTATAAAACACGAATTCCCTACGAGTAAATAAAAGTTAAGGCGAGGATAGCCGAATAAACGTCGTTTTGTATTGTGTTTTATTCGTAGATAACACGGATTTTAATTTTGAAAAAAACATATTACATATTTCACACTTCAATCTAGATAATTCGGCCGTGCGATACACGATTACTTGCACTTTATTGCATCCAATTAAATCGCAAAGACAGGTCTAAATTATGTTGTAATTATTATTTTATTTGAGTTATAATAGGATTTTAACAATAAAATTTATACCTTAATAAAGGTCGTAAAAAATGTGATATTATTCGGCATAAAGTGAAATATCAAAATACCTATACCACTAATTCCAAAATCAAGTGTTTTCATCTTTTCATGCGCTCGTACCGTGTCCCGAGCGGAACGGGTTGAAGGTCCGACATGTGCCAATTTTTTCGAATCCTCCCCCGCTGAGTTCTGTTACCGGCTGAGCCAAAAATAGCTTGTAAAAAATAATACCTGAGTATGTTAATTAAATAGTTGTAATAATATGGTTAGTATTTTGGAACGAAGGGCCCTTACTATGAAAACTAATAACACCCTCGAAAACTATGAAAACGACACCCATGAAGAAAAAATAGAAAATTTTCGCAGCCGCCATCTTGGATTTTCTTTGACAACACTATTAGCTTTAGCACCCTCGAAAACTCTGCACCAAATATTTGTGTTGGCTGTTTTGCTTTTTACTAACAAAAAAGCAATTTTTAAAATTTTTGTCTGTCTGTCTGATTGTCCGCAACTTTATTCGCGTGGAAGTTGTAAGATACACAATATACTAACATAACAGCCACATTTTAATAAAACTCCCTCGTCCCCCGACCTGCCGCGTTGCATCGCCCGCCCGCGCTATTACTTCGTATTCGCTTAGCGTTCTTTCTGACTTTTTTTTTTCTTTTTCCTCGAGTCCAATATCACGCTACGACTCTTAAGTCGTAGCGTGATATCAAATAGCCAATAACCATCATCGATTATTAGGCTAACAAATTTTGAAAGAATTTTTCAAATCCGACTTATAGTTCCAGAGTTCTTATTTTTGTTCCCAATTTCATGGGTTTTAATTGTTTTGCGCGGAACCCTAATTATTTTTCTAAAATAAAAGTAGCCTAAGTTACTCGTTATAACATCAGCTATCTGCCAGTGAAAGTCCCGTTAAAGTCGGTCCAGCCGTTTTGGATATAAGCCGGTACAAACAGACAGACAGACAGACAGACAGACCGACCGACAGACAGACATAAATTTTAAAAATTGTGTTTTTGTAACATATACCGTGTATACTTTCATATGCATGTAGTAAAAAGCTGTTATTTTAACATTACAAATATACACTTCAATTTTATTTATTTGTATAGATGTACAGATATTCTTCAAGACGTCAAATGGGGTACTATCAGCAGTCGGGCAGTCTGTTTTTGTACTACGTACAGTCTGAGATCACTTGACATAATTCTAAACCAATCAAATTGCATAACCACAATACAATCTAACTTCATAGCAGCCGTTGTTCTTGGCATTCTGCCAGACTGAACAACATCAGTCAACATGTCTTCTTAACAATCTAAATAATGTTCCATTGTGCTCGTTGCGCTGATTCTAATGCGTCAGTAATTCAGTTGGAGCAATGACTGCCACGTAAATCTATTTTGATAGTAGAAACGAAATCAACAAGACGTTGGAGACAGGTGTTGAATTTTCTACACTTCATTTTTTATCAGCTTGGCTTGGATACGGTTTCAAATTCCTGCTTTAAGGTTTATAAGTACTGCACCGGATTGGCTTTGTGTCACCTCATGTTTACTTGCTGATCCCAATTTGAGGCAATGCCGTTACGAGGCGTATAAGTCTGACTTCCAGTATGGAGTTTCATAGAAAGGTGAATGGCTGGACTTGAAGCGATGCTTATCTAGTACAGTGTTTATACGCGTGCGTTGAGCTTTGATTAGGGAAAGTTCTACCAGCAATGGACAGCTTAACTCACATCCTCAAAAAAGCCAAACGTCAAAACGAAGTTCGGTCGGATCCGAACCGACCGAACGAAATAGAATTAAGTGTAGTAGGAAATGTCCGAACATTCGGCCGATACTTCGGATCAGAACTAGACTAGCTGTTGCCGGTGAGGTCGATCATGACTTAGAGGAATTAACTCATGTTGCCAAATGAAATGTTTCTGTCGATCTTGTCCTGAGTGCTTGTCACCTAAATCTGAGATTTAATAGTTTAAGTACCAATAACTCAACGTGTGAAGGAGCGGACTGGCGATACAGAGGTCGTCAGTTCGATCATTATTATTGTCGTGAACAAATATTAAACAAGTGGCACAATAATTTTATTATTAATCCAAGTACACAATAAAAACAAATCCAAATCAAAAATGATGTTGGGATTATGTTAGTCAAAACGATAAAATGGTAGATTAAAATAGACATCAGAAAAGGTCTAGGCCTACACGCTTATCACCAAAACAAACGTGAAGTTAAAAATTTAATTAAAACTAATAGAGAACCACAATCAAGAACAACAATTTGTACTATTCTGGGATCTAATTAGCTCTCTTTATCGGGTGGTGACAGATTGGTAATGCATAAAGTATTCCTAGACTTCCTAGCTAACCTAGCTTTGCTGATATGCTGTGAATCATGAAAAACAAACTTTCCAGCAGGCGAGATTGTGGTCAAGAGTAGGTATCGTGTAATAAAAAAAAACTGATGTAGGTACTTACGTTGATTCATAAATATTTTATAAGCTTATGTTATCAATTTAAATTAAAGCACTCCATTAATTTATAATACATAAAAAGGAATTTTCAAGAATATGTATCCATGGAAAAGTTGATTTCTTTTTATCGGCTGAAATTCAAAGCCAATGCGCACGAACTGACACTCGGTCTTCGAAGGACTGAGTATAGCTTTTCAATGTGCAACACTCAATAGATCGAAATTGAGTATCTATATCGGTTATAGGAGTGAACATATTCGTAGGGTTCTGCCATGCCGTTTCCATGTTCTTAGATTATTTTAAAGGCATTGATTAATTTCATGATAATCATGCGTTATTTCTTCTGTATTTATACTATAGGTACATATATCTACAATCTATACATTATTTTAAAATGAAGTTACTTTTCGTGCCTGTCTTTGTGACCGCGTTGTTCTTCTAAACTGCGCAACTGATTTTGATGCGGTTTTCACCATCATTTAGAGAATTTATTTAGGAATTTTTTATGTGTATAATACTTAAATATTTAACTAACATAATAATAAAGAAATCTGGATGGTTTGTTAGGTCGTACAAACCGTGTGAAGCAGGGGCGGTTCGCTTGTTTCACACAAAGAGACCGTTGAAATGAAAGACCTAACAAAAATAAATAAATAATTTAATCCAAATGATTAAACAACAATTTTTTTCTGTTTACAGAACTTCTCGAATTCTCTTTTACTGACTTCAATGACAGATTCGAGTTTCTTTCCAGAGACTTCTTCCGTATCGTCTATTAGAGAAGTTAATGCATCTTCTATGGCCAGTTTTGCTTCAGCGAGTAAAGGCTTTAAATCTTCCCCTTTTTTGGCATCTCTGAACTTCATAACCAAAGCAGAATGTAACTCATGCTGTAAGACACTATTATACAAGCTAAGTCTAGCATTTCCCGGATCTAGAATCTTTGTTATTGCAATGAGTTCTCTACACATTTTAATTTTCTTATTTAAAATTTCTCGTGACGTGTAACCTTGCTGTCTGCCATACAATTGTACTAGAGAATGCTTTATTGTATACATGTGGTAATGATTAGCATGAAGAAATATTGATAATCTGCTGAGCAGATTCTCCAGTACTGTCACAGAGCCTCCCATCATAAGTACATTTTCCACGTCTTCTCCCATTTGAGATAAAACCATATTCACTTGTGAATTGCTCACTTTGGCTGGACATTTACTACAAGACCAATCTGTTTCATCATCTAAAGGATCCTCTGGTAGATGAATGCCATCACAAGGGTTGATTCCATCGCCTAAGCATTTCATTGCACTTAAATATGTACCAAGTTCTGTAGGGTCACTACATCTTGGACATTTACATGAAAAGAACTTTGTGTCTTTTAAGTGTTGTCTTCTCGCTTGAGTCCCCCATAATGCGTGGCTATACATTGTCGATATATGATAGTCCTTTACTATTGGAACTACGGCCTTTATTGTTATTTTGCAAAAGTCTTTCCTATCTTTTGGGGTAAGAGCAAAAGTATGCTTCGTGTTTGGTATACAGCTGTGTTCCATTTTGCAGGTATCAGCATACAAAGCATTGAGTTCAGCTCCTTGAGGCAGACGTATCTCTAAAGCGTTGGTGTCAATAATTCCACAAATTCTGTGAAGTAATTCAGGAGTGGCTTCGTGAGCTTTCTTTTGTTTTTCTTCCAGTTTGCTGATGAAGTTATTCATGAGATATTGGACGATAAATTCATTTGCTTCACTGTAAAGAGAAAAAAAGACTTGAAAATTGCACGTTTTTGTCAATATTCCCTTGTAATTGAATAATTGTTAATGGTTTAATTTTGAAAGAAAAAGATATCTGTATATAATTATTATGTTGCCCAAAGTATCAATTTATTGATAGATTGTATTGTTAAATTATCTATAATCGGTTATACACGTACTCATAAGCCTCGGTGCCAGGTGTCCGACATTCCATGTGCGACTGCATATCCAGCAACTTCTTCCAACCATCAGGATCTGTCTTCTGCAGTAGAACACACCTCAATGGGAGCAGAGCATCATGCCTGAAAATGACGAAGACAAAATGAGTTGTAGTCATTAATCTAGTGACAATTACTATTAATTATGTTGACTGTGATGATATTTATGATTTAAAAGCATTTTTTCCAGAAATGCGTTAGGATACTAAAGATCCTTTTAAGTGCTCGCACGAGCGGCACTTTGCTAACGGCAGAGGCCACTGCAGCCGTCGACACTCGTCGGTGGCAGTCATAAACGCATCGACAGTAGCCACCAACGCATCGACAACATGCCACTCGTGTATTTGAGTACGTGCTCAAATACACGAGTGGCATGTTGCTAACGGCAGATGCAGCTGCAGCCGTCGACGCATCTATGGCTGCCGACGATGAGTGTCGACGGCTACAGTTGCCTCTGCCATTGGCAACGTGCCGCTCGTGTACATGAACACTAACAGAAAGAAGAAGAAGAGAGAAAAGAGAAAAGAGAAAAGAAGAAGAAAGAGAGAAGAAACCCGCACTAGAAGAACTAGAGACCTTTGTACGTATTTTTCTGTTCCTTTCTTCTTGTCTGTTTATATGTGTGTACATAAACTGTTAAATAAATAAATAAGAAAAGAAGAGAATAGAAGAAAGAGAGAAGAAGAGAAGAAAGAAGAAGAAGAGAAGAGAAGAAAGAAGAGAAGAGAGCGAAAGAGAGTTTGCGTAAAATTGATGCATGATTTTGCGAAATATTGCTCTATTTCTCTAAATATTGCGAATCATGCGAAGTGTACGCAGGACATACATACAAGGTGTAATTATAAACAGTATTTATCTCTTAAGGGGTCATTGTACTCATCATTATGAATAACTTTTACTATGGGACCAAACCTGAAATCGCGAAATAAAAATCAGCTTTTCCCCACATTTATGTTCGCTTAACTCGTCAAAATGTAGGGAGCACCTGATTTTTTTTTCGCGATTTCAGGTTTGGTCCCATAGTTATATAAAAGTTGTTCATAATGATGAGTGCAAGGACCTTTTAAGAGGTTAACGGTGATTAAAATTACACCTTGTATAAAAAGTGACCTGAAACTCCCACAAGACATATTTGTTACTAAGTCTCGCCAAATTTAAAATATATAACGACCTGTTATGTTATGTATATTATCATCATTATCTGTCTAGCCTTTTCTTAACTATGTTGGGATCGGCTTCTAGTCTAACCGGATGCAGCTGAATACCAGTATTTTACATGGAGCGACTGCTTATCTGACCTCCGCAGCTCAGTAACTGGGTAATACGATACCCCTTGGTAAGACCGGTTGTCAGACTTTCGGGCTTCTGACAACCCGTAACGACTGTCAAAGATCCACGAATGACAGCCGGGACCAGTTCCAAGGCACGGACGGGTCTCGGTATGTAAAGATGGTCACCCATCCACGGACCAACCGAGGCAAGCGTAACTTAACCTGATCGATCGATTATTATATTATGAGCGTTTGGGCGGCGCATCTTCAATATGATTTTTTGTATTTTAGACTTCCCTTGGTCAATTTTATTATGTTTAAATAAAAAAACAACAATTCCCATTTTAATTTTCCGTATAAAACAACAAGTTAATGCATGCGTTCCTTTTCGCATGATAATCTTTAATAATACATCTCAATATGATTATCTTTCATGGGTTAGAAAATGGGTTCACCATTTAGGTACCTGTAGTAATCAGCCATATCACTGACGACACATTCTGGTCTCAGGCTGAGGATCTCACACTCCGCAGCATGATGGCGGGCATCCTTGAGACCTGGACAGTTGCCGGAACAGACCGGCCAGCCGCATCTGAAGCAATAATAAATTATCCACTATAAATAGTCCGCCCTTGTACGCTATTTGTTTTTACTTGTGCGTAAAGTTTTAATAAATATAATAAATAAAATGAATATTGTATTTTAAGGTATAATCGACCTTGTATCATAATTGCTTTACCGCCCTAAACTTTTTATATTTAATTGTTGAAATGACTGTTAGATAATGAAAAGTGATAATTATGAGGTCCCCTAAGCCATTAGTCTGAAAACGATTATTTCTAGTCTCATTATTAAAGATATTTTGGTTTTCCGTCATATTCTGTCTTCATATTCTATATTTATGTGGTTTTTGATTTTTATAGTGCAAATACAAGCCAGTATTATGAATATGATATTAATAATAACATACCCTTTGTATTATTTCTATAGCGACTATGATACTATCTAAGCGTTTCTGGCTACTACTTTCGGAGCCCATTTATATGTAGATTTAAAACTCATTTTCCTAGGGCTAGAATTTTATAAAGACATTCATATTACACCCACATAGGTATTTACATAAACTTACGCTTTTTCCCATGGGGGTAGGCAACTACAGAATGCAACCTGCTACGATTCCTTCGATCTTTTTGCTTCATTTACGTTAATACAATTGGTCAATAAACGTACGTGCTACGAGTACTACACACCTGATCTTTTTGAAGAACATCAGCAATAAGCATAGTATTTGCCCTTTTAGGGCTTACACTGCCAGCGTTTCCATTCACATAATAATATATGCTTTGTAAATTACCTTTTGTTAGTTGCCTATCATTGCCTTTCATCCACCCTCTCAACATGACCAGACCATCGAAGCATGCTCTTTTAAATTTTTGTCACATTATTTTTAAATATTCTTTTAATCCGCAACATTGTCATCATTCATCAATCTATCATTCATAATTACATCACACATACTGCAGGACAGAGGCTTCTCTACTCTGTTCCCATTTTTTTAATAAGGCTACTAAGGACCTAGGACTGGCAAAATCAACAAAAACTTACTTAGCACATCTTTCACCAGCCTCTGTTAATACTGGTTTATAGCATCCAACGCAGGGCATGATCGCTTCAGGGTCTAGCAAAGCCTTGGGTCCAAAGACCAGAGGTCTTTCAGTCAGGACCAGGTCAGCTGGAGTCAGGTCTCGAGATGCGACGAGGTATCTGCCCAGGTCTTCCGATGTATGAGCCTGGAAAAGTTTTGTGGGAAATTAGTGTACAGATTTCTCAGTTCGTTTTCTTGGCTTTTAATTGTCCTCCTTGCATCTAAATTCATCTTCAAGACTACTTTCCGTTTCCTCTTCTCCAGAATTTACGAAGTTACCTACTATGTATACCTAGGTGTTATTTTATTCAGATTATTAACTCGCCAAGTGGGTTGCTATTATATTTGAACATTTGTTCATTTACATCGATATAGTACGCGTCAAACTTTATGGTGGCTGTGAAGTGCGCTACTCGCTGCGCAGTACCGTACCCCGCACCCCCGCTGACATGTGAATTTATTACTGCGCAGCGACTCGCCTCATGTTCCGAGCCGCCAAAATGTTTGAATCGAGCTGGTTCATATGGATTTGTTCATTTAATGTGTGTTGCGTTATTATTCTAAGGTGTGTTGTATACTTAAGTGTAGCAAACTCTTTTATTTCAAAATGTAAAATATTATTTTACAAAAAAAAGTCAGTCTAACAGCCAAATGTTTAAAAATTGTTATAAATACACAGGAATCACAATAAGTAGGCAACGATTTTTTTTTCATGTCTCTAAGATTCCTTCTTTTGCAGAGTTATGAAATGAATACCTACATAGTCATGTCTTTTTGTATAATTAATACCTTTACTGAATTATCTTTACAATCCACATTTACTGACCCAAAAAATGAGGATAAAGTAACTCAAGTTGTGCAGTAAACCACACACTTTCATGTATGTCTGGTTTTACATTTATACATTTTACATTTCCGTACCGATATCTATTGATTCCTAGCTGAAAGAGAGTAGCCCCTCTCCTGCCGTGGGGTTCATGAAGGATGATAATAGGACTTTTTTATAGGACAAACTACCATATCCTCTGCTAATATTTACACTTTGACTTTTCAATTTAGCGTATATTTTAAGCCATTTTTACATCTACGAGGTCCATTAACAAGAGTCAGATGAATTGATGTAGACCGCCATCTAGTAGCAGTAGAAGCAATTATAAGCATTAATACGTAGAAGAAAATACTCGAACGACTGTAACTGAGAACCGGAACCAAGGGGCATGGCAAGAAGTTAACAAATGGCCCGATAGATGTCGTGTTTCAGTATCTGTTTTCAATTTATTACAGTTCATTTTTATGCAGATGTTTGTAAATCTTATAATATACCTTACTAAATAATTATAGTATGGATAACTTACAATGTACGCCGACTCAGTGGCACCATTCTCATGTCCCATTTTTCTGCAAAATAAACAATGATTTTATTACTATGGATAATAAGCCCTAGATCCTTAGTTCCCAAAGTGGTCCAGTTGGACCCCCAGGGGTCCACGGAAGACTCGACGGGGGTCTACGTTGGGGTTTATTTTCACATTTTTTGTCACAGTTTTGGGAATATGGTAGAAATGTAGCTGCAGGCGGTCCACCGGAACCAGCTAAATTTGGAAAGTGGTCTATGAAACAAAAAGTCTGGGAAACTCTGCCCTAGATCATCTAGTCATTTTCAAAATTTGTTATAAGTTTGAGGAAAGAAACATTCGTTGTCATTATCCATATCCGTATTTTCGTCTCTATAACATTTGGCAACATTGCTGGCTTAAAAGAAAAAACTAAATTGAAACAAAATCGGAAACCAAGCACACATCTCGGTGAACAATACAATTTTAAACATGTTAAAAGTGCACAGCATAGTACAAGAAAATCTGAAGATACAAGATATATTGCACTTAATTAGTAAAAGAATGGTCTAAATAGATCACCAGTAATCGACACATTCGTCAGAGAAGACAAGTTGGCAGTGTGCACTCAGTTTCATTACATTGATGTCAAGGTTTAAATTATGAGAATAATGATCTAGTACATTGCCAGCCGTAGTTATTTAAATTTGATATAATTAACCTAATGTGTAACCATATATTTATTTAACTTTGGAGGAACGACGATGCAACAGAAAACCAATAATAAATAGTTACCTACAAATAACAAAACGCAAGTCTTAATTATTATGAACTAAGAACACAAAATAGAACGATTTTTTTATTTGGCGGGTAGAAAGAGAAATTACAGCTAAATTTAATTTTCTATGGATACAAATGGGCAAGAAAACTGCTTGCATATAATTATAGATTTTGGATGTTTAGGTAGGAGTATTCTGTAAAGTTCAGAGGTGGTAGGTACTTATAGTATATGCATATTCTCTACTATACTATATTAGAGCACCTACTAAACAACATGTCCCGGATTTAACTTGAATAACTTTTACTATGGGACCAAACCTGAAATCGCGAAAAAAAATCAGCTAGTCCCTACATTCTGACGAGTTACGCGAACATAAATGTAGAAAACAACTGCTTTTTTTTTCGCAATTTCAGGTTTGGTCCCGTGGTAAAAGTTGTTCATAATGATGAGTACATACAATGACCCCTTAAGAGGTTGTGCGTTAATTCCAGGACATGTTGTAGAAACATTTAAAAACAAAAAAAAAATCTTTCTTAAGCAGTTTGAGTAGATATTGTATATATACGCAGCACAATTGAATATTAACAAAATAACCAGTAATAACAGAGCAGTCTGTAGTGGCCGAGTGGTAACGGCCGCGACTTACGAATTGTAGGTCATAGGTTCAAACCCTAACAGGCGCTTTATTTTGTGTAAATAATTTCATCACCACTGCTTTCAAAACGGTAAAGGAAAACATCGTGAGGAAACTGGCATGTCCTAGAACCAAAAATTCGAAGACATCTGACATCTACCAACCCGCACTGGGCCTGCGTGGTGTATTACGGCCCACTCCCTCTCACCGATAGGAGGCCTGTGTCCCAGCAGTGGGAACATTATGTTAACCAGTAACAGACCTAAAAACACAAGCTATAAAGACGAGTATGCAACGTATAATCGTAAAACATGGCATTCACACAGGCGTAGTAAATCCTCCCGTACATTCAGTCTGTTCAAACAAATTATATTTGGCAAATGGTGCACTTTTCCGTAGACGAAACGTCTAAATGGGTTACTCTGGACTATTTTTGGAACGTATCTGATAAACGTTGGTTCTAGGAAAACATGTTTCGCATTCTTTTGGGCTTTCTTAAACACGTTTTCAAGATATCATTAGTCTATTGTAAGGATATTAATATTAGTTTTGAGGGTTTTGTGTTCTTTCAAGGAATGATCAGCTGCTATACATTGATTTTCTGTGTTGAAAATCTCGGTCACTATGTCGTTCAAATCTCTTGGTTGTTTCTACGTGTACGATATACGATACGAACTAAACTTTACGATCTGCGTTTACGTTCTGTAATCTTTCCGATCTCTGTCCCTAGATCTCCAACCAAATGATGGGTAGAGTCCTTACTATTTATTAATAGTCAATTTATCTTTTATCCCAAAAAATTACCATGTCTGAGAGGGGTTTCATTCAAAGAGGATATGATTTTCAGATCCCTATTTCTTTCACTTAACTATTCCAAGTTCAATAATGATACCTATTAGATTTTCTTTATTATTTTTATAGCTACATCTAAAGGAATTGAGTTTTTTGGGAGCTCAACTTTGTTCAGGGATCTAAGCTTATAGTTTAAAGCTTTACCAATAATAACACAAATCTTTGTTCTCAATCTGTGGAAACACAATTGCCCACAGATCCTATTTCGGTGTACGTCCTATTATGATGACGTCACATTGGCAATAAATTGAGAAGACCTAGACACGCATCTGATGCCTAGTGATTTGTGTTTCAGATTACAGTATTATGTTTTTCAGTTCCAGTTTCTTTAATAGTTAAAATATTATGTTGTATTTTATATCCAGGCTTCGAAATGCTTTTATAGCTTGGGTTATATAATTTAGCACTTTGATTATAAGCATAACGATTCATGTAGTATTTTTAAATAGTTATTTATTGTATTTTAGTTTAAAAAATCTGCATTTTTAATTCCACTTGCACTATAAGCTGATTATTTCCCCAGAAACCTTGAATCACGTGAAAGTAATATACTTACATGTTTTCGGTTATTTTTTGTCCTATATATTTTAAAATACACTAAAATATCACCAAAAACTTTCTCACAACTATTGAAAAAAAAAGAAGTTTTTTTTTTCCTAAAAACTGCAAAATTCGAAGCAACTGCGCACGGGCAACTGCCGCTCGCTCTATGTATGACTGAGTATAGCTTTCCATTGCGTAACACTCATATATGTGAATGAACTAAAAAAAATCATTCTACGATCTATGAAAAAAGCTTTCTATGGGACATTGTTTTGAAAGATTGTGGCTATTGAATGAGCAATCTCATAAAAATATTGAAATGTTTTTAAAATTTTGTTCAATAAAATTAAGTTTTTGTTTGTTTTATTATGTTTCATTGCAACTCCAGAAAACTTGTACTCACAGAAACACTGTTAAGATACTTTAACGAATTTTCAATTAAATTATTTGCTTTTGATAATTATCAACCAACAAAGTATCTAAACCGTGAATAAATAAACCCTCCTTCTTTTTGCTTCACTGCAGTCGGGTTAAAATCTTAATATTTGAAATCCATTTTGTAATTATTTAAAAACTTGTCCCTTAAGTTGGTTATAACGTAGTTTTATCTAGTTTACTTACAGTACAGTGCTGGTTGAATAGCCTGCATGTTGTGATGCCGAAGCGCTGCATTGCCAAATGTTCTACATTTATATCTGTAATTTTTATGGTGCACATAATAAAGATTATTATATCTATCTACCTACTTGTTACACACGTTTTAAGACCTGTTACACACGTTCGCTTGATCGATGGATTAATTATCAACATTTACTTGTGAATTTTCTTCATTGATAAGAGTAGCCTACCTTTTATAAACTTCTTTAAGCCAAGTTATTTTGGTTTGAAAATGGATAGTGCCACTAAAAGTGTCCGGAATTAACGCACAACCTAGGCATCATTATGAACAACTTTTACTATGGCACCAAACCTGAAATCGCGTCAAAATGAAGGGAACAGCTGACTTTTTTCGTGATTTCAGCATTGGTCCCATAGTAAGAGATGTTCATAATGATGAGTACAATGACCCCTTAAGAGATTGTGCGTTAATTCCGGGACATGTTGTATATGTGAAAATGAAAACGATTTGTCAAGTAATTTTATGGTTAGAGAATAATTATTATCACAAACTCAAACTTGATGCAGGCTTTCCTGCAAAAAGCTTATTGCCAGCTGTAGTTGCTAGTTTGTGTGGCTCATTAAGTTATTTTCATTCTCTCATACTAAGTAGAAAATTATTCTTGTGAAAAAAATATAAAAGAAACACGTCAGATACCATAACTCAAGCTCACGCCTTCGATGTCCTTTCCACTGTATTATTGTCTCTTCTGTTTCGCAGTGGTATAACAACGAAGAAACAGAAAGCTTTTTCGTAGTAATACATCTGCATGTCACGAAAAGTAAGTAACAGACAGCTTCCGCTCTTCAAAAATACCTTCAGCTGTCAATCTCTGTAATCTAACGAACATTTCTGACAGTCGGAAGCCCGAAATTCTGGCAACTGAGTTATCTATTCACCCAAAGTGTATATGCTATACACTTTGGGTGCTACTTTATGCTATATGCACAATAGCTATTCTGGAAACTTAGCTGAAGCTAATTAATTCATGGGCAGTAAATGAGGCAAATTGAGATCCGAGTTAGCAAAAATTTAGGTCATTCCCATAAAAAAGGAAGACAATGTTCAACCACAAATATGCATTAAAACGTGTGAGGTACAAATAGTTAATCAAAAGATTTAAGCCCAAATTACCACGAACGTCCACCATCTTTGATGTTTTTGAAGTGAAACGTGAGTTCATTAAAATTATAATTACTGTCAGATATTGTAGCTGTATGTTGTACAAAGGGTACAGCATTAATACTCAATTATTTTGGCACTGTTCCCGAATCTTTACTGTCTTGTTAATTATACATGTCTATTTAAAACGAGTATTGTGTTTGATACCAAGCGGAGCGGGCGTGCATCGCAGCCTAATAAATAACCAGTGCCTTAAAATTCGCGAAATGCCAACCTGCGAGGTGTGCCAGCAACCCGCGAACCAAATCTGCGGAGGCTGCAAACTCGTCTACTACTGCTCCAGACCCCATCAGAAACTAGGATGGAGAGAAGGACACAAATTCAAATGTTGTGCCTTCAAAATCGAATACTCAGACACGCTAGGACGACATATGGTCGCTACAAGAGACATTCAACAAGGTGAAATGATCCTCAAGGAGAAACCTGCTGTAATAGGACCAAGGATCACGTGCCCAACCGTCTGCTTGACATGCGGCAAAAACCTGGACCCGCGAGAATTTGGGGACTATTACAAATGTTCAAAGTGCAACTGGCCGATGTGTGGCCCCGAGTGTGAAAGTGCTGAGGTTCACAAACCGGAGTGCAAAGCCATGACAGATAGAAAATATAAATGTGATATAAAATACCAAGGTCCTAATAAAGTTCAAGCAGCCTACTGTGTTATATCTCCACTTAGAGTGCTGTTGATGACTTACTCTAATCCACTTCAATACGAAAACATTATGAATCTGGAGTCTCATTTAGAAGATAGGATAAACACCCCTCTGTATACAGTTTTAAGGGCTAATTTAGTGACGTTCATAGTTCAAGTGCTTGGATTGCCGTTCGATGAAGAAACTATATTGAAGGTCGCGTCTATATTCGACACAAACTCCTTTGATGTACGGTCGCCAGACGGGTGTACGCGGCTGCGAGCTATTTATTTGACAGCTTCAATGATGGACCATAGCTGTAAAGCTAATACAAGGCATATATTTTTGGGTGATGACTTCCACTTGGCTATAATAGCAACAGTACCGATATCCAAGGGTGACTTGATTACAGCCACCTACACTCAATCTTTGTGGGGAACTTTGGATAGGAGAAAGCATCTGCAGACGAATAAATTCTTTGATTGCGAATGCGACAGATGTAAGGACCCGACGGAATTAGGAACCTACCTGGGAAATATATACTGTTCCGTTTGTAACAATCCTTTTGGTCAGAACACTGATAATCGTGGATCAATGATGGTTTCGACTAATCCATTAGACGAAGATGCACCATGGAAGTGTGCGAAATGTGAACATAGTATTTTAAGCAAGCAGATGGTGTGGGGCAACAACGCGTTGAAACAAGATCTTCAGAAGCTGAACAAGACAATTCCAAATGAGTTCGAAGAGTTCATTGAGAAGTACAGCCAGGCCTTACATCCTAGCAACCATCTGGTGGTACAAGCCAAGTTGGCATTGGTACAAATATATGGGAACTATAAAGGATATAGTTTAACAGGTATTTATATGCAGTTGTTGTTAAAAATAGATTTAGTGATTGACGTATATTTACAGTTCATGTGTATAACAGAGTGGTATGAAATCATAGATTTATAGACTACAGATACAACATCTCATTTGCACTTCATAACGAAAGTAAACATTTTAAAGAGCAAAAAGATTTGAAAACGAATGGAACCTTCACGTGTCTACTTCTATCCATTAATTATTAACAAATAAAAATCGACCAAGTGCGTGACGGACCACGCAAAATGAAGGGTTCCGTAGTTGAGATAAAAAAAGAATAGACAGAATTATTCCAAGAACAAACTTAACATTGTGGTTGAAAAACATGTCTTCCCATACATTCCAACTGCAAATGTAAGTTTGTACGCACAATATTGAGAGATTTACCGTGTTATTACTGATTTACCGTGTGACCATAGACTTCTAATAGGTTTTCCTGTAATCTATAAGTATAGAACTATATTTCGTTTTTTTTTTTCAAAATTTTAGGCTCAGTAATTTTGGAGATATGAGGGGTATGGTCCATTTTCGTCTATTTTCTTATTTAATTTTCTTATTTGGCCCCCAAAAGTGACCCTCATTTTCAAAATTAATTTATTTGAGTAACACATCCGTATTTGGATCACAGAACTTGATATCGGTCCATTAGATTTGGAGCAAATTGGCTGTGACAGACGGACAGACAGACAGACACACGAACGACCCTATAAGGGTTCCGTTTTTTCCTTTCGAGGTACGGAACCCTAAAAAAAAATATAGAATTCGTCGGAACTTAACAACAGGCATTGGAACAGGGCCTTTCCGTATCTTTTACCTGGATTGCGACTCAAAGTCAATTGTAGCCACAAGACCGAACAGTAATTACTAATATGTATATGTAGCAAATGGCTTGTTTTATTGACATTCCATCCCTGAACTAATTTTCCTTTCAATAAAAATATTGGAACGCTGACAAATGAGGAATGCTATTACAAGAAGTTGTTAGCTCTGAAAGCTATTTCTCGTAATTAAAAACATTCAAAATCTAGTATGAATCTCATCTCAGCGACAATCAATGTCAAAATCTTGTCAAAAATGTAGGAAAATTAGTGGTATTTTTGACAGATTGAGACTGAGATTAGACCGCGAATGTTCTTAATATACGGGAATTGCCCCTCGTGTCTATGAACGTGTGTACTTTTAGTAGAGAAATCCGATTAAGTATTTTTATTATTTAACCGTTCAAGATGATAGGTATGCCTTGCTGTAGGAAGTTGTAAAATTAAATGACGTTCTGTTTATTTCACACATTTTGTGAGTGATGTTTGTCCAAAATATACGTAATTATATCCACTTAACAAACGTACGCGCATGGAATGACAAATCTGTAAAAAGCGGCCAAGTGCGAGTCGGACTCGCAAACGAAAGGCTCCGTATATATTTTTTGTAGTGCCTTCCCTAATTTTTTTTTTACTTTATTTTAGTTTTAATTGTGGCTATAGTAGTACCCACTCTGTGAAAATTTATTACGGTTCAAAAGATACAGCCCTGTGACAGCCGGATGGACAGACGGACGGACAGCGAAGCCTTAGTAATAGGGTCCCGTAGGCACCCACTGGGTACGGAACCCTCATAACCAGACTGAACCTGACCTGACCTGTTCCGGTGGAGATTTATTGACGACTCCGCCTTGGAGTGTAAATGTGGTGCAGTTCCACAAACGATGGAACACTTAATATCATGTCCTGCGTGTCCTGTCAGCTGCACGTTGCAGGAACTGATGGACGCTAGTGATGGCGCCACACTCATAGCCGAATTCTGGGCCGAGTCTATTTAGATTGCCATCGACACACTAAGAAGAAGAGAAACTACCTGCAAAATGTGGGTGCACTGTACACTCACTTACCTCTGAATTATGCCAATTTGTTGCAGAGCTGCCCAACGCTCTGATAAGGAGGAAGGTGGACCTTTGCCATGAATTACTGGAAGTAGCTGATAAACTGGAACCAGGCTGGTCCAGGTTCAGAGGGACCTTGCTTCTGGAGCTACAATCTGCTATGACGATGAAGACTAAGAGGGAGTTTGAAACTGGGAAGCTAACTAAGGCTGGTGCTCAGGTAGGAGGTCTTACCTTATTACTAAGGCAATAAGGTCCAAAGTGGTTCACCGCAAATGTCCGCGATGGTATGTACATTCTGAAAGACGGCAATGTTGTAAATATTATAGTTGTCAAATACTTCCCAGTTTTGATTAATTTGTCACAACATCATGCCGGTATTCCCCGAAGGGTTGGGCAGAGGTGTATCTATATTAACCCACATTTCGCCAGCTATGTTTGAGTCCCATGTAATAGGGGGCGAGCCTATTGCCGTCAACCAGGCACGAAACCAGAGTCAGGGCTGCTACTGAGAAATTCCAGGTGGAAAAACCCAATAACACTTTGCTCGACCTGGAAATCGAACCTTTATAGTTATTATCATAGCTGATGCCGTAGCAGATCTTAGTTAATAAATTAAAAGTGCAAAAATGCCTAAAACTTTGGTAAAGATCGCAAATTTATTTAAAAAATTTTTTTCGTAATTTTTGTCTGACAAAATTAGGATGCGAGACAAATAGTCTGCATTGCTCTCAGTTGACATTTATAGTTCACACATAGAAATAGTTGGAAGAAACAAGCGCAGTATATTATTAAATGATCTAATTATTTTAGGCAAGATTTTTTTTTATTAAGTCATAATAATTAATAATTAATAGTTAATTTAGGAGGAGCTCGTGGCTAAGTAATATCAGCCGCATGGGTCGATCCATCAGGTTAAGCTGCGCTTGCCAGGGTTGGTCCGTGGATGGGTGACCATCTTTACATACCGAGACTCCTCCGTGCCTCGGAAAGCACGTTAAGCCGTTGGTCCCGGCTGTCATTCGTGGATCTTTGACAGCCGTTACGGGTCGTCAGAAGCCCGAAAGTCTGACAATCAGTCTTACCAAGGGGTATCGTATTACCCAGTAACTGGGTTGTGGAGGTCAGATAGGCAGTCGCTCCATGTAAAATACTGGTATTCAGCTGCATCCGGTTAGACTGGAAGCCGACCCCAATATAGTTGGGAAAAGGCTAGGCAGATGATGATGAATATTGTATAAAACAAACTGGTATGTATTGCACTTGATATTTTTTTATCCAGTATTTAATAAAATATGACGTTTACATGTTATGAAATCTATGTAGAAAAGAAGACATTAATTGAGAAACTCTTTTTTCATAATTAAATTATAGGCTCGCCCCATTACCTGAGACTTAAACAGAGTTAGCTTATAGGTGCACCTCTGCCTAATCCTTCGGGATAACAGGCGTGATGTTATGTGTTAGGAACTAAATTATTTAATCAAAAACAAAAACGTGTCATCTTTCGAGCAAAAAGACATTGGTACGGCAAATATATTCTTGTTTATTTTTTTTTAATCCGAAGTACCACGGTAGAATTTACAGTAATTCAATTGTAATCACCCACTAGATTTTACTTTCCAGTCTATTCTTTAACATTTAGTACTGTCTAGTAAGCAACATTTTCTATCTATAATAATAGTAGCCTAACATTCTGTTTCTTACATTACGTTTTATACAATTTGGATCGTTGCCAGATTAAATAAATGTTCATCTGATGACATCGCGGCCTATATAATATACTAGCTTCCGCCCGCGACTTCGTCCGCGTAAAATTTCTTGTTCCCCTGACCCACCCCGTCGCATCGCATCGCCTGTCCGTGCTGTTACTTCGTTTTCGCTTAGCGCTCGTTCATCCTTTTTTTGTTTTTGTTGGGCTTCTAAGGGTCCTAGCGTAATGTTACATATCCCATAGGCTTCCTCAAGATTTGGACTTTATAATGCAGAAAGAATTTTTCAAATCCGACTGGTAGTGACAGAGATTAGCGCGTTCAAACAGTCAATAAAAAATAAAATGTGTAGGTAACTAATAGACTAAGCGCATTTTTCTTATTTTAAGCATTTTTATACCCGTCGTAATTTCTAAACGAGAGGTCCAAATTGAATAATTCAAAAAGGAATTTACATGTTTAATCCACCTTGATGATGAAACTATTTATTTGGATAAGGATTAAAACCATGTTTATGAAAACACCTTCGCAAGTAATGCATTATTTTATAACAAATTTGATTACCATTAAAATGTTATAGTGAGCCAACCTTAAAAGATAGACATATGCTATTGCAGATTTTTTTGTAGAACTTTTTAAGAGAAACAATTCTGTTATACATAATTTTTGCGTAACTTTAACCGTTTATGCAGCGCACGCAACGGAAGCTCTCAAAAGGAATACATTTATCCCCGTTTTTGCAACATTTTTCATTGCTGCTCCGCTCCTATTAATCATAGCGTGATGTTATATAGCCTATAGCCTTCGTCGATAAATAGGCTACCCAACACTAAAATCATTTTTCAACTCGAATTAGTAGTTCCTGAGATTAGCGCGTTCAACCAAACAAACAAACTCTTCAGCTTTATGATCCTATTACATTAGTGTGATGATGATTGTAAACATGATATAATCATAAAATCACCATCTGTCTTATTGCACATTTTTGCCGATTCAAAAAAGTATAATTTGGATGCTGTGTTAGTTTTTTGTTATTACAACTTTGAAGTGTCTCAAACACTTTTTTCAAATGATTGCGTCGTAAAAAGCTTGTTACAATTTGTCAGTATAATGATTCTCAATGTGATGCAGAAAAAATTATATTGAGCGTAGTTTTATTTTCATCCTTTGTTGAATCTTTTAACAAAGACTGAGGCACTAGATTTCATTTCATTCAATCAATAAAACCCAATGAGCTGTTTGAATATCGATCATGTCAAGCCAAAACACAAATAGAAAAGAATTGAGAATTCAATTGAAAGAAAGTGAAAATTCCGCTGGACATAAACGCCCTTTTGTAACGCCATAACTTCAGTATTTTCTACCTACTACTCAAGAATCACGGTTGAAAGTATCGTCATAATTATTCATCTGAAAGACATCCATAGTTAGGCCAATGCTCTTCCCATTCATCGCCAATCCAAGGATCCAAGGATCCATGGAGCTATCCCGCAAAGCAATCCATACATATAAAATATTTTAATATGCGAAAGTAGCTCTATCTGTCTGTTACCTATTCACGCCTTAATAGCTACACGGATTTCGATGAAATTGGCACAAGGGTAGACCAAGAGCTGGGTTAAGACATAGGATACTTTATGCATATGACGTAATAAAGTCGACTGTACTGATTTAATGAACAGTTTGTGCTTCCTGATCCCTCGTACCGTATATGGACGGGAAGTTCGCTCGAGATACTTGTTTGCAACTACTTTTTGTAGAACCAACTCAGGCGTACGCTCACCGCTGCATCGATTGGTTGACACCTACAATAGGCAATTTGACTCAACTGATATTATGTTTCTCAGCAAAGCTTTATTTAGAAAAGAAATTGTTACTATTTTAAGTGATCAGAACCCTAATAATTAAGTAATGTTTACTTTTATTCTGTTTATTTTTATATCGTTCTTTCTAACAACTAGTAGATCTTTTTTAGTAATATGTGGATAATGTTATGAGTAGTGTATTTGTTACCTCTATTATCAAGTTCTCAGCTATGTTTACTTATTACTACACTGCTGTTTGTTGTCCCTAAATAAATAAATATCCCAGTAGTACGTTCCCGTGAGATAATTTCCGACCATCAGGCGGACATAGCCGCGAGCAAAAGCTAGTTTTTGCTAATTTACTCTTTTGTTTTCAGGATGAACTGATGGAAAGCTTGGTGCTACTTCAAGAGGCTACCAATATACTGAGAATAGAACCTCACATGAAAGACACATTGGAAGCAAAGATAAACGAACTTACCTATCTTTTGGATGCTACTGCAGTTGAAGAAACTAAATGAGACGTAAAGGATATAGGTGTTATATATTATATATTTTTCGTGTTACGGTCGTGAGCAAGTCAATTCATATATTTTAGGACGTGTCGTGTGAATATAATAATTCTATATTTGAATAACTTGCCAAATAAATAAAATCACAAAATTGGTATAATGTTGTAATAAAATATGACAAGATAAATGTATTTTATAGTTGTATATTTAAAATTAAGTACGTAACCTACTCTACATTTAACTTAAAGTAACAATGTAAAATACGTTTATGGATTAATAAAACATACAATGTATTCATTTACATACTTACCCAAATATATTGAATAGTGCTCTCAATACGAATGAAATAACCTACTTCCTATCCAAAATTCAAAATGCCTATTCAAAATTGTAGATACACTATTGTTTACTAATTTCTCAGACAAAAAGAGTTGATAGTCTATAATGTTACAATAAAAAAATATGGTAACTCTAGCCTCTGGCCTCTCGTGTGCTGTAAGTACCACTTTTGACCAATTATTCCCAGAAAATATTGAAACTGTACTAAGGTTGAAACTATCCAACTGTCGCGTTTATTTTCAAGCAAAATTAGACCTTGACGTTTTTACGTGACATTCAACCTTGGGCTGGTATGTACAGCCATTACGAAGTTGACTAGCCTACTTACTATTATAACTGCCAAGTCAAAATTGTACACTACTGAAGAACTACTTTCATTTTTTTATGGCACCTCTTAAATCATAATAAATACTTTGCTCTTAATCACTGTGTGTTTAAGCCCTATTTTTATTTTAAATCTAAATCTAATTTGGTTTTTCTTCTTTCTCTGTTTTCCTTTTTTTTCTTTCCTAAACTTGTTCAGTTTTAACAGGCGTAATTTTAGTAGGCTTAGTGGTCGCTTCATCGACTTTAATGCTGAACTCCACGGAATCCTTTTTGATGTGCAGAATATTCTTTATTGTTCTCGAGAGCCTCTTGTTCGGTTTCGGAGAGCTTCCTATGACGAAGACTTTCTCTGTATTCTTGTCCACTATTTTGATTCGCTTTTTGTTAAACTGGAAGCAGAAAAATATTGTATAGGCATAAGACTACGTTCACATATGCGTGACTTTTTTCGGCGCGAAAGCGTCGTTTCGCTCGCGCGTCGCTTACGAGCCGCTCCCTTTTAAGAAACTGGAATTTAATAGTTAGTCCCTTGTCTTAACGTACATTTTTTATCGATATAAAGTACGCGCGCACGCTCAGTGCCCGAATAGCTATTGCATAGTACACGCGTCGCAATCGCGCAGCGACCGCGCCGCATCTGCGCCGCCTCCACGTCCCCCGCTTCCGCGTTAGATGCGTTTAGTTTTTACAAAGGATTTTTGGTGGTCACCCGTTAGAGCGACTCTGAGCGGACGCGACGCGTGCGTGATGCGTGCTCTTATCAAAGATTGCCCGAACGCGATCAGCACACGTTGAAATCGTGTCATATGAACACGCTCTCACAGAGCACGGAATCGCCGACTAGAGACACCAGGTCTACAGTTCAGCCATTGAGAGAATGCGTTTTTGATACCTGTCAGTTTCATACTTACGAATATGTGTTTTGCGAATTTGATCCTTATAGTAAGGCACTAGAAATTATCTAACTGACAGGTGTCAGGAATGCATTCTCTCGACAACCGTACTGTAATGATATTTGAGTGAGCGCGAGTTTAGCTGTCACAGGTAATGTCAGAATTGTCACAGGCCGTCAGTTTCTATGAGTAAACAGTGACGCACACACTCTTGGTTTGTATGGAAAGGGTTGGCAATACCGTCTATACCAGCAGAGGCGCAGAGGACGCAGAGGCGTCTCTGTGCTCTGTAGTAGGCATCCTTGATAGCTGTAGGTAAGTCGCTTGGCAAAAATAAAATAAAAACCGGCCAAGTGCGTGTCGGACCACGCACAATGAAAGGTTCCGCGGTTGGGGTGGATTTATCCCAAAAACAAATTACCTTAAATTTCCTTCTTGCCAAATTTCATGATTCTAGGTCAATGGTCAAACCTTATAGCTTTTGATTTATTTGCGAGTATCAAGATATGTTGCATAAATGGCCGTATTTTTTTATTGCTCTGACATAGAAGCTTGATTTTTTTAGAGCTCCGAGGGACCGTAGACGTACGTATTTGATATTAATTTCAACTTGATTCCTCCACAAGTTCCTGAGAAAAAGAGTCTTGACAGACGGACAGACAGATGGACAGACAGACGGACAATGAAGTGCTCCTATAAGGGTTCCATTTTTTTCCTTTTGAGGTACGGAACCCTAAAAACACTTCAGTATACCGGCAAGCTTTTAATTTAATGTTACTGTTTACTAAATGTGAATGAACGTACTAACTAAATTCTTAACGTAAGGCTTACAATGCAAAATGCTGTGTGACTCGAAAAAGCTATTATCTGTCTGGCTTCAGTTATCTCACAGATTTAGATATAAACCAGACATGCTTTTATTCACAAAAAAACCGGCCAAGTGCGCGTCGGATCACGCACAATGAAGGGTTTCGTAGTTAAAAAGAATTTATCCCAAAAACAAAATTAACATTGTAGTTGAAAAACCTGAAGCCCAATTCTCGTAATTAAAAAACGTTCAAAATAATATTCACGTAATTAATTCTAGTCCCAATCTCATCTCAGCGACAATTAATTTCAAAAACTTATAAAAAATGTAGGGTAATTATGGGTATTTTTGACGTATTGAGACTGAGATCAGACTTTGAACGTTCCTAAAATTACGGGAATTGTCCCTCTATTCTCCCATACTTTATGTCACGGTCAATTCTCCAACTGCAAATTTAAGTTAGTAATTCCAATTTTTTTTTATGTGATAAAACTAGAAATTAAGGATTTTCGGACTCTTTCCTTTACTTGTGCTGTGAGACATTGCTTCTTGCCAAATTTCATTATTCTAGGTCAACGGGAAGTACCCTATAGGTTTTGATTTATTTGAAAGTCTCAAAATATGTCGCTTATATGGCCGTATTTTTTATTAAGAAGCATAGAAGCTTGATTTTTTTAGAGCTCCAAGGGACTAGAGACTTTCGTATTTGATATTTATTTCAACTTGTTAACTCCATGCATTCCTGAGAAACAGGGTCTTGACAGACTGACAGACAGATAGATAGACAGACAGACGGACAGCGAAGTGATCCTATAAGGGTTCCGTTTTTTTTTCTTACGAGGTACGGAACCTTAAAAAGATTACAATGTTATTACATCGATAGCCGGCAAGTTGCAATTTTCTAAATTTAATTTTTTTTCTTAAATTTCACCCATGTTATGGCCACCTATTATGGGTGCACTGTCTGTAATTTCAATCAGTTGCCCGATATCATTGCAGCGAGTGTAACAAGTTACAAGATAAAAGGAACTAACCATAGTACACATGCAGCACCAGCTCCCGAACTTAAAGCAGGCGATGCCTGGAGTCCTGTCCATAGCTTTCCTGAACCTTGCATTGGTGAAGCCGTAGATAAGGGGATTGAGAGCACAGTTCAGGTACATTAGGTAGTTGGCAGCAAACCACATTATTTCGTAGCTACCATCGACCTGGAAGAAGAGAATTGGTGAATAGAAGATAGCTCTATTTCATGTGATTTTGATGAAACCAGGGCCTAGGCAAAATTACATTTTGAAGTCAAAAGTGTATGGGACTGACTTTTATAAGCTACCGAAAAGCTTATACAGGCTGCTCCAAATAGTGACGTTCAAAATGCCCCATGTATGTTCCGCGATTTTTTGTAGTTCTCGAGTTATTCAAATGTTGTGTCTGTCTGCTATCGATACTTTTTTGAGTAACTTGCAGGAATGTTAGGAAGTGTATTATTTTACGTATGAAAGTAACATTCAAGACGATTATGTCACAAAAAAAAAATCTGAAAAATATCCACTCTGAAAAAAGATATGAATTTTTGAAGCTCCACCGGCAGAAAACTCTAAAAAACTCGAAAACTACAAAAAAAAATCGCGGAACATATATGGGGTATAGTTATGTCAATAAAAATATTGTATATAATCAGTTACCCGAATCAATAAGAAAATAAAAAAAAAACTCCATCTATTCACGAATAAATAAAAAAAAAACTATTAATAAGTAAACGTGTAAGCGAATATTTATATGATAAATCCCTGAAACTCGTGTAAAATACACAATGTTTTAATTTAGAATAAGTTAGATTATAAGAAAAACGATAAGTACTCATCTCTCTCTACTATCTGTTGCTGTGCCCGACAGGGTCCACGATTGTTCTTGAGCTAATGTTTACCACCTAACCATTGTGGAATGCAATAAAGTATTGAGTATTGGGTATTTTCGAAGACCTCTGGGTATGAGAAATTCAGATTTTTCTTTTGGACGTCACTATTTGGACTACCCTACCTATAGGTCAATCCCATACACGTTTTGTTGCAAGTCTTTGTAGAAACAAGAAACACTTGTCTAAAGTAACCGTCATGAGAAGCTATAAATTTTGTAAACAAGTGTTCAGGAGTTCACAACATTTGGACCAACAAAAAAACATGAATTTGTTTAAGATTTAATAAATTATTAAGTAACAAATATTAATTAACATATATTATTTAAGAATAAATATTCGTCAGATTCAGATGTTTCCATTTCTGTGTCAGAATCAGTGACATGTTTCACGAAGCTGTCTACAGTTTTATCAATCATCTCATCGATTTTGGAATAAAAATTATCTTCTTCCTTGATAACATGCTCCACACAACGCTTCCAATTTTCCGAAGTAATCTGCAGCAATTACAATTACAATCCCTGCGACGGACGCGTTCCGGTACCAAGAAACACAAACGATAGCGCTTTGCGTCGTTAAAATATGATCCGACTAAATTAAATAGGTTGTTACTTTCATATAACCCGTCTATATTTCATGTCGATTGAATATGGTCAATTTATTATTATCTCGCAGTATAAAATGTTTACTTAGTAAAAGATGTTTGTTTACATAATTTATAGCTTCTCGTGACATAATAATTATAGTGAGGCCGTCGAGAGAATGCATTCTTGACACCTCGTGTCAGTTTCATACTAACGAATATGCGTTTTGCGAATTCGATCCTTAATACAATTAGTAATTGTCCATCCGACAGGTGACAGGAACGCATTTTCTCGACGTCCGGACTCTAAGTCCTCAGATTTTATGGTTACAAACACAAACAAATGAATGAGCCTGATCATTTTGGTCGGTTCATCCTTGATTGAAGTATACTCTTGTATCACAATACTTACCGCATTAATTTGCAAACTCATGCGGTTTCTCCAGTAAATCAGAGCGGTGTAAGGGACTCTGCAGCCCACACCAGCCAGCAGTACACAGGCAGTAATCCTCAATGCTCGACTTCGGGCCCTGGCAACTGATTGACCGCCTCCACGGGACGAAAGTTCCCGAACACTGCATTCTAGACGCCACATTATTGTAGCGTACTGTAAAATAATAATGAAAATTATTAAAAAAAATAAAAAATCCGACTGCAAAAACACACAACTGAAAAGAGAAAAACAAGCATATAGCTTATATAGAATGTTGGTATCGCAGGCGGGGAACAAACAAAAGTGACACCATATATTTTCAGGTGATTGGTTTGTCCCGCCATCGCGCCAGTAATACCAAAATTCTATACATTATAATGCTTGTTTTTCAGTTATGTGTTTTTGCAGTCGAGTTTTTTGTTTTTTGAATATTTTGCTTCATTTCAATCTTTTTAGTTTTGTTAATATAATACTTATGTATATTACCTATATACATATTTGGAACTGACTCATTACTAGCTTTTATTTGATATCAATATTGTTGTAATTTATAAACTCAAACTTTTCAAGCATTTATTTCAATTAAACCAATTACAGGCACTTTTGAATTATTAAAGAGTCAGTCAGTTAGTCAGAAAATTGAAGCTAGTCGCCCATTCCAAAACTCTATGGAGATGAATGGGCAAGAAACTCCATGGACACTCTTTTAAATCATATATTTAAAAAAACCTTTCCCTCGCTTCTTTTTGTATTTCCAGATGTAATATATAAATATTATATAGCCTATGTCACTTCCACAATTAAGATGAATCTAATGACACCTCATAAATGTTAAAATCCATCAAGCCGTTTAGGCTACAGAGCGTGCCAAAGAAATAGACATACCTACATACAAACATGCATATACAGGGTGTAAGGGACAGCCCTCCGCAAACTAACAGGGTGCATTCAGCTCCTTATTTTGAATCATATTCCACCGGAAATATTCTCAGGAAAATTTTCATATTTTTATCGTATTTTCAGTTACTATTCCTTTATTTCAATGTAAATTTACATTCTCTGTACGCATCACGCCATTTATGTAAATAAAACAGGTAAAATAAAAAAATCAGCAATGGACGTTGAAATACTCGGCGGCCGAAGGCTCGCTGCGCTGCAGTTCGCTACGCGCGTTTTGCTACTGTAACGATACATTGCGTGTGAGGTAATAAAACAAATCAGGTTTATTGGATTCCCATAACTTTCCTGAAAAAAAAATCATGTACCGGTCATCTTAGTACGATATACTGAAGTCACCCCATCAGTCTGCGGAGAGCTGTCCCTTACACCCTGTATACATACTCTCGAAAAACATTACCCTCTTGGGGCAGTCGGGCAAAAAGAACAAACACCTGAAGATAGAGCTTACCCGGCCATAATAATATGATCTTTGATCAAGATGATCGAACTAGGCACATTCAAATTAAGAAAAAGTTCAGCTTTGTAGCTTGTTATCCCTATCGTTACCTGTGTGTCACGCAGGCGATGCGATGCGACGCGATGGAGTGGGTCGGAGAACAAGAAATTTTACGCGGATGAAGTCGCGGGCAGTTAGTTATATATTTATCGAGATTTAAGGCTCCTGCAAACAGGCGCGACATGCGACGCGAATCACGCGCGACACAAAGGCTCCGCTCGTCGCGTGACACATCGTATTTGTGTCGCGTGCGATTCGCGTCGCGTGTCTTGCCTGTTTGCAGGAGCCTTAAATCTTGATAAATATATAACTAACTGCCCGCGACTTCATCCGCGTAAAATTTCTTGCTCTCCGACCCACCCCGTCGCGTCGCATCGCATCGCCTACCGGCGCTATTACCTCGTTTTCGCTTAGCGTTGTTTCTGGCTTTTTTTCTTTTTGCTCAGTTTCTAGGGGTCCTAGCGTGATGTTAATTAGCCTATAGTCTTCCTCAAGGATTGGGCTATCAAATGAAAAAGGAATTTGGAAATCTGACTGGCAGTTCCAGAGATTACCGCGTTCAACTTTGTCTCTGTCACCTCTGACAAATACAAAAAAATAAACAAAATGTTCAGCTTTATTATTAGTTTAGATTACGTCGTTTAGAGTACCGTCTAATCTAACTAGCCTGTATTGTCCCACTGCTGGGCAAAGGCCTCCCTCTCCTTAGAGTACCGTAATAATGTAAAATCTATAAGTAGACCAAATATTAAATATTTGTTCTTCGTACAAATTTTCTATCTATAATCGTAAATCAATCAAAATGTATGCTACAAACACCAAAAAAATTAAAAAATTAAATTAAAATAAAATGGGTGTCAACACAAAAAGCGGATGTGCTTATTTGCAAAAAGTAGTCATAAACTTACAGTGACAACCATTAGACCAAGTGGCACCCATACTATGAGCATCAATAAGAAATGCCAGTAAATTCCAAGTACTCGAACATCTTCCACACAGTAAGACTCCAAGTAGTCCTTCCACGGCCGTTCCTGTAAAGATAAGGAAATTCGTATTTCATTGTTTTCATAACTTCAAGGAGAACTCGAGACACGAGAGTAGAAAAAAATACTTTTTTGCAAAAAAAATCAACCGACTTCCAAAAAAAAAACACTACAAAGTGAAAAATTACTTTAATTTCGGTAGTCGGTATCTTTGGATCTGTATTTTTGGTTCTTGCCACAGTCATTTTTCACTTTGTAGTGTTTTTTTTTTTGGTAGTCGGTTGCTTTTTTTTTTTAAAAAGTTTTTTATTTTTCACTTTTTAATGGATCGGTTTGTAATTTATCTAAGTTACAATAGCCTAATGACAACTGCTCATCACCTTTTACAAAATATTGCTTTTCCCGATGCTGGGACGTTAATTGTTGAGGAGTTCTCCTGGTACTACACCATCCGCTCCACTTCACCATATGCTTTGTGACGAGCATAATTTGCTTAGCAACCGTTTCAAAGTAATCGAATCGCAACCCGTGAAATACTTATATCTGTGGTCTTCATCATCAGTTCCCAAATGGTGGTTCCCAAATGGTGAAAAACTCGATACAGCTTGTTTAGATAGGGACGAGACAGTTTATGTGAAAAATCTTACTTTGATTTATATACTCGTACTTGAAAATTGGCCCGAATGCTTATCTGAATAAATGATAAGATTGTAATCATTCATTTTCAAAAACGCGGGAAAAAATTAGGGGAAAGTACGAAATCCCCACGGACAAAGTCACGGACGAAGTGCTATTACAATATAATATATGTGACTTACTACATATTCCCTCTTCAATGTCCATGGCAGGGATAAAGCACAGGAACCAACCCACGTCGCTATGATTATCCTAGGAGCGGCTTTTATGGTGACCCTTGCTTCTGCTGTCAGAGCTGCAGCTGCCAGACGGTCATAAGATACCAGCAAAATCGCACAAACACTTGATAGTAGGAAAGATGCTGAAAATTTTGAAACAGTAAGTGAATTATTAATTATAAGAATCTTTAGACATTTCAACATTAGTTATTAAAAGTTTACCTAGCTTTATCATTTTAAATTATATTTTTTAGTCGCTTTGTCGCGGTTGGTCTTTGGACCCCTCCGTGCCTCGGAAAGCACGTTAAGCCGTTGGTGCCAGCTGTCATTCGTGAATTCTTTGATAGTCGTTACCGGTCGTCAAAAGCCCGAAAGTCTGACAACCAGTCTTACCTAGGGGTATCGTATTACCCAGTAACTGGGTTGTGGAGGTCAGATAGGCAGTAGCTCTATGTATAATACTGGTATTCAGCGGCATCCGGTTAAACTGGAAGCCGACACCAACATAGTTGGGAAAAGGCTAGGCAGACGATGGTCATTTTAATTTTTATTATCTTAGATGGAGCCATAACTGAGACCATTTTGGTTAAACGCAATATAAGACAAAAAAAAAATTATAGCTTTAGCTGGAAATAAAAATGTCAAGCTGCATGTTTCTAATAAGTCACTAAAATAAATAGGAGGCAAAGACATCCGCTTAGAAAGACCACAAAGTATGCTTACATAACGTAAGATACATAATTAGCCTATAATGTTCCCACTGCTGGGACACAGTCCTTTCGGTGAATGGGAGTGGACCGTAATCCACCACGCGGGCCTAGTGCGGGTTGGTAGATGTCACATATCTTCGAATTTGTTCTAGAATATGCCGATTCCGTTTCCTCATGATGTTTTCCTGCACCGTATTGAGAGCAGTGGTTACGAAAGTAGGTTTACCTTGCAAAAATCCTTCAAACCGGCAACCAAAATTCTTCAAAACATACGCTTGGAAGAAATCTCTGACAAGCATGAACCAGGGGCACAAAATCAGCGTCAGCAGGTCAATCAATGCCAAGTTCCCGATCAAGAAGTTACTGGCAGACCAGAGCCATTTGTTTCTAATCAATACGATTAATATGATTGAATTCAGAGAGATCCCTGTTATGCCTATAACCAGCATTGCTGTAGTCTTCAAAGCAATTTCTTGGGCTGGCTTCACATGCCATAGCGTATTCGGGAATGGCTCTTGTGATGTGTCAAACTGTAAGCAGATGTATTCATTCATTGTAGGACTTGAATTAATCCGCCTAGTATTGATTTGTGGTCTTATCTTATCGCGTTTTTATGCCTTACTTCGTACAATTTAATAAAAACTACTATTTACGGGTTTCAGAAAGTTGTTTGGGTTAGCGATTTCAAGACTTGTTAGATTCTTTAAGTATATATACATGATGATGCTACACAATCAAATCT
This sequence comes from Fissipunctia ypsillon, assembly GCA_947568875.1. NCBI lineage: Eukaryota > Metazoa > Arthropoda > Insecta > Lepidoptera > Noctuidae > Fissipunctia > Fissipunctia ypsillon. The sequence continues at coordinate 17,531,476 of OX387660.1, read as the reverse complement.
TTTGTCAAAAATTCACGAGATGCATCGTTGAATAAGATAAGTGACAGATCATCAGTAGTATAGATGATATGGCTAGAAAGGGGTTGACTACCGAGATGATGACTAATAGAGAAGTAAGTATAATGGAAGAAAAAGACATGTTGCGCCGACCCCAAACAAATTGGGGCAAGGACAGGAGAATGACGATGACGATGATGTTGAAGTAAACAACTTACATTTTCCCAGTCTATTTCATTCACGTTACGATTTTCCATGTTTGTTACTTTATCACGTAATTCAATATTTTAACACGCTACCTGTAATCAAACTTGAAATGTATGTATAGTCGCTGTAAAACCACGTTTAAACTTTCTCTTTTTAACTATAACACAATAATCTACAGCCAAATCTTCACCTTATATTTTTTCTGCTTCTTTTCCAATTTCACAAAAATATCCAATACCACCAAAAACATGTCCTGCGAACTATAAATATTATTACTGAATATTCATAGGGAGTGGTTATTCCGTACTCGAGATAACATTGGTTTAAGGTATTCCATTACCGTGAAAGCGTTGTTATCTGAAAGATGATTGATAGGAGTGAAATAACGAACTCTGATGACCAAGGTTACTTTTACTGATTTAGGATATTAAATATCAATTCGGGCATTATCGGTATGAAATGCAGTGTAGATGAAAATGTACTGGCTGGTATGGTAGTTAATTATATTTTGTTGTACGAATCGTCTGTACGAGTAGTACATGTTTTGATCCTGTACCTATCTTTGTTTACTTCTTGTTGTATACATTGTATTCTTGCTTTATACATTTACCTATTCAATGCTTGTCACACTTGTAATATCTGCAGTTTCATTTCAATATTGAATCGTTTTCTGTTTCAAGTCATCGCTCCAACTTTTAATAGAGTCTGGTTGATTTTTTGACAGTGACACTTACATTACATCATGCCTGTTTTCCCCGAATGGTTAGGCGGAGGTGTAAGTACCTAGCATAGTAGGTACACCTACATTTTACTGGTAATGTTTAACTTATATTTAACAAGGGCGAGCCTTTTTGCCTATCTATTCAATACGGACATAACACAACAACAATTACAAAGTAAAAGAAAATAATTGCATTCAACCGAGCACAAATTCAGACTCCAGGTTGCTACTGAGAAATTTTTGGGGGAAAAATCCACTATCTAACACTTTTCACGATCTGGGAATCGAACCCAAGACGTCATGCTCAGTAGCAGTAGCGCACGTGAGAAATAGACTAACAAAGCAGTTAAGGAAAAACAAAGATATGAATGGTTATGAAATAGTTGTTACCGCCATCTACCAAGTCAAATGTGAACTTAGAAATCTCGTTTGTGTTTTGAGCTACTACTACTCTTCTCAACCATTTAGGTACAGGCAGCCATTTGAAGAGCGCAAACAGTTCCAGTATCTACCGCTAGATGTCGTTCCATCCAATCAAGAACAAGGACAATAGTCTTCAAAAAATATATGTGTCGGAGCGTTCTATTTAATTTAATTTATCTCAATGGTAACACTGCGTTGAATCGATTCAATAGTGGTTATTTTATTTTAATGGCAACATTGTGCTAATGTCATTGACATCTGTCAGTGGTGCGTTCGTTCATTCGAGACTTCACTTCCTCTCGAGACAGCGCCTGCGCCGTTTGTGCGCACTGACAATAAAAATACAACATGGCGGACAACGAAAACGAGTACGTGAATACTAATCCATCTGAATCTGCAACAGCAGCGATGGGATCGCTTCCACAATTATCCTGCGATTCTATCGCGACGCCAGCTACTCAAAATCACGGATATTTTACGCCGGGACACGATAATCAAGAAAATATAGCGGGTAGACCGTCAACGTCAAACAACAATCAACCTGGTACACCTACCCCTGAAATATGGACGGAATTTTTTCAAAATATGATGGCGGGTTTCCAAAATTCCAATCAGAAGACCCCGAATGCCACTGTATCAAGAAAATTGAAGGCAAGTGAGATTTACGTGCCGCCATTCGACCCGGATGATTGTCAATTCACTGCAGCCCAGTGGTGTGAGGAAATTGACAACCATGGGAAAAACAATTCTTGGACAGATTATGAAACCCGGAATGCTGCGTTTACCCACCTACAAGGACGTGCGAAAAAGTGGGCAGCGCGTACGTATCCTTTGTGCAAGACTTGGGAAGATTTGAAGGAGCGACTCACTCGACAGTTTGCCACAACAAAGAGGTTCCACGATCTATTTCGCGACATGGTGGAGTACAAGAGTGAACAGGCGGTGACGTACATCGAGTATTCGACCAACAAGTTGGCGCTGATAGATCGTCTCGAGACTGGCTGGAGCGAACCAAATAAAATCGAGGTAGTGATTTCCGGTGTCGTGGATGTCCAGGTACGTTCAGAGCTGCTTAAAAATACGCCGACCGATTTTGTTACACTTGACAGACATTTAAGTACGTATCCTAACATCAAAAGCCTTAAGCGTCATTTTAATAAGACAGTAAGTGAGCCTGAATCCTGCAGTTCTAAACGACCTAAATTTAATGAGAAATCTGTAGACAGGCGCTGTCATTATTGTAACAAAATGGGTCACTTAAAACGGCATTGTTCTTTGTTTCGCAATAAGATGAAAAGTGAGGGCGCCACTCAAGCGCCAAACGATAAACCTAGTGATAAGCCTGCTCAATGTTCTTATTGTCTTAAACCTGGACATTCTGAATTTACTTGTTTTTCAAAACAACGCGATGAAAAATCAAAAGATTCTAAAGACTCAAAGTTGAAAACAAAGTCAGTCAATGTTTGTTCGTCTTCTAATGATTCTTTAATTGAAATGCGGGTAGGTGGCTACAATCTGCAAGCATTAATTGATAGTGGTTCTGAGTGTTCTCTTATTAAAAAGGAGATAGCCGATTGTCTACCAGATAAGAAAGAAACCTCGTTTACACGCCTCACGGGTATTGGCTCGGTACCGTGTTTTTCGTTTAAAAGGATGACATCTTATGTTGAATTCGACGGTTTTCATACTGAGATCACGTTTATAATTGCCGACTCCCATTTGTTACCGCATGACGTAATTCTAGGCAGAGAGTTATTTAAAACCCCAGGTTTAGTTTTCACCCTTAACAGCGACGGGGCTAAAATAACACGTGATGTCAGTATCAATGTTTGTCTTACTCAAAATGCAAGCTTAGATAACATCAACACGGATTTGACCGAAAAGTGTGATATTGATAGATTGAAGTCTATATTGGAAAAGTATAAAAATAATTTTGCCAGTGGTAATTCTCAGTCTACCGTTAGTACAGGTCAAATGCAGATTAAACTCAAAAATCCCGATAAGATTGTTCAACGAAACCCGTATCGTTTAGCTCCATCCGAGCGAACTATAATGCGTGAAATAATAGCCGACTTAGAAAGTAAGGGTATAGTGCGAGAAAGTTCTTCACCCTTTTCGAGTCCTGCCTTGCTCGTTAAGAAGAAAGACGGATCTGATCGCCTTTGCGTAGACTATAGGGAACTCAATTCTAACACTGTTCGTGATAGTTATCCCCTGCCGCTGATATCAGAACAGATTGATGCCCTTGGTCAAGCCTCCTTTTTCTCTAGTTTAGACATGGCTTCTGGATTCCACCAAATTTTAATGGCATCCCAGAGTGACATCGAAAGGACCGCATTTATTACCCCAGATGGTGTATGGGAATACCTCAAAATGCCGTTTGGACTTTGTAATGCGCCTTCAGTCTATCAGAGAGCCATTAATAAGGCACTAAAAGGACTAAAAGACAAGGTAGCGCTTATCTACATGGATGATGTCCTTGTATTTTCTAAAAACAAAGAGGAGGCATTCCAAAGTCTAGAACGAGTGTTAGGTGCCTTATCAGAGGCCGGTTTCACTTGCAATTGGAAAAAATGCAAATTTTTGAAGTCCTCTGTAGAGTACCTGGGTTATTTGATTAGTGATAACAGCATCAGACCGAATCCTGAGAAGATAAGGGCCTTGGCCAAAGCTCCTTTACCTACTTGCATTAGGGAACTGCGCCAATTCAATGGTTTGGCTGGATATTTTAGGAAGTTTGTGCCTAACTTTTCCTCCATTATGGCACCCCTATACGCCCTTACTAAAAAGGACGCGAAGTGGAATTGGACTGTTGAACACACGAAGGCTCATGCTACTGTGGTGGGGTATCTGACTTCCGCCCCTGTGCTGATGATTTTCGATCCCTGTAGGCCAATCGAGCTTCATACTGACGCGAGTTCGATTGGGTACGGAGCGATCCTTTTTCAAAAAGATGATAATCAGTTAAAGGTTGTCGGATATTTTAGCCAGAGGACAACAGAGGTGGAAAGCAGATACCACAGCTACGAGCTGGAGACTCTGGCCGTGTTTAAAGCGTTAAAACACTTCCGTCACTATTTGCTTGGTAGGGAATTTAAAGTTATTACGGACTGTAACGCTTTAAAAGCGTCACGCCACAAGCGAGAACTTTTACCTCGCGTACACAGATGGTGGGCGTATATGCAAACTTTCGACTTCGAAATAGAGTACCGAAAGGGTGAAAGAATTCCGCATGTAGACTATCTTAGTCGCAACCCAACCAGCTGCAAGGAGGTAAATGTTTTACGTGTAAATTGTGAATGGTTACAGGCCGAACAAAAATTAGATCCCGATATTAAGCGCATTATAGATTCTATAGAAAATGACACAATTGATGCAAACCTTAGATCATCCTATACGTTAAAAGATAGTTTACTTTACAAAAATTTCCAAGTCACCGGTAAAACGTTAAGCAGAATTATAATCCCAAAAAATTTCCGTTGGCAAATAATACAGAGATTTCACGACGAGTTAAAACATCTTGGCTGGGATAAAACTTTGTCTAAATTAAGAGAGCATTTTTGGTTTCCAAACATGAGCGCTTCAGTCAGGGCATACATTGACCATTGTCTGCCGTGTAAAATAAATAAAAATCCTTCTGGTAAAAAACAATCCGCTTTACATCCTATTGACAAAATTGCAGAACCATTCCACACTATTCACATTGATACTAGCGGCAAATTAACTGGTGGAAGGATTTCTAAAGAGTATGTGATCGTTATAGTAGATGCTTTCACAAAGTTTTGTTATTTAAACGCTGTCAAAGATTTAACTTCTAGATCTGCTTGTGAGACCTTACGGAATTTCGTTCACATATTCGGAACTCCCAAGCGAATTATCTCTGATCAGGGCACTTCTTTTACTGGACAAGAGTTCCAAAGTTTATGTAAAGAGTGGTCTATTGACTTTCATGAAATTGCCAGCGGCGTCAGTCGAGCTAACGGCCAAGTAGAACGCATTATGTCCGTGCTAACTAACTGTTTTACAATCGCTGAAAATCATGAAAATCGGTCCTGGAAATCTGTAATTGGCGAGGTTCAGTTAGCGTTAAACTGCACCATTTCTAAAAGTACGGGCAAAAGTCCATTCCAGTTGTTGATAGGTTGTAATAAGAGCCCACCAAGGTTAAATTGTCTTACGATGCTTCCTGATATTCATGATGAACAGAATTTAATTAAAATAAGACAAGAGTCAAAAGATAGGATAGACGAGCAGGCAAAAAGAGATAAAATTCGTTACGACGCTAATAAAGCTGTGATTCGTCCTTTCGTGGTAGGCGATTTAGTTCTAGTTCAAAGAAATCCCCGTGTGATTAATAAGCTGAGTGAAAAGTTTAATGGTCCGTGTAAGATCACTAAAGTCTGTCCAAATGAACGTTATACGGTTGAGCCAATATCTGGAGGACGCAGCCAGTACGTATGTCATGAACGACTACGTAGATACCCCGCGGCCTTGCCGGAAATATCTGAATGTCTGGGTTCTAATAACTCTATAGAGGAGAATAATTAATTTTAAAGTTGTTAATGTCTTTGGATATTATTTTGCTAATACAAAATGCGATAGTTGATTGGGAATATGTCTTAGAATGCCCGGAAATTATTGTATTGTCTAATTATTGTTGAATTGTTAAAAAAAAATTTGATTTTGTTGAATTTTGATTTGGTTAAACGTAGATTTGAGCTAATAAATGATCTATGACGTTAGCCAAATGATGAAATGTTTTATTACACACTGAAAGCTCTAACGCTTTGTTTGCTTGTCGGACTGGGAGCCTTGCCTCTTTGTCCGAATGAAGAGTTGAAAGCTTGTACGCTTTGCAGTATGGTTAAGCTGTGGTTAGCTTTGATCTTTGAATAAGTTGAAAGCTTGTACGCTTTGCAGTAAGATTGACCTGTGGTAAGCTTTGATCTTTGAATAAGTTGAAAGCTTGTACGCTTTGCAGTAAGGTTAAGCTGTGGTTCGCTCTGATTTTTGTATAAGTTGGAAGCTTGGACGCTTTGCTTCGTGATCGAAAGTAAGATTTTGGTCGATTCTTGAGTAAAATTGAAAGGTGCAACGCTGTTACTGATATTTAGTGGATGTTGAAAGCTGTTACGCTTTACAATACTTTGACATTAGAAAAGCGTTTGAATTCAAACAACGATTGGTTCGGATCTTGTTTGACTTTTGTCGGTGTTACTTGGAAAGAAAATCCATAAAGCAACGCGAGAGCGCGTTGTATTGCAGAATGGCCGTGTCGGAGCGTTCTATTTAATTTAATTTATCTCAATGGTAACACTGCGTTGAATCGATTCAATAGTGGTTATTTTATTTTAATGGCAACATTGTGCTAATGTCATTGACATCTGTCAGTGGTGCGTTCGTTCATTCGAGACTTCACTTCCTCTCGAGACAGCGCCTGCGCCGTTTGTGCGCACTGACAATAAAAATACAACATGGCGGACAACGAAAACGAGTACGTGAATACTAATCCATCTGAATCTGCAACATATGATATTATCAATAAATTGGTAACATAAAGGAACTTAAAAAATAAAAAGCTCTAAGCATGCTTGATTCCGGCCGAATAACATTAAAAAAAAAATTATGTGCAAGGAGGGAAATGAATTTGTTAAGCAAATTGATACCCTACGTCAATTTGCCGCGTTATTTTCATTTCATACAACTGTCAAAGAATGACAGTAATTGGGTGATCCAATTCATGAAATGACTAAGTCCATTTTTAACGCTTTTGAGCTAGCAACACTGGCTTGTTAATTTTTTCATTCCCTTTCGAATGGTCTATTCAAGATTCTTGGGAAAAATCTCTAAGTGCCATTTTCGAAAGTATAAAAAAACAAAAAAAGACGGATCTTCCATTCATAAAATCCCTATGTCCAAGAAATCACTAAGTCGTAAGTTTTTTCGGAAGAAATCACTAAGTCCATTGATTTTTGTTTAAGTCCTAATGGCAACCCACGTCATTACGTCAAATTACATGACATAATTTTTTCATAACGGTTTTTATAACTTGTCACCGAGAAGGTTTTGTTGCGATTTTGTTTAAAATCTTATGTGTACGTGCGTAGTTAAGTTAAAATGAATCCTGATGACAAGCTGAAGAGGTGAGTGTTCTGTTTTACTAACTAGATGTATTTTTAAAAGGGTAATTTAGCTAAGACAGTTAGGTACCGATTGCGAAATTGTTTTTTTCATTAGGTTTATTACATTATTACAGAATAATGCAACAAAGCGGTCTCTTTGACTCTGGGGAAAGTACCACCAGTGATATTGGGGATTATTCTGCTTCATCTGAGGACGAATGGACACCCAAAAGAACTCGTGCTTTCAAAAATAATGTACCCGCTTTGAATAACGAACAGACACTGCCAATAAATTCACCTCAACTACCCTCATTTTCTGGCATTACACAAAAACACATAAAGCAGAATGAGACAGATTATGGCGATGGTATTGGCGATTATTCTGATTCATTTGTGGACAAATGGTCACCAGATGATTCAAGACGAAAATCGTCCATTACTATTTTGGCTGATGTACACCTACCCGTTTTCTCTAACAGGTACTTACCTTAAAGTTCCTTCTACCATAGGTAGGGCAAAACTTGGCTAATTGGTGATATGCAGCTATTCGGTGATAGATAATATGTGTTATATTACCAAGTTACTACTGACTTGATAAATGTATATTTTTCAATCATTATAGTATTTGCCACATTTTTAGATATAAGTTAGCAAAGCTTCTTTTGTCTACTATATTGCAGTAAATTTAAAAAATAATCTGATCAATGAATCGAATTTTACAAGTAAAAAACAAAACTATCACCGATTACCCAAGTTTTGCCCTACTCGTAGTGCATAAGACAAATAAAATTATATTTTTTCAAATGACAATCAACAGTAAATTTTACGATATCTACATATTTTGTTGCCGTAATGTAGGTCTTATTGTTTTTTTATAGTTTTCAGTTACGGCAAAGTGATCGTGCCTTCGAGAATAATGTACCCGCAAATTTGAACAACGAACAGCTATCTTCACCAGTTGATACTTTACCACCAATAAATTCTACACAACTACTCCCATTTCCTGGCATTACACCAAAGCGCAAGAAACTAAATGAGACAAGTGGTTTATTTGAGTCCGAATCAAATTCAGAACAAGATTATACCGAAAGTTTCATATCAAACCCTGAGTCTGGTTTGTTTGAACCTGTAGAAACTGAAACTGTAAAAAGTACAAGTTTAACTGAAATTGGCAAAAAGAGAATTTCTAGACGAGACCAATGGGAAAGGACCAAAAAAATCAAAGGAAATCTTAAAAAACATTCTTTGAAGAATCTTCCGGATTGCCGCTGCAAGTGTAAAGATAAATTGAGTAAAAAGCAGGTTGAAACAACATTTCATAAATTTATTAATCTTGCAAGTCACACAGAACAAAATATTTATCTGCAAGGATGTTTACAGGAAGTAAATCCTAAAAGATTTCGTCCACGGAGTAAGGGAAGTGAAACGATGTCTAGGGCAAGAAGAGTGTTCGAATATGTTATTAATTTACCAAAGAAGTCCGTCAAAGTCTGTCAAAAAGCATTTCTGGCTATACACGGGATTAAACGAGAAAGGTTGGTATGTAAAGTCCAACATCAAGAAAAAGAAATTTCTGATGGTAGAGGGCGCCAAAGCAATCCCAAGATTGATGTAGAATCTGTAAATAAAGTTCATAAATTCATTGAGAGTTTACCAGCCCGTCAATCACATTACTCTCGTGCCTCTAGTAAGCATAGAAAGTTCTTAGATTCGCACTTAAGCATTGCTGAATTGCATCGAAAATTCAGTCTTGAATATCCTGAATGCATTGTGCTTTATGAAAAGTTTCGATGTATATTTAACCAAGATTTTAATATATCTTTTGGACAACCCAGAAAAGATATATGTACGACATGCGAAAAATTTAAAGCTGACATTACCTCTGCTGAATTCGCGAAAGATACAAATAAAGCAAGACTACTTAAAAGTGCGCATGAATTGCACCTGAGAAAAGCTGAGGCATTCTTAAAGACACTGTCTAAAGTCGAAAAAGAGAAACCATCAAACAGTTTATCACTATGCTTTGATTTCCAGAAAAATCTGCCTCTCCCTGTAACTAATATCACTGACGAATACTATTTAAGACAGTTATGGCTGCATAATTTTGGAGTGCATAATTTGTGTCAGAATACTGCAGCAATGTTTCTGTTTACCGAGAATTATGCACATAAAGGACCCAATGAGGTAATAACTGTACTGGAATATTATGTTACCAAAGAAAAAACGCCGAGTCAACACCAGTTAGATCTTTACTGTGACAACTGCTATAGTCAAAACAAGAATAGATATATATTCACCTTTTTGGATCAACTGTGCGCAAAAGGAGTTTTTGAGAAAATAACAGTCTCATACCCGATACCAGGACATTCAATGATGCCCATCGATCGTGATTTTGCTCTTATCGAAAGAAAAAGGAAGAAGTATGACAAAATATATACACCAGAATATTATGTTCAGCTCATTAAAAATAGTAAAAATACAAACAAATTTGAAATAGTATTCTTAGAGAAAAGTTTGATGAAGGAAAGTAGCCCTCACGATGTTCTGAAAGTAAAAGATTATAAAAAGCTGTATGATGGACGAATAAAAGCGAGTCTGCCTGGAATATCCAAATGCCGAAGAGTTATTTTCAAAAGAAATGGTAAACCACAGTTTGCTGTGTCTATGAAAGGTGAAGATTTTAAGCCGTTTTCATTATATAAGGTCGGTTACAGCAGATTAATCAATGAAACGCCCGATGACTGCTACGACGCACCCTTAACTATAAAGGCTGCTAAATTGCAAGATGTAAAGCGGTTACTAGAATCTGTTCCTGAATCGGAAAGGTATTTTTATGAGGATTTATTTAATGGAACTCGGGATCCCATAACTGCAGAATTCGATTCTGAAGAAGAAGTGGAATGATAGGCTGATTTTGTTTGAATGTTGTACTGGGTACTGCAATAATATATCTAAGTCCACCATTTATCACTCTAATATTCCTAAGTCCAGGAATTAGAAATAAGTCCATTTTTTTTGTTATTTTATTAAGAGACTCCTGTTACATCTATCGTTTTGATTACTTCAATAAATAAAACTACTTAGTTTGCGCTATAATATGTATTTAAATTGTTTTTTTTAACCAACGCATGTTATTTCAGCTGACATTTAAAACATAAAATTGTAAATATCTCAAATGTCACTTTTAGGACTTAGTGATTTCTTGAATTGGGCCACCCAATTGTAATTTGAATAAGGACAATTAATTTAAGTTGGTTTAGGAGTACTTCCATGTTCCTGAAATATAAACGGAATGCTATGATGTTATTGCATGTTTGAGATTGAGATTATAGAAACGATTTTATATTGTAAAAGCTTTGCCATACTCTCAATTATACATGGAATTCATATTAGCAGGGAAGATTACAAACTAGATACTTGAAATTGTAAGATTAATATATTTTTAGATAGATATACATACCTTGATATTATACAACAAAAAGTGTAATTAAAAAATTACGTGTAGGTGCTTTCCGTTGGGAAGTGTGTCTGTTTGTCGTCACGATTCACATCGTCACACACAATGGATTAATCTCTTATCTTCTCTAAGTTTTCTTTCATCCTTCGGATGAGCCCTATTTATTTTCGTTATCAAACTCATAACCTTCAAAAGATATTAATAACAAAAATCGATGAATTTTCTTAATTTTTTTTCCGTAAAATTTATCGTCAACACCGTCGTCTGACTGTGAGGCGTGCACTTTTGGATTTTCCAAATTTTCTTATTCAGTAAGTAGTGCAATGACAACATTACAGTGGTCATTCAAAAGTTACTTTTTTAAAGTGGAATTTGAAAGAACTCCATCAGACACACGCACACTAATGTGCGTGTGTCTGGTATCTAGCAATTCAACCATTTATTTCGAAATCGTCAAATCTTTAGTATATGACCAGTTTATCACGAAACGGTAAGCGTATTTTAATGAAGTCCAAAAATTCATTGTTTTCAAGTTTCACATGAACAAATGCGATTTTGATGTGTGGCATTGAGATGAGAAGATACGTGTGAATGTCACTAATGCTAGATTTATCTTGTTAGATGATTGTTTTCAACAAAAGCACCAAATTATTTTACCTGTTACGAGTGTCTGTAAATTATTTGTGATTTGGAATGTGTGCCATCGAGGTAGACAAGAAAATAGCTGTTTACTTTTATGAATACTGTGATGTATATATAGTTATACATAGTAGATTTATTTTGTGTATTATTAAGAGGAGAGAATCATCATCTGCCTTCGTCTGCAGTTGAAAAAAAGCCAGCAGATTTTACATGAAACAACTGCCTATCTGACCTCCACAACCCAGTTACTGGGTCACACGATACCCCTTGGTAAGACTGGTTGTCAGACTTTCAGGCTTCTGACTACCCGTAACGACTGTCAAAGATCTATAAATTACAACCGAGACCTAGGCACGTAGGGGTCTCGATATATGTATATAATCCATGGACCGATATTGGCAAGCGATCCGTGTGACTTGAAGATCGATCCGTGTGACTGTTATAACTTAGCCACGAGCTCCTCATGGGAACAGAATTATCTTCAGAAAATAGTGGTTGTGATTCACAAGATACAACTACTCTCATGGTGTGAAGTGTGTGACTCTTGACAGATATTAGTTATCTCTCGGATGTCAATCTCCATCGTTAAAGGTGTTACTGCGATTATTAATCCATCTACCGATCATACTCAGAATCAGAACGTATTTATGTGTTGGCATATAGTTTTACATACTGTAATGTTAAAATAATGTTATAAGTTGAAAAGAAAAGAAAGGAATAAAGAAAATATGTTTATTTGCGGTAAGACATGATCCAAAGAAAAAAACATTCTATCAGTTTTGTACAGGTGGTCAAATATTATCATAGCTAAGTACAATCCATGGAATTAGTCGGATAACTCGTCAAAAAGTAGGGAGCACCTGATTTTTTTTAGCAATGTCGGGTTTGGTCCCATATGTAGTAAAAGTTGTTCATAATGGTCAGATCAATGACCCCATAGAGTTATGGGATGTCAAAAGGAACACGTTATACAGGATAAGTTTAAAAGGAGTGCGGATATTTCAGCAGGTAATCAGGTGCATAAAACTGAACAACTTTCCGCAAGGAACATAGGTCGAAATCTAAAAAATAAAATTCAACTTCTCATACAAACATAAGTCACGTGACCAGTCACTTTGTATGAAAAGTCGATTTTCAATTTTAAGATTTCGACCTATGTTCCTTGGGGAAAGTTGTCCAGTTTTATGCACCTGATTCCCTCCTGAAATATTCGCACTCCTTTTAAAATTATCCTGTATAGTCTTGGTACAATCAATTTTAAGATTTCATCATATTAGTCGCGTGTCATTTGAACCCCGTAGGTACATAAAAAGTCAATTGTTTACTAATTGTGTCGGCAAATACGGATGCGAAAGCAACAAAAAAAGTCCAATATTAACTAAATTAGGTAATCAAGTCAGGTATTCATTAGTTTAATGTGGTCAATGTCATAAAAAAAAAAACTGTGTACATATGTAACTTTAGCAGAAACCTTACAATTACCATGCTTAATCGACAAAACTCTTTTAAGAAAAATTATTTGGCACATCAGAGCAAGATAATCAAATACCTACTTACATACTTCCATACCATAATAGCTGTAAAATGGTTTGTCCTCGTCTGAGCACAAAATAAGACAATATTACGGCAATTTGGTATGTGTAATGTATCCTTATATCATTGTTTTGTGATCTAAATGACTGCCAACAAAATTACGCTTGTAATAGTGAGAATATTCCATTGTTTTTTGAGCTTGATTTTGTTTATGTTGGTCATATTACTTGTGAGATATTTTGCACTAACTTTGAAATCAACCATCGACTTGAAAAGTAATTACTTTTACTTAAACATATCAATGGAGAAACCTCACTAGGTCCACCTTAATTATTCTTCTCTCACGTTTTTATTATTATCGGCATGAACTATAAAAGACTGAGTGGCTCGTGGCTAAGTAATAACAGCCACACGAGTCGATCGATCAGGTTAAGCTACGCTTGCCGCGGTCGACCCGTGGAAGGGTGACCATCTTTACATACCGAGACCCCCCGTGCCTCGGAAAGCACGTTAAGCCGTTGGTCCCGGCTGTCATTCTTTGATCTTTGACAGTCGTCAAAAGTCCGAAAGTCTGACAAGCAGTCTTACCAAGGGGTTTCGTGTTACCCAGTAACTGGGTTATGGAGGTCAGATAGGCAGTCGCTCCATGTAAAATACTGCTATTCAGCTGTATCAGGTTAGACTGGAAGCCGACCCTAACATAGATGGGAAAAAACTAGGCAGATTGATGAAATACTAGCTATATGCTAGCTACTATAAACTATAAAATAATAGCTGAACCTTACAAAACATAACCTGTAATCCCCGAAGGACTAGGCAGAGGTGCACCTATAGTACACCCACATTTCGCCAGTTATGTTTAAGTCCCATGTAACAGGGGGCGAGCCTATTGCCATCAACCGGGCATAAATTCAGACTCTGTGCAGAAACTTCTACCCTGATAATTAGAGCATACAAAATTAACATAGATCATACCTAGGCCCAGAAAAGAATATTCTGAACGATTCTCCTAAAAAAAAACTCCAGTTTCCTTAAAACAAAACGTCTTCAACTTTGCAATCACAACTACACCTCTGTCTGCACCACAACCTCGTAATGACACAGCGCCTCTATAATCCAAAGACAACGCAGAGCCGTGTAAATTCAACCACAATGTACAGAACCCTCCCTAAACATTAACACACAACTAATGAGTTAAATAAAGTTGCCATGATGGAAACATGAAGAAAGAAACGTCAACTGCGCACAATTATGTGTCTGGTGGTAGGATGTAGGAAGATTTTGGAATGGGAGATGAAAACTAAAATCCTAATTTTTATAAACTGGCTGTGCCCTATGCTAGCTGTAACTATGGAAGTCGTAAGATACATAATGCATTAAAATAACAGCCACATTTTAACAAAACTCCCTCGTCCCCCGACCCGCCGCGTTGTATCGCCCGTCCGCGCTATTAGGTACATCGTTTTCGCCTAGCGTTCTTTCTGACATTTTTTTATTTTCGCTCGGCTCCTAAGGGTCGTAGCATGATGTTAAATAGTTTATAACTATCCTCGAGAGTTGGGCTACCAAATGCAAAAAGAATTTATCAAATCCGACTTTTTGTTCACAATTTCATGGGTTTTAATTTTTTTTACTCCCTGTAACATCAGTTATCTGCCAGTGAAACAAACTAACAGACGGATAAAAATCTTAAAAATTGCTTTTTTGTTATAAGTACCGTGTATACTTTTACATGCATTTAGTAAAAGGTTGTTATTTTGACATTACAAACTGACACTTCAATTTCGGCAGGTTAAGGGCTCCCACACAAAACTGCGAATTTGCATTGCATCGCAGTTTTATGTGAGAGCCCCAAAGGTTTACCCTTAGGGCTCTCAGACAAAGCCCCGATCCGGCGCAAATTCGCAGTTTTGTGTGGGAGCCCTTGACCTGCTGAATCCGCTGAAGCAAAAAGGTGTCCCTGGGTTAAACCGGTTAACTATCTTTTTAGACCTATGTAACCTGCTTATGCATATGAAGTTTCATTAAAATAGGTTCATTCATTTCGAAAAACAAGGACTTGAAAGTTTGTATGAAATGCCGTACGTCGTAAACGCTCTTAAGTATAATCAGCCTATAGTGTTCCCACTGCTGGGACACAGGCCTCCTCTCGGTGAGAGGGAGGAGGGAAAAACAAAAGTGCTCTTAAGTAATTGGGCAAAATTGCAATATTGTCTGTGTAGTTTTGTTTCATAATTTCATATTTCTATATGTATTTTGCAGTGTCGCAGCTACAATTATCGTTAGAGGGAAGCCGAAGTAAAAATGGTTCAGTTATCATAAACTCTAGTTAGTCTCCGAAATTAAAGCCCTGATAACTCGCTGTAGCCTGATAGCCCGGAGTCTGGATTTGTGCCCGGTAGATGGCAATAGGCTCGCCCCCTATTACATGGGACTTTAAACATAACTGGCGAAATGTGGGTGTACTTTAAGTACACCTTTGCCCAACCCTTCGGGGAAACAAGGCGTGATGTTATGTTATGTTAACTCGCTGTAGTTCGGCTTCCTTAGTTACCTCCGAAGCGGTGCTGCGGACTACTGCGAGGGCTGGCTTATTTTGACACTGATTTTATATCGGAATTCTTTGTTTAGACAAAAAAAAATGTAAGCATTTTTGTAATGTTTTTTGCAGAAGAACAGGGGGCCAACCACCACCTCTTAAAGCAGTATTATTTTAATGTTACTTCAGTGTGAGACAGAGATGAAGCTGTACAGGACGTCTAGTTCCATCTCTTTTCCACACTCAAGTAAGATAACAATAATACTGCTTTAAGGTGAAAGCGCCAGGGTAGCCCGCGAAATTCAAATTTCCTTACGTTTTTTGTAATTTTCAGATCAGTATTAGGTTGTATGTTGATTGAAATATGATTCGCGACCGTAACAAATATGAGTTTACAGAATTATAATCATTAAAGTCATCAATACAACTCTCTAAGACCAAGTAAGTCTATTGAATGACTTTTTTTTATGAAATCTTAACATTTCAGGATTATACTAACTTAAGGAATTGTATTACTAATTCTAATATTATAATTCTATAAATACATATTTGCTACGGTCGCGTATCATACTTTGATCAACATACACCCAGACACTGAGCTGCAAATTGCAACAATCGTCAGAAAATTTGAATTTCGCGGGCTACCTTAGCGCTTCCCCCAAGTATAATACGTGACCGTAAAAAATATGTATTTACAGAATTATATAATTAGAATCAGTAATACAATTCCTTGAGTTAATATAATCCTGAAATGTTAAGATTTCATAAAATAGTCATTCCATAGAATTATTTGGTCTTAGAGAGTTGTATTGATGACTTTAATGATTATAATTCTGTAAATACATATTTGTGACAGCCGCGAATCATATTTTAATCAACATACAACTTAATACTGACTTGCAAATTGCAAAGAAACGTAAGAATATTTGAATTTCGCGGGCTACCCTGGCGCTTTCACCTCAAAGAGGTGGTGGTTGGCCCCCTGTTCTTCTGCCTGCAGTAGAATCTTACAGCATAAACAATTCTACTTACCTACTCCACTTTGATATCTGTTTATACTCTATGTCGCAGTTAATCGCGACAGACAGACTGCAATCGCACACTACGTCTCATTTTGTGTAACGGTGTTAATATTGTATTTAAAGTTTATTGTTTTCTGTTTGTTCTTAATAAAGACAGGCTATGATAAGAATAACGTGTTGTAGACTAAGCGCGAAGCTAAAATAAACCTACTACATTTGGCAAATGAATTGATAATTGTTTGAGAAGCTGTATCGAGTTCAGAAAACTCTTTAGTGGCTGTTCTGTAGGTTCCATTAATGTTGATGATAAATGATAAATGATTTTATTTCTGTAAGTAGGTTGATACAAACACTTTTACACGTCAAACATTTTTTTTTAAACTAGATGAGGCCGGCGTTTCCCATCTGACTACTCTGAGAAGAAAGGCCGAAACAAACTCAAGAGGTCACAGTCTCTTTTAAAGTCCAGACATAATCTTGGTCAGATCATGTGAAGACCATGTAGGTTGGTGTCTGAAATGGTCTTTTCAGGAAAGAACCACACAGGTTGAGTGGACCTGTCCAGTCAGTGCAAGCATCTGTCAGTAATCGTACAGCTCAACATAAAAGTTAAGGAGCTCAACGATTCGACGAACAATACCAAAGAAAGGACATTTGGGTAGGCCGCATAATTTACTCAAACTGGCAAGGATGACTGGTAATGATTCAAATCAAGTAATGCAAAGGCACGAAAGCATCATAATGAAGTAAAAAAAGCCATTTCTGGACATTGGCCTCCCCAAGAACTGCCACAACGACGTCTCTAACGCTTGCAACTGCTTAGCTATATTATTTCAAATTGTACACGGTGAAATTATAATAACTGAGAACCTCTCAAGGGGTCATTGTACTCATCATCATGAACAACTTTTACTGTGAGACCAACAAAATGTAAGAGGAGGAGGAGGTAGACCCCTTAAGAGGTTTTCAGTTATTCAGTTACACCTCGTAGTGTCCTAAATACCCAAAATAGTTCTAAATATGAACAACACTGGCACAGATAATATTAAAAATAATTTTGCACAATACAAAAATGGACGGCTTATACGGAAAGAACGTAATGAATGTTTACCGGTCATGCCCATGTCACGAGTGATCGAGTGACCTTTGTGTGTACCAGTGCATGGTATCAACTGGGACAGTCTTTATTCTGATGGAAAAGTAATCACACTTAAGCCAACAAAAAAAATTCAGCCTGACGTAATAGCAGAATGGGAAAAGGCAATGAGAAGAACTTTTTTACAAAAAATAAAAAAAAAAAAACGGCTTCGAAAAAAAAACACTACAAAGTGAAAAATAGCTTTAATTTCGGAATTCGGTGTCTTTGGAAATGTATTTTTAGGTTTTTGCCACCAGATTCCAAATTTATTTTTTACTTTGTAGTGTTTTTTTTTTTGGAAGTCGATTGTTTTTTTTTTATTTTTCACTTTTTAGTGATGGGTCGGTTTGTAATTTATCTAAGTTACAATAGCCTAATGTCAACTGCTCATCACCTTTTACAAAATATTGCTTTTATTTTTGAGGAGTTCTCCTGGTACTTCACCATCAGCTCTACTTCACTATATGCATTGTGAATTGCTTAGCAACCATATTCTAGTAATCGAATCGCAACCCGTGAAATGCTTATTATTGAGTAGTTCCGGTGACCATCTGTGGTCTTCATCATCAGTTCCACTTCACCAAATGATGGTTTCCGAGAGCAAATGCACGAGTTACTATAAAGAATACCCAAATTGGTATAATAACTCTCTGCCTGCGTCTGTGTTTCCAAACGCATACAACCCCGATCTCTTCAAAGTGAGAGTGAACAGGCTTCGTCTGGGTAAGCTCGCTCCCTCGTCGACTTTGTCTCTGTCATCTCTGATCTAGACTAGAGTCAAGAGCAAACCTATCTCAAATAAAAAAAAAAAGGAAGGATATTGGTTTTCCCAATATCCAGCACTAATGTTTTGGATTGATGGAATAATAATTAATTAGTCCCTCACCAACAACAAACAACAAGCAGAAACAAGCATTGGTTACTCCTGTGGCTTATTTCAGGATGTAATGATTAATTTACAATATTCCAAAAGCATACTATCCTGAAATAGGATTACATACATAGGTATTAGAAGAGGTCTCTTTTCGGATTCCATGAAAAACGACAAAAGAAAAGCAATGCTTCATTAAAATTTTTATATCATTGGAATTAATTTTGGAGACGTAATAAAATGTATATGAAACTGTTAATTTATTACTTCTTCAGATTTTCAATAAGACAGTATCAGTATCAGTAGTAGTAGTAGTAAGATAGTATGGCTCTCAAAACTACTAGACTCTTAAAGCCAAGAAGTTAAATAAAGCATAAACACATACACAGATATAAAAAAAAAACCAATTCAGAATACACCCGCATCAGAAAACCACAACTGTCGACAGCAATTTCGTACGAATGAGGTTGGCATACACGTCTCAATCCTTCCAAATCTCTTCTAAACTGAACCTTATTGCTTTGAAATAAGGGTTATGGGTCGGAAGGTAATTTTGCATATAATGGAAATCGTGAGGACATGTATACGTCTAGCACTTTGGAGTACTTTGCGACATTATGATTGTTGTTTGAGTTCATAATTGAGGCATATGGCGCTGTTAGCTTGATTGTGAGCGTTGAGAATGAGGGATTATTTTGGATTTTGACGTGTTAAATTCAAAAATCTTAATGGCAAAGAATGGGTGACGTAAAATCTGGTAATTTAGTAACAACATAATATCATGCCAGTAATCCACGAACGGTTAGGCAGAGATGTACCAGTAGGATATACACCCACATTTCTCTAGTAATTTTTAAGACCCATGTAATAAGGAGGCGAGCCTATGGGCACAAATTCAGACTCCGGGCTGCTACTGAGAAATTTCAGATGGGAAAACTCGTTAACACTTTACCCGACCTGAGAATCGAACCCAGGCCCTCATGCTCAGCAGTAGCGCATGCGATCACTAGACCAATGAGGCAGTTTATAATCTTCTACTACATAAAATATTCCTATCCCAAAAAAAATAAAAAATATTTGCACGACTGATAAGTCGAATATAGTGAGACTAAAATTATTTTACCATTTTATTATGTAAGTACCTATATTCTGACAAATAAATTAATTTCATTTCAAAACATACGAGCCGCAACAACTGTAGAACAACCTACCATAAAACACAAAATATGCTTGATAAGCAGCGAATCATCTAACAGGTTGTATACGATTGCCGAAAGAACTAATTTACGTAACTATGACATCTGTCATTATAGAAAACCCACGTGCGGATTGCGGCAAATTCTTCACAAAATTGAAGGGAAAGTGCAAAACTTTACGCACTCAGACTATTGTGTTATTTACATTGGAGAGGAAGACTTCCGGAAAACACACAACTATTTGGAATTAGTCATGTTTGTTAGAGAAAAGTTAATAGAATTGAGTCACACTAATTTTATAATTTGTTTACCAACGTTTAAATATATGATAGATGCAAACATAATGTATAATAGCCGCGTAGAAACATTCAATAACCTAATTTACTTAGATATACACACATGTAAATATGCATATCTACTTGACTCAAATCTGAATCTATCCTATGACTATGACACTTACAGCAAACGCTATGGAACCTTAAATAACAGTGGTTTAAATGTAGTTATATCAGATTTACAAGACCTGATTCTTAGCCTATGCAACCTGAATGCTACGCACTTAGAAGTGGACTGCCACTCTCAAATCAATAATAGTCAACATGATTTTTCTAATGATTCAAAACCGTCAAATTCTCAGTTTTTTCGTTAACTACCTTAACATTTTACACCAAAACATAGCTGGTCTAATTAATAAATCTGATACGCTGACTGTAAAATTAGTGGAATTAATGAACAAGGGAACTATAATAGATGTTCTTTGTGTTACGGAACATTTCATACAAACGGGTTATGAGAATGTGTTGCACATTCCGAATTTTTGTCCGGCTGCTTTCTTTTCTAGAAATACAAAGAGAGGAGGGACAGGTATTTTCGTAAGAGTAGGATTGCAGTTTGTAGAAATATCGGACATTGCAAAACAATCAGTTTCAGGCATCTTTGAATGCTGTGCTGTAGAAATAATAGCTTATAAAATTATTATTGTTTGTATTTATAGAATCCCAAAATATAACTACGAAATATTTTATGATAAATTGAATTATATTTTAAATAAAATCTGTCTATCTTCAAATAAGAAAATCGTCTTGTGTGGAGATTTTAATATTGATGTTTTAAAAAAAAACAAAATTACACTAGAACTGGAATACTTTCTTATGAAGTACAATTTAAAACTAGCGCTTTGTACTCCCACTAGGTTAAAAAGTCAAACCTGTATTGACAATTTTGCTCATAACTATCAAAAAGACTGTAAAGCTGAAGTTATAGACTTGATCCTTTCGGATCATACGTCTCAAATACTTAAAGTACCTATAAGCAAAACATGCAAACTAAAATATTGGAGAACAAAAAAGCAGGACACATGTATGGAAAACTTAATTACTTTTAAAAGACATCTCAGCTCTCTATCTTTTGTGAGAGTATTTGAAGCTAAGGACGCGAATGAAGCTTTTGACAATTTCATTGAAGATTTCATACTTCTGTACAGATTATGTTTTCCGGAACAAATTATAACTATTAAAACTAGCAAGAAAGTGAAATGGATATCGCGCGGAATAAAAATATGTAGTAACAAGCAAAGGCAGTTACTTTGGGCATATCGATTAAATGCAGATTCAAAAAATAAATTAGTCCTTAAAAAGTACACCAAACTCTATAGGAAAATTATCAATTTAACGCAAAAAGCACAAAATAATCATTTCATACATACTGCTCAAAACAAATCCAAAGCTACCTGGCAAATTATAAACAAATCTAAATTTTGTCTGCCATTAGAGCCCGTAATAAGCGTGAAAAGAGATAGTTTGACATTTACAGACCCCGTGGACATTGCAAACGAATTTAATAATTACTTCATTGACACAATTGAGAATAATGTTAAAGCTGACATCACATTAAATAATACGCATATAAACAATCAAACTGTAAATTCACTGTTCATGCAACCTGTAACAATTGACGATATAATACAAATAATTTGCAGCCTTAAAAACACCAATACTGTTGGATACGATGGAGTTTCCACAAAAGTATTGAAGTTTACCAAAGAACTAGTAGCACCTCCATTAGTTCATATAATTAACTTATGCATAGTTGATGGCGTTTTCCCGAACAAGCTCAAAACAGTAATAATAAAACCCCTATATAAAAAAGATGATAAAACAGATTTTAAGAATTATAGACCTATTGCAAAAATTCCAATTATTTCTAAAATTTTCGAGAAAGTAATCTGTAACTCGTTAAATGCCTATTTCGAAAAGTATAAATTATTTTGCACAGAACAAAAGGGTTTCCGTAAGAACACTTCGATAAATATGGCACTATTTGACTTGTTAGCTAACGTCATGCCGTCTGTCGATAAAAGAAATCCAGTCTGTGCCATTTACACTGATATGACCAAGGCTTTTGACTATGTAGACCATAAGATTCTGTTGCACAAATTAAATAGTTACGGTATAAGAGGGAACATCTTAAAGTTAATAAAATCATATCTGAGTAATAGGTTTCAATGCACGGAAATTTCTAGGATATGTCCTAAAACTAAATTAGAAACCATATACGTATCAAAACCAAGACATGTAAAATATGGCGTCCCACAAGGTAGTGTGTTGGGTCCGCCACTTTTCTTGATATATATCAATGATCTCCCGAAAGCAACAACCAACAAAATGGTTCTTTTTGCAGATGACAGTACAGCTATAGTAAAGTATACTAATTCAAATAATTATAATAATGACATTAATACTTGCTTAAGTGACATTATACATTGGTTAGATAATAACAATTTGGTTGTAAACCTGAGCAAAACAAAAGTCATGCATTTTTATCAACGCCGTGAAAACCCGAATGTTAGCATTTCCTACGCAGGCTGTGATATTGAAGAAGCTACTGAGGCTAAGTTCTTAGGCATTATGATTGATAGCCAACTCACATGGAAACCGCATGTAGAAGTACTATGTAAGAAACTTAGCAAATCCGCATATGCTCTTTTTCAACTCTCAAAGAAAGTTAACAATCGGGCTTGTTTAACAGCATACCATGGACTGGTTGCCTCTGTTTTGCGGTATGGCATTATTTTCTGGGGGCAGTCCACTGATAGGGAGCTGGTATTTAGACTGCAGAAGCGATGCATCAGGTCAATGTGCGGTCTTAAGACAACTGATAGCTGTGTTCCCTATTTTAAATCGTTAAAAATTTTAACTTTGCCTTGTTTATATATAATAGAAACGGCTTTGTTTGTGAAATGTAACCCACATCTATTTAAAAAATTATCAGAGGTTAAGAAAAATCCAATACGGACTCAATACATCAATCAATTATGTCAAGTAAAATGTAAAACCGCACTAATGAAAAAAAGTTTTTTTGGTATTGCCCCACTGATATATAATAAAGTACCTAATATTGTAAAAAATATGACCACATTAAAATTTAAAAGGGCGCTAACTGATTTTTTAATTATGAAAACTTATTACACGATTGATGATTTTCTTAATGATGATTCACTGACTGATTGACATCCTGTTACTCTGTTTGACATAATTATTGTGATCCTCTCATTGTATTTTCTTATTATTTTTATTTCTGTAATCACGCTGACATGTTTTTAGTATTTTAGTATAGTTTCCAATGAATTGACATTTATTTTTCATTTTTTATTTGTATTGTAAACCTTTGCATGCCCATGTGACGGTAAAATATGGAGAACTTACTATAAAAAACACCTATGTACTATACCCATGTTTGCAAAGAAATAAATGATTTGATTTGATTTGATTTGATTTGATTTCATTTCTAAAATTGATTTCAATGTTGCGATTAGTGTTTTTGCTTACAAACTCCAGTACCTAGGTACGCTAAGCTAATATTGTCCTGTAAATAATTATTTTGCTATACAGTTTTAGCCGAACTAATGAGGAGAGATTATTAAAAGAAGTCTCTCATCAAAACAGTTGCTTAAAAAAGAGCTTATTGAGAGGAGCATATACAACCTCATTTGCCTAGTGATAATGAACAAGAAGCAATCAACCAATCACAAATTAAGACTGTTTTTTTTACTAAAAATTCCTAATGTCCACATAAATCAGCTCATTCGTAACCAGACCATACAAAACACAAGTTCAAATATTAACTTAAATCCTTAAAACCTAAATCAATATTACAAAGAATCGCAGACAATTTTCAAATCTCCAGACTGAATGAAATCTAATAAAGTCTGGTGGCTGATAAAAATTCACTGAGACACACTGTATGAGAAATTAAACGTAATGATATGAAATGACGTGGAAGGGGGACTTGGTAAGCGGTGCGGATGTGTGGTTTCGTCTGTCTGGGGCATTAGGAAGTTATTGAAAAGTATTTATAAGTGGGTTTCTTTTAACTTATACCAATGGGGTTTTCATGAAAATTCACGCCACCAGTTTGGTGAAAGGTCTTCCATTTCGACAATGAATATAAAATATATGATGACGTTCATCATTCGTTTCATTCATTCGTTCATCATTCAGTCACTACTAAAAAAAAATTGGCGCTTTGACACTTTTGACAGGTGCCTGGACCTGGCGTCTCAGTGCTGCCACCTAGTGAAAGTCAGTTCAGAAAACCATCATTGCTAATAGTTAGGACTACGAATGGTAGGTAATTGAGGTATGCACGAATTTAATGTCCTCTCTATGAGTTACTCTATGACCCACAACCCCCAATTAAATATTTTTATGTTTTGCCATTAGATGTTTATTATATTTTTTTTTAACTAGATAGCGCCATCATTTCCTAGCTGACTGATCCATTAGAAGAACTCAGAGGTTGTGGTCTCTTTTAGACTCCAAGTTTTTCTCATTGAAAAAGCTTAATTTTATTATTTTCTCACATAGGTACTTAGTAGGCAGTGGCAATTATGATGAGAGGGAAGCCGAAGAAAAAAAATTTCATTTGTCATAAACTCAGACAAAAAAATGTAGGTTTTTAATCTTATCATGTATTAAACTGGTATTAAATATAATTATGTAATGTTATGTGATACACAGTGACACACACAGCTACAATATTATTTCGCAATAGTAGACATTAAGAAGAGTGGTTGTTCCGAAGGGAAGCCGATAGGAATTGGGTTGTATGAAGGCTACGCCCCTGGGACTCATAGGTACACACATAAATAATTATTATAAATTCAACGATATGAAATGAAGTGGAAGGGGAGTCAGTAAGCGCTAAGCAGTGTGGATGTGTGGTTTCGTCTGACTGGGGCATTATGGAGTTATTGAAGAGTTCTTTATGATGTTGGGAAAATTGGCTTTCTTAATGTTAATGGTTAGAATTACGAATGGTAATGAATATGATAAGAAAATATAATTATGCTACATTGGACTGCCGTTGATTATTATTCTTATTTTTAGTACCATTTGTTAATATGTCTTTTCTTTATTTTTTCAGTTTTCGTTTAGTCATAATATTTAGCAAGTATTTCTTGCAGAAAAAAAAAGATATTTTAATAAAAAGATTTTTGTAACCATGGTAAAATATTGTTTCCAAAAGTTAGAACTTACATGGGCATGTCTTAAACACTTAAAACTAAAAAGACTGTATACGCCAAACATTTCTTTAAATATTACCACAGAAACTGACACGAAACATACTCAGCTAAACTATTAATTCAAATTCATTGCGAAATAAGAACAGAGATAGCATAATTATTTTCTCTATGTACGGAACCGCTATTCCACTCTGACCTTTAGTACGAGTCTGTTCGGTTGAATTGAAGTAGAGACACAGAATAGTACCACAGAAGGTCAACTCCATACAACGAGCGAAAACGCACGCACACATAGACACGCTTCATGTGCAACTCGCGACTGTCATTCGGTTGAGAGAGCACACTAGCTGGACGGAATAGCTTATTCTCGATGCGTCGTGATCAGTCGCGAAGTGTCAAAATGAAAAGCTGTAATTGAAGATACTAAATTATCATTATTTGCACAGTCAATATAAAATTACACGTGTGTCATGGCAGAGCGTAGCCAGCAAGAAGTGTCGGCGGGCGTATATAAACTATACAAGGTGTAACATAAATAACGCACAACCTCTTAAGGGGTTATTGTACTCATCATTATGAACAATTTTTACTATGGGACCTAACCTGAAATCGCGAAAAAAAATCAGCTGTCCAGTACATTTATGTTCGCATAACTCGTCAATATGTAGGGAACAGCTGTTTTTTTCTCGATTTCAGGTTTGGTCCCATAGTAAAAGTTGTTCATGATGATGAGTACAATGACCCCTTAAGAGGTTGTGCGTTATTTATGTTACACCTTGTATATAAAACAAGCGACAAAGTATACAATGATGTAAATAAATAAGTATTCTAGTGAAGTTAAACTATCGAATTATTGAACCTGTCAAAAATGACAAGATGTCATCAAACTTAGTACAAAAAGAAATACATAGATGGCATTATTGTCTACTGGCCGCGATTCGTTTCCCTGATCCGATCTCGATTGTACAATGCTCGTAAGCTTTGGTTTCCTAGGAAAGCGGTTCCGTCATATTATAACGGCCGTCATGAAAATATGTCATTTTCACCAGCATTTGGTGTCAAATAATGCACTGTATTTGGACTGCTGTTATTATGTGATCTTTAATCGCTTTGTAGATTGCACAAAACATCGCATATAGTTCGGATCGAATTCTGTATACACTGGGAGTAGATGCTCAGAAATCGCCGTAAGTACCTACACGTCTATCTGTGCATGGGCCGGTTTTCACCCGTTGAATGGAACTGACCTTCTGTCTCTACTATACTATGGTGAAACTGAAGTAGAGATCTAAGACGGTATAATGTGTGCACCGCTTATCGGAAGGCGACATGCAGTCTGCTAGCAGGAGGGTTAGAAAAAAAAATCATTAATTGAATTATGAGATATTTTTTTGAAGAATGAAGTATGAGGGAGATGTTAATGAAGTTCATTGAAAAAGGATATGGATGATTCAGATGATGATGAGAATTGCGTTGAAAGCTTAGAATTCGTTCTTGAAGCGGCATGCTGTGCCGTGCAATGTGTCGTGTATGATATGCTATGCTCCGCTGAGCATGTTATACGTGCTAATATTTCAGAGAGAGATGCCAGAGATGCCAGAGATGCTGTTGAAAATGCTAGCAGTTTATATAACAAAGATACTGTTCTAGCATGTTAATATGGATGATAAAAATAATCTTCTTTCTGCCTTTTTAAGATACAACCACGAATATAAAATAACGAAATAATAAGTCTACCTAATCTGCCAACGCTACAAAAAGCAAATATTCGTTCACATTATCGGTGCATCGGGAACATTTGAAATATTCATATGTAACAAGAAAGCATTAATGTTCAATGAAGCTTTTATCATACGAGCTTCACTGGCTCTCCCGTTCTCTGCCAATTTGCAAATTGTGATAACATTCATGTAGGTATATTTATAGAGCAATTTGGTTTTAATGGGTGCTTTATTCTTGTGTTCTTTGGTTGTATGATGATGATGATTGTGGAAAGAAACGTGTCTGTGAGTAGTACTTCTTGTACTTTGTATTTCTATTTCTTTGATCTGTTGACTAACGTTTTTGGTTGCCATGTGGCTGTGTTCTTGTTTTTGTCATCAGTCTTACTTGTAGAGCATCTGAAAACAGATGAAGGTGATCAATGAATTCATCTATGACTTTGATATTTCTGTTCTATGGATCATCTTACTTTTATTAAATTTATTTTAAGGTGAATTTAAAAGCCTATCTACTTAATAAAAATCTTAAATTCATTCATTCACTGACAGACAACGTACAGCCTAAACAGCTGGGTCTAGAAGAAATTCTGCGCATGAGTTTCTTATACCACATGTCCCGGAATTAACGCAAAACCCCTTAAGGGTTCATTGTACTCATCATTATGAACAACTTTTACTATGGGACCAAACCTGAAATCGCGAAAAAAAATCAGCTGTTCTCTAAATTTATGTTCGCATATCTCTTCAAAATTTTGTGAACAGCAGATTTTCCCGTAGTAAAAGTTGTTCATAATT
This sequence comes from Fissipunctia ypsillon, assembly GCA_947568875.1. NCBI lineage: Eukaryota > Metazoa > Arthropoda > Insecta > Lepidoptera > Noctuidae > Fissipunctia > Fissipunctia ypsillon. The sequence goes on along the minus strand of OX387660.1, from coordinate 17,503,568 downwards.
ATGAGTACAATGACCCCTTAAGAGGTTGTGCTTTAATTCCGGGACATGTTGTATAACACAAGTGGACACTAAGGAAGGATTTTTCAAAATCCATCTCCAAAAGGGGTTAAGTAGGGGATGATAGTTTGTATGGAAGTCTTGTCATTTTTGTCAACGGGAAAGCCCATCGAGCCCACGTCAAATTGCTACTGATTATCGTTGATTTCATCTCATTGTTTCCACGCACTTAACACAAGATCTTCTTAATGTTTTTAGTTCGTTACATCATCAATTTTACCGCGTTATCTGAAATCAATCATACCCATCGAAAATGAAAACAAAAAAGCTTTTAGATCTGCACTCAAATTCAGATACATCTCCGAGTAAAATCACTTTACACCACATTATCAAACAATTGGAAATGATTTCAGTATCCTCTAAGCAACATATTGTATGCTTCCCTTACGCTGGAGTCTTAATAAATAAATTAACAGAATGAGCTTAGTCATTCGTTCGTATTCATTAATTAAGATCACACGCGAGGCTTATACCAATCTTGAGAACAATTGGCTTCATACTTAGGGTAGGGTGACCATGAAATTGTTTAGCAGAGGATAGTGAATATATCATTAATGAGAACTCATTCATCAAAATCGAATGAGTACAGGCGCTACAGTGAATCATACGTAAAAACAAACATGCATACATAAAATGCTAAAACATAACACTTCCTTTTGGCTTCGCCACAGTTGGGTAAAAAATAAGGCCACGCAAACCCGCATTTATTCGATTTAAGTACTGAATTCTGTTTTCGATGCATTTATCGATGTTGTTTTAAAGATTTAATCTTGACTACTTTCAAAATATTATGTTGGATGGTCAAAGGCATCAATTTGAACATATTTATTGAGCCTTCCAAAAACTTTGTAAGATTTTATTTCAATGCGTTGAACACCTCTTTTATCTACTGGTAAAATAATTTATTAACTGCCTCGTTGGTCTAGTGGTCGCGAGCGCCGCTGCTGAGTCCCAGTCGAGTTCGATTCCCAGGTCGGGCAAAGTGTTATTGGGTTTTTCTGTCTGGAATTTCTCAGTAGCAGCCCGGAGTCTGCATTTGTGCCCGGTAGATGGCAATAGGCTTGCCCCCTATTACATGGGACTTAAACATAACTGGCGAAATGTGGGTATACTATAGGTACACCTCTGCCTAACCCTTCGGGGAAACAAGGCGTGATATTATGTTATATAAAATAATTTACTGCTTGAACAATAAAAATGCGTGGTGACAAACAAGCAGCTCAAAAAAATATCCCAAAAAATCCTAAATCAACATGGTAACACGACACCCAAAACAACAAGACGTGTATTACTCTTACTCAAACTTTTGTATAGAATTTGTGGAAAGAAAGGAGACGGGCCCAAGTGGGAGGGGGGAGGGGGTAGGGCTAAAGGGGGGATGCTAATGATAACACACTCACACACAATTTCTTTTGTTTCCAAACCACAGTTGCAAGAAACTGGAGTGTTCTTTATCTTGTGTTTTGAGTATTCAAGAAAGGTTTGTGTTATTTCGGAATGGTAATGAGTGAAAACACACAGAATGTAGTGCAGAATATTATTATGTCACCGTAAGATTGAGAGAACCGTTTGTTTATAATCTATGTGTAATATTTCAGTTAGATTATAAACTGTCGAAAAATTGTGAACTGGGTGAAATGAGTTAGGTTAGAAAAGAATAGTTTTTATTTGCACAGAAAGTAGGTTCAAGTTACATATGTTAAGTTTAAAATTATCATATATAAGGCATGCAAACAGTTTTAGCTATAATAATAAAGACTCATTTAACATATATATTAATAACACATTCAAACAAATCAATATAAGTTATATGGGATTATAAATTCGTCAAGTTCGAGGTCAATACAGTTAAATCAATCTGCCCAGCCTTTTCCCCACTATGTTGGGGTCAGCTGCCAGTCTAACCGGATGCAGTTGAATACCAGGATTTTATATGGAGCGACTGCCTATCTGACCTCCACAACTCAGTAACTGGGTAATACGATATCCCTTGGTAAGACTGGTTGTCAGACTTTCGAGCTTCTGACGACCCGTAACGACTGAAAAAATCCACGAATGACAGCCGGGACCAACGGCTTAACGTGCTTTTCGAGGCACGGAGGAGTCTCGGTATGTAAAGATGGTCACCCATCAACGGTCAACCCCGTAGCTTAACCTGATGGAGCGACCGGTGCAGCTGTTATTACTTAGCCACGAGCTGATCAGGAAAGTTCATAATTATACGGGTGACATAGACACTGTCTTCTATTTGGATGAAAATTTGCTACAGGGTATTTTGGCTAGTGAAAATATGAATACAATTGGTAGCGTGAACTTTGACTTGACAACCTCGTTGGTATGGTGGTCGTTGTGCCACTGCTAAGCATGGGGTCCTGGGTTAGATATTTGGGTCGGTCAAAGTGTAAATTAGGTTTTTCTCAGTAGCTCTGTGCCCCGATTTGTATCCTTTTAAATGACAAACTCGCTCCCTTTTCTATGGATAGTATGTACTATTGAAGACAAAAGTGCATGGAGAGCCTAAGGTCGACTTTTGACTGAGGTTTTGCATTACGTTTCATGACTTTCATGAGACGACTAGATGGCGCTGTTCAAACATGAAAATAACACCGCAAAGCTTAAAAACCTTATTATGCAGAGGCACATAATAAGGTTTTTAATACCTAAAATAATTACTAAGAAATAATAATATATTTATATTCAAATAAACATAAATTATTTTATTTTCTTATTTCCGAGTACTTAATACAGCGCCATCTAAACCAAACCAAATAAACCAATTGATTAGTTAATTCGACTACAGATGGCGTAGATCATAAATAATAAAAATCCCTACATTCACAAACTAGCTCTCATTTTCGCATTTTACAATAAGTAGATCGTAGCTCAGGTGGATAAGCATGGCAGAATAACAAAGCTCGTTTCGCAGGGCACTAGTTCGAAACCCAGTTCACAGTGGGTTTTTTTAAAATTTATTATTATATAATGTAATTTATATTCAATTTTTTATATTTTTAAACGTTTTTTATTTTATTTTTTGTTATAAATAATATAAGGTATAAGATGTATAAATGAATAAAGGCATAATATACAAGTATACATATACTACTCTACTATATATGTATAACATTATATAAATAAATAAATATAAATTACTTTCGTAATTGGTGGTAAGTATTAGTATTATTAGTAAGAAACATTTATGTAAGAAGATTTAGATATATTTTTCTTACAGATTAAGATTTACTAAGTTTAGTTCTCGTAAAGGATAAGAAATGAAACTATTTTAGTGATATTATAGTTTAAGACATTTAATTCTCAAAGAAGAATACAATTTATTTCTTTCTTTCTTATACAGTGTATAACCTAACCTAACAGTTTTACACCCAATTGACAATTATTTAATTCACTTGTTATGAGAAATACAAGTAAAATTTATAACTGAATAACTCTATTACAAAATGGAAGACATTAACAAAGTAAAATGTATAATAGATGTTATAAGTATTCTAAGTCAAAACTGTGTTGTGCTATTCTTATATAGTATTTAGTTTTATTTACATAATGTTATAATACCTTACACTATATATATGCAACCTTAGTTCTGTAAATATTTTACCTACTCACAAATTATAAAAATACATATTACGTTTTGCATAATTATGGTTAGTGGTATTGACTATAATGATTGATTTGTGCATTATGTTATGACTAAGGTTCACAGCTTAAGTATTCGTTCCAGAACGAGGAAGAAATTGAAGCTAAACCTCAAATCAATAACAATTGTAAGACCGGGTTATAGCTGTCATTTTGGGACCAAGTTGTTTATAATAATAAATAAATAATTAATTATATTAGAAAGGAATCTATATTTATATTGTTTTTATTTTAATTTCTTATATTATATAAGAAATCAAAATCATTAGTGTAAAAACATTTTGTTGTTATAAAGTAGTGAATAAATTTATCCCACTTACACTAAGTTTGATCACTGTAATTTATCAAATAAATTATAGCTACCCCGGTCTTTGTTATTACTCAATCCAATAGTCAACACTTTATATTATTTTTTTAATATTTCGTGTGTCCGCCATTTTGATCGATTACAGCTTGCAACCGCGAACCCATGGAGTTTATTAATTTTTTACATAAATTTAGACCCCGTATAGAATCCTATACCTGCATGCAGTGAGTACTCAGTACTTCCTTAGTCCTTTCGTTCCTATTGTCCCACCTTTGAACCATAACGCCCCATAAATTTTCAATGGGGTTTAAATCTGGCGATCTCGCAAGCCAAGGAATAATGTGTATATCCGATTGCTGGCTAAACCACTCTTGCACAATTATGGAACGGTGTATAGGACAATTGTCCTGCACGAACGTTATCACTGGCATGTCTTCTACAGGAAAAACATTCCGCACGGTGGGCAACATGACGTCATTCAGCACATCTATGTAGTTTACACTGTTTGCACGACTGGGTATTACAGTAAGTTCTCCTGGTCCTGCAGCACTCATCCATCCACAAATGTTCACTGTTATACGACCGGATTCAGAGTTAGGCACAACGTGATCACTATCATAACGCGTATTATTCCTACGCCACAACCTAACTCGCCCATGCTGGCTAGACTTGAAAGTCTTTTCATCACTGAAGATGACTCCGTTGCTCCAGTCGAAATTTCTGTATTTCAAAGCGAACTCCAATCGTGCTCTTTTATTAGCTTCGGTTAGCAATGGCATAGTAGCATGACGACGATAATGCAGACCTTCACTATGAAGAGCACGATACACCGTCCGCAAAGATGTATCAAACAACTCTGCGTAATATTTTGTTGGTGTAAAGCCATTTTCCTCATAACCTTGCACCATAAGTTGACGCTGGTCTGAGTCAATATGGCGTCTTCTGCCAGATCTACTACGGTGTTCCAACGAACCCTCTTCTTGAAACCGCTTTATCCATAAAGTGACAGTCTTTACCTATAAGGGAAATATATTATTTATTATTTTCGTGTATCGATAACCATGGATAATAAAATAAATAACGAACAGTGATTTTAAAACATTACTTACGTTTAAGCCAGTTTCTCTCGAAATTTCAGAATAATTTAAGCCTTGATTATGCAATGCTATTATTTGGGCCCTCGTAGCCATATCAATATTTGAACGCGAACTCATGATAAAAATAAATATTAAAAACTTGTAAACGCAATCGTAACTGAACTCACTCAAAGATAGTAAAGAACATTATGATTGAACAAAAAGATTTAATTTTTACACAGTCAATATTAAACTACCCTCAATTCTTTTGAGATTTATGATACGGGAGTCACTTAACAACTTCAATATAATAAACAGAAGGATAATTTCAACTCAATGCGTAATGACGCAATGGTCTAGTGGCTAATGGTATCGGTAAATTTTATGCCACCGAGTTCGAATCCTAGTTATTACGTGCTTTGCTTTATAAGGTTTGTAATATCGTAGGAGAATTTGTGTTAAAATTGAGTAATATTGTAACTAGCAAAAAACAAGATATTAATGTTCTTGTATATTTTCCAATCCAACTACTATACTAGCGCCATCTATGTCATCTAAGACATATTATTAAGGCGATGAAACCCTGTACAAACGATTTTGGTTTGGAACTCTCCATGCACTTCTGTCTTCATTAGTACAGCTGACCGAGTCAAATTAATTATGGATAAGAAAATAGTTCGTTTGAGTGTTTAATTCCGTTCTGCTTCACAATGCATTCCCTTGAAAGTTTTAGAAAGACAAGAAAAAAAAATATACAACATAACATCACGCCTGTAATCCCCGAAGGGTTACACAGAGGTGTATACATCCACATTTGGCTAGTTATGTTAAAGTCCCATGTAATAGGAGGCGAGACTATTGCCATCAACTGGGCACAAATCCAGACTCCGGGCTGCTACTGAGAAATTACAAAAAAAAGTAGGCAATCATGGGGAATACCGACAGAAGTGAAAACTTAAAACATTAAAATGTACACCAGTGGCGAAGCCTTCATACAACCCGATTCCTATCGGTTTCCCTTCGGTTTCGGAACCACCACTCTTCTTAATGTCTACTTGCCAAATAAAGTACACCTGTGTGTGTAACTGTGTATCACATCACATTATAATATATATATTCAATACCAGTTTAATACAGTCATCATAAGATTAAAACATTAAAAAATGCCTAAATTTTTTTTGTCTGAGTTTATGAGAAATGAACAATTTTTTCTTCGGCTTCCCTTTAGTGATAATTGTAGCTGCGCCACTGGTGTACACAAGCCGCTGCGCGTCGCCAGTCTGGCGCAACACGTCACATTAGAGTTGTTACGTGAGCATGTCGTATGTCGCAAACCCGTAAGATTTTCCCCTACCAAAAAGCGCTCAATGTGCCTAAAAAAGTTTCCACTTAAAAAAAAATGAAAGATAAAAGAAGATGGAAATTAATACTTATAATAAATGGCTTCTGTACTAGGTAGGTAGAACAGCACTATCCCCAAAAAAAAATACAATCCTTATCATCACACGTTCTCCTTGCTGAAAAAGAAGACTCGGTAAACAAAAACCGTTCCCCCGTCGCAGTCAGCAACAATGCTTAATAATGGTTTCGCGAATTTTGCAATACATTCATTAGGGCCTTTTGTTCATATATTTGGGGGTAGACAAAAATTATAACATACAGTGTATTGTGCGCCAAGCGACGCGGAATAAGTGGCGAATTGGGGTAGGGTTGGCGATCGTGATCGTGATCGCGATGAATTGGCGAGGGAAAATTCTGTAAGATTTTTTCATACATACTAATAAAATTACTTATTTAAGTAAAAAATTAATAGAACTTAGGGCTACTGAGCAGTAATTAATATTCTAAAGTTTAGTGGATTAGAGGTTTGGCACTCCGTGTCAGAAAAAGTTTGATACCTATAGCTGTGATTTTCATTTATGCATATCTTTTCTCGTTGTAAATGTGATTAGAATCAGATAATTAAATTCTCTTAGTATATTTTACATATTCGTAGCAAAAACTTTCTAGGGACTAAAATTATAATAGCTTCTATCATAATTTTATTCTCTAGAATGTTTTTTTTTACACTCAATCGGCAGATTACTGTTTGCAAACCTGTGCTAGCATTTAATTCTAAAAAAACATAGATACGTAAAATAAGATTTCCCGAAAATCAATTTATTTTCTGTTACCCGACAACCCTAGCATACGTCACCCAAGATTTAAATGCGCCGAGGCGTCTCACGTTAATGCTAAGAAAACACGAGCCTATAGGGTGCTCTCAATTCATTCACAAACAGATAAACAAAATTGTTTCTGTGCCTCTAACTCTAGACGGTCACATGTTCTGGAAAATTTGGTGAAAACAAATGAAGATCGAGTTGCTTGTGATTTTGCTTGTGTTTTGTTGTGGCCGTTCTTTTGTTTCTATCTGTACAAATAAATAAAATTGAAGTATCTGTTTGCAATTTCAAAATAACAGGTTTTTACTGAATGCATAAGAAACTATATATGGTAATTATAAAATAAAAACCAATTTTTGAAATGTTTGTGTAGTCTATCTTTTTGTTCCGGCTAATCTCCGAAACGGCTGAACCGATTTTGACGGGACTGTCACTAACAGATAGCTGATATTGCAAGGAGTAACTTAAGCTTAGGTTCCTTTTATTTTAGAAAAATAATTAGGGTTCCGCGCAAAAAAATTAAAACCCACGAAATTAACCGGATTTCATAAATTCTTTTTGCATTTGATAGCCCAACTCTCGAGGATGGTTATAGGCTATTTAAATTTATGCTATTATCCTTACGAGCCGAGCTATAAGCGAAAACGAAGTAAGTAATAGCGCGGGCAGGCGATGCAACGCGGCGGGTCGGGGGACGAGGGAGTTTTATTAAAATGTAGCTGTTATTTTAGTAAATTGTGTATCTTACGACTTCCACGCAAACGAAGTCGCCTGGCACAGCTAGTCTTTTATAATTTTCTAGTAACCCGCCTCTGCTCTCACGGTTTTAACAACTGGACAAAACATTGAGATTTCTTTGTTATATGTAAGTTTAATACTAATGTATTATGCACATAAAACATCTGGAATAAATTCTTTAAATGATAGTGAAAATCGCATCAAAATCACATCATCATTAGTTGCGTGGTTTACCACGCGACTGATTTTGATGCGATTTTTTTTGCCGATTTTTTGTTTGTGTTTATTTTTTTAATTTTTGTTTCTAAAGAAGAAGAACGCGGTAACAGACAGACACGAAAAACGACTGTCACAAGCCAACCAATGACGGAAAAACCTGGAATTATAGATTCAAGTAAGAATGGGTGTTAGTGTGTCAAATGGAATAAATCTTTTTGTGGTTAAAGGGAAAACCAATACCTAGTTGATGCGTAACCTATATTTATAAAAAACGATGTGTGTATGTATGTATGTATATTCCATAAGGTGATAAGAACTCAAAAACGGCTGGAGCGATTTTGACGAAATTTTCAGAAAATCTGTGAAGTTTGGTAGCGATCGAGCTACCCGTGCGAAGCCGGGGCGGGTCGCTAGTATTATTGAAATAGCGTTATGACTTTAACAATATATTGGTTAAATTATGTAGGTAGGTAACAATTAATTAATTAATAAACGGTTACCACAATGATGGAGGAAAACACAGTAGGCATATATACTAGTGGATAATTGTTTAATTATTATGAATTGAACCCAGGACCTTATGCTCAGCAATAGCGCTTACGACCACTTGACTAATGAGGCAGCAAATTTGAGGTCAGTCGCTGCCAAATGGGAGGTTTATGTATTAAAAATAAGAAGCTTAAAACAAAATACGTTTAACCCTTAATAAGGCGCATGGGGTCACCGCACTTTAATGTGGCAAAAAAAAAAGTAGTTGCATTGGTTGAAACGTCCTGGCGCTCCAATTTAAGTAGCTTCACAATACGCCTCATAGATTATACTTTAGCACCGATTAGGCTGCTGCAGCTGCAGGAGGCGTCGCTACTCTCTTGAGCCGTGACCCCGTGCGAGTAATTACGTAACTTTTTTGAGCAAGCTAAGTTACTCATATTTTGAAAGTAAATAATAATGATTATTGACATAACGGCCCCGCATGACGGAAACCTCGTGAAAGCCGAAAAAGATAAACAAATCAAGTATCTTGACTTGGCTCGTGAGGTTGTCGACATGTGGGATGTGGACTCAGCGATCATTGTGCCGAAAGTCGTATCAGCCAATGGCTTAATTGCCAAGAGCCTCGACCAACACCTGAGGAGGCTCTCGTTGGGTAGCTGGATTAAGGGCTTGATTCAGAAAGCGGTACTTCTGGACACGACTCGCATTGTTAGGAGGTTCCTCTCTCTGGAGCCCTGACCGCCGGGTAGCTTGGACCCTGCTCCCGACACCGGTGGAACTCTATGTTTTTATATTTTGAAATGTTTTTTTAATATCTTTTTATTTTTAGAAATATTTAAAAATGTAAATAAATAAGAATAAAAATTAATAAAGGACATAATAATAATCCATTCATTCTCAAGTAACAAGGGCTCATAAAGTTGGTAACATTTACGTAAAAACTTTGTTAATAATATTTACAAAACATAAACAACACTACAACAAAAAACAACCAAGTTACAAGTTCTTAAATAACTAGGTCCCTATTAGCAGGTACATGCAGCTGGCTTAAATAGTGAGTGATGGGCAATCCAGTTTGCTAGCAATGACACCCAGGAGACTTGGAGCTGGCCCGCACTCTGCGCAACAGGGATGCTGCACGCTTGCGTCTGATCGCAGCGAAGCCGTCAGTTTGCGCGTCTGCGAACATACCCGAGGCATTACAAAAGCGTGGTAGCCCATCAGCATCCTGAATGCATTGTTGAGTGAGGCTAGTCCAAAGACTACAAGAATAAAATAGTTGACAATATGCCTTATAGAGAGTTATTTTAACCGCACAAAGTAAAGCGTAAAGTAAGTAAATGCATATTTTTTATGTATTATTTACTTTATTTTATACTTTCAAAACTGTGATTATGTAAATTCACAAAGCACATTTATGAATAATAATATTTTAAGCCTTAATCTCATAATGTCCCAAAAACGTCCTCAAAATTGGAAGTTTATGTTTTTCCCTTTTATTGGGTCCAGAAATATTTTAATTGAAGTTGTATTATATTATATTTTATAGTTTAAATATAGTATTTTCTTAAGAACTCATAAATGATTACATTGAAAATAATATAACCATTTCAATTTGTCATTACAAATTAGGTTCTCTGCAGACCCCATGTGAGCAGTTACGTGATTTTCTTGATGTGCCTAATTGAGGGTTAAATTCGTTACAATAGTTTTATTGTTACGAATTTAACCCTTAATTAATAAATCCTACTAAATCCGTAATTAATATCCCGTGGGAGACAAATAGGTAACTAGGTACTTGGATGATAATATAACAGAAGAAGTATCAGTGATCCAATATCCTAAAGCAGAAAACTAAAAAACACGTTTATTTAATTAATACTGGTATGTAAGTTAAAATTGCAAATTTTCACTTTTAGCGGCGTTTACCATAAAATGCGGATCGCTTGCTTCCGCTACTCGCCGATAGATGGCGGTACAATACATGTTCTAAAGTTTTTACACAAAACGCAATGGGGTTAATAAAATGTAGTCGATGGCTGATTTCCATTAAATGCGATAAGCATAGGTATGAATCAAAATAACTTTCGATATAAAGGTTTTAAGATCAATCTGCAAACTGCCAAGCTTTTTCCCATAAGTTGGAGTCGTCTTACCGGATGCAGCTGAATACCAGTATTTTACATAGAGCGACTGCCTATCTGACCTTCACAAACCAGTTACTGAATAACACGATACCCCTTGGTGACACTGGTTGGCAGATTTTCGGGCTTCTGACTATCCGTAATGACTGTCAAAGATTTACGAATGACAACGAGGCACGGAGGGATCTCAGTAGGAATGGTCACCCATGGAAAGACCTCAGCAAGCGTAGTTAAACATTTGATCGACCAGTGCGGCTGTTACTATAAATTAGCAGCCACGAGCATCTTTTATTCAGAAAATCATTTATAAGTACTAAATAGTATATTTTTGTAGGTTCAAGTAGGTAGGTCCATTTATGGAGGCCCCGTGTCAACAATTAGTTGCTAGTATTTAGATAGTTAAGTATGTTAGTAATTATCAATCTTGGAAAACTCTTCTATTGCAGTGATGGCCCAGTGGTAACGGCCGCGACTTACGAGTCATAGGTCGTAGGTTCGAACTCTGACAGGCACTTTACTTTGTGTAAATGTATTTCATCACCACTGCTCTCAAAATGGTGAAGGAAAACACCGCGAGGAAACGGGCATATCCTAGAACCAAACATTCAAAGACATGTGACATCTACCAACCCGCACTGAGCCCGCATGGTGGATTACCACCCACTCTCTTTTAGCGAGTGGAGGTCTGTGTCCCAGCAGTGGGAACATTGTAGGCTGACTATGCTTCTATTGCAATAAACGTATCATGTCCTTATCTCTTTACTATAGGTAAAACAGTTCTAACATAACAACCCAAATCGAATCGAACACAATCATTCATTCAAACAAAAAAAAACAAAACACAATCAAAGATGTCCATTTAACAAATCTATACGGCCAGTCAGTTCAGATGATAACGAAGATAATTATAGAACAAAAGCCTTACGATACTGTGTTGACGTCTTATTAAACTTTGGTATGCATGATTAGAAGGTCAAAACCACCGCAGTTATGATAAAAAGATATACAAGATGTAACATAAATAACGCACTACCTCTGGGGTCATTGTACTCATCATTATTGAGCAATTTTTACCGTGGGGCCAAACCTAAAATCGCGAAAATAGCTGCTCCCTATATTTTGACGAGTTACGTGAACAACATAAATGTAGGGAACAGCAGATTTTTTTTTTGAGCTGACAAATTTTTCGAACATATGAAGCAACAATGGATTAGAAATTTGCTTCAAAATCATTCAGATTATGATTGATAGTGTGTTACGCAATTAGGGTGCTGTTCACCTAAGTTTTCATGGTGGTTTTTGGTGGTGGTGGTGTGGTTGGTGTGGTGGTGGTGGTTTTTTTGGTGGTGGTGGTGATTTTTACAAAATAGACCGGCTGGTATCCAAGGCAACGATGACCTCATGATGACCTTATACCACCTTGCTGGTTAGCCCCCCAATATCATATTATAAGATAGAACGTGTGGTAGGTCATTTTGGCCTACAAAAATAATTTTATTTATTTCTTTATTAATATCCAACTTATATTTATAGTTCGCAGCACACATATGTATGGATGTACAAGTTATAATAATAGTATTGTACGTATCGCTGAGCTGTGGAACTTCTTGTGTTTGTTTCTTGAAAGCGATAACCCGAAAGTCTTTAAGTTACAAGTGAATAGGTTACTTCTTGGCAAACGTGCGTCTTCATCGGTCGCAACATCGCTTAACATCAGGTGAAGCAAAAAGAGAGAAGTCCAATTAATCAATTCGTACATTGTTTTAGTAGGTAAGCAAAATAATGCAAGAAACTAGAGTTCATGGAACCTAAAGCAATCCACACATTGATATTGAAAAAGAAGCGAATCAAATTCAAACGTTTGTCACAACACTAAAGTTAAGTCATTCATCCCAGGACTTTAAAAAAAAAATAACACGCGTATAGACACGTCTCCGGCAAAAAGCGTCGATTCTCGAACGAGTTCTCGATTTAAAATCGGATAATAGACAGGATGTGGTCGTCCCGTCCGAACGCACATGCATTTCGAAAAACAAATGAATCACCTAAACATTCCAACGTCCTTATTGCAAAAGAATACGGTTCATATTCGAATGGGAATTCGTTTTGTAACGGTATACATAATGTTGTAAGGTCGCGTGCGTGCAAATCGATTATCGAAAGGATTAACGATTACTGTGATTGGAGATCACGGGGTCAGTCTGAAGATACACCTGCTTTTATGAAGGAAGTGTAATGAAATGAGTTAGTGCCAATTAATGACTTTATCAAGAATTTACTTAAGTACCTACGTTTAGAAGCTTAAAATTATGGAGATTTTAGGAATTTGTGTATGCTTGGATATACATACTTATGCTTTTGAAAACCTATAAAATTGCTGTGAGCTGTTAGTTGATTATAAGTAATTTTTACATGCATAACCGTAAGCAAACTGCTTTTTTCTTAGTAAAAATGAGCTTGTGTACTTCTAATAATTCTAACATTCACAGCATATTGATTCACAGACGATTTTGTAAGCAAAATAACCTTTCTAGACTAAAACATGCAAATTCAGTTCTAGCGGAGCATTGTTCTCATAAAAACGTACGTAAATCTTCGATAGTGTTTATTACGTTCCAATATAAGTAAATAGCATGTTGTACAGTCTTATCGTCGGACCGATCGCCAGTTCTTGCTCTCGTTCAAGCACTAACATTACCCAAACTGAACCGTTCCCACGGCGTCTGCACATCACTCTTCTTCAACTATCGTTCGAATTTATCGCAAAGAATAAACAGCTTTATGTCAGGTAAACAAAGTGTAATTTGGTTTACCAAAGATTCTTATTAAAGATACGTTAAGCATAACAGTGTTCGAATTTTAAGATCCGTTGTTTTACATTTTGCTGTTTGAATTTAGACTTTAGTATTAAAAGTTTCAGGTTCATTTTTGGCTGTTTCAAAAATGGCAGCTGAGTCGGTTTCAGCATAGCGAATGTATGTAATACAGTATTCAAATATTTCTTGAATCATGCGCATCCGTGTGTATAATTACGTTTTTAAGATCTGTTCTTTTCCAGGGGTTCGAAATTTTTAAACGTTGCTAGCCTATCGATTTTTTAAATAAGTTCTTCCTACTTATAAAAAGATCCGGGTAAAAATTTACAAGCTCTACGTAGTCTTCATACTTGATCAGCCATGTACCATTGAAAAGTTCGCAAATACTGTGGCAGCGGGCTCAATGTCTCGCCGCTTTTCTGGTTGGTCATTGTACATTTTGGTTTACAGGAGGAGAATAGTTGTAATTATTGTCTCAAAAAACCTAAACCTAAACCCTACCTAAATAAGTAGGTAGTAGGTAAGTCAAAACATCACGCCTTGTTTCCCCGAAGGGTTAGGCAGAGGTGTACTTATAGTACACCCACATTTCGCCAGCTATGTTTAAGTCCCATGTAATAGGGGGCGAGCCTATTGCCATCTACCGGGCACAAATCCAGACTCCGGGCTGCTACTGAGAAATTCCACACAGATAAACCCAATAACACTTTGCCCGACCTGGGAATCGAAAGCAGGACCTCATGCTCAGCAGTAGCGCTTGCGACCACTAGACCAACGAGGCAATCTTGTAGGTAAGTCGTCGAGCCGAATTTTTTTTTCGTATTTTCAACCAACTTCAAGAGAAGAAGGAGGTTATTATCAATTCAACGTTCAGATCAACGGCTCCTCCCTGGGTTGTAATTGTGGTGCTGTTCCACAGACAAAAGGCATTTAATATCGTGTCCACGTGTCGTATTGCCGGAGCAGGAGCTGATGAACGCTACTGAAGCTGCCAAACTCGTAGCCGAATTATGGGCTGACTCTATTTAGATTGTCATTTCATTCATTCATTCATTCAATCATCGACACTCGAAGAAGAAAAACGTTCCGCCATTTATTTAATTTTTTGGCGTTGTTACTTCATCTCCATCACAAATCTGAATAAATTTCGTTGTTTGTTAGGAACCATGTTCCAAACAAACAAACAAACTCTTCAGCTTTATAATATTAGTATAGATAAGTATCTAAGTATAGATCTAAACAACTTTATATTCTACAGGTCGCTTCCTTAAAAAATGCTTTTTATGCGGCTAGCGGTAGGAGTTGACTGGCAGAAATTGTCATGCGCGTTCATACTTTAAAAGCGTACGCAAAACCAATTGTTGCCCTCAAAAACTACAAACTTGCCTTATTTATTTCATGATTATTAAAATTTAACATCATCTTTAGTTCGTTATGAAGTCTCAAACAAGATTGACACAATTTGGCTCGATACAAAAAAATCGCTAAGTTTCTTCAGAATTGCGCGTGAGCAGGCCATAACACCGCTCTCGTACCCCGTTAGTCGTGAGAGCACCCGTGTGAATATTACAGTTATAAATGTCGATTTTCGAAACAAATACTAGGGTATGAAGGAAATTTTCAAAGGTCCCACATCCACTAAACTGAAAATGAAAAATTCAAAAAAATTCTAAATTCAAAATATTTTATTTCACATAAACCTACATGGGCACTTATGAAACGTCAGAAGCTAGGTGCACGCTTCCAATTGGTCGTTTCCTATGGAGAAGAGCCGGCAAGAAACTCCACGGTTACTCTTTTAAAAATAATTGGCTTTTACAATGTTTTCAAATTACAGTGTTATTAAGTATGGGCGGACAGTGCCTGACTGTCAACAAGTACCAGGTACTTAACAAAATAGAAAATGGTCTACAAATCTAGTCTATTAAGCCTACAACGTTCTCACATTCACAAAATACAAAATAATCTATTGAAAAGACTATATAATGTAAAATAATGAAAAGATTATAACATGGAAGCATGTAAAAAAAATCAAAGTGATTTGGGAGCAGCTAATAGACATTTACAAAAATAGTTATGGCTCTATTTGACTGTCTCGTTGGTCTAGTGGTCGCGGGCGCTACTGCTGAGCATAAGGTCCTGGGTTCGATTCCCAGGTCGGGCAAAGTGTTATTGGGTTTTTCTATCTGGAATTTCTCAGTAGCAGCCCGGAGTCTGGATTTGTGCCCGGTAGATGGCAATAAGCTCGCCCCCTATTACATGGGACTTAAACATACGCAATGGCGAAATGTGGGTGTACTATTGGTATCCCTCTGCCCAACCCTTCGGGGAAACAAGGCATGATGTTATGTTATGTTAGTTATGCTGTCAATGATGCTGATAGCGATGGACATCTGACTAACGCCGCCGGTTCTTACCTACGCATGCCAGACATGGTCTTTCAAAATATCACTATCACTTAAAATAAGGAGCTGTCAAAGAGGAATAGAACCGAGTTACATGAACATCAAATTGAAAGATAGAGTCAAAAGTTCACTGATAAGGATAAAAACAGTGTCAGGAGACACTGAAATGGAAATGGTCAGGTCATATTCAGAGAGCTATGGATGAAAAATGGTCACAAATAATTATTACTAATTAGTATCCAATAACAAAGAAAGAAGGAAGGGTAGACAATTTAAAAGATGGAGTGACAACATCGTACAAATAGCTGGAAACTTATGGCCCAGACGGGCAAAAGATAGAGTCACCTGGAACGGTTTGGGAAGGCTTTCACCGCAAAAGGCGGCCCCTTTTTTTTGGATGGGAAATCATCAAATGATTTCTCCCGCTCTGGGCGGAGCGGAAGGGCGTCTCAGACTTTTACTAAAACACACCCGTGTTCCTTCAGTTGCCTGTGCCGGAGCCACGGTAACTCTTTCGAACATCCCGCGACCCTGGCTGGTTTTTAAACCCCGCCCTTTCAGACTGGCGCCCCTGACACCTAACAATACTAACTTTATTTAAGCACAAAACGAAATCTCCAAACGACTAGTTGACCATTCCCGTGACCCAAGGGCTAGGTTTTACTTTGGCCAGAGGCTAAGCATTGCCATACAACGTGGCAATGCCGCCAGTCTCTTGGGTACATTACCAGTCGACAGCGATGCGGAGAAATTTTTAGACGCCATAGGATATTATATTTTCATGTTAATAATCTGTTAGGTAACTGTATCAATTTTTAAAAAGTACAAAACTAACATTGCTAATAAATAAATACATAAGTACATACACCACACAAAACTAGTTAAGAACTACATGTAAGAAATATAATAACATAGAATAAAGTTAATAAGAATAAGAATATACAGCGAAAGAACTTCATTCCAACCTTCGCTCCCACCTTTTTTTTTACGAAAAAGGGTAAAGTTTACAACCTCTGCCGGTAACGGGGCTTGCGTAGCTCGGTAGCGGGTTCGGATCCAGCGTCACGCCGCATCTGATCTGTGACCTCTTAATGAGACATCTGCTTTATTGCTGTGAATCTGACGGTATTTTTGAATTATTTGAGATTTTTTAGTTTTTGCTATGCAGAGTTTTGGTGGCGTTTGATTGGATGACCATCCACTATCAAACGTTGCTCGCAAGCGGTATTGCTGTGCATGAGTTCCTGAGTTCGATTCCCGGGTCGGGTAAAGTGTTATTGGGTTTCTACTGTACTGTAGCAAGCAGTGCAGGCCCCAGTGATAACGGTCGCGACTTACGAGTTGTAAGATCGTAGGTTCAAACCCAGACATGCGCTTTACTTTGTGGAAATTAATTTATCATAAGAAAACATCGTGGAGAAACCGGCATGTCCTAGAACCAAAACTTCGAAGACATGTGACATCTACCAACCCGCACTGGGCCCGCGTCGTGGATTACAGCCCACTCCCTCTCACCGAGAGGAGGCTTGTGTCCCAGCAGTGGGAACATTATAGGCTAATTACTGTACTGTGCGGTGTGTTCTAGGATTTTGTGCGTGGTTTTAACTTGATTACGATCAAGTTAAGTTCGTCAAGTCGAATGTAAATATGGGTTTATTGTACTTACATATCTGCCTACCTTTTCGAAGAATACAGCATAATAATATTGTTATTTTAGAAAAAGTCTAGTGGAGTATTTTTGATAATTTCAAATTTTTTATTAGACGTCTATTGGTAAAAGAGCTTTTGTCCCATTGCAAAATATTAATGATTTATCGTCCTTAAACTCATTAGAATTACTTACAAACCACTATAAAATTCGTTTGGAAATTGCCAAAACCACCACTGTTGATGTTGAACACGTTGATTAGGGCATTATCACACTGAAAATTTTCGAACGTGTTTCCCGCGAAGCGATTTGTGAACGTGCCCGCTGCGTATGCTTAGCCAAGTACGCCACGAGTGCGCAATATGTTCGCCGCGTTTTCATAATAATTGTACGCTTGTCTCGCTCTCTCTTGTACAGTCGTCAATCGCTCTTGTGGCGTGCTCGCCCCGCGCTTGCTGCGCACTTGTGGCGAGCCCGCTGCGCTTTCGCCTCGCTTTCAACTCGATCGCAAATCGACAGTGTGATAACGCTCTTATTGATTATTCTTATCACCAATCGTTTTCGTAGAAGTGGTGATCTACTGTTTAGGAGTGGTGGAGTAGCTATGTGCTTATGAAATCTAATACTATTTCCATGTACTTGTCCCAGTTAGCGAAATCGTGCAGAATACATGTAAATTCTCTGAGTACATACAAATAGGTAAGTTAATTTCATATTCCAGGAACAGTGAGCACAATAGCTACTCCACTGTTAAGTCCCATAATACATATTTTACCTGTTCAGATAATGAGACACCATGTATTTATTACCTACATCAGCATCTTGGTCATTTCTAAGACAATGACAGAGTTGGTGCATAAAAAAGCGTAGTAAGTAAAATACCTACGAACCTGCATCTTACTGCAGTTAATTGGAAGTTCCTAAGTGTCATAGGGGTGAGCCCATCGCCACTTAGGAATGAGCCCTGACAAAAAGCCATTTTACTTTTTAATATTGTTTTTTTTTTCAGAAATCATTTAACTCTTTTTATTTTCCAAAAAAAATCGTCTTTAGTCTACAAATCCGGACAAATCGAGCCTTTTCAGGAAAAACATCGTAAGCGCCAAAAATCACAAAACTGTTTTTTCTTTGTAACCTCTTAATTATACAGTTTTACATCTTGTCGCGATTACTCTTAAATTTTATTTTAAATTTACACGACTTTATTGTTGTAAGAAATTATCATCGTAATTGAAAACATCGTTAATTAGGAAAGAAAAAACCCTTTCCTGTAAAAAATGCAAATTGTCGCTTACGATGTTCTTCCTGAAAAGGCTCGAAATGACAAGGCCGCACCAACCCCGAACGGGGCACCAAAAAGCCGGACATGTCCGGACAAATCCGGAAGGACGGTTACCCTAATTGCCACTGTCTATTTACAAAAAAAGTCAACCTCAGGCTCTGAGAATTATCCAACCGATAACAATTTTCCCGACCCGAGGATCGAAACTCCATGTTCAGCTGCCGCGCTTGCTACTCAAACTAGCCCGCAAACGAGGTATGACCCTAATCACTTTGATACGTTATTAACATCATTCCAAATACAAATAATCTATTCTAAATTCAAACCTATTGAAGGGTCAGCCATGATTGGTATTTAAGAACACGTATCAGTATGCGTGCCGTTCTCTCATACATATTTAGTGCGTGTGTGTTTGTGTGTGTTAATTATTGTCATTGAGTGGGCGTGGTCAAAGGTTCGGTATGGGATACTAGCCCTTTATGACAGCCGAGGTTATAAAGTCGTGGTATGTTGCGGACAGTGCGAAAATGAGAATAGATGGTTAAATTATAAGTCTCTACGAATGCTTTTTTAAGTATTTAAAGTAGTAATTAGCAGTTGGCCTGGTCCACAAATTCAAGGTCGCTCAGCGCGCTGAGTAGGCTATGCTTGGAGTTTCTTTGATAAATAAAATCAGGAATGAAGTTATCCGGAAATGTACCGGAGTAACCGATATAGCCTGCAGAGTAAGCAAACTGAAGTGGCAGTGGGTTGGCCACGTTTGTCGAAGGACCGATGGCCGGTGGAGTAGACGAGTCCTGGAGTGGAGACCACGTATCGGCAAGCGTAGTGTGGGACGCGCCCCAGCTAGATGGACCGACGACCTTAAGAAGGTGGCTGGGACAGACTGGATGCGGAAGGCGGAGGACAGGGTGTTATGGCGCAGCCTGGGAGAGGCCTATGTCCAGCGCTAGGCTGAGTTGATAGGTAGCAAAAGGCTGCTGACTGATTTTTTTTTACTATGGTATGATCAAAAGCCAGCTCAGTTTCCGGACAGGTGAGGGAGAGGTCGCCAGATTGAACCCCAACTGTGTCACTTTTGACATGCATCTCTTACCTACATACATACAAATAAATAAAATCGAAGTGTCTGTTTGTAATGTCAAAACAACAACTTTTTACTAAATGCATATGAAAGTATATACGGTACTTATAATAAAAAATAAATTTTTAATATTTTGTCTGTCTGTCTGTTTGTCTGTTCCGGCTAATCTCCGAAACGGCAGGACCGATTTTGACGGGACTATCATTAGCAGATATCTGATGTTACAAGGAGTAACTTAGGAGTCATTTATTTTAGAAAAATAATTAGGGACCCCACACAAAAATCAAAACCGATGAAATTTTAAACAAAAAACCGGATTTGATAAATTCTTTTTGCATTTGGTAGCCCAATTCTCAATAATAGTTATAGGCTATTTAACATCACGCTGCGACCCTTAAGAGCCGAGCAAAAAGAAAAAGTCAGAAAGAACACTAAGCGAAAACGAATAAACAGCGCGGGCGGGCGATGCAACGCGGCGCGTCGGGGGGGACGAGGGAGTTTTTTTTAAATGTGGCTGTTATTTTAGTATATTGTGTATCTTACGACAGCCATGCGAACGAAGTCGCGGGGCACAGCTAGTTAAAAATTAAGTATAAATAAAATTGAAAAAAAAATCGCGATTTTATTTGAGGATTACACGCCATACATTTTTTTTTAAACTAGATGAGGCCGGCGTTTCCTATCTGACTACTCTGAGAAGAAAGGCCGAAACAAACTCAGAGGTCATAGTCTCTTTTAAAGTCCAGACATAATCTTGGTCAGATCATGTGATTCTCTTCTGTACCGTAAAATACTGACCCTATACTCAAGCTCACTTACCTTATCCCAAACAAATGAATTACCCACAACATTGACCGGCCATTTACCGAAATGCCCCATAGTTATTATTGTCAGCAACTGATACATGCATTGATTTATAACTGCCTCAGCCCCCACACGACGGCTGACCGATTTAGATAAAACACGCTGTATATACCAACTAACTTATTTTTTGTAACAACGAAAATAAAAAACAAACAAAATTCAACTTTATCGCCCAAAAATTAAGGTTGATATGTGTGAATGTCACCTGCAAAGTTATCATGGTATTTTGTATGCAAAATGGTCGCCCTAAGAAATGTCGATAGGTACAACAAATAGTATGCTGGCTCACTGATTTATATGAGGACTATATCTGGGACAAATGTATGCGATACTGTTTTCGTGCTATACTTTGTTGTAAAATGCGACATGTATCGGAAAGAGACGTAGATATCGCGAAGATTGTGGTTTTATGTGGGACGTGGGTGTGGTGCATTAACTAAAGCTGCGGTCAGACTTTGCTTGGAAAGTTGAGTGAGCTATGTCAATCTACTTGACTAAATTTTCAACATGTACATTAAAATAGTATTATAACCCACTACTGGGAATCAGGGGGCCAATCACCATCTCTTAAAACAGTATTATATAATCTTACTTTACTGTGAGAAAGAGATGGAGCTATGCAGGACGTAAACCTCAATGTCTTTCTCAGTATGAAGTAAGGTTCAAATAATACTGCTAGCTCCAGGCCTCTTATCAAAGATTGCATCTTACTATTGGTGGAAAAAACTTGGTCAAGCATCACTTTTCATAAATAAAAAAACAAATAAATAAAATTGCAGTGTCTGTTTGTAATGTAAAAATAACAACTTTATACTAAATGCATATGAACGTACTGTTTATTTGTCTAGAATTTATACGGTACTTATAACAAAAAAGCTATTTTTAAAATTTTTGTCAGTCTGTTTGTTCCGGCTTATCTCCGAAACGTTTGGACCGATTTTGACGGTACTTTCACTGGCAGATAGCTGATATTACGGGGAATAACTTAGGTTACTTTTATTTTAGAAAAATAATTATGGTTCCGCGCAAAAAATTATAACCCATGAAATTGTGAACAAAAAGTAGGCTTTGAAAAATTCTGTTTGCATTTGATAGCCCAATTTTCGAGGATAGTTATAGCTATTTAATGTCACGCTACGACACTTAGGAAACGAGCAAAAAGAAAAAAAGTCGAAAAGAACACTAAGCGAAAACGAAGTAATAGCGCGGGCGGTGCAACGCAGCGGGTCGGGAGGACCGAGGGACATTTTTTAAAATGTGGCTATTATTTTAGTATATTGTGTATCTTACCTACGACTTCCACGCGAATGAAGTCGCGGGGCACAGCTAGTCTCAAAATAAAGCTGACAGATTCGCGGTCTCATCTATGGGTAGTTATTTCTTAAAGCATTCGCAACAATTTTCACTATATAAACCTAAGTCTTTATTTCTCATAGCTAACTATTTACTATTTACTATTTACGTAATTTAAAAACTAACCGTCTTAAAATAATAATAATAATATGTACAAGTATATAAAGAAGGAGGGGAAATAATCAGAGGGCATCAAAAAATTCATCCGCATCGCTGTCAACAGGAAAAGTGCCCAGAAGGCTGGCAGCATTGCCACGTTGTACCTATGGCAATGCTGATTCTTTGGCCAAAAAATAGGCCAGCCCTCTGGTCACGTGTAGAATTTTTTGATGCCCTATATAAACCTAAATAAAATTATATTTGAGTGCCTCATTGGCCTAGTAGTCGCAAGCGCTACTGCTGAGCATGAGGTCCTGGGTTCGATTCCCAGGTCGGACAGTGTTATTGGGTTTTTCTATCTGAAATTTCTCAGTAGCAGCCCGAAGTTGAATCCCGGTTGATGGCAATAGGCTCACCCCTGTTACATGGGACTTAAACATAACTGGCGAAATATGGGTGTAGGTACACCTCTGCCCAACCCTTCGGGGAAACAAGGCGTGATGTTATGCTTATGTGTAATATTATATCTAAGTAAATATTACTAAAAAAACTAATTAAAATTAATATTACCAATTATTACCACTGAAACTACCGTCTTATGCGATTAACTAAACCGTTAAAATTCTATAGTTAACTTCTTTATTTAACTATAACCTTAGGAATCTTTTATCAATTAAGTAAATGGGCAGTTAGGGAGCGTGTGAGGTTGCAGTCGCCGGTTAAAGTAACGCCAGTTTAATGCAACGCCAGGTTAATTAAGACCGTTAAAGTCGATTATCGTTAACATAGCAAGGATTTTCTTTCAAAGTAATGAGGCAGCTAGTCTGTATGTGATAGTTAGATGTGTTGCAAAAGGTCAGAGTTTTACTATATTTTAAATGAGAAAGTATGGCAGTTAAACATTGGTCCCGATTCTGCGCATAAATTCATTAGATTTTTTTTTTAATAACTATTTGTCGGAAATACGTTAGTCTTCGTTTGATTAATCGGGACGCCAGTACCACCAAGCGGCACTCGACAGAGTCTACAACATAACGCTGGTCGACCGGAGTTAAGCAGAGTTTGTCGGTGGCTGTCGAGCAGTGAACACGTTGAGAAACTGTCGCGCGTTCCATATAGGGGTGTCGTGTACCTACAGTGGCAGTGTGTGAATGGCTAGTGTGATTAATTTGATCGTGCATTATAATTTGATTTGAACTGCAAATAGTTTTTCCATTGCGCAATAACCAACACTACCCACATCACGCCCACAGTAGTTCAAATATGGCTGACGATAACTAGAGAGATGTACCTTCTCCGTCATATACAAGGTGTAACATAATTAACACACAACCTCTTAAGGGGTCATTGTACTCATCATTATGAACAACTTTTACTATGGGACCAAACCTGAAATCGCAGAAAAAAAATCAGCTGCTCCCTACATTTATGTTCGCATAACTCGTCAAAATGTAGGGAACAGCTGATTTTTTTTTCGCGATTTCAGGTTTGGTCCCATTGTAAAAGTTGTTCATAATGATGAGTACAGTGATCCCTTTAGAGGTTGTGCGTTATTTATGTTACGTCTTGTATATCTTGCAATCGGTTGTAAACCTTTAGCAGATATTTTGTGCGGGTATTTACTGCTGAGGTCCATTCTTCTAGTAAAGAATCTGCCTCACCAAATCGCTTCATTCAGTAAAGTCCCATATGTGGTGGCGTTTGAGTCTTTTGGGTAATTGGTTCACTTAGGGCTATGGCTGAGGTGTTGGTATGTGTTAGAAAATATGAAAAAAAAATATATGAGGAAAGTTGCATAAATTAAGTCCCTATTTGTATGCCACTGAAAAGTTTTCAATATTTTATTGATAATTCTAACTAAAGTGGTACTAGGTTATATCGTTTATTGTTAGTCTCTGCCTTATAAGCGACCCCCATTTTTCTTGAGTACCAAAAGATGCGCAAGCCGTAAATAAGGCCCGGTTTACATCAATGCTGTGAAGAGAGCAAATATCCTGTAAACAACCAATAAGTAGGTACGTATTTCGTTGAAGTTAATCTGAGAGATAAGAAAATAATGAAAACTTTTGGTTTGACCCAGGCCATTTATCGCCATGGTGACAGACATCTTCACGAAATATTTCGTAGGTAGGTCGGTCTTATCCAAAAAGCCACTGACTTTTGAAGGTATCCTTTCGAAAACAAAACAAAAAAGCACTATCGAGGAAACTTACATCTGACCAATTTGAAAACAAAATCCCGGGCACATGATGACCACTCAAACTCAAAGCATTTATTTCAATTAAACCAATTACAGGCACTTTTGAATTGTTAAAGAGTTAGTCAGTTAGTCAGAAAATTGAAGCTAGTCGCCCATTCCAAAACGTAGATCTCTATGGAGAAGAATGGGCAAGAAACTCCACGGACACTCTTTTAAATCAAAATTATTACAAAATCCTGGGTACATTGTTCTTGTTGGTTCTATATGTGAGAACAATGTAAAAAATAAATAATTAAAAACAAATCAAAATATAAGATTAAAAATAAGCTCTGGCAGTTAAGAGATGACCAGTCTCCACTGACGGCGCCCGTTCACGAACATGACGCGTGGATCAGCACCATCCAGCTCAACCATTTTGTAGGGAACCGAATGATCCAACACACGCACACCTGTTAGCAAGCGTTACTATAGCGGCCGAGAGCTGCAAGCAAGAATAGTTCTTACGGTGTATAGATGTTCGTTTCTCCAATGGTACCTCTGCCAAGCAAATATTTATCCAATACAACAGACATGTAGTGTTTGATATCGAAGTATTAATTCCCTAAACAAACATAAATACAATCCTGCATTTCCAATCATCCAAAATACTAAACACAAACTTCCACACACAGAATCTACGAGTCCTCAATCTTCAAACAGCAAAACCCATTGAACGAGGAAACTCGATAATCGCTCTCTAATCGATACATCGGTAGGTGTCTAGCGAATTATCGAGTCGAATCGAATAGAATATATTAATACGTGAGAATGGGCCGAGTTAGTTTGGAGATGTCTGCCGTTCTAAATCAGTGCAACAATGCGGCTCTGGGTTGCTCTGATTCGCTCGTAGGTGTACGTTTGATTTGTGTGGATGAGCCTGCTTATTTATTTATTTAACATATACAACAGCCAAGGTCAATAGTCAAAGACAATAACATATAAAGTATACAAGTATTCGACAGTCATACGCTCATCACACAATACTCCAGACATACTGACAAAATGTTCCTCCATTTGTCCGCGAACACTGATGTGTTGAGGCACTTCAGGCTGTGTGTGGTGTGTGAGTGTGCGTCAGGCTTAACGTCCAAGAGTGTGTTGAGCGCAGAGAGTGTGCGAGGGACAGGAGACTGAGCTCGAGCGGTTCGACTCCCAGGCACTTAGTAATATTAATTATATTGGAATTTATAGTAATCTATCAATGACTATGAATGTGTATCTACTAGAAAATACAATTTGGTAGTTATTACATATGATCTGTCGGAATCAGGAGAACGAAATTATGGCAGGTAGCAGAGAATACAAAGAGATTTTTGTTTAAGCTGGATACCAGCCGGCTCAGAGTACATGATCAAAACTAACAGATGTATACAACAAACATGTTAAAAATGGGCAGTGCACCAATGCATCACAATGCACACGGCTGATATATAAAAGGTTACTTTTGTTTTGTTGAAGTAGCTATTACTGCACACTAGCTTAGTGCCTATTATAGATAGCATATATACATACTCACGCCTTCTTCCCATGGGGGTAGGCAGAAACTACGGAACGCCACCTGCTACGATCCTTACATACTACTTTTGCCTCGTTTACGTTCATACATCTGGTCATACATGCACGCCGGTTGCGAGTACTACGCACCTGACCTTTCTGAAGAACATCACCAATAAGGTCACTATATGTCTTCCTAGGACGTCTCGTCCCAACTATTTATATATTATTATAGATAGATAGAATACTCTTTACTATGTACACCATAAAAATTACAGATATAAATGTAGAAATTTTACATAGGGTAACACAATGGGCGGTCTTATCGGTAAAAACGATCTTTTACAGACAACCTTTGGATGGATTAAAGGGAGAAGGAGAGACATTACTGCAAACACATACAGTAACAACAATGTCGACTTGTTGTGAACTTGTGAGATACTTTTTTCAAACTAAAACTGTCAAACATTCAATTTGCTGCTAACAGCACCAACAAGCCAATATTTGCAACCAAACTTGCTTCATTACTGCTGCACTGTTTGTTAAAAATGTCAACGTGCAAACATGGGTGAAGTGAGCTTGATATGACAGTATCAGTTCAAATGACAGCTGTCATTTCACGTGATGCTATAGGGATTGACACTATTAAGAGCTCACTCTAAGCTCACTTCACCTCAGTTTTCACAGTGAGATTTTTACTGAATACTTCGGCTGAACAACGCTGTAAAGAAAATATTATAAAAATAGCCATGACGTAACAACATGTGAAAAATAAAGCCTAGTCCACACTAATCGTAAGGCAAGCGGAGACACGCGGACAGTAGACTAGACATCACAAAGTCCGTTCGGATCGGCTTATCTCTCACTGCGCATTTCCCCGCTCTGCCTGAGCCAAGTATGCGTCATTCTGCACACAGCCGACACCGTTGTATCTCATCTTAATATCTGTTATTTGTGTGTTATTGGTGACAGGTAGATTATGTTAACTGATTTTGATGTGTTAGTTAAATCTAGGAGGAAGTGTTAACATGAGGTTTTCCTGGGTTTTTCCTCTTGGACACATTTATGTACCTACATTATTTGTAGTTCCGAAAAAGGTATTATTGAAAATACTTGCTGGTTGTAATATAAAGTATAATTTACTATCATCAATTTTGAATTATTGAGGGTAAATGTGGGCCTAAAATCCCTACAGTTTTTTGTTGAAAACCAAAACCTACTCGGTTTTTCGCTTAGTACAGCTTGCCGTTCGAGCAAAAAATATTTTATGGAGATATTAAAGATATTATTACCTGAATATTTAAGATACTTGGGCAGTTAATTTGTTGAATTTTGGCAATGATGAATTGATTTAATTTTTTTTTCTACATAACGATCAATACTTCCAAAAAAGTGATCATCACTATTTTATAAGTCTTAAATCTCTACAAAACTCTAATATTTATTTGACCTAACCCACAACAAATTTGAATCACGTTTAATGCCCTTAATCCCCGATCCCGATCCAGATCCAATTCGCTCATCCCGTCTGCCAGCGCACGCGCATTCGCTCAACCGCTCGTGACTTTCACAGACATTTTATTACCATAATTTAAAACAAATATCTGATTGTGTGTACCGGGCATTAAAGTGTTAAACTGAACAGTAGGGGTGGGTACATACTTGTGTTGTAAATGTTTGAGAAAGGAAATCAAGGAAAGGATTTTTCAGGATGGAGTTTTTTTTTGGACGAGAAATTATTCGATTATTACTGTTTAGACTCTTGTTTCTTACTACCTACTGTTTGTTACAAACATCATTATACTCCACTGTTCTTTCAGCCACTTTATTTGAAAACCTCTCAGTCTGCTTTACCATTGCTGTCGCCCAAAAATTTTGCCTCTCAATCTTAAACATATTATCTTATGTTTATTTTATGATGTGCGTCTTATAGAATAAACAAATTTTCTTACTTTTAATAATTGCGTCCTCACAAACCGCTATCATCCCACACCTCATTCTATTTCCGCTATAGACAAGCCGATCCAATGTCTTTATTAACAACGTTGTCAATTTAGATTCCCCTTTCCTGCAAGCCCTGGCAGGAGCAATAAACATTCCTGGCGCAAGTCACGGCGCTCCGACCATCACGCGGCACACACATGGCGGCCGAAGGCACACCGCACACCGACGCTAGCCGCGTGTGTGTACAACGCCTTATAGCGCAGGAGATGTGAGAGGAAAAGGTAGTAGTTAGGTTTAATGAGGGAGATAGATTTCCATAAGATCTCATGATTGGGGTCCTCGTAAGGTTTATCCTCTAGAGTCTAGAGGATAATCTTTAGAGGACCCCGATCATTGATCACTTTAGAGTCTAATATGATTGATCTCCATAAAAACCTCAGTTTTTGAGAGCACAGGATATGAAGTCACAGAAGATTTGGCAGAAAAGTAAATCGATCAGACTTTTAAACAGACGGGCGTTAGAAGTAAAGGGAAGAACGAAAGAAATTAAGAAGAAATTGTAACAGTGAAGTTAAACGAAGTGAAGTTCAGAGAGATAGATCAAGTTTTTTTTTTTTGAACAGATTAAGACGCGAACCATTGTCAAATTACAGGAGTCATATCTACAGTTCTATTTATAAAGAAGTTTTCTTGTTTTACTTTTACGTATATTTCCACCAATCCAACCAGTCAGATACAAACAAATGAGATAATGACAGCACAACAAAAACCGGCCAAGTGCATGTCGGACCACGCACCATGAAGGGTTCCGTAGTTAGGTTGAAGAAAGAAGAGACAGAATTATCCAAGCACAAAATTAGTTGAAAAAAATTTTCTCCCACAGATTCCAACTGTAAATGTAAGTTTGTAGGCACAATATTGAGAGATTTACCGTGTTATTTTATGACCATAGACTTCATATAGGTTTTTCTGTATTCTATAAGTAAAGAACTATTTTCTGTATGTTTTTCAAAATTTTAGGCTTACTCGTTTCGGAGATAGTTTTGGATTCGGGAGTGTGGTCAATTTTCGTCTATTTTCTTAAATAACTTTAAAAAACAATTTATTTAAAAAAAAATCTATTCGAGACCCACACAATAAGCCCTTTCATATGCCACACAGTATAGTTTGCAAAGCTTTTTTTTTAATTTTCTTATTTGCTCCCCAAAAGTGATCCTCATGATCAAAATTTCTTTATTTACGTAACACGTCCGTGTTTGGGTCACAGAAATTGATATGTGTACCAAATTACAACTTAAGCAGTTCATTAGATTCGGAGCAAATTGGCTGTGACAGACGGACAGACAGACAGACAGACAGACACACGAGTGATCCTATAAGGGTTCCGTTTTTCCTTTTGAGGTACGGAACCCTAACAAAGCAATACATAATCAGCCTATAATGTTCCCACTCCTGGGACACAGGCCTCCTCTCTGTGAGAAGGAGTGGGCCATTACAAAGCAATGACATAACATAACATCACGCCTTGCTTCCCCGAAGGGTTAGGCAGTGGT
Source organism: Fissipunctia ypsillon (assembly GCA_947568875.1). NCBI lineage: Eukaryota > Metazoa > Arthropoda > Insecta > Lepidoptera > Noctuidae > Fissipunctia > Fissipunctia ypsillon. Next base: position 17,473,932 of record OX387660.1, on the reverse strand, counting down.
GTACCTATTATGGTACACCCACATTTCGCCAGTTATGTTTAAGTCCCATGCAACGGGGGGCGAGCCTATTGCCATCTACCGGGCACAAATCCAGACTCCGGGCTGCTACTTAGAAATTCCAGATAGAAAAACCCAATAACACTTTGCCCGACCTGGGAATCGAACCCAAGACCTCATGCTCAGCAGTAGCGCTTGCGACCACTAGACCAACGAGGCAGTCAAAGTACAAAGCAATATAACCAAAAAATACAAATACACTCTCAAAACCTGATACAAAATCCACGCTCCCTGTCTACAAAAGTGCTAAGAACTGTCGTAGGCGATACAAGTGCTTCGTGCGGCATGCCCCGGGCTCGGATCTCGGACGCAATCTTTATAAGGTGGTAAAACATATATTTAATGCTAAATGTCCGACACGAACAGCCATTTTGTGAGAAACTGCGCAAGTGTGATCTTTACACTTGCTTTGGCTATTAACTTGGTTGGATATTTGGATAGCAAGTGTACTTTGTTTGCTGAGAAGTGGTTTTTAGAGTCTTTGTATAGAAGTTTTCTGTGCTAGTGTGTGATAGTTTTGGATCTTGATAATTTGTGTTTGCCTTAGGGTGTAACCGGACTGCGGTCGACATTATGAGATAATAATATATTTTGATACTAGCTGTGCCTCGCGACTTCGCTCGCGGTTCGCGTGGAAGTCGTAACATACACAATATCCGAAAATAGCAGCCACATTTTAATAAAACTCCCTCGTCTCTCAACTCGTGGCGTTACATCGCCCGCCTGCCCTTTACTTCATTTTCGCTTAGCGTTCTTTCTGACTTTTTTAAATTTTGCTCGGCATCTGAGGGGCATAGCGTGATGTTAAATAGCCTATAACCTTCTTCAAGAATTGGGCTATTAAATGCAAAAAGATTTTTCATATCCGACTGGCAGTTCCAGAGATTACCTCATATATACAAACTTACAAACAACAAATTTTATATATGTAATAATAGTATAGATAGATAGATAAAATACTCTTTGTATGTAATGTAGAAATTTTACACATAGGGTGACACAATGGGCGGTCTTATCGCTAAATGCGATCTTTTACAGACAACCTTTGGATGGATTAAAGGGAGAAGGAGAGACAATACTGTAGGTAGTCCGTGGTAAACGAAGTAATAGCGCGGGCGGGCCATGCGATGTGACAGGGTGGGTCGGGGGACAAGAAATTTCACGCGGACGAAGTCGCGGGCAGAAGCTAGTTTTCTATAAAATTAAAGATTTTTCTCTACACCCTCGAGTTAAAAACTTTAAAAAGGCCATCAATATGAACCCAAAAACTATCCATCTCAGATCAGCATTGCAACAATTTCCAATCATCTACCTTCTCAAATTCCAAGGCCCAACCTTGCTTATCCAATCCAGAGAGAAATTAAGGACAAAACAATCGTTTATATCCAAAGGAAATAGGACAGTGCGAAGTCCGAGACAATAAATCTACCGATCGCGGCCCATCCAGCCCAGATAATGTATTTCAGTTCGGACCTTACACTTACTTCGGCAATTTGCGGGAACCTTTGTGCCCTTAAGATATCTCGACAGACAATTGTACGGGGGTATTCCGTTTTGATTAGATAGAGTTGGGTTAAGTGTGACAAGTATCAGTTTAGTATGTCCGAGATGCATAGGTAATACAATACATAATATTTCAGTAAGCGTTTCCTATCTTTAAATTTAAAATATAAAACCAAATGTATGTGAGATATTATCGAAATTTTTTATTCGTTTGAAAGGCCTATCGATGCCATTATGTATGGAATATGGCATCGTTCAAATGTCCGCCGCGGCTTCGCTGGGTGGTGCGCATTTGAATTCTCCATTTTTCCACGACTTTGAATAAAAATATATCAGGTTGAATTTGACCGATGGCATGGGTTATGTTGGCTTTGAGGGCCGTTGTGGTTTGCAGCTTATTCGCATAGACCTGCGACTTAAGAAAACCCCATAAGAAAAATCAAACGGGGTAAAATCGCACGATCTCAGTGGCCAGCTCACATCATCTCCACGCGAGATGACCATGCCCTAAAATCGCTCGTGCAGAATGTCCAATGTGGCATGAGCTGTGCGGCACGTAGCACCGTCCTGTTGAAACCACATGTTGTTGGTGTCCATATCATCCAATTCAGGCCAAAAAAAGCTGGCAAACATCGACCTACAGCGCTCTTGGTAGGACGATTATGGAGACCGTAAAATGGGCGAAGCGCACGCAACGTTTCCCGAACAGAACACCCATTTTGATAAAACAATTTTAGTATTTGCACGTGTTGTTGAACGCTATATCCGTCCATGGTAATTTGCCAAAACAGGCTGAATAAATGACAGCTAGTTTGACAGATGTAGCTTCAACAATATGGCCGCTATCAACTGTCAAAGTTCGCAAGTCCCTATTGGAAGACCCGTTATAATTTGTGGATTTTGGACATATTCTAGTTTAAATAAAGTTTTAAGCCACCCTATTCTCAAGAGAATTCCGCAATATTTTGATACTTAACCTAAACTCCAACTGCTTTAACCCATTTGAAGTTATCCTTATAACTATGACCTAGAAGTATCTGAGTTTTCTATTTGGTGCGTTACAATCTTACAACATTGACCCTCCTATAATATGCAATGGTTATAATTTTATGAGAATTTACGTAAAATTAGTGCTGTTTTTTCACGTAGCCGAACTTTGCAAAAATAAAATTTTCATCACCTTTTTGCATATTTTCTTACAGCCAAACCCAATAACCTATTTTCAGAAAAAACAAATCGCTATTGAAAGTAGACAGTATAATTTATTCTATCTGTCTTTATGCCAGGCCGATAAGATTGCATAATCTCCCTTAGATTATTGGGACGTTAAAACCATGGATATATAGGTTTTTCTATCTCCAGTATACCAAAACTGGTGATAGAGAGGATATTGGGTTCGGCCGCTAGACAGCTACTGGTCACTTCAATACAACAAACATCTCTATACAAATCCCTAAACAAAGTTATCGCCGCCTACGTGATATATCCCCGTCTCTAGGAAGGGCTAAGGTCGGAGCCCATTTACAAATCACAAACACTGACCACCCTACCCACCCTTTCACAATTATATACAACCCTTAGTCCACCTTGCGTAACGTTTGAAATATCTGTTGGATTTATATTAGTAATTGTGTTAACTGGGTGTTTAATATTAATTAGTTATTAATGTGTGGGAGGTGGGATTTGTATCGAATGCTCGACATTTATCTAGCAAAGTGGTCGACATGATCAGACATAATTAAAGAAAACTCAGTATCATTATCATTTATAATATTAGTTTACTCACTTAGTAGTATTACTCATTTTCGCATAAATATTAGTAAAGATGTCTCCGTAATTTTTTTCAGTTAGTACATGATCTATACCTGCATCGCCTTGAACCAGCTTCTGCGGTACGCGTCAATGTTCTCTTTCCACTTCTTTCTTTCTGCACCGTCTTCAGCTTCACCGTCCATCTTCGCCTTGATAACTGGAAATAGTAGTTAGACCTACGTTATAAGGTCTAATTCGGAATAGGCAAAAGATACACGTAGTATTATCAAGAGGAAACGCAGTCATCATTTACCTTACCTTTATCCTATGTTTCAGTTGGGGTCAACGCAACACGTTTTCTTCGTTTTCAAGAGAAAAATGCAGTATGACCCAGAAATAACTGACAATATGTATCCTAAAGGTGAACGTCCACGTCACACGTACGTTTGCTTTGTTTGAAGAAATGAATCGAGCGCTCGGTGCGGACGGTACCGATAGTAGATGCAGTGCTTTAAGAATTCATACAAAGTAAAGCAACACCCGTTGCGTGCCATTTGCGTTGCGGCTGGGGCGGACCAGTGGACGTTCACGTTAAAGAAACTGTTGAAATCCCCGGTTAACTTTGTCCCGTGGTTGCTATGGAAATCTTGGAACTAGGATACGTGTTATCCGTGTTCTTAACTCATTTTATTTAGGGTCGGCGAAATAATAAGTCTTTTTTCATTCTTTACCCTTTATCATTTATTTTTAATAGGCACATATAAGGCACTTTTGAACGTCAAAAATTACAAAATTGATTCTAGTCGCCCCTTCCAAAATGTAGATTCGTATGAAGAAGAATGGGCAAGAAACTCCACCGTTACTCTTTTAAAATGTTTTACAATATTTTGTATGGACATTTATTATATAATTTTATGTGCAGACGGTGCATCTAGAATGAAATTACTATACCACAGTAGGTAAACACAATTAAAAATGAAGCAATGACAGATAAATATGTGTTAGATACACTGTGGCTAAGTAATAACAGCCGCACGGGTCGATCGGTCAGGTTAAGCTACGCTTGCCGCGGTTGGTCCGTGGATGGGTGGTGACCATCTTTACATAGCAAGGTTCCAGCTGTTATTCGTGGATCTTTGACAGTCGTTACAGGTCGTCAGAAGCCCAAAAGTCTGACAGCCAGTCTTACCAAAGGGGTATCATATTACCCAGTAATTGGGTTGCGGAGGTCAGATAGGCAGTCGCTCCATGTAAAATATTAAATACTGGTAATCGGCTGCATCCGGTTAGACTGGAAGCCGACCCCAACATAGTTGGGAAAAGGCTAGGCAGATGATGATACATGGTGCTCACATATTCACAAACATTGTAAAAGTGTACGTGTATTAAATACCACGTGTAACAGGAGGACTGACATTCCTTTAAACCACGTAAAGAGAATCATGTTCTTTGCCCGTATACATAAAATCAATCAAATCCAATGAATACTTTAGCCACAGGAAATTATTTTTCATTTTCTTATTTTTCAACATGATGTAGATCTGAGTCCGTAATAATAGGTAAACATTGCCGCCGTCGCGCCCCGCACCCCGCACCGCACCGTTGGTCAGTGACTTTGCGTAGATAAAGCCTGTTTACTTTTTATGCAGTTGATTCTACTATTTATTTTGTTTGAAAACTGCATTTTTTTAATTTTCCATTAACTACTAATATTCTTGTTTTAAAAATGTTTCAATGGATTAGTACTGTGCTCGTTTTCATTCAATGTCGTACATCCAGATACACGTTGTATATTAGTCATCATCTCAGTAGTCATTGTGGATTCTTCGCGAATGAAAATGAAAATTATCGAAGAAAACCAGTAGCATAGATAGTAGAACAAAATTATCATCAGTCTACTAAAACGACCCATTATCATGCACCAACTTATACATTCCAAGAATCATTACAATATATTCAGTGGCTACCAAGGCTCAGCTTATCACCCACCCCTTCCTTGACCATCGCATTTGAATAACTATCACAAGTTAATTCTTCAGATAAAGACGTCCGCCATGCTGGGTGCGGCCGCTTCCGCCGGATGTCCAACTTGGACGGATATTCAAACTCGGCCGGAACTTGACGGTATTGCGACATACATTTCAAATTTCGAATGGCTATTGTTGAAATGGGTTGGTGCTAGTTGGTGTGTGACTTAAATGTATGGATATTTTATGGGGGTGTTTATGTATGTGGACTGGGTTTTCCACTTATCCGGCGTGAATAGAGATTAATGTTTAGTAATGGTTTTCTTCTGTAAGCTAATTAAATATCGCGATCTGAAGTTAGAAGACATTATGTACTGTTAAGACTATTTCAGTGTTTACCTATAAATTATAAACAAATATATGAACAAGGCTAAAAACACTCATTTATTTTTATAAGTATAGACTTTCGTAAGAACATTTACATGGCTAAACGTACCATAACTATCGATTTTAGTACAGCATTCCGAAAAATCAAAAGGCACAGTACAAATGTGAGCAGAACCACGAAGCAGAACTAGCTATCAAAATAAACTAAAACTCATCAAGTGAGGATCAAAACTGAACTGATTTAGGGGTTAGGAAAAGTATCCTAACAGTTGCAGGCAAACTGATACAAGAGCTGAAACCAATTTATAGGTAACTCGCCACGTTACGTTAATGAAGCGTGCTCATTGGCTACATTTTATTCCTTGAATCCACATAACGCCAATGCACACAATGAAATAAATAAAAGACGGGTGGCGTGGCGTCGGGTGTTACAAGTGTGCTGCGGCCTTAAAACTGTACACAGAAGATATTCTCACACGGACGTCGGATCAAACAAGGTGCTTGAAACTATCTCCCAATTAAGATATTTCACTAATTAAAAGTGCTCACTTGACCGAAAACGGATCGGAATATAAGGATTAAGGTTCACTGGTGAAGGAGTTTAAGATGGGAATGGTATAGATGTTGATATTGAAATAAGGGTTCTGGTTTGTGGTTTTTGATTTGTGTGTATGTAGTAGTTTTGTTGTAATGATTTCGAAGGAACAGTCAAGTACTGTTGATACTGTTGATAATGGTTAAAAAATATGCTACAAATTTTGTGTATACTTTTAAGGTGTTATATAGAGGTTATGACAGTTTAGCCTCTTTTTAGAACTGAAAAAAAAAACAGGAAAATAACAATGGATCAAAGATGGCCAAAGTATAAATCTCTATTGACTTTAGTAAACGGATTTCTTATCGTTCAGTTTAGTTCATCTAGAATTAGGATGTTCTTCTACAACTTTTTTGGCAGCAACCACACGGAATTAGTATTTAAATTACATTATTATTAATTCATAAATCCAAGACACGTAGAATGTCCGTGTGTACTAACCCTAACAATGAGCAAGGGCTAATCAATTGAAACAATATTTGTGTGGGGCGCGATGTTGGCTACTGATAATATTTGGCTCACGGGGTGATTACGATGAAGTCCTTATATCTAAGATGGCCTATTTTACTGAAACTTTCGAAGATAATATTTTACAAGAAAACGTTAAATTGGAAATGAAAGCCTGAGTGTATTTCCTGAAAGGTTATAAGAGGTGTTAGTACACTTACAGTATTTTCGCTAATTTTATGTTATTACAAGCCGTGTGCCCGATGGGAAATTCCATCGGCTAAAATTACGAACTTCCATACAAACTTTCATCACTTATTTAACTCTTTAAGGTAACGAAAATTCATAAATCCTTCCTAATGCTAGCCACACACGTTACGATTTACTTGCGCTTTGCTCAACTCAAACTCAAACTCAAAGCATTTATTTCAAATAAACCAATTAAAGGCACATTTGAATTGTCAAAGAGTCGGTCAGTTAGTCAGAAAGTTGAAGCTAGTTGCCCATTCCCATTGCCCAGAGAAGAAAGGCCAAGAAACTTCACTGACACTCTTTTAAATCAAAGTATTGTTACAAAATATTGGTTACATCATTTATGTTGAAGTTAAGTATGTGAGAACAATGTAGAAAGACGTGCACGTTAAAAGCGTCCGCAACAAAAAGGTAAAAACCAAAAACGATTCAAAAATTAAAATAAGCCGTGGCAGCTAAGAGATGACCAGTCCCTACTGACGGCGCCCGTATTTTGCGTGAAGCGACCGCCTATCTGACCTCCACAACCCAGGTACTGGGTAACACGATACCCCTTGGTAAGACTGGTTGTCCGACTTTAGGGCTTCTGACGAGTGACAACCATGCATTTCCATGTACCTACCTAAAAAGGAAAATTGAAAATAGAAGAAGAGAAAAACTTGGCAAGTATGTCAGCCATATTGGGCGTAGTTTTTTATTACATACGTTTCATTTTTTTTTTTTTTTTCAAAACACCTTGGTTGCACTAAATATTATTTGTACAAGTTATATTTTTCTTGCTTTTTAGTCTCAAGAAAGTTAAGTTTTGTAAGCACGCTAAGCATAAGTTATGCATGTATGTACAGACAGTACTGAGCTTGTTAGATAATTTTTAAAGTTACATAATTTAGTTAAGGGTAGTGTAGGAAGCCCCCAGCTAGATGGGCCGACGGCCTTAAAAAGGTGGCTGGGACAGACTGGGTACGGAGGGCGGAGGACAGGGTGTTGTGGCGCAGCCTGGGCCTATGTCCAGCAGTGGACTACGGTAGGCTGAGTTCATTGAATTTAGTCAAAAGGCCCCATGCCCAAAAAAAACCAAGGTGATCCGGCAGAGAACCAAAGTTGTCAACATAGCTCACAGAATAAGCAAGCTGAAGAGGCAATGAGCCGGCCATATTAGCCGTAGAACTGATGATCGTTGGCGTAAACGTGTTCCTGAGTAGAGACCGCGAACCGGCAAACGTAAGGTATGACGTCCTTGGGCTAGGTGAAGCGACGATCTTCGCAGGGTGGCTGGTAGCAGCTGGATGAGAGTTGCCGAGAATCGAGCTGAATGGCGCGCAATTGGAGAGGCCTATGTCCAGCAGTGGACTGCTGTAGGCTGATGATGATGAAAAAGAAAAAAAAACTAATCTGTAATAAAAAAACAAATGAATAAACAGTGCAAAAATTACATGCAAAACCAGTTAATCATTCAACAAAAACAACTTTAGCTTGCAACCTCATCTATTATTTGAGATATTCATACATCACGGTTTCTTACTGTTGGACAGGGGTCAAGATATGGTCGAATTAATATTCATACGACAGGCCCAGGTGGTCGTCACTGACTGAGAAGGGTGGCCTTAAGGATTGGTCAATGTTTTGAGAGTATGGGCGCAGATGGGATGTAAGGACGTCAGGTTTTGTGCCTACATTGAGAGGGCCTTTGTGAGGGAAATGTGTTTTCATTTGATTCTCTTAAAAATGCAGAACCTCGAACGTTTTTTTTTATTCGGGAAAAAAGTAAAGGTTTTCAATAGCAAAAGTGTGTGTGTGTCTCATGAATTAGGTACGTAATAATTTACTCTCTTACTAACGTTTTAATAGGTATCTGTTTTCTATTAAGAAAACAGGGAACTTTTAATGTTTTTATCTGCATTTTCTAAGCTCGTTCGAAAAAGCTGTCTGCTCAACAACGCAAATATCGCAATGAATGTTGTTGTTGTGTGTTGTTGTCTCTCTGGCCCAATAGTCAACTCACAATATTATAATAACAAGTAACAAAACAACAACAAAAAAAGCAAGTAAATTTTTCAAAAAAAAATCTTATTTAATACTTGGGTGATAAGTTTATTTTTGTATTTTTTTTTAGAACGACCCTTTGTTCTATTATATGCCATTTCAAGGTTATACATTCTTTACCGGACCCTGTATACAAATTCGCTCAGTCATGTCTTCCAAATGGCTCTTGTAAGACTTGACCAGTCTACCTTATTTCCCTATTCTCTCAGAGGGTAGGTGCCCAAGACAGTCGGGGTGCGGGTTCCGTCCCTCTTCTTATCTCTGCCCACGCCCGAGGACCTGCCTGATGGATTAACTTCATTGTTCCACCGTTGCCGAGTGACGCGGAATTTATAATTATACTGGCCCCTGTTTTATTTAGATTTACAACGATTTAGTATGTATTGTTGGTAGAAGCTGAAGTTATTGTATTTTATGGCGTTATGATGTATTTAGGTCAACTGAACACGTAATTGGTCAGGTCTTACTAATATAATAAAAAAGTTGTGAACCAGATGAATGAATATAAACGAAGCAAAATGATGAGTTTGTGATGTTCGTAGCAGGTGGCGTTCTGTAGTTTCTTCCTACCCCCATGGGAAGAAGCTGTGAGTTTATGTATGTATGTGAAAAGAGATCTACTTAAAGAAAGAAATTACATGAAGGTAGATTTGTTTGTGGCTAAGTAATAACAGCCACACGGGTCGATCGATCAGGTTAAGCTACACTTGCCGCAGTTGGTTCGTGGATGGGTGACCTTATATACTACCTTTTTTTTTTGGATGGGAAATCATCAAATGACTTCTCCCGCTCTGGGCGGAGCGGGAGGGCGTGTCAGACTTTTACTGACTAAAACCCACCCGTGTTCTTTCAGTTGCCTGTGCCAGGGGCCACAGTAACTCTTTCGAGCATCCCGCGAATCTTTACATACGAAGACCTCTCCGTGCTTTGGAAAGCGCGTTAAGCCGTCCGTCTCGGCTGTCATTCTTGAAACTTTGACGGTCGTTACGGGTCGTCAGAAGCCCGAAAGTCTGACAACCAGTCTTACCAAGGGGTATCGTATTACCCAGTAACTGGGTTATAGAGGTCAGATGGGCAGTCGCTTCATGTGAAATACTGGTATTCAGCTGCATCCGGTTAGACTGGAAGCTGACCTCAACATAGTTGGGCAAAGGCTAGACAGATGATGAGGGCGGTATTTAGACACACTTAAAGCAGTAGGTACTATAGAGGAAACTTACATCTGACCAATTTGAAAAAAAAAACCCGTGCGCGTGATGGCCACATCTTCGACCAAGCGTTATTAAAGGGGCCGAGCGCTGCAAGCAAGAATAGTCCTTACGGCGTACACCGTAAGGACTATTCTTGCTTAAGTGCCATGGGAGAATCCAACATTATGTACAGTAGCGGTCATAAGTGGAGTAGCTATCTCACAAAGGAACATATTGATGCTTCGGTTTAACTTACGACCTTCTTATAATAAGTAATTTATACACTATACACACACACACACATTCGTTTGCAACTGATTGTATTTCATAAATTCAACCATTAGTGTATACATCATGGTAGCTTAGCGGTTATCGTATTTGAGTAAGCGCGTTAATGCGTAGCAAGCCGTGGGTTTGAATCTCAAACGCGGTTATAGTTTTTTTTAATATTTAAATAATTACTCGAATAATTACGTTATTCAAAAAAAAAAAAACAGCTGTTCCCTATATTTTGACGAGTTATGCGAACATAAATGGACAGCTGATTTTTTCGCGATTTCAGATTTGGTCCCATAGTAAGAGTTGTTCATAATGATGCTACAATGACTCCTTAAGAGGTTTAGTATTAATTCCGGGACATTTTTATACAAAAAAGCTAAAAGATGCTAATATACAGGGTGTAAGGGACAGCCCTCTGCAAAGTAACAGGATGCATTTAGCTCCTTATTTTGAATCATATTCTACAGGAACTATTCTCAGGAAAATTTCATATTTTTTTTATTGTATTTTCAGTTACTATTCCTTTATTTCAATGTAAAATTACATTCTTTGTACGCAGCACTCCACTTTTTTATTTTTTTTTATTTAAGATAGGTTTGCTCTTGACTCTAGTCTAGGTCAGAGATGACAGAGACAAAGTCGACGATGGAGCGAGCTTACCCAGAAGAAGCCTGTTAACTCTCACTTTGAAGAGATCGGGGTTGTATACGTTCGGGAACACAGACGCAGGCAGAGAGTTCCACTCCTTTGCTGTGCTTTCCTTTATTTACCATTTATGTAAATTAAGCAGCTTAAAAAAAAATCAGCAATGGATGTTGAAGTACTCTGCGGCTGAAGACCCGCTGCGCTGCCGTTCTATACTCGCGTTTTGCCACGGTAACGATACATTGCGTGTGAGGTAATAAAACTAATCAGGTTTTTTGGATTCCCATACGTTCCTGAAAAAAATTCATGTACCGGTCATCTTAGTATGATATATTGAATTCACCCCATCAGTCTGCGGAGGGCTGTCTCTTACACCCTGTATATTGTAACACTTACTTACTATGAAGATTATGTACACCAAACTTTAAGGAGGTCCTACATAATAATCCATAAATCTCAACAGACCATGCAATAATTAATAATTTCCTCAGCACTACTTAGACAAACTCGGTGGCTTCAATATTTGTCCCAGTCAGTTTGACCGCCTACCTGAGTATCTACTTGAAGGGGTTGACCCTTATCAAAGCAAACTAAATTAACTGCTTCTATCATCTTGGCCGAGTTATTGTTCGGACTTCGGACCACGTTCGGGTCCGCTCGGCTGTTCCAAATTTGAAAAACAAACGTTTGAAATACGGTACGTATGCAAATAATAACGGTAAACTAATTAGAGGGTGGGGGGAGGGTTCGGACGTCTTCGGACGCAGGAATATGATCACGTCAGCTGTGAAGATTTGAAATTTGTTTTGGTATCTATTGAATATTTTATGGTGAACGTGGTTAAGTAGAAATGACAGAAAAATTAAGGCTGGCAGTTGGATAGACTAAAAGGTGTGTTTTTATTATCAATATTTTTATTATCCATGAAAATAAGTCATGAAATTGAAGTTTTATGACATTGATGAAAAAAAGTTTTTTATGTTAAAGCTTGTGTTTTGTGAGAAATGTTCTGAGACATGATCGTGAAAGTTAGTTGTAAGTGTACCTGCCTATAACTGATTATACAGTGTGTCCCTGGATAAAGTGCACAAAAGAAAATGGGTGAAACTAGACCATAATTTATCGAAAAAAATGGAAAAAAAATATTTGTATTATTAATATTGATGGTTTATTTTTTATCTCCTACGACAGACCCTTTTTATTAAAAAAAATAATATTATCTTTTGATACATTGCGAGTATTTCGTTGATTTAAAAACAGTGATAATGGCTAAGATCACATGATGCTTAGAAAATAAAAAACACGGCATAAAAAGTCTTAGAGATACAATTTTTTTTTTTTAAGAAAAAGGGTCTGTCGTAGGTGATAAAAAATTAAACCATCAATATTAATAATACAATTTTTTTTTTCCAATTTTTTTTGTCGATAAATTATGGTCTAGTTTCACCCATTTTTATTTGTGCACTTTATCCAGGGACACACTGTATTTTCATAGTCGGCGTCTATTTCTAAAAATAACAGAATAAGTCTGAATACTTCTAAACACACCTATAGAACTCCTCACACTAATTTATTTTCAAGAACTCGCGAGTCGAGACATAAAAAAACAAACGAAAATCTACCCCTATTCGTTGACTCGTAAAAACGCGTTGTCATTGTACATCCACAAACGAGTGGCCGCAATTTCCTTAGGAAAGCACTAAGTCATCCCTTAACCACACATGGCATGCGAAATACGCTTTTAACTTGATGAAAATAGAGGCGGAACTGAAGAATGTCTACCATTAGTATACACGGGAGGTTACTTGGCACAGCTTATGGGGATAGCAGCCAGTTGTTTCAATGATAATGATAAGGATTGAAATGCTTGGCAAGCAGGCGTAAAAACTGGTCATCACCATTGAGATTCTAAGATTTCTTTGAAAAACGCTGAAGAAGATGATGATTATACATTTTCGATCACCCAAGATTTGCTCAAAGGATCAGGGGTAATAAAAGGATAAGATCAGGTGCCTTATTGTGACGTTCTTATGTCGTCAGACCTAGCTATACATGATCGATAACACCATCCCTTTTTCGGACTGGAATCATGATGGCATTAATACTTTAAAATACGGCCTCAGGGGTAGAAAGCGGCGTAGTATATGACAACATGTATAAACGTGGACGAAACCGACCGATTATGTAAGTTAGGATCGTTGCTCATGTTCTGAAAACTTTACGTACTGCATGCAAATAATGCAGGAATTTACGTAGCCATCTGTTCAGTAGGTCAAGACGTTAGGCTGCACAGGATTATCCTCCCTATGTTTCCACCGAAAGGGTAGGGTGTGCTGTGGCATAAATGATCACCGGCCAACACTGACGAAGACAAATGACACCCGATGCCGAAGTTACACTGAGATAAGGTAGGCTCCTTAAATTAGCCACGCTTACTTCAAACGTCTGTGTATTTTTCACTGTCTTAAGACGAAAGGGTTCGCCCATTAGTTTCAGGGATAGTGAAAGTTTCATTGAGTTGGGTTTGTATGTATGAAAATACCTAGTAGTGTTGTCTCAAGTTCATTAAGAAGTAAATGAAAAACGTAGGGGACCAAATTTTAATGTTGGCATCGAAACTGTAACGATACGAATGAAGATATAATTCGACTGTCCTAAACAACCGACCAAGTTGTCAGCTTCTGAGATATTTGAATGGAATATATTTAGCACTGCTATAGTTCTCAAGACGGTGAAGGAGAACCAAAAATTCAAAGACATGTGACGTCTACAACACGCACTGGGCCCGCGTGGTGGATTACAGTCCCCTCCCTCTCGAAGGAGGAGGCCTGTGTCCCAGCAGTGGGAACATTATAGGCTTTATGATAGCTCTTTGCCACATCATTTTATACACATACAATAAACACATGCCTTTTACACGGGTAGGCAGAAACTACAGAACGCCATCTGCTACGATCCTTACATAGTCCTGTTGCTGCGTTTACGTTCATACGTCTGGTCATACACGCACGCCGGTTACGAGTACTACGCACCTGAACTTTCTGAAGAACATCACCAATAAGGTCACTATATCCATTCAACGGCGTCCTCTCCGGGCGTTTCCACACCATTTTATGTCTAAGGAAAATAAGATGAAAGGTTCATATCGCTGAAAAAGAAAAATGCCACCCCCAGCTCTTCAATCCAAAAGCCAACAAGTAACATTTAACCACTCCTTAAATTAGCACTATTTTGTAAACCACAGCAAATATCAGCAAAATCCATGATACAGAGAACAAACATAAGTCCAGATTGTTGTTTATCTTGCACCACATTATATCGTGGCAAAGTTTACACAAATCACCTCGGCGACCACATAAGGCATGGCGTAAACAGGGCCCGCTCTGTAATTGTCCGAAAATTAGCTCCAACCGCATATAAATACGTTAAGATAATCTAGTTAAATGTTCGGTGTGAGTGATAAAATATTAGCGACCGTGTAGATTCGAGGGTTTACTGCGAAAACCTGCTAAACGAAAAATTTTGGCAAAAGTTAGTTAAATACTTACATAAAATTGTTAAGCTCGAAAAGATAAGAATTTTCGTGTATTTAACTAATGTTTGCCAAAAATGTAGTTTATCAAGTTTTCGCAGTAAACCCTCGAATTTTAAAGAAGAGTTTTGTCTATTTAAAACAAATCCACCTTTGGGATGGCTCAGCTAAATACCACCTTGCCGCGCTGGACTCGGTGGAACGCAGAGCTAAGAGGCTCATTGGCGACGTAAGACTGGTGGATGCCAAGCTTCACAGCTTGGCTCATCGCCGCAAAGTTGCTTACTTGTCGGTCTTCTACAGATTGTACTTCGGTGAGTGTACTCGAGAACTCCACGAACTCATTCCGCCTGCCCTCTTCTACCATCGGACATTTAGACGCACTGCAGGCTACCACCCCTACCTAGTTGCTATTCCACCAATTCGCAATAAGCGTTTCCAATGTCTTTTGTGATGCGCACAGCAAAGGAGTGGAACTCTCTGCCTGCGTCTGTGTTTTCGAACGCATACAACCCCGATTTCTTCAAAGTGAGAGTGAACAGGCAGTGAATAAGCTCGCTCCATCGTTGACTTTGTCTCTGTCATCTCTGACCTAGACTAGAGTCAAGAGCAAACCTATCTCAAATAAAAAAAAACATTTTATTTAGATTCTAAAAGAGCTGTTACTTACACACTATTGTTTATTTACTCTGGATGTCTTACAAGAAGAAAGGTGTCTGACAATCCCCCGAAAAACTAACAAGTGGCCTTCGTAGTTTTATTCATATTACTGCATCTATTCTCTCACTTTTGGTAACATCCACAGAAAATAGTCTTCTACGAAGCCCTCTCCTGATGACGAGTTTCTTTCTCTAATTTTTCTCTGCTATAGCTAAAAACTTTGCCATATAATTTTGTATTAGGTTCGATTTTGTTCTGAATTGCACCTGTAGAAACCGATGGATTAGGTCTCCGATGAAACGAATATTCCACCGAAAACCTATTCACTGTTGCTATGAAGGCACACATAAATATTATAAATGCGAAAGTTTGTGAGGATGGATGGATAGATGGATATCTGTCTGTTAGTCTTTCGCGCAGAAACTGCTGAACGGATTTGGATGAAATTTGGACACAGATAGTTTATAACCTGGATTAACGTAAAATATACTTTTTATGCCGATATCCCTACGGGCATGAGTCTTATGCGGATGAAACCGCGGGGCGCGGCTAGTGCTTCATAATGCAATGCTCTTTGGCCGATATAATCCACTAGCGCTGGGGCTCTGTCTCGCATATGGTCGCAGCATTATGCTGAGCGATGGCCGGTTTGCGTGGATGTGGTGCATATTTTCCCCTGACTTGTTTCTTTTTGTGTTTGTGTATCTTTTTTGCGTCATATTTACCTACCGCAAATAAACCTATTTTTCTTTCTTTTTCTTTCACCTACCTTAAATAAAACGCTTCATCTTATGATTTGTACCACATCAAAGCACACAGAACGGGCGGCAACTCAAATAGCAAGTAGGATCTAGGTGGAGGTACGACTGTACAAGGATAAGTCGTCGGGCAGTGTTTTCCAATTTGAAATGGGTAAGTTGAGTGTCCAGTTGCGGTGTTAGAAACGGATAGAGGTGGCTAATTTGCATTTTATGTCTATACATCTATACAAATAAATAAAATTTAAATGTCTGTTTGTAATGTCAAAATAACAACTTTTTACTAAATGCGTAAGAAAGTATATACGGAACTTAGAAAAAAATACAATTTTTAAAAATTTTGTCTGTCTGTCGGTTTGTTCCGGCTAATCTCCAAAACGGCTAGACCGATTTTGACGGGACTTTTATTGGCAGATAGCTGATGTTATGGGGCGTAACTTAATTTACTTTTATTGTAGAAAAAAAATTAGGGCTCTGCGCAAAAATATTAAAACCCATGAAATTGAGAACAAAAAGTCGGATTTGAAAAATTATTTTTGCATTTGGTAGCCCAATTCTCGAGGATAGGTATAGACTATTTAACATCACGCTACGACCCTTTTTTTGTGGATGAAAAAAAACATATTTTTTCCAAATCCTTAACACTACTCGGTTAGACGTGATCTCCAGTTTAAAATCATTAAAACTCGGTTATCATCGCTTTAAACAAATAATAGAAGAAAAATGTACGTAAGAACATTGAAATACCTCTAATATTAAGGTTTATTGAATTATTGCTCAAATAACCTGCCTCATAAAGTCTTCTTCTTTCCACACATTTCAATACCTCATTTTCCTAATTAAAACCAGTCTAAACAGTACATAGGTCTATGTAAGGAGGCCATGTTCCTTAAATCTTAGTGCCCGCACCTCAGGGTACCGCCGCTGAAGACGTCTCACACTCTTCAGTGATAAGGAGGTACCTGAAACTGTGGGGGAACCTGAAAAGGGAGGTTGTTATTTTCAGTATTTGTTTAGCTTAAAAATAACCTATTTTACTCTCGTAGCGGGGGGGGGGGGGCGGGTTTATTAATTTCTTTATTGCAAATTTATTTGTAGAACGTGACAAATATTATGTCTACTAGATACTTACAAACCTGTGCAAGCGCTTGTAAATACTTTTTCATTCTTTATTTTTTTCTTATTCTTTCTTGTCACTCAATCAATCTACTCAATTTACCATAGCCCGTAGCAAATCTTCTGTACACAACGCTTTGTCTTCTTCTTTCGAAAGTCAAATTACTGACGACTGAAAGAGAGAAATCGGTGTGTAACTGTTCACCTGATATAATACGTTTATTAGTAAGGAGGATTATCTTTAGTCCGAATAATATTTTTTTTTCACAGAACTGAATTTTTTTTATAATGTTCACCATATTGTTGCGGGCTGGGTGGAGTTAACCTTCTACATCCAAGCCTGGCTTTAGTTATTGCGGAATTAAAACGGAATATTTTTAACATTTAACAATTTTACCAGTTATAACATTAAACTATAGATATCCCAAAATACTAAACATCACACTTACCACACTATCCTCTCTCCCCGACGATCTAACCCCACTGACCACCACCCGAGGTCAAAGGGTGGCGGGGGCGAGGGGGTTGGTCAAGGAGTTGCCAGCTCATCCCGGGTTCCAATACATTTCATATTCCGTTGACAGAGGCACAATAATAACGCGGTCCGCCCGTGTAAAAGCAAGACATAGTTGATGTACCAGGATACAGGATTTTACTGGAAATGATTAGAAATGATAGGTTAAAGTCACCATAATTATTTCAAAAATCAAATCTTTGTTAAGGGGGGTGCGCTCGGGGGATTTTGTAAAACACAAGTGATGTGCAATAAAGAATTGAATTTAATTGTAGCCTGCGTTCATATTTTAATCAACATTCAACCGATACTGACCTGCAAATTGCAAAAATCTTAAGAAAACTTGAATTTCGCGGGCTACCCTGGCGCTTTCGCCTTAAGAAAAAAATCCCTAATTAATTTTTGTTAAATGAAAAAGGTAGATAGTGTTAGAAATGTCAAATTAAAATGACATCAGTAAAAAAAAGTAGGAAACAGAAAAGTGCCTCATTATAATTTTTCAGTGCATAGATACTTGCACTGATAAACTCTTTAGTTGGGTCCAAGTTCTTTTCCTAAGGAAATTTCCTATACCTGTAATAGTGATCATCATCATTATTGTTGCTGAATTCGACTAGCCGCTACCGGGAATAGTCTTCCTCATTTTTTTGTCCCATAATGAATTGAACTTATTCAGTAACTGCTGCTACTTTAATTTGAAAACATTGTAAAAGCCAATTATTTTTACAAGAGTAACCGTGGTGGGGTTTCTTGCCGGCTCTTCTCCACAGAAAACGACCAATAGTCACCGTGCACTTAGCTTCTGACGTAAGCCCATGTAAGTTTATAAAATAAAATATATTTAATTGAAAATACTTTGAATTGAATTGACTACAATAGTACATTATTATACAAGTGTGCTATGTTGGTCATTACACTCGAGGCGGTATTATTTGCGCGAGCCGCAAGCGAGCGCGATAAGGGAGCCGAGTGTGTAATGCACACGCGTTTCATACGACGTTTTTGAACACACTTGCGAGGCAAAAAATAAATAAAGTTTCATAAACTAATTACATAAGTTAAACCACGAAGCCGTCGAACAGTCTAATAGGTATTAAAAGCATAAAAACTGAATATTTTGAATGTTATTTGGATGTAGAACGGAAGAATGTTTTCTTTTTGACATAATAAAATAATTTGATGAAATATTAAGTTAATTTATCATATTTTATTTATGTACCAAAGAGACTTCATGCCTTTTTATGCCTACTATCATAAAAACTCATGAAGTCTCTTTGATGAGATTAAAAAAGCGCACATCTCCGACTAGTCAATATGGCGCATATTACCACACTAGTGCGGTGATATAAAATAAAAAGCACGCGTGTTTAATACACGGCATTATGAACCTAAAAGCGATTCAATAACAGCCACTTTACGAGCCTTGTGTTGAAAAATTATTAAAAAACGCCTGAATTTGAGAAATTTTCGTAAGTGCATTTAAAAATTTTCTTTTAAGTATTCTTTCCAGTATCTTTATATCCACAAATAGCCAATAGTCAGACATAGTTGAATTTGAAGACGTCCGAAATTTACGAGTGGCCCCCACCTTATGGGTGTCCGGCCATAGAATGTTCTAAATTCACAAGATGATTGCCTAGCAACGGATGTCTTACATACCTGTTACCTGGAGATCCGGAGTAATTTCGCTACAATGTATCGATGAATCTGTTCTGAGTTCAGTTGCTTAGAATGCTTGGAAATGATTGATACAGCTACGGTTTCCCAGTGGTTCCGTCATATAATAACAGCCGTCATGAAATACTGTCATTTTGACCAGTAATGGACATTAAGGTGTCATAAAACTCTGTGTATTTGGACAGCCGTTATTGCATTGTCACTGTTCACCACTTTCTTAGGAAACCGAAGCTTAAGCCGACGGTTGCACGGACGTAAAAATGTCGCAGGGGCTTTTCAACTCTCGGTGTTGAGCTGAGCATCGAGAATCCAACAGAGTGCATTCCAAACGCGTCGAAAAACACACACTATTAGATTTTCAACTCTCGGCGCTAAGAAGAGCGTTGAAAATCCAGTGCGCGAAAAAAAATCGCCGCGATATTTTAAACCGCAAATATGATTCCTAATTGTTTTGCATTGTCCTGAATAATATGGTAAGTTTCAGGTGACTTCTTCTCGTATTTTCAGAATCTAGGTTTGTTGCAACTTTTTTGGCGAAAAATAAAACTAGGAACATATCTAGGTACGTAACTTTTCGACTAAAAAATCAATACAATGCATGGGTTAGCCTATTGTACTGTAATGAGTTTTCCATAAGAGAAGTGCCAGACTTTTAATGGGCGGGCCGTAGGCTTGTTTGCTAAGCTATGATGCTCCTGCTGTTTCTATATTTAGATTTTTTTGGTTTCAGGAGCTAGACCACCGCCACTTAACGCAGTATTATTTTAGTCTTACTTGAGTGTGGGAAAGAGATGGAGCTAGACGTTCTGTATAGCTTCATCTCTTTCTCGCGCTGGTGGTTGGCCCCCAGTATTATGTTGTTGCATGTTGCAAGCAGTTTATTTATTTATTCATTTGATAATAACATACACAACAGACATAAATCCAAGTTTTTCCACAGATAAACGATGAAAAACTCTTACCTGTTTACAATCAGAAAGGAGGTCTTTCTCACCGCTTGCACCAAACTGACCAGTATTATATTAATTGCATGTCCTTAGGAGTTCCAAATTCAAATCGCCATTCTTAAACACTGGAAAACCGTTGCATCCAGCTGCACATTCAAAACTCAAAATGCGGACACCCTAAATCGAATCCTTAGTGCTATTGTCCGTGTCTACGTAGACCGTCCGGGCCGTTCGTTCGGCGTCCGGGTGTCCGGGTGTCCGGGCATCTTGGCTGTGATTGAGTTATACAAATGTGTGATGAATTTTGATTTCAATTTACATTAAGCTGCAAATTTCGTATTCTGTTTGGTTGGGTTTCTAAGATTCTAAGTTTGGCTGGACATGGTAGTAACATGTTGAATAACATAAAGAGTTACAAATAAGACGAACTATGGCTGCCGATTTAGCGTAAGCGATGAAACACAGGAGAAGGATTTTGTACATTATTTTTACAATGATTAAGGACCTTACAATCAGGAGGGAAATGTAATTTTGAGTCTTCCATTTTCAGGTGATTTAGACATTTAGTCTAAACGTCATTGTTTACTTTTTTACAAGTTTCCGAACGTTATTTTTGGTTTCGAATCATTTAGTTGACCAGAATACCTCTCTCTTCAATTTGTAAATATAATATAGGTATATATTATAGCCAATATGTCTGAATGTGTATTATAAGTTTATAACTTATTATCTTCACCACCCTTGGTTGACTGGTAGAGCCAAGGTATTAAGTCCGCCTTTGTACTTTTTTAAGTGTGAAAAGTTTAAATACATAAATAGTATAAATCGTTGAGCTCCTTAACTTTTAAGTTGAGCTGTACGATTACTGACAGATGCTTGCACTGACTGGACAGGTCCACTCAATCTGTGTGGTTCTTTCCTCAAAAGACCATTTCAGACACCAACCTACATGGTCTTCACATGATCTGACCAAGATTATGTCTGGACTTTAAAAGAGACTGTGATCTCTGAGTTTGTTTCGGCCTTTCTTCTCAGAGTAGTCAGATAGGAAACGCCGGCCTCGTCTAGTTTAAAAAAAAAATGTTTGACGTGTAAAAGTGTTTTTATAAACCTACTTACAGAAATAAAATCATCTAACATTTATCATTGATAAATAAATATCCATCGAACCATAGAGTAAAAAACTACCATAAAGGATATTAACCCTTATTTATAATAATAACAGAGGTTTAAACGAGCGCTTCTTCAGTTAAACAGGACGTTTTCAGTTGTTCGATTTCTGTACAAAAGGCAGGACTTATAACCCCTTAACCTTCTTACTGGAACCGTTTGTTTTTCAATAAACCATAATGTTGAATTACCAATCAAAAATCCAAGCTTCAACCTAGAATATCTACACAACCATCAATGTCTACGTCACAACTTCGTCTACCAACCACACAGACACACTTCCAACCACACAGCACAGTGCTGCCAATCTAACAAAATCATTGTCACCGATAACGTCCACCGTCCACTAAAACTAAAAGCTACCATTTGAATACCGCTGTCTTTAACTCGAAATATACAGATAGATTTATTAATAACCGGGGGAAGGGAGGCACCCAACTATGCCTTAGGGGACGTAGGGGGGCAAAACTTGGCTTACGTTGGTCCTGCACCGGACAGGAGTGGTCATAACTAAGATATTTTGACCGTCAAGCAATTTCTTGGCTGTATAACATCACAGGGTGATGCCGAATTGTTGTTTGAGATTTTAACGCTATAATTAATACTGTAATAATATGATTAGTTTGGTTAGGTTGTTGGATTTGGGTGTTTGTTTATTGTTGTGTGTTGTTTTAAGTACTGGGAAAGCTTGATTAAAAGCAATTTGATAACAAGTGTGTAAGTAAGGGTTCAATGACTTTCTTGAAATTTCGTCCGATATAATTTGAGCGTACTTTTTATATCAAGATACACGAGATTTTTTTTTGTTTTTTTTTTTGTTTTTGGGAATGGTATCTTGCAGGTCAACTAAAAACAGAGTAGATTGTTGGCTGCTTAACCGGACTTAAGTTGTTTCTTTACATGGAAAACGGGAGTCACTAATCATTTATATGAATTCCTAGCTACAAAATCATACAATTAGTTATTTACGCTCTATCTTAGTAATTAGCATAAAATACTTTCCCAAAAGTTAAACCTTAGTCAAAGTCATAATTTTATTTAAAATCAAACATCGTTTTTTCTATCCCAAGGTACATCAACAACCATTTTATTACAGTGCCAAAAATCTCGTCAAAAATAAACAGAAATAATATCTCCATTCTTACAACACCCTGTGTAATATCACGAGCCACCAAAGCCAGTTGAATACGATTGTAACTACAAACGTCTGTGTATGGGATGATATTAAATTCCATCTGACCGAGACTGGGCGCTAATTTATATAATATGCTAATTCGGTACCGTTTCTCTTAATGTTGGTACCTTGGAGGTATGTAGATATGATGTTTAGACCGTTTGGTTGGTAGGTCGGTAGCTTAATTACCTACCTATAAGATTTAAATTGTGGGACTTGAAGTGGATTTTATGAAAAGTCATAGTTTGCGATATTCAATTGTTTCAATATAGTATGCAGACCGTTTTGTTCGATTATTTTGATCATTATGAAAATAGCGACCGAACGGTTTTTACGAGTTGTTAAAAACATAGAGATTTTTTTATTATAACATAACATCACATCATCACGCCTTGTTTCCCCGAAGGGTTAGGCAGAGGTGCACCCATATAGTACACCCACATTTCGCCAGTTATGTTTAAGTCCCATGTAATAGGGGGCGAGCCTCAATAGGCTCGCCCCCTATTACTACTTTTTACTATTACTATTAGTGTGTGACAGCTATCATGTAGGTGATTAATTTAGGCATCTTTCAGGGTTACTATACACATAAGGGGGCCGGCCATTAATCGGCACAGCCGGGCGGTAAAATCGAATAAACCTATGCAGATGTGAACAAGTGCAGTAATTGCTTCGGGTCGGCTTTGTTGTTCGACAAATACTGAACCGACATACCGGCCCGCTTATGTGTACAGATACCCACTCAAAAGTTAAATTATTTCTGGAAAAAAAATGACTAATAGAATGAATATTGACGTCAAACTAGAAAATCCTTTGTCTTAGGTGATATTAACAATAAGAATACATTACTGTTAACTGCGGGGTGAATGCGTAACACACTTACAGTAGCGATGGTTTTCATTTTGACAGTTCAACAACATTCATAGCGCTATTTACGTTGTTGAGCAGACAAATTTTTCGAACATATGAAGCAATGGATTCGCAATATGTTTCAAAATCATTCAGATTGTGATTGATAGTGTGTTACGCAATTAGGGTGTTGTTACTGTGTATTATTGGATTCTTCCGTCAGGAATTTCTCAGTAGCAGCCCGGAGTCTGGATTTGTGCCCCCTATTGCATGGGACTTAAACATAACTGGCGAAATATGGATGTACTAAAGATACATCTCTGCCTAACCCTACGGGGAAAACAGGCGTGATATTATGAAAATGTTAGAAATATGGAAACGGTGTTTGTGTTGCTTGTGTAACCTATTATAACGTGAAAATATAAGTGTTTCTATTTTAATCATAGCAAAGAGAGTGTTGCAACTAAAGATAATTTAAATCATTATAGAAAGTGAGTAGGAAGGCGTGGGCCTATAATGATGTTCGATAGTCTGAAATGGGCGAATAAATGGAAATCCATGATTCAAATTGCTAATGAGATAACCGCTGAACATTTCATAATTATCATTAAGTACTCATCATGCCTGCTCAATTATAATGCATCGGGGAATTAAGTTTTTAATCCTTTTGTATTATCTCTATTTCGTTCTTAAATCTCAGTAGAAATACATAAACTCACGCATTCTACCCACGGGGGTAGGCAGAAACTACAAAACGCCACCTGCTACGATCCTTACATACTCCTTTTGCCTCGTTTACATCTGGTCATACACGCACGCCGGTAGCGAGTACTACGCACCTGACCTTTCTGAAGAACATCACCAATAAGATTACTATATGTCTTCCTAGGGCGTCCCCTCCCGGCGTTTCCACTCACATCTGCCGTGTAAATACCTTTTGTTAGTCGACTTTCATTCATCCTCTCAACATGACCAAACCATCTAAGCATACTCTTTTCAATTTTTGTCACTACATCTTCTTTTAAACCGCACTGTTGCCTTATCACATCATTCCTCAGTCTATCATTTATAGTCACATCACACATGCTTCGCAAGGAACAGAATCATGAATTTATCAAAATTACATTCTTGGGAGATAAATAAGACTCGATTTTTAACAAACTATAGATATTTTCGCCTTAATTGATTTTATTTATTTATTTATACAATCTTACACTATATTTACAGGTTCACACCCAATGCGATAATGTGATTAAATGATTATCATTTACTAGTTAATAAATCAAGAGTCACCCTCACGAATTCCGCCAATGTACAGTTAAAAATGTGCGCTGTTTATTAATGGAATGGCTCTTGCAACCGGTGCGAATTGGCTTACGTTAGTGCGAGCGACCTGGACGTCGAAAAGCCATGCCCTAATTGTTCACAAATGTTTTCAATGGGGTATAATCGACCCATCCCAAATACAGTTTGTGTATGGGCCCCCGACACAAGATATACCGCACCTTCTCTCCTGGCCGTCGCACATCTGCACCCTCCAGGACTTATATAGAGCAAACGAGATGAAAGACTTGAATAAATACATTCTTAAAAATAAAAGGTCAAATTTTAGTAATCGCAAATATTTTAAGGAGTTTACCTACTCATAAAGCGAAACAACTTTTCCCAATAAACATGGGTCCAAATGTGAAAAAAAAAATTCTAACCCGATACTAAACTAGTCAGCTGACGTACAATTTATATGGACAGTCCAAAAAAAAATCGTATTACGACCCATGTTTATTGGGAAAAGTTGTTCAGTTCTATGAGTAGATAAACCCCTTAAAATATTTGCGGTTACTAAAATTTGACCTTATATACATGTGTATATTTATTAAGAATATTATTTGATTAAACATAACAATATGACTACTAAATACACAATAAATAAACTATAAAATGTTTCCTACTGAATTTATAAATTGTCTCTAATTGTGATACCAAACTGATAGTAAAACTTATCTCTTTATTAATAATTTGTAATCTTAAAATATGATCTCTTATTAAATAAGTGGTTGTAGTAATATTATAGAAGTAAATAGAACTTTATTTAAATGTAATAATAATATTTTAAGAAAATAGCTACCTACTCCCTAATAATAGAATTATTTATGTTATTGTTATTAACTTTTATGCGAATGTAATTATTCGGTTTTCTATGTATAATTTTATTTTATTTTTAAGCTTTCTATGATTTAGACTTTTAACTTTAAGTAAACAATAATTTTTGCTGTGCCCTGACAGGGTCTACAACGGATCTTAGCTCTAAGCCTTTTGTTAACATCTTGTTTTACCTTGTGGAACGCAAATAAATTAATATGAATATGATATAGCTGTCCACATCGCTACGGTCTGACAAAATATAAGTCATCGACACGAGAAGAAGAGTGTTTAATTCAAACAAAACGCATCAAAACGAATCCCATTCTAATAGATACATGTAACTTCAAACAAATAACTTCAAACCCAGTCTCCCGAGACCGTCACCTCTAACTTAAAGTCACAAGCAGCCAGTCTAAGTTTCCCCGGACACACGCTAGCATATAGCTTAAGATCCCTGTACTTAAAACTTGAACGGGGCATTTAGGACACTTGACTGATCGGCGCCAACTTAACCTTAAATTAAGTAATTTGTACACTTAACTACAGTTTGGATGTTTAAGTTGTTGATAGAGTTGAGACGGTTTAGAGGTGCGTAAGTGGGTTGGGTACTAGAAGGCTGATTAGCTAGCATTTCGACTGATGGCCTAGTGAATGAAGTCAGTATAAACATGTGTGCAAATAGGAGCTACGTCTACCGACAAACTCTCTCTCTCTTTCTCTCTCTCTCTCTGTGCAGTTTGGTAGAGGTAAAATTATAACATAACATCACGCCTGTAATCCCCGAAGGGTTCGGCAGAGGTGTACCTACCTGTAGTACACCCACATTTCGCTAGTTATGTTAAAAGCCCCATGTGATAGGAGGCGAGCCTATTGCCCTCAACCGGACACAAATTCAGACTCCGGGCTGCTACTGAAAAATTCGTGATGGCAAAACGCAATAACACAGTGCCTGACCCGGGAATCGAACCCAGAATCTCATGCTCAGCAGTAGCGCCTGCGACCACTCGACCAACGAGGCAGTTAAAATTACAGACAGGAAAAATTATGTCTTGCAAAATTATTTTATGTCTGTGACTAGTAATTTTTTTTTTAGTTCCAAAGAATTCTGTGATCAGTGGACTTCTGAAGAATGCGTAGTTTTTTGGTTTTATATTGGCGAATTTC
Organism: Fissipunctia ypsillon; assembly: GCA_947568875.1. NCBI lineage: Eukaryota > Metazoa > Arthropoda > Insecta > Lepidoptera > Noctuidae > Fissipunctia > Fissipunctia ypsillon. Next base: position 17,447,112 of record OX387660.1, on the reverse strand, counting down.
TTGTTTTAATTACTATTAAGAATACCTAGGTAGTGTTGCAAAACTTTAGTTTCTGAAATCATCAATAGGTATGCTGCACCCGGTTAGACTGGAAGCCGACTCCAACATAGTTGGGAAAAGACTAGGCAGCAGTGGCGCAGCTACAATTATCATTAGAGGGAAGCCGAAGAAAAAATTGTTCAATTTTCTTAAACTCAAACAAAAAACTTCAGGCATTTTTGTAATATTTTAATCTGATGACCGTATTTAACTGGTATTAAATATATGGAATGTGATGTAATACACAGTTACATACACAGGTATACCATATTATTTGGCAATAGTAGATATTAAGAAGAGTGGTGGTTCCGAAGGGAAGCCGATAGGAATCGGGTTGTATGAAGGCAGCGCCACTGCTAGGCAAATTGACGGAATCTAGTATGGGTTTTCTTCCTCGGGTAATTTGTTCGGTAAGCTATTGAGGACAGTATGACAAGTTTGAAACTCTTTTTTGTAAGTAAGTAAATAATTGTTGTAGTTTATGTCATTGAAGTTTTATTTTCGTTAGACTTCGACCATTCCAACTAAGTTCAAGACAGTCACAACGGTTTATTTTTCACTAATTTCATTTCTCTTTACATGCTCTGTTCCTAAAGTGTCTATTAAAAGTGTAAACAAACTCTGTTCAGGTAAAATTCTTAATCAATCACTCACTAAACGGAATTAGTAACACATTCCTCTGGATTTAGAAGGTTTCAACTTTATAACTCACAGTTTTTTCCAACAATTATTGTTTAAATAACATTATTAAATTATAATTGAAAAATCGTCTCTACACTGTATAAAATAAAGTCACTTTCCGCGTCTGTCTGTATATTCGCTAACTTTGATTTTGATGGGATTTTCACCAATATTTAGTGAATTTATTCCGGAAGGTTTATGTGTATAAACCATTAATATTTAAGTTTGATATAGCTCAGAAATCTCGATGTTTTGACATGTCGCTACATCAGTGCATCGCTTGCACCCATGCGAAGCAGCGGGCGGGTCGCTAGTCAGTTATAAATTAGAATTTTGGGGTTCAATATTGAAATAATCAAATAAAAGTACTCCATTTGTAAGCGGCACTACAAATTTATTACTTAGCTGATTTATTTGTTTACATTTTCATCACATAATTTTCGAACAGATTATAGGCCTAGAACGTCATACTTCCTGGCCTCGTCTTCTCTACAGGCATTATTAGGTCTACATCCAGAGTCAATTTGGACAAGAGTGATAGCCAGGCCGGCCTCGAGTGGGCCTCACTAACGACTTTCACTTGCCCGCTTCAGGTGCCAATTCCTCGTTACCGATCATCCGCTTTTCACGTAACAAATACATATGTATTTGCTACGTGAAATAGTTTGACGATGTAATCTAAATGGATTAATTAGGAAAATATGTCAATCAGTGACATATCAAGTAGAACCCGGATACAGCAAGGCTGACACACGAACCTGGGGATTGGCAGAAGCAAACTCAAAGCATTTATTTCAATTAAACCATTAATAGGCACTTTTGAATGGTCAAGAGGTCGGTCAGTTAGTCAGAAAATTTAAGCTAGTTGCCCAAAAAGAGACCTATGCCCAGCAACGGATAACACCACTCTGCCCACCGCAGAGAAGAACGGTTCTAAATAGCTGCAGTGATCAAATCGATTTGCACTTTGAAGTTTGGGCAAATTGAAAGCTAAACTTAAATACCTTCCTGGATGTGTTTTTATTGTTGTTATATTTATAATAATTAACATATATTGTTGCATGTCATTATATCGTTATATTCATTATTCATTCACTTTTAGTTAAGTAATTTAAAACTAGTGAAAAAAATTTATGTAATTTAGCTTCCCATACACGATGTTAAATTGCACAGAGCGAGCTTGGTCAGACAATTCGTTTATTGTTATTCTAATTTACACAGAATCGTGGCGTTCCGAATCGTTACTGCGATGTACTAGCTCGTAGTACGATTGATAGAAAATGGCGTCGTAAAATATTATTCCTTTTTTAAATTTAGTTAATAACCACGACGTTAGATTTAGTAGTAGCCGGGGGTCTGGATTTGTGCCTGGTTTATGGCAAAAGACTCGTGCTCGCCCTCTATTACATGGGACTTAAATATAACCGGCGGAATTTGGGTGTACTATAGGTACACCTCTGCCCAACCGTTCGGGATAACAGGAGTGATGTTAAATTAGATTTCTGTGGCTGCAAAGTTTTAATGTGCTACTGGTATATCATGGCATATTATCATTAGAAGCTTCCATAAAACAATAATGAAAAACATACAACACAAATTCAAATTGTAACATAATAACGTACATACCATAACGCCTGTAATACCTGAAGGGTTAGGCAGAGATGTACCTGTAGTCACATTTCGTCACAACCAAAACAAAGAGTTACGAAAGGCGATGACGTAATTGGTACCTACTAATGTAACTAGCTGTGCCCGCGACTTCGTTTGGGTGGATGTCGGACTTCCCTATTAGAACCGGATTTTGTTCACAATTCCATGGGTTTTATTTTTTCTTGCGCGGAACCCTAACTCTTGTCCTAAAATAAAAGTAGCAAGTTACTCCTTATAACATCAGCCATCTGCCAGTGGAAGTTCCGTCAAAATCGGTCCAGCCGTTTCGGAGATTAGCTGGAACAAACAGACAGATAGGAAAGACAAACATTTTTAAATTTGTTTTTTTGTTATAAGTGGCGTATATACTTTCATATGCATATATAATAAAAAGCTGGTACTCGTATTTTGACATTATAACAGACACTTCAATTTTATTTATTTGTATGTAGGTATGTTGATAGATAAAATAACATCACGATGTTGTTAGGCAGAGGTGTACCTACCTATAATACACCCACATTTCACCAGTTATGTTAAAGTCCCATGTAATAGGGGGCGAGCCTATTGCCATCAACCGGGCACAAATCCTGACTGCCACTGAGAAATTCCAGATAGAAAAACCCAATAACACTTTGCCCAACCTGGGAATCGAATCCAAGACCTCATGCTGAGCAATAACGCTTGCGACCGGACCAACGAGGCAGATTTTTTTTATCTCTGACACATAAAAATTATTATTAACCACTCTATAAATACATCACTGAACAAGCCTTAGTTTTCAATGACAAATATAAGGACACGAGTTTCACAATATTTAAGTAAACACCGTGAGGGCTATTTAAAAGGTGTATACTTAAACCATTTCTATAACATTAATGCTGTTATGATTATCTACCACAATTTGTTAAGTTTCCTACTTTAAACGCAAGATACAGGGTATTTTATAGTTAAAGTCACTTCTTTTACTGAGATTTATGTTAGCGATCCGATCTATACAAATAAATAAAATGGAAGTGTCTGTTTGTAAATTTCAAAACAGCTGTCTACTAAATGCACATATATGAAAGTATATCCGGTACTTTTTAAAACAAAAAAAAAAAACTATTTTTAAAATTGTTTTCTGTCTGTTTGTTCCGGCTAATCTCCGAAACGGCTGGACCGATTTTGACGGGACTTTCACTGGCAGATAGCTAATGTTATGAGGAGTAATTAAGGCTACTTTATTTTAGAAAAAGAATTAGGGTTCCGCGAAAAAAAATTAAAACCCATGAAATTGTGAACAAAGTTCGATTCAAATAGGAAAGTTTTGACATCCACTCGGGTGAAGCCGCGGACAACAGCTAGTAGGGAATACGCACAAAATTCAAAACTTATTCAGTATTTAAATAAATATTTTATAGCAGTCAAGAAACAAATACCTACCCATTTTTTACATGTTTTAATGCATTACATTTTATTACAGATTTTACAACTTATTATTTTATGTTCTGTTTCTTTGGTGGAACGGAACGCAAGCTCAAAACACGTCGCCTTCGACAATACCGACAGTGATGAAAAAAACTATGTGAATAAAATCTATTCTTTGCGAAGTGCCTAAAATTTCACTAATACTCTAATAAAGCACAACAATCATTTAATATATGTGATTTGGGCCCAAAAAAAACAAAAAACCAGATGAAAACGAAGCAGTAACGTGTTTAATGACGTCACATCATGACCGCGAAAGAAACGGACGTTTGAACTGTAGTAGAAAATTGTTGGGAGTTTCATATTTTTTTTGAGCAACAAATAGTCGTTGAATTTAACTTTTAATACTTTTTTGGGTTTAAATTACTGTATTTTATTTATTTAGAAAAAAAATTACATGCATATGCATATTCCCTATTGTGTTAAAATTATTTCCAGGTTTTAGTCACAACAGACAGAGGGTTTGATACCCGGGTCGATAGAAATTTTTTTTTAGGGAAATCCTCAGTAGCAATCTGGAGTCTGGGTCAGCCCGGTCAGTGCCAAAAGGCTCGCTCCTTAACGCATGGGACTTAGGCACAATTCAACATCAATCAGTCTACAGATCGTTAAAAATTAAACCTAAAACTGCTAGATTTCCATTCTAACATCATGCAAAACTAACTGTTCCACGCAGCTCAAAGCTACAATCGAGACATCCAAAACCTATACTTAACCGTATCTCTTAACCAAATCAAAATCATTGTCATATAAAACAACATCCTCTGTCCAATCATTACGGACAATTTTCTCAAGCTTACATTTCTGCAAACGCCCGCATCACGACGGAGCATCGTGCGAATAGACCTCCATTTCTTGGGCATTGCTCTAAATCACGAGTGGGATGGGCGTATCAAGATCTCTCGGTCGACGGTCCTATGATGTGCGTCGGATTATTCTGGTTAGTAATCGGGGCTGTTGTGTGATTTGATTTAGCTGAGATGTAATTGTTTGACGCATATGGTATGTCGTGTAGAGGCTTTAACCGGGCCTGCCTTTAGCATGAAACCTTCGCGAGTTGTTTGATAGATTTAAAAGACTAGCATTGATTTTGAAACTTAGAACAGGAAAAGAAAAATGAATGGGGTTGACAGTCGGCCTCCTGGCTCGGACTGATAGTGTATTTTAAGATGTGATTGAATTATTTTATGATTAGAAGTCTATTGAAAAGTGTTACGGCGGATTATTTATACACACCAATCCCCCTGGAGGGAACAGTTCGTCCAAAGCACCGGGCCAATCGTTACAGTAATGAAGCAGAGCTCTCCTTGTGGAGGTGTCTTAAAGTCAACTTTATAAGAACTTAATCGTGTTAAGACTACCAGGTCTCTTAATAATCAAAAGAAAGCACAAGCGCTTTCACTGCATATTTCAGCCCAACTTATTATGTCCCTATTTTGGGTAAGTATACGGAAATCTCAAAAATGATTACGACTAAATACCCAACGTTAAAGATGTCTGAATCAATTTTTGCTAAAAATTGAATTTATTAAAAAATTAAATTTAATTAAATATAGTGAGCGTCGGTGAAACCAATGCTTAACTTTGTCATATTATCAAACTCCCAGAATAAGGCTCTAAGTAAGTCATTGTGGATTACCACAATGTATTGCGTTTGGAATACTGTGCTTAAGCGGTAGTTCCGCACGTAATAGTACTTAATACCCGGGTCATTATGTAAATTAGTGAAAACATACTAAATAAGGATGTCAGCGTAATGAGTTGTCAACATCCCAAATGATTAAGAGTAGCAACGAAAATTAAAAGAGATCCATTTCCATTAAGTCACATTATTTTCTAAAAATGACAACGCAGATGTTGTCAAAATAGTTTTGAAAGAAAATCCGAATTCAGAAAATGTTCAAGATACAACTGGATCGTACTAATTAAGCCACCATTAACGATAAACATAACGAGACACAAAACAGAATCAATTTGATCAGAAACAAACAAGACGGACGTATAATCACACGCCGACCCGTAACCTCTTAAACAACCGGAGCCAACATCGGTTCGGAATGTAAACAGCGGACCATCTCCTGAGGCGCCATCTATAATTTTCTAACAATGCTTCGAACATGTCCAAAATAAGTAGACCTGGACAAAAAACCCACTGTCCCCTCTTGACACCCTGTATAGTGTAAGACGGGGGAAGGGTCATAGATCAGGTTATGGTGGTTTCAAAATACACGCTCGATCGATCCAGGATCTATCCGTGGATATTGCATATTTATCAACCTTTGACACGGGTAACAACGTGGAAGTAACATCTTCATGGGCAAAAAGGATACAAAACAAACATGTTTAGAGAGGTGTTTGAACTTGTCCAGCGTATGGGAAACGATGTGCACTTATGGGCCGTTTGAAGTGGTTGATATGCAATTTTTTGATGGATACATTGCTTTAGGAGTATGTTAGCTGATTTTCATGTGCTACATCTACAAAGACTAAAATATCACAATAGATAATTTCGTTCACTTACAATATGCAAATTTCATGACATTTGGGTTTGGTTAACAATGATTAATAATTATACTATTAATATACAATGATTTCGTTCTATTTCCCAAAATATTTCCTCACACAGTAATCTTTTAATTTGAAGCGGAAGATAAGTAGGAGGTCCCATTTTTACAAATGAAGAGACACATTAATCTTTATTAACTTCTTTACGAATACGAAAATCTTTCACTCGATTATCGTCTTGGGAATCAAGCATGTCTTTGTTTTCAATTTTCTTAGCCATTTTTTTTTTATAGAAGTTACTTAATAATTTCTTTAAACAATATAATACTTTATTATAAACGCGAAAGTTTGTGAGGATGAATGGATTTTTGTTACTCTTTCACGCAAAAAGTACACAACGGATTTGGATGAAATTTGGCACACAGATAGTTTGTAACCTGGATTAACATATATAGGATACTTTATATCCCGATATCCATACGGGATCGAGACTTGTGTGGGTGAAACCGCGGGATGCTGCTTGTATAGCTCGCGTGGAAGTCGTAATATACACAATGTAGTAAAATAACAGCCACATTTTAATAAAACTAGGGAGTTTCGAATCATGATTGAATTATATCGATGATTGAATTGTCATGACGAGGGCGTCATGACAATTAAATCATGATTCGAAAGACACGTGGCGCCATCTATTACCATAAGAACGTTATTGTTGTTTTCCTCGGGAACAGTACTGTTTTTTCGGGATGAAAGTACCCTATGTTCGTTTCTGTACACCTGACAACGTATATGCAAAATTTCAAGATGATCGGTTCAGTGGTATAAGCGTGAAAAGGTAACAAACAAACTTACTTTCGTATTTATAAGTTAGGAATAGGAATTAGAATTTACAGTGTGTTTAATACTTAAACAGCACGTACCAACAGCATTGCGCAGTTTCGTATGAATAATTTCAGATTGATGATAATGGTTACAATATGAATTGAAAGATACTTTTCGGTTAGACAAGGTTCTCTAAAGCTTAGTATCGTTCATCGAATTACTGAAGAATTATGCTAATCGTTAATGGCAGAATATAAACTAGGTAGGTAACAGAAGAAGTAAACAAGTAATACGACAGATTGGGCTAAACAGTCCAACGAGGCATGCAGTGGGCAAATGGGGTATGTACGAAATTGGCAAAACTGAAAAACGTAAGTGCATGCAAATACCAAATTAATCTATTCTATTAAGGGGAAAGCGCCAGGGTAACCCGGGAAATTACATTTTTTTGCAATTTGCAGGTCCGTTTTAGGTTGTATGTTGATTAAAATTAGATCGGCGGTCGTAACAATTATGTATTTGCAGAATTATAATCACTAAAATTATCAATACAACTCTCTGAGACCAAGTAATTCTATTGAATGACTATTTAATGAAATCTTAACATTTGAGGATTATACTAACTTAAGGAGTTGTATTAATGATTCTAATGATTATAATTCTGTAAATACATATTTGTTACGATCGTGAATCATACTTTAATCAACACCCATACACCCAGACACTGAGCTGCTAATTGCAAAAATCGTAAAAAAAAATTGAATTTCGCGGATTACCTAAGCGCTTCCCCTTTAACGTACTGTAAATTTTCGGTAGATCAGCCGGTCTATTCTGTAAAAATCTCACCGCGAAAACATAGATGAAGTGAGCTTGAAGTGAGCTGTCATTCCACCTGACGCTAGGAATGGACACTATTGACAGCTCACTTCAAACTCACTTCACCTAAGTTTCCACGGTGAGATTTTTACAGAAAAGATCGGCTAGTAAGTACTGACATAATCCGTTTGTGATGAATATTTAAATATACCTCAATTTGTGTATTAATTTAATTGTGTCTCATGTGTCAAAGTTAAAGGGTTAAAAACAGGCAGTAATCTGTAACCGTTTTTTTGTAACAAACATTTATAATTATGGTGATAGGAAATTCTTAGCCATTGTTTGCGTTATAGGTAATTACCATTTAGTTCTTGTCGATTCGACTGGATTTTAGAGGGTAGCTTCTATCTTTACTATATCAGTTGCAAGCACCAGTTACAACAAGAAACTAAGCAAATCTTTAAACCAATAAAGGCTCCTGCATACAGGCGCGACACGCTACACAACATCAAGGCACCGCGTGTGACGCGACGAGCGGTTCCTTTGTGTAGCGCGCGATTCGCACCTGTTTGCAGGAACCTTAAGGGGGAAACGCCGGGTAGCCCGCGAAATTAAAACTTTCTTATGTTTTTTGCAAATTAGCAAGTCAGTATTAAGTTGTATGGTGATTAAAGTATCATTCCCGACCGCAACAAATATGCATTTACATAATTATAACCAACAAAATCAGTAATACAACTCCATAACTTTGTATAATCCTAATTGTCAAGATATCATGAAATAGTCATTCAGTAGAATTACCTTGTCTTAAAGAGTTGTATTGATGACTTTAATTATTATAATTTATTTATTTATTTATTGACACACCAACGACTTATTCACTAAATCATTACATTAAGTATATTCTATATCAATCAGCTTTGTGGTGAATTTGTCACTTATAGGTGTGCACAGTACTTGTATAATCAATAATAAAAATTAAAATGGAAATATATGATCATAACAAAATTAAAATTTACAAAGTTTACATTGAATTTCATATGACAAGCAGTTAAATTAAAATACAGCACAATTTAAGAATTCAAAAATTATAAAAAATATTATAAGAATTAAAAATTAAAAAAAAAACATCAATTAAATTGGAATAGTAAAATAATTGTAAATTGAAACTATAAAAACACAAATAAATTCGTTATATTGGAATATTATTACAATTATATATTGAAACTATAAAAAAATAACAAATAAATTAGGACATCATTATTACATTAATTATAAATAAGAATAGGATAAATTAAATTAAATTAAATTGTACAATATTAAATACATTGGATGGAGTCACACAAGTACACAATTAACATTTTGTGAAAGAAATAAACAAACAGATCGATCAAGAACTGAGAACGTATCGCCTAAATTCATTCAGACTGTTCGAAAATATGTCCAAGTTGTTAGTACGCGTGCTCAGCTTATTGTAGCTAGACAAAAACCGGTATAAAGGAGCTGAACGACCAAGATTAGTTCTATTTTTAGGCATTTTAAATGTTTCTGTTTTAAAATTGGATCTGTATGAGGTACGGCGGGACACATTTAGACCGATCTCCGAAACCAACTCCGGTACATTCGCCAAATTGTGAAGGGTCTTATAAAGGAAAACTAGGTCTGAGCAACTACTTCGTTGCTCCAAGGAGCTCATCCCGAAATGACAGAGCCTTTGAGGATAATCCGCTTCGCGATCACATGTCTGTGATCTGTAGCGGAGGTATCTCGTAAACTTTTTTTGGATGCACTCTATTCTGTCGATGTGGACACGATACGCGGGATTCCATACAGGAGATGCATATTCCAGTATACTCCTCACCATAGAGTTATAAAGAACCTTAAGGGTGCTGATTGACCGGAATTCCTTGCAAGTTCTTTTAACAAATCCCGACATTTTATTTGCTTTAGCGACTATAGTGTCAAAGTGATTTATGAAGGATAGTTGACGATCAAGTTGGACTCCCAAATCACGAATGGTATCGACTTTCTGAAGAGTTATGCCGTTCAAGTGATATGCTGAAGGCTGAATCAGCTTTTTCCGTGTAAATGTTATATGATAACACTTAACGGCATTGAGAGTCATCATGTTACTATGACACCACTCATGAATTGCGTCCAAGTCCTTCTGAAGCAAAGCAATGTCGGTACTTGATTTAATTTCCTTGTATAGTTTTAAATCATCCGCAAACATAGAGCATTTTGAGTTTTTAATGGAGTGTATGATATCGTTCACAAATACCAGGAAAAGAATAGGACCAAGATGCGATCTCTGTGGCACCCCAGATGTTGAGTAATAAAGTGGCGAATGATAACCCTTTATAATAACTCTCTGTTGTCGTTCTGAAAGATATGATTCAAACCAGCGTAGCATATGACCATGCATACCGTAGTTGTCAAGTTTTTGAAGTAGGAGAACATGATTTACTTTGTCGAACGCGCTACTGAAGTCTGTGTAAATTGAGTCCACCTGCACACCGGAGTCTACGGATCTGCTGATATCATTAATGTAGTGAACTAAGTTGGTGGTAGTGGATTTATTGGTACAGAAACCGCGCTGTTGCGTAGCCAATTGAGTTTTAATGAGTGAAGTTAGTACAGGACAAACCAATGATTCGAACAGTTTCGAGAAAATTGAAAGAAGAGATATGGGCCGGTAATTTTTAACATCATTAGGCTCCCCTTTTTTAAATATTGGAACTACGTGTGCGATTTTCCACTGCGTGGGAAACTTGGAAGACATAAGGGACTTATTAAAAATAAGTTTGAGCGGTAATGATAAATATTTGGCACATTACCTTATAAAATGCGGCGGTAGGCCGTCAGGCCCTGGACCTTTGCAGGTATTTAGTTTTTTTAATTCTTTGAGTACGTCTCGCTCTGTGAAATAATGGCTTCCTAGCGGAAGCTGAGGGTACTCTTCTGACTTTGTTTGTACCGCGACTGTACCAGCTGGAGATGCAAAAGTGGCAGAAAAGTGTGAGGCAAACAGTTTACTCACTTCTTCTCCAGAAGTTGCCACTTTCCCGCTCCAATACATCTCAGATGGAATGTCATTAGACTTGGCTTTTTTGGCCTTAACGAATGACCAAAATGCCTTCGGATTCAGTCTGATGTTATCTTCAGTGTTGTTGACGTATGTACTATAGCACTTTTTGATCATGATTTTAGAACGTTCCTCCAATATACGGTATTCATATTTGTCCCTGGGATTTTAGTATTTCTTAAAGCGAAGTCTTAATTTTTCCTTTTCGTTGAGGATTCTGATCAAACATTTTGAGAACCAAATAGGAAATTTGTTATTGCGTCCATTATGTCTAGGAACACATTCATCTACTATTCGATTCAGTTGTGCGTAAAACGTGTCTACCATTAAGTCCACATCCGCCAGATCCGAAAACAAACGCGCCCAATCGATGCTCCTCAATCTCTCATTTACGAGTGCATAGTTGGCTTTCCAGAAGTTATATTTGAGAGAACTCTTACTTTTTAATATTGCGGGTGAAATTTTCTTGATGGTGATGTCAAGAGGAGGGTGATGAACATCGACCAGCGACATTGGATTCTTGCATTCACTGACAGATCCACCGTGGAAGTTACATAAAATAAGGTCTAAAGTTCTGTTGTGAAAGTTCCTAACAGTATTAATTTGCATAATGCTATTTGACGACATAAAATCAACCAGTGAGTAGCCTAACCTGTTCGCAAAGTTCCTAGCAGTTGTACAGGGTGAGCTGGAGAGACTATTGTCCGTGCTCCAGTCGATGAACCCGAGATTGAAGTCCCCAGCAATTATTACATCTCCACCCGTTGATTCAATCACAGCATCCACGTTGTCCAGGATCAAGTTAAGTGGGGCTTGTTGCACAGGTGGTGGCAAATAGGCAGCACATATGTATAGGTTGCCCTTTCTGCTATCGGTTTTGAGCTTGACCAACAGATCTTCAGCATCTGATTCCCATTTTGTTACGCGTGTTGAGTCCATCGCCCTAGAAACAGCGATCAGTACACCTCCGCCTTTTTTACTGCCAAGGGGAGTGGAAGCTCTATCTCTACGATAAATGATATATCGGGAGTCGAATAATTCGCCATCATTTACGCTGTCATCGAGCCATGTCTCCGTTCCAATGATCACATCATAGTTATTAAGTTGTGCGGCTAGCCTAAGATTATGCAATTTAGTCTTAAGACCTCTGAAGTTCTGATAGTAGATGGTGAATTCTGACAGCAAGATCACGGTCTTTGTGCGTCTTTGATCCCTTTATAGTAAAGAGACAGCCTCCAGGCTTTTTATTTGCTTAGCTTGTTGTCCATCCTCCTTCCTTATCAAGATTTTGTCGTCACGAACCCAAACATATTTGTATCCTTTTTCTTTCGCGGCTTTTCTGGCAGCCGCATGAATTTTTTTGTTTAAGGGTGACAGGTGCTCCGATACGAAGACAGGCTTAACTAAGTTGCCGTACCCAAGGTGTTGCGAGTTGAGTTTTTTGTCGGGGTGCGCTTTGTTATAATTCATCACTGAGGTTAGAATGGTATCCCTCAGCAGCATGCTGCGCAGCTTGACAACTACGGCTCTGGGGTTATTACTTTCTGGGTCCAGTTTCCTTACCCGTACTACAGACAGGATGTCGTCTTCTTTGACGGAACAAGAGACTACATTTCCAATTTGCTGAACAGTCTTAACCAGATTTTCTGCTTTGTTTTCCGGTATGCCGTTGATTTCCAAATTCTGTTGACGTGCATGCTGTTCGATCAAGTTTACTCTTGATGAAAGTTCAGACTGTGTGCCTGAGAGAATCATTCTCCTTGTGGAGGATTTTATTGCCGTTCCTATAGGACTCAAGCTCGGCCTTCATCCGATCAAGCTCTCCACTTATGAAGTCGACTGACTGCTTAAGTTCTTGGAACAAAGATTTTATATCACCCAGTTCATTAGTGAAACTTTTTTTGATGTTGGCTGATATTTCCAATGAGAGGACACTCTGTATTTCTTGACGAATTCAGTCAATCAGTTCACTTTTTGAGCATTGAAATTCTGGATCAGGTGAGCCATCAGTACGTGGACGTTTCTGACTAACACGTACATTTGAAAATTCAGGTGTACTGGCAGCAGGTATGTTAGGTTCAGAGGATGCCTGAGTTTTGTCACTCCCACCGGATCCTATAGGCGGGGTACGCGCTAGACGTGACATTTTATTAAAATTAAGTTGTGCACTTTTCTCAGTCACAGAGCTCGTTGACTAGATCGGTTTCCCGGTATACAAACTCACTGTTCAAATCGATTATTAGTTTAGTCGATTTTTCTCAAAAACCCAGTTTCCAAAACTATGATAAAGAACACCGCTGCGTTTCCGAACGAGAAAATATGTGTCAGAAGTTGTATGCGTGTTTTGATTGGTGGATTATCTTGGCGTGACTCAGCTGGTGTTTGTTTACATTAATTGTTTGAAAAATTAACTGACTCTGAAAGTAAAAGCGTGTATTTCTCACAGCATTTGCACTTTTACGCGCACAACCAGGTAGTGACAGTTCCTGTGTGCTTAATTTAGCCGAGATTCACTATGTTCGTAGATAACTGATGAATGTGTCCGTACTCACTATTTTAACACAGTACACTGGGGTCCACTCCAAGCACTTTGGTTAGTTTTTACACACTTATTCTTAGGATGACACTGCGATAACACTTGTGCACGTTCGTTGGGCTATTACGATAATATAACTTTGTTAGTCCGATGTTATAATGCGTTTCAAAATTCTTTATATACATACTTTTTACAGTCGCGAATCATATTTTGATTAACATACAACATAATGAATTTCCTGGGCTACCTGGCGCTTTCGCCTTAACTATCAGAGAATAAAAACTGAGTCGTGAAAATGCTAAATCAATAAAACAAAATTAGTACTTACTACCACTGTACTTCAACTAGTATACTAGGCACATCACGCATTGGCCAGTAAGTGGTATTGCCCAAGCCTGCTTGATATTCGAACGTGACACGGCCGTGCCCACGGACCAATTTTCTGTAATCGTACTACAGCCATTACAGATTAACCATTTTACATTACAATTCTGGGAACTGGTGATTTTTAAGATTTTGTATTTAATCAGTCGTGTTTGTGATTAAGTAGGAATTGGTAGTCAAACGGTAGGTTTAATTTTTGGTGAATGGATTAATCGTGCAGGTATAGAAGCCAAGGTTAGAGATAAAGTTAAAGGTATTCTGATGAATCAAGTAGAAGGTAATGTTGGTGATGGGATACCAAAGAATATCCATGAAAAATAATTATAAACAAGGTGTTTCTTAAATAACTCACAACCTCTTAAGAGGGTCATTGTATTCATCATCATGAACAACTTTTACTATGGGACCAAACCTGAAATCGCGAAAAAAAAATCAGCTGTTCCGTAGGGAACAGCAGATTTTTTTTTGCGATTTCAGGTTTGGTCGCATAGTAAAAGTTGTTCACAATAATGAGTATAATGACCCCTTAAGAGGTTGTGCGTTAATTCCAGGAGATATTGTATACTCAAATAAGTTACTTATTGCCTCGTTGTGTGTGGTCGCAAGAGCTACTGCTGAGCATGAGGTTCTGGGTTTGATTCCTAGGTCGGACAAAAGTGTTATTGGGTTTTTATATCAGGAATTTCTCAGTAGCAGCCCGGAGTCTGGATTTGTGCCCGGTAGATGGCAAGACTTGTGCCTTATTACATAGGACTTAAACATAACTGGCGAAATGTGGGTGATGTACTATGTACTAGTACATTGCTGTGCGTAACTCTTTGAAGAAATAGGCGTGATGTTATGTAGATACTAACAGGGCTTATACGGTAGGTACCTATAGAAATAAAACGCAGAAAAAAAGTTAATAGATAAACTGAAATCTCGGATTCAACACAACAACAAAAATGCTTGGCTAAACGCTGCTCCACAGGGGCGCATAAACTATTAGCATTCGAAAATGTTGTTGGAGCTGCTGAAGATTATAAAAACTATATTTGCATTGTATAAATTCAACCACTTAGTATTATATAATTGCCACATGTGTGCGCACTATGTACCTACCTACTATAAAGCTACCATTTACTGGGTACGTCTTTCATTGACTTGAATGTGCCCTGGAGACTGAGAGGATGTCATGCTCACTCAAATGTCTCGCTGATGGTGGCATGTGTGTTAGATCATTAAGTTCCCTTCAAAATGGTTGAGCTGAATGGTGCTGATCCATGCGTAACGTGGGCGCCGTCAGTAGGGACTGGTCATCTGTTAGCTGCCACAGCTTATTTTAATTTTTTATCGTTTTTGGTTTTTATTACGGACGCTTTTAACGTGCACGTCTTTCTACATTGCTCTTACATACATAAATAATTTCAACACGAATGATGTAACCAATATTTTGTTACAATATTTTAATTTAAAAGAGTGTCCGTGGAGTTTCTTGCCCGTTCTTCTCCATAGGAACCTACTACACTTTGGAATGGGCAACTAGCTTCATCTTTCTGACTGACTGACCCCTTGACAATTCAAAAGTGCCTGTAATTGGTTCATTTGAAATAAATGCTTTCAGCTTGAACTCTTGACCCTTTCAAATCCGTACTAACGAGAATCATAAAGTGACAATTTCCTTTCCTGTCAAATCATTCTTGAAAAAGTAACAATTAGAACCCGTTCATCATACTGGCTACAAACATCAACTAATAGGATACTAAACATACGAATAATAATAAAAAAGAAAACAAATTCCATTTTAACAATGAACTAACAAGCGATCTAATTACGTACTTTAATGACGCATAAACAAACACAAAACATCAAATTACGTAATACGTTGTTATGAATATTTAAGCGCCATGGGCAGTTGATTCATGTTATGTTTATAAGAAGTATGTAAGTTCTTAGTAATTTTGCAAGAGATTTTTCCACATTGTAATTGTCCGTTGTGTTGTTGTGAACGAAACTGTGACATAACTTTTTTGTCCGGTGTGACTAGTTTTCACAGATAAACACTTATCAAATGTGGTCCAATTTTTGAACAGCCATAAATAAGGATACAAATCGACCTCTCCAAACATTTTATGGAGCCATGTCAAAGCTTCATCTATTCACATTACAATGCAACTTAACTGTCTCATGTCGATATCAACCATTTTGTTTGGACCCTTCACTCTGTCCCATCATTACCTTCTTTGTCCCTTTTCACAAACATTTCAAGAGGGGCTAAGGGTCTTTAAATATTGGTATCTTCGTCCTATTGTTTCGAGATCTCTCATTCGTGGTTCGCGGGCGATTTCATTATCATTATAAGGTAATTATCATCATGTTTGTTTGTATGTGATATGGGAATGCGTCGTTGGTCACTGATATGATTTTTGATATCAAATCTAACGTTCTTTGAATTGTCTAGTTAATGAAGTCAATTTTATCTGGTTGAGTTGGTACACTGCCTTTTTTTTTTTTTGTTTGTATCAAAAGTATTTGTCTGTATTTTATTTGTGTGTTCAATATTTTCTAGTAATGATATCATACATTTTGCAACCGAAGATTTCAATCATTATAGCTTTACAGTTTTGGGCAATTAAGTTAGGCAGTTTCAGGAAGTGAACAAAACGTCAACTTTTCTCTTTATGTACCATTTTTGAAGATATTTATCGTGTAAATTGTTACTTACTGGTTATTTTGTCATTCCATACTTATATTATTTTTCTTTTTGTGGTTTCTGGTCTATGATATATTAATAAGCCTGACAAAAGACATCTTACCTTCATTTATTCTTTGAGCATTAGTGTATTTTAGCGTCTTTTCTGCATTATAATACACTTTTCCCAAAATTTGATTTTATTTATCTCAATCATTTATTTCATCAGTTGTTAAACATTTTATCTTTTCTAGCGGTTCTAAATTCCAACCACTGTGCTACTGCCTGACCTAAAGAAGTCAGAGTTCAAACGGTTTCTCATTTCGTAAGGTAAAATCGTTTCATACATTCACCTCCTTCATTACCATATTATCGTGTGTGTACAATTTTATCGCTTCTAACATCTGTATATTTATCGTTTCTTATATCAGTATTTATCGTTTCAATCGCTACATGATTAATATGTGGCGTGTATGCTTGTATTTTTTGGTAATTTACGTAATCAGTTCGGAAGTAGTTTGGATACATTTTATTACAATTAATGTGCATGTATTGGGGTCAGGGAATTTTATTAGAGCAGGGTTTTTGTTAGGATTTGCATACGTTTATTGGCTGGTTAAGTAGTGTGATTGAAGTAAGTTTTCAGAACATGTCACTGTGTTTCTTGGTGATAGTCGGCAGCAACATTAGTACCTGCATAATTATACCCTAGTTAGTGTTATGTCGTTACAAGAATACATCTACAGCCGACACTTAAATGATGACGATGTGGATCTCGAAACGCCTGGTTGACAATTCCCGTTACCCAAGGGCTGGCTTCTACCTTGGCCAGAGGCTAAGCATTGCCATACAATGTGGCAATGCCACTAGTCTCTTGGGTAAATTACCAGTCGACAGCGATGCGGAGGAATTTTTCGATGCCTTATTTTAGTTTTTTTTTAAATAGTTTTTGTTAGGTTAGGATATTATAATTTGTTCATAACATTTTATGACCTTAATGACGGTGATAGTTTCAATGCAATTTCTACTTTTGCCACTTTTGAATGGGTTTTCCGAATACTAAAGAGATAATGCCGTTTTACGGCAGGTGACAATTTCTCATGGATACCGAGGATTAAATTACTTTGAACTCCTACCGACTAAAACCCCAAGGCTCTGATTAGCAGAAGCTACCATGAGTCGGAAGCCCTAGATATCAAACCATATACATCGCACCCAGAACGAAATGATGTCTTGCCTTTATATACGAGTACTTCTCACTATTAACTCATTTCTGTACTACTTCTCATGAAGCAAGCCTTCTAAAAGTCTCATCTTCTCCACAATTCCAGTCAACAATCTGACTCCAGTCTTTCAAGAAACCAAGAGGGCATGACGTGGAGATCTGTCGTCGGTAATTATAACGTTCCGAGATACCGCTGTACCACCCCTCGTTAGGGGGCAGTTGTTAAGAGGTGGATGCCTGCATTTTTACAAATTGATACAAATTATTTGAGCGAGCAACGCTTTGTTCCAACGACGCTTGTTACGACTGTGGAACGGCATTTTATTATTTTCGTACGGTTGACGCGTAGTTGGTTGGAAAAGCGCGGTTTTTAGCGGTTCGTAATATACAAGGTGTAATTGCCATAATTGAAAACTTCTTAAGGGGTCATTGTACTCATCATTAAGAACCACTTTTACTATTATGGGTCCAAATCTGTAATCTCAACAAAAAAAACTGCTGTTCCCTACATTTGACGAGTTATGCGAACAAAAATGTAGGGAACAGCTGATTTTCTTTTCGTGATTTCAGGTTTGGTCCCAAAGTAAAAGTTGTTCATAATGATGAGTACAATGACTCCTTAAAATATTTTCAGTTATTACAAATACAACTTGTATATTATATTTATTTTCTCTATAGCTTCTGGGCTTTCTTAGCCATAATCAGATTATTAGCTGAAATTAAAAAAAAAATGTAATATATGTAAAAGTGTAATATATGACGAGAAAATGATATGCCACGTTAAGAAACGATTTTTTGCATACGATAGTATAATGCATTGAATTAATTATCCAAAAAAAACGCTAATAGCAAACTTGGTTATTGAATGCCCTCTACACTTTCGTACAGCTTTTTATTGGTCACGATAAGAGTAGTACTTAAGTACCTATTTGCATATTGGCCAGGTAATCTTAGGTTAGGTACCTACGGTTTGCTAGATAGCTGGAACAACAATTCTTTTTCACAAACGATAACGTAGACTAACATGAAAATAGACCAACACCCCAATTACCTAACACACTTCAATTAAAATTTGAAGGATTTTGAAAAATTCGTCTGCTCAACAACGTAACGCAATGAATGTTGTTGAACTGTCAAAATGAATGGCATTGGCATTGTACATGTGTTATACAAGGTGTAATTAAATCAAATCATTTATTCGCATAGAATGTAGTTATTTTACAATAAAGTTGTCATAAAAAATATAGTGAGCCTGGTTTGCCTGAGTTCAGGCATGCAAAATGTAACAAATAATGTCATTAAGTCATTATCAATAAGCTTATCAGTAAAATCAATAAATTATTTTTACAAGTCCAGATTATGCACACAAGTGTATCAAATATGTCAATAATATTAAACTGTTGAGATGTCACACATAGGGTCATTCAAAAAATCACTTAACGAATAATAAAATGTATGTATCAAAAAAGCCTTGAGTTTGTTTTTAAATTGTTGAAGGGTGTCACTTTATATGTATGTTGTGAGGTAGTTTATTAAATATTATTGGACCCATGCAGAAAACACTTTTTTTTAAGTAGTGCTGTTTTGTATCCACCGATAGTTAAGAGGTTTTTGTACTGACTTCTCACGGGACCCTTCTTGGTGAGACCTTAGCAAACAAATATTTATTTATTTTCACAAAATTGGCATTTCCAAAATATATATAAATAAATAATGCACAACCTCTTAAAGTCTTATGGGACCAAATCTGAAATTGCGGAAAAAAATCAGCTGTTCGCTACATTTTGCCGAGATAAGAGAACATAATTATGTAAATGTAAGCAGCAGATTTTTTTTCACGATTTTAGGTTTGGTTCCATAGTAAAAGTTGTTCATAATAATGAGAGGCTGTGCGTTATTTAAATTACACCTTGTATAACTGCATTCCGTGGTTAGTTTTAAAATCCGCTTTGTATCTATTCTTAATTTCTTGATCTATAATTATGAATTCGTTAATTTTCTTAGCGGTTTTCCGAACCGCTCCGAGATTTTCCCGCTCAGTACGCGCCGCGCCCGCGCTCTCATTCCTTAGACCGAGTCCGAAACATCTTATTCGCGCCCTCATAAAAGTAACTGCTTTGGCTCGTTTTTATTTCTACCTCTGTACCTGTACGGCCACAGTATTTTAATAAACCGACCCCGCCAACAAGCCAAACAAGACTTAAACCCACAATAATAGAATACATTTTACTTTAGCATTCACAAAAATCATGTCTTGCCCACTTATTTCTAGGACAAGACGATTCTGAAGGACACGGAGAATTTCAATTACTTTATTACGTAGTAATGTATTTTTATTTTGTGAAACATGAAGGAAATCAGTTCAGGTATGCAGTTAATAAATTACATGTAGGTAATTGTTTTTTTCATTTGATTGTATTACAATGGAAAGTAATAAAAGCATTTTGGAACTAGGTACCTACTTACTCGGTTATATTTTGTTACTAAGAAAAGAAAAGTTGGGAAAAGTTAATGTAGATACATTGGTAGTTTATGAAGCAGATTCGATCATAGTAAAAAAATATACAGGGTTATTTTAAATTGGCTAGCTAAACTCCGCAGACGCGATGGGTATCGATATTTAAACACGATAAAATAAAAAAATTAAAAGTTTTTTAGGGAGATCAACGATCACTGTTAATGTTGTTACTTGCAATATGAGTTGAAAAAAAAAACTGTTTTCTTATCTATTATTGTGTTTAGATATCGATCACGTCTGTGAAGTTTATAAAGAATACTGGATTTTTTTATCCTGATATTTCCTGTGTCTACAATAATTACGGTCGATGACCCCACAAAAAATTAAATAAAATAACCCTGTATATTACTAAGAAAAGAAAAGTTGGGAAAAGTTAATGTAGATAAGTAGCTAGTTTAAGAAGTTGTTTGAATCGTAGTCAAAAATATATATATTCTGAGTTTATAGAAAGTAAAGACAGAATAGATATTTATGATGGAAAGTTTGTTGAAATCTCACCACACAAATCGAAACCCTAAATAAAATGTTATTTTTGACTTCTGTGATACAGAGCATAAACCATACCATTTTTTGTTTCATAATTACCATTGTATCAAATGAATGAAATAGTTGTCCAAAGACAAATTAGCGGAGAATCATCTAAAATTTGAACAGAAAGCAAACAAACGAAGCTCTAATTGTGGCTCAAACAATATAATTATAATGACTTTTAGCATTAAACGGCCAAGAGCTAATTTAATTTATCATTGAATAATACATAATTATAATATCTGTTGGACTACTCGACATAAAATGTTAACTCTTTAAAACCTAAACAGGCAATTAGTAACTGTCCTATTCTCTATACCAAAAAAAACGAAATCACCGAAAACAGATTCCAATACATTTCCCGCGGACCAATCCAAAGAATTACTCGCAGAAATTATGATGGCGGCTCGTTAAGAAATCCGGATTAAAGAGTTGAGAGGGAAAAAAGGTAAAAATGTCGCCGTAAGTCCAAGCCGCAAAATTCTTAAACGCAGTCCTTGGGAATGGGATGATTACTTCATCAAAACACACTTTAAACGTGTTACGTAAATCTAGTACCACTCGCCCCCTGCCTCCCCTCAAAGGGTGTGTTGGAGTGAGGAGGCAGGGGGAAAGTCACCCCAGGAAATGGGGGGTAAGACGATATGGGCGAACGTGAGCGCCGTCAAGAAAACCTTGATTGCTTTTTTAATTAGTTTTTTTTTTTCATTCCCCCTTTTTCGCATCGTGCAAGAAATATGTATTCGCGTTTTTTATGTATGTGTATTTTGTTATGTATATTATTTATCAATTATATGCTGTGTTGTAATCGATGTTGTTTGTTTCCTCTCCTTTTCTCTTTAGCTATTGTATAGCTCTCATTTTGTCTTACATTAGAAAAAAAAATTGAAATATCTTAAAGTCACAAGTTTTTTAATCGTGACTAATTATTTTCAACCCAATAAACGAACGAAAGGGTTTGACAGCTTCTAAGTAAGGGCAACCCTAACCGCTGTCAAGGAAAAGGAAAATACTGAAAGTGCAAAATAGCGAGTCGCCCGCCCCATAATCAATTTAAAATTATTATCCGTTTTCCCCCATCAACAGTGTAAAATCAAGAGCGTAAAAACGTCGAGGAATGTCCATTAGTCGTTCATAATATCGTCGCCATAATGAGGGGAGAGTGGGCTAAATCAGAACAGTGGCGCGACCATAAACGTTCCGGCACGTACTGCTCAACAGTTTCAGACACATTTAATACAGTTTTGTGCGTACTATGCGAAAAATATATTAATTTAAAATTTTTTTAAGAGCACTTTGGAGTATAATCTAGATTTCTAGTTATATCTTTCTTGAAGTTTTCTGTGTATTAGGTATTCTTCTTTTATTTTTTGGTCTCATATACGCCAACATTTTTAAGTTGTAAATAAAGAAAGTAGGTCATTTTGATCACATTATCAGGCTGGAGTCGTAAAAGTCAAAGTGAGCTTTATTACAGTCTTAAAGTTTTAGAAAACTGGTACCTACACAGAATGAGTTTGGAGAAATCTGTCAATCCGGAGTTAGAGTTGATATCTTGTTAGTATTTAAATACCCATCGATGCCTAGCAGCCAAAAAGGGATAAGCGACATTTAGGTATATAAGGTGTATCTATTCATACACAAAATCTCTTAAGGGGTCATTGTACTCATCAATATGAACAACTTTTACTATGGGACCAAACCTGAAATCGCGAAAAAAAATCATCTGTTCCGTACATTTATGTTCGCATAACTCGTCAAAATGTAGGGACCAGCAGATTGTTATTTCGCGATTTCAGGGTTGGTCCCATTGTAAAAGTTGTTCATATTGATGAGTACAATGACCCCTTAAGAGATTCCGTGTATGAATAGATACACCTTATATATAATATAACTCAGGACCCTCCTACCTCAGACACCTTTCTCTATTTAAGATTGTGCATTTTATTAACTAGTGCCTGTAATATGATGTTGAGATAAATAAAGATTTATGATTATGATTATGATTATCGATGCATAACAGCCAAAAAGCCGATTCTAATCATATATATAAATCGATGTCGCAAAAAGTGTCGCTTATCTCTTTTTGGCACTTCACACCATTATATTTTCCCGCTAGTTACCTATCTACAGATCACATTCGTAGGTCCAACATTTCAAGATTTTTTTTACCTTAAATATGTCTACAGATATAACACGTAGATAATATAATTCAGAGATTTACATATCGAGCTACAAAAAAAGTAATCTTTTCGGCATAAGACGTGACCCAATAAAATTTCGTCCTCGTATTTAGCGGAAAAATAAATTAAGAATTCATTTCAGTCCTGTGTATGTTGCACACACAGACGGTTGTATACAAAACACACGCACACAGCCAAACAGTTTTAAGTCTCGAGGCGTCCCCACTAATTTATACGTTCTTTCGCTTTCATTATAATTATTATTCTTGGCAATTTATTTTCGCACACGAGGGGGCAGTGTCTCCCCGGGGGAGAGTGGGGTGGACTTCTTACAAATTCCCGTTTTTCGGTGGAACTTAACGCACCCTTTTCTTGGCCCTTTTTGTTTTTCATTACATTAACTTTTGAGATGGGGATAATGTGTTGTTAGTGTGTGAGTGTATTTTTGCGCGTAATGAAAGGTTTTCTTATCCTGTATCGTGTTTCCCGCTTTTAATATGGTTGGAAATGTACGCACGAGAACTTATGAGTTGTAAACTTAAGGTGAACATTTTTTTCTAGCTTCAAGCACTTACTTCTTGAACTTTTAAAGTTACCAGAAGTTTACAGTACGCTCGAACTACGAGAAGAAAAGCAACTTTCGTTGAAGTAAAAAACATGCATAACACCTCAACTACCCGACGACTCTCCCCAATTCCACTCGAAACTTTAAAGTACACAATTTACGTTCACATGCACGGAAAACGACGAAGAACTTCCACAAAACAAAAGCGATTACTACAGACTTCGACTACTCGAAAACAAAACGCAATTTTCTCTTAAGAAAATGAGGGAACTCTTTCTCCCCATTGAAAAATCATCAACACCCACCGCGTATGTACCCGCCACCGACCACCCTCATCTGGGGGGGAAGATCTACGCCGCCGACTTGCGTACGCTTTAATTAAAAATAAAACATAAGAACGATGTAACTGGATGAGCCGAGGAGCGAAGGAAAAATGAAAGAGAAAGCCGTCCATCCCCCTCCTGGAATGAGTGAAGGGAGGGGACGGGAAACCGCGTGGAAGTCAGTCGCAGAGCGACCGCCGGGGGGAACGGACCTCCCTCCGCATGCTGCTGTGTCACAACGGAATGACATCACTTTTCTTGTCGCTAATGAAGAGAACGTCTTGGATGGTTGCCTTTTTACTCGCTAAAGGCTTTTATTCAGACCATGCGTTTTTAGCCTCTACTAATTTATTTAATTAGCTTTTTACTCTGTTCCTTTGCGGAGCGAAGTTTAAAAATAAATCTCTGGACTCTTTAGAGTACGTAAGCATTTTATTACATGACTAAAGATTGAAATTTATTCTGCAAGGAAATCCTTGTGAGAGTCAATTTGAATAATTCACGTCTCATAAATAATATCGTGAGTTGCGACATACGACTGCACGGTGGATTAATTCGTCTTGACAAAACAAAACGTCCAAGTCTTCAGTCTAGACATTTTAATTTTCCTATCTTTACGTTTCGCGGGATCGACAGATCAGACTCTTTCATTAGTCCTCCCCGCACATGTGGAAGGAAATCTTTGAAGTAGACGTCGTTAGTGACGCGACCGATAAGAGCATTACAGTTCAATGTGCATTCAATATTGTACCACATCATTATTTCGTTTGAGATTTTTCTCTTCTAAATACAAAATATGAGGTTCCCTTTCTGTACTTTGTTGTGTTGGGTTTATGTTTAAAATAGTCTAGTTATACTCGTAGCTATGAGTTTGAAATATATTATCTAATTAGTGAAGTTATTAACAAAATGTTGGCTGTAATAGGTTTGCAATCAAAGTGAGAATAGGATTTAGATTTTCACAAATTGTGACATTTTAGCTGTCAAACTTTAGTTGTTTCAATTTTACCTTTTTAGTATTATTAATGAAAGTCACTTTTCGTATCTGTCTGTGTGACCGCTTTGTTCTTCTAAATTATGCAAAGGATTTTCTGCGGTTTTCACCATCATTTAGAGAATTTATTTCAGAAGGTTTATGTGTATAATACAATAATATTAAACTTATATATAATAAAGAAATCTCAATGTTTTGTCTAGTCATAAAACCGTGCGAAGCAGGGGCGGGTTGCTAGTTAAATTTATAATTCATGTTCCAATATCGTTTTTTAATTTAAAACAAATTACATCCCGTAACTTAATAAAAGTACGACAATTCGAATACTCAAACAACTTAAACATACGCAAACAAACAATAAGGAATTCGAAAACAAAACAGAATCAGCAAACATCTCAATAAAAACCAGATGTGTACCCTCTCCGCATACGCTCTCACACTTATTCAAAAGTAACTCGGTTGCGGGCACTCTCATTCAATTTTCTAACCCATTTAAGACTCAGACGAACTGCTTGCACGAAAAAAAGTAAAAATAAATTCCACGACATTCCCAACCGTAGATTTTCCACGATATAATTTCATAAGCAGTCGGCGTATGTTCGTTTTGCCCCATTTTCCCCTTTTGAATTGATTAGGTCGGGTTCATATCGAGTTATGAATAGAGTTCAGATGGTTTTAGTTTTTTTTTGTGCTTCTAAGGAATCGGTGCTTCGATATTTATTGATTAATATTAGTTAAAAGCGGCTAAATTTTCTATTTTCCCGTATTATGGGTTATTTTGAATACGAGCTCACATTAATGTCCAAGGAGTTTGCTTGAATGAGGTCGTACTTCTATCGGAAAACGATTTGTGTTTTTATTTAATCATGTTATGGGAGGAATATTGTTTTTTTATTGGATGTTCTGTGTATGAAATTTTGGATAGATGATTGTGGTAATTATTTTTGAGAAATAATTTAGACCTGTTGGACCTGTTTGATGATCGGCTTAATTTTTATGTCAGTTAACATTCTATTCAACGCTGTAGCCGAAATCTTACGACTTAAGAACATTTTAATATTCGCCGAGCACCGCATCATTTAAATATAACTATAACACTTAAAATATATTATTCATAAGATTGTATAAGAAAACCGCGAGGGTGCTGGCATTAAGCTTAGCTAGGCCTGCTTAATGATCCAATTCCTGTCATGTTCAGGAAAGGGTTTACCCCCTAAAAAACTTGAAACAAACGCCGCAAAAACCGAAGACGTTCTCTCTATCGCACCACCCTTAGGGGAGGTTGGGGCAAAACCACCCACAAGGAGGTACGTTGAATAATTATAAAAGAAATAAGATAGACATTGACTTCGCCACGTCAGCCCGTAGATGAATAATAATGGATTTTTGTTTACGTGTGTATCAGCCTTTATGAGCCGTTATAAGCTTTTATAGACTGAAATATTGTTGCCTGAATAAACAGGTTATTAAAGTAGGCAACAGATTTAACGATTTTACAGCCTTTGATGTTAGCGTTGAGATAAAAATGTATATTGAATTTAGATGTAGGTTGATGGGTTTTAATTTAAAAGTTGTTATTTATGTGAATTGGTTTTTATTTTACCCACTTATTTATAAAAATGTACTTACCTACAAAACTTGATGATATTGGTTTTAATAAGCTTACCAATAAGTATTCACTGTGTAGTTATCTTTTAGTTATAAAAAATCAAAATTATTTTTTACGTGTACAGAGATATGATACGCCATACCAATCATTTCTTGCGCACAAATATAATTGGTTATCTCGTCATCTGGGCCCTATACAAGGTGTTTTTTTTATATGTCATAACTCTAGGGTATGAATGAGACCATATCAAAGAATCAACTGGCATATGGATTATTTTTTAATTATATTTTTTTTGTTTTAATTTTTCATACAAAATAATTCGACAAAGTCACGATTATTAATGTAGAACACTCTTACGTGAAATATGACAACGTCGCTTTTTTCTTAGGTTTAATTATGAATGATTGGTATGAATGAAAATGAATTACACCTATTTATCAATGAAACTTAGAATGAACTTAATTTAATTATGATTGATGATATTATCTTCGAATGTATGCATTTTAGGACCACATATTGTAGGATTTTTTGTGTTATTTTTACTTATAGATTAGGACCCTAGAGTTATGACATATAAAAAAAAAACTTGTAAAATGCGATTGACAATTGACAATGTTTGTCAAAAAAAATGCAAAATTGGCACATTGGTCGTCAGTCTGTTTTATTAAATAGGCCCCAGGTCATTATAAGATACCACCCATGTTTCTATAAAATTGTACAAAAGTAATTGTAATATCGATTTCTCCTTAACCAGTTCTTCAATAATATTGAGGTAAAGTTCATCTCAAGAAAATCTAAAGGCGGATAGCATTGAAGCGAAAGCAATAAATAGTAGCGAGTGCGAACAGTGCAGTGCAGGAAAAGTAATCACGGCTCTACGTAACTTTGTTTGATAGCTACCGCCTGGACTGTGGGCTACAGAGGTGGAGAACGTGGAAATAATTATGTTTTTAATGATATATGTCATTGGGTTCCTGGATTCGATTCTCGGGTCGGGCAAAGTGTTATTGGGTTTTTCTATCTGGAATTTATCAGTAGCAGCCCGGAGTCTGGCTTTGGGCCCGGTTGATGGCAATAGGGGGCGACCCTATTACATGAGACTTAAACATAACTGGCAAAATGTGGGTGTAGTATAGTTACACCTCTGCCTAACCTTTCGGGGATGTTATGGTGATATGTTATTGAATTTTATTCAATGCTTTTTCAGAAAAAAAATTCTATTTCTACAGTCAGTTATTTATCTCAAATCTCTTAGTAAATACTTAGAGATGGTCTGGTTATGCTTTTTGAATATTAAGTTCTTTGTTTCTTAATTAAATATACAAATGACATTCTCATAAAAAACATCTCTAATTTATAAGAAACTGACAACTGACAGTTAGTTAAGTTACATAATATGGCACAAAACATCAAAGATAAACATAATTTCTTAAAAAACTGACTAACATAATATGTCAAGACATTTTTTCCACAATAACCCACAGTGTAACCACGTTTGTCGTCGAGAAACTGTGGCCGGTGAAGTGAGTCTAGGGGAGGCAGGGGCAAAGCGGAACAGTGTAAATTGATTACGTGTAAAATTGTTAGCCGATGGGTGACTACGACTACTTATATGCACCTCTCTCCGAAGGCGTTTAACGCAATCTAATTTGCACACGTCTGAAGGTAAGCGAAGTTTTTACATCGTGGAAATGAGGTGAAGCGAGTGTTAATGGAGGATAAAGACGGTTAGCTTGATCAAGCATGTTCGTTTTGAGATTGTAATTAGGTTTTTTTTTATAAAAAAAGGGATTTCGATAAATAAAATTAAGGTGATCTGTTTTACATCCCGTTTCTGGAATGAAAATTCATTCAACCAATCACAGCAGTTAACGCGTGCTTGATAATTTGTTAGCTAATTTTTGTGTTGATTTTCGTTCGAGAAACTGGGCGTAACAATTCATAAAATGAAACAGCCAAAATACCAGAACGTATTCGCATTTGAATGTGAATAAAGCAGACATTCAAATAGATTTTTATAAGGCGGAAATATATTCAAGCCTTACCCGCATTTAGATTTATTTCATCGCGTCTACTTAGCCGAGGACATACAGACTACTTAAGTCAACGAAACTCCGCAATCCGTTTTAAATTGAGACAAAGAAATAAAAAAACAAAGCTCGGCTCACATGCATAAAGTATCATTAAAGAGTAGAAATGAATATTTAAATATCCGTGGAGGGCTTAAGGCTCTTGCAAACAGGCGCGACGCGACAGCACGACACGACTCTAGTAGAACAATTTATATTAAAACTTCATGGAAATTCGTTTATCAGAATCGCGTCACACCGGCGCGTCGCACCTGTCTGCGGAACCTTTAGGCCTGTTGTTCGTGGCACGGTTTCTTAACGTTATGGCGTGTTAATCACGCCGAAGAATAGTCGTGTGAGCAAACAACCGGACGAGACAACGGCTAGATACGGCTCAGTTGTGTTTTTTCTGTGCCAAGCTGCACACGTGCGTCATGAATCCTTAGAAGACAAAGATTATCATTGCTTCTTAAGTATAAAGAAAACTTAAAAACGAAAAAAAAGGAAAGGAAGGTTTTGGATATATTCGATTTTAGAAAAACGGCGCATACGGCGGCGCCGCCATTCGTAGTGTCGCCGTGTCTGTCAAAAAACTTCCATAGTGATCTATACAACACCGACGACCGTACCTACACACGGCGAATCAACAACGGTTTTTCACGGCAAATAAAAACGTGTGTGTATAAGCGGCCTTACTCGGATCGTCACAATGACGGTTGGGGGCACCCAAATCTAAAAAGATACGTATTTTTGAAAGTCAAGTTCCGGCTAAATATACACTGAGCTATTTTAATTTGGGATATTCGAAATAAGAATGTTATTTTTTCCTTGTTAAGCAAGCTTACTAAGAATTGTTTGTGGTTTTACGGTAACTTATTTATATACTTTTATTCTTGTTAACTTTGTTTGTAAAACCCCAATTAAATATTGGCATCTTAGTAGTACAAATAAGTATAATAAAATTATTGTATTTTTTGTTTTAGCTTAATGTTATTTTATTTTATTGCTCAGCTAAAAGTATAATAATAGTTACCTATCTATTTAATTTGTTATTTATTTTGAGTAAACTCTTTACATATATACAGGGCAATTTTTTAATCACTAGCCAAATTTTTAAAGGGTGATCTACCCATGAATATGATCAACTTACACTTTAGGACCAACTCTGAAATCGCGAGAAAAAAGTCAGCTGTTTCATACATTTTGGCCGAGTAGGTATTGAACTTTTCTATTAAACAGTAGATTTTTTTTTCGTGATTTCAGAGTTGGTCCCGTAGTGAAAGTTGTTCATATTCATGAGTAGAACACCCTGTGAAAATTTGGCCGGTTATTGAAAACTAACCCTGTATATTATTCCTTACACCTGGTTAGTTCTATGAACTACACACACCTAAAACATCAACAATTTAAAATGTGATGTTGTTATCAAAGATAAATTACTCCCAGTGTGCCTGCACCGACATCGCCGGCGGGACAAGTCAAAGATACAGATACACGTTGAGGGGCAGAAGAGTTTGCCAAAAATTATAATTTTAATTGCGGGCCCCTTTCCCCCTGTCTCCCCCAGGAAACTGCAAGTTGAGCTATAAATATGAAACATACTGAGTTTTTTTTTATGATTTAATTGCTTTTTGATATGTAAAGTGGTATTTTTTTTTTGTTTTTCGAAATAATACCTTGCTTTCTGTGTTATTTTCTGCAATTAATTTAAGGTAAGCGAATTCAGAGTGGTGTCTGAGTACGACAGCACAAGTCCATGACAGCGCAATGTGTTATCTATAAAAATGCAGTCTGTAAACAGGAAATTCGTGTAACAACATCATTTTAAACTTTATTTATATAAATCATGTAATACGAGTTTTATATACCTATGTACCTAATATTTGAGTAGAATTATTTTACACAATCGAAGGCTACAAACATTTCATGTTCACGCTCCAATTAATTACCGCATAATAATTAATTTCATTTCATTAACCTATTAGTTTCCTTTTATATCCGGGTCCAATAGTGCCGAGCCTCCCCCAGAAATTAAACTTTGGCCTAATCAGCTAGATTAGCTTAGACACTTAGCATTCCATCAAAAATCAACTCACTCTCGAAAAAATTCGAATTTAAAAATCAACCCTTAACGCAGTAAATCTCTCATTTCCTCTGGAGCTTAAAAAATTAATGACTCCCAAAACACACACGCGTAAAAACAAAGGGGGTGGGTAGACAGCCGAAAATTCGCAAATAAAGCGGTCCGCTAACAATTTCCTTTTACTCATTATATCTGGAAATGCGTTTCGTATGCAAAATTGACGAGGGATTTTTGGTAACGATGTTAGTGAGTATAATATTTGGTGTGTAGGTAAAGTGTATAGTGTTTAAAGAAAAGAAAGAAAGAAAATACGTTTATGTGCGGTAAACATGGCGCAAAGAAAGACCACAAAAAGAACAAGTTGGGGGAAAATATGCGACATATCCATGCAAAACGGCCATCACTCAGCATAATGCTGCGACCCTATGCGAGACAGAGCCCTAGCGCAGATAGAGATAAATGTACGCAGTCTCGTTTGATTAGCAAGCCCTGTTAAAAAAAGAAGTAGAAAATATTATGGATCTACCATGAACATTAAAAGGCCGCAGACTATTGAAAAGCAGATCATTGTTTTCAATAATTAGTGGTATGTTCTGGGCTAGCATCAGTTGGAGTAATCAGTAAAAACTTCACCGTGAAAACGTCGGTGAAGGAAGCTGTCAATAGGTCAATCCCTAGCATCCGTCGGTCTATTCTGTAAAAATTTAACCGTGAAAATGTCGGTGAAGTGAGCTGTCATTCCAGCTGATTCTAGGGATATATGCTATTGACAGCTCACTTCATCTTAGTTTTCACGGTGAGATTTTTACAGATTAGACCAGCTGGGCTACAAGTGTCTGGGATTTCTGAGTCTTAACAAAAATCTAAACAGCTACCTGAAGCTTAGTTTTTTTATACCTAAAAAACCGGCCAAGTGCGAGTCGGACCACGCACAATGAAGGGTTCCGTAGTTGGGATGAACTTATCCTAAAACCAAACTTAATATTGTAGTCGAAAAACATGTACTTAATCAAAAAAAATGTAATAAAACTACAAAGGATCGATTTTCGGGCTTTTCCTTTAATTGTTTGCTTTGCTTGCTTCTTGCCAAATTTCATGATTCTAGATCAACGGGAAGTAGGTACCCTAACAGGTTTTGATTTATTTGGGAGTATCAAAATAAATGGCCATATGTTTTTATTGCGTTGATTTAGAAGCTTGATTTTTTAGAGCTCCAAGGGACCATAGACTTGCGGGATGTTCGAAAGAGTTACCGTGGCCCCGGCACAGGCAACAGAAGGAACACGGGTGGGTTTTAGTCAGTAAAAGTCTGACACGCCCTCCCGCTCCGCCCAGAGCGGGAGAAGTCATTTGATGATTTCCCATCCACAAAAAAAAAAAAAAAAAAAAAAAAAGGGACCATAGACCAACGTATTTGATATTAATTTCAACTTGATACCTCCACGCGTTTCTGAGAAAAAAGCGTCTTGACAGACCGACGTACAGACAGACCAATAGACAGACAGATGGACAACGAAGTGATCCTATAAGGGTTCAGTTTTTTCCTTTTGAGGTACTTACGGAACCATAAAAAGAAAATAACTGTTTTCTTTTTATTAATAAACAT
The DNA here is from genome assembly GCA_947568875.1 of Fissipunctia ypsillon. Taxonomy (NCBI): domain Eukaryota; kingdom Metazoa; phylum Arthropoda; class Insecta; order Lepidoptera; family Noctuidae; genus Fissipunctia; species Fissipunctia ypsillon. The sequence continues at coordinate 17,414,750 of OX387660.1, read as the reverse complement.
ACATATTTGTAAACACACCATTGTTATATGGTTAGTGTAATGACAAACAAACAAATGACTCAGAGGCAGGGGTATTATTAATAAGTGTTTGATTTTATTTCCATGATTATAATTTAATTTAATATTTTGTGATTTTTAATTTAATTTAATTTTTATGATTTTTAATGTAATATTTAATTTAATTTTTTGACTTTTTAATTTGTGTTTATATTATTTGAGTGATTACTATTATTTTTATAAATTCCAATTAATGAAACTGTAACAATATGATCTGCAATGGATTGAAATAAATTATTTGAATTGAATTGAATTTATAGACATTAATGCATCTGATAGGTATTTTATTCGAAAAATCACAGGGTTTTTGACGGGGTAGTTGTGTGGCCACGTGTTAAGCTGCTTAGCTAAACTAACAACTCAAATTCCAATAAATCTCCAGACAGTTCATTAAAATTCAAGAAGTCAAAGAAAATATTGTTATTGTTTTCTTAGGTCCGTAAAAAATACGAAGTGGAGTTAATCTAAAGCCAGGATTACTGCACAGTACGTACTCAAGTGAAGTTAAATAGGTTTGGTTTCAGCGGTCGCCATCTCCCGAGTAATGTGCTCCGAAGACGTTTTACGAGGGGCGTACGATGTTTTATGTCGATAGATTTCATCGATGTTTTTTTTTTATAAATGTCATTTTTTATCGATATATTTGATAGTATGGTAGACATCATTATTGTTTTTCCCCGACTACGGCAAAGCTAAAGGAAGGTTATGATTTTAAAAGGCTATGAATGTATGTATGTTCATATCATCATCTGCCTGCCTTTTCCCAACTATGTTGGGGTCGGCTTCCAGTCTAACCGGATGCAGCTGAATACCAGTATTTTACATGGAGCGACTGCCTATCTGACCTCCACAACCCAGTAACTGGGTAATACGATACCCCTTGGTAAGACTGGTTGTCAGACTTTCGGGCTTCTTACGACCCGTAACGTCTGTCAAAGATCTACGAATGACAGCCGGGACCAATGGCTTAACGTGCTTTCCGAGGCACGGAGGAGTCTCGGTATGTAAAGATGGTCACCCATCCACGAACCAACCCCGGCAAGCGTAGCTTAACCTGATGGATCGACCCGTGCGGCTGTTATTACTTAGCCACGAGCTCCTCTTATGTATGTATGTTCATATGTTCCCTCATAACTATTAAATTACTCGTCGTATTTTGACTAACGAGGTATCGATAGAAGCCTCATGTTTATGAGGTTATTGTACGTATGGACAATTTAATTGGGCAAATAAGTTTTGGTACCCAGTGCTAAGGGTAAAATGTTGCGAGATACTTTAGTAAATTAAGAAGCCAGGAAGGTGTTGAACCCACAATGAAATTACTTGTCGTATTGAGGTGAATAAATATAAATAATCTCTATAGTTGCTAACAATATTGGCATTTGATATGATTGATCGATAATGTCATACGACAACAAATCATACTCCACTTGATTTTGCTGTCAGATTTAATCAATATTATTATAATCGATGAAATGTTAATCGTTAGTTGTCTGCACATTTACTACATTTTCATCGGTCGTTTAATACACTTTTACAGTATGTACATATATACATACATAAACTCGCCCTTTCTTCCCATGGGGGTAGGCAGAAACTACAGAACGCCACCAGCTACGATCCTTATATACTCCTTTTGATTCGTTTACGTCTGGTCATGCACGCACTCCGGTTGCGAGTACTACGCACCTGACCTATCTGAAGAACATCACCAATAAGGTCACTAAATATATTAAATGTCCTTCTAGTATTACAGTATTATCTTTATTTATTTACGGATTTATACCTTAGAAAAATATAAATAATGATTAAAAAAATATAAACAGCGTCCAACTTTATCGATGGCATCAAAACACTAGAGGGAGAGTGGGGGTGGGAGGCTACTCATGCAAAAATCCCGTCTCAGGTAAAATGAAGTCGCAAGAGCTAAGACACGACGCGGTGAAATACGAATGTAGCAAAACATAGATATATATTATATTGTTTATTGTATATCTTTTTGCTGTGTGGTACGTTTTGGCCGAGTTCACCCTAATCGTGTGTATGCTGGTATATGATTAGGATTTCGTCTGGAATGTTCATAATGGTAAGCAAATATTTATATATATAATTCTTCTGTAAACGGCTAGACTGATTTTGATATTGTTTTTTGTGTGTGTTTGAGTGACTGTGGGCCACTGAATGGTTTAGATTCACAAATGGACCCGGTAGGTGGCGCTGTTTGGGCAGAACAACGTCTGTCAGACGATTAGTTACATATGAAATCATATTTGACGTTCAAAAAGTGCTAATCCTCAGGTGACTGTTGATTTTGATTTTGAAAATATTATTTTCCATTTCTACATATTTATTTAAAGCTGTGAATGTCCGCACAGGCTCTATGTGGATGCGATACTGATATTACAGCAAAAATATTTTAGGCAGAGATATTATTTAAAAATACACTTATACATATGTCAGAACAAAGAAGACGTAGCGTTGGATTGGAAGGCCTCCCACAAGGTGGACCGATGATCTGGTGAAGGCCGCAGGAATCCGCTGGATGCGGGAAGGGAAGTACAGAACCAGTCGAAGTGGCGGTGCTTGGGAGAGGCCAATGCCCAGCAGTGGATGTCTTTCGCCAGAAATGATGATGATGATGTCAGAACAATACAACTCAGTAACTGGGTTGTGGAGGTCAGATAGGCAGTCTCTCCGTGTAAAATACTGGTATTCAGCTGCAGCCGGTTAGACTGGATGCTAACCCCGAACAAATCTAAAAAGGCTATTAAAATGGATTGATGACAGCAGGTACAACGCACTGAATTTTACATGATATAACGATTCTAATAGATTATTGCTGACACAAATATTAATTTATCTTTTTCCTACAGTTGATTGCCTTTATAATTTTCTTGTAACATTCATGATTATGGTGTTTTATAATATTTTCGTAATCTCTTAACCAGCACCCTAATTGCGTAACACATTATCAATCACAATCTGAAAGAGTTTGAAGCAAATTGCTAATCCATTACTTCATAATTATTATGTTCGAAAAATTTGTCTGTCCAACAACGTAAATAGCGTAATGAATGTTGTTACCTGTCAAAGTGAAACCGTTTCCTACTGTAAGTATGTTAAGCAAATGCCCCGTTGATTAACCGACGTGAAACCCCAAAGTGAAGCACCACCTAATTATATTTTTATTACCTGTCCAATCTTACCATTTCCGAGCTTGAAAACAATCGGACCTGCACTACTTGAGACGTCTCTCTTGTCTTTATGAAATACTTCAGAGGACAGCTTCCTTCGCGGATTTTTTTCTCTCTGTTTCGTGCTGCATATTTTCGTGGTTGGCAGTTGTTTTGGTTTTTGTGTTTAGGAGCGAAATGTGTGTTATGTTTTGTCCCATTTTCTGTTTCTGAGGCTGCTAATTCTAACGTTTGTTAGATAGGTAGGTAGGTAATAAGTACCTACTTCTGGTATGATTTTTAGTTCTAAGATTAAGGCCGAACCCAATAACCTATTTTCAGTAAAAGACTGATCGCTATTGATGGTAGACAGTATAATTCTATCTTTAATTTTTTTAATTATTGTGAATGTGAAGACTATCATATCTGGGTCCTTGTTTTTTTTTCTCTGTTAGGTTAGGTTAGGTTAGGTTTAATAATGGTCTGGCATTTTGAGTAATTTATGCGGCCTACCCAAATGTCCTTTCTTTGGTATTGTTCGTCGAATCGTTGAGCTCCGTAAGTGCTGAGTTGAGCTGTACGATTATTGACAGATGCGTGCACTGACTGGACAGGTCCACTCAATCTGTGTGGTTCTTTCCTCCAAAGACCGTTTCAGACACCAATCTACATGGTCTTCACATAATCTAGCCAAGATTATATTGGGACTTTAAATGAGACTGTGACCTCTGAGTTTGTTTAGGCCTTTCTTCTCAGAGATAGAGTAGTCAGATAGGAAACGCCGGCCTCATTTAGTTTTAAAAAAATATGATTGAGGTGTAAAAATGTTTGTACAAACCTACTTACAGAAATAAAATCATTTATCATTTAACTTATTTCTGTCCTTGTGTCAGGCCGGTAAGACTCCATAGCCTTCTCACAGAGATTATTGGGACGTTAAAACTATAGATAGATAGGTTTTTCTACTTCCAGTGTGCCAAAACTGATGATATATAGGATATTGGGTTCAGCTGTAAATCTTTCGGTAAGGTATCTAGGGTAGTTTGATGTAATGAACGACGTAACTATGACCACCATCATCACACCAATTTTTGATTTGACAGCCCTCTTAAGAGGGTTGTCACATTTTGTCACCTCTCTCGCTCACACAGGACCAAATTTTTAAGAATGTTAAATGAAAAGCTTTTTTGACAAAGGTAATCAATGGGCGACCTATTAAATAATATTAATTTATTAATAGGTAATTATTAAAAACACATTTTTATTGTGGCATTTATTTAAATCATCGCAAAACAGATCATAATACTTATTGAGCTAAGTTTATTATTTAGCACAATAAAAATGTGTTTTTAATAACTAGCTATTAAATTAATATTATTAGTATGTCGCCCATTGATTACATTTTTTAAAAAAGCATATTTTCATGTAACCTTCTTAAAAATTTGGTCCCGTGTGAGCGAGAGAGGTGACAAAATGTGACAACCTTCTTAAGAAAAACAAGTTTTAATGGTATTGCAGTAGGTACTGTAGAGGCTTTAATCGAGCCTGCCTTCAGCATGAAACCTTCATCAGAATTACAGCCGGCCTGGTAGAATAACTTTGAATTGACATATAGTAAAATTGTTTTATATTGATTGACTCCTAGCTTTACGTTGAACTTGTAACGAGCTTGCCATAAGCCATTAAAATAATATTGTGGAACTCCGGTGTGTCATTTAATAACCTCTTAACGAGTGAACATACACTATACACGTAGTGATCTGCCGTGGCATCCCAGCAGATTGCTACAACAAAACATAGTGCACATATTTTAGACAATCTGTAACCATACCTATGTTTTACAAAATAAATGATTGATTGATTGATGTCTGTACTAGAATTTAATTTACCCAAAGTGTCATCATTGACAAGATGGAACTGCATCAATAACTCCTAGAGACTTGGACAGAATAAACCATATCAAATCGTCTTTTGCACCATGAAAATTATACCTACCCACGTTATAAACCTGTCAATTAATACCCAAAGTAACTTCCTCTATTCTTCCAAGAAAACATTTGTAAGTATAACAATACCTATAAGGAACAATCGTGAGCGGGCACCATAAGCTAAGCTGTCGATATCAGTTAAATTGTAATGGACACCATGGCCACGCCTTGAGCGTCTTTGTTTATGGTATGGTCTTGTTTCGAAAGAATTTTATTAGGGAAATTAAATAAAAAAGACTTGCCTACAAAATGATTTGGAAAGGAGGTCGGAAGACAAGTCTACAAAATGAATTTAGAAACAAATAACCCAAAACAAAACCAATACAACAAAATAATTACTTTTTAAATAGCCAGAAGATGCAAGCGCAAAATTGTTTTGTAAAGGCTCCTGCTAACAGGCGCGACACGCGACGCTAATCACACACGACACAATGGCACAGCGTGTCGTGCGCGATTCACGTCGCATGTCGCGGCTGTTTGAAGGAGTCTTAACTCGTTTTGTAATGAACTTTATTGCCGATTCCAAACAGAACTGGTCAAGAGAAGTTGGTATAAGTACTTTTTATCTACTATCATATATGGTCGGTATTTTTTTGCCACTTTCAAACCATCCCCTATCGTGCCAATCTTGTCTAACGGCTGAACTTAATAACTTATCTATCACCAGTTTTGGCATCAACTCAGCCTATCGCAATCCACTGCTGGTCCTCTCCCAGGTTGCGCCACAACACCCTGTCCTCCGCCTTCCGCATCCAGTCTGTCTTAGCCACCTTTTAAGATCGTCGGTCCACTAGCTGGGGGTCGTCCCACACTACGCTTGGCGATACGCGGTCTCCACTCCAGGACTCGTCTGCTCCACCGGCCATTGGTCCTTCGACAAACATGGCCAGCCCACTGCCACTTCAGCTTGCTTACTCTGCAGGCTATGTCGATTACTAGTTTCTTTTTGTGTTTGTATTCTTTTTTGCGTCATCTTTACCGCAAATAAACGTACTTTCTTTTTCTTTCTTTCGATAAGTCCGGTTCTTTTCCGGACAACTTCATTCCTGATCTTATCCTTCAAAGAAACTCCGAGCACTGCCCGCTCCATAGCTCGCTGATTGACCTTAAATTTATGAACCAGCCCAACTGTCAGTGTCCACGTTTCGGCACCGTATGTCATAACGGGCATGACGCACTGATTGAAGACCTTAGACTTCAAACATGGTGGAATTAGCGACGAGAAGACTTGACGAAGTTTTCCAAACGCTGCCCAACTCAACTGGATCCTTCTGTCGGCTTCTTTCTCAAAGTTGTGCCTACCGGGCTAGATGACTTGCCCTAGGTAGACGTATTCCTTCACAACTTCGAGAAGTGACTCTTCGACGTGGATTGGACTCGGCAAGACGTGCTAATAGTACATGACTTTCGTCTTGTCCAAATTCATGCCGAGGCCAACCCGTCGAGAGGCTCCATTTAAGCTGCGCAGCATCTGGTCTAACTGTTCCAGCATCTCTGTCATTAAGACGATGTCATCGGCAAAACGAAGATGTGAGATGTACTCGCCGTTTACGTTGATACCCTGTCCAGTCTAGACCAGCGTCTTAAAGGCGTCCTCCAACGCATTGGTGCACAGTTTCGGGGATATCACATCCCCCTGTCTCCACCTGTTTTGGCATACCGAAGATAGAAAAACCTATCTATCTATGGTTTTAACGTCCCAATAATCTATATGAGATTATGGTATCTTACCAGCCTGATAGAATTATACTGTCTACCATCAATAGCGATCTGTCTTTTACTGAAAATAGGTTGTCGGGTTCGGCGGTTAGTCCTTCCAGCAGTATAATTATTATGTCATCAGAAACAAATGAGTATATATCTATCTGTCTCCCACATTTAAAAAAAAATTAACTGCCTCGTTGGTCTAGTGGTCGCTAGCGCTACTGCTGAGCATGAGGTACTGGGTTTCGATTCCCAGGTCGGGCAAAGTGTTATTGGGGTTTTCTACCCGGAGGAGTCTGGATTTGTGCCCGGTTGATAGCAAGGCTCGACCCTTATTACATTGGACTTAAACATGATTGGCGAAATGTGGCTGTACTATAGGTACATCTCTGCCCAACCCTTCGGGCAAACATGGTATCATGTTATTTAATAAAAATACGTACCTACTTACCGAAACAGGAACACACCAAAGTCGCGTGCCAACACCCACTCAGCCGACACATCAAAACAGAACTGATACGCAATATTATTTTTACACTGACAGCTATGTAGGGATTTATTGAACGGTCTCCTTTGTAATAGCAGCAATGTAAACCAAACAACGCGAGGAAATTAATATTGACGTTCATCTATGTACCTATTAACAGTTTGTTGGATGTTGTTTGTATTTAGAATGTTTTATTGAAGCTGTTTTTTTAGATGGAACAAAGGGAGTAGGAAAATATTGTTTTAGGCCCACTTGCATGTTTAGTCGGGTTAAATGAATAAATGTAGAGTTTGTAAACTCCGAGTTAAGTAACTAACATTTTAACTCTTCATACGCGTTGCGCCACTAAGAAGTAACACCGAGTTAGATAACAACCTGACAATAGTAATTTTTGAGTTGGGAACATTGCAGTTCAATCGACGAAACATAAAATAGGATTGCAGTGTCTATGGCCTGATATGTAATCCGACCAAAGATGAATTAACGAACAAAGAACGGAAATTTTATATCCATCTCTTTTACACTACATTACGATACGTAATACTTTCTTGTCTTTAAATTTTATAACATGACATTTAATTTTAATCGATTGTATGTGGTTTTCATGGCGACAGAGTTTATTGATTGACAAAAACGTCAGATATGGAAAAATATGTTTTAAGTTTTTCATAATTTTTATTTGTTTTTATATGAGTTCATGAATATATTGCCTGCTGATATAGTACCGAATTTTCACTTACTGTAACGTCGAACAATATAAAATACAAAATATGTAAGTTATCAGCGGGACCTCATAACGTCAATTTATTTTGATATTACTTACACTAACCCAGAGTTTATCGACGTAACTCTCCCACATCGGCGGGTTAAATATTTAAAAGTTTAACTGTAGGTTTACCTGTAACTCTTGGTGGCGCAAGATGAATTATTTAATTATCCCTGAGTTAGCTGTTAGATCCGAGTTATATAGGATAACCCATGAACACGCAAGTGGACCTTACCATAATAATAATAATTTTCCATGTTTATTATCTGTTATACTGTAAACTTTTAACCTTCTTAATAAACGTACATATTATATCAGGTGAACAATTACACACCGATTTCTCTCTTTCATTCGTCAGTAATTTGACTTTCGAAAGAAGAAGACAAAGCGTTGTGTGAAACTATACACAAGCTGTACAACGTTTATTAGTAAGTAGGTAAGTATTCAAGTGTATATTACAATAATTGCGATGTGCAATATTCAAAAAATACAGGTATCAAAACTGACGATTCATTCACTATTCACATCAACATTCTTTATCACCTCCTACTTCACCCTCAACAAAAAATTATAAAACCCTTTCAGCCAAAAACCACATTCCTAAAATTATTACATGGGTACACTTTTTTCTAAACAAAACGCAACAATTCACGTTTCGATATTTTAAACAATGGAAAAACAAAACGCATTTATTTAAATTAAAAAAAAAAGTGAAACACACGCTAGCAATACACTTAACAGTATTCACACGACGATGCCCAGAACACACTGTATATTCAGGGTTCCGTTACAAATAAGCAGTGTTTAAAATCATGAAAATTCAGAGAGAAAAAAGAAAATTGATGCGTCGCGTCGTTTGTTATAATTCAAGAAATGGGTGACTGTGTCACTCGTTGCTAGTATTTATTTCGACGTAAATACTTCGTTTTATTTCTTACCTGTATTTTACTGGTGAAATATTTTTGTGAGCAGTTTGAAATATAATACCTAGAAGTGTGCAATTTTCTAAGTTTTATGCGAAAGTAAGTACCAGCAGGGCTATTTGTATCTTGCCAAAAAAACTGTGTTAGTCTGAGTGCAGTGATTTTTTCAGGAATATCTCCCATATTTGCCCGGCTTAACTAACTGATATATTATTTCTATAGATATTATTAGTCTAGAAAACGTAAAAAATATTGTACGACAGCTATAAAACCATACCGTTAATTCAGTTAACAAATCACAACACAACACGCATAAAGAGTGGTCTCATTTGCAACGAACACAGTTTAAAAACTAAAAGAAAAAATAAGCAGAACCACAAACCACCCACGACACATTTCAAACAAAAAAAAAGAACGCGTTCTTAAAAAAATTTGTTTCCGCGTGCCGTATAAAGCACCCCATTCACAACACAATAGATGTTTTGTGCCCGTTTTGTGCGGTCGTATCGCATGACCCGTCTGACGTGTGACAATGCCGTGTATGGGTGCACTTACTGAATTGTTTTTGTTTTCTATTCCACTTTTTTATTCTTTTTATTTTACTTTTTTATTGTACGCGATATTTTCTTGTCGGAGAGCGCAATTTCAGTTCCTTGAGACATTCTTTATGCTTAACATTCATGTAAAATTGTGGCGAGGAAAAATGTGTAATGTATATCGTACGGTGTAGTTTATTTGAAGAAAATCTTAAGAGACAGTCTGAAGTGGAAAGGAAATATAAATAAGGCTTAGAATCTCCTTGAAGATGAGTTCTAAGAAAAACTGAAAATTTCTTAACTGAGATATTATACTCAGTTCTTTATTTATTTACAAATAAGGTTTTCTTTTAATTATTGTATTACATAATAATATTATAAGTTACCTGTTTCTTTTCGGATAGTTCGAGCCTTGTTAATTAATGGCCTCACAATTGCATAATTAAAAATAGCTAAATATTATTCGCTGCTATTTTTATTATAAATAGATTGTGATGGCTCTTCTTTCATTGAAGTCGTTAATAATAATTATATCTAGCTTTGGGACCGGTTAATCAGCAAAAGTTTTGAACATAAATATCACTAATATTAAGACTAAATTAATTCTAAACATAACTGGCGAAATATGGGTGTCCTATAGGTATACCTCTGCCTAAGCCTTCGGGGATTAGTGGCGTGATGTTATGTTATGTGTTTGTAACTTATTCTAACCTTCAATCGATTTATCTAAAGGTGAACGAACAAGTGGTGTATAATTTGACTGACTCACAGACTGTCTTGTTGGTCTAGTAGTCACAAGCGCTACTGCTGAGGTCCTGGGTTCGATTCCCAGGTCGGGCAATGGTTATTAGGATTTTTCCATCTGGAATTTCTCAGTAGCAGCTCGGAGTCTGGATTTGTGCCCGGTTGATGGCAATAGGCTCACCCTCGTTACATGGGACTTTAAACATAATTGGCGAAATGTGAGGAGTGTAGGTAAGTGGTAAACCTCTGCCCAACCCGTCGGGGAATACAGGCGTGATGTTATGTTATGTGAAAGACCCGAAAATAAAACAAGCGCAATTTCGGAAACTGTCGGAAATAAATCGGAAACGGAGCGATATGTAGGTGGCATACAATTTAGTAGAATACGGTTACTGGGACGCCTGCGTTGGCGGGAATCGATAATTTTCATTGCCGATAGATTGTGATTGATTTGGTAGGTGAGTTGGTATTCTGAATAGGTATAGGTACCTACTGGTAGGTGATGGAAGTGGTGAAGTAGGTATGAAGGTAAGCATATACAGGGTTTTGGTAAAACACTAACAACCTCTTAAGGGGTCATTGTACTCATCATTATGAACAACTTTTACTATGGGACTAAACCTGAAATCGCGAAAAAAAAATTGCTGTTCCCTACATTTATGTTCGCATAACTCGTCAAAATGTAGGGAACAGCTGATTATTTTTTCGCGATTTCAGGTTTGGTCCCATAGTAAAAGTAGTTCATAATGATGAGTACAATGACCCCTTAAGAGGTAACGGTGATAAAAATTACACCTTGTATAGCCATTTCATAGATCTATCAAAGAATGATTGTTGTTATTTGAATATACGGACAATTTAATTTGATAGTTTAAGTCCCGTACCTACCACACAAAATTGACATTGAGTTCAATTGTATCATCCAACATTTGTATCAGTGTCTACAGTTGAAATTATTTTTTTTAATATGCACACTTGCTTTTTCAATTCAGTTTAGACATTGGCAGAATGGTTGAATTGACTTTGCAACTGTTAAGCAAAGTTAGGTAGGGCAAAACTTGGCTAATTCGTGATATGCAGCTATTCGGTGATAGATAATTGTGTTTTATTACCAAGTTACTACTGACTTGATAAATGTACATTTTTCAATCATTATAGTATTTGCCACATTTTTAGATATAAGTTAGCAAAGCTTATTTTGTCTACTATATCACAGTAAATTTAAAAAATAGTCTGATCAATGAATCGAATTTTACAAGTAAAAAACAAAACTATCACCGATTACCCAAGTTTTGCTCTACTACTTTGTTTAACAATTTCCCCTGACTTTACATTTAAATCTTCAACAGTCACGTTATGAGACACAATTATAATAAATATAATTGTGTCCTAGAGGTCAGTAGACCGCTAGGAGGTCGATCGACAGCGAAACGGCTCTATAATCGACTTCAAAAAGGAGGAGGTGCACAATTCGGTTGTATTTTTATTTTATATTTTTTACCTCAGAACTCCATCATTTATAAACCGATTTGAAAATTTATTTTTTTATTTGTAAGGATATACTTTCAGATTGGTCCCATATAAATTTTATCAAGTTTTGATATGTTGATGATGTGTAATAATAATTTCCTGTCGCTGTTATTTACATTGCAAGTAGTGGTATAAGACTTTATATGGGGTAGGTACCTACCACAACTAAAAAGTGAAAAATAAAAACTTTTTGCAAAAAATCAATCGACTTCCAAAAAAGAAACACTAAAAAAGAACTTTAATTTCGGAAGTCAGTGGCAAAAAACTAAAATACAGATCCAAAGACACCGATATCCAAAATTAAATTTATTTTTCACTCTGTAGTATGTTTTTTTTTTGGAAGTCGGTTGTTTTTTGCAAAAAGTTTTTAACTCTGATTGATTTACAAAAACAACACTCAATCATATAACTTTACATGAGATATGACAACAGATTAAATGAAACAGTCTTTCAACAACCGCGGGTTATTGGTACAATTCAGAACTTTTCTTACCCCGCAACTTAGGGGTCTTACACACGTAGGGGTAGTTAAGTGATCGACAGCCATGGCGAATAAGAGGGTTCATGGGAAAAGTAGTAAAGTTATAAAATGATATGGCCTATATTACTCGTCGTACATAAAACTTGAGAGGGATTATTTTAAGGCGCGACGCGACTCTGGTTAACAATTTAAATGAAGTTTTTCATAGAAATTGTTCCACCAGAGTCGCATCGCGCCGTTGCGTCACGCCTATTTGCGGGGAACTTTTAAAGTTTGGGGAAGTTGTGATAAAGTCATTGTTAAAATCCTTTATTGAAGTTATGTTTTTTACTTGCTTGTCTCCACAGATTTACACTCGTTTTATTTAAGCGTTTTCAAAAGATTTGCCTAAAACCTTGTTCATTCCCATCTCAAGCGTAAAAGAATATGTTGCTTAAATTTTTTTTAACAGCTAAAAAATAAAATTACAAAACGGAAATAACATTTTTATCTTTCACAACCCTCAAACGGAAAGAACTGAAAACATGACGTACTTATTTAATTAATTCAATTTATTATTTTCTTATTTTATTCTTAATTTCATCTAACATTCTAATGACAATATTGCAACATTGAATTAGAACCATCACTGCTTCTAATCAAATTACCATTGACCTCTCAGAACAAATAATTCAAAATGAATGTGAATTTAAGACTGTAATTACGTCGTACAGACGGACACACATTCCTAATGGACACGGAATCTGTCACACAAACTATGTGAATATTCAAGAACGAGCAGTTTTAACTATAATAAAATGTAGAACTTTACTTTCTTTCCCCGAGCCAGAAAAGCTTATTGGAAAACCAAACAAAAGCTCATACGTTAAAGCTCGTAGTCAGAACGTAATAATTACCAAATCTTTCTTTCACTGATTTTTGTCCCCGACCATGTCGGTATCTCGGTTTTACACCCATAATTGAAAAGAACTGCAAAATATATAATAACTTAATTGAAACATTCTATCGACAATACCATAACATTTCTAAACCATTACCGCTTCTAATCAACGCACCATTGACTCCCCCGAACAAATAAGTCAATGGAACTGCAAATCAATTGGAAGTTGATCAGATTGTAATTACGTCGTACAGTAGGACACACATTCCTAATGAACACGGAATCTGTCACACGAACTATGTGAAAGACATTCACTCCGTGGTTGTTTGATGGTACTCACGTTAAGGTTGCAGTATTGGAAGGTCGGTGTTGTGTGTATTGCAAGACTATTCTGCATAACATACTGAACCCTGCTGACACCTGAATTTTACTAATACCTAGGTAAGTAAAGCCTTTATGAAAGAACTCAAAACTTATTTGGAAATTTTTCTTAGTACAGCCTGTGCGGGATGTTCGAAAGAGTTACCGTGGCCCCGGCACAGGCAACAGAAGGAACACGGGTGGGTTTTAGACAGTAAAAGTCTGACACGCCCTCCCGCTCCGCCCAGAGCGGGAGAAGTCATTTGATGATTTCCCATCCACAAAAAAAAAAAAAAAAAAGCCTGGTGCCTTAGTATGAGTATGACGTTCTAATGCCATCGTGAATCCAGTGTGCGAGAGAGACCTAGCTATACATGACCGATAACACCATCCCTTTTTCGAACTGGAATCGTGATGGCATTAATACTTCATAATGGCTGATAGCAATAGGCTTGCCTCCTATTACATGGGACTTAAACATAACTGGCGAAATGTGGGTGTAATAAAGGCCTCTGCTCAATCCTTCGGGAAAAACAGGCGCGGTGTTATGTTGTTCAAAACTTAATTCTGTCGTCAAACGGTGTTGCTATGTTCTGATTTGAAGAGTTTCGCCGGTTTGTTACAGGTAAACGAAATATTCCTGCTTAGTTTCTCGGATAACAACGCATCAGAGATCCTTCTGGCTTTGTCAAAGTTCATAGGTGGCGGTGACCACATACCATCAGGTAAGCTACAACCGTTGCCAACCAATATCGCAGAGTAAAAAAAATAATGTGTCAAAATCTTTGGTCAGATATAGAATAATCAGGGATAGGTCAGTAGACAGAGATAGGTAAAAAATTATCACTTCTATTCAAAAAGAGCTAGTTTAATCTTCGTAAACAGTTACTAAAATAGCTCTATATTCCCTAGGGACTAAAAGTGATTTGAATTTTGAATGTGGATATTGTTAGTAAAAGTTCCAATCACCAAAGAGATCAATCACGAACATTGTATGAACAAGTAAAAGGCTGTGTTAAGCCGCGCTCGAGCCAAATTACAAAAAAAAGCTTGTAAAAAAATTTAAAAAACGCCCGAAATGCAGTCCGCCTTTGTTCGTAATTGTTTACTCAAATTCTTGTTCCTAATTGTATGTAAATAAATATACGTAATATTCTTATTCATAAGTTGCACTTACTTATTTTCTTAAAGAGGGTGATAAAAAGTAGAGTGGTCACCTCGGGAGCAACACTATTTTAAGCTCAAGTGACGTACTTAGCATCCTTCGTTGCGCTCAGGATTCTACTCTAGAATCCTTCGTTCCGCTCTGGATTCAAAGAAACACTTTCGCCTTTAAAATTGTTATTTGCTCCCTTGGCAAACAATCTAAATACTATTCCATACCTTTTTATTATGCAGATCGATACCTATAGATAGACTGACTACTAATAAACGTGATCAGTACTTCTAAACTCTATTCAAGAGCTGTCAGTGTCAATATTCCACAGCAATGATGACACTAACAGCTCTTAAGCGCAGTTTAGCTGTGCTGGTCGCGATCAGTTTAATTGGTAAATCCACCCCTTAGTGATTTGTGGTGCTAGCGGGCATTAAAGTTAAATGACAATAAATAACACTAACATGGTTTTAATGTGACGACATCAACGCGTGTAACCCACAACCACGGAGGTGTTAATTGGAGCGCCGCGATTAATGAACGCGTTGGTGTCACGATGTGTGAAGAGCTTTTGAATTACGAACAGACATTTTGAAATTCGAATCTTTTCAATTTGTTTCTTTTTTTCTTTACGTGGTGTTTTTAACTGCTGTATGATGTAAGTTTATTTAATGAGCAAAAGTACGCTGAAGATATTTTTTTTGAAAATTTAAAACAATGGAGTTAATTTTCGGTTTCGCTTAACGGAAAATTTTTCAGCATGAAAGTAACATAAACGTGACGTTGGCAGAATACGCGACACCCGATAATTATTGTAAAAAAGAAAAAAAATAACGTGAAATTAGTCTAAAAATATCAAAATGAAGTTCAGTATCAAAATGAAGAAAGATTATTTATAGCTATTTAATTACAGTTATATTCAGCATACTTGTAAGAGAAAATCAAACAGAAATTATACACCGAATTTATTAGTTCCGACTGATTGGTTCATTCACAGAACATCAAAACGATTATTTTTCTCCGAATTCATTCGTTCGATATTTGAAATATTGACCTCTAAAGTGTGACTGGCCAGCTATAGGTCAAAGGCGTGGCTGTAAGAGAGTTTGCACATTGACTGGTGGTTAAGTAGCAGGGGCTCTAGTTTTGAATAATCATGACACGCAACTTTTGCAAAAAGATAATAACTTAAGTTTAAAAAGTACCTTTCATAATAGTAGACTGGACGATAAATTCAACTTTAGTAAGCTTTTGGGGTATTTCCATTTTGAATTCTAAAAATATGAACCCACAAGCCAACTTGCAGCAAGATTGACTAACTTAATTTTTTTTAAAGCTAACTTCTGACCAGATATCACATCTAGCTATTTTACTCAGGGTAAAATAGCTGTATCCGTTACTAAAATAACAAATATATATTGTCACCTGACACAGACACACCAAAAAACTCAACAGTGCGTCACCAACCTAATTTCGGTCCTCCTCCACCATCCAATGTGTGATCCCCTTAACAGATTCAAACTGCGTTCGTAATTTGAAACGTGTTCGACAATTGAAACAGCGGGTATCGATGCATCAGCAGCACCATCTGTAAGGCCATCAGTTTAACCTACATTCTGAATTTAAATTAGATATTGTACGTCAGAGAAAATTGAATATGGATCACTCATACTTGCAAAAATAAAAAGCATTTTTGGGCCTACTAAGTATTCGTTTTTTTATTATGAAGGTGTCAAAGAGAAGGAAAATTCTAATCCATAAGCTTTTCACCTCGTGTTGATAAAGTCACAGCAATGCTAGCTTGCGTGAGTAAGATTACATGGCGGGAGAGCGCGGTGACCGATGAAGTGGAAAAATGTGGATTGCATTCTCGAATTGACGTAGACAGCTTACAGAATAGTACTGTAAAAATAATTATAACGTGACATATACGTGTAGTACATGGATTTTATTGTACCTATCAACATTTTAATAATTGTAGGTAACGTAATTCACAATTTATGCGGAAGAAATCGCTGGCAACAGCTTAATTCTTACTGTACAAATAACAGTGACATTTGCTATGTATTTTTTTTTATCAAACAAGAACAAAGAACTGAAATTCGTAACAATAACTTATCGAATAAATAAGTGATAACCAACTGTTAAATTGCAGTAAACCATTCATTTAAAAAAGCACAACTTTTTTATTTGCGCAGTCATTCCTCGTGTAACGTGTAATTTCAAAAATAGAATATTAATATACTAATGCTCATGCAATACCGGTCATTAGCGAAAGGCAGTAGTCACAAATTTATGTAGATACCTCATAACGTTGGCACCGCATTGAAAGGGTTAGTTCTGTTAATGGCCGGTAAGTGGAGTCTTCATTTCACATGTCTGCGTAGGGTTAATAAGGCTGCGCTTTCATTGTGTTTTAAGTGTGTACCTAATGATTATTCTGAATTAAAATGTTCGTTTTTGGGATTGAGGTTTTTATGTTCGTTTATTTTCTGGACGGGTATAATGGCTAAGTAAATTCAAATCCTTTTAGATAAAAAACTCCTTTTAGATAACATTATAAGTACTGAAATTACTTTAAAAAAACGCATTTCAATAAGGAGACTCCATTAGTGACATAGCTTAAGTACTTACGTCCATTTTACCCTGGTCTTCTTGGATACCAAAACTGACTATCTGCTCTATTTACTACGGCATTATCAACTCGCGTATCGCTCGTACCGATACGAGTTGCTTGTTACCACACACCAAAATATTACATCAAATAATAACAAATCAATGCTACGCTGTGCTTATTACTAACACCGGATTGTATTCCACGCGGTCACACCCTTGCATTTCAAATTAACATTCGAAATTCAAACGTCTGCGGTAACGACCCTCCGGTCACGTGATCCGACGGTCGTACGTTACACGGTACGCGACGGGATTTGGGCTAAGGGGGTGTTACACACTGCGAGACGAGTTTTCGGTAAGAATACTATCGGGTTTATCTAGGCCAGTTTAAGCTCGATATTTTATGTGGAATTAAGACCTAATTTTATGTTGATTCGAATAAAATCATGACACTCAGTCAGTTTAAAAATTTCTAGTAAACATAGGGATTGAATTCGCAAAACACAATATGAAGCAGCATGAAACTGACAGGTGTCAATAACGCATTCTCTCCTCGGCCGGACTGTAAGTAATATTTTAGTATATTATTAATATTATGAAGGTATTAGCAGCGCTACGCGGTTTCACTCACATAAGTCTCGATCTCGTGGGGATATCGGGATAAAAAGTATCTTATGTCTCAGTAGCGCAGCTACAATTATTATTAGAGGGAAGCCGAAGAAAAAAAATTTCAGTTCTCATAAACTCAAACAAAAAGCTGTAGGTTTTTAATCTTATGATGTATTAAACTGGTATTAAATATAATTATATAATGTGATGTGATACACAGTTACACACACAGGTGTACCATATTATTTGGCAATAGTAGACATTAAGAAGAGTGGTTGTTCCGAAGGGAAGCCGATAGGAATCGGGTTGTATGAGGACTACACCCCTGTAGGATTACTAAGATATCTTTTCCTATTAAATTACTTTAAAGTATCAGATTTATTCCTTATTTTCATGCTGATTAGTAAGACTGACAGATTCTTGATCTCCTATTCATTTTGAGGTTACGACTATGTACAACATTGAACCACTAGATGTCTTAAAGGTACCTATTATACACTCCAAATGCTTTTCCAATTATTATGGTGTACTTTACACCTTAACCCTATGAGCTTCATTCTAAATAACCCTTTCCCTAAATGCATATAATATGCACTGCGACCAACTCCAAGCTCTTTTTTATTTTCCTTCACTAAACCCATTCGTGACTGAGTCTAAGGCGTTTATCATTATAATTGTATGCAATTTCGCGATGATTCATTAAAGAGTCTACACATGGGGCTTTCAGTGATACATTATGAAAAGGCTCCTTGCGTGAGCAACGCGGGAACCCTTGAATGTGTTGTTGGTAGGGTAGTGTGGATACGCTCTTTTATTTTTTGATAGTTTTTTTTTATGTTTTGCGGATTTTAATAGTACCTGTTATACAGCTTTTCCAAGTTCTTACTTTCGGCAGCAACTAAATATTTTAATAGCAAACAATAAGTCACTTTTTGATACATCAGGCAGGGAACCTAGCTGCCTTAAAAGACGATGAAAACATAATTTGTTTGTTGCGTTTGCGTTTTACAAATATATATTTGTAGCAGAAGCCCCCTTTAAACTTACATACTACCGTCATTTGGCAATATTGTAAGTATTTCCTTATATAAAAAGTAATTTCTGTCATTTAAGAGTTGAAAACGACTTGTTGTTTACATTCGGTATAGCTGCCGGTACGAATCGTGAGCACAAATTCCACATGAACTGTTGTTGCCGTCGTCATCGGGCGTTTGTATTGTGTTTTCTACCAGTACATAAATAAGCTTGATCTTTTGTTAACCTCATTGCCCCTGCCCGTGTACGAATTGCCGTAATAGCAAATAAGATTCGTAAGGTTTAAAAGTGGAGTTTGTGCTCACGACTTGTGTCGGCAACTATAGGTAATTATAGGAAAAGAAGTATATCTCTATTTGAAATTAATTAATTTATAGTCATGTATTACATGAAATATATTTAAAAAAAAAAAACATAAAAATCTGCTTTAAAAAATAGTTAACAACTTTGTCTGGCAATATCTGGCATGTCCACTTTATGCCCACCGCACATGACGGATAGCGCCAACCTAGCCATTCGTTTTAGTTTCATTTATGACACTCATAATCCATTCAAGCTTTCATACACATCTATACAAATATTTGTCACCGTTTTTCTTGTAATAGTTAGTAAATAAATTGTAGGATTTTGTTCTTTAAACATTATTTTTTTGAATTCAAAGAATATTAGAACAAGATGTTTTATTGTGGACAAAAAGAAGAAAATGGCTACATTTTCTTCCTTGAAACATATCTTTTAGGGTGCGTCTCATATCATATAAAGTTATTTGGTATATTTTCATTTCAATAATGTTCACAAGATATAATAAACGTGAGTTATACCAACTGTTGATGTAATTTCTTTAGATATAACATTTTTATACTCTAAAACTTATTTCGTATAACGTTATTGGATATGACGTTTATTTAATCTAAAATCATTAGGTATATCGTTTAAAATATATATTGATATCATCATTATGGTTAACATCCCGATTCAGAGCAATCCGACTCGGATAGGTTAGTTTAGAAGACTAAGGCGGGAGCGGAGCGGAGCCCCGTTGTTTTTTTTTTTGGTCGTTTGTGGTTATTGGTTTTTTTTTCCGGGTCAGGTTCGGAATAATCCATTTATTCCGAACCTGACCCGAAAATCCTAACCCTAGACGGTCGACGTCAGGGGCACCCCGAGGTTCGGTTTGGTTAGGTTCCTCTAAACCCTGCGGACAGAAATAGGAGCACCGCGCAGCGGGGCTTCGTCGACCTGCAATGAAATTTTGCTTTGTGTTTTTTACTAGGTGTTGTATCATATTAGACGAAATAGGTTTTATGTCTTTTGAGTGGTATATTCAATGTATGTTATGCTTATAAAAATTTGTTACTTTAAAATTATATCAATCGTTTATTATATTAAATGATCATTATATCAAATAAAATTATGGATTAAGTTGTTATATCTTGTAAATATTAGAGATTTTGTAATTATATCTTAAATTACTTACCCTATCTTTTGTTGTCATAGGCACCTCAATCTTTAGGATCTGTCTCTTGCACCAAGTCTATCTATACAAAATAAAAAAAATTGAAGTGTCTGTTTGTAATATCAGAATAACAGGATTTTTTACTAAATGCATATGAAGGAATATACGATACTTATAACAAAAACACAATTAAAAAAAAATTGTCTGTTTGTTCCGGCTAGTCTCCAAAACAGCTGGATCGATTTTGACGGGATTTTCACTGGCAAATAAGTAGCTGATGTTACAAGGAGTAACTTAGGCTACTTTTATTTCAGAAAAAGAATTAGGGTTCCGCGCAATAAAATCAAAACCCATGAAATTGTGAACAAAATCCGATTCAATTAAGGAATTATCATCCACGCGGGCGAAGCCGCGGGCAACAGCTAGTTAGCTATAATATCCTCGCATTCTTGGAAGGTGCGAGTGCTGCACCTTGAGGGTCAAAGCCTGCCCCAAGAACTCTTCGAAATATGGTAGTATCCCTGATGCGCCGTGCCGCACCCGTTGGCGCCGCAGGTCGAACAAATGTAGCTCAGGCTTAACATTAAGGCCATGGGCACAGAACCAGCAGCGAGGAGCAGTGACCCAAGCGCTGCGGTGGCGACGGCACAAAGATTCTACGCGGTCCCTGAAACGATCAACTGCCATCAATTTCTATTGCAATCGCTTCAATTGCATTTGGTAGAAGATCAAGTTGCGCATCAATCAATCAACTCAGCCTATCGCAGTCCACTGCTGGACATAGGCCTCTCCCAGGCTGCGCCACAACACCCTGTCCTTCGCCTTCCGCGTCCAGTCTATCCCAGCCACCTTTTTAAGGTCGTCGGTCCATCTAGCTGGAGGGCGTCCCACACTACGCTTGCCGATACGTGGTGTCCACTCCAGGACTCGTCTGCTCCACCGACCATCGGTCCTTCGACAAACATTGCCAGCTCACTGCCACTTCAGCTTGCTTACTCTGTAGGCTATGTCGATAACTCCGGATCTTTTCCGGATAACTTCATTCCTAATCTTATCCTTCAAAGAAACTCCGAGCATTGCCCACTGCATAGCGCGCTGATAGACCTTAAATTTGTGAACCAGCCCGACTGTCAGTGTCCACGTTTCGGCACCGTTTGTCATAACGGGCATGACGCACTGATTGAAGACCTTAGTCTTCAAACACGGCGGAATTGGCAACGAGAAGACTTGACAAAGATTTCCAAACACTGCCCAACTCAACTGGGTCCTTCTGTCGGCTTCTTTCTCAAAGATTCTCTCAAAGTTTTTCTCAAACTTTAGCTGTCACTGCCATTTGCGCATCAATGTGTATCAATCAGGTAAAAAATATCAAAAGCAATTGATCCTTTTGGGGACTATAGGTGCCCTCACATACAAAATAAATTTTACGTTCGTCACCATAAGGGCTATTTTATCTATGTACTCATTGCACGATAGAATCTGCTTTACCGCAGATCAGAGATCAGATCAGATTCAGTCATCTTCTTAACATGTCACAGACCTAATATGAAACTTTACACTGACAGACTGACGGCTAATTATTATAAAAAATTGTTTTATTTTATAAAATGATCTGGCGATTAAAACAGTTTTAGGTTGATATAAACTCGATATTGGTCAAAGAGGTTTGATATTTTGATCTTTTATAACAAGTTATTAAAACTAACGTTAATAAACGAATTTTCTTTCTTTCTTTTTTCTTTTCTTTCTAACAGGGTGCATTCATCTCCTTGTTTTGAATCATATTCCACTGGAAAAATTCTCCGGAAAATTTTCATATTTTTATCGTTTTTCAGTTAATATTCCTTTATTTCAATGTAAAACACACACATTCTCTGTACGCAGCACTCCATTTATGTAAATTAAACAGCTAAAATCAAAAAATCAGCAATGGATGCTGAAATACTCGGCGGACGAAGGCTCGCTGCGCTGCTTTCACTACGTGCGTTCTGCCACGGTAACGATAAATTGCGTGTGAGGTAATAAAACAAATCAGGTTTATTGGATTCCCATAACTTTCCTGAAATAATTTCATGTACGGGTCATCTTAGTATGATATACTGAATTCACCCCATCACTCTGCGGAGGGCTGTCCCTTACACCCTGTATAGTTTGATGTAATGTCGCGTTCTAGCAATCATAAGTTTGTTAAATTACCGACTATCCAGTTGCCGAAGTTTAGTGGTTCTTATATAAACTGGTCAGAGTTTCACGACACATTTGTTAGTCTCATCCATTGAAACGATGATATGGTCAAAATAAATACATTTAACTATTTGAGGTCACCCGTAGAAGGGTCTGCTGCTGTGGTGATCAACTCAATTCAGTTTTCTTCTGCAAATTATTCGGCAGCGTGTAATATTCTCTGCGAGCGGTTTGATAACAAACACTTGATTATCCAACATCATGTTTCTGCATTATTTTAATTCGACACCCTTCAAAAGTAGTCGTCAGTTAATTTAAAAGGTTTACTTGATGCTGTTAACAAAAACATATTATACGTGCCCTAGAATCAGAGGAGCTCGTGGTTAAGTAATAACAGCCGCACGGGTCGATCCATCAGGTTAAGCTACGCTTGCCGGGGTTGGTCCGTGGATGGGTGACCATCTTTACATACCGAGACTCCTCCGTGCCTCGGAAAGCACGTTAAGCCGTTGGTCCCGGCTGTCATTCGTGGATCTTGGACAGTCGTTACGGGTCGTCAGAATCCCGAAAGTCTGACAACCAGTCTTACCAAGGGGTATCGTATTACCCAGTAACTGGGTTGTGGAGGTCAGATAGGCAGTCGCTCCATGTAAAATACTGGTATTCAGCTGCATCCGGTTAGACTGGAAGCCGACCCCAATATAGTTGGGAAAAGGCTAGGCAGATGATGACGTGCCTTAGAATCCTTAGATGAACCTGTTATCCATTGGGATAATTTACTAATTTCACACACTTAGATAGCAAAACTTATCGCGAATGGGGTGAGCACACGGGCCGCCTGGACAAGAATTCTAAAGTTACGTTTGAATTATTTATTACTTTTATTAAAAACCGCACATGGACTATGCAATGATCTGCTCAGTGCTGTAGCTTAAAAAGGAACCTGACCCGGCTGATGTCTTCTGACTTGATAAGGAAAAGAACTTGAAAACTGACGAAGATATAAAAGAGTAGAGAGTGTACCTACACTGAAATGGCCAATAAAACACGATACCCAAATAATCATCATAAAACCTCACGTGCCGACCCTCATTAGTCAAAAACCACGTCTGAAAACAATACAACACTACGCACCTAAATCCTAATTTAACAAACACGCAAATCCGACACATGGACGTGGTCCCGGCTCTAATTTATAAACGGTTTACGCCTAATCTCCCTCTGTGGGGACCGCGACACGCGCGACCGTGTAGGTATAATATAAATTAGTATATAGTGGACTGTCTGTGATTGCAGTGTTAAAAATTAAAGATATATACAGGGTGTCTCAGAAATCGACCGACATTCTATAGGTGGTGACAGCTTTGGTCAAGCCCTCCCAAAATTATAAAACATATGTTGCGCAAAATCTTATAGTTTTCGAGTAGATTTCCAAAAAAAAAAAAACAAAATAACCGCCATGCGCCATGCGTCATTCTTTTGACTCTCATGTGTAAATAAAATATTTTTATTAATAATTGTTTCCATAAAAATATTATTAAATAGTTACTCTATCCCTAATTACCTTTAATTCTCCATAAAAAAACTTACAAATTCAACATAAATTGACTACCTATATTTTTATTTTTTCCTCAAATATTTTTTTGTTAATAAATTTTAAACAAGTTTTTAATAAGATTTTGTTAGAAAACGATAAGTAAAAGATCACAATGCAAAGTTATTCCGTAAATAATATAAGATACCACAGAGTTACAGCGAAGAAAAATAATCGTGAGGAATCTGTTTTCCTCATTTCATAGTAAAACTTCATGGTCTAAAATCACCAACACAACGAGGAAGAGTGATGTTAAATGCTTGGAATTTCTCTGATCGAGAAGGGGTTCCCATGCAATGTCATTTTTAGGCTTCCGTACCCGAAGCGTGCCAAACGGAACCCTATTACTAATCCTCCGCTGTCCGTCCGTCCGTCTGTCTGTCAGCGGGCTGTATCTCTCGAACCGTAATAAGTTGAAATTTTCACAGATTTTGTATTTCTATTGCCGCCATATCAACAAATAATATAAACAAAATGAAGTTAAAGATTAAAGGGACACACACAAGAAACGTGTTTTATTTAACTAAAGTAAAAAATTTAGTGTTAAACATTGTACGGTGGTACGGAACCCATCGTTAGCGAGTCCGATTCGCACATGGCCAATTTTTTTTAATCACAGGTTCATACAAACTAGTTGCTGTATTGTACGTCCTGTTTGTCTCTGACAACAATAATTTTAGTTCTTATCTTGCACATATAGTTTGTCTCTCCTTTTCCTAAAATAAAAAGCTCATCATTTTGCTTTTGCTTCACAGAAAATCCTCATCTTTTGCCAGAATTTCAGAACATAAAACCGATGGCAAAATACCATGCTCCACGCAACCAAAGCCCTACAAAGTATAACAACGCTCTTCAGTTTTCAGCACAACCTAACGAGATGCGCACTAAAATAATAACCCAAAAAAATAAAAAATATAATAGAAAAAACAAAAAATTGGTTAAGCGGCACACAACCGAATCTGAAACGTTCTGGATTACCCTCGAGAAGATAGGTACGGGCTCTATGTGGGGCCTTAGAATAAGAGGGTCGGTGGACCAATCAAGGAATAAAAATTGTGACTGTAAAAAAACTTAAGAAAAAATAATGTAAAAAAAATACTTTTATTCAGACTTTCATCCTTTTTTTTTCCCACCCGTGTTCCTTCTGTTGCCTGTGCAAGGTCCACGGTCCAGGCCCACGGTAACTCTTTCGAACATCCCGCAACCCCGGAGCAGACCTTCATCCTTAAGATGTTAGTAATACACACTACATTATATAAGCTATGTTAGTAACAAATGTAATACAAAATGTTTAGTTTAAGTATCTGTTGCACTCACCTGACCGGGTACATATACAATGTACATGTACCCAATGCGCTATAATGGTGCAACTTGGCTTTTCACTAATGACCTTCAGAATGCAGTTGACGCTTTCACGCACTCTGCGCATCATGGAAGGGCTAAAACAAAAATAATAGCTTATGTCAAAACTAATCTTACTGCAAAAACGATAGGAAAACATATGAAAATAATAAAGAATTGAATTAGAAAAGGCGCCTTCGTGGAAGAGTCTAATTAATAGACTGAAGACAACCGAAACATTTTTAATGGTAAAGGTATGCCTCGAAACTTAAAAATGTACCGGCTAAGGTATATCGTATACCAACCGTATACAAGGCGCCTCTATCCTTTACAGCATGAAAAATGGCAGTATAGGCACATCCTTTATAACACACGACAAGGCATAAACCCGCTCTCCTACTGGCCCGATGCTAACAAACGCTACGACTGAAGCAATCCTTTTTTTTCATACTCCTCTGCTTTACCGGGAAATGACTTTCTGACTCTTAATCTCTCTCGCAATCTCATTAAAAATTCATAACTCAAAACTGCGAAAAAATTAAAATTTGTTATAGGTTTCCTTGGCGTGGATGGATCTGTGGCTAGCCTTTAGTCTGATAACTACGAAAAGGCTTGCTTTGAAAATAATTATTTCGAATCTGCATTTGAGCTGGGTTAAGTTTTTTTTATGAGAGCAGTAGTGGCCCAGTGGTATCGGCCGCGACTTACGAGTTCGGTCATGGGTTCGAACCCAAGCAGGCACTTTAATTTGTGTAGATTATTTCATCACCACTGCTTTCAAAACGGTGAAGGAAAACATCGTGAGGAAACCGGCATGACCTAGAACCAAAAATACGAAGACATGTGACATCTACCAACCCGCACTGGGCCCGCGTCGGGGATTACAGCCCACTCCCTCTCACCGAGATGAGGCCTGTGTCCCAGCAGTGGGAACATTATAGGCTGATTATGATTTATGAAGTTTTGTTTTAAATTGTAGTTGCTGGCAGAGTAGTAAGATAGTTTATCTTATGGTTAGTAAAAGGCATATATATACAGGATAAGTTTAAAAGGAGTGCGAATATTTTAGCAGGTAATCAGGTGCATAAAACTGAACAACTTTCCCCAAGGAACATAGGTCGAAATCTAAAAAATAAAATTCAACTTCTCATACAAACATAAGTAACGTGACCAGTCACTTTGTATGAAAAGTCGATTTTCAATTTTAAGATTTCGACCTATGTTCCTTGGGGAAAGTTGTCCAGTTTTATGCACCTGATTACCTCGTGAAATATTCGCACTCCTTTTAAAATTATCCTGTATATATAGACTTTATCAAGAAGACCACTTAGGAGAAATACTTACCTAACAAAACATCACGCTTGTAATCCCTGAAGGGTTAGGCAGAGGTGTACCTATATAGTACACCCACATTTCTCCAGTTATGTTTAAGTCCCATATAATAGGGGGCGAGCCCATTGCCATCAACCGGGCACAAATCCAGACTCCGGGCTGCTACTGAGAAATTTCAGATGGACAAACATAATAACAGTTTGCCCGACCTGTTCAGCAGTAGCGCTTGCGACCACTAGACCAACGAGACAGTCCAACTAAATACTTACCTAATTTAAAGAAATTAATTTAAATAAATAATTAATAATTAATTAATTAATTCAAGATAGTTATGGATAGGTATGATGGTGCTGAACTTAGGAGTTCTATTTGACACTTAAAAATCTTATCACACATTTCTGTCAATCTTCAGAAATACATAAAAGTACTGCACGATTATAGAACTGTTGTTTTGTGAAGTTACGTCAAAAAACTTCAACATCCTATAATAAGATCAATCTGGGGGCCAACCACCACCAGCTCTTAAAGCAGTATTATTTTAATGTTACTTCAGTGTGAGAAAGAGATGGATCTATACAGGACGTCTAGCTCCATCTCTTTCCCACACTGAAGTAATATTACAATAATACTGCTTTACGAGGTGGTGGTCTAGCTCCTGACCACCTTTACAACCGATAATCTTACAAAAAATATGACAAACCCTTATAACATTATCCACATTTCAGTCTACACTCACTGCCTACCCACATTTCGTATATCTTCATCCCAGTCGCGTTTTATTGTCACAGGAAGCGAGGTTACTGCCGCCGCGCCGCACAAAAAGTTGGAAGGAAACTCACAAAAAAAAGACTCGCTCGTGGATGCACATTTGCGGATAATCTATTTCTCCCTACCTTTATTTATTTTCTCGTAAAGTATGACTGTTATGTTTTGAGTATTTTATGAAGAATTTTTACTAAGTTAAAATTGTTTATTGTAGTGTTTTGTATTCTTTTTAGTCGGCCCTAAAATTAAAACGGAAATTATTTTATTTAAGGCGAAAGCGCCAGGGTAGCCCGCGAAATTCAAATTTTCTTAGGTTTTTTGCATTTTGCAGGTTAGTATTATGTTGTATCTTGATTCAAATATGATTCAAATTCGTAACAAATTTGTATTTACAGAACTGTAATCATCATAGTCATCAATACAATTCTCTAAGACCAAGTAATTCTAAGAATGACTATTTCATGAAATCTTGACATTTGTTGATTATACTAACTTATGGAGTTGTACTAATAGTTCTAATGATTATAATTCTGTGAATACATATTTGTTACAGTTGCGAATCATACTTTAATCAACATACACCCAGACACTGAGCTGCAAATTGAAAAAATCGTAAGAAAATTTGAATTTCGTGGCTACCTTAGCGCTACCCCCTTAAGTATTTTATGTTACAGGTTGGCACATGTATACCGACGACGATTCCTTTGTTATCTACTGTTTTGTGGATCTGCAATACTCAAGAGATCATCAAGGCACTGCAGACTCGAGAAACAAAGCGCCATATAAACCTGAAACTAGAAATAAATCATAGAGATCATGTAGAGGCCTTAGTTGAGCCTGCCTTCCGCATGAATCCTTTTTGGATTTGAACATTTGCTGATAAGACAAACTTTGCTTTAAATATTTAAAAAAACTTAGAATAAGAATAGGTGATGACATAAAGTCATATTGTTTTATATGGAGTCAGTGTAATATTAGCCCCAGTATTTGCATGTATAATTATAGCTGTGATAGCTAATAAACGAGTTCGTTTAGCGCAACGGTCTTCATATTTATAAATCTCCACAAAGTTTCCCCAACACACCTCGAAGTCGAGACCCCGCACACAAAATATATAGTGACCTGCCTAAGTATCGTGGCTGATCGCTATAGTACGTATGAGTAATTTGCCGTAGAAGCGATGACCGTTGGGGTAAACTTGTTCTTCAGTGGAGACCGCGAATTGGCAAACGTAACACGTAAACCCGTAACGTAACATGTAAACGTAACTTGGTCGTGGTAGGACGCCCTTAGGCTAGGTGGAGCGTCGATCTTCGCAGGGTGGCTGGTAACAGCTGGATCAGAGTTGCAATTGGAGAGGCCTATGGCCTATGTCCAGCAGTGGACTGCTGTAGAATGATGATAATGAGTAATTTTGTTCACCACACCTAACAATCTATGCTATATGAATTTTAAATATTATTAAGTAAACCAACCTTAATTAAATTTCAGGAAGTGTCCCCGGAAGCATGCGGAGTCAATTTTATGAAGATAAAATCGTTGTTACATGGTACACAGATCCTCATGTTTCCAACTATGTCAGCTCCATTAAAGACTATTAGAAGCCACAGAGGAGCTAATTAACAGAGGCTCAATTACCGCCACACTGTGATAGGTGGGCGGCGTTAACTGTATGAAACATTAATAAGACAATCGGTTACGCGCCATTGCGCGTGAGTTCGCTCTTTTATATGAGCGCTTGCACAGATTATGTACTCGTACGTACACATGTTTTTTGCTGAGAAATGAATATTTCTTAGCGAGTAATGTAGTGTGTTAGTGAGTAGTTAGTAAGTAATGTTTGATATCTATACCTTATGTTGCATCACCGATGTTTTGTCTCACCCACAGCAGTCTCACACTAAGATTGACTGGTAGAAAATGCCTCAGGCATTAAGTTCGCCTTTGTACACCATCTTTTTACTGTGCACAAAGTTTTAATAAATAAATTAATACGTTGTATTTGCTAAGTCACGTCAGCTGATATTACCGTTTTTAGCAGCGAACTCAGTTTGCCCAAATCCTGATAAAACACAGCCATTGGTGAAAGAACATCAGACTTTTCTGATAACCCCAATGTTTTCATGTCCCTAATGATCATATCAAATCTTCTCTCTTGGGACAAATGCTTTTGTTTAAAACACTGGTAGCCTAATAGCTTATTAAGCTTCTCAGTTCGCAGAAGAAATACATAAATAATAAACAATTGATTTTCTGTGATACTTCTAGAACACTTTACCTCGTGATGTTACAAACATGATACAAACACGTTTGTAGACAGGTCGCCATTTAATAGCAAAGTGTCGTGTGTGTGCAGCCTAATCTAAGCACAGCGTACCGAATTGGAACTCCTGTGTAGACTGAATTAAGGAAGACTTGATACAATTACAAAGTTATTGGAGACGTGTTGAGGTAAAACGGGTAATTAAATGTGTTTCATTATATTAAAAGGTACCCGTTTAACATTTTGGAAAGACACCATCCTGAACTACAAATGCTCAAGAAAAAGCTGCTTTTATCTACTTCATTTTGTACACAAACCTCCTTACTAATAAACGTATTATATCAGGTGAACAGTTACACACCAATTTCTCTCTTTCAGTCGTCAGTACTTTGACTTTCAAAAGAAGAACACAAAGCGTTATGTAACTATACAGAAGATATACAACGTTTATTAGTAAGGAAGTTAGTAGTAAAAATTGATAAATACTAACCCTAAGAGCACTATAGCCTTACTTACCCATAGGCTATCATAACTGACACACAGGATATGACAGCATCCTAGTTCTCTGCTGATTATGACCGCTAAACCATATTTAACCTACATGTAGACAGTTCAAAAGTCGAATCATGTATGCGCGTTGCTTAATAGTGCATATTCGTAACTCCTGCGCGGCGTGCTCGGCCGCAAAAGTACAAATTACTATGCTGAAATTGAGCAGGTTTAATTGTTATTTATTAGGCTATATCGTCAAACGTGGGCTGCCTCCCAGGAAGCTAAATGCGGAAAGCTGCGTATAGCGCTGCGAAAGCGGCGAATTAAGAGGGCTCTCGCATTTTGTCACCTCCCTCGCTCACACGTTAACAAATTTTTAAGAATATTAAATGAAAAGATGCTTTTTTGAAACATATTATCAATTGGCGAACTAATAAATAATATTAATTTATTAGGTAATTATTTAAAATACATTTCTATTGTGTTATCTAATAAACTCAGCTCAATAAATAATATGATCTGTTTTTGAGATGAGTTAAATAAATACCACAATAAAAATGTGTTTTTAATAATTACCTAATTAAATTTTATTAATACTATCTATCCAGGCACAAATCCAGACTCCGGGCTGCTACTGAGAAATTCCAGATAGAAAACCTCAATAACATTTTGCCCGACCTGGGAATCGAACCCAGGACCTCATGCTTAGCAGTAGCGCTTGCGACCACTAGAATAGTTCGCTAAAAATTTGGTCCCGTGTGAGCGAGAGAGGTGACAAAATGCGAGCCCTCTTAATTGATAAGGCCGTATATCCGTGGCAGGTTCCAATAAGATTTTCTTTATTGTTAAATGTATCCAATAGCTGCTTGCTTTCCACCGAGCAAAGATAAAAACAGTTTTCAGAAAAAATTGATTACAATTTTTTTTCTTTGTAACCTCAGGACAAGAGGCCAGATTCACTGTGATCATTTAGGTATAATATTTATAAGTAGACCACGATCATTATTTTTATCTTCAAACCCTTAATATGGAAACAAAACTCAGAACAAATAAGCTCTTTAACAAAACATATAAATTAAACAAACCTATTTATTTGCGGCGCGAAATGTGTACAACAAAAAGATTAAGCTTTAAGTATGTTAGTATATTGCATTAATGCAATTTAATCTGCGCGCACGCATCACGAACTCGCGCCCACGCGTGTTCACTTCACACAAGAGAAAATGTTTGTTGACCAGTTGGGTTTGGAAGCTATACGATTTTTATAGCTTTCATTAGTTTACACCATTATATTTTTTAATATGACAAACAAAGCCGATGTCGAACATTCTAGCAATGTATAAAGTGAAGTTGTAAAAGCAAGTGTGCATGGTAAAAAAAAAACGCACGCAGTCGAGGGACCCCCGTCAGGAACGAAGTTCCTTACACGACACTCGCACGAACACATACACTCGTACAGTGATAGAAAGAGAGAGAAAGTCTTTTCCTTACGTGACGATTTTTACCAGTTAACTCCTACCACAAGCCGCGTTAAGGAACTTCGTTCCAATAAAAAGACAACAGGAGTGTAGACACAAATTAAAAATCAGGCTGTAGGTGGAAGCGAGCTTCACCCAGAATCCTTAACTACAGAAGAACTAGCTATCTTACCTCGAACTGCCGAAATACAACAGTGCTGTTAACATTGTTGCTATGGCGACAGACTTAGATAAGATGGTGGTAGCTAGCCAGGCGGGCTTAGAACAACCAACCAAACCGAGCAGAAATTTTTGCCCCCGCTGGGAATCGAAATTGGGACCTCTGAGTCTGAGACAGGTGGTCTTACCACTAGACTAAGAGACAGTTAAAATAAATGGCGTGCAACTGGAGAGGCCTATGTCCAGCAGTGGACTGATATAGGCTGATGATGATGATGAAACTCAGAACAAAGCATGAAAAAAAAATGTAACCATGATTTTTTTTTTTTTTTTGGAGAAAATTTCTATCTATTTTCTTGCTGTTTGACACATCACTTATCGCAACAGTCAACAATCTTAGCTGAATCATTGAGACCATTTTATTCATACATACTTCGTAATGTCTACTGGTTCATGTGTTCTGTCTGAGATAGAACAAAGCATATAAGATCCTTCGCACCTCCATCGCTCGCAGTACCCAACAGTCCTAAACGAAGTATGCACACGCTAATGTAATTTAAACAAATGGCCAGGACAGTGTGTGAGAAACCCGAGATAATCGCAGTGACGCTTCGTTTAGTTTATAGCACTTCATTTGTTCCTATGTAACGTTAAGGGAACATACTCTCAATTCTCGTACATTGTTGAAATTGTGTGGCGTTTTGACGATAAAACGAGACTGCCTTTTGTGATGCGCACAGCAAAGGAGTGGAACTCTCTATCTGCGTCTGTGTTTCCGAACGCATACAACCTCGATCTCTTCAAAGTAAGAGTGAACAGGCTTCTTCTGGGTAAGCTCGCTCCATCGTCGACTTTGTCTCTGTCACCTCTGACCTAGAGTAGGGTCAAGAGCAAACCTATCTCAAATAAAATAAAAAAAACAGTAAGGGGAATATTGGTCTGTGAAGAAATAGAGGTTATAGTATTTATGGACGGACTTCTACAGTTGACGACACTGGCATTTTAAGAACACGTCATTTTAAAGTAAGAATGATTTGAGAAATAATGTAGCTACTAAAAATTTTTTTTTGTTCATTGTTCATGACCTTTGATTCGATAAATAACACTGCAAACTTCCCTATAAAAATTGGTCAACTCATCAACATTAATCGATCGACTAATATTTTTTTTTCAAACATAACTGGCGAACTGTGCGTGTATAATAGGTACACCTCAGCCTAACCCTTCGGAGAATACAGGCGTGATGTTACTTTATTCAAAAAACTGTTTTTTTTTTGCCACAAAAAATCAATCTGCCTAGCCTTTCCCAGCTATGTTGGGGTCGGCTTCCAGTCTAATCGGATGCTGCTGAATGCCAGTATTTTACATGCAGCGACTGCCTATCTGACCTCCACAACACAATTGCAGGGTAACACGGTATCCCTTGGTAAGGCTCTTATCAGACTTTCGGGCTTCTGAAGACCCATAATGACGGTCAAAGGTCTAAGAAAGACAACCAGGACCAACAGCTTAACGTGCTTTCCAAGGCACGTGGGTTCTCGGTATGTACAGATGGTCACCCATGCACGGATCGACCGCGGCAAGCGTAGCTTAACCTGATGGATCGACCCGTGCGGCTGTTATTACTTAGCCACGAGCCCCTCCTCCCCCTCCTCCTTCTCTGTTTTTTTTTTTTTTGCCACATCAGTTGTATTAACGCATAGGCCGTTTCTCGTTTGTTTCATAGTCCATTTTCCATACAAAGTCTAACCTGCGTGGAATGATTGTCGTAACTTTAGTTGTAATGGCGTCATTGGTTTTATCGTTTTAGTTACACGATAGAGTTATGTGTCTGTGTTTGTTTGTTTGTATTCAGACTGATTTTGAGTATGTTTTGTTTTGTTTGTATGTTAACATTCTAACCATCGTAATCAGCCTATAATGTTCCCACTGCTGGGACACAGGCCTCCTATCTGTGAGAGGGAGTGGGCCGTAATCCATCAGCAGGCCCAGTGTGGGTTGGTAGATGTCACTTGCCTTCGATTTGTTTTCTTTTGGGACATGCCGGTTTCCTTACGATGTTTTCCTTCACCTTCGTAAGTAAACTGCCTGCCTGGGTTCGAACCTACGATCTACAACTCGTAAGTCGCGCCGTTTCTACTGGCCCACCACTGCGCACCATGATAATTAACTTTTCTTATCAAAAAGGCGAATTCTAAATTACTCAATTGACCAATTAACGTACCTACACCTTGCCTCACATCACCTACATAAGTGACATACGTAATGATACCATCCTAATGGTATAATGATATTCTTCCGCACAACAATTTTTGAGATAAAATCTCCTATACATTTGAATTATTCATCATAATATCAAGCATTACGCTTCGGACTTAACGGATGCTAACGACTCGCATCATAATTATTATAATCATCACTTTAATTTGATCATAAAGGTAATGCCACATGAGGTGTAATGTGTTACTATGTTTATCCAGACTTAAGGCTCCTGCAAACAGGCGCGACACGCGACACGGCACAAAGGCACCGCGTGTTGCGCGACGAGCGGTGCTTTTGTGTCGCGTCGCGTATCGCGCCTGTTTGCAGGAGCCTTTAATAGCCGAATGCTCAGTTATTAGTGTAATTAACTAATGACATTACATGTGGGTACATTTGCTATAAAAAAAAAAAAACAATAATCTAAGTTATGCTGACGACATGGTGTTGCTCAGCCCTTCGATTAATGCAATGGTGAGTCTGCTTACGTTATGTGAAAGGTACGCGGGGGCCCATGGGCTCAGATACAACATTAAGAAAAGTGAGGTACTAAAGGCGGGTACTAAAATCTACCCCATTGTGCCACACTTGAAACTTTGTGGAAGTCCTTTAAAACAAGTCACTAAGTTTAAGTATCTGGGCCACTGGGTCTCCGAAGACCTAAAAGACAACCTGGACATTGAGCGTGAGCGCAGAGCGTTGGCTGTCCGCTGCAATATGTTGGCTCGCAGATTTGCGAAATGCACGACTGCGGTTAAGGCTACGCT
Organism: Fissipunctia ypsillon; assembly: GCA_947568875.1. Lineage (NCBI taxonomy): Eukaryota > Metazoa > Arthropoda > Insecta > Lepidoptera > Noctuidae > Fissipunctia > Fissipunctia ypsillon. The sequence goes on along the minus strand of OX387660.1, from coordinate 17,379,615 downwards.
ATTTACAGCGTACTGCCAGTCGATGTATACATGCAGTCTGTGGGTTAGCTACACGCAGAGGACATACAACGCTCTGCGCGTTCAGTACAATAATGCATTCAGGGTGCTGATGGGGCTGCCGCGCTACTGCAGTGCTTCGGGCATGTTTGCAGAGGCGGGAATAGATGGGTTTCCTGCACTCATGCGTAAGCGCTGCGCATCCATCATGAGCCGGATTCGCGCCAGCCCCAACAGCATTCTGAGGATTATTGCGGACAGGTGGGACAGCCCCATGCTGGGACATTGGATAAGCCTACATGCTACTGAGTGCATGTAATGTATAAAAATAAACTTCTGGTAGATTTAAGTACTAACATTAGTTTGTAAGTTGTTTGTATACTAACCCAAATGGACTAATGGTCTGAATTTTTTTTTTTTTTTTTATAAACACATAATATGTAGGTACATCTCTGACCAACCCTTCGGGGAAACAAGGTGTGATGTTTTTTATGCGGTTACATAAAAGGTTTTTAGAAGGTTGTGGAGTTCCATCGCACACCTATCAAGTTTTACTATAGCTGAATGTCAGAAACCAGTTACGCAGATCTATTCATTGCATGCTCTCAGGTATATAATAAAGAATATTTTATTTACTGTGAAGAGTGTCCCTTCAGCAGAACATGATTTTCACATAATATATTTATAAACTCACGCCTTCTTCCCATGGAGTTAGGCAAAACTACAGAACACCACCAGCTACGATCCTTACATACTCTTTTTGCCTCGTTTACGTTCATACATCTGGTCATACACGCACGCCGGTTGCGAGTACTACGCACCTGACTTTCACCAATAAGGTCACTAGATGTCTGCCTAGGGCGTCCCCTCCCGGCGTTTCCACTCACATCTGCCGTGTAAATATCTTTTGTTAGTCGCCTTTCATTCATCCTCTCAACATGACCAAACCATCTAGCATTCTCTTTACAATTTTTGTCATGATTTTCACTTTAAACGATATCATACCCAGCCAACTAGCTTAGTTCCAAATAATTCGCTCACATTCACAGAAACATCAAATACCTTGACCAAATCTCTAACAGATATCCTTCAACCAAATTCAAAGGATATTCCAAGATGCCTAACGTTTTCTCTAGATACAATGCCAGCACATAATCCCGGCCGTCTTGCAAGACGCTCAGACAGACAGTCTCTGAGCAAACATCTTGAAATTGTTGATTGGCTACCAAGACGCGGCCTATTTGATTTGTACACATCGCGTGTTTGAACAGTATTGTATGGTTATAGAGCTGTTTGTACAGCAATAATTGTTGTTTCAATTAAATTCTAAATTCAAATAAGATATGTTTTCTATTGTAAGATGGCTAAAGGTGAACTGAACGGTGAACTTGAGCGGCTTCAAAATTTTTGTATAAGGTTCATATACGGTTTGCGCAAATATGACCATGTTTCCGAATTTCGCGTGAAGCTCAAGTGGTTACCAATTCGCCTCCGCCGGAATGTTCATATTCTTTCCCTTTTGTATAATGTGCTCTTTTCTCCTTTCACCCCTCTCTATCTCAAGAAACGCTTCCAGTTCCTTTGCGACTCCCACACGAAATCCTTAAGGTCATCAGATAACTTGAAGCTTAAAATGCCTATGCATTCCACAACTTTTCTTGACAAATCCTTTACTGTCCAGGCCGCTCGTTTGTGGAATGCATTACCAGTTCCAATAAAGCGCGCGCAATCGCTGCCTGTGTTTAAACGACTCGTGAAGGAACATTACTTGTCGTTGTGATTTTGTTCTCGTTGCTGGCTGACAGTCTTCTTTTGTTTTCGTCTCTTATATATTTAGTATGTATGTATCTATGTATATATTATATGGCATATTTATCTACTATATAGCATATGTATGTATCTGTGTATCTATTATAGTATACTGTACTTATATACTTTTTATTTTCACCAAGAACAACCCCATTTAATGTCCATAAAATCACTGTCCATTCCAAGGTTGCCTGGAAGAGATCGCAGTATGCGATAAGGCCGCCAATTGTATATTTTGTAGTTTAAGATGTATCTTTAAGTAATGTGTAATCTGGTGTACAATAAAGTATATATAAATAAATAAATAAAATAAATAAAGGTGGTTCTTGGTCTTGTCAATTAATCTGCGTAGCCTTTTCCCAACTATGTTGGAGTCGGCTGCCAGTCTAACCGGATGCAGCTGAATACCAGTATCTTACATGGAGCGACTGCCTATCTGACCTCCACAACCCAGTAACTGGGTAATACGATACCCCTTGGTAAGACTGGTTGTCAGACTTTCGGGCTTCTGATGACCCGTAACGACTGTCAAAGATCTACGAATGACAGACAGGACCAACGGCTTAACGTGCTTTCCGAGGCACGGAGTAGTCTCGGTATGTAAAGATGGTCACCCATCCACGGACAACCCCGGCAAGCGTCGCTTAACCAGATGGATCGACCCGTGCGGCTGTTATTACTTAGCCACGAGCTCCTGGTTCTTGGTCAAGTTATCATGTGTACAATATGACACGATTACAATGATATACGGTCCGGTAAAATGTTACAAATGTGCAGAGACCTTTAGATGCTTACAAAGTCATATCCAATAAAATAGGAGACATTATGACCTAGTGTTTGATTTTAGAGCATCGTAAACTAGGCTTAACACTGTTAGGTACTGTAGTTTTTTTTTACCGTTACTGTCCTACTGCTTAGCAAAGGTCTCGTCGACTTCCACATATCTCGTTCTGCTTTCTTTTCTAACCAAGCCGTCGGTGATATAAGTTACACAAATGGTATATTTGAATCAAAATAAAAGTATTTTATTTCACATAAACCTACATGGGCACTTATGAAAAGTCAGAAGCTAGGTGCACGCTTCCAATTGGTCGTTTCTTTTGGAGAAGAGCCGGCAAAAATAATCCACGGTTACTCTTTTACAAATAATTGGCTTTTACAATATTACCTAATTACAATGTTAATAGTAGGTATGGGAGGACAGTGTAGACCTGTCAACAAGTACCAGGTACATAGTACTAGATAAATAGAAATGCAATGGTCAAAAATCGAATCATCTGCGAGTTTACAAAGCCCGTTCTCACATTCACGAAATAGAAAACAATCTATTTAAAAGATACATAAAATACTTAATAAAAATTAAAAACCAAACCACCAATATAATTATCTCACAGAAACAACTACCCATCATTCCGTATTCGGGTGGTCTAACAGCTCTATAGAGATATGCAATCCATATGTTACAATACAAGTATATCAGGCAGCGAGCGATCAAATACGTGAGATTTGCGACGTTCTCCGATCGTCAGTCGATACTGAAATGCGCTATGGACGATCAGCTGTTTGTGTAAAGCCTTATTTACAGGGTTTGACACTGTATTTGTTCGAAAGTAGAGATTTAAATGGCATGTCAATGATGCTTTTCAAATAGATTTTATGCAAAATAATTTTGAGCCCGGAGTCTGGATTTGTACCCGGTTGATGGCAATAGGCTCGCCCCCTGTTACATGGGACTTAAACATAACTGGCGAAATGTTGGTGTACACGTTACACTTCTGCCCAAGTCTTCGGGGAAACAATATATTATATACATATATAGGATGACTGGTAATTAGTGACCGATACTTAAACACATGATTTTACACATGATAACAAGCAACTTTTACTATGGCACCAATCCTGAAATCGCGAAAAAAAAATCAACTGAAAATTAAATGTAAGGAAGAGCTGATTTTTTTTTTCGCGATTTCAGGATTGGTGCCATAATAAAAGTTGCTTGTTATCATGTGTAAAATCATGTTTAAGTATCGGTCACTAATTACCAGTCACCCTATATACAATGTGTCTGTGCACGGTGTGGCGAATATTATTAGTCGTCTCATACATTTGGTCGACTAAGTATTGAAGTTTTGTATGGGACGACAGATTTTTTTTCACGATTGCGATGTTGGTCCCCGGGAGAAAGTTGTTCAGTTTTATGGTCTGTACCTCCCCCTTTATGTTTTGCTATTCTGAAACTGGACACCCTTTATATATTTTATTATATTATTATTTTTTATTTGATTATGTTATGATTTGAATTTTAAGTTGTTTTTATGGATTTACTTAAAATAAGATGCGTCATACTTAGCAATTGATCTGCTTAGATAATGTAAAATGGATGGATTTTATCTACTTGTTTATTACGATATTTGTTTCCACAGGTACTTGTAAAATGTTACACGGTAAGATATGGGATGAAAGAAGAAGAATTAATCGTTAACATTGGATAAATTTTCACTGTTACTTAATAACTTTTTAATGACCATCTACAGGGTCAAATTAAACAACAAACGTAATTTTCACTTTTATTATTTTGTTAATTGTATTTTATGTTTCACGAACTGTGTCCAATTAAATTAAATTAGCTAGCAAAACTCCGCAGACGTGATGTGTATCGATACCTAAACACGATAAAAAAAACCTTACCTACCTACCCACCTACGTACCCTACGTTACCTACTTAAAGTGAGTATGAGTTGAGATAATCAGGTTTTTTTTTGTATTAATTGTTAAGATATCGATATCCATTACGTCTGCGGAGTTTCACTAGCTAATTTAACAGCACTAGGTACGGTCGTTGACCCCAAAAAAATATGAAATCAAATCATTTTTATTTTTGTTTAATCATGTTTTGATATCGGTACCCACTACGTCTGCGGAGTTTCGCTAGCTAATTTAATTTGACCCTGTATACTATTTTCCAACCCACATGACACAATAAACCTATTCTATGACATATCATATCACTCTACATCAGAATAGGATCTCGGATTACAAGTTGGGCAACAGCGAGCGCCGGCTGACAAGTCCTCGTGTACTTTGTCCGGCAAAGTTCTACGTCTATCGGACGTATTGGTTTAAGTTGTGTATGTGGTTGTATGTATTCCATTTGTGTATTGATTTTTGGGATTCTATGTTGTTGTGTTTTATATTTAAGGGGGAAGCGCTAAGGTAGCCCGCGAAATTCAAATTTTCTTACGATTTTTGCGATTTGCAGCTCAGTGTCTGGGTGTATGTTGATCAAAGTATGATACGCGACCGTAACAAATATGTATTTATAGAATTATAATATTAGAATTAGTAATACAATTCCTTAAGTTAGTATAATCTTGAAATGTTAAGATTTCATAAAAAAAAGTCATTCAATAGACTTACTTGGTCTTAGAGAGTTGTATTGATGACTTTAATGATTATAATTCTGTAAACTCATATTTGTTACGGTCACGAATCATATTTCAATCAACATACAACCTAATACTGATCTCCAAATTGCAAAAAACGTAAGAAAATTTGAATTTCGCGGGCAACCCTGGCGCTTTCACCTTAAGTGGTCTATTGAAGAAAATAATTGTAATAATCGGTTTCTTGAGTAACTGATTCAACTATTTTTTTTTTTGTTTCCCAGTGCTTTTGACAATTTTTTTGCCTGTCTTCCTTTATCAAATGTCCTTTCTTTGGTATTGCTCATCGAGCTGTTGAGCTTGTTAAGTCCTGAGTTGAGCTAAACATTTAGTGACAAATGCTTGCACAGACTGGACAGGTGCACTCAAATTTGTGTGGTCTTTCCTCAAAAGACCATTTCAGACACGGATCTACATGATCACACTAACAGTAGGAATCAGTTTCATTTTGACAGTTCAACGACAATTTCACATATGAAGTAATTAATGGATTAGCAATTTGTTTCAAGGTCATTGAGATTGTGATTGATAGTGTGTAACGCAATTAGGGTGCTGGACTTTAAAAGAGATTTTGACCCCTTTTTTTTTTTGTGGATGGGAAATCATCAAATGACTTCTCCCGCTCTGGGCGGAGCGGGAGGGCGTGTCAGACTTTTACTGACTAAAACCCACCCGTGTTCCTTCTGTTGCCTGTGCCGGGGCCACGGTAACTCTTTCGAACATCCCGCAAAGATTTTGACCCCTGAGTTTGTTTCGCCATTTCTTCTCAGGGGTAGTCAGATAGGAAATGTCGACACCATCTAGCTTATTTTTTTTAATATGATGTGTAAAAGTGATTCCGATATTCTATTTAAACTATTTCATTTCATTTCATATCATGGTTGAAGGCTTTAATAATGCAACATTTTTGTGGATGTGTCAACATGTTATGTTTTAGAGAAAGATCTGAGAAAAGCACGAGTAGCTTGTTTCAGGTATTTCTCTAGTCCAGATGATAAAGATTCCGAAGCATTTACCGACGCATATTTTAAACCTATGGAATTTTCCAAAAAATCTTCATCCATTTACAGAAACCCAAATCTTGTTACAAAATAAATAAAAACGGACACAGTATCCACCCCTCATTTTAATCATAAAAAAACCCGAGGCGAGTAAAAAATCCGTCGCTATACTAAAGTAACTCATACACCGAGTTACTCGATATATCGAGAAACGATTCTCGATTACGATAACTCGATGCTTATATCCCGCCGGCTATCGGATTCATATCCGAATTAATAATCTCGATACTGTGAGATGTGGGGACTTGTTACGTGTGACGTCACTGAGGAGCCATGAAGATTATGATATGTCATTATTTTTGTTACTATGTAAGTTACCCATGTCACAGACTCAGAACTGTATTAAATAGTTTTTTTTTTTTGTTATCAGGCTTCGAAGGCCCATAGCGTTTTAGTATTACAAATTACTTAAAATCTATTTTAGCACAGCGAACTCCAGATTAATATTTTCAAAAAAGGCTAGATCATGTGAATTTAACCACGTTTCTTGTAACACAACAAAATCAGCTGTTTTACGCAGTACAAAGTTCACCGAACTCTTAACATTTTTACAATTAAATGTTATTAATTCATTTTTGAAATACTATCCATTATTTGCCTTTATTCATCCTTGGGGGGCTCGTGGCTTAGTAATAACAGCCGCATGGGTCGATAGATCAGGTTAAACTACGCTTGCCGCGGTTGGTCCGTGGATGTGTGATCATCTTTACAGACCAAGACCTCCCCGTGCCTTGGAAAGCAAGTTCAGCCGTTGGTCCCAGCTGTTATTTGTGGATCTTTGACAGTCGTTACAGGTCATCAGAAGCCCGAAAATCTGACAACCAGTCTTACCAAGAGGTATCGTATTACCCAGTAACAGCGTTGTGGATGTCAGATTGGCTGTCGCTCCATGTAAAATACTGGTAGTCAGCTGCATCCGGTTAGACTGGAAGCCGACCCCAACATAGTTGCTAAAAGGCTGGGCAGATAATGATTTGCCTATATTCTTCCCTCATTCACAAAAATAGTAGTATTTTTGTCTTCTCTTCTGTTATTAAATTGTTTAAAGCGCCGAAATGAATGTGCATGTTTTTGACTTATTATTAAATAGGTTTCACCAATTTATAATTATGGTACTAGCTTTCATCATCAGGTAAAATACACTACGGAAACATGTGAGTGATAAAAATGAGTGATAGGTTCTAAGTTTTTCATGATCATTAAGACGCAAATAAGTGCCAGCGGCATGTGCCAGCGGATTGAGCTTGCGTGTTCTGTGCTGAGCTCACGCAACGCATCGTACGTCCACCCAGTAATAGGACTCACCCATCAAGGAGTGCTGTCCTAAGTTAGACGCATTATTAATTTATTACGACAAGTAACAAGTAATGAAATTATCTTTAAAATGGTGAAGATTTCATAAAAATACGCTGGATAGCTTTTGTGTTATTCTCAGTTTTTTATCCGTATTAAACGTAACTTTACAAATTAATTACACCAAACTAAAATATTCACATATGAAGTTATTAAAAAAATGCTCTAATTTAACATATAAAAAATCATTAAAATTTTTCGCTCTCGTCTTCTCGTGATAATTATTCAGTTTAAAATCATTAAAAGTTGGTTATCGTCGCTTTTGTCATGGTATACCTATATTTAATTAATACTTTAAGCACCCAAATGTACAGAGGCGGACTTAATGCCATAGCTGCATAGGCATTATCTAGCAGTCAACCTTTAGGTGATGCAGAGACCAACAATGGTTGGTGCATAGCGAGAATTGAGGGTTTATAATAAGCTGCTAAATGATTACCTGTACTAATATTAATTTCGCGATCAAAGCAAGATCTACATTTTATCCCTCAAATCAAACTTTCCATTTTGTATGTAAACATAATAACTGCCTCGTTGGTCTAGTGGTCGCAAGCGCTACTGCTGAGCATGAGGTCCTGGGTCCGATTCCCGGGTCGGGCAAAGTGTTATTTGGGTTTTTCCCTCTGGAATTTCTCAGTGTAGCCCGGAGTCTGGATTTGTGCCCGGTAGATGGCAATAGGCTCGCCCCCTATTACATGGGACTTAAACATAACTGACGAAATGTGGGTGTACTTTAAGTACACCTCTGCCCAACCCTTCGGGGAAACAAGGTGTCTTAATTCTACGAACAAGTCACATTACAGAACGAAATATAAAATATACTTACCCTCTCCAAAGGTATTAGACTCACACTTCCACGTACAAATATATTAGACGGATTCAATTTCCGCGACACAATATTATTGATATATGATAGCGAAGTACTAATGTGTTTTAAATGTGTGTCTGTCGTCTTTAATGTTCAGCCAGTTATAGTTTACTGGGGGTATTATTTTTGCATTGCTATTGGATGGAGTGCGGAATGTAGGACCAGCTTTTGTGAAATGAAAAGTATTTTAATGTTTGAATCAGGGATAGCCCGACTATGAGTTTGGCCGACTAGGCGACTAGTCGATTTCAAAAGGACGGAGTGGAGTCATTCTTAGTTTTTCCATCTTCCAGTGGCATTCATTTTCCTTTTCTTAAACATGCTTGGAAAGTCGAGCATTATTTTGACAACCTTTTTCGAGATAAATCGAAAATGCTGTACTGGTCAAATACATGCGAGCAGACGACCGGCAATGTTAGTATGAAAATCCATATCTGTTGTGTTCAGAGGCCGAATAAATTACTATGAAAACTTCATATCTGTCGTGTACACATGGCAACCAAGGAGGTAACTTATCAAAGATTTTATTTAAATTTCGATTTGCCTTGCAAATAGAGCCGTTTAAATTAAAAAAAGAAACAAAAGAACATATCGGCGCGTGAAAAATTATCGCTATTCGTCTAAGATTCTGGAATTTATAATGTAGTTTGAATTTCCGTCCAACATTTGAGAAAAGTATTATACAAGCCTTGACAGCAATCAGGCTTTGATGGACGAACGGTGAGTCCCCCTTTTGCAGGCCGCGGTAGTAATATACTATTCTTTCGTTTTATAATTAAGAAGAAAAAACAACAGTAAGTCGGCCGCATGTCACACTTTGACCTTGAGCTGGCCTCAATAGATTAAGAGGCCAGCTTAAACCTACTGGTTTCGTTACCAATGACATGCGGCCTATCCTTCATTACTTGTCCAAGATTAAAAGCTACTAAACCCTATAACTATTATCAAGAACATTACCATCCAACGTGGCAATGCTGCCAGCCTTTTGGGCACATTTTTATTTTTTTTATTTGAGATAGGTTTGCTCTTGACTCTAGTCTAGGTCAGAGATGACAGAGATAAAGTCGACGATGGAGCGAGCTTACCCAAAAGAAGCCTGTTCACTCTCACTTTGAAGAGATCGGGGTTGTATGCATTCGGAAACACAGACGCAGGCAGAGAGTTCCACTCCTTTGCTGTGCGCATCACAAAAGACATTTGGAAACGCTAAGTGCGAATTGGTGGGATAGCAACTAGGTAAGGATGGTAACCTGCAGTGCGTCTAGATGTCCGCTGATAGAAGGGGGCCGGCGGAATGAGGTCGTGGAGTTCTTGAGCACACTCCCCGAAGTATAATCTGTAGAAGACCGTCAAGCAGGCAACCTTGCGGCGATGAGCCAAGCTGTGATGCTTGGCATCCACCAGTCTTACGTCGCCAATGAGCCTCTTAGCTCTGCGTTCCACCGAGTCAAGCGCGGCAAGTTGGTATTTGGCCGAGCCATCCCAAAGGTGGCTGCAATACTCCATGCAGGATCGGACTTGCGCTTTGTAGAGAATTAAAAGCTGTCCAGGCGTAAAGTATCGCTTCACCCTATTCAGGATGCCCAGCTTCTTGGCCGCAGTTTGGGCTTTGTACTCGATGGTGGCACCGAAGTTGAGACATGATGTCAACTCCATGCCTCGTGCTCGAGCACTTTTCCCATTGACAGCGAAGCGGACGAATTTTTTTATACCCAATGAGCTTTTCCCTTTTTATATACTTGTACAAAATATATATTAGTATTAGCTTGTATACTGTACTAGCTTTGCCCGCGACTTCGTTCGCGTGGATGTCGGAAAACAACTTCCCAGTTTGAATCGGATTTTGTTCACAATTTCATGGGTTTTAATTTTTTTGCGCGGAAACCTATTCTTTTTCAAAAATAAAAGTAGCGTAAATTACGCCGTATAACATCAGCTATCTGCCAATGAAAGTCCCGTTAAAATCGGTCCAGCCGTTTCGGAGATTAGACGGAAGAAACAGTCAAACAGACAAAAATGTTATAATTGTTTTTTGTTAGAAGTGCCGTATATACTTTCAATGCATTTAGTAAAAAGCTGTTATTTTGACAAACAGACACTTCAATTTTATTTATTTCTATGTATAGATTTAAGATTTATATTATCATCTACCTTTAGCAATTCCGACCAAAAACCCAACCCAGTACATTAGTCTGATGAATACATCATGCAAATACCACATCTGTAATGATAATGGAGTCAAAACATATTAATTTTAGGCCCACATCTGCCTCTGTATAAACGCATAAACTTATGGGTCCCTAGTTTCAGGACATAGTTGTGAAATGGTGGTACATTATCATATATTTACATATCATACGGACGGACAGGACTTTGGTTTGTCGACTTTCGGATGTAAAGGTAGTGTGGGTGAAACTTGTTTAGTAATTGAATTAATATTGGTATACTACTTTCAATTGCGGGATTAAATAATCCAATGTTAGAGTACAATTTGTTTTGCTATCAAAAAAAAAGTAGTCAGTCATGGCGAGTTTTCAGTTCCGTCTGCCGACAGAAGTGATAACTTAAAACATTAATATGTACCTACACAGGCCACTATGCGTCGCCAATCTAGCGCAACACGTCACATTAGAACTCGTAAGATTGTCCCCTACTAAAAAGCGCTCAACGCGCCATAAGAAGTTTTCAGTCCAAAAATATGTAAAAGACCTCTTCCAGAGTTTCCAGATGTTGATATTTTTTGCTCCAGTTTTTTACAAACTAGAGATTCGGTGTCTTCTTCCTCTAGCTAGTTGATAGTCTTCATTTTCTCCTTTCTCTAAAACATGTCATAAAATATATACCTGACAAGACTGATTTGGTAGTTATAAATAATTAGGTCTGTATCCAACATGTCTCGGAATTAACGGACAATCTCTCAAGGGGTCATTGTACTCGTCATTATGAACAACTTTTACAATGGGACCAAACCTGAAATCGCGAAAAAAAAAATTTGCTGTTTCCTACATTTATATTCGCTTATCTCGTCAAAATGTGAACAGCAGATTTTTTTTGCGATTTCAGGTTTGGTGCCATAGTAAAAGTTGCATGCTGCTAAATGAACTTTGTACTTCTGTGAACCTTAGCCAAGCTATATGATATGCATAATATTTGTCAAGTAGATAACATTCCATAACTTAACCCATAAAATAATCGCAAAATAAAATAAATTCAACTACAATAATTTAGGCAGCAACACAAATACACGCCAATATTTGCGGATTCATCCCCAGATTAGTTGCTCGTGTGTGCCTGCCGCGGCGGGGATTATTGGCGATCACGTGATCTGTCGCCATTGGCGCCTACGTGTGTAATACACGGATTGCTATTGTGGTATAAATGAAGAGAGCGAGCGGCTAATCAACAATCAAGAAAGGATCACAGTAGGAAAAGCTCTGTAGTATAAAGCCCAGATACACATGATTTTTTAAAGCGACGATTATTTTTCTGACAAAAAATCGCCGCGGGAAAATGTCGCCCGTGGGTACGTGGGTTAATAGGTAAAAAGGTTGACTTGTCAATAAGATTACTAGCAATGCTAACTTCACAGAGTGCATTTATGGTTGCATCCAAATGGATCGATATACTAACGGATAACATTCAATATTATGCTACACACCAGGAGCGAAGCGTTCATACAACCCGATTCCTATCGGCTTCTCTCCGGAACAACCACTCTTCTTAGTGTCTACTATTGCCAAATAATATAGTACACCTGTGTGTGTAACTATGTATCACATCACATTACATATTTAATACCAGTTTAATACATCATAAGATTAAAAACCTACAGTTTTTGTTTGAGTTTATGAGAACTGAAAAATGTTTTCTTCGGCTTCCCTCTAATGATACAATTATCATTAGAGGGAAGCGGAAGAAAACATTTACGTAAAAATAAACTGTGTGTAGCACTGTGGTCACATTATTTAGGCGTGTAATTATGATTTAGGGTAGGAGCTTGCGTCAAGTGCATAGTACTCGCAACCGGGGTGCGTGTATGACCAGATGACGAACGTAAACGAAGCAAAAGAGGCATGTACGGATTGAAGCAGGTGGCGTTATATCTAGGAGCTTTTTCTAAACATGCTTTGTATATGGTCCTTTTAATATGTTGGTCCTACGAGAATATTGATGCGTAAGACGGACACAAATGCTGCCAACTCATTTGGTAGAAATACTAGTCCATCTCATTATTAACTTTAACGCTACCTGTTTTAACTTGGACCACCACATAACCCGTATAATTATAGTGCGTCCCTTGTTAGAATTAATCTCGGTTGGGTTTGCGACATCTGTATTCGACAATTATGTTCATGTGAGACCAATAAAGGTACCTTTCCTCTCTGTTACTCTGTACTTAAAAGAAAAGGATGGAATGAGGGTCCTTCTTGGTTATATTACGTGTGGATTTGCAAAGGGAATTATTTGTTTATCAGTTTTGTGTTTGGGTTAAACGTTTATTAATGAGTTACCTTTTGGTTTAAAATGGCCTATTATGGATGGCTACTTCGAATAGATAATGGCAGAATAATAAATTGGCCGCTTCGTTTGAAATATCGCTGGCGGTAAATAATTATAGGCCAGAATGTCTAACATTACACTTTAAAAAAAATAAATGATAACAGCTGCATAGGTCAATCGAAGGTTAAGCTACGCTTTCCGCGTTCGGTTAGTGGATGGATGACCATCCATTACATATCGAGACCCCTCCGTGCCTCGTAAAGCACGTTAAGCCGTTGGTCCCGGTTATAATTCGTAGACCCAAACTCAATGCATTTATTTCAAATAAACCAATTACAGAGACTTTTAAATTGTCAAGGGGTCAGTCAGTCAGAAAGATGAAGCTAATTGCCCATTGTAAAGCGTAGTAGGTTCCTATGGAGAAGAACGGGCAAGAAACTATATAGACACTAAACATAAGCATCAAAACCAAAGTTTGTGACCCCGAATTAAGGATAACTTAGATTTTTTCCTTTGGGCCACGGACACTACTTTAAATTAAAATATGGTTAGAAAATATTGGTCACATCATTCATCATTCATATTGAAATTATACCTACACGTGAGAAGGATACAGAACGTTAATGACTCTTAATCTTACCTGTCGTCTTTGAGAATAGGACCCCTGACCTTGGATCACAGCCTGTCCACCACCGCTGGTCTGTGTCTGACCAAACCCTTGCGTTGTTTGTAAGCATCCGTAATAATAAGCAATAAAAAATTTAATTAAAATAAAATACGCCGTGGCAGCTAAGATATGACCAGTCCCTACTGTCGATCTTTGAAAGTCGTTACGGGTAGTCAGAACCCCAAAAGTCTGACAACCAGTCTTACCAAGGGGTATCGTGTTACCCAATAACGGCCGAACCCAGTAACCTATTTTCAGTAAAAACATATCGCTATTGATGGTAGACAGTATAATTCTATCTGTCCTTATGTCAGGCCGGTAAGATTCCATAATCTCTTATAGATTATTGGGATGTTAAAACCATAGATAGATAGGTTTTTCTATCTCCGATATACCAAAACTGGTGATAGATAGGTTATTGGGTTCGGCCGTTACTGGACTGTGGAGGTCAGATAGGCAGTCACTTCATGTAAAATACTGCTATTCAGCTGCAGCCGGTTATACTGGAAGCCGAAAAAAATCTAATGGCACAGTAATACTAAATCTGTTTAACCTAGTAGACAGCCAGCGTCCGCACCAAATTCTCTAAACCGTAGTCCATGTTTCCTTGGCAACGTGTTGTCTCGAGTATAAGATTATGCACTAAGTTATCCACATTCCTGGTGCATCTATTTACTGGGCTTAGCTCCGTATCACAGCTACCGACAAAACACATTATATCTGCCGTATAAACAATACAATGGCGAAGTTAAGAGCCGACAAGCTTGCTCAAGGGTCCATTGCTAGCGAGCGACGAAGTAAAGATTATATTCTAATCCTCTTTTCCTTGATTTTGCCGGAGCACACCATACCTAACTAATTAGTACGTAAATCTTCCTAGCACGGCGGGCTGTCCTGGGGCGGCTGCTGCAGGAGCAGAAAACCTCAAACGGCGCAAATATAACAACCTTATTGAGAACTAGCTGTGCCCCGCGACTCCGTTCGCGTGAAAGTCGTAATAAGATACACAATATAATAACAGCTACATTTAAAAAAAACTCCCTCGTCCCTCGACCCGCTGCGTTGTATCGCCCGCCCGCGCTATTACTTCGTTTTCGCTTAGTGTTCTTTCACTTTTTTCTTTTTGCTCGACTCCTAAGGGTCGTAGCGTGATGTTAAATAGCCTATAACTATCCTCGAGAATTGGGCTACCAAATGCAAAAAGAATTTTTCTAATCCGACTTTTTGTTTACAATTTTATGGGTTTTAATTCTTTTTTTCCGCGGAACTCTAATTATTTTTCTTAAATAAAAGTAGCCTGAGTTACTCCCCGTAACATCAGCTATCTGTAAGTGAAAGTCCGGTCAAAATCGGTTCAGCCGTTTCGGAGATTAGCCGGAACAAACAGACACAGACAAAATTTTTAAAATTGCTTTTTTTGTTATAAGTACCGTAGGTATATACTTTGTTATAAGTACCGTATATACTTTGTTATGTATTTAGTAAAAACTTGTTATTTTGATATTACAAACAGACACTTCAATTTTATTTATTTGTATACTTAGATGTCAGTTTTTCAAGCGAAACATATTCCTGACTTTCATACTTTTGGGACATTCTTCAGCTGTGAAAGTTTCACGTATCCTACAAAATGTCCCGGAATTAACGCAAAACCTCTTAAGGGTTCATTGTACTCATCATTATGAACAACTTTTACTATGGGACCCAACCTGAAATCGCGAAAAAAATCAGCTATTCCCTATGTTCGCATATCTCGTCAAAATGTAACAGCAGATTTTTTTTTCGCGATTTCAAGTTTGGTCCCATAGTAAAAATTTTTCATAATTATCAACGACTCCTTAAGAGGTTGTGCGTTAATTCCGGGAGATGTTGTATAAAAACAACTCGGGCGCCTTCACTGCGCCCCTACCCCACTCTAAGACGCCCAATTAATCAGTAGACGGGCTAATGAGCAAATATTTCATTGTCCGGCTACCGCGCGACAAGACTTGAGGGCTGACGAATGTTGCATACAAATTATAAATGTTTTAGAATATAAATATTTACCTAAGGGAAAAATTGTGGGGATTTTCAAAGGAGAGTGGAGAAGGAAATAGTTGTGCTTGATTTTCTTTGACTTGTTATTCAAAAGACTATGAAATAAGTCATATAGAATTTTAGTATCTACCAAATAACTGAAGAATATGCAATCAGGACTCCGATTGCGTAGCACGCCTTTTATCTCAATCCGAAGGATTTTTAAGGAAATTCCTTATCCATTGCACCTTTGAAAAATTATATCAAAATAAAAAAATGCAATGAATGTTGTTGTTATTAACATGAAATCCATTACAATAGTGTGATACGCAATTAACTACCATGTCATTGAACCTAAAGAAAACTTTTATTATTAAAATAAGCAGACTTTCTCTCTGACTCCTTTTCAATTACTATCAAGACTTTTTCCTTTTTCCTGAGCCAAGTAGCCAATTTTATGATAGATACCTGGGTCCAAAATTCTACACTTTTTTATGAAAACAAGAATCCACACCAAAACTTAATTTGAACTTCATGCATGATCGTAAAAGATTCTCAACTTTCAAACAAACATAATAATACCAACAAGACTGCAATAATATTTCCAACACAAACATAACCAACAAATAACTCAACACCAACACCAACACGTCTGAAATCTTAAGTCAATTTTCTGCTTCAATGCCTTAGTTAAATCAAAGGTCCTATCCTTAAAGTCCGGTCTTCGTAACTATTTAAATAAGCCCCGCACTGAGTCCTTGGCCGTTGGGTGCAGAACGGCATTAATAATTCCGTTAGACGCACATACGACAATCGCAGTGCTCATATTATTATATTATCGGCGTCTGTGTTGGACAACCCTGCGGTGTCTTGAGACGATAGCCTAGTCAGGGAGCTAGGGAGTCAGATTTTGTGTGCATCTGTTGCTTGTTGTTTTTAATTGGTGTGGATGTATGGCCGTCTTTTCGGGTTTAGTGCAATGGTGTGGAAACGTTATCTAATGATTATTTATTTTATCATTTAGTAAATAATGTTCTGTGCTATTTATTCGATAACAATGCAAAAAAAAAAATTAAAAAGTCTCCAGAAATATGCTGTTAAATTGATTTTATTGCATAATAATCTTGGTTATTTTTCAATAAACATAGTATACAATTATAAATACCTACATATAATGTTAAAAATATATTACTCAATAAAAACCCACTTCAATAAAAGTTATACTATAACTCTTAGAGACATAAAAACCCAGATTAACTTGACACACATTATTCAACCAACCTATCTCCTAAGCTACGAGGGTTGTCTTAATCGAAACATGTCGTCCGCAATGAGGGATATTTGAGGCATATGCCGTCGAGGCACGAGCCACGAGGCAGAGGCACGAGGCATCGTCACACGGCACACTTGGTAATAACCCGAGTCGAAGCAGACAAAACATTCCCTTCTACGTGCTGATTGGGTAGAGGTATTCGTCCGCGGGCCGAAGGTAGTTTGGTTTTGATACTTGGTGATTGAGTGCTACCGTGGTAATATTGGGTCATATGTTGGGGTTTCTTATAAAAATAGATAAGGCCCCACGAAAGGACTGGTTTACGTAATCAGCCTATAATGTTCCCAGTGCTGGGACACAAGTCTCCTCTCTGTGAGAGGGAGTGGGCTGTAATCCGCCACGCGGGCCCAGTGCGGGTTGGTGGATGTCACATGTTTTCAAATGTTTGGCTCTAGGACAAGCCGGTTTTCTCACGATGTTTTCCTTCACCGTTTTGAGAGCAGTGGTGATGACATATTTTACAAAAAGAAAAGCGCTTGTCCGGGTTCGAACCTACGACCTACAACTTGTAAGTCGCAGCCGTTACCACTGGGCCACCACTGCTCTAGACTGGTTTAATAATATTTTTTTTTTATTATTGTCTAAAGTTAAAATATTCCCTTTATCACCAGTCATGTGATCATGCCTAGAAATAAAGAACAGCATTAACTGCAAACTTATCGAGCTGCAACACTAAGAAATTGAGTTGATAAAGTTAGGTCACAGATGATCTTTTGAGTACAAATTATATTTTGCCATGCACTTAAAAATAAATGACAAGTAACAAGATTAATATTTTTTCAAAATGCAGTCATAAATTCATGACAGTAACTTCAAACTTCACATAACATTATTTTTCATTCACTAAGCTACGATTTAGTTTCAAAAAGTATCAACTCTATAAATCGCCGTAGAATAATGACCACCGCCTGGGAGAGGTACAAATCTACATATTGGGGTGTGGGCATTTCTTGCAGCCCCGTCTGAGATATGTGTCTTAGCTCCCCGTGTCCAGACCGGGGTGGTAGCAGGGACGTATTTGGGGTATGTTGTTCTATAATCATAAAGGTAGGTAGAAATTAATTTGAGAAATATTTATGAAACACTTACTAAATGTTTTTTTTTTCGTTCCATTTAACAGAGAACCTCACCCTACACTCAGTAATGCACTTATGGATTAAATATAAATACCTGTTTTAAAATTTAAAAGATGGCTTCAAACCGATTCAAATTAAAGTAATTGTTTAATCATAATATATCTGTTCAATAACAAAGAAATGTGAAAATAAAATAATTTGCCTTCACAAATAAAGAAAACAAATTTGAAAAATATTCACTAGTATTTATAACTGTAAAAAAAAATGTTTATTTTGAAGCTAGCGAGAAGCTTGGGATGTTTTTATTGAAATATCGGGAAAGTAGCAGGTCTTTCAATAAAAACACCCCAAGCAATTAACCAAGGTAATCTCTTATAGTTATAAATTAAACTATTTCCAATTACTCGAAAATAATATTGAGATTTAAAGTCTGCTTGTTTCCACTTACCATTACCTAGAAAAGTAAATAATTCGGCACACTTCACAAGGTCAAAAAAATAACTAACAGTTAATCAACTTATGAATGTTTTCTTTTAAATCTAACTCTCCCAAATCCCGGAAAAAAACAAGTAATTTTCTATGTCATCATCATCACACAAAAATTCTTCCGCTACAATGGTACATGCGCCGTGGTACGGCATCTGTCAAAACAAACCTGAAATCGTGAAAAATAATTAGTTGTACCCCACATTTATGTTCGCATAACTCGTCAAAATGTAGGGAATAGCTGATTTTTTTTCGCCATTTCAGGTTTGGTCCGATAGTAAAAGTTCTTCATAATGATGACCACAACACTATTATGGCAGCGCCCTAGCCAATAAAATACATCCACCCAAATCCATCCCCCACATAAATGTTGAAGGTATGCAGATGCGGTACCAGTGTGATAAGTTAATTCCTACTGGCGATCCCTTACCCGTATCAAAATTATAATAGAGCTCGAATATTCTGCAATATGTGGCCCTTCCTCGCTTATTGAAAACTTAATGGCCTCCTAAGATATTGCCAAGTTATGTTAGGACCGTAGTTCCGGTAGCATGTGTGTCTTGCGAATTTTAAGATAATATTTGGAAATTGAGGCATTTTGAAATGATGTGTCCTAAGTTACGCGTGTACGGTTGCTTTTCCCCACTCGATTCCTATAGTTTACCGACCGTTATTGATTAAAATTAAGGCTCTTTTATCTTTACCAATAATGAAGCAAAGACCTTATAGCTTTGCATAGTAGACCCTCCCATGTCAGGTCAATCAATCAATCAACTCAGCCTATCGCAGTCCACTGCTAGACATAGGCCCAGGCTGTGCCGCAATACCCTGTCTGTCCCAGCCATCTTTCTAAGGTCGTCGGTCCATCTAGCTGGGGGGCGTCCCACTCCACTCCAGGACTCGTCTGCTCCTCCGGCCATGCATCGGTCCTTCGACAAACATGGCCAGCCCAGTGCCACTTCAGCTTGCTTACTCTGCAGGCTATGTCGGTAACTCCGGTTATTTTCTGGATAACTTCATTCCTGAGTAATTATCACAGGTAGAATTAGCTTACGAATCTATTTATATACCCAGTTTGGCAATAAAAAATGCTACCATTCAACAACATTCATTGCGTTATTTACGTTGTTGAGCGGAGAATTTTTTGGAACATATTAAGCAATGGATTAGCAATTTGCTTCAAAATCATTCAGTTGGTGATTGGTGCTGCATATGAACTGCTATAACTAATCTAAATATTAAAACCTGATTATAATGACACCTCGTACCTCCTTGCTCATTGTAGCTGATTACCGTAGACGTCAGGCTGTAGTATAAATAAAATTATATTGACGTGCGTTCTGCCCACATTATGATGACGATCGCGAAGTAAAACGTCACAGAAATCTGTTCTTAGTCTAGTCTTACTTCCCAACCAGTTCGATTAGTAACAAAAAGTTGATCCTTATGCTCCAAAGTGAACTGCCCATATACTGGATGATTTTTTTTACCGTCTCGAAATTTTTACAGGCTGTTCTAACCATGAATATGAACAACTTTCACTATGGGACCAACTCTGAAATCACGAAAAAAAATCAGCTTATTCATAAATTTTGGTCGAGTAGGTATTGAACTTTTGTATGAATAAGCTGATTTTTTTTTCGTGATTTCAGAGTTGGTCCCATAGTGAAAGTTGTTCATATTCATGGTTAGAACACCCTGTAAAAATTTCGAGACGGTAAAAAAAATCATCCAGTATAGGTACCTACTCCCAAAGCTCACAGTACAAACATTAAATAGGTATTATGGCAGTCCGGTCAAGTCTTGCATAATGAGACAGGTATAAAGGCGGAAGAGTGCCAACTGTTCACACGTTGCTCCACGCTGTATGGACATCATTCTACGCCCTTTGTGCCGTAAATATGGTCCTAGGTTCAGGTAAGGATCAGGTTTTAGTGTTTAGTGCCGCTTATGATAAATAAATGATAAATGATTTTATTTCTGTAAGTAGGTTTATACAAACACTTTTACATGTCAAACATTTTTTTTTAAACTAGATGAGGTCGGCTTTTCCTATCTGACTACTCTGAGAAGAAAGGCCGAAACAAACTCAGAGGTCACAGTCTCTTTTAAAGTCCAGACATAATCTTGGTCAGATCATGTGAAGACCATGTAGATTGGTGTTGTAGGTTATGTGTTGAGATATTGGGAAGTTTTAATCCGGGTGAAATTAATATGATACATTAATAATAATATTTATTGAGACAAGCTAGGTATGGTGCAGCTACAATTATCATCAGATCAGCCGAAGAAAAAATTGTTCAGTTCTCATAAATTCAGACAAAAATCTACAGAGTTTTAATCGTATGATGTATTAAACTGGTATTAAATATAATTATGTGATATACAGTTACCCGTACAGGTTTACCATATAATTTGGCAATAGTAGACATTAAGAAGAGGGTTGTTTCATAGGGAAGCCGATAAAAATTCGCACTAAGCGTTTCCAAATGTCTCTTGTGATGCGCACAGCAAATAAGTGGAACTCTCTGCTTGTGTCTGTGTTTCTGAACGCATACAACCCCGATCTCTTCAAAGTGAGAGTGAACAGGCTTCTTCTGGGTAAACTCGCTCCATCGTCGACTTTGTCCCTGTCATCTCTGACCTAGACTAAAATCAAGAGCAAACCTATCTCAAATAAAAAAATTTAAAAAAGGAATCGAGTTGTATGAAGGCTACGCCCCTGGTATATACAATATTAAAGAATTCCCTGGCTCCTGCGCTAGCATTAACTGTATTACAGGACCGAGTTTTTCCAAATAATAATTAAAGCAAACAATTTTTTTTTAATGCAAGGTAAATGAGTAAAATGAAACAAAACTCAGTAACAGTAATCTCTAAAAGCCATGTCGTTTTCCGGCACCATGAAAACTATTTACTACGAACCTATGCTCCTGCTAATACAGACAATTAGACAATTACAATTACCTTCAGAACCAGTCATTGCAGTAATTTAGGTACGAAAGGGAAACATATTCCCAGATGGACTACCACCACCGTTGAAGATCCGATGACGCTGGCTAGGCTGAGCTTTTAAAACAAAATTAATTTGTACAGGGCAAATCTTCCCCGGCCTCAAAGTTTCACGAAGCACGTCTCGTGAAAAATAAAAAAGCAGTTTAAACTTCCCAGTTTGAAAAGTAGTTTGAAATACAGATAGGGGTAAAATCATTTATAAGTGGTTTATTTATCATTCGCGACTATGCGCCCGATTATCAAAATCGTTTCAGTGAAACACAACAGAAAATTACCCAGCCACCTTCTACCACTATGGTCTCACCACATGTCATAGATAGGCCAACACCGTAGGCGTTGCGTGGGCGCACGAAAGTTCCTCACTTATTACTAGCGCTGCAACGGCGAATCAACGCCAAACCAATCTTATCTGACCCCTGGTCCTTTGGTCCTTATACTTTACGACAGGTCACAGGTCTTGGTTACTTGCCTGATTCAATCAGATACGGTTTCCGTAGCATTCGCCAGATTAATGATGATATAAGGATGTGTGCTTTCTAAAGTTCCTGTTGTTATTTGCATATTGATTTAGAGATTCTTAATAATGTCCTCTTTGAATATTTTAGTGGTAGAATGGTTTTTCTATGGTAATTAAAGAGGAGTATTCTGTTCATAGTTATTTGTCTTTTGTTTTTACCTTAATCTTTCAACGTATGTTTTGGATTCGAGATAACTTGTCTTTTCTTATTTGCACGTGTTTCTGTGACAATAAATATTTTTTTCTTCTTTTCTTTTTTCATTAGGACAATTTTGCCGTTTAGCTTAAAATCGTTGCATACTCAAACTTAATCTCAAAGAATTTATTTCAATTAAACCATTTACAGGCAATTTAGAATTGTCAAAGGAGTCGGTCATTCAGAAAGATGAGGCTAGTTGCCCATTCCAAACCGTAGTAGGTTCCTATGGAGAAGACCGGGCATGAAACTATATAGACACTAAACATAAGCAACAAAACCAAAGTTTGTGACCCCGAATTAAGGATAACTAAGATGTTTTTATTTTGGCCAATAGTTGTAGGCACCAAAGCCTAGCACTTTATTATGGTTAAGTAAGTAAGTTATTGGAGCACATAGAAATAACCACAAGTTAAGTTAAAAAAGTAGAAGTAGTATCGATTCTTCTTTTTTTTTGACAATTGTTTAGTTTGACAGTAGTTGTCGGACTCAATATATTGCTTAACAACTTCTAATTACTTATAGTAAAATATTCGTTACGCATGACATCCAAGTGAGTTGCTGCGTTTGCATAGTTTATGTACGGTGGTGGTTGAGACCATATGTATTTATGTCAAGGTCACACGCGTTCCTGCACATGTGCTGCTGTTTATTTCATGCGTTAACGCATTCAAGAACACTGAACAAGAAAAAAGAGATGTATTATTGTAATATATGCTATGGCCATTTAGTGTTGCAAAACGTGTTAAAGAGTATGGAAAGCTGTACACAATTTAATCATAGAAAATGCATCAATCTTTTCAAATTAATCGACATAAAATCTAAGCTCTAAACACCAAACTAAATCAATTCAAAACTACATTCTAACATAGTGGGGTGCCTCCACCGCCCACCTAGGGTGGGGACCCCGAGATCCCGGGATCCCGGGAACTTGGTGGCACATGTGTGCCTAATATCCTTACATTTGTCAGTCTGTAATTGCGAAGTGATTCTACTTTCCACTGTCCCTTACTTCAACCTTAATGTTAGTTCGGTCTATAGTTTTGATAAGGTGTGTGTAACAGCAGTCGAGTTGATGTTTTGCTAAGCATAAAATATAAATTTTGAAGCTTATAATTTTCCAAGTAAAGCCACAGTTTTATCAGATAGTTTATGTTAATTACGCAGCCTACTTATATTATAAGGCAAATTAATTCAAGTTTTCTTAAATTAATAATGGAATTCCAATGGAATTTTAGCCATCGATAGCTTTGGAAATTGCCGACGAGTATTAAGTAGAGACAATCCGTGTAACCATTATGATATCGCAAAGAGTACTATCGCATAGCTTGTAATAGATCACTGGTCTAATTGATCACATCTGCGTTTACTGACTTGGTATATGAGGGTATCTTGAAAGCCAAGGATTTGACAAGATTCTATACTTGTACGAGTGTTTGAAGTTTGAAATATCGATTGATGGATGAAACTTCCAAAAGACTGTTTTAAAAATGTCATGAATAAATAAATTGACATACTCCTCGTATTCTAAACTTAAAAAAAAACGTATAAACAATTTTTTTTTTTTTTTTATTCTTGCAAATAAATATTATTCTTGTTCTTACAAGGCACTGCTTCTTCTTTTTTCGAGTCGACGGCTAAAGTAAATATTATATTTTGTTAGATGAGTTGGGCACAGTAGGTAGCCACGCCAATCGCGGCATCAGTAGCGCTTTTTAGACCCTCAGAAGTGCAGACGTATGGACACTTTGGACACTGTTATACATGAGATTTTGCTACACTGCCTTAGGATTCCGGTCCTCTACTTCCAAAATGTTGACCATCCTATAACAATGCACTTGTTCCTTTTCCACTCCAATTTTTACCTCCATTCACATTAAATAAAAACAAAATAAACCTGAACCAATTAAACAAATACGTTCACAAAAACGCTGACTGCATAGAGCGTTGCAGTGGCAGCCATATTGGAATCAAAAATGGCGGATTGTCAGTTGTCAGCAGTTTTTTGCACCGAACGTGCATACTCATATATTTTGTTTACATCAACGGTTCGTTCTTTTTGTTTGTTCTATATTTGAACCGTCAATTGTTTTCCCGCTTGCGTATAATTTGGCGGGTTGAGTAAACACTCGGTTTTGTTGGTATGCGTGGGTTAACATGTAAGGTATTTTTGTTTTCGTGGAAATGAGAGAAGGGAGTGAGTATGTGTAAGAATGGGTTTTATCTAATCGAAAAGCTGGTACTGAATTCTTGTAAATTCAGTCGCAGTTTAACTTCGTATAGGTTGGAGAATGTGGATGACACATATTCTTCTTAGTTTATCTTAAACCACCAAAATAATCGTTTCTCATCCAGGCAGTTTGATCTTAAATCTAATAATTATACTAAGGTTGGGCAATTTAGCGGAATTTTTTATGCTAATTGTTACAGATATTAATTTTCAAGTTAAGAGGGCTGTCGCTTTTTGCCACCTCTCTCGCTCACACGGGACCAAATTTTTAATAATGTTAAATGAAAAGATAATACAATAGAAATGTGTTTTTAATAATTACCTATTAAATTAATATTATTTATTAGCTCGCCAATTGATTACATTTTTCAAAAAAACTTCTTTTCATAAAAAAAATATTCAATATATATTTTTTTTTTAATAGTTTTTTTAATATTTATATAGTATTTTTAAAAATTTGGTCCCCTGTGAGCGAGAGAGGTGACAAAATGTGACAGCCCTCTTAATAACTGAAAATTATATTTAATAAACTTACCTTTCACATAAAATTAATTAACAATTTCCAACTTAATGGAGAAAAGAAAATGAATTTTTCACAACCAAAATATTAACATGAATTGACGGTTAACAAAATTCTTCCAGGAACCAGACGGATGAATGACTGTTCACTGAATCGAGGTTGAAAAGGGTAGCCGTCCTTCAGGCATTGATAAAAATAAACTTTGTTTTTATTTTTATAATTTGTTATAAATAACATTTACGTGAAGCATTGCGTCATAGATTCACAGTCTCGCGTAATGAGGTAACGTAAAAGAGGATGACATAATTTCTATGAGTGACATTTTTGTGACGTAATGCGGGAGAGAGGTTGGATATAAATAACTTACGAAGGTGGTCGTAAATCCTTTTCCTGTTTATCGTGCCCTAATAAGATTATTTTACTCATTTTATATGTATAATATTTTAGAATTCTGAAGGCTTGATAAAGGTGTCTATCAATTAAATTGTATGCATAAAAGAATAAATAAAAATAAATATCGTATTGAATACTTTATTGACGAAAAGAGAAACAGTCTTTTTAACCATACAGTATGATAGCGAATCATTAATTTTAACGTACTGTACCAGTTTTATGAAAGTTATTTTACTCGTGATTAATTTTTGACACCTTGAAGTGAAATTGATCGATTTAATTTTCAGCCCAAACCCTGAAAGTTATGAAGATAAGTGCACGACAGAGCATAACATACACTAGACGGCTGAAACCATAAACACGAAACCAAACTCTGCCACAATCGAAAACTTTTTAATTGCACCCAATTTGAGACCAATCGAAAAACGGTATTGTATTACGAAATTCGAATCGAATGCATTTACCAAAGTTTTGTTCGTGCAAGTTCGCGTCGCTTCGTCTAAATTCGCTAGGTACTCAAAATAATGTACACTTTGAATTTGGAGTGCATACGGGCTGTACAATTTTTAATTGCTGCCAGTTTGAAATTTTGAATTTGGATCAATTGAGAATTAAGCTGGTTCAGTCCTATGTTCCTGAAACTCGCGGGCCAATGAAGTGCAAGAACTTGCAAAGCGACCATTCTATTTTACGCGAATGAAATTATATCCATTCATTTACATACCTACTGGTTTATGTATGTGTTTCAGTTTTAGGAACGGCTGGAAAAGTTATCAAATATTTTTTCTAAATCTCTGCACTTTTCAGGAGTTAACATCTCCTCTCATTGATTTTTCAAATTAGGCCGCTAACCCTATCCTTTTTTTCCTAAAAGCCCTACAAAACATCATCAAAAAGAAGGTCCGAAACAATCTAACATATCTATTACACAGATTATACATTACATCGATACCGTATTGTTAGACGCGTGCGCAGTATCATCTGAGACATAGATTACCGTTTCTCGTATAATTATATAGATTACGTTAAGCACGTGTTGTGAGCTTCAGTGTTGGGGGCTAGCGGGTGTCGTTGTGATTTTCGATAGCGATTGTTGGTCATAGACTACCCGCGTGCCGTGGCGAATATTATTTTTGATTGCAGTTAAATATCTAATCATTTAGAAATAATGAATCCTGAATAAGAGTAAATAAAAAAAATAAGATTTTCTAAATTGTAGAGGTTTTTAATCAGATACCTAGTTAGCTAGCTATATAGCATACAGCCTGCATTACGTTTTGTCTATGTAGTGAAAATGAAATGTGACTTACCTCATATTACATTTTTTTCTATTACAGGTAGATCAACACTTGATACGATTGAGTAATGGGTCTATACAACGGAAAAGATTGTTAAGGTATGATTTTCTTGTATAGCCACTATGATAAAAATCGAATGAAAAATATCAATGTCATGGTCGGGGTTGCGGGATGTTCGAAAGAGTTACCGTGGCCCCGGCACAGGCAACAGGAGGAACACGGGTAGGTTTTAGTCAGTAAAAGTCTGACACGCCCTCCCGCTCCTCCCAGAGCGGGAGAAGTCATTTGATGATTTCCAAAAAAACATCGTCAAAGCCACCAGCCGGTCGATTCTGTACAAAATCACACCGTAAAAATTTAGGTGAAGTGAGCTTGAAGTGATGAGCTGTCAATAATAGAGTCAATTCCTAGCATCGGGTGGAATGACAACTCACTTCAAGCTCACTTCACCTATATTTTCACGGTGAGATGATTCCAGAATCCACCGGCTAATGCTCCAAGCTCACCTCACCAAAATTTTCACGATGAGTTTTTTTACAGAATAGATCGGCAGGTGTCGAAATTCGCTATCCATTCGAAGTTGACGAACGTTCGACAGCTCCCGCTAACCCTCACAGTAATACAGCGGGAAGTAAGAATGATACATCAAAGTATACTATTACTGTTAGCATTGACGACGTGTTATTGTGTTCAATACATGAGTACTATTGAATTTAATGACACCCTATGTCTCTGGTAGGGACAGTAATCATTGAGAAATCTATTAAAGTGGTTTCTTAATGTTCTTGATACTAAAACGTAACATGAGTTAGTGTTGGTAGAGCTTTTTATGAGCTTGTACGAGGAACCTGCAGAGTAAGCAAACTGAAGTGGCAGTGGGCTGGCCATGTTTGTCGAAGGACCGATGGCCGGTGGAGCAGACGAGTCCTGTAGTGGAGACCGCGTATCGGCAAGCGTAGTGTGGGACGCCCCCCAGCTAGATGGACCGACGACCTTAAGAAGGTGGCTGGGACAGACTGGATGCGGAAGGCGGAGGAAGTTATATTCTAAGAACTATTAACTTGAGAAAAACTTCTAATTCTTCTTTTTAGACTTAGTGACTTTTCGCTCTACGGGGACGATATGTATTGTGTCTGGGATGATAACGCCACTTACCATAAGAAGGACCATCTTCTGGTTTTTTAGTTAGGTATATCAATCAACAATCCCTCGATTACCTCGTTGGTCTAGTGGTAGCAAGCGCAACTGCTGAGCATGAGGTCCTGGGTTCGATACCCAGGTCGGGAAAAATGTTATTGGGTTTTTCCTTCAGGAATTTCTCAGTAGCAGCCCGGTGTCTGGATCTGTGCCCGGTTGATGGCAGGCTCGCCCCCTATTACATGGGACTAAAACATAACTGGAGAAATGTAGGTGAAACAGATATAGGTGCAACTCTGCCTAACCCTTCGGGGAATACAGGCGTGATGTTATGATGATCAATAAACAACAGCTGTTTCAAGCAAGGATTTAAAAAAAAAATCAGTCTCGGTAAAACGACGACCCGTCTGTTTTGTTAAAAATAAATATTTAAAAATAAATATTTTGTTAAAAATAACGGGTTACACATATGTACGTTATTTGCAAGATTCTTATAATGTACGGAATAGTGCCTGAAACCATTACACCAATCAGAGGCGCAATTCTCGTAATTTTAAGAATATTCACATTCAGCCGATCTATTCTGTAAACATAACACCGTGAGCACTTAGGTGAAGTGAGTTTGAAGTGAGCTCAATTCCTGTAGATTAAGGTGGGATGACAGTTCACATCACGCTCACTTCACCTAAATTTTCATGGTGGGTCTTTACAGAATAGCACCACTGATCTCAGTCTCAATATGTCAAAAATACCTATGATTTTCCTACATTTTTGACATTTGATTGTCGCTGAGATGAGATTGCGACTAGATTGTGAACGTTTTTAGTTACGGGAATTGGGCTTCAGGTGATCTAAAAAAAGCTGGCCTAATGCTATACAACTTTGACCTGCAATCTTCAGCATTAAATACAAGAACCAACTTTGACCTTCCATTGCCACACACCTCGAAAGCAATACACTGATAAACAGACATAAGTACTACCATTACATTTTCGCAACATCCAATTTATTGTAACAAAGGGGTTCATATCGATATGGTTCCGTTAGAGCAAGCATTTTTGATACGCCACACAATGCCGCCAATATTTTTGATAAATTATTGATGTAGGAATGCTAGATGTGCTCTAAAATGTAAGTCTGTTTAAGAATAAAATTACAATATGAAGACACAAAAATAGGTGAACAAAGTACAGAAAAATATTTTACTCGTAATTGTCAGTCTTGTCATCAAAACTTGTTAAAACAAGGATAGCAAATGAATTATAGCGAAATATTATGTACAAAAAAGTGTGTTTTACATACTTTGCATCTCTCGACTTTACACGAAAACTATTCCAAATTCAGTCTGATGTTGATCCGGATCGAAAAAACATTAAAATGATAAAATGTATGACACCTGAACATAATTATCATTATAGATGATACAGTACAGTAACAGTAATTCACCAATCAGATCGAAGTCGCTTCCAGTAACCGAACTCTCCCGAAGCCGCGATGATATTCGGCTATTTATATCGTTAATAGGATCGACTCATTTGGGCATGACTGGCGAAACAGAACGCATGTGGGGTCCGTACGGGAATTTACTCTTTTTATTTCTTTTTAAGTCTTTTGTTTTGAAGGTTAATTGAGCGTGTGCTTTGGTTAAGGTCATGTTTTATTTTTGGGTGTTTCATTGCGGGGAGAGGTAAAGGGGAGAGGCTGGCAATTTCTGTGCAATTTACAGGTTTACACAGTAGTCTGTATTCGTTTTTCATCACCCTATTTTCGCATGCAGCTTAAGCTCAAACTTTGCGCACTCTCATTCATTTGCTTTTAGCTAAAAAGTGCGATTAGAGGGGCCTTGGTCCAGCAATAGACCACTCTCAGCTGATGATATTTTATTTATTAGAACTTAAACTCAGAGCATTTATTACCATTAAAGACTCCTTCAAACAGGCGCGACTCGCGATGCGACACAAAGGCACCGCTAGTCGCGCGACACGCGATGCATGTGTGGCGTGCGATCCGGGTCGCGTGTCGAATCTGTTTGTAGGAGCTTTTGAATTGTCAAAGGAGTCGGTCAGTCAAGCTAGTTGCCCATTCCAAAGTGTAGTAGGTTCTTATGGAAAAGAACGGGCAAAAAACTCCACGGAGACTATTCTCGTAACATTTATTTGTTCAAGAATAATATTTTGTGATGCGATTTCGAGCAATTATTATCTACAACGATGTAATAACAACTTATCAATGAAAATGTATCCACTTACCGTAGAATATTACTAAAAATTTCCAAAAATACAGGTTTAAAATTACGGAGCACCGACTCGCGATCACAGCAAAGTAAACTGTCAGTTTAACTTTTGTTTCCAATATTGTCATTGGGATATTTATGGTTTGGAGTGATTTAGTTGACGAGAATATCTTCCATACCATAGAGTTAAACTGTCCACGGACGATATTAGACCATGATTAGAAGTAAAAATAGAGATTTGATCCGCGCGAGTCACTGTATCATCAAAATATTGGTTACATCATTCATGTTGATAATATATATGTGAGAAAGATGTAGAACGATATCCTGGACATAATAAAAGCCAACTATCTCTAATTACATATCTGATGGGGCTACAAAGTTTGCTCACCAGTAACAGTAACCCACTGTGGTACCATAGTACCATTGTGTGGTTCAATCAATTAGTTTTATTGTAACTGTATCACGTTACAATCGTGATTGTTGATGAGGGTGATTACTAATTAGTTATTGAATGAGGAATTTGATTGCTATAGTGTGCTGTGTGAGGTGCGGGGAAACCCGAATTTTAGTAGAGTAGAGTACCTATTTAACATAACATAACATCACGCCTTGTTTCCCCGAAGGGTTAGGCAGAGGTGTACCTATATAGTACACCCACATTTCGCCAGTTATGTTTAAGTCACATGTAATAGGGGGCGAGCCTATTGCCATCAACAGGGCACAAATCCAGACTCCGGGCTGCTACTGAGAAATTCCAGATAGAAAAACCCAATAACACTTTGCCCGACCTGGGAATCGAACCCAGGACCTCATGCTCAGCAGTAGCGCTTGCAACCACTAGACCAACGAGGCAGTCAAGTCAGTACCTATTTATTTCGATAATTATTTTAAAGGATATGAGAATAGTTTTTATGCCTTTATAAATTACTAAGCAAATAGAAATAGTCTTGATTTTAACTAAAGCAAATTAATAAAAAAAATAATAATAAACAGGTGTCTGGCGGAGCTGTGTTAAAAAATTTTGATTAAAATGATTTCCAAAACCATTTGAAAAATTATAGTCTTATCCGCGATATGTTCGTACGTGTTTCGAGCACTTGCATCATCTAAACACTTCCAAAGTAGTAGTTTAATGATATATGTTAAAAAAATAATCGACTAAAATCGATCAACAATAACACAACAACCATACATTACAGCACTATTCTGTTAGCAGGAAGAACGCGCACGCGCACGTTCCCACGTGCCCCCTTTGTCGGCTCGCGACAAAGCATCGCCGACAACATGCCTCATCTACGAAACAACACAACCCACCCGAAAACAAACCATAACTTTTAGACATTACGATTTAAATTCCAAATGAATGCGTCCGGAAAAATCAAGTCTAGAATTCCATTTCCAAAAGTGGTAACTGTCATCTCAAACAAAAGACTCTCAACTATATCAGCCAATGCTAAGGTTGGAATTTGTTTGAATCAGCCAATAAGGTGGCTTCAAAAAGTTTCGCCGTGAAGGCAGCGTTGACCCCTCATTTAAGGTAGGGCAATTGTTTATCAATATGTCTATGATTAATGTGTATGATGTGCCTTCGTGATCGTATCGCGGTCGGCCCGGGCAATTAGCGGCGATCACGATTGCCCGAATGATATGTGATGGGTAATGTTGCTAATTTGTTTGGGGGGTCGGCCGTATGGGCGATAATTTCTGTAAACGGTTCATTATTGGGCTCAATTGAGATTGGATGATTTGTGGAGTGAGAATTAAATTAGCAATAGAGAGACTTTTGGCCTAAACAGAAAGAAAAATTTATTGCAAATTTGTTTTTTTGCTTCAGGTCTTAATATACGGCGTTTTTGCCCAGGGTGGCCTAGGAAACACTGGCAGAAGATTAGCAGCGAAAGTAACACATAGAAAAGATTGAAATGCTATGGTGAAGGCCTTTGCCCAGCAATGAGACAAAAGTTAAAGGTTGAAAAAAGACACTATAAACGATTGACAGTCTCTGCTAACTGAAAGAGGTCTTCTTCTTTCCACTTTACTCAAATATGCATAAAGATGTAAGATATTCCGAGGCAAAACTAAACATATTTCCTAATTATATGCATTCACTACCACGCGTTTTCCTGTAAAAATAATCCCAACCAATTTCTATCCAATATATCAAACATTAAAGTTATAACCAATAAATATTCATAATCCCTTTGCAGACATCATGCGGTGGGCGTTAGGCCATTTCGTCCTAATTCTAGTCAAATAATTTCCTTTAATACTCGACTAAGTCGGCCGTTGTACACAATGACACAGTATGTCACACGTAATGTGTGCACTGACAACGCTGTGCTGACGCCATTTTGTTTTCAGATTTTGACGTTTTGATACTTTTTTCTGAGCTTAGTATTCGGGGGATTATAACTGTATAACATCAGGGCTGTCTTTGTCATTTATTTATTATTTATTTATTTGTCGAAGGGTTAGGCTGAGATGTAGCTAATGCGGTGACCAACATTTTGTCAGTTATTAATGATAAGTCCCATGCAATAGGGGGTTTTGCAATAGGCCATTTACCGGGTAAAATCAAAAGTCTTTTATTCAAACTAGGCTAAGAATCAGCACTTTTCGAACGTCAAAAATTACATAAGACAGTCCCCCAAAACGCCCGCCCTTCACCACTTCCTAGTGATTTAGCTGGGAAGAAGAAGTGGCGCAACAAACTCCCCAGCAGCACAACTGTCTGTTTAGTTACAAAAACTTGATTCTATACAATAGTATGCAAAGTTATCTACAATATGCAACACAAAAACATTAAATAAAATTATTTGCCGTGTCAGTTATCATACGCCAATATACCAAAAAAAGAAAAAACATCGAAACTATACTCAAGCAGAAATAAAAATTAAAAACTAATCATACAAGTCTAAGCTACAGGCTGTGAGGAAGTATATACTGAGAGATTCCTAATGGAAAAACCCAATAAGAGTTTGGCCGATTCGAGTCAAGAATTCAGAAAACAGTCGCGCATATAGCACTAGAACAACGAATTTTGTTATAACAAAACTCAGATCATTTATTGAGTTAACTTTTCAGCAGCGGACAGACTCTTGTGCCATTATAAGTTTTGCAGCTCTAAGAATTATTGCTGCATCGTCATAATCATAATAATACGTCCAACATGATGTCACGATGTTAGATCGTGCAATCAAAGTTCGCACGAAAGTTTTCTATAAACACAGACACGTTCCCGACATCAAACGTCGTTGACCGTGTTCTTCCTCACACTTGGCCCGAACATTTGACTTTTTGCTAAAACAACAAACATAAAGACCAATCCTTTATTAACCCCCGACGGAAACAGAGGGGTGTTATAAGTTTAACGTGTGTATCTGTGTATCTGTATGTGGCATCGTAGCTCCCAAACGACTAAACCGATTTAGATTTTTTTGTTTTGTTTAAGAGATGACTTGATCGAGAGTGTTCTTGGCTATGATTCAAGAAATGTTCAGCCGTTAGAAAATTATCAGCTCTTTTCTAGTTGATGAATGGATCTGAGCATCTTCCACATGTCTGATCGAGTTGAAATTTGGTGTTCTCTTACTTCAATGATATTAGAATAACCTTGTAGTAACCTTGAACTGATGCTGCAGCATTACCTAGAATTTGCAGGATACCCAACTCCCTCACCAACTTACAGCAGAGGTGTCGTGTTTGGGCTCATTGGAATGGTCTTAATAAAAAGGTTATAAATAGATGTGTGTCGGGGGTGTTTTAGAATTTTATTTATATTTTGTTGTAGCTATTGAAAGTTTAATCTAAAAACATAGTTCAAAGTTAGAAGAATAAATGAATTAAGTAATACGGATCCACAATGTTGGTTATATGAAGATAAAACGACAAACAACATCACCATCATCCTTCTGCTTGAGCACAATATGTTTCCTCGTGAATACATCTCTTTCAGTCATCATCTCAGTATTCCATAATTTAAAAAAAAAATCA
Source organism: Fissipunctia ypsillon (assembly GCA_947568875.1). Taxonomy (NCBI): domain Eukaryota; kingdom Metazoa; phylum Arthropoda; class Insecta; order Lepidoptera; family Noctuidae; genus Fissipunctia; species Fissipunctia ypsillon. The sequence continues at coordinate 17,345,471 of OX387660.1, read as the reverse complement.
ACTATACTCTAAAAAAATTCTCGTCTCATTACCACGACACCACGCGCGCAGTGGCGCCCTCATCGTTTGTTTGGTTATTTCTTTTATTTTAGAATGAAAATGCAGAAAAAAAGCAGGATATGTTGTGCTCCACAATATTATACGTTATTTTATTACAAACAGTAGTTTTACATTATTAAGTTTTATTATAATCCATAAAACAAACGCTGAGGGCGCCATTACGCGCGCAGTGTCGCCTTAACTTCTAAGTGGTGATTATTGCTCATGCGTTATTTCTATGAGAAGAGACTTTTGCCCTGCCGTGGAATATCTGATTGGAGGTTGGAATAACTATTTTTAACTTCTTGGTCATTGGCGCAAATTGGCGCTACTTTCAGACAAAGTTCGGCAAAATCATGTGTTATTTTAATTCAACTATCAAAACCATTTTACCGCGCTACATAGATATAGTTTCGGCGACACTAGCTCTGTGTAACGGCGTCGTTTATCCGATATACGAGAGACGCGATCAGTCGCAGCGTGTTCTGCGATTATACACTTTAATTCATCGTGTGTTTAATTCACTTATACTACGATCTGGATACGTATTTTGTGTATTTGATGGAATGGCGTCGCATTTGCCACTGCTTGAAATTACGAGCATGACAAAAATTTATTTAAAAAAAATTGTTTATTTGCACCTTCAAGTAAAAGATATGGTTTACAATAAAAAGGCCTTAAGTACAGCATGTAGGGGTGCTTGGACAGGAAACCTCCCCGTGTGCCTGTGGGCTGGAATTCCCTTATGGATGCGTCCGGGGGGAAGGCCAGTCACCGGGACGGTGCACCCTGGGGTACGGGCAATGACTCCCCATTAGGTACTGTGTGCCTAAGGGGTCTTGTTGCCCGTATGCCAATATCCTGTCAGAAGTACGCTCCAACGTGTGTCTCTCTGCGCTCTAAGCAGAGACGCACAGCGGCGGAGTAAGAGCGGACTCGGTGTGCACTAACTCTGCCGCCGGGCAGGCAGGAAGAGGCCTTCTCTTTCTGCCACCGTTATTCTCGTAGCCCCGAAGATTGTCAAGGTCATGTCTCTGACTTTTGACGGGGGTCGAGGGTCTTGGCTTAACCGCCCGGGCCGCGAGGAAGAAAGCCTCTATAAAAAATCACCCCAAACCTCCAAGCGGCGGCGCACCGTGAGGGAGGTTGATAGCTTGACTAATGGGTAGCTAAATTAGTCGCTAGTGCGAACCACTAGATTTTGAGATAATAAAAGTTTTTTACTCGTGGGAACAAAAATGGATTCTTTAACAAAAAACAAAAACCGAAGCGAAGAGGAGGGAAGCGATGCGGGGTCGGAGTCCGACGCCGTATCTGGCGCGAAGGGCTCGTATAAGAGCCAAGAGCGCGAAGTGGTTGGGGCGGCTAAGAAGAACCTAGAGTTCTTAAAGAAGCGCCCCAAACCAGGGGATGGCCAGGAGTCTTCCTCGGACGGATGGGTGAGCTCGGCCCGGAAGAAGATCAGCCGGCGGGGTGGGGCCCATGAAAGTGGTGTGGGCAGAGGGCTCGCCACGAAGGAGGCCAGCAAGCCGAGCCGAGCCGGCCCGGCCGAGCCAGAGTCGCAGTTAGGGCCGGTCTCGGCCGGGTCGGAGTCGTCAGGTGGTGAGCCGGACGTCACTGGCGGCTCGAAATCGGAGCGAACGGTCAGGTTCGCAGAGGTCGTGGCAGCCGCTATTAAAAGTGTGGCCTTGAAGAGGACTCAGTCCTCTAAAGACAAGGCCATATCCGCAGCCACGGCCTCCATTATGGCGGCAGCGGAGACCAGTCACATCGGGCCCCTGTCGGACGCAATGTCCGAAATGCGGGCGGAGGTCGCCCGTTTGACAGCCGCCATGGAGCTTCTCCGAAAGGAGAACGCGGAGCTCAGAGCGGACCTGGCTAGGCTTCGAGAAGCCGGCCCCCGGGAGGTGCCACAGGAGGAGGCGCGGCATGGGCAGGTCAGGCCCGTGCCTACTGAGGACCGGGTTCTGGCCCTGGTCCGACGGGAACTGGCTGCCTTCGGGAGCCGGTTTTCCGCCCTGGAGGCTATAGTCCTGCGGCCCCCGCTAGCGGCGAGCCAGCCGGCCTCGGGCCAACGGAAGGCGGCGTCGTATGCCGCCGCCGCGGCTGCCATGGCCAAGCCGGGGTCATCGGGGCAGGTGAAAGGCGGAGCCGTCCCGGAACCCGCGAGGGCCCCAGCCCCGGTGGCGAAACGACCGCCCCCGCCTCCTAAATCCCCTCCGGCTGACGCCGAATGGCAAGTAGCCGGGGAGAAGAGGAAGGCGGGTAAGGCAGCAAGGGCGGCCAAAAAAAAGGAGAGGCGGCAGCGGCGCAAGGAGCGAAGCGTCGCGGCTAGGCTCCGTGCCCCGAAGTCCGCAGCTGTAGTGATCACACTACAGCCGGAAGCGGAAAAGAAGGGCGTGTCCTACCGCGACGTGCTTGCTAAGGCGAGGGCGGCGGTGAACCTCGACGAGCTCGGTATCGCAGATGGCGTCCGAGTAAAGGTCACTGCGACTGGGGCCCGGATGCTGGAGGTCCCCGGTGCGGCCAGCGGCCCGACCGCTGACGCTCTGGCCGAAAGCCTTAGGGCGTCCCTAAATGCGGACGAGGCCCGAGTGTCCAGACCCACCAAGCGCGCTGACATGCGCATACTGGGTTTGGACGACTCAGCGACGGAGGGAGAGGTGGTGGCCGCCGTTGTTAGGACTGGAGGGTGCTCAGCCGAGCAGGTTAGGGTAGGCACCATCCGTCCTGACTTCACGGGGATGAGAACCGTTACGGTGAGCTGCCCCGTGGCGGTGGCCCGGAAAATTACCGGGGAGGGCCAAAGGCTCAAGGTGGGCTGGGTTTCCACGCAGGTGAAACTGCTGGAGCCCAGACCTCTGAGGTGCTTCCGCTGCCACGTAGGCAACCACGTGGGAGCTAAATGCACCTTGGAGGTGGATCGTAGCAGCCACTGCTTCTGCTGTGGTCAGCCCGGTCACAAGGCCGGCTCGTGCAAAGTCACGCCGCACTGCTTCGCGTGTGCGGCAGCAGGCAAGCCGGCCAATCACCGGGCTGGGAGCAAGGCCTGCACTCCACCCGCCAAACCCAGGACCAGCAAGCCCTCCGCCACCGTCGTCACCGCCGCAGCCGCCGCCACTACCACCGCTGCCGCCGCCGCCTCCACTGTCGCCGCCGCCGCAACCACCGCGGCAGGGCCTTCACAGGGGGTTCGGGAGGGGGCTGATATGGAGTGCCAATAATGGCCCCATTACGCCTCCTCCAGGCGAACATCAACCACTGCGCCTCCGCTCAGGATCTGTTGCTCCAGAGCATGGCGCAGTGGTCGATTAACATCGCCGTGGTCGCTGAGCCGTACTTTGTCCCGCCCAGGGATGACTGGGTGGAGGACCTGAGCGGCTCAGTGACTCTAATTTCATCGGCCGCCGCCGGTACCCCGTCCCTCGAGGCGGTCAAGAGGGGACGGAGTTGCGTGGCAGCACGGTTCGGGGAGATTGTCGTGGTAGGGGTATACTTCTCCCCGAACCGAACTCTCGCCGAGTTCCACAACTCCCTTGCGGAGTTGAGAGTCGTCGTCGTCGGGTTCCGTTCCCTGCCTGTGCTCGTCCTTGGGGACTTCAATGCCAAGAATGTGGCTTGGGGTTCCCGGCTTACGGACACACGGGGCAGGATGGTGGAGGACTGGGCTCTGGAGACGGGCCTGGTCACCCTAAACCGGGGTTCTGTCCCCACGTGTGTGCGGATGCGGGGTGAGTCAGTGGTGGACATTTCGTTCGCCAGCCCCGCTCTGTCGCCGCGTATCGTCGACTGGCGCGTCATGGAGGGGGTGGAGACCTACTCCGACCACCGGTATATCCGGTTTGACGTCTCCGCCCAGACCTCGAGCGCGCCGGTCCGACAGGCCCCGAGTGGTCCGCGGTGGGCGTTGAAGCAGCTGGACCGGGAGCTCCTCCTGGAAGCCTCGATCGTGCAGGCCTGGGTGTCACCACCGGACAGGCCTGCTGACATCAATGACGAGGCGGGGTGGTTCCGGGAGGCCATGTCCGAAGTATGCGACGTGGCAATGCCCCGGGTCCGGCACGGACGCGCCCGGCGCCAGGTGTGCTGGTGGTCGCCGGAGTTGACGTCTCTGCGCGACGCGTGCGTTGCTGCGCGACGCCGGTACACCAGGCACCGCAGGCTCCGTATCCGCCCTCCGGATACGGAAGCCATTCAGGCGGAGCTGTACGAGGGATACAGAGCGGCGAAGACCGCCCTCCGAGCGGAGATCCTGCGGGCCAAGGGACTGGCCCGCGAGGAGTCGCTGGAGACTCTGAACAGGGACCCGTAGGGACGCCCGTATAAAATGGTGCGGAACAAACTCCGCCCATGGGCTCCCCCGCTGACGCAGAGTCTCCGGCCCCAGCTCGTGGAGGACGTGGTGAGCGCTCTGTTTCCTTTGCGAGGGGAACATACTCCCCCGCCCATGGCTCCGTCTCCTGCGGTGCCCGATGCGGACCACACAGCCGACGATGACGACGATGCTCCTGAGGTGACCGAGGTAGAGCTGAGAGTGGCGGTGCGCAGGCTGAATGCCAGGAATACCACCCCAGGACCCGACGGCTTACCTGGAAAAGCCTGGGTCCTGGCCTTGGAGGCTCTCGGGCCTCGACTAAGGGGGCTCCTAAGCGCATGCTTGGAGAGGGGCCGGTTCCCACTTCAATGGAAGACGGGGAAACTGGTCCTCATTAAGAAGCCGGGGCGCCCTGCGGACTCTCCGTCCGCTTACCGGCCCATCGTGCTGCTCGACGAGGTGGGCAAGATCTTTGAAAGAGTCATTGCAGACCGCCTCGTCGGGCGGCTGGTGAGGGTGGGGCCGGATTTGGCGGACAGCCAGTTTGGTTTCCGCCAGGGGCGCTCTACGGTGGACGCCATCATGCGCGTTCGAGCCCTCACGACGGGGGATGCTGTGGCCCGGGGTGGGGTCGTCTTGGCGGTGTCTCTAGACATCGCCAATGCCTTCAACACCCTGCCCTGGAGAGTTGCATCAGGGAGGCACTCCGGTATCACCGAGTGCCGACCTACCTCTGTCGCGTGGTCGAGGCCTATCTGACGGACAGGGCCGTCATCTACCCCGGTCACCGGGGAGAGTGGAACCGGCGAGAGATGTCGTGCGGTGTCCCGCAGGGATCGGTTCTGGGACCGCATCTGTGGGACATCGGGTACGACTGGGTGCTGCGCGCCGACCTCCCTGGTGGCGTCAGCGTAGTTTGCTACGCTGATGACACGCTGGTCCTGGCGCAGGGGAGGTCGCACCAGGCAGCGGCAGAATTAGCGGCACGCGGGGTTGCGACAATCATAGAGAGGATCCGGCAATTGGGACTCGTGGTGGCCTTGCACAAGTCCGAGGCCATGTGTTTTCATGGTCCTCGGAACGCGACGCGCCACCATCGGGTTCCCAAATAACGGTAGGAGGGGTTCTCATCGGTGTCGAGTCGACGATGAAGTACCTGGGACTCGTCCTCGACAGCCGGTGGAATTTCGTGGAGCATTTCCGACGTTTGGCTCCCAGACTGGAGCGGGCCGGGGCTGCCTTGGGGCGGCTCCTGCCCAATCTGAGGGGTCCAAACGCCTCCTGCCGGAGGCTCTACGCGTGGGTCGTGCGGTCCATGGCCCTTTACGGAGCTCCGGTGTGGGCGCGTTCCGTGAGGCGACGACCGGTACGTCGATTGAACGCGTCCCAGAGGGTCATGGCCATCCGTTCGGTTAGCCCGGGGATACCGCACGGTCTCCGGGGAGGCGGCGAACCTCCTTGCCGGATTACCGCCATGGGATCTGGAGGCAAAAGTCCTCGCGCACATGTGGGAGTGGCGCGAGGAGGCAGGACGCCGGGGCGTAACTCCGTTGCCGCGAGAAATCGTGGCACGGCGGACAGAGCTCCGGCAGGATCTCATGGCGGCATGGAGAGTGCGATTGTCGCAACCCAGCGCTGGGCACGCCACAATTGCGGCGATAAGTCCCCTCTTTGAGGAGTGGCTGGAGAGGCGCCACGGCGTCCTCACCTTCCGCCTGACGCAGGTCCTCACCGGACACGGGTGCTTCGGGAGGTACCTGTTCCGGATAAGGCGGGAGGAAACGCCCGGGTGTCACCACTGTGTGGATCGCCCGGAGGACACGGTGGAGCATACGGTGGAGGTCTGCCCGGCTTGGGCGGAGCACCGCCGTGTCCTCACGGTAGCGATCGGCGGCGGCGATCTCTCGCGTCCGGCCCTGGTCCAGGCCATGGTACGGAGCAAGAGTGCATGGGAAGCCATTACCTCCTTCTGCGAAGCAGTAATGCTCGTGAAGGAGGAGGCGAGACGCGTGAGGGAGAGGCAAGCTTTGCACCCTCACGCCCCTAGTCGCCGCAGGAGACGCCCTGGGTGTCGGGAATTGGCAGCCGATTCCCGACCACCGTAGACGCGGGCTTGCGGACGGCGAGCAATGGGTAGCTCGCCATCCGGTAAGGACCAAGCCCGAGTCGACGGCGCGTCGTGTTCCACGCGCGCCTCAACGAGATGTCAGCACTATTGACGGGGTCCGCTAGGGCCGATGCCAGCTAGGGTTGCGGGATGTTCGAAAGAGTCACCGTGGCCCCGGCACAGGCAACAAAAGGAACACGGGTGGGTTTTAGTCAGTAAAAGTCTGACACGCCCTCCCGCTCCGCCCAGAGCGGGAGAAGTCATTTGATGATTTCCCATCCACAAAAAAAAAAAAAAAAAAAAGTACAGCATGTAAGAGTAGCAGAAAAAAAAATATAAAAAAATAAAAAATAAATAAGAAAAAGCGGTAAATATTATATTTATTTATTAAAACTTTATGCACAAGTAAAAAGAATACCGTACAAAGGTGAACTTAATGCCTGAGGCATTTTATACCAGTCAACCTTAGGGTGATGCAGAGAGAAAACATGGCAGATGCAGGTGCATAAGGGAGTTAAGTTATATTAAAGTAGCAGTCACTGGTATGTTTCGGGAAATGGTCAAAATCTCTATTCGATCTCGGTTCTTAACGAGCAATCACATTGTCATTACTTTGCTAGTCAAGATTTTGGGAAAATAAGGTTTAAAAGAACTTAATTTTACGTCTTTTGAAAATAAAGATTTTTCTGGGCATAATATGAATAACCAATTATCTTAGTCACTCATTGTTAATATCTTGTAAAATCATTATTTTGGAGAAAAAATACAGACTGGGGATCTACATCTTTTCCATTTCTTTTAAACAATAAAATTTAAATGCAGAAAGTAACAGAAAATAATATGTAATAGCAACAAACTCCATTGTAACACGGGATCCGTCAACAGTTTATGAAGTTTTACTGGAGATAGGTAACGAGTAGTTGTGACTATCGTAAACTTTCAGCATTACACGCGCAGACTTACAGTCGCACGCGCACAATGCGTAGAATTTAAACGTTATTTTAAATTTTATGCATACTGCTTTTGATTTCTGCATTCGGGAGTTCAGAGTAAATATAGTATACCTAGGAGAAATAAAGTTCGGCTGGATTTTAATTTTAATAAAGTAACTTATAGCTAGGAAGTTATTATTCCAATGCCCAGCACTAAATATCCCAGATACTATATCCCACTTTTGGAAACGATTGACGTAGCTTTGCAATACAAGCTTCGTCAATGTTGACACGATCTGCAACAGACAAGAGTGTGTCAAAAATTCAAGGTTACTAGGTCATTGACATCGATGATGGTGTTCTCCTAAAAAGCTAAGAAAAGCTACTGATGATGACATTACAGCTGTCCCAAGGTATTTTGTAATCAAATCTTATATATAAGGTGTATCTATTCATAGACGAAATCTCTTAAGGGGTCATTGTGCTCATCAATATGAACCACTTTTACTATAGGACCAAACCTGAATTCGCGAAAAAAAAAAATCTGTCCCGTACATTTATGTTCGCATAACTCGTCAAAATGTAGGGACCAGCCAGTGGTCTCGAACTTACCGATTCTTCGGTATTTCTACAGATATGGGCTCTGTTCTACCGAACTACCAAAATATAACGATTTTTCTACCATTTCAGTCTGAAATATAACGATTTTTCTACGATTTCAGTCTGAAATCGTAGAAAAATCGTTATATTTCGGTAGTTCGGTAGAACAGAGCCCATATCGGTAGAAATACCGAAAAATCGGTAGGTTCGAGACCACTGGGACCAGCAGATTTTTATTTCGCAATTTCAGGGTTGGTCCCATACTAAAAGTTGTTCATATTGATGAGTACAATGACCCCTTAAGAGATTTCGTGTATGAATAGATACACCTTATATACATAATCAGCCTATAATGTTCCCAGTGCTGGGACACAGGCCTCCTCTCGGTGAGAGGGAGTGGGCTGTATTCCACCACGCGGGCCCAGTGCGGGTTGGTAGATGTCACATGTCATTCAATTTTTGGTTCTAGGACATGCCGGCTTCCTCACGATGTTTTCCTTCACCGATTTGAAAGCAGTGATAATGATATTATTTGCACAAAGTAAAGCGCCTGCCTGGGTTCGAACCCTCGACTCATAAGTCGGGGTAGTTACCACTGGGCGAACATTGCTCTGTCTAATCTTATATGCTACAAAGCCACGCAAAGCTGCACTTGTGCAGACATGATGCACTGCTGAAGATGAATGCCATCTGAGGAAGGTACCATTTAGGTACAATATCCTATCGTTCCTGCCCAACAAAAACACCTTTAAACCTATACCAGGCTTTCTCCAGCATCACCTACATTCGCGATCGCGTTACACAACTGCTTGTACCAGCGCGGCGTGAAGTAAACACGTCACCGCGACAGGTCTGCACGGGACACGAACCCCCGACACGTACAGATACTACCGTATCGGGTTACTGATTTAGTGCGGCGTGTCGTCACAACGTGGCGGTTAGAGAGAGGGCATAGTAGGAGATGTAGCGGGCTGAGGAGCGGTAGCGGTTTACTGATACCTACGAGTTTTGATAAGAAAGATTTTCAGTAAACATTTTTTCTGTGTAAACTCAAAGACAAAATCTTAGTCATTGTATGGGAAATATTATTACGACTGCGGCTAAATGTAAATGTTTTTAATAAATTATATAACATAACATCACGCCTGTAATCTCCGAAGAGATAAATGCAAAGGAATTACACCCACATTTCACCAGATATGTTTAAGTCCCATGTAATAGGGGGCGAGCCTATTGCCATCAACCGGGCACAAATCAGACTCCGGGCTGCTACTGAGTAATTTCTGATGGAAAAACCTAATAACACTTTGCCCGACCTGGGAATCGAACCCAGGACCTCAAGCTCAGCAGTAGCGCTTGCAACCACTAGACCAATGGGGCAGCCATTATACCAACGAGCCAGTTAAATTAATTAGTTCAATTAAATAAATATGTATTATTAATTTGATATTTCTCGGGACCCCAGGGTCCCGGACCTTTAGAAGGCATATGAGGGGCCGAAGCCAACTCGCAGAGGCCCGTTAGACGCTTTCAATAGAAATGAGGCACTAACCGACGATTATCCCTGTGCGTACTATGCAAGTGCACCCAAGGACAACCCCCGGATGGTGTAGGACTATTGCAGAATATGGAGACAAAAAAAAATTGGGCTATGGGTTTGGATGGCTAAAGTGGACTGGTTATCTAAAACTATGGAAGGACTATGGCCCCTGCCTGACCAATGTGTGATTAATACAATACACGGATAAAATGGCAGGGGGTGACTTGCACACTCAACAATGGGCCCCCGGAAACGGTGTCTAGCACATAGTGTCGTAGCGACAAGAGGGCAACATGTCTTGAGGTGCTTAAGAGGAGTGGAGAGGTATTCCACGGCTATCAGGATAATCCCGGAAGTACGGTCAAGATCCCTACCAGCATCTTACTGGACTACTTCCTTCCTCCGAGCACGTTTGCTCTTGCGAATCTATATTAATAATTATTATAATTAAATGATTACACAACAATTAAACCATCATCGACCTTTATGCTTATGTTGGTTAAAACTTTATGAAAAGGTTTGGAAATCAATGTTCTCAACTAATTTTTTAGACCTATGTATCCTGCTTATGCGTATGAAGCTTCATGAAAAGCGGTTCATTCATTTCGAAAAACAAGGACTTGAAAGTTTGTAGGAAATGCAGTACGTCGTAAACACAAGTTAATTCTAAAAAGAGCCTTTGTATCAAAATTATAACGAACTTGATGGTTATAAATTAATTATTGCTATAAAACAGTGGTGTATTTCATACAAAGCACGATGGACAGCATTGCAATAACCAAAATACGTTTGGGACATTTTTGTAACACAGAATCTCCGTTTCTCCTTTCAACATAACCTAACTCTTACACACAAAGGGGCTTGTAGGAAACAAGATTAAACGTTGTATGTGATAGTTTATTCGGGACTTTATTTTCACTACACTATTTCGTATCACTTCGCGGTTTAACGCGAATTTTTATGTTCACTTTAAAGTGTGTTTAAATAAAGACGGTTTAAGCCTAAGGGACAATGGAGCTGCTATAAATTTTGTGCGGTTTTTGACCAACTTTGTGACAGTGTTGTGTCTTGATGCACACTTTTGTTGCAAACACGTTTCGTTATAATCGAAACGTGTAAAAACGTATTATCAGGGATCGGCATAAGTAGATTATATTTACCTAAACTTCGAGGGAGTAAGTAACATAGAGTGAATAATACCTCCTCTGAAATCAAGGAATAATGATAATGACGAAACAACGGCACATAAACCAGCCAACTTACTTTTATATTACCTTTTGAAAACAAAGTATTTGAATTTCACACAATTATATTACTTGTTAACTATATAGAAAGTCCAATAGATAGTTCGTGATTTTTAAATTCCGGGTTTTTAGAGGAGGTATTATCCATTCTATGTTACTTACTCCCTCGAAGTTTAGGTAAATATATATTCTACCTATTCCGATCTGTGATTATAAGTATGGGTGATTCTCTTCGCAACTACATAAATATATATTTTTTTAAATGTAGGTTTTACATCACCAAACCTTACCTTGGACCAAATATCATGGACATAAAATATGTGACACCGAAAATGATAACTGACAATGAATCTTCATTGTCCAAAGTTTAATTTTATATCGATAAAATTAAACTTTGGACAGAGAGAAGTAGAAGGAGAGTAAGGAAGCATTGGTCCAGCGGTGGGACAATAATGGCTAATAAAAAAAGTCAAAAAATCAGTTGTAACAATGAAGCTCATCGATGACATGAAGTCTATATACAACATGTCCCGGAATTAACGCACAACCTCTTAAGGGATCATTGTAATCATCACTACGAACAACTCTTACTATGGGACCAAACCTGAAATCGCAAAAAAAAGATCAGATGTTCCCTACATTTTGACGAGTTATGCGAACATAAATGTAGGGAGCAGCTGATTTTTTTCGCGATTTCAGGTTTGGGCCCATAGTAAAAGTCGTTCATAATGATGAGTGCAATGACCCCTTAAGAGGTTGCGCGTTAATTCCGGGAGATGTTGTAGATTCCTTAGAGCTTGAAAATACATGCGTGTCCAAAAGTTGTGAAACAGAAGAACACCTTTGCAAACCTATTGACCCTCATTAAACAAAACACTCCCATACCCATTAAAAATATAATTTAAGATAAACCACATATCCCAATATTGGCAAACACCGAATATTGCCTTACCTAATACACGGCTGGCAATAACAAACAACGCAATGCCTCGCCTCCATACACTAGAGCAATAAAGCCGTATGGTGCCCGATTTGATAAGATTATCCGACACATAAATTTGTCAGTGATCTGTCTAGGGCACCCGCCAACGTTGTCTATCTAGCGCCAAGGTGTATGTATGTATGAGCAGTGTATGTTGAAACTGCAGATCGATTTTGTAAGTCACAACTTTATTGGTTGGCTGTTTGTGTTTCGATTTCCGTTTGGGTTGCGTGGGTTTTGGAGAATTTGGTGGTGGGATATGGTGCTGATTCTTTTCAGTTTTTACAATTATTCATAGGGTGTTATATATTGACAAACAAATGACTGAGAGGCTGGTGTATTATTAATCTTTTTTTAATGATTTAAATTTAATTTTAATTCAATTTTAATTTTATTAAAATTATTAAATAATTGTTTATATATCGCACCTTCAGAATAGTAGTGACTTAACTCAATCTAAGAAAAAAATCTAAGAAATCGAGTTACGATCTTTTTTTACTCATATTTCACAAAAGATAAACTTAATACAGAAATCAAATAATTGATAGGTTTTCATACAAAATTAATTAATTAAATCAGTTCAAAGTTCAAATCATCATCAGTTTGCAGTTTCAAAACTTTGTTTTCGTTTTCCCAAAAAAAAATATTTTTTGAGATACGTCACTACTGTTCTGAAGGTGCGATATATATTTATTGTGATTAAAAATTTTATTTTTATTTCCAATTTACAACATAATTATGATCTAAAGGCCCACTTGCATGTTTATTCGGGTTAAATGAATAAATGTAGAGTTTGTAAACTCCAAGGGCCCACTGGCGTGAAAAATTTAACTCAGAGTTAGTTGCTAACACGAGGTCAAATTGACAGTTGGTCATACAATATTGTCAAGTTAACCTCGTGTTAGCAACTAACTCTGAGTTAAGTTTTTCACGCAAGTGGGCCTAACATTTTAACTCTTCTTACGCGTTGCGCCACTAAAAGTAATACCGGGTAAGATAACCTGATATTAGTATTTTTTGTGTTGGGAACACTGCAGTTCAATTGACGAAACATAAAATACGATTGCAGTGTCTATGGCCTGATATGTAATCCGACCAAAGATGAATTAACGAACAATGAACGTAAATTTTATACCCATCTCTTTTACACTACATTACCTCATAACGTCAATTTATTTTGACATGACTTACACCAACCCAGAGTTTAGCGACGTAACTCTCCCACATCGGTGGGTTTAATATTTAAAAGTTTAATTCTAGGTTTACCTCTAACTCTTGGTGACGCAAGATGATTATTTGATTATCCCTGAGTTAGCTGTTAACTCCGAGTTAAATAGGATAACCCATGAACACGCAAGTGGGCCTAAATGTATTGAAATAAATGATTTTTGAATTTGATTTTTATTTGAATAATTAAATTAGCAGTACATTCGAATGTTGACGCAAAATGGAAAGCAATTACTTAAAGACGACAGATCTTATGTATAGTCTCAGATGGAGGTTTATAAACTATCCAGTCTTCCCAAAGATCTCACAGAACGCAGCCTATCCTGCCACTAACCGACTGATGATGATGCCAATTTTAGCTAAGACATATCATGAACCCAGGCCCAACAATATAGTGTCATCATGTTTAGTAACTGCACGGGCTTAAGAAGATAGCCACACTCTGAAGGCGGAAGGCAAAGAACGGAGAATTCTAACGCAACTTTTGATAGGCCCGCATTCAGCAGTGGACAGCGATACGCTGCCCTGAACGGCAAGTCTCTAAATTCTGCTCCACCAGCCGTAAAACAAAAAGGCTCGTATTATTTTACATTTGCTAACAAAAGCGAGAAAAGCAAAACAAACTAAATATCTGTTGTGGCTGTAAGTCAGAGTTGCGCCACGCTAACGGCGCGTGCACATGAGTTAGTACTGCATTAGCGTCCGAGATACGATATCTTAACGCCTTGCCTACGAGCACTAGGCAGGTGATGGGCAGTAGTTGAAGTTTGGAAGATACAGTCTTATCTCACGGAACTTCAAAAAAAAAATGATCTGAAAAGTATCCATTTTTACGCGTAACGCTAAAGTTTGGATGGACAAGATGCTATTCATCGGAAGTTATTGTGATAATGATTTTTCCCTCACCATATTCCAACAGAATACTCCAAGGGCCCTGTTAACCTCCTCGTGAGATCCCTGAGGTATCCATATGCGCTGAGAACAACCCTCGTAACTTTTTGGTCGCCGGGAATACCTTTCAACCTTCTCCAGATTACAGCCAAAAAGTGGCTTGTGGGAATTGATGGGTCGACTCTTTTCCTAGAGTATACTAAGTACATACAGGGTCAAATTAAATTAGCTAGCGAGACTGCAGACGTGATGGATATCTATATCTAAACATGATAAAACAAGAAAGAAATTAATTTGATGATGTTTTTTTTGGGGTCATCAAGTGTAGTCACTATATAAAATCAATCTGCATAGCCTTTTCCCATCTATGTTGGGGTCGGCTTCCAGTCTAACCAGATGCAGCTGAATACCAGTATTTTACCATGAAGCGACTGCCTATCTGACCTCCACAACCCAGTAACTGGGTAATACGATGCCCTTTGGTAAGACTGGTTGTCAGACTTTCGGGCTTCTGACGACCCGTAACGACTGTCAAATATCCACGAATGACAGCCGGGACCGACGGCTTAACGTGCTTTCCGGAGCACAGAGGAGTCTTGGTATGTAAAGATGGTCACCCATCCACGGACCAACCCCGGCAAGCGTATCTTAATCTAATGGATCGACCCGTGCGGCTGTTATTACTTAGCCATGTAGTATTATATCAATTTAAAAAAAAAAACTGATTTTTAAATTGACATAATGTAGTCACTATACTTACATCAGTTTAAAAATCTGTTTTTTTGTGTAAACTTCACGTCACATCACATCTGTGAAGATATCGATATATCTCAACACGATAAAACAGATTGTATCAACTCGCACTTCAAGTAACAATACTACCAGCGGTCATTTACCCAAAAAAAAATAATCCTGAAATATTTTATTTTTTTTATTTTGTTGTGTTCAGATATCGATACCCGTCACGTCTGCGGAGTTTCACTAGCTAATTTAATTTGACCCTGTATATCAAAGACTAAAGCTACACAAAATCGCACAGACTTCGACTACTGCCCACACTTCCAACCACCCCAAGCACTTGGCAGAAATAGTTGTAACACTCCGTACATAACATAAACATTGTGAGTTCATGTGATAAATACCGGTTATGGTGAACAGTGATTATGTTTCAGATCTAGTTCCCTTATTTATGGTTAAAACGATAACCCTGATTTGTATATGATTGGTCAGCCAATGATATATATGGTATTTGTAATGTATTGCCTAGATTTGGGCGCGTTTTAAAAGCTGACCGATAGGAAGTTTGCGTTTATCTCTGTGCCTACTCTAGTTGGTTTATTGCTGTTAGGAATCATAGAATTTTGATATTTTTGACTTCTTAAGATTGCAATAACAAATAGATATCGGTTTGATATTGATTAGAAATATTCTATCATAATGGAGGAAGTATTCCACGAGTATTTCTCAGTAGCAGCCCGGAGTCTGGATTTGTGCACGGTTGATGGCAAAAGGCTCGCCCCCTATTACATGGGACTTAAGGCGAAAGTGTCAGGGTAGCCCGCGAAATTCAAATTTTCTTCCGTTTTTTTGGAATTTGCAGGTCATCAGGTCGCGGGCGGCGCATAACTGGCGAAATGTGAGTGTAGGTATTATAAGTATACCTCTGCTTAATCTTACGGGGAATATAGGCGTGATGTTATGTTATTCCACTGACTTATGCTACTGTAATGTATCTCGTGGCTACAAGGGAGAAGATTGAAGGAAATGCGGAAATTATTATAATGATAACCTAAAACTTATGACAAATAATTTGCCTTATATGATCCATTCATTGCTACTACACATATGTACATAAACTCACGCCTTCTTCCCATGGGGGTAGGCAAAAATTACAGAACGCCACCTGCTACGATCCTTACATACTCCTTTTGCCTCGTTTACGTTCATACATCTGGTCATACACGCACGCCGGTTGCCAGTACTACGTACCTGACTTTTTTGCAGAACATCACCAATAAGGTCAGTGTGCACTTTCATGCGACATGATGCATTCGACTTTCACTTAAGCAAGGCATATAATACCTACCTACTTATGTCCCAAGACTACAAAATACATAAGCACATCAATTACCACCACATTACTCTCCTTAAGAGGGCTGTCGCAATTCGCCTCTTTCGCTTAAATGAAAAGATGTTTTTTTTTTCAAAAATATAAATTAAATTGGCAAACTAATAAATAATATTAGAGAGGCATGAGGAACAGGGAGTAAAGTTCACTCACCCTCCATAGAAAATGGAGGATCCTCCGACCAGACGGGTGTTGTGTCTGGTGGGCTACTGCCCGACGGTTGATGTCGGGATGTTGTATATATGCCAGTCGCGCGGTAAACTCTGATTGCGCGATGCAGGACTTTGCATGACGTCAGTGTGACGCGTTCCATTGTGGCGATGTAGATATGTCGCCACAATATTAATTTAATAGGTAATTTTATTAAAAAAACACATTTTTATTCTGGCATTTATTTAACACGCCTCAAAAACAGATCAAAATACTTACTGAACTAAGTTTATTAGATAACACAATAGAAATGTGTATTTCATAATTACCTATTCAATTAATATTATTTATTACTTCGCCAATTGATTACATGTTTCAAAAAAGCATCTTTTCACTTAACATTCTTAAAAAAATTGGACCCGTGTGAGCGAGAGAGGTGACAAAACGCGACAGCCCTCTTAAAAACCCACACACTATAAGAAAAGCACCTCCACAAACACGCACACAAAAAACAAATGAAACACACCATTCCCGTTCATTCCCATTCATTCTATTCAGTGCAGCACAGTTTTTTCACACATTATTCTACACAGCCGGGGCTATTACGCACGACATAGTCATAATGCCCGTAATGGGCGGGTAATAGCCCCTTTACGCCACTCCAGGTGTTACGTGTGCATGAATACCCTCTTAAAAAAAGGCGCTAGTGTGAAATATAGCGTGTCTAGAATTTCTCCAGACTCTAAGCTGGTGGAAGAATTTTTTGCAGCATTTTTCGTCGAGTTTTATGAATATTTTTCGAGTCTGGAAACGGGGTTAGGATGTTTACACGTTTTTTTAAGATGAGAATGTAGATGTTTTATGCACGACAACATCTTATTGTATGACTGACGGTGATACTCGAATAGGAGTAACGTGAAGCAATAAAAAAATACCGCGATACCTACCTTATGACATATTACCACTTTTGAAAGACTAAAGCTACTGCTACACGGTCGCCAACCGCGTCCCGACAGAGGTGACCTTGGTGGTTTACGACCAAACATTGAAACAGCTCTGCCGGTCGCCAATCAAGGTCAACTCTGTCGGGGACGCGGTTGATGACCATGTAGCACGCGTTTTAGGGCGATCACATTTTAATGTCAGTAAACAAGAAGACGCAGTATTGATTTAACAACATTAAAAGTAAATCTAATAAAAAAGGTACAGACCACATGGTAGAATTCAATGTGGTCAGCGCGTTCTAGTCTTAATATATTTCCAGTTGCTTCATCGGCTAGATTCACATTTCATGAAACTTGTGGTCATAAGAAAGCGTGTAACTATTCAAATCTTCTAAAATATGTGATGTATACCTGGACTATATGAACAAAGACAGTTGGTAAGTACCTATAGCGTTTAAAGTAAGGATCGTATCACGTAGTTTTCTGCCCACCTCCTTGAAAGCTTGTCATAATATTATGACACGGCGATACCGGCTCTATAGTGTATATTGCCTTAATCTGTAGTTCTTCCTACGCAAGTTATAATACTAAATTGGATTCAGCTACTACAATGTCCGCAGGCGGCCATAGAAACAGTGTTCAGTACTTGTGCCTGTTTTAGAATAATATTGTGTTGGTGAAGATTTGTACAGGTTTGGATAGGTTGAGTGTGAGTTGTTACGTGAGTGAGGAAGATCGATGTTGGGAAAATTTATGGCGTTATAAGATAATTTTATGATAATCTTTACGAAACAAAAATGGAGCATCGGGTAGCAACAAAACCTGTGACGTCACATTAGTAACTCTATCTGAGTTGTATGCCCTGATAGCATAGGTAAAGTTAATGATCTCCAATCGAATCGAATCAACAACAGTGATAGCCCAGTGGTGTGACCGTCGGACTGCCAAGTTATAGGTCTCGATTTCGAACCCAAGACACGCACCACTGACTTTTTGGATTAATCTGCGTATTGTATAATTGTCAATTGGTTAAAAAACGGTGAAGGAAAACATCGTGAGGAAACCGGTATGCCTATTTTTTTTTTTGGATGGGAAATCATCAAATGACTTCTCCCGCTCTGGGCGGAGCTCGAGGGCGTCTCAGACTTTTACTGACTAAAACCCACCCGTGTTCCTTCAATTGCCTGTACCGGGGCCACGGTAACTCTTTCGAACATCCCGCGAAAACCGGTATGCCTGAGAGATATTTCTCATGAAGCGGCATATGAAGCCAAGTCAGAGGCTCATGGGTGGCATAAAAACTCTGGCACCAGGTTGGTCACTAACCACACGAAAAAGAAAGAAAGATCTCCAATCCAAAATAAAACTTTTGAGAGACAGGCATCACCTCACGTTAACCGCTTTATGCTCCTCCTGGAGACACATGGATCAACCGCTAAACAAATGACTATCCTGTATTTGGGTAAATATGACATTACAGTGTACGTATTGGTTCACTAATACCCATTAGGGCGGATTTCACCAATAAAACTGAACGCGATCAGCACATTTAAACTACGTTCAATAGCTGTCAATGTCATTATTTTCTTTGAAATATTGACTCTGACAGCTCTTGAACGTGGTATAATGTGCTGATCGCGTTCAGTTTCATTGGTGAAACCAGTCCTTAGAATACATAGTGTAACTATGTTTTTTTTTATAGTACTACAGTCCTATGAAGCAATTTATACTGTACACCTACTATCTGTAGATTTTATTCAGGCGAGGCGGAGACCTGAAAACGCCACCAGAGGAAAAAGGAAGAAAGGAAAATATGTAATGTTTTAATATTCCCATCCGTCATGACGCGTTTCAAGGTACAAGCGGTAGCGATTAAATTTATATCAAGTAGTATAAATTGTGTTAGAGGCATTGACAGCTATTCTGTACGGTTCTACGTAGTGTGAATGATGGAAACTGCTTTTATATTTGTTGACAGTGACAAAATTCCGATTCTCAGGCTAATTTGAATTAACTTTTTTTGTGATCTAGATTTAGTTACTTACTATTTGAATGTCGCCAAAACCAAGGCTGTGCATGGCTAAATGTGGTTACTAATAGGCAAGTAAAATCAGTTTATTCTGGTAACTGTCTTTGACGAGACCTTTATGGTTAGCAATTGACTTTTATGAGCTGACAAATCACCAGTCCACACCGAAGTTAGTTTACAACAGCCCTCATCATCATCATTATTAGTGTTCCAGCAGCACAGGCCTCTCCCACCGCACGTCATTCAATTCGATCCTCGGCTACTCTCATCTCACTCACACTCACTGTAATAATACCAGCGTATTATAATCCCACTGCAGGGAAAAGGCCTCTTCTCATACAGAGAAGGTGAGAAGGTACGAGCATTGATCACCACGCTTGCTCAAGACGGATTGGCTGTTACCCACGGCTTCGCCCGCGTGTATGCCAATACTTCACTATTTGTATCGGATTTTGTTCACAATTTCATGGGTTTTCATTATTGTTTGCGTGGAAACGTAAATTGTTTTCTAAAATAAAAGTAGCCTAAGTTACTCCTTATAACATCAGCTATCTGCCAGTGAAAATCCCGTAAAAATCGGTCCAGCCATTTCTGAGATTAGCCGGAACAAGCAGACAGACAGACCGACAGAAAAATATTAAAAAGTTGTTTTTTGCTATAGTAAAAAGTCATTTAGCAAAAAGCTGTTATTTTGACATTAAAAACAGACACTTCAATTTTATTTAATTGTATAGATAAGTCCAGGATTCCTCACGATGTTTTTCCTAAAATAAAACCCACCATTCACACTCCTTTAACTTGCACCGCACCAGTGTGACGTGCGGACGTGTCATTAGTCGGTTGATGAATGCCGCGCGTTAATGCGCCTCCCATTCAAACAGACGCGTCGGACTACACGGTTTGCCTACTTATTCTGAAGTCTGACGTCATTTGTCATTGTGTGGCTTGTCGAGATGTCGGCAGACCACTTGTGTGGTGGCAGGTGTAACGTATGTGGTACAATTGATATGTTATTGTTAGAGATAGTTATGTTGTCACTGACTTGTCTGTTTCAAACAACCATTCTTGGAATCGATCATCTATTCTCTTAAGCATCTTTTTTTACAATAATTAGGTAACATCTATGCGTCGTTGAATTAAAACAGAGCAAAAACAGCTCGCAATATTTTGGTTCCTCAAATGGGTCATCCATTCAAGTATGGAACACCCATTTTTAGGCTTTTATAGTATTAACTTTGTAGTTACCGATCGGTAGTGGAGACGTCAAATGAACAGGAATCCTCCAAATAATTTGCGTTTCATTGCTAGTAGAACGACATTAGCTGTCACACTGCTCTATCTTTGCCAATTATTGATTAATGTTAATATGGCGATGTTGGGTTGGTGCTTCACTTTTAATGACACACAGGATGAGCCCCTGCGATCTATACCTACAAACAAACACACATCAATCCATTCTTATTTTCATCATCATTAAATTTCTTTTAAAACATTAACAGAATAGGGACGCAGAAGACTAAAAACGTGTGAATTAAAAAGATTTTTATGTTAAATGCGTTAATGCACGACTCAATGTACACTGCTGTTTATTTTTATATCAATTTCATATTTATGTTGACACGTTTCAGAGATGAAATGTCTGGAGTAATTAGAAAGTTTTTGTTCCGGAAAATGTTTCAAGGAAAACACATCTTTGTGGCACGTGTATATGATGTATAGAATCTCACGTGCTCTGCTCCATCTAGTTTTCTGAAGTCACATGGCGATGTCGTAAGTAAGCTGACAATAAAGGTAATTAAATAAAACTATATACAATTTTGTAAAAAATGCCACTTAGGCAAGTCGTTTTCGACTACACTATAACCAAGTTTTAAGTGTCAAAAATTCATTGATACTGAATCGATCAGGGGACGTCGTTGTTTATTATTACTATTAAGCGAGGAATGAGCGTTATTTTGATCACAGAAACGGACGGCTTTTTTAAGCACTGAATAAATTACCCGATGAATTTTTCTGGTAGATTAAGTGCCTCCACCAAACAACTAATGCAGGCGACGATAACTGAATTTGAAGATCACGTCAAAGCGAGTATGTTAATGATTTGGAAAAAATATATGTAAAAAATATCTTTTGTTTTATGTATAATAAATTAATAATGCGTCTAATTTGGGACAGCGCGTCTTGCTGGGTGAGTCGTATTACTGAGTGGTCGTACGACGCGTTGCTCGCGACTCAAGGCCGTTGGCATATATCTGTGTCTTAAATGCTTTCACTAACCAATGATGTTTACCCTACACAAATGAAAGGCAATATAAAACCTATTTATTACGACCATCACCACATCTTAGCAGTACATTTTCCGTGTCATTAGCCACACTTGTAGGCGTCTAAGCGTGTCGAAGGCTGTACGCGTCAGACCGGACAGTCACATGCGAAGTGTATGTCCTTAGTTTTTATGGTTTCGTTCAGTTGTTTGTGTACGGATTTGTGAGTTTTAGGGTTATTCAACAACATGGATTTACAGTCTGTTTTAGCCTTTTGTTGGACTTGATGACTTTTTGAACCAATAATATGTAAAAAAAAAATGGTTTGGAAAGAACTAATAATGTTTTGTTGATTTAGTAGTTTTTTTTTTAACTATTATAGTCGTTAATCCAAATAATAATGTGTGTATAATGTGTGTGTGTGTGTGTATGTGTGTGTGTGTTAATGGTTAAGGTAGGTACTAGGTAAGTCCACCGTAGGCGCGGGCTTGCGGACGGCGAGCAATGGGTAGCTCGCCGTCCGGTAAGGACCAAGCCCGAGTCGACGGCGCGTCGTGTTCCACGCGCGCCTCAAAGAGATGTCAGCACTATTGACGGGGTCCGCTAGGGCCGATGCCAGCTAGGGTTGCGGGATGTTCGAAAGAGTTACCGTGGCCCCGGCACAGGTAACAGAAGGAACACGGGTGGGTTTTAGTCAGTAAAAGTCTGACACGCCCTCCCGCTCCGCGCAGAGCGGGAGAAGTCATTTGATGATTTCCCATCCACAAAAAAAAAGGTACTAGGTAAGTAGGTACTGTTACCTATCTGTTATATGACAGATAGGTTATAATTCTAAGAAGGAATCAGTTACTGATAACTGATTCCTAACAAAAAACAATAGTGCATTAGCAAAAATGTTGCATTATTTTGGTCTGTTTAAAAATTAAATATTCGACCTCAACTTGCTTTGTACATCCTAATTCCAAGAGTTGATGAGACATCGGCATAACTAGTAGGTACTTCAAAAGAAAGGGCAATAACCAAGCATGTTTTTAAAAAGGTTTGGACAACTGAGGGTATTTTTTAATTTTTTTTATTATGCCGTAAACAAAGTATTTTCTTGATTTTTAAAAGTTTCGTAAACTTGAATATGGCGTAGAATATTTCTCTGATGACACAGATGCTTGGGAATTATTTTTTTTGAGTAATGACACATCACATAAATAAAAAATAATAGTATAACAGCTTTTACTGGACACTATTAAAAATTAATTGAAAAAAAAAATGAGTATTATTGTTAAAAACTTTAGAGTTAAAAAAAAAATACAAGGAACAGACTTCGTCTAAGACAAGTTTAGCTTAATAAGTTCTAAATGGTCTAAGATATCACCCCTTCAGGCTTTGCACCCATCTACCAAACATCCTGCATACTTACATTCTTTGAAACATCTTTCAAGTTTAAATCAGTACGCTAGCATTATGTTTAAGTTAGTCTTCGATAGTTATTTCTGTTGTACCTAGTAATAATTCGAAGTATGTATTTTGCTACAATTTGACGAATAAGTTGAGAGGTATGTTGTTAGTTATAGCCTAAAGCGAAACATAACTAGATAATTTATCAACGTTGATATGTTTGTTTAGTAAATTCAATATAATTTGAACTAAAGAGTTTTTCAATAAGGGCGGGTCGATGTTGAAATGGAATAAAACAAACTGTGTGTAAGGTATTAACGAAATTCTTTTTTTATTTGAAAGCCATTATTTATGGGTTATAACATCGTTATCGTATCAACGGCGAGTGCTACAGATCAATGATAACCAATTTCTTTTGGCCCGAATTGAACGATGTGGACGTGGACGACATGTGGTTCCAGCAGGACGGCGCTTCGTGCCACACAGCGAACGCCACGCTGGATATTCCGCATGAACGATTTGAGGGTATGGTAATCAAGTTTTATCATTAGGACGTGCTGCTCATTCGTGAATCTTGCCATCAGATTTGGCATCAGTGATTGAATATTAAACAAAAGTGAGGAGCTCGTGACTAAGTAATAACAGCCGCACGGGTCGATCCATCAGGTTAAGCTACGCTTGCCGGGGTTGTCCGTGGATGGGTGACCATCTTTACATACCGAGACTCCTCCATGCCTCGGAAAGCACGTTAAGCCGTTGGTCCCGGCTGTCATTCGTAGATCTTTGACAGTCGTTACGGGTCGTCAGAAGCCCGAAAGTCTGACAACCAGTCTTACCAAGGGGTATCGTATTACCCAGTTACTGGGTTGTGGAGGTCAGATAGGCAGTCGCTCCACGTAAAATACTGGTATTCAGCTGCATCCGGTGAGACTGGAAGCCGACCCCAACATGGTTGGGAAAAGGCTAGGCAGATTGATTGATTGAATATTAAACAAAAGATTTGACAGATCCCACCAAAACAGCATGGCCACCACAGACTATCAACTTCGACCTGGCCCTATTGGAAAACCCTTTAGAATGAGACGTACAATCACCATAATAATTAAGCTGACTTTGGCGCAATGGTATTATATAAGTATAAGACTTTATTATTCCAGAATCATAACGTTCAATGTATGTTTGAAAATTTTCAACTCGCAAGTAGAGCTCTATTGCTGTTAGTGGTTTTCTTTTCTATCGTCATTTATTTCTAAATGACTTAGTAGTTATGATTTATTTACCAATAATATTTTTTGACTGTGAGTAGCCATTGGTAAGTGAAACGATTCGTTTGTACTTATAGAAACCGGGCACACTACAATCCAACTAAAAGTGCTACCAATATACTCCAGTTTGACCACCCTATTTACCGACAAGCAGTGTAAATTAATACCAAGAAAGTAATTATAAGACTACCGATTAGCTAAATCAAACCTCGTAATAACTTGTAACGATTAGTTGGTCACCTGAAAATTAAACGTATTAATCATTTTGTAAGGCTTACAAATAATTTATGGCTAAACAGTTTACACATTGGAATCTACACAGTAATTGATTTGTACCATATTAGGCACAATCAAATAATTGGGAGTGGTGTATGCAGAATGCAACCAATACTTAACTCAGTAAGTAGGTAGTTTACTTTTGAAACAAAGCTAGTTACAAGAAACTGATTGTAGTATTACACCATTAACAAGTTACAAAAGAAAATGTTTACTAAAAATTGTAGCTGTGAAGGAGGTAAGTTCTCATAAAAGTATTTTATGAATGAACCACCCCTGCTTCGCCTTCACGTGTCCAAACATCGAGATGTTTGTGCTATATCTAGGTTATTTATAACTGCATTATACACATAAATATTCTACATGATGATATAAATTCTCAATGATGGTGAAAATCGCATCAAAATCCGATGCGTAGTTTAGAAGACCAGCGCGGTCACCAAACAGACACGAAAAGGGTCTTGAATTAAATATCTGTAGATACACATTGATTTAAAAAGTACTTTGGAACATTTTACCCCATTGTGGAACAACAAAATGCGTGTAGGATTTTATCATCAGTTTTTCTGATATCAAAACAATAATGCAGCATAGTAGATACTAACCATTTACCAATGTTGCTTATGACCTTACTCTATACACATTCACAAACACCATTCTCAAACAAAGCTGTTGATCAAAACATTCTTTCGAGCAAGTTTTCAGCCACGATTAGAACAATAAGTCTGATTCATGCCATATCAGGTACAATCAAAACGGGGCCGCTGTACGCAGGTATGCTAGGATCACATAATAAACGTCTAAATTATTTTATACTTCTTTTAAGACGTTTTTATCGATTAATAATCGAAAAATAAAAATAATTTGCTAGAAATTCGTTTTCTTACACAACGCACCTACAAGTACCGGGCATTAATGAATATATCGGTACTTAAAAAAAATATATATTAGCCATAGGATAATAATTACCATAGTGGCCCAATTCACTACTAGCAAAGCTGTTGTTACAAAACATTCTTTCGAGCAAGTTTTCAGCTACAATCAGAGCAATAAGTCTGATTCATGCCATATCAGGTACAATCAAAACGGGACCGCTGTATGCAGGTATGCTAGGATCACTTATTAAACGTCTACATTATTTATGTCCTTACAGATTCGGTCTAATTGTAATGTGCGCAGACTTGTGCCGATTTATCAGTAGCTCTGTGCGAGAATTTTTGTGGGGTGGAGTCGGTGTTGGTTGTAAAGAATTTGGATTACTTTGATCTTACTTAAAATAATTGAGTATTATAGGTAGTATTTAGGTATAAATAGTAGGTTCTGTGGTTAAGGTCTAGTCTTTCATGCACAAGGTTGTGGATTCAAATCCAGGCAAGTATCAATGTGACTTTTTCAATACATATGTTATTTCTGAATTTATCTTGGACATTATTGACTAAGTAATAACAGCCGCATGGGTTGATACATCAGGTTAAGCTACGCTTGCCGGGGTTGGTCCATGGATGGGTGACTATCTTTACATACCGAAACTCCTCCGTGCCTTGGAAAGCACGTTAAGCCGTTGGTCCCAGCTGTCATTCATGTATCTTTGACAGTCGTTACGGGTCGTCAGAAGTCCGAAAGTCTACCACGGAGTATCGTATTACCCAGTTACTGGGTTGTGGAGGTAGTCGCTCCATGTAAAATTCAGCTGCATCCGGTTAGACTGGAAGCCGACCCCAACAGGGTTGGGAAAAGGCTAGGCAGATTGACTGACATCGGTGAAGGAAAACATCGTGAGGAAACCTGGACTTATAGTTTATATAAGTCTGGAATTGCCAACCGCCTTGAGCAAGCGTGGTGATGAAGCCTTTGGCCCTTCTGTGGGACATTAATAGGCTGGTATTACCTATTATTATTTATACTAGGTATTATCGTTTATTATGTCTAAGTCAACATACATGTGTTATGCGATTTTTTGTTTCTAAACTAAGTTTGCATACACTAATGCGATGTTAATTGAGAGTCACTTTTTTAAAAGTTAAAACTGCTATAGGCGTGTTGAGCGTTTTTTGGTAGGGGAAAATCTTACAAGTTCGCGATATGTGACATGCTCACGTCACAACTCTAATGTGACCTGTTGCGACAGACTGGCTACGCACAGCGTCCCGTGAAGGTATATGTTAATGTTTTAAGTTTTCACTACTGTCGGCAGTCTATAACTGCCTATTTTTTCAGGTCCGAGTTCTGCTAACAAGTTCTGTAGTCTAAAAATATCTATTATCATCACCTACTAATCACTGACTAGGTTGATAAATTTGTGATTCTACAAAAAGATGAGACACAGATTTTAGACACAGATTTATAAGTAAGTACTATTTGTTTGTTTGTTGTTGTTTGTAAATGTGGGTGTACTATAGGTACACCTCTGCTAACCCTTCGGGGAAACAAGGCGTGATGTTATGTTTTTGTTACTATTTGTTTAAAAATCTTAATAAATAATATTACTAAAACTTACATTTAGAAGAAGAAGAAAATGCGTTTATTGGCATTACAATAAAAAAAAAACAACAAAAAGAACATTTCGAGAAGAAGATTGATTTATTTCCAACTTCGAAGCTCTCAAGAGAACATCAGTCATTTCATAAACATCTTTAGTCACAATAACCACTCTACACCTTTTTAGTCGCTCCATTGTCCAGTCATCTGATTGCACAGTCCAACAACTTAGGTGTACTATAAGCAATGCTATTTATAATACTAATGTCATTTTACTCCATTATTTATCCAAAATTGAACCCTATTTTCATTGCAATAAGTGGGTGTGATGCTGTGGTGTGTAAGTTTGTGTACAATGTGTATTTACTAAACTGCTACTGACCTGTGTCATATTTTGAATCGTTTCTAATATTTTGTAACAAAACATTAATTTTCATGGAACTCTTTCTTGAGTAGGGATTTATTTAAATATTTTGTAATTGAAGCTCTAGTAACGCTAAATGAATTCAGTATGTGGTATGTGGTCCAAAATGAATTAAGAAAGTAGAAATTGTTCCAAGGGAAACACCGAAATATTTAGACTGGTCATGAGGATAAAAATAGCATAAATTATTACTTCATGAGTAAGGTAATCAACACTACTTAATTTCATAACACCATAGCTTGACACTGGGAAGACTTTTGTTTCGAATCATATTCGATAAAACCAAAAAACCATGAAAAACCGTGAAAAAACCATGTTTTTACGACGAGTCAGATGATGACTAAAAATTTTTTAGTCCGTCTGGTAGATTATTAATAAATATTGGACACGTATTTTTTTCTTTTTTATGTAATCAAAAGATTACGGCAGTACATTGAGTTAAAATGTGGCATGACGACACGCCTCGCTAGATTGTATAAAATACTTAGTTGTGACGTAGCGAGCCCCCACTCCCCAAAAGTATTTTTTTATTAATGATAAAGCAAAAAATACGTGTTTAATATTTTTTTATTCATCTGACTAACGGACTAAGGGCTGATTTTTCAATCGTCAGATAAATTTTACCTGAGGCATAAATATGGCGGTTTGACACATTTTCTATACAAAAGCTGTCAAAACGTCAAAAATATTCCCCCAGATAAAAGTTATCTGACGATTGAAAAATCAGCCCTAAATAGAATTTTTTTTTTTTTTACTTAGGCATCATCCCTATTCTGCCAATACCGAAAATCTAAGCATTGTTTATTTTTTTTTTTTTTTTTTGTAATGTGCGTTTTGTCGTGAAAACCACATCAAAATCCGTTACGTAGTTTTTAGGAACAACGCGGTCACCCAGACAGACAGGAAAAAATACTTTAATTTATGTTTAAGGGTGACTGGTAATTAATGACGGATATTTAAACACATGATTGTACTCATGATAACAAATAACTTTTACTATAGGAACAAACTTGAAATCGCGAAAAAAAACTGCTGTCCCCTACATTTATGTTCGCATAACTCGTCAAAATGTAGCCGACCGCTAATTTTTTTGTCGCGATTTCAGGTTTTATCCCATGTAAAAGTTGTTCATAATGATGAGTAGTACAATGAACCCTTAAGAGGTTGTGCGTTAATTCTAGGACGTGTTGTAGATAATCCTTTCTTTGCTCTTAACATTAACTGCACCAAGAAGCTAATTCCCAACAAATGTAAATTAGTACTAAGTGTTTTAGAAAGGGTATTTCTATCTGTTTTCACCGCGGTACAGATAGCAAGAGACGCGTATGGTAGTAGCGTCAGCAAAACAAGCGGGCAGTGCGTGCGTGAGATAGTAACACGCAAATAACTTGCCGTACGAGATTAGACAGCGAATAGCGGTTTATGTATGGTAAGCAAAATAAGTTTAATGCTTTTTGTTTTTTTTGTGATTGTTTACTGTTCGACGCGTGCATTGTTTTGATAGTTTCAGGATAAACGGGTACGTTTTTCAGTGGTTGCGAGTCGTTTTTTTTTAAATATTATGTTTACTCTTTTGAATAAGAATACTAAACCCAGTTTACTTACAGAAAACTTGCAAGGAAACTCTAAAATAGTAATGACAATAAAAAGAACATCATAGGTACAGCCCGATACAAACTATATTGCGGCTCTGAACATGAGGCGAATCGCTGCGCAGTAACAAATTCAGTGCGGTACTGCGCAGCGAGTAGCGCACTTCACAGCCGTCATAAAGTTTGACGCGTACTACATCTAGTTGTCTGGCATTTTTGCTGAACTGAGCCTTTTTGGCGCTGCCGTGAACGCACTTTCCTGCTAATTTCTTACATCGCACTTTACACTTTTTTACGGATTTTTATTTTATTAGCTGTATATTATATTGTGTGCCTTTTAGTTTTAGTCTGTGCTAAGTAATTGTATTTTCTTTCTTTCTTTTCCTTATCTAAGTTAATTTTTTTTATGAAAATCTATTTCGTATCCAAAAATAGACACCATTCAAAGCATTAACTTGTAGTCTCGAGGTGAATTTTTCAAATATCTACATACATACGTAGACCTACATACATAACTCTGCCTGCGTCTATGTTTTAGAACGCATACAACCCCGATCTCTTCAAAGTGAGAGTGAACAGGCTTCTTCTGGGTAAGCTCGCTCTATCGTCACCATCGTTGACTTTGTATCTGTCACCTCTCACCTAGACTAGAGTCTAGAGCAAACCTATCTTAAATAAAAATTAAAAAAATAAACTCACGCCTACTTCCCATGGGGGTAGGCAGAAACTATAGAACGCCACGTGCTACGATCCTTTTACTACTTTTGCTTCGTTTACGTTTTTAAATATCTATCTAAGAATAAAACAACCAAAAACGGAATTTATTAAATCAATATCATCGCCTATACTACCCTGAAAGGATTTCATACTAAGTAAGGATCTTACACATTCAATTCCTAAAAGGGTAATCGAAACTGGAAGCAGAACGAATGTGATACTAGAGTACTGATTAGGAACGTACAGGAATAATCGTAAGACCTAAGTATACACAGGAATAATCGTAAGGCTTGGGCGAGATGTAGATTTGAAGCTGAGAGGGTTTTATACGAAATGCAGACGCTTGCCACGTCTTAGTGGTGGGGTTTAAATTGTAATAGTTTCCTTACATATTTGTTTTCTTGTCTTTGACGATTATAACAAAATAATCAGCAAACAAAAACTGCAATACTTGCTAGTATTTTTTGTGTGTTTATTAATAACCGCCCGAGCCTAATACGGGATGACGCCAAAAACGCTCGAGCATCGGGGGAATTCCGACAATTCCGACGGCGCGGTACGTTTGTGACTGCGCGCACAAAAATTGCCTTATGATTATTTTTGGTTTAGTATTATTTATTTGACGCGAATATCTTTCATTTCGCCATAGAGTAAAACTGCCCACAGCCGATATTAGACTTAATTATAGTAATTTTATCCACGCGTGAACCTCGCCAGTCACCGGCGCCTTTTCGGCGCCGGTGGGGATTGTTTGTCGACGCGCGGTGCCGAAAAGGCGCCGGTGGTGCTCGGCCGAGAGCTGTGGTTGCTCAGTGATAACGGGCCCAACTTACGAGTATAGATCGTGGGTTTGAACCATAGAAATATAAAATATATCTATGATTCGAACCCAGGCAGGTGCTTTAATTTGTGTAAATAATTTCATCACCACTGCTTTCAAAACGGTGAAGGAAAACATCGTGAGGAAACAGGCATGTCCTGGAACCAACAATTTGAAGACATGTGACATCTACCAACCCGCACTGGGCATGCGTGGTGGATTACGGCCCACTCCCTCTCGAAGAGAGGAGGCCTTTGTCCCAACAGTGGGAACATTATAGGCTGATTAGATTATGCTTATGCTCTGCATGTTTATTAAGGAACCAGCAAATGTGCCAAATTTAAACGATGTCGGTACCCCTGCTTTAATAGTCGTGCTGACGCCTAATTTCACTAATCACCCATGGATAAAGCTGAAACGGCCCAAGACACCTTATTCCACCGACACTCATTCCCTTATAGTCGAAAATTGTCTGCATTCTGCTGTGTGCAGTTTCTAAATGACCATTCAATGTATGAGTCGAAAAAGCTTATATTCTTTTAAATAAACCATGTACAAACGACAGCACATCAAGCTACTACAATCTGTCAAATTTCTTTAATAGATTTACAACTTTATCGCTAAAACATTAGGTTCAAGGTTGATTGGGAAAATTTGACAGTTTCGGGTAGCTTGATGTGCTGGCGTCTGTACGTTATTAGGAGAAAATACCAAACAAACAATGTATTTATCTAATTGCTCGCATGCACATTACACTCTTAACAATGGATTATTGTCAATATTTGTATATGAACCCTACCAGGGCACTGGAAAACTGGTTGGCTGTTGAGTAAGTAATTTAGATGAACGAGGAAACATTTTCAGACCCTCCACG
Organism: Fissipunctia ypsillon; assembly: GCA_947568875.1. Classification (NCBI taxonomy): domain Eukaryota; kingdom Metazoa; phylum Arthropoda; class Insecta; order Lepidoptera; family Noctuidae; genus Fissipunctia; species Fissipunctia ypsillon. Next base: position 17,314,241 of record OX387660.1, on the reverse strand, counting down.
CTCAACACCCGCAAGTAATGCCTTACCATGCGCATGCGTACGGTACCCGTTACGAGCACATACGGGCCAGATTAATGAACAATTCATGTAGTATAATCCTACTTGTCGTTGCTGGCGTGTGTCGATAGATGTAATGCATGGTATGTGCACTGCTACCATGTGGAATAGTTCCGTGATCGTTTGTAGGAAGCTTTAGTTAAGTACTACTTGGTACATTACGATTATCTTTTGTGAATTAAGTAAATGTAACTCTTAATGGTCTTTACTTAGAGACATTTATTAAGGAGTTTGTTGTCATGTCTCGCTGATGGTGGCGCGTGTGTTGGATCATTCTGTTCCCTACAAAATGGTTCAGCTGGATGGTGCTGATCCACGCGTCATGTTCGTGAACGGGCGCCGTCAGTGGAGACTGGTCATGGGCTTATTTTTAATCTTATATTTTGAATTGTTTTTAATTATTTAATTTTTTACATTGTTCTCACATGTAGAAGCAACAAGAACAACGTATCGAGAATTTTTTAATTTTGATTTAAAAGAGTGTCCATGGAGTTTCTTGCCCATTCTTCTCCATAGAGATTTACCTTTTGGAATGGGTGACTTGCTTCAACTTTCTGACTAACTGATAGACGCCTTGACAGATAAAAAGTGCCTGTAATTGGTTTAATGAAATAAATGTTTTGAGTTTGAGTTGGTGAGATTGTCGGTGCAACATTGACAAACGGCGCAAATAGGATATTTTGGATACTTTAAAGTTCTTCCTCGTTGGTCTAGTGGTCGCAAGTGCTACTACTGAGCATGAGGTCCTGGGTTCGATTCCCAGGTCGGGCACAGTGTTATTGGGTTTTTCTATCTGAAATTTCTCAGTAGAAAGAAACAAGGGGTGATGTTATGTTTGTTTTAAAGTTCTTTTTAACTCGTGACGCTCGTTAATTTTAATGTCAAAGTAAAAAAAAACAATAGGTTTCAGGGACTGATGAGAGTGCCTCTAGATTCTGAATGTCTGATCATGCTCTGTTCAGTTAATCCGCGGACAAATCTTAAGCTGTGTGCAACGACCAATCAAAACATTTGACCTGAATATAGAATTACCTATCAAGAACAAAAAAGTGTTGAGAAAAACTTTCAAAAAGAAAAAGAATATTAATTCCCTTAAGACCCCTATCTATCCTCACATCTTCAACAAAATGTCACCAATAAAGTCACATAACATTTTACTTATAACATAAAAACCTTACAGATATCCTATTACACACATCAACGGCATCAAATTCCCGGTTATAGGGTAACGTTATCATCCCAGGGGGATTCCGTTTCCCCCTCGTATTATCACTTATCACACATTACGCTAAACGTTTACGTAACAGTTAACGTTACGGTAAACGTTTACTGCGTACGTGGTTGCGGTAAATTAATTGTGTACTGAAGTGATTTCAGTAATGGGTTGAACAATGTGTTTATGGGTCTACTTATGATATCTTAAGATTCGTGAGATTATGTCTTAGTGTTAAGGGTGTGTTTATTTGTAAAGTTTGTTTTGTTTGGTCATTTTTACTGTTCTATAATGGAAATAGAATATAACATGAATATCCCATAACATCAGAGATGAACCTGAAGTACACCCACATTTCGCCAGTTAGATAGATGTTTAAGTAGGTACCATGTAATGGGGCGAGCCAATTGCTATTCTTGCCCGTTCTTCTCCACAGGAACGCTTTGGAATGGGCAACTAGCTTCATCTTTGACTGACTGACCCCCTTTTTTTTTTTTTTTTTTTGTGGATGGGAAATCATCAAATGACTTCTCCCGCTCTGGGCGGAGCGGGACGTGTCACAGACTTTTACTGACTAAAACCCACCCATGTTCCTTCTGTTGCCTGTGCCGGGGCCACGGTAACTCTTTCGAACATCCCGCAACCCTAGCTGGCATCGGCCCTAGCGGACCCCGTCAATAGTGCTGACATCTCTTTGAGGCGCGCATGGAACACGACGCGCCGTCGACTCGGGCTTGGTCCTTACCGGACGGCGAGCTACCCATTGCTCGCCGTCCGCAAGCCCGCGCCTACGGTGGCTGGGTATCGGCTACCAATTCCCCTGACACTGACTGACTGACTGACTGACCCCTTGACAATTCAAAAGTGCCTGTAAATGGTTTCAGTTTGCCATCAACCGGGCACAAATGCAGACTCCGGGCTGATACTGAGAAATTCCAGATGGATTAACCCAATAATAAAATTATGAAGAATATAACCTATATTTTATATATTTATTTATTTATATATTTAATAACCTAGATCAGGGGTCGGCAACCAGCGGCTCTTTCTTTGTAAAGTTGAACACAAGAAAAGTGTTCATGATAAATGTTTTCCAGGAATTATTATTATTAGACATATCAGTAACTCACGACTTTACAAAACAACGATAGTAGGTAGGTATCATAAAACAGATAATTATAAAAAAATCTACACAAATACAAACTATAACTTCAGAAAGTTCCGATAGACCGAAAACAATTGCACGTCTACCACAAAAATCAAAAACAAGTCAACACCAGCGAACATCAAAATAAAATAAGTAACAAAAGCAACACAAATTGAATCACAAAACTCACTGTTCACCATAAACCGAGCACAAAATAAAACCTCACTCACATGTACCCATAAATCCATATCACATTCATGAGCTCACTATAATGCTTTCGAAAGAGGGTAGTCTCAAATTTATTCGGTGTGGGCCCCGTAAAACAAAAGTACGACGTAAATTGCCTGCCATGGGCCCCTACACGTTGGCCTCGGCTTTTCCCGACATATGAGAAAACATTTTCCGTGTACGCTGTGAAAGATGCTCTACTTTATTATTTTGAAATATCGGTCGTGCCCGTGGTTTTCCTCGCATGTTTTTTATGGTATGTATCTACTTTTCCCAGGTCTGAGTTGTTCCCTTAAAATATAATATGATTAATCATGGTTTAGTAATTAAAAGTCTCTACACAGACAAACAGACAGAAATGCCTACAAGATTTTGTATAAATTAAGTAAGTATGCCTCTATTTTTGTAAAACAAATCCTGGTATTGTAAAAGTAGTATACATAACATAACATAACATCACGCCTTGTTTCCCCGAAGGGTTAGGCAGAGGTGTACTTATATAGTACACCCACATTTCGCCAGTTATGTTTAAGTCCACTGTAATAGGGGGCGAGCCTATTGCCATCAACCGGGCACAAATCCAAACTCCGGGCTGCTACTGAGAAATTCCAGATAGAAAAACCCAATAACACTGCCCGACCTGGGAATCGAACCCAGGACCTACAAAAAATAAAAGTAAAAGTAGTATACGATGTTTTAATTCAATTTTATCTACCAGTATTTCGAGATACTTATTTTTATAAATCTAAGAATAACAAGTTAGCTCTCATTTTGCACTAGAAATAATAGAAAAATTGAACTGTCCTTACTGTACTAAGAATAGACTAATTTCCGCAAACTTTGCAGGTTTCTTCTAATTAATTCGTAGAATGTTCATAACAATTAAAGAGAGCAAAGCCAATACAGCTCATATAAAAATGGCGGGTAAGGTAACAGGTATCATTAGTGTATTGTTTTCTTATTCTTTTCCCGTTTAATTATATCAACCAGTACCAATTATTTTCAAGTCATTAAAAATGTTTAGTAAGTACGGTAATCTTTTTACATTGTTATCTTTTAGTTGATTGTATGTTGCTGACACGAGTGTTTTTCAACTGCTAACGATTCACAATTCGTTTTTTTTTTTCATTTTTGTTTATTTTGGTGGCTATACTTGCCACATTTTTAATCAACATCGTCATCAACAACAGTTAATATAGTTTTCTTATGAAATCTATATAAAGACCTCGTAAGAGATTCACATCATCATTCAGGGCTGCTCTCATCCCAATCTATTTGGTGTCGGCGCAACATGTCTTTTTCTTCCATACTTCTCTATTGGTTGTCATCTCGGTAGTATCGTATAAGATTCACATACGCAAAAAAAAAATCTTATTCATATCTGTATTTGCATTCCATAATGTGTGAAGATCTTACAAAGGGCTTAAAGCTAAGGTACAATAATACGGACCCTGTAGGGCACAGCAGAAAGTATAAAATTAATGTTGAAATAAAATTAATACTTAACCAATTAACAATTTTAAAACATGTCCTTAATATTAATTAACTAAATTATAACATTTATTTCTATTGAGATCAGTCATAACAAAATTATTATTTGATAATATTAAATTAAAACATATTTTATAATAATAATAAAATATTTATCTATTATGTCTGTCAATTCTACAATGTATGATGCCTGTCATATTTGTTTGTCTTGTATGTATTCGTTTATTGTGTAGTATGCTTTTTTGATTAATAATTGTTTGAGTTTGTTCGTAAAAGTGGTGTCGCTAGTTTCATTTTTTATTACATCTGGTAGTTTATTAAATATTTTTATGGACAAAATAAACTCACGTAGAGCATTTTCCATAACATACTGCGTACAACGTTTATCCCTACGGGCAGCCACCTGTTGAGTTCATACGACAACCCATATAACGTGTCTACGTCACCCCTACGCTACCCATGGAACACACGTATAGGCTAAACCGGGACATTTTCGTCGCTCGCGAAAATTCGCCGGGACACGGTTGAGGAAAATTGACTTCATTTTATGTGGTCGCTGAAGGGTTTATTTACTTTGTCGGCAGTATCGGTAGGGTTGAGTTTATTTTCAGTTTGGGTTGCTTGTTTTTCGGTGATGATGTGTGGTTGGTTTGAATGTGGAAGTGTGATGTGAAGTGATTTATTCAATGTCTCCGTACTTATAAACGTATTATATCAGGTGAATAGTTACACATCGATTTTTCTTTCACAGTCGTCAGTAATTTGACTTTCGAAAGAAGAAGACAAAGTGTTGTGTAACTAAACAGACACTATACAACGTTTATTAGTAAGGAGGTCAATATTTTGTTCACTCCTTGTTTTTTTTTTAAGGTTATCATTACAATTCGTAAAGGAGAATGGAACTTATCATCTTAAAAACCTTTAAGGAAGCAAGTTATTCATTTTGCAGCGAAAGCCCGGTTTACAACGTACACCCGAAAACCGTGAAAACCTAAAGCAGTACTGTACATATTTCTTAGAAATAGTCTGCTCTACTGATTCTCAGTCAACTTGAATCAGTTATGATAAATCATCTTCGAACATAATATTATTAAACCACTCCATATCTCCGGATCTTGATGACAAATCGATTAGAACGCGTTGAGTGTATCATTGCGAAGCATTCTGAGCCAGTTGTAAAAGTCACCGGTCGGAGCCAGCAACCTATATTATCTTTTACTAGAATCTTTAGACTCGATATGTCATTACCGTTTGTGTTTTAGTCACGGAAAGACTTTGCGATTTGTATCTTTTTTCACAATTTAAATCACATGTGAAAAAGTCCATCGAGGGTTTACTGCGAAAACAACATTGTTGGCAAAAATTTGTTAAAAAAGTACATGAAAATTCTATATTTTTGAGCTTAACAATTTTCATGTATTTAACTAATGTTTGCCAAAAATGTTGTTTAGCAGGTTTTCGCAGTAAACCCTCCATATGTAATTTGTCTACGGAATATAAAAAATGAGGCACGAGTGCACGAGTACCTACATTGCCATACGTAATAAGAACAGTTAAATAGTACTGTTATCATGTTGCACTTTAGGGTTATTTTTGACAAAAACAATTAAGTTTCTTGCTTTGAGTACCTAGCCTATCTCGAACTTCTATAACTGACTGGAAACTTCTATCCAGTTTCAATACATCGTGTTCCTTCTCTTGAGTCCTAGTAACTCTACAGAACAGTTAACCCCTATTTAGTACAATTTCATCAACCCATGTATTTTCTTTACGACATCTCAAGTAATGCTAAGCTGCTCTAATTTCTAATTTTAACTCTTTCCAACAGCATGTAATATTACCAGCAGTGGAACTTCTTAGCACACTATACATAGTGTGTCACGACTAAAGTAGTATCCAGTCTTACCAATGGGTATCGTATTACCCAGTAACTGGGTTGTGAAGGTCAGAATAGGCAGTCGCTCCATGTAAAATACTGGTGTTCATCTGCATCCAGTTTGACTGGTAGCTGACCCCAATATATGTAGTTGGGAAAAGGGTAGGAAAATGATGGACTGTCCCACTACTGGATCTTGAGCCACCCAAGGAGGCTTGATAGATCATGTCAGATGTCTTTTTGGTTCCAGGAAATACATACATAAACTCACGCCTTCTTCCCATGGAGTTAGGCAGAAACTACAGAACGCCACCTGCTACGATCCTTACATACTCCTTTTGCTTCGTTTACGTTCATACATCAAGGAAAAGGGAGGAAGGGCTCTAGGAAATATACCTTTCTACTTATCACACTGCAATACAATTCAGGGGGCCAACCAGTATCTCTTAAAGCAGTATTATTTTATTGTTAGTTCAGTGTGAGAAAGAGATGGAGCTATACAGAACGTCTAGCTCCATCTCTTTCCCACACTCAAGTAAGATTACAATAATACTGCTTTAAGAGGTGGTGGTCTAGCTCCTGGTAGTCTATTTTTATTCATCACCACACGTCGATGTTATAATGAGCCTATAAAATATTCCTCTCAGAGTAGAAGACACGTGCTTCCGCCGTTCATTCATGACATCTAGCCGACCCTTAACCTCTGCTTACACGTATTAATCAGACGTCGTTTAACGCTCCACACACGTCGCTTACTCGTGACTTTTGGGCGCTTATAGATTGGTGTAATTGATGAGCTGATGAGAAACGCTTTGTAATATTCCTGCGGGGCAATTGCATAACACATTATCAATCGGAATCGGTTTCATTTTGACAGTACAACAACATTAATTGCGTTATTTACGTGTTAAGCAGACAAATTTGCCGAACTTATGAAGCAATGGATAAGCAATTTGTTTCAAAATGATTCAGATTCCGATTGACAGTGTGCTACGCAATTAGGGTGCTATTCAATGTCATCTTTATAAATTACAGTATTTTTGTGTAAAGCTCTGCATCGATTGTGTTTTCTTCAGTAACAGAACAAGCAGTTAGCTTATTTTTTAAATTGATTATTGTACTTAGTTGCAGTTTCAGAGAAATTTCAACCCCTCCTGAACCAACTCAAAATAGGGATGATGCTTGGATATAAAAAAATACATTCTACATATGATATTTAGTCTGTCAGTCAGATAATAAAAAAAATATTGGACACATATTTTTTATCATATTAATAAAAAATTATTTAGATGACTTTCAGGCAGCATTGCCATACAATGTAGCAATGCTGCCAGCCTTTTGGGCACTTTTCCTGTTGACAGCGATGCGGACGATTTTTTTGATGTCCTCTGATTATTTCCCCTCCTTTTTTATATACTTTTACATATTATTATTATTTTCAGTTCTTTATGTTTCTTCTCATTTAAGAGAGGTTAAGAAACCTTACACACGGGTCGGGACCAAGTATGTAAGGCGAAATTTAGATAGAAAAGGTGGATGACAGTGTTGAAGAAGTCAGGAACTTTCGGGTGATGCGACAGGTGTTAAGGATGGTGGCTTTTTGGAGCATGTAAAGTGTGTAAGTAGGCATCTGTAGGGTGTTAAGGCTTTGTGTAAGAGATTTTGGTATTACGCCTGTAGATGAAAGAACAATGGGGACAATATGAACGGTTTGCGCTTTCCATTGGGTTTTAATTTCTATGGCGAGATCTTGATACTTACTGAGCTTTTCGGATATGGTGGTTTGAATATTGTGTGAGTTAGGTATTGCTATATCTATCAGATAAACTGTTTTATTGGTTTTGTCATGAACGGTAATGTCGGGTCTATTGTAATGAATAGTTTTATCTGTTATTATCGTTCGGTCCCAGTAAATTTTCTGATCCTTACTTTCTAATATTATTTCTGGTTTATATTTATAATATGGTATCATTTCACTAACTAGTTTATATTTATATGCTATCTGTTGGTGTATAATTGCAGCGACTTGATCATGGCGGTGTTTATAATCAGTTTGTGCAAGTGATTTACACGCTCCTGTTATATGTTGTATGGTTTCAGAGGCAGTGTTGCAATGTCTGCACAAGTCAGTCTGCTGATGTTGGTCCTTTATGATGTACTTTCTGTAATTACGAGTAGCTACTATTTGATCCTGTATGGCCAGCATAAAACCCTCGGTCTCGGGAAACAATTCGCCTCGTTTGAGCCATTCGTTCGACTTAACTTTGTCGACGTGTGGCTGGCTCAGGAAGGCTCGGTGTCTTCCGTGTAGGGCTTTTGCAGACCATGCTGCAATTTTTTCTTGTGTACTTATAATGTGTTCATTTATTTGCGTGTTCCTGTTTTGTAGGTTTAGTGGTGTAAGTTTTTTATCTGTTTCCGTTACCTGTTTGTGTAGTGATGAATGTTTTGATTTGTTATGGAAGTACGCTCTGAGTGAAAGTATCTGTTTGTTGTGTAAATTGTGTATGTCTATTAATCCTCTTCCTCCTTCTTGGCGTGGCAGTGTAAGACGTTGTATGCATGATTTTGGATGGTGTTTTCTATGTTTGGTGAGAACTGTATTGACAGTGCGCTGTAGTTTTTTGATATCAGTCTTTGACCATCGTATAATTCCGAAAGAGTATGTGAGAATAGGTATTGCAAATGTGTTGATAGCTTTAATTGTGTTTCTAGAGTTTAGGTTGCTTTTTAAAATAAGGTTGAGGCGGTGTGAGAATTTTTTGAGCAGTTCTTGTTTTGACATCTTTTGTTGTATCTGTCTGGACTGCTTAAAACCTAGATATTTGTATGTACTCTGTTCATCCATTGGATCGATCGATTCACCTGATGCGAGTGTGTAACTATTATTTTGAATTTTTCCTTTTAAAATTGATAAAATTTTGCACTTATCTACTCCAAATAACATGCAAATATCGTCAGAAAATTGTTGTGTTGTGTCAGCTAGTTGGAAAAGCCCTTTATTGTCAGCTGCGTATAACTTTATGTCATCCATGTACATGAGGTGTGTAAGGGTGTATTGTGTGTCATTGTTAGCCAGGGTGAATCCTGCGTCTGTTTTATCAAGCAAGTGTGAGAGTGGATTGAGTGCCATGCAAAACCACAGAGGACTTAGAGCGTCTCCTTGAAAAATTCCACGTTTTATACAGATTGGTTCTGTAGCTACAGTCGAGGAGGATGAATTAATTTTAAGAACAGTTTGCCAATTCTGCATGGTAGTTTCTAAGAATTGTTTCAGTATTGGGTGAATTTTATACAAATTTAGAACGTGTAATAACCAGCTGTGTGGAACTGAATCGAAAGCCTTTTGGTAATCAATAAACATTGTGTGAATATCATTCCTGCTTTTAACAGCGCTGTTCATAGTAATTGCGTCAATGGTAAGTTGCTCTTTACAACCTTGGCTATTCTTACGACAACCCTTCTGTTGTTCTGCTAGAAGATTATTTTTAGTTAAATGTTCGTATACTACTTCACCTACGCAGGCTGTTAAGATTTTGTACAAGGTTTGTAAACAAGTAATTGGTCGGTATTTCGCTGGGTTTTTAGTGTCATTCATATCTTTAGGTATCATATAAGTTACTCCGTGTGTTATGTATGTTGGAAGTAAATTTGGTGATTGGATGAATGTATTTAAATAGTTATGTAAGAATGGATGTATGTTAGAGAATTTCTTATACCAGTAGTTGTGAATGTGGTCAGTGCCAGGCGATTTCCAGCTGTGTGTGCGTTTGATGACGTCTATAAATGTATCTATAGGTATAAACTCAAATTCCATTTCAGGGATTTCTCGTGTTGCTTCATTGACCCAGTCTGCGCGATTATTGTGGTATACTGGATTTTCCCAGATGTTGGCCCAGAATTCCCTTAGTGTTTCGGATGAAGGTGTCTCTAGGGTTTGGTTAGTGGTATCTCTGTTATTAGCTGCAAGGTTCCTATAAAATATTTTTTCATTGTTAGTAAATTTTGTGTTCTGTACTTTGCGATTCGTGCATGTTATGTATCTTTTAAGTCTACTGGATGCTGCGCTTAATTTTTGTTTTAAGGTGTCCAAAAAGTGTTCTATTTGTGTATTTGAGTTTTCGTATTGTGCGTGTAGTTGGTATTTTTTCTTTATTTCTTCTACTGCCGCTATTAATTTTTGACTTCTACTACCATTAATGAAATGTGTTAGCCTACCTATGTTTGCTCTTAGATTTTTAATTTTCTTTTCTAATCTGACTTGCCATTTTGGTTTTCGCTGTTTATATGTGTGACGGTCATTTTGTGTAGAGTCTGATGATAATATTCTAGCTCCGTTGCATGTAGCTGCCGTCCATGCTGCACAGTATATTATGGTCTGCAGTTTGATGAATTCGGTGTCGACATTTACGTGCTTCGGGAGAATGACAGTATTTATGTATGTAACTATGGCAGAAAACTTTCTAGATGTCTTCTGCTTGGGGATGTATGGCCTGTTAGTGGGGAATGTTTCAATAAAATTATGTTGAGCTTGTTGAAATGTGGCTTCAATTTCTATGTTGATTTCTGGGGCAGCATCAAAGTTAGTTTGTGTAGGTTGAAATTGACCAATATCTATGTTGTTCAAGAAATTGTCTTCATTTGTATTTACGAATGTCTGAGATACGATGTCAGTATCTGTGCTGTTGTTTAGGAATATATGAGTTGTCAGTGTATTTGTAGGCGTGTCAGTGAAGTAAATATTTGTATCAGGTTGTTCCAAGTCTTTCTGCGTTTGTGTATTCAAGTAATCGTTATTTATGTATTGAATATTTTGTGTATTGGTGTTACTTTCCCTTAATTCTGCAGCTACCTGGTTTTTAATTTCTTCTAATCTATTGGGGTTTACATAATTGTTATTTAAAATAGCTCTCACTTGATCGGATAATCTTTGCTCTGTTATATGTGATAGTTGCGGATATATATTTATAAATTCCTGTTGTAAATATTTTCTATAGGCTGTTTTATCTGTTTCTAATTTTGTGGCAGTATTTTAATTATTGTTTCATTATATTCGTTCGTCCATTTCATACGATGGCCGGTTTGTGTTTAAGATTGTGTAGAGTGTTGCTGTATTTGAGTGTGTACCATCTGTAGTTCGGCTCTGACTTCCTCATAAATGTGATCTATTGTTTCCTGTGGTAGTAATTTCTTTTGAACTATGGCTCGACGCTGGTCACCTATTCTTTGTCGGCTTACTTGCATAGCCGGATATTTTTCTAGAAACTTTGTGTGGAGCGATGGAAGGTATGCATTTTTGTCTGTTTCCATACTAGTAAGAAGAAGATAAGTGCGTAGGATGAATTTATTCATTTCAATGCTCCATTTCCTACGAGTTGTTGCAGTTCCAGCGGTGGGTACAGTATCGACGACAAAATTTGTCTCCTGTACAACATCCGCTGACTGTATACTGATTGATGAAGATGATGGCGTCGGAGTGACGCGAAAAGATTGAGATGATGATGGAATTGATGGAAAAAGAGATGAGAGAGATGACGAAGAGAATTGTGATGTTTCGTCATTTATCTGAGGCTGATTCACCTGAAGTTGTTTTTTTGTTTTTGATCGAGTATTCATGTAGTTCCCACGAGTAGCTAGGGACTTAAAAAGTCGACAACAGCAGAGCCCTGCATTCACTGTAGTAAGGGTGAATAAAACTGGAGGCCCCCTATTATCCAGAGTTGGCACACTAACGACTAGTGCTCTCCCCTAGCCATGAAGCCCTCGGCATGTGCGACCTTGGCTTGGATTGTATCTCTCTTGGTCTGGCTCCTCACCCTAGATCTGTCTCGGCAAAGTAAACTCTACCGGCACAGACCTAGGGCTTAAGACTGTTTGTTTTTAAAGTATGTAAACATTATTCTTATTTAAACAATAAATACGTAGTTTTGGTAATACATTTAGATAAAACGCATTAAAGTTGGAGAGTGGTACGTCACAACTCAGTATAAATCTAGCAAGGCGTGACGTCATGCCATTTTTTAACTCAATGTATCGCCGTAATCGTTTGATTACAAAAAAAAAGAAAAAACACGTGTCCAATATTTTTTAACAATCTACCTGACGCACAAAAAAACGTTTGTCGTCATCACTATTGTAGCTATCATGATAACAGGAATAAATTGTATGTGAATCTCACTTGTTTATTTAAACTGACATTAGAAAACCATCACAGCTTCACGTCTCCACTTGCATGTTTAGTCGGGTTAAATGAATAAATGTAGAATTTGTAAACTCGGAGTTAGGTAATTAACACTTTAACTCTTATTACGCGTTGCGCCACTAAAAAGTAACAGCGGGTTAGATAACCTGACAATAGTGACTTTTGTGTTGGGAACATAGAAGTTCAATCGACGAAACATTAAATAGGATTGCAGTGTCTACGGCCTGATATGTATTCCGACCAAAAATTAATTAACGAACAATGAACGGAAATTGTATACCCATCTCTTTTACATTACATTACGATACGTAATACCTTCTTGAATTTAAATTTTATTTGATGATATTTCATTTTACATTTAATTTACTGATTGACAAAAACGTAAATCAATAAACAAAGTGACATTTTAAACTTAGTTTATTGATTGACAAAAACGTCAGATATGGAAAAAAAGGTTTTAAGTTTTTTTATAACTTTTATTTATTTTTATATGAGTTCATGAATATATTGCCTGCTGACATAGTGTCGAATTTTCACTTACAGTAACGTCGTACAATATAAAATACAAAATTAGTTATCAGCGGGACTTCATAATGTCAGTTTACTTTGACATTACTTACACTAACCCAGAGTTTAGCGACGTAACTCTACCATATCGGAGGGTTAAATATTTAAAAGTGTAACTCTAGGTTTTACTATTTGTGGCGTAAGATAAATTATTTGATTATCTCTGAGTTAGCTGTTAACTCCGAGTTATATAGGATAACCCATGAACGCGCAAGTGGGCCTTATAAATATTACAAAATGGTGACTTCTGAAGTACATTTTAGTCGTCAGGCTACGCACCATCGTGCCTCTTTCATAATCGAATTTAAGTTTTCATCGTTCGAGGAATGAAGTTATTCTTAGAAAATTGCAGTACTTCTCTCTTAAGAACATAGAATTAAACTCCTGAACTACATTCCGGAGTGGAAATCGACTTAAACTCTTAATAGCATAATATTAACTGTCTGGCGGCTTTGAGTTCGTTTTATGTGGCCTACGCAAATGCCCTGCTGATCTGGTAGCGTCGTGTAGACGCTCGGATCGTTGAGCTCTCTAAAATAGGGTTGAGCTACACGATGACTGATGCATGCATGCCGTCAACTCAAAGTTGTAATGGCTTTCTTCAAAAGGCCCTTCCTGACATGGCCCTGCATTGTCCAAATAGTTTGAACTTTAAAAGAAACCATGGCCTCTGAGTTCGCTTCGGCATTTCTTCTCAGGGATCAGTCAGCTGGGAAATGACAGCGCTATCTAGTTTCAAAATATTGACCAAATTGACTTGTAAAAGTGTCTTAGAAGATCTACTACAAATAAACATATCATTTTATTAATACTATCGTTAATGTCTATAAATTAGACCACACCGCACATCTCCGAGCCCAGTTACTTAACCCGACCGCACACGTCGTAGGTACCGCACTAATTCTAATGACGTTATTATGAGAAATGTGATTATATGGATTATATTATAATGTATGTCAGAGTAATGTATGGGAGAGGCATTTCGATTGTATACTACGGTGCAATGGTCTTGATAGTGTATTGTGCTGCAATGTGTATTGGGTTTTAGCTTTTTTTTTTGTGGAACTTGTCTAAAAATATGGTTGGGTATCAAATTGCGTAGAATCTCTGAATCGCTTTGTGATACAATTTTACAGTGCACAAATTTTATGGTGTCATGCTATTATGAAATGTGTTTTCTCAAAGTTGCAATTGTTATTTCACGAGATATTCGCTTTTGAATTTTGCAAAACTGTAAGATTGTTATGCTTGGCTTTCTATCTGTAATTACATACATAAAATATGTAGTTTTATAATAATATTTTGCTCTATGTTTATTTGTTATCAGTAATAAACACTATTTATTCTACCGTACTTTCTAATGAGGTGTTATAATGATTTTTTTTTAAAAATGCCTTTATTCCAATCTGCTATACAAATCAAATAAAACAAACGTGTTACTAATATTAAAAGCGTCAAAACAAACAACAATGCAAGTATCTAAACCGCTCCCTCCAACTACAGATGCTATCAAACTCATGCGCGTACGCTAAGCAAAGATCAAGCGGTCCCCACATAAATGTAACTTACTGTCACCGGCCCATCTCAAATGTTCCCACAATCGATCATCACGCACTTATCTGGAACTTAAAAGGCTTTATCTATCAATTGTTTATTTATAAATAGTAGTTTATAAATATAGCTTTAAGACTGATTTAGAGTAAGTATAAGTAGTCATGGGGACAGTCACGAGCACTAATATGTATACACTGAGCAAGTTTTAAAAGTCATTTTCTACTACTGTACTGATCGTAGTTAAATGCTGTTACAAACATAGTATTATGAAAGAGGTCTTAACTCAAAGTTGCAATCATAATTCCACGCGAAAATTGTTTTTGAATCGCACTAAGTGTATACATATTAGTGCTCATGACTGTACTTAAGTAGGTGATCAGGTAACATCCTTCTAGGTTAGATCACCTCTTTATCTTAGAACAGCATTTCTCAAACTATGGTCAACTACTCCCACTGGTGGGTCGTGAATTGGGTGGGCCTTGAAAAATTGATTTTCAGCTATGATTAATATTAAAACTAAATGCCGAAATAAATTGGACATATCAAACTCATGGCGTTAAGTACCTAACTAAAATTGAAGTTGATGCTAAATCTATCACGACAAAAAAATACGAAACAAATACAATCTGAATTTGTTTCGTTTTTTTTTTTCATTGAAATAACACTGTATTTAATTAAGGAGGAAGCGCTAAGGTAGCCGCGAAATTCAAATTTTCTTACGATTTTTGCAATTTGCAGCTCAGTGTCTGGGTGTATGTTGATTAAAGTATGATACGCGACCGTAACAAATGTGTATTTACAGAATTATAATATTAGAATCAATAATAAAATTCCTTAAGGTAGTATAATCCTGAAACGTTAAGATTTCATGAAATAGTCATTCAATAGAATTACTTGGTCTTAGAGAGTTGTATTTATGACTTTAATGATAATAATTCTGTAAATACATATTTGTTACGGTCGCGAATCATATTTTAATCAATATACAACCTAATACTGACCTGCAAATTGCAAAAAAACGTAAGAAAATTTGAATTTCGCGAGCTACCCTGGCGCTTTTACCTTAAGTATTAAAATTTTCGATTGTAACTGAATGTTTTTTTTTACAATCAAATGTCAAAAATGTAGGGAAAATAAAGGTATTTTTGACAGATTGAGACTGAGATCAGAGGGGAAATTCTCGTAATTTTAAGAACATTCACAGTCTAATCTCTATTTGAATATGTCAAAAATACCCAAAATTTCCCTACATTTTTGACATTTGATTGTCGCTGAGATGACATTGCGACTAGATTTTGAACGTTTTTAGTTACGGGAATTGGGCTTCTGACTGTAAACGTTCTTAAAATTCCGAGAATTGCCCCTCAGGTCTATGAGGGTAAACGAGGCAAAAGGAGTATGTAGGGATCTTAGCAGGTGGCGTTCTGTAGTTTCTATGCACCCCATGGAAGAAGACGTGAGTTTGTGTATCTATGTATGGTTCGTGAATCTGTTGCTAGGTAATTGGCAAACGATTCGAATTTCTCTTTCGAATTGTTTAGTAGTAGTGAATGTATAAACAGTTAAGCACGTTAAGCCGTTGGTCCCGGCTGTCATTCGTGGATCTTTGACAGTCGTTACGGGTCGTCAGAAGCCCGAAAGTTTACTAACCAGTCTTACCAAGAGGTATCGTATTACCCAGTTACTGGGTTGTGGATGTCAGATAGGCAGTCGCTCTACGTAAAATACTGGTATTCAGCTGCATCCGGTTAGACTGGAAGCCAACCCCAACATAGTTGGGAAAAGGCTAGGCAGATTGAGTGAATGTATAAACAGTTAGTGAGTAAGTATTTACCTAATAGTTAATCTACTAGCGTGACAGTACCAGGATAAGTAAAAGACTTGTTTGTGATCTAGCTTGAATACTTAATTAAGATCTTTTAGGTAATTCAATATTTTTTTTTTGTAAAATATAAAATTGAAGTGTCTGTTTGTAATGTCAAAATAACCGCTTTTTACTTAATGCATATGAATGTATATACGGTACCTATAACAAAAAAACAATTTTTAAAATTTTTGCCGATCTGTCTGTCTGTCGGTCTGTCTGTTTGTTCCGGCTTATCTCCGAAATGGCTGGGCCGATTTTGACGGGATTTTCACTGGTATGTAATAAGGAGTAACTTAAACTGCTTTTTTTTTAAGAATTAGGCTTCCTCGCAAAAAAATAAAACCCATAAAATTGTGAACAAATAGCGCGTGCGATGCAGCGCGGCGGGTCGGTAAAATGTGGCTGTTATTTTAGTATATTGTGTATCGTACGATTTCCACGCGTACAAAGTCGCGGGGCACACCTAGTCGTTAATAAATCTAAAGTTTTAGCGTAATCACGTCACACCCATCAAATAACGCACAGTTTGACAACGTTCAAAAGGTCCATCGTTTGTCTTCGGAAAACCCGAAATATAGCGAATTAAATGTGACTATCGACCAATAGAAATTGATTTATGATATGTTCCCACCTAAACCATTATAGATGACGCACTGCCGTCACTCCCGAATATAAATGATGGAACCTTTGAACGTTGTCAAACTGTAACCTCTGTTTATTAAATACAATCTTTTGATTTAAAGTTCCGGGTTATTGAACGATGCTACTGTTTCGTCACCTCAGCGAAAATAAAGATACCTACATAATTGGAGTGTACGACTAAACGCCGACAGACTGAACACCGACAAGGCTTTACTTCGACGGGACTCTTCGCCGACAGGGCATAATATAATATACATACATAATCTAGGTACATTTATACCTTATGTCTGATAGCAGGTCGACGGAGCCCCGCCGTGCGGGGCTCCTATTTCTGTGTGCAGGGTTTAAAGGAACCTCACCAAACCGAACCTCGGGGTGCCTGTCAGCGAAGAGTCCCGTTGAAGTAAAGTCTTGTCGGTGTTCAGTCTGTTCTGGCGTAGTGTCCGTCAGCGTTTAGTCGTATACTGACATAATTGTAATAGAATAAATTGACTCATTTTTGTAGAGAATCTAAGTCGATCGATACTTGGTAAACCAAATTATTATAGTATGCTGACATTTTGATTTTGAGAAAATTAATTTGAATTTCATAATTATTATTAAACAGTATGTTTTCACTACTAAGGTATACTCATGGTATTAATTTTAAAGCAATTTCTTGTAAAACGATCAAATCTCAAGTTTTTTTTTTTTTGTAAAATACAATGACATGAATGTTTCCTGTTTTTACTAGTTTGAGTAGCAAAAATATGCGGTACAGTTAATGATCTATGCTCTGAATCTGTTTTTCTTTGAACCATTTATTGTCAATATTTTTTGTCGCGTTTTTGTTGTGGATTTAACAGATAAAGTTTTATATGACAGTATTGTAACTACAGAGCGTGCAAGAAATAATATCTAGGTAAGGTTTTGTTTTTTCTGAGTGTTCTTTATATGTTAAAATTTATAATGCTTATTATACAGGGTCAAATTAATTTAGCTAGTGAAACTCCGCAGATGTGATGGGAATCGATATCTAAACATGATAAACCAAAAAAATAATTAATTTGATGTTTTTTGGGGTCATCAACCGCAGTGTAGTTGTAATATCAGTTTAAAAACCTTTTTTTTTAATGTAAGCTTCACAGGCGTGATGGGTATAGATATCTAAAACCGATAAAACAAAAAAAAACAGATTTCCCAACTCATACTTCAAGTAATAACACTACTAGTCGCTGACCCCAAAGAAAATCATCAATTTCTTTTTTATTTTTATTTTGTTGTAAATAGTTATCGATACCCATCACGGCTGCGGAGTTTCGCTAGCTAATTTAATTTAACCCTGTATAGGATAAGAAGCCGAAAAATGTCTACAGCTAGACAAAGACCACCCCTAAGCATTGCCTCATCGACCGATCCTGAGCTTCTCTCATCCATCAGTTTCCGGAGACCTTCACAGGTCATCGGTCTTCCTTGTCTATCCACACTGTGCCTGAACGCCACTCCACATCG
The DNA here is from genome assembly GCA_947568875.1 of Fissipunctia ypsillon. Classification (NCBI taxonomy): domain Eukaryota; kingdom Metazoa; phylum Arthropoda; class Insecta; order Lepidoptera; family Noctuidae; genus Fissipunctia; species Fissipunctia ypsillon. The sequence goes on along the minus strand of OX387660.1, from coordinate 17,295,906 downwards.
GACCTGATTCTTAAATTAATAAATAATTATTAATATTAATATTCCTAGACCTACCACAAAAATACAAACATATTTTTTTTTTAGATTTTAAGGGGTTTTACTAAGCAGACAAAAATTGAAAAGAGTATGCTTAGATGGTTTGGTCAAGTTGAGAGGATGAATGAAAGTCGACTAACAAAAGGTTACACGGCAAAAAAATTTACACAAAAATTTACACGGCAGATGTCAGTGGAAATGCCGGGAGAGGACGCCCTAGGAAGACATATAGTGACCTTATTGGTGATGTTCTTCAGAAAGGTCAGGCGCGTAGTACTCGCAACCGGCGTGCGTGTATGACCAGATGTATGTACGTAAACGAGGCAAAAGGAGTATGTAAGGATCGTAGCAAATGGCAATAATAAAAAAAAAAAAAAAAAATTCCAACTCCAGCCATTATAATAAATTACAAATACCTGTCTCGTTACCAAAAACAAAAAAAAAAACCATGGTCCAAACATCACATTTTCATAAACGCTGTTTATAAATGCCTCCATTCACGAGACAGTACCAGCATCAATACATACCTACTTTAAATTCTGATTTATAAAATAAACTAATCTATTTCTGAGCATTTGTGATCATTAAAATCATAAAATAGCCATAAAATGAAACCAAAAATCTAAAATAATTCATTATTTAGTTTCAAAATATCGCTTACAGCATGCACTAGAAACAATTCACAGCAAAAAGCATCAAAGTCCATCCATTATAATCAATTACAAATACCTCTGCCCAGTATAAAAAGGCCAAACATCACACTCTCATAAGCGCTGTTTATAAATGCCCCCGTTCACGAGACAGTTACCAGCATCAATTATTGTACGTGGCGCTGGTAGTGACGTAGTGACGAGTGACAAGACGGCTTTAGATCATATCAAGCGAGGAGGTGCGTACAGGATGGTGTTTTTTTGGTTACGGAACTCAAACTCAACCTCAAACTCAAAGCATTTATTTCAATTAAACCAATTACAGGCACTTTTGAATTGTTAAAGAGTCAGTCAGTTAGTCAGAAAATTGAAGCTAGTCGCCCATTCCAATCAAAATTATTACAAAATCCTGGGTACATTGTTCTTATTGCTTCTATATGTGAGAACAATGTAAAAAATAAATAATTAAAAACAATTCAAAATATAAGATTAAAAATAAGCCCTGGCAGTTAAGAGATGACCAGTCTCCACTGACAGCGCCCGTTCACGAACATGACGCGTGGATCAGCACCATCCAGCTCAACCATTTTGTAGGGAACCGAATGATCCAACACACGCGCCATCATCAGCGAGACATTTAAGTGAGCATGACATACTCTCAACTGCCATACTCTTTCAAGTCAACACAACTTTAGAACGAACTAAATTTAAATCTAAATAAATTGGACCATCATCATGATAATTACGTAAATGACATGTTGGCACATAGTTCAATAATGTTTTGTTAACACAAAACTGATCATGGAATCTTTCGAAGGCCACAAATCCTCGCCTCAATTTAGTGACTTCCTTTTTCTATCACGTAAATAACCCTACATAGAAGTACATTTTCTTCTTGGATTGGTTTACTATCCTTTACTGAATACCGTCACTAAGAAGACAATTGGTACCCTATACCGCATTGTTGACTGTTTTGCAACATTTTTTTTTGTACATTTTAAACGTAATATAATAAAATATATATAAAAAAGGTCTGCTAGAAGTAATTTCTTAAGAAATAAGCAGTACTCAGTACTTATAATGTCGTATCTGTATATATTTTACTGTGTGTACAAAGATAATAAAATAAATAAATAATTTAATTAATATGATAGATTACATTTTATAATTTATTCATCCACACTTTCTAAGAATTTTCCACGTATTTTTTAATCAGCCTGTGTATAAACCCCGTTACACACTATCAGTTAGGATGCACAGCTCTTAGCTCCATTGTCTCAAGCTACAGGACAAATTAATGACCATCTATCTCATAAGTGCTTCCTTTTTTACTTATATTTACGTGGGAATCTTAAGATGCGTTGCTCCTATTTATGTTCTTATTTTAGAGTAAATAGTGATTGTAGTAGCTGATAGTGTACGGGTTAAAGACCCGTTTAACGATACAAATGATCGATTTTCTTGATTTGATTTTTATTTCCACATCCTGGATTTCTAATAAATCTACTTTAGGGAAGACGTTGAGCAAAATTAAGGTGTTTGTAATAAAACAAAGAGAGAAAGTAAAATATGGATTTCACTTTTATTTGATTATAAAAGAAAAACAATCGCGTTACACTCAACGTGTTGCCACACCCCATAAATATTTTTAAGGCACATTAATGTTGCACACATAAAACAAAAAAAAAAAAAATACAATATTAAATTTGATTCTACATTATTACAAATTACTGCAAATAGTTACATTAATTTATAATATTTTAGAATATTAAAATATATATTTACATTATGTTGAACAAGGTGTCGATGTAAAATATCCTACCCAAGATCATAAGTAGATTCGGTGCTAAGTATTAGATCTCAAATAGTCCCAAACAGAAAAATGTCTCAAGCGAGTGTCAGCCTTTTTGCGAGGTACCATCGTACCATATTTGATAATGTGTGTTAGGTACATGTTTAACAGCAACCATTCGTGACGTAATAGCAGGAAATAAGGAGGTTCATGTAAATCGGTTCCTCCCACGCACTTGTTTCCTACCTTTCAACCGAACCCGCCCGATTCTTATTCTAACAAAACACTAAATATTAAAATATCGCACTCTCCATACAAAAGTCGTAAATTCGCGTATAGCATGTATAAATAATAACGCATGTCGCGATATCTGGCGACAAATAGTCGCGTTTCAACGCGTGTCGCAACAGACGGGACAAAACGCGGCGGGTATGCGCGACAAGTCTGAATTATTGCAGTAGTTACATTAGACGTACTCACTTTTGAGACTAGTGTACAATCGTTGTAGGTACGTAGGTACTATAGATACCTATGTGCTGCCTACAAATGTGGAGAAAGATTAGGCAAAAAAAGCTGAACGTATGTGTTAGAATTAAATAAATGCATACACACATGATCTGACCAAAATTATGTCTGGACATTAAAAGAGACTGTGACCTCTGAGTTTGTTTCGGCCTTTCTTCTCAGAGTAGTCAGATAGGAAACGCCGGCCTCATCTAGTTAAAAAAAAAATGTTTGACGTGTAAAAGTGTTTGTATAAACCTACTTACAGAAATAAAATCATTTATCATTTAAATCATTTACTACTAGTTTCCGATTTGAGAATTTAAGCATGGCCTACTTAGGTGATTTCTTCAATATTGCCCGCGAAATCCAAAATTTCTCATGTTTTTTGCAACGAAATTGCCATGCTAAAACTGAGTCTTGCAAGTTCATCATCTGTCTAGCCTTTTCCCAACTATGTTGGGGCCGGCTTCCAGTCCAATCGGATGTAGTTGAATGCCGGTATTTTACATGGAACAACTGCCTATCTGACCTCCACAACCCAGTTACTGGGTAATACGATACTCATTGGTAAGACTCGTTTCAGACTTTCGGGCTTCTGACGACCCGTAACGACTGTCAAAGATCCACGAATGACAGCCGGGACCAACGGCTGAACGTGCTTTCCAAAGCACGCTGTTATTACCTAGCTACAAGTTCTCAGCTTCAAATTTTCAAGTCAAAAACTGGGTGAGTGTTTGAAGACTCAAAAGCGAGAGCAGCCATTTTATTTCATTGCTGTCACTATTGACGACAGTAACAAGGACTTACGTAACGTTGATAAATTTAGAGATACAGAATACTTACATTATGACATTGCAGTTCCACATTTTTCTCGTCCATTTTATAAAAGAAGCCTGCGGCTGTCTATATCTGTCTGTCACAGCATATAACTTATCATAAGTACAACATATCGACACCAGCAATTTATACTACGCTAACTCAAAAAAGCGTACTTTTTACGATTTTTTTATGACATATATAAAAACACATTTTAAGCAACTTGGCATAAAAAAACGTTTTTACCTAAACTTCGAGTTAGCGTAGTATAAATTGCTGGTGTCGATATCTTTCTCATTTCCTTACATTCCTCTCACAGAGAGGAGGCCCGTGTCCCTGCAGTGGGAACGTTATAGGCTGATTATGTTATTTCCTCAAACTAACATGACGATAACCACTCTCTTCTGTTGCCAAACATCACTGCTTCATCATCTAACATGCCAGTACCCACTCGTACTGGAAAATATCAATAGGAACTCGTTCCATCGTCAATCACCTATCACTAAGGTACTTATTCCGCCGATCACTTATGCACCCAGCCTAACGTCGGCTTGTTTGCTTGTCAAATAGGGGTGCGCCAATTTGTGACAAGCCTATTTCGGGACTTTATGTCGATGTTTGGGACATTAACTCTTAATACTGTTTGTGTTGTTGATTCATTGGTTTTGTGAGGTATGAAGTATGTTGTATGAGTAGGTTTTTGGATTCCATTAGAGTCGACTAAACATTTTTGGAATAAATAGGGATGATTACTAAAAATGTTTTTGTCTGTCAGGTAGATTATTAAAAAATATTGGACACGTATTTTTTCTTTTTTTTCCGTAATCAAAAGATTAAGGCATTGAGTTAAATGCCCCTAATCCCCAACTTTAATGCGTTTTATCTAAGTATTTTTTTATTAATAATATGATAAAGCAAAAAATACGAGTTTAATATTGTTTTATTATCTGACTGACGGGCCAAATATTTTTTTTTTTCGCCCAGGCATCATTCCTATTGTATAGTTGACGTTTTTACCAGTTAGTCCGAGACCGTCTACCACAGTCTTTACTCCAGACATAAGTTCTAGTTCTTGGAGGAGAAATTAACGACGCAAAAGTCACATCAAAACCTGATATATTTTTAAAAGATCAAGATAGGACTAGATCACTTTGACATACCTACTACTGAAATTGAAGGTCCAATTTAGAGATTTTGCATTAGATACCGAAGCTTAAAATACGATTAATCTTACACTGGAGACCACACATCTTACAGACCCAAAAAATAATAGTTTTATTGAAAAGATAATACAATTCAACATAATTATGAACCGATAAAAAGATACAAGCCCATACAATTTATGCGCGTCCATATGCAACAATAAAACACCGGAGTGTACCATCGTCGGCGCAGGCGCAGTACGGTGAGCGCATGTCCCAGACAAAAGGACAGATCGCACAGCACACGGATTATTGCGATATGTAGTATACGTAAAACCTTTACACAAATTATAGTTCAATGGACAGGGATAACGCTGCGAAGAATTCCCAAGCAGTGATTAAGTTATGGCAATGACTGATATGATTCTTTCTTATTTTTATGTGCTACTTTGAAGTCGTAAGGCCCGTATTACAGAACGTCACTCAATACTCAAGCATTACTTAAAACTAGATTCAAGCCATTTGATTGGTTGAAACTAATTTTAAGTAATGCTCGAGTATTGAGTAACGTTCTGTAATACGGGCTTAAGACTTAAAATTTTTCTTAACACATTTCTCTGGGGCAAGGTAGGTAAGCAATAAGAACTATTTCAGATTTTTATTATTTGTAACCGTCAATATTTTTTTAACTTCATGAGAGACAAAAAAGCAAGGAAAAATATGACTACACACACTTTTTTTCTACAGGGTTATTATAAATTGGCTAGCTAAACTCCACTGATGCGATGGGTATCGATATCTACACAAGATAAAATAAAAATAAAAAGATTTGATGTTTCTTTTTTTGGAGATTAACGACAGCTGATAGTACTTGTAGTTGTGTGCTGAGAAAAACTGTTTTCTTATATTTTATCGTGTTTAAATATCGATACACATCACGTCTGTGAAGTTCACACAAAAAAAAAACAGATTTTTTAAACTGCTATTTCAACTGAATACAATAACACTGCGTTCGATGACCTCATAAAAAAACATGAAATTAATTCATTTATGTTTTATCATGTTTAGATATCGATACCTGTCGCGTCTGCAGAGTTTAGCTAACCAATTTAAAATAACCCGGTATAGTTTGACCTTTTTCTCAAACCCAAACACCAGACAAATTTACATTCTATCACGGTGATATAAAAGTCAAAATGTATTGAATTGACAAAGCTACCCAAAAGCTTACGTCAATCCTGTTCAAAATCGTTATAGAAATACTAAACGCTTTTAAAGCAATTGCCACTTGACTAAGCTATCTAGTGTATTAAAAAGGAAATATACAATTTACAGTATCTGCAATTTTCGCATATACTACAGTCTCTATGCATGGCCATTGAAATAATCTATAAAATTGTCATGCACATACCGAGCACAGATAAATAATACGGATCAGATAACTTGTGTCCCACAATAATAACATATTATTGTGGTAATACTCTGTTTTGTCTTCCATAATGTCCAGTAATGCCGGGTGAGGGCAAGTCGGTGACCGTATTTTGTACTATAGCAGGTACTTATTGAGAAAACTTTCGTATCGGATTCAATACGTGGTTTTAATCTTAGATTATTAGGAGTAGGTAGGGCCTACAGTTGTATCTGCATTGCAAAAGTAATAGGCAGAATATGGCTAGATGGAACTCAGTCGAATGATGCGTGACGTCAACGAGTATGCTTTTGTGATAAGTAAGCTTACATAAAAGTTGATCACAAAAATAATATTGATATTGATATGATTATTTTGTGATATAAAGCCAATTGTTTTTAAACTGTACCAAAGAGGATGACGTGTTCCTAAGAAAACAAATGAGTAACATATGTGAGGAAAATTCATTCCATAAGAACGACGAGATACACGAGGGGCTCGTGGCTAAATAATAACAGCCGCACGGGTCGATCTTTAAGGTTAAGCAATGTTTGCCGAAGTCGGTCCGTGGATGGGTGACCATCCATAATATACCGAGACCCCTCCGTGCATCTGAAAGCACGCTAAGCACTACTAAGCAGTTAGTCCCGGCTGTTATTCGTAGGTAGATCTTTGACAGTCGTTACGGGTCGTCAGAAGCACGAAAGTCCGACCCAGTCTTGCCAAGGGGCATCGTGATAACCAGGGATGTGGAGGTCAGATAGACAGTCGCTACATGTAAAATATTGGTATCCAGCTGCATCCAGTTAGATTGGAAGCCTATCTCAACATACTTGGGAAAAGGCTAGACAGATTGAAAAACGACAAAATACTACGTTTGCACAAGCAAGATGCATCGAACTTAGCAAAAAGTTTGAGGATCTATTTAATGAAATAAAAAAAAAAATAAAATAAGTTTATTTCATACATCTCATTTGGCTTACACTGCATATCGAGGAGTCTCCATTTAAGCATAAAAAATGCCTGTAGTTGAAGGCTCCGCTCTTCCCTTACATTATAAACGTACGAGCTAAACAGGTATAAAAAAAGAAAAGCAGAGAGGAAAAACTAAAAATACAAATACAATCACTTTTACGAGTATGAGTGTGTGCGTGCGTGTTGGGGTGTGTGTGTGTGTATGTGTGTGGGGGTGTGTATATGAAAAAAAAAGAAAAAAAATAAATAAAGAATACATACTTTTGTTTAGTTTTAACTCTAACCAAATACTTAATGCCTGAATGCCAATAAACGAACGATAAAGTTAATATTCTACCCATGAGTGGAACATTATAATCTGATAGGCGCATACATTCTCTCTACCGTTTGATTGGAGGGCGTGGACGATAAAGTTTAGCATAATCGTATCACTTTCAAATCGACCAATAAACAGTGTGTGTTTACCGTTTGATTTACATATACACATACAAATTATCTACGCACCTATAGGCATGTATACAATGTAAACTCTACCAACAATATAGACTGCTCTAAAAACCATAATCTTTCCTACGAATAATTTCGATACGCATTAATATTACTAATATTACTCCTACAGAGACATAAGCATTGACCACCACGCTTGGTCATGACGGGTTGGAGATTTCAGATGCGATAAACACGATAGGCAGTGTGTTAACGAAACAAAAGTTTCTCTGATGCCGAACCACCTTTGGAATTGAACATGTCTGAACTCATCCTAAAATTACAAGCACTATGACACTATCAGTAATTCAGTACCTACAGCTGAGGAACTAAAAGACGATAAAGATAATTCATAAGTCTTTAAAACTGACGGTGGATTGACAGTCAACCGTTTGGTAATGCAGAAGCACTACTAGAAAAAGAAAGAATGAATCAAACCAGCCACTTTATTATACATAACGGCGCAGAATAGCCTTTATCAGAAGTATTAATCGAATTAGTGGATCAGCAGCTTCAATATCATAAGGATCGTGGATCGTGCCGGAATATAGCAGTTCGTCGTGGACGTGGTACGGCAGCGGCCCTGATATCATCTATGTCATCAGAAGACAGCCGCCACGCAACCATCGATGCAACGCTATGCTAGAATGACAGTAATCAGCCAGTGTCACTCTTATCCAACCTCATCTGTGATTCCAGTAACATCGAAACATAACTAGATGGCGCCACTTGCTACGCTGTCACACATACAAATTTCAAAATGAATTAGAATGAAGTGTGGCTCCACAGTTTGGTACATGGCTCCACATTATGTACGTTAACATTTAACACACGCAAGCCGACACTAACAAGAATTTTAAACGAACCCTTTTACATATCTCCGATCAATTTGTAACTATATCCTAAGTCCAATTCTAAACCTATTGTTCGAAGCTAACGCGTTTAATTAGTCCTGCTAGTGCTAACAGCTTGTATCGGCTTGACATTTCGTATGTACGTATGTATTGTGTCGCAACTGGCATGGTGCAAATTGCTATCAGCCTTACTAATTAGAAGTTCGAAGTTAGATTGTTTTGATAAGTCCTGATCTCGCCTAGGCTATGTTCACATGTGGTGTTAATGTCGGATTTGTTACAAAATTATGTTATAAGAATTATATTTTATGTTTCTATTTTGTTATAGGTTTTGATGTACATCACGCCTGTAATCCCCGAAGGGTTAGGCAGAGAGATCTAGGTCTAAAGTACCATGTAATAGGGGGCGAGCCTATTGCCATCAACTGGGCACAATTAAAGACTCCGGGCTGTTACTGAGAAATAGCTGATGTAGTTTAAATATAAAACCGTTCAGCAAAAGCGGTAGGCGAGGATATATCTTGAACGTCCTATATTAGCGCTTTGGAGATATTAATATACCAACTAAATGCTTTAGTGGCTAAGTGCGAATTGGATCAATGAAACTGAACGCGATCAGCACATCTAAACCGCGTTCAAGAGCTGTCAGTGTCAATATTCCACAGAAAATAATGACACTGACAGCTCTTAAACGTGGTTTACGCGATGATCGCGTTCAGTTTCTTTGGTGAAATTCGCACTAAGAATACTGTTATTGATAATAATAGTAATAACAAATGACACAACAATGTGGAAAATGTATAATCATTTTCCTATTTCAAAAAGTGGTAAACCAACATTTCCATAAAGGATTCCGTAGCATATAAAAACCACAATGTAAACCTTTTTGACAGCTTTCAAGTTCTAATATTTCAAAAGTTCGTCTTTTTGATGGTTATGGAGTGGTACGGTGTTAAACCACAATGGCATTCGACACTTGTCTTGTTGCCTTGTTCTAGTCACGACTAAAAGTCTTGGGAGACTTGGTCATTTGTCAATGAGCAATGAGATCAACCTAGGGTTTAACTAGTACAAGTTACACAATGTTGCAATCATCAATTTCGTCTGTTTTTGTTTTTAGAACTTTAAGCATAGCATTTGACAGTATTATTTATTTTTTATTTTTTATGATGCGCTTTTTATTAACTAACTAGCTGTTGCCCGCGGCTTCGCTCGCGTGGATATCAATTCTTCCCTATTTGAATCGGCTTTTGTTCACAATTTCATAGGTTTTAATTTTTGTTCGCGGAACCCTAATTCTTTTTCTAGTATTCTAAAATAAAAGTAGCCTAAGTTTGTCCTTATAACATCAGCTATCGGTCCAGCCGTTTCTGAGATTAGCCGGAACAAACAGACAGACAGACTGACAACAATTTGAAACTTTGTTTTTCTGTTATATACTACCTTAAATACTTTCATTTGCATTTAGTAAAAAACTGTTATTACAAACGTCTGTTTGTAATGTCAAAATAACAGCTTGAAGGGTCTACTTAAATTTTATTTATTTGTATAGAGTACCTACTAGCTCACCCGGCAGACTTTATCCTATCAAAATAAAAACAAAATTCCATAGGTAAAGTACTTTCTGTTCTTCCTGAATTTTCTGGGAAGCTTTTCCGGTTTTTCTATCCCTATAAACCTTATTCGGACTATTACGAGCATTTTAAAACTAATATTAACCAAATCGGTCCAGCCGTTCTCAAGTGATGCGCTTAACAACACAGCATTTCATTTTTATTTATATAGAAGATTGCATTACTAGCATAGCAATTATTTGAACAGTAAAAACTTCCTCGTAATGAAAACTGTAGAAAATTCTATGAGTTTCTTAAGTGTTTCGAAGGGTAGAAATTAATACGATTGATAAAATTTTGTATAAAAGTAGAAGAGACGGCCATTTTAGTCATAACACTTCGAATGCTTGCAGAAAGATTTTAATTGATTCATTTTATCGACATCACCATATTTGCAGTTTTAAATTAAATAGCAATAACACAATACTTTTACTTTTGAACTTACACTATCAAAATCACTAACAGTACCTGTGGAATACAATAAAAAAAGACCTACAAACAATTGCCAGCCGCCATACGTGCATGATTTTATTACAACACTAGCCACCCGCCCCCGCTTCGCACGTTTTGTACCACTTGAAAAAACATAAGAGTTTTCTTATGTAAGTTTAATATTATTGTATTATACACATAAACCTTCCGGAATAAATTCTCTTAATTCTGGTGAAAACCGCATCGAAATCCGTTGCGTCGCTAAGAAGAACAACGCGCTCACACAGACAGACATAAAAAGTGACTTTAATTTATAATTTATGTTAAAGAAGAAGAGAATTCAAATTTCGAATCAGTCGAGATAGGCGGCCATCTTGAATGGTCACGTACTGTACAAATTATAATGATGTGACCTTTGATTTGGACCATGCGAGTGCTAGAGGTTAATACAATTTTTTATTTGTACCAGGTGGCTTGATTTGACTGTTAGGAACTGTTCATAATGGTGATAGATGTTTTCACTGCCACTCTGTATTCGTTATGTCGAAATATTTTAAAGCTTTTTTTTTTAAATATGGTTTCTGTATTGAATAAAAAAAATAAAACCGTCATTATTATATAAGTACATCACTTTTTTGGAATACCTACCTCAATACTCATTCGGGTTACTACTGATCTAAGGTATTTGAATGTATTTAGGTATTATTTTATTCACAAATAATGACCCTCGGAGACAGTTCGCACGACTTAGACCTTTAAGTAATGTGGAACATGCTAAGTAGTAGGACACTTTGACCACGAAATAAATAGACCGAGCAAATTAGCATGTACGTATTGTTTGTTATTTATAAGTTCTACCTAAAGTCAGTCCAGGATACCATCGGTCCTCGATTCCATCCATGAACAGTAATTTTTTATTGCTGTTTTTAATTAGGTAGATGTGTTACATAAATTCCTCTGTGGAAATAGTTAAAAATTTAAAAGAGATAGGTAAATAATAGGAAATGAATAAAATTGTTGATTGAATTAAAATACTTGATGTGAAACAGTATTCTATACCAAAAACCCAACTGCAGCTAACAGCTTATTTGATTCAATATCTATGGTGACAAATTCAATTTCTGTTCTAATTTTAAACGCAACTCTATTTAAAACTAGAACATTTAAATCCAAAACAATACAACCTCATTCGAAAATAGAACGCTCACATTCGAAATTATTTAATTCGCAGTTGCATCACAGCGCTGCAGCGCATTCGACCACTGCCTTAGATTATGGCTTGAGATACGCTAAGCGCTTTGGCATTTGTTCCGCACAACGGGTCCGCTCCGTTGTTGCGCTTAATGGAAATCTGTTTAACTATTACTGTTGTGTGTTATAATTGTTTATGTTGTGATTGAGAAAGTGAGAATGACGTCACATAAGATATAGTTTTGTTGAATGTGTGTGTGGGTTCTGGAAAGGCATTGGGACGGTAGATAAGGTGTCTAAGATGTGAGCTGCTAATGAACTGGAGGCTTTTGGGAACTGATTTTGGTGAAAGATATGACTAAATAACTATATATTGGTGATATACTGTCAATATTTGGTGATTTTTGAAGTTGAATATCTAAGAAATAGTATTAAATAGGGGCAATTTTTCTATTTTTCCTTTTTCTACTGAGTCTTCACGAGCTTCGTCCCCTATTACATAGGACTTAAACATAACTGGCAAGATGTGAGTGTAGGTGTCTACTGTAAGCACACCTCTACCTAACCCTTTGGGGAATACAGGCGTGATACTATGTTATGTCTCCACGAGCTTTATGCAAAATTCTCATTACCCACGGTAAAAAAAATTGCCAAGCAATGGAGCTGATAATCCAGTGAGCATCGGCCATGGTGATTTCTGTATCACCAATCATGGATGCTCTCTTTTACGGCTGAAATCAATAACCTATTTTTCAGTAATAGACAGATCGCTATTGATGGTAGACAGTATAATTCTATCTGTCCTTATGTCAGGCTGGTAAGATTCCACAATCTCTTATACATTATTGGGACGTTAAAACCATAGATATATAGGTTTTTCTATCTCCAGTGTTTCAAAACTGGTGATAGATAAGTTATTGGGCTCGGCCGTTAGACATTCACATACCGAGATATCCTGAGGCAGGCTACAAGGAACAGGACCAAAAAAATTCACACGCTACCAACCAAACAAAATCAATTAAACCAATCGTGTTCGCATTAACAGAAACAAATGAGCGCACACACGATCGATACGTCACGTCACAATGATATGTGATTTTGTGTTACAATACTAATAATGTGTATTGCGACCAGCACGCTCAACAGCGGGACACCGTGTTCACGATATTGCAGCGTGTTGCTATTAATCGAATGGGGGAATTAACTACTCTAGGTTAGAAGGAGTTTATATTGGACTTGCGTGTGGGATATGTAACATGACATCACGCCTGTATTCCCGGAAAGGTTAGGCAGAGAGATACATTTCACCAGTCATGTTTAAATCCCCTGTCACAGGAGGCGAGCCTATTGCCGTCAACCGGGCACAAATCCAGACTCCGGGCTGCTACTAAAAAAATGTCTGATGGAAAACCCTAATAACACTTTGCCCGACCCGGGAATCGAACCTCATGCTCACGAGGAGCTCAGCAGTAGCGCCAGCGGCCACTAGACCAAAGATGCAGTTATGTGCGATCACTGTTCGTCAAGCACTCAATCTTTGTTATTATGACATTTTCCTATTCGAATATTCGTTGTAGCGATCATCAGAAAGCCAATGTATGGGCTGTTTTTCAACTTACCATGGTCAACTCGAGACTTAATTTAGTATAGGCATTTTAGTTATAGCCACTCATAACATAACATCACGCCTTGTTTCCCCGAAGGGTTAGGCAGAGGTGTACCTATAGTACACCCACATTTCGCCAGTTATGTTTTTAAATCCCATATGTGTGTTAGTTTTTAGTCCGTATGTGTTTAGTTATTGAGTTCCCCCTAATTATCCATCCAAACGCATAGCCCAATATTTTTTTTGTCTCAATATCCTGCAATAGTCCTACACCAACCGGGAGTTGTCCTTGGGTGCACTTGCATAGTACGCACAAGGATAATCGTCGGTTGGTGCCTCATTTCCATTGAAAGCGTCTAACGGGCCTCTGCGAGTTGGCTTCGGCCCCTCATATGCCTTATTAGCTCTGCCGGAAACTTAATATCTTCATGATTTTATTAGATTGTCTTGAAAAATGGTTTGAAATAAATCATGCTCGTTGAAGAATATCGCTGCGAGCTTTCAAGCCAGTGTAAACTCTCTTCAACGATGCTTTCGCTTCGTACGCGCTTCCAATGCAATATGGCGCCTGGAACGTGTTAATTTGTACCTCTGTCTACTCCGAGTTATATGTTGGACTTGTTATAAAAATTAAATTGTTTATAAAGTTGTTGTTAATAAAATTGTACATGCAACAACTAAGTGATATGTACAAAAAGTATGGTTTGTGGGAACATGGGCCGATTTGCCACTTTCGTTTCTATGATTAATTTATGTACAGATAAGTAGGTTATCTATGGGTTAGACCAGTTGTTAACCTTCAGGCCTAGCTGTAGTGACTATCTAATTTTTCAATTAATTATTTTCTAGAGCAGGCACTGTTTCAGACTCATTGAAAATACTGAAACTAAAACTTTTATTTCTATTCTATTTACCTACCGATCCATTAGAACCTTTGCACAGTTTAATCATTTCTTCAGATAACAGATTTATTAACATAAAAACATAATATCCTAAACTAACTAAAACTATTCATCATCAGCCTAGCCTTTTCCCAACTATATTGGGGTCGGCTTCCAGTCTAACCAGATGCAGCTGAATACCAGTATTTTACATGGAGCGACTGCCTATCTGACCTCCACAACCCAGTTACTGGGTAATACGATGCCCCTTGGTAAGACTGGTTGTCAGACTTTCGGGCTTCTGACGACCCGTAACGACTGTCAAAGATCCACGAATGACAGCCGGAACCAACGACTTAGCGTGCTTTCCGAGGCACGGAGGAGTCTCGGTATGTAAAGATGGTCACCCGTCCACGGACCAACCCCGGCAAGCGTAGCTTAACCTGATGGATCGACCCGTGCGACTGTTATTACTTAGCCACGAGCTCCTCTAAACTAACTAAAACTATTAATAAACTAAAATATGGCGTCTAAAAATTCCTCCGCATCGCTGTCGACTGGTAATGTACCCAAGAGACTGGCGGCATTAGCACGTTGTATGGCAATGCTTAGCCTCTGGTCAAGGTCAGCCCTAGGGTCACGGCAAGTGTCAACCAGCCGTTTCGAGATTTCGTTGAGCGAGCCATGAATGAGCACTCGGACGCCACGGCCCGAGGGTTCTTCCCCAAACGGCTCGTTTATAATCCACATTAGAATGAATATAATATTCTACATAGATCCCTATCTACATGTAGGGCAAAACTTGGGTAATCGGTGATAGTTTTGTTTTTTACTTGTAAAATTCGATTCATTGATCAGACTATTTTTTAAATTTACTGTGATATAGTAGACAAAATAAGTTTTGCTAACTTATATCTAAAAATGTGGCAAATACTATGATGATTGAAAAATGTACATTTATCAAGTCAGTAGTAACTTGGTAATAAAACACAATTATCTATCACCGAATAGCTGCATATCACGAATTAGCCAAGTTTTGCCCTATCAGAATAACAAATTAGCCATTATTATACGCGCCATTATTATGCGCTTATTACCCAACACCTATTTATTATTTGAAATGGAAAGAAATGTAATTATATGGATATCGTACAATTGAATCTATGTATATACGGCAGTTTGCGGTCACAATCCATTGTTATATACCTGTTCTATCACAATTGATACTAAACCACAATTTGTTATACCTGATTTATTTAGAAATTACGACAGATAAGAAAGACAGATACGTAGGTACATAGGAATTATTGATTGAGTTTTTCTTTCTATGTATACAGTATAAAACAAATTCACATTTTACGTTTGTCGGTATGATCACTTAGATCTTCTAAACTAAACTATACAATGGAATTTGATGCAGTTTGACCATCATTTCAAATTCAAATTTATTTGTGACACATAGGTATGATGTTGTGGTGTATGATGTTATAAAATAAAAGTATTGTATCACTATGCGCTGCCTTGCAAGGCGTACAAATATTGTTTGCGTACACAGTAATAGTTGTACAGGTGGTACTTATAGCCTATAAAATATAAAAAAATATTGCTAAGTAACCTTCTTAAATCTTTAGCAATAAAACAAACATAAACAAAATAATACAAATTAAGCTAACAATATTAATAGCTAACTAAAGTAAGTAGGTAACAAATATATCTGAGAATAAGGCATAACGGTTTTTATTTTTCTTCTAAATATTCATGTATGATGTAATATGCTTTCTGTATTAGGAACTTATGAAGCGTTTTTTTGAAAGTATTTAAGTCTTTTGAAGCTTTTATAGGTTCAGGTAATTTGTTATATATTTTTGGAGCCATTCCTAGAAAACTTTTTGAGAACAGAGCGGTTTGGTGGGTTTTTGACTTAATTGCACCTTGATGGCGTTTAGTGGATAGGCTTTCAAATTGGTTAAGGTTATTTTTGATAAACATGAAAACTTCATAAATATATAGGGACGGAAGTGTTAATAATTTTGAATTAATAAAAAATGGTTTGCAACTATCAGTGTTTTGGATCATGCATACTGCATGAAGACACTTTTTTTGGGCATTTACACCATGCATTCCGAAGGTTTATGAGTAGGTATAAAACGTAAATATTTAACATAATCAGTCTATAATGTTCTCACTGCTGGGACACAAGCCTCCTCTCGGTGAGAGGGAGTGGGCACCACACCACCACGACGCGGGCCCAGTGCGGGTTGGTAGACGTCACCATGTCTTCGAATTTTTGGTTCTAGGACATGCCGGTTTCCTTACGATGTTTCTCTTCACCGTTTTAAGAGTCAGAGTCAGAGGGTCATGAAATAATTTACACAAAGTAAAGCGCCTGTCGGGGTTCGAACCTAGGACTTACAAACTCGTAAGTCGCGGCCGTTACCACTGGGCTACCACTGCTCTTCGATAAAATATTGGTAGTCAGCTGCATCCGGTTAGACTTGAAGTCGACACCAGCATAGTTGGGAAAAGGCTAGGCAGATGATGATGATGATAATCATTATTTAACTTCGATATAGCACTGGAATCTTGATGTTTTGACTCTTCGATTTTCGCTATTATACCCGTGTGAAGCAGGGACGGTCGTTACTTTAGTATAAATATCGTTTTTTAACCGACGAAAAAAATAAGAGCAGGTTCTCAAGTCGACGCGTATACAAGGTGTAACATAATTAACGCACAACCTCTTAGGGGGTCATTATACTCATCATTCTGAACAACTTTTACTATGGGACCAAACCTGAAATCGCGAAAAAAAATCAGCTGTTCCCTACATTTTGACGAGTTATGCGAACATAAATGTAGGGAACAGCTGTTTTTTTTTTGCGATTTCAGGTTTCGTCCCATAGTAACAGTTGTTCACAATGATGAGTACAATGACCCCTTAAGAGTTTGTGTGTTAATTATGTTACACCTTGTATAGGTATATGTTTTTTAGGTATACCACGCATAACTTTTTTACAAAGTAGTCCGATTTGAACGATTCTTGTTTTATTCGGGAAGCTATACCGCGAAGTTGGTCCCATGTAAAATTTATTAGTTTTGCTTGTGCAGTTTTTGAGCTAGCTTCAATAATACGTATTTTTATCACTGTAATTTACATAGCAGGTAGTGGTATTTGAATTTGCGTGGGGTAGGTACCACGACTAAAAAGTGAAAAATAAAAACTTAAAAAAAAAAAACCGACTTCCAAAAAAAAACAAACTATGATTTCGGAAGTCGGTGGCAAAAAACGAAAATATGTACAAAACCAAAGACACCGACATCGAAAATCATAGTTATTTTGTACTTTGTAGTGTTTTTTTTTGGAAGTCGGTTTTATTTTTTCTAAAAAAATTTTGATCATACAAGGACAATTTGATAAATATTTTCTCTCAACCCGTGCTGATATAGTCCTTTGAAGGGAAAGGGTCTTTCATTAGAGAGACAATTAGCATTGATGACTGCCCTTTTCGTTTTGTTGATTTCAGACAAAAAACTCGAGTCTTCGTTGCAATGTTTTTTCTTAATGATGTTTTAAATAAGTACGAATCACTTTGAACGAACGGCAACTGGACATTTACAAGCAGCAACCAATCAATATAATTTAATGTGGTCACAGCTGTGCCTAATATCTGGATATAATAAAGAGGTTATCATAAAACCCTCAGTCATATAAAAGCCCAGTACACATGTAACCATTTCCTCCAATTTCCGTCAATATAACAAAATTTCCTACATCAATATTGAATACAAGTAATACACGAACAGTGTATAAAAATGTATCAAATTTACCAAAACATATTACGCCAATACAATTTATGTCAAACTTCCTCGTTCTCATGTTCTCCACACAGGGGCACCTTATCAAAGTTGTCGCCTCAACCAGTTAAGTACGCCATTCAATCACCAATAATGTGCAATACACTGTGTAACAATGTCACCCGAGTTTCCCCATTCGAAGAAAAACTGCCTATAAGCCAACTTTACCGTCAAAGGAAAGTCAACCCTATTTTGTTTGTGTTTAGAATCAAGTGACGTCATGTGTATATTTTCTGAAAAAAAGAACGTGCATTTTTATTTTTATTGCTGCATTGGAAATTGTGTTCTATAGTGATAAAGATAACGTTTAGTTTTGTTTGGTGGATGTTTCACTTAGTAGCATGGGGGAGAAAGGGCAAACACCATCATATTAAGTGAGCACATGAGAGAGGGAAACGCGAAAATGTGTGGGAAAAGCGGATATAGACGTTTATCGTCGGATTTTTCGCGTGATTTACCCGCGACAAATCTGAGGGCTTAACGCATCTGGTATAAGTTGAACTCTGTGCGTAAATTGTGTGTAGAATTTAGAAGATCACGCTATATTGGTGTTTCAGTATTCACTAATACGCTGTTGACATAAGGGCATGTCGATTTATTGCCGTTTATTCGGCAAAGGGGAAGCTTTATTTATCTTTTTCTAGTCGAAATAATTTGCCCTTAACGCGTGTCTCGCGGGTGTCAAGTGAATTCTTTTATCGGTTGATTTATATAGGATAATTCGATATAATAAATAGATAAGGAAAATAGGATTTATAAATAAAAACATCATTAGGTACTACGATTTCAGTTTTCATACATACATACATTAACTCACGCCTTCTTCCTATGGCGGTAGGCAGAAACTACAGAACGCCACCTGCTACGAACCTTACATACTCCTTTTGCCTCGTTTACGTTCATACATCTGGTCATACACGCACGCCGGTTGCGAGTACTACGCACCTGACCTTTCTAAAGAACATCACCAATAAGGTTCTCAGTTTTCAGTCTTTGTTGAAGTTAATCTACAGGAGAGTAAATGCGGGAAATTAAGTGAATGGTGCTATACGTGCGGTTGTGACCAACCAGTTAATGTCCAAAAAGGCCCGACTGGCTGTTCACAATGGTGTGCTGGTGCCTACGCTAATGTATGGAAGTGAATGTTGGGTGTGGCAAAAGAAGCATGAAAGTAGAATAAATGCTGTGGAAATGCGTTCCTTGCGAAGCATGTGTGGTGTGACTATGAATGTTAGACTGAGGAATGATGTGATAAGGCAACGGTGCGGTTTAAAAGAAGATGTAGTGACAAAAATTGAAAAGAGTATGCTTAGATGGTTTGGTCATGTTGAGAGGATGAATGAAAGTCGACTAACAAAAGGTATTTACACGGCAGATGTGAGTGGAAACGCCGGGAGGGGATGCCCTAGGAAGACATAATTGTGATCTTATTGGTGATGTTCTTCAGAAAGGTCAGGTGCGTAGTTCTCGCAACCGGCGTGCGTGTGTGACCAGATGTATGAACGTAAACGAGGCAAAAGGAGTATGCCTAGGATCGTAGCAGGTGGCGTTCTGTAGTTTTTGCCTACCCCCATGGGAAGAAGGCGTGAGTTTATGTATGTAATCTACAGCTTATAAGGCCTGCAAAACATTGGAAATTAATTGTTTTACAACATCAGCTCAGGGTTTCCTAAACTGGCCTTAACTTGTATATCTCCATAATCTCCTGCGCAATACGAATACTGGGTGTAAAAAGTCCTGTCACGAAGCCGTCATCATCAAACGAAGTAACTTTGTGCAAAAATCATTGCTGGGAAACAGTTTTTATTGGAGGTTACTCCTTAGAAATCGATTTTCATATTATATGGCCCCCGGTATGGCAATTTTATGAGAAGTGAAATTAATACAAGCGTTACGTTTTTCTGCGCAACGTAACTTGCGCACCTTTCATGGAGTAAACTCCAGTCGTGCGTCGGAGCTGACACACACACATTTTTTTTTATGTGAAAATTCGGTGTTTACCAAAGATATGCTTTTTGCTGTTTACGGCAGTGCGCAATGTAACGCATGCAAAACGTTGAGCTTATGGGTGCATGCAACAGTACAGGGGCCTACTCCGAAACATAAATCCGAAGTATCGGCCGAATGTTCGGACGTTTTCTACTACACTTTTTTATATTTCGCTCGGTCGGTTCCGATCCGACCAAACGTCAAAATGAAGTTCGCTCGAATCCGAACCGACTGAACGAAATAGTATGAAGTGCAGTAGAAAACTTCCGAAGATTCGGCCGATACTTCGGATTTATGCTTCGGAGTAGGCAGTACAGAGATCATGGGAGAAGTTAAGTACACATTTAAAACTTGTTTTCATATAAAAACGTCAAACAATTTGGAACTTTGACCTTTGAATTATTAGACCTTCGATATCTCCGTAACCAGAAGGTTCCCAGGTATGGTCCAACGCAAAAAATGATCACAATGAGGGAAAAAAAGTGACTCACAGCTACGTTAAGCGTTTTTTTTTACACCCGTTACAGAGAAACGAAAAATCATGAATTGACCATAGCAAAGCCAAGTTACAGAGCCAAGAAACCATATCACCAGTAGTTTTCAAATCATCAACAATGAAAAAACAACAACTGTACCATTTCATTCGAAAACCGTTTCAAACAGCCATATGCCCCATCAGACCCGCCATAACTCTATCAAATCAGTAATAGCTTCCAATCCACTTGGAGTGCTAGATTAATCACCCGGGACCTTAGGGCTAGGTCCACAGGAACTGGAGGCAACAATTACCTGATGCATGATGTATGGCGTCGCGTTGAGCCAGCGGCTAGCATTCGTCATTTTGTATGGAGCAAGTTAGGCGCTGTAGAGGGTAGCTTTTACGAGTTCAGGCAACTGTGTTAACTCTGACCCGCACTCCCGCAGTTGCTGACTAGTTTAGTTATCTGCTCGTGATTATACATCTGTCTTCGTTGTTTTTGTTTTGTTACGAGCACTAATATGTACACCTACACTTAGGGAAATTCAAAAGCGATTTACTTAGAACACTATGTTCGTAACAACATAAAATTACAATCAATACAATAGAAGAAAATCATCTTTAAAAGTAGCTAAGTGTATACAAATTAGTGCTCGTGACTGTACACGTTCTGTGACAAATACACCTACTTTTCTTTATTTCCTACTGAGTGCAACCATTATACGTCATGAACGATGTCTTTCATGTTGAAGTAAAAGGAGGTAGCATATTTAAACTAACCGGGCCCGGTATTGGTTTTGATCCTTAAAAAAGATAGAATTTTCAAAAATATTCAAATAAATAGTACTTTAGTTTTGATGGAGGTCAGATAGTTAGTCGCTTCATGTAACATACTGGTATTCAGCTGTACCGCGTTAGTCTGGAAGCCGACCTTAAAATGTTGGGAAAAGGCTTGACAGATGATGGTGTTTAAAAAATAGTAGGCTCCTTTTATGTTTTCAGCAAAAGTTAAGGTCAGAAGTTTGCGGTCACTATGTGTACATAGAGGATTCAAACTAAAAAAAAAATTATTTTCTCACGATACCTGCTATAATGTATGTTCTTTATAAAGACCGTCAGACGGCGTACGGGACAAACGAGGCTCACTAAGGAGGTAACTTTAATCAACTACAGAGTGAGTGCGTCTGCGTTCCTCTACGCCACCAACAAACTGCCAAAAAAAAACCAGACAAAAATGGAACAATGGAACAACAACTCTGGAACGACCTATGCTTGGAATCTTTCTGGGGAATAGAATCTGGAACGAGGTGATCTGGCAGAGAACCAAAGTTGTCGATATAGCTCACAGAATAAGCAAGCTGAAGTGGCCATGAGCCGGCCATATTAGCCGTAGAACCGATGACCGTTGGGGTAGACGTGTTCTTGAGTGGAGACCGCGAATCGGCAAACGTAAGGTAGGACGCCCTCAGGCTAGGTGGAGCGACGATCTTCGCAGGATGGCTGGTAGCAGCTGGATGAGAGTTGTTGAGAATCGAGTCAAATGGCGTGCAATAGGGTCAAATCAAATCTGGGTCACACCATAAACAAAACACAAACATCATACTCCTACGATTGTCTAAAACTAATCTTACAGCAAAACGCTTCAGCTTATGCTATAGACCATAAGCCATCAATATTGACCATAACTTGGTATATCATGATATGTTTCTGCATTGTCACAGCTGCTAATAAACTAAATTAGATATATTGGTGTTTAACAGTTAATTGCATTTAAAGAACGTATGAGTTGTGGAGAACAGTTTTGTAAAGATTTGTAACGACTATTCAGTTTTCTGACTTGATTTTGAAGTACTCCGGAGTTTTTTCTTCTCTTCTGTTTTACACAAAAGAACCTGAGCACGCCCTGATTAGCTGACATAAGAGATTTCAAAATTGCAATTACGATATAAATTATTTATGCAGTTTAACTAATCCTACTAATATTATAAACGCGAAAGTTCGTGAGGATGAATGGATGTTTGTTACTCTTTCACGCAAAACCTACTGAACGGATTTAGATGAAATTTGGCACACAGAAAGCTTATAATTTAGATTAACACATAGGATACTATTTACCTCGATATCCCTACGGGATCGAGAGTTATGTAGGTAAAACCGCGGGGCGCTGCTAGTATTTAATTAAGCTAGGATTTCATTAAATATTAGTCAGTTGTGAATGAACGAAATAATATTCATGTTATGGTTTTCCACAAAACATGGTTTAAGGCTCCTGCAAACAGGCGAAACACGTTTTCTAAAGAACATCACCAATAAGATCACTATATGTCTTCCTAAGGCGTCCCCTCCCGGCGTTTCCACTCACGTCAGCCGTGTAAATACCTTTTGTTAGTCGACCTTCATTCATCCTCTCAACATGACCAAACCATCTAAGCATACTCTTTTCAATGTTTCTCACTACATCTTCTTTTAAACCGCACTGCTGCTTCAGCTTACAGTACTTATCATTCTATTAATTTATCAAGTACCTACAGAAGCCTTCTAACAATTCACTTGATACACATTCACCTATTACAACACTCCAGCCGGTAGAGTAGCTTATTGTTAGTTGAACAACAAAACAAAAACATTTAACACTGCTCCACATATGCGAACAAAAAACTTTATTACAAAACAGCTCCAAGGCTTTTTGTAACATGTGATACTTATTACTTTTTAATTGATCTCTATAACATACTCTTTTGATATCGAGTTGCCTCACACGAATACCTACCTGTGTTACGGTATACAGGGTGTGACGGAATTGTAAGGTTCAAAGACATGTGCATTAAAGAAAAGAAAAGAAAAATAAGAAAAACAAGAAATAAAGAAAGAAAAATGTCAGGGATTCAGGTCAGATTCATCATTATGATGGTATTCTAGAGACAAAACTAAAGAAATTATTAAAAAAGTGTTCAAAGGTAGCAATGGAATTAACAATAGAAGTAGGTATAACAGCATTTTAAGCAGTAACAACTGGAGTTTTGTTTAAAAAAAATATCGGGACAATCGTCAGATTGTGTCTAATAAATATCATTTATAATTGCAATAACATACTTATAGTAAATTTTTGTCACTGTAAAGTTTGTTATAGTACTTATATAACAAGCTGAAGGTCTGTTAATGTGTTTGTGAACAGACTAGTCCTTGGAGTGCCATAATAAATTAATAAAAGTTACATAACAGCTTGTTCACTTTACTTACAGTTTTAGAATCAACATCTCGACATACTCTCCATCTAAAACCAAATTCAATTAGCAAACACCCTGTATATAACATTTAATGTACTACAATCGCCCGGGGTGCGACCTGTAATTGTAAACAATGGTATTGTAATATTAATTGAATGCAGTTACAATTAAACCCGGCGGTATAACTTAGGAAAGTAATTAGGTCTAACTTTGTATGCAAGTGGAGTATGCTAACGGTTTGTTTTGTAAACTATTACATAAACAAGTGTGTCGGTAGATGGCGCTATTGAGAATTATGAACGCATTGTATGATGTATGTAATGTATTTTGAAGTTTTCATTTGTATAATCTGTACACAAATGAACGCATCATTAGTATGTTTTGTTAGAAATAGACGTGGAATAAAATGTCTCATTTTACGTAAGGTCCAGGAGTTAATTAACCCAAAAGCATAAATTATACTCACGCGTCTTTCTTTCCCTTAGAGAAGAAAAAATATTGCTCTAGATTAATTGAATCAGAAGTATTTTTTTGAATTTTTGTAGCTTTTTCATAGTTACCTAACTATGTCCATTCAAAAATGATCCCGTGGGAGAATTTTGGCTATGAAGCAATAAAATCATCGTTCGGACTTCAGGACGTCTGTCTTCATCAGATTAGACTTCTGGCTGATAGATGTAACGGTGATGCGTACTCGAATTATTAATCTTATCATTTACAGGGTGTAAGGGACAGCCCTCCGCAAACTAACAGGGTGCATCCAGCTTCTTACTTAGAATCATATTCCACCGGAAATATTCTCAGGAAAATTTTCATACTTTTTAACCTATTTTCAGTTACTATTTCTTTATTTCAATGTAAAATCATGTTCTCTGTACGCAGCACTCCATTTATGTAAAGAAAACAGCTAAAATCAAAAAATCAGCAATTGATGTTGAAATACTCGCCAGCCGAAGGCTTGCTGCGCTGCCGTTCGCTACGCGCGTTTTGCCACGGTTCCTGAAATAATTTCATGTACGGGTCATCTTAGTATGATATACTGAACTTACTCCATCAGTCTGCGGAGGGCTGTCCCTTACACCCTGTATAGCTTCTTATATCTGTCTATTATCTATTATATCTTGATTTGAGAGAAGAGTGCCCTTCGTTTTGGAATGGGCAACTAGTTTCAACTTTTTCACTTACTGGTATTCCAGTGCGCGAGAGAGACCTAGCTATACATGACCGATAACACCATCCCTTTTTCGGACAGGAATCATGGTGGCGTTAATACTTGATAATACGGTCCCTGACCGACTCCTTGCCAATTCAAAAGTAAATGGTTTAATGCTTTGAGTTTAATGATGTAGCTACAAAAAGCCGAATCTTCAAAAATCTCAGAAACAAAGTATCACCTGACATTTGCAGCCCACACAACCTACTTAAGTTAAATGGACTATATGTGCTTAGTACAAACCTTCGGCTGGATCAGATACCGCACCGTTCGGCCCGCGATCTTAGCGCTAGCACGCAACAATGAGATCTTGTCACATATGTGTCGAAAGTGTACCTTATTCTGTACATCGGTCGATATTTTAACGACAGCAGCTTTCTACAAAGGAATGTCGAGTGATGGTGGCACGATGAGTGATAACAATCATATTAATAATGCCTGCAAGTAAGTAAGAGACGGATTTGTGATCAAAGTAACTATGATATCATTATGCATATGGATGATCAATGCCAAGAAAGAAGATCATTTGTGAGACATCATTTCGTTTATAATTCTTATCATCATTTGTGAGACATCATTTCGTTTATAATAAGAATTATAAACGAATTAATCTTCTTTCTTGGCATTGCTCATCCATATGCATAATGATATCATAGTTACTTTTATCACAAATCCGTCTCTTACTTACTTGCAGGCATTATTAATATGATTGTCATCACTCATCGTGCCACCAGTAGTTATTATGTATGAGCTCGAGTTCTTTGTAGCGGAAAAATGTGCTTCCTGTACCATCTGTCAGTTTATTTAGTGTTTAATCCTGCCGCACCACATAACTTGGTTGAAGATCGTAATAGTTATCATTATCATTCAATAAACTCGTCTGCTGGACATAGGCCTCTCCCAAACATCGCCACTTTTACCGGTTCTGTGATTCTCGCATCCAGCGGATTTCTGGGGCCTTCACCAGGTCATTGGTCCACTTTGTGGGAGGCCTTCCAATGCTACGTCGCCGGTACTTCAGAAACTTTCAGCCCCATCGGCCATCTGTTCTGCGAGCCATGTCCTGCTCACTACCACTTAAGTTTGGCAATTCTTCAGGCTATATCGGTTACCTTGCTTTTCCTTCGGATCTCTTCATTTCTGGTTCGATCACGTAGGAAACTCCAAGCATAGGCCTCTCCATTGCCCTTTGGGTGACTTTCAGCCACTTTATGAGGGCCAATTGTGAGCGACCACGTTTCAGTGCCATAGTTCATCACTAGCAACACGCACTGGTCAAAGACTTTCGTCTTGAGACACTGTGGTATATGAGACGAGAAAATATTAGGTAGCTTCCCGAACGCTTGAGTCGGATCCGAGATTGACCTCTCTCTCTTTCTCGAAGTTGGACCTACCTAACTGGACAGTTTGTGCTAGGTAAGTAAAATTGTCCACTACTTCGAGTGTAGAGTCTCCGATCTTCATGAGGGTGTGTGTTACATGGACATTTGACATGACGTTAGTTTTGTCCATGTTCATTTTAAGACCCACTCTTTCGGAAGCTCTACTGAGGTCATCGAGCATTAAGTTACAATATCTTATGGTATCCCCAATAAAACCCCAGTTCATTACACTGCCGTACCGTTGACCACTAAAATGACCCTCCTTCATCAATCTGTGACCTATGGCTTTACCAAACCATACGACAAACGAATATCGTGTAGCTTCCATATTCGGACCCTCGTTCAGTACACTGTCGTTCACTAACATTCACCGAAGCTATCAGTAATTGCCATCGAGTGTCATTTCACGGGACGCATTAGTGTTATTGCATTCTACCAACTATCAGTTAGGTTCGATCTCGCAAATGTGCGAATGTGTATTGTTGTGTTGAACGCGTAATTAAGTATTGAATGGTGTGTGATAGTGGGTTATTGGTTCTGTAATGTCTTGTCATTGCTTAAATTAAGTTTTGTTTTTGCATTACCTTTGATTTGCTGCTGGGGAGTTTGTTGCGCCACTTCTTCTTCCCAGCTAAAGCACTAGGAAGTGATGATGGGCGGGCGTTTTGGGGGACTGTCTTATGTAATTTTAATGTTTAAGACGAAAACGTACAGATTTTCAGCCTAATTTGAATAAATGACTTTTGATTTTGCTTCTGTAAAGATAATAAATCTGCCGTCCTTTAACTAGAAGGCCATTAGCCCAGAAAGTTGTTTCCGAGAAAATGGCAAAAGACGCGGAAATCAGGTTTAATGATTGTTGGACACATTAATTGATATTTATTTCTGTTAATCCTAAAGAATCCATAACGGCCTACAAAAAGTTCATATCTCTGGAACTATTTATATTGTAAAATATTTCTTAGACAGGAAGATAGAGAATTTTGAACTCTATCACTTTCTGTTAAAAAGTAAAAATTTACCACTTGAGGGTGAACGGCTTTCTTGTTAAAGGACGGCAGAAATGTTTAAGGGTAATTAAGGCGAAAGCGACAGGGTAGCCCGTGAAAAAAAATCTGCTGTTCCCTACATTTATGTTCGCATAACTCGTCAAAATGTAGGGAACAGCTGATTTTTTTTTCGCGATTTCAGGTTTGGTCCCATAGTAAAACTTGTTCATAATGATGAGTACCTACAATGACCCCTTAAGAGGTTGTGCGTTAATTCCGGGACATGTTGTAAAAAAAGAACCTCTGTCTTAGAACACATCTGAGATACACAAACTTTCATTATTTCTATGTATAGAAAATAGTCCAAAATAAAGTAACAGGTAGTCGTATGTGTGACATCTCAGAAGGAAAATACAAAGAAAACTTGAATCTATTCATAGACACTTCGCTTATCATAAAACGCATACAGAACGGCGTAGATAAAGCCTTCGCACACGACCAACTCTTTATAGTTATTCGCAATACGACTAACTTACATTTAACGCCTCCTTAGACCTATTCCAAGTTACTTCAGCACTTAGCTTTCAGAGATGACACACAATTTTGTACTTAAACATCAGGGAGGTAAGATTGTATACAATTTTTCGGGGGTGCAGAATAAAGTTGGTAAACTTATAGTATTGAACGTAAAACTTATGTGAGGCACGCTTGAAAAGTTTTATGGGGCTTAAAGTTTCCATTTAAGAAAGTGTAAAGTGAACTTTTCATGTGAAAGGATGTATTTTCCATGTGAATACTGGCAGCTATTTGGTGCGTTGCACATTTGAAAATGGAATTGAAATAAAAATAAAAATATCTTCTCTTTTCTTGTCTTTGATTGATGATCATTTGTTTTCCTACAATTTTAACTGAAATGTTCGAAAAAGAACACACATGCACTACCACTTAGGTCGGGAACGACATTCTGAAACAAACATTTGTCACAAGCGGGAATCAAACTTACGATGCATACCACAGAAGCCAATCCCTCACTCACTGCATACACCCTCAAAAATAACTCAATTCAACCCAGCAAAACCTACCCTTTTTATAGCATTAGTATGATAAATGTCTCCCATTTCTCGGGACATACTCCTTCGAGTTCGTGCGTCCCGATCGAGTGTAGTGTGTGGGAATGTCCCACAGGACGCAGAACATTTATGTGCCGCGGACACACGCGTGCGGAATGACACAGGGTTATGTATCTATTAGATAGGGAACAATATGTCTTTTTGAACCATAGAACAAGCAAGCGGGGTTAGCCTGCCATAGACCGTTGGGGTATACGTGTTCTTGAGTGGAGACCACAAATCGGCAAATGTGAGGTTACACGCCTTCAACTAGATGATGAGATGATCGTCGCAGGGAGGCGACTGGAGATGACTATATGTAAAAGGAAAGAAAGGAAATACATTTATTTGCACTAAACGTGACGCAAAAAGATCAAAACAAAACACGCAAGCACAAAACAAAAATTGTTGGGGGAAAATATGCATCACATCCACGCATAACGTCCAGCATAATGCTGTGACATTATGCGAGACAGAGCGACAGCGCTGGTTATCAGTGACAGCCGTCCATTATGATAATGAATTATTTGGATATATTCTTATTTCTATTATTGGGATTAATTAATATAAATGATATCGAAAAGCTACTCCAGTTACATGTAGCTAATTTTAAGAATGTCTATCGATTGGACCAGGCGACTTAAAAATAAATTACATTCTGTTTTTTTCTTCGTTTTAATTCTTATTGGATTCTAGTCATTTTATTGCTGGTGCCTATATAATATGAAAGAAAACAAATAGCAATAAATAGTTTCAAGGATTCATATCTCCGTGAGGCGAAGTCAGGCACACTATGGGTCGGCTCCAGTCGGTACTCTTCGTGTAATCACGACTTAGTTTACACTTTGAAGTCCATCTTATCAAGTTAAAACTTTAAGTTACTGAACTAGCTTCAAGCAAGTCCAATACATCTTGTGTTGATGGCTTAATCTCACTGTGAGGAAGAAAATCAGTGAATTATTACTGAAATGTTAGGAGTCACGATTTTTATTTAGGATGAGAAAATCTTAGCTTTATTGCATTGCTTAAAAAGTATGGTAATGTGATCATTAGCTTATGTGATTTTGTGTCAAATCATACAGACCTATTTGTTTTCATCAACATTTTAGATATAGTTAGTCAGACTAGATTCATACTACTATTAATCTCGAATAGGCTAATTAGGGCTCCGATTTTACCTCCTGTCTTTGGAAAGAATATTTCGTCTTTATAATTTAAAAATTGACAAACGTGATGATTGAGGTCTAAAATTATAATAGCTTCACCCAAATAATACTGCGTGTCCTTTCTTTGCATACAACATCGTATGCGCATCTCAACCGTATGTAAAACAGGAACTGTAACCAATAAATCAAACGAACACTATAAGTAATTCACAATTAATACGACAACTCTTCCCGTACCGTCTAACCATTCCTAAATCAGCATCGATCTACAATAGATCCCTCTTGCGGCCGCCGGCGCACGACCGCGCTCACGATTCAGATTAATCTATCGAAAATCGTTTTACAACATATTATTTATAGAGAGCATGCGCCAGCAATGATCATCAGTCCGTGTGCGTAGGGATGCGCCCCGACGCATTCCGCGCGCACCGATGTGTCGATGCGGAAAAATCGATGCGACGTTATCGATATCGAGATGTGAGTACTCGAGATGTGTTTGTGATTAGTCATGTTACGTATGCGAATTGTTAATTAGAATAGCTGTTTGGTTTTGTGTGTTCGTTAGTTAGATAGTGTCAGGGAGTGATGTGTTATTTCATTAGATATGGATCGGTAATTTTATTTTGATATCGAACTAATAAAATTTATTTTAACTAGCTAAAGGTTATGGTTACTGTTCTAAAATTTAACAACCTACACATAAAACATTTTACAGTTCTAACCCAGCTCTAAAAATCACATCGCTTACGCCTAAAACATAATTAAAATTCAAAAACCATTAAAAATTAACACCGTCAAAATCAGGGCCTTTACTGTCAAAATCGGACGCTACGAACTTGTACTTCATAACTCGTAAAAGTCGAGTGATGTCGTAAAATAAAACCGAAAGCATTCCGACTGAAGTCAACAATTAACCCCAGTTTTAATGAAACTTCTGAACTAGCCCCAGCAGCGGCGTGGAATCGCAGCCTATTTTAAAGACATTGAATATTTAAGAGAGCTAATTGAAATGAGCGAGACAGTTTGGAGTGTCGCCAGGATAATTACCTAGCTCCTAAGATGAGATTTAACGTGCCACGCTTAAATGGTTGGAGCCTTGGAGGTCTCTCTTTAAGGGAAAGTTTATTTCCGGGTTTTTTTTTCTTGTTAATGAAGTCGGTTTGCAATCATAACTATTTACTTGGATTACAGTGCATTAGGTGTAAATCTTAGCTCTTAGTAATTTTAAAGTGTTTTGATTTTATTTTATTAATCTACTGCTATTCACTTACCTATATGAACAAAGTAATCAATCAATCGATTCTTAGTGTAAGTCAGAATTGAAGTTAATGTGTGGTTTTATGGACTATCATTGTCAATTTAATTATGTTGGTTGAAGAAGGAATTGCCAAAGATCGATCATAAAGAATAAGGTTCTATAAAGACCGAAGGGTTGACGTGAGTCCGAACTTTACCCGCAGTTACTCAATTGCCGTAAACAACTACATTTTTAAGCATACTAAAGCCGACCGCATAACTAAGACGTTGCCTGAGGTAGCAGCGCGGTGACGTGATGCGAGAGCTCAGTGATTCGTCAAATTGTGACAACTATCACCCCTCCCTCACCGCGCTGCTACCTCAGGCAACGTCTCAGTTATGCGGTCGGCCTATAGGTGAAAAAAAGCGACAAAAATACTACAAACCTGCTTTCTGCAATATTAACAATTCAAAACAACCAACATGCAACAAAACTGCAAACAATTGACCGTCAACCCGTCAACGTTTTTTTCAATAAACCTGTCAACCAAAAAAACATCGATATCGATAACCCCCATCTCTAAACGTTGTGTGATGTCGAAGGTTGTCGATTCGTGCAGGCCGTGTGCGACCCGCTCTTCCGGTGTCCAACACTGCTACATTTTAATGGACGCCTATTTGTACGTGAATTCACATCCAACGATTACCTTGTTTGCTTACAAATTGCGTTCGACTCATGTAATTATGCTGATTCGAAAGTACTGTAAGGGTTGTGTTTGCATGTTTTTCTACATGCTGGTCCTTTTTGTTCCTGTTAGGGTAAAGTGAGTTCATTCGCGTGGATTTTGAGGGCGCTATGCATTTCAGGTATTTGTTAGCAATTAAGGTTGTCACTTTAATGATAGGATGGAGTTTTTCTAATGTTTGATTAGATTAACACGTTCGCATGAGCAACGTCGTGTTGATATAATTTTGAAATAGCGCAACGTCATACGACGTCCTCTAGATTATCATATTTATTTTGACGGAACGTCTTTGGACGTCCGTTTTAAGAGCAAATTCCTATGGCGCATCTACTTAGCGCCGCAACACATTCGATTTTCTAAGCCAAAACCGAACGAACAAACAAAACAAAACAGAACGTCACTAATCGTCATTTATTTTGCATTACAAAATAGTGCGCCGCGCAGCAAACATTTGAATATCCAGATGCTCCGCTCAAAGTGTTAAATTATTACAAAGTTAATGCAAAATTAGACGACTAATTTTGGAAACATTGTCACAACACAAGTGAAAATAACTATTTTTAAAGCTTTTTGCCAATCGTTGTACACGTGTAGTCTGTGGGTTCGATATACGCAAAGGGCATACAGCGCCCTCCGGGTTCAGTATAATAATGCCTTCAGGATGTTGTTGGGGCTTCCATGTTACTGCAGTGCATCGGGAATGTTTGCTGAAGCACATACTGATGGTTTCAACACCATACTTCGAAAAAGGATTGCGTCCATGAGCCTCAACAGCATTCTGGGGGTCATCAAAAACCCCGTGAAAAGCCGTGACGCACCATCATGGCGTATTGGGTGTATGTACATATATGTGCATGCACCCGGTGCGTCAGAAGTATTCCCGTTTGAGCACCTATTTTTTGGGCACCAATGCATCCATTTAATACCTTCGGTGTTCATTGCATTGGTGCCCAAAAAATAGGTGCTTAAACGGAAATACTTCGTGCGTCAGGTGAGTGCAACAGATAAATGAATTAAAAAATCTTTTAATATCTTTGTACTAACGTAGTATACAAGATGTAACATAAATAACACACAACCTCTTAAGGGGTCATTGTACTCATCATTATGAACAACTTTTACTATGGGATAAAACCTGAAATCGCGACAAAAAAATTAGCGGTCGGCTACATTTTGACGAGTTATGCGCACATAAATATAGGGAGCAGCAGATTTTTTTTCGCGATTTCAGGTTTTGTCCCATAGTAAAAGTTGTTCATAATGATGAGTACAATGACCCCTTAAGAGGATGTGCGTTAATTATGTCACACCTTGTATAAGTCTTTATAGTAGGTACACAATATTGATCAAGGGCTGATTTACAGTTTTTTTCTTATTATTTATTTTCTCCTTATTTCTTTCAATGAAGCATTTATTAGATATTTTGGTTTCATTGTTACACAATGTAGGTATCACATTTTCAAACTAGCTACAACAATTAAACGTAATTGGATATGAAATCTAACTTTGAATACAGACCAACTGAATAAGCATTCTATTCTTAATACAGCCAACAATACTAATCGAACCAGACTTTTATATCATACACACGCCACATTTCGAACCATCAGACACCATGATTCAAATACCCATAACACTAAAAGATAGTTTACAAACAGCACGAATCAAATATACGTACATCGCTGTGCCATTACTTCAACATAGAAAATGCCCTTAAATACTGTTCAAAATAAATCTTTGCCAGCTACAACTTATTCCAAGCTCCCCTTTCACGTCTCGATGTGGTCATTGGAACATACAAATCGAGTGTAAGACCATAATTGTTAATTTCAAGCAAAATGCCCGCAATAGCTTTCAAGTTGCACTAACTAACGATCCCATTGCTAGATGCCTATCGGGTTTCTGGGCATAGTAGCGGTCGGTGGCACTGTGGGGTTAAACGACGGTTTAAGCTGAGATTAAAGTTAGAAGAAAATGTAGAAGTCGTGTTTGGATGTCCTAAAGTGAATGAAAATGAAGAGAGATGAGAGACACTGAAGGAGACAGAAGTTGTATTGTTATGACGTCTATGGGCGTTTACTGTCCTCAAAAGCGTTAACCAGAGGGGAATCCTCAATTTTTAAGAATGTTATCATTCTATTCTTAGTCTCAATCTTGCAAAAATACCCCTAATTTTCATATATTTTTGACAACTTTTTGACATTGGTTAGCGCTGAGATGAGATTAAACTAGATTTTGAACGTTTTTAATAATGGTTTGCAGGACAATACGACACCATAAAAAACAGTCATAAATAATTTTCAAAATGAGAAGAGACGAAAATAACAGAAAAATATTATGTAAATATGTTCCGTTCCGTTGTTAGTATGCTTATTAAGTAAATAAATTGTGTCTGCTTAGATAACCACATATAGTGAACATCATTACTGTCCCCAAAAGAGAATAACTAACAGTCACATTAGAGTGCAATTGCCTTTGGCCAATCAAACTACAAACCATAGTAATACCTACGTAAGTTTTTTGACCCGTGTTTTTTCTATTTTCTATAACAGTTTGTGTTATATAACCGAAACATCCAAAGGCTCACATAATGACTCAACATTTCCTGCCTCTGATTGTGACCCAAAGACAAAACATAGAAGATGTAGTTCAGAACTGTCAGTTTAAGTGACTCTGATAACACAGTAAGACATAAAACACTATAATAAATGAAAGCACTTCTTGAATGTACACGAAGATTCTGAGATAATTCTGTTGAGGATTTAACAGAAATATTTTAACCACCACAGCTAACGCTCACAGTGCAACCGTCCCTAAAAATGCGAGTACATAATGCATGCGTACACGGCGCGACGCACAGATCGATGGATCGTATCGATCCGCACAAAGGATCGAGTCGTGATCATGATTGCGTTACGTTCGAAAGTTTCGCCGTTTATGTAAAGTTCTGGTCTTGTTCTCTTTGCTACGTGCGGGAATCGCCGAGATATTGTAGCGTTTTTGTGATTGTGTGAGGTCGCCGTGTTAATTGTGTGGAGTGGGCTGGCTTGTAAATTGGCTTTGGCGTTTGTGTGACATGTTCTCAGAATGATTAAATGGACAGAGGAAATGGGGGACAAGTTGATATCTTTTTGATGGTTCTTGGTGATGTTTGAATGACAGAATTTAAGAGATAGTTAGTACCTACAAGACAGGAGATAGTGCCTCCGAATGACGAGTTGTAGGTCGTGGGTTTGAACCCAGGTAGACGCTTTACTTTGTGTAAATAATCTCATCACCGCTGCTCTCAAAACGGTGAAGGAAAACATAGTGAGGAAACGTCCTAGAACCCAAAATTCGAAGATATGTGACATCTACCAACCCGCACCGGGCCTGCGTGGTGGATCACGGCCCACTTCCTCTCGAAGCGACGAGGCCTGTGTCCCAGTAGTGGGAATATTATAGGCTGATTAGGTACGCTTAAGCTAGTAGGTACAAAACATACTATTTCAGCAAGATTGGTAGCATCAATCATCATCGCAGTTATCTTCAATTTATTAAGAGATTAAATATCAGTGTTTTATGCATTAGCAGGACGACTTGGTCAAATTGGCTGAAATCTATACATATAAAACTTGTCCTGACTGATTCATCAACGCAGAACCTAAACCGCTGGGGCTACAAACTTGAAATTTTGGCAGTTGATGCCTTTTATATTTTAAACATCCACTAAGGAAGGATTTTTGTAAATTCAACCTTTAAGGGATGAAAAGGGGGGATTTTGTTTCTATGAAAAATCTTATTTCTTGAGTTACTTAATAATGTGGAATGAAACTTGGCACGAATAGTAAATTATTAAAATTGACATTTTTTGTTTTTCAAAACTACTCCCTAAAGGGGGATTGGGGGGTATCAAAGTTTGTATGGAAGAATTTTTTTCAGTCCGATTAACTCGAAACTCAGTATTTTTACTTAAGACCGAAAATAAAGAATAACGTGTATCAGGGTTTTTTGAAAATCTACCCCTAACGGGGTACTAAAGTACGAAATCCGCGTGGACGTAATCGCGCGGGAAGTGCTAGTGCACACTACCATCAATTCTAGCGTATCAAACACAAAGTTACAAACCCGTGCAATACCAAACGCCAAACATTTATGTACTACCATAACATTGGATCAACCCAATCTCAGTTTACCCTGAAGCGATAATAACTTCAAATGTACGATAAAATATTGAAGCTATTTCTTCACACAGAGAACGTTATTAGCGGATTTACAAGACATTTTGTATTTCTCGTTCACACCTTCTAAGATAGGTGTCGCGCGCGAGTTTGCTTTATTACCTAGTCAGACTATGTACAAGTACATGGAAGTGAAATGTGTTAAAAAGTTATAGAGAGGATAAATTGGTGATGTTAAGAGGATTATGAGCGGAGCTTGGTGGCAAGCAGTTTTCCCATCACTAATGCAATTTGTCATTGTCAGAATGCTGTCAGGTGAGTCTCTTACTTCTGAGTTTGGAGATACTCTCTGAAATCTGAAACAAGATGACTTTAAAGGCTCGTGCAGACTGGCGCGACGCGACACCGATAGATCAATTTCCATGAAGTTTTCATAGAAATTATTCTACCATGTCGTGCCATCGCGTCGCTCCAGTCTGCACAAAGCTTTAGCCGACGTTCGCATGGATGTAAAAATATCACGGCGGGATTTTATTGCGCATTGGATTTTCAACTCTCGGTGTTGACCCAAGCATTGAGAATACAACAGAGTGCATTCCAGCGCGTCGAAAAACACACTGTTGGATTTTCAACTCTCGGCGCTAAGCAGAGCGTTGAAAATCCAGTGCGCGAAAAAAAATCGCCGCGATATGTTTACGTCCGTACGAACGTCGACTTATGATTAAAAACTGCTCCTACTGCGCATAACGAAACATGCAAGTTTTTGAAAATTATAATAGAGATTTTAGACAATTTTTCTGTGTCTTTTTTTTTACTTAGCCTTTACTGTCCCACTACTGGGCAAAGGCCTCCCCCAATTCCTTCCAGGAACTTTTATCCCGCGCCACCTCGGACCAGGCCTCACGGTACGCGTCCAGGTCATCCCGCCACCTCTTTCTGAGCCGGCATCGGCGGCGCCGTCCATCTTCAGGTGCCCATTGTATGGAGACTTTTGCCCAGCGGTCATCTTGCATGCGGCTAACATGACCCTCCTAATCCCATTTTAGCCTGGCAGCCTTCTTGCCTACACCCATTATACCCGTTTTGGAACGCAGCGTGGTGTTCCGAATTCTATCCTGTCTTTTTACGCCGAGGATGATGCTTTTTTATTATTAGGAAATGAAAAAGAACAGTAGAAAGTTAACACCGTAATCTCTTTTTGGTCCAAAATCTTGGCCCCTGCAAAACATTTGTATCTACATGTTTAACCGCAGGCTTTACCTTAACACATAAATCATGATATTGCCTTGAATTGCATGCGTATTCATCAGTCGCTATGTCATCGGTCGGTAGAACTGGAAATATACTGTATTCTATTATAACAAATCGATAAGCGTTGATAGTTTCTTATCAATCAACTCATCGCGTATCTAAGTTAGGATTCAAAACACTCATCTATGGTCTTGTGGTCCAATCTAGAATGCTTAAATTTATGCCCTGGTTTTTTTTTGTCCGTCAGGTAGATTATTAAAAAATATTGGACACGTACTTTTTTTCTTTTTTTACGTAATCAAAAGATTACGGCGATGCATTGGGTTAAAATGTGGCATGACGTCACGCCTTGCTAGATTTTATACTGAGTTGTGACGTAGCGAGCTCCCACTCCCCAACTTTAATGCGTTTTATCCAAGTAATTTTTTTATTAACATGATAAAGCAAAAAATAGGTGTCTAATATTTTTTTATTATCTGACTGACGGACTAAATAGAATTTCTTTTTTTTTACCCAGGCATCATCCTTATTCTTAGAGAGCTAAGTGTTATTGGTTTTTTTATTAGTATTTTCTCAATAGCAGCGCGGATCCTGAATTTGCACCGGTTGATAGCAACTAAGGACTCGCCCCTATTACGTGGAAGTTAAACTCAACTGACGAAGTGAAGGTACACCAATACACCTCTGCCTATCCCTTCGAGGAATACAGGCGTGATGTTACGTAAAACTAATCTAAAATTATCGACAGTTCTTGTCCATTACCCCATCACGTATGTTAGGATTAAAATAACCCTCAAATAAGGTCACTAAAACAAGATCAACTCCGGCTTGGGAACCGAACTATGAAAATCCGTATCCGTGACGGACTCGCTCGAGTGTGAACAGTGTGTTAAATATAAAGAACCCTAAAAAAAGTTAGTTTTGACATCATTTCACGTCGATCAAGCGGCCCGGTGAATAACGCGGTCCGACGGAGAAAGAAAAAAAGAACCTCCGTTCTGAATGCGACTCATTTTATGAATGAAATAAGATTTTTTCCTACGGAACCGCGACAAATACGTGCTTTCCTTTCTCGGCCGTCTGAGGCGACGTGCATTCATTTTCGATTAGTTTTTTAATTCCGTTTTGATCTATCACACTTTTTCTTCCAACGCGAATTCAACCGTGTGGCTGCGGGTGTAGGGTACAAATTGGCTAGTGGGATCTTTTTTATAAGCGCATATCGTAGGTTTCTTTGAGAAGTAAGTCCGTCGCAGTAACTGCTTCAATGTAACGCTTGGTACACAGATGCGGTCTGAGTAACGAGAAATTATTTGTAGCGAGTGATTTATTAGTGGGATTAGAGATTTTGCGGGATATAGCATAAATGGAAGAGATCGAAGGAAACGTTATTTTGTAGCTTGTATTCATGTATTAGCCTATACGTCTTGTAAACGGTTTTGATCTTATAACAAACAAATATTGTATAATTTTACTTATAAATTTTAAAAAGGGGATAATAGTTTGTATGGTAGTTCGTCAATTTTTACCGACGAGAAATGCCATATATGGTATCTGCCTGATGGGATTTCAAGACAAGACACATGGCTTGTCTTAGATAATTTACATTCATTGCCACTTCCTCAATTACCAGCTTTAGCATTATGAGGCCTTCGTTGAGTTATGTGTGACTATATGTAATAAAAAGGTCCTCAATAAAAAAAAAATCTATCCTTGAGCTAACTGTTGTTGTCCGATGCATTATTGTTCTTAGAAGTTTTTTTTTTTAATCTATCAAGATACGCTCTCCAACATTTCTTACTAACAAGCTTCACCCTTCTCTTTTAAATAGTCAATAGAAAAATATTCAATTCAAACACCTCTTAGTCATCTAATCAAAATGATTCAACAACAACGCGAGCTACTCCGGGACTTCCATTGAAATAAAAGCGACACGGCTGTCAGTATCCATGTGGTAAGATCGAAGGCATTCGAACGCAAAAACTGACGGTTTTCGTGGGAAGTCCATTAAACGATTAGAGGGCTATAGGGCTATAGAGAGCTCTCGTGAGCCGATGCAATGGTCTGATCAGATGGTCCGTTGACCGCTGTCGCTGCGGTACCGGTGGATTTTTTCAAAGTATTTTCGGTAATGCTAAAATTGGTAATTACTTGAAGTAAATAGTGTAGGGAAAAATTGGCTTTACATAACTAGTTGTAATAAAAAAATATCTATCCAAATATTAGGACACTTTTGTCTTAGCAACATTCGAAGGTCGAAGTTATAATGATTTTTAAGATTTAGTATATGTACCTACGTATTATTTCCACATAACTAAAATTACTTATCTGTGTCTAAAATGCACTCATTGTTACCTATGTTTGAATGGGTATATCCAATCAATTTTATCAAAAAAAGTATACACGAGTATGAAAATCAGTTTATAATAAATGGAATGATATAACCAAACAATTTATTCCAGCAACAGTGAGGTCAACGCCCTCACAAAATCTAATATTTATCAAACAAGTGACTTGATTTCACTTGCATACGTAACAATGCATACACATTGATACAGATCTTTTGAAAAGGCATTTTAATCAACGATCACTTACATCGATATCTACTTTTTGCATACGGCGAGAAAATGTGAGACAATTTCAATATTGTAAATATTAGGTATGTAACTAAAATATACAAAATCAAATGTGGCTTCGTTTGGATTTTTTTGAGTCCTTCATGTTGCTGTCAAAGCCAACGAGCAACACCTTAGGGTGATATGTAAAAAATGGGCGGGAATTGCACCTGCCATGTTTTCTCTCTGCATCACCCTA
Source organism: Fissipunctia ypsillon (assembly GCA_947568875.1). Taxonomy (NCBI): domain Eukaryota; kingdom Metazoa; phylum Arthropoda; class Insecta; order Lepidoptera; family Noctuidae; genus Fissipunctia; species Fissipunctia ypsillon. The sequence continues at coordinate 17,255,902 of OX387660.1, read as the reverse complement.
AGGTTGACTGGTAGAAAATGCCTCAGGCATTAAGTCCGCCGGCATGTACGGTATTCTTTTTACTTGTGCATAAAGTTTTAATAAATAAATAACAAAGTGACAGAGTCAATAACTTATTTCCACATGCGAAAAAGAGACCGCAACAATGCGTTGGAACCGAAATAAAATAAAAATGTATGCGCCAAACCAAATAAAAATTGCTTAATAAAAAATAAATTAAGCTATCAGCTATTAAGCTGTTAGAGTTTTCAATTGCCCAATAGGTACGCACGTTTTGAATGCAATTTTGCAATGAAATTACTTAAGATTTTAGAATTATAGAAAAAAATATAAAAAGTAAAGTTCGTTTCGGCATTCAATTATATCGAGGAAATTTAACCCAATTGCGTTTTCCTTCAGTCAGAGTATTAATCAGATAGTCATTTTAAACATACATTCAAAAATTAAATCCATATATATGCTGTAATAGTGACATAAATAGTTACGAAAATGTCCCCAATTTATTTTGGTATCGCCGTAATTAGCCGTTTAGTTAAGCCCAGCCTTTGAAAGTAGCGCTTGCCGGCCGCTGCCGTGGCACCGCTCGCTTCGCTCGCTCGGCTTGCGCTCGGTTGGTCACAGTTCCAACCTACCCTTATAAGGATATAATTCAGGCCGCTAGTTGAACGGCACCGTTTAGTTAAAAGGCTAGGCTGTTAACTGGAAGCCTAATTAAGCTAATTGGCTCCGTCATTGATAATGAAAGCATTATGGTACCTACTTATAAGACGTTATTTCTATAATACATACACGTAGTAAACATGAAACATGAATTGTGATACCCAAATTTAGATTAGCTAAAACAAACAAGTCATTTCTTATAAACTGTATCCGCTTTTATAACAAGTTGCCAAAGTCGGATACAGAACTTAGCGACGGAAAGTTCAAAACCCACATCAAACGTGGTCTTATCAAAAAAGCATATTATAAGATTTAAGACTACGTTGATGACAGGGAAGTTTGGCGATAATTCCTTCTGCACATATGGCTTCCCTGGTACGTCAATAACGGCAAATGTCTATTAATAATAATATTTCCGTGACATAACCTTTTCATTATTTGACATTATATACCTGCAATTCAAATTTCAACTATTTCTTAGTGGCTTTTGTGGACACGATATTAATTCAGATTTGTTACAGTAATTTTAGTGGCAATCATGTCATTTGATTTAAATGTTTTTATTGTTATTTTTTTTTATTTTTTTTTTATTTAAGATAGCTCTTGACTCTAGTCTAGGTCAGAGATGACAGAGACAAAGTCGACGATGGAGCGAGCTTACCCATAAGAAGCCTGTTAACTCTCACTTTGAAGAGATCGGGGTTGTATGCGTTCGGAAACACAGACGCTGGCAGAGAGTTCCACTCCTTTGCTGTGCGCACACAAAAGACATTTGGAAACGCTTGTTATTATTTTATTTATCTTTTTTTTATCATTATTTTCTATTTCGTGAATGTGAGAACGTTATAGGCTTAGGTAATACACTACAGATTTGTAGACCATTTTCTATTTTGTTAAGTACCTGGTACTTGTTGACGGTCCTACACTGTCCTCCCATACTTAAAAATACTGTAATTTGAAAACATTGTAAAAGCCAATAATTTTTAAAAGAGTAACTGTGGAGTTTGTTGCCGGCTCTTCTCCATAGGAAACGACCAATTGGAACCGAGCACCTAGCTTCTGAAGTTTCATAAGTGCCCATACAGATTTATGTGAAATAATTTATTTTGATTATGACCCACATCTCGCCAGTTATGTTTAAAAGGAACCACTTTGCCCAACCTGGGAATCGAACAAAATACTTAACATTAATGTAGGTTGTCCATCCATCTGATATTCTAGTACTAACAGCATATGCTCAAGCAATACATACATTTTGCATCGGATGTTTTGGTATCATTGAACATCCAACCCATTTGCGGGATGTTCGAAAGAGTTACCGTGGCCCCGGCACAGGCAACAGAAGGAACACGGGTGGGTTTTAGTCAGTAAAAGTCTGACACGCCCTCCCGCTCCGCCCAGAGCGGGAGAAGTCATTTGATGATTTCCCATCCACAAAAAAAAAAAAAAAAAAAAAACAAAAAAAAAAACCCATTATTCGCCACTACTACTGACAAAAATTCAATCTGCGTAGCCTTTTCCCAATTAAGTTGGGGTCGGCTTCCAGTCTAACCGGTTACAGCTGAATACTATTTTACATGGAGCGACTGCCTATCTGACATCTACAACCCAGTTACTGGGTAACACGATACTTCTTGGTAAGACTGGTTGTCAGACTTTTGTGCTTCTGACTATATATACTTCTACAGACAACCAGTGTATAATAATACTAGCTGTTGCCCGCGGCTTCGCCCACGTGGATGTCAATACTATTTAAATCGGATTTTTCATGGGTTTTGTTTTTTTTTTTTTGCGTGGAACCCTAATTCTTTTTCTACAATAAAAGGAGTCTAAGTTACTCCTTATCACATCAGCTATCCGCCAGTGAAATTCGCGTCAAAATCGGTCTAGCCGTTCCGTAGATTAGCCGGAACAAACAGACAGACAGACGGACAAAATTTTTTAAAATTGTGTTTTTGTTATAACTATCATTTAAACTTTCATATGCATTTAGTAAAAAGCTGTTATTTTGACATTACAAACAGACACTTCAATTTCATTCATTTGTATAGATGTATAGAAAACGTGCCAATTTATATCTGAATCACATAACACGACTCTCGAAATCTCAAATCGCTTCACCCGTTCCGCTTTACAACATTCGTCTGAAAAATAAACTAAAACTAAGCCTTTCACACTTGCTCAACAAATAGCTGAAATACTGAGTAAAACCTCTAAATCTTACGTAACTAATAATAAAGACATTTCACACTTATACTGAGTTTTTAATCATGCGACATTGTCATCTTAATAAATGCTTTTATAAATCTGTTAAGAGGTCATCGGACCGTTAAGTTGTATAAAAGAATTATATTAATATCAAATCTAGATTCGAGATGAATTCTTTTTTAGGAAGAATGGTTATGTTTCGTAACATTACATTTTCATTTATTTCTTTACAGTATCTTGCTACACGTTACTTATAACCGTGAATGCTTCAGCAGAAAATGATCGCTACAGGGAACAGTACTGTAGAAGCTTTAATTGAGCCTGCCTTCAGCATGAAACCTTCATCGGAATTACAGCTGGCCATTAAGACACGTCATGAAATTTTATAGTAGAATAAGTTTGAAAGATGACATATTTATATTGATTTACTCTACGGATTTACTCCTAGCTTTACGTTGATCTTGTAACGAGCTTGCCATAATATTATGGGACTCCGGTGTGTCATTTAATAATCAAAACGTCCCCTCACACACCTCTTTACGAGTGAACATATACTATACACACAAACACAAATTGTATAAATTGACAAATTGTACCGTAGAGTGGATCTCAGAACTATCAGCCTCATGCACGTTCGGTTCAATGGGCTATGGGATGGGATCTCTCTTAACACTGATCATCAAAACAGTATAATAAAATAGTCTATCGTGGACACGGCTCTCTGAAAGTAATACAAAAACATAATACCGACAAAGAACTATCAATACAATACAGTTTATTGACGAAATCAACACCATTTCCCGACCGATGCATGTCGCTACCTCTTTCTCTTTGTCCCCAAACCGTAACATCCCACAATACTCTTTCCCCACTTAGGTACTATTAATTCAACTACCAAGTGTGTCCGATCACTCAAGACGCCATTACGTCTCGCAATAGCAACGACCACTCGGCTAGAACATTTTCCGATCGCCAGTTGCATTCCCCTTCCAAAGTTAACTAGAACATAGGCGTCTGTAATTATTACTGACAAAAAAGTCGTGGCGACTGATTGCTTTCACAAGATGCCACAATGGAGCATGAAATGAGCTTCGTCGAGCCACTGCGTTACGCACCGTTCGTGTGAAGGTACGAGTGGTTGTCGGAATAATGTCGATGGAAAAGTAAGTGAGAAGCGATCGAGTGAACTACCGAGATGACGAATAATAAGAGTATGGAAGAATAAGTCATGTCGCGCCGACCGCAAATTAATTGATAGGGGCACGAGAGTTATGTGAATGATGATAGTCCAGTAAATCCTAAAGAAGGGACAGCTGGACGAATCTTTGACCTAGAGATTGGTAATAAGATCAAATCGACACAAGCAATTTATACTACGCTAACTCGAAGTTTAGGTAAAAACGTTTTTTTATGCCAAGTTGTTTAAAATGTGTTTTTATATATGTCATAAAAAAATCGTAAAAAGTACGCTTTTTTGAGTTAGCGTAGTATAAATTGCTGGTGTCGAAATAATAGCGTTGGTATTTTATAAGAAAACCTTTCCAGTTGTTGTTTTGATTTTGCTCTGTACGTATCTTCATGTTGAAAATGTTTAGAGGCCAATTTATTTTTATTTTTGTTAATTAATTAAAGTGAGATGTATTTTTATTGTATATTTGTAGTAGTAACATCGCATTGGCGCATTATAGCTGTTAGGGTGTTATTTACGAAATGTTAAATAAATAAATGAATTTTCGATTGCATCAACTTTAAAATGCTAACTAGCAGTACGAGAGCGGCTACTTTTTTAATTCTGTGCAATTGGACCCTAGAATCAGTGGCGGTAGCTCCATAGAAGCCAAAAAGCCGGGCTTTCATAATTTACAACAACTAACGTAAGTCAATAAAAAAATGTACTCTTTGTATTTTAAAGGTTTTCGTACTACTAACAACCATGAACAACATAAGAAAATCCCTCAGTTGCTCGTTTTTTTTTAATCGTAAAAAATCGTCGGCTTGCCCTAATTTTCATCCTTAGGCACGCCACTGCCTAGAATATATAAAAAATACAGGTATTTAAAACAAATCTTGCAATTGTATTTTAGATATTTATCGCACTTTCAACCACATTTTAATTTGGAAGTTGTGTCACATAGTAGGGGCAACATTATCACAACAATTACTAACCTAAAACGCTAACACTCTTTCTAAACACACAACGAAATGAATTTTCCGAAGTTTTTTTTTTAAATAAAACTTCAATGGAACACATACCTACTATTGTACCAACATAATGATTGATACACACTCGTTGGCGCAGTGATTGGTGAGGCAGATTGTCGAAACTTCAGTCATGGGTTCTTGATTTCCAGATTATACAAAGTATACATTTTTATTCCTATAAGCTTTTCTCTGCGTCGCGTAGTTCTTAATTATGAATAGTTGCATGAGTTTTTTTTTTTAAATTAAATGAGTTCTAACGGTGTGAGGGGCACCGGGCGAAAACTGTTACCATGGATTCAGCACATGATTCTAGACCCCCAGCGTGGAATTTCTTGTCATACATCAGCAGCATCAACAGCAGATATTTTTTTTTAAAGCTAAGAAAAATTACGCTGGGGAGTCTAGAATACACCCTGTATACAAGGTGTAATTTTAAACACTGTTAATCTCTTAAGGGGTCATTGTACTCATAATTACGAATAACTTTTACTATGGAACCAAACCTGAAATCGCGAAAAAAATCAGCTTTTCCCTACATTTATGTTCGCATAACTCGTCAAAATGTAGGGAACACCTGATTTTTGTCGCAATTTCAGGTTTGGTTTATAGTAAAAGTTGTTCATAATGTTGAGTACAATGACCCCATAATAGGTTAACAGTGATTAAAATTACACCTTGTATATACTAATACTAATACTACTACTACCATTTATTTCAGGCGACACAGGCCCATAGAAAAATACCTTAACCTAAACATACATATTTATATGTCGCAGCCAACTAGCTTAATTAGCCTTTCAGTTAACAGCCTTTTAACTAAACGGCGCCGTTCAACTAGCGGCCTGAATGATACCTTTATGAGCAGTGATAAGAATAGGTAGTGCTAATTTGCCAAAGCTTCGAGAAAGGAAGTAACATAGAGTGGATAATACCTCCTCTAAAATCCCGGAATAATTTTAATAACGATGACGTTTAAATCCCGGGATTTAAAAACCACGAATTTTTTATCGGACTTTATTTGTAGTTAAGAAATTATTGATTTGAAAAATCATAACATTTTTTACACACACACATTTATATATGTAATTTTTATGGTGTACATAGTAAAGAGTATTCTATCTATCTATAAATAAAGTCCAATAAATAATTCGTGGTTTTTAAATCCCGGGATTTAAACGTCATTAAAATTATTCCGGGATTTTAGAGGAGGTATTATCTACTCCATGTTACTTCCTTCCTCGAAGTTTAGGCAAATTAGCACTACCTATTCCTATCACTGCTTATGAGGTTAGATTGGAACTGTGACCAACCACGCGCGAGCCGAATTTGTCGCAGTAACTAAGACTGGGCAGCCCGACCAAATGGGTTGGGTTAGATTAGAACTGTGACCAACCGCGCGCGAGCTGAGCAAGCGAAGCGAGCGGTGCCGCAGCAGCGGCCGGCGAGCGCTACTTCAAAAGGCTAGGCTGTTAACTAAACGGCTAATTAAGCTAGTTGGCTGAGATATAACCAGCTTCCTGCTGCTGCGGCTTGGTCTATTAGAACTGCCAGCTTATACCTCGAAAATTTATTGTAATTAGTACGAAGTAATTGAAGAGCCTTTGTAATTTCACCAACACCAGACATTGTAAATCTGCTTGGTATTTATTTGTGCACAATTTATTAACCTTAATACTGTCGACATTACTTTATAGGGCATTTTTTTAATCACTATCCAAATTTTCGCAGGGTGTTCTACCCATGAATACGAACAACTTTCACTATGGGACCAACTCTGAAATCACGAAAAAAAATCAGCTGTTTCATACATTTTGGTCGAGTAGGTATTGAACTTTTGTGTGAATCAGCTGATTTTTTCTTCGTGATTTCAGAGTTGGTCTCATAGTAAAAGTTGTTCATATTCATGGGTAGAACACCCTGCGAAAATTTGGATAGTGATTAAAAAAATGCCCTGTATATGAAAAACCAGCCAAGTGCGTGTTGGACCACGCACAATGAAGGGGTCCGCAGTTGGGATGGATTTATCCCAAAAACAAACTTAACATTATAATTGAAAAACATGTTCTCCAATAATCGATATACGTCACGACCAATTATCCAACTGCAAATGTAAGTTTGTAATCGCAAAAAATGTTTTTTTTTATTTAATGATTTTCGAACTTTTTCCTTTGCTTGTGATGTGAGACTTTGCTTCTTGCCAAATTTCATGACTCTAGGTCAACGGGAAGTACCCTGTTTTGAGTTATTTGCGAGTATCAAAATATGTCACATAAATGGCCGTATTTTTATTATTATTGCGTCGACTTAGAAGCTTAATTTTTTTAGAGCTCCGACGGACCGTAGACCTACGTATTTGATATTAATATCAACTTGATACTTCCACCCACTCCTGAGAAAAAGAGTCTTGTCAGACTGACAGACAGACGGATGGACAACGAAGTGATCCTATAAGGGTTCCATTTTCCTTTTGAGGTACGGAACCCTAAAAACACCTGTGTGATGGCCTCTTTGTGAAACAAGCACAGTCCCAGTATCTACTACACACGTACCGACCTATACCCTACAAAACATGCAACACAAGGCCTTAAGGGACATTTGCGTATTCGAACGGTGAGTGAAACTGGCATAAATGTACAACTGATTATATGTGAATGGCTCAATCAAGGCTCTGGTTGCACAAGGCGTTATGTCGATATGTTTTGACGTGTCCAAGTCGGACCGTCGGTCGCCAGTTATACGCTAGTAAATTGCTACAATTACACCGAGAAGTGTGTCAAGTGGTAACCGGGGGAGCGTGGGGTTGGATGGAACAATGAACATGTTGGGTGCTCGAATAAACAATGTGACATTTCCACGTGGTTCTTTGTTAATTCTGCTTGATGAGTATGTTGGCGAAGTATTTAATTGAGTTATTCAATTGTATTCTGAGCTAAATGCCAAACGTAAAAAAAATATAGTTAAATAGTTTGACGATATCTTTAAAGAACTGTGTTCAATTTTGAATGTAATTGACCTTCAAAAGGTAACAACTTTTCATTTAAAATGAAAGTTGCCGGTTTAAACCACGAATGCCAATAAGTAAAACAACCAAGTTGCAGGTACTTAGTGTAAGAGTTGTTTACAGTCAACAAACATTTTCTTCTTCTTCATCTTTTTCTTTCCAATGCTATTTTAGCATGATTATAGATGAAACGACGTCATGAATACAGAGATGCATTGGATCACATGTCGCTAAGACGTTGATATAAAAAATTATCAAAGCTTGGATTTTTTCAAAACTGTCACTTTGACCACTGTCATTTGTTGCACACCACGCAAATAAAGAAAGGAAGAAAGGAAATACATTTTGCACAGACTAAAAGAGAACTACCGATTGGGTCCCAATACACGGAAGACAAGACCAAGATGGCGGGACGAGCCCGACTCCTACCGAAAGGACTGACCTCACGTAGCAAAAGACAGAATTGTGTGGAAAGGGGAGAGGGAGGCCTTTGTCCAGCAGTGGGATAATATAGGCTAGTTAGATTAGATTAGATTTAAAGGCTCACAATAAAACTACCTCTCTTACGCCACAGGTCCTACCTACCCCACTCTCCCCCCTCTAGTAGCAAATTCCGCCCTAAGCCGACGCACATGTCCATTGCCTATCATTACAAAAGTATAAACGCATTACAAGATTATATATCATTGTAAACATATATTGTATAATGTGGATATAAGATCTACTTGCAGAGATAACGATAAATGTAACTAGAAATTAAAAGATTTCTAATTATTATGAAAGTTGTGTATGTGTGTGTGGGACTTAATGATGTTTGTGTTTTCTTTTTTGAAGCCTAATTGCTTGACTGCCTCGTTAGTCTAGTGGTCGCAAGCGCTACTGCTGAGCATGAGATCCTGGGTTCGATTCCCAGTTCGGGCAAAGTGTTATTGGGTTTTTCTATCTGGAATTTCTCAGTAGCAGCCCGGAGTCCTGATTTGTGTCCGGTAAATGGCAAAAGGCTCCAGTGGCGCAGCTACAATTATCATTAGAGGGAAGCCGAAGAAAAAATTATTCAGTTCTCATAAACTCGGACAAAAAACTATAGATTTTTAATCTTATGATGTATCAAACTGGTATTTATTTATTTATTTATTTATTTATTTAAACTATACACACTTAAAAAAGTACAAAGGCGGACTTAATGCCTTAGGCATTCTCTACCAGTCAACCAAGGGTGGTGAAGAGATTAGATGGCAGGTGCTCTGTTAGAAATGGAACAATTTGTACATAAATAAGTCATAAACTTATAATACACATACATACATATTTACTATAATATATACCTATATTATATACATATATTATATACAAATTCAAGAGAGAGAGGTTTTGAGATGACTCTACGCTATTTATTTTGAAAATAACTCCGCAATCTCCGCTTAAATGCATACCGACTGGTGGCCATCCTGATGTCAAGAGGTAGCGCATTCCAAAGAAGAATGGACTGAATATGAAAGGAAGAATGAACAAAGTCAGAAGTATGAGAAGGACAGAGTAGGAGAAGATTGTTAGAAGAACGAAGATTCTTAGCGTGTGAAGAACATAGATATTGGAAGTGAGACACTAGATAAGAAGGAGGAGTGGGAGAGTTAAGAAGGGAGAAAAGCGTGGTCAAAGCACGCAAATTTCTTCTCTGGCGAATGGGCATCCATTTGAGCTCAGACCTGTAGCTCGACACATGGTCATATTTTCTGAGGTTGAATATGAACCGGATACAATTGTTAAGCAGTCTGTCAAGCTTATCCAGCAACACCGCATTCAAGTCAAAGTAGCACACGTCACCATAGTCAATGATAGGGAAAATCAAAGTCTGCACAAGCATAGTTTTCGTCTTAGCGGGCAAAAAGTTTCTCAGACGATACAGAGATCGTAGAGTACCGTTGACCCTTTGACTAACATTAGAGACCTGGCGCTGCCAGCTAAGCGTCGAGTCAAGATGCAAACCGAGATCTTTCACAGTAGGGGTAATGGGTATGACAGTACCATTGAAAATGAGAGGAGGAAGAGAGCTAAGCGTCACCCTACCCATCATGCGCGAGCTTCCAATTACAATGGCCTGACACTTTGAGGGGTTCACTGATACCCCAAAACTATCAGACCACTTTTTGATTGCATCTAAGTCTCGGTTTACATCTGCTACAGCATCCAATAAACCTTCCACCCGCGCAGCTGTATACAATTGAAGATCATCGGCATAAAGATGATACGAACACCGAAGACAGTGAGTTATAAAATTAATGAAGATGGAGAATAACAATGGAGAAAGAATACCACCTTGTGGAACACCAGCATCCAGGTCACGCCAACTCGAAGAGCTCTCATCAACGCGAACCGACTGCCGGCGTCCCCGAAGATAAGAAGAGAACCATTCCAGAACCTCGGACGAAACCATGAGATGAGAGAGCATAGCAAGGAGAATATCGTGGCTGACAGCGTTAAAGGCATTGGAGAAATCAATTAAAACCAAAACAGTAACCTTATTATCCTCCATCGCTTCTCTAACGTCACCAGTCACTTTAAGGAGAGCGGAAGCTGTACTATGCCCAGGCCTGAATCCAGACTGAAACGAGCTAACAAGGTTGTTCCGGTGAACAAACCCCGCAAACTGTCTGTGAACGCAGGCCTCAAGCACTTTAGACAGGAATGGGAGAATGGAAATGGGTCGAAAGTGAGTGGGCAGGGAGGGGTTTGAAACTTTAGGAAGCGGGCGGACATAGGCCATACGCCACAGGGATGGGAATTGTCCGGAATCAAGAGAAAAGTTTATGATGTGGGTAATCGGAGGAAGTAGGGTATCGAGGATCCAAACGACCATACTACGACTGATGCCGTCATCCCCCACAGCCTTGGATTTTATGGACAGGATGGTCTTTTTTAATTTCGTCCAAGGTGACCGGAGAGAAGTGAAATGGTTCTATGATGGGACTAGCTAAGCCAGTAATGAAATTGACCGTCTGGGACAACATTTGGGAATCCAAATGACAAGTGGTTGTGAAGTGACGGTTGATATCATCAAGGCCAATTGTATTAGGAAAATCCACATGACGTGGTTTGCCGATACCAAGAGTACCAAGGAACTTCCAGATATCAGCAGGTGAAGAAGAAGATATGTTCTCGAGAATATGGCGGCGCTTAGCGTTACGTATCATCTGATTACACCGATTTCTAGCAACTTTGAAAAAGTTCCGATTTGCTTCACAGCGATCCTTTTTAAATTTATGAAAGGCCCGATCCCTGCGCCTCATCGCCATTCGAACCCCGGTCGTCATCCAAGGAGCAGGAGGACGCCCAAGTTTATTTTTTTTAACAGGAGCATGTCTGTCGTATAGAGCAAGGACCGCCCGATTGAAAATGCGCAGTTTATCGTCTACAGCTGTCGCCGCTGCCAAGTGATCCCAACTGATATCTGACGCATCCTGACGAAGCTTCTCAATGTCCATGCGCGTAAAACTCCGCATGTGCAGAACTTTTGGGACAGGTTTAGGCGGTTTTAGGACATAGGAGAGGAGAATGAGGTCATGTTGGGAAAATCCAGGAGCGGGACACTGACCATGATAGGGAACTAGGGAGGGAGTGGACGTGAGAATTAAGTCGAGCCAAGTGTCATCGCCTGAGGTATTGAAATGGGTAGGTTGCAGTGGAAGTATATGGAGACTGACGGACTCAATGATGTGAAGGAGTTTACGGGATCGAGGGGTGCGGTGAGCAAGGTCAGTGTTGAAATCGCCCATGATGACGCAATGTGCATACTCTGACCCCACGGACTCTAGCGCCAGTTCGAGCTCGGAAAAATAGTCAACGGCGGGTGGACAATAGACAACCCCAAGAAGGGTCTTGACGCCTTTGACGTAGACTTCTAAAAAGAGGTACTCGGCGGAGGCATGGTACTGTGAGAGGGATGAGGCAACGATTTTGAAAGGGAAATCGCTACGAAGATAGATAGCTACACCACCCCCTCCCTTTCCAATTCTGTCATTGCGGATAAGAGTGAAACCTGGAAGAGAGTAGGTGGTGGAGAGAAGATGAGGTTTGAGCCAACTCTCAGAAACCAGAACGGCATGGGCATTGGCGCCGGTAAAGGTGTCCAACAGATCACTGTAGTGACTTGGGACACTCTGCGCATTTATGTGGTATTAAATAGGTATTAAATGTAATTATGTAATGTGATGTGATACACAGCTACACACACAGGTGTACCATATTATTTGACAATAATTGACATTAAGAAGAGTGGTTGTTTCGAAGGGAAGCCGATAGGAATCGGGTTGTATGAAGGCTACGCCCCTGATAGGCTCGCCCCCTATTACATGGGACATAAACGTAACTGGCGGAATGTGGGTGGGTGTGTGTAAAAATCAGGTGTTCCCATTTTGACGAGTTAAGCGAACATAAATGTAGGGAACAGCAGATTTTTTTTCGTGATTTCAGGTTTAGTCCCATCGTAAAATTTGTTCATAATGATGAGTACAATGACCCATTAAGCGGTTGTGCGTAAGTTAATTTCAGAACATGTTGCATATGTATAAGTAAATTCGAGAACAAAACAATCTAACCCAAACTAACTATCCGTCAAGTCAAGAAAAAAACATTATTACGTAAATACAAACCACACTTTATCAGAAAACTATCCACAACCACACAACATCATCCTTATCATACATCTCAAACATCCGCATACATCCACGTGACCATTACATCGATCCGAACAAGGCAGTTGATTCATAATCGATCGCCTCCCGCGCAACCGTTGTTTGTCAACCGATAGCGGTCGCTGACAAATTGACACGTTCTACTTGACTCATTGTCAAGATGTCTAGATTTACACTTTTTATTTTAAAGTATGTCTTATAATATTTGTAGATAAAGAATACGTATCCATATTTCATTTTGAGTTATCGATTGATTTTGTTTGTGATTGTTGATCATAGATGGCGTTAGGCGTTTCAGAACTTTTTAGTAGAACTAATAGCTAATACACGGAAGCACTGGATCACGAACGCAATAGGTACCATGGGAGAAACGAATATCTATAACCGTGAAAAATATATCCCGTGCACACGATGACCACATCTGTTAGCAAGCGTTACTATAGCGGCCGAGCGCTGCAAGCAAGAATAGTCCTTACGGTGTATAGATAGATGTTCGTTTCTCCAATAGTACATGTCCAGATAATTTAACTTCAATTGGAAATTTAAAGATTATAAGAGTCGCACTAGGAAAGCAAGGCTTACCTACATAAAGTCAACAAGATAAGTTACAGGTGTAACTTATCTACATTGATTACACATAAGTACTGCATTTGAAGGTTCGACTCCAAGCAGACACTTTACTTTGTGTAAATTATTTCATCACCACTGCTCTCTTAACGATGAAGAAAAACATCGTGAGGAAACCGGCATGTCCTAGAACCAAAAAATTCGAAGACATGTGACATCCGCCAAACTGCACTGCTCTCGCGTGGTGGATTACGGCCCGTTCCCTCTCACATCAGCGAGGAGCCCTGTGTCCCAGCAGTGGGAACGGTATAGGCTGATCATGATGACTGCATCACGTACCCATGACGCTGCCCATCATAAACAGATTTCGGGTTCGTAAAGTTAGATTGTATTAAATATTCACCTGATCATCTTCAGAGTAATTCGTTCAGTCAGCTGCAGGATTTATTACGTCCCGTGTAGGGCATAAGAACGCGGAAGTTGTGCTGTTCTCCATTAAACTGAAAATAAGAGAACAAAAGCAAAATAAACCTTTCTATTTATTTACAACCACATTTTTTACACAACGGAATCCAGCTATTTATAGAACTTATAAAACTATTGATATTCCTAAACTGCTCAATTTTATTGAAAGAATTTCTAATTCGTGACAAAATGCAATGACGAAACAACCAATATAAAAAAGAATACTAGTCAAATACTGGCCTAATATAAATTTATTTTCGGATGGAAAAACTTAATCTCGAATTCGTCGCGAATTTCATAATCGATATTGTATTTCGATGCAAAAAAAATCGAGAATCGTTACTCATAATCGCTCATTACAAAAGAGGGTTTCACTTCCACGAGCGTCACGTCTCACGATCAATTGGAAATAATATTATCGCAGAAATAGTGCAGAACTAGAAGAGATAAGTCTGACAAGTTTGGGTACAGTCTAAGTAAACCAGAAATACACAGCTTACAATACATCAAACCTTAACCAGCACGCTAATTGCGTAACACACTAACAATCACAATCTGAATGATTTTGAAGGATATTGCTAATCCATCGCTTCATATGTTTGAAAAGTTTGTCTGCTCAGCAACGTAAATAACGCAATGAATGTTGTTGAACTGTCAAAATGAAAGCCATTGCTACTGTTAATGTGTTACGCAATTACCCAGCCGGAGTATGATTAAAAATAAAGTCAACTAAGTCCCATGCCATAATTTTATTGTGTTATCAAGTTTTTTATATGTTAAATATTACTATTACAATAATTAATTACTTGTTGTAGGTTGCAGTATTAACATCCTATGATATTATAAATACGAAAGTGAGTTTGTTTGTTTGTAACTCAATCACGCAAAAACGACTGAACGGACTTGGATGAAATTTAGCACACAGATAGTTTATAACCTGGATTAACACATAAAATACTTTTTATCTCGGTAGTACGTTCTTGTAGGATAACATCCGACCTCCAAGCCGGCGAAGCCGCGGGCAAAATCTAGTTACCCATTAAAAAAAACTTCCATCTTAATGAAGGTCAGCGGTAATCTCCTTACTAAAACAAATGTTTTAAATGTTAGGTACCTGCCAAGTGAAGACAATCTAAGTATTATAATAACCTTTTAGAATAATCCATCGGTTAACAGTGCAGGCGTCGCATTTTTAAGCCTAAGACAGTACAAACACCAAATACATACCTAGGTATTTATTTATTTAATAGTTTAAACACACAAATGTACAGAGGCGGACTTAATGCGATAGGCATTTTCTACCAGTCAACCCTTGGGTAATGCCGAGACAAACAGTGGTAGGTGCAATGACGAGAATTGTGGAAGAAATATTTATTTAAATATAAATACATACATATACCTATGAATTAGCACAAATAAATACACATAATTATACTAAAACAAATAAGACAAACAATGGGAAAACATTACCGTTGCGTTGATACTGTCAGCTTCTTGCAAATGTACGATATTTAGTGTTTGTACTATCTGTGTTAAAATTAAGGTTAGTTCTAGAACTAACCTTAATTTTGACACAAAACTCTTCATATTCAAAGGCCAGTTCCATTGAATCTCTAAAACTAAGTCCTTCTCAGTCCAATAGTCAGAATCGTGTTCGGACTACCGTTTCGTTATTGTTCAATATGTTTTCCAATAATCCAGTTACAGATTACCGGAGGTAGAAAGCCTTGATTCGCACGGTTACGTAGAAAGCGGACGGAGTGCGTGTTGGTCCCTTAAATTACTCAGTACCTACTGATATCTAGTGTTACACGCCATCGATTTTGACGTTAATTTCCTCTATAATGTAGTGCAATGTTGTCTTGCGTAGGTGGAGTGTTGCTGTGCAAAAATATATGAAGTCGTCCCGGTAAAAGATAGAAACCCTGATAAACGCTTTTCTAGTTCCTTGTAATTCTGATTTTCATTTTTGTTTTCTTGCTCAAATGGAAAAGTGTAGTGCTATGCAGCTGCTGTCAAAATCACTATACGACTAAACTCCGACAGACACTACGCCGACAGACTGAATACCGGCAAGACTTTACTTCGACGGGACTCTTCGCCGACAGGACACTTCGCCGACAGGGCATCCTTACTTCTGATTATTCCGAACCTGACCCGAAAATCCTAACCCTAGACGGTCGACGTCAGGGGCACCTCGAGGTTCGGTTTGGTTAGGTTCCTTTTAACCCTGTAGACAGAAATAGGAGCCCCGCGTAGCGGGACTCCGTCGACTTGCTGTCAGTCTGTCGGCGAAGTGTCCTGTCGGCGAAGAGTCCCGTCGAAGTAAAGTCTTGTCGGTGTTCATAAACAACTAAATGAATATTACGCAAACTAAAACATTCTGCTACTTGAAAGTTAACATTTTAAAAAGTGTCATTATGAAAAGCAGACCAAACGTACAGTTGGTAACAGTCTGTCGGCTAAGTGCCCTGTCGGCGAAGAGTATACCGTCGAAGTAAAGTCTTGTCGGTGTTCAGTCTGTCGGCGTTTAGTCGTACACTCGTCATAATAAGCCATCCTCTATTTTAAAAGGGAACTGGGTGAAATGCGGCCCACCAGCCATCTAATAAAGGCTGACTATATGATAACTTTAAATAATAAATACCTACTTACCTGCTGAAAATCGATAATCAATACGACTGCTAAACGAAACGCAGCAAAAAGGTCGCATCTACAAAATTGGTCACATTTTCATTCAATTGAAAGTACCACTTGCCTTACGAAAAAATCATTATTGTTATATTACAGAACGGCAACGTCGCATCTAATCGGTTTTAGGCAAAATCTTAAAATCTCGTAATCTGGTTCCGTTTAGTAAAATAGGTTTACGAAATTGCAAATTATATGGTCAAAGTGAAGTGATGTGATTATTTTGCTATGGTTCGTTAGATTTTGTTGCAATAGTAATTCCATTTTGCATTTTTTTTATTTTGTTGAAAGGCTCCCGCAGAAAGGCGCGACGCGATGGTGCGACGCGATTCTGGTAGAACAATCTCCATGAAGTTTTCATAGAAAGTGAAGCCCTCAAAGTGTCAGGCCATTGTAATTGGAAGCTCGCGCATGATAGGTAGGGTGACGCTTAACTCTCTTCCCCCTCATATTTTCAATGGTACCGTCATACTCATTACCCCTACTGTGAAAGATCTCGCTTTGCATCTTGACTCGACGCTTAGCTGGCAGCACCAGGTGTCTAATGTTAGTCGAAGGGTCAACGGTACCCTGCCATCCCTGTATCGTCTGAGAAACTTTTTGCCCGCTAAGACGAAAACTATGCTTGTGCAGACTTTGATTTTCCCTATCATCGACTATGGTGACGTGTGCTACTTTGACTTGAATGCGGTGTTGCTGGATAAGCTTGATAGACTTCTTAACAATTGTATCCGGTTCATATTCAACCTCAGAAAATATGACCATGTGTCGAGCTATAGGTCTGAGCTCAAATGGATGTCCATTCGCCAGAGAAGAAGTTTGCGTGCTTTGACCACGCTTTTCTCCTTTCTTAACTCTCCCACTCCTTCTTCTTATCTAGTGTCTCACTTCCAATATCTATGTTTTTCACACGCTAAGAATCTGCGTCCTTCTAACAATCTTCTCCTACTCTGTCCTTCTCATGCTTCTGACTTTGTTCATTCTTTCTTTCATATTCAGTCCATTCTTCTTTGGAATGCGCTACCTCTTGATATCAGGATGGCCACCAGTCGAATTGCGTTTAAGCGGAGATCGCGGGGTTATTTTCAAAATAAATAGCGTAGAGTCATCTCAAAACCGTCTTGAATTTGTATATATACGAGTAATGTAGGTATATATTATAGTAAATATTTATGTATGTTTATTATAAGTTTATAAATTATTTACTTATGTACAAATTGTTCCTTTCTAACAGAGCACCTGCCATCTAATCTCTTCACCACCCTTGGTTCACTGGTAGAGAATGCCTAAGGCATTAAGTCCGCCTTTGTACTTTTTAAGTGTGAAAAGTTTAAATAAATAAATAAATTGTTCTACTAGAGTCGCGTCGCGCCTGTCTGCGAGAGCCTGTATGCTAGTACCTGCTGGTTAAACTTAAATGCTATGCAATGTGACCAATAAAGCAAATAAAAATAGTTACGACCTCTAACAAACCTATTTGAGTATATTCATCAGATTAATCTATACATCCAAATATATAAAATTAAAGTGTCAGTTTGTAATGTCAAAATAACTGCTTTTTACCAAAGCATTTGAAAGTATATACGGAACTTATAACAAAAACACAATTTTTAAAATTTTTGTCTGACTGTCGGTCTGTTTGTTCCGGCTAATCTCCGATACGGCTGGACCGATTTTGATGCGACTTTTACTGGCAGATAGCTGATGTTATAGGGAGTGACTTAAGCAACTTTTATTTTAGAAAAAGAATTAGGGTTCCGCGCAAAAAAGTTAAAACCCATGAAGCTGTGAACAAAATCAGATTTAAATAGGGAAGTATTGACATCCACGCGGGCAAAGCTGCCGGCAACAGCTAGATTATAAAAAAAAAATAGTTTATGTAGGTACTTCTAATACCTACTAGTATATTTCAGCAACGAAATATTGACTGAACTTACGGCCAACATTGGCCACTGTGCTAGCCAAATACATAAGACATCCATTCGCAAACCAACTTTTGTACCACTCTTTTGTAAAACGTTGCAGCATATACAGGGTGTAAGGGACAGCCCTCCGCAAACTAATAGGGTGCATTCAGCTCCTTATTTTGAATCATATCCACCGGAAATATTCTCAGGAAGATTTTCATTTTTTTATCGTATTTTCAGTTACTATTCTTTTATTTCAATGTAAAATTACATTCTCTGTACACAGCACTCTATTTATTTAAATAAAACAGCTAAAATAAAAAAAAATCAGCAATGGATGTTGAAATACTCGGCGGCCAAAGGCTCGCTGCGCTGCCGTTCGCTACGCGCGTTTTGATACATTGCATGTGAGGTAATAAAACAAATCAGGTTTATTGGATTCCTATAACGTTCCTGAAATAATTTCATGTACCGGTCATCTTAGTATGATATACTGAAGTCACAACAACAGTATGCGAAGGGCTGTCCCTTACACCCTGTATAGTTTTAGGCACTTATAAATTTCAATTGCTCTTCATGCCTTTATGCCTTTATGTCTTACTTCCACAAAAACATCAGTCACTCGAACATTGCCACACATTTCAACAGGTGTAATTTCAAGCATGCCATATGTTTGGCATGCAGATTGGACATAATCGTAGATCACACGACATAGACCACAGCAAACGGCTCATTACGAAGGAGATTGCCGACACCACTGACGGGTTATTCTCGTTTCTGACTATGATTTTGATGTACTTTTTTATACAAGATGTAACATAAATAACGCACAACCTCTTAAGGGGTCATTATACTCATCATTATGAACAACTTTTACTATGGGGCCAAACCTGAAATCGCGAAAAAAAATCAGCTGCTCCCTACATTTATGTTCACATAACGTCAAACTGTAGAGAACAGCTGATTTTTTTTCGCGATTTCAGGTTTGGTCCCATAGTAAAAGTTGCTCATAATGATGAGTACAAAGACCCCTTAAGAGGTTGTGCGTTATTTAAGTTACACCTTGTATATTACTGTTTGTGATCAAATTTTCAGCGTAATCAAGGCCGTACCTTATTAATTTGTAGGACAGCGTTAAGCACAGGGCGAGTTAAAATGACAGTGAACAGAGGGGTAATTACGGTCATTTTTTAAGAACGTTCCCATTCTAATTTCAGTCACAATCTGTCAAAAACTGTATAGCGTTTACCTACATTTTTGACATTTGACTGTCACTGACATGAGAATGCGACTAGATTTTGAACGTTTTTAATTACTCCTTCAACTGTATGTTATGAATACTTATGAGACGCAATTAAATTTCTGTTCTTACCGAACTTGATCAGTTTGCGTAACGGTTGAGGGGACGGGAATTGGCCTTCTGTTTTTTATCACATGGTATCAACAAAATAGCTTGACACTTCCCTTTTTGTCATCTCCAAGTTAAAGAAAGTGGAAAGTAGTGTAATGTGCGTATTACGAAAGAATTCTCTTCTCGGTAATGTTGGTAGCACGGAGATCAGTGTAAATCAGTGTTCAGTAACATTGATTTCCGTGCTACCAATATTACGGCAAAGGAAATTCTTTCGTGAAACGCACTATACTTCCTTCCGCTGTTTCCTGTCTGTCTATATATATATTTATATTTCTTGTAAATAATTATTTTAGTTCTAATTAGGAAAATCTCACCTGAATTATTTAAGTAGCTATTGTCGGTGAATTAAGTGATCTTATCGCATAAATTGATACGAAATGACAATAGAAAATACAGGTACAATACTTTCAATTAGTTTAGGCACCTACCCAACTGATTTTACATGCCGCAATGATTAATTTAAAATATGTCATTAATCAAATACCTCATTCCGCCTGCCCCCTTCTACCATCGGACATTTAGACGCACTGCAGATTACCATCCCTACCTAGTTGCTATTCCACCAATTCGCACTAAGCGTTTCCAAATGTCTTTTGTGATGCGCACAGCAAAGGAGTAGAACTCTCTGCCTGCGTCTGTGTTTCCGAACGTATACAACCCCGATCTCTTCAAAGTGAGAGTTAACAAGCTTCTTCTGGGTAAGCTCGCTCCATCGTCGACTTTGTCTCTGTCATCTCTGACCTAGACTAGAGTCAAGAGCAAACCTATCTTAAATTAAAAAAAAATAATAAAAAAATGTCAACTTTTTTTTTTTGTTAAATGTGTTTTGATAATGTAGCTGTCCTTGTCCTGTTTGTTTCCAAAAACTTTTAACCCAATACTTAAGCTGACCATGTATTTGTTATCCAACGACGTATAATTATAAAACAGTATACAAACCTTATAAATATCCATCACACTAAATAGGGTTCTACTGGAAACAACACACAAAAACTCGTAACTTGGCATTTCCCTTCCAAAGCACAACATACAAAACCGGTCCAAACTATCATTCACTGAAAATCCCATCAAATTCAATTTAATATTTCTTGGCACTAACACACCATACACACGCGTGCCATGCAATTTATATGAAAGTCTCAGGTGATTTGTGACTAATACGCCATTTTGTAACTAGATATAAATCAAAATGGCCGCTGGCTATTCGAATACAGAACGCTGAATTGATTTTTTTGGAATCACACCTTTTTGTTTATTGTTAACAATTTATTTCGATTCATTGTCTGATGTTTAGCTATTGAATTGTGTTTTATTAGCTCTGGAAAGATAAAACAGTTTATTGTTATATAATTATTACAAAATTTATTTGATTCAGAAGTTAGGTACGCTAACCTTGATCTTTGTCTTTGATGTGATATTTGGTCTATGATCGGTTGCAGATATTTCAAATGAAAACGAAAAGCGAAATTCTACTGAATGCGAAAAGTTTATTAGAGGTTAGCTTTACAGGTTGTAATTAAACGAGATATTTGCGATGACATTTTTGAAATTCATACAAAACTAAACTTCAATTCGTCAAACGAAAAATTTAACTACAGAATAACACTCCAACCGCGAGCCCATTTCGTATTTCAACCTCACCTAATAATTACAACAACACATGACTACCAAGTTCCGCAAGCATGTGAATGGGAGCCACTGTCCCATCATTATCGTATAAATCAGTACCGATTCAACCGGTAATTGCATCAATATAGAAGTATCGATACTATCTCGGAACTGGTAAATTAAAGTTTGCGTTCAATATAATTTTCATGTGAAAAGTGTGACGTATAATAAATTATTGGGTATTAGATATACTGTGTGGTATAAATCTTGGGACTTGTATGGACGGGATATTCATAGAGGTGATCTAAGAGGTATCAATTGGATGGAACAGCTTCTGATATGAACTGTTCTTTTAGTACCTGCTGGATGAGTTTAGAGGGTAATAAAAGTTAACTGGTTTTGTTATTTGTTGTGAAGTGTTCTTACATCTGGTGATGTTTATGTACGCTTGTATTGAAAGGTTTTATAGAATGTTATATAGCCTTTGAGAATCTCTGCGCTGGTAATTGCAAAGACAAAAGTTTTCTTCGTTCAGGTTTGAAAAAAGAAGGCACGAGGAAAACGTTTTTCAACGCTTATGACAATATACCCTTAGCCAAAAAATTGTTTCTAATTCTTCCCATAATCAGACGGTTGATTTTGGAAGACGTTTCAACACCAACCATTAGGCTGCCTGTCCACTGGAGCGGAGGAGTGAGAAGAGGAGTGGAGCTGTGCCAATATTAACCAATAGAATCTCAACTCTGGAGCGAGTTTAGTACACAGGCCGCCTTATGCACCAATTTTAGCGCCAGTCTCGTTTGTATGTATAACTACATTGTATTAATTAGACTAATCTTTACATCTTATTTTCATAGTCATGAATTTAAAGCGTGGTGCCCTTTAAGCGAGCTTTATATCTAGCATCAATCGTAAACAACCATTTTCTCTCTCCACGAACAAAGCAACGAAAAATCGCAACAACATCACAAACCGCCCGATTACACCACGCAAACATAACAGTGTTTACCCATGATCCGTTTAACTCAAAGTTTATGTTAAAAACCCGCCCTGAGCGGACTATCAGCCGCTTTAAATCATCGACGGTAAAACAGACAGCCGCCCATAATTGTAGCCGTAGGCCTACCGATGACACATTCCATCAAAACCGACCGTTCAAGAACTTTTCTCTAACGGTGCCACTGGTTTTAATAGTAGCTACACTCTATGCACCCCTGTCGATATGTCATTGTGGCTTGCAAATCGAGTTCTTGAGAAAATTGCTCTAATACTCTTTAACATATGCAAAGGGAACATCCCTGGGGACATGGAATCGATTATAATCGATTAGAAGTGTTTACGTGCATTTTGCGTGTCGTGTGTTTCTTTATGGAGTGTATAAACCGGACATGGGGTCCTTATCATTTGTGTTTCTCTAATTATTAAGGAAAACATATACAACCACATTTCATCATCATCCCTTATCGCAATTTATGTGGGGTCAGCGCAATATGTATTTTTCTTCCACACTTCACATCATGTGTTACCACATTTTGACGTCCTAAACCAGCCTCGAAATGTCACGTTACTTAAATTAGAGCCTCCTTATAAACATCGACTATGAAAGGTCATAATGAGGGTTTACGCCGCCAGTTGGCGCAACTTTGATAAGTGGTCTTCCATTTCGACTATGAATATAAAATATATGATTACGTTCATCATTCGTTCATTATTCAGTCACAACTAAACAAAATATAGGTGCTTTGACATTTTGACAGGTGTCCGGACCTGACGTCTCAGTGCTGCCACCTAGTGAACGTCATTTCAGAAAACCCTCTTTGCTATACTACTACGCTTGACATAAAGGATTGGTGGTACTAAGTACTTTACTTTGACTAAGTGAGATACGATTTTGTTTCAGGAGATACCACTAACCATCACCACAGAAGGATCTTTTGTTTGGATGCGAGAACCTGCAACATGGCCATTTAACATTCCAGCTATAAACAAAAAAAGTAACACAGTGTGTAAAGAACCCATCATGATGCTGTCATTTACGCATTCTGTACATCAAACTACATATCAAGCTAAGTAAGTTTGTTCAGAAATAATTGCTGGGTACGACTTTTATTTTTAAGTGAAAATTTGTTGTTTGCAATAGTGCGCAAAGTAACGCACGCAAAACGTTATGCTTATGGGCGCATGCAAAGGTAGAGAGATCATGGGAGTATTTAAAGTTAAGTAATAACATTAAAACTTCTTTTCTTAAAAAAAACTTCAAAAAAGTAGGAACTTTGACCTTCAACATCTCCATAAACAGAAGGTTCCCAGGTGTGGTCCAGACATATAAAAAAGATAGGCAATCATGGGGACAACTGACAGAAGTGACAACTTAAAACTAACAGTTGCATGTGATTATGACATCTGTGTCGAAGACATAAGCGTGCTAAATAGAGTAATTTGATTACAGCGACCTCTAGCGTTAAGTCGTTGAACTCGTTGGAGCATGTTGCAGTTGCGAATCCGTACGTTTTTGCCCTACCAAAAAGTGCTCAACGCGCCTAAAGAAGTGTTCACTTCAAAAATACACAATAACAGGAATAACAAATGGCTCTGGGCTTCCCGTTATAGAAAAGACTAAAGGAGCCAAGCCTTCTCCAGTAAACAGCCTACATGTATGCCGCACCAATATAAATTATTCGTCGATGTCACGTGGTAATCGTCTATTTGAACCGACTATTACAAGTCACAGTTAATTATACATGTAGGGTAGTATTTAATATGAAATTACAGGCCTGCTTGATTTAGTATACGATGTAGTTCTTGTTAGGTACTACACGATATGCATGTAAATGGGTATAAGGACTTTGTAAGTGGTTGTAGCTGCGGTTGACGTTCCTTTTGTAGTTTTCGGTTGGGGAAAAAGTTTTTTTCGTATTTTTTATACAAATTCCAGACATTTTTTTTTCATAGATGATACACATTGGATTATAATAATATATATGTGCCATTGGGTGTACTATAGGTACACCTCTGCCTAACCTTTCGGGGAAACAAGGCGTGATGTTATGTTATGTTATATGTGCCATTTGCCAAATAGGTCAAAACTGTTGTGTGGTCAACCCCTAACTCTTCAACTATGTCGAATCTACTAATATCTTGCTCCACTTTTTCACAAATGGCATCGACTTTGTCCCTAACGGGGTGACCAGAGTCAACCAGAGCGCGCTGCATCTTTGACATCAAAATTCCATACATGTCACAAATTTTTTTCGCGGCTCATATCGCATTTTTACCTTTTTTGTAATAAAACTTTAAAATGTATCGAATTTCTTCGTTAGATTCACTCATTTTGACGGACAGAAAAACAATTGAAAAATGGCACGAAATCGTCGCCGTTGGTATCAGCCAGATAAAAGCAGTACAGCCAAAGAGATTTTACTACAACTTTATTTATTTATTATTTATTTATTTAATACTTCATGCACAGAATTGTACAGAGGCGGACTTAATGCCATAGGCATTTTCTGCCAGTCAACCTTTGGGTGATGCAGAGACAAACAGTGGTAGGTGCAATTACGAGAAATTGTGGAATACATATTTATTTAAATATAATGATATATATTATACCTATTACAAACTATAAATATAATAATATATACTTAATTATATATAAATAAGCGCAAATAAATATTTATTTATTTATACAATCTTACACTATCTTTACAGGTTCACACCCAATGCGATAATGTGATTAAACTATTATCATTCCCTAGTTAACAAATCAAGAGTCACCCTCACGAATTCCGAATTCAAATATGTATATACATAAATACATGAATATCCTAAAACAAATAAGACAAACAATGGGAAAACGTTAACGTTGTGATGATACTGCCAGCTTCTTACGAATGTGCTCGCGAACTTTTATGAACCCCCCCCTTCTCTTTTTCTCTATCTCTTTTTCTTTGTCTCTTTTTTTATTTTTATTTTCTCTCTTTTGTTTTTTTTTTAACTTTAGGTATACCTAAAAAATACGAAAAAACTTTTTCCCCAACATATTATATTCCGGGCACCGAGAGAATGCGTTTCTGACACCTGACAGTTGGAAACGACACGACTCATCATCATCATCATTCATCTGTCCTTATCCCAAATTTATTTAGGGTCGATGCAACTTGACTTTCTTCCATACAAGACTTCTTTATCAGTAACGTTAGGCAACCGTGCGGTTTTAAAAAAAGATGTAGTGACAAAAATTTTAAAGAGTATGCTTAGATGGTTGGGTCATGTTGAGAGGATGAATGAAAGGTGACTAACAAAAGGTATTTGCAATGCAGATGTGAGTGGAAACCTTATTGGTGATGTTCTTCAGAAAGGTCAGATGCGTAGGTAGTACTCGCAACGGCGTGCGTGTATGAACGTAAACCAAGCAAAAGGAGTATGTATGGATCGTTGCAGGTGGCATTCTTTAGTTTCTGCCTACCCCCATGGGAAGAAGGCGTGTGTTTATGTATGTGAGTATGTTCTCTGTAAGTCGTCATCTCGGTAGTCACTCCCTTTCTAGCCACATCATCTTTCACACAGTTCATCCATTAACTTGGAACTAATAAAGTTTAAACACGTATTCTTTTGTACTCAGCGTTTGTAGTCCTTTGACATGTATTTCCCTCTGATTTTGATTCACAGTGATTTTTATTTACGATGCTATAAGGTTGCTGTCAGGTGCAAAATTACTGTAAAAGGACTTTAACTGACTTGTGTCAGGAACGCATTCTTTCATCGGCTGGAGATTCAAGTACATTTCTGCTCAAACATTACCTTCAAACAAGTCTTTTGGATTGTGCAGTATTATCTGTGACGGAGAAGGTACATCTCTCTAGTTATCGTCGGTCATATTTTAACTACTGTGGGCGTGCTATGGGTAGTGTTGGTTATTGCGCAATAGAAAAACCGTTTGCAGTTCAAATCAAATTATAATTCAGAATCAAATTAATCACACTATATTAGCTATTCACACACTGTAGGTGCACGACACAACAAGCAAACGAAACGAATGACAGTTCCTACGGTGGAGGTACTGATCTCCTCGACGGCAGAATGGTAAGTGTCCTCTCATCGCAGCGCTTCACCATTAGCCAGGCTCTGTCATAGCACGAAGTTAGCCGAGTATCCACGTTGTGGCGACAGTGCTGCAACCTCTCGGAACTCGTGCTGCGCTTCGTTTAGTGTCTAAACTAATGACCGTCTCCGATATCTAAATATTTTATTATTTGTCTTTTACAGATGACCCAACGCCAGTCAACAAGGCGGTATCAAGAAGCGATTCCACCAAAATTGTGTTCAGCACATTTGTTTACAAACATTTTCTGCAGAACTTCAACAGTGCACGTACTGAGCTGCAGATCCGCTAGTCTCTGTTTCCACCGGCAAAGCTGTACGTAGTGTACGTAACTTTTGTAAGCGTACATTGCAGCATATTTGTAAATTTTTATTTGATTAAATCCACCGAAAGAAACATTTGTGCCGAACAATGTGCAGTACAGTGTCGCACAGTGCCGCACACTGATGGAATCGACATATATTTGAATATCGAAACTCGTGGAGGTTATGTTATTGCATGTGGAATCAGCCTTGGTCTGCTAAACATCTACCAAGTTCTGCAACAATACTTTAAAGATGAACTAAGTTATGTCTATTAAACCTCATCAGACACTTCGCTCGAGTAAAGGTTCATTTTTGTTTAATTCCACGTTGACACGACACCGACAAAGCTATATAGGAATTCAGCATATAAAGGACTTCATCATATA
Source organism: Fissipunctia ypsillon (assembly GCA_947568875.1). Lineage (NCBI taxonomy): Eukaryota > Metazoa > Arthropoda > Insecta > Lepidoptera > Noctuidae > Fissipunctia > Fissipunctia ypsillon. The sequence continues at coordinate 17,228,696 of OX387660.1, read as the reverse complement.
GCATATTATCATCTTAAAGGAGTTCATTTGCTCCTTTTATAATTTGACAGGCGAGTGAAATATGCCAGGTGTCGAAATCCAACATCGTTAGATCGGTTCACTAATGAATTAATATTTTACTTTTCATTTTCATATTTTGTGTTCAAACGTTTCACTTGGAGTGAAAGATGCCGAATGAAAGTCAAAAATGCACAAAAAATTAATCTTCTCATATCGGTTTACGGCTGAACCCAATAACTTATCTATCACCAGTTTTGGCATGCTGGAAATAAAAAACCTATCTATCTATGGTTTGAACGTCCCAATAATGTATACGAGATTATGGAATCTTACCGGCCTGACATAAGGACAGATAGAATTGTACTGTCTACCACCAGTAGCGATCTGTCTTTTACTGAAAATAGGTTATTGGGTTCGGCCGTTAAGAGTGCTACGGTGACGTGCGCACACAAATCCTGAAAGGATTAGAATGAAAATAAAAAGGCCAATATTTTTATACTACCGCTCCAAACAAAATCGATCCTTATCACACCGATTATCGATTTCAAACGAAACTAAAAGTGACTCGAACAGTATCGTGACACACTTGCAAGCCATAGTTACTATAAACACACGTATGTCAGACATTCCAGTGCATAATGAGTACATTCGTAATAAGCATGGAGGTTGTTATGTCGTTCACTTAAAGTACTGCTTGAAAGTAAGAGTTATATTTAAATGGAATACCTAGATAAATCTGCAAGAAAAGCATCTATATCAGAGTTATTATTTTTTGATGATATGACAATAACCTATATAATTTTTATTTTTATTTAAATTATTATAATTTGTAGTGTCCTTCCAGACGAGACAGGATAAAGAAAAACTATTGATCAATGAAACATCTCATGAAAGAGCCACTCCCGCTTTCACTAAAACGAAAGCTCATGGGCATGTGTATTCTTCCCACCCTCACCTACAGAGCACAAACATGTCTCTAACAAAACGGCAAAACGCACTTGGAGTCTGTCAATGGGCTATGGAACGAAGTATACTAGACGTCAAACTCACAGACCGCATTAGGAACTCTGTACTTCATTCCATTCATACTTCATTCCAAAACACAAACAGCGGACGCTCTGGCCACAGACTGCTGGACTAAAGTGGAACTGGGCTGGCCACATCTGTCGCTTGTCGGAGCAGCAATACGCAAAAACCATCACTCAATGGATCCAAAATAGCAGGAAACAACCACGCGGCAGGCCCAGAAAGGGATGGCAGGATGAGCTGGACTCCTTCTTAAAGGATTGGCTCGCAATCGCAGTAGACCAGGAAATATGGAAAAAGGGAAGGAAGGCCTTTGCCTTGTATTCACTTGCTTCCTAGCTATTCTATTATCATCCTTCACTCAATTTTTAAACAAACATTTTTACAAAAAAAAAAAAAAAGCACACGACTTCCAAAAATACACTAAAAAGTGAAAAATAATTTTAATTTTGGAAGTATGTGTCTTTGATTTTGTATTTTCGTTTTTTGCCAGCGACTTCCGAAATTAAAGTTATTTTTCACTTTTTAGTGTTTTTTTGGAAGTCGGTTTTTTTTTGTAAAAAAGTTTTTATTTGTTACTTTTAAGTTGTGGTATGTACCTACCCCACACATATTCTAACACCACTACCTGTTACATAAATTGCGGTGAAAGGAAGTTATTATTACGACATTCACATAGAATAAGTAGGAAAAACAGGTACGTATTAATGAAGCTGATTGAAAAACTAACCAAGCAAAGTTAATAAATTTTACACATGGGACCAACTTCGAAGTATTCCCTCCCGAATAAAACAATAAACATTCAAATCAGACTACTTTGTAAAAAGTTATGCGTGATAATACATTTTTAAAAAATATGCATGTACAGGGTGCAAGGGACAGCCCTCCGCAAACTAACAGGGTGCATTCAGCATCATATTCCACCGGAAATATTCTCAGGAAAATTTTCATTTTTTTAATCGTTTTTTCCGTTACTATTCCTTTATTTCAATGTAAAATTACATTTTCTGTACGTAGCACTCCATTTATGTAAATAAAACAACCAAAATCAAAAAAATCAGCAATGGATGTTGAAATACTCGGCGGCCGAAGGCTCGCTGCGCTGCCGTTGCTACGCGCGTCTTGCCACGGTAACAATACATTGCGTGTGAGGTAATAAAACAAATCAGGTTTATTGGGTTCCCATAACTTTCCTGAAATAATTTAATGTTCCGGTCATCTTAGTATGATATATTGAATTCACCCCATCAGTCTGCGAAGGGCTGTCCCTTACACCTTGTATATTATTTAAACGCGTCGACTTGAGAACCTACTTCCTCCTTTTTTTTCGTCGGTTACAAAAACACTTTAATTTATTTAGGGATAGGTAAAAATGTAAGAAGGTTATTGCAACCATTATAATTTCATAATCAGCGCAGGATGCAATAAGTGCAGGTAGAAGTAATTAAAGTTTGTGAAAAGCTATACCTACTTAGATTTTGTTTTTATTTTTTTTATCGTGGAAAGGTATAAAAGGAATTCATGCTAGTCGTTCAAAAAATTGAAACAAGAAAATACACATTTGAAAAAAATCCAAGAATCCTAATAATACTCGTAAGTTAGATTACTTTCGATGGAGGCTCCAATCGTTGGAATTTATCAAGAACTGTCTATTTCTATATTCTTAGGACATCAAAATATAGAGGTATGAGGAACAGGGTGTAAAGTTCACTCATCCTCCATAGAAAAGGGAGGATCCTCCGACCAGACGGGTGTTGTGTCTGGTGGGCTACTGCCCGACGGTTGATGTCGGGATGTTGTATATATGCTAGTCGCGCGTTATACTCTGATTGCGCGATGCAGGATTTTGCGTGACGTCAGTGTGACGCGTTCCATTGAGGCGATGTAGATATGCCGCCACAAAAACATTAAAAGCAGAGCAATATAATATTATAGCTAATAATGTCTTAAAATAAATACACAAGCAGTTAGCCTTCTAAAAACAAAAACCCCAAGTCTATATAATCAAAATAATCACGTAATTGATTGACTCTTAGCCCGAAGCGAACTTGTATCATTACATTACATTGTTATTTTACATGTCAACGGTAGTGAATTAAGACTAAATGTTGATTGTCTAACATTTAACGCAAACTGTAATATGATTGATGGCAACGAAGTGTAGCGAATAAAAACGAAAGTCGATATCGATATTCTGGTTTAGTGAACAGGCTTTCGGATTTATTGGATTTAAATGACCACAAATCTAACAAGACTATTATAGTACGCAGCCACCTAACTTATAGTTATAAAGTTATATGTACTGCTATTCTTGGAAAGAAGTACTTTAACGAGGCTTGCGGTAGGAGTAAACTGGTAGAAAACGAGAGTGTTATGCCCAAAATAATCGACCACTTCGAAAACCGTCGTTCGTCGAAAACTTGAGACCTTACTAGACTCTGATTTTTAATTTGCTAGACCAAAATGACAGCTGTGATCGACCTTTTTTGTCATTTTGACATTGTCGTCATGTTATGTTATGTCATTTTGATGATATTCAATTAAATTTCTTATGGATCTAAAGAGTTTTTTTTAAAACGAAAGTCTTTGACTGCCCATTTGTCGCCGATCTTAAAGAGTCAACTCCTAATATCACCTGTACTCACACCTTTAAAAATGGAACACAGCAATACTGCTCGGCGGTTCAGCATGTTCTATGGTGATAGTACATCCTCGGACCAACTCTATCACAGAAAGCTTTACTACAACGAGATATGTAAATGAAAGTCTATAATGGCTATAGCAATGTCCGATGTAGTTAAAGGCAACAGTAACTTGTCGCCAGCAAAGCGATATGCAAATCTTATATGCACATTCTACTTCTAACATTAGCCAACCGAATACGCACAGCAATTTAACACTACACACGTACTATCTAGAAACAATCTAAAACACTAAACAAACGTAATTACGTGAAATACGATATCGCTATTAAATTAGCAGTTTAATGATACAATTGTATTGAATCACTTATATCCAAAATCGTTACACATATATCAACCTGTCAAATACCGGACCAATTGCTGTGTTTAAAATGCAAAGGTGCGCTCAAACATGTCCCCCACTTGCGCGAATTCCTATGAACATTTCGCAACTACCGAGCGGCTATCCAACTCCGCCCTAAGATACCCACCTATTACACCATTCGCTACCGAACAACCTTGACTATTATTTAGAACACTGACCATTAACCAGACCGCGTAAGCATAGATACGGAGTCACCAGAGGCTGATATCTCGTCGACAGCACGAATTACATTAGCGAATTATCCTATTTTCCGTTCGGGAGCCCGGAGCGAACGGCTAACAAGCCAGCCTCATGACGTAGAAAGCGCTCCCATATTTCCTAGGCTAATAAAACCGATGATAGTCTTGGGGTGTTCTAAAAAACGAGCGCTATATCAAACGCGTGCTTGAGGTAAACTAGCTGAGTATAAATTCTAATAAGCGTTTATTCTATGCGCCTCCCGAGGCAACAATGCTCTTAATCTCGACTATTATAGCTTGGAAGTTTTAAAATCCAAGCGGTAGTTCCTCACACTTAATATTTAGTTGCCTCCTACGCTCGGCCGAGTAATAAATTGCGCGGGATTGATGCCTCGACGCGCGACGCCAGGTTTTTAAGCTTCCGTATGTTTTAAAAATGGAATAGTGTTCGATCAGTCACGGCCCATAGATAATTCATATGCACGATGGGACATGAAATAAATCTTCCTTACTTTGAATCTCTTTGGTTTCATTTTTAAATCGTGTCTCGTGATTAGATTGGCGTGGCATTTACTGATAAGTTTGACGTTTACGAAAGAGTTTTTACTTAGCCGCGTAAGGTGCAATGTTAATGGATGCAATTAAATGTTCTTATCTTTATGTGGTGTATGGTTACCATTTTAGAGAAAGTCTTTTAACCATTAAAAGCTAGTTCAGACGGTGCAGAAGTTGAGAAATTGTCTTTTTTACTACTGGTCGTTGTAAACACAGGAATATTTGTACTGTCTATTGATAATAATTTTTGTCATAGGATATAAAGCAGGCCTCATTGAAAGTAACTGCCATCTGGACAGCTATAACAACTAACCAGCAGCGGCGAGATGTGAATTTTTGTAAGAGAGAAGCCGAAGCGAAGCCGGTTTTACTAAAGTAAAAATTAATTTATGATATTAACTTACAAATAAAAGTCTTGTTTTAATTCAAAGCTAAAAATGGCGTTTTTGTTGTTTGAATGTTATGGTGAATTAAATACCCGTAGTGTAACTATATTATATAATAGTAGACACTATTGACTCTGCCATTTTTCAATAGCGGTAGAGTTGCTGATGCAATCCTCCGATGGGAAGCCGGTAGGAATCGTGTTATATTGTGCTTTCGCTACTGCTAACCAGAGACAAAAATATATTGAAATTCTACATACTGAGCTACCAGGATCTTCTGGCGCTTGAATGACATTTACATTGGCATTGTTGTTGGAAAACATTTGTGATAAAGTTTTGTGAAGTTGTATTGAAAAAGATGGCGGCGGTACCTAGTTCCAATTTTGGCCATGCGCCAAAGCCTTGTTCAGCTATAACTCTATCTATGGACACCTCTAAAGCTGCAGTTTCCTAGAAGAGCGGTGGCCGCACACAACGGCCGCAGTGACGGCTGTCATGAAAATGATGGCAGCGGCAAAGATTTAAATCGTTAGATTCGCCCTACCGCGTCAAAAGACAGCCGCGTTTCTATTTCGTTTTGACGTCTCTGACACACAATGACGCAGTGACGTCACTTGATTATCATGGAAACGTAATAATGTGTGAGCTCAGTCTTCTGGACACTTTTTCTTGTGACTAAGTACGGTGAGGGCAAATCTGGCGATTTAAATCTTTGATATTAAGTCAAACCCCGCCCGGGTTTCCAAGTGTTCCCTACATTTTGACAAGTTATGTGAACATAAATGTAGGGAAAAGCAGATTTTTTTTTCGCGATTTCTGGTTTGGTCCCATAGTAAAAGCTGTTCATAATGATGAGTACAAAGACCCCTTAAGAGATTAACAGTGATTAAAATTACACCTTGTATTATGACAGAACCGGAGAGAAAAGTTGGAATTCCTCACATGCCAGTGGTGATATCCCCAGCACACCAAAGAGGTCTCAAAACTCAAACTCAAAGCATTTATTTCAATTAAACCAAATACAGGCACTTTTGAATTGTTAAATAGTCAGTCAGTTAGTCAGAAAATTGAAGCTAGTCGCCCATTCCAAAACGTAGATCTCTATGGAGAAGAATGGGCAAGAAACCCCATGGATGGACACTCTTTTAAATCAAAATTATTACAAACTCCTGGGTATATTGGTCTTGTTGCTTCTATATGTGAGAACAATGTAAAAAATAAATAATTACAAACTATTCAAAATATAAGATTAAAAATAAGCCTTGGCAGTTAAGAGATGACCAGTCTCCACTGACGAACATGACGCGTGGATCAGCACCATCCAGCTCAACCATTTTGTTGGGAACCGAATGATCCAACACACGCGCCACCATCAGCGAGACATTTAAGTGATCTAAGAGTAATTTAAGAGTCTAATTACAAACTCCTCCGAACAATATTATCCTTTCAATAAACGTTCTCACACACGTACGGTGAGAGGCGGAACGTAATGACGGCAGTGAGGAAGTATGAACACCTGTTCAACAATATAGTGTAAGTACCGTTTCTTAAAGACGGGCTACGTTGTGCGAAGAATGGATATGACATTACAGAGATAAACCTTGGAGGCTTTTGTGCAGGTGTTTATTGTACGGATTGTCTAAACTATGACTGCCTCGTTGATTTCGAGGTTCTAGGTTTGATCGTCGGGTTGGGGAAAGTGTTAAAGTATTGGGTTTTTGAGTTTTGGGATATTCTGAGTACCGGCCTGGAGTCTGAATGTGTGCCTAGCTTACGGTACCTAATAGGCTTTTCGAGAGAGAGAGAGAGAGAGAGACATAAACATGACCACTGTCATGTACATAATATACATGTTTTGACAACTGGTGGTCTCACACAATTCTCGACCATATCTTCGAACATCTATTCAGTTGCGTAATATGGCCAATGTCCTGAACGCAGTAATTCTCACTCTCCTCACTGCCTTACCATCCTCTCTGCGGTTACCCATCAAAGTCCAAACCTCAAGTACTGATGCTTAAGTTAGGGTAAAATCACCACATCTGCTATCTTCGAACATCTGTTGAGGTGCGTAATATGGCCGATGTCCTGAAGCCTATAATTCTCACTCTCCTCACTGCCTTATAATTCTTCCTGTGGTCACCCATCAAAATTCATACTTCAAGCACTGTTGCTTAACTTGAGATACAATCGCCACATCTGCTATCTTCGAACATCTGTAGAGTTGCGTAATATGGCTGATGTCCTGAAGGCAGTAATTCTCACTCTCCTCACTGACTTATAATACACACTGGATTAGATGTTGTTACCGTTTTGTACTTACGGCGTATTCATAGTCGTGGCTGGATGTAATGGGTAATTTATTTAATACAGCTGAATTGGTACACCGAAGATTAGCCGTGTATTTGTAGCGCAATGTGATTACAAGGCAGAGCTGTCATTGATCTGTCTTTTAGATCAAAATGCTATTTTGTTCAACAAATAATTTTGTTACAACACTTAGCTAAGGGCTGATTTCAGCCATGAAACTGAACGCATTATTGTGTCATTATTTTCTTTGGAATAATGACACTGACAGGTCTTGAACGTAGTTTAGATGTGCTGATCACGTTCAGTTTCGTTGGTGAAATCCACCCTAAATAATTGCTACATTTACATTTCATGAAACTGAGGGAGGGCAAAATTATTAGGATATAATCAATACTTATATTTTTAATATTAATTTAATATTATTTATTATTCATTTATTATTTTTAAATTAATATTTTAGGTGGATATTTTAGAAAAAATTCAGTGAAAAAAAATATTGAATTGAATTGAATTATTGGAATTTCTCCGGTCCGGAGTCTGGATTTGTGCCCAGTTGATGGCACTAGGCTCGCCCCCTATTATACGGGACTTAAACATAACTGGCGAAGTGTGGGTGTACCCTGTAACCCTTCGGGGAACACAGGCGTGATGTTATGTTATTTTAGAAAAAAAAACTGTTCAGTTTATGTCGGAGACCTCAGTCATTGTACAAACTTTCAATATTGATGAAATCTCTAGCTTAGTTTCAATAATACCAGCCTATTATTATCCCACTGCAGAGCAAAGGCCTCTTCTCATACAGAGAAGGTACGAGCATTGATCACCACGCTTGCTCAAGACGGGTTGGCGATTTCAGACTCATATCAACTATGAGTCAAGAAGGTGAGATGGATAAATCTTAAATCGAAATCAAAAGTGTTATTTAGTACTTAATCCAAGACTATAAATATGAGCACACAAACAATATCTGCCCGAGGGCCATGTGATCCCATAGCGTTCGATAACCGATAGCATCGCGCACCACCTTGTTCGGCGCAGTCGGTTAAAAGGTCCTTACGCCATTCACTTGCACACTCGCAGCTGGTCGGGTAAACGGCGTCATTATAACATTTGTATACAAGGTGTTTTTTTGATATGTCATAACTCTAGGGTTATATTCTATAAGTAAAAATAATACACAAAAGTCCTAGAATATGTGGTCCAAAAATGCATAGTTTCAAAGATATCATCAATCAAAATTAAATTAAATTAATTATATTAATTTGTTTTATTAATAATAATTAATTTAATTATTAATTAATTAATTTAATGTAATTTAATTATCATAATTGAATAAGTCTTGAGTTTATTATAATATATACTACTGTTTGTTGTCCCTAATAAATAAATTAGGTTCATTCTAAGTTTCATTGCTAAATACGAATATTCATTTTCATTTATACCAATCATTCACAGCTAAGAAAAAGAGACCTTGTCATATTTCACGTAAGGGTGTTTTACATTAATAATCGTGAATTTGTGGAATTATTTTGTGTGATAAATGAAAACAAAAAAAAAATTATATTTGAAAAATAATTCATATGCCAGTTGATTCTTTGATACGGTCTCATTCATACCCTAGAGTTTTACATATAAAAAAACAACTTGTATTATATTATATTTTTAGTTCTTAGGTATCAGAAAAGAGCTACTTACATAAAAAAAAGTTCGTGTAATTAGTAGCGATGAAAATATACCGCAGTATCGGTCAAATTTCAGGCACATGAAAGCGATCATAATTATTTCCTAACGCATAGATAGTATACACGGTGTAATTTAAATAACGCACAACTTCTTAAGGTGTCATTGTACGCATAATTATGAGCAACTTTTACCTACCCTGACTTTTACCCCTGAATTTGTTTCGCCATTTCTTCTCAGAGGTAGTCAGATAGGAAATGTCGACTCCATCAAACTTAATTTTTTTTTAATATGTCGTGTAAAATTGATTCCGATATCCTATGTACAGAATAAACAATTTCATTTCATTTCATTTCATTATCTTTTTTTTTAAATCAGCTGATCCCTACATTTTGACGAGTTATGCGAACATAAATGTAGGGAACAGCTGATTATTTCGCGATTTCAGGTTTGGTCCCATAATAAAAGTGGTTCATAATTATGAGTATAATGGACCCTTTAAGAGGTTGTGCGTTATTTAAGTTACACCTTGTATGTACATATGTACATACAAGGTGTACGTATATACGTATGATCTATGCATGACCAGTTGAAAACACAGTTGGAACAGCCTTTCCTGCTGTGATAATTTTGGTATAACCATAAAACGGGCAGAAAATTCTAAGTTTGAAGAAGTGTAACTTATCTTCAAACATTTTCTACATGAATTATACATAATTATAACTGAAAGGATATGTTTTTCTAAAACACAACCTGCGGGGCATTTGCGTAACACACAGTAGGAATCGGTTTCATTTTGACAGTTCAACAACTTTCATTGCGTTATTTACTTTGTTGAGCAGACAAATTTTTCGAACATATAAAGCAATGGATTAGCAATTTGCTTCGCAATCATTCAGATTGTGATTGATAGTGTGTTACGCAATTAGGGTGCTGGAATTTGCTTCTAAGTACTTCTCCTACCTCATTTTCTTAGTCCATAATTTAAGTTTACGTAACATCCTACCCTATAAATCTTTTATTAGAATAATGTTCACAATACTAATCACGAGCGCGCTGATCTCTCAGATAAGAGGCGATTCCGATCTCCTATGATGAATGGTCTACACCCATACTATGTCTTTGTTAGAAATAAACTGGAAAAACCGCTACTTTTAAGCTTTAGACTTTGTGGTTTACCGGTTCAGAAGAAACCGGTTGGCAGGTCGTAAATCAAGGGGATTGAGAGTGTTGGCGAGACAGTATCCCTTCTTTACAAGAAAATACCAGTCAAACCACAATACTGACCAGTGGCGCAGCTACAATTATCATTAGAGGGAGCCGAAGAAAAAATTGTTCAGTTCTCATAAACTCAGACAAAAACCGGTAGGTTTTTAATCTTATGATGAATTAAACTGGTGTTTAAATATAATTATGTAATGTGATGTGATACACAGTTACACACACAGGTGTACCATATTATTTGGCAATAGTAGACATTAAGAAGAGCGGTTGACCCGAAGGGAAGCCGACAGGAATCGGGTTGTATGAAGGCTTCGCCCCTGATACTGATACAACCCATGCCGATTTCGGCTACGGTGACTATTTATTTATTTAAACTTTTCACACTCAAAAAAAGTACAAACGCGGACTTAATGCTATATGACAAAAAACTTCCCATACATTTCGTACGAAATGATGATGAGAGAGAACACAATATACTCGTACAGTCGGAGGCACCTTCTTAAATTTAACAATAAAGACCTATTGCCTCCGACTGCATGAGATTGTTTGGGCACCGACCCCAGCGTGGTATGACCAGACTCGATTACTCGAATGAACCCAAAGATTCACACCAGTACACACATATCAAGTAGTAGACCGGGCCAAGACAAAATAGGCCATCTTGTTTCAATCTTTTTGAAAGTTCACTTTTTACGCAGTCGGATTTTAGATTTTTTTTAATTTTCTTTTTTGCTATTTTTGTCTCGTTTTTACGACTATAGGCTCTGATGTGGCTAATGTAACTTATCCTGGCTGTGAAGGTACTTACACCAAGTGGACACGACCGTTATGGTAGCCATACACGTCACGATATACTTGCGCAAGTATACAAGTAATAGGGTAATGGTATTGTATTGTAGAGGGTGACTTATTCCTGAGGTGATCTCGTCTGCTGTCGAGATCTCTCTTCCACTGGTCTTCAAAAGCATAAACAATCATGCAGTCAAACCATAACCCGTGAGGAAAAATGAGTATTAATTTTAATTTTCCTGTGGTGGATGTGAGCATGTCCTTATTAGGGGTGCAACTAGATTGTGGTAAATAATATCACCTCATACTCAAAATATGTTGTCAATCGAACGCAGTTTCGTTGCACTCTAATTTTCTCATGCGAATAGACATGGCCAGTAAGTTTTTATTTTCATATAAGTGTTTATTTTTCTCTTGCATAATCGACGTTTTTGCTGTGCATGCGAGCACAAAATATTTTATTTCACATAAACCTACATGGGCACTTATGAAACGTCAGAAGCTAGGTGCACGGTTCCAATTGGTCGTTTCCTATGGAGAAGAGCCGGCAAGAAACTCCACGGTTACTCTTTTAAAAATAATTGGCTTTTACAATGTTGTCAAATTACAGTGTTATTAAGTATGGGAGGACAGTGTAGGCCTGTCAACAAGTACCAGGTACTTAACAACATAGAAAATGGTCTACAAATCTACTCTATTCTATTTTAAGTACTGTTTCTTATGTGTACAGGTGTACGGGGATAGCTGATGATTCCTGGTCCAGAGACACTGCTTCACAGCCGCGATTATAATGAAAGCTTTGATAATGATCTGTAACATATATTATTTGATTTAAGGGCTCTTAAGTAGATGTATTATTTTATAACCAAACACACAGTAAACCGTGTTGGTATCCAATGGTATCCAATAAATTGTTCAACAAACACCGTGCATGTCTTATCACGTGATCTGGTATCTGGTATCGGTATCGCGGTATCTTACATGATTCGTTTGGACACGCCTAATGTGCCGTGACGCCGCTGATAAATTGCTGTGGTATGGTGTTGGGTTTGCTCCCGTCTGGTGCATTAGTTATTTGGGGTAAGTAAGTATCGTGTAGTACAAAATATGTAAGTATATTGCTATACAAACTGTCAACTGAATTTTGACATGTTTAGATGAAAATTATTATTTCTGGGTATTCTTTATTGAGCAACTTTTAAGTTTTCTTTATAATATCAGCATTATACAGAAAATATCTGACTTGTTATAATATTAACAAAAACTTAAATTCAAACCTGGACATATTTCATGACTCTTTGACTTTTTTCGAAAAAAAAAAATACTTAACTATTATCATTTAGTCACATAATTTCTGTTATACTGTAGAATAATGTATTTGAATTACGTGTTATGTTCACGTCCTTCATTAATTTGTATTCTCTTGTATTCTATTTTATTGCCGTTAAATAACTTTGTTTAAATTTTACTTTTAGTTTATAAGCAGCTTAAATAACTTTGTTTAATTTTTACTTTTAGTTTATAAGCAGCTTCTGTCCAATGTCTTATATCTTTAAATGCTATGTACACCTATAATTTGTGTATACATTAGCAGTAATACTTTCCTAAATACTTTTATAAAACAATGTTGAATGTATATGCTGTTGGTGTTCTTTAATAAATAAATAAATAAATAAATATTGATATTGACAAGTAGATATTCACTTTAGTTACATAACAAAGATCTTTTCAAGACACTTCCACGACAATGATGCTACACTATTCAAAACTCCAATGTTTCATGATTGATGATGGGATTATAATTTAAAAGGTTTTAGCTTCATGAACTATAAGTATTTCTCAACAGAAAGTGTACCCAGACAGTAACCTACCAAAAGTATCAAAGCCTCGTGCGTGCGTGTGCGTTTGCCTCTGTATGTTTAAAACTATTTAATCACTTATACTGCGATCCATATGCATTACTTACACATGGTGTTCTATTACTTATACTTTATAGTGTGCTTAGAAGTGTGAGGTAGTTGAAATATTGCAATAAAATAACTCTTGAAATTAATGCTGAACTTAAGACCGTTCATCGCACGCGGGCTGGCAACGTTTAATTTTTAGAAATTTAAAAAATAGAAAATAATTGACAATATATCATTTTATAAGAGTAAATACCAAAAAAATAACTGTCAAAAACCCCCCGGCCGCCGGAAACGCCGGGAGGGGACGCCCTAGGAAGACATATAGTGATCTTATTGGTGATGTTCTTCAGAAAGGTCAGGTGCGTAGTACTCGCAACCGGCGTGCGTTTATGACCAGATGTATGAATGTAAACGAGGCAAAAGGAGTATGTAAGGATCGTAGCAGGTGGCGTTCTGTAGTTTCTGCCTACCCCCATAGGAAGAAGGCGTGAGTTTATGTATGTGTATGTAACTGTCAAAAATAGCATACATACTTATAAATACGAAATAATAATATGATATATCTAAGCATTTATCAGAGGAAATTGTCCTATGATTTAAATTTAATAAAATAATCAAGACAAACCTCTAGAAATGCGACGTTGCCAGCCCGCGCGCGATGAACGCTATTAGTCGTACAATTATCAATATTTTAATATGAAATGAAAACGCAGTGATTCTCTTTAAATTCTGACATTGTTATTCAGATGTGTCCTATATTTCAATTTATCATACTTTTGGTTTCTTTTATTTATTTAATTAGGAACTTATATAATCGCAATGCGTATGATAGTCCCCATACCCTAAATACATACTGCTACGGATTGTTTTGGGCCATGAAGCTAAACAGACTTTGCGCATCATCACTCACAACATCACGCCTTGTTTCCCCGAAGGCTTGGGCAGTGGTCTACCTTTAGTACACCCACATTTCACCAGTTATGTTTAAGTTCCATGTAATAGGGAGCGAGCCTATTGCCATCTACCGGGCACAAATCCAGACTCCGGGTCGGTACTGAGAAATTTCAGATAGAAAAACCCAATAACACTTCGTCCGACCTGAGAATCGAACCCAAGACCTCATGCTCAGCAGTAGCGCTTGCGACGACCAGCGAGGCAGTAAAATTTCATGAAATGAGCCTAAATTAAGTCTGTTCAACCTCAAGACTCCGAACAGATCATTTCTATCAGACTCATATTGAACACAGACCATCAATAAGTGATGTAAATTTTCCACCACTCTATACTCCATCCTTATGATTATTTAGTGCATGCAATGAGCCACATCCGTCTCTTTGCACAATTTTCCCGTAAAAAGCTATTTGAATAGAGGCTAAAACCAGGTCTGCATTGGCTATTGTCAAAACAATTCAATAAGTACTACGCGAGCGGGTCGTTAAGACTTATTGATAAATCAAAGCGTTTATTTAGTTCTAAGCAGAACCTCTGTTTTCACAAGGTCATTTATTTTTAATAAAGGTACTATTTCTTCATACATAAATTCACGCCTTCTTCCCATGGGGGTAGGCAGAAACTACAGAACGCCACCTGCTACGATCCTTACATACTCCTTTTGCCTCGTTTACGTTCATACATCTGGTCATACACGCACGCCGGTTGCGAGTACTACGCACCTGACCTTTCTGAAGAACATCACCAATAAGGTCACTATTTCTCTCAAAAATTGGACAATTGTCAGACTTCAAGTCCAAACATGCTGTATTAAATCAACAGTGACCACACAATGCGAGGACCGCGGACAGTTCATCCGTCATGTACACTACCTGAATTCCTGGGACACTTCACCCACGTGCTTCCTTGACGGTGTTTAATGGTCATCCTACACCCGCTGCGCGATCATTTGTCAGCATGCGTGGACAATATTTGAATAACCATTACCAAAATTCCTGTATGACCCATTTTATGAATTGAATAGAGTTGAGTATACCATGGTTTGTGGTTTTGGAAGTGTAGACGTACAGTTGTAGTTTTATAAAAACGCCATTTTATTTGTGTTACTCATATAAATTTAATTTGAATAAGATTAAAATGTATTTATGGGTAGTAAAAAAGTTAATGGTGATGGACTTGTTTCCTACTGCTAAATTTCCGGTAGCCATTACAATCTCGATCAATAGTCCCTTTCGACTATCTACAAATGTCATCAGTAAACTCTGAAATCGAGCGGTACGAAAGACAACACCTAACCGTGCATCCAAACCCTGCTAGTTACTGAACTGTTAAACCCGACGGTGGCGGTAAAATGGCTGAAGAGGAACCGCCTTCTTTATGTGCGAGGCGCAGCGATGGCTTCTCCACCACAACACTGAGCATTTGACATGGAACGAATTCGCTTATGAACCGACGATCGATTGCAAATAGAATAAATTAAAAAAAAAAAATTCTTTTGTTTCTATCGAGAAAACTTACATCTGACCAATTTGAAAACAAAATCCCGTGCACACGATGACCACATCTGTTAGCAAGCGTTACTATAGCGGCCGAGCGCTGCAAGCAAGAATAGTCCTTACGGTGTATAGATAGTTCTGCGTTTCTCCCACGCGTTTATGTTCGCATAACTCGTCATAATGTAGGGAACAGCTGATTTTTTTTCGAGATTTCAGGTTTGGTCCCATAGTAAAGGATGTTCATAATGATGAGTACCTACAATGACACATTAAGAGGTTGTGCGTTAATTATGTTACACCTTGTATAAAGAATTTCTAAATTCGGTAAAACTGTTTTTGTTTCGTGTTTGTATTCTTTCTTTGCGTCATGTTTACTGCAAATAAACGTATTTTCTTTCTTCTTTCTTTCGGACCAACGCGTTAGTCAAAGTCATGTCCAAAAAATTTCATATTTTTGGATTTGAAACAGGAAACATCTACAATTCAGCTTGATTAACACAAAGCCCCAAACCAAAGAATTAAACCAAGTTCAGTACCATTACACTCAATGGATCAATACCTACTCATAATAATTCATAATCTGTTCCGTCAGGCGTCATTATTACTTAAACTCTGACATCTTTCGCTCAACAGTCTTCTACAGTCTAAGAGGAGATTTTATTCTCCACAAATTGCTACACTACCACTTAAAATCTGGTGTTCTAGGATACGACATTTTTAGTGGTGGTTTACCAATTTTGTTAACAAACCGAAATTATGAGGAAACGTTCTTAGGAAAGAGCCATCGACCGCATCGTCGCTTGCCATCAGAGGGGCAATTCTCGTAATTCTAAGAACATTCTGATCTCAGTCTCAATATGTCAAAAATACCTACAATTTCCCTACAATTTTGACACTTGATTGTCGCCGGACTACGGTGAAGCCCAAAAAGAAGTTAATGGTCTTAACCTGTATGTTGGTTAGCATGCATACGCATGTATATTTGAAAACATACATGATGGTAAAGATGTTTCGTAATTTTGATATTATTTATCTTAGACAGGAAACATCAACAACACAGCCATTGATTAACACAAAGCCTTAAACCAAGGTCAGCTCTAGTTAACACCAAAACACTCAATGGTTCATGACTCAAAATAATTCAGGATGTGTACCGTCAGGCAGAGAGTTCATTTGCATATTTCAGTGGAACTTCCAGTAACAGTGATTTACATAACTCATGTTTGTAAGCTCCGCTGAATCGACAGTAATCTTGAGATTCGGGGTGTCTTTGTACGTTTTTTTTTTCTGGAGTCTCGTTTTTTTTTTGGGAGGCAGTTTTATGAAAATCATTTGAACATTAAGGAGGTACCTGCGTATGTGCGTATATTAATTTTCTTTGTATTTTCTGCCGAAGCTTTTTTATATTTTGAAAACAAGATTTGAACAAGATAATGTTGTAGGCAGACACACAAGTCAAAATGTGAGATGAACTAATGCAACACATAACTAAAACATGCTCTCGTAAGGGGTCAATGAATGCTTCAATAGCTCTGTCCATGCAGCACATTGCACTAGGAAGATTGAATAATTGCCCTCATCGCCTTCACAATGTTACTCACACATAGCTTTTTAGTAATAAATGATGAAACTCCGACATGCTTTCATTACTGAATACTGCTATGAAACTGAAAAAAATAGTGACTATTTCGCAGTTCAAGGGGGCAACTCAATGCCTCTCCTCACAAACTGTAAACTGAAATAAACTAATAGACTAAAAGCCGGACGAAAATTCCAGTTCATTAATAATTTAAGAAGAAAAAGAGTAACTATCCAGGTTTCACCGTCGGCCGTCGGATGTGGCTTTATAACTAACAATTTTTCCGTCCTTAATCCTTTACGGAGCTCATTTAGCCGAGTTTTAATCTCAATCTCACCTCATTACCGGATCCCGAATACTCGGAATAGCCAATTTCACCATTAATTACAAGCCCAGGCTCCCTTACCCTTCCTTTTTCGAGTAAAAATAAATTATAACTCATTTATCGTTAGAGCCGAGACGCCCGCGACGGAGGCATTGAAATAAATAGCTGTCACGTTGGCGCACACAGCAGTAACGTGAAGCCGTGAAACGACGTCACGTTAACGTGAACGGGGGGGAGGCCCCGCCCAGCGGCTGCGCACTGCACCACACACGCCCATGTGTCGCACATACGGGGTCACGTAACTGGGGCACATACACAAGTATGTATGCCACATGCTCGGTGGGCGTGCGCTGCGGTGGGCGTGCCACATGTGCCATGTGTCAGTAAATGGGTGGAGATAGGCTCACGTTAAAAGGGAAATAGCCGGTCGCGTTCGAGTGTTGACGACTTTATGTGCGCACGGGCGGCATGCGTGTAACGTCACATGTCACGCCCGACCTCGCTGACCAACCGCTGACATGCACAGATACCTTCACCTACCGAGGAAATAGTAATAAACGCCGCCAGCGCTGGAAATTAAACAGACGGGCGGGAGTAAAAAAAAAGAAAATAATATTCCCCACCTGCGTCCGCAATTATCGGCGCAAACCGCGGAAAATTGCGAGGCGAACGCCAAACTGACACTCGTGGAACTTCCTCAAAATAAAACTTTGGAAAAGTTCAACCGGAAAAGAAAGAAAACGCGAAAATAAAAAAAGCCATTGACTCCGCAGTCCGGCCCCGAAAGTTTTAGACGCCTTTTTAAACATTCCCGCGGATGAAATCACGACCGAAGGGATTTTTTTTTATCGCCAGAAGGATTTTCAGTGCTCGTTTCTGTCAACTAATTAGAGTTTGCTCTCGAAAATAAAATTAAATGCAAATACTGACGTTATCAAAATGTCACTTGAGTTCTGGCTTGTTTCATATTAATTGGTAGCGGTCGAAACGTCGCCTAATGCCTTGGCTTTCGTTTTGCGAAGGTATTGAAAAAGCATAAATAGAAGAGTTTGTAGCGTAGCGAGCATAAGAAACAATATGGCAGAGAGTAACGTCGGATCAATAATATATAGGCTAAGAAAACGGGCACAGAGCAGTTAAGAATCCGAGGCACCCGTACATAGACGAGAGCGAAAACAAATCAGTGCCGGGAGGCGAAAATTGAGCACGTACCCGTTCCGGCTAATTTTATTTTGCAATTACACCCCCTCCCATGCCCGTCCTACGACCTCACCCCCCTAGCTCCGCTAATACAACATTCTTGGCGACAGCCAGTTTTTGGGACAGAGGCTGTGGTGGGAATCTTATGATAAAATTATACTGGAAAAGTCTTGTGGAGGCGAGTGTATAGTCTATAGATTTGTGGTACGGGCCGATTGTTAGTTGAAAATTATTGAAAGGAGTGGCTTCTTTGCTTTTCTTGCTTGGTAAATCGTTATACCTACGTACTGTCACTGAAAACTGTTACTGAAATTAACCAATCACAAATAAAGTCACAATGAAACAAAAGAAAATGAAACAAGGTCATCATCGTCTTTTATATGCTCGCATACTTGTGTTCGTTCCTGCGTTCTGCGTTCCACGTTTCACTTGACAGATGTCTTGAGAACCAATCTGAATAGTTCGACGCACATGACAGAACGCAGAACGCAATCTGCTGTCAGAAATTTCTGCGCGTTTCTTGTTTTTCTCGAAAATTCCGTAATAGATACTTTTTATTTTTCGTAAAAAGAAAATGTGAACTTAAACCTTTATTCTTGCACACTTTAAAAGTTTCTTAAGTATTTTTCAAGAAAAACAACATTTTTCATTTAAATGATAATGATATACCACCAAAATATTCATTAAAAATCTAGAAGAGGAAATTCTCAATCTACGCATACAAAGTCTCTGTAGGCTATTACTCTGCACCCCCCTGTGTAAAAAGGTTGTAAGAAGACGGCGGACACCCCCGTCTAAGGGAGGTGATCGCCCCCACAACCCTTTCGCTTTCACCCCCGCTGGCCAGGGTGATGTTTTGTGAAGAAAATATATCGGCGAAGAAAAAGGGGTACCTTTTTTTTTCTTAAAAAAATTGGGGAAAAAGATGTTTAGGCCAACTTAGTTGTTCGTATGAGATTATTGTGGAAACAAAACTGCTGGTACCTATAACACGGGTCTTCATAAGAATGGCGGGAAAAATTGGGAAAATAGAAAAGGGTCATTAAATCATGTTTATAAGTTTCAAATAAGTGGTTACGTGAAGAAATAAAAATATTTAGAAACATTTGGTAGCTCTCTGCTACTTTCCAGACGAAAGGAAAAATGTTATAGGATGAGTAATATAGTACCCGTAATATTCATTTAAAAAAAATTAACCTATGAACCTATTTTAATTACAGCGGTTAGTCTTCTTATTTATTTACTATTTATGTACACACACTAAAACATTATACAGTTAGGACATTATGAGCAATGAGTACAAAGGTACTACTTATTTCATAAGAAATTTCTTCCAGTAGATCTGCAAAAGGAGAAATTAAAAAAGAAATGTAGACAGTAGTGTGTGAGAACAAGAAGAGAAGAAAATGATTTGTGACGTCCTGAACTAACATATTAAATATATCTAAACATATACTATAAAGCAAAAATATGCTATAAACCTATAAATTTTAATATATAAATTATCGCAGTTGAGAGGAGGCTTCTTCTTTCAAATTCAAATCATAATTCGAAAAAAATTGACAAAACACTTTTTTTTAACTAAAATAGGTTTTTTGCGTTGGCGTTTGAGTGTTTTATGAATAATACGATAAGTAAGGTAAAGGATAGATTTACTGATGAAATTTTTTTAAATTATGTAGCTGCGGGCGTACAACTAATTAGTTGTACGCCCACCGTAATACAGTTTACAAATAGTAATTAGAATTAATCATCATTTTTAATACAAATTATTGTGTGCTTTTGAAAAAAGAAACCCTTGCAAACTAAAATTAAGCTATGTTATAACTTATCCATTACATTGTCTATGATTTTAAACTTATTTTGTATTTCCCGTCAAATCTACTAAAGGTTACACTTTCACCATAATCCTCACTTATCGTCTCACCTCTTATGAACTTAGATTATCTTTGATGCATAACAATTGACTTATAAGAAACAACCTTCGTTCCATAGTAATATTTTGTGTGTTGGAAACAGGCTTCGTACAATGTTATCATAATTTTAATATACAAGATGTAACTTAAATAACGTACAACCTTTTGAGGGATCATTGTAGTCATCATTATGAACAACTTTTACTATGGGACCAAACCTGAAATCGCGAAAAAAAAATCTGCTGTTCCCTACATTTTGACGAGTTATGCAAACTCCCGTCCCTTAGTAAAAGTTGTTCATAATGATGAGTACAATGACCCCTCAAGAGATTGTGCGTTAATTATGTTACACCTTATATATTTTGTAACCTATGAATGACAATGGAAAATCTTACGTTACTTCTAAGATTTTCATGTATCTTTTGAAAATCAACAAATAAGTCTGCCCACTCATACTGCTATTTAAACAAAGATAAGTACTCAAAATTCAGAACTTTAGGTAACTTTACTGCAAATAAAGGGCAATTTTTTCTCAAGATCCACCCGTCCGAAACCCACAACGAAAAGGACCACACCCTGTACCCGCTAAGCTTCTCGCATTTCTTCGACGCTTCTTAAAGTGTTTTACATACAACCGTCTACGCCTGTGTGCGTTCGGTAAATACTTACGCATTGATGTGTGAGTCGCTACGCATTTTTGCCCACCCCCCCTCCCTTCAAGAAAAATACCTTACCCCGTTCTTCCACCCCTTTGATGTACCGTGCGCCCCTGGTAAAGAAGATATGAGACTTTTTCAAAAAGCTTAATTTAAATGAGTCGCTCGGGACGACTCAATGGGAATATTTCTTAATTTAAATACTATCTTGAAGGCGAAAGGGTGGGGATTTTAATTGGTATTGAATTTCGATTGGAGACTCTTGTTTTTTCGACTTTCGTTTGTTTTTTTTTTTGGTCTGTCTTAAGTAACTAAGGTTGCGTGGGAATTTGCTGAGTTGCCGCCTGTTTTAAGAGTGCTTAAAAGTTTGGACACGGCCATAGTTGGAATCCATCATTTGTCAATTTCCAAAATATATGTAAATTATGCAGAGGTCACAAAGGGTCACTGTGTCCCGACATAATTTGGTAAAAGCTTATCCAAATTTTTGTTTTTTTTTTTTGCAATGGAGGTTTGCAAGTTTAGGAGGCGTCGCTGGAATGAAACTATGGTATACAGCAGTGGCGCAGATACAATCATCATTAGAGGAGAGCCGAAGAAAAAATTGTTCAGTTCTCAAAAACTTACACAAAAAACTGTAGGTTTTCAATCTTATGATGTATTAAACTGGTATTAAATATAATTATGTAAAGTGATGTATTACACAATTACACACACAGGTGTACCATATTATTTGGCAATAGTAGACATTAAGAAGAGTGGTTGTTCCGAAGGGAAGCCGATAGGAGTCGGGTTGTATGAAGGCTTCGCCCCTGGTATACAAATAAATTGCTAAGCTTCAGTAAAGGCAATATATATATGCTCTTCAAAGATCTACCCATTAATTCGAAATCAAGGCAGTATGCCTTTGTAGACGCTTCAAATTCCTACCCGCATAGAGTGACGATTTAATAAATTAGGTTACTAAAAAGTATCTCTAAATTCAAGCAATTTTCCTCTAACTTAGTCTCACTATACTTACATATATATATATAATTACTTGTCCGGACTGACTGATTCATCAACGCAGAGCCGCTGGGGCTACAAACTTGAAATTTTGGCTTTGATGCCTTTTATGTTGCAAGGATCCACTAAGAAATGATTTTTGGAAATTCGACATTTAAGGGGGTAAAAAGGAGGGATTTTCTTTGTATGAAAAATTTTATATCTTGAGTTAATAAACTTGGAACTTGGCACGAATACTTATTTAAGTAAATTATGAAGTTTGTCATTTTTTGTTTTTCAAAACCGGGGTTGGTTTTTGTGAGTTCCTTAATAATGTTGAAATTTGGCACGAATAGTAAATAATTAAAATTGACGTTTTTTTGTTTTTCTAAACTACCCCCTGAAGGGGGGTTGGAGGGTGTCACAGTTTGTATGGAACAATTTTAACGCGCGGTCTGATTAACTCGATACTCAGTATGTATACTTAAGACCGAAAATAAAGAATAACGTGTGTCAGGGTTTTTTTGAAAATCTATCCCTAACGGGATACTAAAGTACGGAATCCACGCAGCCGAAGTCGCACGGGAAGCGCTAGTACTTTATATAATCCGGGAGGGACTTAAAAGACATTTAAATTGCTGTCAAATGGTGAAATATTGCAATATTACAATGTAAGCTAAAATTAAAGAAGTAATTTAAACCACCGTCTTAACCCGTTCTCGTTAAAAAATAACACCGCTTTTGAATTAAAACGTCGACAGACATTTATAATCGTCGTCTTGAATTTCGCACAATTTATTATGAATACCAGTTTTTTCGTACGCCTTTGCTTGTTACAAATTGAGTTAAATAAGATATTAAGTTCATACTTCACTTCCTTTGTTGCTGAAAGATGTCTGTCATGATCAACATCCCAAAACCAGTTTATCAGTGGAAGCTTGTAAATTTCTTTCAATTTCGTATTGTTTAAGAACACAGTAAGTATAAGTTACCTGTAATTTTCCCGAATAGAATAAAATAAAATTAAAATAAAAAAAATACTACGGGACGATGATCATGACAAAAACTTAGGTGAAGTAAGCTTAACGCATAACATCTTAAGGGGTCATTGTACTATTTATGTTCGCATAACTCGTCAAAATGTAGGGAACAGTAGATTTTTTTTTCGCGATTTCAGTTTTGGTCCCGAGTAAAAGTTGTTCATAATGATGAGTACAATGTCCCCTTAAGAGGTTGTGCGTTATTTATGTTACATCTTGTATATCGTATCGTTGAGCTTGAGCTGTACGATTACTTACTTACTTACTGTGTAGTCCACTCAACCTGTGTGGTTATTTCCTCAAAAGACCATTTCAGACACCAACCTACATGGTCTTCATATGATCTGACCAAGATTATGTCTGGACTTTAGAAGAGACTGTGACCTCTGAGTTTGTTTCGGCCTTTCTTCTCAGAGTAGTCAGATAGGAAACGCCGGCCTCGTCTAGTTTAAAATAAAACATGTTTGACGTGTAAAAGTGTTTGTACAAACCTACTTACAGAAATAAAAATAAAATCATTTATCATTGATTAGCTTTTACAATGTTTTCAAATTACAGTGTTACCTAATAGGTATGGGAGGACAGTGTAGGCCTGTCAACAAGTACCAGGTACTTAACAAAATACAAAAAAGTCTACAAACCTACATTCTATTAAGCCTACAACTTTCTCACATTCACAAAATATAAAATAAACTTTAAAAAAGAAAAATAATAATAATAAAAAAGAAAACCTATAAGCCAATTGTCGTGATTGCCATTACAACATAAAAAATCTGAATTAATGTTCTGTCCACAAATGCCATTAATAAATAGTTGAAACTATAATTATATGTTTCTAATGTCAAATAATTATAGGCGTAGTATGGGAGTTTTCGTAGTACAAAATATGTTACCATTAAGAGCGTTGTCACATTTTGCACCTCTCTCGCTCACACGGGACCAAATTTTTAATAACGTTAAATGAAAAGATGCATTTTTGAAAAATGTATTCAATGGGCCGTCTACAAAATGATATTAATTTAATAGGTAATTATTAAAAACACATTTTTATTGTGGCATTTATTTACATCATCTCAAAAACAGATCATAATACTTAATTAAATAAGTTTATTAGATAACACAATAGAAATGTGTTTTTGATAACTACCTATTAAATTAATATTGTTTTGTAGACCGCCCATTGATTACATTTTTCAAAAAAGCATTTTTTCATTTAACATTTTTAAAAATTTGGTTCTGTGTGAGCGAGAGAGATGCAAAATGTGACAACGCTCTTAACCTGTTACTGATCGACGGTTACTAAAAAATATCTACGTTGTTAACGGTTTATAGATTAATTTATGCTGTCATTTTCTCAAAATGACAATTATCTGTTTTGAGAAAATGACAGTCTAAATCACATCACATATCCTAAGAATTTTCCTGGAATAGTTACAATTTGACCCGGTTATGAAAGTGGCCACAAAGACTAACTGAACTAAAACCATGATAACAGAACATAATCCCCGAAGGGTTATGCAGAGGTGTACCTGTAGTACACTCCCATTTCTCCAGTTATGTTTAAGTCCCATGTAATAGGAGGCGAGCCTATTGCCATCAACCGGGCACGAATCCAGACTCCAGGCTGCCAAAAAAAGACATGATTAAAACAAATTAATAATAGTCCCCCTTCTATTGAGTGGACACCACCTGTAGTCTGTGGTACTACGACCGCTAAACGTAGGCACTTACTGCTGTCGCTCCTGCTTTCGGCTTTTTCTTCTTTTGGAGTCGATGGTAAAGTACATAATTATAGTTTTATATAAGTTGGACCCAGTACGTGACAACACTAATCACTACTTTTTCTTTAAGAGGATTACAGGAGCTAAACGCAAGATTTATAAATGCATAAAAGTATATGACCACTGCAGTAAACAAAATCAGAAATATACTTGATATTCTTCAGGATATATGCTAGTTAGATAGTGTGTTGAAAAAATAATATAAATAATTTGATACGATAGAAAAAAATCACGAAGATAACTCTAAAAATTTATTTTAATGATTAAAAAGCATACTAAATAGATGCAATCGTTCAGATTTTCAACACAAGCATAATCAGCCTATAATGTTCCCACTGCTGGGACACAGGCCCCCTCTCTGTTAGATGGAATGGGCCGTAATCCACCACGCGGGCCCAGTGCGGGTTGGCAGATGTCACATGTCTTCGAATGTTTGGTTCTAGGACATGCCGGTTCCTCACGTTGTTTTCCGTCACCGTTTTGAGAGCAATGGTGATGAAATGAAATACACAAAGTAAAGTGCCAGCCTGGGTTCGAACTTAAGACTCGTAAGCCGTGGCCGTTACCACTGGGCCACCACTGCTCATATTAACATAATAGTGTTTTAATTTTTTAGCCCAATCAATATTTTTTTTTTTTTGTAAATGGATAATTGCTTTAAAAAATTACCAGCGTTGTATCATTGCGCTTTTCTTTCTTTTCTATGCAGTCCGACAATGTCCGCGCCTTAGCTGTTGTCAGCCTCTTAGCCGACTTTCACACGGACGTAAAAATATCGCAGCGATTTTTTATCGCACACTGGATTTTCAACGCTCCGCTCGGCGCCGAGAGTTGAAAATCTAACAATGTGTTTTAACGACACGCTAGAGTGCACTCTGTTGGATTCTCAATGCTCGACTCAACACCAAGAGTTGACAATCCAGTGCACGATAAAATCCCGCCGCGATATTTTACGTGTATGATATAAGGGACTGACCAGTCTAGACCCAGCTTAGCAGATAAGACAGACTCTTCCCCTTAGATAACTAAAGTATTATGGATTACCAAACTATAAATTGGATTTAGTCTCAATGTCTCAAATCTTTAAGTCGCGTTTCAGAATGTCAAATTATAATTTACCTCCTTACTAATAAACGTATTATATCAGGTGAACAGTTACACACCAATTTCTCTCTTTCAGTCGTCAGTACTTTGACCTTCAAAAGAAGTACACAAAGCGTTGTGTAACTATACAGACGCTATACAACGTTTATTAGTAAGGAGGTTAGAGAATAAGGATAATTTATTTAAATTAGTTTAACATTAATAATACCTACTTAGGTAGGTACTTATTAAATTTTAGTAAAAAATTACAACTATGTAGGTACATACTAGTATAAATTACAAGACACACACTACAAAACTATAAAATATTTTCTAGAATAAATTACAAAACAACCTTAACATAACAATTTTTATTTACCTAATAAACGAGTTTTTTTTTTTAGACGACACCCAGATACTATTTACTGCTTATTGCTTTTTCTTTAATACAAATTGGAAAATACGAAAGTTTTTTTACAATTCTACGTTATCCATCCCTCCCTACCTGAACATTTTAATTTCAAAATCCAAATTAGGTGCTCGCTACCACTTTATATATATATATATATATCAAAATAGATCAATTTATAACCTACCCTACATCTTCAAGCACTATAAAACCTCTAAAGTAAAAATAATTAAACCCGCTAACAATGCCTACTTTTCTTCAAACAAAACAAAGCAAAGCAAATTCTCGCTTTAGAGCAATCAATACACGTCTCAAAAACAATTTAGAGTAGAAAATGTAAGACGTCCAAGAAACAAAGGACCGAGCGCTACGCCCAAATACATGCTGCTAAAGATTTATATGGATTTACAAGTAGATAAGTAAAATCCTTATACAAGGTGTGATGTAAATAACGCAACACCTCTTAAGGGGTCGTTGTACTCATCATTATAAACAACTTTTAATATGAGACCAAACATGAAATCTTGAAAAAAAAATCTGCTGTTCCCTATATTTTGAAGAGCTATGCGACCATACCTAATTGTAGGGAGCAGCAGATTTTTTTTAATCGTTCGGTCGTTTATCTAATTAGACTAATTAAACTCATCATTATATTTAATTTGTCATTGTTTTTATTCACATTGTATCATCTAAAGAACGTTTTCTTAAAAGCCTATACTACCTCAGCTAAAATTCACTCTTTATCTCGCTCGCACGATACTGCGCGCGGACTGAGTGAGAGCGGGACCGAGTGCGGTGCTGGGCGGCAGGGAGCGCCGATAGTTTAGGTAAATGCTTTTTACGGTGAAAATAATGGTAATTTAAAAAAAATAAAAAACATAAGACCTGCTTTATAGTTAGTTCAGTTAGTGTGCAAAGTTTCATGATCTAATTTGAAGTATTTTTTGAATATCAGCGGTTTATTGTTCGGTTTGGAGGTAACTTTGGAATTTTTTTCTATCGAGAAAATTTTATGGAATCGTGTTTTCGGCAAACATAGTACTTAACGTTAATTCTCAACTTTACCATATATTTATTTCAAAATTAATGCTGCAGTATTTTCGACATAACGGAGGATCATGCTAAGCCATTTGAGGCCCTTAAAAGCTGTGAAGACACACAGTTCACTATCGCAGCTTGTGTTTCAATCTACTGTATCGCTATTTTGTCTCTTGATAAGAGCATTTTCCAAGTTTTTCCTCAAATATTAATTTAAACATAATACAATTACGTACATTACAAAAAGATTAGAACCATAGTTACACCAGTTTCATTTTACTACGCCATTTGTCGTCAGATAAAAAGAAAACAAGATTCTTACTTCCGAAAACTTATTTCCAATGAACAAACATAACCCCTTTTAAAATTCTATTACGTACATCCATCGTGTACGTACAGGTGGGGGTGTTTCGCACCCCTTTTTAACCCTTTCGGGGTCCAACCGTTTCTTCTTTACATTTATTTCTTATGGCCTGTTTCTTCTTCTTAAATTATAAAGCTGAGCGTGGATTCAACGGGTTTGATACTTGGTTAATTATTTTAAGTTTTGTGTTTTTTTTTTGTTTTGTTTTTTCTGTCTTCCCATGTGTAAAAAGCGTGAGTTTATGTATGCAGGTATATTATTCTAATGTTTACATTTTCGAATGAACGGAAGATTTTTTTGCCAGAATATAAACTTACCCACAGTCAGTGGGTCTGTATCGCGAGTAAATTGCAATATTTTCATAGTCGTAAGCGTGATTTCCATATACCACGTGATTTCCATAAACCACATTATTATAAGTTGAATGTATTCAATACATTTTTAATATTGAATTAATCATAATTTTTACCTATAAAGTAAATAATAGAGAAAAGGGAACTTAAATAATAATAAAGAAAAAACAATCTTATCTCACAACTTTCATCAATTTTGCAACGCAAATTTTTCCAATACAACTTACGATTTCTTTCAATCATGATCCTAATTTGATTCCACTTATTCCAAATTCTTTATTTGTCATCACATTTATGTGTTAATTGAAAGAAACTCTCATTTAATACAAAATTGACACATATAATTCCAGAAAACCGCCTTCCGAAACAACAAAGACAACGATAAAGACTGTTCGGTCAGCGTCCACCGGCAGCTGAAATGATGTTACAAAGGCGCGGAACTGGGCTAACACAAGTTTTCTATATTACAGTGCGTACCACCCCCTCCGCGACCCTCCCCCCTCTACCCCGAAAGGGTTGCGACCCACCTTTGAAGATGCGCAGAGCTTTTTCTATAATTCTCCTCTCCTAAGCGATTTGAATTTCGTTAAGTCTCGTATTTCGAGCAAAAAATAATTGTTTGAACCGATTTTCGAGTGTTTCGTCCGTTCGTCGGTATATTTCTTGTTTTTTTTGTCCACGTTGTAAAGGTTTGTTTTAATGTGGCTACAAATTATTAGTTTGAAAGTGGTACAGTTATTGGTAACTCAGAGTTGGATTGATAATAGTTTAAGCATAGCTGTGCGACGCATGACGACGAATATCACATCTTGCCCTCAGATCACGTCATTACATAATCAGCCTATAATGTTCCTATTGCTGAGACACAGGCCTCCTCTCTTCGAGAGGGAGTGGGCTGTAATCCACCACGCGGGCGCAGTGCGGGTTGGTAGATGTCACATGTCTTCGAATTTTTCGTTCTAGGAAATGCCGGTTTCCTCACGATGTTTTCCTTCACCGTTTTGAGAGCAGTGGTAAAGATCACCTCAATTATAGTTAGTATTTCAGATACTTACGTTAAACTTGACAAATAGTGTGAGATGAGACGTTTTTAGGGTTCCATAACTCAAAAATAAAAAACGGAACCCTTATAGGATCACCCGTGTTTGTCTGTCCGTGCGTCTGTCACAGCCAGTTTGCTCCGAATCTAATGGACCGATTATGTTGAAATTTAGTACACATATAAATTTCTGTGACCCAAACATGGACATGTAGCGTAAATAAATGAATTTTAATTATGGGGTCACTTTTGGGGGCCGAATAAGAAAATTTAAAAAAAAGTTTTGAAACCCTACCGTATCACATATCAAATAAAAGGGATTACTATGGGGGTCTCAAATATTTTGTTTTTATAATTTTAAAATAAATAATTTTAAATTTATTTAACAAAATAGACGAAAATTTACCATGATTATCTCCGAAACTATTGAGCCCAAAATTTCGAAAAAAGTAGGTACAGAAAAGAATAGATTACAGGAGAACCTATCTACAATGTTAAATTTGTTCTTGGGATAACTCTGTCTCTTCTCTCTCCATCCCAATCTTAAAATAACACGGTAAATGTCTCAATATCATGCGTACAAACTTACATTTGCAGTTGGAATGTATGGGAGAACATGTTTTTCAACTACAATGTTAAGTTTGTTCTTGCGATAATTCTGTCTCTTCTTCCTTCATCTCAACTACGAAACCCTTCATTGTGCGTGGTCCAACACGCACTTGGCCGGTTTTTTTTTTGTATTCTTAGTTTTGTAAGAAGATTTTCTTTTTTACCTTTTGTTTACGAATCAGCCGAAGAAACTAACGCTATACTTAAACTGTAAGTTAGCTTACGTTAGCTCCTAAAATAAGTCTTGACAACACCAGCCCTTAACAATACCCTTTAACAATTGTAACCAATATTTGTCAGTAAAACGCACCCTTAACCTGACTTGGTAGAGTTTTCACAAATCCTTTTTTATTTCCACAAGGTCGATTGGTTCCGTCCACTCATTTATTCGTTCATTACATTTTCGCTTTGGTTTTCATTGTCTTGTGTAATTCTGTCGCTACGGTTAAGGTACAGTAATGTCTTCTTCTAAATGTCATCTACAGGTATTTTTTTTTCTTAATTATGGAAACTTTGTTTAGTAATCAGTAAGTAATTTAAAGTATACAGTAGTAAATTATTATACAAATCATTATTTAATTTCATATTTTTATGACAGATTTATCAAAAGCCTGATATTTCTTTTTTCTGAAGAATAAATATGACGGTTTGAAATTCCAAATGAATGCTGTCAAACCGCAATGTTTATTTCTCAAATAAAAGGTTTTATCTGACTACTGGAAAATTAGCCCGTAGAGGACTACAACATGCCCCGGGATTAAGTATCATTGTACTGGGGTCATTGTACTTATCATTATGAACAACTTTTACTATAGGACCCAACCTGAAATCGCGAAAAAAATCAGCTATTCCCTACATTTATGTTCGCATAACTCGTCAAAATGATGACTAGCTGATATTTTTTTCGCGATTTCAGGTTTGCTTCCATAGTAAAAGTTGTTCATAATGATGAGTACAATGACCCTTTAAGAGGTTGTGCGTTAATTCCGGGATATGTTGTATATTTGGCTGCTCCTCCATCAGTGTGAAAATTTTCAGTTTTTCTGAAAACTGAGACAGGTATGTTAGTCTAGCTATTATAGTAGTTTTGGTAAAATAACATTTTTTTGCCTCCCCCGTAACATCACATCCCTACAGCTTTTTAATCTAAAGCCGTGGAATTACATCTCCGAGATAGTTTTTAAGTAATAATGGTCAATCAAAAATATTCACATACGTTTCTATTCTAAAAGCGAACAATTCAGTTGAACTAATAAAAAGTTAATATTCTTTGCTTGATTTGACATCACTACTAAATGGTAAAGAGAGTAATTAAAAAAAAATAAAATCGACTTCAAAAAGAAATTAACTCAAAATTATGAAATAACTTTAATTTCGGAAGTCGGTGTCTTGAGATCTGTGTTCTGTGTTTTTAGCCACCGACTTCCGAAATTAAAGTTATTTCATCAATTTGAGTTCATTTCTTTTTGTAGTCGATTTAATTTTTTTTGAATTCTTTTTTATTTCGTAATTTTTACTTTTAAGTAAAAACTGGAATATTTGTTTGTCATCATCTGTCTAGCCTTTTCCCAACTACTTATTGGGGTCGGCTTCCAGTCTAACCGGATGCAGCTAAATACCAGTATTTTACATGGAGCGACTGCCTATCTGACCTCCACAACCCAGGTACTGGGTAAAACGATACCCCTTGGTAAGACTGGTTGTCAAACTTTCGGTCTTCTGACGACCCGTTACGAGTGTCAAAGATCCACGAATGACATTCATCAACTCGACTAGTTACACAAAATAAACTATTCTAAACATTTCATATCAGCACTTAAGGGACATTAATACTTCCAACAAACAAGCTGAGGTAACTAATTCCAGATAGCAACGCGACCAACAATTAACAAGACGCATCACGCATAATTCATCATTTGCCCCTACTAAGATGCGTGTGAGTTTCATACGCCTCGTACCTATACGAGATTTATTTTAAACAGCGATTTTCTTAGATAAATCCTACTATAATATTATAAATGTGAAAGTTTGTGAGGATGGATGGATGGATGGATATTTGTTACTCTTTCAAGCAAAAACTACTGAACGGATTCATATGCAATTTGGCATACAATTAGTATAAACTAGCCTGAATTAAAATATAGAATACTTTTTATCCCGATATCCTCACGGGATCGAGACTTATGCGGGTGAAACCGTGGAGCGCTGCTAGTAAATAAATAAATTCTTCAATAAATACAGGTTACAGAATAAATGTGAAACCCTGACTCCAGAGCTAGGTGTATTTCAGGAGCCAGTGACTTCTTCCAGCGAGGTTACAATTAGCAAGTTTTATACAACAAAGGTAATAAAATTATATTACTGAAAATTGAGTCACCCTATGTGTAAAATTTCTACAATTATATCTACAATTTTTATGGTATACAATAAAGAGTATTCTATTTTATTCTATTGAGTTTAATAGCAAAAAGCAAAAAATTAAGCAATGTAGTAAATTAAGTAACTAAAATTATTAAATCAAAAACAAAA
Source organism: Fissipunctia ypsillon (assembly GCA_947568875.1). Taxonomy (NCBI): domain Eukaryota; kingdom Metazoa; phylum Arthropoda; class Insecta; order Lepidoptera; family Noctuidae; genus Fissipunctia; species Fissipunctia ypsillon. The sequence goes on along the minus strand of OX387660.1, from coordinate 17,196,222 downwards.
TAAGAATAAAATCAGGATCTAAACAAAATTACATTTAAAATTAAAATAAAGTTAGAACAAAAACAATTAGATTAATCTACCTCAACCTTAAGAGGTTATTATACTCAACATTATGAAGAACTTTTACTAGGTATGGGACTAAACCTGAAATCGCGAAAAAATCAGCGGTTCCTTACTTATAGGGCATTTATTCATCAAAATGTAGGGAACAGCTGAATTTTTGCAAACTGTACCGTGTGACATATCAAATGAAAGGGCTTGTTGTGAGGGTCTTAAATACCTACATTATGTTTATAATTAAAAAATATATATTTTACCCCCCTTATCTCGGAAACTACTGAGCCTAAAATTTTGAAAAAGTTACAGAACATAGTTCTGTACTTGTATATTACAGGAAAACCTGCAAGAAGTCTATGGTCTTAAAATAACATGGTAAATCTGCCAATATTGTGCGTACAAACTTACATTTGCATTTGGAATGTATGGAAGAGCATGTTTTTCAACTACAATGTTAAGTTTGTTCTTGGGATAAATTTTATTCATCCCAACTACGGAGCTCTTCATTGTGCGTGGTCTGATATGCACTTGGCTGGTATATTTTTTAATTCGCTTTTCTTTTTAGGATAATATCAACTTTTATGTTGATTTACATATAAATGGTTTCTGATTCCAGCTACCTACTTGCAAATAATGATTTACTTTCGATAATAAAACGATAATTTACTACACAATACACATTTTACAATATTTATTTTTAGACTTTGATTGGATCCTGTCTTACCTCTCATTTTATCATCGCCTTAAACTCGAAATCAATATTAATGATTATGTCTATCTAAAGGTACAAATTCAGTATTCCCGTTCAACCAATAACTAAGACCGTCGTAAACAAAACTAAGTTATTTTGTCAATCGACATAATAAAGATACCAGGACGAACAGACTAATATTTTGTTACCGATATGCTAATAAGATTGAATCGACGCGACGCGACGTAAGTATCTAATGAAATCGACAAATGCGTCACTACATAGACGGTTTCTATTGTTTTTAGGCTGGTCGCACATGTGACAGAAGATGCGTCGCGTATCATCGGTCGCGTAACGTCAGAACGGACAAGTAGATAATAAATCATTCAACCTTCATACTTAACCGATGAGGCGTCGAACGAATAAATAGATGTGATCGAAGTTACGTCCGACGTTAGACTTTTTTTGGTTAAGATTTTTTTCCTACCAGGTAAAAAGATAACTTTTTCGGGAAAACTTTTCCTTTATTTTGAGAAGACTAGGCTATAGGTGTCTGATTTCTATGACGATGCGACTTCACTTACTATATTAAGGTGAAAGCGCCAGGGTTGCCCGCGAAATTCAAATTTTCTTACGTTTTTTGCAATTTGCAGATCAGTATTAGGTTGTATGTTCCTCGAAATATGATTCGCGATCGTAACAAATATAAGTTTACAGAATTATAATCATTAAAGTCATCAACACAACTCTCTAAGACCAAGTAAGTCTATTGAATGACTATTTCATGAAATCTTAACATTTCAGGATTATACTAACTTAAGGAATGGTATTACTAATTCTAATATAATAATTCTGTAAATACATATTTGTTACGGTCGCGTATCATACTTTGATCAACATACACCCAGACACCGAGCTTCAAATTGCAAAAATCGTAAGAAAATTGGAATTTCGCGGGCTACCTTAGCGCTTCCCCCTTAATATAATACCTACTTACCATTGATATTTATTTATACAAGGTGTAACTTAAATAACGCACAACTTCTTAAGGGATCATTGTACTGATCATTATGAACAACTTTTACTATGGGACCCAACCTGAAATCGCGAAAAAAAATCAGCTGTTACCAACATTTTGACGAGTTATGCGAACATAATGTAGGGAGCAGCTGATTTTTTTTCGCGATTTCAGGTTTGGTCCCATAGTAAAAGTTGTTCATAATGATGAGTACAATGACCCCTTAAGAGGTTGTGCGTTATTTATGTTACACCTTGTATAATATCATAAGCAGACGCATTTGTCTGCCTATGATATTAAATATGGCATTAAGCCTGCCTCTGTACATATTTGGGTTGGTTTCATAAATAAGAGAGATCACGTACCAACATAACATCACGCCTATAATCCCTGAAGGATTAGGCAGAGGTGTAGTAGATGTAATACCTCACAGATTTTGCCAGATATCATTTTTCAACAACACTTTCATCGTCTTTTTTTAAGAGTAAGCCACACCCGGTTTGTATGAAGATGCGACTTCACTTAGTTACGACTGTGTGCACCAATATTCAAACCGCCGATTAAGTATTTAAACAGTTGGTTTATGTCAAACTTCTTAACTTCCTTCCTGTTTAAATACCTGACCGGTGGTTCGAATATTGGTGAACACAGGCCTTAATGTCCGTTGATCATGACCGTTGATATTCGGAATACTTGTTCATAATAAGGGACACTTACGGGTGAAGCCAGAAGAGCGTAATTTTTTGAGTTGTGAGTCGCGTAATTTCAGTCGCGTAATTTCTGCTCGGCAGAAATTCTGTTGGGACACCAGACGAGCGTAATTTATTCAGTTGCTTTTCAACGCTTGTAATGTGTTTGTGTAGTGCAATGGACAGTTGTTTTTTCTGCTCATTAGTGAAATTGTCCCAATCTTCGAAACAATTTTCTGCAACCTCTTGCCATGCCCTTTGTTTTAAAAACTTGTAACTATACGACTTTTCTGATAAATTCCACAGACAAGGCCGTTGTTCGACTTCAATTATCAATTTTTCCGTGTCTACAAACATTGTGACAAAGAAATGAACGTATTAACTCCCACGCGTTCCGTGATTGACTTTCGATTCCTCGCCCCCCTCTCGCCGCGAACTCAATTCTGCCGGGATTGTGCGCGTGAGTCGGCAGATAACTTATTTTGCGTCACCATGTGAACGAAACAGGATTTTTCTATGAAACTGAATGTAGCAGAAATTACGCGACTCACAACTCAAAAATATAATGCTCGTCTGTCTGCATCCTAAAGGTGCCTCCACCAGAAATGGCCAGTTAAATTTACCAACCCTATTTTTTTGTATTCTTTCTACCATTGTAGAACTATTCTGTTACTTTATAGTGAGGGAAGAAAACCAACTTAATTACCTGTGTAACGACAATACACCGCCGTCAAAACAATGGTAGGGGCTCATCTCGGGAAGATACGCGATAGAACACGCGTGTCCCGGACAATCGTTTAAGGAAGTGCTTGACTTACATGGAGGAGCATTTTATAAGAGTTCTTGACGGAAGAAGGTCAGGCAAGTTGTTTGGGTGACTTATTAGATAACAATGTGGGTTATTGATTTTTGTATTCTTTTTTTAGGGAAAATGGTGTGTTGAATACCTACTGTTTTAGTTTATAGAGGCATGGGGAACAGGGTGTAAAGTTCACTCGCCCTCCATAGAAAAGGGAGGATCCTCCGACCAGACGGATGTCGTGTCTGGTGGGCTACTGCCCGACGGTTGATGTCGGGATGTTGTAGGATATATGCTAGTCGCGCGGTAAACTCTGATTGCGCGATGTAGGATTTTGCGTGACGTCAGTGTGACGCGTTTCATTGTGGCAATGTAGATATGCCACCACAAGTTGAATAAATTTAATGTGTTTATAAAATTGTAAATTTTGATTGGGCAGTGGAGAATTAAATTCTCTATATGATTAACATGGTCATGGTCATTAATAATCGTTATGGTATTATGACAGAAGATCTTCATTTAACAAAAACAGGAAAAAAAAACAAAACACACTACTACATATATACCCACACAAAGGTATAGTAATAACCTTTTCTTTTTTATATTAGTTATTTGACGTAAATTTTCTTCTTCTTTGATTGTTTGACAAGATTTTAAAGGAATATTAACTACATGGTCGTTGGTCATACATTAGTCGTACAATTCTACTTTTAGCACCTTCCATATTATACTTATCACGATAATACATGTCCTACAATCATTGTTTAAACCTGTTTCTATGGTAACATCGTAACTTAAGTCTGAGTTTATAAAACTACTCGTACATATTAAAATACACCCATTAAGCCGTCTCCATACCACACAACAATGCGACAGCTTCAACAATCTGTCTTCCTCAGAGCTGTCAGCGGCACCTATGTGCATGAGGCACGTTGTGCGCCCCGTGTGTGCACGCCATTATTATTGTAATCGTCGTTTGTTTTGTCAGTGTATTTAGAGGTTGTTTTATTTTTAGTTAACCTTGCTGGGAAGATGTATTTTACTCGTATGTAGGTTTTTGATAAGGTTATATTGAGGTGACAGGTAGCTTAGTGTTAAAAAAACACACTCACTCAGTTGCAATTTTGTTCTAGGTTATTTATTTATTTTATTTAACAGTTTATGTACACACATATAAACAGACAAGAGAAAAGAAACAGAAAAATACGTACAAAATTGATGCTTATTTCTAAAGAAATCTCTTCCAGCATACCTGCGATAGGAAAGTAGATAAAGAGATGTAGACAACGTGTAAAAAAGAAAACAAAATACATAAAATCTTAAATTATACACTGATATGAGCATATACAAATATATATAAACATACAATATGAGTACATACAAATACATACTACTACATACTTTCAAAATATATGTCACTAAAATATATACGATAATAATGAAGCATAACATAATAAATACTAACAGCTATGACGAAGTGGAGAGATAGTGTTCTTTCACTCTTCTTTTAAACACTGCAACAGTTTGGCAGTCCCTAATATCAGGCGGAAGTGAGTTCCATAACCAAACCGCATGCACAGTGAAGGAGTAGGAGTAGAAGTCGGTTGAGTGGAGAGGGGATCTAAGGAGATTTCTAAGATGCGACCTGCAAGGTGCATCAGAAGGACGAAGGACGGAGGATTATGTCATTTTATTTGATTAACAATAGTGATTATCAGTTGGTTAGTTTAATATCGTCTATCTCTACGTAATTGAATTTATTGAAAACAGAGTTTTCAATGTAACAGTAACTGATAAAAAAACAGCTGCTCGAAACACCCCCTTAAGTGGTTTTCTACTTAAGGGGTGTTTTGCGCAGCTGTTTTTTTTTTTTGCGATTTTTGGTTTGGTCCCATAGTAACAGTTGTTCATAATGACTCTTTTTCAGTTATATCAGTTAAACCTTGCATATGTCAAAAGAATCGAATGCTCTAATAGAATCTGAAACGTAGGTACCTAAGTTTTTTTTTATGAAATTGTTATTTACCTAACTTTTAAGCAAAGGGCTTACTTCTCTTAGCCGTCCATCATGAAGAATTCAGTTTGTTCCAGAATCATCTATGTGGTTGAAATGAACTAGGGTAGGTACCTAATGGAATTTCCGTAACGGAAATACCCTATATATTTGAAGAGCATTCTGTACCTTAATAAATTAATTTAATTCAGTTCCGCTTTTACATGGGGGTGGTTATTTCTTATTTTTAGTATCTCATAAATATTATAGACGTATATTTAGAAAGAAAAATGTAAGTACAAAAGTAGGTAACCATAGGTCAAGAATTTATTCCTTTTTAAACTTGTCTCTGACTGCCTCGTTGGTCGAGTGGTCGCAAGCGCTACTGCTGAGCATGAGGTCCTGGGTTCGATTCCCGGGTGGGGCAAAGTGTTATTGGGTTTATCTATCTGGAATTTCTCAGTAGCAGCCCGGAGCCTGGATCTGTGCCCGGTTGATGGTAATAGGCTCGCCCCTTATTACGTGGGACTTAAACATAACTGGCGAAATGTAAGTGTACTGTAATAGGTACATCTCTGCCCAACCCTTCGGGGAAATAAGATGTGATGTTACGTTTTTTTTTTTAACTTGTCTCTAAATCTTTAATGGTTGTGTAAGTAACCATTCTGCTCACCTACGCAGTTACGCATTGTTTGTAAAAAGGGGAAAATATATAAAAGAACAGATAAAGCCATTACATATAAATTAGTTTGGTATGTAAATCTGTAATCATTACTCACAGTCTTAATTTCCACTTCTTATCAGTCAAATACTAACACCCCATACTTTGAAACTTTATCATTTTATTTTACACTTTACTATAAAGCGATAAGGTAGAGAATTACGTGGCAAAAGCTTTTATCTAAAGGAGTCTAAGTTAACGCTATCGTGAACGACTTCAGTGACGCGTGAAAGAATCAAGAAAATGACTATTTTTTGTCGGGAATTGCGTGAGACTAGACAGTTTTTCTGTATTGTACCCACACGTTTGATGCCTCTAGGAGGACGGCTAATTTTGTATGGAGAATTGCCCTGAGAGTTGTGTAAAAATTAAGTATGAAAATAGACCTGTTTAAGCACAAATCACTACTTACTAATTCTTTTAGATACTTAAAACTTCAAATTTTTAAGAGAATTCAGTATTTGTACTTAAATGAAATGTGCAGTAATATAACGATATTCCATCTGAAAATGCAACTAAATTCAATGTCCATCTCCTAATCAAAGTTATTTACCAAGTTGCGAGAATCAATAATGGATTAGAGGAATTTGCTGCTGGTGTAACCCAATTCTAACTAGCGAAGGATTATGACGTAATTCCAGTATGCTGTCTTAGTTAGGAACAGACAGACCGCGTCACTGGGGTATTGAGGATGTAATGCAGCTGAAGGATTATTTCAAGAAGGAGGTAAGGACTCATTACTATTGAACAACTTTGATATTAAAATAAGGCTGAACGTGTAGGCTAATGAATGATAAATAATAATTTAGTTACACACACTCACATAACTAGCTTATAATATTCCCACTGCTGGGACACAGGCCTCCTCTCGGTAACAGGGACTGGGCCGTAATCCACCACGCGGGCCCAGTGCGGGTCGGTAGATGTCACATGTCTTCGAATTTTTCGTTCTAGGACAGGTCTCCTCACGATATTTTCCTTCACCGTTTTGAGAGCAATGATGAAATAATTTACACAACGTTAAGCGCCTGTCAGTATAATTTAGTTAATTAATGTTAATGACTAAGTATTATTAATTGTCTAAAAATTGCCAATCCTTTCTTAATTTTGTTGTGCCCTACAGGGTCCGTAATTGTTCCTTAATAATCTTGTAACTTATTAATAACGTTATGGAATGTAAATAAATATATGAATATAAGAGACACGAATGAGTTTTTTTGTGATTCTGTTTAGAATTTCGGAATGAAAATGTGTCCATGAACAAAAACCTTAAAAGAAATGTCGTGAAACAAGTGCGAATTACATCATCCTAGCACTGATCTCTGAAAGTGATCGTTATTGTTATTATAATGACATTAAATTAAATAACCAAAAACTAAAACTGTATCGTAACTAAAATAATTATTTTAGAATTAATATAGTGTTTTTATTTCACGAAGTGACGCGCGCTTTACATGTGGTTACCAAGTGTACAAACACACTGTGAATGTGTGTGTAAGCGTAGGAGCTCTCGGTACCGTCCGAGACTATGGCTGAGTCACGTGTGTGTGTTGGGGTTATGTGTTGATCGACTCGTCTTCACGTACACAAATTCACAGTGTGTTTGTAAAAATTGTACAATTGGTCACCATATATTATGTAAAGCGTGGGTCGTTTCGTGAGATATAAATAATGTAAAGACTCCTGCAAACAGTCGCGACACGCGACGCGAATCGCGCCCGATACAAAGGCACCGCTCGTCGCGCGACACGTGGTGCCTTTTTCTCATGTCGCGTCTGTTTGCAGGAGCCTTAACACCACAAGCACCACACCACCTTTCTTGGCACCATAATAGAGAATGTTGTCCCACTCCGAAGGAAAGACTGACCAAATTCTTAGAAAAAAAAAAAAAAAAAATATCTCCTTTATTTATTCTTTGACCGCGTCTCGTGGCAGTTTGAAAAGTGCGAGTTCGCCCAAAGTTTCAGCTAATGGGTTAAAAAGGAGAGAGGGGAGGTGACGGCTCAAATTTTTGGAAATTTCGGATATAATTAGAGGAGCGATCGCATTAGGGACGTCACTTTTGGTTTATGGGAGGCACGTCACGGCTAGAGATGGACCAAGTATCCGCCAGCCAAGTTTTATTGGCAGACTTGCGTAAACTTAGCGGTTTTGTCGTCAGGAAATGGGTTTTGTTTTTGGACAAAGAAATGCGTAGGATAAGGATGTGGGTAGATTTGGCCTGTTGGATGACAGCAATTAATAATACTAATTTTCTTCCAAACCCACATTTAGGTATGATTTAAACCATTACTATCATCTGCCCCGTCATTTTAGTTTGACTAATCGTCTTTTCTGTCACAGCGTTTATGTCCTTAACTGCCCTGTAAATTTATAGTTTCACCCACTAAGTTACAAACACTGTTCTCATAAACAGAATTAAAGCAGATTTTTACTCTTTATTAATTTTTATTTTTTTTCTTGTTTTAGTTCATTACTGTGCTAAGTTCAAATATTTTAGCTGTCAGTAATCATCTCATATTTATTCCATACACAGCCAATCCCAAACCACAATAACTTCATCCATGTTTCTACTTCCAACCACGAGTAAACAGGCTGTTTACAAAGTTCTCCTGCCGAAGATTAAAAAGTCAAACAAACTGCTTGCCATGCGCGTTCCGTGCCATTGGCCACACATTAATATATATTAAGGCGTACACTTGGTATTCACCCTCTTTCTGAGAACACGTGCTTCGTCTACATCCTTGAATAAAATCATGCTTATGATGTTGCAATTAGTGAGAAAAGCCATTTCAGTAAAAAAGTTACAAAAAATTCAGTTTACGGTGAGTTTAGAGAATAAGTAGTGTCTATGGCATTGGTTATCGAAGAGGTAGATAGAGGTAAGAAAACAGTAGTAGCTGTCATATAGCGGAAAACATATCCAAGTAATTAGGATACTGCAATGGAGGTTGTTGGTCAAATACTAAAAGTCGAATTCGAAGCCGACATCGTAGGCAAAATAACTTGGATGTATAATGCTAATGATAGGAAAGATCACAAATCTTAAGAAGAAAACGTTATAAAAAACAAACAAATATCAATATCCTTTGTAAATGTATCAACTTCTCCATAAGGCGAAAGCGTCAGGGTAGCCCGCGAAATTCAAATTTTCAAATTTGCAGGTAAGTATTAGGTTGTATGTTGATTGAAATATGATTCGCAACCGTAACAAACCTCTACTTAGAGAATTATAATTATTAAAGTCATTAATACAACTCTCCAGTGGCGAAATCACCATATAACACGATTCCTACCGGCTTCCCTTCGGAGGTTTGCAGCAAGAACTCTACCGCTACAACTCTACCAACTGTATTGTATTCGTTTCTTTATATTCCTATAATAATTTTGGAATGATAATTTAATTTATTTCTCTAAAAATTTAAAGTTTTGTTTGTGTAGTGATACCGACTTTTTGGCTCTGCTATTTGACGATAGATGGTGTTCAATTCAGTAAAGAATATACTTTTATTTTTAATATGACAAATAAATACATTTTTACTGTATTGGTAATTAAGTAAGTTAAAACCGGCTTCTCTCTTACAAAAATTCACACCTCGCCGCTGCAATTCTCTAAGACAAAGTAATTCTATTGAATGACTATTTCATGAAATCTTAACATTTCAGGATTATCTAACTTAAAGAATTGTATTATTGATTTTAATGATTATTTCTGTAAATACATACTTGTTATGGTCGCGAATCATACTTTAATCAACATACACCCAGACACTGAGCTGCAAATTGCAAAAATCGTAAGAAAATTTGAATTTCGCGGGCTACCTTAGCGCTTCCCCCATAAGGCAATACCAGAATATGGGACAGAACAGAACAACCAATATTCAATCCGACTAGTTAGACAATACATTACAGAATAACACGCAACTAAAACTTCTACATCAAAGAACCTTTGAATAATACCAATTTACAAAAGTACATATTCCAAATAATTTTTAACAAAACCAATAATTTGAAGGCTTAATATTATGCTAAACGTAAGGAACATGGTACGGTGTGGTACAAACCTTCGTGCATGGATTTTAATTATTATCATGTACCGAATACGACTCCTAATAAATGTCATTATGAAGCTGTATTACTACCAGCTAATGTTCCACCTGGAAAACTAAACATGCATCCTTATGTTGGAGGTAAAGAGTTTGTTTTTGTGTGGCTTCCAGTTGAGGGATAGTAAATATAAGTTTGTCCTGATATAGTTCTTTAATGGAACCGCAATGTCACGTGCGTGACAATGATGGTACGTAAATAATATAGTTGAACGTTTTATATGGATGCAAGGCTAAAATAGCCTTTTGTATTGAAAGTTTTGTTGGAATTTTTGCATCGAAAACTGTGTACTTATGATTATTATCTAGTGATTTAGATTGCAGAAGTTCTAAATTTTCGTTTAAGTCAGCTATTAATGTGGCTTGTGCTGTTTTGTAATTTCTGCAAATGTTTAACGTGAGTACTTTCACATGACAAATGAATATCGTTGCTTTCAATTTGTGCTAGTAACGTTAAGCAAAGAAGGAATGGCATATCTAAGACTTCGTGGCTTTTCATGTTTGCTTCGTTTGATTTATTATTTATACTTTTTAATGGTAGATAATGTTAGCATGGCAAGCCACAGAGCTTTTTTATTTGCTAAAACTAGTTATCAACTTAATTTAGTTTCATTTTGACACTGACGCTTCGCAACGCTTAGCAAGTTTCAGATTTACTTTTAGTATTTTTCTTGTCTCTGGGTTGCCTTATTTCTTTCTATAGTATTAATTTTATCAAATTGCGAACCGTCACGGTCAAAATACTGTACACAATCCATGAGAGCCAAAATAATGCTTTTTGTATGACTTTAGTTTGACCAGGTACCTACACTCATTCACAAACAACACATCATATTCTAAAAAAATCAAAACCAATAATTAAAACAAATATTAATATCGTAAAACAACACATAGCCCACCTTGATCGTCATCCGAATATCGAGCCACCAGCGAACAATAAGAGCCAGTAGGCTGTATAACGCGTTTGCGCGCACAACACCCTTAAAAAAGGGGGCAAGACGGCAGGGGGGCAGGCGGATTTAAGTCCTACCCTTTAAAAGATTCCGTCGTCCTCCCATTTTTAAGACTTTACAATACCGACACACACATCAGGGAATTCTTAGCTTATTTCTTTAGGGTGTGTGTGTGTGAGGGGGTGGGTGTATGTGTGTGATTGGATTTTTCCGTGTTTCCCGTAATTAGTGAGGGACTCATTAGGGATGTGGGATGAGTCGTAATGAGGTCTTCTGAGGACATCGACCGTTTGGATGTAGATTGAGACACGCGAACGTAATGATATGAAAGTGAGAGTGGTTTAGAAAAACTGTTTGTTGTTTTGTATTGATATTCAAAGTTTTCTTTTCATGATGCTTAAGTTTCAGTAATGCTCCAATTTCATAATATAACACCGTTTTATTTTTATATTTTAAGCTCGCAAGTAAGCAGGCTTAATAATGACATTACCCATAGACACCTGCAACGCCCAAAAGGGTACATACTGACACACAACTCACCATAGACTAAATTGAAAAAAAAACTTTACTGCCAGTATTTTCACTAACATCCCCTTCAAAATTAGAACACAGCAAATGTTGACGGCAGAAAGATGTACAGCCATAGTAAGTACGTAGTACTTCCCAGAAACCTACTCTTTCACAAAAGCTGCTTGTGAAAGAGTAGATTTCTGGGAAGCTTATAAATACTTAAATACTAAAAACCTATTAACAAATTAAATTCCACGTAATACGTAAACAAGTTCAGCCTGGAACTGGTACTGGTATTTTTGCAGCAGTACTCAAATAGCGCTCCAACGCTAATTGGCAGCCGATGAGTCTTTGTTATTGAGCTCGGTGACCGGAAGTTTCTAGTGTTGTTTGGACTTGGCCATTTTAATAGCCATAGCGTACAACCCTAACTATTCAATGCTGCGTTTTTTATTTAGTTTTGTGTGTTTTTAGAACTTTTTTCATATTTTTTTATATCGACGCCGACTTTAGTAAGTGTTAGTCAAATATGCAACGGCGTATATCTTGATACGTACTTCACTTGCCTCTGTTAAGGCTTATATATGGTGCTGATACAACTTTAATAAGAAGGCACCGCTTAATTGGTTTTGTTATCTCGTTTTATGTGTGAGGATAGTTCAGAGGTACCATGGTTACAAGATTAGCTATCAGTCAGTCAGCCAGGGACTGCAAACCATACAAACTTACGATTATTATCGAATCAAACTCCTACTTTTCGGGGCACATCTGTTCCTGTAACTGATCGGCTCGAGCTCCTAGGTATGGAGTTGACATCATGTCTCAACTTCGGTGCGACCATTGAGTACAAAGCCCAAACTGCAGCCAAGAAACTGGGCATCCTAAATAGGGTGAAGCGATACTTTACGCCTGGACAGCTTTCAACTCTCTACAAAGCGCAAGTCCGATCCTGCATGGAGTATTGCAGCCACCTTTGGGATGGCTTAGCTAAATACCAACTTGCCGCGCTTGACTCAGTGGAACGCAGAGCTAAGAGGCTCATTGGCGACGTATGACTGGTGGATGCCAAGCTAACTTGGCTCATCGCCGTAAGGTTGCCTGCTTGTCGGTCTTCTACAGATTATACTTCGGTGAGTGTGCTCAGAACTCTACGACTTCATTCCGCCGGCCCCTTTCTACCATCGGACATCTAGACGCATCGGACATCCAGACGCACTAAGCGTTTTGAAATGTCTTTTGTGATGCGCACAGCAAAGGAGTGGAACTCTCTGCCTGCGTCTGTATTTCTGAACGCATACAACCCCGATCTCTTCAATGTGAGAGTGAACAGGCTTCTTCTGGATAAGCTCGCTCCATCGTCGACTTTGTTTCTGTCATCTCTGACCTAGACTAGAGTCAAGAGCAAACCTATCTCAAATAAAAAATAAAAAATAATCATTATCTTCAGTCTGCTCCGATATGGTATGATAACTTATCCAAAACACGGATTTTTTTTAACCGCGAATAATTCTTCTGCGAAAAGTTATTAAACGTTTGCAAACCCTCTAAAAACTCTTGCCCTGTGCGGTACCAAAAAATCACTAAAGACCGAAAAAATCTACACCAAAACGCGGTGAGCATTCATTATGGTTCACGCGGCGGACGTGCAAGTTCCCACATGTCACGGTAAACAGTTCGCCCCTGTTAGTCCCTTATGCCCCTGTTAGTCCATAGTCCCTGTATGCCCCTGTTTGCACACCGCGTGCCCCTTTGAATACTAAGTTACGAGGACTTTTTATTTTACAATGAGAATTGTTTCCACTTTTTAGCTGTAGGAGTATCATGTGAATTGGCGTTTTTGGTTTTGGTACTGACTTTTAAGTATTAAGTCGAGGGTTTAAGGGCCCGATATTTTTGAAAATAGTACAGTTTTAACTGTTTTGATTCAAAAATAGAACGATCTGGAGTACCTACCTACTTATTATTTTTGTTAAAGTAGTGTGTGTTCATCGGACTCTATTTATTGTTTATCTTTTCAGATATTGTGTTCATCATCTGCCTAACCTTCCAGTCTAACTGGATGCAGCTGAATACCAGTATTTTACATGGAGCCTATCTGACCTCCACAACCCGGTTACTGGGTAAAAGGTATCCTCTTGGTAAGACTGGTTGTCAAACTTTCGGGCTTCTGACAACCCGTAACGAGTGTCAAAGATCCATAAAAGACTTCCGAGACCAACGGCATAACGTGCTTTCTGAGGCATAGAGGGGTCTTGGTATGTAAAGATGGTCACCCATTCACGGACCAAGCGCGGCAAGCGTAGCTTAACCTGATCGATCGACCCGTGCGACTGTTATTACTTAGCTACAAGCCCTCGAATTATTAGTTCAGATAATATGTTGTTAACATATAATTTCAGCCAAGACTATAAATCTGCAACACAGAAATAAATGTAGCATTACTAAATCTTCAATATTTCTTTTACAATAACTATTTAGAATATCGTGGCTTCTGATATCAATACTATGAAGTTCAAAGTCCATATAGTATCCATTACTATTCTATTAAAATACCAAGTTAGTCAAAGAGTCAGTATTTCTCTGGACATTGAAGTGTGTCCAACATGGTTTATTGTCTCTTTACCTATAAAATTTTGCTTGCGACATTTGCATTTTCTTGACTGTACTTAATTATGACCTTATAAACATTAACGATCGTTATAATTTTGTCAATACAAGCCGTGTACAGTCGACGTCTAAAGTTGCCACTGTTGTTAGTTTCACAAGTAATCTGTTTTTTAAAAGTTGCAAATTTTTTGTTTCATGTCAATGCTATCTAAAATACCGTCTGGTCTGTCGTAATTATATTGTTATATTGATTATCTATCCATTTAAACTATGTGTGACACCATTATTGTGTATGCGCTCTGACGCTGCATAGAGCTCCTACTGATAACCAATTTCGAAATTCCGAAATTTTAGAATGTCTATTATGATGTCGACTGTACTATACACACCACAGCATTCATATCGTATTACATTCTCTTTGGTTCGCTCCACATTTTCAACAATAGAAAACACAATTTTGAGGCAAAAGCGATTCTTTAGTCAAATATCAAAGAAATCGTTAGCGTGAACCCGAATGGTGGCAAAGTTGAAATAATAACAAATGAACGAGCAAAACAATTAGCGCTTAAATGTTTTAATGCTAAACAATGAGGACTTCTAATAATAAATTATTGAATTTGTCCCGCTTTGCGTAACAACGACGCGCCGAACGAGAGTTGTGTGATTTATTTGAGAAAGTATTGAGTGAAAAGTAATTATAACGTCTAATGTTATAATTATCACACATTAAAAAGCTACTAAAACATTAATTGAGACTATTCTTTAATTTAGACAACATGCATCCTATTATTTTTCTTGTAAGGCGAAAGCGCCAGGGTAGGCCGCGAAATTCAAATTTTCTTACGTTTTTTGCAATTAGCACGACAGTATTAGGTTGTATGTTGAATAAAATATGATTAGCGACCGTAACAATTATGTATTTCCAGAATTATAATCATTAAAGTCATCAGTACAACTCTCTAAAATTAATGCTACTGAATGATTATTTAATGAAATCTTGCTATTTGAGGATTATATACTAACCGAAAGAGTTGTGTTACTGATTTTAATGATTATAATTGTGTGAGTACATATTTGTTACGGTCGCGAATCATACTTTAATCAACATAGGTACACCCAGACACTGTGCTGCAAATTGCAAAAGTCGTAAGAAAATTTGAATTTCGCGGGCTACCTTAGCGCTTCCCCCTTAAATGAAAAATTACAAAAATAGAATAGAAATAGACATTTCTATTGTGTTGTAATAAAATTTATATTCAATTATAATTTTCTCGCAATTTCTCTATTCATAACAGCATACGGTCAGGCTACTTGGAACTAGTGCATGGAAATAGTGCAAATCCCAACTAAATACTGTTCTAAATACTTCACTAATGCAGCACAGTAAAATTGTTTTCTCATTCCTGAGAGAATGTTCCCAGGAACAAGTATTATTAAAGGGATTATTCTCGAAACTCAGTGAAATATCGAAACAAATAACGAACTACCAGGCTATTGCAACACCGCTCAGCTAGAAACTGTTTTCGAAAAAATATTAGTTTCATCATCTATTCTGTAAAGTTCATCTGGAACCTCATTCAAGTGACCGAACTCAATTCGAATGCGAAAGTCATTTGTTTTTTATTTAATTAGACAAACACGAATTCATACCTCAACACCGTTCGAATTTAAAAAAGATTTTTTTAGAGAGAGAAAAAAGCTCCACGAGATCTACTGCTGAATTTCCGTAAAGCACATAAGGTCATGAGTTAAGACTCCCGCAGACATGCGCGACGTGACGATGCGACGCGACTCCGCTAGAACAATTTTAATGAACTTTTCATAGAAATCACTCATGTCCATACGTACTTTATGCTACTTATATGCACATATAAGCGTACAAGCAAAATATTCAAATTATTCCATTTGCGCCACTCCCAATCAAAACAAAAGAACCGCCACTAAACAATCCAAAAAAGTCACGTAAAGCCAGAGGCAGGACACTAATTTCGGCATAAATATTAAGGCCGAACGCCGAATTTTAAAGGCGGCAATTTGAACCTACACTCTCATCCTGATCGCAGGATAATTTATCTTAACGAAAGAAAGGGGTGGCCGAGGGGGTGAGGTGGGTACTCGCCCAAAAATTGGGTAAAAATGTTGCCAGCCAGCGATTAAACCGTTGGGGGAGATGCGTCGTATTAATCACCACCCAGGCGTCTTCGTGGATTCTCGCGGTATTGCTATAGAGTGGTTAATACCTACTTTCTACTGGTGTCTTTTTAGGTGAGAGTAACAATGCGATGTTTCTGATAAGTAAAAATATTTTGGGACCTAGCTCCATAAAATAATTTTGACCTATCGATAGCGAAAACAGACTGCTTTATTACTCCTTATAATTTACAAGTTTTTGAGATAATAATATGATAATATTGACCGGCGGATGTACATAAACTTTTATTTTTTCAAATCTTAAATACACTATACAATTACTAACATAATAATAATAATATGTACAAGTATATAAAAAAGGGAGGGGGTAAATAATCAGAGGGCATCAAAAAATTCATCCGCATCGCTGTCAACAGGAAAAGTGCCCAGAAGGCTGGCAGCATTGCCACGTTGTATAGCAATGCTGATTCTTTGGCCAAAAAATAGGCCAGCCCTCTGGTCACGTGTGGAGTCGACCAACCGCCTGGCGATGTCTCGAAAAACTAAGTGAGCACTCGGACCCCATGGCCCAAGTGTTTCAACCCCAAACGGCTCGAACATATAAGTCCCAATAAGACTGGAGTATTTGCGCCGTTTGAGGTTTTCCGCACCCGCAGCAGCCGCTCCAGCACAGCCTGCCGTGCTAGGAAGATGGGATGGCGCAAGGGTGTCGACACACGTTGCATCCCACACCAAAGGCCTACCTACCTTCCAAGGCATTATGGTCACTCCGTCTGGTCTCTTTCCATCGTCGCGTGCTAAGCCATTGGGTTCTAAAACAGCTGGCACCCCGGCGGTGACAAGAGCACGACGGATGATGTCATTAATGCTGGCGTGCCGTGCTATCCGGCCTGCGCTCTTACTGCAGGATAGGCCATGTTGTCCGAGGCAGTCGACACTGACACCGCATTGGCAGCGATGCGGAGCCACGCAGGGAGCGCCCAGACGCAGACAAGTAGCGAGCCGGAAGGTGGTGTCACCCAGCATGGTGCCTATGTTGGGTGACGGTAGCGCCTGAAGCCAGAGGCCCGACTCCCACTCCCCCACAGCCAGCAGGCGGGCACGCTCAGCAGTATTGGTGGTCGTATTAATTAGATTATTCCGTACCAACCTGCAGAGCGGTTCATCCCACTGCCTCTGGGAAGATAGGTTCAAGGGCCGATCTGTATCCGGGCAAGCCACTTTCCAGGCGTTCACTGCGTCAGTCAAACACGGCACTTCTGAGTCAACCAAGGAGGGGGCTAAAATTTTCTCGGTCAACTTTTCCGTGCTGTGGACAGAGGACAGGAACGCCGGTAAGCTAATACTGGTAATTTTGCGGACGCCGAGGCCACCAAAACGGATGGGTAGTGTGGCTTGCAGCCACGCTCGGTCGTCCAGGGCCACATTTAAAATGGATGTTAGTGTGCTGCGAATAATTTGGTCAATTTTGTCCAAGAGGTTTGGCTGCTTCCATAAAGGGGAAGAACGTAGAAAGTAAATAAAATTTGGGCCAAAACAACAGTATCTAATCAGGGTGAATGCCGAATGTAAATTAATTTTGAAGAGTCTGTCCGAAATGTCGTTGAAGTTTTTGATTTTTTCGTTGATAAATGGAGAAAAGCTGTCTTCTAAAATTGGGGAACCTAGGAGGTGCAGTGAACTTTTTTCTAAAATTTTGATTTGTGGGGCTATTGCATTAAATTTTTCTAGAGTCAGTTGTCTGTCGGTAATGTCAGAAAGGTAAATTTCACACTATTTCATTGACCGGCTAATAATATAGAAAACCAAAAGTGCATACGTATATGTTTTTGTAAGTGTATATGTTGTAATATACCAATCAGAAGGGTTCATTAAAAAAAATATGAAAAACAGAAGTAACGTTGGCAGTCGTAATATACACCCTAATTGCGTAATACACTTACAGTAGGAAACGGTATCATTTTGACAGTCCAACAACATTCATTGCGTTATTTACGTTGTGGAGCAGACAAATTTTTCGAACATATGCAGCAATGGATTAGTCATTTGCTTCAAAATCATTCAGAGTGTGATGGATAGTTTGTTACGCAAATAGGCTGCTAGGCAGTCGGCCTAGCTACCAACATGGCCAACTTGTTATGTATCTTCTTAGTTTTAAGCACAATAGAAGTATGTTAGAGGACAAATTAAAATCGAACTCACAACTCTATACAATTCAACACGTTGGCCTGTCCGTAGAAGGCAGGGCGGCCACCTTGGCTTTGTTTTAATATTTTCGCAAGCATTATGAAGGGTTTGCTTGCTTTCAAATAATTTCGGCTTCTGTTCCTGAAGTTTTGTTAAAAGTTTCATTCTATCAATAATTAACGGGAACAATCCTGGTTTGCTGATGCGATTATAAAGGTTTCAGGGTTTTTGCATTATCTTTAATTATTTTTTTCTGGAATGTCAAAGTTCGAGAGTCGGGTCGAGTTTTCTTTGTTAGTAATTGAGTTTGGCAAGTTTTTGAAAGGGGAAACGCGGGTTAATGCTTATTTTAATTTATTGGTGCAAGAGTAATACTGATGGGTAAGTACAAAGGGTATAAGTTGGAGCGAAGACGCTAAAGTAGAGGATTGTGAGGTAAAGGTAGTGAAAGTTTCTGTACCTTGGTTTGGATTCTGACTGAGCTTCCTTCCACGTGATATTACTTGAAAATTATAAGTACCCACCTTTTGTTTTTATTTTGTACTAGCACTTCCCCCGCGACTTCGTCCGCGTGGATTTCGTACTTTAGTACCCCGTTTGGGGTAGATTTTCATAAAACCCTGACACACGTTTTTCTTTATTTTCGGTCTTAAGTATGAATACTGAATTTCCAGTTAATCGGACCGCGCGTTAAAATTCTTTCATACAAACTTCGACACCTCCCAATTCCCCTTTAGGGGGTAGTTTAGAAAAGCAAAAAAATGACAAGCTTTATAATTTACTAAGATAAGTATTCGTGCCAAGTTTCAAGTTTATAAACTCAAGAAATAAGATTTTTCATACAAACAAAATCCCCCCTTTTTCCCCCCTTTATAGGTCGAACTTTCAAAAATCCTTCCTTAGTGGATGCTTACAACATAAAAGGCATCAACTGCCCAAAATTTTAAGTGTGTAGCTCCAGCGGTTTAGGCTCTGTGCTGATGAATCAATCAGTCAGTCCGAACGAGTAATTATTATTGATTAACTGACAAAATGAGCCCTGATCTTGTTGTGCTAAATCTATACATAATAATATACATATATATATTCCTGTTGCCCTATCTGTCTTGATTTTATGAAGACAATTTAATATTAATGAGAATGGAGGGAATGCATAAAAAAAATGATCAGACCAGTTAAGAGTGAACGCATCAACTTGGAAGGCCTCAGGATCACATTTCCAGGATACAAACTTTTCACATTTACTGTTTATTCTAGAAACAAACAACCCTATATCCGGTATCCCAAAACAATTTACTATTTTACTATATGCCATTCGAGAGAGCTCCCATTCAATGTTATCTTTGGTATTAATATAAGATGTATAAATCCAAATATTCCTTTCTTCACACCATTGCATTGCCATATAACTCTAGTAATACTATTTAAATGAGGAAACTGAACTCCCCCCATTTTGTTGATATATGCAACTGCAGTAGTATTATCCACTCTTAATAGAACCTCACAGTCATGCAAATCTTTTGCAAAAGATTGAAGCCATAAGAAGGTAATATAATTATATATATATTGTTCCATTTCTAACAGAGCACCTGCCATCTAATCTCTTCACCACCCTTGGTTGACTGGTAGAGAATGCCTAAGGCATTAAGTCCGCCTTTGTACTTTTTTAAGTGTGAAAAGTTTAAATAAATAAATATTATTATGTATAGATTTAGCGCAACAAGATCAGGGCTCATTTTGTCAGTTAATCTATTCAGTTCTATTCCTAATCGATATAATAGATTGATTAAAAATCGAAATTCATTGACCATTTCACTTAAAATATTTTTTTATATTTAAATTATTATCATCTTCTCACCATCTTAGAGTTATATAATTCATTGATGCAAATTATCATAATTAATTACCAAAGCTAAATATCGTAATTAAATGTGAAACGTAATTAAATGCAATTGAGTAACACACTTACCTACAGTAAGAATCGGTTTCATTTTGACAGTTCAAGAACATTCATTGCGTTATTTACGTTGTTGAGCAGATACATTTTTCCAACATATGAAGCAATGGATTAGCAATTTGCTTCAAAATCATTCAGATTGGGATTATTATGTGTTGCGCAATTAGGGTGAAAGACCAGTTACATATAGGTACAGTTATCTTTATTTGCATAAAAACAAACCTGCATTTAAACTAATTGTTATTAGTGAGTTCAAACATGATCGTGGGTTCGATTCTCAGCCCACGCATAGTCTAATTGGAATTGTATGTTACAACATTCTTAGTTATTGCACGGATTTAGGACCGTAATGTTTTGTAGTAAGCAAAAAGCTGATATTTTGCAAATTATGTCTTCTTGACGATACATTCTATTATTTTTGGCAAGTACAAACTAGCTTTTTATAATCGATATCTTTAGATAATTATGTTACAGATTAATCGTTACCAAGGCCTATTTTGCGAGAAGCTAGGGCTGATTTGTTAAGCAACATCATACTCAAAATAGATCTTTTGGAATCGCAGTGACCAAAAGATATCAAGAACTCCGACGTCTTCCTCATAACATAAACAAACAAATTCTTCGTAGGTACAGAAATACATTACCTACCCATCTTAAGGCGAAAGCGCCAGGGTGGCCCGCGAAATTCAAGTTTTCTTACGTTTTTTTGCAATTTGCAGTTGTATGTTGATTAAAGTATGGTTCGCGACCGTAACAAATATGTATTTGTAAAATTATAATCATTAGTCATTAATACAACTCTCCAAGAGTAACTCTCTAATCCTGCTGAATGACTATTTCATGAACTGATTCTTGTGATTATAATTCTGTAAATATCATACATATTTGTTACAGTCGTGAATTATACTTTAATCAACAAACACCCAGACACTGAGCTGCAAATTGCAAAAATCGTAAGAAAAAATGAATTTCGCGGGCTACCTTTGCGCTTTCCTCTTAAGAATCTATCTAGAAACCAGAACCGTAACAACGAATCCATCAAGGAAAGCAAAACAAATGACAACACAACTATGTAGCCACTTAAAAAAAAACTCACATTTTGGCGCCCGTGCCAAATGTCACACAAGTGAGAGGCGTAATGTCAACACACACACACATACATACAAAAAGACATGGCATGGAGAAGGAAGAACGGGAAACTTCCACGAAATTTGCTCACCAAAATGACGACGCTTGTTTTTTTAGGTGACTGCTTATGACGTCCGATTTGTGTGGATAAGGTTGCTCTAATTAGTGGGGGAATTTTTTTGTACTTTTCTATGGAAGGCAAAAATGTAGAGAAAAAAGAAAAGTTGACTGTTAGAGAATGCCTGGTGGCATTGAGCTTATATACAACATGTTCCGGAATTGACGCACTACCTCTTAAGGGGTCGTTGTACTAATCATTATGAACAACTATTACTATGGGACCAAGCATGAAAACGCGAAAAACAATCAGGTGTTCCCTAGATTTTGACGAGTTATGCGAACATAAATGTAGGGAACAGCTGATTTTTTTTTCGCGATTTCAGACTTGGTCCCATAATAAAAGTTGTTCATATTGATGTGTACAAAGACCCCGTAAGAGGATGTGTGTTAATTCCGCGACATGTTGTATAGGTTTCCATACCTTCCATACCATTCCATCTTTCCGTTGTTAACCACTACTGTACATGAAGTTTAAATAAATAAATAATAAAAAAGAAATTCGGTTTCTTAAGTCTATCTTCCATGTGTTATTTATTAGCTGTGCAGATCACTACCTACCTAGAAAATTACGCTTATTTGAGTCAGAGCTGAAATAATGTCCGAGATTCTTAGCTCTGTTATTGGAGTTTCTATTTCTGCCTACAAAACCGGCACCCTAATTGCGTAACACACTATTAACCACAATCTGAATGATTTTGAAGCAAATTCCTAATCCATTGCTTCATATGTTCGACAAATATGTCTGCTCAACGACGTAAATAAAGCAATGAATGTTGTTGAACTGTCAAAATGACACGGATTCCAAATGTAAGTGTGTTACGCACTTGCCCCGCTGGTCTTTCTAGGTTTATACTTTGTAAGGGAAAGGTTGAAATTATCTACACTTGTGTTTGTTGACCGATTGACCATTTTTCCAGGTGCTCCTTATCTGCATCTTCTTCGTTATTTTTATGCCTTCTTGTATCATATAAAACAATCGTTTTTGAATTCCAAATTTTTCCTCCGTTTTGAACAATTGAGTCTTATAGTGCACTTTTCAGTAACCGTCGCTATACTCGCAGGGTCAATTCCTGCCTACAAGTCTATCACTAAAAAATCAACCCGAATTCATTAAGAGTCACATCCACCCAAGTCTAGCGCACCCTAACAAACTTATTAAGATTTCTTTTCTTTTTACTGTACGTGGTTAGCGACGTATGACGCAAGCTAACGGCCACAGGGGGGAGGCACGAGGCCAGGGTAGGCCAGGGGGGGCAGGGGAGACCCTCGCACGCATGGCCGCTCTCATGATTTAAGCACAGGGATAAGAATGAAATTAAAAATACATCCTCGCCATTCCTTAGGGTGCCGGGGGGACATATATGCAAATGAACCACCCCACCCCCCCTCTCATAAGACAGGGGGGAGTTTTTTGTTAGGATGCTATTAATTTGGGGTGTAACTCACTAAGTATGGGTACGCATATATGAGGGAGTCTTCGTGCGTTTCTTAGAGATTCTTTTTCCATTTTTCTGTTTAAATTATGTAGGGATGTGAGCGGAGATTATTAAGTGTATTTCAGGTGAAATTTATTAATTTTCTCGTGCAGAATGTGGGGACCAATTTGTTGGTACGAATATGGAAATTGATTAAAATTTTGAATGGTTTGTTTTAGCTTTTTTTTTACTTTTTGTTTAATAACAGAAGTTGAATAGCTTAATGCAAAGAATACCTATGCTACTACGATATTACAATTTGAAACAAAATAATGATAACTGGTTTTCTTATTATCAAAGTCAAGAATGACAGAATTGGAAGTTGTAACTCATCAGTAACAAAATAATGTGGTAGGTTTATAAGAAGCAGAAATTGTTAGTTCGAGAACAGGCGTGGGATTTAGAATCTAGGCTTCTGTTGTTTAGTAGCTTGTCAGTATAACTGGTGACAGATATATTATAGACACCTAAAGCGACCTTATTCTGAAGAAAACAATCTTTAACCTTATTCCTATATATATGTACATACCCCAAACACAACTTTTTTAAACTCAAAATCAGCTCCCAAGGGATTTGAAACTCTTAAACGATCGCTGATCATCAAATACCATTGTGAATCATGTTCACGGCATAACAATGTGTCGATACAATCGTAGCTCGGGGCGAGAGGGGCCGTGTTTTCACACGTTATACATTCATTCGGATGAGTTGACACTTTTCTCCATGTAAAGTTCGATAAGGTGGTTGTAAACAGGAGAGGAGATAAGATGAAAATCAACCTTTACAAAAACAAATGACTGTTCAAAAGATCGGTCTTTTTTACAGTCATTTGTTTTTTTCAAGGTTTTAGATTATGGAATTGCTAAGTTGTGCAGTGAATGCATACATATATGCAGGCACATTTATCTCCCATCACTCATTGGATAGATACCTACAAACTCAAAGCATTTATTTCAAATAAACCAATTATTAATTATTAGCCTGCAGAGTAAGCAAACTGAAGTGGCAGTGGGCTAGCCATGTTTGTCGAAGGACCGATAGCCGGTGGAGCAGACAAGTCCTGAAATGGAGAGCACGTATTGGAAAGTAATAGTATGGGACGCCCCCCAGCTAGATGGACTGACGACCTTAAGAAGGTAGCTGGGACAGACAGTGTTGTGGCGCAGCCTAGGAGAGGCCTATGTCCAGCAGTGGATTGCGATAGCCTGACTTGAAACTGACATTGAATTGACAAGGGGTCAGTCAGTCAAAAAGATGAAGCTAGTTGCCCATTCCAAAGTGTAGTAGGTTCCTATGGAGAGGAACGGGCAAGAAACTCCACGGACACTCTTTTAAATAAAAATATTGTTACAAAGTTTTAGTTACATCATTCATATTGAAATTATACAGTCGGGTTTATCTCTAAAAATCTCACCTTGAAAACTTAGATGAAGTGAGCAACTGAGCTGATATTCCACCTCATGCTATCTATATAGGGATTGACTCTCTCTCTCTTCACCCAGATTTTCACTGTGATAAACAACCGATAAAAAGTTTATTTATTTATTTATTAAAACTTTATGCACAAGTAAAAAGGAATACCGTACAAAGGCGGACTTCATGCCTGAGGCATTTTCTACCAGTCAACCTTAGGGTGATACAGAGAGAAAACATGGCAGGTGCAACATAAGGGATAGATAACACGAAAATAACTATAAAATACAAAAATAAATACATACATATATACATACATATAAACGGAATAAACTTCGTCACGAGAAATAGCAATAGGTAGAGGAGAAATAACGATTAAAAGAGGAGAAAACGAATCCAGAAAATCAGCGCTGGGATGTTTCTGCCAACTTCTTACGTATGTATATGCTCACGTGCCTTCACTTTAAATGACAACGCATTGTTTGCTGTCCTGATGTTCAGAGGGAGTGCATTCCAAAGAAAGATCGCTTGGACAAAGAAAGAAGAGAGAATAAAACCAGAGTGCTGAGAACTTCGGAGAAGACGATTCGAGCGAAGATTTAAAGAGTAGTATTACCTTAATGCTTTCAAGGACATTAAATGGCCATAGACGTTATAATAATAAAATTTCTGAATTATTGTGTCTCGTTCAGTGTCCTCGAAAGCGTTAACTAGAGACTAAAATCTAATGTTCACTATAGGTAACTATAATGCAATTCACATGAGGAAAATACCAAGTGTAAGTAAAACGTCCACTAAAAACCAATGATTTCTATCGAAAGATGTGCCCTACTGCGCTAAAAGATGGTCATGTTGTCATCACACAACACACACATCTGAGGGGCAATTCCCGTATTTTAAAGCACAGTCGCATTCTAATTTCAGTCTCAATCTTGCAAAAATTGACATTAATTGTCGCTGCGGTGAGATTGCGCCATTGGAATTGGCCTTCTGTTTTTTTGACAACGTTCTACTACAATATCGTTCGTTGTTATGGGGACGTAATTTTTGTTATAGGTTATCATCTGTCAAAATGTTTATTTTCGAAATCGTAATTAATTTGAATAAAATGTATTTACACCTGGAAAGTAATACTTTTAGCTTTATTTGAATTTTTTTGAATTGATTTGAATTTTTGTACAGTTGTTTGTGTTAAAAATAAGAAAGTTACTCCGTCGTGTCACGAACTGTGACGGTTGAAGAACTCAATCGGAGTGTGCGACGTCGCTCAGGTTAGGAGGGACACTCGCGCGACGTAGGTACGGTGAAGGCAAATCCTTGATTTATATCATTGCTCAAAACCGAATATAATCTCCTTCAATAGATTAAAATGTGAATAATTTTCCTTATAAAATAATTCAGACGACGGCATCGTTATTTAGAAAGGGTTGTTTTCTTAAAGGGTGGATTTTTGTTTGAAAACATAATACTATTGTAACTCAAAGATTAATTAAAGATGAGAGAGTAATATCATATTATAAAGAAACAAGGCGTTGCGTCTCGATATCTTTTTACAGAAGCAATTGAAAGTTTTGATTTTGAAAAGGATTGGGGAATTTCCAATGACGTACTAAATCTGAGGGAGGTACAAAGAAATAAAGAAAAAGTTTTTTTTTTGGGACTCGCACAAGAAGATCGCCAACTAAACTAAACACAATCATAGAAAAAAAGCATATAAAAAAAATGAATGGAAAACGACGAATATACTTTCCAGTGTATAAACTAAAGGTCCAAAAGATGACGAAGTTAAAATCGATAGAAAACATATAAAGGAACTGATTTGACTAATATTCAGCGGAAGACTGAAAATTTCCAAAAGAGATCATTCATCTGATGAAAGAAAAAATAGGCCAAGTGCGTGACGGACCACGCACAATGAAGGGTTCCGTAGTTGGGATGGAGAAAGAAGAGAGAATTATCCCAAGAACAAACTAAACATTGTAGTTGAAAATGATGTTCTCACATACAATCCAACTGCAAATAAAAGTTTGTACGCACAATATTGAGATTTACCGTGTTACTTTAAGACCATAGACTTCTTATATGTATTCCTGTAATCTATAAATATCGGGGGCGTAGCCATCATACAACCCGATTTCTATCGGCTTCCCTTCGGAACAAACTGTCAACTATTGGCACATAATATGGTACACCTGTGTGTGTAACTGTGTATCACATCACATTACATAATTATATTTAATACCAGTTTAATATATCATAAGATTAAAAACCTACAGTTTTGTATCTGAGTTTATGAGAACTGAACAATTTTTTCTTCGGCTTTCCTCTAATGATAATTGTAGCTGCGCCATTGATAAGTATAGAATTATTTTCCGTATTTTTTTTTAAATTTTATACTCAGCAGCTTCATAGATAAGGGGGGGGGGGCGTATAGTCAATTTTCATCTACTTTCTTAAGTAATTTAAAACCATTTATTTTAAAATTATAAAAAAAAATCTATTCAAGACCCTTACTACCCTTTCATTTGATAATAATATGTCACACGGGATAGCTTCCATAACTTTTTTAAATTTTCTTATGTGGCCCTCAAAAGTGACACCCTTAGTCAAAATTCATTTATTTACGTAACACGGCCGTGTTTGGGTCACAGAAATTGATATGTGTAGAGTGATCCTGTCAGGGTTCCGTTCTTTCCTTTTAAAGTATGGAACCCTAAAAACGTGCTTTTATAAGCTTATCTAAAGAAAAACGTACTTTTCCAGCTTGAGCTTACTATGCTCAACTGCAACGGACACCAATACATATCTATAAAGTAAGTGATTAAATCGATATTATTTTTGACCCTTTTTTTTTTTTTGTGGATGGGAAATCATCAAATGACTTCTCCCGCTCTGGGCGGAGCGGGAGGGCGTGTCAGACTTTTACTGACTAAAACCCACCCGTGTTCCTTTTGTTGCCTGTGCCGGGGCCACGGTAACTCTTTCGAACATCCCGCAACCCTAGCTGGCATCGGCCCTAGCGGACCCCGTCAATAGTGCTGACATCTCTTTGAGGCGCGCGTGGAACACGACGCGCCGTCGACTCGGGCTTGGTCCTTACCGGACGGCGAGCTACCCATTGCTCGCCGTCCGCAAGCCCGCGCCTACGGTGGCCGGGAATCGGCTGTCAATTCCTGACGCCCAGGGCGTCTCCTGCGGAGACTAGGGGCGTGAGGGCGCAAAGCTTGCCTCTCCCTCACGCGTTCCGCCTCCTCCTTCGCGAGCATTTACTACTTCGCAGAAGGAGGTAATGGCTTCCCATGTACTCTCGCCCCGTACCATGGCCTGGACCAGGGCCGGACGCGAGAGATCGCCGCCGCCGATCGCTTCCGCGAGGACACGGCGGTGCTCCACCCAAGCCGGGCAGACCTCCACCGTATGCTCCACCGTGTCCTCCGAGCGATCCACACAGTGGTGACACCCAGGCGTTTCCTCTCGCCTTATCCGGAACAGGTACCTCCCGAAGCACCCGTGTCCGGTGAGGACCTGCGTCAGGCGGAAGGTGAGGACGCCGTGGCGCCTCTCCAGCCACTCCTCAAAGAGGGGACTTATCGCCGCAATTGTGGCGTGCCCAGCGCTGGGTTGCGACAATCGCACTCTCCATGCCGCCATGAGATCCTGTCGGAGCTCTGTCCGCCGTGCCGCGATTTCTCGCGGCAACGGAGTTACGCCCCGGCGTCCTGCCTCATCGCGCCACTCCCACATGTGCGCGAGGACTTTTGCCTCCAGATCCCATGGCGGTAATCCGGCAAGGAGGTTCGCCGCCTCCCCGGAGACCATGCGGTATCCCCGGGCTAACCGGATGGCCATGACCCTCTGGGACGCGTTCAACCGACGGACCGGTCGCCGCCTCACGGAACGCGCCCACACCGGAGCTCCGTAAAGGGCCATGGACCGCACGACCCCCACGTAGAGCTTCCGGCAGGAGGCGTTTGGACCCCCCAGATTGGGCAGGAGCCGCCTCAAGGCAGCCCCGGCCCGCTCCAGTCTGGGAGCCAAACGTCGGAAATGCTCCACGAAATTCCACCGGCTGTCGAGGACGAGTCCCAGGTACTTCATCGTCGACTCGACACCGATGGGAACCCCTCCTACCGTTATTTGGGAACCCGACGGTGGCGCGTTCCGAGGACCATGAAAACACATGGCCTCGGACTTGTGCAAGGCCACCTCGAGTCCCAATTGCCGGATCCTCTCTATAATTGTTGCAACCCCGCATGTCGCCAATTCGGCCGCCGCCTGGTGCGACCTCCCCTGCGCCAGGACCAGCGTGTCGTCAGCGTAGCAAACTACGCTGACGCCATTAGGGAGGTCGGCGCGCAGCACCCAGTCGTACCCGATGTCCCACAGATGCGGCCCCAGGACTGATCCCTGTGGGACACCGCACGACATCTCTCGCCAGTTCCACTCTCCTCGGTGACCGGGGTAGATGACAGCCCTGTCCGTCAGATAGGCCTCGACCACGCGACAGAGGTAGGTCGGCACTCGGTGGTACCGGAGTGCCTCCCTGATGCAACTCCAGGGCTGGGTGTTGAAGGCATTGGCGATGTCTAGAGACACCGCCAAGACGACCCCACCCCGGGCCACAGCATCCCCCGTCGTGAGGGCTCGTACGCGCATGATGGCGTCCACCGTAGAGCGCCCCTGGCGGAAACCAAACTGGCTCTCCGCCAAATCCGGCCCCACCCTTACCAGCCGCCCGACAAGGCGGTCTGCAATGACTCTTTCAAAGAGCTTGCCCACCTCGTCAAGCAGCACGATGGGCCGGTAAACGGACGGCGAGTCCGCAGGGCGCCCCGGTTTCTTAATGAGGACCAGTTTCCCTGTCCTCCATTGAAGCGGGAACTGGCCCCTCTCCAAGCATGCGCTTAGGAGCCCCCTTAGTCGAGGCCCGAGAGCCTCCAAGGCCAGGACCCAGGCTTTTCCAGGTAAGCCGTCGGATCCTGGGGCGGTATTCCTAGCATGCAGCCTGCGATTATTTTTGACCCTGACATCCGACTAAGCTATAATAAAGCAGAGAAATTAACTTCAAAACATCTTTCTCAAATAACACAAACAATAATATCTGTATCTATCAAAATATATTAAATAGCACCGTGTGCATGAAGCCTAACACATTAAAATCGTGTAAGGGGATCGATGGGGATTGTATAGGCTCCGTCATCCCGTCGACAACATCCGCGACCAAATTAGATAATCCACCGCGGATTTTGTAAACATGTGACAATATTATACCATGGATGTTACGTTGAGTGAGATTTATGTTGTGTTTTATGAGGTTTTTATATTTATGTGATTACTTAGTGAGTTGTTAACATCCCTTTAGTTATAGATTCCGCGTTGTGTGTTATTTTCAAACACAAGTTACAAGACCAATCAGCCATTGGTTTTTTATAACTTTGACAGCCCTTTGTGGTCATCGTGCCGGACACAAGCTTCTTTTAAGTTACTTGATGACCTTGACCTCAACTGACCTCTTCCTTGGTACAATGTGATCTATCTAGCTCTGAGTTTTGACTTCATAATAAGGTAAAGTTTGACAACGTTCATAACATAACATAACATCACGCCTTGTTTCCGCGAAGGGTTAAGCAGGGGTGTACCTATAGTACAGCCGCATTTCGTCAGTTATGTTTAAGTCCCATGTATTAGGGGGCGAGTCAATTGCCATCTACCGGGCATAAATCCAGACTCCCCAAAATCCAATAACACTTTGTCAGACCCGGGAATCGAACACAGGACCTCATGCTCAGCAGTCGCGCCAACGTTCAAAGGGTCCAATAAGGGAGTGATGGTATTAGTGCGTAGTTAATTAATTGGTCGATAGTCAAATTTTATTCACTATATTTCGGTTTTTTCGAACATAAACGATGAAACCTTTGGACGTTGTCCAACTGTAACATTATGATAAATAAAACTGCTAACAGTCTAATTGAACGCATATGGTTTCCCGTAGTGTAAGACTGTATTAACTTCAACTACAATTTCAAACAGGTACAAGAATTGAATTCCCCGTTTTTCTTGATCTCCAAAATCAGGCGTTGAACCAGAATGCTCATCAAAGCACAAGCCTTCATAAATGTTTGAGTAGCAAGACAAAGGTGCTCCACTTTTTAATTCAAACACGTCTTCCACACACCACACCTGCAGTACCGAAGCCCCCATTATTCAGGGAAGAAGAGGAATACCCCGTGAACTTTGGCTGCGATACGCCTCGCATAGCAAAGGGCAGATCGATGGCTGTCAAACAATAAATGTCACGTCCACTCCCCCATGTTAATTTACATCAGTATCACGAACACAAACCAAACAATTTTAAGCTTTATTTTCCTAGAAATAAGGATCATGATAACTGCAGTGATAAGGTGGTGAATCAACCTCCCGATTTTTCTTTGAGGTGCGAACGATAGGCCCAATTTTTTGCGAAACATTTGGTATATTAAAAAGTAAATGTTTGTAACGCTGAGCGCGAGGTGTGACGTTGACTTTCTGATATACGGAACCGTGTTTACAAATTTGTTACTTTTGGCGCTCCTCATTTTAATGGTGGTACTTTTAATCTCTTTGGGAGGTACACTTTTTAGAGCTGCAGTTTTTTAACAAAAATAAACTATGTAAAAACATCATTTCGTAAATCATAAATACGCCCAATTTGACAATAAGAAAACAAAGCAAAAAAAATTATCTTCAAAACCCATACAAAACTTTTTTAAAGTTTTCATTCATAATCGTAACAGTTTTTATTTAAATGAATCAACACGTATGACTATCGATCAGTCAACTTTTCAGTGATATTAAATTAAAATAATAGGTCCTAAAAACATTGGCAGCTTTACCTCATTAGTATTCGATAATAAAACATTCACACATAGATCGCAACATTATCTCTCCACACGTAAAGTAGGAGACATTTGTATACATTAAACTTTAATACATCAGACTTATTCAAATATACTGCAAACTTCATTACATACTATTGAATGGTACAGATTTGAAATATCTGTAAACGTACAATTCATGTCTAGGGTTAGTGTTGCTTCCCACAGGACTGTGGGCGGTTATCTGATTTTTATTCGGAGTTAGAATATTTTCGCATTGAGGAGATTTTGGTTCTAAAAGAATTGGCCCCTAACATAGTTGAAGAAAAGGTTACGTTGGTAGATGGTGGTAGAAAAAAATTCTTATCGCGAGCACATTGATGTTTCTCGGTTTGTTTGCAGGATTTTATGAGCTGGCCCAGTCACCAGATGCAAATTAATTCTCCTTAGGTTCTTTTGTTCAAAATCAAAAACTTTTTTCACACCTATGTACATGGGCACTTATGAAACGTCAGAAGCTAGGTGCACGGTTCCAGTTGGTCGTTTCTTATTGAGAAGAATCGGCAAGTAACTCCACTCTATTACTCTCATTAAGTCATAACGGTGCATGTCATTTTCAAGATACAATTATGATCTTAATAGCAATTGCTGACCACGCTTTTGGTCCTCAATATGAACAGGACCATTTCTTTTGAGATTTCTTCAATAGCTGTGAGTGAAACCAGAATGATATTCATTTGTTTGTTACACAATCAGACAAAGACAATTGCCAATCGCACGATTCGAACGTTCGATCTCGCGTATCCCAACACTAAGGCATAGCACCCACGACCGAGCCCGAACGCATGACTTATGCCAGTTTGTCACATTCGCAATCAGACTGACTCTGTCCCATGCAATGATTAATGCCTTTCTTAATTACTAAGTTATCGTTGGAAACGGGGGGCCGATACATGTGTTCCTGGGCTTAATTTATTGACTTTTGTGGCGTGTTTTAGGGGACGGCTGATTGCTTTAGTTTGTTCGCGCGTGCCTTTTTAATTTAATTTTGCTCGTTTTTCCTTTTTTATTTTTATGTTTAATCATTAGTGTCAGTAACCAGCTGCCTATAAAGACGTCACTACAAATATCGAAAAGGTAAAAAAAATCTTAAAGTTTTTATTTAGCACTTTCAATAAAACTTCTATTGTGTCTCGTTTACCGCGGGTGATCTTGTTAATATAATCACGTTAGATTTTTCTTCAAGTTAGGTTCGATTGATTTTCCTTCTAGCTAGGACATACTGAGACACACTGTGAAACCCCTTTTAACTGCTCATTTTAATCAAGGATTTCTTTATTAGGTACTTTATAAATAATAAATAGATAAATAGGTATCGTTTGTTAACCACTTATCCAACATTTCCAAGCATACAGTCATAATCCTCTACAACCTTTCAGTACGCCCACAATTTCCCTTAACATTATGAAAAATGACCAAAAAAACTTCTGCCCAATCTGCATAATAACAAAATTCTTACATAAAAATTTCGTCTTAAAACCGTCACCTTAAGCTTAATACACACGCGCGTCACGTTTCGCGCTCATTTGGAGGCGTTCATCGATCGGAGACAAAGCCTCGCCAGCCCCGATAAACGAATTAAGGAAATGGGAGATTTTTTATCTGGGCCGTGGGGGGTGGGGCACGACACGCGTCGTAAAACGCAGCAATACTTTCTTATGCAAAGTCCCTCCGCGCCGATAATTAGGTGAGCTTCGTCGGTGTGTGTGCGCCTTTATGCGAGTGTTTTGTTTTTAATTTTTAGAGGGGTGACGTGTTTTGTAAGGTTCCCGATTAGAAGCATGTTCGGTGTTTAAAATTTTGGAAGACGAAAATGTTTGGCATCGAAAATTTCTTACCTACACATTTTGAAGCAGTGTTTTACTCTAAAAAATTATGTCATTTTGATCACTAATCAGAAGGGCAATTCTCGTAATTTTAAGAACATTCACAGTCGATGTGAGTCTCAATATGTCAAAAATACCTATTTGAGTCAAAATGCATGATGTAGTGATTAAGAGTCGATTTGGTTGCTGGCAAGAGTCGCAAGAGTATATTTTTGACAAGGTTTTGAAATCGATTGTCTCTGAGAGAACGTTTTTAACTACTGGAATTAGCCTTCTGCTAGTTTAAAATGAAGTTTTGTTTAACTCATCTACGTGAGCAAATAAAATCAAATATCGGCATTCACATCCGTATTTATTGCCAAAAAAAAAAGTTATTCAACGCAAACGAGTCTACATAAAAATCGCGATATAAACATTAAACATGTAACTGCGCAACATTTCAGTAATATCGCGGCACGAGATAGATATCACGGTACGACTACGACATAGATACGAATTACAATCGCTTGCAAATGAACGAGCGAACGACGACTGTCTTGCACATGTCCTCTCTTAGTCTAACAGGTCTTGATACTTTTCATTTACTTATTAACGTAGCGGTATCAAAATTTATTTATTTATTTATTTAATACTTCATGCACAGAAATTGTACAGAGGCGGACTTAATGCCATAGGCATTTTCTGCCAGTCAACCTTTGGGTGATGCAGAGACAAACAGTGGTAGGTGCAATTATGAGAAATTGTGGAATACATATTTATTTAAATATAAAAATACACATATACCTATTACAAACTATAAATATTATAATATATACCTAATTATATATAAATAAGCGCAAATAAATATATACATAAATACACAAAAATTATCCTTATATTTGAATACACAGGTCTAATTCTAGGAATTTGGTCACTAAATAGCCGTTATTTAAATAAAAGTTCGATTTTTGTTTGGTATAGCAGCTGCAGTTCATAAAGTTTTTTTTTGCTACTAAATCGATCTAAAAATCCATTTTACAGAAGGGAGGCCTAAGCCTTAATACCAACAGTGGGAATTTTAAAGGCTAATTATATTTTAACACCAATTTCCGGCAGACGCGTGAGCAGTCGCTTCAATAAGTAAGCGAAAATGAAGAAGTTATGCGAATTACAACTGTTTATATGAATATGAGACTGTAGATACCGTTGCACATTTTTCTATGATCTTGATGCTTTCCAAATAATCAAATCGAGTAGAATATATTCCAGTATTTATGGTTTGTGTGAAAAAAAACAAACGCTCTACAGTGTGCTGTTTTTAAGACCTATGTAAATATCTAAAACATTAAATTTTATAACGCTTAGCTTGTCAAATAATCAACCAAAGAAGCTGTTCGAAAACGCCCAAAATCTAAATAAAATAATCAGCCTATAATTTTCCCACTGCTGGGACACAGGCCTCCTCTCTGTGAGTGGAAGTGGGCTGTAATCCGCCACGCGAGCCCAGTGCAGGTTGGTAGATCACATGTCTTCGAATTTTTGGTTCTAGGACATACCGGTTTCCTCACGATGTTCCTTCTCTTTCACCATAAAAATTAAGCTAAATGAATTACACTCATTACGATACAACCACATTCTTAAAATAGAATGTGTTCGCATTACGGACTGAGTGCCAGTATTTTATCTAAAGCAGCGAAAAAAGATAAAGAATGTTTTAAATGTCTTAAAGTATCAAGAAACACCGCCTACACATAACACTTTTAATTTACCCTCCTTAAAAAAGGGAGGGCAGCGGTGTTTTCGGCCCTAGCCGTGTGTGGAGGTACCCCCCCTCCCAAAGGGGGGCGGTAATCAAGACACGCAATCTTCGGCGAACCCTTAAAAACTTTAAAACTCATCGCCGCCTTGCGACGTATACGTTTACATCTATATATGTTTACGTTTGTACATGTTTACATGTGTACATGTTTACATTTTTTGGGAAGTTTGGTGGCTACTTTAATTTGCGGTGGTATGATTTTGGTTGAATCTTTTATTTAGGTTGGGTTTTATTAAGGTTTTGTACCGATGTAAGTCTTGTACCGTTTAGGTACTGCTAGGGCTTGGTAATTAATTAATATCAGTGAACTTGCGCTATGACGCATTACAGGAATTGGTCAAGGAATCGGCATATTGTAAAGTTCTGTTTATTTTTAAAGTTTTTCAATTAAGTTTATCTTCGTCATTTCAATGATGAAGTGATTTTAAGTTGTGAAGAAATAATAAACTATAAAATAACTTGTTGGTTCATATTTTGTTCAATAAACTATTCAAAGCTGTTAATAAAAATAATAATTTCGGCTTACGCGGCTACTCTATTAACGATTATTTAGATATTTTTAGTATTCAGATAGAATTATACTGTCTACCATTCAATAGCGATCTGTCTTTTACTGAAAATGGGTTATTGGTTTCCGCCTTTAGTAATCTCTATTTCAAATCAATTATTTTACTCTACCATTTTTCACATTTCCCTAAACAATCAAAAGAAGAAGGTCAGTTTACTACACAACAATATTTTCACACCTCAATCTCCTCAAAACTTATTAAATGGATACCCCTCCTGAACCATTTTGTTAGTCAAACTCCTCAAATTATGAAGTGTCTCTCAAGCTCTTGATTTTCTTTGGGTCACCGCTTGTGACCACTGCTCAATTTGCTTATACAATCGTTCAGATTACAGACGATTTGAACCCCTCTTTTTTGCATTGACCAAGATTTTTCTGTATTTTGATAACAATTTTCAGAATTTTTTTATTAGGTAGGTACCTTGGTAGCGCTAAAACGCATTGATACATAATACGTGCACGATGAAATACTAATTCGACTAAATTGAACAGTTTTATACTCCACGGAAATTCACATTTGAATATACATTTCTGTACTCGCTATTTTCTCATTCTGGTTTAAACAGACACAAATTATTACATTGAGCTAATGAAACAAAAGAGGAGATAGGAAACAAGGAAGAAATGGCTACATTCGAATTGAGAATCCTTATTGAATATTATCATAGCTTCGTAACAGAACTACTCAACCACATCTAAAAAAATAAACAAAACACAAACAAAAATTCTATTTTCAAATTCAAACTCCAGAACGCATCATAAAAATTCAAACTTATACAAAATCGCACATCCTACCGTGAATAGTTCATTAACTTCTTTACATGTGTGTGCATCTATTAGTCATATTACCATACGCATGTATGCGTACACAAACAGGGGGTTTTAATTTTTGGGGGTTCTTTAATGACACTTCTTCGCATCGATTTTAGCATTTTACGAAGGGTTCTGCTTTTGTTTTTCGTTATCGATTCGAGTTTTTTTTTCTTTTCAAATAGATGAGTGCGTGCACACGTGCTGAGCTTGCATGCACACATAGGGGATGTCGGATGTGGAGGAAATGAATGTGACGTCATCGATTTTTTTTGTGAGCTTTACTTTTTAGGGCTAAACGGTCTTGAAGTGTGGGTTATTGTGAAGCCGTTTGATGACTCACAACAATAGGTTTTTAACAAACTTTTAGTTTGGCAAACTTAATAAAAAAAACGATTTTGAGTTACAAACTCGCAGCACAATAAGTGACTAGTACCGGTCTGAGTTGTCATTGCAGGCCAAATAGTAGTTACCGACAAAGTCATGAAAAGTATGATTATTAAGTATAGTTTCAATACAAAAAAAATTATAGTTAGATTCCTTATTTTAAACAGTCCAAAGTTCGAACCTCCCTTTTGAGTCTTTCAAGTCGCTACCTCGGTATTATGTGTCTTAACATTTTTAAACAAGGAAGTTCGGTAAATATTTACAAAAGCACTGTAAACACAACTTAGTACATTTTCTACACTAACAGAACGCTATCCGAAAGCTATGTGTTTCTAAAAACCTAACCATGTTCTATTATTTCTTTTGCTCTAGGCAACAATAAAAAAACGCTTTTTGAGCGTAGAAAATACGGCCAAGATACAAAGCAGATGTTTCTCAACCAAGGTACTAGTCGCATTACCTCATTATCTTACACACAAAGTAAACAAACGCACGAAACGCAAAAAACGCGATACACATTAACAAAGCAAAAAAAAAATTAACACAAATTAAAGAAACGAATAACTGGATGAAGACGCGCCAATGAAAGGGGCAAAGTCGCCCCCACGAACACCCCCTAAAAAATTTAATTCATCACCGCCGTTGAGACATATCTCCTTCTTGTCCCTTCCCCTTTCTTCCACCATTCTTTGCTTTCTTGTAAGGTTTTTCCGAGAGCAAGACAGGCATACTCATCCTGTATATCTTTTCACAACCTCTACTGAAATTTCAACCCTAATTCTATCGCTACAAAGTTGAAATTCGATTGTACTCAAATCACACTTAGGACGTCTGTAGTAATTCAATACACAGCCCGTTTCATTCGTTCGCATTGAAAGCTTAAAACAAATAAACCTACAGTGAGTGCGATAAGGTTTTCTTGATGTCGGTAGGTGATCAAAAGGCGATATGTCTTATCTCCGGCTAGTACAGAACGCATCATTAGGCTTTTGTAGAGCTCGCATCGAGATCTAAGAGCAATTACGGTGAGATGTGATGATGCCTTTGTGTGGAAGACTTGAACTGAGATCATTTTGTTCAGTTATATCATCTTGAATTAAATAATAAAATGGTTTATAGGTTGTTTCGTATTCAAGGAAGTAAATTAAGGAAAGTGTCAGTTAGCAAAGCAATGAAAATCAGACAATTTTTTTTGGTAATTTTTTTTTTGCATGCCATACTATTTTAATTACTTCTAAGCCCTAGAAACTACGGTTTTATAAAGCAGACTTAAGTGCTCAAATCTTTCGCCCATGATGGGCATTGGTTTCCACTATTTAGAACATAAATATGCTAATGTACAGTCGATGCGTCTTGCATTGTCTACGAGTACTTTAGGAACATGAGACTAAGTAGGTATTCTCAAGTTCCTGTAATGTTACCGAAAGTCATAATATTATGCAAACAAAATGTTTGGCACTAGAAATACGTATAATATGTAGGTCTCCTGACGGTTTAAATAACCACAGTATCTGAAATCGAAATAAGTAAAGTCAGAGCAATTCATTGTTTGCAAATTGTTTCTGATCTGATTTGGTTTCGTAGCTATAGCTGTGTTTATAGTAACTTATTTATTTATTTCAAAGTATTTTTAATTTTGGTAATGCTCGTCTAGTGGCAACTGATCTCTGAAGTGTTAGTCAGAGGTGTACCTATACTACACCCACATGGCTGCCTCGTTGGTCTAGTGGTCGCAAGCGCTACTGCTGAGCTTGAGGTCCTGGGTTCGATCCCAGGTCGGGCAAAGTCTTATTGGGTTTTTCTATCTGGAATTTCTCAGTAGCAGCCCGGAGTCTGGATTTGTGCCCGGTAGATGGCAATAGGCTCGCCCCCTATTACATGGGACGTAACATAACTGGCGAAGTTTTGTTAACCTTATGTGTTTTATATGTTATAGTTGTTTATCATCCCTTAATAAATAAAAATAAATTGACTACCAATTTAAATCGCCCGTCTATTCAAATCATAACTGTCATTCTTTGATAGCTGTATGAAATAAGTATATGACGGCTAATTGACGTAGGGTGTCAAATTTCTTAAAAAAATATTTCCCTGACTATTATTATTACTGACGAACTATTCCTGAGCACCTGTTGTTTTTATCTTACTACTAGAAATGTTAGTGCATACATTAAAGCCGGCCAGATGCAGTCGGAATTCCGAAACGGAATTCTGTTTCGAAATATCTATTCGGAATTTCCGAAGGCAGCATCAAATCACCATTAATACAAAATCATGGATCTATCACATACCCACCTACATAAGTTTTCCGTTCAAAAATTCCGAACAAAGAATATTAAGTACTTGTGTGTAAGATCCTTGATTTTGTATGAATTTCGAAGGCAGCAAATCCATACAAAATCACGCACGGACTACCATGCGGAATTTCGAATCGGAGAAAATTCCGATTGGAGAACTAGATCATGATTTGCTGCTTTCGAAACGGAATTCCGAGTCGGAATTCCGACTGTATGTAGCCGGCGTTATACGGACGTATATACAGTGTCAGCAACAGTTATCTTAAAACAAAATCCTGCTATAAAATGGAAGCAGTTTTGCACAGTAATAAAAGGACTTTAACGGTAGTAATCATCATTATCAACTTTCATTACTTGAGAACATTATTTCCTAAATTAGATATAAGACTCCCTGGATTTGTCCCTGTTACAAAACTGTACCTACTTAGATTCAGGTTCTTCGTTTGAAACTACTGGTGCTTAGAGGCCCTAATTTTTTTTCTATTAACTTTGGTAGTATTTATTTAGTTGAGTATTCATCTCAATCCGAAATACAGGGTTATTTTAAATTGGCTAGCTAAACTCCGCAGACGCGGTGGGTATCGATATCTAAATACGATAAAATAAAAAGATTTGTTGTATTTTTTTGGCAGGTTAACGACCATTGTTATTGTTGTTACTTGAAGTATGAGTTGACAAAAACTGTTTTCTGATGTTTTATCGTGTTTAGATGTCGATACCCGCCAGGTCTGTGAAGTTTATATAAAAAAAATACAGATTTTAAACTGATATTTCAAGTGACTATAATAACTTCGGTTGATGACCCCACAAAAAAAATCATCAAATTTGTGGAGTTTAACTAGCCAATTTAAAATAACACTGTATAATAATAATGTTTGTAATTAATTTAATGTCATTAAATTTAATATCAATTTACTTCATCATCATAATCAGCTTATAATGTTCCCACTGCTGGGACACAGGCCTCCTCTCGGTGAGAGGGAGTGGGCTGTAATCCACGACGCGGGCCCAGTGCGGGTTGGTAGATTGCCACATTGACATACCGGTTTCCTCACGATGTTTTCCTTCACCGTTTTGAGAGCAGTGGCAATGAAATAATTTACATAAAGTGCCTGCTTAGGTTCGAACCCACGACCTACAAACTCGCAAGTCACGGCCGCTACCACTGGGCCACCCCTGTTCTAGTGTAAACAGTTAGTTGTGTTAAATATTGTAAAATAAACCTACTGGAAACCTACTGTCATTAATTAATAAAAATATATAATGAAGTCTGTTTATAATTGACTTGATGACTGAAATTCACCGTTTATCAACTTATTCTAACTACATGATTAGTTTAATAAAACATAAAAAATCTTTGGCTTGTAGACGAATTTCTTGCATTAACACCTTAATCTACAGGGATCCATAGTCATTCCTTATAAATATACGTTTTAAAAGTACCATTATTTGAGTATAATTTACGCAAAAAACTTTTGTCTCTTTCACTACCTAAATCCCTATTTTTTCACCCCCATCGCTCCCCAAAAATCCCTTTACATCGTTAAGTCCTCACCGGACGACGTCCCTATATCCTTCAGTAGCCGTTTAAACCATTATTGGCTGACCATGACCCTCATAATATCAAAGGACCGGATACTTCTAAGATAAATAAGATCTTTCGGAAAATTCTGGTAGACTTTTTCAAGAGGGAAAGTTAGTGTAGTGTTTGTTGAAGAAGTTTGTTATTTTACTAAAAAAAATTGGAGTATTTTCAATAGTTTTTAGGGTTCCGTATCCGAAAGGTGTGAAACGGAACCCTATTACTAAGCCTCCGCTGCCCGTCCGTCCGTCCGTCCGTCTGTCTGTCATCGGCCTGTATCTCATGAAGCGTAATAGGTGGATGGTTGAAATTTTCACAGATGGTGTATTTCTATTGCCGCTGTAACAACAAATAGTAAACATAATGTAAAGTTAAAAATTAAAGAGGTCCCCATCAGTGGCGCAGCTACAATTATGATTAGAGGGAAGCCGAAGAAAAAATTGTTCAATACTCAAACACTCAGAGAAATATTATAGACATTTTTGTAATGTGTTTAATCTTATGATGGCTGTATTAAACTGTTACACACACAGAGTACCATATTATTTGGCAATAGTAGACATTAAGAGGAGTGGGGGTTCCGAAGCCAAGCCGATAGGAATCGGGTTGTATGAAGGCTGCGCCCCTGAT
The DNA here is from genome assembly GCA_947568875.1 of Fissipunctia ypsillon. Lineage (NCBI taxonomy): Eukaryota > Metazoa > Arthropoda > Insecta > Lepidoptera > Noctuidae > Fissipunctia > Fissipunctia ypsillon. The sequence continues at coordinate 17,154,835 of OX387660.1, read as the reverse complement.
CCCCATACAAGAAACGTGTTGTTTTTTTACTAAAGTAAAAACGTAGTGTTCAAATAATATTGTACGGTGCTCCCTTCGTGAGCGAGTCCGACGCGCACTTGGCCTATTTTTTTATGAATAAGGAATGTTACCCAAACAAAGGGTTAAATGATAAATGATAAATGATTTTATTTCTGTAAGTAGGTTTATACAAACACTTTTACACGTCAAACATTTTTTTTTAAACTAGATGAGGCCGGCGGGCGTTTCCTATCTGACTACTCTGAGAAGAAAGGCCGAAACAAACTCAGAGGTCACAGTCTCTTTTAAAGTCCAGACATAATTTTGGTCAGATCATGTGAAGACCATGTAGGTTGGTGTCTGAACTGGTCTTTTGAGGAAAGAACCACACAGATTGAGTGGACCTGTCCAGTCAGTGCAAGCATCTGTCACGGTTGTACTGTCTTTACAACATATAATAAAATCCATCTACAATTGTCATTTTAATTTAAGTCACTATCATACAGGTTAAACATAGATATTTTCTACATCAATAAACCGGTCACCCCTTTTTACAATGTTTGCGAGTAGGCACCTGCTTAAATATCAATAATTTCAAAATTAAAATGCTAATTATTGATTTCCAAAATGTGTAGGTACCTAAGTACCTATTATTGTTCTAAATAACGTAATACAGCCAAAAGGTCACATCGTATTACAAAACATATTTTTATAATATCAAAAGATGCTTTGAAGTCCCAAAATAAAATATCAATCTTAACAAATTCCAAACTTTACACAACTGAAAGTTTGAAGCCAGAACTTTTCGTTACCGCTTTATTTTTACATAATACGCAGAGGAGACATGTTGAAATCAAAATCAAATAGAAAATTCTCGATACCGCTGTCTTTACCAGGCTCTTATCGGAGAAAACCGCTTTCAATTAACCAGTAAATAACGCTTATGTACTTACTAACTCTTCACATAATGAGTTAATAACACAACACTTACACATGCGCGTTACAAATGCAAAATCGTCGACACACACATAAAGTTCACTCACACATTGACAGTTTCCCGTGGCTGTACATAAAACGCGTCTTTCTTCTTGTATTCTTAATTAGCGTGTCGTATGCCCCGTCTCATTCTCGCACGGGGTGTTAATTAGAAGGGCGTCCCTTTCGCGCTTTCTTAATACATTCTTCCTCTCCGCGGTGTTTCTTTACGTTTTTATTTGTGTGCGTGTCTGTGTGCGGTGGTGTTTAATTTACATGTACTTGTATGTCAGTGTACAGTCGAAAGGAAAAGCGGTTAAGCAACGGCGTAGGCGGGAAAGGGATGTTTGGTAATAATGCATGTGGATATTGACGGATTGTGGACGCCTATTGCGTTATTTTTAAATCACTTTAGTACTAGTTTGTTAGTATGTCTTTGCTTATCTATGTACATCTTTCTACTTTTATTAAGTATTATATTAATTTAATAATTAAAAATAAAAACCTTTCTTTTAGGGCTGATTTTTCAATCGTCAGATAACTTTTATCTAGGGAATAAGTTTGACGTTTTGACAGCTTTTGTATAAAAAATATGTCAAACCGCCATATTTATTCCTCAGATAAAAGTTATCTGACTATTGAAAACTCAGCCCTAAGACTTATAAATTATGGCCCTTATACATATTCCGAATTCTTACGAGACTATTTCTTATTAGAAAGACGTTAGAAAGATAAAAATTACTTTAATTTGTATCAGGAAGACAAAATGATTTTCGATGATTTTCAGGCCCTTAAGCACATCACAAGCAAAGTAAATTACTAAAGCATTTTAATTTAAAAATTCACATCCAATCCATAGAATACGAACCATACAACCCTCAAAAAATCTCAAAACCAATACCACCCGAAATCCAGTTTCGCCATCTCCTGTACCGGGTGTTTTATACGAATGTGGGTATGCGCGAAAGGGTGTCAGCGGAGCGGGGCACTCCCTGTGCGGGGTGAGAGGGGTGGGTACGTACACATAAACACTTATAAAAGTTTTTTGACAACAACCTCCCTTCACCCCCCGTTTACCCCTCGAATTCGCTAATTTATGTTGCTTTTTTAATCAATACCGGGGTGTGTACGAGTTATAGGTTCCATCGACTCCTGTTGGATTGTCTCGAGACAATTTTCTTGGCGCTTACGTCATTACGCTGGGGTGATGACGTATTTGTGAGTGGGGTATGATTGAGTTGGACGAGCGATGTTTTATTGGAAATATGACAAGTATGAATGAGTGAAAATGTTGTACTGTAGTACTTTGTTTCGTATGCCTTTCATTTCAATGAACCACTAAATAATTAGAGGATCATGATATTGTTGTGCTGTGAGCAAACTATCATTTCTGTTTGTTTAATTTCTGATAGATAACACAATATATTTAATTCTAAAATCTCGAAAACAATCAAGTGGTTTTTTGTCCAGTGCTGTCATGAAAACTTGATAGAAGATTTGTAATGCAATACAGGTCAGTTGGTAACAAGTGGATTTTTAGTATCTGCTAAGTTTAAAAAAAATATCCTAACTAAAGACTAATTAATTAATTATAAATTCACAAACATTTTTTATTTACTGAAGTTTTAACCGCTCCAAAAATATGACAGCAATAAAGTGAAAATCGCCCTCAAGTACCTCACAACCTCATATTCCCAAAACATAATAATACTGCAAGCCTTCGCGCCAATAAACGTAACGAGATAAGCGCGTATCACGGAATATATCACGACTCACCTACTTAAGTCGTCAATCTCATCCTAAAAAATAAAGTTATATCGCTATTTTCCGTTTCAGCAACCTCCTGTACTTACGTGTGACGAAAAATCCGAATTTCAAACAACCTGTACTTTACCGTTACGAAACTTGAATTTAGAACTTTTTCTTCCTTCGAAATTCAAATTCAACCGCATGTGGACGTTGGTAACATATTCCAAAACAAACTTATCCCTACGTTACCTTAAAGGAATTTAAACTCAATTTTTCAGGAGTTAAGGTTGGTGGTGTTTGCAAGCGTGGTTGGTTTTCCTGTAGGCATGCGGCGTGATAGATGGCTTGTGTCACGCGTGACGTCGTTGTCACGCTGCTTCACGTGGATGAGTGACGTGGTATTAATACTTTATTTGCGGGTTTCTGGTTGAGACATTTTATTTTATTTAAGCACGTTGAATCCAAGGGGATGGAGCACGTGAATTAATCAAATATGGAAAAGAGGAAAACCATGAATCTTAGAAACGAAAAGAAGTATCAACTGCAAAGTTGTGAATGGGAATGAGGAAACTAAGAATTTCGGTTACTTTCTAAAACCTAGACACCAACTGTCATCTCAGCTTATGATAAACTCGGAACTCTACCTCAGAGGAGCGGGGATCATTTATAGCCTACCCCGTCACCTGTCGAATATTGAAAGTCGATCAGAATAAGGCTCTCGTGTGGATCACAGAACAGCTTGAACTGGTCACTTCCTGGTCAAAAGCTGGTCAGCAAACGTTAGCTGTAGGGTTAACAGCCGAATGAACGAGCGCCGTCAATTGAGACTGGTCCCTGGTCCTCTTCGCTGCTGCGGCTAATTTTAATTATATATTTTATTATTGTTTTTACTCTGGATAAAATAATACCTTTGCCCATTTTTTTTTAAATTTTGTGCTCCTGTTAATGAATGGTTTACACGACATACAAGTCGTGATTAAGGCGAAAGCGCAAGGGTAGCGCGCGAAATTCAAATTTTCTTACGTTTTATGAAATTTGAAGGTCAGTATTAGGTTGTATGTTGATTAAAATATAATTCGCGACTGTAACAAATATGTATTTACAGAGTTATAATAATTAAAATCAGTAATCAACTTCATAAGTCTGTATAATCATAGTTGTCAAGATTTCATGAAATAGTCATTCAATAGAATTACTTGGTCTGATGATGTATTGATCACTTCAATTATTATAATTCTCTAAATACATCCTTTTTATAGTCGCGAATCATATTTTGATCAACATACTACTTAATACACATACATACATAAACTCACGCCTTCTTCCCATGGGGGTAGGCAGAAACTACAGAACGCCATCTGCTACGACCCTTACATACTCCTTTTGCCTCGTTTACATTCATACATCTGGTCATACACGCATGCCGGTTGCGAGTACTACGCACCTGACCTTTCTGAAGAACAAGACCAATAAGATCACTATATGTCTTCCTAGGGCGACTACTTAATACTGACTTGCAAATTGCAAAAAACGTAAGAAAATTTGAATTTCGCGGGCTACCTGTGCGCTTCCCCCTTAAGACAAAGACCGCGTCATTCATTAGTCGGTTGCGTGGAAGTCGCCACAGCATCTTGAGTGCCATTGCTGCTAGGCACGATTGTCCCCTGACATGGATTTTAGTGCAGCGGACCAAGTCCCTGCTTAGTATTTTGTACTAGTTTATGTCACATGTATGGATCAAAGTTATCTGAATAAACAAATTTTATTATTATTAAGGCAGTACACACAACATAATAATTACTAGTAAACACGTCATAAGTCGCGCAGTAGCGATGTAAGGCACAATTACAATTACCGTTAGACTACCCCTTGACGTGCTCTCATTAGGAAGGCACTCCACTAGTCGGCAATTAATTGGATATTTTTCTCTTATTAATTACATTTTTTATCAAGGATTTGCGACAGGAAAGGTTTTATTATAATATTTCGTCGAATGGAATAGGGCGAATGACTATAGAGTTTATTAACCCCCATTTTATTTTATTTGAATATAATTGTCACGTTCTTGCTTTGCGTCATCGTTTCTTTATTATACTCGTATGTAAGTTTAATATAGGTGTGGTATCGACGGTGAAGTGGCAGTACCTCGTAACTGACATTTTTTGAGGAATTGATAAATTTGATTTTGAAACATGCAAATAACGCCTTTAAATTCAAAAAATGTCAGTTAGGAGGTATTGGCACTTCGCCGTCTGTATGTAGGTGCTATGTGTATGGTACATTGATATAAAACTTACATATAAGTAATAAAAACCTAAATAAAAAACAAAATAAACCTTTCGCAATAAATTCTCTAAATGATCTTTAAAACCGCATCAAAATCCGTTGCGTAGTTTAGAAGAACAACGCGCTCACACTGACCGACACGGAAAGCGACTTTAATTTATAATAACATAAATACTTTATCACATAACATAACATCACGCCTATATTCCCCGAAGGGTTAGGCAGAGTTGTAACCCTAGTACACTCAGATTTCCTCAGTTACGTTTATGTAATAGGGGGCGAGCCTATTACCAAAAAAAAAAATACTTACTTACTTTTTATAAATACTTTATTGGCATAAAAACATGTGTACAAACAAGACTCCTGCGCAAGGTAAATATTATTGGCTCCTGTAATACACAGGAGTCAATAATATGAAGACAATAGATACAGATTTATCGCACTAGACCTTACCGAGTTACCATGGTTTTACAAGTACTCTTAGAACTTACTTTGTTTCAGATCACTACTGAATGGAAACAATTTAAAAAATAAGTACTTAAATCTAAAGGTATGTCCAAGCGCGGTCGTGTCGGATGATGAAGTGCCCGATGCTGTTGCGGTCTCGGTCCCCGCGCCGTGCCGCCTCGCTCGTTGACAACGTCGTAGTGTGTTCGTTGGATTTGAATAAATTTGCACCAAACCATCATCAGTCCAGCTGGTACCAGCTAGACACTAGGCTTGGAAGAATCAGGTAAGTTAACGAAATAGATTTAAGGCCTGTATCACCACTTCATCAGATATTTAGAGGGAATTTATCTGGAGGTGGCGAAACAGAGGGTCCAGACAAGTGACAATCGCTTTCAAAGCGTTTAGTATTTCTACAACGGCTTTCAACAGGATTGACGTAAGCTTTTCGGTAACTTATGTCAATTCAGTAAAGGAGATCACCCATTTTGTTCGGTGATTTGGGATTTTAAAAAAGTTGGCGGCCAGGAATGAATTATATTTTATTTAAATGGTTCTAGAAACATTTCTTTGTATGGCGACAACGCTGTAATGAATATATACAGGTTTATATGAAGAAAACAATCCGATCCAATTCGTTTTAATTCTTACATAAATCTCCGAACCCCGAGTTTGCTCGACTTTAACGCCTTTGTAAAAAAAAAATGCGTTCTATGTGTACTTTAAAAATATGTAATTATTATTGATGACCGCCAAAAAAATTAAATTATCTATCTAGAATATAATTATATATTATTTGTCTAGAGTCTAAAGTTGTCTTGTCTAGAGCCTAGAGCTGTCTAGTCTAGGGTTTTGTTATTAGGACCTTAGGGCCTAGAGCGTAGACCCTCAGATCCTACTAGCAAAACCCTCAACCACCTCTGGTTAATCTATAAATCGACAACAACCAGAACCATAGACCTATCAATTATTAAACAAATCAAGCTCATAGTAGCGATGTAAAAGTCACAATTACAACTACCGTTACAACCACACCCAGACGTATCTGCTCTCATTAAGCATAGTGCACACGACAGCAGCCTGAATCGGCCACTAACTCAACCCGCGCCCGGGGGCCCGCAGCGAACGTGTAATACTGGCACATAAATCTGTTGTATCGGCCATTTTGAGCTGGTTTAAGCGCTTTTTGTGTAGTGTGCTCTTGGGTTTATGAAGTGATGTATAGATAAAAGTGGGTTTGTTTTTTTTATTTGGGGAATTATTGGATTTTCTATCCCTTTCGACCTAACTTGGAAGTTAACTGACATCTAGGTTCTGTTCTCTGCATTGATGCTTGTCGATCAGCATCTGTGGCATGTGTCCCTTTATGGTTCAGTAATTGAAGGGTTAAAAATCTAAAGGATCTAAGTTCCAATTGTATTGTTTGCGGTTATAACAAAAAAACTGGCTGTTTCGAAGCGCAAATACACTGGCACTTAGACCGCATGCCTACTTTAAGCCTGTGTGTGTAAAAATTTCATAGAACTAGGCACTTGGACCAATTTGGATATTGTTAGGCTTAGCACTTAGATTGTTTTTTCGTAAAAATATTGATTTGTGATTTTTGGCACATACCCTTTAGATTTTCAATCCTTCAATTTTAATAAACTATAAGCTTCAGACATAATGACTGTACAAAATTAAAATTTTAAAATACCAATGCAAAATAATCCTTTGAAAATAGAACTATCTCAACACAGAAGTGAATATGCAAGAGCCTTATAAGGCTACCAATGCCTACATTCCACACACAACATACCCAATCAAGCGCACTCATCGCTTTACAGCGCATGCAAGCCCATATTAACTGATAATAGGCAATAAATAATACCGGCCACTCAGCAGCTCCATCGCTTGACGACCGGCACCGATTGTTTACGCGATCGCTATCTCAGAAACTGGGATTTTGTTGCGATTATATCTAGTCTTAAGGCATTTAAGTTTATTGATTGTAATAAGAAAGCTGGTTGTTTTATTCACACTATTATGGGAGTTGGTGTACCTATAGTTTTTTTTAAATTTAAGAAATGAAAGAATAGTTTTAACATAATTATATAATGTGAAAAAGTGTCATTATAAAAAATATGTTAATTATGTACGAAAAAAGGGAGCTACGTCTGCCAAAAAACTGCTTTGCAGTTTGGCAGTGGTAATATACAGAGTGTAAAAAGACACATCACATACCCGTTAACTACGCATACTGCCCATCGAACTAAGTAACATAAGGCAAAAACTATTGCTGGGAAACGACTTTCTTTTTTGGTGTGAAAAATCACTTTTTATGGTAACACGCAATGTAACACGCGCAAAACTTAGTGCTTACGGTTGCATACAACAGTATAGGGGTCGTGCCGGTATTTAAAGTACAGTTATAACATTTAATACAGCTTTCATAAAAAAAACGTAAGTAATAAGAAGTTGGAACTTTTACCTTCAATATTTCCGTAACCAAAGGGTTCCCAGGTATGGTACAGAACAAAAAAAATCGCAATGATGGGAAGAACATGTAACTTTCGGTTTCATTAAGTGTTTTTTTACACCCGATATGTCTTGTAAAAAAAATATTTCTGTGAATAAACACTTTAATTCTTTTTTTTTGTCCTTGACGAAGAGAAGAATGATGTTATACCTTACAGTTCTATTTTCACACTTTGGAAACACCATCATGAGATGAAGGCTGATACTCATCTAGGAAGCACTTACTTGAGTGGCAGGTTGAAGTAACAGGTAAGTAATTAATTGAAATATCTCATAAGAAAACCTTTTGGTGATATTATGGTGTTTTTCATCCAGGTACCACCCTGCTACAGAAAGAGGTAACGAAGACGGACGGCATTTTACGAAGTGCTCAAAACAATCGACATGACATTTTTTCGGTCAGTACAAAGAGAATCTGCAAAACAACAAAATAAAAATAAAATATTTCAGATAAGCCTACATGGGCACTTATGAAACGTCAGAAGCTAGGTGCACGATTCCAATTGGTCGTTACCTATGGAGAAGAACCGGCAAGAAACTCCACGGCTTTAAAAGTAATTGGCTTTTACAATGTTTTCAAATTATAGTGTTAATACGTATGGGGGATAGTGTAAGCCTGTCAACAAGTACGAGGTACTCAACCACATAGAAAATAGTCTACAACTGACAAAAGAGACAACCCACAATCGAACGGAGTGGTTCAGAAGTACTAAGAGGCCTGACCCCAAATAAATTGCGATAATAGCCAGAAGAAAGAAGAAGAATACAAAAGGAATCTGCGAAAGTAATCAAGATTATTTTATCACCACTGCTCTCAAAACGGTGAAGGAAAACATCGTGAGGAACATGTGACATCTACCAACCCGCACTGGGCCCGCGTGGTGGATTATGGCCCACTCCCTCTCACAGAGAGAAGGCCTGTGTCCCAGCAGTGGGAACATTATAGGCTGATTATGTATGTATAATCAAGATCAAGTCGATTCGATGAGTGCAGTAAATTACCAACGAAGCTTCTAATTTCCTCTAGATTTCTATTCAAGCTTAAAAACAAGATGCCTTTAATTAATAATCTATAACATCTCCATACATATTCTATGTAATATAACATGGTATCGCGTGGCAGGTTAATTGAATATTAATCGTACCGGAATCCGGGCCTGCTTAACTGTAATTATTGACCGCACTCATATTGTAGCACACCCAAGCCCAGTACGTGAGAAACGTTGATTAGTAGCTTCAATTTAATAGATATATGGCTTATCGATATCTAGGCTTGGAAAACATGGGGAAACAGGTAGTTGGGTTAGTAATAAAAGGCGGATATTGAAAAATGTCATGTAATCTTAGTGACCATTTGGTGCAACGTTGGGAATTGGACGCATAACAGTTTGAAGGTGAATACAACGATAGCCCGTGAAATTCAAAATTTTAGCAAAATAAATTGAAACTAAAACTATTGACCTTGACCGACATGTATTTGTTTGAAGTATCGGTTTTTGTGAGAAAACATAATGAATTCCTTAGATTCAAAGGTGAAAATTACACTAAACAGAGACCAAGAGATGCAACAAAAATGTTAGTTCCTTTTTGTAATACAAATCTAATTAAAAAGAATGTTTATCATATGTGCATAACAATTTTTAATAAATTACCTAAGATCATAAGGGAGCTCCCATTTAAATATTTTAAAATTAAACTGCGTCAATGGCTGATAGAAAATTGTTTTTATAGTTTACAAGAATTTCTACAACACAAATAAATTTTAATTTAATTTTAAGCTTCCTAATGTTTTGTGGCGTAACTAATTTTTATGTTAACTTTAAAGAATTTTTGTTGGGTAAGTATATAAAGAAAAAATGTTATTACTTAAGTTTTGTTGTATGTACCTATATATTTTATTGTAGTTAACTTAAAGTTTACCTTAATTTTAAAAATTATATTAGAATATAGGTATTTTTCTGGATATTCTGTATATCTTATTTAAAATAAGTACTTACTTAGGTATTAATGTAAAATTAAGATTTGCATGCCCTAAACAGGCAAAATATGGACTGTACGTTAAACCACCATTTTTTTACAACTGGTAACACCTGTATTTTCTGCAAATAAATGTTTCTTATTCTTTAAAATTACTTCTCAAATGTATTTTGACGATAGACATTAGTTCAGCTATTGACTGACATCTTTATTGGGTCTTTCAGCTATGACAGCTTTTTCTTACGGGAAATCTGACTTAAGGAATTTACAAACAGAGGAAATCGTCCAACTTTGGTCAAAGAAAAAATTTATTTGACACTTTTTTACGTTCTCCCTAGTGTGGATTGAATCAGTTTCAGACCCTTAGCGGTTGCTGGTCAAGCGCACCACTACTGCATCAATCAAGGCCAACATCCCATAGTTATTTTTAAAATAATTTATTTCCAACAAAACAGCTTCGCCACTACAATAACGTCTCTCGCGCAGATATTGATAACACACTCTCGTCTTGAAGTGGCAGGTATTTTAATAGGAGCCCCGGCTAGTCACGTTGGCGGCCATATTGCGCGCGCGTGCGCACCCGAACCGCACTGGTTATTGAACCTTTACGGTACTGTTTATTAATTAAATTCGTGATTGTTTAATCGCATCTTGTGGGGTGAAATGAAATGATTTCACGTGTGGTGGGCTGCTTGATTGAAGGATCAATTTGACTTGGGGTCATGGCGTCTTAATTCTGAGCTGGTGTTTGGCCTAAATTCCATCACCGAGGAAGTTTAGTTCTGTTCTAGTCTTTTTAGACCAGCCACATACAGTCGGAATTCCGAAACGGATTTCGGTTTCGAAATCGTAAATCCATTCAAAATCTAGTTCTCCGTTCGGAAATTTCTCTGATTCGAATTACCGCATGATAGTCTGTGCGTGGCTTTGTATGGATTTGCAGCCTTCGAAATTCCGAATCGATATTACGAAACGGAATTCCGAGTGCATGTGGCCGGTTTTTTTCTCTACGTAGGTAAGCAAAATTAATATTTTGAGCCAGTATTCATCTATCCTTGCTACTTTGTGAATGCGTCTTGTGAAGGTCGTAAGCCCAGGGCATCAAATCAGTAAACCTAAGTATTCTGCCACACCTAAATTCTAGAGCCACCAATTTCTTTATTTTTCTTTGTTATCACTTATTTTTGAGAATGCTGGTTAACAAGTAATGGGCGAGTGTGTATGTTTTTTTTAATCTATATTTTTTTTAATTAGGGGTCTTTGTCCAATAAGGATATGTCAACCCCATGAGTGTGTATGGCTAAAGCTAATTATTTGATACATTGTATACATAATCTGTTGGTAAACCTTTATCAATAAATAACATAACATCATGCCTATAGTACACCCACATTTCGCCAGTTATGTTTAAGTCCCAAAAAACCAGGAGCGAGCCAATGCCAGCTCTATGGCAATTGGCTCGCTCTAGACTCCGAACTGCTACAAAGCAATTCCAGATGGAAAAACCTAATATCTAACACTTTGCCCGACCCGGGAATTGAACCCAGAACATCACGCTCAGCAGTAACGCTTGCGACCACTAGACCAATGAGGGAGTAAATAAACCAATAAATAAATAAAAGCCGAGTAGGTACATATTTTGATGTACTATCCGCAAAACTTATGCAAGCTCAGTTTAGAAACTATTTACGCGGGAACGCAGCTAGTGACAGACCAGCACCCCTGGTTCCGCCCAATTAGAGACAATATGCATTTGTGCGAGTACAGGTCATGTAATAAAAATGACATTAGCAACAAATCAAATCAAAAAGAAACGTGCATCCTATTGATCAAACTCAAAACGCATGCATCGGGTGATCGAGTCGTGCTATGCGATTATCGCCTTAAAGGTGACCATGCGGAAGTATGGCCGATAGTACGTACACCCCGTGTATGTATGTGTGTGTGTATCGTTGAGCTCCTAAAGTTTTAAGTTGAGCTGTACTATTACTGACAAAGGCGTGCACTGACTGGACAGATCCACTCAATCTGTGTGGTTCTTTCCTCAAAAGACAATCTACATGGTCTTCACATGATCTGACCAATGTTATGTCTGGCTTTTAAAAGAGACTGTGACCTCTGAGTTTGTTTCGGCCTTTCTTCTCAGAGTAGTCAGATAGGAAACGCCCGGCCTCATCTAGTTTAAAAAAAAATGTTTGACGTGTAAAAGTGTTTGTACAAACCTACTTACAGAAATAAAATAATTTATCATTTATGGTTCTTGAATCGTACTTAAAGTATTTAATCTGTTTTATCACGATCCCATAAGTTTGATTAGCACTTTAGTTATAAAAGATAATGACAGAACAAGTTACATAAACGAAGTCAAAGAAAATACAAGTTTTCACTAATAAAATCGTGCTTAGACTTCCTACCTCGGTACCTCAAACAAATATGAGAATAAATCTTCTATAACAGACTATGTAAACGTTTACGATCGCAGAACGTTCCACAAAGTTGGTGCGGGACATAAAAACAAGAACATCATTGAAACGGACACGTTTGTAGATAAGGCTTTTTGCAACTGTGTTACACCTACTAATGTGGACTACTATGTAAGATTCAAAGAGGTAGCTAGACTTGGAACAGTATCTCAGCATCTGTATCTTTTTCTTTTCTTTCCCAGATATGAAATGTTACGAATGAGGTTACATCCACAGTAAGCCGGCGTTCGCACGGACGTTAAAATATCGCAGCGACTTTTTTTTATCGCAGACAGGATTTTCAATACTCTGCTTAGCGCCGAGAGTTGAAAATCCAACAGTGTGTTTTTTCGACGCGTTGGAATGCACTCTGTTGGATTCTCAATGCTCGGCTCAATACCGAGAGTTAAAGATCCAGTGCACGATAATCCCACCGCGAGATTTGATGAAGCCAGCTGGAGCAGTATTGATGCCGAAAGAGGACCAGGGTTTTGCAACAAGGTTTGTATACAGGGTTAGTTTTCAATAACCGGCCAAATTTTCACAGGGTGTTCTACCCATGAATGTTGACAACTTACACTGTGGGGCCAACTTTAAAATCACGAAAAAAAAATCTGCTTTTTCATACAAAAGTTCAATACCTACTCGGCCAAAATGTATGAAACAGCTGATTTTTTTCTCGCGATTTCAGAGTTGGTCCTATAGTGTAAGTTGTTCATATTCATGGGTAGATCATCCTGTGAAAATTTGGCTAGTGATTAAAAAATTGCCCTGTATACAGTGTGACAAAAATAGCTCACGCCATTTTCAAAGATTCATTATAGTTATGGTCAAGGTTTATAGCAGGGATGGTTACCTAGGATACGCTGAACTTGTTAAATAAGTAGCCAATGGTGGTTAGGTACGATTGATAAAATTAACATATATGTATACAGGGTTATTTTAAATTGGCTAGCTAAACTCCGCAGACGCGATGGGTATAGATAAAAAAAAAATGAATTACATGATAAAACAAAAAATGAATTATGTTATGAATTTTTTGGGGTCATCGACAGCAGTTATTTTAGTCACTCGAAATATCAGTTATAGTTTTAATCTGTTTTTTTTATAGACGTGATTGGTGTCGATATCTAAACACGATAAAACATAAGAAAACCATTTTTCTCAACTCCTACGTCCAGTAGTAGTTTTTAACCTCATTGTGCATGCTGTGATTTCCTATACCTAAGTGAAGGAGTACACCTACTTAACACTTTAATTTTTTTTTTTTTTTTGGATGGGAAATCATCAAATGACTTCTCCCGCTCTGGGCGGAGCGGGAGGGCGTGTCAGAGTTTTACTGACTAAACCCACCCGTGTTCCTTCTGTTGCCTGTGCCGGGGCCACATACTTAATATCTGATGTTGCCCTTTTTTACATGTCATGTATTGTGTACATCGTTTAATGGAGATCCTAAATAAATAAATAAATAAATAATAGCGGTCGTTGATCTCCCAAAAAAAAACATTAAATCATTTTATTTTTTAATTTATCGTGTTTAGGTATCGTTTAGCTAGCCAATTTAAATTAACCCTGTATATAAATTCATATAAACTACTACATTGATAAAAACGTCAATTTTTATAATCAACCAAAAAGTAATTACTGATAAAAAATGAAGCTACAAAATAATTCAATAATAAAATAAAGGGTTTATAAGAAACAATATGAGGCTACTGACTAGTTACTAGTAGATCAGCCTGAAGCTATAGAATTATAACCTGTTGCTTTTAGTTCACTATAGTAAGTTACGCAGGATGATACCCGGCTGTTGTTATTATTATAATATCTTACATTTTGTTTATTATTACATGAAGAAGAAAACTATGCATCGTTTTCTCAGGGCTGTAAATAAACCGCTTCCATTTGGGACCCTCTTTACTCGATTATCGGTCTTGATTGTATGGATTTGATTGTCTCCTAAGATATTATTTATTTAAAGCTCATAGTTTTACACTGAGATATGCAGGTAGTTAATTTAGACTTCGCCGACGTTTTGCTACGTTTTGATTTTATCTTGGAACTAGCTTATTTGCCTTGAGAGCCATCTTATTGATCTTAAAAAAACATTAATGCTGTAAACGGTGTAAATGACAATAAAATAAGGGCATCTCAAACGAGGCATGAGGTCCTGGGTTCGATTCCCAGGTCGGGAAAAGTGTTATTGGGTTTTTCTATCTGGAATTTCTCAGTAGCAGCCCGGAGTCTGGATTTGTGCCCGGTAGATGGCAATAGGCTCGCCCCCTATTACATGGGACTAAAACATAACTGGCGAAATGTGGGTGTACACCTCTGCCTAACCCTTCGGGGAAACAAGACGTGATGTTATGTGTGTTATTATGCATCTCAAACGATGGAGCAAATACACCACCATTAATACAGAATCCAAGCATTGTGTAGCCAATATAAATTGCCATAACCTACAGGATTATTACAAATAATATATTTTATAAAATGTCATATTACTCAAAAATGGTTGACATTTGCATAGGAGTCATAAGGGGTCATTTGGTTGCAAATGACTTCCCCTACATCCCCTTAATGGATTTCCAATAACCCTGTATAAAGTGACACAAGATTATAACCGACACCACGCCAAAAAGCGAGGCTAAATAAAAACTCCATACGAACAAAGTACTTGCCAATATCCAGCGAACCTGTAAATGGTCAGCAGCCGTACGAGACGCCTCACGATCTCCAGATATATAGTCGGCGCTCGCTCTAAATAAATCACTTCCTACTAGCGATACAATGCTATGGGATTTCTAGTAGCTAGCGATTCATAGAATGGACAAATAGTAGCTTTGAACTTGTATGCTCAGTTTCCGGGAAAGGTGCTATTGTGGATGGACTATGGAGAAAGATATTGTAGATGGTGTACTGGATAAAAAGGTTTATTGTATCTGGCAGGAAGGATGCTGGACAGCACCATACGCTATTGACTTTGTCTGTTTTGATGTCTTACAAAATCTCTGCTCTATTTGTCTTCTTTTGTATTTCTCTAATCGGCTCTTTCATTGATACAGAATAATGCTGGAGCCCTGTTTTTGATGTCTTACAAAATCTCTGCTGTATTGGTATTCTTCCATATGTTTCGTTGGACCAGAAGAATTCTTGAGCCCTCTTTACTCCTTCTACATCCTCTTGTCAATTCTCATTCTTTCTTAGAAAATCTCCCTCCATTGTCAGTTCTACGGCATTGCATTGACTTCATGGCACACGAATGCAGAAACTGTGGATATTTTCGGATACTGACAATTCGATCATTTGGTCACTCTATATTTCTTGGTGTGTCAAATTTACTGGAATAGCCAAAATTGGGCCAAGGTTTGGACGTTTTCTTGGGACCTTTAGGCCTTTACTTATAATATGAAAGATGCGCAGAGTCAAAAACAGCAAGATTCTTGATGAGAACATCCAGAATTCCAGTGCATTTTTTACTTCTGAAGACGAGTGTTCTAAGAAAATCCTCTATTGTCACTTCTACGGGATTGCATAGTGTGTATGTGAGGCGACGTCCGTATGAGGCGTGATATATCGCCCCTGTAGCGTTAATAAGCGAACACGGGACTCGTGATCGCCAATAGCGGGAATGCGGACTATGTCACACGAATATTGTGTTTAAATAAAGTGATTTATGGATCGATACCAAATATTGCACAGGAGTACAACAATTAACATATTTAAGAGGTATATACAGTTTTGTATGGTTATATTTTTGGTTATTTTGTCCACGATCAAGAATTAATAATTTCAGTTGTTCACAAAAATGATTAGTTTTGGTACTCTTACTAAGGAAAATTTATGAAAAATTTGTCCGAGACAATTTCAAAACAAGGCATCGCTTTTGGCTTTTGGCTCCGAATAAAAATTGCTAAGTAACGTTTGAGGATTTTAGAACTCCCAAGCCCTAGGGTTTCATTCACTTCTAAAAGAACAAAGATAGCCATTGTCTTCCCAAATTCGTCTCGTCCAAGCCGCACCTGTTACATCTAGGTCACATTCGCGCGAAGTGCCCGTGTTTGGACGCGCTGCGCCGGCGCCGATAAATATACACGTCACAGGAACGTGTACCACAATGACAAACTTAATTGTACAGCCAACGAACCATAAAACGTGCAAATCCCAACCTTATTTGCCTTTGTATAAGAGCTAGAGTAATTAACGAGGTATGAAAGCTACAAGTTTGCAAAATGTGACAAGATGCTTATGAGGAAAGGTTTTTCAGTGAATATTGGACCTTAAATTGTAGTTCCTAAAGATGCAGATGCAGTTTTAAATCTGTAAAATTAATTTGGTAATGATATAAGATCCACACACGAGTGTTTCGTGATCGCCGTGACAAACATTCATTTAACTGATTAAATTTCTTACGTTTGCATCACTACCTGTATGGTGGAATGGATTTGTGTAATCTATTTCGATGTGGTGAAGAAGAGGTTTTAATTTTATTACAATAATACCTTGCTTCCTTCAAACCTGTATTCATTCATGAAGGTAAGATTCACGACTTGTATTACCAATATTAATAAACAATACTGTACTAAAAAAAGCTACAACGATAAATTTAATGACTGCAGGAAAGAAGAAGAGACGATTATATATACCTAAGTGCCATCATAACAGTACATCAATAGTTCAGTCTAACCGAATGCAGCTGAATACCAATACTTTACATGGAGCGACTGCCTATCTGACCTCCACAACCCAGTTACTGGGTAACACGATACCCCTTGGTAAGACTGGTTGTCAGGCTTTCGGGCTTTTGACGACCCGTAACGAATGACTGTCAAAGATTCACGAATGACAGCCGGGACCAACGGCTTAACGTGCTTTCCAAGACACTTAAAAGTTCATACACCATTCTTAAATACTAAGTAACTCTCTCTTCTTTTTCTGCGCTTCGGTCTTGACATGGGATCATGGTCACGATGATTTGTGTTCAAAAGCGATCGAGCAATGTCATCAGATAAACAGTCATTCGGTTGACTATCAAAACCGCATTATTATGGTCCTCAATGGCCGAACCTAACAAAAATATAAACAATATTAAACACAACTTAAACATCCTTCAAACACTTTCTAAAACATCCTGTACTATAAACATGACGTCAGCACTAACCTTTCGACCTATATAACTTAATAACACGACTACAGTAGGTAAGTACCCCGTAACCGTATGTTCTAATGAAATCCACTTTCAAAGCAATCTATGGCCCAGAGGTGTGTATTGTTATCAAACTAATACTATACTATACACGTATTGTTTAGGAGTACTGAGATGTACCGGGAGCGATGCAGTATTAATTCTTTGAGCCATTAATTTCCTGATGTGTCAGTGCTGTACTTTGTGCCTATTGAGTGTAGTAATTTTATTCTAGGTACATCGTCTTCACATATATAAGGATGATGACAGGGAAAAAAAATATATATTTAGTCCGTCAGTCAGATAATAAAAAAATATTAGACACGTATTTTTTGTATTATCATACGCTTTAAATTTGGGGAGTGGGGGCTCGCTACGTCACAATTCAGTATAGAATCTAGCAAGCCGTGACGTCATACTGCATTTGAACTCAATGTATCACCGTAATCTTTTGATTACGTAAAAAAAGAAAAAAATACGTGTCCAATATTGTTTAAAAAAAGGTTAAATCATCATCCCTATTATAATTTAATGTGTATAAAATATTGTAAAACATTTAAAAAGAGTTACTATGGAGTTTCTTGCTCATTCTGCTCCATACGAAACCACCTTTTAGAAGCGGTGCCTAGAAACAATTCTATATTCTTGTAAACTTTGACGTTCAAAAGTGCATTTTAATGGCCTTCTGAAATAAATTATTTGACATAGACTTTCACAATGAAACCCGAAAACACTAGGGCCCAACTAGCGTCGAAAATTAGAAAAAAATAAGTGAATTCAAAAAGCTTCTCATAAAATCTACTGCAAGTATTTTTAGGAAAACGCTCTCACACTACCAAAAGGTGGTTTCGATTAAAGGGTCTGACATTTTTTGCCACTATAGTTTTTATTGTTAACTTTTCGAAAATTGACGATTTGTAAAAGAAGTGTCATAGAATAAATGAAGTATAATAGTACCAAAGTACCTCACATTCGGAAAATCGCCATTCGGCAATTTGCCTGTGGCAAAACTGACTTCATTCAGCATTAGTCAGCTGAGTCTATACATACATACATTCAGATTATTACTAGTTTAATGTATTTAAAACTGTAAATTTAGAAATAAATCCACTGCGAAAAACGCAGTGGGTGGTATAAACAAACAAATCAATAAAAATAAACATACTATAAACAAAAAATTCAATAAAATTAAACCATTTAGCCATTTCGTAACGCACTTTTTCGCAAATCCGGAACTAACAGTACGTCATTACTAATCTCTCGTAACAATTTATTTTTAAACATTTCAATTTTCGACGTAACAATTCTTTTTTCTATCTTTTGCCATCTTTCCCTCGTTGTGTTACTAACCTAATGCAGGTTGGTAGTACGGCCCTGCATAGGATGATATAATATAGTCTCTAACACGGATATTGCGAGATAATTCCATGTTCCACTTATTTTACACTAGTTGAAGTCTTGGCTTTGCTTGGACGGAAGTCATGATGGCTTAGAACTATGTAATGAAAGTTTTACCGACAGTTGCTAAAGTTCGCTGTGCAGAGGATTCTGTAGTACTGTGTTTAAAATGTTTTAAGATAATGTCTTTAAATAAGTTTGAAAGTAGTGTCTGTTTAAAATGTAGCAAGAAGGTTTTGCTTTGGACCAGCTAGATCTACATTCTTCATATCTTGCAATTTTAGGCAATTTTGACAATTGTATAGGTACTGGGAAATATGATGATGATACTACCGCCAAAGATAAAGATAAGATAGATTTAAGCTTTTTTTATAATTTGAATAAAATACATTCTTACTAATTCAAAAAGAAAAAAAGATAAAGTTAATAATATAGTAGGTTTACCTTTTTGGACGACAGTTAGATCCAGAAAATCTACAGACTTTGAGCATAAGTACTTCTCGTATAGAGAAGAAATAAACGTTTATTATGACAAAAAAAAGGTCAAAGAAATAAAGCAATTCGTGTACAACTTAGGTTAACAATATTAATAACGCTTTACAAAAATACCAATGAACATGCAAAAAGAGCGAACTCTTTGCAAAACGAATATTAAAAACATCCCACAGTTGATGAAACAATCAACACAGACAGACGAACCAATCCTTTTTCAGCTTCAACATGGATCCAACGCTCTCCAACTAATGATAAAGCCGTAAATCGGGGGCGTAGGCGTGATTGTTTATGAATTCGTTCAATACTGGATTTCCAATTATTCGCCCGTTGAGCCAAAGTAATCGAGGACCTATTGAAAACACCCTGGAAGCAGTTTGTAACCCTAAATTATAGCTCGGAACGTGTTTTACTACAAATTTGTAGGTTTCAAATTGCAATGATAGATTAAGGCCTTTTGTTTCTTGTAATGCTGTTAGGGCTTTTATGGTTGGTGGCATCGGTAGAGGCAGAGTTTTATCAATTATGTTACGTTATTCTTGATCATGATTAAGTGCCGATGCACTGGTATTTAACGGAACCTTTTAAAGAGAAAGGATAATCAATAATGATGAAAAACTGACCGTTTGCAACACAAAATCGATGATAGAGGAAGAGGAAGTAAAAAAGATTTTGTCCTCCAAGAAATATTTGAAACAATATAAACGGCCCTGGACTAAGAACCTAAGTCACTTAAAAACACCACACTAACAACAAATATCAACAACAAAATATAAGTGTACCGTCTAAAAGCTATCAGATATCTGCCAATAAAAGTCAATTTGAAGCCAGTGTACGTCGAACGGTAGCACATTGTTCAGACTTGGAAGCGACTGATGCTATCGAACCAATGATATATGTGTAACGAACCCCACCGAGGTGGTCCTGAACTCCTAGTTTATGTGGAAACTGGAAAAATATGGGGAAATATAGATAGGATACTTTGCTTTATTTATTTTTTCTACCTGCAGTCTTAATTAAGAAACTCGCCATAAGAAAACAGAAACTTCAGATTATCATATATCATCTACGTATATACATATGTTGAGGAACTTTATGGTGACTATTTACAACTTCTTATAAATTTGGAAACAAAAGAAAGACGATGTCCATAAAGATATCATTTAGTGTAATTTAAACGAGTACGTTCTATTTGCCTTCGATAATGATAATAATAGAGCTATCAAGCATTACTATTATAATAAGGTTCAGACTAGAAACATATTTATTGTCACCTTACACCTGTCACAGCTATAATAACATTGTGCAGTTTGGAATGCTACTTAAATTGAACTCAATGCTTCACTGCAAACATTGTCACGTGTACTGGCTGATAAAGATCTGGTCTAATATGATAATAATTTACTCCTTAATATTACTAGAGCTAAATCTTTACCGTCTTCAAGACACTGTTTTTCTTCACTCCCTATATCTTCTCTCTAATGGAAACTTTATATTGATTTATATTGGTATTGCATTAAACGAATTTCTACAGCGATAGCTTTTTCTCGGGTGCAGGTGACCCCGCAACAGAACAGAGTTTATTTATTAGTCCCTAACTTAATACAAAGGCTTTTCAACTGTCGTTAAAGATAAGAGGTGAATGTGTCGTTAAGTTTTCTACTACAGTTCTAGGATCTTGGTATATATATTTTATATTGAAGTTTAAATCTGTGTTGAAGATTGGAGGTTCAATACATAATTTATCATCAGGGAATTGTGCAAATGGAGTAGCAACATCATCCTTGATCAGAATCAATTTCATTGTTAGATGCAGCCTTCTACCGAAGCAGTTTACTTGGGCAAATGGATGGTTGTATGCTACCTGACCAAGTCACAAATTGTCCTTAACATTTAAATCGTTACATTCTTCTATGCGATAAACCCAGATAAAGTCATCGCTTACCTGCATATGTATTTTTTTTATGTAACTTTTATTAACTGTTATTAATTGGGATCGCATTATGCAATATGGCTAATTCATAAATACTAGTAGATCAGAGATGGGTAGATAGTGAATATAAACAATGTGAATGAATCCGTTATAAAAATATAATGAGCAACACCATTGTCCTTCATCCTTATCACGTCATTGTTAGAAACAGCCTTCTTCCAAAGCGCAATATTAAAACCTGCACAAATGGAAGGCATTATGCAATGCGATCAATTCGTAAATTAAATCCCATATTTCAAACCAATATCCTTGCAGTACAATTCTAAACCGGACGACAGTAAAGGACCGAGCTTCGCCGAGCAATTCCGAATTTCCTGACCATATATCAAATTAATGTCCTTGATTGTGTATGACGGAACAAAATCTAAATATACCATGTTCACACAAGCTGTGTCTCCCAAGTAAGAGATTGCGGCGTCGAGCTGCGCTGTCACATAATTGTGATTAATTTCTAGTGAGCGTGTGCTTGCGGTCACCGTAGGAATGTCGTCCTAGCGAGCGATACTGGTTGACTGCGGATCGGGGCATGAGAGGAGCGGGTAGCGGGGATAGGCAATAGAGTGTTAGAACTTAAATGTAGATTAAACAATAAAACTTTTTAAAGATCCCTAAGTAGATCATAAATGTTAAGAATATATGTTATAATAGATATGTTATCTATAATGCTCACAAAAAAACCAGTCGAGTGTATTAATTCCTTACCTTAACTCTCTACTTTATCACTTCGAACTGTATCCTCTTCTGTGATTTTTAGGGTTATATCATATTTTGTAACACCTTCATATCTTCAAACGGCTCCAAATCTGTGAGACTTAATTATTATCCTTCTTGACCTTTTAAATAATCGAATGTCCAATTACAAACTCAGCATTAAATCAGACAAAATCATAAATCCAGAATTAAATCCGGACCAAAGCAATATAGATCACACATCTGTAACCACCTGACCGCTGCCCACGCGCATTTAACGTTCAACACAAGTACTTAGCGTTTTGACAGAAATTAAGTTGCACAATTAGAGACTGTAGACGAGAACAATATTGTGGTCGGGATTGATGGTGGAAACTAACTAAATTATTCTAGGATTGACGTGGTAATTGAGCTAAAATAAATAGATGGGCATTTACCCGATTTTGATTTACGTTTATTGGAGTAGGTGCTGTCCTATGTACACCTGCAGTGATTGCTGGTAACGAGATTTTCTCAGCTGTGCGTAAGGTATGGAAAGCAGTTCCAGTCAAAGTATGGACCTTGTTCAACCTACGTACTTTTGTATTAATTAATTAATTTCATAATTTCCATATTTTTTTTCATCATTTTCATCTTTTGTTTTTATCATTTACGAAGATAGCTGTAATCTCATCTATCAATCTGTGATATTTAACATAATATCGTTGGCAATATAAGTAAACTGCTCAGTGCGTTTTTCTCTTTTGGGCTTTTGGACATACCTTAAGATAACGCGTACCTAGGTAAGCTCCATTATTGTGTCGTATTTATTTCAACATGACCTAACCCTTAAACCGCATTTGCTAATAGAAAACTCCTGCGCACTGTATTCTCTAGAATTAGGCACATTTCCACCACTGTGTAATTTGGCAACGTTTACAAAATCACGACTTTTGTGCATCTCGTCTCTGATGTTGAATCGTATTATAATTTGTGAAACTAATTTGAAAATGGGGTCAAGTTACAAGTATACTATTATGTCCTCGTAAATGGGAATATTCTTCTCCATTTAAGTGTCGCTTGCCCAATTTTATAATCTCCTTTGTTTCTGTTAGTGTTAAGTAAACATTAGTTTTATTTAGTTTGCGAAGCCACTTAAAGTGTTCCATGTTAAGCCGCGGTTTTCCTAAGATTTTGTATTTAAATGAAACTCGCGGTTTAATTACTTATTTTTACGGCATATTAAAACCGCAAACACACGCGGCACATATGAAATACATAGCTATACTACTTGTTTTTAGCCTAAATTCTATTGATTTAACGATAGAAGAACGGATTCAAACCCACAGCCTAGTCAAAGTCAAAGGATCAACAATAAGATCAAAACTCTGTCACTGTCCATAATATATTCTTATTTCGCAACTAGCATATTTGACTCATGCAAGGAAACTCGAGCAAAATAAATCAGCATATAACAACTCTGCACGTAACAGCTTTTGTTGCGACAAGTATAATAAAACCACTGACCCAAATACTTACGCATTTTATGACCTAACTTAACTAAATTAGATTTGCTGTAGCCACTGCACTTAACACTATGTGATAACTAGGAATTAAGTGTAACGCAATCATGGTTATGATTATGAAAAGTGATATCGAAAAAAGAAAATCGTTATCTAAAGACGTACGCATTATTCACAATTTCAACATTTAAATCCGAACAAGTGCTTACTCAGCATATTACATAACACACTGCCAGCAACGTGATAGGAAAACCTTCTTTAGAATCATCTAAAAGTTTAAACTCTCCGATGATTCAAACTCGACCTATTGACTTTCTTTCAATTAGTCAACAACATCAAAACAAAAACACACAATTCGAACTAACAACAAAACAGACAAAAGAAACAAAACAGCATCTACAATCAAACCTTATAAAGCACCATAATAAGAGAAAATTCAAAAACAATTCCTAATCCACAATCCATTGACTGGAAATCAATTCATTATTGTATAAAAATGGTGGTGGTCGCCACAACATTCCCCAGGCATAGCTTAACACGACAGCAGACCATAATTCCCGTCTCTAATGGAGTCTGTAACACGCACTAGCTACACATCAAGCTGGGACAGACAGACGGACTTGTAGAGCCTTGTTTGGAACACCAAATGAATATAAACTTTATTGTTATCGAGTAAGATTTGAATTTCAATGGCGAGAGTTGGGTGTTCGGTGTTGAGGAGTGAGTATATTATCCGTGAGTTCTGGAAAAGACAACTAGAATATTGAAAGTATTCGCTGGTTTTGTGCGGGCTATTAAATAGAAAGCGAATATTTTTCGCTCTAAACTGAATACAATCGGCATTCTACTTGATTCTTCTAAGTCACCTCTCGCTAAACCCATGAAAAGAATGAAGCTGGTCTTTTTTCATCTGAAGATGTTCCTTCTGTGCTGTCTCGCTTAGCCTGCTTTCGGAGAAATGGTTTGAGACTAGGTCTTTGTATTTGTCTCTCTAAGGCTCCATTTATTTTAATATGTAACACCTTTCCTCGATCACGATCCTTTGACTCAAATTGAAAAACGGCTATATCTGTTACATCAACCAGCGTGAACACCCCATTGCCTTCTTGAGCGTATGGCCGCGTTACATCTCATCCGTCAGAGTCACCATATATTTCTGCGTCGAAATGAAGGCACAAATTTGCACGGTGGATATATGTAAGTATGTCTATCACCGAAATACAATTCTGCCATTCTACTTGAAATTTTTACCTCACATATGACGAGACCCATTCAAAGAGTAGGGTTTGTCTTTCCCTAAATAAGTATATATGTTTTCTGTTTTTCTTGTTCTGACTTCCTTAGCAGCTTGATCCGTGCCTCCATCTTTCTCTTAGTCTTTTTAGGCTTCAGTTATTTTACTATGAAACACCTAAAATTAATGTTATCTCTTAACACCATAGTCAAATATTTCTTTACCTGTTTTGTTATTTCAGCCCCGTACAATATCTAGATATCTATTTGAACGATCAGTGTAAACTCCCCGTTGTCTTCTTGAGCGTGTGCCCGCGTCACATCTCACCCGTCACAGCCGTCACATAATTCTGCGTCGGAATGAAGTCACAAATCTGCGCGCTGGATATATCTATCTCCGCGGCGATTCCATACATACCTGTCGAACGACTCGCCGGAATAATGTTGTGATTTTAAAACTAGGTTAAACACTATCGTTTATTTTATACTAACGTACATTATAATATTGGCATGGTTTAGTAGTGGCATGTCTGTGTGTGAAATACTTTTGGATTTTAATTTTACTGTATTAAACATAGTTTTATTTTTATTTTGTTACTTAATGAGGCATCAGATTATACGAGTTGCTGCGAGTATATGTATAATTAGTTTTTTCCGCGGCTTCACCTCGGAAAATATCCAACGGGAACGTACTACCGGGATTAAAAGTACCCTATATGTCAATCCAGGTAAACATTGTCTTCTCGCACTGCTTATATAGTATCCGAGGAGCGAAGCGCGGATTGATATATGATTGCTGGAGGATAAAAAATCCTAAAATCTAGCAATAGTAATGGAATATACGTATAATGGAATGGAAAATTACCTAGGTAACTGTAAAGTGAAAATATAAATCCTCTTTATATCACGTGGTAATTTCGAAAAAAATAATTATTTAAATAATTATAGGTACGGAACTTCGTAAAGTTATTGTTCTCTGAATTACTAAAATGACTTTGGCGATGGCGAAAGTCGGGCTGACCGATGAGGAGTTAGTAAGGATTTTTAACCCTCTAGGGGATGATTTTCTAAAAACGCCAAGACACGTCATTCGTTATTTCTAAACAAAAGGCTTAATACCAATTGTTTCATTACAAACTTTCATCTCCTATTTTCCCCGCTTAGGGGATGATTTTCAAAAAACGCTGAAATACTGGTTTTTAATTTTAAACCAGAATTCTAAATATCAATTTTCATGGCTTAAACTATAAAATGACGATTTTCCATTCAAAATTTCATCCTCCATTTTTTTTATTTTTTTTTATTTGAGATAGTTTTGCTCTTGACTCTAGTCTAGGTCAGAGATGACAGAGACAAAGTCGACGATGGAGCGAGCTTACCCAGAAGAAGCCTGTTCACTCTCACTTTGAAGAGATCGGGGTTGTATGCGTTCGGAAACACAGACGCAGGCAGAGAGTTCCACTCCTTTGCTGTGCGTATTTTACTCCCTAAGGGGTTGAATTTCGAAAAATCCTTCCTTATTCATTGTTGACATTATAAAGAGAGCCTCTGTACAAAATTTCAGCTTTCTAGGTCCAAGGGTTTGGGCTGAGCGTTGATGAGTCAGTCAGGAGTTTTCTTTTTATTTATGTAGATAACTAGCAGAGGCGAAGCGCGCTTACAACTCCATTCCTACCGGCTTCCCTTTGGAAGATCGAAAGAGTAACTTCACCTACCACCATTGAAAAATAGCACATTCAGTAATGACTACGACTTCCAAATAATATATATTCCAACAACAACACAAATAGTTCTAAATAAGCCGGCGTCACAACGTGGTAATCGTATTTGTACGACTATTTATAACTGAACAATTTCTTCTTCGGCTTCCCTCCTACGAAATGTCAACCCTCGCCACTGATAGCCATAATAGCTTACTTTAAGTTTATATTCTAAAGAAACCATTTGACTTCAACTTTCAAGACAAACAACAGATAGATAGATAGAATACTCTTTACTATGAACACCATACAAATTATAGATATAAATGTAGAAATTTTACATAGCTAAAAGCTAAAAGCGCTAAAAGCGCTAAAAGCGCTAAAAGCGACCTTCACATATTTATGTATATACTGTTGCGTAACCAGTATTATTTTTTTCATAGAATCTAAGAACATTAAAAAGTATGCCGACTATTACTGGAGACCATAGTGCACCAAATCGTTAATACTAATGAATATTATCAATTCATTAGTTTGAACGGCCCAATCTACACCTGATTACCGACAGCCTACCATTTATAACAAGGTAATTTTCCGCCGTTTACTGTATACAACTTACGATCTCAAATAAAACTAAAATGTAACCTGACTTTGTTAGGTGGGCAATAATATTAGAATATCGACCATCTAATAAGGTCAATATAGACTAGTATTCAAACAATACGCTTCTTAATTCTGATGTTACGACATAAATTGACATTTCAATAGTTTTGTTATATCTTATCACTAATACAGGGTTATTTTAAATTAAAAATAAATAAAATAAAATAAGTTTATTTCATACATCTCATTTGGCTTACACTGCATATCGAGGAGTCTCCATTTAAGCATAAAAAATGCCTGTAGTTGAAGGCTCCGCTCTTCCCTTACATTATAAACGTACGAGCTAAACAGGTATAAAAAAAGAAAAGCAGAGAGGAAAAACTAAAAATACAAATACAATCACTTTTACGAGTATGAGTGTGTGCGTGCGTGTTGGGGTGTGTGTGTGTGTATGTGTGTGGGGGTGTGTATATGTGTGTGTGTGTGAGAGAGAGAGATTTTGAGTGTACATGAGTGGCTAAATAAGCGATAAAGCGAATAGGATCACCAATAATATTTATTGTTAAGTCACACGTTGCAAAAGTAACTCTGTCATTATAATTTAAACTGTGAAGCCATATTTTTAACGTCTTTTTACATTCATAATTTTTTTTATCATAAATATATATTAGTTTATTTATTTAATTGTATAAAAAACCTGAACGTTTCTTATATTGTCTACTGGCAAATTCTGTCCTAGTTGTAGGAACGTTTACTATGCAGTGTTTCCTCCTTCTTTTTAGTATTTTAGCATCCTATGGTATCTCTTTGTGCGTTTTGAGGATGATAAGGAGGATATACAATTTCCTCACTGACAGCAGATTACATAATTCGTAAAGCTTGTCTGGCTAGTTAAACACGGTAAAATAAAAATTAAAAGATTCGATGCTTTTTTTGGGGGGTCAACGACCGCTGATAGTGTTGTTACTTGAAGTATGGGTTGAGAAAAACAGTTTTTTTATGTTTTATCGTGTTTAGATATCGACACCCATCACATTTGTGAAGTTTACACAAAAAAAAAATACAGAGTTTTCAAACTGATATTTCAAGTTACGACAATAACTGCGGTCGATGACCCCACAAAAAACTCATCTTTATTTATTTTTTGTTTTATCATGTTTAGGGAACGATACCCTTCGCGTCTGCGGAGTTTAGCTAGCCAATTTAAAATAACCCTGTTTATTTATTGTATGGCTAAATTAATGTATACGGTATACCTGTGTTTAAATCACAAACATAAAATCTTGGCTTATTATTATCATACCTATCTATTCTTTTAATTCCACACACATTCTACGGGTCTCTTCCAATCACCTGAAGAAGACATGCATCACCATAAGATCCTTTCCCTCTACATTATTTTGTGTGACCACCTTCATTGCTTGTCATTTTTTTAATTGGTTCGTCAAAGTACGACACATGACTTCTAACTTCGACTATCTCTATTTCAGAGAGCCTATTCAATTAAATGCATGTGTGCAATACCAATAAATACTTTTTTTCTTTCCAATGCTTTTATAAGCCGGGAGGAGAGGCTCGTGGCTGAATAATAACAGCCACACGGGTTGATCGAAGGTTAAGCTACGCTTGCCGCGATCGATGGGTGATCCATTACATACCGAGACCCTTCCATACCTCGGAAAGCATCAAAGCCTTTGGTCCCGGCTGTCATGCGTAGATTTTTAGCAGTCTTTATGGGTAGTTAAATGCCCAAAAATCTGACAGCCTGTCTTACCGAGGAGTGTCATGTTACCCAGTAACTAGGTTGTCGAGGTCAGATAGGCAGTCGCTCTATGTAAAATACTGATATTCAGCTGCATCCGGTTAGACTGGAAGCTGACCCCAATATAGTTGGGAAAAGGCTAGACTAGACAGACTGATTACTTTTAAAAGCCAGAAAAAAAAATGGCTGTCATTAGTACCTGAAAGTATCTTGCCTATCCATAGTACCTTCATACCCCGTACCCTGATAATCTTCAAACTACAAAGACACCATATACATACACAAACTAATCTACTACAAAGAGTAACCAGGTACGTGCAATCAAGTTTTCAATACCACATGCGGGTGTATACTTGTATAGTAATTGCGTAGAGACACGTATCAAACTGTTTCATGTAAATATAGCGATCCTTTGCTGCGGTCCGTAAACTTGATAATGGATACAGGAATACTATGGGAAGAATATGATAGGGCGTATGTTTGTAAAATAGTCTTTGAAAGTCAGATGCGTAAATACAAAGGTTTTCTTCACAGACACGATAGACAACATGTCCCGGAATTAATGCACAATTTCTTAAGGGGTCATTGTACTCATCATTATCAATCAATCTATTAACTCAGCCTATCGCAATCCACTGCTGGACATAGGCCTCTCCCAGGCGGCGCCACAATACCCTGTCCTCCGCCTTCCGCATCCAGTCTGTCCCAGCCACCATCATGAGGTCGTCGGTCCATCTAGCTGGAGGGCGTCCCACACTACGCTTGCCGATACTTGGTCCACTCCAGGACTCGTCTGCTCCACGGGTCATCGGTACTCTGCAGGCTATGTCAGTTACTCCGGTTCTATTCCGTATAACTTCATTCCTGATTTTATCCATCAAAGAAACTCCAAGCATAGCCCGCTCCATAGCGCGCTGAGCGACCTTGAATTTGTGGACCAGCCCAACTGTCAGTGTCCACGTTTCGGCACATACGGTGTCGAAACGTGGTCATAACGGACAGGACGCACTGGTTGAAGACGTCTTCAAACATTGCGGGATAGGTGACGAATAGACTTGACGAAGTTTTCCACCTGAAATCGAGAAAAATAAAATCGGCAAGACCCAACATTTTGACATTTTATTCGAAGATAAATGTAGGGAACAGCTGATTTTTTTTTCGCGATTTCTGGTTTGGTTCTATAGTAAAAGTTGTTCATAATGTTGTATAGTCGAGTTTCGCTGATATTTTTGCGATTTTATTTATTTGAATGAGCTGACTTCAGCTGTCCTACTTATTTGGTAATAGGTATTTAAGCATGTTTTGTACCAAATAAACGTTCAGTTTGGTTAGACGTAGAGCAAACGAGCACTAGCAGGAACAGGTTTCCATGTCTCTTCATAAAAATATTGTAACAAAGCCAAATGAGAAGAACTGCACACAATAAATGAGTTAGAAAAAATAGTTAGAAAAAAAATGAGTTAGAAAAAAAAGTTAGAAAAAAAAGTTTAAAAAAATATCAGCATTTTGAGAACCAAAATACCTAATCATGTTAATTAAACAACAAACTTAATACAGGAAACCCTATTTAGAACTCAGTGTTATCATCGTATCAATAATTACTAGAACAGATTTTACACGGCCGGTATACATTCGCTTTACACAACCATAACATTTTCCATCGGTTTGCACTTAATTAAGGGATTTGTACGAGCGGCGCCGGGGCGCGGCGCTAGCGTCACCCAGGCTTGTTCACTTGTTAGTTTCAGACGAGCCGCAATCGCAGCCACAGCACTGTTGCAAAAATGTTGCCGGCAACAAAATTGAGTGAAAATGCGTAATAAGTTACCACTGCAGTACGGCCAGCAACAAAAGTCGATTAACACTTTAGCTTCTTTTTTCAATCATAGCGCAAAACATTTTGTAAAAAATTGGAGGAGTTAAATTCAGATAAATGAAATGAAGTGAAAAATGTTTTTTGTCCCAAATCAGTTACATGGATTATAAATGAGACATCCCTAGTAAGTAATGATAAAATACTTGTGTTGACGATTGTTTTGAAAAGGTGACTAAAATTTACGAAGAAAAGATAAACAGTAAATGACTTATTAACTAAATTGCAGCTCTCTGTGTAACTGTAGTTGTATGCCTCTGTGAACCTGTATGTGCTTCTTATTTTTGAACAGGGTTTGTGTTGTTGAGTGTTTGTGTGTGTGTGAATGTGTATGTGTATGTCTTCTTTGAAGTGCCGATGTGTTCGAAGCGCAATTGATCAGATATTTAATACAAACTCATTACTATGACATGAAATGCTCAAAAGTAGCGTATCAAATAATTTTGAGTCTATTAAGATCTTATATAAAAGTGACAGCGCGTTTTGGTGAGTTCCGGTTTTAAAGGTGACAGTGTTATCACAAGCACATAAGATATTTCAGCTGTCTCTGGAATGGCAACGCAACCATGTACCATCGCATTGAAAAGTGGTTCATCGCAAATGTTCGCGATGGTACATAGGCGGCGCGAGGAGCTCGTGGCTAAGTAATAACAGACGTTAAGCTACGCTTGCCGGGGTTGGTCCGTGGATGGGGGGTGACCATCTTTACATACCGAGACTCCTCCGTGCTTCGGAAAGCACGTTAAGCCGTTGATCCCAGCTGTCATTCGTGGATCTTTGACAGTCGTTACGGGTCGTCAGAAGCCCGAAAGTCTGACAAGCTGTCTTACCAAGGGGTATTGTATTACCCAGTAACTGGGTTGTGGAGGTCAGATAGGCAGTCGCTCCATGTAAAATACTGGTATTCAGCTGCATCCGGTTAGACTGGAAGCTGACCCCAACATAGTTGGGAGAAGGCTGGGCAGATCATAGGCGGCGCGGCGGTGACTACTTACCATCAGTGCCGATGGCTTATCTTTGCTATCCAATAATATTTAAAAAAAAAACATCACAACTACATGTATTTGTATGCGTTAACGGAACTTCCGACAGCTGTAGCAAAACTATTCACACACGACCCCTTTCAGGCAACTTTTTGGCAACTAAAGCGTAGTTGCGGCATGTTCCGTCTGAAAATACCCTTAAATGTGTAACATTTCATAACAGATCTTATCTCATTGTGTTCGAGCCGCACCTATAAGCTTCCTAGTTTTAATTGAAATGGTCGTTTTTACTAGGGACTTGAATATTCATTCAATGTGACTAAGTAGCTTTTTATTTGCTTTCTGCAGTGAAATGGGTAATTTACATGCTCTTGATACTGGAGTTGATCGTGTAATACTTTCTTATCTGCGTGCGCATATCGAGAGGAAGAGGCTGGAAATAAAGTGTTATGTATATAGCTTCTCACATGCTGTTCCATGGAGCGATTCTTTTTGTAGTAGTGCCAATAAATAAAAAATTTGAAACACAATTTGGTTGACAAAAATAAAGGTTCAAAAACTCAGCTTTAGTGCAGTATATTCAGCGTTGAGACATCTCATTTTAACGCATTAAAGTTGCACCAAAAATTACTCCATATCTCTTGTTGCTGTTGCAAGTAAAAATTACATAACACACTTAACATCACGCCTTGTTCTCCGAAGGGTTGGGCAGAGACCTGCAGTACACCCACATTTCGCCAGTTATGTTTAAGTCCCATGTAATCGAGGGCGAGCCTATTGACATCAACCGGGCACAAATCCAGACTCCGGGCTGCTACTGAGAAATTCCAGATAGAAAAACCCATTATCACTTTGTAAAAGAACGCAAAAAGAACGAACGAAGCAAAAACCAAACCAAACCAAACAAACAAACTTATATAAACCATAAGCAACGACAATCTAGCCCAATTCTACAATAACGTACCTACTCTAGTCCAAATGTAGACCGAACCAAACTCCATAACCAACCATAGCCGAACAGGAACAAAGAAAACACGGAATACTTAGCTGTAACTGTAAGCTCCTATATTATAACAGTACCGACACACAAGCAACGTTAATGCTAGAAGGCGTGTGTCCAATTTAACATATCGTGCGGCGGGCTATATCTCGCTGGAGACAGGCGACAGAGCCCGCAAGGTGCGTAGGACGGCGTAACGGACGCGGTAGTAGCAGCTAAATCAACCATTGTCTGATTGGGTGTAGCCTGCCGCATTCTGCGGGTGGACTGCGCGTGCACAGGAGAGGCCTAGGACGCTTTAGTACTCATTTTAGAGTCTAGGAATGAGTATTTAGGAAGATAATTTGGAATATATGGATGCTTTGTAGTACTTCTTGTCTGATGGGTTGCTTACACAAGCCACACGCGTCTACTAATCGACTTAGGACTTCTAAAGGCCGTTTTAAAACCTTTTCATATCTTAGACCATTTATTTCGGCATTGATCAGCTGTAGTTTCGGCAGCTGTATTTTTTTTAAATATATCGTGTGGCGGGCTCTGTCTTGCTGGAGACAGGCGACAGAGCCCGCAAGGTGCGTAGGACGGCGTAACGGAGAGGCCTAGGAGACATTAATAAGTATTTAAGAACCCTGAAATATTCTTTTGGTAATTATGTTGTTGCCTTATCATCGTTTTCTTATCTCATGTGATGATAGGCTGCTTACACAAGCCAGGCCCATCATCTTTGGAGTCTTGGAACTTCTAAAGACCTTTATGGCCCTTTAATTATTTGGCTCTGAACTGCAGTATTTTTGGCAGATCTTAATTTTTTTATAGATACCTAACCAACCAACCAACTCAGCCTATCGCAGTCTACTGCTGGACATAGTCCGTCTTCCGCATCCAGTCTGACCCAGTCACCTTTTTAAGGTCATTGGTCCATCTAGCTGGGGGGCGTCCCACACTACGCTTGCCGATACGCGGTCTCCACTGCAGGACTCGTTTGCTCCACCGGCCATCGGTCCTTCGATAAACATGGCCAGCCCACTGCCACTTCAGTTTGCTTACTCTTTAGATACCTGAACTGTTGTATAATTTGAGTGTATTCCCATTCGTCCCACTAACAAAATCAGTGGGACGAACGGGAATAAATTTAATATTGTTTATTAAATTCCCGTTCGTCCCACTTGCACTGGTGGGACGACGGCAGTGAGACGAACGGGTATACAGGATGATTTGAAGTTCTTTTTTCCTTCTTGAGTTTCACATAAGAGTTGAACTACATTCCTCTATACCTAATAGAGAGGCGCGGTTATCAACTTTCGTGCTACTTTCAGCCAAATAAATGAACAACATAAGACCGGAACGAACGCACAATCTTCAGATTTAATCTTTCGATCAATCAACTTCACCTATTCCTGAACAGTCTTCGAACCCAAGGAAGGTGTAAATCGAACCTCGTCGAGGAGCGACTTTTCGCTACCTCGACGGAACGGCAGCAGGGTGTGTGGAGCTGTGTCATAAGCTATGCTCCACCTCCTATCCTGCCCTCTGTACCCGGATACATGCAGCCAAAGTGACCTCTGCCCGGAACCGATAATGCCGTCGAAGTGGCGAAGTTTTAGGCCAACAAAATATGAATAACTGTCGTGTGACCGACACGAAGAAGAAGATCTATCCAATACTGGACATAAGGCTCTCTCAAGTTGCTTCCCCACAACACTCATCCCTTGACCTTGTGCAAATGAGCATCTAGTCAGTCCCAAACTCATAAATCATTAAAAAAAATCTTCCAAAATCATCACCGACCCAGTCCATTCCACAAGTTTCCTATTCTTGTAGAGCACACGTCGCTGGAGCACACGGCCGCGCGTCGGCGACTACCCGCTGCTATATATCGGCCATAACTCGCGGCACCGTTGCCCAGGAGTCCAGCCGCGTCCATTATATGACTACGCTCATACACACAATTAAACCTCATAAAACCTATGATCTCCTGGTACTTTGTTGCTGTTTATTACTTTATGTTGAATAGTGTAAGTTTGTCGTTAGTTTATGGGGCATGTGTGATCGGTACGGGAATTCAATGTGCAGGTTAGATTTTGTGTTATTTCGCAGTGCTTGTTTATGGTAGCGGCCATATGCAGGCCTGGTATTCAGTAGTGTTTTATATGGTGGTGAGCTGATTCTTTTATTTTCCAACTAGCGACCCGCCGCGGCTTCGCACGGTTAGCACTAATTTTCTATGGCCAGATCGCTTGTGGTGGATGATTGAAATACTATCTTGAATTCATGCAAGCCTAGTACTTTTTGTTAGGTTAGGTTAGGTTAGATCAGAAAAAATATGACAAAAAATTACCAAAAAGCTAAAAAAAAAAACCGTTGATCCGATCGCTACCAAACCTGAAAATTTCATAAAAATCGTTCCAGGCGTTTTGGAGTCCACAGGGAACATACACACACATACTCACATCCATTTTTATATAGATAAAGAAGTTAAAAGCGATATTTTAATAAATTTTGGCGAGCTGACAGTGACATTTATACTTATCAATATTGGACAGCAAAGGGGCCAGTACACCAGTGTATTTATCTACTTGGGTTTTACTAGACCTATATCAATAATAATATTACAATGGATAATCCTCTTTGAATCTTTTGATTAGCTGTCTACCCACATTTACATGACCTAATATAGCTAAGCGCACTAATGTGCTTACCCTAGATGGTGGAACACTTCTTTCCGACACACCGTAACTCACACGCACTTCCGTCACGAAGATCTACTTACCGGCACATTACCTAGAAGTGTCCCCTCACTAACGTGACGCTTCCAGCCAGGCCTCTCCATCAGTGCTGATATGCTCGTAAGTTATGCAAATAACATCGATGTACTGAGCATTAAATGAAACGAATTTCACATTAAATCCTTTGAGGAATGACTGCCGATCGTAAAATTCTAGGATTACAGTTACATTGTAAGTTTAAACTGTATTACGATGTTCCACATAGTTTATTAATAACAGCTTTTTACTATAAGCTTGTGCTGTGGCGTCGTCTTGTGCCTAATTTTCTGTGAAACTCAGTTCGGTTTTCAAAATGTTACCTTGCAATGAGTTTTTACATAATGCTTCAAATAATTTATTGTTTTTTTCCTGGGTAGAAGAATATAATGAAAAAAAAAGGCTTTTGTATGTAAGTGCGTCTTAGCCAGGATTTAAACTAAACTGTAATTAGGTATTGTGAAATTAATCAAAATATTTTTTTTACACAATCCTTATAAACTTAAAGAAGTGTTAAAAATAAAGACAAACATGCCCCAGGGATTAATAATACTAAAGATACAGGATTATCTTCTTAGAGATCTAATAATAGAAATACATAAAATGCTGGGACAGTCACTATCTAGGCTTATCGCGCTCGTTATACTTATCTAAGTAAAGAGGTTACTTTAATGCTCATATGTATACGAGGGCTTGAATTACTTAATGTAGAATTCAAGTTCTATACTTTGACTTTTACTATCTTGAAGTTAGGCATAGTTTAGACTATAAATAGTGCGAGTTTTCATCGCGACTTGCCTTGTTTGGGCGTAAAAGGAACCCGGGTTTGTAATTAACGACGCGTGTGTGAGGCGTATCAGGCTAATCATCTATACTCAGCTTTTTAATTACGCTTGTATCAATAGGTACACCTACCGCCAGATAACCGTGCAATATAAGTCGTTGACACCTTCTACCAATGAATTCCAATATGTCAAAACGGTACGAAAAATGTTAAGGCAGTGTCGCTAATACGATCAAAACAAACGTATCGTGGTAAGAGGCGTCCTTGACGCGTGCACGTGGTGTTTTTTTTTTTGTTTGCATTTAAGTTTCGAGACTTTATCACAAGTGGGGTTAATGACTTTTATTGCACCCTTTTGATGTAAGTATAGCAATTGTCAAAATTTCATCTGATTTTCATGAATTAATGCAGCACACTGATACTTTTATCTCGTATATTATTTTGTTTAAATTATTTATGTACACACAGTATAAACAGAAAAACGACATAAACATTTTGTGTACAAAAGAACTGCTTATTTCTTGAGAAATGTCATCGGGGAGATCAGCGAAAGGAGAATTAAGGGAAAAAAATAGGAAGACAATAATGTGTGAGAACTATAAAATAAGTAAATGATTATTGACGCCTTATCCCAAAATATTAAATTATTAATTAAAATATATGATTATTCTCCTCCTTCTTTTTCAACGACAGAACTATAATCGCCGATTGTTAGCAACGTTATCCGTGACAGTCATTCATCAATGCGGTTGCTCAGCCGGCTGACAAAGAGCAAAACCTACCATTTTTGGATGTATTTATGACCAGTGTCCAATACGTTTATTGAATTTGGAGCGGAACCCCTCGTTTCTCAGAATGGATGATTCACTGATTTTTACCTTGAATATGGAATTTACCACGAGCAGTGATAGCCTATTGGTGTGATCTCGAGTTCGAACCCAAGGCTCACACCTCTGACTTTTTGGATTCATGTGCGTATTGTAAGATTATCACTTGATTAAAAACAGTGAAGGAAAACATCGTGAGGAAACCGGCATGTCTTTTTTTTTGAGGATGTGAAATCATCAAATGACTTCTCCCGCTCTGGGCGGAGCGGGAGGGCGTGTCAGACTTTTACTGACTAAAACCCACCCATGTTCCTTCTGTTGCCTGTGCCGGGGCCACGATAACTCTTTCGAACATCCCGGAACCCTGGCATCGGCCCTACCGGACCCCTTCAATGGTGCTGACATCTCTTTAAGGCGCGCGTGGAACACAACGCACCGTCGACTCGTGCCTTGTCCTTACCGGAATATTTCTCAACCGGCCATGCCTGAGAAATATTCCTCGCTGGCATGTGAAGCCAAGTCAGAGGCCCATGAGCGGCATAAAAACTCTAACACCAGGTTAGTCACTAACCACACGAAAAGGAAAGAAAGAAATATCTTTAAATTACGTACTTAATTACTGACTGTGTCAATCAAGTGACGTTATTGCAGTTAACTCAACTCGACTGACAAATTTTATGGTACCAGAGGAAGGCAAAATATAGGTATACACAAACACAGCAAAGATATCACCAAATCTATCCCACATATAAGCAAACCTTTCATCAGATCCACATACCAATGAATATACAAATACGGCCATTAATAAGTACACAGCATAAAATATAAGAGGAATTCACTATACAGTCCACTCGGCAATATATGACGTTGCGGGCGCCGCCAAGCTCAGCTCATGAGTAATGTTTTAGACCCCGCGATGCCTTATTTATAACTATAACTGTAACACACGCAGATAAATGCGTTTGCTGGCGGCCAAATTAACTTATACATTTAAATACATTACCTGTTTAAGTTAATGAAGCCGTTTGTATGAAGATTTATATGAATAAATAAGTTCATAAGAGCGTATTAGTCCATCGACGGTCGTAATGGCAGCACTTGCGGGTGATATAATAATTATGGCCCGACGTGTAGTGTTCATGATTGTTTTTGCATAGAATTATTATTAATTTTGACAGCAAGATGCTATTAAGGGATCCAATGAAATAAATAAAGGTAGAATAGATCATTCGATACGAAACCGTGAAGAGAACAAGAAGAAAAATTAAACTAATCACGCAACTTTTTTGGCATGGGATCTGTCCTTTTGCCAATGTCAATCAATCTGCCTAGCTTTTTCCCAACTATGATGGCGTCGGCTTCCAGTCTAACCGGATGCAGCTGAATACCATTATTTAACATGAAGCGACTGCTTACCTGACCTCCACAATCCAGTAACTGGGTAATACGATACCTCTTGGTAAAATGAATGGTTGTCAGACTTTCGGGTTTCTGACGT
This sequence comes from Fissipunctia ypsillon, assembly GCA_947568875.1. Lineage (NCBI taxonomy): Eukaryota > Metazoa > Arthropoda > Insecta > Lepidoptera > Noctuidae > Fissipunctia > Fissipunctia ypsillon. The sequence continues at coordinate 17,116,137 of OX387660.1, read as the reverse complement.
CCCGTTACGACTGTCAAAGATCCATGAATGACAGCTGGGACCAATGGCTTAACATGCTGTCCGAGGCACGGAGGAGTCTCGGTATGTAAAGATGGTCACCTATCCACGAACCAACTCCGGCAAGCGTAGCTTAATCTGATGGATCGACCCGTGCGGCTGTTATTACTTAGCCACGATCTCCTCGTCCTTCTGCTAATAAAATGATACAAAATATGGGAAAATTGGTAATCAATTAATAAAAAATATTACCTAATTAATTTGTTAAAAAAAAACTTTTTGGTCAACAGTAGTTGTTAGTAGTAAAGTAAATATATATTTAAAATCTATTCTATTAACCAAATACTTAGATAAAACTAGCTGACTAGACATACGTTGTCCTGTATCCTAGAACTCGAACGCAACGCCACCTACCGGGTCCAGCTGTGAATCTAAACCATCCAGGGACCCACTCAAACTAACACATTCAATTTCATCAAAATCGGTTCAGCCGTTTAGGAGGAGTTCAGTGACATACACACGTACAGAAGAATTATATTAATACATAACATTTTAAACAAATAATCAATCAATAGAGGTAGATTTACTGATTCTGCTACTGCATTACACTATCTTAGAAAATGCTGTTCCTTACCCTATATTAACATGCAATACCATTAATTTCAGGAAACATTTTGTCTGATGCTATTTATTTGGCCTCCATTGTGCAGGATCTATTCAGCTCGCATAGCTTCTGTATCGCGATATACTACGGCAGGTGATTAGAGGCACGAGCGGCGCGCGCGCATATCCTATACATTGTTGTACCTACTTGCATTACCTGCTTGAACTTGTGTTACCAGATAGGTATTTTATGGACAGTACGGGATTTACATGTGAACATGTAGAGCTATAACATTAAGTGATGAAGTTTTATAAAGTAACAAGCCGTGTGCCTGAAGGGTAACATCGGTTAAAATGACCAACTGCCATAGAAACTTTAATCCCCTATTTAACCGTTTTAGGGGATAAATCTTCAAAAATCCTTCCTTAATGCTCAATTTCGTTAGATAAGAAAGCCTTATGCAAAATTTCATGTTTCTAGACCCAGCGGTTAAGTCTATGTATTGTGTGAATGAATTTAAGAAGGTAAAAATATTTTGGGTGAGTCAATAATTTTGTCCGCCATTGTATGGATCGATTCACTTCTGCAGCCATTTAATCTCTATTAAGTATTATTGTCCTCAAATATTATTCTCCATTAAATCTCATAAGATTTCAAGGAGAATAATAAATTAAATGTAGGTAGAACTAAAACAGGTAGGTACTAATTTAATTATTATCATAAGTGTTATTTTGTTTATGGGGCATAAAACAGTTGCATTCGCTAGTAAAGTTTTAGATTAAATGTCTTAAGTTTAACCATAGACAACCACCCGCTTCTTGCTATTAAATTAATTATCCACAAATACGCAATGTGCATTGTTTAAAATTTTTAATTAATTTTCGCCATAAACCCAAAAAAAACCAACAACTAAAACATAACTCTCCTATTATCCCTCCTCAGTCGGGTAAAAAGGTTCTAACCCACAACATCCTTCAATACTAAAGACTGCGCGCACGCAATCCTGAACTCAATCTCCTTGCGACAGTAGTGAGGAAGTTACGCGACACGCGACATGTGATCAGATAGTGCGCACGCGTCGCGCGTCGCCACTAACTGCCTGTAACCAGATGTTCCTCTGAAGCGATACCATTCGGGATCATTGTTCGCGTTTCCTTGTGGAGATAGCGTTTTCTACAGGAGTTCGCATTGTTTTACTGTTTAGAGGACAATCATTTTGTTCCAACCACCTTCCTAAGCTCTTTCTATTCTTAGAAAGTTTTCTCGTGGTTACCTATATGGAAAAGGACTACACTTCATATTTCATTATACAGGGTTATTTTAAATTCGCTAGCTAAACTTATAAATTAGTCGATTAATTATACTGGATATTTTTTTTTACCGTCTCGAAATTTTTACAGGGTGTTCTACCCATGAATATGAACAACTTTCACTATGGGACCAACTCTGAAATCACGAAAAAAAAATCAGCCGATTCATACATTTTGGTCGAGTAGGTATTGAACTTTTGTATGAATCAGCTGATTTTTTTTTCGTGATTTCAGAGTTGGTTCCGTAGTGAAAGTTGTTCATATTCATGGGTAGAACACCCTGTAAAAATTTCAAGACGGTAAAGAAAATCATCCAGTATAGTTTATTGACGTGACGGATGTTGATATTCTGCCACAGTTCCGCAGTTCCAATTATTGATAATATTTAAAATTGAATTGAGAAAAAATTTTTATTTTGTAGTTTGGGGTACAGGGTTATTTTGAATTGACTACCTAAACTCCGCAGACGCGATGGGTATCGATATCTGAATATGATACAACAAAACTTAAATTAATGACGACTGTACGTCCATCGCTGATCATACAGGGGTATGATCAGCAATGGACGTAAAGTCGCTGACATGCAGGTATTAAAGCTCACAAAAAGTGTCTAATCATGCAAAGAAAAGGTGAGCAGATAAGAAGATAAATAAATAACCACAGCTAAGTATAGAAGCTGGAAGGTTCCTGCAAACAGGTGCGACACGCGACGCTAATCGCAAGCGACACAAAGGCACCGCGTTTCGTGCGACGAGCGGTGCCTTTGTGTCACGCGCGTTTTGCGTCGCGAGTCGCGCCTGTTTGAAGGAGCCTTTAGAAGGTCCATGTGTTTTCCTGAAAAGATTAAGCTAAAACCCGTGTTTGTTGTCAAAACGATTAATGGTTTATCGTCACTAAGCGCAATAGCAACTAACTGACCAATCCGCATGCCAAGCTTGATAATTATCGGCGTCCTCACCTTCCGCCTGACGCAGGTCCTCACCGGACACGGGTGCTTCGGGAGGTACCTGTTCCGGATAAGGCGGGAGGAAACGCCCGGGTGTCACCACTGTGTGGATCGCCCGGAGGACACGGTGGAGCATACGGTGGAAGTCTGCCCGGCTTGGGCGGAGCACCGCCGTGTCCTCGCGGAAGCGATCGGCGGCGGCGATCTCTCGCGTCCGGCCCTGGTCCAGGCCATGGTACGGAGCGAGAGTGCATGGGAAGCCATTACCTCCTTCTGCGAAGCAGTAATGCTCGTGAAGGAGGAGGCGGGACGCGTGAGGGAGAGGCAAGCTTTGCACCCTCACGCCCCTAGTCGCCGCAGGAGACGCCCTGGGCGTCGGGAATCGGCAGCCGATTCCCGGCCACCGTAGGCGCGGGCTTGCGGACGGCGAGCAATGGGTAGCTCGCCGTCCGGTAAGGACCAGGCCCGAGTCGACGGCGCGTCGTGTTCCACGCGCGCCTCAAAGAGATGTCAGCACTATTGACGGGGTCCGCTAGGGCCGATGCCAGCTAGGGTTGCGGGATGTTCGAAAGAGTTACCGTGGCCCCGGCACAGGCAACAGAAGGAACACGGGTGGGTTTTAGTCAGTAAAAGTCTGACACGCCCTCCCGCTCCGCCCAGAGCGGGAGAAGTCATTTGATGATTTCCCATCCACAAAAAAAAAAAAAAAAAAAAGCTTGATAATTATAACAATTTCGCCTTAGACAATCTTAGTAGAGGTCGTTTCGAAAGCCCACAATCTTTATAGGGGCCATTTCGAAAGCCCACAATTTTAGTAAAGGTAATTTTGAAATCCCAAAATCTTAATAGAGGTCATTTCGAAAGCCCACAATCTTTGTAGAGGTCATTTCGAAACCCCGCAATCTTAGTAGAGGTCATTTCGAAATCCCACAATCTTAGTAGAGGTCATTTCGAAACCCCGCAATCTTAGTAGAGGTCATTTTGAAAACCCACAATCTTAGTAGAGGTCATTTTGAAACCTCACAATCTTAGTAGAGGTCATTTTAAAACCTCACAATCTTAGTAGAGGTCATTTCGAAACCCCACAATCTTAGTAGAGGTAATTTTGAAAGCCCACAATCTTAGTAGAGGTCAATTCGAAAGCCCACAATCTTAGTAGAGGTCATTTTGAAAGCCCACAATCTTAGTAGTGGTCATTTCGAAAGCCCACAATCTTTGTAGAGGTCATTTCGAAAGCCCACAATCTTAGTAGAGGTCATTTCGAAAGCCCACAATCTTTGTAGAGGTCATTTCAAAAGCCCACAATCTTAGTAGACAACCTTTCGAAAGCCCGCAATCTTAGTAGAGGTCATTTCGAAAGCCCACAATCTTAGTAGAGGTCAATGTCGAAGGCTCTTATTCAGTTATTTCTACCACATCATATCTAAATCAGCTCGCTAGCTAACGCCACGCGATCGCATCAGCAGTGACAATACGTAGCTGATTTGAATAATTGAGCAGGAGCCGCCGCGATCGGCTGATGGATCGCAGACCAGATTGTACGGGATGAGATATGCTCGGAGGCTGTGTATGTTTGGCTAGAAATAGATGTGTGAGGAAAGTATTGAAGTTTTGTGTCATCAGGAATTGATGATGTGAGGAGATCAAAGAAATTGATGGAACCATCGATAACCTCGCTTCTGGTACTAAAATATTATTACAGAAATTATGCTTAGAGCCACCATATGTACGATTTAATTTGAGTAAATTGAAAAATTGTAATTTCAATAAAAACAAAAGCCGCCGTCGTTTATACCTGTCATTGATATTAGCGTAGAAAGAGTTAAAATGATAAAAAGTTCAGTTGTTTTATAAGAATAATACATAACATAACATCACGCTTTGTTCCCCCGAAGGGCTGGGCAGAGGTGTACACCCCCGTTTCGCCAGTTATGTTTAAGTCCCATGGGGCGAGCCTATTGCCATCAACCGGGCACTAATCCAGACTCCGGGCTGCTATTGAGAAATTTCAGATAGAAAAACCCAATAACATTTTGCCCTGCCTTTTTTTTTTGGATGGGAAATCATCAAATGACTTCTCCCACTCTGAGCGGAGCGGGAGGGCGTGTCAGACTTTTACTGACTAAAACCCACCCGTGTTCCTTCAGTTGCCTGTGCCGGGGCCACGGTAACTCCTCATGGCCTCATGCTCAGCAGTAGCGCTTGCGACTACAAGACGAGCGAGGCTGTCCAGTATTTTTTTATTTTTTTATCTGAGATAGGTTTGCTCTTGACTCTAGTCTAGGTCAGAGATGACAGAGACAAAGTCGACGATAGAGCGAGCTTACCCAGAAGAAGCCTGTTCACTCTCACTTTGAAGAGATCGGGGAAAAGGAAATCAAAGTACGAAACATCAAAACAACTAATACAAATAGAGCAACAATTGGCACAAGGCTACTCGAGTCACGACACCGAAATTCTCCAATAATTTATTCGTCATTACCGCCCACTCGAACACGTATGCGAATAGTAAGCGCTTGCATACGTTACATGCCAATGTTCTACTGTACCGGTAGTACATTGTATACTGGCGAGCTTAATGTACTTAGATTAGAAACTGCCTCGTTGGTCTAGTGGTCGCATGCACTACTGCTGAGCATGAGGTCCTGGGTTCGATTTCCAGGACGGACAAAGTTTTATTGGGTTTTTCTATCTGGAATTTCTTAGTAGCAGCCCGGAGTCTGGATTTGTGCCCGGTTGATGGCAATAGGCTCGCCCCCTATTATTTTACATGGGGCTCAAACATAACTGGCGCAATGTGTGATGCTATGTTATGATGTTATGTTATTAGACTTCGAACCAAGTTAAAATTTAAAAAAGCTAAATTATTTACAGTAATTATTGTTGCTGTAAATTCAAATGAAACGCAAAGAGATCTAAGATAAAAACATTTCTGATCTAATTATTCGTTCATTCTCTTAAAGATTTTTCATATACTTAAACGGAATGCCGCCTCTTCACCACCTAAAAGGTTGAGTTTCCAAAAATCTTCTCCGAAAATACTTTTGAAAAAATTTGGTAAGTTAAAAAATTAAGTTTAGTTAAAGAAAACCGTTCATAAAAGATTACAACAAGATCAATAATATACAACTTCAGTCAACTTTCAAGTTCTCATCACATATCTGTATGTACTTTGGGCTGTGCCGACCTCTTACGTTGGGACATGTCTTCTATCTGTGCATACATAGATAAAAATAAATAAAATGGAAGTGTCTGTTTTTAATGTCAAAATAACATACCGTGAAATTATATACCGTACTTATAACAAAAAAGCAATTTTTAAATTGTCTTTCTGTCTGTTTGTTCCAGCTAATCTCCGAAACGGCTGGACCGATTTTGACGAGTTTTTCACTGACAGATAGCTGATGTTATAAGGAGTAATTACAGCTATTTTTATTTTAGAAAAAGAATTAGGGTTCCGCGCAAAAAATAAAAACCCATGAAATTGTGAACAAAATCTGAGAGAAGTTGTCTTCTGACCTCCACGCGAACGAAGTCGCGGGCGCAGCTAGTATAAAATACACCTACGAGTAACTACCTAGTTATTCAGATTACCGCCCACACGAACACGCATGTGAATAATAAGCGCCTGCATATGTTACATCGCTATGTATTATGCACTGAAGTGACTTAACTTAAATAAATGTTTAACATCAAGTCATTATATTATGGAGCAGTGGTGGCCCAGTAGCAACGGCCGCGACTTACGAGTCGGTCGTAGGTTTGAACCCAAACAGGCGCTTTACTTTATGTAAAATATTTCACCGCCACTGCTCTCAAAATGGTGTAGAAAAACATCGTGAGGTAACCCGCATGTTCTAGAACCAAAATTCGAAGACATGTGACTTCTACCAACTCGCACTGGGCCCGCGTGGTAGATTACGGCTCACTCCCTCTCACCGAGAGGAGGCCTGTGTCCCAAACATTATAGGCTGATTATGCTAAGTCCCTACTGTTGTAAAGGTAGACATCTTGTTTTGTCAATCAATAAGAGTAATGTGTCCTGGCCATTGCCAGTACAGTATAGTCATTCCTATGGCAACGCTGCTTGATACTTAATATTTTTAAGTACCAGTGTGACTTTGTATATTCATAATAATTATGTACTTTGAGTTTATCTTGAACATTACTAACATCGGTGAAGGAAAATATCGTGAGGAAACTTGAATTTATCTATATCTATAATCTATGCAAATAAATAAAATGGAAGTGTCTGTTTGTAATGTCAAAATAACAGTTTTTACTAAATGCATATGAAAGTATATACGGTTCTTTATGTATGTACATATGTTTGTGAGTATCTACGGTACTACAAAAAAACATTTTTTAGATTTTTTGTCTCTCTGTCTGTCTGTTTGTTCCGGCTAATCTCCGAAACGGCTGGACCGATTTTCACGGGACTTTCAAAATGTCTGATGATATTACGAGCAACGTAGGCTACTTTTATTTTAGAAAAAGAAAAAGAATTACAATTCCGCGCAAAAAATTAAAACTTGAAATTGTGAACAAAATCCGATTCAAAGAGGGAAGTATATACAGGGTGTCCGGTAATTAATGGATAACCTTGCGATAGCATATAATAGACCCTATGGCCGTTCTAAAAAAAATACAAAAAAAAATGTATATCCCAAGTAAGTAAGTACCTAAGATATAATTTTTTTAGAAAAAAATTCTGTGTAATTTCTAGTCACATTATTTATTGCCTCTCTGTCGGCGGCATAGTCAACGTACAATATTATAACAACAGATAACCGATGGAATTCATTCATTTGTGGTTGTGGTGATGTAAAATGTAAAAAAAGTTAGTATTCTTTTTCAAAAAAATCTTAGTTATTACTTGGGATATATTTTTTTTTGTATTTTTTTTTAGAACAGCCATAAGGTCTGTTATATGCGATTTCAAGGTTATCCATTATTTACCGGACACCCTGTATATCCACGCGAGCGAAGCCGCGGGCAACAACTAGTGGTAAATATAAGTCTGAAATCGCCCATCCGTCTTGAGCAAGCGTGGTGATCAATGCTCGTGCCTTCTCAGTATGAGAAGAGGCCTTTACTTTTTATCCCGATATCCTTTTGGGATTGAAACTTATGTGGGTAAAACCGCGGGGCGCTGCTAGTTCTCTTAATAAAAATAACTGTGAAACTTAACGGGGAAATGCTAAGGTAGCCGCGAAATTCAAATTTTCTTACGATTTTTCCAATTTGCAGCTCAGTGTCTGGGTGTTTGTTGATTAAAGTATAATACGCGACCGTAACAAATGTGTATTTACAGAATTATAATCATTAGAATCAATAACACAACTCTTTAAGTTAGTATAATCCTCAAATGTCAAGATTTCATGAAATAGTCATTCAATAGAACAGATACTTGGTCTAAGGCCCACTTGTGCGTTCATGGGTTATCCTATATAACTTGGAGTTAATAGCTAACTCAGAGTTAATCAAATAATTCTTCTTGCGCCACCAAGAGTTAGAGGTAAACCTAGAGTAAAACTTTTAAATATTTAACTATTTTTTAGAGTTACGTCACTTAACTCTGCGTTAGTGTAAGTAATGTCAAAATAAATTGACGTTATGAGGTACCGCTGATAACATATATTGTATTTTACATTGTTCGACGTTACAGTACGTTGCAGTAAGTGAAAATCCAATACTATATCAGCAGGCAATATATTCATGAGCTCATATAAAAATAAATACAAATTATAAAAAAAACTTAAAACATATTTTTCCATAACTGACGTTTTTGTCTATCAATAAACTAAATCTCCTTGGAAACCACATACAATACGATTAAAATTAAATGTCATGTTATAAAATTCAAAGACAAGAAAGTAGGGCAAAACTTGGGTAATCGGTGATAGTTTTGTTTTTTACTTGTAAAATTCGATTCTTTGATCAGATTTTTTTTTAAATTTACTGCAATATAGTAGACAAAAGAAGCTTTGCTAACTTATATCTAAAAATGTGGCAAATACTATAATGATTGAAAAATATACATCAAGTCAGTAGTAACTTGGTAATATAACACATATTATCTATCACCGAATAGCTGCATATCACCAATTAGCCAAGTTTTGCCCTATTACGTATCGTAATCTAGTGTAAAGGAGATGTGTATACAATTTCTGTTCATTGTTCGTTTATTCATTTTTCGTGGGATTACATATCAGGGCACAGACATTGCAATTCTATTTTATGTTTCGTCGATTGAACTGCAATGTTCCCAACTCAAAAAATACTAATATTATCTAACCCGGTGTTACTTTTTAGTGACGCAACGCGTAATAAGAGTTAAAATGTTAATTACTTAACTCCGAGTTTACAAACTCTACATTTATTCATTTAACCCGACTAAACGTGAGAGAGTTGTATTGATGACTTTAATGATTATTATTCTGTAAATACATATTTGTTACGGTCGCGGATCATATCTTTATCAACATAAAGCCTAATACTGACCTGCAAATTGCAAAAATCGTAAGAAAATTTGAATTTCGCGGGCTACCCTGGCGCTTTCGCCTTAACAAACATTGCGGTATCTAAGTTCTAAGCATCGCTTAAAACGGGTAAATGAGTAAGGCAAAAACTGTATGCCCACATATGAAAGTATCAATAAAGTAACGGTAAGCCAATAAATGTTTAACATAACATCATTACAAGTATCATAGAATAAGTACCACAGGTCAACAGCAGCGAAGTAATTTCAGGGCGTAAGATACGTTAAACACAGCCATGGTTGACGTTGATCATCGATACGATTAACTACCTTCGGGGCAATTGCGTAACACACTTACAGTAGGAATCGGTTTCATTTTGCGGTAGCAGTCTTCTTACCATTGTTGCCAACAGGTTGGACGGCCCTTTTATGCAGCACTGGCAGGCCTTACACGCACCCGTATATCGGGCGTGGGGCAGGTAAAATTAAATTAAAATAAAATTCCAATAATACGACAGATATTTTTATAATTATTTGAAATTTTGTATACCTACTTAGTTTATTTTGACATTTTTGTAATTTTTTTTTTTGACATTTTTAATAATTATTGGACTTTTTAAATACAATTTTTATTTTTTATTATTATATTTATTGTGAATTGTTCAATATTTAAATTTAATTAATTTCAATTTTATTATTGGTGTTTATTTTGAATGTATTGTATGAGTTAATTATGGACAGGAATTATGTCTGAAATAAAATGAATAATTAATTAATTTGACAGTTCAACCACATTCATTGCGTTATTTACGTTGCTGAGCAGACAAATTTTTCGAACATATGAAGTAATGGATTAGCAATTTGCTTCAAAATGATTCAGATTGTGATCGATAGTGTGTTACGCAATTAGGGTGCCTGTCTTAGATAAGTCAAACCCGGGTCGTATCAATGTAGTGAAGAGCGTTACGTATTCGATTATAAACATAATGTTTTTTTTCATGTAGGATGCCCGCAGACGAGGTGGAGCGATGATCTTCGTAGGATGGCTGGTAGCAGCTGGATGAGAGTTGCCGAGAATCGAGCTGAATGGCGCGCAATTGGAGAGGCCTATGTCCAGCCGTGAACTGCTGTAGGCTGATGATGATGAATAAGGCTCTAAAACTGTTGGCAGTAACCGGGTCGAAATCCAATCTACTGGAGGGCTACTACTAAAAAAAATCTGATAAGAAAAACAATAACAGCAGTGCCTTTGTGTCGCACGTGATTCGCATCGAGTATCGCACCTGTTAGAAGGAGCCTTTATGAGACAGTCTAGCAGCATTGGCGCACAAGCGAAAGAACTTACTTAAAAGAGTATCGCTTCTGTAAGGATTTCTTATACTATGCCAGTACTAAGCTATCATTACCGACCGTATTCAATGTTCTAAAACCACAACCACACAGTACAAAAACAAATAAAAAAGCTATCAATTACGTAAATATATCCTACGTATGTAGGTGGATAATAAATAGATGTTGGAGGCAAAAACTTGACTATGTATTAAAAAAAACTATATTGATGTTCGTATGTGAAACTAATTGTGTGTAGGCACAGTGATAACGGAAAAATAATATCTGATGTTACTGTAATTGATACGTTTTTTTATTTTGCAAATATGGGTACAGTATATGGTGATATAGGGAATAGGTTCAGCCATATTTTACCAGTAGGCATGCAAAACTTACAAACTTATAAACTAATCTACAAACAGAACAAAAAACAACACAACACCAAACATAATTCTTATTATTAAACATTATAAACAGTCTAAGTTTCAATTTTTTTTTCACTCAAGGATTCTGTTACGCTATAGTATCTATGCTTTGACTGTCAGAAAACTTCGAAGTCTTTTTTTTAAATAATGATAGTGGCAATTCTTTCCATCTTTTAGGTATTTTATCATACAAGGTGTAACAGGACGATTGACATTCCTTTAAACCACGTAAAGAGAATCATGTTCTTTACCCGTATACAAAAAATCAATCAAATCTAATGAATACTTTAGTCACAGGAAATTATTTTTAATTTCCTTATTTTTCAACATGATGTAGATCTGAGTCCGTAATAATAGGTAAACATTGCCGCCACCGCGCCCCGCACCCCGCACCGCACCGTTGGTCAGTGATTTTTCGTAGATAAAGCGTGTTTAGTTTTTATGCAGTTCATTCTGCTATTTATTTTGTTTGAAAACTGCAATTTTTTTAATTTTCCATTATCTACTAACCTTCGTGTTGTAAAATGTTGCGATGGACTGTGCTCGTTTTCATTTAATGTCGTACGTCCAGATACACGTTGTATATGACGGGAGCCATGAAGTAAACACTTTTGCGCATTAGTGCTGTCTTAGCGAACCAACGACACAGCAGGGTATTGTCGCGTCTATTGCGTGAAACTACATCGGCAAGATGTAGGGCAAAACTTGGGTAATCGGTGATAGTTTTGTTTTTTACTTGTAAAATTCGATTCATTGATCAGACTATTTTTTAAATTTACTGTGATATAGTAGACAAAATAAGTTTTGCTAACTTATACCTAAAAATGTGGCAAATACTATAATGATTGAAAAATGTAAATTTATCAAGTCAGTAGTAACTTGGTAATAAAACACAATTATCTATCACCGAATAGCTGCATATCACGAATTAGCCAAGTTTTGCCCTATATTAATTCGTGTTAATGATGCGACTGACAATCCCAGAAAAAATATTGGTTATTTCTACTTTTCACACAGGACACTAGTTTTATTCTTCAAAGGTTTTTCAATCTTTAGATAACTTTTATCTGAGGAATAAAAATTGCGGTTCGACAGCTTTTGTATAGAAAATATGTCAAGCTGCCATATAAATTATTCTTCAGATATTTTTTCTCACGGTTGAAAAACGGCCCTAAGGCTGTTTGTCCACAGCCACGTCAACGAGAACGAGATGACGGTGCCGGAGTAGCGATACATACATTGACTATGGCCGCGTCTCAACCGCACGCCGTCACCGTGACGTCACGTTCGGTTCGAATAATCTTGTTTCGCGTTGACGTCCCGTTGACGTTGTGCGGTGGACATACAACGTAAAGGATCAATACTGCCGATTGCTTTATAAATTCTATTTTGAGTGTGGACTTTTTATCCGCATGACATTTACCAAATATTTCAAAACATTTTTGAGATTTCGTAATTAGAATGGAGGATGCCAAGCTTCACGTTGCCTGCTTGTCGGTCTTCTACAGATTGTACTTCGGTGAGTGTGCTCAAGAACTCCTCGACCTCATTCCGCCTGCCCCCTTCTACCATCGGGCATCAAGACGCACTGCAGGTTACCATCCCTGCCTAGTTGCTATTCCACCAATTCGCACTAAGCGTTTCCAAATGTCTTTTGTGATGCGCACAGCAAAGGAGTGGAACTCTCTGCCAGCGTCTGTGTTTCCGAACGCATACAACCCCGATCTCTTCAAAGTGAGAGTGCAACCTTCTTCTAGGTAAGCTCGCTCCATCGTCGACTTTGTCTCTGTCACCTCTGACCTAGACTAAAGTCAAGAGCAAACCTATCTCTAATAAAAAAAAAGAATAACAACATTTGACCCAACCACCAATCAGTTGCACATACAATACCCTTACAAATAGCCCCGCCATACTATACGTTAGCGAATAACAAATGCGCACACGCACGCGACACGCGTTGTGAAGCATCAGTCAATGCCGTGCGATCGAGGTGCTGTCATTCATAATGACGGCACGATCCTAGGATATGATACGGAGACGGATTCTGTAGGAGATATTTAAAGATGGGTATGTTATACTTTAATTAAATGATGTCGGTGAAATGTTAACAAGCTGTGTCGAATGATAAGATGTCTCAATTTGAGATACATTGATTAATGTCTCATGAAGATATTTTATTTGTCAATGGGTTGATTCTTTTCCCCAAGGTTTTATTGTACACAATAACAATTAAGAACTTCTTTTCTTACAAATACACATTATAATTTCCTGATATGATTATACCAATTTACCGCAAAATCATTTATGGCATGAGCATCTAGATCCTAATGCCATGAAATGTAGGTACTTAAGAGCGTTTACGACGTACGGCATTTCATACGAACTTTCAAGTCCTTGTTTTTCGAAATGAATGAACCCATTTTAATGAAACTTCATACGCATAAGCAGGATACACAGGTCTAAAAAGTTAGTTAAGAACATTTTCGAAATGTCTTATTTAAAAAAAGATAATTGGAAATCTCTGTTTCTATAGAAAATTTAAAGTCGGTCGAATTTAGCTGTAACACTATTTTTCGAAAATGTTCTTAACACTCTTAAGACAGTTTTTTTTTTAATTTACCATACATACATAAACTCAAGCAGTATTCCCAAGGGGGTAGGCCGAAACCACAGAACTCCACCTGCTACGATCCTTACTTACTCCTTTTGCCTCATTCACGTTCATACACCACACACACGTTCGTTCACGTTTATTTACCATACTTGCAAAGATATCTACTAGACATGCCCAAAGTGTTTATTACTTCTTGAAAAGTCAACTCAGAAAGTTCCACTCAGGATAATTCAGGATAATTTCTTCTTGACTCAGGAAATTGTGTAGGCGTAACATAAAAATGAGAACAAGTTTAAACCCTAAGACCAACAAAATTAAATTAAAAAATTAATAAGCACATTAGTTATCACATTAGTTTTCCATAATATTACCTACGGGTAAGTTAGTTCCTAATATTTTTATTTTAATGAATCTTTAAAACGCCATTCACCTACAAAAACCACTCAGTGATTCAAACACATCCTTAAAACAAAACACCATCATCCACCGCGCCATCTTACATTTATACCTACAGTTTTACATCGCAACAACAGACCATGCGTACGCCGACATGCAAAGCTGTCAGTCCAAATGATGCTGCGATCGCAAACGAAGATAGATCCATCTGCAGTTACTACTTTGTATTCTTCGTATTGTACACACATATGATCCTGTTTGTGATTTAATATTGCTATATTTTGAACAGGCAGCTCTGATGGGTTTAGCAGGACGAGCCGATCGTTTTTTTTTTTTGTTTTTTTTTTCCCGTCAAATCTACGATCTGTGTGACTGAATTTGAGCTTGTTACGTTGTTAGTCATTGAAATAGCTGATGGTACACGGATAAGATGGATTTAAATCCTCATACGAATCAAGTTTTCTTGTAATTCGTTCGCATTGGTTTTAGTTTTAAACCCAACAATACGTCCGGCTCTCAACGGCTTAGGACAGACGTGTGTGGAAAAGTCAGAGAGAGGCCTTTGTCCAGCAATAATATAGATAGAATACGCTCTTCGATGTATTTTTTTTTTTATTTATTTTCAAATAATCAGATAACAGAGATCCGTAGTGTTAGTAAAGTACCTTAAACCTAGTGTTAGTACATACATAAATTAAGATACACAATTTGGGTATGAGTTACTTTGTAAAGAAGACGAAACCAGTTTCTCAACCGGTCATCTTCTCCACAAAATGCCTCATAAAAGGGGAAAACACACTCTCAGTCACTGTTTTTAGAATGCTGTTGCCCCCGGCCCGGGTTCTAGCTGCCACAGGCGCTATTTTCTTCCGCACAATTGCGTGGAAGCCATCAGTACGGTTCTGCGTAAACATCTCTGACGCACCCTGACTCTGACTCTGTATGATCGGTCTCGGATCGGTATCGGATGATGACTAAATTTTTTTTTGTCTGTCATGTAGTTTATTTAAAAATATTAGAGACGTATTTTTTCTTTTTATACATAATCAAAAGATTACGGCCATACATTGAGTTAAAATGTGTCATTACGTCACACTTAGATAAATTTTATACTGAGTTGTGCCGTAGCCAGCCTCCAACTTTAATGCGTTTTTTAAGTCATTTTGTATTAATATGATAAAGAAAAAAATACGTGTCTAATATATTTTTATTATCTGACTGATGGATTACATAGAATTTCTTTTTCTTTTACCCAGGCATCATCTCTATCGAATAGTTTTATTTTACAATCCAAATTAGCTATTTTGACTACATTTGATCACTATGTAAAAAATAAAATGCTTGTAATCCCGTTCATCGCAAACCTTTCATATCTTAGAAAAAGTATCTTAAACATTTATCTCCAACTAACGCACTACTCTATAAATTAAGCAAATTAATTCTCCACACTGCACTAAAAGATATAAATAACGCTAACTGGCTTATCTGTCTTTACAACAATTTCCTTTTTCAACGCCACGACTGGTTTAATACAAATATAGTTATTGCATTTTAGTATGGCAATAACGGTCATCGACCCACCTGTATTATTGACGGCTGTACTTTGATGACCATTCTTTATTTAAAAAACGGGGGAAATGTCAGAATTTTTAACAATTAATAGTCAGGTTCAAGAAAAGATTTTAAATGGGGCGGGTAACATTCTTAATTTCAAAACTGGAGATATTTAGGTGCGTCCTGCATCGACATCTGTCGTGACTATTATGATCCTCGACATTTTTTAACTAAACGACACATAAGATTTGACAGGGTATGGGCTGTTTAGTGTTGATCAGTACTGTGAGTATGCAGTTTTCTTTCTTTCTTTCCTTCTTTATCTTATGCTGCACACTGCTCAACAGTTGCTGAGTCCACAAATTTGGCCACACTGCATTTTTTTTTAACTATTTTATGTTATATTTTATGTGCGGGCAATATTTTTGTCAGGCATTTTTTTATATATATATATTTGTTTTTAACTTTTTTGTTATATTTTATGTTTTGACAAAAAATATTTATTTATTTCTTATAAAGGGCAATGACCGCTATTGCCATGCTAAAACGCAACAAGTATATGCGACTGGTCTAATATGCAAAACTAGATACAAGTTATAGAGGCAGTCATTAGATGGGCAACACATTGTACAGGATGTCTCGAGGCCAACTCCCTAGATCTGATACATACACCGCACCCAGCTTTCTATGAGTGCTACCACGAAAACTAGGTTATTTTTCGCGGTAGTAGTTTGTGAAATATTTTCGCACAATATTTAATTTACGACAAATTTATGTGAAATAGCTACAACAACAGCAGAGTTTAAACATTGCGTATAATTCAAACCTCATAATAATGATGATTATTATATTAATTTTAGGCGCAAATAAACGCATTTTCTTCCATTTTTTTGCGTTCATAGAAAGAAACACTTATAAATCGTCATCGTTTGCTTTCTCCAAAAAAAGTCAGCTTATCGTAGTCATTTATTTATTTATTTGGGACAAACAAACAGTAACACATTATATCTGCGCAAATAATATAAATAAAGATATTATATAAATGTGAAACTCACACCGTTATCCACAGCATATTCCTTCCACTACTGAGTAGGTATCTAAAGCCTCCTTCACTTATCCAGTCAACGTATAGTATCGTCTAAATAAAATACTAAAATCACCATTTCCACAACCGAATTTCGGACCACCTCATAACAACACTTCATGCACAGAAACGTACAGAGGCGGACTTAATGCCATAGGCATTTTCTACCAGTCAACCTTTGCGTGATGCAGAGACAAACAGTGGTAGGTGCAATTATGAGAAATTGTGGAATACACATTTATTTAAATATAAAGATACACATATACCTATTACAAACTATAAATATAATAATATATACCTAATTATATATAAATAAGCGCAAATAAATATTTACATAATTACACGAATATACTAAAACAAATAAGAAAAACAATGGGAAAACGTTAACGTTGTGATGATACTGCCAGCTTCTTACGAATGTGCTCGCGAACTTTAACATTTAAATATCTAAAATTACGAAAAGGTAAGTTTTTCGCCGCTACAAAAACGGCTGTAGGATCTACTTCAAGAAGTTCTTATCAAAAACCAGTAGCATCCTGCCACTGGTCTTACTAGTCAACGCAAATAGATACATCTCAATCAAGACTCCGATATATGTCGTGTGTCGTATGTGATTCAAGACGCACGATAATTTAATTAAGAGCACGTATGTTTGTATTTTTATCTCTTCTTAATTGACGGTCTCCGTTTACTTATCACGAGAAACCCTGTTTGTATTTCGAGATTGAAATAATCAATGTTAATTCTACGCTCTTCTCGCTAAATTTCCGATACTAAACATATTATTTAACAATGATGTCAATTTTTTTTTCAGTAAGTTGGTTTGTAGTGCGTACTCTTTTACACGTCAATAATATTTTCAAAACTAGATGAGGTCGCTGTTTCCTATGCCACTACTCTCAGAACTAACGCCAAAACAAACTCTGAGGTCACAGTCTCTTTTAAATCGTTCCCCAAGTATTTGAAAAAGTTTTTTTACGGATTACGAAATCTTTAATTCGCAAGAATAACTCGCTACCATCCGTATTTTCATCTGAAAGAAAACTTTTGAACCGCGTCATTTGACCACGTTACATCTAAGAGCTGCCCTCGCTACACTTTAGCCCAAGATCACGCACCCACAAAATCATAAAATTTACAGCTTAAGATATTTTATTACACTCAAAAATGCCTTAGAGTTGAGCTCCCTCAAATTCCTCCTACCAAAGTTTGTCCTCGGTGCTCTTAAAATTAAATAATAATATTTTTTATTTTTACTATTTTCCAAAACATTTCCCAAGTCGCCACTCACTGCGCTCGCGATGTTTGCAGAACACTTTCTATATGAATTGTAGGTGCATGCATTGTAATGGTTACATGATAGATACAGGATTGGAAAGTCTTTTCCCTCAGGCCTACGATTACCATTATATACAATCGATTCACTTAACTCGCACTTGCTTAACTTCCGTTTTGAATTATTATGTGGAAAATAGGGACTCTGTAGGTGCACGCTTTTCTTTGTTTGACCTGGTTTAAACTGCTATAGAGGGACCATATTTGAGTAACCTACAAGTAAGTGTATTTATGTCGTAAAGTTATTAAAAAATAGCCCTTTAATGTTGCAATTTTGTGAAATGATTCAATAAGTAGTCTTATAAAAACATTGAAGAATTCAGATATAGGAAATAATTAATAAATTCTAAGCAGGATTAATGAATGTACCCCAAGTGTACAAGTATTCTAATCCATCCGACTTTAGTTTGAATATTTACCTATTTTATTTGATTTTCATATACATTTTTTTTTAATTTAGCTTAATTTCATTCACTCTAATATTACTAGCTTTTACTATGACCAGCTGTACCTCCCAAATCAAGTCTTAATCCAAAGAACCGACATCCTCAACCCAAACGACTCTAAGCTCTAATTACAAGAACTTAACAAATAATTTCATATAATACGCTAGTTAGCGGTCTATTATGTTAATGAGATCTGATCAGTCGGCATCGTTATCACTAGATCAGAGCGATATCAGACGGGGGAGCTAAATCAATAGTATCTAGACTTGATTCTTCACCCATGCGTGCGGAAGAAATGTGTGGAGACGACTTTGCTTGATTTTAAATAAGTATGTAATACCAGCAGAGGTGGCCCAGTGGTAACGATACGAAACCAGACAGGCGCTTTACTTTGTGTAAATTATTTCATCATCATTGCTCTGAAAAACGGTGAAGGAAAACCTCGTGAGGAAACCGGCATGTCCTACGAGTAGAACCAAAAATTGGAAGACATGTGACATCTGCCAACCCGCACTGGGCCTGCGTGGTAGATTACGGTCCACTCTCTCTCACAGAGAGGAGGCCTGTGTCCCAGCAGTGGGAATAGTATAAGCTGATTATGCTGTGTTATATCTGCAGAACGATGAAGGAAAGAGAAGGCAGTGAATGATAGCGTGACAGGGGGGAATGGAAGAAGAAAACGTGTTGCTCCGCCCCCACGTAGCGTGGAACAAGGACGGGAACATGATGATGTGATGATGTGATGATGATGAAAAGTACTCTTTTTTTTTGTAAAATAGTAACCATTTGTGTAACACTATCGCGAAATTACACAAACCTTAATATCAATCGTATCATTCTGACAATTCTATACATATATCCTCGAGCAGACGAATTTCCCAAAACAATAACAATTTTAATTCGAATTTCTCAGATGATAAAGTAATCCTCCACGACCTCATTCCGCCGACCCCCTTCTATCAGCGGACATCTAGACGCACTGCAGGTTACCATCCTTACCTAGTTGCTATCCCACCAATTCGCACTAAGCGTTTCCAAATGTCTTTTGTGATGCGCACAGCAAAGGAGTGGAACTCTCTGCCTGCGTCTGTGTTTCCGAATGCATACAACCCCGATCTCTTCAAAGTGAGAGTGAACAGGCTTCTTCTGGGTAAGCTCGCTTCATCGTCGACTTTGTCTCTGTCATCTCTGACCTAGACTAGAGTCAAGAGCAAACCTATCTCAAATAAAAATAAAAAAAGTAATGGATTTTTTGGATAGTCAAAATGAAAGGGAGTGTTAATACGAGTGTGTTACGCAATTATAGTGATGTCGGTGTGCCGAAAAATTCTAACTTCTCTAAAGAATAATCATAACACGAACGCCAGTATTCCTTGAGCGATACTATAGGTACAACATCTCTGCCTACCCCGGCAGAGCCATACCTAGTAAACCCACAATTCGCCAGTTATGTTTGAGTCCCATGTTATAAGGTGCAAGCCTCATGTCTCTTCTCTAATGATCATTTTTACAATAAGTTCCCTTTTTAGTAGATTCTATTCCGGTAGGTACGCACACGGCGAATCCCTGTCAAAAATCATCAGATTTAATTTATTGCTATCCTAAATTTATAAAGGCTCCTTCAAACAGGCGTGACACGCGACGCGACACAAAGGTACCACTCGTCGCGCGTCACGCGGTGCCTTTGTGTCGCGTCGCATGTCGCGCCTATTTGCAGAGCCTTAAGCCTACTAAACTCAGATATCCAGTGTAATAAAAACAACAAAAAATGAAAAACAAACTTCTGGTCAGTTTGTCTTACGCAACTCCGTCTAGACAAAAGGTTTTGTTTTTCAAAAAAAAGTACAAAGTAATAAAAAAGGCAAAAGTTACTTTCTCAAAGTTTTTTTGCGCTTAATAAATGTGAAAGAATAACCGATCTTGTTTAAGTTCTATAATGATATTTTGTTGTTTGGTAGGTATTTCATCTTTATTATAGGTACCTACCTACATGAAAAACTATAGTCAAAAAATCATCGGCATAAGAGTTATCCTGGTCCTAAAAATCATCGGCCATGAGAGCTATCCTGGTCCTAAAAATCATCGGCCATAAGAGCTATCCTGGTCCTAAAAATCATCGGCCATGAGTGCTATCCTGGTCCTAAAAATCGTCGGCCATGAGAGCTATCCTGGTCCTAAAAATCATCGGCCATGAGAGCTATCCTGGTCCTAAAAATCGTCGGCCATGAGAGCTATCCTGGTCCTAAAAATCATCGGCCATGAGAGCTATCCTGGTCCTAAAAATCATCGGCCATGAGAGCTATCCTGGTCCTAAAAATCATCGGCCATGAGAGCTATCCTGGTCCTAAAAATCATCGGCCATGAGAGCTATCCTGGTCCTAAAAATCATCGGCCATGAGAGCTATCCTGGTCCTAAAAATCTGCTGCTCCCTACATTTAAGTTCGGATGACTCGTCAAAATGTAGGGAACAGATGATTTTTTTTCGCAATTTCAGGTTTGGTCCCGTAGTAAAAGTTGTTCATAACGACGAGTACAATGACCCCTCAAGAGGTTGGCAGCTATTTACATTACACCATATAATAATAGTGAAACATACCGCTATAAATTACTTTTATTAATGTATAACAAGAGTCAGAATAAAGAAAACGGGTAAGCAAAGCGGCAGGCTTTCAAACTTTCTCCGTTTACGTACAAATGTAGTTTAACAAAATATACTGCTGCTATTGGTGGGTTTAGAGTTTCCAGTTTAATAATATAATCTAACACCTCCCTAGGTGCTAAAACATATTGTGGTACTGGAAAGTATTGGAAAATAATTTCCTACTTTAGGTAAAATAATCGCAAATACTTATTAGGTTCCAAATATCGGGGTTCATGAAAAGTACTCAAGAATCAGTGAAAGTCTCCAGTACTAAACACTTAGGAATTCATAAGGGTTGGACTGATTACCTACTTCCTACGTCTATGAAACTCCTCGTGTTATGGATTAAAAACGAATTGGTCTGTAGAAACAATTTGGGTTACCTACAGTTTTGATCTGATAAAATCTAAAACTTACAATATGATCTCTGGAAAATTAACATATCTCCTAATTAAATTAAGGGTGAATTCAATCAAACTTATATACCTAGTTTAAGTGTAATCCAGCGAATAAATTTTGAATTTTTGACAGATTTTCCATACAAAAACTATCAGACGTCAATTTTATTCCGCGGATAAAAGATATACGACTTTGGTTAAATCAGCCCTAAGGAAACAATTCCAGTTTGAAAGACCGAAAACGAAAAAAGTTCCCGTTAGACTGGCCTTGATCGACCAATTCTCCTTAAAAATACCTATTCGGGGGGCCAACCACCACCTCTTAAAGCAGTATTATTTTAATGTTACTTCAGTGTGAGAAAGAGATGAAGCTATAGAGGACGTCTAGCTCCATCTCTTTCCCACACTCAAGTAAGATTACAATAATACTGCTCTAGCTCCTGTTCTGTTCTGCTCGTGATCATAGATCTTTTTTTTTATTCCACTTATCTTTTTTGTACGCACGTGTTTTTTGTGACAAATAAGCCAATGTTTCTTTCTTCCTTTTTTCTATTTCCATAGCAATATTTTTCTTCCATTATTTTCTAATTTCTTCTAAGGTATCCTATCCACTCCACAGCGTTTGAAACTCTTTATCAGACTAATATGCAAATAGAATATATCGAGCAAACCGGAGTTTCCTTACGCGCCGATACACAGGAGCTACAGGTGATCGCCTTATTCTGTAGCGAGCCTTATACTCTGTTTACTAATTTAATTTGCAGGTAATTTCCACGTTGTATGAAGAAGAAAAGGGGGATAATTTAAGGAGATATAGGTATCTTATTTTTCTTCAGTAAACACACACACACACTGGTTGGAACTTACTTCACTGGTTGGAAATATTAGTTACCTTACATATTACGATAAAAATCGAGACTTGTAGAAGCATCCACGAGAAAAAGTTAACTCCAAAGACATTTTGCAACTGTGTGTTTGGAAAAACACTCGCACTGTTTTTTCACTGTTAAGTAATTCATGTGAAAACCTTTTTACTTTTTTGGCAATAGTTTTTCAGAAAAAGTGCATTGCTCGTTTGTTTCTATTTTCACATATCGTTAAGAAAAAGATTTTTAAGAATACATTCCGGATCCCCAGAATAAGGCGCTTCACATTAGTTTTTATTAGAATATGTCGTACGCATACATTATTGTAATGGCTGGAATTCCGATAACTATTTACCTTCGTAATTAAATGATTATTGGTAAGCACATAATGTGCGCTTACGCAGACCGCTACGTACGTTTTATGATAATCTTGTACTTTAATTGGATTAAAATGATAGTTCTTACGAATGGCTCATCGAGTAGGTCAGGGTATGATGTTCACAAAAACTTTGATGTTAAGCCGGTTTTACTTGAGCGAGTTTCATTTCTTGTTTATAGATGGAACATGTACTTATTGGTACCTAGATACATAATTAATTGTGTTTGTTTTTGATGACAGAGTTTTATAGCAAAGATATTCACTAGCTGGTTGTATTTCGGAGGCTCCTCGCTTCCATATAATACTAAGGCTTTGTTCCTTTTTTCAAAGAAATTAATTAAGAGTTCATCATTCGATGACACTATCTTGCAGTAGTAAGGATATATAATATGATCACCATTCCGTGATTTGGGAAAATTACTTTTAGACTTTTTTTTTCTTTGTACCACGCTGAATACATATTATTGAATGTTTGTATTTTAATTTTATTTAATTGTGTTGATTTAATTTTTAATTTCTTTTAGTTATGTAGTTCAATTTAATTTTAATTAATTTTCAATTATTTATTTCAATTTTTAGCTCAAAGAGAGGAGCTCGTGGCTAAGTAATAACAGCCGCACGGGTCGCTCCATCAGGTTAAGCTACGCTTGCCGGGGTTGGTCCGTGGATGGGTGACCATCTTTACATACCGAGACTCCTCCGTGCCTCGGAAAGCACGTTAAGCCGTTGGTCCCGGCTGTCATTCGTGGATCTTTGACAGTCGTTACGGGTCGTCAGAAGCCCGAAAGTCTGACAACCAGTCTTACCAAGGGGTATCGTATTACCCAGTAACTGGGTTGTGGAGGTCAGATAGGCAGTCGTTCCATGTAAAATACTGGTATTCAGCTGCATCCGGTTAGACTGGAAGCCGACCCCAATATAGTTGGGAAAAGGCTAGGCAGATGATGATATTTCAATTTTAAGTTTAATTTATTTTCAATTATTTATTTTAATTTAAATTTCAAATTTAAAGCTCGAGCTCGAGATCAGCTCACAATGGCCTGTAAGACGCTCCGTGGCGCTGGTGACGCTCCTGATTTGCTTGCTGTGCTGGCGCGCTTCTTTGTCCCAGACAGCCACACAGACAGACAGCCGGGACAGAAAGCACAGGCTGTTTGCCGCATGTCGTACTGTTGCACGTGCTAAGTCGCCAATTCCTCGCACTCTGATCGCACTTAATGATCTTTTGGATTCTAATCCAACAGCCGATTTGTTTGCGGATGGATGGACGAAGATTTTATTGTTATGTCAGAAGTACTGTGAGGGGAATTTATGAAAGTGCTGTTAACCTTCTTTTACTTATGTTTTCACTTCAAATCATGCTCTGCTTTGTTTATTTTGTATATTTTAGTATGTGTTATAACTGTCTCTTTTATTTTTATAATTTTAGTTAGGTACTGTAATTGGTTATAACGTTGTAATTAAATAAATAATAAATAATTTATTTATTTTCAATGACCGATTTATTTCAATTTCATTTTAATTTATTTGCTATTATTTATTTATATTTTGTTATGAAGGCATTAAATTGATCACGTCATTACTAACATAGTTTTATGATAGTTAATGTAATACATACTAACAGATAACGGACAGTATTTTGTCTGAAATAAATGAATTTTATTTTTTATTTATTAATATATTCAGCAGAGATTTTCAAACAGAAGGCGAACTCCCGTAATTAAAAACGTTTAAAATGTAGTTGCAATCTCATCGCAACGACAATTAATGTCAAAAATCCTATACAATTTTTGACAGATTGAGACTGAAATTAGAATGTGACCGCTTCTAAAAATACGGGAATTGCCGCTCTGTTGTTGTGTTAACAACTTCCCTGTCCAATGAGTCATATATGACTCACGAGAGAAGTTTTCGCCCTACGTCCATGAGTCACATATGAGTCATAAAATAACCAAAATAGGATAAATCTACATGTAATTATGAAAATTATATTTTATGGTATATAAGAATGTTATCTATATATAACTCATCAGAAGAAAAAACTGTGAAAAATGCGTTGTATGGGACAGGGAAGTTGTTAATATAGTTGAGGGCATGAATCACTAAAAGTTGTAGAACGCACCGCAAACAATTCCATCGAAGCAAATTCCAAAAATATTCAAAATAATCTAAACTAGGTAAATCATTAACAAACACCTTCTTAGAGATATTCTCCAACATTTTGATAAACGACACAACTATAGCAAACATTGGAACGTGTGCAAACAAACACTTTCACCGGCGCCCGCGCACGCGACGACCGGTCCCAGGTTCGATTCCCGATAACAGCACTCTTAATGAGAATACCAGTTAATTGATTTATTGCAATAGAAAATGTGCTGAGTATTAGAAAATTGGTATAAATAAATTATTTTGTGGCGCACTAGTTTGACAATATTAATTCAGTTGTTACGGTATGTGGCATCATTTTTATTATAATAATTATCATCATCATCATTTCAGCCAAAAGACGTCTACTGCTGGACATAGGCCTCCCCAAGCACCGTCATTTCGACTGGTTCTGTGTTTCCGCATCCAGCGGATTCCTGCGGCCTTCACAAGGTCATCGGTCCACCTTGTGGGAGGCCTTCCAAAGCTACGTCTTTTGGTACGCGGTCGTCATTCCAGAACCGCGAAGAAAAACAGCAAACAGCTGATCCCTTTATGTTCGCATATCTCGTCAAAATGTAGGGATCAGCTGTTTTTTTTTCGCGATTTCAGATTTGGTCCCATAGTAAAAGTTGTTCATAATTATGAGTACAATTGTGCGTTAATTCCGGGACATTTTGTATACATAATAAATAATTACTATTGTCCTGACTGATTCATCAACGCAGAGCCTAAACCGCTGGGGCTACATACTTGAAATTTTGCACACATACCTACGGGAGCACTAAGAAAGGGTTTTTGGAAATTCGACCTTTAAGGGGGTGAAAAGGAGGGATTTTTTTGTATGAAATTTCTTATTCCTTGAGTTAATAAACTTAAAACTTGGCACGAATACTTAGTAAATTACAAAGTTTTTAATTTTTTGTTTTTCTAAACTGCCCCCTAAAGGGATATTGGGGGATGTCATAGTTTGTATGGAAGAATTTCAACGCGCGGTCGGATTAACTCGAAACTCAGTATTCATACTTAAGACCGAAAATAAAGAATAACGTGTATCGGGGTTTTCCGATAATCTTCCCCTAACGGGGTTGAAAGAGGCAGTCAATTTTAAAATTTAGGAGAAAGTACGAAATCCACGCCGACGAATCGCGGGGGTTCAGTTTTTTATACCATGACAATATGAGCTTTTCTCCTTCACTCATATAACTCACCAATAGAAAGGCTGGAAATAATTATAAGGGCTGAAAATAATTAATTATAACCATAATTAAAATAAACTCCAACACCAAGTACGCACCCTTCTCCTATAAAATGTGTTCAAAACATTTCACAATCCAAAGATGTCCGTTGTTTATTAGCAGTTAGTAATTGAATACCGATCAGCACTTAATTACGAAAAGTTTCGACGTAAAGACAGGACAATGGAGGATCACGTTACCCGCTATCGTTTTACAGATTAGGAAGATTAGCTCAATGTTTTGCTAACTTTAAGTATTGTTTTTGAAGGACGCTATCTTTCCAATTTGTCTATCTAATCGGGAATGTTTATTTTAATCGTTGAAAGAATTGTATGCGTAGTGGAAGAAATGTGGTCTTTTATTGCCTTTATACAAAGGCTTGCAACTGTAAGCTTACTTTCTTGCTGGAGCTACTTACCTAAAAAGGGTCGTATCTTTTGGCATCTCTTGGGGTGGACATCACTTCAGTGAAACGACTTTTCTGTGTTAATTTTGTACTAATATGGAGTAGTTTTACATGCAGGGGGTCTACTCCGAACCATAAATCCGAAATATCGGCCGAACGTTTTCTACTACATTTTTTTCTATTTCGTTCGGTCGGTTCGAATCCATCCTGACATCAAAATGAAGTTTGGTTGGATCCGAACCGACCGAACAAAATAGAAGTGAAGTGTATATGTATACTTTGTATACAAAACTTACAGTATATTACTATATAAGATAATAATATAGATAAGTCTTAGTCATCCTCGAAAAGGACATTGTTGAGTTTACAGAAAATAGGTGCGGAAGCATTTGAGAGAAACATTTGCCCCCCCTCCCCCCTAGATTCACGCCTGTTTACATGGTAATGGCTCGGACGTTATGGTGCCGGGCGAACTGTTATATGTTAAATGATACACCGTTAGACTTTTCACTGTTGTCTATTCATAAGAGTGAAGTCAAAGTTGCATTATTCCGTGCATATTGTACTTCATTCTACGCGTGTAACCTGTGGGATCATTTTACAGTAAAGGCGTACAGCCCCCTTCGAGTCCAACACAACAACGCGTTTCGGGTGCTGATGGGGTTGCCGCGATTTTGTAGTGCTTCAGGGATGTTTGCAGAAGCCCGCGTAGATTGCTTTTATACAATAATGCGTAAGAGATGCGCATTCCTGGTAAAAATGATCTCCGGCCGATTGGATTGCGCGATCGTTAACCGGTGCTGCAAAATTTCTGCTGGATGCAAAGCGTGATTCAGCATTACTTTATTTGTATTTAATTTAAGTTGCTAACATAGGTATAAGTCAAATTGTTACTTGAATAAATAATTGAATTATTATTATTACTTATTATTCATATCAACACCAGTCAGGGCCGGGAGGCCGACTTGTCAACCTATCTTGTGTTTTCACATTTCCATCTTTAAAATCAATGCTTGTCTTCATAAACCATTAAAGCTGCGAAGGTTGCATGTTTGCGGCACGCTCGGTTACCAAACCATACTGTCCTGTGTCTAGCTACTATCTTTCCTTATCTCCAATCTTTTCCCCTTTATCCTTTGCACAGCCATACGGTCCAAAAAATTGCTCATACCAATTTTTCTCTTGATCCCCTGATCAAGATCATCGTTTGTCAGTTTTAGCTGTTCGTTTTCTCATTTCTCCTTTTGCAAAACACCAAATTTTGTTCAAGAATTATCACAGAAACGAAATAAATCGGATCCGATCAACATCAACGCTTCACACAGTATCACATTACAGCTTAGCCCACACAATACGAGAATAGATAGTCCATCAAACGAACAATTACTCAAAGCAAAATAATTAACAAAACAATAGTGATAAATAAACTGCTTGCATTACGAAGAGGCGGTTCCAGTCACCATACATCTGATCTCCAACTCCTTATACAAACTTATTTTTGCATCTCTGAAGTTTCACCTTCACGGAATAGTATACCATATTGCGATGCAGTAAGGAGTAGTGTGGCAGTTTTTGGAGTTTGTGAAGTGTATAGTTATGTTGGTAAAGGTATAAATCGAGTGTTGGCATATGAATACGGGTGCGCACAATGCAATGTCCTCGCCAGTCGAAAGACGACGTTCGCGTAAATAAGAAAGTAACCTATCAACCCTATCTTTTTAGCGATTTAGCTAAATAGTGGTAGTTTGGTGGGGTGGAGTGGCTTTTTAGAATGTATTTTGGGGAAAAAAAAAAAATATTTGTCCAGAAATCTACCTATGATTTTTTCGTCAAAACACTTTTTTTCAATAACAGCAATACCATAGGATATTGTTGCATTGTAAAGGTTTAAAAATTAAAACTATCACAATCAAAACAATTCTGTGATGAACAACAGAACAGTTTTTAAAATTAACTATTTTATTTTCACGCGTTTTTTATTAAATAAGTAACACAATCAATATTATTTATTATACTTATTTTGTTACAGCCAATTACGTTTATTCCATTTATTTATTTCACAAATATATTAAACGTTTTTTGAACCACTCAACAGTTTTCTATTCCGCCCAAAGACTAAAAGAGAAAACAATTAGTGGGTGTTCTCAAAACTGCTATAAATTAGCTCTATCTTCTGTTCTGTCCCATAAAACGCCATAGCTATGGTCTTTACTGCACACGAGCTTCACTTTATACACTCCATGGTACGAATTAAATTTTAGCGATAAAACCATTGTGGCTTCTTCAAAATTTTGTGAGACAATTCTTTGAAGTTTCTAAACTGCAAAGGATTCTTCGGAGTGATTAGTATAAAATGTGTGCTAGATTTTTGGTATAATAATTTAACATGCCCATAGGTATATGTATATATATGTATCATACATCCACTTTTTGATAAAAAATCATAGATTAATGGACATGACGAAAAATTATGGCCGTAATTTTAATCGGGATCTCTCTCCGATCGTCTCGGATTGCCGTCCCATCGGACTATGAGAGTGATGGAAGAGAGAGTGCACCTGTGTTTGCGCACGCGCTTGTGCACTCTAATATCTCCCGCGCCGAAGGCTGCTCTCCGCTGAGATTGGTCGCCATGGCTGAATTCGGAGGACTATTACGCCTATGGACGTGTAGTGTCCCATAGAGTGTTAATTAAAATCTGTACATCTATACAAATAAGTAAAATTAAAGTGTCTGCTTGTAATGTCAAAATAACAACTTTTTACTAAATACGTAAGAAAGTTTATACGGTACTTATAACAAAAAAGCAAATCATAAAATTTTTGTCAGTCTGTCTGTTTGTTCCGTCTAATCTCCGAAACGGCTTGACCGATTTTGACGGGACTTTCATTAACACATAGCTGATGTTATAGGGAGTAACGTAGGCTACTTTTATTTTAGAAAAATAATTAGGGTTCCGCGCAAAATAATTAAAACCCATAAAATTGTGAACAAAAAGTCGGATTTGAAAAATTATTTTTGCATTTGGTAGCCCAATTCTCGAGGATAGTTATATGCTATTTGACATCACGCTACGACCCTTAGGAGCCGAACAAAAAGAAAAAAGAAAGAACGCCAAGCGAAAACGAAGTAATAACGCGGGCGGGCGATGCAACGCGGCGGGTGGGGGGACGAGGGAGTTTTATTAAAATGTTGCTGTTATTTTAGTATACTGTGTATCTTACGACTTTCACGCGAACGAAGTCACGGGGCACAGCTAGTTAAGAATAAAGTAATCGGATTATTCTGATTTAGTACGTTCATGTGGAGGAGCTCGTGGCTAAATAATAACAGCCGCACGGGTCGATCCATCAGGTTAAGCTACGCTTGCCGGGGTTGTCCGTGGATGGGTGACCATCTTTACATACCGAGACTCCTCCGTGCCTCGGAAAGCCCGTTAAGCCGTTGGTCCCGGCTGTCATTCGTAGATCTTTGACAGTCGTTACGGGTCGTCAGAAGCCCGAAAGTCTGACAACCAGTTTAACCAAGGGGTATCGTATTACCCAGTTACTGGGTTGTGGAGGTCAGATAGGCAGTCGCTCCATGTAAAATACTGGTATTCAGCTGCATCCGGTTAGACTGGAAGCCGACCCCAACATAGTTGGGAAAAGGCTAGGCAGATTGATTGAGTACGTTCATGTGCAAGTACCTGGGTAGAAAAACCATTCAATGCCTTTTACGACAGCCTCTAAATAGAGTACCCTAATTTGTCCACAACACACCATTTTCTATCGATAACATAACATAACTTCACGCCTTGTTTCCCCGAAGGGTTAGGCAGAGGTGTACCTATAGTACACCCACATTTCCATTTTTTTTCTATCGATAATTAGTCGCTATTTAAAGTAAAATACAAACTAACTTGCAAAAACTCCAACTGCGAATACACTTCCACTCCAACTGCGAATACACTTCCACTCTAACTGCGAATACACTTCCACTCTAACTGCGAATACACTTCCACTCTAACTGCGAATACACTTCCACTCTAACTGCGAATACACTTCCACTCTAACTGCGAATACACTTCCACTCTAACTGCGAATACACTTCCACTCTAACTGCGAATACACTTCCACTCTAACTGCGAATACACTTCCACTCTAACTGCGAATACACTTCCACTCTAACTGCGAATACACTTCCACTCTAACTGCGAATACACTTCCACTCTAACTGCGAATACACTTCCACTCTAACTGCGAATACACTTCCACTCTAACTGCGAATACACTTCCACTCTAACTGCGAATACACTTCCACTCTAACTGCGAATACACTTCCACTCTAACTGCGAATACACTTCCACTCTAACTGCGAATACACTTCCACTCTAACTGCGAATACACTTCCACTCCAACTGCGAATACACTTCCACTCTAACTGCGAATACACTTCCACTCCAACTGCGAATACACTTCCACTCCAACTGCGAATACACTTCCACTCTAACTGCGAATACACTTCCACTCTAACTGCGAATACACTTCCACTCTAACTGTGAAACTTCACCTCAGTACGGAGAAACTTCCGATATTACTTGTTAGATATTAATTAACACATGCCGCTGGCGTCCTCTATAAATCTCCCGTGTCGATCTGTCGATATGTCGATGTCGATAAAAGTTGACGCGCGGCCGACCGAGAACTACACTAGTGGACACTGTTTTACCGGCTTTATAGATTTAGACTTAGTTAATATTCTAGGGCTAAATATAGACTAGACTATGTTTAGGTACTAGATTGAGGTGTGGATTTTTGATTCTAGTTTTGTTCTGTTACAGGCTCGCAAACAGATCGACTTCCCGCCCGATTAAAAATGGACCATTTGGGTATTTTCAAGAGTAAGATGAAGCTGCAATTTGCTGCAAATGTTCTTGATTTACTCTCTACTTCAACTTAGTGCATATTCTGAGGGCTTGGACAAAACATTCATAAGCGATAACGAATATGATTGAAAAGTAAAATTGTATTACTTTGACACAAAATACCGAATAGCTTATGTCAAACCAGCGTGCTAATAGCGTAACATATTTATTTACAAATAACAATGATTTAAATTTTGACAATTCAACCACATTCATTGGGTGGTTTACGCTGTCGGGCAGACGAACTTTTCAAACATATAAAGCAATGGATTAGCAATTTCCTAAAAAATCCGTCAATTTGTGATTGAAAGTGTGTTTCGCAATTAGGGTTCGTTTAAAAGCGACTGCCATTTCTCTAAGCTCTGGTAATTTTACCAAGTGGACATTTTTTCAAAAATAAGATCCAGTTTTCAGTAATTTTCTTCATTAGAGGGGAAATTGTTACAAAGAACTTGCTTCTGAGACTAAAGTAACCTGATGAACCGGAACTTCATGATTTATAAATAGAATAATAGTTCGTACATCTGAAAGCCACAGAATCCGATGTGGCCTTAATAATTCAGTGTAGTGTCGGCATGGCGTCGATAATAGTTGTCACCGGTAGCGGACGGCATGCGGCAGCGCCAGCCTAGCATTGCGCACACGCACGGTAAAATAAACGTGCCTATAGCTAGTTTAATGTAAGGAAGCGATTTTTATGTGAACATTATGGCATAAATCTTTACGCTAAGAACTAGTAGGGAGAGATAATTAGAGATTGATGATCATAGTAGTGGTGCCAAGGAAATGCCCTTGATGTAACTATATCCTATACAACATGTCCCGGAATTAACGCACAACCTCTTAAGGGGTCATTGTACTCATCATTATGAACAACTTTTACTATGGGACCAAACATGAAATCCCGAAAAAAAATCAGCTGTTCATTTATGTTCGCATAACTCGTCAAAATATAGAGAACATCTGATTTTTTTTCGCGATTTCAGGTTTGGTCCCATAGTAAAAGTTATTCATAATGATGAGTACAATGACCCCTTAAGAGGTTGTGCATTAATTCCCGGAAACGTTGTAGGTACTTGATACATGACACTGACTGTTCTTTTGTTCAGAAATAAACATAGGTAATGATTTTAACCATACAGCTGAGACCAAGCTTTTCATAGGACTGGGTTATCAAAATAAATTTGACGTTGAGACTCGCAGTAGCACAATTAGCCTATAACGTTCCACTGCTGGAACAGGCCTCCTCTCAGTGAGAGGGAGTGGGCCGTAATCCACCACGCGGGCCCAGTGCGGGTTGGTAGATGTCACATATCTTCGAATTTTTGTTTCTAGGAGATGCTGGTTTCCTCAAGATGTTTTCTTTCACCGTTTTCAAAGCAGTAGTGATGAGACTTGCAGTACCTTGCTGTATTATCATAATTTTTAATATAATGTAGGACATTCGTGGTAAACAAAAACTAGTACAGTCACATCAAGTTGTCATCCGTCGACACACATTCAGGATAAATATAATAAAATGGCGAAGTGCTTTTCAACGTATTTGGAAATTAACGTTTATAACCGGATATTATTAACTGGATTCGTGCATTAAACATGACGATAAATTTTATTGTAATCCTTCCTTTCGCACGATCCGTTATGGGCTTATTGATGAACTACTTATTTTTTTGTTAATTATTTGTTTGAGTAGGTATAATTAAAATCAAAGTATTCCAGATGATAAGGAGATCCTTAAGGTGACGATAACCGACTTTTAAAGATTTTAAACTGAAGATCACGTCTAAACGAGTAGTGTTAATGATTTGGAAAAAAATATATGTTAAATTAGAGCATTTTTTTGACAACTGAATATATAAATATTTTAGATTATGTTTATATTACATACTGTAATTAATTTGTAAAGTTATGTCTAACGCGGATGAAAAACTGAGAATCACGCAAAAACTATAAAGCGTATTTTTATGAAATCTTCACCATTTTAAAGGTAATTTAAATATTTATCTTTTAGTATACGTGTTTTAATTTAATACCTTTTGTTTTGTGCTTATTAGATTAATAATGCCTCTAATTTGGGACAGCGCTCTTTGATGGGCGAGTCCTATTACTGGGTGGACGTACGACGCGTTGCGTGAGCTCAGCACAGAACACGCAAGCTATGCATTCAAGGCTGTTGGCATACCTATATCTGTGTCTTAAGTAGTTGATTATTGAAATCTAGCATGTATTTTGTAGGTTACTTTTTCTATGTCTTAGTAATCTCTCAGAGAATCTAAAACGCAGGGAACTGGGTTCTTACTTGGGTATCTATTGTCGGTACATTTTTTTTAAAATAATTAAATGCTTAGCTGCGAGTTGAACCCTTATCGAAGGTTCCATATATTATTTTATTCCTACAAGGTTTCCATCTTTTTTGCGGGGCGCGTAACCCTTAAAACGATAATTACAAAAAACAATTAGAAAAATTGTATAACCTCAAAACAATTTCTAACGTAAAAAAAAAACACAAAATCCAAACTACAGTTACAACTGCAAAATCTATCATTAAAATGATCCACTACTTTCACAGAAACTACCGCTTGCACATCAATAATACATGTATCTCGTTCGCAAACATCAGATATACATAATGAATGTACATATGAATATACATGCTGATATAAAGGGTTTTCTAATCAAAACTTTGTTATTTATAGCTAACTGGTCGAATTGATTTGCATTTACTGGTCTAGTGATAAGTGGGTTTAAGATGTAGCTTTAACTTGGCAGGGTAAATGGTGGAAAAACAGTTATTATTTAGACAATGAGGCGATTTATCTTCTGACTTTTTTGTGGTACCTACGACAGATTACTGATAAGATCTACATGAACTTCGTTAAGTTTGGGACAGGGTCAATGTCAGTCTAGAAAAAATATTTATGAGCATACTAATGTCCGGATACTATAATTTACGGACCGTTATTCGTTAATATTAAGACTCTTGTATCTTTACCAATAATGAAGCAAAGTCCTCATAGCTTTGGATAGTAGATAGACCCTTCCATATGGAAGTAGCTATCACTGGTAAAAATAGCTTAAGACTCTATTTATATGCTCAGTTTGCCAATAAAAAATGTAACAAGAGGAGCTCGTGGCTAAGTAATAACAGCCGCACGGGTCGATCCATCAGGTTAAGTTACGCTAGCCGGGGTTGTCCGTGGATGGGTGACTATCTTTACGAGTACATACCGAGACTCCTCCGTGCCTCCGAAAGCACGTTAAGCCGTTGGTCCCGGCTGTCATTCGTAGATCTTTGACAGTCGTTACGGGTCGTCAGAAGCCCGAAAGTCTGACAACCAGTCTTACTAAGGGGTATCGTATTACCCAATTACTGAGTTGTGGAGGTCAGATAGGCAGTCGCTCCATGTAAAATACTGGTATTCAGCTGCATCCGGTTAGACTGGAAGCCGACTCCAACATAGTTGGGAAAAGGCTAGGCTGATTGATTGACCATTGGTAATAAAAACGATTCGTTTTGTTTAAAAAAGAAAGTGGGTACCAATTCGATATT
This sequence comes from Fissipunctia ypsillon, assembly GCA_947568875.1. NCBI lineage: Eukaryota > Metazoa > Arthropoda > Insecta > Lepidoptera > Noctuidae > Fissipunctia > Fissipunctia ypsillon. Next base: position 17,081,083 of record OX387660.1, on the reverse strand, counting down.
TTGGCCGCAGTAGACCAAACAAACACTTCGTCCGCGGAATTCCTATAACTTTTCGGATCGCACGCACATGAGACTTTTTTGACAATTTTAGTAGCAGCCGTATTCAACCGGGCGAATTCCCGAACTTCTTTTTTTTAAACAAGCTGGATGCACTTTCTGTTACGTTAAGAGTACCACCGATTACGGCCGATTTATCTTGGCGAGTCTGAATATAGGCATAACGAAATTTCGCGCATGTTCTCTCGCTCACACTCGCCTCATGTCACCATTTAGTTCCTAAAACATGTTACTGCGCAGCCTTCTGAGCGATGTTCGGACTAGCCAAGACAAATCGGCCGTACTGTAAGTTATCATATGAAAACAGTGACAGGATTCGTCGTAACTGAACCTGATCACTACAGTAGCTAAACTAACAGAGCGACACAACGCGGTGCAGTACGCGCGATACACAAACACTCGACGTGTTAACACGGCGTGCCTCCAGCGGCAGTTGACGTTATTAACTATTACCCTGCAGTTTTAATCAGCAAAGCTACGGTTTTCTAGAAGAGCGGTCATAAAATTATGGCACTGAGATTTGACTTTACGCTGTCAAAAACCGCTCTTAGAAACCACACCAACTTTTTTTTTTTTGTGGATGGGAAATCATCAAATGACTTCTCCCGCTCTGAGCGGAGCGGGAGGGCGTGTCAGACTTTTACTGACTAAAACCCACCAGTGTTCCTTCTGTTGCCTGTGCCGGGGCCACGGTAACTCTTTCGAACATCCCGCAACCCCGGCTGGAACCACGCCAACTTACTTTCATAAATATCATACATAAATTGACGTCATTCGACGGTTAATAGCGGACGCTATGTGGCGGCCATTGCATTCTTACGACACCCTATCTTAAAGAGTCTACCAGACACTTCTACCCGTCCCATGGTAGAGGAAATCTAAGAGGATTTGCACATGAAAAAAGCTGGGACCGTCAGATGCACGAATTTGCATCATAATGGTTACTTCATACCATTTTGGTAAAAATATGCATACACTCTTTTCTAGATGATAAAACGATTGCAAAATGAAATTACTCTATCTAAAACAAACCATTATAAAAATAATATAATATGGAACAGTAATTCAAGTATAAAATATGAAAATATGAATACACAAATAATACATCTACATACTTTAATAAAATAAAATATATAATTAATTTAATAATAATATACTTATAATTAATCTAATTAAGTACATAATTTAATATATATATTATGGCAAATACTTCTAAGATTTTCATGGTAATTACCTATTCTTATGCAACACAAAATAATTAAACATAAATAATATGCTACCCCTATGTACACAAACATAACATATATATATATATAATTATATACACAATGATACACATCTAATAATTTATATTGATTTTATTAAATTGCTATTCAGCCCTCTTCCTCTCTCCTAAATTTTTGCGTGCCCGACAGGGTCCATATTGATCTGTGACTTGTTTTTTACCATCTCTGTAACATATGGAATGCAATAACAAATTGAGTATTGAGTATTAAATCGCACAACTGCGAAACATTACACGTATCTATGTTTATCCTACCAGTGAACCTAAGAAAACCGTGACAGGATTCGTCATAACTGACCCATCACTACAGTAGCTAAACTACAAGACACACCGCGGTGCAGTACGCGACCTACACAAACGCGTGACGTGTTATCACGGCGCACTTACAGCAGCAGTTGACGTACTTAACTATCAACCTGTAGTTTTAATCAGTAAGAGTCTGACAGACACCTCTGCCCGCCCCAGTGTTGAAGAAATCTAAGAGAATTTGCACATGAAAAAATATTTTCTTAAATATTTTTGTTACAAATTAACTTAAATAATTTGTGAAATAAATGGACTGTAATACTGTCTGAAATTAACGACTTTATTATACCTATGTATTTATTTATTATTTTTAAAAAAAGCTGTGATAGAGAGGTGCACAGATTAACATCGTAATGGTTACTTTTTACCAGTTCGGTATGGAACCCTAAAAGCGTGCATACACTTCTTTATAAGTGAACAACATTACACGTATCCATATTCTATCAGTGAACCTAAGAAAACAGTGACAGGATTCGTCATAACTAAGGCTACAGTAGCTAAACTAACAGACCGACACACCGCGGTGCAGTACGCGCGCTACACAAACACTCGACGTGTTAACACGGCGTGCCTCCAGCGGCAGTTGACGTTATTAACTGTCATTGTTTACTTTGTAATTGATGAGGTACGTATGTAGCGTGTACCTAAGCGCTTTTCGTGTCGCTAGAATTTTTTCCAGTAGCAACGGCTGGGACTTTCGAGTTGTAAGGTCGTGAGCTCGAACCCCGGCAGGCGCTTTACTTTGTGTAAATATTTTCTTCACCATTGCTCTCAAAACTGTGAAGAAAAACATCGCGAGGAAACCGGCATGTCCTAGAAACAAAAAAATCGAAGTCATGTGACATCTACCAACCCGCACTGGGCCCGTGTAGTGGATTACAGCCGACTCCCTCTTGAAGAGAGGAGGCGTGTGTAGGCTGATTACCATATGCTATACAACACGTCCCGGAATTAACGTATAACCTCTTAAGGAGTCATTGTAGTCATCATTATGAACAACTTTTACTATGGGACCAAACCCGAAATCACGAAAAAAAATCAGCTGTTTATTTTACATTTATGTTCGCTAACTCGTCAAAATTTTTTTTTTTCTACAATGATAATGATGAATATATAGTATAAAGTCTTCTATTGTTCTAAGATAATGGGTTTCAAAACAGAAGTGATGCACTGTCTGTAAAATAGACTGCAGTTATATTTCTATAATTTAAAAACTAACAATCTTAAACTAATAATAATAATATGTACAAGTATATAAAAAAGGAGGGGACATAATCAGAGGGCATCAAAAAATTCATCCGCATCGCTGTCAACAGGAAAAGTGCCCAGAAGGCTGGCAGCATTGCCACGTTGTATGGCAGCATTGGCACGTTCTTTGGCCAAAAAATAGGCCAGCCCTCTGGTCACGTGTGGAGTCGACCAACCGCCTGGCGATGTCTCGAAAAACTAAGTGGGCAGTCGGACCCCATGGCCCAAGTATTTCAACCCCAAACGGCTAGAATATATAAGTCCCAATAAAATTGGAGTATTTGCGCCGTTTGACTGCAGTTTAAATAATATTGATCAACAACTGGATTGATATCAAAATACACTATTCCACTAAACTACATCCAAATTTATCAAGATACTTTCTCGTCATCACACAGCATTCAATTTCACCTAAGACACAGTCTAACTACACCAGTACAACCAACCATAACATAAAAAACCCTTGCATATCAATCCTGCAACGGAACTGCATACATTAAGTCCCAAACATCAATCAATTGTGACTCTCAAGCTAACGAGTGCGTTTTCTCCGAGACACACATATGCATAGAGAAACCATAATTTAGACATTGGCCCACTCACTAACTCATAGTAGACTGGCGACAGGTTGATTTGGCATGTACACAAATAATACTAACCTACATGCATATATGCGGGTAAGGGTGTGTTCAGTACAGTGTATCTTTGCTTCCTGGCTACGTATTTTTTGTATCAGTGTCACACATGGGATCCAATTAATTAGGCAGTGCAAGAGAGTAAAATTACTGAAGAAGGTTAGGACCAAAGAATTCCTGACACCGCTAGCAGGAAATATGGAGGATGATCTGAATAAGAGCGATCAAACTCTGTTGTCCTGAAAGGATCTGGGGGTCTACACCCTTAGTCCGTCAACGAAGTTACGGGCCCGTCAGAAAGTAGTTAATCCGTCAAAACAAGTGTAAAATTAAAATTTTCGGACGGGCAAAAACACATGCGGCGTAGGGACAACTGTAAAATTATGTTGTCATTCATTATTAGTTCGGAAACCGAACTAATACATTTTGGTAGGAATCATATTGGATAATAAATAATACAAATATATATTATACAAATCCTACTAATAATACAGTGTACTTTATATTTATTTGTAATATCTGTGTATACCTACCTGGTTTAAGTACTTACTTACTCATTTGCATAGGTTTCACATCACGTTTCTAAATCCACAGCTATTTTGACAGCGACAATATCGCCATTATTTAGGCTCATGCCACTTCAGGGCAACTCCTTAAGAAGGAATCAAGGTCGGACCACTATCGCGCACAACTCGCTTAATATGGAGCAGACGCTGTACAATTCCGTTAAATACATGCTGATTGTATTTACGTAATGGTACTTAAGTAGTACATACAATGTGAAGACAATCAATGTAGGTAAGTGGTAAGGACCAGTTTCGTGATCTGTGATCCGGGAAAAAGATCACAAATGGGAATTTCACTCTGATTTTTAATAAAACACGTCTGTCTAGCCATGGGTGTGCTTATAACTCCAAAACCACGTAGCCGATTCACATCTCTTTTCTTCAGTTCATAGATATGTTTCTGACTAGTTGTAGATTGCATTATGCCCAAAAGAACAGCTTGCATCTTTCAAATTAAGATATTAAGAATTTTTTTGTCTAGTTTCAGCTTTTTACTGAATTTTCTCTAAGATATGCCTGACTAAACATGTCAGCAAATCCCAAAAAATGCACATCATTAATACTGTAGACAATCATAAACATTACATGATTGATTACCAAACCTATTAAGAATTACAAGGAAAAATGGTATGCCAAATATCGCGTAGCGTGCATGCGTGAAAAATATTCAAAAATACGGCTCACCACAGGTGGTCTAAATAGCGTCTTCAAAAGAAAGGGGGCGAGTGAAGTACAAAGAATCCCTTGTAATATGCACCCTGCGTTTTTCTCAAGGGATCGATTTTATAATCAGCAAGATTTGACAAATATGTGGATAATATCGTGGGTGAATAAATGGGTAGTATCATAGTGATTTCTTTCTCATGTCGATGGGTAAGTAGCCAAGTTTTTTTTTTTTTTTTGTTAATATTTATTTTGTTCTACAAGAACTACTATTTGAAATACAATCGCTTTGGCTGAAGATTATCTTCTTCCAAGTTACACCTGCTTTTTGGCTAGTTTAACACAGCTGCATTTTTACGATTCTGTTTCAGGATATGGCAAAAATTAAGCTCATTTTGCTACTAACATGTTACATATACTTTTTTTTTTTGTGGATGGGAAATCATCAAATGACTTCTCCCGCTCTAGGCGGAGCGGGAGGGCGTGTCAGACTTTTACTGACTAAAACCCACCCGTGTTCCTTCTGTTGCCTGTGCCGGGGCCACGGTAACTCTTTCGAACATCCCGCAACCCCGGCTGGATGTTATATATACTTGCCCTATTAATTATAATATTGACACCACTCTCGTTGTTTCCTATTAAAATCAAAATTTTCACAGCCACCATCTTGGATTTACATTTTAACGTCACTGTCGGCTTTAACACCCTCGAAAACCATGAAAACGACACCCATGACGAAAAATTTCGCAGCCGCCATCTCGGATTTACATAGAAAGAAAGTATGAATTCGGAAGTATGAACGCTTTTTCGCGTGACGATTTTTTCCAGTTTACTCCTACCGCAAGCCACGTAAAAAACTTCGTTCCAATAAAGTATAACTGCTGTAATAACTGCCTCTTTGGTCTAGCTAGCTCAGCACGCAAGGACTACTGCCGAGCTTGAGGTCCTGGGTTCAATTCCCAGGTCGTGCAAAGTGTTTCCATTAGGACTTTCTCAGTAGCAGCGTGGAGTCTGGATTTATGTCTGATTGATGGCAATAGGCTCCCACCCTATAACATGCGATTTGAACATAAATGGCGAAATGTGGTGCCGCGTGCTGTTATGGTACTTAATAAAGTGGCCTTCTATCTCAAAAGTCCTCCAAGAATGCAAGTCAAGTGCAGTCTAATAAAGGAATCAGGGGCGAAGCGTTCATACAACCCGATTCCTATCGGCTTCCCTACGGAACAACCACTCTTCTTAACGTCCACTATTGCCAAATAATATGGTACACCTGTGTGTGTAACTGTGTATCACATCATAATTATATTTAATACCAGTTTAATTAATACATCATACGATTAAAAACCTACAGTTTCTTGTCTATGTTTATGAGAACTGAACAAATTTTTCTTCGACTTCCCTCTAATACTAACTAAAACCTCGAATAATAACTAAAATAGCAACTTCAAATTACGTGCGCATTCCTTCATTAATACCGCGTGAGTGTGAACAGCACCTAGCTGCGCGGTAAATAACAATCTGTGCAAACGAGCAGCGTTGATGTTGATACAGCGGTGTCCACAAATCACGGCCGACACCGTGGACACACGATGTGTGCTCGAGTGTGTCCGGCGTTGTGTCCGACACTCCACCGAATATAACAGTTGGTGTTGTTTTTGAAGTGTGGTGCTGGTTGTTGTTTTTGTTAGAAACTATTTAAATGTATTCGATTTCTTTAAAGACCAACGACTCCATATCGATTTCAACATTATAATTTGATCTAGTTTTTAGATTTTTACCAAAACATCTTGTAGTTTTGCAGGTATGATACATTGCCATTAGCCATGCCTATTTTGAAATAATTAAAGGTTTATTTCTGAGAATTTCATACATCATAGAAATGAATTCCTGTATTATTTTTGTTTGACTTATGCCCCGTTCGATTGTGTCAAGTGTCGAGTGTCGCCAGTGCGCGAGCGCGACACTATCGTGACAAAAGGTTAGCCCTCTACAGTATACATGCCATTGTCTCAATGTGATATGATTATTTGCTAATCCTGCATACCGCAGGTGGATTTATTGGGACAGTCGATAAGTGGCCCGTTTGAACGGCAGTATTTAATTTATCAAAATTTTCAGAAAGGATATAATTAATTTATTGATACTCTAAAAACTTTTTGGTCTATTAATCATGATCGATTTTTTAAATGAGCCACTTTTAAAATTTCGGGCCTTTTTAAAGTTGGTAACTAAGCTAGGGCACCCCGGCAAAATGGGTTGTTAAGCGAGCGATGCGAATTTGGGATCACAAAAAGCACTTTTTTAGGAAATCAAATTAGGAATTATTTGAGGATCCATTATTAAATACAAGTCTTTTCAAAATATTAATTGAGTTCTCCTCGTGTAAAATCCGAGCCGCTAGTTAGATATGGTATTACACGTAGGAAGTTTGAGTGTTTGTTAGATACTATTAAATATTTAACTAAGTATTTCTTGTCGTTTAAACATTGTTGTCTCTATAACATTGTTTCATTTAAACCACTCATTGTTAATAATCATAATTTTCGCAATATTAGCAATGTCCTAAGCAATAGAATATCAAGATTAGTTAGGTTAATAACGACTTAGCATAGTACAACATTTATCTCTGGTACACATCGCTCGCCTGCCTTATTTTCTTTCCTAAACCAAGTTTGTTTACCACTACTAATGTCCAAGCAAGTTCTTTATCTTGAGAAATTTATTCGCACTCGCCAATCAGTTTTGCATACGACACGTTAGCTGTCCGCATCGTAAACCAGTGGTAGGGCCGTTACTCATAATGTTATGATAATCCATCGAGTGGTCCGTGTACGAGTGACTTGCGCCACTCACTCGCCCTGTGTAAACGAGGCTTAAGTAAACTTTAGACAGAGCTATTGTTAACCAAAGTGCAAATGAAGTGGTATGGTTTGACTTGAAATGATTTATGGTCAAAAAGTTTGCATTTGCTATGGATTGTCCAGGTGTGCAGTGTTTGGGATATTTTTGCATCAATTAACAATGTGCGCTACGTTTGTTTTCATATCGTGAGCTGAGGGCCAACCACCACCTCTTACAGCAGTATTATTTTTAGGTTACTTCAGTGTGAGAAAGAGATGGAGCTATACAGGACGTCTAGCTATGTATTCGCGTAACTTATATTTCAATTTATACAATATAGTTTGAAAGAAAAAAATAAAATACGTTTATTTGCCGTAAACATGACGCCAAGAACGAACACAAACGTAAAGAAGAAGAAATTGGGGGAAATATGCGTCACATTCACGCAAAACGGCCATTGCCGCAGCAAAAGTAAGTTTAAATATAATTCCTCATTTTTTTTCAATTACCAACAACATTTGAAACAACTCGATATTGAAATAAAATCGATACCAGTGATGCTCTCAATTTCATCGAATGTTATTCTCTTCATATCGATATTTAACCGTTATTCCATGAATGATCGATAGTATTCTTCTTCCGTACATAGTAACATCACTTTACATAATCTAACAGTGAACTGTCCTCCAATATTTCATATGCCATATGCTTAGCAGCCCCATATTTCAACCTGGAGTCGTAATCAGCATTTCAAAGGAGTTGTCTGCTCATAAATACGATGAATTCGTATCAAGCACACACGGCTTTGCATGCTAAGATGACGGTAAGTTATACTTCGGTAGGCGCAAATCTGGTAGGATTTGCTGTTAGGTCGGAATTTAATATTTTGGTGAAGCTTGCTTTGTAATAGAGGGGCTCGTGGCTAAATGATCAGCCGCACGGATCGATCGAAGGGTTACTTCGCGGTCGGTTCGTGTGTGACCATCTATTACATATAGAAACCCCTCCGTGGCTCGGAAAGCACGTTGTTAAGCCGTTGGTCCTGGCTGTCATTTGTAAATCTTTGATAGTCGTTATGGGTAGTCAAAAGCCCAAAAGTCTGAAAACCAGTCTTGCCAAGGAGTATCGTGTTACCAAGTAACTGAGTTGTGGAGGTCAGATAGGCAGTCGCTCCATGTAAAATACTGGTATTCAGCTGCATCTGGTTAGCCGGGAAGCCGATCCCGACATAGTTGGGAAAAGGCTAGGCAGACGATGATGATGAGACCCAGCTGCTGGGAGAAACAGTCAGAAGGTATCAAGTTTCGATGTGAGAATTTTAAACAGAACTACGTCATTTCCGGGAAGAAACAAACAACCCGTTTCATCCTGTCAGTGATGTACATATCGACCCTTTTCAGGTAGAACATGGTAAGCGACATTTTACACTTTTTACAGGAAAGGGTTTTTTCTTTCCTAATTAACGATGTTGTGTTATATGATGATAATTTCTTCCAACAATAAAGTCGTGTAAATTGAAAATAAAATTTAAGAGTCATCGCGACATGATGTAAAACTGTCTAATTAAGCGGTTACGAGAAAAAAATAGTTTTGTGATTTTTGGCGCTTACGATGTTATTCATGAAAAGGCTCGATATTTCGATAGGCGAATTGAACCTCAAAATGGAATATAGCGCACATTGAATCATGTACTTAAGCGGGTGTTAATCATTTAATTTAATTTATTCATTGTTTGACAACATTCGTCCATTTGAGAGTCCCATCTTTCAATAAAGGTAGGTAGTGGCCTCGAGACATTAATACCAGTAGATATACTAGATAACTATTGTTTTATTTTAGGCTTAACTGCCTCATTGCTTTTCATTGCCTTGCTAACGACAATTGTTATTTTAATTCCCATCAGATATAGACTGAAACCTTGCAGATAACACAGCTTTAATTTCAATAGGACTGACACTGGGTCATTAAAAGGTTGGAAAGCTTTAATACTGTCCAGTAAGGTGGATAAGACAAGGTGAGGGAAAGTAACTATTGAAGGAAGATAATGAAAGTAGAAAAGAAATCAAAAGAAAAATCGACATGAAATTTAGGAAAAAGAGGCTGCAGTTAGTCAAGGAAGGGAAGCTATATGAGGGTAGCTACAAACATAAGTGGGCATATCGGTTCGGCATTATTTGTCGAACAACAAAGCCGACCCGAAGCAATTACTGCACTTGTTCGCATCAACATACAAGGTATATAATATAAAAATAACGCACAAGCTCTTAAGGGGGAAGCGCCAAGGTAGCCCGCGAAATTCAAATTTTCTTACGATTTTTGCAATTTGCTGGTCAGTATTAAGTTATAGGTTGATTAAAATATGATTCGCGGCCGTAACAAATATGTATTTACAGAATTATAATCATTAAAGTCATCAACACAACTCTCTAAGACCAAGTAAACCCCAAGAATTACTATTTCATGAAATCTTGACATTTGGGGATTATACTAACTTAACAAGTTTTATTACTGATTGTAATGATTATAATTCTGTAAATACATATTTGTTACGGCCGCGAATCATATTTTAATCAAAAATTGCAATTGCGAATTGCAAAAAACGTAAGAAAATTTGAATTTCGCGGGCTACCTTAGCGCTTCCCCTTAAGGGGTATTAAGTAAGTAAGGTAAGCATAAAATCTGCTGTTCAGTACATTTATGTTCGCATAACTCGTCAAAATGTAGGGAACAGCAGATTTTTTTTTTCGCAATTTCAAGTTTGGTCCCATAGTAAAAGTTATTCATAATGATGAGTACAATGACCCCTTAAGAGGTTGTGCGTTATTTATGTTACACCTCGTATATTCGAATTCACCGCCCGGCTGTGCCGATTCACTGCCCGCTTACGTGTGTAGCAACCCTTACACAAAACTGGTGAAAAAGTGAAGCGCACAACGGATTTTGATGTCCAGAAATTAAAATTCAAAAATAAAGGAGAAGGAGAAAATATTTCAACGATGGAACATACAGTTAGTAGAAGAAGAGCTTTATGACACAAACTGGGGGGAATGAAGCCCACCACGTAATTTAATGCCTAGGAATTAGAACACACACACATAACAGCACGCTTTGTTTCCACGAAGGGTTAGGCAGAGGAGAACCTACACCCACATTTCGCCAGTTATATTATAGGGGGCGAGCCTGTTGCCATCAACCGGGCTTAAATCCAGACTCCGGGCTGCTACTGAGAAATTCCAGACAGAAAACCCAATAACACTGCCCGATCTGGGAATCGAATTCAGGACTTCATGGTCAGCAGTATTGCTTGCGACCACTAGACCAACGAGGCAGTCAATAAAAAAAAAACAAAATTAAAATTGAAGAAGAAATTATTTCAACGATGGAACGCAAAGCTAGTCGAAGAAGATCTATATGCCACTAAGTTGGTGGAAAAAACCCCACAACGTTTTGATGCCCAAGAATTAGAACTCAAATGTAAAATAGAAAATAATGCAACAGAAGAACAAAATCTCCAAACGGTTGGTTGACACTTCCCGTGACCCAAGGGCTGGCTTTTACCTTGGCCAGAGGCTAAGCATTGCCATACAACGTGGCAATGCCGCCAGTCTCTTGGGTACATTACCAGTCGACAACGATGCGGAGGAAGTTGTTCTGCAGTTTGGCAGAAGATTTGCGAAATACACCTATGTAACTGTTGTTGAAATAAATAAAAAAAATTAAAAAAAAAAGTTTTCGACGACATATTTTAGTTTTTTAATAGTTTTAGTTAGCTTATGATATTATTGACTCGGTGGAACGCAGAGCTAAGAGGCTCAATGGCGACGTAAGACTGGTGAATGCCAAGCTTCACAGCTTGGCTCATCGCCGCAAGGTTGCCTGCTTGTCGGTCTTCTACAGATTGTACTTCGGTGAGTGTGCTCGAGAACTCCACGACCTCATTCCGCCGGCCCCCTTCTACCATCAGACATCTAGACGCACTGCAGGTTACCATCCCTATCTAGTTGCTATTCCACCAATTCGCACTAAGCGTTTCCAAATGTCTTTTGTGATGCGCACAGCAAAGAACGCATACAACCCCGATCTCTTCAAAGTGAGAGTGAACAGGGTTCTTCTGGGTAAGCTCGCTCCATCGTCGACTTTGTCTCTGTCATCTCTGACTTAGACTTGAGTCAAGAGCAAACCTACCTTAATTAAAAAAATTCAAATAATATGTTTTTATGTTAGTCAATCCAATTAAAAAAAAAACAGAAGTACGTAGCTCTAAAATTGAAAAAGAAAGCAGAAACGCAGTCGAAGTGGTACTAGTTGTCTAGTTTACAAACATACATTTCATACTGATACAGAATCAAAAATGTTAAGAACTCATAACTAAAATTGAATAATAATCCAATGCACAAAACCGTTACGGGGCATAAAGTTTGTTTAATATCATTATAATATTAAAATGATAAAGCTCAGGCACCTTCTAACTGTAACACGCTAGGGTTGCCATTTATTGCCATAATTCTTGCAAAAATATTATTGTGTCCCTTTTCTACCGCAATTTGCTGCGTCAGTCACATCAGAATCAATCCTCGAAATAGTCGAGACCAAATATTTACTATGAATAAATGTGTTTGTGTAATGTGTACCTACAGTTAAGACCTTATTCTTCACTGTTTCTACATTTTCGGGTTATTACGGTGCATCTTAAAAAGTAACCAGAATCAGCAAAGACAGGCTTTGGACAGAATAAGTTTTGATGAGAATCAAAATTATGTTGAAGCAGGTTTTTATACATACATTAAAAAATAACTGCTCGCCCCCTATTACATGGGACTTAAACAAAACTGGCGAAATGTAGGTGTACTATAACTACTACTCCTCTGCCTAACCCTTCAGGAATTACAAGCGTCAAGTTATATTATTGCATGGCTAATTTTAGTTTGGCAGGATCCTTAAACCTTCATAAAGTGACTTTCTAAAAAATCGACACCTCCACAGCCAACATTAAACAATACTTTTTATATTGAGTATAGCACCCTAACCCGTCATAAACAAATGTGTGGCAGCCCTGAGTTATGTATGTGTGCTGCGCGCGCGCCGCGTCCGCGCCCGTGGGCGAGCGGTAGCACCCACGATATCGAAGGACAATGTACCGTAAGAGAAACATATTATACAGCGAGATTGTTTTAAGTGCTATTCATTTTGCTAGAGATTTGGTGGTATGTCCAATTACGATAGCTTTTGTTTAGGATCATCATAAGTATGCACATATGTACGTCTCTCTCTCCATGTGTAATTTTAGGTAGAAGGACACAACTGTCATTGAATGGTGGTCATTGGTTGATGGTAAAAACCTTGATATATGTAACAAATATAAACATGTTTATAAAGTCGAACGCACTCTAAGCAGCCATGTCCGCTACCAAAAGACACTGCTTAAATCGTTTTTTCCATGGACTGCCCAAAAAAGGAGTGTAATGCTTTCAGGGTTCATATAATATATCATCTGCCTACCCTTTTCTCAACTACATGTTGGGGTCGGCTTCCAGTCTAACCAGATGCAGTTTTTCACATGGAGCGACTGCCTATCTGACCTCCACAACTCAGTTACTAAGTAATATGATACCCCTTGATAAGACTGGTTGTCAGACTTTCAGGCTTCTTCTGATGACGCGTAACGACTGTCAAAGATCCAAGAATAACATATGAATGTTTCTTTAATTCATCATAACTTTTTTTCTTAAAGTTATCACAGAATACACAGAGCTTACTAAGCACAAGAGCTCTTATGAAACAACCCTGAGGACTGTCCCCTTACTTCATTGTCATGGAAATGATGACGAGTTTATATATATTTTTTTAATGTCTACTTTTACTTTTCTCTGCCAACTCTCTTTCTATTTGTACAAATATAATCGCGTCTATAGTTACCAGTCTATCTAATACATTTCCAAGTGTATAATAATTAGCATTACGTCGCACCCTGTATCAGTATAGTCCCGTGGTGTTTCCATTCCGCGTTTTATAGGGTACCAGGTAACACCTGATTATCTGTCCGCATTGTACGGACCTGCACATTGCGAACTAACATTCGCTTCATTTATATGTATACTATTAAATGTTGGTATTGATGTTAATTAATTATTGTGAAATCAAAATATTGGAAGTCAATATATAGGGTGACTGGTAATTAGTGACCGATACTGAAACACATGATTGTACTCATGATAACAACTTGGTTTTCCGAGACATCTCCAAGCGGTTGGTCGACTCTTCACATGACCAAAGGGCTGGCCTATTCTTTGGCCAAAGAATCAGCATCGCCATACAACGTGGCAATGCTGCCAGCCTTTTGGGCACTTTTCCTGTTGACAGCGATGCGGACGAATTTTTTGATGCCCAATGATTATATATATATATATATTTTTTACATTTGTACATATTATAATTATTATTTTAAGTCTGATAACAAACAACTTTTACTATGGGACCAAACCTGGTTTCGTGAAAAAAAAATCAGCTGGTCCCTACGTTTTGACGAATTATGCGAGCGTAAATGTAGGGAGCAGCAGATTTTTTTTTCACGATTTCAGGTTTGGTCCCATAGTAAAAGTTGTTTGTTATCATGAGTACAATCATGTGTTTAAGTATCGGTCACTAATTACCAGTCACGCTATATATAGTTTTTTTTATAATGTGCGGTTAAAACCAAACCTTGGTTGCTTGAAGGCTGATTATGAATAATTTGAGCTGAAGTTGACAATACATTACAATTTTTTTTTTTAATAGTACTGAGGGTGTTATCTCTATTATCTCAATCTCTAGTAGCAAGCTCAATTAATGAACTGTGGATAGTTTACCGCTTACTTTTAAAACGTACATTTATTTTTGGCGTATTAAAATGTTTTCGACACATTTTGCAGAAACAAATATTATTTGTCATGTGTGGTCATGAACTCGGTCGAATATTTTAGCTTAAATATACTTTGCGAACACATATTCGTAAATGCTACTGCTTTCTTCACAGTCTATCTTAAACATAGTTCTTGTTTTCTAACTAGCTGTGCCCGCGACTTCGTTCACGTGGATGTCGGAAAACAACTTCCCTATTTGAATTGGATTTTGCTCTCGATTTCATGAGTTTCATGAGTTGTTTTTTTTTGCGCTGCACCCTAAAATTAAAAGTAGCCTATGTTACTCCTTATAACATCAGATAACTGCTAGTGAAAATCGGTCCAACCGTTTCGGAGATTATCCAGAACAATCAGACAGACATTTTTTTTTTTTTTTGTTATAAGTACCGTATATACTTTCATATGCATCTAGTACAGAGCTGTTATTTTGACATTACAAACAGACACATTAATTTTATTTATTTGTATGTATATATAGAAGATACATAGTCCTACTACACACAGTATGGATACTATGCGTCAGCGCAAGTTTAGTGTAAGACCGTACCTATTTCTGCATACATTCTACCAATTACATCACACTGGCCTTCGTAACAATGCCTTTATTTATACGCTATATAAATCTACCGAGCTCCTGCAATAAAACCTCTTTGCCCAAGCTCTATTATCATGTAATTGTTTAATAATGTGCTAATGACTGTAAAAAGATTTTTATGCTCGGCTGAGTATGAAATTACTGAAGTAGACTTTATCACAATGGAACCCGTGAATGTTCTTGACCAAATTATGTGCATTTTCTTTAATTATGCACTATAGATGTTAAGATAATGTATATTCTTTTAAATCTTAGATCAGAATGCCTGCCTATTCGTTGCCTACCGTTGTCGACTCTTCAGTCAGCTGGACCCGCTCGCTACTGGACCCGCGGGTTCACTTGACCACATATCGATCAACCAACCTTATTGCAGGTTAGTAATACTTCTAATTTCACTACTGCGGACCGTTTCTCATCGTTATGCTTTTGAAACTACTTCTTTCTTTGAAAAGTTGATATTTTTCTTCAGCGTTTCTTTTCTTCAATCGATGCATTTTCATCAACCTCAGTATACTTAAATCCGTGTGGTTTATTCTGTACTGTCTGGTCAGGAGCTAGACCACCACCTCTTAAAGCAGTATTATTGTAATCTTACTTCAGTGTGGGAAAGAGATGGAGCTAGACTTCCTGTACAGCTCTATCTCTTTCTCACGCTGAAGTAACATTAAAATAATACTGCTTTAAGAGGTGGGGTTTGGCCCCCTGGTATGATCAATCTGTTGTTTTATTTACCCATTTTATAATTTTAATGAAGCTTTTCCCTCCAGGAAACATGTCCCTGTGTACAGTTCTACAGCCTCATTTATTACAACATGCACCAACTCCTAATCTTCGCAGACATTAAGATTCAAAGCCACACCAACGTTACTTCCTTACTGGCCAACAATTACAACCATCTAACGACCTACAAACATAATGACCACATTGGCCTATATCGATACAAGCAGTTACAATAAACTTAGTATTACGAACAACCATCGGTGGGTATTGTTGGAAAATGGACGACGGTTGGTCGTAAGTCGAATGGCGCTAGTGCTTATAAACGTGTCGTTGGCTTGTCTCTGTAATGATGTGAAGGAGTTAGGGGGGATTCACACATGTGAGAGCACTCTCCGCAAATTTTTAATACCATTTAAGCTTGTTACTTTCGATAAGACAGAGTTTGTAACTGGAGCTGATTATACTCGTACAGCGCTTATTTTGCGTGTGTTGTTAATAAACTCACGGCTTCTTCCCATGGGGGTAGGCAGAAACTACAGAACGCCACCTGCTACGATCCTTACATACTCCTTTTGCCTCGTTTACGTTCATACATCTGGTCATACACGCACGCCGGTTGCGAGTACTACGCACCTGACCTTTCTGAAAAACATCACCAATAAGATCACTATACAAGGTGGAACAGGACGATCGGCATTCCTTTAAACCACGTATAGAGAATCATGTTCTTTACCCGTATACAAAAAATCAATCAAATCCAATGAATACTTTAGCCGCAGGAAACTATTTTTCATTTTCTTATTTTTCAACATGATGTAGATCTGAGTCCATAATAATAGGTAAACATTGCCGCCGTCGCGCCCCGCACCCCGCACCGCACCGTTGGTCAGTGACTTTTTGTAGATAAAGCGTGTTTACTTTTTATCCAGTTGATTCTGCTATTTATTTTGTTTGAAAACTGATTTTTTTAAATTTTGCATTAACTACTAATCTTCGTGTTTAAAAATGTTTCGATGGATTAGTACTGTGTTCGCGTTTTCATTTAATGTCGTACATCCAGATACACGTTGTATATCTTCCTAGGGGACGCCCTAGGAAGATATACAA
Organism: Fissipunctia ypsillon; assembly: GCA_947568875.1. NCBI lineage: Eukaryota > Metazoa > Arthropoda > Insecta > Lepidoptera > Noctuidae > Fissipunctia > Fissipunctia ypsillon. Next base: position 17,064,158 of record OX387660.1, on the reverse strand, counting down.
CTTGTATCTGAGGGGACGCCCTCCAAGCGTTTCCACTCACATCTGCCGTGTAAATATCTTCTGTTAGTCGACTGTTGTTATTAATTGTTGATATTTAAACCAACTTAAGTATCATATTACTTGCATAATTATCAATTTGCTAGCAAATTATTATCTTGAGATAGTTCACAGGCTTAATTCTTGGAAGTTCATTTTTAAACACTAGTGGTAACTTTGCAAAACGACTTTATTAAGTTATTCTTCATAATCTTGATTTTCTTATCCTGTCTTACTAGATCCTGTTGAATATTAGTATTTACGTCGAACAATTACCATCTATTTTCCATTATATAATTAGTGATGCCGTTTCTTTAATGTCTTTAGACAGCCATGTTATCTTTTCAAGCTTGTAGTTTCTAAGAAAGCTGCACTTGCTTTCTAACAAAATTCCCATTTTACCGTTGCCAATGTGACAATAGCCGTATATCCTTATGCAAGTCCACATGTCCACTTATCTGTAACGGTCACGACGCGAGATCGGTCGATTGTTACTTTCGCGTTAAACTTTTATTATACAACATTTAACCAGCGTTATGCAACCCTAACTCACGACTGTCGTACGTGTTGTGTGGACCCGCCCTTATCTTGATTTTCATTCATGTTGGAGTTAAGTTTAATTATAATGATATGGTAAACGGTTGTGTGTTTATGGCTCATTTTTGAGTTGTTACTTTGGGTTTAAGAGGTATAGTTTGAAGATCATTTGAGTTAAAAAAACAAAAGCATCAATCAGTCTGCCTAGCCTTTTCCCAACTATGTTAGGGAGGGACAGCTTCCAGTCTAACCGGATGCAGCTGAACAGTATTTAACATGGAGCGAGTGCCTATCTGACCTCCACAACCCAACTGGGTTACCAAATAACTACTGAGTAACACGATACCCCTTGATAATACTGGTTGTCAGACTTCTGGACTTTTAAGTACCCGTAACGACTGTCAAAGATCTATGGATAACAGCCGGGACCAACGTCTTAGCGTGCTTTCCGAAGCTCGGAGGCGTCTCGATATGTAATGGACGGTCACCCATCCACGAACCGACCGCGGCAAGCGTAAATAAAAACAAGAGCAAATTTATTTGTCTTTGGTTGTGTATTAAAAAATCTGATTCTTGCTATATGATTATTTGATGTTATGGCGGTCTATTTACACGTATTCTGTGAACAACTACCTAGGTCTTCGGTTCTAGAGGTGTAGCCCTATGACAGACAGACAGACGGCGCAGGCTTAGTAGTAGGTTCCCGTTGGCGCTCCTGCAGTACGGGACCCTTAAAACAATAAATAATTTTGATCTAGCTATTTCTTGCCACCATTGAATTCAATTATTATGAAGACAAACAGGCATACCTAACCGAAACTAAGAGCCTATGTGGAAAGATGCTTCTTATGTAAAGGTCAAAGATATAAATATGTTTAAATAGACAGTCAAAGCTGTGAACTCATCGAAATAAATAGCGTCTAATTGTTCACCGCAATTTACACGGACACTAGAACAGCACAATGCAAACACAATGACTGGCACCAGTGTAAGACGTCAGCTGTCACGCAGCACACCAACATAACAAAGTTAGCTTGCTGGTTTTTGTTTTTTTTGCAACGCGACACTATCTAGACATCTATACATCATCATCTGCCTAGCCTTTTCCCAACTATGTTGGGGTCGGCTTCCAGTCTAACCGGATGCAGCTGAATACCAGTATTTTACATGGAGCGACTGCCTATCTGACCTCCACAATCCAGTCACTGGGTAATATGATACCCCTTGGTAAGACTGGTTGTCAGACTTTCGGGCTTCTGACGACCCGTAACGACTGTCAAAGATCCACGAATGACAGCCGGCTTAACGTGCTTTCCGAGGCACGGAGGAGTCTCGGTATGAAAGATGGTCACCCATCCACGAACCAACCCCGGCAAGCGTAGCTTAACCTGATGGATCGACCCGTGCGGCTGTTATTACTTAGCCACGAGCTCCACGAGATCTAGACATCTATACAAATAAATAAAATTGAAATGTCTTTTTGTGATGTCAAAATAACAACTTTTTACTAAATGCATAAGAAAGTATATACCTACGGTACCTACTTATGACAAAAAAAAAAGTAATTTTTTTAAATTTTTTCTGTCTGTCTGTCTGTTTGTTCCGGCTAATCTCCGAAACATCTGCACCGATTTTAACGGGACTTTCACTGGCAGATAGCTGATGGTAGGGGGAGTAACTTAGGCTACGTTTATGTTAAAAAAAAATTAGGGTTCCGCGCAAAAAAATGAAAACCCATGACATTGTGAACAAAAAATCGGATTAAATTTTTTTTTTGGATTTGGTAGCCCAATTCTCGAGGATGGTTATAGGTTATTTAACATCACGCTACGACCTTTAGGAGCCGAGCAAAAAGAAAAAAGAAAGAACACCAAGCGAAAACGTAGTAATAACGCGGGCGGGCGATGCAATGCGGCGGGTTGTGGGGACGAGGGATTTTATTAAAATATTAGTATTGGTTACCTACTTTACTACTTCCACGCGAACGAAGTCGCGGGGCACAACGAGTGTGTATAAATAATCAAAGGTAAAGGTTGAAGTCGTGTTTTCGAGCGGAAATAATTATCTTATAAGTCTACTGTAGTTTACAGGTATCGATTTCATTTACTTCGACGTCGTATTTAGCACCGTTTACGATTTAGTCATTAATATTTTCATACAGGCATTTTAATTATCTTTAGCTTTCTGGGCGTGAGAGGAATTACGCCTCGTACGCCTGCGCAAATAACTGTAGTAAATGGCATAGTTACTGTTTTAAAATGACGAAAACCAACTGATCGTTAAAGCTTTTGTACGAGCAGGTAACAGTCTCGATGTGTTTAATAAGTTTTCGAATAACGGCCCATCATACTTACGTTTTCCAATAACTATAACCTTGGAAATCTACAAGTTATGAGTGAATAAATTAGTTCTAGGCAATAATTGTGTAGGATACAATTAAATATTTGCACACCATGCTGTAATGGTAAGTTCTGAACGTAAAGAATGATTCGTCAAGAGTATCCAGGATTTTACAAATGAGCATTAGTTCTGGTAGCTCCTGGTTGTCGTCTTTCTTGAGTTCCTGATTCAGCTGTGTCCAAATGTTCTTTAGTTTCGACATATGTGTGGCTATATCGTCAGCGGGGTCCTTTTTGAAACCAAAAAAGTTCATACACAGATTTTATGCCTTATCTTCGTTAATACCATCAAATAGTCTATGTAATTCAAGCCATACCTCTCGAGCTTGCTAATTTTAAGACTCAGACCAACAAAAAAAGGAGCTCTGCGAGCATCAAAAGTGAAGACACCTTTTTATCTATGTATACATATGTATCGAAGGGTTGCCATTTGTCGTTGTTATTTAATAAAAAAAAAAATGTTATTTCAAGTACTTACAGGTGAAAAGTGATTCCGTGAGACTTTTTATGTGATTTTCTTATTGTCTACAACTTTTCACTACACAGGAAGGCATAATTCTATTTTTTTAAACTATATTAACTAGACGACGACTCGTCACGTTCTAAGAGCGGTGAGCATGGTTTTAGTTGTGTGTGTGTGCGTGAGCGTGTACTTTACCTGCAGGAGCATGGTTTTGTGGCTTCACTTTTGTTGTTCGCAGCGCGCCATCTTCCTTTTTTTGTTGATCTGAGTTTTAAGATCATACTTTGTAAACCTACATTCTGACAAAAAAAATAATTTGAATTTGAATCGGGCACCGGAGCAGTAGTAACCCAGTGGTAACGGCTGCGACTTACGAGTTGGGCCGAGGGTTCGAACCCAGATAGACGTTTTACTTTGTGTAAAATAATTTCACCACAACTGCTCTCAAAACGGTGAAGGAAAACGTGAGGAAACCGGCATGTCCTAGAACCAAAAATTCGATGACATGTGACATCTACCAATCCGAACTGGGCCCGCGTCGTGGGTTACGACCCACTCCCTCTCACAGAGAGGAGGCCTGTGTTCTACAGTGGGAACATTACAGGCTGATTATGCTGCGCAAAGCTTATGCTAATCGTGCACCATCAATGGCCGCATCAAGTGAAATAGTGGCCTTACGCGTGTCCAATAAAAAACATAACCGATTGGTAAGATACTTGAGACGGTCAATAAGAAAAATATTTATTCTAATAAATACCTAAGTTTGCAGACAATTTGGTGATGGCAGGTGGTTGTTACTAGCTGAAGATGCTGTAAAATGACGTATTTCTTGAACTTATATCGATGGTTGAAAGGTAGTAAAGGTAAAAAGCGGAATATTTTAACTAGGATGACATTCAAAACTCATTTTTGACCAAAATGTCTTATGGCCTGAAAGTAGCTTTTTTCCATAATATGTCAATCGTAACAGTGAAGTAGGTTGTTCGGGCTCAAGAGTTGATTTGAAACCCGTGTAATTCTCATGTCCGAATGACTGATGTGGCATCATTTGCCACCCTCATATGGAAGGCTGATTGTTTCTGACCCAGGATGATTAGATATTATCTAGATAACAAAGCCCAATGTACAAATTGAGAGGATGGTAAAAAAGAGACACGTTTGTCTTAGTTGATATTATATTAGTGTTATAGTAGATATTATATTACCTTTTAACCGTCGATGCATAATTCCATACTCTCTTTCACACAGCTTGTGGTCTCATGATCTCTTTAGAATTTTTGTTTTGTGGATGATGTTAACTCTTTGACTGTTTCTCTATTTGATAACACAGCCAAGGTATTTTAATTGCTAATTTAGATCACTGCTCCCAACCAAATCATTAAATTCTAAACTCACAACTCTGGCTAACTACAAAACTAATTCTAAATCCCAGACTAAAATATCAATTACTCCGTTAATTACACACCCAACTTACACATACTGTTGGGCAACACACACATACCTACATACATACATTAATTGGTAAAGGGAGCATTACAAAACAAATTGTTACTAGCCGGCGCCCGCGCAGTAATTGCAATTGTACAAAGCTTACAAAATGTCGCTGACACTAACGTGCGAAGTATTCTGTTTTGTGTTTACGTAATAAGTTTCGTTGTGTCGATTGTGCGTAGGTAGTTTAGGAATTATTTTGATTAGGTACTTATTTACGAATCTGGTTACTACAGCTACTCCTGTAAATTTTTCTCATCTTACAGAGCATTTCTCTCTAAGACAAGGTAGAAAAGTCTCTTGGTAGCAGCACGCATTTGCAGCTTTCACTTCTTTATCCATGCATCGTAACAAGTTCCATCGTCTCTCTGAGCCTACAGTAGCTTGCTCCAGGAGAGTTTGAAACAACTCCGTCCAACGTGTTCCTTGGATCGTTGAAAGCTCCTTGCACATGTGTGCAAAATTCATCTGTAAACTTACTTAAATGTTAATTTTATAAAAATATTATTTTTGCTTGCCGTTACTTGATTCAACCAGAAACACACATTGATTTAATATAAAAATTATTACAGCTAAGAAAACGTCCTTTTATCTTTACCCATGTCGATGACCAGCTACCTACACACACATTTCCCGACACACAACTTCACAAGCACTACCCAACCGGTAGCGCAGTAGGCACGTCAACATAATCCCGATTACATCAATAAATGATACAACAATCACGATGCTATCAGTACACATACGCCCTGCCATGCACGAACTGATAAGCCCAGTCTAATCAACGACGTCAGGCTAATGAAGTAGTGGGCCTGCTTTTAATTAGAAACATAGGACGTGTAGAGATAACGGGTGTACGAATATGGTGATACATGCTGACAAGTCATGGGAAAATTAATGGTGTTGGCGAACTAAAGGGACAGGACTAGACATGGGAATTTTGTTGAGTCTATAATGATAAAATTGATGGAGTTCATGACACATCTTAAGTGGCTAGTGGTAGCTATGGGCTAAAAGAACCACAGATTGGGTCCCATTAAATGGTAGGCGACATCGCAGTAGACCAAGACGAAGATGGGGAAACGATCTTGACCTACCGAAAGGACTGACCCGCAATGACAGAGGACAGACGAATGTGGAAAAGAGAAAGGGAGACCTTTGCATAGCAGTGGGACATTACGAGCTAAATATACAAGGTGTAATTTTAATCACTGTTAACCTCTTAAGGGGTCATTGTACTCATCATTATGAACAACTTTTACTATGAAGGGAAAAAAACAGGCGTTCCCTACATTTTGACGAGTTATGCGAATATAAATGTAGGGAACGGCTGATTTTTTTTTGCGATTTCAGGTTTGGTCCCATAGTAAAAGTTGTTCATAATAATGAATACAATGACCCCTTTAAGAGATTAACAGTGATTAAAATTACACCTTGTATAGATAGATTATGATCATCATCTTGTCCTGTAATGGGAATCTGTTTTCACTACCATGATTATTAGCAAAGCTAGGTCTGTTAAAAAATTAAAGCTGAACAAACAGTGACACAATTAAATAAGTCACACTTGTCACAGGCAGTGTCGATAAACCGAAACAATCTTTAAAAATCAACGATACATCGAATAACTTCTTCCTTTCGTATTTCGTAATTACATAAACAATTAAAACGCCATTGTGTCTCACGTAGATCTGCGTTCCGTGCATATGAAGGATTAAAAAAATCATCATTCGAATGATGAATTTCGAATTTCAAATCTGTTTTCATGTTTCGAACACTTAAGTATGACTTAAATGTTCGAAACATGAAAACTGATGTTATTGATCTGAAGATGTTGCCTGACTAATTCGGGAGCATATACCAACAATATAAACCAAATATCAGGCTCATCAGATAAGACTTGGAACCATCCCCTACACATAATTTAAGATAAGTCAAAGACAGTGATGACATCAACCAACCCTCTTACACCCAACACATTATTGCCACACCCTCAAGCTACCACATCATACTAAACCAAAGTACCGTCTATTACCATTGCCTCAAGCCTGCCTACCCAAAAAAGGAAGCAAGCGTGAACTTATAAATTAACACGGCTTACCGCTATTAGCGATTTAAGGCTAGATACATACGAATGAACTCCCCGGGGCTCGCTATCGCATATTCTTAAATCTCGTTGTATCTCTATCATTTATCTATAAACTGGATGCATGCGAGATGCGCTAGCTAGTGGCTTGCTACCGTGTATCCGTAACCTATATTGTGACGTGGCTTCCTTGCAGGTGTGGTCAACATTTTTTTATGGGTTTTGTTTGTGTTTAATTCATTGCTGAACGTAAAACGCGTTGAAAAAATTTGAAAACTTAAGTGAAATACAATTGTCAGATTTAGGAATTGTTGTCAAAAACAGATGAATACAGTACATTTTAATAGATTTGTAGGTGCTCCATTATTTTCTTAGCCTACCAAGTAAACGGGCGCTACAACAAAAGCCTTATTAACCTATAATTAAACCATCAGAATTCTTTAACTTTAAATTAAAGGATTTTGTTCATTTCCCTGTTATCATAATTTCTAAATAAAGGAATAATTACACGTTCAAGTAAGTTGGTACAACATAAATTTTACAATATTCATTGAAATCCGTAAACAATAAATCATACCTTTGCCAATAAACAAACTCTAAACCAAAGCCTTTAACAACAGGTGCAAAACAAAGAGATCGTCAACCGTCGGCCCATATCCAATCTAGTTCACAGCGGCGCCGCAATTGTCTGGAGGGCGCCACTGTCGTCTCGCTAATAAGCATAGCCCGGGCACCCGCCTGGCACACATTCCCGCCATCTATTAGCAATTCTGATATGCGAAAGCGATATTGCAGCCTCATAAGAGGACCAACTTCGAGCGCACCATTTCATTCTATCACGTAAATATTATTGGCGATAGCACATTTAATAGAACGCTAGTATTACCTACCGATACAGCGTTATTGGCCACATAAACTCGCTTGACGTAATAAGCCGCGGGTTTCATATATTTGTCGTACAAATCGACCGTTTTCGCCAGATTATTACGCATATAGTCTCATTTGCATGTAAGATATTTTGCTTTTATTGTACAATTTATAGGGAAATTATCGTTTTACTTATTACAAAGTGTGCTTGAGTAAAGTATGTATGGAAATTTTGTTTCGCCTGGAACGCCTATTATCTTAGAATTGTCGTATGAATGGGACACTGAAGTTATAGTAATGTACTATTGAGTTTATTTCGTATAGCCGCAAAGTGAATTCTGAACGTAGGAAGAATTCCTATAGTAGTTTTAGATAAAGCGTTTAAAATCTATGCCCGATAAAGTTATTTCTATGTAGAGTATTATTTCATGTTTATGTAACAGAGTAGGTGCGAGTGTTTTGTTTCGCAATGCTGTTACTTGTTATGAACTGTATATCAGTAACTACGTCTAGATAATTTGTCGTTTAGTGCCTGGCTAGATACTGGTCATTCTGCAGATATTATTTATTTATTTATTTAGATTTACCAACGTTCGTATGCATTACAGAAATTACAGGAGACAACAGATACAGAACTAAATGTAACAAACAATTATAGGTAAATACCGCATTTTCTTATTATTACCTACTAAGTGAACAAACTTAAAGTAGAGTAGTTACACATTATTAAAAAAAATATACGAGTATATATAGAGTGACTGGTAATTAGTGACCGATACTTAAACACATGATAACAAGCAACTTTTACTATGGCACCAATTCTGAAATCGCGAAAAAAAAATCAGCTCTTCCTTACATTTATGTTCGCATAACTCGTCAAAATGTAGGGACCAGCTGATTTTTTTTTCGCGATTTCAGATTTGGTGCCATAGTAAAAGTTGCTTGTTATCATGTGTAAAATCATGTGTTTAAGTATCGGTCACTAATTACCAGTCATCCTATATATTATTAAAAATATATTATATTATTATTAAAATAGATTTCACTTCGGCGAACAATTAGGTACATCGAAGAAGGTAATAAGTAACAACAGCCTGTAAACACCAATTTGTCTACCAATTGATAGTTATAATTTTGCAAATCACATTATAAAAAAACTGACCGCCTTGTTGGTCTAGAAGTCGCAAGTGCTACTGGCTGTGCATGAGGTCCTGGGTTCGATTCCCAGGTCGGGCAGTGTTTTTTTTTATTATTATTATTAATCGTTTATTTCAGGCCTTAGCACCCATAAAGTTAAAATTGAAAACGTATCCTAAAACTAAAGTTATACTAAACAAACGGACATAAAAACAAACAGTAAAGAAATATAACAACAAAACAACCCACGATTTCACACCAAGGAAGCCAAAACAAATGTACCCCACTGTAACATTGGTGAGTAACATTTACTATGTCTCCCTCAGTACATGCACAGCATGAAAAACAGCTCCGACAATAGTATTTTTACTTGTCCCCACACGCGAAAAGAACGAGCTTCCCCATGAGCGCAAAGAAGTCGGTCACACTGTTCTCAGCAAACATCTCGGCGCACTACACCGCCAGGACAGGTTGAGCACGCGTTATTATATTGTACACGAAGAGTGTTGTACCTATACGCTCTTCGTGTACCTACTTGTACAAAGTTGACTGGTGTAGAGCGACCGACAGTAACCCTGGAACAGAGTTATTTTTACTTGCTTCGAGCAATGGAAGAAACGTCTATTTAGCGTGTTACTTCTATATGCAATGTTATGATGTGTCCGAGATACTTAAAGTGACTATTTTTAATTTTGAGCCACACAAAGTAATTGGCAAGACCTTATTAGGACCATTGCCGTGTTTGAAAATCATTACTTCTGTCTTTTTAACATTATAGGTAAATTGGTGACGAGCTGCATAATTCTCAAAAAGAGAAATGAATTGGGTTTTTCTATTAGACATTTCTCAGTAGCAGCCCGGAGTCTGGATTTGTGCCCGGTAGATGGCGATAGGCTCGCCCCCTATTACATGGGACTTAAACATAACTGGTGTGTAACATAAAAATGAGTGTACTATAAGTACTTCTCTGCCTAACCCTTCGGAGATTATAGGCGTGATGTTATGTTAAAATGTAAATTATTAAAGAACCCAGGTAGTATTTATTTACGTTACCCTAAAAAGAGATGGGGCTTGTGCCTAAGAAATAACAGCCACATGGGTCGATCGATCAGGTTAAGCTACGCTTGCCGCGGTTGGTCCGCGGATGGGTGACAGTCTTTACATATCAAGACCCCTCCGTGGCTCGGAAAACACGTTAAGTCGTTGGTCTCGGCTGTCATTCGTGTATCTTTGACAGTCGTTAGGTCGTCAGAAGCCCGAAAGTCTGACAACTAGTCTTACCAAGGGTTATCGCATTACCCAGTAACTGGGTTGTGGAGGTCAGATAGGCAGTCGCTCCATGTAAAATACTGGTATTCAGCTGCATCCGGTTTGACTGGAAGCCGACCCCATTATAGTTGGGAAAAGGCTGGGCAGATGATGATGAAAAAGAGATGTAACATTATTTTATTAAATGGAAGACGACATTTTTAAACATCTTGAATTATTACCTTCCCAAACAGAGATTTCGACAGACAGAAAATGTTCAACGTTCGTTAAAGAGAAATCAATTTAATGTGTGCTATCCTGCCACCACACACTAATTAATCCCGCATTGAAACTTTCTTGCAATCAGCATTTAAGGCTCAGAACGCATTAACGACCGCATGTTGGCAGCCCCATCATACGGATATTCATTAAGATTGGAAACGCGAAATGATTAGAAGGACCCGTTAAGCGATTGATCAATAAAGAGATATGCACATATGCAGATGTGTATACGCCCTTACCAAATAAGGAAACGTCGAAGACGTGTGCAGACGGGCGATGTTCGGGATAGAACTGATGCAAACACTAACCTTGCAGATTATTCTACTAACGAATGCACAAATCATCATTATATTTCATTACTTGCGATTGAGATTCTTTATTTTATATATATTAAACCTTCCGGAATAACTTCTCTAAATGATTCCATCAAAATCCGTTGCGTAGTTTAGAAGAACAACGCGGTCACATAGACAGACACGAAACGCGACTTTAATTTATAATAATATAGTATGTAGGTATAGAATTGTATGGAGATATAGGTACAGATTGTGGCTATAGATATTTTATATTTCTATGATTGTGGCACTAGGTATTATCTGGGTGGTTGCCATCATTTAAGCATCGTCCACAAGTGACAATTCTTTTAGTACCCGAGTTTATTTATTTATTAGGGACAACAAACAGTAGTATACAAGGTGGAATAGGAGGATTGACATTCCTTTAAACCACGTAAAGAGAATCATGTTCTTTACCCGTATACAAAAAATAAATAAAATCCAATGAATACTTTAGCCAGAGAAAATTATTTTTGATTTTCTTATTTTTCAACATGATGTAGATCTGAGTCCGTAATATTAATAAGTAAATATTGCCGCCCCCGCGCCCCGCACCCCGCACCGCACCGTTGGTCAGTGACTTTTCGTAGATAAAGCGTGTTTACTTTTTATGCAGTTGATTGTGCTATTTATTTTGTTTGAAAACTGCAATTTTTAAATTCCACTAACTACTAATCTTCGTGTTTTAAAATGTTTCGATGGATTACTACTCGTTTGCATTTAGTGTCGTACATCCAGATACACGTTGTATATGACGATAAACTCAAGACTTATTCAATCGGTGTAACATATACACTACTAACGACATTATCCACAAATTATCAAACAATTTAGCTAGCTGTTGAAAGACAATATCGAATCAACTTAATCTAGTGTGATTTACGGTTACAATAGTTATTATCTGAATCTTGTAAGTGCTATGCGGCTCACAGAGTTCCCATGCATATCCGACTACTGTTGATGTTTTTAGATATTATGGATTTCTTTTTTAAATAATGACTTGCTGAGATACGTTATATCTACTGAACAAAATTGTTTATTATATACGTAAGTGTCGACCAAGTGACGCAAAAGTGAGTTACACCCTAACTAAACCGATTACCAACCATTTGACTACAATATCCAATAGAATTCCCGAAATTATAGTAGACGAGCTACGTGTATCCAGCTAATAGGCGAACTAATTTCTGCCAAACAGTGAAAAGAGGTTTACAATCTTCATAAACCTTTTCTGCCGGTCATGTTTAGAGCGTGCCCTCAAATCCCTAACAGGTCCCATAATCGTGTATTACATGTAATATTTATTATGGCAACACCGTTAATAGGATATATTTGTCATCTGGCAAGTTTAATTGCGTCCTTCTGTTTAATAAAAGCGTATAATTAATTTTCCATACTGACCTGGCAATCGTGGTGACAAACATTCTGTAGCAATTTTTTATCCTACATTATCAGTTTCTGCATCTATTATGGGAAAATGTTATAGATTGGCTCACTATGTCTATCCGACCGATAAATAAATAAAAATGTAATATTACTGCTAAATATTTCTCAAGAATTTTTTTCGCGTACTGGATTATCAACGCTCTGCTTAGCAGTGAGAGTTGAAAATCCAACGGTGTGTTTTTTCGACGCGCTTGAATGTATGTTAGAATCTCAATGCTCGGCTTAACACCGAGAGTTGAAAATCCAGTGCGCGATAAAATTCCGCCGCGATATTTTTACGTCCGTGCGAACGCTCCGAAGCGACCAAAGATCGTATTCCTCTGTATCTGTTTTGGGGACTATGAAACCCTCAGTTTATATTCTCGTTGTTTTTATGTATATTTGAGTAGTGGTTTTTGGTTTTTCCAAAAACCACTACTCATGTCAAACTGTAACCTTCTTCGTATTTGTGTGTCGCTGGTCCTTTTTTTATATACAATGTGGATCTGGACATACGACATTAAATTAAAACGTGTACAGTACTAGTCCCTCGAAACATTTAAAACAAGAAAATTAGTAATTAATGCAAAATTTAAAAATTGCAGTTTTCAAACAAAATAAATAACAGATTCAACTGCATAAAAAGTAAACACACTTTATCTATAAAAAGTCACTGACCAACGGTGCAGTGCGGGGTGCGGTGTGGGGTGCGGGGCGCGGCGGCGGCAATGTTTACCTATTATTACGGACTAAGGTCTACATCATGTTGAAAAATAAGAAAATGTCAAATAATTTCCTGTGGCTAAAGTATTCATTGGATTTTATTTATTTTTTGTATACGGGTAAAGAACATGATTCTCTTTACGTGGTTTTAAGGTATGTCAATCGTCCTGTTCCACCTTGTATATTTTTTGAGCCCAATAAGTGGCCAGTAGGTGCATGAAAGGAGTCTCCCCGAACGTCATTAACATAAATCGTAGTGCGATTCAAAACACCCAGCGCTCCCTGGACAGCTAGCACTTGGTAACGCAAAGTCTAGCTGACTAATCCTTTCACCACGATGATACTCCCAAACTGTGAGGTAACACAATAAAAATATATAAGACCTAAATAACTAATTTCCTACACCACTTCCTACGTTTTTTATGCCCCACATCAAAAATTTAATACCTTTTCTAGTCTACTAACAATGCAGTCTTCCTGTCTCTCATTGGTCATTACCGTAATGACTGCTGATAATGAGCCTTATCAAACCAGCCAATGATCTGAAACAGCCAAGGATATGCAAAAAGATAACGAGGCGTTTTTGTTGCTGATAATGTAGGTTTTGTTCGTATGTACACACGACTACATATCAAGCTATACATTTCCAGTATAAGCTGACCTCTCATTGTACGGAAATCCTATACAATGCGAGATTAGCTTATACTGGAAGTGTATAGCTTGATATTAGCCGTGTGTACCATCGTGTGCATTTGTGGTTAACCACTTTTCGACCTTATTACTAAGGTATTAAGGTTAAAAACAACAACATAGGCAAATATACTTACTTGTGTAGAAACGGTCACGGTTCTGAATGTTGTGATACAATGTGTTAAGCCACGGTGGCCTAAAAAAGCTGCGTGGACGGCTTTCATGAAAGTGATGGCCGCGGGGTTGGACTTTACGGTGTCAAAAAAACGCTCTCTAGGAAAGCACACCAGCAGTACTTTCATAAATAATGGTCGTTCGCCGGTAAATTGCGAACGCTATGTGGAAGCCACCGCTCTTTTAGAAAACTGTAGCTTTAGAGAAAAATAATGGTAGATCAAATATTGGTCGGTCAAATATCTACTGGGACAGTGGTTCATGATCAAAATGTTTTGATTGACAAATTGAGAACATTGATAAGAAGAGAGTTTCAAGTATCTTCAGATGCCAAGACATCAAGCTACTACAATCTGTCAAATTTCTTTAATAGATTTTCAACTTTATCGCTAAAGCATTAGGTTCAAGGTTGATTGGGAAAATTTGACAGTTTCGGGTAGCTTGATGTGCTGGGGTCTGTACTTACATATGACTACCAATATCTTAGAAGATAAATACTAAGTTGTAGTCAGAATTTTCCAGCCTCTTGCGACTGGCAAGGTGTTTTCCAATAGTCTACTGAAAAGATAATGCTTTTGCGGGCGCTTGACATCTATACAACATGTCCAGGAATTAACGCACAACATTCTCATCATTATGAACAACTTTTACTATGGGACCAAACCTGGAATCGCGAAAAAAAATCAGCTGGTCTCTACGTTTTGACGAGTTATGCGAACATAACTGTAGGGAACAGCTGATTTCGTTTTTCACGATTTTAGGTTTGGTCCCATAGTAAAAGTTGTGTATAATTATGAGTACAATGACCCCTAGAGAGGTTGTACATTAATTCCAGGACACCTTGTAGGCGTTATAACAATAAAACTTCTATTGTGTATAAACGATAGAAACTTATTATGAGTATCCTTATTTATTATCCTTCTATATTAGGTAAAGATACATACTTACATAAAAATCTGAATCACACATACGCAATACATTACCCCACCACAGATACACACATATCTATTTGAAAACAGAACACCCTGATCCTATTATACAAAAGCTTTCCATACTTCCATTTATCACGATTACATTTCGCTGGTGTTGCCATATTATTTTCCGAAGGTGTATTATTTCTGGTCCAAAGACAATAATTCACGCATTCAAATCGCTCGGCGCCATTTTTTATATCGCGTGTGTTTCGCGCCTTTTTCGGGTGCGGGCGTGTTCCTAATAAAATTAGGCTCGGGAATGTAGACTTATAAAGTTGTAGAGGTATATGTTAGTAAATTAAAAATCTGTGCGATGAAACTAGATAATAATTATATTATGTAACTATGTATAAAAGAAGTAATACACTTCTACCTATGGATAATAAGACTCCCTGATGTGGTTGCGAGAGCCAGGTCCCTCTTATATGCTGATGATTTAAAATTATTTTATGAAATAAAATCTGAGCGCGATTGCCAAGCTCTGCAATCAGACATTGATGCAGTATATAGGTGGAGTTTAGAAAATAAAATGGAATTCAATAAGTCAAAATGCTACGTGATGTCTTTTGGTCGAATGCGGCACCCAGTCAACTTTCCTTACAAACTGAATGGAGATACAATTACAAGAACTGAGTCCATGAAAGACCTGGGAGTCATATTCGACCGTAAGCTCACGTTTCACGATCACATCACATCCACTGCAAAGGAGTCCTTCGTGACTTCCACAACCCCCACGTTATCAAGCTTGTTTTTGGGGCATTGGTCCGTAGCAAACTTGAGTCTAGTGCATGCGTGTGGAATCCTTGTGAGAAGCAATATGTGTTGGCTTTAGAGAAAGTACAAAAAGCATTCCTCAGATATCTTTACAAGCACATGTACGGGTTTTATCCCTTCATGTATCCCACTAAATTTCTGTTGGGTTGCTTAAGTTTAAACTCTCTAGAAGTAAGACGGTCGCGGGACCAAATGACTGTAATATTTAAAATTATTAGAGGGATTATCGATGATCATGATCTGCACAATGAAATCTGCAATCTTTTTTGTCCCAGACAATTACTGTCGTGGCAGAAAGCACCGGTTACTGGCTGTTCCAAGTAGCCGTACTATTGCACACTCCAAGTCACCTATTCTTTGGACACTAGCCGCTATTAACGCTTTCCTGGACTCAAACACAAGTCTTGATATGTTTGCGGATGAATGGAAGGTGATACTATCAGAATTTTTGATTTTCTGTGAGAAGAATACATAACTGGGTTAAATAAATTAAATGTTAAATAGTGTAATTGGCTTCGGCCGTTCTATTTAAAAATAAATGAATAAATAAATAACCTCTAAAAGCACGAGTACGGGAGGTACCGTGATCAAGATAGTTTTGGTAAGTTCAAATTCAGGTTAATTCCTCATTTGAAGATCTAATTTCGCCTGAATTATACAAATTATTTTCACTGTGCTAAAAATAAAACACAATCTACGTAACTAAGATTATTAAATTAAAACTACGTCTTACTGACTTCGTTGCCGGTGAGCCTTTCCACGCCCTACACGTACCTGATGTCGTACTGTAAACCAACTTTGCGTCCCTATATCTCTCTGGTACTCCTAATTTTCGAGCTTTTTTTACTACGACTTATAAAACAAACCATGGATCTCAAAACCTTCATGTTTCAAACAGATAAAAAGCTTAAGCCAGCCTTACTACATAGGTACTTTACAGAATAAGTACCTACTTTCACATTTGCCGACGTACGCACAGACGTGAAAATAACGCGGCGGGATTTTATGCACTCTGTTGGACTCTCAATACTCGACTCAACACCGAGAGTTGAAAATCCAGTGCGCGATAAAATCCTGACGCGATATTTTCGTGTCCGTACGAACGTCGACTTACATCACAATTTTAAGACGCCACAGTCTGCTCAATGACAGTGAAAAATCCCCAGTCGTTTGCGACGTCTAATCGTCCCGAACTCTTCACCAACGCTACCATAAATTGCCGGATTCGTTTCTTGTCTTTGCTTGCTTCGCCCAATGTTGATTTAACATGGTTTTAGTCTTATTGATTCTTTATTACGTAAATACACCCGTATTGTCTATGCGCACGCGAGTTTTGTATGTCTTTTAATTAATATAAGGGTGTTGGTGGCAATTATTTATAGTTTGATTATTACGTGGTATCACGATATGGTAGCTGAATAGTTAAATCCGGAACGATATCTATACAAAAAAAAAAAAATTTAAGTGTCACAGCTTTTTACTAAATGCATAGGAAAGTAACAATAAAACTATTTTTAAATTTTTGTCTGTCTCTCTGTCGGTCTGTCTGTCAGTCTATTTGTTCCGCCTTATCTCCGAAACCACTGTATCGATTTTGACGGGGCTTTCACTGACAGATAGCTGATGTTATAAGGAGTAACTTAGGCTTTTATTTTAGAAAGAGAATTAGGGATCCGCGCAAAAAAAATAAAACCCATGAAATTGTGAACAAAATCCGATTCATATAGGGAAGTATGACATCTTCGCGGGTGAAGCCGCAGGCAACACCTAGTCTATAATATAACATTAAATAATGAAGTCAAGAAAGTCAAACTACGTTGAAGACAAGGCAGTTTGGCAATAATTCCTTCTGCACATGTGGCTTCCCTGGAGCTAGACCACCACCTCTTAACGCAGTATTATTGTAATGATACTTCAGTGTGGGAAAGAGATGGAGCTAGACGTCCTGTATAGCTCCATCTCTTTCTCACACTGAAGTAACATTACAATAAGCCCTCTTGTACACACACGGTTTTTCGCCGTGAAAATCTACGGTTAATTCGCCGTGTGTAGGCACGGTCGTCAGTGTTGTATGGATCACTATGGAAGCTTATAGACGTGCACGGCGCCACGGCACGGCGCCGCGCGCCGCCGCCGTGTGCGCCGCTGTGCGGTAAATGCGTTTTATCCTTGTATTTTTTATTAATATGATAAAGCAAAAAATACGTATCCAATATTTTTTTTATTATCTGACTGACGGACTAAATAGAATTTTTTTTTACCCAGTCATCATCCCTATTATGATAAAGAGCCAAAGGACAACGTGGTTTCTAATTCACATGACGAATTAAAAACTATAATGGTCTTAAAAGTCATTCAATAAATGGGTTTCAATAATTGTCTAACATCTAGTTCTGAACCCTCCTCCTGAATTATTCGTCCCAATTCCTCATAATCTTAGCTGATACAGACCGCTCCACGATCCTTCAATCAGGTGAATGGAACTATTTACCATACAATTAAATTTAAATGAATTAATTCTGTCATAGATATAATCAGATCTAAACCGTGACACCCACTTAATTTTAGCATAAATCTAGGCTATTAATTAAAACCTTGATGGAGACAGTCAAACGGTTGAACTAAGAAATACATGCAAATCTTACCGATTATGTTGATAGAGAGACTGACTTGTCTTAGAATATGTTTTAAGTGAGTTATACAAAATATTCGAAAGGGGCTCGTGGCTAAATAATAACAGCCGCACAACTCGATTGAAGTTAAACTACGCTTGCCGCGTTCTGTTCGTGGATGGGTGACCATCCATTACATACGAGACCCCTCCGCGCCGCGGATAGCACTTTTTAAGCCGTTGGTCCCGGCTGTCATTGATGATCTTTGACAGTCATTACAGTTGCCAGACGCCCAAAAAGCCCGTCAACCAGTCTTGCTAAGGGGTATCGTGTTACCCAGTAACTGGGTTGTGGAAGTCAGACTGGAAGCCGACCCCAACATGGAAAAGGCTAGGCAGAAGTGGAGTTTGGTCTACAAGAATAAATTGCAGCTGTCCTGTGTGAAGCGTCGCGCGCGTTTTCATAGAAATTGTTCTACGGATATATTATCGCAAAATCGTGTCGCGCAACAAGTCGCCCCAGTATGTTCGAGCCTTAAAGCTTTATGTTAACATTCAATCATTGAGGTTCGATGTAAAGAAAGAAAGAAAATACATTTATTTAGCACAGACTAAAAGGCACACAATATAATAAGTATACAACAGATTTAAAAAAAAAAAATTAAAGTGTAAAGTGCGATGTAAGAAATTAGTAGAAAAGTGTGCCTCACGGCTGCGCCAAAAAGGCCCAGTTCAGCAAAAATGCCAGACAACTAGTGCCTGACGCTGGTTTTCAACTAGACCTGGATGTAAACTAGAGAAGTTATTTCAAACTAAAGATGTGCCACGGGATGTGTCCCGCTGATGTCAAATGTGACCACCGTGGTATATACGTATTCAGGTGGTAGACCGAGACGTTTAATGCCCGGACAAACAACATGTTGTTCGCGATGTCTGCTCCAGTTTACATTGAACCTCAATGTATACAACTCACCTTATTGTCAACCCAAAGGCTTCCCTTGTAAAGATGGTCCTCCTAAACCGAAACAAACATTAAAAATCAAAAGGTAAATCTTAAATGTAGGTATCATAGAGACTCCTCGTCCTTATATTACCGAGTCGGATCAATAAAAGACTTATTTAGTTTTAAAGAGTAATTTTATTATTTATATCAATATATTATATTATTTTAAATCATGACACCATCTGTCAGCTTGCTAAACTGGGCCCTAATTTCTTTTCCTGCGTTCTAAATTCGTAATAGCATTTATCTCATAATGTTATGCCATTATGTTAAACATAATTATAATTACTCGAGAAGGTTGCATGTAAAACAGGTTAAGATCTCTGCAGTACTCTAAGTAAACTTACTCGAAAGCACAGTCTATCTGTTTTTAGAGATTCCCGGGCTCATATGAATCAATCTGTCTAGCCTTTTCCCAACTATGTTGGGGTCGGCTTCCAGTCTAACTGGGTGCAGCTGAATACCAGTATTTTACATGGAGCGGCTGCCTATCTAACCGCCACAACCCCGTTACTGGGTAATACGATACCCCTTGGTAAGACTGGTTGTCAGACTTTCGGGCTTCTGACGACCTATAACGACTGTCAAAGATCCACGAATGACAGCCGGGGCCAACGGCTTAACGTGCTTTCCGAGGCACGGAAGAGTCTCGGTATGTAAACATGATCACCCATCCACAGACCAACTCCGGCAAGCGTAGCTTAATTTGATAAATCGACCCGTGCGGCTGTTATTACTTAGCCACGAGCTCCTCCTCCGGGGCTCTGCAAATAAAATCTTAAAATTAACGAAGTTTCAACTTAAGCATTTATTTCAAATAAACCAATTACAGGCACTTTTGAATTGTCAAGGGGTCAGTCAGTCAGAAAGATGAAGCTAGTTGCCCATTCCAAAGCGTGTTCCTTTGAATGGTCATGGCTTATACTTAATTCGCTAGGTAAATACAGCTATGATATCATGGTTGCATAAATACTCGTATATGCAGCCGTTACTTGTATAAATTAGAAACCTGATATATCCAAATAATGGCCATTGGCAGCAAAATACACAGATGTTAAACAGTACAACATAGATATATAGGTACTATTTTATTCTTAAAAGCAATTCTAAACTCCGAAAATAGTACTGAATCTTATTGATGGGCGGAAACAAATTCTATCACAGTACATCAAAATATACAGCTATAGCCAGAATTAATAACTTCTAAATATAATAATATATATGATATAGATATTCTAGGGTAAGAGTTAGATTTCCTTACCGAAGTAGGAAAGTAACGAAAAGTGAAAGCTCCATTTGTATAACATACTGGTCTAGTTTCAGGATTTATTTGTGAGATATATGCTAGTGGAAACATGTCAGCGACTGCTTTTGGACTTTTTAATTCATTAGCCTAGCCTTTTCCCAATCAACTCAGCCTATCGCAGTCCACTGCTGGACATAGGCCTCTCCCAGGCTGCGCCACAACACCCTGTCCTCCGCCTTCCGCATCCAGTCTGTCCCAGCCACCTTCTTAAGGTCGTCGGTCCATCTAGCTGGGGGGCGTCCCACACTACGCTTGCCGATACGCGGTCTCCACTGCAGGACTCGTCTGCTCCACCGGCCATCAGTCCTTCGACAAACATGGCCGACCGCTGCCACTTCAGTTTGCTTATATCGGTTACTCCGGTTCTTTTCCGGATAACTTCATTCCTAATTTCCCAGTTATTGCCTTGGCGTAAGTCGCAAACAATTTTATTGAATGGCAAAACTTGCAATCAATACCTCTTTCGAACATGCCGCAACCCTAGCTGGAAGCGTGTAAACACTTGCATGCAATTCTTGAATGGCAATAAAATTGAACGTGCTATATGGCACGCGATTATTGCTCTTGAACGTTCCAGAAACTTGCTCCGTGTAAATGGAGGCTTAGGGTCGGCTTCCAGTCTAACCGGATGCAGCTGAACACCAGTATTTTATATAGAGCGACTACCTATCTGAAATCCACAACCCAGTTACTGGGTAATACGATACCCCTTGGTAGAACTGGTTGTCAGACTTTTTAAGTGTAGGTATAATTTTATTTAGGTGTTCAAAACATTTTCTACTTTTAAATTAAACTGTGAAAGTACATTTAATTTTATCAAGAAATGACAACTCACAACAACAGTATCATTTACTTCACAGCTAAATACATTTCTTCTTTGATCAAAATTGAAACGTGATTTGTTAGAAAACTTACAATGTTAGGTTAAGTAACAGTCGAAGTTTTTTTCAAATCACTCGTAAATTTTTTTTCCCTAATAATACGGCATCTTATAGGTACTGTTCCTAATTTTAAAAAAAATGTGGTAAGAAGTAACCTATCTGCACGATGGTTTGTCTAAAAATAAGGATAAGTGTACCCAAACACCAGCTCAGAAAACAAACCATTCTGTGACGTCATCGCGTTGTCTCGCTGCATCCTATTTATTAGCAAAAGTTCGTGTTACAAGCCGGCATCGACTAATGACGTCATCAGTAAAGTGTGTCCTTCCAAAAGTACATCCAGCTGAATAATATCAGCGTCATAATATTGAACTTGATATCTAGAAAATGGTTTGCAATTTTGTAATGAAAAAAGGAGTTGCAAATGTAAATGAAAAATTCTAACCGATAGAAAAGGACTATCTAAATACCAAATTGTTTGTTTGGACGACAGGTATTAGTAAAAATTTTATGTTGCATCTAGGGATGATGACTAAAATATTTCTTTTTGTCCGTCAGGTAGATTATTAAAAAAAAAAACTTTTTTTACGTAAATAATCAAAAGATTTCGGCGATACATTGATTTAAAATGTGGCACGACGTCACGCCTTGCTAGATTTTATATTGAATTGTCAACGTAGCTAGCCCCAACTTTAATGCGTTTTATCTGTCATTATTTCTTTTTAACTTGCTGTGCCCGCGATTTCGTTCGCGTGAAAGTCGTACACACAATATACTAAAAAAAAAATTTAATTTCAAAATAAACTATTTTTTCTTTATTTAATGGGTTTTATTTTTTTGCGCGGATCCCTAATTATTTATCTACACTAATATTATAAAGCTGAAGAGTTTGTTTGTTTGGTTGAACGCGCTAATCTCAGGGACTACTGGTTCGAATTGAAAAATTCTTTCAGTGTTGGATAGCCCATTTATCGAGGAAGGCTATAGACTATATAACATCACGCCACGACCAATAGAAGCGGAGCAACTATGAAAAATGTTGCAAAAACGGGGAAAATTCCTTTTGAAAGCTTCCGTTGCGTGCGCTGCGTAAACGGTTAAAGTTACGCAAAAATCATGTATGACGGGATTGTTCCTATTAAAAAGTTCTGAAAAAAACCGCAATAGCATATGTCTATCTTTTAAAAACCCGACTCCGCCGCTTGGACATGAGCTGCCTTGGGTAACCTGGAAGTCTTTCTACAGACTCCGGACCCAGGTTGGCCGAAGCAGGGAAAACCTGTTCAGGTGGAGATTCATTGAAGACTCCGCCTTGGAGTGTAAATGTGGTGCTGTTCCACAAACGATGGGGTACATAATATCATGTCCTGCGTGTCCTGTCAGCTGCACGTTGCAGGAACTGATGGACGCTAGTGATGGCGCCAAACTCGTAGCCGAATTCTGGGCCGAGTCTATTTAGATTGCCATCGACACGCTAAGAAGAAGAAGATTCTTGCAAATAAATTTCATTTCATTTCATTTCTACGTTCCGCAACGCCAAATGTCACAGTTCTGAAAAATAGACTCAAATGTTTTATATCAGATAAGATAAAACGGAATATTTGCCAGCTTCTAACACAAGACCCCGTGGCCCGTGACTGCCTCGTTAATCTAGTGATCGCAAGCACTACTGCTGAGCATGAGGTCCTGGGTTCGATTCCCAGGTAGAGTAAATTGTTATTGGGTTTTTCATCAGGAAATTTTCAGCAACCCGGATTCTGGATTTGTGCCCGGTTGATGGCAATAGGCTCGCCCCCTATTACATGGGACTTAATCATGGCTAATTGCGGGTGTAGGTATAACTATGTCTATAGGTACACCTCTGCCTAACCCTTCGGAGATTACAAGCGTGATGTTATGATATGTGTTCTAACATAAGAAATGCGTAGGAAGTGATAAAATAATCTGTTTCATACAGTTGTATTCATTGCATAACTCCTTATTCATAAATATAACAGTCGTCTGTAATTAACAATATCATAAAATAGATCCATTCGAAACCATTTAGCGCTGTTAGATAAATTCTATGCAATGCAATTCTATGGTATCGGCGTGGAATTGCAATAGATATAGAATATAGATATATGCCTTTATAAGCGTCTAAACGTGTGGGAACTTAGGATTTCATCAGAACTGCTGGTGAAAAAAATTGAAATAAATTGTATCTCTCTAATCTTTCATCAATCATCATACAATACTTTTCTGTTTAACACGATTTTTGATAGTAATCATTAAATGGGGACGCAGGGTTTTTTTTGTCCAATTTTTGGAAGTCAAAGTTTTTTATTTGTATGAAAACCATTGGTCCATAGGAGCAGTGGTGGCCCAGTGGTAACGGCCGCGCCTTACGAGTTGTAGGCCGCAAGTTCGAACCCAGACAGGCACTTTACTTTGTCTAAATTATTTCATCACCACTGCTCTCAAAACGGTGAAGGAAAACATCGTAAGGAAACCGGCATGTCCTAGAACCAAAAATTCGAAGACGTGCGACATCTACCAACCTGCACTGGGCCCGCGTGGTGGATTACAGCCCACTTCCTCTCATCGAGAGGAGGCTTGTGTCCCAGCAATGGGAACATTATAGGCTGATTATGCTTATGCATTGGACATGGGTTTTGTGTAAGTTATAGAAACTATATCCTCATGAAAGTAAACCTTGGATAACATTTACACAATGTTCCTTGTCTACTGAAAAAAGAAAACGAAAAGTCTGCGCATCGCAATCCAACTTCAATACCGAACATAAAATAAAGATCCCCGATACATTACGAATGAATATTCAAAATCTCGTAACCACTCAGGAGCATAAATAACCAGTACCAAAAGAAACAAAAGCAAACAAATGTCTTTTACAAATCTCGCGAGACTTAATGCCGATGCCACCCATATTTCCAATATAACGATGTTCTGCGTAGTACACGGCTGCATTGCACTGCCATTCACATATCCAACTTACTAATTAAGTCAACAACCAAGAAGAAAGCTCTAACTTTGACAATGTTCAACATACGTAACAGTTCAAAAGACAACCAAAGTATTATGACCCCTAAAGAGTCTACACGAAGTTTTCATATCAGATCTAGGGACGGATCAGGTGATATTGGTCGATGGTAAAAGCAAAACCGCAGGCATAGATCCATGCTTATTTAGACACGTCCAAATGCGCACAGTAGCGCCGCCATATAAAGTAGACAATAGCGCACCAATGACAATCGCGCGATCCCGTGCTGCCCTCATTATGCTCCATGTGTGACTTGACTTGCCTTTTGAAATTATGGATATGAATACGGCGTATTTTCAATAGCGAATGGCCGGCTTAATAAATTTTATTTAGCAAAATGAGGATTGGATTGTTGGACTTTAGATTTATGTCTATATGAATGTCTAATAATGGTTTTGTTGGTGAACATGCGAGTAATTAACGCAGTATGTTATCTTTGTTCGAAATGGGTTGAATTAACACTTAATATAACATCACGCCTGTATTCCCCGAAGGGTTAGGCAGAGGTGTACCTATAGTACACCCACATTTAGCCAGACCACACCCACATTTGCCAACCTCTTAAGGGGTCATTGTACTCATCACTATGGACAATTTTTACTATGGGACAAACGTGAAATCGCGAAAAAAAATCTGGTGTTCCCCCTATGTTCGCATAACTCGTCAAAATGTAGGGAACAGATGATTTTTTTTCGCGATTTCAGGTTTGGTCCCATAGTAAAAATTGTCCATAGTGATGAGTACAATGACCCCTTAAGAGGTTGGCAGTTATTTAAATTACACCTTATATATGAAAATTAAATGTAAAATATTAAATACCGAGAATTAATAGGTTAGCTAAAACTTCTTGACCTACCCAATGTGAAGCATTATGTCCATACAAGCACAACTTCAAAAGTAAGTAACCAACAAGACCAACAAACAAGACTAGTGTTTATATTAATGACAATAACAACATCTCTCAAGTTAAAGTAATGGCACCAGAATCAAAGACCAAACAACCGTCGAGTTGTGCTCCAGATTTCGATCCTATCAATTCATATGCACTATTGTAAACTGCAAAATAACATACGTAACATCACGCCTGTATTACCCCGAAAGGTTAGGCAGAAGAGCATCCATATTCACCAGTTATGTTTAAGTCCCATTTAATAGGGAGCAAGCCTATTGCCATCAACCGGGCATTAATTCAGACTCCGGGCTGCCACTGAGAAATTCCCGATGGAAATACCCAAAAACACTTTTCCTGATCTGGGAATCGAACCCAGGATGTCATGCTCAGCAGTAGCGCTTACGCCACAAGACCAACGAGGCAGTCTAAAAAATTAAATAAATATTTAGGTAATTTTCGCGAAGTATGATGCTCATTACTTCATTCTCATTAATACTTACAACATTCTTTAAAAAAAAATACCATTTAGATGTTTTGTCTTTAATTACGCAATTCATACCACAATATCCCAAACGTCAAAGTCGTCAAACCCTTACGTGGCATCATTATCCCAAACTAAAGGTTTCCCTAGCAGTACTATCAACTTGATAGTGTATCTCATTAAGGAGCGCTCGCGTCCGACGTTTTACGTCATTAAATATGTAAATACTTGGAATACGGGCGTCCATTCAACTGACATGTCGCGACGGAGACTCTTGTAGACTTAGCGATCTATGGAGATTGACTAGCTACGGTTTTTTTTTACGTTAAGATTTTTAATTTTACCTTTTTAAGGTTCCTTAGTCAAGGAACCCTTATAGTTTCGCCATGTCCGTCTGTCTATCTGTCTGTCCGCAGCTGAGCTCAGAGACTCTTAGTACTATAAAGCTGTAATTTGGCACGGGTATACATCTTAATCACGCCGACAAAGTGGTAAAACAAAATCTTGAAAAGAAAATGTTTTTACAGTGTGTGTTTGTAAAGTGGAAATGACTTTATTTTTCTCGTTTATCTTATGGTGTGGGATGTCATTCGATAGGCCTTTCAAAAATACTGCAGGTGTGTGAAAACCATTTGTCGATTAAGGGATCCGTTTGTAAAGTGCTGATTTTGGTTAGTGTGTGCCAGCTAAATGGTAGTTTTTGGATATACATTGTCATAGGTTGTCATATTTCACGTAAGGGTGTTTTACATTAATAATCGTGACTTTGTCGAATTATTTTGTATGAAAAATTAAAACAAAAAAAAATTATAATTGAAAAATAATTCATATGCCAGTTGATTCTTTATTATGGTCTCATTTATACCCCAGAGTTATGATATATATAAAAAAAAAAACACCTTGTATAACGAAGTTACAAGGAAAATTATCACAGCTAAGTAGGCTTTACAAGTTAAAGAGTAATAGTCGGCTAATTTACATTCGCAGTTGGAATGTATGAGAGAACATGTTTTTCAACTACAATGTTAAGTTTGTTCTTGGGATAAATTCCTTTCAACTACGGCACGTGCGTGGTTCGACACGCACTTGGCCGTTTTTTTTTTTAACATCTATGATGAAAGAATTCAAAATGGAGCCAATTCAAGCTTTAAACTGCTGCAATGATGTGGTTATAAGTTCGTTATCCCATCAAATCAGTAATATCGTTGATTGTTTAGCCAATATACCTACTCAACTACAGGAACTTATGAAAAGTCGGGACTAATTCACAAAGTCCCGAAAAGCATAGGTACCTACTGTAGAGGCTTTAATCGGGCCTGCCTCCAACATAAATCCTCCGCGAATTGTTTCATTGGCTGGTAAGACAAACACTGTTTTTTTTTTTCTTTTAATTTTAGGGACTTTTATGACGCACAGCGCATGTCAGTCCCATCGTAACCTAAAACAATATAAAAAAGGAGATCAATGTATCAGGGCCATAAAGTTGAACAACTTTCTTGCTTCATCTGAACTCGGTTTAGCTAGTAATCGGTGGAATGTACCTATCTCGTTCTTGTTCAATTTTAGAGCCCTGAACAACCTGTTCCTATAAGCCTCATATCGGACACATTCCATCAACAAGTGATGTAAATCCTCTATAACTCCACACACCTCACTGGTTTATTGAAATATAGAATAGGTTTAAACGATGACATATAGTCAAATTGTTTTATATTGAGTCAGTGCTAGCTTTACGGTTGACAATGTAACGTGCTTTCCTAGAAGCCAATAAATAGTAATAGCAGTGCTCCTGTGTCTCATTCCTATATCCAATAACACACCTCTAGAGGAGACCACACACTCAGAGGTAGTGGTCTGCCCTAGTATCGTGGCAGATCATTACAGTACCATTGATCATTAAAAGAAACCACTGAATGTAAGCCAGTTTAATTGACTTTTATTCACAACTTTCTCTATTTGACAATTTCAGTTGTTTTTTCAAGATTTTCTGTCATCTTCAATCCACATTTACAAAACCTCTCCACCTTTTCATTAGCATCAACTCATCAGTCCCTAATCTTCAATACCTAATTATGTACTAATACCCACCTACATCACTCCATCAATAAAATGTTCCAAGAAATTGTCGATTTTCTCTTGTTTTTCTACCGATTCAATTCTAAAATCTTCTACATGCCTTTCGACTATTATGTAGGGCTTCCACAGAAAACTGCGATGCGATGCGATTTCGCAGTTTTGTGTGGGAGTCCTCAATCGGCTGCAACTCTGACGTATGGTACCTGTATACTGGCACTATTATCAGATAAGTCTAGAGTACTGCACCCGCGTCACTACTTAATATAATGCTCAAATTCATTCATTCATTCATTCACTGACGGACCATACACAACCTAAACCGCTTGTTCTAGAAGCATGAAATTTTGTGCAAGAGTCCCTTATACAGGTTTATAGGTAAGTAGTAAGCATTGTACTCATCATTATTAACAACTTTTACTCCACCAAACCCAAACCATCAAACCTGAAGTCGCGAAAAGAAATTAGCTGTTCCCTACATATGTTCGCATAACTCATCAAAATATAGGGAACAGCAGATTTTATTCGCGCCTTTGTGGTAATGTTCTTCAGAAAGGTCAGGTTCGTAGTACTCGCAACCGGCGTGAGTGTATGACCAGATGTATGAATGTAAACGAGGCAAAAGGAGTATGTAAGGATCGTAACAGGTGGCGTTCTGTATGATAATTTGTATGGAATTTAAGTCACTTTTGCCAATGGGAAATCCCATCGGGAATACGGCTAAAGAGCTGCACAGAATCATAGATTTTCTCTTGTTTTTTTTTCTACTGTTTCAATTCTAAAAACTTCCACACACTACATCCCTTTGACTTTAAGCGGTTGCAGCTCTGACGTATGGTAAACTGGCACCACTATCAGATAAGTCTGGATTACTGCGCCCACGTCACTTATGGCGTATGAAATCATTTGCGCGTAATCCGCGAGGTGATTATTAAGTACAGTTTGTAAACTGGACGATTAGCCGTGTGTTACAGATTAAGTCAATTTATGGGGCAAATACAGGATGTATGAGGCATACATGATTGATGTAGTGGGAATTTTTTTTATAGTGAGTTTACGCCATCTTCAGTGCCCAAATAAGAGATGGGTCGGAAGTCCGATGCAAGCACAGAATGCAAGGAAGGCTCTTACCTAAGTTCACAAACAGGCGCGATATGCGACGCAATACAGAGGCACCGCTCGTCGCGTGACACGCGGTACCTTTGTGTTGCGTCACGTGTCGCGCCTGTTTGCAGGAGCCTTTAAGGTATAAAACAATGTCTATCATATCATAGTGAGATTAATTTTTGTTTGTCGTAGTTATCATCAAGAACTTACAATATGTAGATGTGTTTTAATCAACCGTTTCTTCAAAATAAAAGAGTCATATTATGAAACTCAATTTTACCAGCTACTTTTCAATTCAACGTCAATGTAAGTAGTTTACTGCCGTCACTCATCAATATCCTCGAATTCACTGTGTACAAGGTTATTTCAAATTGGCTAGCTAAACTCCGCAGACGCGATGGGTATCGATAAGTAACCACGATAAAATAAAGAAATTGATGTTTTTTTTTTTGTGAGGTTAAAGACCGCTGTTAGTGTTGTTACTTGAAGTATGAGTTGAGAAAAAACTGTTTTCTTATGTTTAATCGTGTTTAGATATCGATAGAAGTTTACACAAAAAACAACAGTTTTTATTTTACTGATATTTTAAGTAACTACAATAAGCGGCCGAAACCCCACAAACAAATCATTACATATATATATATATATATATATATATATTTATCATGTTTAGATATCAATACCCATCGCGTCTGCAGAGTTTAGCTAGCCAATTTAAAATAACCCTGTAAGTTTTATCGTACCTATTCTTAACTGCACACAGTACTCCAGCCCTTCAATACACATGATTCAACAAGGCCACACAGCAGAACTCCAACACTATGCCTCCAAAAAGCACTTAGTATTTAACATTGACTAGTTTCTCGCAAATGACACTTTCGATTTGCAGCGGACGCCGTAAATTAAAGGCACATGGCCGGCATTAAGCTGTCCCCTACATCATGCCACGACACTTCTTAATTAGTGCCTGTATTGATATGTAGATAACAGACACGGTTATTATAGTTGAAAGGGTTTTTTTAACGTCATAACGTAGGTATATTTTCTAGGGATTAAAGCATGCAGGAAACAATTATAGACACATGGCTACTTATATTTTACTTCAATAAGAGCTAATTTCACCAAACTGTTCATAATCGGACAATAAATCAGCCATTAAAATTAACATCGATGTTAATGGTATTTACGTTCCACAAGAAAAAAATAACACCACATTAAGAAACCTGGCGTTAGGATGTATCATTCACTCTTTTATCGGTCAGTTGTCAAAGCCACCAAAATAAAAAAACAAAAAGTCGCAATGTCACATGCCAGTGTTCACTAACAATGCATAATTTTAACTAGCCGTATAGTATAGACTCGTGTTTTTCATGTCACCTATTTTCACAACTGACTAAATGTCGGTTAGCAAGTTATTGGGACCTCTAGGGCAGCAAACAAATTTAATCATGAATTAGCGCATGGTGAAACGCTCGCTACTCTTAATGTCCCGTTAACATTTAAACAGAAGATTAAACTAACTAACATGGTATGGTGAAACTGGGTCTAAAGTTTTAACAAAGTTAGAAAAAAGTTACGAATAACCAGCGTAGAATTACCAGACTATGAAGGGCGGCGATACCTATATTGTGAAAGATAAACATCACAAATATTGCCTTATTATCAATAGGTACTTTTGAAAACAAGCGTTTACGACGTACGACATTTCATACAAATTTTCAAGTCCTTGTTTTTCAAAATGAATGAACTGATTTTAATGAAACTTCATACGCATATGAAGGATACATAATATGTCTAAACAGTTAGTTAAGAACATTTTCGAAAAATAGTGTTACAGCTAAATTCGACCGATTTTAAAAATCATAGAAACGTACGAATAGTTTTCTATAGAAACAGAGATTTCCAATTATCTTTTTTTAAATAAGACATTTCGCTTAAGCGTATGAAGTTTCATTAAAAATCGGTTCATTCATTTCGAAAAACAAGGACTTGAAAGTTTGTATGAAATGCCGTACGTCGTAAATGCTCTTAACACAAAGTTTCGTTTGGTTTTGCAGCCGATATGACCCTGGCTGGCAATGATATCTACAAAACGTGACAGTGGTGTGTAACGGAATCACACTTGAAAAAATTATCCAAACGTGGCAATTATGTCCAAATGTAACCGAAATTATGTACTTAACGGCGGCGCAAAAGGCGCTGCCTTTTGTTACGAAGTCACTGAAATCACCGAAAAGGTCGGATACTCTGACACTGGCTGGTGACAGTCACTCTAGCAGAGCATCGCATCGATGGTGGCATGGCGGCTGTCTTCAGATGACAGAAGAGATTATGTCAAGGAAGCCGCTTTTGCACCACGTCCACGACAAACTGCTATTTTCCGGCACAATCCTTTTTTTTTATTATTTGAGATAGGTTTGCTCTGACTCTAGTCTAGGTCAGAGATGACAGAGACAAATTCGACGATGAGCGAGCTTACCCAGAATAAGCCTGTTCGAAAACACAGACGCAGGCAGAGAGTTCCACTTCTTTGCTGTGCGCATCACAAAAGACATTTGAAAACGCTTAGTGCCTGATGATAAGTATTGAAGCTACTGGACCACTAATACGCTAACCATTTCTGGTAAAGGCTATCCTGCGTCGTTAAACGTATGCAAAAAAAACCTTTCATCAATCTATTTAATCAATCTTCCTAGCCTTCTCCCAGCTATTTTGGGGGCTTCCAGTCTAACCGGATGGAGCTGAATACCAGTATTTTACATGGAGCGACTGACTATTTGACCTCCACAACCCATTTACTGGGTAACACGATACCCCTTGGTAAGACTGGTTGTCAGACTTTTAGGCTTCTGACTACCCGTAATGATTGTCAAAGATCTACCAATGACAGCTGTGACCAACGGCTTAACGTGCTTTTCATCAATGTACCTATTATCTCCCTGCAATTACTGCACTTTATAATATTTTCTAGTACCTATAACCACTTTATCAAGTATTCTAGAGGTTGTTCTAGAGGTACCTACAGCTGCTAGGTAGGTACAGTTAGTAGGTACATCTCTGCCGGTTACCGCACGCAGTCCCGTCACTTCGCTACGCAAATTGCTTTACTGAACGCTACCGCCGCCTTGAAGCTGGACAGTTTTAGGGTTCCGTGGGACGAGAGAGGAATTGTTTAATGATTTTTATAACGGCAAAAAGCAAG
This sequence comes from Fissipunctia ypsillon, assembly GCA_947568875.1. Taxonomy (NCBI): domain Eukaryota; kingdom Metazoa; phylum Arthropoda; class Insecta; order Lepidoptera; family Noctuidae; genus Fissipunctia; species Fissipunctia ypsillon. The sequence continues at coordinate 17,031,921 of OX387660.1, read as the reverse complement.
AGCATCGCAAATAATTCATCACCATGCCTTAACAAAACGTCTGAGTCTGACAGTGCAAAGCAGAACTCTAAACACAATTTGACCGACTTACAATAAGTACGCGCATACGCCACCATTCAATGGCACAAATTTAAGGCGACTCAAGGCATACACATCACATCGGGATGTTTTTTAACATACTAGCTTTTTCCCTCGCCCTCGGGAACTATACTTTTTTCTGGATGAAAGGTAGTCTATGTCCTTTTCTGTACCCCTGACAACGTGTATGCAAAATTTCGTGATGATCGGTTGAGCAGTTAAGACGTGTAACAAATAAACAAACAAACTCACTTTCACATTTATAATATTTGTAACGAAGCAAGAGTTTGGCCGAATTTTATTTAATACTTTTAACACAACAATATAATTTGAACAGTCACGTTCTTAGCAAAGTATTGTCCAAGACTAACTGTCAGAATTATGTTCTATCCTATTTATACTTTTACAATTTTAGTCAAAATAAATACAATCAAGTAATTATTGGAAGTTGTATATAATATTAAATTAACTATTTAAACGTAAATGGAAAACAATCTAATCAATTATAGAGCATTACTTAATATGAATTCCAATGTTTTACGTAACAATCACTGCACGATACGTCATACCCGGTGGATGCCTACTTGGTGTTGCCAGCAGATTAGGATTTCGTCTTTTTGTAAATGTGAGACTGAATACGAACTGCGGCCCGCCTTCAACTCTTCGACAGCGAGTTTTTCGATCTTTACTGATAAGCGTCTGTCACTCCTGTCTACTGCCATTTACATACTTAAATTAATGCTTCTAGACACGGAACCCAACAACACTAACAGTAAACAAGCATCACACTTTTTTCCTTTCGCCGCTAAAATTAGCCGACGGATTGTTATTGGTTAAATTATTCAGAAGGCGTTCGATGCCTTTAAGTGAATTTCGCGATCGGACCACCACAGTTTTTCTATTCTAGACACCGTACACACAGTTGCCTTTCAGAATTATGACGCTGCTGCCATTAACTGGTTAATGTTGTCTTGTAGTTACTGAAGAAGTCGTTTTAAAGGAAGGTAAGAGGTATTTTGTTGCCTTCACTGGACAATTCGATGACTCGATGAACCGACGTCTTTAAAAAGATGGCCGGGACAGGCTGGATGCATGAAGCGGAAGACAGGGTGTTGTGACACAGCCTGGGAGAGCCTAGGAGGATATGCCTCCCAGGCTCCTCCTTCCGACATACCTATGTCCAGCAGTGGACTGCGATAGGCTGAGTAGATTAACTGGACAATTTTCAATGTTCAGCATTTTAGATTAGTTGCATATTTTATTTATTTATTAAAACTTTATGCACAAGTAAAAAAGAATACCGTACAAAGGCGGACTTAATTCCCGAGGCATTTTCTACCAGTCAATCTTAGGGTAAATGATAAATGATTTTATTTATGTGAGTAGGTTTATACAAACACTTTTACACGTCAAACATTTTTTTTTTTAAACTAGATGAGGCCGGCGTTTCCTATCTGACTACTCTGAGAAGAAAGCCGAAACAAACTCAGGGGTCACAGTCTCTTTTAAAGTCCAGACATAATCTTGGTCAGATCATGTGAAGACCATGCAGGTTGCTGCCTGAAATGGTCTTTTGAGGAAAGAACCACACAGATTGAGTGGACCTGTCCAGTCAGTGCAAGCATCTGTACTGACAGACACGATAACTGAATCGTACAGCTAAACTTAAAAGTTAAGGAGCTCAACGATTCGACGAACAATACCAAAGAAAGAACATTTGGGTCGGCCGTATAATTTACTCAAACTGGTAGACTATGATTAAAGCTGAGAGAAAAAAAAAAAAAGACCCGCATAGTGATGCAGAGAGAAAACATGGCAGGTGCAACATAAGGGATAGATAACACGAAAATAACTATAAAATACAAAAATAAATATATACATAGATATATACATAAGTACATACATATAAACGGAATAAACTTCGTCAGGAGAAATAACGAACGGTAGAGCAGAAATAATGATCAAAAGAGGAGAAAACGAGTCCAACAAATCAGCGCTGCGATATTTCTGCCTTACGTTTATACTCATTCGTTTGTTATGCCAATGACCATTTTAGGGGATGGTTCTTGTCCCAAGATGCGCTAAGTTGAGATAGAGTTTAGGTAGACCCACTTTAGTGGGAATGGATTTTATTTGTAACATAACATCACGCCTTGTTTCCCCGAAGGGTTAGGCAGAAGTGTACCTCATTACAGTACACCCACATTTCGCCAGTTATGGTTAAGTCCCATGTAATAGGGGGCGAGCCTATTGCCATCTACCGGGCACAAATCCAGACTCCGGGCTGCTACTGAGAAATTCCTGATAGAAAAACCCAATAACACTTTGCCCGAACTGGGAATCGAACCCAGGACCTCATGCTCAGCAGTAGCACTTGCGACCACTAGACCAACGAGGCAGTCATTTATTTTTGAGGATTTTATTTGTCTTAGTAGAAAATGACGAACCGGCAATCAAGAAATCATGAAATGACAATCAAATTAATCCGAACAAAGAAACCAGTTAGAACTTTGACTAACGCAAAAACAGCAGAATGAGTTTTGAAAATCTCAGGATGTTTTTGCTTTTATTTTAAATTACGTAATATATGGGTAGTTATATTGTATTCTCGCGTTAGCCTAAACTTTTTCAACATGCAGGGTTCACCTCTAACTTTTTAAATAAACACGTCTGGGTTCGCTCGCAGACTTTAGAAGACAATGATAAATTAGTGTGTCTGTCTGTCTGTCTGAAGGTTTTTTAATACTTTTTAACATAAACAGTTTGACATTATGATTTATTCAGTGCAGTAATGTTGCGGCTTAGATCGCATGAATTTGGATCGTTGACAAAAATTTTAGGTTGTTTTCTTTAGGAAAGGTATCTATTATTTTTTGGAACTTAGATTGCATTATTTTGCATTGCGTGTAAATATGCTATTTTAAATTATTATAGTTTATTCCACGTTTTTATACTTACCTACAATAAGGTTTTGGTTTTCTGTAAAATATTACCTTTCGGAAATAGAAAAGACTTTTCGATTCGAAAGAGTATTTTCGATGTCAATCAATCTGCCTAGCCTTTTCCCAACTATGTTGGGGTCGGCTTCCAGTCTAACCGGATGCAGCTGAATACCAGTATTTTACATGGAGCGACTGCCTATCTGACCTCCACAACCCAGTAACTGGGTAATACGATACCACTTGGTAAGACTGGTTGTCAGACTTTCGGTCTTCTGGCGACCCGTAACGACTGTCAAAGATCTACGAATGACAGCCGGGACCAACGGCTTAACGTGCTTTCCGAGGCACGGAGGAGTCTCGGTATGTAAAGATGGTCACCCATCCACGGACAACCCCGGCACGCGTAGCTTAACCTGATGGATCGACCCGTGCGGCTGTTATTACTTAGCCACGAGCTCCTCTAGAGTATTTTCGATGTGATAATACTTAATTAATAAGGCGTGATGTTATATTGTGTGTACTACTTAATCAATTCCAGAGGGGCTTGCGGCTAAGTAATAACAGACGCACGGGTCGATCGATCGGGTTCAGCTACGATTGCCGCGGTTGGTCCGTGGATGGGTGACCATCTTTACATATCAAGACCCCTCCGTGCCTCGGAAAGCACGTTAAGCCGTTGGTCCCTTCTGTCATTCTTTGATCTTTGACAGTCGTTACGGATAGTCAGAAGCCCGTAAGTCTGACAACCAGTCTTACCAAGCATTACCCAGTAACTGGGTTGTGGAGGTCAGATAGGCAGTCGCTCCATGTAAAATACTGGTATTCAGCTGCAGTTGGGAGAAGGCTAGGCAGATGATGACTTAATTAATTCCATCACACACTATGCAGCAAGCTCCACTAACATCCTTGCGGGAGATCTACACATGAATTAAAAATCAAAATATTTTATTTCACATAAACCTACATGGGCAGTTATGAAACGTCAGCAGTTAGGTGCACATTCCAACTGATCGTTTCCTATGGAGAAGAGGCGGGAAGAAACTCCACGGTTACCCTTTTAAAAAGAATTAGCTCTTACAATGTTTTCAAATTGCACTGCAAATATGTACAGGGCATTTTTTTAATCACTATCCAAATTTTCACAGGGTGTTCTACCCATGAATATGAACAACTTTTACTATGGGACCAACTCTGAAATCACGAAGAAAAAATCAGCTGATTCATACAAAAGGTCAATACCTACTCGACCAAAATGTATGAAACAGCAGATTTTTTTTCGTGATTTTTTTTCGTGATTTCAGAGTTGGTCCCATAGTGAAAGTTGTTCGTATTCATGGGTAGAACACCCTGCGAAAATTTGGATAGTGATTAAAAAAATACCCTGTGTACATATACGGGAGGACAGTGTAGTGTAGGCCTGTCAACAAGTACCTACCATTAGAGACCAAACTGTCGATTATGTTCATGTCATTACTCTGTCCACCTCTCCTGTCCTCTGTACCCCAAAAGATGCAGCCATAGCGACCTCTGCGGGGTAATTGCGTAACTCACTTACAGTAGGAATCGGTTTCATTTTGACAGTTCAACAACATTCATTACGTTATTTACGTTGTTGAGCAGACAAATTTTTCGAACATATGAAGCAATGAATTAGCAATAGGCTTCAAAACCATTCAGATTGTGATTGATAGTGTGCTACGCAATTAGGTGCTCTGACCGACAATGCTGTGCCGTGGAAGTGGCGATGATTTGCCATCGACTCGACGATGAATACTCTGATGCTCTGTATACTCCGTGGCTCATGACTGTGACAAGAACTCTTCTCTTCTCTTCTTCAGCAGTGACAAGAAATCTTCCACTCAGCATGATGCTGTGCTATGGGGGACCCACAGCACAGGGCTGGTTTTCAGTGGTCACCCGAAAAAGACGTACGGAAATCAAGTCAGGTTCAGTGATTTGTACATAAATAGGTAATAAAATAAAAGAACCATTACAACCAATTATATCCATAAACTAGCTGTGCCCCGCGACGTCGTTCACGTGGAAATCGTAAGATACACAACACATTTAACAGCCACATTTTAATAAAACCCCCTCGTCCCCCGTCCCGTCGCGTTGCATCGCCCGCCCGCGCTATTACTTTCGTTTTCGCTTAGTCTTCTTTCTGACTTTTTTCTTTTTGCTCGGCTCCTAAGGGTCGTAGCGTGATGTTAAATAGCTTATAACTATCCTTGAGAATTGGGCTATCAAACGCAAAAAAAAAATTTCAAATCCGACTTTTTGTTCACAAGTTCATGGATTTTTTTTTATTTTTTTTTTATTTAAGATAGGTTTGGTCTTGACTCAAATCTAGGTCAGAGATGACAGAGACAAAGTCGACGATGGAGCGAGCTTACCCAGAAGAACCCTGTTAACTCTCACTTTGAAGAGATCGGGGTTGTATACGTTCGGAAACACAGACGCAGGCAGAGAGTTCCACTCCTTTGCTGTGCGCATCACAAAAGACATTTGAAAACGCTTAGTGCGAATTGGTGGAATAGCAACTAGGTAGGGATGGTAACCTGCAGTGCGTCTAAATGTCCGATGGTAGAAGGGGGCAGGCGGAATTTTTAGTTCTTTTGCGCGGAACCCTAATTATTTTTCTGAAATAAAAGTAGCCTAAGTTACTCCTCATAATATCAGCTATCTGCCAAAGAAAGTCCCGTCAAAATCGGTCTAGACGTGTCGGAGATTATCCGGAACAAACAGACAGACAGACAAAAATTTTAAACATTGTTTTTTGTTATAAGTACCGTATACTTTCTGATACATTTAGTAAAAAGTTGTTATTTTGACATTACAAACAGACACTTCAATTTTATTTATTTGTATAGTTAAAGAATGTATAGAATAGACATTAATCATGTCATGTATGTATGACAATATCATAGACACCCGGACTTTTAAACATGTCAACTACTTACCAGTCAAATCACCAAATGTATCTAACAATGCTCTGTTCAAGTAAATTATGGCATAAAACATGATTTATTGGTGCTACTTTCACTAAAATAACGATATTTTATCACCGGCAGCCAGTTTGAAGGGAGACACGTGTTTGATACGAGTGGTGCTGGACAGCTGATTTACATACATACCGAGGTTAGTAATATTTGGTATGTAATATTACGATTGCACGTGGTAAGTGAGATCATATTAAGTTGTTTTGTATTGTTGTATGCAATGATATTATACTGGATGATTTTTTTTACCGTCTCGAAATTTTTACAGGGTGTTCTACCCATGAATATGAACAACTTTCACTACGGGACCAACTCTGAAATCACGAAAAAAAAATCCACTGTTTAATAGAAAAGTTCAAACCTACTTGACCAAAATGTATGAAACAGCTGATTTTTTTTCGTGATCTCATAGTTGGTCCCATAGTGAAAGTTGTTCATGTTGATGGGTAGAACACCCTGTAAAAATTTCGAGACGATAAAAAAAATCATCCAGTATAAATAAAGAGGTAGATATCGCACTAGCGCGCGCAAAATGTTGCAGACAAATTCAGACAATTGTTGTAATTTGATTTAGTCGGCTAATAGTAGCGAGCGCTCGATTCACGAGTGTACTTTAAGCGCAACACACTACAGATAGTTATCTCTTTCTGTATCATATGTTCCGTATTATCTATCGCAGTCGTAGTTGAAAACAACTGAGGAGCTCGTGGCTAGGTAATAACAGCCGCATGGATCGATCCATCAGGTTAAGCTGCGCTTGCCGGGGTTGGTCCGTGGATGGGTGACCATCTTTACATACCGAGACTCCTCCGTGCCTCGGAAAGCACGTTAAGCCGTTGGTCCCGGCTGTCATTCGTAGATCTTTGACAGTCGTTACGGGTCGTCAGAAGCCCGAAAATCTGACAACCAGTCTTACCAAGGGGTATCGTATTACCCAGTAACTGGGTTGTGGAGGTCAGATAGGCAGTCGCTCCATGTACAATACTGGTATTCAGCTGCATCCGGTTAGACTGGAAGCCGACCCCAATATAGTTGGGAAAAGGCTGGGCAGATGATGAGTCGTAGTTGAAAACAACTACACACCTTTAAGAAGTACATCTATTGTTACAAAGAAATAAAATTGAAGTGTGTTGAAAGTATAAACGGTACTATAACAAAAAAAGTACTTTTTAACATTTTTGTCTGTATGTCTGTTTGTTCCGGCTAATCTCCGAAACTGCTGCAGCGATTTTGACGGGACTTTCACTGGCAGATAGCTGATGTTACGGTGGGTAACTTATGCTACTTTTATTTTAGAAAAATAATTAGGGTTCCGCGCAAAAAAATTAAAACCTATGAAATTATGAACAAAAATCGGATTTGAAAAGTTCTTTTTGCAATTGGTAGCCCAATTCTCGAGGATAGTTATAGGCTATTTAACATCACGCTACAACCCTTAGGAGCCGAGCAAAAAGAAAGAAGTCAGAAAGAAAACTAAGCGAAAACGAAATAACGCGGACGGGCGACATCCACGCGAACGAAGTCGCGGGGCACAGCTAGTTTGTAATAACAACGCAACGAACAACGATATCTGAACGCCGCTCAGTATGAACGTACCGTATCTTTCCTTTATAATATCATTGGTTGCATGTATGAGGTACTACAAACGGGAAGGCAGCTGTATCTTACTACTGTACTTTTGTCGAGAAAACTGTCATTGTCATGTTACACACACAATTAAAGGAGATCACCCATTCTGGGATTTTTCTTTTTTCGCGGCCATCAATAACAATTACATATTTTTAAAGTTCACATGGAACGCATTATTTTTTACTAAGGCGTCAAAGTTGAGAACCATTTGGGTTCGGAGATTTATTATATCAAGTAAGAATTAGATCGGATTGTTTTCTTCACATAATCCTGTATATTCATTACAGCGTTGTCGCTAAACAAAGAAATGTTTCTACTACTGCTACCATTCAAATAAATTGTAATTCATTCCCGGCCGCCAACTTTTTTTTCTATCCCAAATCGCCTAACTAAATGGGTGATCTCCTTTCTATTGTTACCGATCGGTCTCCTAGAGGAAGGTAACAATTAAATGTCTATTGTTACCGGCCTCTAGGAGGCCGATCGACTGCGGAGAGGAGACATACCGCTGAGCTAACTTCTTGGCCTGTTTGACAGTTGAGTGATCGGATATCGCCACTGCATCGAAAAAGTATATAGAAGTAGGTATTCCTCATAATCAGCCTATACTGTTCCCTCTGCTGGGACACAAGCCTCCTCTCAACAACCCAGTGCGAGTTGGTAGATGTCACGTATATGTTCGAATTTTTGGTTCTAGGACATGCCGGTTTCCTAAGGTTTTTTTCTTCACCGTTTTGAGAGCAGTGATGATGAAATAATTTACACAAAGTAAAGCGCCTGTCAGCGTTCGAACCCACGACCTACAACTCGTAAGCCGCGGCCGTTACCACTGGGCCACCACTGCTCTAAATATTCAGACATTACTTACTAATTGTGGAATAAAAGAATAATATTGGAGATTGTTGATTAGAAAAGAATTTACATTAAATTCCTATGCTTTAAAATCTCCTACCACCTCCGAACCCTTATTACCATTTTCATCACAATTCACATAAAACAATGAAATTTCATCCCTAGTCTGTATTAATAAAATTCAAATTACTCCAACCACATTGTTACGCGTAATAAAATAGTTTCAAAATATTACTTCGACAATTTTCACAGTTAGAATCGATTGAAAACAGTATACTTTCGGTCACGTACCAAAATGCTGACAATACCAACTTTTAGTTTAGTTATCTGTGTGAGAAATGGATATTCTAATGTTTTACGAGTCAGTGCGTGACTGTTTACTATTATTTGCCAAAAATAAACATAAGCTTTCTTTCATTTTAGAAAGGGATAATTTTATTGTATCTGAAATGCAGTTAGGTAACGACCGAACCTATCTATCACCAGTATTGACATACTGGAAACAGAAAAACCTATATATCTATGGTTTTAACGTCCCAATAATCTATAAGAGATTATGGAATCTTACCGGCCTGACATAAGGACAAATAGGATTTCAGTTTGTCATCAATAGCGATCTGTCGTTTACTGAAAATAGGTTATTCGGTTCGGCCGTAAAACAGCTGACGGCTATTATACCACTGATTACGGATAAAATTACACTGAATTCATATTTGGAAGCTTGAGGACTGGCCAGGGATAATGTGAGGCGTCGTCCTAATACAACGCGACTACGCGATTGTCGCAAGTTTGCGCGAATTCTAGTCTTACAAACGCGCGATCAAACATATTGACGTCGAATAGGTGTCCTAATTGAATTACTGGGTTCGATTCCCAGGCGGGGCAGCGTTATTGGGGTTTTCCATTAAGAATTTCTTAGTAACAGCCCGGAGTTTAGAAGCTAGCGGTGTGATACTCCCGTGCCTCGGAAAGCACGTTAAACCGTTGCTCCTGCGCCTGATCTCTCTCCGGTCGTGTCGGATTGCCGTCCCGTCAGACTATGAGAGTGAGGGGAGAGAGAGTGCACCTGTGTCTGCGCACGCGCTTGTGCACTATAATATCTCCCGCACCGAAGGCTGGTCTCCGCTGAGATTGGTCGCCATGGCCGAATTTCGGTCTGCTGAACTATTATTAGGTACTAAAATTCTATAATTCTTCGAACTAAATGAAATAAGCTGAAAGTTATTAAGATCTTAATTAAATCAAGTCTCAACCTTTGAGGGCAATTAGTAAATTTGACTGTAGCGTTAAACAGCCGGTTACAGTTTCTAATTGAATTCTAATAACCACGTAACAAGAGTATTTCTATTTACTTAATTCATTAGTATTATGTTGTCTTGTTTATTTGGACTCCATTGTAAAGACTGGCCTTTGTTTATTCTTTTCAGGACCCATACTATGTCAGCCTTGTTGTACAAAGTTGGCCAGCAGCAAAAATGTGATTTTTTAACATAATATTACGACTGCATTCCCTAAAGGATTGGCAAAGGTGTAAGTTCAGTACTTACAACACCCACATTTCCCCTCACATCTTTGTTATTCAATAATTACAAACATTAATTACAAACATTTAAAAAATATACAAAATTATTTTAACGCCAGCCTTTTTATTAATCCAAAATTGAAACGAGAATGTTTGGCAAGGGCGTAGCCTTCATACAACCCGATTCCAATCGGCTTCTCTTCAGAACAACCACTCTTCTTAATGTCTACTATTGACAAATAATATTGTACACCTATGTGTGTAACTGTGTATCACATCACATTTCATAATTATATTTAATACCAGTTTAATACATCATAAGATTTAAAACCTACAGTTTTTTGTCCGAGTTTATGAGAACTGAACAATTTTTTCTTCGGCTTTCCTCCAATGATAATTGTATCTGCGCCACTGATATTTTGCAACTGATAGATTCCAGATAATCAACGTTTTTGTAACAAAACAGTCACAAAGCGCTCGCGATTAGCATAGACTTTATTCCTCAAATGTTCGATCACAAATTAACAGAAAACGAGCTCCAAACACAGCCCAAAACGATTCTGTTCCGAACTATCTTACCCGCCATCTTGAAAAAACTTCGTGGATGTTCGGCAACCCTCGCGTGTTGCTGATCGTAAACCTCGGCCGCGCATTACCGAAATACGTATCAACTCGTATCGTATGCGTGTGGACGATAAATTATACTAGTTAATACGAAAACCCTTCCACTAGCGTTATTCGGCTGTAATTAATAACGAAACCATACGATACCATCTTTTAGTTAAGTCTTTGCGCCGGCACGCACGCCGATTTTTGGGGTGTACGGATTGGGATACAGGGCTTTTAGATGTCCTCTGCTGGGAAATAGGCGTCATAGGCTGATGTACCTAACTACAGAAGATGATGGACGTGTTTGTTATAAGGTGTCATTAAGGGGTCATTGTACTCTTCAATATGAACAATTTTTACTATGGGACCAACTCTGAAATCGCGAAATAAAAATCAGCTGGTCCCTACATTTTGACGAGTTATGCGAACATAAATGTACGGAACAGATGATTTTTTTTCGCAATTGCAGGTTTATACCATCGTAAAAGTTGTTCATATTGATGAGTACAATGATCTCTTAAGAGATTTCGTGTATGAATAGATACACCTTATATACATATACATCTTCTACACAAATAAATAAAATTCAAGTGTCTGATTGTAATGTCAAAATAACAACTTTTTACTAAATGCATATGAAAGTATATCGGTAGGTACGGTACTTATAACAAAAAAGCAATTTTTAAAATTTTTGTCTGTCTGTCTGACTGTCTGTTTGTTCCGGCTAATCTCCGAAACGGCTGGACAGATTATGACGGGACTTTCACTGGCAGATAGCTGATGTTACGGGGGAGTAACTTAGACTACGTTCATTTTAGAAACATATTTAGGATTCCGCGCAAAAACCTTAAAACACATGAAATTGTGAACAAAAAGTTGGATTTGAAAAATTCATTTTGCGTTTGGTAGCTCAATTCTCGAGGATAGTTATAGGCTATTTAATATCACGCTACGACAATTAGGAGCTGAGCAAAAAGAAAAAAGTCAGAAAGAACACTAAGCGAAAACAAAGTAGGTACATAACAGCGCGGGCGGGCGATGCAACACGACGGGTCGGGGGACGAGGGAATTTAATTAAAATGTGGCTGTTATTTTAGTATATTGTGTATCTTACGACTTCCACGCGAACGTAGTCGCGGGACACAGCTAGTACTTAGTTACTACGATTGGTAGGTGAAAAGTAGTCACAGTGAGATGTCACTTTAAGCAAGTGGTCCCTTGCATCCGTCCACCATATGATAACAACTGCCATAAGCCGACGCTCGCACAAACGTAAAAATATCGCGGCGATTTTTTTCGAGCACTGGATTTTCAACGCTCTGCTTGGCGCCGAGAGTTGAAAATCCAACAGTGTGTTTTTACGACGTGCTGGAATGCACGCTGTTGGATTCTCAATGTTCGGCTCAACACCGAGAGTTGAAAATCCAGTGCGTGATAAAATTCCGCCGCGATATTTTTACGTCCACGCGAACTTCGGCTAACTTAACGAGTAGGTACTTATATAAGAAATACAATAATAAAGATAATCTCATGAATACTTCACCCAAGGCTATCCTAACTAATATTATAAATGCGAAAGTGTATTTGTTTGTTTGTTACGCTTTCACGCTAAAATGGCTGAACGGATTTGGATAAAATGTGGCACACAGACAGTTTATAATCTGGATTAACATATAGGATACTTTTTATTCCGATATGCCTAAAGGATCGTTACTTATGTGAGTGAAACCGCGGGGCAGTGCTAATATTATATACAGGGTGTAACATAATTAACGCACAACCTCTTAAGGAGTCATTGTACTCATAATTATGAACAACTTTTACTATGGGACCAAACCTGAAATCGCAAAAAAAAATCAGCCGCTCCCTACATTTATGTTCGCATAACTCGTCAAAATGTAGGGAACAGCTGATTTTTTTTCGCGATTTCAGGTTTGGTCTCATAGTAAAAGTTGTTCATAATGATGAGTACAATGACCCCTTAAGAGGTTGTGCGTTAATTATGTTACACCTTGTATAGATACTCTTTAAAACAGTCTACCATGAGCCGTTCAAGTTTTCGTGAGCTGTCATGGCGGAGCTGATCAAAAGGACCAAATGAAAATCATCTTAAAAAACCTTGCCATAAAAAACCTTGCCACTATGTTAAATGTATCCTAATACGAACACGTATTACAGCATTTCCATGCTAAGTTAATAGGTAACAACGAACAGCCGCGGCCGTGTTCACACGTCCTGAAATTAAAGATTAATCGCCCCGATAAGTTGACGCGTTCCGTTTTCAAAAACAGTTGACAAAACGCCATCTTGGTACGCCATCTGTGTGAAATAGTTTCGTGTTTATTTTGTATTAGATTGTTCTTTACAACTTTATTTTTTTATCGCAAGTGATCTGGGGAAATAAATTGGTATTTTGGCTGGGATTAATATTTCTTAATGGTGGTGATTTTTAATGCTCGGGAAACTGGGTATTGTTTTTTAGGGTTCCGTACCTCAAAAGGAAAAAACGGAACCCTTATAGGATCACTTCGTTGTCTGTCCGTCTGTCTGTCTATCACTCTGTCAGTCTGTCAAGACCCTTTTGCTCAGGAACGCGTGGAGGTATCAAGTTGAAATTAAATCTAATACGTATGTAGATCTACGGTCCCTTGGAGCTCTAAAAAAATCAAGCTTCTAACGCAACTCAATAAAAAAATACGGCCATATATGCGACATATTTTGATACTCGCAAATAAATCAAAACCTATAGGGGTACTTCTCGTTGACCTAGAATCATGAGGCAAGGAGCAAGATCTCACAATACAAGTAAAGGAAAGAGTCCGAAAATCAATAATGTGTAGTTTTATCATATAAAAAAAACATTTTTTTGCGATTACAAACTTACATTTGCAGTTGGAGAATTGACCGTGACGTATATCGATGTATGGGAGAACATGCTTTTCAACTACAGTGCTAAGTTTGTTTTTGGGATAAATCCATCTTAACTGCGGAACCCTTCATTGTGCGCGATCCGACACCCACTTGGCCGGTTTTTTTTAAACCGTGTTACTTTATTACCGACTGAACTTGTATAGAAGCTAAAACTATAGTCAGGTCCAGTTTTATCTGTATTCCTGAGTGAAATATGCGAAGGACCAAAGGATTATTTGGTGCTTATAGCCATACATCATAGGAACATCGAAAACACACTGAACTTCCCTTAGAACTCAATTTACCAACACAAAATAGACGATCAACAAATGTTTGTTCAATCATCCGTTATAACACTAGTTTCTACCAAAAGTTTTTCTGTTTTCTTGGCACTTTTCTTTATAATTCAATTAATAACAAAATACCTATTTACACTCAAATTACGCATTTGGCTATTAAATCTGGACTACATTGCCACTGAAAGCTTATTAAAACCAGTGTCTTAATAATATCCACACATTTACAATCACACACCTAGACTTACATACATTCATACAAACAATATTCTTCATTTCCCCATTTCCATTCTTCATTTTTTGTTATGTTCATTATTATTTTATTTTGTTAGTTAGATACCTAAGTACGTATCAATGAATAATAATATACATAATTTGTATATTTCTTTGAACTTTATGTTGACTTGCTTTTCTTTGATTTTGTTTTTAATTATTATTTTTTTTTTATGTTCTGCACTCAATTGCATTTTCAGACTTTATAATACCTATTATATCTTAACTTTAACTGTTTTGTAAATTAACATGTCATTTAAAAGAGAGCCGGGTGATCTGTAACTCAGGACCCTCCTACCTCAGACACCTTTCTCTATTTAAGATTGTGCATTTTATTAACCAGTGCCTGTAATATGATGTTGAGATAAATAAAGATTATGATTTATTGTTATTATTTATTATTATTATCGAAAAGCTTTGGTAATATCGAAAAAATATGGTAGTAACAGTGTAGACTGATTGCAAGAACGAATGCATGAGTATTTATGTCATTATTTATTTACCAGAGTTTATATAATCACGAATGAACACAAAAAGAACCTAAATGACTGTATCCACATCAAGTCAAACGCATTAAGGTGAAAGCGCCAGAGTAGCCCGCGGTTAGCTCGCCGTCCGGTAAGGACCAAGCCCGAGTCGACGGCGCGTTGTGTTCCACGCGCGCCTCAAAGAGATGTCAGCACCATTGAAGGGGTCCGCTAGGGCCGATGCCAGCCAGGGTTGCGGGATGTTCGAAAGAGTTACCGTGGCCCCGGCACAGGCAAATGAAGGAACACGGGTGGGTTTTAGTCAGTAAAAGTCTGACACGCCCTCCCGCTCCGCCCAGAGCGGGAGAAGTCATTTGATGATTTCCCATCCAAAAAAAAAAGGGTAGCCCACGAAACTCAAATTTTCTTACGTTTTTTGCAATTTGCAGGAATGATTCGCGACCCAAATATGTATTTACTGAATTATAATCATTAAAGTCATCAACACAACTCTCTAAAACCAAGTAATCCTATTGAATGACTATTATACGAAATATTGACATTTGAGGATTAGGTATACTAATTAAGGAGTTGTATTACTGATTCTAATGATTGTAATTATTTATATACATATTTGTTACGGTCGCGTATCATACTTTAAACAACATACGCCCAGACAATGGTGCCGATTCTTTTGTCACAAATGCGTCTAAACTAGACATCAACAAAATTAAGTTTATTCCTGTCAAACGACGACTTCCCATTCTGAAATTGACTAAAGTGACACAACCATATTTTAGTTTGACAGCACTAAGATGGCACTGAGTTAGTTTAGTGAAAACGGTAATTTTGCTATTCTGAATTTGACGTTTTTCACCCAAAATTTAGATTTTCTAACTAAATCTGACTATTTTTAATCGCGATTAAACAGGTGTGGAATTAGTTGGCATGACCTAAAATTCACACCAACACCTCTACTTCAGGTGCAAACACAGTACTGTAGCTTTTTTTTTTCTTTTCTTTTGCTTATATCTCGAAAATGGTTTGTCCTATCGCAAAAATAATGAAAATTTCGACCCCCTTTAAAAGGCCCATAAACCCATAAAAGTCAACATGCTGGTAATAATTTTTCATATTTTCCATACAAAAAGTGAAAAATTCCATATGTCGGTGTTATTTATTGTATAGTCCGACGCGCTCAGCAGCCTGTACCGCTTTGAGAGTGCTCTCGCACGGAGCAATCTAGCTAATCACTAAGAACAGGTTTTGCTGAGACAGGTCTTGCTGTTTCTAATTTTTTTTTATTTCTGTAATTGTTGTTGATTACTAGTTTCTTTAGTTATTTATAAGTATAATAATTATGTATTAGGTATGTTGAAACTGTTTGTACTCTCCGTCACTTATCCCTAAATAAGGGTTCATTAGAAATCCAGCGTCAGACAGCAACTGTCTGGCGTTAATGCTGAAATAAACCTTTTTGTCGCAGCCGTGAGGCACACTATTGTTGTTAAAACATTATTTTCTCTTTTTTATTTGTTATTTGTATTTTGTGTTTCACGAACTGTGTCCAAATAAACATTATTCTTTCTTTCTTTCCATATAAAACACGTTGAGCCTGCAGCTCCACCCCCCCCCCCCCACCCCGCGCGCCTCAGGCTCATAAAAAAAATAACGGGGTAGGGCAAACAAGTACTTACCACGTGGAGTCGCGATTGTCAAATTCGATTTTAGTTCTGTCAAAATTATTTTTAAGTTCAGTGATATTTGTTTGCAGAACAGCTTTAAGATTCTCATAGCCAAAAGTAAGGAATTTTAGTGATAGTTAGTTTAGTTCGGTGTACAAGAGAATCGGCACCACTGAGCTGCAAATTGCAAAAATCGTAATAATATTTGCATTTCGCGGGCTACCTTAGCGCTTCCCCCTTAATAGAACAATTTTTCCACATTTCTATTAAAAAATTGGAGGCAAAAAAACCCCATTGGCTTCAATCGATCCGATCCTCATGTCTTCGATATTTGCGGTTTCAATATACTTAGTGATTGGTATCAAAGTGGCAGAGTTTCACACGTACTCTGATACACACAGGGCAAATAATAAATGGAGTACTAATGCATTTATTACTCAATCGAATTCATTGGTCGCATAATTCCCAATTTGTGACACATTTTCTCTTCACCTTTAGCTTTTTACTTTAAAAAGAAGTGACTTTTACACATTGTTGCTTTCGGCTTTTGTCAAACTAAATTATACCTACTTGCGATTGTCATTTATCGAATAAGTTCTATTTATAAACAGTGTTCGTGTGCAGTTTTTTCTTCAAAATCAAATTAAAATCAAAAGTAAAAACTAAACTTTAAAATCAAAAATCAAAACTCGGTTGAGTATCAGCACTTTTTGAACGTCAAAATTACATAAGACAGTCCCCCAAAACGCCAATTTTGTTATATACGCTCGCATGTGGTTACTCCGTTCACTCACTATTCTGTGTCAATGTGAGACCGCAGCTGATATTATTGTTTCTTTGAAATTTTACTTAGAACTGCTTCTGTTTCGTTTCCAATATTTTTTTTTATGGTTTATTAGTGGTATGGCAGGTTTTTGCGGCGAGCAAACCTGGCGTTTGTTACTTTGATTGTAGTATTTGTTTAGTATAGAGTACCTACCTATCAGAATGAGATCAGAGGCTAGTCTCACAATATTGTAGAATAATTGGATTAAATATTGATATGGCTAATCTGAGAAAACAAAGATTTTTTGCCTGTCATAGGCACAACGTAAATTCGAAAGACACTTCAGTAACGCTTGACTGAAAACGATTAATTAATATCGTGTAACTTATCACACATGCAGGTATCTAATTAAATAGGTACTTTAAAAATATTCTACTTTCATTCTGTTTAGGGTATATTCTACTTTCTTCGTTTTAAGCATTATCGTACGGTAACTAGTTGTTGCCCGCGGCTTTGCTCGCGTGGATTTCAAATACAACTTCCCTATTTGAATCGGATTTTGTTCACAATTTCATGGGTTTTAATTTTTTTTGCGCGGAACCCTAATTCTTTTTTTAAAATAGAAGTAAGCTAAGTTACCACTTATAACATCAGCTATCTGCCAGTGAAAGTTTCGTCAAAATCGGTCCAGCCGCTTTGGAGATTAGCCGGAACAAACAGACAGACAAAAATTTTAATTTTGTTTTTTTTTTTTATATAAGTACCACATATACCTACTTTCATATGCATTTAATAAAAAGCTGTTATTTTGACATTACAAACAGACACTTCAATTTTATTTATTTGTTTATATGAATAGATTTACGGCACGATTATTAGACGAACTGGCAATCTCAGTTCATGCAAGCATTCAGGGTTTCCCTGCTCATCGTGTTACCATACAACCTAAAACCCAACATTCATAGTGTCCTCAAACAAGTGAATCGAAAGTACAAACGTCCAAATGGCTGTACTCTCGTCGACCGCAAATTTCCTGCAGCTTCCGCCATGATTGCAGGAATCACGCTTCGGTCCACACTGCCACGCACCTGCCATTGTGGCTTCTATCAAATGTACGTATATTTATGTATCAAAGCAGCTTATATCTGTATGTATTTATTGATATTCTTATAACGTGAATGGGGATATTGGGTTGGTGTGGGAGCCGACGGGTTTACTATATTTGTGGAACGGTTAAAAGTCTGTAAATTGTCGGGATTCCTATTTCAAATTAGCCCATTATTTTTTTTACTAATTTTAAAAAAGGAACAGCGGGGCAATTGCGTAACACATTATCAATCGGAATCGGTTTCATTTTGACAGTCCAACAACATTCATTGCGTTATTTACGTTTGAGCAGACAAATTTTTCGAACTTATGAAGCAATGGATTAGCAATTTGCTTTAAAATGATTCAGAATCCGATTGATAGTGTGTTACGCAATTAGGGTGCAGGTTCTCAGTTCGTCGGAATCTTTTTATTTTTTTGTGTGTGTTCCCCGATTACCTACTCGAAGACGGCTGGACCGATTTGAAAAACTATTTTTTTTTTTGTAAGGGTATACTTTCCAGGTGGTCCCATTGTTATCAGGTCAGGATCTGATGACGGAATCCTGACGAAATCGAGGGAACTCTTCTAATATTATAAGCACACCTATAGCGATTTGCGTATTTTTTATTGTTACTTGTGCATTTGCTCTCGGAAAGCACCATTTGGTGAAGTGGAACCGATGATAAAGACCACAGATGGCCACCGGAACTTCTCAATAATAACTATTTCACGGGTTGCGATTCGATTATTTTAATATGGTTGCTAAGCAATTTATGCTCCTCACAATGCATATGGTAAAGTGGAGCTGATGGTGGTCAAACCACGAATGGTGGTATGCCGAGAAAGCTTGGAAGACAAAAAAAAACAACCGACTTCCAAAAGAAAAAAAAACTACAAAGTGAGAAATAACTTTAATTTCGGGAGCCAGTGGCTTTGCTTTTGTACGTGTATTTTCGTTTTTTGCCACCGACTTCCGAAATTAAAGTTATTTTTCACTTTGTAGTGTTTTTTTGGAAGTTGGTTGGTTTTTTTTTTTGAAAATAAAATTATTAAAGAGAGAGATGTAATAATAATCTTCTCAGTTAAACGTAGCATGCATTTACATGATTTATTGAAGAAATTAATGTACGACATTTTCATTACTTTTATTGTGGAATGGAAAACAAAAGAAAAAAACTGAATTGTAACTCTTTCAATAATGTTACCCAATCAATGTCAAGCAATTCGATGTGTGTCTTATTGACTTAACCCCGTCCTTTCTGTTCACATTTTCCTCCACTGTAATATAATAAAGTAACATCATCAACAGATAATCTAAATAAAATAAACTGTGATGCAACAACCACAGGGACCAGCCGATGACGGCGATGGCAACAATGTGACTGGCCTAAAACAACAGGCAGGGTATCGCCCGATTGGTGACGCTCAACATAATGCAACCGTTTTTTGCCCACACGCTGTATCTCCGTGGAAAATTACAGTCGACCACAAGACCAGGTTTTTTGACGTCTCAGGAGACGGTGGTAATTAATTAATGGAGGTAATCCTGGTACGGGAATTAAGCGGGTTTGTACCGTAAGTACTTGTAAGGGGAGTTGTGTAATCCCCATTACTAAGTAGTTACAATCTAAAGACGCGTAATGATTTTGTTTTTTTTTTCCTTTTTTTTTTTGACTGCCTCGTTTTCTAGTGGTTGCAAGCGCTACTGCTGAGCATGAGATCCTGAGTTCGATTCCCAGGTCGGGCAAAGTATTATTGGGTTTTTCTGTCTGGAATATCTTAGTAGGAGCCCGGAGTCTGGATTTGTGCCCGGTAGATGGCAACAGGCTCGCCCCCTACTGGATGGGACTTGAACGTAACTGGCGAAATGTGGGTGTACTATAAGTACACCACTGCCTAACCCTTCGGGGAAACAAGGCGTGATGTTATGTTATGTTGTGTGTTTTTCTTTTTTTTGTAAATACCGCTATTTTGGAACGAACATGAATTTAAAAACAACAACATCATTCCTCGCTTACTTCGCAAAAAGAATCGCAGAAAGAAAGCAGTAGCAACTACGCTAAAAATACCTCTTTTCTTTTTATGTCAGTCTAGACCTCGTGAAAGCCTAAAACGGTCGAACGGAATACCTGAAACTAATCAAGATAGCCGAGAAATTTGCATGAATCGGACGGTTAGAAACTTTTCGTTTCAGTGTCTTACCGATCCCCTAGTAACTAATGGCCGAACCGAATAACCTATTTTCAGTAAAAGACAGATCGCTATTGATGGTAGACAGTATAATTTTATCTGTCCTTATATCAGGCCGGTAAAATTCCATAATCTCTTATAGATTATTGTGAAATTAAAACCATAGATAGATAGGTTTTTCTATCTCCAGTATGCCAAAACTGGTGATAGATAGGTTATTGGATTCGGCCATAAGTGACAACGGTTTTATACATTTTTAAACGAGGGCAAAAAAAGGAGTTTCTCAAGAGGCGTATATTTGTTTTTTTTTTTTATGTATGACCACGCATAACTTTTTACAGAGTAGTCCGATTTGAACGATTCTTGTTGTATTCAGGAGGGTAACCTCGAAATTAGACTCATGTAAAATTTATTAACTTTGCTTGAGTGGTTTTAGAAGTTAACTTCAATAACACGTATTTTTCCCACTTAGTGTATGTGGATAATGTACTAAGTAATTAAAATACCTGTCACTGTAATTTAATAGCAAGTAGTGGTATTCGAATTTGTGTGGGGTAGGTACCACAACTAAAAAGTGAAAATGAAAATACGAAACCAAAGACACTCGACTTCCGAAATCAAAGTTATTTTTCACTTTGTAGTGTTTTTTTTTTTTTTTGGAAGTCGGTTTTATATTTTGTAAAAAGTTTTTTATACCTAGCGACCCGCTCCTGCTTCGCACGAGTTTTACGACTTGACAAAACATCAAGATTTCCTAATTATAAGTAAGTTTAATATTAATGTGCTATACATACAAACCTTCCGGAATAAATTCTCTAAATGATGGTGAAAACCGCACTAAAATCCGTTGTGAAGTTTAGATACGAAAAGCGTCAAAAACTTATAATATATATAGAACAAGTATCAAGATCTTTTCATACTATATAATTTTGACAACTTTGTCTTCATGTTTTGTCAAGATAATTACTTGCGTCATTTAGTTTATAAAAGGAAAGTCGATAGACACATTTTTCTATTTTAGGTTTTTGTTTCGGCTGATTAATGAAAGTTTGTTTTAAGTTTACATAATGGTAACAGAAGTAATGATTTAATACTTATTTATTCACTAATTAGTTAGTGAAACTAGATCAACATTTATCATGCCATTAGTGGCATGATAAATGTTGATCTAGTTTCTGATTTGATTAGGCGTGAATACTACTTCAGCTTATTTCTACGTCGAAATAGAAACGTAATAATTTGATTTCATAAGTCTAGGTACATTTACAGTTTGACATTATGACATCAATAAGTTTTAAGATCTTGTTTTATAACATTAATCTTTCAAACACGCAACGAAAATATCTCCCTACATCATTTCTCTACCGCAGTAAGCAAAAATACAAGAAAAAAGGAAAACAAAATCCCGTAGTACCGCGCCGTTGACATAACTGGCAGAAAGCATGTTTCCTTCGCCCGGTATTTGTACAAATTTTTACATCTGCACAATGCAGCCAACCATGTGCAACTTTTATTCCAATTTTAAATGCGCTGCTTTTTCTTCTGAGGTTTAAAAGCGTTTAGGTAAATGTTAGGTGCGAGCTTTTTGCATTTAGTAAGGTTGAAAGAGTTTAGAAAGCTCTAGGAAAATATTTTATACCTATGCATTATGCACAATTAAGCAGCTAATGCTAAACTTAAGGCGAAAGCGCCAGGGTAAGCCGCGAAATTCAAATTTTCTTAAGTTTTTTTGCAATTTGCAGGTCAGCATTAGGTTGTATGTTGATTAAAATATGATTCGCGACCGTGACAAATACGTATTTTTGGAATTATAATAATTAAAGTCATCAATACAACTCTCTAAGACCAAATAATTCTATTGAATGACTATTTATTGAAATCTTAACATTTCAGGATTATACTAACTTAAGGAATTGTATACTGATTTTAATGATTATAATTATGTAAATACATATTAGTTACGGTCGCGAATCATACTTTAATTGACATGCACCCAGACACTGAGCTGCAAATTGAAAAATCTTAAAAAAAAATGATTTTCGCGGGCTACCTTAGCGCTTCCCCCTTAAGCTGATAAAGCAGCGTTTGTCACAGTTGAACCAGAAGATATTTTAATTAGAATATCCCTAAACCTAGAGTCATTTTACAAAAAAGGGATCATTAGAATCATAGTGATGTCAATGGAAAAAAGCTTTTGCCGTCAAATGGGAATATTTGTACAGTCAGTGACAAGGGTGTTATTCGTCTGAAATTCAATCATAAATATAATAAAATGATGAGCTCATTTCCACTATGCATATTCAATATTTCCTTGAACATTTCAATTGCATTACAGTTGCTGAAAAGGTCATCGTATCTGCTAAATTAAGTATCATGATCAGAGATCGCCATAGGTAGAGTTTATTTACCTAAACTTCGAGGAAGGAAGTAACATTGAGTGGATAATACCACCTCTAAAATCCTGGAATAAATCCCGGGATTTAAAAACCACGAATTATTTATTGAACTTTATGTATAGTTACAAATTATTGATTTGAAAAATCATACATTTTTTAGGGTTACACACACACAAATTAATATCTGCAATTTTTATGGCGTACATAATAAAGAGTATTCTATCTACCTATAAACAAAGTCCAATAAATAATTCGTGGTTTTTAAATCCCGGGATTTAAACGTCATTAAAATTATTCCGGGATTTCAGAGGTGGTATAATCCACTCTATGTTACTTCCTTCCTCGACGTTTAGGTAAATAAACTCTACCTATTCTGATCTCTGATCATGATTTTCGACACACATTTCATCCCCAAAATGTTATTGTAGGCTATAATCACTTCATTTTCACAGTCGATCATTTTGACTAACGATTACCAACCGTTTAGGTTTCTCAACTATGCACTTACAATTTAAATAAACGTGCTAGTTAAGGCTATGTATGTTGTCACTGAGTTTCAACAGTTTTATTTTTTTATGGAAACCGATACGCTTCAACTATCACCACTTCATAAAGAAAAACAAATCTAAACTCAATGGAACAAGGTTTGAAATCGATTGACGGTTGAAGGCTGTTGATGTAGACATTTTTTTAATTAATTGCCTGCTTTTTGCCATGGTCAGCAATCTATGTTTTCATAGATACCCGTAACCAGGTTAATGACACGAAATATAAATTCGTTCAGAGGCTGACAACGGTTAGTTTATGGAATACCTATCAGAGCGAATAGTGACCACGCATCCGGATTTAGTACTGGTATTAATTTAATTAATTTTGGAAACAACCGGAAAATGTGACAATCAAATTGAAAATGTTTTAGAGGCAATACAGAAGTAAATTTTGAGAAACTATGCCTATTTAATCTATTTTATATTCAATAAAACGTATCAGTACAAGTACAAACTTTGCATAAAACGGGACACACAATCTACTCTCAAGGATGATACCTACTTCACCAAAACAAACAAACATACATCCAGAGCCTACGACATCAAAGAGGCCCTAATCCAAAAAATAAACCTCCTGAAATCCCTTAATACGAAAAAGGGCCCTCATACGGAGGTGTGTAATAAAGGTACCTACACGCGGACGCCTCAAGAATTAAAAAAAAAGAAAACCTCGAGGGCGCACTAAGTCCACAATGTCAAAAAAGTCTCCGTCAACAAACAAAGTAAAAAAAAAAACTCCATATTCTTAATTTAACTTGAGTCACTCTTACATCCCTACTTCAAGTAACAATTAATAGAAGACCTTCCCCACCACTTTTCTGTCCGACATTATAGAGGTTTTAAGGGGAATCGTAAATGCCAAGTTATGTTGGACGCGTGATACGAATAGGGAGGAAAAAAGTAAGCAAGTCCCCCATTTCTTAAGGCAATACAACGCGTTATATGTGTGTGATACTTAGCCGATTCTGTTCGGGGCTCACCTTAACACACCGTTTGCGGTAACTTATGCGGAGAAGGAAAACCTGGCCTATTTATTATCTTTTTTTCTTTTTTGCCAGTTTTCAAAGTATGCGTTTGACTGTTAAATAAGATGAGGAAGTACTTTATAAGGCTGAATGAGGAATATAAGTCTTGTCTTGTCATTTAGTAAAACACATAATGATAAGTACTTACCGTAGGTAAACAGAGGAAAACTCTTCTGTTATGTGTTAGGAGAGAGACTTAGGATGTCTAAATGAAGAAAAATATAATACAAATGCCGTTCCTATGCCTCAGCGCTAAAGCTAGCTTAGCTATAAAAAGCCAAGTGCGTGTCGGACCACGCACAATGAAGGGTCCCGCAGTTGGGATGGATTTATCCCAAAAACAAACTTAACATTGTAGTTGAAAAACATGTTCTCCCATACATCGGACCGTGACGTATATCGATGTATGGATGT
Source organism: Fissipunctia ypsillon (assembly GCA_947568875.1). Lineage (NCBI taxonomy): Eukaryota > Metazoa > Arthropoda > Insecta > Lepidoptera > Noctuidae > Fissipunctia > Fissipunctia ypsillon. The sequence continues at coordinate 17,007,228 of OX387660.1, read as the reverse complement.
GTGTTACGAACTTATATTCGCAGTTGGAGAATTGTCTCCAACTGCGAATATAAGTTCGTAATGGCAAAAAAATGATTTTTATATGATACTTGTGCTGCGAGATCTTGCTTCTTGTCAAATTTCATGATTGTAGGTCAACGGGAAGTACCCTACAGGTTTTGATTTATTTACAAGTATCAAAATATGTCGCATAAATGGCCGTATTTTTTATTGAATTGACTTAGAAGCTTGATTTTTTAGAGCTCTAAGGGACCGTAAACCTACGTATTTGATATTAATTTCAACTTAATACCTCCACGCGTTCCGGAGAAAAAGGGTTTTGCCAGACTGACACACAGACAGACAGACGGACAATGAAGTGATCCTATAAGGGTTCCGTTTTTCCTTTTGAGATACGGGACCCTAAAAATATGTTTAATTGCTATTTGTTTAATTCCATAAGCACGATCTCCTCGACATTCTTATAACTGAAACTGACATTTTAGAAGTACACATGGCTGCTACAAGCATAGCTCCTCTAATACAAAGACATAAACTCAAAACAAAATCTAATTAAAAAAAGCTCATAAAAATTCGCCAAGAGTACCACGATCAATACCCAAAAAAGTCCCTAATCTCGGTCCCTTATCAACTTGTCACAAACTTAAGTAACCCCCGCTCACACATGCACACACACACCCCCACACACACTCACAAACACACACTACTCATTATAAGGGTAACTAATCACTGAGCTGTGGAGAGAAAAAAATGTGAATTTTTTTATTCATTAACCACCCTCTCTTCTTAGGCTGATGTCCCTGAGGAATAGGGAAATATTTGGAGACGGATGTTAAAGTTCTTTGTAGTATTTTTTTGGCTGTGATGTAAAAGGTTTCTATAGGCTTGTGTATGTATTGTATGTGCATTTGAAAATGTTTTATGTTGTAAACATGATTTGGAACGACTTTCAGTCGTCTTTTAGTAGTCATTTACGATATAATGACTACTGAAATAAGTTCTTGCTATGATAACGTAGGTAAATTGACCATATGAATATCGAATTTGTATCGAAACATCTACATTTGCTTTAGCAACTGAAAAGTATTGTATTTTTTACGATACTCAATTCAGTGTCCGCTATTTTTTCAATTAATCCTTCCAAACCAGTGCTCACAATCAGTTTGAACAAAAATAAGATTCACAATGTTGGAAAAAAAGTACCACTTACAGAGGCTGTGTTCCGAGGCTCTGCCATATTTTTTCAATTTTAAATTACTCCCTCGACATCGAGGCAGACCCAAGAGAAGATGGCGAGACGAGCTTGACGCCTACAGGCAGGGTTTGGTCCACACTAGCTCAAGACAGAGAGGAGTGGAAAAGAGAAAGAGAGGCCTTTGCCCTGCAGTGGGACAACTCAGGCTAAAAATAAATAATAATTCACTGGGAGAAAGCTTCACCGCTATGATAGGTACCCGTAGTCCTGAAAATGTATCAAGCCAACACACAAACTCACAATCACGCACGAAATATCAGTAAGATACTACCAAAAAATATTTACAAGCACAAAACCGTCTCCATTCATTCCCCTGTTCCATCTCTGCATACGACGCACACTCGCCATAGTACTAAAGCATGAATTTGCATATTTGCTCGCTCACTAAGTGCAATAGCTTGTTTGTACGTACTTCATACATTCTTCCATCTAACGTTCGACGATTCTCTAATTAATACCGTTTTTCAATTTGTCAATTTGTTCGGAGTAAACAAATGTTTTGTTTAAGACGTTTCGTGTACCTTCTATGTACCCTGTGTACAGTCGACGCCAATTGTGTTGGGTACTTTGCTTTAGGTGAGAAAAACCTCCCTTCCTTCTTTTTCTTGATCCTTTTGTGTTGACCTATTTGCTGCGTATGTTTTTATAAGTACGGTATATTTTTGTGTTTGGCTGTTCACGTTTTAATAATATGCTGGGTTATTAGAAGAAGTGGCTCGTGATAGAATTCAATGGAAACAGCTAGAGGAGGCTTTTCCCAAGAGGCTTGCTGACCTGAGAAACATATTTTTACAACATACAACAGAAAAAGCAATTCAGTATAAAGAGGCTTATAATAATTATTATTATTACAAGAAAAAGAAATTTTAACTTCATTTCATTCAGCAATAAGTGATGATAAGATTGCACTTCAAAGTTTTCCTATTAGAGTACATAGGACAGTCAAAAGGATATTTCAATTAGAATACCGTACAGGTTTCCGTTGCAATAATTAATAGACCTGTATAAAGATGTTCTAAGAAGACTCCTATAAGTGATTTTTCTTCGTTGATTATTAACTTTTTATAACATTGATTGTTTCCCAGATTGTAGGTTGAAATGTCTAAATAACAATTCTAATGGAATCGAACCGCATCGTATTCATATCTGTAATTTTTATGGTGTACATAATAAAGAGTATTCTATCTATCGTAAACAAATCAGTTTTATTAAACTCTCTGTTAGAAAAAAATCTCGAGACCTTGTTATTATCTAGACTTTTTTCATTGAATATGTAGCTTGGGTATGTGTTTCTTACTGTTTAGAGCGTGATGCAGCAAATCCATCTTGTAACCTGATGAACTCTAAAATAATATAGATAGTTGGTCAATAATAGCTAAATATCTCTAATGTTTCTAGCAGCTATATCTTCCTCTATGACACTTTATTCCTTTTCACAGCCCGCCATACTGCCATTTTTATTACCTGAAGTTTGTAATAAACTTTAATAAACGCGAGACGCGCGTCATTTAAAAGAAGATGAAAATCAAAGAAAAAATATCTCGCCGTATAAAGGCCGTTATAGGACGCCCGTCAAACAAACGCTTTTCTTAAGCAAAGCAGCGCCTAATTTCAATATCCGAACGGAACGTGGACCGTTCGGAAACTCTCCTTGGGGAATAAATTACTCCGTCTATTCAATATTTCATCAGGCCGAGAGGTCGACTCTGAATATTCAAAACTAGAGGAGACACGTAAAAGCACGCGCAAGCCATTTTTCGCGCCTATCATCTCGGTAACAAAACGCACTCGTAATTACCCCCTCCCCGCTACTTCCTCCCTACCCGCGGATACCCCACCTCACCCCCCCCCCCCCCGCGCCAGGGAGAGGGGGCCGCCCAGTGACAATTATTGATCAAAAATTCTCTCTCTTCTTTCGCAAAAGAAAACTTGGACGGGTTATGTGTGAACCGGTATAGTTTGATATTTGTAATTAGATATTTTAATTATTTTATTTTTCTTTCAATTTCTTATATCTTTGCTACAGAACCTGGGTACTACAAAATACTTTACTTGTATGCTCAAGAGTAAAGATAAACAATAACATTAATTAAAGGTCATCACCAAAACCGGCTTTTATAAGTCTTATTGAAATTAGGATGTGTCAATCAAGTAAAATATAGCAAATAATGAGAGCTTAAAACAGCAAGTAGATTAAAACAATGTATTTTAAACGTATAAAACACAGAATTTACTGTAAACATTTGATATGTTTTCTAACTTCCATTGAAAACAATAACCGTTCAATGAGCTCAATCCCTTTTGTACCATAACTTCAGTTTTGAGTTCCACTGTATGAAAAGAAAGTCAAGTCTAAATGTTCAAATAATTGAAATTTCATGAAGTCCCTAAAACTGTCAGCCACTGAAACTTAACCTAACCATTCAACGCCAAAATTCATCTCGATCTTACACAATACACCATCTTTCATAGCAAAAAAAAAAAACAAGGATCAAGTCACCTCGATCGGCGTACACGCGGCCGCCTCGGCATATTAATTGCACGCGGCGCTACCGGCGGGTGGCAAGACATGGGGAGGCGCGGCCGCGAGGTCAACCGTCGCCTTGCCATTGTTTTGTGCGTGCGACTGTACTTTCTAAGCTATCTATACATTTGTTCGCCGGTTTCTTAAATACAAAGTGGGGTAAAGAGTTTTGTTCATATATATACTTTGTAATTTTGTATTGCATTTTGGTAATGGAACAAAAACAGAGCTTTTGGAAGGGAGGGTTGGTATGATTAAGTATGAATTAATCAGGTTTAATTATGAGTTTTTTAATTCAAGTTTACTGTGCCGAAAGTTGTTATGAGCAATTCTCGATTATGCAATTTATCCTTTTTTAAGGTTCCGTAGTCAACAAAGACCCCTTATAGTTTCGCCATGTCCGTCTGTCTGTTTATCTGTCTGTCTGGGCTTACTCCAGAGACTCTTAGTAATAGAAAGCTGTAATTTGGCACTGGTATACATATCAATCACGCCGATTTCACGCCGACAAATTAGTAAAATAAAATCTTGAAAAAAAATTTTTAGGGTGCCTCCCCCCACACGTAAAGTGGGGGTGACTTTTTTTCTCGTCTATCCCATGGTGTGGGGTGTCGTTGAATAGGCCGTTCAAAAATTTTATGGGTGTGTGAAAACTATTTTTCGATTCAGGGATCCGTTTGCGAAATATTAAGCTTTAAAGTGCAAATTTTTGTTAGAGTCAATAAGTGTCGTCGTCCCCCCTCGCCAGCTTAATAGTTGTTTCTAAATAGATGAAAAAATTCACGGCATATACAACTGCCGTGAATTTTTTAACGACGTTACAAGGAAAACTATCCTAGCTAAGTAGGTTGTAAAAGTTATGGAGTAATAGTCGACCAACTAATATTTGCAATTGGAATGTACGAGAGAACAAGATTTTCAACTACAATGTCAAGTTTGTTCTAGGGATAAATTCATCCCAACTACGGAACCCTTCATTGTGCGTGGTCCGACACGCACTTGGTTGGTTTTATTTACTCAGTCATACTCAGTCTCAGTCATCAAAATTTGCTAATCATTTGTTAGGTTGGTAATTTTCAAAAAACTTAAATGAACGACAGAGCTTAAAAGCTTTAAATGATAACATTGAAACTTATTATCATGATGATGATGATGACTTGGTCCAACAGCAATCCAAGAAGAGGACGGTCACGTGACTATAGTATCTCATTAGAATTATTTAGGTTAGATAAATTGAATATTCTAACTCGACTTTATAATGAGCCGGTGTAATGTTTCAATTGCATAATTCTTATCGATGCCTAACAGCCAAAAAAGGATAAGCGATATTTTTTGTGAAATCGTCATATTTACTGGATGTTTTTTTTTACCGTCTCGAAATTTTTACAGGGTGTTCTACCCATGAACATAAACAACTTTCACTAAGGGACCAACTATGAGATCACGAAAAAAAATCAGCTGTTTCATACATTTTGGTCAAGTAGGTTTAAACTTTTCTATTAAACAGCAGATTTTTTTTTTCGTGACTTCAGAGTTGGTCCCATAGTGAAAGTTGTTCATATTCATGGGTAGAACACCCTGTAAACATTTCGAGACTGTAAAAAAAATCATCCAGTATATATCTATGCCTAGCTGCCAAAAGCCGATTCTAACTAAATACATAAATCGATTTCACAAAAAAATGTCGCTTACCCCTTTTTGGCCGTTAGTCGCCGTTATAAAATAAATACCTGTAAAAGTTTTGATGAACATGTTACCTTTTTAAAAAAATATAATCTTCATCATAATTATAACGCCATACATCCACAAATAACAATACCTGATTTGGTACACGACACACTTAAATTGTCAGCTCACCGCCAACCCTCTAATTTGTTAGTTTTTCTGTCAAGTATTCAAGTAATATTACTTATTTCTGAGCAGAAGGTGTTTATGATTGAAACAAAATGAGTTGGCCGCGAATATTTTCATGGGTTTTCTTCTGAAATATTAGCCGAAAGAAATAGTTTTGTTTACCAAAAGCTAAATAAACAACCGGCTCAAACACTTTTATATCTGGGACATGTTTATCTTCGGCTTTGGCAGACTTTTTCAACAATAACCTTATTTTGTGGAACATGCTCAAAGTAAATAAATGAACAAGGACAATACACTGTAGACTACTGGTCATACTTTCTAGACTCGTCTAACCATAAGTTTCACTGCAGTTACAGATCTCCGACTAAAAATAGAAAGAAGTAATACGTATGCTCGTACATTTGGCTCACAGAATAATGTATTCATATTCCCATCCCAATCCGTGGGAGCGGATTGTTTTCCTCCCAAGCTGCACATTATGCAGGAGCTCTCCCGATGCAGTTCGCCGCATAAAGCAAATCGGAAAACCGATCGCTTCCTTCGATTTTCCGCGCCTCTGTCCATTATTGTGTTTGTGAGCTCACCACGTATGTGAATCATTCTATCCGCACACAAAAAACACAACCCATCTCCCTCACACGTACCCGAAAGGAGTTAAACAGACAAGGACGGCAACAACCGAATTGGTGTTAATTTACAGTTGGCAATTATAATTTTCGTATTCATGTCCCTTTCTTGCGTTGAATTTTTTTGTTGTCCGTCTCTTTTGCGACGGGGGGTTAAGATAAAGCGGTGAAGACGCGAGATATGTAGAATTTTTTAATAAAAACCGCGCTTCTGTGTGCGCTAAGTGATATGCCTTGTTCTTTTTAATTTCGTTGTGAATGCGAGCGCAGTCGGGATCATCTATCTTGGTTTTTTTATTTCTCTGTGCCTTGTGCCTCCACACGGCCGCTATAAAGATTTCGCATGGGATATGAATATTGATTGTTTCGTTGCCGACTAATGAAAGCTTGATTGGTGTGCGATGTTGATGTGTAATGAACCCGCTGAGGAATGGGGAAACGTAAAAGGTTTTTCGACGCGTTAGTTAGCGAGCTTTTTTATTGGAATGATTCTTTTAATTGTGAATGGCGGAGACTCAGCTGGGACTTAGCATCTATTTATTGTGTCGTTTCAAATGACTTATATACCGGAACGGTTTTATCTACATAGTTAGTATTTTTTACGTTCAATTATTACGGTACGGTAGACATTAAATTGTGCGATTAGTTAATGTACAAAATAACATAACAAACTTCCTAAATTGATAATTGCCTTTTTTAACCAAAAACACAAAAATACTACCAAAAAAAATCAAACTACATGCTACACAATTTCGTAGCGCGTCGGTGCGCTTACGCTGCTACGCCTGCGTAGGCGGCTACATGTGTGTAGAAGATTTCAACGCACGTACATGCTACGTGCTACGTGCTACGAAAGGTGATCGACGTAGGCTTGTGTTTATTAATAAATGTTTGTACTTTGTGTAAATTATTTTATCGCTACTGCTCTCAAAACGGTGAAGGAAAACGTGAGGAAGCCGGCATGTCCTAGAACCAAAAATTCGATGACATGTGACATCTACCAATCCGAACTGGGCCCGCGTGGTGGGTTACGGCCCACTCCCTCTCACAGAGAGGAGGCCTGTGTTCCACAGTGGGAACATTACAGGCTGATTATGCTAATGTAACGCACATATGCAACCTATAACCAACTTATAACTTATCTATGACTTGTTCGCCTATTATCATTGATAGGGTTAAAGCAGTTAAACCCTAAGGTTAGTCTCAAAAAATCACCTTTATCTACATATTATAAGAATAGTAGTGATAGGTTAGGACTATGTGTGAATATGTGACTTTAAAATATATTAACTAGTTACACCTTTGGGGTTAGTAGTAAGACATGATAATCGGTTCAATACGGGTTGTTTCATAATCACCCCTCTTTAGAAACTCTCAAATAACTACGGTTTTCAGACGGATTTCTGATCATAGTATGTTATGTTATGGGGACTCGTGGCTAAATAATAACACCCGCACGGGTCGAACGAAGGTTAAGCTAGGCTTGTCGTATTCGTGTCCTAGGTACTATATGTATACTATTGTCTCTAAATTTACCGCTCGGTCATCACACACACTTAAGTTCACGTATAGAATCACTTAATCACTTACTTCTTGACGAGGGAACGTTACTTCGTCCATATCTGGTCAGGCCATCTGCACAGCCTTGCGAACCTCCCGCTGGTTTAGCTGGTCCTCGACCCAACTGTGGTGACACCTTCTATATATCCGGACTGCCACACCAACGATGACAAGTGCCAAACACACAGCAATAAATAACAGCACCGTTTGGATGGCCGTCACCTGCTCCTGTGTAACCGCTGCGGCATCCGAACCACCCGCTGCCATCTGAGCGACGATCACCTCTTCTTTTGATGTTGTGCTCCCCATGGCCCGAGACTCGATGTGACGCGAAGCTCACCGAAGTCTAGTCGACTTCTGCTGCTGCGAACCCCTCGAATGGAGAACTATAACGCCGTCCAGCCGACTGGCAGGGTCGCCATGCGATGTGGGGAGTAGGAGGGGTTAAGTAAACAACATGATGGGTATTACTTTGAGAGTCAATTGTGAACTGAGACTCAACTGTACTCAACTACAGTCCTCAACTGTCCTCTCTCCTTTAATAGATGGTTTAAATATACATAGATAGTACGTGACTACGTGCTAACACTAAGCCTACGGAAAACAGTATATTTACCTTAACTTAACCCTGGACAATACGTGACATGCTGATGTACAACATACGTGACACGAACAATATACGTGACTTCTCATCACAGGTCCGTGGATGGGTGACCATCCATTAGGTACATACCGAGACCCCTCCGTGCCTCGGAAAGCACGTTAAGCCGTTGTTCCCGACTGTCATTTGTAGATCTTTGACAATCGTTACGGGTAGTCAGAAGATCGAAAGTCTGACAACCAGTCTTAGTAAGGGGTATCATTTTACCCAGTAACTAGGTTGTGGAGGTCAGATAGGCAGTTGCATCATGTAAAATACTGATATTCAGCTGCATCCGGTTAGACTGGAAGCCGACCCCAACATAGTTGGGAAAAGGCTACGCAGATAATGAGTATGTTATGTTATACGAAACTTCTGCGGTCAGCATCCCTCCAATCTCAGTGAATCTTATCTAGTAACCACGACGTAACTAACTTAACTTGTTGCTAATACAGTATTTCCATCATGTGGTTACCAAGTGTACAAACACGCTGTTAATGTGTGTGTAAGCGCAGAAGCTCTCGGTACCGTCCGAGACAATGGCGAAATCGGAAGTGTGCGTGTGTGTGTTATGTGCTGATGCTACTCGTCTTCACGCACACATTCACAACGTGTTTGTACACTTGGTTAACACAAGTAAAGCGCGCGTCGCTTCGTGAGATTAGGATAATTAAGTACTTAGTAGGACTTATTTTCTCAGCGGTACTGGTGAATTAACAAAACAGGACGAAACATTAACACATTTAATTTATTAATAAAGACTTGTGCCAAAGCAAAGACATGAAAGCCCGTTCATCATTACGTAGATTTTCTATCTATATAAGTACCTACAGATATAATATATAAGAAGAACTTCGTTCCTTGTAAGAAAGTTCATAATGAAAGCATAATTTAGTTTTAACTTCAGTACGCGCCTCCAAAATGAAGCCCTTCAAGCCTTTACAAAGTAAAAATTAAATTTTAGATCGTGTTCCGTCCCTTAATTACTCATTAAAATTTTGTTTCTTATAGGCCTGTTTGGACTATGAATTTGACCAGCATTCACTACGTGAGGTACTCATCTTTCCAAAGAAACTAATCTATACAAGGTGTAATTTTAATCACGATTAAAATTACACCTTGTATAATGCGATCTCCTGATATTTATTTCGAGTATGGGTGTTTGAACTCGTAACCCACGTCCTAACCAAAGGCAACGGTCGCGCGAACAAGCGATTGACGCGATCGTTTGTATGAATTATGACGTACAAACGCGACTTGATTGATCGCGCAAATATGACATATAAAAGAGCGCAACGATCGCGTACGCGCGCGACTATCGCTATTGGGATTGCGTACTCGCGCGACTATCGCTTATGGGATCGCGTACTCGCGCGACGATCGCTTTTGGGATCGCGTACTCATGCGACGATCGCTTTTGGTTAGGACTCGGCCATATACGTTACTAAAGAAATAACGTGGTATATCGATTTTATGAAATTGAAAAGCCAATCAACAAGCCTTATCACAACGGGACAAGTACCGATGAATGCTGATGAAGAATATGTCTGCCCCATTATTTCCCAAATATTTTTTTCCCATTCCTGCTAGTTCTGAATGTAAGTACAAACATCAGATATATTCCTGCCAAGATTTTGGACCGCAACCATAATTCTACTCACTTGCGTAGATAACTTTAAGCAAACATATTTTTTTTTTCTTTTGTTTAGTGACCAATCTGGTGACAGAGTTTTTATGCCGCCCATGGGCCTCTGACTTGGCTTAAAAAAAAGGCAATCAGTGAGAGAACAGCTTAGTGCTGTTCTCTACGGTTTCCTAGAAGGTCGGTGGCCGCCACGGTCTTCGGAATTTACCGGCGAATGACTTCACACTGAAACGTTATGTATGAAAGTAAGTTGGTGTGTTTTCCTAGAAAGCATATATTGACATAAAGTCAAACCCCGCTGCCATAATTTTTATGACAGCCGTCACTGCGGCCATTTTGTGGCGGCCACCGCTCTGCTAAGATACTGCAGCTTTAACCAGTTAACTGGCCTTGGTATCTAGTGTTCAATTTAAACAATTTATGGTTCTATATTATCGTTAGAAAATGACTCATAAGTAAAACCATACACTTACCACATTCTAACCACTTCGTGTCGTAACTAATCCTGTATGTCGGATCACCTATCGGGGCGGAACGCATCTGTATGATGACGCTGCTGTTCAGCTCACCCCCCAGCAGCCGCGCGTGAAGGAACGACCGAGATTGGAAATGGTTTAACACTACTTTGTAAACACACAATTAAATTTTCACCTTGGGAACTTGAATATAGAGTTCAAAATTGCGTGAGATGAAATGTGAAGTCGAAGATTTAGCTGTCATTGGAATATTAATCTTAAAGCTTTAAAATTGAATTGGTTTTAAGTTGATATAAAGTATGTAAGTGTGAAGAATGGTCAGTGTATTTAAAGGCATCGTTCTGGTCTGCGTGTTCCGAGTCGAATCGTCTTCCGGCGTCAGACGTGATTTCTTGAAGAAAGTCGAATCAATGGACAAGTGGACATTGGCCTCCCGATTGTGTTCGGAATTTGTCCACAAAGCCAGCGGGGAGGCGAGTTGAATGAGTCTGTTACACGTAACGGTTGTTATAAGTTGATAAAGATTATGCTAAAAAGATTGCGGCAATTGCAATAGCGTGGTAGAAATATGACTTTTATTATGTTCATAACATAAATGTAGGGAAAAGCAGATTTTTTTTTCGCGATTTCAGGTTTGGTCCCATAGTAAAAATTGTTCATAATGATGAGTACAAAGAGGCCTTAAGAGATTAACAGTGATTAAAATTATACCTTGTATAAGTATTAGGTCCAAAATATATTATAGTTAAAAGTGCATCAGCTGGAAGTGGTTCAAGTAAGCTTTTTACAACTAGGATAAGCAGAGTAGATTTTATTGATGAAATAGTGAACTACTATAGGCAGTGGTTTTACGGCCGAACCCAATAACCTATTATTTTCAGTAAAAAACAGATCGCTATTGATGGTAGACAGTATAACTCTATCTGTCCTTATGTCAGGCCGGTAAGATTCCATAATCTCTTATAGATTATTGGGGCGTTAAAACCATAGATAGATAGGTTTTTCTATCTCCAGTATGCCAAAACTGGTGATAGATAGGTTTTTGGGTTCGGCCGTTAATTGATACACAATACCAGTTTGTGTTCTTTGAAAGTCGCTCTTTTCATGACCACCCCTTGTTAGTCTACTTCGGTGAATTGAAACTTCTTTACCTTTGGAGACGAAAATCGAGCATAATTGCTTCTATTGATACTCTCATAGTCCATAATCCAGGACTGTAATTGAAGAAAAACTGAATATATTGGCTGATCGTGCATACGACAATCATGTAACGTACAGTTTCAGCTGTTTTCGGGTCCCGATATTTATTTATTTATCAAAACTTTTTGCACAAGTAAAAAATACTGTACAAAGGCAAGCTTAACCGTGATACAGATACAAAACTTGGCAGGTGCAACATAAGGGATATAATACTTATACATAGATAGACATTACACATAACATAATCACATTTCGCCAGTTATGTTTAAGTCCCATGTAATCGGAGGTGAGTCTATTGCAATCAACCGGGCAGAAATCCAGACTGCGGGCTGCTACTGAAAAACGCCAGATGGAAAAACCCAATATCACTTTGCCCGACCTAGGAATCGAACCCAGGACCTCGTTCTCAGCAGTAGCGCTTGCGACCACTAGACCAACGACGCATTTCATATAAACAGAATAAACTTTGTCAGAAGAAATAACGATCGGTTAAGGGAGAATCAGATCATATAGTACTGCTAGATGTACTCCTGCTGATCAAGACTCATAAATGTTTTAATTATCCGTCACGAAAGTTAGTTTTCTTGTGTCTTTTTTGTAATTTCGTCATTTAAATACTATTTCACTGATATCTTGATGATGTCCACTGCTTCCATTTGAACTAGAAGATCGTACTTAGCAGCCGTTTTCTGAAAGGGTCTTTATCATCGAGTTGAAGATGATTGTGCATAACATAGATAGGACCAATTCTGTCACATTGTCCGATAAAACTGAAATCTAGGCTTTAAAATTAACTTCAAAATAAATTTGTACATAACCTACTGCTAAAAATACCAATATAAAAAAAAACAACTCTTTCATCATAAAAAAAAAAACTAAACGTCAAAATGCATTTCTATTTTATTTAAATTCTCCAGGATTCGTCGGTACCATTTTTAAAAGTGCAAAGTGCCAGTAACCTCGAGCTCCTTTAATTTCAATAGTGGGGTCGCGCTCAAGGTCACCGCCCGCGAGGGGACACTTCACGATCAGCTGATATTCTCTTATTATAATATTTTGCCGCGTTTTTTAATCTGTGCACGGTTTCATTTTGAGCATCGGAACGTATTTTTGAAAAATGTTTATTTTGTTTTTGATAGTTTTGATATTTTTTACACAGCCCCAGTGTGAATATTAGGTACAAAATGACAATGAATGACGATACCTAACTGTTTATTATTACTGTAGAATGACCCCAAGGGAAAATGAGTAAGATTTTTTTTGCTTTCTGCCCTCAAGTCATGCCACATTTGTTACACACATACCTACAGTATTTTGTATCTTTGTAAGATAATTAAACTTGAGGGGCTTGTGGCTAAGTAATAACGGCCGCACGGGTCGATCGATCAGGTTAAGCTACGCTTGCCGCGGTTGGTCCGTAGATGGGTGACCATCTTTACATATCAATACCCCTCCGTGCCTCGGAATGATCCCGGCTGTCATTCGTGGATCTTTGGCAGTCGTTACGGGTACTCAGAAGCCCGAGTCTGACAACCAGTCTTACCAAGGGGTATCGTATTACCCAGTAACTGGGTTGTGGAGGTCAGATAGGCAGTCGCTCCATGTAAAATACTTGGTATTCAGCTGCATCCGGTTAGACTGGAAGCCGACCTCAACATAGTTGGGAAAAGGCTGGGCAGATTGATGTTGTCACAAGAAGTTGGCACGTTAGACGAAAACGATACACGTCCGTCCACTCTCGAAACGATACATGCGCAAGTCCGCCTATTTTAAAAAATAGACCAAAACTATTACATAAACAGTTACCATTTACCAATATTTATGTAACCGCTACTTCCCACGCCCAGTATTCCTAAATCATAACGAGCGAACTTCCAAACTTTTTAACATTCGCAACTCGAAACTACCAGTTGCATCCCAAGTTTAGGGGCTCGATAAAAGTAGCAATAAACCACGAGCGTGGGCAGAGGGCAGCTAGGGGGTCGCAGAGGGGAGCGGGGGAGGGGGTGCCGGTCATCTCCCCCTTTTTATCTCCGCAAGTCAAGGGCGCGTGGGGCAGGTTCGGCCGGCCGCCGGCTATTGACATTCTGTTTTCAAATTTACCTACTTTTTTTCCATTGTCCGTAACTTTTTAATATGGCGGGGTCGACGAACCGAATGGCCAGTGCGGCCTATTGCGTAATCCGTTTTGTAATGTTGCCGTTTTAGAGAATCTTGTTTTGTTTTTAATTGGCCGTTTAGAATATTGTCAGTTTTACGTAATTCATTTTTTGTTTGCGTTTTTAAGGTTAGTCAAGTTTTAATCGTTTCGGCGATTTTTATTTGTTGAACAGCGGAGTACGCAAAACAAGTAGAAAAGGTTGGATTTATTATTGGCTCGTAAAAACAACGGCTAAGTACCCAATTACTTCCCCATAAGTACTTACGTGACACGCGTCGGCAAAACTACAAAGTGATTTCCGCAAATAATCAGTACACTAATACTATCATTAGTGTAGGTACTGATATTGAAAAGAAAAAAGTCTGAAGGGTAATTAGACTAGACAATTAAAAATTACAACTAAGGCGCCATGTTATAATTAACTTAACGGGAAGAGGCCAGACGGCATGACTTTGTTGCTTTGGAAGGTGGGTAGACCTCTGGTGTGGGACGCAACCATCTCATGTTCCAAGCACGGCGTGCTGTGCTGGAGCCGCTGCTGCGGCTGCTGAGACCTTAAAGCGTCGCAAATACTGTAACCTTATCGGTAACTACAGTTTTGAGCCGTTTGGGGTCAAAACGCTCGGGTCATAAGGTCCGAGTGCGCGTCTCCTTTTTAAGGAAATTTCTCGCTGACTGGTCGACAGTTCACGTGACCAGAGGGCTGGCTCGTTCTTTGGCCAAAGAATTAAAATTGCCATTCATCGTGGTAATGTTGCCAGTCTTCTGGGCACGTTTCCGGATGACAGCAATGCGGACGAGTAACTCGATGCCTCAGTGTCCTTTTTTTTGTATATTTATTTGTATAGTTAAGTAGTTGGTTAGTAATTGTATATTGCATTTAAGATTTGAGAAAATAAAGCAGATATTAACTTAATACGGTATTATGTAATATCGGTGAAATTAAAATAATGGGATCATTTAGATACCATTTTCAATGCATAAGTTTTGCATCTTTTAATTCGTAAAGGTAATCTGCGGTAAGGTTATGTATACGCGACTGTATATGCGACTTCGTTCGCGTGGATGTCGTAAGATACACAATATACTAAAATAACAGCCACATTTTAATAAAACTCCCTCATCCCCCGACCCTTCGAATTTCACCGCCCGCTCGCGCTATTACTTCTATTTCGCTTAGTGTTCTTTCTGACTTTTTCTTTTTGCTCGGCTCCTAAGGGTTGTAGCGGGATGTTAAATAGCCTATAACTATCCACGAGAATCGGGCTACGAAATGCAAAAAGAATTTTTCAAATTCCACTATTTGGTTATAATTTAATGGGTTTTAATTTTTTTTGCGCGAAGCCCTAATTATTTTTCTAAAATAAAAGTAGCCTAAGTTACCCGCCGTAACATCAGCTATCTGTCAGTGAAAGTTCCGTCAAAATCAGTCCAGCCGTTTCGGAGATTAGCCGGAACAAACAGACAGACTAAAATGTTTAAAAAAAATTTGTTATAAGTACCGTTTATACTTTCTTATGCATTTAGTAAAAAGTTGTTATTTTGACATTACAAATAGATACATCAATTTTATTTATTTGTAGAGTTATTATAATGATTGAAGAGTTTTTTTGTTTTGTTTGTTTGTATATTTGAACGCGCTAATCTCTGGAACTGACAGTCAGATATGAATAATCTTTGCATTTGATACCCTAATTTTTTTAGTAAGGTTATAGGCTATTTATATCACGCTATCGCTACGAACCTTAGGAGCCGAGCAAAACGACAAATAGTCAGAAAGAACGCTAGGCGAAAACGAAGTAATAGCGCGGGCAGGCGTTGCGATGCGACGAGGTGGGTTGGGGGAACAAGACATTTCACGCGGACGAAGTCGCGGGCAGAAGCTGGCGTTACCATAATCGTATCAACTCGAGCTATCTCAGTCAACTGTTTGCTATGTCGTGTCAATCAAGATCAGCAAAATCAATCAGAAACGTAGACTTATACTCAGAAATCGGAATATATAGAATATAATTATTTACCTAAACTTCGGGGGAGTAAGTAACATAGAGTTGATAATACCTCCTCTAAAAACCCGGAATTTAAAAATCACGAATTATTTATTGGACTTTTTATATAGTTAAAAATGATTGATTTGAAGAATAATATTACATTTTTTAGGGTTCCGTACGAAAATGGTTTCAAATTCAAATGTTTTGTTTTAAGAAGGTAAAATAAAAGTAAGATGGTTGGTTTATGTGCTTATTTGTTTCGTCATTATAAGAGATCGGAATAGGCAGAGTATATTTACCTAAACTTCGAGGGAGTAAGTAACATAGAGTGGATAATACCTCCTCTAATACTCAAAATACGCGCACTGACGTGGAGTTGCGGACACCAGCCCGTATTACCTATT
Organism: Fissipunctia ypsillon; assembly: GCA_947568875.1. Lineage (NCBI taxonomy): Eukaryota > Metazoa > Arthropoda > Insecta > Lepidoptera > Noctuidae > Fissipunctia > Fissipunctia ypsillon. Next base: position 16,990,889 of record OX387660.1, on the reverse strand, counting down.
ACCTACCTACCTCCTCTAAAATCAAGGAATAATGACATTTGAATTTGACACAATTTTAGTACGGAACCCTAAAAAATGTAATATGATTCTTCAAATCAATCATTTTTAACTATATAAAAAGTCCAATAAATAATTTGTGATTTTTAAATTCCGGGTTTTTAGAGGAGGTATTATCCACTCTATGTTACTTACTCCCTCGAAGTTTAGGTAAATATATTCTACTTATTCCGATCTCTGCTTATAATAATTAATTATCATTTAGATTTTCTTACCTCACAAGATCAAAATAATACTAATATGTGGTCTCAAATTAGCTAAAAAACAAATGAGTGTATGAATTTTCCAAAGTGCTATTCCACCGCCCATTAGCCACTTGTTTTAAATAATATGTTATGTTTGTCCTTTTGGTTTTATGTGGTGTAAAATAAAATGTACCTATAAAATAATATCATCATCTGCCTAGCCTTTTCCCAACTATTTTGGGGTCGGCACCCCGTCTAACCAGATGCAGCTGAATACCAGTATTTTACATGGAGCGACTACCTTATCTAACCTCCACAACCCAGTTACTGGATTTTACGATATCCCTTGGTAAGACTGTATGTCAGACTTTCGGGCTACTGACGACCCGTAACGACTGTCAAAGATCCATGAATGACAGCCGAGATCAACGGCATAACGTGCTTTCCGAGGCACGGAGGGGTCATATTTAAAGATGGTCACCCATCCACGAACCAATACGGCAAGCGTAGCATCGACCCGTGCGGCTGTTATTACTTAGAGCTTAGGCTCAATAATACAGTTCAAATAATCTAGTCAACATTACTTAGCATTACAAAATTTATCATCATCGCTGTTTTCTATCTAATAGCTATTCAGAATCTAAAGTGCTAAGAGCTAAGATAATAAACGACAAGTAAACAACACTTAATTAAGTTAATATTAACAGATTAGCCGTGTTAAAGCCGTGTACAAAACATATAATATCGAGCGTTCGTTATGATCGGTCGAGATGCGAGCGCGATATCTGTCATCTTACACAACTTAATATCAGCAGTACTATCGATATATTACCATCTGTTGCGGGTAAACTATGGGCTTATGAAGTGGACAGTTCGGGAAATGACTGAGTGTGAAGAAGGTGGCTAATGCTCGGTGCCTATAAACAAAAATCGAATAGTTTTTCATACCAATGGTAACAATAAAAATATTGCCAAACCTGGTTGAGTAAAATTAGCTTACAAATCTATTTGCCACATGCCCATATAAATATACAAGGTGTAAGGGACAGCCCTCCGCAAACTCCGTGCATTCAGCTCCTTATTTGTGAATCATATTCCATCGGAAATATTCTCAGGAAAATTTTCATTTTTTTTATTCAGTTACTTATCCTATGTATATTATCCTTTATTTCAATGAAAAAATACATTATCTGTATGTAGCGCTCTATTTATGTAAATAAAACAGCTAAATTAAAAAAATCAGCAATGGATGATGAAATACTCGGCGGCCGAAGCACAGTAAATAAATATTTTACTGTGGCCGAAGGCTCGCTGCGCTGGCGTTCGCTACGCGCGTTTTGCGATGGTAACGATACGTTGCGTGTGAGGTAATAAAACAAATCAGTTTTATTGGATTCCCATAACGTTCCTGAAATAATTTTATGTACCGGTCATCTTAGTATGATATACTGAATTCACCCCATCAGTCCGCGGAAGGCTGTCCCTTACACCCTATATTTCTAAGCTAATTTTACCTGTGAATCTTGTGATAGCTATTTCCATATGGGAGGGTCTACTATGCAAAGCTATGAGGTCTTTGCTTCATTATTGGTAAAGAAACAAGAGTCTTAATTTTAACCAATAACGGCCCGTAAATTAGAGGAATCGGCCATGAAAGTATGGGTTAGTCTATTTGTACATTATGAAGCTAACATCAGTCATTCTTAATGTTAAATTAGGCCACGGCGATTTTGTATAGAAAGGTATTTGAAAAATGTATAAAATACAATACTTACCAGTTAATTTGACCACCTAATATGTTACTATGAGAATCTTAAACATATCTTCCATTAGGTACAAATCGTTTATTATAGGACGTCTATTTCCTAACAGGATCCATTCTTATAAGAATTGTACCTTTCACATTTTTACAAACTCGACAAGCTCCTGCAGGCCTTGAAATAGCGACGGAAAACCGTAAAAGGATTTCTGAATCGCATCGAATGCGACTCCAATAAGAACACCTCCTAATAAGTCGTATCTGGTCATAACGCTAACTGTACTTATTCCAACTCCATCTACAACATACCGATATATCGACGGGCCAACAAAAACTCCGAAAAGTTTGAGTGACAGGACCGCCGTAGAAAAACGATGTCGATAGTCGATAGTGCAACAAAGCACCCGCCGGCCCATCTCTATTGACAGGACGGCTAGAGCGTGTGCTACGTGTGAATGCTATCGATAATATCGAGATGTGTTCATGTCGATAGCTTGACCATTACGTGCAGGTAAAAATATCTTGGGAACCGAAATGAGACCGATATAATCGATCGATACGGTTATTGAGGTGTATGAGCCGGGAAATACGCGCGAGTTGTTCGGTTTTTTTACTGTTTTAGTACTAAAATTAACTATAATTTTAGTACTAAAACCGTAATAAAGAATATCTACATACTAAGTACTGACCTATTGTTTGCATATGCAAATTCTTCTTATATAAAAGACAAATCATCGCGGATATTTGCGGTGAACAACTTTTCAACCTTATTACCTTAGCAATAAGATCGAAAGTGGTTCACCGCAAATGTCCCTGATGATACCTATGGAATAATGGTCTTCCGGAGTCTGTAAAAATTTTTGTGGAAAAACTTACTATGAAGGTAATACCATGGGCGATTACACGAGACCACGAGCTATACCTACCTATCAAGATTCTTAAAAGTACAACTCAAGACTACCTACTGGCTATTCAAACAACTTTTCAACGAACAAAAGAGGCCACTACAAAAATGGTCACAAAACAGGAGTCTCAATTAAAAGTCATCGTAACGTCGAAGCGCAAAACTACCAGAAACAAAGTAAACAGATCGCTTCCTACCACAAAAAAGATAGTCTTCCACAATGCGACAGACAAAACGTGTTCGTTGACCTCCGGAGCGGCGCGTGCGACGGACAGACAGATGTGCCAGTCACTTCATAATCATAATGGCGGATAAAATACAAAGCCAAATCAAATCTATAAGATATCTCGACAGGATTACGTTACAAATTTTAACTACAATTATGTTACTAACTCGATGCAGCTGAGTAATGAACTTGAATCTGATCAAACACTCCGAGACAATACATTAACGTTTTAACTTACGTGAAGAGATCCTTACGAAACGTAAACGTGCTCGGGGACAAACAAAGAACGCAGAGAAACGAGAATCAATTTAGAAATCGCGCGACGCAATCGGGACTATTCGATTGACGATTTCGTCGCGGACGGTGGGCGTGTGTAGTCGATGAAAAAAACATATCACTCCCACTCCGACCGGTTACACAACAACAATTTTAACGAAGCGCTAATGATGATAATATCAACTCTTTATCCAACAGAATAAGAGTCACTGTGCACGAACAGTTACGATTGCAGATTCGCACTGGCCACACCACGCCTCGACACCCGTCATTGGCAGAAATAAAAACGGCGACCACGCGTAACTCGTCACGTCTCGCCGGACAGTGAAATCGTGCGACCGGTGACAATGTATCACTTTGCCAATTCACCGAGAGCCGCCCTGCCCCGGCGACTGTTTCACGCGCAGGTGACGACACGAGGGTTGCGAACCCCACCAGGGGTCAACTAAGGCTGGACGCGTTATTGTGAGTCGCATTCGTGCCGTTGCGTCGCCGTGCCTTATGAAATGACAGTTGAAGCTTCAATGCGCAGACGTTTACCCGCAAAAGGAAATTTCATCGATCACGCTCACAAATTGCTACGTAACTATCGAGATGTAAATCGCTTATGGCTACCGTTATTTTGAAAAATCGATTCTTGATAATCGATTCGTCACAGTTGCGTTCCGTTTACGCAGTGGACTGTCCCACGGTCGGCCTGTGTGCGACTAAGCTTCAAGGCGACACAGTGCGGCACTGTGACCTGTGTGACTGCACCGTGTCGACCTATCGTGCCACTACGAAATAATCGACTGTAAAATCGTATTTGAAGGACCATTAACAATTGCCACACACTATCTTTCCAAAGACATTCGAATTGCTGAATGTTTTTTGTTTAATATATTTCATAGGATTAAAACCTTATTATAAGTCAGCAAGATTGCCACATTGACTGCTGTTAACAAGGTCCTCATTTTCAACAGGTATTTGAGAGAAAACTAGTTAATTTGTAATCCGTTCGTAGTGGATAGCTTTATCAGCCCCAAAATTGTAAAATTGTAGACGATATCGGATCGACCTGAAAAAAAGTTGTTAATGGTGAATGAATGAATCACTGAAACTATAAAAACAACTAAAAGTGAAGAGTGATTTCGCATTGCAAAAAAAAAATATGCTAAAGGGTTGAAGAAAAACCTACGCCTACGTGTTCATAAAGGTGGGCATTCACGGTCAGTCCATCGCGCCAAATGGCGTGATGTAAAAATATCTGGATGTCCAATCGCTCCATTTGACTTTAGTCGTTTAGAGCCACGCCAAATGGCAATGGAGCGTGAATGCCCACCTTTAAACCCTTGTAACTTCAAGACGCATGCAAGCTTCTAAATCTAATCCACTACAAACTTCCACCAAATATCTACATAAATAAACAAACATTAAACACCTATTAATCTAAAGTCCTAGTAACTGTCAAGCTTAATAAGTGAACCATCGTAAAACTAACTTTCAGTCGTAAAAAGTATTGCAATAAAACGTTAACTTTTTCATGTATTCCACGGGCAAAACGCTATGCTATGACGAAATAACTCGCATATTCATACAAAAATAGTCTTTATAACTTTATCGATTTGTGTTTATAACTTCATTACATGTTAGTGTAGTTAATAAGGTCTTTTTTCCCGTGAACCGTCTCATTAGTTTGTGTCGGGCAAACATTAGTAGTCATACAGGCATACGTGAAGACAGTCGGCAATTATACAGGGTGGGTAGAGTACGGCCTGGCACCGAACTGCCCGAATTTGCGCCGTTTACACTGTATACAGGCTGTTTATTTTTTATAAATAAGTAAAAAATATTAACATAAAAAATTACAATATTTTTTAGCTTGTTTTTTATAAACCAATCATTTTACTGAAACATTATGAAATTGCAACAATCTCATACATTGATTAATGAAATTGCCATAATCATAACCCACCAATTTATTGTACGTAGTTACAGAATAACTTACAATGGTTTTCAGTAAAATCTTGCCACATATCAAACCTTCTAATAAAGTTATTAAACAAACAACCCACAATACAGAATGACCCAATTATTCCCCAACACTCACAAACCCACAATAAACTGTACTATTAATTACAACCGCCCGTATAATTGCAATCACCCTATAAAGAGTTAATATGAAAGCTTATTCATTTGCATTTGTCGTGGCAAGCACGTGTGGCGGCTCGCGTGACGGCGATGTATTACGAAAAACGAATATTGCACGTACACCCTGTATATACGATACTGAGTAAGTGGCTTAGACATGCCAATAGGCATAATACTGGGTACAATTTGACAATTTTTTGTTTATTAAGATTATCACTGACAAAGTCACGGTGCAAAATCTACAAATATATGTCGACTTGTCGTGACAATTTGACATATTTCTGTTTAATAAACAATTTCTCTTGACAGGCGACAGGTGATAATTTGTTCGGAAAAAATTGTCAATTCTGTTTAATTAAACACTAAATTGTCATACAACTTGTACTTGTACTTGTCTTGTTGCTGTGTTGTATTATTGACAGGTGGACATATTTGTCGAATTGTCAGAGATTTTTGACAGGCACCCTCACTCACCAGTGTCAAGTCAATTAATGTCAAGTAGTTCGACAGTCAATCAATTAATTAATTAGTCAATTTATTTAATTAATATGAATAATTTTTTTTTAAATGGTATTAACGCCGTTGTCGTTTTCATAGATAAGGCCTAAAATTGTAAATTTGGCGTCCATTTCAAATAGTAAACAAAACCAGAAGTTGCAAGTCAAAACGAAAAGTAAAATTGTTATATTTTTTTTACCTTATCCTTATGTTCTCTCATATGCATGCCTCGATATTATGTTTTGACAAATATGTCATAAAAAGTGACTAATTGGTCAATTACCATGACAAATAAGTCAGAGAATATTTTCTTAGAGATTCGGCAGGTAAAATCTGACAATTGTCACCTTTATTAAACGGGTTTTTAGACTATTTTGTCAATATTTACTTGTCACATTTGGACATAATTGTCATCTTTATTAGGTAAAAGGTACATGTCGCGACAATTCGACTTTTTTTGTATAAAAATGTGACAAAATTGTCGGATTGCCACGTTTATTAAAAAGACCTCTGGAAGCTCAGTAACATCTATAATTCACATAATATGTACGCGCTAAAAGTTCAAAACTCAAACTTAAAGCATTTATTTCAATCTAACCATTTACAGGCACTTTTGAATTGTCAAGGAGTCGGTCAGCCAGAAATGAAGCTCATTCCAAAGCGTAGTAGGAGTACTTATGAAGAAGAACGGGTAAGAAACTCCATGGACACTCTTTTAAATTAATTATATTGTATAAAAAATCTTAGTTACATCTTTATGTTAAATTTATAATTCAATGTAAGAACGATGTAAAAAGACGTATACGTACTTCCGCGTTAAAAAAGCGTCCAGAGTAGCAAACAGAAACAAAAAAAAATTATGATAAGCCGTGGCAGCTAAGAAATGACGAGTCCCAACTGACGGCGCCCGTTCACGAACATGACGCATGGATCAGCACCATTTAGCTCAACCATTTTGAAGGAAGCCGAATGATCCAACGCATGCGCCACCATCAGCGAGACATTTGAGTGAGCATGACATACTCTCAGCCGCCAGAGCACATTCAAGTCAAGCAAGCCATATTACCCGGTTAAATGGTAGCTCTAATAGTGCATAGTACTCACACATGTGCTATGTAATTATACTGGATGATTTTTTTTACCGTCTCGAAATTTTTACAGGGTGTGTTCTACCCATGAACATGAACAACTTTCACTATGGGACCAACTATGAGATCACGAAAAAAAAATCAGCTGTTTCATACATTTTGGTCAAGTAGGTTTGAACTTTTCTATTAAACAGTAGAGTTTTTTTTCGTGATTTCAGAGTTGGTCCTGTAGTGAAAGTTGTTCATATTCATGGGTAGAACATCCTGTAAAAAATTCGAGACGGTAAAAAAAATCATCATACAAACGAGATTGAGTACAATGCAAAGATAGTCTTACAATCTTCAGCAGCTCCAACAATATTTTCAAATGTTAATCAACTAGTTGTGGTTGTGCAGCAGGACCAGCATTGAGCCAAGCATTTTTATTATCGTTAAAATCCCCAAACATATAATATCCTACCTGCATAGTGTGCGTTTTATACAAGATTTGAATTTCGTCTCATCCAGTTGAAGTATTTGGGGAGGTATTTTATTGTAACATTTTAAACAGTACGGTACCCCATGAAAGATAGCCTACTGTAGCCAGATTGGTTTTCTAGTACTATAATTATGTCTTTCACTTCTTTTTCCTAAAAAGATGTAAATTTTTTTCTTACGTACAGTAGCGATCATAAGTGGAGTAGCAATCTCACAAAGCAATAGATTGACGCTTCGGTTTAAGTTACTACCCTCTTATAATAAGTAATTTCTATACATATTATACACACACACACTCACATTCGTTTGCAACTGATTGTATTTCATAAATTCAACCATTAGTGTATATGTTACGGCTAAAACCCGAAGTGCGGCTACAACTAGTTTTAGCCGGCTACAACTAGGTGTGTTGTGTAGTCACAGTACTAACCTAACCTAACCTACCTTTCAGCCCACACCTAGTTGTAGCCGGCTAAAACTAGTTGTAGCCGCACTTCGGGTTTTAGCCGTAACATATACATCATGTTAGCTTAGCGGTTATCGTATTTGGCTAAGCGCGTTAATGCGTAGCAAGCCGTGGGTTTGAATCTCAAACGCGGTTATAGTTTTTTTAATGTTTTAATAATTACATGAATAATCACGATATTAACTATAGTTCCTTGTTATGTTCGTCTTGCTCACTTAACTCGTAAAACTTTATGATTATACCCACACAAACCTATATAAATAAATAAATTATAAAGTAGTCAGATGCAACTTACGACTCATTCACCACGACAATAGAACGCTAGATAGATTGCGTAGATTGGCTAGTTGTGGTTTGTTAGAGTATTTTCCACACCCAGCACAATATTACTAGACAATATTTTAATTGCCGTAGTTCACTGATTACCTAGATACTTTAATAAATAGTTCTTCATGAGAAAATAAACTGTTTTAACTAGAAGTTTTGTAATCACTTAATAAACATTTTTTTAACCCCGTATTTCATTTCAGTAACAATATAATAATATTCTTGGGTGCACCTCCAAGTGCATCATACAGAGATAATCGTCGATTGGTGCCTCATATCACTAAAAACGTCTTACGGGCCCTCTTTGGCCCCTCGTATGCCTTCCAAAGGTCCGGGACCCCAGGGTCCCGAGATACGTCAAAAAATAATAATAAAAATCTCGTTTATTAATTTATCGAATAATAGAATGAAGATTATTGTTGAAAAGAAAAATAAAAGACTCATAATATCATTTCGAGATTGGAACCCAGACCTATTTGATTCATAATTCAACACGGTACGCTACCAGTTATCGGAACTTGATATAGGGTTGTGAATTTTAGCAATCGTATGAACCGACCACCAAGGTCATACGTAATTCCTTACTCTGCGTGTGAGAAAAAGCGATGGTATGTTTTTTGTTTCGTTCGACGCTCGCCAGTGTGTGAATTCTGAAGTGTGCGTTCTGTGTTGATACATCACTTAAACACACAGATGTAGGTAGGTACGGCCTGTACCGCGTGTTCACAGCAATACATACAATTCTTAGCGTGCTACTGCACTTATGACCGCTTACTGTAAATGATATTTTCATAGATATATTGACAAGGTACCGTCATAATATTAATATCCTTAAAGAGTTCCCAGTTAATTATACCTCTAGAGCAGTGGTGGTCCAGTGGCTACTGACTGACGAGTTCGTAGGTTTGAACCCAAACATGCATGCAATTCACTTGGTATATTTCATTTCATCTGCACTGCACTTAAAACCGTCTACCCGGAAACTGGCATTTTCTACAAACAAAAATTCCAAGATACGTGATAAATAGACATGAGAATCCACAAACCCGCACTGGGCCTACGTAGGGGATTACAGCCCCTCATTTAAGAACTTCTTAGAAAACTAAGGTTTCCCGTTATAAACGTACTTCTTAAACTGGGTTTCTCCAGAACTCACATTTTGACTTCTGTTCACCACGTCACATTGATATTCCTCTGAGGCTCGCTTGCACACCACAATTCACGTATTTAAAACTTCGCTCCGTTTCTCGTTTCGTTTGAAGATGATAGAGACATAATGATGTTTTAAATAGGTTTAGCATTAAACGCATTTAGTGGTTTGTGGATAGGTTTACGATTGATTGCACCTTAGTCGTAGTGTTTTCGACATTAATTAAAAGACAGTAAAAAAGACTGTCTGCGTATGACCCCACGACAGAAGTGAAAGCTTACGACTGGAGCCGAGTATACGCGATTCAGCGTTACCGACCAACTGGAGCCGAGTACTTATATCCGATTCAGCATCACCGACCCGAGCGTGACGGTGCAGTTCCGTTCACTGTTCAGAATGACCGCAAAGTGCGCTTAAAAAGAAGTTTTCACTTCAGAGCTTCAAAAAATGACTCCTCTACCTTCCACCAAACTTGATCTATAACCCAAAAGCGATTGTGTACGAGCCGATGTATCACCCTTAATGAATCAGAACCGAAACAGTTGGGTAACTCGCTCATTAATACGAATTGTGTGATCGATATCATGCTTGGTACTTGGTACCGAGGTTGTGATACCGTATGATATATGACACTTTAGGTAGGATTACGACCTTTTGAGGACAAATTGTGTGTGAGTTGGGAGTACATAGATTCGATTGGTCGTAAATGGATTTGAAGTGGAATGTTTGTATTATGGAACTTCTTTTTGTGGCTTTCTTCACTTTTTATTTTTCGCTTGAGCTTCATTACATTTATGTGCAGAGACCTTACCTGAGCAGTATCTAATAGGGATGATGCATGGGTACCGTAAAACAAAAGAAATTCTATTTAGTCCGCCAGCCAGATACTAAAAAAATATATTAGACACGTATTTTTTGCTGTATCATATTAATAAAAAATTACTTCGATAAAACGTTTTAAAGTAGGGGAGTGGGGACTCGCTACGTCACAACTCGGTATAAAATCTAGCAAGGCTTCATGCCACATTTAACCTCAATGTACCGCCGTAATCTTTTGATTACGTAAAAAATACGTGTCCAATATTTTTTTAATAATCTACATGATGGACAAAAAAAAATTTGTCATAATACCTATTCTAAGCGGTCTTCGTATTTCTCTAGAGTGGACGTTGACAGTATAATTATGCTAGATTTTTCTCCTGAGTTCTGTGGACCAGGAATCAGATTAGGATCCAGGAAATTCGGGGATCCGGTCAGGGGATCAAGGAGGATGTGGAGGGGATCAGGGATCAGGTGTGATCATGACGATTCGGTTGACAATTGATGGAGATTATTTGCTAAACGATAAATTGATTATGGACGTGATCGCGGACTGATTGTTTCCAATCCTATATCTATTGTTAAGAATGAACTTGCTAACATAAATAACTAAAACACTTTAAAGCCGTGTTTATTGGACTTTTAACACTTATGAGAAGAATTACATATTCTCTACCTCCAACCCCTACTACAGGTTGAAACATTAGGGTATTAAATTACCATACAATAATAATATTTTACCGTCCAAAGTCACTTTCGCAGTAAAAATTACATGCATTCTATGAGAAGGGCATTTAAAACAAATTACTCTGTTACCTAGGAGCCCCTTTCGAAGACAATTGTTTGGACAGGTATAGTCGGTGCAATAAACATTACACGTGAACATTGTCTGTCCGTCTGTCGGCACGTTTGTACGAAATATGTTGCCGGGCGTTCCCGATAACGTATATTTTAAACAATAAGATTTTTAGAAGTGTGAGGATTATAGGGGAAAAAGTATACTGTTGTTACAATAGAAAAGTGACTTTACGATTGCGATTGTTTCGAAGTATTTTTTTTTTTGAGGATTTACTTTGGTTTACAGAATTAACTTTTTATGAGGCCTCTTTTTGCTAGAATTAGATACCTAGATGTCTTAAGCGTTAGCATAAAAAATCGAAGTATTCCCGTTTGAGCACCTATTTTACTACTTCAAAAACTCGTGTTGTTTCCTGCTATAGTTGTCGCGTTTTAGCATTGCAATATTGGTCATTGACCCATATTGCCATATTTTATTTCAAAAACTGAAGTAAACTCCGTTAACGTCCTGAATTAATATCGATCGTGATACACTACACATGTTCCAATAGATAACGAAAAACTATACATAGTTTATTGTTTGTAATCCTACGGAGATATGTTAAGTAAAGGGTAATGACCGCTATTGTCATGGTAAAACGCGACAACTATAGCTTTTACTCTGTGAAATTATACCACAGAACCTTCGATCAATGATCGAAGTACAGAACCCAAATCAAATAGTCATCTTCTAAGGAATGATAAAACTGGTATTAATAATAATACCCTAATGTCCAACTTTACCACCCTTTAAACACATTCCTCTTTATGCTTTATTTTTCCTGTCCACGTCAGCAGCACAACTTCTAAAAAAAACTTATAAAATCACGTTTTCACACAAACTTCCGAAAATTCCACATTCCTTCCCTTTTAGAACAACACCTTTCTATTTCTAAAGAAGAAAACTCTAAATTTGCTTCTGAAAGTTCCCGAGTAACATAAATAAACGCGACACGTAATAAAGAAATCAATATAGAGTAGTTACTCATGTTAATTATAGGCTACGACCACCAATCTCTTGTGTGTTAATATAAAATGGACATGTTTTTGTTAGCGACTGTACGCCCACTCGTGACAGTCTTGACAAATAACGGGCTATTTCGGGGCTGTTATAAAAATAGGAGAATGATTTTTAGTAGGAAAATATTATGTAATTTTCTTTCAAGGTAAAATTGAATTTGGTTTAAGGATATCGGTGCACATGGGTCTAGCGCGCACTGCCGTGCGTTTTTTTATCGCAAAATCTGTGAAGTACACAATTAGGTAATGTCAGAAATCAGCCGTTTCCTACTTTTATGTTCGCATAACTCGTCAAAATGTAGGGAACAGCAGATTTTTTTTCGCGATTTCAGGTTTAGTCCCATAGTAAAAGTTGAGTATAATGACCCCTTAGAAGTTGCGCGTTATTTAAATTACACCTTGTATATGTATTTATGTCATAACTTTTTTCAAGCTTCACCTAAGGAAATAAGGAACCTTCTCCACTTCCCTTCATCACCACAACTACTCAAACTCCACAACTTCTTTATCGGAGCACCATCAATTAATCACGAGAGGTCAACCAATTACTAGCAACATTAACCGGGGGTTAACTACAGTTAACCGTACTTAACCGTAGTTTGGACGATATTTTAATCGTTGCGTATAACTCGTCTGATGTTTATGATAGTTGAGTGTTGTGTAATGGGCGAACAATTAATTTTGGTCTTTGATAGGACAAGATGTATGGGGGTTGCAAATGGTTTAGTAGTTCTGAATGAGGGATGATAGGGATACGGAACGTCTTCGCTTTGAACCTTTAAAAGAAAAGTAGGAACAGCTACCATTAATCTATTGACAGCTGAACGTAGCCAGCCACTTCATGGCCTCCTCAATGAAGTCAATGTTGTTGGCACGCAGAAGGACTCCACGTGACATGTTCTTGAAAAATCCTCTTGATCACCTTCCTTGAAGACCAATTGACCAGCCCTTTACTTTCTTTTCGGGCATGATTACATCTGTTCTCTGTTGGCATCATTCTGCTCACCCCTTGTTGGTACTACTTTGTATTGTAATATTTGCAAAAACTTTAGCCATGTAATTGTACCCTAACAATCACCCAGGTTAGCAGGATATCAAGAAATGGGTCACCTAAAAAAACATTTGTATAACCAAACCGGTGTTACCACAAAAATAAATCCTAATCCGTAAAAAAACTCGCGTGTGCCGACCCAACATTAACACATGACCTCAAAGACATACGGCTAACATGCTATCGAAAAATGCTAATGCTTCCGATCCTAATCTTAGCATTAACGCGTGAGCCGGACCACGCATACTTGACTAAATGTAACCCTTGAACTATCTGATAACACCCTTAGATTTCCACCAGTTTAACATGACCTACCCACCGCTTCGAAATTCAAACATTCCAAGATGGCCGAAGAGGATTGGTTCGGGACGAAAGAGGTCTTGTTAGGCTGGGTGTTGCCAGCATGCGACGTTTGAAATATGTGTAGTGACGTCACATTTATGTCAGCCAATCCATTAATGTCGTTATCTGGACTTCCGAATTCGTGTGTTTCTTGAGGAAAGTGTGTGGGCTTTATTGACGCGGGACATGACACAGCAGGTTTTTGGAGTAAGGGGTATCTTTTGGACGTAAATGTAGGTTATGTAGATTATAAGTTTGTACCTACTTAGCAGAGTTGTTTTTAATGTTTGTCTATGTTGTAATTCGTTTCAAAATGTTTGCTTAGGTACCATCGCGGACATTTGCGGTGAACAAGTTTTCAACCTTATTACCTTAGCAATAAAGTCGAAAAGTAGTTCACCGTCCATGATGGTAATTGTTGTGTTTATGATTTCAAGTTTGGTCTTTAAAAATTAATGATATCTTAAACCTCAAGTTATTTGAACTTTTCTTCTCAGACTGAACTTTATTTAAATCGCTAATTAGTTCGAGTGTTAAAGAACAGGACACACGGGACAGCATTTTATTCATTGTGTAGGTACTCATTTGGATACTTAGAATAAAAACATTGTCTTCTAAAGGCTTGACAATTCCGTGACTCACCGATACCTACTCACAACTGTCCTTTCAACATAAAATCACTAATTACTAAGGATTACACTGCTTATCTACACAAATGGTATCTTCACATAATCCTCCGAACATACTGGAAAGTCCCGTTTGGGCTCGCAAGATTCCCAGAAAGCGCATGTGCTGTTAAAATTTCCCACTGATCATATACCCGAACAGTATTCGTTCTTAGAACCATACACAACTATGTGTGTAGTCAGGTAAGACATTGTTTTCACTTGTATTATTAAAATAGTGGTCTATGCATTGACGTTAATAACCATATTGTTTTTTTTTTTGCTGGATTACCATTGATCGTCAATTGTTTCCAAGTATGTTTAAAGAGGTGTTGAAAAAGGGCTATAGAAAACGACCTACACCGGGTTTAAGAGACGAGAAGAAAAAAAATAAGAAAGAGATAGACCATAAACTCAAGTTTGAAATAGTCGTAAGGGAGTAATAAAACCTTTATGGTAATAAAAGTACTTATAAAAAAATGGTTATGATCCTTTTCACCGCTAGAAGAGCCCAGATCCTCTAACGGCCCTAACCCAATAACCTATTTTCAGTAAAAGATAGATCGCTATTGATGGTAGGCAGTATAATTCTATCTGTCCTTATCTCAGGCCGGTAAGATTCCATAATCTCTTATAGATTTTTGGGAAGTTAAAACGATATATAGGTTTTTCTATCTCCGGTATGCCAAAACTGGCGATAGATAGGTTATTGGGTTCGGCCGTTAAAGGTATACATACTAATATCAGTGAACAGGACCATATCAAATACAAATTATAATTAATTGGCTTGAATAAAATAGGTACCACAATTAATACCCGTTGGGTCTGGCATCTAATACACCTAGTGCACACAATAGGTTTAATACACATTAATGTAGGGGCGGTGTAGACCAGCCCTGCCCCTGACTACTGTCTTACTACACGTGGACTAGAATATCAGGCACGCTGCCTCTTGTAAAGATGACATGTAAAGGGTAGCTTCAGACTCCAAAACAGACACATAACACAAGACCACACTCATCCTTACACCCCACCAGTGGCGCAGCTACAAATATCATTAGAGGGAAGCCGAAGAAAAAATTGTTCAGTTTTCTTAAACTCAGACAAAAAATTACAGGCATTTTTTAATTTGATGACTGTATTAAATTAGTATTAAACATATGTAATGTGATGTGATACACAGTTACACACACAGGTTTACCATATTATTTGGCGATAGTAGACGTAAAGAAGCCGACAGGAATCAGGTTGTATGAAGGCTGCGCCCCTGCACCCCATTCTCAAAACACACCTAAATTAAATACCTCAAGCTCCCATCAAAAAACAAAAAACAACATTCCCGGTTTTCCACTCCTCGTTCTACAAAATCAGAGCCAGCCCCGTAACACCAGTAAGTTTAATAACTCGTTGAAGTAGACTAGGAACACAAAACGAAGCAGACATTCGACTAACTACGTAACAGTGATGGCGAAAAATAAGCAAAACCCACGTGTAGGCACGAGCTTCAGCCAGCTATGCCTTGTTAGAACGTGCATGTAGGAAACGTGGGGTGGATGGCAAATGTTAAAAAAAATCAGGCTCTACTGGCTCATAATTTATTTAAGATAGGTTTGCTCTTGACTCTAGTCTAGGTCAGAGGTGACAGAGACAAAGTCGACGATGGAGCGAGCTTACCCAGAAGAAGCCTGTTCACACTCAGTTTGAAGAGATCGGGGTTGTATGCGTTCGAAAACACAGACGCAGGCAGAGAGTTCCACTCCTTTGCTGTGCGCATCACAAAAGACATTTGGAAACGCGAATTGGTGGAATAGAATAAATATTGCCATCATCCGGGCACAAATTCAGACTCCGGGCTGCCACTGAGAAATTCCAGATAGAAAACCCAATAACACTTTGCCCCACCCGGGAATCGAGCCCAGGACCTCATGCTCAGCAGAAGCGCTTGCGACCATTAGATCAACGAGGCAGCAGGGGCGAAGCCATCATACAACCCGTTTCCTATCGGCTTCCCTTCTTCGGAACAACCACTCTTATGTCTACTATTGCCAAATAATATGGTACACCTGTGTGTGTAACTGTGTATCACATCACATTACATAATTATATTTAATACCAGTTTCATACATCATAAGATTAAAAACCTACAGTTTTTTGTCATGAGTTTATGAGAACTGAACAATTTTTTCTTCGGCTTCCCTCTAATGATGATTGTATCTGCACCACTGCGAGGCAGTCAAAGAAGTAGCCTAGGCATAGTCACGAGCATAAATATACATATGTATACGTATTACTATGAACAGTTCAACAATAATATCTGATTTCATGATTCATTAAAATGTATGTTCTGAAGAAGACAGCAAATATAGGGCATTTTTTAATCACTATCCAAATTTTCACAGGGTGTTCTACCCATGAATATGAACAACTTTTACTATCGGACCAACTCTGAAATCACGAAGAAAAAATCAGCTGATTCATACAAAAGTTCAGTACCTACTCGACCAAAATGTATGAAACAGCTGATTTTTTTTTTCGTGATTTCAGAGTTGGTCCCATAGTGAAAGTTGTTCGTATTCATGGGTAGAACACCCTGCAAAAATTTGGATAGTGATTTAAAAAATGCCCTGTATATGTGACTATGGAAGGTATATAAAAGTAGCGGTAGATACAAATTTTTGACATTGAAGGAACACCAGAACTATCTGACGAGACACGCAATGCCAAAATACAGGATGCCACATCGGCTTCATTCAAGCTTTAATGAATGTATCGTGAAATCAGATATTATAGCCGAACTGTGTGTTTTGTGACTGTACTGGAGCATGCTTATGGCAAGAAATTCACTGTTTTCATAGGAAAAAAACTTAACCATGTCTGATATTAAGAGTTTCACAACGAAAGCGAATTTTGACCCTATTAATGTTCTACAATCAGATAAAGTTTGTCTGTAAAACATTCAAAAGCGATATCAGAGTGTTCTGGTGATCCTGTTTCATTTTGATAGATATTCATATCAGTACCTACCTTGACAAACCAAGTTCACTGAAAGCCGTGATATTTTCCCGTCAAATTCCAACTTTGACTTTCTTCTGCAGGCCACATAATCTTCCTTAAAAAAGGCTGCTTTTGACATTACCTCATCCACCCCAATTCTGACCTCTCAATGTTATAAACACGTGTGCTATGCAGGTACACGGAAAGCTAACGGTTAAAACTGAAGGGAAAACATTGAAAATTTGGGCGCTTATCAGCCAGCGTGCTAGGTTTTATTTTTGGCGCCCGAGGCTCGCTCCGTGTGTGCACGAATTGTTTGTAGACCTTAGTGGCTATTAGACACAGCGCCGTTGTATATTTGGAGCAAATTTTTGTTATGAAGACAGTGGTTGTCTAATTACCAGTGATAGGAATAGGTAGTGCTAATTTGCCTAAACTTCGAGGAAGGAAGTAACGTGGAGTAGATAATACCTCCTCTAAAATCCCGGAATAATTTTAATGACGTTAAAATCCCGGGATTTAAAAACCACGAATTATTTATTGGACTTTATTTATAGATAGATAGAATACTCTTTACCATGTACACCATACAAATTACAGATATAAATGTGTGTGTGTGTGTGTGTAACCCTAAAAAATGTTATGATTTTTCAAATCAATAATTTGTAACTACAAATAAAGTCCGATAAAAAATTCGTGTTTTTTAAATCCCGGGATTTAAACGTCATTAAAATTATTTCGGGATTTTAGAGGAGGTATTATCCACTCTATGTTACTTCTTTCCTCGATGTTTAGGCAAATTAGCACTACCTATTCCTATCACTGGTCATTACGTATAGTATTTTAATCATACGAAACGACACGCGCCTTACTTGTCTTAAACAACTGTACAAACATGCCGTGTCGCTGTCAACAGGAAAAGTGTCCAAACGGCTGGCAGCATTGCCACGTTTGTATGTAAATATTATATTCCGAAATTCATATTTCGTTTCTGAGTCTGTTTGTCTTGGACATTATAGACATCATGAGGAAACCTGGACTTACATATAATGAGCTTACTTTTAATGTGTAAAAACAAAATAAAATTGTAGTAATACAATTAGAGGGGATTGGCACTGCTACTCCTTAATACAGGCTATTTTGTAGCCTAGCAAGGAGAGCAGCACGTCACCCACTTGATTGCCAGAGATTAAATACTACCCACTATGTGAAAAAATTGTTTCATGTACTACAATCTGTTTTATGTAAATACAGATTATATTATACACATTATACAGGGCATTTTTTTAATCACTATCCAAATTTTCGCAGGGTGTTTTACCCATGAATACGAACAACTTTCACTATGGGACCAACTCTGAAATCACAAAAAAAAAATCTGCTGATTCATACAAAAGTTCAAGACCTACTCGACCAAAATCAGCAGATTTTTTTTTTTCGTGATTTCAGAGTTGGTCCCATAGTGAAAGTTGTTCGTATTCATGGGTAGAACACCCTGCGAAAATTTGGATACTGATTAAAAAATGCCCTGTATATAGTAAACATAAAGTCTGAAATCGGCTACCCGTCTTGAGCAAACATGGTGATCAGTGCTCCTGCCTTCTCTGTATGAGAAGAGGCCTTTGCTCTGCAGTGGGATATTACTAGGTTTCATAATGATTATTATTTCCGTCAGCCGCGTCTACGCTTCTCAAGCGCTGTTCTAAAGCGCACGCGAGCCAGTATTTACGGCCGGTATTTCGGCCGTGTGTTCTCACACGTCGGCCGATACACATCTGATTCATTACCAGCTGTTCTGTCTATACCAGTACTTACACGTAAGCTTGGGCTTTGATTTAGACGTGGAAGTTTTGGCGCGGCGATTTTAATTTTAAAATAGATTTTTGGTGGTATTTTATGTGCTATTCCACACAGATTTTGATTATTTACTTAATGATGTGTCTAAGTTAACTTGTTCGTTGGCTATGATTAATATCTGACTAGTTTTTGACTCCGGGTCTTTGCCCGCGTGGAGGTCGGAAGTTATCCTACGGAAATTGCTCATGGTCTATCCGTGTGCCAAATAACATCTACATAAATCCATTCAGTCTTTAAGGCGTTTAAAGGTAACAGACAGACAGAAATACTTTCGCATTTATAATATTGAGTTTGCTAATGTTGCAATGCATCTCTTTACCCGACTGCCCCAGAAGAAGGGTGATGTTTTTCGGGAATATGTACTATCGAGGAAACTTACATCTGATCAATTTCGTTTCTCCCATGGTACTATCGGAGAAACGAACACCGTAAAGACTATTCTTGCTTGCAGCGCTCGGCCGCTACAGTAACGCTTGCTAACAGATGTGGTCATCATGTGCACGGGATTTTGTTTTCAAATTTGTCAGATGTATGTTTCCTCGATAGTACATGTTCTCGACCCCGTGCGTTGAAATTTTTCATCGGCTATTAAAAAAAATCCGCTGTTTCCTACAAAAGTGCAATACCTACGGTGAAAACGTATGGAATAGCTAATTTTTATTATAACCGACGAAAAACTTCAACTCAGGGGGGTCCAGAGTCATCTACTGAATCCATGGTAACAGGTTGCACGTCGACGTCCCTACCACCCTGTATATTACTGAGTTAAAAAAAAATAACCTCACGTGTCTGTAATTGCTAATACTTAGACAAACATTTTTATAATTGACATACAAGAACCAAAGTTAAAAAACCGGTGATCATTATCTTGTTAATTACAACATCATTTCCGAGCCGATAACAGTAATGATACCAATAACATGTGAAAGTGCGGAAGCAATCGTTAACAATGACATTCCATGTCCTATGAATCATATTACTGACACAATGATTGATAAAGATAAGCAAAAATTTAGTTAGCTTTCTACAAATACCTAGTGCAAAATGGATTCTAAACTAACGTTCGTTTTCTAGTCCCAGATAGTGACTTGACAGGTGCAAATGTCAAACTATGAAATAAAGGAAATGATACACAGAACATTTGAAATGTCAAATTACCTGGGATTAAAAAATTAACTGCAGCCAAATTAGCGAACTTTGCATTTAATCAACTGTAAGGTAACATCTCTCGTCAACTGCACTGCAACGATACAAATTCAAGGATTCAGACTTACTCTCTTCCAGCCAGGGTTGCGGGATGTTCGAAAGAGTTACCGTGGCCCCGGCACAGGCAACAGAAGGAACACGGACGGGTTTTAGTCAGTAAAAGTCTGACACGCCCTCCCGCTCTGCCTAGAGCGGGAGAAGTCATTTGATGATTTCCCATCCACAAAAAAAAAAGACTTACTCTCTTCATACGCATGTTTCGAGTAGGTAGGTAAGCCTGACAAACGGGCTCGACCAGAGTCCTTCAAATCGACAATCTCAATTAACTATCTATCGTTGTTGCGAGCTAAACTGGAGACAAATCGGGCTTAAGGTACGAGTTCGTAGCCGACTGCAAACAGCAGCAGCAGACGACGTGACGTTACGACATGTCGCAGCGACACGTCGCAGCGTCATGTCGCTGCAGTCATGATTCCGAACCCAACTGCAGATGGCTGCAGCAGATGGTATATTTTTCCAAATATTACCTTTTACGACACCGTGTGTATAGTTTTTGATAGATGCATCGTAGAGTGCAGGATTGGGCCACCTGGTTTATCAGTTTTTCTTCCTCGGGATCCGAAAAACTCATTTTTTGAGAAACATTCAACGTGCTGTCGCTCCAGCGTCAGTGGCACTACTGATCTGCGGTCGGGCGACACGTCGTCTGCGATCGTGCGACATGTAGTCGGGCGACGTGTCGCTAGCTGCGGAAGATATTTCATAGAAATCCATAGAAACCCGTAGTGTCGCAGCGACACGTCGTCTGCTGGTGTTGTCTGCAGTCGGCTACGAACTCGTACCTTTACCCGTAAAAGGGACACGCACACATCCACAGCGTGTTTGTACCCTAACTTGGTTTCCACAAGTAAAGCGCGCGTCGCTTCGTAAGATAAAAATGCTATACATATTCCGAATACATTCATTCATGAATATTACCTATTCATTTTTTCGTGTGGGTATTAGTTATAAACAAATTCCTTAATCAAAAATACTTTAGTACCTAATTCATTATACAAGTAGGTACCTACCTCTTAAATGTTGATATTTGATCAACTTAACGGTCAATCCGAGGTCATCGTTCTAAAATTGTAAATCAAATCTAATTTGTTTTGGCTAACGCTAATTTCGTAGTGTCGTCTGCCCCGACCCTAACTGTTTTTATTGTTGAGAGAAAAATATCAAACAGTCATTTTCGGGATATTTCACACGCCTTGATTTTATAATTGTGAAATTAAATTCAAGTAAGCTCTAAAGGGATACCAGTGTAAAGTTGATACTTTAGAAATAATTATTTTTAGTAATACTTTTGAGAGGAATTCCTCATGTTGTGTATTTATAGTCTTAGTCAGGAAAAACCAGAGGGTTATGTCACAGTCCTTCAGACCAGGAGCTAGACCACCACCTCTTAACGCAGTATTATTGTAATCTTACTTGAGTGTGGAAAAGAGATGGAGCTAGACGTCCTGTATAGCTTCATCTCTTTCTCACACTGAAGTAACATTAAAATAATACTGCTTTAATAGGTGGTGGTTGGCCCCCTGGTTATGGTGGAAATTCTCCATTAAAACTAAAACCCTATTGTTATTGCATCATGACATCTTTTTACCTACCTATCCTGTGGTAGATGATATACAAGGTGTATTTTTTTTAAATCAGCTGTTCTCTACATTTTATGTTCGCATAACTCGTCAAAATGTAGCATAAGCATAATCAGCCTGAGATCCAGGCCTCCTCTCTTCAAGAGGGAGTGGGCCGTAATCCACCACGCGGGCCCAGTGCGGGTTGGTAGATGTCACATGTCATCAAATTTTTGCTTCTAGGACATGCCGCCTTCCTTACGATGTTTTCCTTTACCGTTTTGAGAGCAGTGGTGATGAAATTATATTACACAAATTACCGTCAGTCAGGACCGTTACCACTGGGCTACCACTGCTCCAAAATGTAGGAAACAGCAGATTTTTTTTCCCGATTTCAAGTTTAGTCCCTTAGTAAAAGTTGTTCATAATGATGAGTACAATGACTTCTAAAGAGGTTAACGGTGATTAAAATTACACCTTGTATAGACCATATCTATATTAGAATAGCTACTTACTTGTGTAATGGATGACTAAGTATGTCGGTTGAAATATGTTCTTATCAAATGTACTTAATTAGAAACACAAAACAAAAATTAGCATATTATGAATCAGCAAATACCTTCAACCTTTCCTGTATCCAAATTAGTTACGTGACTAATTCTGACGTGAATGTGACGTCCTATCTCAGACATAAACCACAAATCATACGTCTAGACATAAACGAACGCATTATACATAGTGGCTGGGACATTGACGCGCAAACTGTAACCATGAATTCAGCACATGATCCTAGACCCCCTTTTTTTTTTGGATGGGTAATCATCAAATGACTTCTCTCGCTCTCGTGTCAGACTTTTACTGACTAAAACCCTAAAACCCACCCGTGTTCCTTTTGTTGCCTGTGCCGGGGCCACGGTAACTCTTTCGAACATCCCGCAAATCCGCAATCCGCATCCGCAATTTTTGGCCTGTTATTAAAAAAAAATTTGCTGTTTCATACAAAAGTGCAATATAGTGCGAGGTCAAAATGTATGGAACAGCAATTTTTTTTTTTTTTTTAATATAAGTAAACGACGAAAAATTTCAACGCAGGGAGGTCCAGAATCATGTACTGAACCCATGGTAACAAGGAAAGAAAGAATAACGTTTATTTGGACACAGTTCGTGAAACATAAAATACAAATAACAAAATAAAAAAGTCAACAATTATAGTGTGCCTCACACCACCACTGTCACCGGACCGTCACCAGACGGCAGACTACCGTCACCTCTACGATCCTAGTGGTGGGTACACATAGTGGAAGGTAATATGAAATTAATGTAACACACGTTGAAACAATTCGCCTTATTGTTGTGTTGTCACTTCATGTTGAGTTGCATATACTTGGAAGGCATGTTTCAACGTTTCAACGTATGTTACATTTCATGTTACGTTTCACATTTATGTGTACCCACCATTACTTATTTAGGGCAAGATTCACAGACAGAATAAGATAAGCGCTGCATACGAATTTGAACATTATTGACATAAAATTTATGTTTATAATGGAATGAAACGCTTGCTTACGTTCGCTTATACGAATATAAACATTACTAGGATGAGAATAAAGTTCATATTTGTTTAACACGATGTAGTCGGGCATTTTCCCGCCAAATCGCGACGTAGCGCGGGTGTTTTTTTTTTAATTTTCGCGCCAAAATTAGACTCCGTAAAATATTCATATCTTACGATCTATTTGATATTTTTCAATGAAACTTTCAGTGTTTTACTTTAAAAAGACGTCTCCATAAACTCGTCTCCCGCGTTTTACTATAAAAAGGGGTATGACGAGTTAACTCGTTTCCCGAAAATAATGTGCTAAGAATTTTGCTTTGTCCACCCACATTAACACATCATGCCATGCACGCGCGTCGGCGTCGGTGTGAAAAAATCTGACTTTTTTGAAGAACATTAGGTACCAATAAGGTCAGTGTCATCATTCTAAGGCATAGGTACCTTCCGAAGTATCCACTAACATCTAGTTAATAAAATTCTCAAATTCACTGACAGACAATGGACAGCCTAAATCGCTAGGCCTAGACACAAGAAGCTAATTTGACCCTGTATAGTGAAAGTGAACACTAATGAAGGATTTTTGAAAATTCTTCGCCTAAAAGAGTTAAATAAAGAATAAAAGTTTGTATGGAAGTTCGTAATTTTTGCTGCTGGGAAATCCCACCGGGCACAATTTTTGTCCTTACATCTCAAAACTACACACCACACACCCTGCCTTCCTATGAAGCACGAACAAAAAAAAGAACCCACCTAAGTTGAACGAAGTGAACACGACTGTACTACAAGTTGGAAACTAATCTAAGTGGCGAGTACAAGTTGGCAGACAAGTGCCGACGTGGACGGGCCATGTTTTTTTAGTTTTCACCCTTCAGCCAACTGCTCCGAGTGATATGAGCATCGCATGCATGGAGGAGCCACAGAGTAGTTAGCCACAGAGACGTACAAAAATTAAGCTGTCAGATTTTTTTGTTAAAAGAAGTGAACAGTCTATGTCTTGTTTGCTTCTTTTTTAACTCTGGATGTAATAGGAAGAAGAAGGAAGGAAATACATTTATTTGCACTAAATGTGACGCGTAAAGAATAAATAAGCACACAAATAACGGATGAATGGGTAAGATAAGGATAGGTAGGTCACGGGTGGGATAACTTTTGCGATCGGTTTGGAGGTTTCAGTCTGTATAGGTAAGCAAAAGTTGAAAAATCAATGGGTATCAAACTTATGTCATCTGAAGCAAGTAATTTATGGATAATGGAACGGATGTAAAAAAAGACAGCCTTGCTAAAGCTTTCTAAAGAAGCTCGACAACAAATTGTCACCCATTTCGTAATTGTCACGGAAAACCGCAATAAAATAGATGCTCAACCACGTCTCTTTATTATATCAACTGCTCTGCCTTTCGAAAAATAATGGTGCCAAGTACGTGTTGTAAATACGACGTTTATTTTTACAAAAAATTACCAAACTGACCAAATAATGGTAGTGTGTTTTAGTGATCGTCTTTTGACACATACAACATAGCACAAAAAATCACCAAATCATTCTACTATCCATAAATTAAGTTCCCAAAAACCTAAAACAATAACCTTGCAGCCTCTACCCGAAACTACTCTGTGCAAAGCCTTCGAAGACGTCTGGAAGGTATATACGTGCTGCCAAAATATTCATTTCTTCCGCCTCGCCGCCGCTCGCTTGAATGTTCAAGCTTGCATTCTGATTTATACGGGACCAGTACACCTTGTTATCGCCATATATGTATGTCTTACTTACAAGAGTTCTGAAGTATCTACGGTCTTGGGTCCTGAAGATGGAGTGGTCTAGTTTTTGAGGAGGATTTGTCTGAATTATTATTTAGACTACCTGGGTCGGAACTGTGATTGGGATGTCTAATTTCATAATAATCCAAGTTATAACTTTCATGTCATTTGGTCTTTGGCCTATCAAGCAATGTATTACTTAAGGGGTAAGCGCTAAGGTAGCCGCGAAATTCAAATTTTCTTACGACTTTTGCACTTTGCAGCTCAGTGTCTGGGTGTATGTTGATTAAAGTATGATACGCGACCGTAACAAATGTGTATTTTACAGAATTATAATATTAGAATCAGTAATACCATTCCTTAAGTTAGTATAATCCTGAAATGTTAAGATTTCATGAAATAGTCATTCAATAGACTTAGGTACTTGGTCTTAGAGAGTTGTATTGATAACTTTAATGATTATAATTCTGTAAAATCATATTTGTTACGGTCACGAATCATATTTCAATCAACATACAACCTAATACTGATCTGCAAATTGCAAAAACGTAAGAAAAGAATTTCGCGGGCTACCCTGGCGCTTTCACCTTAAGCGATTGTATCACATACTGTGTTTGCAGGCCGAAAACAAAAAAAAAAATAAGGGGAAAATTAGTTCCTCGCCAATTACCATGAACACTTTTCCAAAACCAGCTCTCGGTAGCCCCGTCTGACCTAAACTTCACCGGCCGAGCTCGTAACCCATATTTAGGCCAATAAATCACAGTACATTATTAAGAAAGCCGTTCTTTCCCCATTACAAAGGGAGGTCAGATGTTATCAGCCCACATGCAGGTTACACACATAATGCTGATACTGGACGTGTGCCCACGCACGGGAGGGTTGACTTCGAACAATGTCAGTATCAATTGAACAGTGAAAATCACCCTTAGGGCTACGAAATAAAGACGCTGTTTGAAGTGAAATTGTTACTGTTATGTGTGGTTGTTGAATACGTTCGTGACGTTTCGTGTTAAATTGGTTAAGTATAACGTGTTTAATGGGTGCCTGTGTGCACGTATGTGTTTTGTTTTTATTTTTTTTTTCGGTTTTGGGGTGAATATTTTGTTGGGCATATCGGAATACTGTATTTTTTTAGCTGTAACAAGACACGCGACTTACTAAAATACCTATACGTAGGTTCACGGCACTTAAAGGATATGTTTTACAGTGAAGACAAAATAATGTCATTTTTTTAAGGGGCAACTGTCATCACAATTTTTTTATCTGCTATCCTATTTTCGGGTGTAACTAATAAATAACCTACTTATCTACAAGTTGAAAAATGAAAAGTTCAAGCGTCAAAATGATAAATAGAAGTGGACTTGTCAGTTCTCCTGCTGGAATTACAACTCGACCACCAATTTGTCTACGAATTGTGGTGTGATTTATAAAATTATTGATATGATTTTTGTTAACGAGTGACTGCCATGGGCATAAGAGCTTAGTGACTACATAATTATTATAGGTAGGTACTATCGAGAAAACTTACATCTCTGGCCAATTTGAAAACAAAATCCCGTGCACACGATGACCACATCTGTTAGCAAGCGTTACTTAATAGCGGCCGAGAGCTACAAGCAAGAATAGTCCTTCGGTGTATAGATGTTAGTTTCTCCCATGGTACAAGGGTACCACAAGGGTAAAAAAAAAAAAAAAGGAAGGAGGAGGAGGGAGGAGGGGAAGGGTAAAGGGTGGGTAAAGGGTAGCCGCTAAGGAGCGGCTGGTACCAATGACACAGTAGGGCACAGTTTACAACCAACTACCTACTCATTAAAAACCCATTATTTATCAAAATTCTTTAAATAAAATGTACGGTATTGTAAATATTAAGAATATCCAGTTGCTTTCTCAGCGAAAGCATTTACGTGAGTGGTGCCTTTCATAAGGGTAAATGAAAATCTAAAATTCTAAATAAACGAATAAACTTCGTCATACGGTTTCTTATATCATTAAAGATACGTAAAAGCCTTTCAAGTTATTTTGCACGCCTGTAATCCCCGAAGGATTAGGCAGAGGTGTACCTATAGTAACACCCACATTTCGCCAGCTATGTTATAAACATGTAAAAATTTCACAAAACTGCCTCGTTGGTCTAGTGGTCGCAAGCGCTACTGCTGAGCATGAGGTCCTGGGTTCGATTCCCAGGTCGGGCAAAGTGTTATTGGGTTTTTCTATCTGGAATTTCTCAGTAGCAGCCCGGAGTCTGGATTTGTGCCCGCTAGATGGCAATAGGCTCGCCCCCTATTACATGGGACTTAAACTTAACTGGCGAAATGTGGGTGTATTATGGGTACCTACACCTCTGCATAACCCTTCGGGGAAAGAAGGCGTGATGTTATGTTATGTAATTTCACAAAAGGCCAACCTTTAAAGACCCACGGCTTTTTTAGTACTACCTATATAGGCCGACGCTGACGATAAATTATTAATTGAAAAATATGAAGAAAAAAAAACAAAAAACGATCAGTCACAATATATGAACGTTCGAAAATCGAAATCCGTGAAAACTCTAAAAAGAAACAAAAGAAAAACGAAAGATTCTTCAAAATTGTACAACATTTCATCCTACTAATGCTATCCTACCTCCTACTAAATAATATTATAAACGCGAAAGCTTAACTAATATTATAAACGCGAAAGCTTGTGAGGATAGATGGATGGATTTTTGTTACTATTTCACGCAAAAACTCCTGAACGGATTGGATGAAATTTGGCACACAGATAGTTTATAACCTGGACACATAGAATACTTTTTATCCTGTGGCGGCATATCTACATCGCCACAATGGAACGCGTCACACTGACGTCACGCAAAATCCTGCATCGCGCAATCAGAGTTTACCGCGCGACTAGCATATATACAACATCCCGACATCAACCGTCGGGCAGTAGCCCACCAGACACAACACCCGTCTGGTCGGAGGATCCTCCCTTTTCTATGGAGGATGAGTGAACTTTACACCATGTTCCTCATACCTCTATACTGGTGACCACGAACATGAACGTCAGCGCAGCCTTCGTGCAACTACTATAGCGTGACGTCATCAGCATCACTTCCTCGAGCTTTTCGAGCGGCGAGTCACACAGCCAGCCAGCACCCACGGCTTCAACGGGTATCCTGACCACCAGCATGCAGCGACCGCGCATACCTGGTCATCACCCTCAGCCTGATCAGCAACCTTGGCATAGCACACTGCATTCTCGGCCGGTCAAACAAGCAGAGCCCTTCAAAACCTCTCCTGGTCGACGCCAGCAGTCAGCCTCAACCCGGCGCTGTACCACATCCGACGCACTGGAGCATAACACAGCGCCACCCCGACTCACTGGGGGCATCTCCGCAGACAGTCCCGACTCATCGCGAACTATGCGGCACCCGGTTCCGACTCACTGGAACCTCATCTGGCCCTGGCAAGCATCGCAAGATACACGACTCAGCCCACTATCGACCTCCGGTCTCCGGAGGGGAGTGATGTGGCGGCATATCTACATCGCCACAATGGAACGCGTCACACTGACGTCACACAAAATCCTGCATCGCGCGCGCAATCAGAGTTTACCGCGCGACTAGCATATATACAACATCCCGACATCAACCGTCGGGCAGTAGCCCACCAGACACAACACTCGTCTGGTTGGAGGATCCTCCCTTTTCTATGGAGGATGAGTGAACTTTACAACATGTTCCTCATGCCTCTAAGTATAATCCCGATATCCCCACGAACGACTTATGCGGGTGAAACCGCGGGGCACTGTTAGTCGCACAAAGTCGCTTTTCATGTCTGTCTGTGTGACTGTGTCGTTCTTCTGAACTACGCTACGGAAAAGTTTATGTGTAGAATACATTTATATAAACCGAATTCTCCATGTTGTTTCAAGTCGTTAAAACCGTGCGAAGCAGCGGGGGGGGGGGACGCTAGTACCTACTCTATAATCTATAAAAACCCTAAAAACCCAGTACACCGCGGATGCCGCCATTACAAAAATAAGTTTCCCATATCTGAGCCGGCCATTCACAACTCCATTTCTTTTTTTTTTCCCGCGTAAAGTAAGTTCAAAGCCCGGGAAAGTGACGGATGCTTTCACGCCTTATCCGCTCTTGAATGAAACATTTTTACTCAAATCCAACTATTTCAGTCCCACGATTATTATTTTATGGTAAATTATGGGACAATCAATAGAAAATTTATAGGAAAATATTGTGAGACAATGGAATGAATTTTGCCCTTGAATTAGTTCAGGTTTGAAGGTCATTGAAGACTTGAAGACTTGCTACTAAATATTTATCGGTGTTTTTTATTATAGTTTGATTCAAACTGCCTTGTGTTTATTTTGACGATTGGACCTATTTCAAGTCTGAGTAAAAATGTAGGAATATTTGATAACTGAAATCCCTACACTGTAGACAGATGTTCTATTACGGCCAAGCCCAATAACCTATCTATCACCAGTTTTGGCATACTGGAGATAGAAAAACCTATCTATCTATGGTTTTAACGTTCGAATAATCTTTATGAGATTATGGAATCTTACCGGCCTGACATAAGGACAGATAGAATTATACCATTTTATATTATTGTGAATTATACTGTTTACCATCAATAGCAATCTATCTTTTACTGAAAATAGGTTATTGGGTTCGGCTGTTAGTGTTTTTGTGAATGCAAGTTTGTTGAAATTATGAAGCATCATTGTTTAAACGATGCCCAAATTTTAATGATAATGACAAAATATAAAATAATTACCTACACAACAAATCTGACCCTATCGTGTGACTAATGTCATGATAGCCCAGTGGTTAAGCCAGTTAATGCACGAGGTTGTGGGTTCAAATCACGTTACCTACTGACATCGGTGAAAGAAAAACATCGTGAGGAAACCTGGAGTTATCCTAATTACAAACGCTAAAGTTTGTGAGGATGGATGGATGGATGGATATTTGTTACTCTTTCACGCAAAAACTACTGAACGGATTTGGATGAAATTTGGCATACAAATAGTTTATAACCTGTATTAACATATAGAATACTTTTTATCCCGATATCGGTACTGGATCGAGACTTATGCGGGTGAAACCGCGGGCGCTGCTAGTAGTTGATATACAACCCGTCTTGAGCAAGCGTGGTGATCAATGCTCGTGAGTGCCTTCTCTGTTTGAGAAGAGGCCTTTGCTCTGCAGTGGGACAAGAGTACGCTGGGTATTATCTGACACTGGAGCGCAAATAAAAGCCCTATTTAATTCAACGGTCTTTTCAAAAGATGTTATCTTTAGTACAAATCGCGAAGTAACTGCCCACTTATGTTCTAAATAAATGTTTATTTCATTCCGTACCTACACATTGCCACGCGAACTGCTAATTAACTTCGTACCAAATGTATATTAATATGACTTTAATATAATATCATAAACTTCGTTAATAAAAACACTTCGATTTAATGTTTTGATTATGAATTTAATTTGTGTGACCTGCTCCCTAATTGCGTTTGCGCACTTTCAATCACAATCCCAAGGAAATTGCTAATTCATTGCTTCTTATTTAAAAAAAAAACTTTTTCCAAAAAAAAAAAATCAACCGACTTCCAAAAAAAACATTACAAAGTAAAAAATTACTTTGATTTCGGAAGTGGGTGTCTTTGGATCTGTATTTTTGTTTTTTGCCACTGACTTCCGAAATAAAAGTTATTTTTTACATTGTAGTGTTTTTTTTTTAAATCATTTGTAATTTATCCAAGTTACAGTAGCCTAATGGCAACTGCTCATCACCTTTTACAAAATATTGCTTTTCCCGATGCAGGGGCGTTAATTGTTGAGGAGTTCTCCTAGTAAGAACCAGGAGAACTGGAGCTGATGGTGAACTTAGCAACCATATTAAAGTGATCGAATCGCAACCCGTGAAATACCTATTACTGAGTAATTCCGGTGGCCATCTGTGGTCTTCATCGTCAGTTCCACGTCACCAAATGGTGCTTTCTGAGCGCAAATGCACAAGTTACTATAAAAAATACCCAAATCGCTATAGGCATGCCTATAATATTTGTGGATTTCTCTCGATTTCCATGGGATACCCTCATCAGATTCTTACTTGGTGACAATGGGCCACCTCGAGCGCATACCAATTCAAACAGAAAAAAGAAAGAACATAAAAAAATAAATTTAAAAAATACATATAGTCGAACATAGAACCTCCTCCTTTTTTGAAGTCGGTTAAAAATCTCATCTGCTCGAAAACGTAAATAACGAAATGAATGATGTTGAATTTTCTAAATGAAAGGCATTGCTATTGTAGACAAGTGAGTTATGCCCGCCAGAGATTGCAGATTCAAAACCAGTGTGATTTTTCGAAAGCTCTATGGTATTTCTTAATTAATCATCGTCACCACTGATTCACGGTGAAGGAAAACCTCTTAAGGAAAGGTAAATCTGAAATCGACAACGTGCAGTGAGCAAGCGTGGTGATCAATGCTCCTTATCTGTATAAGAACAGGTCATTGCTCTGACCAGTAAGAACAAAAGAGTAAAAATCTACCTAGACTTTTTTCATTTATGCTGGGTTCGGCTTCCAGTCTAACTGGATGCAGCTGAATACCAGTATTTTACAAGGAACGACTGCCTATCTGACCACACCCCAGTTACTGGGTAACACGATACCCTTTGGTGAGACCGTTTGTCAGACTTTTTGGGTTTCTGACGACCCGTAACGACTGTCAAAGATCTACGAATAACAGCCGGGACCAACGGCTTAACGTGCTTTAAGTCATGTGTGTTTGCAGTCGGGTTTTTGTTTTTTAAATCATTTACTTTTTCATTTACCCACCTAGAATAATATTCGGAAGTACGTGCTGCTATTCAAAATTGAATACCTATGACATGAATGCCAGACGGACTTGGCGAAACTATAGGTAAGAGTTCCTTGTTTTACTATAATAACTAATACCAGCGTTTTTATTACCCCACTGCAGGGCAAAGGCCTTTTCTCATACAGAGAAGGCACAAGCATTGGTCACTATGCTTGCTCAAGACCGGTTGGCGATTTCAGACTAACTATAAGTCCAGGAGGAGTGCTGGCTCAGTGGTAACGGCCGCGACGTACGAGTTGTAGGTCGTAGGTTCGAACCCAGACAGCCGTTTTACTTTGTGTAAATTATTTCTTCATCACTGCTCTCAAATCGGTGAAGGAAAACATTGTGAGGAAACCGGCATGTCCTAGAACTTGTATTCTTTATTTGAAAAGTGCAATCCATACCTTTTACCGTTTCGATTTAAGGGTCATTTCCACTAATGAGCATTGAACAGCATTAGGTAAAAAAAACGAAGTACCTACCTACATAATTTAATAATGAGATATAAAAAGAATTAAAAACGGATTTTTTTTAATAAGACTCCGCTACTAGTAAATTATCATAATTATGAGAAACCATTAATAAAATTACCTATTATACCTAATGGATCGATAATACCTTATATCGGCAGATATGCTTACTTGACTTACTTCTAATTACATAATTATAATTCACGGATAATCGACGGGTAATTAATCTAATGATTGAATTATTAAACTTAATGATTAAAAAAATCAACAAAATCGTATGAAATAATTAAAATGGTTATGTTATTTTAGTCCTGATACCTATTATATACTAGCTGAGGTTCTTCCAATAAGTAGGAGGACACCCATATTATTTCGCACGTTTTATTTTATCAACCTCAGTGGCTAGCAAATCTATTGCCAATAACCAGCCTGATACCTACAACCCCAAGCTGCTACTAAGCAATTCCTAGTGAGAAAAGAGAGAGTTATGACCACACGACAGAACTGAAAACTTGCGACTGTAGCCGAGTATACCCGATTCAGCGTCACCGACCCGAGCGTGACGATGCGGTTCCGTTCACTGTTCAGAAAGCAAAAGTGCACCTAAAGAAGTTTTTACTTCAAAAAGTTCGTAACACTTTGACCTGCACCCTAATTGCGTAACACACTCAAGCACAATCAGAATGATTTTGAAGGATATTGCTAATCCATTGCTTCATATGTTCGAAAAATTTGTCTGCTCAACAACTTAAATAACGCAATGAATGTTGTTGAACTGTCAAAATGAAAGCCATTGCTACTAACACACTTACGTGTATTCGAGATGATGCCAGTGTAAAAAAAAGAAATTCTACGTACCTACCTACCTATACTTAGTCCATCAGTCAGATAATAAAAAAATATTAGATACGTATTTTTTGCTTTATCATATTAATTCAAAATGACTTAGATAAAACGCTTTAAAGAAGGGGAGTAGGGACTCGCTACGTCACAACTCGGTATAAAATCTAGCAAGGCGTGACGTCATGCCACGTTTTAACTCAATGTATCGCCGTAATCTTTTGATTACGTAAAAAAAGAAAAAATACGTGTCCAATATTTTTTAATAATCTACCTGATAGACCAAAAAAATTGTCATCGTCCCTATTACCCCATTGCTTGGGGATTGAACTAAACACCACTAGACCACTAGATCAACGAGTCAGTTAGAAACCATACAAATAAATTATCTTCCAGTACCTTTACCTACATGACGGTTAAATTATACAGGTAAGTACCAGAGGCGAAGCGCGCTTACAACTCCATTCCAACCGGCTTCCCTTTGGAGGATCGGAAGAGTAACTTCACCTACCACCATTGAAAAATAGCACATTCAGTAATGTATACAATTGCCAAGTAATATATATTCCAACACCAACACAAATTGTTCCAAATAAGCCGGCGCCACAACGTGATAATCGTATTAGTATGATTATTTATAACTAAACTATTTCTTCTTCGGCTTCCCTCCTACGAAATGCCAAGCCTCGCCACTGGTAAGTACTGCCTAACAATACACAGGTAAATCGGTACATTGGTCTATACTATAGTTACAGGAAGGACACTGAAACAATAGGTCAGACCGGCATTGTCTCCCAAACTTTACCTGACGGTGATGCCGCCGCAACACTTTTGTTAACCGACTTCGAGGTTCTCAGTTCGTCGGAATCTTTTTTTATGTATATTCCCCGATTACCAGAAGACGGCTGGATCGATTTGGAAAATTCTTTTTTTTTTTTTTGTTTGAAAGGGTATACTTGCCAGGTGGTCCCATTGTCGTCAGGTCAGGATCTGATGATGGGATCCTGGAGAAATCGAGGGAACTCTTCAAATATTATAGGCACACCTATAGCGATTTGGGTATTTTTTTATAGTAAGGTAAAAGTACGTATTCCCGTTAGTGTACTAGTACCCGTTAACAAGTCAGTTTTTTTATTATTGCATTTTTCTACCAATATTAAAGTAAAGTTTGCGAATGGCAATACCTTCTCGGTAATATTTTGTACAATTGTAATGGCAACATTGTCTAAAAAGTTTAATGGCATCAAAACCATGCGATGACAAAAGTTTGCTTTGTGAAAATATTATGTAAGTTCAAAGTTCTGTCAGGGAACTACGAAACCACCACGTCGCATTGATGAGCTAGCCATACTGCGACGGATAACGATAAGGTAAGAGTTTTAATTTTCTAAAATATTTGAGTATATTTTGTTGCGATATAACCTATAAATTGAGGTGAATCTAATTGGGAAATAAATAATTTTGCCGTTCACATCTATTGGTACTAACAAACCCTTCTTGACCTAGTACCCGTTAAAATCGTATTTTTTTTACTGGATATTGGTACACGATGAACCCGGTAATACACGTTGTACCGAAACCCGTTATTGTGTACTTATTGCCTTGAAATAGGTCTCATTTTCCTTTAAAACTGTAGAATACATTGCCGGATGTTGGGACTTGCATTAACAGTTGCATTTAATCTCGACATCGTCCTTATTGCCTTGTGTTAAGTTCTCTTTTCCTTCGAATCAACAGAATGTAGTTTCTATGTTCCTTATTTGTGTTGTAATCACCTGGAGTCGATTGCCTCTTTAGTTTTTGATGTGTAACATCTTTACTATCGCTTCTGGGAGTGATTGATTGATTGGTGAGTGGTCAAATTGAATTGGATTTGGACAAAGACATGGACCTGGAGTCGAAGTCGAAGCCGAAGTCAAAGCGAGGTGAGATGTCAGATGTTACACATCATATGCGACTACTGTAAGGCTCACTCGTTTTTTATGATTTCCTAATTTTTGCACATTTCGAGTTACTGCTGTGCGGTTCTGAAATCAGCTTTTTCGATGCGCATCATGTGATGCGCTGCTGTTTTAGTATGGATATTGATAACCACATTAACCACGCAGTAATTTGAAGCAAACTTCAGACCGGAAAACTTACATGACTCGATCTGTGGATACCCGACTAATTTTGTTCGCTTGCTAGCATTTAGTAGAAATACCTACTATTTCTACTAAATGAACTTGTTCTTTTTATAACGCTGGCCTGTCTGTTTTCCTATCATGTAAGCTCTTAAGTTAGTAATTTATCGTGTTTACGACAATTGAGGCAAGATTTTTAATTATACTGCCCTGGGAGACAGAAATCCATACCATACGCCACGTTTCTTTTTCACAATTTGTAACCTTTAGGTTTTGGTTAGTTTTAAAGTAATTGAATTACTACCATGTTTTAATGTTCGGTCGTTAAAATATTTTAAAATTATGAATATTTTCCTATTGATACGGATTCAGAAATTTTCAAGAAGTGTTATTTTTTTTTCAGATAGCCATGACTGATAGGCAGAAGGCCATATTAAAGGCCATAGAGGCAGCCAAAAAAGGAGCCTCAATTTCAGCTGCTGCCTGGCAGTTCAGTATCCCACGGTCGACGTTGGATGACAAATTACGCGGCTGCTATTCTGTCGAATGCTCCAAAGGACCGGCTACAGTTTTGACGAAAGAAGAAGAAGAACATTTAAGCAGGTGGATTATTTTTATGGCAAATAGTGGGTTTCCCGTAAATAAGGCGCAGTTATTGGATAGCGTGAGTTAATTGGTGAAAAATATGAAGCGAGATAACCCATTTCGAAAAGGCAGACCAGGTCGTCATTGATTTGAAGCTTTTATAAAGCGACACCCTGAAGTAGGCCAGCGAGTGGCCCAAAGTTTGACGCAAACCCGTGCTTTAGTCAAAGAAAGCGATATAAGAGCATGGTTTAAAGAAGTGGAAGAAAATTTATAAAGACACATCCCGAAGAAGCAACTCGAGATCCACGTAGGATTTTTAATTGCGACGAAAGCGCTTTCTTTTTGTCACCGTCCGATAACAGAGTTCTGGCAAAACGAATACATTTGAAAATTTTTCATTAATAAAAATGTTTTCTTCTTTGGATAAGCCCTTCTTTATTTTACACAGAAATGCAAAAATAGTATTTCTGTGAACTTTGACGTAAACCAATAGAGTTGAAATTCGCATTAAAAATTACCGGATTCAGGGACAATTTAACGTTTACTAGTACAAATCTACCGGGTACTGGTACAATTAGCCCTTTATTTTATATTTTTCTATCATTGTTAAAGAAAATTTATACTAAATAGAAAAAAGAATATTACAATAAAACTTGTTTAAATTATCTCTCTAGTCATGTAATTATTTTTTTTGTAATTCTTCTAGTTTTAGCATAGCATACCTGCAAAGTCAGTGAAGTTCAAAACTTCACGGTTACTGGGCCGTTTACCTTAACTCATACATTTGCTCCCGGAAAGCACCATTTGGTCAAGTGAAACCGATGATGAAGACCACAGATGGCCACCGGAACTAATGGCCATCTGTGGTCTTCATCATCAGTTCCACATTACGTTACTATAAAAAATACTCAAATCGCTTTATGTGTGCCTGCAATATTTGAAGAGTTCCCACGATTTCTCCAGGATCCCACAATCAGATCCTGACCTGATGAAAACGGGACCATCTGGAAAGTATACCCTTAAATAAAAAAAAGAATTTTCCAAATCGGTCCAGCCGTCTTCGAGTAATCGGGGAACACACATAAAAAAGATTCCGACGAATTGCGAACCTCCTCCTGTTTTTGATGTCGGTTAAAAAGTAATCTATAAATAAACAAAAAAGAGTTTTATATACATTTAATAAATAAACATTTCTCTGACATTTTCTTTTAAACTTTTCATGTTACATAGGTATACCTACAGGTAAAAAAAACAAAGCCATAGGTGGGTATTCCAACGAAGTATTCCCGTTTGAGCACCTATTTTTTGGGCACCAATGCATTGAGCACCCAATTCATTCAATACCTTCGGTGCTCAATGCATTGGTGCCCAAAAAATCGGTTATTGTAAACTCACCACAACGAAAATTCGCCACATTTAAAAATATTGGTTAACTTGCCACAGTGACAAAATAATTCACAACAGGTATAGTAAACTCGTCACAGGTGCGTCAAACTTGTTTTGAATGTACCGACAGCAAAACGAGATTTCTTTTTATTCATAATAATCAGTATTATATACATTAATTTTGCGATAGGTTAGGTTAGAACTGTGACCAACTACGCGCGAGCCGAGCGCGCTCGCTCGCTTCGCTAAGCGAGCGAGCGAGCGGTGCCGCGGCAGCGGCCGGCGAGCGCTACCTCGAAATTGGTCGCGAAATTTTTCTAAGTATTTTTTTCATAGTGCCCCCAAGAGGACACTGACCTGAATTACATTCATTTAAGACAAAAATCAGTGAAACGACCTTTAATCAATCTGTTGGTAAATGTTTCTTTCTGAGTATGAGTGAAAATATTATGGATATGGCCCCACTTTTAAAGCTGTGGCAAGTTTTCGTGAGACAGATAAGACTGTGGCGAGTTTACTACAATTTTTACTTGTGGCAAATTTTCATTATGACGAGCTTACAATAACCCCAAAAAATAGGGGTCGTTGCCATATCCTACTAATACCTGTTTTTAATGAGTAGGTAGCAGTAAAAGATGGCTGACAAATGACCACTAAAGTATGTCGGCAAACCGTTTCCATTTTCCCAAGAACTGCACTATCAGTTACACGTTACTCTACTCTATTCATAAAATGGGATTATTTTTAAATGACTCTAAACCGTCTAACATAAAAAAAATAACTAGCCAGTAACCGCCCTTTACCACAGCCTGTACTGACCAGTGGGGCAATTATAACGTCAGTAGGAATCTGTGTCATTTTGACAATTCAAAAACTTTCATTGCGTTATTTACGTTGTTGAGCAGACAAATTTTTCGAACATACGAAGCAATGGATTAGCAAACCCTTCGAGGAATACAGGTCTGATGTACTTAGGTATGTGTATGTACTTATGTGTGTACTTACCTATGTGTCATATTCGGAACCCCGTGACGAGCAAAGTGTCATTGGGTTTTTCCTTTGAGAATTCTCAGTAGCAGCCCGGTTTCTGGATTTGTGTTGGGTTAGTTATTAGTTCATGGGACTTACAACATAACTGGCTAAATATACAAGGTGTAACATAATTAACGCACAACCTCTTAAGGGGTCATTGTACTCATCATTATGAACAGCTTTTACTATGGGACCAAACCTGAAATCGCGGAAAAAATTCAATTGCTCCCTACATTTTTATGTTCGCATAACTCGTCAAAATGTAGGGAACAGCTGAATTTTTTTCGCGATTTCAGGTTTGGTCCCATAGTAAAAGCTGTTCATAATGATGAGTACAATGACCCCTTAAGAGGTTGTGCATTATTTATGTTACATCTTGTATACGTAACTAATTATTACTCAATGAAAAATAATAGAATAGAATATTATACACATTTAATATTGCTGCAGATAAAGTTTTTTTTTTTAAATCTTTATTTGAGATAGGTTTGCTCTTGACTCTAGTCAGAGATGACAGAGACAAAGTCGACGATGGAGCGAGCTTACCCAGAAGAAGCCTGTTCACTCTCATTTTGAAGAGAGTTGGTCAAAATTACTTAAAATAAAGTATGTCCACAACATTAAAAGCTGCGTTTGATTTAACTAGATAGGATGTAATTTTTTGAGTACTAGCACAATCTCAATAAAAACCGAGGTCAAAAAGAATAATTTGGTGTGATTTCTGAAGCCGTGTGGTGTTTTTTTTTTCATAAACAGAATGTTAGTACCCACTTACAAGACTTGAATAAAACGGACCGCTTTCAAATTTTACAACCTGCCAGTAACGGTCACTATACATTGTCAGGATTTTTTTTTTATTCTCGAGGGTCCCATTCATCCGGAATTGAGCAAAAATGTTTGTTTACAGAAATCATGCGAAGACGGAGTGATAATTACTGTTGAGTCCTCGAAAATTAGTCTTTATGGAACTGTATTCTATAGCTCAAGATGTCAATTTGAACTGATTTTTCGTCAATGAAAGGAAATCTTCAATCTCATTGGTAACACAAAAAACTCCGAAACCAAGTAATGAAGAATACTTAAACTTTAGAAAACATTAAAACAACAAACATTGTGAAGCAAAAATAATATTCAAATTACTTACGATACATTTACATCTCCTTAAATCTATCCTTATCCCAATTCGGTACTTCCTCCACTAAAGTCTCGGTAATAATAGATACTTATATAATATTTTGTTCGTGATTTGTGTAGTATTGTCAATATTGCCATCCGTCCGCGATAGCTTGGACATGTCCTAATTTTCGCTCGACCTCGGCTTGACTGGGAGCGCGCGACAACACCGCATTTCGGATGCAAAAGAGTTACGATCATAAATTCTTCATCTAAAATAAATAACGAAGACACCCGAACGCTCAGTACCTAACTGCTATCTCAGCGTAACATTTTTGCGTATTTTCAAAAAAGTTGATGAAAAACTTACAGCAAAATTTTCTTTGTAAAACTTCAGAGGCGACAGATAAATAGAGTGTAGGTATCCGAAAAGTATATTATATTGTGAAGGAGGCGTCACGTGTGTGTAGGTATTCGAGTAATGTGACACATGTGTGGTGGCGGGAGCGGGCGCGCGGGGGGAGGCGTGCTCGCGTCGCACGTACGTGTGTGTGTGCCGGGGGCGGGGCCGGGCCCGCCCCACACCGGCGCGGGCGGCCAGTGCCCGCCGACCGCACGCCGAGCCGATATTCGGCATTCGCGCGACACCACCGCACCGCGCGCTCGTCCCGTCGACTCACTCCGCGTTCGCGAGCCACCCGCGACACACGTACGTGCCGTCCTCGCTCCCGTCGCCACCCTCGACGACAGCGCACAGCCATAGCGACTCAAACTGTGTAGTGCTACCAAACTTTTCGGTGACTCAGTGCATACGAACACAACTGTTGTTGAAAAAAATCTGTGTGAACTCAAACGGAATAGTGCAATGCGAAGATTGCGGTCCGGCGGGAAGGCGATTTTTTGAGCGACGAAAGGGTTGGGGAGTGCGGGGTGCGAAGCGGGCGGAGGGCGGCGCGAAGGCGCGCACGCGCCCGCTGCTGGACCGCGCCGCGGCTTCAACACACGCGTTGACATCGGCGCGAGCGATGGGCGACAAGACAACCGCCGTCGGCGGCGTCGGTGAAGAACATTACAGTCTGCGCTGGAACAACCACCAAGCGCATCTGCTAGAGTCCTTCGAAGCGCTGCTGCATGCAGAGAACCTAGTGGATGTGACGCTGGTGTGCGCCGAGCGCCGTGTACGCGCTCACAAGGTGCTGCTGGGCGCTTGCAGTCCACTGTTTCACCGGATATTTAGCGAGAATCCGTGCAAACACCCGGTGATCGTGTTGAAGGACTTCCAAGGATGGGAGGTGCAAGCAGTTGTAGACTTTATGTATCGTGGAGAGGTGTCTGTGGCGCAGGAGCAGCTCGGAACTGTGATTCGCGCTGGAGAGTCGCTCCAGGTTCAGGGCCTAGCTGATCAGGACCGTGAGGGGCATGTGAGGTCTCCGCCCCCGACGCCGTTGGCCCGGAGCCCGGTGCAAACGACACCGCCGGCGCCTTCACCACCAGTGAGCCCAGCGAGTCCTCAGCCGCGACGAAAGCAGGCCCGGCCTCGTCGTCGCTCAGGAGAATCAGACACGCCAGAGAACTTGTCGATGCGCCGTTCTCCGAGTGGAGGCTTGAAGGCAGTGCGTCTGTCGAGGCCTCGCTCACCACCGAAGCAAGAGCAGGAGGAGCCAGAGGCCGAGGTGCCGCCGCCGCCACGCATGTTCGCGCCGCACCAGGACATGTTCCCACCAGTACCAGCCGCCGTCTCCGCGA
Source organism: Fissipunctia ypsillon (assembly GCA_947568875.1). Lineage (NCBI taxonomy): Eukaryota > Metazoa > Arthropoda > Insecta > Lepidoptera > Noctuidae > Fissipunctia > Fissipunctia ypsillon. Next base: position 16,949,449 of record OX387660.1, on the reverse strand, counting down.
TGTCATTAACACCACCACACAGTAAGTACACAATTATATTCAATTTAATTTCCGAAATATTCAATAATATTTTTCTAAGTTTAACACTTGGGACCAACGCCAATTTTTATTTAAAAGTTAACATTCTCGGGTTAGGGCGACAATGATTTAGGAATTTAGAAAGATTTTTAATGAGTGGATTATTTTATTCATTTGAGTTAGAATTTTTTTTTTTTATTACAAACTTATTAATTTAATTATTTTAAAATGCATGTTTAACAAGTGGGTAGCTGCACGAAATCATCGCGCATGTCCAAAAACAAAGGTCGATCATACCAATGCCGTCATGGATGAACAATTACTAAGTAAACAAATAATAAATTAATGGTAAAAACTGACCTCGATCACTCATTGTCAACATCTCCAAAACCAATCTGAAGATGTTTTTTGCCCAAAACGTACCTATTTGCACCATATTTTAATCAAGAATGTGCAATCGACCTACAGAGTGTTTACAAAATAAACTTGATGATTATCACCAATAGATTATTACTTTTACAAGTTCAAATCTGTTATTGACGTGCTTGCAAATAATCTTCTAATTTTTTCTAATTAGAATCTAAATACATATGATTGATGTTACGGAACGCTTAATCGGAGTGGTCGTTGTGAATAAATCTGAAAGTCTAATTAAACTCGAATCATCAAAGGATCCGTTATCGTTGAAGGCTTATCGATTTCATAAATCGCATATAGGGTACCGGTGATTCGATTAGCGACCGATACCGAGTGTTAACCAAACGGTTCACAGATAAATTAAGATCACCTATTCATACGTCGGGTGCATTATCTCTTAGATCGCGTGAAAGGTTTTAACTTTATAAAGTCCATTAAGTGAGCATGTCGCAAACATTCGCCGTTAAATATCATTATAAATGGACGGTGGTGCTCGAGCCATGATCGTGTATGGTACCCATAAAGGTGTGTCAGTGTAAATTTTACACCTCAATAATTATTGCTTGTGGGTCTCCTTAAGCGTATAAAAGAGGAAGCAATTCCAGCAGTCATCTTGTTTTACGAGCCCTTTTCGATTTCTAAACTTGTTTATGGTGGAAATTCTCTGATTGTCATAATCTAATTTAGGAATCGTATTTTAATCTCACCGATCATTTCTCTTTATTGTTGTTATAGATTTTATAGTCTGCTATATAAATATTGAAGGTTGGGTATACAGAACGTGAGTTGAAAAGATTTTGATGATTTACGAATATGTTATCTGAAAACACACTTCCGCAAATACAAACTGCGAAATATTTTGAGAGCAGCCTAACTTCATTCTCAGCGTAGAGACATTAATTTGGTCAATTAAAGTTGAGTGCCCAATCTATTTGAAGGCACACTCATAAATTACAGTTCTAATATATTTTACACAACGGACCGTAGAGGCTCAGGTTGAAATTAGTCCAAGGAGTGGTTTTATACGTCAATTTTGTTTTATTGTTTCCTCAGTTTCGCGTATGTGCCGAGTGCTTGATTGCGCCATAATAGTCGTAGGTCGTAATGAAGGGGTGCACGCACTCGGCTCTCGCCGCCGACGTGCGTGGGGATACTAAACGCAAGGGGAGTTTGAACGTTTCCGCACTTGTCATTCCGTTTCGAAAATCAAATTTCAAATTGCCCCAACTTAAAATGTTTATTCGTGTTTACATTTTCGTATCTGGCAATTCGAACGTTCTGTAGAGTTGTAGACGATACTTTTTCGTTTTGTTGCTTCTTTTTATCGACCTGCCGAATTTGGCGAAGAAAGGTTTTTTTGTTTGGGTAATTTTTAAGTGGTCAGCTTCTGTGGCGGTTTATTACAAATGTATATTTTATTGTATCCATCTCCGTGTGTGATGAGCTTGATTACAGTTAATGGTGGTGCGTAAATGTAATGAGGGGTTGGTAGGACTGCTGGCAATCACGGAGCGTTGGCAAGCCTTCCTGATTGGACTCGAACAAATCCAAATTTTCTGGCTTATTCTTTCATTACTGTTTTACTGCTATATGATTTGAAGTAATATAATATTCAATTTAAAAAAACTATCGTTAACTAATGTGAAGGGAGGCCTTTTGGTCTCGCGTATGGTTTATTAGGGGAATAAGGTTTCAAATGAGGCTTGTTTAACGTGAGGTTTTCAATAACTACATCAAATAGTTAGGTAGGGAGGTACTGGGAATATGTAATTTCTAACAAGTTTACAAATTACAAAAAAGGCTATAAATAACCCTAATTTACAAGTCGATGTAACTATGTCAGAAATAGTGTCGAAACCCTAGCGAGATGAGTAAACAGGCATCATTACATTCATGACAGTTGTCATTAGATTTAACAACCGTGTCAACTTTTGGCCTACTTATAATATGTGAAACATCAAATTCAGCACCCTAAGGGTTTGCGCAAACGTTGACACTTTTTGTTACCAACACGGCACACCATCACAGGAAATCGTAGTTGCTATGTCCTGTAGCGGCGATCGAACACAGTCGCCGGTTGCTACTCCTGCGGGGCAATTGTGTAACACATTATCTATCGGAATCTGTTTCATTTTGACAGTACAACAACGCTCATTGCGTTATTTACGTGTTGAGCAGACAAATTTTTCCAACGTATGAAGCAATGGATTAGCAATTTGCTTCAAAATGATTCAGATTCCGATTGATAGTGTGTTACGCAATTAGGGTGCTGGTCACTGGTTACCGTAGTTGCTGTGTCCGGTGGCGTGATTGTTGCATGGTGAGATTGTTTTCGACTCGCCCCGCCCGCGCCCTGCGCCACCCGCTCGGTGTGCGTGGCTTGTGTCACACACAGGGTACGGACACCGATTGCAAATCGTCCGTTTGCGCAGCTCAGTACAATTGTAAGGAAATTTGATAATGTTGCTTGTGTCCTCAACTGACGACTTTTAGTTTCCAGTTACCGACACCGAACACTTTTTGGGGGCCAACCACCACCTCTTAAAGCAGTATTATTTTATGTTACTTCAGCGTGAGAAAGAGATGGAGCTATACAGGACGTCTAGCTCCATCTCTTTCCCACACTCAAGTAAGATTAAAATAATACGGCGTTAAGAGGTGGTGGTCTAGCTCTAGATCGGCAACGAGTATGTGTTAAGTGGAAGCAACTGGACAAAAAAAAATATTCACGTCTGCGTAGGGAGTGGCTGATTTCATACTGGTTACATAGAAATCAAATATTCATTGCTAGCTTGTATCCGACAACAACACAAAAGTGTCCACGTTTGTGCAGCGCCTAAATGCGTTACAGTTTCAATCACAATCCGAGGGTTTTCAAGGAAATTCCTAATCCAATACTTCATGGGTTTAAAAAATATATCTGCTCAGCAATGCAAATAACGCAATGAACGTAGCTGAACTGTCAAAATGAAATACATTGCGATCAATTGTCATTTTATGTGTATTACGAAATTACCGCGCTGTTTAATCTGTATTCAACAAAATAGTATATTAGGACGTAAAGACGCAGGAAAATATTATCTAGTAAGTAATATCACATGCACACGTAAGAGAACCTACATATATAATTATTGTCTTCCATTGTTCAAGATATTCAGTAACTGAACCGGTTTGAAATGTCTCACTTACTTAGATACGTGATTTCATCACGCCAACCCAATTACTATTTCATACAATTAATTAAATAAATGATAAATATATGCTTCAATAAAGTTGACAAAGAATAATTAGGAAAAACATCAAAACCAAAGCATTTAACTATTTCAATTAAACCATTTACTGGCACTTTTGAATTGTCAAAGGAATCGTTCATTCAGAAAAATGAAGCTAGTTGCCCATTCCAAAGCGTAGTAGGTTCCTATGCAGAAGAACGGACAAGAAACTCCGTAGACACTCTTTTAAATTATATTGTTACAAAAACTAATATTTTGAACAATATAAAAGTCTACACAATTAATGTAGAAAAATCATCTTCAACAAAATTCCCCAATGAAAATTAATGACAAAATACCTCTCACAATATCAATGTTTCATTCAACAATGTGATTATTATTTTGTTTACATTAATTCACCACCTGACACGCGAGGTTTTACATCAGGTACACGACCTTCAAGGGTGGCAAAAAAAAAGAGAAAAAACTGCGCAGGCGACGACATTGGCACGAAGCGCTAGATACCGAGCGCACACGCAAGGGCGAGTACGGTCACTATGCGTCACTGCGGTACGGGACAATATACTGTTTGTGTCACTTGTACTTAGATGGTACTTGTCACTCTTGTCAGTCACACTGAGCAATAGGTATTACGTTGCTAATTTGGCATGTTTTTTCTCGCAAAATGTTTCATAATTGGGTTATTTGGTCCGTTGATTTTAATGTGTAGGGCTGATCCAGTTTGGAAATTTACTTTCCGCGCAATTGAAGTTCAATTGAACAGATAACTGAGGCAAGTCTTCAGGTACATGAAAGATCAGTGACAAGCTCTTAAATGCAAATAATGTAAGACATAATTATTACTTATTCCACGGCTTTAAAATTACGATTTCACCCGCCATTTCGACTTTTTTTCATGACGTTAAATAGTTTGTAACCTTCTTCAAGAATTGGGCTATCAAATACAAAAGTATTTTTTCAAATTCGATTTGTAGTTCCAGATATTAGCGCGTTCAAACAAACAAACTCATTATATTATTATAGGTATTAAGAGAAAGTTAGTATGGAGTCAGCATAATGAAGCTGAACTTGTGAAAATTTATGAGCATTATATAAAATACGTAATACTGACAAACGTATGCACGTCCTAAATATAACACGGTCATTAGTGAGCATTACTGTTAGTTTCCAATTAGTCATCCTGCCTATTCCAACAATTAAATAATATGTTTCAATAAATTACTGTTGATACACAAATGAGTAAGTAATCATAATTTGAATATCTACAATTTCTACCTTAATAATGAAGAGCTGTCAATCAAAAAAATATTATGTTAGTAGAAATGCAAAACTCAAACTCAAAGCATTTATTTCAATTAAACCATTTACAGGCACTTTTAAATTGTCAAAGAAGTCGGTCATTCAGAAAGATTAAGCTAGTTGCCCATTCCAAAGCGTAGTAGGTTCCGATGGAGAAGAACGGTCAAGAGATACTATGGATAAAGACATAATTATATTGGTACAATTCAAATTATCCAGAATTTTTATTAGGTATGTAATGTATAGTTTTTTCATCGCATGAAGCGACACGCGGTTTACATGTGATTACCAAGTGTTCAAACACGCTGTGGAGGAGCTCTCGGTACCGTCCGAGACACGGGCGAAGTCAGAAGTGTGTGTGTTATGTGCTGACGCTCCTCATTTTAAATATTATAAGTAGCTGTTCCTCCTTCTAAATTTATGTAATGCATTATGCAATTATACCGCCCACCGGCTGATATAAATTTATTTTCATTTTAAGCTAAGAAAAAAACAAACAAAGTTCAACTTAAAAAAAAAAAACATAATCCCTATAAGAGAAAATACTCCAATTTGTCCTGTTTATAACCAAAAGGAAGTGCATCCTACAAAGGATGAGAGCGCGGCCTGCGCTCGCGCATTTACATTCAATCGACACCGCGTCTACCCGGTGACCTACTTGACATTACGTTTCAGGGTAAATGAAGTTTACTGTAAAAACCATAAAAATACTGAAAAAAATATTTTTTCTTGCAAATAGAAGGTCAGTTGTTGATATTGTTAGGTATTGAAAGGAAACGACGACTTTACGGCGACGAAGAAGACTGTTATTACTAAATTACTGATATTTTTCTTAGAAAAGTAATAAATATAAATAAGTAAGACGACTCTCACTGCATAGCGATATAATATGAAAATTTTGCTCGCGCCCTAACTTCCCACATGTTCACATGTCTAAGAAAAAAAAACTCCACAAAAATAAAATAAGGACCAAACAAAACATACATGACCTTTTTAAAAGACACTTATACGTGAGAGATTATTTATACAACTGTGTTTAAAAAAAGAAGTCGGGCTTTTTAAAAAAAGAATGCCTGCAAAAAGACTAAATCAAAACTCGAACATTGCCCGAGGGGTGCCATAGACAGCAAGTCTGATACGACTGTCTGGTAGAGCACCTGCCTGTCTGCTAGTCTGTTACTGACCTAACACAACTAAGTAACCAAAAATAAAACCTGTTTGCTAAAAACAAAGTTGCGAAACTTTAGAATATTTTGAGTTTTGTTTATTTTTTCTTACGGAATTTAGGTAATATACAGAGTTTAAAAACTAAGTTTCGCTGAAATAATACAACTATACATCGGTTTTGTTTAAAAATATTTACAAGAAGAAAAATAAGAATGCTTTTCTTTTTAATAAACTTTTAAAAATAAATACAAGTTTACAACAGTTAAAGTTATCCCCTAAAAAAAATGTACTTGCAAATGTTCAGGATTTTATTTTTTAGCATTGTAAATAGTTACAACATTATCTAACTCGTCTACAACCTGCATAGTATCAAAACAAATAAATGAACTAACTTTATAAAAAAAAGTATATAGACCTATTTAAAAAAAAGCAAACTAAAACCAACATCCGCGTCAATTCCCATCAAAATAATGTATCAACTCCCATAAACGTTAGCTTTACGTCGACCAATTTTATTGTTATAAGACCATAAAAACTATGTAGTAATGAAACAGACACATTACTAATTCTTCAATTATAATCACGTAACATATCTGCGTGTCGCGAGCGCATGCAATTAATATTCTAATCAAGCATTGTATTACTTGAGCTGAGTGAGCAAAAAAAGAGAGCAAGCGTGTGAGTGGATTGTGTGAAAGGGTTTCGTATGTTCATTTAATATTTTTGTCACCCGTAGTGGCGGTCCACATTTTTATATAAGACCTACATTTTCTAAGGGCTAACAAAGTCGTTAAAACATTATGATGTTGCTACAAGAAGAGCTGTTTTCCATTACTTAGCAATTCAGTGAACTACCAATCATCTGCCACCAAGAAATTCATTCAACAATAAAAAAAACCCTAGCTTAGAAAATGAAAACAAAAGAATTATTTCTATTGTTATCCTAACACTTCGAGAAAATAGCGAGCCTGCAGGCCATGTTACAAAAAAGGAGCCTAATTGATTCTTAGAGAAAGGAAACGACATCAAGCCTTGTATTCCCTGAAGGAGTAGGCAGGGGTGTATCATGCATGGTACATCCACACAGTCCCAGATAATAGGGACCTTTTGCTATCAACCGAGCACCCACTGACACACTGAGACTGAGCAGCAACTAAAAATTTCCCACTAAAAAAAATGCCTTTGGGAAAACTCAATAATTTTTCCCAGCCTGGGAATGGTAACCCGCGGGGTTATTGCGTAACTCACTAACAAACTTATATTTATGCATCTTTCATTTTCACAATTCGACAAAATTGATTGTGTTATTAACGTTGTTTGTATATTAAGCAATGGATTAGGAATTTCCTTCAAATTCCTTCCGATTGGGAAAGAGTGTTAAACATTTGGGGTGATGGATCCCATACTCAAACATTAGACCACCGAGGCCATCGGAGTAAGGCAACAATTATTTTGATACGGAACCCTAAAAGTGATGTAAACTTTTTGCGGCGCCTCCACCAAGCTACTGGTTGGTACACGTGCTTAACTCCTTTAATTAATAGTTGATGATATGTAGAACATATAAGCTATAGGTGGTACACATAAATTGAATTCACCAGATGTTCGATTGAAAAAATCTGAACCATTATTGAACCATTTTTTATTTGGTATTTTGTTTTGGACAGTGAATTTTGATTTCTTTAAATAATAATTCAATTATCTATGTCATGGTTTGAAAGAAAAAACTATTCCATTTTTAGGGTTCCGTACTTACCTCAAAAGGAAAAACGGAACCCTTATAGGATCAGTTCGTTGTCCGTCTGTCTGTCTGTCTGTCAGTCTATCAAGACCCTTTTTCTCAGGAACGCGTGGAGATATCTAGTTGAAGTTAATACCAAATACGTAGGTCTACAGTCCCTTGGAGCTCTAAAAAAATCAAGCTTCTAAGTCAACGCAATAAAAAAATACGGCAATTTATGCGACATATTTTGATACTCGCAAATAAATCAAATCCTATAGAGTACCTACTTCCCGTTGACCTAGAATCATGAAATTCGGCAAGAAGCAGGGTCTCGCAGCACAAGTAAAGGAAAAAGTCCGAAAATCAATAATTTGTTGTTTGATCATATTTATAAAAAAACATTTGTTTGCGATTACAAACTTACTCAATTTCCAGTTGAAGAATTGACCGTGACGTAAGTAAATCGATGTATGGGAGAACATGTTTTTCAACTACAATGTTAGTGTTACTTTGTTTTTGCGATAAATCCATCTCAACTGCGGAATCCTTCATTGTGCGTGGTCCGACACGCACTTGGCCGGTTTTTTCTTTTGTTTCTTTAGAACTGAACACCGTCATGTGTTATTATATTACACTTATTACATTTCTCATTTCCGCCAAAACCAAGGCAGAAAACTCTTCCAACAAATGAACACTTTCGTTTAAACTATAATTTTCCTGAGCTAATAAAAAGCAATCTACTTACACTCATTCTAAAGCCTTATTGTGGCGCGTAACAGACAGAAGTGAATACGGACAAATGAACATAAAAACAGAAAACAATAAACATTTTAAGACTTCCTATATGAAATATTAAATAAAACTAATATCCTACTCGTAGGAATTTTAAAGCCCATTCGCGTCTTTCCAATTTATACAAGGCCAAAACGCAGCCATAGGAAACTGCTCCCGTATACATTGTAATCGTATTTTTAAATATGTCATTACAATGTATACCTACACGAATTTTGCGTACTGCTCGTGTATAGATTGTAACGTGAACGCGCGCGTCCTTTTTCCAATCAATCCTACATCACTTATGCCTGACAAGAGTTTTAAAGATATAGTTTAATAAAAAAGTCAGTCAACTTGGAAGTAGCACTCGCCGGCCGCTGCCGCGGTACAGCTCGCTTCGCTCACTCGGCTAGCTCGTGGTTGGTCACAGTTCTAACATAACCTAAACCTATTGGTCAGAGTGCCCTACCTCCAGCTAAACGTCAATCAGCAATAACACACGTACTACATATACACGATTAGTCCGTATGCGTACTGGCACTGTATATTATGGAATAAGGTAGCTAATTAGGTCACTACGAAGTACCCATACGCAAGTATTTGCGTACTCCTCTTGTATAGATTGGAAGACCTTAGTAAAAAAGTGAATTCCAATCAATACGCGGTTAGTTTCACACCCTTGCGTTCTGGTCTTGTGCAGAATGGAAAGACACAGCCCATTCATGCTAAACAAAAGTGAAAAAAGCTAAACAACAATTAGCCATGTTTTAGTTAACAGCAACACATACTAAACCAACAATAATTTCAACTAAAAACATACGATCTAAAAACACAAAAGTCTATACTTTTGTCTAATAATAATTTACGTGTCGGGTACAATTTATTCAGCAGGTGACCACGTCGTGAAAGGTGAGAGTTGTCGCAACGACACGCGGCCACACGACCGACTTGAATAAGTGATATCGCGAATTGAAATTCGCGTTCACATGTAAAGGCTGTTTTACTAGTACGCTCTAGTTTCGAGAAAATTAGGTGAACTAAAATGGAGTAAAGCAGTAAAAAAGATTTGAAGATTAAACATGATGACGGTACATGAAATAAGAATAGAATTGTAGTAATAGATCTGGAGTCTTTTTTGAAGTCAGTATTAAGGAGGAGTTGAGGAGGTGCTTTCGTGATAAAACAGTAAATTGGAGTACGTTCTTCGTGTATCTTCAACACAATAATTACGTTGATTATAGTGTTTTAAGAATGTTTATACCAGAAGACTTTAATGTTTACACAGAAAAACTTCCTTTTCTGCTTCAAAATATACAAAATCAGACGGAAAACAGACTAAACAAAAATATATCCGAATAAGACCGCAAAAACCGTTTCGCCTTATGTTTCCTTAGGTTTTCTATATACTTCATTCTAGACAGCTTAGCTACGTTAACACGTGCATAACAGCCGTACTATATACAACGAATTTAATACCAAAGATAATCTGCACCGGACACATAATTACAAACTTAATATATTAGCAATAAAACCGATTAAAAGCCCATGCGGACCAGATTAAAATTTTATGTATCAATTAAAACGATACTCATTCCCTTATTAATTGATAATCATGAACAGTTAGTAAGTAAATCTAAAAATGATAAGCAGGTAAAGATATTATCGATATGGAAGTTGTAGGGGAGGACTAAATAAACGATGGGTGGATTGTATGAAAGGAAGGTACGGCTAGAAAGGTGGTGAATACTGAGATGACGCCTGATAGAGATGTATGGAGGAAGACATGATGCGCCGATTCCAAAGAAATTGTGACTAAAGAAGCCGATAATGATAATAACGAATATAGAACTAAAACAGAAGGAAATACTAGAGATACCAAAGATTAATGTAAACGATAAAAGGAAATAGAAATAGTAAAACATTCTGAATAGATATAGTATTAATTACATTATACTATTAATCCCTTTTTAATTGAACATTCAAAATTTTTTCATTGAACGTTAAAAAGGTTTAATAGTGTTAATGCTAACGAAGAGAAGACTGGTTACCAACAACATAATTAAAAACGAATGTTGATTCAACTCTTGATAACTCTGAAAAAAATGGTGCCAAAGCAGACTCAAATATACTGTGTAAAGTTAATAAGCATTTGTGTAAAATTAATAAGGATTTATTGACATCTTCAGCGTATTCATTCAAATTAATGTATGATATTCACATACATATTAACAACCCATTTACTATTGCACAGGTATATCGTAAAAGTCACAAGTAGCAATTAAATCTATCGCATATTAGAATTCCTTAAACTAATTAGCAGAAGCAAATCAAACGGTTTATAGTGGTCCGTTAAAACGTAAAGCTTAACGCGTAAATCAGTAAGCAATTTTTCGAAATACCTATAACACGAACTAGCGCGCTTTTGTTTGCGTATATTGTTTTTGTCTGACGTGCGAAAATGAGGCATAAATTATAATTTAATTATTCAAAGTTGTGACCGACTTATGTATGTATGTGCCAAACAGAACAGTTATTCTCAACTTTATCCTTTTTAACTGGGCAAGTGAAAAAACAGTAAAATATGAAGTTTTATTTTCTTAGAACAAATGTCTAATAAAGACTGATTATTAGAAAAAAAAAACCATTTTGAGACTATTTTATCCATCAGATCATTATTACGTAATTTTACGTGTAATATGGTGATCAATTTTTTCCCAAAAACAAACATTCATGGACAAAATATAAGATCATGACAATCTTCACTTGAACTTAAATTGATTTCTCCTCAATATAAAATATTTGAACTAGGATTTAATTAATTCATTATTTTCCATTAACTATCAGCAAGTCCCTTAAGGCAGTACTTTGATATTATTTTACAAGAAATAAATAAATAAATGAATGAGTTAAAATTTATAAAAATTATTTATTAGCAACACGATTATTATATAATTCCTACGTAGGTACACATTGACGTCAAACACCTACTATTACGCATGATAGTACATATAGCTAAACCACAGTATGATATGACGTGAAGGTATACTCAACTCAACTCTTAAGCATTTATTTCAAATAAACCAATCAAATAAGTCAGAAAGATGAAGCTAGTTGCCAATTCCAAAGCGTAGTAAATTCCTATTGAGAAGCACAGGCTAGAAACTTCACGGACACTCTTTTCAATTAAAATATTGGCTATATCATTCATGTTGAAATTATATAAGTATGTGAGAATAATCTAGAAAGACGAGCACGTTAAAAGCGTCCGAAATAAAAAGATAAAAACCATAAACGATTAAAAAATTAAAATAAACCGTGGCAGCTAAGAGATGACCAGTCTCTACTGACGGCGCCCGTTCAAGAACATGACGCACGGATCAGCACCATTCGGCTCAACCATTTTGAAGGGAACTAAATGATCCAACACACATACCGCCACCACCAGCGAGACATTTGAGTGAGCATGACATCCTCTCAGCCGCCAGGGCACACTCAAGTAATAAGCCTCTCATATACATTTATGAAAAAAGATGAATACAATTCAAGTAAGGCTAATGACATCTTGCAGCCGTCATAATTGGTCATAATTATGCCGAACTCGTAAATCCATACTGTTATATCTATTATTCTGTTTAATAAATCTTTTGTCTTTAAAATGACTCCTATAAGCCAAAATTTACTAACAGTCACAGTTGAAAAATCTAACTTTGAACTTAGGTGTCCCGCAGGGAACTATCTTAGACCCAGTTAGGTTTTTAACTTAAAAAGTATATACGAGAATCGGGAAAGATGAGACGACGAGTCTATCAAAGATAAGACAAAGACATAATGATGAAGACTTTCCTTGCTATTTTTGCTTATAATATCAGAAACTATCTACGAGTGCCAAGTTGTACTAACTTAGGAACTGGTATTTTCTGTTTCCGACCCTAGGAGATTGTATGAAGGAAAATGATAATATCCATTCTCAGACATTAATGGCATGCCTCCTCTGTTCCGAGTCTGGTTCTGGTTTTCGAGTTCTGCTACTTTAGTAAAAGTCGTAACCAAGGGCACGTACTCAAACATTTAAGATTATTGTTTTACGAGTACAATACTTAATCGTTTCCTGCACAATAAGATAATATAATTATTAATTTGGATGATCAACAATCAATAATTACTGTCATTCGTACTAAAGCATTAAATATCCTCCTTCGCAATCGGAAATACGATCGCTTTTTCTTTTCCTTGTTTAAAAATACATGCTGTACCTATACACATGAATGTCAATTATCATTGGTTAATACGTTCACATACCTACTGTACAACGAGTACTATTACCAAAATCATCCCATTAAAAAAACTGCACAGTGATGCGACTGTACTTAGATGATTGCGAGATCTGGTTTTTTGCGAAAATAATCATAATTATGCTGATGCAAATACTATTGACATCGTCCGCAAAGAAAGGGAAGGTGTACGCTGACCTTAAGTCAGCACATTCGAAAACAAAGACTGATAGATAACCTACTCGTATATTATTTGGTTGAACTAGAAAGAAGCATTTCAGAAAAAGATATATGAAAACAATGGCAAAATAACTCATTAAAGTGACATAAACTGAAATACTGTGAGGATTAGATTCCGACCATGCGCGGGCGCCTGCAGTCAATACCGCGTCGTTAGTCACGTGCATTGACAAATACTCGCAGTTAATTGGATGAAAACGCGCACTCGCCGCTGTCCGCGCAGTAGATAACGCGCTTTACGACGACGCACTGTTATCAATAACCCTTGTATTGAAAGCTGTTCCGTTTATGTGTTCGCTATTTGATAGGTTCAGTTATATTCGCATATCCGCTTCGTATGTCATTTCTACGGAGTTTCTAGCGAGTTGTGCCTGCGCCGTGTGATTTGTCGGTGCGACTGTACTCGCTCAAACATTCGTAGAACTTTCGTTGTGGTTGTGTTGGACATAACAACAGCTGTGACACAGTGATATTTTTCAGGAGTAGCCCTCGTCATAGACTTCATTAACGAATCATGAATGGCCAGGAATATGGTATTTTCCTTATATCCGCTCGTCTGGCAGTGTAGTGACTAATGCCATGACATGGGATGTAAGTTACGTCGACTTGTAGGTACTTACACATAATACTGCTGCGTCATTCGTTCAGCCGATACCGGCTAGGTGACGAGGTTTGTTGTGCGCATACGTTGTTCGTTGTAAGAAAGACCCACAGCCCACAGCCCGCGTCTCGGCTTTTGGTTGGGAAAACCCGCCACTGAACGTATACGTATTAATTGTTATGCACCACATTAAAAACAATCTAACAGCTTTAACCTGTAATTATTATTTAGTTAAACAACGTCATTTAAGATTAATCAAACGCGTTTAATAATAATTATAGAAATGTAGATAGCTATCTCTATAAATACGGGAGCATCCAAATTATATGTAAATCATTGCCATTTTAGAACACAGATTTGTTTGTTAGAAAATCTCATAGAGAACTGTTATTCGGGTTCCCATCACGAAACCGGAACTGAAATCACACATTAGATTTAATTTTATACGAATTTAATAACAAGTGAGATGCGCACTCGTCCATTGTGCTCCGTGACCATGAGAAAAAAGCACTGCTCGATTTTTTTGTTGCCGATAAAGAGGTGCCGACGTACAATTCGGAGCAAGATTGATGCGCATGCATGATCGTATCTGCCCGCTGTGAGCGCCGCGGTAATAATTAATATTCCATAATCCATTCATCCCCACATTACGCGGCTACTCCTTTCACCGCGCCTCCCTGCATCCCGCGCGGTTCCACCGCTCCACTCGCGACCTCTACCGGTAGCAATATGTAATCGTCACACATCCGTAATTGATTCTGCCCGTTAAATTCAAAATTTGAATGAGCTCTCGCTGAATAAGAACCGAAATAAGATCACGAGTGTAGTGCGCTCGGAAACGCTGACGAGTCTCGGCGAAGCTCTCGGTGAGCGGCACAATGACCGCGGCGCACACAGCCAGATCTCTCTCTTGATAAACATATAAAAAACGTAACGAAAAAACTACATGTCATGCATCTACGTGTGCTAGTCAATTTCACAGCGACCGTCATGGGAATCGAGCGACGAATGGACTTTAGAAAGCAATTAAATTCTGTGCCCACGAAAGGAACGCGACCAAAAAGTGCGATCGACACATGAAATCGGCGAAAACGTCAAACTGTGCACGAATCTCTTAGAAGTAACTCGACGCTCAAGCACCGCGGTGCACGGAGCCCGACCTGGCAAATAGTTCTCAAAACTGAATGATTTTGACAAAAAACGTACAATGCGCACCGGTAACGAGACATAAAGTAGGTAGACAGGAAAAAGAAAATCTAAGAATGATCTCGTCTACTTTACTCCGCGCAATTGGTTATTACTTTATATAGCCATGCGGCGAATAACTGTTTAACGTTTAACGATTTTTACCTAGGCGCCACAAGTTTTATTTGGTCCTAAATTAAATAAAATACCTTTGCAAACAACTGTTCAACTTTGTGTACCTTTTACTTTAGAAAGACTACACAAAGGGGGACTACTTAGAGGCCAAAAGTGGACTTTACTTTTTTATAACCACAAAAAGGTCGGTATGAAATCGAAATCAGATTACGGATCCTGCGATTATAAAGTTTCGGCCGCGGACAAAGGGACGGCGACCACAATTTGGTTGCGACCACACGGCCATGCATTATGGAGATACGTTAGTGAACGTACGTGTTACTTTGGACGTGACTTCCGAGATTGAAAACGATGACAAAAAAGAGATTGGAAAACAGTTTCCGCGCTGTGTTTGGGTTCAGCAGTTTCAAAGAGAAACTTTGACCGCAGAAGTTGGTGTGTTGTTGAATATGTTTGCGGGTCATGTCGACATTTATCATGTGGCACAGATGATACTATAGGTACAGTCACGAGCATAAATATATTACTATGGACAACTCGGCAATAATATTGTGATTTTTGGCGCTTACGATGTTTTTCCTGAAAAGGCTCGATGAGACGGCAAATATATGTGATACGATAATTTGTGGAAGGCGTACAAGTGGCAGCACAAATATGTGACATCAGATATTATTGCCGAGCTGTCCATAGTAAATCCATCCATAGCTGTCCATATAAAATTTATGCTCGTGACGGTACTTGATGTTGGAATGTTAAGACTTAAAGTGCAAGAAATCTTGTAGATGGACATTCTCTTCTTTCGCTATTTTTGGCACAATAATGAGAACCAACTGCAGTAGGTCTCAATTAGTTAATTATATCTGTGAATGAATCAGAGCCTTACAATTCGTAGCTGCAGACCATTACACTCATTAACAAGCATGTTAAACAAATGCCTTTTGACATATTGAAATGTTTGGCCTCCAATTAATCTTCTGTAACATTAGTTAAAAATGTTACTAAGAAATAATGGCTGTGTTGTATTATTCCCAGTAATTTAATTACAAATTACACGAGTTTATCTATCCGCGCACGAGTGACTCACTCATGTGAGTAATAATGGCGGCGCAAGCGCCGGTTACCGGTGTTGCCAGACAAAGAGAATTTGCCCATTTTAGGCTTTGAATTATTGCTCGGGTGTGTTTGTGGGATAAACGGTAGGATGTTTTGAAAGGGATTGCTTGTAGGTGATCATTATGGTAGGATGGATGATGGATGGTCTCTGATAAACATAACCTGCAGTTTCATCCTTTAATTTATTATATTGAAGAGTAGGTAGATAACACTTTATAAATATCGTGTGCATTTTATGAGTGCAAAATGTGTAGGTAGGTACCAGCGGCGAAGTGTCAATTTTTGTAAGAGAGAAGCCGAAGCGAACCCGGTTTTAACTTTTTTGTCAATAGTAGACACTATGACTCTGCCATTTTCCAATAGCGGTAGAGTTGCTGATACAAACCTCCGAAGGGAAGCCGGTAGGAATCGTGTTATATGGTGCATTCGTCACTGGTAGGTACTACAAGAACTGGTAATGTCGATTTTTCTAGATTAACAAATAAGGAGTTTTAATTTTTTAACTGGCAACACAGGTTGCAACAAATCATTTGCGCGGTAAACCGCACTTCTAAACAACCATTTTGAAATCAATAACATTTTCTATAACTTCAATATCAATAAACTTTCATTCTTTGCATTATGCTATTTTGTCGTCAAAAAGAAGGCAAATCGGAGAAATTAATAAACAATCCACTTTCATTGATAACTTAAATTAAAATGTTTCTCGTGATGAGAAAACTTATGAATGAATTATCATGGGTTCTTGGACCGTATCATTGGGATACATTTAAAAAAAAAAACAGTTTTACTAACTTCTTGCAATAGTGTGGAATGCAATTAATAAGTAACTTTACCGTATGAAATGATCAATAGTAAAAAAATGTCCAATACTCGTTTGCCCATTACATACATTAAAAATTGACCTAGTGCCTATACAAATAAAGTAATAAATAGAATGCCGCCAAACTTGGTCATCAATCAGTCGTAAAGTGTTCCCAGTAATAAATTTCCTCATGACGCGAAATGACGCCGTCAATGGCGTCAACTCGAAAACAAATGAACATCATCGAACGCACTACATACGTACATAATATATAACAACAATAAAATTAACTAAATACATTTCCCTGTAATGCATTTACGTCGTTAGACGAATATCAGTCTGTCTAGCCTTTTCCGAACTATGTTGGGGTCGGCTTCCAGTCTAACTGAATGTAGCTGAATACCGCTATTTTACATGGAGCGACTGCCTATCTGACCTACCGAACCCAGGTACTGGGTAAAGCGATACGGGGTACCCCATGGCAAGACTGGATGTCAGACTTTCGGGCTTCAGACTAGCCGTAAAGACTGTCAAAGATCTACGAATGACAGCCGGGGTCTCGATATGTAACGGATGGTCACCCATCCACAGACCGACCTCGGCTAGCGTAGCTTAACCTTCGATCGACCCGTGCGGCTGTCGTTATTTAGCCACGAGCCTCTACACTTACAGCTCATTCACACGAGGACGATTCGTGTTTTTTGCCGAATAGTAATTTTTTTGACGGTGGCAATGGTTTTTAAATGGCCGTATACACACGAATCACAAATCCGTGTGCATGAGCCCTTACGTCGTTGACGAATATGAGCAACACGTTTGAACACATTCACTCTTTTGTATAACAAGAATCGTTGCGTTACGAACTTAACAAAAGGTACTTAATTTATAATTGCACCTCACTTTCAATTACGC
Organism: Fissipunctia ypsillon; assembly: GCA_947568875.1. NCBI lineage: Eukaryota > Metazoa > Arthropoda > Insecta > Lepidoptera > Noctuidae > Fissipunctia > Fissipunctia ypsillon. Next base: position 16,931,556 of record OX387660.1, on the reverse strand, counting down.
CAACATAATTTATGTAACGTTTGCTTTGTGAAAGAAATAATTTGACATTTCATTTATAATGAAAAACACGAACATGGACGAATTGATAATGGATTCCGGATTATCTTGATTGTATCGTGTGGTGTCTAGATAGACACTTTTGTTGTCTAAAATGGCTAACTACCTAACTATTAACCGTATAAAAGACTTCAAAAAAACTGTACGTGAAAATACTTGAATGATAGCATACAACTTTTTATTATCAGATACTCGGATGATAGGGATGGTGACAAAATTTTTTTTTTGTTCGTCAGGTAGACATGGATTTTTTTTCTTTTTTACCTAATCAAAAGATTACAGCAATACCTACATTGATTTAAAATATGGCATGACGTCACGCCTTGCAAGATTTATTTTATACTGAGTTGTGACGTAGCGAGCCCCCACTCCCCAACTTTAATGCCTTTTATCTAAATCTGACTGAGGGACTAAATAGAATTTCTTTTTTTTTTACCCAGACATCATCCCTATTGTCTATGGTTGGCTAATGGCTAAAGTTGTTCACACGAAGGTAACTGTGGACTATGATCGTTATTTGTCCAAAGCTCGACATGTCTATCAAAAATTTATTAGATATATGTAGAATAGACCCTGTAAGCTTTATAAGTATTAAGGTGAAAGCGCCAGGGTTGCCCGCGAAATTCAAATTTTCTTACGTTTTTTGCAATTTGCAGATCAGTATTAGGTTGTATGTTGATTGAAATATGATTCGCGATCGTAACAAATATGAGTTTACAGAATTATAATCATTAAAGTCATCAATACAACTCTCTAAGACCAAGTAAGTCTATTGAATGACTTTTTTTATGAAATCTTAACATTTCAGGATTATACTAACTTAAGGAATTGTACCTATTAAGTACTAATTCTAATATTATAATTCTATAAATATCTACATATTTGTTACGGTCGCTTATCATACTTTGATCATCATACACCCAGACACTGAGCTGCAAATCGCAAAAATCGTAAGAAAATTTGAATTTCGCGGGCTACCTTAGCGCTTCCCCCTTAATTAAAACTGCTAAGTTCTTGCTGATTCAGTCACCATCAGTCTGTTGTCTTTAACCCAATTTATTTGGGGTCGGCGCAACATGTCTTTTTCTTCTATACTTATCTTATCGTCATCTCGTTTCTAGCCATATTTCATCTTTCACACAGTCCATCCATCGTTTCTACTATCTACTCTTATAGCCATCCACAGTCATCCTCAAAACTTTCTTCACGACATTTTTCTTGCTGATTCAGTGTAGTAGGTAAGTCGTCTTTCATGTTGATTTCCCATAAGTGTAAATTCTTACATTTTCTTTCCTGTTATGTCAACCTGGACATCAGACCTGTGCCTCAATCATGCCTCAACTTAATTCTGCTAAACATGCGTCAAAAACTTGCGAGTCCATTTGTTTTTGTTTTTGAATTACCTACTATTGACGTCTCCGTCTGACGCACCGAGAATCAAGAAGTGACTCCTACGTAAGCTACATTCCTTTAATTACTTGTAGTTGTAGCATAACACCAGTCTGGTTATTTAATTAAACAAATATTTGTTAAACAGTGTCATGTAAATCCTACGTTTCATTGATTTCGTTAATTAATGATGTTCCTGAAATTATTTAAAGTCGATCACGTTCCTAATCCCGGCAATTTTGAAAGACTATCCTCAACATTACAACATTACCGCAGGCTTATTAAACGTTAGTGTTTTAATCCACATAACATTGCTTATTTATTTTACGTCGCAACGTCTGAAGAAAAGATTGCTGGCAACATACGAGCAAACAAAACGGTAATTTTGTATTAATTTTCCGTTAATAAACCTAATAGAATGAAAGCCGCCATATTCTATTAATTTCTCATTCAAAACTTACGTAACAAACTAATTTCATATAAATTACAATTAACTTTTTGTTAAGTTCACAGAGAAAGTCGCTAACACTTGATTATAAACCGTATCGATTTTTTATTTACTCGTATCGTTTTAGCCACTCGGAATCGATTCTCGCGACCGACCACAATCGTTTTGGATATCATTCCACATGCTAGATTACATACGCAACGGAAGCGAGTAACCGCAAAATATATTATGAGAAACTGACTTCCATTTGCAAAGATCAAATAATTAACTTATAATATGGTGCAACGTAAGCTAGTTATAACTGCTATATTCTATCTGTGGCAGAAAAATAATGAGTATGACAGTGAAGGCTGTATGACGAATTACTTTTGCCTATAACAAATAATTGTATGATGCATAACCTCAATAAAAAATTAACCCTTTGGCTGATTCATTTTGGTATTTGGTACCCAAAGTACACGTATATTTCATGGTGACATAGACGAAAGTCGCAAATCTCTTCAAATATGAAATATGGTGGAATAATCTAGTATTATATTAAAGCTGTGCATGAATATAACGCGGAACTTTGAAAGGACTGAAAGTTATAGTGTACTTAAACATAACGTACGGTGAAAGTATTTTAAGATTTAGCTGTTAACCGCATTATTTATTCATGGCTTGCTGTAAACATAAATCGCATTTTAAACAAGTGCATTTTATAACACTGACTATAAAAACTACTTTAAGTAAATTACGATACTAAACTTCATCTCATGATCTCGTGCACTTTGTGCTGTCTTCCTTAGAATAATTATTATATTAACTATTATAGTTTAGTAAACGGCTTTATTTGTTTTTAGGAATTCACTTTATAAGTAGGTACATTCTTTTATAGAAGCAAGATACTTACATTCATTTGTCCACGAATATTAGCCTATACAGGGTTATTTTAAATTGGCTAGCTAAACTCCGCAGATGCGATGGGTATCAATATCTAAACACAAAAAAATAAAAAGAATTGATGTTTTTATTAGGGAGGTCAACGACCGCTGTTACTGTTGTTACTTGAAGTATGAGTTGAGAAAAACTGTTTTACCGTGTTTAGATATCGATATCTATCACGTCTGTGAAGTTAACACAAAAAAATAATAACAGATTATTTAAACTGATACCTATTTCAAGTGACTACAATAACTGCCCACAAAAAAAAAACATCAAGTTATTTTTTTTTTTGTTTTATCATGTTTAGATATCGATACTCACCGCGTCTGCGGAGTTTAGCTAGCCAGTTTAAAATAACACTGTATTTTTGCCAACGTAATCAACATCATTCGGTCGAGATTGTGTTCTATTTCTCAAATTAAGTTGATTAAATTGAACCGTTATAAGTAGAAAAACAAGGCAAAGTTCCAACCAAAATGATTTCCCTTCAAAATCAATCACACATGTAATTAGATGACTTCGCCACTCTCTGTACAACAATGGCCAATTCCCCGTTCTAGTGTGAATGCTGTGTGGTCTACTAATCGAGCATAGAAAAATGAGATGTCTGGTATTAAAGCCTCATCTATGGTATTCCGTGCGCATAGACAATGAGCGACTCATTTTGGAAGCTCGTTCGGAAACAATAGAAAGCGGGGCCTTCTACAACTTCACACGGGACGCGCAACCGGTGGAAAGTTAACGAAAATACATTTCAATAGCTAAAAGCAAAATTGGATGAGTGGCCTGCCTTACGAAATTATCGCGTTAGCCGTAATTCATTTGTGAGTGAACTCTCCCAGGCGTCCGTCGTGTGACCGCGTGTGTGATCACGCTAATGTGATCTTGTTATAACACCTCTCGCGCTTCGTTTTGAAACTGTTCTGTCATTGTGCAGCTTAATTACGATTCACACATGAACAAATGTTCACAAAATTTTTTATATAAATTATGAACCAGTTCATTTTATAAACCACGAGATTACATAAAATAACGTAAAAAGTAAGCGGCCATTGTTTTATCAGTGATAATCAAACGGTACTCAAGGTCTACCAGTCTTATAAATATTAAGTTGCCTTTATGAGCATTCGCCGGTATTTACACCCCATATTATTTATGTAATGGGGACTTACATTGGACACGCGATCTTCTCGAACAATGCAAGGAGACGATGCCCATCATCAGCGACCTAGACTTCTTTCCACTTTAATTGTTCCTCACATCGATTATAACGTATATTTCACTGAAACAATAGATTAACCCAGTTGCGGCATGTTCTATAATAGTTATGGCGTTTCTCGTCCCGCGATATTATTGCTTTCGTATCCTTGGCGTGAGCGGCTATCTATCATGTGATCTATTGTACGTACAGTCGACATCGGTATTAGATTAAAGCGATAATTAATGCTGATTCCATACGACCCAGATTCGGGCCCGCTCGATAAAGTTAATTTACAGTTATAGTTGTAAATCTCGTTGCAAAATAAACGGCGAGCACGCGCGCCTGACCGTAGACAACACGCGGAGACTCCCACACACACCTCGATACGTCAGCGCCCTCCCCCGCACCGCCCGTGTGTGCCTCCACACCGCGTGAATGGGACCCTTCCCGAATCGTAAACATCACGTCACGTGGCTGCATGCGCGTATAACCCGATCCGGACGAGGTACACCCTCGCAGGAAGCCGCCAACGCGCAACAGGGCCATTCTCAATCCCGCCGGGTTTCAGGGAAGACGCACGCATGTGTGACGAGACAGACGAAACAACACACGTGCGTGACCCACGCGCGAGGGAGAGGGTGCGTCAACTGTTGTCTGAATGAACGGGGTGAAGTTTGACAAGTTGTATAGTACACATGGCCGCGAAAGGGTTGAGCCGAGTTGCGAACTTCAGTTTGTAAACGCTTTCGATTTCGACGTGCGTTGCATATGGGGCGAGCATCGATCGATCGTAAACTTTGTTGTGGTGGAGTTCACTGGGTATTTAGTTTAAATCAGATTAATAGACCGGAGAACAACTTTGTTAACTGCCAGAATATGTTGAGAAAATTCTGTTGAAATTGAGTTGAAAATTGTGGAAAAAATGTCAGATCGAATCGTCGTTGTCGTGTTAACGTATTGCGTCCACGTCTGGTTATCGGGTGTGTTTCGTAAATCATTGTTTATGGTCGAATAGTTCTCAGAAGGGGTCCGAGAGACCGGAATTAGAAAGCGTCAAGCGCGCCGACTGCGCTACGACTAATTGACCGCAAGGTTTACGCGATTCTGCTAGAAATAGTGACGTAATATAATAATACTGAAAATGGCCCCTGTTATACTTGGAGTACCAAAAGGAAGTTTATTTTCACGGACGCCATAACTGGTTTAACAACTCAATTTTACAATGTTGGGCATAAAGAAATAAGTGGATTTTGACAATTTCTTTTTAAATCTGACGTTAAATTACTTTACAAAACTGGCAACTTTCGCGTTAACTCGCTCCTATTTCCAAATCGATATTTCGTCTGATTCGATGATTGAATTTATTTTGGATTATATTAAACTTGAAAGGCTTAAAGAAAATAATGAGAAATTCGGAATATGATAACAAAAAATGCTACACTTTGCACCAGTGTGTTTGTAAAGATACCTAACCGCGTTTTTGCCACAACTACGATATTTATATTATTCAATTTAATATGTAATACCTACCTTACATCTCTGGAATTGCGTTTAACATAAAAACTTATTGAACTAACTGTACTTATTTCTTAAGACACTAACCTTGTACCTGCGTTATAATATAATAAAACAATAATAATAATTACCATTTTAATAATCAGTCATTGATAAGTTATATCCTTTACAATATTTTTATATCTAACACAAACTATAAAAAGCTGCCAATTAAAAAAACCCAGTGTATTTGCGTCTCGATCTAGATTTGTGTACCTTTTTTAGGGTCCCGCAATTAAATAATAAGAACCATTTACTGTATTCAATTAGATCTGTGTAATTAATTATAGTCCATAACATCTCAAATGTTTCGTGTTATGTCTTATTCCTTCGCAGAATGTATAAATCTAACGTTTAAATATTTTGTAACCACCGTTTTAAGTATCTACGCTTAAATCTAAGATTACCGTGATAAGTTTAAAAGGGCCATGGAGTGGACCGTGCCATGCTATGTTAGGCATATCATTAAGAGCTCGAATCCTAAATACACAGATTCTATGTTGAACGAAATTCCAAAGCATCGACAAACGCGTTTACTCTAAAATAGTGACGGACAGGATAGGACAGAGACGAGAAACATGAGATCGCAGAAGAAGAAACAGTAAAAAAGACTGAAAAATCATGACCATTTTGCAAGGTGTCTCACAAAGGAAAAAACCTGAGATAAATATATTAGGTAATTAGTAACAAATCATCAGCTTATAGATATAATTGTAATTCCCAATATAATATTTAAAAAAAAAAACACGTTAAACCGAATATTAGCACAACAATAGTTGTGAACACTGACCAATATTTTCCTGTATGTCGAAAATCCGTCATTCCCTTTGTTACGACCTCCAGTTACGTTCTATTATCCAATTATTACGAACTACTGTAAACCAATAATTCCAAAAGGTATAAACCGCAATTATCTACTGCACTCAAATAAAATAGACGTAGCCAATGCAATGACAGAACACACTTTCCACGTCAACGTGCACTTGAAACGTTTATTTTTAAGTCTTCGATTCGAATGTGGCCTTATTGATTGTCGGTAATTATGCAAAATAACGAGTCGCGGACTGGCTGGCTGCTCTAACTAGTGACGTGTATTAACGGTTCGTTAGGACCGACCGCAGTAAAAGTTAAAGCCGACGTTACAAAGACAATGCGTGCGGAAAATTGAATTAATTCAACACACCATAAGTTTAATACGTAGTCGACAATCAAATGTGCGTTTAAATGTAGAATATAGTTTAAATTACGAACATAACTTCTAAGGTTTATTAGTTTCGAGATGATGCAGACCGTACACATTATAGTGGGTACTAAAACTGCTGCCTGTGTGCACATATCGTGGTAATGCACCTATCTGCAGTTTACCTAATTAGACTCACCGACGTTTAGTGTAGTAATGCAGGAGATAACATGGGATTATGGCATAAATGAACAGTTACATGGTAACTGTGGAGAAAGTTGCTTTTAGTGGCAAAAGCTTCACTGACTTGATTGGATTTCCATGTGAGTTAATGTCAAACAGAGATGGACGTATACATATATATTTATATATGCATTCAGCGTATTTTATGATGTCAAATTGTCTAGGGGTGATAGAATGTTATAATAAGTTAGTAAATAAATAATGATAACTTTTATTGACAATTACGCCTCTGACATCACTTGCAGTATATCAATGCAAACGGTGGATTTAATTAGCGTGTAATGCTCATTTAAATTGAGGAGCTCGTGGCTAAGTAATAACAGCCGCGCGGGTCAACCCATCAGGTTAAGCTACGCTTGCCGGGGTTGGTTCGTGGATGGGTGACCATCTTTACATACCGAGACTCCGCCGTGCCTCGAAAAGCACGTTAAGCCGTTGATCCCGGCTGTCATTCGTGGATCTTTGACAGTCGTTACGGGTCGTCAGAAGCCAGAAAGTCTGACAACCAGTCTTACCAAGGGGTATCGTATTACCCAGTTACTGGGTTGTGGAGGTCAGATAGGCAGTCGCTCAATATAAAATGCTGGTATTCAGCTGCGTCCGGTTAGACAGGAAGCCGACCCCAACATAGTTGGGAAAAGCATTCAGACCCGAAGACTAAATGCTGGAGGTACCTCACCTACCTTCTTGTAAGTACTTACCTAGTTGAAACGGAGTTACAAACAATTCACAGATATGAGAGAATGATTAGGCAGAAGAGGCTGAAGATTTTAAAATGATAGAAGTTCTAGGCACTGCGATAGTAATTTGTATTTAATTTTGATTTTGTTGATTCGCCACTTTGACATTTTTGAATTTGATTTTATGAATATCGTCTAAACGACATACTTAACGCTTCATATAATCGTCCTTCTCCCCTTCGCCCTTACTCCAGTTAATATGTAGTCGGCGCAACATTTATTTTTCTTCCATACTTCTCTATTAGTCGTCATCTCGGTAGTCCCCTTCTAGCCATATCATCTATCATCCAGTCCATCCATCGTTTCTCGGGCTTCCCCTATCCACATTCGTACTTAAAACTCTCCTCACAACATAACCTAAATAAAACATCTTTGAAATTCGAATCTCCATGTCCACAGTAATCTTGAAGATAAGAAGTACTAGATACATCTACATAAGTTACTAAGCAAGAGGTGTCTCGGTGTAAAACAGCGCCAACGCTATCGATTCGTCGCACAATACGTTGCTACTCCGTGAATTGCATCTCATCTGAATGCAGAGTATAAATGCATTTCTTCATCTCGATTTCTGTGAGTTTGGCTATATGTTTGAATTTTTGTCTGTCTTTGTGTTTAGCGACGACGGGTTAAGGGGGAAGCGCTAAGGTAGCCGCGAAATTCAAATTTTCTTACGACTTTTGCACTTTGCAGCTCAGTGTCTGGGTGTATGTTGATTAAAGTATGATACGCGACCGTAACAAATGTGTATTTTACAGAATTATAATATTAGAATCAGTAATAAATTTCCTTAATTTAGTATAATCCTGAAATGTTAAGATTTCATGAAATAGTCATTCAATAGAATTACTTGGTCTTAGAGAGTTGCATTTATGACTTTAATGATTATAATTCTGTAAATACATATTTGTTACGGTCGCGAATAATATTTTAATCAACATACAACCTAATACTGACCTGCAAAATGCAAAAAAATGTAAGAAAATTTGAATTTTGCGGGCCACCCTGGCGCTTTCACCTTAAGCATTCTTTTCAAGCGTTACTGTTAAATCAATCTGCCAGCCTTTTCCGAACCATATTGGGTCGGCTTGAAGTATTACTGATAAAGAAGAAAAACTATAAAAAAACCGATCAAAACGTATCAAAAATCTTAATTTCTCTAAGCATATAAATAGTTCTTCGCTATCACACTATGTATAACAAGTAACACGACGTCCTTAATAACGGTGCAATTTTAATTATTATATTAATTAAGACAACTGTGTAGCTTTGACCTCATGGATCCCAAACTATTACAATGTTTTCACACTTTAATTAATTAAAGAAACTTCTAAGACAGTCGCAATCTTAACTAAAAGTACTAGGCTCACATAAACGCAAAGCATTACACTACAGAACAAAAGATTCGCAATGAAGCAACGAAGGCGATCGATTTGTCGCATTCGATTAGCGGGCGACGACACTAGGTACGCGAGATGTATTTATTGTACCGATGGTATGTCACAGTCTTGAGTCTTGGTCCAGACCACTTAAAGCCCTTCAGATAGGAAATAATTGTAATTAGTGATGGATTTAGAAATTATTTTATTTCAATGCTTTCAATTAAAATTAATATCAGGAATGCACTATAATATCAAATGATTGCATATAGCAATGAATGAAATGTATAATATAGCTCTTACACTGTGTTCTATAAGTAGTATCTTACCTATCTGGGTACTATCTAATTAGGATTTACGCTAGTAAATATAAAATTTACTGACCCCTTATCGTTTGATTAGACAAATAAGTAAAGTTAAATAGAAAACTTTCGCGATGTTGCATCGACTCGTTGCGTTGTAGGTACAGCTAACGCCATCTAGCGTCGAGTAGCAACACTACTCGTCGTAGCGCGTGCCTTGCAATACGATTATCTTTGCTTTTTTCGAAATGGAGTTAGTTTCTAATGCTCATATAACTATTTAAAAATGTTGTTTACTATGTAGGTACTGAGTAAATCAATAGCACTTTTTACTAACCGACTTCAAAAAAAGGAGAAGTTGATTTAATTTTTTTATATTACTTTTTGTTACGAAAATATTTTTTTCAAGTTAACGGCACCGTACATTATTAAACTTCTAATCTTGTTCTAACAATAGTATTTCTGACCCAAATGTACGCGAAGGCGTCTTTCCAGTTTAATTCAGGTTCCTAGACTAGCGTAGGTTTTAGTACCAATTCATGACGAAGGCACCCAAGTGTAAAATGAATGAATAGGTAGGTCGCTTAAACTTTTTAATATTCTATATGTCACCGCGGTTTGCTTGGAGCGTGAGCAATTAGAATAATTCTTATATTTAAAAATGTCATTCGGTATTTTACTACTTATTTTGATTCTGTATAGTAAAATTTAATAATAAAGTCCATAGATCCAAGGAAAAATACGCGTGTCAGTCAATCGGTATTATTTATTTGTTACACCAACAGCAGTACCTACATACAACATAACATAACATCACGCCTTGTTTCCCCGAAGGGTTAAGCAGAGGTGTACCTATATAGTACACCCACATTTCGCCAGTTATGTTTAGGTCCCATGTAATAGGGGGCGAGCCTATTGCCATCAACTGAGCACAAATCCGCCCGACCTGGGAATCGAACCCAGGACCTCATGCTCGACAGTAGCGCTTGCGACCACTAGACCAACGAGGCAGTACGGCAGTATGGTTTTGTACCTATATACAAAACCATTTAAATAAAACGATGTATTCCCGTTGTCCCCGTTAACCGTGTCCCCGTCACGATATTTTTAGTAATTTTTATTAAACTATCGCTGCCCCCGTTAAACGGGGACACGGCCTACTAATAATGTTTTTACTTGCGTTTTTATTAATTCAATAATAATTTAATAAAATGACTAAAAATATCCCCATATGGTTAACGGGGATAACAGGAATACATCACAAGAAAACAATAATGAAATATAAATGGTGGATGTATGCTGAGAACAATTTTGGTGCAGGCCTGAGAGTTGTTTAAAACTAATCAAAATGGATTGTATATGTTTGTACTACCTGTGGGTGTTGGTGGGATTATGAACGGCGACTACGGTAACTCCAACTAGCGACCCGCCCTTGCTTCGCACAGTTTAATTACGACTTCACAAAACATAAACATTTCTTTATTTTAGATTAGGTTATTATTAATGTATTATACACACAAACCTTCCGGAATAAATTCTCTCAGTGATGGTGAAAACCACATCGAAATCCGTTGCGTATTAATTACATAACATAACATCACGCCTTGTTTCCCCGAAGGGTTAGGCAGAGGTGTACCTATTATGGAACACCCACATTGATTACATTTTTCATTTCACATTCTTAAAAATTTGGTCCCGTGTGAGCGAGACAGGTGACATAATGCGACAGCCATCCTAACTACCTTCCCATAAATATGGAGCTTAAAGTTTTAAAAAGAGTTCGGCTTTGAAGAACGTTGTCTCTATGACTCATTCCTGTGTAACAGTCTCGTTCTGAATCTGGATATGATATAAGTACATATATGTATTTACGCCCTGGTACTGAAGCTGTGTCTGGCTATTAAATTTGATGTTGTCCTGCAATAAAGAGTTTCTTTCTCTCCTGATGTAATATTTCTTTCTCTTATTTTTTTATTTACAGTGATATATATACATAATTTATAAACTAAAAGTCTTAAAATAATAATATGTACATGTTTAAAAATCAAGGGGGGAATGAAAGGGACATCAAAATATTCGTCTGCACCGCTGTCAACGGGAAAACATTCAAAAACCTTTCTTTTCAAATTCTTCATTCTCAAGGCTTCTTCTTTCTTTCCTGATTGTCTAACATTGACGTCTGTTTTGTTCCAGTGTTCGGCATGGACTCTCCACTGGGGCTGTTCCCGCCAGGCATGGAGCACAAGATGTACCCGATGATGGACGTGGAACACCGCGCGCCACTTGATGCACAACTATTTACTAACGTTAAAAAGAAATGTAAGTTACGATTTCCTTTATAATTCTAGCATTTACAATAGCCAAGCTCAAATGGGATTATCAAGTAAAGAGAGGCCTATACTCAGCAGCGGGTGAAGTTGGGCTGTGGATGATGATGAGACTAAACTGAAATTAAGAAGCGATGGAAAGCAGGCTTCCATGCCTTCCTTGTGCTTAAGCTGAGAAGACTGGCGCGATAAATAAGCAATATACACCTCAGCAATCGTTCTGCCTATCGATTAATAATAGCCATGATAGGAGCAACAAACATTTAAAAATACTGGCCACCCGAAAGCATAATGAATCTTTTCCAAGTAGGTACGGATAAACTTCGATAAATGTTCTAAAGTTCGGCCTCCCAATCAAGAATAATAAACCACCGGTTTCTGTGTTACGCCACAACAAAAGCCTACAGCAATTCTTTGAAAGACTCACATACGTATTCAAGTTATCTGTGAACAATGGCGCTCATACACTCACATCACAAATAGTAGACGCGTGCCGAGCCGCAACAAAGGGTCGAAGCGCAATAATGCACGCGCTGCATCCTCGCGTCCCCACCACACATCGAGTGGTCCCGCAATCTCGCCGCGCGAATGTTAAACGCCCATTGTTTTGAGCAAATGTTTATTAAGACGATCTGATAGCGTATCTCATAGGAGAACAGACGCCGACTCTAACGTATGCTTTGAATACGCTCCGTGGCTGGTCGCCGACGGCTCCACCGACGCCCGCACAATAGTCTCCGATCGATTAGCTCCATCGCTCGAGACAGACACACGTGTACCCAGCTCCGCTCCCTCGCTAACGAGCTACAAATAGAAAACATCCTTTTTAATTTCCAAAGCTCGCGTGACCCCCGACGACTATTAAAAGAAAAACTAATTTCCATAATAAAATATCATTTCTCCGACGACGTTCCGAAATGTTCCTCGAATTATCTGATCGGAATCGAGTTAACGTGCTCCGTAGAAATTATAAAAGTATAAAGTTAGGGGCGACGTCGCCGGCGTATGCATGTCCGCGTTTCTTTTTGACAAACCGTCGTAATAGTCGCGTGCTCGCCTCGAATTAATGACAAATCGCCGCCAACAAAATGTCGCCGCAACCCGCTCATTTCGCTCGCTCGCTCCGTACACAGTTATTGCTTAGCCGAAACATGGTTATTAGATAATGGTGCATTCGCGTAATGCCGTCGCGGTGGCGCGGCACACGGCACATGTCGTGCCGCGGAGCCTGCACTTCGCCGCTCGTAAATCACAGAACTCCGCGCTCGCGGTTGTTTCGTTATGTAATTAGTTAGCTAAACATTTCTGTTTCGTTGACACGAAACCTCAAACCACACTGATAGATTTAATAATGTTATCTGTATTCCGCAGGGCGACCGAAGGGGCAGCACAGCGCGCCGCGCGGCGGTCCACCTCGATCCTGGACGAACGCCGAGCTCACAGAGGCACTGCAGCACGTGTGGAACAAAAAGATGACGACGAGCCAAGCTTCCAGGATCTTCGGCATCCCGTACAACTCACTGCTCATGTACGTGCGTGGGAAGTACGGGAAGAGCCTAAAGCTGGAGCAGCTCAGAAAAGACTGTATCGGCGGACCCCTGGACGTGCTAAACCTCAACTCCGGCAACAACAACAACAACCAACCCTCCAGCAAACACCACGACAAAGACGACCACTCACAACGACCAGCGAGCTCCGAGCCAGACATCGCCTCGAATCCCATGTTCAATCCGTTCCAGCAAGGGTTCTACCCGGAGTTCCCGCCAGGGTTCCCGATGCCGCTCAACATGCTACATCTACTCCCGCCGAACGACAAAGCGAGGGAACTGTATCAGTCGATGCCGATGGCTCTGGACTCGCTGTCAGGATTAACGAAAGAGGAGGATTGCAAGAGTGACAGGTCAAAAGAGAACTCGGCTGATGAGGAGGGCGACTCGTACCGCGCGCCCTCGCACCCGCCGCACCCGCCCGACACGCGCCAGCTGCTGCACCACAACGGACAAGACTAGACCCGTCGCACCGTCATGTCTCCGATATGCACGTACCTTCAACTGTTAACAAACCCCTAGGCGCATATGAGCGGGCTCCGGTGTACTCGCCGCTGTTGCAACTGACATCTTCAGGAACTCGCTTGTTCTCTCTGTTGACGGACTAAAACTGGAATTTAGTTAGTGTATTAATAAGTCTCGTAACAAACATATTTACGTGTTTTAGAAATTAATTTTATATCTTGTGGTCGATCACAGGCGACAGAACTTAAGTTGGTGTGCTTAGTGGCACTATAGTGAAACTTTAAACAACTTTTTAATGTTTACTAGCCAAATGGTGAAGTGGCACGTTATTTAAAATTGGTGTAAGTCACAGAAGTATAAAAAATGTTGAGCGGTTACGTTAGACGCGTGAAGACATTTTTCATATTTCTGTGACGCAAACTATTTATTGTTATTATTTTTGTAGAGGTTATCACTCGCGAGGAAATCAATAAGGATCGGGCGAGGCGGCCACATAATGTAATGTTTCAATTGGAACTTAAAACTCGCTTACGTAACTTCGACGGTAGCTGAACGCCCGTGTACTCGTATATTTGCTATTGTTTTAATGTGCAATACCAAATTGGAATTTACTATAATAATATAATAATAATATAATAATATAATTTTTATTCAAGAATTAAGTCAAAATAAAGGTTTACATAATAACAAGCGAGGTACAATTTTTCTTAATGTAGTGTTCTGCCTGATCTAGGTTTAATTAAAACCTGTGTTTCAGGACTATGAATACACTAGAAAGGTTTCAGTTTTACGGATTACTTAAATTGTATTAGAAAGTATTTGTGAATCTCCGGGATCGCGACCGGCGACGTCCGCATTAAATTAGTTAAATTTATATTTAAAAGATGTGTTAATATTGTAAATGTATATTAATATCGCGTACTAAGTGATAGGCGATAATTTATTTTGAAGGAGTGCAATAAGTATGAAAGGTGTTGTGATTGTTATCGTTAAGACATTCCGAATTTCATTATTGTTAACACATTCCGTTACATTCCCTATTTTTAGATAATGTACTATAATTTCTTACGATTTTTATTAATGAATATAATAATGCATTGATTTCTTCATTCATAGTGAAACCTTTGTAGATATAATACGTTATACGTGCGAATTCACTTCTGCATTTCACCAAAGTTTGTAAAATATTTCGTAATAATAGTTATAATTCGATGATAAACAATTTTTAAATGTAAATAGTTATTGATAAAAAATTAATGGGATATAAATTTTTGAATTAACCAGTAAATAAGGTGGACATTTATATGTGTCTAAAATGGTAAATAGTAGTGTATTTGTAATTGTTGTAGTGTTAGTGATGTGAATCAGTGAGCTGGGCCGAGTGGGGGACGTGACGTCACAGAGGGCCGCGACGCACTAGTCACACACATCCACTCACCAAACGTTCGAAATAGCATTCCAAACTCAAATGTCACAAAATTCAACAGACTACCCACGATACAGTACGAACTGGCGCAAAACGAGGACCATGTCCAATAAAAAATAAATTTTATTTCGTTCGTATTGTTTACAATAATAATTAATGAGATGAGGAAAAGAGCTGCAATTATTACCCTGAATTATTGATTAGTACATAAGAAACTTAAAACAATACGTGTATTCAAATAATAATAAAAACGATATAAAGTAAAAATGCCCATTAAAATTCAATATCAACTTCTAATAATTGCCAGCCTCTTGAACTCTTCAGAAACGATTTCAAAGAATTTCCACAAAAGAAAATGACAGTGCGCGCCACGTTTAGACAAATAAAGTATCTGCACTCAATGTTCAAATAAAAAGGAGCTTTCAAGATTTTAGTAAATAATGAAAGTTAGAATAAATCGTTCAATACTATCTGGCTTTAGATAAATGTATACAGTGATCACTAGAGATACCGTGTGGTTACTTAGAACACAATGTTTTACCTGTTGTAAATATTATTTGTATAATAATGAACTATAATATCTGTTGAATAAAACGTTTCATTTATACGCTATACCCAAATCTAACAGTATTTACGTTCTATGACAATTCGATTCCTTTCAACATAATGTTCCCGCGTGTTTTACTCGGAATAATTGATATTTTCATCCAAATTAATTAAATATAGTCGACGGAACATGAAAATCTCTCAACAGAAGACTGAACACTATTTACGATTCTATTTTATAAAAAATATTGTACATTTCACATAACAGTACAGCAACAGTGGAATCCTCATACCTACATACAGTAGTAACACATAGTGTCACTTCATAATAACAATATTATCATTACAGGGATTTTATATATTAAACGATTAAATATGATTAAAATATTGTAATAGTTTTAACAGATTTTATATTGCTTTTTTCTCATTCCGTTTATGCTGGCAACATTGAAGAATGCAAAAACCGCGCACTTTTGTATTTAAATGTAACCGATTCACATGTAGATAATAAAATAAGGTCATGTATTGAATAAATAAACAATTGTCTGTATGAAACGTAAATACATGTGCCAAAAATTGTAAAGAAATGATTTCACGAGTTGCGTTGGCGACGGCGTTGTGTTACTGTTCCATATGTTCTTTAACCGAGCTTGTGTTGTGACTTGTGACCATAGATTACGTTCAATATTTACCTAATTCGTACAAATTCAGCAGTATTAGAGTGATTTTGTTAAAGTTTTAATTGAGAAGTTTTTTTTTTGTAATTAAGTTTTGTTATTTGTTAATGTGTAGGTCCTGCGATTGACGAAATTGTTATGATAAGAGAATGTTTTACAAAGTTCAAATGGAATATGTTCTGTATATGTCTATATGTATTTATGGTTCTGTGGTTTACCTTATTGCTTTAGTAAATTCTGTTTACTCTCGACCTCTACGCCGCTAGACACGTTCTTATAAAACTACGTTCAGCTTTTCAGCACTGTTCTCATTAAGCATAGGTGACATCAGGAGCCAAATGTAATAACGTAAAGAATTAATAGATAATATATTGTACGACATTGAGTACTTATTTTTAGTTGATAAAATGTGATTGTATTAATTTTAGTAAAAATTCAAAATAATTAGTTCCTTCAATTTTTGTTACGAGTATTTATAAATTGTAATTGCAATGATTTTTAGCCTTTAGATAATTGTTCTCTCCGATAAAGAGTATACCTAATTAATTGTAAGTTTTTTTTTGTAATTTAATTTGTTGTATTTTTGCTTAATATAATGACAAATTAAATTAAATGATATCGTTACATTAGGGTGTAAAAAAGATTATCTATTTGATCTTAAATAAAATACGAAAAAATATTTATGTTCTAGTATCATTCTAACGTGTAATTGAAATCGAAAGATGGAGCGTTGTAGTAAAATTCGTTTACGCTCACCGACGTAAAGTGTAAAAAATAAAAATGTGAAATACCAATTTGTCGTTTCATTTTATTTATGACACCGACACTCAAGATCACGAGTCCAATTTGTACACGTATTGTGTTACATCTCCATTTGTTAGGAAAACTCCAAATGATATGATAAAGATGGATAAGGATAATATTCCGAGGGTCATAATGGTCTGCATCAGAATGACGGGTGTATGACTGCAAATGGTCATGCTCTATGCGTGAGAGCAATGCACTCTACCTACCGAATGTACGTAAAATTTGAAGCAATGTATGGACGCTAGCACATCAAGCTACTACAATCTGTCAAATTTCTTTAATAGAATTTCGACTTTATTGCTGAAGCATTAGGTTCAAGGTTGATTGGGAAAATTTGACAGTTTCGGGTAGCTTGATGTGCTGGCGTCTGTACTTGTAAAATATTTCGTAAAGTGAGACGAGGTTGCACTGGAAATTAACTTAGAATCAAAAGAATATAATATAATAGGAATTACCGAATATTTGCCATCGGGTCCAAACGAAAACATCGACAGTATATCACTATTTAGAGGCAACAAATGGATATGTTTTGATGATTTAAGAAGCAATAAAACAAAAAGAAGTCAGAAAAATATGATTATGCATTGCCTTGTTTATGGGCAAAAATAATTTTATGACTTAAAACCAGGCTATCGGCTGAATGATGATAATACTTTTTTGATATGCAAACTGTTACCTATTGTTTTAAAATTAAGTGAATTTTTAATTTTGTACAGTTACTAATCATCTCGGTAATTGCTATTAAAACTACTTTACTAAAAGTCGCATAAAGAAATTGTCATTTCACACAAGAAATCCCTTTAATTTAGACATAGCAACGTATGCCGGGCACAACTGTCTATATCTATACAAATAAATAAAATTGAAGTGTCTGTTTATAATGTCAAAATAACAACTTTTTTACTAAATGCATAAGAAAGTATACGGTACTTTAACAAAATGACAATTTTAATTTTTTTTCTCTGTTCTGGCTAATCTCCGAAACGGCTGTACCAATTTCGACGGGACTATCACTGGCAGACAGCTGATATTACGGGGAGTAACTTAGGCTACTTTTATTTTAGAAAAATAATTACCTACGGTTCCGTGCAAAAAAATTAAAAACCTTGAAATTATGAACAAAAAGTCGGATTTGAAAAATTCTTTTTGCATTTGGTAGCCCAATTCTCGAGGATAGTTACTGTTATAGGCTATTTAACATCACGCTATAACGCTTAGGAGCCGAGCAACAAGAAAAAGTTAGAAAGAACACTAAGCGAAAACGAAGTAATAGCGCGGGCGGGCGATGCAACGCGACGGCTCGGGGGACGAGGGAGTTTTATTAAAATGTGGCTGTTATTTTGATTTATTCCCGGTCGTCCCCGCCCCGCGTCGTCCCCACTGGGCACGAGTGGAAAAAAAGTTTCGTTCCTCCCCAGTGGTGACGATTGGACCTTTTTTTTCAACTCATGCCCAGTGGGGACGACCGGGAATAAACCGTTATTTTAATATATTGTGTATCTTACGACTTCCACGCGAACGAAGTCGCTGGGCACAGCTAGTTGCTAATAAAATTGGACAGGCTCTAAATGTGAAGAATTTTAATTTTTTAATTTAATCTTTAGCCGTTAATATATGCATATGCTTTTAATATGATAACGTACATTGCTTGCACATTGCTAAAGTTTGCTAGATCTACGAAGAAAAAATTGCTGGATTTACAGTTCGCATCACGTAAGTTTGCCGCCCGCTCTGAAACCAAGCTTTCCGATGTAAGTAACTTGTTAAATCCAACAATTTTTGACTAAGGTCACGGTCAAGCTTACTTATGTCACCCGCCACTGTCTGTAGACAGCAATCCCGGGAGGTGTGATGAAAATTATGCTTCGCGGTAGTTATCCGCCGGACGACCAACACCAATCGCTTCCATATTGGGTAAATAATTAGTACTCAATTGGTACCTACTAATTAATACTCGAACAACAAAATTGGTACCATAATAGTTTTCGAGAAATTTGACTATAAGGGTGGTCCGGCGGTATTCACGCTCCCTTCAGCAGGACCACCATGAGCATCGTAAAAGGGGGCATGCTACAGCTATTCTAAGTTTACAAATAATTGGTACCCTTAATGTGATTCATTTCGTTAAAAGAAACAGATCTGAATCTTTTGTATTTACCGAGAAATCAACAATGATAACTTTCGCGCGTTCGTTCAGCAGGACCACGATTTTGAATGTTGATTCCAAGTTTGAGGAGCTTGTCGCTTTGCTCAAACCTACATAGAAAATTAGTATCCTGCAAGATAAAATTAGTACCCAAAATTCAAAACTAGTACTACAGTAATTTTCGAGATATACCATGCCATTGGTGCGGTGGCCGTAGTCATACAATGGGAAAAATTTGGGGGAAATTTTCAATTCAAGATTCCCTATTACAAACTCTGTGATTTCTTCCCAAATTTATACAAAAATTAGTACTCTTAAAGAGGTTATAGTAGCCAAAAATTCAGATTCCTAAGTGTTGTATTTTAAGAGAAATTAGCTTTCATTACTTTTCCATACTAAATCTCCGCGTACAACCCGACCAAATTAAGTTGTCAATGCTACTGAGCTGTTTAGGACCTTCAAAATCGATTTTCTCGAAAACTACTAAGGTACCGATTTTGTTGTTCGAGTACTAATTAGTACCAATTGAGTAATAAATATTTACCAAATACGGAGGCGTTGGTGGTCCGGCGGTAGTCACGGACATATGAAAATTCATTATTTTTGCCCTAGGACGTCCAGTTTTTGAGGTATGTGCGAAAAACTCAAAAAGGTTATTCCAAGTTTAAATGAAAGTTTATGCTCTAATCACACCCGGCAAATATTCCCAACACACGCTGACCTGACATACCTACTAGTTCACAGAAATCTTTTAATGAAACCGACAGTGGTGGATCGGCTCAAACATTGTTAAGTATTTGAGGTTCGTCCGACAAAGTTGCTTAGTGTTTGCAGAGCGTCGACGTCGTAGATAGGTAGGTAGGAACGAGTATTTTCGGCAAAACTTTGTGATTTTTTCTGAGAGTTTGGAAAGGATGGCTGTGTGACGTTACATTTTGATACACTCGTTTTTCACATGTTGGAGGTTGTGTTGGCGAATATGTTACAAGTAGGGACAAAGCTTAATCCACAAAAAAAAAAGTAAAACACATACGTCACATATTTTGCAATGTTAAATTAAACCTTTAATATTTAAAAGTTTTTCATTGTATGTGTTTGTTGTAGTGTTTTTGTTTGTTTGGGTTAATGATTTAGATTTATACGTGAGACATCACGTAAATAATTAATTAATCACTCGTCCTCCCTTTGTCACACGAGCCCCTTAACGTGTGACGTAGTTCATGAATGGCCCCATAACTACAAAAAACTGCAGAAAGGTAACATGAGTCTAGGTACCCATCAGACAAAATATACTCCAGCTAAGTTGCAGTCGAAATCTAGCCCTAATTGTTCAACAACATACGTCTACAGGTTTCGAAAGTGATGGGCTTCCACGGCGGGTACATCCCTAAGGTGATACGAAGAGATGTGCTTCGGACCTGTAATCGAATACAGAGTTAAGGGCCGTTTCTACCAAAGCGGAGAAGAGAGTCGTCTCGTACATGTTTACGTTATATTCACTTATCTCTGCTTAGCTTTATGGAAATACATAATATTTTGGTTGTTTACAAGATATATTTCTTCTTCGCTTTAGTGAAAACCAGCCTTAAACCGCAGACTATGAACGTCACTGAAGTTCTTTTTCTTCTTCCATCAAAGAAGTCCACTAAGGCTCAATTCTGCATAATCGATGCATTCAATTCTCGGTTTATCTTTGAACTCTTACTTCTGAATTTCCTTTAAACCTCAAGACCTTTAAGCGGATTTTGATACTTACCTACTACAGAAAGAAATATGCCCTAAGACTAGGGTCTTTTTCCTAACATGCGGATTTATGTCCGCGTGTGTGTCTGGCCCTAAGCATGCCTCCCACATCCTATCGTGTCGTATATATTGTTCCTGTAATGCATGCCACACATGCAAGACTCGCGGAGTTTGTGGGCGAGGCACGCTGGTGGGCGCAAACCCGCGTGACAGGCAAAACGCCCTAACGCCAGAATAACAAAGAATTTCACTGTTACCTTCAAAAATAAGTTGTTAGGTTAACGCTTTCAAGGACACTTAACGACCATAGACGTCACAACAATAAAACTTAGTATATTGTGTCTCGTATGGTGTCCTTGACGAAAGCGCCAGGGCAGCCCGCGAAATTCAAATTTTCTTACGTTTTTTTCAATTTGCAGATCAGTAGGTTGTATGTTGATTAAAATATGATTCGCGACTGTAACAAATATGTATTTAAAGAAAAATAATCATTAAAATAATTAATACAACTCTCTAAGACCCAGTAATCCTGTAGAATGACTATTTCATGAAATCTTGACATTTGAGGATTATACTAACTTAAGGAGTTGTATTACTGATTCTAATGATTATAATTATGTAAATACATATTAGTTACGGTCGCGAATCATACTTTAATCAACATACACCCAGACACTGAGCTGCAAAGTGCAAAAATCGTAAGAAAATTTGAATTTCGCGGCTACCTTAGCGCTTCCCCCTTAGAAGGAATGACAATAAAACAAAATATTCGATATCACATGAAATCATACCCTTTTATTTTCTGTATTATTAAATATGATTTTATAAATACAAAATTATACACTAATCGAACGGTGGATACTGTTAACGCTTACAAATATCGTACATACTCCGCTTTGAGCAAATGCAAGCAGTTTTTATCAATTTTACACACGTTTTTATAATCTGTCTTACAATCGTAGTGTTTTTAAAGTTCTATCTATTGAAATTAATATCGAATTTAATTAACCTGTGATCTAAAGTAGAGTAAATAAATTGAAACATAATTATAGTTAAGAGCGTTTACGACGTACGGCATTTCCTACAAACTTTCAAGTTC
Organism: Fissipunctia ypsillon; assembly: GCA_947568875.1. Classification (NCBI taxonomy): domain Eukaryota; kingdom Metazoa; phylum Arthropoda; class Insecta; order Lepidoptera; family Noctuidae; genus Fissipunctia; species Fissipunctia ypsillon. The sequence goes on along the minus strand of OX387660.1, from coordinate 16,909,359 downwards.
TTGTTTTTCGAAATTAATGAACCGACTTTAATGAAACTTCATACGCGTAAGCAGGATACATAGGTCTAAAAAGTTAGTTAAGAACATTTTCGAAATGTCTTATTAAAAAAAAAAAATTGGAAATCTCTGTTTCTATGGAAATTTTAAAATCGGTCGAATTTAGCTCTAACACAATTTTTCGAGAATGTTCTTAACTAACTTTTTAGACCTATGTATCCTGCTTATGCGTATGAAGTTTCATTAAAATCGGTTCATTCATTTTGAAAAACAAGGACTTGAAAGTTTGTATGAAATGCCGTACGTCGTAAACGGTCTCAATTCAAGTTCTTTATCATCATATTTTACGCACGCATCCGATGATCATCCCATAAACCATGATTTGCGTGCACGCGCATGTACGCACTTAGCAGCGGATAAGACTAGCCAATTTGAACGTAGCATTACAAAGAATACGATCGCCAAGTCTGTAAAGTATTACAGAAAATAACGTAGTGGTACATATTTAGCGACATTACTCTAAAATGGTTTTATAACACTAGTCGTCTACGTGAGTGCAGCGGGAGGCTTAGCTAGTCCACATTATAGAACACTATGTAGTTCACAGGTTAAGCAAATAATCCCACCCCCTTTACATTAATTTACGTCATACTTCATACTTTAAATTCTATACCGACAATTAAAAAAATTGCTCAATACTATACCTTGGGACTAAAAGGGCGTAACTGACATTGCAACAAAGTCACTTACTTACGTCCTTTTGCCTCAAGAAGTAAATGGGGTACGGAAAGTTTTGAGGTAACTATTTTGTTATACATATGGGCTATATGTTGAGTATATTCCATCAATATCACACGGCTTTGTTTCTTCGATAAATATGTTATTTTATATACACATTATATTGAAGAAATGCTATAAGTTAATTTAATTGAAGTATTTTAAGTACTAATAAACCAATATTAATGTTTTCTCCTTACTTATATATATGTTATGCAAACTTAGTAAATTTAGGTTCGTAAATGACACACTTTTTGTAAGAAATTAAAGTTATTACTGAAATTTAATCAAAATTTCATTTGCGGATGACAGCTAAGGGCTGATTTCACCAATAAAACTGATCGCGATCAGCACTTATACCACGATTAAGGGCTGTCAGTGTCATTATTTTATTTGGAATAATGGCACTGACAGCTCTTGAACGTAGTTTAGATGTGCTGATCGCGTTCAGTTTCATTGGTGAAATCCGCCTTAAGTAGCTAAACTACCGAACTTTGGCAAAAAATTGATTGGACAAGTGTTTAGTAAAAAGTTACAGCAAAATGTTTAAATATCTAATAAGTAAAAAAGCTTCTAGTTGATTTTGAAAGTGTCTTAATAACACCAGTTTTGTCTTAATAAAAACCACGTTTAAAATCGTAAGTGCTAACACCTCACGTCATGTAAATAAAGGTCAATTTCGTATGCACCTACTCGATTCGATCAGACATTCACAACTCGGTATAGTCCATATTTACTAAGATTTTCTAAGCATTTCCCTGTCTTATCGGCAGAACTTGATTTGTACACTAAATTATGAATCTTATCGTAAAGTACATGACTCAAATGTTAAGTTAAATAAAAGGAATGATGATCAATTCGGCTTAAATTGTAGTATACAAATCAAAAGCTGCCACAATTCTTTAAACATCTTATTTACTCGACTATTCCAATTATATCATTGTTTATTTAGTTAATGTAACAAATTCATACCGACTTTACAATGCAAAACTTTTACTAAGCTTATCACACATTAGGCACTGTCCTAATAGACCGTCACCCGAACAAATACGCGAATTAGCATTAAAATAGGTTTTTGAATTTCCTTAACATATTTTGACATTCGTACAAAATAAGTATTCGGCCAAAATTCGCGCATATTCGCGTTCTATTACGACCAAGCCTAATCGATCTCACAGAAAGGAGGCCTGTGTCCCAGCAGTGGGAACATTATAGGCTGATTATGCTAATCTATCTCGTAACTATCTTCAAACAAGTGATTTCAAACAGTCAATGGCCATTCAACACACCCATAACATTTACATCCTAAACATTTGCTATCTAAACAACATCAACATTCCAAAGATTTCTTAAACAATCCAATATCGACCCATAAATTCGGGTGGTCACAATTCCATAAAAACGTCACAGAAAAACGAATAATAATTTAAATATAAAATTAATTAAACATGAATGAAAAATGTACCTAAAGTTAGATTAATGTTAGTCTAGTACAACCTTATCCTAATTTAAGCAAGATACGTTAGTTCAGCTTATTTGGTAAAAATCTATTTTAAAAAAAATCGCAAATCAGTGCATATTTTTTTACTGTCACACCTAAAAAGCCAAATTGTTTATAATTTTGGTACTAAAGGACTATAAATTTTATTCTGAATAGTTTAATTTTTAATAGGAATTTATATTTAGGTGCATAACCTATTCGATCGGTCGTTTGTTTAAAAAAAAGAATTACGACTATTTTTCATATACACACATTTTATAAAATTTAATAAGGCTTAATATGAGCTTTAGTTTCCAGTCAGTTTTATATTACAATTACTTCATTTTAAATACACAACAGTATATTATTTCATAATACTTTACGATAACGGAATACATTTTGTTCTCGACCAAACAAATAGGCCTGCGCATGAGCAAGCGCGCATCATTCGGACACGAAGCGAATAATGACATATATACAATGTAATATAATTCTGTACATATCACAGACCAACGGGCTTTACTTGTTTATAGTTTTAAACCTAACCTAGGAGTCTTATTAAAATGCTATTGGAAATAGGATTGATTTTTAGAAAAGAAAGATATTAAATGGTAACGATATGGTAAAAAGGGGTTTGAGCACCTAAAATATAATCAGAGAACCCTAGTAGAGATCGGGGGGAGCCGTTACATAAAATATTTTTTTTCTTCTAAACCCTTCCTTTTTCAAGTCCAACTCAATCTCTAGTGAAATAGTAACAAACATGAGCATATGAAAAGATCCAGAATGGTAACAATAATATTTTTATTTAGAGGACCATTTCACTCAAAAACAACTGCTGTTTAGAGAACAACGCCATCTCTTCTCCAATAGTATGAAACATGAAGATTAAGTACAAATTAAATGGCAGTGTTTAGCGAGGTACCTAATGATCATGAAATGAAGGTATGAACTATAATAAAATTAGTCTAGAGAAATTAATTGTGAAAAAGATCTATGGTGGTAATACGTAAATTAATACTGTTTTATGTCTTAGAAGACAGATGGCGTTGTCTACAGTTCTACGAGTATGTATACGAATTACGCCTTAGAAAATATCATACTGTTTTCTTCCTATCCGAAATAGTCTTTGACCAAACACACAAAAGTAAAATGCGATTGGAGTTTTTCAGACTTCTTAGAATAATCTTTTCAACTGAAATCTCTCAATCCAATAGTATTTCAATCAGACATTAAATATTGGTAATCTCACTCACAATTTGGCTCATTAGGAATGGTTAATATTGGACTATTATTAGGTTAACACAAACCTGACGAAACATAATCAACTCTTCTGCAATCGTAATAAAGTCGAAAATTCAACATTACTCATTCATAACTTCACCTTCGTAAGTAGTAATGCGATATCCAACCTTATTACAATGGCACAAAGTTCACAATTGTTTAACATTGCATAGCTCTTCGACAAGTTGCGTCGACCGCCACTCATCATCTACATTTACTCGTTTTAATAATATTATCGCAAAGCCATTTAGGCAGTGATCGGTACGTCCATGTTCAGGACCACAACATTCGTCTTTTTAAATTATTGAAGTTAGGGTGGGTATAGACATACTGCAATGAGGCTGAAAGCACGCAGAGTTATAACAAACTGTAGATCTAAACACGGTTTGTCTGTATCCACCCTTCAGCGCCTCGTCCAGAATAGAGTTAAAGAACTTTGAAATAAATCTACGTAGACTTAATTATATTGTAGTGATGCTGCAATAGCTGGTGACCGCAAACCAGCTGGCTCCTTTAAAGAGACTGCGTGACATTAAGAATTATTTGTGAAAAGTCGACCCAAAGTGCAAATGCACTAAATTACATACATTTCTGATCAACATTGGAATACGTGTGCGCAGCTCTGACGTTACTAGTAGTCGCGGTTGCGACTATAAGTGTACAAGGTCTTGGCTCGTAGGAAAAATCGGAATTACCGCCGCCATCTTGCCCTTCCATTACAATATCGCGAATATGTTTTAATTTTAATACAATAAAATGTGTTCTTCAAAAACATGTGACATGATCTACCAACCCGCACTGGGCCCGCGTGGTGGATTACGGCCCACTCCCTCTCAAGGAGGCCTGTGTCCCGGCAGTGGGAACATTACAGGCTGATTACGCTAATTGTATTCATAAATATTTGTACATCTAATACTTGTTTCATGCTGCATATTCGAACGCAGTGTACATTGTTAGTGAATAAATAAATTGAATGGGGTTAAAAACTGAAAGCTCGTCATAGGTGGCAGCACTGTTCACCGCCAATTGTTTTGTTAATGTTTACTTTTCTGTCCATCACAAACTAAACAAAACTAGATGAATATGTATTGTGACTTGGAGTACAGCTCTGTTAAAAGACGTGCTAAGGAAATTTTGGTTGAAGACTGGAGGCGTACGACAGGAGTAACCTGATCCGAGTTGAAAACTAACTCGGGGATCATTTTCCTGACTGAAAATCTTGAGAGATGTTAATTCTAGCATTGATCAAAATATATGATAATATAAACACACACTACTATAATTTACATAATATCACACCACAAGGGCCCATTTGTAATGAAAACAGACTTGGTTCTCTTGGGAGCATCACCTGTATACGAATTTCTCCCATAAAAGTCTTCAGGTTAAAAAAGGAGAGCACGTCATAGTCTCGACGAAATATCAGGTTCCTTTTTTTTCGGAGAGCTTTCTTCTCCCACAGTTTGCTTCTTTTAACATGTTTGGCAAATACATGGGTCCCCGTATTTGTGCAGTCAACAGCTGCGCAACGGGGCATATTAATTAATTATGCGTAAAAGAAGTCACTTGTTTACAAAATATGTATGGATAGTGACAGCTAGCTGTCAAATTATTAGATGCTGGATAGTAGCGACACCTGAAGAGAGCCAGTGGCAGTTTTTATCCCCATTGAATTGGATCATTTCCTAAATGTTTATCAACAACCCTTATCAATGTCATTCAAGCGCGAAATATTGTAGCGCTCTAAGGCTAAGAACTCACGGGCCAATTTTCACCCGCGGCCGCCGCGCTGGCGGAACCGCAACACTCGTACGAACACGTAGTACATAGAAATGTAGATAGTAAATTTCACGACGTGATTTATGCCCGCAGTGTGCGCGATTATTTGCGGGTCCTGCTGCACCGGCGGGCAACTAGTAGAACCGCGCGGGTCGCGGTCAACCGCGACCTTGGCGGGTTTCGCCCGTGCGCTCAGCGATCGGTCGGCGGGCGTTTCTGCTGTCCATGGCGGTCTGAGACTTAACTAAATAACCACCCGTCTTCCCCGACGGCTGCGTAACCGCACTAACAACCGGCTTCGTGAGTTTAGAAATAAAACAGCTGTTCCGTCACCACGGGGGGCGCGGGTGTTAATCGCTCCGTGAGTTCTTAGCTTTACGAGATAGTCTGCACTAATTCATAAGATTTTTTTCTTATCATTATCACGCACGGCTTTGACCCGACGGCGTAGGTCATCCTTTGGTTTCATGGACGAGGCGCTTCCGATATGATCGAATTCGTATAAACATGGAATGTTTTATTCCAAAGTTTTTATCTACGACCTATGCTGATGGCAGTTAATACTAATGGTAAGTCGATACTATGTAGAAACAGCGATTTTTAACTCGATACTGTCTCGAAACATCGATTAAAATTTATCAATATCGATATCCATTTCGATGTTGAAGAAAACAATCTTGTTATAGTTTTTAAATTAATATCTTTTTATTTACGTTCCGTTATACAAAGCAAGTCGCAGGAAGCATTTTTAACGTTCAATTCGTATAATGTCATGGCCGTTACAGCTTCATACATAAGAATATCCAGTTTACTTTTTAAATACGTTATTAACAATATAACTCGCTCGTTTATTTGATCTCCTCGTTTACAACCTGCCGTTTCCTTGCGAGTTTTTCATTAACAACGCAATCGCCTTTTACGTCACAATAATAAAAAAAAAAACCTAACATACGACAACTGTTCTTTTTTCAAATTCATCATCCTCGAACATTCAGATGAACATCATTACTCTAAACCTCATTTGTACATTTAACCAGGCTTACGTTACCACAATCAATTTGAAACGACAAACATAACTTTTAACTTATAATTTTAGTCCAGCCGACCATTTTGGATGTTCATTTCTTGGCGTGTTGCAAGTACCTAGTGACTGTGGCATGAAGTTCTTGCGGTAACTTTGTTCGGTCGTATTTCGTGGAGTATGCGTGAACTATGTGGGTCATTTGCGCGTGTAGATCCAGGATCGCTTCAAGCCCGATGGTTCGCAGTGATTTTGCGTTCTTATATACAACGTTATCTAACTCAGTCTTGTTTATCAGTACTTTCTCCGTGTCTGGAATAGATGGAAAGATGTCTTTTGGATGGATAACAATTAAAACTGTCTCAAGCACAACAGATTTTGTCAAAAATTTTAGAGAAGTACAAAACAAGAAAAATCAATAAGTAGCTCAAAGTATACCAACCTCCACTATGGTCGTGCCCTGAATTCCTCTTCTTTGGTGATGTCTTCGACGGCGTTCTCTCTGATGACTTCGTGGGACTGCAAATAAATAACGTTTTTGTCTTCATTAAAAGACCTTGAAAGAGTTTATTCTGATGAAGCGGTTAAGAGATGTGGCCAGAAGGATCGAAACCAGTATCATTGTGACAATGAAAGGGTGAAAGGGTAAATGCGCGAGTGTTAAATAAAGCCACCTCCCCTATGTTAGTTTCTTATACAAGCATATCTAATTTGTGAGCAGTGTGTTAACGATAGAGACACTAAGAAATTAGATTAATACCAAATAATTTATTATAATTATTTTGCTTCCCATTTACTCAGTTGTATCTTTACATCTTTTTCCTCGGGGAGCATGCACGAGCAAACCCGTACATATTAATTGTATCAATTTTATACCGATATCGACGCGCAGCGAATGAATAAAAAATACGGGAACTGATCACTTTATATATATATATATATTATTCTTTATTAATTTGCAAAACAACTGGCCCCCTTATAAGGGGTCATCTAGGGGTCACCCTTTCAAGTCATCATCGTTTCGTTTGAAAGAGTCTTATCGATCTTCGAAAATAAAATCGTCTAAAGCCGATAACCTCACCTTTAGGCAGTTTGATCTTCGGGAATCTTCGGCTAGATTCGAAAGTGTTCGACAAACTTACCTCTCCAACACATGGTTGTTGACCACAGACTGCGCAGTAATATTGAACATGATGTCGTTGTCGGTGGAGCTGCTGAAGATTTTAAAAACTATCTTAGCATTGTATAAATTCAATCTCTTAGTATTGTATAATTGCATAGCACATGTGTGAGTACTATGTACCACCTACCTACTATAAAGCTACCATTTACTGGGTAAGTCTTTCATTGCCTTGAATGTGCCCTAACGGCTGAGAGGAAGTCATGTTTACTCTAATGTCTCGCTGATGGTGGCGCGTAACGTGTGTTGGATCATTTAGCTCCCTTGAAAATGGTTGAGGTTAATGGTGCTTGCATACGTCAGGTTCGTGAACGGCCGCCGTCAGTAGGGACTGGTCATCTATTAACTGCCACGGATTATTTTAATTTAATTTTTGAATTGTTTAAAATTTCTTGTTCCCCCGACCCACCCCATCGCATCGCATCGCCAGCCCGTGCTGTTACTTCGTTTTCGCTTAGCCCTATTTCTTACTTTTTCTTTTTGCTCGGCTGCTAAGGGTCCTAGCGTAATGTTACGTACTTTCTCCAAGAATTGAGCTATAAAATGCAAAAAAGAATTTTTCAAATCCGACTGGTATTGACAGAGATTAGCGCGTTCAAAAAATAAAATGTGTAGGAACTAATAGACTAAGCGCATTTTTTTTTACTTTAAGCAATTTTATACCCATTGTAATTTCTAAATGAAAGGTCCGATTCGAATAATTTAAAAATGAATTAACATGTACCATGGGAGAAACGAACATCTATACACCGTAAGGACTATTCTTGCTTGCAGCGCTCGGCCGCTATAGTAACGCTTGCTAACAGATGTAGTCATCGTGTGCACGGGATTTTGTTTTCAAATTGATCAGATGTAAGTTTCCTCGATAGTACTTAATCAACCTTGACTATGAAACTATTTATTTGGATAAGGATTAATACCATGTTTATGAAAACACCTTCGCAAATAATGCATTATTTTATAACAAATTTGATTAACATTAAAAAAGTTATAGTGAGCCAACCTTAAAATATAGACATACGCTAACAGGGACTTTTGTTTAGAACTTTTTAAGAGGAACAATTCCGTCGTACACGATTTTTGCGTAACTTTAACCGTTTACGCAGCGCATGCAACGGAAGCTCTCAAAAGGAATAATATTTTTCCCCGTTATTACAAAATTTTTCATTGATGCTCCGCTCCTATTGGTCGTAGCGTGATGTTATATAGCCTATAGCTTTCCTCGATAAATGGGCTATCCAACACTAAAAGAATTTTTCAATTCGAACCAGCAGTTCCTAAGATTAGCACGTTCAACCAAACAAACAAACTCTTCAGCTTTATAATATTAGTGTAGATTACGGACGCTTTTAACGATCTGCATCGTTCTCACATGTATAATTTTAACATGAATGATGTAACTAATATTTTGTAACCATATTTTGATTTAAAAGAGTGTCCGTGGAGTTTCTTGCCCGTTCCTCTCGATAGGAACCTACTACACTTTGGAATGGGCAACTAGCTTCATCTTTCTGACTGACTAATCCCTTGACAATTCAAAAGTGCCTGTAACTGGTTTATTTGAAATAAATGCTTTGAGTTTGAGTTTTGAGTCCTGCGGACGTCGCAGCGGGTCGTCAGACCTTCGGGAATCTTCGGCTAGATTCGGAAGTGTTCGCTAAACTTACCTTTCCAACACATGATTGTTGACCAGACTGCGCAGTAATATAGAACATGGTGTTGATGTCGTTGTCTTGCGGACGTCGCAGAGGCGCGTCGTCTGACGCTGATGACGTAGTTACTTCACCTCAGTTGGATGTTCGGAAATCTTCGGCTAGATTCGGAAGTGTTCGTCAAACTTACCTCTCCAACACATGGTTGTTGACCACAGACTGCGCAGTAATATTGAACATGGTGTCGTTGTCTTGCGGACGACGCAGAGGCGCGTCATCGTCTGAGGCTGATGACGTAGTTACTTCACCGTTGGGGAGGGGAGTTGATGTGATCGGCTTGTTCTCTTTGGACTCTTCATCTGTTATCGCCATGCTTGAGTCTTTGAAGTTCTGTGGAGATTTGACAGTAGTTTAAAGTGTCACTACATCAGTGAACTTCGCCAGAATAAGTTGAATTGATGTATTCAAATTCAAACATTTTATTTCAGACCAAGGGATCCATATAGTGTTAGTATGAACTTAGCCTATGTTAGTAAAGACAACTTAAGAAAACAATAATTATAACATTAATTGGCTACATGAACATGTGCACACACATGTCTGCCAGCCCAGTGCCTGATAATTGGTCCATCAACCTTGTCCGCCAGTGTAGGTAAAATACTGTTAGGACTACCCCTGAATCGCCGCAACCACAATATAAATAATATGGACAGTACGGAAACTGCCTACAAACGTTCGGAACGGCACACTCACACAAACATACGCATCTACGAGGCCCCCGGGTGCACCTCGCAGTGCAGTCAGTAGCGCGTGTCGCGTCAAGACGAGTGGTCACGTTTAAGTTTTTGCGCGATCTTTATAAAAATGCCTCGAGTGTATTGCGTAGTATACGGCTGCTTGAACTCGGCTTCTTCAAAACCGGAGCTATCGTTTTTCAAACTTCCTACTGACTGTGAAAGGTAAGAATGATTTAATATTATAATATTATATCGAACAAAATTACGAGTTCGTGTGATCGATCACAATAAATTCGTAAAATTTAAATCTATTTTTTTTTTTGCTAATGTTTATAACTCAACTACTAAAGTAATGGGAGTCGTTTTCATGGTTTTCGAGGGTGTTAAATCCGATAGTGATGTCAAAATGGAAATCAAAGATGGCGGCTGCAAAAAAATATCAACTTTTTCATCATGGGTGTCGTTTTCATGGTTTTCGAGGGTGTTAAATCCGATAGTGCTGTCAAAATGGAAATCCAAGATGGCGGCTACAAAAAAATATCAACTTTTTCATCATGGGTGTCGTTTTCATGGTTTTCGAGGGTGTTAAATCCGATAGTGCTGCCAAAATGGAAATCCAAGATGGCGGCTACAAAAAAATATCAACTTTTTCATCATGGGTGTCGTTTTCATGGTTTTCGAGGGTGTTAAATCCGATAGTGCTGCCAAAATGTAAATAAAATAGGTATTTTTTTACAAAAGTTATGCGTTGCGTTCCTCCTGAGTTGTAAAAAGTGGCCACCAGCTTAAACTTTTTACTAAGCAGATTGCTGCACCTACACCTTTTCTGATAAAAAGGACAAAGAACATTTTGTTATTATTTTCAGACGTTCTCAATGGCTTCGCTTGATATCTCCAGAATTGCAGAGGTAAGAAATCAGTAAAATATTACAAATATTAATAAAATATTTATTTTAATTATTTTTGTTAAACAGTTTTTATAAATGACTTGCTTTATTACGTACGTATACTGATTCTTAAAACGTAGGTAGACGGAACAACAGGGTTTTGGTACATATTGTATAAATTTTATTTGTAAACTACTTATTTCTATTTGATTGATTGATCACTACAGAACAAAAATGAAAAAAAAAACAATATCAAAAACATTAAAAGTTACAACCCTATTGCTTCAATGGAGCGTAGGTAATTATGTCCTCAACTAGGCTTAGTTTCCGTACTGTTCATATTTATACTGTGCCGAAACATTGATGCACACCATTTGCGCATGATGGCATGAAAGTCATCTATTCGCGCTTCCGCAATCACGAAAACTACATATACGTATTGAGGCAAGAAAACTACAAAAAATGCAAGCACAGTAGTTTTAATTTCTCAATTTTTCGCCCGTCTCCCGTGACCTACGCATAATCACACCATACGTAAAAAAAAAACACTATAGTATAGTGTTTTTTTTAAACGAAGGTCTATAACGCGGCTTGTGGTTGGAGTAAACTGGGAGAAATTGTGACGTAACGAAAAAGCGTTATGCCGTCAGTTTATGTCAGTGTGTTTTTAATTTAATACTAGTATATAGGAAGTTTTAAAAAGCAAAGACTTTCTCATAAATAAATAAATTCATGTCAAGTCATAAATCGACTCAACCCCATACACCCGTGCATACAAAGTAACTTTTTTTTTTCAAAAAGTTCTTTTATTTATTTATTTTTTCTTTTCCCATTTATGAAAAAGTTATGTTTTTTAAAGCCTGACGTTTCAGCTTTAAAATTATTATAATCGGTTTAGCATGATTAGGAGTTGAGTCGATTTGATTGCTCGCAAGTGTAGATAGATGGCTCTGTAATACATAATATACAGCGAAACGAACTTCGGTCCAACCGAGTGTCCCACGACATAGTGGTTCCATTCGAACTATCGTGAAAAGTGCGACATATCCCGCCGAGTTCAACTCTATCGTTAAAATTATGGAAATAACTGACAGCTACACAACATACCTTAGCAGTCTTCTGTCGTTTGACGACCAATCCTTTAGACCACGGATTTATTCGTCTGCGCTTACGCTTGGCTGACTGCGGATCGCTCTTGTCACCGTTTTGTGGAGTTCGCGATTTTTCACTTACTATCGAGTCGAAGTGATCTACAAAAGGGAAAAAAGCTTTATTTAAACAAATCATAATTGAGCTCGTTAGCCGAACTCCAACATTCGACTGAGAATGTTGATCTTACACGCCAGCCGCATGTTTACTCAAGAATCTGCTTTGAATGGACTTCATAAAAAGTCATTTCCGCGTTATCTGTCAACCTCAAAGAGACTAGAAGTACACTGTCCTGGACTAAAATCTATGCAATGTTTCGATGACGAGAGATCAGTCCAATTTAAAGCTGAGGCTGAAAGGATTTCCTTGACACAAGTCACAATGTCATCTTCCAAAACAAATCACTAATTACTTAAATTAGAAGCCGCACAAATGAAATCGGGCAAATCATTATCCGCCATATTGCCTTCCTCCTGCCATCTCTTCGCGATCTCTTGATATTCGAGCTCGAAATCGCTACACCTGGACGTTTGTGAGTGCGTGTGAATTTAAACCATACTCTCTTGAGACAAGCCACAAAATCTATTGCCAAAATAATCACTACTTACGTAAATTAGAAGCCGTACAAATAAAGTCCGGTAGATCATTGTCAGCCATATCGCCTTCCACCTGCCGTCTCTTCGCGATCTCTTGACATTCGAGCTCGAAATCACTGTCCATTTCAACGTCGATCAACGCGTGCGCATGGTCGCGTAACGAACACGCTTCGTGACGTATCTGTTTGTCTGATGACGTTCTGTGTGAAGAGAGAATGGTTTTTATTGGTTTTGGGTAAACTGGTAGGTTTGTGACTCTTGACGTCTTGAATTGAGTTTCAGCAGCTAAGTATTTTCGGCAGTATTCGTTTTTTATTTTTTACTCTGGTTAATCTGAAAGACTGAGCTTAGCTATCTGGAGCGTGTGTAAAATTCATTGTCCGTGATTATATTGTTGTGAAAATGTATTAAAACAAAAACTGAATTCAATGCTATGGCTATAAACACGCTACGATTAACTGCTAGCGATTATACAGGATGAAACTTAATTCATGGGCATCCTCTTAAGTGGTCATTGTACTAATCATTATGAACAACTTTTACTACGGGACCAAACCTGAAATCGCGAAAAAAATCAGCTGTTCCCTACATTTACGTTTGCATAACTCGTTAAAATATAGGGAACAGCAGATTTTTTTTTCGCGATTTCAGGTTTGGTCCCACAGGAAAAGTTGTTCATAATGATGAGTACAATGAACCCTTAAGAGGACGCCCACGAATTTAATTTCATCCTGTACATTTTACTCTTTTGAGTTCTTCGATTACATTTTCTGCAGGTACGTTTTGGTACATTGATTGCAGAATAATATCAAAACGCAACAATACAGGGTGTAAGGGACAGCCCTCCGCAAACTAACAGGGTGCATTCAGCTCCTTATTTATCATATTCCACCGAAAATATTCTCAGGAAAATTTTAATATTTTTTTATCGTATATTCAGTTACCATTCCTTTATTTCAATGTAAAATTCCGTTGTCTGTTTTGTGTAAATAAAACAGCCAAAATCAAAAAATTGTCAATGGATGTTGAAATACTCGGCAGCCGAAGGCTCGCTGCGCTGCCGTTCGCTACACACATTTTGCCACGGTAACGATACAGCGTGTGAGGTAATAAAACAAATCAGATTTATTGGATTCTCATAACGTTCCTGAAATAATTTCATATACCAGTCATTTTAGTATGATATACTGAATTCACCCCGTCAGTTTTATACAGGGTGTTTATACCATGTTTAACTATGTTAACTAAATTATAAGAAGAGAATTTTAGAAGCTCATCCCAAATGTATATTCGGACAGTACGTATTAGTAACTATGCGAGTTCGCGCTATTCGCAACAACCTACTTATAATTACGAATACATGGCGCATTTACGTCGCATTTTATATCTTTGTTTATGCAAATCTAATAGAAAATGAAACCAATTTTACGATTCACAAAATAAGCTGTAAGATTTAGGTTACTTGACTTATCTGTAATTGAATGTGCATTACAGGATAACGCATTTATTATACAAGTTTTATTAATTTATAAGACAGTTGTAATGTATCTCGCCGGTAATCCTTAAATAAATATAAAAACGTTTAAAAAAAACGTGGTAAATGTGGCTTTCAGATTTTGCTAGCCTACAATCAACTTATAAGGAACGAGTCTGAAGAGGACTTCCGAACGATTAAAATCTATACATATTATAACAAAATCGTAGCGGAGTCAAAACTGTACATTAAATATTTGCGAAAAAAGTAATCGATGTGAGCTGTGCTGCTGGGGAGTTTGTTGCGCCACTTCTTCTTCCCAGCTAAAGCACTAGGAAGTGGTGACGGGTTTTGGGGGACTGTCTTATGTAATTTTTGACGTTCGAAAAGTGCTGATTCTCAGCCTAGTTTGAATAAATGACTTTTGATTTTTTGATTTTGAGTTTTGTCTGGGAATAATTCTAATGCCAAAAATATAGTTTTTAGCATTTTTGTCTGAATGTATGTGCCACCATCACGCAAATACTTCATAGATAGATAGATTCTGTTCAAATTTTGCATAAATATTCCCTATAAGTCGGGTCTCTGTAGGCAATAAATTATTACGCTATTTGCTATGGGGGATGAGCAATATTGCATTATGTTCGTATTCTTCTATAGTTTACCGCAAATTGTAAAAAAGATGAGCCAAAAGGTTAGAATATTGGATATAGTTACAGATTTAACCTTTGAAATGATTATCAATGATATTTAAAAGAACGGCTATTTTTGAAAAAAGAAAGAAAGAATAACGTTCAACTAACTATTATCGTCGTCGTTATTTTAAATAACTTTCAACAAAGCAAATAGCTTAGTGGTTCGAAGACTGGTTTGCAAACTTGAGGTTGTAAGTTCTATTTCCAGCTATTCATATTTTTTATTCTTTTTACGGTTCCGTACCCGGTGCCAAACGGAACCGTATTACTAAGCCTCCGCTGTCCATCCGTCAGTCTGTCAGCGGGCTGTATCTCATGAACCGTAATAGGTAGACAATTGTCACAGATTGTATATTTCTATTGCCGCTATTACAACAAATAATAAAAATAAGGTTAATAATTAAAGGGGGTAAGTTAGGAAACTTGTTTTTCTTTTTTACTAAAGTTAAAAACGTAGTAATAAATATTGTACGGTGGAACGGAACACTTCGTGTGCGAGTCCGACCCCCACTTGGCCATTTTATTACATTTATTAATAAGATAGTTCCTAGATCGTACACAGAAAAACATGAAGTTTGGGTCTCTTCTGTCATCTGAGGTTATAATCAAAATAAATACCTATGGTGACTGTTAAACAGAAATCCAGTGTGTTTACAATCTACTGTCAATTGTTATATTTTAGTCACAGCCTTTCGTCAGGAATAATCTGTAATAATGCATCAGTTAACGTATCACTAAAAACTTCGCATGCAATGGGAAATTGCTACTGAAGGCTGCGAGCGGGTGTCGACCTCAGGACGAGCCGCTTCTCACACGAACAACTGTACGTCGCTTGCTCCCGCGTCACCAGTCCTAACTCTCTGTATATTTTGGCTGCTGAGACCAAAACTACAAACGTAGTATACAGGGTAAGTTTATAAAAATGTGGCAATTATTTTAGTATGTGGTGTCTTACGACTGTCGAGAACGAAGTCGCGGGCTGAAGCTAGTGTATAATATATCTGGATGCGATATTTTTTTTTTAACTTTTTGTCTTAAATAATAGAATATTTGCATGATTTTGGAGATGATCTTAACGAGCCACTTTTCCATTTACAAAGAATCTACCAAGATCATTTTACTATCGACAAAAGATATTTTTGTTCATAAAATTAGTTTCATTCATCCATAACTTTTGATAAATAGTTCTAATTCTAATTATATCTAAGCTTATGTAATACTTATGGCTATATAAGATTAGTCGCTATTAAGCTACATACATGCTGTGTCGCTACATGCATATTGTCCGAATTATTACAATTAGCGGACAAAAGGTTAGAGGTTGTGGTATACACACGGAAGTTTAAATATTTTAGAGATGTGACACACTTGATAAGATGGAGGTATTATCGATAATTATGTCTTTGGTAACAGTAGTTGCACAAGTTAAAATGAAAGGGCATTGTAAAGTGATCTTCATGCTCTAAACATATCGATGTAGCTACTTAAAAAGTCAACGAGCCACAACTATAAAACCACTCAAAAGTCCGGGAGTATAGTTCATATTTATATCACAATATCAGCAATATACTTAAATAATAATACGTTCTATTGTAATAGTGTGCTATTAATAATTATATTATTTACAAAGCGTTGGTTTTGCTCATACCTATACATCCCTCTAGCCCTTTGATTGGCGCCGAGAATGTGGAAAGAAAACACGTTCAAATAAATTAAAAATTCAACCGACTTTCGCGCGGACGTATAAATATCGCGGCGGGATATTATCGCGTACTGGATTTTCATCTCTCGGTGTTGAGCCGAGAATTGAGAATCCAACAGAGTGAATTCCAGTGCGTCGAAAAAACCCACTGTTGGATTTTTAACTTTCGGCGCTAAGCAGAGCGTTGAACACCCAGTGCGCGAAAAAAAATCGCCGCGATATTATTGCGTTCATTTCGCATGGACGTAATAATATCGCGGCGATTTTTTTCGTCGTTTAATGGTCGTGTACACAAAATTTACGTGTGGCGTAAATTTGCGAAATATAATATCGAGCCGACAATGTGTTCGTAGAAAACTACCTTCACATCTGCTGGCTTTTTCTGCAAAAATCTCATCATAAAACTTAGGTAAAGTGAGAAATTCCACCAGATGCTAGGGATTGACACTATTGGCAGCTCAATAGGGATGATGCCTAGGTAAAAAAAATCTATTTAGTCCGTCAGTCAGATAATAAAAAAATATTAGACAAGTATTTTTTGCTTTAACATATTATAATAAAAATGACTTAGTTATAACGCATTACAAGTTAGGTAGTGGGGGTTCGCTACGTATAAAATCTAGCAAGGCGTGACGTCATGCCAAATTTTAACTAAATGTATCGCCGTTATCTTTTGATTATGTAAAAAAAGAAAACATAAGTGTCCAATATTATTTTATAATCTACCTGAAGGACCAAAAATGTTTTTGTCATCACCCCTATTTAAGCTCACTTCAAAAGCACTGTTGGCGTTGATCCCGCGTAGTTAATAGTCGAACGTAGATGCAGCGTAGACACTGCGCTAACGTGACGTAGTAATCGTCACAATCACATCAGCGCAATGCGCAGCATATGCATTTAGGCAACATCTACGAGACCTCTAAGTGACGTAAACGCCTATACAATAGTCTCACACTCAATGCGAAGACACTCTCGAGTCGCAAGTATACGTCGGTGGTGGAATATCTACATCTGTACGCCATTACGTAAAAGCACAAAAGGTAAATGGAATGGAATAGGTAAGAGCGTTCATCGCGCGCGGGCTGGCAACGCCGCATTTCTAGAGACTTTCCGTGATTATTTTTTTATAATTTAAAGGAAAATTTCCTCTGACAAATACTTAGATCGTTGGTATATAAAAGTGTGTATGCCATTTTATATGACAATTATTTTGGTTTACTTTTAGAAAATAACTGACAATATGTCATTTTCTAAGAGCTCGTGGCTCGTGGAGCTCGTGGCTAAGTAATAACAGCCACACGGGTCGATCCATCAGGTTAAGCTACGCTTGCCGGGGTTGGTTCGTGGATGGGTGAAGTAATAACAGCCGCACGGGTCGATCCATCAGGTTAAGCTACGCTTGCCGGGGTTGGTTCGTGGATGGGTGACCATCTTTACATACCGAGACTCCTCCGTCCCTCGGAAAGCACGTTAAGCCGTTGGTCCCGGCTGTCATTCGTGGATCTTTGACAGTCGTTACGGGTCGTCAGAAGCCCGAAAGTCTGAGAACCAGTCTTACCAAGGGATATCGTATTGCCCAGGTACTAGGTTGTGGAGGTCAGATAGGCTGTCGCTCCATGTAAACTACTGGTATTCAGCTGCATCCGGTTAGACTGGAAGCCGACCCCAACATAGTTGGGAAAAGGCTAGGCAGATGATGATGATGTCATTTTCTAAGAGTAAATACCAAAATAACTGTCAAAAATAGCATACATACCAACGATCTAAGTATTTGTCAGAGAAAATTGTCATAACATAAAATAACATCACGCCTTGTTTCCCCGAAGGGTTGGGCAGAAGTGTACCTATAGTACACCCACGTTTCGCCAGTTATGTTTAAGTCCCATGTAATAAGGGGCAAGCCTATTGCCATCAACCGGGCTCAACTCCAGACTCCAGCTTTACTACTGGGAAATTCCAGATAGAAAAACCCAATATCACTTTGCCCGACCTGGGAATCGAACCCAGGACCTCATGCTCAGCAGTAGCGCTTGCGACCACTAGACCAACGAGGCAGTCTTTTGATTTTAATTGAATATTGGATTTCAAGAAAAAATTATCCTTTGATTTAAATTTAATACAATAATCACGAAAAACCTCTAGAAATGCGACGTTGTCAGCCCGCGCGCGATGAACGTGCTTAAGTAAATTAATATACCGGCGAGAAAATAAATAAATCAAATAATTCGTCAATATTAAAGGGATGACGTAATGAAAATACTAATTGCAATGTAGGCTATGTAGGGTTTATCTAGACGACACTGGTCTCGCGTAAACTCTAAGGCCCACTTGCACTACAAAACACAAAATCCTTGTAGCGCTAAAAAAAGCTTTGGTTTCCTAGGAAAGCGGTTCCGTCATATTATAACGGCCGCCATGAAAATCTGTCATTGACATTAAGTCAAACCTGCTGCCCAAATATTTAAATCGCTAGATTTGCCCTCACCATACTTGGTAACAAGAAAAAGTGTCCATACTGAGAAGAGTGAGCTCACACATGATTAAATAGCGTTTCCATGACAATCAAGCGTAGTCTAGTCACTGCGTCATTGTGTGTCAGAGGTGTCAAAACGAATCAGAAATGCTATCGACTATCTTTTGACGCGGTAGGGCGAATCTAACGATTTAAATCTTTGCCGCTACCATCATTTTCATGACAGCCGTCACTGCGGCCGTTAGTGGCGGCCACCGCTCTTCTAGGAAACCGTAGCTTAAACGAATTTAAAAAAAAAAACATCTATTTTCGGCCAATCGCTTGGAGTTGGCAGTTGTTGACAGAGACAGAATGATATTTTAAATATGTTTAGCCCTAAATGTTTTAAATTATTTGTGGTGCAAGCGGGCTTAAGTCTATCTTTGAACGAAACCCTTTTTCCGCCATTTGATATTTGTGCCATCATGTTGTTTGTTTGCCCTTATTACCTGTTATTATTATTTCTTTATACAAAATGTACCATCAGAGAAACGTGAAACTGACCACCGTGAAAAAAATCCCATGCATGCGATGACCACATCTGTTAGCAAGCGTTACTATAGCTGCCGAGCGCTGCAAGCAAGAATAGTCCTTACGGTGTTCAGTTTCACGTTTCTCTGCACATATAAATCTGTATCTGTACGCTAGTCGTAACTCAATAATCCAACTTATTCCTTGAAATCAGTATTCTAATAAATTAAAGTTACAAATAACACCACTCATCGTATACTCTAACGTCACAATACATTACCTGTCCGGGTTATACTCGAGTGCGTTCGCGCAAATGAGGTCGATGTCATCAAGAAACTCTTTGGCGCAGTTGTATTTATGCAGGTCCACCTTTGTCATCATTGACTCTAGGTCCATCGGCTGTTTGACTATGTCTAAATAGTCGGTAACCTGGGAAAGGAAAAAGTATTGTTTAGCAATAAGATAAAATGGCCTAAGATTTGAATTTAGAAACAGAATAATTCGTGGATTGACTGATAGCAGAGTCTTTATATTCTTATAACAGATTTATATAACCGAAGAAATCGTAGAAATAACTTATTAGGACCTTTGCGTAGATCCTCATAATCAGCCTATAATGTTCCCATTGCTGGGATACAGGCCTCCTCTTTCTGTGCCAGGGACTGGGCCGTCTCTGTTATAGAATGAGCAGAGGACCCGCACTGGGCCCGCATGGTGATGTCACATGTCTTCGAATTTTTGGTTCTAGGACATGCCGGTTTTCTCACAATGTTTTCCTTCAACGTTTTGAGAGCAGTGGTGATGAAATAATTTACACAAAGTAAAGCGGCTGCTTGGGTTCGAACCTGCGACTTATATATATAACACGTAAGAGGGCTGTCACATTTTGTCACCTCTCTCGCTCACACGGGACCAAATTTTTAAGAATGTTAAATGAAAATATACTTTTATGAAAAATGTGATCAATGGGCGCCCTACTAAATAATATTAATTTAATAGGTAATTATTAAAAACACATTTTTATTGTAGCATTTATTTAAATCATGTCAAAAACAGATCATAATACTTATTGAGCTAAGTTTATTAGATAACACAATAGAAATGTGTTTTATTAACTACTTATTAAATTAATATTATTTAGAAGGTCACCCATTGATTACATTTTTCAAAAAATCATCTTTTCATTTAACATTCTTAAAACATTGATCATGTGTGAGCGAGAGGGGTGATAAAATGTGACAACGCTCTTAAGTCGCGGCCGTTACTAATGGGCCACCACTGCTCTCTGTGTAGATCCTAGTGAAATCTAAAACTAAGTAGGTGGTAAACAGACATAACTAATTTTGCTCAAGTAGAGCACGGAGTTCAAAATCGATCTCTACTCGTTCGTGCCACGATACCACAATTTACTTGGGTTTCTCGAAAGAAAATCAACACAAAAATTAACATATAACAAATTGTCAAGCGTAAGTCAACTGCTGTGATTATTTGACTGAATTAACATAACATAACATCACGCCTTGTTTCCCCGAAGGGTTAGGCAGAGGTGTACCTATATAGTACACCCACATTTCGCCAGTTATGTTTAAGTCCCATGTAAATGACCATGTGATGATGATATGAATTATCAACCTCCAATCCGATCACATGACCTATATTAATTTAATTTTGACACGCTGTTAATTTTCGTTCCAGAAACCGGCGGGGTAATTGCGTAACACACTTACAGTAGGAATCGGTTTCATTTTGACAGTTCAACAACATTCATTGCGTTATTTACGTTGTTGAGTAGACAATTTTTTCCAACATATGACGTAATGGATTGGCAATATGCTTAAAAATCATTCAGATTGTGATTGATTTAGGGTGCGGGTAATAAGACTCCTTCGTAAACAATATGCTATGGGCTAGTTTACATAATAAGATATTCATACCTCCTCCAAATCCACAGGTTTAGTGAACTTATAGAACCGCCTGTTGGACGCTAATTTGCGGCAGATGTCTCGTAGGAATATCCTCAACTCGCGCAGTTTGTAGTCCTCTTTACGTTTGCGACGCGTCACCTCTTCTGCCGTCTCACGGGGCAGCGGGGGCGGGGGGGCTATGGGTTTGAAATATATTATGGTAAATTTTACAAGTTTATAAAAAAATTAGAAGAAGGATGGAAGTCAGTCAGGTTAAATAATTTAATTCGTGACCTAGGTAAGGTAAATAGCAATCTAGGGATATTCCGTCGCTTGATCAACAAGACACATGGAGTTGCAAGTCTACATAGACATAACATCACGCCTTGCTTCCCCGAAGGGTTAGGCAGAGGTGTACCTATAGTACACCCACATTTCGCCAGTTATGTTTAAATCCCATATAATAGGGGGCGAGCCTATTGCCATCTACCGGGCACAAATCCAGACTCCGGGCTGCTACTAAGAAATTCCAGATAGAAAAACCCAATAACACTTTGCCCGACCTGGGGATCGAACCCAGGACCTCATGCTCAGCAGTAGCGCTTGCGACCACTAGACCGAGGCAGTCAAGTCTACATAGATTGATGATATTAGTGAGTATGTATGTACCTATTGTGAATGTGTGTAACTTTATTTGTAAAAAGCTGAATTTCCTTAATGTGATGGAGAAAATAAACATTATTAAAAATAATGAAACCACCTAGTTTATCATAGAAAAATACTTCGTATATCAGAGAATCTCCCGCTCTTAACGCGTTCAAAATCCTTACTAGCCTAAATCCGGAGTGATGCTACGCCCAGTTTCGAAACAAATATATTATTTTTCTCTTTCTGTGAATTAATAGGATTTCCCTAAGATGTCGAGCAGATAAATGAATAGCCATACTCTTTATTATACGCACTAAATTAACATCAATAACAAAGCACACGTAAACCGTCCAACGTCGGGACATAAGGATTTAAACGTCCGGATGACCCGATGTTGAGAACAACAGTTGAAAACGTCAGTCAGTTATGGCCAGCTACAGCTACATTAGAAGATAGAGTAACATAGTTTGACCGATACCGCTGTAACACACCTTAAGAACGCGTGGCGAGGCAGGAGGCGGGACGCCGTGAGTGTTGACGAATGAGCGGCCTGCACTGCCCCCCCCCCCCCCCCGTCTCGCCGCGCACATATTTAAGGCGCAGTACAGCGGTATCGGTCAAACTATGCTAGGATATTATGGCGCCTGAATGACATTGACAGGAGGGCGTTGTTAAGGTGAACGTCTATGGTCCGCACCGGCCGCAACGCACGGCATGCAACGGATTTTGGTTTGCTTTGTATAAATTCATTATAGCACTACGTGCACTATCGGTACCACCCGCAGCGAGCGCTCGGTTCATTTCTTCATACAAACGAAACCAAAATCCTTCGCGTGCTGTGCATGCGTTGCGGCCGGTGCGTACCAATGGACGTTCACTTTTAGTAAGCATTTGTGAAATTGTGTCGCAGAGATTGTACTGACAAAAAAAACGGTGACGTTTGTTTCGATACTGCCACGCACTAAAATAACCTTGTGGCGTTGTAATGTAATATCTCAAGTTGTCTTACCTCTAGGTAACGGAGGAGGCGGTTCATTGCTCTCAATGGGCGGCGGTTCCAACAACGCATCAGCGAGCACTGGCTTTAAGAAACTGATCACTTCCGACGCGCTCGGCTCACGCACCCTGTATACGCAGTCTTTGTATGCCGGGAATAGGTCTTGTAGCTGAAAGACACATTTTAGAAATTAGTTATTTCAATATCAAAGAGGTTTAAAAGAAGTTGTAGTGACAAAAATTGAAAAGAGTATGCTTAGATGGTTTGGTCATGTTGAGAGGATGAATGAAAGTTGACTAACAAAAGGTATTTACACGGCAGATGTGAGTGGAAACGCCGGGAGGGGACGCCCTAGGAAGAAATATGGTGATTTTATTGGTAATGTTCTTCAGAAAGGTCAGGTGCGTAGTACTCGCAACCGGCGTGCGTGTATGACCCGATGTATGAACGTAAACGAGGCAAAAGGAGTATGTAAGGATCGTAGCAGGTGGCGTTCTGTAGTTTCTGCCTACCCCCATGGGAAGAAGGCGTGAGTTTATGTATGTATGTAATATCAAAGATATGGTGACGCTTGGGGGAAACCTATGTCCCGCGGTGGACTTATTTCAGTTGACAATTTGTTTTTTTTATTTTTTATTATAGCTATTACATAATGAGTAAAGCCAGAATTCTATAATGTATCTCAATCCGAATCTTGATCCGCAGTCTTTCGACGGCTGCTTGTGATTCGCCCTCTAAAAGACTCAGACTGACAAACTTGGCCGTTGAATGGTTGCAGACAAGGTTCAGGATCAAGACAGGGATTGAGATATTACTATAGAAAGTGGCCGTTAGACATCTGTTGGAAAATCCTGTAACTTGAAGGACAGTGTTCTTTAGTGAGATTGACACGTTTTTACTATTGAAAATATTTTTAATTGCGTAATAATTCTGATGTTAACATTATGTATAATAAACTAAAACCTAAACAGACTAACGTAAATAAGACGGGTAACAAGGAAAAACAAAATAAGTTAAAAAATTAAAATTAAAAACGCCTTACAATTTTATTTTTTTTAATAATTTGCGAGAGTCATAAAAAGACACTACAGTAAGCTTGTAACGTAGTTTATTATCATAGTAATACCTCTATTGGTAGCTGGTCATGTCGGCAGTCAGCTGTAGCCAGTAACAGAGTATTCTCTCCGGCAGCTCTTGCACGACACAACTGTCGCAGTAACGTTGATAACGCAGCCCACACTAAGACGATGTCGCGAATGAAGAGCACGCAGCCGCGGTCCGCTCGACGGCATTCGGAGAACACCTGCAGGAATAGTTAAAAATGATGAATTATGAACGTGTTCTCGAAATTATAGACATTGATTTTGTATTTATGACCATATCAGAGGGTCTGTCTGGTGGTTAATAAAGTATTCATTGTACACGAGTTATTATTTTTTCACATGAATCAATTGCCATTTTTAGCCACTTGGTTTTAATAGATGTAGTTGTACCCTGACTATAATGACATAAAAATATAGTTGCAAAATGACAACTCACTATAAAGGAACAATGGAAATGACGTTTTTGAAAAAGTCCTACATGTCTTCGTTGTTTTATTCAAAACCTTGCTGGGTGATATTAATGTTTCATAACGAGTTACCTCAATCAATTACGTTTGCCCCCTGGTTACAATAGCCCTGGATGACCTGGTAGTTTTATACTAACCGATATAAGCGCCTGTTCCTGCGTGAAGGTGTGCGCGGAGTGTAGGGTAGACATGCTGAGCTCCTTCACGGTGCAGTGTTCAAGTTGGGCAAGCAGAGCGGGTGCTATGTGTGTTTCAGCACATTCACCTGTGATTAGTAGCACGCTTTGTGATAGAGATGGGTCGCAGATCCTGTAAAAACGAATTAAAGATTAGAATTGTATGACATTTGAGACAAAAATACAGGGTCAAATTGAATTAGCTAGCGAAACTCCGCAGTAGTTAGGAATCGTTTTTGTTTTATCATGTTTAGATATCGATACCCATTATGTGCGGATGTTCTTTAAATAGTTGAGATATTTCATTGAAAGGTAGTTTCATATGATCATTCAATCAGATCATCGTCAAAAAGAATGAACGCAGGAGTAAGTTGAGATGAAACACGTAAAGAACATCTTCTTAATTTTTTTCAGTGACAGTGTGTAGCGGGAACACGTTCTGCAACACGTTACACGCGGCCTGTACCTGTGCTTGTAACAGCGGCGCACAGTCTGAAGGTAATCACTTGGCTGCTAGAATATTGCTATAACCTACCTCTTCTCAGTGACAGTGTCGCGGGAACACGTTCTGTAACACGTTGCACGCGGCCTGTACTTGTTCTTGTAACAGCGGCGCAGTATGAAGGTAATCTCTTGGCTGCTAAAACATTGATGTAACCTACCTCTTCTCAGTGAGTGTGTAGCGGGAACACGTTCTGCAACACGTTGCACGCGGCCTATACTTGTGCTTGTAACAGCGGCGCAGTCAGCGGCGCAGTATGAAGGTAATCACTTGGCTGCTAAAACATTGCTGTAACCTACCTCTTCTCAGTGAGTGTGTAGCGGGAACACGTTCTGCAACACGTTGCACGCGGCCTGTACTTGTGCTTGTAACAGCGGTGCACAGTGTGAAGGTAATCTCTTGGCTGCTAAAACATTGATGTAACCTACCTCTTCTCAGTGAGTGTGTAGCGGGAACACGTTCTGCAACACGTTGCACGCGGCCTGTACTTGTGCTTGTAACAGCGCAGCACAGCGTGAAGGTAATCTCTTGGCTGCTAGAACATTGCTGTAACCTACCTCTTCTCAGTGACAGTGTGTAACGGGAACACGTTCTGCAACACTTGCACGCGGCCTGTACTTGTGCTTGTAACAGCGGCGCACAGTGTGAAGGTAATCACTTGGCTGCTAGAATATTGCTATAACCTACCTCTTCTCAGTGAGAGTGTGTAGCGGGAACACGTTCTGCATCACGTTGCACGCGGCCTGTACTTGTGCTTGTAACAGCGCAGCACAGCGTGAAGGTAATCTCTTGGCTGCTAGAACATTGCTGTAACCTACCTCTTCTCAGTGACAGTGTGTAGCGGGAACACGTTCTGCAACACGTTGCACGCGGCCTGTACTTGTGCTTGTAACAGCGGCGCACAGTGTGAAGGTAATCTCTTGGCTGCTAGAGGGCTCGTTCGGGCCCCGGCTGCTACTAGAGAATGCATCGCTTCTAGGAGATCGATTCGTGTTACTTCTACCTGTGGTTGTGAAGAAATTGGGTGGTGAAGTAATAAACTTTTCACATAAAAGATGGTCAGTGTTATCCTCCAAAGTTCTTAAAAAAATCTGCTGGGATAAAACAAACTTTCGATTTTGCCATGATTTTTTTCGATTTTTTCTTTTTTTTTTTGTATTTTCCTATGTGTTGTATGTATGTATGTATGGAGTTGTTAGGAAAATACTTATTTGTTCAATCGCAGTATATTTTAAGCAGGCGAAAGAGTTAACTGTCAGAACATGATGTTTCTTTTCTATTATATTTTACCAGATATAAAATTGAACCAATTTACTTACATTTTTAGCATCAATCATCAACGCGTGTTCACTATCATAAACTTGAGGATATACTCGTCGCAGCGCTTTCAGCACTGCTTCAGAACATAGCGCCTTTAGATCGGAACCTAAAAACAAAACAACATCATTCCACTATTTGTTTTTCCCACTATGTGTATATTTGTATGGACACTGGATAAGAAAAGGATATTTTTCTACTTTCACAAATGGAGCGCACATTTAAAAAAAATCCTTTTCTTATTAACATGTACCATCGCGGATATTTGCGGTGAACCATTTTTCGATCTTATTGCTATAGTAACAAAGTTGAAAAGTAGTTCACCGCAAATGTCCCCGAAGGTACAAGGTACACCTCTGCCTAACCCTTCAGGAAAACAGGCGTGATGTTCTGTTACGTTTATGTTATTGACATGATAATAAACAGTACATTAGTACAGGGTCAGTACAAACGTAGTGTTGAAAAATCGACTTATTCAACTAATTAACGATTGAAACACAACCTACTTCCTTCAGCATAAGGCTCAAATTGATTGAATGAAACAAAATCATGCTGGAGTTTTGATTAACAGGCAGATTAGATTATATCAATCTGCCTAGCCTTTTCCCAACTATGTCGGGGTTGGCTTCCAGTCTATTACATTGAGCGTAATAGATGTGTGTAATGGATGGTCACCCATCCATGAACCGACGGCGCTTAATCTTCGATCAACCCGTGCGGCTGTTATTATTTAACCACGAGCCCCTACCTACGTATTAATCTGCCTGATACCAAGGTATTAATCTAATCTGCCTGTTAATCAACACTCCATTTATTTCCTACATCCATTAATTAATATAATATTTTTCGAAGATTCTTACCTCCATACCCTCCAGTGACTTCTGCCAGATAATCCAAGGTGTCCTCACAAGGTCTAGGCTGCCATTCCTTAGTATAAATCTCCAATATATCCCTCCTAGCGTTGGCATGCGGTGGAGGGAAGTGTAACTCCCGGTCGAATCGTCCCGCGCGACGTAATGCTGGGTCAACGGCATCTAGGCGGTTGGTTGCGCCGATTATCACCACTTCGCCTCTGGGAATAAACGTGGGTTTTCTTGAGTTGCAAGTTGTGTGTGTTGCGATAGTCGAGTTAAGAAAGAACGTACTTTATCCTTTTTGAATAACATTGTGGTAATCCATTACTTACCACAATGTTGAATTCGGAAAAGGTGAAGAGAAACTGAAGTTTTCGGAAATATGAAGTTGCGTTTTTTTCCATCCTGTGTACAGGGTTAATAAGGTAGTCGGCACCGACAAGTTTAAACCTGTTTCTTTATAAGTGAGCACATAAGATAATACGGGAATATTATACCTGCACCGATCGGTGCCGACCCGCACAGACTCGCCTGTACCGGAAACCTGTTTCTTTATGTAAGCACCCTAAGGCTTATAAAAGTTGCGCTATTTAATAAAACCTGCTAAGAAGTTTGCTTAAATGATGCTTTGTAAATCATTATTGAATATTCTCAGCTACAAAGTTTAATGTCGACTCAATATCTAACATTTTAATATAGCTAAACGATACAATAGTTTTAAACACACATCATTTTACTGCTTAATACATACCTATCACACAGTCCATCCATCTCAGCCAGCAATGTTCCAACGACGCTAGTATGTACTTGTTCTTGGCGTACACTTCGCACCGGCGCAAGCGCATCGATCTCGTCGAAGAATATTATTGATGGCTTCATTTTGTTCGCCTGGTTTATGGGGAAGGATTTTTAGTTAGTTTCTTTTACATGAGTACAGCTGTTACGGATAAAGGCATTTTTGTTACAAGTGTTTTGATAAGTTTTAGTTACATCATATGATAGATAGCTAATTTCCTACAACCTGATACATAATACAACGTGTGTATCTGTTTATCTGTCTGTGGTATCGAGCTCCCAAACCAATGAACCGATTTAGATATTTTTGTTTTGTTTGAAAGGTGACTTGATCGAGAGTGTTTGAAGATTAACAACTCTTTTCTAGTTGATGAATGGATGTGAGCATCTTCCACAGGTCTGATCGAGTCGAAATTTGGTATTCTGTTACTTCAATGATATTAGAATAACTTAGTAACCTTGAACTGATGCTGCTGCTGCTGAATTTGTAGGATAACCAACTCCCTCACCAACATACATCAGGGGTATCGTGTTTGGGCTCATTGGAATGGTCTTAATGAATAGATTATAGATCGATGGTAATCAGGGTTTGATGATGGAGTAGCAAATAGAAATGAGGGTAAATTAGTAACTAACTATACTGTGGGAAAAATACGTACAGCTGCGCAGATTTAAGCGAGGCACGTGTCGATCGTAGCGTGTCTACTAGTAATAAGTATATAAAGCAGGAAAAAAAAGTATAACATGGAACATAATAGAACAAAACAACAAAAATGCTAAAAAAAAACAAAAACAAATCTAACATCAAATCACCTGCTGAAACAGTAACTTCAAGTGTCTCTCGCTCTCTCCGACCCACTTCTTCAGACAATCAGCTCCTTTCCTCATGAAGAAAGCTACCTTCCTTCCGCCAACTAACGTACATTCGTTGGCTAAAGCCCTGGCTAGCAAGGTCTTGCCTGTTCCGGGAGGTCCGTGGAATAAAACCCCTTTGGCTGGTCGAGTCTTGAATTTTTGGAATAAGTCAGGGTACATTAGAGGAAAGAGTACCATTTCTCGGAGACATTTTATGTGCTCTTCTAAGCCTCCGACCTGTAATAAATGGTATGTTTATATTGGCTTAACATAACATAGTAATTTTACTCCGCGTTTATTAATAAGGAGGATAGGGTTATCACTATCTATCGGTGCAATGAGAAAGCTCCTTAAAATTTGTGAAAGTTATGCAGTGGCTCACGGGCTCAAATACAATACCGATAAGAGTGAATGGTTGGTTTTTAAATCAGGTAATTTAACCTACAAACATCTGCCTGAACTCTCACTCTCTGGGTCTCCTATAAGTTGGGATTCGAAGTTTAAGTATTTGGGCCACTGGGTCACTGAAGACTTAAATGATAATGTTGACATAGACAGGGAGCGCAGGTCGCTGGCTGTCCGTTGCAACATGCTGGCCCGCAGGTTTGCACGCTGTACTGAATCAGTTAAGATAACGCTTTTTAAGGCCTTCTGCCAGTCGCTTTACACGTGCAGCCTGTGGACCAAGTATACCCAGCGGGCATACAGCGACTTGCGCGTCCAGTACAATAACGCATTCAGGGTGCTTTTGGGGTTGCCGTGGCGTTGTAGCGCGTCAGGGATGTTCGCGGAAGCGTGCGTCGACGGGTTCGCTGCGACCATGCGGAAGCGATGCGCATCCATGATGGCGCGCTTGCGCTCCTCCTCCAATGGCATCCTGAATGTGTTTACAGACCGGTGGGACTCTCCTCTCTTACGAAGGTGGGTAAGTCTTCATACTCACTTATCCAAATAAGCGGTGTACCATTGAACGAACAGTTCAATGGTACACTACCTACTTGTTTATTATTGTAAAAATTTAATACTAACATTAGGCTAAGTTATACTAACAATATATGGATGTAATTCTGAAATAAAATATTTGAATTTGAATTATCACGTATCTTTGATCCAAATATCGCACAAACAACACACTTCATTTTAACTATTTGGAGTATTGCTTATTTTATAGCGCTTAAAAGCTTTCCCAGAAAGGTACGACGCAACTTCTTAACAAGAATAGGGATGATGACTAAGAAATTTTTTGTTGTCCAACAGGTAGATTTAAATGAAATATTGAACACGTATCTTTTTCTTTTTTTACGTAATCAAAAGATTACGGCGATACATTGAGTTAAAATGTGGCATGACGTCACGCCTTGCTAGATTTAATTTTTATACTTAGTTGTGACGTAGCGAGCCCTCACTCCTTCTTTCTAGCGAACTTTAATACGTTTTATCAGAGTAATTTTTTAATAATATGATTAAGCAAAAAATACGTGTTTAATATTTTTTTATTATCTGACTGGCGGACTAAATAGAACTTCTTTTTTTTACCCAAGCATCATCCCTATTAACGATAATAGCCATCTTTAGCACATTTTCTATGAAGTTGTTACGCTAGACTCGGACTCGTAGGAATTGCTGTGCAGACGAGCAATGTGGCGTGTCACGTATCAAATCGCGACTTTGCGGTTGCGTTTTTAGAAAGACGTAATAAAGTACTCACCGAAGTAAATCTGACACTGCCGTCAACTTCAACAGGTTGTATGTCTCTCAATGCTCTGTCCGTTTTCTTATCATCCATCGACTTTGACTTTTGTCTAAAACCAAGCAGAAGTAGTAAATCAATGGGGAAAGCTTTCAAATATCTTTTTATTTACTATCACTTTGACAAAAAATTTCGAAAAAAATACGTCTTCCGTTTGAATGCATACAAACGGAAGATATGCGCGACTAACATAATAGCATGCCATTTTGTGGTGACTTTTTTCACTGATTTGTTTACCAATAAGAGTTACAAGGGCAATATTATTTTATTTCAGTAGCCTAAATGAATTTAATAGTTACTAACCTTCCCTTAGTCTTATTCTTCATTGACACATTAAGATCTTCCTCTGTGTCTGAACTAGAAGTACTACTACTAGTTGAACTGGACGGTGATTGTGCTGATAAAAGAAAAATCCATGTATTTCATGTGTTAAAGTAAAATGAACTTCATAGTAAACGGGACAAGACTTACATCTGATCGTCTTTCTCCGCAATATTTTTGGTTTCCTCTCTCTAAGACAGTAGGGCTTCTTTCTGATTGTGAATGTTTTCGCTGGAAACAGAAACAGCTGTTACTTTCAACAATATAAGTACAGATTTGGGTTTCAATTTTAACTCGTTTTTCATTTATAACCGCGCGTTTGCACCCATACATAAGCAGAGCTCGTGTAAGCTGAAATGACACGCCCCACTACATAAATAAGTTTTCAACACACCTGCTCGTAAAGTGGCTCTTATTGTACCGCTTTTAGGTTCATAATGCAGTGTATTAAACACGTATGCTTGTTACTTTATATTACCGCACTAGTGCGGTAATGTGCGCCACAGATACTTTACTAGTCAGAGATGTGCGCTTTTTTAATCTTAACAAAGAGACTTCATGCCTTTTTATGCCTACTGTGTACATAAATAACATACGATAAATTAACATATTTTATCTAATTATTTATATTTGTCAAAAAAAATACTTTCTTTCGTGTTCTACATCCTGATAATATACAAAATATTCAGTTTTTATGCTTTTAATACCTATTAGACTGTTCGACGGCGTCGTGCCTTTGCCTCTCATTCAACCTGCGAAGACACCGCGATATAGGGAATCCGCGGGCCATTTTTCGTATTAAAATTTGTTTAACATAGGTAATTACTTTTTGAAACTTTATTTATTTTTTACCTCGCAAATGTGTTGAAAAACGTCGTATGAAACGTGTGTGCATTGATCATTACACACTTGTATCATAATTTACTAATACGTACACTACGGTAGTGGGGCGCGTCATTACAGTTTAGTCGAGCTCTAGTGAAGACAATTATGTTTACGACAAGACTTGTAAAACACTTGTCAAAAACATGGGAACTACTGTACATTAACACCCGTCGCTTTTTCATAGTAGCATTTTTTTTTTGGGTACAATAGACCCTTTTTAGTGTATATTTGAAAACCCCAAAGTGCGCAAAACCATAAGGGCCGAGAAAAAAAAACATAGTTTTTTATAGTAGCTATTTTTATTAGGTAGAATGTAGAATAGACCCTTTTTAGTGTATATTTGAAAACCCCAAAGTGCGCAAAACCATAGGCGCTGAGAAAAAATAACTAGTAAAGCGTAGTCAACAGAGCCCCGCTACGCGGGGCTCTATGGTTTGAGAAAAATAACCACGAAGGGGATGGCGGGGTTTGAAAGACCCCGCCATCTCCTTCTAACCTAACTTGTCCGAGTCGGAGTGCCCCAAGTCCCGAGCTCGCTTCGCTCGCTCTTGCATCCTAGTGTTTAATAGGTTAACATGAAAAAGAACACAAAAATAATAAAATTGAAAGACGTTTATTCTATTTAGTTGAATTTTCTGAAACTTTAGGATTTCTTTTTTTTCTCAAAAACTAGGCGTTTGCGCATGTGAAATTTTGCGAAAGTGAACACGAGAACATCTACACACAATTGTGAATCTTCAGACGCGCGGGTGTTAAAGTACAGTGGAGCCAAAACATATCGTGTCTAAAACATGTAATGAATGTATTGACGTTGATTCAGGCATGTATTGTTAACTATGTACTTTGTTCACCTTTTTGACAAGTTTTAAAGTTTTGTACACAAGTAGTATTTACAGCTTATTTTAGGTGTAAACGTTAAACGAAAAAAGTAATTTTAAAAAATTAAATCAACTTCAAAAAAAAAGTAACTCAAAATTATGAAATAACTTTAATTTCGGATGTCGGTGTTTTCAGATCTGTATTCTGTGTATTTTGCCACCGACTTCCAAAATTAAAGTTATTTCATAGTTTTAATTTAATTTCTTTTTGAAGTCGATTTAATTTTTTTTATTACTTTTCTATTTCGTAATTTTTAGTTTTAAGTAAATACTGGAATATTTGTTTGTATTAAGTAGTTAATAGTTATGTTGTAAATATTGCATTAGAATTTGACCAAGGTTTTGAGATGACACCTTTGACACCACATCCGTTGCTCGTATCAATAAGCCAGGCCGTTACACTTACACGTTAGGCCCATATCTTGAAAACTACTAAACCGATTTTCACAAAACTTGCACTGTTCCCTAAGTTGAAGTAAATGTAAGCCAATAAAAAAAAACAATCACAATCCGATTAATACTTTCGGAGAAATGCGTGGATAAACATAAATACATGTATAAAATTTTGTATATTTGATTGGAAGCCCTAATAGATTATCATATGTCCAATATATTGCAGTTCCAATAATATTACAAACATACGTGTCGAATTGATAACCTCCTTCTTTTTTTGAAGTCGGTTAAAAACAGTACACAACATGTCGAATACATGATTTATACCTTGGTGTAAACGCGGGATAAAAGAAGGGATATCCAAAGGAATTCTACTCCGTTTTCTGCTGCCCATTGATTAGAAACACACAACTTTTTCCGAGTAATTCGTAGCGAGCTCGCTGGCCCTGGTATTGGCGCTTTTCTTCTTTATTTCCTAAAGGTTGCGTCTAGCCTGCAATGTCTAAGGAGTGCTACACACTTCTTCGCGTCGGCATAACTCGGCACAGCCGGGCGGAAACATCGAATATACAAATTTAAATTAAATTAGCTAGCGAAACTCCGCAAACGTGATGGGTTTCGATATCTAAACACGACAAAATAAAAAATCAAAATTTGGTGATTTTTTTTGGGTCAATGACCGCTGGTATTGTTGTTACTTCAAGTGTGAGTTGATAAAATCTGTTTTATAGTATCGATACCCATCACATCTGTGAAGTTTTCTCAGAAACAAAAACTGATTTTTGAATTTTAAGTGACTACACTACCGGCGGTAGGTGACCCCAAAAGAAAACATCATGAAATGAATTTATTTTTTGTTTTATCATGCTTAGATATCGATATCCATCTAGTGATGCAAGAGACTCCGTCGTTTAAAGCCTCTAAAAAGACTCGACTTGATTTTACACGACTTAAGTCTGGAAAGAAGGCTAGAGTTTCCAGTCTAGTAATAAGACTCAGTCGTTATACTATAGGACTAAAAGACTTAAAGGACTCGAACTGTTTTTAAAAGGACTCGCGCTTGAGTCGTGCTTGATATTCAATACAGCTCAAGCTCTAAGGTTACAATGCGATGGAAATCTGATTGGGTAGTTTGTATTTTATAAACCCTGTATAATCAATAGTCTCCAAATTAAAACAATGTAGTAGGTACATGCTCAGACTTTTATTGTAACAGTAATTTTTGTTTTAAATTATTATAACAAAAAATTACAAGACGTTCATCCATGACGACAGGCACATTGATGCCCTAATGAAGATCACGAAAATAGTAAGCTACTATACATATTAGTTACGTTTTTCTTCGCCACTAGGATTAATAATAGGTGTATTATTTATTTTGTCAGTTTCATCATGTTCATCTGTGAGGAAAAAACTTCACGGGACTCCCGAGGCATTAAGGCGCGAGTCCTTTTTAGTCTTTTTACATCTGAGGTTAAAGGACTTCGACTCAATTTAGTCTTCAGTTACAGTCTTTTCGACTCCAACACTTGAGGGTTAAAAGACTAGTCTAGTCGTGAGTCTTCAAAAATGAGTCTAGTCTTTTTTTAAAGACTTAAACGACTGAGTCTTTTGCATCACTATACCCATCGCTAGCTAATTAAATTTGCCGCCCGGCTAAGCCGAATCATGCGCACCGGAACAAGTGTGCAGCACGCCTTATAAAATCTATGTCCTGACGTATTCGCTCTTTATTAGGCTCTTCGAGTTCAACACAAAAAGTCCCTAAATATTTCGATAACATTTCACTTTCATGCAAATAAATATGTCCAATATAAGAACACTAATGCCCAAGCTCGCTGTTGGATTTTCAACGCTCGGATCAGCGCCGAAAGTTGAAAATCCACTAAGGGCTGATTTTTCAATCGTCAGATAAATTTTATCTGAGGAAGAAATATGGCGGTTTGACATATTTTCTATACAAAAGCTGTCAAAACGTCAAACTTATTCCCCACATAAAAGTTATCTGATGATTGAAAAATCAGCCCTAAGACCAGTTAGTGAAAACAGGCATATAGAGGTAAATACCTCTAGATCTATTCTCGTCCTGCGCGATCTGCACGAAGGCTGGCTTGGGTTTGCGCGTGCGCTTAGAGCGGCGCGGCGCACGGCTCAGCGTCAACTCGCTGCCAGACTCCGATGATGATGACTCTGGTATAGGTACAATGTTTATTGTTGTTAATGTTAACATTACGTTGAAGATAGTTTTGGAAACATTGACATAAAATCAGGAATATCATGATCTGATACAGGAATCTGTAGACGAACTTTTGACCAGCTTTTAAGTTTATCACGTTTTAAAGTATATATGTAGTGATAAATAAAGAATACGAAGTTGATTAGGAATTAGTAACAAAAGTACCAAGTCATTTAATAGTCTAGTAATGCCAATAACTATCCGTAAGAAGAAAACAAGCTTTCGAACACCCCAAGTGTTCGAAAACTTCTTTTCTTCAAAAGACTTAAGAGGGAGACTAAGGTAGCCACTTTAATCAATATACACCCAGGTGTATGTTGATTAAAGTATGATTATGTAACAAATATGTATTTACAGAATTGTAATCATTAGAATCAGTAATACAACTACTTAAGTTAGTATAATCCTCAAATGCCTCGGCCACAAATTACTATTTCATGAAATCAAGATTTAATTCAATAGGTTTACTTGGTCTTAGAGAGTTGTATTGAGGACTTTAATTATTATAATTCTGTAAATACATAATTTTGCTACGGTGCGGTAGCGAATTATGTTGTAAGTTTAAATGTTTTTAATAATTATCTATAAAATTAATGTAAACGAGGCAAAAGAAGTATGTAAGGATCGTAGCAGGTGGCGTTCTGTAGTTTCTGCCTACCCACATGAGGATAAGGCGTGAGTTTATGTATGTAGGTATGTATGTTAATATTATTTATTAGTTCGCCAATTGATTACATTTAAAAAAAAAACATCCTTTCATTTAACATTCTTAAAAATTTGCTCCCGTGTGAGCGAGAGGCGACAAAATGCGACAGGCCTCTTAAGATGATTGCAGTGCAAACCAACTTGCTGCTTCCAATCTCCTACGCATGTTTCTTGAGCTGCATTTTATACACACCTATAGGTATTCAGGGCCTTGACTTTACAGGGAAACATACACTAACATACTGACTATGTTGTAGATTTTGCTTTTAAACAATGTACCATCAAATGTTTCCATGAATACTAGAAGAATGTAGAATAATTAATGTTCTAAAAACCTTGTAGAAAGCTCAAATAGGATCAATATTCACGCATTTTTTCTAAAAGGGTATGAATTCGCGCGCGATGCCACAGAATGGGTGATCTCAAACTCAAAAGTAGTTTTCATTGCCCACGCTAAGAATTTGTACAAAATTATACTAATCACATAATATTAGAAACATTATTCTAAATATACTAAGCAATCATGAAAAATTAATACAAACAATAACAAACTAATGACAGTGGCGTCTGTCATGATGACTGAAGTAATTTTTTTTTGACATCAAGTCAGTCAAAAAAGGATTTATCTTTTATATGAAAAAAGTAAACCCTCTTTTGTTTGCAACGTTTGTTTTTATATCACGCCAGTATATTTCGAATACATGGGCAGGCAGGACGAAAGGATATAGTGTCAACAAAATAAGATAGTATCTCTACTTATTATAAAATAAAGTCGCTTTCCGCGTCTGTCTGTATATCCGCTACCTCCGCCTAAACTACGCAACGGATTTTGGTGCGGTTTTCACCATCATTTAGAGCATTTATTCCGGAAGGTTTATGTGGTGTTTTAACATTGATATGGCTTAGAAATCTCGATGTTTTGACATGTCGCCACATCAGTACATTGCTTGCACCCGTGCGAAGCATCGGGCGGGTCGCTACTATATGTACGAGTATATACAGTATGGAATCCACTTCTAGGCAATAAACGAAACCTCAAGGAACACTACTCCATAGAAGTATAGCAAAATTAAATATTAAATAAAAAAACGAAAATTAAAATAGTTAAATTTTCAAACAAAATAAATTCAGTTCAAGTTAACACTCTGTTTAGACAACGTGCCTTTTTTTTTTGGATGGGTGACCCGCAAATAAGTAGAATAGGTACATAACAGCGTGGTGATAGTTTGCACTCCCGACCGATGTGGACCGATTTCGTTCATTTTTTGAATATCGTCAGAAAAGGCGACAACAAGTATGTCCTATAATTTATTGCATTTATGTGGTCCCCAAACTGTATATCAATCAATCAACTCAGCCTATCGCAGTCCACTGCTAGACATAGGCCTCTCCTAGGCTGCGCCACAACACCCTGTCCTCCTCCGTATATTATATTATAATGTAGGTATATAATATAGTAAATATGTATGTATGTGTATTATAAGTTCATAGCCTAATTATGTACTTATGTACCTATTTTATTTACAACTAGCTTCCGCCCGCGACTTCGTCCGCGTGAAATTTCTTGTTCCCCCGACCCACCCCGTCGCATCGCATCGCCTGCCCGCGCTGATACTTCGTTTCGCTTAGCGCTCGTTCTTCCTTTTTTTTGTTTTTGCTCGGCTTGTAAGGGTACTAGAGTAATGTTCCATACACTATAGTCTTCCTCAAGTCATCATCTGCCTTGCCTTTTCCCAACTATATTGAGGTCGGCTTCCAGTCAAATCGGATGCAGCTGAATACCAGTATTTTACATGGAGCGACTGCCTATCTGACCTCCACAACCCAGTTACTGGGTAATACGATACCCCTTGGTAAGACTGGTTGTCAGACTCGGGCTTCTGACGACCCGTAACGACTGTCAAAGATACACGAATGACAGCCGGGACCAACGGCTTAACGTGCTTTCCGAGGCACGGAGGGGTCTTGATATGTAAAGATGGTCACCCATCCACGGACCAACCGCGGCAAGCGTAGCTTAACCTGATTGATTGACCCGTGCGGCTGTTATTTCTTAGCCACAAGCCCCTCAAGTATTGAGCTTTATAATGCAAAAAGATTTTTTCAAATCCGACTGGTAGTGACAGAGATTAGTGCGTTCAAACAGTCAATAAAAAATAAAATGTGTAGGTAACTACTATTAGTTACGTAAGTCTATACTTAGCGCATTTTTATACCCGTCGTAATTTCTTAACGACAGGTCCGAATTGAATAATTTAAATAGAAATTGTAAATGTAAACACCTTCGCAAACAATGCATTATTTTATAACAAATTTGATTACCATTAAAAAAGTTACAGTGAGCCATTCTTAAAATATAGACATACGCTAACAGGGACTTTTGTTTAGAACTCTTTAAGAGGAACAATTCCGTCGTACACAATTTTTGCGTAACTTTAACCGTTTACGCAGCGCACGCAACGGAAGCTCTCAAAAGGAATAAATTTTCCCCGTTTTTGCAACATTTTTCATTGATGCTCCGCTCCTATTGGTCGTAGCGTGATGTTATATAGCCTATAACTTTCCTCGATAAATGGGCTATCCAACACTAAAAGAATTTTTCAATTCGAAACAGTAATTCCTAAGATTAGAGCGTTCAACCAAACAAACAAACTCTTCAGCTTTATAATATTAGTATAGATTTATTATGTTATCTTTTTAATATTTATTATCTCCTTTATTTCATTTATAAACATATGATTTACATTTTTAAATATTTTTTATAAAAACATTTAAAAATATAAAAAATAGTAGCCCACCGGTATCGGGAATAGAGCCCAAGCTACCGGTGGTCGGGGCTCCTGAGTGACGAACCTCCTAACGATACGTTATCGAGAAGTACCGCTTTCTGTATCAAGCTCTTGATCCAGAAAGATCCATATTTATTATTATTATTATTGCCTCTCAATAAAAGCACCTGCCATCTTATCTCTTCACCACCCTTGGTTGACTGATAGAGAATGCCTAAGGCATTAAAGTCCACCTTTGTACCCCATTGTGTGCGAGGAGTTTAAATAAATAAATAGTAATTACCAGTTTCCTGTTGACTGTCTCCCTTCTTAGCTCGCCTGCCTCGGAGGGCCTTTCTTCTGCTTCTTGTGGTAGCTTGATTACTGCAAATTAAAACAAAATCGTATACAACTCCATCAATAAAACTTTATTTGAATCATAGTCTGAGATAACTATCAAGTTTTTGAACCACCAACTCAATGTCATACATAACAAAGTTCAAATTTCATTGCAACAAAAATTATTTTAGGACCTTTCGTCTCTCTCGTAAAATCAACTTAAAATACACAATGCTAAAGCAGATAGTTGAGTAAGTACCCATGAGATGTAAATTATCTGAGATTATGAATTGAAGTATAGACTGTCAGTCGTGAAAAATTTATAGAGAAGAAGAGTCAACAAGCTCCATGGTACCTCTTTTCGTGTGAACAGAGCAATGTGTGGGCAGAGCAAGATCTTGAATCTGATCTGAACATACCTTTCACTATCCTGCCCCTGCACCGGCTGCTCTCCTTCCTGCTTAACTTCCTTATAATCCTCCTTCTCTTTAGCAGGAACTTCTACTTCCATCTTGTCATCTTCTTTTTTGTTCTCTGCTGGTTTCTTCTCGATGACCGTCTGGTTGTTATCCTCGTCGGAATCCGATTCAGTCGCGTCCTGGACATTGCGATACAAACGATATTTTGAGTTTTTATACTGTTTTTTTTTAAATTTTAATATTAATTTTGTACTGTAATAAAAATATTCTATATTTATCTTTTTATAATAAGAATTTGATGTGGGAGGACTTGTGACGCGCAATAAATTATTATATCTTCCTGTCCTAACATAAAACATAACATCACGCCCTGTTTCCCCGACGGGTTAGGCAGAGGTGTACCTATAGTACACCCACATTATTATATCTTCCTGTCCTTGTACGTATTTATTTGAGGTTGCCGCAGTACCTATATATTTTTCTTATACAAATTATGTACCATCGCGGACATTTGCGGTGAACCACTTTTCGACCACATTGATAAGGTGATAAGGTTGAAAAGTGGTTTCACCGCAAATATCTGCGATGGTACATTGTATCACTCGTCATCTCAGGGACTATGCTACATAATTAGAGATGGGAATTGCCGAATGTTTCCGAAATGTACTAGCAAATTTTCCAATATTGCTCGAAAGTTGCCAAAGTTGCCAGATTGCATAGGTTTTTTCAAATGCCATTTTCAATGTTTTTGTTCTCATGAGGTTATACGTGTAATTATGCGCATTACTAGTAAGCTTGTATGATGTATTGTTCATTATAATGAATTTATAATTATCAATGCAAATATGTGAATATAAAGTTAAATAAACTATGACACTGGTAACTTCATGATAGCTGACCTCATAGCTTTTTAAGAATTTCACTTATTTATGAACAAAGAAAGAGGACATTGATACCGAATGAAATAAATATAAATCATACAAGTGTGTTGTGTTCTTTTGTAAATGTTTTGGATTTTTATTTACATAACTTCATCTGTTTGTTCACAATACCCCTTGTATCCTTGTGTTGTTCTACGATAACTTATGTAAATGTTGTACTATGTTAGTACGTTACCTACCCCATACTAGTCGCTTAGCCACTGCACAACTCGTGCCATCCAAACGTCAACTTGTTGTTGCTGATCAAATCGTATTGCAAGGTTTGATACAGATATGCATACATATACAAGTACATACTTTCTTACATACAAGTGAAAACCTAAGTTTGATGATTTCTCTAAAACAGTTATGGTTTCCAGCTATGCATATATAGGATAGCTTGTGTTTCTTTAGTTTAGGAGTAAGGAAATATATGTAAAAACTAAAATTTTCGGTTGGATATTGTAGATAAGCATAAAAACGACCCTGCAGATCGCTATTTTTTCCTACTAAGCAATTATATATGGTAAGTGTTGTTTTCTATTTACATATTTCTTGCCAATGTTGCTGGCAAGTTTAGATACATTTAATTTTTATTTATTTAAACTTTAAAAAAAGTACAAAATGCAGACTTAATTAATGTCTTAGGCATTCTCTACCAGTCAACCAAGGGTGGTGAAGAGATTAGAGGGCAGGTGCTCTGTTTGAGAGGAACAATGATAAAAAAAAACTATTAAAAATATATCATGATACCTATATTATAAGTATATTATAGTAAATATGTATGTATGTGTATTATAAGTTATACCTATATTATGTATATACATATATACAAATTCAAGAGAGAGAGGTTTTGAGATGACTATGCTATTTTAAACTATACTATTTTGAAAATAACTCTGCAATTTCCGCTTAATTACATACCGACTGCTACATAAACATAACACACAACACACACACACTTAACATTCGTGGCAATTTTGGTAACTTTGGCAATATCGCCGACAACTTTGGCAACTTTGGCAACATTGCCAGCAATTTTCTTGCGTACGTAATACACAAATGTTAAGCATTGAAATAAGAA
This sequence comes from Fissipunctia ypsillon, assembly GCA_947568875.1. Lineage (NCBI taxonomy): Eukaryota > Metazoa > Arthropoda > Insecta > Lepidoptera > Noctuidae > Fissipunctia > Fissipunctia ypsillon. The sequence continues at coordinate 16,867,650 of OX387660.1, read as the reverse complement.
CTAGTGAGGGTAAAAACTATGAACAGATCAGTAAGTATAACTTACATTCGTTTTTTTGTTGTTGAATCTAGCAGAAGTTCTTCTCTGTCGAGACAGTTGAGTGTCTTCGTCGGTGTTGGTAGGGGGATGACTACGGTTCTGTGCAAAACAAACCATCATTCATTCAGTACCTATATATGATGAGCTTTTTCATCATATTAAAATGACGAGGTTTGAAGAAAAAACGAACAGAAAGTTTGATGTCCCAAAAATACGACTTTAGTATCTCGATCTCGAGGGAATCCACTGGATGCGAGAACCACGGGATCGGTCGATGTGGTGACAATTGGGGGAGCCCTATGTCTAGCAGTGGACGTTTTGCGGCAGGAATGATAATGGTAATGACTCACCAGCTGTTTCTTACTGGCGACTCTCGCAACCCTGGCTTCATCAGCCGAAGAGAATTCGTCTGAGGAACTAGAGCCCGGAACCCGTAGAGGTTGGTGTAGCCCTTTACTTTGAGTGGACAGACAGATGTTGTTTTATATGAAATGTCGACTCACCAGCTGTTTCTTACTGGCGACTGTCGCAACCCTGGCTTCATCAGCCGAAGAGAATTCGTCTGAAGAGCTAGAGCCCGGGAACCCGTAGAGGTCGGGGTAGCCCTTCACTTTGAGCTCATTGGTGATCCAGCTCTCGTTGAAGTTGTGGTGCAGGAGCTTGCGCTTACGGCAGCTACGACGGACATCTGGATAAGGAAATTGGAGATTTGAATGCCGACACGATCTTGCAGAAGAATCTTGACGAGGAGAATAATATTTGTAAATACCTCAAAAAATCATACTATGCAGAAGCCAAAGACGGTAGTGACTTCAATTAGATCTATACATGTCCCGGAATTAACGCACAACCTCTTAAGAGGTCATTGTACTCTTCATTACGAACAACTTTTACTATGGGACGAAGCCCGAAATCGCGAAAAAAAATCTGCTGTTCCTTACATTTACGTTTGCATAACTCGTCAAAATGTAGGCATCAGCATATTTCAGCATATTTTCATGAACAGAGATGTGCATAGGTAGAATATATTTACCTAAACTACGAGGTAGTAAGTAACATAGAGTTGATAATGCCTCCTCTAAAAACCCGGAATTTAAAAATCACGAATTATTTATTGGACTTTTTATATAGTTAAAAATTATTGATTTGAAGAATCATATTACATTTTTTAGGGTTTCGTACTAAAATTGTGTCAAATTCAAATGTTTTGTTTCAAGAAGGTAAAATAACAGTAAGTTGGCTGGTTTATGTGCTTAGGGCCATGTGCACCGAAACAAACTTAAACATTGATTCTGTAACCGGGTTGTAAATATTTAATCAATTGTTAAACAAGGAGCGGTTTTTTCCTGTTCACCACCATCTTTCGACGTTCGGTTGCATAACCGAGACATAACCGAGCGTTTTTGAATGCAATGCAACACTACCAAATAAAATGTAAAGTTACAGCACGAAATCTCATACACGCTTACAAACTACTCTACTCTACTCTACTCTCCAAACTGTGAGGTGTGTGGCAAGATAGAGGATGCACAGCATGTGTTGGTGGAATGTGTCCGATATACTCATAAGAGAAACGCAGTTATCGACGCGATGAAATTGTCGGTAATGGATGTTGGAGTGTTCCATAGTATTTTAGCTAAGCCTACCTCTGAAGCAGCAAAAATATTATATACCTTTTTACTAGATAGGAGATTAGATTAAGTTTACTATAAGATAAATTAATTTAGGAAGTAAGCTCATATTTGTAAAAGTACGATGGGATTGACATCGTCGCAATTGTGTACAAAAATCCCTTAAATAAAGAAGATTAAAAAAAAAAAAAAAAACTTTTAAATATGGCCGGATAATAGCTTATGCCATAAAATGTGAAAGTTGCTGTTCATTGTTTCTTTCGCTTTACGAGAAACATGTTGCGTTGGAAGGTTTATTAGCGCGCTCTTTCTGGTCTGTCAGTGTCATTCATTTTGATTCTCTCGTGAAGTTTCGTAGTATTATATTTATGTTATAATAAATTGTAAACAAAAGTAATAAAACCTCAATGTTAACAGTAACTGGTTTATGGGAGATAGTGAATTATTCCTGAAAACAAATCAAAGAAATTAATTTACCTTTCTGGTATGTGAATAATAAAAAAGAGTCAGCGAGTAGTATTATAGGTACTTACTTATCAGTGTTAAATTCTAATTTATCTTCAATTAATCCCAGAATATAAAGAGCACTGCGCTTGGATAAACGAAACCTGGTCTTGAATGAAATTTCGTCGTATTCTTCATAAAAGTTATGACGATTTTGAAAGATCCTAGGTCTTCTCGTCAACGTTTCTAACTCATCCAAATAATCTAACATATTGAGATTGTATTCACCATTCATTATAAAATTAAAAGCCATTATTTTTCACAAATATATAAGTACTTCGTTAGGAAATCGAACAATATAACCTACAAAAGTTCTGTAAAACTATTGTAACCAACGTTTAAACAATGTCATGATGCTCGGTTAAGATAATCATCCGGTTAACGTCAATAACCGATGTTTAGGTTGTGGTGAACAGGAAATATTGCTTAAACAACTGTTTTAATATTTAAACAGACGGTTTAGTGTTGGTGAACACCAGCCTTATTTGTTTCGTCTATGAGAGATCGGAATAGTAGAGTATATTTAACTAAACTTCGAGGGACTAAGTAACATAGAGTGGATAATACCTCCTCTAAAATCAAGGAATAATGGCATTTGAATCTCCATTTCTTCCTCCATTGTTATTCTCCATCTTCATTAATTTTATAACTCACTGTCTTCGGTGTTCGTATCATCTTTATGCCGATGATCTTCAATTGTATACAGCTGCGCGGGTGGAAGGTTTATTGGATGCTGTAGCAGATGTAAACCGAGACTTAGATGCAATCAAAAAGTGGTCTGATAGTTTTGGGGTATCAGTGAACCCCTCAAAGTGTCAGGCCATTGTAATTGGAAGCTCGCGCATGATGGGTAGGGTGACGCTTAGCTCTCTTCCTCCTCTCATTTTCAATGGTACCGTCATACCCATTACCCCTACTGTGAAAGATCTCGGTTTGCATCTTGACTCGACGCTTAGCTGGCAGCGCCAGGTCTCTAATGTTAGTCAAAGGGTCAACGGTACTCTACGATCTCTGTATCGTCTGAGAAACTTTTTGCCCGCTAAGACGAAAACTATGCTTGTGCAGACTTTGATTTTCCCTATCATTGACTATGGTGACGTGTGCTACTTTGACTTGAATGCGGTGTTGCTGGATAAGCTTGACAGACTGCTTAACAATTGTATCCGGTTCATATTCAACCTCAGAAAATATGACCATGTGTCGAGCTACAGGTCTGAGCTCAAATGGATGCCCATTCGCCAGAGAAGAAATTTGCGTGCTTTGACCACGCTTTTCTCCCTTCTTAACTCTCCCACTCCTCCTTCTTATCTAGTGTCTCACTTCCAATATCTATGTTCTTCACACGCTAAGAATCTTCGTTCTTCTAACAATCTTCTCCTACTCTGTCCTTCTCATACTTCTGACTTTGTTCATTCTTCCTTTCATATTCAGTCCATTCTTCTTTGGAATGCGCTACCTCTTGACATCAGGATGGCCACCAGTCGGTATGCATTTAAGCGGAGATTGCGGAGTTATTTTCAAAATAAATAGCGTAGAGTCATCTCAAAACCTCTCTCTCTTGAATTTGTATATAATATATATATATATATATATAATATAGGTATATATTATAGTAAATATGTATGTATGTGTATTATAAGTTTATGACTTATTTATGTACAAATTGTTCCATTTCTAACAGAGCACCTGCCATCTAATCTCTTCACCACCCTTGGTTGACTGGTAGAGAATGCCTAAGGCATTAAGTCCGCCTTTGTACTTTTTTAAGTGTGAAAAGTTTAAATAAATAAATAAATAAATTTGACACAATTTTAGTACGGAACCCTAACAAATGTAATATGATTCTTCAAATCAATAATTTTTGACTATATAAAAATAAATAAATAATTCGTGATTTTTAAATTCCGGGTTTTTAGAGGAGGTATTTATTATCCACTCTATGTTACTTACTCCCTCGAAGTTTAGGTAAATTATATTCTACCTATTCCGATCTCTGCACATGACTTATAGTATATTACAAAATACTTACTCTCCTGTATAGGCTTGTCCTCACTATCTTCCATGTAGTTCTTCCTGGGACCGCGACTGCGCCGGATCTTCACACTTCGGTTAGTGGTATCATTACCATCGGCGAAGAACACTCTTACTTGCCTAGATCTAAAAAAAATATTAGTCTATACAAATACCAATAAATAAAATTGAAGTGTCTGTTTGTTATGTCAAAATAACAGCTTTTTACTAAATGCATTTAAAAATATATGCGGTACATTTAACAAAACAATTTTAAAAAGAATTGTTTGTCTGTTTGTTCCGACTAATCTCCGAAACGGCTAGACCGATTTTGACGGGACTTTCACTGGCAGATAGCTGCTGTTATTAGGACTAACTTAGGCTACTTTTGTTTAAGAAAAAGAATTAAGGTTTCGCGCAAAAAAAAATAAAACCCATGAATTTGTGAACAAAATCCGATTCAAATAGGGAGGTATTGACATCAGCGCGGGCGAAGCAGCGGGCAACAGCTAGTAAAAAAATATAAACTGTGTTTTTGGAACAGCTACTATCTGTTTATTACATTCGGTACACCATCATCGCAGTCCGCGATAACATAGTATGGATGGCAGCAAATCAAGCTACTTCAATCTGTCAAATTTCCTTAATAGATTTTCAACTTTATTGCTATAGCATTAGGTTCAAGATTGATTGGGAAAAGTTGACAGTTTCGGGTAGCTTGACCTGCTGGCGTCTGTACATACCTAATAGCAGACAAAAACATTTATGAAAAGCTATGTCGTTTCGCGGCGAAGTGGGTTGGGGTCTAACCGCGAACATCCGTGGCGTGTTAGGGACGTGAACTTTGCTCTCGAAAAATATTCGGTACAACATTTTATATGAAGACATTTCGTACATGTCCGATATCGTCTCAAGGGCCAAAGAAGACTAGCTACTTTTAGCATCAGCGATCGGCGATTTAGTAAATTTTTGGAAGCTATGCCGCGTCTGAACGCTCCTACCCGTACACATAGGTAAAAACGCCAGTCGCGGTGATTGAGTCGCATTTTAGAAGCTGGATGCAGTGACTAAATGTTCACTGGCGTAATTTTAATACAGCTATCAAACACAGAAAGTCGTCAAAACGCGATGCAGTCACAAAATAGCCGATTGCTGATGCTTAAAGTAGCTAGTCTGCTTTGGCCCTGGCACAGCATGGATGTGTGCAGGTTGTGCCTTTATGGTGTTTCATGATCAAAATACAGCTTACCTTCTAGAATATTTCCTGGTTTCTGGTTCTGTATCACTTTCGGGGAACACGATCCGAGGCATCTTGATGGTACGAAGACGCCGGCTATCTGCAAAGTTACTAGAACATTAACTCCCAGACAAGGTGAAGGGAAGGCTACTGCATTTTACGTAAATAAAGAAAGCATCTAGGTATTGTGATTTATTCCTCTCGTAGACATACCGGCAAAGAATGGAGCCAACTGTTTAGACATATTTTTCAAGTTTATTTGCGCTACTTCACTCCAGGAGCAATGAGAACTTCCATATGGATTTTCGAATCCTTTTTTACTGTAGCTTATTGAAAGGAGGACAACATTTGACATTGAATATGCTAAGTGGGGGACCAAGGTTGGCCAAGATGTTACAATACACCTTAGAAGAGTTCCATGTCTAGCCATAGAATGGCTTGATTTAGGGATAAGCTTAATTGATTTGAATGAAAAAAATAAGAACAACGGTTAAACAAAACTTACATAACTTCATCACGCCTGTAATCCCCGAAGGGTTAGGCAGAGGTTTACCTATAGTACACCCACATTTCGCCAGTTATGTTTAAGTCCCATGTAATAGGGGGCGAGCCTATTGCCATCAACTGGGCACAAATCCAGACTCCAGGCTGCTACTGAGAAATTCCCGATGAAAAAACCCAATAACACTACCCAATCTGGGAATCGAACCCAGGACCTCATGCTCAGCAATAGCGCTTGCGACCACTAGACCAACGAGGCAGTCAGCTGTTAAAAAACTTATTTGTATTTAATTTACACACACTTTATTAGATCACTATAATACTCACATTTAGTAGGCCAGCGTTGTATTTTCCTAGTCACTTTATACTGGCTACTCCTCAACTCTCGTGGCGTCCAATTAGATGGTTTTGGGGTCTAAAATTATTTAATTAAATATTACTTTTATGACAACCCTGACTTGTTACATTATATGAATAGATAAGGTACTACAGAGAAAAAAATATGTAGCAGGAGCATAACATGGATCTTACTTCTATAGTCCCCTAAGGGAAACTGTACTGTAACCCTCAGTTCACAGGGGACAGTACTAGGTCACAGGAAGTAGGGGGCAAGTCTAGCCAGCTAGTGCAGGTACAAATACCAAAGTGTATTGGGCATTTGTTTATACAGGAGAGCTCATTTATCTCTGGTATTAATATGGAATTCAGTATGGAATTTCTAGGTAGGATGAATTTGACCAATACACAATATTTTAAAATGTGTAGTAAAATGGTATATCCATATGCTGACATCCTCATAAAATAGTTAAAAGTACTTAATTGAATATTTGTAACTTGAAATTATATACTTGAGATGGGTTCATAATTTAAATCTCATATATTATTATAAGTGCTACATAATAAAACACTGCTATAATATTTAAAATAATAACTTATATGAACCACATACACCCCATGCAGATACTAAATTAAATTCTTAGCCCTCTATAATTATAATATTATCACATTTTAGGGAAACTTAGTGACTTGTTATGGTGTGTGAAAATTCCATAAGGTTTACATGAAGAGCTACAAAATATAAAGTGAGGCAGGCATATAGCCAATTACTACATTTTACAAGAAAACAACTTCTTTATATAGAAACATGTGCTGAAGAAACAGAAAACAGTATAATGTTGACAATCCTTTCATCTTTATTAAAACTTTGTGATCTCAGCGGATCAGGTTAATTAATCATTTTAATGAATAGCCATTACTTCTGTAATAGGAGGCATTTTGTTATTACTAAGTGCTTTCTTCTTATAGTATAGATAAGAAGTAGATTTAAATGGTCCTAGTATTAATCATATGGTTCACTTTGAATCACATAATTTTCCATATGCCAGAGTTTTGCCAGGATCTATGGTGGATAACAGTAGCTGCATATCAATTCATGTAGGAGTATAAAGGATAAAAGTCTGCCTCATCCTTAAGCTTTAAACTCTTACATCCAAAATCACTGATGTGTAGAATTATTTTCATCATCATCATCTGCTAAATCCTATTCCCATTGGTGATGGGATCGACTTGCAGTCTAACTGGATGCAGGTGAATAATGGAGCGATAGCTTATCCAATCTCCACATTCCAGTTACTGGGTAATACAATACCCCTTGGTAAGACTGGTTGTCAGACTTTTGGGCTTCTGATGACCCGTAACCACTGTCAAAGATCCAAGAATGGCAGCCAGGACCAACGGCTTAATGTTCTTTCCAAGGCACAGGGAGGTCATGATATGTAAAGATGTTCACCCATCCACGGACCGACCCGTGCGGTTGTTATTACTTAGCCATGAGTCTTTAGCATGAAATTCTGTAATTTGATTGACATTAGGTACTGGCAATCAAATAACAGAATTGAAATCAGTCATTCCCCGTGATACATGATTATAACACAGGAGTGTTATTTTTCATTATCTTTTTACACTTACATATATTTCTTTTTATATAGTTCAAATGTGTTTAAATAGTGTGATTGGCTTTGGTTGTTCTATTTAATTTTAAAATAAATGAATGGCTACACGTAGCACCGCTAGCTTGCAGATGTTGCAGTGATAGATATGTTATAAGTATGTCTAGTTATGCTCAGTTCATTGATTGAGGACAGCTGCCACAGTCTACGAGATTAATCAACAATATGCATGTGCAATAAACAGATGGTTCTGTTTTCAAAGTAAGCATCATTATTGGTAATCATACCTTTATACAATTTTGTTTTTTTTTATTTGAAATTGTACTTATTTAATGACTTAACACAGTTTTAAAACTACTGCTAGTTTATTTATTCTTAGTAGAAAACTGGTAATTAAGCCTTACATGAGCCAGATTCTAAAACAATATGTTCATACATGTGTGTAGGTATGTGTACTTCATAATATTCTTTCCTATATAAAATAATTCTCATGAGAGTGTAAACAAATAACATCTTCATTCTTATTCACAACAACTCCACAGACTTCAGCATTGAAATTGAAATGACATCAGTGATGCAACCATTACTATTGACATAGAATGTGTAAATTAACTGTGTGTACCTTGTATTTGGATATCCGTAGCATAGTATTCATATTTATATAACATACATAAGAATTCTGACATCATAGCTATTTAAAATCATATAGATATACAAGGATATATTACAAAAATACAAGTAGCTTAGAAGTACTAGCTAAGAGTGGAACAACTTATTCACTATGAAACCCCAGCTGTATTCATAACAACTATATATTTCCAACAATAAGCACTAAAAGCGCATGCATCGACGTGCACTCACGACAATCAAGTACCTACAGGGAAACAGGGACAGGAAGTTGGCACAAAGTGTAGCATACAAAGCCTTGATACCAAACCACTGCACAACAAACGAATGGCTTCACAACGTCACCTCATCAGTCACGATGCTCACGTCGTTCATAGCGTAATTCCCATCGTCAACCTCCCCGTTTTCTCCATTACTGCGACGGGTTTTGACCATTGCTGTAGCTGTGTCGTAACTTTACATACAAGACCCAAAATACGTTAACAGCCCTACGACGTTACAAACACTCGCAACTCGTAAATCATTAACAACACAAATGTTTTACACTCAAAATAGAAAACTAGCACGACAAAGGACGAGCGTTATCACCCGCACATGTCGTTACACAGCGCCATGTTAAATGAACAATGTACTTCTGCTCCCAGCTATTTTTACAGTTGATAACTCACCAATCGAACGCACCGTGTTCTCTAATACACTTTTGATTAAAATAATAAACTATTTCATTAACGAAAACCACAAAAAATCAATTAATTAAACTGATACGAAACGAAATCCACAACTCACGATGTTTTTATTGACAACTGTCAAAAATTCCCGCAAATTTGTCATTTTTCAAATTGATAGAGGAAAACACCGTTGTAAGCATTGCAGCTTGTCTATACGCTTTTGGCTTGCAGAAAATGGCATTGCGTAAATAAGGTGCACTTCTCCGAAGTCATGCTCAAAATTGTACACTATAAACCAGAATTTGAACTTAAAATATACGTAGTATCTCAATGTAGTCTGTGCTTAAAATGAAGTGGAGTCCAAGTAATAAGAACATTTATTACTATTTAAACCATTTTAGTTTGGTTTATGAATAAGCAAAAACAATAATACTTACCAAAATTTATGGAAAATGGTCATGTATGTTAACTGATAAAATCTATTTAAATAAAATCAAATGCTTGCACGCAGCGTGAAAGATCATCACTTGAGAACCTTAAGAACGACTCGACCGATTTGGCGGTTTTTTTTGTTGTGATCGTGATTGTCAGGATAAGATTTTCTTTAATTTTTTTTTTTGGAAAATGTACCGGGAAAGTCAGAAATTCACCCGGGCAACGTCGGGTACGAACAGCTGGTAATTAATATTTATGTGACAGTATAGTTTTAAAAAAGAGTATTTTCATGAAATAAATGTCTCCAAATAAATTACATTAAAATTATTAAATTCAACTAACAGGGCCAATGGACGCTACTGTTCTTATAATTTAAAAAATGTGTCTGGACCGGGACTCTAATGTTATTGACTTTATAGTACTGTAGTGTTGAGAACTTATGGAACTGATTAGTAAGCATTGTTATAAAAGCCTCTGATAAAAGTCAACAACGACCACTGTGCACGACCATCATTTGGAGGCCGCTATAATATGATAGCACTGCTTTCATATGCAATTCGAGCTTTGGTCTTAGCTCATTCACAACCATTTTTCGATAACATTATCGACTTTGAACATTTTACGTAGGAATACATCCGTAATTCCGTACATCACTAAATGTCAAAAACCACTCGAACTGTATTGAGTTGTATCAATGTATTTCTTATTTTTCAATGGTTTTGACATCGTATTTGAAAAGAAACATTTAAAATGGTGTTTATTTATTTATAGTGATAATTAATAAAGAAACTCCATATCTTTAACACTAGGTAGTAATAATTTAAATTGTAAGTTGTATCCTCATTATGTTTACATGTCATTTGTGTTTGTTCTTACACCTACCGTTTTAGACAGAACTTTTATCATTACTACCGATAAGTTACTCAGTTTCATTGTTTTTTATAGTCCGTATTTTAACTATATTTTCAGATTTTACGATGGCCGAAAATCCAGAGCAATTTTCTCCATTGGGAGGAGAGAAAGAAACATTAAATGACTTAATGCGCAAACAGCAATCAGAAATTGACCTGGAAGAGGAAATATCAGCAAGAATGACAGCATCGTATAGCGAGATATCGTTCCACTCTGACCAGGGCCAGCCTGAGGAACAGGAGAGAATGGCGGGCCCATCTAGACCCTATGACTTACCATCAGAAAACCGTAAACAAGAAAAGCTTCCTTTGGATTTAGATGGACATGTGAGAAAGGAAGGAGAAATGACACACTATGTAGCTGATGACTTAGAATTCAAAATAAAAATATCAAGCCCAATAGCAAAAAGAGGTGAAACACCAGTATTTGGTAGTTCTAGTGCATCTCGCTCCAGTACTCCTTCAGGGAAGTTATACAAACAAATACTGGCACCTCAGATTGGACAGATAGACATAACAGTATTACATGACCTAGAATATGAAGCACAGAGGATTGCACAATCAGTAGATAATTTAATTGAAAACCTGTCTAGTATACTGCACTCAAATTCTTCACTTACTGCAGAGAATATGGAGGTGTATAAAGACGCAGTTGGCAAAACATGTGATGCTATGGATAATAATATCAAGAGTATGTACACAATTCTAGCGAAAGGAGAAGAGGTATCTCAAGCAATGATCCCTGTGCAGGCACAAGCGGCAAGAATAGCAGAAATAAAGAGACTCCTCCAACTTTTTGAGGATAAGTTCTAATTTAATAGCTGGATACCTATGTTCAATGTGATTATATTAATTATTTAAGTATAAAAAGAAAGATATGAAAAGCTGTTTGATACATAAATACCTAAAATGTTATTCAGGCCAATGACTATTATGACAGGTTTTGAATTTATGACCCTGATAATGGTTCATGGATTTACACAAAATAATGAACTTCATAACATAACATCACGCCTTGTTTCCCTGAAGTGTTAGGCAACGAACTTCATCATTTCCTATAGAAATCGTAGTCCTACAAAGAACCTGTATGATAACATGTTTTCATTTTATATTGTGATTTATATTTATCTGTTACAGTAAGATGGTTAAAGCCGGGATATAGCCATATACCGTAAAATAGTTATATGAAAGTGGTTCATACCCATAACTGTTACTAGGAATGTAACTATGATACGAGCACAATCTAGTAATATAACTTCCGACCAAATAGGTTAGGTTAGGCTAGGACTGCGACTACGCGCGAGCCAAGCGAGCTGACCGAGCAGTGCCACGGCAGCGGCCTATGAGCGCTGCTACGTTGAAATTGGTCGCAGTAATAAAATTAGGGCATTCTGACAGTTATGAACCGCTTTAATATAACTACCTAATCTTGCCATAAATACTGAAACAAAGAAAAAAAAAAATTTCTATTGCAAATAACATTTATTACTTTTACAGTGTGTTAGTTTAATACATAAATATAAAACAATTGAAAATATAAAAAGCTTATTCGAAGTGATCTCCATTGGCTGCAATACAGTCCTATAAATGTTGAGGCCAGTTATCAATAGAAGCATGCACTCTTTCCATGGGAAAATTCTTCACTGCCAATTGTACAGATTGTTTTAGGGACTCCAAATTATCATGGCGTTTAGAGCAAGCCGTACTCTCTAAAACTGACCATAAATCATAATCCAGCGGATTAAGATCGGGACTAGAGGACGGCCAGTCTTCAGCTCTGATGAAGTCCGAAACCAAGACTGCGTAGACCGAGCTTTATGACCCGGCGGCGGCGCCGAGTCTTGCTGGAAGGACCATTCTTGGTTATTGAACATGGTGTTGTTAAGGGGCTTCACTACCTTCTCAAGAATAGTATCTTGATACACTTGTGCCGATGTTTTGATACCTTTTTTACAAAAGTATGGCTCAGTCACTCCTTCATAGCTAATACCCCACCAAACCATCACTGAAGTCGGATAGTGCCCATGTTGCACTCTGTTGACTAATTGGGAAGCTTCTTTAGAGCTTTGAGTATAAATACGGTCATTTTGTTTGTTAAAATGTTGATCAATTGTAAAAATTTTCTCATCCGTAAACAAAATTTTTCTGTGACCTCCCTTTGCGTACCGCTTCAGTAGTTGTTTCGATTTTACCACCCTATTCTTTTTTAAATTATCAGTTAAGAACATTGAGGTAATATGTAGTAGTACAAGAGTTAATATGTAGTAGTAGTTTGTACATATTACCTCAATGTTTAAGAAATGACCAGTATATCCCTTATAGGCTGCAAGTCCTAAGTCATCTTTTAAAATACGCGACATGGTTCTAGGCACCTTTTTACTTATAATATCATTGGTTCTAGGTGCTATCTTCATCTCCCGAGATAAAATCTTTTGCTTTCGGACAGGATTTCTTCGAATTCTTTCCCTTACTGCTTTGACCACCTTTTTCGTACGAACACTACGTGGACGGCCAGATCTTTTTCTGTCACAAACAGAGGAGGTCTCATTGTACAGACGCCAGCAGGTCAAGCTATCCGAAACTGTCAAATTTTCCCAATCAACCTTGAACCTAATGCTTTAGCGATAAAGTTGAAAATCTATTAAAGAAATTTGACAGATTGTAGTAGCTTGATGCGTCCATACCTATTAAAATGGAGTGGGGGTGATAAAGAGAACCGAATCGCTGTGATTGCATTACACAAAGTAGATATGGAGCCAAATGCAATTTTTAAGACTCCATACGCTTGGTATTAGTAAAATGTTTGTGTACCGGGCTATTAATTTCGCAATTAATAGTGTACACAATGTATTGGCGCCAAAATGAGAAAACTCAATGAGCAATCCGTGATGAACAATCATATAAAAATGACAGATTCCAAATTCAAATATAATATTTTGTTTATTTTTAATTGTAACAGTATTTATGGCCGGACTAAGTATATTGGGGTCGGCTTCCAGTCTAACTGGATGCAGCTGAATACCAGTATTTTACATGGAGCGACTGCCTATCTGACCTCCACAACCCAGTTACTGGGTAATACGATACCCCTTGGTAAGACTATTCGTCAGACTTTCGGGCTTCTGACGACCCGTAATGACTGTCAAAGATACACGAATGACAGCCCGGACGAGGCAAGAAGGGGTCTTGATATGTAAAGATGGTCACCCATCCACGGACCAACCGTGGCAAGCGTAGCTTAACCTGATCGATCGACCCGTGCGGCTGTTATTTCTTAGCCACAAGCCCCCCTTTCTAAGTAATAATCTTATAAATAATTGAAATTAAAATATCTTCATAAAACGAAAACACAAAACCGTATAAATTAATGTCGCTATTAAAGCGGCACGCTGTATATTTAATGGTGTTACGAACATAGAATTACAATATATAGTAATACTATAAACATTTTACCTTTTCTTTAAACAGGTACAGTCACAAACATTAACCTTACGTTTACGCAAAATTCAAAAGCATTTTTTTTGTAAATAATTGTTTTCTCAAAGTTGCAATTTCAATTTCACCAGAAAAATGCTTTCGAATCTTGCATAAACGTAAGGTCTGTGGTAAGGTTAATTTTTGTGACTGTACCTGTTTAAAGAAAAGGTAAAATTTTAATTTATCCATCCTGTGTATACAGGCCAAATAACTATACAAGTTTTTGTTTGTACTGCTATGCATACCGTTCTGTAGCTATAATAAACACATATTTGGTCATCGATTGATCTATTGAATTCGTCAATTGAATGGGGAAGGCAACTGTCGAAATGGCGCTGTCGTAGCTAGTTCCCAACACACGCCAATAATACAAGGCGTGAGATGGTTTTATTTTATTTTTGCGAAAATGATGCGTTTTTGTGTTACTAAATACTCCGAAACTGGAGTCTACCATTTCCCGAGACCCTAAAATTAAAAGATGGGGATTAAAGCTGTTTTATAAATTAAACAGAGTAGAAACATTTTGAAGAAAGTGACATTGAGGATATATTTTTGGTTTTAAATCCTGACACTTTCCATGTCAAATACTTGATTTAAAATATTAAAATCACCGAAAATTACGAAATAGCGAAATAAAAGCAAACTCATGAATGAACGAAATGTCAAATTTATGTTAAGCCGTAGGGACCTAGCTATGACCACGCCATCTACAATTAGCTCCGCCCGACCTTCCCCATGTGGTTGTACGCCAGAAGGTCAAGCTACCCGAAACTGTCAAATTTTCCCAATCAATCTTGAACCTATTGTTATAGCAATAAAGTTGAAAATCTATTAAAGAAATTTGACAGATTGTAATAGCTTGATGTGCTGCCGTCCATACAAAAAATATGATTGTCTTTTGCATTTGTTGGCAATATATTGGTGGAGCACTGTTTCTGAGCTCCAGTGTACACATAGGCTTCAGGGTTTTTGTGACTTGCCACCCTCAAATAGTTTTGTCATACGCGATTTGCTGTCAGTTCGTTCATGTTTGATTTGACACTTGTCATTTCATTCCGTCATATCGCATCGACCGAGGTGGTTGTTGTATTAAAAAGATAGAAAAATGTGTTTTAAATCTAGAAAAATGTAAATTGAATTACTAACATGAATGTTAACATCTATAAAAGATTAAGCGTGCAATTGTTGGTCTCATGACCATTTAGTATTCAGCTGCCATACAGAAATAACGTCTAAATGGGTGACGTTCTAAGCTTATTTTCTGTGATAATAATGAAATTTAAATCTAAGTTCAATGAAAGTAAGATTTTTTTCCACTATGATCTTCCGTGGGAGAAGCTGAAGTCGGTGAAGTGGATGAATGAGAGGGCCACCGCGAACAGGGCCTATGTGCCCACGACGGTAAGTGCTGTTTCGCATTTTCTATTTATAGCAAAAACATTAAAAAATATTTTATTGTACACGATCGAAAAACTCGTTACCATTGTTATCGTGTGTGGGAACTAAAGAACCGGACAATAAACATGTCGTCACAATTTTAGCGCTACAGCTTTTTGTTTTAATAGTTCAGTTCAATTTATATTCCAGTAGATACTGTCTTACTGCAGTTTAAATAATAGAATACATTTTGTCAGTCATAAAAATATTTAAAGCTTAGTCCATCCATCGTTTCTTTAGTTACATCTAAAATAGTATTTTTAATTTATTCAAACCAAATTACTTACTATAATAATAATAATAGAGAGTGACGGAATTAGTGTGTCAATCTATAATAATTTAAGTGGTAATAATCAACATTATGGAATGCAAGAAATAATTGAGAATTGATTTAAAGCTTAATTCAAACTTTTTTGAATAAATTCTGCATAATCAGTGTCAATTTTGAATGTTATCATTTAACTAGGTACATACCTACCCTAATTTAGTATCGAAAACTGAGTTGTTAATTAGCAACAGATAGTTGCCCAGCCTCCGGAGGCTGGGCAACTTTTCTGTTGCTAATTAACAACTTCGTTTTGCTGTTTTCCATCCCAAATGAAACTAAAATAATAAATTCCATATAGCATGAAAATAATATTTTAAAAAATAATATGATAAGTACTAAAGAAAAGCAAGTCTAATCATAACAACAATAGTTCTCATGTGTTAATCCAGGTTATAAACTATCTGTGTGCCAAATTTCATCCAAATCTGTCCAGCCGTTTTTGCATGATTAAGTAACAAACATACAATTTTCACATTTATAATATCACATTAAGCAGCAAGTAGGATTAGATACTGTTGATTTCTGTTTTGTTTGTGAGTGCTTTCAAATTAGCTAATTGATCAATTCAAACTACTGGTCAGTGATATGACTGATCTTATGATAATATTATTTCTAAACAGTATTACAGCAGTAATAGAAGACTTTGTTGTAACATTATTTCCTTGCATGTTTTTAACAAACGAAAAACGTAAACATAATCAGTATGTAAATACATAATTAACATTGTAATGTGTAAACATATGCAAATAAAATAATATTTAATTAATTTATTGCTATTTTTATTTATTTATTCACTTCGGACAACAATATAGTCCATTTTTTTAGTAAAATATCTTATAATTAGTGTTAGTAGTACACAAACAAGGAGAAGAATGAAGGTGACTGAGGCAGGATGTGCAGAAAACGATAAAGCAAGGAATAAGCTACCTGACCGTTCTCCCCACATAGTGCCTCTGAAAAGGGGAGTAAGGACTCTCCACTACTGTTTTCAGGATGCTATTGTCACTGGCCCATGTTCTAGTATTTTTAAAATTAACTAACATACACACATGGGTAGAAGGTGTGAGTTTATGTGTGATAAAATCACACCTTTTTGCAATGAGGGTAGGCAGAAACTACAGAACGCCACCTGCTACGATTCTTTCATACACAGAAACAAAAAACCAACAAAAATATAACAACTAACAAAAAAATACATAACATACATACATTAAAATTAACTCATCGTCTGCCTAGCTTCTTCCCAACTAAGTATGTTGCCAACTATGTTGGAGACGGCATCCAGTCTAACCGGATGCAGCTGAATACCAGTATTTAAAATATGTTAAAATTAACAAATTTTTTATTAATTATAATGACAATTGTTTATTCAAGCAATTTAAAAAACAAAATGTTCTATGATGACTTGATATAAAATTAAACTTAAGCTAAGTATAGTTACACTCAATGAATAGAAAAGAATTTCATTATACTCTAGCTTCCGGCCGTGCCTATATCCTATGACACTCGGCAATACTGTAGCTTCCCATTAGTGAAAGAATTTTCAGAATTGGATTAGTAGTTCCGAAGATTACCCCTTACATAGAAAGAAATTTTACCTCTATATTATTAGTATAGATCAGCGTTTCCCAAACTATGGGTCGCGACCCATGGGTGAGTCACGTGCGAATATTGGGTGGGGCCTAAAAAACTGATTTTAAGCATTAAAACTAAATACCGAAATAAATTGGACGTATCGAACTCATGGCGATTAAAAGTAACTAAAATTGAAGTCGAGCTGTAATGTCAAAAACTACTGGGTATCACTACTACAACTTTTAATTAATTAAATACAAGGAGTGCAATATTTAATTAAGTAGGTACTAAAATTTTCGATTGTAACTGTATGTTTTTTTTCTTATTTCAACAGTTCTTTTCCACTCAGTATAATCATATGCCCCTTTTTTCGCCATGACAGCCAAGACGTGAGTCCCGAATTTGGAAGTTTTTGTTAGGTGGGTTGCGGTCCAGTCAACTTTGGGAACCACTGGTATAGATCAATGAAGTGAATATAAATATCATAAGCATGATAAATCAGATTGTAGTATATGTAGGTACAATAGCTGTTTCACAATAGCTCTACACTGTATTATTATTAATGAAAATTTTTGATAAGAACCCAATTATAACTCAACAAGTGTTTATGTGGATTATTTATGAAATAATAATTTATTTATGATTGGTACCTATTATTCATGAAAAAGATTGTATGATATTATATTATATTGTTCTTGAAATACTGACTGACTGATGTTTCCTAAGCAAAGTTTGCCGAAAGTATACGCTGCGTTAACGCAGCATCATTTTCTTTTCAAGCTATCCAAGTTACATACATACGTATATACATATACTTTCTTCCCATGTGGGTAGGCAGAAACTACAGAGCGGCACCTGCTACGATTCTTACATACCAGGCAGCCAAGTTTTAGTTTCTAAATGACTTCTATCATTACATTAGTTATCATCTCAGACTCAGGGCCAACGCCAACTAATTTCGATCCTGACATTTACCTACAAACAGAAGTTTCATTGCTTATCTGATGGTTTGCACAGTCCATATAATTTTACGCGCGTAAACATGTTTTTTAAAACGTTACTGATAAGGATAACGTAGTAAAAATAAAATGTTTGCAATGTTAGTTTTCCCGCCTGATACGACACTTCGGCAACAAACATTTAAAGTTCGTTTCGTTACAGATAGCTAAACCTGACTGTGTATTATGTGTTTACTTGTTTACATACAAAACTAACCGTATCGCGCTGTTGACATGAAACAAATAAAGGTATTACCTAATATTTATTTATTTATTTAAACTTTTCAAACTTAAAAAGTACAAAGACGGACTTAATGCCATAGGCATTCTCTACCAGTCAACCAAGGGTGGTGAAGAGATTAGATTGCAGGTGCTCTGTTAGAAATACGAATACGAATATTACGTTTTATTACGTCAAAACTTTTGCTACAGCAAATTAACTTTGCTAGGAGTCTATTCTATTGTCCAATTCACCAGTAAACCTCACGAGTGACATAGTGACCCGATTCTGCGACAATCGTGAGGCTACCGCTGAGGACAGGAATTTTCTAAACTTTCCCTGGTCAACAAGCGATTTGTAGAATATACCTTTCATCAACATCATCAGCCTATAGCAGTCCACTTCTGGACATAGGCCACCCCCAAGCATTTCGATATTCAATATGCATAACTTGTTAACAGCTTGATATATTATCTAATCCAATAACAGTAACACCAAAGATATAAACATGTCTAGATAGAGAGTCAAAGCTGTAAACTCATTGAAAAAATAGCGTCTAATTGTTCGCCGCAATTTGCACACTAGAAAAGCACAATGCAAGCACAATGACTGGCGCCAGTGTAAGACGTCAGCTGTCACGTACACCAGCATAACAAAGTTGGCCTGTTTGGTTTAGTTCTTTTGCAGCGCGTGATCTTGACATATACAAGAGGAGCTCGTGGCTAAGTAATAACAGCCGCACGGGTCCATCCATCAGGTTAAGCTACGCTTGCCGGGGTTGGTTCGTGGATGGGTGACCATCTTTACATACCGAGACTCTTCCGTGCCTCGGAAAGCACGTTAAGCCGTTGGTCCCGGCTGTCATTCGTGGATCTTTGACAATCGTTACGGGTCGTCAGAAGCCCGAAAGTCTGACAACCAGTCATACCAAGGGGTATGGTATTACCCAGTTACTGGGTTGTGGAGGTCAGATAGGCAGCCGCTCCATGTAAAATACTGGTATTCAGCTGCGTCCGGTTAGACTGGAAGCCGACCCTAACATAGTTGGGAAAAGGCTAGGCAGATGATGATCTTGACATATACAAAGTGTAATTTTAGTCACTGTTAACCTCTTAAGGGGTCATTGTACTCATCATTATGAACAACTTTTACTATGGGACCAAACCCGAAATCGCGAAAAAAAATCAGGTGTTCCCTACATTTTGTCGAGTTATGCGAACATAAATGTAGGGAAAAGCGGATTTTTTTGCGATTTCGGGTTTGCTCCCATAGTGAAAGTTGTTCATAATGATGAGTACAATGACCCCTTAAGAGATTAACAGTGATTAAAATTACACCTTGTATATAATCAAAGAGTAATTAATACCAATATCGTCAGTCTGAAAACGTATAACCCTTATCAGGTGAAAGGTCAAATTAATTCAGATTAAAACTAGAAACTTTCCAGATCATCAATGAAGGGATCTCTACCTACGTCAAATTACATTGGTAATGCACCGGCTTAGTATTAGTGGATATAACAATCTTCTCCTACTCTGTCCTTCTCATACTTCTGACTTTGTTCATTCTTCCTTTCATATTCAGTCCATTCTTCTTTGGAATGCGCTACCTCTCGACATCAGGACGGCCAGGATGCATTTAAGCGGAGATTGCGGAGTTATTTTCAAAATAAATAGCGTAGTCATCTCAAAACCTCTCTCTCTTGAATTTGTATATAATATAGGTATATATTATAGTAAATATGTATGTATGTGTATTATAAGTTTATAACTTATTTATGTACAAATTGTTCCATTTCTAACAGAGCACCTGCCATCTAATCTCTTCATCACCCTTGGTTGACTGGTAGAGAATGCCTAAGGCATTAAGTCCGCCTTTGTACTTTTTTAAGTGTGAAAAGTTTAAATAAATAAATATATTTAATATTACTACCATCACGTCCGTATTCGGCTGCGGGCTGCCGGTAACACAGCATGCAGGAGCAGCGATGACGGAAATTAACAGGGCCAATTACAAACTCGACTGAGCTGAGCATCTTATTACCTATCTCACTCAGCAGTCTAATTGTGTAACACTATTAATCATAATCTGAATGATTTTGAAGCATATTGCTAATCCATTGCTTCATAATTATGTTCGAAAAATTTGTCACCAACGTATGAATGTTGCAATGAATGTTGTTGAAGTGTCAAAATGAAACCGATTCCTATTGTGTGTTATGCAATTGCCCCGCTTGGTCCGTTTGGCACAGTTATACAAGCATAGAGACAGACCCTATAAAAATTTCTAATAAATCTCTTCAATCCTGCTGTACAGTACAGATTTTTACTCATTATCTTTATTGTACTCTCAAAGAAGCATAACAGATATTAACACTGGGCTCGTGAAGAGAGAAAAGTAGCCTAAGCCGTATATATATTATGTAACAGAGGTTTACATACTTACAAAATTAACTGTCTATTAGTATCTGTCTTGTTGATATGTAGGTACGTACGAGCGTACATCACGGACCACGTCACGCGATGAGGGGATGTTATTGTACTACACGATTATTTCACGTTCGTCAGTCATGTACACCGGCCTTATCGTAAATATTTCCACTCACATTCGGTTTATTGATTGTTACTTCTTTCCAATTCCATTCATGTGAGTCGTCATTCAATCGTTACGTCGAGTCGTGTGGTCTCAATGTCTGTTTATCTTTATGCTCGCGTAAATCTCGAAAATTGCTGGAACTGATTGGTTGAGTTTTCATTAAACAAGGTTTTTCAACTCTGTTTTAGACCTGTGGTTTATGTTCTCGGGAAAATATAGCGGTCATAAAAAAACTAGAAACATCGTTCGGAACGTCAGAAGAATATGTTTGTTTTTTATTTTAAAAGTTTTCATGAGATTTAGCTCCGTGTTTGTTGGAACACTGAGAAGCATCATTATGTACAAGTCGCACGT
This sequence comes from Fissipunctia ypsillon, assembly GCA_947568875.1. Lineage (NCBI taxonomy): Eukaryota > Metazoa > Arthropoda > Insecta > Lepidoptera > Noctuidae > Fissipunctia > Fissipunctia ypsillon. Next base: position 16,846,154 of record OX387660.1, on the reverse strand, counting down.
ATCAAAAGCTTCGTGAATAATTCTTGTGGCTGATAACTTGGTCCTGTTTGTCTTTAGCTTATGTAATACGGATCGTGACGTCTTCTGCTAGCTTTATCAGACCGTTTACTTTGATTTCCAGAGTCTTGGTAACATGATATCGATCACAGTCATCTCGGGCACAGGTCAGCTCCGTGGATCGTCAGGGGACCTGTGCCCAATTTCTCAAAGCTTAAAATGTTCTGTGATTCTCATCATCTTTTCGCCCTTATCCCAATTTATATAGGTCTCGAACCTCGAAACATCTATAACAAAGCGTTCTAAATGTGTTACATTTAATTCCATAGAAACTAAAACATGAATAGCCTTCTAACTGCCCCAATTACTGTAATAAGTATAGGTACGCATGTAACAATTTATTCATAGTAACCACATAATTACGTTAGCCTAAGTCACGCCAAGTACGAGTAAGTTATCCAGCCTTGAACGTAAGTGTAGTGACTCTTGATATTTCTTGAGATTCTAGAATCTTAGCACCTTTAGTATACCTATCTGCTAAAGCAATACAAATTAACAATGAGAGAAGTAAGTCCTAGTATCCGCATTTAAATGTCCCAAAATATTGCTGCTACTAAGCGACCTCACAATATTATTGAATACATAATTTTGTATTTAGAGTCCCCTAGGTAGATTAGATCCCATGGGCCCCCGGCGAATCACGACGGTTGGGACTTCGGGAGCTAAATATAACGGCTCTATAAAGGTCTCACATCAATCGTATTTGCCATTTTCATGTCCTACCCGCAGTATACAAACAGAAAACTTTCCTCTCTATAATATTGAATGGGTACGGTCAAGAACGAAAGCGTGGGAGGCCCCTATACGGTCGGTCGACGACATTAGAAATATTACAGGTCACATGTGGCGCCGATTAACGGCCGGGAAAGTGACCCGAACAAAGACAGGCCTATACCTACTGCACTAGATAGATACAGACTAGATGGTTGTTATACGTATACCCATGAGTAGCACGTACAATAGGAGTTTTGTTTGAAGTCCACAAATAGATGAAAACTATGCATGAGGTCTATCTTCATCCCTGATCGTCTATTCAGCTTGATCAGTCATACTAATCTCGTGTAAATTGCCGTTGGTCCCGGCTGTCATTCGTGGATCTTTGACAGTCGTTACGGGTCGTCAAAGCCCGAAAGTGACAACCAGTCTTACCAAGGGGTATCGTATTACCCAGTAGTAACTGGGTTGTGGAGGTCAGATAGGCAGTCGCTCCCATGTAATATCCTGGTATTCAGCTGCATCAGGCCAGACTGGAAGTCGATGGGGTCGGCATAGTTGGGAAAAGGCTAGGCTGATGATGAATTTGGCCAACCTATCACTTTATTTCAGCTAACATGAAATAATGCAGCTAATGTACTGATTAGCAACTTGATTAGGTTTAAGTATACAGAACACATCGGTAAGAGTATGTGCGTCACAATGTTTTCATTTTTCATCACGGCATGTGCCAAATTTGGCTCCAAGTTCAAGCCGTGATTGAGCAATACCTGTGTCTTTGTTTAAAAACCTACCAAGGGTGATTCGCAACTGGGCATTGATAGATAACAATTAACAAGCAATGAACTTTGACTTCTATTTATCCCTAACCATTTGTTTTAAATTCGCAAACTATGATTATCTCAGTTCTGAGTAGTAAATCATTATCCGTTATACTCATAATACCTTTAATGATAGCTTTCATATCATTCATCATTTACTTCGATGATTTATCGTATGTCCCAAGATCATTTTGTATACTTTTGTTATTTTTGGCTTCCAACGCTAACTGAATGATTGAATTTAGATTGCCCGATGGAAATATAAAGGCTACAACTGGTTTTCCTCAAGGCGTAAACTCCCAAGCGATTTCACGCTCGGGAATTTGCGCCTTGTAAGCTCGTCTATCCAGCAGGTTCCATAAAATAGAGATGAGGTACCAAAGAATGGTGATTAGGTCCGTCCGTCGCTCCGTCTAAAGATAAACAACTATAGATCCGGAAAACTCCATATCCAATATACATACATATATCCATACTAATATACAGGCTGGTCCGTCAAACGAGGTCCAAAGGATAATTTTAGAAGCCTCTCTTCAAGGGCTTCCCGAAACACCCCCATGTATGTTCACCGATTATTTATAGTTTAGGAGCTAGACTGTTTTTTAACATTTTTTGAAATTTCACTTGACTTAATTTTTTATTTTTCTTTTTCTGTGTCGCATTTTTTGAAAATATGTTATTTTATTACAAATCCTTAAATTATGGTCTACGCTCGATATAACATACTATCTGTCTAAACATCATCCAAAGTGACTAAAACTTATTTTTGTTCGGTAAGATTCATTCTAGATTTTCAATCTTTAAAAAAAGAAAAATCGGGTGTCAATGACCCTGAATTAGAAACTTCCTCAGATCTTAAGCTTTTCAACGCAATACAAATAATACGTGTTTTTCGGGTCATTATTTGGTGACATTGGAGTTCGAACATGGTAGGTAAGGCGTAAAATACAATTTTTGCATATTTGGTAGTACTGTGTTTTCGCTTGCAGTAATCCATTGTTATGCTCTTCCTAGCATCCAATTAAGCTGAAATTTGGCATAAATATTTAGAGGTGCCGATGAAACAATCGATAATGCTGGCAAAGGTCGAATTTGCAAATTGTTAAAATACAAGCTGTAATATATATAACTCACATCCTCTTAAGGGGTCACTGTACTCGTCATTATGAACAACTTTTACTATGGAACCAAACCTGAAATCGCGAAAAAAAATCAGCTGTTCCGAACATTTTGACGAGCTATGCGAACATAAATGTAGGGAATAGCTGATTTTTTTTCGCGATTTGAGGTTTAGTTCCATAGTAAAAGTTGTTCATAATGATGAGTACAATGACCCCTTAAGAGGTTGTGCGTTATTTATGTTACAGCTTGTATATAAAATTAAACCATGACTTGGGTTAGGACGTTGGATACTTTTTCTCCCGGTAGTATATTCTCCTGGGATAATTTCTGACCACGCGGGCGAAGCCACGGGCAAAAGCTAGTTTTTAATAAATCTTTACTTCCACGAAGCGATAAGCTGACCGAGTTATTACATTGTAATTAAAATATTTCTAAATCTTCCTCTCCAATATTTTCAGTGAAAACAAGTTGCAATTCTTTGCAATCTTTCTTATAGAAGAACGAAGGAATTTTTAATACAATCTTATTAAAGTGCCAAGTAACAGCGAGTCGCTAGTTGCCGGTAAGCTAAGCCAGTTAGTGATGGGCGTATTATAAGTTGATCCAATGTTTCTACGTGATCCAATTTATGGAGTAGGTACTCCATTTTCTATAAGGCATGGCAATGTTTATTCAGCAAATTGAGGAAGACTTATGAAGGCAAAATATTCATTGCAGTTCTTTTCAATATAAGTTATTTATAGTAACTATTTTCTTTCCCTCGTTGTTGCAAACAGGATTGATTGCTTTTGCTGCCAACTGTTCTTCCGTTTTTGCAACCAATATACATACATAATCAGCTTATAATATTCCCACTGCTGGGACACAGGCCTTCTCTCTTCGAAAGGGACTGGGCCGTAATCCACCACGCGGGCCCAGTGCGGGTTGGTAGATGTCACATGTCTTCAAATTTTTTTTACAACCAATATTGTCATGAAATTCAATAACTTTGGAACTAACATAGTTTCAAGTTGATTACTTTAAAACAGAAACAGCTATTCTTATAGATACTGTCGATGTCTTTCTTCCAAGTGTGATTTAACGTTTCTTTCAGAATAAACTCGTTTTCATGTTACTTCGTAAAGAAATACAATTTCTACTTTTCTAGAGATATAAAATAGAATAGAATAGAATAGAATACTCTTTGTTATGTACACCATAAATATAAAAAAGAAAAAAAACAGATAGAAAGGGATAGAAAGTGCAGTTTATTATTTTGTCATGAATTCATGACACTGGTGCATAAACCTTTTAAACTTTAAGCTAGCTGTAATGTTACTTGTACACGATGACACGATGCAGATTGATGAATTCATAATTAACTAAATGAAAAAACCGGCCAAGTGCGTGTCGGACCACATACAATGAAGGGTTCCGTAGTTGGGATGAATTTACCTCAAGAACAAACTTAACATTGTAGTTGAAAAACATGCTCCCCCATACATTTCAACTGCAAAGGTAAGTTGGTACGCACAATATTGAATGACTTAATCTTTATTGAGATAACATAATATGAGGTTACAGAATCATATGGAGCCTCTGAATCCCAAACTAGTTAAGAATCTGTGTGTGTGATGTGAAGTGATTTACCATGTTATTTTAAAATATCAGACTTCTTATAGGTTTTCCTGTAATCTAATCTATAATAAATTAGAGAAATATTCTCTGTAGTGTATTTCAACAGTTTTGGAGATAAGGGGGGGGGGATAGTCAATTTTCATAAATTTTCTTTAATAACTTAAAAACTATTTACAGTGGATTTCGGGTATAACGACAATGAAGGGACCACTCTATTTTCGTCGTTATATCCGGAAGTCGTTACAGGCAAAGGTAAAGAGATACAGACACGTACACATGTGTAGTTTATATTCATTTATTATTGAAAATATTTGCACACATAGTTATTCACCGGTACATTTAAAAAAATGTGTAATATTAGTTTGCTTCAATTTATTTTTTTGTGCTAGTGTACGCTGTAGGGTGTATTCTATTTTCATTACTTCTTCAATATCTATAATATCCTTTCCATCACCAAATAAACAGTATCTTTTAAGCTTTGTTACAACACCTAACACATCCTTAGTTGTAGGAATCTCACCTTCCTTGCAATCTTCTTCTTCCTCCTCATTTTCCTCATCTTGCGTCGTATGTGATGGAACAACAGTTTCAACAATTTCACTATCGGACAAATCGCTAGTAGTGATAAGTTGACTGTCAATATCAACATATGTTGCCCAGTCCGCAACATTTGTTCCGCTTGATGATACTGTAGTCAGTTGTGCCAATGGTATGTCCAATTCATCATCGGAGTCGTCGTCAATTGTTGTGATAGCCGAAGATTTACGGAACCCAGCGTGTAGAAAACACTTTTTGATCGTATCTGGAGTCACCCGAGCCCATGCCGTAGTTACCATTTCAATGGCATCTAAAATATTAACGGAAAACGGGCCTGCCGAGTTTTCAATGTCGTTCATCATTTTCTGTACTAAAATCTTCCTATAATGACTTTTGAGGGTTTTAATTATCCCTTGATCAATCGGTTGAATCACTGATGTAGTGTTTGGTGGTAAAAATGCCAGTTTTATGTTGGTCAAATTCTCTATTTTAGGATGAGCTGGGCAATTGTCAATAAATAAAATGATCTTCTTTTTGTTATTTCTTAACTGGGAGTCCCATTTGCGTAGAACTTTTTCGAAAATCTCTGAAGTCATCCAGGCCTTTTTGTTTGCTTCGTAATCAACTGGCAAAGATTTAACATTTTTGAAACATCTGGGTTTTTTTGCCTTGCCTATGACCAATAATTTTCTTTTTTCCCCTGCCATACTTGATGCAACAAGCACGGTGATTCTATCTTTTGATAATTTTCCACCAACGCACTTTTCCCCTTTAAATTTCAAGGTTTTGTCAGGAGTTAACTTAAAAAACAAACCTGTCTCGTCAGCGTTCCATATTTGGCTATCAGTATAACCTTCAGTCAATTTTGGGAAAACTGTTTTTAGCCAGTTGTCACAGTCACTTTGCGATACACTAGCGGCTTCTCCACAAACTTTGCCTACTACAATATCGTGTCGTTGACGAAATCGGTATATCCAGCTTTCCGAACACTCAAAATCCATTTTTCCAAACAGTCTGCCAAATTGATTAGCCTTTTCTTGCAGCAGACGACCGCTCAAAGGTACGTTTTGGCTTCTTTGGGCTTTGAACCACATTAGAAGGGCATTTTCGATATCTTGATGCGTCGGTTTGCGGTTTTTCTTAATTTTTAAGGATTTGGATTCAAAGCATTCTAATATTTTATCACGGTTTTTCCACATCGTAGATACTGTTGAATGGGAAACTTTGTACTCTTTGCACAAATCAGCATTGTTTTCACCGTTTTTCAATTTTGAAATGATTTCCGCCTTTTCTTTAACAGTGAATGTGCGTCTAGCAGCCATACTTATTCAAAAGTTTACTAAACCCAGTTGCTACTCAGAATATCACTTTGTAACTGAACCATAAAAGCTCCGAAACGTACACGCTTCCCCTACCTACTTAGTTGATATCTATAAACAAAAGGTAAAGGTCTCCACACTTGCTGACCATCTGTGTGCAATGGATGTAAACAAAAGATAAGAAATGTTTGTGAAAGAAAAAAATCTTTGTGTCTTTGGCGGCCGACTCCGGTCGCAATATCTGCATGGGATTTCTAGGAATTTGTTACAAATGATTCATTAAAAACAGTCGCTACACCCGAACTCGGCGTTACATCCAAAGTCGCTATAGCCACATGAATTTTGTACTAAAGTATGCTTTAAATTCAAGGGACTTAGATTTAACGTCGCTATAGGTAAATGGTCGCTACAACCAAGGTCGTAATAAATGAAATCCACTGTATTTTAAAATTTAAAAAAAAATTGTCAAACTTTTTTTTTTAAATTTTCTTATTTGTCCCCAAAAGTGAAGTGTGATGTATTTAAATTTCAACTTAATCCGTTCATTGGATTCGGAGCAAATTGGCTGTGACAGACAGACACACGAGTGATCCTATAAGGGTTCCGTTTTTCCTTTTGAGATAAGGAACCCGAAAAAACTGTCGAATTAAGTACCTCTAGCATTTATGCCATAGGCTACTACTATTTGATGCGGTCAAAACTTGCAGTTTCAGATTTTATTAGGATCGTAGAAAACTGGACGGCCAACCAACTGCTGTTACCGAAAGCTGTCGAGATAAAAATCCAATTTACTAGCTTGAAATAACCCCCACGTCTTTGTCAGGCAGTAATGTGTCTGTTTTTGATAAGCCGCCAAGAAGTACTGACTTAGGAATTATATACCTAACTTGAAGCTAGAATACCAAAAAGTCAAGTCGACATTATTGCCTTTTTAACCGACGAAAAAAAAGGAGGATGTTCTCAAGTCGACGCGTATTTTTTTTTAATTTTTATATATGACCACGCATAACTTTTCACAGATTAGTCCGATTTGAACGATTCTTTTTTTATTCGGGAGGGTATAACCTCGAAGTTGGTCCCATGTATTTATTAACTTTGCTGGCGTGGTTTTTGAGTTAGCTTCAATAGTAGGAACTTATTTTTCCCACTTAGTCCATATGGATGGTGTTCTAATAACTTCCTGTCACTGTAATTTACATAGCAGGTAGTTGTATTCGAATTTGTGTGGGGTAGGTACCACAACTAAAAAGTGAAAAATAAAAACATTTTTACAAAAAATAAAACCGACTTCCAAAAAAAAAACACTACAAAGTGAAAAATAACTTTGATTTTGGAAGTCGGTGGCAAAAAACGAAAGTACTAAACCAAAGACACCGACTTCCGAAATCAAAGTAATTTTTTACTTTGTAGTGGTTTTTGGAAGTCGTTTTTATTTTTTGTAAAAATCTTTACTGCCTCAAGTTTTACTGGTCAAGCAGGTCGGGCCTTCCTGTTCGGGGAATACAGATGATGTTATGTTCTGTTTTAATTTTCTCAATAAGTTCTTCATTGTCCCCAGGTCGAGAACGTAGCGAATGTGTGCACGCACGCACTATGCGTTGCGCCCGCGTCGCTCGGTGCACGGGAGCTGCTCACGCGCTCCGTAAACGCGCCGCAAGCGATCGCCGCCGTTGTCTACGGGCTGGCACTTTGCCTGCTGTTCGCGGTGTCCACCACCTTCCACTCAGTGTGCTGCTGCAGGTCTGATACGTGAGTTGAGATAGGAAAATTATTTTGTGCTTGTATGCTTCTCATACAAGGCAAAGAGAGACGATACGAGGCAGACCACGGTGAAGGTGGTGGGATGATCTGATAAGATTTGTAGGGCCAACATGGCCAAAGAAAGATCGCACAGGGGGCCAACCACCACCTCTTAAAGCAGTATTATTTTAATGTTACTTCAGTGTGAGAAAGAGATGGAGCTATACAGGACGTCTAGCTTCATCTCTTTCCCACACTGAAGTAAGATTACAGTACCTAATACTGCTTTAAGAGGTAGTGGTCTAGCTCCAGGATTTGGAAGGAAAAAGAGGAGGTCGTTGCCCAGCGATGGGACACTATAGGCTAACAAAAAAAATAATGCTTCTTATTAGAAGCATTATTTTTTAGGTTCTGGTTGGTTGGGTTTTTAGGCTTAGGTTCTGTCTTTGCTGGGCAAACGCGTCGCAGTTACGAACAACAATTTTCTGTTCAATTTTGCAAAATGTGAGGTCTCGCGGTGCCTAGCTAGGATAGAGATAAAATATCCTGAAACTCATGTTATTAACATTAAAGTTGCAAAGCGACGTAAAACCGGTATAGGAAGATTTTGATCACAGCATTTTAGATAACCGTGCTCTCTGAGGCTTCCTGAAATTTGTGACATAACGTTTCGAAAAGCATTTTCAGGCTGCAAATAGTAAATAGTTACTGTACAGAATTCAATTTACTCATGTTATCTCCTAAATTGTTCTCAGTAATGTCTAACAAACTCGATCGTAAGTACTTTGTAACTCCATAAACTGACTGAGACCTCTTTAATTCTAGATATTTTGGTCCTTTTGGCTTCTTGAAATCTTAGGCCGCGAGGATTGACTTAGACGTATTCCCTTCTCTATCTTGCACTTGTAATTAGACAGTTGTGCGACAGTGACAAGAATAAAGATTAGCCAAAGCACGTGCTAAAAAAAAATCTTCCGTTACCTACATTTATGTTCGCATAGCTCGTGAAAATAAAGGGAACAGCCGATTTTTTGTCGCGATTTCAGGTTTGGTCCCATTTTAAAAGTTGTTCATAATTATGAGTACAATGACCCCTTAAGAGGTTGTGCATTAATTCCGGAACATGTAGATCTCGGCCACGAATCTGCGGTTCTTAAAATCCTTTGAAGTCTTCTAGTTTGAAGTCTAAAATCCGAGGCGACTTGCGTTCCTTGGCACAAATGCCCAAAGCGATCCATTCCAATCACTTGTATTGAAAGTAATGTTCAAAGTTGGCCGTTCCGCGCCAACTTTGGCCGTTGCGCTTCAGTTTTTTTCAGTAAAACAGCAAATGGTTAACGCAAAGCAACAGCTTGGCCTCTTTACATTGCAATGACCCACCCCATGTTTTACGTAGTAATGTAGGGGCTGGCCTCGATTAAAGGCAATGAAACGTATGTACATGTTTTTTCCACCCTGAATTTTACGACGGAATAATCAAACGGGAGAAAAACAACACATAATTAGACGGAGTACGTATTGTCTTGCAGGATAATAATATCGCAAGGATGGGTGGAATGGTAGTCTGTATACATACATGTTGGGTCACTAATTAGACACTTCTACACTAGTTACCAGAAAAATATGTTATAATATAATTATTCGCCATTCTCCACTTGCCAGTGACAATTCTAAATCCGAGCTTCCAATTGAAAGTGTACCAGACAGAGTACACTTACTTTGAAGTAATCATTATTTGAACCCATGCAACGCAACGACTACGCGATATACAAAGTTATAGTGACTTGCCATATAATATGACCTAGGTTGCATAATGAGGTGATTAAAGCCTCGACACTAAAGCGCAAATCCCGATATACCTTTCGCGACTTGTGCCGGACACAAATGCATCTGAAATGTCCAATTCCCAATGCTTGGCATTTCGAATTTCGACATTTGCGACGACATCGACACCACGTGTCTATACACCCGCCCCAGTTCGGACTAAGCTTTATACGACCAGTACACATTTCCTATTTATTGAGCCATAAATTCCCCGAGCGTATCGTATAGGGATGCGTGCGCTCATTAATTAGGACAAGGTTATATTGGAATGCAAGTGAATGCTTTAAAACGTTCGCAGTTACAATTCCCCTGTCAGTAATCATAGAAACAGTGGTATTTTAACAATAATAATTTATTTAATCAAATACTAATGTTAACATTAAATAGCTGTGACGAGGCTTGACATTTCGTAGGAGGGAAGCCGAAGAAGAAATTGTTTAGTTATAAATAGTCCTACAAATACGATTATCACGTTGTGGCGCCGGCTTATTTAGAACAATTTGTGTTGTTGTTGGAATATATATTACTTGGCAATCGTATACATTACTGAATGTGCTATTTTTCAATGGTGGAAGGTGAAGTTACTCTTCCGATCCTCCAAAGGAAAGCCGGTAGGAATGGAGTTGTTAGCGCGCTTCGCCTCTGTTAAATAGTATCATCTGTAGGTACACTTGACTTATGCTAGTTAACAAATCAGGTAGGTGTTGCAACCAGCACCCTTACTAAGTCATAAAATAACTTGTATTAAGGGCAGTGGTACAAGCCCATACATACTTCAGTTTCACAAAAGAAATGCAGGAGAACTAGTGTTAACTAAAGTTAACATAAGACCATAATTGCATAATTCAGAAATTACAATTTTCTTATTTGATTTACACCGTGGAAGCTCTGAAATAAAACCTTTGAGAACCTGTTAACTTAATTAGCCTTTAATAAGACAAGCGCCACATTTTCGTAAAGACTTTTGAAATTTCCATTGAGTGTTGAATAGCATCATTACTGTTTGTGGCATTGTTTTATCTTTAAAAGAACAAAGAAGAGGGAAAAGCAGCTGTTATCAGGAAAGACAACTGAAGTACGAAAATGCCGTAATTGCACCTCTCGGGGTGGGCTCATTTAGACACGTCTTTTTACGTAGAAATTGGATCTTTAAGTAGAAAACTTGTAAATCTTGCTAGTTTTTTGCTTGAAAGTTTTAATACTTACTTTGTACAAGCTTCGTGGAAAACTTGAAAGCGTATCTTCTCACGAATGAAGAATACGCAGTCAACGAATCTATTTTTAACCGACTTCAAAAAAGAAGGAGGTTATCAATTCGACACATTTGTATGTAATATTATTGCCAATATATTGACACATGATGATCTTAAGGCTTGCAATCAAATATACAAAATTTTATAGGTGTATGTTTGTATGTAGGTATGCTTGTCCACGCATTTCTCCGAAACTATTAATTGGATTTTGACCATTTTTATTGGCTTACATTTACTTCAACTTAGGGAACAGTGCAAGTTTCATCAAAATCGGTTCAGTAGTTTTCAAGATATGGACTGATACGTGTAAGTGTGACGGCCTTTTTTTTTGGTGGGAAATCATCAAATGACTTCTCCCGCTCTGGGCGGAGCGGGAGGGCGCCAAGCTTGCCTCTCCCTCACGCGTTCCGCATCCTCCTTCGCGCGAGCATTACTGCTTCGCAAAAGAAGGTGATGGCTTCCCATGTACTCTCGCTCCGTACCATGGCCTGGACCAGGGCCGGATGCGAGAGATCGCCGCCGCCGATCGCTTCCGCGAGGACACGGTGGTGCTCTGCCCAAGCCGGGCAGACCACCACCGTATGCTCCACCGTGTCCTCCGGGCGATCCACACAATTGTGACACCCGGGCGTTTCCTCCCGCTTTATCCGGAACAGGTACCTCCCGAAGCACCCGTGTCTGGTGAGGACCTGCGTCAGGCGGAAGGCGAGGACGCCCTGGCGCCTCTAAGTGTGACCTGCCCAGCCTTGCTTATTGATACGAGCTACGGGCGTCCGTGTCAAAGGGAAAACACCTCAAAACCTTGGCCAATTTCTAGTGAAATATTTACAACAAAACTACAGTGTGAGTCTTTATAATGTGCACATATCGAAATGAGGGAATCTATGCTTAATTTTATCGACGGAAAAAATGTTAAAAAAAATCTAAATATTTATTAATATTTTTTATGGATTTTTAAAAAAAATTGTTTGCTTTTGTGACCCCAGTGTATACAAAACTGTGTAACTTTTAAACTAAACGATTTATCACGATGAAACAAACTCCATAATGTTTGGAAGTAATTAGGTGTCGTCATAAAATAAAAATTATGGAAAAAAAATAGCCATAATCAAATATAAACATTTTTTTTTGGCAAAAATCTGATTTTTTTTCATTAATTTTTACAAAAATTGTAAAATTTCTCAATAACATGCCCCCATCACCTTCTTTTTTTATAACTTTAAGTTATTCTTCATTGTGTTAGGAACCTAACGGTAAAAATTGCATGTTTTTAACTCAACCCCAACATTTTTTATCAAATATCAAAGAAAGGCCCAACGCATAGCTACGCACATTGTTTAGCAGGTAGATAAACTTTTTTTTGTTAACTTTGTTGTGAATGCGCGCGGGTCGTTTCAAAGATGGCACTCCGAACGCGGAATCGTATTGTTCTCATAAGGGTGGTTTGTTTGGGATGATAATTAATGCAAAAGAGTTCAATTGAAACCCATTTATTATTAAATACAAAATTTAATGCATCAGGTTCTCAAAATGTCCACCTCGTTGTTGTAAACACAAAGCCGCGCGAATTAGAATTTGGTGTGTCGCTCTCCTTATCATTTCGGGATCATTGCGAATATCATTCGCACAGTTTATTATGCGGTCACGCAAATCGGCCTCACTGTTGATGGGGGTACTGTAGACGCGTTGTTTCATGGTCCCCCATAGGAAATAATCAAGGGGCGTCAAATCGGGTGAACGCGCAGGCCACCCTACAGGTCCTTGCCGGCCGATCCATTTGTCATGATAATTTTCGTTTAAAAATCTTCTTACATTTGTAGCGTAATGGGCAGGACATCCGTCCATCTGAAGAAACATCCTTTGACGCACAGCCAGTGGGACATCTTCCAATAACTGAGGCATATCATCTCTCAATAGACTTAAAAATCTTTCACTAGTCAACGTTCTCGGCAATATGACTGGTCCAATCAACATGTTATCGATAAGACCAGCCCAAACATTTATCGAAAATCTTACTTGGAAAGTAGATGACCGTTTCAGTTTCGGGTTTTCACCTGCGCGGCACCATCTGTGTAAATTTCGACAGTTAGTAATACCGTCTCTAGTGAATGTCGCTTCGTCCATCCATAGTATTTTTCTTGGAAAGTTTGGGTTTGCTCTGGTTTTTCTTTGAATCCATGTGGACATCACACACCTTGGACGCCAGTCTACGTCTTCATGTAGATGTTGCACCCTTTGATAGTGATAAGGATGCAATCCTTCTTTCTTTAAAATACGCCACACTGATTTTTGGGATATTCCGTGACGAAGAGCCAGTCGTCTAGTACTTATGGATGGATCAGCAAACAAATCACTTAATACTGCTTGTTCAGTAGCCGCATCAATAATTACTTGAGGTGGCTCGCGACGATCTCTACTTGATCCAAGTCCAGTGATCGACAACCTTCTGTGAACTTCCTGGAAGTTTCGGGCAGATGGCACTGGTTGCCTGTTAGGATACGCAGCTATGTAAGCCGCGCGCGCAGCTCTGGCACTTCCTTGTCCCACTCCATAATAAAAATCTATGTCGGCGATGTGTGCCGGGGAAAATTCACTTAAACGCGGCATCATGTAGCAGCGAACGAAAGTTATGAAAGTCCAGCGAACGAAAGTACCGAAACACATGTAGCAGCGGCGAATAATTCGGAGCGACTGCCAGTCTGACATCTGTCATAATTCAAGTTCCTTTGGCTGGCCCTACCTCCCCGACCTGCGCACATTCAAAAGAAAGTTTATCTACCTGCTAAACAATAGCTATGCGTTGGGCCTTTCTTTGACAGTTGATAAAAAATGTTGGGGTTGAGTTAAAAACATGCAATTTTTACCGTTAGGTTCCTAATACAATGAAGAATAACTTAAAGTTATAAAAAAAGAAGGTGATGGGGGCATGTTATTGAGAAATTTTACAATTTTTGTAAAAATTAATGAAAAAAAATCAGATTTTTGCCAAACAAAAATGTTTATTTTTAAATGTGGCTATTTTTTTTCCATAATTTTTATTTTATGACGACACCTAATTACTTCCAAACATTATAGAGTTTGTTTCATCGTGATAAATCGTTTAGTTTAAAAGTTACACAGTTTTGTATACACTGGGGTCACAAAAGCAAACAATTTTTTTTAAAAATCCATAAAAAATATAAATAAATATTTAGATTTTTTTTAACATTTTTTCCGTCGATAAAATTAAGCATAGATTCCCTCATTTCGATATGTGCACATTATAAAGACTCACACTGTATTAACGAAGTACTTATTACTTAGGTATTACAAACAAATATTCCAGTTTTTACTTAAAACTAGAAATTACGAAATAAAAAAGTAATTTAAACAAATTAAATCGACTTTAAAAATAAATTTACTCAAGATTATGAAAAATTTTATTTTCGGAAGCCGGTGGCAAAAAATTAAAATACAGATCCCAAGACAACGACTTCCGAAATTAAAGTTATTTCATAATTTAGAGTTACTTTATTTCGTAATTTTACTTTTTTGAGTTATATTATTTACTTTTTTATTTCGTATTTTTAGTTTTAAGTAAAAACTGGAATATTTGTTTGTAATACCTAAGTACTTAGTTAATAGTTTTGTTGTAAATATTTCACTAGAAATTGACCAAGGTTTTGAGATGTTTTCCCTTTGACACGGACGCCCATAGCTCGTTTTTAAATTACTATTTTTTTAATCTAGCGATGACGATTTCAATTTCGAAATCAATCCAATTAATTCAATTAACCGATCCGTAGGTCAAAGGATGATCATCAGAGTTAGCAATGGCCTTTTGAAAATTATAAACTATTCCCAAGACTACGTCGCATCGCTAGGCGACCACCCCGTTTTTTGCCGCGAGTCAAAGGTGACTTATTATACAGAAGCAGTTCCTCATCCATGTATGGCATGCCCGTTATCCAAAACGTCACAGTGACAAGTCGCCTCTTGTATACGGATGTCGGTCTCCGCTAGACGTGCAGCTGATTTATTACCACTTTACTCGTACCCATGTTGGTTCTCCTGACAGCTGGCTAGATTAAAAAATAGCCCGTCTCCATCAAGACGAGTGTTCGCTGTTCCGTCAATTTCCTCTGTGATCATGAATGTGTGATCTGATTACGCTTGTTCTTTTTGTTCTCGTCCATATACACGACAGTTTATTGACAATGCTATGGACGTATGTATTTTGTACCTATGTTAGAAAAAGATTGGATTATTATTGGCTTTAGGTTCGCAGCCGTCATTGACAATTTTTCTAATAGATTTTTTTTAAGCTGACCTTTAGTGAAATTCTGATACGTTGCCACTTTAAACTAGTCAAATTATAATTTAATATTAATTGTACCTAATAGTGGAAGAATTATGCCTAAAGCTCTTGGACGTCGTCAGTCTACGAGGAGTCTCGGAGGCTTATATTGATGTGAGCGAAAAGGGAACTTTGGGAATGCTCCTAAAACCCATTATAATCTAGACTTTAGTACAGGGCAAGGACAGTGCTATGTTAATGACCCTAATCATTAGAGTCATACGCATAGGCAAATACGATACATCAAGGCCTAATGTATCGTATTTACCTTTGCGTTTAAGACTTCAACAGAAAAGTTCTGAAGTTCAAGACAGATGCGGACCCAAGGATCGATTGGCGATCTAAATAAGGATCGATAATGAGTACTTTGAATGCAAACGTCAGGAAATGCATTTTTTCCACGAAAAAGCTGTGCCTGAAATTTTAGCATAGTTATATGTTGTAGCCACACCTAAAGTAATCTACAAAACAAACAACCAAACTAATTGTTAGAGAGAGCTAATGAACACGCAATTTTTGGAATAAACATGAACCTAGTAACGAAAACAACTGGCTATTTCATTAACAAGTATCTACGTGCTGCAATTATAACAAAATGCTTTCCAGACCCAGTCCACACGCCCCACCCAATTGTTTCAGTGAATTATTTATTTATTACCGCTTCGGGTCTCGGCACAGAGGGACTATTATTGAATTCTATTTTGGAACTCAGACACTTCCAAGAATTTGCAATATGACTTATCATTTATGGAACATGAAGGTTTTTCATTCTATACTGTTTCACTATTTGTGTATCAGACGACAATAGGTTCGTTTATATCCAAGAGCTGTTGTTAGGACTCTTTGGCTCTTTTATACATATAGTTCTAATGAGCTATGATTGGGAGTTATAATTAAAAGCTCTTACATAAGAACTTTCAGCTCTTCATCTCTAACAAGCGATAGTTTTCTCGCCAACTCCCTTAAATATCTGTATGTTTCAACTTTTGCCGTCTTCTGCAATGCAATATTCAATCAATTTTATGCATAACGTCTTTATAGTCCATTCTTATTCTGTCTAATGAAAACTGTAGTCAAGCACAGACGGCCTTTACACCCATTGAGCGAGAGAGGACGCGCAACGAAGCAAGAGGTGTGCACTGCCTCGGGGACGCCTCAAAGACATTAATCCTGGGTATAGACTATACAGATGGGAGTGATATTAGGGACTGGGTCTTATGTATACGTATAGGGTTGCCAGGTCGTCTAACCTAATAGCCGGACAGACCAGCCAGTTTGGCCGGACATTTGGGTAAAAAAGCCGGACACCCTAAATTATTAAGGATTTTGTGTCTTAGTAATAACTCGACAAAATTGTTTTTACGTAAAACTAGGATTTTTTATCATTTACCATAAAACTTCTTAAATTCTAATGAAATAAAATAAAATGTAATAACGTATCAGTCTTTATTACTACTAATCATTCATTAATATTATTATTTCCCAAGGAAAAACACAAAAATAAAATTAAGAAAACAAAACAAAACTTCTTCACTAATGAATAAAAAACATTCATCTGGCCATTTCATTTAATTTTTCGATCATTCGGTAGGCGAGTGACAGATGCTGAATACTGAAATCCAATATTTGATTGATTCACTAATGAATAAATTTTTAACTTTTCATTTATTTTGTGTTCAGACATTTCACTCAAGTGAAAGATGCCGAATGAAAAAAAAACCGGCCAAGTGCGTGTCGGAAGAACAATGAAAGGTTTCATTGTTGGCATAAATTTATCCCAAGAACAAACTTAACATTGTTGTTGAAAAACCTGTTCTCTCATACATTCCAACTGCAAATGTAAGTTGGTCGACTATTACTCGTGAACTTATAAAGCCTACTTAGTTGTGATAGCTTTCCTTTTAACTTCGTTGTATATACTACTACCGTGAATTTTTTCACATATCCAAAACTAACCGTTTAGCTGGCATGGGGGACACTTGACTCTAACAAAAATTTGCACTTTAAAGCTTAATATTTTAGAAACGGATCCCTTAATCGAAAAATTGTTTTCCCCAACCTGCAATATTTTTGAAATACTTATCCAACAACACCCCACACCATGGGGTAGACGAGAAAAAAAAGCTAGGAAGCTAACTTAACAAAAGCCGGACAGGCCGGGCACCGTTTAATTTGGCCGGACACACAATCAAAAAGCCTACCTATGTCCGGCTTTAGCCGGACGCCTGGCAACCCTATATACGTACAGTGTTCTGTATATAAAGGAAGGGCTGGCTAATTTTGGAACTCTGCCGATGCCGGATTTAAAGATGAAATAACAAGGCGTTCTAACTTTGAAATAGATTCAGCGATTCTGATAAAATAGTAGATTGTTTGCTAAGGGAGCAAACGACTATTTTAAAGGCAAGAGTTTCGTTTGAATCTAGAGCGGAGCGAAGGATTCTAGAGTAGAATCCTGAATGCAGTGAGGGATTCAAAGTACGTCACTCGAGCTTAAAATAGTGTTGCTCCCGAGGTGGACACTACTTTTTATCACCCTCTATGACAAAATAAGTAAGTGCAACTTATGAGTAAGAATAGTACGTTTATTTATTTACATACAATTAGGAACATATCATAGAAATAATATTTTTTTTATAAAACTAAGTTAAATCCGAATTAGAGTAAACAATTACGAACAAAGGCGGAATGAATTTCGCGCGTTTTTATTTATTCACATTTTTTTTTTAATTTGGCTCACGCGCGGTTTACTTTATCAAACAGCCTGTAAGTACTTGTTCATAAAATGTTCGTGATTGAGCTCTTTGGTGATTGGAACTTTTACTAACAATATCCACATTCCAAATTCAAATCACTTTTGGTCCCTAGGGAATAAAGAACTATTTTGGTCCCTGTATACGAAGAATAAACTAGCGCTTTTTGAATAGATGTGATAAAAACATTCTTTTTAAAGGTAACTAAATTGCAGCTGGAAACTGAACTTACATTGCTTAACAAATAAACAAAGCAAACAGTACGTAATTTCCTTCAAAAAGTTTACAAATGGTTGGCATTCGTATTGAATGATAAATTACAGAGTAATTTCAATGAACGATGCCGATCGTTTACTAAACGCTACAATTTTACCGTCGAGCACATGGTCATAACCGGTGACTAACGATATGAATTCAATGATAATGTCATTGACATTTACTATTTATCGCTTACAATGATAATAATTTGTCGTCGAATTTCGTAAACAATAAACATTTAATGTTGACACCGATTGAATTGTCATTAGAAGATAGATCGTGGAATGAATGTTAAGAAACACAAGACAGGTTAAATTGCTTGTAGACACTTTCTAAATTAATGATAGTAAAGTAATTTATTTGGCGATTTCTAATTTGACAGATAAGTAATGGGCAGTGATCGGAATAGGTAGTGCTAATTTGCCTAAACTTCGAGGAAGGAAGTAACACAGAGTGGATAATACCTTTTTTTTTTTTATTTGAGATAGGTTTGCTCGTGACTCTAGTCTAGGTCAGAGATGACAAAGACAAAATCGACGATGGAGCGAGCTTACCCAGAAGAGGCCTGTTCACTCTCACTTTGAAGAGATCGGGGTTGTATGCGTTCGGAAACACAGACGCAGGTAGAGAGTTCCACTCCTTTGCTGTGCGCATCACAAAAGACATTTGGAAACGCTTAGTCCGAATTGGTGGAATAGCAACTAGGTAAAGATCGTAACCTGCAGTGCGTCTAGATGTCCGAAGGTAGAAGGGGGCCGGCGGAATGAGGTCGTGGAGTTCTTGAGCACACACACCGAAGTATAATTTGAATTGCGTGAATAACATTAGCTATGCTGATGCTAATGATGATATGGTGCTGCTGAGCCCATCTATCGGTGCAATGAGAAAGCTCCTTAAAATGTGTGAAAGTTATGCAGTGGCTCACGGGCTCAAATACAATACCGATAAGAGTGAATGGTTGGTTTTTAAATCAGGTAATTTAACCTACAAACATCTGCCTGAACTCTCACTCTCTGGGTCTCCTATAAGTCGGGTTTCGAAGTTTAAGTATTTGGGCCACTGGGTCACTGATGACTTAAATGATAATGTTGACATAGACAGGGAGCGCAGGTCGCTGGCTGTCCGTTGCAACATGCTGGCCCGCAGGTTTGCACGCTGTACTGAATCAGTTAAGATAACGCTTTTTAAGGCCTTCTGCCAGTCGCTTTACACGTGCAGCCTGTGGACCAAGTATACCCAGCGGGCATACAGCGACTTGCGCGTCCAGTACAATAACGCATTCAGGGTGCTTTTGGGGTTACCGTGGCGTTGTAGCGCGTCAGGGATGTTCGCGGAAGCGTGCGTTGACGGGTTCGCTGCGATCATGCGGAAGCGATGCGCTTCCATGATGGCGCGCTTGCGCTCCTCCTCCAATGGCATCCTGAATGTGTTTACAGACCGGTGGGACTCTCCTCTCTTACGAAGGTGGGTAAGTCTTCATACTCACTTATCCAAATAGGCGGTGTACCATTGAACGAACAGTTCAATGGTACACTACCTACTTGTTTATTATTGTAAAAATTTAATACTAACATTAGGCTAAGTTATACTAACAATATATGGAATTGTAATTCTGAAATAAAATATTTGAATTTGAATAATCTGTAGAAGACCGACAAGCAGGCAACCTCCTCAACTCGCAACTTTATTTGTAGTTACAAATTATTGATTTGAAAAATCATAACTTTTTTAGGGTTACACACACGCACATACATTTATATCTATAATTTTTATTGTGTACATAGTAAAGAGTATTCTATATATCTATAAATAAAGTCCAATAAATAATTCGTGGTTTTTAAATCCCGGGATTTAAACGTCATTAAAATTATTCCAGGATTAGATGAGGTATTATCCACTCTATGTTACTTACTTCCTCGAAGTTTAGGCAAATTAGCACTACCTATTCCGATCACTGGTAATGGGGCAGACGATGGTTAGCCCGTTAGGACCAAGATGTGATTTTTTGACGACTTTTCGTTAGCTGATTATATTATTAGCAATTATTAAAATAATAGGTTCTGTATGTGGACCCTGCTTTGGGATCTTTGCTGACAGCTTAGCTTCGTAGCATAATGCACAGTAATAGTAGGTATTCCCTAAGAGCTCTAGCGCCATAAGAACGCACGTCTGAAAACCTATTACTTTATTTTGATATAAAAATATCATAAGCGGATATTAAAGTTATCTGTTCATAGCTTTTAAGAAAAATGGATCATTGCCTCGTTAGATATTACTTATACACTTTTTATCAAAAAAATCGAAACACTTCTCAAGTTAATGTTTTTAATGACATTAGAAAAATATTGTAATATACGGAAAAAATTAAAATGTCATATAACATTTGGTAATACAAGGTTTCGAATTCCGTATGTAATATTCTTGTGGTACCAATTACCAATCCACGTTCCTTCAATATTCGTCTAATTGTAGAGGTAGAGTACTCACAGTCACCCCTCGAACAACACGGAGCTGTTGCTGCAGTTCAAAAGCGTCAAGGCGTCGATTTTGCAAAGAAACTGTTGCAATAAATCTCCCGATAGCGTTTGTACACTCTATGAATAGACGAGAGGCTTAGCTGTAGTTTTGCAGCCCCAACACGTTGACTAAGACCCAAATCCAGCAACACCACTACTTGGGTGGCTTCTGCGGGCGAAGTATCCATGTGTGGTGAAAAAGTCTTGTTAACAGATGTCACAGAGCCTAATAATCAAATTACATACAGCAAGTGTTAAAGTAAATAGTTATTTTGTGTTTACTACACACCAATTAACTGTACTCCGATTAAACACGTTGCCTCAAAACAATGTTCCATTTCATTCATAGGACAAACATTCAAAAAATTAAATTCAAATTTGGAACTCTCTTACACCACTGAAAAGGCCAAACTGCCAGCTAATAAGATGATGTTTTTTTTTTAAGAATTAATCCTCTTTTTTGGTTATTTGTTGCCAGAAAGAAAATCTTGGTAGTGTTTCGATTTTTTTCGCGTTTTCAGGTTTGGTCCCATAGTAAAAGTTGTTCATAATGATGAGTACAATGACCCCTTAAGAGGTTGCGCGCTATTTAAATTACACCTTGTATAGTATAGTTAGTATAGTATAGCTACAGATTATACCTAGTCTTGCCATAAATACTGAAACAAAAAAAAATTCTATTGCAAATAACATTTATTACTTTTACAGTGTGTTAGTATAATACATAAATATAAAACAATTTAAAATATAAAAAGCTTATTCGAAGTGGTCTCCATTGGCTGCAATACAGTCCTTTAAACGTTGAGGCCAGTTATCAATAGAAGCACGCACTCTTTCCATGGGAAAATTCTTCACTGCCAATCGTACGGATTGTTTTAGGGACTTCAAATTATCATGGCGTTTAGAGCAAATTGTACTCTCTAAAACTGACCATAAGTCATAATCCAGCGGATTAAGATCGGGACTAGACGACGGCCAGTCTTCAGCTCTGATGAAGTCCGATACGTTCGTTTCCAACCAAGACTGCGTAGACCGAGCTTTATGACCCGACGCCGAGTCTTGCTGGAAGGAACATTCTTGGTTATTGAACATGGTGTTGTTAAGGGGCTTCACTACCTTCTTAAGAATGGTATCTTGATACACTTGTGCCGATGTTTTGATACCTTTTTTACAAAAATATGGCTCAGTCACTCCTTCATTGCTAATACCCCACCAAACCGTGGATAACGGTGTGAGTTTCACATTTATATAATATCTTTGTTTATATTATTTGCGCAGATATAATGTGTTACTGTTTGTTTGTCCCAAATAAATAAATAAACCATCACTGAAGTCGGATAGTTGCACTCTGTTGACTAATTGGGAAACTTCCTTAGAGCTTTGAGCATAAATACGGTCATTTTGTTTGTTAAAATGTTGCTCAATTGTAAAAATTTGCTCATCCGTAAACAAAATTTTTCTGTAACCTCCCTTTGCGTACCGCTTCAGTAGTTGTTTCGATTTTACCACCCTATTCTTTTTTAAATTATCAGTTAAGAAATTACCAGTACGTCTCTTATAGGCTGCAAGTCCTAAGTCATCTTTTAAAATACGTGACATGGTTCTAGGTGCTATCTTCATCTCCCGAGATAAAATCTTTTGCTTTCGGACAGGATTTCTTCGAATTCTTTCACTTACTGCTTTGACCACCTTTTTCGTACGAACACTACGTGAACGGCCAGATCTTTTTCTGTCACAAACAGAGGAGGTCTCTTTGTACCTATTAATAGCCCGGTACACAAACATTTTACTAATACCAAGCGTATGGAGAGTTTTAAAAATTGCATTTGGCTCCATACCTACTTTGTTTAATGCAATCACAGCGATTCGGTTCTCTTTATCACCCCACTCCATTTTAATATCGCAAAATATTGTACAATGTATTGGCGCCAAAATGAGAAGACTCAATGAACAATCATATAAAAATAACAAATTCCAAATTCAAATGTAATATTTTGTTTATTTTTAATTATAACAGTATTTATGGCCAGACTAAGTATATATATATACAGTGGATTTCGGGTATAACGACAATGAAGGGACCACTCTATTTTCGTCGTTATATCCGGAAGTCGTTACAGGCAAAGGTAAAGAGATACAGACACGTACACATGTGTAGTTTATATTCATTTATTATTGAAAATATTTGCACACATAGTTATTCACCGGTACATTTAAAAAAATGTGTAATATTAGTTTGCTTCAATTTATTTTTTTGTGCTAGTGTACGCTGTAGGGTGTATTCTATTTTCATTACTTCTTCAATATCTATAATATCCTTTCCATCACCAAATAAACAGTATCTTTTAAGCTTTGTTACAACACCTAACACATCCTTAGTTGTAGGAATCTCACCTTCCTTGCAATCTTCTTCTTCCTCCTCATTTTCCTCATCTTGCGTCGTATGTGATGGAACAACAGTTTCAACAATTTCACTATCGGACAAATCGCTAGTAGTGATAAGTTGACTGTCAATATCAACATATGTTGCCCAGTCCGCAACATTTGTTCCGCTTGATGATACTGTAGTCAGTTGTGCCAATGGTATGTCCAATTCATCATCGGAGTCGTCGTCAATTGTTGTGATAGCCGAAGATTTACGGAACCCAGCGTGTAGAAAACACTTTTTGATCGTATCTGGAGTCACCCGAGCCCATGCCGTAGTTACCATTTCAATGGCATCTAAAATATTAACGGAAAACGGGCCTGCCGAGTTTTCAATGTCGTTCATCATTTTCTGTACTAAAATCTTCCTATAATGACTTTAGAGGGTTTTAATTATCCCTTGATCAATCGGTTGAATCACTGATGTAGTGTTTGGTGGTAAAAATGCCAGTTTTATGTTGGTCAAATTCTCTATTTTAGGATGAGCTGGGCAATTGTCAATAAATAAAATGATCTTCTTTTTGTTATTTCTTAACTGGGAGTCCCATTTGCGTAGAACTTTTTCGAAAATCTCTGAAGTCATCCAGGCCTTTTTGTTTGCTTCGTAATCAACTGGCAAAGATTTAACATTTTTGAAACATCTGGGTTTTTTTGCCTTGCCTATGACCAATAATTTTCTTTTTTCCCCTGCCATACTTGATGCAACAAGCACGGTGATTCTATCTTTTGATAATTTTCCACCAACGCACTTTTCCCCTTTAAATTTCAAGGTTTTGTCAGGAGTTAACTTAAAAAACAAACCTGTCTCGTCAGCGTTCCATATTTGGCTATCAGTATAACCTTCAGTCAATTTTGGGAAAACTGTTTTTAGCCAGTTGTCACAGTCACTTTGCGATACACTAGCGGCTTCTCCACAAACTTTGCCTACTACAATATCGTGTCGTTGACGAAATCGGTATATCCAGCTTTCCGAACACTCAAAATCCATTTTTCCAAACAGTCTGCCAAATTGATTAGCCTTTTCTTGCAGCAGACGACCGCTCAAAGGTACGTTTTGGCTTCTTTGGGCTTTGAACCACATTAGAAGGGCGTTTTCGATATCTTGATGCGTCGGTTTGCGGTTTTTCTTAATTTTTAAGGATTTGGATTCAAAGCATTCTAATATTTTATCACGGTTTTTCCACATCGTAGATACTGTTGAATGGGAAACTTTGTACTCTTTGCACAAATCAGCATTGTTTTCACCGTTTTTCAATTTTGAAATGATTTCCGCCTTTTCTTTAACAGTGGATGTGCGTCTAGCAGCCATACTTATTCAAAAGTTTACTAAACCCAGTTGCTACTCAGAATATCACTTTGTAACTGAACCATAAAAGCTCCGAAACGTACACGCTTCCCCTACCTACTTAGTTGATATCTATAAACAAAAGGTAAAGGTCTCCACACTTGCTGACCATCTGTGTGCAATGGATGTAAACAAAAGATAAGAAATGTTTGTGAAAGAAAAAAATCTTTGTGTCTTTGGCGGCCGACTCCGGTCGCAATATCTGCATGGGATTTCTAGGAATTTGTTACAAATGATTCATTAAAAACAGTCGCTACACCCGAACTCGGCGTTACATCCAAAGTCGCTATAGCCACATGAATTTTGTACTAAAGTATGCTTTAAATTCAAGGGACTTAGATTTAACGTCGCTATAGGTAAATGGTCGCTACAACCAAGGTCGTAATAAATGAAATCCACTGTACTATAAATACAGATTACCCAATAGTAATTCTGTTTCAGTATTTTTAAAACTTTCGTTAATACCTTTTTTGAGATCTCTAAATCCAGCAACTGTTCCCATTTCCTTTTTTTTCCTATTTCCTAAAACCTTCTCTTTCATTTTCAGGTCGCAAAACAGAATTCTAAGAAACCTTGGCTTCGGCAGGTAAATAAGTAAAATATTCTCCATTCACTAAGAATTAATTAATTGGAATACAGCTACTTACGTAGAAGGTAGAAGCTAAAACAAATACCTGACAACAATATAGTTCAATGAAGGATGTTTAATAATAATAGCGACAGTCCTTGTTTAAGCGGGCGCAGATACAAGAAGGGGGGGGTGGCAGCGGCTGCAGTTGCCCCCCCCAGGCTTCGACAAAGCTGAGTCTAAAACTCTAAATTAGACATAAACATACTTTTATAACCTATATTTTTACTTTATATACAGTATATTACTAACAACAACATACTACGATAATATAGATAAGTAGTCATCCTCGAAAAGAGGGCACATTCTCAAGTTTACGGAAAATAGGTGCCGAATGTTTTTATAAAGGGCGTTCAAAGCTTGAGAAACTCCCTCCTCCCTCAGACAGGAACATTTGCATTTGCCCCCCCCCCCCCCCCCCCCCTGAGCGAAAACCTAGTCCCGCGCCTGTGTATAAGTCTTAAGTCCTAAGGCTTCATGTACTAGAAACAAGGTTGCTGGCAGGAAGTGGCTTGTTATGTTTAAGACCACGTCGACCGTTTAGGTCATTCAGATGTGGCACCACTTCGTGCAGATTTAAATTAGTCCTTTGTGTGGGTGTTCAATAGGCAAAGATGGATTACCTAAATTGGATTTAAATTTTCCGCTCACGAAGTCACGATTGAGGAGGATGTGGGAGTTTGTTACTTTTAACAGACAGCTTTAGAGTCCTTTAAGAGAAGAGTGTTTTTTGAAGATACTGTATCTCTCCCATCTTTCTATTTTGAGTTTCGCCACATCTAGGCGGCGTAAGGCCCGGTCTCCACCGAAGCGGAGACGAGACGAGAGGAGAGGAGATGTGTATTTAAACAACCAATAGAATTTCGTTATGTATGTAATACCACTAAGCGGAGATGTATCATATTTGTATGGCGTGATCGAAGCGAAGATGTGACCGACGCGACGTTAGTTCCCCCGGCGTCGCACAACCCGTCAGCCGCTCTAGCCAGCACACATCTCCGTTCTAGTCTAGCCAGTACGCATCTTCGCACAGCTTCAGTTGATACACCCTAGATAAAGACATCGCTTCTCGTCTCCGCTTCGGACATCTCCGCACATCTCCGCTTTGGTGGGGTCTGGGCCTCCGTTACCTATCTTCAACACCAACGGATAGAATCCAAACCTTATTCATATTTGAAGAACTCAATCACCCAGATCCAACCCAAAATATCTGACATTTCGTTTTTTCTTGCCCTTAGGGCCTCCGTTTATTGGCACAACAGACTTCAGAAGTGAGGTCCGACTTTTATCTGCTTCCAAAATGGGCCGGGGGTTTTTATCAACACGTGAAGGTGAAGCATCTCAAATTCTCAAATATTTATCGATAACCGTTCCGCTGTGGGTATATAATATAAGAAGGGTCGAGATGTGTAGCACCGGGTCAACAAGACCGAAGATGCAGGGTCAAATTAAATTAGCTAGCGAAACTCTGCAGACGTGATGGGTACTTATCGATGCCTAAACACGATAAAAGAAAAAAAATTGGGTTCAACGACCGCTATTAGTGTTGTTGCTTGAAGTATGTATGAGTTAAGGAAGTCAGTTTTTGTTTTATGGTGTTTAGATCGATACCCATTACGTGTGTGAAGTTTACACAAAAAACTAATTTTCCAAGTAACTACACTATATATAGTTACGGTCGTTCACCCAAAAAATAATTATCATAAAATCTTTCTTGTTTTTTAGGGTTTCGTACCTCAAAAGGACGAAACGGAACCCTTATAGGATCACTGCGTTGTCTGTCTGTCAGTCTGTCAGACCCTTTTTCTCAGGAACGCGTGGATGTATCAAGTTTAAATTCATATCATATACGTAAGTCTATGGTTCCTTCGAGCTCTAAAAACATCAAGCTTCTAAGTCAACACAATAAAAAATACGGCCATTTATGCGATATATTTTGATACTCGCAAATAAATGTAAATGTTTAGATATCGATACCCATGACGTCTGCGGAGTTTCGCTAGCTAATTTAATTTGACCCTGTATCTTCGGTCTTGTTGACCCGGTGCTATTTGACCCTGTAGTTACACAACCTACTCAATCCACTATTGTTGCCTTTAATAATAAGTCATTCAAATATTTAATTAGGGACATGCACACGGTTGAGATATTTACTGGTGTACGTAACTCCAGCAGGAAAGTAGCTCCTAGAGTGATTTGAATGGAACGTATAATTAGTGCGTGTTCTGCTGTAAATGTGCGCCAAATAAAAAATTTGTGCGCTTTGTCGTTTTGGAAACAAACGGAAAAAACGATTCTTGCTGGAGTAACGTTGCTCCAGCAGGAAAATTCTAAACAAATGATCGGAGAGAGAAATATCGTGCATGGGCAGAGAGCTTATATTTGTGTACCGAAAATATAATTTGTGCGTCTTCAGGTTTTCGAGATATTGTAATTCCTGCTGGAGTAACGTTTTGCAGAATCGTGTATCTCTAAAACTATTGTATGTGCGCCTGTAGAATAAACATACACGAGTAGCTCTTAAATTGTGCGTATTTGTGACAGAATTAGATTTGAGAAAATATTTATAATTTTTAAGTAATCGCACTTTTTTGAAAATCGAAAAAATGCCGCAGCGCCTAAATGAGAAAACGTATAAGCTCGCTGAAAACTGTATTTGGTCCTTCTTAACGCTTATAATAACCATAAAAAGTTTCAAAAGTGTACATGCATGCGTTATCGAATAAAGTCAAAACGCAGGTGTCAACTTTGATGGCAAAATACAAAAAACCGGCTCAGCCCAAGATGTGTAGGTGTAAACCAAAAACAGTACAGTACATTCAGTATTTTGTGTGTGAACGAAGGTCATACATCCATCCATCTCTGGGCATTCCACTACTGGAATGCCCAGAGATGCTCTTTAGAAGCTCGTATGCAAGGAACCACGGTTTTTGGCGGATTGCTTATCAAAACAATGATTATTATTATGATTGTGGGTGAAGAAATGTGGGAATCCACTACTTATGTCATATTTCTGCAACATCCCTCAGATATATCCTGCACCTTAATTGCGTAATACACTTACAGTAGGAATCGATATCATTTTGACAGTTCAACACCATTCATTGCGTTATT
The DNA here is from genome assembly GCA_947568875.1 of Fissipunctia ypsillon. Taxonomy (NCBI): domain Eukaryota; kingdom Metazoa; phylum Arthropoda; class Insecta; order Lepidoptera; family Noctuidae; genus Fissipunctia; species Fissipunctia ypsillon. The sequence goes on along the minus strand of OX387660.1, from coordinate 16,817,776 downwards.
TACGTTGTTGAGTAGACAAATTCGAACATGAAGCAATGGATTAGCAATATCCTTCAAAATCATTCAGATTGTGCTTGATAGTGTGTTACGCAATTAGGGTGCTGTTCTGTACACCAGTCGGGCGAGATCATAGTCCGGTTATATTAGGGCTATGAAGCACCGGGTTACTAGGTTGTGCAGCTGTCAAGCTAACTTATATACATTTTTATATTATTGCCGCGTCGCCATTGTCGTCTAATAGGCTCACGTTAAGCTGGCTGTGCAAGTGTGCAGTGTGGTTGCCTGGTATATTTTATCTACAATATTTATCAGCTTACTTATGAAAGTAGAGGTTAGGTTTTTAAGTAGCCTAACGGCTATCGTCCATTATTAAAAGTCGCTGCTTTCGGAAACTTAAACACAACGCAGTTCTCGGTGCTTAGCCTTTACGTTTTACAAAGCTAACGATAATAAACTTCCTGCTTCAAATGTCGGACAAAATACGTACTTATGCAGTTTCTCTCACTTTGTCATCACACTTCACACTAATAATATATTATATTATAAAAGCGAAAGTTTGTGAGTGTGTGCGTATGTTTGTTACTTCTTCACGTAAAAACTACTGAACGGATTTGGATGAAATTTGGCATACAGATAGTTTATAACCCGGATTAACATATAGGATAATTTTTATCCCGATATCCTTACGAGATCGAGACTTATGCGGGTGAAACCGCGGGGCGCTGCTAGTTTGTACATAAAGACTATGAATGACAACTCTGTATTTCTTCCCCAATCTTTTTGCTCATTTTGCTACTTACCGCCACCAAGGACCAAAGCTGCGTTGTTATTATATTCATTAGCTTTTTTCTTTTTTTTGTGGATGGGAAATCATCAAATGACTTTTCCCGCTCTGGGCGGAGCGGGAGGGCGTGTCAGACTTACAGACTAAAACCCACCCGTGTACCTTCAGTTGCCTGTGCCAGGCTGCCAGGGGCCACGGTAACCCTTTCGAACATCCCGCGATGTTATATTCATTAGCTGAACCAGTGGTCTCGAACCTACCGATTTTTCGGTATTTCTACCGATATGGGCTCTCGTTATAAATTAGTCTGTAAGTTTTTTTTTTTTCAATAAATAAACGAATTTGATTGAATATTGTATTTTTTTTGTCAAATACCGATTTTGGGTACAAATATACCGATTTTAGCCGATCTCGCTCTATGACGTTCGAGACCTATTTTTCTACACAAAATCCATATACGTGACTCCTCCCTCTGTGAGTGCGGATTGGAGGAGGGCACCCTGGACCACATATTTTTTAAATGCTCCAATAACATCCCTCCTCTAAATCTATATAGTCGTCTTCCTAAACTTAATATCCCTCTTCCAATTAATTTCGTCTCCCTCTTAACATACTCCTCTCCAGAACTCCTTGTGGCGCTAATGATTTTCATCCGCCACAATAATATAAAATTATGATCTATTTCCTTATATATTCTGTCTGTGTGGGTGTGGTATACGTATTAAGTGTTCTAACAATTTACAATATTTTATATGTATTTTTATCTTTTCGTACTAACCTCACAAGATCCACATTAAGCCCAACAATATCGTCGTAAACTTTTGAATATATAATTTTTTTTTTTTTTTTTTACAACAATGCACACTTGATTTCCATTTCACTCTAGACATTGGCAGAATGGTCGACATCGGCTTTGCTTGCCATAAGAAGAAATAGAATAGAATAGACGTTCGAGACCACTGAGCGGAACAATTAGTTTGCCCTAATTGTAAACCGAGCAGCGGGGCAATTGTGTAACACACAGTAGGAATCGGTTTCATTTTGACAGTTCAACAACATTCATTGTGTTATTTACGTTGTTGAGTAGACAAATTTTTCGAACATATGGAACAATGGAGTAGCAATTTGCTTCAACATCATTACGATTGTTTTTGGTAGTGTGTTATGCAATTAGGGTGAAGCTCTTTTATCAGTCATTATGATTTTACGCGAAACGGTTTTAAAACTTCGCGAGCGTGGTTAAGATGCTATCGTCTCACTGTGTCAAGTTTTGCTTTTGCACTCTTGTCTGAAGTGTCGAATAGGCTTATTTTTGGTCGAAGACGTAAGCCCATAAAAGCATTGTCTTCGGATGATAACAACGCATTCAAAGTTCATTTTAGCTTGACACTATCTGCGATTACAAAGTTATGCATTGCCTTCCTTGAGTAAAGGCACAGATTGTGTAATAGTGGCAAAGGTTACCAGAATTTGCGACTTAATAGATTCTCTAATAGACATCTAATGTATTTGAATAACTCTGCTCATTAAGGTGGAAAAGCTGCTTATTATTTTTTACTAGTAAAAGCATTAGGTACTGCTTTGTCTAGTAAAAAATAATAAGTGGCTAATATACATATAATAATGGCGTTCATACGAACGAAGGACGAACGTCCGAATTTGCAACTTTAATGTAACTTATTGCTTATCTCGTCCTCCACTCGTGCACGCTAATCCTCTTAGCAATTAATTTGATCAGCTTGTTGTACCATAAAATCTAGCTAGCGTACTACTATTACTCAAATAGGTACTACTAATGTAATACTAATATACTGACTGACTTTCTATTCATTTGCACCTTTCTAGGGGATGAAAGAACTCATAAATAGTCATATGTGTAAATGTGGGACCAAAACTGAAATAACGACCAAAAATCTCTGTTTCTTGCTTTTTCATTTGATGGGTATTTTATTTTTGCACGAAAAGACGGATTTTCATTTCATCTTTTCTTTCACTCTTAGACTTAATAGAAGTTTTTCCAATGTATTCAAAGTTAGCCTGTAAACTCCACTAAACTGAATTTGCTAAATGCGAACTAATTTTCACAGTAAAATGAAACACTTCCTGCACCGTTGCGACCGGGCAATGATTTACATATTCATCGCGAGTTCCTACTTCCCGTGGCTGACGGTGGGCACGCTATCCTGCTGGATGCTCAGAGAACTGCGGTGGGTCATCTGGCTGCTGGCAGTCCTCGGCATCACGTACCAGCAGATCTTCCACGAGAGATACAAGATGTTGGAGCTGCTCCTGTATCTGGTCATGGGGCTCGGCCCGGCGGCCATCATTGTCACGTCTAATGTACGTCCACGGCTTAGTAACGTGATATTTTTGGCACGGTCACTGCTTTGAGGATAAATCTCCACGAGGCTTGTTTGTTTCCTAATATAATTATTTCTATTTTGCGCGAAATTGCGAAATTGTATTAGTGTGATTAAATTACTAAAATTGTTTATATAACCGAATTCTTAGCGTAATGTAAATTCTCTACATAAATTCTTGAATTTTAATATATGACCGTGACATCGCGATATTTTATCGTTTACGGTCGGATATCTGTGCAATGTCGTGCAAATAAACGTGATCTATCAAGTGCAGTTGCTGTGCTGACAATATCACGTGCGAGTGAGGCCTCTCTGTTTGTGCACGCTTTGTACTTTTACTTAGGGCTCGGGTAGATAGAATGCGTGAATTGTTTTAAAATGCGTTTGGTGCACACAATTTCAATGGTCAACTACAATACACAATTTCAACGGTAGTTGACCGTTGAAATTGTTGTCATTTCAAGAATGGTTTTCAGCTGGAATGAGAAGGTTTTAAATATTCTCTCACAATAACTCTTGTGTTTTTAGTTCACAATATCTGAGTGCATTATTTTATCGATTCGAACGCATTCTCTCTGCGCGCTCTTGCCTCTACGCTTCTTGCACGTGTGTATGTTTGCTTGCTTGTTTACATTGGATTAATGTTTCTTGTGTAATAGTTGTTATTGTGGCAATTTGTTTAAAGTACTCTTCGTAAGGTTAGGGACAGAATTGGCGCAAGTTTTGTGTACAACTAACAATGCTATAAGCGTTGGCGTTTTTTTTTTTTATTTGTTTAAAAAATAATCGTGAATTCACCAGTTGGGTAAACTCGCTACAAATCTCAGAATACGGCTTCAGGTAATTTTTATTAACGGCTTCCTATAATATTACGATTCTGTAAGCGAAATACTAATGTATGCAGGGTGTATAAATTTGAAGGTGTGTAAAGTAGCTCCAGTTGAGAAAAACTTTAAAAGGTATTGGTTTTAAAAGTTTAAAGTTAAGACCGTTTACGACGTACGGCATTTCATACAAACTTTCAAGTCCTTTTTTTTCGAAATGAATGAACCGATTTTAATGAAACTTCATACGCATAAGCAGGATAGGTCTAAAAAGTTAAGAACATTTTCGAAAAATAGTGTTACAGCCAAATTCGATCGATTTTAAATTTTCCATAGATTCCCAATTATCTTTTTTTAAATAAGACATTTCGAACTTAGAATTCGCAAAAAAATCCCGAGTAAAGACCTTCCCGTATAAAGGTACATAGGTACCCGATTGGACGATTTTGTATAAGAAGGTCGAATTCTTTTTTTTGCGAATTCTAAGTTGGCTCAATAGTAGAAGTTGTTCATATTGATGGATAGAACACCCCCTTAAATTTTGTCGCACTTTTTCAAAGTCAGCCTGTAGCCACTTGAAATATCAGTTTAAAAAATCTGTTTTCATTTTTGTAAGCTTCACAGACGTGATGGGTGATCTAAAAAAAAAACTGTTTTCCTCAACACATAATTCAAGTAACAACACTAAGAGCAGTCGTCGAGCTCCCAAAAAAAACATCATTTTATTTTATCGGGTTTAGATATCGATACCGAACGCGTCTGCGGAGTTTAGCTAGCCAATTTAAAATAACCCTGTATATACTCGTATTATGCCATCTTCTGGAGACACCTGGCAACATACATGCACTGCGCACAGGTGCCCCATCAGGTCCTTCAGTCCTTCAGGCCTTCAGTCTTACTGTGGTCTTACTAGCAACAATGCTCAGGAGACTGTTGTCGCTGTCTCGCATTCGACGCAGTAGTGACGCGAATCTTTTACGAAAATAATAAAAACCTACAGTATTAAATAGAAATCCCATTATATGATAAAAATACATCTGTAGTTCTGATACGTAGTTTGCAGTATTTCTAATGGGTTTTAACATAATCATTCTCTTTTATAGTGTGTTGGGTATAAAGTTCATGACAACGCGTTATCAACCGTCCAGAGAGCTAGGTCACCTAGAAGTCACGCTAGTGCTGTAGGCATTCAACAAGTTGTCAAGTTTTCACCATTGTGCACCTGTCCCACCTCCGCGCCGACGAGGAAGCCACTAACTATCAACTATTTACTCCATCAAGAAATGTACAATCAGATGTAGATCGTGTCAGTAAAAGAGATACATATGTATATTAATAGATAGTTAATCGCTGACTGTTCACACTACCGCGGCCGGCGAGAACTCTCTCTCCACTAGTTTGTCGCAGCGATAAGAGCTATAAAAAAAAAACACTCCTTCAGCGATGCTCGCTTGGCAGTCAGAATACTCGCTAAGAGACTCGCTTGTTACATACTACATACGCATACCAGCAAGTGACTGTGCAGTCATTCTACTCGTTGCACTCGTGCTCAGAGCCCTGCGACAAAACTATCCGAACCACATACTGACTCGCTGCTCGTTGCTCGCTATCTCGTTACTAATTGCTAGCTCTACTCGCTTTTCGCTAATCGCCGGCGGTGGGACAGGTGCCTTGTTTGAAACTCTTATCTCTTGTAATGTATGAGTGACATGCAAAACCTCTTTGTGTGCTAGCTTTGAACGACCTTTATTCGAAAATGTGCAAATAATTACTTAGCTTTTATCAACTTTTCATGCGGTAAATGAGTGATAGTTATACTTATATACACTGTTACCGTACTTTCTAATACTTAAGAGTTATTTATTATTTACATTAAAGTAATTTTTTTAACTTTTTTCTTTGCAATTTACGGTGTACTGTATACTGTACAGTTTGAAATTTCCAGTTATTGACAAAAAGAATTATGCAAAGGCCAAAGCATTTCATTGTTGACCGATGGATTCATCATAGCTTATTGATTTGCAAATTTGTGTTGTGAGATTTTGTTGATTTTGTGGATTTTCGGTAAGAGTTAATATTCTAAAAATTTCCCTGAAACTGAAAACAATATTTTCATTGAAGTAGGTAATTAAATTTGGTCTTCGTAGGTGTTGCCTACGAAGAACAAAAATTGTATATCACTAGATATTTATGTGCGTTTTATAAATAGTGTTTTGTTTATATGCTGAGCTGAAACTGAATGAGAGCATTGGCATTGATTGCAGCTAGTACCTATCTACCCACCTCTGATGTAAATGTCAGTTCCGAGAAATTGCTGGCTCTGCGTGCATATGGAGCAGTCTCGTAATCTGTCAAATGTTCTATGTTGTGTGTGTGTTTGTGTTGTGTATGTGCTTGATTTCCGTATGTACGTCTTTTTCGGGTGACCACTGAAAATCAGCGCTGCGCTGTGCTGTGGGTCCCCCATAGCTCAGCATCATGTTGAGGGGAAGCTTTCTTGTCACTGTCATGACGTGCAGCTGCTGACTATTTCTGTTTTGAGCTCGTGATTATAATGTGGATCAAAAACTTGTCAATAATGTAGGGAAATTATAGGTATTTTTCAAATCAGACTGCGAACGTTCTTAAAATTACGGGAATTGCCCTCGAGAGTGTCTGTAAAATACTATAAAATAAATGTTTTCTGTGGATTCGCTAAGCATGCACTTCTAAGCTACTTGATGAATTATATAATATTTATTTTACTTTAATTTCATTCTGTTTTTTCAGCCTTTGGTGAATTTGTTTAGGAAGGTATAGTTGGATGAGTGAGACTTGCTTGTTTATTTATACTTATATCCAGAGCCAGTTTAATTGGTCAAATATTTAATAAAAATTACGAAACTTTTTTTTAATATGCATAGGTAATTAATTAGGTACCTACCTAATATCAATAAGTTAATAAAAACTTTTTTACAAAAAATAAAACCGATTTCCAAAAAAAACGTTTTTCATTTTGTAGTGTTTTTTTGGAAGTCGTTTTTTTTTTTTTTGTAAAAAGTTTTTCTTTTTCACCTTTTAGTTGTGCTAACGTGGTAAGTAGGTACCTACCCCACACAAATTCGAATACCACTACCTGCTATGTAAATTACAGTGACCGGAAGTTATTGAAACAGCATCCACATGGACTGAGTGGGAAAAATACGTACTTATTATTGAAGCGAACTCAAAAATCACCCAAACAAAGTTAATAATTTTTACATGAGACCAACTTCGAGGTACCTATACCCTCCCGAATAAAACAAGAATCGTTCAAATCGGACTACTCTGTAAAAAGTTATGCGTGGTCATATATTTAAAAAAAGAAAACATATATTACGCATCAACTTGAGAACCTCCTCTTTTTTTTCGTCGGTTAAAAACTTAAAGGTATTTGCATGAAAAATTACTCATATTCACATACTTATCACACATCGCTAACGAGTTATTACAATGAAACCTATTTTCTTGTGTACCTTGTCTATGTAATAACAATGAAACACAATGTTCGAGTATATACATTATGTAAGTGTTATGTCAGTTACAGTCCAATTCTGTAATATCCGTACTTCTCAGCTAGGTATAGGATGTAGGCGGTTATCGAACTGAGATGTTGCGTGACCAACTGGTCCACATACAGTAAGGTCAGGTCACAGTGGTACCAGGCTATACCTGTGTCACACTACTCATAAAACCATCCACTTATGGGGTATCCGTCAAGGTTTTTAGCAAATTGCAGCGTTGTATGTTGATCAAAATTAAACTAGCGATAATTGTGACGAAATAATTACTCAATTATAATAATTTAAAACATCAATATAGCTCTCAAAATTGTACTTAAGTATTTCATGGGAATAAGATTTATTTTGTGGAAATATGACGATTTACAGCAAATATAATTTCGAGAGATATAATGATGTTTTAAATGATTAGAATTAAATAATAATTTTTTCAACACACTTGTTCGTAAAATGGCTCTTATTGAGCCGCTTTTAGGTTCATAATGCAGTGTATTCCACACGCGCGCTTTTTATTTTATATTACCGCACTAGTGCGGTTATGTGCGCCACAGTTAACTATTTACTAGTCGGAGATATGCGCTTTTTAATCTCATCAAAGAGACTTTATGCCTTTTCATGCCTTCTGTGTACATACATAAAATATGATAAACTAGCTTCCGCCCGCGACTTCGTCCGCATGAAATTTCTTGTACCCCCGACCCACCCCGTCGCATCGCATCGCCTGCCCGTGCTGTTACTTCGTTTTCGCTTAGCGCTGGATCTTACTTTTTTTTTGTTTATGCGCGGCTTGTAAGGGTCTTAGCGTAATGTTACATACTCTATACTTAGTCTTCCTGAAGTATTGGGCTTTATAATACAAAAAGAACTTTTCAAATCCTACTGGTAGTGACATAGATTAGCGCGTTCAAACAGTCAATAAAAGATTAAATGTATAGGTAACTAATAGACTAAGCGATTTTTTCTTACTTTAAGCATTTTTATACCCGTCGTAATTTCTAAACGAAAGGTCTGAATTGAATAATTTAAAAAGGAATTGTACATGTACTTAATCCACCTTGATTATGAAACTATTTATTTGGATAAGGATTAAAACTATGTTTATGAAAACACCTTCGCAAATAATGCATTATTTTATAATAAATTTGATTACCATTAAAAAGTTATAGTGAGCCCACCTAAAAAGATAGACATATGCTATCCCGGACTTTTTTTACAGCTTTTTAAGAGGAACATTTTCGTCAAACATGATTTTTGCGTAACTTTAACCGTTTACGCAGCGCACGCAACGGAAGCTCTCAAAAGGAATAATTTTTTCCCGTTTTTGCAACATTTTTCATTGATGCTCCGCTCCTATTGGTCGTATTGTGATGTTATAAACCTTCCTCGATAAATTAAATGGGCTATCCAACACTGAAAGATTTTTTCAATTCGAACCAGAAGTTCCTGAGATTAACGCGTTCAACTAAACAAACAAACTCTTCAGCTTTATAATATTAGTATAGATTAACACAATATTTCATTTAATTATTTATTTTTATCAAAAACAAAATAACATTCTTTCGTGTTCTACATTCAAATAACATACAAAATATTCAGCTTTTATGCTTTCTTTTAATACCTACTAAACTGTTCGACGGCTTCGTGCCTTTGCCTCTCCTTCAACCTGCGAAGACACCGCGATAAAAGGAATCCGCGGGCCATATTTCAAAATGTTTTACATAGGTAATTAGTTTATGAAACTTTATTTATTTTTTGCCTCGCAAGTGTGTTGGAAAACGCCTGCGGCTCGCGCGAATAATGCGGCCTCGAATGTAATGACCAACATAGCACACTTGTATCATAATGCTATATCGTAATTGCCGCGGCTATAATGAAGGATGCTTATGATGCCAACGGAACGTAGCCTACCGCAGTAGGTACACTGCTGGTTATTGGCCTCTCCCAAGTCGCGTTACCACACGCTATGAGTAGATATTTTTAATAAATGTATTACATAGTCTGGTACTAAAATCGTGCGTGGTAAACAAAATAAGTAAGTATTCTAAAAATTAATGAAATTATAGCATTAAAAAAATGCAAACATATGTACAAGGTTATACAAGCCCCCTTATTCATAAACGTTGATTAAATTTAAATGATTTAACGTCAAAAAATCTATGGAAAACCAGTCGTTAAATATTATTTTACCTTAAGCAGCGTTTATGAATAAGAGGGTAAATTATTTATTTAATTACAGAATTTAGTCTACACTAATTTTATGTTAGGACTAGCTGTTGCCCGCGGCTTCGCCCGCGTGGGTGTCAATACTTCCCTATTTGAATCAGAGGTTTTTCACAATTTCATGGGTTTTAATTGTTTTGCGCGGAACCCTAGTTCTTTTACAAAAATAAAAGTAGCCTAATTTACTCCTTATAACTTTAGCTATCTGCCAGTGAAAGTCCCGTCAAAATCGGTCCAGCCGTTTCGGAGATTAGCCGGAACAAACAGACAGACACAATTTTTTTTAAATTGTGGTTTTGTTATAAGTACCGTATATCTTATGAATTTAGTAAAAAGCACTTCAATTTTATTTATTTGTATGTATAGATAAGCTAAGTAATTTTAATTATGCCAATTATACACCAACTAATAATTACATCGTATCAGAAAATGAAAAGCAGTGTGTAAATTTAGCATTGAGGCTGAGAATTTTCTCAAATTTTGACTGGAATAAAACAATGTGCTATTTGCCAACGTAAGTAAATGGGCTTTTTTATTTGCATTTTAAACAGGTATTATTAGAGACGTTCACACAAATGACCTTGTAGGTTCATAACCATTACTTGACTATACGTACATAATTACGTCTTTCTTAGTAACAAAGTAAGTCTATTCAACAGGTCATACAACATGTCCCGGAATTAACACACAACCTTTTAAGGGGTCATTGTACTCCTCATTACGAACAACTTTTTCTACGGGACCAAACCTGAAATCACGAAAAAAAAATCGGGTGTTCCCTACATTTTTACGAGTTATGCGAACATAAATAATAATAAAGATATCCAATGTGTAGGTATGTCTGTATTTCCCAAAGGGGAAGACAGGTAGGTATCTATAATTCAGCGGTGTTTTATGCCTATATATTTTTAGTTTTTTTTTTTTTGTAATTCCCATATTTAGCCAGTTTATTTGTTAAGTTATTGATGTGGAATCAATAGAGATGATTTAATTTTATCTCATTTCTAGACACCATGACGATATTTTCGTGATGATTGAAACTGAATATACTTTTAGCAACTTTATTAATACTGGTATTCAGCTGCATCCGGTTAGACTGGAAGCCGACCCCAATATAGTTGGGAAAAGGCTAGGCAGATGATGATTGATCGGTGTAGATATTACTCCAATAAGTAGTTTTAATCCATCAGCCTTTTGCGGCGAGTTAAAAGATTGGCGACGTCGTTCGATTTTAGAACGCAAAATATTTTCCTTGCGGTTTGCCTTGACTTGACTCGCCTTTTAGTATCTAACATGCAATGGGATTAATTACCCAGTGAGCAGTGACTCTTAGAAGTTTGTTGAACTTTGCGATAATTTTTTTTAATAATATTCCGTCAGTTTGTAACTTTGTATACAGGGTCAAATTAAATTAGTTAGCGAAACTCCGAAGGCGTAATCCGCCTCCGTATTGATATTTAAACACGATGAAACAAAAAATGACTGCTCCTAGTCAAGCAAAACCAGCGGCCATTGACACAAAAAAAAAAACAGTTTTTTTTTTGTTGTTTTATAATCATGTTTAGATATCGATAAGTACCCATCACGTCTGCGGAGTTCCGTCAATTAATTTAATTTGACCCTGTATAAGTAGGTATACAATGCTTCTTCTGCTTTTGCGTCGAATTAATTTAATATAATATGTATAAGGGTATTTTACAGACCATCAAACCACCCTTAAGAGGGCTGTCACATTTTGTCACCTCTCTCGCTCACACGGGACAAATTTTTTAAGAATGTTAAATAAAAAGATGCTTTTTTGAAAAAAATATAATCAATTGGCGAACTAATAAATAATATTAATTTATTATTAAAAACGCTGTAGAACAGAAAAAATCTCGGAAAAAAGTAGTTATTCTACAGTTTAGCGCGTCTTATTATATTTGCATCCATCGAGCGATATGCATTAAGTATAACTTATCCAGTTACAAGCTATTAATATCACTACCAACTATAATTATACGTCTTCCGTTGTAACTCGCCTGATACGCAAATACCTACTTACTATGTTAACATCAAACAACTATAGTCAAATAAAACATACACAGTAAAAAGTAGTTAAATAAAACACCCCGTAAATAAATCAAAGTGAATTCATTGATATAAACAAAAGAACAGCGGGGCAATTGCGTAACACACAGAAAGAATAGGTTTCTCTTTGACAGTTCAACAACATTCATTGCGTTATTTAACTTGTTGAGCAGACAAATTTTTCGAACATATGAAGCAAGGGATTAGCAATTTGCTTCATAACTATTCAGATTGTGATCGATAGTGTGTTTTGCAATTAGGGTGCAGGTCACCTATAAACTCCCAAGGACATGCGCGTCTAAAAACAATCACAAACAAAACAGTGTGAAATGTAGCGCAGGAGTTACGTACCTACACTAGATTGCAAAAATAATTGAACTGTTATGCAAGAACTAGCGACCTGCGGGGTGATTGCGGAACACACAAGACGTACAGTAGCAATGGCTTTCATTTTGACAGTTCAACAACATTCATTGCGTTATTTACATTGTTGAGCAGACAAATTTTTCGAACATATGTATGAAGCAATGTATTAGCAATATCCTTCCTGTTTAACTCTCGCGCTGGTCTTACCGTTTTTTCTATTTCATAAGTAAGTTTACATAAGTGGAAACTTGTAATTGGCCTTCTTCTTCATATTACTTCTAACTACTCGAATGTATTAGCTGTAAGTTTTCTTAAAATTAATAAAATAAAATAAAATCATTCAGATTGTGATTGATTGTATGTTACGCAATTAGGGGACCCCTGCTTCTCACTGGTGCAATGAACTGATGTGGCGACATGTCAAAATATAGATTTTTCTGTTCCGATACCCATCGCGTCAATGAAAGTTCGCTAGATAATTAATTTAAAAACACATAAACCTTCCGAAATAAAGTCTCTAAATGATGCTGAAAACCGCATTAATTAAATCCCATTGTGCAGTAGAAGAACTAAGCGGTCACAGAGACATGGAAAACGACTTTGATAGAACGACGTTGTTTAACGCGATTTGCGGTAAGAGTAAACTGGTAGAAATCGTCACGCAACGAAAAAGCGTTATGCCCGAAAAAGTCAGTCTCAAGTATCAAAAGCAAGCAATATTTTTAGCAAGCTAAAAACTTAGATAGATGGCTCTGTATTAAAAAACAAAAACTTTTGACACTTAAAACTTGAGACCATACTACATTGTATGACTCTGTATAAATCTATATCTATACATCTACACAAATAAATAAAATTGAAGTGTCTGTTTGTAATGTCAAAATAACAACTTTTTACTAAATGCATAAGTGTATACGGTACTTTTAACAAAAAAGCAATTATAAAAAATTTTGTCGTCTGTTTGTTCCGGCTAATCTCCGAAACGGCTAGACCGATTTTGACGGGACTTTCACTGACAGACAGCTGATGATACGGGGAGTAACTTGAGCTACTTTTATTTAAAAAAATAATTAAGGTTCCGCGTAAAAAATTAAAACCCATGTAATTGTCCCAAATGTCTTTTTTGATGCGCACAGCAAAGGAGTGGAACTCTCTGCCTGCGTCTGTTTCCGAGCGCATACAACCCCAATCTCTTCAAAGTGAGAGTAAACAGGCTTCTTCTGGGTAAGCTCGCTCCATCGTCGACTTTGTCTCTGTCATCTCTGACCTAGACTAGAGTCAAGAGCAAACCTATCTCAAATAAAAAAAAATTGTGAACAAAAAGTCGGATATGAAAATTTCTTTTTGCATTTATTAGCCCAATTCTCGAGGATAGTTATAGGCTATTTAACATCATCCAACGACCCTTAAGAGCCGAGCAAAATGAAAAATTTCAGAAAGAACACTAAGCGAAAACGAAGTAATAGCGCGGGCGGGCGATGCATCGCATCGAGGGAGTTTTATTAAAATGTGTCTGTTATTTTAGTATATTGTGTATCTTACGACTTCCACGCGAACGAAGTCGCGGGGCACAGCTAGTACATAATATACTGCGAAAGGAACTTCATTCCAACCGGATGTCACACGACACCTCCCGATTTTTTTATAATAAGTAGGTAAGAACGAAATATAGGTACTTAGGTAGGGTCTAAGATTTCTTTGCAGGATAATCTTAAGCTAGTACTAGTACTAAGTAATGAGTAATTGTACCTATTAATTAAACCGATCCGCTCTTCAACTGGACTCAGTGTCAAGGCCATTTTATGCACTTTACGCCGTACTCAACTGGAATCGTAAACAATCGTTGTTCTGGTCGCTAAAACTGCGTGAATCATTTACGTTGATAGACAGGCTTTACAATAAGATTCATTTTAATTTCAAACAAGTCAGAAACTTGCCGTCCTCTTCTTCCTGCCCCGCTTTTTAACTATATTTTTCTCTCCCATTCTCATGTTCTCCTATCTGCCGTTACCTTATCATCATTAGTCTCTCCCTCTCCATCCATCAGTATTAATATTCATCTCTCTCTTATTTATATTCGTTTCATCCCTCGTCATCACATGAAAGAAACATGTAAGTATTTTATGTGCCGTAGCGTAGCACAAAAGTCGGAAACTCAGCTGTCAACATGTCTCTCACAAGTTAGTAAAGTGCCTTTCTGCACCATTCTGGTATTAAAAGTTCCATTTTGTGCCTTTGTAAGCTAGGCTTTTGAAAATGTATGTACCTACATACTTAATAGTAGTTTTGAGGTCGAGCTTTAAATCTATTTTAGGCATGTATTTTTGAACGATGCATAAAGTTTTGAGTTTGAATGTGAATGACTATTAGAATAAAGGAAGACTAGGTAAACTATACATACAATACAACATGTCCCGGAATTAACGCACAACCTCTTAAGCTGTGCTGTTCCCTACATTTATGTTTGCATAACTCGTCAAAATGTAGGGAACACCAGATTTTTTTTCGCGATTTCAGGTTTGGTCCCATAGTAAAAGTTGTTCATAATGATGAGTACAATGACCCTTAAAAGGTTGTGCGTTAATTCCGGGACATGTTGTAGATAGATTTTGTGAAAGATGATAGGACTGAAAAGAGGGAATTGCTGAGATTAAGTACCCAAATGGTCATTCGACACGAAAATAATAACGAGACTGAAATTACGACTAGAAGAAGATAAGGGCAGGAAGGTGACGATGATAATTCCCAGAACATTCCCAGGCGAAAGCGCCAGGTAGCCCGCGAAATTCAAATTTTCTTACGTTTTTTGCAATTTGCAAGTGAGTATTAGGTTGTATGTTGATCAAAATATGATTCGCGACCGTAAAAAGTATGTATTTACAGAATTATAATAATTAAAGTCATTAATACAAATCTTTAAAAGACCAAGTAATTCTATTGAATGAATTATTTCATGAAATCTTGACAATTAGGATTATATAAACTTATGGAGTTGTATTACTGATTTTGATTATTATAATTCTGTAAATGGATATTTGTTACAGTCGCGAATGAAACTTTAATCAATATAGGTACAACTTAATACTGACCTGCAAATTGCAAAAAAGATAAGAAAGTTGAAATTTCGTGGGCTCCGTAACAAATATGTTTTTACGTAATTAAAATTAGAATCGTAACACAACTCCTTATGTTAGTATAATCCTCAAATGTCAAGATTTCATGAAATAGTCATTCTTAGAGAGTTGTATTGATGACTTTAATTATTTTCTGCAAACAGATATTTGTTACGGCGAATAATTTTTTAATTAACGTACAACCCAATACTAACCTGTAAATTGCAAAAATCGTAAGAAAATTTGAATTTCGCGGGCTTGTCATTCTATATTGCAAGCGTCCCTGATACGTCGCCGTGCCGTTGTAATTACATTTTATCTGTTGTCATGTCAAGTCCTACCTTCTAATACCCTTACGAGACTTTGTATCATGTTATATAAATTCCATTTAGTAACTGTCTCGTGTCGAGAGATTGAAATGTAGTTAACTCGGTCGCATTCCCAGAGGAGACTTGGTGCTCTACGATATTACGTAGGTACATTGTGTTCATTGTTCACATTAGGGCGGATGTTCTCGACTCCCATTTTATACGAAATAACTATTTACTTTAATTTAGCTTCTGCTTCATTTTATGAAGCAAAATGTGCGCAAAAAAGGTTATGAGAAAAAATCTCGGAAGTATTCTCTGAATGTAACTGAAAAATTAACATTGACTCTATTTCCTTTGAACTTAGAATCGTATTGTGCTATAAGAAACTAATGGTTTTGGATGTAATTTATATTTCGGATAGTTTATTCATTTAACTTCGTAAACATGGCATCTGAAACACCCCAAACTCATAGTCATATTGGATATGCAAAGATAATTTAGGTGGCTCATATTTCATCATGACCTCCGCGCCCTGACACTTGCACTCGGAAAGTAACTAATGCACACTGACAAAAGCGCTATCCGAAGTATCCATATGATGGCACAGGGGAGCAGATAAAACATTCTTGCTTTCCTACCTATAGGTAATTGAAATAATGAAATGGAGTCATTCTACTCAATCTTACGAACACTGTTTGCTACATTTTGTCGCGTTACGGGGGAAACGCTAAGGTAGCCCGTGAAATTCAAATTGTCTTACGATTTTTGCAATTTGCAGCTCAGTGTCTGGGTGTATGATGATTAAGATTGTATTTACATAATACGTATTTATTACGGTGTAATAATCATTAGAAGATAGTTATACAACTCCTTAATAAGTTCAAGATTTCCGGAAATAGTCATTCTATAGGATTACTTGGTCTGAGTTGTATTACTATTGATGACTTTAATTATTATAATTCTGTAAATACATATTTGTTACGGTCGCGAATCACTTTTTATTCAACATACAACCTAATACTGACTTGCACTTTGCAAAAAACTTAAAAAAGATTGAATTTCGCGGGTTACCCTGGTGCTTTCGCCTTAATCAATATATACTCTTGAGTTTTAAGTTATTTCAATTACCTACACCTCGTAGATTCCCAGATAGACTGAAGAAGTATCCATGTATATTTAATCTGCAGCATATTGAACGAAACATCACTAAAACCCTACTTGGAGAGGGCAACTCAATAATGCATGACTGAATTTACAATGCTCGTTTCCCAATACGTTAGCGTTTTCAGTGCCCTGATTAAGTAATAGCGAACTGTATAATTAAGTATTTAATTTATAGTTAAGTACACTAACATTGTAGTTAGTTTATATTGCAAGTATACTTGCTGTTATTTTTAGATGACTATTTGTGTTTTGCGGTATCAGACTGTATCGGAGTGTCTATGTATAGTAAGCGTTTGAATATGTACGGGTTTCTGAAAGCTTGCGTGTTTCTCATTCATAATAATATTTATTTTTACAATAGTAATTCCATGAAAGCGCATTTTATGTAGACTGTAGACTAGACGAGTGTTTGAAGTAGGAAAATAGTTAAATAACAGATCGTCGTTTGCTACGTCATCAACATCAAAAGCGACATTTGCCAGAAGCTTCTACACTTGCTAAACCTAAATCTACTACATACAGTCAATATTAATGTGTACAACAAAATAGAATTAAATGGAACAATCAAAATGATCTTATCAGCCATGTTCATTATCGACGTATGAATACCATAGTTCATCAATACCATACTGTTGATATCGTTGTATTACAAAGCAATTGTCTTTTATATGGAGTAATATCGTGTAGTCTGTGTAGGTCGGAATATTTAATGGAAGCGGTGATCGGTGAAATTTTGGTTCAAAGTAATTATAGTTGCTCGTTTACTAAGGGTTATCAATAATAACCCGAAATTATGTCTTTAAACTCACAGGAATCCTCTGAAATCAATTCTGAAGAGTTCATAACTATCCATCCTGAATTCTGATTATTTCTGATATAGATATGGTGCCTACTCATTGTGTTACGAGGTGTAGATAATGTGCGAACTCACTTTTTCAACACATGACACTCCGTCCTCGTTCCAAACTTCCAATCTAGTTCCAATCGCAGTACCTACGTCATCTGATTGTTCACATCCGCCCTAGCTATCCATCTTTTCTTTGGTCTACCTCTTTTCTGATCTCTATTCCCATTCAAAATTATTCACTTTTCTTGTCACAACTCACGTGTCTCATTCCTCCTCATCAAATGTCCATACCACGGTAATGGATTACTACCCAACTATGTTTCCATTTCACATTTTTCAAAGTCGACTCCTAGTAATTCATTATGTTATGTTTACCCCTCCGTAAAATATTTACCCACCACTTTCAACGCGCGGTGTAATGGCACTTCTTTCAGTAGCACTATCAATCAATCAATTATTGAGGAAAATTAAATTCAGTAATAAACACTGACATATAAACTTATTGATATATGGACCACTTATTACAAAACATCGTATCACTTTAACGTGTATACAAGGTGTAATTTTAAACAGTAAGTAGTATGTAAGGATCGTAGCAGGTGGCGTTCTGTTTCTGCCTACCCCCATGGGAAGAAGGCGTGAGTTTATGTATGTGTGTATGTATTTTAAACAGTGTTAATCTCTTAAGGGGTCATTGTACTCATCATTATGAACAACTTTTACTATGGGATCAAACCTGAAATCGCGAAAAAAATCAGCTTTTCCCTACATTTATGTTCGCATAACTCGTCAAAATGTAGGGACCACCTGATTTTTTCTCGCAATTTCGGATTTAGTCCCATAGTAAAAGTTCTTCGTAATTATGAGTACAATGACCCCTTAAGAGGTTAACAGTGATTAAAATTACACCTTGTTTACACTATATGTATTTACTTCGTGGGTTTAACGTATTTATCTCGGATTCGCCCGACTAGCTTAGACCTCGAACGGAGCCCTGAGTAGGGCCTTATCAAACATGCCACTTTAACCACTTTTAGCATCGGCGAATTTGCAACATCATAAACGCTGCATCGCGTTTTGGCGACTCAGCTTTCGAGGGCAGTATCGCTGATCGCTGATGCTAAATGCACCATGTTTGCTACGGCCCTACAATGTTATTTCTCGGTAGACCATAAACAAAATAAGCGCACCTTAAATATTTTCCCCCTTTTTTTTTGGATGGGAAATCATCAAGTGAGTTCTCCCGCTCTGGGCGGAGCGGGAGGGCGTGTCAGACTTTTACTGACTAAAACCCACCCGTGTTCCTTCAGCTGCCTGTGCCGGGGCCACGGTAACTCTTTCGAACATCCCGCGACCCTAGCTGGCATCGGCCCTAGTGGACCCAGTCAGTAGTGCTGACATCTCTTTGAGGCACGCGTGGAACTCAACGCGCCGTCGACCGGGGACTGGTCCTTACCGGACGGCGAGCTACCCATTGCTCGCCGTCCGCAAGCCCGCGCCTACGGTGGCCGGGAATCGGCTACCAATTCCCGACGCCCAGGGCGTCTTCTGCGGCGACTACGGGCGTGATAGTGCAAAGTTTGCCTCTCCGTCACGCGTTCCGCCTCCTCCTTCGCGAGCATTACTGCTTCGCAGAAGGAGGTGATGGCTTCCTTTGTACTCTCGCTCCGTACCATGGCTTGGACCAGAGCCGGACGCGAGAGATCGCCGCCGCTGATCGCTTCCGCGAGGACACGGTGGTGCTCCGTCCAAGCCGGGCAGATCTCCAACGTATGCTCCACCGTGTCGTCCGGACGATCCACACAGTGGTGACACCCGGGCATTTCCTCCCGCCTTATCTGGAACAGGTAGCTCCCGAAGCATCCGTGTTCGGTGAGGACCTGCATCAGGCAGAAGGTGAGGACGCCGTGGCGCCTCTCCAGCCAATCCTCAAAGAGGGGACTTATCGCCGCAATTGTGGCGTGCCCAGCACTGGGTTGCGACATCACACTCTCCATGTCGCCATGAGATCCCGCCGAAGCTCTGTCCATTGTGCCGCGATTTCTCGCGGCAGCGGAGTTACGCCCCGGCGTTTTGCCTCCTCGCGCCACTCTCACATGTGCGCGAGTACTTTTGCCTCCAGATCCCATGGCGGCTATCCGGCTAGAAGGCTCACCGCCTCACCGGAGACCGTGCGGGATCCCCGGACTAACCGGATGGCCATGACCCTTTGCTTTGGAACGCGTTCAACCGGCGGGCTGGTCGCCGCCTCAAGGAACGCGCCCACACCGGAGCCCCATAATAAATATTTCCCCCTGGATACACCATTATTATTTTTAAACGTTTATAAATATAGTTCTCGTTCGATTTCTTTCACGAGGTAAACAGAATTCTTAGCACCGTCACTAAACGTTGGCACTAATCAAATCCACGTGTATTCGGTAGTGAAGCATTCCCAATTCTTACATGACGCTCTTGCCAATACTCACATTTTGTTCTTTGAGCACAACTACAGATTATACCTACCTACTTACTAAGTTATTTTTAGCATTGAGAGAAGCCATCACCATCAATAGCGTATACAACATGTCATGGAATTAACGCACAACCTCTTAAGAGGTCATTGTACTCATAATTATGAACAACTTTTACTATGGGACCAAACTTGAAATTGCGAAAAAAAATTCAGCAGTTCTGTACATTTATGTTCGCATAACTCGTCAAAATTCGGGGACACCTGATAATTTTTTTTCGCGATTTCAAGTTTGGTCCCATAGTAAAAGTTGTTGTACAGTGACATGTTGTAGAAGTATACTGTTGGACCTTCTTCATTCGACCGCTATTTAACTCGATCCTCTGCTACTTGACTATTTTCATCCATATGTCAAAGCACCCCAAATAGATTTTACTTGAAAGAGACAATATCACTTATTCTTAAAAATCTAAGTATCTACTCTCAAGTAATTTCATCGCGGCCTATTCTAAAAATAAACGTTCTATTTATATCATTCTTTCTACTTTGATTATCTTAAGCAAAATTGCCAGAATTGTCAATGTTAGGGCTTTTTATGTGTATTTGCTTTGTAAGGGCGAGGTATGTGCTTTGCTTTGTAGGCGTGATCTTATGTTATGTAGCTTTGTAAGGCAATTTTGAGCTATGTCGGTTGGTGAACCGCGTCCTTTCATTTACCGTGCCTTAGCAACATGTGTTTTGTTGATATATGACTAGATGTACCTTTATTAACCAATCATGGCTTTATTTGGTGTAATTATTCTGAGGTGTCTTTGTTTCAGTGTGCTGTGTAAATTGCATGTAATGTA
The DNA here is from genome assembly GCA_947568875.1 of Fissipunctia ypsillon. Classification (NCBI taxonomy): domain Eukaryota; kingdom Metazoa; phylum Arthropoda; class Insecta; order Lepidoptera; family Noctuidae; genus Fissipunctia; species Fissipunctia ypsillon. The sequence continues at coordinate 16,796,875 of OX387660.1, read as the reverse complement.
GAGGTTTTATTCAGTGTGTTAGTAATTTTGTGTGCGCAGAAAGATAGCCATATCTGGAGTTTACTGAAATGCTTAGTGCTTTAACTAAGTGGATGGTCCAATAACGACCCCCCAATGCTCAAACATATTTAACGTTAATTTACATTTTCTTAAAAAAAGCCACTAAAATAACAATCGAGACGGCGGCGGCTGAACATTCAGACGCGCTTGAAAGTTCAGCAATCAGGTACACATCGGATTTGGCTTATCTGCTGCGATTTTTCTTTTGTTGGTAGCATGTTAACGTGTAGCATTTGTTTTCCAGCACCAGTTTCCGGCGATGTCGGACCTGAAGCTGGGCGGCATGCTGTACCTGGCTGGCGTGTTCTTCTTCAAGTCAGACGGCCGCATCCCCTTCGCGCACGCCATATGGCACATATTTGTCGCGTTAGCAGCCACCGTACACTATCTGGCCATCCTGCGACATCTCTTCCCAGAACTTAAATCTCATTGAAGACTGCCCGTTTAACCTATTGTATCTCCATTATTAGAGCTCTCTAAAGCTATTTTTGTATCCTAACTCGACAGCAAGGCCGCAGATTAAATAATTCAGCCGACAATCGTCCGACGTCGGACGATCGACGGTATTGCAGCTGCGATCTCTGCGGTTTTGTTAGCGTCTTCGTAATGTGTGTGTGAATGTTTTGTGTAGTGATCTGGATAGACTATAGTACCTACAATTTATGCTGTCAACCGGGACCGATCGTAAATGTATACCTGTGTGACCCAGACTGCCGTGAGCGACATAAACACTGCTAGATCTGTTTTTTTTCGGTAGGGTGAGCACTTTGATTGAGATCATTACAACGAAAGTTTTTGGTCATCATGAGTTTGGATTACCTCAGGCTAAATTGCGGAACACTATCATTAAGTTTAGATTAATCAATTAGATCTATCCAGCCCATTAAACTCATTTAGGTATTTGTTTTATGGAATGTAAATACAACTTTAAATTTTTTTGGAACTTCGCCAGCTTTGACTACCATTTTTGCATAGGGACCGATGGGACAGTACGTCGCCGGAATTCGTATGCAAGTAGATTATTGTCATATCGAAGAGTGTTCGAGTCGCTCGGGTAGTGGATGTAATGCCCTATGGTATACAGTTACGTAGTTTCCGGCCTCTCGGCGCGCCATACTGCAATCAATATTGTCGTATCAAGGTCACATAGAGCAGCATCCATACTAGATACATTACGGCTTCGTTGAGGCCCTTATTTATAGGTAAATTTCTCTTTGAGATTGACAGCTTATAAATTGTTAATTTGCAAAAAAAAATGTATTTTAAGTCGACACGTGAATGAGTTCAAAAATAAAAATAATTTTGTGGGCGACTTGGTAATATCGATCTAAAAACCGATTAATTAACGAGCCGAGTGTTCCACGAAAACGAAAGTAGGGTGCAGTGCTACTTCATAAAACATGCAGTCGTTATCCGTAGCATTACCTCTGCACCAGTTTGGGGCTAGTAATTGAATAATCGATCGATAATTATTTCGTCGGGAAATTGTGAAGGAAGTTTATCGAGTTACCGCGCGCCCACATTCTTAGTTAACGTTATGGACGGCTCGTAAAAGTCATCTACTAAATTTCAATCGGTTAAATTCTTGTAAATTATAGACAAATGTTTGTCCGGAATGACCGTTGTTGTCTTATCACGAAAGCGATAAACACTGAATAGGTATAGTTTCTTCGAAATGGAAAGCAATTTAAGTTTGAAAAGGGCTAAATTTAAATTAAGTACGCCTCAGCAGTTTCTAGGCTTAGAAATTGTTTGTCTTACATCCATTTGATAGGTCCGTGAAACAAATATCGAGTATTTTGCGTAAAGTCTCCCGGGTATGTTCAGTGCCCTTAGGGCAAAATTCACAGGTCGCACTACTTTACTAATTAAATTACAACCTTAAAGGTATTGGAATAATGTTCACATTCGTATGCTACGCTTACTCAGCGCAAAGTAAAGCAAAAGTGCGATCTATGACTCTTGCTGTTAGTGCATATTGTGAAGAGGTTATAGCGTATAGCTCTGTGAGACGGTACGGCCCGATGCAAACTTTATGGCGGCTCTGAACACGAGGCGAGTCGCCGCGCAGTAACAAATTCACATGTCAGCGCGGGTGAGGGGCGCGGTACTGCGCAGCAAGCAGCGCACTTCACAGTCGCCATAAAGTTTGTCGCTTACTATAGCTTGTTCGGATGCAGTATGGCGTGTTCACTATCGGTTTCCTAACACAATCACTACAGATACGAGTACCTATTTATTAGATGTAGCAGCATGAACCACATTCGGCCAAACTTACTACAGATGATGGTAAATGTGTGTCTATTTTGTAACATATTGTTGAACATATTGTACTATTGTTGTAGTGTTTGTAGTCGTATCTCAGAATCTCGAGACCAATCCAACCCTTTTTAGAATAACTATTAAAAAAAATCGTATTGAGGGTTTTTAGAAACATTTATACTTATTAACTTATTACCTATACTTATATGAAATCCAGTTTTTTCAGCGACATCTTTTATACACCTCAATGTGACTTTTTCCTTAGTATTAGTACGTTATAGTGTAGCTAATAGCTAGTTGAATGTATATACCATCTCGTGTCTATTGAATAGGATTTTAAATTTTATCATCTTCAAGAATATTTATTTAATTTAAAATTATTTATTTACATGTCCCCAATGTAGATTTTTTAAGGATTGCTCAATCGTTCGTGTGACTAGGTAATATTTTGCCAGACTTCCAAACGTTTCACTAGAATCTCCATACTTATATATCGAATACACCTTTAATGGTAGTAATTAAAGTTTGAATATGTTTGAGAGGTGTGTGGTGTTGACACCGATGCAGTTAGCACGCTGGCACCCGGCGCCATTGTTCGCTGTGCTCGGGTTGCGATAGCTAAACAATCGAGTCTGTTCGGAACTGGGACGACAGCGCACGTCCATACTTAGACAGTTGCTCACACAATGGACAGAGTGATCGAATATATACTTCAGACCTTTAACCTGTTTGGACTACAAAATACTTTTGCTAAAGCAAAAGTAGGTATTACTATGATAAAATGTGCTAATTTGTAATTATATTTCAATGGATTAGCTACCTAGAAGGTTTTTTAGTGTCACATGAATTAAGTGCTATATTTTGATTTTGTAATAATTCTAGTCATTGTATATGCTACAAACATTTAAGTGTGTTAAATGTAAATTAATTTTATGCAATGGACATAGTCGCGTAGTTGAAAGATCAGAATTTTAAACCAACTCAGTTTCACTGCGACGGTTTAAAATTAGGCTAAGTGCAATATAGATGCGCGGCTTATGACATTTAGTAATGAATTGGTTGAGAATAGAATCATGAAAACCGGTTAGCCAAGGTTATCACAGGGTAATAATCAAATATTACAAGATTGCACAAAAACTAAAAGTGTTAATTCATTTTTAACATAATAATCTCACTACGATTACTTAGTTGAAATAAATTCAAATTTATTTTAAAATTAGGGAAACGGTATTTCTTTTAGATTACGGTATCAGGTAGAAATTGTAACGATACCTAGTTCTATGTCATAATAGATGAGAATTCCTCGTAAAGTGCAAAGTATTTGTAAGTAGGGAAGGGTAGCGTCGGATGGTGTTTAAACTGTAATGTTTCGGATATTATTAGGGTCCTATTATTAAATAAATACGTACGATGGAGACAATTTTCTGTAGTCATTATAATAAGTCGAATCGTGCGGCGCCGACCGACAGTACCGGTGTGTAATACTCGTCGCTTTGATTGTACCTAGCCAAATACATGCTGTAGGTATATTATCGAATTACGACTGTAAAATGACGTTATTAATGTTGATATTGCTAAAGCAATCGCGTGTCTCTAGTCTTCCAGAGATGTTATTGGTAGGTCTTCTAAATAAAATTAACATTCCTTACTTATTCCATACTTTTGAAAGTAATCATAACTTTCTTGTGGCCGTCTTCCTTTGGAATATTTTTTATTTTTCAACCACCTTGGGTCGCAAACTCCTCTATTTTCAAATCTCCGTAAACTGATTCTCAAGTAAAATATTTATCTTTCAATATGAAATTTATAAAAATAAATGTCAACTGCGGGTCTTATAATAGGAAAATATTTAAAAAAAAGTAATAACCACTGTACCTATAATTTCCCACTGTTGCAAATTGTGCGCATAATATTCACTTATTCAGGAATTTTGACGATACTCACTATAAAAAATACTAGATTTTGATGTATTTCTAGTGGGAATAATCATTTTTTATAAATACCTTCGTAGGAGGGTCCTCCGCTCCAGTCAATGTAATAAAAATAATTATTGTTTTCTATGGGAACAATGATTTCTTAATTTGTGCTCTTTGACTATTGACTTAAGATTGAATCTCGCATGTGTCGATGAACACTTGTGTGAAGGTATAAATTGTTGTCTGTACGATGTTTAATGTGATGTATCGTGTATTGTTGTAGATGGTAAGATAATACAAGCATCAGATAACATAAGGCAGGTAACGCGTTGGACACATAGGCTTGCGGCAGCCGAGTTTAAGCTTACACGACGACTACTTAACCAACTGACCACTCCTTAGTGAAGCGCAATGCTATTATCGATAAGTTGTACTAATTTATCATTTTGTGGTTATTTATCGATAACTGGGCAGCATGCTTTACTGGTTTTGAAATTACGAACGCAGTTTTTGGCCGGAGCATAGTATGCATGTCGCATTACGATCCTTTTATCAATGTCGCTGGCGAAGGCACCAGAGCCTCTGTAAGTCTGATACGCTACCTGCTTACAAATAAAAACCAGTGACTATTCTAGTTAATTTTTCTAACAGATAAAATATTGTTACGAACATGTTACCATTGATATTGGACCCTGGTATAGTTTTGTAGAGGTTTTTGGGAACTCAATAAATAAAAATTTTACAAACACATTTTTGTCTTATTATTTAATGTACAAATCTTTAGGCATTATAAATTATTACCTACTGGTATAAATTAAAATTGTGATATGCCTAAAACTAAGTACCTACTTTGAGTAGTTACATTTTAGATACTGTTTTGATTCCTAAAATCTCTAAACATTTCTCCATGATCCTGGCTGTGACTTCACAGAGCATTAATCTTTCATAGATGATCTTGACGATTTTACCTTCCTTATCTTTTTCGACACAGTAGCATTTGTCGTAAAATTCTGTGAATGCTGAACAGATTTCATATAAATACTCACACAGGCTGTGTATGTACAGATCAGATGCTACTTTCAGTATAATTTCTGGGAACCTAAGTAATATTTTGCCAAGTTTCCATTCAGCTTCATGGCCGAACTTGAAGCCAGATTTTGCAATCTCAGCTGCTAGTTGTTCCTGTGAGATCTGAGCTGTCCTTGCTATTGAGCGGATGCGAGTCAAAGCATACAACAGGTAGACAGCAGTGTTACCTTTGTCATCCAACATCTTGTCAAAAGAGAACACATAGTCATTTATCCTGTTATGTGAGAGATCAGCATACTTCACACATCCGTAGGCTACGGCTTCCTGAGCCTGCTTCAACTCTGCAGGTGTCAATACTTTGTCTCGTCCTTTCTCAACAAGTTTGTCCAGAGCTCTCTTCAATCCTTCATCAAGTAATTCGATAAGTTTTATAGTGTCGCCGGACCTTGTCTTAAATTTCTTCTTATCCTCTCCTAATACTACACCAAAACCAACATGCTCCAACTTCTGATGGTCATTGAGAATACCAGCCCTGCGAGCACAGGCTTCTATAGTAACAAAATGCGTGGCTTGACCAGCATCAGTGACATATATAAACCTCCCTCCCTTTTCTTCTTCCACCCTTTGTTTTATGGTTGCCATATCTGATGTATCATAAGTGTAACCACCACCAGACTTTACAACTGTAAGTGGTATTCCGTCATGGTTATCAGGGTTGCCCCACATGATTAACCTGCCTTCATCCTCTTCTAAAAGCCCAGCATCTTTTAGGTTCTTCACTACAACATCCATCCTGTCTTGATAGAAAGATTCTCCTCGATCAATAATGCTGATATCAAGACGGTCATATATCTTCTGGAACTCGTGTAGGGATACATCACAGATCAGTTTCCAGGCAGCAATGTAATCAGGCTTATGTGACTGCAGCTCCACCACACACGCATAAGCTCGTTTCTTGAATTCCTCATCTTCATCAAACCTTTTTTTAGACTCTTTGTAGAATGCTTGCAGATCTGAGATTGGTGGAGAAACATTCTTAAAGTTGGGGAACATGTCTTGTAAATGTGCAATCAACATTCCAAACTGAGTCCCCCAGTCTCCCAAGTGATTTATCCTTAAGACATCATTTCCCAAGAACTCTAGTATGCGAGCAATGCTGTCTCCAATGATGGTGGACCTCAAATGACCCACATGCATCTCTTTAGCAATGTTTGGAGATGAAAAATCAACAATAACCCTTTCTTTTTTCACTGGAGGAGGTTTTATACCAAATCTTAGTATACAGTTTAGAATATGTTCAGCCATCATCTTGTTGATATAAATATTTAGGTACCCAGCGCCGGCTACTTCCATCCTCTCTATGAAAGGTGAAGTCGGAGTTTTATTCAAGATGTTGTTAGCCACTTCTCGGGGGTTAGTCTTCACATTCTTAGCTTTAAGCATTTGTGAGATGGCCATAGCTGAGTTGCATTGATAGTCTCCGAATTTTGGGTTGTTTCCAGACACTGTAATAACAACTGGGGGATCCTTCAAGTCAGGATATGCAGATGCTATAGCAACTTCAAATATATTTTTCAGTTCGTCCACTAAACATATGTTGCCCTCAACAGAGTTGACGTCAGTGATCAAGGTGGGACGTTTCTTCGATTCTTTTTTGACAGCTGTTGACTTGGTCCCAGAACATTCAGCTTTAATCGCATTTTCTAAAATAACCAAGCGATGTTTGAGCTTCTCGTTCTCAGTTGATAGTTTCTCTAGCCGCGGGTCACCGATGAAACTGAGATCGCCTTTAGAGATCTTGTCTAGTTCCTCTTCAATTGCCTTAGCTTCCCTCTCCGCCTTAACCGTCCTTTCTTCTAACTTTTTCTGATCCTGATCAGCCATTTTGCCAGTAAAATGTACCTCGAGACACGGGTATCAGTTTCAGATGTATTTATATTGCTGTTTTGATGTATTTCACATAAAACTTGATATAAATAGAATCTGATTTTAGGTTATTTGCCACCGCAACAAGCAACAAGACCAACACATTGATAATTAATTTGTCATAGTTGTCAAAATATTTCTTCATTCAATTTTGACGTTGACGTAATTTGTTTCGTTCAGAAATTATTGAAAGCCGAATTTATCAATGTATCATAAATTGGGTTGTGCCTGGAGTTGTAAGACACTAGAATAATCAATTTTTGTTAAAAATATTTTGTACTTACCGAACCCAATCGAAACAATGCATCCGTAGGAATCAGGGGGTACTTTGTAACCATAGCAACCAAGGTCAAACAAACAGCGGCAAAAATATGTTTCAAAAGAGACAAGTGTGAATGAAGATTAATATTATTTATAAAAAAGTGTTTTGTGGTTTTTATTACCTAACTGTTTAGTGTGTTCACGTAAATCTGGCTATAAGAAATTGTTTCAATATCGGTACCACTTTACCGTATTGAGTGGGTGAAATAATGAGTATAAGATTCAATAGATTTTTACATTTACTTTAAAGATAACAATAATCTCATGGCTCTAGGATGGCTCATCAACAAAATGGGCTTGACTATACAAACAAGGACAGGGACGGGCTGCCATACTGGCTTGAAAACCTTACCAAGTAAGTCCGACCTTTTCTATTAGCACTCAGAATGATTAATGAACTCGTTTACTTTACCTACGTAAAGGTAAGACGTCAATATGGAAATCCTTGGTACCAGTACATTGCACTCTATAACTTCCGTGTCAAGGCTGGGCCAGCCAATACTTGGACGAACGATGTCTAAGAACGCCTACGTTAAACAGTTGGCATGTTTCAGGGAGATGAAAGAGACGCATATTCGAAACAGCATCAGTGACTCTCCAATTGTTGAGGATACAAAGTATAAAATTGAAAGTTCTCAATTGGACGCACGCAGGTAAGGAACACCTACTGAAGGATATCTAACACTAGTAAAACAAGACCTACCAAACTGTGTATTTCGTTTTTGTTTACTTAGAATAACGCGTAGGACATCATTGCACACAACGATGGATATGTTAATGAAACCACAATTGGGAGCAGTTGCGCATTCCGCTGGTACCCTGCGCCAATCGAAAGGTAAACAATGATTTTTATAAATAACTGATACCTGAGCGGAAATTCTTGTTTTTACGTACTTAACTTTAAGAGGCCATCCAAGGCTCGATCAGCTTCCGGCAAAAATTTAATTTTGCAATCCAGGTTATTTAAAACAACGACATTGAAACTGCATGTTCTAGGTTACAGCCAGAACGGGAGGAGAGTATACAACGTTAGGGGTAAATTAGACTGGGGGGACTCATCAAACGCATCCTCTAATGACTTCCTATCAGACTTACTGCCACATTACGTCACACCACGACACCGACGAACCAATAACACATCTGATGATGACTTTCATGACGTCATTCTGGGTCCTAGTAAGTAGAAAATTATTTTTTCCATGAATGTAGGTACCTAGCAGAAGTAGCAGATTTTATGAGAAGGGACCAATCAGAAATGTTTTTATTTTAGGACCTCAAGAAACAAAAAGTCGTAAAAAGCTTGTCTCGAAAGAAAGTTCCATTAATTTACAACAAAGCAATTCTATCAAAAGAACTAGTTCCAAAAATTCGACAAATAAACCGGCATTATTGAGTTCTTTTCCAACAAAGCATGGACAAAAGGACAAAGTAAAGAACGAGTTTATTATCCCTGAATTGCCTGAAGGACGTCTGTTAGAACTGAAGATATTCTCCAACTGGGGAGACAAATATTTGGTAGGACTGAACGGACTAGAACTGTTCGATTCAGATGGCAATCCTATTACTGTTGAAAAGGTATGTTAAATGCAATTTATTATTAAACAAGCATTCATCAGTTTATAACGTGCAGGTGCTAAAATCTGTAGGTATCTCTATTGGTCACGAGCTTGACGAATGCTAGGCACAAGGCCTAGAAATACAACCTGGAAGGAGAACAATTCTAAGCCCAAACAATACCTAATTCCATTTACAAACCTCCCAGGTATGGACGGACTCGGACACAGGGGACCAATCAAAGCACGGTCGCGCAGAGAACATTTTAGACGGTGTAATGCGCACTCGTGATGAAAGGCACGCGTGGACCGTACCAGCTCCCCGAGGCAACCCTATAGCGTTGTCTGTGCTGCTAGCTGGAAGTGCCAGGCTGGCTCTGATGAGGATATGGGTAAGTGGAGCTAAACATGACTGATTTATTTTTATAGTAACATCTTGCATGCCATGTGTCTGTATACTCATGTTTTGGACAAATAAATGATCTTATCTCTTATCTTATAGATTTATTAGTATTACGCTTAATCTTTGCGTGTGCAAGTATAGTTTTAAGTTATGATTCTATATCATACTGTTCGACAGAATGCAAAGGGCATTGTAGCCTCTTTTACTGGCTCTGTTTATGGCTATTCCCTTTGTCCTATACTTCTATACTGCTGATAAGTTTTTTAGCCGTCACAGTTTGCTGGCTGCGGCGAGACACGGTGTAATCGTGACTTTGGAACTTAATTCGCCGCGTTTATTACTGTTATTTACGGCTGTTATTTCGGTTCACGAAGAGAGGATAACAATTTAGCCTGTTTGCAGAATTATAACAAATCTCGCATATATTCGGCACGTGGCATCAAGTTGGTCCAGATCAAACTAGATGACCAAATAATATTCCACGGAGAGATAGCGAGGTCGAGTGGTGAGCTGAAAGGACCACTCTCTTCTTTTGGCGATGTAAGTACAGTATCCTACTGATGGTGTCTTTAGATCATGACTATTTAGTTGGGCCTTCTACTGAACCTGTTTTGAATCAAACCTCTACTTGATTTTTATACGTAAGTAACCTAATGAACTGAACATTGCTCGACTCTGTTTAAAATAAGGCATATTATGCAGGGGCTCCGACTCCGTGGGTGCCCAGGGGCTCCAGCAACCACGAAAGGTGAATAATGAGTGCGGAGCACCCATGAGCATAGACATCAAGACTGATCAGTCAATATCTTTAACAACACCCGTCGCGCGGCAAGACATCTATTGGTTGCGTTATAATTATAACCTTTTAAAGCGGGTGCTAAAATTTTCGAGCTCGCTCTTGCATCCTAAATTTTCTTAATTCTTAAGTTTTTCTGTATAAGTCAGCAAAGTTGCTGCTATTTCTGTACGAATGGTGAAAAGAAAACTTTATATAATTTATCAGAGATGCTAAAATTTTAGAGCTCGCTTCGCTCGCAGTTCAGTTTATAGATTCGGCAGCAAAAATTACTTTCCGTCGAACTCTAATAACAATACCTTACCTATGTTGGTCAGTGATGTAGTTATAACAGCGTAGGTACAACAATACAACTAAGAGCACCCACGAGGTTTTCTAAAAGCCGGCGCCCCTGATATTATGTGACTTTAAAGGCACGCAATTGAAATTGCAGCGTCGTCGTGTTGAAAATTGATGCGAGCTGGTAGTAATTTAAAAATTAAGTAGGGGTTAAAAACTCGGTTTGAATGACATGCTAAGCTTGTGTTCGTTTTACTCATCTATTAATAAATTCATGATACCGACACATCCGCTGTAAATCGATTTAAATTCTTGGAAATTTCAGTTGGTACCTACCTACTATTGATTGCAATAAATTAGATGTTAGTATCAAACATGACTGTAGAGATTCATATTATTCCTCGTCATTCTGTAACCGTAGCTATTCATTACTCAATTAATTTCCGGTTCATATTCAGTCTCAATTTTTCTTAAATCCTGAGTAAAAGGATGGGATAATATTACCTAAATAGGTCATTTTTACATTACGTTGAATTTATAACATCGATATACTCACATAATGAATAAGTGTAAAGATCCCTTCGCTTCGATCAACCGCGTCCCGACAGAGGTGACCTTAGTGGTTTACAACCGTGTAGATGGTTTGTGTACGACCAAACATTAAAGCGCCTGCTACACGGTCGCCAACCGCGTCCCCGACAGAGGTGACCTTGGTTGGCGACCGGCAGAGCTGTTTCAATACTTGGTCGTAAACCACCATCTGTAAACCACCAAGGTCACCATTGTCGGGACGCGATTGTCGACCGTGTAGTACTCGCTTTAAACAGCTCTGCCGGTCGCCAACCAAGGCCACCTCTGTCAGAGACGCAGTTGGCGACCGTGTAGCAGGCGCTTTATTGAAATACGAAACTAATAAGCCATTAAATTAATAAATTCTTTATTTCACCAAAAGCCATCACAGTACAAGAACCAAAACCTAAGAGCATATAAGGCTTATAACTATCCTATTACGAAAATATAAGTACCCGTATAAAATTTCCAGACAATCCTTTTCACAAAGGACCCAACAATCTTAGAGTCTATAATGCAAAACGACAAAAACTTCCAAGCGTTACTAAAGGACAATGAACCAATGAACGACTACCCTAACATAAACGAAAAACGTCCTCCGACTGCCAACGATAGCAACCATAATATGAGCCCTACGGCGCTGCTGGAAGCCTTGGATATTGAGGAGAAGGAGATGAAGTATGTGGCCACGAATGTTAAGCTGACCCTCATGTCTAACTGGGGACAGAGGCACTTGATTGGACTTACAGGTGAGGATAGTTATAGCGGTACTCACCGCATCTGATGATACTATCTTTCTAGCTTCTTCAAGTCTATTTTTGAACATGCGATTTGAACACTGAGTTACGAGGCTATTTACTTACTCACGGTTACATTTTTAAGAGACACGTTACCTTTATTCCCGACTTCATTTCTGCCTGCAACGGCCGTGTTCGCAAGTTAACTGATGGTGAGATGGTGACAGAGCGTTATCTTCGTGTAGCGAGGGTTTTTTCAAGTAGGTACCGGAAGTTAAGCGCCTGCTAAACGGCAGCCAATCAGGACCCGACAGAGGTGACCTTGGTGGTTTACAACCGTGTAGATGGTGGTTTACGACCAAACATTGAAACAGTACTGCCGGTCGCCACCAAGGTCACTTCTGTCGGGGACGCGGTTGGCGACCGTGTAACAGGCGCTTAACTTCCGGCCCAGTGGACGCGTACCCCTACCACAACATTATTATTATACAGGGTGGTCCAAATCGTGACATCCAAAAGAAAAATCTGAATTCCTCATACCCAGGAGTATTCGAAAATACCAAATTTATGTTCCGCGATTTTTTATAGTTTTCGAGTTATTTAAAATTTCCCACTAAAAACTTAAATCCCTGCTATCGATACTTTTTGAGTAACTTGCAGGAATGTTAGGAAGTTTGTTATTTTAAGTATGAAATTAACATTCAAGACAATTAGTCACAAAAAAAATCTGAAAAATAGGTACTCACTACAAAAAGATATAAATTTTTGAAGCTCCACCGACGGAAAACTCTAAAAAATTACAATAAACGAATTCTGATTTTTCTTTTGGACGTCACTATTTGGACAACCCTGTATAACAAAAATGTTCTACAACTAACTATTTACACCAGGTAGCAAATTAAACAACTAACTATACTAAACAAAAGGACACTTAGGGGTCGGAGTAGGTACTCCAGTGGTGGGTACCACAATACTTGCATTTACTGATGATTCCACTGCTTCTCCGATGACTACGCTTCTAAAGCACCTGCTATACGGTCGCCGACCGCGACCCCGACAGAGGTGGCCTTGGTTGGCGACCGGCAGAGTTGTTTGAATGCTAAGCGACTGCTACACGGTCGCCAACCGCGTCTCGCCAGAGGTGACCTTGGTGGTTTACAACCGTGTAGATGGTGGATTACGACCAAGTATTGAAACAGCTCTGCCGGTCGCCAACCAAGGTCACCTCTGTCGGGGATGCGGTTGGGGACCGTGTAGCAGGCGCTTTAATAGGTCTGGTGTGTGAGAACGCGATACGTACAAGACACTTCGTTTGAGTTTCGACAAATCCCAACCAAACTACCCTACAAGAGTTTCTTATAATTACGTTCAACAGGCATAGAACTCCTTTGCTACAACGAGCCTGTAAAGGTCCACCGTGCATATGCCTATACGGCCTTCATAACGGAGGATCTGGCGCCAGAACACAGCAACTTCATTGAGTGCAAGGGTTTGTTCAGCGGCAGGAATATTACGACTGACTTCGAAGACATGTGGTGCACAAACTTCGCGACCGGCACCAAGTTCTGTCATATTGTTATGGAGCTGTTGGAGCCGACTGAGATTACTAGTAAGTTAAGTGGGACCATCTAGGCTAGATCTAGCTTTCCTAGGCTTTAGTAATCTTTTGTGGTTTCTGTTGGCAGCTCACTCAAGGCTGTCAGATTGTAATCTATGTGAAGGCGCGTACTGTGAAAAGTAAGAAGGGCCATCATTGTTCCCTGGCGTAGAGGTGCTGTTGGAACTATAGTATAGTTTCCCTCTCTCTCTTTCACACTACAACAACCATGGCTCTAACAAATTACTTCCATTGATCTCATTCTCATCCATCCGAATTATTTCTTCCTTCATTCTAATAAAAAAAAATTGTCGTAAAATAGCACCATGCCACTACCACCTTCGGAAGATTCTTAGTTTTTAAAACATTGACAATTACGTTGTTTTGAAGGACCAAACTTCATCAAAATATCCAGAAGTTCTGTTCATTACTTTCTTCAAAACGAACTCCTCATTCAGGTATCCGCATGTGGAACTACAACGCAAACATGGAGCTATCCTACATTGGCGCGAAGCACGCCCGCATCTATCTAGATGGCACGGCGCTCCACTACCGACCTCTGCTGCTGCGCAGGGCTCCCGGCGACACCTGCTACGATTATGTGCAGCAGATTGACCTGCTCGCTATTGACGACAGGTAAAAACTACAGCTTACAACTTCCAACATCATTTGGCGCAAAATTACTCTTATTTATGACCACGCATAACTTTTTACAGAATAGTCCGATTTGAACGATTCTTGTTGTATTCGGGAACGAGATACCACCAAGTTGGTCCACGCGTTTTTGCAAATTTGACATCTAGGATACTCGGGATACTCCTTCATAGATACGCGACTCAAGATTCCGTCATTTGCAGCTATCCATGTTTACTTAGGCTGACTGGCTGTTAAAATGTTATAACAATAACGTTAATAATAATAATATAAGAGAAACAAATTAAATATCTCGACTTAGCGCACGAGGTTGTTGACATGTGGAATGTGAGCTCGGCTGTCATTGTGCCGATTGTCGTAACGGCCAATGGCCTGATAGCCGAAAGCCTCGACCAACATCTCTCGAGGCTCTCGTTAGGCGGTTGGATCAAGAGCCTGATTCAGAAGGCAGTACTCCTTGACACGGCTCGTATTGTGAGGAGGTTCCTGTCTCTGCAGCCTTAACCGATTCATGGCCAATGACTCAACAGTTGAGTCATTAAAAAACCTTTAGGAAGGCCGATGGCTCAGAAAGGCTCAGATGATGCCGAGATGAGATGATGCTCAGATGATGCTCAGATGAGGCCGATGACTCAGAAAGGAAGGAGGAAATTGGCCATGAATCGGTTAACCACCGGTAGCTTGGACCAGGGTCCAAGACCCCGATACCAGTGGAACTCTATTTTTTTATATTTTTAAATGTTTTTTATATCTTTTTATTTTAAGAAATATTTAAAAATGTAAATAAATAAGAATGAAAAATCAATAAACGAAATAATATAATAATAATAATAATGTGTGTGTGTGTGTTATGTGTGTATGTTATGTTATGTTGGAGTATTGCTGTCATTAGTCAGCGGCAAAGATTTTTGCGAATGTCTTTTATACTTCGTCATGTGTCATCTTTGCTTCATCCAGTTTTATTTAGAAGCTCACAAACGAGCAAGCCGTTTTAAGAACTCTTTAACATCACATTATCAAAATTTTCTTATATATTCCCCATAATAGGTTAGACGATGCGGAAGATTCGGACACTTTCCGTATGGACTGCTTGGTGTACGGTACAAACTTGGACATGGGAGCTCCTACCGGTTTCGTGCTGCAACTGAACATATTCTCCACCTGGGGCGACCCGTACTACGTCGGTCTGACCGGGATTGAGCTTTATGATCCTCATGGGAACTTGATACCGGTCACCGAGACAAGTAAGTTGTGGTTAACGATGTGTTTTATTCTATCAGAATTGCATGGCGATCCTTCATCAATTTAACATTTGGGGACGGCCAAATGTTATTTGTAAGATCACATGGCTTAGTTCCTTCTGTTCAGAAAAAACGACATGATGCAATATCAATCTGGTTTCTGTGTTGACTATTAACATCCCCCTTCTGTTTATTTTTATTGCTCTCAAGATTACAGCAATGTTGGTACCAGATTATCTACTAGTATTAATGGTAACCACTTCTGGTAAGTTCGTGAAAATTTGCAACGTGGGGATCGAACTGCCTTTCGCTCATCAGACCACGTCTTATTTTTTGAACTATCATCGCTTCATTCTTTATTGTGAAGCAAACAACCAGTAGTAGACTAGCATAAGTTAAGGTCTTTATTTATTGTCGACCAGACGTATGCGCTCACCCAGCGAGCGTGAACGTGCTGGACCCGCGCGCGGCTGACGTGCGTACACCCGACAAACTCATCGACGGACACAACGCACGTGTCGGCGATGCTGCACATTCTTGGCTCGCGCCTGTACTGCCGCATACGCTCAACAGGTCGGTGATGACCACTACTTCTTTTACCAGTATTTTTATAAGCTACGAGTATAAGCTTCATTTACACAATGCAAGATTCTTGCATGTGACAAACAATATACTTAATTAAAACAAGTTTTATATGTAGTTGCTGCAACTAATCCTATTGCATGCAACACCAAATTAAATTGCACCGTGTAAATCGTGTGTAATCGTGGTAAATCGGTATTAATGATAGGGTGGTTTCTGGAGACGGGGGCAATGAAAAACTTCGTTTTGGCATGATTTAGAATACATAAACGCAATGCGACGTTGCAACGTAAAATATCTGCAACTTTTTTGAGAATGGATCGCGTTTTCTGTGACCTTTGGTGGGATAGGTGGAATCTGCCTTTAAATGTCCAGTAAACTTGTGATCATAATTTAGGAGGGGTTAGTGTAGAGCTTGAAGCTTCCTCCGAATATAAAATCTCAGCCAGCGTTTAGTGATGTGAGCCTCTTATAAAATTATTTATTTTGCAGGGTATACCTTGTATTCGATGTCCCAGTTTCCGTTTACGGCATAAAGATCTGGAACTACGGGAAAACTCCAACGAGAGGTGTCAAAGAGTTCGGAGTAAGTAATCCGAATTCGGTCTTCTTCCCAGTTACGGTCGGGATACTACTTTTTCTATTCGAAGCAATGCGTTCTTTTTAGGTGTTTATTTTGATGTAATGTTAGGACAGCCGCTTACCTTCAATAATTTTCCAGGTTTTAATGGATGACCTGCTGTTGTACAACGGAACTTTGGACTGTGCCAAAAACGATGAGAACCTCAACTCGCAGTGGTTTTGCTTGCAGAACTTAGATGTCGATACATTGACGCCTTCGTGAGTACCAACTTTTATTCTAATGTTGTCAACATAATAACTTGTCAAGACCAGGTGGCAGCGTATGGAATCTTGGGCATATGGTTTTTGACAGCATTCTTAGGTATGCACGGCAAGGAATAGCTTTGCGATGTACCTATATCTATCTCCCTCTAGTCCTACATGGACTTGCTTGGAGTTTACGCACTATATACGCCAAAGGATGCTTCGACAAGCTTAATAAAACTTATCACCATAGCAGTTATTGCTATCCTGATGTAGTGTTTATGAAAATGGGTTCTTGAAGAGCTAGGCTTCCTTTGGCACCCCATGTGTTTTGGTTATCGTCGTGATTGTACGACACCATAGTCTAAGTGGAACTTGTTTCTTCCAGTTCATCGGACTTAAGCCAGCGGACAACGACAAGTGGTTCGAGCGAGAACGCGGATCCTTCGGCGCGGCCACACACCAGCGTTCACGTGTTCCACAAACATAGACAATAACGGACAGAAGGCCCAACACATTCTCTGTCAAATTCCCGTGCACCTTTCAACCTAATTCAACTTCTTCAAAGTGTTTTTGGGTTTTTCCATCAGGAACTTCTCAGTAGCAGCCCGGAGTCTGGATTTGTGCCCGGTCTATGCCAATAGGCTCACCCCCTATTACAAGGGACTTAAACATAACTGGAGAAATGTGGGTGTACTCCGCCTAACTTTTCATAGAATACAGGAGTGCTGATGTTTATTTTCGACTTCTACTGTCCTAACTATAAAGGCTATAATCATTTGCGTGATTTTGACAGACAGGCACTTATTTGCCAGTTGTCCTCGTTATGGCACTGTCGGTTTTGGACCAAACACGACTAAATAACAATATTCTTTAAATGTTGTGTTTTAAACGAATTTGCCCCATTTTAGAGAATATTTGTAGCTTATAAGATTTGGTTTAAGGAATAGATCGCATTGTTTCTAAAATTTTAAAGATTTTTTGATGGTTTAGAATAAAAAAGGAGTTCTTTTGAAAAGAGCGAAGACGATCCACTTTAGCACTTGGTTTCATTGAGAATGTATTAGTTTTTAGTAGGAAATGCAGCCATGTAGTAATATCGTAGACTGCGCACTCGCCAAAATATTTTTTACCTTGTTTATATTCACTTTTACTGTTGTACCTCATAAAGTTATAAAAACTGTAAAAATTAAAACGCTTGGACGTAGTGTTTAAATTATTGTGAGGTTGAAACTTAGTGTAGAATCAGTTCATATAGTGAAACGCTGGCTGGCCTCAACTGGTGACGTTGCTGATCGGAAATAAAATTGTAGTAATAAGTTACGTGACCGTGTAACGTGAATTTTTGTACCACAAATAAATGATAATTCATATTTCGGAGATTTTTCATTTCATCACACTTCACAAAGGACACGCTTCCCAAGACATATTTTTCCTGTAGCTTCACTTAAAATTTACAATTCGGCACTTACTAGCTTTGGGTATTAGGAACCTTTATTCAAAGGAACATGATTCAATTCCCATTGCTTCAATTACACTAACTTAATACATTATCTAATCAAAGTAATCAATAAAACAAAAACAATTATTCAGCTTAATTTACTGTTCAACTACTAACAATCACAGTTTTTTATGTTGCTTTGCATCGCAATTACACTTGCGAGCAACAAAAACGATTCAACTCCAAATCATCCATTTCGACTCAAATAGCAATTAATCGAAAAAAAAACTGATTTTAATACTTATGGTACCATCTTAAAGCTGAAACTTCAGGCTTTAAAATAAAATACTTATTCATAAAAGGGATAAGAACTTTTGAAGAAAAAAAACTACTTTGTATGCACGGGATAGGGGTTGTGTCGAGTTGGTTGCTCGCGAGTGTAGGTAACAGGACAAAATCGAAGGTTATCAACTTTGCCTATATTTGGTTGTCTACTTAAGGTTTATTTTTATTTAAACAAATACATTGGACGAATGGTCGAGTATGAAAAGTCCTTTAATAAACCAAATATTAATTGGTAGTAAATTAACACTAACACAGCAATTTTTGTACTCTACAAGAGTCAACTAAAATAATATTGCTATAGTTATTTGTACGGAAATCCAATCCAGAACGGCACTTGCTTTTTTTTAAATTCGCTTTTAGCTAACTAACAAACAATGTAAAAAATCTTGGAAGCCAATTTTAACCTACTTATAATTATCGTATCGAAATGAAACTGTATGTGTATGTAGTTCTGATGACAATTTTATAATTTGGTATCTTGGGGCTGATCTGATGATGGAGCCAAGAGGTGGATAGTGGAATTCTTCAGTGGCTACTAGTAAACCCCTCGCGTTTGGGCTCATATGATTCGTTTTGATGAGTCCAATAAATTGCACTTAGTGTTGAGGGTCTGATGATAGAGCCAAGAGTTGGATAGCGGAACTGTTCAGTGGCTATTAGTAAACCCTTCGAGTTTCGAGTCATATGATTCGTTTTGATGAGTCCAATAGATTGCATTTGGTGTTGAGGGTCTGATGATGGAGCCAGGAAGTGCATAGTAGAATTCTTCAGTGGCTACTAGTAAACCCCTCGAGTTCGGGCTCATATGAGTCATTTTGATGAATCCAATACAGTGCACTTAGTGTCGAGGGTTTGATGATGGAGCTAGGAGTGAGGATAGTGGAACTCTTCAGTGGCTACTAGTAAAACCCTGGAGTTTGGGCTGATATGATTCGTTTTAATGAATCTAATATATTGCACTTGGTGTTGAGGGTCTGATGATGGAACTAGGAGGTGGATAGTGGAACTCTTTAGTGGCTACTATTAAACCGGTCAAGTCATAACTTTGTTGACTTTAGACTTATTAACTAAATGAAGAATATACTAGACTAAAAAGTAAAAAATAATTAAATTAACTTGTATTAGTTAAGATATTGTATAGTTAAGTAGTAACGCATGATAAAAGCGTGTTTTTTGGTTTTTATTAAACTACATGTTTTTATTATTTTGGTTAAACGCAGGCTGTCAAGAAAATGATCACAACTTGTTTTCTTCGATTGGAAAAACAATTTATACTTTGTGCGGCAGGCAGTTACTACAGTAGCCAAAACTAGTAGTTTTGAAGAGCGTTTAAGATTCAATTTTGTTTGAGATCTCATTACGCTTGGCAGTTCTCTAGGGTTACGGAAGTGAATCTATGTTTTGAACAATTTTAATCTGACATTATACAGCAGTCAAAACTGGTATTTATAAACAAGCTCGTAAGATTAATCTTTAGTTGATATCTCATTTGCTGGGCAGTTTTCTGTTGGCAGTGAATCTATATTTGTTCTAAAATTGTCTAACTGACAAAATACGGCAGTCAAAACTACTACTTATGCAAAAGCATATAAGATTTAATTTTGTCTGAGATCTTGAGTTTGGCAGCTCTCCAGTGACACTAAAGTGAATCTGATTTTGTTTGAACAATTTCGCCAACGAACGAAAATGACTAAAAAAATAATATTAGATTTTCGTACAAACAACTAGATCCGTAACTACATTATCAAACATTTGAGACAAATCGAACTAAACACAAAGCCAGTCTCAAATCAATGGAAGAAGAAAATAATACGAATGTACAAAATTTCTTACTAGTGTTACCAATAGTAACAATCATTAGAAAAATACAAAAGCCGACAAAAGGCCTACAATATGCAAATAACCACCACACGTTAACTTCAGTCTATCCCTAGTTCCTTTCATGGCAACATTTTGGAATATTTTTTAAATCTGGGCTGCCATTCTCTTAGATGAAATCCTTGTCTAGTCTACTTCTTCGTGAATCTTTTCCTTATTATTATCCGGTCTATTTTCTTATAGTATCATATTTTCGCTATATTGATATGCCATGACTATAAAAAGCTGAACCCTGATTTACACGATGCGATGATGAGTAAATTTTTTTTTGTCTGTCAGGTAGATTATTAAAAAATATTGGACACATATCTTGTCTTTTCATAGGTAATCAAAAGATTACGGCGATACATTGAGTTAAAATGTCGCATGACGTCACGCCTTGCTAGATTTTATACTGAATTGTGACGTAGCGAGCCCTCTCTCTAATTTTTTAATTAATATGATAAAGCAAAAAATACGTGTCTAATATTTTTTTTATATCTGACTGACGGACTAAATATAATTTCTTTTTTTACCCTATTGCCTGTGGCATAACATAAATTGAGGCAACAATAAAAATTGCACCGTCTACACTGTTTAGACGGTGCAAGTCATTTGTTGCTTCAATTTGATTGTATGCCACAGGCAAGAAACTTGCAACGTGTAAATGGAGCTTAAGATTAATGTTAATAAGTCACGTGCTAATTCATTTCTTTAATTTTTTTCTCTTAATATAGTCATTGTGCAATACAGTAAATCGGGCAGGTACATCAACGCGCAACCATAGAATCAGTACATGATTCTGGACCAAAAACAGCAGTTTCCTACAAAAGTGCAATAACTACGCGGTCTAAAAGTATGGAACAGTAATTTTTTTTTAATAACCGACGAAAATTTTCGAAGCATGTGGTCCAGAATCATGATCTGAATCCATGGTATTGGTTGCACGTCGATGCCCTTGCCACCTTGTATACTGTGCCCGCCTCTAGCAATTCTAACTCTCCTTTTTTAAAAGAAAATGTTTTATCCGATATTAAGTGGATAAATTCATAATACTATTTATTTAATTCAGATATCAGTATTTCGAGTTATCCATAGAAACCTTAGACCTTAAATAATGTACAGTACCCTAACATGACACATCGGGATTAAGAGAAATGGGCTTGTCGCTAAGTAATATCAACCGCACGGGTCGATCGATCAGGTTAAGCCACGCTTGCCGCGGTTGGTTCGTGGATGGGTGACCATCTTTACATACCAATACCCCTCCGTGCCTCGGAAAGCACGTTAAGCTATTGGTTTCGGCTGTCATTCGTGGATCTTTGATAGTCTTTACGGGTCGTTAAAGCCCGAAAGTCTGACAACCAGTCATACTAAGGGGTATCGTGTAACCCAGTAACTGGGTTGTGGAGGTCAGAGAGTCAGTCGCTCCATGTGAAATACCGGTATTCAGCTGCATCCGGTTAGACTGGAAGCCGACCCCAACATAGTTGGGAAAAGGCTGGGTAGATGACTGTCACAGTATTATAGTATGAGTGACAGAGAAGACACTACAAAGCCCAAATTTTTGTAAAAATCGATGTGCATTTTAATAGCCGGATAGGCGGGTACTGCTTTAGTGCTTTCTTGCATTACAGATAAGACCTATAGTTACGAGGTCCTTCATATTTTTGGCCAATTAGGTGATACATATTCGACAGTAACTAAAATGATAGGACGTATCAACTAAAAGTTAATCGGTTTTGGTTTCTTAACTGAAGAAGTAGACAGATCTTAGTACGCTACTTAGGTCGAAATCTCCTTTGCTGGGCACTTTTTGTAGTAGGTTGTTCACGCGCTTCTTGTTCGCTGCGCCTACGCTTCTGTCCTCAAGCTCACTGGAATAGATGATAAATTCATGTTGAAGGGATCACATACTTCTTTAATTTAATTTTACGCCGGTAAACATTATTGCACTATGTTTATTTTTCTGCATACTTCAAAGATGACCGCTTATTTTAATGTTGTATCGAGAGATTTGTACGGCAGATTTATAATTGTATTATTTATAAAACTCACCTTTCGTTGTAGCTATATCGCTTGGAGAGGAACTCTGATAAATCTTCTAGGATCGGCTGCGAGTGTAGAGCGACGAATTGTTCACGACAGATCTAAAACACAATAAATAGTTTTTAAACAAAATTAATAAATTTAGGTAAATCAAAATTGATACGATTTTTAAGGTTCCGAACTTAAAAAAGAACGGAACCTATAAAAGATCACATTTTTGTCTGTCAAGGATTTTCTCAATAACATAGGAGTTTGAATTTTGGCATATTGTTTAGGTCACGGTGACGCGCACATAGGTCAAAGACCAAAAAAAGAATTTTACTTAGATTTATTTTCTTCCTATAATCTGTGGTCTTGTTTATGGGCAGATAGAAGATTGATAGTTGTTCAGGCTACAGATAGTGTACCTCGTTCATGCGGTCCACGGAGTGCGGATGCGTCCAGAAGCAGTCGTGCACAGACACGAAGGCGACGGCGCCAGCCTCGCAGTGCAGGCCCGTCAGCATCATGTGCGACGAGTCCAGCGAGTGGATGAAGTTCGGCGGGAAGGCGTTGCGCTGCTTCATTGTGCAGGGTCGCCTGTGGATCAAGGGTATAAAGGGAAGATAAGAGGGAGAATGGTAAAAAAAAAAATTGGACAAGATCGAAATTGTTTTTCCTTAAAAAAAAATACTACGACGAATGCATAGTCATGATTGGTTATAGGTGCGTCCACACCGGAATCATTCATTTGCAAGTATACGATCGAAGAATATCTATTAGAGTAGAGCACAAGCATAATCAGCCTATAACGTTCCCACTGCTGGGACACAGGCCTCCTCTCTATGAGAGGGAGTGGGCTGTAATCCAGCACGCGGGCCCAGTGCGGTTTGGTAGATGTCACATGTCTTCGAACTTTTGGTTCTAGGACATGCCGGTCGGTTTACTCACGATGCTTTTCTTCACCGTTTTCAGAGCCACCACTGCTCTGAAATAATTTACACAAAGTAAAGCGCCTGCCTAGGATGATGAGGAGCTCGTGGCTAAGTAAAAACAGCCGCGCGGGTTGATCCATCAGGTTAAGCTACGCTTGCCTGGGTTGTCCATGGATGGGTGACCATCTGTACATACCGAGACTCCTCTGTGCCTTGGAAAGCACGTTAAGCCGTTGGTCCCAGCTGTCATTCGTAGATCTTTGACAGTCGTTATGGGTCGTCAGAAGCCTAAAATTCTGAGAACCAGTCTTACCACGAGGTATCTTATTACCCAGTTACTGGGTTGTGGAGGTCAGATAGGCTGTGGCTCCATGAAAAATATTGGTATTCAGCTGCATCCGGTTAGACTGGAAGCCGACCTCAACATAGTTGGGTAAAGGTTAGACAGATTGAAAGCGCCTGCCTAGGTTCGAACCTACGACCCACAACTCGTAAGTCGCGGCCGTTACCACTCTAAATTTGACTTCCCTGTGTTATCGACTTGTCGTGATGCCGTGACGTGCACGCGGACGTCCACGATAATATCGTCACGTTAGAAATTATAAAAGCGCACAATGGATGGATTTTGTGATAAATTATATTTATTTCTGTAAATTAGTTTCAACAAACACTTACACGTCAAGAAATAATATATTTTAAAACTGGATGAGGTGAACTAGATGGTGTGAAGATGTGATGCAAGATGATGGTGATGGTAATAGGGCTAGAAAGATGATGAACATTGAGAAGAGAGCTTATAGTGATGCATGAAAGAAGAAAACGAGATGTGCCAACTCCGAACAAATTGTGATAAAAGTACCCCTACTTTTATCACAATTTCGATTCCCCAATCATAATGACTTACTGAGCCTGATCTAAAGACGGTCGGTACTGGCCGGTGCTAGGTCCGACGCGCCGGTAATAGGGCTGTACTACAGGGAGGCCCAGCGGAGTCACCCACTCCACGCTCTCGCCGCAAACCGCCGATATTAACCTGGTGGAGGAAAAAATAATTTACGGTGTTTCCTAACTTAACTGGTGAGTTGGCAAATGTAAGTTGGACAACATTCGAATAAACTTTAATCTATTGTAGGGTAAACCTAGTCATTACAGATTTTAGCGCTTTAAAGCTAAACGCACAATACAGCCTCATCGGGCCGCAGCGCTTCGCATTTCAATACAAAAAAAAAAATGGAATTACTCATTCTTTACTGGAAAGACATACGAAGAAAGCAAGTTAATAAAAAGCTTGTAAAAAGCGCAGCGCGGCCTCCTATTTTGTGCAAAGGTTTATACAAAATGTATGAAAGTGATGATTTTTGCAATGCAGTATGGCCCACCCAAATCTGCGTCAGCCTTAACAAAACTTATCATACTAGTTCTAAGAACAGATCAAAACATTTAAACACATACCATAACATCACGCTTGTAATCCCCGAAGTGTTAGGCAGAGGTGTACCTAATAGTAGCCACATACAGTCATACACACGACAAATAATCAAATTTAAATAATCAGTTATATTATAGTGTCTTACTTGGCACAGTCGGTGAACCAGTCCTGTATCAGTTTGGTGGAGGTGAACATCTCTCGCAGACTGTCGAACGTCTTCGTGGTGAGGTAGTGGGAACACGTCCACACGTGCTCCTTGGGAAACTCGTCTATGTCTGTTGACAACCATATTGAAGTATAGAATGTGATCAGCAAATTAGCAACTCTAAAGCATAAGGTTTCTTGTATTCCCGGTTATAAAATTCAAGACAAATTCGCTAGTCTCCACCATAAGGGCGTTTATCCACTACTCCGATCCAACACACATAAAAATATAGCGAAACACCTTTACGGTTATAAAAAGCTTACTCGCTACGACAGCGTGCGAAGTTTTGGAGATACGCTCTCAGATCCATTGGCCCGGTCCGAAGGGAATATAATATGCGCAGACCTGCTATGTCGGTATCTTTCTGACCTGATGAAGTGCGATTATTGATACTATAAGCATTCCTTTCAGAATATGGAATATATAGAAGATTGATAATGCAGATGTAGTTTAACATTTTAGTGTATCCAGTGAGATCTATTACGAAGACCACCATCACCACCAGTGAGATCTATTACCTTTCAGCTGCTTAGCGATCTGCAGCCTGGCTCCGAACTTGGTGACTCCATACACGGTGGTCATGACGGTTTGCTTGATGACCTTCCGACGCACGAAGTTCTCTAAGATGATGGCAGCGGAAACCCCGGCTGCCGCGTCACGGATTCGCATCTCTTCTACCTGTTTATAATTATGTTTTATAATAATTTAGACATTGCTGATTTTGTTACGGAGTGATAAATAATAAGCAATAAATATGCAATTTTATTGGAATTCAAGAGAAGCGTAGTCCACAAAATATGTCCAATTAGGTAGATATTATTGCATCACATTTGTTTTTTTTTTTTTTTGTTTTACGATTTTGTTCGTTTTAAATGTTCCGTTTGTATTTCCTGGACGTGTCCCAAATAAAATATTTTTGTTTCACGTTACAAGCAATTTATACATTTAATTTATCCTCGAACTAGAACGACATGCACTAATTACACTAACCGATTGAACAATTTCTTCATCCTAAGCGGTCCAGAGCGTGGTATGAAAAGAAATGTGACGTACCATAGCCGCTACAGCGCTGTAGACGTCCTGCGGTCTGTCAAGCGGCGCGAGATTTACCGCTGCAGCTCCAGCCGCGTCACCTCCGAGTGCCGCGTAGTGTTGAAGTCCGTTACAAGAACCATCTTGATGGACTGGGAATCCGCACATGTATTCTATGGGAACAGATATATACCAAATAAATAAATATATGTTTATTGGACACAATAAATAAATTAAATTGCTATCGTGTCTGTCTGTGACCGTGGTGTTCTTCTAAACTACGCAACGGATTTTAATTTGATGCGGTTCTCACTTAGAGAATTTACTATGGAAGGTTTATGTAATTGTTTTTAAAACTTACACATTCTTATATAGTGTTATTGGTAAAAACACTAACAACCTCTTAAGGGGTGCTGATCATTATGAACAACTTTTACTATAGCACCATCCCGCACCAATATAGCACCTGCTAGCTTTTACTATAGCACCAATTGTGAAAAAAAGTTCCCTAAATTTTTTACGAGTTGTGCGAACATAAATTTAGGCAACGGCAAATTTTTTTCGTGATTTCAGGTTTGGTCCCATAGTAAAAGTTTTTCATAATGATGAGTACAATGACCCCTTAACAGGTTGTTAGTGTTTTTACCAATAACACTATATAAGAATGTGTAAGATTACATAAATTAATTATTATATAGATTAATATAGATAATATATAGATTAATATAAATTAATCTCAATGTTTTGTCAAGTTGTAAAAACCGTGCGAAGCAGGGGCGTGTCGCTAGTTACTGATAAATCGATCAGATTTGATGATCGAGGGACCAAAAACACGTCATTTGAGGTTTCATTAGTTACCTTCATGGTTAGGAGAACGCACTGCGTTAGCGATCTCCATGCAGCACGCGAGGGTCTGCCACGGCTCTTCAGACTCTGCCCACCAGCGATCACCTTCTAAGGGACGGTCGGCCGAGTCCAGAATCTTGTCCATTATACTATCTGCATACGCCAGTCTAAAAAAAAAACATAGTTCAGATGGTTCTGAAGCCAGGGGCGGCCGTATAAGAAATTGTTAGAGTCATCATAGATTAAGTGGTAAAAAGAAATGGCCATACCGCTGTTAAACCCGCAATGGTCTAAGTGGTATGTTTAAAGGTTCAACAAATGCTTGTAAACTGTTTTATTTTATTTATTAATAAACAAAAAGAAATATATACAGGGTGTAAGGGAGAGCCCTCCGCAAACTGATGGGGTGAATTCAGTATATCATACTAAGATGACCGGTACATGAAATTATTTCAGTAACGTTATGGGAATCCAATAAATCTGATTTGTTTTATTACCTCACATGCAATGTAACGTAATCGTGGCAAAACGCGCGTAGCGAACGGCAGCGCAGCGAGCCTTTGGCCGCCGAGTATTCCAACATCCATTGTTTTTTTAGCAATTTTATTTACATAAATGGAGTGCTGCGCACAGATAACGTCATTTTACATTGAAATAAAGGAATACTTAACTGGAAATACAATAAAAAATATGAAAATTTTCCTAAGAATATTTCCGGGGGAATATGATTCAAAATAAGGAGCTGAATGGTCCCTGTTAGTTTGCGGAGGGCTGTCCCTTACACCCTGTATTAAAACTTAAAAAAAAACTATAGCGCCATCCCGTTTTTCGCACTACAATAATAGGGATGATGACAATTTAAAAAAGAATTAAAGTCTAAAATATATTTGTTTGCAAATAGTGCAAACACAAAGTTAGTGCAACACAAAGTGTAAAAGCTTAAAAAAATGACAAGTTATAAACGTTTCAAAATAACTGCTAGACAAAGACGCCACTATCACACAAGTGACGTCACGACTACGTAACTTACTAGCTCCATACATTGTCCGTACCGCGCGAGAAGGACGGGAATAATCCCTTCCAAAAACTTTGATAGCGTGTTGCTTCTCCATATTTCCAACGATTTTACAGATATTTTTTCGATTATCTCATTTATTATGCCTTCTTTGAAATTACATTATTTTTTCGAACATTTATAATATTAGTCACCATCCCTATTATGACTGTCATTTTTCTGGATGTACAGTCACGGCTCACGATAGTCTTTTATCTGTAAATCCACAGCCTAATCACATATAAAGTTATAATTGGTAGCCTTCAATAATAATAATAAGCAATCTAATAATTTTGATAAAAGTTGCTTTATAACAGTTCAAGCCACGACATTTTTTGAAAATGTCTGTACACTAACGAGCATAAATGACTTACGCTTAAGTAAGATTCAAAACCGATTTTCTCCCAAAGTGTTGATATACCACGTGCCACTACAATGGCGACATTAATTTAGCACACAGGTAGGGCTAGTGGGCAGTAATCATAAAAATTATAATAAGATAAAATAATTCGTAAATTTAAATATAAATAATTTAAACAAACTTAAAAATAAAGCTCTCTCTTTCCTTCAATTCTACTATTTGCGCTTTATTCGTTTTAATTTCATTGATGCGATGTTATGATCCGTGACCCCGGCAAATGGCCTCTGCGCTACAGTTCTTTAAGTACAGGTTGCTCCAAGATGCAATTTTAGAAAATTGTAAATAAATCAATAAAAAATAACGTTTAATGAAATTAAAATATCTTCATAAAACGAAAACACAAAACCGTATAAATTAATGTCGCCATTAAAGCGGTCGCTAGTAACTGCTTTTGAATCTTGCATAAACGTAAGGTTAATATTTGTGACTGTATGTACCTGTTTAAAGAAAAGGTAAAATTTTAATTTAAACTGCACCTCACCTCTCATCAACAGTACTCTTCTTCATGGTTCCGGTCAGGTTGATCGCATGCAGC
Source organism: Fissipunctia ypsillon (assembly GCA_947568875.1). NCBI lineage: Eukaryota > Metazoa > Arthropoda > Insecta > Lepidoptera > Noctuidae > Fissipunctia > Fissipunctia ypsillon. The sequence goes on along the minus strand of OX387660.1, from coordinate 16,767,996 downwards.
TTCAGCCACCTGAGCCCGCGCGGGCCGAGCGGCTGCGGGTTGGCGAAGCGCAGCAGCGCGCGCTGCGTGTCGGCACCCAGCGCGGACACGTGCGGGCCGCACGCGTACACTCGCCCGCGGAAGTCTAGGTTGTGGGGCAGCCAGAACACTGAGTCCCTAGGAAAAGACTTGGGATTTAGCATGACGTGTAACTTGGTTGTTACTTTTTATTTTTGTTTCGTAAATAGCTGTACCCCGCGACTTCGTTCACGTGGCAGCCGTAAGATACACAATATACTAAAATAATGGCTCATTTTAATAAAGCTTCGTCCCCCGACCCGCTGCGTTACATCGCCCGCCCACGCTGTTACTTCGTTTTCGCTTAGCGTTCTTTCTGACTTTTTTTCTTTTTGCTCGGCTCCTAAGGGTCGTAGGGTCGTAGTGTGATGTTAAATAGCCTATTACCATCCTCGAGAATCTGGCTACCAAATGCAAAAATAATTTTTCTAATCCGATTTTTGTTCACAATTTCATGGGTTTTAATTGTTTTGCAAGGAACCCTAATTATTTTGCTAAAATGAAAGTAGCCTAAGTTACTCCTTATAACATCAGCTATCTGTCAGTGTAAGTCCCGTCAAAATCGGTCCAGCCGCTTTGGCGATTAGCCGAAACAAACAGACAGACAAAAATTGTAAAAGTTGTTTTTTTTTTTTAACTACAACGGGGAAGCCCTTGGCCTGCATCTCATTTTTTGTATGTACCGTATATATGTACTTTCATATCCGCATTTAGTAAAAAGCCGTTATATTGACATAACAAATAGACACTCCAATTTTATTTAATAGAAGATATTGTTTCGCATAACTGAGCCACCGAGGATTACTGGTAACATTTTTGAGAGTTTGATAGAAATATAGATGTAAGGAATTGTAATATGTACTAACAATCAATACTAATACTATAGATCTCTTCTTTGTAATATCCGCAATAAAGTTTTTATTATTATTATACAGATGTACAGTTTCTGACTAACAAAAAATAACATGAGAGGTTAGCGAGAATTTTATACTTTAATATAACTTTAAAAAACCAGCAATACTTTAATAAAAAGCGTCATCAAAGATTTAAAAATAACATTACACAGTTTTGTTACTACTCTCTGCGAGTATGCGCTTCGCGAAGTTATTTTGCAAACATTCGTTGCACGGAAGTTTGTTACGCCCAAAAAGCTCGAACGAATGAATTCACGAAGTTAATGCTCAGTGAGTATAATCTTCACGGTAGTTTCTAGACTCGTAATAGATGTAGATGTTCATCTCCATACGAAACTACCTTTTGGAAGGGGTGACTAGAATCAATTCTATTTTTTTTTTTTTTGTAAATTTTGACGTTTAAAAGTGCCTTTTATGTGCCTATTTGAAATAAATTATTTGAACGTAAATAGGAAATCTTCTTTATTTACGAACCTGTAATGGTTAGCAAGCGACAGTTTGTACAGCGCGTCGCACCACAGTGAATGCATCTCAGCCCTCGCGCGGTTGATAGCGACGCGTCGTTTGAACGCAGCGGCTGCGTCGGCGCCGCCCGCGAACTGTGACGTGTCTAGTTTAGAGGAGGGCGGAGCTATGTCCAGCTTCTTGTTACCACCGTCCCTGTGAGTGAAAATATTACAATTAGGTAATTTTACAGGAACCTGTATTTGTAGCTTTTGGCGTTGAATTAGCAATACATGCTGTTTATTTAGTCACCTGCTTCCGCTGAAGGAATGATCCTATTCATGTAATATTTTTTTGTGTTTGCCTATACTGTTCCACTGCTGAGCAAAGGACTCCACGAAATCCTTCCAGGAACTCTTTTCCCGCGCAACCTCGAACCGGCCCTCGCGGTACGCATCCAGGTAGCCTCGACCATCTTTTTCTGGGCCGGCCTCAGGGGCGCCGTTCATCTTCAAGCACCCATTGTGTGCACCAAATTACATAATTATTACGTTAAATAAATGTTAACATAAATAATATTTTGTTCTTGTTGGCTGACTTTTCTGTTGGAAGTCGTTATTTTTTGCACAAATCCGATATGACTTTTATTGAATTGTTCAGTTGTTGTTGTTGTTGACCAGTAGCTGGTGATTCTACATGTCAAAAGCTAAGGTAAGGTTTCACGGATGCAGTTACCTTAATCAATAGCTTGTATAAAATGATGACGATTGCAAAATACGTTAAGTAATACTTATCAGCGAAACTGTCTACAGGGTGTATCAGAAAGGTGTGGTCAAATTTAAGGGTTGTTGGTTGTACAGACCATAAACTGAACAACTTTCTCAATGGGACCAACATTGAAATCGCGAAAAAATAATCAGCCGTCCCATACATTTGGGTCGAGTAGGTAGCTTTGTATGGGACAGCTGTTATTTTTTTCACGATTACGATGTTAGTCCCGTGGAGAAAGTTATTCTGTTTGATGGTCTGTACCACACCCTTAAATTTGACCACACCTTTCTGCTACGTCCTGTAAGTACAATAATTTGCATAAAATTTTAATTTACTATTATTAGAATTTTGCGAAGATTGAAAATATGTGCAATGATTGTCTCAAAAAAACAATTTGATAACGTGGAGTCTTACCTAAATATCTGGATCTGCAGATCGAGTACAGGCTTGTTGATGAGCCAGGGCACCTCTCCCAGCTGGTTGAGACTGTCCAGGACCGGGTACAGAGTATCCGCCGGCGCCGACTCAAGGCGCTTCCATTGACCCATCACGTGGAATGGCATTCTGAATGGGTTTCAGAAAAGTACTTAAATAACATTGTATTTGAAGTACTGAACATTAGGCTAAAAAAAAATCATTTGACAATAAGTAAAAGAATCCTATTAAATACGGGAAGCTTTAAGTTTGTATAATTTTCGTTGTTTTGGAACTGATGGAGATTGTATACCTACAAGACAGTGTTTTAAATATGAGTGTTTTTGACCTAGTTTCATCATACCATGGTAGTTAATTTAATCTTCTGTTAAAATTTTAACGGGACATTAAGAGTAGCGAGTGTTTCGTTTCACCATGCGTTAACGTATGATTAAATGTATTAATCAGGCATTAAATTTAATTGCTCCCCTAGAGGTCCGTTAACTTACTAACGGACATTTAGTCAGTTGTCAGAATCATCGAAATGAAAAACGCGAGTCTATATTAAACGGCTAGCTAAAATGATGCATTGTCAGTGAACATTGACATGTGACATTGCGACTTTTTATTTTGGTTGCTTTGACAACTGACCGATAAAAGAGTGAATGATACATCTGCCAGGTTTCTTAATGTGGTGTTATTTTTTTCTTGTGGAACTTAAATACAATATCGATGTTTATTTTAATGGCTGATTTACTAATGTCGGATTACGCACAGTTTGGTGAAATTAGTTCTCTTTGGAATCTGTCACTGTTCTATCAAGGAGACATTCAACGCTACAAGGTGCTTTTGGCGCGTGGCCAAAATCGGAACTAATGCCGCCATCTAGTTTTTCCAATACATTCACAAAACAATTGCACAAATTGTTACCAACAGCGCCCTCCTGTAAACGTCAATCGAGCGCCAAAAGATCCTTGTAGTATTAGTATTATAATAATAATGTGTAAAAACATGTGTTGGTCCCAAATAGTTTATTAATTACAATAGCAACGGTCGAGGTTTTTATTATAGTTATTCCTGAAGAGGGTTGATACGTTTTAATTTTACAAAGCAGCGTCTACGTTACGTTAGCACACCGTCTACGCTGAGTGCGAAGACATTCTTACCTGACTAGCGGTGTAGGAGTAACAAGATAGGCTCCCCTGTGCGTGGCTGCCCATGGCGCGGGCGGCGCGGCCGTGGGCACGAGCGCGGCGCGCATGCGCAGCTGGCGCGCCGCCGCGCCCGCCCACACGCGCGCGAGCACCGGGTGCGGCTTCAGCTCTAGGCGGACCATGCGGCCCCAAGGACGGTGCACTTTGTAGACTGCTGGGAGCTTTTTCCTGTATGGACATTACGAAGCTCAATAAAAATCAAAAACATTCTAAAGATTTGAAGGCGGGACACGCGCTGGGCGACGAGGCGGCGAGAGCCAATCGGCGCCGGCCGTGCGTCACTTGACACCAAAATCTTTATAGCGAACGGTCATTGTTTCTCTGGTACCGAATATTTTTCCTTTTGCATTATACCCATATTTATACACTCCACAAATTTTAATTCTGAACTACCTAGGCATCAAATACATCAAAACAACTGGTAGATAAGTGAAAGGAAGAACTTTGAAATCTTATCAATTAAATAGTCATTGATTTTTTATACCAGCTTCTGAATTTATTTTCCGTAAGAAAATTTGAATTTCGTGGGCTACCCTTTTTTTGGATGGGAAATCATCAAATGACTTCTCCCGCTCTGGGCGGAGCGGGAGGGCGTGTCAGACTTTTACTGACTAAAACCCACCCGTGTTCCTTCAGTTGCCTGTGCCGGGGCCACGGTAACTCTTTCGAACATCCCGCAATTTAGCAGGTCCTGAATTAGAACTTCATTTTTGGCAATGAAAAAATCTTTAATATCCACGAAGAATAATAATAGCTTGTAATTAGCTTGGCTTCATGATCCGGCTCAATATAACATCACGCCTGTTTATCGTGAAAAGTTAGGCAGAGGTGTACAGCCCGCGCCAAACTTTGTGACCGCCCCGAAACTAGGCTCATTGCATTGCGCAGAACACAAAATCAGGGTATTAGCGGGACGCACAAGAGCTTGGGGGCAGGGCCACACCCTGCGCGCTCGCACCGCTCACCCGCGACGCGCGCTGGCACTCACGCCTTAGTGTGAGTGCTACGTCCGTACACGAATCATGCACTTGTTGAGCTCCGAGAGTACTGTCGCGTTCAGAATTCGTTCGATCGTTTCGTTAATTTGTTGTTATAGTTATTGTTACTTGTTGTTATTGTTACTCGTTGTTATTTGTTTATAAACATATCTACTGGACGTTGTAATGTTTTACGACGCCAGGCTCGTAAAATGGTCTACGATGTTTATAAATTTATGAAGAAAGAAGCTGAAGAAGGCCTTAAATACGATTTGAAGGCAGTACATAAACGGACTGCAGCCGCTACAGGAGTATCAGAAAGAACTGTACGACGTATTATATCGGTTGCTAATGAACCAAGTTCCGATTTATTAGCAGTTTTTCGTACACCCGGAAAGAAGAGGCAAGGGGTAAATAAGGTAACCGGAATCGACAATTTTGACCAAGGTGTCATCAAAAGATGTATCCACAATTTTCATGTAACACAGAAAGAGTTGCCGACAATTGCTCAACTTTTAAAAAAATTAAAAGAAGATATAAATTTTGAAGGATCCGCAACGAGTTTGAGGAGAATTATAAATGAAATAGGATTTAAGTGGAAAAAAACTGAAGACAATCGCAAATTATTAATTGAAAATACAAATATTCGCTGTAAGCGAATTGAATATTTGCGTGCAATAACGAAATATCGCGCAGAAGGAAGACCGATAGTTTACACTGACGAATCGTATGTCGATTCATCGCATACCACTTCGAAGGCATGGAGTGATAGTAGCACTAAAGGTTTAAAAAAAAAGATATCAAAAGGTCAACGTGTCGTCATTGTACATGCTGGATCCAAATCAGGATTTGTACCCAACGGCCTTTTAATGTTTAAGGCAGGTACGAAAACCGGAGATTACCATGATAATATGAATTATAATAATTATGAAAAATGGATACGCACACAACTTTTGCCGAATCTCCCACCGAGATCGGTTATGGTGATAGATAATGCACCCTATCATAACAAATTAGAGGATGCAGCGCCGAGGTCAAATAGCAAAAAGGCAGAAATGGTGGCATGGCTTACGGCAAAAAATATCCCTTGCAGTTCTGACATGCTGAAACCAGAACTGTATAAATTAATTTCTATACACAAAGAAAAATTTAAAAAATTTAATATTAATAAAATTTTAGAAGAACACAATCACACAATATTACGGCTTCCACCTTACCATCCCGACTTGAACGCCATAGAAATGGCTTGGGCATCCATAAAAGGTTACGTGGCGAAAAAAAATGTCACAAATAATATAACTGATATTATGAAACTAGTGGAAGAAAAAGTAAATAGCATGGGTGAACAGGAGTGGACTGCACTATGCGACAAAGTTATAAATATTGAAGAAGAATATAAGAAAAGTGATGTCATCATAGATGACCTAACTGAAAAAATAATAATTCACGTGAGCGATAATGAATCAGATGAAGATGATTCGGATATTTTTTGTGAAGAGAGTGATTCGGATGCGGAACCATCCACTAGTAAGGGAGATGTTTTTATGGAAGGTGTGGCCCCATTGTGAATATAGTTTTTATTTATATTAATGTTTTTTATTTACATTTATCCTATTATTACCTAACCTATATGTTTTACAAATAACACATACATTGTATATTAAATTAAATTAAATAACCTATGAAATAAACACGAACTTTATAATCACCAAATAAAAATAAATTGACATAATAAAATAAGTATTAAAAATGTTAGAAAACGAAAATTGTTTGGTTGATTACGTATTGTCCACTCGACTGTACCATGCGCAAGTTCGGACTCGCGACTATATTCAAGGCGGTCACAAAGTTTGGCGAGGGCTGTACCTACCAGTGGTCTCGAACGTCATAGAGCGAGATCGGTAGAAAATCTGTATATTTGTACCCAAAATCGGTATTTGACAAAAAAATACAATATTCAATCAAATTCGTTTATTTATTTTAAATAAAACTTACAGACTAATTTATAACGAGAGCCCATATCGGTAGAAATACCGAAAAATCGGTAGGTTCGAGACCACTGGTACCTACTATACACCCACATCTCGGCAGTTTAATCATTACAATAACATTCGAAATGAATAAGTTTTAAGTCCCAAACTAGTACTGGGTGTTTTTTGCACGGGACATAAGCTGCACGCACTTCTCGTATTAAAACAACAACTTACTCTTTAGCAGCTTTACTCTTGAACATGTTGACGTCAATCTTCACGTCGTTTATTATAATGTTGTACAGAAACTTGCCGACGTTCTGCCGCATTTCTATTGTCCACGGCATTTCCTCGACATCCTGAACATAATAATAAAAGCGAACTTAAGAAACTGAAATATGCAAACAATTATAGACTTTACGTTCTAAATGTCCCGTTAGAGGTGGGAAAGGAATTGGGTGCATATGTTTTGAATTTACTCTAGTCTATCTTGTACTCAAACAATTCCACACATACATTTTACACTTCTACACTTGGCTGGATTTACGGCCGCTTTCTATAATATATCTCAATCCCAGTCTTGATCCCGGTCCTTGTCCCCAATCAACGACCGAGTTTGTCAATCTGATTCTTTGAGAGGACGAATCACAAGCAGCCGTCAAAGACTGCGGATCCATTATAGAATTCTGGCTTTAGTTGTCTAAATGTCAAAGTACTGAATTCAGGCAAGAATAATCGCATTCAGCGTCCTCTGTCTCTCTGTCGCACTTTAATCTGCAGATGAATTCAGTAACTAATACAGTGTAGTGTGATCATAAGCTGTCTAAATACCGACTCTCTTCCTAAAAATAAGACTAAATTCAGTCAACTGTAAATGTGTGGTGTGTAATCCCTTTACTCTGTGGATGTATCTTTGAGGGGCTGAGTACGCAAGACAAAAAAGAGCGACCCAAAGAAAGCTACAAATTAATCTAGTTTAAGCTTGTTCTATATTAAACTGCAACGAGAAATAATACCCCACTGTAATGCAGTATCAACTAGGCGTTACAGGGCGTTTTGTGACTGTTACTGACGGGTTTTTAAATTGTTATTAAAATAAATAAACTTACCAGACTAGCTCCGTCTCTGTTCATGTGCACTAGCGTCTGCCACGCCTGTCTTCCGTTATACGGCAATCCGGTGCCGTCCACGGACCGACGACCGACATACCACTCGCAGTACTTTTCGTATACACGCTCGATCTTTTTCAAAGTGCCGTTGCAACGGTATTGTTCGATTTGGTACCTGGCAAAGAAATTATTTATTGCTGTTTAGATTATTTCGTTAAAAAAATGGAAACATTTATGGTTTTGGGTTGATGGATCGTAAAAATCAGCCTTATTACAATGAGATAAGAGCATAGAAAAGAATTTTATGTATGTAACTTTGACTGATTTAAATTGTGGGGTAAAATCACGACAATTTAATAATATCTAAAAGAACTTACTTCTTATCACAAGTTTCATTAACATATGAAAATATGAGTAACACTTACTTCTGATATACTTGCGTTCCTAGGTCTCTCTGTAATAGTTTGAGTGTAGGGCTGTACGTTTCGCTGCCGTCTACCAGCTTGCTTAGTTCGCCCATTATTAGCTCTACAAATTGATCTACCTGTAACATAATTGACAAATACTTTAGCGAAAGTGATAGGGTTTATAGTATGTCATGAACCACGCTGCAAGTATTCTTCAAAAGAAGGAAGGTGGGTAGAAACTAGGGATGCCAACGAGACATCGATGTCAAAATATCGACATTTGATTTGAACCGCAGTGTAGTTGAAATAATTATCGTGATGGTTGTCGATATCTAAACAAGATTAAACAACAAAAAAAAAACAGATTTCTCAACTCATTCTTCAAGTAACCCCAAAAAAAATATCATCAAATCTTTTTTATTTTCATTTTGTCGTGTTTAGATATCGATAAGTACCCATCACGTCTGCGAAGTTTCACTACCTAATTTAATTTGACCCTGTAGATTCGCAAAGCTTTGCAAAGGCAGTAAATAAACGGATGAAGATCACACCTTCTAGTGATGTGAACATAAGACTTACCTCTAACACCGTTAGGTAAGGGTACAGCGTGATGGCAGAATGTGAGGCGCAGCTCTGTGACTTGAGCGTGCCGAGGTTACGTACGAACGACTCGCGGATCACGCCACGCCATTCTGCTTCCGTCTCTGATAGCTTTTGCCTCTGATAAAAAATAGAAAAACAGTACTTGTTATATTGACATAATAAAATTATAGAATGAAAGATAGTCTTGATAGTTTGATATTACTCAATTTTATTTTAAGTCTATGGACCATTTAGAGACTTTCGCTTTAGCATACTTATTTTTTTTTACACAACAGACTAATATAGCTCTAAAAATTTAAATTGCGGAGCTTAGTGGCCTAGCTCCAAATGTCTTGTTCAATGGACCTCGCCAGTGTGATCTACTCCAGTTATGTCCGAAACCGGTTGGCGGATCCAATAACGTCAGTAACGCCAAAATATCATTTAAAAAACTTCACATGACACTCACACAAAACTTCACAGACTCCGACTGCTCATCTTTGACGCCAATATTATGTATTTCAACGTCCCCTTTAATTTCTATATTCAACTGTTCTTTGCCTTTCTGTATCATCTCCTCTAAAGACAATATACCTTCGGCCGGTGACGTCAACAGTCCTTGTCTGTTCTCCACATGGTCAAGCGTGATCTTGTCTAGTAAGGGACAGTTGTAGTCCAAGACGGGAGGTGTGTATTGAGGTTGAAAGTCGGGTTGTATTCTGTGAATAGCTTGTAAAACCACCTCGCGTTGGTCGTATAGGAATTTTGTTTTGTCTAGTAAGTCATTTAGTGTCATATTCTGTAAGAAAATAATTGAGAAATTATTGCTGAAATAAGATGAATTATAATAATACAATTTTTGAACATAATATCATGGCAACAAAAGTTATTATTGCAATAAATTCAACACTCTTTCTTTTTAACTTTCGAGATGTTAGTGAATAATTTGATTGGATCGCACAGTAATCAGTGAACAACAACCAAAATTAATATTTTATAGATCAGTTTGCCACACACAAAAATAAATAATACACACCTTTTGATTCATCTGTTCTCTATAATACTCAAGTAGTTCCATTTTGTCCTCCGCACTACTTCTCTCTATGCACTCGAAGACTGCCGCGAATGTTTGTGGGTTTGGTTCGACGCCATCTTCAGACATATTCGATAGCAATTGTTTTGTATTGTCCAACATTCCCTGCGAAAATTAAGAAAACTTTTTAGCGTTTTTTACGAAGCTACATGGTTGTTGATCATATTTGAAATTCATTTTAATCTGAGAAAAAATATATTTACGGACAAATAGACAGAGAACAGAATTAGGCAACCTCAAAGACTTGGTGATGAGCACTAGGCGACACCTAAATGTTATATCTAAATGAAAGTGTACTGTTAAGCCTGCGCTTAAGTCCTCGCGCACATCTGGGAGTGGCGCGAGGAGGCAGGACGCCGGGGCGTAACTCCGTTGCCGCGAGAAATCGCGGCACGGCGGACAGAGCTCCGGCAGGATCTCATGGCGGCATGGAGAGTGCGATTGTCGCAACCTAGCGCTGGGCACGCCACAATTGCGGCGATAAGTCCCCTTTTTGAGGAGTGGCTGGAGAGGCGCCACGGCGTCCTCACCTTCCGCCTGACGCAGGTCCTCACCGGACACGGGTGCTTCGGGAGGTACCTGTTCCGGATAAGGCGGGAGGAAACGCCCGGGTGTCACCACTGTGTGGATCGCCCGGAGGACACGGTGGAGCATACGGTGGAGGTCTGCCCGGCTTGGGCGGAGCACCGCCGTGTCCTCGCGGAAGCGATCGGCGGCGGCGATCTCTCGCGTCCGGCCCTGGTCCAGGCCATGGTACGGAGCGAGAGTGCATGGGAAGCCATTACCTCCTTCTGTGAAGCAGTAATGCTCGTGAAGGAGGAGGCGGGACGCGTGAGGGAGAGGCAAGCTTTGCACCCTCACGCCCCTAGTCGCCGCAGGAGACGCCCTGGGCGTCGGGAATTGGCAGCTGATTCCCGGCCACCGTAGGCGCGGGCTTGCGGACGGCGAGCAATGGCTAGCTCGCCGTCCGGTAAGGACCAAGCCCGAGTCGACGGCGCGTCGTGTTCCACGCGCGCCTCAAAGAGATGTCAGCACTATTGACGGGGTCCGCTAGGGCCGATGCCAGCTAGGGTTGCGGGATGTTCGAAAGAGTTACCGTGGCCCCGGCACAGGCAACAGAAGGAACACGGGTGGGTTTTAGTCAGTAAAAGTCTGACACGCCCTCCCGCTCCGCCCAGAGCGGGAGAAGTCATTTGATGATTTCCCATCCACAAAAAAAAAAAAAGCCTGCGCTTAACAGTTCACTTACATTTAGACAGAAAATCTGCGTTGAAAATCAACAGTGCAATAAAACGGGCATCAGTTTCCATAAACTTTCTGGGGATAGACTAGATTACAACAGAATTAGGATGACAATAGATTAGTTAACCGTGATATGGAGTTGGGGAAACAGTGGGCCAACCACCACCTCTTAAAGCAGTATTTTTTAATGTTACTTCAGTGTGAGAAAGAGATGGAGCTATACAGGACGTCTAGCTCCATCTCATTCCCACACTGAAGTAAGATTACAATAACGCTGCTTTAAGAGGTGGTGGTCTGGCTCCAGCCCATAAAAATATTTTTTTCGATACTTACAGAATGCGCATATCCATGTAAAAGCGTGTTATACACTCTGACGTCATTAGGTTTGGGATGACTTGCGACCCTCGAGCCTCTCTGTCTGTAATACTGTAACACTTGATGGGCCTGCAAAAACGAATACTTAATGTTATGGAGGCAATTCTCATACTTGCCAATACAAAATATACTTTATTCTAATAGACTTTGGGTATATTTTGGATTGAGCAAGTTACATTTATCACCAACGGAAGTGCCAATACATTAAAATAGGAATATCTTCTCTCTCGAAAACGGATTGTAATCAAATTTTTGCGTATCGGGGGGTCAAAGTTTAATTATTTTCATTCGACCTGAGAGTTCATTAGTAAATCCTTCGCCAGTCTTGCCCTCAATCAAGTCGCTAATTTAGTTCAGCATTTTTGGTCCATAAAAACATGATAATATTGTGATCAAACATATGCACTGGATTAAATTCTTAAATCGGCTTATCTCATGTTGCGCCTGTCGCGGTCACCGACTTCCCTGATAAGATAATAGAGATTTCGCATAAAAACTAGGTTAGAAGTGAGTCGTTTTGATGCGTAATTTTTTGTGAGTTCACGAGCGCGCGTGGATCTAATTTGAATCTTATTTCAATATAAATTAAAATTCGATCATTTTTTTTTATGTTTCATATAACCATGAATTAAGATTGTCTGGTTTTATTAATGTTATTATTTACTTAATTATACACACAAAATTAATTTCCTCAATGAAATAAATGATATTATTTACTTCTAAATCTTCCCTATTCTATAGTATTATTCAAATCATACTCAACATAGAAATCTGAGCGGATATTCTCAAAGTGACTTTAGTTAGTCAAATAGACGTGACCTAGATACTGTCGTCACTTGTAGAAGCTATGTGTATGCTAATTGACACAGAAATTCCATGCTAATGACCTCAGACAACAAAACAAATAACACAATATTAACTTTGTAAACAGAATTATATTTTCTGAAAACAAATAGCTTCTAACTGGAGAATGAACATGCCTTACAAATAGGAACTTTAATAACATACTTATAAAGTTCAGTTACTTTTGAACTTTATTGCTACTTTTACTGTCATTCTAAAATGAACTTAGTTTCCATAAGCATAAAGTTGAACTTATCAATTTATTGCTACTTTTACCTACTGTCATTCTAACATTAACTTAGTTCACATATCCTTAAAGTTGATTATGTCCTGGTTTACCTTTTAGTAATCTATACAAATAAATAAAATTGAAGTGTCTGTTTTTAATGTCAAAATAACAACTTTTTACTAAATGCATATGAAAGTATATACGGTACTTATAACAAAAAAGCAATTTTTAACATTTTTGTCTGTCTGTTTGTTCCGGCTAATCTCCGAACCGGCTGGACTGATTTTGACAGGACTTTCACTGGCAGATAGCTGATGTTACGGCTGGTAACTTAGGCTACTTTTATTATAGAAAAATAATTAGGGTTCCGCGCAAAAAAATTAAAACCCATGAAATTGTGAGCAAAGTCGGCTTTGAAAAAAAATTTTTTGCATTTAGTAGCCCAATTCTCGACTATAGTTATAGGCTATTTAACATCACGCTACAACCCTTAGTTGCCGAGCAAAAAGAAAAAAGTCAGAACACTAAGCGAAAACGAAGTAATAGCGCGGGTGGGCGATGCAACGCGACGGGTCGGGGGATGAGAGAGTTTTATTAAAATGTGGCTGTTATTTTAGTATATTGTGTATCTTACGACTTCCACGCGAACGAAGTCGCGGGGCACAGCTAGTTTTTTATAAATTCTTTTTTCGAGAAGTAGTCAAAAGCATTTGGAACTAATTTTTTAAATAATTTTGACCCTGGGCTATTTTACTTAATGCTTCAAAAATTTCTCACCTCCTGTATCATGTTAAGTGAGCAGAGTAGCTGTAGATGAGCAGTGAGCACTCGGTGCAGGGACTCTTGCTTGCCGCGCCGCTCCAAGTCCTTCATGTCTTGCTTCATACTCAACTCCTGCTTAGCTCGACGCTTGTCACGTTTCGCCTTGTTCTTGTCTCGTATTACTTTTTTCCTGTGGACCCAGAAATATATGCAGTTTTAATGGACTATTTATTAGGTATGGTATATTATTATGGATGTATTTCTAAAGTATCCATTTATACTTTTACAATAATTTGAGCTGAAGACAGTGTTGATTAATTCATTTTACAGACAGGATAGCTTTTTGTAAGCCCAATGTACTCTTAAATTGCATTACAATTTAAAAACATATTAAGTACACACATAACAAGGTAAAGCAGTACCTATACTACGCCCACATTTCGGCAATTACGTTTATTATTATAAATAAAGTTACAAATAAGTTTGTTTCTTTTCTGAAAACAATAATTTAAATAAAATTAACACTTACGCCTGTTTAATTTTCAAGGTATTAGCAGGAGTAGTTTCTAAATGATCTAAATCCATGTCCTCCCTGGTATCTATTATTTCATTGTGCAGCGCTGGGTCATCATAGATGTCTTCTATTGCTGGATGGGCAAGTCCTTGAGCTCTGAAAATAATTGGGCAAAAGACATTACATTGGAAGTCAGACCAATAGGGGAAGTTATTGAAGAATGGGTACAAGTGGGTTTTACTTGTAACTAAAACCGTTAGATGATTGCTTAGCATAGCATGGTTTGTGGCAGGATTTGGACCGGCTTCCGAAGGAGCCACCGACCCCCGTTTAATTTTCTACAGCTGAATTTCGTCATATTTTTATCAGTTTGAGAATATTATGTTCTTGTATATTAGAATTTTATGGCATTTTACATACAAACAGCAAGCTGCTTGTATGTAAATACTGGTATTGAGAATAAAAATCAACTATGGTCTTACTAGCAAAATAAATATATAGGTATACTTACTGCATATTAGTGATATGGGTCATCAGTTCTTGATCATAGCTATCTAATTGATTATCTACAAACAATTCCCTGAACACAGCATGTGCACCCTTTGGTAATGGTCTAAAGAGGTTGTCTGACATGAGGTCAGTTTTACTAGAACTTGTCTCATTTAGGTTAAACTCTTGATTCAATCCCTCATTTATTGCATACCTAAGGTCTTGCAACTTCTGATCATAAAGTGTAGCTTTTTGAAAATCATAATAACTCTCTTTTATCATATCTATGTATTGTTTCGTCTTGAATTTGTCTTCTAAATGTGATAGTGTATGACTAGTGTATATCAGTGCACACTTATCATCTTCTAATATTATTTCCGACAGGTTTGACTTTCCACTGACTGACTGTGAGGGTTTCTTCACAGAGGTTTTCTTTAATATTTTGTCCCTGACAGATTGTAGTAACTCGGGGTCTACTTCAGCTACTCTTAAGTTCTTATCAGGCTTTGTAGTTAGTTGATGTAACTGACCAAGGGAGACGGAACTAGAAGCTAACTTTGAGAGATGCACAGCTCGTAATTTGCTTATTGACACCTTGGTTTCAGTCATAGCCTGGTCGCCAACTGCAATAAATAAAGAAATTATGCACTAAGTCATGTAGATACTGGTGTAGGTCAATGTTAATAATGTAAACAAACACTTACCTTCAAGTAATTCTCCATATTTCTTATAGTTCTTATGTTTAGACTTTTTTCTCAGCGAACTGAGTAGATTAGCCGTTTTCGTAGATTGGTGTCTCGAAATATAAAAGTTTTCTAGAAAAAAAAAACTTATTGGAAATGTTATGCAACTCAATAACCTAAGTATAGTGCGGGTATCTATTCTATGTGATATATGCTGTTCAAATTGGAGTATTCTTGATACCTATTTAAAAATAAAATTACCTGCACCAAGGCGGCCTAATAGAACCCTTCGGCAAAACGAACATTTTATTTCCGTATTTGACGTACTTTTTAGTGAATTGTTTGCAGGTAGCGAGACTCCATGAAAGGAACTCTGATATATATTCCTGGCAGACGCAAGTCGATGCATCGTCGCCAATTTAATTTAAAAATACAAGATTATTGTACAAAACATGCCGAAATTTGTAAAACCACGTGAAAATTGTAGAGCGAATCGCAGAACCAAAATAATATTTTAGTGATGTCCAATAAACCGAATTTATGTCAAACTAACGGAAATGTCAAACAACCACACGATTTTCAAAAGTTGTCTATTTTTAGTCGATTGACACTACGAAATGTTGCCTATTAAAATAAATAACTGTCAAATTACAAAAATATCAAAACAATACGCCAACTTGTCATAATTTTGGAATTTATTATCAATTTTTATTAAACAAGTAACTAGAGTACTGGACAACTTCTTGTTATTTATAAGAAAGCAAATGGTTACAATTCTGAATTCTTAATATGGAGGATAAAACTTTCGTTTGTAAGTAGTTATGGCCAGTCGAAACATCATATTGGCGATTCCCATTATTTACTCAAGGATTAATATTATTTTGCGTGTTTTGTATGTTTTAGGGACGTCTGAACTCAATAGAAGATTGTTTCACCATCGTTTCAAAAATGACTGGTTATTTAAAAGTAAAAAGCAACCGTGGGGGTGAGTTTCGCGGTGACTGATGATTTGCAGTTCTGTCTCTTGAAAGAGTCGGTTTTGATGACACCCATTATTAATTAGAAAAGAAAGTTTGTGGTTTAAGTAGATTGTAGTGATCATAATGATGACTAAGGCTAATCAGCCAAGCAGCTAGATTCGGTTTTGAATTGTTTAGTTTCATAGTTGTAGAGTTCTATGCTTTGATCATTGGCTCTACTGCAATTGACTATAAGCTTCCAGCAGGACATTAACATAGACAACTTAATTAATTCCCAATTCCAAAAACTATTACAAAATTCACAATCATGTTACATTGGTATCTGTACAAATAAATTATCAATATAAATCTACTTCTTATAAAATATTTGTGCCATTCTTGATTATGTTGTAAACCCAAATGTACCAGAAAACGTTAAGTATTAGTATATCTATCTAACTATCCATCTATCTTCACTATTATTGTCTTTACAGGGAGTTTCACAAATTACTACTAGAAAATGGATTTCCCAGTGAAATGACAATTGACCATGTCAGAAAGAAATGGTCTTACACTTATGATGTAAGTATTTTAAGATTAAACTCATAATCAAATAAATAGAATCTCTCACAAATATTTATTAAGTATGGAAATATGATAAAGAGCTTAATTGTATAAATTAAAAAACCTGTATAAAATAGTTATTTTATTTCAGATGTATAAAATAGCCAAGAAAACAAATAACAAGAGCTGGAAGTACTTCAAAGTGTTTGACAAACATTTTGGAAAAAATGAAATATTAGACAAATATGAATCATGTGAGTATCCATTCTAATAAGAATCCAAGTAAGTCTTATGTTTATTAAATAAATCCCAAACACAAAATAAAATAAGCTCTACCAAAAGCTTAGAGAGGAACTTCAGTATGAAAACTGGGTTTCAGATAAATAGAGAAAACATGAAATCCAGTTTTTCCCCTGAATAAAAGCAAATGAGAAGTATTTACTTTTATCGGGGAAAAACTGCATTTTTCCAACTTTTAACTCATAACAAAACTGTGTAACTTTTATGATCCTGAGAGTAGATTATGTAATAACTTTAGCTAATTTGTAAATGTTATTGTCTTCTTGCAGGGAGTGACGAATGGCGACTAAAATTAATTATCT
The DNA here is from genome assembly GCA_947568875.1 of Fissipunctia ypsillon. NCBI lineage: Eukaryota > Metazoa > Arthropoda > Insecta > Lepidoptera > Noctuidae > Fissipunctia > Fissipunctia ypsillon. The sequence continues at coordinate 16,750,782 of OX387660.1, read as the reverse complement.
GTGTGTCAGAAGCTAAAGAAATGAAACTAGATCCTCTAACCATGTGGAGGTAAGATAAGATAAGATAAGACAACAACAACTACAGCATAACAACAGCAACAGATAACAACAACACACTACAACTTCAACATTATGCCTACTTATGTTTATTAATATAATAATAGGTACTTTACCACTAAATAATTTTGCTATCACCTTGCCAAAGGCCATCATAAAAACACACCTTGGCAAATAATAATTAGTGTTGATATTATAATATTGATAGGGCAATTAAATAAAGTTAGTGAAGCCTGAAATTAAAGAAATGTAGAGTGCTTTTATTGCTTCACACACAAAGAAGACTTGGTGTGTGGTGATGTCTCTTCTGGACAAAGCATTGATGAAAAACTGTGTATTTTCTTGGTTGTTTTATTATGGCATTTGTATTGCAGGACGGTTGAAAGAGCCATGCGGTGTCAGGACCTGCCCTCAGACTGCTGTGTTCAAGACATGAAAGGATTGTGGCACCATATTAGAACTACTTTTAATGTAAGATCATTTCTATAACTTATACCATTTATTTCAGTGATAAATAACAAGTAAAATTTTTCTCAATTTGCAATAAATCAAATCATGAATCGATACATAATGACGTATCAATTCATTATTTGATTTGTTGCAAATTGAAGAAGCAAGTTAATGGAGTTGTTTCACTAATGAACGATATTGATGCGTCTGACCCTTAGACCACGAGCGACACGCTCAAGCGACGCGCGTCTTGCGACAGCAACTGCGGAGAACAAATATAAAAGAAGTTGTTTAATGTTAATGTACAGTATGTTTAATACTTGTTACAGAGGAAACATCGTATAAAAATAAAGAAAGGTTCAGAGCAAAGCGAGTGGCCGCTATACGATGCTATGTTGACCTATAATCGGAAGTACGAACCTGATAATTTGGCCTCCTTGGATGCACAAGCTCCCTGTGTTTATAGAATTAAAGGCTCTTCCAGATATTCCAAGCACAGCAAAAATAATAGTGACAAAAATGACGACGAAAATGAAAATGAATTTCATTGTGAGTTTGTATTTAATTTTGTTACCATAACCATTTTACTTAACATTTGAATGTTTCGTAAATCTCATAGCTTAGGGACTGGGCTTCCCCAAAATAATTCATAGCATAGCAACCTATATTCATGTTTTCGTTGTTGAAGGTATTTTTTCCTGGAACAACAACAAACTTGCATGAAATAAATTCCCTGCTTTAAAAACAAAACAAGCCAAATGGTTCGATCACTAATAAAGAACTTATTAGTGATCGAAGGCCAAAGGTCATTATTTGAGGAAAATCTCAACAATGACTCATCAACGATTAAATTATGTAAAAAATTACATTGTTTAAATTAAAATATTTGAAGTAAAATATTTTTTTCCTGCAGGGTCTAAAGATATCACGGAAACGTTCATTCAGATCAGGTTGCAGCACGACTGGCTGTTTAGACAGAAGAAATGGGCGTGGAAGTAAGACAATCATTTTTACACTTACATCGATCGATCTTATTTGATTTCAGTAAATATTCAAAAAAAAAACAACGGCAAAAGATCAACAAGTAGTGGAATATTTCAACCATGTTTTTGATATTACTACTAAACAAACGTGGACAGAACATTGGTCCTTGTGGGACACCTACGTGAATGGAGTGAGAGATACATAAATGCAACAACTTCAGCGATAGGTTAGGTTCGACAAAATGTTTAGAATGGCAGACGCGAGACGGTTTTATACTCCGATGCCATATGTTTTTAACGTTGCGTTATTGTGCTCAACTCTGTCAAAAGCTTTGGACACGTCAGCAAAAAAGCATTTCACTTGATTGGCTGACCGACATACCCTGTAATATTTGTGACAACCAATTTCTTAAAAAAATATAATGCAGTTTAATAGTTTTAATTTGATTGATGTTTTATATTTACTGAAGAGTGCTAAGTATAGTTTTACAAATATTGTAATACCTAAATATGTTATAAATTAATTTATTTCTCTTTATAAATAGCGAGATGTTAAAGATCATGATAGAAGAATACGGATTTCCTAAAACGTTAACATCAAGGGAATTGGGAAGGAAATGGGCGGCAACGTTCTCAGTAAGTGCTCTTCTGTATACTTTTATACAGTACCCGAGCGTGAATATGACACATCGAGGTAAAACTGATATTTATATCTATAAATTAGAACAAACACTTATACGTAAAAAATAATTAAAACTAGATGAAGTCGGTATTTCCTATCCAACTACACTGAGAAGAAACACCGAAACAAACTTAGAGGTCAATCTATTTTACAGTCCAGACGGTGTGACAGTTAGAAACGCCGACTGTCACACATGTAGAAAAAACACCAAAACAAACTTAGAGGTCAATCTCTTTTAATGTCCAGACAGTGTGAAGTGTGACAGTTAGAAATGCCGACTGTCAGACAGATATCTGTCTGACAGTCGGCCTTTGCTCCACTAAGGCGAACTTTTCTTTAAACTCGATGGCCCATATTTACGGCCGGGTACTGCACAATTTCTTTAGAGAAGAGAATATAAGTAAAAATGTTTTTTTCTTTTTACTAGGAGTATCAAAAAGCAAAGGCGACGAACAATAAAATGTGGGTGTACCACAACTTGTTCGAACTGTATTTGGGTGAATCATCCACTCTCAGTCTGAATCCTCTCGTTGATTGTAAGTATCAATAATACTCCGTCTTGTCCAGTTACATTTACTTTTAACGCTTGACTTAAAACATCAAACTGGTCTTTTAGTAACGGTTCATTATTTAGTCAATTGTCGTAATGTTTAATTTAAAATCGAACTTCATACATAATTTCGAATTACTGCTATCACTCTTGGTCTTCCTCAATTTTCATCAATCTTCACTTCATTTAATTCTAAGTCCGAGATCTATAAACGTTACCCAGCACGTACTTCGGCTAAGCGTTATTCCTGGCACTTTCGCACAACTACTAAACTACAAGTCATATTACATGTCTATCCCAAAACACGCGCTGAATAACGTTCATAGATCTCGGCCTAAGTTTCTTGCAGTTTTATCCAGTCTGAAACAAACATGAATGTTATATTATAAAGTATTCCTTGTGTTTGCTAAAGGGCATGAAGAATGGGTGTTCAACTTCATAAGCGCCCGGACAGATCTAGAGCATACATTTAAGACATTCAAGGACCCACTCGGTGGATGGCGGTATGTAACATAAGATTAGTAATTCTTACCAAATGGTTTTAATTGTAAGTATGTCATATATAATATTTCTGTCAATTTTTTTTATTTAGCGAGGTCGAAAAGAATTTACGAAGTATCGGAATACCACTGGATCACAGTTTGTTAGACTTGCAAGAAATCTGGATTCATTTGTTAAAAACATTTCGGGTAACGTTCTTTGTTAATCTAAAAGATATTTTAAACTCATAGCAAACACTCAATCTTTCATTTTCTTTATAGTGGAAAACTAAATTCGCAAACAAAGGCATTTTAAACGAGCAATGGCCTTACTTCGAGGCTATGGGGCGTTATTCCGAAATTCAAGAAAAGAACTCAATAAAAAAACAAAAGATTAACGCAATACAAGAGAATAACGATCATTACGCTGACGTCACAAACGACGATGATTACGAAGATGACATGAAGTTAATGGACCTTAAACATAGGTTAGAGCTTCAGGTGAAACCTAAGTTTGAAGTAGAAGAGTCTGATAGATGCAGGTCGTGCTCCAATCTAGCAGCTTGTGTGGATATATTTGAACAAAAAGATGGCGACGAATTTGATGTGGCTTTCAAGCTGAAACTTATCGGCGGGGTTGAGGTAAGATATCTACTAAATAAAGTTTATCTTCCATTGGCAGAAACAATGTAGTACTTATTGTTTTGTATTTGTCCTAGGTGGAGAAAACTGATAATTTACCTACACATATATGTATAACTTGCCTCCAAGAATTAGAAAACGCTTACAAATTCAGACGGAAATGTCAGGACGTCGATAAAATGTTCCGTTGTTCACCGCGACATATCAAAGTCGAAGTTATCGATAAACACGATCTAAAGGAAACACCACTCGACGCCACTAAAGAAGACCATGATAGTCATGATGCAGATGAAATAGTAACAATTGAGCAAGAAGTAGGTGAAACAGTTGAAGCAAGTCAAGAAAATGATGCAAAACTCAAAGTAAAGAAAGAGAGAGTTATGAGAAAGAAGAAAAAAGTTCGAAGACTAAGATACGACTATTGGAAAATTTGCGAAGTGTGCGGGAAACATACAAGGAACCTCGTGAGTCACTTAGACACACACTCTACCGACAAACTTTACTCGTGTGATGTGTGCGACAAAAAGTTCAAATTCAAAAGTGGTCTAATTATACATAAAGCGATCCACGATCCTACGCCGAGGAAGACTTGTGAGGTTTGTGGAAAGACTTTTCATATATTGGCTCAGTATAGAAGACATTTTGTTTATCATGCTAACGAAAGAAAATTTGGATGTGACACATGTGGAAAAAGATTTAATACTTTAGATATATTAAGGGTTCATCATCGAACACATACAGACGAAAGACCCTTCAATTGTCAAGAATGCGGTAAAACGTTCAGAACGGCTGGTTGCGTCAGTAGACATAAGAGAATTGTACATAGAAATGTTAAAAAAGTTCAATAAAATCTATATGGGAAGAGGTCTTGATAGTTTGATTTGATCTTCCGACCTTTTATCGATAAGTATTGCTCACACATCGTTATCATTTTCCTAATTTCTCAGATACTTGTAATGTGCGTTATAGTTTCTTCGAAATGACTTATTATTTACAAACTTTACACAAAATAAGAAGATGTTAACGGGGTTTTGCGAAGTAGTAAATCTGCAACATTTAACTAGGCTAAAAAAATATAAGCGCATATACTTCAAAGATAGCGCCTGGCGCCAACACGTCTTATAATGTTGACTTAACCGAAATTAAAAGAGCAATGTCCTAGCTAATTAACCTGGTGTTTCTGATGCTCTCATCAACAGAAGTGATTTACTTGAACAACGCAACACTGTTGAACTTTAATGAGAAGCCTTGTGAACAGTTCAAATTTTATAAGGGATTAAAAAAACTATCTGTATTTGTACACTTATTGATTGACCGATAGTATCCAAAAATACAGGCCTCTCAACCCTTGGAATGTTGATCGAAATAATACATCAATAAGTGATTATAAACAGGCGCATTGGGCATTGACGGGCCTGCACCGGCGCCGGCGCAGCTCTATAAAGTTCATCGTCAGTTCGCAGCAGACACCGCGCGCGGACGCCGTCTCGCACTCGAGCTAATTTAGAATCTTCGCCGCGCACGTCTGTGCTACACTAAAACGAACAAAGGGTGCTTCCTAGTTTAATTTAGAATTAAAAGGGCGACATGGCGATATACAGCCCGGTAAGTTTATTTTCTTTTATTTTTTGGTGTTGTGTTTTTAGTAAAGATGAGATTTTAATAACCACTTACTCGAACGTGTCGTATATGATTACCATTTTAATGAGATGCTATAATAAAATGTCACAGTGCGGATAGTCTTTCATAGGCATTGATTAATTAACAACATTCTTTCTTCCATGCTTGGGAACATTTTTTAGACTTCATACACCGTGAGGCTTTATATTATTTTTAATTCAAGATATCCAGTAAAGTTAACAGCAGATTTAATCATTCAAATTATATGCCCAACAGCAACATTCTGTTCGAGTATTTTACACTAAAGTTGTCATCCTATATCCTATTAAATGATACAGAATCCAATTTGTTGAGGAAGTAACGTTACGTAAGGAAGTCCAATAGGAGCTTGACCTAACTATAGGTCATTAAATACAATCTTTGATAGAGTGCTACAATGCCGGTCTAAGTATTTGTTGTTAATTATCACCCTACATGGTAATGAGCGTTCTTAAATTACTCAAAAAGGGATACAAATGCAAATAATCCAGATCGTTTAAATAAGTAACACTGATTGTTATGTTAAATTAATCAGAATCTGACATTCGGGTCAATGGAATTAAAATTAAGTCACACATTATTGGAGCAAAGACTCACTTATCAATGTAATTACTAGAAAAACAACAAAGTACGTGTATTCATAACATTAAGATTAGTAACATAACATTATTCTCCGTAATGGTATGCATAAGATTCTTCCACCACATACTTGTGACATTATTGCCCAGTAGCCATCAATACGAAAGTTTATTGCCCTAAGGTGTTGCATTAATGCGTGCTTTTCGCACCTTCTTAAGCACGTTTTGTGCACGCGCATATTTAACGAGCAGTTAGTTTGTTTTGCGACAACGATAATTGGACCAAATATGGTGTTTTGTTGCTTTAATGATTTCTATAATGGTCTGTCCCGTTGGTTTGTGAACTCTGGTTTAGCAATAAATATGACCGAAACGTAAGTTTCAAAGTGCGCGGCTTGAGCCAGTTGTTTTTGTTTAGATAAAATTTTGTGTCAATACCACAATTTAAATCGATTTGTGCTTAACTTCTAAACATAAAAATAACCTTCCAATGGCTTTATCAATAAATTATGTTTAGATACAAAAAAAAAATACAATATAGATAATATAGTTTAGGCAATAGAAGATAGGAAGGTACGGTACGATCGTAATTTTCCAAAACAATCTGGTCTAAAGGCTCCTACAAACAAGTGCGACACAAAGTTGCGCCTGTTTATAGGAGCCTTCAAGTAAAACTAGAACTAACTGCTAATCACCTTAGTTAAATAAAGGAATACGTGTTACAGTTACAAAGATGCGCCCGCGCCGCGGTGAATGTGTCACACATTAGATAGAGTCACTTTACACTGGTCGACTAGACAAGGTGTCAAGGCAAAAATAAAGAGTTCACTTTAATTCATGATCAGTCGTTTTTATGTAAAAGTCACCAATCAATTTTTTTTGCCAACGATACCTCCTGTGATAGACCATCATAATAAAGGTATGGCCATCATAGGAAAGGGTTTGTTCAGTGAAAAAAAAATTGGACAGTCAGAGATGAATCTGAAAAGTAAAGAAAGATTCAGAGATGTTCAGAATGAACATAGAGAGGTATGTTCATTCTGAACCTGACTTATTTCCTATGTCTGCGCAGGCAGTTTTTCTAGTTGTCCTAGGAGAGAAACGGGCGAATATCATACAAAACTCTCCAAAACCTGTGACAAATAACTGCATGGTCTGCTGTAACTGCTGTGCTTGTTGGTAGGTCAGGCTAATGAATTACATAGCTCGTTGAAAGCTTTGTCCCTCTGCATGACTTGGCTGGATCCCGGCCAAGGTCTCACACGCCGTTTCTGAGCTTAGACTCCTTTCGCTTTGTGACATGTTTACTCTAAAATAGGATTACCTACGTAAGTACTTATAGGTGTGGTAGTGACTTTGGGTAGCTTTGGGTTTGTATTTTTCTTGCGATTTTCGCTTTACACTAGATACTTCAAAAGTTCTGCTTTGGCAAGGTCGGAGTCACGGGTAACAGGGTCTATGACTCCTTTATTTTACTTCTTTCAACATTTCAATGCGAAATATTGGGGATTCTAAATAACACACACCTCTCTCGCTCACACGGGATCAAATTTTTAAGAATGTTAAATGAAAACATGCTTTTTTGAAAAATGTAATCAATTGCGAACTAATAAACAATGTTAATTTAATAGGTCGTCATTAAAAACACATTTTATTGAGGCATTTATTTAACTCATCTCATAAACAATCATATACTTCGGGACTTTCAGTAGTCCGAAAAAAAGTGAACATAATTCAAATGATAGCCGTAAAATTAACGTGGAAGTGACGAGTCACGAAGTTCAAATGCATCTCTAAAGTGACCTGTAATTTAGAGCCGTATCTAGTAGGTTACTACGTACCGAGGATTAAACTGGGATGCTTTGAAGTTGTACGAATAAAATGCATAGGACTATATTCCATTACGCAGTCGACTATCTACTAGTGGCGAGGCTTGATATTTCGTAGGAGGAGCCGTAGAAGAAATTGTTTAGTTATAAATAGTCATCATACAAATACGATTATCACGTTGTGGCGCCGGCCTATTTAGAACGATTTGTGTTGTTGTTGAAATAATATTACTTGGCAATCGTAAACATCATTGAATGTGCTATTTTTCAATGGTGGTAGGTGAAGTTACTCTTCCGATCCTCCAAAGAGAAGCCGGTAGGAGTGGAGTTGTTAGCGCGCTTCACCTCTGGTATCTATTGCTGTTACGTACAAGTTACCTAATTGCAGATTAACGATTCCATCAACGACATCATTTGCATTTTACTGAAATTACAATTGCATACGCGCTATCACCACTTCATCAGATCATGATAATCACGATACTTACTATCTTATTCATATACACTCATTAACAACTTCGTAAGACGTTTAATCAAGACAAGTATTCTAATAACATGAAATTCTGCCCATAGCGGAAGGGAGAAAAGTTTGAAGATTAAGGATTAAAGCCAGTAAAATTAAATGCGATGCAATTATGAGGAATAAACTGAGTAAACCGGCTGATGTCGAACGTGTGTTTATATCCAACTATGGTTAATTGCCATACGTAGGTACTTGCATAGGTATTTGAGATACGATTAGTACATCGTAAGTTCATCTATGCTCTTGCATAACAAGTACCTAACATAGCCAGTGATAGAGATTTCTTATCAAGTTACTAGGTGGTTAGGTATATGACTGAGTGAGCATTTGTATAGTTTAGGGTTAGGTGAACTAATGCCATTATGTAATACTAGGTAATAAGTCTGATAAAATTCAAATTTAAGTAATTTATTTTAAATTTAGTTTGAGATTTCTGCGTCGACTCAAATTCCACTTGGGATTTTACAAGTTCTCCGTACATTGCGGGGCGTAGCTCTCGACGACCACATCAATCAATTCTAATATCACAGTTTCATTCATCTCTATGTCAAAACTATTTAACCAATAATCAAAACCAATCGCAATCAATAACTTTCACTGGTTACGTCCAGCAATAAATTGCCCATGGCTCACATCAAACTGCACTGGAACGATGAAAAATGATTATTTTATTGATCAGTTACGACATCCCACAGTCGCACTGACATGATTAAAGATCTCTGGCCAAAATTATTAGAACCCCCATAGCGAGTTGAGGGCATAGAATCAAAGGTCTGGAGTGGTGTTATCTTCCAAAAGAAAACTCGTAACAGCTGGTGTCCCTAATCTGTATGCCCGCAAGGTTCATATTGAGTCCACGTCTCCAATGTATTCATTGAAATGTAATAGACAGATACAGCAATATTGTACCCTTATTGGGTCAAGTTAATGCTAAACAATATGTACCTATTTGCTTGGTAGATAGTTAATGTTGAATGAATGTGTTGACTGCGTCGATTTATCTCTTATTGCTAACGTCGTTTCGCGGTACTGATCTTGTTACAATGTTTTCCCGTGGGAATACTTACAGATAATGCATACCTAGCAGCTGCCTGTTTCTTCATAAAGCGTTTTCTTGATCAATGATTTCAAAGAGCTTATAATTATAGATACCTACATATGTGTACACAGTTGTTAAGAAAGTCATCGATTCCAAATGTTTTTTTATTAGAAATAAGTACCTACTTAAATTATATATTTATGGAGTTTATGAGACATCCAGATTTACGTGTTATTTATTCAGATTAGGCAGTTAAAGTCAACTTTCGCCTGGAGTTCGTGAAGCGGTCTCGTTAGTGGATAGAGGTACCTACGTGCTCACGAATCCATTTCCGTCCATTCTTCTTTTAATTTAATAGCCTAGGTCAGCTAGGTCTCAAAGCGCTCGTGCCTATGTATGAACGAAAGTTATAGCTTTTAGCATTGAGATGTACATAATTAGCTTTCAGAGCTCGTAGGGGGTGGTAATTATAGGTGCACCCATAGAAATATACCTTAAACTGTACCTGACACAATAAAATTAAATTTCTATTTTTTTTTTTTTTTTATATATATATTTCTCGGGACCCTAGGGTCCCGGACCTTTGAAAGGCATATGAGGGGCCGAAGCCAACTCGCAGAGGCCCGTTAGACGCTTTCAATGGAAATGAGGCACCAACCGACGATTATCCTTGTGCGTACTATGCAAGTGCACCCAAGGACAACTCACGGTTGGTGTAGGACTATTGCAGGATATGGAGACAAAAAAAATATTGGGCTATGGGTTTGGATGGCTAAAGTGGACTGGTTATCTAAAACTATGGAAGGACTATGGCCCCTGCCTGACCAATGTTTGATAAATACAATACACGGATAAAATGGCAGGGGGTGACTTGCACACTCAACAATGGGCCCCCAGAAACGGTCGCTAGCACATAGTGTCGTAGCGACAAGGGGGCAACATGTCTTGAGGTGCTTAAGAGGAGTGGAGAGGTATTCCACGGCTATCAGGACAATCCCGGAAGTACGGTCAAGATCCCTACCAGCATCTTACTGGACTACTTCCTTCCTCCGAGCACGTTTGCTCTTGCGAATCTCTACTCAAGCCAGCCAATAAAGGCAAGAATGAGGTGGGAGGTCAGTTCTCGTCAGTGTTCACTCCAGCCGGCCAATAAAGGCAAGCCAGAGATGAGGAACGTGACTTCTCCCGGGAGATAGGGTACGTGGGGTCGCTACTGCCCAGCAACTCGCCACATGCTGCCCTGCGGGTTTCTGTATCTCTCTTGGTCTGGCTCCTCATCCTAGACCTGTTCCGGCAAAGAAACCTCCACCGGCACAGACCTAGAGTTCGGAGCGCGCAAGCCCCATCACGACGTCAACGTAGAGATACGGCGATGGGGAAAATTTCTATTATTATTACCGACCAATAGCCGGTCGATCGACAGCTGAGGGGATAAAAAAAACTTCTTTCTTATATCTATGGGTGCAATTCAATCATTTTATTTTTTTAGTCATCATATTACCTCTATAGGTAGGTAGGTACAATGAATCAATATTTTTTTACGTAAGCAAAATGTGTAGGTAAATGCACTAGGTAGGTTCAGCACTCAATTTGCATAACACAATAGGAATCGGTTTCATTTTGACAGTTGAACAACATTCATTGCGTTATTTACGTTGTAGAGCAGACAAATTTTTCGAACATATGAAGCAATGGATTAGCAATATGCTTCAAAATCGCTCAGATTGTCATTGATAATGTGTTACGCAATTAGGAAGCTGGTTTTGTTAATGGATCAATACATCTACAATTCATCATCATATCATCATCATATTATCATCTTTGGTATTTTTAACGCCCGACGGAAACAGAGGTGTTATAAGTTTAACGTGTGTGCGTGTCTGTGGCATCGTAGCTTCCAAACGACAGAACCGATTTAGTTTTTTTTTTGTTTTCTTTAAAAGGTGACTTGATCGAGAGTGTTCTTAGCTATGATTCAAGAAAATCTATTCAGCCGTTTGAAGATTATCAACTTCTAATTGATGAATGGATGTGAGCATCTTCCACAGGTCTGATCGAGTCGAAATGTGGTATTCTGTTACTTTAATTGATATTAGAATAACATAGTAACCTTGAACTGATGCTGCAGCATCACCTGGAATTTGCAGGATACCCAACTCCCTCACCAACTTACAGCAGAGATATCGTGTTTGGGCTCGTTGGAATGATCTCAATGAATAGGTTATAGATAGATGTGTGTCGGGGTTTTTTTTAAATTTTTAATTTATATTATACCTACCTATCTGTGTTATATGAGATGTAAGATGAAGATCGCTAGTACACAATACCTATATATCTACAAAGTTGTATTAACATCAACTAAGCCTCAACTGTTAAACATATTTACTGCTCATTAAGTCAAGTATTTCTATTATCTACGCAACAATTTAAATTGTAAATACCTTCGTATTAGAATGTCAAAAAGCACATAAACAAAAACAATTTATCGTGGGCAATAAAATGCTTGACATAGTGTAGAAAGGGTAAGATTAAATTAACGTTGGATATTTGATTCGACTGCATATACTGGCCCTCCCAAAACAGTCAACGGCAGGCATCACGCTGGGTTGCAGAAGAAAATAGGTGACCGCTGCTATTGTCTATCGTTGTGCAGGACGATCTCCCAGAAGTTTATGGTACGCCACGCCAGCTGTCGCAGGCAGGAACAGAGGACTATAATCAAGATAGGTATGCCTAATTTCATAAATCAATTGTGCTCAGTGCTGTTCCTGAATATGAGGTTGGGTTAAAAAGCTGCTGCTGGAAATTAGGCGATTAACGTTTTCCTCTTTGCTCTTAATAAGATATTATTCATCATCATCTGCCTAGCCTATTCCCAACTATGTTGGGGTCGGCTTCCAGTCTAACCGGATGCAGCTGAATACCAGTATTTTACATGGAGCGACTGCCTATCTGACCTCCACAATCCAGTCACTGGGTAATATGATACTCCGTGGTAAGACTGGTTTCTTTTTGCTTTTATTCGGACCTATTGCTAGTTGGCTCCGGAAAGCCTTGACTGCTTAACCTGGCTTTGGTGGGGCCTGAAGGGTCTCTCACCGAGTTAACAAAATGTATGTAGCACAACTAAGGGCGTCCCCTAGTAGGACTCGAACCTAGACTAAGGGCGCTACTGGTTACTGAACAAGAGGGGACTGTAGCATGTCTATAGAGTATGTTATTATTATTAGGGACGATATTTTAATGCTACTTGTTATGCGCGGGCGGGTTCACGTGTCGGGGGGGGGTAAGACTGGTTGGTTGGTCTTAAATATGATATTATTATGTGCCTCTTTAATTTATAAATTGAGTAAGCCCTTAGGCACCCGATGTTAGATCTCAACGGCTCTATAAACAGGTCAGTGCCGGAACTTATTAGCGCCATATGCGTTCATTCACGAGTTGCATATACCTACTTACATAGCATGTATATTTTTAGCACCGCGTGCAGTGACTCTTACCTACCTTCCTATAAAGGCTAAAACACTATAGGTATAGACACTTTCTGTGATTAGTCCTAATCCTAATGAACAACGTAAGCTATCTGAAAGTTACTAAGTATGATAGTTTGGACTTAGAGATAAATCTTTAAGACATGTTTGGGCAAGAACAAGACCTACTATGGTGTCTGGATTATGGATGCCTGGTTGCGTTGCAGACTGCAGCAGCGTGTCTCTACAATACCATCCCGCGGATGGTAGCTTCAGCACCATCGCTGCATCGGCCGCTCAAATTGTCTCAGGGTGAACGTGAAATTTCCACAGGATGACAGGATACAATCTTCCTTCAATGGTCAGCAAGTTACGACAGATACGGCCAGCACCCTAACTGCGTAACACAGTATCAATCACAATCTGAATGATTTTGAAGCATAACTATTGCTAATCCATTGCTTCATATGTTCCAAAAATTTGTTTGCTCAACAACGTAAGTAACGCAAAGAGTGATGTTGAACTGTCAAAATGAAAGCCATTGCAACTGTTAGTGTTTTATGAAATTACTCCGCAGTTTCTCGAACGAAAATTATCGCAAAATTAGGTAATGTGACAAATTGTCAAGCGCACGCGAAACTGGCCCTTAGCTTAGTCTGGTATTTTGATTCTGGTTAGTAGTTGGTAGTCAACATCAGCATCAGCGTTCCCAACAGCTATTTCTTCATAAACTTACCGGCTTAAGGTTTTACAACACACTGACAGTCATCGTAAATTTTCAACTGAACGGTTTTATGGTGCGGTAACAGTTTAACACGCCTCGTCGCCTCTTGAAACCGCTAGAAAGTGAATTCACAAATTCACACCTCTATATTTAACTGCTGGGAACTAGGATTGGTTTCACATATAATTTGAAGTCTGCTTAGGAACCTTCGTAGGTGGTTCTCTGGAACATGAAAATTGTGTCATTGTTTGTTGTCTTTACTCAAAGTCTGGCAGTGTGCTTCCCGACGAGAAATATGCTGTAGCACTCCTGCACCCTAACTGCGTAACACACTATCAATCACAATCTGAATGATTTTGAAGCAAATTGCTAATCCATTGCTTCATATTTTCGAAAAAATTGTCTGCTCAGCAACGTAAATAACGCAATGAATGTTGTTGAACTGTCAAAATTAAACTGATTCCTACCGTAAGTGTGTTACGCAATTGCCCCTCTGTTATTCAGAAATAAATGTTCCATATACTCAGAAATAAATCTTATCTTATTCTCCTTTCTTCGGGTCCTAGGAAATAGTTATCCAGGAGAAGGGCAGCAACGTCCTTCTGCCAGTTTCTTATCTTGTCCTCAATTAATATGAAAATACTTAAGTAGTTCTTGCAAGCACTGTAGAGATTGGCTAGGCAGCAGGATGGTAGCAGGGCTGCCTGTCTGGGGTGCACCGGACGAACACTGTAGCGTGGCTTGAAGACCCTCGAATCTCTACTTTCATCTCTATACTTACGATCTATACCAGCTATAACAATATGGACCAACTCTCCTCTTTCTTTTTTAGGTCACAAATGAGATGTGTCAACTAATGTCCCTCTACTTTTAAGCAAACTGGCAACTCGTAGAATAGATAAAGTGTGTTAAACTAAGTAAACACGCCGATTCCATGTCGGCAGACGAGATAGTGTGACGTCACCACCAAAGGGTCACATTATCGCGACCTCACGCTCAATTATTCACTAGTAAATCATATTTCACACTGCGACACAGTTTTAACGTAGGGCGGCAATTATAGTAGTGTCATCAGACTTGTAATATGCTGTGACCGTGAAATATAAAAGTTGAGTAGTCCCTGCTGAGGACAGCTTAGAAATTACCCCTTCAGTCAAGCTCAATCGTTATACTATTTGGTCAAACGAATGTATCGATCGCAGTCTAATGCTTGGCTGCCTATTTAAAAACTATATCGTTTGCTGGTGTTATCAAGGACTTATATAGTTCAAAGCAAAACAGGGCTTAGGAGAGGCAACTGAGGCGAAGCGTGCATCATCTAGTCTAGAACTCTGAAACGAATGATCCGTGGCTGTATTTTTCTTAGAATGGCAATTTATGGTGGCAGAGCAATGTCTTTTACAAAGGAAAATCAACATAAAGTGTACAAAAATAGATAGACAATTAGATAAGTACCTATCTACTTACTTTGAGCTTTTCGTTCCATTTCGATCATTCTTCAAATCGTTAACAAAACCAAATTAAAACGGAGACTAATTAATTAGGATACAATCATCACGTAAAAAGTGACATCAAACTGTGATGTTTCAAAAAGTGACATCAAAAAGCGCTTTGATGATCCAAGCGCTTAAATTGATTACAAAATAGATGAGATTATTGCTGCTTATTGAAGTTGAGCATTATTGAATAAATTATACGGAGAGCTTGATCCGGATGCAGGATACTACAGTTCTACACAAGAGAGCAATGTCTATACTATACTTATGTAGGTAGGTACTGTGCAGAGTGTGCATGTGCGGAACCGGTTCTGCAAATACCTCGGAAGAACCGGGTATACCTGGGTATTTCGTAACCGTTTATACCCAGATGCATGCCCAGGTACTGTGCCTTACCCGCGACTTCGTCCGTGTGGGTTTCCGAGTTTCCCTTACAAACATGTTTTTTTTTTTTTTTTAGAAAGCTCCAGGGTTAAACCTATAGTCTAGGTTTAAAAAAAAAAAACAAAAACGGTTCAGGAGTTTAGCCGATTAGAAACATGGAGTATGGATATAATATATGTATGTATGTTCTGTGGAGCTATTCTGGAAAGATCCCACCGTGAAAATTTAGGTGAACTGAGCGTGATGTGAACTGTCGTCCCACCTCTACTCTACTACTCTACTAGGGATTGACAGCTCACTTCAAACTCGCTTCACCTAAGTGTTCACGGTGTGATGTTTACAGAATAGATCGGCTGTAATATAGGTAGAGTAGAGACTAGAGATAGGTACTACAGTCTTAATTTATAGGTAGGTCCGTCTATCTTAAGTAAGGTCGGTGCATTTGTAGTGTCAGTATTGCGATTTATGTGCTCTGATAATGCCATCTAAATGCACTCGAGCTGCCTAACGATCTTGTTTTAGATTTATGTAAGTATCTAACTACTAACTAGATCAATGCTCACCATTTACAAGTAGGTACTTATTAGAGTTGCCGCGAATAGTTGTAATAGCGAATAGTCGAATACCGATTAATCGCCATTCCCTATGGCGAATAGTCGAATAATTCGCTATTATTATTCGACATTAACATAGGAATATAAAAAATAGTTTATTTGTTATCGAATGTACCTATCACGCTTGTAGAATTATTTATTTTTTACCTACTTTAATCTAATATTTTTCTAAGGTTATGAGAAAAGAAAATGAAGTTAGGGAATCAGTCTCACATTCTGATATTATACTGATTTTACATTTTTAAATGCTGGCAACCCTTTTCTTGTACGTTATATACCTACTATTACCTACCTATTTTACGGGGAATACCTCCTTTTGTGTAACCAAGCATTTAATACATTAGGGGATTTCCCGCTCAACTTATTTCGCTTGTGTTTAGGCTGGGTGGCACGCATTTGTATGTCATTCGTGATGGATGAGCTTGCTTAATGTGACGTCGCGTTGGTCAATGTTTTAATTATCGTATCGAGAACAATTGCTTAAATTAAAGACTGAAATAGTTAGTGTAACTCAAAAAGCAAAACAATCATGCCAAATCCCGGGAAAAAATCTCATGTTTGGCGTTATTTTGAGGAGGAAGAAAACAGTGCGAAATGTATTTTGTGTAGTGTAAAAATTAGTAGAGCAGCGAAGAAAGCAGGAACATCGCCCTTGCAGAATCATTTGAAATTCAAACACCCAGGTTATTTATGTTTTATTTACCTACTATATATACAGTTTTACCATTCATTTAAGTAGTATTCTGATTGTGAGTTTTGTTATGACTGATTTATGTATGGCATTTAATAATAATGATAATAATTGATACTAAACTATGTGTGTTTTGTTTTTTAAGAAAAAATAAAGTGATTATTTTGAAGCCTATAGTTGTTTTTCTCATTAAAAGTTTATTTTAGACAATTATTCGCCGAATGTCGAATAATAGACTTTATTATTCGGTATTCGACGAATAGCAAAAAAATGTCGAATAATGCCGAATACCGAATAATAGCGACTATTCGCGGCAACTCTAGTACTTATTTAATCTAAGAAACCTCTCTGTAACTCTGAAAGACATTTCCTGAACAGCTGAATGTAAAATGCTATTTAAACGCTAAGAACTAACCTAGTTGATGCTCTGATTTAAATTATCTATGACCATGACACCCAAATGAGAGCACCCAGCTGTCAAAAAGAAATCAAAGAAGAAGTTCAGGATAAAACCAAAGACATTATTCAGCAATAAAAACCCATGTAATTGATTCCTTTTACGTAATCCACCATGAGCTCAGTCATTAATATAAATCAAGGAGAGCTGTCTGATCAAAACGATGTGTTGAATAAAACTCCATACGAAGTGAACTCATCATAGCTCGCGCACTCACGACTAGCTAGTTTAGTCATAGTTAATATTCAAGTTACTAAAGTTGGCGCTTGTCCCCAGAGAATATGGTGGTTCGCCGTGGCGTTGCTGTTGTGGGCCCCACACACACACTCTCGAGAATTCACGTAAGTATACAAGCACAGTCGAATAAACTATTTGGTAAACAGGCAGCTAACTTGCAACTCGATAGGTACTTTTTCATTCAAATTCTAATGCCTATTTTTTGCTCTCATCAACTCTATTAAAAAGCAATTTTTACAATTATAATAAATGTAAAAAAATTGGAAAATCAAAAAGTGCACGCCTCACAGACAGAAACATGTTGACGATTTTTACGGAAAAAAACAAAGAAAATTCATCGATTTTTATTAATATCTTTTGAACGGTTATGAGTTTGATAACGAACATAAATAGAGCTCATACGAAGCCTATTTTTGCCTATAAGTATACCAAATAGTTTGTTCGACTGTACGTATAATAGTAAGTTGCTATATGTTCAGCTTTGTTACATTTCTATTTGAACCACCACAAAGGTTCAATGGAGCGCGTATTGAATGCAGCATTCATGCGAGGAGGCAGACGCATTGCAGTGTTTGCTGAATTATTTAAAATCACACCCACATTAGTTGAGACTGTCGTAAGACAAGGAAAAGCTCTATCCTTTCATCCTTTGTGATAACTAAGACAAAGGATCCCAGATAATAAATGACTGTCCAAAAACATTTGCTTTGTGATCTGTTTGTTTACTTTAATTCAGCGGTAAATGAAACACAACATAATTTAGTAATTTTTACAGGCCGTTAACATTTAGGTGGTCATGCTAAACTGAAAATGTCGTAAAATTAACGGACGCGAAACTGTTTACGGGGCAGTACATGCCTAATCGAAATTTTGCGGAAACATGACGTTTTATTATTTGAACTCATTTTACTCAGTACCTACCTACATACCTATTTGAAAACAGCCAGCAAAACAGTCAAATGATTATGATTCCAATTCCGAAAAACTTATAATTTAGATCTTGTTTTGGAATAAGACGATTAGGGTCTCATAAAAAATAATGAAGTGATACGACGCAAATCAAAATATTCTTGTCGAGTTCTATATACAAGGTGTAACATAATTAACGCACAACCTCTTAAGGGGTCACTGTACTCATCATTATGAACAACCTTTAGTATGGGACCAGACCTGAAATCGCGAAAAAAAAATCAGCTGCTCCCTACATTTATGTTCGCATAACTCGTCAAAATGTAGGGAACAGCTGAATTTGTTTCGCGATTTCAGGTTTGGTCCCATAGTAAAAGTTGTTCATAATGATGAGTACAATGATCCCTTAAGAGGTTGTGCGTTATTTATGTTACATCTTGTATATGGGCTTACAAAACTTGTAGCTCCTTTAGCATTATGTTTATTTTAAACACCTCTATCTAGGTACTTAATCAAGAGAATGAACGAACGACATAAAAATATCAAAAGAACACTTATGGCGATATGCGATCTCTTAGGCTCGGACTCCAAGCATCCGGATGCTTTCGGAATCTCCCCGTCCGAGAAAAATCCGATTTCGGCATGCTATCGAGATCGACGACAAGCGGCCTGTTTGAATTCGGAGAGAAAATTAAGTCGGCCGCTAGCACTTGCGCTGAATAGTCGCTACTTTGGTGTTTCAAATGGAAACGTCAACTTTAGTTAAAGTTTTGTGTTTAGCTGTGGCCGTTAATAAAAAAAGGAACACAAACAAAGGAAAGCCAAAAAATACTGGTTTGATCCTTTTCACGTAGACCGCATAACTGAAGGTGTATTCCACAAGTCATATCCAAAAATGACGACGTGATTCGTCCGGGAGCGCCTGGAACGAACGTTTTTCGGAGTCGTGTGGTCAGCTCCATACAACTACATAGGTTAGAGATTGAAAGGTTCCGCCGAAAAATAACGGACCGGGTGGCCGGATAAAACCAGACTATGATCCGGTTGTTTCCGGGTGAAATTAGGGATCGGATGGCCCATGATCCTATGTAGTCAATGCGGAACAATTCAATAGGTTACTTGATAGACGGATTGAATCCGGGCTTGTCCGGGGCCGTATTTTTTCGGGCCCGGGAGATTCCGGATGCTTCTTATACGGTTGATGAGAACCAATGAGGCGGTCATAAATCTTCAAATAATATTTTTATCTATGTGTATCTGAAGTGCATCGTCAGATAATGCATGGAAAGCCATAAATCTTCATTAAACGAAATGCTAGGAAGAGATCAAGAGACCATAACATTAAACCGCTTCTATTTAGGTTGTGATTGATGTTCTATGAATAGAAACTAAATTAAAACTTTATTGAACATGCGTAGATTGATCTTTTTACGATGTTCCTAGTTGCGTTTTTATGACATTCAATAACGAGACACAAAAATAACCGATCTTTTTTGTTTTTGGGTAAAGGTGAAAGACCGCCCTTTAATAACTGACGTCAATTAACAAAAGATAATTCTATATTTAAAATAATTATGCAGGATTCACTTAACACCTGTATCCAAAAGTTAAGACAGAATTTTAATGAGGCATCAACAATTACTCGTCGGCCTTTCATCTTAGTCTATGATGCACAAACTATTGCACACACAGCGCACGCGTATTGTATTGCCAGCTGGAATGCATTATTCTGCGGTGCAGTTTAGCAACTAGAACTTGAGCTATTAATAATACACTGAGCCAGATCTGTTTTCTGCATTTTGTTGTATTTTAGGCGTACGGTTACCTGCCTTAAAATAGCTTCGACAGATTTCGACATGCGTTTTATGGTCTGTAAAATGGAGCACTTTGTAATTTGAATGGCTAAATAATTTATGTGCGTTTTGTAATGTGTCACTAATATCTACTAAATATTAGGTAATGTGTTACTTTGTAGTTTGTGGCAGGTACATTGCGGGGCTAGGCAGAAACTACAGAACCCCACGTGCTACATACTCCTTTTGTCCATAAATCACTGATCAAAATAAACCGTCTTTTATGTAGGTACCTCTACCGCAGTAAAGTAATCTATAATATCATTTGTCATCGCCCACGCCTACTTCTTTCTTATTGCTCATCTGAATCGGAACAATCGATTTCTAAATGTATTTAATCCTTATTTGTTTGGGCTCTATAAAATTTTCTAGACAGTCCTATTAATTTTATTTACCTACTATCCAAATAAATCTCTCGACAGGCAATCACGAGTTCACGACCATCTTTTAGGACATCGCGATTCCAAAATCTAAATTCTATTCTGTGTCTAAGTAGGATTTTGTGGGTAGAGAAGTTTTCTGTTAGTTACATCCATAGATATAAGAAAGAAGGAGATATGGCTGGTAGTTGAAAATGTATGGGAAGCCCAGTAAAGTCCAGTTTGCACCTACCACTCGCCACAACTTCACATGCAGTTCAGTAAAAACAATAGAAATCGCGCACACTCTCGCAATTCATAAATCAGAATGTTATAAACCTTATCCCATCAAACACATGAAACACAGCGTGCATAAACCATGCACCGTACAACTTACACGAACACATCTGTTTTTTATATTTCTACGGTCACATCCAAAACATTACTTTCTAAGTTTACCTAGTGATTGTGATATAATTCAATTCTAATTCTAACAGCAGTTTCAACGGTAGATATTTCTATCATGTGTGTTTAAACTTTTAAAGTGGACACCAAATTTCACATGTCGGTATAAATAAGGAGTCGGCCTACGCTAACCAGTCTAGCCACACCCATTTCTTTGACAGCGAGATGTTTAATCATGGAATTAGAACTTCTTTGTTTGAATCATCATTGTCAAATACCAGTTCGTTTACCTCTGCTTTATAAACTTGGGATAGGCAGATAGAGATGATAATTATCTTCACATTGATAAACCAAGATACATCGTTAAACATATCATTTCGTCAGTACTTCAAAATTAATTAATCATTGCGCTGTAGATAAGTATGTCGTCATCTCGACAAGTTAGAATAGGTATAAATAGTACTTATATTAGTTTAAGATAGTAGTTAGGTAGAACCTTTGTTAATTAGAATTCGTTGAAAGAAGTGATTACGTTTTGTAATAAGATAGGTTTAGCAGCTTTCAGTCATAAAAAAGTTATTACCTACCTATAAGTAGGTAGAGCTTGGTATGATGGAAGCAGAACTTTTCGAAAACATTATTTTCTCTATGTAAGTACACATTTCTAACTTTTTATGACTTTAGGATTAGGTAGTTTATCTTATTGGAAAACTGGGAATCGAACCCCGGAAGAAACAATTTGTAAGCCGTGCACTTAACCAATTAGGCAAATCGGTGATTGTAATCGCTGTATTTATACTCTCTAATACCGGAACAGCTTGCTGTGCCTATTTATAAATACCGATACTTAATGTATGTTCTCCGAATCGGAAACCGATTTGTAAATTGTGTAGTTAAATATTTATGTACTGTTTTGCCCACAGCACAGACCACAGTAGGTAGTAAATAATTATAGCTAACTGCTTAATTTTACCAATTTTAACTTTTCCAACGTTTTCACGTTTAAAGTTTACGACTCAAACTCAAAGCATTTATTTTAATTAAACCAATTACAGGCACTTTTGAATTGTCAAAGAGTCGGTCAGTTAGTCAGAAAATTGAAGCTAGTCGCCCATTCCAAAACGTGGATCTCTATGGAGAAGAATAGCTCGATCGGAACATATCAATAACACTTTGCTTGGCCTGGGAATCGAACTCAGGAGGAACCCTGCTGAGTATTTGCGGTTACGACCACTACACCAATGGAGAACTCACTGCAACTTTCGCTCCAAGAATAAAAATTAATAAAACGACTACTAAGGCGTGCTGCACTCTTGTTCGGGTCGGCTTGATTCGGCACAGCCGGGCGGCAAAATACGCATTCAATTTTGCCGCCCGGCCTGTGCCGAATTATGTCAACCCGAACCATAGAAATATAAAAAAACAGAACAAAACTTCTTTTTTATATCTATGTCCCGAACAGTGTGAAGCACTCCTTACATTTAAACTGTTTTCTAGGCACGAAGACATCAGAGAAGCAATGCTATCACTAGTCCACATGATTCGAATGTCAGAAGACAAACTGGAGAGGCACGAGTTCAGAGAGAAAGCTCTCGGTGAACAAGTGAAGAAGATGCTGAACGGCCTCGATAAGAAGCACAGGGCTTTAGAGCCGTTGAAAGGCATGATCTCAAGGCTGGATGAGCGGTTGTCGAATGTAGAAACCATACTTTTACAGGTTTGAACAATTTATAGCTACTGCTTTTATGCTATTACTATTTTTTTGAACTGTGATTTCCTCCAAAATTCGAGCGTTGAAGTGTCTGTTTTCTCTATCAATTTTTATCTTGGAGAGTATTGAATCGAAAAAAAAATATTCAAGATATTTCTATTTTAGGTTTCTTTTGAAACATTTGTCATTTTTATTTGCAGAAAGAAGAACGTGAAAAGACCTCCCAGACCAAAATCAGTAATGCACTTGAAAGTATACAAAAAGCTTTAGTGTCACTGACGCCAGCGCCGGCGCCCCCTGCAGATTTGGACAACAATCTGATGGCCAATGATGACGTCTTCCAGAGGAGGCTGGACGCTACTGACTCTAAAATTGATGCGGTCAAGAAAGAAATTAAAAGCTTGAAGAGTAGTTTAAGTCCGGTAAGTCCAAAGACTAAACTGCACTAGCGTTGCTGTATTGACCTTCACCATCCTCCTGCTCTTATCCCAATGTACCATCGCGAACATTTGCGGTGAACCACTATTCAAGCTTATTACCTCAGCAATAAGGTAGAAAAGTTGTTCACCGCAAATGTCCGCGATGGTACCTATTTGGGGTCGGGGCAACAAGTCTTTTCTTCTTTAACTGCATCTCTATTAGCCGTCATATGGAATTCTTCTTTCTTGGCCATCTCATCTTTTACGCAATCCATACTTATCTTCTTTAGTGTCCCTCTTTTCTTATAGCCAGAAAAAGTAACACTATTTGTTCCCTTGTCCTTAAACCGGCCAATTCTTTGGTGGCCGCGGTACGGGATTGGGACCATGGCCCTCTACATATAAGATGGCAGTCCTACCTACCACACGGCGATTAGGTACCTAATTCGCGTGTGTGTAATGTGAATGTGTCTTATTTATGATAGGTATTGTATATTTATTTATTTATTACGTTATTATAATTTATAATAAAGATTTAATTTCATATACTTCCCTTTGAAACAAAAAATGTATGATATTAGGTTGGTACAGCTAGCAAAATCAGTCTAAAAACTCCTATTTTTTCAGGAGTCGCTCCGCTCGATGTGTTTAGAAGTCGCCTCAGACATGAACCCATTCGAGAAGCACATAACTGACGCAGAGAAGCTGCTTAATAAGTACGAACTTAAGCTGAATGAGTACAACGGAACTAAGGTGCAGACGGACTTCGTGCCGCTGAACGAAGTGTCACTTGCTGATGAGGCGTGGCACAGCAAAATGAGCGAAGGTACGTGTACTTACTACTTTCGTTTCTAATTACTTACTTGTTTCATAGCCTTCTTTGATTGGTTTATTTAATTATCTACTAGCCTAGCCACAGTACACTACCTATTTCATTTTAATGTATGGTCGTTGACCTTACGTAAAATAGCTTACTTACCTACTTTTCAGCAGTGTGTGTAATTAAGTCGGCTTTAAGCTCCTCTATCGGTCTTTATTATAGGATTAATAGAAGCTCAAAATGCTTTTGTAGTCATCTTCGTACTTATGGCAGCGAGTCTTGATACTGCATCAGCGTTTTTCGCGTTTTTCTCTATACACCCGAGATTTATTCGTTTTTTAATAATTTATGTAGACAATTAAATATGTATGCACAAATTATTTATCATTAAATAACATAGGGAATAGGCTTCTCCATATTTAAATAATTAAATTTTGCAGTGATGGAGCGCCAAGAGATAGAAGTAAAGAAGATCCAGCGCTTGCTATCTGACGCGGAGAGCATGTGGAAGGACCTGCCAAGACTTGCTGACCTGGTTCGCTCCACCAATCACACGATAGAGACTGTCAACAAAGCCACTGAAACCATACTTATTAACAACGAAATGGGTGAGTTCATATTACCATTTTTTTTAGCAGGTACTTATATGTTGCAAAATATATTAATAGAAGCCGCAAATACGCAATTTACGGTTAAAAAAATATCACAAACCTGGTGTCAATAGTTATTCAGTAAAACTAAATGTTTTTTCATTGCGAAATACTTTGGACTATAAAAAAAAAAAAACCTATTTTTCACCCCCAAGACTCACACGCTAACACAGTCGCCAACTAAATCGCCATGATTATTATTGTCGCCAAGCAGCGTTGTTGTATTCCAATTTTAAGGGATATAGCTGCCGGCCGGTGTAATTACATGAATGCATTTCAACTTTTCTCCTAGGTATACGGCATTAACGTATTTGCGATGCTCTGGTATTGGGCGATGTCCACAGGAGTCGGTAACCACAACCGTCAGCGTAGCTATTCACAACCATTCGACAGGCTGTCATATCGAAAATGACACATTTTCAGTAAGTAACTGATTTGCCTTACCCCCGACAACAAATAGCTGTCGGAAGAATGGCGGTCGTCTATTTGATTTAGACTGACAAAATTTTCGGGTTTAGCATTTGTCAACAACCTAGCTATGTAACAGGACTTCTTGGACAACATTGATTGATGGTCGATTCGGCACGGAAGCATATCAAACGGTTGTGAATAGCTATGCAGGTGGGTCACACATTAAATTTAAAAAAAAAACATAGGTACTTGCCTTACTTTTTCGTTACGATAATACCTATCATGTCGTCAAAAAAAGTTTCTTCAAGCCATCTTTAAAATACGCGTTCATTCATCGATTGCTTTGTTTTGATTTACCTAGTCATGGTACATTAATAAATAACATTCGGCCATGGGTTGACCTACTTAGTTTACTAACTTCTTCCATTCGAATGGTGGAATAAAGTAGCAGTACGGTCAGCAACAAATATTTAAATTGACAAAAAATTATGCGATGCTATGGTGACCTATTTCAGTAGTAATAAGTTTAGGTAGGTATGTTATTTTATATGTTTCGATTTCTTTTAAACATTGTGAATATACCTATATTATCTTTCAATAATAGTACCAAGGTATGGTTTTAATAAGTGAAATGTTATCAGACTTAGTTTGCTGATTATACCTGTATCCAGCGTTTAGTAAGCGTGTATATTAGGTATCTAAAGTAGTAATTACGTTTTATGAATTTTCAAATTAATCAATTTTATAACCAACTTGGTGTTGGCAGGTAGATGCCACGACGATGTATGATGATGGTTTTCGTAACACCAGTGGTAATTGGTAGCAATCAATATCCAAGACGCAATTATCGAATGCCATTACGTTTATCGATTACATTTAGAACGCCATATTATACGCCGCGCATCCGTCGCTTAATTACTTGACCCAAAGAATTTTAAACTTATAAACCTTCCTCTTTAATTAGTTGTCTTAGGCTCCGGATACCTACCGGTACTTTAGCCTAGTAGACGAAGTGTCAGAATTTAATTAAAACTATACGCATCTTCATAATGCGCCTCTGGAGACAGCGAAGCCAACCCCCCCCCCCTCTCCCCTCCCCGGCTAGCCCTAGACCATAAAAAGGTGAGAATTGAATTTTGTGGAGCAATTTTTGAGAGGCCTATGTTCTCTAACTGGCCTTGGATCGTCCCCATGTCCTGACTATATCAGTAAAAAATTCAAAACGCTGTTCCTTTTTTAAAATGCTTCTTATATTTCAGCTGTAACAAAAGTAGTATCGAAACTGCGTGAGATGGGCGACCGTCTGGTGACGACCAACGAGGATGTGCAGCGGAGCCTGACGCAGAGCAACACCATGACAGAACACGCCTACAATGACATCTCCAGGAGCTACGAGACTTTACGTACTGAGGTCAGCTGAGAGATCCATACATTGCTAGGGTAGCCCGTGATTTCAAATTTTCTTACGATTTTTTGCAATTTGCACATAAGTTGTGTTGTATGTTGATCAAAATATGATTTGCGACCGTAACAAATATGTATTCACAGAATTATAATAATTAAAATCATCAGTATACAACTATCTAAGTACAAATTGTCCTATTGAATGACTACTTCATGAAATTATGACATTTGAGGCAATTTTTCAGAGTTGTATTGATGATTCTTATCGTGATAGTGACTGCACCAGAACAACGAGACAAATAGGTACACTACACTTGATATAATTTATCAGCACATTTTTAGCCCCTCTAAGTGCTTGTGTGCTGAGTGTAGGTTCTCGATAAAAGTGCATCGGATAGCATTAAAGCTTACGATGACGTTTCAGTCTGAAGCCGTGATCGTTATTAGGTGTCTCGTGTCTGCGGCACAGATCTCTGTGGGTCGAGTGGCAGTTATCTGTGTCGAGTAGGGGTCACGAGTCGCGAATCTGTCTGCTAAAGCACGGTTCGCAGAGCATTATTCTTCAAAAGCTTTAGCGGTCAATAGGGTCGTTCTCTGCCGCCGTAAGAAAAAGACGGATGTGAGGAAAGGCAATGGGCATAAGTCTTACTAGATGCACCTGTTTTGTTTAGTAAGGCTTATTTTTCTTTACAATGTAGGTAATGTAGTTTTTCTTTACTTATGGCGGCAGTCTGATTTTTAATACTGATCTGTGATTGGCGGAGTTATTTGATGGCGACTTTAGTATTGTTTAGTTCGTATATTCGAAATTCTCTTTGAGAAAACGGTTAGTTAAATATATAACATACATAACACCGCCTCGCCCGTTTAACCAGAGGTAGGCAGAGATATACAATTTTAATAGTGTACATTTCGCCAGTCATATGGTTTAATCACACGTAACCGGGCACAAATCTAGACTCCGGGGTGCTACCGATAAATCCTTATTGAAAGCTCAATAACACTCCGCCCCGGCCCCGGAGATCAAACTCAAGACACAAGTTCACATGAGGTCAATTAAGCAGAAGCGTAATTATTTTCTCATAATAATAAGCTTATAAGTATAATGTTTCCTCTGTTGGGACACAGGCCTCCTCTCTGTGAGAGGGAACGGACCATAATCCACCACCCAATCGTTATTGGATTTACAGATTTGAACGCAGTGGTGATGAAATAAAATAGAAAAGTTTATTGTCCAGATAATACAGTAAACAGGTTAACGGGTTAATACCAAGTTGAGACGACATGAGCAGCTTAAAATATTAGATATCTATAGCTAGGTTACAAAATAATATTTACCTGTGAGCCCCAAACTAGACAGTTAGGTATTCTGTATCTTGGGGTTCGGGTTAAATAAATGACACAAACCTAGTTAGTAGGCACTCGTGTCGGGTCAAGTCGGGGCCATTAACACTTGGGCCACCATTGCTCAAATATCTTCTAATTTGCAGGTTCAACTGCTATCGAAGAGCGAACAAGTGATCTTGGAGACGGCAGATAACGTGATAGCCATTAAGAAACGCTTCGAGTATGGCGTCCAACAGATTCTGATGGAGGTCAGCGAACTTATCAAATTACAACACAAGAACATGAACAAGACTGTCAGCGGCAAGTAAGTACAAAATACACTACTTTTACTCTTAGATTAGAAATGACTTAGTTAGTAATTTGAAAATTTACCTACTTTTAGTGAAAAAAAATCAGTTCGGCTAAAAGAAATAATTCCGTTCCTTTTCATCGACACCAAATTTACCTACTGCATAACAAGTAGCATTCGAGAGCTTTGAAAAATGCTACAGAAGCTTATAAAAAAGTCCGAATAAAAATCCATCCGGGAAATTCGAAAATATCCGGTTCAGACTGCAAGCACCGCGCATGACAGCGTCAATGTGTCCTCTGTTTCCAGTCAAGTTCATCGCTGAGAATGATTTTAGTATGTTTATGAAAACCTTATTTTTCCGCGCAAGTGTGTTGAAAAACGTCGTATGAATCCAGGGACCTAAACCGGTATGATCAATACAGGTATTTTTTTCGGTTACAACCTTTATTTTACCTATTTACAGGTATTTTACGGGTTACCTTAATTCTTAAATTGAATACAAGTAAGTATTAATACCAAAATAAGTATTACCTCTATCTTACAAGTGCCCGTCGGCATTAGTCAAAGGGCGCGCATCGCTGTGTGTGTGTCCAGAGTCGAGTCGACCCGCGCGGTGGACAGCCGTACGGCCGAACGGCGACCAATCACGGCCCTGGCTGGCTGGCGATATTCCGTTTCTGTCTACCCAGACAGCGGTAACCTTAGTCGTAGACGTAACCAAAATTCTTCGATACCTGTACCGTAATTTATAAAGGTTTTCGGTCCCTTTTCGAAACGAGCAGTTGACATTAACCTCTCGGCTTCATTAAGCCCCGCCTCGCCATCGGCTTGGGCTGCAATCCCGCCTCGAATGCAATTAAAAACTTTACATAGTTTGCACACTTGCATTACAATGTAAGTACTATTCTCCTTCTTTAGATTGGACCACATCCAGACAGTGATAACAAACAACCAGACCACTGGAATGAACGCGTTAGGAGCCAAAATCGAAGCGGAGATGTCACAAGTGTGGCGGCAGATAGGCATCATGCACCAGCAAATCATGACGACCAGCCAGGCTCTGAACAAACTGTCCGTAAGTGTTACACTCCCTGCTGGAGTGTCTCAAACATCCGTCACCAGCACCCTTGGCGATCTGAACAACGCCTCTGACGCCGCAATAAACGTGGCCACCTACTGGTCCCAAACATTATACATAGATGTACAGTCGATACGAGAAGAAAAAGACACTCCCCAGGACTATTCTTAGCTGCAGTACTACTTCTCTCAAGAGATATGAGATTAGTTCATTCATGTCGTGATAAAATATTAGCAAGTCAGCAAGGCAGTAGCGTAGCTGACTGCCCAGGTTGCGCCGGATGTAAAGTCAGGGAAATTAAGACTATCAACTCAAATTGTCCGTTTATTCAAATCACAACTGTCAATCTTCGACAGTAGGTACTTACATAAAGTGAAGTTTGGGTCATTTGTCCCCATTCCCATGGTGACGCAGTAGTCAAGTAGCAGGGAGGGCTGACTGTCCAGGGTACCTTCGTCTGACGTACGGAATGTGATACCGCTATGTGACAGCCAAGTTCCACATATTTAACGTTGTGGTTCAATTGTTTATGTAATAAATTACTCACCGCACGGTGCTTAGCCTTACAATGTAAACCAGCCTGAGCATTTTATGGGTCACCTAGGAGTCAAAGCAACGACTGCACGTTGTATGTGGGTTGTTTTTCTTTTTCAGTTGATAGGTGAAAGATAATTTCCGTAACTACATTCTCATAAAAAAAAAACTTTTACATATGCAATAAACTTAGTCACTTAATTGGACCTTTCGTCAACAGGGATTCTCAGAGGACTACGTTAATGCTAGTACAGCGACATTGGACAAAGTGAAAAAGGAGGTAAGCTAACTACTTTTATGGCATTGCAATAAGCTCTGTGGGTTTCATTAAGCCGATTGTATTCGTTCGTTCATTCCCAGGTGACCGGCATCACGACACGCATCGTCGAATTGGAAAGTAACCTAAACTTCGTGCTGGGTGAACTATCGGTTGCCAGCCAGGAGTTTCGACGAATGGCATCCGGACTGACGACAGCCCTAGATAAAGCTAATAACAAGAGCACCACTGCAGCACCAATGATTGAAGGTAGATATAATTATAGTAATTGCACCGTTAATTAAGTACGAATTATGCACGAGAAAATTGTATTTACAAAGCGCATTCAAAGTTCCGTAAATATTAGTTCATTAATGATCATTCCCGTGCTTAATGATTCCTAGTTAATGAGACTTCCATGTTTGTTTCAGGCCCCGGACCTCACAAGATCGCGAGCGAAGAGAAAACAACATAAATAACTGATACCAAATAACATAGATATACGAGTAGTTAATTAACAATTAAAGATAAGTTCTTACCGCTTAGAGATTAATCGTAAGTCGACTGATGTGAGGTGTTTTGTGTGAAAATGAAATAAAACTCGTACGATATTAACTTTTGCAAATATTTAATCTCTTTTATAATTGTGGATCTATATATTTATATTGTACAAGTTATATGATACAATGAAATTTTATTGTGACAGATATCCCAACGTCACATACAAGTGAATCATAAAACCCAACAATTTATACAACTGACGGGGATCCTCTAAGAAAACGTGAATCAATCAACTGTACAATCATAATATTGATGTTAATTAATATTTATTACTGATCAATAATTAATATACACACAAATTATTTGTCATCTGTTTTTGATTATTTTTATTAATCCTGAATACAACCTCATTTTCCTATGTGCAATTAATAATTTAATGTAACAAATGAATGACGCTTATGATCTGTTAAATATGTAAATGATTAGATAAAAATCCGTGCCCTTATTTATTGAACTGTTCCATTATATAATATGAACATTGAAAACAGAATACATGATACATCAGAGAACAAATAAACACTTGATACATAAGTCTTAACTTCGGCTATGTGTCTGACAGATAACTGTGGTTACGTATATGGTTGTACATATTTACTGTATAGATTATGACTCTGAATGGTGAGCTGGGAGTCCACTTAAAGGTAAAACACTAGACACATTCGTTGTTAGTGAACAGCCTATCTTGGGACATCTCTAACCTACATTATCACGGAACAACAAAACATGCCCCGGGACAGGAATACTTATCGACAAACAAAAGGAATGTTAGTTATTACTAGGCGAACCAGTCGCTTCTCGTCTTTGGAAACTTATCTACTAAGTAGGATTTCTTCGGTTTACTATAAATGTATTGTATGCACTTTATTAATTTTATAATATTATAATGACATTAAAAAGAAAACTTCAAATCGAACATTAAACCAACATAACAAATAGGCAAATCTTCATGGCAGTGGCATACGTAACACCCATACACGAATAGCACTTGAACATTTTTACATTATGAATCATTATGTACACGGATAAATGTACATGTACACTATATTAATGCAAAAAAATATTTACACTTCCTTAATTAATTATGTGTTAAAAAGCACTTATTAGCCAACCCTTTGCACACACCCCTGAGTACAACCCAAAAAGTTTAAAAAGCAATCAATAATTATATAATAAGCAGTAAAAACCAACAATATAACACACAAAACTAGTAAATCGTTACATAGTACATTGATCATGCATAGTAGATAAAAGTTTTATATTGATAACTAATAAACAATATATCCAATTGAAGCATAATTAAGCTTTATAAAGCTGTTTAGATAATTCCAAAAACATTTCCTATGTCTATATGATCAAAAAAACTTAAAAAATCGTAAAGTTTAACGTGAATCTATCAAAAGCCCGAATATGAAGGTACAACAAGCTCCCTAAGTGAAGTAAGTCTAAGTAGTCCATGAGATGGGCCGTCTCTCTGTCTGTCCGTGCCTCCGACGCGGCGACGGCAACGCGAGACATCTACACTTTGTACAATGCGGTATCAAAACAAGGTGTGCGCGGCGTGACACGGCGGGGTCGCGTGTCGCGTGCCATGTCAACACCGCTTATATTTACTTAACGCAACTGTACCCTACTATTTATAATTTATTAACTCCTAACTAAGTTTCAAGTGTAAAATTGTGCCACACAAGCGATCTCGATGGGACATCTAAAGCCGAACGCAACGAAACGGTCGCAAACCGCCGCGGAC
The DNA here is from genome assembly GCA_947568875.1 of Fissipunctia ypsillon. Lineage (NCBI taxonomy): Eukaryota > Metazoa > Arthropoda > Insecta > Lepidoptera > Noctuidae > Fissipunctia > Fissipunctia ypsillon. Next base: position 16,718,482 of record OX387660.1, on the reverse strand, counting down.
GCCCGCACTCGTCGAGTGATCGAGTGCCCTCGGCCGCGTCTACTAGTTCCGCTGTTGATGGAATGTCGAACATGGAATGAATATTATAAATTCCTGTAAAACAACAGGGTTCTCAACCCTGTAAAATGAGTGAATGAATTACATTGTGTAATTTCCACTACGACTCGTATCATATAAAACACCCGCTACTGATTACTCCACCTGATAACTATGTATAATATGACTATGCTCAAATTTAGATTCAATTTAGAGCCCCTATCGCGATAATTTCATTACATTATCTAATTTATATAGATGTGGCCGGATATAAAGGTGATGTTTGTATACCCTAATACCGTTCACATTGTTACATTATTCCGACACGTTACGCTAAACTTGTTCTTATGTGATGGAACTTACATAGGAAGACATACAACTATACATATACGCCTTTATAGACATCGCGAAATTAAATCGTTTTAACCTACTTTGTAGTACATTTGGTAATGAAGGAAATTATTGCATCTGTAATATAAACCACGTAATAAATATGAGAACGTTGCAACAGATGAGTGGGGTCACTGAGGAGCTGGGAGGGGAACGGAACACGTTGGGAGCGCGAGTGCGCCGAGTGGAGTGCTGTGGTTCAGTCTGTCTGACACGACTCATAGTCTCGGAATCGAGTCTGCAAATTATACATGACCACCCCATAAATCCGAGGCACTTACATGATCTTAAGAGTAATGATATACAACTACTAACTAGTGGTACCAAATGTTAGCTCATTGTCATCCCGCGAAGGACCCGTTGATACAACGGGTGTGACACAATTAAAGCTATGGACATGTTCCACGTACTAATCGTTAATAAAGTCTAACCTAACACGGAGAGAGAAGAGAGCTATCGTACACGTACAAACTATATAAACCTACATTCAGCTCTTAAAACTTACACGAACTGACTGTTACCCAGTGCGATTACATACAAAATTGGTGTAGTAAAATGAGTGTCCGAATCCATAAAAACGTCTAACGTGCTGGCATGTTAAAAAATATAGTGTCTCCCAGTGTACGTTGAAAAAATTTAAACAAGTGCAGTAGTGAAAAATTTCCGATCCATTCAAATCATTACTCCTTATCTCATACTTTGTCCTAACGTAGTATATGATTAATAATGGTGAGAGTAGGTGCCACATGAAACATGAACCTCTTCAACAACCGAACCGAACCTACGAAGCGGAATGTCACAACGTCCACGCGTGATCTATGTACATTATATCGACAAGTTGCAATAACAAAACAACAATTACTTTATGTATACTTTAAAACCATCGCACATAATGTTTATGTACAAGTTCAACGGGTCCAGTAGTACCGACTGAACGTAACATTATTAGGTTTCAGATATCGCGCGGCACCTCGCCTCGGGACGCGGCTGTTCGAGCTACTCGACGCCGGGACGCCTTCAATTCCTATAACGCTATATTACAAATAGGAGCTCTATGATACCGTGAAGCGTCCCGCGCGAGGTGTCTCGTGAAGCGTTACAAAATATTAATCTTATGTACATATTGTCTTCGAAGATAAGAGTAAGAACTATGTCTATATTAGGTGCGGGATATAAAAGGTGTCGGCGCGGGGTTTACCTCCGCGTGCTTTTGGAGGAGGGGCGCGAGTGAGAGTGAGTGTGGGGGGTCGCGCCCCCCCCCCGCTCCTAACTGGAACACGACGCGGCCGACACGGGCGACAGCGGCGAGTCGCGCGGGCAGCCCGACAGCGTCACTACCACCTGCAGGGAACGTAAGTGTTAGGACAAGGGTTGTATAGACACAGATACATCACATAAGTTCATCCAAGTGTCATTAGAGAGGAAGGGTACAATAGTGTCGACTTCACGGACAAATATGGACCTTCTCAAATCCAGATTTGTCCAGACATGTCCAGCTTTTTGGTCCCCCGTCCGGACTTTATCCCGTCTTGTAATTATCAAACTATTCGACATAATGAGATTATTTTTAGAAAATGAATAAGTTAAATGAGTGCTGAAAAAAGAGATATTAAGAAGTTAAATGTCCATACTTTTGCTAATGTCAGGCTTCTTGTCAGGAGTTTTCAAATGTTGCATGGTAACCCTACTAGCATGCGTGCCTTCTCTGTACGAGAAGAGGCCTTTGTCCTGCATTGGGACAATAATATGCTGGTACTATTTATTATAAGCCCTACTTCAGGACTACAGTTCCCAATCGTAGCATGAATGTACAGGAATAATATCAATATAAATGGATTGGAATATTATCTACTGTCTTGTTAGTCTAGTTGTGGTAGTCGGAGGACTTATGTGCTTATGGTCCAAGGTTTGATCCCAAGGTTAGCAGTATCATTGGGATTTACCATTAATAGAATAGATCAAGTTATTGCAATACAGGCTCTGTTACAAGAGATTGATAACATAAGTGGCCATGAGTGGGGTTTACTAAAAACCTCTATTTCAGGTAATACATGAGTGATTTTATCTCATCAGACCTGCTTCACTATCAGGAGTGATTGAAATTATAAACAAAATGATTCACTAGCTTTTTCAAGTTTTTCATGATTGATGTTAATTTGTTTATTATATGAAAATACCTGTAAGTAAAGAACTCTTCATATCATAAAAGTATTTTTAATAAATATTACCTTTCGGCTGCCAGCGTGATTCCTATGCTCGCAGAGCCAAACTCCTTGCCAGGTTCCCAGGTTCAACTTCCCGTCTGTGATGGGGATTGTCAGTGACGACCCAAGGAAGCAGGCCTTCACATGTGCAGGCTGTGAGATAAAAACATCAAACATTACATTCATTCAATAGTTCAAAAGTGTAACATGTTTAACAACAGAAGCCATCTCTATGCATGTCTCAATGGAATGCCTCAAATGATATAGATAAACCAGAAACATACTGTTTTAACCTCTGTTATCAGTTAATAGGTCAGTACAAGGTTATTTTTGCATATTAATGAGCCTTCAACATCACATCTTTAGCACTGATATGATTATTAAGTTAATACAAGTATGGATGTCTAATTAGAATACATAAAACATTTTCCTGTATGCAACCATGCACACTTTACAGTAAATATGAATAGTTAACAAATGTTAATTAAAGAAGTATTCAAGTATGTAAATATGACCTAATAGCTGCATTCAAAACATTGTATATTGCCAATTTATGTTTAATTTGCAATACAAAGTAAATTCTGCTAAGTTATAGACACTGCAGTAAAAGCAAGCTGGCTAAAAAGGGAACTACACCTTACAAACACACTGCACTAACATTTTGTATTTCATTTGTTATCAGAATAACAGCACAAACAAGATCTCTCACAAACAAATGAACATTATACATTCTAAATACAAATTAGGCATGCTGCAGTGATGTGATAGATCAAAATGTTAATGAGTGATTACTTGATTAGCACAACAAACACTCACCATGTCATCGGGTCCTTCGCACGAGTGTCGATAAGGCAGGCCCTCTGGCACTATTTTGTTGAGCATCATCTCCATATCGTCTCTGACATCAGGGTCCCAGCTCTCGTTGAGCGCGAGACTCGCCGATGTGTGCATTACTGGAAACAACATCCATTGATCAGCTGGCTACCGCGCGTCTATCACGTTGATAACATTTCACAACACTTGCTCGTTTCACTATGTACGCACTATACAATAGCGCGAGATTATGAGAAGTAAATATGACAGTCGGCCAGGATGCAGCATCGGCGGCAAGACAAGAATGCTGTCAAGGCAGCGGATACTCACTCTGGATATGGCAGAGGCCCACAGCGAACTGCGAGAGCTCCGGCACCTGCTTGAGGATCTCCTCAGTGACGAGGTGCACGCCCCGGTGCTGAGGCCTCAAGTTCAGTTTCCGTTGAAACCACGCGGATCCGATCTGAATTCCTCGGTTCGAGGCCATGTTTAATTTTTTAAAACGCTACAGAGTGATCGCAAGAACACAAACGATCTTACACAACATCACTTAGAACAACCTTTACATGAATTAATCCACAATTATCATAAAAGATTCATCTTCGATCTTTAAATAGTAATAAATATAACGGAGGTTATAGGACAGATTCGACACCCTATTTTCTGCGGGAAAGTGAAACGGTCTTCAAACGAAAGAGAAAAACGAATAAATGTTGTCAATCTAAAAAAATATTACTGAACCAGCATGAATTTCATTCATAAAAATAGGAAAACAGAAGTTTTAAGCCAACCCGAAAAAAATCATGTAAACTAAAATTACACTGATTGAGTTAAATAATTGTCAAAACGCTTCTCCTTCAGTTAGTTTAGACCATTAGTTTAGACATTCCATTTTTATGCGGGATGTATCGTTCGTAGTAGACAAGTAGCGGAGCGAAATTTTTTGACAAAACTATATGCACACTCTTGAAAACTTACTTCGAACGAAAGGTTAATAAAAGTTACATTATTTTATTTCTTTCAAATAATTTTCAGTCAAATTTAGAAAAATCATTATTATTTTACCCCAACGTCGCCGTCGACGTCGCACAGATGAACGACACGACTATTCAAATTCAAATATTCATATTAATAGAGTAAGTACAATTGGTGGTTTCACATGTTACATTATTTGATCTTATATTCTATTTAGCCTTACTATGGCATGTGAAGATTTTCCAAAAATAATAAAGGATGAGTATTTTATTTATTTATATATTTGTAAATATAGCAACATTCCTTGGTAATAGGAAGGGACGGCGCGGATTTTTGAATTTTTATGGATCCAAAGCCTACACACTTTTTGTTTACAACATGTTATAAGTTGTAAAATTGTATAATGCCTAACTATTACGCAGAATTTTTTTCGCTTAAAAACACTGAAAGTAAATAAAGTGCTGTTAACAGAGTGGCCAATTACGATACTATGGGAGTGCCGAGGGGTGATATTTTTAGGTGTGGCATACAACCACTCCTTGGAATTGAAACAATTAGTTTCCACCGCAATCGGAGTCATTGCGGACGCGTTCTTGATACTTAATTTAGTTCCTATTTTTGAGATAGTCTTTCGTTTCTACCAAGACTATGGATCCGCTTATGGACATAATAAACAATTCTGAGGAGCCAGAGTGGCTAGAGAGAAGAATAACAGGTGACCTGAGACTATGGCAAGTCATGTTTCTGTTTGTGGCCAGCCTTGCTTCTCTTAGTAAGTAAAAAAAGAAGTTACTTATACCTAACATACAAACCTGTTAGTCCGAATGGGTTTTATTTATTTAATTACCTTTATTTACATACATACTAACTTTTTTTCAGTTGTGATAGTGTGCTGCTGTTTCCGGTTCCGTATTCCTCGAACGAAGCAGCAGATCGAAGCAGACTATCAGAGGCGGAAGATCACTACCAAGTTCCGCGCAAAGCTGGAGACTATACAGGACGCTAAGATGGATGCGATGTCGCTAAAAGACGGTAATAAGATTTTAACTATTTCAAATCGGAACGTTTATTGAATGGAGCTCACCCATTTCAACTACAAAAGCGATTATTTATAAACAGCGAAGTATTCATAGATAGATAACTTTTACCTTGCATCATCCCGATGCTGGGCATAGGCCTATCCCCATGACTTCGAGCTCTTGCAATTCAGGGCTAATGTGGGCCACTGGTCGTTTGTTTTGTCCAGCTCATCCCACCATCTTCTACGAGATTTGCCGCGATGTCTTCTGGCTATGTCAGGGCTCTATATAGTGGTTATTTTGGTCCACAGCTGATTGGGCATACCTACGGCAGACGTGGCCAGCCCAGTCCTACTTCAACTATAGCAGTTTTTTGAGCAACGTCATAATCTGTGTTTTGGAGCGCAGTGTGGTGTTGCGAATCATCATCATTCTCCTTCCCTTATCCCAATTTATTTGGGGTTGGCGCAAGGTCTTTTTCTTCCATACCTACTTCTCTATTAGTCGTCATCTTGGTAGTCAACACCGTTCTAGCAATATGGTCTATTAATTTGACGCCTATAGAATAATGCGCTCCATTGCACGTTGGCAAACCTTGAGAGCAGTGGTGGCTCAGTGGTAACGGCCCCGACTAACGAGTTGTCGGCCGTAGGTTCGAACTCAGGCAGGCGTTTTACTTTGTGTAAATAATTTCATCACCACTGCTCTCAAAACGGTGAAGGAAAACATCGTGAGGAAACCGGCATGACCTAGAACCAAAATATGGAAGACATGTGACATCTACCAACCCGCACTGGGCCCGCGTGGTTGATTACAGCCCACTCCCTCTCGAAGAGAGGAGGCCTGTGTTCCAGCAGTGGGAACATTATAGGCTGATTAAGTATGTATAAACCTTGAGTCTGGGAGACCAGGTCTTTGACAAACATTCAAAAGTATACATTCATAAGCAAAGTACCTATTCCATGGGTAAAAACGGTAACTTGCAATTAATTAATTATTTTAATCCATGTTATGCGTGTGCTAGGCAGTCTGAGTTATTATTACGCACGGTAAAGTTGTGATGAGATTGATTTTTCCTTGTTAACTGTACAAAACAAGTAGGTACTCTAGGTGTACAGATAAAATGTTAAAGGTTAAGAAGTGCCATGGTCCTCTGTTTGAGTAAAATTCGCATTTTTTGCTAAGTTCATACATAATGAGCACTTTAGTTATACCTCTGCTTAATCCTTCGAGGATTACAAGCGTGGTGTTATGGTATGTTCATACATAATTTTATCATTAAGTGTTGCACATCATTATGTATGAGTGATTCGTTTATGGTATAAGCACACAAACTCTAACAAAAAACGACTCATTTCAATCAAGAAACAAACAAAAGGGAAGACAATCTTTTAATTTTTAAATTAAACACCAAGTAGTCTGTATATCGCCCAGTTACCAGCCAGTGACAAATGTCCCAGTGCACAACAACACATTTTATTAGCATGTAAAACCTCTAGAGATAAGATAATAAATACATTCACTCAGGTAGTGTTCTTGTGTGTTGCAGCCTTGGATTTACTTCACGAACAGACCAATATTAATATGGAGGGAGAAAACCAGCAAGGATCACAGCCAAGCTCTATCATGTCGCCTCAACAGAGTAAGTAGCTTTTTTTAAAATTCTTCATTAATCTATCTCTATTTCTAACATGGAATATTGCCTCTTTCCTCCCCCCGTACGCCTCGTCTCGATTGTATTCTCGAAGATAAGCGGTCGTCAAATAGGCAAAGATCTAATACCGTTTGTCGACACAGATGACCGGCCACTGGCCAGTGTTACGCTCATTGATAGAATCAACTGGAATCTCAAGATAATTCCAATGTAAATAACAGAAAGAGCACGTGAGACTCGAGTGTAATGTGAAATAAGTTCTATCTAGGGGCCGTGGACGGACCGTGCTCCGTCAAGGGGCTCAAAAAAATATCGTTGTGTACATTTTATATGAACTCATTCATACACCGTCTGTGTCCGGGCGGGCGACGGAGCTTCAGTGCCTGACCTGTGTGTGCCACGGCCCTGATTATGTGGATAGACCTTTCATTTTCAAAGTTAATTATGGCGTTTCTGACAGGTTCACTGGATGCGTCATTCCAACCGGAAGGCGGTCAGAAGCCGGATCAACAAGCGTCGGGGCTTAGTTTTGTCAAGTTTGCGTCGAAAGTAGCCACGCTCTCCAAATTAGGACAACCCAAGTCACCGACATCGCCCACGCCCTCCGGTAAAGACAACAAAATGGACTTCTAACAGGATTTTGGATTTGTAAATGTGCTGTAGGTACTAATTCTATAATGTTTGTGCAAGATTATACATATTTAATAATAGTGAACGGTGTGTAAAATATTTTAGAGTTTGTTGTTGATGCTGTAATACTATAGGATTTATTAAATGTCTATAAATAAAATAAATTTTAAAATGCAGTAAGTTTTCTTTAATCTAGAAAATAAAAAATACAGTATAAACGGATTTTAAATCACAAGAATAATTACATATTCACAAATAACTTCGGTATTCTGCGCTGTTTACATAATCTCGCATTAAAACTGACAGTTAAAACAATGTTCCAATGTAAGCAATAACTTTAAAGCAACATTTAACTTACACTTTATAATACATAAATAATACATCTTGCAAATAAAAATTACATAAATTCAAGTTAGCTAAGTTTTTTCATTAAATAGTTAAATCGTTCTACATACTTGTATTACGTTCCATCTTAACCATATACTCAATATGTTGCTTTGAGAACCTTCAAGTTAATTTGAGGTTGAATGTCACTAACTTTTCATTTATCTGACTTAGTGATTTATATTAAATTTTTATTGTAATCCCACTGACTCGACACACTTTAGATAGCCTAACCTCTCAGTCCATGACTCAATATAACACTTTACCACAATCTCATCCAAACACAGGTAATAATTTATTTACCGTATCTTATACACTAGACATCGCATCTACTCCATACTGTACGTTGTTCTATTGTTTCACTCTGATAATAATATCTCCTCTCCTTGGTGTTCGCAATATTTTGAGCAATTATTATTAATATGTAGTTGGTGCAAATGTGACACGAACACAATACATACTTGCGTCGAATGAGAAGTGTTTAGCTACGGGACGAAATTAACTACAAAATACTCTCAAAATGTGAAATAAATTTTTGCTAGAATGTATTTTATAGAGTTTTTATTCTCTGTCTAAAACTAAAAATGTAATTTGGAATAAAATAATGTGGTGTGTAGTCAATTGAATTGCACTTAAACGTTAGATACATAGTGTATCGTCTTCTAAACTAGCGACTCTATCTGACCGAAGCCCCGACGGCTCCATAAACAGAGCAAACTGAACTCAACCTTCATCATAAATAAGGCCCATTATGATTTGTTCATCAAGTTCCGATTGACTATGGAAGAATCTATTGAGAAATACTATACACTTTCACTTACATTATAATTGAATCGGACCTACCTAAAACGTAAGGGTGAAACTCTTAATAAAATTATTGTTCGTATATATTGCGTAGCATTATTAAACTAAACATAAGAGCGGCGTAAAATTAATAATTGAATATAATTCGTACGAGTTTTGTGCATGATATCTGTCTCGATATTCCAGTGATATACATTTTTACAAGTTTGTAAACCGAAACGGTAAGTATAGGCTAGATTTTATAATACACTTTACCCTACATGAGGATTGGTAATGTCATAACTTACAACAAAATTACGTAAGCTACAAGTGTGGATCGCCCCCGATGGACACTACGTTTACCTAACGCGTAACAATGTAATGAGGGTGTATGCTAAACATTTTAGGAACCCAAGTTTGGATGTCGCAGTGCCACCTCTATAAATAGAACTCTCGTAATAATAAAGCATAATTTTGTTATCAACAAGAACTACGACAACATTATTTAATGACTTTAAACGCTATGCTTGAAGAGTTGACAATAAATATTTATGATAAATACAATGTGCACATTTCCTTGCTAATATAAACGTCGACGGGCAGTACATGAAACGTTGAGCATAACTGTGATTATTTGGCAATTTTATTTTATTAGAAATGGCATCGAGATGATTTTAAGAATAAGTACTTTGTGACGTTTGAATGAAACACAAACAATGTATTTTAATAAATAATTATCTTATATGTTATTTCATTTAAACTTGGATATATGAAATACGCACACTGTCGGAGTTTCTTCGTGGGTAACGCGTCCACTCGAATAATATCTCTTATGGAGTGTGATACAGGTTGATAACTTACAACGTTGGTGTGGGCGGTATGTGACTGAAGTGGGAGACTCTCCTGTATGTGTGTGTGTTGAAGGGGAGATGTTACCGGAGTGGCGGCGTTAGCTAGAGAACGTAATGTAACAAGTGACAGCTGAGCTGTGGTCGGCGCCTACGTCCCGCCGGCGCGCAACACTCAGTCTCGCCTCACAAATGTTCTTCCCCTGTAGGAATAAAAAAAACGGGTCCAATTGATTGTTCGAAAAGCGAAAAAAAAATCTGCTGTTCCCTACATTTATGTTCGCTTAACTCGTCAAAATGTAAGGAAGAGCTGATTATTTTGTTTTCGCAATTTCACGTTTGGTCCCATAGTACAAGTTGTTCATAATGATGAGTACAACGACTCCTTAAGAGGTTGTGCGTCAATTCCGGGACATGTTGTATAATGGAAATGAGCAATGAGGAAGGATTTGAAAAAAAAAATATCCCCTATAATTTATTTAACCCCTTAAATGGGGGATGCAAGTTTGTATGGAATTTCGTCATTTTTGCTGATGATAAGGCTAGCAATTATAACAAAAATATTACTAACGTGATAGTCTTGCGCTCAGTAGGACGCGAGGTGTTCTGCGGGCGCGCTCTGTTGAGCACCTTGAGCAGGTCGCCGGCCTTGGCGCGCATGCGCGAGTGCACGTACACCTTGGAGCACTTGATGTGGTAGTGAAGGTAATCGCGGAACATGTGCAGCAGGTCGATGGTGTTGTCGCGCGCCGCCGAGCACGTGTGCCGGGGGAATAACACTGGAAAAAATTAGACTATTTATTAAATCTGCGAACACCACCCCATTTTATGTCCAGACAATCACAATTCCAAGGTTGCCAGATCGTAGATAATGATAAGGCCGCGGCCCCTTTGTATGTTTTCAGTGTTCATTTTTTTTAATGCATTTTTCTGGTGTATAATAAAGTATATATAAATAAATAATCTACCAAAGACTAAAACTCATAGAGCATAATGAATAAATAATAATAATATTGATAGATAGAATACTCTTTATTATGTACACCGTAAAAATTACATAATTATATAAGTGAAGAAATTTTACATAGGGTGACACAATGGGCGGTCATATCGCTAAAAGCGATCTTTTACAGACAACTATTGGAACCTTAGAACATAGTTCCCAAAAATAATTAAGGCTTTCATCATCATCGGAAGCCCCTATGGGCTTACGAGTGGACTGCCGTCAGTCCACCTCTAGACATAGGCCTTTCCAACCGCAAGCTATTCAGCGACGGTGGCAATCTCAAATGTCATAAGGGACATTTGGTATGTCTACCGACGTAGGCTTTGCATTTTGTGCAAAGTTTTCCGAAAAAAATATTTTAGAGTAATCCAAAAATATAATATCTTGTCTGCACAATGTAAGACTATCAATTTTCTTATTTTAATTTCAGTTACCGTCATTAATTTGCCAGAATTGCCAGTACAATGCCATGCATCATGTAGATATCATATTTCAGTCAAAGAGTATTTCGTAAAATGGCGTGATAACTTACCAAACGTAACATAACTGATATTATCGCCTACTCTCGCGTCCGTGTCCATTAGTTCTAAGGGCGGTTCCTTGTGTGAAAACAATACCTGAAAATAAAGAGCAAAATGCATTACATAACAAACAATGTCTTCATTATAAAATCTATAAGGCTCAACAGTCTACACAGGCTCTTGAATATAATTACGTGAGTATTGTACCTAATTAGATTGCTATCAGTGTTTATTTATTTATTTATTCCTCAGAAAGCTTACAGTCTAAAATCTATATAGGAATGAATAATTAGCACTTACAATTGCCATTTACAAGCTTCCACCAATAAATTAGTTTACATAATAATAATGACTGTAATGTCAAAGTACTTCAAACAGCTCCATAAAACATTCAAAATCTCATAATTTTCAACCCCTTTTTCAAATATACTTCATGTTTACAAGATTTAGGAACGGATCTTTTAGAACACACTGTATAATGCTTATTGTCACTGAAAATGCTGACTATGGAAAGTGTATCCTTTTGGTCGATGTATTTCACTGCAGATTAGAATTTGTCAAGTCAATGACCTCTTCCCAACTCGTGCGGGATACGTGCCATATTGACGGTCGGTAGGCGCCCTACAAATGAGGGGGCGATGTAAGTACTATTAGGTCAGGTCCACTCAAATCTGTATAGCTCTTTTCTCAAGAGACCGTTTCTGACATTAACCTGCATGTTTCGCAAAATCTCATCATTATAAAAATAAGCTAATGTTTCAGTGTTATTCGGTCAGAAACAACAACCTCATCTAGTTTAAATTATAATCAACTTCAGTCTATATAGCTCCTTAGTTCCCGAAGTGGTCCAAGTGGACCCCCAGGGGTCCACGGGAGACTCGACGAGGGTCTATCTTCACATTTTTTGTCGAGTTTTGGGAATATGGTAGAAATGTAGCTGCAGGGAGTCCACGGAACCAGCTAAATTTTGAAAGTGGTCTATGTATGAGAAAAAAAGGCTGGGAACCACTGATCTAGCTCATATTGTCTTCCCTCCCTTTTTCTCATAAGAATCAAGTGTGTCCCGCCATCTTCGCATTGTTCTGCCCCAGTCTTGGCACCAAATACATTTACTGACAGAATATTTTTGGTTCATGTCAGTGTCATCATGCCGCCATCTTCGCCTAGCTCTTTCCTATTTTCAGCACCAATTAAACAACCAATTTCTTGAACTTATATCACAACTTACTTGTGGCGCAGTGTGCGACGCTCTTCGTCCTTCCTTGAGTTCCTGCATGAAGACCTTGCCGATGACCATGTCGTCCTCGTGTCGGAACACCGTGGAGAAGACTACTGTCACGCGGTCTTCTTGCGCTTCCACGTATCTGGAACATCAAGTAATTTATGTGATCAGGAAAGCCTGTGCGAAATTAGGAAAATAGGGAAAAAATATTAACTAAATCCAGAATTATAAGCCCATTTTGCTGATCAGTTGTGGCAATATTGAAATATTACAGACAGCATAAACATTCAACTTTTATGTTATGAGACATAATTAAATTTCTATTATTACCGACCTTCAGGAGGTTGGTCGACAGCGGAGAGGATAAAGAGAACAATATTGTTGATGTGATCTATTTAGTAGTCAGGAGGCATAGCTTATTAAACTCGAGATCAATATGGATGGGCCAGTCACAATGTTCATAGCTTTATAACATACGCTTCCGCCGCGGATGCCTAATAATAGCAACGTGACTTATTATTGAATATACACTTTTTGATATCTACCAATCCACACTGGGCCCGCGTGGTGGATTATGATCGGCTACCTCCCACTGAGAGGAGATCTGTGTCCCAACAGTGGGAATGTTATAGCCTGATTATGATGATACACTTTTTAATACCAGCTCAATTTTTGAGCAATAAATAATTGCGAAATAGTTCTTCTCTTCAAGTCGATGATTCTATTTCAATTAGTAGGGCCAGTAGGTGGCCACGTTAATGGCAGCGTCAGTGGCCTTCATTAGATCCTCAAAGGTGCAGATGTATGGACACTTGGGGCATTCCGAATAGTTTATTTTATTCGAAACAGTTTACTTTTAAATACTAACAGCGTCTCATCCTGTCGGTAGTTGATGACGGCGCGTTTGTGGCTGACGTCGCCATCTTCTTGCAGCCGGAAGTAGCGTTCGAACACTGACGCGAAGCAGTTCCTCTTGAGGAGTCCGACCTTCTTCACAACATCCTCCCAGTCGTCGGGAATGTTCTCCAAGTCGAGCAGCAAGGAAATGTTGTAGCCTGTAGGTGGAAAGTTCAAGGATGCTTATATGGGAAAAGTGTTGGCTGAATAAAGGCTGAAATTATTGGCAAGGCGATTTGAAAGTCCTGCTATGAGGTTAAACGTCTCCGTTTGCTACAAATTGATCTGTGCTACCGCACGCGCTGGCCGCTTGCGGACTATTTCTTGTGATTTCGCGACGGATTGTCCTTGTAAAAGGGATATGTTCTGTTTTTGATGCTCTAGTTATTTTTGACCTTAGCATATCAAATGAAGTAATTAGCTTCAATTTCGTTGACTACCTACGTGATTGGAATTGGAGTAAAAAATGCGCTCTCCGCCGCACCATAACGACCGCCAAAACACGTTCGCGCGACATAGTATGCACATTATGCATACTCCATATTACTAGTAATCTACATAGTAAGCGCGTCAATGTATTTCCATAAACACATTTTTCCCTAGAGACACAGTTACTTTGATGATTATGGCAAAGGTGTGTCGCTTTATGACTAATCAATACGAGAGTTCAAAGTGCTACTTTATCATTGACCGTGAATATTTTATGTTAACAAATTGTCGTTACAAAGGGGACCGCCTAAATAACAACAATTGATTTGACCGGCTACAATATTCAACCACTGTTGTAGGTCAACAGAAAACCATTAATTTATATTCAGTGTTTCGTCAACTCTTTGATTACATTGATGGATTTAGCTATGCTGTAAATTAAGTTACACAATGATGAAAACGAAAATCGAATTGAAGCAAAAAATACAGCCATAAGATAAGCCACCAGTTCCAAATTTAAACATTTATATCTTATCAGAAGTGTTCCATACTTGCCAACTAATCTAATCAAAATGTTACCAATATAATGTCTGTGTATAAATAAAGAGTAATATTATTGTTATAAAATAACATTTAGCTGTTGATGTTCACATTTCAATAACAAATAAGGTGTTAATCAAATGCAGTTGAGAGTTACTGCCTCTTATATCTCTCATTGAGATTACTTGGCGCCTTAGTGGCCTAGACATTAATAGGTTCAAGTGATTGCATTAGTCCCTAGTACCGATGTATCTTTATATGGGTATTGTTCTCAATACAAATAAATAAATTGTATGTTTATGGCTGGTTGATATAAACATGTAACATTGGTAGTGGTTCAGATAGAATATTAGGGTGTAGTTCTGATAGGCGCGGGCTTGCGGACGGCGAGCAATGGGTAGCTCGCCGTCCGGTAAGGATCAGGCCCGAGTCGACGGCGCGTTGTGTTCCACGCGCGCCTCAAAGAGATGTCAGCACCATTGAAGGGGTCCGCTAGGGCCGATGCCAGCCAGGGTTGCGGGATGTTCGAAAGAGTTACCGTGGCCCCGGCACAGGCAACAGAAGGAACACGGGTGGGTTTTAGTCAGTAAAAGTCTGACACGCCCTCCCGCTCCGCCCAGAGCGGGAGAAGTCATTTGATGATTTCCCATCCACAAAAAAAAGCCCTCATCGGATGCGACAGGCCAAGTAGGCAGACAGGCCAAATCATCAAATGACTTCTCATTTGATGATTTCCCATCCAAGAAAAAAAGAAATAAGGGTGTAGCTCTGAAGTGCAACTTTTAATTAGCATATAATTTGGTACCAATTTTTACATTACTAAGGAAAATATGCCGATAATGGTTGTGTTATGAAGCTTTTCGTTTAAATTCACAATAAACTATAAAATACTACAACAAAACGGTTTTTATCAAAATGACTCACTAAAATAAGGAAGTTTAAACTTGTGTGGCACGCCTGTGACCATAAATAATTTTTCCTTAAATACTTAGGAAAACAAGTAATTAGATATATTTAGCTAATGTATGAACTGGAACAATAACTGCTCCAGTGAACACTGGTAATTATGCAATGCATAAAAACCGGCTTGCATACTCACTTTCATTTTTATGCAACCATGGAAGAACTAGTTTTCATTCTGCATTGGAAACAGCACATTGCTTAGGCTACAGATTTATTTGATCATAATTATATTTGAATACCGAGTTATTAATTCACAGTAGTAAAAACTGTTTGACACTTCTTTTTTTTGCAAGAATGTATTGTTTGGGTATTGGTAACTAAAATGATATTAAAATAAATAATAAGCAAATACATTTTTGATATACAGCCAACATACTTCAATTTTCCTTGTTAGCAAACACATTCATTTGAGGTAGTGTTATGCATTACGTACAGCACACCTATGAAATTCCCATAATAACATAATATAATATCACACCTGTATTCCCCGAAAGGTTGGACAGAAGTGTATAGTACACCCACATTTTTCCAGTTATGTTAAAGTCCCATACAATTGGAGGCACAGATCCTGACCTCCAATATTCTTCTGCTGTTTTCCTATTGTTTATGTTTCTGTATTGTTTTTCTTAGGGTTTTAATAGTTCTATTTCTTACCTGACTCTGCCTCAGTGAGAAGTGGCCCATATACTCTTTTGAGCAGTTCATCTGCTCCATGTTCTTCCAACTGCTTGTAGAACTTCAGTGATATACTAACCTGCAAACAAATTGGGTATTATTGACATGGCTCCACATCATATTAAGCCAGAATATTAGAAACATAACAACTGAATGAAATAAACGGGATATGAATTGAGTAGACATAGTTTTTAATAAATAGTTCCTAAAACATTATCATGTAAAGTAAAGACAACAATTTTGCAGTCTAAAACTAGGCTATGTCTAGTGGCCTGTTAAGAATTATTATTAATACCACTGAATATGTGTTGACAGTGAACTAAGAAACACATTCCTGCATGAGTAACTGTAGAAGTATGTATTAAATTGGATGTTCTAGCCAATTATGTGTGGTATCAAAATTGGAGAGCTGTTTAAGTATCAGGTCAATTACTTTAAAGACAGTATGAACAAGAGTTTAGTACAAATTCAATAGAAAAACAATTATTTTATGTGTATTGTTGATCACATACCCTAACTTTGGTTTTATCTCCATTCACATTGGATATATGAAAGAGTACTCCATCAAAATCTGCAACTTTCACATCTATTGACTCTGGCTTTAAGCTGGAAACAACAACAACTATAAATAAATGTTTGTGGGATGACAAATCAACACCAAATTACTCATATCCTGGGACATGTCACCACATTATTATCATGGCATTCTTTCATTATAACAAATGGATATCGGCATCACATAGCAGATTCATTACATTGTTTACCACCACTGGAATCCAAAAACATTACGGGACGTATCCGCACGCACACTACCGAGCACCAATAAACAACTGATATGACTCATCCATGCTGAGATAGCCACTATCACGTCATATTCACTACATGACATAATACACATCAAATCACTGTATGCCCTGTTTCTATACATTTGTATGAACCTGCTGTGATGCTCGCGGCCAACGTGGGCCCACCCCAGGAATTTGACACTTGTCAAGATACTTTAGAAAAGGGGTTATGGCCAGGAATCACCCCCTCGTAGACAGTTCCACTGCAGCAACCGGGTAGCGCAACTCATGCTTATGGACTGCATGCTCGTTAAACACATCACAATTATGAAAAAACAGTACACTTTCTAAGCGTAACGTACTCACCGCGCCAGTGCATTTTTATATTTAACTGTTAAAGTCTCTTCTATAATTCTATTATTGATCTCGAGTAAGATCATTATTTAACAATTTATAACCTACAGCTTTTTCATAAAATCAACGCCTATAGCACCTTCATTTAATAATATTTTATACGGAAATCTTCAACGATGACCGCCCGTATAAAGATATCCATAAACGACAGAAAGAAAAGGAAGCTCCAAATGAATGAAATATCGGCCATGTAACCATAGAGCATAGTTTATTTTATTACCTCAAATAATACTCACTTGATAAATCATAATAAAATTGAGTATTTTTTTAAATTAATTAACATGAAATCACTTTTATAACAATATATACTTCGAGTTGGTGCTTTTGATAAATGTTAAGATTTTGTAATTTACGATTTAGCTCTCAAAGAAAACCGTAACTTACTAAAACAAAAAGAAGTACCATCCCTAGCGTAATGACATTTGAAAATAAAAAAGCACTGTTTTTACTCTATGATGATCGTTTTCGATTCGGTGTGGAAAAAATACATTGTTTATTTATTTGTAAATTGATCATTACGAGGATTGATTTGCACGTGCATCATGAAATAAAACAAAACCAAGATGTCCAATCAAGTAGGTGCCTTCGTTGCGGGGCTGAAGTCCCGGAACGTGGAGACCCAAATCAAGACAGCTCGGGAACTCTATCATTTTGCTAAGACGGAGCTCCGAGAGGTCCCACAGGAGGAACTCACTCAATTTCTCGATGAGTTCAACCACCAGATCTTTGAAATGGTCTCCAGTAACGATGTCCATGAAAAGAAAGGAGGTGTTTTAGCTATAGGTAAACAACGACGATCTTCCTTTCTTGTATTTTTCCACTAATATCATAACAACAGACGATAATTTAATTCGTTCCAATTTTCAGTATGTCTCATTGGCGGTGACTGTGACACCACTAAAACGCGTATTACAAGATTCGCTAATTATCTTCGCAACTTACTGCCTTCATCCGATGTGGGTGTGATGGAACTGGCCGCTAAAACTGTCGGCCGGCTCGCGACAGTGTCAGGCGTCAAGCGAGCTGAATACGTCGAGTTTGAGGTCAAGAGAGCATTTGAGTGGTTGTCTGAAGAGAGGAATGAAGGCAGGCGCCATTCAGCAGTCCTACTGTTAAAAGAAATGGCTATAGCCATGCCTACCTACTTCTACCAACAAGTATCAGGGTTCTTTGATCACATCCTCGTAGCCTTAAAGGATCCTAAGCCCCAAATCCGTGAGGCTGCTGCAAAAGCCTTGAGAGCTGGCTTAGTAGTGACAGCTCAGAGAGAAACGGCTAAACAATCCACTGCCAAACCTCAGTGGTACATGCAGTGTTATGAAGAGGCTATGCTATCATTTGAAGAAATTCCTTTAAAGGAAAAAGGAATGTCAAAGGAGGATAGAGTTCATGGAGGCTTATTAATCCTAAATGAGTTGCTAAGATGCTCAAATGCTGTGTGGGAGAAGAAATATTCATATCTAATGCAATGTCTGAACACACAGCAGGATAACACAGTATCTGATGATATTCTCTTTATAAGCACCAAATTGCACAGTCCATCAGTAAAGAGAGGGTATCTGTGTGATGGGTTCAAGACTGAAAATGTTACATACCCAGTTCCTATTTATGAATCTGAAGTCTCCCATAAACTACTGACTGAAAAGTTTGAAAGGATCTGTAAAGGTAAGTGTATGAACAAGGTATTTATAAGCATGCAGCCAAAACACAAAATTGTTTAAAAAAATGTGTTTTCATTATCTGTTATTGGTCAAAGTGCAAGCTCAGTTATCACAGGTGGAAAAAATGTAATAATCTAAAGTTACAAAAGACAGATGATAGACATTTCAAAAGTATTATAATATGTCTTCAATAAAACATCAAATATTGTAATTTGTGTATAGGCTAATAAGCCTAGAAATACAAGTGGGTAAATCATTAGAGTAGGGTAGGAACAATATTATATGATGGAGGGTAGACTTAAAACCTATAAGCACAAACTTAGGATATTATAAACTATGAAGTATGTAGGTACCTACATACAACATACCTTTCCCCCAAGTATACAAAATATATTTAAACTTTTTCAACAATTTTGTATTTATTTAAATATGTAACATTAACATTATTGTCTATTGGATGTACACACATCTAAAGTGTCTAGGCATCAAGTACGTTTTAGAGTAGCACCACAATTGTGGATTATTATTTTAATTTTTTTTGGATTGTTATTCATTCTTTTTTGCGAATTTCACTATTTGAATAAAGAATTTTCTATAAATTTTCATTAAAAAATTGAACATCAACTATCAATCAGGATTCCTATAAATTATTTTATTAGTTGTTTCATATGTGATCATCTCTTTGCGAAGCAGCTTGGGTGATTTGTTTCGACTAATGCACAACAATGCATGCACACACGGCTAGAGTCATAAGACGCACTCTTGCCGATGCTCGCATCAACGTTCTGCCGTGGCCTGCTCAATCGCCAGACCTCTACCCAATTGAGCATGCATGGGATATGCTCCAAAGAAGAGCTCTGCCGAGTATGGATGCCGTGCATACCCCACAACTACTTTTTGACTTGTTAAAAAGAATGTGGGCGGCCATTCCTCAGTGATTTTGATGAACTGATAAGCATGCCAAATCGCTGTGATTCATGTCAATATGGTGGAAACACAGATTATTAATAATTGACAACATTAACTTAGGTTAATTTGAAAAAATTGCAATTCATCTTCATTTTTTCAAAATGTAAGCATAAGTTGTTAATAGGAATTAAAGTAAGAAACCAGTCTGGAAGACTAGATTTGGGAAATATTCATTGGATAATTATTTTTCGTTAAAAATGTACTTGATCCCTAGACACTTTTGATGTGTGTACATTGAATCAGGCTTTTCATAAGGGCCTTTTCCCCAGAATAGCAAGACTCATAATCACTGGGTATAACATCTCTGCCCATTGGTCTGGACTCTGTATTTCAATTATTTCTTCACTTGAGCCCATGTGTACCTCCCATTTCCACATCTCGATTTTCCATTTCCAAACTGGCCTCTTCATTATTTACTTTTTCTCTCTTTCCTTCTCGGTCTGCATCTTCTGTGAATTTCTATTTCAGCCAATCACTTTTACCTCATCTAATAGAATAGTTTTTATTTCCAGATGTTATGAGCCAACGTATCCTCAAAACTCAGGGGGTGCCACAAATTCTTTTGGTCATAATTCCAAGACTAGCTGCTTTCAACAAAGACTTTTTCTTGAAAAAATACCTTACTTCTACCATGAGCTACTTGCTTTCATGCCTGCGAAGCAGAGAAAAGGACAGGAATATGGCCTTTACCACCCTAGGCCTCATGGCTGCTGCCATCGAAAACGACATCAAGAACTATATCCCCAGCATAATGGATGTCATTAAACAAACACTGCCTATAAGAGACACACAAACTAAGAAGAGGGTCTGGATAGATCCTTCCATTTTTGCTTGCATTACCTTACTAGGGAGTGCAGTTAAAGATTTAGTTATCACTGACATCAAAGAGTTATTAGATGCCATGTTTGCTACAGGCCTCAGTCCATCCTTGACTATATGCCTGAGAGAGTTGAGTAAAAACTTGCCTTCACTTAGACAAGAAATATCAGAAGGACTATTGAATATGCTTTCTCTTGTATTGAGAAACAAACCATTCTTACATCCAGGGGTTCCAAGAAGTTTGGAACAGCAGATGAGTAATATGAGTTTGGTAATGGAACCCCAAGATACGGCCAGCATTGTTCTAGCACTAAGAACTCTTGGGTCGTTTGACTTCGAGGGACAACACAGCTTACTTACCTTTGTTAGGCGTTGCGGTGATCACTTCTTGCAGAGTGAGCAACAGGAAATCAGATTAGAGGCTGTCAAAACTGCTGCGAAATTATTAGCAGAGTCTACCATCAGAACTATGAACACCCCCTCAAGGACACTCACTCTTCTAACGGCGGAAGTAGTAGGCAAGTTATTGGTTGTGACAGTTGCAGACCCAGATTATGAAGTGCGTTACTGGGTACTAGAGTCTCTAAACTATATATTTGACACACATTTGGCCCAAATTGAGAACTTGAGTTTCCTTTTCATGGCCATGAGTGATGAACACCTGGCTATCAGGGAGTTGGCCATTTGTACTGTCGGTCGGTTGAGCGTAGTTAATCCCGCTTACGTCATGCCGGGGCTTAGAAAGACACTGATACAGTTCCTGACTGAACTAGAACATTCTGGAATGAGCAGAAATAAAGAGCAGGCAGCTAGGATGTTAGATAACCTCATACGTCATGCTCCGAAGCTTGTCAAGCCGTATATGGAGACAATTCTGAACGTTCTTGTGCCGAAACTCAGAGAATCTGATTCCAATCCTGGTGTAGTCATCAGCGTTTTAAAAGCCATCGGAGATTTAGCCGACGTACACGGCGATAACAGTGGTCTCATGAAATGGCTACCAGAACTTCTGAGCATTCTGCTAGAACTGTTATCTGATGCAACTGCAACAGAAAAGAGGAGTGTTGCTCTCTGGGTGTTTGGCCAACTGGTCAGCGCTACAGGCTACGTCGTTGCTCCGTACACCGAGTATCCGACCCTTATGGATGTCCTGTTGAACTTCTTGAAGACTGAGCAGCAACCAAAAGATAGGAGGGAAACTATTCGCGTTTTGGGATTGCTAGGAGCTTTGGATCCTTACAAACATAAGATAACTAGAGGTCTGATTGGCGAACAGCCTGACTCCAGCTTAGTTCCGGTTGCTGATAGCAAAGCCGAAGAGAATAATTTTGATATGACGACAAGTGAGATGTTAGTCAATATGTCATCTCCAGTTCTGGACGAGTACTATCCAGCCATCGTTATATCTACACTTATGAGGATATTACGTGATCCTACACTACAGCAACATCACACAAGTGTGGTCCAAGCAGTGACCTTCATTTTCCAGTCTTTGGGAATCAAATGCGTGCCATATATATCCCGCGTCACACCGAGTCTTCTATACGTGGCAAGAGCCACCGATAATAATAACTTCAGAGAATTCCTGTTCACTCAAATGGCTAGATTGATTGCAATTGTAAAGCAACACATTCGTAACTATTTGGACAAAATATTCGACTTGATCAAGGAGTTCTGGACGCCCAACAGTCCTTTCCAACCAACTTTGATTTTGTTGGTTGAGTACATCGCTGTGGCTCTTGGGTCAGAGTTCAAAGTGTACTTACCTCAGTTAATGCCACAGATTCTACGTGTTTTAGCACACGATACGAGCAAAGACAGAATTGTGACTGAAAAACTGCTTTTCGCCCTACAAAAATTTGAAGACAATTTGGATGATTATATGCATTTAGTGATACCGTCGATCGTCAAGCTATTTGATGCCTCAGACTGCCCAATAAATGTGGCAAAAGTAGCCATGGAGACAGTTGACTATCTCTCCGATTCCTTGAACTACAGTGAACTGGTTTCCAGAATAATCCATCCTTTAGTTCGAAGCTTGGACACCTGCGCGGCATTGCGTCCTACTGCAATGGACACCCTATGTGCGCTGATTGTCCAATTGGGACGCAAGTTCACAGATTTTATACCACTGGTACAGAAAGTGGTGGTAAAACATAAGATTCAGCATCAAAATTACGAACTATTGCTCTCTCGAATGCAGTCTAGCCAAACTTTGGCGATGGATGAGTTCTTACAAAGCACAAGGCGAAGACCAAGAAACCATAATCAAGAGGTAAATAGAACTATACATATTATAGTTACTTAAGATATTGCCAAGCGTCCGCCTTTCTTCGGTGTAAGTGAAGCCCAAACACGCACATGAAAGCGCTGTATGCTACGTTTGTCCGTTTAGGCGTTTCCTTAGGATACGGTAAATACCGCATATTTAGTGCTTACGCTAGATAAATGCTACTATAATATAGCACTAAACACATCTCAAACATATCAATACAGTTTTTATCTAAATATCATCTAAAATTTACTTTACACTCGACAGGCTCGCATCGGCTACAACTGCGACACTTCCCAGTCGATCCGCAAGTTGTGTGTGAACGCGCACAACTTGAAGCTAGCGTGGACAGTTAGCTCTCGTGTATCAAAGGATGACTGGCTAGAATGGCTGAGAAGGTTCAGCATTGGCTTACTGACCGAGTCTCACAGCCCTGCTCTTAGGTTAGTATAGTACCTTAATTTTTAATTGATTTTCTAATACACGGGTCCCTGTGTCAATACTTAAGATAGTCGCGCAGTTCATAATGCCTCAACTTGTGTGTCTTGTGTACTTAAATTCACGAAAACCACGACGCGATCAACTCGTACTCAATAATTTAACAGTGCAATTTGACATTTTCTTACTATATTCTGACGACTCTGTACAAATATAACGTCAGTTGTCACAGGGAATGGTGCTCTTTTGGGACGGCTTGCAAGTAAGGGGTACAAACAGAAATGCTTTAAATGCCCCAAAGTGTTCGTGTTCTACAGTTGTAAATATTATTTATTTATTTCAAACAACTTTGGATCATACATTTTAAACTACATTACAAAAATATTAATTATTAAAAAAATAATATAAATTATTCATCAAATTCAAGAATTACATAAAAATTTAAATGAAATTTATACATTAATATTAGAATTGATAATAGATAAATTAAATTAAATTAAAATAATGTTTTAACATTAGTCAATACGTGAACCATGCAGCAGTGGTTCACGTACTGACAGTCGAATCGTTCAGCAAAAGCGTTATAATCTAATATAGAAAACTGAATTATTTATTCTGCAATATTTCATTTACAGGGCATGTCTAGCCTTAGCACACAACTACTCCCAACTCCTGCGAGACTTATTCAACGCTGCCTTCGTCTCTTGTTGGACGGAACTCGACAACACATCTCGTACTGAGCTATCGAATGCTCTCGAACAAGCATTGACAGCCCCCGATGCGCCGGAGCTGGCACATACCGTGCTGAACTTAGCCGAGTTCATGGAACACTGTGAAGGTGGCACTCTGCCGATATCTACGCATCTGCTCGGTGAAAGGGCTATGCATTGCAGAGCTTACGCGAAGGCGTTGCATTATAAGGTAAGAATTTCTTGCAGAAGTGTCCGAACAATGCTACCAACATAAGATAAAATATATATTTTTTTTAATGAATATAATGAATACTACTGAGCACACTATTTATTTTTTTAGTAACTTAATCGTTTTACTTTTTCGCAGGAAGAAGAGTTCCGTAACGGCGCAACATCTCAAGTCGTAGAAGCTCTGATTCACATCAACAACAAGCTGCAACAGAAGGAGGCCGCCGAAGGCCTCCTAGAAAGAGTCATGGCACAGCGCGAAGCCGGTGATGCTAACCTAAAGGTCCAAATAAGATGGTACGAGAAACTACACAACTGGGAAAAGGCCCTTGATTTGTACGGAGAGAAGTTAAATGATGATGTTAGCGATATTGACTCTTATCTCGGCGAGTTACGGTGCTTCGAAGCTCTAGGAGAATGGGTGGAATTGTACAACACAGTCTCCATAAAATGGGTCAAAATGACCAACGAAGAGAAATTCAAAGCGGCGAGACTGGCAGCCGCTTCAGCTTGGGGCCTCAGCGAATGGGACTCCATGTCCAAATACGTCAGTTTCCTCCCAGAAAATACTCAAGATGGTGCGTTCTATAGAGCAGTTCTTAATATCCACTGTGGAGAATTTGACAAATCTAAACTATTCATCGATCAAGCACGTACCTTGTTAGACTCCGAGTTAACTGCTGTAGCTGGCGAAAGTTATCAGAGAGCGTACGGTGCTTTAGTAAACGCTCAGCTGTTAGCAGAATTAGAGGAAGTAATCACTTACAAGTCAGTTGTGGAGAGGAGAGAATCTATTAGACAAGGATGGTGGACGAGACTGCAAGGCGGCCAAAGATTAGTAGAAGACTGGCGCAGGATTCTTCAAGTTCGCAGTCTAGTTCTAACACCACAGGAAGATATGGCCACATGGTTAAAGTTCGCCTCACTATGCCGAAAGAGCGGTGCCCCACGCCAAGCTCACAAAACATTGGTAATGTTGTTGGGAACAGATCCCAGTAAGAACAGAGACATGCCACTGCCAACACATGAGCCAAGACTGACATTAGCATATGCCAAACATTTGTGGGTCGCTGGCGACAAACAATTAGCGTACGACCAACTTCAAAGATACGTGGACTCGACTGAAACGGGCGACGCGGAACACTGCAGACTGCTAGCTCGGTGCCATTTAAAACTAGGATCATGGTGCGAATCCCTACTCGGTATAAACGAGCTCTCTCTTCCCGAAATTCTCCGGAACTACGCCGCAGCCACAGATCTTTCCTCCGATTGGTACAAAGCTTGGCATGCTTGGGCTTACATGAACTTTGAGACTGTTTTATTCTATAAACATCAGGATACCAATACTCCGTCCGAAAGAAGGCTTTCACCGGAGTGTATCCAACAGCATACAGTTCCTGCAGTGGAAGGATTCTTTAAATCCATTAAGTTGTCCCACGGCAGCTCGCTTCAAGACACTCTTAGGTTACTAACACTGTGGTTCGACTATGGCCACTATCCCGCCGTTCATGAAGCTCTAGTTGAAGGCATCAGAACGATTGAAATAAACGTTTGGCTTCAAGTAATACCCCAACTTATAGCTCGCATCGATACGCCAAGGGCACTCGTTGGAAAATTAATCCACTCTCTATTAATAGACATTGGAAAATCTCATCCTCAAGCGCTTGTGTATCCTTTGACTGTTGCTTCTAAATCATCGTTTATTGCTCGAAAGAACGCAGCTAATCAAATTTTGAAGTCAATGTGCACTCATTCGAGTAATTTAGTTAACCAGGCTGCTATGATATCCGAGGAGCTCATTCGAGTGGCTATTCTATGGCATGAGCAATGGCATGAAGCGTTAGAAGAGGCTTCAAGGTTGTATTTCAGTGAGAATGATGTCAATGCCATGTTTAAAACGTTGGAACCTTTGCATGCGATGTTGGAGCGAGGCCCGCAGACACTGAAGGAGGTGTCGTTCAGTCAGGCGTACGGACGAGATCTGAATGAGGCGCAGGAGTGGTGTAATAGATATAAGGTATGTTTCTTGTTTCATTCTTGTGTGGTGATAGTGGTTCTGTACAGTAAAAATTCCGGTTTTAGAACTACCCACAAAACCTTAGGGGTTTTTTTAGATCTGCTATATCTTCTGTACTAATAATTATGTGAAGAGTTTGTTTTTGTGTTTTTTTGTTTGTATATTTGAACGCGCTAATCTCTGGAACAGTCAGATTTGAAAAATTATTTTTGTATTTGATAGCCTAATTTTTGAGGAAGGCTATATGCTATTAACATCACGCTACGACCCTTAAGAGCCGAGCAAAAAGAAAAAAAAGTCAGAAAGAACGCTAAGCGAAAGCGAAGTAATAGCACGGGCGGAGGATGCGTTGCGACGTGGTGGGATGGGGGAACAAGAAATGTCACGCGGGCAAAAGCTAGTATTACTTGAAACTACATCTTATACCGCAGTTTACTAGAATATCAGCCGCAGTAGTTTTTCATTACAACTCAAAGTCGTGTAATCTGTACGCCTATAAGGTCCAAATGGTGTCTTCGTGTCTTACTTATACTTATTTCGTTTAAATTATCTTTTTCTCAGGAATCTGGTCAAGTACGAGACCTGAACCAAGCATGGGATCTATACTACCACGTATTCCGTCGCATCAGCCGCCAGCTCCCACAGCTGACGTCACTAGAGCTGCAGTACGTGAGCCCGCGCCTGCTCAACTGCCGCGACCTCGAGCTCGCCGTGCCCGGCTCCTACGTGCCCATGCAAGACCTCATCCGCATCGCGCAAATACAGAGCAGTCTGCAGGTGAGCCACATGTCACTAGAGCTGCAGTACGTGAGCTTGCCAGCCTGCTCAACTGCTGCGACCGAACCTCAAATGTTTTAAGTCACTGAAGTGTCCCTTGGGACAGGATGTATTCAATGCTATTTATTTTATTTTTAATTTGAGATATGAAAATCCATACAAAACACAACAGTGAAATATACAGGGTCTATACTTTATTTATTAATTGATATCAGTCACATAAGAGTATGCTTAGATGGTTTGGTCATGTTGAGAGGATGAATGAAAGTCGACTAACAAAAGGTATTTACACGGCTGATGTAAGTGGATGATGGTGATGTAAGTGGAGGGGACGCCCTAGGAAGACATATCGCAACTTTAAAGACAAACCGTTACTAAACAAAAATATAAAATTTTACACA
Source organism: Fissipunctia ypsillon (assembly GCA_947568875.1). Taxonomy (NCBI): domain Eukaryota; kingdom Metazoa; phylum Arthropoda; class Insecta; order Lepidoptera; family Noctuidae; genus Fissipunctia; species Fissipunctia ypsillon. Next base: position 16,691,020 of record OX387660.1, on the reverse strand, counting down.
GGAGCTTAACTAAAAAACATGCACAGCTTTTTCGCAATAGAATTTAAGATCATGGTGCTTTGAGCCATCTTTTCAGGTAATAATGATGGATATTTTACGTAATTTTATTTTATTCATCGTATAGTTTACGTAATTTAAAGAAAGATGGCATTAGTAACTCAATTCTTGAAAAATTTCGTTTAGTGACGGTTTGTGATGCATAGTACTCGCAACCGGCGTGCGTGTATGACCAGATGTATGAACGTAAACGAGGCAAAAGGAGTATGTAAGGATCGTAGCAGGTGGCGTTCTGTAGTTTCTGCCTACCTCCATGGGAAGAAGGCGTGAGTTTATGTATGTATATGTATCAGTCACGTATGTTTTTGAAGTTTTGCTAACGAATCAAATTTGACCGCAAATCTTGCAAAATCGAAATGAAATGCGACTTTATATTTCCTTAGCCATTATCACCTAACTTACTCTACGCTTCCCCTACAGGTAATAACCTCAAAGCAGCGTCCACGCCGCCTCTGCATCCGCGGCTCCAACGGCAAAGACTACATTTTCCTCCTTAAAGGTCACGAGGACTTGCGTCAAGACGAGCGGGTCATGCAACTGTTCGGTCTAGTCAACACGCTATTGCAGGCTGATCCCGACACCTTCCGGAGAGATCTGGCCATTCAGAGATACGCTGTCATTCCGCTGTCGACGAACTCTGGCCTCATTGGATGGGTGCCGCACTGTGATACTTTACATTCGCTTATAAGGTTCGTTTTGAAGTAACACTCTTTCTAATTCCGTTTATGACTAGAGCTCAAAATTGCTGGGAAAAAGTAAATATCTGTGTTGAAAAATATAGGTGTTCCAAGAAATTAATTTAAATACGAATAAAGGCGAATACTATCGAAGTGAGCACGGGTGTCAAAGCTAAATAAATATCAACCGTGCCACAGTTGACGCAAAGTCCAATATAAATATACTACTTAGCATCAAACCGGACAAATGCATGCAGTTAAGCTTATGAATTCATTTCACGACATTATTTCAATAAGCGTAAGGGAATAATAATAATAATTGAGCTTCACGGGCGCTTCTATCGGGCTCTTCATGAGCCCGGTGTAGATTTCTTAGCGTCCGTATCCTAGCCACGTTTTGGTGACCTTTTCGGAGAAACTGAAGGTTTTGTCTGTGCAATTATGGACGAAGTTATCTTGACGAATAACTACCGGAGATATATTATAAAGGACGGGACGGTTGACGTATGTCGGGCATGCCACCGTCCGGGTGAGTCCATCAGACATATCATCTCTGGTTGTTCACGTCTAGCTAACGGCGAGTACTTGCGCAGACATAACCAAGTGGCCAGGATTATTCACCCACCAGCAACTTGCTTTGAAATAAAAACTTGTCGACTCTGAGGTATCGTATTACAAGTATGTGCCCGACCCAGTTCTTGAAAATGACCATGTCACGTTGTACTGGGATCGGTCTATCATCACTGACAGGACTATTGTCGCCAATAAGCCTGATATAGTGGTGATAGTTCGATTAGCGCGCCGCGCATTGATAGTCAATGTTACCATTCCACATGACGAGAACCTCGTGAAAACTGAAAAAGAGAAACAAATTAAATATCTCGACTTAGCACACGAGGTTGTTAACATGTGGAAAGTGAGCTCGGCTGTCATTGTGCCGATTGTCGTAACGGCCAATGGCCTGATGGCTGAAAGCCTCGACCAACATCTCTCGAGGCTCTCGTTAGGCGGTTGGATCAAGGGCCTGATTCAGAAGGCAGTACTTCTCGATACGGCTCGCATTATGAGGAGGTTCCAGTCTCTGCAGCCCTAACCACCGGTAGCTTGGACCCTGCTCCCGACATCGGCGGACCACTATTTTTTATATTTTAAAATATTTTTTTAAAGAAATATTTAAAAATGTATTTTATAAAGAAAAAATAATGAATAAACGAAATAATAATATAATTTTTGGCTATGAAGCCCACTATACGCTGCGTTTCGCTTCGCCCAAAAGTTTTAAATGTAACCGATTTTTACTGAATAAAAATTGTTTATGTTTTAAGGGATTATAGAGAGAAGAGGAAGTGCTTGTTGAACATCGAACACAGAATCATGCAGAGGATGGCGTCCGATCTCGATAAATTGATGTTGATGCAAAAGGTTGGTTTTATTATTATACTTTTTGCACTTAGTTGTTAATTTATAGGTACTTCTATGTATGCAATTATGCTACAGTACAGTCAGGGAATTGTATTGTTTAGCACAGATATAGGGCTTAACACGGGATACGGCTGACCGTGGCTTTTTATTCGGCCCTCGAAACGTTTTAAGATCTATTTTAAAATCTGAAGCTAAATTAAAATGTTTGCGGGTCGATCACCTACGAAATAATGACAATAGCATCTACTATCTATGAATACTATCATTTGAGTGAAGAGACAACTGTTATACTTGTTTAGAGCACTTTTTTCATTTGACTTTGAAAGGCATAGGTGTGATAGATAGCAAACATGATAAGAATCGCCAATAACGAATAATTATTAGAGCCATATAGGCATAACTGCCAAACGTCACTCACTATCATACGATAATAGGAGTCAGATAGCATGCGTTTTGTTTTTAGTATTTGTTCTTTATCGCAAGCGACATTCGAATACTGTGCACTGTGTTCCTATTGGTTGCGCCAATCTGCTGACGTATCGCATTAGTGTGTTTTCGAAAATATTGCCAAGATATTTTTTGTTAATGACACATGTTGCGTGCGATACGTCAATCGTTTCTACTTGATACTTAATTTTCTGTTTGGAAAGTTCCTGGAAGAATGTCTGGTGTTAAAAAGCGTAAAGTGGACGCTGAATGTCGCAAATTTGAAGAAAAATGGACTGATGAATACTTTTTCACTTTGCTCTACGGTAAGCCTATCTGCTTGTTGTGTAATGAGTCATTGTCCGATATAAAAGAAAATAATATGAAACGACACTATTCGACTAAACATACTGCCCAGCATACCCTTACGGGCCAGATAAGAAAAGACAAAATCATAAAGCTGGTGACTAGTTTGGACAAGCAAAGGACACAATCAGACAATGCTGTGAAAGCTAGCTTCGTAGTTAGTTCAAAAATAGCAAAGTCATCAAAACCATTTACTGAGGCAGAATTTGTCAAAGAGTGTCTGTTAGAAATAACAGATGTTATGTGCCCCGAAAAGAAAAAAGAATTCGAACAAATAAGTTTGTCAAGACGTAAAGTTGTTCGACGTGTTGATATGATGGCTGTAGACATCAAGAGAAAGTTGTCTGAACGTGCGTCTCAATTTCAAGCATTTTCAATTGCTTTGGACGAGATCACTGACTTGTCTGATACTGCGCAACTAGCTATTTTTATACGAGGTGTTGACAAAGAATTTAACGTAACTGAAGAATTGCTAGCACTACAGCCGCTAAAAGAAACCTCCACCAGAGAAGATATTTTTGATGAGGTACGAGCTGCTATCGAGCAGAATGGTTTACAGTGGAACCAATTAATTGGAGTTTGCACAAATGGAGCACCTTCTATGGTCGGTTCACGAAAAGGCTTCATCAGTATTTTAAAAGAAAAAGCGATTAAGCTGAACGTGGAAAAAGAAGACTTGATAATCCTCCATAGCATTATACACCATGAAGACTTGTGTTCCAAGTCTGTTCGATTGCTGAGCGTTATGGACGTGGTAGTAAAGAGCATCAATTTTTGTCTTTCCCTTGCGCCTGACCATCACCAGTTCAAATCATTTTTGGATGACCTCTCTTTAGAACATGATGATTTGACGTACTATTGTGAAGGGAGATGGATAAGCAAAGGCAAAACGCTAAAAAGTTTTTACGTTCTTAGAAAAGAAATTGCCGAATTAATGGAAATCAAAAATAAACAATTATCATTGGAAGTCAGTGATCCAAAATGGGTGTGTGACTTAGCCTTTCTGGTTGACATCACGGGACACTTAAACGACTTGAACTTGAAACTTCAAAAACAAGGTCAATTGATAAATGAATTGTACAGCCATCTGAAAGCGTTCCAAAAAAAAATTCGCGTTTGGGAAACACAAATGCAATATGGAAACTGTTTTCATTTTTCAACTCTATTCTGTCAGGAAGATATTGCGTACGCTCAATATGCTGAAGAATTGAAATTACTGTCGGAGCATTTTTCTAGTAGACTTGCTGATTTCAAGAACATGGACAGCAGCCTAACCCTATTTAGTATTCCAATAAAAAGTGACGTAGAGAAGGCTCCGGCTCACCTGCAAATGGAGCTGATTGAGCTTCAAGAAGAAACACGTCTCAAGCTCAAATTTGATGACGTGGAGCTACTAGATTTCTACAGATCATATCTTCTGGAAGAAAAGTATCCAAAGCTGCGAGCGTTCGCAAAAAAATTTATTTGCGCATTCGGGAGCACGTATAAATGTGAACAGTTCCTTTCAAAAATTAAAACGAACTATTCATTGCAGCGAAGCAAGCTAAAGGAAGAAAATGTTGAAAATACTTTGCGTGTCTGTTTGAGTGGTATTGAACCAGACATAAATAAACTCGTTTCTCAAGTTCAGACTCAGGCTGCCCATTCATTTGTAATTTTATAAATACAAAGGTTCATAAAATAAAATATATGTATAAAATGAAACTCTTTTTTATACGTACTACCTACTACCCACGAAGACATAAACGTTCCATAGTTTAGCCAGCGACTTGTCCCAAAGTTTGCTCATATTTTGGGTATGTTATTTACGGTAGAGCTAGTACTCTCTAAAGCCGTGTTATAGCTACTGCATTCGACAGACAAAGAACGACAACAGTGGCGCAGCTATAATTATCATTAGAGGGAAGCCGAAGAAAAAAATGTTCAGTTCTCATAAACTCAGACTTAAAACTGTAGGTTTTTAATCTTATGATGTATTAATCTGGTATTAAATATAATTAATTACCTATTTAATGTGATGTGATACACAGTTACACTGGTGTACCATATTATTTGGCAATAGTAGACACTAAGAAGAGTGGTTGTTCCGTAGGGAAGCCGATAGGAATCGGGTTGTAAGAAGGCTACGCCCCTGAACGACAATATGTGATTTGAATATGCTAAACAGTCCGATTCTCTGACTGTACATAATACGGTCCGAGTCACTTTCTGCCAGTCGTCATATGACATCTCTTGAATTTAAACCCAATTACTCATAGTATACTATTTTTATCTCACGAAGCGACACGCACTTTACTTGTGTTAACCAAGTGCACAAACACGCTGAGAATGTGTGCGCGAAGACGAGTAGCGTCAGCGCATAACACACAAACGCACACACACACTTTCGACTTTGCCATTGTCTCCGATGGTACCGAGAGTCCCGCGCTTACACACACATTCACAGTGTGTTTGTAAAGCGCGTGTTGCTTCGTGAGAAATAAATACGATAAATGAATTGCCAGTAGCAGTCAAAAGGTTAAATAGGAAATGTTTCATGCCATAATTCACTTATTTTTTCCAAGGTGGAAGTCTTTGAGCATGCTCTAGAGCATACAGCAGGCGATGATCTAGCCAAGTTACTCTGGCTTAAGAGTCCATCTTCCGAAGTGTGGTTCGAGCGTCGCACCAACTACACTCGTTCTCTGGCCGTCATGAGCATGGTGGGCTACATCCTAGGGCTCGGAGACCGGCACCCCTCCAACATCATGCTGGACCGAGTCACCGGGAAGTTCCTGCATATAGACTTTGGAGACTGCTTCGAAGTAGCCGTCACAAGGGACAAGTTCCCTGAAAAAATTCCGTTCAGATTAACCAGGATGCTCATCAATGCTATGGAGGTAAGATTACGAAGTGTAATCTGAATTCAATAAAATGTAGTTAACGACGAATTAGATTAAATCGACAAGACTTATCGATTATGTATAATAGATATTAATCAGAATGGATAAAGCATAATCAAGTTCTTTCCCAGATAACCTTCGTCAAGGTTTTCTGAATAATTGAAATATGTAAATTATTCTGTAGGTGCACAGCAATATTAAGCGAAGGATCTTTCCTCTTTTATGACATTTTAAGGCTAACCTGCCTGAGTTGAATACATTTGTTTTTAGTTGGTCATTAAAAAAAAAAATTGCTGTTCCATACATTTTGACCGCGTAGGTATTGCACTTTTGTAGGACACAGGTGATTTTTTTTTAATAACCGGCGAAAAATTTCAGCGCAGGGAGGTCCACGATAACAGCTTGTGCGTCGATGGATCTATACAGGGTGGCAGGGATGCCACCCTGTATAGATTACTTTACATTAGACTACATTTTCAGAACCTTTAGCTTGCTACGATGCAGCTAAATTCCCCTGCGTTCTTCTACTCAGATTTGCCCCTATCATAAAGTGGCTTGATATTACAAGTTCCTCCCCTAAACCTCTCAAATTCCCCAGGTGACCGGCATCGAAGGCACATACCGTCGCACATGCGAGTCAGTGATGGAGGTGCTCCATCGTCACAAGGACAGCGTCATGGCCGTGCTAGAAGCGTTCGTATACGACCCGTTGCTCAACTGGAGGCTTATAGATGCCGGACGTCGTTCCCGAGCCGACGCAGAAATTTGTTCTACATCAGACCCAGCATCTTCTCCACAACCAAGTAGAAGCAGGATACATATAGGCCTAAACGACACTCTCGACCAACCAGCGGAGACGAATCTAAACAAAAGAGCGCTAGCTATCGTGAATCGAGTGCGGGACAAGTTGACCGGTCGAGACTTCCCGCATATCGATGAGTTAGTCTCTGTACAAAAGCAAGTAGATCTGCTCATACAACAAGCTACGAGTAACGAGAATTTATGCCAGTGCTATGTGGGGTGGTGCCCGTTCTGGTAAAACCAAAGGATTGCGTATGTAAAGTAATTTTTGTACTGTCTAATTTTTTTAAGAGGATATCGCGCGCACAGTGGCGCCCTCGTCGTTTGTTTGATTATTTCTTTTATTTTAGAATGAAAATGCAGAAAATAAGCACGTTATGTTGCGCTCCACAAGACTATACGTTATTATTATTACAAACAGTAGTTTTACATTCTTAAGATTTATTATAATCTATAAAACGGAGCTTAGTGGCCACTATTTTCCGTTTTAAGGATTATAATAAAACTTAACAATGTATAACTACTGTTTGTAATAATAATAACGTATAGTCTTGTGGAGCGCAACATAGCGTGCTTACTTTCTGCATTTTCATTCTAAAATTAAATTAAAAACCAAACAAACGATGAGGGCGCCACTGCGCACACGGTATCCTCTTAAGGGCCTGTTTACCATACGGAAAGATAAATTCAAAAAAGTTTGCAAGAAATTATCTACGAAATAAGGTAAGCGGTAATTAGGTATGAGGAGATGGTGAAACTTTATTGATGCACCACTTTTCATAATTTTATCTGTGTATTTGGGAAACGAGAATCCACTAAGTCATTTGTAAGTAGTTGTACCTCCTAGGATTTAGATAACAGTTTGGAGGGTATCAAGAGTTTGAAAACACTAAGCAGTAAATAAATGAAGTGTGGCCGCCATTATAGTTAATCAAATGTGGTAACCAATTTAATGTCTAAACTGCATAGGTACTTATCGTGTCGTCGTACATTAGCTAATTAGCCGTTTATTTACTACTTTGTGATCGAAATGGATCGTAATATACAGTTGGACAATCATTAATTTACTGAATATATCAACGTGTCACACAATTATCTGTAAACTACTGTAATGCATTTATATAACTGCACTCGGCATTTAGTCATAACTCATTTGTTAAAATTAAGTGTAATTACGATAAAAAATACTTTGGGTAAACCAGCAAAATTGTATAGTCACCGTTATCGTGTCGCCATCGAATATGTTGTATAGAAATTGTAACAGAGCCATACGAGGGTATTTGAAATTAGAAAAGGTCAAGAGACGGGTTAGCGAGATAAACTATACTATAACGTTACGTTAGATCCATTTGTTTGTGGTCAAGTCGACGTCGTAATCGCGTTACCACTCTTAAGGCCTCGTTTACGGAGACGCGGGGCGCCGCGCGTCGCGTGCGGCGTGGCGTCTCGCGGCGCGTCGAACGTTTTCAGACAGGCGGCGCGTGCAGCGGCGCGTGTCGTCACATGCGCAAACAACCATATGGCAATGTACGATGTTGTTCACCGCGGGCCCCGCCGCGGGTACCGCTACGTTTTACCTTGAACGGATAATTGCAGGAATACCTGGCCGCAACGCTGCGTGCGCCGCCACGATAAACGTCGCGTGTGACGCGGCGATGCTATCCGCGGGCTCCGCCTGCATTTCAAGCAAACGCGTGTAAAATCTCTTCTCCGTAAACGCTCTCATACAACACCATATTTTTGAATTAAGCCCGCTATCCCACTGGCGTTTTACGAGCGTTGGCGTTTCTCCAACGTCTACGCAGCGCCAACGCTCGTAAAACGCCAGTGGGATAGCGGCCTTAGTGCGGGCCACGCCGCCCAACACGAAGCGCGACGCCCCGCGTCTCTGTAAACGAGGCCTAAGGGTCAATTTTCACCAAACGGAAAAATCCTCGCGGATGCTCGAGCACTTTTTAAATTTTACTGAATAAGTAACTGTTTCAATATTGATTTATACTTAAGCAGCCTTACTAATAAAAATATTTAAAACCCTTGCTTAACAACTGTAGGTATATATAAACATTGTGTAAGCTATTGATAAGAGTTACACACTGCCTTTACCAATAATTGGTGTTTAAGCATTGATAAATTTGTTATAACAAAAGTCACTGGCAACATTTTTCGGAAACGTTTTGAAACTAGATTACCAAATTGTAGACATTTAGAAAACCTTGTAACAGTATAAAAATGTTTATTTTTAATAAATAATACAAATTGTGCCCAAAATATTGTTTTGAAATGTATTTAAAAATAATTGTATGTTTTTTTACGGTAAAACGAATTAAAGAAAGGAACATACTTATAAGTTCGTCATTGAGTTAAAGAACGGACCTTTCAAATGTCAAATAAGTGTCCCAACGTTTGTTTCTTTTGAATAATTTGGTTTTTAAATACTATAATAATGGCGAATAATAACATAAATAGAGACCAGTTGAAGGCATAAAGAAGACGATCAGTAAATTGGGACACTTTAGAAAAGGTATGGTAATTTGATTAGATAAAAGATTTGTCGCTTTACATAATTACCACACGGTTATCATTTGTGATCTTATTCGTGCATTTTACTTTTCGAAAAGCTGTATGAAGGAGTTTGTTTCCATAATAGAAAACAAAAACACCGACACGAAACCAACAAAAATAAGACCATTGCTTGGCAAGCGGTCGCAAAAAGGTTTGTAAAATACCATGTTTACCTTTAAAAGAATTTGGTTTAATGTTTCTAAGTCTGCGGGCACGAAACCAGCGGCGGCCGAGCGATGGCGACTGCGGAGCGGCGCGGGGCGTGGCGATCCGGCAGCGGGCTTGGGGTGGGCACGAAACTGGCAGTCAATCCAGTAGGAAGTACCTAGTGGCCGTCGAGCGGCGAAATCAAACTAGTTTGTTCCCGTCACTTGCGCGTGGCCAGCGCGCCGCCACCGCCCGTGCATCGCTCGATCGCGCCGCGCCGCTCTCGCCCGTTTCGTGCGCGTCTCTTCAGAATGCTATACATTGTTTAGGCCGCCGCCGCCGCGCCGCCCGAAATCGCCATCGCTCGGCCGCCGCTAATTTCGTGTCCGCAGACTGATAGTTAAATTGTGATTCAATATTTTTTAATCTAATGAGTTGTTTCGGAGATTACCTCTTACATCAACTTACCTACTTTACCTCTTTATAATATTAGTATAGATATAAAACAATATGGTGATTTGTGATTGATAATAATTAATTAATCTATGTATTTCAGGACAGGGTGCTTGCGAGAGAACGCCATTATGTTCTTGTCAATTGTATAAACGAGGAACATGATGTGAAAATGAAAAATATGTCAGAAGCTCATACTTTTATTAAGGAAGAAAACAATTTAAAAATAAAACAAATTATTTTAGAGAAAGAAGAAGCCAAGTTGAGAACTAAAAAAATTAAATTGGAAATGTTATTGCTACAATCAAAACTAACATAATACATTTTTTTTTTTTGCTAAAAGCGTGTTTCTTTAAACAATCTTCTTGTTTCTTGACCAGATTGGCTATCAATACCTTCCCGTGTCATTTGCTGATTAAGTTCTCTGAATATATGCAACATAACATCACGCCTTGTTTTCCCGAAGGGTTGGGCAGAGGTGTATATAGTACACCTACATTTCGCTAGTTATGTTTAAGTACAGTGGTACCCAACTGATAAGGCGCGTCGTGAATCTTCGTTCGCACAGAAAAGAAAGTATGGCCCCGAAGATTAACGAAAGAATGCTTAAAACTTACAATCAACCTTAGATCAATACTATATGGTTCATAATCAGCTATTAGTTCCGTCTCACTTGCAAGTCATGCCCCTCCGCACAATTACACTTTGTGCCAATTTTATCGGGCCCCCAATTTTCATCAAATATATATGTAATTAAAAATACAGGTTATTTAAAATGTACGATTTATTTAATAAACAAATAGGTATATATTTAGTAAACAATAGAAAAAACTAAATCTAAAGGCCGCACTCCTGCTATCCCAATATCACTCTGAGCGTCGCTACTATTACCATCACTATCACGACTCGAACTATCCGATGAGGATGACGTATCTTCGTTGGTGTTTATTACAAATTGGTCCAATCTATCGTCGATGGCCTCTTCCAATATCATAAATTCGTCTTCGCATTTGGTGGCATGATCTACAACTTTTTGCCACTCGTCTGGCCCGATGGATGCGAATTTTTCAGACAGAAGACGCTGCATTTCGGTCAAATTCATGGCAACATTGAATTTGCTTACGTGACCTTTCACCTGCGACCAAATGTTTTCTATCGGATTGAAGTCCGGATGATATGGAGGTAGCCTTAACACCGTGTGGCCGTGAGCTGCCATTATGGTGTCAAGCGAGTACTTTACATAGAGATGCTTATGGCGGTTAATTATATGGTACAATTCCGGTTTATACGCTTTGATTTTGAAAGGTATGTTTTTATTTTTTTAACCAATACTGCATAATCTTTTTTGCAAAGTTACTGTTCGGTGCCCTGTCCTCTAATGTGCTATGGTATGACGCATTGTCAATGACAAACACAGAATTCGATTGGAGGTTGGGAATTAATTTCTCTTGCAACCATTTCTCGTAATTTTCTTTGTTCATCTCACTCTGATAGTCTCCTGTGGTCTGAGCCGATTTTACATGAGCAAAGCATTTGGTATGAATCCATTAGCACCACCAGCATGCACTATAATCAATCTCGGTCCCTTCGAAATTGGTTTTTTTATGCCTTTGCCTTGGCCATCAGACCAGGCTTGTTCCTTGGTGTGGATCGAATGAACATAATAAGTCTCGTCGCCATACACAATAGGTCTCCCTTCATGCCGATATTTTTTTTTTCTTAAAAATCGTATTCTTAATAGCCTTACTTCGTCTTTTTCCGCCAGCAACTTACGGTTCGTTTGCGTTTTCCTAAACTTAAATCCTATCTCTTTTACGATTCGGCGCAGAGTTTCTCTGCCCCCTTCGAAGTCGATATCTCTTTTTAATTTCTCCAATAGCGCTCTCATTGTGACTACCTGTTTTTCTTCGCGGTGAACGTCATAAATTTTCCTGCGTATGGCTTGGTATGAAAAATCGTCCAATTCCCTACGATAAGTTTTTTTCAATTTACCCTTTTTCGGCGTTCTCAGTGTTTTCACTCATATGTTGATCCTTCTCTTTAAGAATTCTCGTTATTGTTCGTTTTGAAATTTTTGTAGCTTCGGCCGTTCGGTCAATAATTTTCAAAAATCGATCTTTTATAAATGTTGTGTTCTTAGACTCCTGTTCTTTCTTCATAAACTCGTGCACATTGAAAATTATTTCCCGAGCTTGACTTTTAAGTGGTTGCCCCCTTTTTAAAGAACTCATTTTAAATCATAAAAAAGAAAATACTTTTGTTGCCACTAAGTGTACTTTTGCCTGCTACGCGTGCACTCGATCAGACGTATGGCGGCTGACTTACATGCCACGCGGCGCGCGCTAACGTGGCGGCAGCTGCGCACCAATAGCGGTACAGGAAAAAGAAGCGCGGTGCGTGGAGCGTGCTGATTGGTCAAAAGCATTTCCCGCGCTTTAAAAATTCATCTTTAATTTATCGGTAAGCCATATCAGTTGGGTACTACTGTACCATCTAGTAGGGGGCAAGTCTATTGCCATCATCATCATCACCCACAGCCCGTTTTCACCCACTGCTGAGCATAGGCCTCTCTTTTCATGTGCCAATCCCCACGCTCCTGTGCTAACCTCATCCAGGTTCTATCCACGATGGTAACAATTTCGTCTGCCTATATCGCCGCCGGACGACCGACGCTTCGTCTTCCAGTCCTTGGACGCCACTCGGTCACTGCCTTACTCCACCTGTCATCACTGCGCCTTGCCAGATGTCCTGCCCAACTCCATTTGAGTTCCATAACTCGTTTTCCGATATCGAAAACTTTCGTTCGTCTTCGGATCTCGACGTTTGGAACTCGGTCTATCAATCTTATGCCGAGCATGGAACGCTCCATGGCTCTCTGTGCAACTCTCACCCTGTACACAGCCTCTTGCGTGAGCGTCAACGTCTCAGCACCGTACGTTATGGTGGGCAGAACACACTGGTTATAGAGACGGGACTTCAGACATGGTGGAATTTTGGCTGATTTCAGTATGTCATCCAGTTTGCTGATGCTCTTTGCCAAATGAAAGAATATGGCCAAGATAGACATACTGGTCAACTATCTGTAATGTTTCATTTCCTACTTTAACAGAAGGATTTGAATTACTAAAGATGTTTGCCATAATCTTTTTCTTGGCCATATTCATCCTAAGTCCTATCTTCAAAGAAGCATCATAAAGGTTTTGAAGCATTTTCTGGAGAGCATCGAAGTTTTCAGCGAAAAGCACAAGGTCATCTGCAAATCTTAAGTGGGACACCATTGATGTTAGGCACCATTGATGTTAACACCGCAATAGTCCCAGTCTAAACATTTCACGATGTCTTCTAGGACTGCTGTGAAATGTTTCGGTGAAATGGTGTCGCTCTGTCTCACTCCCCGCTTGATCATTACGGGTTTAGATAGGGTATGCACGCGGACCTGCAGAGTGGCCGAGGTGTATAGCCATCAACCGGACTCAAATCCAGACTCCGTGCTGCTACTGAGAAATTCCAGATAGGAAAACCCAATATCACTTTGCCCGACCTGGGAATTGAACCCAGGACCAGCTCAGTAGTAGCGCTTGCTACCACTAGACCAACGAGGTAGTCAATATAATTATGTAACCTATTATAAGATTCCTCGTTTGCATTGCGGGGATTCTGGATTGGTGTATACAAATAATTTGTTAATCCATAACCTGAATCTCCTAAGTAAACGGCCACTGAAGTCCCCACTTTCAAATCTTCGTCGTGTTCGGCTTTCCCTAAACATCCTTGCATCATGTGTGCTGCGCTTCCAGTGTGCTACTATGTCTCTTATTTTTAATTGGGAATCGCACACCACCTGAACATTTAAGGATGAAAATCCCTTTCTGTTTATATAGTATTGAGCACTATCGCCACCAACTTTTTTAATTTTAATATGTGTGCAAAGCGCCAATCACATTTCCGAAGCCACAAATATTTCTAAGTCCAGAAACTACTTGTTCTTGCTCTTCAAGAGTCCCAGGCACGGTTACGCGCTCACTAAACAAAGCTTGAGGACTGAATAACAGTTGCGTAATTTCTCATTCAGTAAAAACTCCCGCTATAACAGATGTATACTCATACAACTGAACTGTCAAATATTTTTTATTGGTAGAGTAAGCGTTATAACTCCGGTATACGTCGTGTGTAAATCTTTATTAGTAGGGCTGAAAGTAAATATTGATAGTTATTTATTCAGTGAGATTTAAAAAGTGCTCGAGCATCCGCGAGAATTTTTGCGTTTGGTGGAAATGACCATAACTGGGAGTTTCTTTCAAAAGTAGTAGAGCAATTTTGAAGTCGACTATACATACTATCGATGCGCAGGGATTTATCACAGAGAATACACTCACTGCGCGTTAGCACTTGGTACGCATTGCAATCCGCTACTCAAGTTGGACAAAGGGTTGTCGCCAGATTCACAGTTAGTCTGCGGCCACGAAATTAGCGGCGGCCGAGCGATGGCGATTGCGGGTCGGGGCGGCGGCGGCGGCGTAAACAAAAGTATAACATTCTGAAAAGACGCGCACGAAACAGGCGAGAGCGGCGCGGGGCGATCGAGCGATGCACGGGCGGTGGCGTCGCGGTGGTGACGCGCAAGCGGCGGGAACAAAATTGTTTGATTTCGCCGCTCGACGGCCGCTACTTCCTACTTGATCAACCGCCAGTTTCGTGCCCATCCCAAAGCCCGCTCCCGAATCGCCACGCCCTGCCCCGCGCCGCTCCGCAGTCGCCATCGCTCGGCCGCCGCTGGTTTCGTGCCCGCAGACTTATAGCAGCTAACTGTTTCATAAGAATTAATTAACGCGCGTTGTTCGTATAACCCAATGAATAAATAGCATTAGCGGTATATTGATCATAGTAATGTAAAAAAAAATCGGCCAAGTGCGTGTCGGACCACACTCAATGAAGGTGTCCGTAGTTGGGATGAATTTATCCCAAGAACAAACTTAACATTGTAGTTGAAAAACTTGTTCTCTCATACATTCCAACTGCAAATGTAAGTTGGCCGACTATTACCCGTGACTGCCGTGATTTTTTTCACATATCCTAACCTAAAACAGCCATTTAGCTGGGAGGGGGGGGGGGGGGGGACACTTGACTCTAATAAAAATTTGCACTTTAACGCACGCTTTTACGGCTTGAGGCGTCAGCAGAATTAAGCAGGTAAGCGTTAATATTTCGCAAACTGATCCCTGAATCGAAAAATGTTTTTCACACACCCGGAATATCTTTGAACCGCCTACCCTACGACACCGCACACCATGGGATAGACGAGAAAAAAAATGTCATCCCCACTTTACGTGTAGGGGAGGCGCCCAAATTTTTTTTTCCCTAAGTTTTTCAAGATTTTATTTTACCACTTTGTCGGCGTGATTAATATGTATACCTATGCCAAGATAAGCATGCTGAGATAAGCCTCGTCCAGACGGACATAGCGAAACTATAAGTGTTCCTTGTTGACTTCGGAACCCTAAAAAGGGTCGAAAACGCCACTAAACAGCCCAACCGCTTCTCCCAGTAAACTTATTATATCTGGCCGCAAATATAGAGATTATGTCAAGTAAATAGGGTTGTTTTTCATATAACGTCGACATTTAGTTAAGGTTGTGTAATAATAGGAACAAAATAGGATGTAACGTTCTTGTTTATGAAATATAAAATTGTGCCTATATTGTGATAATATTAACATCATTTCCATATGGAAAAGATACCTATCATGCTACTTGTAAGCTATGTTTTATTGTTTTAAATTAGATAATTTTTGAGAGAATAAATGATTTGTTGATATTAGTTGGTTTTCTTTTAATCATTAGATCATAGGTGGTTATAAAAGCACTACACGGTTTTATAGCAACTGCACTATTGTATAAGATAAATATTAAAACACTCCATTAACATTCAATTATAGTTAATTACAAATAGTTGTGTACACTTTGATAAGTGCAGGTGTAAGTAATCGCCTGTACTTATCAAAGTGTACCTACTTGTACTTGAAAATGAGTGGATACAATAAGTTCTACCAAGGATCTGATAGCTTCCTGCTGTCATAAAACGTGATTAAGTATCTATTACATAGATGAAGCAAAACTACAGCCCGTTTCAAACTATCGCGCGGCTTCCTATCCGCGCCATAGTTTCGAACGGCCATAGTTTGTTACTGCGCAGCGAGTGGCTCGCTTCACAGCCGCCGCCATAAAGTTTGACGCGTACTATATACACGCGTGTAGTGTTATAGTTATGATTGAAAGAAATAGAGTCCACTATCGCTTGTATACCTAATATGATATCATCAATTTCTTAGATCACACTGCGTTACATTTGGGCGTAATCATATATTAATTTGCACACCTTATTAGGTTATAATACAATGTACTCGTACCTTTTATACCTGTAGGTACCTAACACCTTTTTGACATGTATTATGCAAATAAATTAATTGATTGATTAATATATGGTATCTATGAAAGTTATCCACAATGACTACCTATAAAGCCTCTTGACTGTTCATACGGGCGACTCAGGCTCACGACACATAAATGAAATTGCACTTATGTTAGATGACAATATGAGGGGCCATTTTAGTTTTGACCAGTTATTGGATCTCACACACGCGGTTATTTTGATACCTATTCAAACATGTCTGCATAAATAAAAACAATTATGAGTTCCTGCACCCTAACTGCGTAACAGAAATATTGATGAATCTGAATGATTTTGAAGCAAGTTGCTAATCCATTGCTTCGTTTGTTCTAAAAACTTGTCTGCTCAACAACGTAAATCACGCAATGAATGTTCTTGAACTGTCAAAATGAAACCAATTCCTACTGTGTTTCGCAATTGCCCTGCTGTTAAACTAAATGGTGTGGGAAATCGTCTAAAACATCCAGCTATAAAAATGATAGCATAACTTTTCATAGGTAAGTAAAATATATTTCTAATTTAATAATACTATGAATAATTGCAGGACTCAAACTAAACTGGTTGTTTACGTAAAGTGGAACAAAAAACCGCGTTGATGTCTTTTTGAAATGCCCCTTTCTCTCACTAAGGTATTGTCAATACATCTGTCCATTATATCTGTACTAATGCTGCTGTAGTGTTGTGACAAAACAAAGTCGAAATTGACGATAAAAAAAATTATCGGTGGTTCCTAATGGTAAAAAAGTTATATTACATTTTAGGTTTCCAAATATTCCGGAACTGAAAGAATTTGAATTTCATTTATGAGAATTTATTGTTCTTTCCGACAGGGATTGACATTGCTATTATTTTTATTAGACATACTTTAAATTTGTCGATTAAAGCTGATTGATTTAATTGAATTAAACTTAAAGAAGTGTTACGTCAGTGTTTTATTTGCACCCAGTTAACACTCTATCAGTATAGTTTAAAAAAAATGTAGAATTATTAGACGTCGATTTTATCGATATCGATATTATTGTTGCAAAACTGACTTGCGAATCACTATTTTTGCAACATTCGTCCTGACATTGTTGTGTCGGCCAATCACAACCGCTGTATTGTCTTCGTCCCCCGGCCCGCAGAGGTGAGTCGTGTGCCTAGAGGAAATCGGTCTATCAGCTCTCAAGTGGTTTAATTCTCCTTGGTTATCCAGTTCCAGCACGAGCACCCTGCCTTTAAACGAGAACCAACAGGTGGTGATTCGAGGTAAGGTGGTCTATTGTCAAACTAAAATCATGGAAGATTTCCATCATCAGGCCAGAAGATAAGTTTGCCAAAATACTTCACGTATACGTCATTAATAGTAGCGTTTATATGTCCCCGTAAGATAGTGAAAACCGTTAGTTAGTATAGACTAACTAACGGTTATAATCTAAAAATAATACCGATAGATTATAGAATCTATCGGTATTATTTTTAGATTATAAACTGTCAAAAAATTGTGAACTGGGTGAAATGGGTTAGGTTAGAACTGTAACCAACCGCGCGCGAGCGGAGCGAGCGGTACCGCGGCAGCGGCCGGCGATCGCTACGTCCAAGTTGCTCGCAGCTAGGCTATTATTAACGCAAGGTGCGTTACGTCGCAAGCAACTTTGATACCAGTTCACAATTTGTCGATTTCCCATGGATAGATTATAAACTATCGAAAAATAATGCGTTAAATTGTTGTTATTGTTTGTTGCAGTTCACAATTTTTCGACAGTTTATAATCTAACAGAAATAATACCGATAGATTATAGACTAACGAAGTTCATAATTATACTGTGACTTAAACAGCCTTGGCCAAAAGTATTGAGCACCTTACATACGCTCGTACACGGTAAGTATGAGAAGAAACCAAATCTATTGTTTATGGATTATTTTATCGGCATCTACAAAGGTTTAATTAAAAATAATGACTCACGCCGCAGCTAACAATAAAACAACAGAGTGCAATAATGTGGGTGTACTATTGGTACACCTCTGCCTAACCCTTCGAGGAAACAAGGCGTAATGTTATGATGTTATGTGCAATAAAATTTGTCTTTTTCAATTTTTGTATTTATTAATCAGTTCGCTACTATTGCCCGTTGTGGATACATCCAGTGATCTAGTGCGCTTTTGGTGTTTTATTTCAGAAGATTTAAGTGATATCGTTGTAATACAGTGTGAGTCTTTATAATGTGCACATAACGAAATGAGGGAATCTATGCTTAATTTTATCGACGGAAAAAATGTTAAAAAAAATCTAAATATTTATTTATATTTTTTATGGATTTTTAAAAAAAATTGTTTGCTTTTGTGACCCCAGTGTATACAAAACTGTGTAACTTTTAAACTAAACGATTTATCACGATGAAACAAACTCTATAATGTTTGGAAGTAATTAGGTGTCGTCATAAAATAAAAATTATGGAAAAAAAATAGCCACATTTAAAAATAAACATTTTTGTTTGGCAAAAATCTGATTTTTTTTCATTAATTTTTACAAAAATTGTAAAATTTCTCAATAACATGCCCCCATCACCTTCTTTTTTTATAACTTTAAGTTATTCTTCATTGTATTAGGAACCTAACGGTAAAAATTGCATGTTTTTAACTCAACCCCAACATTTTTTATCAACTGTCAAAGAAAGGCCCAACGCATAGCTATTGTTTAGCAGGTAGATAAACTTTCTTTTGAATGTGCGCAGGTCGGGGAGGTAGGGCCAGCCAAAGGAACTTGAATTATGACAGATGTCAGACTGGCAGTCGCTCCGAATTATTCGCCGCTGCTACATGTGTTTCGGTACTTTCGTTCGCTGGACTTTCATAACTTTCGTTCGCTGCTACATGATGCCGCGTTTAAGTGAATTTTCCCCGGCACACATCGCCGACATACATTTTTATTATGGAGTGGGACAAGGAAGTGCCAGAGCTGCGCGCGCGGCTTACATAGCTGCGTATCCTAACAGGCAACCAGTGCCATCTGCCCGAAACTTCCAGGAAGTTCACAGAAGGTTGTCGATCACTGGACTTGGATCAAGTAGAGATCGTCGCGAGCCACCTCAAGTAATTATTGATGCGGCTACTGAACAAGCAGTATTAAGTGATTTGTTTGCTGATCCATCCATAAGTACTAGACGACTGGCTCTTCGTCACGGAATATCCCAAAAATCAGTGTGGCGTATTTTAAAGAAAGAAGGATTGCATCCTTATCACTATCAAAGGGTGCAACATCTACATGAAGACGTAGACTGGCGTCCAAGGTGTGTGATGTCCACATGGATTCAAAGAAAAACCAGAGCAAACCCAAACTTTCCAAGAAAAATACTATGGATGGACGAAGCGACATTCACTAGAGACGGTATTACTAACTGTCGAAATTTACACAGATGGTGCCGCGCAGGTGAAAACCCGAAACTGAAACGGTCATCTACTTTCCAAGTAAGATTTTCGATAAATGTTTGGGCTGGTCTTATCGATAACATGTTGATTGGACCAGTCATATTGCCGAGAACGTTGACTGGTGAAAGATTTTTAAGTCTATTGAGAGATGATATGCCTCAGTTATTGGAAGATGTCCCACTGGCTGTGCGTCAAAGGATGTTTCTTCAGATGGACGGATGTCCTGCCCATTACGCTACAAATGTAAGAAGATTTTTAAACGAAAATTATCATGACAAATGGATCGGCCGGCAAGGACCTGTAGGGTGGCCTGCGCGTTCACCCGATTTGACGCCCCTTGATTATTTCCTATGGGGGACCATGAAGCAACGCGTCTACAGTACCCCCATCAACAGTGAGGCCGATTTGCGTGACCGCATAATAAACTGTGCGAATGATATTCGCAATGATCCCGAAATGATAAGGAGAGCGACACACCAAATTCTAATTCGCGCGGCTTTGTGTTTACAACAACGAGGTGGACATTTTGAGAACCTGATGCATTAAATTTTGTATTTAATAATAAATGGGTTTCAATTGAACTCTTTTGCATTAATTATCATCCCAAACAAACCACCCTTATGAGAACAATACGATTCCGCGTTCGGAGTGCCATCTTTGAAACGACCCGCGCGCATTCACAACAAAGTTAACAAAAAAAAGTTTATCTACCTGCTAAACAATGTGCGTAGCTATGCGTTGGGCCTTTCTTTGACATTTGATAAAAAATGTTGGGGTTGAGTTAAAAACATGAAATTTTTACCGTTAGGTTCCTAATACAATGAAGAATAACTTAAAGTTATAAAAAAAGAAGGTGATGGGGGCATGTTATTGAGAAATTTTACAATTTTTGTAAAAATTAATGAAAAAAAATCAGATTTTTGCCAAAAAAAAATGTTTATATTTGATTATGGCTATTTTTTTTCCATAATTTTTATTTTATGACGACACCTAATTACTTCCAAACATTATGGAGTTTGTTTCATCGTGATAAATCGTTTAGTTTAAAAGTTACACAGTTTTGTATACACTGGGGTCACAAAAGCAAACAATTTTTTTTAAAAATCCATAAAAAATATAAATAAATATTTAGATTTTTTTTAACATTTTTTCCGTCGATAAAATTAAGCATAGATTCCCTCATTTCGATATGTGCACATTATAAAGACTCACACTGTATACCAAAATGAAACGAACTTTCATTAGAAAAACGTGTGCAGATACAGCTTCTGCATGAGCAAGGGGATCTCAGGTGAGATTTCAAAAATTGAAATTTTCGCGTCGATCTGTGCTTTATGCTATTGAGCGATTCTCTGCTACCAGATTACATCAAAATATAACAAGAACCGGGCGCAAACGCATCACCACAGACCGTCAGGACAGGATGGTCAGTTACTGAGAGAGTCGTTAAAAAATAGGAAAAACATCTTCAGAGCTCGCTGCTGAGTTATCAGTAGACATTAAGAAAGCAATTTCTGCTCAAACTTCTCGTAGAAGACTTCAGGAAGTTGGCCTGAAAGGCTGTAAAGCCAGGAAGAAGCCGTGGCTCTCCGACCACAACAAAAAAGCTCGGTATAAATGGGCCTTAAAACACGAAGTTTCACCGCAGAAGATTGATCAAATGTTGTGTGCTCAGACGAGTCAAACTGAGGTGTGTAAGTCAATTTAATACCCTAAACATTTAATAAAATGGTTTTAAAACCAAACGTATTGATGAAGTCATTTTAATTTTCTGGAACTCAATATTTTTCTCTTTACTGCAGATTTTTGGTAAGTAGGTACCTACACCTTTGTGCGTCGCCGGGTGGGCGAAGAATCTAAGCCAGAGTGTGTAACCCCAACCGAAAAACACGGTGACGGCAGCATAATGGTCTCGGGTTGCATGACCGATTCTGGAGTTGGCGAATTGTTCGTGTGTGAGGGCCGCATGAACTCTACTAAGTACATAAATGTACCTACTAGAAACTGCGTTGTTGCCTTCATTTTACGACACTTTTTGGCGACACAAACATGGATGGTAAATTCCAGCAGGATAACGCGCCATGCCACAAATCTGCCAGCACTATGACATGGTTTCGGGAAAATAACACAGAACTTCTAGACTGGCCTGCCCAGTCTCCAGACCTGAACCCCATAGAACATTTATGGGGTTTATTAAAGCATAGAGTCAGGCGCCACACAATCAACAACAAAAAAGATCTGAAACACTGCCTGCGTCTGGAATGGAATGCGATTACTGCTGAAGATTGTATAATCTCGTAAACTCTTTACCAAAAAGAATTTCTGCCGTAATTAAGGCAAAGGGTGGACCCACAACATATTAATTTTCTATTAATAAATAGTAAAATAAACCTGTATAAAACGTTTTATTTCGATTTGATACTCCTCAAAAAACTGAAAGATGTCATGGGTGCTCAATACTTGGCCAAGGCTGTAGGTACATACCTAAGCTACGTGATTAATTTGCAATGTTGCAATTCGATTACCTACCAACGTATAAAAGGACATGACCTATTCATGGTCTCATACAAGGCACGGCAATGATTGACACTATGACTCATTACAGTTAAAATGAAACGTACGATTTATTAGGAAATAAAGATAGTGGCATTGAAAGTGCCCTCGTCTGAACTTTAATAAATAGGTAAGTAGCTTACGCTTTCATTAGCAGAAATTATGTAAGTAAGTACCTATAGAAAACAATGTAAGTGCTAAGTATCAAACTTTTGAAGAAATCTAAAGCCGCGGTTGCTACGCCTATCGAGGCCTGTCGTGGCCCATGCCGAGCATTACCACCACAGGCCTCATCGGATCGGGCTTGCGGACGGCAAGCAATGGGTAGCTCGCCGTCCGGTAAGGACCAGGCCCGAGTCGACGGCGCGTTGTATTCCACGCGCGCCTCAAAGAGATGTCAGCAGCATTGAAGGGGTCCGCTAGGACCGATGCCAGCCGGGGTTGCGGGATGTTCGAAAGAGTTACCGTGGCCCCGGCACAGGCAACTGAAGGAACACGGGTGGGTTTTAGTCAGTAAAAGTCTGACACGCCCTCCCGCTACGCCCAGAGCGGGAGGAGTCATTTGATGATTTCCCATCCAAAAAAAAAGCCACTTTGACAGTTTCTTGACGTATTTAGTGTTGTTTTACAAAATGTGGAAAGCCAACGAATATTGGATGTGACGGGTTCCATAAGCAATATTTATGATGACGAACGTACTCTTAGAGATTGTCCCAACGATTCGGACAGTTCAGACACGAGTGACTGTGATATACTTACCTACATGATAAAAGGAATTCCGAACAAAAATAAAAAATGGGCAATAAAAAAAGAATAATTTCAAGGAGTATTTAGTATTTAAACAACACACACAACAAAACAACACACACAACAAAACAACACAACAACACAACTGGCACAAACATTAACCGCTCACATTGCCACTTGGCACTTGGCATTGCCGCTTGTTTAACTGGCTTAAACATAACTGGCGAAATGTGGGTGTTACTTAGGTAGACTTCTGCCTAACCCTTCGGGGAAACAAGGCGTGATGTTATGTTATGTTATTTAGTATTTTTCGGTGGTCACCGTAAAGTCCCTTAGTTTCTTACAGTACAGGAACGACTCGACAGATTGGCGACACCTCCCTCTATAGTCTGAACAATTTTGTAAGGCATGTTCTGTAAAAAAAAATAGGCAAAAAAAGAAAATAAAAAAAAATATATATAAATTAATAGGTAGGTATTATTCAAGAAACGAAAGATGCAAGTAGCAGGATTTGGCGATAAACTGGTGATCTATGTAAGTACGAACGTAGAGTAAGAACGAAAAAGGGGATTGGGGGGTGTTAAAGTTTGTATGGAAGAATTTTAACGCGCGGTCCGATTAACTCGAAACTCAGTACCTATTTATAATTCAGACCGAAAATAAAGAATAACGTGTATCAGGGTTTTTAGAAAATCTACCCCTAACGGGTACTAAAGTACGAAATCCACGCGGACGAAGTCGCGCGGGAAGTGCTAGTAAATAATAAAGTTATTGCGTTCCACAATTCTGCTTCAAGTATTCAACTGTGTAAAAGCATATACATTGTACACATTATTTTGCCTTTATTGCTGTATAATAGGAAACACGTAGATTGTTTATCAGGCACAAACATGATTGCTAATTTAATGTTGATATAATTCAATTATTTGTTAATGGGATTTCAGCTATGTGCTGAATAATTTGTGCCCAAATTAGAGTTATATCAACAGAGGATGCGCTGTCTACGCTGTTATACAGCAAGCTTAAACAGCCAATATTTCCATGGTACACTGTGAAAATGCTGTCATACAGCACTTTTGTGGATTCCCACGGCCTGTGCAAGGCCTGGCGCGATCTGGCCTATGAGAAAGCGGGCCGTGGGACCGCAGCATAAGACTACTATGGGTTTCGTAAAAGGCGACTCACCGCTTCTACCTACAGCTAGTAGAGATCAACATATATGTATATAGGTACAGGGTGATCCGTTGAGATGGGTCAGTAGGTATGGGAAAATCTTAAACTAGGTATTAGAGATAGAGTTTGCAGAGAGAAAAACTGCACACAAAGACTGCTCTCAACAGATGATCACTCTGTATAAATACTTACGTTCTGTGTTGGCCTCTGTTCACTCATCACAGTCATGTGAAAAGGACATTCTACGGCTAAATAACCTGTTGGTACATATTATTAGACCATGCTATTGATCACGTAGGTAGGTATACTGTAATTAGTATGAACAGTTTTCCTGCCTAATAATTCAATTAATTATTCTTAGCACACCCCGAGTCAGCATTTACCTACACAGGAAGAAGCACGCGTTTTATTTACCTTAGTATTTGAAATATATAACCAAACTGCTAAAACCGGCTAAAATATTAAAACAACAACGATCGCCGGATTCAGCAAAATAAACGGGATCCCCTCATGCGTGAAGAAAGTAGGCAATTGTTTCCAGTGCGCGCCGGTCATTTGAAACCGAAACACCACGCTGTTTGTCACAAGGGATATTCAATCATATAGCACTATCTAATCAACGATCGTTTGACTTAATCAGTTGGCCGGTGACCGCAGAGAGCGCTGGGCGCCCCTTCGACTGCTCCGTACGAAATACCACGCGAACGCACGCACATGGAGAATTACGAAATTCGTGACTTCAGCTCACTGAGTAAGTTTTGTAATATTTATTGCCAAATGCACAATTTTTTATCGTCTTACTTCTTGCTCAATTTCCTTCCAAAAAAATGCCAATGTTTACGTCTCTATTTTATTATTATGTTCAGCTACTTCGCAAGTTTTGCATGACTTCTATTTAAGACATGGCCTAGATACATTAAACAATAGTTACGGAGACCAAAACAAATAGTTTAGAGACCGTTTAATAACATTGATATATTATATGCGGCTACTAACTCGTTACCCTTCAAATCTACTCAAGTATGCATCATCGTCAATGTTAGATCAATACGGAAACACTCACTATTTCCTTGTTATTATAATTTAAAACTGTGATTAACAATAGGTATCTACCTAACAAAGCAGTTCAGTGATAGTTGTTATCCTAGTCAAAATGAATGGATCAAAAATGGAATGAATGAATGGTCAAAGTTCAGGTAAAATTTGTGCAAAAAAGCAGATTTTTGGAGGCTTGAATTTGTTTCTCCAATTTTTTATTTTTTGCTTTGATAAACACGTAGTTATAGTACATAAGATAATTATTAGTTCAAAAATTTCAAAAAAGATGTATTAAAACTCCTTAATTACGTACGAGCGAGCGTTTGTATGAAAAGTAAGACGGGTTGGCCGCTCTTAAGGGGTCATTGTACTCATAATTATGAACAACTTTTACTATGGGACCAAACCTGAAATCGCGAAAAATAATCGGCTTTTCCCTACATTTATGTTCGCATAACTCGTCAAAATGTAGGGAACAGCAGATTTTTTTTTGCGGTTTCGGATTTGGTCCCATATTAAAAGTTGCTCATAATGATGAGTAGGTACAATGACCCCTTAAGAGGTTGTGCGTCAATTCCAGGACATGTTGTATACGTTGTTTCCTATAAGGCTCCATTTATGTTTCTTATAATTTGTGCCACCGTTACAGTCGTGGCTCGTGACTGCAATGAGCAATATGTTATCGTCATCATATTCATATCATTTAATACATAAACGAAAATTACGTATCGATTAGCGCAGTGTGGGTTAGACGACATGGGTTCGATTCCCGCACTGAACCATGTTTTGTATAGGATCCCTACGCATGGTATTTCCGTGATTTGGACAAATATTCAGCCCTCCATTAAAGCTACTCTAATTCTAGTGGTCATATTTAGGTACAGATGTGATGATTTGTTATCCATCAACTGAAATGAGTTTTCTGTAACTGATCTTCGCCATATAACCATAATTGACAGGAAACCAATTTAGTAATAACCATCCTTATCGATACAGTATAAAACCCATAACGAATTAACTTACTGCTACAAAAAAATGATTAATGAACTTTAATCGTTTTACAGGTGAAACAGTACAAAATTTACTGAAAGCAGCAGCCGAAGTAAGAAAAAGGTCATACTGTCCGTATTCCAACTTTGCAGTAGGATGCGCAATATTGACGGAAGAAGATGAGAAAGTTTACACAGGATGTAATATAGAAAACTCGACTTTTTCGCCGTCGCTATGCGCCGAGCGTACGGCGATTGGGAAGACAGTATGCGACGGATACCTTAAGTTCAAGACAGTAGCCGTTGTGGCGCATCAACAGAACTTCACCGCCCCTTGTGGGGTTTGCAGACAGTCGCTCAGTGAATTCAGAGCATCAGATGGAGACATCGAGATATACCTCGGCAAACCATCGCACGACAAAGTGCTGTGCACAAAGCTATCACAGATGCTACCTCTAGCATACGTAAGCTATAAGAATGATAGTATTATATCGTAACATTGTATTTTTTGGAGTGAAGTGACATGTATGAAATGTATCGATATCGATAACTTGTGACGACATGTGAAATAAAAAGCACGAAAAGCTTTAACGGTTTTATTGCGTATTTTATTTACACAACTTATAACTAATAGTATGGGTCCAATATACACAGCGTAATGGCAACGCGTTTAACGTGAAGCACTCATTTATACTTATAGGGTATTTACAATAACAGAACCAACAACGATCATTCGCTTGGATAATAATAACAAATGCAATCATAGTTAAACACAAAATGCCGTAACAAAAAATATAATATAGTTTTTTTTTCAGATTTTTTGACGCACACAGATGCGCCCTTTTGTATCGAAATTCAGAGACAACTTCAAGAACCGTGACGGTTCACAGTCGCAGTCCTAAAACGTGCGAGAAAGACTATGAATAATAGTAGATTTTTTAATAATTCAATTGTGTCTGTCTAGTGTCGTCTCGCTCTGACGTTTTATGACCGCGACCGCCAAAAATGTTGTCGTTCAGCACAACCTCTTAAGCAGTATTATTTTAATCTTAGTTCAGTATGAGAAAGAGATGGAGATATTATGTCGTGCGTAGCTCCATCACTTTCTCACACTGAAGTAAGATTAAAATGATACTGCTTAAGAGGTTGTGGTTACCCCCCAGTAGAGAAGCATTACCACTATCGTGTGTGTGGATCGGTTTACAAACACATGAGCACTTGCATTCGTTAGAGAGTTACTGCTTGTGTTAACAACTTGTTCACACACAATTCGTGTTATCGATAAAATTTACAGCATACACACCTCGGAAATTTTATTGCAATGTAAAAATCGTGCAAACATAAAAAAAACATTGTTTTTATGGAACTCCGATCTGATAAACGATTTGTTTCCACGTGAATGTCCCATTTAATACCCGTATTGACAACGTCTTTTGAACTACAACTCGGTGGTAACAGATAATAATAAAATACTGGAGTCGTTGAATAAATGCTATAGTTTATAATGTGTAGTGTTGATTTGTCAAAACTGTGTTTTTTTTTAATGGCAACACAACCTCACTACTCTCGTTGGCGACATAACGAGCGAAAGTCGACCTTGTAATCATAGTCCTATAGGATTATTTGTAGAGCAGAACATAATTTATGTCTACTATCTAGAGAAAGAGATAAGTAGGTAATTAGGTAGTACACACGGATTATCAAGTATAAGCTGATCTCTCATTGTACGGAAATCCTATGCAATGCGAGATCAGCTTATATTGGAAATGTATAGCTTGATAAGTAACCGTGTGTACCTAGTCTGACTGAGAAAGCACATTTCGCCAATTACTAACTCATAATTAACATAATAAACAAAGTATAACAAAATTAAAACAATTTCCTTAATAAATACTAATATCATAACATAAATAAAATAATTAGTCTTATTTAAGTGACTATATTTTTACATTATAAACACGGTTATATAATAAGGTGCAAATAGAGATTGAACAATATAATCGTCGTAGTCATGAAACTATGTTTGCACCCGACATAACAAAGGTATTTACATACAATAGCGAGTTTGTTTTAATCACTCACGAACGCTTTCAGCGCTTCCAAATAATACGTTAAAGGCTAGCACACATTTGGGGAGCCGCAATGTAAACAAAACGCAACGCATTGCAAAAATCCTCCTACATCAGTTTCTGGCGAAATGTGGGTGTCCTATAAGTACACCTCTGCCTAACCCTTCGGGGATTATAGGCGTGATGTGTTATGTTATAATTTTCGTAGAATCAGGGAACTTGATTGTTGAGCAAACGAAATGTCAATTTGCCGTTTTGCAGTAATTTATTTCAAATGAGAAACCTTCCTTGACATCACTGAATTAGTGCGAAGCCTAAAAAGGTACCCTAAGGTACCTTTTGAGTTAGTATGTTGGAAATATTGTTTAGTTTTAAACCGTTAGATGGCGTTGTTTGGTGAGCGGCGTTTTCTGAATCGCGGTGTCAAGATTCTCCGGGATTTAAGAAGTACTCAATATACAGACTGTATATTGAGTGATAACAGTAAAACAACGAATCTGTGTTATAACTGTTATAACACAGTTTCGTTGTTTTACTGTTATACCATCACCTCTGTTACGGTCGCGAGTGTTAGTGTAGTGTGAGTGAACTTAAACTGTAGTGCAAGTGCTGACTAAAGAACACGTGCATAAAGTGTCTTCCCCTTAACATAAAGTGAATAAGAAAGACGGTAATGGACGATTTCATAATTTTATAGTTACTTTTAAATTTACTTATTAGGTAATAGGCTAGATTGTAATGTGAATAAAGTATCACTAACCGTGATACTATAAAAAGAAAGAAAAATGAGAAAGAATGATAGTTGTTATTTAAAGTTACGGGTAATTTCAGTTGATAGTCAATTTGCCTATCAAGTAAGTTCCCTGACTTACATTTTGTATGAACACAGCATACTACACCAACCACACCCGTCTTTTTCGTTTTTCACAATGCGATGCGTTGTGGCGCGATACGGCTATACAGGGTCAAATTAAATTAGCTAGCGAAACTCCGCAGATATGATGGGTACCAATATATAAACATGAGCAAATAAAAAATTAATTAATTCGACGAGTTTTTTTTTTGGGCTCATCAATTGCAGTTACTGTAGTCACTTGAAATATCAGTTTAAAAACCTTTTTTTTTTGTGTAAACTTCACCTTTCATTTTGCTTCACTACGACTTATCATCGCGAACAGCACGTGATGGGTATCCATATCAAAATACGATAAAACAAAAAAAAAAAACAAGTAACAACACCACCAGCGATCGCGTCGTTGACCCAAAAAAAATCATTAAATCTTTTTCATTTGTCGTGTTTAGATATCGAAATCCAACACGTCTGCGGAGTTTCGGTGGCTAATATAATTTGACCCATTATAATACACACTACTCTAAATAAATACTTATAGTTCATCACTCGCTCACCAATAAGGGCACCACCCGATGTAACACTGACATAAGTTCTCATTGTTCGTCGCCTGCTTGATGAGCAAGTCCACTTGCTTGGGCACACTGACCACTGCCTCTACATGCGGAAAGTCTCTTCCAGTCAGCTTGTCCCTTATCCTGGTAAGGATCGAGAGGGCTCTCTTGTTGAGGTTCGCTTCGGGAAGAATTTCTAAAGATTCATAGTGAAGATGGTTTCGGGAACGACTTGGGACACTCCCAAGTCGTTCGTAGGAGGAGTCTATATCCGAGAATGAAGATTTGGTGAGGGAGTGGTGGTCGTTGTCAACGAGCCTCCAATTGAGTAGAGGGTCGTACACGAAAGCTTCTAGGACGGCCATGACGCTGTCTCGGTGTTTGTGTAGCACGTGCATCACAGATTCGCATGTTGAACGGTACGTTCCCTCGATGCCGGTTACCTATGACAAACAAGGTAGATTTTGAAAAGTGTAAATATTTAAATATCGCTGTCCAATTTGATTCCCATCAGCATAAATGACGGACTTCCATATAAACTTTCATCCCCTATTTAACCCCTTTAGGGCGTGATTTTTCAAAAAATCTTTCCTTACTGCTCACCATCGTTACATAAGGAACTCTTGTGCAAAATTCCATGCTTCTAGACCCAGCGGTTTAGGTTGTGCGTTGTCTGTCAGTGAATTAATGAATTTAAAATTTATATTAAGTATATTTGGCAGTTCCAATTACTGACTATTGTTTCCCGCAAAACATAATAGCCGTTTATCTCATTATCTTTTCTCAAATATTTAGTGATCACTTCTATTCTAGAGGTCGCCGCCGGGGAAGTACCTATATTTAACGCGTCATGCATGCACTTTGATAAAACAGACATTCATATTGCATAGTATCAATAATGATTGGTTGTATTTTTAATTAAAATATAATATAATCTTTTTTGAGCGCAGATCAGAGGATTAATTCATAACATTATATAATAAACCTTATTTCCACTGCCTTAAAGTGCCATCAAGCCAGTGCAAGTGCATTCGAGGACGACCAAGGACACTAGGAATCGTCTGCGTCATGTTAGTACAACTTTACACTTTATGACAGTTATGATAAAGTGTCAAATTCAATGTCTTCAGAAAACCCTTTGCTCTGCACGCGGCTGATGACACAGTTACGAAAAAACAGTTGATTAAATAGTTCATGGTGTGTAGTTAAATACGACCAATTTGTGCTAAAGCCAAGGTCGGCGGGATCAAATAGATTTAGTAGACGACGCAGTTGCCATTATTGTGTCAGACATTCATTATCCGCCCGATTTTAGTTTGTATTTACACAAAATTACGTTGCTGCTAAATGTTGGTAATAAAAATTCTTGAGAAGCGAAATCACTATCATGATTCAAATAATTTAGTAATGTAGATATGCACACGTAGCAAAATGCTGTGCGTAAAATTTTCTTTATGGTTACATAACAACTGGGCAGTTTTTATTTTAAATCCAAATAACTAACAGAGCCGGTCCGTTCTGCTTGTGCATTTGGTCTGAATGTACAAACATTTAGAAAACATATTAAATATATTCTTATCTTTATGTCATCATGCCATAGCGTCAGGTTTTGAAAACAATAATTATCTCTGGTCATATAAAAGTTAATTATATCATTATAACTTTATAATCTAATCATATACAACATGTCCCGGAATTAACGCACAACCTCTTAAGGGGTTATTGTACATTGTACTCATCATTATGAACAACTTTTACTATGAGACCAAACCTTTAATCGCAAAAAAAATCTGCTGTTACCTACATTTATGTTCGCATAACTCGTCAAAATGTAGGGAACAGCCTACAGAACAGCTGATTTTTTTTCTCGCGATTTCAGGTTTGTTCCCATAGTACAAATTGTTCATAATGATGAGTGCAATGTTTCCGTTATTTAAATTACATCTTGTGTATATACTTAAGAGTGATAGACAGAAAAAAATATCTGAAACCGTTATACTCGGTCCAAACGCTCGTGCCACGCGGGGCTATAGAACGTGGGAGCGGAGTAGCGCATCTTGCGCGCTCCCTTGCATTTATGGGTCTTATGGTCGGGAGAAGTGATGTTACCACTTTCTTATCGATAGTGTTAGTTACCTTTTATGCTTTAAATGAAATAATAAAGCATCTAATGACTAAAAGTAGTTTAATAATAAAATAAAAATGTATAACAAAATTACAGCTAGACTTGTTAATAAACGCGTTTCATTTAATTCAAAATAACTTGGGTAATTATCGATGACTCATTTGAATGGTATGCGCAACCCTTATGACTGACGTCACAAACATGTTTTATGGCCCCGCGTGCCACGACCGTTTGGACTGAGTATAATTCCGGGACATGTATTTTTTTTTTTATAAAAGTAAATTTTAGGATTCTTTCTTTTGACATTATATAGTGTATCCATAGCCAGTTAACACGTTGCGGGACACTAAACGCCCCCAGACGTAACAACAATAAAACTCCTATTGCGTCTCGTTCAGTGTCCTTCAACCGATTAAGTACAAATTCAACACCACTACTTACCTCCATAGCACTGATAAGCATCCTGGTCAATCTAAATGGAATCTTCTCTGGGCATTTATCCCTCGACTGAGTTACTTCAAAACAGTCTCCAAAGTCTATATGCAGGACTTTCCCGGTGACTCTATGCAGCATAATGTTGTTGGGGTGCCGGTCTCCGAGCCCTAGGATGTAGCCCACCATGCTCATGACGGCTAGAGAACGAGTGTAGTTGGTGCGACGCTCGAACCATGCTTCTGCTGACGGACTCTTTAGCCAAAGTAGACGGGATAGGTCGTTCCCGGGAGTCTGTGAGAGGGTGTACTCGAAGACTTCCACCTGTTTGGAGAAATATTATGACACCAATCTTTATAAATTTACATGAATTTTGACTTTCTAACAAACAGACTGGTTGTGAATGACATCTGAGTAATAAAAGCAAGTACAAGCCGGGCGAATTAACATGACACCTGGCTCGGGACTCTATGTTCCCGCCGCAACCCCGCGCGGCGCCCCGCCATCGCCGTGCGAGGGCAGTAGCGACAGCATCACTGTTACTGTTGCAAATGTCTTTCCTCTTTAGAATTTTCGAGTTATTCTCTTGCTATTATTTGTTATTGGATTTTTGTTAAGTTTTTGTTTGTTATTGTGTATTGTGAATGGTTTGTTTCTCTTAACAAAATGTTGGGAAAAACGATACATAGTAAAGAACGAGCCCTTATACTTACGGTATATGACTTTTTTGAACGTGAGAATTCAAAGGTCCACAGGAATCAAGAATTTGCTGATTTCTATTAGCAAATTCTTGATTCCTGTGGACCCCACCAAAAGTGCTATTCTAGAGTAACATATATATACTATGATAACTATCAGTATTCATTATTTTTTATTTGATCTATGATTACTATTAATATTTCCTTGATAATGGATCGCGATATCATATATATATAAAAAAGATTTGAATTTATATGGGACCAATCTGGAAGTATAGTTTTTCAAATAAGAAAAAGGACTTTTCAAATCGGTTTATAAATGACGGAGTTTTGAGGTAACAAACATTAAAAAAATACAATCAAATTGAGAACCTCCTCCTTTTTTGAAGTCGGTTAAAAACGTACCTTATGCTTCAACATCAACTTCTGATAATCAGACGCCATTCTCAACATAATCTGCTGCTCCGTACTCAACGCCATTTTATTAGTCTTCTTGTCTCTATAGTCACTAATGAGCTTGTATAGCGTGTCACAGTGGGGCACCCAGCCTATTAGCCCGGAGTTAGTGGATAGCGGTATTACAGCATACCGCTGTATAGCTAAGTCATGCCTGTAGGTGTTCGTGTCAGCCTGCAGTAGCGTGTTGACTAGACCGAACAGTTGCATGACGCGCTCGTCTTGACGCAAGTCCTCGTGTCCTTTGAGTAAGAACATGTACTGTTTGCCGTCGGAGCCTTGGATTGTTAGGCGACGAGGGCGCTGTTTGGATTTTATAACCTGTGAAATTGGTAATGTTAGGTTAGGAGATAATATACTACAAACAAAATACATCTATGCTGCAATCGACTCAGGACTTGAAATGCGTCCACAAATGGTATATATAAAAAAAAAACTTTTTTATATCTTTACAGATTATAATTTATCGTCAAGCGCAGATAAGACCGTACTAAAGTTTAAAAACGCAAAACGGCAAGCAATACCAATATTTATAACAGCACCAAATGACGTCCGAATGGGCCCACGAAATGGCCTTTGTGGCTTTTATATCATTAACATAGGCTTTACAAATAGTGACATTATTGGTGATGTTATTCAGAAAGGTCAGGTGCGTAGTACTTGCAACCGGCGTGCGTGTATGACCAGATGTATGAACGTAAACGAGGCAAAAGAAGTATGTAAGGATCGTAGCAGGTGGCGTTCTGTAGTTTCCGCCTACCCCCATGGGAAGAAGGCGTGAGTGTATTTATGTATGTATGTATAAGCTTTAAATTGAAATGATTGTGGTGCTCTTGTAATATGTACCTATTATAGCTATAGACTGGATAGGAAATGCGAATACTCACTTGTAAATGGCTATGTATATGCGATATCCTGCAAACCTTCTCATTAGGCACATAGGACCCCGGCACGGCCAGCTCATAGTCCTTACACGAATGAAGACGTTTGCTGACGTACTGCAGCTCTAGTGACGTCAGTGAACGGAACTGTGAATCGATGCGACGCCATACGTGGTAGTACCGGTCCCAGGCTTCGTTTAGGTATCTGTTCTCGCCACTCTCCTGGAAGATGAAGAGGTTTGTAACTTTGTAAGAATATGTTTAACTAGAAATAATTTTTTTAATAAAATCACTCTCATTGGACCGATCGTGAGACTATTCATGTTAAGATTGGTTGATGTTATTTTAGTAAACCGTTTACATGACATTTTACTGATAGAAAGAGGGAGAGGCGTTTTCTATTCAAGCAATACACAATATCTTTACCATTTCGCGGAGAAGTCGGTAAGCACAAATTGCTTGAAACAGAATTTTGATTAAAAAAGGCATAATTCAATACATTTATTGCATTACATAGAGGGGCTTGTAGCTAAGTAATAACAGCCGCACGGGTCGATCGATCAGATTAAGCTACGCTTGCCACGGTTGGTCCGTGGATGGGTGACCATCATTACATACCTACCAAGACCCCTTCATGCCTCAGAAAACAAGTTAAGCCGTCGGTCCCGGCTGTCATTCGTGGATCTTTGACAGTCGTTACGTGTCGTCAGAAGCTCGAAAGTTTGACCAGTCTTACCAAGGAGTATCGTATTACCCAGTAACTGGATTGTGGAGGTCAGATAGGCAGTCACTCAATGTAAAATACTGGTATTCAGCTGCATCCGGTTAGACAGGAAGCCGCCCCCCAACATGTTGGGAAAAGGCTAGGATGATGATGATTATTGCATTACACAATGTGAACTTAGATGGTAGGTTTGGACCCTATCGGAAACAGCAAGAGTCAGGAAGAGGGTTTTAACATGACAACTGAGTTGTTATATTAATTAATTAGGTATATTAACTCTGGCGATAAGACATGTCAAGCTACAAAAGAATAAGCCGACGTCCGTACGGTCGCGAAAATAACGCGGCGGGATTTTATCGCGCACTGGATTTTCAACTCTCGGTGTTGAACCGAGCACTGAAAATCCAACAGAGTGCATTCCAACGCGTCGAAAAAACATACTTACTGTTGGATTTTCAACTCTCGGCGCTAAGCAAAGCGTTGAAAACCCAGTGCGTGAATAAAAATCACCACGATACTTTTACGTCCGTGATAATGCCAGGATCGTGAACTCGTTATGAAGAGATAGATAAATAGATAGAATACTCTTTATTATGTAGAGAGCGCTGAGTGCTGTGGGCTTTGTTGTATAGAGCCCTATTTTCAGCAGCGGACTGCTATAGATTGACGATGATGAAGCTACAAAATAATCTCAAAATATGAATCGTTATTTAATATTTGACATGATATGAAGGTAAATACTTACTTTGTATAGTTCTAACCATCGATGTGCCTCCTGTAAATCTCTTCCATACATCTGTAGGAATGAAACTTCTTTCAACGTTTCTGGAGGTCGGTCTAACATCGCATGCATTTTGTCTAACGTCTTGAACATTCCGCGATAGTCCTTTTCACTGAAATATAATCTGAAAAAATAAAATGTTAGCTGACCACATAGGTAGATCAAATATTATTACTATTATACTTTACTGTAAACTAAGAGCACTCCATCAGGAGTAGATTATTTACCTAGAAGCCTCATCCAGCGCAAGGAACACTTGGTCGTGCCACAAAATGGCTACCTTTATCAATTCCTCTGATATGACAGCGGCTTCATTCACTAAGTTCTGTGAATGTGCACACATCGTCTTCAAAATATAGTTGGCGGCATTCTTTCTCGTCACGTAAGAGGACTTTGTCGCCACTGTCAGAGGATATACCAACGCTTGTGGGTGCAGCTTGCCTATATCTATAAGGAGTATATGAACTAGTTTGGCTACTAAACTCCTTGGTGAGTCTATGCGGGCGATAAGCTGTGGTATCACTTGCAACCAAATCTTCACATCTATTTGTCTGATACCCTCAAATAATGCGTCGTATATCGCAGGGTGGTGGCCATGGTCGAACCATAACGTTAGCAGTCGTAATGTATCCTGCAACGCGCTACCATTCGATAAACTAATCGATTTGAAGAAGCCTTCAATAGCTGGTATAGTGTGAGTATTAATAAAGTCTGCTCTAGACACTTTCTTTTCCCCAGAACCTCCAGCCAAACTACTCTCGGATAAATTGTCTTGTTGTTTGTAGAACAAAACTGTTTCGAAGTTCATACAGGCCCATGCGTGGCAAGCCTTATACCAATCCGGCGCGAGAATCGTCGCTGATGCGTAGTTTCTTAATATCTCAGGTATTGATAACTCGTTGATTTCTTGAAGAGATTCGCACCACGATCCTAGCTTCAGATGGCAACGTGCTAGTAACCTGCAGTGCTCATCGCTGTCCGGTTCCGAGTTATCCAAGAACCTTTGCAACACGTCATAAGCGTATCGTTTGTTCCCAGCATCCCACAAGTTCTTACTGTAAGCTAACACGATTCTCGGATCCTGCATACGCAGTAGTACGTCAGGGTTAGTGATAGGATCGCATCCTAATATCGAAAGAACTATCTTATGTGCTTGGTTAATAGCGCCGGTCTTCCTACATAAAGACGCGAACTTTAGCCAAGTCTGGAAGTCTTCCCGTGGAGACATCACTAGACTGCGTATCTGCAGCATTTTCCTCCAATCTTCAACCAACCGCTGTCCGCCTTGCAGTCTCAACCACCAACATTTACGAATGGGGTTTCGTCTTTCTTCAACAAGTTTGTAGGTAACGACTTCTTCTAGTTCCGTC
The DNA here is from genome assembly GCA_947568875.1 of Fissipunctia ypsillon. NCBI lineage: Eukaryota > Metazoa > Arthropoda > Insecta > Lepidoptera > Noctuidae > Fissipunctia > Fissipunctia ypsillon. The sequence goes on along the minus strand of OX387660.1, from coordinate 16,653,932 downwards.
AATAGTTGAGCGTTGACAAGAGCTCCGTACGCTCGCTGGTAACTTTCGCCGACTACAGCTGTTAACTCAAGATCTAGCACACTTCTAGCAGAGTCGATATAATGCCTGGTCTCCGGCCAGTGCCCTTCATGGATAGCGAGGATAGCTCTATAGAACGCACCTTTTTGGCTATCCTCTGGGATGCACTCCACATATTTTCGCATTGAGTCCCATTCTTGCAAGCCCCAAGACGCTGCGGCGGCTATTTTAGCAGATTTGTTCCTGATGTCTTCGGTTGTATTGTCCCACTGTTCGGCAGTGTGGTCGTATATCTTCCTCCACTCTCCTAAAGCCTCAAGGCACCTCATCGTCCCTAGCCGGGATTCTTCGTCCAGTGGCTCTACTTCTAACTTCTTACTGTATAGTTCGAGCGCTTGGTCCCAGTTGTGCAGTTTCTCGTACCACCTAACATGAACATTAAAGGAGGTGTCACCGTTTTTCTTTTGCGAAATAACGTTCTCGAGGAGACCGTCACTCGCCTCGTTTCTTTGGAGTTTGTTGTTTATGTGTATGAGTGCCTCAATGACGTGTTTAGTGGGATTTCTTTTGTACTCTAGTTCCTGTAAATTGTGAGACTTTTTTTAAGACAAGTAATCAAATAGTTCATGCATCAAACAAACAGTTGAGCTAGTATGTTTTTTTAAAATATATTGATGGTTTAAAAAAGTACTTTCATTTCATTTCCAACCTAAAAAATTCGACGTTGTTACATTCTAGCATTGACAGATATTTTTATCATTTTTATCTTACCTTATAATACAAAGCTTTGGCATACGCTCTGCAATTAATAGCTGTGTCACCTAACAACTTGATAGGTATGGGCAAGGCACCCTTCTCACAATGTTCGAAGAACTCAGCCAGGTTAAGCACAGCGAGTGCCAACTCCGGCGCATCGGGCACTGTAAGAGCATGCTCCAGAGCTAAGACCAGTTCCTTTCGAGACTTGTCGTCGAGTTCCGTCCAACACGACATGAAGGCTGCGTTGAATAACTCGCTCGCTAGTTGTGGATAGTTTTGAGCGAGAGTTGAACACGCTCTGGAAAGGAAAATGAATTACAGCTTATATTGTGAACAACTTTTTTTTAACTTTCTATCCTTATCAAGCATGAGAAAATCTTAGGTAAAATTTAAGGGATCATTTTCAGTTCTCATCAAGTTTATCTCGAAAACGTTATTTTGTACTAAGTACACTAACTAATTATCATTATGTATTGAATTTCGGTTCAGCACATAAACTAGAACTGAACATAACTAAATACACCGGCGAATAATAACTAATCGTTTTGAGGTTTCTAATCAAGTGGTAAGATGCAATCGATTCTAAGAAATCCGTAGCATTGGTACATCTTTGCACAAGTGAACTCACCTTATAGCAGGGCTATTGGACTCAGTCAAGAAGCCGACACTCAACTGTCTCAGCCATTCCATCCAGTCCTCTTTGGATATTATATTCTTTATTGACCAACATTTGCGTAAGTTGGACACATTCAGTGATAATTTTTGTATGGTTTGGATATCACCTGGACCAACCACCTAAAAATTGTATGAAACATTAGTAACACTTAGCTCGGTTTAATAATATAGGTTAATTTAGATTTAAGAATGTCAACTCACATCAGTCTTTTGATTTCTCAATCGAAGTCGAGTTTCATCTAAATAATCATCATCAGATGCTAACGTAGATATAGCTTGCAACCTCGTCACCAAGACGATATAATTAGGACATTGTATTTTATGCTTTATCAGTATTCTGTTCACCGACGGTATGTAGTCAATGTATTCTCGGCCCAGTTGAACAATCAAGGCACAAAGTGTATTCATGGCGGTTTGGCGCAACGATGGATTGTTATCCAAAACTTTGGCCAGAGCTTGTATTATAACCGCCGAATACGGCCTGAAGTACAAATACATGCACAAGTGCTCCAGAGTCTCCATTGCTAGCTTCGATATTGACAGCGGTATATTTCTGCCGTCAAACAGCCCCGTCACAGCAGGCACTATCGACAGTAGCACATCGTCCAAATTATTCTCAAACTTCTGTATGGTCAGCAACAGCTTTTCAGTCAAAACTTTATCCTTGCTACTGTCGTACTTTAGAACCCTCAGAATATTGGGCAGAATTTTCGGAAGATAAACTTTAAACTCCGGTCCGATCGCTAGAGTGATATGTTCGACCAACATTATGAGCGTTGGCTGCAGTTGACTGTTTGGTGTCCAGTACTCCTTGATTATATCAAATATATCTTCCAAATAGTTTCGTATTTGTATTTTAACTACGGATATAAGTTGCGCCAGTTGAGTCAACAGAAACTCGCGGAAGGTGCTATTGTCTGTTGTTCGTATCACATTTAGAAGGCACGGCGTCACTCGAGATATGTAGGGCACGCACTTGATGCCTAGAGACTGGAAAATGAATGTAACTGAATGCACCACGCTTGTGTGATGTTGTGTCAACATGGGGTCGCGGAGCATTCTCATCAGCGACGTGAGAACAATGGCCGGGTAAAATTCGTCAAGAATAAGTGGCGACATGTTAACAACCATTTCACTAATATTTTCGTCAATATTTTCATTGGCAGCGTCAGATACAGGAATCAAAGTGGATACGGTTTGGAAGTCGATTAATCCCTGATTAACTTTATTTTTGTACGGGTCGAGAGCTCCCAGCAAGCCTAACACGCGAATAGTTTCTCGTCTTTCTCTTGGCTGCTGTTCTGTCTTCAAAAAGTTCAGCATCATGTCCATTAGATGCGGAAATTCCATGTAAGGAGTAACGACGTGGCCCGTGGCGCTGACTACTTGACCGAAAGACCAAAGGGCTATGCTCCTTTTTTCCGTTTGATTAGGGTCCGAAAGGATACCGATCTGAATAGACATTAGTTCCGGCAACCATTGATTGAGAGCAGTTCCGCCCCCATTTACTTCTGCTAAATCGCCTATCGCCTTCAGTATAGTTGAAACCATAATGGGATTATCACTTTCTGCTCTTAATTTGGGTACAAGAACATTGAGTATGGTATCTACAAATTGGCGCGTAATCCTTGGTGCATGTGATATGATATTGTTCACCATTCGAAGTGCTTGTTCTTTATTACGTGTGGATTCTGAATGTTGCAGTTCCATTAATACTTGCACAAACAGTTGACGCAGTGTTGGTATGGTATAACTGGGGTTTATGTTGCTCAGTCTTCCGACCAAGCATAGTGCTAATTCACTAACATCGTTATTGGAATCATTAATCGCAACAAAAAGACAATTAAGATGTTCTTCCACTGCTAAATATCTATCAAAGATTGGATTGGTAAATATTTCCAGCACTCTGTACCGAACTTCATGGTCGAAGTCGGAGCGACCAACGGATAACAATTTACCGAGAGACTCGTCAACGATGACGGTCAAAGTTCGCGAATTAGTCTGGGCACATCTTTCAACCGCTTTTATTAGTAACTTCGACGCAGTTTTTACAGCTTCTATTCTGATGTCATGCTGTTCACTTAAAAGGTAATGGTCTGTGCATCTCCTTATGAACGACATCAGAGTATTGTTCCATTCAAAGTCAAAGGAGCCTAGCGTGCGTAGCGCTAGAACTAACTTAGAAGCGTCGTGCGGCTCCACCAACATGGCTGTTGTGAACATGTGAACTATTTGATTCTCCCCATTACTAGGAGCGTATGGCTTCTTTCGCAATATCAATGACAGCATGTTAAGTAGCCTGTCTGTTATTTCCTTCTTCAGAGATGGTAGGTTTTGGCTGAGTTCTTTGAAGCATGTCGTGAGTTGTGGACTCAAGCCAGTTGCACACATTGGGTCCAACAGCTCTTTTACTTCATTAGCGACATCTTCTTTCATAGCAAAGCCTAACAATGTTACACAATTAAATAATGGAGTGTCGGAGCCATTACGCTTTTTGGGAGTGTCTTTGAGTGGTAAAGTCAATTTAATCATTTCTATGATCCTACTCAAGTACTGCTGGACATCAGACTCTACTGCTACACAAATAAGGCCTAATGTGGTGAATGCCATAGCTTTCTCCTTTTCTCGTCCACGTAAGAAAGTTATTAAGTGATTTATAGTGGATTTAAGATGCTTCTTAGCATATGCTTCTCTGTTAAAAGCGGCCAGCCTCGGTATTATTAACAGAAGCAGTTGATGAACATTATGTGCTCTAGATATTTGTTGGGCCATCACATCTGTAAATAATAAATAATTATTTAGCATGCTGACAGCATTCAGCAAGGGACTGAAGATTTTAGTCTTTGAATTAACATAAACACTATGGTAGTAAAGAGATTCAACTATTAATTATGGTAATATTTATGCAGAAAATGGCAAAGAAGGCCCCAATGAAGTTCAGTACCACTTTTTGTAATGTTCAAGCTCAAGCACTTGAACACTAATTTAGAGTCCTATTCTAAATTGTACATAACATAACTTCACACCTGCATTCCACAAAGGGTTGGGCAGAGGTGTACCTATACTACACCCACATTTCGCCAGTTATGTTTTAGTTCCATGTAATAGGGGACGAGCCTATTGCCAAAATAGTCCATCTCTGCTTTAAATTATTTTAGAGGTACTCACCTAAGCAAATCTTCTCATATTGCTCTGCAATCAACTTTTTACAAATACTGGATTCATAAACAAGTGTATGTTGACTTTTATCATCAGGAAATTGTTGAGCCGTCCAAGAGTTTTGTACTTTTGAGTTCAGTGATGTCATATCATCTGATATATCTTGTTCTGAATCAAGTTTCTGCATCAATGTTGTATATTTCTTTTCCCAAGTAGCATTGGAACATCTGAGTAGTTCATTAAGTATCAAGAGTGCTCCATGAACATGGTCATCTCTGGTCAAGCCCCGCTCTCTTCCCGGTTGTTCAACAAATGATAACATGGACTGCTCATAACACTGTATGTACCAGTGAGCTTTGTTACTCTGCTCAGGTATCTCTCTTTGGGAAGTTATTACTAAAGCAGCTCTCAGGGCCTTTGCTGCAGCTTCCCTGATCTGCTCTTTAGGATCCCGTAGAGGTATCATGATATAATTAAAGAAGCCATTAATATGTTGAAAGAAATATGATGGCATAGATATAGCCAGCTCTCTCAGTATCATCACAGCTGAAAGCCGTTTCCCTTCATTTCTTTCCTCTGCCAGCCACTCATATGCTCTCTTTAGTTCAGACTCCACATATTCTCCTCTCTTGATGCCAAGTGTGACAGCAAGTCTACCCATAGTCTTGGCTCCTAACTCCAAGACATTCAAATCAGTAGATGGGAAGACGTTTCTGAGGTAGTATGCATAGCGAATGTTTCTTGTTTTTGTTGTTTCGGTATCTCCACCAATCAGGCAGACTACAACAAAATGCAATAATTTTGATTTGTTTATTAAAATTTCAGATCATAACAAAGTTGTTTTGAATGTAAGTAGAACCACAGATAATTTAGATTACCCTAGGATTCTAGAACATGGTTTAAGTAAAAATAAAATATCACTTTGTGTGATAATAACACAAGGTCAACTTTATATTATCCTCTTTCTAAAGACGACTGATAGTGATGTAAATCAAAATAACCTATAAAGTACACACCTATGGTTAAGATTCCTGCTTTCTTCTCGTTGTTGTCGTAACTAGAGGTAAGCGCATGTATCTGTTGGTTGAAGTCATCGAGCACTTGCGTGAGAGACTCCTGGGCCATCTCCCGAAGGTCTGTTTTGGTGAAGTGCAACAGTTCTCGAATGGCCTTATGTCGCGTCTCCGCATGGCGCGACTTCAGTCCCGACACCAAATCAGATACTTGAAAACTCGTCATTTCGCTAAATACTATAATCACAAATCTAATCCACCAACAAAATAATCTATCAAAAGAATTACATTATTGACAAACTTTAATTGCACGTCACATTACTGAATCAATATTATTTCTCTCATCTTTAGCACTAAAGATAAAGATGGAATTAATTTACGTTTACGTAGACTACTCACAAAAAAAATGCAAATAGTATACCAATTTTTTAACAAACCAAACGTAAACAAATTAACAATACATGCGGCCATTGACCATATAACTTTCGTTCTAAAATGTACTTTTTTTAGACATGGTGGAGCACAGTATTTTTTTGTGTTTATCGTGGTTATAATCGAAAAAGAAAAATATTCGGAAGACCAAATCAATCCACAGTTTTCCTTCATAATATTATTATAATATCAACCAAACCAATAGTCGAAGATTATTTTATGGTACTGACACATGATTAATTTGTCAATTGCAAAGTTTTTCAACGAAATATTTTTATAATTTCATTTTTGCTACGATTTTTTGTCATAGCGGAAAACATTCCATTACGATATTTATTAGAAATTATGCATTATTTATCATGGCACTATGATTACAATTTATATATCTACGTTTGAAAAAAATGCCGTGAATCGAATACGCTACAGTATACATAATAAACATCCTTAGGCTGTATACATAGATAGATTGGAACCGAAATCCTTCGTGGTCTCTTTCGGTTCTATATAAATTGACGGAGATAGAAAGAGAGAGAAAATTTAAAGCTTTTGTTGGGGCTGGAGCTCGAACAAGGATGACGCGTGTATTTTCAATACTTTCTCGTCATTGTACCAACCACAAACGTCAAACAGCTGAGCGAGGTGACTGACTCGCCGTTGTGTGGCTTGCTCTTCTTTCTTATCCAAAATTTTGAAACTAAATTCAAAGGAATAGTGGTTTCAATAGTTATTGCTCAACGTGCAGAATAGTCATCTTCAATCATGAGTGAGCTGAGTCAAGAAGAGGTAAGTAGAAAATTTGTTTTGTAAACGAACCTTGGCGTAATGCGTATGGCCAATCTAATTTCGTAACAAAACAAAGCGTTGGTGTTTGACGTTGTGCGCGCATAAGGTTCACACACGTGCTGCAGGACTTCATGTCGGTTGGTTGCAGATACGGAGACGTCGCCTGGCGCGCCTCGCCGCGCTCGGTGGCGCAGGCTCAGCGCCGTCGCCAGTCAGTCCTCCGGTCACACCAGGCGCGTCGTTGCCCTCGCCAGACCTGCAGACCTCCTCACAAGCTCGCTTCTCCCCCGCTCCAGTGCCCCGTGGCTCCACAGAACCCACCACCCCTGACGTCGCCAACACAAACAAAGAACCAAACTATTCAGATGGAGTTAAAAGTGAAGTAGACGACCAGACAAAGATACCAGCTGATTGTTTAATTGTCACTGAAAAGACTGATAATAATCTGTTGGATGAAATGCCTGATACCAAAATGACAGATTTGTCACAAACAAGACAGTACAACAGTTTTGACTCCATGGGTGATGACACATTGTTGAGTTGTGGATCAGTGAGAGTGGCGAGTTTACCACAGTCTACAGTGGGTGGATCAGAAGGTGCTTCGACAAGAGAGGACAGCACATCACGGTCAATATCCCCAGCACAGTTTGCTGAGCCATCACCAGTGCGGCCGCGACCCAGTAATGCCTCTCCCAGTTGCTCCCGACGGTCTCTCTCCATGGAAGTTGATGACGTGTCAGAGAGGAATTCACAATTGGAACAACAGCAGGAACCAATGGAGGTTAGTTACTTACATAATAATACAATCTACACTTGGTGACATAAGTTTTAACTTCTGAAATGTGTACTAATTAGATGATATCTTGTTGTTTTCTGAGTAGCATTACACAACATTTTATGAGAAAATCTGTTGTTACCCGTATCGCAAGCAATAAAAAAAATCCAATGAAATGGTCAGTATTTGTATGTAGGATTAGACAGTCTGCCCCAGTGAATGTTGAATTTGATATCTTATTATTGCATATTTCATTCAAAATTATCATCATTATGAGTTACCATTATTGCGCTATTGAGGAGGAGTTATTATATTCTTCTCTAACCCATAGTTTTAAAAGCCTATTCAATTTTATCTGTTGTTTAATCTTATGTCAACTTATTATGATTGCTTGTTGTTATTTGGTTCAGCCAATCATAACAGGTAACATGAGGTCATCAGATTTACTAATACAAGTGTACTAAGGTACATTTAAAAAAAAAATTATTTGCCATAGGTCAAGATTGTTTTGTGGATAAGAATGTTTGTTTATTGATATTTATACAAACAACTATCAATTGCTAAACAGCAATCAGCAAAGGTGGAAAGATAATTTATTGTTTGATTTCATGAGATATCTATCTGGTCAATATCTTACAATAAGTAATAAGGTGTTCAGAACACTTCTGAAGACATATTATTATTATTATGTGTAATATAGTACAATGAGATTAAACTAAAGTCGAAACACAGTGTGTGCCTGAGGATGTACGTCGTCCCCGTGGCAGGCCTATGAAGCGCAGGCGAGGCGACATAGACGACTTTCCTAAGGTGAAGGCATTATAAAGAACAGTTTGAATGTTAAAGGGCTAATAGATTTTCCACAAGTAAACTGAGTCTACAATAGAAGGATATAGCTTGACACTAGCAGTGGCTATGGCTTCCACATAGCACCATATATTAGCTACTTCCACCTCCATAGAGCTTGGCCTCCATGAAAAGTATAAAATACCCTTCATCTTTGTTATCTGCAGTCAAATAATAAAGACAATGGTACCACAAGACTTTTCAATGCAATGTATGTTTGTAATGTGGTGATTTTTAGGGTTCCGTAGTCAACAAGGAACCCTTATAGTTTTCGGCATGTCCGTCTGTCTGTCCATCTGTCTGTTCGAGGCTTAGCTCAGAGACTTAGTACTAAAAAGCTGTAATTTGGCACGGGTATACATACTAGTTAATCACGCTGACAATGTGGTAGAATAAATTCTTGAAAAAAAATTTTTTGGGTGCATCCCCTACACGTAAAGTGGGGATGACTTTTTTTTCTCGTCTGTCCCATGGTGTGGGGTGTCGTTGGATAGACAGTTCAAAAATATTGCGGGTGTGTGAACATTTTTCGATTCAGGGATCCGTTTGCGAAATATGTTAAGCTTTAAAGTTCAAAATTTTGTTAGAGTCAAGTGTCCCCACCTGCCAGCTAAATAGTTGTTTTTGATATGTAAAAAAATTCACGTCAGTAGTATATAATAACGCAGTTATAACGAAAAATATCTAATTAGACTAGCTAATTAGGCTTCACAAGTTAACAAGTGATAGTCGGCCAACTTACATTTGCAGTTGGAATGTATGAGAGAACATATTTTTGGGATAAATTCATCCCAACTACGGAACCCTTCATTGTGCGTGGTCCGACACACACTAGGCCGGTTTTGTTATTATGGCCAACCAAACTTGCAGTGCCGCTACCAACAACGACTTATGTAAACAAACTCTACAGGGTGGTCCAAATAGTGATGTCCAAACGAAAAATCTGAATGCCTAATACCCAGGGGTATTCGAAAATACTCCATTTTTTTTTCTAATTTTTTGCCAGTAGAGCTTCAAAAATTCATATTTTTTTTTGTAGAGGGTATTTTGCAGATTTTTTTTTGTGACATAATTGTCTTGAATGTTACTTTCATACTTAAAATAATAAACTTCCTAACATTCCTGCAACCCTGCATTCCTGTTACTCAAAAATGTATCGATAGCAGGGATTTAAGTTTTTAGTGGGATAGACCAAAATTTCAAATAACTAGAAAACTACAACAAGTTGCGGAACATACATGGGGTATTTTCGAATACCCCTGGGTATGAGGAATTTAGATTTTTCTTTTGAGCGTCACTATTTGGACCTCTCTGTATAATCAATTAATCAGATACTTCATCACATTTTCAAGACACACTTTAGCAATATTCTCTCTTTCAAATTATTCATTAAATTGGGTGCCACAATACAGAGAAAGATCAAAGCGGTGATATTAAACGATGGGACACTTTGCTAGGTGGATGACAATGACAATCCGACGGCATCACCGGCCCGCAAGATACACCGGTCGCGCACAGTGAGCTGCACTGAACTGACTGAAGACCAACTGAGGAACATCGTCGCCAAGATTCTACAGGTGTCCTGGTCGGAAGACAGTGCAGGTTTGTTACACAACTGGGTATGGCGGAGGTAAAAAGACGAAGCCGAGAGTCACTTGATTTTCCCGACATTGTGATAATTTGATCTGTAGCCGAAGGGTGCCAAACGGAACCCTATTGCTAAGCCTCAGCTGTCCGTCCGTCCGTCTGTCTGTCAGCGGGCTGTATCTCATGAACCATAATAGGTAGACAGTTGAAATTTTCACAGATTGTGTATTTCTATTGCCGCTATAACAACACATAATAAAAATAAAATAGTTAAACTTACAAATTAAAGGGGGACCCACCCCCTTTAATTTTATCTATCCCCATACAAAAACGTGGTTTTTTTTAAACTGATGTTTTTCTTTTAATATGTAGTGTTAAAAAATATTGTACGGTGTACGGAACTCTTCGTGTGCGAATCCGACTCGCACTTACCGGTTTTTTGTACTGGCCCATACCTAGGAGGGGAACCTTCTCTTTACAAAAATATTAAAAAACTTTTTAACATAAATCTTAAATGTTTTTATAAACTTTAAATATCTCCACGACCTCTGTACAGTTGCATGAACCCGAAAGCTCAATGTTTTGCGTGCGTTACATTGCGCGCTACCGTAAACGGCGATTTTTCACACCAAGAATAAAAGTATTTTCCCTGCAATTATTTTTGTACAGTGTTACTTAGTTTAATGTACAGAATGCGTAGTTTACAGTTTTGTGATGGGTCTTTTACACCCTGTATGAGGTGTACCTCACCTTGTTTTCAAGACGGTAGTTAGCGAGCGGTACGCGCCGCGCTGAGGCGGCGTTGTTGCGCTTCTGTAAATGTATGCTTCCAGGATATAAAAGGAAACAAACTCTTCAAATTGATAAAACGTTTATCAAAGGTATGCAAACTAAATTCTTATCAATATACGACTTCCGATTACTGAAAAAGTAGGTACCCAATTTTCGCATCATCAGGGTTAGCAACCCAATTTTTGATAACAAATATGAAAAAGTAGGTGTCTAAATCTGATGGTAAAAGAAACTATATTATAGTTATTTTATTTCAGGTGGAATATTTGTACCGTCGGTCGCAGCATCACTTCTCGACAATCCTAAACTTAGTTTAGATGAACTGGCATCAGAGGCTTTGATTGACGTTATTACTCAAATAGCGGATGGTTCAGATCCCCTCAACCAGAAACTCATCGCGATTACCGAAACTACAAAGAGGCCTAGTGAAGATTGTGGAGACGATATGTTGACTAGTGGACAGATTGGTTCGGAGACGGAAGCTGACAAGGCAGAGTGCCCTGCGCCGTCACTGCCGCTGCCGAAGACGATCCCCACACAAGGTCTAGCTGTAAGCTACGTAGTGCGATTCTACACGAACATCAACTCGTATGAACGGGAGTACTCGAAGAAAAGTTCAGAGCCGCCTTTGAGCGACTTGCTTCAGAGTTTAAGAACATTACTAGTGAACCACTTAGTGCTAGTGCTTCAGGGCAAGTTCGAGCTGGAGAAGTGCAGGAAGTCGGCTCTGCTACCTTACATGCTGGTGGTGTCGCCGCCCACTGGCCTCATTCCCGAGCTGCTACTTGCTACCTATAATGATAAGGAAGTCTTTGAAGAGGTGAGTGATATCATTTTTGTATTCGAATTTTATCTTTTCTTGTTATTATCACATTTTTATAACTCAAGGCAGACATTTGTTTACAAGAGACATGTGTGACGCAGTAATGAAACAGGTGTTATTCATCTCTGTGAGACCCTATGAATACGGTATATTTGACCAACAAATCTATTTCGTTTTGTAAAGTATCCCATACCTTCTAGGCATAACCATTGACTATTGTACTAAACGCCAGTACCTACTCGTGACTGTCGCGCTCTTAGCCCACGTTCGCACAGACGTGAAAATAACGTGGCGGGATTTTATCGCTCACTGGATTACTCTCGGTGTTGAGCCGAGTATTGAGAATCCAACAGAGTGCATTCCAACGCGTGGAAAAAATACACTGTTGGATTTTCAACTCTCGGCGCCAAGCAGAGCGTTGAAAATACAGTGCGCGATAAAATCCCGCCGCGTTAATTTCGCGTCCGTGCGTACGTCGGCTTAGAAATTTAGCGCGGGACGGCATTTAGGTCCGCTTGCACCACAAATCACTAATACATATTTAAAACATCATTCTGTCTCTGTCATCTTCAAATTATTGACAGAAACAGAACGATATTTCAAAGTCGTTTTGCACTTAAACGTATTTAGTATCATAAGCGGGTTGTTTAAAACTGAGGCTGTGTGTGCAGGTATTTATCCCACTAGTAATGGGTATCCGCGAAGAGATGCGCCGCGCAGTGTCCCCGCTCGGAGGTCGCGGCGCGTGCGGCGGAGGCTCCGCCCTGCGAGCCCTGCGCGCGTTGTGCGAGTTGCGCGCAGGCCCGCGACACGCGCGCCGCCCTCTGGCCGAGTTACTGGCGCGCCTGCCCAGTCTGTGCCCCGAACCCGTCACCACCGCGGCCGGCAGGGAGATCGCGCGTGTCAGCTTCCTTGGACCGTTCTTTGCGGTAAGTGTTATAACTCAAATAGATACTTGTCAACGTATTCTCGAGTAGCAATCGTAGGGTAGGACCAACTCGCACCAACCACCAACTACTTGCTCTCATCCAGCCATCTTGCAAAATTTTCGTTCTTTCTAACCTAGGAAGAACGACAATTTTCACAGGGAGAGTTACCAGCTGGCTGGATGAGAGCAGCTGAATATATATTTTTTTTATTTGAGATAGGCTTGCTCTTGACTCTAGTCTAGGTCAAAGATGACAGAGACAAAGTCGACGATGGAGCGAGCTTACCCAGAAGAAGCCTGTTCACTCTCACTTTGAAGAGATCGGGGTTGTATGCGTTCACAAACACAGACGCAGGCAGAGAGTTCCACTCCTTTGCTGTGCGCATCACAAAAGACATTTGGAAACGCTTAGTGCGAATTGGTGAAGTAGCAACTAGGTAGGGATGCTAACCTGCAGTGCGTCTAGATGTCCGCTGGTAGAAGGGGGCCGGCGGAATGAGGTCGTGGAGTTCTTACCGTAGAGGTTTATATCCAACTGCTATAGATGAAGCTGAGGCTACCTATTTTTGGTGAGCAAAGAAGCAGATACAAATCTGGGGCTGACGATACCATTAAGAGCTCAATGAGCCTGAATGCTGAGAAGATATTTTTTTTATAAATAAACTCCTATATGTGTGTAAATGTACGAAAAAACATACTTATTGTTTTTATTTGCATGACTATAAAATTCTGCAGCATTTGTTTACGCAGATTTGAGTCTTCGTGTAGTCGAGAACTTAAGATAAATTCGCAGTTAACAAGACAGATGTCAACAATATCGAACGATTCAATTCGATTAAGAAAACAATCACACTAAACTAAACACATACAAATGCAAAACATTTACACCTTTAAATTTATTAGACTGTATATAGAATTTAAATGTTATGCCAAGTACTGTATAATTAGAGTCACCAATTACTCAATTAGATATATTGTATAATTGTATTGGTACCAACCCAAACATTATTTTGTAACAACTCACCTGTATACCTGATATAGTCCTCCAAACCGAATTTCGGTCATGGCGGCTAATCTCAGCGGAGACCAGCCTTCGACGCGGGAGATATTATAGTGCACAAGTGTGTGCGCAGACACAGGTGCACTCCTCTCTTCCCTTACTCAACTCACTCTCATAGTCCGAAGAGGCGGCAATCCGACATGATCGGAGAGAGATCAGGCGCAGGACCTGTATACCTATATTCCATGCAAATAAACATTTTCTATTCTATTCTAACAGATATCGCTATTCGCCGAAGAAAACCCTCGTCTAGCGGAGCGTTTGTTCGCGACTGGTTCTGGCGACCGGAGCCTGGCGTTCGCGTTACAACGCGAGGTGGAGGCGAGTCGCAACACGTTGCATAACATCTGCCACAACATCCTGCTGTGTCCTGATGCTAGGGAACCACTGCTTAATTACTTCGCTGCGCTACTGCAGAGGAATGAGAGGAGAGCGCAGTTGCAGACTGATGAGAGATCTTTAGCTGGTGAGTTACAATCTTCTACTTAATAAAAATTATAAATAAATATCTTGGGACAACTCACACACGGCCATCTGATCCCAAGTTAAGCAGAGCTTGTGTTATGGTAACCAGACAACTGATATACATTCTTATATAATTTATAAATACATACATATTATAGATAAATTACACCCAGACACAGAACAAACAATATGCTCATCACACAAAGTTTGTCCTGGGTGGGAATCGAACCCACGACCTCCGGCTTTGCAGTCAGGGTCACTAACCACTAGACCAACAGGCCTGCCATAAGTTCATTCACTGACAGACAACGCATAGCGTAAATCGCTGGGTCTAGAAGCATGGAATTTTGCACAAGAGTTCCTTATGTAACGATGGTGAGCAGTAAGGAAGGAGTTTTGAAAATTCTTCCCCTAATGGGCTGAGATAGGGAATGAACGTTTGTATAGAAGTTCGTCATTTTTGCCGATGGGAAATCGCATCGGGCACATGGATGGTTATTTTAATAACATACATGTTCCTGTAGGTTCAGCCTGCATTAAGATAGCCTCCTTGAGTTGCATTACTTAAAAGTACTCTTGGGTCACCCTGAGTAGTTAGCTTCGCGACCATCTTGGTGAAAATTAAATAATTTAAATGATTGTAAACCTTACATGAACCTCATTTGAATCAAAAAGTCATTTACTTTAATAATCTTGTGACTTCCATTCCACTGATCCGTTTTACAAAACGCTGCACCGTGAGACCTCTTTATTAAAAAAAAAACATTCATCTTAATAAGGAGCTCCACCCCGACCCTTGCTCGAGCCATCCCGCACCGCTGAGCCTCTAGCTTTAAATTCGTCCCAAACTAATCTAAATCCGATCCAGCCTGTCCCTTGCTGTCCTCCCCCAGCGACGCCCTAAGCCGAGGTCCGTACCCCACAGGGGGTGCCCTTAGCGTGTAGTCACTTAGTTTATAAGTGTTATGCCCTGGCTGGAGTCCTTAATTTATTGAGGCACCCACAGGAAAGTCCAGTTAAGCAGCCGACAATCTCCTAGGTTGACCTCGAGATGCCACTTATAACAAAAACAATATATATGAGGAGAAGAGGACAACGCAAAACTTGTACTTACTGAAAGAACAATGAAACGAGTTTGCGAACTCGTTGCTTAAAATAATATTAGAGGCAAAGATAATATCATGAAACAGTAAATCACTTTATATTGAACAAATCTGTTCATTGGTTCTCCTCAATAAACAAGACAATGCACGAAAAGCATTCGACGCTTATTGTACAGAATTTCCTTCATGACTGTGTGCGCACATTTGTGTATTTTGGTACACCAACTGCACACACATTTCACGTTTAAAATTGCTTTGTTCTTTTATTTATATAATGTATGCCAAGACCTCGTTGATAGGCGGTCAGTTGGGGCTCTAATAACTAATTGATAAAAACTAGCAAGTTTATCAGAACACAGACAACTATAATAAATTGAAGCGTTATGTGCGTAGTTGAGCCCCGCTAGTAATGACTGGCGAAAATAGACCACATATTTCGTTCAAATGTCGCTCACCTCGCCTTGTCTATTAGACGAATTTGTATTGGCACTCATCCAAATAATTTACTTTCCAAGATTCGGATCGAAACATTAAGCGCTACTTGTTGACGGATTTCAGTAAATATTTATGTTTGTAACGTTGTCAGGTGTTCGAGACAAACAGACTTCGGTCGCGAACAACACGCAAATTATATTACGATTGTTATGTTCCGATACTTGCACATTCCTAGACCTTCGTATTGACAAAACAAAACATGGTTCGCAATAAATAACATAATTTTAGTAAACATTACGGTAAAAAACATATCTCGTCTGTCATGTTCGTTTTCCTAACTATTGTTAAACGCTTAAGCACGAAAATATCACAGTAAATAAACGAATTACAGGGAAAACAAGGAAAACTGCTAATAATATAATTGTAGGTATTCTATGAACTGGTTTCTCACAATCGAAACAAACACATTAGGTAAACGTATTATAATTCCTGTAATGACACAAATAACTAATGTATTTCCGTACATCTCGATGTCATAAGTCATAAGTAATTTATTTCATAACAATATAAGTACATTGTGTTGAAAATTTTAAAAATAACATATTACAATTGCCTTTAAATTAAAATTCATTAAATACATTCAGAAAAGTCAATAAAAACAATAACGGTCAAAAGAATTCGAGTACAATAGATCATTAATAACAAATGTCAAAGTAATAAAATCAATAATAAGTTACAATGTCATATGTCATCTATACCTCCTTCTGCGAAGCAGTAATGCTCGTGAAGGAGGAGGCGGGACGCGTGAGGGAGAGGCAAGCTTTGCACCCTCACGCCCCTAGTCGCCGCAGGAGACGCCCTGGGCGTCGGGAATTGGCAGCCGATTCCCGGCCACCGTAGGCGCGGGCTTGCGGATGGCGAGCAATGGGTAGCTCGCCGTCCGGTAAGGACCAAGCCCGAGTCGACGGCGCGTCGTGTTCCACGCGCGCCTCAAAGAGTTGTCAGCACTATTGACGGGGTCCGCTAGGGCCGATGCCAGCTAGGGTTGCGGGATGTTCGAAAGAGTTACCGTGGCCCCGGCACAGGCAACAGAAGGAACACGGGTGGGTTTTAGTCAGTAAAAGTCTGACACGCCCTTCCGCTCCGCCCAGAGCGGGAGAAGTCATTTGATGATTTCCCATCCACAAAAAAAAAAAAAGAATGTCATCTAGGAATCCATTTTATCCATTGATACTGTAATAGCCTTTCCCCAATAAATAGGTCCTCAATTTATTTTTAAATAAGTTAACACTGTATATGGTTTTGAGTTCTACAGGTAACTTGTTGTATAAAAATACAGACTGACTGGCTATGTTTGACAACTTGATGATGATGACTGGTGACTAGATGATGAGATGCGTATTATATGATGCTCCAAGCAGGAATAGATATCACTTATTCTATTTAACGTTGAGCTGTCAATTTACCAGAATTCCTGTAAATAAATCATAAGCGACGACAAGTTTATCTGCACTGGCGCACTCAGGCACTGATGATCGATAGAACTAACACGCAGATTCAAACGATTCAGACGTCATTACACTGAACGTCTGTTAGTGCCGTAGGATCAATCGATCGTCACCTTTTGGCGCGAAGCACCTGACTCTGTGTTGTAGCCATCGCACTTGTCCATTCGAAATCGAAACCTCGAATATTTTTACAGATTGTCTTGGCGCAGAAAAGTCAGGACACCCGACCGAATAATGAGAAAAGGGAAGAACAAAGTAGATTCCCCAGTCAGCACGACCGACTGCCCAGTAATGCGCTGGAAGTACTTGAGTCAGGCTCACTCATGACGTGTCATGGATGCTGCAATGTGGGGGCCCTAGGATTAATCTTCCTGGTCTAAGGCAGCATATATAGCATTAAACTACTATAAACTAGAAGAAGTAACGACTTTTTGTATTGTTTCAGGCGACGGCTTCATGCTAAACGTATGTTCAGTGTTACAACTGTTGTCGGTGCGCATTAAGTTGGAGCGTGTGTACCCTCTTTACACTTTCCAACCCGATTCGTGGGTCAACGTCCGCGACGAGACCAGGCTGTACTTCACCGCGCAAGAGGCACAGGACTGGCTCGATTCACTCAGTAAGTAAACAAGAGGTTGTATATGTTGGAGAGGTTCCTCTATAAGGGGATACTTCAATGTAGCCCGCGTAATTCAAAACATCTTACGTTATTTACAAATTGCGGCACTTTTTTAAAATAATTACTAAATTATAACCATTTACATCAATATAGCTTTCGAAATTATATTTGCTGAAAATAAGACTATCTCGTCAAAATATGATGATTTACAGTAAATATAATTTAGAATCACCGTAGGAAAAAAACATGGGCCACATCTCTATCTCTGTTGGTTTCAGCTATCACTTCCTATTCAACTTTGCCCAATGTCCTTTAGACAACGTAATAAATGATTTGTTTACATTTTGAGTTCTTTTTGAACATCAACACTCAAGGGTCAAGTCAATATTGCTTTTATATGGGCATTAAGGCCCAAGTTCTGACAAGTTGACGTCATGTAAACCCAAAATCAAACTTCGGCTAGAGATCAACATTTGGTCCCAATGGTACTAAACTAGAGAAATGTTTTTAACACATGCTTACATTCTCGGTAAAACAGCGTGTTACTATGCGGACATCACTAAACAGTGTGCAATCTGTACAGTTATAAACGCACAGCAACTGTACTAAGCCTGTCAGCACTCCACATCTAATAATCCTAACAGTATTGTGACAGTTAAAACATAATGACCCACAAACGAGCTCAATGACCCTCAATTTTACGTTGAGCCAAAGAACACGTCATCACGGACATTTTCATTTTAATTGTCAGTCATAATACCAAGTTTATGGGAAGAACAAACTACCTGTTACTGTGTGTCACAGTTTATCTACGATTTACATGTTGTTCATTGCCCATTTAAGTATTTGAAAGGACTTGAGAAATGTCTGTTTTTTTGACATATCTTAGGCCTGAAGCCCAATTCCCGTAACTAAAAACGTTCAAAATCTAGTCGCAATCTCATCTCAGCGACAATCAAATGTCAAAATTGTAGGGAAAATAATAGGCATTTTTGACATATTGAGACAGATCAGACTGTGAACGTTCTAACTAAAAACGTTCAAAATCTAGTCGCAATCTCATCTCAGCGACAATCAAATGTCAAAATTGTAGGGAAAATTATAGGTATTTTTGACATATTGAGACAGATCAGACTGTGAACGTTCTTAAAATTACGGGAATTGCCCCTCTGGTTTCCACCAAAACGGAGATGAGATGTGTCTCGATCGACCACTGTGTTTGTGTTATTTTGGTATCATTCATTTGCGTTGGTTAGCTTCAACGCAATACCACCTCGTATACTCGCATTGGTTGTTTACATCCCTCCTCTCCGCTTTAGTGGAAACCGGGCCTTTTTCACATAAGCTCCGCCCCCATCCCCCGCAACCCGTCTCACGACTGGCCTGTGAAAACCTTCGCGTTGTCCTACTGTAAGGAGTTCTAGGTTGATTGTAATGATATGATTATTTATCTTTATTTTAATTAATTAATAATTTACGTGACAACGATATTTTTTATGACATTTAAAGCGAAAACTTACTGTGAATGTGAGTACAGTCAGCCTCAAAAAGACGTATACATCAACAAGAATTCATTTGATTGTCTACATTTTGTGATTATAATACTGGTCAGTACGACATAACTTAGATGTAGCATGAATTTCAAAATTTGCATTCATTCATTTCAATTTTACGAATGTACAGTGGATTTCGGGTATAACGACAATGAAGGGACCACTCTATTTTCGTCGTTATATCCGGAAGTCGTTACAGGCAAAGGTAAAGAGATACAGACACGTACACATGTGTAGTTTATATTCATTTATTATTGAAAATATTTGCACACATAGTTATTCACCGGTACATTTAAAAAAATGTGTAATATTAGTTTGCTTCAATTTATTTTTTTGTGCTAGTGTACGCTGTAGGGTGTATTCTATTTTCATTACTTCTTCAATATCTATAATATCCTTTCCATCACCAAATAAACAGTATCTTTTAAGCTTTGTTACAACACCTAACACATCCTTAGTTGTAGGAATCTCACCTTCCTTGCAATCTTCTTCTTCCTCCTCATTTTCCTCATCTTGCGTCGTATGTGATGGAACAACAGTTTCAACAATTTCACTATCGGACAAATCGCTAGTAGTGATAAGTTGACTGTCAATATCAACATATGTTGCCCAGTCCGCAACATTTGTTCCGCTTGATGATACTGTAGTCAGTTGTGCCAATGGTATGTCCAATTCATCATCGGAGTCGTCGTCAATTGTTGTGATAGCCGAAGATTTACGGAACCCAGCGTGTAGAAAACACTTTTTGATCGTATCTGGAGTCACCCGAGCCCATGCCGTAGTTACCATTTCAATGGCATCTAAAATATTAACGGAAAACGGGCCTGCCGAGTTTTCAATGTCGTTCATCATTTTCTGTACTAAAATCTTCCTATAATGACTTTTGAAGGTTTTAATTATCCCTTGATCAATCGGTTGAATCACTGATGTAGTGTTTGGTGGTAAAAATGCCAGTTTTATGTTGGTCAAATTCTCTATTTTAGGATGAGCTGGGCAATTGTCAATAAATAAAATGATCTTCTTTTTGTTATTTCTTAACTGGGAGTCCCATTTGCGTAGAACTTTTTCGAAAATCTCTGAAGTCATCCAGGCCTTTTTGTTTGCTTCGTAATCAACTGGCAAAGATTTAACATTTTTGAAACATCTGGGTTTTTTTGCCTTGCCTATGACCAATAATTTTCTTTTTTCCCCTGCCATACTTGATGCAACAAGCACGGTGATTCTATCTTTTGATAATTTTCCACCAACGCACTTTTCCCCTTTAAATTTCAAGGTTTTGTCAGGAGTTAACTTAAAAAACAAACCTGTCTCGTCAGCGTTCCATATTTGGCTATCAGTATAACCTTCAGTCAATTTTGGGAAAACTGTTTTTAGCCAGTTGTCACAGTCACTTTGCGATACACTAGCGGCTTCTCCACAAACTTTGCCTACTACAATATCGTGTCGTTGACGAAATCGGTATATCCAGCTTTCCGAACACTCAAAATCCATTTTTCCAAACAGTCTGCCAAATTGATTAGCCTTTTCTTGCAGCAGACGACCGCTCAAAGGTACGTTTTGGCTTCTTTGGGCTTTGAACCACATTAGAAGGGCATTTTCGATATCTTGATGCGTCGGTTTGCGGTTTTTCTTAATTTTTAAGGATTTGGATTCAAAGCATTCTAATATTTTATCACGGTTTTTCCACATCGTAGATACTGTTGAATGGGAAACTTTGTACTCTTTGCACAAATCAGCATTGTTTTCACCGTTTTTCAATTTTGAAATGATTTCCGCCTTTTCTTTAACAGTGAATGTGCGTCTAGCAGCCATACTTATTCAAAAGTTTACTAAACCCAGTTGCTACTCAGAATATCACTTTGTAACTGAACCATAAAAGCTCCGAAACGTACACGCTTCCCCTACCTACTTAGTTGATATCTATAAACAAAAGGTAAAGGTCTCCACACTTGCTGACCATCTGTGTGCAATGGATGTAAACAAAAGATAAGAAATGTTTGTGAAAGAAAAAAATCTTTGTGTCTTTGGCGGCCGACTCCGGTCGCAATATCTGCATGGGATTTCTAGGAATTTGTTACAAATGATTCATTAAAAACAGTCGCTACACCCGAACTCGGCGTTACATCCAAAGTCGCTATAGCCACATGAATTTTGTACTAAAGTATGCTTTAAATTCAAGGGACTTAGATTTAACGTCGCTATAGGTAAATGGTCGCTACAACCAAGGTCGTAATAAATGAAATCCACTGTATTTGGTTATGACTACAAGTTATTGCGTTTGCGTAAAGGTCATTTTCGCCTAAAGCAGTAATAAAGATTACAAATTTTGCCGACGCTACATCTAAGTTGTGTCGTACTGTGTCAAAGTTTAGCTATAATTAAGAACCCAATGTGTAATATGTTTTGTGGTTACACATGGATACAATAGAGCCATGTAGGCTCGATAGAATACATGACTTTATAACTGTCTGGCGGTTTTGAATACTTTTTATGTGGCCTTTGCTAATGTCTGTAATGTATTTTTAAGAACGTTTGCATTCTAATCTCAGTCTCAATCTGTCAAAAATATCTTCGATTTCCCTACATTTTTGTCAAGTTTTTGACATTGATTGTCACTGAGATGAATTTGAACGTTTTTTAAGTAAGAGGATTGGCCTTCTGGTAGCCTGATATGACGGGTCTTTGAGCTCCCTAAAATAAAAAGCCCTTTCAAACAAGGCCTTGCATTGTTAGACTCACATAATATCTTAATAATCAAATCAAATCAAATCAAATCATTTTTAATTCAGGCATTGTATAAGTACATACAAATACATTTCACCCATAGAGACTACATGTCATAAATAAGTAAACATTATTATTAATAATTTATATGTATGTGTTTTTTGTATAATATAATGTTTGGTATTTAAAAAGAGACCATGGCCTCTGAGTTAGTTTCGGCATTTCTTCTCAGGGATCAGTCAGCTGGGAAATGCCGGTGCCATCTAGTTTTAAAATATTGACCAAAAAATTTACGGGTGACAGTGTGTTAAAGGTCTTCTACGTCTTCTAATAGAACTCGTTTTACTTTAGCTAAGGACCCAGCTCACAAGTGGCCCGAAGCGAAATTCCAGACAGTGTGCTGGTTCCTGACACTGCACATGCATCACGTGGCGCTCATCCCGGCCCTGCACACGCATCAGAGGCGCATTCGGTGAGTGGAGCAGTACCCGTATAAACAGTTTAGTATTCCGTCAAGAAAAACAGCTGCTATGGGAAAATTACTTTCGGAACAACTTTATATGGCTGACGAAACGCAGTGTTATGGGTAGTTAAAAGACCAAAAGTGACAACCAGTGTAATCAAGGGGTATCGTGTTACCCAGTAACTGGGTTATGGAGGTCAGATAGGCAGATGCTCCATGTAAAATACTGGCACTCAGCTGCATCCAGCTAGACTGGAAGTCGACCCCAACATAGTTGGGAAAAGGCTAGGCAAATATTACGATGGTCTAAGAAACGCTCAGACCAGCTGGGAAGAAAGCTTAGCCACTATTAACATGCGCTTGCACAACTCGGTTAAAACGTTACACCACAGTCAACTGCCTGCATATTTATTTAAGTTTTTTTTTGTTTGTCCACCACTTATACATATGCAAACTTTTTGCGATGTTCATATAATAATTATACAAAAATGTTATGTTTTTAATTAATACTAGTCGATCAGACAGGCGTTGTCCTGTCCAAATTTCAATTTTATTTATTTAATTTTATTTATTTCAATTTTGTTTGTGATCGTTATGTGAATTTGTGAAAAGCTATTGGAAAATGGTAAAAAAGACGCTTTTTTTAGTGGTCATTGCAATGTCAATCAAATTTTTCTCAAATTCAATCAATATCAAATTTTTTCTCGTCTATCCCATGATGTGGGGTGTCGTTAGATAGGCCGTTCAAAAATATTGATGGTTGTTGTTTTTGGATATATGAAAAAATTCACGACAATAGGTTTTTAACGAAGTTACGTGGAAAACTATCACAGCTAAGTAGGCTTTACAAATTAACAAGTATTGGAATGTATGAGAGAACATGTTTTTCAATTACAATGTTAAGTTGGTTCTTGGGATAAAATCACCCCAACTACGAAACCCTTCATTGTGCGTGGTCCGGGTGTCCGACCCGCACTTGGTCTGTTTGTATTTATATAAATTTCTTCTCAGGGCATTCCGTGATCTGCAAAAAGTGATCGAAGAGTTGATGGCAGCTGAGCCACAGTGGCGCAACAGTTTCTCTGCGTTGCGCAACCGCGAG
Organism: Fissipunctia ypsillon; assembly: GCA_947568875.1. Classification (NCBI taxonomy): domain Eukaryota; kingdom Metazoa; phylum Arthropoda; class Insecta; order Lepidoptera; family Noctuidae; genus Fissipunctia; species Fissipunctia ypsillon. The sequence goes on along the minus strand of OX387660.1, from coordinate 16,630,310 downwards.
TTGCTGCGCAGGTGGCGCCGCCAAATAAAGAGGCTACACAGGTAATGTGGTTACTACTGTTTTGATTAGCCCGTCAGACGTTCGCCTACTAGAAGCCGTTTGTATGTGAGCGCTCAACGGTTTTCACGATTATATTTATTGTCGTTTCAAGAGTATTTTGCTTATAAACCTATGAGGTTCATACGATATTTGAGAGGCTAAAGAAAGAAAGAAAAACGTCTTTTGGCACAGTACCGTACCGTACAAGGAACACATGAACAAATTAAAAACTAATTACATTAAATTAATATATAGGGTTAAGTGTACCTCACGGCCGCGCCAAAAGAATATAGGATAGGATTACGATAGTTTCTATTCTTGTTAGTTTGACTTCTAATGTTGCATCCTAATTATACCTTATTTTTACTCGACTGACCCAGAAGGAGGGTAATGATTTTCGAGGGTGTGTATGTATGTACATATTTATTTATGTCTATTTCTTTGACACGCTCTGTAGTCTAAACGGCTTGATGGATTGGTGTCGTTATATTCGTCTTAATTGTGGGAGTGACATAGGCTACATAATATTTATATTATATTGCATCTGCAAAAAAAACCCCAGACTGCGTAAAAAGTTTTTTTTTAATTTTTTTATTTGAGATAGGTTTGCTCTTGACTCTAGTCTAGGTCAGAGATGACAGAGACAAAGTCGACGATGGAGCGAGCTTACCCAGAAGAAGCCTGTTCACTCTCACTTTGAAGAGATCGGGGTTGTATGCGTTCGGAAACCAGTGTCGCTTCTGTCAAATTATCATTTCATTTGTACGGTATTTTCTGACCGACTGCTAACCACAGGTTACCATGTAGCCTAGCTAGGACACCAGATTCAATTCTGTTCATTGTTACTCTCTTTACGATTTATACCTGAATATTGTAAAATTTATTTATAATTCTTAATTAGAATATACAAGATAACACTAATATATATTATGTACAAGTATACAATAAAAAATATAAAAGGGGAAGAGCTTAATGGGCATACAAAAATTCGTCCGCATTGCTGTCAATGGGAAAAGTGCCCAAAAGGCTGGCAGCATTGCCATTGTTACAATAAATATTATTACGGACTGTACCACACTTAAAATATAATAATAATAAATAACAATTTAAAGAAAATATTATTATCTTTATTTAATTAAATACATATAAAATATATTTTTAAATATTAGATTATAAAAAGTATAAAAACATTAAAAAATATAAAAAATAGTAGCCCACCGGTATCGGGAACAGGGTCCAAGCTACCGGCCGTCAGGGCTCCAGAGAGAGGAACCTCCTAACAATGCGAGCCGTGTCCAGAAATAGGTACCGGTTTCTGAATCAAGCCCTTAATCCAGCTGCCCAACGAGAGCCTCCTTAGGTGTTGGTCGAGGCTCTTGGCAATTAAGCCATTGGCTGATACGACTATCGGCACAATGATCGCTGAGTCCACATCCCACGTCGACAACCTCGCGAGCCAAGTCAAGATACTTGATTTGTTTATCTTTCTCGGCTTTCACGAGGTTCCCGTCATGCGGGACAGTTACGTCAATAATCATTGCGCGCCGCTCTATTCGATCCACCACCACTATATCAGGCTTATTGGCAACAATAGTCCTGTCAGTGATGATGGATCGATCCCAATACAATGTGATATGTCCATTTTCGAGAACTGGGTCGGGCACATGCCTGTAGTACGGCACTTCCCATTCCACAAGACTGTATTTCAGAGCAAGTTGCTAATGGATAATCCTGGCTACAAGGTTGTGTCTATGCAAGTACTCTTCGTTAGCTAGACGAGAACACCCGGAGATGATGTGTCGGATTGATTCTCCCGGACGGTGGCATTCCCGACAGATGTCAACCGTGCCGTCCTTCACAATAAATCTCCGGTAATTGTTCGTCATGATAACTTCGTCCATAATTGCACAGACAAAACCTTCGGTTTCTCCAAAGTGGTCACCAAAACGCAGCCAGGCTACGGACGCTAGGAAATCTACATCGGGTTCATGTAGGGCCCGGAAAAAGCGTCCGTAGAGCTCCTTACTCTGCCATACCTCCAGGCGATCGTTAGTGTCAAGCACTACAGGCTTGCTTATTATTATTATGAATCTCCTCAGATCCAAGCAGTGCGCCGAGACCGCCCTGCTGGAGGGCGAGCTCATGCGGCGCAGCCTACAGTTCTACGCGTCCGTGTGCGCGCTGCTGACGGCGGCGCTGGACGCGGCGCGCGGCGGCGGCGGCGCGCTGGCCGACGCCTTCGCGGCCACGCCCGAGTGGTACGTCGAGGATATCGCCGAGTTCATGCTGTTTGCTGTGCAGTGAGTATCTTTCGTTTTACATTGGTATTCAATAATACTTCCAAATACGGAGCAGAATAGAACAGTTGAAGCACTGATGCGCCTTACAAATTGTAGGTCGCGCCATGCAGCGATTTATTACATCACAATACAACTGCTCTAAGACTGTCTTTGTGAGAAAAACTTGTGCCGTCAGGAACGAAGTTCCTTCTCATTCACGTATCATTTAAAACAAAAACAAAATGTTCGCAGCCGCCATCTTGGAATTATATTTTGACACACTATCGACTTTAGCACCTTCGAAAACAATGAAAACGATACCCATGATGAAAAATTTGAAAATTTTCGCTGCCCCTATTTTGGATTTACATTTTAACGACACTATCGGCTTTAATACCCTCGAAAACCATGAAAACGACACCCATAATGAACAATTTTAATATTTTCGCAACCGCAATCTTGGATTTTCAATTTGACCAAATTCACGCTTTCTCTCTCGAGATTCACTTTCTTTTCGAGAGAGAATGTCGCATGGAGGGGCATAACGCTTTTTCCTTACGTGACGATTTCCACCAGTCAACTCCTACCGCAAGAACTTCGTTCCGAAAACAGTATGTCCTAGAACCAAAAAATGTGACATCCACTAGGCCCCAACCCGGCCTGGGTCCGTGAGGTGAATTACGTCACTCTCTCAGATAGCGAAAGCCTAAATCCCAGCACTGGAAATTGATTATGACAAGCTGATTATATTTTGTCGATATTTCTCAATAAATTCAAATGGACCATCCACAAAGTTATTGAGTAAGTATTAAGCTTCCTAACAAAATCAACATCTCTTTTCAGATACGTCCCACAAATAGTGGCCGACTACATCGAAGACCCGATCATAACTTGGCTCCTAAGTGCCATATGCCACTCTCGACTCTTCAAAAACCCCTACTTAGTCGCTAAGATCGTGGAAGTACTGTTCGTGATTAACCTATCCGTGCCACTGAAGCTTAAAAATGTATACGAAAAGTTTATGGACCATCCGATGTCTCAGACAGCTCTGCCGAGTGCCCTCATGAAGTTCTACACGGATATAGAAACTACTGGACAGAGCACAGAGTTCTATGACAAGTTTACTATACGATTCCATATCAGTATTATACTGAAAGGGATGTGGGAGAGACCTATTCATAAACAGGTGAGAAATTTTGACTTCTTACTAAGGCCTTAGTAGGACGTGGTTTCGTAGACACCCATAGAGCGTCAATTTTGATCGTAATGTGGCTAGTAATACGGTATACAGTTTATTGCGAAACATGCATTACGTGCATACTCGTTCGAAAAATCATGCACCTTAAAAAGTATAGTTGATCGGCCTTATTGCTAAACCCTGTAATTCTGGAAATAAAGAGTTTTCCAAAAGTTTGTTTGGACAAAATGGATAAGTTTTCAGTTCCTAAAAGCTACGCTGCTATAATATTAAATTAATGTAATTTTCCTTTCAGGCTATAGTGAAGGAGTCTCGCTCGGGCCGTCAGTTCGTGAAGTTCATCAACATGCTCATGAACGACACTACATTCCTTCTCGACGAGTGCCTCACGGTATGTAATCAAATATTCTCTAGCTTATTTATAATGTGTTATTGAAAGTATCCAAAACATGTAAAACTTCATGTTCCTATTTTTCTTTGATTATTTATGACAATGTTTTTGTTATAAATCAGCATTCGCTGTCAATTGTTTGCTAAAAATATCCCATAGACTAAAAACGGTTTATAATTCAAAATAGGGATAATCCTCCCGTGTTTGAAAAATACATTGCAGTGTCAGTGGTCTTCCAGGCATGCATTTTAGGCCCTTGAAGTCAGGTTGCAACCCAGTTCTTGCTTGTTGGAATTGCCGCACATGCATTTTAGATTTCCGAGATGAATTTGCAGTTTTAACTTGTTAAATTTGATAGCTGATCTCAATCCATAAAACGGTTGTCCATATTAACTGTAAATTAATATTATCTTTATTTATAGTACCTGAAGCGCATCCACGAGGCGCAAGAGGGCGCGGCGAGCGGCTCGGCCAGCGCCGAGGCGCGCGCGCGTGCGCTGGCGCAGGACGAGAGGCAGTGCCGCTCCTACCTCACGCTCGCTAGGTAACACTGCAGCTTACTACTGCGGCCCCGATACCTTGTAATACTTATGTGCAATGCAAATAAAAATAATGGTAAAGTAATTCAATGAGGGATATATCCCTGACACCCGGTTATCAACACGAAAATAAAATTAGCTAACAAATTGTCAAACGCTCGTAAACGGCTGTGATTGGTTGAATGATTTATCAACAGCCAATAGCATCACTTGATGCGTCGATAATTTTCGTTCCAGGAACTGGGCGTAAGTGATTAATAACTTCGTTGTTTTGCTATAAGAACAACCGAAGGATGGGTATTGGCTGTTCTTACCAAAAAGGTGGCTGCTGATCATGTCATTTGATGACGCTAATTTGGCCTTGTGATAAACACGTGTTGTGGCCATTTTTCAAGTGTCACTGCCAAGTGTCAATTTTCGCGTTAAAGCGACAAGACTTAAACGTTTTTGGTATTCCGAGCCTAATAATTACGTTCCAATTTTTACGCCAACCAAGTAAATATTTATGTTATTGTTTTTTGCAGAGAAACCGTGGACATGCTGGAGTATCTGACAGTAGAGATCAAGGAGCCGTTCCTGCGCGCCGAGCTGGTGGACCGCCTGGCGTCCATGCTCAACTTCAATCTGCAGCAGCTGTGCGGGCCCAAGTGCAAGAACCTCAAGGTAATAATGTTATCCTCTCTTCAGAAACCATAAAATGGAGTTGTATTGATGACTTTAATTATTATAATTGTGTAAATACATACATTTTACGGTCGCGAATCATATTTTGATCAACGTACAACCTAATACTGACTTGCAAATTGCAAAAAACGTAAGAAAATTTGAATTTCCCGGGCTACCTGGCGCTTTCGCCTTAAATTGTCAAATAAAAAACATCTTTAGGGTGATTGCAAAATTAGAAGTTTGGATTTAATTATTCAAATAATCAAATAAAAGCACTCAGTTTTGTAAGTGGCACTACAAATTGGCGCCCGTAGGTATGTTTTCTGAACCATGTGTTTAGAATTGTATTAGACTTTTGGAACAGACTATAGTGTGTATTATTGTCGATCTGTTGCGAAAAGGATAGCGCAATTCGGCGTGTTTAGCTCCAGCTAACACGTCACACCATGTCCCACAACCATAAAAACCTGTTTCAACAGCTTATGCAGTTTTGCCAATTTTAGAGACACAATCACATGGATATCTGCACCAAAGTTAATATCGTCTACATCTTATTTACAACACATTGAGCAACATTGCAATGAGAAATCTCGTGATTGCGGTTTTAAATGTTTATGTTACTAGTTTCTTAATTTATAAAATGCTTACAGCAACAATGCCCCACAAAACCGTTTTCACAGTTTGTCTATGGGAACAGACAAAACAAAGAGTTAATTTTAATTAGGTTTTTACTACAGCTCTTGGCGATGCTTTTATGACCTCGTTTTTGTAATAAACCCTCTACAAATTTATCCATTTGGTATGCACAGGTCCGTCGGCCTGAGAAGTACGGTTGGGAGCCGCGGCGGCTGTTGAGTCAGCTGGTCGACATCTACCTGCACCTCGACTCGCCGCAGTTCCACGCCGCGCTTGCCGCCGACGAGGTAACTTATTACACACTTATTTTACACTGAACAGAGCCGTCATGGTGATTCAGCATATGGTTCAAAATCGCCTGACACTTCACATGACACCTCACTTTTTGGGCCATACTACACGGGTGGTTCTCCCGCCGCGGGAATCCGCGCGAGAAAGCTGCCGCAGCCACCAAACTACACGGAATGCGGTTTATCGCCGTCTTTTGTTCATTACTCAAGATGGATCCGCCAATGATCACTGCTCTTGCAGCTCTTGCAATTAATAGAAACTGCTATCGTGTAGTTTGAAGGAGCGGTTATCAGCAGCGGTTTGACCTTGCTGCGGTCGATTTTCTCCCGCCCGCGAACCGCGACGGGAAACAGCGTAGTGTAGTTGGCAGCATACAACTTTCATATTAAATTCTATCTAGTGCGGTTCAGGAGCGGATTCCCGGGGCGGGAGAACCGCCTGTTTAGTATGGCCCTTTGACTTAACCGACTTGTTGCGGGGCACGCGATTTTTTTTTCTGGGTGGCGTATGACACGTGGGTCGTGTCAATTTTAAAATTGTTATAACTAGCTCAAATTGCATGTTGGAAGATTTATTCAGCGCAAAATATTCATTATTTTGCAAGTAGTTCATGCCTACAACCTTCGTTTCTGGATATTTTGTGAATTTGAATTTTTTAGGGGTTGACAACCTTTTTTAACTTGTGGATGACACTCTTTTTTACTGTGTGGGTTTTAAATCATGTTGTCGAAAAATACTTTCTATTAAATAACAAATATGTAAATAATAGCACTCATCGCGATCGCTCACAAACAAATTGGATTTAATTCTAAAAAAATGGAATATCATTTCTACGTTACATATGGGGTATAAAAAGACACATCACATACCCGGTAAGTACGCATACTGGGCAGTATACCCGTTAACTACGCATACTGGACAGTATGCGTTGTTAACGGGTATTTGATGGGCATCAAACTAAGTAACATAGGGCAAAAATTATTGCTGGGAAACTACTTTCTTTTTTTGGTGTGAAAAATCACTTTTTATGGTAACATGCAATGTAAAACGCGCAAAACGTAGTGCTTACGGTTGCATACAACAGTATAGGGGTCGTGCCGGTATTTAAAGTACAGTTATAACGTTTAAATCAGCTTTCATTAAAAAAAAGTAAGTAATAAAAAGTTGGAACTCTGACCTTCAATATTTCCGTAACCAGAAGGTTCCCAGGTATGGTCCAGAACAAAAAAAAAATATCGCCATGATGGGAAGAACATGTAACTCTCGGGTTTGTTAACTGTCTTTTTACACCCGATATAATAATTAAAAATAATAATTTCACACTGGTACATTTCCCCATAGAATACTCAGCATAGCTAAATTATATTGAGAAGTTTCCGCGGTAACTTAGGTATCGTAGAATAGTCATTCTCCCCGAATACATTAGTAAATATCAATTAATCATATACCTTATTTTTTCCAAGTTACGGTTCTTGATTCTTCGATATTTGCAAACGTTAATATTCGGTGAAAATTTAATTGAATAAAAACCAAAGTTTTTCAGGGTGATTTAGCTGTACAGTACATATTTAAATAAATGAAAAACAAAAATAGTACAAAAGGTTTGTAACACCTGCATAAAACAGTCACGGTTCCTCCATTTCAAGGAAAAGACGTAGAAAAACACGTAGTTAGCCTCTTAAAACAACGTATTCTTCCGTTTACAACTGATGTCTGATGTCAACTAAACTTAGTCAAGTCTAATCAAGTCAAAAAAGCATAAAAAGGACATTTTCTTTTACACACGGCTGATGGCACGACAGGCGTGCCCCGATATATTTGTTCGCCGCCACAGCTAGAAGTTTTCGAAAACGGGAGCCGCAACGAATCGGTTAAGATAGATCGATAGAATACTCTTTATTATGAAACACCATAAAAATTACAGATATAAATGTAGAAATTACCGTGTAAATGCCCTGCTATTATAAGAGTGCGTGGTAAGGTAACTCGGTGAAATTGCTATTTATAGTAGTTTATCGCCCTTGCTTTTGTTATGGACATGTCAAAATTCCTGACAAATCTATTACTATATAGAAAATTTTCCCTTCTCCTCGCAACCCCTCTCAATTGCTCAGCGAAATCGTTCGTGTTCCGACTTCCGACTATAAAGGAAATATAGGTAGACTGACTGCGCACAATTCGAATCCTGAATGTGAGTTTGCGGTTCTTAAAATTTTATACTTATCCTTCCGTTTTCAGAGATCATTCCGCAAAGAGTTATTCGAGGAGGCTTCAGTGCGGCTAGCTAAGTCGTGCATCAAGACGCCCACAGAAATAGAGCGCTTCAAGTCGCTCGCAGACAATGCATATCAAATCGCAAGTATGTTACATATTATTGAAAGCGTTCATAGAATCCTATTTTATCTGCCAGTGACATATAAGTGTCTTCGCATTTGGGCTTAGTTGACGTCACGTTGCCGCCGCTTGGACGCTACGCTAGCGTCACGTAGGCGTGATTTGATCGAACGTTGCGTTGACGCAGCGTCAACGTGGCATTTGTAGTGTATACGTTTATTTATTTATTGGATCGCTAACAGAGGCTACACAATAGGGATGATGAACAACATTCTTTTTTGTCCGTCAGGTAGATTATTAAAAAATATTGGTCACGTATTTCTTCTTTTTTCACGTAATCAAAAGATTACGGCGATACATTTAGTTAAAATGTGGCATGACGTCACGCCTTGCTAGATTTTATACTGAGTTGTGACGTAGCTAGCTCCCACGCCCCAACTTTAATGCATTTTATCTAAGTAATTTTTTTATTAAATATGATAAAGCAAAAATACGTGTCTGATATTTTTTATTATTATCTGACTGACGGATTAAATAGATTTTTTTTTTACCCAGGCATCATCCCTATTACATGCATGTTAACATAAACAGGCACGAATATACGAACAGGCACGAATAGCGCACACTTGTGCGCTTGCAATTATAGGAGACCACATCATTCACTTATTATCTAGGTTGGTACATCAAGTTTGACAAGGACGAAAACATTAAAATAAATAAAAATACAATACATACGCCTCTGCTAGATGCGAAGGGTGCTTTACAATTCACCATTTTATTGATTACCCTCAATTATATCACCATTTAGTATATTTGAAGATACATAACAGCATTGCATTGTTTCAGTATCCAATCAACAGAAAAGCGACGAATTCGCTGACGCTCCCGAAGAATTCAGGGATCCGCTCATGGACACGCTAATGACTGACCCAGTTTTATTACCCTCTGGGAAGGTGAGTAGACGTCGGTCATCTATAGGCCAACCGCATAACTGAGACGTTGCCTGAGGTAGCAGCGCGGTGAGGGAGGGTTGTGGTGACGTGATGCGAGAGCTCAGTGATTCGTCAACTTGTGACAACTATCACTCCTCCCTCACCGCACTGCTACCTCAGGCAACGTCTCTGTTATGCGGTCGGCCTATAATAGTAGTCGGGCTTAAATATGACATCAAGCTAGAATGAGACTGTCACATAGGTATGACTGAAAGAGACGACGCTCTACAAAATCGAACTTGTTCAAAAACTCGTTGCCATATTTAGTCGGGTACAGTCCGCGAGGCCTAAGCTGAGCTTTGCATTTGTGTGTGCACATAGATAGCGTAGGCGTCAAGTCGGCCGAGAGCGCGACGCGTCTGTGCGCGTCGTCTGACTCTATTTTTGGTAATCACTCACACAAATACAAAGCTCAGCTTAGGCCTCGCGGACTGTACTATAACTATAATGTACACTACCGTCGAAAAGTTTAGAAGCACACCTGTCGTCAAACAAAACAAATGAATACCGACTATAGGCGGCAAAAATTAGCAATAAACTATCGTTTTACAAGCTTTTACGATTGTTTACATAAAAATAAAAGGATTGTTATTCCACATTCATGAAGTTTTAACTAACTCCTTAGTTTTGACAAAACACGTGTTTTATGTCTTAATCCGTCGGTTACTTTATTGTTGCAATGTGGTTTTATTGATAATATTTGGTGGTTTTAATTTTTTAAGACCCTGTTTAGTCCATTTGGAGCATTAGCACGTGAAAGTTGTGATATTAACATTGTCGGTATTCGAAAGATATCGACGACTCCTTTGACCTTATTTTTTCATATGAAAATGGCAAAACGCAAGCAAATCACGCACGAACAGAGAAGCGCTATTTGTACTCTACGTGAGGAAATACGTAATGTGGGTGTTACTATAAGTACACCTCTGCCTAACCCTTCGGGGAAACAAGGCGTAATGTTATGTTATGTTATGTGAGGAAATACAGTGAACGTCAAATTGCAGAAAGGTTCGGAATCTCTCGTAAAGGTGTCCACTATACCCTTGTTAGAAAACGAGAAACTGGGAAAAATGAAGATAGAAAGAGATCTGGTAGGCCCAAATCCATAAGGCAAGATGACAACTTCATCAGGATTTTCTCTAAACGGAATCGACGCTTAACTGCGCTACAAATCACCGCAGCTCTGAATGAAACGTACGCCGGTCAAAAGGAGAGAGGGCTTCAGAGACATGTGCCTACTATCGAACATGGTGGAGGTAATGTCATAGTTTGGGGGTGTTTTGGCAACAATAAACCCGGAAATCTTGTGAGGATCACCGGAAAACTAAACAAGGAAAGTTACTCAAAAATTCTCCAAAATTCCGCCGTACCCAGTGGACTAAATCTAATTGGTCCTGGATTTATTTTCCAATAGGATAATGATCCTAAGCAAGTAAGCATTCTTCTAAACTGTGCCAGACCTTTTTGAACAAGAAAAAAGATGAAAAAATCTTAAACATCATGCAATGACTTTTTCGAAACACCTGATCTTTCTTCCATTGAGCTTGTTTGGGATGGACTCGATAGAAGGGTGAAAAATCGTTCTCCTCCGATCTCAGAACATTTGTGGAAGCTATTCTAGCGAATGGAACAATTTCGATGAAGATTATTTTAATTAATAAATTAATAGAATGCCTAGAATATGCGAGAAGCTAATAAAGTAAAAAGGAAGACACTGATGAAGCTAAAATTTAATTTAATTTTATATTGTATGTAAAATTTTTGTTCTGCTTAAATTAGTTTTTGTTTATATATTTTTTTTTTTATCAATACATTGAAATTGAAATGACTTTGTTTTGTTTTATTTGATTTTACCTTGCTGCTTCCAAACTTTTGGACGGTAGTGTATGTAGTTATTTACATAGTTTTGAGAAAATTATTGGAGTAGGTTTTGATCATCAGTTGTATTTGTATTATGATCTTATTGGATTCGAATACATAATTTTTTTAATGAACCTCAACAATGTTTTCAGATAATGGACCGGTCGGTGATCTTGCGTCACTTGTTGAACAGTGCCACCGACCCTTTCAACCGACAACCTCTCTCTGAGGATCAGCTACGTCCAGGTATACTCATATTTATTACCTAAATATAACAGTAATGCACACTGAATGTGTGGAGTTAAGTTTCGAATGCCTATATATCTGAGCCTAAGCTAAATGTTGAATGTTTCAGCAACTGAGCTCAAAGAGAAGATCATCCAATGGCAGCGCGAGAAGAAATCGACGTCGTCGTAATCGTCCGCGGCCAACCTAAAGTCTGATGTATATAACGTAACCCATATATAAAGACTAGCGGACGGATTTTTCCGCCTTTGATGGGACTATTGTCCGTATGCATGAATGTGAGATTATTCCATGTATGTTATTCAGTGCGAATGTTTCGTGAAGTTGAAACAACGAGTATTGTCACGTTTCCGACCTTAACGGATCATTTTCATTTTACATACAGGTGTTAATTTAATCATTACTTTGATTTCGTATTGTCACAAAATTCTTCCATTAGTATTACCCATTGTGACAAGAACCAAATTTTATCTTAACCACCACTAAATTAATATATTTTACAACTAAATTAAAGCTTTAATGTCTTCACGGAGTATTGAACTTGGCATCTATTTTTAGCTTTAACACAAACAATGCACGTGAGTCTCGAAATTTTATATCATTACATTACACGAAATTAATTAAATTAAAATCTAATAATAAAAAACTTAAATTAACATCTGTATCATTATTTAACCTATAAACTTTGGCGTCGTGGAACGCTAAATACGAATGTTTATTGAAATTGCCATCACATGTAGATGTAAAGGCCTAAATTCTAAGATACAACCAACATGACATTTCTGAGTATGATAGGTGCTCTTGTCTCGACCCCAAGACTTGACGAGTATGAAACATGAGCACAACCTTAGAGTATTTGGTGTGAAACTTGCAAGCTGGACGTCTTTCTGCATTTTATAGGAAATCTCTGTAACGAAAATCGTGAGCAAGTAATAGCGATTTTAGATTGGTTAGTCCTGCATTAGTTTAACTAATGGTTATACATTAGGATATAAATATATAAACATAGGAATTGTATGGAATGTTGAAGACTTCTTATTTTTGTGCAAAATGAAAAGTAGAAAAATGTATTTAATTATATTATGGATTTGATTACTATTTGATTATAGTGATATTATGTTTAGTCTGTTAGCAAACATGATTTTTGTATTATCATTTAATACATTGTGATTTGTTCCTTTATAACTTTAGTTATGATTTGAAATGGATTTTCACTTGAGAATTAGGGAATAGTATTCATTATAATATCATTAGCATAAATCAATTAATAGTATAATTAGAATCAGTAACGGCCTGTCAGTATCCTGCAAGGCAAGAAACACGCGGATGTTATGTCCATTCGACTTCTATGATGATGATGGCAAACTTGAAACATGCATAATATGTTTCATCAGAGTGGGCACCAGAGTTCAAGTGTGAACTAGCGCACTATCAAGGCGTCGCCTGTATCAGAATCTAGTATGTTTATTACATGTATCTCAAGTTTATCATATTTCTCCAGTCACTGCCAATATATTCAAAGTAGTTTTTAGAACAGGCATTCCTGAATGAAATCCATTTCTTCAAATTACATGGTCTCACTTGTATGATAATTTGACTTGTAATTTATCATTATATTATGAAGATTCTATATTATAGAGGTCTCCTATGTTGATTATATCAATAAAATTAAATAAATGGAATTAATATTGTTTTTGTCATCGCAATAATAAACAAAGTATTCATTCTTCATGAATTATATTTGACTAAATTTTATTCTTTAACTAGCTAAATAAATAAATTATTGTCAATTCACAATTAAGAGATTTCATTGTATTCAAATTACAAAAGTACTGCAACCACAATATTCTTTACTTTAAAAATCTTGATAAACATCAGTAGCTCTTAAACATTATAAGAGGTAGATAACATTTAAAATCAGTGTACATGTAATATAATTTATAAAACTAAAGCAAAGTCACAGTGTAGGCATTCGGATCTGATATGATTACCTTATTTCTTGTTTGACTACATTCATACTTGAAATTATTCAGACTCCATTCTAGAGAATAATAGTTAAAGCCAGTAGTGCTACTTTTGTATTCATAACAATTTCAATCATTTGTTATACGTTCATTGTCAGCAACTTATGTATCCACAACTATGCTGCTGTGAGGTTCATAACAAAGCAATTTCAATATTATGATAATCAGATTTATCATAACAAAGAATAAAAAAGAAAATTTTGACCTTATACACTACTTCCGCTCACATTTTAAGGATAACTAAGCACAAACTAAAATCATTATCATGTTAACCAAGATATTGTAACTTTTTATTAATATTTCTAATACCTACTTATCTTTCAAAATGATAGGCCTTGAAACAATGATGCTTGTGCTTATTTATTCTTCAATTTTCTTTCTCTTAGATTACAACAAAAATATACAAATTTCAATATTATGACTAACAAAACTGCTCAGTCACTCTAGCAACAATAATCCAAAAGGTCATTCTTGTACATTTATTTCATAAGCTCAAAAAAGATTATGAAGCATTAATTCTGTTTTCTACTTTATTGATTAGAAACAGTCAATATTTCATCGGAGAAGGAATGGAAGACGATAAGCAAACAAACATGAGATCATGTATAGCATGCCAAAATAAAAGTTAAGCCTGGCTGTTTGCCTCGGTACGTATCTCATTGTCTCAGGGCTTCTAAACCTTCTTTCTATTTCGAAAGCTCTTGGTAAAGTCAGCATAGGAATTAAAAACCACAAGGAACAGCGCACAGAAGCTACCACAAACATAATATAAGGAGTAAATAGTAAAAATGCATACAACAAGTATGAAGCAGTCCTCCCAATCAATATTGCTAATGTCACAATTTCTGCTTTACTGTCTGCCTCAAGGTCTCTTGTGTTGTTGCTATGTAAAATAGCCTCTGTATTAAGGGCAAGTGGTATTGCATAGTAAATTATGGGCCAGTCCACCCTACCAGTCTGAGCTAAGAAAGCAAAAACCACAGACACTGGTCCAAATATGACTAAAACTAGAATATCACCAAGAGCTATATACTTCAGTCCAATACCACCAGTATATAAAAATGATGAAGATAATCCACCAAAATATACAAGAGCCAAATGCTCCATACGGGCTGGAGATAAAATGACAAGAGGAACAAATGAGGCACATCCAGCTAGATATAATATAGCACCTAGGGAGACCACCTCATCTATACTCAAAATATGATCAACAAGGGTTCTGTCATCAGATTTACGGTTATCTATCCCTTTTACAAAATCAAAGTATGTATTGACAACATTGCCTGCACCATGAACTGGAATAATTGTACATAAGGTCAATAACAAGGTGCACCAACTGAAGCCACTGTCGCCGGGCAGACGGTACGCGAGCGCAGCCCCCAGCAGAGTCGGCAGCAAGCTTGCACTCAATGACCATGGACGCAACGCAAGCACATAAGTTCGCACTTTCATAAGCGGATTTCGAGTTGGCAATGTTTCCTCTTTCGGTTGTTGTAAGAGGTTTCCTTCGACGTTTGGTATGTCCATATCTTCAGTTTTCTTATTGTGATCCATTTTGATGAGATGTAAAACAAACCACTGTCCACGAAACTTGAGTGAACTTAAATCATTGTTATATTCATAAATGAGATGGTGGTTAGACTCATCATCGAACTACGGGCAGATTAAAACTGTTTGCACATAATCCCGTTATTATTGGTACCGGTGATGACCAGAGAAATCTTAAAATAAATTCTGTAAACCGAAAGTTGATCTGTCAACTAAACTGTCATCTTGACATCTGTCTACACCCAAACTATATAATCTGTTTCATAGTGTTGTTCAACGTGTTAATAGAGTTCTTGTCTCCAAGTTCGGTTTTTAAACGTGAGTATATATCAGTCAGTTTAGAACGTGTTCTCTAAGAATAGCAATTCACACAGCATCAGTATCACCTATGATAGCGCTTAAATTACATTCATCTCGGATTCTCGGGTGAGGCGATTGACTTTTTAAACTAGGAACGAATATTCCAATCACAGGTATTATTTCTTGTTTTGTTATTGCATATTTTACTTCCTTAAAATAGGAAGCGACATTCATGTTTTCCGAGATCCTTCATAACTAAAAATAAAACTATCGGTTGTATGTAACAACTGAGCAGCAGAATTAAAAATTAGCCAAGTAAATTACCGCGGGCGCGGTAATCACAGTCGGGGTTTACAACCCAATAACATCATTGTTATGATTCGGTTAAAATAAACACACAATCATGTCATTAACAAGGTCGTTGGTAAAATAGTAAGCAGTAATAATGGTTGGAGACAAATAGTATATTATTATTAAAATTAAAAGGAGAAGAGCAGGTGCTCTTTGTTTATTTTATTTATGTCCGGATAAGTAGATCGCTAATTAATTAAACGTCGGGTAGGTATTTACTGTTAACAGTAGGTATAGGTACCGTGAGACGATTCGAAGTATTTTTTTATTTACTATCACACAGATAGAGTATTGAATAAGGAAGACTAATTAAATAGAATACTGTCATACGTTTTAACCTAATGAGCCAGACAGGAACGAACTACGAAAGCGCCCGCGGCGCGCGTCTCTTGTGACCGCGAAACCAACTCTTGTAGCATTCTTCGACAGTCTCTTTTCGGTAAGGTAAATTAATAGGTACCTACCTAACACGTACAGTTTTTTTTTTACATTTAGTGTTATGTATTTGGTCGACTTAAGGATTTCGCATCATTTTTCAAAAACTCTCAGAGAAATTATAATTCAAATTACTTTTAGGCTCTCAAGAAGGCTTGTTTCGTTTCGCCTACTTAAAAAATAAAACAATAAAGAAAGCTATGTATGGGTCATTTTCACAAAAAGTGTACACTGTTTTAAATATGTCGAAATTTATTTTTTTGTTTAGTTCGCTTTTTTTTCATTACATTCACAAGTGGTATTCTTTGCAATATATGAAAATAATAATAGAACACCTTATTCTGTAGTATTTAATTAAATATAGGTAATTTAATGCCTTTGGGAAACAAAAATTCTTCCATTCCGCAACTATAAGCTATCGATTATAGAAATAAAATAAAACACGCTTTGATTTAATCAACTGGTATTATTTATTAGTAATGGTTTGTACTTCAATATACAATAAAGAAAAATAAAATCACTAATAAAAAACATACATTTTTATCAATTTATTTTCCATTACGTTACTTTTTGGACGAAATTAGTTAAATTCTTTTTGGTAATTTACTCAATTAGGAAACAATATAGGAACTCTTTTTTAATTTATATTCATCAAATTATTACCCTCTAAATTACAAAATTTGATGACAATTAGATGGGATTTCGCTCTAAAAATTATATTTAAATCTAAATATAAAATAGGACAGTCACGGAATTGACTGTTCCAGTAACGGATTAGAATTATTAAGATTATTGTACATTAACAAGAAGACTTGAAAATATTGCATATACAAAATATTGCAAATTGTATACAATATGAACAGTTTTTGCTACTGAAACCTATGTAATTCAACATTATCATGAATAATATATATATATGAAAACATTATCATGTTTACTCCAAAGCTATAATTGCACATTGTCAAGAAAATGTAATCAAATAATTAAAATAATTATAAAAACATTTTCGACATAAAAAAAAAACAATATTATTATTACTGAAGTGCAGCCACCTTATACAAAACATTGGCTTAAGAGCGTTTACGCCTTGCGGCATTTTATACAAACTTTCAAGTTCTTTTTTTTTCGAAATGACGTAACCGATTTTAATGAAACTTGGTACGCATAAATGGGCTACATAGGTCTAAAAATTTATCAGAGAAAATTTAGGAAATCTCTTAAAAAAATATATTTGAAAATTTCTGTTTGTATGGAAAATTTAAAATCGGATTAATTTAGCTGTAACACACTATTTTTGGAAAATATTCTCTGATAAGTTTTTAGACCTATGTATCCCGTTTATTATGCGTACGAAATTTCCTTAAAATCGGTTCATTCAATCCGAAAAAAAGGACTTTATATTTTGTATGAAATGCCGTAAGTCGTTATTATTATTACACCTATATTTAAATCAACATATATGAATGAAAACAACATTATAATATTACCTATTCTAAAACTATAATTGCACATTGTCAAGAAAATGAGATCAAATTATTACCAATTCATTATGTTCTTCACCAAAAGAACAACGCAAGAACAACCATTTTTGTTACGTACCTGAAAAAGAAATATTAGGTAGGTACTCATGTCAATATTATTAAAATGCATACATTTTCTTCGAACTTGTGTCATTTGAGCATATGAACATTTATAATTAATAATTTCTGAACATTAGAATTCTTATTCACAGTCACAAAGTGACATGAATATAATGTACCATCTTCCTAAGAATTCCATTCCGAAACTTTTTAGTTCCAATTTTACGTTACCTGCGTTTTGGTAACGGAAGGGAAGTATCGGAAGTCTACCTTTAAACATTTTTGTTTAATTTATTTTTAACTAACACATCAGACCAACAAGCTTGGTATTAAATTGGGTTCACTGAAAGTTTATAAAGATTTTAAAATAATTTGCAAGAAATAAAATTGTAGTACTTACTTCGAAATTGGTTGCGGTTGTGGAATATCAAAAACGGACCGTTACTAAAGTGCGTGTTTCATCGTCTGCTGGTCGCGGTCAAAATGGACGAATCATTGTGGTACAGCCAATGACAGCCTTACAAATGTTGTTATTAACAAAAAATATGCATAAGTGGTAGTTTTAAATGCGATCTTACGTAAAAAATGGGGTTTCGGAAGGGAATTTTCCACCTTAGCTAATTTATGTCCTCACACAAATACAATTATTTAAATATTTTGTGTAATGTTACGCTGCTTCTGCAATTATGAAAGAAATCGTAAACAACTATACTTTCCGAAAAATCAATCACATTAGTATTAATAAGTCAACAAAATATATAAAAGTTATGTTATTTTACTGTAATTGATAGTGGGACAGCGCTAAAATAGGTACCTTCTACTAGTATTTTTGAAAATTACGGTAATATTACTGTATTTTTATGTAGCAACAACATATAATATTGTTAAAAACTAACCATAGATCCATATTTTTAGTGTTGTTTTTCTTAAATGTGGAAATTATTCGTTAAATATTTATCAAAAGTTGTGGGACACTCCCGAAACCCGAATGTACACTTTTTGTGAAAATGACCCGTATATCGCACTAGTCACGAGATCACAAGGTTGGCAAATAATTTAAACTGTCACGACATCGTTCTTATGAAAATGTAGGAGCGAGGGGTTCTTAAATGGGTCGCTTCCTAATTTTCCTATGTATTTATGTGGGGCATAAAACTGTAGGAGAACTTGAGAGATGACACATTCGATGTATAAAATAATAATTCACGCTGATGGATGTACTACGTACAACGTATTTAATTGAATAAATGTACTTAGACAAAATAAACGTCAGACATGCTAAATACCAGATGGTTCAAAATTCAAAATGACTCACGGTTTTTTTGTACAGAACGCCAGCACATCAAGCTACTACAATCGGTCAAATTTCTTTAATAGATTTTCGACTGTATTGCTAAAGCATTAGGTTCAAGGTTGATTGGGAAAATTTGACAGTTTCGGGTAGCTTGATGTGCTGGCGTCCATACATAACCAAGTCGTTACCGCTTTTAAAAGATTTTTGGAATGAAAATGCAGATAATTCACTACAAGCTTTGAGTTGTACTTACAGTAAAAAGGCATTACAATTATTTAGGTTTCTTTTTATTTGAATTAAGCTTAGCTTCTATTAATTTAACCCAGTTTTCGTATTGCTCATTATCTTCTTCGTTTAATTCATCACAGAACTTGTCAATATCCTCGTCTTTAATATCTTCCTCATTTTCTTGAGAAGATTCTCCTTGGTTAGTTGGTTTTTGTTGAATTGGGGGATTATCAACCTCAACTGGTTCATTATCGTCATCGTTAAATATTATTATTTTATTTTTCTTTACATTCCCACCTTCGGTCGACTGTGATTTATTTTTCTTTTTTCTTTTAACTTGATTCTTCTCAGAAGTTATAATTGCCTCTTCAGGCTTCGATTCATTATTTGTATCGCTACATTCGGGCTTAGTTTTTTTATTCTTCACTCGTTTGCTTTTAACCACTAAGCCGGGCTCACTAGCAGTGCTACCTGATTTGCTTCTTTTGCCCATGATCCTGAGAAAGAAGAGAAATTATTTTATTTGGTAGTTTCTTCAATGTGACACTAATACCTACATCCTGCATAAGTGCATAATATGCCCGATTTGCTTACACCCGAAAGGGCAGAAGACAATTAACAACAGTCAATACTGTTAAGCTTCTCGTAAGACTCGTTTCCTCCTTACTTACATCCCACTACGAGATAATCGTGATTTTTTTACGTTCATTATGTCTGTCCTATCCTACATTCCTACTGCACCATTTTTACCGAGTTGGCACACGAAATGTCTGAAAAACAAAACGGTGGCAAGATAATTCTGGGTAAAAGCACATTATATTAATTACTGTCGTCGACTCGATGAAGCGTTTTGATTGTAAATAAAGTTGATTAATTATTTTGACAAATGACAGAACTCTTACGTCAGTGCTCTTATCACTATTTTAGACTCGGCTTGAAATACTAGAGTAATTGCTGGTGACTACTTTGAGTTTATTGCAGATTGTCTAATTATTTGGCTCAATCAGAGAAAAAGAACATACAAAGTGCGCGAATGTTTACATGTGCAAACAAAAAAAAAAACAATTGGAACCTGTCATCGTAAAACTAATATCAGCTGAAGTTATTTATTAGCTGTAAGTCAGTTAATCGTTGAAGTGTTTGATAAACACATCTGCCACTCGATGAGATAAGGAATACAAACCTACCTTTACGTAATAATTTAGACGAGGCCGATGCGTTCGCATTGCTACCAGACGAGACCACCCGCTTCTCTGCGGGCTGCCGTGATTGAGCAATCGATACAAATTGCCGCGCGGTTTGAGTCCTCTTTTTTAACATCGAATTTTTTATTTTATCCAACAGCAACATGGCTGAGAAGAGTTATATTTTGGGTATGGATATTGGAACGACTTCAGTGAAAGTTTGTGTTTACGACCCTAACGCGAAAGAAATTGTTGCTAAACAAAATAAGGATACAGCAGCAAACATACCGAGTGACCAAGGTATTGAAGGTAACAAGCAAGATGTGCCAAAAATAGTATCAGCTGTTCACTATTGCATCTCCCGTCTTCCGAGAGATGTATTACGAAATGTGACAAAAATTGGGGTGTGTGGACAAATGCATGGAGTTCTGTTGTGGAAGAAAGGGTACGTTTTAACATTACTGAATTTTATATATCTACCAGTTACTAGTATCTACCAGTTAAATTTACTTTATTTCGTAGCTTTTGAAAATTTTATATTTACTCGAGATTGTTTTCTTTTGCCTATTTTCTTTATCTTTAGTTGTGTGCTTTCACAATCATGTTAAATTAATTAATGGGTCCTATGACTCCTGCCAGTCGAGTACCTTCTTCACAAATGTTAGTACTGTTGTAAGAAATAGATTACTATCATTTAAGTAATGAATGCATTTTTGCTTTTGTTTAGTGCTTGGGAAAAGGTTGAAAAAGATGGAGTAGTAATGCGATTTGAGGCGAAGAGAGAAAATATGTCGGCGTTGTATACCTGGCAAGATATAAGATGCAAACCAGAATTTTTAGCTTCACTCCCAAAACCTGATTCACATCTGAATTGTTACTCGGGATACGGGTGCGCGACCCTTTTGTGGATGCTTAAACACAAACCCGAAAAACTCTTAAATTTTCAATATTCTGGAACAGTTCAAGATTTTGTTGTTACCATGCTTTGCGATTTGGAGGCACCAATTATGTCTGACCAAAACGCTGCAAGTTGGGGCTATTTTAGCACTGAAAATAATGAATGGAATATCGATATTCTACAGTCAGTCAACTTCCCAGTAAGACTTTTACCTAAAATTAATAAAAGTAGAGAATTTGCAGGAAAGTTAAATGCCTCTTGGAATGGGATTCCTGAGGGAACACCTGTGAGTGTTGCTATGGGCGATTTGCAATGTTCTATCATTGCTACACTCGAAAGTCAAGAGGATGCTGTATTAAACATATCAACTTCTGCTCAACTAGCGTTTGTTGTGAATAACATGTCAGATCTAGGCTGTAAAACAGTTGAGCATCTACCATATTTTCACAACACATATTTGGTTGTTGCTGCATCTTTAAACGGAGGCAATGTGTTGGCCACGTTTGTCAAAATGCTCCAACAATGGATGCTTGAACTAGGATTTCCTACGCCACAGTCAAAGGTATGGGAAAAACTAATTGCTTTGGGTCTAGAAGCACAGACATCAAGTATGAGTATAATTCCACATTTACTGGGTGAAAGACAGTCACCAACAGCTAAAGCTTCTGTGGAAAATATCGATCTTTCTAATATACATTTGGGTAGCGTATTTAGAACACTCTGTGAAAGTTTAATACAAAATTTACACCACATGATGCCTAAAGAAATATTGCGAATTGCCAATGTTAAGAGAATTGTTGGAAATGGTTCGGGATTATCCAGGAATGCTGTATTACAAAGAGCTGTGGAGCATTATTACAGTTTACCACTGGAATTTACATCAGGGGGAGATGCAGCGAAAGGTGCCGCTATTGCAATTATATAAGTTGTTTATTCATTATTAATCTTTTCTCGATATTATCATCTGTTATAAAATAATTTATCTAATATTCCACCACTTCTAACCACTTCGTTAAGACGCAAGGTCACGTAAGATAATTCCCATCCAAAAAAAAAGTCCTAAGCCGCGTTAAGTAGCAAGCAACTGTAAATCACGGTTTTAAGAAACAAGCACAATTTTGAGAATTGAAAATTCATATCGACTTCCATTATTCTTGGATCATGTCGTTTTACATACCTACTCTACAATATCGATATTTATTCCGGATACAAGTCCCATTAAACATTTCGTATGTCGTAATTACAGAAACAATTAAAAAGCCATTATGTCTCGCGTAGACCTGCGTGTCCGGCAGTCGAGTTATTAATCAAAATATAATAATATGATGAGGAACGTCTTCAATTTATTATAACATTCATAGGGAATAATTTCCGTATTTTATGAGACAGATCATTCCATTTGTTTTACTATTATCACGTAAGCTATTTGCATTTATATGCAGGAGTAACGCCAAAAACAGAGATCCATGCAGCTGTAGCCTGTGTATTTAAGTAAACTAGTAAACTATCGAGTAAACTTTTCCATTATTTCTTTTTTTTTCCAACTTTTTAACTTTATTGTGTTATTTATAATCATTATACCTATTTATGAAACGTATGTTCATCATTTAGTGTTACCCAATTCCTAGACCTATTTTTAGATACTTGTTTGTCATTCGTAAATTCGTACTTGTTTCTATCGTAACCGAGACAGCTGCTGTTTCGCATCAACACTGTACAGTGCTTCTATTTTCTTAATGTCTCTCGGCAAACTTGGTGTTTCGTCAGTCGTCGGATTTCTATCAGTTGCCTTTGCACTTGGTGCAGGCCGGACGCTCTCAATCGACTTGGAAGTATATAAATCGGCAAACGTTTTTAATTGTATGTTTTAATCACTTACGTATTCGTTCGTGCGTCGAGATAGGAATCATAAAAAAAATAGAAGTTTTTCGTTTTAATTAGGATGGAAGGCGCAAGTTATCTAATTACGATGGATGCTCTGGAGCCATCAGGGTTACAAACCAAGGGGTCTACATTGCGGTGAGAACAGCGGACAAACGAGTCGTCGTCTAGCTCATCGTCAAGTTCTTCTAGCTTTTCCACTTCATCATCAGCGAAGCCCAATAAAAAGAAACGTCGTCGCCGTCACTATAAAAAAAAAGAACGGGGGCCACTTTCTGTCACGCAGGCCATCTTTCTCGTCATCGGCTCCCTCCGGAGTGGCATCTCTTACCCCAGTGTACGGAGGAAATATTCAAACAGTTCGGAGTTCAAATGATAGATCTATTTGCGTTACAACGGGCAAAAGTCGTGATGATTATTATGTACCACTGGATCAGAACGATACTCGAGTAATGTACCACGATGCTTTCTCCCAAAACTGGACTTACCCACTAGCTTGGGTGTTTCCTCCGCCTAACCTAGTGCCCAAGGTACTAGCTCACCTCAACTCTGCGTCGGGTGACTTTCTAATGGTAGTCCCGAGGTGGGAGAGAGTCTTTTGGAGAGCAGACCTGAAAGCCCGTGCGTTAGCACCTCCATTCACAATCCAGAAACTGCATTCACAGCTGATAGATACGGTAACAGGCCTTCCACCCCCAAGAGTCCGGGAGATGACGTTAGAAGTGTGTGTGTGTGTGTGTGTGTGTTAGAAATGTGGAGGCGGTCCCACACGTTAGTTGAATGTAATGAAGCTCAGTTACAACTCTTAAAATCCTCTTGGCGGCCATCAACCAAAAAGACTTATCGAGTAACGTGGAATAGGTCGCTCACATGGACTAAAAAGCATAAATTAAACCCCTTCCAACCAACAGATCAAGTTCTAGCTCGTTTTCTTGCAGATTTGAGGCTTATAGAAGGTTTAGCTTATAAAACTATGTTATTACGTAAATCTGTGGTCTGCACGCTAAGTAACCCTGACGAATCTGCAAATTAAATTCCCACGTTTTGGTTACTCATATACTAAAGTCTATTGCCTTAAAAAAACCCAGTAGCTCAAAAATGTGTAGTCTGGAACGTCGATAAACCAGCAGAATTTATGGTAAGCTATTCTGTAGAAGCGAATAATGTATTTGCTACTTGTAGACATACGGCAACTTTGTTACTGCTTTGTTCCGGCAGAAGAGTTCATGATCTAACTCTACTGGCGATAGACTCAAAATACCTCAGAAAAAAATTACTGTCTGATCCTATGTCCAATATTTGGATCTAAAACAGATAATGCTGATTATAGACGAGTCTGGTTGGAGACTATCTCCTAATCCTACTAACGAGAATTTAGACCCTGTACTTTGGGTGAAAAGAACTATAGCTCTAAACGATAAACGCCAGTCAGGGTGTCTTTTAACCTTTAAAGCTCCCACACAAAACTGCGATGCAATGCGAATTCGTAATTTTGTGTGGGAGTCCTTAATAATCTGTTTCTTAATTTTAGAGGAAAATCAAGGGTCGCTTCTCGTACAGTCATAGCAGGATGGGTCAAATCTCTGTTGTTAGAAGCAGGAATACTTAAGTGCTTCACCTGGCAGTCTTAGGTCTGCTGTAGCCTCTAGAAACTGGGTTAACAACTACTCCAGAGGAAATACTCTCTAGAGGTAATTGGCGATCGCAGAATACCTTCACCCCCTATTACTGTAGAGAAGTGATGCCCTGTATACCCACCAGTTCTAGTTGTAATGTATCTAGAACGTTTAATTCTATCAATTAAGTTAATAGAGGAGTAATTTTTTGTATTATTGTCCTAAGTATGTAATTATTCTGAAGAAGTGTTAGCAATGTTTATATTGCATAATATTCTAGAAACAAATGAAGGTACTTAGTTGTCGTGCAGTCTATCCTATAATGTGATTAATTTAAAAAGTTATTGAGGTATCTCGAGGATGGTTATAGGCTATTTAACATCAAGCTACGACCCTTAGGAGCTGAGCAAAAGAAAGTCAGAAAGAATGCTAAGCGAAAATGAAGTAATAGCGCGAGCAGGCGATGCAATGCGGCGGGTCGGCGGACGAGGGAGTTTATAAGTCAAAACTTAGTTTATATTATTTGGAAAGAATACTTCTATGTTACATTTTCTATATTAAGTAGGTATCTATTACCTATTATAATGATATTTTCCTTTGTATGTATTGAATAATTCATTCAATTAAATGTATTTCTCTCTATATGCATCTATTTTTATTAATAACTTATATCCACATTCACATTGGCGTCATTTCCCACCAGGTGATAACAAACACGTCTCAATCTGGTAAGCTTCAAATAACGGTCAAATGTTTAAGAGCAGTGTTTTACCTAAAAATAAAACACATATTAAATACTTACCTTATTTGAAGCTAACATTTAATTTCTACTCGGTGAAGATTTTCGACACAATGATCAGCGATTCACTTCCATGGCTAAGCCCATATTTGGCAGCGCCACCTGGTGAGGAATCTGGATGTGCGAAAGGGAGTGATTGATACAACTAAAGGAAAGAGCAAAAGAGAGGGAAATATAGCGGAAACCGGTAGTGCCACTCTCAATCTAGTAAGCTTGAAATATGGTAAGTATTTAATATGTTTCATTTATAGATAAAAAACTGTTATTAAAATGTGAAGATGAATATAGATTTGAACCAAAGTTTGATTCGCACATGAAAACATTTATAATAAATACCTGTTTGAGCAGTAAAGAAAGTGATCATTCCATCGCTAGTGGACATACTGACAGCTACATCAGATGAATAAATTTTCTGACTGAATTGAAAAGATTAATAACCGGATAAATGTTAATTTTAGTTGCATACCTACATGTCGAACATAAAAACCTCTTTTTTGAAAGTTAGTTGAAGATTTATTTTGTTTATATTTTTATTAACTTCCGTGGTATATTATTAATATTGAAAAAGAGTAAATGTTAATATAAAAAAGAAAATAGTTTTACAGCTCTCTAAAGTTCACACAGAAATCAAAACAAAACCACAATAAAGTACTTGGTTTTAAATTCAAATTATTGTACACAATAAACCTAATAATTGGTGGACATGAAAATTAGCATTCGTTTGTATTCGGAAATGTCATGATTGCCGAGAGACATAAAGAAAATAGAAGCACTGTATCTATATGCCTAACAAAACAGAATACTAACAGTATTATCTAAATAAATAGATATATGCCACAAACAGTATCTACTTTAGTCGAATGGGTCTGTAGTTTTGTAAACAAGGGCTTGATGCTTGAGGCTTGGGCATGATTTTGAAATTGGCGGGGTTGTAAGTAAAATAAAATATAAAAATATTATTTATTACCAATGTAGTTGAATCTTTTTCGTTAAAAATAAGGTCTTATTGAATTATTCTTTATTTTATAATGCTAAAAATGTTAAGTTAGTGTTGAGTGCAGTTACCTCAAATTAACATTAAATTTTTACCTGTTGAAATTATTCCTTGCTAGAGATTTGTTCTAATATTTCAGTTCAGAACATTTTTTACTGTCACCAACGAATGAGCATCGACAACGTTTATTGCAACTGCAACAGTCAAAGTCTATTGTTTACCAACTAAATAGTTTTAACTTAACATGCACTTTAGTTTATAAATTTAACCTCAAAACTGCAAAAGAGAACCACCATAAAGTATATTATGTTCTGTAAACATCAAGTGCACAGATTACTAATATGTAGCAAGCAATCGAGTGATTATAACATAATAATATCTCTATGTAGTCTATGGCAGTCTGCTTGCTGTGGAATATACATTCTGTATTACATTTTAGTTCACTAAACTAGAGGGAGTAACATAATCGAATTATTTTGAAAACCGAAAATACTCATAAATCGACTAAAAAAACGATTCAACTAGTCAAAGTGAGCCTTCAACGTTCAAGGCACCTCTTGTTATTCTCAGAAGGTGTCTTCAGCTCTTTGTTAGTAGTTCAATCGTATTCAGATGTATTTTGCCCTCAGCTTTGGTCTGAGATTTTGCCGAGTGTTTATTTACTTCACGCCACCAGTGCCACGTCACTTGGTAGTGGAAAGTCCACTACGAACTAAGACGGTTCGGACCAAAGATTTCTTTGAGCACATTTTAAATCTTAAGCCTTGTGAAAAAGGGATAAAATTTCTAAGTTCATTAAATTTATACTCATGCCTTACAATTTTTCTTGTATGGATCCATTTGTCGAGCCGCACGATACGTGCTTCTCATAGTGTCATAAAATGATCCTGGATGACAAATCAATGGCCGGACCGGCTGCATCTCGCATGTTCTAGATCATACGCTGTCCATAATGGTCTAATCTAAGTCGACTGTGTTCACTACTTAAAATGCCTACTAATGGGGATAAAATACTGCCACTAGTTCACTTCAGATGTCGTTACTATCCTGTGTCCAAGAATTTGACAACCAGCTGTCACTATCCATACATTTTTTGTTATCAAGCAACTGCTTTTACACATAATTAATTAATATGCCACGTTGCAAAGCTGTTGACTGCAAAAATACGGGGACTCATGTATTTGCCAAGACGAAAGCTATCCAAAAATAAATTGGAAACCCAATATTTCGTCGAGACTATGTGCTGTCCTTTTTAAACCTGAATCTTATGGTGAAATTCGTATGTGGTGATGTTCCCAAGATAACTAAGTCTGTTTTCATTTTACCTGGGACTCGTCCTCGACAGCCGGTGGAATTTCGTGGAGCATTTCCGACGTTTGGCTCCCAGACTGGAGCGGGCCGGGGCTGCCTTGGGGCGGCTCCTGCCCAATCTGGGGGGTCCAAACGCCTCCTGCCGGAGGCTCTACGCGGGGGTCGTGCGGTCCATGGCCCTTTACGGAGCTCCGGTGTGGGCGCGTTCCGTGAGGCGACGACCGGTACGTCGATTGAACGCGTCCCAGAGGGTCATGGCCATCCGGTTAGCCCGGGGATACCGCACGGTCTCCGGGGAGGCGGCGAACCTCCTTGCCGGATTACCGCCATGGGATCTGGAGGCAAAAGTCCTCGCGCACATGTGGGAGTGGCGCGAGGAGGCAGGACGCCGGGGCGTAACTCCGTTGCCGCGAGAAATCGTGGCACGGCACACAGAGCTCCGGCAGGATCTCATGGCGGCATGGAGAGTGCGATTGTCGCAACCCAGCGCTGGGCACGCCACTATTGCGGCGATAAGTCCCCTCTTTGAGGAGTTGCTGGAGAGGCGCCACGGCGTCCTCACCTTCCGCCTGACGCAGGTCCTCACCGGACACGGGTGCTTCGGGAGGTACCTGTTCCGGATAAGGCGGGAGGAAACGCCCGGGTGTCACCACTGTGTGGATCGCCCGGAGGACACGGTGGAGCATACGGTGGAGGTCTGCCCGGCTTGGGCGGAGCACCGCCGTGTCCTCGCGGAAGCGATCGGCGGCGGCGATCTCTCGCGTCCGGCCCTGGTCCAGGCCATGGTACGGAGCGAGAGTACATGGGAAGCCATTACCTCCTTCTGCGAAGCAGTAATGCTCGTGAAGGAGGAGGCGGGACGCGTGAGGGAGAGGCAAGCTTTGCGCCCTCACGCCCCTCGTCGCCGCAGGAGACGCCCTGGGCGTCGGGAATTGGCAGCCGATTCCCGGCCACCGTAGGCGCGGGCTTGCGGATGGCGAGCAATGGGTAGCTCGCCGACCGGTAAGGACCAAGCCCGAGTCGACGGCGCGTCGTGTTCCACGCGCGCCTCAAAGAGATGTCAGCACTATTGACAGGGTCCGTTAGGGCCGATGCCAGCTAGAGTTGCGGGATGTTCGAAAGAGTTACCGTGGCCCCGGCACAGGCAACAGAAGGAACACCGGTGGTTAGTAAAAGTCTGACACGCCCTCCCGCTCCGCCCAGAGCGGGAGAAGTCATTTGATGATTTCCCATCCACAAAAAAAAAAAAAAAAAAAAAAATTATGTACTTGGGATTGCGTTTGAGTTATGGCGTTTTTTTACATAAGTCCAAAAGTATTTAGGGTTATTTTTAATGGAGTTTTCTGTCAGGTCCAAATAATTTCGGTAGCATTGTGATTCCAAGCTTTTCACCCTTTCCCGAAGAAGCTTCTATGTTAGTTCGTCAGATATATTACCGTAGGTTTTGAATTTTTTTAAATATTTATATTTATCTTTGATAGTATTAATAAGAGACGGACTATACCATGTTGGATACTTTTTATTCCGAGATATTTTTTGTGGAATATATTTAATTTGTAGCTCAAAAATAAACTGATTAAAAAAGTTTACTGAGTCATCAATTGACCGCGCCGAGAACTCAGTATCCCAGTTAGTCGCACAAATGTCTTTGCTGATAGAATCATAGTCACCTCTATCAAACAGGAATTGAGTACGAGGCGCGCACTCAAGCAGAGGTGTTAGAAATAAGTCCAAATTAATTAATAATGCTGGGTGATAGGCGTCGATAGGCACAAGCGGGCTAGGGCATTCCGACACGTTCGCTGTTTCATTGGAAAGTACTAGGTCTAGGATTCTACCAAACCTATTAGATACGACATTATACTGACTAAGACCGAGAGTGCATAATTCATCACAAAACAGAATTTCATCGTTACTGTTAGGATTCAAAGGGGCAAGCGATAGATTGTCAGATGGTACTCAGTTAATACCGCTCATATTAAAATCACCGATAACAAGAAAGGTATCAGAAGTATTATTAATGACTGTTTCGTTCAGTTTCGCAAGAAAATTAGACAGTTGTGAAGAGAAAGAAAGGCCTAAGTTTTGTTGACACAAATAGATATCACAAATATGCAGTGTAATGTTATTCCGAGTAGCATGATTTTTTAGGCGTATAGATAACCAGAGGTCCTCCGCTGTAGAATGGAAATTAGGTTGGCAAATAACAGATAATTCTCTGCGAGTAGCAATAAGTACACCCCCACCGCGCGCTTGCCCGGTCAAAACATAGTCCCGATCGCGGCGCCAAACAATGTACCGATCATCAAAAAACAAGAATTTAAAACGCCATCCAATAACCAAGTCTCAGTGAGTACTATGATATCGTACGAATTAAGTGACATTTGACGATAGAAAGAATGAGTTTTAGTTCTAAGACCGCGAACGTTCTGATAATATACGCTTAACTTATTGTTAGCCATTGAAAAAGCAGTCAATAATTGGATATAACCTGTACAATATAATACAATTACACATTTCTTAGAAATATAGTATATAGCGAGGTAGAATAAAAATTTAAACACTCCAGGAAGGTAAACTTTAAAAAAGTATGCGCGAAAACAAAAATCTTGCGACATTAAATAATAAATAGCTGTATGAAAGACCAAGCAGCAGTGCGTGGTGCGTACAAGCGAGAGCGAGTCAAACATATTGCAATACATTAGAGATTCGAAGCAAACAGCGCGATAAGAAACATAGAGGATTTTTGTCGCCAAACAAAAGAAAGGTGTCGAAATCATTAGTGCGCGTGAGGTGCTCAACCTTTTGTAAACAACTACTGAGGTACGAAAGATCATAAAAAATATAAACAATTGAGATGTAAAGCATAGTAAAAATAGGAAACACGTTACACAATCTTGTTTAAATCCGATTCTTTACGTATAATAGCTGCTTTACAATTAGTATTTTTTAATACATGAATTTTGCCATGCTTCACCCATACGAACTCATAGTATTTTTCTTTTGCCAAGATCTTGACCTTACTTAAGAGCTTTTTATACTCCACGCTCAGGTGATCATTGACATAGACACGCTGAGATGTGCCTTGAAACCCTATATGGGAAGTGGATAGGTCCTTAACGGCACGTGCAGCTGCGACAAAATCATCTTTCACGTACCGATTTAGAAAACTCACGATGATCAGTTTTTCGTTAGAATTGAAAATTGGAACCCTTGCGATATAATTCACCTGTGATTTGGGGCAGTTGTAGTTCACCTTCCGGCCGATAGCATCCAGTATCGAGAAAAGATTTCATCTTTTCTTGTAGGGACTCCCTTAATTTCCACATTGTTAAGACGGGATCGTTGTTCATATGTTGCCAGCGCGAACTTGGACCTCTCTAAGTCAGTCTGCAAACTAGTAAATGTTTCCCGAATCTTGTCGAGATTTGTTGTTTTACCACAGGTGCCTACTTGTGGTAGACTTGATGAATTTGATAATCGACTCGCAGAGGTTGAGGCAAAAACAACAAATCTCGACACAAGACGAATCTCGAGACGAGTTAGCAGAGCTCAAAATTACTTGTGAAGGCTCACAAGTAATTTTGAGCTCTGCTAACTCGTCTTTGATTGCCCGAATATCATCTACCAGTGTCGGCAAATTGAGCAACTGGCGTTTCATATCCCGAATCTCACTCAATATGGTTTCGAGAGAGGCTGGTTCCGGGGTAACCAAAGCTGGTGATGACGTTCGACAGGCGGGGCACTTCCATTGAGCCATTCTGCTGGCGCCGAGCTTTCTCCATCCAGCTTCGGAAATATGTGCACATCCAAAGTCCAGATGTTTCTTGCAGGTCCCACATTGGACTCCGTCATTGAACTGCACGTTACAAGCTGCGCACGTTTTCATTGTTAAAAAACAAAGTTTGAACTTGATGTAAAAGTTTAAAAAGGTTGACGATCTATAATTTCGAGCGACGCGTACAGTACTAGTGAATGTCCACAGTCGAATGTGTGTGTGTTATAAAACATCTCTACAAACAGCTTTAAGCCACCATCTTTTAATTTTAGGGTCTCTCGGGAAATGGTAGACTCCAATTTCGGAGTATTTAGTAACACAAAAACGCATCATTTTCGCAAAAATAAAATAAAACCATCTGACGCCTTGTATTATTGGCTTGTGTTGGGAACTAGCTACGACAGCGCCATTTTGACAGTTGTCTTCCCCATTTGTGACCAACACAAAAGTAAAAATTAACAAAACAATGGTGGTTTGTAGACGGACAACAGTGCTGCCTTCTATGACGAGCTTTCAGTTTTTAACCATATTCCATTGTTCCCGTGGCAAGTCTCATTCTTGCCCCTGTGAACAAGTGTCAGCTGTCATGACTGTGACGAGTACTTGTACGGTGTTTATTCTATGCTATAATCTGTGGTCATGTGCCACAGAACATATAAACCGTGCTGACGGATGTGCTGGACGCGTAGGCATTCTCTGTCTACGGCTGGACGCCTGTACTCATTTTATATAGTTATTACCATAGAGTATACCATGAAGTGTTCTGTGCTATACTTTTTGCCTGTACTGCTGTCACTGACAGACTGTCAGAGTCAAGTGCTGTGCTCGTAGACAGAGAATAGAGGTAGACAAGTCCTCAGCGTACGCGGTATGAGATAGCGATAGTTCGACATAAGTACATTACTACAGCTACGTGCAATTAATATTGCCATACTTAAACTTTAACCCTATCATGTGGGTAATCTGGTACTAATTAAGTCTTTTGATTGTACTACGTCTACAAAGAGTTATTCAATTCATTGTCACCTTTCATGGGGTGATGTATTTATAACTTTACTTTTCTTTTTTCACTTTTTTTGAAATAGCAAACTAAAACATCAATTTCATGCGTTTTTGCATGAAACAGCAGACATTTATTTTGATATTTCAGGGTTAATCTCATAGTAAAACTTTATAATCACGAGTGCTTTACATATCAGTAGTGTAGCAATTAAAAACAGGACGCGCGCGAACTAAATGCTTCCGGGGTGAAGGTGAAGCGCGAAAACAAATGAATTGTAATATTATTTTATTACAATTTAAACTAAGATATAAATTTATTTTCACCTCAAAATATAAACAGTATAGTTAGATAAACTCGGCCTGTACCAGTCCACATATTTCTTAAGAATGGTTCAATCGGAAAACTAAAAAAAAAAAGGAAAAGATTAAATACGTTTAGTGGTAAAAATAATCTAGTGCTGGTATCCCTGTCAAGCTATTATCCGACTATTGACAAATGACACGAAGCGACATAGATAATAACCTAGCTTACTATGCCTCACGCATAAGTCGGTTAATATAAAAAAACAAGTTAGGATTGTATCATCTGTTTTGATGAAATTATCAATAAATTTTGCTTATTATTGACAGAAAATAGTCTTGAGTACAATAATTCTTTGCTTTACTTGCAGTAATAGATACGAAATGCTACTTACCGGTGAAAGGTTATGTTTGGTTGATTTCGTTCACTACGACTTTTACAGCCATATATATAGCAATTCACCATGTCTACACAATAAATATTACCTTTTGGAATATCAATAAAGTCACAAATTACACAAAATAAGCGTTTCACAGTTTTTATCAATGAAAATCTTTTAACACCACAACTTGTTTGCCACCTATGACTAATGATGGCAAACAACAAAAAACAGATACGCAAATAGAGATAGAAAAATTATGCTATGTCCTGCTCACACATATACATTTTAACATACATGTCATCTCACTTTCCCAATTATTATTATTTTAAGAGCATGTCTACCTCTATTCTCTGTCTACGGCTGTGCTGCTGCATAGACTATCTACTATTATATACTGCTGCTGTCAATGTTTCAGTACTACCACTATATTACTATACTCTATGAGTACTACTTAATCTGTGCAATGTGTCGTCCATCACATCAACATTGCTTTGCACGTGCGGTTTAATTAATTACTTTAGTTAAAGCGTTGTTATAAAATATATGCAACATGACAAGGTTTGCTAGGGCCAAAGGCTCGAAGTCTTCAAATGAAAGAACTCCTGAAGACAGTACTCCATGGGAGGTTATGAAAGAGCAGTTGTTGCAAGCCAAGAGAGATGGTGACGAAGCCAAGAATAGGAAAGAGGTATAATACTTAGTATAAATCCAAAAATGTAATATTTATTAAGGTACTATATAATTAGTAATCATCATGAATGATTTTACAGAGAGTACCTAATAAAACCCCTCATTACTAATAATATACCATAAGGTTTAGTCTTTATTTTTGTCTAATTCCAGGCTGAAAAGCAACGCATAGAAAACTATGAGAAATTCCTTAAAGAACACAAAACTCAAAAAAGAAAATCATCCTGGTGTGATTTTCCAGAAACTGAAAATATTAAGAGAGCAAGTAACTCGCCAGAGACAAATGGTTCACTGGCTAAAACTAAAAAGAAAAATAAGAAAAAGCTTGCCAGTGCAGCAGAGCGCTCTGAAGCCACCGGCAGTGATACTAATCCTCAAACCCATGTTTCTGAGAATAATGAGGGCACAGGGAAAAAGAAGCTTAAAAAGAAGAAGAAAAATTCACAAAGTACAACTGAGCCACAGACTGAAAGCAAGTCTATAGAAATAACAGAGACCATTCCAAGTCCTAAAAAGAATAAAAGGAATAAGAATAAACATACTACAATGTCTGCAGAATCTATAGAGATTTCTAGAACTAATGTTGCCAATTCTTCAACAGAAAAGAATGAAAAGAATAATAGTTTTGCTAACCCTAAGAACAACAATGAAGCAAAACCAAAAAACAAAAGGAACAAAAAACTAATAAATGGCAAACCTGTTCGCAGGAAGGAGATAAATGACAACAGTTTTCAACTCATTGTACATGGCAAGGAAATAGAACTGGTCAGGTTTGATGGTTTCCCGGTGATGAAAAAAGATGCTGAAAGACTGCAGGAGTTGAAAAATAACATGATCAAGAAAGGAATACCAAAGAGTGAAGTTCAGAGGACAATGAAATTGGAACGAAGGAGGGCAGAGAAAGCATTGGCAAGGATGAAGAGAGAAGTCTGCTATAACTGTAGGAAAGGAGGTCATGTTCTGTCTGACTGTCCTGAGTTGAAGTCCAAGATACCAGGGGATACAGCAGATGGAGTTTGTTTCAAGTGTGGCTCTACAGAACACAGGCAGTTTGAATGTAAAGTTCAAAGAGAAGAGAGTAAGGAGTTCAGATTTGCCACATGCTTCATTTGCAGGGAGCCTGTAAGTAAACACATTATTCATTCATCAGCTAATTTCTCAATCTTTTATTTGTAATACCAGCCTGCAGGGCAAAGGCCTCTTCACAAACAGAGAAGACATTATTATAATTTACTTTTTATTTATATTTTCAGGGTCATATAGCGAGGCAGTGTCCTGATAACCCCAAAGGACTGTATCCCAATGGTGGTTCCTGCAAGCTTTGTGGTGATGTCACACATTTAAGGAAAGATTGTCCTACTGTGAGTACCAACTACTCATATCACTGTTAAACCATAATATTTTAAGATTATCTAAAGGAAGGAATATTTTAACACACAAAAGATTAAAAGAATTATAATTTGAATACTAATGGGAGAATTACTTTTGTTTCTAGGTGATGGACAAAAAGGAAGAGTCCTCTGTAAAACTTCACACGTTAGACAGTTCAGAAAACATTGAAGATGTAGGACTACAAAATAATAAATTAACACCTGCCGAACCCAGCAAAAAGCCCAAGAAAATAACATTCTAAAGTATAATAAATTATTATGAAATAAAACAGCAATCATAATCATATAGACTACATTTTATTAATTGAAAGAAATTGAAAGAAATTCATAAATATGAATTGTGAGAGATCATTGTTATTGTGTCTTTTCATAGCTTTTTGGAAGAAATGTTAGAAGAATATACCTACAACACAACTAAATTAGAATACAAATAAATAAAAATCTAATTCAAGGATTAATGATACCTGGCACTTAAAATATAGTTAACAACTACAAAGTAATCTCTGACTAGCGTTTATAAGCACTCAAGGCTAGCTTTGAGTTGTTCCATGGACTGCTGAGCGATTTGTCCCGTGATTCCTTCTGGACTATGTGGGTCTTCTCTTGTCAGTATCTGCGCAGCTTCGGCTAAACATTGAATGGGGTCTTGCAGCCTTTCCTTCAACTTATCTTGAAGGATGAGGCCGGCTCCGTATTCGTTTCTTGCTAAGAACATCAGCGGCGCATGTAGCTCGTATAACATCATACCTGGAACAATGTAAGAACACCAAAGTCTTTAAAAGAATGAAGACGCCAATTATGTATGATATTGATGTTACACACTTCATATTACGTTACAGAAGTCGAATGCTTATTAGTTGTTGCGCATCATGTGTCCCGGTAATTACGACAATTATCACATGCAAGCTTATGTACATACGTACTTCAGTAGCCATATATATTGAACAAACTGCCATGTGAAGAGTCAAGTCTTGTTTGCATTCAATTATGTTTGATTGCTGTGTAATTACTAATTACCAGAGATCGGAATAGGTAGAGCTGTTTTATGTACTTGCCATAGGTTAGAATAATATGGATATTTCCCGAGTCCCGGGGTTTGGTTTTTAAGTAATAAAATCATTAAAAAAAAACTATTCTCGCCTTCGGGACTAATGAAAGATTACACTTCCTTTCTGACGGGTAAATATAAGAAGGACGGGATTAAGGATAGTATAATAAATAGATAAACTTGATTCATTAAACCACATATATATTTTTTTACGTAACAATTTCTTATTCAAGAATCAACAATCATTTAAACATTTTTATTCTGAAGTTGTACAAAAACATATTACCATACAAATTATTTGTTCCTCAAAAAATCAAAACATTATCAAATAGAACAATTTGTATTTACAATAAAATCTTAAACATCTAACACCCATTTATATGTGGAAAACGAGCGTTCGACATCTGTTGATGTTAGTGAAGCAAATTTATATGACAAAATTTCGTCATTCACATCATTTTTCGATAATTTTCCTTCATATTCTCTGAGGATGTCAATGTCAGGATTCCTATCCATAACCTTTTCAATTTTGTTTTTTATTCTATCAGAATTGCATTCATTTAAAGCAGCTCTGACTTGATCAAAAGCCAAAAACGAATCAATGCTAAATTTTGTTTCTGCAACTCTTTTAATGAAAATAAAATAATCGTATAATGATTTTCTATATATACTAATTGATTCCGTAGATTTTCCTTTTCCAGCATATTTTTCGCATTCCGTATTGCCATTGAATCAGAGCTGTATTTATTATTTCTTCATAATATTTTGCATAATACGATGCAGGTTCGAGCCAAGTGCCCCATCTAGTTATCACTGGTTGTGGGAGAAGAGGTAGATAAGTTAGGATACATATCTTTCAATACTTTTATTCTGCGAGGGGCTTTTAAAAATATTTTTTTCACATTGGATATTAGCATGTCTACATCATAGTAGGTACACTAACCGTATCTATTCTGATACGCGATGAAGAGCGTGTACCAAACAGGTGACATGTTTTAATTGAGGTAAAAAAAAAAAAAAAATTCGACCCGCAGACATGTATGCAACACTATCAGTACATAATATTAACACATTATCAACTTTTCTTTCAAAGTTGTCTTGCCAAATATTTTCCAAACACTCTATTACAAAATTTGAAATAGTTTCGCCATTAACCACCTCGAGCATTTTACAGGCAATTAAATAAAGTCGACCAGAAAAGTTTTAATTTAATGGCTTTACTAAGAAATGCACAATATAACGACCTAAAAAGTCAGTTGTCTCATCTAATGATATCCAAAGTTTTTCATCTTTAACGTTTTCATAGATGGAGGCAATTTTATTTTTATAAAATTTGTCCAAATACACCTTTCGTAATAGCGACTCGTCAGGCACTTTTTTGTTATTGCAATTACAACAACAAACACCACACATGTATTTTTGAAAAAAAATCTTTGAAGACATTATTTTTAGTTGCGACCAGGGGATGTTACAAAGAATTAAAAACTAAATAAGGTCAAAATAAAATTCTTCTTGAGGCTGTTTGTATGTTCCTCGATGCTGAGCACCTTCAATATGTCGATTAACATTAGATTTTTTTTACTAATAAATGGCTTTCACACTTGGTGCAGTAAATAGTATAGCTGGCAGCGTCAAAAATCAGCTCAGGATAGTCACGTATCCACTTCTGAACTGTTTCAGGCTTGACAACTTGACGCCATGTTGAAGTACTTCACCTGAATCAAAATGTCGTTAAATTAGAAATTCTGAGTAGAGTCACATCGACACTTAGTGTCCGAAAAACAAAACTAGTAAAATATTGTATATTCCCAGTGCAAGTTTGAAAATGCAAAGTCAATCAAAAGTTTTTAATTTACGCTAAGAGAGGGTACGGTTAATCGCACACAAGTAGTACACTCAGTACAGTTCAATGATAGTTCATAAGTGCACGAACTGCAAACATGTTAGTCTATGACTACTGCACTTTACCGTATAGCTAATTAATACATTCTATTAATAAGTTTCTAAGTTAATTTTGACACGTGCGTGACATACTTTAAAGTCAAGAAAATACTAGATTGGAATACATTAGTATAAAGTTTAGCTAACAAGAAAAGGTTTCGCGTTTTGTGCGAATAACACTGTACTTTACTTTTTGTATTTAAAATGTTTTTTTATTGGTTCGGCTTAGGACAAGCTTTTCGCTAAGCCCAAAAAATTAATTTTTCTAATATGTCAAGGTAGAATAAGATTACAATACATTAGTTTTATTCAATATTTTACTTAAAAAATAGAACTTACCAAATCAGTATCTAATAAAATAACTCAAAACGTCCAATCCAATGAGGTCAAATCAGAGTCCGTAAATGCTAGCCAAAGTCGTAGTAGCAACAAAACACAACAGGAAGCAAACAAGCGCACTCTAAGAACCGAAGTAATCGAGTGAGACAACAAGACAACAAGTTACTGTTGGTAAAGAATTGAATTCTAGTGGCGCAGAAAGAGACAAAAACAGGTGCGTCTCTGGCGACAGAAACACCCCGCTATTGTTTTCTTTTGTTTCTATAATGCGGCGACATAACGCGTCTCAACAAAGCGGTAACGTCGCGCGCTTGGCAAAAAGTTTTATAGCGTGCTGTTGATGTATAATTTACAACGTCGCTCATGCGCTTATTGGCTTACATAAACCATTTTTATACATATTGACAAAAATAATGAAATTAAATAAAATCCCGTAGTATCAGTCGGAATCCCGTGGAATATCAATATTAACATCAATGTTTGCGGTCAATGAACCTAAATAGCTCTACCTCAGCTATACCACAGTATAAATATGGACAGTACGGAAACTACCTACAAACGTTCGGAACGGCACACTCACACAAACATACGCATCTACGAGGCCCCCGGGTGCACCTCGCAGTGCAGTCAGTAGCGCGTGTCGCGTCAAGACGAGTGGTCACGTTTAAGTTTTTGCGCGATCTTTATAAAAATGCCTCGAGTGTATTGCGTAGTATACGGCTGCTTGAACTCGGCTTCTTCAAAACCGGAGCTATCGTTTTTCAAACTTCCTACTGACTGTGAAAGGTAAGAATGATTTAATATTATAATATTGTATCGAACAAAATTACGAGTTCGTGTGATCGATCACAATAAATTCGTAAAATTTAAATCTATTTTTTTTTTGCTAATGTTTATAACTCAACTACTAAAGTCATGGGAGTCGTTTTCATGGTTTTCGAGGGTGTTAAATCCGATAGTGATGTCAAAATGGAAATCAAAGATGGCGGCTGCAAAAAAATATCAACTTTTTCATCATGGGTGTCGTTTTCATGGTTTTCGAGGGCGTTGAATCCGATAGTGCTGTCAAAATGAAAATCCAAGATGGCGGCTACAAAAAAATATCAACTTTTTCGTCATGGGTGTCGTTTTCATGGTTTTCGAGGGTGTTAAATCCGATAGTGATGTCAAAATGGAAATCAAAGATGGCGGCTGCAAAAAAATAACGCAAATAAAAACGCAAATAACACATATGCAAATAAAAACGGTACACCGGCGCAGCGGCACCGATCAAAGAGATTGGCGGGAACGTTCTACTTATTTCTAGTTTAGCGTCATCGCTTCCAGAATTGCAGAGGTAAGAAATCAGTAAAATATTACAAATATTAATAATTAAATATTTATTTTAATTATTTTTGTTAAACAGTTTTTATAAATGACTTGGTTTATTACGTACGTATACTGATTCTTAAAACGTAGGTAGACGGAACAACAGGGTTTTTGTTACATATTGTATAAATTTTATTTGTAAACTACTTATTTCTATTTGATTGAATGATCACTACAGAACACATTTTTTTTTTTTTTCATAAAAATAAACAATATCAAAAACATTAAGTAATGACAAGTGACAACCTTACTGCTTCAATGGAGCGTAGGTAATTATGTCCTCAACTGGGCTTAGTTTCCGTACTGTCCATATTTATACTGTGGCTATACTCTAAGTGTGTTCCGCAGAACCCTAGGGTTCCGCGATAGGTACCTCTGTAGGGGTTCCTCAAGAATTTAGAAAAAAAATCAAAACACCTCTCTCTGGTCGAACGTTTTGACTCCGCGGCCGCGCGTAGGTATATTTATTTATTTATGTGTAATTTGAATAAACATATGTTACAATAGCTGGTACAATATCTCATAAGTTTGGTATCAACATGTATACTTGTATACTTGTGAGCGCGCAGTCCCTTTGATAAAAGCCGCCTCTGAATTAGACGCTAACTTGTGAGCGCGCAGTCCCTTTGGTAAAAGCCACCTCTGAATTAGACGCTATAGTTGTCAACAAGCGACTTTCGACTCTAACTTCAAAAAATAAAGTCGAGATTGTTTACAACGCAATTTTTATATTTCTCTTTTTATTTTTGCTTTTTGTTTATCAAAGGCGCCGACTCGAGTATTTTCGAGAATATTCGAGATCGAGTCTAGAACTAAGTATAAAAGCGGCGATCGCGCGTCGCGCCTCGTCAGCCCACAGGTGCTTCTCAGCGTATTCGCTGTTTTCTACACCCCGGCGGCCAACGCCATGGTGAAGGAAATCCGTGCCGCTCAAGGAAACGCTCTTCGTCTCCTTGAGATCTTCAATGCGTACCCCGAGGTATCGCAAG
The DNA here is from genome assembly GCA_947568875.1 of Fissipunctia ypsillon. Lineage (NCBI taxonomy): Eukaryota > Metazoa > Arthropoda > Insecta > Lepidoptera > Noctuidae > Fissipunctia > Fissipunctia ypsillon. Next base: position 16,589,167 of record OX387660.1, on the reverse strand, counting down.
CTCTCGAAAATCTAACTTTTTAAATTCCATTATGAATTTACAAAAGATTAGGTCCCTCAAACCCCGCTCCCTTAAACTAGGCGTCTTCAACGCCAATGCAATTACCGGTCAACGCGATGAGATCGCCACCTTTCTGCGTGATCATCAGCTTGACATTATGCTCATTCAAGAGACCTTCCTGAAACCCCATCAGCGGGACCCGAAAATCGCCAACTATGACATAGTTCGCAATGACAGGTCCCGCTGCCACAAGGGTGGCACCCTTATATACTACAAAAGGTCTCTTTACTGTAGTCCTATGGACCCTCCTTCACTAGTCTCTCATCTTGAGGTCTCAATCTGTCGGCTCGGCATGACTGGTCATCAACCAATCACCATCATCTCTGCCTACTTCCCGCCTGCCAATGGTGCGGAGGATCCCACCGCGATCACCAAGGACCTAACTGTCCTCTTCGGTCTGAGTGACTCCGTCATCTTGGCGGGGGATCTCAATGCCAAGCATCCCGCCTGGAACAGCAACACGACCTCCACCAGAGGTAGGATACTGTTCAACCTAGGTGCCTCCCTCAACTTCGATGTCATCGCTCCGATGAACCCAACCCACTACCCTGGCGTTCCCAGCCAGCTTCCAGACGTGCTCGATGTTGCGCTACTCAAGAATGTAAACCTTCGTTTGCACTCTATTGAGACGCACCACGAACTCAACTCGGATCACCGCCCAATTACCATGCTCTTCGCCCCTTATTCGGGCCCGCTCGATCCTAACCAGCCCCCTCGAACCAAAGTGATAACCGACTGGAGGAAAGTAAGCGAACAGCTGAAATCCACCACGTCGCCTCACTTGGATAAAATCCCCGACCACATAGTGTCAGTCGAGGACACGACGGGTGCGATCGACTCGTTTACAGATCACGTTCAATCCGTTTTGACGGATTGTTCGCGGGAAGTTCCGGCGATGGATGATCATCGCTGGAAGTTACCGATTGACGTACGTGAACTGATAACCGAGAAGAACGCGGCCATTCGTGCCTACGACTCCTTTCCCTGCGACGCGAACAAAGCCCACATGCGCCATTTACAGCGTGCTGTAAAGAAACGTATAACGGAGTGGCGTTCCGAGGGCTGGGACAAGATGCTCAGCGAGCTCGAGCCCAACCATCTGGCCTTCTGGCAACTCCAACGCAAAATGCGTACCTCCACTGGGGAGGCTACAATGCCTCCCCTCATTCGCCCTGACAAGAGCATCGCATTCGACAATCCCGAAAAGGCAGAATGCCTAGCCGACAGCCTGGAGTCTCAATGTTCTCCTAGCTCCCAACCAGCTGACCAAGCGCACCTTGCCAAGGTCGACGCCGAAGTCGAACGCAGGGCTGCTCTTCCCCCTATGGAAGACCCTGATGATCCGTTGCCTCCCGTCACTCCAGACGAGGTGCACGACATCATTAAAGGGCTACAGGATCGGAAGGCCCCTGGCTCGGACGGTATCACCAATAAGGTTTTCAAACTCCTCCCCGCCCCCCTGATAATGCTAATGACCGCCATCTTCAATGGTGCTCTCAGCAACAACATCTTTCCGCAGACGTGGAAAGAGGCCACCGTCATCGGTATCCCCAAGCCAGGCAAGCCCAAGTCTGAGCCCACTAGTTACCGCCCCATTAGTCTCCTCAATGTCCTCGGCAAAATATATGAGAGGCTTATTTATAAGCGTCTCAAAGATTTTGTCGAGGCTAAGAGCCTTATCCCTAGTGAACAGTTTGGTTTCAGGACCCATCACTCTTGCATCCAGCAAGTTCACCGAATCGTTGAGCACCTAAGCACTGGCTTCCAGCGCAAGGCAACGACAGGCATGTTGTTCTTCGACATAGCGAAAGCGTTCGACAAGGTCTGGCACAACGGCTTAATATATAAGCTGTACCAACTCGGGGTGCCTGACCGTCTCGTGCTCATCTTACGAGACTTTTTGTCGAACCGCACCTTTCGCTATCGCATTGAGGGTACACTCTCCTCCCCTCACCCCTTACGCGCCGGTGTCCCTCAGGGCTCGGTGATTTCTCCCCTCATCTTCTCGCTCTACACGAGCGACATCCCCAAATGTAGCAAGACTCATTTGGCGCTTTTCGCCGATGACACAGCTATCTACTACACAGGGCGGTGCCAGAACTCTATCGCCAGAACTCTCCAAAACTCCGCAAACGCTCTAGGCGTCTGGTTCCGGAAGTGGAGGATTGAGGTCAATCCCGATAAGAGTCAGGCCGTCCTTTTCACGCGACCGCGACTCCGCGCTTCCGCACCTCCTAGCCCGATCACCATGTATGGCAAGCCGATCCCTTGGGAGAAGCAAGCCAAATACCTTGGCGTGATCTTGGATCAACACCTGACCTTCAGAGAGCACATCAAGACGGCTCGTTCGCGTGCCGCTTGCGCTCTCGGCAGGCTTCATTTCATCCTGACCGCGCGTAGCAAACTATCTCTTAAGTGCAAGCTGCGCATCTACACCGCAGTCATCCGTCCCATCATGACGTATGCTTGTGTTGTATTTGCGCACGCTAAGCCACACTTGCTCCATAGGATGCAGACCCTACAGAACCGTTTCCTCAGAAAGGTCACGGGGGCACCCTATTATGTACGCAACGAGTCTCTTCACGTTGATCTAAAAATCCCAACCGTCCAGCAGTTCATGAAACGCCTCGCCAAGCGTTTCTTCGAATCTGCATCTAAACACCTGAATCCCCTGATTGCGGCGGTCGCCCGCTACGCACCGTCGCGCATAAGTCGCATCCGCCGTCCTAGGCACGCCCTAACCGTCCCGGATGACGCCATAACTCTCCTCCAGGAGAGTAATCCCGCCACCAGCACGATCCGGAAACTCAAATCGAGACCGCCGTGCTTCCGCCCTCGCCGCCGAGGGCCACCGTGACGCCCCCGTCCATACCCACCCCGACCCTTGCTCGAGCCAGCCCGCGCAGCTGAGCCCGTAATTCTAAATTTGCCCCCAAATAATCCGATCCAGCATGTCCCATTGCTGTCCTCTCCCAGCGACGCCCTAAGCCGAGGTCCGTACCCCACAGGGGGTGCCCTTAGCGTGTAGTCGCTTAGTTTTTAGTCTTAGTTTTAAGCCTGGCTGGAGGCCTTAATTTATTGAGGCATCCACAGGAAAGCCCGGTTAAGCAGTCGACAACCTCCTATAGGTTGAACTGCGAAATGCCATTCCCCAAAAACAAAAACAATCGCGCCTCGTCAGTCAGTTGACGATTAGCGTTCGGAGCGATAAGTTCCTACCTACCTACTTACAAGCTCGCTAGCGAGAAACTAGTGTTCATTGTTCTACTGCCTGCTGTATTCTGTTGTCTCAGTTTTGTACATTTCTTCATTGTACTAAACTTAGTCTCTTATACGCAGTAACGATTGTGCATTATTTAGTTAGACCCCACCATCCTGACGTGTAACATTATAAATAAAGAAGAATGGAACGTTGGCTTAAAGGTGTTAAACGTGTTGCAACAACATCTTCTAATGACGCTGAATGTTCAAAAGCAGTACGCGCGGAGAATATAGCAATCACCGATCCAGACGATGATGCCACGACGTCAAGCTCGACGGTTTCAAAGACGAAAAAAAGGAAGTATGATGAATCATATATTAGTTTCGGATTTGTTCATTCCAACGGCTCACCTCTCTGCATGCTATGTAGTAAATTGCTTCCTAATAGTTCCATGGCACTTGCCAAATTGCGCCGGCATTTAGAAACTGTACACCCCGAGTCAGGCACGTATCCAGACTTTTGGTTCGGGGGGGGGACAAACATTGAAACAACCATGTGAACTGTGTGAAAATCGCTGTAATCACTGTACTATAATTTTCACTGTACTATACTATAATTATATAAGTATTTTGCTGTTTCTGCTGGCAGCCATTACGTCTAGTACCGTATCAGGATCTGGCGCCAAAGCGGAATGAATAGACAATAGAGCGAGACCAGTAAGCCTCTCACCCGCCATTCTATTCGTTAGGAAGGATTTTATTCTCTTTAGGCATGAAAATGACCGCTCCACAGATGCCGTTGAAACCGGAAGGGTGGCCAGAATATATCATCATCTGCCTAGCCTTTTCCCAACTATGTTGGGGTCGGCTTCCAGTCTAACCGGATGCAGCTGAATACCAGTATTTTACATAGAGCGACTGCCTATCTGACCTCCACAACCCAGTAACTGGGTAATACGATACCCCTTGGTAAGACTGGTCGTCAGACTCGGGCTTCTGACGACCCGTAACGACTGTCAAAGATCCACGAATGACAGCCGGGACCAACGGCTTAACGTGCTTTCCGAGGCACGGAGGAGTCTCGGTATGTAAAGATGGTCACCCATCCACGAACCAACCCCGGCAAGCGTAGCTTAACCCGATGGATCGACCCGTGCGGCTGTTATTAATTAGACCAGAATATGTATTAGCCTGTTAATGGTAGGAAAGAAAACTTTGTCACACGTGTCTAAAATTTCCATAATTTCGACTGGTTTCTTATCTGTGTTTTTCCACTTGGCACACCACATACTGTACTCTGCTTTTATTAGTGATTCTCCAACACTTTCTTCCCAATAAATTTTCATATTTTCTAATTCACTTATCTTCCTCTCGTCCACATTTTTCGGAAGAATAATTTCTAAAGAAGAAAGCAGCTCTCTTTGATTCGCAAATCTATCATTCATGCCAGATATCAAATCGTCCAAGCACGGTATAAAAATAGTTCTTCTGAAGTATTCTTCAGCAGTATCGCTGGGAGGGTTGCTTCGTGCAGTTTGGTGGGCAGTAACTCGAGGACGCTGAATTTCTATTTGCAAGACATCTTCCGCTATTTTGCAGCATGCGTTATATATATTTTTCTGTTCATCTGTGAGTACAAGAGGAGGATACTGTGTGTTATATATGGCATTAGAAACCACGCCGATATCAGGAAAAGTTTCACTTATTATAATCATTGTATCTAAACTGCACGTTTTTGAAGTTGAACATTCTCCTTCATCTCTACATCTTCCAGCCGGTTCGGCTGAAATCACATTTTTTTCTGTAAATTTTGATGTTGTTTCTAATTGTCTACTATCAACAGCAGAAGCCATGCTTGGAGTAGTTTTTCCTCGCTAGTGCTAGTAGTAACAATTTTTCTTGCCACTGGCTTGAAAAAGTTGTCAATTCTCTTCATTTTAGCAGCAGCAATTTATATACGTTCAAACAAGCACAAATCAAGAAGCACTCACATTTCACACATTACTTTACTTTATTTAAGTAATCTGTGATGGATAGGGCGAACGGTCCAACAAATTATGACGTCTGCAGGTCCAAAATTGTCCAACACTATCTCACGTCACGGACTGGCGATTTGGCGAATCCAATGAAATGAAAACAGTGGTTTTGAAGATTTTTTCCTTTTTTTCACGGCACGGGCAAAGTATCAGGTGAATCAAGTCGGAAGGAATTTACTCTACCTACACTCTATGTAACTGAAACCAATATCAAAATAAACTGGTCTATTGCACTATACTGTCACTATTGCAGAGGTATTTCACTTTTCTTCTCGCTTGTCGCTCTCGATTCTCACTTGAATCGCTCTCGAAATGAACTGACATGCAGGTTCCCGGACTCCCGCCGTATTTATACTACATTTTCGTATTCTGGAACACTGTGGAATATTGCGCCATCTACTACCTGGTAGCAGAAAGTTATGGAGGCTTCTCGATATTTCGCTACTCGACGCGACGACCTTTCTACTATTAGTTTTTCTACTCGACGATAGATGTCGTTCATTACTGTTTTCGTTCTCGGTTTCTCTCTAAACAGGTTAGATGGCGCTACTAGTAACGTCGCTTACATAATCAGATCAAGATCTATATTTTTATTTTACCTACTTATTGAAAGAACACGCAAGCGAATAAATAAACAGATGGCTTAAAACGTTTTTTTTTTTAGTCAGATTATCCCCCCTCTGTATACGTGCCTGCCCCGAGTCTAAAGACAAGAATAAAGAATTTTTTGTTCGTAAAAAAGATGAGTTATTGGAAAGTCAAAAAAATATGATGCATGTAACACAAACTATCAACGAAAAGGCCACGGAGGCATCATATTTAGTTAGCTATCGCAATGCACGAGCAGGTGAAGCGCACACTATCGCTGAGAATTTAATAAAGCCATGTGTATTAGACATAACAAAATGTATGCTCGATGAAAAATCTGCAAAGCATCTTTCTACTGTGCCGCTATCAAACGATACTGTTTCACGGCGAATCCATGATCTGGCAAGCTACGTCAAACAAGAACTAGTTACACGTCTACAAAAAATACGATTCGCCTTGCAAATGGACGAGTCAACTGATGTCGCTGGTTTGGTTATCTTGCTGGTTATCATGAGATATCCATATGAAAGTTCTTTTGAAGAAGACATGCTTATGTGTTCACCGCTGCTCACAGACACTACCGGGGAAGAAATTTTTAATAAAATAAATACACTTCTGGACACATCTATTGGCCCACCTTAGAGTTTAGGTTTCGATGGCCCCTACCGAAATATGATTGCTAGATTGAACAAAAACTGTTGATGCAGTTTTAAACCTGACACATTTTACCATCTTTTTCGATCGTATTGTTTTAAATTTGAATTCAGAATACCATACGACATGGAGCTACGCCTAACAAGTCGGATATGCGCCTTGTTAAAGGCAATTGATTTTTGAATAAAAAACATGTTTTATCAAATAAAGGTTTAATTTAATAACGCGTGTTGCCTCCATGGGCATCTACCACAGCTCTCATACGATTAGGCATAGAGTTTATCAACCGCTCTATGAAATTTTGAGGGATCATCTCCCATTCCTCTTCTATGGCAGTTTTCAACTCCTGCATCGTCTGGGCAACTGGCTGACGAGCCCTAACACGTCTTTTTAGCTCGTCCCACATCTGCTCAATGGGGTTCATGTCTGGGCTTCTGGCTGGCCAGTCCATAACTGTGATGTTCACATCCCGAAGATATTCCCTGACGATGCCGGCCGCATGGGCTCTTGCATTATCATGCATAAAAAGGAAATTTGGGCCCACATAGTCCGCGTATGGTATCACGTGAGGTTCTAAGCACTCACGAATGTACCTTTCAGCATTTAATGTTGGCAGCCGTGGTCCTGTAACAACCTCAAGTTGAGTTTTGCCGCTCGTGGATATACCGCCCCAGACAGTCCATGAGCCACCGCCATAAGCAACCCTCTCTTCAAAGCAGCATTGTGCGAAACGCTCTCCCTTACGTCGGTAGACCTTCTTCCTTCCATCATTGCCATGTAACACAATTTTAGACTCATCAGAAAAGAGTACACGGCTCCAATCTTGCTGTGTCCAATTTAAATGACTGCGTGCGAAATGAAGGCGCGCTGTTCGGTGGGCTCGCGTTAGTTTGGGCCCATTAGCTGGCTTGTGTGGTACCATATCGCGTTCTTATAACCTTCTCCGAACAGTTCGAGCGCTCACAGATACTCCGTGGAAGTCGCGAAGTTGGTTTTGTATCTCAATGGAGACGGTGACGATTTCTCAAGCTGGTCGTCACGATGAATCGATCCTGCCTTTCAGTTGTGACCCGAGATCGTGGCCTTCCTTGGCGACGAACAAAGCCGCCAGTCTCTAGGTACCTCCGATAAACATTTCGGACCGCAGATCGACTTAAATTAAGTTGAGCACTCACGTTTCTTTGGCTGTGTCCGGCCTGAATAAGTGCCACAGCTTGGGCGGCGACTTCAGGTGAAGTATCCATAGATTATTGATAGAACCTCACCTTAATGTTAAGAATAAGTAATGTTTGTTGCAAAACCAAAGATATCAATCACTTTTTCAAGAATTAAATCCAAGTAAACCAATAAAACCAAGTTTTCTTAGTATTCGATTGTTTGATATCAACAAACAGGCTCCAAATTGTCTTTTGTTTCTTTAAATTCTGTGTTCGAAATTCAAAAAAAGACTATTGAATGAAATTGTGAATGTGCCAGGTTCAAAACTGCATAAAAACTTTTTGCTCGACCTAATATAAAATTTTAGCTAGGACCAAACGAAACTGAAAATACAAGGTGGGCCAATAGATGTGTCCAGAAGTGTATATTTTTTCAAGAAAATAATCTCAGTTGGAACAATTGCATTGACATTACAGATGGGGCCAAGGCGATGACAGGTAAAACAGCAGGAGCAGTGTCACGAATAAAAAATAAAGCGCCTAATTGTAGTTCCAGCCATTGTATTCTGCATAGACAAGCACTTGCGATGAAGCAAATGCCGTCAAATCTAAAATTAGTTATGGATGAAGCGGTAAAAATAATTAATTTGATCAAATCACGACCACTACAATCCCGATTGTTCTCATTATTGTGTGAAGATTATGGCAGCAAACATAAAACACTGCTGTTCCATACAGAAGTGCGATGGCTGTCTCGGGGTAAAACTTTAAACAAGTTTCTTTCAGCAGATACTTCTTTTAATTTGAAGGACCGTTTGTATGATAAAACTTGGTTGTTCCCATTGTCTTTTATGGCGGATATCTTTCAAAAACTGAACGAGTTGAATTTATCATTGCAAGGTAAACAGACAACAGTGTTTCAGGCCTATAACAAAATAACTGCCTTCAAAAGAAAATTAGATTTTTGGATTATTTGCGTTGGTAAGAAAGAAATAGAAAGCTTTACGTCACTCAGTGAGTTTGTTAGCGATAACGACTCAGAAATGTTTCAAGATGATGTGTTTGAAGAATTGGTCCAATATCTCAGTTCGATGCGCGCATCTTTTGAAAAGTATTTTCCCGAAGAACAGAATACAAAAATGAAACTGAATTCATGGATTCATAATCCTTTTTTACCCAACTTGGAAAAGCCCGAAAGTATGTCAAACGAGATAATTATATGAATCTCTTTTAGAAATGTCATCAGACACAAGTATGGAGTCACTGTTCAAAACGACGCCTCTCAACGATTTTTGGTGCAGAATCCGTGATGAATATCCAATGCTTGGCAAAATGGCTCTGAATATTCTTCTCCCGTTCCCAACAACATATTTGTGCGAAACAGGATTCTCAACCTATGCAGCCACGAAAACAAAATATCGCAATAGACTGGACACCGAACCTGATATGAGACTTCAACTGTCTTCTATCAAACCTGATATCAACCAATTGATGAAAAATAAAAAACAGTTTCATACCTCCCATTAGTTAGATTTTTTCTTTTTTAATATCTTCTATTATTGTACTTGCCATGTGGTAAAGTAAGTAATAATTAGTAACTGTTACATTGTACTTTTATTATGCTTATTAATAAAGAATACACTTTTAAAAACTATTGTTTTATTGTAGGGTTCCATCAAGTATTTTGCTTCCCAAAAGGGTTCCGTCACGAAAAAAGTTTGAGAACCACTGCTCTACCTATTCCGATCACTGGTAATTACACAGACTTAATACAGCAGTAGAAAACAAAATCTTGAAATGTAATATAGATTAAATTTAATGAAGGGTTAAAAGAGTAACAGGGTCCGTATTATGAAGAGAAATTATGCGTATTATGAAGAAATCCGTATTATTGCCATCATGATTCCAGACCGAAAAAGGGCGTTATGGTGTTATCCGTCGTGTATAGTTAGGTCTCTCGCACACTGGAATCATGATAGCATTAGAACGTCATAATAATATTATGACGAATAACCGACCATATTGCAACTATAGCATTTTTAAACACAACATCACAAAATAGAAAAAAAACATAAATAAGTTGTTTAAAACTGCATAGGTTTCGTTTTTTTTTAACCGGTCTTGCGGGTTTATTCCCGGTCGTCCCCACTCAGTCATCCCCACTGGGCACGTGTAGGAAAAAAAGGGTTTATTCCCGGTCGTCCCAGCCCCGTCGTCCTCACTGGGCACGAGTGGAAAAAAAAAGTGCCAATCGTCACCACTGGGGAGGAACGAACTTTTTTTTTCCACTACGACGACACCACGACCGGGAATAAACCGTCTTGCGCCGCTTGGTACGCATATTCTTTTTGTGTTCAATATAATTTCTGCAAAAACGTTAACTGAATTCTTTTGCTGTAATGTATACCTACAAGACAAAATACTAAAACATAGTATAGAATCATTCTAAAACATAATCTCGTCGTTACCTCTCATTCTGGTCTCGCCCGGCGTGATAACATCCAGGGTCTTAAGGACGAGCCGACAGAACTCCGCTTTCCTCTCCAGCATGAGGTCAGGCAGTTCATCGATACCGTACCCTTCTACTCGTCCATACAGCTGCGCTAACGAATGCTTCAAGGACAGGAGGAATGAATGCCGAGGGTGGAACACTGATTTGTACTGGAACAGAAATGTTACATAGGTTTAATGGAAATTATTATGTAATAAGTACAGTATTCGGCGGGAGTTGGAATTATGACCAGTGATCGGAATAGGTAGAGCTATTTAGGTTCATTGACCGCAAACATTGATGTTAATATGGATTTTCCACGGGATTCCGACTGATACTACGGGATTTTATTTAATTTCATTCATGTATAAAAATGGTTTATGTAAGCCAATAAGCGCATGAGCGACGTTGTAAATTTTACGACAACAGCACGCTATAAAACTTTTTGCCAAGCGCGCGACGTTGCCGCTTTGTTGAGACGCGTAATGTCGCCGCATTATGGAAACAAAAGAAAATAACAGCGGGGTGTTTCTATCGCTAGAGTGACGCACCTGTTTTTGTTTCTTTCTGCGCCACTAGAATTCAATTCTTTACCAACAGTAACATATTGTCTCACTCGATTACTTCGGTTCTTAGAGTGCGCTTGTTTGCTTCCTGTTGTGTTTTGTTGTGTGGTGAATATCTTCTGACCCTGGCTTATTTACTGGATTCTGGAACCTTCTTGCTATTACGACTTTGGGTAGCATTTACGGACTCTGATTTGACCTCATTGGATTGGACGTTTGGAGTTATTTTATTGGATACTGATTTGGTTGGGTTGATAATCTTATTCTACCTTGACATATTAGAAAAATTATTTTTTTGGGCTTAGCGAAAAGCTTGTCCTAAGCCGAACCAATAAAAAAACATTTTAAATACAAAAAGTAAAGTACAGTGTTATTCGCACAAAACGCAAAACCTTTTCTTGTTAGCTAAACTTTATACTAATGTATTCCAATCTAGTATTTTCTTGACTTTAAAGTATGTCACGCACGTGTCAAAATTAATTTAGAAACTTATTAATAGAATGTATTAATTAGCTATACGGTAAAGTGCAGTAGTCATAGACTAACATGTTTGCAGTTCGTGCACTTATGAACTATCATTGAACTGAACTGAGTGTACTACTTGTGTGCGATTAACCGTACCCTCTCTTAGCGTAAATTAAAAACTTTTGATTGACTTTGCATTTTCAAACTTGTACTGGGAATATACAATATTTTACTAGTTTTGTTTTTCGGACACTAAGTGTCGATGTGACTCTACTCAGAATTTCTAATTTAACGACATTTTGATTCAGGTGAAGTACTTCAACATGGCGTCAAGTTCTGTCAAGCCTGAAACAGTTCAGAAGTGGATACGTGACTATCCTGAGCTGATTTTTGACGCTGCCAGCTATACTATTTACTGCACCAAGTGTGAAAGCCATTTATTAGTAAAAAAAATCTAATGTTAATCGACATATTGAAGGTGCTCAACATCGAGGAACATACAACAGCCTCAAGAAGAATTTTATTTTGACCTTATTTAGTTTTTAATTCTTTGTAACATCCCCTGGTCGCAACTAAAAATAATGTCTTCAAAGATTTTTTTTCAAAAATACATGTGTGGTGTTTGTTGTTGTAATTGCAATAACAAAAAAGTGCCTGACGAGTCGCTATTACGAAAGGTGTATTTGGACAAATTTTATAAAAATAAAATTGCCTCCATCTATGAAAACGTTAAAGATGAGAAACTTTGAATATCGTTAGATGAGACAACTGACTTTTTAGGTCGTTATATTGTGCATTTCTTAGTAAAGCCATTAAATGAAAACTTTTCTGGTCGACCTTATTTAATTGCCTGTAAAATGCTTGAGGTGGTTAATGACCAAACTATTTCAAATTTTGTAATAGTGTTTGAAAAATATTTGGCAAGACAACTTTGAAAGAAAAGTTGATAATGTGTTAATATTATGTACTGATAGTGTTGCATACATGTTGTCTGCGGGTCGAAATTTTTTTTTTTTTACCTCAATTAAAACATGTCACCTGTTTGGTACACGCTCTTCATCGCGTATCAGAATAGATACGGTTAGTGTACCTACCATGATGTAGATATGCTAATATCCAATGTGAAAAAAATATTTTTAAAAGCCCCTCGCAGAATAAAAGTATTGAAAGATACGTATCCTAACTTACCTACCTCTTCTCCCACAACCAGTGATAACTAGATGAGGCACTTGGCTCGAAGCTGCATCGTATTATGCAAAATATTATGAAGAAATAATAAATGTTATTTCTAGATTAAACAGCTCTGATTCAATGGCAATACGTAATGCGAAAAATATTTTGGAAAAGGAAAATCTACGGAATCAATTAGTATACTTAGTCTGGCCATAAATACTGTTACAATTAAAAATAAACAAAATATTACATTTGAATTTGGAATCTGTCATTTTTATATGATTGTTCATTGTGTTTTCTCATTTTGGCGCCAATACATTGTACAATATTTTGCGATATTAAAACGGAGGGGGGTGATAAAGAGAACCGAATCGCTGTGATTGCATTACACAAAGTACGTATGGTGCCAAATGCAATTTTTAAAACTCTCCATACGCTTGGTATTAGTAAAATGTTTGTGTACCGGGCTATTAATAAGTACAATGAGACCTCCTCTGTTTGTGACAGAAAAAGATCTGGCCGTCCACGTAGTGTTCGTACGAAAAAGGTGGTCAAAGCAGTAAGGGAAAGAATTCGAAGAAATCCTGTCCGAAAGCAACAGATTTTATCTCGGGAGATGAAGATAGCAAGTATTTTAAAAGATGACTTAGGACTTGCAGCCTATAAGAGACGTACTGGTCATTACTTAACTGATAATTTAAAAAAGAATAGGGTGGTAAAATCGAAATAACTACTGAAGTGGTACCCAAAGGGAGGTCACAGAAAAATTTTGTTTACGGATGAGAAATTTTTTACAACTGAGCAACATTTTCATAATCATAATCATTTATTCATTTGCGAATATGAGTACAAAAGAAAGATCTTATATAAACAATAGTGTCCATTAGCCATATCCTACCATAAGGCATGCTTTACAAATACAAATATAAAATTTTAACAAACAAAATGACCGTATTTATGCTCAAAGCTGTAAGGAAGCTTTTCAAATAGTCGACAGAGTGCAACTTGAGCACTATCCGACTTCAGTGATGGTTTGGTGGGGTATTAGCTATGAAGGAGTGACTGAGCCATACTTTTGTGAAAAAGGTATCAAAACATCGGCACAAGTGTATCAAGATACCATTCTTGAGAAGGTAGTGAAGCCCCTTAACAACACCATGTTCAATAACCAAGAATGGTCCTTCTAGCAAGACTCGGCGCTGGGTCATAAAGCTCGGTCTACGCAGTCTTGGTTGGAAACGAACGTTTCGGACTTCATCAGAGCTGAAGACTGACCGTCGTCTAGTCCCGATCTTAATCCGCTGGATTATGATTTATGGTCAGTTTTAGAGAGTACGGCTTGCTCTAAACGCCATGATAATTTGGAGTCCCTAAAACAATCCGTACGATTGGCAGTGAAGAATTTTCCCATGGAAAGAGTGCGTGCTTCTATTGATAACTGGCCTCAACGTTTAAAGGACTGTATTGCAGCCAAATGGAGACCACTTCGAATAAGCTTTTTATATTTTAAATTGTTTTATATTTATGTATTAAACTAACACACTGTAAAAGTAATAAATGTTATTTGCAATAGATTTTTTTTTTCTTTGTTTCAGTATTTATGGCAAGACTATGTATATAGAAAATCATTATACGATTATTTTATTTTCATTAAAAGAGTTGCAGAAACAAAATTTAGCATTAAGTGACTCGTTTTTGGCTTTTGATCAAGTCAGAGCTGCTTTAAATAAATGTAATTATGATAGAATAAAAAACAAAATTGAAAAAGTTATGGATAGGTACTTATCCTGACATTGACATCCTCAGAGAATATGAAGGAAAATTATCGAAAAATTATGTGAATGACGAAATTTTGTCATATAAGTTCGCTTCACCAACATCAACAGATGTCGAACGCTCGTTTTCCACATATAAATGGGTGTTAGATGTAAAAAGAAATAGATTAAAATTAGATAATTTAGAAAAAATAATGGTGATTTATTTTAACTCTGGTCATACTGTCTTCTAGTGAAGCTGAAGACGAACCAGACCAATGACATTTTTTGTTTAAATATGTGAACTATTGTTGAAGCGTATTGATTATTTTAATTAAGATTTTATTGTACAAATTGTTCTATTTGATAATGTTTTGATTTTCTGAGGAACAAATAATTTGTATGGTAATATGTTTTTGTACAACTTCAGAATAAAAATGTTTAAATGATTGTTGATTCTTGAATAAGAAATTGTTACGTAAAAAAATATATATGTGGTTTAATGAATCAAGTTTATCTATTTATTATACTATCCTTAATCCCGTCCTTCTTATATTTACCCGTCAGAAAGGAAGTGTAATCTTTCATTAGTCCCGAAGGCGAGAATAGTTTTTTTTTTAATGATTTTATTACTTAAAAACCAAACCCCGGGACTCGGGAAATATCCATATTATTCTAACCTATGGCAAGTACATAAAACAGCTCTACCTATTCCGATCTCTGATTATGACCAGAGGTCGGAGTAGGTACATTGATTTTATATACTTGCGTCAAGATATTATAATATGGACATGCCATTTTATCCATAATGTGCGGGAAGTACCGGAAAAAGTTCCGGGATTGGAATTATGGAATAAAATAAAATAAAAAACATACAGATAGGCTAACAAAATCGTTTATTATATGAATGATTGATTAAATTCAATTAACAATTATTTTTAATTGAACAAAAATATAAATAAATTATTTTTAATCCTCATCGGATACAATTTCCTTATTTTGGCTTTCAACGTTAATACAATTAAAATAAATACTTAATCATAATTTTTTCAATATTTTCTCATTTTAAAGTATTCCTTTTGACGTCTAATATCCATTTATATGTGGAAAATGATCGTTCAACATCTGTAGACGTCAATGGAGCAAATTTAAAATAAGTTATCAGATTATTTGCTACGTTTTTTTCAATACTTTCGCTGTATTCTCTAATTGTGTCTAAATCCGGATTTCGTTCCATGACATATTCTAATTTATTTTTAATATTGTCACTGTTGCACTCGTTAATGGTAGCTCTCACTTGGTCAAACATTAAAAGTGAATCAACTATGGATAATTTTTGATTTTGTAACTCTTTTAGAACTACTTGAATAATACGGTAATTTTCTTCGATATATTTTAAATCTTCCTGTAAATTTGGTTTTTCTGAAATATTTTTTGCATTGCGAATGGCTATTGAACCAGTACTGTTGAAGTTGTTTAGAACATTTTTTATTTTTTCGAAGTGTTGAGCGTAGTAAAATGCTGCTTCCAACCAAGTACCCCATCTTGTAATTACTGGTTGCGGAGACAGTGGTAGGTCAGGATATTTTTCTTTTAAACTCTTTACTCTGTTCGGGGCTTTTAGAAATATTTTTTTAACATTTGCTACTAAAATATCGACATCGTTATATTCTGATCTTATCTTCTCTGATATACGATGAAAAGCATGCGCCAAACATGTTACATGTTTCATTTCAGGTAACTATACTTTTAAATTTCGCCCTGCAGACAGCATGTACGCTACACTGTCAGTGCAGAGCAATAAGACATTGTAAACTTTTGATTCAAAAGAGTCTTGCCATAAATTTTCTAGACATTGCATTACAAATTGCGCGATTGTTTGACCATTTACTATCGTTAACATTTTACAAGCAATCAAATAAGGCCGGCTTGAATTATTATTAGGATGCAGTGGCTTTATTAAGAAATGGACCATAATTATATCTACCTAAAAAATCTGTGGTCTTATCCAACGATATCCATAGTTTCTCATTTTTATTATTTTCATAAATAGTATTAATTTTGTTCTTATATAACTTATCTAAATAAACTTTACGTAACTGTGATTCATCAGGCACTTTTCTATCACTACAAACACAACAACAAGTACTGCACATATATTTTTGAAAAAACTCCTTGAACACCGGGTTTTTCATTTGCATCCAGGGAATGTTGCACAGGATCAGGAACTTAATAAGGTCGAAGTAAAACTCCTCATTCGGACGCTTATATTTTCCTTGATGTACTGCGCCTTCAATGTGTCTTGTGATATTGCCTTTATTTATAGTTTTCAAGTGGCTCTCACACTTCGAGCAATATAGAGATCGGCTAGCGTGATCGTAAATTAGCTCGGGATGACCGATTATCCACTTTTGTACTGTTTCAGCCTTGACGTTTGCGCCAGCCATGTTTGAGTGAAAGATTCTCCTAAAATAATTAAAATGTTGCTAAAGTGATATTTGTTGAAACTAGCAGTTAACTAACCTGAACAGTTTTCCGTTTATAATTTTATTTAGAAGAACAATTATGCGTATGCATAACCCGGGTTCCGAGAGAACGATACATAAACGTCTAGTAAATCAACTTTTACATATTACAATTAGCTACAATATGTATTAAAACAAATTATGATTTATCGCGTGAATAGGAAGATTATCAATCGGATATGAGACTAAAAATGTTAACATTATTCTTTAAAAAAAAGGCCTAAAACATACTTATATAAGAAAATTATTAAAGCTTACCTGAAGGGAAATAACTTGAAGTAGAGATACAATTTAAAAACAAATCGATGTCCGTAGATACAAGCCAAATTCGTCGTTTTAAGAAGGTACCAGAAATCAGTAAACAAGCCAGGGTGAGATTATTATTTACACAACACAGGAATTTCACAAATTAGGAGCGCACTCTACGAACCGAGGTAAGCGAGTGAGATACCTGGAACACAGCGCGCGCGCATTGTTCTAACAAACACCGAATGAGTCATACAGGATACTTGCTTCTGATTGGTCGTTGCGTGCGGTCAATGCGTTGTGAACATAGATGAACATGAGATAAAGAAAAAAAAAGGCCCTGTCTAAGTTTTGTCTCATACTGTCAAGCGTCATTTCTAATTCAACAGTAAGGGACAAAATACGGTGTAACTGTTCCAAGGTGTATAAAATAAAATACTGATTTCTTTCACCATTAGCTAACACTGGCAGCGTAGATTGATATTATTAATACGTTTTTCACCTTAAACACAAATTCGTGCTAATTTCAAAATTTCGGAACAAATATCACAATAAATATGAAGTTCCGGTATTTTGGAGGCATATCCATATTATTCTCTACGTTTGACGTCAACGACCTTAAATCAATCTACCTACTCCGACCTCTGATTATGACACATAACATTTTAAGCGCATGCCACAGTTCGCAGTGTGAACTGAAGTACCTATGAAAAGACGCAGTAGCGCGGTAGCTACATGAGCGGAGTTAAACGAACTTAGCTTCGTTTCGCTTCGTTCTCAGTGTGGCCTGCACTTTAGAAACAACCCCGCCTTTTGCTAAAACTTGTTATATTAAAACGTTCTACTGTGCAATACATAACATACATAATTATGTACCAGACTATTGTTGAGCATGGGATTCTGCCTTCGATCCTTGGGTCAGTAGAAGTCTTATCGGTTTTTGACTTGAAACATCTACTGTCAAGGAGGGTTAATTTGACTCTAGGGCATAAAGGCCGAAATCTAGACTTGATGTTTGAACTGCCCGCTGTGTCGCGACCACACAACCCAACGTCTTATTCCTTTGGTAACTAATAGATGGCGATATAAACGCGAACTTGCGGAACTGTTGTATGAATTTAGAAACTTTTTGTCTCGATTTGGACCACAGTTATGCCCTAGCCCAGAGACAAAGTAACCCGCCTCGCCTCGCCTTGACGGTATTGGCGCGCCTCGGGTATTATATAAGATCGACTCGTACGCTGTGACGGCAAACTACATGCCGCTCTCTTTTGCCGTCATGTCCTCTCCGCCGCCGCTCTTTTCGATGTTTCACATCTGCCGGGCGTCCTGTAGTCTGTATTTATAGCACACTCACCTATTAAATGGGACTTAATAACACAATATGGAAAAATGTGTGTGTGGCTTTAACACTGCCTCCCCTGTCTGTTTATGTAGATATGTATTGTACCTTGTTAATAGTAGCCTCCCTCTGCTCAACGGCGCCAGGGCCGGGCTCCAGTACTTCAAGCTGATCGATCTCTGCCTGTACCACTGCCAACATTTTGCGCATCGCGGCATTGGACGTCTTGAACCCACAGTTTTTGTCCGAACACATCCATGGGGCGTCGTTGTCTGGAAATATATTAGGAGAAGCCTCTGAACAATTCCGTCAGGGTAAGGGTCGAGGCTAAATCCAACTTGACCACAAAGTATGTGGGTTACATACATACAGAACAACCTCTTCATATCTAGCATCTAGCAGACAGTAATTCGGTACAATAGCTGACCAAGACCACACCACTGGGTGGACTGCTGGCCCACCCACCTGCCCACTTACTGCTTCTGATCCTGTGTTCATCTTAGTACCGTTCAAATCCTTCAAATATTTGCAGATGAAGTCACGACTGACAGCTGTTTAATTAGCTTACGGACGAATCCAATAACCTATTTTCAGTAAAAGACAGATCACCTATTTTCAGTTAACGACCTACTTTTGTAGAACTGTCCGTCGTAATTAAATAATCGTGACAGTTTCCCTAGCATTTTAAAATAGCAATTAGGTTAACGACGTCAACGTTGCCGTTGGTTGGTATTGAATCTTTTAGTAAACAATACAATTATACAACCCATAAATCAAGTCCATTAGATCTTTTGACAAGTCACAAAAAAAATCGTTTACGAAACTGTCTCTTATTTATGACCACCTTTTATTTATTTTTACATTATAGGTATTACGTTCGTCCATGAAAGCACCGGACGCAGCACAGTACCTAACTATGATTGTCGAAGTTTCAACAGTTGGCTCATTTCTTTGTACTGCAAGTTCATAGCAAGATGCGGACTCTATTGAGACTTTTGAGACCCTCATTACTTAAACTTAAATAAAAATAATAATTTTAATAAATCACTTACTAACACTAGCTATAAGGTATTACTAACATTATGGATCTCTGTTGTCCTAATAAAGAAGTTTTGATTTGATTATACAATACACATACATAACATCACGCTTTGCTTCCCCGAAGGATTAGGCAGAGGTGTACTACATTAGTACACCCACATTTCGCGAATTATTTTTAAGTCTCATGCAATAGGGGGCGAGAGCCTATTGTCATCAACCGGGCACAAATCCAGACTCCGTGCGATCTTCCAGTGCGAGTGAGAAATTCGAGAGAGAAAAACCTAATTACACCTTGCCCGACCTGGGAATCGAACCCAGGACCTCATGGTCAGCAGTTGCGCTTGCGATCACTAGACCAACGAGGCAGTCAAAAAAGCCCTCACTATTTTATTAAACTTAGTGAGGGCTAATTTTACTAAAAATTAGTGAGGGCTAATTTTATTAAAATTAGTGAGGGTCTCAATAAACTCCGCAATAAAATTATTTTAATGCTCTACAAGTTTACAGGTTTACACCATTACCTACCTAGAGGATTAGTCGCCAGTATAACGCCGTTGTCACATTTACTGCACTTAAGTGTGCTGAGGTGCGTGCCAAGTTCCGTGGGGTCAGCACAACGCGCACAGTCGCACTGGAAGAACTTGGATTCCGCCAGAAAGTCCCGTCGAACGAGTGTTGGGGATAAAGAGTGCGTGTAACAAATATGGAGACTGCCCCCCTCTTTTATTGGGACAGCCGCTCTAACTTGCACCCTGAAAACATGGAATAGGATTCATTAATGAGCTAAATATACTTACGTATTTATTCAGGAAACAAGTTTCAGCTCAAACGGATGCCAATAAATGATAATGCTGAGGATGAGGATGATAAGGATGCTTGAAAAATTGATTACAAGAGTAACCGGAAAGTAATACGAACGAAGCAAAAATTAAAGCAAAAGTATCTCACTCTCTACCTACTCTCCCTCTCTCACTCTTCAGACTCTTGTACTTATAGTCAACCGCACATGAGTGGTAGCAATTTGACATTGACAGCGCTTTTATTTGTAGTAATAAGGGTGATTTTCGTATTGCTAATGTTACCACTGAAGTGCGGTTGACTGTACGTAATATTGAAGTAGAATGGCCTTACTCACTGGTAATCATTCTGCAGTATCGTGTGAACGATGTTAGGGACACAGTTATGCGCTGCGATGGCCAACCGAGGATAGAGGGCTCGTATGCTGAAGCCACCTCGAGACGGGATTTCTACGGAATTTACCTGTGCACATAAATGTTGTTAAGTTTCGCAAAAAAAAAAGCTTACAATCATGCGAAGTTCAAAATCCGGCCGAAATCAAATGTGCGAGTCGGACTATCGCATCGAGGGCTCCGTACTTCAGTTTTTTTTTTTTTAATTCAAATAAATGAAAATAGGTACTAAAAGAAGAATATTTTTGGGTAGTAAAAGCTCCGACAAAAAAAAAGAATTGTCCTTACTCAAAATATTAAATCTACTGCCTAAAATACTAACTTTCCGACTACTTTTGTCCGAATAAAAATGACGAAACGACCGAATGAGATACTGAAATCTTCGAAAAATAAACATGACTGTTTATTGCTATAATACTTTTCTACCAGCATAAATTACGTTCTACTGAAAACTATGCTTTGTAATTTTTGCCTTTACGTGCCTACTACTACTAAATACTATTCATAACTTACCTTTCATATTTCATAAACTGTGGTGCTATTTTAACTGTAACATTATACTGAAAATATTATTCTGAGTGGTTATACACCTCTGTGGTCGGTAACTTAGTAATTTTGTCGAAGGTTCAGTATTCTATTCGGAAGTTTAGTTTTGTTATTCGAAGATCTATTTTTTTTAGGAGAAAATGTAATTTGAACATGCTCTTATTTGTTGTTAAATTGGATATTTTTTTTCGTTTATGTTTTGGGTTTTTTGTCGGTAATTCATTATAACGCTCTGGTTAATTAGAATAATAGTCAGCCACAGATGGCTGGAGATTCATTTGTTTTTCGGAACCATTATTATTTCCCAATATTTTTCATCTTAAATTTTAACAATCGCAAGGATAACTTTGTATTTCATAATGATACTGTGAATTACAAAGGTATTTTTTGCAGAAAAATGAAGATAGAAAGAGATCTGGTAGGCCTAAATCCACAACAAGGCAAGAAGACAACTTCATCAGGATTCTCTCTCTCTCTCTCTCTCTAATCGCCGCGACGCTCTGAATGAAACGCGAGCAACACCCGATTCAAAAACAACTGTTAAAAGACGTTTATTGTCTGCGAGACTAAGAGGATGTGTTGCAGCAAAAAACCAAAACTAACAATTCGACATACGAAAAATAGACTAGAATGGGCAAAAGAGCACCAAAACTGGACAATAGAGCAATGGGAAAATGTCCTTTGGAGTGACGAATCAAAGTTTCAGATTTTCGGATCCAATAGACGTGTGTTTGTACGCCGGTCAAAAGAAGAGAGGGCTTCAGAGGCATGTGCCTACTATCAAACATGGCGGAGGTAATGTCATAGTTTGGGGGTGTTTTGGCAACAATAAACCCGGAAATCTTGTAAGGATAATCGGAAAACTAAACAAGGAAGGTTACTTGAAAATTCTCCAAAATTCCGCCGTACCCAGTAGACTAAATCTAATTTGTCCTGGATTCATTTTCCAACATTCATTCAATCCTAAGCTTTCTTCTAAATTGTGCCCGACTTTTTTTAACAAGAAAAAAGATGAAAAAATCTTAAACATCATACAATGCCATCTCAATCACCTGATCTTTCTCTCATTAAGCTTGTTTGGGATGAACTCGATAGAAGGGTCAAAAATCGTTCTCCTCCGATCTCAGAACATTTGTGGAAGCTATTAGAGAGCGAATGGAACAAATTAGATGAAGTTTATTTTAACAAATTAATTAATAGAATGCCTAGAATATGTGGAAGCTAATAAAGGAAAAAGGAAGACACTTTGATGAAGCTAAAATTTAATTCTTTAATTTTATATTGTACTTATGTAAAATTTTTGTTCTGCTTAAATTAGTTTTTGTTAATATTTTAATTTTTTATCAATAAATTGAAATTGAAATGACTGTTTTGTTTTATTTGATATTACCTTGCTGCTTCCAAACTTTTGGACGGTAGTGTATAACTAATAAAACGAGACCCCGACATGATAGCGCGCCATCCGAACTCTTGTTTTTCTGCAGAAATATTTTGCGTGCTGACCCGAATGTCGAAATCTCTAAAAAATAGAATGCGCACTCACAAAAACACCACCATCACTTACAAAAAAGCACCCTTGAACTCAAAAATGATTTTGGAACACTATAGCACTGCACATAATAATATAATAATAATTGTCACACACGCATAGGTACACAATTTAGCACATAGGTATAACCAATTAAATCAGTAGGGACAAAATATACTAGTATCTTAAAATGAAGGACCTGACGACCGCTCGCCTCAACGTCCCCAACGACTCCTAGATGTTGATGAGCAAGCTCGCAGATTTTGGCTAAGAGTGTTGCGTAATAGCGTTGCGATTTTTTAATTGTGCTCCTATTTAATAAATGCAATAAAAATCCCTCTATTCGCACCTCAAGAATGCCACAAACTTTTTGCACCAGATCCTTATCAAACCGCTTGGCAAGTTTGCAGTGATCTATGAGGAAGTCAGCGATGTTCACTTGGTCAGCGCCCCACGTTGGTCTCAGTTTCCTCTCCTCTGTGTGCGTCTCCATGACGTCCAACTCACACTGCCATCGATCTGGATCTTTTTCTTTTGCCAAAAGTATTCTATACAGAAAAAAAAAATACAATACGTAGTCGGACAAATAGTGATACTGCGCTGCTTATGAGTTTTAGGAGTCAACGAATGAAGATGTGACCATATTAGGCCGGCGTCGATGTCTGGGTACCCCTTTTTTTTGGATGGGAAATTATCAAATGACTTCTCCCGCTCTGGGTGGAGCGGGAGCAGTGGTCTCGAATCTACCGATTTTTCAGTATTTCTACCGATATGGGCTCTCGTTATAAATTAGTCTGTAAGTTTTTTTTTTTCAATAAATAAACGAATTTGATTGAATATTTTATTTTTTTGTCAAATACCGATTTTGGGTACAAATATACCGATTTTAGCTAGCAACTCTACCGATCTCGCTCTATGACGTTCGAGACCAGTGAGCGGGAGGGCGTGTCAGACTTTTACTGACTAAAACCCACCCGTGTTCCTTCAGTTGCCTGTGCCGGGGCCACGGTAACTCTTTCGAACATCCCGCGACCCCAGCTGCTCTGGGTACCCCTGGCCTCCGCTCTTGATGATGGCAGGCGAGGCAAGGTCATACGATTATTACCTAAGAATATTAACGAGAACATGTCGATGAAACTAGAGAAGGTACTAAGTTTGCCTTTTGAAGATCATCCATCAAGCATTTCGACAGATGGGCAGGTATATACTTATTAATATTCCAAGTGTCTATATTCAAATTTAAAATAAGTAAATTAATAAGTACATACCTACTATAGGTCTACTTTTTTTCTAATTGATGACTTGATGACACAAAATTCGTCTAGATTATCTACGTTTTTACGTCCGTAGGGACACTTAATTTGGATACTCCATTAATTATAGTGGGCCATCGTCTAACAGCTGACACAGAAGTAGAGTGTCTGTCTGTAGTATATAAGTACCTTAGCGGTGTAATACAATCAAGTTGTGGCGCGCTGGCAGTCCAGTCCTCAACCGGCTGGAAGCTCACTCTGGCGGCGGAGAAGACGCTACATTCACCGGCATGTATAGTGGACTTCTCGCACTCCTCGCTGCAGACCGGCCATCCGCAAGACGAGCAGAACGTGTTCTCCACGGGGCAGTAACAGCTTAGACATAGAGGTGGAGTGTCTGTATTAAACAGGAAATAATAGAATGTAATACACAAATATAAATTAACCGATATTAATGTAGTATTTTACATAGGGTGAGACAATAATGGGCGGTCATAACCTAAAAGTAATATTTTAAACAGATCCCTTGAATCTAGTCATCATTTGCTCCAGATTTAACCTTACTTTAATTGTAACTCCCGGAGGTACGTTTCAATTAGTGGGGCCTTATTATGGCAAAACAAACGACACTCGCAAAAGGTGAGTAACTAAGTCAACAAATCCTTCGAGGACGCCGTTATATTACCTCCTGACATAGCACGTAGTGTCATAAGTAAGTAGGTAAGTATAGATACTTATTTTGCTTTATAATAATAGTGAATGAATTTCGTAGTTTTCGTTCTCATTGCGTGATGAGTGTGATGACGGCTCTATGATTATAATTTAAGTGGGTTGGCTTGGCGAAAGAGAAATTACCTACCTCTTCACATTTTTATACAGGGTGTCCCGTAAATAATGGATCAAACGTAACGGGTAGGTAGCTTACCTAATTTCCAACAACTAATTTGAATATTAAAAAAAAACCGTTACAGTAACCAAGATATTAATTTTTTTCGAATTTTACCATTTTCTCTTCCAGAATTAAGATTTTTTAATGCTGTCGCTGCAAATTATGACATTTTTAGGTATGATATTTATTTAACATTTCTGAATAGCTTACTAATGTTATAAGATACCATTTTTTTGAATAACGTTTTATTTGCATTAGAAAAAAATCTTGAGTTGAAAAGTTTTTTCTTTACGATGTTAGGACCAAAATTGAAAAAATTCTCCTGTAAAAAAATTGTATGACACCTACCTTGTCGTCATACCCCCGCACCCCTGTACCCCGCGGGCGAAGACTCATTAAAGCGGTCTGTCTATAGGTAGGTATGTACCTCGTTTTTGCTAAGCGTTCTTTATGACCTTTTTTATTTTTGCTCGGCTCTTAAGGGTCCTAGCGTGATGTTAAATAGCCTATAGCCTTCCTCAAGAATTGGGCTATCAAATGCAAAAAGATTTTTTCAAATCCGACTAGTAGTTCCAAAGATTAGGTAGAGCGATCAAACAAACAAACTCTTCAGCTTTATTATTAGTATAGACTAGCTGTGATCCGCGACTTCGTCCGCGTGGAAGTCGTAAGATACAAAATATACTAAAATAAACAGCCACATTTTATTATAAATCCCTCGTCCCCCGACCCCGACCTGTCGTGTTGCATCGCCCGCCCGCGCTATTACCTCGTTTCCTCATATTCGCTTAGTGTTCTTTCTGACTTTTTTCATTTTGCGCGGCTCCTAAGGATCGTAGCGTGATGTTAAATAACCTATAGGTAACTATCTTCGAAAATTAGGCTACCAAATGCAAAAAGAATTTTTGAAATCCGACTTTTTATTTACATTTTCATGGGTTTTTTTGCCCGGAACCTTAATTATTTTTGTAAAATAAACGTAGCCTAATTTACTTCACGTAACATCAGCTATATGCCAGTGAAAGTCCCGTCAAAATCGGTCCAATCGTTTCGGAGATTAGTCAGAACAAACAGACAAACAATTTTTTTTAAATTGTTTTTTTAAATGTACCGCATATATTTTTAAATGCATTTAGTAAAAAGCTGTTATTTTGACATTACAAACGGACACTTCGATTTTATTTATTTGTATAGGTAGAGTAAGTATAGATATAGATACACTCAAGATTGAGGCCCACCTCAATCTTGCGTATGAACTTATACGACTATATAGGTCACATACAGGCTGCATACGGGTCGTGTGTAACTTAAGTATCACTCAAACTTTTGCACGAACGAATGGCTCACACACAAAGACGAAAATGTGGGCACGGGCAGTACTGGCATTATGTAGGTATTTCTAAAAGTAGGTTTTACACGTCAATCATATTTTAAAAACTAAATGAGGTCGGCGTTTCCGATCTGACTACTCTGAGCAGAAAGGCCGAAACAAACTCAGAGATCACTTATAAAGTTCCGGACATAATCTTGGTCAGATCATGTGAAGACCATGTTGATTGGTGTCTGAAATGGTCTTTTGAGGAAATAACTACACAGATTGAGTGGATCAGTCAAGTCAGTGCATGCATTTGTCAGTAATCGTGCAGCTCAACTCAGAACATAAGGAGCTCAACTATCCGACGAACAATACCAAAGAAAGGAAAGGTTATATGTTTAGAGGTTTAATTTATTATAGGTAGGTACTTCCGTACTTCCATAAAATGCTTTTAACGAGGGGCTTTACTAGGGATTTACTAACTCGCAATATATTTTCAATTAGGTAACAGCCGGAAGCATAGTTTCCGTATAGTTCTACATAGCACTTGCCTGGTTTGGGTCCCACAGCGAAAGGCGTCTCTGTAAATAATAATTCGCCGCCCACTAAATCCTTTTTTGCAATTAAATACCGTCCATATTTATCGTTCTGTTGTATTTCGTAATGACGCACGTCGTCACTCATTTCGTTTGTACACAAGTGTTCCTTGAATTTATCAGATAGAGATTGAGCGGAGACTGTTGGCCGAAATGCCGACTGAACAAGATTAGCGTCTAAAATAAACTTAGCTCCATTCGAGAATTGGGCCGCTCGAACTTTCGGAACGTTTCCATATGATACGATATATGTTTACATCCAGTAATTCCTATTGTTTTCTATATTTAAATATATTGTCTACAGATACGTCCACTACTAAAATTATCTGGCGTCCAAGTCCACTCAATATCAAGCGGACGCGGTCGCTAACTGAGTGAACCCAGCCGGAAGTGCTAAGATTTTCAGTGATAAAGTGAAAATATGTTGAAGAATTGATCTAGGCATTCAGTTATTCGGTACTTTTTACAAGGTGTAATTTTAATAACTAAAAACCTCATAAGGGGTCACTGTTCATTGTCATCTATCATTATGAACAACTTTTACTATGGGAGCAAACCTGAAATCGCGAAAAAAATAATCTGCTGCTCCCTACATTTACGTTTGCATAACTCGTCAAAATATAGGGAACAGTTTTTTTTTTTCGCCAGTTATTGCAATTACACCTTGTTTAAGTACGTTAAACTGTCTAATTTCATTTGATGTCATAGTTACTACCCGATATTTTATATTTCTATGTTCATTTAAAAAATTGAACGAATTTGATGGATCTACATATTTCACTTCTTCAGAAGAAACCCTGTCAAGTGAAGATACTCAGCAGATGTTTAGATCTAACTTCGGCGGAGAGTGGAGCAATGCCAATAAGATAGGTATTCCATCTATAGACTAACATGCGGAAAGGTGGTCCACGGTACGGCCTGGCATATTTCTGCATCGGTTTTTTGCATATGCATCCCAAGCAGAGTAGCACAGAACTGCATTATATTGGGTTGTTGCATAATTTTTTTCCCACTTCTAAATTTTCTTAATATTTCCAGTTGTCTCGGTTTCTAGAATAAATCGTAGAATTTTCTCGTATCTTTCACATAGGGTATACAGGGTGTCCGGTAAAGAATGGATAACCTTGAAATCGCATATAACAGACCTTATGGCTGTTCTAAAAAAAATACTAAAAAAAATATATCCCAAGTAATAACTAAGATTTTTTTGAAAAAGAATACTAACTTTTTTTACATTTTTCATCACCACAACCACAAATGAATGAATTCCATCGGTTATCTGTTGTTATAATATTGTACGTTGACTATGCCGCCGACAGAGAGGCAATAAATAATGTGACTAGAAATTACACCGAATTTTTTTCTAAAAAAAATATATCTTAGGTACTTACTTACTTGGGATATACATATTTTTGTATTTTTTTTAGAACGGCCATAGGGTCTATTATATGCTATCGCAAGGTTATCCATTAATTACCGGACACCCTGTATAAGCGGGAGCTCGTTACTGGAATTTTGTTAAAATTGACAAAATGGATCAACAACATCTCCGAGCGATTTACTTATACGAACACAAATTCGAGGGAAACTGCAAATAAGATCAACACCGTTTTTGGCCCAAACACTACTGTTCGCACAATTTGCGCAGTACGAATTTGGTTTCAACGCTATAATGAAGGAGACACAAGTCTAAAAGATGTTCCTCGTGGTCGACCCGTCACTTTTGACGAAGATGCGTTGCGGCGCGAGCTTGAGTTGCACCCGGATTCCAGCACCAGGGATTTAGAGAAACCTCTAAAATATTACTACAGTTCTATAGATCGCCATCTGCAGGCAATGGGCTACCGTAAAGTTTTGTCAAGATGGACACCCCATGCTTTGACCGATGTTCAACGTGCAATACGTGTCAACATTTGTGAAAGTCTGCTGTCGCATCCGCAAAGAAAGAGCTTTCTCGAGTCGATTATCACCAGTGACGAGTCTTGGGTCTTATATGAGAACGTCATACGAAAGGCCTTTTGGATGCCTGCTGATAAACAGCACTAACATAGCCAAAAAGCAGTTTGCATGATCACAAACTTCTTCTGTCATTCTTATGGGATTCGCTAGGAATGTTGTTTTGGGAGTTAATGGACAGCAATCAGACTATCAATGCCGAAGTCTACATGAATCAATTACAGAAGGTGGCGAACGCTGTTAGAGAAAAACGGCCAAAACGTCTTGAAGTATCATTACTTCATGATAATGCACGTCCACATACCTATAGCGAAAGTGACCCGTAAATTTCTAGAAAAAAGCTCGGTTGGACAACGATACTTCACTCACATTATAGCCCTGATCTGGCACCTTCCGACTATCATCTTTTCCGGGCTTTAAAACAGCATCTTCATAAAAAAAAAAAAAAAAATCGGTGACCTAAAAAATGAACTTGCCTATTTCTTTGCCTGTCAACCACTTTCTTTACATATTCTCGATAATGATGGTGATTATAATGTCGATTAATTGTTTAAATAAATAAGTATTAAAAAAAATTAAATTTATTTTAAAGTGGGAACAAAATTATGCAACAACCCAATACATTTTCACATGGGCCCACAGCGTCAATCTAAGCGTTTATAACGACTTATAAAGTTCACTCGGGCTGCAACAGCTGTATAGAGAAAAACAATATTTAATGTTGGACCGAGGATGCTACCCTGTGGAACGCCGTACTGATTATATATTTAGTCGCCGTATTGATAGTCCGTCGCTAATTCAATTATCTATTTTAGTAGTTTGTGTTCTGTCAGACAAATGGTCTATGAATCGTTGAAGTGGTAGACTTCTTACTTCCATATTCTCTAATTTTTTTTAAATCAAAATAGGAACAGATACTGATAGGTGGTATAAGCGTAGAACTGATCAGGGGTTGAGTTTCAAAAGACCTTACTTCATTTCTGTCACGAAACTGCAGCTTGCTCGGGAATATAAAGTTATAGAACCGGAAGTAGGTACCGTAATAAGGATTTGCTAATTCTTAAAAATGTTTATTTATTTTACTATTGACATAATTTAAAACCTAACAATCTTAAAATAATAATAATAATATGTACAAGTATATAAAAAAGGAGGGGAAATAATCAGAGGGCATCAGAAAATTCATCCGCATCGCTGTCAACAGGAAAAGTGCCCAGAAGGCTGGCAGCATTGCCACGTTGTATGGCAATGCTGATTCTTTGGCCAAAAAATAGGCCAGCCCTCTGGTCACGTGTGGAGTCGACCAACCGCCTGGCGATGTCTTGAAAAACTAAGTGGGCACTCGGACCCCATGGCCCAAGTGTTTCAACCCCAAACGGCTCGAATATTTAAGTCCCAATAAGATTGGAGTATTTGCGCCGTTTGAGGTTTTCCGCACCCGCAGCAGCCGCTCCAGCACAGCCTGCCGTGCTAGGAAGATAGGATGGCACAAGGGTGTCGACACAGGTTGCATCCCACACCAAAGGCCTACCTACCTTCCAAGGCATTATGGTCATTCCGTCTGGTCTCTTCCCAAATTCTTAAAAATTAAATTATTGGGTAAGTAAATTATGAATGGGAGGATGATGATGGGATCCTCGTTTGCTGTATTCACGATTTAAAAACATTAAAGGCAATCTTCCGAATACAACCTTGAAAGACTAACCTGTAGGTACCGTAGTAGAACAGTTACGAGCGCGCGCTATGTTGACAACGTAACATTGTCCGCTTGTTGGTCTATTTGTGGTGGTAGCGTTGCAGCACACGATAGTTTTGTTGTGATGATTCCGACAACATACAGTATGCACTGTATGCATAATACAGCCTAGTAGATTTATTTTATTTAAAATTCCAAACGAACGATCTAGTCGTCCTCCCTTGTCATATATTTTTCGTTACAATATTATAGTAATTTTAATGTTTTTTTGTTAATTATGTCATATTTTGAGCATTTATTTGATTTCGCTAATGGTACCGTATTGGAGGACTGTTGGCGAAACTTGAAATTTCCAATAATAGTAAGCGCAGCAATATTTCGAGAATCCACACCATGCATTTTAGATGTAAGTTGTTTCATCGTTTCAGTCGCCCATATTACAACTTCTTGTTGCTGGGACACAAACCGCCTCTCTGTGAGGGAGCGAGGATCATCACACGGGCCCAGTGAGGGCCGATCCACGTCCTCCATTACTAACCTACTGATATTCGGTTACTTGCAGACCGAATCCCTTATCGGTAATGATAGTCATTCGATAAAAATATGAGTGGAAGGGTGTACCAAGGTAACTTACAAAGTTATCAGTAAGTATCCATAATGAAAAGACTACGATTCTAAAAACAAAACAAAAAACAATTTCCGTAATCTTTAAAGCGTTTAAAACAGTAACTTTTTTTATTCATAGGATGGTTCATTGAGTGAAGAGGTAACCTGTAAAGATGAAGATGGGAATATCGTGGATTGCCCAAAAAATGGGGACGACCGAGAAGATAAAGACAGTTCATGTGGATTTCTGTGCTTTGTTTCAGAAGGGCTCGGACTTGGATCATCAGTAAGTTAAAAAAAAATGGATTTCCTACCGTTGATGCCTTTAATATCATCCTAAAAATGTCTAGACTTAAGTATATAATTACTTGTCCTGACTAATTCATCAACGCAGACCCTGAACCGCTGGCGATACAAACTTGAAATGGCAGTTGATGCCTTTTATGTTGTAAGCATCAATTAGGGAAGGATTTTTGGAAATTCGACCTTTAATGGGGTGAAAAGGGGGATTTTGTTTGCATAAAAATCTTATTTCTTGAGTTAGTAAACTTAAAATTTGGCACAAATACTTAATAAATAAATTATGAGTAAGGTCTTGGAACGATGCAAGGGATACTTTGAAAGTTTATTTAGCTGTCAGGATAGTGTGCAAGGAGGGGGTACCTGGGCAGACGCCAGTTTTGAAGACCCACGCTCAGATGTAGATGAAAAGAATGAAATAGAAATAGATGAGATTGTAAGAGCGCTGAAAGGGATGAAAGTTGGGAAAGCTGCGGGGTACGACAGAGTGTCTGCTGAAATGCTGAAGGGCAGTGACGGGGCAGCAAGTCCCGCAAGCAAGCAGGTTGGTAGCAAGTCTGTTGTGCTGGATCTTTAATATGTGTTGGAGATATGGCCGTGTGCCGGATGATTGGTGCAAGGCTGTAATCGTACCACTACGAGTATATAAGGGAAAAGGCTCTCAGCAGGAGTGTAAAAACTACCGCGGCATTAGTCTTTTGAGTGTTGTTGGCAAACTGTATGCAAAGGTTTTAATAAATAGAGTGATAAGAGTGACAGAGGAGAAAATATGGGATGTGCAGGCAGGATTTAGAGAGGGAATGGGCTGTATGGATCAGATATTCTCCCTAAGGTGCATAGATGAAAAACATCTGGCAAAGCACAAGAAAGTCTACTGTGCTTTCGTTGACTTGGAGAAGGCTTATGACTGTGTGGAGGGAGGAACTGTGGTCGACACTGTTGATATACAGTGTGGACTGGCGCTTGGTACGGGCACTGAAATCTTTATACAAGGATTCCAGTGCTTGTGTTAGGATAAATGGGGCATACACGGACTGGTTCTGCATCTCGAGGGGTGTTAGACAGGGTTGTGTAGCGTCACCATGGCTGTTCAACTTGTACATGGATAGTTGTCTGACAAATTTGAAAGAGGGTGAGTGCGGATTGAGGATGAATGATTTGCTTGTCAAATGCCTTCTCTACGCAGATGATCAAGTTCTACTTGCATCGTCAGCAGTACAGTTGCAAGACATGGTGACTGTAATGGATGAAGCATATAAGATGAAAGGGATGAATATAAATGTGAATAAGACGAAGGTCATGGTGTTTGAAAGAGAAGAGGGCGTATCGATGTGTGATGTGAAAATAAATGATAAAAGTGTGAAGCAAGTAAGTGAGTTTGTATATTTGGGGAGTCTGTTTACAAGGGATGGAAAGATAGATGAAGATGTGGAAAGGAGAGTAAATGCGGGAAGTAAAGTGAATGGTGCTATACATGCGGTTGTGACCAACCAGTTAATGTCCAAAAAGGCCCGACTGGCTATTCACAATGGTATGCTGGTGCCTACGCTTATGTATTGAAGTGAATGTTGGGTGTTGATACCTTGTGACAAGCTTTGAGGTCAAGAGCATTTTCAAGGTCAATGACAGACGTCTCGAAGTAAGGCGTGATCGACAGAGCACCGCTTCTGGGTGGTTTAAAAAAAATAACCACGAAGGGGATGGCGGGGTCTTTCAGACCCCGCCACTCCTTCTAACCTAAGCTGTCCGAGTCGAGGTGCCCCAAGTCCCGAGCTCGCTTCGCTTGCTCTTGCATCCTATGTTCTGCCATCTTCATAGTATGCCAAGTGAAATTGTACCAAATAATTGTCGCTCTAAATAAACGTCCTAAACGAAATTATGCGGAATTTTAACTTTGCCACAAAGGTAATTATGCCAAATAAAATTCTGCCATCTTAAATAATATATAAGCTAAATAATATTAATTTAATAGGTAGTAATATATAAGCTAACAGACTTAAAATATTAATTATAATATGTACAAATGTAAAAAAAAATATATATATATATATATAATCATAGGGCATCAAAAAATTCGTCCGCATCGCTGTCAACAGGAAAAGTGCCCAAAAGGCTGGCAGCATTGCCATGTTGTATCCGGCGATGCTGATTCTTTGGTCAAAGAATAGGCCAGCCCTTTGGTCGCGTGAAGAGTCGACCAACCGCTTGGCGATGTCTCGGAAAACCAAGTGGGCACTCGGACCCCATGGCCCTAGTGTTTCAACCCCAAACGGCTCGAACTTATAACTCCCAAAAAGATTAGAATATTTTGTTTGTATTGGATTATATGTTTTTTTTTTACATATCGCACATTTAGATCTAAACTAAGACAACTCAAAAAGGTCATTTTTCAGGGGACGAAAAAAACGTAGATCTGCATTTTTTATTAGAGAAGTCATACAATTTAATTTAATTTTAGATAATAATTAGCTTGTACAATGTCACTGTATATAAACTGGGGCTAAAATTCGATCCTTTTTTTCGATAAGCGCTATTTTTTGAGTTGTTACACTATAGGGTGATGACTACGTATAAAAAATAAACACCATTTAATTTAGACTTGAAACAGTTTTATTGAATCATTTTGAGTTGTACTTATAATAATACAAACATTATATAAACAATTACTCGGCTCGTGGCTAAGTAATAACAGCCGCACGGGTCGATCCATTAGGTTAAGCTACGCTTGCCGGGGTTGGTTTGTGGATGGGTGACCATCTTTTTGTGAAAGCACGTTAAGCCGTTGGTCCCGGCTGTCATTTGTGGAT
Source organism: Fissipunctia ypsillon (assembly GCA_947568875.1). Lineage (NCBI taxonomy): Eukaryota > Metazoa > Arthropoda > Insecta > Lepidoptera > Noctuidae > Fissipunctia > Fissipunctia ypsillon. The sequence goes on along the minus strand of OX387660.1, from coordinate 16,555,186 downwards.
CTTTGACAGTTGTTACGGGTCGTCAGAAGCCCGAAAGTCTGACAACCAGTCTTACCAAGGGGTATCGTATTACCCAATTACTGGGTTGTGGAGGTCAGATAGGCAGTCGCTCCATGTAAAATACTGGTATTCAGCTGCGTCCGGTTAGACTGGAAGCCGACCCCAACATAGTTGGGAAAAGGCTAGGCAGATAATCAAAAAAGGCGTTAATCTTTTATCGTATTTTTTGAGTGTAAGCCCCGTAAATACTATCTGGCTAACAAAAATGGCTATGGCTGTCAAAAACTTCTTGACTTCGAGACTGTGCTACTGTGTCAGTAATAGCCCTGCAGGCTAATTGCGTAACTGAGTTTGTTTCGGAAGCAGATTCCAAAATTAAACCAACACCGATCGGAATCGTTTACCCTAGTTGGAATTGTGTAAACATTTTGGTTCCAATCGGGCAGAATTTTATAGGGTTGTACATACCAATTGGACATAATCTGTTTCGTAGATGCGTGTTGTTTCATCAAATAGGAATTATTTGTTTTCAAATTATTGTGCTGTAATCTAATTTTGTTTTAATTACAACTGATGGTCTACTAATGAATATAAATAAAAATGTCCAATGATTGCCGAAACATTTTAAATCAATTTGTGGTCTTGGGCTCGATTTCCGGGTCGGGCAGTATTATTGGGTTTTTACCAGTAGCAGCCTGGAGTTTGGATTATGCCTGGGTGATGACAATAGGCTTGCCCTGTATTACATGGGACTAACGATAACTGGCGAAATGTGGGTGTACAGGTACACTTCTGCCTAACCTTTCGGGGAATACAGGCGTGATGTTATGCTAATCTAACTAAACACCACTGTTTTCTAAATAGTATCACTATACACTTCTTTATTTAAAAAAAACTTAGTATTCAATTCTAAATACTTCATACTTCGGTTATTTTTATTTTTGCCTGTATAGTTCATAATTAAAACACTAAACTTTACACTATTATCAATTAACACAGTACATTCATCACTGTCATGTAAGACTATAATTGACTTTTCTAAAATAAAATGATTATCTTCAGTTTCTACTTTTGTACTTGAGAAGCTTGAAAACTGAAGTAGTCGCAGTAGCAGTGATGTCAGTAGCCGAAGCCAGTGCCAGTGCGGTGGCGGTGGCAGCTGTGGCTGAAGTGAACAGCGAAAGTGGGCAACATCATTCATGCTGCCTTCATGTCTTCATTCACCGGGAACTCTCCTGCTGTTTTAAAACAAAATCATATTATTTTCAGCTTAAATAAAGTACTTATACAGTATGTGGTAAACTAGGCATATCAAGGCCTTCAGCAGATATGGCATTACTGCCGGTTATTTAATTTCTTCTTTATTTAGGGTTGATTTATCACTGTATCAGTCTCCAGATATTAGTATGGTAAACATTTATAGTTAGTATACATAAAACATGACATTTATAATATTAAGTAAGTGCTACGCTTGATTCTTAACTATGTGTCAAATAGCTTACCTTAATGATTAATACAGATGATCCATATTCATGCCTTGCCACCAACTTTTTTGTTAGAAAATCCTCCTATGTCAACTAGATTGATGTTATTAGGGCCGTGTTCCACTCTTGTATTTTCAGCTGTAGCACCGTCTGTGAAAATATTATGATTGTTTTTTTGTAGTTACTTAGTTGTTATTTGGTTAGTGGTTATTATAGTTTATTTCAGCACCTATTTATGTACAAAACTATCAAATAACAATTATTTCAGTTAGAATGTGAGGTTGATGGACATAATAACAATATTAATTATTAACTGCAACAAAAATATTTAACCTCACGTAAGTTATGTCTACGAAACAACGGTTGGAGTGTAGCCTTAGGGGCGCTACGGCGCGAGGACTTAGCAAAATTTAGCCAAGTGTTATTTTTGCAAATCGTTTATTTTCTCGATTCTATCGTATAAAACACCTAAATATAAGGCTAAAAGTGTCTTGGTGTTTTTTGTCTCCGACTAACCGTTTGTCGTAAAAACGATGTGGAAGGGATCCATAGGTTAGGTTAGGTTAGAACTGTGCAGAAAACCTCCTCGTGTGCCTGTTACCTGCTGGTCCCTTATGGATACGTTCGAGGGGAAGAGCAGTTGTCGGGCCGGTGCACCCTGGGCATGAACAATAATCTCTTTTTGAAAAAGGTGTAGGAGTTTTTCGGAGAGAGTATTGTTTGTGGCGAATTTCTGCGGGCGGGGGAGCAGTATGCTCCACGTCTTTCTTCCACGTGTCCCTCTGATTAGCAGAGGGCATAGTGGAGGAACAAGGGAGGTGGGTCGCTCCTGATCAGTCGACATTCGTCGACTGACACTGGATGTGACCTTGCCACCACGGTGCAGGCGCACCAACGTGGCTATTGTTTCTCCCTCAAGAGCATGCTTGAGGAGAGAACTTTCGACGGGTTCGCTGAGTCGGGTTAGCCGGACAGCGAACGAAGGCATGTTTAATGCCGCCGTCGAGGGCTTGGCTTAACCGCCCGGCCCAGAGGAAGGACACCTCTAAGATAAAAAACCACCTAATCCTAAGCTTTGAAGCGTGGCGAGAGGATGAGTGGCTGGTGGGGGACCAGTCGCTAGCGCTTCCCCTGTAGATACCTGCCGCACTCTACAGTATATAGGCTTACCTAGTGCAAGAGGCTCTGCCTAGGCGGACATTTATTTCCTCACTACTCGTGGGAACAAAATGGAAATAATTAAACCCAAAAGATGCGAAAAGGAGAGTGACGTGGCAAGTTTATTGGCGGAGGTACCGCTTGCCAGTGATGGCAACAAGAGTCGAGGAGGCTCGCGTTCCTCAGGGGACATAAGCATGTCCGACCAGGACTCGCGTAGGAATTCCAAATTTTGGAGAAAGCGTTCGCGCGGCGAAGATTTGGACCGAGCGGGGTCGATGGTGCTTTCCTCAAGCGAGGAGAACCTGCCGGCTGCTAAAGTGGCGACAGCAAGGAGAGGCCGGGGTCGTGCGGTGGTGGGCGGAGGTTCCGCTCCGATGCCAGGGCGCGACGTTCGGGGTCGCTTCAAGCGGCCTGATACGCCGGGAATTGGCGGGGAGAGTGACCCCGGGGTCTCATCCGGAGTCTCAACTGAAGAGCCGGGAGGGGTCACTGTCTCTCTTGTGGGCACGAAGGCGGAGGCCAACGCTGCGAAGCGTGCTTAAAATAGAGCGGTCGCGGCCGACGAGGTTGCCGAAATGGCCCGTCGGGCCCGGGAGCGGCGGTCTGCCCAGACGGCAGCAGGGGAGAGCTTAACGGCAGAGGCTCTCAACCGCCAGGTGTTGGACGGCGTGGATGTTGTCCTGAAGGTTGCTACCAAGTCCGGCAACCTGAAGGGCTCCTTCACGCGCGCCCTTAAAGAGGCGGCAGAGGGGATCAGGGAGGCGGTGGAGAGTCTCCTTCATCGTACGACCTCGGAGGAGACGGCGAAGCTGTGGGAGGAGAACAGCCGTCTCCGATCCGAGTTAGAGGAACTCAAGCGGCAGGTTGCCGCCCAGAGGACAGCTCCCGCGGCCGCTCAGTCCTCTCCCGTTGCAGCCCCGTCGTCGGCTCCATCGCCGGCCTCGTCGTCGACGCCTGCACTTGTGGATGCGGAGGTCGAAAAAATCGTCCGCATCTGCATGATGCAGTGCGGGGACATGGTGGGTGCCCGCCTTGAGGCCATAGAGGCGAGGCTCCTCCCGGCAGAATCCATCCGCCCCCCGCTCGCTGGGGACGGTCGTGGGAGACAGGGGTCCAAAAAACGGGGCCAGGCGGCCACGGCGGCTGACCGCGCCCAAAAACCCGCGCCCCAGATGGCCACCTCACGGACAGCGGCACCTCCAGCGGTGCCTCCGGCGGCCGTGCCTGGGCCTGGCACAGATACCTGGACGACGGTCGTTAAGAGGGGCCGCAAGAAAATAAAGACAGCGCTGCCAGTACCAGCACCCGCTGGAGCACCGGCACCCCAGAAGGCACAGAGACCGCCAAAGGTTAGAGCCCCACGCTCCGCGGCTGTAGTGATAACACTGCAGCCCGGAGCCGTCGAAAGGGGCGTTACATACAAGGCGGTCCTGGCAGAGGCTAAAGCCAAAGTCGCGTTCCCCGACCTTGGCACACCGTCCGGCTTCAGAATGAAGCCGGCAATGACGGGGGCGCGGCTGCTTGAGGTGTCGGGTGCCTCCAGCGGGGAAAAGGCGGACATCCTGGCCGCCAAGTTGAGGGAGGTCCTCAACCCGGAGGACGTCCGGGTGTCTAGGCCGATGAAGACTGCAGAGCTGCGCGTCGATGGACTGGACGACTCGACGACCCCGGCTGAGGTCGTGGCGGCCATCACCAAAGCCGGCGGATGTCCGCCCCAAGACGTGCGGACGGGTGATATTCGCGCCGACGCTTCCGGGCTCGGCACGATCTGGGTGCGGTGCCCGGTGGCGGCGGCGAATAAAGTCGCTGACGGAAGGCGTTTGGTGGTGGGGTGGGCTGCGGCAAGGGTCAAGCTGCTGCAGCCCAGGGCTATGCGGTGCTACCGATGTCTGGACATTGGGCATGTCCGGGCACGGTGCACCGCCGAAACGGACCGCAGCGAGCAATGCTATCGCTGCGGCCAGCCCGGCCACAAGGCGGCCCAGTGCGCCGCGACGCCAAACTGCAGCCTCTGTACAGCTGCAGGGAGGCCCGCTGGGCACAGAGCGGGTGGAAAGGCATGTGGCGCCCCCGCCGCAAAGAAGAATAAGGGGGCCAAGGCTGCTGGGGGCTCTTTACCCCCCTGTCAGCCTGGCTGCCCTTCGGCCGACTCCCGGCCTAGGAATGGTGTGGAGGGAATGGATTGCGCATAATGGCGCTCTACCATTTCCTCCAGGGCAATCTCAACCACTCTGCTAGAGCTCAGGATCTCTTGCTCCAGAGCATGGCGGAGTGGTCGATTCATGTGGCTGTGGTCGCCGAGCCGTACTTTGTCCCCCCCCGGAATAACTGGGTGGGTGACCTGGACGGCTTGGTGGCCATCATCGGCGGGACTCTCGTCAGCCCGTCCCGAGGTCACGGTTGGGTGGCCGCTCTCGCGGACGGCGTTGGCACGATTGGTGCGTATTTTTCGCCCAACAAGAGTCTCGCCGACTTCGAGAACTTCCTTGTCGAGTTGGGTGCCGTCGTAGGCCGACTCCACCCTCGCCCCGTGCTGTTGCTCGGGGATCTCAACGCCAAGTCTACGGCGTGGGGATCCTCGGTCACCGATGCTAGGGGTGAGGCGCTGGAGGAGTGGGCGGTCACGACTGGCCTGGTCGTCCTGAACCGGGGCTCGGTACTCACGTGCGTGCGGCAGCGGGGCGGGTCCATAGTGGACGTCTCGTTCGCTAGCCCTGCTGCCGCGAGCCGTATATACGGCTGGCATGTCGCCGCGGAGGTGGAGACGTTGTCGGATCACCGATACATCCGATTCGACGTCTCCACCCAGACCGCCGGCGGCCGCAGTCCACCGGCCCCGCGAGCGACTGGCCCGCGCTGGGCGCGCAAGCGCATCGACAGGGAGCTTCTCGAGGAGGCCGCGATTGTCCAGGCCTGGATCCGGGAGTCGGCTACGACCGGACCCGTCGACGTCGAACAGGAGGCGCTGTGGTTCCGCGGAGCGATGACGCAAATTTGCGACGCGTCGATGCCCCGCGTCCACGCACAGACAGGAAGGCGCCAGGTGTACTGGTGGTCTGCCGAGATTGCGCAGCTACGCATCGCGTGCGTGACGGTTAGACGCCAGTACACCCGATACCGGAGGAGACGTCGTCGGGTCCCTGACGAAGAAGCCGCGCTGTATGAGGTGTACCGCGCGGCGAAGGAGGCTCTGTGGCTGGCCATCGGCGAGGCGAAGACGCGAGCCAGGGAGGAGATGTTGGAGACTCTAGACGGGAATCCATGGGGGCGCCCTTATCGTGCGGTTCGGGGGAAACTCAGAGCCGCGGCGCCCCCACTCACGGAGAGTCTCCAACCTGAGCTGCTGGAGGAGGTAGTCGTAGCCCTCTTCCCGGCTAGAGCGGAGCATACCCCGCCGTCGATGGATTTGCCCACAGCCACAGAGCCTGAAGATGAGAACGCCATCAGCGTCCCAGAGGTGACACAGGCAGAGATGAGGGCGGCCGTGATGCGGCTCCGAGCCAAGAACGTGGCTCCGGGGCCCGACGGGATTCACGGCCAAGTATTAGCCCTCGCTTTGAAAGAGCTGGAGCCCCAGCTGAGAGGTCTCTACACAGCGTGCCTTGAGCGGGGCCAGTTTCCCACTCTGTGGAAAACTGGTCGTCTTGTCCTGCTCAGGAAGGCGGGGCGCCCTGCCGATTCGCCGTCAGCGTACCGGCCCATAGTGCTGCTCGACGAGGTGGGTAAGCTGTTTGAGCGGATTATCGCAGCCCGCCTCGTCGGCCACTTGTGCGGAGAGGGGCCGGACCTGGACGAGTGTCAGTTCGGGTTTCGGTACGGGCGCTCCACCATACACGCTGTGTCACGGGTGAGAGTCCTGGCGGAGGAAACGGTGTCCCGGGGCGGGGTGATGATGGCGGTGTCGTTGGACATCTCCAACGCCTTCAACACCCTGCCCTGGAGTTGTATCCGACAGGCACTGCGGTATCACCGGGTGCCTCTCTACCTCCGCCGCCTCGTTGGGGCTTATCTGTCGGAGAGGTGTGTCACCTACGTGGGATGTGATGGCACAAACCAGCGCCTCATGTCGTGCGGTGTTCCACAGGGCTCGGTCGTAGGCCCCCTCCTGTGGAACATCGGGTACGACTGGGTGCTGAGGGGTGAACTCCAGCCGGGCGTGGACCTGACGTGCTATGCGGACGACACGCTGGTCACGGCCCGGGGGAGTTCGCACAGGGAGGCAGCGTTGCTTGCGACGGCTGCGGTCTCACAGGTGGTGGGCCGCATACGGCGCCTCGGCCTGGACGTGGCCCTCAACAAGTCGGAGGCCATGGTGTTCCATGGTCCCCGGCGGGCGCCGCCACCCGGATCACACATAGTGGTCGGGGGGGCCCGGATCGCTGTCGAGTCTACCATGAAGTACCTGGGATTGGTGCTCGACAGCCGGTGGGACTTCGGACCCCACTTCCGGCGGCTGGTGCCCAAGTTGATGGGCGCGGCTGGGGCGCTGTCAACGCTGCTTCCCAATCTGGGGGGCCCGAGCGCCGCCTGTAGGTGACTCTACGTGGGGATCGTGCGATCGATGGCCCTGTACGGGGCTCCGATCTGGGCGGCTGACCTGACGGCCGGTAGCATTGCTGTTCTGCGGAGGCCACAGAGAGCGATGGCCGTCAGAGTCATCAGGGGGTATCGCACGATCTCCTACGAGGCGGCTTGTGCACTGGCCGGATCCCCGCCCTGGGACCTGGAGGCGAAATTACTCGCGTCATTGTATCGGTGGCGCGAGGAAATGCAGGCGCGAGGTGAGCGACCGATGCAGCGACTAATGGAGCAGCGTCGGTTGCTGCTTCGCGAGGTCCTGGTGGCGGAATGGCGGGACAGGCTCTCACGCCCTACCGCCGGCCTCGGCACCATCGAGGCGGTCCGGCCGGTGCTCGACCTTTGGCTCGGGAGGAGGCACGGCTCCTAGTCGTTTCGGGTGACGCAGGTGCTCTCGGGGCATGGTTGCTTCGGGAAGTACCTGTGTCGCATAACCAGGGAGCCAGACGCCCGGTGTCACCACTGCGTCGACTGTCGGGAGGACACGGCGCGGCATACGCTGGCAGAGTGTGCCGCTTGGGAGGAGCCGCGCCGTGCCCTCATCTCTAGAGTAGGCAGTGACCTGTCGCTGCCGGCTGTCGTTAATTCGATGGTCGGCAGCGAGGAGTCCTGGGACGCGGTGGTTTCCTTCTGCGAGACAGTCATCTCACAGAAGGAGGCTGCGGAAAGGGAGAGGGAGATCACATCCTCTCACCCAGCCCGCAGCAGGCGCACTGGGCGTCGGCGGAGGGCGGACAACGCCCTCTTCCAGCCCCCCTAAATGGGTCCAGGGGCGACGGACTCGGGGACGTCCGTCGCCCCCCATACATCGGACCCGGGGTGGCGGCGCGTAGTGTTCCACGCGCGCCCCTCTTAGACGTCGCGGGGGGAGTCAAACACCTCACTCCCCCCCTCGACACGAGGAGAGGCCTGCCGTGGCGGGCCGGCACCAGCCGGGGGTTGCGGAAGGATCCTAAGTTCCCGCGACCCTCGGCGTAGGTGTGAGATGGAATACCGGGGTGGTTTTTAGTCAGTAAGAGTCTGACAGACCCCTCCGCCCGCCCCAGGGCGGAGGACATCCATGAGGATTTTCCACCCCGAAACAAAAAAAAAAAAAAAAAAAAAAGGTTAGAACTGTGACCAACTACGCGCGAGCCGAGCGAGCGAAGCGAGCGGTGCCGCGGCAGCAGCCGGCGTGCGCTACCTCGAAATTGGTCGCGAAATTTTTCTAAGTATTTTTTTCATAGTGCCCCCAAGGCGACACTGACCGAAACAACGGAATGATTGTCCGTATATATGTAGACTGACCAAATAATAACGTACCTACAGCTACATTAATGAGATATCGAAGGTACTTACAAAACGAAGACAGGGGCCTAGTCCTTCCATGTCCTAAACCAGAGAAATCACAATACGGTAGGTAACGTCTTGAAGAAGCCACAAGGGAAGAGTTCCGGAACTACTTGTCATAGGCCCATGTAACTGTATGGCATTAGTAAATATAATTTGTATGTTGAATTATTCAAGGCAAAACATTAGACGGTTTAGAAATAAAAAAATTCAATACTGTGTTGCCAATTTTTGGTACGACTTTACTTTACCTGCCATCGATTTAAGAGGGGGGAGGGGGCGGGAGAGGGGAGGGGGGTTTAGAACCCCCCCTATGAAGGAAAAATTGCGAAGCCCCCCTTTTTAAGATATGATTTTTTTAATATTCTAACCTAACTTACAAACTGCACTATAACTAAAAAAAAACACGTAACGGATCTAAATTCGTTTCCAAACAATAAAAAGATCAATGACCCTTTCAAGGACAAGGTGGTTTCAAGGGGGCCAAAAGTCAAAGTTAAACCAAAATATAGTCAAATCTTGGAATATTACCTTTTGACAAGCTCTGAGGTCAAGGGCATCAAGGTTAATAACATATGTCTCGACGCAAGGCGTGGTCGACGGAGCCCCGCTTCGCGGGGCTCCTACTTCTGAGTGGTTTAAACAAAAATAACCACGAAGATGGCGGGGTCTGAAAGACCCCGCCATCCCCTTCTAATCTAACCTGTCCGAGTCGGGGTGCCTCAAGTCCCAAACTCGCTTCACTCGCTCTTGCATCCTAAGTTCTCATTTTATACATAAACGCTCTCAACTGCTAGGGACATACGTTGACTATCAGGACGACGACCATGTACAGGAGTATTAGTGTTCTGTGACCATGTGAAGTGACACTTGACAGTGACAACACAAAATGGCGTTGTTTTAAGTTTGGTTTCACATACCGGCAATAATCGGTAAATTATTTATAAGTGTTAATTTAATAGCACTAACTTAAATCAGCGAAATATATGTTTTATAATGAAATATGCGTAAAATGTATCTAAATCACTGCAATGCGTGTTTATTTCATCGTTAATAAGAAGTAAAACATTTTAGTACGTTGAACTTTCATAAAACGAAACGTTTAATGGCGAGACAAAATGTCAAAAGTGACAAGATATTGCTAAATTTTTACGATTTTGATTATTTTTTTCTCGTAAACCATTTATCCGCGCAACTTAAAACTTTACGAGGGGGCTTCTATTAATAAGAAGTGTAGGTCTTTGTTCATCCTTCAGACCAGGGCTGTAGCATAAATAAAATTTATCCACGTGGTCTTGAAAAAATCCAAGGCTTCTCCCGGATCCGCCGATCGAGAGGCGATCAAGAGGCGCAGGCGGGTGAATCTTAGTCTGGAATATACTTTCGACGATTTTATTGAAAAAAATAAAACCTTGTGGCACAACAATTATTTTGTACTAGAATCATTTCTTGATTAAATTAAATGAAATTGATAAAGGAGGCATCATTGTAAAGTTAACATTTTCGGAAATAAATCAAATTAAAAAAAAAACACTGTTGATGATAATGACAACTCGTGGAAGATAATGATTTTATGGTGAGGAAAGATGACGACTGTTACGAATAATGATTTTGTGTTAAATCTAATGTTTAAAGTTACAAAAATAATGAAATAAAACAACTCAATTAAAAATCAACACAATATTTTAATCATAAAATCACAGAAAGTATATTGATATGTAAATAATATAATTTTAATATGATTGATCCTTACTGATAATTATAATAAATTCGAAAGTAACTCTGTTACCTTTTCACGGCTAAAGGATTAAACCGATTGTTGTGAAATTTGCTACAAAGATAGCCTGAGACTTAGACGGATATAAACTATTAAATGCTAAATTAAAATACAACATACATATTTAAATACTTATTTTTCTAATTTCAATATTGATTCACACTTTTACAGTAATTATATTTATTTGGTAATCATAAACCTAATTAAAAGAACATTATACAGTGTTTCTGAATGTAGATACATAAAACCATAAAAAATATCAGAATCTGAAGCACTATCAATATGACGGTCTATAGGTATAGGCATGGCCGACAATACTTCTGATTCTGATCCAGGCTTATTAACGTTATAGTTTTCATTATCTAAATGAAGATGATTTTTAATTAACTTATAAAATATGAAACTCGATCAGCAATAAACGCGTCCACTAATCCGTTCAATCGAGACAAATACTCATTATGAGATAAACCTTAATGTTAATAATAGGAAATTTTAATTGAAACTTAGTATTTAAATTAAAATTTGGATTTTGGTTCTCCTTAATCACCATTATAAAGAAAGTTACTTTATCCTATTATAATGTCGGAAAGAACAACTAGGTATTCGTTTATTTGGTTTTTGCGAACAGGTTCCTTGGTTACGATTTACGAATTTAGACAATGGAGCAACATACATAATTAGGATCAATGTTTTCAATGTTTCCATGGCTATAATTTGGTACACTTCCGAAATCATAGCCATGGATACATTTCTTATCCGCATTACAATCAAAGCAACTGAGTTGTCTAAGAACTATCTTTGGAACAGTTACATCCCATATTACCTGGTACACGGAAAGAGTGCCCTTGAAGGGTTCCAAATTTTTGGGAATTAATTTTTCCACCTTCCTAATAGTAATGTTATCAATACTTTGCATTAATGTATCACAGAATTGATCATAAGTGCCAATATCTCTACCAAAAAGAGTCATACGGTTAGCAGTCCTTTTAAGAACTGCTCCTACCCCATCAGGGGCACCCTTTCCATGTCCCGCTTCAGAGTAGTTCTTTTCTCTTGTTCTATGGCTAATAACTCTGGATCGTTTTTTATTTCTAAATATTTTCTCTTTTTACAAAGACGTTGCTGTGCCCGACGGCGTTCTTCTACTGCCTTTATGTTCTTTGGTGGCATTCTGATCTTAAAACCAAAGGACATCGTTTAAAATGTTTATTTATTCGTTTACTATATTCTAACTTACAATTTAAGTATACATATAAATATCACAAATAATTATCCCCAAAAGCTGTCATTATTTAAAAAAGAACAAATCATTATATTCTTTATCTGTCATTATACGCAACACACATTTTGAAGCTAATGATGTTGGTGAAAATGACGAAATCGAGAAAACAAGTTAAAACCTGTCGAAACCGAACAAATTCTGCTTTAAAACACATTGATATGAATAAGCTCACTTTCGATACAAAATAATAGCAAACAATGTGATTAATATGACAATTATTTGCAACAATAGTCAGCGAAAGTATAATGACTCCTTTGATAACAAATTATTAAGAACGAAATGTAAACTTACCTGATCGACAAACACGACACGTTCACTCCGTTCAAAGCGTGAAGATCGACTGAGGGAGGTGCGGGGAGCGTACCGCGTGCTTCAAACTCAACGTGAATTGGAAAACCATAGAGAAATATTTGAAGCAATCCTTGCTGCGTATAATGATTTTTTTTTATGACAAACTTTAAGTAGTATCTGTTTCTCATATAAAATGAATGAAATGTATATAATGCACGGTTATTAGGAACTTTGATCATTTGAAGACGATTTGGCATATAAAAATAAGACGTACAAGTTTGTTCGACTTTTTTATCAGACGAAATAACCAAGCGCAGTCTTGCGGGACATGCGAGATAATGACGTTTTAGGAAGATTTTGGTTTAAATTTCAAATTAAACTATGTTTAATATTATTTTTTGTCGTGTAAATAGTTGTGCCGGTTATTAAAGTATATTAAAACCCTATTGCTATTAATTAAGGTTTCATTTCGAAGAAGTATTGGGACTGGACATGTTTTATCCTCCCTTTCTAAGAATCACCCAGGCCATGGAACGTGTATACGAGGCTAAGTTTTACTTTACCTGCCGTCGAGTTGGGAGTCCATATTTTTTTTACAGAAAGATCATAGATCATAGATCATAGAAGCGAGGATCATAGGAGCTTCGTGGTTATTTTTTTTAAACCACTCAGAAGTAGGAGCCCCGCGAGGCGGGGCTCCGTCGACCACGCCTTACTTCGAGAAATATATTATTGACCTTGATGCCCTTGACCTCATAGTTTGTCAAAAGGTAATATTCCAAGATTTGACTATATTTTGGTTTAACTTTGACCTTGACCTTGAAAGGGTCATTGATCTTATTATTGTTTGGAACCGAATTTAGACCAGTTTCGTGGTTTTTTTTTAGTTATAGGTAGTGCAGAAAATTTGAAAGTTAGGTTAGAATATTAAAAAAATCATATCTTAAAAAGGGGGGGGCTGCGTAATTTTTCCTTCATAGGGGGGGTTCTACACCCCCTCCCCCCTCTCCCGCCCCCTCCCCCTCTTAAATCGATGGCAGGTAAAGTAGTCGTACCGTTTTTTCTGTAGCCCCTTGCGTTTGTAATTGTGTTTGCATTAGCTTGAGAATTTCACATTGCTTTTTAATAATTTCGGTCAATTCTGGATCGGGAGCCATTTTGTTTCACAACCACGCCGTAAACTGCAACGACGACACCGATGAAACGATTGTTTAAAGTTCATGATACTTACTTTTCGAATCTGTGTCTTGTTGTGATCAGATCATGTTTTGCCGTTAACGGCGTACAAATATCAGATACGACATTTTTACAATTTAACAGAATTTTTGTTACCATTTAATGACAAGTAAAAATTAAAGCTAAATTATATACTAAAACAAAGTTTATAATATTGCAAACAAAACGTATTTCGAACATATAAATTTTTAGAAACATAATAACATTTCTGATACTCTCAAGTATTAGGTAAGTATAAATAATAAATTTAAATATATTTGCAAATGACAAACAAAATCATAAATTAAATACTAGGAATTAAAAAAAAAAACAAATTCACAACAGTATTGTTATTGGGTTGATGGGAAAATTATTGCCGTTTTCATGTAAAAAATCCAAAGACCCGTTTTGTGTTGGTGGATTGAGCACTGTTAAATATCGCTGCTAATTCGCGCGTTGTTTGGCGGGGATTACTCTCCGCAATTTCCGTCGGCCGGCCCGGCCGGGGCTTGACTTCCAGTATATCCCATGACTCCAAATATAATTTGCTGACAGAGTTTTTGTTGCATGCCTTGTTCAGACTACTTCTTCTTCTTGAGACTAGTAACTTCAAGAATAACTGCATCTGTAAAAGTGAGAAGTAAAGCAAATATTAAGAAAACGAGTACTTACTTACTAACATCACGCCTTGTTTCCCCGAAGGGTTAGAAGAAATAAATTGTAAATCAAAATTTAATCTAAATTATCAGAAGTCTCCATGACAGTTTCAGACAGACCACCACAGACTAAGTAGCAAAGAATATACTACTCTCTGACGAGAGTCAAATTTAAGTTGGTCTTGCCAAATTAGTGCTTCTATCTTTATTTTTAAATGATTAAATTAAACTTTTTGTGTACTGTAGAGGCTTTAATCGGGCCGGCCTTCAGCATGAATCCTCCACGGATTGTGGCATTGGCTGATGTACCTCTAGAAGAGACCACACACACATACAAGTAGTGGTCTGCCCTAGTATCGTGGCAGATCATTACAGTACATACATTGTGGAGCAAATTTTACGTTTTTACGGTGAAACAACGGAACCTAACTCTATACAGGGTGTAAGGGACAGCCCTCCGCAAACTAACAGAGTGCATTCAGCTCCTTATTTTGAATCACATTCCATCAGGTTTGTCAGCAAAATTTTCATTTTTTTATCGTTTTTTCAGTTAAAATTATTCCTATATTTCAATGTAATATTACATTTTCTGTACGCAGCACTCCATTTATCTAACTAAAACAGCTAAAATAAAAAAATCTGCAATGGATGTTGAAATACTCGTCGGCCGAAGAAGGCTCGCTGCGCTGCGATGCCGTTCGCTATGCGCGTTTAGCCACGGTAACGATACATTGCGTGTGCGGTAATAAAACAAATCAGGTTTATTGTGTTCCCGTAACGTTCCTGAAATAATTTCATGTAGGTACTGGTCATCTATGATAAGTATACTGAATTCACCCATCAGTCTGCAGAGGGCTGTCCCTTACACCCTGTATTTAACGGGAATATGTACAGAAACAATAATAAAATAATTCTGTTTGTGTCTTCCTATATAATTACTTACTTCGTCATATTGATTTTCCCTGGATTCGGGAACCGATGATAGGATACAAACTTATCTTCAGCACGTGTTCTACCGCACTTGGCACATTTTCGATAGTCGTTGGTAGACATTTTACACAAGGTATTTAGCAGTTTTATCCGTATACAATAAAAGTTACACCGTAGCACCAAAATAAAACTCGGAGGGTATCTTTTAAATATTTGAATAAAACGAATAAAACCACAATAAAACTAATCCAAACTGACACTGACAGAACCACAGAACATATACTGGACAGAACCGTCGTCGGTGTGACCAGTTATTTTGCAAAGTGTTTTATAATATTTTATGGTGGTATAGATCAGCAACACACTCATGCAAATATCAAACATGTGTGCAAGATCAAAATCTCGTCTATGAAAGACAACAGACCCAGCCAATCCCACCCCAACTACCACGCCGCGCAAACAATGTTGGCCCAAGCGCAAATATTGGTGCCACAGCCCATCAACCAACACGTCACCGCGATCTCTCACGGCGGCCTTGTCACTACCACAGCTGTACCGTGCTAAGTAGTACTCAAAGAATATACTACTCTCTGACGAGAGGTAGTACTACTGTAATGGCGGTTGTGCGGCTGTAGGCTGTAGCACGGATGTAGACAACCACAGACTACGATAGACTTACAACCACCTGGCGACAAAGGGGAAAGGGACGAGGGGCGGTTGTCACTTTTTAGAATGCACCCATAGACAAAATACGTCTATTAGGGGGGATGCGCTAAGGTAGCCCGCGAAATTCAAATTTTCTTACGTTTTTTGCAATTTGCTGGTCAGTATTAAGTTGTACGTTGATTAAAATATGATTCGCGGCCGTAACAAATATGAATTTACAGAATTATAATCATTAAAGTCATCAACACAACTCTCTAAGACCAAGTAAACCCCAAGAATTACTATTTCATGAAATCTTGACATTTGGGGATTATACTAACTTAACAAGTTTTATTACTGATTGTAATGGTTATAATTCTGTAAATACATATTTGTTATGACCGCGAATCATATTTTAATCAACGTACAACTTAACACTGACCAGCAAATTGCAAAAAACGTAAGAAAATTTGAATTTCGCGGGCTACCTTAGGATTTTTTGTTCTAATCTTATCAGCTGTGAAAACAGTGCTGCTAGTGGCAATATTGGTTTTGAGCTCCTTTTATTCCTGTATCTTTCAATGGGTTACAAATTGAAATAAATTGTATTACAGTGACAGACTGACAGGTATTCTGTGACTGACAGTGTCTTAGAACGTCACTGAAAACATTCAGAGTCAAAAATTTACTGAAAATATTTGGAACACAAAATGATGACTTATAGTATGTTATAAAACCATATTATATTTTATTTAAAATAATAATCGCAATAAAATATATAAACTTAACTCTTTGGTCACTTGCATACAATGTCAAAATAATATCAATAACGTGAGTTCCGGAAATCACGCCCTCTGTCGACATTTTGTCAAAATTGAAATTGTCTCGTGGTGTGGCTGTGGTCAGTGAGTGTAGGAGTCTAGGGTCTTGTTCTCGGCTTTTCAGTAAATTACCTGGAAATCATTGTGAAATAGTTCCATCATGTCAGCCCCAGTAAGTATTCTTCAAACTCAGATATTTGATATTCAGTCATTAAGACTTTCATAGCTGTAGTTAGTTTATAATTTGCGGGGCGAGCCGGTGATAACGGGGATCAATCGACGTCATTTTCCAATTTTATTTATTCTTCGTATCCTTCTTCAATTAGAAAGGGTGAAATAATCATTTATACTATAGAGGACAAGGACTATTCTGGGGATAGTGTACATAATGTCTCCCTATTTGCTTAACTGAATCGCTACCGGGGTACAGGCTAATTTATGCATGTCATTTTTGAGCTCAACTTTGGCCCTTTTCTCGAAGGTCTACTTTACGGCCTCACTGATATACTTTACTGTAGGTATTCATGATTATGTTTCTATCAGTGCTGGAACGTAATAGTAGTATAGCCTCAGTCGCACACAATGCATTGATGTTATGTAACACCTTGTGTAGAAGTGGCTTGTAAATAAGTCACTAACCCGATTTCGACCCTGACACAGCTGGCACTGATTGCAATTTCGCGACTTTGCTAAACGTGTAAA
Organism: Fissipunctia ypsillon; assembly: GCA_947568875.1. Lineage (NCBI taxonomy): Eukaryota > Metazoa > Arthropoda > Insecta > Lepidoptera > Noctuidae > Fissipunctia > Fissipunctia ypsillon. The sequence goes on along the minus strand of OX387660.1, from coordinate 16,538,315 downwards.
GCTTCACCTTGGTTCGTGTGATAAGGGTTTGCTGCCGAGTTTTTATTAATATTGGTACTATTTTAAGGTTAATGACCCGTTGGTCCCGTAAAGTTTTTGTATATCGCTTATTTTATCTAATTTAACCTAATGTTCCTTAGGAAGTAAAACCTACCCCATTCTATGCCGATCTTGGAAAGAAGGCCAATGATGTCTTCGGCAAAGGCTACCACTTTGGTGTGTTCAAACTTGACCTGAAGACCAAGAGTGAAACAGGTGTTGAATTCACCAGTGGAATCACTTCCAACCATGAAAGTGGGAAGGTAAGGAAGGTACATATGTGAATATGAATGATCTGTAGCTAAACTCATTTAGACATTTATTAATGAGCTAGCAATCATGTCACAAGCATATTTACTTATATCTGTCTCTGATTTAGTAACATTGTTTCTAGCTTCTATAAATTTAATCTTTCTATTTTAAGTTATATGTCATTCTATTTTCACTATTTAACTTTAAAGTAATGGTACATAAAGCATTTTATTATAAAGCGAAAGTAGATAGATAGTACAAAGATGTAAAAACAACTTCCATCAAGATTTTGAATTTTTGGTAATGAATCCAATAAAGCTACATTGTCATTTCACAAAAAAATTAAAGGATAAGGATTTAACTTTCAGGTGTTTGGTAGCCTTTCATCAAAATATTCAGTGAAGGACTATGGTCTCACATTCACTGAGAAATGGAACACAGACAACACACTTGCCACTGACATTACTATCGCAGACAAAATTGCTGCTGGGCTTAAACTTACCCTCGAAGGAACCTTTGCACCACAAACAGGGTAAGAATTTGGGCAGAATTAAATAATTAACCATTTTCCATGTTTTGGCAATTTTGTATGTTGTATTAAAATGTTGTAGGTTCATTTGGAGAAGTTTTAACAAAGATTTTACCTTTCACCATATATTTTTCTTATTCATTCATATTCATCAGCACTACAATTTATGAATTATTATTATTTATCCACTCATATATTACATGACAATTTAATTTTCAGGACCAAGACCGGTAAACTGAAGACCTCATTTACTAATGATGTTGTTGCCGTAAACACCATCTTGGATATGGACCTTGCCGGTCCTATTGTGGATGTGGCTGCCGTGTTATCCTACCAGGGCTGGCTTGGTGGTGTACATGGACAGTTTGATTCACAGAAGGCCAAGCTCTCCAAGAACAACTTTGCTCTTGGTTACCAATCAAAGGACTTCAACTTGCATACCAATGTGTAAGTCATTGTGCTTATGGGCATCACTAAATTTCTTGTGTATATTTACTCCAATCATAGATGAACATCCCACTATATAGTAATAATATTATAAATGTGAAAGTCTGGTTTGAATGGTTATTCAGTCATGGATGAAATTTTGCACACAGGTAGACATTTAGGACATAGGATACCAATAGGACATAGAATACTTTAAAAGATAAGGATATGATATTTTTTCGGCATTATGTTCCATTGAGATAATTTTATGCAGGTGAAGCCACTGGCAAAAGCTTGTACTGGATAAGAAAAATCAATATTTTCACTGAGCTTGATCTATGTCTCTATAGCACTTTATAGCTGCATGTTGAGTCACTGCTATTGATTTTATATGATTGCTTAGGACATGGCCCAGTTAGTTGGGGTTTAGCAAAGGATGTCATCTCTTGTTATGCAAACCAGTTAATACTAGCTTAGCACCAAGGCAGTGAGTTGAAATTGTTACATAAACATTGAAAAGAGTAATAAGATCTAGCTCTTACTGTTTGTGACCAAATGTTTTTGCAGACTATTTGAAAATTGAATTGTTGTCTCTTTTGAATACAGCTAAAAGTTTTCATAATTAGTATTTCAAACAATGATTAACTATCATTGTAGATTTTAATAAAACATTATTTGTTTACATTGCTATACAATGTTGTTTTCTTATTGGATGTAGTGACAATGGAAAGGAATTCGGCGGTTCTATCTACCAGAAGGTGTCAGACAAGATTGAGTGCGGTATCAGCATGAAGTGGACCTCTGGCTCTTCTGAAACACTGTTTGGTGTTGGCACTAAGTTTGCAATGGATGCAGATGCTTCGCTGCATGCCAAGATCAACAACAAATCTCTCATTGGTCTTGGATACCAACAGAAACTGCGCCCTGGTGAGACTCATTCATTATCAACTTCCTATTAATATTTAAAAATACTGCTATGTATGCCACATCTAGTAATACATCTACTTTTACTTTAGACCTGTGTTTACTCAGTTGGTGATTAGTTGATATTTACTTTTTTTATTACTATGTTCCTATTTATTATTATAAATTTACTTTTAACATCATTTTTGATCACTCACAAAAATTATGTAAATTTAGTTTCTCACTATGTAAATTATTGTTAATTCTTAGTGAGGAATAATAAAGTTCTTAAACCATATTTATTTGAAAATATACATTAAAATTTTTATATACTTCCTCTCTAACACTCGACTATTTCATAAGCTTACTATACATCAGCCGGGGTTGCGGGATGTTCGAAAGAGTTACCGTGGCCCCGGCACAGGCAACAGAAGGAACACGGGTGGGTTTTAGTCAGTAAAAGTCTGACACGCCCTCCCGCTCCGCCCAGAGCGGGAGAAGTCATTTGATGATTTCCCATCCAAAAAAAAAAAGCTTACTATACATTCATACATTGTTATTGATCTAAAGATTATTAATTATTCCTTGATTCATTACTACTGAAAATTATGATAAAAATCATGACTAATTTTATCATACTATGATGTTACTATTATCATTTAACTACTTAAATTCAACATACTAAAAGTCTACTTAAAGTCAGTTACTTCATACTTTTACTTTCATATAATTAGTTATCGCATCACTCAATATCATCAGTTTAACAGTTTGAAACATCATTGTTGTAATATAGCAGATCATATGATCTGTAAATCATTGTCCCGTTTTCTCATGTTCGTAATATGCGTTATCTATATTATCAGTTACAACAGAAAGCCTACTGCAGTGGAGATTTTGTTATATAATATTATTATTATTTGCAGGTGTCGTCTTGACGCTGTCGGCGGCTATCGACGGCCAGAACTTCAATGCTGGCGGACACAAAGTGGGCGTGGCCCTCGAGCTCGAGCCCTAAGCACTCGGAGGCGCTTCGGCTTTTAGACTTGTAGATAATACATAATGCCACATTTACTGTTATTTAATAATAACAGAAAAGGAAGCGTAACTATCAATCAATTTATCAAACAGTATCTTCAAGTGTCCTCTGTATTTATAGTGTTTACTGCGTTCAAAACGTAACAATAAAATTGTCTTCGTCTTTTTAAATGCAAGTTTGCGCCGTCAGTCAATATTATAATTTCTATTTCAAGGCGGCGGACGCTTTTATCCTCGAAATATTATTAGAGTTCTTAATGTATTATGTATTAGCACGCGGCGTATAAGCATCCCTGTTTTGCGAAATATCAATATGAACCTACATTACGTTACCCACGCCAGTTGTCTTGTAAATAAGCACCTATGGTGTATTATTCTATTGAATTAACAGTAATAAAAATGAATAGTCTGTTGGAATCAGCGCGCACTTGTTTTATTAGACCTTTACCTATTCATTTGCTACCCATTCCTTTCCATACGTCCGCTATTTGTTGCAATAAGTGTGGTTTTCGAAGTGGTTAGGAATTATATTTTTTTTTACTGTGTTAATATTTATAATAATTTGATTGACGTTGTATAATAAAGCTTTTTTGATATCGCTCTGTTTAAGTGTTTCCAATACATACTATGGTAGAAAATAAAACTTCCAAGTTTTCACAAATTAAGGTCATCATTATCATTTAGTTGTTGAAAGACGTGGTATTGAAAAAAGGTTATTTACTGAAAGAATTTATATTAGTAAGAACAGTTTCATTGGGCTACTACCAAGAGTGCTACTGTATCATTTCCTCCTCCACGAGTTTGGCCATCCACTCTGGCTCTGCAGCAGCTATCTTCTCTATCAGACTGTTCACCTGGTAACACAGACTTTGTATTTGCTTGTCCCACTGTGGTAAGATCTCACGTGCTGAAAACATGTTTTAGTATCAGTGATAGTAAAAAAAAGTAAGGTTCTTTACCACGGGAATACTGGCAAAGAACACTTGCAAAGGGTTGGCACAGAACTACAAATTACAAATTTCCAATACCGACGCGCACCGAGTCGGTTTTTGAAACAAGTTCAAAGGCGAGGGGAATGAAAAGGGAGTGCACACGGGCATCTTGGACCAACTGCCGCGCGCGCGCCACACATTCGACGTGAGTGGCAACTCAATCATCCACCACCGCCTTTCCTTTCGTCGTTTTCTTGTACGATGCAAATAATAAGCATATGTATCAACCCATATGCGTAAGCCGCTAATGCAAAGAAGATATCGTTTCGTTCATAGTCTTTCGCTCTGCGACCGCAACTGGGACTGCTCCAATGCCTTGTCTGTTTCCAATGTTTGGCTCCAAAGTTGGTATTGAAGCCAATGTGTGGTGCGGCAGTTGGGTTCAAAATTGGACACATCATATTGGAGCCAAGCTTGGATGCAAACTTGAATCCAATGTGTGGCTGCGTAATTCTTCATAGTACTAATACCCACCAAATTAAAATATCACTTCCGTGAAATGCTGACAAGCAGTACAATATGTAGAGCTATCGAATAATTCTGTGTCAATTTCAATGGTAATTATGTAAGTATTGTAAGAACTTTTACGAACGCTGAAGCTTCGGTAGTAATTAGTTGGCTTGTAGGACTTTTGTTTTCTGAGGCGGCAAGGATTTTATTTTGGTTGATGACGCGCAATAAGCGTCAAGTGTAAACAGTTCACACGTCAGCCGTGCCATTAGCCAAATAACAGGTGTGTTATTTATAATGAAGTATCTTGAGATTCTTGCATTTTTCATTTCTACCTACAGTATTGGCAACGCCATGCCGTGGTCTATGTAGTTAATATCTATAGCTTAGTAGTGGAAGCGGGCTATTCACCATCTTCCTTAAACTAAGGTATATAACATGTCCCGGAATTAACGCACAACCTCTTAAGGGAAATGCGGAAAAAATCAGATGTTCCCTACAATTCGACGAGTTATGCGAACATAAATAGGTAACTATAGAGGCATGAGGAACAGGGTGTAAAGTTCACTCATCCTCCATAGAAAAGGGAGGATCCTCCGACCAGACGGGTGTTGTGTCTGGTGGGCTACTGCCCGACGGTTGATGTCGGGATGTTGTATATATGCTAGTCGCGCGGTAAACTCTGTTTGCGCGATGCAGGATTTTGCGTGACGTCAGTATGACGCGTTCCGTTGTGGCAATGCCGCCACAGTAACACCAAATTTTTTTTTTCGAGACTTCAGGTTTGGTCCCATAGTAAAAGTTGTTCATAATGATGAGTACAATGACTCCTTAAGAGGTTGTGCGTTAATTCCGGAACATGTATACTTAGCAAAACATAACATCACGCCTGTAATGCCCGAAGGTTTAGGCAGAGGTACAACTATATCGTTCGTCCCACATTTCGCCAGCACAATACTTGTAGCATTTATAATCATTTCTCCTCTATTTCTATCTTATCAGCTATGCCACAACGTATTGCAGAATACTTACTTGTCTCGTGTTTACTATCTAGTGGATATATGATATTATATCACGCGTTTGATCGCTTCTGATCGATTACAATGTTATGTCGTATTATCCAATGTTTTTTTCTATTGATTAGGTATCTTATCGAAACTGATAAAGAGAACTTTCTATGTGGATTGACATTTGTCCGATTGAAACCTGAAGTACCTACCTAAGTAGTACAAAATATAGACATAACATAACATCACGCCTGTAATCCCCGAAGGGTTGGGCAGAGGTGTAGGTACCTGTAGTACACCCACATTCGCCAGTTATGTTTAAGTCCCATGTGATAGAGGGCGAGCTTATTGCCATCAACCGGGCACAAATCCGGACAAAAAAAAATCATAGAGGTTGCGTGTAAAGGCTAAAACAGATTTGAGCGGGCCGCGCAGCAACGAAACGCAATGCAAAAATCCTCCTGCATCACTATAGTACATTTTCCATAAACCAACAAACACTACAGGCGGGCCGCACCGCACTTTTTTGAATGAAAATGCGATGCGTTGCGTTGCGGCTATAATGTGCGCTTGGCTTAAGCGTGATATCTACGTCCGTTTCTCGAAGAGATTTCATTGATGGAAATCGACAATTTTCTGAACCTTGGGCATGGATTAATGGTAAGTACAACATAAAGAGAGTACTTATGACCACACGTTAGAAGCCAGAACTAGAACGGTGGTAGAAGTTGACTGGAGCCGATACCGGTTCAGCGTCACCGTCACCGACCCGAGCGTGACGGTTCAGTTTCGATCACTGTTCGGAAAGAGCGCAAAGTGCGTCTAAAGAAGTTAGCAATTCAAACATACTTTCAAAATGTACAACAGAGCTGATCTGGTCAATATATCCGTTCATCCGCCCTTCACTGATCATGTGGCTGGCAATCCTCTCCGCTTTGGCGGGCGGAGTCTCGAGCAGCGCGCCCAGCTCTTCAAAAGTTATATTATTGTACAGTTTACTAGCTGAAAGGAGGTTGTGTTCAAATACTGCCCGATCCAGAATAGTCGTTCCATCCGATGTAGTCGCCTGTTGCGAAAAAAAAAATCGTTAATGGTAAACTAAACAGTATTGAAATACAAAATGTCACAATGTAGTCAGGCCATAAAGTACACAACGCTAGATCCAAGCTATTTCAAATGTGTGTTGATGTTTTGATTACGTCGGGAGGATAAATTGAGTGATTAGTAGAGCGAACTTTGATAAAAGGTTAGATGCGTAACACTCGCTACCGGAACGTGTGTAGATAGAAAAAGCAAAAGTGGATAGTTCAGATTAGCATGAGGCGTTCCGTTAGCCCACGATCGCAGGGGCGCTTTTGAACACGACGTTATTTACCGCGCACTGAATTTTCAACGCCGGTAAGTTGAAAATCCATTTAGGTAATAGCCGCGTTAAAAAACCGACCGTACGTACGTGGGCTTAGGGCCTGATCACACGGACCACAACCACACCACATCGCTGCGAAAATGTGGGCAAGTAGTATCGCTGCAGCTTCTTGCAGTTGCGTTGTGGTAACTACAAAATGTCGATGTGGTTTCCATTGCCACATCCGCCACAACGTAACCACATCGCAACTACTAGCGACACCTATACTTGCGATGTGGTTACGTTGCGACTAGTTTTGTCAGACAGACTAGAGATGGGTAGCACACTCTTTTAAAATGAGGATCGTGCGAGGCACTCTTTTTACAAAGTGTGCTAGCACACTGTGCTACCACGAATGAGGCGAGGCCGCGAGGCTGCGGTGGCCTGTGCACACCGCGCACAGCGTGCGCGGTGCTGTGTGTGTGTGTGTGCTCTGTGTACACGTGCTGTCAGTGCTGTGAGTGTGTAAGTGAGTCGCGGGACTCGCGAGTCAAAAACCTCAATCAATCAATAAACTTTTCATTTTCTTACAAATTAGCGTCCGTCCACGTGTTGTCGTTGTGTGGTGGTTATGGTATGTGTGATGGCCCTTGTAATCTGCCTCTATCAGGGATGACGTGAAATGTAAGTAAAAATTATAAAATCGAGATGCCGGTGACCACTGGTTGTAGCACACACTCCATGAGCCGCTCGTTCCTACTTAGCCTGTACCGAATGATAAATATGACAAGTTGCCTTCTGATGCGTCTGCATCAGAGCTTCAAACTCATGCAGTTCTGAACGCCTGATTATTCGATCTAGATACATTTTCTCTAAGATCGAATAAGCTGGTAACTGTTGACATCTTTCATCTTTGAACAGGGTTGCTAGCATTCTGGAACGCTGCTGACCTGCAAGGCAAAACAGGAAATAAGAAATAAAAAGCTTGTACCACAATTCACTTAATACGTTTAGCGCTAAACGCTAAAATTTTAACATTGTTCAGACAGAATTATGTATTAAATCATGTTTAGCGCTAATCGCATTGTGGTTTGTGGTGCAAGCGGACCTAAATTTTTCAGAGCAGAAAAAAAAATAGTTTAGTTACGGAAGTCGGAGGTAAAAAAAAACAACCGACTTCCAAAAGAAACACTACAAAGTGAAAAATAACTAATTTCGGAAGTCGGTGGCAAAAAACGTAAAATCAGATCCAAAGACACCGACTTCCGAAATAAAAGTTATTTTTCAATTTGTAGTGTTTTTTGGAAGTCGGTTGTTTTTTTTTTAAGTTTTTTACTTTCATTCTTTACGTGTGGTAATCCACACAAATTCTTGCTATGTATTTATTTTATAAATATATAGTTAACATGTAGTGGTATTTTAACATCATCAACATAGAAAAAGTAGATGAAATATTACGTGCTATTTAAGCTAATTTAGAAATCAATAATCAGCACTTGTCCCCCTTTCCAATAAAGAAAGAATCATCAAAATCGGTCGAAGTGGTAAAGAATTATCGCTGAAAATACATAATAAAACATTTCTTCGAATTGAGAACTTTTTGAAGTCTGTTAAAGATAAGATGAATCTCGCGATACCTACTAAGGCCACTGTCACATATTGCTACTCAAAAGAAACATGTGAGTAGTGTGAGACAGGACTCACATTGATTTGCTGTTACTTACGATAGTAATAAAATAAAAATACTAAGTAAATACTTACTACCTGCGGACGCCAATACAGTACATATGAGAGCATTTCTGAGACACGTCATTCGTTCGTCTTCGTGTATAATGTTGCGGTAGGACAACTCATTGTATCTCTGTGCCGCTTCTATAAACTTCCTACATAAACAATAAAGACATAGTAGAGTTTGTTGCAAATTGGGTTGCAAAAAATCTTATAAATAAGATTTTTTCTAAACCATTATTAAGCTAGGCATACATTTTGAGAGGCTGCAGCAATGGTATTATAAGTAAAGAGGTTGATAGGTTTCCTATGCAACATTCGATCTTCAAAAACGGCACACTACGAAAACGCGATAAACAGCACGAGTTTAGGTTTGCTAGCTAGCCTAGTTTTAATGTGTCACTTTCGGAGCTCGTATTACACATCAACCTCATCACCATCTTATCACCATTGGGCTGCAGCAATTGCATGCCATCAAGTCAAAATTTAGCAAACAAGCCGAAATTTGCAACATGATAAGCCTTGATGAATAACATTTATGTTGATTCATGCATTATAAGAATAAACTTCAGGTGCGCAGCCTTCATACAACTCGATTCCTATCGGCTTCCCTTTGGAACAACCACTCTTCTTAGTGTCTACTATTGCCAAATAATATGATTCACCTGTGTGTGTAACTGTGTATCACATCACATTACATGATTATATTTAATACCAGTTTATTACACCATAAGATTAAAAACCTACAGATTTTTGTTTGTGGTTATGAGAATTGAACAATTTTTTCTTCAGCTTCCCTCCAATGATAATTGTAGCGGCGCCACTGATAGACTTGAAACAATACACTAAGGGCTCTCTGCACAAAACTGCGAATTAGCATCGCATCGCAGTTTTGTATGGGAGCCCTAAAGCAGCCTTTAAAACAATAATACAATTTTGTTGCAAGCCAGTGTTCTAAGAAACTCAGGAAACCCTACAATACTTCATTGAAAAGATTCTAAGTCTTCCTGAACTCCACCGTAATGTGCATAATTCAATATAAGTGACTATTCCTAACTATACCTTCTATAATCCAAGACCCTAGCATAGCAGACTTTGTAGTAGATCTGTAGCTGTTCGTTAGTTGTCTCCGCCTGGAGCAGTGAAGCTCTGTTCACGAATGCCTCTGCCTGCACTGGGTCGTCTACCTCCAAGTACAGCCGAGCAATTTTCAGATATGTTTCTAGCTTATAATCTACAGAGTATTGCCTGAAACAAACAAATTATTAAGTAAATAATTTGGATTCTGTACATTATCTGTATTCTAAAATTTACATTCAGAGCAGACAACCATTTTTTTGGGTGAAGTGTTTGCTATTTCACAATTTCTAGTTGCATAAAAAGAAAAGGCCCCCGCCTTTGCCCTGCAGTAGAACAACATAGGCTGAATTCTAATTATTATAATAATAAAACAAATTAATGTTTTTTTCTTGCCTATCTTCTACATATGTATATCTATACAAATAAATAAAATTGAAGTGTTTATTTGTAATGTCGAAATAACAGCTTTTTACTAAATGCAAGAAAGTATATACGGTACATATAACAAAAAAACAATTTTTAAAATTTTTGTCTGTCTGTCTGTCTGTTCCAGCTAATCTCCGAAACGGTTGAACCAATTTTGGCGAGATTCCACTGGCAGATAGCTGATTTTATAAGGAGTAGTTAGGCTGCTTTTATTTTAGAAAAATCGCATCCGCGCAAAGAAGTAAAAACTCATGAAATTGTGAACAAAATTCGATTCAAATAGGGAAGTACAACATCAACGCGGGCGAAGCCGCGGGCAACAGCTAGTAAGTAAATAATAATTTCTGATTAGGAAAAATATGAAACGCATATTGCATGTCATAGAGGTTGAGATTTTGTCTAGTTTTTAGAAACCAGTGAGTCCTCTAACATAATCAAATCAAATGTTACATTGTTTTAAAACATGTTATTTGTAGTTTGTAGTAAAAATTACATACTTCTGTCCAGTTTCCAATGGGATTCCCACCAGCACATTGGCAGCTTCTTTCCAATTTTGATTCCTTTCATAAATATCTGCTAAGTGTTGTCTGATACTTGCCACCTGGAAATAGTAATAGTATATCATTAGTGTTATATTTTATATAGTTGCTTTTTAATGCAGAATAAGACAAAGTCATGTTTATGGCTATAGTTGAAAATCATAGTTTCCTACGTTACATAGTATGAAACTATGCATAATAATTATATACATATATAATTATTTGTCTCGACTGATTCATCAATGCAGAGTCTAACTGCTGCGGCTACAAACTTGAAATTTTGGCAGTTAATGCCTTTTATGTTATAAGCATCTACTACTGAAGAATTTTTGGAAATTCGACCTTTAAGGGGGTAAAAAAGGGGATTTTGTTTGTATGAAAAATGAAACTTGGCACAAATACTTATCTAAGTAAATTATTAAGTTTATAATTTTTTGTTTTTCTAAGCTAACCCCCTAAACGGGGATTGGGGAGTGTCAAAGTTTGTATGGAAGAATTCTAAGAGGGCTGTCACATTTTGTCACCTCTCTCACTCACATGGAACCAAATTTTTAAGAATGTTAAATGAAAAGATTTTTTTTTAATGTAATCAATTGGCGAGCTAATAAATAATATTAATTTAATAGGTAATTATTGTTATTGTGGGTGTACTATAGGTACACCTCTGCCTAACCCTTCGGGGAAACAAGGCGTGATGTTATGTTATGTTTAGGTAATTATTAAAAACAAATTTTTATCGTGGCATTTATTTGAACTCATCTCAAAAACAGATCGTAATGCTTATTAAGCTGAGGTTAATAGATAACACAATAGAAATGTAAACTTAAGACCAAAAATAAAGAATAACATGTATCAGGGTTAAGACCTACGTGGCCAAAATCACGCTGGAAGTGCTAGTAATACATAATATGTTAATGAGACAGGAGAGAAAATAATTAAGTATCATTCATTAAGGTGAAAGTGCCAGGTAACCTGAGAAATTCAAATTTTCTTACGATTTTTGCAATTTGCAAGTCAGTATTAAGTTATAATGTTGATCAAACTATGATTTGCGACCGTAAAAAATATGTATTCACAGAATTATAATAAATAAAGTCATCAATACAACTCTTTAAAGACCAGGTAATTCTATTGAATGACTATTTCATGAAATTTTGACAATTAGGATTATACAAACTTATGGAGTTGTATTACTGATTTTGATGATTATAATTCTGTAAATGCATATTTGTTATGGTCGCGAATGATACTTTAATCAATATACAACTTAATACTGACTTGCAAATTGCAAAAAACATAGAAAGTTTGAATTTCGCAGGCTACCTGGAGCTTCCCCCTTAAGCAAATTATTTGGATGATTTTTTTTTGTCAAAGATTTCTGGCAAAAAGTAATTATATTCATTAATGTAATAAAGTATTGAACTTCTGTAAGTAATTAATTTACCTGTTCTTCAAAAGAAATGACTCTAGGTTGTATGACATCCAGTGCAAAGTGTGACACCTCCTGGGACACAGGGTCAGGCAGCAGAGCCAAGTGAGTGCTCACATCCGTTAGCAGCTGCCGTGATATCACCAGGCTCACATTCTCATTCACAACTGGAAACAGCATACAGAATTTAAGATTTCAAGTCCACTTAGGCCCTTATTACTTAACCACAATCAAAACTCAAGCATTACTTAAAACTAGTAAGCTATTTGATTGGTAAAAACCAGTTTTAAGTAATGCTTGAGTATTGAGTGAGGTTCTGTAATATGGGCCTTAGTAAGCCATTTACATTTATTAATAGCTTTAATAACCCAATACTGAACACTACTACTACTACTGAATACTGTGAAGTACTATGGAATTTGAGAGTGGTGGTATTTGATACCACATTTCCTTGGCTTTTGTTTGTATTAATATTTTTGGGTTCATTGGCCAAAGGTAAAACATAGTAAGACCAAAGACTGAGAGATCAACAACCTCCTTAAGGCCAACAAATATCAAGACTACTAAAGTTGTTAGTGCCTTAGCCATTCCATAATGGATGTTACATCCAAAAAATAATGGCTAAGGTACTCTAACAACATAAGTAAAATAAATATATGAAATATACATACTTGCTTCTATAAAAGCTTTTAGACATTCTGCCAATTCGGTTTCAGTGCTTTTCAGTATTTCCATAAGAACATTGCGGTACCTAAGAAAGAAAATCAATAGCATTACAATAAGGTTTTCACGGTAGGTAGGTAAATTTCTTGTTCATAATCAAATTATGTAGGAAAAGCACACAGCAAGTAACCGTTGTACTTACTTTTCGGCTTGATCTTTGTGCAAGCCGCCAGAATTTCTCAATTCACTTAGATACTGACGTACGCCTTGTAAATTAATAGGCATATTGATTTTTTTAGAATTTATATATTTCCCAGTAAATACTATTTTTTATGCACATGAAACTTTGACAATAATGACAGATTCAGACAGAATCAATGACAACAAAAAAAAAAACAAAAAATGATTGATGACCACAGATTAAACAAACACCACAGAGGATTTTACTATTTACTAATACCGGTTTTTTTTCAACAAGTATGCAGCAATAATGTTACGGTTTTTTAGTAGTCGATTTATGATTTGCAATGGGGAAGGTCGTTGAAAACGGAAAGCTCGCCATAGGTGGCAGCACTGTTCACGAGCCCGGGGCCACGGCTACAAGCCGCCATTGTTTTGTTTATGTATGTATGTACTTTCGAGTCAATCTCAAATTAAACGAAAACGACGTGACTATGCGACTTGGAGCGTAGCACTATAAAGGGGATACGCTAAGGTAGCCTGCGAAATTCAAATTTTCTTACGTTTTTTGCAATTTGCGGGTCAGTGTCAGGTTGTATTAAATTAAAATATGATTCGCGAACGTAACAAATATGGCTTTACAGAATTGTAATAATTAGAATCAACAATACAACTCCTGTTATAATTGGCCTCAAATGTCATGATTTCATGAAATAGTCATTCAATAGGGTAATTTTTTTTTTAATGTGTCTGACATATCTCGGGTCCCTGGGGTCCCAGACCTTTGGAAGACGTACAAGGCGTCGAAGCCAACTTGCAGAGGCCCCTTAGACAATTTTAAATCATGTTATTATTTTATATAATATGAACTTAGAGACTTAATTTCATGATTATAATTCTACAAATAAACATTTGAAACGGCCGCGAACCATTATTTAGAATCTAATATTATGAAGAATTATAATTAATTTAGAATATAATATTATTAAGAATGAAATATTTTTTAATATCTACCTATTGAATTTCGCGGGCTACCTTGTCGTTAAGACGAGCTAAGGAAAAGGGATGCGTCTACCACTGGTAAAAAGTAGCTGTAGTCAAAAGTAAACAAAAGATGAACATTTTATAATTTTTAGGTTATGTTATGTTTGTTGAATCTAAGTTCTTTTGTCGTTAAAGACTGGAGGTGTATGATAGGAATAACCTGATCGAGTTGAAAACCAACTCGAGGATGATCTTCCTCATTCATGAGTTTGTTTTTATTTATCTTTTTCGTTATTTTTGGTGATTTCAATATTTTAAATGAATTATTTATTGATATGGACCCCCGGAGTTAGAGCTTTCCACAAAAGCAGTCCCATGGGCCATGGGTGGGACACCTTGTAAAATTATGTTTCTTTATTTATAAAAACTACAACAATATAAACTAAAGCCCAAAAAACTGAGTTAGGGAGAGTTTACTAACCATACTAAAATGTATTCCATGTAGATACGACAAAGCGTGTCAATAAAGTGTAGTTTTAATTACTTTCATGAGCGTGATGATAGTCAGTTAGTACCTTGCTGAATGACTGGCTAATATTTTTACCACGAACGACATCACTATTATCTTCATTGGCAGCCTTGTTCCACCCACTGAGTGTTGAGGATAAAAGGTGGAACAGGACGATTGATATTCCTTTAAACCACCTAAAGAGAATCATATTCTTTACCCGTATACAAAAAATCAATCAAATCCAATGAATACTTTAGCCACAGGAAATTATTTTTCATGTTCTTATTTTTCAACATGATGTAGATCTGAGTCCGTAATAATAGGTAAACATTGCCACCGCCGCGCCCCACACCCCGCACCGCATCGTTGGTCACTGACTTTTCGTAGATAAAGCGTGGTTTATTTTTATGCAGTTGATTCTGTTATTTGTTTTGTTTGAAAACTGCTATTTTTAAATTTTCCATAATCGTGTTTTAAAATGTAGTGATGGGCTAGTACTGTGCTCGTTTTAATTTAATGTCTTACGTCCAGATCCATATTGTAGGCCTCCTCCTTTTTGTGCCACGAACGATATGAGCTTAGAGTATTCTCATGTGGTTTCAGTTCGTCCAGGTATGTGCGAGAGAAGAAAAAGTAGTAATAGCAAACAAAACTGCTATTTATTTATTATAACTGGATTATTTACAGAAAAACTACTAACTCTTTTAGTAATATTATAATCGATTTAAATTCAAATCGATAAAAGTTTGTTTTCTTAGGTTGGCAACTTGTGACATCAAAAAATTGAAAGAAGCGCCATTAGAATTTTTCTCGCTTTTGATGCATTTTACAAGCAAATTGTTTGTTTTGTTCACGTTTAAAGCATCACAAACTGAAGAATAATTGATATTTATTGTTTATAAGTGATATTTACTGAGTGCGTTGAAGACTTTTGTCGAATAATATCGTTTTATGTTTCTGGCGATTTGTTTTCAACCGTGGCGACTTGAGAGACTTCGGAGGGCTTGTCGGAGGAATTTGACAACTTAAAATGGCGGCCTCTTTTGAACTCAAAAATGTTTTTGATTTTAACCCAGTGTAAGGTGCTTTTTGTGTGTACAAACTGTTGAGTATAATCTTCAAGTTTAAAGCTTCACCATGGAACACAATTTGGACGACTCTCTTAACTTAGAAAGCGCCATGGGCGGTGTAAGTAGTGAATAAAGATTCCCTTTTATTACTTTATTTTTATTTAGACTCTTTCTGGCTTTTCCTTTTTCACTTGAGTATTTAATATTCAAGTTCTGAATACAATTTGTGGTGGGTATTTGTTGCAGTCGTTTTTTCCTCCCATATAATGTGCTGTTGCTCGAACTCATAATCTATCTTTAATTGCAAACTGTATCATTGTCAGCAGTTTCAGTGTTTTAAAAATAATACACAGTAGTTGTTAAAATTGTCTTAGTTTAATGTTCATGGTTATCAACTTAGATGTCCAAATGTCCATGAAATGTATTGCTTATCTCTCTCATCATTTTACAATCTTTTGTAGCTTGCTAAGTATTTGTACCATCTAATTTATTTTAATTAATTTTGATTACATCAGGCACGTATACAGAGGGGGGGATAGTTGGGATTTATCCCCCCCGAAATCTGACTGAAAAAAAAAACGTTTTAAGCCATCTGTTTATTTATTCGCTTGCATGTTCTTTAATTATAGTATAGTACAGTGAAAATTATAGTACAGTGATTACAGCGATTTTCACACAGTTCACATGGTTCTTTCAATGTTTGTCCCCCCCCGAACCAAAAGTCTGGATACGTGCCTGGATTACATATTAGAAGCAGAAAGAATAAATAATTTTACTCAATACAATTTTGGTTAACATACCCAAAGAGTTTTAGCTGACAGTAGCAAAGCTTCAGCTAATGAGGGCCCTAACTCATAGGCCCGTATTACAGAATGTTACTCAATACTCAAGGATTACTTAAAATTAGTTTCAACCAATCAAATGGCTTGAATCTAGTTTTAAGTAATGCTTGAGTATTGAGTGATGTTCTGTAATATGGGCCTTAGACATATACAAATCTTCTTTTATTCAACAAGTTGGTAACCGATAGTTAATAGCAGTATGATGTATGAAAGAGTTATGAAGATGATGCTGCCTATTCTCTTAACATTATTCTAAAGCTAACATTTCACAACATAATATAGACACCCACCAAAAGGCTTATGTCCGAGTGCTGCATAATTGAAGATGGTTTAGGAAAAGAGCAGCATGATCCAAAATAAATAGCTGTCACATTTACTTAAATCATATCTGGAATTTTCAGATGGACTTTGACCACTCAGGTGTGGTGGTGAATCAAGACGACATCTCATTAGAGACAACTGGCCATGAACCTGACATACCTATGGAATTTGAGAACATAGAGGAACAACAGATGCTCATGGATACTGGCAGCGAAGAGATTATAGGTATATAATTTTTTCTCATATTTCTTAAGCAACTGATGCATCTATAGTGTACTCTAGCTACTGTCTTCTAGAATATTGTTAACTTAAAACCATTCTTTGTTATTAGCTGTAAGTTTTCAAATAAATTTTAACATAGTTATTAACCCTTTATGGTGCAGGGGACACTAATAAAAAATAAATAATGACCTGCGTCAATAGATTGTCAATTAAGTCTCAGTGTTTCATGGCTTTCAATAATGGTTAAAAATGGTTGATTGTTGATTTTTATTGCTATGCAAATGATATTCCTAAATCATTTTTAACTAGAATGCTTTAAAACTTACACTTTGGTGAGTACATAGTTTTATATAGTACTTGCCAAAAATTGTGTTACGAAGGTCACATGAAAAATTAAAGTGTGTATGAATTGAGATAAAACTAAAGAGAATGTGTTAGTTTTCATAACTGCATGTTTGGTAATAATTCTTTTTTACACAAGTATACAATGTGCATTTTTGCATGCAATATGAAAATAAATATTCAACACATACTTCTAATTGTAGTTTACTTGTAAATCAGGTAGTTATAATTTAAATGCTTTTAAAAATCCTACATATAATATTATTGTGATTTAGAATCATATATTAAATTATAATATCAGCATTTCTTATTTTGAATAACACATAACTTAAATAAAAACTATTTTATACTGTATCATCAATTCATCAGTTTCAGACTTCATGAATGACCAGTACACATTGCAAGAGTATTCTGTTCAAGATGATTCTGTACCAGAAACAAGTGTATTGGATGAGAGCCATGTATGTATAAAATCCTGTAATATTCCTAGTATAATAGTCTGAAATTATGCTTTGCTTGTACTATACGGCCGATGATTTATGGCCGGTCCAAACTGCGCAGAAGACTGGACAATAACATTTTTAGGAACCAATTGGTGACATGATGAAAGTGCGAGTGAGAGAACATGCGCTATTGCGCATGTTCTCTCATGTATAATGTATGTGTCTCATGTATGTGTCATGTATAATTTGCTTGTGTGACAGACTCTCTGAAATATTTTTCAGAGAGTCTGTCACACAAGCAAATTATACAGTACCTAGAGCGATTACACATGACAGGGCTAAAAGCAAAAGCACCCCTGTCCAAGAGAAACCTATTGGACAGTAGCACTTTTACTTTCGATGTACACACATACCTCCATACTAATAAACATATTATATCAGGTGAATAGTTACACACCAATTTCTCTCTTCCAGTCATCAGTAATTTGACTTTCGAAAGAAGAGGACAAAGCATTGTGTGTATACAGATGCTATACAACATTTATTAGTAAGGAGGATAGAGGTTTACAAAGAGAGAATCAAAGCATTATGAAACCAACCTTTTTCTAAAACTACTGTGCCATATCTATGGCTATGTTTCATTGTGTATAAATTAATTTGGTGATGTGGCTGCTAGTGTAACAGATAAAAAAAAAACTTTATAATTTACAGGGGCTAAATGTACACGGAGAATCAATGATAGACTTGCAGTTTGATACAGACATACCTCATAGTGTGACTCAAGAGGTTACCACGCAACCTAAATATATTTCTGTTAAGGTAATTATAAATTGGCTTTCAGTTCATTTCTACAAGTAAAATATTATACAAAAAAAAAAACAATCAAGGTAGATACATAGAATACTCTTTATTGTACACCATAACAATTACAAATATGAGCCTTTACAAGTAATTAGTGATACAATGGGTGGTCTTATAGTTAAAAGTGATCTTTTACACATAAACTTTGAATGGACTTGATAGGGAAGTAGATACCATATGCCATCAACAATGTATTAACACATCCATACAGATCATCCAATTAAACTGTTTTTCCTTATAAAAAGCAACCCTTTCTGTCTGTGGTGTTCCCAAGAACACCACAGACAGTGTCTGTGGTGTTCAGTGTCAGTGTCTATCAGACACATACCAGAACTGCATATTTTTACATTCATAGAGTATATTCTTTGGCTCTGTGTTGAACCTGTACATTTTGTTACAATAACAGGTCGTACTAAACAAAAATTACCTTTGCAGGCAGCACCAGCGCGTAAAAAGAATGAAACTATAGTGACCAGTAACCCACCGCGGCAAGTAGCAATAGCTCCCAAGCCACCGAAGTTGGTACCCACAGCACCTACAACATTCTCGTCAGGCAAACAGTATCCAATAGCGCCAAAACCGGTAGCAATGGTCAGCAATAAGAATCCAAGTTTGGTCAAGAAGATGTCTCTAGCAAGTGTCTTGCAGAGCGGAATGAAATCTGGAAATACTTTGCTTAGTGAGTCCGCTTTTGTTTAGTTGAAAACTAAATTACTTGTTGGAAAAAACGTCAGTGTAAACGTAGTCTGGCCTACACATTTAAATTCAATTGAAAAATTCAAACTTGTTTCTTTACATGAAATATTCTTGATTTTTATGTTCATAACTTCAATATTCAATAATTATTTATTGCAAAATCAAATGATTATGGAAACTGTTCAGCACAGGCTCTATTTCATCTAAAATTGTAAAACTATAAACAAGATATTTAATTTCAGCTCAAATAGGAAAGCAACTGGTTATGGTGCCGGCTGGTGCTGGTCAGAAACTCAAACTAGTTACATCCAGTTCAGGGGTGCAATCAGTGCAATATGTGCGAGCTAATAACGATCAGGTATAAGATCTACACACATAGCTATACCAGTAATGTATATGTTACGGCTACAACCCGAAGTGCGGCTACAACTAGTTTTAGCCGGCTACAACTAGGTGTGTTGTGTAGTCACAGTACTAACCTAACCTAACCTAACCTACCTTTCAGCCCACACCTAGTTGTAGCCAGCTAAAACTAGTTGTAGCCGCACTTCGGGTTTTAGCTGTAACATATACATCTCAATACAAATTGTTTTTTTTTAAATCTTGCAACCAGTCGGTAGATTATGCAGATGAGATGCAGTCAGAAAAAAGAAGAAATGGTTTAGTTAATAAATTACTTTGTGTTTACAGGCTGAACTGATTAAAAATGTTGGCAGCAACACGCAGAAACCTGTGCTAACGAAAGTAATCGTGCAAGGTATGTGTTGATACTATTAACAGATCCTATTAATTCACATTCGAATTTGATGAAGCAACGCAGAGAGTCTAACCCTCATGAAGATCAAAAGTAGCACAATGCAGTATATTTTCGAATGACATTTGCGCAATAATACATCTTAATATGAGTGCCATAACGTGCAAAGTTGTACAAACAAATATCGACATAGACATCAAACGGGTCTCAGAGCGTTTCTTGCGCGCTCTTTTGTTCTTTAAAAATACACGCTGCTTTTTTATTGGCTAGGGAGCTGCCATGATAGTGTTGTAATCATCATTATGAACAACTTTTACTATGGGACCAAACCTGAAATCGTGAAAAAAAATCTGCTGTTCCCTACATTTGACGAGTTTTGCGAACATAAATGTACGGATCAGCTGATTTTTTTTTTTCATAATGTTGAGTACAACACTATCGTGGCAGCTCCCTAGCCAATAAAAAAACAGCGCGTATAGTACATTATTTAATATCTTCAGAAAATCCTCTGCTTGCTCAGTCTTAGAATTTCAGTGAAGTTGAAGTTTTCGTGTCTGTACATGGTTATAAATAATCTGCATGTTTAATTCAACAGGGCAGCCTAACTTAGATTCGCTTGGCCAATCGGCGGTGATAACTAAATTGATGCCTTCGTCGTCGGGTGCCACTACGCAGACGCGATACGTCATGCAGCAGAAAACTGTGCCCATCTCTATAGGATCTAATAAGGTGAGCTGTGCTTGATATTTTATTAATATCGCTATGTGGACGCATCTAAACATTAAAACTTGAATTG
Source organism: Fissipunctia ypsillon (assembly GCA_947568875.1). NCBI lineage: Eukaryota > Metazoa > Arthropoda > Insecta > Lepidoptera > Noctuidae > Fissipunctia > Fissipunctia ypsillon. The sequence goes on along the minus strand of OX387660.1, from coordinate 16,517,450 downwards.
CTCAAATGCACTTACTTAACGTTTTTGCAGTTTACTGACATTTTGGCAATTTTGGCTGGCTGTATGCCACAGGATATTTTTGTTCAAGGAATTTTAATAATGTAATTCTGATGTAACTTTGTTTGGGTATTAGAATAATGAATATTATTTTAGCAAAAACAATAGCAACATTATCATCATTATTCTCTTGCCCCTATCCCAAATTATTTTGGGGTCGGCGCAACATGTCTTTTGCATACTTTTCTATTAGTAGTCATCTCGGTAGTCACCCCCTTTCTCGCCATATCATCTTTCACACAGTCCATCCATCGTTTCTTTGGTCTTCCCCTACTCTTATAGCCATCCACATTCATGCTCAAACTTTTCTCACATTTTCCTCATTCCTTCGATCAGAAACAATATCAACATTAAGAGCTTGTAACATTTTACAAGTATGTGAAAAAGTTAATATAAATAATGGTCACTTAAATTGCAGGTGGTATTGGCGTCTCCTTCTAAACAAGGAGTGAAGTTTGCCAAGAAACAAATAATAGCCATAAAATCGCCGACACCTAAATTGATGCCAGTGTCGTCACAAGGTGAGGGTTTTTTTAATATCATAGACTTTGATTGCCTTTTATCTGATACCGGAATACAGTCACGGCCTTTGCGGCCTTTTTAGGCCGCAAACGCGTATTTGTAAAAACAAATACAGCATTAGCAGGGGGCGTTTGCGCTCTATAAGAAAGAAAGTAAGGAAGAAAAATGCGTTTCACAATACAGAGGTATGCGGTGCAGGGTGTAAAATTCTTCATCCTCCATAGAAAAGGGAGATCCGATGAATGCGTCAAAAGAGTACTCTGAATATGGTATTATTGTGTTACAGGTGCTACTACTACAAAAAAGGTTGTTATAACAGCGAATTCAGGTCAAAATGTCATTTTGAAGACAACTGCGCCTCCTAAAACTGCACAGGTATGTCACGACCATAATCCTCTTGTATTGATTTTGGCGCCTGGTGAAGATTACTAACAATGTATGTTATTTTAGATAACTAAGGATGGAAATGTGGTGATACAGGGGCAAAGGTCACAACTACATCAAATAAACGTACCTGGGAAAGGCGTAAGTATGATAAACACACTAAAAAGCTAGTGCATGGGACGAAGAGTTACTGTAACATATTTGTGTACTATTATGCATTGTTTTAAGCAGTTAAAATAAAAAGAAACACTAACAACCACCCCTTTTATTGTATTAAGAAAGAAGGATCTGAAAAGAAGGTAGTGATTTATTAACATTTACTTCATTGCCTCAAAAGTTGTATTTAAATAATAAAATTCTATGTTTTGTTATAGATCCAATATATTCGACTGATAACAAACCCCACTCCCGCGCCGCAGAAGATCGCGGCCAAATCGCAAACACCAACAATGGCCGTCCCTTCTAAAAGTTTCGTTTTGACTGATAATAAAGGTATGTCAATTAATTAATTATTAATTACTAGCTGTTGCCCGCGACTTCGCCTGCGATCCATGATGAAAAGTAGCCTATGTCCTTCTCCAGGTACCAGGCTACCTACAATATGTCAAATTTCATAACAATTGGTTCAGTAGTTTAGCCGTGAAAAAGTAACAGACAGACGGAGTTACTTTCTCATATATTATAATATTAATATGGATTTATATACCACAGGCAAAGGAAACGAGTAAACCAAAGATTGAGTACAAAGGTACTGCTGATGTTGCTCATTCGACAAATAAGCCGTACCTTAAAGCCAGGGTCCTACAAACTGCAATAATTTATTAAAGACGCGATATTTCGCATCACGCACAGCAGGCTGCTCTCCAACTCCTAGTGTAAAAGTGCCTTTACTATGTTTTTAGAAGTACCTCATTCTTTGATTTTTATACGTTTGTAAATGTTTCAGGTAATCTAATTCAAATGACGGCAGAGAAAATGATCAGTGGCCAGCCCCCACCTTTAGTAATAACTGGAAATACGACTGCCAAAAGTATGTTAACAATTATTTTTTCAACTTAGTCTATCGCAGTTCAATGCTGGAAATATGCCTCTCCGCCAAGTAGCGTCATAACACCCGGAGATTTTGTAATAACAGAAATTAAATTTACGAAAACACGACGATAACTTCACATTTAACTTTTTCACTGTGTGACACTTGTAAAAATATTAATTTTAAAAAATGGAAAACGAAAATTTCAAATAATATTGACACCCACGTCCAATTACGAAATGTTTCTCTATTTGAAACTTTAATTTGAAAATATTAAACATGGAACTAACTTTGGAATAATTTTAAATTATAAAAGTCAGTTGTCAGTAGTTGGAATGTTGAATGTTGCTGAAGCTAACATAGAGTTATTAAAATTATATTTTGTTGTGCAGTGACGACGAAGCCCCAGAAAAAGTTGGTGCGAATAGCGCCCGTGGCTATGAAACCTTCGCAACCCGCGCAGGTATGTAAAAGTACGAAAAATGGACGATTGAAATCTACATTTTTGTACCGCGTCGTGTAAAAAGCTCTACGATAGTGAATTTAATATTACCCTTTCGAAATAGACATAAAAAAAATATCTATGAACATTAATTACATATAAATTAGATATTTTGATTAACATGTAATTTATTACGATTTACCGTGATGTAGTCTTGAAAGCGATTTATATTTGAACCTCCTTACTAATAAACGTTGTATAGCGTCTGTATGGTTATACAACGCTTTGTCTTCTTTCGAAAGTCAAATTACTGACGACTGAAAGAGAGAAATCGGTGTGTAACTATTCACCTGAGGGGCAATTCTCGTAATTTTAAGAACATTCAGTCTGATCTCAGTCTCAATATGTCAAAAATACCTATAATTTCCCTGCTTATTTGACATTTGATTGTCGCTGAGATGAGATTGCGAGTAGATTTTGAACGTTTTTAGTTACGGGATTTGGGCTTCTGATATAACACATTTATTAGCAAGGAGGAAACGTTTTATTTAATTGCACGAAAGCGCCCTCTGGGCCCAATTTTATATACAAGTACACGAGTCTGCATGTTAAAAGTGTCAATTTTGACGTCTGTAATCTCAGCAGGGGTAGGCAGACGTCTTAGTTCACCCATATTTCTCCAAAATTGTAACTAGTAAATTCTATGTATGAAAAATAAAATGTTTATTTATTTCACTAGCAACAACAACCATCCCGTTCTTCACAAAGTTTACTCGCGCCGCTATCACCGATGGCTGAACCCGACTTGGAAGATGTATCGGAACTCATAGAAAGTCGCACTATGACTGAAGACGTGGAGGTGACGCTGACTGAGCGACGAGCGGAGCGGAGCGAAGAAGAGCGAGAGTCGAAAGCGGCTTTGAGGGCGCTTATAGCGGATACTGTGGGTGATGACTCGCAAGAAGGAATGCATAGCATGCACGAAGTTGAAGTGGACTATGAGAGACTGGAGGTTAGTGAGAATTAATTTTAATAAGACCATTCTTTTTTCAGATTGATTTTTATCTATACAAATAAATAAAATTGAAGTGTCTCTTTGTAATGGCAAAATAACAGCTTTTTACTAAATACAAATGAAAATATATGTGGTACTTTAACAAAAACACATTTTAATTGAAATTTTTGTCTGTCTGTCTGTTTGTTCCGGCTAATCTTCGAAACGGCAGGACCGATTTTGCCGGGACTTTCACTGGCAGATAGCTGATGTTACAAGGAGTAACTTAGGCTACTTTACCTAACTTAGGCTAGGCTTAGGCCTTTAACTTAGGCTAGAAAAAGAATTATGGTTCCGCGCAAAAAAATGAAAACCCATGAAACTATGAACAAAAAGTCGGTTCTTTTTGCATTTGGTAGCCCAATTCTCAAGGATGGTTATAGACTATTTCACATCACGCTACGACCCTTAGGAGTCGAGCAAACATAAAGAGTCGGAAAGATCGCTAAGCGAAAACGAAGTAATAGCGCGTCGGGGAAAGCGGGAGTTTTAATGTGGCTGTTATTTTAGTATATTGTGTATCTTACGACTTCCATGCGAACTAAGTTGCAAGGCACAGCTAGTTTAATTGATAAAACATTTCGCATGATATATGCAATAAGCTGTGATAAGTGTTCTGAAGTTAATGTTTCGTTGTCAGACGCCTGTGGAAGTCGTAAAAAAACTAAACTAAGTTTTATTTAATTGATCAAATAATTCGCATGTTTTAATCAATAAGCTGTGATAAGAGTTCTGATGTTCATGTTTCATTGTCAGACTCCTGTGGATGACGAGAACGGCATGGATCACGACAGTAGCCACCGGTCAGACGAGCACCCGCTCATAGTGATACCTTCCAGTTACGGGAAACAACATAACGAGATGAGGGTATGTTAACACCTTAAAATTAAACACAAATTTGCAAGCACACCGGCACGGTAAGCATGCCGTATTTTGGGCGCCCAAGTTATTAGACTACTGATTGAATCTAATTAACTTGGTCGCAAAAAGATTACGCGATTTGCGACGTAGTGTTATTATGACTATTTAAAATTCCTGACTGACTGTCTTCTTGAAGCGTGTTCCCACTATTCCTACCATGAATTCTTACCAGTAGGAATCTTGTGAATTTTCATCTCATTATTCCTACTAGTATCATATTAATTATGTGAAATCCATGTATCAGTGTCTCGTAGGAATAATGAGAAGAAAATTCATACTATACCTACTGGTAGAAATAGTGGGAACACCCCCTCGTTGACTGTCTCGTTGGTCTAGTGGTCGCAAGCGCTGCTGCAGAGCATGAGGTCCTGGGTTCGATTCCCGGGTCGGGCAGTGTTATTGGGTTTTGACATCACGAATTTCTCAGTAGCAGCCCAGAGTCTGGATTTGTGTCTGGTTGATGGCAATATGCTCGCCCCCTATTACATGGGACTTAAACATTGCTGGCGAAATCTGGGAGTACTATAGGTACACCTCTGTCTAACCCTTCGGGGATTACAGGCATGATGTTATGTTAGTTAAATTCCTGTTCTCTCATTTCTACAGATAGTCAGCAAGGCTAGTACCGGAACCAATTGCCTTCTCATATTTTTTTACGAATTTTGCTTGTTTACAGGACGATAGGTCAAGCTACTCTAATATGGAACAAGAAAATATGCCATATCTCTCACCGCGCCAAACGTCACAAGCTCTCTCTGAAAGTGGTAAGTTATACTAACATGACATATTATAGCAAATAATTTAATTTAACGTTTGTGTTTCTTTGTTTTGTAATTTATTGCTTTACATACTATTGTATAGTTGTGCTACTGGGGAGTTTTGTTGCGCCATTTCTTCCCAGCTAGAGCATTAGGAAGTGGTGAAGCGGGCGTTTCGGGGGACTGTTTAATTTCCACTTTGCTTAATAAGGCGGAGTAATAGGCTTTTTTGAATAAATTAATTTTGATTTTGATTTGATAGTGTAAACTTGTTAAAATATTTGAGCATACACTCACTTTGATATTCATAGATGTAACCTTTCGTCCCCGCCACACTGTATAATGCTCTTAGTATACACACTGCTTTATTATTATTGTCATACTTGTAATAGGGATGATGCCTGGGTAAAAAATATCTATTTAGTCCATCAGTCAGATAATAAAAAAAACATTAGACACGTATTGTTTGCTTTATCATGTTAATAAAAATAACTTACAGCCAGTTGCAGAATCGAACTTTCTTTTAAAGCTGTCATTAAATAAAAATATTCCATTAACTTGTTGCACAAAGCAACATTAGACTCGATTTTAATGGTTCTTTAATTTTAAATAATGGAAGTGTCAAACGAGGCAATCTGTCACATTTTTCGTGGCACAAAGCATCATAAACGCCTAAAGGACCTTAATATTGACATTTCAAAAGAAGCAGTTATTCAAATATGTGACCAGCTTGATTTGGAGCCAATCACCCATAGAAATAAGTCCATCGATGGCAAAACCCAACTACTGATACGTCCACCAGGATTTGCCTGAGATTTTTTGCCACAGGATCTTTTCAGCAGGTATTAGGTGATTTGACCAATGTCCACAAATTGATTTGTCGAATAGTACAGAAGGTAACTCTGAAGTTTGTTAGATTAGATTTGTTAGATTATTACAAAGACAGATCTTTGTTCTAATGCCAGAGAGGGAAGAATTCAGAAGGGTTGCCGAAGATTCTTATGAAATTGCAGGATTGCATAGCTTAGAGAATGTTGAGTGAAAAGTTCATAAAGAAATCCAAGTGCAAAAAAAATTGCTGGCAAAGGTCCCGAAACCATTTCTTTGCAAATCTCTAAAAGTGTTGGTTTTACGTCAACTAATGCTTCGGCAATTTTATTCCTTTTTAAATTCCGCACAAAAAATTAAGATTCATTTAGGATCCAGGGTAAGATTTTTTCGCAGACAAAATGTTATTTTCCTAGGCTATATGGTAATATTGTGTATGTATGCTAATTTTAACTAGTCTCTTGTTTAGTGTTTTTTACCACAACAATAATTATAAATCACAATAAAAACAATGCAAACTAAATAACTCGGAGCACATGGAATACAACAAACTCACAACATATCAATCAAATTTATCTAATGTCAAAATTGTCAAACATGTTATTTTTTCATCGAATTATGCAAGATTAAAAAAAAATTATGGAAACCTTCAATCGTGTTCATTCTTTTCACTTAATACTACTAGCAACATTGTTTAAAAACGACTTTAATGTAATAGAACACTAACCTATGCTCAAGTTGTTTTGTGCAACATCATTAAATTAATGAAATCATTAGCGTTAATGGTCCATTACGTATTGGGGCATTAATTTTTCTATTTGCGCAACTGGGTGTTAGATAATACGCATTAAAGTTGGCGAATCGGGACTCGCTGCGTCACAACTAAGTGTAAAATCTAGCAAGGCGTGAGATCATGCCACGTTTTAACTCAATGTATCGCCGTAATCTTTTCATTACGTAAAAAAAAAAAAATACGTGTCCAATATTTTTTAATAATCTACCTGTCGGACAAAAATAATTTTTTAGTCATCATCCCTATTGTATGGATACCATTACACGGGACATAACTGGCCTCTTGTGGGTTTACTATAATGTTTCAGAAGTATCTTATGAATGTGTAAACAAACCCTGTTCAGGTTAAATGCTTCCACAATCACTCACTAAAGGTAATTAATTAGTTACAACTTTGTCTCACCACTTTTTCAAAAAAATATTGTTTGAATAACATTTATTTATTTAGGGACAACAAACAGCAGTGTAGTAATAAGTAAACATAGCTGAGAACTTGATAATAGAGGTAACAAATACACTACTCATAACATTATCCACATATTACTAAAAAAGATCTACTAGTTGTTAGAAAGAACGATATAAAAATAAACAGAATAAAAGTAAACATTACTTAATTATTAGGGTTCTGATCACTTAAAATAGTAACAATTTCTTTTCTAAATAAAGCTTTGCTGAGAAACATAATATCAGTTGAGTCAAATTGCCTATTGTAGGTGTCAACCAATCGATGCAGCGGTGAGCGTACGCCTGAGTTGGTTCTACAAAAAGTAGTTGCAAACAAGTATCTCGAGCGAACTTCCCGTCCATATACGGTACGAGGGATCAGGAAGCACAAACTGTTCACTAGATCAGTACAGTCGACTTTATTACTTCTAAAATTCTGTAACGATCGGCAATGGTTATGTGCGGATATAGAAAAATTGGGAAGTTCCATCGGACACTTTTACATTCGTTAGCGATGCCCACGGCACCACAAGCTGGCTTGACCATTGTGTGGTAACGGAGTCTGCGTGGCAGTCTGTACTGAGTGTGAGGGTGTTCTATGACTGTACCTGGTCGGACCACTATCCCCTAGAAGTGTCTTGTAATCTTTCTGTTATGAAACCACAGGTTCTATTACCTGTAAATACCCCTAATGGTATACTGTGGGCCGATAGGGATGAGCAACAAAAACAAATCTATAAGAAGATAATTATGCAATGATCACTTTAGAACGGTAGATTTTCCATCTGAATTATCAGGATGTTGCCTTCATGATGACCTTCATGATGACCTTCCGGCTTCATCATCAGATCAGTTTGATGGTACCATTTCACCAGAACCATTTATTTTAATTAGCTTTGTCATAGTCGCTTAACTATCTTAATCGAGATATCGTATCGCCATCCGTGAAATACTTATCATTGATGAGTTGTTGTGGCCATCTATGGTCTTTTTCGTCAGTTCCACTTCACCAAATCATACTTTCTGAATGCAAATGCTTGATTTGTTGACGAAAATACCAAAACCACTATGTGTTTGCCAATAATATTTGAGGAGTTCCCTCAATTCCTCATGGATCCTATCATCAGAACTGGATTTGGATAAAAATGGGACCAATCTGGAAGTCCAATTATTTCAAATAAAAAAATAGTTTTCCAAATCGGCTTATAAATGACGCGAGTAACGGTAACAAATATTAAAAAAAACCATACAACCGAATTGATAACCTCCTCCTTTTTTTGAAGTCGGTTAAAAATAGTAACGAAGTCAGAACTGTGCATTGCATATTTGAAAAGAAGTGATTGAACGAGTCTGTTGCGCACAGTCGTCGTTTGTCCGTTTGTTGTTTGTCGGGATGTATATTCCGGATTGGCGCAAAAACGGTTGATTGAATTTAGAGGAAATTTGTCATTCAGATGTTTTAGCACCTGGATTAACACGTAGGGTAGGTACTAATTTGATATATTCCGACATACACGTGGGCGAAGCCGCGGGCAAAAGCTAGTTGACTTATATCGGAATAAGTAGGTAGAGGGACGGTGAAATTCTCTTGATGCTCTCTTACAAAACCAAACATTTTAAATGCCTTATTGACGATATTGTCGATATGGGCATCAAGGTGAAGCTTTTTGAGTCCAACTGTACGCCTAGATCACGAAGAGAATTAACTTTGTTCAGTGGAGTGTTTCTGAAGGAATAATTGAATTTCGTCACATTTTTCTTTTTGTAAACGTAATGCTATGGCATTTAGATAAAATAAGGTAGAGTTTGTTAACAGAACAGTAGTCCAGAAAACGGTCAAGGTCATTTTGAAATTCTAAACAGTCTGACAGATGGCTGATATTTTTATAAATCTTCAAATCGTCCGCATACAGGAGAAACTTAGAATTTTTTAAAGCAGTCTTTTACGTCGTTAATAAATAAAATGAACAAGAGGGGACCTAAAATTGATACTTGAGGAACTCCGGAAGTGACTTTAACCATGCGACACTCATAACCATTGACATCAACTTTCTGGGTCCTATTTGTGACATATGATACAAACCAACGCAATAAATTTCCTCTTAATACCATTGAATGCAATTTTGTCAAGAAGTAGTCTGTGATCGACTTTATCGACGGCCATTTGGAAGTCAGTATAGACAACATCAATTTCTGTCAATGCCTTCAAATAGATGCTTTGTAAAAACAAGGAGGTTACTTACACAGGACCTACCTTTAACGAACCCGTGTTGCTCTTTTATTAAGATACTATGAAGAATAGGGTAGATCTCACTGTGCACCAGTCTTTCAAAAAGTTTGGATAGCCCCGACAACAAAGAGATTGGGCGATATGTGGAAACGTCACTAGAGCCACATTTATGAACTGGAACGATGTTCGCTTGTTTCCATACATTAGGGAAAACCCCATAGGAAAGACATTTATTAAATAGTATGAAGAGAGGGAAGCACAGTGTGTCACTTGTTTTTTAAAAAGATTGACGGGATACCATCTGGCCCAGGTCCTTTGGAAGCATCCAGTGATTGTAGTTCTTTTCGTATTTTTTGTAATGAAAAGTGCAGATTACAAATATTTATATCAGTATCAGGATTGGCGCGTGGTGGCACCCATGAAGTATGATCAAAAGATGATGGTTCATACACTGATTGGAAAAAAATAGAAAATAGATTACAAGTGGTAACAGGGTCACCTGAGGACTGTTGAAAATAGTGAACTGTAGCTGGAATACTATTAGTGGTGTTAACATATGACCAAAAATGCCTTAACATTTTTGACCACACTATCCTCTACACCATTCATATATTTTGTAAAACATACGTCCGCCTCCTTTTTGAATTTTGTTCTATAAATAGAAAATAGTTCGTAGTCTTTAGTGTTTCCATATTTTTTCCACTTAACCCATGCGCGAGATTTATTTTTGAATATGTGCAAAAGTGATTTAGTGAACCAACATGGGAATTTTACATGGGAACTTTTAGGCTTGTGAGTGGGGGTATGTAATTTAATGAATTTATAGATTTTTTCATAAAAAGTTGAAACTGCTTGTTCGGGGGGTAGATCTTCAAGTAAATTGTTCCAGTCTACAGTTTCAATGTCAATATTGATATTAATTCGATTTGTAATAATTTAGTTTGCTAAGATTTTTATGTTTAGGTATTTGTGTTAGTTTTCTGAATGGTATTTGTACGTAAAAGGAAGGATGGTGAGTATCTATAGGCAAGAGTGAGATGTTAGGATTATGAGCAACAGCATGTGTATTACAGAAAAAAAGATCCTCATATTAATCCTTTCAGATTCGTTCCAGTTGAACCGGGAGAGATCAAAAATACCATCCTATCCATTAAATCAAAAGCGGTAGGATGTGATAATATTACCCGTGGTATGATCATAACTATACTGGATCATCTCCTACCCGCGATTACCCACATTGTAAATTTTTCCCTTCTCTGTGGCGCAAGGCCTATGTTCGTCCGCTACCTAAGGTTCCTAATCCCTCTCTTCCTAGCGACTTCCGCCCCATTTCTATCCTTCCCTTCCTATCCAAGGTGCTCGAGGCCTGCGTCCACAAACAATTCTCCACTTTTATACATCTTAATTCACTCATTAGCCCTCTTCAGTCTGGGTTCAGGCCCGGGCACAGCACCGTTTCCGCCCTCCTTAAAGTGACTGGCGATATAAGGGCAGGACTGGAAGACACCAAAGTTACTGCACTAGTGTTGGTCGATTTCTCGAATGCCTTTAATACCGTCAGTCACGACATCCTGCTAGCCATTCTGTCCTATGTTTTGGTCTCTCCCGAGACACTGGGATGGTTCTCCTTTTACCTTCAGGAACGTCAGCAGTCCGTCCAGGTTGGGGATTCTTCATCATGCTGGTGTGATTTGGTAACGGGCGTTCCTCAAGGCGGTATTCTTTCTCCTCTTCTGTTTTCTATATTTATTAATCTTATAACTTCTGAACTTCAGTGTGCGTATCATCTGTATGCTGATGACTTGCAGTTGTACTGTCAAGGGAAGGTTGATGAAATACCTGAAGCTATCGACAAATTAAATAGAGACTTGATAGCCATAAAAACCTGGTCTGATAGATTTGGTGTTGCAGTAAACCCTAATAAGTGTCAGGCAATCATCATCGGTAGTTCTCGGAGTATGAGTAAGGTGGATAGTACAACCTTGCCACCAGTTCTCTTCAATGGTACAATCGTTCCATTTAGCAATGACGTGAAGGACCTAGGCTTGCACATTGATAGTACCCTGAACTGGCGTATCCAAGTCGCTAGGGTCAGCCAGAAGGTTACTGGAACATTGCGGGCTCTGTACCGACTGAAAAATTTATTACCAACGAGAACGAAGACAATGCTTGTGCAGTCCTTAATTTTCCCTATCATCGATTATGGTGATGTGTGCTACTATGACCTGAATGCAGATCTCCTCGACAAACTCGACCGTCTTCTCAATTACTGCATTCGATTCGTTTTCAATCTGCGTAAATATGATCATGTCTCTGCGCATCGGTCGCTTCTTAAGTGGTTGCCTATACGCCAGCGCAGAGAGCAAAGGGCGCTGACCACCTTGTTTTCATTTCTTGACTCTCCCACTTCCCCTAGTTATCTTGCCCCCCACTTTCAGTACATTTGTGCCAACCACAATAAAAATCTACGTTCATCAAATAATCGCCTTCTTCAATGTCCCTCTCATCGCACAGACTTTATTCACTCTTCCTTCTTCGTTCAGTCTATCTCTCTGTGGAATGCGCTCCCCCTGGAAATCAGGATGGCTACCAACCGATTATCCTTTAAAATAAAAGTTCGCGAGCACATTCGTAAGAAGCTGGCAGTATCATCACAACATCATCGTTTTCCCATTGTTTGTCTTATTTGTTTTAGTATATTCGTGTATTTATGTATATATTTATTTGCGCTTATTTATATATAATTAGGTATATATTATTATATTTATAGTTTGTAATAGGTATATGTGTATCTTTATATTTAAATAAATATGTATTCCACAATTTCTCATAACTGCACCTACCACTGTTTGTCTCTGCATCACCCAAAGGTTGACTGGTAGAAAATGCCTATGGCATTAAGTCCGCCTCTGTACTTTTCTGTGCATGAAGTATTAAATAAATAAATAAAGATCTAAAATCCGCCCATTACAGTTAGTGAGTATGTTAAATTGTTTTAAGCCTAATTGTGAGCAAAAGTTTAATAGATATCGACTAGTATTTGAATATTTCCCATCAGAGGCCCATGTCATGTACGAATTTGTATTAATTCAGTTCAGAGCAGGTAGGTTAAAATCACCGTTGAAAATAATGTTTTCTATGCAGGGATCGTCTACCAAATTCGACAACAAACATATATATAATCCGTGGCACTAGGGGGTACGTAAGTAGCACAAACAAGTAGGTATTTACAACTATAAGAGGGAATTGTTATTATTTTGTGTTCAGGTAAAATTAATGAGACTGCTATCAGCAGTCCTCCGCCATGTTTTTTTATTAGAAACGGCTCGATCACGATCGTGTCTGAAAACTATATAACGGGAATCAATAAATTCGTTGTCGGAGATCTCTGTAGTCAACCAAGTTTCTGTTAAAATGATGATGTCGTAAGCATGCGATAATATATTCATGAATAATGAGTCAGTGGGTTGTCTTAGGGGCGGAGTGTAGAAGTTGCGAATATACGCTTAGGGGCACTATGAGCAGCAAAGAAAACAAAAAAAAAAGTCAATTTTTCGAAGATTTTTTTTTTTATAGAATTCGACCATTTTTATTGCAGCAACTGATTAAACTTGTCCATAGAAACCATTTAGGCTCTGAGAAGCATGGCCTTACGACGCACCGTTTCCGAGTTATGGGCCTTTTACTTTTTTTTTATTTTATATAAAATGATTTATATTTCCAAAATGGTAGCTCGGATGAGATTGTTTTCGGGAAAGAAATTGTTGCTCTACTTAAAAGCCATGAGGTCATGTAAAAAAACTAGCAAAATCTTGGAAAAAAAGAACTACTTTTTACTACAATGCAAGGTGAAAAAAAAACGCTATTTTTCCTTAAATTCATGTTGGGCTGCTGCTAGCACAGGAGCGTTATAGGGGGGGGGGGGGGGGAATAAATAATAAATAAATACATTTTATGCCTATACATGTTCCGGAATTAACGCACAACCTCTTAAGGAGTCATTGTACTCAACATTATGAACAACTTTTTACTATGGGACCAAATTTGAAATCGCGAAAAAGAAATCAGCTGTTCCCTACATTTATGTTTGCATAACTCGTCAAAATGTAGGGAACAGCTGATTATTTTAGGTTTGGCCCCATAGTAAAAGTTGTTCATAATGCTGAGTACAATGACTCCTTAAGAGGTTGTGCGTTAATTCCGGAACATGTATAGGCATAAAATTTATTTATTTATTATTTATTTATGGGAAATTATATGTGCGGCAACAAAAGTTTTCTTTAGCACCTGCAACCTAGCGTCTTTTTTATATGTGGGCGACGAGTTAATAGAACAGCTTCAATTATATTAATTCATCATCTTTACTATTCCAACAGAATATCAAAAAAACCAGCGTCAATTTACGAGCGTAAATTAATATGACTCCGAGCTACCGATAAATATATTTACTTCTGATTTGATAACTCAGCGACTAATGTTGTAAGTGAGCTACTTTATATATTTTAGAGATTCAACATCTGTCTGCTAATAAAATCAAATTCCAGCCTCAAAATTAGCAATCAAAGTTTTTCATTCAACAACTAAATTAATAAATCATATTCTTTTTTCGTGAAAGTTTGCAACACAAGCGCGGGAGTGTACCTGACGCTCGTTGGAATCAGAGGGGCGCGACCGGCCATTTGCACCAATGAGCGAGCTCTATTCGGTGCGTGCAGTAACGAGTTCACGTGTATTTGTTTACATTAAATGACACGATTAAGGAGTGCTCGTATTCGGTTAGGTTAGGTTAGGTTTGCTGGCTACGGCTGCGGTCTCGCAGGTGGTGAACCGCATCCGGCGCCTGGGCCTGGAGGTGGCCCTCAACAAGTCGGAGGCTATCATTTTCCATGGCCCCCGACGAGCGCCGCCGCCGGGATCACATGTCGTGGTCGGGGGGATCGCTGTCGAGTCAACCATGAAGTACCTGGGATTGGTGCTCGACAGCCGTTGGGACTTCGGCCCCCACTTTCGGCGGCTGGCGCCCAAGTTGATGGGCGCGGCGGGCGCGCTGTCAACGCTGCTTCCCAATTTGGGGGGCCCAAGTACCGCCTGCAGGCGGTTGTACGTGGGGATCGTGCGATCCATGGCCCTGTATGGGGCCCCGGTGTGGGCGGCTGACCTGACGGCCCGCAGTATCGCAGTGTTGCGAGTACCGCAGAGGACGATGGCCGTCAGAGTCATCAGAGGGTATCGCACGATCTCCTACGAGGCGGCTTGTGCACTAGCCGGAACCCCGCCGTGGGACCTGGAAGCGAGAGCCCTCGCGTCACTGCATCGGTGGCGTGAGGAGGTGCGGACGCGGGGCGTAGTACTGGTGCAGCGGCAGATCACGCTGCTCCGGTCCGAACTCCGCCAGGTCTTGGTGGCGGAATGGCGGGACAGGCTTGTGCGCCCTACCGCCGGCCTCGTCACCATCGAGGCGGTCCGGCCAGTACTCGACGACTGGCTCGGGAGGAGGCACGGCTCCCTGTCATTTAGGGCGGCGCAGGTGCTCTCGGGGCACGGCTGCTTCGGGAAGTACCTGTGTCGCATAGGCAGGGAGCCGGACGCTCGGTGTCATCACTGCGTCCATTGTCTGGAGGACACGGCGTGGCATACGCTTGCAGAGTGTGCAGCTTGGGAGGAGCCGCGCCGTGCCCTCGTTTCGGAAGTGGGAAGCGACCTGTCGCTGCCGGCTGTGATTCGTTCTATGGTCGGTGGCGCAGCGTCGTGGGACGCGGTGATCTCCTTCTGCGAGAAGGTCATGTCCCAGAAGGAGGCAGCGGAAAGGTAGAGGGAGATTTCAAGTGCTCTCCCGGCCCGCAGCAGGCGCATCGGGCGTCGGCAGAGGGCTGACAATGCCCTCTTCCGGCCCCCCTAAATGGGTCCAAGGGCGGCGGACTCGGGGACGTCTGCCTCCCCTCACTCCACAGGACCCGAGGTGGTGGCGCGTAGTGTTCCACGCGCGCCCCTCTTAGACGTCGCGGGGGGAGTCAAACACCTCACTCCCCCCCTCGACACGAGGAGAGGCCTGCCGTGGCGGGCCGGCACCAGCCGGGGGTTGCGGAAGGATCGTAAGTTCCCGCGACCCTCGGCGTAGGTGTGAGATGGAACGCCGGGGTGGTTTTTAGTCAGTAATAGTTTGACAGACCCCTCCGCCCGCCCCAGGGCGGAGGACATCCATGAGGATTTTCCACCCCGAAACAAACAAAAAAAAAAAAAGGTTAGGTTAGGTTAGGTTAGGTTTTAATTTTCCCTAAGGTGTGTCCAAACACAAACAAACACAGAGTTGCAGATGTTTGTTTATGATAACAATATTTTTTGTATGTTCATTTGGGTAGGTATAATAGTCAATTACTTATGGTAACAATATAAATAGATAGGCGAATACATGAAATTATAGCTTTCATTGACCATTATTTGATGACAATAATAAGGAAATTTTATGTTCAAATATAGTAGATTCACTCATCAATTACTTATGCTAAAGTATAAAAATAAAGGTGACTCTATGAAATTAGAGTACGTTGATATTATTTTATAGATGAAGTTGATACACTTATTAGAAGCTGGCAATGAGTAGACATATTACAAATTTAGTTGCTTAAGAATTATCACCATGTTGCGTCATATTAACAGTAGCTTGTTTTACAATATATGGTCGCTTATAAACCATTTATTCATTTTTCATGCTAAAAGTTCGTCGCTGACCTATTAATTCATTAGACAACTAAATATATTTGCAGACGAGAATGACATTTTAAAGAAGCTGCCTTAATTAGCACCCTTTATTTATTTATTTTCCACCATACAATTTCTTTACAGGTTTACCACCTAATGCGATAATGTAGTCAACTATTTTTATTAAAACTAAACAATTCAAAACTAACAACTCTCCGTCTTGGTAATTATTGCTAATACAATTATTATGTAACGGCAGGACCGTAACATATCTCAAAGAGAGCTCTCACTATGAACCCACTCAGAGTACAACAAAATAGGTCTATGTCTTCTGCTATACTGTGTCTATACTAAAATGGTTTTTTTCTTTCAGATTTAGTATCCGGCGACCTCGGCCTCAGGCCCCGTAAGGCATGCAACTGCACAAAGTCACAGTGTCTCAAGTTGTACTGCGACTGCTTCGCGAACGGCGAGTTCTGCAACCGCTGCAACTGTAACAACTGCCATAATAATCTGGAGAATGAGGAGTTGAGGCAAAAGGCTATCAGGGCGTGTCTGGATAGAAACCCTAATGCTTTTAGGTAAATATAGTTGGAAATAGTAATACCACTGTCAAGGTCTCATACGCAGATGACTTTTTGTCGGTGATAGATTAATGTTCGACAACTGCGGCAGTTTAATCGGTAAGGAATGAACCAAGTCGTGCGCACGGACTCTATTAGATATCTCGGAGTAGTAGTTGATAGCAAACTTTCATGGAGCGAGGAAGTCAATTATCTGGTTTCTAGAGTGAGAAGATTGATTTTTGTTTTTAAAAACCTTAGAAGTTCCGCAAACGTTTCTACCCTCAAAACAGTTTACTTTGCACTTGCTCACTCCGTTCTTACATATTGTATAACGGCTTGGGGTGGGGCTGGGAAGTGTCTTCTCCTTCGGCTTGAGAGGGCACAGAGAGCGGTCCTTAAGGTTATGGCACACAAACCCATTCATTTTCCGACTCACGATTTGTACTCGTTATGGAAGATACCTACTGTAAGGCAGTCTTTCATCCTATGCACAATGTTACGGAAACACTCGGAGTTGCCTTACGCCCCTAACGCCACTATTGAGCGTAGACGTGGGTGTAGACCGGACAGAGTTTGTGGCATAGTGCCGGCGAAACTTGAAGTGGTCCGGCGGCAATACAATTTCTTTAGTTCGAGGCTGTACAATGGGGTAAACAGTGTACTCCATATTCATTCTCGTTCTTATAGGGATTTTAAAAAACTCACTGATGACTGGCTTCAAACCCTCACCTATGAAGACCTGGAGAGATTGGTCAAACCCTGATTTGTTCCCAATATCGACCTCTTCCTTCCGAAATAGACTCATTACACATAAATTAAGACACATTCATGCACACACACACATACGCACACATACTCACACACCTATGCAAACACCCACACGCATATAATGCATTTGCTCGTACCTACATATATTCACATTATTTTTTAACGTATTATTCTTTTTGTAATCTATCTCCTGTGTTTAGTATAAATTCTAGAACGCTATCGTCCTTTTCCTGAGGTGGGCGTTAATTCCTACGACACAGTATTTTACTAATGTAGGTATTATCGCACTAAATGTTATTGTCATACTGTGTTTTTGTTCAATAAAGAATTTATTTATTTAATTTCTATCATAAGTGATGGCTTAATTCTTTCAGGCTATAAATAAAACTATAACTGCTTACAAATATCGAGTTTTGTATAATTACAGGCCGAAGATAGGTAAAGCGAAAATTGGTGGTCCGGACATTATTAGGAGGCATAATAAGGGATGTAACTGTAAAAGGAGCGGCTGTCTCAAAAACTACTGTGAATGCTATGAGGTAATTGCATATTATATTTTTTTCTTAATTATACAAGACTTTTCTTTTTATTTATACAGATTATCATCATTTTGTTGTCCCTTAAATAACTAAACGCATTGTTGGCGACGACATGGATCGTAGATTTGTATAGTATTAAAATAGCATGAGGGTTTTTCCCGGCTGCAGTTCATACGCCCAACCACACGTGTAGAAAATACACCTGGGTTTTACCCCTCATTAATTTATAAACAACATGTTAGTTCGCGCTGGGGAAAAACCCTACAAATTATATAAAAGGAGCAAGTATTAGTGAGTCAGTAGTTCGCAGCTTACTAGCGATAAGTGATTAGTAATAAATCTAGTGTAAATAAAGAAGAAAAGTTGCTGATTTCACCACCTCTTCACTACCCGTCTCTCATCGCCGTCCTTGTGGTCTGTACCCATACATACGCATTCAGGGGTGCGTCGCGACGTGTGTCGCCAGCAAAATCACTCGACTCGGGGTAGAAGGGAACGCACGTCAAAAACGTGGGAGATTCCCAGGTCGACGTAGACGAAAACGTACCCCTACCGTCCGAAACACGCATATTGATTTTCCTTTTAATACCCTCGAACCTTGTAATATCAATTTTAAATCCAATTGTACTAAAAGAGAGTTGCTTTTTTCGCCGCTTTTTATATCCAAATTAACATTTTGGAAGCTGCCTCAACCTAATTTAATTAAAATTGATTTTTTTGCCCTTATTTCAATTAAACCATTTATAGGCACTTTCGAATGGTCATGGAGCTAGTTGCCCATTCCAAAACGTAGTAGGTTCCTATGGAGAAGAACGGGCAAGCAACTCCATGGAAACTCCTAATATTGAAACAATACAAAATGGGCACTTATTTTATGTTCCTTATTAAGATTCTAAACCCATTATTGACTCTTTTGATACAGGAACTCCTAGTACAAGAGCCAGGACTACACTGATGTTTGTGTCTTGAAGTGAAAATAAATAAATAATTAAAAGTCTGACATCTCGGTACCCTGGAGTCCCGGACTTTTGGAAGGCGTACGAGAGGGGCCGAAGCCAACTCGCAGAGTCCCCTTAGACAATTTTAAGTGTTGAGGTGATTATTATTATTATTTTCGTCTCCAGGCTAAGATAGCCTGCACAGTGATGTGCAAATGCGTCGGTTGTCGCAACGTGGAGGAGACGATAGAGCGACGTCGCGACGCCATGCGGCTCCGGGATAAACTCGCTGACCCCATGTTTAGACCACCGCCGATTGGACAAGTCAAGTGAGTACGAAATAATGTTGTGTAGGTAAGTAAAAAAAGAAGAATAGTATTTTATTAAGCCTCCTTTTATTTGATCAAATAAGCGTGTGTTAAGAAAGTTCGCTCTTCCACTTCCTCTCAATCCTAACTAATATATGCGAAAGTGAGTTTGTTGTTGGTTTCGCTGTCACGCCAAAACGGCTGAATGGATTTGGATGAAATTTGGCACATGGGTAGGCCGCGGGCAAAAGCTAGTATAGTAATAAAACAGAATTAGAACTAAACAAGGAACACACATGTCTGTGATGATTTTGTTAAAGTTAATGGTTTTTATAGCTGCCATTGCATGTCAATAAAAATTAATCTGCCTAGCCTTTTCCCAACTATGTTGGGGTCGGCTGCTAGTTAACCGCATGCAGCTGAAAACCAGTATTTTACATGGAGCGAGTGCCAATCTGACCTTGTCAGACTCGGGCTTCTGATGACCCGTAACGACTTTCAAAGATCTACGAATGACAGCCGGGAGTAACGGCTTAACGTACTTTCTGAGGCACGGAGGAGTCTCAGTATGTAAAGATGGTCTCCCATCCACGGACCAACCCTGGCAAGCGTAACTTAACCTGATAGATTGACCCGTGCGCTTTCTTAGCCACGAGCTTACATGTCTGTAACTTTAATTGTTATTAGCTTTACGTCATCTAAAAAATATCGGTTGATCAAACATCTGATTATTCTTGCTGCATTTTCGTCTTTGCCCATTAGCTTCGACTCACTTTTATACAAGGTGTAATTTTAATCACTGTTAACCTCCTAAGGGGTCACTGTACTCATTGTTATGAACAACTTTTACTATGGGACCAAACCCGAAATCGCGAAAAAATCAGTGTGAAAAAATCAGGTCGCGAAAAAAATGTAGGGACATTTTGACGAGTTATGCGAACATAAATGTAGGGAAAAGCTGATTTTTTTCGCGATTTCAGATTTGGTCCCATAGTAAAAGTTGCTCATAATGATGAGTACAATGACCCCTTAAGAGATTAACAGTGATTAAAATTACACCTTGTATACATGACCCTATCTGCATTTTTGTATTGGTTCAGTTTTCGTTGTACACATTTCAGAGTAATTGCGACAATTTGACATCACATGTTTGTCTGATTGATCATGATCACAGGATTATGCAGGCCTATGAGTATGAATACGCAGCATAGGTATTTTATAGACCTCTGATTTTTGATGGCTGAGCAGTTTTACAAACTGTTTTCTCTTATACTCACAGACAACCATGCAGCTTCATGACCTCGGAAGTAATCGAGGCGGTGTGCCAGTGCCTGCTGGCGGCCGGCGTGGAGGGCGGGGAGGGCGCGGAGGTGGAGCCCGAGGCGCGCGCGGAGCCCGACCCGCTGCGTGACGTCATCGAGGAGTTCGCGCGCTGTCTGCAGGACATCATCAGCGCCTCACACCAGTCTACATCGCTGTCTGTACTTGATGATGTAAGTATTATAATAGTTCGTTTTGCAATTCGCCGCTGTGCAGGGAAAACCTCGTGATTGCAACAAACGTTATTTTTCACACACACACATAACATCACGCCTGTATTCCCCGAAGGGTTAGGCAGAGATGTGCCTATCGTAATCCACATTTCGCCTGTTATGTTTAAGTCCCAAGTAATAGGGGCGAGCCTATTGCCATCAACCGGGCACAAAAGACACGTTGTTCTTATTATCATCAATAGAAGGCTTTAGAGAAGCTTCTTAGGGCTGTGCACGATTGTTCTAAATATGTATTACGTACGAGGTTTTCTACTCAACAAATAAATAAAAGAAAAACAAATAATTTTTCTTTACGAGGTTATCACTGCACGGCGACGTGTTTGGTTAATTTGCGTTTAGGCACTTTTGATACGGAAGGGTTATATGCATGTTTCATTAGAGTCGCCCACGTAGCACAAAACCAGTGAGAGATAGCATCGGCACGTTTCTAAATCAAAGTCACTAAGCACCGGCCGGCGGGGGTAGAGGCTTACCTCTACCCCCGCCGGCCAATCACAGCGGCTGGAGCTTACTCCAGCCGCTGTGATTGGCTGACGAATTGACAGCCAAAATGACAACTGATTTTCTAGGGATTCCAAAAAGTAATTTAAAAAATATCGATATCGATAATTGTTTGAATTATTTGTAGTATAAGGATTTGTTTGCGATATAGAGATTTCGAGTTCGATTTTGAAATAAAACAGGCATTTATTACATTTATAAGGTTTAATTAAAAACATACGACACTACACTTTGTTGGAAAGAAATTGTCTCTATGTGTAGCTTTGATCCAAATTTATTTTTCTTGTTGGGAAATCTGCAAATATTAATGCATACAAAATACACATGGGGTAGACGAGAAAAAAAAACATCCCCACTTTACGTGTACAGGAATTCTCCTGTCATAAAATCACGAAAAATCAGGGACGAAAAAAAATTTTTTTAGGGTACCCCCTAAATTTTTTTTTTCATGTTTTTATTTTACCATTTTATCGGCGTGGTTAATACGTATACCCATGCCAAATTATAGCTTTCTAGTACTAAGAGTCTCTGAGCTAAGCTGCGGACGGACGGACAGACGGACGGACATGGCGAAACTATAAGGGTTCCTTGGTTACGGAACCCTAAAAAAGAGGCAACTGCTAATGTGCAAATCAGGGTACCGGAAAGGCAGCAACTTTAACAATCCAGAAATTAAAATATTTGATTTTATTTTTCATTTTTAATCAAATTGAATAAATGGAGTAGAAAACCACTTACCTGTGAAATGTTATCTCATCTTTTGTGTAACTTGGAAGTAGTAGTTCACTTTCCACACCATTTAATTGCCCAACTAGGCATTACTTTTCGTTTTATTTGTTTTAAAAACGGGAGCGCGTGACGTTCGTACGTAAGCCTACAATTGCTGCGACTGATCAAAATTCCGCCACATAGGCTTGATATAGCGTATGTTTAGTGCCCGCGGTAGCCTCCGCACGCGCTCTCCACTGGTTTTGTGCTCCGTGGAGTTGCCGCAGCGATGTTATTGGTCAAAACGTTTTTCTAATTTTGCCAGAAATGCTCAGATCAGCGATGCGATAGATAGGGCCAGTTCAGTTCCATTTATGCTTGACAGCCGTGTGACCTACATCAATAATTTGATTTTTGGAACGCAACATCGAGTTCTTATGCGATCAGTGAGATTAATAACTTGCTAAAACTTGGTTCTGCTCTTTCAGCTAGAACAAACACTGGGGGAATAAAATATCCCTGTAACCTTTTAATGAACTCGAATACCATGACCATCTTGTGTTTAATTGTGATAGATAACTATTAATAACAACTTTACTAAGCGGTAACTTTTTTTTCTTTTCCAGGGACCAGCGTAGCATAAAGTTAAATAATATAGCTGCCATTAGACGAAAGTGATTTTAATTTTATGATAGTCATAGGATAGCAAATCTCAATAGTGACAGACAAGATGACGTTATGATTTCGTATGTAATATACTTTCATGTGATAAATACAATACAGCAATAACTAGTTATTATGATGATAAATAACTCAGAATAGCTCAACATTAACATAACCACTTGTACCGCTTTGCCAAGACTGTTGTAATATAATATTTGCGATGCATTCGCGACATAAAATAAAATTATGCACTTATCCATTGCAAGAATGGAATAAAACTGTACATTACTTGAGCGAATTTTCAGATTTTTATAAATTGTTTTTAATAGACATGTACATAATGTTGTTGTAAATAAAATAGTTTACTAGTCCTAAGATTATCTTTAAGTGGGTTGCAGACCAAAAGCTAACCTAAGTTAGTTTAGCTTAGCTCAAATAGCTGGCGTAGTTTTTCATACTTGTGTGCAAACCGCAAACTAGACACAAGTATGAATAATTACCTCAGCTTAGTGAGCTAAGCTAAATTACTTTAGCTTAGCTCTTGGTCTGCAATCGGCTTTAAAATAGTATGCGTTTCGATGGCGCGGCCACGTTCAAACCCTTCTAACTTTTTAACCATAGCTTTGACAAAGAATCATGGCCACGCTCCTAACTTGCTTGAACTAGTAAAATTTAACAAAACGTCCCATGATGAAACATACGTTGTTTCATTTGCCTAAATAAATGTTACTAAGTACGGCCTTCAATATATTTTTAAAAGACGAGATAGTCAAGTAATTAAGAAATATGTTATATGAAAACTGTCAGTGTCAATCTTTCTTTTATTTATATTACTTGTCAAAAATAGGGAGGCCACGTAATCGATCAATTTATGCAGTATCGATTTTTAAATGTAAAATCACTACTTTTAAACAGTTGACATTGCCCGGGGTTTCATTTAGATTAAAACATAAAATCGATTTAGATCTAAGTTAAAGTATGGACCAAGGAAATTAAACTATGGACTTCTCTAGTAACGTTAATAATTACAAATGCGTTTTAAATCAATATTTTATACTGCGTTCTGATAAAGCAAAATTATATTTATAAAGATATAAAATATCTATACTTCCCCATCTTTTAAAAATAAACTGATGAGATCTAATAATTACATTAACAATGTACTACATTTTGGTGACAGTGTCATCTTGGGACGAAATTCTGTTTTTTCTTAGTCCAAAATGACCATGATCCTTTATGGTTTTAGAAATGCAACTTTTACAAAAGAGATGTTTCAAAATGGGCCCAGAACCAATACCTCGAAAAATCCGTGGAATTCGGGAAAAATACTGATAAATTGCATAAATGCATATTTCTCTTATAATAATTTGATATTTATCAATTATTTTATCGACTTTCAATATGGCGTCTCGCCAATTTAGGTACTTGTGGTTAAAAACCAATGACAGTAAACCATAGATCGACCATTGATCATAGATCGTGAACTGTCTACTGTCACTTCAGTCGCTTTCGTTGTCGATTGTGTTCTGATGTTCTGTTCTCTCGAGTTATTTTTAACAACCTGGCTTTCGTTTATCGCTACATTATTTTTGTCTGAGTTAATATTTCAACTACTGAATGTTTGTATTCTGTACGTTTATGCTATAAGTAAAAATCTTGGCATATCGCAGGTCAACCTTTGAGGTTGTCGTCTGCTTAACTGGACTATACTTTATGTACAGACGCCAGTACATCAAGCTACTACAATCTGTCAGATTTCTTTAACACGTTAACTGCCATGTCAGGCACCGGTGCTTGACAGACATAGCACCTGTTAAGGCCATGTCAGTCCCGGGTGACTGACGCCACAGTATATAATTTAGATGATCTCAGGGAGCTGTCCGGCACGTTTAGCTCGTTATTATCTATTAAAATTGACTGACAAGGCCCTGGAAAAACTATGTTCAACTTGGCCCAACGTTTTTATATTTAGAACTGGATGTTTTATTGGGAAAAATAAAATGCGACACAATGAAACTATAGAAACTTTTTATTGTTCGAAATAATCATATTTTGGGCTTATACAGCTTAGAAAATTATAAAAAAAATGCGATTTAGAGTAATGAAATGCAATAATCAGTCAGAGAGTCCAAGGAAAAGTTACATTGTTTTATGTTCCTCGTTGAAACAAGATAGGCAAAAATGTGGTTCATTAGGGCATTGTGGGCAATAAGTATTCACTTGCTTAGTCTTCTTTCTAGCATAATTTCTGTCTATTGTTTGAACATTTACTTTATAACACCGTGAACAGTACTTTCTAGATTTTTTTACAGGTCCTTCTTTCTTTTTTAGCTCATGCTTTTGCCTCCTATTTCTTGTCAATGGCATGTCAGGATTACTGTTTTCTTTGCCCGACTCTGTTAGATATTTGCACAACTTTTTCCTATATTCTACTATCCCTATTTTAGACTTCGTGGTTTCTTTATAAATTATGTAAGAATTGAGTAATGCAGTGTTCAACAACAGTTCAACACCAAGTTTTCTGTACCATTTTACACTTTTTCTCAAAGGTGTAGAGTATGCGATCATCTGATCAGATAGGTCTACAGAAGATTTTGCGTTGTTATAATCGACTACAATTTTTGGTTTTATTATTTCTTTGTCTCTTTTGTAAGTCCTTGTAAATCCAATAGAATGTTTCGTAGACAGTAAATAAACATCCCTTTTATCCTTCCATTTCATACATGTCATACCATCTTCATTTTCTTTAGCTCTAAACTCTCCTTTTTTATCTTTCCGTTTATAACATCTTTAGGCAAATATTTTCTATTTTTACGTAAAGTGCCCACAAGATGCGTTTCTTTGTCCAACAATTTGCGTCCAAGATCAATACTGGTATACCAGTTATCGGTATATAATGTATGACCTTTTTGAAGATATCCTTCCATAAGTGACATCACAACATTGGTTGGGGTTGTAGTTTCGGTCTCACTTCTCTTTCCCGCATATATTTGAATTCTGTTAGTGTAGCCTGGATTAGTACATAATTTAAAAACTTTAATTCCATATTTGTGCCTCTTCAATTTGATATATTGTCGGAATATAATGCGACCCCGAAATGGTACCAGAGACTCATCAATACAGAGATTTTCTTGAGGATAGTAATATGTTTCAAAGTTGAGATTCAAAGTATTTACCAATTCACGTATTTTGAACAGACGGTCGCCATATCTTTGGTTATCGTTGTTAGAAAAATGTACCATTCGTAACAAAATTTCAAACCTGTTACGAGACATAATCGTACGCGGGAAAGATTGACAAATCAGGGGGTCTGTTGACCAATAATCAGCTAGCTTAGGCAATCTAACTATGCCCATATATAAAATCAAACCAAAAAACCTTTTGATTTCGTCTTGGTTTGTATCAGACCAACTAAGCAGTCGCGATCCTCGTTTTATTTGATTTTTTTAACTAAGTTTAGTAATTGTCTGAGCAGCAAATCGGTTGGTTTCCATAGCTATATCATGAAACACACTATCCGGAACTAACAAAGAATAGAAATCCTCTGGTTTGGATTTTGCCATCGTATTTCTCAAACTATAAGGTTTCAAACCAGGGCACTCTGTGAAAGGTATAATTCTTCTTTGCTTACCCGCTGGTTCATACCATAAATCGGTCTCAAGCCTTGTGCTAACCTGCTGTTCTGGGTTTTCATCTTCGTCGCCACTTTCTATCACGTACCGCCTCTTTCTGTTTTCTCGCCTATGCAAAATTACTTCTGTATCGTCACATATTTCACTACAACATGGAATTTCTAACAGCGGGGAATCTCTTTGAGTCAGTTGTTTTTCTAGTTCGTCAATTGCTTGCAGATCTACCAACGATAATTCAAAATCACACGTATTATCAATAATGGACATGATTACAATAGCTATCGTCATACAAAATCTCCAAAAACACAAAAAATCTAGAGCAATGGGTGCGTGCACTTCCGCAGATAATTCGAAGCGACTAAATAAACACTCTAGGTACATCGCATGGCACGCTCCGGACGGGTTGCAACCTGCAAGGAATGAACTACGACACGCGTAGGTACTTTTGTTCAAACGGCCGAGCGCTGCACCGAGTTATTTCCCGCGCAAATAAATTGGCGGCCGGCGGACGGTGCCTGACAAAATACCTGACATGGCCCAATAGCTATGTTTTGATTCGTTTGGGCCTCGTCAGGCACATATGCCAGACATTTTATTTTTTTGCTTTATTTTACATTATAATCACCGGAAACAAATTAAAATAGTCATATAATGTGATTTACTTGAATATACAACCAAAAAACAAAAATAAAAAAAAACGTCATAAAAATTTTACTATGGCAGTTAACGTGTTAATAGATTTTCGACTTTACAATTAGATCTAAAATAATATTGCAAAAGACTAAAAGTACGACAATGTTATGATTCTCTTTGACAATATAATATGACAGACAGAAGTAAACATGTCAAACGTCAATAATCTATCAACATGACAACTTACTGCCATGATGGGTTTTTATTGTGTGTTGCAATTTCAACTGTACATTCTTGTACTTTACTACCAAACAAAGCCAATTAAAAGTAATTGGATGATTGGAAACTGTTTTAATTGTGTTTCCCCATTTTTTAGTAGGGTGTACCAATACCTGGCCAGGGCTCCATACATTTTGAAACATCTCCTTTTTACAAAATCTTGGCATAGTTTTTTTTAATAAAAAAAAACGCCGTGGTCGCGCCATCGAAACGCATACTTTAAAATAAGGTAGACATTACTGTAAATATAAATAATAAAATACAAAATTTCCTTATACGAATGCCTTTCATTTATAGCAATAGAGAACATTATTCACTACACATCGGATGCCAGCAAGTGTTAGAAAAATGGATTACTCCAATCGGAAACACACAACACTTTACCAACTTACCAAGTAAGGCAAAACATTCAATATTGTCATATATTTTTTGCCTTACCAACCATGTTTGAACTTCGATTAGGTAACCAAATAATGACACAAAAGTACCGGTTATTTGTATTGTTTTTGAAAGCTGAGAGTCTGTGGAGTTTTAAAAGACTACTTTGGGCACCACCCCTCTTACTACCACCGCCATCACCACCACCACCACCACCACCACCACCACCACCACCACCTTAACACCCCTTTTTTCGAATGACTGAAAAACTGGAATGATTTTTGTCGAGCAAAAATTTTCTCTTTCAGCTAAGTTTTAGTCACTTTGGGTGATGACTGTGATGAGTACTAGTTTAGACAGACATTATTTTTATCGATCGTAGATGATTATCTTATGTATATTTAGGACAGAGGATCACGTTCAAGGAGCAAACTGCAGGCGAAGTAGAATGTGGAATAAAACTTGCTTGGAAAATATATTGGTCATTGAAGCACATTTTACTGACTTATACTTATACGAATAAGTAGTTTGCTCCAGTGATTCGTGGAGTAAGGATGCTTAATAGTGTCTCTCTGCGCTTGGACATATTTTCTTGTTCTGTGGTGGAATTCCAGAGGGTGACACTTAGTATGTTGTCCACTGAGTAACTTGTGCTGTACCCAGACCCGGCACTCGGGACTGGACAATTAGCAACTAATGACTACTTTTGTTAGCTTGGGTCTTACCTGTTAGAACAAATGTATGTGTTGATTAATAAAATAAATTTTCAAATCCAACCTCCCAATCAAACTAAAGAAAAAAGCATTGGAAACTATCGTGTCTCCAACACTACTCTACGGGTGCCAGAGCTGGGTACTAACAAAAGAAATTCCCACCAAACTTCCAAGTCTTCCAGCGGGCCGTCGAACGAAGTATGTTGGGATTGAAACTGCGAGACAGAATTCGAAACTGAAATCTGGAGCTAGACCACCACCTCTTAAAGCAGTATTATTGTAATCTTACTTCAGTGTGGGAAAGAGATGGAGCTAGTCGTCCTGTATAGCTCCATCTCTTTCTCACACTGAAGTAACATCAAACTGATTGACGTTGCAGACTTAGGGTGCTTACATTGTAGTGTGTAATCAACCTTGTATGTAACCAGCCTTATTTCGTATAAATCAAATCCTTTTAATTGTTTAACGATTACAATAAAGACAGTATTGATTCAGCTCTCGGTGTTTCAATATCTCCTCGAGATCCCGCCTTACATGGCGACCCTGCCAAAGCGCAATGGCGGTGGTTTGATTTAATATTACTTAAGTATTATGTAGGAATGATTGTTACTGTTTAAAGACCTAAAGATGTTAAATATTGTATCGGCAATAACGCATACACATAAAATGCTTCACGTATAGTTTGATATTGAGATAGACTCATGATAGCACAAGTTTAAACCTTAGTGGTTTTTGGTGCTATTAAATATGTAATCCTGTGTTGTTTTGTATAAATGATAAATAAAAAAAATTAAAAAAAAAATATTTAGAATACCATGACCACCATGTGCGAGTGGGACTTAGTACAAAATGTTCGTTTGTTATAATTTGTATTGCGCGCTACAGAGTTTCTACTCTCTTCGGTTATACGTTTTATAACTTTCACCAGAGAAGATGGGTACCAATACCTCCAAGGAGGAGGTGATCCTTGCCCAGAACGCCGCTGCGGGTAATAACCAGGCTTCAATAGAAGGGTTAAGGACGCATATTGGAGTCACGAATATAATCTAGCTGCTGATCCTCACTTTGGTATCGCTGGCGTCAGTCGATGCCATCTACAGAATTTATAGAAGATGTCACCTTCAGTGGATTGACCAGCAGATTCACCATCATACTATGCGACGTTCGTTTCTTCGCAGGCTTCCAAAACCAACCGTAGGCGTGGACGACGGAGTAGTGTAACGTCGGAAATATATTATGTGTTTGTGCAGTGCTATATTACATAATACAAGTGCGATCAACATTTCATTTAATATGACATTCAATATCGTTAAAGACGCGGTGTGATGACTTCGTTAGATTATTTAAAAATAAAGGGTGCCAACATCTGGGTATATTTTTAAACAGAAAACTAATTTATCAACATCCATGCTGAAAATTGGGTTAATTAGGTGTAGACTAATTTACGAGTTTTTTAGTCTTTGTTAGTAAGGATTAAGATTGAATTTTAATATTAAAAATGTGATTTTTTTTTTGGATGGGAAATCTTCAAATGACTTCTCCCGCTCTGGGCGGAGTGGGAGGGCGTGTCAGACTTTTACTGACTAAAACCCACCCGTGTAGCATCAGTTACCTGTGCCGGGGCCACGGTAATTCTTTCGAACATCCCGCGACCCTAGCGGACCCCGTCAATAGTGCTGACATTTCTTTGAGGCGCGCGTGGAACACAACGACCCGTCGACGCGGACTTGGTGCTTACCGGACGGCGAGCTACCCATTGCTTGCCGTCCGCAAGTCCGCGCCTACCCTATCAATTCCCGACGCCCAGGGCGTCTCCTGCGGCGGCTAGGGGCGTGAGGGCGCAAATATTGCCTCTCCCTTGCGCGTTCCGCCTCCTCCTTCGTGAGCATGACTGCTTCGCAGAAGGTGATGGCCATGTACTCTCGCTCCGTACCATGGCTTGGAGCAGAGCCGGATGCAAGAGATCGCCGCCGCCGATCGCTTCCGCGAGGACACGGGCGGTGCTCCGCTCAAGCCGGGCAGACCTCCACCGTATCTTCCGGGCGATCCACACAATGTTGACACTCAGGCGTTTGCTCCCGCCTTATCCGGAACGGCTACCTCCAGAAGCACTCGTGTCCGGTGAGGACTTGCGTCAGGCGGAAGGTGAGGACGCCGTGGCGCTTCTCCAGCCACTCCTCAAAGAGAAAGCAAGGTCCGGTGAGTACGGTGGGTGACGGAGAGCTCCCAGCTGTAACTCTTGTAGCTTTGCGATGGTCTGACGTGAAGTGTGAGCTCGCACGTTGTCGTGGAGAAGCAATGGGGAAGAGCGATTGACCAGTATTGGTTGTTAAATTGCGAGCTTCTCCATCATTGTTTGCAATTCTTGGCAATAGACATCTGCCGTCACCGTTGTGCCATTCGGTAAGAAGCTGCGATGTACAAGTCCGGCACTGATCCACCAGACAGTCACCATCGTCTTCCTATGAGTAATCTTTTTTTTAGCGCACTGATTAGGTGCTGTACCCGGGTCCACCCACTGAGACGAACGCTTACGGTTGTCGTACAGGATCCACTTCTCATCGCAGGTAACAATTCGATTTAAAATTCCCTCATTTATATGCAGATTCAGTAGTGCTATGCATGCTTCGACGCGTAAGTCTCGCTGTTGGTCGCTTAGTTCGTGTGGCACCCACTTATCTAGCTTTTTAATCTTTACGATTTGACGCAAGTGTTTCAATGTTGTTTTGACACGAACTCCAAGGTCGCAGCAAGCTATGCCGTAGATTGAGTTGGATCCGCTTCCACTATCGCCTTCAATTCGTCGTTGTCGACAATAGTTACCGGCCGACCGCGAGGCTCGTTCTTCAACTCAAAATTTCCAGATTTAAAACGATTGAACCAATAATGGACCGTGTTTATGCAAGCAGTGTTAGACCCGTATACGTCGTTAATGTTTCGTGTTGTTTGCGCAGCGGTATTTCCAAGTAGGAACTCATATTCGAAAATTGTACGAATTTTCAGTTTATCCATGGCGCCAAAAACTACCACAATTTCACAAAAACAAATGACTGAATTTGAAATTAAATTAACACGGCTTTCGAATAAAATTTATTTGGATTTCGAATTGCGCGCCAATCCACAGATAATTAAATCTGAAAATCCTGGTTCTAGAATCTCCAATTACATAGGTGATGACCTTTATACAATTACATAGGTATTATAAAAAATCATCCTTCACTTTCATTAATATTAACGAAAATATAGATGTTTGTTTTCTATTTTGCGTCACAATAAAAGAGATAATAATAATAATTGCCGACTTATATGATACTAGCTTCCGCCCGCGACTTCGTCCGCGTGAAATTTCTTGTTCCCCTGGCCCCTGACCCACACCGTCGCATCGCATCGCCTGCCCGCGCTGTTACTTCGTGTTCGCTTAACGCTCGTTCTTACTTTTTTCTTTTTGCTCAGCTTCTAAGGATCGTAGCGTAATGTTACATACCCTTCCTCAAGAATTCAGCTAAAGGGTTTTCCAATAGGGACGGGTCGATGTTGACAGTCTGTGGCAGCCATACTATTTTGGTGGGATCTGTAAAATCTGTTGTATATTATGCAGTCAGTGATGCCAAATCACCATGGCAAGTTACACGGTTGAGCAGCATGTGCAAATGATAAAACTTTATTATCAAAATGAGTGTTCGTTAGTGCAAACGTTGCGCGCATTGCGCCCATTTTACGGCAGACGCGGTGGCCCTTCAAAGTCCACTCTCCAACGATTGGTGACTAAATTTGAGACGACCGGTTCGGTAAACAACCAACCAACACCTTTACGTCAAAGGAACGCCAGATCGGCCGAGAACATCGCCGCTGTACGCGAGAGTGTTCAGGAGACTCCGAGGCAGTCGATTTCTCGCCGTGCTCAAGAACTCGGCCTTTCGCAGACCTCAACTTGGAGAATTTTGCGTCGGGACTTGGGTCTGCATCCGTACAAGATCCAACTGACCCAAGAGTTCAAAGTTAATGACCATAGACAACGCCGTGTGTTCGCTGAATGGGCATCGGAACGCTTGGAAGAGGACCCCGATTTTCTTAATCTTTAGCGACGAGGCACATTTTTGGATGAATGGTTTTGTTAATAAGCAAAATTGCCGTATATGGGATGACCACAACCCACATGAGGTTCACCAGGTGGCAATGCATCCACAAAAAGTTACTGTTTGGTGCAAATTTTGGTGTGGCGGCGTCATTGGTCCGTACTTCTTCGAAAACGACGTTGGCGAGGCCATCACCGTCAACGGCGAGCGCTACAGATCAATGATAAACAATTTCTTTTGGCTTGAATTGAACAATATGGACGTGAACGACATGTGGTTCCAGCAAGATGGCGCTACTTGCCACACAGCGAACGACACAATCGACATTCTGCATGAACGGTTTGAGTAGAGTTATCTCTCGCAGAGGTGACGTGAATTGGCCACCAAGATCGTGTGATTTGACTCCGCTAGACTTTTTCTTGTGGGGTTTTCTGAAGTCGCAGGTCTATGCCAATAAACCACATTCGACCGTTGCCCTGAAAGCCAACATAACGCAGGCCATCGCTCGGATTCAGCCGGATCTATGCAGCAGAGTCATTAAAAATTGGACCTCTCGGATTCGTGCCACCATACGAAGCCGAGGCGGACATTTGAACGATGTCATATTCCATCCATAATGGCATAAATGGGCCTTTTAAATAAAAATAAATTTCGTTAATATCTCACACACATCTTGTTTTATTCAATTTTAACATCGACCCGTCCTTGTTGAAAGACCCTTTATAAAATGCAAAAAGAATTTTTCAAATCCGACTGTTAGTGACCGAGACCGGACGGGTCGGCAAGCAAAGGTACACTTCTAAGTTATAATTATATGTGTACTTACTGGTATTTTCCTCCACAATGGAAGAGATCAAAGATAAGTAAGGAAAGGCTTAATCATAATATTACACCTGTATTTCACTAAGGGGTAGACAGTTTCATAGGACAACAAACTTATTCTGCTACTCAAAAATAATATCCACATTTCACCAGTAACATCATACGTATGTATAAACCACACACAACATAGGTACCTAACAACACGACTGTTTTCCCCCGAAGAGTTAGGCAGAGGTTAACCTATAGCCACACCCACATTTCACCAGTTATGTTCAAGTCTCATGTAAATAGGGTGACATCATTAAAATAAAAATACAAAACACAATTTTAAAATATATAAAAAATGTGTATCTTTCCACAAAAAAATATAACCCCGCAATGTTGGGAACAAGATCCAAGCTACTAGTATTCAGAGAGAGGAACCTCCTATGAATAGAGCTTCTGATCCAACTGCCTAACGAGCATCCGCAAATGTTAGTAAAGGTACTGCAAATAATGTATAAAAATTATGGATTGTCACAATTGACAATCCATAATTTTTATACATTTACACATTACAATTAATGCTATTTAATAGCTCTGCTGTAGGATTGAAGTCATTATGACATCCAAAGCCCATATACCAAACAATTGAAATAATATGCACACAGCTTTCGACAGTGCGGCTTCCCGTCAAGCAAGAGCAATAGCAGTGTGCGATGGCACGCCGGTCACTAACATTGCGGTCTATTAAAATATAGGAGTAATAAATGCGCGATCTTACATGACGCGACTGTTTACGCACTCTGATTAATCAAACATTGTTTTGAATAATATTAAATTGCGCTAAATCATGTAAATCATTGTCACTGAATAATTCTATAAAATAAAGACATTCCGAAAATGTTCAGCACAATACGATTTTGCTAGTTTTATAATGATAACTGCCTAACGAAAATAGACATACTATCAGCTGATAACTGTGGAAAATCTTCGAATTGAGGATCATAGGTACAAAAACTACTCTTCGCCTATTTTAGTACCTATTTTACTTCCACATAATATTGAAGAAGATTTGGTATAGTTAACTGATTGCATCTAGGATTTCAGGGGCGTACCTACCTATCTATTGTCAACAGCAACACGATAGGTAATATTCGTTTATTAATGCAGCCGCAGTACGAAAATCTGTGAACATATTATTCAATGTACTGTTGAAATAGTTTTGCCTTAAAACTTTAAATCTATTTCTGAATTTACCGTTGACCATTTCCACTACCCATCTGCAAATCGTTAAATCGAGCCTCGTTTGCTTGCTCGGTTGATAATTAGGTAGCAGTGCGATCTTTTGAAGGTGGCATATGGGCTTCGTAGCCCAATAACAGAATATCATCGATACTGTGATACTGTCCCTAAATCCTCGATACAAAATAAAGCCATTTCCAGATCGTAAAAACCAATGTAGTGGATTCTCTTCGGTTTAAAGAATTTATTCTCAGAACAATACATAGGTTCACTTACAATGAGATACAAAGTAATTGTTTATATCTAAATAAATACATTTTGCCTTCGATACATGTTGGTGAAGTTATACAAAACAAATACATAGAAAGTGTGTAAATTGCTAACATTTAATATGCGGTATGACTACATTTCATAAACGTAATTTCTCAGTTTTAGTTTAAAT
Source organism: Fissipunctia ypsillon (assembly GCA_947568875.1). Classification (NCBI taxonomy): domain Eukaryota; kingdom Metazoa; phylum Arthropoda; class Insecta; order Lepidoptera; family Noctuidae; genus Fissipunctia; species Fissipunctia ypsillon. The sequence continues at coordinate 16,482,546 of OX387660.1, read as the reverse complement.
CTGTTAATATTATCACAATCTTTTAAGTCATTTGGTAGGTCGTTAAACAGCTGTGCTCCTTCGAACAATATGGTTTTTTTACCGTAGTTTGTGCGAGCTTGTCTTCGTTGTAATTTATTTTTATTTCTTAGGTTGTGTGATATTGTTTTTTTATGTAGTTGTAGCTTTGATTGTACACTGTTTGTGATGATTTTTTTTATTAGAATGCAGGTACCGTATGTGTATAGTTGTTTGAGATTTAATCATTTGGTTTTTTCATATAGTGTTTTAGTTGGAGTAAGGTAGTGATAATGGAATAATGTCTTTATAATTTTGTTCTGGGTTCGTTGTAAAGGCATTAGGATAGTTTTTGCGGCGGATCCCCATATTTCAACAAGATACTCGAGATGCGATTTTACTAATGAGTTATAAATGATAGTACGTATTTTCCTTGGAATACAATTTGATATTTTGCGTAATGCTAGTAATGACATTAATTTTGATTTTACATGTTCGATGTGCAGTTTCCATGTGAGTTTGTCGTCTACCCTCAGACCGAGATATTTTTCGTGGCTCGATCTTTTTATTAGGTATGTCATTGTTTATAGTAAGAGGCGGGAAGTCTGGTAATGGTTTGTTTTTTGCGGTGAAAATCATGTATGTTGTTTTGGACGTATTTATTGTAAGTAAATTGAATTTAAGCCACTCACTGAGTATACCAAGATCTTTTTGAGCATTTGTTATATTAGTATGGATAGATTTATCGAAATAGAAGAGGCATGTATCGTCCGCGTATAAAGTTAGGTGACCCGTTAATCCTATCTTGCTTATGTTATTTATATAGAAACGGACTTAAAATTGAGCCTTGAGGACAGCCGTATGGTACGTTTTTTATGGAACTAGTAAATTTATCTATTCTAACTACTTGTTGTCTATTATTTAAATACGATGTAAACATGTCTAGGGCTTTATCTCTCACTCCTATGTTGTTTAATTTCTGGAGAAGTTTATGGGGGCTTACGGTGTCGAATGCTTTTTTTAAATCAATAAATACCTCCAATACAACATCCTTTTGGTCTATGTGCGTTTTGATTTTAGTTACCAAGTCTACTGTAGCTGTAAGAGTGCTAGATTTCGAACGAACTCTTTCTCAAGAAGGTATGTATTTAGACGGCTGTACAAAACACGCTCAAATATTTTTGATAATACAGGTAAAACCGACACTGGTCTATAATTACCTGGATCAGTCCTGCTGCCCGATTTGTAAATAGGGCTGACTTTGGCAACTTTAAGCGTGTTCGGAAAAATGCCGCGCATCATATATTCGTTTATGCAGTTCTTTAATTTCGGAACAATTGTATTTTTGAGGCATTTGATGACCTTGGTACTGATACCACCTATCCCAGTACTTGTATTACTAACCAGACCGTCAATTATTTTAGAAATTTCGTCCTCAGTGCAAGGAGTGAGTTTACTCAGAGTTACGTCGTGTGAATGGTTGTGTTCGTACATAAGAGTGTTGCCATCGTTCGCGTGATATATAACGGGTATTTCGTTAGCTAATTCCTGGCCTATTGATGAGAAAAATGAGTTAAATAGTTACATGCTGCGTTACCTTCAGTTATAGGTCCTGAGCTCGACATTAGTTTCGGAGGAGAACTGATTTCTTTGATTTTATTTAGGGCTAAGGTATTAATAAGTTCCCACATCTTTTTCGGTTGATTGTTATTGTTGTAGAATAGATCGTAATAGTATTTTTTCTTGTGTGTCTTGATCAGGTTTTTTACTGCGTCTCGTTGTTTGGAAAAGGTTTTCTGTATGTTTCCGTCTTTTGGGTAAGATTTTGTCTGTTGCCATAGGTTGTTACGTAAGTTTATCGAATCAGTAATAGTTCGGTTTATCCAATCGTTTTGAGGTGGATTTAGAATTTTTGTCTTGTCGGTTTTGTTGTTATTTACATGTTTTGTGATAAACCGCTCAAGGTGATAGTAATCATTTTCTTCATTTATGTAATTATCTGTTACTGCGTCGCTATATAATTTTTCATAATTTATTGCTTTGTATTGGATTTTTTTATTTTTTTGTGGCTTTAGACTGCCTATTTCCAAGTATATTTGTTTATGGTCAGACAAGCATGACTCGATTATGGAGAAATTAAATGAGTGGTTACTTATGTTTGTGCAAACATGATCCAGTATAGATTTTGTAGTCGAGGTTTCACGTGTACTGTATAGGCCATTAATTTTGTTCAGTATTTGATATCCGTTTCCTTTGATTTCGTTCAGGTATTTAGTGACGTGGTTGTCCGCGTTGAGGAGATCAATGTTAAAGTCCCCAAATACAATTGCTCTTTTTCTCTGCTCCAGCTGTGCGGAATACGTCATTAAGAAATCATTATTGTTCGAATCACCTGGTTTATAAATCACTCCGATGTTTAGCGACAATTTTTTTACATGTACCCACAAGTAGTGGTTTCCATTTTCGCATAATTCTTCCGTTACGTCGTATTTTATTGAGTCGTGTATATAAATTGATACCCCTCCACCTTTTCGTGTTTTCCTATAGTTGTAAACATGCTTGTAGTTTGGCAACTGATATAATTTTGCATCGGCTTCAGAAATAATCCAGGTCTCCGTGAATACTAATAAGTGGGTAGTTTTTGGTATCGCCCTAATATATATCATATTAAAAATTTATGTATAAATTATAAAAAATGTAAGTTTCTTGAAAGCAAATCTTCCAAAATCTTCGAATTGTGTACTAAAATTAATCACTTAATTGACTGTAATGATTATAATGAAAATTATTTAAACCCTAGAAATCTTGTGAAACTAATACTACGTAATAAATCAAGTCTTGAAGTAAACACAAAATTTAATAAACCTAAAAAGGGAACAATTCCGTTCTATTTTGATCGTATAAGCCGACAACAAATTGTAAAACCCCAAAAAGGAACTATCCCATACTATTTTCCAGTAATAAAAAATAGTTTTAAGTTTTTTAGAGTCAGAAACGCAGACCTCTGTAATACGTCATAGTTTTAAAATACTGCACCAAAACATTGCCAGTATCTCATCTAAAAGAGACCTCCTTGAACTTACCTTACAGGAACTCCAGGAAATGAATAGTGCCCCTGATGCAATATGCCTTTCTGAGACTTTCATAAAAAAGGTAATGCATTTCATATTAAAATCTATGGTTACAATATGGCGGTTAACTTTTGCAGAGAAAAGCAAAGGGGCGGTACCTGTATTTTGCTTAAAAAAGGCATCGTTTTTAAAGAGTTACCTTTTATAAATACATATGCAACACAAAATACTTTCGAAGCATGTGGTGTAGAACTTACACGTAATAAGCTGATTATTATTTGTGTTTATAGAACACCCCAGTCTGATCCCACTCAATTTTTGATTAAATTAAATAGTCTTTTGGATCACGTGTTTAAAAAATATAATTCCAAAATCAAAGTTGTTTTGGCAGGGGACTTTAACATTAATACTCTTCAGAAAAGTAATATTAGTAGTCAATTACAAGAATTGGCATATAACCATAACTTAAAACTACATATAGATCGTCCAACTCGTAAGTCTTCCTGTATCGATCACATTCTTAGCAACATTCTTAATGCTAATGCCACAATATTGCCACTTCACCTATCCGACCACGACACAGCGCAAATGTTGAGTTTTCCCTTGAAACATCAAATACAAAATCGGACAGCATACCATTTCTACAAAAGAGACTACAGCTTGAATAATATCCAAAAATTTAAGGAATGTATAGGTAATTTGTCATGGTCAGAGGCTTACGCAGAAAACGACTTAAATAAAGCATTCAATTGTTTTCACGAAGTATTATGCTTGTTCCATAATTTATGTTTCGCAAAAATAAAAATAAAAGTGAATGCCAACAATAAAAAGAAGCTGAACTGGATAACCAAGGGTCTAAAACAAAGCTGCAAAACCAAACGATCTTTGCGTTATCAATATTATAAAAATAAAAATATAAAACGGAATACATTAAATACTCAAGATTTTACAAAAATATATCTACACATAAAAAAAAACGCAAACATAAAATTTATAAATAACAGTGAAAACAAATGCAAAGCGGTATGGAGAGTTATAAAAAATTAAATCACAGACAGTACTGATATCCCCAGCATTGAAAATATTCAAATTGACAATACCATACTCTCAGATCCTGTAGCTATAGCAACAGCTTTCAATAACCATTATATTAATATGGCACAATCTTCGAGTAAGTGTGTAAAACCACGTAACGAGTGTTCAATGGCCCATTCGATGTTCCTTAACCCAGTATCCGAAAATGAAGTTAGAGCAGAGATCATGTCATTGAACAACACAAGTTCCGAGGGTTATGACGAGATTAATACAAAAATGTTTAAAGCATGTACTAATGAACTAATTGAAATAATAACGTATTTAATTAATTTATCATTCTCAACTGGCACTTTTCCCGAAGCACTGAAGATGTCAATAATTAAGCCCCTTTATAAAACTGGTGAAAAGTCAGACGTTAATAACTACCGCCCAATTACCTTAATACCTATTATATCGAAATTATTCGAAAAGTGCATGAATAAAAGACTAATTGAGTTCTGTAATAAATTTAATATCATACGGAAGGAACAGTTTGGTTTTCAAAAAAATAAATCAACAACGTTAGCTATCTATAATCTTATTAAAATAGTATTAACGAATATTAACAACAACTATTATACTACTGGGCTGTTCTTTGACCTTTCCAAGGCCTTTGATCTAGTCTCTCGTGACTTATTACTACAAAAATTGGAGGCAATTGGAATTAGAGGCATTGCACTTCAATGGATATCTTCTTACCTAAGTAATAGACAACAACGTGTTGCCATTACAAGAATGGATAAAAATAATGATATGACAACGCATTATTCTGACATCAAATGTAACAAATATGGCGTCCCACAAGGGAGCGTATTAGGACCTATTTTATTCTTATTATACATCAATTCTATTACTAATATAGCTAATCATAAATTCATTTTATTCGCTGATGACATTTCTATTATTGTGACATCTGATAAAAAAACCAATACAATTAATGATCATGAGACTGAAATTAATAATATAATTGAGCGACTAATTGAATGGCTAAATCAAAATAACTTATCTATAAATCTTAAAAAGTCCGTCTATATACAATTCAATAAATCTAATGCAAAATATAATATTAAAATGAATATACATAGAATTCACGAAGTAACTCAGACTAAATTTCTAGGCGTAACCTTGGATCAAGACATCAATTGGAAAGCACATGTTGAAACAGTTTCCAAACGAATTAACAAGTTTGTATATGCACTGAAACGGATCAGAAACATAACAAACATTAAGACAGCAATAACAACATATCATGCGTATGTTGAATCGGTGCTGCGCTATGGTTTAATTATGTGGGGTAATAGCACCGATCAAAATAGAGCGTTTGTTGCACAAAAAAAATGCATTAGGGCTATATATGGGCTTCAACCAGATGAATCCTGCAGGCCAATATTTAAAAAACTTGATTTGTTACCATTGCCGTCACTTTATATATTGGAAATTTGTATGTTTGTGTGGAGGCACAAAGAGTTGTTCACTAAAGCAACCGATCTTAATTCTCGAAGCCGTCGGGACCTCCACAGGCTCGCGTTAGATGTTTTACCTAGGCTTGCAAAATATAATAAAAGCTGCATGTTTATGTGTGTCCGGATATACAATAAGATACCAGAGGAATTTAAAATATTAAATAAAAGATTGTTCAAAAGTAAATTATATAAATGGTTATCTGCTAATAGTTTTTACAGTGTCAAGGAGTTTCTAGAGCATAAAATCGGACGATGACAGTGGTTGTATGTTGTTGTTGTATGTAAATTTGCACGCTTATATTCATGAAGCAAAACATGTAGAACCTACCAGTGTATTCATATTACCATCTTGTATACCATGTTTTATGCAAATAAAATATTATTATCTTATCTTATCTTAAAATAATACATTTGATTTCGTCGAGCTTACCAGTTTTGCGAATACTTCGTAAATTAGCATAAAAAAATCTGAGTGATGATGGGTGTAAGGGTATGTCTTCATATTTTTTGATGATTTGAAGGCTTAGTGTATCTGTGTGTTTTCCATTGTGTTGTGAACCTCTTTCAAGTTTTTTTGGTTAGTCATCATTGTAGGTTTTCCTTTTATATATTTAATAATAAGGTCTTTTTCTCCGTCTTCTATACGTTTTTTAAGTTCTCCTTTTATGGATTGTAAATATTGCTCTTCATTATTAATAGTGCATTTCATAATTGACGCATCGGTAGTTGTTGTAGAGAAAGGACCCAATACGTCAATTATGTAACCGTCGTCGCAGTTTACAATTGGAAATGGTTTTAGCAGATTTGTAAACTTGTGATAACTGTATGAATTTCTCTGAAATAAAAAGTTGGAACTTTTTTCAATATAAATGTATGTTCCATCGCAAATAAGTATATCTAGTAATGTTCGTGGCTGACGGTGTCTTTCTGTTAGTGATGGTATTTGTTCTATTATATTATTAAATTGCTGAAGAGTCCAAAAAACAGCTCCGTATCATTATGGGCTGTTGCGGTATCAAAATCTAATCGCGCTTTGTTCTGAAGGGCTTCTATCAGCATGTTTGCCATATCCGAAACTAAACGTGCGTTAAAATAATGTGTCACATTCACTTTTATCAAGTAAGTTATCCCAGCGTTGGTTAGACGAAGACACGTGTTCTTCGCATAGACGTGCGCTGGGTGGCATGTATAAATGGTACCTACACACCAAGTATAATCTTACCGATGCTGGGATTCTTCTGAGATGCTCATTTCTGCAGCCCCTAAACAAGCAACTCTTGGAAGAATTAGGCGCTCTTACGTAATCTGGTACAAATATTTCGTTTGGTTCATCTGCAACATTTTGAGACACTGGCTCGCTAATATCTGCCGGTTCTGTAACTTGTGGGTCATCAAGAAGTTGTTGCTGGTGTTCAGGTTCCACAGCTTTATCCTCAGGGTGTTGGTCATGTGGTTTTGGTACATCGCGTTGTATTTCAACGGCATTATTAGCTCTTTGCCAGCACCTGTGGCACACAGCCATGACGTTGTTGAACACAACCTGTAACGGAACAAACACATGCAGCATGCATATACATACCTGTTGGTGTGGTATAACTGTTACCAGCATTACCTATGTGGGTAAATACATACCTATAGTAGCCCATTTTGTAAAATGTAGTTACATAACTCAGGTCTACTTTGTAACAGTGTCCTGTAAAATATATCTTCTTTGTCGAAGGACACATCGTGGACACAAAACACACCGGTTTCTACTCTCCTTAACAGAACACGGATGATATTCCCGTCAACAAACAACTCACAATGAATAATCAGAGTCCAAAGAAAATGCCAGGGTCAGTTAAAAAGTTATCTATCAAGTCCAGTTGATAGATAACTTTTCAACTAGCTTGTTAACTGTTAACAAGCAAGAACCCTCCGACTCGCTCGTGACCGGTTTTTTTTTCAATAGAGGTACTAAATAGAGTAATTTGGGTACTACTATATCCTCGTGAAATTTTAACAAAATCGGAGATTAGTATTAGTACCGTGGTGCGTCTGTGGGTGGTGTGTGATGCCTAAAAATAGCATACAGCATAGCATACATAGTGATGCAAATAATACTACTTTTACGAATACGAATACCGATTGTACTATTCGCCAAATACGAATACTTGATTCTACTATAGCTGCATGCAATTATTAGTCAAAAAAGGTGAAAGGAAATTATACATGCTAAGCAATATAATTTTTTATTGAAAAAACATAATAGTTGCCAGTTTTGGCGACAAACGATTCCTTTTTTCTATCTGTTTATTTCCTGCTGTTGAAAATAGCTTGGCTAAATACGTGCCCACTCCTACTAACACCATCTGTAGATGTAAACAAAAGATAAGAAAATTTTATGATTTTATAAATGAATCCTTGTGCCTGTCCACTCGGTCGCAACGCAATATCTATGGGATTTCTAGGAAGCCACTAATTACGAATGTCATGAAAGTATTGGCGAATACGAATATTCAGTAATTTGATGGTATTCAGCGAATACGAATATATTCGTATTCATTGCATCACTAATAAATACGGCTAGTCTTCAGTTACTCGCGTCCGTGTGCGGTGTGCGGTTACCGGTTGGTTTATAGATACGTGCTACATTGTGTAGTAGGTATTGCAGAATGACCGCGCAACAGACCGCACGGTATGAAGTGCAGACCTCTGAGAAACTCGGCAGGTGTGTTAGACCTTTAAAAGGGCAATGTGACATTTCCTCGCATTTGTATGTTTTTTGGTGTGTATTTTATCGGTAACTAAACTACCCACCCATTAATTAGGAATAATAATTATAATCAGTATTTTATAGCGACAAGATCCTCCTAATATTCCTCTGAAGATTTACCCCGGAAGTTGCAGCAAGACGACGCTTTGTGATTTATCTAGGGCACGATATTGTGACATAATGATGTAGTGTTTGCAAAAGTGAAACTTGTGGCTATTATTATAAACAGTGGATTTATAATGAGGACAATGCTTTTTGAAACTATTATGATATCGTATAGTGGTTTTTGAAATTATCATAGAACGGTAGGAGCGCTAAGGTAGCCCGCGCAATTCAAATTTTCTTACGATTTTTGCAATTTGATTTCAGAGTGTATGTTGATTAAAGTATAATTAGCAACCGTAACAAATACATATGTATTTACAGAATTATAATCATTAGAATCTCTTAAGTAGGTATATGTTCTGTGGCTCTCTTGCGACGAAGCTTCCGGGAAACAATAAAACAACCCCATTGACGGAAAGTGATGATAGCATGTATATGATATTGGTGCCGATTCTCTTGTACACCGAACTAACTAAACTACTCGTATCACTAAAATTCCTTACTTTTGGCTATGAGAATCATAAAGCTATTCTGTAAAAAAATTTTACTATCTAAATTTAAAATTAGTTTTGAAACGACTATATCGAATTTGACAATCGCGACTCCACGTGGTAAGTACTTGTTTGCCCTACCCTGAGTGCCCTGTGATTTCTTTTGAGCCGGAGGTGCACAGGGAGGGCAGGCTCGACGTGTTTTATATGGAATTTTTCACTTTTTGTATGGAAAATATTAAAAATTAGTAGATACCTACATGTTGTGTTTTAGGGGTTTATGGGCTTTATAAAGGCGGTCGAAATTTTCATTACTTTTGCGATAGGACACACCGTTTTCGAGATTTATGTAAAAGAAAAGAAAAAAAGATACAGTACCTACTGTTTTGCACCTGAAATCGAGGTGTTGGTGTGAATTTTAGTTCATGCCAACTAATTTTATTCCACACCTTTTTAATCGCGATTAAAAATAGTCAGATTTATAATAGTTAGAAAATCTAAATAGATGAAAAACGTCAAATTCAGAATAGCAAAATTACCATTTTCACTAAACTAATAAATCGTCGTTTGACAGGAATAAACTAAATTTTGGTGATTTTTAGTCTAGTTTAGACGCATTTGTGACAAGAGAATCGACACCATTCTTTTGTTTCCCGTTCTAGAAGTGACTAAAAAAATATGGACCGCGTTTAGCGTGGCGTTTCTATTGTAGGTATAATATAAAATATAGGGATACACCGTATAAAATAACTGAAAAGTAAATATTTCTGTTAACGCCAAAAGTTCAAAGGGAGTAGATTGAACTTATGATCTCTCGTTTGACAACCCGCATTTTATCCATTGGCTCTAAAGCCTGTTGCACGCGGTATTTTCTAGTTAGATACCTACCTACATGATTTACCTATTTACCTAACAGTATTTAAATTACAATATTATTTTCTTACATCTTCAAGATACCTAGTAGCCGCAAAAGACCTAAAGCCGGGGGAGACAATCCTATCAGATGAGCCGTTCGTCCTGGGACCAAACAGCGACACTTCGCTAGTATGTTTCAACTGCTACCTGCCTCTGATGAGCAAGTTCGTCGCATGTAAGAAATGTGCGGTGGCTCCTATTTGCCCCGGAGAGGGGTGCCCTGAACATCTTCACAAGAGTAAGTGTTAAAGTTAAGCCAGTTATTTATCATCCATACCCATATATCTTATCTGAGTTTAGCAATATGGATAGATTTCTAAAACCTGTCGAAAAATGATATTTTTTTTTCGGACACGTCGTTGCTGTCTTTATCGATTCGCTTATGTAGTTTTATTTTGTTACGAACTAGACATTGTATTTATGTATAGTAATTTTTGACGATAGATGAATCCAGCACACGTAAGTTTTAGTACCTATCCCAAGTTCGATTTTTCATTTTTGATAGGCAGAATGTATGTGTCGACAGTTATTTGTGTTGTCTGATAGGTATATAAATAAGTAATGATAATTATTATTATATCTGAGTCTAATACTCTTTTGTTTTCCAGAATGGCACTCCGATGTAGAATGCGACTTTTTCAGGAGTGTCAAACTGACCAATGGTTTACATCCCATGACAATGGTCCAAAATGTAGGATCCCTATTAGTATTGCGCGCTTTCATGAAGAGAACAATTGATACTCAAGCTTGGAAAGAGTTTATGCAATTGGAAACTCATTTGGAAGAAAGAAAGGGCACCAGTGTTTGGGAATTTTCAGAAAATACTGTTAAGGTGATAAACCCCGAAACTTTTTTTATATCAGTTAAGGACCTACCAGTTGGCCATTGGCAAGAGCGTAGCAATTGTTTCTTTATAGTGTGGTTCAGAAGTCAATGCCACTCAAAATAAAAATGATTCATTCTATCTGCGATAGGCTTGACCTACCTGGCTCGCCCTCTATTGCTACGCTTATAGCATTGAACTATTGATTTTGCTTTGAACAAGTCATCATGATCTGCATTAGGTCGGTCGGCTTCCAGTCTAAACGGATGCAGCTGAATTCCAGTATTCTGATTTGGACAAATGTTAGAATTAAAACATGGCCAAATTAAAACAGAAAAGTTAAGAATGTGACAAAGTGAAATTAAACTAACTACAAAAATACAGAAACGGCGGAACTACAGACGTGTTGTATAGCTAACAAGGAGTCTGAAGTTTCGCTAGCAAATTTAATTTGACCTTGTATTTTTTACATTATATTCCAGTTCATCCAATCACTCAGCATAATGGACGATATACCGGACGTTGACTTAATCCAAAAGATTTGCGCAGCGATCGACGTGAACAGTTTCGAAGTACGGGGGCCGCCCGTTCCCGCTATTGGCTGCGCAGAAGTTTTGCGCGGAGTGTACTTGAAAGCTGCGCTACTTGCGCATGACTGCGTGGGAAATACGCACATGTCTATCAATGATAATAATCTGTTGGTGTGCCATGCTAGCACGAATATCAAGAAGGGAGAACCTATCTTTTATAATTATACGGATCCTCTGAAGGTGAGATTAATACATACATACATAAACTCACGCCTTCTTCCCATGGCAGGCATGGTAGGCAGAAACTACAGAACGCCACCTGCTACGATCCTTACATACTCCTTTTGCCTCGTTTACATTCATACATCTGGTCATACACGCACCGCCGCGCCGGTTGCGAGTACTTTAAGCGGTGAGATTAATTCATCATCATCTGCCTAGCCTTTTCCCAACTATGTTGGGGTCGGCTTCCAGTCTAACCGGATGCAGCTGAATACCAGTATTTTACATGGAGCGACTGCCTATCTGACCTCCACAACCCAGTTACTGGGTAATACGATACCCCTTGGTAAGACTGGTTGTCAGACTTTCGGGCTTCTGACGACCCGTAACGACTGTCAAAGATACACGAATGACAGCCGGGACCAACGGCTTAACGTGCTTTCCGAGGCACGGAGGGGTCTTGATATGTAAAGATGGTCACCCATCCACGGACCAACCGCGGCAAGCGTAGCTTAACCTGACCGATCGACCCGTGCGGCTGTTATTTCTTAGCCACAAGCCCCTCTAAAGCGGTGAGATTAATTAAAGCTAAAAATAACTATACCCTATAGGTATCTAGGTATTAAGGGCAGCAAAGGGTAACATTAAACACTGTTGATAAAACACCGACTGATTAGTTTAATTCTGCCTGTATAAAACCGTTAAGACTAAAGTTGTTTAATTATTATTTTAGTGTGGAGGGTTTTCTGAAATGACGTTCACCAGGTGGCGGCACTGAGGCGTCAGGTCCGAGCAGACTCCGGGCATCTGTCAAAGCGCCTATATTTTCTTTAGTCGTGAGTAAATGATGAACGAATGAATGAAACGAATAATGAACGTCAACATATATTGTCGAAATCTAAGACATCTTGTCAAAGTGGCGCCAGCTGGTAGCGTATATTTTCATGAAAACCCTCAGATCACGGAGTACTTTTATATAACTGACCCTCAGATCTTTTAGTAAAAAGAAAGAAAAATAGATTTATATGTCGCAGTAGCACGGAGCGTGCTTATCTTTAACTCCGTTTGGGCTATTCTTGAGTGCAAGTTGACATAATTTCTTGTAATTTGAAGTGATAACTAGTTTTTTTTTTGCAGGGTACTTCAATACGTCAGCAGCATCTAATGATCGGCAAGTACTTCAAATGCACATGCGACAGATGTACCGACATCACGGAGTTAGGAACTCTCATGAGTTCCGTCATTTGTCCTGAATGCAAGACCGGCTTCGTGTCTCTAACTACCCCTGAAGAATGGACTTGTGACAACTGTAGTAAAACCTTTGAGGATAATAATATTGGATTCAAAGTCAAATGTTGTATGGATAAGTTCGGAGTCATAAGTAAGTCTACAGAAGTTTTAAATACAAGCAAATAAATTATTACTATCTAGCTCTTTTCTCTTTCCATTTTCAGTCATGCAATTGACTATTTTTTCCTGCCAAAACCATAAACGATTACATTCTTATCTGATAGTGATAAGGCACAACATTCTCACTTTATTTGTCTGCGTCTTTAAAAAGTTAATTTAGGTCAGTAACGCAGTGTCAGGGGCTGACAATCTCTTACATGGCTTTCTTTCACAGACAAAAAAGATGAAAAGGAACTCGAAGAATATATTAGAAACGTATCACTGATTCTTGCTCCAAACCATTATTTACTTCTGGAAGCCAAACAACGTCTGGCGGGAGTTTTAAGAGATACCATTAACAGGGAGCCACGACCGACAAAGAAACTAATGAGACGTAAAATGGAATTATGCAAGGAATTACTTCCTGTCCTTGAAACACTGTGTCCCGGAATATCTAGGACAAAAGGTAAACTAACTAAGAAAAAAATATGTGTTTGTCATGAAAATAACGTTTTTAAAGTTGATTTCTTTGATTATTTATATATTAAACTATTACAGCGATCACGCTATATGAACTGCATGCTGCAATGGTCCAGTTAGCGAAAAAGCTCTTTGACGGGCGAGAAATCACAGGCACAGTGTATATGGTAAGAATGCAATAAAATAACGTAAACGTAACTAGCAGAGTGTTTAATTTTAGAGTCGAGGTGTGAACTAAAAATACGGCTGTTTGCAGGATGAATTAATGTCTGCCGAGAAATATTTGAAACGGTCTCTAGAAATGCTGTTCATTGAGCCAGGAAACTCTCCGGAAGGTGAACTTTGTGCTAAGGCACTTGAAGAATATAGAGCCTTGAAGACCACGATGAGCAGTGTGCTAGACGCTATACATGCCGAAGGAAAATCTTATGATAGTTCCGCGAAAGGAAATAGCTTCGGACAGCAATAAATGTACACTTTTTTACTAAAGAAGTTTTCTTTGTTTCTTTATTTTTGTCATACTATGACCCCATTCCCTGCCTATCCTATTTTCTTAGAACTGCGTTATGTAACAAACGTTCGAAAAATATTCGTCTAAAAACGTTCGGGAATATTTTCTAGTTAAAATATGCCCCTTGAAGAGATTCAAGGAGAATATTTTGTGTTATGGCGACCTCTCGATTGTTAGTCAGTGAGGAGCTACAGTGCTCTAAATATATGAGTACATCTGTCTGTCCATATGTTCCCTCGTCACTACTAAACGGCTGAACCGATTTTGATGAATGATATGTCGTTAGATTCGTCTTTATTGCGCGAGTGTCACTGAGTATATTAAAATTATGAAAAAAAAAACAAAATGGCGGATTTCTGGCACCAAAATCATCATCATCTTCCTGCCCTTGTCCCATGTTACTTGGGGTCGGCGCAACACGTTTTCTCTTTCCATTTTCCCCTGTCAAAAGTCACGCTATCATTCACTCCCTTCTCTTTCATATCATTCCTCACACAATCCATCCATCTTTTCTTTGGCCTTCCTCTCCCTCTCCATCCATCAACATTTATATTCATCACTCTTTTAGTCACATGCGTTTCCTCCCTCCTCTTCACATGTCCATACCAAGCCAAAAGATTTCCTTTCAACTTTTCTGTCACTGGCGCCACTTTCAAACTTTCCCTTATATACTAATTTTTTACTTTATCCATTTTCGTCACTCCACACATCCATCTCAACATTCTCATCTCCGCTGCATGCAATCTTGTTTCATCCGTCTTCTTCACGGCCCAGCCTTCCAATCCATACAGTACGACAGGCCTTATCACGGACTTATAAATTTTTCCCTTTAATTTGAGGGGCATCCGTGGGTCGCAAGAATTTTTAGGGAAATTCTTCGGGCACATCTTTAAAAATTAATGACTTTTTTTCGACAGGCTCTTTTTATGATTTTTGTTGCGGTGGAACTATAATAAAATACCCTTTGATGAATAAAAAAAATATCTTCCTAACATTAGTGCAAGATACAATTTTATTTATCGAAATTGAGGAATTTACATTCTTACGATTAAAAGTTGATTTTCTTTTCAATTTTAAAAATGTTAATAAATGTTTTAGGTTCCTACTAGTAATTTGAAAAACTGAGAAAGAATCTTAGCTTTAATAAAATAACTGTTCTTAAAATTAATTCACCCTCCTCGACTGTAGAGCTACTGAACCAATCTGTATAAAACGTGGAATTTTTCAAGGAGACGCTCTAAGTCCTCTGTGGCATGGCACTCAATCCACTCTCACACTTGCTTGATAAAACAGACGCAGGATTCACCCTGGCAAACAGACATTAAATTATAATCAATTTAATCTCTTTGCTGGCAAACAATGACACACAATACACCCTTACACACCTTATGTACATGGATGACAAAGTTATACGCAGCTGACAATAAAGGGCTTTCCCAACTAGCTGAAACAACACAACAATTTTCTGACGATATTTGCATGTCATTTGGAGTAGATAAGTGCAAAATTTTATCAATTTTAAAATGAAAAATTCAAAATAATAGTTACACACTCGCATCAAGTGAATCCCGTGGATCGAGCCAATGGATGAACAGAGTACATACAAATATCTAGGTTTTAAGCAGTCCAGACAGATACAACAAAAGATGTCAAAACAAGAACTGCTCAAAAAATTCTCACACCGCCTCAACCTTATTTTAAAAAGCAACCTAAACTCTAGAAACACAATTAAAGCTATCAATACATTTGCAATACCTATTCTCACAAACTCTTTCGGAATTATACGATGGTCAAAGACTGATATCAAAAAACTACAGCGCACTGTCAATACAGTTCTCACCAAACATAGAAAACACCATCCAAAATCATGCATGCAACGTCTTACACTGCCATGCCAAGAAGGAGGTAGAGGATTAATAGACATACACAATTTACACAACAAACAGATACTTTCACTCAGAGCGTACTTCCATAACAAATCAGAACATTCATCACTACACAAACAGGTAACGGAAACAGATAAAAAACTTACACCACTAAACCTACAAAACAGGAACACGCAAATAAATGAACATATTATAAGTACACAAGAAAAAATTGCAGCATGGTCTGCAAAAGCCCTACACGGAAGACACCGAGCCTTCCTGAGCCAGCCACACGTCGACAAAGGCTCAAACGAGGCGAATTGTTTCCCGAGACCGAGGGTTTTATGTAGGCCATACAGGATCAAATAGTAGCTACTCGTAATTACAGAAAGTACATCATAAAGGACCAACATCAGCAGACTGACTTGTGCAAACATTGCAACACTGCCTCCGAAACCATACAACATATACCTAACAGGAGCGTGTAAATCACTTGCACAAACTGATTATAAACACCGCCATGATCAAGTCGCTGCAATTATACACCAACAGTTAGCATATAAATATAAACTAGTAGGTAAGTGAAATGATACCATATTATAAATAGGTATAAACCAGAAATAATATTAGATAAGGATCAGAAAATTTACTGGGACCGAATGATAATAACAGATAAAACTACTTATTCATTACAATAGACCTGACATTACCGTTCATGACAAAACCAATAAAACAGTTTCTAACTCACACAATATTCAAACAATCATATCCGAAAAGCTCAGTAAGTATCAAGATTTCACCATAGAAATTAAAACCCAATGGAAAGCGCAAACCGTTCATATTGTCCCCATTGTTTTTTCATCTACAGGCGTAATAACAAAATCTTTCGCACAAAGCCTTAACAGATGCCTACTTACACACTTTACATGCTCCAAAAAGCCACCATCCTTAACACCTGTCGCATCACCCGAAAGTTCCTGACTTCTTCAACACTGTCATCCACGTTTTCTATCTAAATTTCGCCTTACATACTGGTCCCGACCCGTGTGTAAGGTTTCTTAACTTCTCTTAAATGAGAAGAAACAAAGAACCGAAAATAATAATAATAAGCGAGCAGGCGTGTGATTCAATATTTATTTATTTATTTTATTTGGCTCTTCAACAATGGGTAGGTACACTATTACATATATAATTATACAATCCAAACTTAAGTCTAAGTGCCCCATCACTTAAAGAAGAGCACTGCATGCACTTTATTTTGCGCGTCACCGCTGTTTAAAGAAAAAAAAAAACAAAACAGTAAAAAGAAATGAAAAATTAAAACTAATAATTATACATATTAATATAGGCAAATATTTGTGACGAATATACCGAATTGGTTACAATTATTTTACGAATTACAATTTAAAATTCTTATCAGACTGGGCACAGATGTATAAAACAAATCAATATCTTCATCGTGTTCTTCGTGTATAGCATACATTCTGGACAGTGAGCTATGCTGCCTTAAATTAGTATTACTTTTTGGCGTTCTGAACAGTGCTATGTTAGATCTTCTTGGTAGAATTCGTGGCACATGAAAGGACACTTTTCTGAGCAACTCAGGACAGTTCAAAGAGCCTGTTACTAGTTTTTTAAGGAAAATAAAGTCAAACATATCTCTACGTCTCTCTAAAGCTCCGCTAGGAGTATTAGTGTTCTGTGCTCTAAAGAGACCTTTCTGAAATATGTTAATCTTTCTTGGTACGATTTGAGCCTTTTTCCCATATTACAGTGATAGGAGAGATGCCGTACTACGAACCTTTTCTGCAGTCGTTCGATACGGTTGATGTGCACATTATATTTAGGGGACCAGACAACACTACAGTATTCTAGGTGACTTCTGACTAGCGAGTTGTACATAACTTTTTTTGTTTTGGAATTATTGAAGGCTTTGCACTCCCTCAAGACGAAACCAAGTAATTTTGTTGCCTTTAATGTGACTATGTCAATATGTTCAACAAAACTTAGCCTTTTATCAAATTGTACGCCCAGGTCTCGTATAGATTCCACTTCTTCTAGCTGTTTACTGTTAATGCTATATGATGTGGGTACAACATTTATTTTTTTAGTAAATTTGATGTGCTTACACTTCCCGATATTTAAAGAGATTTTATTATGCTCGCACCACTTACTCAGTCTATCCAAATCACACTGAAACTGAGCCGAATCAGCAGGCGTTCTAATCTCTTTGATAGCTTTTAGATCATCAGCGAATAAATATATGTTAGAGTTCAGAAAGCACGTGTATACGTCGTTGATGAAAAGAATGAATAAGGGTGGTCCCAAGTGAGATCCCTGGGGAATTCCGGAAGTGGCTATGTATGAATCTGAGTTGCAGCCATTGACCACAACTCTAAGCGTCCGTTTTGACAGATATGACCTAAACCAACTCAGCAAGGGATCCGACACGCCATACATCTTCAGCTTCGCAACAAGTAAATTATGATCCACTGTATCAAATGCCTTGCTGAAGTCGGTGTAAACTGCATCAACCTGAATACGCGCATCAACGGCATCAATAATACCCTCAGCATAAGTCACCAAATTTGTAGCCGTTGATTTACCCCTCATAAACCCAAATTGGTTATCAATTACCAGTTGTGACATATGTCTATACAATAGAGGACATATAAGTGCTTCAAAAACTTTTGCCAGTACAGAGAGGATAGCTATGGGCCTATAGTTGGTCACATCAGACATGGAGCCCGTTATAATTAGTCCTCTGGACGTAGCCCGTGCAGTCCGCCCGTTACCTAACTGGAAATCTCCAGGACCGGACGGACTGCATAATTTCTGGATTAAATGGCTACAAATGTCACACGCCTGGTTAGCCTCGCAATTCCAGTCATCTTTAGAAACTGGGTCGCTGCCACTGTTCTTTACGACAGGAGTTACCCACCTGCTCCATAAATCGGGTAGTACTGCGGAACCTAAAAACTATAGACCAATTACATGTTTACCGACGGTCTATAAAGTTCTTACATCCATTCTTAGAGCAAAAATTGCACACCACATTGATAGTGGCTCAATTATGTCTGTGTCTCAGAATGGACACGTGGGTGTAGGAACGGGTCTCGCGGTACTAAAGAGCCGCTCCTTATAGACATGACCATAAGCCAACAGGTGCGTACATTCCGGAAGGATCTGTCGACATGATGGATAGATTATAAGAAGGCCTATGACTCGGTGCCACATACATGGCTCATTAAGGTGCTGGAGTTGTACAAAATAGACGCAACTCTACGCACCTTCTTGATGTCATGTATGGGGCAGTGGAGGACGATCCTTCTCTAACCAGGATGTCGACAGATCCGGGGGATCAATGAACTGATCAGGATTGAGCGGGGAATATTTCAGGGCGATAGTTTGAGTCCGCTTTGGTTTTGCTTAGCCTTGAATCCTCTAAGCACACAGCTGGAGAATTCAGGTGTAGGCTATAGGTTAAGAAGAGGTGGTCAGATGATATCTCACCTCCTTTATATGGATGACTTGAAACTCTTTGCCCCCAATAATTTGCGACTGATGGAGCTACTGAAGATAACAGAAACCTTCAGTAACGCCATCAGGATGGAATTTGGTGTGGACAAATGTGCAGTCATGCATGTAAAGCGAGGGGGGATTAAGGAATCCGTGGATACCCAACTCTCGGATCCCATACACCTTAGATCCCTCTCCTCAACCGAAACCTACAAGTATTTGGGTATGTCGGAAGCGTTGGGCATCAATGTTAATGACATGAAGCAATCGTTGAAGAAGCGCTTCTTAGGCCGCCTGTACAAAGTATTTAATAGTCTTCTATCAGGCGGAAACAAGGTGCGTGCCTTCAACGGTTGGGTCATGCCAGTTTTGATGTACTCTTTCGGCATTCTCAAATGGGCTCAGACCGAACTCGACGCCCTGAATAGGAGGGTCCGTACGCTGCTGACTACATATCGAATGCATCACCCACAGTCATCGGTGATGAGACTGTATATCCCGCGAAAGTGTGGAGGTCGAGGCTTTTTAAACGCTGAACCCTCCACAACCACGAGATATGCAGTCTCAGGGAATATTTCCTAGAAGCCGACGTGGGGATGCATCTAGATGTGGTCACGGTGGACAAGGGCCTCACCCCGCTCTCCTTGGCGAAAGAGAACTGGCGCAAACCTGCAGTACTTGATACTAAAGATCGTAAGGAAGTATGGCAAGGCAAAGAGCTTCACGGACGCTTTTACCGGGCCCTCCATGGGCCTGATGTAGACTTTTTAGCGTCTGTATCCTGGCTGCGTTTCGGTGACCTCTTCGGGGAAATGGAAGGTTTTGTCTGTGGGATTATGGATGAAGTTATCATGACGAATAATTACCGGAAATATATTGTCAAGGACGGTACGGTTGACATCTGTCGGGCATGCCACCGAGCGGTGAATCAATCCGACATATTATTTCCAGTTGTTCTCGTCTTGCTAACGGCGAGTACTTGCACAAACACAATCTAGTGGCTAGGATTATCCACCAGCAGCTTGCCCTGCAGTACAACCTTGTGGAGTCTGAAGTACCATACTACAGGAATGTGCCCGACCCAGTTCTCGAGAATGGTCATGCCACATTGTACTGAGATCGATCTATCATCACTGACAGGACTATTGTAGCCAATAAGCCTGATATAGTGGTGGTGGATCGAATAGAGCGGCGCACAATGATTATTGACATAACGGTCCCGCATGACGGGAACCTCGTGAAAGCTGAAAAAGATAAACAAATCAAGTATCTTGACTTGGCTCGCGAGGTTGTCGACATGTGGGATGTGAACTCAGCAATTCCCAACACCGTTGGGAAAAGGCTAGGCAGATGAAGACGTAGATTTAAACACGTTTCTAAACTGAACAAAAGTTGTCAAATGTTCAAATGAAACGTGACGTAATGTGTCAAACAAATGTCAACGAGCGAATACAGATAATCACAGCTATTTGTGTGAAGTGCGAAACCGATAAATCGTCGATGTAAGAATGTACACTAAATTATCTGGTATTTAACGACCGGCGCGTATTAAAACCTAGTAAATAAGGCTATCAAATCTTGCGTTTACCATAACATATTATTATTCATTCATCATACCGCTAATCGTCAGTGTTCACTTGGATTTGTGGAGGTGAATTGAATTATCCGTAGGTTTAGTAGTTGCAGTTACTATTATTTAATTAACTTAATAACCATTTCCTCAGTCCGGTTATGGCGGATCAGTCGTCAGTTTTGGCTTTGGTAATACTAGCAGTTGGGGTCACGGTGCACTTCTCCTTGCACAAGGTGGAAGAGGGACATGTAGGCGTGTATTACCGAGTAAGTAACATTCACTAATATGTAGCTACTAGCGACTAGTTTGTAATTCCACAGATTGTGTTAATTGTATAGAGTATTTAGAAAATGTACATGGCACAGCAACTGCTCCAGTACAGAAAGAACAAACAGACTTTTCTTAACAAACCATTACGCATGATGTTTGTGATCAAATACACAGAGAACATGCAACATTATTTGCTGTCCGCAAAAGCTCCCTTGTAATTTGGGATAAATCTTTTGTGATTTACCAGGCTTTTATACCCAATAAAACTGGTTCTCAAACCTGAGACTTTATGCTCGGTAACATATTTAACTATAGCAGTTTTTACTAAAATAGATTGAAGTTTGCCTTTGTTAAAGGAAGATAAAGCTGGTGAATTATATTGTTTTGTTCTCAACAATACATAATGCGGATAAGGACAAAGTCAGAGATAAAAATAAGCTGACATATTTGGTTAACTAATCACTAATAGCACTTTGTTATTGTATATTTTACCACATTGTACGCACAAAACTAACTGTAACTGGTTACAATGTTGTTTATTTCAGTTGTAAATCACTTTGTTGCTTTTCAAAATAATTGAAAAATGAAGCATTTAGTACAGTAGGCAAGCTTTACCTTTTATGTGCCATGTCCAGAAGTATCACAATCTGCTTTAAATTCTTGACTTAGCTGCTTAGTACCATCTATAGCTTTAATAACTAGTAGACCATTTGCTGTAAAATTATCAGTATCAGTGAAACTCATACTCATTATTACTCTAACTAATATTAGGTATGCATGTCATACACCTAAATTTATTTTAAATAAAACAGGACAAATTAAATGTTTAAGGCTAAAGCGCCAATGTAGCTGGCGAAATTCAATTTTTTAAAGTTTTTTGCAATATACAGGTCAGTATTAGGTTGTATGTTGATTAAAATATGATTTGCAACCATAACAAATGTGTGTTTACAGGATTATAATCATTAAAGTCATCAATACAACTCTCTAAGACCAAGTAATTCAATTGCAATAAACATATAACTTTTTAAATATTCAAGTAATAATAAAAACGCAGTTAACACATCAGCAGACAAGAACGTTTCCCATGGCAAAACTTTACTGTAGAATACATAATTGAAGTTGTGGGTATACTTACATAATTTCACTCCGCGCATAACACTTTGTTACAACTCCAATTGTGTTTATCTCGTTTGCTCGACGTCCATATGTCACTGCAGGGATTCAGCTGAATATCAGCGTCAGGATGTTTGCCTGACACATGCTGAGCTGGACTCCCATTTGGTGCAACCTTGAGACGCTCACCGTACCGTGTCTTGTTATTCAATTTGAAGTTTGTTATTGTGTCACTGTATTTCTTTAAATACTTATGTTTTTCTTTTTTGGATCTTGGCACACTGTATGTGTTGTATATTCATCTATTGTAATTTGTTATCATCTCTTTAATTGTGCTTTTGTGTGTTGTGCTATGTCTTTTGTGTGCACTGAATAAATGTTTTATCTATCTATCTATCTATTGAATTACTATTTCATGAAATCTTGACATTTGAGGATTATACTGACCTAAGGAGTTGTATTACTGATTATAATTCTGTAATAACATATTTGTTACAGTCGCGAATCATGCTTTAATCAACATATACACTACCGCTCAAAAGTATTTGGCCACCTGCATTTTGTTTAAGTTACAAACAATACATTAAAAAAAAATAGGTTTCATTGTTTGTATATCACCGCCAAATACTTATCTACGGTAAAATCGTAAACAACTTATTGTTATTTGCCGACTCCTGGTCATAAAACCAAAATAGTGATATTGTCGGAATTTCTTCGAAGTTAATCTTTGAAGACACAGTTTTGTTTTGATTTAGTTATTGAGAAATAAACATAACTAAAATGGGTAGGACTTTACTTTACCAGCCATCGATTTAAGGGGTGGAAAGGGGAGGGGAGGGGGGTTGTGGAACCCCCTATGAAGGAAAAATTTAAGCCGCCCCTTTTTAAGATATGATTTTTAAAAAAAAATAACCACGAAGGTGTTTAAAAATGCTAATAAATAGTTTAATTGAATCAAACTTTTACAAAATGTATTTTACTAGGTGGCCAAATACTTTTGAGCGGAGTACCTGAGTTTACACTGTCTGGACACTGAACTGCAAATTTCAAAAATCGTAAGAAAATTTTAATTTCGCGGGCTTAACGGTACCCCCTTAAATACTTTTTACTTTCTTTGATTGCAGGGAGGGGCATTGCTCCCAGTCACCAGCCAGCCCGGCTTTCACATGATGATACCACTACTAACATCATATAAAGCTATACAGGTATTATTACTTTCCTTCCTTAGAGCTTCTCCAGGTGACGCGATTTACGCGCGAGCTGACTCGCGCGTAAGAATTTCCATTGCGACCAGATGGTGCCTTTTATGCGCGCTTTTACTCGCGAATGGTCTGGGACGGTTTGGGTAGTCAGCAACATGGATTCGGACAAAGCGGTTGTGTTGTAGCTTGCGTTTCGTCGATTGAAACGACGCAAACAGAAAACCGACAATGTAGAGTGCACCCAATTCTAAATGATAGAATGACTCAAAGTATGTTGATAACATTATATCTGAAGCTTAGAGAACAAAACATTTTTTTATCTAGGGGAGATCCTTGTATCTTGGGACATTTTTCTTTAAACCTTCATAATTTAAATTTTATTTATCTATTGCTATGAATATTGAAAATCCATCTTTTTATGTTCTAAATACGTCCGCTCGCGGCAACTATCGCGCGTGTACTGGACGGAACAATGGCGTCCCTAGTATCTCGACTCGCACATAGAACGCGCGTCAATCGCGCGAGTCGAGAAACTTGCATGCGATTCACGCGCGAGTAGCTAAACGCGCGACTGCATGTGGACGGAATGTATGAACCACTAGTAGCTCACAATCGCGCGATTGTCGTCGCGTGGTTGTAAATCGCGTCATCTGGACAAGCTCGCAGCTTCATTTGTTTCAACAGCCATTTTGTTCATACGATATTAGGATTTGAGGTTTTTTTTTCTTGGGAAGAACGCGTGAGTTGTATGATGTAATACTAGGATTTAAAATAGTGTGTAAATAGTAGTGTGTAGTGTGTGTGTGTGTGTGTGTGTTTGTGGGTGTACTATATAGGTACACCTCTGCCTAACCCTTCGGGGAAACAAGGCGTGATGTTAAAATAGTGTCCGTGGAATTTCTTGCCCATTCTTCTCTATAGTTACCTACTACGCTTTGAAATGGGCAACGAGCTTCATCTTTCTGACTGACCGACTCCTTGACAATTCTAGAGTGCCTATAAATGGTTTAATTGAAATAAATGCGTTGAGTTTGAAAAACGGCAGTGGCTTATCAATTGAATGATTCAATTGACTAATGAGGTTTAAGTAATGTTGATTAAGTAATTGGCAATCATAATCAAACTGTTACCATGGAGCAACCTGTTTCTGTGTCTCAGAAAATGGTACTCAACTAATAAGATGTTATCTGGAGTTTCATTGCTGCATCATAAATGTTTAGAGATAGACACTTCGCTATAGCAAGTGTAATGGAGTCCAACAAGTTCTTTTAATCTGTAGTAACAGATTCTAATTCGTTTTTAACAACACATTGATTAATGAATTGGTTTCTTGAAATTATATACTTAAACTGGAGAAAAAAACCGGCCAAGTGCGAGTTGGACTCGCACACGAAGGGTTCCGTACCACCGTATAATATTTAACAATACATATTTAAAAATATACTAAACGAAACATATTTTTCATCTTAAATTTTAACAATCGCAAAGATAACTTTGTATTTCATAATGATACTGTGAATTACAAAAAGTTATTTTTTGCAGTTGCAGAAAATCACCCATAATTAATAACTTAATTAATTAATAACTGATAATACCCTATGAGTCGGTGTATATGGTAGTGGTGGTGGTATGGATATACAGAAGTTTCAAATTCCTAACTTGTTGTTGCGATAGAGCTCGTACAAAACTGGTCTAATACTAACAACTTTTGCGGCCTTCCGTCCTTTATTTTTGAAGATAAAAAATATATATATACACTTCTGGACACATCTATTGGCCCACCTTGTATTTTCAGTTTCGTTTGGTCCTAGCTAAAATTTTATATTAGGTCGAGCAAAAAGTTTTTATGCAGTTTTGAACCTGGCACATTCACAATTTCATTCAATAGTCTTTTTTTGAATTTCGAACACAGAATTTAAAGAAACAAAAGACAATTTGGAGCCTGTTTGTTGATATCAAACAATCGAATACTAAGAACACTTGGTTTTATTGGTTTACTTGGATTTAATACTTGAAAAAGTGATTGATATCTTTGGTTTTGCAACAAACATTACTTATTCTTAACATTAAGGTGAGGTTCTATCAATAATCTATGGATACTTCACCTGAAGTCGCCGCCCAAGCTGTGGCACTTATTCAGGCCGGACACAGCCAAAGAAACGTGAGTGCTCAACTTAATTTAAGTCGATCTGCGGTCCGAAATGTTTATCGGAGGTACCTAGAGACTGGCGGCTTTGTTCGTCGCCAAGGAAGGCCACGATCTCGGGTCACAACTGAAAGGCAGGATCGATTCATCGTGACGACCAGCTTGAGAAATCGTCACCTTACCTCCATTGAGATACAAAACCAACTTCGCGACTTCCACGGAGTATCTGTGAGCGCTCGAACTGTTCGGAGAAGGTTAAAAGAACGCGATATGGTACCACACAAGCCAGCTAATGGGCCCAAACTAACGCGAGCCCACCGAACAGCGCGCCTTCATTTCGCACGCAGTCATTTAAATTGGACACAGCAAGATTGGAGCCGTGTACTCTTTTCTGATGAGTCTAAAATTGTGTTACATGGCAATGATGGAAGGAAGAAGGTCTACCGACGTAAGGGAGAGCGTTTCGCACAATGCTGCTTTGAAGAGAGGGTTGCTTATGGCGGTGGTTCATGGACTGTCTGGGGCGGTATATCCGCGAACGGCAAAACTCAACTTGAGGTTGTTACAGGACCACGGCTGCCAACAATAAATGCTGAAAGGTACATTCGTGAGTGCTTAGAACCTCACGTGATACCATACGCGGACTATGTGGGCCCAAATTTCCTTTTTATGCATGATAATGCAAGAGCCCATGCGGCCGGCATCGTCAGGGAATATCTTCGGGATGTGAACATCACAGTTATGGACTGGCCAGCCAGAAGCCCAGACATGACCCCCATTGAGCACATGTGGGACGAGCTAAAAAGACGTGTTAGGGCTCGTCAGCCAGTTGCCCAGACGATGCAGGAGTTGAAAACTGCCATAGAAGAGGAATGGGAGAAGATCCCTCAAAATTTCATAGAGCGGTTGATGAACTCTATGCCTAATCGTATGAGAGCTGTGGTAGATGCCCATGGAGGCAACACGCGTTATTAAATTAAACCTTTATTTGATAAAACATGTTTTTTATTCAAAAATCAATTGCCTTTAACAAGGCGCATATCCGACTTGTTAGGCGTAGCTCCATGTCGTATGGTATTCTGAATTCAAATTTAAAACAATACGATCGAAAAAGATGGTAAAATGTAGCAGGTTTAAAACTGCATCAACAGTTTTTGTTCAATCTAGCAATCATATTTCGGTAGGGGCCATCGAAACCTAAACTCTAAGGTGGGCCAATAGATGTGTCCAGAAGTGTATATTTGTACCTGCTCTACTCGACGAGTTCTAGACACCCCACATGCCAGAGTAAGAAAAAAATTCAAAATTATAAGTTTATTGTATTTGGGACCTTTAATTTTTAACTTTATTTTATTTTTACTTTTTGTTGTTATAGCGGCAATAGAAATACACAATCTGTGAAAATTTCAATTGTCTACCTATCACGGTTCATGAGTTACAGCCCGCTGACAGACAGACGGACGGACGGACAGCGGAGGCTTAGTAGTAAGGTTCCGTTTGGCACCCTTCGGGCACGGAACCCTAAAAAAGGCAGTCATGGGGACTGCCGACAGAAGTGAAAACTTAAACGTAAGACTATGCATAGCATGTCGCATAAAAAGAAGTTTTCACTTAAAAAAAATGTTTACAACTTCTGCAAGAGTAGTGACGCTTATTCTTTTGTGTTGTAGACCACTCTTCAAACTGATGAGGTGAAGAATGTGCCGTGCGGTACGAGTGGCGGCGTCATGATATACTTCGAGCGGATTGAAGTTGTAAACAAACTGGAACCCGTCAGTGGTAGGTATTCATTGTTGAATGAATGAAATGCACCGACGCCAGCATGGTTTGACCAGACTCGATTGCTCGAATGAACGCAAAGATTCACACTAGCCCATGGAGCCTCCTGATTCATGGTGCAACAGAGACCATTGCATATCAAGAAGTAGACCGGGGGGCGCGATAATGCTAGGTAAGATGTGCCCTTAGGAAACGGAAGGATTATTAGAGCCGTACCGGGTATGCACCCTAGAGTAGGCAATGCAATTGTGGAAAGAGAGATAATAAGCAACATAAAAACTATCACGCTGTATTCCACGAAGGGGTGATGTATCAAACACCCATATTTCGCCAGTTATTTTATACACAAGCTGCTTTATTACAAAACGAGTTTTAAACCAAGACCAAGCAAAGTTGGGTTTTGGGAGACCTCTGAAAAACTCGTTTTGTAATCGAGTAGGATTCAAACCAAAGTTTCGAGTTTAGGCCTGGTCTTGAAAGATCTGGTTTAAATTCGGGTTTAGCACACATTTTTCTGGATACAAATTCAATGTTTTGGTTAACTAACGAGTAAATAACACAATGTTTGAAGTCATCTCAAATCATTTAGCAGAAGAAATAATCGTTTTTATTTTCCAGTGCTAGACATGGTGCGTAACTTCACTGCGGATTATGACAAGACTCTCATCTTCAACAAGGTGCATCACGAGCTGAACCAGTTCTGCAGCGCGCATACGCTACACGAAGTTTACATCGATCTTTTCGATCAAATTGATGAGAATTTACGAACTGTAAGTGTATTTCATTTCATCATCAGCCTATTAGTCTACCCACCGCTGACTGCTGGACATAAGCCTCTCTATTCCACATGTCATTTACCTCGACCCTCACCTACTAACATCTATCTGCTACCAATGACCAAAATATAGTGGCGATCTTCATTCCATCTAGCCTGAGGGCGTCCTACGGTGGTAATAGCCTCAGGCTAAGTAGACTCCTACCCTGTGTTTGAGTATCTGCTTAGGTATATTTTTTATAACAAGTAATAAATGTCCTGTTACAAATGACTGTCAATTAGGTTGGTATATTGTAGAAGTTATTTTTAATATTTTCGCAGGCACTACAAAGAGATTTGCACGAAATGGCGCCAGGGCTGCAGGTGCAAGCAGTCAGAGTAACAAAACCAAAGATACCAGAGTCTATTCGCAAGAATTATGAACTGATGGAAGCAGAGAAGTCAAAACTCCTTATTGCCGCGCAACATCAAAAGGTAACGAAGACTAACTTCGCAATATAATGTTGAAGTAAAACAAAAAATTTATTGGCTTCCCATTTTTATGAATAACATTATAATTGTGTAAAGTATAATTTTATTTGTTCTTGATTATTTTAATAACTTAAACGGGACTTAAACATAACTGGCGAAATGTGTGTACTTTAGGTACACCTCTGCCTAACCCTTCGGGGAAACAAAGCGTGATGTTATGTTTTTATGATTATTTTAATGTAATGTGTTGTATATGATTTTATTTTATTTTTATGGACTATGTCTGAAATAAATGAATTTATTATTATTATAAAAAGATCGAATTTCAACATCACTTTCTGTCCATAGGTTGTTGAAAAAGAAGCGGAAACAGCAAGGCGAAAGGCCGTCATTGAAGCCGAAAAAGAGGCTCAAGTTGCAAAAATTCAATATGAACAAAAAATCATGGAGAAAGAATCTTTGCAGAAGATAGAACTTATTGAAGACAGTATACACAAAGCCAAACAGCAAACGAAAGCAGAGGCAGATTATTATCATTTAAAGAAACAGGCGGAGGCTAACAAAATGCTGTTAACAAGAGAATACTTAGAACTGAAGAGATACGATGCTCTCGCTAGAAACAATAAAATCTACTTTGGCAATGATATCCCCAACATGTTCCTGCAAGCTACCGTCGGTGACAGTGTTCCTATACCAAATGGTGTACATGTTGATTGAGTGTTAATTACCTTGAAACACCTGCTAGTCACAGAATAGGGGCGACGAGCCAGTAAGACTGCATATCAGTGATAAACCATGAACTTTTTAGACGTTTTTGACTAATGTTGTGGTCTAAGCATAAAGGCCCTAGCAGGAGCTTCTATTACCAACTTAGGCATCAGTTCCATGATGCTAAATTTGTACAGACTGCTTAACTTTTCATAGTTTTCTGAAATGCTTATCTACTCGAAAGTTTGTACAGGTAAACAAAGATTCTCATAGCAATGGCCAATGCATTTTTGGCTGTCTAATTACTTGTATGTACATGCAATACTGTGACAATTTTTAAGTACCATAATCTCAAAGTATTGTGTGGTTGTCTATAAGAGTGCATAATCATTTAAATAGTTTATGAATTGTGATATTTATTATAAATATTATGTTACTAAATGTTCAAAAGACACTATATACTAAGAGTGAACAAATTAGGAATTTTGTAAATGTTAATGAAATGCATCACATTGTCTGCACTCAGTTTATTTGACTGACTATTATTTTGATGTTGAATTGTCTTATGTATAGCTTTTTTAAATGTGTAATAAAAGTGAATTTATGTAGAAAAATCCTTGATTTTATTGAAAAGTAAACTTAAAATTAAATAGGCTCAACATCTTAGATCTTGTTGAAAGCAGCAATATCAACAGACTGGACAAAGTCTTCATTATCTTGGATCTTTTCAGTCAGAAGGTCGACTGAGACTTTGTCATCTTCAATGACGCACATTATCTGCAGTTTATGGATACCGTACCCAACAGGGACCAATTTGGAAGCACCCCAGAGAAGACCGTCCATTTCGATGGTGCGGACGAGTTTCTCCATTTCCTTCATGTCAGTTTCATCATCCCAAGGCTTGACGTCAAGGAGTATAGATGACTTGGCAATAAGGGCAGGTTTCTTGGATTTCTTGGCAGCATAGGCTTGGAGGCGCTCCTCACGAACTCTCGCTGCCTCTGCATCCTGTAAAACAATTTTTTATTTTATTTCTTAAGGCATAACAAAACAAATGGTAGTGCTAAATAAACTGTAAAGATGAAATGTCACTAACCTCTTCCTCATCACCAGAGCCGAATAGGTCGACGTCATCGTCGTCGTCTTCGGCGGGCTTAGCGGCGGGTGCGGGAGCTGTAGTTGTCTTGCCGCCAGCAGTCAGGGGGCTGGCTCCAGCAGCCCATGCCTTACGCTCGCCGGCAGCGTAGGAGGCAATCTGGTTGTACCACCGAAGGGCATGGGACAAGCTTGCGCTCGGGGCCTTGCCGACTTGCTCAAACACTTGAACATCGGCTTGAGTTGGTGTGTAACTAAAAATAACCAAGATGATCGATGAATATGGCGAATGAATAACTTACAGCTGGTGGCCAAGGTCAAGTCATTTTTTTTGTTCAAGAAAAGAGTTGATAACATCATAAAATTCCTGGTTCTTATAAATATAAACCTTTGGATTTATGCATTTGAGGTTATAATAAGTTTCTTACAATCTGTGTCAGGTTGACGTGGATCTCAATTGTATCATAAAAACAACTTACCCGGACACATAGCTCTTATCAGCCAAGTATGTGTTCAGCTCGTTGAGGCCTTGTGCGGTTTTTACGTCTCCTACTGCCATTTTTATACAAAAACCTTTTTCTTTTCAAGCAACAACCACACGCCCCGGCACAATGCGAGCGAGAAGGAAAGAAAAGGTCGGAAATTTGACAGTCGCTGAACGAATGATTGAATGAATGAAGGAAATCCTTTATTCTGCATTTTTTATCTAAGAGAAACCGGAATAAATAATCGACTAGTTTTATGGCTTTCATAGTCAACAAAACCGTATCTCCGCAAGTGAGTATTCAGCATAATAGATTTTGACACTGGTGACAGTTCTTGTGTCTGTCACTTATCTAGAGATTTTCGATACATATTTTTAGGTACGAATTTAACGAAAATACGACGTAAATTACATTAAGTAATTATTTTTATGTGTTTTTAAAAGTGAATTTATTGTAAACCGAATAGAAAAAGCCTTAGTTTTCATTATATTTATTTAGGTTAGGTGTTGATTCTTATGTAATAATAACAGAAGAATTGCTTGTATTTGGGGTGTTTTAGAAGGTTTTTATGTCTTGGTAGTGTCGTACGACTAACAATATACAGTAGAACAGATACCGAGTGCGAACCTCCGTGAAAAGCAATCCAATTAGCGTGACATTCGTTGTAAACGTATTGGTGTTTGATGCAGAAAATGCTGCGCCAGCCGCTATCCAGGGCGCTTACGCTGAGCTCGCCGGTGCGTGCTGCACCGCTGGCGGCTCGCTCTTATGCCGCCCAAGTGCAACCACCCCCAGACAAATTCGAAGTCTTCATTGATGACAAACCTGTCCAAGTTTTGCCTGGCACCACTATCTTACAAGTAAGTAATTGATATGATTGGTATTGACTGCTCAGGGGCTCTAGTTTGGGATATACTTAAAATACTGATTGAAACTCTTAATTATATTGGTCTCTAAAAATAATGAAATAATGTTTATTTCATATTGTTGTGCCAATCATCACATTCTCTTCCATTTTAAAACTCTTTAAAAACAATACTAAAATACAAATCTTTATAGATTATAAATAAAACTGCCTGTGTTGTCCCACTGCTGGGCAAATGCCTCCCTTTCCTTTTTCATAAAAAGATGATGAGCAATAATAAAAATCAATAAATAAACTTCACATTACTTCATAATTACTTAACCAAGTTAACATTAATTTGGATAAAAATCGATAATTATTTTTTTTATGTACCAGGCAGCAGCCCAAGTAGGAGTAGAGATTCCCCGTTTCTGCTACCATGAGCGTCTTGCCGTTGCCGGTAACTGCCGCATGTGTCTGGTGGAGATTGAGAAGTCCCCCAAACCTGCAGCCGCCTGCGCTATGCCTGTGATGAAGGGAATGAGGATCAAGACCAACTCAGACCTCACCAGGAAAGCCCGTGAGGGTGTGATGGAGTTCCTCCTGGTCAACCATCCCCTGGATTGCCCCATCTGTGACCAGGGTGGTGAATGTGACTTACAAGATCAGTCCATGGCCTTTGGGTCTGACAGGAGTCGCTTTACTGATATTCATTTCTCTGGCAAGCGGTGAGTATAGATTTCATAAACTGAAGTATTCATTTTTGGGATTATAAAACTGAAAGATTCTGATTAAGGTCTGGTCATAAAAATATGCATGTCATCATTGAATGGCGAAATGTGGTGTTCCCGTAATTATGTGAATCTTTTTGTCCCATTTATCTATTAAAACAGAGCGCGGTGTGTTACGGTCCGTTATGTTTGTATTGTGTTTATTTAGGTACACTTAACATCCAACAAAAAAAAAATCTTTTTTTTATCTTTACTGATATAACATACCAGCGCCTTTCTTTGCATTTATATGAAACTTAACTCAAGAATCAAAACAAAAGTGCACCAACGTTGTAGCGCCGCCGCAAACCGCACCCATTGTGTGGATCTGAATACCTTTATTTTTCATTATTTAATTTTTTCTCTACGAAAGTGCCGTCGAGGACAAAGACGTGGGTCCTTTGATCAAGACCATAATGACCCGTTGCATCCACTGCACGCGATGCATCCGGTTCGCGTCCGAGGTGGCTGGCGTCGATGACTTCGGAACCACTGGCAGAGGGTCTGACATGCAGGTTGTTAATGATTTATTTCAGACTTCTTGTATAAAATGTATTGTGTTATAAGTAAATGGAAGAAGAGGAAGTGTTTTTGTTGTGGCTTCTTATTTCCAGCTTAACGTATTCGTCGCGGCAAACGCCGTTTTTGCAATATAACTTAAGCTAAATAACCCTTTCGTTACTTTTCGAAACATTGGTGATTCTCAGACTAATTTTTAATCAATTTACGCTGAATTATGAACAGCATTGGATATTCATCAGACTTTATTCTAATTTCTTTCATTCCCCCAGGTTGGAACATATGTGGAGAAGATGTTCCTATCTGAGCTATCTGGCAACGTCATAGACCTGTGCCCCGTGGGCGCGCTCACCTCCAAGCCCTACAGCTTTGCTGCACGACCCTGGGAAACCAGGAAGGTGAGATATTTAATATACAGGGTGTAACAAGACCCATCACATAGCTGTCATCTACAGATTCTGTACATGAAACTAAGTAGGTAACATGGCACAAAAATAATTGCTGGAAAACTACTTTTATTTTTGGTGTTAAAATGTGCTGTTTACGGTAGCGCGCAATATATCTAGGTACAGGGGTCGTAGGGGTATTTAAATGTATGTTTTTTTTAAAAACTTGGAATTTTGTCCTTCAATATCTCCATAACTAGAAAGTATGGACCAGTGCAAAAAATATCACAATGACGGGAAAAAAAGTAACTTTCGACTTCGTTAAGCGTCTTTTTCACCCGTTATACTCCGCGTTACAGATGGTCTTTTCACCTCGATTTTTCATCACTGTCTAAATGAAATTGATCTTTATTGTTATTTCAATAAGGTTGCTGGTAGGTTACTGCTTGGGTTGCTGTCAGAGGTGAAATACTGTAACTGCCATTGACATAATATGGAATTCTGTAGGGCTGATTAGATTACTAACCTGGCCTTACCTAACTGGAGGTTTCTTGAAGCCCTGTAAAGTCTCTGATCGGTAAATCACACTTAAGTCACTAAGGGCGGGAATACATATGCCTGTAGCTTGGACACAACTATGCAAGTAGCTTGCATGCCATTGTGACATTCACCAATCAGAAGCTATTATGGTACATTGGCTTGCAAGCTACTTGCATAGTTTTGTACAAGCTGTGTATTCCCGCCCGTAAGTTCTTATGCCATTTAATGCATTTTCTTTCATTCTTAAATCTGTCTTCAAATCACATTTTAGCTGTTGTATTTTGTAATTTATTTTTGCGGAACAACAGCCAATAAATGCCTAAATATTAAATTGTGATTAATTGATTCCTAATTTGGTACTAGTTAGCAGAAAACAACTTTTCTATGGCAATATTATTTGATATCTGATAATAATAATAGATGTTACGAGGCAAACTCGGGTCGAAGCTTGGGACTTAAACATAACTGACAAATTGTAGGTATATGTGCACTGAATCTAACGAAATAGGTGCACCTCTGCAACCCT
This sequence comes from Fissipunctia ypsillon, assembly GCA_947568875.1. Taxonomy (NCBI): domain Eukaryota; kingdom Metazoa; phylum Arthropoda; class Insecta; order Lepidoptera; family Noctuidae; genus Fissipunctia; species Fissipunctia ypsillon. Next base: position 16,448,131 of record OX387660.1, on the reverse strand, counting down.
TCGGGGAGGCAATGCGTTATGTTATGCGTTACGAGCCAAAAGTAGTAGGTATGTAAGGATCGTAGCAGGTGGCTTTCTGTAGTTCCTGCCTACCCTCATGGGAAGAAGGCGTGAGTCTATGTATGTATGTATGTGTGTAATATACATGTTTTGTTACAGATTGACTCTGTAGATGTTTTAGACCCCCTGGGTAGCAACATCGTGGTTTCTACGCGTACGAATGAAGTGTTGCGTATTCTCCCGAGAACCAATGAGGTAAGGGTCTTGTGATCTGTTCCAAAAGTATTGAGGAAAATGTAAACAAATAGATCAGAAAATCAAATTAAGTTCTTTGATTTGATTATTTAAACCCGAAATTCTAATTTTAAATCACTTTAAATGTTTTTCATTTGACAATTGAGGTTAAACCTCTACAACATGACCAATTAATAACGCACAACCTCTTGTAGGGTTATTGTACTAATCATTATGAAAAATTTTTACTATGGGACCAAACCTGACATCGGCTGTTCTCTACATTTTTACGAGTTATGCGAACATAGATGTAGGGAACAGCTGATTTTATATTCGCGATTTCAGGTTTGATCCCATAGTAAAAGTTGTTCATAATGATGAGTACAATGTCCTTGAGGTTGTGCGTTAATTCCGGGGCATATTGTATATTCGTCGATGATTTTTAATTACAATTTAATAATGGTAGTCAAACAATCATTGTTGAAAAAAATTGTGGGATATAAAGTTGAAACTTTATAAATACAGATGAATGTGTTACTAATTTCCTTTAGCGAGTGATTGCGTAATAATTTAACCTAAACAGGGTTTGTTTACACTTTCATCAGATACTTTTGGAACAGGAGTAAATATTTATACAGGGTTATTTTAAATTGGCTAGCTAAACTCCGCAGACGCTGTGGGCATCGATATCTAAACATAATAAAACAAAAAAATATGGAAAAAAAATATTTATCTGCTGAATGAGATTCGTCACTGGTAATCTATCGACGTTGTAATTATGGCTGACAGTGCAGCTAATCTAAAATAAACCTAGGTTTAAAGCCGCGGGAGTATCAAATAACAGTAACAAGCAATGTGCTTTACCAACTCGTTGTATTTCTAAAGACTCAAAATCTGGAGCTAGTTTATTATCAATCAATAGTAGCCTCATTAAATTAAAAAAAATAAAAAGCGATGAGGAATCTGTTCGTCAATTTTTGTTAGTATTTTGGAAAAACGAAGACTACCGAGGTGGTTAATAAGTTTCTTATGGCTGTGCTAGTCGACGGCTCGATCTCGCTCGTAGGTGTGGCTAAAACCCATGCTGTCTCGTACAAAGTCGTGTGTGTAAGCGAGAAGCACGATACCTCACATCAAAATCGTAATGAACAGACTTTTGGCTGTGGGGGTAATTGTGAAAAAACTTCTATACTGTCTATCTATACAGGGTGTAAGGGACAGCCCTCCGCAGACTGAAGGGGTGAATTCAATATATCATACTAAGATGACCGGTACATGAAATTATGTCAGGAACGTTATGGGAATCCAATAAACCTGAGTTTTATTACCTCACACGCAATGTATCGTTACCGTGGCAAAACGCGCGTAGTGAACGGCAGCGCAGTGAGCCTTTGGCCGTCGAGTATTTCAACATCCATTGCTGATTTTTTTATTTTAGCTGTTTTATTTACATAAATGGAGTGCTGCGTACAGAGAATGTATTTTACTTTGAAATAAAGGAATAGTAACTGAAAATACGATAAAAAAAAGAAAATTGTCCTGAGAATATTTCCGGTGGAATATGATTCAAAATAAGGAGCTGAATGCACCCTGTTAGTTTGCGGAAGGCTGTCCCTTACACCCTGTATACTAATAATAAAGTTGATATTTTGTTTGTTTGAACGCGCTAATCTCTGGAATTACCAGTCGGATTTGAACAATTCCTTTTGTTATTGATAGCCCAATTCTTGAGGAAGGCTATTTAACATCACGCGACGACTCTTAGGAGCCGAGCAAAAAGAAAAAAAAACAGAAAGAACGCGAAAACGAAGTAATAGCGCGGGCGGGCGATGCGACGAGACGGGGTGGGACGGGGAACAAGAAATTTCACGCAGACGAAGTCACGGGCAGAAGCTAGTACTATAAAAAAGTTGAAGAGTTTGTTTGTTTTCTTGTTTGAACGCGCTAATCTCTGGAAATAGCAGTCGTGATTAAAAATTCTTTTTGCATCTGATAGCTCAATTCTTGAGGAAGGTTATAGGCTATCTAACATCACGCTACGACCCTTAGGAGCCGAGCAAAAAGTAAAAAGTCAGAAAGAACGCTAAGCGAAATGACATACTACATAATAAACTAGCGACTCGACCCTGCTTCGCACGTTTTTAACGACTTGACGAAACATGGAGATTTCTTAGTTATGTGTAAGTTTCGTATTAATGTATTATACTCATAAATCTTCCGAAATCAATTCTCTAAAAGATGGTGACAACCGCATCAAAATCCGTCGCGAAGTTTTGAATAACAACGCGGTCACATTGAGACGAAAAGCGACTTTAATTTATAATATACGTATAGAAGATGAAGAAATAATAACCCCACATTTTTTTTAAATGGAGATGTTTTCCTGGCAATACACAGAGCGTGGGCGGCCATCGTGTATCAGCTGTGGACAAGTCATAACTCTGTTGAAAAGTTGCAATTTTTTTAAATGAAAAGGTAATAAATACGTGAATTTTAAATTGGTACATTTTGGTTATGTTACTGCAATATCCATGTGCCCTTTTCGGATCGGGCAGGTTTTGTTTTTACACGTTTTGTACATGAGTACTACATAATATATGCATGAATATGGTCTTTCATAAAATTTATCACCAACAGGAGATCAACGAGGAGTGGTTATCGGACAAGTCCCGCTTCGCGTGCGACGGCCTCAAGCGCCAGCGACTGGTGACGCCCATGATGACGGACAGCCGCGGGAACCTCACGCCGGTGGAATGGGAGGACGCCATGGTGGCTGCGGCCAGGGCGCTTAGGGACTGTCCGCCTGGCAAGGTAAGATGTCGTTAACGATACTTGTTCCAAAAGTATTTGATGGGTAAACAAATGTATCGGAAAACGTTCGTGTGAATGCGCCTATTTGTAGTGCCATTTACAGATTGAGTGCTTTAATTTGATAATTTGAATACTTGAATCCGAAATTCTAATTTAAAAATCTCCTTAAAGATGTTTTTCATTTGACATTCGAGGTTAATTTTAAAACCTCAATTTTCATTGATGAATTTTGATTTACAATTTAATATTGTTATTCAAACAATAATTGTTGTAGAAAGCGGTGAGATATAAATACTTCTAAAAACAGAAGAATGTGTTACTAATTCCCTTTAGTGAGTTTAACCTGAACGGGGTTTGTTTGCACTTTCATCTGATACTTTTTGGAACAGGCTATATGGCTAGCCTGTAACTAAAGTGGTCTATGTACTTAACATTTTTATTTTTGTCATTTGTCAATATATTCATGTCAATTCAACACGGCATACATTACAGTGACTTTGGAGTTTCGTTCCGTTTCAAATTGTTTATTTTGTATCATAGACCACTTCCGTTCCAGGCTAGCCATGTGTTCAAATTTTATGTGATTTTGAAAAACTAACTTTAAGGCGTACACATAAGGTTTAGTTTCTGTTGCAATTTTAATCTTCTTATGATCACCAGTTATTGGCCGTCGCCGGTGACTTAGCTGACGCAGAATCCTTGGTGGCTCTCAAAGACCTGGTGAATCGTCTGGGCTCAGAGAATACGTGCACTGAGCAATACTTCCCGCTAGAGGGCGCCGGCATCGATCTGCGCTCCTCATACCTCTGCAACACTAAAATCGCCAGTGAGTTTAAAACTTTAATTTTATAAAACCTTTTTAATCGACTTCAGTAAAGGAGAAGGTTATGCATATTGCGATTTTTTTTCATTTGTGTACACCGATTTCCGCGAAAATTGGAATTTAGCCGGTTACCTTAGCGCATCCCCCTTAACATCCTATTATTTCTTCAGACGTGGAGGACGCCGACTTCGTGCTTCTGATCGGCACTAACACTCGCTTCGAGGCGCCGCTACTGAACGCGCGCATTCGCAAAGCCTTCATTCACAAGGACACCGATGTTGCGCTCATTGGGCCTAAAGTAGACCTTAAATATGAGTACATGGTAAGGAAACTGCATTTTTTTTAAATATTTCTATTACTTTATTCTGTAGCTAAGTCTACCCGTCTTTTTAGAGTTCCGTACCTCAAAAGGAAAAAACGGAACCCTTATAGTATAACTCGTGTGTGTGTCTGCCTGTCTGTCCGTCCGTCCGTCACAGCCAATTTGTTCCGAATCTAATGGACCGATTAAGTTGAAATTTGGTACACATATTAATTTCTGTGACCCAAACTCTGTGTAATGTAACAATGTGTAATGTAAATAAATGAATTTTGAATATCGATGGCGAAGTGCCAATACCTCTTAACTGACATTTTTCGAGAAGTTCACTTTTATCGTTTTGAATTTAAAGTCGTTATTCGTATGTTTCAAAATCAAAGGAGATGTTTCAAAATGTATGGAGCCCCGGCCAGATATTGGTACACCCTACTAAAAATGGGGAAACACAAAACAGTTTCCAATCATCCAATTACTTTTAATTGGCTTTGTTTGGTAGTAAAGTACAAGAATGTACAATTGAAATTGCAACACACAACAAAACCCATCATGGCGGTAAGTTGTCATGTTGATTGATTATTGACGTTTGACATGTTTACTTCTGTCATATTACATTGTCAAAGAGAATCATAACATTGTCGTATTTTTAGTCTTTTGCAATATTATTCTAGATCTAATTGTAAAGTCGAAAATCTATTAAAGAAATCTGACAGATTGTAGTAGTTTGATGTACTGGCGTCTGTACATAAAGTATAGTCCAGTTAAGCAGACGACAACCTCATAGGTTGACCTGCAATATGCCAAGATTTTTACTTATAGCATAAACGTACAGAATACAAACATTCAATAGTCGAAATATTAACTCAGACAAAAACAATGTAGCGATAAACGAAAGCCAGGTTGTTAAAAATAACTCGATAGAACAGACCATCAGAACACGATCGACAACGAAAGCGACTGAAGTGACAGTAGACAGTTCACGATCTATGATCAATGGTCGATCTATGGTTTACTGTCATTGGTTTTTAACCACAGAGTACCTAAATTGGCGAGACGCCATATTGAAAGTCGATAAAATAATTGATAAATATCAAATTATTACAAGAGAAATATGCATTTATGCAATTTATCAGTATTTTTCCCGAATTCCACGGATTTTTCTCGATTTTTCGAGGTATTGTACATATTCTGGGCCCATTTTGAAACATCTCCTTTCTCAATTCCTCGAAACATGTCAGTTAGGAGGTATTGACACTTTGCCGTCGATATGGGGGTCATTTTTGGGGCAAATAAGAAAATTAAAAAAAAAATAATTTTCCAATCTTTACCGTGTGACATATGCTTACTGTGAGAGTCTCAAATAGATTTTATTTATAATTTTAAAATAAATAGTTTTAAAGTTATTTAAGAAAATTTGATCATCTTTTTCCATCATTCACCCTTATCTCCGAAAGTACTGTGCTGAAAAAATTTGAAAAAAAAAAAATACAGAAAATAATTCTATACTTATAGATTACAGGAAAACCTACAAGAAGTCTATAGTCTTAAAATAACATTGTTGATCTCTCAATATTGTGCGTACAAACTTACATTATTTGCAGTTGGAGTGTATGGGAGAACATGTTTTTCAACTACAAAGTTAAATTTGTTCTTGGGATAATTCTTTCTCTTCATTCTTCATCCCAATTACGAAACCCTTCATTGTCCGGTTTTGTAGGTTAGGTCATAGAAAAAGAAATTAATTTTCGTATACATTGAAGCTACTACAATTCTGATTAATTTAACGTTCACTCCCAGCTGTTTACGGTCGCACTATAATTAGCCTGTAGCAAAACTGGGCCTGCCATATGCCAAGTTTCGCTATTAGTATTATTGGAACGGAGTTCCTTAACGCGGCTTGCGGTAGGTGTTGACTGGTAGAAATCGTCACGTAAGGAAAAAGCGTTATGTCCCTCCATGCGACTTTCTCTCTCTCTCTCTGTCTCCTTCTATTATACATATAGGAGTGTGTGTGCGTGCGAATATCGCGTAAGGAACTTCGTTCCTAACGGGGCCGGGGGTCCCCCGACCGCACACGTTTTTCTTTTACTATGCCGTTGGCAAACAATTATGATCACAGAAAAATACTGCCTATAAAACATGCCCAGGAATTAACGCACAACCTCTTAAGGGGTCATTGTACTCATCATCATGAACAACTTTTACTATGGGACCAAACCTGAAATCGCGAAAAAAACAGCTTTTCCCTACATTTTGCCGAGTTATGCGAACATAAATGTAGAGAACAGCTGTTTTTTTCGCAGTTTCAGATTTAGTCCCATAGTAAAAGTTGTTCATAGGGATGAGTAACCCTTAAGAGATTTCGTGTATGAATAGATAGATCTTATATATTTTTTATTCAATCAGTACTGCCCTTTGTCCGACCTTATACGGAAAAATATAGCCTATACTTCAAAAGTAATTATTTCTTCAACCTTTGTCTTCTTTTTTCACACAGCACGTAGGCGACTCAGCATCCGCCATCAAAGACCTAGCCAGCGGTTCATCATCGCACGAAGTCATGAAGCGTCTGGAATCTGCTCAGCGACCCGTCGTCATCTTAGGAGTTGACCAGCTTAAGACACCAGAGGGTGCCGCCATACTTGCGTACACGCAAGAGTTAGCGCTTCGTCTGCAGGACAAGTTGCAGGATAAGAGCTGGAAGGTAAGTTGAGGAGTAATATGTTGGTGCTAGGTTGAACTATCCCTATATTGCTTACTAGCACTTCCCGCGCGACTTCGTCCGCGTGGATCTGGTGCTTTAGTACCCCGTTAGGGGTGGGTTGACTTTCAAAAAACCCTGATACACGTTATTCTTTAATTTCGGTCTTAAAATATAAATACCGAGTTTCGAGTTAAACATTGACCAAATTCCCCTTCATGGGGTAGTTTAGAAAAACTAAAAATGGCAAACTTCATAATTTCACTATAAGTATTCGTGCCATGTTTCAAGTTTATTAACTCAAGAAATAAGATTTTTCATACAAAGTCCCCCGTTTTCACCCCCTTAAAGGTCGAATTTCTAAAAATCCGACCTTAGTGGATGTTTAAAACATAAAAGGCATCAACTGCCAAAATTTCAATTTTGTAACCCCAGCGGTTTAGGCTCTGCGTTGATGAATCAGTCAGGATAAGTAATTATATATGTCTAAATATTTGAAAACTGAATAACAACTAACGGCCGAACGCAATAACCTATCTATCACCAGTTTTGTCATACTGGTGATAAAAAAACCTATCTATCTATGGTTTTAATGTCCCAATAATCTATAAGAGATTATAGAATCTTACCGACCTGACGTAAGGACAGATAGAATTATACTGTCTACCATCAATAGCGATCTGTCTTTTACTGAAAATAGGTTATTGGGTTCAGCCGTAAGAAGACACTAGATCGAAACTAGATCAATATGCTGGTCTCTTCTTGTGTTTTTAATAGAAGTTATTGGATGTTAAAACAGTCCTAGGATTATAAACGTGTTTCGGGATCAAATGATAAGTTTCGGACTGCTGCGGAGCTGCAAATTCAATTTCCACTTTTCACCGTAATCATGACAATAATTGAATACGACTTTTGTTCGCATTAGAATATTATAATTAAGAATAATGATCTTCTTCCAGGTTCTAAACGTGCTACAACGTACCGCATCTCAAGTGGCGGCTCTCGACATCGGCTACCAGCCCGGTGTAGGTAAAGTACTGCAGGACGGGCCCCAGGTCGTGTACCTGCTGGGAGCCGACAGCGGGGTCGTGTCTCGGGACCAGCTGCCTAAGGGCGCTACTGTCATCTACCAAGGTAGGAGACGAACCTTTTAACATATTATTAAGCTATTGTGATTAGCTGTTCTAGTGGATTTAGCTGATTATAGGCCTTTTCTGATTATTTATTTATTTTCTTTTGAACACTTAAGTAGGTACACGTAATTGCAAGTATTTACTTATAAAAAATAAAATTGTGAGAAAGAGTCTGGGATCAAACGGCACTGCTAACAAAAAAAAAAAAAACAAGAGTACATCAATAGAAATAAATAAAATTGAAGTGTCTGTTTGTAATGTCAAAATAACAGCTTTTTACTAAATGCATATGAAAGTATGTACGATACTTATAACAAAAAAACTATTTTTAAAATGATTGTCTGTCTGTTTATCTCTATGTTTGTTCCGGCTAATCTCCGAAATGCCTCGACCAATTTTGGCGGGACTTTCACTGGCTGATAGCTGATGTTATAAGGAGTAACTGAGGCTACTTTTATTTTAGAAAAAGAATTAGGGTTCCGCGTAAAAAAATTAAAACCCATTAAATTGTGCACAAATAGCGCGGGCGGGCAATGCAACGCGGCGGGTCGGGGGATGAAGGGAGTTTTATTAAAATGTGGCTGTTATTTTAGTATATTGTGTATCTTACGACTTCCACGCGAACGAAGTGGCGGGGCACAGCTAGTCGAAACTAAAAACACATAAAAGCTAAAAATTGTAGGGCGCTTTTTTTTTTTTTTTTTGGATGGGAAATCATCAAATGACTTCTCCCGCTCTGGGCGGAGCGGGAGGGCGTGTCAGACTTTTACTGACTAAAACCCACCCGTGTTCCTTCTGTTGCCTGTGCCGGGGCCACGGTAACTCTTTCGAACATCCCGCAACCCTAGCTGGCATCGGCCCTAGCGGACCCCGTCAATAGTGCTGACATCTCTTTGAGGCGCGCGTGGAACACGCCGCGCCGTCGACTCGGGCTTGGTCCTTACCGGACGGCGAGCTACCCATTGCTCGCCGTCCGCAAGCCCGCGCCTACGGTGGCCGGGAATCGGCTGCCAATTCCTGCGGCGACTAGGGGCGTGAGGGTGCAAAGCTTGCCTCTCCCTCACGCGTCCCGCCTCCTCCTTCACGAGCATTACTGCTTCGCAGAAGGAGGTAATGGCTTCCCATGCACTCTCGCTCCGTACCATGGCCTGGACCAGGGCCGGACGCGAGAAATCGCCGCCGCCGATCGCTTCCGCGAGGACACGGCGGTGCTCCGCCCAAGCCGGGCAGACCTCCACCGTATGCTCCACCGTGTCCTCCGGGCGATCCACACAGTGGTGACACCCGGGCGTTTCCTCCCGCCTTATCCGGAACAGGTACCTCCCGAAGCACCCGTGTCCGGTGAGGACCTGCGTCAGGCGGAAGGTGAGGACGCCGTGGCGCCTCTCCAGCCACTCCTCAAAGAGGGGACTTATCGCCGCAATTGTGGCGTGCCCAGCGCTGGGTTGCGACAATCGCACTCTCCATGCCGCCATGAGATCCTGCCGGAGCTCTGTCCGCCGTGCCACGATTTCTCGCGGCAACAGAGTTACGCCCCGGCGTCCTGCCTCCTCGCGCCACTCCCACATGTGCGCGAGGACTTTTGCGTCCAGATCCCATGACGGTAATCCGGCAAGGAGGTTCGCCGCCTCCCCGGAGACCGTGCGGTATCCCCGGGCTAACCGGATGGCCATGACCCTCTGGGACGCGTTCAATCGACGTACCGGTCGTCGCCTCACGGAACGCGCCCACACCGGAGCTCCGTAAAGGGCCATGGACCGCACGACCCCCGCGTAGAGCCTCCGGCAGGAGGCGTTTGGACCCCCCAGATTGGGTAGGAGCCGCCTCAAGGCAGCCCCGGCCCGCTCCAGTCTGGGAGCCAAACGTCGGAAATGCTCCACGAAATTCCACCGGCTGTCGAGGACGAGTCCCAGGTACTTCATCGTCGACTCGACACCGATGAGAACCCCTCCTACCGTTATTTGGGAACCCGATGGTGGCGCGTTCCGAGGACCATGAAAACACATGGCCTCGGACTTGTGCAAGGCCACCTCGAGTCCCAATTGCCGGATCCTCTCTACGATTGTCACAACCCCGCGTGCCGCTAATTCGGCCGCCGCCTGGTGCGACCTCCCCTGCGCCAGGACCAGCGTGTCGTCAGCGTAGCAAACTACGCTGACGCCACCAGGGAGGTCGGCGCGCAGCACCCAGTCGTACCCGATGTCCCACAGATGCGGTCCCAGAACCGATCCCTGCGGGACACCGCACGACATCTCTCGCCGGTTCCACTCTCCCCGGTGACCGGGGTAGATGACGGCCCTGTCCGTCAGATAGGCCTCGACCACGCGACAGAGGTAGGTCGGCACTCGGTGATACCGAAGTGCCTCCCTGATGCAACTCCAGGGCAGGGTGTTGAAGGCATTGGCGATGTCTAGAGACACCGCCAAGACGACCCCACCCCAGGCCACAGCATCCCCCGTCGTGAGGGCTCGAACGCGCATGATGGCGTCCACCGTAGAGCGCCCCTTGCGGAAACCAAACTGGCTGTCCGCCAAATCCGGCCCCACCCTCACCAGCCGCCCGACGAGGCGGTCTGCAATGACTCTTTCAAAGATCTTGCCCACCTCGTCGAGCAGCACGATGGGCCGGTAAGCGGACGGAGAGTCCGCAGGGCGCCCCGGCTTCTTAATGAGGACCAGTTTCCCCGTCTTCCATTGAAGTGGGAACCGGCCCCTCTCCAAGCATGCGCTTAGGAGCCCCCTTAGTCGAGGCCCGAGAGCCTCCAAGGCCAGGACCCAGGCTTTTCCAGGTAAGCCGTCGGGTCCTGGGGCGGTATTCCTGGCATTCAGCCTGCTCTCAGCTCTACCTCGGTCACCTCAGGAGCATCGTCGTCATCGTCGGCTGTGTGGTCCGCATCGGACACCGCAGGAGACGGAGCCATGGGCGTGGGAGTATGTTCCCCTCGCAAAGGGAACAGAGCGCTCACCACGTCCTCCACGAGCTGGGGCCGGAGACTGCATCAGCGGGGGAGCCCATGGGCGGAGTTTGTTCCGCACCATTTTATACGGGCGTCCCCACGGAGGACGCTTAAGGACGATTTTTGGGGCGTTTGCCGTTGAGAGTTGGAGTTTCTTGTCCACTCTTCTCCATACAAAACTACCTCTTGGAAGGAGCAAATAGAATCAATTCTATTTTCTTGTAAATTTTGACACTCAAAAGTGCCTTTAATGTGCCCATTTGAAATAAATTATTTGACTTTGACTTTGGAGAGAGAAATACTGTATTGGCCCGCGAATACTTGTACAAACATTCCGCCTCTGTATATTTGTGTACTTAAAGTATTAAATAAATAAATAAATAATAATAAACATTGAGGGGGGGGGGGGGGTCTTAAAAACCCTTGTACTATCAGTGCATCTTTTGCAAGTTAGTAGGGGAGTGGTAGCTTTCTCTCCTCGTATGGTTTACAAAACCTTCGCGCAAAAAGATGACCCTTGGTCTCCCCCATTTTCCACCGTTAATTGTTTATTGTAAGGGTACCATAGTAATCAATGGGCTTTTTTCTCAGGTCACCACGGCGACGCAGGCGCAGCAATGGCGGACATAGTCCTGCCTGGTGCCGCCTACACAGAAAAGCGTGGGACATACGTGAACGCGGAGGGACGCGCGCAACAGACGCTCGTGGCTGTCACGCCGCCGGGCAAGGCGCGCGAGGACTGGAAGATCATCAGGTTATTACTTTACTATAATTTTAAGACAATCACAACAGTTAAAACCATACAGTCGGTCAAGACCGCCGAAGAAGCCGTCTAGACATAGCAATCGTGGAAGGGAAGCGGGGGAGGACTGGACGATCATCAGGTTAATAAGCATTTTCATTTTTAACCGACTTCAAAAAAGGAGGAGGTTCTCAGTTCGTCGGATTTTTTTTTATGTATGTTCCCCGATTACTCGAAGACGGCTGGACCTATTTGGAAAATCTTTTTTTGTTTGAAAGTGTATACTTTCCAAGTGGTCCCATTGTCATCAGGTCAGGATCTGATGATGGGATCCTCGAGAAATCGAGGGAACTCTTCATATATTATAGGCACGCACACCTATAGTGATTTGGGTATATTTTATAGTCACTTGCTAACTTGTGCTCGTCGTGTGTTGTCTTGTGCTTGTCGGAAAACACTATTTGGTGAAGTGGAACTGATGAGAAGACCACAGATGGCCACCGGAACTACTCAATAATAAGTATTTCACGGGTTGCGATTCGATTACTTTAAAATTATTACTAAACAATTTATGCTCGTCATAATGCATATGGTGAAGCGGAGCTGACATAGAAGTACCAGGAGAACTGTCCTCAACAATTAACGTCCCTGCATCGGGAAAAGCAATATTTTGTAAAAGGTGATGAGCAGTTGTCATTAGGCTATTTTAACTTAGATATATTACAAACCCACTAAAAAGTGAAAAATAAAAAAAAACTGTTTTGCCAAAAAAACAGCCGACTTCCAAAAGAAAAAACACTACGAAGTGAAAAATAACTTTAATTTCGGAAGTCAGTGGCACAAGCCTAAAATACAGATCCAAAGACACCAAACACTACACAGCATATTATACCACAAGTTAAAAAATAAATTAAAAAAAAGGAAACAAATAAAAAGTATAAAGTGAGTGTAAGTTTGTTATGACAAATGTAATATACCACTCCTTCCCCCTACAAACACGACATGATTACTCTCCGAAAACGCACGCGTTGACCGACCTTAATAACTACAAGTGAATATGCGTAGGTAGACTTTGGTATAATATTACAGTATCATTCACCATATCACCGTCAAGCCAGATTAGTATTTATAAAATGCAATAGCCATGAGATATTGCATTTTATAAAGGAACAATCTGCGTCTCAAATTCCCCTTAAGCTTAAGGGGAAGATTTATAAAACAATTTTTTGACCTGCTGTCTTGTATGGTTCAGAATGTTGGGCCACAAAAGAGATGAATGAAAGACAATTCATTGCATGCAGCCAAGATGAGAATGCTAAGAGGGATGTGTGGCGTTACGCGAATGGATAGAATATGGAATGAGCGCTACTGCTGAGCATGAGGTCCTGGGTTCGATTCCCAGGTCGGGCAAAGTGTTATTGAGTTTTTCTATCTGGAATTTCTCAGTAGCAGCCCGGAGTCTGGATTTGTGCCCGGTAGATGGCAATAGGCTCGCGCCCTATTACATAGGACTTAAACATAACTGGCGAAATGTGGGTGTACTGTATAGGTACACCTCTGCCTAACCCTTCGGGGAACAAGGCGTGATGTTATGTTATGTGGAATGAGTAGGTACATAAGAGGAAGTCTGAAAGTGGCGCCGGGGGCTGAAAAGTTGTGTGGGAGTCGGTTGTTATGGTATGGGCATGTGATGCGGAGGAATGAGGAAAATGTCGTGAGGAAAATTTTGAGTGTGAAGGTAGTTAGTAGTAGGTTATAAGAGTAGGGGGAGGGAGGTCCCCTACTCTGTGGTGTGAAAGATGATATGGCTAGAAAGAGGACTACCAGATGACGACTAATAGAGAAGTATGGAAGAATAGGACATGTTGCGCTGACCCCAAATAATTTGGGATAAAGGCAGGAAAATGATGATGATTTTTGTACTTTACTTTATTGGCTGCCAATTTCAAAACTTCTTTTCATTTTTATTAAGTATTCTTATTTTAAACAACATATTGTCTTGCCCACAGAGCCCTATCAGAAGTAGTAGGCCAGCGTCTTCCATACGACACCATGGACGAGGTGCGCGACCGTCTCAGTCAGATTAGTCCCGCGCTAGTCGCGTACGGCGATGTACAGGACAACAACTACTTCGCGCAGGCCAGATCTCTTGCACAGGTAAGTAATGCGTCATTTTATTAGTAAATATTAGGGTTTCTGAAAAAATATGAGGCATTTGCATTACCGCTACGGTGTCGACTCGGGTTATATTCGCCATAGAAAGTCTAGTTCTTCTAGCGACAAATGCTTTTATGCTGGTTTTAGCAGAATATCTGTGAAACCTTTGAAAAGAGAGCTCTGCCTTAGCAAAACCTACTTATTTTTGGTGGGTCCTAAAAAAAAATACGTGGATTTTGCTAAGGCCTGTAAAAGTAGTTCAACATTGATCTCGGTTGATTACCATCGATTCCCAAGTTTATAAATTAAAATAAACACTGTTTTTGACCTCACTTGGTCGGTCGAAAAACCGTTCATGGCGTACAGAGATAGTGATGACGAATTTTCATCAGATTTAATACACCACTTAATATGATAGTTTTTACATTTCACGACCGCGCGTCAGTCATTGCAATTTATACCTTACAACAAAGACATATATAAGTCACATGACGCGCGCTCGTGAATTGCAAGGTGTATAATTAATTAACAAAGACAATAAAATCCACAGAGCCTTCAAAAGCCAGTATCGGGCAAGGTAGATGTGCAACTGAAGACATTAGAAGACTTCTTCATGACCGACACGATTAGCCGCGCATCGCCCACTATGGCCAAGTGTGTACAGGCAGTGATCAAGCAGAGGCAGTCCAAGTACTAAACCACAGACAACTTAGGAGTATAACACACGAATCCTTAAATAAAAACTCTTTAAATAAGTGGCTAATATCGCCTCTGTATACTTCCGGTAATCACCTTATTCATATACAAATACGTACTTTAAATATGCTTTTTTTGGATTTACAGGGATTTTGTGTGTTGTACAATTTATTTAAGGATATATTCCCAGCTTTTTTCGCTTGAGTTTTGTCTACTGACGCCGTTTTTGGTATTGGTACAGTTTGAAACAAACTACAGTTTAGACGGCTGTTTGTGCGGAAAACTCAAGCGTTCAAAGTTGTTTTTAGGGTAATTATAAAATTTATATTTTGCCTTTCTGCAATCATTTTTACGAAGGAAATACTACAGAAATGCTGCTGCGTGGTCGGGAGTCCATGGTTACCTCCGTACCTCAAACAATATTATTAATGGCAAGAGACTTTTGACCACGCATGTACATTGTGATTTCTAGCTATTTATTTTGTTATTTAATAGATAAGCATAACGTGTTTCAACAAGTATAAAATTTCAATATTTTAAATTATTAATGGTAATCTAGATGGATTGAAGATATGAAACAGCTCGTAACTTGAATGTAAGGACAAATATTTTGTAAATAGTAATGTTTGTAGTATAAAATAAAACGTAGTATAATGATTGTCGAAATGGTTTTTTATTTCATTCAATACCAAAAAAAATAATTGAATTGGTCTTCATTTGTAATTGGTAATAGAAATGGTACTCTCATCCAACGCGTTGTATTTTCTGTATTCCTGTAATGAGTAGGTACGAATTATGTTCTGACCGTACGATCGTTTTGTACGAATTATATTTTGACCGATACTGTACAGCGCAGCGGTATCGTTCAAACTATAATTCGTAACTACCGCGCTTTAGGAATGCGCGGCGAGGCGGGGGGCGGGACGCCGCCCGTGAGCGTTGACGAATGGCGGCCTGCACTGGCCCCCCGTTTCGCCGCGCAGATACCTAAGGCGCGGTACAGCGGTATCAATCAAACTACAATACAGATATTTCACGGCAAGTCAGTCAGACTGCTGACAGACAAATGGATAGTAATGTCCATTCGAAAGGTATGATGATGCCGAATCGTAGACTAATAAATTACCGATTTTCCAGTGCGAGAGAACGAGCTTATACATGACCGATAGCCATTCCTTTTTCGCAACGGAATCGTGATGGCATTAATACTTCATAATACGGCCCCAGTTCCTCTATATTCGTGATTATTTAACCAGTACCACTAGACCTCGAGATACTAACATCAACAACTTTCCTCGCCGGCTTCTTGTACTTGCTCTCGCTTAGCGTTTTAACTGCGTTCCTCATAAACAGCACGTGCGTTTGTTCCACGCCGGTCCATGGCGACGGCTCATTCTCGCGACGTTTCAGCGCTGTCAACAACTTGTTGCATGGACCGAAGTACGGTGGAGGTCTTTCTGTAGTACATGAGATCACGCATATACACAAGCAAAGCTTTATATTAGCACGTCCAGATTTTGCCAGTTATGTTATAAAATATTGCCATTAACTGGGCATTAATCTAGACTCCAGGCTTGTACTTAAAAAAGGATAAAACATAAAAAGACTGCCCGGACCGAGGATCGAGCCTTGCAGGACTCCTCACTTTGCAGTAAGCCGACGTTCGCACGGACGTAAAAATATCGCGGTGGGATTTTATCGCGCATTGGATGTTCAACTCTCAGTGTTGAGCCGAGCATTGAGCAACAGAGTCTGGAATGCACTCTGTTGCATTCCAGTGCTTCGAGAAAAAACATTGTAGGATTTTCAACTCAGCGCTAAGTAGAGCGTTGAAAATCCCACAGAGCCCTTCCCCAGAGCGAAAAAAAATTGCCGCGATATTTTTACGTCCGTGCGAATGTCGGCTAACGCTTGCGACGACTAGACCAATGAGGTAGTCTTCAGTTAACCAATTATTGCTTTTCAACTTGTAAGGACACAATTCCTAGCGCAAACGTAAACGTTAAGACCTTGTCTAGATAAGCCTGTACAGATTCGCACATTGCTGAGATACCAGGAGCCAATACATTCCGACCACATACTCGAGGCGCCTTGTTCCACCCCAGTACCTACATGTTCAAAAAATGAGCATTACAGCGCAATTCCCTGTTAGCTGTGTCAACGTGATACTAACCTTTATTATAATCAGGTTCAATATCAACTCGTCCTTTCCTCACAATACGTGGTTTATCAGATTTAGTAATAAGGCACTGTCGGTCACAGAAGCATTTATTGCTGCATTCTCTTTGATTCACGTATTCAGCCATCGATTTGTTGACCTCTGCTATCGTGATTTTCTTATTACGATCTTGTATTGTTTTCTCTTTAGCTTTTTGCTCTCTTTTGGCAGCTCTAGAAATGATTAGGAGCTGATAATGTTTTTCATTGTTTTCTTAATTATCTCTTTTCTAACTACTGCCGAATAGAAGCCTCTGAGTCTGCGGGCACGAAACTAGCGGCGGCGCGGCGGTGGCGTAATCAAAAGTATAGCATTCTGAAGAGACGCGCACGAAACGGACGGAGCGATCGAGCGATGCACAGGCGGTGGCGACGCGCAAGCGACGGGAACAAACTTGTTTGATTTCTCCGCTCGACAGCCGCTGCTTCCTACTGGCTCGGCCGCTAGTTTCGTGTCCACCCCAAGCCCGCTGCCGAAGCGCCCCGCCCCACGCCGCTCCGCAGTCGCCACCGCTCGACCGCCGCTGGTTTCGTGCTCGCAGACTTAGGGCGTCCGAATGTGGCCAAGCTCCTAAGCTTGGCTAATATCCTGATATTAGCCGACCAATGGACTGGTATAGAGGCATGAGGAACAGGATGTAAAGTTCACTCATCCTCTATACTCTATAGAAAAGGGAAGATCCTCCGACCAGACGGGTGTAGTGTCTGGTGGGCTACTGCCAGAAGATTCTCTGTGGATGTCGCTGCGCTCCCGTCGGGGGACGTAGCTAGCGGTGTCGGGGTGTAACCTGCCCGCGGAGACCATACGGTGACCCGTAAAGACGGGCCCCTCATCAAATTGCCATCTTGGCGTAGGATGATTGGGCGCAGCAATTACGTGCGCCCATGTGAGTGGTTGCTATATGTTTTTCTGTAGGCGCGTTACGACGTTGTTCTACCACGCCGCTTTCTTCACGACACCTCGGCGGTCAGTCCCCGCCAGGTGAGACCCCCAGCTACCTGGGGGAGGCCCGACGAGAACGACCAGCGACAGAGGTGCCGACTCGACGCTCCTACAGATAAGATATGTAGCCCCCGCCCGCCCTGATCTCAGAGCTAGCCGATCACAGTCCGGGCTAAGAGGCTGTCATGTATGTGTGGACGCTATTGTAGTGTGTGCCAGAAGATTGATGTTTTGTTTTTGGGGAATGGCATCTCGCAGTTCAACCTATAGGAGGTTGTCGACTGCTTAACCGGGCTTTCCTGTGGATGCCTCAATAAATTAAGGCCTCCAGCCAGGCTTAAAACTAAGACTAAAAACTAAGCGACTACACGCTAAGGGCACCCCCTGTGGGGTACGGACCTCGGCTTAGGGCGTCGCTGGGAGAGGACAGCAATGGGACATGCTGGATCGGATTATGGGCCAGAAGATTGATGTCGGGATGTTGTATATATACCAGTCGCGTGGTAAACTGCTTGCGCGATGCAGGATTTTGCGTGACGTCAGTGTGATGCATAGTTCGCATGTGGCGATGTAGATATACAGGCTGAAATTTTAATGGTTGTTTTCCCGCGGCAGAACGATTTGCCCTCAGTAGTACTATCGATTCGTAGAGTTAAACTTAAAAAATAAAAATGTTTTTGTTTTCAAATAATTGAAAAAATATGCAATAAACTCGAAAGCGTGAGAGATAATAGTAGTTCACTAAACATAACGGCGACCGCCCCCCACGCACTCCCGCCCCGCGCCGTCCGGCTCTCTCAGTTGTCCCGTGACCGTCGTACGCGCAATGCGTTATCGTGATTTGCAAAAAAGGATCGACATTACAGTTATTCCAATTTGGAGTACGTCGCTATGGTGCAACTGTACGCTAGGGCTGATTATAACTTCCACGCTGCCCGGCGACTTTACGCGGAGCCGCAACACTTGGAGTCGCTCCGTCTTCGCGGCATTCTGAACCCCCAAGTTCCACAAGCCCGGACGATCGTAGCGGCGACACAGCGGCTACTCGATCATGGGCAGTTTGAGACACTAGCGCATGCACAGGCCAGAGGTCGATCGGCGGTTCATTCGCCAGAGCTCGACGAGGAGATCATCGAGTACTTCGAACGGGATCCTCGATGAAGTACGCGCATGGCTGCGGCTAGGTTTCAAGTAAGCCAATATTACGTCTGGAAAGTGCTCAACTGTGAAGGACTGCATCCTTATCATTTTCGTAGAGTTCATGCCCTCCACGAAAGCGACGCGCCGGCCAGAATTGCTTTTTGTCAGTGGTTCATTGAAAATCAGAATCTGAACATTTTGTGGACGGACGAAGCAACGTTCACGCGAGTTGGACTGTTCAACCAGCGCAATGAACATTTTTGGGCTTGTAATAACCCACATGTGATTCGTGAGTGTGCACATTAAGTGCGTTTTTAGTGTTAACGTGTGGGCAATTAATGGCCAACGCATCGGACCGCATTTCGTGACGGGACACTTGACAGGTGCAACTTACTTAGAAATGCTACGTAACGTCATCCCGGACTTTTTAGTTGACGTTGCGCCAGCGGTGCCCGTGGATAATCTGCACTACCAGCATGTCGGGTGCCCGGCTCATTATCAGCGCGCCGCGCACCTGGACTCGGTGTTTCCCCAGCGCTGGATCGGACGCCGCGGGCCAGTCCCAGCTAGGAGCCCGGACCTAACTCCGATGGACTTTTACTTGTGGTCTGAGCTCAACCGCCTGGTGTATCGTGAAGAACACGAAACTCGTGACGCGTTAATAACTGCGATAGTGGACGCTTTTAATACCGTAAGACGTGACAGAGACACTTTAATAAAATTGAAAGACAATCAAATAAAACGAGCTCGATTGTGTATTGAACGCAACCGGTTGCACTTTGAACAATTACTTCGTTACCGGGAAGTGTAGTAAACAATACGTGTCCCAAAGTTCCCTAACATTTGGCAGTGGCAACTTTCTATAATGGTTAATAGTGGTATTTTCCTAAAAACAACATGTGCTCTTCAGCTTATACGTCCTGCTGCACAAATAGCAAGTAGGTTAGATAATTAATATCGTTGTAAATAAGTTGATTCATATTTTTTAAATACGTGGTAAATACTGCATTATCTAATTAAAAAAATATTTATGTAAGTTATTAAACGTGTTTTTCAGTTTCGTGTACAGTAAGTTGTAGGTAAAAAAGTATTTATCGATCCTAAGCCAAGCAAACAAACCAAAAACTAAGAAAGCTAAGTGATGAAAGGAAAATTGGAATAACTTTTAGGTAAGTATTGCGTTTCGTTAACTCAGGAGTAGGTAGCTATCAGCTGTAGCGCGAGGGTCAACGACCGCCCGCCGCGCGCAGTCGGCCGTTCGAGCTGTACTACTATTGGTGCGAGGTCGCTTTCGAGTTTTGTTTTTCACAATTATAAATCTGCCATTTTTTAATATTTTATTTTTTTATAAATCGATTGTACTACCAAGACAAAATCATTTCGCTGCGGGAAAACAATCATTAAAATTTCAGCGTGTATTGGTAGATACACAGATTTGGACTCTGTGGATTGGACTAAGATTGTGATCTGATGATGATGGTTGGGTCCCACTGCCATTGACTTCCTTGTTGATACACAGTTTCTTACGATAGGTTAGTATTAAGAATGTCATTTATTTACCTCTCTTCCCCTTTCTTACTACTTTTATCCATAAATACTTCATAACGTTTCTTTTCTTCTTCTTGAATTTTTTTTACTGTTTCAAAAGTGTTTGCTACTGCTGAATTTGTATTTTCTTTGTATAGCTAGCCAGTAGTACACATAAATGATTAATATATTTTCATATTATTTATTTAGCAATACTTGTGGAAGCTAAAAGTACTTAAATGGATACAAATTTTCTTATGTGGATAATATACAGGGTGTATCAGAAAAGTGTGGTCAAGTTTAAGGCCTACAGGTACAGATAAGGTTTACAGCCCATCAAACTGAACAACTTTCTCCACGGGACCAACATCGTGATCGAGAAAAAATTATCTGCTGTCCCGTACAAAGCTTCAATAGGTACCTACTCGACCCAAATGTATGATAGCAACTTAACAGAAGCGAGCGCACAGTATCCTAGTACTGTACGCTCGCTTCAGTCAAGTTGTTAAGCTTTTTTGTTTTGTGTAGATACAACAAAGTGAAGGACTGCCTCGACGACGAGCCAGACCAACGCGAGCGCATGTTTCGAGGGAGGGGGATATCAAGGCGCACCAATCAACGCGCAGCTCGTGTCCGTGCATTTTTTAATCTTTCATTTCGTAATGTTACAATGTCTTAGTAGCTTTTTAAATCTTTCTTTTAAAGAATGCACTCAAAACCGATCAATAAATAATTTAAAGAAAAATACTTTAGATACACGTAGATCGGTTCCTCTCGGATATTTTGATGGTGACATAATAAAAAAGATTCAGTATTGTTTGCTCTTTGATGTAATTCACAGTTAGAGGCTGGCGGTACTGGAGCCATTATCGCCCACCATCCTTTAACCACACCTTTCTGATGCATTCTGTATTACTGATAATATTTATTTATTTAATACTTCATGCACAGAAATGTACAGAGACGGACTTAATGCCATAGGCATAATATAACAGCGTAATGATATACTACTGCGGGGCAATTATGTAACACACTTACAGTAGGAATCGGTTTCATTTTGACAGTTCAACAATATTCATTGCGTTATATACCTACGTTGTTGAGGAGACAAATTTTTCGAACATATGAAGTACCTAATGGATAAGCATTTTGCTTCAAAACCATTCAGATTGTGATTGATAGTGTGTTACGCAATTACGGGATTGACACTATTGATAGACTTAGGTGACGTGAGCTATCATTCCACCTGACGCTAGGGATTGACACTATTGACAGACTTATGTGAAGTGAGCTGTCATTCCACCTGACGCTAGGGATTGACACTATTGATATACTTAGGTGACGTGAGCTATCATTCCACCTGATGCTAGGGATTGATACTATTGACAGACTTATGTGAAGTGAGCTATCAATCCACCTGACGCTAGGGATTGATACTATTGACAGACTTAGGTGAAGTGAGCTGTCATTCCACCTGATGCTAGGGATTGATACTATTGACAGACTTAGGTGACGTGAGCTGTCATTCCACCTGATGCTAGGGATTGATACTATTGACAGACTTATGTGAAGTGAGCTATCATTTGACCTGACGCTAGGGATTGATACTATTGACAGACTTAGGTGAAGTGAGCTATCATTCCACCTGACGCTAGGGATTGATACTATTGACAGACTTAGGTGAAGTGAGCTATCATTCCACCTGACGCTAGGGATTGATACTATTGACAGACTTATGTGAAGTGAGCTATCATTCCACCTGATGCTAGGGATTGACACTATTGACAGACTTATGTGAAGTGAGCTATCATTCCACCTGATGCTAGGGATTGATACTATTGACAGACTTATGTGAAGTGAGCTATCATTCCACCTGATGCTAGGGATTGACACTATTGACAGACTTATGTGAAGTGAGCTATCATTCCACCTGATGCTAGGGATTGATACTATTGACAGACTTATGTGAAGTGAGCTATCATTCCACCTGACGCTAGGGATTGATACTATTGACAGACTTATGTGAAGTGAGCTATCATTCCACCTGATGCTAGGGATTGACACTATTGACAGACTTATGTGAAGTGAGCTATCATTCCACCTGATGCTAGGGATTGACACTATTGACAGACTTATGTGAAGTGAGCTATCATTCCACCTGACGCTAGGGATTGATACTATTGACAGACTTAGGTGAATTGAGCTATCATTCCACCTGATTCTAGGGATTGATACTATTGACAGACTTAGGTGAAGTGAGCTATCATTCCACCTGATGCTAGGGATTGATACTATTGACAGACTTAGGTGAAGTGAGCTATCATTCCACCTGATGCTAGGGATTGATACTATTGACAGACTTAGGTGAAGTGAGCTATCATTCCACCTGATGCTAGGGATTGATACTATTGACAGACTTAGGTCAAGTGAGCTATCATTCCACCTGATGCTAGGGATTGATACTATTGACAGACTTAGGTGAAGTGAGCTATCATTCCACCTGATGCTAGGGATTGACACTATTGACACACTTTACCCATGTTTTAACGGTGAGATTTTACAGAACAGATCTACCAGTAGAATGTAACCTAGGATTTGAATCCGAAGCATATTCGCATCGGCGCTTAGGTCAAATAGTCAGAAATAAAAGAATGCATTAGATTGTGATAATGTTGTCTACAACTCACCCGTAGGTGTACTTTTCTAATTTTACAATTCATTTCTTCTTGTTCTTTTCGACACTTTTCTATTTTCTCATAATATTCTGCTTCCCATTTAGCTCGTTCTTCTTTCGTCTTTTTGTGTTCAGCCGTATATTGTTCGAGAGCTTGTTTTTCTAACAGTTTTATGTTGTCCTGGAGAATGTATCATTATTAGCAAATTAGCCAAGCTTCCCAATAGATATTAGGATGGTTCGAATCTTTGTCTTTCTTTCAATTTCCCAGAAGCGTTGTACGTACGAGTAGATACTTATATATCGTTGACTAATGAGGGTACCGGGCATGAGACACAAATGAACGTAACGTCACGCTTTCTTAGATCAAGCTCTTACATTTCTAGTTCTTCTGCTCTATAGTGGAGTAGGCGCTTAGGAATTGGAACTTTATAAATAAAAAGAATTGTTGCTATGGCTTTGGACCTTAGCTGTCTTACCTCGGCCTCCTGTTCACGGTCGAGAAGATACTTCACCAGCTGTGCGTCAGTAAGATCTGCCAGCTTTGCTTCTTCCTTTGCCTTAGCTTCCTCTTCTTTTTTCTTCTCATACCTTAAAAGTAGGTTTTTTAATAACAATTACTGTTTGGATAAACATTTCTTCAGGCGTGTATCTGTCGCAGTAAGATGGTTGTAGCGGTCACGTAGTTATATCCCTAGGGATATGGCTATATACTGTAATACAGTTATATGCAAGCGGTTCATAACTGTCGGAGTGCCCTAATTTTGTTACTGCGACCAATTTCGACGTAATTGGTCACAGTTCTAACCTAACCTATTTGGTTGGAGTGCCCTAATTGCTATATTACTAGATCGTGCTCGTATCATAGTTATATTCCTAGTAAGATAGTTATGAACCGCTTTCATATAACTATACTACGGTGTATAGCTATATCCCTATGGATATAACAATATGACGGCTACGACCATCTTACTGCTACATATCCAACACCAACTAACATCATAATGATATCATGCATCTCGTTGAGTAGACCTGTTAAGAGTTATTGTAAACAATCACTTAACATAGTGAAATTCTTTCAAAGTTCTTACGTTTCTTTATTCTGTCTTGCGTTTTGTACTCGTTTATATTTCTGTAAGCCCTCCATAGCGGTTTTATTTTTGTCCAAATCGAAGGTGCAGAACTTCACTGTTTTAAGCTTCTTTCGTTCTAGTTCAGCTTCTTTTTCTTTTATTTCTTTTGAAAAATCTATTTGTGCGTCTCTTTCTTCCAGTGTTTTTGATTCATGAAGGGCACTGCAAAAAGTTAAAAGTGGGTAAGTTGTAAGGTGGTGTTTTCTTTTCTCCATGTTTTCACCTTCAGCGCTAGTAAAGGTTCACTTTGATTCTTTCTAAACTAAGCTGAATGCTAGTTAGCTCTCAGCTGCTGGGTGTTCCTATAAAATTAGTGCTCCCATTCGCAACTTGGCGCAATAAAAACCGTTTGTTTGTTGTACTGTTACTTTGTTTTATTATTATTGTACCTATTGTCTATTTATATAAAAGGAGAAACTGACTGACTGACTGACTGACTGACATATCAACGCACAGCCGAAACTACTGGGACTAGGAACGTGAAATTTTGCACACGACTTCCTTTTATAATGTAGGGGAGCACTAAGAAGGGGTTTTTGGAAATTCGACCTTTAAGGGGGTGAAAAGGGGGTATTTCGTTTGTATGAAAAATCTTATTCCTTGAGTTAATAAACTTGAAACTTGGCTCAAATACTAATCTTGATAAATTATGAACTTCGTAATTTTTGGTTTTTCTAAACTACCCCCACGAGGGGGATTGGGGGGTGTCAAAAAATGTATGGAAGAATTTTAACACGCAGTCCGATTAACTCGATACTCAGTATTTATACTTAAGTCCAAAAATAAAGAATAACCTGTATCAAGGTTTTTCAAAAATCTACCCCGGACGGGGTGAAAAGGGGCTGTCAATATTACAGGGGAGAATTTTACTGCGTAGCTTGATTAACTCGAAAATTGGTATGAATAATCTTTGAGTCAAGGTTTGGAAATATCCTAAACGATTTTTTAAAATTCCACCCCTGTGGAGGTAAAAACCGGGGAAATAGTTTAGATGAAAAATCTTATTCATTTGGTTAATAAACTTGAAACTTGGCACGAATATTTGCCTAAATAAGCAATAAAGTTTCTTACAATTGGTTTTTCAAAACTACCCCTGATGGGATGAGAAGGGGTAATTAGATTTTTAAGAGGAGGATTTTACTGTGTGGCTTGATTAACTCAAAAATTGGTATAAGAAATCTTTGATTTCAGTTATGGAAAAATCCGAAACGATTTTTAGAAATTCCACCCCTGTGGGGGTGAAAAGAGGGGATACAGATTATATGAAAAATCTTGTTCCTTTGGTTAATACACTTGAAACATGGCAATATTTGCCTCAGGAAATAATATAAATTGTCACTCTTAGTTTTTTAAAACAAGTAAGGAACACTAGGACCGTTAGAACAGTAAGGAGCAGTAAGGAAAAATTTTAACGCGCTGTAATATTAACTCAAAACTCGGTACTAATACTTTTTCGGAAGTCGGTGTCTTTGGATCTGTATTTTAGGTTTTTGCCACTGACTTCCGAAATTAAAGTTGTTTTTCACTTTGTAGTGTTTGTTTTGGAAGTCGGTTGTTTTTATTGTTCACTTTTTAGTGGGTCTGTTTGTAATTTATCTGAGTTACAATAGCCTAATGACAACTGCTCATCACCTTTTACAAAACATTGCTTTTCCCGAAGCAGGGACGTTAATTGTTGAGGAGTTCTCTTGGTACTTCACCAACAGCTCCACTTCACCATATGCATTGTGGCGAGCTTCTATTGCTTAGCAATAATTTTAAAGTAATGGAATCGCAACCCGTGAAATACTTATTATTGAGTTGTTCCAGTGGCCATCTTACCATCTGTGGTCTTCGTCATCAGTTCCACTTCACCAAATGTTGCTTTCCGAGAGGAAATGCACAAGCTACTATAAAAAAATACCAAAATCGCTATAGGTGCGCCTATATTGAAGAGTTCCCTCAATTTCTCTAGGATCCCATCATCAGATCCTGACCTGATGACAATGGGACCGCTTGGAATGTATACCCTTTCAAACAAAAAAAGAATTTTCCAAATCGGTCCAGCCGTCTTCGAGTAATCGGGGAACCATAAAAAAAAGATTCCGAAGAACTGAGAACCTCCTCCTGTTTTGAAGTCGGTTAAAAATAATTTATAGCCAGAGTGCATCTCATGACATTTCCAATAGGCCCCAACACTATTCTGATTTCAATGGTACCATTTTCATCACAAGCATTTATTTAAATTTGCTTCGTCATAGTCGTTTAACTATCTTAATCGACATTTGTCTTATCGCCACCCGTACTTATCATTGATGAGTTTCTGTAGCCATCTGTGGTCTTCTTCGTCAGTTCCACTTCACCAAATCATACGTTCTGAATGCAAATGCTTAATTTGTTGACGAAAATACCAAAATCACTATGTGTTTGCCAATAATATTTGAGGATTTTCCTCAATTCCTCATGGATCCTATCATCAGAACTGGATTTGGATAAAAATGGGACCAATCTGGAAGTCCAATCCTTTCAAATAAAAAATATTTGTTAAAATCGGTTAATAAATGACGGAGTAACTGTAACAAACATTAAAAAAAACCATACAACCGAATTAATAACCTCCTCCTTTTCTTGAAGTCGGTTAAAAATAGTAACGAAGTCAGAACTGTGCATTGCATTTATCTAAAAGGAAGTGATTGAACGAGTCTTTTACGCACATTATAGTTTTTAGAATTTTTGTCCGTTTGTTGTTTGTCGGGGTGTATGTTCCGGATTGACGCAAAAACGGTTGATTGAATTTTGAGGAAATTTGGCATACAGATGTTTTAGAACCTGGATTAACACGTAGGGTAGGTATTAATTTGATATATTCCAACATACACGCGGGCGAAGCCGCGGGCAAAAGCTAGTTATTCAATAAGTACCTACCTTATGAGTTTTGTTCCGTAACAGCTTCTATCAAAGATCTTTTGTTTCGCATTTTGGATGGCTTCAGCGTTGTTTATACGGATTTTCTTCTTTGAGAACGCCTCAACTGCAGCAATGTCTTCAGCGCGTTGTTTTTCTTTTTGCTTTTCTTTTAACGCTACACACCCCTGAATAATATACAAGTTAAAGAAATGTTTTTGATCATTCAGGTAAGAAACCGCAGAAACTAACAAAACGATATTATGATAAAAGATTGATATCAGTCGGTAGGTAATGTGTATTAAAGATATAAATTGCATTTTGTCCAAAATTATTGACCTGAAAAGAATTACCTACTCGAAGGACATGGGGTAGATTAATGTTTAAATTGCGAGTGTGCTCAATGCTGACTGCGATAGGTAGGCTACCTTGATGATGATGGGTCAAGTGCATGACTGACTTTTGATATCAATTATTAAATACCTACTTTCCGTTCTCACATAAATAGCTTCAACGGAGTCATACGAACTTCTCAATATTTTTGTATGTAACATACTTGCACAGTATCCGGCCAAGTTTTCATCCATTCCTGCGACTTCTCTATCATAGCTTTCACGTATTCATTCTCCTGTTGCGAAGGTTTCTCTGGAGCGCTGGCTTGCTTCTCCAGTCTGTCCCATTCGCTTCTATGAAAAATTACCGTGCTTGGACCACCTTTAGGATTTTTATAAAAGTATATTTTTGATTGCGTCATGTCTAAAATTGAAGCGTTTGAAATCTATGCAGCTTCGACGTTATTTTCTCATTTCAATTTGAAAATATCTATTTGATTTAGGTACACACGGCTACATCTACATATCAAGCTATACATTTCCAGTATAAGCTGACATCTCATTGCAGCATTGTACTGAAATCCTATACAATGCGAGATTAGCTTATACTGGAAATGTATAGCTTTATATGTAGCCGTGTGAACATGTACTTACCCGGTTAGAACGATCCCTTACGGCCTACGGTATAAGTTTATCCGTTTGGTGCCTTAGTAAACTTCCCCCCCGTACGTAGTAACTTAGACCTTAGTAATGCTTTTTGCCGGTACCTATCCAAATGACTAGGCCTAGGTACCCTCTATCGCACGGAATAGATAAATATCGCATCAATCATTTGATTCCTATTCAATCTGCCTAGCATTTTCCCAACTATGTTGGGGTCGGCTTCCAGTCTAACCGGATGCAGCTGAATACCAGTATTTTACGTGGAGCGACTGCCTATCTGACCTCCACAACCCAGTAACTGGGTAATACGATACCCCTTGGTAAGACTGGTTGTCAGACTTTCGGGCTTCTGACGACCCGTAACGACTGTCAAAGATCTACGAATGACAGCCGGGACCAACGGCTTAACGTGCTTTCCGAGGCACGGA
Source organism: Fissipunctia ypsillon (assembly GCA_947568875.1). Lineage (NCBI taxonomy): Eukaryota > Metazoa > Arthropoda > Insecta > Lepidoptera > Noctuidae > Fissipunctia > Fissipunctia ypsillon. Next base: position 16,419,622 of record OX387660.1, on the reverse strand, counting down.
AGAGTCTCGGTATGTAAAGATGGTCACCCATCCACGGACAACCCCAGCAAGCGTATCTTAACCTGATGGATCGACCCGTGCGGCTGTTATTACTTAGCCACGAGCTCCTCCTCCTCAATCATTTGATTCATATTAATAGTGATTAATATTGCAAGCTTGCTTGTATCGTATTACAGTCACTGATAAGCTGTGCCTACGTATATTTAGGGATTCTCTTCCGAAATATGATTTCACGCGTATATCAATCGACGGTAATGAGATCATTAATGATTAATTTAAATATATTACGTATGATAATTAGATATTTACTACGAACATACATTCTAAACCACTTATCAGCTCGAAAGTTCCAAGAATTCGATTTTAAGATAGTGCAACCTTTTAGGTCAAATGGACAATGGATTGGAACTTATGCATTCATTGACCCCTCTATTAAGAACCTTTGTGGTGTCAGCCACAAAATCCCTTTACGTTGCATGGATGTTCAAAAGCTGTAGACACACGCAAAGCAACAGTGATGGAATTTCAGATATTTCAGTTTTTTTGCTAATGTTTGGTTCCATGATCTGATTTGATCATCATGAGTGTAAAAACGACACAAGAGTCGTACAATTACGGCCGAACACAATAACCTATTTTCAGTAAAAGACAGACCGCTATTGATGGTGACAGTATAATTCTATCTGTCCTTTGTCAGGCCGGTAAGATTCCATAGTCTCTTATAGACTATTGGGACGTTAAAACTATAGATAGATAGGTTTTTCTATCTCCAGTATGCCAAAACTATTGATGGTTCAGCCGTTAGCAAACACGTAGTCGTAGGTAGGATATAGGATTCCGCCATAAATCTATATTTAAACGTAACAGACCTCAGCTAAATCATTACTATGGGTAGGTACTACATGGCCACCACGGGTACATTCGTGCAGGCAAACCACAGTCTCATTTAATCTGACATCAAATGCACATCAGACCTTCATGTGGTTATTTCGGTAAACATTTAGCTCTTTGATATAAAGTTTTATTTCGCGCCGGATAGCGTTAATTAGATTAAATAACAGCCATGCCATGGAGTGGGATAGGAAATTGAGCGGAGCGGTGCTCGGGCGCCATTTGAGCCACCGTGTTGGGCTCATTCGTCAATGTCACCCCACAACGTTGTTTGCAGTATATTTTTGCATAAAAATAACTTATACAGCACTAGGAAATGCCGTGGAAATGATAAATTGTTTAGTCCATGGATGCGGGAAATGTGAATAAGATGTAAAATTTCATAGCTAATATATTTACATGAAATTTTGTTGTTCAGTTATTGGCAGTTAAGATTTAATGAGACCATTAATTACTTTAGCTTAACGTTTATGTTTATTTTCATGGTAACTTACCTACAGGGTAAATGATATTCTAAGATTTATTCAATATTGATTGTTTTCCGGAAACTGGTTCTGCATAATAGGAACATAAGACCAGTAGGTATGAATTTTAACATTTACAATTCTATCAATGACTTTATTACAAATATTATAGTGTCGCCGCAGCATCGTAACGACCACAAAATAATCTCAATCCCAATAATTCCGTATTCAAAATTGTTTCTTCACGTCCATGCAAGTCATAAAAGCTGTACACGTGTCGATATCAGTAACACGATTGTGGAAACGCGTGGAGTGGGACAAATAGACGACAACTAAACAAAACGCTTGCCCCTCGCGATTCTAAGTTCCAACACATGTGAGCTTTGCCCGCTTTGTAACTGTCCTAACTTTTTATGCAAGCCTGGTACCACACCCGGCCATCTATTTCAATTGCATTGCTTGTATGTAGGTTTGAAAAAGTGAGTAATGCGTTGATGTGTGGTCTTGGGTATGAATGGGACCACCCCTTTGCTTGCCGTGAATGTCGTAAAAAATAATATCAAAAGGATATAACTTCGTAAAGGATGTGATATTATGCAATCATCAATCTTCAACCACCCCGCTGCCTCAGCCCTCTGCTTACAAAGATTGGTGGTTAAGACGTGATTCTGGTAAAAACGTGCGACTTACGTTTAGGAGCCGTTTTGGGTCAGATATAAGCATGAACCAGGAGGGGCATATCAGCAAATCACTCACTGATAGACGCTTTGTCTTAGTGTCGAGCACCGAGTGATTTGCTGATATGACTATGACAATCCAAATCAGGTTTTGGGTAAGTAAGGTGCTTTAAGGAGCAGACTTTACCAAATAACATTTTCATAAAATAAACCTCCGAGTTTCGAATCCGTCAGGTACACACACCTCCAATTCGAACGTCTAAGGAATCCATCGCTTTTGAAATAGAAATACGAATAGCAGAGAAATACAAATTGAATTGAGCGCCAATTCCTTACACTTGTATGTTGTGTGTACCTATAGTAGAGGAACTCGGAATTTAAGAGCTGACATTGGTGACAGTACCTACCTACTTCATCGTTAGTTGCTTGTGATTTGATTACTTATAATGAATTCGTACTGATGGTGTCTCAATTAAAGTACGTAAGGTTTTGGGAGAAGTTTACCAGTTCGTAGTTTAGTTTTGATGGTTGTTTAGTTTATAATCGAGGTGAATATAATGATGGCTATTTTATGATTTAGTTCCTAACATATAAGTAATAAGCTATACTGGATGATTTTTTTTACCGTCTCGAAATTTTTACAGGGTGTTCTACCCATGAACATGAACAACTTTCACTATGGGACCAACTATGAGATCACGAAAAAAAAAATCTGCTGTTTCATACATTTTGGTCAAGTAGGTTTGAACTTTTCTATTAAACATTAGATTTTTTTTCGTGATTTCAGAGTTGGTCCCGTAGTGAAAGTTGTTCATATTCATGGGTAGAACACCCTGTAAAAATTTCGAGACGGTAAAAAAATCATCCAGTATAAGTGAGCTCTATTTCTAATTCTAAGTATTTTGTTGACTAGTCTATCCAGATGGGATATTACTTTTGGAATGATAAAAAGCATATTGCTCAAGGAAGATGTAAGAGCCACTTATGACGATAAGTTTACCTACCTACGCTAGTAAGGGTCGGTTTCTTTCCTAATACACCTTTGGCAACACTTATGGCATTTTACCCATTCGTCATAATTTGCATACGTTTCTTGTTTTTCGGGTAACGCGATAGCAATAGGTACAATTTTGTAAAAGCTAGCCTAGATTTTGTGGAATGATTGCTGGTCCCTGCATTCTGGATCTTCCGATTGTGACATTGTGATTGTCATTTTATCGCCTCTTGTTTCGAGTTCTATGAAATTAGCTCGTGACTCGTGTTGCTGTAGAAAAGTTTAGCATCACAAGCTTAGCAATCACCAAGGTACTATCGGCCAAACTTCCGCATGCTCACATTTAATGATAGATCGGCCGGTGACTTGTCCTGCTGGAGGCTCTTCCGGAAGGTCGGGCTTGCGTCCTACCGGAAGGCTTGCGCGAGTCCTGCTAGAAGTACGCACTTTGTATGAAAATTTTGTCCGGTCCTTTCAGCAGTACGGTGACCTTGAAATTGAACTTGCGCTTACCAGAAGTTTTCACCATTTGGTCAGTGCGTTTTAAAATAAAACTAATTTGTTTACGTACTTTCATAATATTAATAATAATAATAGTTGTATTCATACTTAATAAATGTCGAATTATTATTATAGGAGCACATTTATCTAATATTATTTATAGGAAAAGAACTATTTAAAGAACTATAAATCAGACAATTTGGTTTAATAAGCACTTAAATAAATATTGTGCCTGTATAGTTAACAATTAATAAAAATAGGAGTGAGTGACGTGGTACTCACAAAAAAATTAAAACCAGGAAACTAAAAAAATCTTGATTATGCTGAAATACCGAAATGTCGTCGACCGTGCGTTTTCGGTAGGTACCCGGGCGTCGAAATAACTCTCGCGAGCGCGAATGCGCTGCCCCCGTGTATGCTCATGCGCCATTGCCTGCTGATCGAAGGTCAGTTGTGTTTTGCAACCGTTTTTTGCAATGTGAAAGAGACAAAATTCTTCTATTTTTCGTGCAAATTTCAATATTGTACTATATGTTATTACGGTACTGTGATCGGAAAATAAAAGGATCTTGCGTCTTTCCGGAAGTACTTTTAGTCCTGTTGGCAGGATTCCGGGCGATCTATTATTAAGACGATAATCGCATAGAACGGCTCACGACTCGATCGCACGATGCATGCGTTTTGACTAATAAGATGAAGTTTGTTTTTGATTCGATTTGTTGCTAATATTTGTTATTATTTTATGTTACACGTCCTGTACACACACAAATGCATATTGACTCTAATTGGGCGAAACCAGGAAGGGGTGTGGTCTGTCACCCGCTGCGCTTCCGCAGAAATATTTTCTAAACTGAGTTTTGCCGATAGTACCTACCTATCCGCTGTCCAAGGTGTGTGTAGGTAGGTACTTAAGTATCATCTCTTGAGCAGGATTTTATTATTTATATTTCGATTGGTAACACCTCTAAAAAGCAGACTGTAAAACAATAGGTAAATACTTAAACATTATTTGTCTTATGATTTCTTATTAGTTTTACGTTTGAAAATGCAGTAGACAGGACCTAAGCTTATGTAGTCAGTGGCTCCAGTCACTAGTGCGAGCTTTATCAGAAAGCCGTGAGATACGTCTGCGTGACTCGCATGGAAATTTATTCATGAAAGTGTGTTTCTATGCATTGATACCTGAGATCTTTGCAATAAAAACTGTCTTTGTGTGTCATGTATTAATGTATGAGTTTTGTAGAAGTTGCAGTGTGTGTACCTACACCCACTGCCTCCTATGCTACTATTAGTATCGGAGGGATGCTAACAGTACCGGAATAAATTAAACGCCTGTTTAATTATAAATTGAATTGACTACCTCGTTGGTCTAGTGGTCGCAAGCGCTACTGCTGAGTATGAGGTCCTGGGTTCGATTCCCAGGTCGGGCAAAGTGTTATTGGGTTTTTCTATCTGGAATTTCTCAGTTACTGAGAATATGTAGCAGCCCGGGGTCTGGATTTGTGCCCGGTAGATGGCAATAGGCTCGCCTCCTATTACATAGGACTTAACAACATAACTGGCGAAATGTGGGTGTACTATAGGTACCTACACCTCTGCCTAACCCTTCGGGGAAACAAGGCGTGATGTTATGTTATGTTATGTTAATTATAAATTGCGTAATTATTTTGGATCTTTTAGTTTATACATTCGCCAGATTTCATTTCTATGACATCGGCTTGTCAGCGCCGTGAGCCGACTCATTTCTTTTTTATTTATTCTAAATTCGTATCAGCGTTTATCTTATAATTTTATGCCATAGTTATTATAATAACTAGAAAAGGTTGTTTATTTACCAAATAGGTTAAGATCTCTACAGTCCGCTAATTTGTGTCTTTATAAGTTTGTGTCTGAGTCTTTATGGTTTTTTAGTACCTGGATATCTAATCCTAAATTAATTAATTTAGGGCTCTACTTTTGTTAAACTTTGTCAAAGTGAGTAATATATCTACAAGTAGGTAAGTATAAATTCCTCTGAGAGCAATTCGAAATTACTATGTCACCCTATTACGTTTTATAAATTACCTACTGGTTACTAATAAGCTGAATACTTTCGCCCAATAAAACGTAATTATTTTATTTTTTTGCTTTTTCAAGCTGCTTTTGTAAATTATCTTCCTTTTTTAGCTTCGTTGCAGTCGGGTAATTTTGTGGGCTACCTACTTTATCTTTACAGAGGATAGTTTAAAAAAATACTTCATTTTCAGAGGAAACGCAATAAGGTTTCACGAAAGAGTTCTTAATAGAGAACCCAAAAGAAAAAAAAAATGCTTTAAAATTAATTTAAGTCTGCAGTAACAAGTGACGCGGGTGAATTTGTATAATTATTACAGCCGTATTGCCTGGCGCCACTCCACAGCTCAAGTGGACTCGTTAGATATCCGTCCGTTTGTCCTAGCACTTGACTTTCAGCAGGTAACCGCCCGGTGCTAACAAGGATTCCAGCCATTCTTCTGATGCAAGTATTTTTACAAATATATTTCTTTAATAACATTTACTAAGAGAAAACAGAAGAAACAGCAGTCAATTACAGACATGCCATTAAAATGGGTGGAATAAAAAAAACTTACCTCTATTATTTTAAGAAAAACAAAAAATGGCGCTGATACAAAATATTTTTGCATTTTACATGTCATTAAAAAAAAATGTTCACTAATTGCAAATTTTATTATGTTCTAAGCTCATACAATGAAATAATTTAAAAAGACAGTATGAAACGCTGTAAATTATTTACTCACCAACTGTTAGAAATGAATATTTATATTTCTATTACATAAAGTATAATTTCGAACAGCCATAAATCACGTACTTAAACTAAAAAAAAAACTTCGATGCAGTTTATTACCAAGCACTGTAACTGAACAAAATTGGTCACATCTGTGCACTGTTTAAATTAAAAGTAATTTTCTTATGCAGAATTAATTAATGACTAACGAGCTCAATAGGGTTCATCAGGCGGAAGCGTTAGAAAGCGACAGCAATATACACTTACTCATACGAGGGACAAGGACGGAATGTGTAGAAGCTGGAGTTGAATGAATTTATGCCGGTCTATTTAGTAACGCGTCAATTTGGCGCGAGAAAGGTTGTGGGGGAGGTTACTTTGAGAACATAATGAAAAGCGCGCGAATTATTTTATCGTGTAAAGTGTCTGTGGAAAATTAAAGTGAAATAAAAAAAATTGTTTACGTTTTTTTATCTTCTGTTACTTACTTGTTCTGTACTATTGGCGCGAAATTGGTGTTGTGTTGTGAGTTTGTTAATTAGGACCTAGTTATAAGCAGAAAAAAGATTAAGAACAAACAGTACAGATAAGACATGTCCGGGACTAAAATTTGAAGACACGAGAGGGAGATGAAACGAACTATAAATAACCCGAAGATATCAGAAAAAACAACACTAGGCTGATATTGGTAAGTACCTACCCAAAGTACCTACTAATAATAACACCTACAAACAACAAGACTAGGTATAAAAAATATCAAAAGAATCTTAAAATAATCACGATCAATCGATCACTCTATATTATTTTTGACAAAATATTAGTAAAATTCTCGAGCAATCAGTACGGCATCTCTGTGATCTAATTTCCAAAGAAAATGTTCCCTTTGATGTTTTTAATGACAAAATACTTAAATAAATTATATTAAAGAGTTGTTAGATCTAAGATATCTGGATTAGCTACATGTACATTCAGGAAATAGGAGGTATGTTTTCTTATCATGGGTTATTTCAGTCTTTTAATGAGTCTGCAACTTAGGAATTGTTTTGAATACTTTTGATTCGATGTTATTATTTAATTCAGCATTTATAATAAGTAAATTGTTTGAATGGAAGTTTTTTCTGTTTCTTATAACTTAACTAGCACTTTGCCCGCGACTTCGTCCACGTGGATTTCGTATTTTCACCTAAACAATTTAATACCCCCTCTACCCCTTTTAACCGTTAGATTTGAAAAATTAATGATTAAAAGATCCTTTTATTTATTACCAATTTATTGATTAATTTATAGACACCTCCTTACTAATAAACGTTGTATAGCGTCTGTATAGTTAGACAACGCTTTGTCTTCTTCTTTCGAAAGTCAAATTACTGACCACTGAAAGAGAGAATTCGGTGTGTAACTATTCACCTGATATAATACGTTTATTGGTAAGGAGGTTACTATTATTTAATTTATTGATCAAAGGAAAAGTAAAATGGGTGGGGTTGGTGGGTGTACTATAGGTACACTTCTGCCTATCCCTTCGGGAAATACAGGCGTGATGTTATGTTGTGATAAGTAAAATTTTCATATAAACTGTTCCTCCATTTTCACCCCGAAAGAGGCTGTTTTATGAAAAATCTTCAATTATGTGTTTTGTCATTTAATGTTTAGATTACTTTTGACTTAATCCAGACACGCAGTGAAATTCTCCCCCAAAAACTTAAATAACCCCCTTTGCTCGTAGATTTTCGAAATACCCAAAAGCTCATGTCCATATTTTTTGTCAAAAGTAGTTAACATTCTTCCATAGAAACTTTGAAAGAAAGAATAATGTTTATTTGGACACAGTTCGTAAAACATAAAATACAAATAACAAAATTAAAAAGTGAAAATAATGTTTTAACAACAATAATGTGTGCCTCACGGCTGCGCCAAAAAGGTTCATTTCGGTATTAATGCCAGACAGATGCTATCTGACGCTGGATTTCTAAAGAACCTTTGGAGACAAGTGACGGGGAGTACAAAGAGTTTCAACATATCTAATACATATTTTTTATACTTATAAATAAATAAATAAACTGGTAATCAAATATAATTACAGAAACAAAAAAAAAAAACGGAAACAACAAGAACCGTCTCAGCAGAACCTGTTCTTAGCGATTAGACACCCCTTAATCCCCCTTTAGGGGGTAGTTTAGGAAAACACGACAATCTTCATAATTTACTTAAATAAGTATTCGTGTCAATTTTCAAATTATTAACTCAAGGAATAAGATTTTTCATACAAAACGTATCCCCCCTTTTCACCCCCAAAGAGCTTAATTTTTGAAGAATCACTTGTGTTGTTTCCATTATTGACTTGAGGGTATTTTTACCAATTTTTGTGTTAATCAAGCCACGCAGTGAAATCCTCTGCTGTAAAATTTACTACCCCTTTTCACCCCGTTAGGGGTTGATTTACGAAAAACCTCGATACACTTTATTCTTTATTTTCGGTTTTAAGAATAAATACTGAGAATACTGAGAATTTCGAATTAATCGGACCTCGCGTAAAAATTAATTCATACAATCTTTGACACCCGCCAATCCCCGTTTAGGGCGTAGTTTAAAAAACTAAAAATGACAAACTTTTTAATATACTTAGATAAGTGTTCGTGCCAAGTTTCAAGTCTATTAACTCAAGGAGTAAGATTTTTCATACAAACGAAATCCCACCTTTTCTGCCGCTTAAACGTCGACTTTCCAAAAACCCCTTCTTAATGCTTCGCTATATTATAAGAGGAAGCCGTGTGCAAAATTTCACGTTCCTAGACACAGTAGTTTCAGCTGTGCGTTATTATGTCAGTCAGTCAGTTTCTCCTTTTATGTATATAGATTTTAGTTTATAACCTGCGAAACTGTCGCTTATCTTAATTATTATGTTTTTCCTCATACGAGTGAATAACTGTATTCTTTCTTCTTTTTGAGCGAAATAAATGGTCTTAAACCGTAAAATATTGATTAACCTTATCGCATTTTTAACAATAACAAGTTATTATTGTAGAATGTTGTAATTAACTTTTGTTGATTTCTCTTTATGCACAAGTTGTGAAGTCACATGGGATTTTCATTTTTATTAAATTATTTAATACCTAACGTCAATCAATCAATACAGCGTGTTACAGTCAGTTGACTCTCTCATTTGATTTGATCATAGATAAAAGAAACAGCTTTTTTTCACCGATTTCACATAAATCACGGATTTGATTTACTCGTTCATAAATTAATATAGGTAACAAAAAAAACAATCTCATACACTGTAACTTTTCGCTACAAAATAATTTTCTTCTGCAACAAGCACACGTCAACGTGAATTCCTTTGGGTTTTCAATTTTACTTTTAAACTTCAGTCATTAACATACTTACTTTTACGTTTTTTTTTTATGGAGGCAAACGTACTACTTAGTCGTATCTTAGGGAGCAATAAAAAGATAAGTTTCATCGTTGTAATGTGCCAAGCCGGATTCTTGGTACATTTTCTACGATATATTGAAGCAATAAGCTTAATCATAATTTTGTTACAAGAAGCTTAAATGCTTAGTGATATATTAAATCCCTTCTATCAAAATCAACAATAAAATTAAGCTCCATTTTCTAACAGCCACAGCGATAAGCTGTTTAATTTGCATTACGGAAATCCAAGTTTAAATTCCTTTTCCAATGTTTACAGAGGTTGCTATAACATTCTCAAAGACAAACTTGTAGAGTTCTAGACAACACTTTACGGCGTAAAAGCCTAAGTTTAGGTACTTGGAGTTGAGTCCGCGTAGTGCGATAAAGCATTTTTATTTTAGTTTGGTAGATTCACACGGTCCGCCGGTTCTGCTTTGATTTGTGCGAAAAGTTGGGACGAATGTGAACGCAAATGTTCCACGTAGTACATTAATGTGTGCACATGTTAGTGTGGCCGCTTAGATACATGTGTTCTTGTACATTTGTTACAGTCATACGACTGTTTGATACGCCGACTATTTAATTAACATTTGGAATATGGGTCGTACTCATAGACATAGCGCGCTTATTAATTGGGACACGGTTAATTTTTAAAAAATAAGAAAAAAAAAGAACACGGCGGTTATTAACGCCCGCGTTCTTCTTTCAAACGCTGACGACGCGACGCCAGGAAAATGAAAATATTTTTCCGTCGGTGTTCATTAATTTACTAATGATTTCGTTATCCGGTTTGGTCCTTGATGTCACGGATTGTTTCTTTCTTCCGCTCTTTTTGTAACACCTAAGCTTAGTCACTCAAACCTAATACAGGAAAAGGAACGAGCTTATTCCTGTAAATATTTAATTGATTTTTTCTCTCACATCCCTAAAACAAAATAATTTAATTAGACGCGATAATTACTCAAAGGACCACTTACAAAGTTGGCATCATCCTACACAACGTTTACAGACTCATAAAAATGTTCAATTACGCGTGCCGATGTAAACTGCCGAATATCTCTGTTCTCTATTAGGGGACGATGGGGGAATTGCGGACGCGGGGTAAATACGGACTCACATATATCTACTTTATCCCCGCCACCCGCGTCCCGCCGCCGCGATCACGCATTACGTTCCGACATCTTTAGTGTCCTCCAAACATTCCCGACAGGCGGCTGCGCACACGCTTCAAGGTAATTGAATTTTAACATTTTTTGTGATTTTGATGTAATTTTTGATGTTTACTATTTTGAGTGTTATTCAAAAAGATTAAAGTGTCAGTAAAAAGTCATATTTTCTGTCGATTGCGATATTAATGACGAGTAAAAAGTACAATCGTTTGCCTTGATAAATTTTATTAACCTAAAAATTTTGTTATTATACTTTTTCTAACTCGTTTGGGTCAATTGCGGACAAATGGCCTGGGGTAAATACGGACGTCCGTTTTTACCCCATTATTGATCTTAACCTATTTTTTTACGTTATTTTTTGTATATAATAATATTTTTATATTCCAGATGCCTCGAAAATATATTAGGAAAAAAGAACCAGCCTATACCATAGAAACTTTACAAAAAGCTGTGCAAGAAATTAAAGAAAAGAAGACTCCTTTTCGACAGGTGGCAGAGAAGTATGGCATTCCCAGAGCGACCCTTTTCGATCAAGTGCAAAAAGCCTGTGTTAGTACCATGCCAAAAAGAGGTAAGAAGTCAGTATTTAATGAATCTCAAGAAAAAGAACTGGTTGAATTCATATTAAAATCTTGCAAAGCCTTCTTTGGGATAACTATTCCTACCCTAAGAAAAATAGCATTTGATTTTGCCACTGTTAATAACATACCAAATAACTTCAGTAAAGATACCAAAATGGCAGGTATAGATTGGTATTATAATTTTATGGCGAGACACCCCCATATATCACTTCGAAGACCAGAAGCTACTTCAATAAATAGAATCACAGCATTTAATCAAGAAGAAACGGATATATTTTTTGAAAATTTAAAAACACTCATGTTAAAGCACCAATTTAAATCGAATTCAATCTACAATGTTGATGAAACTGGGATTAGTACTGTACAACGAAATTCCAGGATTCTCGCAGCAAAAGGATTAAAACAAGTAGGCAAATGTACCAGCGCAGAACGTGGTTCCTTGACAACAGTTATAAATTGTTTCAATGCTGCAGGCACATACATTCCCCCATTTTTTATATTTAAACGAAAGCGAATGAATGCACTGCTTATGAAGGATAGTAATAGTAACATGGTAGCTTGTGTTTCTGATTCAGGCTGGATAACAGAGTCAATTTTTGTTGATTGGCTTCAACATTTCAAGGCATTTGCAAAACCATCTGCAGATGATCCTATTTTATTAATACTGGACAACCATGAAAGCCACGTTATTTTGAGAGCTCATGAGTTTTGTCGCAAGAATTTTATTCATGTTTTGACGTTACCACCTCACACATCCCATAGAATGCAACCTTTAGATTTAACTTTCCATGGTCCACTAAAAACGGCATATAACAGAGAATGTGAATCCTTCATGGTCAACCATCCAGGCACCAAAATTACGGCATATGATGTTGTAGGCCTTTATACAAAGGCTTTTAATAGAACCACAAGCACTGAAAAAGCTATGAATGGCTTTAAGTCTGCTGGAATTTGTCCAATGGATCAAGATAAATTCAAAAACACCTTTGAAAGTTTTGGGGATATAGTTACATCAGATTCTCTTCTTGAACAACAGATACAAACAAATACTAACAATCCAAGCCAAAATGAGTCTCAGAATGAATCTCAAGTTGACTGTGATGCTGTCAATGAAAATATTTATAATCTAATAGAACCTCAAGAAATATTTCCCAATATTGACGCAAACTTTGAAGATTTAAATGAAACAACACCTACGTCGGCATTAGTGGGCGATGTTAGTGAAACTGGTGCTAATCAAAGTATAACAAGTCAAACTTGTCCATCTCCCTCAGTACCACTTAGTGATGTAGTGCAAGTACCAACCCTAAAACCATCTCGCACAAAACGATTAGTTAAAAAAAAACATTCCATTATTTTTACCAGCACACCGGAAAAAGAAAACTTAGAGCAAAAAGAACAAAAGAAAATAGAAAGGAAGAGAAAGAACCTAGAACAAGAAAAGACCAAAACTTTAAATAAGAAACCAAAAAATACTAAAGAAAAACGACCAAAAGGTTTAAGAAACTTAAATAATTTTGAATGTGAAAAAGAAAATGATGAATATTTCTGCATTTATTGCCAAGAAAAGTATTGTGACCCACCCACCGAAGATTGGATTATGTGTTCAGAATGTAAGAATTGGGCACATGAGAATTGCAGTGCTGGGTCTTCTTCAAGAGGCTACATTTGTGAATTCTGCAAATGAAATGGAACCTCATCCGTAAATACCCCATGTCGTCCGCAATTAACCCAGCAATAGTCCGTATTTACCCCAAGAGCTAAGGGTAATTACGGACAAGAAGGTTTTTGTTTTTCGTTAAAATTTAATTAATGTTGATTGATCTCATATAATAATTAATGTTGATTTGATAGGTTAACAAATATAGTTTAATAATTAATAAAGAAAGACTGATTATTATTAAAAGTTTGAGTTTTATTTATGATTTCGCTTAAGCGTCCGCAATTCCCCCACCTTCCCCTACATTTAATCAAGTGCAACGTACGAGTCTCGGCCGTGTCGTACTTGTAAATGAGAACGCGTCCTAATTAGTCCCAACACGGTGATAAAGGCGGTAATGTGATAAATTAACGACTGTTCCTCTCACCGACTTTGATATCAAAAGCTTACGTTACACTCTGGTAGGGCTCATAAAATACTATGTTTAGACACTAATATGATTTGTTGACGGCCTACTAAATGTGAAGGGTTAATTATAATTTCATGTTGATTTTAATTACGTAATGACACTTTTGTTGGCGACTGTGCTCATGTTTTGCATTTGTAGTAATAAAAATAAAGTGTTTCGCTATGCGCAGTGGATGCGAGTATACTTAATCGAGCATCAATCACGTAGGGATTGCTTGATTTATTGATGCTATTGATTTTATTGGCGATTCGATCGGCGATGACTCAATGTAGGTGTATTGTGATTGTACAGTACTCAAAGTAGATACCCTTCCTATTTATTGCCATCGGATTTTGTGTTCATTGACTAATTTAATGATATGATGAACATTTTCAAGGCAAAGCAGCGGTTTCTTTATCATTTTATGTAAGGTAAAAACATTTTAAAGAGAAGACATACCTAAGTAATGTTACATAGAGCAAACAGTTCACACCGAAAATGTATGTTCCTGAAATAGGAATATATATAACACAAGTAAGTAGATAAGGTCCGGCCGAAAACGTTTTTTTTGGCCGATAACGAAAATGAAATTCTGTCGCGCTCTAAAAATAAGTAACTAATTGTGGAGAAAACAATTCAGCTTAGCAATTTTATTTTCCAGACGTAGAAGAATATTATGAGAAGGATTGTTAAAAAATGGAGACCATTAAAAGTTGCAGCAGATTTCGAAGAAGGCACGCAGATATGCTGAAATCCAGTCTTGTATTCATCGTAGTAACACTGGCCTGTGTGAACTCACAAGGTAAGGAATATTCTTTATGCTGTTAAATATTGTTTATCATTCAGTTAGCCTGTAACTGAAAGATAGATTTTTAAGAAGGGTTTTCAGCTTAGACCATTAGATTAATATTAAATGGTCTAAGGCCTTTAGAGCGAGGTAAAACATAAACAGAAGCCCAATTCCCGTAATTTAAAAACGTTCAAGATCTAGTCGCAATCTCATCTCAGCCACAATCAATGTCAAAAACTTGTCAAAAATGTAGGAAAATTATAGGTATTATTTTTGACATATTGAGACTGAGATCAGACTGTGAACGTTCTTAAAATTACGATAATTGCCCGTCAGGTATCTGAATTCAGCGACAAACAGCAAACGTTTATTTAATCTATATACAATCTATATAAATACAAATAAAAAAAATTGAAGGGTCTGTTTTTGTAATGTCAAAATAACAACTTTTTACTTAATGCATAATGAAAGTATATACGGTACTTAATATAGCAATTTTAAAAATTTTTGTCTGTCTGTATGTCTGTTTGTTCCGGCTAATCTCCGAAACGGCTGGACCGATTTGACGGGACTTTCACTGGCAGATAGCTGATGTTACAAGGAGTAAGTTAGGCTACTTTTATTTTCCACGCGCGTCTCAAAGAGATGTCAGCACTATTGACGGGGTCCACTAGGGCCGACGCCAGCTAGGGTTGCGGGATGTTTGGGTTTTGATTTCCCATCCAAAAAAAGACTGCTTTTATTTTAGAAAAATAATTAGGGTTCCGCGCAAAAAAATGAAAACCCATGAAATTGTGAACAAAAAGTCGGGTTTTTAAAAATCTTTTTACATTTGGTAGCCCAATTCTCGTGGATAGTTAGTTATAGGCTGTTTAATATCACGCTACGACCTTTAGGAGCCGAGCAAAAAAAAAAAGTCAGAAAGAACACTAAGCGAAAACGGGTCGGCGACGAGGGAGTTTTATTAAAATGTGGCTGTTATTTTAGATTATTGTGTATCTTACGACTTCCACGCGAACGAAATCGCGCGGTACAGCTAGTTTTTAAAATATGTAAGTAACAAGGAAAGTGCAAAGGGAGCTACAACAAGTCAGGTAACAAAAATAAAAAGCTTTATCGTGTGTCAACATCGTAATCCTGACTTAAAAAGAAAACTGTGAAAAAGAGTTCCTATTTCATTTCAATAGAGCAAAATTTCTTTTTACAAAAAAAGAACGTCATACGTTCAAATTATGTCACATTGAAATGACATAAGTGCGGCGGAAAAGTGGCGCCAAACTGCACTATTCACTGCACTTTGCTTCCAGTGCAGCGATTCAACTTTTCTCGTAATTTCAACAAGCGTCTCACTTGGAGTTCGATCAGTAAATATCCTTATCACGTTTCTGGTATGAAGAGGAAATTATTAATAGCCCTTTACAACTATATTTTGCGTTGAGTGGCACTACCAGTGTATTATGCGCTTCAAGTGATGTAGATTATAGTAAAGACGTAGCTTTATAGAATATGATGCGATTATCCGGTTTAGCGACACTGTAATCATAGGTATGAACTGAATTATCCTTCCGTAACGGTTTGTGTACACTATCGTCTAGTTTGGTTTTGATAACGCTTTGTTTTCAGAAGCGGCAGGAAAACAGCTATTAATCAAAGACTTAGTGCTGTCTAAACATAGAATGCAGTCAGAGATAAATCTTAACGTTTTTATAAATTACTAGATGTGGCTGCGGTTTCATTCTTTATCATTCTTTTAACTTTTCCAGTCTTCTGAAAACTCAGGGTGTATTTTTTAACATTTCTTTGGCTAATTTTCAATGTGATTCGAAAGTCCAAACCCTTAAAACATGTTTATATTTAGTTACAAATCATTAGGAAGCGTAGTATTAATATTTGAGGCTGATACCTACACATCGTTACAGAAGTCAGTTCCCAAACACATAAAGCAGAATAGAAACGTCCGAATCAAATTTGATTACGGTCCGTTCAAATATTTGTGTTAGGAGCTCCGAGATCCGAAAGCGCGATAGTGTAGAACTAGCCTAGCTATAGTTAGTTCTAGCTACGCTAGATCTAGTATACTTCCTATAATTTGGTTCTAACAAAATCGGGCTCTAGGGGATTGGCTTATTAAACTGGTTTGCCGACAACTTTGTAAACATCTACTGCTTTCTCCCTGTTATTGAAAGTAATTACTTTCGTATCATGCAAAATATAGTCTATTGCATTATAGTTTTGGATTTAATTAAAATTAGTAACTTTAGTAACGTATGTAGGTACTTCGTTCTTTAGTGTAGTGTAGATAATTCTACTTGTGTTAAGAAACTTTAACGAATATTAAAGAAACAAAAGTAATGTCAAATCTCTTTGATGTTTCTCAGAATGCCTGTTACTTCACGTAAAAAGAAATGACAGAACAAGTACCTATTATCAATACATTTATTGCCTGTCTTAATATCATAAATACAATCATTAAACAGCATGGGAACCACAATTTCCAGGTCAAGAACGTCCATTACATTGTGGCTGGTATTCATTCCGATATCTAAATCGTGCAATAACCGGGAGTGATATGAATAAAAGCGGTCGTTAGAGGAAATAGATCAAAAGCTTTATACCGTCATCTGTAACTGTCACAGCTACTTTATTGTGGTCTGGCACCAGCTGTTGTGCTCCAGCCGACTGATCCCTCGCCTTTACAAATAACTTGGGTGCTATAAAACATTCTGTATTCATGTTTCTAATTTTGTTCCAGACATAACAGCTTGCTGTGACAAAGCCGAGGGGACGTGTCGTAGTGTATGTGACAAGGTAGGTAATCTTCATCACTTGACCGCATTTTACAGTGTCGTAGAGCTGCATGTTAAACCTCCGATTTAATCGATCGCATTTTCCCATGTGCTCCGCTGACCGTGTCATATCAGGCACGTTTCGCTTAAGCATGTGGGTATCCTCCGTTAACACGATCACGGACATTCCGCCAACTACCCATCTACACTTCGTCTTTAACCGTTAAATCTTAATCGCACTCCACAAAGATTTCCAATCAAAGTTTTCAGTGGAAAGCTAAATTGACTAATTAAGTAGATTTATTGCTTCCCCAAAACTTTTCGGCCGTCGTATATTTTTATCCGCGTCTGCCGAGGTCATTCAATATTTTGTTCAACATAATGGTATCATACAGAAACCACAAAAGCAACGCGGGTCTTTGAAATCTTTGAGTTCCTTTTATAGTGTCCGTCCGCGGCTTTGATGTAACGTTTCATCTAAAACAAATAAAGAATACGTTGACACCAGTCATCTATGAAATCACCTACGATTTCCTTGGTAGCTTGTCTTCCTGCGTTATTGAAATATTATGCTAAGAAAATTATTCGTGTCGCCGCGTCGATCCTAATCAAGAATCGCGTCACAACGCGCTCTGTTCCGAGAAAGTGCGTCGAGTGAATAAAAGTTAAATTATTAAAGCGCGTAAGAAGAGACGAACGCCGTGCACTAATACATTCGTATTTAATTCCGTCTTGTTAGGGAACACCGCGTGACGGCCGTTTCCTCCCCCGCGACACTGTTTGAATAAGTTACGCGCCACCATCGATACTTTGTTACGTTCATAAACATACTCGATAAACTTTTATGATGATATGCTTAAGATATTCAATATGATAGTGTAAAAGATACTTAAACATGCACATAACATTACTTTGTAACTACAACTTAATTCGTAGAATAAGATAACGTTTTCTACTCTTCATTTCCACGATTCGATAAAAATTTCGTGAACACTCGTTATCCTAGTTGATAATCGATAGATAATGACGCCATAACCCTACTCATCCGGTGATTTGGTACGTCACAACTCAGCGGGGTCGAGACGGAGACAATCTAAATAAAGTGGCTCCTCGTTAAACCAGCTATTAAACGTACTTAACCCCTTGTAAAAGGGCTTTTGACAATTCATTGAGCCGATATAAAACCATATGCTATCTATGAATAGAAAAATAATTAAGGGACAAATAGATCAGGCTGTAATTTGAGGTACATGGAAATGATATTGTTTACCGCGTGTAGGAATGTAATTGGTAGTGGATGACAAGGCAGCGTTATTCAGTGTAATGGCTTAATAACAGCGTCAGCCATTTTGCTGTGGGGGTGGACAGTACAGGGTAATGACATCAAATAGTAGCCGGAATAAAGCTATGCAGTACCTATTTCATGGGGTTTTTCCCCAATTCCCTGAAACAGCACTATTAACGTTAATGTTATGAACCCATAAACTTTTATGTAAATAGCGCGGCTATCTGGTGACAACGAAAGGGATTTTATTAGGTGCAAAGAAGTTGACGGAATTTATGGAGGCATTCAATTAACTCTTGAAATATTGTCAAGTTGTTCTTTCCGTGTTAGTTTAAAATACTAACAGAATCTTCAGAAATGTCTGAAATTGAAGGAAACGGGGCACTTTTTGTAAAAAAGAATGATGTCTTTTAGAATCCTCAGAATTATTTATAATGACAATCCATCCGGTGTGTACCTACAGGATATCACATCACTAAAGAAATATAAAACGTATTATTCACACGAATTTTATTACATGTTTGATTGCGTCTGTGTAAGAACATCTGTAGGGTTTTATAAGACGTTACAATCTCATAAATTGTTGTGGAATTTGTAGTGTGGCAGTGATGAATCTAGCGAGCGTTAGTACTTTACTCGCGACATACAATGAGCTTAGCAAAACATACTGATGCGAAAATTGTAACGAATTCCTGTGTTATCACCAGTCATGCGACGTGTACTATATACTAGGGTGAATCAAAAAGTTCTTGGAATCAATATTAAAGAAATGCAAAAAATGAAACAAAAATATTTTATTTTTCTACATAATCTACCTCCAATGCAATGCATTTAGAATAACGCGTTTCTAACTTTCTTATTCCTTGCGAAAATATTTTTTCTTCTTGACTCTCGAAAAATTCCTCTAGGGCAGTCATAACCGCGCCGCGCGTCATCATTGTGAAATTTAGTTCCACGAATTTCCTCTTTTAATTTTGGGGATATGTGAAAATAACTTGGGGCTAAGTCCGGAGAATATGGTGGGTGGTCAAGGAGATTGAAGCCAGCACAGTGGATTGCGTTGAGCCCAACTTCCGATCGATGAGCAGGAGCGTTATCTTTAAGAAACAACACGCCCAACGTCAGTTTTCCACGACATTTTTCTTTAATCGCTTCACGCACTTCCGAAATTAAATTTGCATAATAGGGTCCAGTAATCGTCTGGCCTTTTGACATGTAATCAATAAATAGGATTCCTTCACTATCCCAGAACATTGAGGCCATAACTTTGCCAGCGGTAGGAGCAACTCGAAATTTCTTAATGGATGGAGAGGATGGTCGTTTCCAAGACGTTTTGTCTCTCAGTTTCAGGATCGAAATGGTGGACCCAAGTTTCATCTATGGTGACAAGGCGACAGCAAAAAATATCCGAATCTCGTTGCTACCTACATTTTGAGATTACGCTTAGAAATTTCCAAACGTCGCTTTTAGTTTTCGTCGGTTAACATTCGTGGCACCCATCTTGCCGACACTTTTCTGAACCCCAGTGAATCAATTAAAATGGATTGAATGCTACCAAATGATCTAAATGCTCTCAGCTAAATGTTTTATAGTTATTCTTCTGTCTTCCAAAACCAGATTCTCAACCTTTTTGACATTTTCTCCGTAACGGAGATTGAAGGCCGCCCAGAACGCGAGTCATCTTTACAGCTTGATCTACCTCTTTTAAATTCAGCCACCCAGTAGGTACGCAACGTAGAATAGGGTATAGCATCATCCCTTAATGTCTGCTGAATGTCCGAAAAATTTCTTTCGTAAACATTTTTTTCTTCACTTTTATTCATAATTTTTCGTTTTTGTGGTGGTGCGAACGAATTGACGAAAACAAGTGACAGTTTGCATAAATATTGTGTGATTGACACTCTTTAATTCGAATATCGAACTTCCCCCAAAAAGGTTTTATATATAAGCACTTTTAAGAACTTTTTGATTCACCCTGGTAGATATGTAACACAACTACGGTAGGATAAGATACAACAATAATAATATTTGATAAAAGTCGGTACTTTATACTTAATATCGTAACATTTGTGTGGCCATCACAAAAGCGTTGTATTTTAAAACAAGGATTGTAAATTTGTCCTTTATGTTAGGTTGTGGCACTGGCAACCCTATAAGCGTAATGGTTTATTCGACCAGTGAACAAGCGAGTTTATTAGATACACGATGCGCAATCTTGTACTTACTGTTAGTATTCATTGAAACTGATGTTATTTATTACACGACTTGTACGTGGTCCATTGACCGAATGAAAAATATATTTTATTAATATTTTCAGCTGTAAATAGCTTTGTTAGAACTGTTTCAGGCGACTAGATCAAAGGCACCGGCTTCTTTGATTCGCGCTGCGAACGGCCTAGGTTGTCACGAGAGTTTTTAAATATGTTTGTACACCATAAATATTTTGACGACGACATGCGCGAAAATGAGAATGAAACAGAAAAAATAATTTATCACCGACATAAAACTGTCACCAAGCTGTCGGTCCTGGATTACGTCAATGTGAATTGATGGTAAGGGCATATGGAGTCAGACAGCCGACAAATGTATAAAAAGGCCTTGTTTTCCGTAATGGTGTTATGGGATAAGTATGTCATCCTCACATTGTCCCATTATGACATGTTCATTAAACTGTGTAATATGTTTTGATTTAGATGCCTGCTGTACGGACAAATTAATGGCCTTTCTTTACGATATTAACTACTCGATTACCATAAATATTCAACAAAGCTGTGCTTGAATGTTCACAACCACTCATGTCGAAGTCAACTCGTCCGCACATTTACATGGTGTATAGGGACCGGGATGCACGTGACGTTTCGTTACAGGGATCGTCAACCGTGACAATCACGCCGCGGTCCCGTCGTATCGGGAATTTGTTAAGCGTGATCGGGATGCCGAGGCCCGGCTGAGGCCGAGTCTGTTGGATGCCGAGCACGTACCCTCAACTTTAGTGGCGTTTACCCGACATTCATGTTGGCTGTCCGCTCGAATAATTTGTAACAGATGTCCAAATAAATGTATGTATGTTTCTTTGGAAAGTACAGTAATAAAACTATGCCGAATTCCCATTGAAAACTATATGGAAACTTACTAAAGTGTATGATGACTTGCTTCCTAATCCGGCTTCAATTATTTTTTATTAACAATTAACAGGCCCGTATGACTAATGAAGTTTCCAGAATAAGTTACCAAGTACTGTCGTAAACTTGAACTCTTAACTGCCAACCTAAAAATGATTATGACACGCAATAAATTACGTAATAAAGTCCCAAAGTAATATCATAATCCGTCGCGCATTCCCCTTCAACTTGAAAGTTGCGAATACAAACAAACAAATATACGTCCGACGGTTCAAAGCGGGTGAAAATAGACTCGTCTGAAATCCTTTCATGTCTGTCCGTCCGTCCCACGTCCGCGACACCGCGACTCTTGGAATACGATACATATCTTATTAAAATTGACACTTAGGAACATTTGAGTTGCTAAAGAGAGGTAGTCAGTCAGCACCAGCAATTAAATCCATATTCGAGTATCTTGACGAAAAACTTATTCCTCATTTTAATCAAATTCTCTTAGAAATCATAACTTCAAAGTTTCATGGGACCTATACCTATAAATATATTATTTAGTTCACGATTTCGCAGCACGGCCAGCTTTCCAATTAAAACTATCAGAACTAGGCAAACTTATTTTCTGCGACAATTCCATTTTAAAATCTATTAGTCGCCTGACACGACGGCGGAATTGCGACAGGGAACAAATTCGTGCCATCAGTATCAAAAATAAGTTGTTCATTATATTCATTAGGAGGAGCATTCGACTGTTGAAGAGTTTTTTGCGTCTTGTAGATATTTATTCTGAGTGGAACAGCAAACTTAGTGAATTTCTGACTCTGGGAAAACGGGACAGTCAGTGAAAATGGAACCTACCGCATTATTGTTGTATCAGACAAGAACATCTCCGGGGGAGGCTGGGAGGGGAAGGGCAATGTCACCAGCTCGTTAATCACTGCTGTCACCGCTCTCGTGACGTCTCCAACGTTTTGGCCAAACTTTATTGCTTCTCCGACAAAAGAGTTTAGTGAAAAAGAACACGTTCCACGTCGTAAATGTCCCCACTGTTTTAAAATAAGAATTCACAAATAAAACATCAACATTACTGTCTACATCTTTGCCTTGCTTGGATATTTTAATAACAAACGGAAAATTCTTCTGAAGTTCGAAAATTCTTCAGTTCGAATATTATGTTTACGAACTGTCTTGGTAGAAAACCACTGATAGTTGGCGCGTTTGAAATACTCGATTCAAAGTCAGTTATTTCCAAAGGAACCGTGTAGGCTGGTATGTAAATCAAGCCATAGGAATGGCATCAAAACTTTACAAAGAAACATCAAAGCTGTGACGATGCCACCGTTTTGATTCCGTCCTTTGATTACTGGTCGAGTTTGTCCCGGGTTTGCTATTTTGGTGCTGTTTGTAGTGTGACGCTGATAAATTGGAAAAATACGAAACAAAAATGTTCGGAATACTCTGAACGGTTTTGTTCATGTTGAACATGGGTGAGCAATTGAAACATACATACGTGTCGTGGCAATTGCATTCGTGACAGCCGGGCACATCAGTAGCCGGCCGCCACGCGCCGTCGGCTTCCCTGTGGCAATAATTACAGGCGGGTAGTTGCTAAACTATTTAGGGCGTCGTTCAGAGTACACTGCGTGCGTCGTTTTATTATGTCAACTGAAAACCCTTTGTGTTTTAATTAGCCCCGAAATGGTACTCGAGATCTTTATTGGGTCCTGTGGTGTTTTAAGATATCATTAGCTGGCAGTTGATTTATTGGCATATTAAATTGATCTATTGATGTGCAGTTTATTGAAGTTGTGACGACTGATGTTGAAGATCTCCGTCGCTCCTTTAGTACTTGTTTTTTGATCTGCGTCTGAATATATTGTCTTCTCTACCCGCTTTGTCTTTAATTATATTATGCTTCGAATATTCAGCCCTGTGCACGTTTGCTTAAACAATCAGGGCTCAATCAATGTGATGTATGCTTGACACCTGGTGTTTACCTGCGATGGGCCGCAAGGTGCCTAATTCACACATCACAGATGGCCTTATCAACCGCCGTTCTCAGGGCATTACACACAATGCGTACTTACCTACTTTCGGTTGTGAGTTTACTCCACTATACATATTTCTCACTAAAGTCCATTTCATCCCTTAGATACCCATGTGATTTGACACACTTTCCCTTTAATTATAAATAGCTTAATAAAGTCGATAGGTACTCCGGTGGTATTCCACCTTATTTAAAGGTTCTTAGGTAAGTTCCAGTAGAACATTGTGGATTAATTAAAGATTTATCTCGACAATAGACTGCGCTAAAGTAAGTGTCGCTTGAATCCATTAATTATTTTCAGAATATTTTTGGTTAAGTGGTGAAAGCATTCGTGAATTTATCTTTAGGAAAATGGAAATTAGGAAAAGAGGAGAGAATGGAACGGAACTGTAATGAAACTAGCTGATTAATAAAAACAAATAATCCGTAGTTGAGACCCTTCCATTACATACAGGAAAAGAAAGTTTAGTTATAGTTGAGCTTGAACGCGAAATAACTGACAATATACAGGTTTCAAAGTTAATGAACACATAAACCGCGAAGTAATCAACACTCACCAGTCAAAAACGAGCAGGGTAACGCGCGAATTCACCGCAAAATGCACTGGTGAGCAGTTAAATTTTATTAGAGCCACTATTATTACGATGTATATGCAGAATGGTTGCCGTGTGTGCGTTCCGAATTCTAATAGATTCATTGTCTTCGCGGTTCCTTGAATGGTGCTATTTGTCACAAAACGTGGGTCGAGGACCTCGATGTTATCAACTCTTCATCAGTAATCATGTGGACCACGCTACCGGACTTCGCATAAATGTTGATCGTCAGATATTTGAGAAGAGTGAGCAAACTGGCAGCCAACAAAGTTCACGGCGAAGTGCAAGGTGACTGAGGAGTCAAACAGGAGGCGGTTTACAAGATATTTCTTTGATTTATGGTCCGATGCAACGTCATCATGGCCGAAAGATACCGATGAGTTGTGTTGGCTGTGCTGTCTTCTAAGCTTGGATACGGACAAACTTTAATTGTTTTCACGCCGAGGTGACAGAAGATTTATGATCACAATATAACCATGCTTATGAGCAATTACGGCAAGAGCAATAAAAGTTGGCATAGACGACTGCATGATTTTATACTCTTGATTAAAATGAAGAAGTATTAATTATCTAAAAATACTAATAGAGAAACAATAAAACGAAATTCAACGGATCAATTTCAGCTGCATATCAAACGAATCACGTCTAACTTTTATAGTTAAAGTAAATATATCCAGGAAGTATAATGTGATGATTGAATACTTGCATAAAACTATCATTCCGACCACGTATGTCACAGGACGTGTCAACTGTCATGGCGTCAATGCCAGCGCAATGATGTCAACTACATCCGATTGTGTCCATGCTAATACCATGGGAGACCACCTTCGTATCATTGTGATACAAACGAGGATTTTTTATTCTCTACCACCATTGACAAATTTTAATGTTCGTTGCGGATTGAATATTAACGTATTTTTTGGACAGCATTTCTGTTATTTTATCATTATTTTTGTGGATCAGACGCTTGTCTGTCGTCTGCGTTTCTGCA
This sequence comes from Fissipunctia ypsillon, assembly GCA_947568875.1. NCBI lineage: Eukaryota > Metazoa > Arthropoda > Insecta > Lepidoptera > Noctuidae > Fissipunctia > Fissipunctia ypsillon. The sequence continues at coordinate 16,394,454 of OX387660.1, read as the reverse complement.
GGCATATTTTGGTCCCTGTTATTCGGAAACCTGGCATTTCATTATTGTCGTATGACGCCATTCCGCGATTAATTCTCTTAATTTGTACTGTTTACTCTTGGCATCCGAATGGGTACTGTAATATATCTGGCTTAGACTGACTTTCAAGAATTTGTCTTTGATCAGCGTGTGATCGATCAATTTCAATTGTAGATGTAATTAAACGCTTACTTAGTTGATTATCTTGCAAAGTAAATTAAACTTTATCTTCCTCATCATCATCATCTCAACCGGCTTTCTTTTCTGTCAATTTCCACAGTTATGTTGTGCTGATCTTTTTGTTAGTAACCCCGTTCTGTCCCGTTCTTAGAAACGACCAGACTGTTTTATATGTTGGTCTTGGTATTGTTAGAAATGAATACTAACTAAAAGTTCCCGTGTCTATTCTACGAGCGTTTAATTGTGTCTGTCACATTAGGAAGTTATATCGGAGTACGGCAGTGAATGCTGCCAACACTCATAGTATGTCGGTTAGAAGTTGTCTACTGTGGCGTGACTCACGTCGACTAAACGATCTACACTTAAAAATAACGTCACGTTTGTACTGTTAATTAATTAAATTGCACGCAAGCGATATAACTGTAAGGTATTGAAACAAAAATGGACATGAAAAAATATTTTTCAGGGTTTCAACACCTCGTCACATTATTCGCGCGAGATGAGAATAAACTGCTCCAAACGAATGGTAGGATGAACCTCAAAGAGCTTAAATTCTTGAGTGGGCGTTTAAATTATGAAATCGCTGACGCTGAGAAGGAAAGGCACTTAATTTGAATTGGCATAGTAATGAGTTAGAACAGGAATACATTAATAAAGCTATGCAATCCTTTCTGCTTATTTCACGAGAGCTACGCAGTCTAGGTACTGATGATATTTATAATAAAATATATGACATTAACATTCAACTTGATGTTGAATACCAATTTGCAGTTCGTCGATTGTCGGAGTATAAACCGTGATTGCAGATTGTGTGGGTTGAATTAGTCTTGTTGGCACCATCTCATTTGTATACAATGATCATTGTTCCGACACTTCACGTGCGAGGCTTGGTACCCACAGTGTGCCCATAGGTTAATCGATGACATTATTCGATACATCGGGGCTTTCAAGACGTAAGGGCCTTTAACGTTAATGTCTTATACCCCCTTTGAGTTCCAAGGTATCATTATGTTATACTGTCACAACTTAATATTTACTCTGTGATCGCTTTGTGACAGCTTGATAGCTGAGAAAAATATATGCATACCGTTTTTATGGCCGTGTCTTCGTGTTTGTATTTTTAAACACTCTTCTCCTTTGCCTTTCGTCACTAAGGAAAATGTCGTAAATTATGCACTCGAAGTTGTCAGCATAGACGATTAACTTATATATGATGGGTGTTTCATTTTTGCAGAACTGTGTCGCTGCGTGGCTTAATAATTATTGTTATTTGGTCCCTAATGTTCTTTACGATTGTGTTTCTAAAAATATTGTGGTTATATTAACAAAATTGTTTTTAAAGACTCTCTCTAGAGTATTTTAAACTTTGTTGTCTTAGACAAAGTGTTGTTGTTCTTTACGAAATAAATGAGACTTTTTAAATAAATTCTCACAATATGAAAAATTCATTATTTTGTGTAGCTTTGAAAGTGTACAGAACTTATTACAATCTTGCCTCCTGAGTCTCCTGACCTTTCATGAACTCGCAGTACTTAGAAGTTGTTCTATTAGTAAAAAATAATTAAACACTCCTTATCAGCAGCCAGACATCGTGTGTGTTTATGTTTGTATGCTCACCTCTACAACCGCTACTGATAACCCTGTAGCGCCGTCTGAGAGATAAAGCGACCCACCAGATGCACATCTCACTTATTTATGCATGTTACTGTGATTTCGTAAGCATCGTGGGGTTATCATTACTTCGAATTAAGTGGACGAATAGTGCTGTTTGTTGACGTGTCAAATTGAGAATTGATGGCATAACGGAATGAACGTTATTTAATCCCACGTGTTGCATGTTTTTAGTGAAGATTACGAAATCAACATTAACGTAACATCGTACAACTAATCTTAAAAATGAATGTGGATGAAAATAACTTTTTATGTTTAACACAAACTAAACAGTCATTTGTCATAGTGACCTAACAAAAACAAACGTTAATTTAACAAAACCAAGCAATGATGTCAACATATTATAAGAATGCCAGTATTTTACAGCAATTAATATTTAATTCGAAACAAACATAGTGAATGAACTTCGACTAAACAAGATAAAATGCAATGAAACAAATCTATTGCCCGCTGCCCAAACTCCTAATTAATAAGGGCAACGAGACACATCTAAATTGATATCGTCGTAACTGGATATTTTAAAAGGGACGTGGTACGACGGTCGTATACTCATGGTGTTGAGCAATGTGTAGCGATGTGTCCGGACATCAATTAATATCATTAAGCGGGTGTAATGCGTGCGATCACAAAACAAAAAGGGAGTCACAGAAAATCTACTTAGTACAAATCTGGATTAGGAAAAAAAGTAGTAGACATTCTGAGCTCACGAAAAAAAATCTGCTGTTTCCTACTATATGTAGGGAACAGCTGATTTTGATATTTTCGGTGGAATATGATTCAAAATAAGGAGCTGAATGCACCCTGTTAGTTTTCGGAGGGCTGTCCCTTACACCCTGCATAATCTATCTATAATTTTTCCGTACATTTATGTTCGCTTATCTCGTCAAAATGTAGAGAAGAACAGCTGATTGTTTTTTCGCGATTTCAGGTTTGCTCCCGTTGTAAAAGTGTTCATAATGACGAGTTCAATGACCCCTTAAGAAGTTGTGCGTTAATTCCGGGACATGTTGTGGATGATTTCGGAAGAGCTTGTTCTTCATTTTGACTGAAGTCATCGTACTTTACAAGTCCTGCGGCCTCAGCATTAAAACAGCAGTAGCTGCATATAGGAAGTGTGCAGTCAAAAAGGAAGTAAGGGGCTCGTGGCTAAGTAATAACAGCCGCACGGGTCGATCGATCAGGTTTAGCTACGCTTGCCACGGTTGGTCCTTGGATGGACTCGGAAAGCACGTTAAGCCGTTGGTCCCGGCTGTCATTCGTGGATCTTTGACAGTCGATACGGGTCGTCAGAAGCCCTGACAACAAGTCTTACCAAGGTGTCGTATTATCCAGTAACTGGGTTGTGGGGGTCAGATAGATAGTCGCTCCATGAAAAATACTGGTATCCAGCTGCATCCGGTTAGACTGGAAGCCGACCTCAACATAGTTGGGAAAAGGCTAGGCAGACGATGAGCTGCATTTAGGAAGTAGCTGAGCTTATGGTACCTATGCGAATTTTCAGATAAAACTGAACGACCCATCCTGAATCTAATGACCAAATCAGATAATATCTAAAGTACTTCCAGCTTGAGCTTTCTGCCCCTTCTTATGTGCTGGTACTACGTCCTTACCGTAGGGAACACGTGTTTATTTGCCACTAACATGCTCTCCGGCAGTTGCGCAACTTTTATTACATCTGATTCGGTGTTAGTAATGTTAGTATTCAATGTTCTAATTATGAGGATGTGAATATATTTTGCGTGATGCTGTAAGTTTATATATTACTTGCGAGGGAAGCAGATGTACTTACATCTGAATGTTGGACGTGTAGTAACTGCTGTACAATTACAAATTGAATTACAATTTTTATTTCCTCCAACAATGTCATAATATCTGAATTCATGACATCAGATGTTGGTTGTTGTTGATTTCAGGAGCATCCGTCTTCTTTTAAGCTTTTTTTTGTTATGTAATAACAGTAATAAGTACTTTTTATTTGGAATTTCAATGTTTGTTTCAGATGTCTTTAGTGGAGATAGCGTCTAATACGTCTACCTTTGAACAATGGGTACCAAACATCTATAGATTTTGCACACCACGTTTAGTAAGTATGCATAGCTTTTAAACATTGAGCCGATTAAATATAACCTATACAAATTTAGTAAGTAGTAGTTGCAGTGTTGTCCTTTAATATTCTGTGAATAAATCTGAAATTGCTTTACCAAAGTCGTTGCGGGACTCCGAGCAGACGATGAATTTGAGCCAAAGCCCACTTTTTCGTACAGTTACTGCCACTATATTTACTCCCATAAGTACAAAGTCTTGTGCTACTATATCTCCAACAACCACAAGATGACGCCAAACCACTTCAAAGCACTTACCAAAAACATTAGCCCGTGAATAAACGTTACCATCAAGTGGGATCGTAGGCGTAAGGTGATACCATCCATTCAAACAATCAGTTTAAGCCGCCATTGAACTCACTCACTGAAATAAATCTTCATTCATTTTTGTCAATAAACCGCCTATCAGTATTGTATTGTAATTGGGGTGGGTATAAAGTTTCCTGCCCTCACAATGCAGTACATGATGTATAGAGTTACTACAAACAATGGTGGACAAGAAAAGAAAAGATAAAAGACGTAATTTGATTTACAAATGATAGGTTGTGTAGGTATTGCTGTGATTTTGGTCTGATGTATTCGTTTTTGTTCTAGATTGAGTTTTGGATATGCATGAACAAGACGATTCAAGGTAGGTAATATTTCTTTATTTCTTGAAATTATTAAAGTATTCTGAATCAAATACATAGATACCAGCATGCTTTGCCCTCCTCGACCATGAACAGGTCATTCCACTTACTTACGTTTAAACTCTTCAAAGCTATGTTGCCACCAAAGCCTTTTCTTCCGTCATCGTTTTCCACTAAATACTTAGATAGTCATCCCATTGTAATTTTAAATTCCATTTTCAAGCAGAAGTGGTGTCCGGCTCCGGTTGGTGGGGCCGCGCGTGTTGCTCATTGGGCCGCCTGACGTCATGCCGGCACGCATGCGCGATGGCTGCCAATGAGAGCGCGCTGGTCGGCGCGGGCGCATGCCGCAGATCTGATGAGATTGCCTTCTTTGACTGTGTGCAAAGGCAGGAGGAGGCTCAGCATTGCTGTTGTGAGTAGTTGATGACAGTTTAAGTACAATACAAAGATGATAAGAGCGAAATGTTGTGACTCGATATTGGTATTTCGGATTTGCTTACCGACAAATTCTTGTTCCATTTAAAAGTAAATGAAATCCATCCATCATTCTAGTCAAGCAGTGACTTTATAATATTTCAGTAAAATGGTTAGTCTAATTCCAAAGGAGATCATGAAAAAGTCATTCGTTTTTTTCCGCCTCAAAGGTGAATCTAAATAATATTTTACTTTGCAGAGATTTCCCAAATAATACATTATGTCCTTCCGTCTTCCCGCAGCGCAGACGCAATCCATGACATGTCACGAAGAGTGTCAGAAAGCGCTATGGCGTCTCGGACAGTCGCGCGTCGACCTGCAGGCCAGAGCAAACGCGTTGCAGTCCTGTGAAGAGTCCCCTGATCTCATGAGGTGTCTGAGAGACCTCACAGATTCTGTCGTTTCTACGGATACCACTAAATGTAGGTAACATAGGATAAACTTTAATATTGTCGCTTTTTCAGCTAAAATCAAATTGCTAATAGGTACGTAATCGCCTTGTCTTGCAGGGTTCTGACCACTAACATTTTTAAATGTTAACGGATTGTTTAACCATTTCCGGACAAGGTCCGGTAATCCGGTTAATTATGGGCAGAGTACAATTTAATAATTTATATAGTGGCCTATCTGGCGCTTATAAAACAAGCTCAATAAATCAAGAGTACCTACTCTAGGATTTCAATAGATTGTTGCTTTTTCTTTTTAAAGAGGTTGTTTTTGGGATTTGAACCTTAACGACTCGTTTGCCAGTTTCCTATATATAAACATTTTCAAAGTATTTATTCTGATCCAGATCTGTCTTGCTGTCGAGAATCAAACAAACAAGAATGCCAGCCGACTTGCGAGCGTGTCCTTCGGAGTAAAGGTGTGTTGCAGGAAATCGTGGAGGCTCTTGAAGTGGACTGTGGAGCCCCCTTCATCCTGGACGGCTTCTGGCAATGCTTCCTGAAGAAAGACGCACCTCCCGAACCCAAGGATCTGATCCCGCATGATATTGCTAAGCTGCATTGCTGTCAAAAGGTGAGGCTTTGACGATTTCGATCAGACAGGATTGGCACATAGACCTATAAGGAACTAATGTTAAACGGCAATATCTCGTTGTCCATCACGTCTACCTCGAATGTGCTCTACGTGTCATTTGTCCATAGAAAATTTTGTCCTAAGCTTGTGTTTTATTAATTTTATTATTTTAAACGTCTTGTCTTCAATTCTTTTATAGTAGGAATAACGAATAAAACAACAATATTTATAGAATTTTTTTGACTGCCTCGTTCGTCTAGTGGTCGCAAGCGCTACTGCTGAGCATGAGGTCCTGGGTTCTATTCCCAGGTCGGGCAAAGTGTAATTGGGTTTTTCTATCTGGAATTTCTCAGTAGCAGACCGGAGTCTGGATTTGTGCCCGGTTCATGGCAATAGGCTCACCCCCTATTACATGGGATTTAAACATAACTGGCGAAATGTGGGTGTGCTATAGATACGCCTCTGCCCAACCCTTCGGGGAAACAGGGCGTGATGTTATGTTTTTTAGAGCTCAATTTAGCTTTGGGATCCATATTTTCTGGTTTTTCGAACGTTACGTGTCCTTGATCCACTAGGGGATCAAACTTCGCCTTCGCGAAATTCTCCAACATGTTCTGATTTCTTTAGCGAAGTGTATTATGTGCCAAAGAAGTACCTATTGCCCAAAGTAAATACGACGCAAACTTTGTTTCAGGCCGTGACAATAAACTGTCGAAGATTATGTTTCGAGACGTTCAACTCTGGCTGGCAAACTAACTGGCAGAAGTTTTACTCGGAATGTTTGGGCGATCCCCAGGAGATCACACTCTCGGAGTGTATGGATGATGGTATGTTTTGTTTGGAATCTTTAATACACTTTACCAATCTCAAACCGTATAGGCTGTGGAATGCAATTATTTAATTTTAACCGACTTCAAAAAAGAAGGAGGTTCTCAGTTCGTCGGAATCTTTTTTTTTAATGTAGGTATGGGCCCCGATTACTCGAATATGGCTGGACCGATTTACAAAATTCTTTTTTTGTTTGAAAGAGTATCCATCCTAGGTGGTCCCATAATTTTTTTATTAACTTTGCTTGGGTAGTTCTTGAGTTAGCTTAATACGTTTTTTTTCCCACTTAGTATACTTAGTATCTGTCATTGTAATTTACTTATCTGGTATTCGTATTTGTGTGGGGTAGGTGCCATAACTAAAAAGTGAAAAATAAAAACTTTTTTACAAAAAAAAATCTACCGACTTCAAAAAAAAAACATTACTAAGTGAAAAATAACTTTAATTTTGGAAGTACAAAATAAAAACAAATAATTAAATTTAATTAAAGTTTTTTTTCACTTTGTAGTGTTTTTATTAGAAGTCGTTGTTTTTTTTTAAAAGTTTTTTGTGATTTAACCAGACATAAATAATATCCCGTATGTCCTCGTAGTAGTAAAAGGTGACTAAGGGATTAAGGTCTGAAGGACGGGTAGCGGGAACATTCCATAATTTGTAATCGTAAATATGCGGATGTATCCATTTTTCCTTCGCTACTGTTAATTATAACGATATATCTTCATTTCTAATTATTTTAAGCATATAGCCATTACCTGAGCGTAATTATCTTCAAACTTGACAGATATTGCGACTAATGTAAGTGATAACACTGTACCTGTCAAGACCTTAATACGATCCTCGATCTTTCAAACACACTGGAGTGTCCGCCATATTTCTTGTATTTACACATGCTGCAGCTAGAAAAACATGCTAAATTGCTGGCATCCATATTAATGTGGCATTCCCGCGCCTTGATGAGACGATGCGTCGACCATGCAGATTAGGGCAGCTGACTAGAATATGCCTTTCTGATTACCTCAGCGCTTTACCGGTGACTGTCGGTACTCTAGAGATTCTTTGTGTTTTAAACAGCGTGAGATTTGTAATAATTGCATCATCAGTTTAGAAATATCGATTGCGGTTCTTGGATTTCTAGTAAGATGAGCCCATAGAATTTTCCTTAGTATTTTTAATTTTCGGATACAGACATCGTTTTCGTCTTTCTGCCAGTAATAAGTAAAATGGGTGCGTTTAAGAACTTCGCGAATGATGATACTGGCTTATGGTACTGGGCTGGGTGGAAGACAAACGCGCTCTAGGCAGAGCATCGGCAAGATGGTCAGACGCGATCATGAAGGCTGTTGGAGACAGCATTTACCTTGCGGTCCACACTGCACAAGACCGCACAGCTTGGAGACGCGTCGTATGTGGTCGCTCAGCATTAAGGGAACGACGAAGAAGAAGAAGAATGATGATAGGCACTCCCTGGAAAGTTCTACAACCATCATGGTGTAAATTGGTTCACAGATTTAAAATAAAAATTAGAGTCGTTTTTGCTGTTTTTAAACAAATACCTACTGGTTTTTATCGTCTTTCAAATCAGCTTGTAACTTTCTACTACTGAAAAAATCCCATAATCTGTCCTCAAGTCCTATTTTGTCCTATTTTTCAAGGAAATTCCTTGAAAAATATATTCATAGTCTCTACAGAGAATCCAATGTTTCTGGCGTCATATCATTTACAGAAGTGTCAAGCTTCATTTCCCTTTTCTTTCAATTTGCAGTGGACGCGCCATGTTCCCTCGGCTGCGCTGGTCTGACGTACTGCAGTCAACTGAACAGTCGTCCGACCACTCTGTTCAGATCGTGTACTGCGCAGGCAGACCTCGAGGCACATCTAGCTGTCGCCGAGCAGAAGGGAAGTGGGTAAGATTGTAGTAAATCTGACAATTTTACAAGACACTTTTCCATGATAAATTAACTGAAAAAACCAACTTGTTAAATCTACTGTAATGTCTCATAGCTCTTGCATTTGTTTGAAATATTTAACCACAACTAGTCAATACATGGTGTATCAGAAAAGTGTGGTTGAATTTAAGGGTGTGGTACAAACCATCAAACTGAACAAGTTTCTCCATGGGACCAACATCGTAATCGAGAAAAAATTATCAGCCGTCCCATATTTTGGATCGAGTAGGTATTGAAGCTTTGTACGGGATAGCAGATATTTTTTTCTCGATTACGATGTTGGTCCCGTGGAGAAACTTGTTCAGTTTCATGGTCTGTACCACACCCTTAAATTTGACCACACCTTTCTGATGCACCCTATACTGTGTATAATAATATATTCCTGATTTAAGAGTGATAGATAGAAAAAAAAATGTTTTATATCGGTACTTATTCAATCCTATCCTCTTAATACTGGCAGATTATGTATATGTTCCTGAAGTTTAAAAAAAAAACTTTCAATAGTATATAAATCTGTTGAAATTTTTGGCTTTATGAAATGGAGAAAGTATATAACTCATTTATTATGTTACAGAGTTCTGATAATATCCGGTATGGAGTTGCCTCTGAAGAACTCAACTCAGTGTCCCATTGATATTTGGAAGAGCGTCGCGTGCGCGTTACACGTTAAACCTTGCACTGCCAAGGTGAGTGAAATTGCTTTACAAAGCGTAACTTCCAAGATTTGAAAAGTGAACGAGGATTGTGATAAAGTGATGGTTAAGGGTGCCCATCACTGTGTGTGTTAACCACTTTATGCTTTCGCATTCGGGCAAGTACTGATTTGACTTTTTTTTTATCAAACACGCAGTCTGGTGATCTAGCCTGGTTGCATGTTTCCTTTTCCGTGTTCAGTAGACGACAGTGCCGTCCCGAAACACGCACGGGTATGTAGATCTTAAAATTCCACCAAAGCAGTGTTCATTTGAACGCCAATAACGCACGGTTTTGAAATGATATTAAATCTCCTAATTCGTGTCAATTTCGAGCCAAACTTCAAATCAAATCAAAATCGTTTATTTGCATAAAATGTGGTGGGTACAAAAGATGTTAATATTCAGTGCAAAGACACATTCCGCCATGTTGTAATGGCATGCAAATGTTTAAGGCATGTTACAGTCCAATTAATAAAGAGATTAATAACAATTTTAGGTATTAAATTCGAGTTTTAGCGTTAAGAATTCTATGAACGAAAAGAACAATTTATTCAAGTCAATACTAATTTGAATTACATTTTTTTTAACACACATTATACAGGGTGTAAGGAACAGCCTTCCGCAAACTAACAGGGTGCATTCAGCTCCTTATTTTGAATCATATTCCACCGGAAATATTCTCGGGAAATTTTTAATTTTATTATCGTATTTTCAGTTACTATTCCTTTACTTCAATATAAATTTAAATTCTCTGTACACAGCACTCCATTTATGTGAATAAAACAGCTAAAATAAAGAAAAAAGCAATGGATGTTGAAATACTCGGCGGCCGCGGCCGAAGGCTCGCTGCGCTGCCGTTCGCTACACGCGTTTTGCCACGGTAGCGATACATTGCGTGTGAGGAAATAAAACAAATCTGATTTATTGGATTCTTAGGATGCGTTTCCACTGAAGCAGAGACGAGCGGAGCTGAGCGGAGACGTGCAGGAATCGTCCAATCACAAACGAGACGAGAGACGCGATGACGATTTCAACTATTGTGATTGGTTGATTCACGCACATCTCCGCTCAACACCGCTCGTCTCCGCTTCAGTGGAAACGCACCCTTATAACGTTCCTGAAAAAAATTCATGTAGGTACCGGTCATCTTAGTATAATATACTGAATTCACCCCATCAGTCTGCGGAGGGCTGTCCCTTACACCCTGTATATTTAATCAATAGTAAGGTAAGTAACTTTCCAAGCTGCGGGCAAATTGGTTCTCAATTCTCATTCTTTGTGAGTAGAGGCGTTTAACATTACCAGCGCGCAGCGACCCCACTTTATTTAGCACCCTGCCTTGAAAAAGTTAGGTTTTCTTTTAACAAAATAGGAGATACTTTGTCGACAAAAGAAAAGCTACAGCATCAGAAGAATAGAGGATACTAGAGCGAGTGAAGCGAGCACAAAAATTTTAACAACCTATATTTAGCATGTGTAGGGGCCCCCAACTACAAACTGCCTTTTACTTACCTACATACTGAACATATTTTGGCATTGTTTGGGATTTGATTTCTCGAGTTTTGACCCTTATTCCGCCAGTGGACACAGGCATAGACACAGCCATAATCTTTCACGTTGGCCTAGTGCGGGTTGGTGGATAGAAGCGTTTGCCTTGGAGAAAAATAGCTATAATCTGACTTTCTAATCCCGTTCATCTCTTTCCAGGGTCACAGCAGCCTGCTGTGCGCTGAAGAGTGTGCAAGCTTAGTCTCTTCGTGCGTGGAATGGTCTCGAGCTCCACCCACACTGACGGCGCGCGCGTTGTGTGCCAGACTGACCCCGACCGACACCAACGCGCCCTGCGTTCCTCTACATCAGTTCATGTCTCCTAGTAAGTTGTCAAATAACTCTGTATTTTTTTCCTCTTCATCTTCGTGTGTGGTTCGGCTCCAGACTTTACGTAGCATAAGATTTTCTTTGATAACACTACTGTATGGATTATCTGTGGTCTGAATTAAAGGTTTCACGACCGATACCAAATGGTGATGGGGAAGTTTACACAATCTTAAGTAGCATGTTTCTATCTGTAGTGCGGGTAGTGATGGCTTGTCACGGTTGGTACTGAACATTTTGTCTCTACAAGATGTAACATAACGACGAGTTTGACGAGTTATACTCGTAAATGCGAACATAAATGTAGGAGCAGCTGATTTTTTTTCGCTATTTCAGGTTTGGTCCCATTGTAAAAGTTGTTCATAATGATGAGTACAATGACCCCTTAAGAGGTTGTGCGTTAATTATGTTTCACCTTGTACAAACAGTTTTACATCACAACGTCGTATTTTTATTCCACATTTTTTCGGTGAACTAATCCAGCCTATTTTAACCACTGGTCACCCTTCTAGCTATTTTATGCCACAACCTGATTAATGTTCTGTTTATGGAAGTGATGTTAGCGAAAGGCACGCCGCTGGTTGCATAGATTTTTGTGACAGCGAACATCTATGAAGCTGACTTATTTATTTATTAAAAAAGAAACACAGCCACATCACATACATTGAATTTATCTTAATAACTAAAGGATTGTACACGACAATAACGGCGTAGGTACATAGCATTCATTACAATATCTTGCTGCCTTGTTTAATATACTAAACTAAAATAAACTAAAACTCATACAGACTAACGTAAATAAGACGAGTAACAAACAAAAACAAAAAAGTTAAGAAATAAAAATTAAAAACAACTTGACAAGGATAGCGTGATTTTCTTTCTGAATCCCGGTAGCTTGTCGCTGAATATATATAAGTCAGTGTTTAAGTAAGGGTTTAATATAGTATTATTGTATTTGTTGCTCATTCGTATAACTAGAAACTGTAAACCTAGATTAGTTTTTACAAAAGGTAAAAACGTCCAGCGCAAAAACCAGCGGGGCTGAAGTTCGTTCCTTGAGAGAGGCCATGGTAGAGCGGACAGATTTGACCTTAAGCCTTGTCTCCCAGTGGAGTGATGATAATCTGGTCTCTTTTAATGCCACCAAAACACAGGCGTGTCTTTTTACCGCTAAAAGGAATCGTTTCGATCAAACTCCTACTTTTCGGGGTACCTACATCTGTTCCTGTAACTGATTGGCTCGTGTTCCTAGGCATGGAATTGACATCATGCCTCAACTTCGGTGCCACCATCGAGTACGAAGCCTAAACTGCGGCCAAGAAATTGGGCATCCTAAATAGGGTGAAGCGATACTTTACGCCTGGACAGCTTTTAATTCTCTACAAAGCGCAAGTCCGATCCTGCATGGAGTATTGCAGCCACCTTTGGGATGGCTCGGCCAAATACCAACTTGCCGCGTTTGACTCGGTGGAACGCAGAGCTAAGAGGCTTATTGGCGACGTAAGGCTGGTGGTTGCCAAGCTTCACAGCTTGGCTCATCGCCGCAAGGTTGCCAGCTTGATGGTCTTCTACAGATTATACTTCGGGGAGTGTGCTCAAGAACTCTACGACCTCATTCCGCCGGCCCCCTTCTATCAGCGGACATCTAGACGCACTGCAGGTTACCATCCTTACCTAGTTGCTATCCCACCAATTCGCACTAAGCGTTTCCAAATGTCTTTTGTAATGCGCATAGCAAAGGAGTGGAACTCTCTGCCTGCGTCTGTGTTTTCGAACGTATACAACCCCGATCTCTTCAAAGTGAGAGTGAACAGGCTTCTTCTGGGTAAGCTCGCCCCATCGTCGACTTTGTCTCTGTCATCTCTGACCTAGACTAGAGTCAAGAGCAAACCTATCTCAAATAAAAAATAAAAAAAAAACGTAAGTTTAAGTATAAGTAAGATGTAAAACTGGATTTTTAATTGTTATACTTGATCTTTCCAGGTACAGAAGCTCCATTGCTATCAGCGAGGGAGGTAGTGACGTCACCGTGTTCAGGCTCTCCATGCAGCTCGCCACAGACGTGCGTCATCAACAGGAACTGTCTGCACGGCGGCGCCTGTCCGCGGTACTACTGCGTCGATGGCTGCCCGCTCGGTAACAAATTAAGCACTGAAAACGGCAAATTGCTACCATCGCGACGGAATTATACTGGGCAAATCAAATGGTTTTTTTTAGCGCTACCTGATTTTTACAAAGAGCCAATTATGATCCTATTACTGCGCGATCCGTATCGTACCGTTATCCGTCACCTATAACTGCGCGACCGATCCTTGGCAACGGATCATTTTGTATCGATCTTAAACTCAAAAATATCGTAGCTTTAATTAGAGAATGTGAAAAAAAATCATCATACACTATTTCATTTGCAAAGTGCATATTGACTTCATTAATACGAGATCTCGCCATAGAAATTAAAAAAAAATGGGAAGCGCAAACAGTTCATATTATCCCCATTATTCTTTCTTCTTCAGGTTTAATACCAAAATCTTTCATACAAAGCCTTAACGCCCTACAGATGTGTGTGTCCCACACACTTTACATGCTCCAAAAACTCACCTGTCACATCACCCGAAGGATCCTGACTTCTTCAACACTGTCATCCACCTTCTCTATATAAATTTCGCCTAACATACTTGGTACCAGCTTGTGTGTAAGGTTTCTTAACCTCTCTTATATGAGAAGAAACTCATAGAACTAATAAAAATTAAGCTCAAAAACTAAAACCCGACTACTGAAAAATCACGCTCTATAAAGTATGAAAAAATAATATATTCCCATCTGAAATTGTTATGTACAAACTATTCAATATTTATCGTCTATAAATAAACAACTTACCCGTAATATACTTTATTGTATTTAATACATTATTCAATGTAATGTAATGTTCAGAGGATAGCTGTGGTCGTTGTTTAACGTGACGTCATATAACCTATAACTAGCGGCCGACCAAGACGCTTCCAACCTCATTCAGTCAAATTATGATAAGTTGTTTAGAAGTTACGAGGGAACAGATGAACATACATACATACCGGTCAAAATCATAACCCTCCTTTTTGCTTCGCCATAGTCGGGTAAAAATAATAATTGATTGCGCTACGCTTAAACATTGTTTTCTCCTGCAGGAGACAGTTCTTCACAAATAGTACCAGTTGGTTCGTGGGTGCGGGTGCCCATGCCATCCTCCCTTCATAAGGCGTGCTTCAAGATCTGTCGCTGTGGGCACAAGGGACTGATGGAATGTCAACCTTTACCGTGTGTTGAATTGGAGAACTGTCAGCTACATGACAGAGAAGTTATGCAAGGTAAGACGCTTAAGTATGGAATAACTTAAACAATGCATGGCGTTTGGTGCAGTTGATCATAATTTAACCGTTTCGGAATTTATTAGTTTGGTAGTGGACATAAAGGACTCGCAATAGTGTCAATCTTACATTCATTTTTCCTACTGGCGTACAGGGCCTTACTAATCTACAATAAAAAGTACCTACCTACAAAAGAAGAAACGCCATCTGTGTAATGTGTATTGTTACGCTGTAACCGTGCGGCCCGTGATAATAGCTTAACAACACAGATGGCGTGCGTGTCAATGCGGTTATTACTGTGTTGTTATACGCTTTTATGTTTTTGGCATGGCTATGATTTGTATTTGGTTCTTAGCATTAATAGAAGTATACAACATGTCCCAGAATTAACGCTCAACCTCTTAAGAGGCCATTGTACTCATCATTATGAACAACTTTTACTATGGGACCAAACCTGAACTCGCGAAAAAAAATCAGCTGTTCCCTACATTTTGACGAGTTATTCGAACATAAATGTACGGAAAAATTATAGATAGATTATATAGATACTTATCTAGATATAGATAGATTCTTTTCTATTTTGTGAATGTGACAACGTGGTAGGCCTACCTAGTAGACTGTAGAATTGTTGACCATTTTCTATTTAGTTAAGTACCTGGTACTTGTTGAAAGGCCTACACTGTCCTTCCATATCTGTTAACACTGTTTGAAATTATTGTAAAAGCCAATTTTTTTTAAAGTTACCGTGGAGTTTATTACCGGTTTTTCTCCATAGAAAACGACCAGTTGGAACCGTGCACCTAGCTTCTGACGTTTTATAAGTGCCCATGTAGGTTTATGTGAAATAAAATATTTTGAATTTGATTTTTTGATTTCCCATCGCCAAAAATGACGAACTTATATACTTACATGTAAACTTTCACCCCCTTTAGGGGATGTTTAACCCTTTTTGGGGATGAATTTTCAAAAAGCCTTCCTCAGTGCTCCCCTTCGTAATGCAAAATTGCATAGTTCTAGACCCAGCGGCTTAGGTTATGTTGTCAGTCAGTGAATTAATTTATGATTTAATTAAGTAGATGATTTTTTGATTTGGTGTATATTATCCTGCAGGTGAAAAGTACTACATGGAGTGCAACGCGTGCGCGTGCCGCGGCGGCGAGCGCGTGTGCGCGCGCCGTGCCTGCGCACGCGCCGCGTCACTGCCGTGCTACTGCCCGCCGCACCACCTGCCCGTGCGCGCTCGGCACACGCCCTATCCTAACGCTTGTCTCGCCAAGTTAGTATTTATTTATAATAAGCACACCAACAGTAGGTACTGTCACTTACGTATGTATGACATAATGTAAGTTAGACACAGTGTGCGCTATACAATTTATAACTTGACGATATTATTATGGACGTCCGCGTCCACGTTCATAAAATGTATGGAAATACGTGCACGTTACAACGTTATCGTAGACGTCTTCATTTATTTCCATACAATTTACTTGCCTGTGTTATCGTGATGCCGTGACGTGGACTTCCACGATAATATCGTCATGTTGGAAATTATATGGCGCACATTGTCTACAACTTACAATATGTCAATGTCATGCATGCACGTAAGGGAAGTACTGTGTGTGGCTCAACTCAGAACTTATGGAGCTTAACGACTCGACGACGTGACACCTAGCTTTAAAGGTGTTACTAATGAAAGTGGTGTAAATAAGTAATTTAGATATAGTGGAACGGTTAGACACAAATACACAATACTGTTTTGCTTCAAATTAATTATAATGACCGAAGTGGGAAATAAACTACATTGTTTATGAGATCCTCAAACATCTTTGCTAATTGTGATATAACAGAGATTGGTCTATAGTTAAAATAAGACTTTAAAATAAGACTAAAATAAGACTTTTAGAAAATCATACTTTTTTGACATCACATCTATGAAGTTTCGCTAGTAAAAATTTGAAAGTGTATAATGATAATTTACAATAAATCCCTTAAAGAAAGCACATTTCCCGATTTCTGGAAAATCTCACAGATTGTTCCCATACATAAATCTGGTAGAATTAATGACGTTATTAATTGATTAATCGCTAACATTATTGGATAGGTCAATGTGGCGTTGCTTGGGGAAGGCCTATGACTAGCAGTGAACTTCTTTCGGCTGATATGATGAATCGCTAACAACAAGAAACTTCCTTCATTTTATTTAACTGAACATATTCTATATTCCAGGTGTGCAGGCGCCTCTGATGGCGAGATAGAGTTCGGCACAAGTTCTCCGTGCGCAGGCGCCACGTGCGGGCGGCGCCACGTGTGCATGCCGGCGCCCAACGTGTGTCTGTCACGCCTGCAGACCTCCTGCCCGCAGTACTACTGTGGTATGTATCATAAAGTGACATCTATACGAGAGCATAATGAACTATGCAGTCTGGTAGCGAATCAACAAGAGAAAATGGCGCCTCTGTAGCACGGGATGTGTATGACATGTTCTAAATCACGCAAGCAAAGTTTGACGAACCCAATGCCCGACTTTAACGATTTCTTTCTTATGGCTGCTAAGGCAATATATTGTTGCCGATAGCAATATAATCCCTTTATAAAACTTTGTGTCCAACTGAAAATGACCATGACATATTAAAATTTCTCTTTTTCCTAGTCCGTTTAATCATGTTAACTATCATGAATCTTAATCTTTGTCTAAGGTTAACCTAACCTATGCTATTACATATACAATATACTATCATAACCTCAACTTAATATCTATTTTCCAGTAAGCACAGTGAACTGTAACTCCCAGCCGGGCATGCCAGTGTGTGACACAGATGCTCGCACTCACACCAACCCGTGTCACCTAGTCATGAGCGGACGGAAGTTCGCCTACTGGGGCGTCTGTCTTGAAGGATGTTCTGCTGTGAGTACAATATGTTAGCTCTAGGTGCCAGGCAGTTGGCAGTTCCTGGTTGGAGCTCAAATTTTGACCACTGACATATTTTTAAGTTATCTTGCAAAGTGTTCTGAAAATAAATGTTTACTAAAGTCCTTTGTAATAGAAGTGTGATCAAGTATTCGCAAGGAGATTGAATCCACTACGCCTCATTCTTAGGATCAGTCGCACTTGGAGTCGAATTAGTGTCACTCGTAAACACTTTTAGCTGGAGTCCTGGGGCCTAAACAAAGCAGGGGGCCAAGTCAACCTTTGCAAAATGGTATCGCCATTAAGAGTTTTTGTATGGAAAATTCGCTCCCTGCTTTGTTACTGTAAAATGCTCTCTGGGATTATGCTAAGAGCCTGTGAACTATAAAATCAAGTCATTTTCTGCGATTACCAATGCCGTTGCTTAGCGAGGTCTCACTGTCTTTTAAATAATGAAACAAACATTTTCATTACCATTATATTTTCAGGCTGGTCCAGTATGCGGTGTGAACGGAGTCTCTTATATCTCAGAATGCGCTGCTTGGTCAGAATACGTGAGCGTAGACTACGCAGGCCCTTGCCTCGCCGTAGGCCCAATATCAGATCTTATGGAACCAAAGTGTGCCTTGATTGACAGAATAATCTGCTCTCCACTGAAGAAGCCAAACTGCCTCGGATTCACCGCCCCTGGAGCCTGTTGTCCAAAATGTGGAGGAGCTCTAAGAATATTGTATTCGAAGAAACAAATCGATAGAGCGTTATACGGAACGAATATTTCCGCTACAGTTATAAATCTGAACAATATTTTGAAAGCTCTAGAAAGACATGTCAAGATAGCCGAGTGTGCTCTCAGAGGATACCTCACTATTGAAATGGAAATATTTATCACAGTTGAAACTATGCTGGACAATCCAACAGATTTACAACTGAATGTGTGTATCTTAGAAGCTGAGAAGATAGCAGACATGATTAACAGAGAGAGTGTGTTGATAACTAGTGATTTAGGTTTAAGTTCGTTATCGTATGCGCTGACTGTACATACGTATCCCACACAAGGTGCAAATACTATAAGTCTATCCATAGGTGCTTTATTAGCAAGTTTAAGTATCTACGTTTTAAGGTAGGCATTTTGTATAGCATTATTATGTAAATTTGTACAGTAGCTGTAAATATTGAATGTTATAAATAGTAACTTAGTGCCATCGTTAGAAACGTATACAAAGAATTCAGAGATTATTATGCTTTGGTTTGCTTTAAAATCAGGCGCAAATTATTTAGTCATATTCATCACGTGAGTTCGTTGTGCCATCGTAGTTGTAATGAGATTAATGTCTTTGACTTTTACAAATAATGCATGATAGACTGCAACAAGCATTTTTATAACATTTTTACAAAAGACATTTTTATAAAGTACTCGTAGTCCTTAAACCAAATATGTATTACAATTATTACTTTGTTATTAATTTTTAGATGTTTAGCTATTTTGAAAATGTGAATACTGTTTACAAGCTTAAAGATTATTGAAATAAAAACACCATTATTATACATAGATTTTATTTACCTAAATTATTACTCGTTACGCTATTGTCATCATTAGATATTTGCTCTAAGGGTCAGTTCAAACCGAAACGTGACGTAGCGTGACGCTGCGCTTAATTTTTAAGATACCGACACAATATCGATCTTATTTATATGTGTATCTTATATACAGGAAATGGTACCATTACAGTGCGAGCGTGAACGCGTGTCGAAGTACGCTGAGATGTGCTGTGCTGCACAGCGCGACTTACCTTATTGTGTAGTAAATAAGTTCGATTTTGGATCGCGATCTAAAAAAGTGCGCGCAGCGTCTCGTCGTTTCATGTCTCGGTGTGTAAATTGACCCTAAGATCTTATGAAATGGGTTAGAAAAACCACTACAATGTCGTCGAAGTAGTCAAAAACATATTGCAAATCAGTACTATGGGCAAATTACTCTTTGTTATAGAAAATAATATAAATATTTATTACGCTCTACCTACATTAAAAAATAGGCAGATCATTTTGTTATTTAACTTTAACGTAACAACGATGATGTGACAACCTATTGTGAAGTAGTACTTGATAATAACCTGCTTTCAAATCGAGTGTTATTCGACGTTCGTACGGAAGTAAAAATATCGCGACGGGATTTTATCGTGCACTGGATTTTCTCTCGGTATTGAGCCGAGCATTGAGAATCCGACAGAGTGCATGCCAGCGCGCCGAAAAAGCACACAGTTGGATTTTCAACTCTCGGCGCTAAGTAGAGCGATACAGTGCGCGAGAAAAAAATCGCCACGATATTTTTAAGTCCATGTGAACGTCGGCTTACAATTTGGAAGTTATAGTTGTGGCGGTATATCTACATCGCTACATGCGACCGCATCACATTGACGTCACGCATAAATCCTGCATCGCACAGAGTTTACCGCGCGTCTGGCATATATATACAACATCCCGACATTAACCGTCGGACAGTTGCTCACCAGACACAACACCCGGTCTAGTCGGAGGATCCTCCCTTTTCCATGGAGGATGAGTGAACTTTACACCCTGTTCCTCATGCCTCTGTATTGTTAGAGATAGTAGGTAGTGGATACAATTTAGTAAGTTCGAGATTGCACTTTTGATAGTACCTGTGGGATTAGCATTGTTCTTTACTTAACAAGTCCAATTCGTGGATATAAGAAGATCTTCATTTTTCACGATTCAGGCAATGGTGGATGTTGGAGTAGCGTTTTACTAACTGCATGATGTAAACTGGAGCGTTCTCTTGTACCTTTTGAAGAAGACAATAATGATTATTTTAACTAACCACAGTTATTATTCTAGGTAAAAAAAGAAGAGCGTGCAGTGGTGCAATGTTTTCAGAAGTGGATTACGCTGATACCTCATTAAAATGAATTTAGTTTAATTCAGTGAGAGATGGGTCAGTGCCAGATATTTGGCTGGTTTTCATGGCTAATAAAGTTCATAAGAGATCACCTTTATAAAACATTGCAGCAACGCTAAGGACTTCCCGTGTATTACGGGGTGCTTAAATGTTCAAAGTCAAAGTCAAAGTCAAAGTTTTTATTTGTAAAACATAGGTGGGTGTAAAAACAGGTGTTGTAAATAAAAATATGTATAGGCACACTATGCTTTGCCGTTGACGGCGTACAAATATCAAAAAAGTAGTATCTAAAATTTCACATATGCAACAAAATTAGAATTATTAAAATTAATGACAAAATCTATCCACGCTAAATGATGACATAAAACTTATCTTAAAATCAAACAAAGATTACAATTCTGCGTACAAAATTGTAAAAAATTAAATTAAATTACACACTTCTACATTTATTATACCTCATTTTATCATTTTCATGTTTGTCACATATCAGACCCGGTAGGCTATTAAAATATTTTTGCAACGCGGGAATTGTACCCTCGACCCGCAGCGCCGAAGCGAGATATGCAATAAAATAAATTGACATATCTTTTATAATATAATAAGTCTTTTACAAGTTTTGTTGAAAACAAGCATCACAACAGTATTGTACTTGTGTAAACGCGGGGTTAAAAGGCTAGCTCTTGTCAGAGAGCGCTCGCTATTGGACTGTAATTTAGAACCGTGTCTTACTGAGTAATTGTCTATACATATTACAAATTAAAGTCGCTTTTGTCTGTTTGTGTGACCGCGTTGTTCTTTTAAACTCAACAACGGATTTGGATGCGGTTTTCACCATCATTTAGAGAATATATTCCGGTAGGGTCTGTGTATAACACATTAATATTAAACTTACGTATAATAAACAAATGTCAGGGGAAAATGCAACAACATTCATTGTGTTAGTTATTTACGTTGTCGAGAAGACAAAATTTTTCAAACATGAAGTAATGAATTAGGAATTTCCTTCAAAATCCTTCGGATAATAATAATAATAATAACCCCATCGCCGTATCTCTACGTTGACGTCGTGGTGGGGCTTGCGCGCTCCGAACTCTAGGTCTGTGCCAGTAGAAATTACTTTGCCGGGACGGGTCTAGGGTGAGGAGCCAGACCAAGAGAGATACAGAAACCCGCAGGGCAGCATGTGGCGAGCTGCTGGGCAATAGCGACCCCACGTACCCTATCTCCCGGGAGAAGTCATGTTCCTCATCTCTGGCTTGCCTTTATTGGCCGGCTGGAGTGAACACTGACGAGAACTGACCTCCCACCTCATTCTTGCCTTTATTGGCTGGCTTGAGTAGAGTTTCGCAAGAGCAAACGTGCTCGGAGGAAGGAAATAGTCCAGTGAGATACTGGTAGGGATCTTGACCGTACTTCCGGGATTGTCCTGATAGCCGTGGAATACCTCTCCACTCCTCTTAAGCACCTCAAGACATGTTGCCCCCTTGTCGCTACGACACTATGTGCTAGCGACCGTTTCCGGGGGCCCATTGTTGAGTGTGCAAGTCACCCCCTGCCATTTTATCCGTGTATTGTATTTATCAAACATTGGTCAGGCAGGGGTTGTAGTCCTTCCATAGTTTTAGATAACCAGTCCACTTTAGCCATCCAAACCCATAGCCCAATATTTTTTTTTTGTCTCCATGTCCTGCAATAGTCCTACACAAACCGGGGGTTGTCCTTGGGTGCACTTGCATAGTACGCACAGGGATAATCGTCGGTTGGTGCCTCATTTCTATTGAAAGCGTCTAACGGGCCTCTGCGAGTTGGCTTCGGCCCCTCATATGCCTTCCAAAGGTCCGGGACCCTAGGGTCCCGAGAAAAAAAAAATCTTTATTTTGTACATTTTACACACACAGTAATGGTATATAATGCCATGAGCTGGATTGTGAATGAACATGTATTGTGTTACGCAATTGGAGCGCTGATCATTATCATTTGAGATTACCAAGTCCTCCCGCCCTTACATCAAAAGAAAGGAAAGGAACACACCTTCACTATACCAGTGCGCTATCAATGCCGCTTCAGAATCCCCTGGAGCGGCATTGATAGCGCGCTGGTTCAACATCTGCAAAAACTTTTCCTTATATTATACTGAAAGCCGACCCCAACCGGATGTATTTTATATAGAGCGAATGCCTGTGTGACCTGCACAACCCAGTTACCTACTAGGTAACTAGGTATCTACGCCTTGGAAAGACTGTATAACTTTCGGGCTTGTGACTCCCTGTAACGACTGTCAATGATCTACGAAAACAGCCAGGATCGACGACGGCTTAACGTGCTTTCCGAGGCACGGAAGGGTTTTGGTATAAAATGGATGGCCATCCCATTCACAGACCGCGACAAGCGTTGCCGCAATAGGATAAGCGCGAAAAACTATTGTAAATGGAAAAAAAGGCATTGTAGGTAACAAAAGTTTTATTAATCAAAACAATTTACAAATTATTTGCACACTTTTTTTAGGAACCCGAACTATTGTAAATGGAAAAAGGGCATTTATTTAACAAACGTTTTATTAATCAAAACAATTTACAAATTATTTACACATTTTTTTTTAGAAACCGGGGTTTAAGAAACGCAAAATATGATAGAATACCTACTACTTACAACCATAAAACCATAATAATATTATAGGTACTGCACCTAAGTCTAGAACTAATTATAATTTACATAGGAAAAAGAACAATACAATTTATTATTTAATAAAGTTTAACAGTACTTAATTATGTAGATTTATTACAGGTAAATATTTAAAACTACTTCCTCTTCATTAGTCATAGAAAATTGCAGCACGCGTAGCATGACCACCGAAGAAACGGTAGAAACGAAAGACAAAATGACAGATTGTAGTTCATTGTAGAAGACTCTTTCTACAATCGGTCCACGACGAATGTCGTAAAAAGGAAAAGGTCACTTACTTCGTAGAGTAACGATCGTTGAGAAGTAGTCATGTGACGCGAGCTGGACCTCATGACATGAGTGTAAAACATTTGAGTTTCAGTTTACGAAGTTTGCTTTTATAGACCAAAAGGTTTAGAGCTGCGGCCTACTTTAATACAGTACACAATGATTTCAAAATTTAGAGATTACTTATTTTAGAGAGAAATCTGTTAGACTCCATTTTATACACATAGTTTTAAGGTTGCTTGATGGTTAACTAAAAGTAAGTCGTTTACGGTCTTCTGGCCTTATTTCTTGTCACTAGTTTTGTGTTAACCACTAACTATACTGACGTATGGGCTATTTCACACATACATAACACCCTCCTGTATTCCCTCAACGGGTAGGCAGGGAACGGTGTGTAGACATCTGCTACCCCTTCGGAGAATTAGGTACACACATATTTCGTAACATTTAAAATATCAGTTCTCAACCAGGGTTTCTTTTATGTTTTAGGCTTCTTCCTCTTTGATATTTTTTTTTATCAATGAAATATTTCAATGTCAATTTTTATTCGAATTGCCATCATAAACTTTGTCGAGAAGAATTTTTAGCTTGTCACAATGTCGTTAAGTATGTTTAAGTATACTTCTCTAAGGGCTCATTTTTCAATCGTCAGATAACTTTTATCTGGGGAATATGTTTGACGTTTTGACAGCTTTTGTATAGAAAATGTGTCAAACCGCCATATTTATTCCTCGAGAATAAGAGAATCTAATTTGTCAAAAATGGAGTATAGGTTGTGCTGCTGCCCCGAATCTTTTGCGCTAAAAATAGTCATCAGTTGTTCCTTATTTGATATCAGTTACATGCTTTTTTTATTTGAGATGGGTTTGCTCTTGACTCAAGTCTAGGTCAGAGGTGACAGAGACAAAGTCGACGATGGAGCGAGCTTACCCAGAAGTAGACTGTTCACTCTCACTCTGAAGAGATCGGGGTTGTATGCGTTCGGAAACACAGACGCAGGTTCCACTCCTTTGCTGTGCGCATCACAAAAGACATTTGGAAACGCTTAGTGCGAATTGGTGGAATAGCAACTAGGCAGGGATGGTAACTTGCAGTGAGTCTAGATGTCCGATGGTAGAAGGGGGCCGGTGTAATGAGGTTGTGGTGTTGTTGAGCACACTCACCGAAGTACAATTTGTAGAAGGCTGACAAGCAAGCAACCTTGCGGCGATGAGCCAACATACATACTATAGTAGATAGGTCGGTATTGATTACGCCACTTCCGCTGGATTTTCCTACAGCATACACCTGCTTATACATAGGTCTGACAAAGGTAAGTACATATATACCTATATACCTAAGTACTGTTTGTTTTGCTAAGATCTTTATTGGAAATGTTACTTTTTTCATAAACATAACAACACATCATCACGCCTGTAGTCCTCGAAGGGTTAGGCAGAGCTGTATGTAACTTTAGTAACACCCAGAATTCGCCAATAAAATTATGTTTTTTTAAGCCCCATGTAATAGGGGACGAGCCTATTGCCATCAACCGGGCATAAATCCAGACATCGGGCTGCTACTGAGAAATTCTTGATGGAAAAATCCAATAACACTTTGCCTGGCGTGGGAATTGAACCCAGGACCTCATGCTCAGCAGTAGCGCTTGCGACCAGTAGACCAACGAGGCAATTAACAGACTTTTTTATAAATCCTTAGTAATTTCAAGAATGTGAATGATCTGTAGGTATGTCTGTTTGAGGGAGTTTTTTGGCTAAATTGCTGAACTGAATTTGATGAAATTTAGTAAAGAGGCAGCTTGGTAGTTGGAGAAGGACATAGGGTACATTTCATCTCGGAAAATTGAAAACATTTGCCTCGAAGTTGCGGGAATATGGTATTTAATAGTTTGTGGTACTTTCTTTGATAAGAAACTTTGTAGGTTTGATGTCAGATGATTCTGACATCAAACCTACATTTGGCAGCATGCTCATATTAGTAATAGAATTGACAGTGACCTACTGTTCCTTTAATTTAAGCTGTTCCCGAAACCATCAATTGCCATCAATTTCTGTTGTAGCGCGCCGTATTTATGAGCAAGCGATCGTAAGTCGACGGAAGCCGGCTAAAATCGCGCTCTTATTGTGATCGTACGAAGCTGCGCGAAATAAAAATTATTATGCCGTCTTGCGCTATTATAGCGCGTCGGAAAAGAAGCCAGGTGTGCAGTGTAGCCCTAGAAGGGATTGCTTTTCACCCGTAAGTCCAAAAACCTTAAAATACAAGTGATGTTTGTAATTCTTACAATAGTATCATGTAGTTTGTAGACAAAAACGATACAACCGCAAACAGATGCAAAATTATACATTGCTTACAATACATGGGTACCATCTTGTACTACGTGAGCGATTGCTCAATATATGGCGTTCACTGCGAAAGTCGCATTCGCGGAGCCAAATCTTGAATTCAGCGAAATCCATGCGTATCGATAGTACTGTACCAAGTTATAAACAATGTCGATATTAAGTTATTACACATACACACACATCACATACATAGTAACATTATATAGTAGTACACATGTAATATTATAATTAAACTAACTTTGTTTATTACCATCAATTATTGTTTATTGCGGATTATCAATTTAGGTTCTGAAATTCGGAGTGGGGTTTTTCGTCTAAAATTTGGTTTGAGGTTAGCCGTTTATAATGAAAACATACATTTTAAATTTTATTTTGAGGTTTCCAACAGATCCAGATACAAGAAGACTTTGGATTGAGCTGAGCTTTGAGAATCCAACAGAGAGCGCGTCAAGAAAACATACAGTTGGACTATTTTATTAATAAAATAACATGATCCATAAATACATTTTTAATTATAATTAATAAAATTGCAATTACAATTCACAGGGTAATTCACATTAAACGAATTAAATTATATTATGACAATACGTCTAAGACATTCGATATGACCGTGAAATTCAAAACTTTTGTTTTTTTGCAAATTGTAGCTTTGCTTTACGTTTTATGTTATTCAAAATACGATTTGCGACCGTAACGGTTACTCAATAATGTATATATTCAATATTCATCAAAGCCGTAATATACTTTGATAATTGACATGATTTTATTGATTATTTCTAGTAAATAATTATCGGATGTTCCCCCTTAATTTGACATTATTATTTATATGTATTTAGGAAGTCCACACTATTCGTACCCCGTCCCCCCAAAATTAATGCGAAAAATTGCAAAACTTAAAGTAACAAAATTACAGTAATTTTATCGATATAAATAATCGACCTTTTGGTCCCTGTAACATGTATGAGAAATAAATAGCTTTTGCGCGTGTGTGAGTGTACGTCAAGCGCAGTATTTGCGTTAGTGTGAGAACCAATAGCAAACTCGCGATCTAAGTGCGTGTGGTTTATTTGTGTGCGTAACGTACGTATTGGTCTCTTGCTTGTAGTAGTGGAGTTACAGAGTGGGGGACAAGCGGCGACACGCGTTCTAATACAAATCAGGAACTATTTCCGTTCTAATCTCACTTATCTGTTCTGTGAGTTACGCAACTGTTATGAGATAATGTAATGAGATTATTGTGTTTTTTTTAATATTATGGGAAAGAAAATATAACTAAATAAATCCTTATAACCCAGACTATCAATTACCGCAATAAAAAACTTTGGTTTGTTTTTCGGGGTTCGATTCCTGAGTTATGTACGATTTTTTTAAAATTTATACTTTTTTTCTTAAATTGCCCACGTAGTTACTTACAACAAACTCTAACAGTTTCAGATTAATCCATACTGAATTACCAACCTATCGCAAGGGATCGCCCCGTACCTGTGTACCTTTTCCTAGATATTTTTTTTATACTTAGATGTATTTACAATCTCATCATCGATACCTGTCGCACTAAACGGACGTGTTTTTTGTGTCAATCATAATAACATTTATTTATACAAATAATGTTATTATAATATTTTGAAGAGTCAGTATTATTAATAAATTAAGTGCCAAGTGTTCTGTAACTTGTGAACGATGAACTAGATACTTTATAAACAATCAGCGTTTTTCTGTGTTAGTATGTCTAACCCAGGAGATAGCCCTTTTGGGCGCAGCCAGTTATTACGACGAAGTCCCCCTCCGATGCCAGCACCTGTCGAACAGCCAAGAGACCCAATGCCTGCCACACGTAACCAGCCAATAGCCCCAGCGCCGCAAGCAGCCGTGGAGACTGAGTCTCTAACTGAAGTCGTCTCTACGCCTGAGATTCAGAAATGGCTTGCATCCATCGACTCAATTTTAAGCGAGGTTTGTTCGATTGTGACGGACGGCAAAATGAACAGCGATTCAAAAGTCCGTGTCACCAATCTCTGCCGAAAAGTTTCACATGGTACATCTCAAATGGCCGTCCTTTACCAATCCTTAAAACAGAAGTCCATCCAGGCGCACTGTACTATCCAGCACCTTCAAGCGCAGCAGAACGTTGTGGAATCCATCTGCAACTTCAAGGAAGCCATAGAAACCAAATTGAGCAGAACCGAACCAGCCAATGTCTCTTATGCCAATATGGTGAAGAAAGGCGCAGATCAATTTATTCGCCCAGCAAACATTAGCTCTGTTGCAATATATCCTAATGACAAATTAAAATCAAGTGAGGAAACAAAAACGTTAGTCCAGAAAATTATCCGTCCAGAGCAGATGAAACTTCACGTGCGAGGCCTTCACAAAACTAAGAATGGGGGAGTCATTATCAGCACGGAAACGAAAGACGACATTGAGAAACTTAAAAAATCCGTGCAGATAACTAATTCAGGCCTCACCATTGATGAACCCACTAAAAGGAAGCCCAGAGTAGTTGTGATTGGAGTGCCCAGCTGTATGCAAGAAAAAGAAGTTTTCACTTGCTTATACCACCAAAACTTAGCCGACAAACTACAGGATTGCAGCCTTGAGACGTTCTTAACTACCGTTAAGTTAAGTCACAAATCAGGTAGGAAGGATGCAGACACCTGTAATTATATTATTGAAGTGTCTGCAGATATACGCAAAGCCCTAGTAAGTAACAATAGAGTCTTCATTAATTGGTCATCATGCCCAGTCAGAGATTTTACTTTGGTCACTCGCTGTTATAAATGCCAGCAATATGGACATGCAGCCAAGTCATGTCGGGAGTCAGCCTATACCTGCGGCCACTGTGGCGATCAAGGTCATTCAATTAAAGAATGCACAAAGAAGGCAGAGGAACCAAAATGCGCGACCTGCTTGCGCTTTAAAAAACCCAGCAAGCACAATACGGGAGCCGCTGACTGTCCTGCGAAGAAAATGGCTGAACACAGGTATATCAATTCTATTGATTATGAAGGCGCCTAAGAGCGTCGTTAGTTAAGTTAATTTTCTGACCTATTTTACTTTAATTTTATCTGATAATTATGATAAATAATTTAATTAATGAATTAGATAACTTCTCTGTATCTGAATCTGTGGTTTGTGAAGCTGAAAACTGTAAACGATATCTGTTGCCCTACACAAACCCGCTTACTATACTAACGCAAAATATTCGTAGCATATATAAGAATTTTGATAATTTTTGTGCTTTTCAACAAAGACTAGACATAAGTTGCGATGTTGTTGTCTTAACAGAATGTTGGCTTTCTAAACAGTATAACATACCACAAATACCGGGATATAGTATGTATAGAAGCACTGTTAATTACAATCAAAACGATGGGGTGGTGATTTATGTAAAAAATGATATTAATGTCTCTGTTGAGGAACCGAACATACACGACTGTAGCAGATTATTGATTAAAATTGGAACAGACTTTGCTATACTAGCTTTATACAGACCCCCATCTTTTAGAAATGTAAACATTTTTACCGATTCTTTAAACGATACCTTGCAAAATTTATCATCCTTTAAAAACACAATTGTGATTGGAGATATTAATATCAATATTCTTCCAGAAAGTACTGATACGTCTGCTCAGGACTATCTCAACCTATGCGCTTATCATGGCTTGCTTCCTGCACACACGCTTCCTACTCATCAAAGTGGTTCTTGCTTAGATCATATCATGATTCAATCAAATTTTCCTTCACCTGCACTTGTTATTAATTCCACAATAACTGATCATAATGCTGCCCTACTAACCTTAAACTGTAAATTATCAAAACATGACACTCGCACAATTTCTAAATTGAATATCTATAAACTTGAAGAAGACTTACGGAACATCGATTTTGACCCAGTTTTCAATTCTGCTGACCCACAGTTTTGTATGTTATATGTAATAGAATCCGTACAACAAGCAATTCAGAAAAACACTGTTAAATATCGGCTAAGTAACAAAAATTACAATATTAAACCTTGGATTACGGCAGGTCTCATTCGCTGTATGCGACATAGGGATAAATTGCACATGAAATCTAAACGCAATCCAGGAAATTCAATTTTGCAAATTACATATAAAAGGTATCGGAATTTTTGCAATGATCTATTAAAAAAAGTTAAAAATAACTATGATAAAATGGCATTTGAAAAGGCTGGAACTAGCAATAAAAAGATCTGGAAGCATGTCAAAAATGTGACATACTCGTCTAAACAAAATGAGTCATTTTCAGGTTTATTACAAGCACATTCGTCACCGCTGGTTTCTGCTAACATGGCAAATAATTTCTTCGTTAATGTAGGTAAGTGTCTAGCTGAAAAGGTTCGGGGTCGATCAGAGCACCTATCAAACACTTCTGTAGCGTGTAATACTTCACTAACATCCTTTGCGCTGTTAGATACTGACGAGGCGGAGGTTGAAAGGATAATCATGAGTTTGAAGGATGACTGTGCAGTTGGATGGGATAACATACCGAATAAAATTATTAAGCAATTTAGTGACATTTTTGTACCACCACTGACTTATATTTTTCGTACATGCTTATCCATTGGTTATTTTCCTGAATGTCTCAAAAAAGCTGTTGTCATCCCAGTATATAAATCGGGCAATAAAGATCAGGTGACTAATTACAGACCAATTTCTTTACTACCTGCTATGTCAAAGATACTAGAAAAAATTATAAACACAAGGTTATACAAATATTTAGATGATAAATCGATTTTGTCTGAGCGGCAATTTGGTTTTAGACCCAAACTATCTACATCCGATGCTGTACATGAACTGACTGACTATTTAGCACAAGAACTAGATAAAGGTAACCACACAGTGGGAATCTTCCTGGACCTCGCTAAAGCTTTTGACACAGTTTCTATTTCTATCCTTTTGAGCAAGCTGGAATCCATTGGTGTTAGAGGTGTTCAGCTGAAACTGTTCAAGAGCTACCTAGAAAACCGTAGCCAATGCGTAAAGATTGATAATGTCCTCAGCGATGATAAGAAAAACACGTCATTTGGAATTCCACAAGGAAGTATTTTGGGTCCTACGTTGTTCATAATTTATATTAACGACCTCTGTAATCTCCAGTTAAAACAGGGCATAGTCGTATCATACGCTGATGACACTGCCCTCCTTTTTTCCGCTGATTCGGAATTAGAAGTTTACAACCTTGCGCAACACGGTTTTAATAATGTTATTGAGTGGCTTCAGCAGAATTCACTAACACTAAATGCGGATAAAACCAATTATATTAAGTTTTCTATGCGGAAACAAACTCCAAATCAAACTAGTTCATCATTGCATGCCCATTACTGCACAATCCCCTCTGAAAATCGGTGTATGTGTACTAACATAAGAAGATTAAATAACATTAGATACCTGGGTGTTATAATAGACGAAACTCTATCGTTCAAACAACAGATAGAAGTTGTAAATAATAGAATACGTAAGTTAATATTTCTCTTTAAAAAGCTGCGTTATATTGCAGACCCATTAATAATAAAGCGAGTTTACTTTGCTCTTTGCCAATCGATTTTAACTTACTGTATTACCTCTTGGGGTGGTGCAGGTAAAACATTGTTGTTAACCATTGAGAGAGCTCAGAGAGCGATTCTCAAGGTGTCTTCTTTTCACCCTTATCTTTTTCCTACTAACCTCTTGTATAAACACTGTGAAGTATTAACAGTTCGCCAGTTATTCATAATGCACATCGTACTAAAGCAACACGCCGCCCTTCCATACAGCACTGAATTAACTAACAAAAGACGAAAAGATATAGTTTGCGCTCAAAAAATAAGAACTAAGCATGCTTTTACGTCAAAATTTTACTTCTTCCAGGGTCCGCTCCTCTATAATAGACTAAATTCAATCGCAGACATCTATTCCCTGAGCTATAATAATTGTAAAAAAAAAATTAAGAATGCCCTTCAACAGATGTCGTACGAAGATACAGAGAAATTGTTAGTCGTACTAAAATAAGTAGTATTAAGGTAGTTAGTATTTAGTTTATCGTAGTTTCTTTAAAAGTATTGTTTGTTATAGTGTTACCTCCTACTAGACAGTTTTATTGTTTTTATGATTGATTTATTTTAAACAATGTCAGCTCTTTTCGCCTGAAACACAGGATTTCCTAGTTCAGGCACATGAAATGTAAGATGTTTATTATATAATCTGGGACTTTGTATTTATTACGTATTTTGTAAATTTTTGAATAAAAAAATTTATTTTTTTAATTTTATTATTATTTTACAAATAGGTCGTTCTACTAACATAGTACTGCTCGTAGCTTGTTTTGTTAAAGTGTCATTTAGATTCAAAGTATTTTTTACGCTTTTCTTTCATAACCTCAGCATAAGAAACGAATTTTTCTTTTGTGTTGCCCTCATAGACTTTGTCAAGAAGAATTTCTAGTTTTTCATAGTTTATTTTAGTGCTAAAATAATGAATCGGTGTTAGCCCTGCTCTGTCTCGAGCCAAACAAATTTCCTTAAATTGACTTTTATCTAAAAAAGCCTCTAATTTGTCGAAAAACGTGTAAGACTGATATGATCCTGCCCTATGAGCTGCTAATTTGTTCTCCGAATCTCTTGCACTAAAAATGGTCATGAGTTGTTCACGATTTAATTTTTCTAAAGTTTTATCAAACCATTCGATATTTATTTCTCCTTGCAACCACGACATTACGAAAATATGTATCATTTTATTTGACTCTATTCTGCAGTGGTATACCGAATAATATGTAATTTGTTGACAAAACAAATCTACAAGTTCAGTAGGAGTTAAATCTGACAAAAGAACGTCTAACAACTCTACATTGCAATGCAGACTACTTCGCAGTCCAGTTGGACCCGCTAACGGATTAAATTTTGGAAGATCAGAGCAATTAAATAAGTCAATAACCCTAGTGACGTCAATATTTTTAATCAGCTCAATAATAAAAATAACAACATCTTTTGCCCTTTTTCTGACTGCAGTACATACAATGCAATTATTATTATTACCGTTGCTGACCACGTTCATAAAATCATTCAAATTTTTCTTACTAAGCACAGCTTTAACGAAGTTAAATAGAATTATTGCAATATTATTCAATTTCTTATTAATAGCAATATAAAGCGACTCGGCCAATTTTTGATGCTCCAAAAGCAAAGTCTCAAATATTTCGTTTAAATCTGCGTTATATATTTCATTAAACATGAGTTGATGGTTTTCTAGTTTGTCATTGAAAAACCTTTGAGGGCCGTTTCTTTCAGATTGAAGAAACAAGTTAATTATAAATATCCACAGAGAACTTCTACAATGGACCGATTTCAATTTATCGCAAAGAAACTCTGCAGCGAAATATTCAGCAAATGTGTAATGAACAAATTTAGGTTTATTCTGAATTATTTGTTCGATAATGCCTGTTTTCTCTTCTCCGAGCGTTATCCTATCAATAAAATCACGTATTATGTTCATATCGTGACTATCAAATAACTGTATTT
This sequence comes from Fissipunctia ypsillon, assembly GCA_947568875.1. Classification (NCBI taxonomy): domain Eukaryota; kingdom Metazoa; phylum Arthropoda; class Insecta; order Lepidoptera; family Noctuidae; genus Fissipunctia; species Fissipunctia ypsillon. The sequence continues at coordinate 16,361,040 of OX387660.1, read as the reverse complement.
CATCCGATTGACCAAATATTACATGAGCAGCAATTATTTTATGAACATAAAAAAATGCTGTACGCTCGTTATCTATCAATTTCCTCATATCAGGGTCATTGATACACAAAAGAGGTTTTTTTTCTCCGAAACGTATCTTGAAAAATTTTGCATCTACAAATCTTTCATATATTTTACTTAAGTTTACGTCCCGAGGAATGAAGGAAAAATTAAAAAAAGAATCTTGAAAAAACTCTGATATCATGTATAAATGTAATGGTATACTAAGAAAACGAGGAGATTCGTCTTTTACCGCAGTTCTTAGCTCAAGATGAAATTTCTCAACACAATCTCGGAATTCACTTTTTTTAACAGGATATTGGTCGAGTTTATCTGAGCCGAACTTTTTTAACAATATTTTCCTTAAAAACGTAACCTGTTGAGAATTACAGAAGGGTTGTACAGTAAAGGAGAAAGTTTCCATGGTATTTTCTAGCAGATGTAGAACGTTATATAAACGGCTAGTTATCCACAAATGCACGACTTTCGACTTCTTAAAAATATTTACTAATTGAATAAACTCATCCGCGAAATCAGGACATATTTCATCAAAACCATCGAATAGTAAAACAACCCGATCGTTATTATAACAATGAATAAATAACTCTATTTCAAATAAGTTTGGTCCTGTAAAATTTAACTCTACTTCGTTTTTGTTCAAAACAATGTCATTACCTGTGACATAAACTAGATCAATTATTACAATCTCAAAATCTGCCTTTCTCTCTTTATTAGCTTCAAATCCAATAACTCGAAACAAAAATTTCACAGCTTCTTTTAAGTCAATTTTAACTTTGTTTTCTTTCATTCTCCTCAACTCCTTGGTACACTCCAGTAAGCAAATTTTTGAAATCCACAGCGCCGGGTACTTTTCTTTCGTATTTAGTGCTAAGTGAGTAAGCAAAGAAGATTTGCCCATGCCAGGTTCAGCACTTATTATAACTACTTTTTCTCTTAAATCTTTTAAAGTCGTGGGTTGCGATGTGTATGCATATTTTGTGCCCCTATTAACGTGCTTGAATATGTTCAGTAAATTGCCCCGAGATTTCTTCCAAACAAGACAGTCGCCATCGCTAATAAACCAATGCACATTACATTTCTCGTAGGTAATAATAAATTCTGCAAATTCTTCGTCTTTGTTAGTAATCAAAACAATGTCCCTCGTGTCAGGTGTAAAACTATCTCCCAATTCATTATATTTAAAAATATTTATCTCGTCGGTTGCTTGCATATGAGGATCTAATGTAATATAGCGACATATATGTTGATTTATATAAACATCAGATATTTCATCATAAGCTGGGTTATTAAAAAAATTTCCTACAATAATTTTTTCATTGTTTATAATCATGTTTAATACATTTGAATTTATAAGATGATACGATTCGTCTTCAAAAATAATGCAAAATGGTATTTCTTTCCCTTGAAATACAATATATCTCTCTTCTAGCAACATCGTACGCATTGTATCTGCTAAATCTTTAAAGCCAATTTGACTGTCAACTCTTTCAACAATGACCTCAGTCTCTTTGATTCGGTTCGGGTTTCGGCAATCTTTGATTTGGTTAGCCAAATCCCGATTAGAAATAACAATTATTTTTCGATCAAAATGTTTCATGAGCAATTGAATGTCTGCAACAACATCTTTACTTTTGCAAACAGCAATGAGAGTATCTATTTCGGATTCTTTTATCTCCGCCTTTACGTCTACAAAATAATTTCCGATTTCAACATAATCCAAATCAATAAACGTATAATTGTTAAAATTTCGTTCTTTAAAATATTGAATCACCTTGATACTAGATAGTGCATTCTCTTCAGTAATTATACTCAAGATTTTTTCTGCCCCGGCAAAAAAATCATCTAAATGTAGTATTTCGAGTGCAGTATCTTTGAATTTGAATGCAGGCAACACGTTCGTTATTGTTTTAGTATACGTAAAATTAAGGATGCTCAATAACGGACTATTTAGTATGGTTTGTTCAGCTTCGAAGAAGTATTCACAAGATTCTGTCAAATATGGAGCGTTGATCGGCTGTTTCCACCACTTTTGTACACGATCATGTACTTTTAAGAAAATTGCATCTCCTTTCACTCTAAAGAGCGCTTCACTTTGTCTTGGTATACTACTAACAAAATAATTATCTATTTCTTCCTTTAAAGTCCTTTCTACTTCGTCCTCTGTTGCCTGATTCGTGTAAAATGTAAGTTTACATAAAAATTCTTTGATCAATTTTTTGTCGTATTCTTCATGAACCAAAGACAGCCGGGGAAAGCGTTGTACGTTTATGTCAAATCTGCAATTGCTTAGATCTATTTCTATGAAAACGTCACTTTTCAATCTTTCCAAGAGTTTCAAATTGTCATCGGATAAGGAACAAACATTAGAATTAAATTTTAAAGTCTTAGTTTCGTTATCGAATACTAGTAGGTTGCCAACTAAACCTCCCAATCTATAGGATTCTAAATCTGTACTTTGTAAAATTTCATTCGGACCTACCATGTTGTCATCCACTTTCATCACAATATTTGCTGAAACATTCGCGTTCTCAAAAAGTTTTTTAAATTTTGAACATAGGTATTCAATTTTCTTTTCTTTCTTTTGCTCGCTGCCACTAAAACAAAAATTAAGATTGCCAAAATTTACTGGTACTTTAAAAGTCAATGACATTAAGAAGCTCTCTACCTCGTCCAGTTTTTCAGTGGAAATATTTTTCTTTAGTAATAATACTTCTTTACAAATCGTAGCTTTAAATGCCAATAACAAATTGTCATTGCTTGAAAAAAATGATTCTCGGAATTTTGCGTAACGGAAATTATTTTGCGATTCACCGTCTTTATCTTCGACTACTAGAATGTGTCTCGCGAGAAAGACATGATATGTTTTTATTAAATCATCCATCATCATATTACTGTGATTATCTTTAAAAATAAACTTTGATAATCGCTTTGCTAAAAGCACTGCACGTGATTTGGCTACAGTTTGCACTAGGAGTTCTACATCTTGGTCATCATAATCAAACTGAAATACCTTGCCTTTGCTTGTGTTTATAAAACGTTCACATTCAGTTTGTTTTACGGATTTCATTTTAGAAAATTTCTCAAAGGCAGAGGTATAAATAATAAATTCACAGTGCATATTTTTAAACTCGCCTCTGAACATATCATCGCTATTTTCAGGGACGAACATCTGACTTATTTTTATGTAACTCTCTAAGTACTTATGTAGACTAAAGTCTCCGTTCAACTTCATAATTTCCTCGACCGTAAATTTGTCTTTTGCAGGATTATCTCTGTGTTTCGCTTGTACAAACATTATTTTTGGTTTGTCAGCTTTATTTGAATAGAATCTAAATATGATGTCATCAAAAGCACCCATGCTTTCAACGTTGGTTGCTATTAAAAATGTTTTAACCTCTTGCACATATAAAGCTCTAAATAAAATAAGACTCAACAGTTTAGTTTCATACAATTGTCCACTAAGTCCTGACGTTCCGGTTCTTTTTTGGTAATGAAATGTTTTATTTTCTTTTATTTTTTCGAGTCCTGTACTAAATTTCTGCTGTTTTGACTTTCTTTCTACTAGCTTTCTATTCTTTACTGAACTATCGTTATTAACATCGTGAGATTGAGATTGATTTTCGATATCACATGCAACAAGTTGGTTTGTGGGATCCACTTTAATTTTAGTGCTCTTATTTGTTAAATAAGTATCAATGTCTTGTTGAATTGAAGATTGTGTTAATTTATTATTTTTATATGCCTCCAATATAATTATAATGTCTTCTATTTTTCTAGTTGTTTTATTTAATAAACGTGCAATATCTAAAGCCGTTTGATTATCACTGTTCTTATTGCTAACGAGAGCTCCTCGTTTCAAGAGAAAGCTGACAACTTCCGGTTCCTCTTTAATCACAGCGACGTGCAACGGTGTATTGTTTTTGTAGTTAGCATCTGTTGCATTTGTGTCTGCACCTCGATCTAAATATTTTTTAACCTTCTTAATTTTATCTTCTGTGGTTTGGTTTTTTCGAATACTACTAAACAGTAAACTGTTGTTAAGTAGCTTTTTTTCAAGTTCCAAATCATAGTAGATATTCTCCATTTCAATATTTTAATACAAATGTACTGAAGTTTCTGAAACAATCATGAATGTCTTCAAGTAAAACAGGAATATTAAGCATTGTACTCGTACACACATAATTATGCAGACTGACTAGTGACATGAGGGTCATAGTGATGAAAATTAGTTTATAACCAATTCTTGAACTAAATAGGCATGTGAAAAAGTTCGATCTAATTATAAAATGCAATATACTACTTTTTAATGTCTTTACACAAAAAATCCTTAATCCACTATGAAGACTGAAATAAAAAGCGACCATACCTCACTGCCGTATCAAAAATAAAGCATGAACCTGGTGCAGTCGCCAGCGTAAGGCTGCAACTTTGTAAATCTTACAATATTTTCAGTGAAGTTTTATTTGCGATTCGATGTGTTTTGTGATCTCGCATAATTTACATCGACTCTTCTGCTAAAGTTGCCAGCATACCGGCAGAAAACTAAGTATTATGGCTTGGTTTATTTTTATGATGTACATACATTGCCACGTTGTATGGCAATGCCGATTCTTTGGCCAAAAAATAGGCCAGCCCTCTGGTCACGTGTGGAGTCGACCAACCGCCTGGCGATGTCTCGAAAAACTAAGTGGGCACTCGGACCCCATGGCCCAAGTGTTTCAACCCCAAACGGCTCGAATATATAAGTTCCAATAAGATTGGAGTATTTGCGCCGTTTGAGGTTTTCCGCACCCGCAGCAGCCGCCCCAGCACAGCCCACCGTGCTAGGAAGATGGGATGCCGCAAGGGTGTCGACACACGTCGCATCCCACACCAAAGGCCTACCTAACTTCCAAGGCATTATGGTCATTCCGTCTGGTCTCTTCCCATCGTCGCGTGCTAAGCCGTTGGTTTCTAAAACAGCTGGCACCCCGGTGGTGACAAGAGTACGACGGATGATGTCATTGATGCTGACGTGCCGTGCTATCCGGCCTGCGCTCTTACTGCAAGATAGGCCATGTTGTCCGAGGCAGTCGACACCGTCACCGCATTGGCAGCGATGCAGAGCCACGCAAGGAGCGCCCAGACGCAGACAAGTAGCGAGCCGGAAGGTGGTGTCACCCAGCATAGAGCCTATGTTGGGTGACGGTAGCGCCTGAAGCCAGAGGCCCGACTCCCACTCCGCCACAGCCAGCAGGCTGGCACGCTCAGCAGTATTGGTGGTCGTATTAATTAGATTATTCCGTACCAACCTGCAGAGCGGTTCATCCCACTGCCTCTGGGAAGATGGGTTCAAGGGCCGATCTGTATCCGGGCAAGCCACTTTCCAGGCGTTCACTGCGTCAGTCAAGCACGGCACTTCTGAGTCAACCAAAGAGGGGGCTAAAATTTTCTCGGTCAACTTTTCCGTGCTGTGGACAGAGGACAGGAACGGGCGTAAGCTGGATTTGAAAAAATCTTTTTGCATTTGATAGCCCAATTCTTGGGGAAGGCTATTTAACACAACGCTATGACCCTTAGGATCCGAGAAAAAAAATCAGAAAGAACACTAAGTGAAAACGAACTAAGCACTTGCGTGGACCGGCGATGCGATGCGACTGGGTGGGTCGGGGTAATAAGAAATTTCACGTGCACGAAGTCGCGAGCACAAGTTAGTACTAATAATAAAGCTAAAGTTTGCGTTTTTGTTTGTTTGATCGCGCTAATCTCTGGAACTGTCAGTCGGATTTGAAAAAATCTTTTTGCATTTGATAGCCCAATTCTTGACATTATAATAATATGATTATGTATTGCTTTCTCTACTTTGATTATATTCAAGTCTTCATACTCAATTTATTGGCAAAACAATTCTATGATTGCAGGAGGAGTTAAATCTGACAAAAAATATCTAATAGCTCTAAACTGGAACACAGACTATACCGAACTTGCACGCACCAATGGATTAAATTTGGGAGATCAGTAATCCAATCAGGAAGCAAATCAGGAAGCAGGATCAGTAATCAGGAAGCAAATGAACCTACTAACGCCAATTTATTTATTTATTTATTTATAGTTATGTTCATGACAGTTCATGACTGGAGGGCTAGGTTAAAGACATGACATAGAGGAGCTGCCAAGATATCATGACACCCTTTGAGGATAAAGGCTGGAATGTTGTCAGGGCCAACCGAGCTACAGGGTTTGAGTTAAGCAATCCCCTTACCTACTTCCGATGGGGTTAAAACGGGAAGAGGAATGTTATCTCCCTCCCAATATCTTTAATAAGTTCAATTATAAAGGTAACTGCATTCTTTGCCTTTCTCTTGGTGGCAGTGAATAAAATGCATTTTTCATTGAAACTCTTGGTGACACTTGAAACGAATGTAACATCTCATCCACCGGGTGAAGCCGCGAGCAAAAGCTAGCACATTATAAAATGATTTCGTACAAAAACAAATCTGTTAGGAGTCCATTTGATATCGTTTTGTTTTGAGTTTGCTTGCATTCATATGTATATTCCTTGTTGATCTGCAATCACTATCTACTGACCTTTAGTGTTGTATACCAGTTTCAAACCTATATCATACATACATAACATCACGCCTGTTATTCCCCGACAGTAGGCAGAGGTGTCATAGTACATCCATGTTTCAAACCTAGATCATTCAAAGATTTACGGCCGAACCCAATAACCTACATATTTTCAGTAAAAGACAGATCGCTATTGATGGTAGACAATATGATTCTATCTGGAGCTAGACCACCACCTCTTAAAGCAGTATTATTGTAATTTACTTCAGTATGAGAAAGAGATGGAGCTAGACGTCCTGTATAGCTTCATCTCTTTCTCACACTGAAGTAACATTAAAATAAGCTTAAAAAGCTTTAAGAGGTGGTGGTTGGCCCCCTGTCCTTATGTCAGGCCGGTAAAATTTCATAATCTCTTTTAGGCCCACTTGCGTGTTTTATTTTATTTATTCGGGACAAAAAACAGTTACACGCTACAGATTACAAAGAAATACATGTTTCATCATGTATTCATGGTTTATCCAATATAACTCGGAGTTAACAGCTAACTCAGGGTTAATCAAATAGTTCATCTTGCGCCACCAAAAGTTTGGGGTAAACCTGGAGTAAACTTTTAAATATTTAACCCACCGATGTGGGAGAGTTAAGCCGCTTAACTCTGGGTCAGTGTAAGTCATGTGTAAGTAATGTCAACATAAATTGACGTTATGAGGTACCGCTGTTAAACATATTTTGTAGGTATTTTATGTTGTTTGACGTTATAGTAAGTGGAAATTTGGTACTATATCAGCAGGCAATAATATGTTTGACGGAGAAGGTACATCTCTCTAGTCATCGTCAGCCATATTTTAACTACTGTGGGCGTGCTATGGGTAGTGTGGGTTATTGTGCAATAGAAAAACCGTTTGCAGTTCAAATCAAATTATAAATTACGTTAAAATTAATCACACTAGCTATTCACATACTGCAGATACATGACACAACTATACGGAACGCGGGACCGTTTCTAAACGTGTTCACTGCTCAGCCACCGACCAACTCTGCTTAAATCCAGTGACCAGTCGACGAGCGTTATGTTGTAGACTATGTCGAGCGCCGCTTGGTGGCGCTGGCGTCCCGATTAGTCAAACGACGACCAACGTATTTCCGACATACTTATTCATGAACTCATATAAAAATAAATACAAATTATGAAAACTTAAAACATATCTTCCATAACTGACGTTTTCATCAATCAATAAACTAAATCTCTATGGAAACCACATACAATATGATTAAAATGAAATATCATGTTATTAAATTCAAAGACAAGAAAGCATTACTTATCGTAATGTAGTGTAAAGGAGATGGGTATACAATTTCCGGTAATTGTTCGTTCATTCATTTTTGGTCGGATTACATACAGAGCACATACATTGCAATTCTATTTTATGTTTCGTCGATTGAACTGCGATGTTCCCAACTCAAAAAATACTAATATCAGGTTATCTAACCCGTTGTTACTATTTTGTGGTGCAATGCGTAATAAGAGTTAAAATGTTAATTACTTCGAGTTTACAAACTCTATATTTATTTATGTAACCCGACTAAACTTGCAAGTGGCCTTATAGATTTTTGGGACGTTAAAACCATAGATAGATAGGTTTTTCTATCCCTAGTATGCCAAAACTGAGGGTAGGTAGATTATTGGGTTCGGCCATTATAATTATCAGTTCTGTACCAAGGTTTTGTTTCTATTGCTCCAATTTGAGAAAAATATACTAACTCTTAATGTCTTTGTTGAATGAAGTGATTCAATGTCAATTTTTCATTCATATTGCCCTCATAAACTCTGTCAAGAAGAGTTTTTAGTTTTTCGCAGTCTTTTTTAGTGTATTTAAAATAATGGATTGGTGTTAACCCTGATCTGTCTCGAGCCATACAAATTTCCTTGAATTGACTTCTATCTAAAAGGGAATCTAGTTTGTCAAAAAACGTATAAGACTGATGGGATGCTGCTCTATGAGCTGCTAGCTTCTTCTCTGAATCTCTGGCGTAAAAGATGTTATCGAGTTGCTCCTTATTTAATTTTTCCAAAGCTTTATCAAAACATTTAAAGTTTGAGTTGCCTAGGGACCACGATATTAAATGTATTAATTTCGTTGACATATTTTGATTAAACCATTTATTTTCAAACTGGATACAAAACATTTCCACAATTGCAGGAGAAGTTAAATCTGACAAAAGAATGTCTAACATCACTAAATTAAGTTGCAAACCTTTAACAGCTCCGTATGCAACTAACACTGGATTATATTTTGGAAGATCAGAGCAAGTGAACAAGTCCATTAATCTTTTAACGTCAATATCTTTAATTAGCTTAATTACAAAGGTCATAAAGTTCTTTGCACTTCTCTCTGCAGCAATGCATACAATACAACTTTCATTGAAATTCTTACTAACCACATTTATAAAATCGTCAATATTTTTCTTACTAAGCACAGTTTTTAAGCATTTCAGTAGAAACATTGCACTGTTTTCCAAAAACTCATCTATGGCCATAAATATCAACTTGGATAATGTTAGATGTTCCGTAAGCAAATTTTCAAACAATTCGTGTATACCAGCATTATGTATTTCATTCAACATGAGTGGATGGTTTCCTAATTTAGCATTGAAAAATCTTCGAGGGCCCCCTTCTTCAGATTGGAGAAACGTGTTTATAAAATACATCCACAGAGAAGTTTTACAATGGAACGATTTTAATCTATCGCAAAGAAACTCGGTAGCGAAATATTCAGCAAATGTGTAATGAACAAACTTAGGTTCATTATGAATAATTTGTGCGATAATGCCTGTTTTCTCCTCTCCTAATTTTATCCTTTCAATAAAATCACGTATTTCATTAATATCGTTACTATCAAATAACTCTATTTCATCCGTTTTGCCAAATATGACATAAGCAGCAATTATTTTATGACTATTATAAAATGTTGTACGCTCATTATCTATCAATTTCCTCATATCAGGGTCATTAATACACAAAAGAGGTTTTTTTTTCCCAAAACGGATCTTGAAAAACTTTACATCTACAAATCGCTCATAAAGCTGATTCAAATTTACCATATTCATAGTGTTCTGTGAAGTTATAAAATGTTCAATACTTTCTTTGTTGAGAGGAAAGTTGTGAAATGAATCTTGAAATATCTCCGATATCATATACAAATGTAATGGCATACTGATAAACTTATTGTTTGTGTCACATAAAACGGCTGAAAGAACCGTCAAAAATCCTTTAACTGCATTTTGCATGCCCCACTTTGTATTGAATGGAAAGTAGCCTAGCATAAAATTTGATCCTTTACTTAACCAAATTTTCTCTAAAAACTCCAACTGATTGGCATAAGACAAGGGTTGAATTGTAAAAGAGAATGTTTCCAAAGTATTTTCTAATTGATGAAGTACGTTGTATAAACGACTAGTTATCCACAAATGCACAACTTTCGACTTTTTAAGAACATTTACTAATTGCATAAACTCATTCGAGAAATCGGGACATATTTCATCAAAACCATCGAACAACAGGCAACCCGATCGTTATTGTAACAATGAATAAATAACTCTATTTCAAATAAGTTCAATCCTGTAAAATTCAATTCCATATTGTTTTTGTTGAAACTAATCTCATCACCTATGACAGAAACCTGATCAATTATGATTTCAAAACTTGTTTTTTTCTTTTTATAAGCTTCGAATCCAATTACTCGTAACAAATATTGCACAGCTTCTTTTAAATCAATGTTAACTTTGTTTTCTTTAATTCTTCTCAATTCCTTGGTATTCTCTAGCACATTGATTTTGGAAATCCACAGTGTCGGGAACTTAAGTTTCGTTTTAATTGCTAAGTGAGTGAGTAAAGAAGATTTGCCCATGCCCGGTTCAGCACTTATTATAACAACTTTTTCTCTTAAATCTTTTAAAGTTACAGGTTGCAATGTATATGAATTGTGTGAATCTCTGTGAATATGTTTCAATATATTCAGTAAACGTCCTCGAGACTTTTTCCAGACCAGACATTTGTCACCGCTAAAGCTAAACCAATGCACATTACAGTTTACATGCTTCTTTATAAATTCCGCGAATTCTTCTTGCTTATCAGTAATTAAAACAATGTCCCTCGTGTCAGGCGTAAAATCATCTTCCAATTCTTTATATTTTAAAACATTTAACTCATCGATTGCTCGAAAATTAGGATATAATGTGATGTAACGACATATTGGTTCATTTATATAAAAATCTAATATTTCATCATAAGCTGGGTTATTAAAAAAATTGCCTATCATAATTTTTTCGTTGTTTATAATCATGTACAATACTTTCGAATTTATAAGATGATACGATTCGTCTTCAAATAAAATGCCTAGTGGTACTTCATTTCCTTGGAACACAATATATCTTTCTTCTAGCAACATCGTACGCATTGTATCTGCAAGATCTTTAAAACCAGTTTGACTGTCAAATCTTTCGACAATGTCCTCAATCGCTAATCCATTGATCTGGTTAGCTAAATCCCGATTATAAATAATGATTATTTTGCCTTTAAAATACTTAATGAGCAAAACTATTTCTGCAACAACATCTTGACTTTTACAAACAATAATTAGAGTATTTATTTTGGACTCTTTTATCTCCGAGTTAACATCAACAAAATAATTCCCGACTCCAACGTAATCCAAATCGATAAAAGTGTAATCGTTAAAATTCCGTTCTTTAAAATATTGGATTAATTTGATACTAGAAAGTGCATTCTCTTCAGTAATTATGCCCAAGATTTTTTCTGCCCCGGCAAAAAAATCATCTAAATGTAATAATTCGAGTGCAGTATCTTTGAATTTGAATGCAGGCAACGCGTTCTTTATGGTTTTGGTATAAGTAAAATTAAGAATTCTCAATAACGGACTATTTAGCACATCTTGTTCAGCTTTGAAGAAGTATTCACAAGATTCTGTCAAGTACGGAGCGTTGATTGGCTGTTTCCACCACTTTTGTACACGATCATGTACTTTTAAGAAAATTGCATCACCTTTCACTCTAAAGAGCGCATCGCTTTGCCTTGGTATACTACTAACAAAGTACTTATCAATCTCTTTCTTTAAAATCTTTTCTACTTCGTCTTCTGTAGCCTGATTTGTATAAAAAACTAGTTTGGCCAAAAAGTCATTAATCAAATTTTTGTCGTATTCGTCATGAATTAAAGACAGTCGGGGGAAGCGATGTACGTTTATGTCAAATCTGCACTTGCTAAGATCTATTCCTATGTAAACGTCACTCTTTAATTTTTCAAAGAGTTTCAAATTGTCCTCAGATAAGGTATCAACATCAGAATTAAATTTTAAAGTCTTAGTTTCGTTATCGAATACTAGTAGGTTGCCAACTAAACCTCCCAATCTATAGGATTCTAAATCTGTACTTTGTAAAATTTCATTCGGACCTACCATGTTGTCATCCACTTTCATCACAATATTTGCTGAAACATTCGCGTTCTCAAAAAGTTTTTTAAATTTTGAACATAGGTATTCAATTTTCTTTTCTTTCTTTTGCTCGCTGCCACTAAAACAAAAATTAAGATTGCCAAAATTTACTGGTACTTTAAAAGTCAATGACATTAAGAAGCTCTCTACCTCGTCCAGTTTTTCAGTGGAAATATTTTTCTTTAGTAGTAATACTTCTTTACAAATCGTAGCTTTAAATGCCAATAACAAATTGTCATTGCTTGAAAAAAATGATTCTCGGAATTTTGCGTAACGGAAATTATTTTGCGATTCAGCGTCTTTATCTTCGACTAATAGAATGTGTCTCGCGAGAAAGACATGATATGTTTTTATTAAATCATCCATCATCATATTACTGTGATTATCTTTAAAAATAAACTTTGATAATCGCTTTGCTAAAAGCACTGCACGTGATTTGGCTACAGTTTGCACTAGGAGTTCTACATCTTGGTCATCATAATCAAACTGAAATACCTTGCCTTTGCTTGTGTTTATAAAACGTTCACATTCAGTTTGTTTTACGGATTTCATTTTAGAAAATTTCTCAAAGGCAGAGGTATAAATAATAAATTCACAGTGCATATTTTTAAACTCGCCTCTGAACATATCATCGCTATTTTCAGGGACGAACATCTGACTTATTTTTATGTAACTCTCTAAGTACTTATGTAGACTAAAGTCTCCGTTCAACTTCATAATTTCCTCGACCGTAAATTTGTCTTTTGCAGGATTATCTCTGTGTTTCGCTTGTACAAACATTATTTTTGGTTTGTCAGCTTTATTTGAATAGAATCTAAATATGATGTCATCAAAAGCACCCATGCTTTCAACGTTGGTTGCTATTAAAAATGTTTTAACCTCTTGCACATATAAAGCTCTAAATAAAATAAGACTCAACAGTTTAGTTTCATACAATTGTCCACTAAGTCCTGACGTTCCGGTTCTTTTTTGGTAATGAAATGTTTTATTTTCTTTTATTTTTTCGAGTCCTGTACTAAATTTCTGCTGTTTTGACTTTCTTTCTACTAGCTTTCTATTCTTTACTGAACTATCGTTATTAACATCGTGAGATTGAGATTGATTTTCGATATCACATGCAACAAGTTGGTTTGTGGGATCCACTTTAATTTTAGTGCTCTTATTTGTTAAATAAGTATCAATGTCTTGTTGAATTGAAGATTTACATATTTAGCAGTTATTTATATTATTATTATTAATATTAATTGTATTTGTATTTTATGACATCTGATGATGATTCTTTTTACTCTGCCATTGATTCCTCTAGCTCATCTGTAAATGCAAGTTTTAGCTCCTTGACTGATACCATTGGTGACTTTGTGCGTCGGAGCTTCAGCCAACAAAAAGGCCACTTATTTAATGTCTGCCACATAAATGCGCAGAGTGTCCCAAGTCACTACAGTGATCTGTTGGACACCTTTACCGGCGCCAATGCCCATGCCGTTCTGGTTTCTGAGAGTTGGCTCAAACCTCATCTTCTCTCCACCACCTACTCTCTTCCAGGTTTCAATCTTATCCGCAATGACAGAATTGGAAAGGGAGGGGGTGGTGTAGCTATCTATCTTCGTAGCGATTTCCCTTTCAAAATCGTTGCCTCATCTCTCTCACAGTACCATGCCTCCGCCGAGTACCTCTTTTTAGAAGTCTACGTCAAAGGCGTCAAGACCCTTCTTGGGGTTGTCTATTGTCCACCCGCCGTTGACTATTTTTCCGAGCTCGAACTGGCGCTAGAGTCCGTGGGGTCAGAGTATGCACATTGCGTCATCATGGGCGATTTCAACACTGACCTTGCTCACCGCACCCCTCGATCCCGTAAACTCCTTCACATCATTGAGTCCGTCAGTCTCCATATACTTCCACTGCAACCTACCCATTTCAATACCTCAGGCGATGACACTTGGCTCGACTTAATTCTCACGTCCACTCCCTCCCTAGTTCCCTATCATGGTCAGTGTCCCGCTCCTGGATTTTCCCAACATGACCTCATTCTCCTCTCCTATGTCCTAAAACCGCCTAAACCTGTCCCAAAAGTTCTGCACATGCGGAGTTTTGCGCGCATGGACATTGAGAAGCTTCGTCAGGATGCGTCAGATATCAGTTGGGATCACTTGGCAGCGGCGACAGCTGTAGACGATAAACTACGCATTTTCAATCGGGCGGTCCTTGCTCTATACGACAGACATGCTCCTGTTAAAAAAATTAAACTTCGGCGTCCTCCTGCTCCTTGGATGACGACCGGGGTTCGAATGGCGATGAGGCGCAGGGATCGGGCCTTTCATAAATTTAAAAAGGATCGCTGTGAAGCAAATCGGAACTTTTTCAAAGTTGCTAGAAATCGGTGTAATCAGATGATACGTAACGCTAAGCGCCGCCATATTCTCGAGAACATATCTTCTTCTTCACCTGCTGATATCTGGAAGTTCCTTGGTACTCTTGGTATCGGCAAACCACGTCATGTGGATTTTCCTAATACAATTGGCCTTGATGATATCAACCGTCACTTCACAACCACTTGTCATTTGGATTCCCAAATGTTGTCCCAGACGGTCAATTTCATTACTGGCTTAGCTAGTCCCATCATAGAACCATTTCACTTCTCTCCGGTCACCTTGGACGAAATTAAAAAGACCATCCTGTCCATAAAATCCAAGGCTGTGGGGGATGACGGCATCAGTCGTAGTATGGTCGTTTGGATCCTCGATACCCTACTTCCTCCGATTACCCACATCATAAACTTTTCTCTTGATTCCGGACAATTCCCATCCCTGTGGCGTATGGCCTATGTCCGCCCGCTTCCTAAAGTTTCAAACCCCTCCCTGCCCACTCACTTTCGACCCATTTCCATTCTCCCATTCCTGTCTAAAGTGCTTGAGGCCTGCGTTCACAGACAGTTTGCGGGGTTTGTTCACCGGAACAACCTTGTTAGCTCGTTTCAGTCTGGATTCAGGCCTGGGCATAGTACAGCTTCCGCTCTCCTTAAAGTGACTGGTGACGTTAGAGAAGCGATGGAGGATACTAAGGTTACTGTTTTGGTTTTAATTGATTTCTCCAATGCCTTTAACGCTGTCAGCCACGATATTCTCCTTGCTATGCTCTCTCATCTCATGGTTTCGTCCGAGGTTCTGGAATGGTTCTCTTCTTATCTTCGGGGACGCCGGCAGTCGGTTCGCGTTGATGAGAGCTCTTCGAGTTGGCGTGACCTGGATGCTGGTGTTCCACAAGGTGGTATTCTTTCTCCATTGTTATTCTCCATCTTCATTAATTTTATAACTCACTGTCTTCGGTGTTCGTATCATCTTTATGCCGATGATCTTCAATTGTATACAGCTGCGCGGGTGGAAGGTTTATTGGATGCTGTAGCAGATGTAAACCGAGACTTAGATGCAATCAAAAAGTGGTCTGATAGTTTTGGGGTATCAGTGAACCCCTCAAAGTGTCAGGCCATTGTAATTGGAAGCTCGCGCATGATGGGTAGGGTGACGCTTAGCTCTCTTCCTCCTCTCATTTTCAATGGTACCGTCATACCCATTACCCCTACTGTGAAAGATCTCGGTTTGCATCTTGACTCGACGCTTAGCTGGCAGCGCCAGGTCTCTAATGTTAGTCAAAGGGTCAACGGTACTCTACGATCTCTGTATCGTCTGAGAAACTTTTTGCCCGCTAAGACGAAAACTATGCTTGTGCAGACTTTGATTTTCCCTATCATTGACTATGGTGACGTGTGCTACTTTGACTTGAATGCGGTGTTGCTGGATAAGCTTGACAGACTGCTTAACAATTGTATCCGGTTCATATTCAACCTCAGAAAATATGACCATGTGTCGAGCTACAGGTCTGAGCTCAAATGGATGCCCATTCGCCAGAGAAGAAATTTGCGTGCTTTGACCACGCTTTTCTCCCTTCTTAACTCTCCCACTCCTCCTTCTTATCTAGTGTCTCACTTCCAATATCTATGTTCTTCACACGCTAAGAATCTTCGTTCTTCTAACAATCTTCTCCTACTCTGTCCTTCTCATACTTCTGACTTTGTTCATACTTCCTTTCATTTTCAGTCCATTCTTCTTTGGAATGCGCTACCTCTTGACATCAGGATGGCCACCAGTCGGTATGCATTTAAGCGGAGATTGCGGAGTTATTTTCAAAATAAATAGCGTAGAGTCATCTCAAAACCTCTCTCTCTTGAATTTATATATAATATATGTATATAATATAGGTATATATTATAGTAAATATGTATGTATGTGTATTATAAGTTTATGACTTATTTATGTACAAATTGTTCCATTTCTAACAGAGCACCTGCCATCTAATCTCTTCACCACCCTTGGTTGACTGGTAGAGAATGCCTAAGGCATTAAGTCCGCCTTTGTACTTTTTTAAGTGTGAAAAGTTTAAATAAATAAATAATAAATAAATAAATTGTGTTAATTTATTATTTTTATATGCCTCCAATATAATTATAATGTCTTCTATTTTTCTAGTTGTTTTATTTAATAAACGTGCAATATCTAAAGCCGTTTGATTATCACTGTTCTTATTGCTAACGAGAGCTCCTCGTTTCAAGAGAAAGCTGACAACTTCCGGTTCCTCTTTAATCACAGCGACGTGCAACGGTGTATTGTTTTTGTAGTTAGCATCTGTTGCATTTGTGTCTGCACCTCGATCTAAATATTTTTTAACCTTCTTAATTTTATCTTCTGTGGTTTGGTTTTTTCGAATACTACTAAACAGTAAACTGTTGTTAAGTAGCTTTTTTTCAAGTTCCAAATCATAGTAGATATTCTCCATTTCAATATTTTAATACAAATGTACTGAAGTTTCTGAAACAATCATGAATGTCTTCAAGTAAAACAGGAATATCAAGCATTGTACTCGTACACACATAATTATGCAGACTGACTAGTGACATGAGGGTCATAGTGATGAAAATTGGTTTATAACCAATTCTTGAACTAAATAGGCATGTGAAAAAGTTCGATCTAATTATAAAATGCAATATACTACTTTTTAATGTCTTTACACAAAAAATCCTCAATCCACTATGAAGACTGAAATAAAAAGCGACCATACCTCACTGCCGTATCAAAAATAAAGCATGAACTTGGTGCAGTCGCCAGCGTAAGGCTGCAACTTTGTAAATCTTACAATATTTTCAGTGAAGTTTTATTTGCGATTCGATGTGTTTTGTGATCTCGCATAATTTACATCGACTCTTCTGCTAAAGTTGCCAGCATACCGGCAGAAAACTAAGTATTATGGCTTGGTTTATTTTTATGATGTACATAATAAAGAGTATTCTATCTTCTGTCTATTATGAAAAATCACAAGACCTTTCTCTGAACGAGTTTGCTGTTAGTAGTAGGCTGCAATTGTTCCGAGCATCTCGAGAGTCACAGAGAACTGAGTCAGTGCTTTAGAATGGGATGCCACCTTGAATTATAATTTTTCCATAATTTCTCTACACTATCGTATGTACAGCAGTTCATAGAACACACCTTTCTTCCAAACTTTACCTTTCTAGTGCCAATAGTCTGCGAGTAAAATGGCTGTAATATACGGACAGACAAGTCGAAATTGTAAGGGTTCCGTTTTGCCATTTGGTTACGGAACCCTACAAACAAACAAAAATGTGAACGTAGACCAAATAAATGTTCATTCAGATGTTTCAAAATAAGGAAAAAAAAGATTGAATATGGATGATATGAATATTGTCGATGTCCACACACATGATTTAATTAAATCCTACTATACATAATAATTTTATTTATTTTACTATTTACATAATTTAAAACCTAACAATCTTAAAATAATAATAATATGTACAAGTATATAAAAAAGGAGGGGAAATAATCAGAGGGCATCAAAAAATTCATCCGCATCGCTGCCAACAGGAAAAGTGCCCAAAAGGCTGGCAGCATTGCCACGTTGTATGGCAATGCCGATTCTTTGGCCAAAAAATAGGCCAGCCCTCTGGTCACGTGTGGAGTCGACCAACCGCCTGGCGATGTCTCGAAAAACTAAGTGGGCACTCGGACCCCATGGCCCAAGTGTTTCAACCCCAAACGGCTCGAATATATAAGTTCCAATAAGATTGGAGTATTTGCGCCGTTTGAGGTTTTCCGCACCTGCAGCAGCCGCCCCAGCACAGCCCACCGTGCTAGGAAGATGGGATGCCGCAAGGGTGTCGACACACGTCGCATCCCACACCAAAGGCCTACCTAACTTCCAAGGCATTATGGTCATTCCGTCTGGTCTCTTCCCATCGTCGCGTGCTAAGCCGTTGGTTTCTAAAACAGCTGGCACCCCGGTGGTGACAAGAGTACGACGGATGATGTCATTGATGCTGACGTGCCGTGCTATCCGGCCTGCGCTCTTACTGCAAGATAGGCCATGTTGTCGGAGGCAGTCGACACCGTCACCGCATTGGCAGCGATGCAGAGCCACGCAAGGAGCGCCCAGACGCAGACAAGTAGCGAGCCGGAAGGTGGTGTCACCCAGCATAGAGCCTATGTTGGGTGACGGTAGCGCCTGAAGCCAGAGGCCCGACTCCCACTCCGCCACAGCCAGCAGGCTGGCACGCTCAGCAGTATTGGTGGTCGTATTAATTAGATTATTCCGTACCAACCTGCAGAGCGGTTCATCCCACTGCCTCTGGGAAGATGGGTTCAAGGGCCGATCTGTATCCGGGCAAGCCACTTTCCAGGCGTTCACTGTCAAGCACGGCACTTCTGAGTCAACCAAAGAGGGGGCTAAAATTTTCTCGGTCAACTTTTCCGTGCTGTGGACAGAGGACAGGAACGGGCGTAAGCTGGATTTGAAAAAATCTTTTTGCATTTGATAGCCCAATTCTTGGGGAAGGCTATTTAACACAACGCTATGACCCTTAGGATCCGAGAAAAAAAATCAGAAAGAACACTAAGTGAAAACGAACTAAGCACTTGCGTGGACCGGCGATGCGATGCGACTGGGTGGGTCGGGGTAATAAGAAATTTCACGTGCACGAAGTCGCGAGCACAAGTTAGTACTAATAATAAAGCTAAAGTTTGCGTTTTTGTTTGTTTGATCGCGCTAATCTCTGGAACTGTCAGTCGGATTTGAAAAAATCTTTTTGCATTTGATAGCCCAATTCTTGACATTATAATAATATGATTATGTATTGCTTTCTCTACTTTGATTATATTCAAGTCTTTATAGAGGCATGAGGAACAGAGAGTAAAGTTCACTCATCCTCTATAGAAAAGGGAGGATCCTCCGACCAGACGGGTGTTGTGTCTGGTGGGCTACTGCCCGACGGTTGATGTCGGGATGTTGTATATATGCTAGTCTCGCGGTAAACTCTGTTTGCGCGATGCAGGATTTTGCGTGACGTCAGTGTGACGCGTTCCATTGTGGCGATGCCGCCACATCACTCCCCTCCGGAGACCGGAGGTCGATAGTGGGCAGAGTCGTGTATCTTGCGATGCTTGCCAGGGCCAGTTGGTTGAGGTTCCAGGAAGTCGGAACCGGGTGCCGCATAGTTCACGGTGAGTCGGAACTGTCTGCGGAGATGCCCCCAGTGAGTCGGGGTGGCGCTGCGTTATGCTCCAATGCGTCGGATGTGGTACAGCGCCGGGTTGAGGCTGACTGCTGGCGTCGACCAGGAGAGGTTTGAAGGGCTCTGCTTGTTTGACCGGCCGAGAGTGCAGTGTGCTGTGCCAAGGTTGCTGATGAGGCTGAGGGTGATGACCAGGTATGCGCGGTCGCTGCATGCTGGTGGTCAGGATACCCGTAGAAGCCGTGGGTGCTGGCTGGCTGTGTGACTCGCCGCTCGAGAGCTCGAGGAAGTGATGCTGATGACGTCACGCTGTAGTAGTTGCACGAAGGCTGCGCTGACGATCATGTTCGGGGTCACCAGTATAGAGGCATGAGGAACAGAGAGTAAAGTTCACTCATCCTCTATAGAAAAGGGAGGATCCTCCGACCAGACGGGTGTTGTGTCTGGTGGGCTACTGCCCGACGGTTGATGTCGGGATGTTGTATATATGCTAGTCTCGCGGTAAACTCTGTTTGCGCGATGCAGGATTTTGCGTGACGTCAGTGTGACGCGTTCCATTGTGGCGATGCCGCCACATCTTCATACTCAATTTATTGGCAAAACAATTCTATGATTGCAGGAGGAGTTAAATCTGACAAAAAATATCTAATAGCTCTAAACTGGAACACAGACTATACCGAACTTGCACGCACCAATGGATTAAATTTGGGAGATCAGTAATCCAATCAGGAAGCAAATCAGGAAGCAGGATCAGTAATCAGGAAGCAAATGAACCTACTAACGCCAATTTATTTATTTATTTATTTATAGTTATGTTCATGACAGTTCATGACTGGAGGGCTAGGTTAAAGACATGACATAGAGGAGCTGCCAAGATATCATGACACCCTTTGAGGATAAAGGCTGGAATGTTGTCAGGGCCAACCGAGCTACAGGGTTTGAGTTAAGCAATCCCCTTACCTACTTCCGATGGGGTTAAAACGGGAAGAGGAATGTTATCTCCCTCCCAATATCTTTAATAAGTTCAATTATAAAGGTAACTGCATTCTTTGCCTTTCTCTTGGTGGCAGTGAATAAAATGCATTTTTCATTGAAACTCTTGGTGACACTTGAAACGAATGTAACATCTCATCCACCGGGTGAAGCCGCGAGCAAAAGCTAGCACATTATAAAATGATTTCGTACAAAAACAAATCTGTTAGGAGTCCATTTGATATCGTTTTGTTTTGAGTTTGCTTGCATTCATATGTATATTCCTTGTTGATCTGCAATCACTATCTACTGACCTTTAGTGTTGTATACCAGTTTCAAACCTATATCATACATACATAACATCACGCCTGTTATTCCCCGACAGTAGGCAGAGGTGTCATAGTACATCCATGTTTCAAACCTAGATCATTCAAAGATTTACGGCCGAACCCAATAACCTACATATTTTCAGTAAAAGACAGATCGCTATTGATGGTAGACAATATGATTCTATCTGGAGCTAGACCACCACCTCTTAAAGCAGTATTATTGTAATTTACTTCAGTATGAGAAAGAGATGGAGCTAGACGTCCTGTATAGCTTCATCTCTTTCTCACACTGAAGTAACATTAAAATAAGCTTAAAAAGCTTTAAGAGGTGGTGGTTGGCCCCCTGTCCTTATGTCAGGCCGGTAAAATTTCATAATCTCTTTTAGGCCCACTTGCGTGTTTTATTTTATTTATTCGGGACAAAAAACAGTTACACGCTACAGATTACAAAGAAATACATGTTTCATCATGTATTCATGGTTTATCCAATATAACTCGGAGTTAACAGCTAACTCAGGGTTAATCAAATAGTTCATCTTGCGCCACCAAAAGTTTGGGGTAAACCTGGAGTAAACTTTTAAATATTTAACCCACCGATGTGGGAGAGTTAAGCCGCTTAACTCTGGGTCAGTGTAAGTCATGTGTAAGTAATGTCAACATAAATTGACGTTATGAGGTACCGCTGTTAAACATATTTTGTAGGTATTTTATGTTGTTTGACGTTATAGTAAGTGGAAATTTGGTACTATATCAGCAGGCAATAATATGTTTGACGGAGAAGGTACATCTCTCTAGTCATCGTCAGCCATATTTTAACTACTGTGGGCGTGCTATGGGTAGTGTGGGTTATTGTGCAATAGAAAAACCGTTTGCAGTTCAAATCAAATTATAAATTACGTTAAAATTAATCACACTAGCTATTCACATACTGCAGATACATGACACAACTATACGGAACGCGGGACCGTTTCTAAACGTGTTCACTGCTCAGCCACCGACCAACTCTGCTTAAATCCAGTGACCAGTCGACGAGCGTTATGTTGTAGACTATGTCGAGCGCCGCTTGGTGGCGCTGGCGTCCCGATTAGTCAAACGACGACCAACGTATTTCCGACATACTTATTCATGAACTCATATAAAAATAAATACAAATTATGAAAACTTAAAACATATCTTCCATAACTGACGTTTTCATCAATCAATAAACTAAATCTCTATGGAAACCACATACAATATGATTAAAATGAAATATCATGTTATTAAATTCAAAGACAAGAAAGCATTACTTATCGTAATGTAGTGTAAAGGAGATGGGTATACAATTTCCGGTAATTGTTCGTTCATTCATTTTTGGTCGGATTACATACAGAGCACATACATTGCAATTCTATTTTATGTTTCGTCGATTGAACTGCGATGTTCCCAACTCAAAAAATACTAATATCAGGTTATCTAACCCGTTGTTACTATTTTGTGGTGCAATGCGTAATAAGAGTTAAAATGTTAATTACTTCGAGTTTACAAACTCTATATTTATTTATGTAACCCGACTAAACTTGCAAGTGGCCTTATAGATTTTTGGGACGTTAAAACCATAGATAGATAGGTTTTTCTATCCCTAGTATGCCAAAACTGAGGGTAGGTAGATTATTGGGTTCGGCCATTATAATTATCAGTTCTGTACCAAGGTTTTGTTTCTATTGCTCCAATTTGAGAAAAATATACTAACTCTTAATGTCTTTGTTGAATGAAGTGATTCAATGTCAATTTTTCATTCATATTGCCCTCATAAACTCTGTCAAGAAGAGTTTTTAGTTTTTCGCAGTCTTTTTTAGTGTATTTAAAATAATGGATTGGTGTTAACCCTGATCTGTCTCGAGCCATACAAATTTCCTTGAATTGACTTCTATCTAAAAGGGAATCTAGTTTGTCAAAAAACGTATAAGACTGATGGGATGCTGCTCTATGAGCTGCTAGCTTCTTCTCTGAATCTCTGGCGTAAAAGATGTTATCGAGTTGCTCCTTATTTAATTTTTCCAAAGCTTTATCAAAACATTTAAAGTTTGAGTTGCCTAGGGACCACGATATTAAATGTATTAATTTCGTTGACATATTTTGATTAAACCATTTATTTTCAAACTGGATACAAAACATTTCCACAATTGCAGGAGAAGTTAAATCTGACAAAAGAATGTCTAACATCACTAAATTAAGTTGCAAACCTTTAACAGCTCCGTATGCAACTAACACTGGATTATATTTTGGAAGATCAGAGCAAGTGAACAAGTCCATTAATCTTTTAACGTCAATATCTTTAATTAGCTTAATTACAAAGGTCATAAAGTTCTTTGCACTTCTCTCTGCAGCAATGCATACAATACAACTTTCATTGAAATTCTTACTAACCACATTTATAAAATCGTCAATATTTTTCTTACTAAGCACAGTTTTTAAGCATTTCAGTAGAAACATTGCACTGTTTTCCAAAAACTCATCTATGGCCATAAATATCAACTTGGATAATGTTAGATGTTCCGTAAGCAAATTTTCAAACAATTCGTGTATACCAGCATTATGTATTTCATTCAACATGAGTGGATGGTTTCCTAATTTAGCATTGAAAAATCTTCGAGGGCCCCCTTCTTCAGATTGGAGAAACGTGTTTATAAAATACATCCACAGAGAAGTTTTACAATGGAACGATTTTAATCTATCGCAAAGAAACTCGGTAGCGAAATATTCAGCAAATGTGTAATGAACAAACTTAGGTTCATTATGAATAATTTGTGCGATAATGCCTGTTTTCTCCTCTCCTAATTTTATCCTTTCAATAAAATCACGTATTTCATTAATATCGTTACTATCAAATAACTCTATTTCATCCGTTTTGCCAAATATGACATAAGCAGCAATTATTTTATGACTATTATAAAATGTTGTACGCTCATTATCTATCAATTTCCTCATATCAGGGTCATTAATACACAAAAGAGGTTTTTTTTTCCCAAAACGGATCTTGAAAAACTTTACATCTACAAATCGCTCATAAAGCTGATTCAAATTTACCATATTCATAGTGTTCTGTGAAGTTATAAAATGTTCAATACTTTCTTTGTTGAGAGGAAAGTTGTGAAATGAATCTTGAAATATCTCCGATATCATATACAAATGTAATGGCATACTGATAAACTTATTGTTTGTGTCACATAAAACGGCTGAAAGAACCGTCAAAAATCCTTTAACTGCATTTTGCATGCCCCACTTTGTATTGAATGGAAAGTAGCCTAGCATAAAATTTGATCCTTTACTTAACCAAATTTTCTCTAAAAACTCCAACTGATTGGCATAAGACAAGGGTTGAATTGTAAAAGAGAATGTTTCCAAAGTATTTTCTAATTGATGAAGTACGTTGTATAAACGACTAGTTATCCACAAATGCACAACTTTCGACTTTTTAAGAACATTTACTAATTGCATAAACTCATTCGAGAAATCGGGACATATTTCATCAAAACCATCGAACAACAGGCAACCCGATCGTTATTGTAACAATGAATAAATAACTCTATTTCAAATAAGTTCAATCCTGTAAAATTCAATTCCATATTGTTTTTGTTGAAACTAATCTCATCACCTATGACAGAAACCTGATCAATTATGATTTCAAAACTTGTTTTTTTCTTTTTATAAGCTTCGAATCCAATTACTCGTAACAAATATTGCACAGCTTCTTTTAAATCAATGTTAACTTTGTTTTCTTTAATTCTTCTCAATTCCTTGGTATTCTCTAGCACATTGATTTTGGAAATCCACAGTGTCGGGAACTTAAGTTTCGTTTTAATTGCTAAGTGAGTGAGTAAAGAAGATTTGCCCATGCCCGGTTCAGCACTTATTATAACAACTTTTTCTCTTAAATCTTTTAAAGTTACAGGTTGCAATGTATATGAATTGTGTGAATCTCTGTGAATATGTTTCAATATATTCAGTAAACGTCCTCGAGACTTTTTCCAGACCAGACATTTGTCACCGCTAAAGCTAAACCAATGCACATTACAGTTTACATGCTTCTTTATAAATTCCGCGAATTCTTCTTGCTTATCAGTAATTAAAACAATGTCCCTCGTGTCAGGCGTAAAATCATCTTCCAATTCTTTATATTTTAAAACATTTAACTCATCGATTGCTCGAAAATTAGGATATAATGTGATGTAACGACATATTGGTTCATTTATATAAAAATCTAATATTTCATCATAAGCTGGGTTATTAAAAAAATTGCCTATCATAATTTTTTCGTTGTTTATAATCATGTACAATACTTTCGAATTTATAAGATGATACGATTCGTCTTCAAATAAAATGCCTAGTGGTACTTCATTTCCTTGGAACACAATATATCTTTCTTCTAGCAACATCGTACGCATTGTATCTGCAAGATCTTTAAAACCAGTTTGACTGTCAAATCTTTCGACAATGTCCTCAATCGCTAATCCATTGATCTGGTTAGCTAAATCCCGATTATAAATAATGATTATTTTGCCTTTAAAATACTTAATGAGCAAAACTATTTCTGCAACAACATCTTGACTTTTACAAACAATAATTAGAGTATTTATTTTGGACTCTTTTATCTCCGAGTTAACATCAACAAAATAATTCCCGACTCCAACGTAATCCAAATCGATAAAAGTGTAATCGTTAAAATTCCGTTCTTTAAAATATTGGATTAATTTGATACTAGAAAGTGCATTCTCTTCAGTAATTATGCCCAAGATTTTTTCTGCCCCGGCAAAAAAATCATCTAAATGTAATAATTCGAGTGCAGTATCTTTGAATTTGAATGCAGGCAACGCGTTCTTTATGGTTTTGGTATAAGTAAAATTAAGAATTCTCAATAACGGACTATTTAGCACATCTTGTTCAGCTTTGAAGAAGTATTCACAAGATTCTGTCAAGTACGGAGCGTTGATTGGCTGTTTCCACCACTTTTGTACACGATCATGTACTTTTAAGAAAATTGCATCACCTTTCACTCTAAAGAGCGCATCGCTTTGCCTTGGTATACTACTAACAAAGTACTTATCAATCTCTTTCTTTAAAATCTTTTCTACTTCGTCTTCTGTAGCCTGATTTGTATAAAAAACTAGTTTGGCCAAAAAGTCATTAATCAAATTTTTGTCGTATTCGTCATGAATTAAAGACAGTCGGGGGAAGCGATGTACGTTTATGTCAAATCTGCACTTGCTAAGATCTATTCCTATGTAAACGTCACTCTTTAATTTTTCAAAGAGTTTCAAATTGTCCTCAGATAAGGTATCAACATCAGAATTAAATTTTAAAGTCTTAGTTTCGTTATCGAATACTAGTAGGTTGCCAACTAAACCTCCCAATCTATAGGATTCTAAATCTGTACTTTGTAAAATTTCATTCGGACCTACCATGTTGTCATCCACTTTCATCACAATATTTGCTGAAACATTCGCGTTCTCAAAAAGTTTTTTAAATTTTGAACATAGGTATTCAATTTTCTTTTCTTTCTTTTGCTCGCTGCCACTAAAACAAAAATTAAGATTGCCAAAATTTACTGGTACTTTAAAAGTCAATGACATTAAGAAGCTCTCTACCTCGTCCAGTTTTTCAGTGGAAATATTTTTCTTTAGTAGTAATACTTCTTTACAAATCGTAGCTTTAAATGCCAATAACAAATTGTCATTGCTTGAAAAAAATGATTCTCGGAATTTTGCGTAACGGAAATTATTTTGCGATTCAGCGTCTTTATCTTCGACTAATAGAATGTGTCTCGCGAGAAAGACATGATATGTTTTTATTAAATCATCCATCATCATATTACTGTGATTATCTTTAAAAATAAACTTTGATAATCGCTTTGCTAAAAGCACTGCACGTGATTTGGCTACAGTTTGCACTAGGAGTTCTACATCTTGGTCATCATAATCAAACTGAAATACCTTGCCTTTGCTTGTGTTTATAAAACGTTCACATTCAGTTTGTTTTACGGATTTCATTTTAGAAAATTTCTCAAAGGCAGAGGTATAAATAATAAATTCACAGTGCATATTTTTAAACTCGCCTCTGAACATATCATCGCTATTTTCAGGGACGAACATCTGACTTATTTTTATGTAACTCTCTAAGTACTTATGTAGACTAAAGTCTCCGTTCAACTTCATAATTTCCTCGACCGTAAATTTGTCTTTTGCAGGATTATCTCTGTGTTTCGCTTGTACAAACATTATTTTTGGTTTGTCAGCTTTATTTGAATAGAATCTAAATATGATGTCATCAAAAGCACCCATGCTTTCAACGTTGGTTGCTATTAAAAATGTTTTAACCTCTTGCACATATAAAGCTCTAAATAAAATAAGACTCAACAGTTTAGTTTCATACAATTGTCCACTAAGTCCTGACGTTCCGGTTCTTTTTTGGTAATGAAATGTTTTATTTTCTTTTATTTTTTCGAGTCCTGTACTAAATTTCTGCTGTTTTGACTTTCTTTCTACTAGCTTTCTATTCTTTACTGAACTATCGTTATTAACATCGTGAGATTGAGATTGATTTTCGATATCACATGCAACAAGTTGGTTTGTGGGATCCACTTTAATTTTAGTGCTCTTATTTGTTAAATAAGTATCAATGTCTTGTTGAATTGAAGATTTACATATTTAGCAGTTATTTATATTATTATTATTAATATTAATTGTATTTGTATTTTATGACATCTGATGATGATTCTTTTTACTCTGCCATTGATTCCTCTAGCTCATCTGTAAATGCAAGTTTTAGCTCCTTGACTGATACCATTGGTGACTTTGTGCGTCGGAGCTTCAGCCAACAAAAAGGCCACTTATTTAATGTCTGCCACATAAATGCGCAGAGTGTCCCAAGTCACTACAGTGATCTGTTGGACACCTTTACCGGCGCCAATGCCCATGCCGTTCTGGTTTCTGAGAGTTGGCTCAAACCTCATCTTCTCTCCACCACCTACTCTCTTCCAGGTTTCAATCTTATCCGCAATGACAGAATTGGAAAGGGAGGGGGTGGTGTAGCTATCTATCTTCGTAGCGATTTCCCTTTCAAAATCGTTGCCTCATCTCTCTCACAGTACCATGCCTCCGCCGAGTACCTCTTTTTAGAAGTCTACGTCAAAGGCGTCAAGACCCTTCTTGGGGTTGTCTATTGTCCACCCGCCGTTGACTATTTTTCCGAGCTCGAACTGGCGCTAGAGTCCGTGGGGTCAGAGTATGCACATTGCGTCATCATGGGCGATTTCAACACTGACCTTGCTCACCGCACCCCTCGATCCCGTAAACTCCTTCACATCATTGAGTCCGTCAGTCTCCATATACTTCCACTGCAACCTACCCATTTCAATACCTCAGGCGATGACACTTGGCTCGACTTAATTCTCACGTCCACTCCCTCCCTAGTTCCCTATCATGGTCAGTGTCCCGCTCCTGGATTTTCCCAACATGACCTCATTCTCCTCTCCTATGTCCTAAAACCGCCTAAACCTGTCCCAAAAGTTCTGCACATGCGGAGTTTTGCGCGCATGGACATTGAGAAGCTTCGTCAGGATGCGTCAGATATCAGTTGGGATCACTTGGCAGCGGCGACAGCTGTAGACGATAAACTACGCATTTTCAATCGGGCGGTCCTTGCTCTATACGACAGACATGCTCCTGTTAAAAAAATTAAACTTCGGCGTCCTCCTGCTCCTTGGATGACGACCGGGGTTCGAATGGCGATGAGGCGCAGGGATCGGGCCTTTCATAAATTTAAAAAGGATCGCTGTGAAGCAAATCGGAACTTTTTCAAAGTTGCTAGAAATCGGTGTAATCAGATGATACGTAACGCTAAGCGCCGCCATATTCTCGAGAACATATCTTCTTCTTCACCTGCTGATATCTGGAAGTTCCTTGGTACTCTTGGTATCGGCAAACCACGTCATGTGGATTTTCCTAATACAATTGGCCTTGATGATATCAACCGTCACTTCACAACCACTTGTCATTTGGATTCCCAAATGTTGTCCCAGACGGTCAATTTCATTACTGGCTTAGCTAGTCCCATCATAGAACCATTTCACTTCTCTCCGGTCACCTTGGACGAAATTAAAAAGACCATCCTGTCCATAAAATCCAAGGCTGTGGGGGATGACGGCATCAGTCGTAGTATGGTCGTTTGGATCCTCGATACCCTACTTCCTCCGATTACCCACATCATAAACTTTTCTCTTGATTCCGGACAATTCCCATCCCTGTGGCGTATGGCCTATGTCCGCCCGCTTCCTAAAGTTTCAAACCCCTCCCTGCCCACTCACTTTCGACCCATTTCCATTCTCCCATTCCTGTCTAAAGTGCTTGAGGCCTGCGTTCACAGACAGTTTGCGGGGTTTGTTCACCGGAACAACCTTGTTAGCTCGTTTCAGTCTGGATTCAGGCCTGGGCATAGTACAGCTTCCGCTCTCCTTAAAGTGACTGGTGACGTTAGAGAAGCGATGGAGGATACTAAGGTTACTGTTTTGGTTTTAATTGATTTCTCCAATGCCTTTAACGCTGTCAGCCACGATATTCTCCTTGCTATGCTCTCTCATCTCATGGTTTCGTCCGAGGTTCTGGAATGGTTCTCTTCTTATCTTCGGGGACGCCGGCAGTCGGTTCGCGTTGATGAGAGCTCTTCGAGTTGGCGTGACCTGGATGCTGGTGTTCCACAAGGTGGTATTCTTTCTCCATTGTTATTCTCCATCTTCATTAATTTTATAACTCACTGTCTTCGGTGTTCGTATCATCTTTATGCCGATGATCTTCAATTGTATACAGCTGCGCGGGTGGAAGGTTTATTGGATGCTGTAGCAGATGTAAACCGAGACTTAGATGCAATCAAAAAGTGGTCTGATAGTTTTGGGGTATCAGTGAACCCCTCAAAGTGTCAGGCCATTGTAATTGGAAGCTCGCGCATGATGGGTAGGGTGACGCTTAGCTCTCTTCCTCCTCTCATTTTCAATGGTACCGTCATACCCATTACCCCTACTGTGAAAGATCTCGGTTTGCATCTTGACTCGACGCTTAGCTGGCAGCGCCAGGTCTCTAATGTTAGTCAAAGGGTCAACGGTACTCTACGATCTCTGTATCGTCTGAGAAACTTTTTGCCCGCTAAGACGAAAACTATGCTTGTGCAGACTTTGATTTTCCCTATCATTGACTATGGTGACGTGTGCTACTTTGACTTGAATGCGGTGTTGCTGGATAAGCTTGACAGACTGCTTAACAATTGTATCCGGTTCATATTCAACCTCAGAAAATATGACCATGTGTCGAGCTACAGGTCTGAGCTCAAATGGATGCCCATTCGCCAGAGAAGAAATTTGCGTGCTTTGACCACGCTTTTCTCCCTTCTTAACTCTCCCACTCCTCCTTCTTATCTAGTGTCTCACTTCCAATATCTATGTTCTTCACACGCTAAGAATCTTCGTTCTTCTAACAATCTTCTCCTACTCTGTCCTTCTCATACTTCTGACTTTGTTCATACTTCCTTTCATTTTCAGTCCATTCTTCTTTGGAATGCGCTACCTCTTGACATCAGGATGGCCACCAGTCGGTATGCATTTAAGCGGAGATTGCGGAGTTATTTTCAAAATAAATAGCGTAGAGTCATCTCAAAACCTCTCTCTCTTGAATTTATATATAATATATGTATATAATATAGGTATATATTATAGTAAATATGTATGTATGTGTATTATAAGTTTATGACTTATTTATGTACAAATTGTTCCATTTCTAACAGAGCACCTGCCATCTAATCTCTTCACCACCCTTGGTTGACTGGTAGAGAATGCCTAAGGCATTAAGTCCGCCTTTGTACTTTTTTAAGTGTGAAAAGTTTAAATAAATAAATAATAAATAAATAAATTGTGTTAATTTATTATTTTTATATGCCTCCAATATAATTATAATGTCTTCTATTTTTCTAGTTGTTTTATTTAATAAACGTGCAATATCTAAAGCCGTTTGATTATCACTGTTCTTATTGCTAACGAGAGCTCCTCGTTTCAAGAGAAAGCTGACAACTTCCGGTTCCTCTTTAATCACAGCGACGTGCAACGGTGTATTGTTTTTGTAGTTAGCATCTGTTGCATTTGTGTCTGCACCTCGATCTAAATATTTTTTAACCTTCTTAATTTTATCTTCTGTGGTTTGTTTTTTTCGAATACTACTAAACAGTAAACTGTTGTTAAGTAGCTTTTTTTCAAGTTCCAAATCATAGTAGATATTCTCCATTTCAATATTTTAATACAAATGTACTGAAGTTTCTGAAACAATCATGAATGTCTTCAAGTAAAACAGGAATATCAAGCATTGTACTCGTACACACATAATTATGCAGACTGACTAGTGACATGAGGGTCATAGTGATGAAAATTGGTTTATAACCAATTCTTGAACTAAATAGGCATGTGAAAAAGTTCGATCTAATTATAAAATGCAATATACTACTTTTTAATGTCTTTACACAAAAAATCCTCAATCCACTATGAAGACTGAAATAAAAAGCGACCATACCTCACTGCCGTATCAAAAATAAAGCATGAACTTGGTGCAGTCGCCAGCGTAAGGCTGCAACTTTGTAAATCTTACAATATTTTCAGTGAAGTTTTATTTGCGATTCGATGTGTTTTGTGATCTCGCATAATTTACATCGACTCTTCTGCTAAAGTTGCCAGCATACCGGCAGAAAACTAAGTATTATGGCTTGGTTTATTTTTATGATGTACATAATAAAGAGTATTCTATCTTCTGTCTATTATGAAAAATCACAAGACCTTTCTCTGAACGAGTTTGCTGTTAGTAGTAGGCTGCAATTGTTCCGAGCATCTCGAGAGTCACAGAGAACTGAGTCAGTGCTTTAGAATGGGATGCCACCTTGAATTATAATTTTTCCATAATTTCTCTACACTATCGTATGTACAGCAGTTCATAGAACACACCTTTCTTCCAAACTTTACCTTTCTAGTGCCAATAGTCTGCGAGTAAAATGGCTGTAATATACGGACAGACAAGTCGAAATTGTAAGGGTTCCGTTTTGCCATTTGGTTACGGAACCCTACAAACAAACAAAAATGTGAACGTAGACCAAATAAATGTTCATTCAGATGTTTCAAAATAAGGAAAAAAAAGATTGAATATGGATGATATGAATATTGTCGATGTCCACACACATGATTTAATTAAATCCTACTATACATAATAATTTTATTTATTTTACTATTTACATAATTTAAAACCTAACAATCTTAAAATAATAATAATATGTACAAGTATATAAAAAAGGAGGGGAAATAATCAGAGGGCATCAAAAAATTCATCCGCATCGCTGCCAACAGGAAAAGTGCCCAAAAGGCTGGCAGCATTGCCACGTTGTATGGCAATGCCGATTCTTTGGCCAAAAAATAGGCCAGCCCTCTGGTCACGTGTGGAGTCGACCAACCGCCTGGCGATGTCTCGAAAAACTAAGTGGGCACTCGGACCCCATGGCCCAAGTGTTTCAACCCCAAACGGCTCGAATATATAAGTTCCAATAAGATTGGAGTATTTGCGCCGTTTGAGGTTTTCCGCACCTGCAGCAGCCGCCCCAGCACAGCCCACCGTGCTAGGAAGATGGGATGCCGCAAGGGTGTCGACACACGTCGCATCCCACACCAAAGGCCTACCTAACTTCCAAGGCATTATGGTCATTCCGTCTGGTCTCTTCCCATCGTCGCGTGCTAAGCCGTTGGTTTCTAAAACAGCTGGCACCCCGGTGGTGACAAGAGTACGACGGATGATGTCATTGATGCTGACGTGCCGTGCTATCCGGCCTGCGCTCTTACTGCAAGATAGGCCATGTTGTCGGAGGCAGTCGACACCGTCACCGCATTGGCAGCGATGCAGAGCCACGCAAGGAGCGCCCAGACGCAGACAAGTAGCGAGCCGGAAGGTGGTGTCACCCAGCATAGAGCCTATGTTGGGTGACGGTAGCGCCTGAAGCCAGAGGCCCGACTCCCACTCCGCCACAGCCAGCAGGCTGGCACGCTCAGCAGTATTGGTGGTCGTATTAATTAGATTATTCCGTACCAACCTGCAGAGCGGTTCATCCCACTGCCTCTGGGAAGATGGGTTCAAGGGCCGATCTGTATCCGGGCAAGCCACTTTCCAGGCGTTCACTGTCAAGCACGGCACTTCTGAGTCAACCAAAGAGGGGGCTAAAATTTTCTCGGTCAACTTTTCCGTGCTGTGGACAGAGGACAGGAACGGGCGTAAGCTGGATTTGAAAAAATCTTTTTGCATTTGATAGCCCAATTCTTGGGGAAGGCTATTTAACACAACGCTATGACCCTTAGGATCCGAGAAAAAAAATCAGAAAGAACACTAAGTGAAAACGAACTAAGCACTTGCGTGGACCGGCGATGCGATGCGACTGGGTGGGTCGGGGTAATAAGAAATTTCACGTGCACGAAGTCGCGAGCACAAGTTAGTACTAATAATAAAGCTAAAGTTTGCGTTTTTGTTTGTTTGATCGCGCTAATCTCTGGAACTGTCAGTCGGATTTGAAAAAATCTTTTTGCATTTGATAGCCCAATTCTTGACATTATAATAATATGATTATGTATTGCTTTCTCTACTTTGATTATATTCAAGTCTTTATAGAGGCATGAGGAACAGAGAGTAAAGTTCACTCATCCTCTATAGAAAAGGGAGGATCCTCCGACCAGACGGGTGTTGTGTCTGGTGGGCTACTGCCCGACGGTTGATGTCGGGATGTTGTATATATGCTAGTCTCGCGGTAAACTCTGTTTGCGCGATGCAGGATTTTGCGTGACGTCAGTGTGACGCGTTCCATTGTGGCGATGCCGCCACATCACTCCCCTCCGGAGACCGGAGGTCGATAGTGGGCAGAGTCGTGTATCTTGCGATGCTTGCCAGGGCCAGTTGGTTGAGGTTCCAGGAAGTCGGAACCGGGTGCCGCATAGTTCACGGTGAGTCGGAACTGTCTGCGGAGATGCCCCCAGTGAGTCGGGGTGGCGCTGCGTTATGCTCCAATGCGTCGGATGTGGTACAGCGCCGGGTTGAGGCTGACTGCTGGCGTCGACCAGGAGAGGTTTGAAGGGCTCTGCTTGTTTGACCGGCCGAGAGTGCAGTGTGCTGTGCCAAGGTTGCTGATGAGGCTGAGGGTGATGACCAGGTATGCGCGGTCGCTGCATGCTGGTGGTCAGGATACCCGTAGAAGCCGTGGGTGCTGGCTGGCTGTGTGACTCGCCGCTCGAGAGCTCGAGGAAGTGATGCTGATGACGTCACGCTGTAGTAGTTGCACGAAGGCTGCGCTGACGATCATGTTCGGGGTCACCAGTATAGAGGCATGAGGAACAGAGAGTAAAGTTCACTCATCCTCTATAGAAAAGGGAGGATCCTCCGACCAGACGGGTGTTGTGTCTGGTGGGCTACTGCCCGACGGTTGATGTCGGGATGTTGTATATATGCTAGTCTCGCGGTAAACTCTGTTTGCGCGATGCAGGATTTTGCGTGACGTCAGTGTGACGCGTTCCATTGTGGCGATGCCGCCACATCTTCATACTCAATTTATTGGCAAAACAATTCTATGATTGCAGGAGGAGTTAAATCTGACAAAAAATATCTAATAGCTCTAAACTGGAACACAGACTATACCGAACTTGCACGCACCAATGGATTAAATTTGGGAGATCAGTAATCCAATCAGGAAGCAAATCAGGAAGCAGGATCAGTAATCAGGAAGCAAATGAACCTACTAACGCCAATTTATTTATTTATTTATTTATAGTTATGTTCATGACAGTTCATGACTGGAGGGCTAGGTTAAAGACATGACATAGAGGAGCTGCCAAGATATCATGACACCCTTTGAGGATAAAGGCTGGAATGTTGTCAGGGCCAACCGAGCTACAGGGTTTGAGTTAAGCAATCCCCTTACCTACTTCCGATGGGGTTAAAACGGGAAGAGGAATGTTATCTCCCTCCCAATATCTTTAATAAGTTCAATTATAAAGGTAACTGCATTCTTTGCCTTTCTCTTGGTGGCAGTGAATAAAATGCATTTTTCATTGAAACTCTTGGTGACACTTGAAACGAATGTAACATCTCATCCACCGGGTGAAGCCGCGAGCAAAAGCTAGCACATTATAAAATGATTTCGTACAAAAACAAATCTGTTAGGAGTCCATTTGATATCGTTTTGTTTTGAGTTTGCTTGCATTCATATGTATATTCCTTGTTGATCTGCAATCACTATCTACTGACCTTTAGTGTTGTATACCAGTTTCAAACCTATATCATACATTCATAACATCACGCCTGTTATTCCCCGACAGTAGGCAGAGGTGTCATAGTACATCCATGTTTCAAACCTAGATCATTCAAAGATTTACGGCCGAACCCAATAACCTACATATTTTCAGTAAAAGACAGATCGCTATTGATGGTAGACAATATGATTCTATCTGGAGCTAGACCACCACCTCTTAAAGCAGTATTATTGTAATTTACTTCAGTGTGAGAAAGAGATGGAGCTAGACGTCCTGTATAGCTTCATCTCTTTCTCACACTGAAGTAACATTAAAATAAGCTTAAAAAGCTTTAAGAGGTGGTGGTTGGCCCCCTGTCCTTATGTCAGGCCGGTAAAATTTCATAATCTCTTTTAGGCCCACTTGCTTGTTTTATTTTATTTATTCGGGACAAAAAACAGTTACACGCTACAGATTACAAAGAAATACATGTTTCATCATGTATTCATGGTTTATCCAATATAACTCGGAGTTAACAGCTAACTCAGGGTTAATCAAATAGTTCATCTTGCGCCACCAAAAGTTTGGGGTAAACCTGGAGTAAACTTTTAAATATTTAACCCACCGATGTGGGAGAGTTAAGCCGCTTAACTCTGGGTCAGTGTAAGTCATGTGTAAGTAATGTCAACATAAATTGACGTTATGAGGTACCGCTGTTAAACATATTTTGTAGGTATTTTATGTTGTTTGACGTTATAGTAAGTGGAAATTTGGTACTATATCAGCAGGCAATAATATGTTTGACGGAGAAGGTACATCTCTCTAGTCATCGTCAGCCATATTTTAACTACTGTGGGCGTGCTATGGGTAGTGTGGGTTATTGTGCAATAGAAAAACCGTTTGCAGTTCAAATCAAATTATAAATTACGTTAAAATTAATCACACTAGCTATTCACATACTGCAGATACATGACACAACTATACGGAACGCGGGACCGTTTCTAAACGTGTTCACTGCTCAGCCACCGACCAACTCTGCTTAAATCCAGTGACCAGTCGACGAGCGTTATGTTGTAGACTATGTCGAGCGCCGCTTGGTGGCGCTGGCGTCCCGATTAGTCAAACGACGACCAACGTATTTCCGACATACTTATTCATGAACTCATATAAAAATAAATACAAATTATGAAAACTTAAAACATATCTTCCATAACTGACGTTTTCATCAATCAATAAACTAAATCTCTATGGAAACCACATACAATATGATTAAAATGAAATATCATGTTATTAAATTCAAAGACAAGAAAGCATTACTTATCGTAATGTAGTGTAAAGGAGATGGGTATACAATTTCCGGTAATTGTTCGTTCATTCATTTTTGGTCGGATTACATACAGAGCACATACATTGCAATTCTATTTTATGTTTCGTCGATTGAACTGCGATGTTCCCAACTCAAAAAATACTAATATCAGGTTATCTAACCCGTTGTTACTATTTTGTGGTGCAATGCGTAATAAGAGTTAAAATGTTAATTACTTCGAGTTTACAAACTCTATATTTATTTATGTAACCCGACTAAACTTGCAAGTGGCCTTATAGATTTTTGGGACGTTAAAACCATAGATAGATAGGTTTTTCTATCCCTAGTATGCCAAAACTGAGGGTAGGTAGATTATTGGGTTCGGCCATTATAATTATCAGTTCTGTACCAAGGTTTTGTTTCTATTGCTCCAATTTGAGAAAAATATACTAACTCTTAATGTCTTTGTTGAATGAAGTGATTCAATGTCAATTTTTCATTCATATTGCCCTCATAAACTCTGTCAAGAAGAGTTTTTAGTTTTTCGCAGTCTTTTTTAGTGTATTTAAAATAATGGATTGGTGTTAACCCTGATCTGTCTCGAGCCATACAAATTTCCTTGAATTGACTTCTATCTAAAAGGGAATCTAGTTTGTCAAAAAACGTATAAGACTGATGGGATGCTGCTCTATGAGCTGCTAGCTTCTTCTCTGAATCTCTGGCGTAAAAGATGTTATCGAGTTGCTCCTTATTTAATTTTTCCAAAGCTTTATCAAAACATTTAAAGTTTGAGTTGCCTAGGGACCACGATATTAAATGTATTAATTTCGTTGACATATTTTGATTAAACCATTTATTTTCAAACTGGATACAAAACATTTCCACAATTGCAGGAGAAGTTAAATCTGACAAAAGAATGTCTAACATCACTAAATTAAGTTGCAAACCTTTAACAGCTCCGTATGCAACTAACACTGGATTATATTTTGGAAGATCAGAGCAAGTGAACAAGTCCATTAATCTTTTAACGTCAATATCTTTAATTAGCTTAATTACAAAGGTCATAAAGTTCTTTGCACTTCTCTCTGCAGCAATGCATACAATACAACTTTCATTGAAATTCTTACTAACCACATTTATAAAATCGTCAATATTTTTCTTACTAAGCACAGTTTTTAAGCATTTCAGTAGAAACATTGCACTGTTTTCCAAAAACTCATCTATGGCCATAAATATCAACTTGGATAATGTTAGATGTTCCGTAAGCAAATTTTCAAACAATTCGTGTATACCAGCATTATGTATTTCATTCAACATGAGTGGATGGTTTCCTAATTTAGCATTGAAAAATCTTCGAGGGCCCCCTTCTTCAGATTGGAGAAACGTGTTTATAAAATACATCCACAGAGAAGTTTTACAATGGAACGATTTTAATCTATCGCAAAGAAACTCGGTAGCGAAATATTCAGCAAATGTGTAATGAACAAACTTAGGTTCATTATGAATAATTTGTTCGATAATGCCTGTTTTCTCCTCTCCTAATTTTATCCTTTCAATAAAATCACGTATTTCATTAATATCGTTACTATCAAATAACTCTATTTCATCCGTTTTGCCAAATATGACATAAGCAGCAATTATTTTATGACTATTATAAAATGCTGTACGCTCATTATCTATCAATTTCCTCATATCAGGGTCATTAATACACAAAAGAGGTTTTTTTTCCCCAAAACGGATCTTGAAAAACTTTACATCTACAAATCGCTCATAAAGCTGATTCAAATTTACCATATTCATAGTGTTCTGTGAAGTTATAAAATGTTCAATACTTTCTTTGTTGAGAGGAAAGTTGTGAAATGAATCTTGAAATATCTCCGATATCATATACAAATGTAATGGCATACTGATAAACTTATTGTTTGTGTCACATAAAACGGCTGAAAGAACCGTCAAAAATCCTTTAACTGCATTTTGCATGCCCCACTTTGTATTGAATGGAAAGTAGCCTAGCATAAAATTTGATCCTTTACTTAACCAAATTTTCTCTAAAAACTCCAACTGATTGGCATAAGACAAGGGTTGAATTGTAAAAGAGAATGTTTCCAAAGTATTTTCTAATTGATGAAGTACGTTGTATAAACGACTAGTTATCCACAAATGCACAACTTTCGACTTTTTAAGAACATTTACTAATTGCATAAACTCATTCGAGAAATCGGGACATATTTCATCAAAACCATCGAATAACAAGGCAACCCGATCGTTATTGTAACAATGAATAAATAACTCTATTTCAAATAAGTTCAATCCTGTAAAATTCAATTCCATATTGTTTTTGTTGAAACTAATCTCATCACCTATGACAGAAACCTGATCAATTATGATTTCAAAACTTGTTTTTTTCTTTTTATAAGCTTCGAATCCAATTACTCGTAACAAATATTGCACAGCTTCTTTTAAATCAATGTTAACTTTGTTTTCTTTAATTCTTCTCAATTCCTTAGTATTCTCTAGCACATTGATTTTGGAAATCCACAGTGTCGGGAACTTAAGTTTCGTTTTAATTGCTAAGTGAGTGAGTAAAGAAGATTTGCCCATGCCCGGTTCAGCACTTATTATAACAACTTTTTCTCTTAAATCTTTTAAAGTTACAGGTTGCAATGTATATGAATTGTGTGAATCTCTGTGAATATGTTTCAATATATTCAGTAAACGTCCTCGAGACTTTTTCCAGACCAGACATTTGTCACCGCTAAAGCTAAACCAATGCACATTACAGTTTACATGCTTCTTTATAAATTCCGCGAATTCTTCTTGCTTATCAGTAATTAAAACAATGTCCCTCGTGTCAGGCGTAAAATCATCTTCCAATTCTTTATATTTTAAAACATTTAACTCATCGATTGCTCGAAAATTAGGATGTAATGTGATGTAACGACATATTGGTTCATTTATATAAAAATCTAATATTTCATCATAAGCTGGGTTATTAAAAAAATTGCCTATCATAATTTTTTCGTTGTTTATAATCATGTACAATACTTTCGAATTTATAAGATGATACGATTCGTCTTCAAATAAAATGCCTAGTGGTACTTCATTTCCTTGGAACACAATATATCTTTCTTCTAGCAACATCGTACGCATTGTATCTGCAAGATCTTTAAAACCAGTTTGACTGTCAAATCTTTCGACAATGTCCTCAATCGCTAATCCATTGATCTGGTTAGCTAAATCCCGATTATAAATAATGATTATTTTGCCTTTAAAATACTTAATGAGCAAAACTATTTCTGCAACAACATCTTGACTTTTACAAACAATAATTAGAGTATTTATTTTGGACTCTTTTATCTCCGAGTTAACATCAACAAAATAATTCCCGACTCCAACGTAATCCAAATCGATAAAAGTGTAATCGTTAAAATTCCGTTCTTTAAAATATTGGATTAATTTGATACTAGAAAGTGCATTCTCTTCAGTAATTATGCCCAAGATTTTTTCTGCCCCGGCAAAAAAATCATCTAAATGTAATAATTCGAGTGCAGTATCTTTGAATTTGAATGCAGGCAACGCGTTCTTTATGGTTTTGGTATAAGTAAAATTAAGAATTCTCAATAACGGACTATTTAGCACATCTTGTTCAGCTTTGAAGAAGTATTCACAAGATTCTGTCAAGTACGGAGCGTTGATTGGCTGTTTCCACCACTTTTGTACACGATCATGTACTTTTAAGAAAATTGCATCACCTTTCACTCTAAAGAGCGCATCGCTTTGCCTTGGTATACTACTAACAAAGTACTTATCAATCTCTTTCTTTAAAATCTTTTCTACTTCGTCTTCTGTAGCCTGATTTGTATAAAAAACTAGTTTGGCCAAAAAGTCATTAATCAAATTTTTGTCGTATTCGTCATGAATTAAAGACAGTCGGGGGAAGCGA
Organism: Fissipunctia ypsillon; assembly: GCA_947568875.1. Lineage (NCBI taxonomy): Eukaryota > Metazoa > Arthropoda > Insecta > Lepidoptera > Noctuidae > Fissipunctia > Fissipunctia ypsillon. The sequence goes on along the minus strand of OX387660.1, from coordinate 16,320,484 downwards.
TGTACGTTTATGTCAAATCTGCACTTGCTAAGATCTATTCCTATGTAAACGTCACTCTTTAATTTTTCAAAGAGTTTCAAATTGTCCTCAGATAAGGTATCAACATCAGAATTAAATTTTAAAGTCTTAGTTTCGTTATCGAATACTAGTAGGTTGCCAACTAAACCTCCCAATCTATAGGATTCTAAATCTGTACTTTGTAAAATTTCATTCGGACCAACCATGTTGTCATCCACTTTCATCACAATATTTGCTGAAACATTCGCGTTCTCAAAAAGTTTTTTAAATTTTGAACATAGGTATTCAATTTTCTTTTCTTTCTTTTGCTCGCTGCCACTAAAACAAAAATTAAGATTGCCAAAATTTACTGGTACTTTAAAAGTCAATGACATTAAGAAGCTCTCTACCTCGTCCAGTTTTTCAGTGGAAATATTTTTCTTTAGTAGTAATACTTCTTTACAAATCGTAGCTTTAAATGCCAATAACAAATTGTCATTGCTTGAAAAAAATGATTCTCGGAATTTTGCGTAACGGAAATTATTTTGCGATTCACCGTCTTTATCTTCGACTACTAGAATGTGTCTCGCGAGAAAGACATGATATGTTTTTATTAAATCATCCATCATCATATTACTGTGATTATCTTTAAAAATAAACTTTGATAATCGCTTTGCTAAAAGCACTGCACGTGATTTGGCTACAGTTTGCACTAGGAGTTCTACATCTTGGTCATCATAATCAAACTGAAATACCTTGCCTTTGCTTGTGTTTATAAAACGTTCACATTCAGTTTGTTTTACGGATTTCATTTTAGAAAATTTCTCAAAGGCAGAGGTATAAATAATAAATTCACAGTGCATATTTTTAAACTCGCCTCTGAACATATCATCGCTATTTTCAGGGACGAACATCTGACTTATTTTTATGTAACTCTCTAAGTACTTATGTAGACTAAAGTCTCCATTCAACTTCATAATTTCCTCGACCGTAAATTTGTCTTTTGCAGGATTATCTCTGTGTTTCGCTTGTACAAACATTATTTTTGGTTTGTCAGCTTTATTTGAATAGAATCTAAATATGATGTCATCAAAAGCACCCATGCTTTCAACGTTGGTTGCTATTAAAAATGTTTTAACCTCTTGCACATATAAAGCTCTAAATAAAATAAGACTCAACAGTTTAGTTTCATACAATTGTCCACTAAGTCCCGACGTTCCGGTTCTTTTTTGGTAATGAAATATATTACTTTCTTTTGTTTTTTTAAATTGCTTGTTACATTCTTGCTGTGCTGGTTTATTTTGAATCACACTTCTATTTTTCACTGAACTACCTTTATTTACATCCTGAAATTGGGTTTGATTTTCTATACTACATGCAACAGGTTGGAGGTATTTTGGATCCTTTATTATTTTAGAACTTTTGGGATAACTCTTCCTTATTAAGTTAGTCTCCAGATCCAGATCTTGCTGACTACAAGAACGTTTTAATTTATTATTATCAAATGTCTCCAATATAGTTACAATGTGTTTTCTTTGGCAAGTGGATTTATCTGATCGACGAGCAATATCTAAAGCAGTTTGACTGTCACTGCTTTTATTGCTGACGAGAGCTCCTCGTTCCAAGAGAAAACTAACAACTTCTGATTCTTCTTTCATCACTGCAACATGCAAAGGTGTATAGTTTTTGTAGTTAGCATCTGCTGCATTTATGTCTGCCCCCCGATCTAAATATTTTATTATCTTCTTTATTTTTTCTTCTGGGGTTTTATTTTTACGAATACTACTAAACAGTAAACTGTTGTTAAGTAGCTTGTCTTCAATTTCCGGATCATTGTACTTATTTTGCATTCCGATATTCATAAACATACAATTTGTGCTGAAGTTTCTGAAACAATATTACGTATGAAGAAATTGTCATAACAATATCACTTAGATGTTACGTAGGCACGTACAGTGGTGTAGCAAGGCTGGGGCAGGGGAGGTGGTCCACCCCGAGCGACACTTTTTGGGAGCGGGAGATTTCACTCCAAAGTTTATGCGGCTTTATTCAACTTGAAAAAACCAGTTAACTCCTATTTCTATGTGAATGGTTAAAAGAAAACCTAATATTTCCGATACGCTAAAATGTTTAGTCCTTGAGTGTTCTTTGACATAGGTATTAAAATAAAGTTTTATGAAATCCTAAATACGGGAACGGCGAATTTTCCGTGCGCTGAAACCCACGCTACGTATGATAAACACACATCATCGTTATGCACCAGTGAGCTGCAGTACAACTTTTTAGTTGCTTTTTTGTTGTTTAGTGGTTTAAACATACTTATTTTATGTTAATTATTATTACGTAACCTAAAATAAGTATGTTTAAAGCACTCAACTGAAAGAGTCAATGCGTATGTGCACTCAATGACCTAGGATGCTGCACTGTCATGACTGTCCTGTAAAAATCTCCATCTTTCTAGATTTAAATTGATTTTATGGTTGCCTTGGAGTTCACCAAGGAGTGCCTAATGTGTCTAGAGACCACAAAGTATATACAGAGCATTCTTGTTTCTAAATACGGAATAAGTTAATTTTTATGAGCTAGCCTGCCAGGAGCCCTACGTTAATAATATTGAACTCACATTAATCTTTTAGCAAACAAATAGGTATACCTTTAAAAATATAACAAAACCTTCAAACACGCACAGTGTTGCACACACAGTAATAATTTAAAATAGGTTACTTTTAATCACAATGTCTTCTTTGTCTTGTTCGTAATACTGCTATCTAGTGAGTAAAATGCATCGACGATACGTAAGCACTGGTTCTTTATCAATCGATAATACAGCGATAAGAACATTAATAAGTATCTAAGGTATAATATCATCGACAGTCAACGAATTTAATCGTTACACAAATGAATGTGCCATTGGTATCTACCTATTACGATTAAATTGATCAATATGTAATATTGACTACTAATCAATCAATCAATCAATTAATTATTATTAATTTTTTTATATAAATTTAATTTTACATGCCATAAATTAAAATGTATCGATACAAAACATAAAAATTCCATTTTATCTGTATATCTTTGTATGTAAGCAAATAAATTATATCAGTTTCAAATTATCTACAACGTTCCGTACCTATAAAGTTTACTTAAAAGAGATGTTGTGTTGTTTCTACAAAATATATATTATTTAAGGCCTAACGACAAACCAGACAAACAATACCACCGGTAGCACGGTCCCTGCGTACACCTACCTGCATGTGGATCTCTTTTTGTATGGTGAATTTGAAAAACTTAATCAAGTAAAACTTGAGGTACTTATAGGTACATAATATTATGTATATCTATCTATAGCTATATTTAATAACGGGGCGCCGCGGCACTTCTTCCCAACTTAATAATTCTTAAATGATAGATGGCCACTTCCGCTTTACCTCATTTGCCTTTGGACCACTCGGTCGTGGATAATATAGGCTGATAAACAAATTATCCACCTTTGCGTCGCGCAGTCGGGTAAAAATAGTTTGCATTATAGGATGAGCATGAATTCTCCTCCAAATACGTAATATAATTTGGTTGTGACAGTGGACTTTTCGTTTGGTACAGGGCGCCCCATATTAAAGAGCATCCTTCTTTCATCTTTTTTCTTAAATATCCTTAAAACTATTTATTTTAAAACTATGTTTTTTAAAGTCGAGACCCTCACAGCAAGCCCTTTCATTTGATATGTCACACGGTTGCACAGTTTGCAAAACTTTTTTTAATCATCTAAATACAACTAGGTAGCCTTGTATCTGCGCGGTCATTAACGTCGTTAGATAAGAGCGATTAAAAGATTGTTGTTGTTGCCAATGATGGACGAGTGCTGCACGAACTCACCGTTTACATAGTAATATTTATCCGTCATCAAGATTCTAGAATTCTAGAACCTCACGGACGGTCTCTCTAGACGGTTAGAGAACTCAGAGATTCAGCGCTATAGGTAGGCAGCATCCAAATAATAGAAATAGTTTGAGATATTTATAAATAGGTACTATACCTACATTACCTGCACTATTGTCGCGAGACACATATTTTAAGTGTTGGAAGTAGCGTCAATGTAAAAATTTTGTGGTATGTTCTCTGTTTCCTTGTTTTCTGTCATGTTCCTAAACGTGGTCAACTTTATTCACGTTCGGTACCTACTAAGAGTAAAGCCACATTGCTTCGTTGCGTTGCGTCGTCGCATCGACTGCCACACATGCAGTGCGGCGTCATATAACGCAACGCCGCCGGCGCCGTTTTTTACGTCATCGCAGCGTCTCAGTGAGGAGTCTTTAACCAACAATGGATCGTTGTAAACGTATTCTGTTGTTGCTGTTATTACGCCACCGCCGAAACAAACGTAGAATCAGCAGAAGATTCTAGATACCTCCCTTGATTGCATTAAGAAATAGTGATGGTCATTTTTTACGCGGGAATATGAAGAGTTGTTGTTAGTTCAAGATAAATTTTTCAATTTTTCGCATGTTTACCTGCGCTGCATTGCCCCTCCGCTTCCCGTTGTGCGTTGACGCAACGCACACGACACCGCAACGGACAATGTGGCATGTGTTGTAATATATATGTACATATATGTAAAATGACGCAGCGACACGCAACGCAACGCAACTGAGTAGTGTGGCTTCGCTCTAAGTAGACCTTTAATAATTAGTAGACACATTTATCTCAAGCGCAATATTCTTTATTAAAAGGTGCTAATTCGATGTGTCAAATTCTCCATTTTGAATTGAAAAATAAACGTATTTAAATCAAGGTATATTTATGCACGTTTATGCCGAGACCGCAAGCTGCAGTCATGGACAATATTAAGACATAAAATAATACTCGACTTTCCTGTTTTTGTCCTCACACGGACTGACTCACAGAGGTAAATGTTACAATATAATATTATTATAAGTAAATCCAATTGTTATTATTATGTCGTTTATTAATATTCTTTTTTTTTATTTATTTACCTTTAAATATTTCTTAAAATAAAAATATATAAAATCCATGCCATCTACCGGGCACAAATCCAGGACTCCGGGCTGCTACTGAGAAATTCCAGATAGAAAAACCCAATAATAACACTGGCCCCGACCTGGGAATCGAAACCCAGGACGACGGGGTCCGCTAGGGCCGATGCCAGCTAGGGTTGCGGGATGTTCGAAAGAGTTACCGTGGCCCCGGCACAGGCAACAGAAGGAACACGGGTGGGTTTTAGTCAGTAAAAGTCTGACACGCCCTCCCGCTCCGCCCAGAGCGGGAGAAGTCATTTGATGATTTCCCATCCACAAAAAAAATCAGCAGTAGCGCTTGCGACCACTAGACCAACGAGGCAAACATTTAAAAATATAAAAAATAGAGTTCCACCGGTGTCGGGAGCAGAGTCCAAGCTACCGGTGGTTAGGGCTGCAGAGACAGGAACCTCCTTACAATACGAGCCGTATCGAGGAGCACTGCCTTCTGAATCGGAGGACCAACCACCACCTCTTAAAGCAGTATTATGTTAATGTTACTTCAGTGTGAGAAAGAGATGGAGCTATACATGAAGTCTAGCTCCATCTCTTTCCCACACTGAAGTAACATTAACATAATACTGCTTTAAGAGGTGGTGGTCTAGCTCCAGGCCCTTGATCCAACCGCCTAACGAGAGCCTCGAGAGAGATTTTATTCATATTCTTGAAACTTATGAATATTATATGCATAGCATTATATTAATAATAATAATGAATAATCTATTTATAATGTACCTAACATTATTTTTTTTACAACTTGAGTTCTAAAAATAGTCCACCTTATCAATTTCCTGCCTGTTTGGTGGTTTTAGGTTTGGCCTACCTATTACTTCAGGTATTGCTAATCCGCGTTAATTAACCAGTCTCATAAAGGAGGCACTTCGAATTTATTTGGTGCTGTCTCCTTAGTCTGACTAGACAGTACTAGATTGTGTATTACCCGTTCAAAACTCAAAAGAATATTTAAGAATGGCAATAAAAGTTAGGTATTCTTGGGAACCTTCATCTCTTTAGGATTTCTGGATTTTTCGTCGATTATTTTGTCTAGCTGTTTTTTTTTCAGATTCTTTTAACCAAGTGTTAACGAACATCTATATACCGTGAAACAACAATCCCGTGCAATCGATGACCACATCTGTTAGCAAACGTTACTACAGCGGCTGGGCGCTGCAAGCAAGAATAGTCCTTACGGTGTACAGATGTTCGTTTCTCCCATAGTACCTAAATAAAATTGCGCAGACGTCCTTGGCGGGCGAGCTTCTATCAACATGCAAGGTTAATAGCATTATCGTTAGGATGCTTTTTGAACACTAAGTAGCATCGGACCCAGAGCCCAGCTGCTGACCACTTAGGTACCTTATTTTTATCGTAGGTACCTACTTATTTAAACTGGATGATATTTTTTCTCATCATGATTGTTTTTTCATCTCTTTCACACATGTTTACGTAAAATTCGTATTACTCAAAGATACTGACCTTTAGTCCTCTAAAAGTAAAAAAAAACTTCTTTTAATTATTGCAATTTTTGGCGGCCCCGTCAACACCAAACAATCACACACCTTCACGTCTTTACGATTCCAACATAAAAATGACCCTAGGTACAAGCCCTCGCCAAACTTTGTGACCGCCTTGAATATAGTCGCGAGTCCGAACTTGCGCATGGTACAGTCGAGTGGACAATACGTAATCAACCAAACAATTTTCGTTTTCTAACATTTTTAATACTTATTTTATTATGTCAATTTATTTTTATTTGGTGATTATAAAGTTCGTGTTTATTTCATAGGTTATTTTATTTTATTTAATATATAATGTATGTGTTATTTGTAAAACATATAGGTTAGGTAATAATAGGATAAATGTAAATAAAAAACATTAATATAAATAAAAACTATATTCACAATGGGGCCACACCTTCCATAAAAACATCTCCCTTACTAGTGGATGGTTCCGCATCCGAATCACTCTCTTCACAAAAAATATCCGAATCATCTTCATCTGATTCATTATCGCTCACGTGAATTATTATTTTTTCAGTTAGGTCATCTATGATGACATCACTTTTCTTATATTCTTCTTCAATATTTATAACTTTGTCGCATAGTGCAGTCCACTCCTGTTCACCCATGCTATTTACTTTTTCTTCCACTAGTTTCATAATATCAGTCATATTATTTGTGACATTTTTTTTCGCCACGTAACCTTTTATGGATGCCCAAGCCATTTCTATGGGGTTCAAGTCGGGATGGTAAGGTGGAAGCCGTAATATTGTGTGATTGTGTTCTTCTAAAATTTTATCAATATTAAATTTTTAAAATTTTTCTTTGTGTATAGAAATTAATTTATACAGTTCTGGTTTCAGCATGTCAGAACTGCAAGGGATATTTTTTGCCGTAAGCCATGCCACCATTTCTGCCTTTTTGCTATTTGACGTCGGCGCTGCATCCTCTAATTTGTTATGATAGGGTGCATTATCTATCACCATAACCGATCTCGGTGGGAGATTCGGCAAAAGTTGTGTGCGTATCCATTTTTCATAATTATTATAATTCATATTATCATGGTAATCTCCGGTTTTCGTACCTGCCTTAAACATTAAAAGGCCGTTGGGTACAAATCCTGATTTGGATCCAGCATGTACAATGACGACACGTTGACCTTTTGGTATCTTTTTTTTTAAATCTTTAGTGCTACTATCACTCCATGCCTTCGAAGTGGTATGCGATGAATCGACATACGATTCATCAGTGTAAACTATCGGTCTTCCTTCTGCGCGATATTTCGTTAGTGCACGCAAATATTCAATTCGCTTACAGCGAATATTTGTATTTTCAATTAATAATTTGCGATTGTCTTCAGTTTTTTTCCATTTAAATCCTATTTCATTTATAATTCTCCTCAAACTCGTTGCGGATCCTTCAAAATTTATATCTTCTTTTAATTTTTTAAAAAGTTGAGCAATTGTCGGCAACTTTTTCTGTGTTACATAAAAATTGTGGATACATCTTTTGATGACACCTTGGTCAAAATTGTCGATTCCGGTTACCTTTTTTACCCCTTGCCTCTTCTTTCCGGGTGTACGAAAAACTGCTAATAAATCGGAACTTGGTTCATTAGCAACCGATATAATACGTCGTACAGTTCTTTCTGATACTCCTGTAGCGGCTGCAGTCCGTTTATGTACTGCCTTCAAATCGTATTTAAGGCCTTCTTCAGCTTCTTTCTTCATAAATTTATAAACATCGTAGACCATTTTACGAGCCTGGCGTCGTAAAACATTACAACGTCCAGTAGGCATGTTTATAAACAAATAACAACGAGTAACAATAACAACAAGTAACAATAACTAAAAACTATAACAACAAATTAACGAAACGATCGAACAAATTCTGAACGCGACAGTACTCTCGGAGCTCAACAAGTGCGTGATTCGTGTACGGACGTAGCACTCACACTAAGGCGTGGGTGCCAGCGCGCGTCGCGGGTGAGCGGTGCGGGCGCGCGGGGTGTGGCCCTGCCCCCAAGCTCTTGTGCGTCCCGCTAATACCCTGATTTTTTGTTCTGCGCAATGCAATGAGCCTAGTTTCGGGGCGGTCACAAAGTTTGGCGCGGGCTGTAGCTGGATATTAAATGTATGGACGGCAGCACATCAAGCTACTACAATCTGTCAAATTTCTTTAATAGATTTTCGACTTTATTGCTAAAGCATTAAAGGTTGATTGGGAAAATTTGACAGTTTCGGGTAGCTTGATGTGGCTGGCGTCTGTACATTTAAATACATCTATAGATAGAAAATAATCCTTCCGAAGAAGTTACCAGCAAAAAAAATGTTTCAAAAACAAAAATAATAACTATCAAAAGCATCGGAACAGTGCGATACTTTAAATTAAACATAAATCATGTGGGTTTCATAAATATTGAATGTGCGACAATATTTATGAAACCCACAGAAAGACATGTATCCTTTTTCAATTTTTTTGCCACAAATTACTCTGTTTGATATTATCACACCGCAGTAGCTTTATTGCTGGCAACAGCCGTGATATTTTTGCCGTGGCAAAACTGCAGTTTTCTATCTCGTCAGTGTCCAGTTGTAAAGGCTGTCATACTGTCAAGTGTCAATACAATGTCAATCATTTCTGTTTCTGCACTGCACCTAGATCTAGGTACTGTTTTATCAATGTCATCCTGTCTTTTTTTGTTTTAAGGGTGATTTAGACTAAACTAACTTTCCTTGTAGAAGCCTTAACCTCCGTATAAATTTTGAATATTTGACAGTTACTCCATACAAAAACTGTCAGATGTCAATTTTAATCCACGGGAAGATATCTGAGTTTGGTAAAATCGGTCGTAGTCCATATTTCTACTGTTTTTAGTACTTTAGGCGCCACCTGAAGCAAAACATCCAAAATGCCTGTTTCTTGCTTTTTGTGTGGGTACTAAACAAGGTCTATTGTCTACTGATTCTGGTGTTTAACCCAAAGTAAAAAAATAAAAATTCCATTACTACTTATAGTACTTACTTTATCTGTACATTCTGAGGTCCAGACGTTTTTAAGTGTCAAAAAATAATGGGGAAGGCTACTGTCAAAATGGCGCTGTCGTAGCTAGTTCCACAAGCTACAATGCGTGAGGTGGTTTTATTTTATTATTGCGAAAATGACGCGTTGTTGTGTTCCTAAATACTCTGAAATTGGAGTCCACCATTTCCCGAGGAATCCTAAAACTAGAAGATGGTAGCATAAAGCTATAGAGATTAGGCTGTAGAGATTATTTTAAATTAAAATGGCAAATAAGAAAATTAAAAAAATCTATATATATAAAAGGAGAAACTGACTGACTGACTGACTGACATATCAACGCACAGCCGAAACTACTGGGACTAGGAACGTGAAATTTTGCACACAGCTTCCTTTTATAATGTAGGGGAGCACTAAGTTTTTGGAAATTCGACCTTTAAAGGGGTGAAAAGGGGAGATTTCGTTTGTATGAAAAATCTTATTCCTTGAGTTAATAAACTTGAAACTTGGCACGAATACTTATCAAAGTAAATAATGAACTTCCTAATTTTTTGATATTCTAAACTACCCCCAAGAGTGGGGTTGGGGGGTGTCAAAGTTTGTATGGAAGAATTTTAAGGCGCAGTCCGATTAATTCAAAACTCAGTACTTATACTTAAGACTAAAACTAAAGAATAACGTATATCAGGGTTTTTCGAAATCTACCCCTGATGGGGTGAAAAGGGGTAGTCAATTTTACAAGGGAGAATTTTACTGCGTGCTTGATTAACTCGAGAATTGGTATAAATAGTCTTTGAGTCAAGTTTTGGAAGTCTCTTAAACATTTTTTTTAAATTCCACCCCTGTGGGGGTGAAAAGCGGGGTACAGTTTATGAAAAATCTTATTAATTTTGTTAATTAACTTGAAACTTAGCAGGAATATTTGCCTAAGTAAGCGATAAAGTTTCTCACTATTAGTTTTTAAAAACTACCCCTCAATGGAGAGTTTAAAGGTGTTAAAGGTTGTATGGAAGAATTTTAACGCGCCGTCTGATTAACTCGAAACTTAGTATTTATACTTAAAACCATAAATAAAAATAATGTGTATCAGGGTTTTCGAAAATCTACCCTAACGGGGTGAAAAGGGGTAGTCAAATTTACAGGGGAGGATTTTACTTCGTGGCTTGATTAACTCTAAAATTGTTATGAATCTATATCGTATGTCACCAGAAACTCCACCACGTGACAATGAGATATAATGTCCGTACATTTTCTGGATAGAACTTACTAGAATCCAAAGTTCCAGGTTCTCAGTTTTTTTCAAGACTGACTGACTGATATATCAACGTACAGCCAAAACTACTGGGTCTAGGAACGTGAAATTTTGCACACGGCTTCCTTTTATAATGTAGGGGAGCACTAACAAGGGGTTTTTGGAAATTCGATCTTTAAGGGGGTGAAAAGGGCGTTTCTTGCCCCTCTTCTCCATATGAATCTACTACGCTTTGGAATGGGCAACTAGCTTCATCTTTCTGATTGACTGACCCCTTGACAATTCAGAAGTGCCTGTAATGGGGAAGGTCGGGCAAAGCTAATTGTAAATGGCGTGATCATAGCTAGGTCCCCACGGCCTACAATAAGTTTGACATTTCGTTCAATCATGAGTTTACTTTTATTTCGCTATTTCGTTATTTTCGGTGATTTCAATATTTTAAATCAAGTAAATGATATGGAAGGTGTCAGAATTTAAAACCATAAATATATCCTCAAAGTCACTTTCTCCAAAATGTTTCTACTCTGTTTAATTTATATAACATCTCTACGAATAGCTTTAAGCCACCATCTTTTAATTTTAGGGTCTCTCGGGAAATGGTGGACTCCAATTTCGGAGTATTTAGTAACACAACAACGCGTCATTTTCGCAAAATAAAATAAAACCACCTGACGCCTTGTATTATTGGCTTGTGTTGGGAACTAGCTACGACAGCGCCATTTTGACAGTTGCCTTCCCCATTGGTTTATTTGAAATAAATGCTTTGAGTTTGAGTTTGGAGTTAGATTGCAACAAACTGACAGTAAAGAAACCTTCTAATAATGAGACACGGGCGAATTCGACCAAACTTTTATACCGAGTACAAGTCTAACCCAGAGAATATTTTTTTTAATTTTTGACAGATTTTCCATACAAAAACTGTCACGTAAATTTTATTCCGCGGATAAAAGTTATCTGACTTTGGTTAAATCAGCCCTGTTCAACCATGAACAAGCAACAGCATCGCAGCATCAGCGTTAAGAGTGACATGCATTCATTCTACGCGCCAGCAACACCGGCGCGCCGTCAGCGCTGCGAAGTGACCTACTGAAATCTTCGCTTCATCGGCTCGATACACATACAACACACATGTAAATAGCTATCAATGTGTATTTACCACAAAATTTGTATATAATTAAGTTAATTATCGTAATAAACTAGTCATCAAGCTGGAGTCGAGTCTGATTCATCTCCTATAACTCCTCTCACTGTGGCCAAGACACCTTTAGCCATCATCGGTCCTATGAGTCTGTGGGATCGGCAGTGAGAAAACCATTTCCTGTGTACATTGCACGACGTACACAAACCCCGATTCCTACCCAACCTCCGTCTGTTACCGTAGGTCTCCTTGTAACAGACTTCCCTCACGTAAACCAACGTAACCTACGTTTGGTATGGTTTGTATGGTAGGCTAGGGCTGTAGGGTAACTATAATAGGGTGCTAGGTAATTTCTATAGGGCTAGGTTTGTAGTCAGTAGGGTCTTAGGTAGTAGTAGGTACCAGGCTCAATTGTCTCGAACGTAGTCACACTGTACGCATTTGGAATAACGGCCGTACTAAGCTGTAAGTCCCGGTGCGTACATTTTGGTCCTTCGAGCCGGATATAGCCGGGTATAGCATTTATGGCGGACATCGAAAAAATGTACCGATACATAAAAATAAACGAGCAAGACTTCACATACCAACGAATACTGTGGAGGAAATCTCCGAAACATACTATCGACGAATACGAATTAACTACAGTAACGTATGGAACTGCAGCTGCCCCATACTTAGCGATTAAGACGCTACAACAACTGGCTATTGACGAAAAAGCAAGCTACCCATTAGCCAGCCAGACAACTCTCCAGGACTTCTACGTGGACGATATCTTGTCTGGAGATACTAGTGTTGAGTCAGCAAAAATGTTACAAGAAAACTTAATAAATATGCTACGAAAAGGCGGATTTAAGTTACGAAAATGGTCGTCTAACAGTACTGAGTTGTTAGAAAATGTACCTAATGAAAGCAAAGACGACCAAGTGATGAAAATACCGCTAGATGAAACTAGAAAATCCTTAGGAGTGTTGTGGTCACCATTACAGGACAGTTTCTGTTTTCAGATTACTATTAATGTAAATGAAAAACCAACAAAACGATTTATTTTATCGGAAATCGCCAAGATATTTGATCCTCTCGGATGGCTAGCACCTGTCATTATAAATATGAAACTCATAATTCAAGAACTTTGGACAAGTGGGACAGAATGGGATCAATCCGTTGAGGGAACTATTAAAACAAGATGGATGGAACTACAAAAACAACTAAAGACAATTGAAAAGATTTCCATCCCAAGATGGTGTCATTTTTCAAACAATTCGAGAGTAGAGCTGTACGGGTTCAGTGATGCTTCTGAAAAAGCCTACGGTGCAGTGATATACTGTCGGACACAAAATAACAATACATTTAACGTAACCCTTTTACAAGCGAAATCAAAGGTAGCGCCTAAAAAGCACAAAATTACATTACCAAAATTGGAGTTATGTGCTGCAGTACTATTAACCCAACTGATGGAGAAAGTAATCACGGGAATGGAAATGCAAATCGCAAGTATTTATTGCTGGACCGACTCAATGATTACTCTCGGCTGGATCAAAGGTGAAGCTGAGCGATGGAAGACGTTCGTAGCTAACAGAGTAGCCGAAATACAAAGAATATTACCACAAGCGCAATGGAATTATGTGAATACATTGCAAAATCCAGCGGACCTAATTACAAGAGGTACTACACCAAACAAATTACAAAACTTATCCCTGTGGTGGAATGGACCAGAGTGGTTAAGAAGTGACAACATTCCTAGTACAAAAACTATACCAGAGATATGTGAAGAGATTAAACGATGTTACCATATAACTATTATACCTAAAAATGAAATCTGGACAAGGTTTTCAAGCTTTCAAAGAATGATACGAGTGTTATCATATTGCTACAGGTTCGTAAATAAACAAGAACACAAAAAACCATTAAGTTGTATGGAAATTAATTTAACAACTAAAAAAGTCCTCTTCTTAGTGCAACAAGAAGTATTTTCCGAGGAGTACAAAACTATTAAAGCCAGACAATCGTTGAAGAAAGGAAACAGGTTATCGTGCCTTGACCCATTCATTGATAATGAAGGCTTACTGCGAGTAGGAGGAAGACTTCAAAACTCCAGTCTACCATATGATCAAAAACACCCGATTCTTTTATCTCATGACCATCATGTAACATTAATTATAGTTCGTGATGCTCATTTAACCACATTACATGGAGGTAATAATTTGACCTTAGCGTATATACGACAGAAATATTGGATACTTGGAGGAAAGCGAACCGTGAAAAGTAGCATTAGGAAATGTGTAAGGTGTACTAGATACAGATCATCCACTGCCTCACAAAAAATGGGGTCATTACCAAAACCAAGAGTGACGGAATCGTACCCATTCAGTCACACAGGTGTGGATTATGCTGGACCAATATCAGTGAGAACAATGAAAGGTAGGGGTCATAAATCTTACAAAGGCTACATTGCGATATTTGTTTGCCTATCCACGAAAGCGGTACATTTGGAGCTAGTAGGCGATTTGTCAACAGAAACGTTCATAGCAGCACTACGAAGGTTTATGGCACGCAGAGGTCCAGTATCACACATGTATAGTGACAACGCAACGAATTTCGTAGGCGCTGCCAACCACTTGTACAAAGACATGTTAGACATAACCCAGTCTGACGACTTTCAAAACACGTTGACTAACATTGGAACACAATGGCACTTTATTCCTCCATCATCTCCCCACTTCGGAGGGATTTGGGAAGCGGGAGTAAAATCTATGAAACACCATTTGCGTAGAGTGATAGGAGAACAGACACTAACTTATGAAGAAATGAGCACATTTTTACAACAAACTGAAGCATGTTTAAACTCAAGACCGTTATGTGCACTAAGTGAAAATATAAACGACAATATCGTATTAACACCTAGTCATTTCTTAATAGGAAGAGAAGCAGTAGGGATACCAGACCCGCTATCGGAAACTAATACAGATCACATAAACAGATGGAAACAGATACAAAAAATGAAAAAGGATTTCTGGAAAAGCTGGACTAAAGATTATTTACATCAACTCCAACAGAGGTACAAATGGAAAACTAATCAAGGAAACTTATCAGTTGGAACACTAGTAATTATAAAAGACGAAAAAGTCTCTCCAAGCAAATGGCCACTAGCAAAAATAAAGGAAATACATACGGGTAACGACAACTTATCCCGAGTAGTGACACTTCAAAAATCGTCAGGAACAACTCAAAAACGATCAATCCACACATTAATACCATTGCCAATCGAACCAAATATAAGTAGTAATAGTAGTAGTAATGAACCTATACATGCGATACAAACAAATACCGCGACAATCGTAAAAAATAACAAAACAAATCAACCAGGACGACGTCATAAAACATTCAAATGGCTCACATTGCTTTTCATCATTTTACAACTATTGGGTTCAGCAAAATCGACTACAACAACATACTCTTTAAAAAAGATACCACCAGGATTTTATGTTGAACAAATAGGAACAGCAAGCATTGACAGAGGAATATTTAGGATAGAAATAAATTATGGAAAGCAACACCTACAGCAAGACTTTGTCAAAATAAAAACAATGACGTCACAATTTAGTCAACTATGTACAAATGCAGAGAAAAGAACAGATTCCGCATTTTGCAAGCAATTACACCACCATTTGTTAGAAGAACAATCAAAATTTGAACGGACGAAAGAATATTTGACAGAAGTAAACCAAAGTAGGAAGAAAAGGGGCATATTGGGACAGTTACTGACGTCGATCTTCGGAGTGAATGATGAGGCATACCGAGATATAGATTCATTAAATTTAAACCAAAAAAAATTAATTGAAGCTGCCAACCATCAAACCAAATTCATGATATCAACAATCTCACAAGTCAACAAAACTGAAGAAAGAATAAAACAGAAACTTATAGGGTTTCAAACTAAACTAAACCAAGTTATAGATTACATGGAGTCCTTCGACCATTGGTTCAGTACAGTCGACCACAACAGTATAAACATACGTATTATGCATACTTACCAATTAGCATATAACTGCATGGAAGAAATCATGGATTATTATAACGGAATATTGGAAATATACTTAACCAAGGCAACAGTATATAGTGTATTAACACCAAAGAACGTCAGTGACCTGGTATCATCAGCAAACAAAAAGTTACCGTCTAATTTAAAAATCGTTCAACAACAGATACTGGACACCAAGATAACTGAAAACAATACTCATATAAAAGTATACTCCTATTTCCCTATACAAGAGATAACTAAATATACTTTAATGTATATTACACCAGTCCCAAAGATAAACTCAGATAAGTCTGTCCAAAATCTAGAAATACCTAAAGCTTACATAGGGTTAGATTACAACAACGAACTATATTTTGACTTGAACTACGAGGAGTTCAAACGATGTTTAGAATGGACTAACCATTTTATTTGCTATCCTGGGGCCGTGAAAAACATGCAATTAAATGAAAATTGCATTGTAAATCAACTATTCAAAAACCAGACACATACAAAATGTCCTACCAAAACGTTTCAATTTCCCAATGAAATAATATGGAAACAACTTCACATGCCAAACACTTGGTTATTCATTGTAAGAGATCGGGTTACGACTTCAATACTGTGTGATGGACAAAGAGAAGAACTTGAGCTCCAAAATGTTGGTGTAATACGGATCGCAGATAACTGCGTTATTAAAACAACAAATAACATATTAACTGCCAAAAGAATTGTTTCAGTACCGATTGTAACATCATACTCAAAACAAATAGATTTTCCCATTAATACGCACATGGTGACTAAATCCATGCTAAACATAACCAAAGAAGAAGTCATAGATAACTCAATAGAGATCTTTCAGCATTTAATTAACAAAGAAAATGCTTTACAAACCGAATTAGATAGTACTGTATGGAGTCAAATTAGTTCTCACACATACTTAACAACTGCAATATCGTGTATAATCATGTTTTTAATATTTTTGTTTTTAGTTTTCTACGGCCCAACAATACTGAGATGGATGGGAGCCACAGTGCAGCACAAGACCAGAAGAACAAGTACCGAGCCAGCTAAGCAACCAGCAAGAGAACCAAACCCACCCGCTGTCAACGAGACATCTACCCAACGAACAACAGGACCTATATACACTTTACCACATCCTGTTGAGTTATACCAACTGGAGTCCCGATGCTGAGGGGTGGCAGAATGTTCAACCATGAACAAGCAACAGCATCGCAGCATCAGCGTTAAGAGTGACATGCATTCATTCTACGCGCCAGCAACACCGGCGCGCCGTCAGCGCTGCGAAGTGACCTACTGAAATCTTCGCTTCATCGGCTCGATACACATACAACACACATGTAAATAGCTATCAATGTGTATTTACCACAAAATTTGTATATAATTAAGTTAATTATCGTAATAAACTAGTCATCAAGCTGGAGTCGAGTCTGATTCATCTCCTATAACTCCTCTCACTGTGGCCAAGACACCTTTAGCCATCATCGGTCCTATGAGTCTGTGGGATCGGCAGTGAGAAAACCATTTCCTGTGTACATTGCACGACGTACACAAACCCCGATTCCTACCCAACCTCCGTCTGTTACCGTAGGTCTCCTTGTAACAGACTTCCCTCACGTAAACCAACGTAACCTACGTTTGGTATGGTTTGTATGGTAGGCTAGGGCTGTAGGGTAACTATAATAGGGTGCTAGGTAATTTCTATAGGGCTAGGTTTGTAGTCAGTAGGGTCTTAGGTAGATAGTAGGTACCAGGCTCAATTGTCTCGAACGTAGTCACACTGTACGCATTTGGAATAACGGCCGTACTAAGCTGTAAGTCCCGGTGCGTACAAGCCCTTAATGAGAAAAAAATATTAACAATATTTGCATGTTCCTGTAACTATTGAAATAGATCTCCATTTGTTGTCCATTTGTTGTCTTTGGCAATAGCAAAACTGCTCCTTTCAAAAAACAGGTTCTGAGTGGACTATCTGGACTATCTACCTAATGCTTCAGCTAGGACAGTTTGCCTTGCTTGCTTTCGTCTAACTTCATGTCGATTGTGGTAATGTGGCTCAGTGGGATGCTGGGTAGCCTAGTATACTTTTTTATTGCTGAATGGACCTGCTCTTGTCGTCGATCACGCCTGATGGAAAGCGATGGATGAGGTCTACCGTGGAACGAGCATGCCCAAAAGATGTCTGTTCACTTTTGCTTTGAAGAAGGCAGACGGGTTAAATGTGTGATTACATAGAAACGTATTTCTACGAGGTAAACGATTATTAAAATAAAAAATAAACAATTATAATATGATTGTATTTTTCACATAACACCGACAATCGAGGAATATAATATTATTATAATGTGAATTTTATAATATCACAATTAATTGATTACTTACTTATAATTAAGTTCAGATAAGTCTTTTTTATCGAAAAATATATTGATTCTATCGAGTAGTTGCGGGTCGGTTACAGTTTTGGCAAGTTGCACGAACCCACTCTGCAGTACTGGGTGGATCAGTTGGAACCTCTCCAGCGAAAACGTCAGGACCAATTCCAGATATGCCATTAAAATATTTTGGAAGCAATTACGTTGCACTTCAGTGTCCTGAAAAAGACAAACAGCGTTAAGAGCTGAATGTTAGGCAACCAACGGTCTCGAAAAGTCTGATCAATACAAAATTTTTATTGTAAGTTGTTAAAATCTCATGTTAAATGGTAATTGGATAACCGAAACACAAACGAGGAGTGACTTTTCAAAATGGCTTATTTCTGTATGGTCATTTTTTTCAGGACCAAGAAAAATACGAAAACTTTTCATATATGAATATTTTTAGTAACAAACTTCTATGTACATAATCTAGGTACGTTAATAGATCGTTTCACAGTGTATATATTTTTTTTAATACTCTAAATTATGAGTTATTATCATATGATTTAAGGAAATAAGCCATTTAGTCGCAAACTCGAAATAAGCCGTTTTGAAAAGTCACTCCTCAAACAGTCAATAAGATCACTTGACATAATATTGGACAACAGATTAAACTCAATAGGCTTTCATAAACCGGGAGATGATCATTAGTGGAATATTTCTCACCTTGCTAATACTCAAAGCTCGTTGTTGTTCTATTTCCGGCGGCACGGGTTGTGGTGGTAATATTGGTTCAGCTACTTTGATCTTTTCATACGAAGGTCCATCACAGATTGTTATATTCACTTTACGTGTATCTATGTTGTGATTTTCGATTATATCCGGCACACTGCCTTTCTTTTCCTTTATTGGAGTCTCTTTATTTCTCTCTGCTTCTTGTGACAAATTACCATTTATAGGTTTGTTAGCATTAGTATCGGAGCTTTGGTCGTTATCTATATCAATTTCAGGAGTTTCTTTAACTGCATCTCCCTTAATTTTCTTATTTGATGGAATATTTTCAGTGTGGATCTCTACTGTGATAGATCCTTGACTATTAGCTTTGAAATCAGCGAAAGTAAATGGTTTTGGTTTTTTGACACCCTCTTCTGGGGTAATATTGAAGGTTTCGTTGATTGCAGGCGGTTCTTCAGAATTTTCATTCGGTTCTTGTGCATAGTACTGTTCGTAATGAGTTGACGAATTATCACTTTCCAGGGAACTACAAGACATTCTCTCTTTAATATCATGATCATCAAAGTCTGACACACTTATCAGATGTTTTACATAGTTGTGACATAGCAACTCCCATGTATGTTTTAGATCGAATATTTTTGTCACAAAACGATCATATTCCAGCGTCAGATTCAATGTGGTTGTATAATTATGCAATATTATAGATATATCTGTCGATTTTAGTTTAAATCTGTGAACGCCATTGAAGAATATCTCTGTCAAAGAAATGATTTTGATCAACCACGAAGAGGTGGTTTGTTTGTATAGGTTGGCAGCGTGATCCAAGTTGGACACTTTTTGAACGAGGAACTTCAATCCTGGTCTTGAATCAAACTGCATGGCTCTTGTAAATGATAGTTCCAAACTTCTTAGCAATAAGTCCATGTTGTCACTATTTAGGAAGAACTTGTAATTGCATACGTTGGAACCCGTTTTCAGACTATCCAGTAAGATACTGTTAATACCTTGGAATACATCAGACGAAGCTTGGATGAGAACGGTGGCAATTATTTGAACCAATATTTGATGGGCCAACAATCCCACTACTAGGCCTCTATGAGGGATTCTTACGGTGTATAGCTCTGGATTCAGAGAATTTACTGACTCTTGGAGATAAATTAGGAATATATAACTACGATCATCAATCAGCATCAAATTCTGGGAGGAATTCTTAGGAGTTGTTTTAGCATGTCCATCCCCTTTCAATTGTTCAGTTAGGAACACTTGTTGCGCCATCGCATGCAGTCTTACATTATCATTTACTGAACAATCGCGTCTTGCAGCTACTTTTACTATAGCTAAATCTCCATAGAAGCTATTTGAGTTTTCTTTGAAAGCATAAGTCAGTTGCTTGAGAGGCGTCAAGCTAACGTTACAAGCTCTGTGCAGACTTGTGCAAACGATTTCCCATTGATTGTCAGTTAGAAGATGTCCTGATGTTAAAATAATATGTCTTATGCATGACGCTCCTAGTCTAGCGATTGGTTCTTGTGGTTGAGCGATGCATTCAACTAGAATCAACATGACCTGTTTCAAAGCAAAAGTTGCTTCTACACTCTCAATGGGTTCTATTTCCTCTCCATCACCTTTCTCATCGACCGTTGATCTTTCAACGTTTATTTGCTGTAAATGATGTAGGTACACTACAATAGTATCGGTCGTCATGCCACAGCATTGCTTGAAGTTTGGCATCACGCTATCCCAATGAGTATTAACATTTGCAATTTGCCGAAGCCAATTTTGAACGGTTGGCAGAAGAAGGTGGTTTATACAGTGCAAACCAAAATGAGTGCCGGGGACTTCAACTGTGTTCCTTAACAGCTTAAATAAGGTTTCCATTGCTGCTGGTTGATTCTTTTTAGAACAAACAACAGTTGCTGAGATCAAACCCTCAATGAGGACGTACCATACCTTCAGTATATTGCTTGGTTTATCAAGTTTCAAAAGGCAGTTATTAGTTGTATTCGAAGGAGGAAGACTTGTGGATAACTTTCTGTATGAAATGAGATCTTCTTCATAATGATCGTTAGAAATGAACTTGGTGATGTCAAGAGAAGCACTGGGTATTATCGGGTCCACGACGCACAACGGCATGTCTCCTTTGATTCTGTTACCCGTATTGAAAATAGGGCATTTTGGCATATTGTACATCATTGTTAAAATGTCTGCGCAACTTTCTAAGTGGTATAATGCCTCTCTACACATATCTACAATGACTTTCTCAGATTTCTCTTCACTGAGTGGTATAAATTTGCTATTCTTTGAGAATTTTAAACTAAGGCTTGGTTTTGGTTGTGTAGGTGTTGTAGCTTTTTTTGACTTGACTTCAGTAGCTTGAACTTCATCATAGTGCAGTCCTTTGATATGACTTAAAAGGGACAATATACAGTCAAGAGCTGCGTTTGCAAAAACGAGTGTGTTGTCTGTGCTGAGAAATACTTTGAATATTTCCAAGATGGCGGAGTATTGGTTGGAATTGTTGGCAGCTCGCAATGTATTGAAGAGTGGTCTCCAGCCTGACCTTATTTCCATTCTGTTTGTCTCCACGAATTCACAAATGCAGGATATGATTTGTTCCTGGAGAAAAACAAAGATTTTTAATCCATGTACCTAGGCTGTCATGTTTTGTCTCTGCACACTAAGGTTGGCTGATAGAAAATGTCTAATGCCTTAAATCCGCCTTTGTGCAGTTTTTACATGTGCATAAAGTTATAATCAACAATTCCTCCTTTAACGGCCGAACCCAATGACCAATCTATCACCAGTTTTGGCATACTGGAGATAGAAAAACCTATCTATCTATGGTTGTTAACGTCCCAATAATCTATAAGAGATTATGGAATCTTACCAGCCTGACATAAGGACAGACAGAATTATAACTGTCTACCATTAATAGCTATCTGTTTTTTAATGAAAATTTCATTCGAGTTTCGGAATTGAGTTCGGCCGTAAAAGGACAATAATCAGCTTAGTTTTGTTGGCTAGTATTAAATATTTACCTGTATATCATCATCACACAGTTCCAAGCAGAGAAGGTTCTCGAAAGGCTTCAGCAATGCCTCATTAAAGTGAAAGTGTGGTAATTCTACTTGTTGGTTGAGTAGAGCAGTTGCACAGTCATGTAGACACTGGATAGCTAGGCTTGCGATTTGGATATCCTTGTGGCATGCCGCCTGTGGAGTTTAAGAAAATTATGGGGCACTTTGAGATCATATTGTGTATTTTACTTCTGATTGGCTTTTCTGTGGTATGTGAGTTAAACAAAAGTTATACCAGTAAAGAGTAAAGACAGAAATAGAAATCTGAGAAAGCTAGATATTTTGTGAAATTGTTTAAAAGTCTATATTATCATGAAACAGACAATATTACAATACTACTTAGTAATTTTGTACTTAGGTGATGTAGAGTTGGGATACCTTGAACATATTTAGAACTGCACCGTATTAAACGATGCAAATAGTGATGTTAAAAATGATGCATCAGCGACGCAATACCTAGATGTGTAGACAGCTACGAAAGAAGCTAGCTAATTGACGGGTAACGAGTTTAAAGTGACTGTTACCTGCATAAAGTGCGGTCCCACGACCGTCCATATCGCCATCCTATGCGCTAATGGCCTTGCAGCACGTAGACATCGGAGGGCTACATCTCCTGCGCGACACAGCGCTCTAGCAGCCTCCCCGCCCGCGCCGCGCCCGCCACCCCCCGCGGCCCCGCGCCTCCACCACCACACGTTGTTGTTAGCCACGTCTGCCTCCCATGAGCAAAACAACTAAGGGAAGATATTGACGGTTTGTTATCCAGTAACGTGTCCTAAGCCACTCCAGTTGCCTTGAGCGAAAACTCAAATTCAAGGGTCGTAGTCTTAATATAGTATACTACGACTTTTTCAATTAGTTGCGGAAACTTCACAGACGGTTATCGAGAGAAAAAATGTTTTGCATAGCTACTACATACTAATACCCATCACATTTAAAAAGATCCATCACATAGCCATTAAATACGTATTATGTAAATCAAACTAAGTAACATTGACCAAAAATTATTGCTGGCTTTTATTTTGAGGGTGAAAAAACGCTGTATACAGCAATGTAACGCACGCAACACATTGTGCTTTTGGGTGCATGTAACGGTTTAAGAGAATTTTCGTAAAAAAAAGCTAAAACTTTGCCATTCAATATCTCCGTAACCAAAAGGTTCCCAGGTATCAATACTAAAATACAAGAGAAAACAACTCTTAGTTTCTTACTAATCGATGTTGATGCGCCACCAGCCTTTGTAGCGCTGCTTTCAGTGTAGGTAGCGTTGTAGTAGCCGCTAGACGCGTGAACAACGTGTCGGCTGCAGCGGTCAACGCGCAGCAAACTCTCGCCGCACCAGAACCGGAAATTACGTTGCCTCCCTATATAATAAAAAAAAGAATCATGAATTATTTGCATGCAATCTACTGTACTAATACCATACAAAACAACAACAACAAAAATTTAAAACATGATTTTCTAACTTACCTCTTGTCTACATGTTTCTACAATTTTCGCCACTGACATGTCATTGGTTAAATTGTTCTCGAACACAGGCTGCAAGAAGTTGAAGACGTCCACGCTACGGAGAAACAAATGTGATCATCATCAAAGTAGGTCTGTCGAGTATTATTTAAAAAAATATCATTGTGTCTCAAAAATCGCAAAGAATGTGCGCAATATGGATGGAGTTATGTAACTATGGAGAAGTATCTTGACGCTGCGTGTGCGTGCGTCGTCACCCGTTCGATGTCCACCGCGCACAAGATGGATGGAAAGCAGCGCATAAATCATTGACTTATATATTACTATTTTTTACTCCGTTCGTGTAATTGCTGTATAGCGTTCCATTGGGAGGATAAATAAATAAATATGTCCAAAATCTTAGGAAAAAAAGAAGAAGCATAATACGATTCCAGTTGGATAAAATTATCTTTCTTGGCTTAAAAAAAGTGTTATTCAATATTCCTAAAACTCACCACGTTTCGTCATCTTTACCATCTAACCCCAACTTAGCATCGGCCTGTAGAATAGAAACGGTCTTATTCCTGCCAGTTTGCATGGTCACTATTGGAGTAGCATTGTTCCCTTGATGTCCGAACAAAGAATGTTCAAAACTGGACACGTATTGACAGGCTGCGAAAATGTGCTCCCAGCATTCTGGAGCTTTTGATCCCAGTTCTAAACCACCTATGGAAAAATTACTTATGGTTAATATTAATTACTTCATTTAATTTTTAAATGAAATTCTGATTATTGAAAATGATGTCCTTCGGTGTCAAAGCCAAAATATAATTCTCAAAATAACTTCTCCCATGTTGGGTGCCAATAAACAATTTGCTCCCAAACATGCGACAAATAGATAGGTAGATGTACTCTCCTCTAGATTTTTATGAATTCAGTTGGTTACGTATTTATGAAATGAAATCAGTTATCTACTTGCTTATGCAATACACGACGGCCTTATCCCATTACCAAGAAAAAGTCTATCTATTAGGCAGACCATTTTCAGTAACCATAAAAAGACTAGTTTAGAAATTAACTTACCAGTAATCAATATGTCTAAAGACAAAGCATGTGTAGATAATATCTTGCCGTTCGGTGGCTGAGAGATAGCGGAGTTAGCCAAGAGAGCCAGTATACTACTGCAACGATTTTGTAAGCTCAAAGTATTGCTTACTCTTGCAGCCTGAAATTGTAACGTCACACAAGTGGTTTCTCTGGTGTCACCAAAACATAAAAGGATGATAAGATTCTAACTGTCAAAATATACAAATAAAGTGGGCATCTCAAATAATAATTCTTTTCAATACCTTATGGAGTCCTTCAAGGCATTGAATCGTAAGCCCCTCCCAAGCAATCCGCTTCCTTTTACCGAAAGTATTTATTTTCTTTGATATCATGCCGTGCAGTTTTTGTTTTTTGTTACCATATCCCGATAGAGGCACACTTAATACCGTAACCATGGAATCCCAAATACAGGTTAATATTCTGAAAGAACACTGGTGTTCTAGAAATCTGATAGAAGAAGTTTTAACACATATTTATTATTGCGTTGTAATTAAGTAGTTTTTTTTCTTTTTACCTTCTAGCCCAG
The DNA here is from genome assembly GCA_947568875.1 of Fissipunctia ypsillon. NCBI lineage: Eukaryota > Metazoa > Arthropoda > Insecta > Lepidoptera > Noctuidae > Fissipunctia > Fissipunctia ypsillon. The sequence continues at coordinate 16,295,260 of OX387660.1, read as the reverse complement.
CGCAAACTAGCATCATGCTGCGGGGAGTCAATTGTGTTATTATATAAACAGGAGACTTCTTTCAACTTCTGCCAGTCTGACATTACTGGACTTTGATCCAAACCGCCAAGATCTGTAAAAATATACGATATTAAGATATCATCCAGATAAAACCACTTTGGGATTTAAAGTTTATGCGATTATTGGAACTTCAGACTTTAATTTTCTGCATCGTTAGATTACTCTTCTTTTTTCTGCAATCTACATACAGAAAACATATTTTAGCAATATTACATAATAGGTTTGGCAAAATCGTATCGAAAATTTCAACCTGTTAAAAGTCTTTGTTCGAATCTAAGACACGGAAAATGAATTACTATAAGTTAACACATTATCCGTGTCTTTAGTTGTCCTGCTAACAGGATAACTTTATTTCATGATCATTGTTTTCTTTATGTTTTCTTTAGGGTTGGCTATTTCAGGTTGAATTTTCATACCTGACAATAAATGTACTAGAGGATGGTCAGTAGTAGGGACTTCTTTCAGTAGATCAGTAGCAAGCACCTGCTGGTACAATTCCCTGAGCCATGTTGCCGACAGATACACCAGGACACCACTGCCCTGCACTTCCTCTACAAACTCGTCTTCTGTGAGAGATACTTGGACCTTCTGTGGAAAATAAAACATGTTTTTTGTCAACATTTTCTCCATTTCGGTTAATACTTTCAGGGACACTAAACGGCTATAGACGTCATAACAATAAAACTTCTAGTGTGTCTCGTTCAGTCTCCTTGACTGAACAGGATTAACTCACAGTGTACGTTTTGATTTTCAGTTAATAGGATTACTGATTTCTTCCTTGAACTTCGGTTCATATCTACTTAATAAAAATCTTAAATTCATCAATTCTACTGATAGGTAACGCAAAGTCTAAAGCACTGGGTCTCAGCGGCGACGTGTGCATTTCCGCATTTCCGTAAGAGAGAAACCGAAGCGAAGCCGGTTTTAACTTACTTACATATAAATATAGTAAAAATTAATTTATTAACTTAGAGGCGTTTTTGTTGTTTGAATATTATGGTGAATAAATACCCGTAGTGTAACTATATTTTTTGGCAAATGTAGACACTATTGACTGTGCCATATTTCAATTGCTGATGCGAACCTCCGAAGGGAAGCCGGTAGGAATCGTGTTATATAGTACTTACTTTCGCCATTGCTGGGTCTAGTAGCATGAAGCTTTTACAAGAGTTCTTTTTATATCAAAATAATGATAAAAACGATCAGTCTATACTCACACTGGGTTGATTATAGTAATTAGTTCTCCGTTGCTTGAGAGTCAGTAGCAGGGCCGCGTAAGTAGCAAGATATACTCCATCTGCATTCATGATACAAGCTGTGGCGGGTGGTTGCGCGGCGTTGTGTTGGCAGCATTTTGATGCAAATTCTTGCATTGCTTCATCCACCTGGTTGATAAAATTACTTATTTTATTTATTTATTTAAATGTTAAATCTTTAGTACAATATGAAAGTAGACATGATAGGCTGAGTTAAATGTCTTTGTTGGAATAGTTAGTTAGTATAATTATTTCAACGCAGATACTATTTTTTCCGTAATCTGAAGAAAATTCAGGAGATGTAATGTTAACACGAGAGAGTATTATAATGCTGTATTGTTACCTACCTCTATACAAGTCCGAAGATTCAGAAGCTTTGGAAGAAGAGAGTTCTGTAGAGTTTTGATAAATTGGCGTGCGTTGTGCCTCTCCAAATCTACGTTGCATTCTGTTATGGTGCATCTACAAATGAAGAATATGTTTTATATCTAAACTTAAACATTAATGTTGAATTGTTGGAGTAGTTAAATCGTTTAATGAAACCACAAGACTATAAATATTTTCGCTTGCCATCCTAAATTGGCAATTATTTTGATATCAAGGTGAAATCCACCTACTTACATTCTGTAATTTCATCCTGAGTTTCTTGTTGGCTCGCTACAGTACTTTTGCTAAAATCGGAGTACTCCAATTCTTCCCATTTTTCATCGATAATAACTTTAGCTCCACAAACTAATCTTACCTTCCAAGATTTAAAGTCTTCGGCACAGCCCTAGGTTTGTCATGAACTGTATTCTTATCACTATCGTTTGATGTAGGGTTACTAGCTCTTGATGGTAGAAATACGTTGTCAGCATCAGAGTCCGCTTCTCCATCGCTGCCAGAACTTGCGTTTTCTGGACCAGATGTATCTGCAAAGTAAGTACAGGGTGTAAAAAGACCCTTCACAAGCCGTCATCTACGCATTCTGTGCATTAAACTAAGTAACTTTGTGCAAAAATAATTGCAGGGAAACGCCTTTTATTTTTGGTGTGAAAATTCGCTGTTTACGGTAGTGCGCAATATAATGCACGCAAAACATTGAGCTTATGGGTGCATGCAACACTACATGGATCGTGGGAGTATTTAAAGTTATCTAAATTATAACATTTAAAACGTGTTTTCGTAAAAAAAAAGTTGGGACTTTGACCTACAATATCTTCGTAACCAGATGGTTCCACCAAGGTATGGCACAGTACAAAAAATATCATAATAACGGGAAGAACAAGTAACTCTCAGGTTCGTTGAGGGTGTTTTTCACTCGTTATATCTAAGTTATTTTAGCGACTTTCTTTAAGAAACTTTCGTAAATTCATCCTCGTTTTTCGTTGAGTCAGATTGTTTTTCATAATTATGTAGAATTTTATTTATAACTTAAGAAGGTACACTTACCTGATGAATCATGTTCCTTTGTTTCACTACTTTGTAATACAGCCACCACATCCCTGAAACAAATAGGTATATTTACGGTAAGGTTCTATTTCTCAGCGTAAATCATTGCATGCTTCCAAAGGGTAAAAGTATGACCCCGAGTCCTATTTAAAAGCGATCGTCGCGCGAATACGCGATTGTCGAGTCTATATGTCACCTTTTGTTCGGAAAACCGGAAGTCGCCTTCTGTTGGTGCGATAATGCCTTCAGGTTCACTAAACAAAAAGTGACATATGGACGCAACGATCGCGTATTCGCTCGACGATCGCTTTTAAATAGGACACAGCCTGATGCATCGGTGGAGTTTTTGTATGAAACAGCAGATAATTTTTAATGTCGGCCTTTATCTCATAAAACATGTTTATTAACACATTATATAATTATAATACAATAATAATTATTTATTTATTTTCACTTCAAGACACTAGTATCAGTGGAGCCCTGGCTCTTGTAATAAGAGTTCCTGTATCACAAGAGCATTGACAGACACTAAACGCCCATGGGCGTGATAACAAAACTCCTATTGCGTCTCGTTCAGAGGGTTCGTGCCTCGGAAAGCACGTTAAGCCGTTGAACTCAGCTGTAATTTGTACAACTTTGACAGTCGTTACGGGTAGTCAGAACTTCAAAAGTCTGACAACCTGTCTTACCAAGGTGTATCGTATTGCCCAATAACTGGGTGGTGGAGGTCCAATAGGCAGTTGCTCTATGTAAAATACTGATATTCAGCTGTATACGGTTATTCTGGGAGCCGACCCCAACATAGTTGGGAAAAGGCTAGGCAAATGATGATGTGTCTCATTCAGTGTCCAATAAAATATTTATTTCTATTATACTCGGCACAGTTCCGTCCTTACCTGTAAGGGCTAGGCAGCCTAGCTAACGTCTGATAAGTCAAAGGTCCCGTATAATCAGCATCATGCAGCTTCGGCCAGTGTCCCAACATGAGCGTCGCTATCTCAGGCGATATATACTCCGTGGAGCCGGAACATAGCTTCTCTAGCGCGTCCAGTAAAGAGACCACACATTCTACTGCAGCGGCTACCACTTCTGGGTTACCGCTTCTACCACATTCTTCAATGCCGTCCATTATTCTGTAAATATCAAGTAACGAGCTTAGGTACAAATAAGGGATCCATTTTTTAAAGTACAAAACATAGTATAAACATAGTATAAAACAAAATCGTTTTTCACCTCAGCACCACAAACAAGCAGGTTTTGCTGTTTAATGACAGTGAGCAAAATTCGATTTTGCTGCGAGCGTGAGGCAAAGTAACTTTTTAATTATTTTTTTAAATGTCGAGAACAGTGCTGGGTTTACTCACAAAATTCGAAAGATTTGAACTTTAATTTGTTCTGTCACTTTCACTTCGATACGAAATAAGCGAGAGATAGAAACAAACATAATAAACATAACATCACGCCTTGTTTACCTGAAAGGTTAGGCAGAGGTGTACCTATAGTAACACCCACATTTCGCCAGTTATGTTTAAATCCCATATAATAAATAGGGGGCGAGCCTATTGTCATCTACCGGGCACAAATCCTGACTCTGGGCTGCTACTGAGAAATTCCAGATAGAAAAACCCAATAACACTTTGCCCGACCTGGGGATCGAACCCAGAACTTCAGGCTCAGCAGTAGCGCTTGTGATCACTAGACCAACGAGGCAGTCCGATAAAAACAAGTCGATTCGAAGTTCGATTTTCAAATTCCATACCGAGTAAGCCCAAAAAAGAAACAATAAAGCGGTGGGATACACATATGTATAACCGTAAAATTGCAAATCATCTGTTAAGGTTTTAAATGTAATTATTATATCGTTTTCTAAATAATCGAATTATATTTTTATTTTTTTGATGTTGTTTATTTTATAAAAATATACATGTGGTTAAATTTTTACCATGTTGTATTTTTTTTAAATTTTAGGTAATTATGTTCTCGCTGCTGAGGTGAAAAGTTGTGTGTTACACGAGACCAAAGTTAGTTGCTTCTCGTGTCTTTGAATCCCTCGCTGTGCTCAGGATTCTAACCTAGAATCATTTGCTACGTTCGTGATTCAATTATAGAATCCTTCGCTTACTAGGGATTCAAAATCAATACTCGCAGCAAAAACCAACTTTGCTCTCTTGTTGCACTAATAACAGTTTCGTGTCTGTATGTATGACCGCTTAGTTCTTCTAAACTACACAATGGATTTTGATGCGGTCTTCGCCAAATCTCGGAGTTTTGACATGTCGCCATTGCACCCTACAATCGGTTTCCTTTTAAGATATGCTACGCAGTTCAGTAGGTTTTGGTAAGTCGTTCACAAAAGTAGAGTAATAGGCACATAACTGGTAATTACAACCAACCAACCAACAACAACAACCGACAACCGTAACGTGGTCAGAAGGTATAAGAGTTACGCGATAGAAAGAGAGGCAACTTCCAGGTGACCTAACTATATGTATAACTGTAAGTAGTTAGCGCTGTGCGACCTGAATTGCACTTTATTTTGTCGTAGCGAGAGTAGCTATTTATTTAAATGATTTTGCGGAGTGAATCTTCTGTACTTTTACTATTATATATTCTGTGGTAATAGTCCGAATCAGGTTCTGATAGTAAGAAAAATTGGAAAAGTTTCCTGGAAACTCTTAAAATTCGGAAAAACTGAACGTACTTTATTGTTTTATTATTGAAATTTAGCAACGTCTGTCGGGTCTGCTAGCTGCTAGAATACTTACAATCTCACAATCGCCATATCATCACTATGCCTCTCATGGTGGTCCACTTTCTTCAGCAGCACCAGCTGGCACAGCCTCTTGGGGTTCTGCAGCAGTTCCCGCGCGCTGCGCAGTGGCTCCACGCGGTGTGACACGGGCGGGTACAAGAGCATGCGGTGGTAAAGCGCTTCCAAGACAGGACGCAGGTTTGAGGTTGATCCTACAAGGCGGACCAGCTGGTTTGCTATGCTGAAATATGAAAAAGTATTTGGTGTTGAAAATATACAACATGTCCCGGAATTAACGCACAACCTCTTAAAGGGTCATTGTACTCATTATTATGAATAACTTATACTATGGGACCAAACCTGAAATCGCGAAAAAAAATCAGCTGTTCCGTACATTTTTGTTCGCATAACTCGACAAAATCTAGGGAATGGCTGATTTTGTTTTTATATTAGTATACCTGTAAATAGCTTTAGCTTGTTTGCTGTTAAAGCTAGGTGCCGAGTTCAAAGCGCCAGATCCTCTGCCAGAGTCATCAACCAAATGTCCTTCATGCTCTCTGAAATCATTTCACAATGCGTTGGAACAAAACATTCAAATACATTTAAAAACATGGAAAAAATTGAGCATTCTTTTCTCTTGCACAACTAGGCATTTGACCATAGATGTGTCGGATAAAATAAACCTCAGTCAGATCCAGAATGTTTAATTTTACAGCATTTCACTTTTTTTTTGCTGGCAACCTTAGCGTTCATTAAGTAAGTTTGTAAATATAAAGCATAATTATCCTATAATGTTCACACTGCTGGGACACAGGCAGGATGCCTGTGTTTCAGAAGTGAGAACGGCCAAGCGGCTGGCCTCGCTGCGTGGCCTCTTCGAGAGGGGTGGTGCGGATCGGTAGATGCACATGTCTTCGAATTTTTGGTTTTAGGACATGCCGGTTTCCTCACGATGTTTGCCTGCACTGTTTTGAGAGCAGTGGTGATGAAATTATTTAAGACAAAATGAAGCGCCTGCAATTCGTAAGTCAGGGCTGCTACAAAAAAAAAACACTAATTACATTTCTAAGGGCTCCCACACAAAACTGCCAATTCGCTTCGCAGTTTTGTGTGGTAGCCCTAAATAGCTTAATGAACGTAATTTACAAGTTATTAAATTAAATCCGGCTACTAAAAATCGATGTAGCGGACATTGATATTAATACCTGGATCTGACGCTTATCGTTTCTCACAGAAACGGATATGGCGGAGATTGGTACCAACTACTTAATACTACTAGCGTATTTTGACTGACTCACAGGTTCCAGTCATGTGGCTAAAACACTGTAAGCAGTATTAAAATAAACAATGCAAGTATGTACAAAAAAATGTCACATTTAAAACAAATCTATAGGTACATACACCACTGGTTTAGGTAATTAAATAAAGGTAAACAAAAAAACCACGTGACGTGGTTAACCGACTAAACGAGAGTACAACTGTGACGTAGGTAGCATGACAACTGAAGTGACTGGTATTACGTTTAGTCGGTTAACAACGTCAGGTGGTTTTTTTGTTTACCTTTATTTAATTACCTAAACTAATGGACTATTCCTAAACTAATGGAGTCACCACTTACCTTGATTTAATATTCTTATCCACTCTAGGAGTTCCAAGGAAAGAGATAAGCGATGGACAGAACTTCTGCCAGAGGAACGTGGTGAAGTGCGAGTTGCCGCTCACTCGCTCCGACAGACTCGACATTAGAGTCAGCAAACAATCTAGGAAGAATAACGCCAGTGGGTTCTGTTTTGGCGTCCTGTGGATTATAATATGAGACGATGTTATAATCGCTTGAGTATGGCTGCTCCTGCTTGTAAAATATTGGCAAAAACGAAACGGAAGGTATGTTGTAAGATGCGTAGCCGGTGGTGGGTAAACCAATAATTCATTATGAATTTCAATGCTACAATAATAAAGGTCAAAAAAACTTTCTGTATGTAGGTACTTTTATATAGGAAATGATTGATAGCAGGCAATAGAGACGATGACAAAAAAAAAAATCCATCAGGTAGATTTAAAAACGTTCTTTTTCTTTTTTATCGTAGTCAAAAGATTACGGCGATACATTGAGTTAAAATGTGGAATGACGTCATGTCTTGCTAGATTTTATACTGAGTTGTGACGTAGCGAGCCCCCACTCTCCAACTTAAATGCGTTTTATCTAAGTATTAAATTTTTTTTATTAATACCTATTGATAAAACAAAAAATACGTGTCTAATATTTTTTATTATCTGACTGACGGACTAAATAGAATTTCTTTTTTTTACCCAGGCAACATCCCTATTTCAAGTATTATTAATTGAATCAAAATAGTTCCTCTGATACCATTACAGTTTATTGGAAATAATAATACAAAAAAACTTTATTTGACTTACAGTTGCGTTTCAGACAGCCGGCTGCATAGATACTGTATGACTGGTATCACTTCGCTGTAGCAGCCCACGGCCACTATGTGGTTCCTGCCCAGAGGAGAACCCTCTGACAGGAGCTCTTGGCACTCTTCATCTAAACGATAGAATGGGCATTAAGAATATAATATTAACATGCCACCGGTATGATTTTATCGTCTTTAAAACTATGATGTTGATAGACAATACTCGGCTGTTCTTAAATTTCAACTAAACTCCTTACGCCACGCTGTACCTTTTCGCTACCATCATCTACCTAGCCCTTTCCCAACGATGTTGGGGTCAGCTTCTAATCTTACCGGATGCAGCTGAATACCAGTATTTTACATGGAGCGACTGCCTATCTGACCTCCTCAATCCAGTTACTGGATAACACGATACCCCTTGGTAAGACTGTTTGTCAGACTTTCGGGCTACTGACTACCCGTAATAACGACTGTCAAAGATCTACAAATAATAGCTGGGACCAACGGCTTAACGTGCTTTCTGAGTCATGGAGAGGTCTCGGTATGTAAGGATGGTCACCCATCTACGAACCAACTGCGGCCAGAGTAGCTTAACCTGATCGATCCACCCGTGCGGCTGTTATAACCAGTGATCGGAGTAGGTAGATTGAATTGGGGTCATTACGCTGAAACGTATATATTAATATGGACATTCCTCCGGAATTTCGGAATCGGCGCCACCCGCGGATGAACAACTTTCCGTAACAAGTTGTTGTTAGATTTTTGACATGTGATGTTATATGCCTTTCCTATTCTTTTTCCTACACTCTCTGTAAGAGCAGGAAATGTATACTCTAGACTGCAATATTTCGCATTATCCACCGTCCCCGAATCGGCGCCGCGCTTGTCTTGGTTGCAACATTCCGTAACAAATTGTTGTTAGACGTTTGATGCCTTTTCTATTCTTTTTCCTACACTCTGTGCAAATTAGTACAGGGAAGGTATACTCTAGAATGCAATATTTCGCATTACCGACCGTCCCCGAATCGGAGCCGCGCTTGTATAGACTAGACTTTATTGAGTGCAACTTTCCGTAAAAAACTATTGTCAGATGTTTGACATGTGATGTTATATGTCTTTCATAATCTTTTTCCTACACTCTGTGTAAGTTAGAACAGGAAAGGTATACTCTAGAATGCAATTTTTCGCATTAAGTCCGACCCGAATAACGCTGACTCAATGAGTCGACGTGACAGACGCACGTGTTTTGTCGAAGCCGAGAGGTTAAACATTAATCTTCTCATACTGTATGAACCTACAGTTTATGAACTACAGTTTTGGATCATATATAAAATATTAAAAATGTATTAATGCTTCGATCGGAATTCGGTTGTTTTTATTATTCATCAGATAAATAATAAATTAATTTAGTTTTGATACCTTCTTTTAAATTTAGAATTGAGTAGTAATAATATACCAACATTAACAATATTTAATTGAATCCGGAAATACCGGAATTACCGGAATTACTTTCCGGGAAAATGGCTTATCCATATTATTCTTTCTGTGGGCATTTATGATACAAGTACCAAAAATCAATCTACCTACTCCGATCACTGGTTATAACGTAGCCACGAGCCCCTACCACGAGTACCTATTCGCTATAATTATACAACACGTCCCGGAATTAAATGTACAACCTCTTATAGAGTCATTGTACTCATCATTACGAACAACTTTTAATATGGGACAAAATTGAAATCGCTAAAAAATCAGGTGTTCCCTACATTTTGACGAGTTATGCGAACATAAATATAGGGAACAGCAGATTTTTTTTCGCGATTTCACGTTTGGTCCCATAGTAAAAGAGTTGTTCATAATGATAAGTACAGTGATCCCTTAAGAGGTTGTGCATTTAATTCCGGGACATGTTACTTATATAAGAATAGAAAAGTGTTACGATCCAGTCCAAACACAGATTCAGTCTCGTTGATGGAAGTCTTGATCGGAAATCTCATTCGGATTAGGTAGGTACCATCGCGGACATTTGCGCTGAACCACTTTTCGACCTTATTACGAAGGTAATAACGTTGAAAACCGGTTCACCGCAAATATCCGCGATGGTACGTCCCGAATGGCTATGTGCTAAATAAGATATGAAACCTAGGACTAAACCTAGGAATGTACTAAGTATAAACAACAAAGTAGCGACCTGACCCTGGCCTATTTGGAAAATTTATTTTTGTATCAAATTGCTTCATTCCTGCTAAAACCCACTCACCTAACTGTGCACAGTACGCTCTCAATGCTTGAGCAGCCGCAGCTCGTGCAGCTGCAGCCACATGCGGCGGTGCAGCCGCGGCCTCCCCGCAGCGACCACAAGCCCACACGCAGAGGCGACCGTTCAAGGTGCGCCGCGGAGATAACGCCAGGGATAGATACATGCGGAAGATTTGAACCTGGTGAAATTGAAAAGATTTTTCCTGTAGTCATTTTTAAACAGGAAATAGGTGGAGGAGTAATGTATTTACGTGTAGAAGATAGTATCTACATAATATCAAGAGAAGTTCTTAAAATATTCTGTATCTATCATCATTGCATAATCAGCTTATGATGTTCCCACTGCTGGGACACAGGCCTCCTCTCTGTGAGAGGGAGTGGGCCGTAATCCACCACGCGGGCCCAGTGAGGGTTGATAGATGTCACAAGTCTTCGAATTTTTGGTTCTAGAACATGTGTTTTCCTTCACCACGGGGCCACCACTGCTCTCACCATTGACCATTTCCCTAATTAATGATTACCTATAGAGCCTGATAACGAGAGCTTTGATCGAATGAGGCAAATCTAAGTGAGTGTGTCATAATTCATTCTTATGCGTATCTTATCTTTTAATAGCTACTATCAAAGATGTTGAACGATGATAATTGGCATGATTGTTTTTCTACTTTGCATTACTTTATAATATCCAAACTTAATTTAAGCTTAGTAGTACCTATTTATGTGTATGATTTTACCTGTGTATCAGGTAAGTGATACATAACGGAAGCGGTAGCGCAGAGTAGTTGAGAAGGCATCCATAGTGAGTCATCTTCAGGTTCGATCCCTCGGTGGAACCTGTCATCTCGGAGTATTTTCTGTAAGAGAGAAACAAACAAGAATAATCTATGCTAAACTGACAAGTAGCTAGCAGGTCCAACCACTCGTAAAAGGAACATTGGCATTATTAGTTCAAGGCTTTTGGCGCGGCATGGGTAGGTATCTGTTTTGACCTAGTTCTTGACTCGTCGATGTAATTAGATCGACATCAGAATTGACTCCCATGGACCGTGCTCCACATGGTATGAGCGAGAGCATAATGTACGAAAAAAATCGTCATCATCATCAGCTTATATAGTAGTGCATTGCTGGAGGAGGACGTGGGTCTCTATAATTGTAAACCATTTAACTCCATCCTCCGCCACTCTCATCCAGTTGTTACACAGATCGTCGCTCCACCAAAGGGCGCCCTACTTTACCATTACCAATAAAAGGATAACTTACATGGAACCCCTGTAGGGCGTAGGTGACCAGGCGCGGCCGCTTGGTCTCCAGTGCAGTCTGAAGGGGCAGAAGGCACGCGCGGCGGAGCTCGTACGATGCACGACGTGCGTTGTTCTCTTGCATGCATAGTAATTCTACACAAAAATACACCGCCGTCTATTAATCCTCATAAATATCATCTAAGCATATATCTGTAATATAAGCCTATAACTGTCCCTCTACAGGGCAGAGGTCTCTTCTCATACAGAGAAGGAACGAGCATTGATCACCATGTCTACTAATCTCGTTAAGCTTTAAACGCCTTTAACGTTCAAAGAAGAAAATACCCATTGTCAAAGTCATACGTTCGAGTTCGTACGAAGCAGTTTACTTATGCAGCTCAAGCGTTTCATAAAGTTTTAGTAACCTTGTAAACAAACACAAAAAGTTAGAATTCGCTTTCGTTACAGTTGGCACATATTCAAGAATAATTATTATCTGTACATACGAGTCGAGTGAGACACGTAGAAGTTTATGTAAAATTAAAGAATATGGAGATGGAGTACCTTAAGGGCGTGTCTTAAGCCTGGTTTCTTAAAATAATAAGTTTTCAGAGCAAATACTAATAGGGAGAAAGGTAAAAGGTAGAAGTCACATTAGTAAAGTACCCTACTGTTAATGAAAAGAATAGAAAGTGCAGTACCTATAACTTCATATAAACTTGAGATAAAAGTCCTTCATATAAATTATTAATCAGATTGATAAAAGGAAGGACTGCAGATTGCAGCTGGTCGTAGAAGAAAGGGAAGAACAGATTGTTTGGCGCAATAATAATTAAGATAGTAGCCATGATCTCGCCATCTAAATAACAAAGAGTTATGGCAATTCGTTAATTATCTACCAAAATATTATGATTATGATAGCAGTATTATGTCACCATATGGTAACGAAATAAACATCAACAGGAAGGAAGCCTCAAAGCGAAATTGAAAGGGCTATAAAAATTAAGAAGACCTAGAACCTGCATTTCCGATCACAGCGCAGTGACGGTCATTGTTGCAAGTATTGATTATTGTCTCAACTGCACATTGAGCAAAGTAGATATACCTAACATTTTGTACATAACTTAGCGACCTCGAAAAAAAGAATCGTGCAGCACAGCTAATAAATATGTTTACCTAGTGCATCCTGACATGATTTCCTGAGAGCTGTAAACTTTACTCCAGATGCTTCCTTGAATATATCCTGGAGAAGCTCCTCCATTTTAGCACCAACGAAACATATGACAATGATGACTCACTTCCCTACATTTACAACACACAATTGGTTCACATTCTTCCCAAACTAATTAAACTTCGCGAGGAACAATATTGGAAACTGAAATGTTTAGTAAAACATGAATAACTGCGAAGTACCGTTATTTGAGTGGGTGGAAGTGTGGCTTATCTGAGTCGTACGTAAGCACAGCGACGGAGCATGCTCAGTGCGGGAAATCAATACTTCCCGAACGACGTAATGTTTGCGAAAAAACTCAACCAACAGGTGGTTCGGTTGGTATTTCACCATATTCAGGTTACGTATGTATACCTACTTATTTTCTTTTCTAAAACGTTGGAAAATATTCTTTTGAGAATCTGGATGGGTCTACTTCAGCTACTTTTGTTTTTTTTTTGTTCCACATACTCATATATACATAAAGTCACGCCTTCTTCCCATGGGAGTAGGCAGAAACTACAGAACGCCACCTGCTAATCCTCCTTCCTTACATACTCCTTTTGCCTCGTTTACGTTCATACATCTGATCATACACCACGCCGGTTGCGAGTACTACGCTCCGGACCTTTCTGAAGAACATCATCAATAGTGCATTATCATAAAGCGAACTACACTTCGCGCGCTCTCTGTCGCACAACGCTCGACGTTTCGTTGTACATACAACAGAGAGCACGTGCAGTGTAGTTCGCGTTATCGCGACAATGTAGCCGTATCATAAGTCGACTTTCATTCATCCCGTTAGAGAGTAGTATATTCTTTGATTCATTCTCTCAACATGACCGAACCATCTATGCATAGGTACTCTTATCAATTTTTGTCATTATGTACATTTACTTCTTTTCAGTAGAAAAGAAGTAAATGTACATAATGACAAATTAGTAGCTAAGTATAGCTACTAATAGGTAAATAATAAAATGTAGGTATCGTTCTCCGTTTCTGCTAATTATTTAATGCCCAGGCTACCAACAAGGGAATGCCTTTAACATAAAGTGGATTTTATACTACCCAAATGAAAAAATATAGGTACTACGGATAACTTTCAGCTTTGAACGTCAACTTCATCCTGCTACAATTCTACAAACCAACGTTAATTCAGACGACTATGTATGTAGATGCAGCTAATCTCAGTAAGCCTAATAACTCGCTTATCAGGCAAAATACACTCGGTAGTCTATCTTCTACTTAGCTACTTTTTCTATTATGCTAAATTACACTAAAAACCGGCGACAGGTATGACTAGATGTATGAACGTAAACGAGGCAAAAGGATTGTAAAGATCGTAGCAGGTGGCGTTCTGTAGTTTCTGCCTACCCCCATGGGAAGAAGGCGTGAGTTTATGTATGTGTATGTGTGTACACTAGAAAAATTTCTTCCACTTCGATTTTTCCTATTGGAAAAATTCAGACCCAAACAACGAAGTACCTAATAATCTTATAGGTAGGTAACTAAAAATAAATAACCACGTAGTGAAGTGACGTGTGATTTTGAAGTCTTTGACATATCTCGGAACCCTGGGGTTCCGGACCTTTGGAAGGCGTACGAGGGGCCGAAGCCAACTCGCAGAGGCCCGTTAGACGTTTTTAATTATATGAGGCACCAACCGACGATTATCCCTGCATGCACTATGCAGGTGCACCTAAGGACAACTCCCGGTTAGTGTTATTACAGGATATGAAAACCAAGATACTGGACTATGGGTTTGAGTGGCTAAAGTGGACTGGTTACCTAGAACTATGGAAGGACTATGCCCCCTGCCTGATCAATGTTTTATAAATACACGGATAAAATGGCAGGGGGTGACTTGCACACTCAATAATGGGCCCCCGAAAACGGTCGCTAGCACACAGTGTCGTAGTGACAAGGGGGCAACATGTCCTTAGGTGCTTATGAGAAGTGGAGAGGTATTCCACGGGAATCAGGATAATCCCGGATGTAGGGTCAAGATCCCTACCAGCATCTTACTAGAATACTTCCTTCCTCCGAGCACGTTTGCTCTTGCGAATCTCCACTCAAGCCGGCCAATAAAGGCAAGAATGAGGAGGAGCTCTGTTCCTCGTCAGTGTTCACTCCGGCCGGTCAATAAAGGCAAGCCAGAGATGAGGAACAAGAGTTCCCCCGGGAGATAGGGTCCGTGGGGTCGCTACTGCCCAGCAGCTCGCCACATGCTGCCGTGCGGGTTCATATATCTCTCTTGGTCTGGCTCCTCACCCTAGACCCGTTTCGGCAAAGTAAACTCTACCGGCAGACCTAGAGTTCAGGAGCGCGCAAGCCCCTCCACAACGTCAACGTAGAGATACGGTGGTGGGATGACGTGTGATTATTATTTGCAAAGTCAAATTCGAAGTCAAGATTTGACTTTGACCTATGCCTATCCCTTCGTGGGATACTAGTATAGCGTGATGACACATGGCGAAGCAAATAATTAAACATACTTACATTACAATAGGTAACATAATTTGAAAATTTATGGCAGATTTTATTGCAAATCCTGGTTTGCTAGTAGTGTCAAATATTTTTTTTTAATTTTCGCGGGTTTCTTGATATTTATAATCTATTGAATTGCCATTTTCAAGTTAATGGCAGCAAACAGACAAAAAAAAGTTCAGTATCTACTTGATTTACTCTTAATTTATGTGTGACTACGATTTTCATAAATGATTCTTTCTTTTTTGTATCGATTTTTAAATGGAATTCACCTAATATATTATAACATCTACTAAAAGAATATGAAACATTTTTATTGGAAAAGATTCGTTCAAAAACCATATTTTTTTGTTCTTGGCAGCATTTATTTGACACCTTTGACAATTTTGTCTTTTGTCTTGACGGAAAAGCTGTCAAACTAGCAAACTAGTCTTGAAAAAATGGTATCTTGGAGTGGTTTGGGCCGATCTTTCGGCATAAACTTGTTTAAAAACCACACCAAATCAATAAATAGTGTCCAAAATGTAACCTTTACGACAAGTAAAACTTTAATGGATGCCCATGGGCACAAAACTTTTGTGCTACAGCCCTCCAGGTAAAGATCGTTTTCAGTGATTACCTAACCAATTTTTTAGCTCATTGTTTGTTATTTTCCTATTATTTTGTAACTGTCTGAAAATACATGTTCAGGAATGCCTAAATCGCAGTATTTTTATTATGGTTCTAGTTTGTTTTATTACTAGTAATTTCCTAACCTAAACTCTTGGTTGGCAGATGGCAATGGCACAAGTTCAAGGATATGTTCCACTTCTACACCATGCTGGGCCTGATACCGGTTGGTGCTATCATCTTCTACTCCAACGTGTTCATCGGACCGGCCCAGTTGTGCCCAATCCCTGATGGTTACGAACCGAAACATTGGGAGTACCACCGCCACCCAATTACGAGGTTTATTGCCCGGTACATTCATCACAGTCCACAACAGGTAATTGTGTTTAAGTCCCATGTAATAGGGGAGCTTATAAGGAAAAACCTAACAACACTGCCTGACCTAGGAATCAAATACAGGACCTCATGTTCAGCAGCAGCGCTTGCAACCACCTGATCAAAGAGGCAGTCAAACTACTCACATTGTTATCATTACATTAAATTATCAGTTAGATAGAATATAACATACTAGCTGCGCCCGTGGTTTCACTCGCATAAGTCTCGATCCCATGGGAATATTGGGATAAAAAGTTTCCTATGTCCTAACCCAGGCCATGGTCTACCCATGTGCCAAATTTCATACAAATCTGATTAGCCGTTTTAGTGTGAAAGCATAACAAACAAACAAATAAACTCACTTTTGCAATTGTAGTATTAGTTAGGATGGTAGGATTGCAAGTTATTGTATTATTGTTCCTGTATATGTCTGTTGTCGCAGTCACAAGCACAGGGAGACCTATATTTAGCTGTGGACTGTTATGGGATAAAAAAAACTAAAACCAGCAATGGCTATGTTTTCAGTCTGTATTTAATTATTCCATGCTCTTTTCTGTTATGGTATTTTCACAGTCAGGATTTAGAACTTTTTTTTTAAAATCGGTTCTGTTATTTAAGCTGTACAAGGTAAATAGGGTATGTTCAATAAGATGCTAATATGTTTGAATCTGTTTATTTATTTATACAATCTTACATTATCTATTGTGGTATAGGAGACCTGCAGATGTGCAAATAACCTTATTGCAAAGGTAAATGTCAAGGCTATCAAATAACTACATTTTCCTAAACAATAAGCAAAAAGAGGCAAAAAAAATACGAAAAAAATACGAAATTACGAAATGTTACACAAAAATTACATATTTTTTTACTGTAGTGCAAAAATAACCCCTGAATGTTGCATATATTTTTATGATTAATCAAAACCCTACAAAATGATACCAAAATATTGACTCTATGCCAATTATTTTAAGAGTTATGCTCAACAGCAAGGAAAGTTATACAACTAAAAATATTTTGAATTGACTTATTTAAAATTATTGGTTAAAGTTTATAAACATGCCTCGATAGGGGGTACGGGGGTGGGTAAGTAAACTGCCCCACTCCATCCCGCTGGAGATACATAGTTTTTTTACACGACTTCCTCAAAAAAGGAGTTTAATGATTTTAGGGTATGTATGCGAGTTTCTTCATTCCACCATAACTTTAATGCCTGAACAGATTTGGATGTATGGGGTATCGTTAGAATCCTTGCATCATCCCGAGTAACACTGGCTATATTTAAAAAAAAAAAACAATATGGCGGCAGTATGGCTCCATTTTCAAATTGAAAAAAAATTACGATTTTTTCCCACATCTTGTGAGTTGCATCCTTTCCGGCGCTGCGGGTAGTGCAGCTTATTCGCCCTTGCGTAACAAAGCGCAGGTCACTATGCATGCTCGGCTCCGTAGCCTTGGCTTGCTGTTATTCGATAGCCTCGACGTTTATCTTTGCAATAAGGTCATTTGCATGTCCATAGGACTCTTAGATTCAAAGATTTTCTTGAACATACCCATTAAAAAACAAGATGGCAGTCATTCGCGGGGTTTTGGGTTAGGAGGAGTATTTGTAAAAGTGCATTTGTTGATAAAAATTAGTATATAATATTAAAGTGTCGGTAACCATTCTCCACACACACTGTATACAGGGTGTAAGGGACAGCCCTCCGCAGACTGATGGGGTGAATTCAGTATATCATACTAAGATGACCGGTGCACGAAATTATTTCAGGAACGTTATGGGAATCCAATAAACCTGATTTGTTCTATTACCTCACACGCAATGTATCGTTACCGTGGCAAAACGCCTGTAGCGGACAGCAGTGCAGCGAGCCTTCGGCCGCCGAGTATTTCAACATCCATTGCTGATTTATTTTTTATTTTAGCTGTTTTATTCACATAAATGGAGTGCTGCGTACAGATAATGTAATTTTACATTGAAATAAAGGAATAGTAACTGAAAATACGAGAAAAAAAATGAAAATTTTCCTGAGAATATTTCCGGTGAAATATGATTCAAAATAAGGAGCTGAAGGCACACTGTTAGTTTGCGGAGGGCTGTCCCTTACACCCTGTATAGATAACTACTATAGAGGTGGTAGTCACAGTGAAATTCAAATCATTTTATTCTGCAGAGTTATGTGTTGCACCATGGTAGAATTGTTGTTTACTTTTTTGTTGCTATCTATGGGAGAACTTATTTGTAGTTTCTGTATACCTACAGAGATTGTCAGTTGGTTTTTGAATAAATGACTTATGATTGGATTTCATTGGTTCCAATCTAGAGAATATATTTGAATTTTTCAAACACATGTAGAATAAAGAAAAATATAATTTACTTGTGCAGAAAATATTATGATATGCAATTAAAAAAATTAAATACCTATCAATATAGAACTTAACATGTGTTTTTAAGGGTCTGCCTTGTCATAGAACCAACCCCGAATTTAAGTAAGTATTATTTATCCTGGATTTAAGTAAATATTATTTATTGAGATATTTGTCTGTTACAGGACTATGAGAAATTCATGCACTTCCTTGATGAAGAAAAACAGAAGCAGAAACTTCGTGCGTTGGAGAAGGAGATCGTTAAGAAGCTGGGTGAGCGCCAGGACTACCAGACCTACTATTTCAAACCCATGAACAACAAATACCTCCGTATCAACAAGAAGGTTGGAGAAGAAATGTATGACCGTATGGGTGATGACTACAAAGATTAATAGCACTGCCTTGAATGTTATGTTGACTAGAATATATTTAGTAATCAAGTGAGTTGTTACCATATTTCAGTGTAGATACAATAAATTAAGTATTAATTGTTTCTTAACAATTTTATTTGAACAATTCAGTTTATCACGTCTGGCAACCCAGTAGTGCTACAATCTATGCCACATTTTGTAAGTAATTTTGTTGTTATTTATTTACTTAAAATCTTTTTTTGTTGCGCCCAAGTCAGTTTTACTATTATTAGTTGAACTGTAATTTACTAAAGATATTGGGTATAAATAAAACAGTAAAGCTTATGGTAACATTGTTATTTATTTTACAGGAAATTTCTAACGATTGACAATAATAAATTCCGACTTGTGGAACCCTTACAAAATTAATGTCAACACTTACCTAGCAGTATGCTAAATGCCTGATATGATGCTACTTATTTAATTATAATGCAGTTTACATTAAATGTTTATGTTTCTGTGGTCATATGGATTCTGTTGAAATAGGAAAGATTTATCTCTATTGAGGAAAATTATTTTAGATATCCCCATAGGTGGGATTAGTTATTTTGAACCGTGAAGATTTCGAATCATTCAAGAGAGCATAGAATACTATGGGAAAATCATATCTTTATTAGCATTAATTATTATATTTTTAATTCCCGTGTCAAAACAGTAACTCATTCTGAAATTAGTTAGTAATCAATTCTAATATAAGCTTCACCTACGGACAAACTAAGAACGACGAAAACTACATAATAAATAAATTCTTCGGCGGTGCTGTATGCACGAAGCTCTTAACTATACTGTTACACAATTAAATTACAAAACGATATGATTTCATTATCCCGTTCTTTCAGTCTTTACAGTTTGTAGAGTTCCAATTATGACCCAACAACTATGTACTTAGATTGCTTCTCATAATAACATTTTTTGACTTTAAAAATATTTACAACATTCCTAAGTTAAATAACAATTTCGATTTGAAATTGCAACTAAGCTACATAATTATAACAAAATTGTAAAAATCAGTATCAAAGCGTAAACACAATCATCATATCCGATCGAAGTAAAAAAATAAAATATAAACTAACAGTATCTAATTGATCGTAAGTAATATGGACTACAATAGACTGTTAGATATACGCTATTTAAAATTGTTTTTACGATTTCTCAATGATAACAATTTTCAAATCTAAAATTTAAGACGGCTACGAGTTTCTACAATGTAAAATTTAAACATTTATTCTATTTGCTTTTTTCTTTCTCAGCTTGCGCGGCGAGCTTTGCTTCCTTTTTGGCTTTTTTCTTTTCTTCCTTTGCTTTTAGTTTGGCTTGTTTCTCTTCTTCCTTAGCTAATAGTTTAGCCTGTCTCTCCTCTTCCTTAGCTTGAAGCTTAGCTTCCTTCTTCGCCTCCTTCTCCGCCTTAAGTCTCATCTTTTCTTCTTTCTTTTTCTCCGCAATTTCGTTTTTTCTATTGTCACTAGTTTCATCCTTTTTGCTTTTATCTTCCTGCTTTGAGTTTTCGTCATCTTTTTTCTTTTTATCTTCTTTTTTGGGTTTTGATTTGGGGTTATCTTTTTTCCGTTCAGTCTCTTTGCTGTGATCTCTGGAATCGGGCGGGTCGTCTTTATTCGAAGGTTTTAGTGGCCGGAAGAAGTGTTGCTTATCCTTTTGTGGCGACGTTTCTAGTTGCGTTACAATTTTCTGGGCACACCTGTAAAAAATAATTAAGTTTTAATTTTTTTTTCTCGTCTTAGAATACAATATAAATCAGCAGGTATTCTGCGAGTTTGGCGACTTACAGGGCTAAGCAAATCTCAGATCTCTCCGGATTAGTAGATTAGCTGTCAAATCTTATTCTGTCTCTCTTGTATTTTTTTTTTATTTGTGATAGGTTTGCTCTTGACTCTAGTCTTGGTCAGAGATGACAGAGACAAAGTTGACGATGGAGCGAGCTTACCCATATAGAGGCATGAGGAACAGGGTGTAAAGTTCACTCATCCTCCATAGAAAAGGGAGGATCCTCCGACCAGACGGGTGTTGTGTCTGGTGGGCTACTGCCCGACGGTTGATGTCGGGATGTTGTATATATGCTAGTCGCGCGGTAAACTCTGTTTGCGCGATGCAGGATTTTGCGTGACGTCAGTGTGACGCGTTCCATTGTGGCGATGCCGCCACACCCAGAAGAAGCCTGCTTGTATTCAGGGATTTACCCTTATCTAAGCCCTTATCAAATACATCCTTGTACCTAGCTTAAGGGGGATGATCTAAGGTAGCTGCTTTTGTTTTATAGACAGGTCTCGATACCCATCACGCCTGTGAAGTTTTGCCAACTAGTTCAATTTAGCCCTTAGAAGTTTCATTCGTTGGTTTGCAACAAATAAAATCTGTTTGTGTTAGTTTTGTTTCGGTGTTGATAATTTACCTTATTCTAGTAGAGGCGGAGGCAGCAGCGGCACTCTCTCTTCGTCCCTCGCGGAATTCCCTCTGGAATTCTCTGATAGGAGGTAATCGGCCTGATGGCTCTCCTGCCGCAGGACCGCCCGTGTAACTATGGACTTGATAATCTTGTAACCGGGCCTGTGTACAGATAATTTATCAGTTTAAAATGTGGAAGGAAAATTAACAAGAGAAGCTTTTGGTTAAAATGTAGCAGTGCAGAATTTCTCAAATAATTAGGTATCTGCTCATCAAACGCGTTGATGAGGTGTTGTATAATTAAGTTGAAATGTGGTGAATTAATTAATATTGCGGAAAGATAGTGAAATCTTCAGTGTATCTTATTCGTGCTTGCACCCATGGGAAACCTAATGTGCTTTGATTTATTCGTACCGGCTAACAAAAATGGACGAGATTGTTTAAGGTTGCACTAGTCGATATTTTTTCCATACAAACGAGAGGGTAGGTATTACGGTATTACTCCACTGTTTGACATTGTACATCCAAAGTTAAACATGATATCTTTTTGTCTCATTATTATTTTTGTCTGTGCGAAAACAGTATAGTAAAATAAAAAGCCATTAAAAAGTTATGAGCCAACAAAGATTCGTTTTTCTTGTTAATTGTAACGCATTTTTGGGTGTAAATAAGCAATAAAAGAAGTGTAAAATCACCAAAACAAAGTCGGCACAGCCAAAGCTCAATATGATCGAAGAGTTCAAATAAACTTTATTTGTAATTGATTTATGCAGTGGTTTTTTCATAAAACTCGATTTTTCAAAGGACTTTTCGTATTTTTTTTTATTTTTGTTTCTTTGTGCGTGTGCATCTAACTGCTCATCACTGATACTATCTCTGTCGGACACGATGCCAGGTGAGACAGCGTGTTTTTTGACCACGCCCACCAGTGAGTTCGAGCCCGCGACTAGTTCAATCTTAAGCTATCTTTGATCTAAGCTGGGTATCTCTCTTTGGAGCTAAATAATACGTAAAAGTAAATAGGTTTTCCGTTCGTAGAATTAGGGATCATAAGCCTAGCCGTAGATCCTTGATACGATTCTCTAAGCCTTATTTTTCGCCTGAAGTTGAAAGGTTCGTCGTATAATGTAATGTGCTCGGACGTAAATCCCTATGTTACTGAGACTGACTAGTTCATAAGTTAAATACTGCGCTGTTATATCACTTGGGGGAAACAAAAGGTTTTGTTCGTGTAAAGTCCGGGGAATTAATTAATAAGCAAATTGATTACCAACTTAAATTGTCCGTATATTCAAATCACTTCTGTCATTCTTTTACAGTTGTATAAAATGGCTATAACACAGCCAATTGGCGTAGGGTGTCAAGGTTGTTTAATAATTAATTTCCCTGACTGTATGTGCCAGTACTTATATTACCTTCATACTATGATGCTGCGAGCGTCTCAGCGAGTTAGAGGCAGGTTGCCTTGCGCGCGGCGGGACGGATGCCCTGGGCACTGCGCCCAGGCACGCGCCCCCACACTTGGCGCCGCCGCATAGCTTCGTCGAACAGCTGCTAGCGACGTTGCCTCCGCTATTTGAAGACACTGAAGATACTCCTGGTATCAGAGAAGTTGGAAAAGTTTTATAATAGTGACTTGGTAACTGAAAACTATTGGAAGACATTAAATGGTTAGTAAGTAACCTATGCAGAGTCGTGTACAGAGATACAAAGGCTTTGTTTGTATGGTTAGGCTAGGTTTTTCTTTTGTTAATTTCATACGAAAGAAACATCCTGTCATTAGATACCGTACTGCAAAGTACTTACGCTAAGTTCTTACCTAGCGTAGTTACTATTCAGTACGGGTTGGTATCAGCAGAGCCTGTGGGTAGCTTTCATAACACAGCTGTGTGTCGTTAATGATTAGTCGGCCCTATATGTGACGACACACTTGCTATGTAGGTCCTTACACAGTTAATTTGCCTCTGATTTTGCACAACTGTCAAAATCAGTGATCTTTATTCTCGTTGCAATAAGGTTGTTACTTCCTGACTTGCTGCTTTGCTGTCAGAGTTAAATAAAATAACTGGAAGGACTACCACAATAGAGCAAGAGCAATGAGCAAATGAGCGGAGCAATAACAGAGCTCGACAGGTACATATATGGTTTGAGGTTTCTGAATCCCTTGCTTTGGTCTCGTTTCTGTTGTGGTTCATTTAGCAGGACGGAACAAAATAACATACAGGCTCTAATAGGTACGTACCAGAGAGGGAAGACTCGCCACTGGTAACGGAGTAGAGCGAGGCCGAGGCAGGTACAGAGCGTGCACCCACCGAGTAGCTGGACACAGAACCCGGCACGCCCCACGACTTCGCGCTGCCGCTTGACACCTGAAATGTAAAGATAGTAGGATTATAATGTGGTAATTCGATTTACGTTTGGATATGAATATCGGTTGTTAACCTTTTAACCGCCCGACTTCATATCAGTTGTCGTGCCCCCAGCGCCGGGCAACTTGAATCATTACGATATTTGGTCGTAAATATACGACCCTGGCGAAATGGACACGAAAATATTTGTCGGATTAATCCGTCGTAGGCGGTTAAAGGGTTAATGACGTCATTCGTCAAGAAAAGAGTGAAGAGACGGCTGCTCTTGCAGGTTCTTGCTCGGCTTTTTGAGGCAAGAACAGCCGTCTCTTCTTCTAAAGCGCGATGATGGCTGGATTTTTTGGAGCTATCGTCGCGCTTTCAGTAGAGATGCTGATGCATGTTGTGTTGTTAAGTATTCATGGCAACTCGTTGCCAGGGGTTCTAGGTTTCGACATTACGTTGTAGGTACCTACCTACTGTCAATGGCCTGGAAGTATGGGATCATACAAACTAACAAGAACAACGTTATTATAATTTAGCGCCTGACGCTGGAGCTACAATGGCATAGGCAGGTCACAGCTATTGAAGACTCGACAATCCTCATCGTATTGACAAAGGCGGACGGACTTTCAATAGCCTTGTAAGAAAATCTGTCTTCTCAGCTTTTTTATCCTTTATTAAAAAGAACCAAGTTCCCAATAATTACCTAACTACAATCTGGCCTATCCCGCGTGGTGGATTAGGGGCCACTCCTTTTCACCGAGAGGAGGCCTGTCTCCCAGTAGTGGGAACATTATAGGCTAAGCTGATTAAAATGCTAATCAGGCCTAGACTAATAAGCAATTTAATCTTACGTAATTTTTTTACGTGAGATTAACTCAAACTCAAAGCATTTATTTCAAATAAACCAATTACAGGCACTTTTGAATTGTCAAGAGGTCAGTCAGTCAGAAAGATGAAGCTAGTTGCCCATTCCAAAGCTTAGTAGGTTCTTAGGGAGAAGAACGAGCAAGAAACTCCACGGACACTCTTTTAAGTCATAATATTGTTACAAAAAATATTGGTTACATCATCATATTGGTTACAATATTGATTAAAAGTATTTTAAAACTTAGAATAGTGTCGATTTGTCTTCTTACCTGCCAGCTCTTGCTGGTGACAAGCCGCGGCGCCTGCCGCAGGCGCAGGATCTTCGCTCGACAGATGACGCACCGCAGCGGCAGCAGGCGCTGGCTGACCGCCATTTGGATGGTCTTCACGAAGCAGCGCCGACACACCACCCTGTGCCCGCATGGCGACGTCTGCATCGTCGCCTTCGCGTTCACACATATTACACACTGGAAATGGATGAATAAAGGAATTAGGTACGAAGTTATTGTAATGCAAGTTGATCAGAACCACATAGTATGCTCAAGTCCCCTCCTGACAATATCGACGAAATGTGAATGAGAATAGGCAAATAAGATCCAAAATCATTTCCGCTTATGAAAATCCTTTGCCGTGCCATCATGCCACGTCGTGGCGGTGGGGGGGGGGGGGGGGGGTCTAAGCTATTACCTATAAGTTGATGGTTGACCATACCTTTGCAAACCAAATGGTATGACTGGAAAAGGTCAGATATTCAGGGGGAATCTTGTGGTACCTGCAGACACCTACCGGCTGCCTATACATAAAGATACCTCGCCTAGATAATAAAACGATTGTGGCGTGTAGTAAAAAGTTGGTGATGTCGGCTGACATTGAAATTTGTCTGGACTACTTTAAACTAGGTAGGTAGGTAGATTTTAATTTGTAGTGTCCAAATTCATTTGTTGAATAATTTCTTAATAAAATCAATTGCACCACGAAATTAGTTTTGATGTAGATATACGTGGCACTTGGAACGACTGAACCCACTTAGTAGCCTACTAATAGTAGTTATAGTTGCCGGCACGAGTCGTGAGCACAGACTCTACTCTTAAACCTAACGAATCTTATTTCCTATCACGGCAGGTTACACACTAGCGGGAGCAATGAAATCAATATTTTTTACCGTCTCGAAATTTTTACAGGGTGTTCTACCCATGAACATGAACAACTTTCACTATGGGACCAACTATGAGATCACGAAAAAAAATCAGCTGTTTCATACATTTTGGTCAAGTAGGTTTAAACTTTGCTAATAAACAGCAGATTTTTTTTTCGTGATTTCAGAGTTGGTCCCATAGTGAAAGCTGTTCATATTCATGGGTAGAACACCCTGTAAACATTTCGAGACTGTAAAAAAAAACATCCAGTATACAGGTAGAAAGCAGAATACAAGAGCACCTACTTTCGTGATTCGTACCTTCAGAATATCACTCACTCGGATTAGGTTAATATATCGATCATGTGTGGTTTACCTATAGTTGAACTTATCGATTTCATCATTTATATAATTAAATCTTCACTATTGAATTTAATTACGCAATTAGACAATTTAGTTGTGGTGCAGAAGCCTTGATACGCGCCAAGGTTGATCGTCAGCTGTTTGCGCCGGAATCGGTATTGTTTAACGTTTTTAGCTTTCACTTGTTTCCGATCTACCTATTTAATCGAGAAGTGTCAAATTGGCAATTCATTTTTTAAGATGACTGGATTGGATTTGCTTTTAATTCTTTTTGTAGATTGTCCTATTGAGATTATTGTTATAGGTATAAAGTGATATACAGGGTGTAACGGACAGCCCTCCGCAGACTGATGGGGTGACTTCAGTATATCATACTATGACGACCGGTACTTGAAATAATTTCAGGAACCTTATGGGAATCCAATAAACCTGATTTGATTTATTACCTCACACGCAATGTATCGTTACCGTGGTGAAACGCGCGTAGCGAACGGCAGCGCAGCGCGCCTTCGGCCGTCGAGTATTTCCATTACTGATTTTTTTTATTTTAGCTGTTTTATTTACATAAATGGAGTACTGCGTACAGAAAATGTAATTTTACATTGGAATAAAGGAATAGTAACTGAAAATACGATAAAAAAAATAAAAATGTTGCCGAGAATATTTTCGGTGGATTATGATTCAAAATAAGGAGCTGAATGCACCCTGTTAGTTTGCGGAGGGCTGTCCCTTACACCCTGTATGAATTTTGTGTTTGTGAGTGTTAGGTATCGAGAAATAGAAACAAAATGTGACTACTAATTATCATCATCTTTCTACCATCATCTAACTACATATAACATACATAACATCACGCCTTGTTTCCCCGAAGGGTTAGGCAGAGGTGTACCTATAGTAACACCCACATTTCGCCAGTTATGTTTAAGTCCCATGTAATAGGGGGCGAACCTATTGCCATCTACCGGGCACAAATCCAGACTCCGGACTGCTACTGAGATATTCCAGATAGAAAAACCCAATAACACTGCCCGACCTGGGAGTCGAACCCAGGGCCTCATGCTCAGCAGTAGCGCTTGCGCCCACTAGACCAACGAGGCAGTCTCTAATAAAAGTCATCTAACTACTTATCACAATATGGGTAGGTAATTGGGGTTGGCGCTGTAAGTAAGATCTTCTACTTATTTAAGTAGGTACATCAGCTGTCGAATGCTGCGTTTACTTCTGTCTTAGCTTTTTTAGCCATGTCAGCTGTCACAATCACACCTATCTTTTCTTTGGTACGTAGGTATACCTACGTATTCTAGCCATAGATCTGTAGATATATTATTTACTAGCTTTTGCTCTCGGCTTGGCCCGCGTATGGTCGAAAAACATCCCACAGGAACGTGAACTACCGGGATTCAAAGTATCCGTATGTTCTAACCCAGGTCATGCCCTATCCGTATGTACCTACGGCATGAAAAGGCAGGCAAACAACAGTCACAGTAACAGGCAGATAATAAATTCAAATAATCTGTCTTAGGGTTCCGTACCTCAAAAAGAAAAATTGGAACCCATATAGGATGATTACGTTGTTTGTCAAGAGAATTTTTCTCAGGAACGCGTGGAGGCATCAAGTTAAAATATATATCAAGAACTTAGATCTACGGCCCCTTGGAGCTGTAATGAAAATAAAACTTCCAAAACAACGCAATAAAAAATACGACCATTTATGCCATCTATTTTGACACTCGCAAATAAACCTAAATCTATTTGGTACTTCCCGTTGGCTCAGCAGCATGAAGGTCTTATGAGTCCAAGTAAACTCCGAAAATTGGTAATTTAAAGTTATAATATAAACTGCAGAGTTACGTTGGTTCTTCAATCTGGGATCGGAAATTCATAGGCCGTGTCTTGAAGTAACATTTAGTCTGTATACAAGATGTAACATAAATAGCGCACAACCTCTTAAGGGGTCATTGTACTCATCATTATGAACAACTTTTACTATGGGACCAAACCTGAAATCGCGAAAAAAAATCTGCTGTTCCCTACATTTTGACGAGTTATGCGAACATAAATGTAGGGAGCAGCTGATTTTTTTTCGCGATTTCAGGTTTGGTCCCATAGTAAAAGTTATTCATAATAATGAGTACAATAACCTCTTAAGAGGTTGTACGTTGATTATGTTACACCTTGTATATTTCATTCAAATCGGTTCTCTACATTCTATTAAAAGTTTTTTTTAACTAAAAAGTTAAGTTTGTCCTTCAATCCGGATTTGGAAATTCGAGCAGCCAAGCGAGTACAGCTTTGAGACGGAACCCTCGGGCGCGAGTCCTACTCACACTAGAAAGGTTAGTTTTTGACGTTATATTGTAACTAACTTTAACTTTAGACTGAGTCGGCCGATTTTAATGAAATAAAGACTAATTGTTAATTCAAGATACGGACTATGACTATATTTCCAATCCCTTAAATATCTTGAAAAGAAGTACCTACATAAAAAATCACTAATAGGTACATGTGAATTTTATAATCATCCCCTATTTTACCCTCTTAGAGTATGATTTTACAAAAATGCTAAAAGAAATGATTCCTTATTTCTTACTAAAAACAATAAATTTGAATTTTCGTATTCCTTACTTAAAAAATGCTGGGTTTCCCCTTATCACCCCCGTTAGGATTATATTTGAGACAAAAAGTACCCTGTCCTTTTCCAGGATGCCATCTATCTGCTTGCCAAATTTTATCGAAATCCATTTAGTCGTTTAGCCGTGAAAAGGTGACAGACAGACAGACAGAGTTACTTTCGACTTTATAATATTAATATGGATTAAAAAATTTCTTCTTATGTATTTTCATCAACTAATTTTGTAACAAAATAAAAAATGCGTTTTAAAGTTAACGGAATACGACTGAGTTTACTGAAAACACAATATTGCAGGTCGCAGTAATCCAGAGTGGCGCATTGCGATATACAGAGGACGTGTATCCGGGAAGTAGCATTAACAAAAATATGAAACGCCACAGCAAAGCCGACGGCTATGGAATTAAAAAGTTAATGAAACCCGAAATTGTTGCTAATTCAGGTTTAATCTCACTGCATTAATGAACCTCATTCCAACGGAATGAGAAAGTTGATTAAGTATTTCTTTTGTTTTGTCTAGGTAATGTTCCCTTTGCTTATCGTCTAATCCCGTAAACTCCTTCTGAACTTGGTCCACCAATAATGTACATTACCCTGAACGATGGCGCTACACGTACCTACGTACCCATTGTTTACCATCCCAGACAAAGGGATTGGTGAATGCAGAATGTTGTTAGGTAGGTATTGTTATCGGGAGGACGCACCGGTTCATTAATTTAGCCGAGATTTAGCTATCCTTGGCCTCACATACTGAAATCTATTCAGTCTGATCTGAAGTCACGTCTCGTATTTTGTTTATCAACCAATCACAAAATATTGTAAGATGTGACAGCTAATTTACTGATTAAAGTAAAATCATTTAGATATTAGGTACTAGCAACATCCGTGTCAGTGATCCGTAACCGATCAACAATAAATAAGAAGACTTGTCGATAGGTAGGTACACACGGCTACATAATTATCAAGCATTTAAGCTATACTTTTCAGTATAAGCTGATCTCGCATTGTATAGGATTTCCGTACAATGAGACGTCAGCTCATACTGGAAATGTATAGCTTGATATGTAGCCGTGTGTACATTTACCGGTGCTTAAACTTACTGATGTTTTTGAAGAAAAGGTTTTTATAAAGGGATTGAAATCTATATGGTAGGTACCTATATTATGTATTTAAGGAACCTCTTAGTACCTACATACATACGTTAATGTAAGTTTTGGGAATCTAAGCATGTACCTATAATGAAAGTATAATGTGAGTATACCTTTTCGGAAAAGTTCCGTCAATTTATTTCAGGACCCTTGTAACTTTATAAAGAAAGGTACACTTACTTCCTCATCTGGCGAAGAGGCGAGTTCCGGTTCATTTTCTTCCAGCTTATTGAGCAATTTGTCCTGTAACAAGAGAGATGGGCTTTTAAAAATACGCTCCGTCATTATTACATATGTAAACCTGCCTTAAAACTTTAAATTCGCGTCGATGTTTTCTTTGAAACGCAAAGAGCATAAAAAACAACTTTACCTACTTAACTTAGGCTCTTGTTTACTTTATAATTCTTCTTTTATCTTATCTTAGGGCGCTTTCAATTTATGCGTTTCGTGTCGGACCGCTGCCGCACGCTTACCCTGCCGCAGCTTATATCTCGCTGTCGGGCCGCTGCAGTACGGTAGCAGTCCGGCACCGAACGCCTAAATTGAAAGCGTATTTTACTGCTCTGACGTCACCGCACTATTGAACACCGAAATGAACACGTGATGCTTGCGACGTTGCCGTCCTGTTGTCGAGCGTTCGCGGTACCGGCGCCGCACTGTTGCCGCACCGCGCGTTTTGTGTGAAAAAAAAGGATCGTCCGTGCGCTGTACGACTAACGCACCGCTTCGGCACCGCAGCAGGCCGTCAAGAAACGCATAAATTGAAAGCGCCCTTAGGTTAGGTACTGTAGACCACACGTCAGAGTGGTAAACAAAGTACAGTACAAGTACAATATAAGCTGGCCTCTTATTCTATTGAAACTCCGTACTACGCTAAGCCAGCTTAAGGTCAAAGTGCTAGCATTGACGTGCAGCGTACTGTACTTGTAAATATGCTGTTAGTTTATATATTACTAGCTGTGCCCCGCAACTTCGTTCGCGTGGACGTCGTACGATACACAATTAGTATCACAATTAGTTTATCTTACGACATCCACGCGAAATAACAGCCACATTTTAATAAAACTCCCTCGACCCCCGACCCGTCGCGTTGCGTGGCCGCCCGCGCTATTACTTCGTTTTCGCTTAGTGTTCTTTCTGACTTTTTCTTTTTGCTCGGCTCCTAAGGGTCGTAGCGTGATGTTAAATAGCCTATAACTATCCTCAAGAATTGGGCTACCAAATGCAAAAAGAATTTTTCAAATCCGACTTTTTGTTCATAATTTCATGCGTTTTAATTTTTTGCGCGGAACCCTAATTATTTTTCTAAAATAAAATAGTTAAATTACCCACCGTAACATCAGCTATCTGCCAGTGAAAGTCCCGTCAAAATCGGTCCAGCCATTTCGGAGATTAGCCGGAACAAACAGACAGACAGACAAAAATTTTAAAAATTGCTTTTCTGTTATAAGTACTGTATATACGTTCATATGCATTTAGTAAAAAGTTGTTATTTTGACATTACAAACAGACACTTCGATTTTATTTATTTGTGTAGATAAAGATTATTTAGCCAAACTGTTCGGGCACTGCCAGCGATCGTGAATTCAAACCCCGCTGAACCCATCTAAGTTTTGTGAAACACACTGTTAACCTTGTTTTAGAGACGTGATGAAGTAGGTAGGTTAACTTAAGATACGTTTAGATTTGTTACATGTACTACTAGGATATAAAGTTGTCAGTTTCCTGGTTCTTATTTAGGTAATATTAAAGGTTAATTGATGCAAATTAAAACGAACTGCACGTTTTCAAACATGATAACTAATTAACCTGATACATAGATTCGTATATTATGAAGTAAGTACTTGTTTTATTTAGGTACCTAAATCCTGCCGTGACTCTATCGCTATCGCTTCTAGACGATCTTTTTAGGCAAACAACAAACTACTTCCTGGATGGGCTACCTATGATGTAGGTAGGTACCTAATTAGAAGCAAAAAACTTTAAGGAGGAAGCGCTAAGGTAGCCCGCGAAATTCAAATTATCTTACGATTTTTGAAATTTGCAGCTCAGTGTCTGGGTTAATGTTGATTAAAGTGTGATTCGCGACCGTAATAAATATATTTTTACATAATCATTAGAATCAGTAATACAACTATAATCCTCAAACGTCAAGATTTCATGAAATAATCATTCTTAGAATTACTTGGTCTTAGAAAGCTGTATTGATGAATTTAATGATTCTAATTCTATAAACACATATTTGCTACGGTCGCGAATCATATTTTAATCAATAATCAACCCAATACTGACCTGCAAATTGCAAAAAACGTAAGAAAATTTTAATTTCGCGGGCTACCCTGGAGCTTTCACCTTAATGAGGCTAGTAGGGAGGAGTGAAGCATTAGGATATCGGCTTAGGCGGGCAATTAAAATACGTAAACACGATTGATTGAAGTCCTTGTTATTGCTAGCCTTTTGTGCCCTACTGCAGAGAAAATGCCTCCCTTCATCTTTTCAATATTATCTATTGCTGTATGTGGCCAATCTTTAAGAAAAGAGTTCGCCTTGCGATCTCCTCCTGGACCTGCCGCATTGTCGTTTGGTGTGCTGTAGTTTAGGAAGTCTTTAAGACGCAGATAAGTGCCAGCGGCCTTGATAGTTTGCGTATTCTGTGCTGAGCTCACGCAACGCATCGTCCACCTAGTAATAGGAAGGACTCGCCCATCAACGAGCGCTGTTCCAAATTAGACGCATTATTATTATACATACAGTGATAGGAA
This sequence comes from Fissipunctia ypsillon, assembly GCA_947568875.1. Taxonomy (NCBI): domain Eukaryota; kingdom Metazoa; phylum Arthropoda; class Insecta; order Lepidoptera; family Noctuidae; genus Fissipunctia; species Fissipunctia ypsillon. The sequence continues at coordinate 16,262,731 of OX387660.1, read as the reverse complement.
TAGGTAGTGCTAATTTGCCGGGATTTTAGAGGAGGTATTATCCACTCTATGTTACTTCCTTCCTCGAAGTTTAGGCAAATTAGCACTACCTATTCCTATCACTGTACATAAAACACGCAGGCGCGGCTTATTAAAACACGTATACGCACAAAAAATTAAAATAAATAATTAAATTACTTTTAAAATGGTGAAGGTTACATGATGTTTCTGCGTGATTCTCAGTTTTTTATCCGCCTTATACATAACTTTACAAATTAATTACACAATGTAATATGAATATAGTATTAATATGTATATAGCCAATGGCTTAATTGCCAAGAGCCTCGACCAACACCTAAGGAGGCTCTCGTTGGGCAGCTGGATTAAGGGCTTGATTTAGAAAGCAGTGGACACGGCTCGCATTGTTAGGAGATTCCTCTCTCTGGAGCCCTGAACGCCGGTAGCTTGGAACATGTTCCCGATACCGGTGGGCTACTATTTTTGCATATTTTTAAATGTTTTTATACTTTTTATATTCTAATATTTAAAAACATAATTTATTTGTATTTATTGAAATAAAGTGAATATAATCTAAAATATTCACATATTAAGTTATTAAGAAAATGCTCTAATTTAACATATATTTTCTCCAAATCATTAACACTACTCGTGTAGACGTGATCTTCAGTTTAAAATCATTAAAAGTCGGTTATCGTCATCGCCTTGAGAAAAGAATAGAGTTCATCTTGTGTTGTCCTCCTGCGGGGCAGTTGCGTAACACTCCGTGAGAATCGGTTTCATTTTGACAGTTCAACAACATTCATTGCGTTATTTACGTTGTTGAGCAGACAAATTTTTCGAACATATGAAGCAATGCATATTAGCAATATGCTTCAAAATCATTCAGATTTTGATTGATAGTGTGTTACGCAATCAGGGTGCTGAACCTGCCGCGTTGTCGTTTGCTGTTGTTTGCGAAGTCTTTAATGTAGGTATCTTAAATATTTCCTTATTATGTACCTACTTACAATTATTATCTACTTAACTATCAGATATTCATCCCATTTGTTAGAACTTTGTATTGTTCCTAGTTTTAAACGTGGAGTTTTCAGCTTTTGCTTATACAAAATAGCATATTGTGTACGAAGGTACAGTCAGCTTCAAAAAGATGTACGAATCGACAAGAATTCATTGTTTGTGTTCAATATTTGTTCCATAATACTGTATCAATATGTGGTGCAGCAGTGGTGGCCCAATGGTAACGGTCGCGACTTACGAGTTGTGGGTCGCAGGTTCGAACCCAGATAGGAGCTTTACTTTGAGTACATTATTTCACCACACTGCTCTCAAAAAAAAATGGTGAAGGAAAACATCGTGAGGAAACCGGCATGTCTTAGAACCAAAAATTCGAAGACAAGTGACATCTACCAGCCCGCACTGGGCCCGCGTGGTAGATTACGGCCCACTCTTATCGAGAGGAGGCCTGTGTATCAGCAGTGGGAACATTATAGGCTGATTATGCAATATGTGGCCAAAAAACATAGGGCAAAACTTGGGTAATCGGTGATAGTTTTGTTTTTTAATTGTAAAATTCGATTCATTGATCAGATTATTTTTTAAATTTACTGTGATACAGTAGACAAAAGAAGCTTTGCTAACTTATATCTAAAAATGTGGCAAATACTATAATGATTGAAAAATATACATTTATCAAGTCAGTAGTAACTTGGTAATAAAACACATATTATCTATCACCGAATAGCTACATATCACGGATTAGCCAAGTTTTGCCCTATTACACATTATCGGTACTGCAATGTAGCTACACACTGATACAATATTATAGAACATAGATTGTAAACAATTAACTCTTGTAACAATTAATTCTTGTCGATGTATACACCTTTTTGGCTAACTGTACAAGGACATTTTCAAATCAAAATACCCCTCAAGCATACCGAACTAACCCATGAATGTAGGAATGCTGTTCATGTGTGAGTGATTTATTTCGTTTACTTTCAGCAATGGTTTTATTACAAAGGCACAATTTTTACATTTTTACACGACTTTGATAGAAAACACAAGTTATAGATGAATTAATAACTAGAAAAGTGGTTCAATTAAAGTAATTGTTACGTTAACAATTTAATTATTTATCGTGAAAGGAATATCAAGTAGGTACCTATACCTAGGTAGGTATGATGATACCATTCATAATTAATTAATTTATGACAATTACGTAACCTACGAGCTTCTTAGGTAGACCTATAAGAAAATAATAACTGCGCTCCCGTCTCTGAAACACAGCCTATATAATAAGGGAGTTTTTTATTTGATAAGGACTAGCTTATACAGGGTGAAATGAGGGTTCTGTTTGCACTATCTTCTATACACATTACCTAAACTAAATAAAAATTACTTGTCCTGACTTATTCATCAACGCAGAGCCTAAGACGCTGGGGCTACAAACTTGAAATTTTGGCAGTTGATGATTTTATGATGTAAGCATCCACTAAGGAAAGGATTTTTGGAAATTCGACCTTTAAGGGGGTGAAAAGGGGGGATTTTGTTTGTATGAAATATCTTATTTCTTGAGTTAATAAACTTGAAACTTGGCACGAATACTTATCTTAGTAAATTATGAAGTTTGTCGTTTTTTGTTTTTCTTAATTTCGCACCGCATCGCAGCTTTGTGTGGGAGCCCCAAGGGCTATTACATTTTCCAATAGAAAATTAAAGCGCTGTTCCGAAAAACGACTAGTTATCTACAAGATTCCCGTCTTAACCAAAAAAAAAACCAACCGGTCCAAAATTTGTGGCCCTGTAAAACTTGACTCCAGTTCAAAGCCATTAGAAGACAGATTAAAATTAATATTCCTTTCGCGCTTAACTTACTCTTTCTAGTTTTAATTGCAGTGACAATTTATTATTCGTCGTGCAACAGAGGCATGGTGAGACGTCCCCTTGACGGTCGGCCATTTTAATGTGAAGCACGTAAATGGAATCCATCTGTCAGGGATATAAATAGTGAATACTTCTTGATGATACAATTATTATTATTGTATGTATAAAGTCTTTAAGAACTACAACTGCATACTTTCGACCGCTATTAGCTACATGGGACTTGAACATGGAACTGGCGAAATGTTTGTGTACTATAGGTACACCTCTGCCTAACCTTTCGGGGAATACAGGTGTGATGTTGTGTTATGTTATAACTACATTCTTGTGCACTACTGTTGTATTATTTACTGATTCTAATAATTAGAATTCTGTAAATACGTTTTTGTTACGGTCGCGAATCCTTATTGAAAGCTGCTAAAAGTCAAAATTAAAAGCACAACAGTTAAATTCTGTGCTGAATTTAAGTAATATCTGCAACATAGTTTAAATAAGCATCCTTATTTCGTAAATGAAGCCACCGTCAGCTTACCCAGAATGGATCTAACCGCGGTTTAATTAAGTTCTCGTGGTAGATCGCTTACGGGATACAGCTTAACAGAATAAGTATGTTTAGGTAATATACCTAACTGATGCACCAGCTAAACGGGACGATTATCAATTACCAGAGTGGACTTTGGTATTGTTAAATTAAGTTAGGAGCGTGAAACAGACGAATAGACAGACAAATATCGTCGACTTACTAATAACACAGCATGTATAATCAGTCTCGCCACATGGTGACCCGCAGGGCAGCACGTGGCGAGCTGCTGGGCAGTAGCGACCCCAAGGACCCTATCTCTCTGGAGAAGTCATGTTCCTCATCTCTGGCTTGCCTTTATTGGCCGGCTGCAGTGACCACTGACAAGGAACTGACCTCCCACCTCATTCTTGCCTTTATTGGCCGGCTTGAGTAGAGATTCGCAAGAGCACACATGCTCGGAGGAAGGAAGTATTCCAGTAAGATGCTGGTCTTGACCGTATTTCCGGGATTGTCCTGATAGCCGTGGAATACCTCTCCACCCCTTTTAAGCACCTCAGGACATGTTGCCCCCCTTGTCGCTACGACACTATGTGCTAGCGACCGTTTCTGAGAGCCCATTATTGAGTGTGCAAGGTACCCCCTGCCATTTTACCCGTGTATTGTATTTATAAAACATTGATCAGGCAGGGGCCATAGTCCTTCCATAGTTTTAGATCTACGAGTCTACTTTAGCCACCCAAACCCATAGCCCAATAATTATTTTTCTTTCCATATCCTGCAATAGTCCTACACCAACCGGGGGTTGTCCTTGGGTCCACTTGCAAAGTGCGAACAGGGATAATCGTCGGTTGTTGCCTCATTTTCATTGAAAGCGTCTAACGGGCCTCTGCGAGTTGGCTTCGGCCCCTCACACGCCTTCCAAAGGTCCGGGACCCCAGGGTCCCGAGATATGTCAAGTAATCAGTCTATAATATTCCCACTGCTGGGACACAAGCCTCCTCTCTTCGAGAGAGAGTGGGCTATAATCTACCACTCTAATCTAGATGTCACATATTCTGTCTTCGAATTTTTGGTTCTAGGACATGTCGGTTTCCTCACGATGTTTTCCTTTACTTTAGTAGGGATATTACATGATTAGGTATAAAGTATCATCGTCATCATCATACATTGTCACTAGTTATGTTTAAATGACTGCTAATGGTCTAGTGGTCACTAGAGACCAACGAGGCCCTCATGCTCAGCAGTAGCTGAGCAATGAAGTCCTGGGTTCGATTACCAGGTCGGGCAAAGTGATATTGCGTTTTTCTATCTGAAATTTCTCAGTAGCAGCCCGGAGTCTGGATTTGTGCCCGGTTGATGACAATAGGCTCGCCCCCTATTACATGGGACTCAAACATAACTGGCGAAATGTGGGTGTACTATAGATACATCTCTGCCCAACCCTTCAGGGAAACAAGGCGTGATGTTATGACTCTTTAAGATGTTGAACTGTTTAAGTCCCTATTGTCGCGCCTAATACCATCAAACGGGTACAAATCAAAAGACTGGGCAGCAACGGATAAGTTCTTGATGGAAGGATCCAATATCATTGCATGTGCCCGGATTGGGAATCAATCCCAGGAGCACAGACTCAGAAGTAGAACAATGCAACGAGGCAGTTGACATTTTTCTCCTAATAATAGTTTGGCCTTCTGTCAAAAACAAGTTGTGGGATAAATAATCAAGAAAATTATAACTCTATTATGTTATGTAAGTAGGCAATTATACTTAGCTATGATATAAACTTCCTAGGTAGGCATTCAATTATGTTAATAAATAAAACATGACTGTTGATCGTTGTTTATGTTGAAATTTTTATTCTTGTCACAGCTATGTTTGTTTTGCAACGAAGGAGTATGCAGAGGCATATTGTTCATCCACACTTCATTAATGTTTCAGTCCCATGTAATAGGGGGCAAATATGTATGTATTTTTAGGCCCGCGTGGTGGATTACGGCCCACTCCCTCTCACCCTGTGTCCCAGCAGTGGGAACATTATAGGCTGATTATGCTATGCTTATGATATGTATGTATTTTTTTATTATAAATATATCTTTAGTTTGTATAAAAAATATAGTACCTAGGTACTTAAAATACCTACCCAAAAAGCGAGCAAGTTAAATATTATCTGTGCAGTAAATCTATGTATACTTACCCCGAGGCGGTAACTTATATTTTATTTTGCTGTCTCTTGCAAAAAACTGCTCACCATTTGGTGCGGTCGTTCCTAATTTGTTTGGTGCTCGCTTCCGGCATTTTTCAGGAAAAAACTTAAAAAAACATCGTCCCGTTGCCTAAATTGCTTGCTCGTGGCAACGATACCTATCCACTGGCTTTAGGATAAGTGTACTAGGTAGTACATGCTTTTGTGTGCTAGTGCAATTAACATTTTTTGGTTGCTTGTATGCAGATTTTATAAAATGAAAAAAAAACACGATTAATCAGCATCATAAAGATAATATTTAGTGAAAGATCACGTTATATCGTAATACACTGAAAGCTTATCGATTTGCCGTATCTCTGCAATTGCACTTGTCTTTACGAACTAAATTGATTTCAAAATACTTCAGACCACACTTATTTATTTAAAATTGATTATCGATCATATGATACCTCAGTGAAATCAATTCGATCAACTAGATTATTTCGTAGCGTTTTTGTCTTACAGAATCTTACCTTGCGTAATCATGGCTGCCATTAGTATCACTGCGGTCGAATTTAAGTATAACAACTAAACAGTTGGCAAATACCCTTCGGCGAAGACAGTTCGAATTGTGAATAGCAACCTCTTTGCATACCGCTGTAAAAAATAAAAAGATTCGAACTTGAAAAAGGAACGGATGCGGCTGAACGCGCGTATGATTTTCGCCTAATTAAAAAAGAATCACGCATATAATATAAGTGACCGTATTTCCATGTATTCCAACAGTAGCCGGTAAAACCTAATAAGCTCCGGTACTGTACGGTTAATCGGGAATTTTCTCCGGAAAAAAGGTTTTTAACGAGTTGCAAAGGCATTGTACGGGTTCTATTGTGTTGTGTTCCCGTCTCGGCTCTCGCAGACGGAAAATGCTTCGTTCTGAGATGACGGTTTTCAGCGCTAAAGTGTGTTTTTAATCGTTATTGTTGTAAAATTACTGTGCCCGGAATATGGTGGTGAATACTACGTCGTGCCAGCTAGCTTCGTTTTTTATAGGTGAGTGTTTTGTTTATGTATCACGACCTTATTTAGGTATAGGTACGAGTGAAACTTAACTTCCATTTAAGTAAGTATGCAAAATATGTTTCTTGTCGGTGTGAAGAAATTTAACAATTGACGAATTAGTTACAAGAATTTCGAAAGGATAAAAAGTAACTGCTGTTCTTTGGTCATACAATCTGCAAGTTTCTATGAGTCAAATGGAGGTTATTGTAAGTGTTGTAACTGAAGTTAGGAATCGAATCTTTTTACCCAAGATTGCTAGTTTCAGTCATTTAAAAGCTTGACCGATAAAACTGCAGAATCCCATAAGTGAATGCACGTGACGCTTACATTTAGGTATTGAAACAGTAAAATGTTTATTTATTTGTTTATTTATTTATTTATCCGTTTATGCTCACACATATAGACAGACAAGAAGTAAGGAACAGAAAAATACATAAAAATTAATGCTTATTTCTAAAGAAAAAACATGTGATAGAATAGAATAGAAATCATTTATTGGCTTGTAATGTAGGTATACAAATAAGATGTAATTTTTATAAATAGTAGGTACCACATTTTACCTTACGGCATGCAAAATATTCAAACAATAAAATTTATCCAAAAATAGAATTGACTAATATTAATACTTATAACAATGTTATAATCCTTTTCCAATTTGGCATTGCAACTTTCATTTGGCATCGCAAGGCACTGGCAACAAAGCGTGTGGTTTTACTCTCAGAATATTGTTGAATATTTCTTTGGATTTTACCCTTAACTGTTACATTACGATATTATGTCAGTGTGTGTAATCAGTACTGTGGTGATCTGCCACGATACTACGGGCAGAACACTACGTATATTGAATGTTGGGTCTCGACTTCGAGGTGTGTTGGGGGACGTATGTGAAATAAGGAACACGGCAGCACTATTATTCCTATTTATTTGCTTATATGAAAGCACATTACACTGTTAGGGGCAAGGCTAGCACTTCACTGACTCGATATAAAACAATATGACCATACGTCATAGTTTTTACCTATTCTAAATTCCAAATAAACCAGTGTTTGTCTTATCAGCCAATGTCACCATCCGAGGAGGATTCATGCGGAAGGCAGGCTCAACTAAAGCCTCTACAGTACCTACTCTTTATTTTTATTTCCATTAATTTTCATTTCACAGCAGGGATCATTTCGTTCTGGGATCGGTTCGGAACAAAATATTAATTTTATACATATTCCTAACGAATCCCACAAAGTGGGATCGGATCCGATTGGAATAAGCCAAAAAACATTGGAATAATATTTTAACTGGCCTAAAAATAAAATCCACAGTGGTAAATGACTTTGCTTCATTAGTCCTTAGCCTAATGAGTCAAAGCCATTGACCATTAATTACTTTTGAAGATTACTTAAGTATCTACATCTCAATCCGAATGTATGATTGATCATATTAATACGTAAGACGTATACAAAGAAAGATACATCAATATGAGTGACTTGCACGAAATGTGATAATGGTTGATAAATGCAGAGTAACATTTAGGATTTTTTATATCTTTTATGGACGTCAGTTTATGATTACACATCTGTTTATTGATATTCTATACATATTATAAATTAAAGTCGCTTTTCATGTCTGTCTGTGTGACCGTCATGTTCTGTCTGATGTCTTCTAAACTACGAAATGGATTTTGATGCGGTTTGCATCATCATTAAAAAAAATTATTACGGATGGTTTATGTGTATAATATATTAACTTTAAACTTAATATACCAATGAAATTTTGATGTTTTGTCAAGTCGCAAAAACTGTACGAAGCAGGGGCGGGGCAAGTGTGACAAATGTTGACTTCCTAGATATACTTATATGTACCTACATCAGAGTTGATTAGCACTTCGACAGTACCTATCGCTCTCTTTAGTATTTGCATGTCGTGTTTAGTGCATCATTCACGATTATAAGCTAATTTATTTATAATGCCATATTGATTCTATGTTGGATATGCCGTTGCGAAAATCTTTGACAATTACAGCAAGACTCCCGGATAATGATTCTAAAAACTGGTTTATGCTGAGCAATTCGACATTGTCTTACCTAGCCATAGTATTGAGTTAATTTTATTCCATAATAAATTATACTGTAATATTGCAGGATTACACTATACTAAAAGAGGAGCCTCACAAAGTTAAGAAACTTTTTTTCAACGGCCATGCTCCTTCTGAATGCAGAAGCAAAAAAATCAAGTTCGTTACTTTGACGACTGCTCTAAACTTCTGATACAGAAAAAGTAAGCTGATTGGTGTTTCAACGAACACTAAATACTCAATTATTAACAGAATGTTTTAGCGAAACCCTGAAAGTTACAACTTGAGCGAAACTGCAGGAAATAAGCTAATAATGGTTGGTAGTTGAAATTTCTGACTTTTCTGGAGTACTGGAAAACAAAGTCAACCCTATATTTATGGTGGTCATAATCAGGTATAAAAGCGGATCTATAAGAACGGAGGGGAAATTCTGTAACACACTTACAGTAGGAATCAGTTTAATTTTGACTGTTCAACAATATTCTTTGCGTTATTTACTTCTTGATACTGACAAAATGCAAGAAAATTTGAATTTCGCGGGCTATCTTTGCGCATTCATCTTAAATGGATTTAGTTCTAAACGAATTTAAAACATCGTTCTATTTCTGACAGTTTTTTGAAGATGCAAACCTAATCAGCCTACAACGGTCCCACTGCTGGGACACAGACCTCCTCTATGTGAGAGGGACTGAGCCACAATCCACCACCCCGGCCCAGTGCGGGTTGGTAGATGTCATTATATCGATTTTTTTGGTTCTAGGAGACATGCCGGTTTCCTCACGATGTTTTGGTTCGAACCGTTTGAAGATGACAGAGACAAAATTATATTTTAAATACGTTTAGAGTAAAATGTATTTAGTGATTTGTGGGTCTAAGATAGTTTAAAAGTAAATTCCCTAGTTTGATATAGATTCATATAGGTAATAGTGTCAATTACTGGAACACATTTGTTTAACAGCAGTACGAGATACTATTCAACGAAATTTAAAAATTATTTTTAAAAGCCTCTGGGTTTTGAATTTCTGATGATTGGTTAGCCAGGAATTACAAGCGAAAATAAAACAACATTGTGATTCGTAACTTATTTACAATATTGTACAAATGTTATTGAAACTAAAAGTAGAACAGAATTCTTTATAGGTAGGTACACCATATGAATTACAGATATTTTAGAAATTTTACATAGGGTGATGATACAATGGGCGGCGGCTTATCGCTAAAAGTGATATTTTAAAGGCAACTTTTATATATATTATAGGGAGAAGGAAAGACAATAAAGCAGGTAGTCTGTGGTGTAGCAATTACATATATACAATGAATACATACATACATTAAGTATATATGTAGCGATATACAGGGTGAAAAAAATCAATGGGTCCTGAAGAGACTTTAAATCCATAAGATAGATTATTTTACTTAAAGGAAACATTCCTTTATTTTTAAAATGAAACAAAACTGTATTCACAGATTTCTCAACAAGCTTACCTAAACCGGGAATCAACCAGCTAAAAATTAAAAAAAAATAACATCCGCTATTATATTCTACTAATCGATAGGATTATTGTTCGGAATAAAATCTCTCTAATAAACATTTGGTCTTAGAAATAAAAAAGGTCATGAAGTCTGACATTAAATTTATTTTATCATCAATTCTAATATGAAGGGCACGTAAACATGAAAGAAAATTATTACAATACCTAGCAAGATATTGATACTTGAACTTTTTGAAATTACAATATTGTTACATAAAGTGTAAATACTGATACGTTGTTCGAAATGGATATAGAATACGGATACACAAATTTTGTCTTTTTTCAAATATTCACTTCATGTAGCCTTCTGCAAAGTGTTGTGGTGTATGCTCCTAATAACATTTTCTACCTCAACCCCTAGCTTTTCTACAGTCTCATAAGACTTTTTGTAAATAACATTTTTTTTACATGACCCCATAAAAAATAGTCCAGAGGCGTCAGGTCTGGACTTCTTGCAGGCCATATAATCGCAAACAAAGTTAAACGTTCTATTTTTAAAGTTTTCGTCAGAACGCCGCATCTAAGAAGGATATGTGCATAGAATTTTTTATTACCAATTAAACGATTTTCTTATCTGTCTTCAACAAGGTACTTAAAGATAAATTAGCAAGCTTGTACTTCATAGAATTTCATTGGATGTTAGAGTTACAAGAACATTATAACGTGTCTTTTACTTGTTGAAAGTGAACAGTTCTAGTCTAGGTAATGTTGATTAAACCCCTTACCCCTTGTGTACTAAATATTAGATTTCATAGATATCTTGTACGACAGACGAGTGTAAGACCTAACAAGTGAAAAAAATAGCGAGTGTTTATGTTTTGAATTTTTAGCTGGTGCGATTTCCGGTTTAGGGTAAGCTTGTCGAGAAATCTGTGAATACAGTTTTGTTCCTTTTTAAAAACAAAGGAATGTTTCCTTTAAGTAAAATAATCTATCTTAAGGATTTAAAGTGGTTTCCCTTCAGGGCCCATTGATTTTTCTAGCCTGTATGTATATATATACAATAATAATTTATTATGTCGTATTGTCGTCAGACAGACGTTATATTTTTACACGAGTGCACACACTTATTGTATACAGAGCTCAAGGTGAAACAATTAGATGATATCTATTTCAAAATAAAATTAAGTAATGAATGTATTACAAACTATGTTTTTGTGAACAATACGTACTTAGGTATGTATTGTTCTCAAAAATATATTTTGTTAATTAAATTAGTATTTTTTAAATAAAAGTCTTAGGTAATTTTAGTCGTAAAAAAATCAAGCTGTGACTTAAGCAAGATGCGTTCAAGGCGTTGTACCTACCTATGTATAGCTGTCAGTCAACTTAAGCTATCGCAGTCCACTGCTGGACATAGGTGACCCAGGCTGCGCCACAACACTCTGTCCTCCGCCTTCATCCAGTCTGTCCCAGCCACCTTTTTAAGGTCGTCAGTCTATCTAGCTGGAGGGCGTCCCACTCTACGCTTGCCGATACGCGGTCTCCACTCCAGGACTCGTCTGCTCCAATGGCCATCGGTCCTTCGACAAACCTGGCTAGCCCACCGCCACTTCAGCATGCTTACTCTGCAGACTGTGTCGGTAACTCCGGTTCTTTTCCGTTTAACTTCATTTCTGATCTTATCCTTCAAAGAAACTCCGAGCATAGCCCGCTCCATAGCGCGCTGAGCGACCTTGAATTTGTATTGTATGTTTACTTATAAGTAGCTGTGCCATTTGCCAAACTTAAATATTGAAATTCCATACTTTCTTTAAGTTTCGAAATGCACTCAAGCACTTTACCCAGTGTTCCAAATGTACAGTAATCGACGCATTACTACAGGTAAATCCCAGTGTTGCAATTTACAATAATCTTTTTAAATGCGTTCGTGAGCAATACGGATTTTTGTATTCGGAATATGGATTTATTTCCGCGGGAGAAAAAATCGCGCGGCTGTTTTCACAGTGCGGGCTTACTCGGGATTTCTGGACCAGTGCATAGTGCCTCGATACCTTTAGAGTATTCTGTCTTTCGACAAATCTAAAAAAGAAAAGTTAGGTGTGGTGATCCATTAAGATAAATTATAACATATATCAACCCCGAACTCCTGTTTCCCCGAAGGGTGGGGCAGAGGTGTACCTTTAGAACACTCACGTTTCGCCAGTGATATTTAGTTCCATGTAATAGAAGCCTATTGTCATCAACCGGGCACAAAACCAGAATCCAGGCTGCTACAGAAAAACTGTTTTGCCCGACCTGGGAATCGAACACAGGACCTCCTGCTCAGCAGTATCATTTGCGATCACTAGACCAATGAGGCAATAAGATAGAACAGTTTGGAAAAAATTGAATCATTTAATGATAGTCTGTTAAACCTTGTATAGACCAGCACCCTAATTGCGTAACAGACTATCAATCACAATCTGAATAATTTTGAAGCAAATTGCTAATCCATTGCTTCATATGTTAGAAAAATTTGTCTGCTCAACACGTAAATAACGCAATGTATGTTGTTGAACTGTCAAAATGAAACCGATTCCTACTGTAAGTGTATTACGCAACTGTCCCGCAGGCCAACGATGGTTTCAACAACTATCGTTAGCTCATGATATCGTTCCTCAGGCCCATCTTACGCAGCAAAAGTAAAGCCTCTCAATGGACAGCCAATAGGTACCTACCAACCATTGTACAATAGCCATGAGGTGACATAATATTGTTATCTGTACTGTCTTCGCTCCACTTTCAATTTTACGAGTGTACGACAACTGCAAGTCATTCACTAGAGGCAAGCTTATTTATTTTGTATTGTTCACTTTTACTATGTAACGGCAAATTACTTTTTACAATAAAATTGTGAACACTTTTTTACGCTGTATGCCTACTAAAAATGTCTCTACCATAATACATACATTATTATGAAAAGTCGCTTTTCGCGTCTATCTATGTAACCGCGTTGTTCTTCTAAACTACGTAAAGGATGTCGATGCAGTTTTAAATTATGCTTCATTAAGAGAATTTATTCTGGAAGGCGTATGTGTATAATGCATTAGATAATATTAAACTTTAGGAAGCAGGGGCGGGTCGCTAATTTAGTTATAAAGTGTTGCTTTTGTTCGTGTCCATAATACTCTATCTATTGACTGTTTGTACAAGCTATAAGTCTATGTGATGATGACGATGTTAAAAATAGAGGTATAAAGGCATGAGGAACAGGGTGTAAAGTTCACTCATCCTCCATAGAAAAGGGAGGATCCTCTGACCAGACGGGTGTTGTGTCTGGTGGGCTACTGCCCGACGATTGATGTCGGGATGTTGTATATTATGCTAGTCGCGCGGTAAACTCTGATTGCGCGATGCAGGGTTTTGCGTGATGTCAGTGTGACGCGTTCCATTGTGGCGATGTAGATATGCCGCTACAGGGGCGTCCTATTTCCGGAAACCATTAAATGTACCAAGGCAAGCAGTGGCGGCGCTTGACTAAGCGTGGACGTCGGCGTCTGCGACATCAGCTTTGCGAGGCCTCTTTTTTTTTTCCCAGTCGGTTGAATTATTCACTAATGTATGAGTTTTATTGCTAATTAAATGATGATAAAAATTACCATGTCTCACTGAATTTTTTCAATATTATGTCATAGCTCGCCAGCCGCTATTTGTAATGCATAAAAGTGTAAGAAGTAGAATGCAAGAGCGAACGAAGCAAACTCGAAAATTTTAGCACGCCGCCGCGCTTCGGATGGTTAAAACTAGGTTGTATTTTATATATATATATGATCCTGGCCGATTTCGGCCACAGCGACTTGGATCTGCCTATTGATGACATCGCTGGTGTGCCCTCAGGTGACTGATATAACCAATTTTTCGCGTCCACATTCACGGCAAGTCAGCACCCCTCCGATGTAATTATATTGGATGGCCGCGGGTGGTCGGGCCTTGAGCTCATCTCGTTTAGCATCGAGCTCCTCTTTACGTCGCCTTTCAAACGCAAACACCTTACACAGTGACCGGTCTGCTACCATTGCCTCCCATTGTGACGTCTCTAGATCACACCGCTTCATGTGGCGCTTAAGCACATCTTTGTACCGAAGGAGTTGGCCGCCTTGTCTCCGCTTGCCATTCCGCAGTTCTGAGTAAAAGATGCGCTTCGCCACTCTGTCGTCAGACATTCGGGAGACATGGCCAGCCCACCGCAACTGCCGCCGCATTACATAAGCCTCTATTCCACCGACATTAGCTCGCCGTAGTACTTCCGTGTTACGAACACGGTCCGACCAATGGATGTTCATAATGTCTCGTAGGCATTTCAGATGGAATCTATCTAATGTGCGAACGTGCTTGCAGTACAGACAACATGTTTCGGAGGCATATAAGAGATTTGTCAGAACTATTGTCATGTACACAGCTATTTTCGTATAGCGCTTTATGTCATGCGAGCGGAACACCTTGGCACGAAGTCTGCCAAAGGCCGTAGTAGCTGCTCCAATTCTGCTGTTGACTTCGTTATCAAGGAGGCACCTGGATGTTATAGTGCTGCCCAGATATTTGAATTTATCTACCTGCTTAAGCAAGACGTCACCGAGCTTAATGTCGACTGGGCCACTGTTCAATGTATCAAGAGCCATGACTTCGGTCTTCTTCACACTGATCTTAAGGCCAAATCATCTTGTCATGGTTGTCTTTTAACCATTCTTACAGAAATAAGAGATATATTGTTAAGTTATACACAAAAGTTTGAGAATTAGGAATATTATTAGATAGGATCTTGTAAGATTTTCGATCTCTCGCATTTGATTTAGCTATTTAGTCTACAATTCATTATAAAAGAACCTTGAAACAAAGTCACTAACTATTCTCGAACAGAAAAATCCTTGAGGAAATATATAATATTCAAATCATTCAATTTGCTTGAACAATCTGCAAGAGCAATGAGCACCACAATAGAACATGATTGCAATTTGTTTAGCTGCACGTGTGTGCGTGCTACTAATGTTCTTACATGACATTATGTTAAACATAAACATGGTCTTTACATGCAAACTGGTTTTCTCCTCCATTTTTCTTCAGGCATATTACTTCCATGGTTGCAACTCATTATTGGAAAAGGTGAATGAGGATTTGACCCTGCAAAACCGTTCTTATACAACGTGTATCTGGATGTACGACATTAAATGAAAACGAGCACAGTACTAATCCATCAAAACATTTTAAAACACTAAGATTCGTAGTTAATGGAAAATTTAAAAATTGCAGTTTTCAAACAAAATAAATAGCAGAATCAACTGCATAAAAAGTAAAGACGCTTTATCTACGAAAAGTCACTGACCAATGGTGCGGTGCGGGGTGCGGGGCGCGGCGGCGGCAATGTTTACCTATTATTACGGACTCAGATCTACATCATGTTGAAAAATAAGAAAATGAAAAATAATTTCCTGTGGCTAAAATATTCATTGGATTTGATTGATTTTTTGTATACGGGTAAAGAACATGATTCTCTTTACGTGGTTTAAAGGAATGTCAGTTGTCCTGTTCCACCTTGTATAGGTTGACTGGTAATTAGTGACAGGTACTTAAACACATGATAATACTCATGATAACAAACAACTTTAACTATGGGTCCAAGCCTGATTCGCGAACAAAAAAATCAGCATTTTGACGAATTATGCGAACATAAATTATGCGAACAGCAGTGTTTTTTTTTTCATGATTTGTTGGGACCAATATAGTAAAAGTTGTTTGTTATTATAAGTACAGTCATATGTTTAAGTATCGGTTACTAATTACCAGACACCCTATATAATAATTTGTACATGTTTCTATATTTAATGGTATGTACTACCTTCTTTTTTGAAATCGGTTAAAAAGAACCAAGCTTCCATACGTGGGTACATTTCAATCAACTGCACTGAAGAATAAGGTTCCATTCCATGATCCTAATTCGATTGTCGAATAATCCGTCACTGCAAAACAGTTTCTTATAGTTTCCCAACAGAAAAAAATCCAACATACTTTCCCGACTTTGAAATGACCTTGCGACGTGTCCGCGCAACATGGTGGTCCATTCAATGTAGACCGCAATCCGCTATTGAGTTCTTACAAGTAACGACCTTGCAGCTCAGGGGAACTTACGAGTCGTGATGATGGTGGCATATATTTAGATATTTCCTTTTTTTGTCACAGAAAAGTCAATTGAACGATTTCTTTTGTAATAGCTGCTGCTGCGTGACTAAAGTAAACAATAAGGTACCGAAAATTTTGAAATTATAATTTTTGGCTACATTTATACCTATTTTAAAAGATTTTACTTGAGTACAGTCAGCGAATGGGTGACCATCTTTACATCAAGCCCGGCTATCATTCGTGGATCTTTGACAGTCGTTACGGGTCGTCAGAAGCCCAAAAGTCTGACAACCAGTCTTACCAAGGAGTATCGTATTACCCAGTGACTGGGTTGTGGAGGTCAGATAAGCAGTCGCTCTTTGTGAAACACTGGTATTCAGCTGCATCCAGTTACACTGGGAGCCGACCCCAACATAGTTGGGAAAAGGCTAGGCAGATGACTTGAGTACAGTCAGCAACAAAAGTCAATTAACAGGTTCACGCGCGGTAAACCAGACACTATAATTATAAGTTTTATTGTCATGACGGCTATAGTCGTATAGTGCCCTTGAAAGTGTCTAAATTACCTATCGAGCAAAATATTAAAATTAAAATCGTTAAAGAAGTAAAATTTAAAGAATTTTCACTCTTAACTATTATGCGAAATGCTTAAAAGCAGATTAACCCTTTAACCGCCTACGACGGATTAATCCGACAAATATTTTCGTGTCCATTTCGCCAGGGTCGTATATTTACGACCAAATATCGTAATGATTCAAGTTGCCCGGCGCTGGGGGCACGACAACTGATATGAAGTCGGGCGGTTAAAAGGTTAACGAATCATTTTGTGTCAATTTAGGTGATGATTGTGTAAATGAAGCAGTTAACTTTTGTTGCTGACTGTTCCTATTTTCTGGGTGTACAAAGGAGAGGAGGGTTATACTCAGCAGAGGGTGATACAATGCTGTTAATTACTGACAGTAATCAGTGACGTTGATCTTGGGTTTAGTTACATACAGATAACATCGCTTTCGAAATTGTCCAGACTCTCACAGTATTATATAGTTACAATCACGGTCACAACTGATTTATCTCATGGATAAGTGTTTTAGACACTATTTACCAAGTTTGATTACAATATCTGTGAGTTACTCTTTTACTGTATTACAAAATCCATAATTGCATCCTTCCATTCGTATATTAGAAATGCGAAAATAACCCTGTCTGTCTATCTATCTGTAACCTTTTCACGCCTAAGCCACTGAACTAATAGTTATGAAATTTGACAGAAAGGTAGCCTGGGAAGAAGGACATGGCTACTTTTCATCCTGGATATTTGTTAAAAAAATATGAAATACAAAATTCACGCAAACGAAGTCGCGGGCAACAGCTAGCCTTACTATACAGTGTTATTTTAAACTGGCTAGCTAAACTCCGCCGACGCGATGGGTATCGATATCTAAACATGATAAAATACAAAATAAATTAATTTGATTATTTTTTTGTTGGGTTGACTGTTTTTGTGTAAACTTCACAGGTGTGATGGGTATCGATATCTAAATACGATAAAATATAAGAAAATAGTTTTTCTCAACTCATACTTCAAATAATACTAACAGCGGTCGTTGACCTTCGAAAAATAAAAACATTAAATCTTTTTATTTTATCGTGTTTAGATATCGATACTCATCACGTCTGTGGAGTTTAGCTAGTCCATTTAAAATAACCCTGTAGATTAGTATGGCTATCTGGGAAACTCTTGTTTGGGATCTTGCAAATAGGTTGTTATTGAGACCCTTTGATGACCTAGAAAGGAACCAAGCTACAACATAACTCCGAGGTGGAACTTTCAATCAACCCGGCTTAGTAGTCCATTCCTGCACAAAGACCTTTGTGACAAAGGAGATAGTGCCTTTGTAACTTTGTTAGATAAACGGGTCGGTGACCGCTAAGCCAACCTTCTCACAATGGTGACGTTCCTGTCAGGGATCTGGGATGATTATTTTGGCTGGCATTTGGAAAGTCTACCTTTGGTCAGGGATCCGGATACTTGGCTTTGAAGTGTGCGGTCTAGGATTGTCTCAAACGTATAATTGGGATTTTTATACTAAATTTTAAGTTGCTGTCCGTAGTTTTGAACTTTCCCCTGAAGTAGTAAACGGTTGACAGCTCCCCAGAGCAACAATTACTTCAATTTGAGGGGTACGTATCATCGTACAATGATATGATGGTCATATCTCAACAGATATGACCATCTCTTGGGGACTGTAAAGTGTACCTAAACATTGGATGCTAATCATTTAGGTTTAAACAATCTTTATTTCTCATAAGAACATGACACAGTTCACTTATATGAGATTTATCTTTTAACATAAATAATCAGCTGTTCCCTACATTTTGACGAGGCGAACATACATGTTGCGAACAGCAGACGTTTTTTCGCGATTTCAGTATTGGTCCCATAGTAAAAGTTGTTCATAATGATGAGTACAATGACCCCGTTAGAGGTTGTGCGTTGTTTAAATGACACCATGTATTATTATCAATGTGTGACATGAAAGTAGGAGATGTAAAAGCCTTGTGCTAAATGTAAATTATTATCACAGAAAACTTTTAGCTTCTAGTATAAAACTGCTTCTGGTTATTTTTAAGGAAACAGAAACATATTTTATTTGTTAATATACCTATTACCTGTATTATTATAGCACCTGCTATATAAAATCTGCGTATCATAAGATTATTTATATTGAATTTGCGGAGGCTTCTGTGAAGCACTAACCAAAAAGTCCTACAAAATAAAAACGATTTGCCTATAATTAACAATACGTTTATAATATTCTACAATATCCGAAGGCTGATGAATGATTCAATGGTTTATCTGAGTGAGCATGATGAGGCTATTTTTATCTTTACAATCAATCACTCTTGTTTCAGGTATAGCAGAAATATGTTTCATGTCAGCACCAATTGGTCAGTGCAGCTATTGCTGCCCGAGAGATGACGCTCTTGATATACAGTACAAGTTATTTACTAGGTATGTATTGTTCATATTAGTTAATTTTTTATGGTTCGCTAATAAATTTTCGTACTTTATATCCGTGTCTTCCCAGCCACAGTTATATTATACAATGTGCTGCTACAATGGTGACATTAATTTAACACACGGGTTGGGCTAATGGCCAGTAATAAAAAAAAATTCGTAACTTGAAAAATAAAAATTTTCACTTGAGCGTTTACGACGTACGGCATGTCATACAAACTTTCAAGTCCTTCTTTTACGAAACGAATGAGAAACTTCATACGCATAAGCAGGATACATAGATCTAAAAAGTTAGTTGAGAACATTTTCGAAGTATCTTATTTAAAAAAAGATAATTGGAAGTCTCTGTTTCTATGGAAAATTTAAAATCGATCGAATTTAGCTGTAACACTATTTTTCGAAAATGTTCATCTAACTTCTTAGATCTATGTATCCTGCTTAAGCGTATGAAGTTTAATTAAAATCGGTTCATTCATTTCGAAAAACAAGGACTTGAAAGTTTGTATGAAATGCCGTACGCTCTTAACTAAATAATAAAGCTCCCACTTTCCTTCAATTCGCCTATTATTTGCACGTTATTCGTTTTAATTTCATTGATGCGATGTTATGCTCCGTGACCCCGGTAAATTACCTCTGCGCTACAGTTCTTTAAGTATAGGTTGTTCTAAGATGCTATTTAAAAAAATTGTAAATAAATCAATAAATAATAAAGTTTAATGATGTCTTCATTAAACTAAAACGCGAAACCGTGTGTTAAATTAATGTCGCCATTAAAGCGGCACGCTTTATAGGTACATACATACTATGATTTTTTGTTTACTGTCGTAGTTCCTTATTCTTTTCTTCTATTTTGTGATTGCTACCGTTGTGATATATCAGTGTCGAAGAAATATTTTTTTTATTTTTATTTCCGTCTCAGTTCAATTTGGCGACACCTTTTCATTCATACATTTATTTCAAGTAAAGTTAGGAGTATTATAGCCTTCAAATGTACAATTTTGGTTACCAAATTCTCTGAGTTTGAATTCATATTTGTGTGAAAATGCGAAAAACAGCGTGGTTTTATTGCAGACAGATAAGAAATTAGCCTAAACCCAAGTAGTAGCCCATTTGGCGACCAAAATGACGCAACAGTCCGCATTTTGAGCTCAGGGTCGCGAGCTCAATTTCCGTAGCGGGACCGAACTGTAGCGTAGCGTAGTCCACTAATATTTATTCCGGGCTTGAACGATTCTACAGATCTGTTTAGTTTTTATTGCGGATTTATGTAATTTAACTGCCTGTGTAGCAAATGCTATACACGGGCTTATGGTAGTACAGCATTTGCTTTTTTACTGGGCAATCCCAGTGCATGAAAAACATACACTGGTGCTTCTAGGAGAAAAAAATTATCACAAAGTTGTGGGAGATTAGTACAAGTACTTAGTTTGGTTCTAAGCAAAAAAAAATATTTTAAAGTCAACGTCATTATTTTGCATTGTAATTATTGCTTATCAAAGTATGTATGAGTAAAACTAAACATTAAATTATTTAAAGTATCTTCAATTTAAACGCCGTACGCCCTAGGAGGACACATACCTAGTGACCTTATTGGTGATGTTCTTCAGAAAGGTCAGGTGCGTAGTACTTGCAACAGGCGTGCGTGTATGAACGTAAACGAGGCAAAAGGAGTATGTAAGGATCGTAGCAGGTGGCGTTCCATAGTTTCTGCCTACCCCCATGGGAAGAAGGCGTGAGTTTATGTCGCCAATGTAATTTACCCAACATAAAATTGTTAGAAAGATGCATTTGACACAATATCAACAACAACAGAACGTAATTATATCTACACTACAATCTACTATCACTAGTCTACAATGCATTCTAATGATAGGACCAACAAAAAGTTTTTAGTAGAAATTCTCCTATTGAATAAAAACTGTGTGAGAAACTGTAGTTTACTAAAATGATAGAACCCATTAAAATAATAACTAAATCCATAAAATGCCCCTTCGTGTCTACATAAAAAAACGTTTACAAATTCTAAAATCCTATAAAAAACATTACGGTAATGTACCAGGGTTGCATATGACCGAGAAGGTTCAATCGCAAGGCAGCGCATGCAAGCATTTGTTCATTTGACGTGCAGCGTAATTGCTGTAACCTTTGTTTAGGCCAACATCACGGCTACGCTAGGCACGTTTCATGACCGTACCTCGTTATTAGCAAATGGCTGGACTGAACGAAATAGGGGTGTGATGTCATGTTCGTGATAGCGACCTTTCAAACATCCTCGTCTGAGGAATGGATATTGTTTTCGGGCTGGTTTAAAATAAGTATTAGGGGTTGCTTTTCAGTTTTCCGAGTATTTTCTGACAGAATCTGTGGTTCTATTAAATTCGTAGATTTAATATGAATAGGGGATAAGTAATATGTTAAAAGACTTCCTATCAGACAAATCACTGCTCCAATACAGTCCCCCTCAGTCATGATGCGTTCAGTGGCCCACTGATGTATACCTACCTAAATTCGTTCCGTTTTATTTCTCTTTTTTACATTTTATATGAAATATTAATAATTTCTGGCAATAATGTAAGTTTTTTTAATTTCTATGTAACTAATGTAGTCCTAAGGGCGGGACATAGCTGATCACAATTTAATTATTTAAGAGCCTATGTACCTACCTATAATCCACAATAAAGTTATTGATTGATTGATTGAGGGTTTGTAGAGAGGAATATTTTTTTTAAAGCATAACATTGTCATATAATGTTACTTTTCTCGCAAACCGTAAATGTAAAACCGCAAAATGTAGCAAAACGCAATGTGTTACAATTGCGATATTATTATTTTCCTGTCAAACATCAATCAATCACTGGGCCGGTCCGATGCAAAGTTCCCATTAGTAATTTTCCAAACAAAAGAAAAAAGTTATAATTAAAAAAAGATAATATTTAGACCTTCTAAACTCAAAAAAAAAATCCTCATCCTAATAACAACTTCTTGTTTTTGTTTGCAGGTCCAATCTCAGGACATTTCAGATAATACCACCTAATGACGTGAATGGGTTGCGTGCCACGTCGTTCGACTTCTCGAGTCCTACTGTCATATATCTGATGGGGTTCTCCGAGTCGACTGGAGGAGTTGGCACCACGACTGTTAAAGATGGTGAGAACATACATTTATAAAAGGCTGACTGTATATACGTTCTGTAAGTTCAAGTTACATGTGCAGGGTGTTTCACAAAAATAGCAGGTTATAAAATGTGATTTCTATTACCTTTGAGCTGGCATGCACCTGTATCATATTAGTAAAACGTGCAAAATATACTTTAGTCGTGCAACTCCATTTTGCATGAAATGTTTCAAAATGAGTTTCTTGAATTTACAGTCGACGTTTTCGACATAAGCCCATACAACTCACGTCTACAATCCACAAAGGGTTAACTCTGCGTTGACAGGAGTCTGTACGCCCCAGTCCCATATAATAGGTGGCGAGCCAATTGCCGTTTTTCACGCACAATTTTCGCACTAGGTTCATCGCAACATTTTTTACTGCTTATCAATGAGCCTGCTCTCCAATCTTCGATTATTTCAGGTAAAAGCAAATAAGTTTTTTTTTGAACTATGACGTTTCTATTTCGCAGAATTTCAGTTTTTTCAGGAATATTTGTTTGTTTTACTCAAATCAATGCTGTAATCAGTGTAAAAGAAAATAGATAAACAGATTAGGTACTTCTAATTTTAAGACTGTAGGTAAATTCGGAGTTCTCTTCACCTGCATATCGTGATCACTTGTCGTAGCCGTCGTAGGCTCGTAGACAATAACGAGGCGGCTACGGCGTAGCGCGTCTCACATGTGAAGGCTTGTTAATAGCTTCTTGCTACATTTTACACCATTAAGGAAGTGGGTACAGTAGTTTACAAGTAATTAATGAGTTGATGTTGAATTCAGTCACCTCTGGTTAATTTGGAAACCAAACAAAAAACAGGCACTTACATATTTTGAAAGCGGGTAGTTATAGTAATGAAGATAGATAGTCAATTAGCACTTACTTGTAATGAAATATTTAGTTAAAATTACGTAAATATGTCAAATTTAATGGTGGTGATTTTGATAGTGCTGGGGAGTGTACGATTATTTTAGTAGAACATAATCATATAAGTCGCGTAAGATTGCGTTATTGTACGCTTGGCTGCTGATTGAGGGAATCTGTTTTTAAAAATAGTTAACGCTAATTCAGTCAGCCGTTTTCAGAGCCATAGTTGTTAGTACCTAATAAATTGTTTACGAAAAAATATTGTGATTTCAGTGATATTTAATGTGACGATGACGTCAATATTGCATGACCAGAATACGCAAACATTGCTACAAGTCTATTTATAGACATAATTGATATAATGCCGCAGCTCTAATCGATTCCACATACGAATGCAGCGGTATCGGAAAAGTCAATTAGAGCTGTGTTTATGTCGATAGTGTGCTAATAGATTATATCGCGGACATTGAAAATGTGTCATGTCGATGATTGCTAATATGCGGAAATAGGAAATAAATATAGAAAATTATATAATAATGTGGGTACTTAATTTAGTTAATGTTTCTTAGTAGTCATGTTAAGAGAATTAATGAAAGTCGACTAACAAAAGGTATTTACACGGCAGATGTAAGTGGAAACGCCGGGAGGGGACGCCCTAGGATAACATTATAGTGATCTTATTGGTCTTTCTTCAGAAAGGTCAAGTGCGTAGTACTCGCAACCGCCGTGCGTGTATGACCAGATGTATGAACGTACACGAGGCAAAAGGAGTAGGTAAGGATCATAGCAGGTGGCGTTCTGTAGTTTCTGCCTACCCCCATGGGAAGAAGGCGTGAGTTTATGTATGTATGTATGTTTCTTAGTAGGAAAACAAATATGTAGGTACCTAGATTCTTATACATATGTATATTTCTAATTCTCTATAATATTAAAAGTGAGGTTTATGTGAATCGGAAATAACCTCATATTGGCATATTCGCACTGGAAATTAGTATAGCATTCGTTTATAAGAGTATAAAGTAACCAAGGTTGCACCCGTGACACTTCTGCCTATGTGATATTTGGATATAAGAATATTAGAAAGAGTTATTTATCCTTCCATATGTATGTACTGTGGCTAGCCCAGGTCAGACCCTCGTTTGTTACTAGCAAGCCTCATAAGCAGATGTGGTTGACATATGAAATAACGGGCTCGAATATTGACCTAAGAGAGAAAGACAGGATATGGAACCAGACTGTTTTGAGAATCGCAAACATTCTCGACACATGTATTTAGGCAACCAAAGATACCGGTTTCACTGGAGATGCTTCTGTGTTGTATCTTTGAAGAGAGATAGATAGAATACTCTTTATTATGTACACCATAAGTATTATAGATATAAAAGTAGAAATTTATTGAGACGTTTATTCTACAAAAAAACAAACGATAAATATTGGGCATCTATATGCTTAACGCCTATTACAGGGGTTATATCTGGATATTAGAAGTGTTTAGCAAGATTTGCTCACAACTTCAATGATGAATGATGTTTATTCTGCAAATAAAATTATATGTTAAAAAACTTAAAATATCTTTTTCCACTAACTAACGAACTAACTAACTATACAAATAAATATACAAAACAAAAGGAAACTTCTGCAAATTGGTTTTAACACATCAAAAAATGTTTTAAAAACTAGATGAGGTCGGTGTTTCTTATCTGACTACTCTGAGAAGAAACACTGAAACAAACTCAGAGGTCACAGTATCTTTTAAAGTCCAGACATTATCCTGGTCAGATGATGTGAGGAAGATGCACATTAGTGTATGAGATGGTCTTTTGAAGAAAGAACCATAAATATTTGAGTAGATCTATCCAGTCAATTAAATGCATGTGCAATATTGCACAACTGCCAAAAATATCCATCAAGGCAACTTGTCACTATAATAATAGTGTTAATCAGAGCTAATGGACAATACATATCCATTGATGCCTGATAATTTAATATTTATGGAAACCAAACATGGTGGCAATGTTGTAATAAAAACGATTTTATCGCCATAGACAATAACGCTATCTTTATGGTGTGGTCAGTGTTAAAATTGTTAGTGGTCGTTCTGTGGAGTAATTGGTTTTGTAAATAAGGAAGGCTGGATGGATAATATTTTGTTTGTTATTGTAATTAGACAATAGAAACTAAGAAACATTTACAAATAAAATTGTAGTTAATGTCACTGGTGTTGTTTAGATTTGTAATTTTGCAGTTAGGTAGTATAAGTGCTAATTGAAGCAAAGCAAAATATTTACAAATACTTGATGTGTAGTTCCAATTTGCAGAAAAAAGACTTTTGTACCTTCGTACTGTATGGATCGGAATGCTGGGCCGTGAAGAAGACAAATGAAAAAAGATTGCATGCAGCGGAGATGAAAATGTTGAGATGGATGTGTGGAATGACGAAAATGGGTAAAGTAAAAAATGAGTACTTATATAAGGGGAAGTTTGAAAGTGGTGCCAGTGACAGAAAAGTTGAAAGGAAATCGTTTGGCTTGGTATGGACATGTGTGATGAGGAGGAAAGAAACGCATGTGACTAAAAGAGTGATAAATATAAATGTTGATGGATGGAGAGGGAGAGGAAGGCTAAATAAAATATGTATGGATTGTGTGAGGAATGATATGAAAGAGAACGGAGTGAATCATAGCTTGACGGTTGACAGGGGAGAATGGAAAGAGAAAACGTGTTGCGCCGACCCCAAGTAACATGGGACAAGGGCAAGAAGATGATGATGTCCGTCATCAGATAGTAGCTAAGAGAGACAAAGATAGAGTCTGATAGGGACATATCAACCTACTCTCTTTTAATTTATAAGTCACCTTGTACGACATCAATAACAAGAAATGGGTGGTCGGTAGTCAATGGTTCTAACCGGATAGCAGGAATGCACTAATGAAATGGTAATGCATCTTAAGGGGACTACACCACCTAAACGCAAGTTTTCTTATTAGAAAACTTGCGTTTCGTCCCCTTTTAGGTATTCCTAAAAGTGTATGATCCATTGCAGTAAACAAAATCAGAAAAATATATAATGTTCTTCAGGATATATGCTAGTTAGATAGTGTGTTGAAAACATAATACAACTAATTTGATACGATATAAAAAATCACGAAGATACCTCTAAAAAATTCTTTTAACGATTAAAAAACATAAATAGATAATTGCTTTATATTTTGCAATAAATTACCATCGTTGTGTCATCGCGCTTCTCTTTCTATTCTATGCAGTCCAACAATGACCGCGCTTTAGGTCATGTAGTCCCCTTAAGGCTATGTATTAAAGTTTGTTAGAATAAAATAAATCTTACTTATACTGTAGTAAGAGCCACAAATCGCATAAAAACTATTTAACTTCACAAAATTGACTGGCGCAACCTCACAGACGGGATCGGTATTGATAGGTATCTACTGATGATAAAACCAAAAACCAGCCAAGTGCGTGTAGGACCACGCACAATGAAGGGTTCCGTAGTTGGGATAAATGTATCCCAATAACGAATACAACTTTTTGGTTGAGAAAATGTTCTCCCATACATCGATATACGTCTCGGTCAATTCTCCAACTGCCAATGTACCTAAGTCTGTAATCGCAAAAAGAAAAAAATATGTGCCAAAATCAGAAATTAACGTATTTTGGACTTTTTCGTTTACTTCTGCTGTGAGACCTTGCTTCTTGGCAAATTTCATGATTCTAGGTGAACGGGTAGAACCCTATAGGTTTTTATTTATTCGCGAGTAAGTATCAAAATATGTCGCCTAAATGACCGTATTTTTTTTATTGCGTTGACTTAGAATTTTTTTAAAGCTCCAAGAGACCGTAGACCTACGTATTTGATACTAATTTCAACTTGATACCTTTACACGTTCTTGAGAAAAAGGGTCTTAACAGACAGACAGACGGACAAGGGTTCCGTTTTTTCCTTTTGAGGTACGCATCTTTAAAAATATACTAAAGTATAATTTTCTAAAGTCATCATTTCAAATAACTACACTAACAGTGACAGTTGACCGTCATGTAATTAGCTATTAACCTTATTTATCCCAGCAATGAACACCTTGCATATAACGTAAGCCACTCATCGTAGGGCATATCCTACAACGTTACAAAAAAAAAGCGTGTGTGTCAGCTCCGACGCACGACTGGAGTCTACTCCGTTAAAGGTGCGCAAGGTCGTTGCGCAGAAAAACGTAACGCTTTTGATAATTTCACTATCTAAAAAATTTCCATACCGGGCCTTATATGAAAATCGATTCTTAAGGAGTAAACTCCAATAAATGTAAATTATGAAACAGGTATGATAACTAAGTTTCTCTTTTCAGCACACTTGAAGGCAGGCAACTACAATTTCATCGCCGTCGATTGGTCACGGCTCATCGTGTTTCCTTGGTAAGTTCATGTTCGTTGTATGATTGTCTTGCAGCTGATATTATGACGATGATATGATTGTTGTGGTTTTATCATCAATCATCATTGTGTTGTTTTCTAAATGACAATGACTGAATGAACTAAGGCCTTATTAACCTTTGAATCGAGTATTTTATAGGCGTTTGAAAGACATTCAAGCGGAGTATGATGTTGGATAATTGTCATTCTTCTGATGATCTTTTTATTTGATTGATGATGTGGACTTGATTGGTGCAGCTTTTTCTGCCACGCTCTACGGGATCACGTAGCATAATGGATTTCGATGTGATTTGGAAGAATTATGGAGTACCTAAATCATAGAATTTCTAATTACGTAGGAGCGGCGTCGTGAACTTTACTTTATGTAATAAATTTCATCACAAATGGGGTAAAGCGGAGGTGGCCACCTATCATTTAAAAAAATTAAAGTTGGGGTGTTCTCAACAGTTCAGATTTCGCTAAGTTAATCATTTTCAATAAATCGACGTAGTGAGCTCAAATCTGGCTGACAGATGCCTTGATAGTGTAGGTAGATTATATTTCTATTTACGTTCAGTGTGGCTTTAAAACGCTTCAGATTTTATTTTTACTTTTCTTTTCTAACTTTTTATTAAGAGCGTTGTCACATTTTGCACCTCTCTCGCTCACACAGGACCAAATTTTTAAGAATGTTAAATGAAGAAAAGATTTTTTGAAAAATGTAATCAATGGGCGGTCTACAAAATAATATTAATTTAATAAGTAGTTATCAAAAACACATTTCTATTGTGTTATATAATAAACTTTTGGTTCGTCGACTCTTCACGTGACCAAAGGGCTGGCCTATTCTTTGGCCAAAGAATCAGCATCGCCATGCAACGTGGCAATGCTGCCAGCCTTTTGGGCACTTTTCCTGTTGACAGCGATGTGGACGAATTTTTTGATGCCCTATGATTATATATATTTTTTTTACATTTGTACATATTATAATTATTATTTTAAATCTGTTAGCTTATATATTATGTAAATATTTTGTTCAGTTATAGTGAATAAAAGATAAACTTTTGTAATTAAGTATTATGATCTGTTTTTGAGATGATGTAAATAAATGCCACAATGAAAATGTGTTTTTAATAATTACCTATTAAATTAATATTATTTTGTAGACCGCCCATTGATTACATTTTTCAAAAATGCATCTTTTCATTTAACATTATTAAAAATTTGGTCCCGTGTGTGAACGAAAGAGGTGCAAAATGTGACAACTCTCTTAAACTTTAGCGAAACTTTCTAGTTCAGATATTTAAAAAAAATGAGAATATCCCAACTTTAAAATTTTTAAATGATAGGTGGCCACATCCGCTTTACCCCATTTGCTTTTGGACCACTCGGTCTGGGACAATCTGTATAACATCCAACAACTCGCACTGGGCCTGTGTGGTGGATTACGGCCCACTCCTCACCGAGAGGAGGCCTCAGCAGTGGGAACGTTATTCACTGATTATGCTTATGCTAATTACATAAACATACTCCCATACGACACTCTATTAAAGATCACAAAGCCCCAATAACATTACATGCTACAATAAGCAATACGAAACAAATGACTGTAGTCAAATAAACCGCGTACATAAGAGAAATCCAGTTGTTACAGCGTTTAACATGTTACTGAAACGTTATGATTCCGCATACGCGAGGGCGAATGAGACCCAATATTTGCCCCTGAGGAAAACGTTATACCCTTAGGCTCGGTATACACTGAAGTGGAGATGTGTAGAGAGGAGAGGAAAAGTTTTGCGGATACATTGGTCATACACCGTTCATATTTTCTTTCGTCTCCGCTGCGTGCTTTTGCCTGCTTGCACATCTTCTCATACCCCATCATCTATCTATTTATCAATAGCCAAAAATAAATATGAGGTCTCCCATCTCTGCTTCTTCTGCTTTTCGAATCGATAGTAATAATCCTTTTCTAAATGACTTGGACTCAGTAGGAGGCCACGATAATCGTGGCATTAGTGGCGTTTTTTATGTTATTTAAGATGTAGGTGTACGGGACACTCTGCTTCAACCATGTCCTCTGAAGCTAAGCTGAGATTAGATAAGAAAATAACGAAAGACTATTGTCACTATTGTGACTATTGTGTTGTATTGTGATTGTTAATCACTACATATTTTCTCTCAGAGGAGAGAAAATGTGTAGTGATCAACCAATGCCGCTTATCTCCGCTTTGGTATATACCAGTCCTTATATTATGTCCCTTATTTATGACGCAGCTCGCAGTGGCTAGTAGCCAACAGTGGGTCACTAGATTTATGTCCGTTCCCACGTTCAGGCACAAAGGCCCGCTCTGTTTTTCTTTGCCCTTTTTGTTGTGCGAGTAATTAATTTGAGGCATTTTCGTTAATTACTGGTTCGATGTGGGTTCAATGTTTTGGGAAAAAAGTTGGAACGAAGAATAGGGTTGGTCAGAAAGATATGTAGCCATAGCTCTTAGTACTGGCATTTGCGTCTTATAATGTGGTAAGCGAACGAGCGCTGGTAATTTTAGACGGTCAGGAACAGGCATAGGTGTATTCTACCTGAGACCCTGACTTGCGACTCTTTATACTGAAGACGGCTACCGTGTAGTGGACATAACTACTCCTGCCTTCTTTAAGCGAAGGATATCCTTAAGGATTCAACCAAAAAAAAGTTCTACGTGAAGATTAGAAAAATTTTATTTACTACAAGATAAAAAAATCTTCTCAGTATAATATCTATAGGCTCCTTCCCCATTACAATATCTTTACTATCCATTAACAAAAGTTCATCACTTAGGTACATATCAGCTGTCCAAAACACGCGCCACATGGGCAGAAAACTAGCAGACTTCATCCAATTCCTGGACTCTGTCGGAGTACCAGCTTCGTCCATCCACGTAGTCGGCTTCTCCCTGGGCGCTGAGGCCGCAGGGTTTGCAGGCAAGAACCTGCGGTCACGGGGTTTGCTGCTCGGCAGGATTACCGGTGAGCTATGGAGCTATTTAAAAAAGGAATTACTTGGATTGTTTGAATTTGTTGCTACTGCAGGTTGGGTTGGTATCATAGTTATGTAAATGAGACTAGTAAATAAGGGGCATTGTTTTGGATGTACATATAATGCCTGTAGTTGTTATAGGTGGATGCAAGGATCAAAACGTGTGCATTGCTATGATGTTGGAAGAAGTAAAATATGAATGACCAGTTTTACAAAGACTGGATACACTATCTAGCAGATAACCAGAAAAATGGAAAAGAATTTGTACGGAATTATTTGCCTGATAAGTTACCGTGGAAATACAACTTTTCTACTAGGAAAATTTACCTTGAACCTTGCCACCTAGAAAGTTTCTAGCAAACTTTCGCAAATATTATACGACGTACCTATTTATAATTAATTAAACCCATTAGTTGTCTAAATTCATGGTCACAAGATCAAATAATATGTACAATGCAAAATAATGAACATCGGTGTGTTGCATTTAATGTTTGAACATTCGATAAACTTCCCACATAACATTGAATTATTTATCAGCTTGATAGACGTTAACTGTAGACTTATAAATGACGCAGTTGCAATTAATGATTATAACATAACATCACGCCTTGTTTCCCCGAAGGGTTAGACAGAAGTGTATCTATAGTACACCCACATTTCGCCAGTTATGTTTAAGTCCCTTGTAATAGGGGGCGAGCCTATTGCCAACGATTATTAATGATTATTTGTGTCTTTAATTTATAATAAAGGGAACGAAGGCTGATACAAGCTGTGGCATGCCTAGCGTTAGAACATAAACGTCATGAATAAGTGATAGTATTGCATGAGGCAGTTAGTGTTAATAAATTATTAGTATGACCGTAGTATTATATATTATACTAGCTGTGCCCCGCGACTTCGTTCGCGTGGAAGTCGTAAGATACACAATCCTACTAAAATAATAGCCACATTTTAATAAAAACTCCCTCGTCCCCCGACCTGCCGCGTTGCATCACCCGCCCTCGTTATTTGTTTACGATTTCATGGGTTTTAAGTTTTTGCGCGGAACCCTAATTCTTTTTCTAAAATAAAAGGAGATTAGTTACTCCTTATAACATCAGCTCTCAGCCAGTTAAAGTCCCGTCAAAATCGGTTCAGCCATTTCGGAGATTAGCTGGAACAAACAGACAGACAGACAAAAACTTTAAAAATGATTTTTTGTTATAAGTACCGTATATACTTTCTTATGCATTTAGTAAAAAGTTGTTAGTTTGACATTACAAACAGACACTTCAATTTTAATTATTTGTATAGATGATTAATAGATGAGTAAGCTAATCTTTTTCTAACCATTTCCGAATATAGTTAGTCCCTGATGGGATTGAAAAATAGTTTTTAATATATTCTAAGTGACAACGTATCTATAACGTTCAGATTAAACAAAAAACTCATTTTTCCGACAATTTAGAAATACATCGTTTTGACTTTTTTACAAGCTTTTAATTAGTTACGACGACTCCACGACCTCATTCCGCCTACCCCCTTCTACCATCGGACATCTAGACGCACTGCAGGTTACCATCCCTGCCTAGTTGCTATTCCATCAATTCGCACTAAGCGTTTCCAAATGTCTTTTGTGATGCGCACAGCAAAGGAGTGGAACCCTCTGCCTGCGTCTGTGTTTCCGAAGGCATATTGGCTACGGGAACGGGCTTCTTCTGGGTAAGCTCGCTCCATCGTCAACTTTGTCTCTGTCACCTCTGACCCAGAGTCAAGAGCAAACCTATCTTAAAGATTTAAAAAAAGTTGTCATTTGCATAAGTTGCGCTGGGTTTTCATTGCATAAACTTTTGATCGTTAGTTGTAGTTATCGAAGTGAGGAAGGTCTGGTCAATCATATCGAAATCAATCGTTTTTAGAATTTAAGACCCTAATATTGGTGCTTTATTATTCCAGGGCTAGATCCAGCCTACCCCGGCTATAGTCTATCAAACAGTGACGGTCACCTCGCGAAAGGCGACGCTGCCTTCGTGGACGTTTTACACACGAACCCCGGAGTGTTCGGGTTTCTTCGGCCGATCGGTGACGTTGACTTCTATGCGAACCCTGGCAGCTGGATCCAGCCTGGCTGCTGGGTTGATGAGCTGATTAAGAATCGGGAGTTTCGGTTTGTTTGTGAGTATCTAAAGTGTTGGGCGTAGTTGGAAAAACACGTAAGGGTTGCTACACACATACGTGGGCATATTGTTGGTTCGGCAGTATTTAGCCGACCCGAAGCAATTACTCCACTTGCCACATCTACACATATTATTTTCGATTTTACCGTCCGGCTGTGCCGATTAATGCAGGCCCACTTATGTGTATAGCAACCCTTACATAACATAACATCACGCCTGTGATCCCCGAAGGGTTAGGCAAACGTTTACCTATAGTGACACCCACATTTCGCCAGTTATGTTTAAGTCCTATGTAATAAGGGGGCGAGCCTATTGCCATCAACCGGGCACAAATCCAGACTCCGAGCTACTGAGAAACTCCTGATGGAAAACCCAATAACACTGCCTAACCTGAGAATCGAACCCAGAACCTCATGCTCAGCAGTAACGCTTGCGATCACTAAACCAACAAGGCAGTAAAAGGAACACCTCCTTCAAAAAAAAAAATACTCTGGGACCCCGAAGCGAACACTTGCTTCTAAAACCAAGAATACATTGACGGACTGATATGTAGGTTCTACAAAACCTCCTAACTAAAGGAAGTACGTACTGTTTTTGAAGTGGTCTAAAATAATAGAAGTCTAAATTGTTATTAGTTACGTGTAAACTAACCGTATTTTAGTTAAAAAAGTGTTTTGTCAATTTCATTCGAATTATGATTTGAATTTGAAAGAAGAAGACAAAACACTCTATAACTAAAATAGGTTTATGTATTATAAAACTATTTTACCTATTTTTAGATTTTTATGAATAATGCGGTAAGTAGTTAGTACGGACACCAGCCCGTTATACTATACTAAGCTCCTACTTTTTGATTTAAAAGTGTGTGTGAGGAGTATCTTGTTCGTTCGTTTCCATAGGAACCTTGGTACGCTTTGGAATGGGCAACTAGCTTCATTTTTCTGACTGACCGAGCCTTTGACAATTCAAAAGTGCCTGGAATTGGTTTAATGAAATAATTGCTTTGAGTTTGACTTTACGCAAAATACGCTTTTGGACGTGGAGTTGTGGACACCAGCCCTTTATATTATAGGTTCTATACTATACTAGAGCTGGCAATAGATTCAGTTAAAAAAAAAAAAAGTGAACATCAGAGTTCTCACAGTGCGGCACAGGTGAACGAAAGCTTTAGTGAATTATTAATACGGAGCTCTGAGCGAGCATATAGGCCAGCATATGCTCAATCAAAAGAAAAAGAAAGTTTTCCATTCTGCATCTCTTTTACTTTTTTAACGGAATATTTAGTGCACTGCAGATGGAATTTACTAGTCCAGCAGGGAAGCTCTTTCGACTATAGGTATACTATGAAGTATTTTTTTTGCAGAACTGAAAACAACTAAGTTTTATGATTGTTTACATTTTTTGTCGTTAGTAACAACATCATTAGTCCCTAAATCAGTCTTGCGTTAAATGTGTAGTTGAGTGAGCAATCCACACGTCGTCATTAGATGTCGACCTGTTTGTTGTTAGGTGCTACAACATGACCACTCATTATTATAGTGTAGCAACACTGGTATCACTTCCTTCTATAATAGTCGCAATGGCTGACATACTCGCCTGTAATAATGTATCTCAATAAAAGTATACTATTGTACTTACTGGTGGACTATATATTTCTTACTTGATCTCCCCGAAGACGTCCCGTTCCGCCTCGACCATTGCTTGAGCCATCCCGCGCCGCTGAGCCTGTAGCTTTAAATTCGTCCCTAAATAATATCAATCCGATCCAGCGTGTCCCTTGCTGTCCTCCCCCAGCGACGCCCTAAGCTGAGGTCCGTACCCCACAGGGGTGCCCTTAGCAAGTGGTCGCTTAGTTTTTAAGTTTTATGCCCTGGCTGGAGGCCTTAATTTATTGAGGCACCCACAGGGAAGTTCAGTTAAGCAGCCGACCACCTCCCAGGTTGACCTGCGAGATGACATTTCCCAAAAACCAAAACAAAACACCCCGAAGACGTCCTATCTACAGTCGCTCCACGTGGTATTCAGACAGCACACGTCCACGTTACATATTTGTAATAGTCTGACTATCGAAGTTTTGTTAGACGAAATTCTTATACATAGAGCCTTTTCGACTGTAGAGATCCTCATCACAATGACAGCTTCAATTAATAGTCACGGAACCATATAAACACACAATACAAAACCCGCATAATCCGTACCTTGCCAGACATACCTACTGATGATGACTAATGATGAGTTATTCGTTGTAATTGCTACTATATTTATTACATACAACAATTTTAACTCGTTTAAATTCCTTCATAAACCATTATGGTTGTCAATTTATGCAAATAATATATCTCGTAAAGAGATGTCAGTCGCTCTTTTTCACGTTAAAAATATCGCATCAATAAAAATGAAGGATTGTTATGTCAATTTACGAAACGAGCGGCGCATTTCGATTCGATAGTTTTCGATTTGCTCCTTGACACTCAATGGACTGATTGCGTATCGATTACATAAATCATCTGTGACAAAAAAAAAAGATATAATTCGAAATTTGAAACGAAAAGGCGCGTTCGCTTCATGAGCTCTCGACTCAAAGCCCGTTTAAAAAAAAAAAACATAAAACTTCGTTACGTAACCTTTTTACTTAGAAGGGATTTTTCGACATAGACCTTAACAGGGTTGATAAGTGTTTTTGCAAATAACACCACCAGCCCACCAGGTGTGAATAAACATAATGTCATTTACGTGTGTGTACCTACTACATCAAGTTTATATTTACCTAATTGAGAAGTTGCGTGTTATAACGAACAATGCTGCATCAGATACAGATAGACTGGGACTAAACGAAGCCGCAATAAACAATTTACTCTGCACTAAACCAATTTGCCGTTGAATTTGGCGCGTTAGCTGATCAAGTGATCATAGTATGATGTTGCAACCCTAACAACCGCACATTTCGGCGGGAGGGTGCCGATCGATGCTCTGACGTCACACGCGGATGCTGCGGGGAGGGGGTGATGAAGGACGAGGTAGGGGGGGACGTTACTAGTACGCCAACCCCGATTATTTGCCTTTCAAAAAGCTATTATTAGCGTTCGTGTTTTCAGCTGAAATTAAATTACAAGGTATTTTTTTTTGGTGAATTTTATCCGCGTCGTTTCAGCGTCCCCCTCTATAATTTTGGGTTATCAGCCTAACGTCATCCCCGTTTTTGCTACGGTTCAATTTAATGAAGCTTTGATATTATTTTGTTATTTTCCTGCGATAAGATTAGTTTTCTTGAAATCAAGATATTGTTTTGTTCATCTAAAATACCAACATACTTACATGTTGGTTAGTTAAAAATTAAAAAAAAAACCTAAATGCTATAAAATAACACGTGACACTAAAAACATACTTCTCAAAAAACATCGATTTCAATTTCATGTGAAACTTTTTCCATTTTTAAAAAAAAAAATTTTTTTTGACGTGTAAAAGTGTTTGTATAAACCTACCTACAGAAATAAAATCATATTTTATCATATTATTTATCAATACAAAAAGCAGTTTTTAGCCAAGTTCAATACCTGTCCAAGTCCTGCTCCCCATTTCAAAGTAAAACCGTAAGAATCTATATACCCGCTATAAAGAGTTAGTCATACGAGCGAGCTCTAGGTACCAACTCGAGGAGTGCTTGTGCTCCGCGCTTTAGTCCTTGAGCTACTCCCATGCGGTGGTTTATTTCAACAAGATTTTATGGGGTTAAAACCGTGTCAATATGCACCTTGAATGCGATGGAATTCAGTTTTTTTGGGAAATAACGAGGCACTAGTGAATTTTAGTAGATACATTGATTCATTTTCATCAGTATGGCGGTATTTTATTGTAAGACGGGGCCTTAATTCTTCAGAAACTATCAAAGCCATTGCTTATAACGAAACTTAATCTTATAAAAAATTATATTTATTAATTTTCTGGCGGCGATGCCGCAACGTTGCCATTTCAAGATCCAGATTAGACAAAACCATATTTACTGTCGATACGGCGAATAAAGACGAGCCAAAAAATCCTCATCTTTAAATCACAAAAGCCTATACAAGGTGTAACATAATTAACGTATAACCTCTTAAAGGGTCATTGCACTCATTATTATGAACAACTTTTGCTATGGGACCAAACCCGAAATCGCAAAAAAAAATCAGCTGCTCCCTACATTTATGTTCGCATAACTCGTCAAAATGTAGGGAACAGCTGATTTTTTTCGCGATTTCAGGTTTGATCCCATAGTAAAAGTTTTTCATAATGATGAGTACAATGACCCCTTAAGAGGTTGTGCGTTATTTATGTTACGTCTTGTATAAAAAACGTCCTTAATATCTACCAGACAACGCTGATCACACGGATTTTTAATCTCGTTCCTTATCGCCCTTTTTACGCTCCACAGTTACGTACAAACTCGTATACGAGGCAAAACATCAAACCACATTTATAGACCGTAACAAGTACCACTCGTTATAAAAAATCGAAATACCTCCGTACAATAGAATGCTTCATAAAGCGACCATACGAACGAATACAGGTTTTATGTTCCTCTATAAAAGAACGTTAATTAAGGGTGATAATGCGAAATTATTTGAGCCACTCCTAAAGGTCTACTTTCGACATGAAACGGCTCGTATAATGAGGTAAATTATGTGGAAACGGACCTCTTCACGAAGAAGTATCAAACTGTTCAGCAAATCATTAATTGAAGTGCGGAATCTTTTCATACAGAAAAGGATTCAACTTTTGATCACACTTACCTTGCTCACTGAGTATTGGCAATATGGACAAATTACTCCTAAAAAGTTTCATATTTATTTCTGCCAGTTACAACTAAAAATAAATAAAAAATGTTTCAGTTCATCCCCTACGGCTGTTCGTAAAACTACAAAACATTCTTATTTTCCCCGTAGTATATAAATATTTATTTATCGATTGACATCTACCGTTACAGGATAACAATCCAATGCAATAAATGCGCCTATCCTGTAAGTAAAAAAATCAAAAATCAAATACTCATCTGCGTAAAAAATTAATTTAAAAAAAGGCGGAAACAAGATGACCTATTTTGTATCCAATGTCATGCAGTCGGAGGCAAATTTATCAATAAAGACCTATTGCCCCCAGCTGCATGAGATTGTTTGGAGACAAAACAGGTCATCTTGTTTCCATTTTTTTTAAAGTTCATTATTTACGCAGTCGGGTTTTTTATTAATTGACTTTTTTTACACTTTTATTTAGGATTAATTTTCTCTCACTGTGTTAAGTAACGCTTTAGATAAGAGTCGCTAAAATATCTTTCAAAGCAGTAATAATATATGTTTAAACATATACTATAATATAATTTGTATATATGTTTGTAATCACCTTTTAAAACCCTTCATTTTGATACCCCACTCGATAGGTTTGGAGAATTTTTGTTTTTGGAAACATATTACCTACATTTGGGCGCCAAAAATCCGCCATATTGATTTTTATAATTTTAATATACCCAGTGACACTCGAATAATACTCGCAATAAAGACGAATCTAACGATATATCATTCATCAAAATCGGTTCAAACGTTTAGTAGTTACGAGGGAACATAGGGACGGACATACATACAGGTCAAACACAAAACCCCCCTTTTTTTGGTTTCGTCGCAGTCGGGTAAAAAGAACTGAGCACAATTTCGTGGAGATTTGTCGAGTTATTCTGCATTGTGAATTTTGATAGGAGCTTAGCATATTTTGATGGCTTGAAGAATTTATGAAGCAGTTCCATATTTCAAATAATATTATCATTTTTTAGGAAAGATTTTTGGCAACGGATATCGTTTGGTTTTCGAGAGTGAACAGTAATCCCAGACTACTGCCCCAACTGAGCCGGAGATTGTCAAAAGGATTAGCAGTGGCCTTTTCCTGAATATTAATTAAACCGCATTAACATCTGCCTGCGCGATGGTACCTAGAGGTTAATATAGAATGTACCCTTTGTCTAAAGTACTTCGGTGTTTGGTGCTGCAAATTCAGTTTGAATCTGTATTGATTTACTAATTTAGTCTTTGCGTGTCGTTTGAACCCCGTAGGTACAAAGTCAATTGTTTACTATTTGTGTCTGTAATTACGACATGCGAAAGGTTAACTGGGTTGTGAAGGTCAGATAGGCAGTCGCTTCATGTAAAATACTGGTATTCAGTTGCATCTGGTAACTGGAAGCAAACCCCAACATAGTTGGGAAAAGACTAGGCACTAGGCAGATTAATGTGTATCTAATAGTTTGTAACTAAAAGCCAGTGTACTTACTCATATTTCATGCAACCGTTTAAATGCGAGCTTTTTCTTGCAGATAATATGCCAATCTGTAATGGCCCTTAGCTTACAGATGGTCTACTTTCCTCTCAAGATGCTCTTTCAAAAATTTTAATTTAGCAGAGCGAGAAGTTCGAATTATCGAATCGTTTATCAATTCAGTTCGAATTATCGAATCGATTATCAGTTTAGTTCGTTCAACCATAGAATGCGATAACTTCATATTTTATCAAGACGTCGTAGGTACGCCAGCACTTGGCTTTCGGCCAAAGATTGATCGTTGGAGCAAAATGTCAATAGCAGATTAGTTATAGGCACACCGTATTCCGACCTTCCCAATCCCCTTATAAAGGTATTCAATGGAATTAAATGCTACTAGGTTGCGAGCGAAATTATGTAGGTTAATCCTTGAATGTGTTTAGGTGTGTTAAACAACAATAATGGGCTCTGTAGGTTACTCTGTACAAAATATATGACCTTTTGCGGCTCAGTGATCTGGTATCCTCTGGCGCGGCCTCTGAGGGTTAAA
This sequence comes from Fissipunctia ypsillon, assembly GCA_947568875.1. Classification (NCBI taxonomy): domain Eukaryota; kingdom Metazoa; phylum Arthropoda; class Insecta; order Lepidoptera; family Noctuidae; genus Fissipunctia; species Fissipunctia ypsillon. The sequence continues at coordinate 16,222,931 of OX387660.1, read as the reverse complement.
TCCTGAGGTTTTGATCCCTTGGCTATTGGATTTTTCTGTCAGGAAGTTATTAGAAAACTGTAGCTCCGAAATATCAGATACTTAGGCATCATTAGGATACTTAGGCGTCGTTGAAGTCTGGACAGACCTCAGGCCGTCAACCGATCCCCACTGGAAACGAGATGTAGAAGACGGTACTCGAAGCGACAATACGAAAACCCTTTTCTCCCCTTTAACGGGGCTCATGTTTTAGTACTGTATCTGTATAAACCTATAAATATATGAGAAACCTACCTCCGACTATTCCTGAAAAAAGGGGGTAAATTATTATTATTATTGTTTATTATTGTTATATCTTTATATATCTCGGCACCCTGGGGTTCCGGACATTTGGAAGGCGTACGAGGGGCCGAAGCCAACTCGCAGAGGCCCCTTAGACAATTTTAAATGATGAGGAGGCACCAACCGACGACTATCCCTATATGCACGATGCAAATGCACCCAAGGACAACCCGCGGTTGGTGCAGGACTATTGTAGGACATGAAAACGAAACATATTGGACTATGAGTTTTGGTGGCTATAGTAGATTGGTTACTAAGAACTATGGGAAAGCCTATGTCCCCTGCCTGATCAATGTTATGTAAAACACGGATAAGGCAGGGGGTGACTTGCACACTCATGAATGAGCCCCCGAAAACAGTCGCTAGCACATAGTGTAGTAGCAACAAGGGGCACCACGTCCTGAGGTGCTTATGAGGAGTAGAGAGGTATTCCACGACTATCAGGACAATCCCAGAGCCTGGAAGATGGTCAAGATCCCTACCAGCATCTTACTGGAATACTTCCTTCCTGCGAGCACGTTTGCTCTTGCGATTCTCCACTCAAGCCGGCCAATAAAGGCAAGAATGAGGTGGGAGCTCTGTTGCTCGTCAGTGTTCACTCTGGCCGGTCAATAAAGGCAAGTCAGAGATGAGGAACAAGACTTATCCCGAGAGATAGTGCCCGTGGGGTCGTTACTGCCCAACAGCTCGCCACATGCTGCCCTGCGGGTTTCTGTATCTCTCTTGGTCTGGCTCCTTATCCTAGACCCGTTCCGGCAAAGTACCGGCACAGACCTAGAGTTCGGAGCGCGCAAGCCCCACCACGACGTCAACGTAGATATACGGCGGTATATCTTTTATTTCGGGTTATGCCCATAGTATTAGTAACAATAGTCTTAAATACTCGTGTTAGTAGACATACAAGTTTTATTCGGTCTGGAGTTTCATCCAATGTCGCAGCATTGAAATTGAAATTTGATTGAAATTGATTGGGAGACTCCCATCTACATATCTGCGAATAAACTCAAGATAGTGTTGGACCGCCACGAAGACTAGTAAGCAGAGAAGCGCTTCTTTTACGTATGATGGCCACAAAACCAACTATATGCCTTTCCGCAATCATCTTTGACGCGCTACATTGCCATGGCAGCTTAAATAATGTGATAGGTAGGACTTCTCTGCCTGCTGATCTTACAAAGAAAAACAAAAGAAAATAGATAAAAAATAAGTGTGTTTTACATCCTTTGTCGTTCGTTTTAACGTGTGGGACTTAAGAATTGGCAGTGTGGGTGTTAAATGTACTTGGAAGAAAACAACGTTCTTTACTCAGATAATTTCTGTTGTTTAAGAGAGTTGTTTTGCAATTTTAGCTCCTAGGTTGAGGTATTGAGATTTGGATAATGTATTAGGTATTTATTTTTATGGTGTTTCACAGTTTCAGGATAGGTTAGGTGAAAAAAATCTTGTAAACACTACGTTCAGTAGTTTCAGGACTGATGAAATTTGCGACGCATTGATGGAAAACTTCTTCAGAAAACCATCAAATGTCTTATTTAATATTCCTCACACATCAGCTGAATAAACCAAATCAGTAGAAAAAGAGCTGAACACATTGTATAAATCATACATATGCTGTATTCATACATGTATGTATACATGTATGCTGTATTCATACATGTGTGATCATACATTGTATATATCATACATCGGCTGGAAGATCTTTCCCAAAGAGATATAATATTCAATCATTGGCAGCAGCACCCAGTTTCCTTGTGCCGAAATATTGAAACAAAAAATTTTAATTTATCTCCAGATGGTTGCAGCCACGTCCGAGCGTGGAGGTTGTACTCCGAGTCTTTGGGCAACCTTCGAGGGTTTCCATCAACCCTGTGTGCCGACTGGACTTCTGCGACAAGACCCTGCAGCTTTCAGGTCCATGGGTATATGGGCATTGCTGCTGCACCACCGTAAGTTAATTTAGGAAACCTCCTTTATAATCCAGGAATATGGATAATGCCTGGGTAAAAGAAAAGTAATTCTATTTAGTCCGTCAGTCAGATAATAAAAAAAATTTTAGACACGTATTTTATGCTTTATCATATTAATAAAAAATGACTTAGATAAAACGCATTAAAGTTGGGGAGTGGGGGCTCGCTACGTCACTAAGTATAAAATCTAGCAAGGCGTGACGTCATGCCACGTTTTAACTCAATGTATCGCCGTAATCTTTTGATTACGTAAAAAAAGAAAAAATACGTGTTCATATTATGCAATAACCTACATAACATCATAACATCACGCCTGTAATCCCCGAAGGGTTAGACAGAAGTGTACCTGCCTATACAACATTATTTTTGGTATATGCGAATCCTGAACATACTTATAGTTTGTTCAGAATCGACTGAATCGATTCCAATAATTTTTACATAATGTTATATTTTGCCCCAAAAATATTTAAAAAAGGTTTTAAGTTGGACACCGAGCGACACTAAGTACTCTATCCGCAATCACACGCGCACAACACAGGTCACGGCAAGTCATAGGCGCGTAGGCGCGGGCGCACAGGCAGCGGAGCGGGGGTAAAGAAACCCCTTCAGTCGCCCGGATGCTACAGGTTGACGCGTGCGTGTCACGCTCCGCACGGGCGTGCGGTCGCCGTGGGCCTTTGTGTTTCGTTTGATCGTGTACCTATCGTATGTAAAAAGTATCGTGCAACCATGTCTTTCTCACACACAAACGTCCAGTACACAAAAATGGTACGACATTGTAAGTAGTAATCAAGTCAAATCAGTCAAATAGTGATGATTAACATTTTTAAACGCGCCAATCTGGTTGATTGTAGAAAGTTATTATTTGTACCTACAGCCTGCTGTAGTTAAGTAATGTGATGTTTAACATTTTCATCCACTTTGAACTTGGTTGCGGGATGTTCGAAAGAGTTACCGTGGCCCCGGCACAGGCAACTGAAGGAACACGGGTGGGTTTTAGCCAGTATAAGTCTGATACGCCCTCCCGCTACGCCCAGAGCGGGAGAAGTCATTTGATGATTTCCATCCAAAAGAAAAAAAAAGTGCAACAAATCGCATTGACTACATTTTATCACTTACGGCTACAACGATTAAAGTACATAATAATATCTACCTACACTTGACCATATTACGACAGTCCAAAGCCTGCAAGTGTGATGGAAAATGTTATCACCAGTTGATTACAATACAATCGCCGTACGGTTAGGTATGTACCAACTGCCAAATTATTATCAATGAGCGCAAGACGACGCCAGAGGCGCGGGTGGCGCGGGGTTGCCGCGTGGTGAGCATGTTTTTGTACGGACAACCAGATAACATAACAAGCTTATAACTTTGTGATTTTTCATGATACAGTTTTGAAATTTAGTACATAAGATTCTTTTCATAAAAATACCAGACACGTGTTTCAGGTTTCGCATAAACTAAAACTAATCTTGTATAGTCCACCCACATTTCGCAAGTTAAGTTTAAGTCCCATGTAATAGGGGCGAGCCTATTGACATCGACTGGGCACAAATCCAGACTCTGGGCTGCCATTGAGAAATTCCAGGTGGAAATACCCAATAACACTTTGCCCGACCCGGGAATCGATGACCTCATGCTCAGCAGTAGCGCTTGCGACCACTAGACCAACGAGGCAGTCAATCAGTCAATCAATAACCGAAGCGGCCAAAATATTTTTTTTTCTTCCTCCCTATTGTCTATGATGCTTCCCTGGGCACGCTCACATTAGTTTCAGTGCTGTTCTTCTAGTAAGAATGAAAGTGAAATAAGTGTTTGTTACATAAATAAGTAGACCATAACAATCGGTTATTCGTATACATACCTAATCAAACCAAATCGCTTTTCGTGCGTGTTTGTGTGACCGCTTAGATCTAAACTCCTCATTGGATTAAGGCGCGGCTTTTGACATAATTCAGAGCATATTTATATTCCGGGAGATTTGTGTGTATAATACATGAATATTATAATTACATAATTTTATAATAAAGAAATCTCGATATTTTGTAAAGTCGTTAAAATCGTGTGAAGCAGGCGTGGGTCGCTAGCATATAGTATAAAGCAGTCATTTGTCATGTCTGTCTGTATGATAGCTTAGATCTTCATAATTAAATACACAATGGATTTCTTTGCGGTTATAACCATCATTTAGAGCATTTATATTCCGCAAGCTTGTTTGGTTCCGGGAGGAGCTCGTGCAGGTTAATCTACGCTTGCCGGAGTTGGTTCGTGGATGGGTGACCATCTTTACATACCGAGACTCCTCCGTGCTTCGGAAAGCACATTAAGCCATTGGTCCCGGCTGTCATTCGTGGATCTTTGACAGTCGTAACGGGTCGCCAGAAGCCCGAAAGTCCAAAGTCCCAAGGGGTGTCGTATTACCCAGTTACTGGGTTGTGGAGGTCAGATAGGCAGTTGCTCCATGTAAAATACTGGTATTCAGCTGCGTCCGGTTAGACTGAAAACCGACCCCAACATAGTTGGGAAAAGGCTAGGCAGATGATGATGATATTGCAGAAGGTTTGTGATAAGACATTTTAATATTTAACTGAGATTTAAGCACATAAATCTCAATGTTTTGTCATGCCACTATTGAAACCATCGCTAGTTGCTTTACCCCTTCGTATGCCGGGAACGCAGATCTACGCGAAGCACAATGGCTTTTTAATTGCTTCTGTAATTATCGGCATACTAGTGGTATCATAAAAGGTGGGAATGTTTTTCTGCAGCATAAAGACAATCGTAATACATATTATAGGTAAGAGGTAATATAATTTTGTTTGTTCAGACTTATGGCGGCACTCTAGCTAGAAACGGCCATTGTGGACGTTTTGAAGGTCTAGGTATTCAGCAATAGACATTTATTAGGTGTCTATGGGTTGGCACCTACGCCGTTTCATTTATTAAAGTGACTTATTTTTGTGCTTGCCCGCTAACTAAAAGGACTTAAATATCTATATTTCATAGAGACATGTAGATAATAATAACCCTAATTATGAGACCATTATTGTATTATGTTTCAATGCTAATAAATATATTCTATTCTATTGAATTGAAGCAGTAATTCCATAAGAATGATGTCTATTACGTAAAAATGTGCTGAAAATGATGAAGAATCAAAGTATTTATCTAGCACTGTTTTATCGCTTCGTCTATACATACATGCATACATATAAATACAATAAAAATGTCTGTTAGTAATGTCAAAATAACAGCTTTCTACTAAATGCAAATGAAGGTATATACGGTACTTATAACAAAAATCAATTTAAAAAAATTTTGTCTGTCTGTCTGTCCTAATCACCGAAACGGCTGGACGTATTTTGACGGGACTTTCACTGGCAGATAGCTGATGATGATAAGCAGTAACTTAGGCTATTTTTATTTTTGAAAAAGAATTACAGGGTTCCGCGCAACAAAAAAACCCCATGTAATTGTGAACAAAATAGGATTCAAATAGGGAGGTATTGACATCCACACGGGCAAAGCTGTGGGCAACAGCTAGTCGTAAATAATAATACAGACTGTATATTTGATGGATTGTTTTGAGCATCCGAAATAGTTTGGTACCCTATTATGAGTACCACAAACTGGCTCCCCAACTTGACCTTTAGGTCTGAACATCCATTTTACAAAGGCTAATAGACCTTTTACGCGTTTTCGTTGCGATTGACTGGTCCCTGTGATTGAAATGGTCGAAGGGTCTCTTAATACTGGCGGAGTCAATATTTGAGGCCTTTTTTACAACTACAGAGTATAAAGTACGTCGCGTCTGTCGTTTGAACCTAACTGTGTATAGACATGCCAATCACGGGCTCAATAACAAGATTTCAGTTCGCGTACTGATATCGCGGGCTAAAGCCATTTTCATGTCGCTGGATCAACGGGATTAGCATAGTATTGCATTTTTTGCGGCTTGCGCCGAGAAAAAAACTTGTTTTTTCTGGGTTTTTTGAGACTTAATTTTAAGCTCATTTATGGAACTAGAACGGCGGTTACTTTTGTTTCCAAAATAAACGATTTTTTTTTCAGGATGGCTGGAAAAATGTACTTCAAAACAAATGGAAGTCCACCGTTCGCAAGAAATGGGCCTTAAATCAAGTTTTAAGTGTTAGCAGTGATAAATTAAAACAAAGCGTATTTTTTTAAGATTTTTATTATTTCACTCATTTTTTACAGTGAATTTACATTTTTTTTTTAAATTATATTTTCTTACAAAACTTGGGTTGGTTACAACTTTTCACAAACAGCAACAACAAACTTTTAACATAATTATAAAAATAATTCCATTTTTATTTCTGCGTTGCGTTATCGCTATCTACCTTAACCCTTTAACCGACTAATTTTTTTCCGACAAATATTTTCGTGTCCATTTCGCCAGGGTCGTACCTATATTTACGACCAAATACCGTATTAATTCACTGCCCCGGCGCTGGGGGCAGGACAACTGTTATGAAGTCGGGTGGTTAAAAGGTTAAAGCATCGTATCGCATTTTTAAATTAATATTTTTTAGGCGCATTGTGAAATATGGTACTCCATAGATCAAAAGGCGGAATATTTAGCGTACGAAAATCAAATCTTTCGCACACGTAGCTATTCGCTCATACTGTTTTGGTATATTGAAATCTTTCACTATTTTCGCGTCACCTTGTCCGACAGTGCAGTCAAGGTTTTGTTTGTACCAGTCCAATGCCATATCACATCTGCATTTCACTTGATACAACGCCCAGTCCAGTGAGTGCATTTCGAAAGCGTTCAGGTGTTGGGGAAAAACAAACCTTTTGACAATGCCTTTATGGTTTAGAAGCAAGTCCGTAGCCAAATATCTGCGTCGTGGAAATAAAAGAAAAATTATATAATTAAACTCTTAGACCCGTATTACAGAACGTCACTCAACACTCAAGCATTACTTAAAACTAGTTTCAACCAATCAAGGCTTGAATCTAGTTTTAAGTAACGCTTGAGTATTGAGTGACGTTCTGTAATACCGGCCTTAGAAGCATGAGTTTAGATTACTAATTTATGATACAACGCGCCTACAACATACGGCATAAAATGATATCAATTGTCACTGGCAATAAACGTGGCTGATCAGCCACGTTCATTGCGTTATTTACGTTGTTGAGCAGACGAATTTATTAAACCTAAGAAGCAATGGATTACAGATATCCTTCAAAACTCTCTGATTGTGATTGAAACTGTACATAGTAGTTATTTTAATGCTCTGAAACACACTAATCATTTAAAATTATAATTCACTTAAAATGAAAGTCATAAAAAGGAAAATAATATTTTATTTGCCAAAACAGATAATAAACACACTTTTATCGAAAGGATTATAGTTGTACCAAAACATTAACAAACATTTAGAAAGACACCCACAAAACAATTCGTCCACAGAAATCACATGCTTGCGTACGCGCAGTCGTTAAATCTGTCATAACGCTTAGGATGGAAGAACTGGAACTGGCAGGTGTCGAGCCGAGTCGAGGAGCAATGGTATCTACTGTACCAGTCGTACACCAATCTTTGTTTGTAACACAGGCTGTTTAAAGCCTTATCTACGTAACCAGTCTCGGCATCGTTCATTTTCGGCAGCCCGAGGTTCTTTCTGATGCCATTCCCGTCAATTTCCACAGTGCTGGCGATGAATCTGGAGGCAGAAGACCGTGGTGTATTCCTCCATTAATATTCCAATAAATACCGTTATCACGTAACACTCACATTCTAGCTACTAAATGGCCGTGTTTTGAAGCCACGGAACGTAGTATTTTGATATTGCAATAAAATTTTATGGTGACCGTAATATATACTAGCAGAGCTGAGATGTAAAATTTTTACGAGTATACACGATTTATACAATGCTAGTTGAACATGCAACCGAGTGCATTATGTTTTTAGGTATATCTAGACTGCCTTTCATTCCTACTTAACCCTGATAGTTTATTGTTTGTTTTCTTTTCCCGTTTTTATTTTATCGATTTGCCCAGAACCGATGTGTCGTTTTGTGTTGAGGACATAAGAAACCACTACACAAAATCTATTTTTTCGCCAAACCTTTTTGGTTTGGCGTTGATAAATGAGTCTATCAATCAAGTCACCACTACCCTCACTATTTATGTAAGTACGGGGTTCAGATATTACGTAACTTAAGTTGTGTTGTGTTGTGAAATTATGAACTTAATTTTGTACAACACTATCCAATATATGGGTAACGACGATATCAAGGTCATCGACTAAAGTATGTAAAGGTCATGTGAGTAAAAGTGATTGCTTTCCCATGAAGTACTTACTTGTGAACATTTTACCTTTTTTGACGTAAGTATAGTACAGTAGGCCGCACGTCAAAACACGTAGATGGAAACCCTTCGACCATGAGCTAGCCTATCGTAGTACGGAGTTTTAATAAATTATAAAAACTTTTTTATAAAAATAAAACTGATTTCCAACAAAAACACCACAAAGTGAAAAATTACTTTGATTTCGGAAGTCGGTGTCTTTGGTTTTGTATTTTCGTTTTATTGCCACTGACTTCCGAAATCACTTATTTTTCACGTTTTACTGTTTTTTTTTTTCTTGGAATCCAGTTTTATTTTCTGTAAAAAGTTTTTATTTTTCACTTTTTAGTTGTGGTACCTACTTCTCACAAATTCGAATACCAGTACCTGTGTGCTATAAAAACTACAGTGATAGGAAGTTATCAGAACATCATCCACATAGAAAAACAAATCGCGAAAAAAAATCAGCTGTTCCCTACATTTTGACGAGTGTTATGCGAACATAAATGTTAATAATGTTATGTGTGTGTAATGTGTCAGCAGATATTTTTCGCGATTTCAGGTTTGGTCCCATAGTAAAAGTTATTCATAATGATGAGTACAATAACCCCTTAAGAGGTTGTGCGTTACTTATGTTACACCTTGTATATATACGCGGATACTTGAGAACCTTCTCCTTTTTTAATCGCCGGTTAAAAAGGCAAGCTACTTATACTAGTTTTGTTACCTCTGACGTACGTCCTACTATACACACTAGGAGATCGCCACTGAACAAAATAACATAAGCAGGAAAACAAGCATTCCGAAAGATATAACGAGGTCGTTTCTCCCCGTGACGTCTCAAGATTACATCACGATATATAGGTTATATTATTCCACCAATAACAATGAAGATTGACAATAAAGTCGAAGCTTATTGGTTCACCTGCCCCTGTTGTAGTCTTGGGCAAATCACGTGAGTCGTGACCGAGCTGGCAGGAAGACATTGTAAAACTACCATAATAATATGAGCAAACGCTGATGACTGGTGACGCTTGGGAGAGGCCCATGTCCAGCAATGAACGTCTTTCGGCTAAAATTATGATGATGATGATAATTTAAACAAAATAAGAGTAATAATAACCTGGCAGGGGATATAACATGTCCGAGATCAGTTTCAACAAAACCCGAGACTCTTGGGATATCGTGGCACAAGAGTGCATGGGCGACTGCAGTCACCAAGCCAGCGAGGGCATGAGCTTCACTGAGGTCTCCGACCCTGGTGCAAGGTCCATCGTTTCTCGCTACTGCCACAGGAGCATGTCTCACCGCTTCCGTCATCATTGAAGCATTATTCTGGGAAAGACAAGGGACTTAGGGTGGATTTCTCCAATGAAATTCTCAATGAAAGTGAACGCGATTAGCACATCTAAACTACGTTCAAGAGCTGTCAGTATCATTATTCCAAAGAAAATAATGACACTGACAGCCCTTATACGTAGTTGATGTGCTGATCGCGTTAATTTTCATTGGTAAAATCCGCCCTTAGGATTAAGGGCTTCGCTGAGGATTAACGGGATTTACGTACGTTAGGATAGAAGTTGTGTTGATCGATGCTGTAGGGATTCGCGTTGACTTTTAAATCGGATTTAGTATTACAGAAAGTAAATAAGAACCTACATTTGATTGGCAAAAGCGGGATCTTTTTTATTACTGAAGTGGCATTTTACAATAGTTTAGAAGTAATTAAACGAAACTTGAATGAGCAGATTTCAGAGAAAATCTAACCGTAGTACTTACCTGCCTACATAGTAGTACGCGGGTGCATGTATATTAGTCTATGACCGGGTGTTCATACGGCACAAGTCATAGAAAGAGACAGCCATACAGGCATGAGTGACAGAGAGGACGCTGTACAAATCCAATTTTATTTTAAAACTCGATAATATATGCCACATTAACGACCGCTTACTCTAACTTGCTTGCTTGTTTGCTTATTTAAGATTTTAATCATTAGATTCGCCCGACCGCGACAACAGATGGTCACGTTTCTTTTTCGTTTACAATGTCAATTGAATAGAAGGTAGGTACGGTGGGGCAAATCTAACAATTTAAATCTTTGGTACAATCAATATAATATAAGATATTTCAAAGTACCTCTGCAAAATCAAAGTACTCAACAGCCTTAGAGAACAAAGGCACAAGGGATTCGCCCTCCGTGCCTCCGACGCATGGCACCCGACAATACCAGGGCTCGAGGCAGAGCGCACGCGCAGCGAGCGTGCTCGCGCGCATTTCTGGCACCGCCATTGAACCCAGTAGCTTGTTGGGATCGTACCAGCCTGTTTCTTTTAATGTCTGTTGGGGAAGGAAAGGATGAGAAGGTAAAGCTACGGACAAACTTAGCGAATCCCACGCGAGATGCGAAAATCTCTCGCGCCGATTGTGTCGGCTGACTTGTACGGAGGTGTTATGGTGCGTATACCGCGTATTGCGTGACTTCCTAATAATGAAAACAATCGAAGCGCGCAGTCGTGTCCCGTATCCCGCGTGGGATTTGCCTCAGTGTGGCCTGAGCTTTTAAAGTAAGAGGGGTTTGTTAGATTTTGGGTTTTGGTCCTAAGATTATATTTTCAGCTATGGTGGTGCTTGTTTAATCGGACCATAGATCTAGTACCGAAACTCTCTAGTGTAAGGCCGTTTGTCCACCGCCACGTCAACGGAACGTCAACGGGACGTCAACGAGGACGAGATGACGGCGCCGAAGTAGTGATACATACATTTACTGCGGCCGCGTGACCACCGCACACCACCACCGGGACGTCACGTTCGGTTCGAATAATCTCGTTTCTCATTGACATCCCGTTGATGTTGTGCGATGGACAAACTGTGTATAGAGGCATGAGGAACAGGGTGTAAAGTTCACTCATCCTCTATGAAAAGGGAGGATCCTCCGACCAGACGGGTGTTGTGTCTGGTGGGCTACTGCCCGACGGTTGATGTCGGGATGTTGTATATATGCAAGTCGCGCGGTAAACTCTGCGCGATGCAGGATTTTGCGTGACGTCAGTGTGACGCGTTCCATTGTGGCGATGTAGATATGTTGCCACATGTGTAAAGCTTGTTTATACGCGCAAATAGAGCAAAAAAAAGTATGCGGACTGAAAAATATATTCAGATAATCAATAACAAAAAATAATTTATGCATAATTAATTTTCCCTATCGCGCTCCACAACATTTTCAGTTCAGTAAACCGAATAAATTTTATGAAATTTGGGTAACACATAGAACATAAAACCGTGTCGACAGATTTCACAAAATAAATGTTGTTTGACCCAAAAACCGTACGCTACCTGAAGATAAGCGAAAATTTAGATCAACAATATATACCTGTATAAAGTTGCGTGACTAACTATGCTTACTTATTGTTCAATAAGCCACTCCGACTTCTTACGAAAGAACTTTGAAAACGCAATACTAAAGCCACAAAACATGCTAAGATGTTGTGGGGAAATAAAACTAAAAGAATTCGTGAAGAAAGTTCCAATATCCGAAAGTTTTTCTTCTCGGTTGGAGAGCAAACGAGTCTGGTCCCAAGAAGGCAGAAAAACCGTTGCTTTTTGCTGCAAGGAGGCCCAGTTAGCTTCGAAAGAACACAAACAACAGTTAATTTCTTAGGAGGGTTGCGCCCTTGGAGTTTTTTTGTCATATAGAGATGTAAACAAAAAACCAATCTCCTAATATCGAAGTTTCAGTTTTTATTCGAGTTCAGTATGTTTTGCCCATCAAATGCGTCTTGAATTTACTAAGAGAAAACACTTATGAGAGTGGTAATAACTTCCAATATTGTATAAACTATGCTCTTAGTAGAATAGAAACAGTTAAATTAACAGATTATTTAGTCCAACAATCGCAAACGTTGCAAATGTTAGTTTTTTATGTTTTATTATTTGAGATAAGTTTGCTCTTGACTCTTAGTCTAGGTAAGAGATGACAGAGACAAAGTAATCATTCGAACTGGACCCAAATATAGATGAATAGAAAGAGTAAAATTGACAGATTATTTAGTCCAACAATCGCAAACATTGCAAATGTTAGTTTTTTATTTTTTATTATTTGAGATAAGTTTGCTCTTGACTCTAGTCTAGGTCAGAGATGACAGAGACAAAGTAATCATTCGAACTGGAACCAAATATAGATGAATAGAAAGAGTTAAATTGACAGATTATTTAGTCCAACAATCGCAAACGTTGCAAATGTTAGTGTAATCATTCGAACTATATAGAACCAAATATAGATAATGCGAAAATTAATTTGAAAGCTTTAGTGGAGTATGGTAAACACAAACAAGAACGTATTTGGCCCGGCAATTACCGTGCTCAATAAATATTTACTTGCCAGAATTACCGACAAAGATAAACAGTAATATGGCAGTGACGTTGAAGGAGAAACAATTTGGTTTATTAATACAATTGTTCCATTTATCGTCAAAGGACTGGACCGAGATAAGACCCACATTAGTGGAAAGATGTCTGCTAATGATTGGGTAGGTTGGCAATGGCTTATCTAACTGATGTCGGAATTATCTATTAGTTGGTTATGACCGCTCTTGATATTCACTGTTAGATTAGGTATGTTTTTGGAGTGTCAGAAGCAGTAACAGTCAACACTGATGGTGTCATCGGGGGCATCTTGTAATCAGGTACAACATTTTTTAGATATTTACCTACCAACTTTTTTAGGTTGTGAAAAAGCCGTTAAATAGAGACAACCTAACATCATCAAAGTTACATAAATTGTAGAACGTCCAAAATCAAAATCAACATCGAAAGTCATTTATTCAAACTAGTCTGAGGATAAGCACTTTTTGAACATCAAAATTACGTAAGACAGTCCCCCAAAACGCCCGCCTTTCACCACTTCCTAGTGCTTTAGCTGGGAAGAATAAGTAGCGCAACAAACTCACCAGCAGCACAGCTCTGTCTGTTCAGTTAGAAAAATTTGATTCTATACAATAGTATGCAAAATAATTTACATTACGCAACACAAAACATTAAATCAAATTATTTGCCATATGTCAGCTAGCACACGCCAAAATACCAACAAAAGCATCCAGTCATCTTTTCTTACATTACCACCGTAGTTTACAAAGATCAGCAAACAACGGTTTCAATGTTCCTTTGGACAAATTCTCCTTCAGTTACCAATGGGATTGGTGAGAACAACGCAATCCAACTCGAGATTGAGAACGTTCGCCCTCAGGGGAAGACGTACAATATTTATCACTTGTTTTCTTGTGATTGTGCGAATTTATTTTGAAGCTAAACGGACAACGGTTTACTTTCAAGAAATATTGTTCGATATTTCATTCTTGGCCCGGTTTATTTGCCGGTCAAAGATGCCTTGCGAATATTGGAAAATAGGTGAAGGTCTTTTGTAAATGGATCTGTTTTGAACGATATACTTATACCTTTTTAAACGTACCTATTTCCTCAAAGTGTTGGGCAGCTACAGTTTTCATATTATAATCTCATAATTATAATTTAGTACACGACTTTACAGCGCTAAAAGAGGGAACGTAATTGAATGTAACACGGAAGTAGATAACGCCTTTATCGGGAACATCTTAATGGGATGTGTAACTAATAAATTCTCGATGTTGGGCATTATTAGTCCATAAAACGCTTAAAGCTTTTCAAAAGCTGCAACACGACGACAAGACATTTAATTACCCTTGATGGGTCAGACGTATCATAGGTCACAAAAGGACATTTTTAAAGACGGAAGAAAGCCAGAACTGTCGTTTTTTGGAGTTACATGGAAAATTGTGATGCAGAATAATCTAAACACCAAGGTGGTTTCAAGTGACATTCATTATTCTATGATATCAGTAAGTAACGTATGGCGTTTCAGTTTAAGATATCACCGAAAGCTGTTCAAAATATAAAACCCTTAATTAACCATGATTTTAGTAAAGTAGTTCAAAGAAATGTTACGCGTCTTGCCATTTCAAGCTTGCCTTGTATCAAAAATAATACACATTTTTTTGGTAAACGCTAACAAAAAGGTCGACGGAGAAAGGAAATATTGATTTCACATTTTGGCCGACAGGCATTTATTGTCTATTGCTAAAACATGTGCGATTATTATCATTGCCTGTTCAGGTGCTATTTTAGTAAAAATATGATCCAATTCGAGTTTATTTATCATCTTATAGAAATAGTTACTACGTATCTTCCTTCGTAAAATATTTTCTTAGGATCCGTTTATTACAACTATTTTGTGCTAGTTAGGTTTAGATCTCTTTCTCTTTCTTAAACAGCCTTGTTTTTAGCTGCTCATCAGAATTTGAAACAAACATTTGATGAGTAGGGTCCAACTCGTCTAATTCCTTAGTTATATGATCGTTTTCATATAACTGCTAATATGGAAATTGTAAAGGCTAACAAAGAAAAAGTTTGCCAAATATTTGACGAACGTTACTGTGAAAGTAGCCCAAGGCTAGTTTGTTGAAAAAGAAAGAAAATCGTCATATCCAATCAACATACTTTGAGCATGACGATTTGAAAGATTTTTTCCCTGTTTAATCTTAATTTTGAAAATAAGTTTCGAATAAAACTTTTACTGAAATAGTTTTCCCTGACATATTAAAAGTGTTCGTAGTAGTCTTCTTTTTAATATTTTGTGAATTATGCGCTTGCTTCCGTAATACTGAAGACGCCACATATGGCAGAAACATTAATCTTCTCCAGAAATAAACCATATTTTTGCGGTACTTAGTATAAGCTTAACGGCGAATGAATGATAGCTTGGAAAATGTTCTACATATCTTTATCGTTGTACTAGCATTTCCTGCGCGACTGCGTTCGCATGGATTCCTACTTTAGTACCCCCGGTTAGAG
This sequence comes from Fissipunctia ypsillon, assembly GCA_947568875.1. Classification (NCBI taxonomy): domain Eukaryota; kingdom Metazoa; phylum Arthropoda; class Insecta; order Lepidoptera; family Noctuidae; genus Fissipunctia; species Fissipunctia ypsillon. Next base: position 16,207,440 of record OX387660.1, on the reverse strand, counting down.
GTAGGTAGGACCAGGCCCGAATCGACGGCGCGTTGTGTTCCGCGCGCGCCTTAAAGAGATGTCAGCACCATTGAAGGGGTCCCCGCTAGGGCCGATGCCAGCAAGGGTTGCGGGATATTCGAAAGAGTTACCGTGGCCCCGGCACAGGTAACTGAAGGACCACGAGTGGGTTTTAGTCAGTAAAAGTCCGACACGCTCTCTCGCTCTGCCCAGAGTGGGAGAAGTCATTTGATGATTTCCCATCCAGAAAAAAAAAGCAGGAGTAGGTTTTCAAAAAAACCCTGCTACACGTTATTCTTTATTTTTGGCCTTAAGTATAAATACTGAGTTTCGAGTGCGGGCCGCGCGGTAAGATTCTTCCATACGAACTTAGACACCCCCGAATCCACCTTTAGGAGTAATTTAGCAAAACAAAAAATTATAAACTTCATAATTTACTAAGATAAGTATTCTTGTCAAGTTTCAAGTTTATTAACTTAAGAAATAACATTTTTTATACAAACAAAATCCCCCCTTTTTCACCCCCTTAAAGGTTGAATTTCCAAAACCCTTCCTTAGTAGATGTTTACAACATAAATACCAACAACTGTCAAAATTTCAAGTTTGTAGCCCCAGCGGTTTATATAGGCTCCGCTTTGATGAATCAGTCAACAGTAACTTAACCTTGGGGCTAATTGTGTATAAAATTTTTCAGTAGCTGCCCGAGCAGCTGTAGAGCAGTGGTGGCCTGGTGTTAACGGCTGCGACTTACGAGTTGTAGGCACTTTACTTTTTGTAAATTATATCATCACCACTGCTCCCAAAACGGTCCAGGAACCATCGGCATCGTGAGGAAGCCGGCAAGTCCTAGAACCAACAATTCGAAGACATGTGACATCCGCCAACCCGCAATGAGTTCGCGTAGTGGATTACGGCCCAGTCCCTCTCAAAGAAAAAGGAGGCCTGTGTCCCAGTCGTGGGAACATTATAGGTTGATTATGAATGCAGTAGTAGCTGCCCAGAGCTTAGAGATACTCCCACTGAATTACCTAACAGTTTATATATATATATATAAAACCAATAAGAATAAGAAAAATACTGTTACAGATGTCATTTTCCCTTTCAGGAATACAAACCTACTATACAGGGTGTAAGGGACATCCCTCCGCAGATTAACAGGGTGCTTCAGCTCCATATTTTGAATCATATTCCACCGGAAACATTCTCAGGAAATTTTTTTTTTTTTTTTTTCGTATTTTCAGTTACTATTCGTTTATTTCAATGTAAAACTAGATTCTCTGTACGCAGCACTCCATTTATGTATGTAATTAAAACAGCTAAAATAAAAAAAATCAGCAATGGATGTTGAAATACTCGGCGGCCGAAGGCTCGCTGCGCTACCGTTCGCTACGCGCGTTTTGCCACGGTAACGATACATTGCGTGTGAGGTAATAAAACAAATCAGGTTTATTGGATTCCCATAACGTTCCTGAAATAATTTCATGTACCGGTCATCTTAGTATGATATACTGACTTCACCCCATCAGTCTGCGGAGGGCTGTCCCTTACACCCCTGTATATAAAAATATAGATAGTGTAATTGATTGCTATAGGTACCTCAGCTATCAAAGGCACCATGCAGTCTATAGGCGTAGCGCACACTATGACAAACGCTTTTGGGCACTCGTTGGCGATGGCATCCGCATAGGACTTGACTATGGGAGCCTGGTACTCGAACCTCTTCTCAAAAGGCATATCCACGTTCAGGTAGCCGCTTTCCAGCATTAATACTATGTCTGTGTTCTGTAGGAGGAGAAGGGATTGGTGGTTAGGATGGCGGAAAGGAAGTTCGGATAGTAAGGCACATATGAGAGGATGGGGCCTTATTAGAGCAGCAGCGTCGTGTTGTCACATAATGCAGACACCATCAATCCTTTTGTTAAGAGGGCGGGCTGTCACATTTTGTCACTTCTCGCTCACATGGGACCAAATTTTTAGGAATGTTAAATGAAAAGATGTTTTTTTTTTAAATGTGATCAATTGGCGAATTAATAAATAATATTAATTTAATAGGTAATGATTAGAAAAAAAAAATATTGTGGCATTTATTTAACTCATCTCAAAAATAGATCATAATACTTATTGAGCCGAATTTATTAGACACCACAATAGAAATGTGTTTTTAATAATAAAATTACCTATTAAATTAATATTATTTATTAATTCGTAAATTGTTTAAATGATATGATTTATCTAATATAAACATAATAATCATAAATCATAAATGTGATTTATTAGTTCGCCAATTGATTACATTTTTCAAAAAAGCATCGTTTTATTTAACATTCTTAAAAATTTGGTCCCATGTGAGTGAGAGTAGTGACAAAATGCGACCGCCCTCTTAAGTGTGGTGATTATGAAATAAATCCCTTTGGAACAATAATGGTGAGAAGGAGTAGTAGGTACTGTGATTTATTTATAAAATTGTGATATTTAGCACAACTTATTTTTATTTGATTTGTTTTACAGTTAGACAACAGAAGTAAGTCACAACACAAGATGAATATTCAAATGTTATGTTTAGCGAATGACTTTTGATGGTAATTATGTATGGTTTGTAAGATATCATAGGTACTTCTATTCTACTGCTAAATAATAAATATTCAGAACTAAGAATGAAAATATAAGACTGGATTTTAATCTATCTACTATCAAGCTAGATTACCTAGTTCATCTTTCTCAAATATCAAACATTCATCCCGGGCGGAAGTGGAAGAAGCTTGTTTAACTATTTCTTATTCTCATTGCGAATAATACTGATAAGTTTATTTTAAGTCATATTCAAATCTAATCGATATTTTCATTTATTAATGGGAAATATTTAACTGATCCTTTAAAAACTTTTTGAGCTTCTCATGATGGACACTTTTTTAAATTATGGAGCCTTGTTTTAAGTTTCTGGCCTTTTCCCACAACAGTTGGTCCAGAGTCACGGTAACTAAGCTAGGGGGTTCGGCTACCCCAAACGAAAGAGTTCGGTTAGATTCGAACTGTGACCAACTACACGCGAGCCGAACTGGTCGCAGTAACTAAGCTATGGCACCTTACCCAAACGGGCTGGTTAGGTTAGAACTGTGACCAACCGCGCGCGAGCCGAGCGAGCGAAGCGAGCAGTGTCGCGGCAGCGGCCGGCAAGCGGTACGTTCAAGTTGGTCGCAAAAACTTGGCTATTTAGTATTTTTAGGTCCTGGAGTGGAGATCGCGTATCGGCAAGCGTAGTGTGGGACGCCCCCCAGCTAGATGGACCGGCGACCTTAAGAAGGTGGCTGGGACAGACTGGATGCAAAAGGCAGAGGACAGGGTGTTGTGGCGCAGCCGGGGAGAGGCCTATGTCCAGCAGTGGACTGCAATAGGGTGAGTTGACAGGACACCAAAATATAAATTATTTGAGGTTCACAAAAAGAGGCGCAATAATTATGTTCAATAATATTTTTAGGAGCGCAAAATGGGAGTTATTAGAGGTTCGATTAAATACATGCCTTTATTGAATAGGTATCAATATTGAGTGTTGAAATATTTGTCAAGTATGTGAGCGCGAGCGAATATGCGAAAGTTATAAATGACCGTAATGGTAATATACTTATTTCACGGAGGGACACTATTCAGAAAATGTAATTTGATATGGTGCTCCCACACTGATGTTAAAAATGTTTACAAACATTAGTAAACATTTTCTAAACAAACATTTAATCACAATGTTAAGAAATGTTTTCATGTTAGTAAACATTTTTCCATTTCCATCAGTGTAGGAGCACTCAAAACATCTAACAATTGCTAACAGAATGTAACAATTCCTAACATTTGTTAGTAAATGTAATTGTAGGCGAAGCACAGTAATGTGAGCTCTATTTCTAGGTTTAAGATAGTTATATTAGGATAGGAGTATATAACTATAGGAATATTGTAAAGCAATTTGACTGGACATGTTTTACCAATTAGTATACCCGCTACTTGTGCCATGGTAGTAAAATGCGCGCCTCCCGCATTGTCAGTCATTGGGTAATAACGGCGGGGGGTACATTTTACGACCCCCGCCACTTGCGCTACCCATGCCAGCGCATAAAAAGGGCGCACCTTGGCACAAGCAAGTCAGTCTCCAGCGATCATCCAGTGAAGCGACATACCTACACCCGTTGATTCACTTCGCGCCGCGCTTGAAGTAATTAGTAATACCAGTCAAGTTGCTAAGTTTGTAAATAGTGTGTAAATTTGCCCGTGTATTTCCTTTTAATATTTTGTATTGTGTTGTGTCGTATTGGAAATACAAGTGTTTTACCCCGTGTCGCGTGGTTTTATTTCCACTTCTTCGTCAAGGGAACAACGTCACCCCCGCCTACACGCCCGTATCCCCCACCTGCCCCTCAGCGTGGGCTACATTTTGGTCCTTCGAGCCGGATCGGGTTCAACAAGAAGAAGTGAAAATACATCATGAGTCAGAAAAGTGCAATGACCACGCGCAGTAAGCTAAGAAGATTGGGGGAGGAAATAAGTGCGCGTCGAAAGGATGACGTCATCTCGGACTCAGGCTCGCCATCTGAAAAGGCACCAGGTTCACCATCGGTGGCTCCAACATTGGCACCGACGCTGGCTCCTAACATTCCTCTGACGGGTGGTCGTGTGATTGACCACAGCGGAAGTACGTCAGAAGGACTGCAGAAAGGACAGACAGTCGCACGAAGTCGCCATGGATCAACGCGAAGCAGCAGAGTCTCATCTAAGAATAGCCGCAGGAGCGTCGATTTCTTACGAAAGAGGATCGAGTACGAAGCTGAGCGCGATTTGGTGCAACTAAAGGAGAAGCTCATGAGAGACAAAGAGAATCTCGTGAAGAAAAGGATGGAAGCAGAGATTGCAGAGATAGAAGCCGCTGCTGAGAGTGATGACTCTGTCTCGGATGTGGATTCGGAACAGCGCGTTGAAGAATGGTTTAAAACAACGCCTCAAATGACTCAACAGGATGCAGTATTGTGTGCGCCTTCTGTATCCCGCGCACCTGTTGAAGTGACTGCACCCCGTGAAACAGCTGTGACCCACGATGAAAATGTGAGTACAGCGAATCGTGAATCCACCGTGCCTCGGAAGATAGATGTGTTGCATGCGCCAGTCCCGGTACCTGACATGACAGCACCGACCGCGCAAATGTACATGCCATTGTCGACAGAAGGAGTGAGATTCCGTCTGCCTGATGACTATCCCGTCTTTACCACTCCGGCCGCAAGTGTACCTCGAGTACCAACACTCGAGTCGGATACACGGCGGCAGAGATATGACGGAGTGGATGAAAGAGAAAGACGTCGAGAATCGTCGGGTGAAAGAGACAGGAAGATAGACAAGCTGGCAGAAGCAATCGCAAGCATGGCACGCCCGCGACCGATACCAAGGCAGTCATATGAATTGCCACCATTTCACGGAGACCCTTCCGAATGGATATCGTTTCGGAAGATGTATTGGGACACAACTGAATTGTACAGTTTCAAGACACATGAGAACCTAGCACGACTAAAGACCTCACTGCATGGCGAAGCAAAGAGTTCAGTGGAGGATTTACTGCGAACGTCAACAGACCCCACAGAGATAATGCATGCGCTTGAGGAAGAGTACGGTCACCCGACCGTAGTGCTCCAGTGTGCGTTGAGAAAAGTGAGAGATTTACCCAGAGTGACGGAGAGTGGCCGGGAGCTGAGGAAATTCTCATCAACAGTTAGAAACTGTGTGTCCTTATTGAAGAACATTCGTGCACAAGGTTATATAAATAACCCACAATTAGTGAGTGAGTTGCTGAGCAAGCTGACACCAGTACAACGTGCGCAGTATGGTGACTTTGCGATGGGCTTAGATAACGCACAGGGAGTGGATTTAAGAGTGTCACCGAACTTAGAGATATTGTCTCACTTTCTCATACATTTGACACGTTCGACGTCATACTATGTGCAACCAATGATGAATGAGCCTGGACCGTCGAAACCCCTTGTGAAGCAACAGAAGAATGTCACCGGTCAAGCCCGGCCAGTGAATACCGCACGTCCTGTCAGCAGCAGACCACCGTTGGCTCATCGAGTAAATACGCAGAGTGACGAATCCTCCGTACCTAAGGATTGCGTAATATGCCAACGGGAACACGCCATTGAAGATTGTGACCAGTTTAAGAAGCTAAGTGTGCAGCAACGTTGGGACACGATAAAAGAAAAGAACACATGCTTCAAATGCCTTGTCAAGAACCATCCCAAGAGGTTCTGCCGCGCAAACAGATGTGAAAAGTGCGGTTACGGACATCACGTGTTGTTACACGCGGATAAGCCGCAGAAAGAAGATAAAACAGAAAGTGTAACAAACATCGGGGAATGGCGAGCTACAGCGTTACTGAAAATAATGCCAGTGACTTTAAGTGACGAAAACGGCGACGACAAACAGTGCTATGCGTTATTAGACGATGGTGCGACCGTATCGCTCATAGACAGTTCGCTCGCAACCAACCTAGCGGGACCGCGTGTACCTCTCTCGCTAAAAACCGCGGGTGGCTACGGAGTGACGGACTTAACCTCGCAAGTAGTACAAGTGCGTGTGAAAGGACCTAATGGACAGTGTCACAAAGTAAAGTGCCGTACAATGGTGAACGTGAACTTACCAACGCAAACAGTGTCCGCCTCAGTGATACGTGACAACGCTCACCTCTGTAACTTGGGTTGCGTGGAAATGAGGGGAGCCAAGCCGCTGCTGTTACTCGGACAAGACAATTGGGAGCTGCTCGTCAGTCGGGACATCCGCCGTGGACGATCCGGTAAGCCGGTTGCCTCACTCACGAAGCTAGGTTGGGTCATACATGGACCATTCGATTCAGCTAGTACTAACGAAACAGTGAATTGCACAACAGTCTCCCTTCCTGATCTACATGATTTGGTAAAATCACAGTTTGACTTAGAAGCCATAGGAATTTCACAAGATACTCGCAAACATAAGGATGTTGAAAGAGCCTTAGATGTACTAGATAGCACTAGTCACCGCACTCCTGACAGGTCACAGTGGGAAGTAGGTTTATTGTGGAAGCATGATAATACGCAATTGCCTAACAATTATAATCAGGCCCGGCAGAGGTTGTACGGTATCGAGAGACGTATGCGCAAAGACGCTAGTTTCGCTGAGTTATACACGAAACAGATAGATCGACTATTAGACGAGGGCTATGCGCGCAAAGTAGAGGGCGAGATAGATAGCTCTCCGGTTTGGTATTTACCACACTTTGGTGTAGTGAACCCAAACAAACCAGGGAAGCTTCGCTTAGTGTTTGACGCGGCTGCTGCATCTCACGGTACATGTCTGAACGACAACCTGCTGACCGGCCCTGACATGTTAAATTCATTGCTCGGCATATTATTAAAGTTCAGGATAGGCCCCATAGCATTTTCAGGGGACATCGCTGATATGTTTTTGCGGATAAGAATTAGGTCAGAAGATCAAGGCGCGCAATTATTTTTATGGAGAGGCGCGGACCAACGTAAAGAACCAGATACATATGTGATGAATTCTATGATATTTGGTGCAGTCTCATCACCAACCACGGCAATCTATATACTCAATAAAAATGCCAGTGAATGGGTTGACGTCTATCCCGAAGCTGTTGAAGCCATAAGGACGAAGCACTATATGGACGATTATTTAGATAGCGCATGGTCCGAAGAGCAGGCTAACAGACTGATTGAGGAAGTGTCCAGAATACACGCCTCCGGGGGATTTGTAATACGGGGGTGGGTCACGAACTCATCAGAGCTTAGGGACAGACTAAGAATAGATATGCCTGAGAGAGTAGCCCTCGAAAAGGGAGTAGGTTCGGTAGAGAGGACACTAGGTCTAATATGGTCACCCAAGGAAGATGAATTGGGTTTTGACCTTTCATTTAAACGGTTACCGGCAGAGATAATAAATGGCGATCTGATTCCCACTAAGCGGCAATTTTTGAGCGCAATAATGTCAATATATGACCCTCTGGGTTTCCTTTATCCCTGCGTCATCCAATCACGTATATTAATGCAAAGAATTTGGAAATCAGGAATCAAGTGGGATGAACCATTAAATGAGGAAGATGCCTATATGTGGCTTAATTGGCTTAATAATTTACAGCGATTAAAAGATGTTAAGATACCGCGGTGGTATAGGTTAAACCTAGAGAACCTAGAGTTACATGTGTTCGGGGACGCTAGCGAACTAGCTTACGCCGCGGTAGCTTACCTAGTAGGCTATAACTCCGAAGGCAATAGAGAGATTGTTATGATACTAGGGAAAGCGCGAGTAGCGCCACAAAAGGTTATCTCTATCCCTAGACTAGAGTTACAAGCAGCGGTGTTAGCTTGCCGATTAGCGGATACCGCCGAAAAGGAGCTAGGGTTACCAATTAAAGAGAAATTTTATTGGACTGACAGCAAAACTGTTTTAAAATGGATAAATTCTGATGCACAAGAGTTTCAAAGGTTCGTTTCGCATAGACTAGCGGAAATAGATAGGCTGTCAGATAGAGGCAACTGGCGCTGGGTCCCCACAAAGGACAACCCAGCTGACGTAGCGACCAGATTGTGTTGGCCCGATAACCATGCAAAATGGCTCTCGGGCCCCTCGTTTTTACGTGATTCACAGGAGCAGTGGCCGACATGTCAGGAGCCTGAGGCGGCGGAGGCGGATCTTGAGTGCATTCAGCGGGTCCACGCCACCATAGCACCTCCAGCACCACTCCTGAACTACGAACGATATTCATCGTGGACGCGCATACAGCGCGTTATGGCGCGCACGCTCGTCTTCGTCAGCCGATGCCGTAAACGCCGGGCGACGACGGAGCTGCGAACACACGACTTAGAAGAAGCACACAACATTTTAATAAAGTTGTGTCAAGAAGACAGCTTTCACGATGAACGAGCTGCCATTCTCAAGGGGCTGCCCGTTCCCAACGACAGCAGCATAAAAGCTTTGGACCCAATGATTAGCGACGATGGGTTGCTACGAGTGAGAGGACGTCTGAGTGCCTGCGAAGTGCTCACATTTAGTGAAAGGCACCCTATAATCTTGGACGGGCGTCACCCTCTAACTAGGAAGCTAATCGCACACTACCATGCGATGGCTTTACATGCGAACCACGAAACCGTCGTCAATAACCTACGAGAGAAATACTGGATCACGAAGATCAGGACATCAGTAAAGACAGTGGTCGCAAATTGCCAGCTCTGTCGCATCTGCAGAGCTCAACCCGCCCCACCAAAAATGGGTGATCTCCCACTTGCAAGGCTGGAAAACACCAGAAGAGCTTTCGTGCGAGTGGGAGTCGACTACTTCGGCCCAATGGAAGTGGCGATTGGCCGGCGCCGCGAAAAGAGGTGGGGAGCCTTATTCACCTGCCTCACTACGCGCGCCGTCCACCTGGAGTTAGCCGCCACGCTGAGCGCCGATTCAGCCATACTAGCCCTACGGCGCCTAATAGCGCGCCGTGGGCAACCAGCACATTTGTACTCCGACCAGGGTACAAATTTCGTCGGAGCCAACACCGAGCTGCGAGCTGCACTGAAAGACCTCAACCATGGGCAGCTCAGGGACGAGGCCATCAACCGAGGCATATCATGGCACTTCAATCCCCCGGCGACACCTCACATGGGTGGCTGCTGGGAACGCCTGGTGAGGTCGGTGAAGAACGCGCTACGAAGCACACTCAAAGAGCGAGCGCCTCGTGAGGAGGTTCTTTACACCCTCCTCACAGAGGCCGAGCAAATAGTGAACAGCCGACCGCTGAGTTACGTGCACGATGACCACAACGAGCCTGTGGTCCTGACACCGAACCACCTACTCCTGGGCACTGCATCCGGGAGTACGCCGTTTGCACCGAGGGACATCGAAGACGTCGACTCCCGCAGGCAGTGGCGGCGTGTGAACGCGCTTGCCGACATGTTCTGGCGGCGCTGGCTGCGGGAATATCTCCCGACCCTGCAACGTCGCGAAAAGTGGAAGAACAATGGGCCAAATGTGCGTGTCGGTGACGTAGTAGTGTTGGTGGACAGTAGCAAAGAACGAAGTGCATGGACAAAGGGGATAATCCAAACAGTGTACCACGGAAATGATGGAATCATCCGTGTAGTAGATGTTAAGACTGTATATGGGGTCCTGCGTCGGCCCGTAGCAAAGATTATTGTGCTTCCCACAGACCAAGATGTAATGCGGCTGAACCCTGTTACAGGGGGTGGAATGTAGGCGAAGCACAGTAATGTGAGCTCTATTTCTAGGTTTAAGATAGTTATATTAGGATAGGAGTATATAACTATAGGAATATTGTAAAGCAATTTGACTGGACATGTTTTACCAATTAGTATACCCGCTACTTGTGCCATGGTAGTAAAATGCGCGCCTCCCGCATTGTCAGTCATTGGGTAATAACGGCGGGGGGTACATTTTACGACCCCCGCCACTTGCGCTACCCATGCCAGCGCATAAAAAGGGCGCACCTTGGCACAAGCAAGTCAGTCTCCAGCGATCATCCAGTGAAGCGACATACCTACACCCGTTGATTCACTTCGCGCCGCGCTTGAAGTAATTAGTAATACCAGTCAAGTTGCTAAGTTTGTAAATAGTGTGTAAATTTGCCCGTGTATTTCCTTTTAATATTTTGTATTGTGTTGTGTCGTATTGGAAATACAAGTGTTTTACCCCGTGTCGCGTGGTTTTATTTCCACTTCTTCGTCAAGGGAACAACGTCACCCCCGCCTACACGCCCGTATCCCCCACCTGCCCCTCAGCGTGGGCTACAGTAATAGTGTTAGAAAATGTTTGTAAGCATTTTTTAACACCAGTGTGGGAGCACCATTGGAGTGATTAGATAATAACTATAATGAAGTCTATATAATGAAGGAGGGAAAATGGGAGGAAAGTTGACTAGCAAGACTGGCTGCATGGGCTTCCCCCACATTTATAAACGTTACTTAAAGTTAAGTAATGATTACCGCCACTTGCATACATTTTTGACGCTATACGTTATACGTATTTTAACTTTAAGCAACGTTTATAAATAAGGGAGTCAGTGATGTGCCTAAAAGTCTTGCATATCATTATAACGCCCAACATCCTTTTATCTATATCTATACAAATAAATAAAATTGAAGTGTCTGTTTGTAATGTCAAAATAACAACTTTTTACTAAATGCATAAGAATGTATAAACAGTACTTATAAGAAAAAAGCAATTTTTAACATTTTTGTCTGTCTGTTTGTTCCGGCTAATTACCGATTTTGACGGGACTTTCACTGGCAGATAGCTGAGATTATAAGAAGTAACTCAGGCTACTTTTATTTTAGAAAAATAATTAGGGTTCCGCGCAAAAAATTAAAACCCATGAAATTATGAACAAAAAGTTGGATTTCAAAAATTCTTCTTGCATTTGGTAGCCCAATTCTCGAGGATAGTTATAGGCTATTTAACATCACGCTACGACCCTTAGGAGCCGAGCAAAAAGAAAAAAGTCAACACTAAGCGAAAACGAAGTACCTAATAGCGCGGGCGGGCGATTCAACGCGACGGTTGGCGACGTGTCGGGGGACGAGGGAGTTTTATTAAAATGTGGCTGTTATTTTAGTATATTGTGTATGTTACGACATCCACGCGAACGAAGTCGCGGGGCACAGCTAGTACAATTATAAAATATTAGACTACTGTCTTAGTCAATTTGTCTTTCAATAAAACGGAACTCAAGTCCTTTCACAGTTTCTCACATATGAACTGTTTTTAAATAAATTAAGTACTTCGTTTGATTATAAAACAGATCAATTTCAACGCCTGCTCTTCTTCTTCGTCATTCTCACCCATTTCGTAAAACTTTCCTGAATAAATCGATCAAACTGAAAGAACTTTATTACCCTCTTTAATCCCAGCACGACATTTTACTACGTGGATGAAGGCAGTCATAATACATGCCATCTTGTACCCTTTTACGAAAAAATGCGTAAAGTAGAACGTGGAAAAAATATTTACGTTGTTTTTCGAGCGTCGTTTTAATAATATAAATCTTGCGAATACGAGTTTGGAACGCGTGTTCGCATTGTCATACATTTTACATGTGTGTGTGTGTGGAGCCAATGAAATGACGGATCGCCTTTTGTTTCGAAATCAGGATATTGATTGGATTGGTTCGGTGGTTGGTTAATTCGGTTGACTAATTATGAATTCGCAAGCCGTATGTAATGTACAGCGTTGTATCCATTTGAAATTTAATTAAACCAACTCGTCAAAATGCTGTTTATATTCGGTATATTCGGAAAAACATGAGACTGAATATACATTTTGAAATATAATGTTTTACATAGCAGTGGTGGCCCAGTGGTAACAGCCGCGTCTTACGAGTTGTAGGTCGTAGGTTCGAACCCAGACAGGCGCTTTACTTTGTGTAAATTATTTCATCACCACTGCTCTCAAAACAGTGAAGGAAAACATCGGGAAACCTGGCATGACCAAGAACCAAAAATTCGAAGACATGTGTGACGTCTACCAACCCTCACTGGGCCCGCGTGGTGGATTACTGCCGACTCCCTCTCATCGAGAGGAGGCCTGTGTCCCAGCAGTCGGAACATTATGGGTTGATTAAGTTCTAATGTTTTACATTACTAAACTCATGTGATTTTTTTTAAATTCAATTACCTTACCAACGGACACCCTATTATAACAAACAAAAAATTTAAAAAATCTAGAAAGTTTGTCCCCATTTCATATAAAAAAATCTAACCATTCATTAGAACCATTTCAAAGAATAATATAACCGGTGTAATGGGTCGAATGCTATTGATTAGCAAGGTGAGGTCATCGCCACCCGGGCCCACTCGCGAATACCATGCATGGGTAGCTAAAGAAATACGAGTAAAAAAAATCCCTTCAACCATCGATTCAACCGCTAGTACTGCTGCAGATTGGTTCGTTTATTTTTACACTGTGGTTTGGATGGTTTCTTTAATTCCCTGCGTTCGGTGTCCGTGGATTTTGTTTTGAGTGTGGTTTTTATTAGGAAAATTATGGCCCCATTTGATTTTAAAAATGAGAATATCTACTATCAAAACAAAAGGGGTCAACGTAAATATATGGAGCAATAGCTTTTTTTTTCGTGAATTCTGGGTCTTCTACTTAATACAGCTTGTACTTATTTAAAGTAAGATGTAATATAACATAACATCACGCCTGTAATCCCCGAAGGGTTAGGCAGAATTATACCTATAATAGTACACACAGTTATGTTTAAGTCCCATGAAGGCGAGCCAATTGCCATCAACTGGCACAAATTCAGACTCCGGGCTGCTAGGTACTGAGAAATTCCTGATGGAAGAACTAAATAACACTTTGCCCGACCTGGGAATCGAACCCAGGACCTGATGCTCAGCAGTAGCGCTTGCAACTACTAAACCAGCGAGGCAGTACCTACTTAAGATATAAAAGCAAATATCTTTCAAATATTGTAAGATTCCAGACCCGGTTCACGAAATCAAATCAATCAACATTTTCACTTTATATTGCATTTCTGTTTCACTTTAATATCAAGTGCAGAACATCTGTGTATTTATTAAGTTAACTAAAAACAAAAAAACCGGCCAAGTGCGAGTCGGACCACGCACAATGAAGGGTTCCGTAGTTGGGATGAGTTTATCCCAAGAACAAACTTAACATTGTAGTTGAAGAACATGTTCTCTCATACATTCCAACTGCAAATGTACGTTGCCCGAGTATTACTCCAACTTGTACAGCCTACCAGGGGCGAAGCCTTCATACAACCCCATTTTTATCGGCTTCCCTTCGGAACAACCACTTTTTTTTTAATGTCTACTATTGCGAAATAATATGGTACACCTGTGTGTGTAACTATGTATCACATCACATTACACAATTATGTTTAATACCAGTTTAATACATCATAAGATTAAAAAACCTACAGTTTTTTGTCTGAGTTTATGAGAACTGAATAATTTTATCTTCGGCTTCCCTCTAATGATAATTGTAGTTGCGCCACTGCAGCCTACTTAGCTGTGATAGTTTACTGCCGTGAATTGTTTCACAGATCCAATAATAACCATTTCGCTAGACACCTGACTAACAAAAATTAGCACTTTAAAGTTTAATATTACGCAAACGGATCCGTGAATTGACAAATGGTTTGTTTACACCCGCAATATTTTTGTACGGCCTATCCAACGACACCCCACACCATGGGATAGACAAAAAAAAATATTGCGGGTGTGTAAAACCCATTTTTCGATTCAGGGATCTACCGAAAAAAATTTAGGGTATGCCCTAAAATTTTTTTTCGCAAGATTATATTTTACCACTTTGTCAGCGTGATTAATATGTATACCCATAGAAATATTTAAAAAAAAAACAGACTACAGATTTCTAGTATTAATAGTTTCTGAGCTAAGCCGCGGACAGACAGACATGGCAAAACTATAAGGCTTCCTAAGGAACCCTAAAAACGAACGAAGGTAAAACTTTAAATAAACACACAAGTTTATTTGCCCGTCTCGCCATAAAATTGTATTATAATAGTGGTCTCGGTTGGTAGCAAGGTAGCGACGAGTGGAAAAATAATTTTTCAAATCTGACTTTTTGTTCACAATTTCTTAGGTTTTAATATTTTTGCGCGGAACCCCAATTCTTTTTCTAAAACAAAAGTAGCCTAAGTCACTCCTTATAATATCAGCTATCTGCCAGTGAAAGTCCCGTCAAAATCCGTCCAGCCGTTTTCGGTGATTAGGACAGACAAACCGACAGACAGACAAACAAAAAATTTTAAAATTGTTTTTTTTTATGAGTACCGTATATATAAGTATAATACTTTCAGATGCATTTATTACAAAACTGTTATTTTGACATTACAAACACACTTCAATTTTATTTATTTGTATCATATGTAGGTATGTATGTAGATGTTTGTATGTATGTATAGATATATATAGAAGATAGATAGCTAGATAGATAGACTACCAGTCATTGCTTAAAAGTAAAAAAGTACATACGAGTATCTTTTCAAAGCCAATTGCTATGTAGCTGTAGGGTGTATGGGTTTTGTGTCCGTCTGAAGATTTCAGTCCCCGGGCATTAAACGTGTTTCCTATACTATTTTAAATAAGAAGAAAGCAGAATCCGTCGTATTAGAATGCGAGCTTTCAAGCCCCGAAAAAGACAACCGTGGAAATAGACACAATTTTGCATGATCATTTTAATTAGGCTTCGCGGCCACAACGTGTTAGGCGCGGCTATTCGACAACACGGAATCACTACGTCTAAATGAAAACTTCTACTATCGTTGTGTATCGTATGTTTAGTAAGTAAAAAAACATATTTTGGATCTAAGTATGTTTCTATCAGAAAGTAGCAATTTCTAAACCCCAACCTTTTCACACAATATTACATCATGCCTGTATTGTATTCCCAGAAGGGGTAGGTAGAACAACTAGCAGCTTTCCCTGGCCAGCAGACTCATGTAATAGGGGGCGAGCCATTTACCGGGCACGAATCCAGTTTTTTTTTTTTGGATGGGAAATCATCAAATGACTTCTCCGAGAGGGCGTGTCAGACTTTTACTGACTAAAACCCATCCGTGTTCCTTCAGTTGGCTGTGCCGGTGCCACCACGGTAACTGGGGAACCTTCTTGATAATTTTTTTCATGAAACATCAAATACAACATGTCCCGGAATTAACGCACAACCTCTTAAGGGGTCACTGTACTCATCATTATGAACAACTTTTGCTATGGGACCAAACCTGAAATCACAAAAAGAAAATCTGCTGTTCCCTACATTTTGACGAGTTATGCGAACATAATTACCTATGTGTGGACCAGCTGATTTTTTTTTTCGCGATTTCAGCAAAAGTTGTTCATAATGATGAGTACAATGACCCCTTAAGAGGTTGTGCATTAATTCCGGGAGATGTTGTATAAACACTTCAAACCGTTATCGATGTTATTACGCGCAACAACAAAAACTAAAACAGTGAATTTGAAACAGAAAGTTAGTAGCAATAGGAAAACAGGCTAAGTTCTCTCCGAGTTCTCTCAGAGTTTGACATTAGCACTGTCTGCGCCGCCCGATATGCTAATGTCACTCGTACTGGCAGAACTAGTCGCCAACTGGATTATGTTACTCTGTGACCTATTGCAGTCGTGTTTGGAGTGATAAATGGCGCATGTTCGTGGGAAGACGCATATTGTATCTATGGCACATGGCTGAGAAATGGGACATCTACCTACTTAGGTATGTACGATTTTTTCATCTGAAAACTCTGACATACTTTGAATTCTGATCTAGGCTAATGAATGGGTGTCTAAATACGCTAGCTATTTCACTACAAATTACGAACTACCTAATTAAACTCTTCTAGCTTGAAGATTCTCCAAAATCAATCAAAAATCAACTGTACCGCAAAACTAATAGAATTAAAAATCCACCTGTAGACATCGTTCAAGCTCATAACAAGCACAGCTGAACGCTTGCACCCGACAGTTCGTATTGATATGCTGGAGATCTTGTACTACGGAGCATAGGTCTCGGTTGCAGCCGTGATTGTCCTTCGCTTCGTACAGACGTAACCTGCAACCCGATTAGGATAGTACTAGCTGAAGATGGTTTATCGGAATTACATGTACAGAGGCGAAGATACAGAGGGTCTATTCAGAAGCGTAAATCCGAAGTATCGGCCGAACGTTCGGACGTTTCCTACTTTTTTCTATTTCGTTCGGTCGATTCGGGTCCGACGAAACGTCAAAATGAAGTTAGGTCGGATCCGAACCGACCAAACTAAATAGAAAGAAGTGTAGTAAGAACCGTCCGAACATTCGGCCGATACTTCGAATTTAGGCTTCGGAGTAGACCCCAGGTGCGGGTTGATTTAATTCCCGTATCGTATCGAATCGAAAGTAGATACTTTTGATTCGATTTTAGTAGGAAACTGCTGACTCGTTTAATGAGGTTATAATATTGTAATTACAAAAGGAAATGCAGCGGATTTCAGCTTTTCTACCGACTTGAAAAAACACGACGCCAATTCGTCTGTCTCTATTTTAATGCATGCTCGGGCATTACAATCATTGTATCATATCAAAAGTATCGAGAGGAATGTTCGTACCGGGTAAACCCTGCACATGTTACCTTATGCTCGTAAAACTTGTCTATTTTGTGGTCCATGCCGAAAGCTAGCAAACAGCAAGTCGCGGTTGGTTTACTTTTCACCAAAGGAATGACCTGAATCTTCTCATCTCTTTAAAATTGCAGTCTGAAGCACACACTCGTGCGGCTAAGTGAGGAATGTTTCAGTTAAGAACTTGAAAAGCAGTCCTTCTGAAATGGTTTTAACTGTGTTTTGTGTTTGCTTGAAATTAAATCTGGTAGGAAATTAGAGACTAGCTAGGAATAACTTGCTTTGCTCTAAGTTTTTGTTCTCAAATGCTCATATTTTGCCAGATATTTTTTTGCAATATCACCAAGATCCGAGAGACTCAACGAGACACAATATAGAAGTTATTATTATATATAGAAGTTTGTTGTTTTAACGTATATATGGAAGTTTAGTGTCCCGCAGTGTTAAGAAGTGATCTCCAGGATACCTACCTACCTACTCCAGAAAATTTTGGAATGAAGATACATATTGGAAAATGACATGTTAAATTATTTAGGGCCAATTTTCAATCGTCAGACAACTTTTATCTCATGAACAAATATGGCAATTTGACACAATATCTATACATATATAATTACTTGTCCTGACTGATTCATTAACGCAGAGCCTAAATCACCAGCGATTTAGGCTCTTTGGAAATTCGACCTATAAGGAGGTGAAAAGGGGGTTTTTGCTTTTATGAAAAATCTTATTTCTCGAGATAATAAGCTTGATACTTGGCACGAATACTTATTTAAGTAACTGATGAAGTTTGTCATTTTTTGTTTTTCCAAACTACCTCCTAAAAGGGCATTGGGGGGTGTCAAAGTTTGTATGGAAGAATCTTACCGCGCGGCCCGAACTCGAAACTCAGTATTTTTACTTAAGACCGAAAATAAAGTATAACGTGTATCAGGGCTTTTTGAAAAACTACCCCTAACGGGGTACTATAGTACGAAATCCACGCGGACGAAGTCGCACGGGAAGTGCTAGTTCTCTATAAAGAACAGCTTCCCAGTGTAAATAATGATATTGGAATGGGAAATATATAATTGCTTCTCTACCAACTTATTGGACTTCTAATGATGTGCATATTTTTAATTTCCTTGCCTTTTTTCAAAATTGGTCGCTTGGTAACTAAGCTCCCGACCAAATCGGTTAAGTTAGTTTCTATACAAAAGCTGTCAAACCGCAATTTTTATTCCTCAGATTAAAGTTATCTGAAGATTGAAAAATCAGACTTTAAATAAGTAATAGGAAGTACAACGAAAGTATATAATTCATTTTAAAATTCGAATCTTACAAAAATACCAAGGAATTTTATTCTGTAGGAAAAAAATATAGACAATATTTTGCAGAACAGACTCACATTTCCCATCAGTAATACGACACGATTTATGTATTGCTTGTGTTATTTCCAGACATGATTGGATCAGAGACAAAAGCTTTTATATTTTGTTTTCGATAGAGATTAGGATGTTACGCTTTTTGTTCAGGAAAGAAAATCGACTTTTGTTGGAACAATATGATGAAAATGTGTCTTGTTCGTGAATTTGCTTGTTTTTCGGAGGTTGCTCTGAAGTTGGATTGGTGTATTTTATAAGTATTGTATATTTTGGATCATTCAAGTACTTATAATTATCATTCAAAGGTACAACAGCACTGATAATATCGGAAATTGTAAACTTTTCATTCCTTTCCTAACACAGTGATGTGTGAATTTTGAACCTCAGAACATGATTTTCCATTTACAATTCATAGCCATTATATAACGAACCAATCAACATTGACGTTTCAAATACAATAAAGCTTTAAGGGGGAAGCGCCAGGTAGCCCGCGAAATTCAAACTTTTTTATGTTTTTTGCAATTTGCAAGCCAGTATTAAGTTGTATGTTGATTAAAATATCATTCGCGACCGTAACAAATATGCATTTATAGAATTATCAACAACTCAAAATCAACAACTCCATAAGTTTGTATAATCCTAATTGTCAAGATTTCATGAAACAGTCATTCAATAGAATTACCTGGTCTTAAAGAGCGGTATTGATGAATTTAACTATTATAATTCTGTAAATGCATACTTTTTACGGTCGCGAATCATATTTTGATCAACATACAACCTAATACTGACTTGCAAATTGCAATTTTAATTTCCCGGGCTACCTGACGCTTTCGCCTTAATCAAAACTTAATACATTTCTATTAAGACGGAAATTAAAGTATACGAACACAGTTTCCTAGCAATAAAAATCGCGATAAAGATTCCTCACCGCAGTAGTCACGGCCGCCTCGTAAAATCTTTGCTCCTTATACATTGAATGACCCATATAATGTATACGTCTTTACTAAAACCACAGTGTAACTATTTGCAGTGGTTCAACGGAAGCATTTTCGCAGTTGCTCTACGAAAATGCGTGCGAATGGTCGGGAGTGTAAGTGGGCGGAGCTTATTTCCCAAACTGCCATACTGCAGTTTGGGAAATAAGTACCTATACCGTAATAGAGTACACAAATGTAAAAAAAAATATTTATCAATTCCTGTCGATTAATGCATGGGCGATAAACCGGTAAATAGTTACATTATGCAGCTGTGCAAAAACTTTGATGTGTACTTTCTGAACGCCTCGCACATTTCTGGGCTGGGAATGTATGATGGCAGCACAATGAAACCACCGAGTGCATATTTTATAATTATACGGATGTGTAGTGGACGTGGTTATGGCGAATGGACGATGTGGTTTGTGGGTGAGTAACTTTTTCATGAAAAATGTTGTTGCATCTGCCTATTAACGAGGATTTCAGAAAGTCTTTAGCTCTTGTTTGTCAAAATGATCGAAACCTGCATCTGTTAATTAATTTAGTACCCATTGTAAGAAGCCTAAAAATAGTAGATTAGGAGACCCATGTAAAGTAAAAGATATTAGGGACCAATGTATGCACTTCACCATTTCCAATTCATCCGATTTAGCAGAAACAATAATTTATTCAAGTACCCTCATACATTTAGTGTCATCAAAGCTGTGGCTGAACCGTTTGGGCAATAAAACGGACGGCCAGACATCAAGAGACTCCCATAGGAGCGGATTCATGAGCCGTACCTTACGGCTAGTGTCCGTTGTTCCTTATTTTACGGTTTTACGAGACAAGCTCTATTAAACAGGAGAACAGAAATAGCCAAGCGATTTTTGTTTCAATTAAAAATGATGGAAAATAATGGAAGCAGCACTTGGATAATTTTGCAATTAATTCGGTGCTTTATTGTGGCACAGAATGATAAAATTTTACTGATTTCATTGGTGACTAATTACGAAAGAAATCTCCTAAAATTAGCTAAAGGCATTTCTGTATAACTTGCCAGTCAGATAATTCAAACCTCGCCCAGCTAACTTGGTCATCGGTCAATCAAAATGTAAGTTATCTCAAACGAAATTGAATCAAACCTCTTAGAGTCTACAGCCAAAATGCCTTCGTCTGTACTCTGCAGACACAAAACAGTTTATGGGTGATCCGCTGCCCAGCCAGATATGACGTCAGTAACCCTCAAGACATTTGCCACTAAATAAATAAATACAGAATGCCCTCGAGAACAAAAACTACAGATCACGAAGCAAAGAATTGACTGTGTTTCAAGGGGGATAATATTGTAACCGCATTGACAACTTCATTTACACGTGTCATGCTGCATACATGTTAATACATGTATGGTGTAGTCTTAATAGAATGGTTTAGCAATAGCTAGCATGCTTGACCACACTACCAGTACTGGCACACCTCACGTGAGCAGTTGATGCCTCACTTTTAGGCTGGCTTACCAACCGAGCTGTTTGAGACAGCGGAGCGATTACCTAGGAAAAAACAACCAACAGAATTACTCCATGTTCAAAATAGGGCGATTCTATTGGTTGATTTTATCCGCTTCCTGACTCAGATCAGGTGGTAAGCCAACTGTAACAAAATACTAA
The DNA here is from genome assembly GCA_947568875.1 of Fissipunctia ypsillon. Taxonomy (NCBI): domain Eukaryota; kingdom Metazoa; phylum Arthropoda; class Insecta; order Lepidoptera; family Noctuidae; genus Fissipunctia; species Fissipunctia ypsillon. Next base: position 16,186,283 of record OX387660.1, on the reverse strand, counting down.
AGTTGCGGGCTGCAAGAAAATTCCTGTTCTAATCGCAGCTTAAACCAGCGCCCCAATTGTTACACACTGTCAATGACAATCCAAAAGATTTTGAAGTAAATGCCTTTCATTGCTTCATGTGTTTGAACAATTCGTCTGCTCAACAACGTAAATAACGTAATGAATGATGTTGAACTGTTAAAATGAAAGACATTGCAAGTGTTAGTTGTTGCGCAATTACCTCGCAGTTGTCCTTCTACGCTATTTCTTTTTCATGCCTGTACACGGCTCATGAAATCCTCGGCCCTGAGGGACCATTCGTCTCGCCGACGTCACAACACGACTGTGTGCGCAACGGTTCACTTGCCCGGCTTGAATTTATCGCTCGACAGCAGAATCGGGGATTGACGTTAACGTGAAGATGTGGATAGGTTTCCGATCCCGGATTGATGAGGACATGAGAAGCTATTTCTGAACGTTGTTTTGGGGATTTAGTAAAAGATACAAGCCCTGTGTAAATGGTTTAAGTTATTTTGGGGAATACAACTAAGACCGACGTCGAAGAGCCCAGAGGAAATTGCAGATTACTGTGGTGTGATTTGAATAAATATCGAAACAAAAATAAAATAACCAGTATAATCCAACCAAGACTTAACATCATTTAATGCCATATAGACTGGGCTATAGCTGTTTCAAGGGTGAAACAAGCGTTAAGTACGTAGCTTATAACACTATTTTACATAATAATAAAATAACGATAGCAAATCTAGGGCAACAATAAACAGGGTTAGAGAGAAATTACCTAAAAAAACGTAATTAGGCATCCCTTTTTAAAACATTAACAAAATAGCAACAGAAAGGTCATCTGCTCGAGCGGGTACGTTTGTGGGTAATGTCCAATTAGTTCAAACGGAATAGGGAAGCAATAGACTTTCCAGTTCTGTGTTTCAAATGGGAGTTAATGGAGTATCTAGGTCGGAATTATTAACTTTTGCTAATGTAACTTAGTTAATTACTTAGGCAATGTTTGGTATTAACAACTTGAAGTGTAATTGTAAAAGTGAAAAACTAGCCAAGTGCATGTCGGACCACGCACAATGAAGGGTTCCGTAGTTAGGATGAATTTATCCCAAGAACAAACTTAATATTGTTATTTAAAAACATGTTCTCTCATACATTCCAACTACAAATGTAAGTTGGTCGACTATTACTCGTAAACTTGTAAGGCCTACTTAGCTATGATAGTTTTCCTTATAATTTCGTTGTATATACTACCACCGTGAATTTTGTTCACATACACACTGTGCACGACACCCTAAGTGCTGCGACGATACATAATTTTATCATTAGTTATTTCATATTTTTATTATATAAAATCATAGGTGAACATTGTTCTGTGGTAAAATCAAGATTACTAAGAGGAATTGTTTCACATTCTTAGCACTTGGCGGCGCCACCTGTACCAAAAACGATACGATAGCTTAACAACCGAGAAACTTTACCTTAAAGGGAACCGTTTTGGATTTTTGTTATTTTTAAGGCCTAAAATAAGTTTTTTTGACACAGTTTTTTGTATACAGCTAAAATAAGTCCATTTTTATAAAGGGTCTTTCAACAAGGACGGGTCGATGTTAAAATTGAATAAAACAAGATGTGTGTGAGATATTAACGAAATTTATTTTTTATTTAAAAGGCCCATTTATGCCATTATGGATGGAATATGACATCGTTCAAATGTCCGCCGCGGCTTCGTATGGTGGCACGAATCCGAGAGGTCCAATTTTTAATGACTCTGCTGCATAGATCCGGCTGAATCCGAGCGATGGCCTGCGTTATGTTGGCTTTCAGGGCAACGGTCGAATGTGGTTTATTGGCATAGACCTGCGACTTCAGAAAACTCCACAAGAAAAAGTCTAGCGGAGTCAAATCACACGATCTTGGTGGCCAATTCACGTCACCTCTGCGAGAGATAACTCTACCCTCAAACCGTTCATGCAGAATGTCGATTGTGTCGTTGAGGTCTGCGAAAGGCCGAGTTCTTGAGCACGGCGAGAAATCGACTGCCTCGGAGTCTCCTGAACACTCACGTACAGTGGCGATGTTCTCGGCCGATCTGGCGTTCCTTTGACGTAAAGGTGTTGGTTGGTTGTTTACCGAACCGGTCGTCTCAAATTTAGTCACCAATCGTTGGAGAGTGGACTTTGAAGGGCCACCGCGTCTGCCGTAAAATGGGCGCAATACGCGCAACGTTTGCACTAACGAACACTCATTTTGATAATAAAGTTTTATCATTTGCACATGCTGCTCAACCGTGTAACTTGCCATGGTGATTTGGCATCACTGACTGCATAATATACAACAGATTTTACAGATCCCACCAAAATAGTATGGCTGCCACAGACTGTCAACATCGACCCGTCCCTATTGGAAAACCCTTTATTTAGAAATTAAGATAAACATTGTAAGGGATGTTTTATCACGGAAAATAGCCAAAGTTAGTTTCCCATACAAAGTCGCATTGGTGCCGTGTGCACCATTGAAGCGCTCTGATTGGTTGAGGGAAAAATGGTTAGTGCCGTGTGCAAAATTAAAGTGTTCCGATTGGTCGGCACTTTCTATAAAAAGGGGGCTAGTTTCCGTGGTCAGGCACTCATAATCCGATCCAGCATGTCCCATTGCTGTCCTCTCCCAGCAACGCCCTAAGCCGAGGTCCGTACCCCACAGGGGGTGCCCTTAGCGTGTAGTCGCTTAGTTTTTAGTCCTAGTTTTTAAGCCTGGCTGGAGGCCTTAATTTATTGAGGCATCCACAGGAAAGCCCGGTTAAGCAGTCGACAACCTCCTATAGGTTGAACTGCGAGATGCCATTCCCCAAAAACAAAAAAAAACAACGTGGTCAGGCATTCCGAATCCAGCAGCGAGACAAGAATAAACTAGAAGAAAAATACTCCAACTGTTTTATTCAAGTAACGGTGTCCGCTCCCGCTCTCTGTTACTGTCAAGTAAGAAAAATTCAGACTTCAGCCGCCGTTTTACTCCTCGGCAAATAAGCTTACTGCGTGTTATCACCACGGCTCCTGAGCGATCCCGAACACACACCATAGGGTAGACGAGAAAAAAAAAGCATCCCACTTTACGTGTACAGGAGGTACCCTAAAAAAATTTGTTTTCATGATTTTATTTTACCACTTTATTGGCGTGATTAATATGTATATCCATGCCAAATTTTAGCTTTCTAATACTAAGAATCTCTGAGATAAGCTGCAAACGGACGGACGGACATGGCGAAACTATAAAAGTTCCTTGTTGACTACGGAACCCTAAAAAGACTTGCAGGCTTGAATTTATGTACTGAATATTTTTTTACTTAGGTATATCTGGCTTAAATAAGGTGGCGTTTCAGTTAGACTATGACTGTGCAGGTCTTTTCATGAAGTTTAATAATATTATTAAAATACCGTCACTTTTTGCGATTTTGGTACATTGATGTTTTTTTTGTGATCAAAAGTCAACTTGAATCATCAAAAATGTTGATACTAAGTGAGAATGTGGATGAAGAATTAGAAAATTCAAATAATAGAACTCACTTTTTAATACAGGAGCATTGCTTTAGAAGCAGGGCGACGTACTGCCCGATGGCCGTGTCGGCGCCAAGAACTGATACCTGGACACCAGGCCGAGGCGCCGGCATCGGAGGCAGTTTCTTTTCCTGTGGTGCCGGCAGCGCAATTTGTTTTGGTTTCTCCGTATCACACACTTCTGGTTTGCACTGGAGCCGACGAAATGGAGCTATTTATTAAATTAAATGTTTATTGATTAATGTAGAATAAGGTAAAATAGCTGATATCAGGAGGGTGTGTTAAAAGTCTTATTTAATGCACGCTACGGCCCATCGGAAAGGTCTACGGCCTATCGGAAAGGTCTACGGCCCATCGAAAAGGTCTACGGCCCCTTGGAAAGATCTACGGCCCATCGGAAAGGTCTACGGCCCATCGGAAAGGTCTACGGCCCATCGGAAAGGTCTACGGCCCATCGGAAAGGTCTACGGCCCATCGGAAAGGTCTACGGCCCATCGGAAAGGTCTACGGCCCATCGGAAAGGTCTACGGCCCATCGGAAAGGTCTACGGCCCATCGGAAAGGTCTACGGCCCATCGAAAAGGTGTACGGCCCATCGAAAAGGTCTACGGCCCATCGTAAAAGTCTACGGCCCATCGGAAAGGTCTACGGACCATTGGAAAGGTCTACGGCCCATCGGAAAGGTCTACGGACCACCGGAAAGGTCTACGGCCCATCGTAAAGGTCTACGGCCCATCGGAAAGGTCTACGAACCACCGGAAAGGTCTACGGCCCATCGGAAAGGTCTACGGACCACCGGAAAGGTCTACGGACCACCGGAAAGGTCTACGGCCCATCGGAAAGGTCTACGGCCCATCGTAAAGGTCTACGGCCCATCGGAAAGGTCTACAGCCCATCGTAAAGGTCTACGGCCCATCGGAAAGGTCTACGGCCCATCGTAAAGGTCTACGGCCCATCGGAAAGGTCTACGGCCCATTGGAAAGGTCTACGGCCCATCGGAAAGGTCTACGGTCCATCGTAAAGGTCTACGGACCACCGGAAAGGTCTACGGACCACCGGAAAGGTCTACGGCCCATCGGAAAGGTCTACGGCCCATCGTAAAGGTCTACGGCCCATCGGAAAGGTCTACTGCCCATTGGAAAGGTCTACGGACCACCGGAAAGGTCTACGGCCCATCGGAAAGGTCTACGGCCCATCGTAAAAGTCTACAGCCCATCGGAAAGGTCTACGGACCACCGGAAAGGTCTACTTACGGACCACCGGAAAGGTCTACGGCCCATCGGAAAGGTCTACAGCTAATCGGAAAGGTCTACGGCCCATCGGAAAGGTCTACGGCCCATCGAAAAGTTCTATGGTCCATCAGAAAAGTCTACGGTCCATCGGAAAGGTCTACGGCCCATCGGAAAAGTCTACGCACCGTCCTATTTGCATAACACAATTTCAATCACAATCCGAAGGATTTTGAATCAAATTGCTAATCCATTGCTTCATATTTATAAAATTCGTCTGCTCAACAACGTAAATAACGCAATTAATGTTGATGAAATGTCCAAATGAAAAGCATTGGCTTTGGCATTGTTATGTAGGCCATACCCGCAACAGTCTGCCATACGGTCGACCAGCGCAGGCACACCTGAACAGGTAGACCGGCGTGTCGTGTGTTCCAAGAACTACACAGGTCTATCCCAATACACGCTCCGGTCTACCTGTGCAGGCACACCTGCACAGATAAACCTCTCCGGTAGACCGTAGCAAGTATGGCAGCTGACAAGTAGGATCGATAACTTACTTCCAAAGTTCGTTCCGCCCTCAATCACCCTCAGTTTAATCTTGTGTAGAATCCCCCCCTTCTTTTTCTTTCGCCTCTCACATTCAGGTTCAGTTGGGATGTCTACTAATGCTCTTCTGCAGCCTTTTGGATTCTTTGTATCCGCATAATCTCTACGAAGAATCCAGTCCGTCCGTTTGTTCAAAAGCTTTGGGGAACTTACGATATACGACCAGATTCTCCGAGTATTGGGCATAATTTTAGTGGAACAGGTTTTTTTGTTTGTTAATTTAATGAATATTTTTTAAACATATGGGTGCCTTTTGTTGCTGTTGTGAAAGATTTTTAATTTGTGAAGTTTCCAGTTTTCATTGCTTTTTATTCTTTTGATGAAAAATGACAGAACATTGTATTGGGTTTTTTGTAAATCTAAAGAGGTTTCATTATACTCGTTGGGAGGTTGTAAAGGATCTGTTTTGGTGGAAAAAGGACTACGTACGCTAAAATCACAGCATAAATGTTTAAACGACTGCAGCTGTCTTCCCAAATTCCAACCCCATTACCTTACTCATAAAACTTAACTGACTTCATAATAGTTATTTATGCTACAAGTGCGGAAAGTAGGTGATTTCCGGCGAGCGGCATTTTTATTCACGAGCGAGCGAAGCGCGAGAGTGTATACGTCGTCGACACGAGTCGGAAATCATCTTACGTACGTGTATCATACAACGTTTTACTATGCATTGTGCGAGGATATAAAAAAATATGCATTGAAAATCAATTTATTGATCAAAATCAAAATCTAGAGTAATTAATAACGCGTTTAATGATGTACTAGTTTTATTGTACCTTTTATATGAATGATAATCCGTGCTTGACTAATTTGTAAAACTTTTCTCAAATAATAAAAACTGCGTCGGGCTGACGACGGAGTTAAAAATTAAAAAAAAAACTGATAAGTACAAGCACTAGTATGAAAAAGTGGCACTTTCCGCACAATTTGGCTGCCTGGAAAACGCTCTTTTCGAGCACATGCATTGTAAAATAAATTAATAATTTATCCGCGATATCAAATCAATGACTTCATTCATATCTCAGTCCATTCCAAACTCGTTAATTAACCCAACATCGTCCAATATAAAGCCTGCATCATATTTATAGTCCAGCTCGTTGAGAGGGAAAGCGGGCGTCAACGGTCCGCCTTGACACTGCAGTATTTATAGTCTACCCTCGGCTGTTATTGGCCTATTTCCTCACTAGCGTTTCTAAAATAGGCTCATTCAATCAGTGGACCTTTGTTTATATTTGCTTTGTTTTGGTTGAGATGAGACGGTTTTCAAAATAAAGATGCGGGTTGATGAGGTTTTTTGTTAGCACGCTTTGTCGCTCTTAAGGGCCCTATACTGCCTCGAATGGCTTAGCATGATCCTCCGTTATGTCGAAAATACTGCAGCATTAATTTTGAAATAAATATATGGTAAAGTTGAGGATTAATGTTAAGTATAATGTTTGCCGAAAATACGATCCCATAAAATTTTCTCCATGGTAAAAAATTCCAAAGTTACCTCCAAACCGAACAATAAACCGCTGGTATTCAAAAAATACTTCAAATTAGATCATGAAACTTTGCATACTAACTGAACTAAGTATAAATCAGGTCTTGTGTTTTTAATTTTTTTTTTTAATTACTATTATTTTCACCGTAAAAAGCAATTACCTAAACTATCGGCGCTCCCTGCCGCCCAGCACTGCACTCAGTCCCGCTCTCACTTAGTCCGCGCTCAGTATCGTGCGAGCGAGATAAAGAGTGAATTTTAGCTGAAGTAGTATAGGTTCTTAATATCTAATGTAGTAGCTACTCTTCACTCCTGGAAAATGTTATGAGACACTTGGGAAAAGCCTAATACCAGCAGTGGATATTTGCTTCTTTCATTGCACCATTACGCTTGCCAGGACAGGACTGAGATGGGCAGACAAGACAGATAGATAAGCTAAAACACGAGCTGAAAGGTGCATAGGACATTGAAGACTACTGAGCCAGATAAAGAAAGATAACGAGGTAGAATAGGTTTACGCCAAAGGTAAATACATGAAAGAAGGAGAAGAAAATGAAGAAGCGAATTACTATGATCAGTGAAACACAAACAAAATAGCTCAAGTAATCGAGTACTTAAATCAAATACTCCTTGTCCTGTTTGAGTTGTAAACAGAAGCTCAAGAAATTATTTATACTGAGCTTATTTGCAAGAATTTTAATCAACTTAATACAACATTGGCACTGCCATATTTCAATTTGTATTCCAAAACCAATAAATTAACTTCCGAATACCAACAAGACTCAATGTTACAGCGAATTAAAAAGTTTTGCCAGTAAAAAAAAATAGAGCTGACTAAGACGAAGTTTGTGCGGCGTAAAGCAATTATAGAATTTAGCTGAGCTGGCAACACCGAGCGAGTTCGAATAATCTGATAACATGGAATTTGTACTGCATTCTGAAGTGATTCCTCGTAATTGGGCCATTAATTTCCTGTGGGACATAGTTTTTTGTTGCTTAGAAGCTATTTTAGTAGTCTTCTTAAGAGGATACCGCGCGCGCAGTGGCGCCCTCATCATTTGTTTGGTTATTTCTTTTATTTTAGGATGAAAATGCAGAAAATAAGCATGTAGCGTTGTGCTCCACAAGACTATATGTTATTATTATTATTATATGCCCTGACGGCGAAGAGTCCCGTCGAAGTAAAGTCTTGTCGGTATGTCTGAAGGCGGAAATTGCGTGACAGCGTTAGGGTTGTCACGCAATTTCGCAAGTTCGGTGACCATATGCTTCGGCTTATGGTCACCGAACTACGTTCGTGATATGAAGCACTAGAAGTCAACTGACCGCCAGTTAGTAGACTCGTAAACTAGGTCGTTTTAAGGTTTTTGACCTTTTAAAAGAACATTAATATAATGTGGGTAGGTGTGGTTAGATTGTGGGTTGCTACGGCAGACGATTCTCTAGTTATGTTTTCTTCTCGATGTAATAAAATAGTTTGTGCTGTTTGAGATAGCTGGCGATCTCAATTGATTTACGAAATATAAATGTCCAAAATGAAATTTCGTTCAATTTCTTTTGTAAGTATCGATATTCTTCAATTTGTCAATCAATATTTTTATTTGAAACAGTCTGACTAACTACTTAATATTTTTCACGTGAAAAATATTGATCCGAAACGCCGACTCCAGCAAAGTATTCCACACATACATACATATGTCATAAAGTTTTGCATTTCACAACGAGGCATTCAAATGAAGCGAAAATAAAATACCAAAAAACATTGGCTGTACAAGTGTACGATGGTGGACATTTGTAGTGAACCAATTTTCAACCTTATTGCCTTAGTAATAAGATCGAAAAGTACATTGCTTTAAAATAGACAGGCCGACAGTTGTTAGCTCGTTCAGTGTAAAATCCTATATTTGTGACCTTTATTCCGTTGACAGGTATTTTGTATTTTTATTTTTTGCTCTGGACATCCGCTACCTACAGTGCTTTTTGTTCGCAGCACGATACCAGTAAAAGGAATAATTTATTTGTCTAGTGTTTCTTTGTTAGTTACATGTATAAATTAAACTCTAGATAGTTATACAGGATCAAATTAAATTAGCTAGCGAAACTCCGCAGACGTGATGGGTATCGATATCTAAACATGATAAAGCAACAAAGAAACAAACAAATTAATGTGATGATGTTTTTTTTGGGTCATCAACGGTAGTATAGTCACTTAAAATATCAGTTTATTATTAGTTAGATAACACAGATCAACTGACACTTCAAGTAACAAGATTACTGACAGATGCTTGCACGGACTGGACTGGTCCACTCAATCTGTGTGGTTCTTTCCTCAAAAGACCATTTCAGACACCAACCTACATGGTCTTCACACGATCTGACCAAGATTATGTCTGGACTTTAAAAGAGAATGTGACCTCTGAGTTTGTTTCGGCCTTTCTTCTCAGAGTAGTCAGATAGGAAACGCCGGCCTCATATAATTAAAAAAAAATGTTTGACGTGTAAAAGTGTTTGTATAAACCTACTTACAGAAATAAAATCATTTATCATTTAACAACACTACCAGCGGTTATTAACCCAAAAAAAAAACTTCAAATTTAATTTAATTTTTTTTTAATTTTAATTTTTATTTTGTCGTGTGATATCGATACCAGTCACGTCTGCAAAGTTTCGCTAGCTAATTTAATTTGGCCCTGTTTACCACTTGGTCGGCGTGATTAATATGTGTCGGAAAAACGTCAGTCGTCGTTTGACTAATCGGGACGCCAGCGCTACCAAGCGGCGCTCAACAGAGTCTACATACATTGATATTTTGGGGAAAAAAATCGATAGAAATAAAAAATGCTCAGACGAATTGACTAGGATTGTAAATAATTTCGGTTTAACATTACACATAAAACAACCAACAAGAAGAAATTCATGTTTAGACCAAATAATAAGTAACTGTAAGGATGCAATATGCGAAGTTATACCACTGGGACTGTCAGATCACGAAACAGCTCAGATGATATCCATAAAAATAGACAATAAAGTTCCACCTCTACGCTTTCGTACAATTCACAAGCGAGATTTTAGCGCCGAAAATAAAGAAAAATTCTCTAGCTGCTTATCAAATTTAAAATGGACTGACATATTTTCTGATCAGGAAGCTAATAGTTCGTTTAATAAGTTTCATGATTTACTGGTCTTATTTTTTGATTTATGCTTTCCTAAAGTTGAGATCAAAATCAAGCTAGTGAAAAAATATACGAAATGGATTTCCAAAGGTATTAAAAAATCAGCTAAAACTAAAAGAGACTTGCGTTTTAAATACTACTTCTCATCTGATAAAGGCAATAAATTGAAATACCTAAACTATAATAAATTACTTAAAAAATGTATACAAAAAGCACAAAAAATTCATAATACAAATTACATAACTAGGGCTAAAAATAAATGCAAGGCATCATGGGACTTAATAAAATATAATTCCAATAATGATAATCAAATTCAGGAACTAAACATTAAGGAGATAGAAACTGAAACCGGACTACTAACAAGCCCCACGGACATTGCCAATTATATGAATGACTATTATATCAATTTGACGAACAACGATTTTGACATTAATACTAATAATTATGACATTGACCCTATAAATTCTAGTATTTTTTTAATGCCCACCAATGATGATGAAATACAAAAAGTAATAAAATCACTTAGGGATACAAATTCAACAGGTTATGATGAAATACCTACAAAAATTATTAAATACATAGCCCCTATTGTTACCCCGGTACTAGTACATCTAATAGACTTATCATTATTCACGGGAGTGTTTCCTGAAAAATTAAAAATAACAACTATTAAACCAATACATAAAAAAGGAAATAAAAAACTTGTTGACAATTACAGACCGATAGCCCTATTGCCTATTCTAGCAAAAGTTTATGAAAAGGTCATGCATGCGCGATTAATAAATTTTATCGATAAGTTCCAAATTTTAAATCGAGAGCAACATGGATTCCAAAAAAGAAAATCGACAACCACAGCGGCATTTAGCTTAGTTAACCTAGTTACCAAAAATATTGACCAGAAAATTCCGACAACTGTTGTATTTTTTGACATGTCAAAAGCCTTTGACTTTGTTTCACACGAGTTACTCCTAAAAAAATGTGATAAATATGGAATCCGCGGAAAAGCAAATGCATGGCTAAAAAGCTACCTTACAAACAGATCGCAAGTTGTAGAAATTACAGTGGATAAACTCGATCAAAATGGTGAACAGAAATTTGATTCCAAATTGTGTTACAATTGCACAGGCGTTCCACAGGGCAGTATTTTAGCCCCTCCACTCTTTCTGTTATATATCAATGACCTGACAAAAGTAACTGACCATCCCTGCATACTCTTTGCAGACGATGTGTCCGTAATCATCCCTAAAACTAAAGACAACTATAATAAGGAAATAAATAGTACCGTAAGCAAAATAATAACTTGGATGGAAAAGAATAACCTTAAACCTAATATAGATAAAACCAAATATGTACAATTTTGTAACAAAAACTGGAATAAAATTGATTTAAACATCTCGTATAAAGATAAACAAATAGAACAATCAGATAGTATGACTTTTCTGGGTATAGTTCTGGATGGGAGGTGCTCCTGGCTTAGTCATATTGATATGATATGTGGAAGACTCAGTAAGTTTGCTTATGCTCTATGGCGTTTATCTAATCTAACAAATAGACAAGCCACACTGCAAGCTTATCATGCATATGTGGGTTCAGTATTGCGTTATGGTATACTGGTATGGGGAAACTCGGTGCATCTCGGAAGAGCTTTCATCGCACAAAAGAGGTGTATACGTGCGATTTGTAATGTGGACCCACTCACATCCTGTAAACCACTGTTTAAGAAACTCAGAATACTTACATTGACTGGTATTTATATTGAGGAAGTATGTAAATTTACCAAATCTCATCCAGAGATGTTTGAAAAACTGGGAGATAAATGTGTGTTCAAAACTAGATACCCTAATAGACTAATTAATACGAGAATAAAAACGGAACTATATAGGCGAAGTTGTTATCCTATGTGTATTCAAATTTATAACAAGATCCCTAATCAAATTAAAGAACTTCCAATGGTTCGCTTCAAAAGGGCTTTACGTAGGTGGTTAATTGAGAATCCCTTCTACAATATAAAAGAATTCTTTCAGTTTAAATTTTAAGTAATAATATAATTGTACCTACCTATAACAAAAATTTGCATGTCATTATGTTATGATTAAATATGCTAAGCTACTAATATTACCTACCATCTTAAGAACTATTGTAACCATATTTATCTGCAAATAAATCTTTGACTTTGACTTTGACTTTGACTACAACATAACGCTCGTCGACTGGTTGATGGCTGTCGAGCAGTGAATATGTTAAGAAAATGTCCTGCGTTCCGTATAGTTGTGTCGTGTACCTACAGTGTGTGAATAGCTAGTGTGATTAATTTGATAGTGAATTTGATTTGAACTGCAAACGGTTTTCTATTGCGCAATAATCAACACTACACATAGCACGCCCACAGTAGTTAAAATATGGCTGACGATAACTAGAGAAATGTACCTTCTCCGTCATATGTATACCCATGCCAAATTATAGCTTTCTAGTACTAAGAGTCTCTGAGCTAAGCTGCGGAAGGACGGATGGACGGACATGGCGAAACTATAAGGGTTCCTTGTTGACTATGGACCCCTAAAAACGCTACACATACTCGTAGTTGGCAACTGGTTTAATACCAGTTGCCAACTATGTGGGAAAATTGTAATTTCTTATGTGTAGTTATTAGTAGCATTCTTTGGACCATTATTGGTCAATCTTATTTCAAACTCCTGTTTGACTCATCATGGAGAATTTATAAAAACAATTAATGCGTTCTTCTCAAGATTTCAGGTTTCATAATTCTGGGACCAAGAGATGATTCACTCAGCATGCGTATTTGCGTAAAGGCTCCCGCAGACAGATGCGACGCGACTCTAGTATACAACAATTTCAATTAAGTTTTCATAAAAATTGTTCTATTATAAAGGGTGTCTCAGTAAGAGTGCACTTTTTCATTTTAAAATAAAAACAAGTATTTTATGACAGAGTTGTGATATTTTTATTGTATTGTAAAGAAGACATGTTCCGATTAAGTATGGAATAAAATATCCGGCAAATGACCCCCACGGCTCCGATGACAGGCCATTACTCTTTTCATGAAATTTTCCATGACTTTTGCACAGAGATGTGGCTGTATCTCACCGATGACGCGTTGGATTTCCGATTTGAGCTCAGGAATTGTTTCGGGTTTATTCGCATAAACCCGAGATTTCACAACACCCCAAATAAAAAAATCGCACGGCGTTAAATTGCACGATCTTGGTTGCCAGTTGACATCAGAATTTCGTGAGATAATGTGTTCTGGAAATCGTTGCTGCGATAAGTCGATTGTTTCATGCGCGGTGTGGCAGGTTGCGCCGTCCTGCTGAAACCACATGTTGTCCAGATTCATGCCGTCCAGTTGAGGCCACAAGAAGTCCGTTATCATATTCCTGTAATGAATGCCGTTCACCGTTGTAATGAGTTTTCACAATTATAACGCGTTGTTCTTTCGAAAAGCGCTCCATTTTTAATAATCGGAATAAACAGAGGTGACAGCTGTCAAATTTCAGAGTTGCCACTTGCATGAAAAAAAAAAATATTCCAATTTTAAAAAGTGCACTCTTACTGAGACACCCTTTACTAGAGTCGCGTCGCGCTGGCGCGTCGCCTGTTTACGGAAGCCTTAATGCGTATTTGGCTTGCATTAATGTAAAAATGTAATGTAATGTACAACATCCCTTTTCCCTGTAGAGGGCGTAGTGTAGACTGGCGTATGTAGGTAACTATCGTAGGTTCAGAAAGAAGCACCCTAAACCAATAAATAACACAAAATAAATAGGAAATGCTGCTCTCAAGACGGTGAAGGAAAACAGTGAAGAAACCGGCAAGTCCTAGAACCAACAATTCGAAGACATGTAATATCTACCAAGTCTCACTGGGTCCGCGTGGATCCACCACTCCCTCTACCGAGAGGAGGCCTGTGTCCCAGCAGTGGAAACATTGTAGGCTGATTATGCTAAATAGGAACTTAGAACGTACCGATGACTCAACTAACACAGGACGGAAACAGGACAATTTAGAACATTTCTTTTTGGTGGTGGTGGTGTCTAACTGTTATTTGAATGACGTATCTGAGTGTGGAAATTGTGGCTACATTAATGTATTGGGTTCCCAGCAGTTAAAACAATTCCAAGTTGTAATAATAAATAAATAAACTATCATCGTCAAGAAAACTCCAACTGTAAACTACTTTACCGACTTCCCCTGACCTCGGCCCCTGAAAGCGCCTGTCAAACGAACGAAATCCATCAACTTGGCTTATAAATCAAGTCGTTTTGCCAAAGGTCAGTTGTACAAAAAAGGCAAAACGTCTGTTGGCGACGTACACTAGACTGGGGTGTGGTGCCACCACACGCGATGGTGGCCACCACAATGAGTTTCCCATGAGTCAACCATTCCCGAGAAATTCGTAGTATCGACGTAGACTACTTCTTTGCACGGTAGTAATTTGCAGTACCTAGTGCTTTTGAATCATGGTTTTATAGATTTTTCTTTTTTTAGATTAAAAAAGGAGGCGGTAGGTACATATGTTCAGCGATAATATCTTCACCGCGTGGTCTGATTTTGATGATTCTGATTTTTCATTGAAAAGGGAGTACCCCTTTAGTTTACCCCATTAGTGATAGTTACGGATTTTGGTCAAGTTCTGTTAAGGGTTTATTGAGTTAGGTTCGATAAATAAGTAGGTACTATCGAGGAACATCTGACCAATTTGAAAACAAAATCCCGTGCACACGATGACCACATCTGTTAGCAAGCGTTACTATAGTGGCCGAGCGCTGCGAGCCAGAATAGTTCTTACGGTGTATAGATTTTCGTTTCTCCCATGGTACACGATTTCACCAAGGAGTCTTAATTAGACAGAATAGCAACTTAATTCAATATAATCATTTTTTCTTGAGATTGTGCTTGAAGAGAAACTGGAGACAATTATTTAGATTAGGTACAAGATTTTGAAATCAAATTACTTTCGCCCCTAAGTCCACGTATTTTCCATATTTTGAATATCTTTATGCCGGCAGTAACCAAACAAAGACATTGTCATACCTTGAAGCACTTTTTATGCTGACAGTAGGTACAAGTTGAAAACAATAGAAAAAATAACAAAGTGTGATCAAAATTGAAATGTGGCCCTCCGGATGTGTCCCTGCGGGATCAGGCCCTCAGGCACGAACCCGTAATATTTGTGTTGTTTTTTTTACTGATGTTGAGGATTAAAAATATTATTTGGACACCATACCTACCATATTCAAAGTTATGTAGTGCAACAGTGCCATTCATTGCGATAGGTAAGTATCTACTACAAATTATCTTCATGCTGCATAGCATTTAAATAGGAAAACAATTCAAAGGATGTCACTATCAACTTGTTCCATCGCCGAATACTCCGAACAAGGTTTCGGAATTTTAATTAGGATATCTCTTCGCATATCTATCATTGCCTTGAACCTACAATACATAATACAATTTACATATAGGTACATTGTATTATGTATACCTACATTCAATCCTACAGTTTTATATAGCACTAGTAGCGCCCCGCGGTTTCACCTGCATAAGTCTCGATCCCGTGGGGATATCGGGATGTGTCAGAAAGGTGTGGTAAAAAGGGTGTGGTACAGACCATCAAACTGAATAACTTTCTCCACCTATTGTGGTATATTAATTTTATTCTAGGTTCATCGTCATCACATATAATTAACGTTTACAAAATATGTTTAACAATATTTTCGAAAACGAAACTACCTTTACGAAACTACCTTTTGGAAGGGGCGACTAGAATCAATTAATTTTTTTTTTTTTTGTAAATTTTGACGATCAAGTGCCTTTTATGAGCCTATTTAAAATTAATTATTTGACTTTGTTCCAAGGGACCAACATCGCAATCGCGAAAAAAATTCAACGGTCCCATACAAACCTTCAATACCTAATACAAAATAATACGACTGATATTTTTTTCTCGATTACGATGTTGGTCCTATGGAGAAAGTTATTCAGTTTGATTGACACCCTTAAACTTGACTACATCTTTCATGTTGTGGAGACTTATAGTGCTATTTTTGTTAGAGTCAAGTGTCCCCCCCCCCCCCCTCCCGCCAGCTAAACGGTTAGTTTTGGATATGTGAAAAAATTCACGGTAGTATACAGGGTTACAGGGAAAGTCGTACTGAATATTAAAGGAGGTTATTATTCAGGTCATTTCTGATGATTTTGATTCTGAAATAAAATGTCCGAAACTTAACCGTTATGGAGATATTAAATCTTAAAGATTATTTTTAAAAATCCTTTATTTTTTGGCTTTTAGTCGTTTTCTTTGGGATTAGAGCTCCTAGAGTCGGTTTTTTTGATGTATCTAGTTAGAAGACATGTCCATTAATAAAAATGATCAATAGAGACTGAACCTACTACTAACAGCTTAAAAAACTGCTCGACAACGGTTAGCATTATGAATTTTCTAATAGTGTTCTTAACTTTGATGGGCTTTAAAAAAAAAATGTATGGAACCTATTCTGCGAATAACTTTACAAAGTTCTACGTCTCTTTAGCTATTCAAAAAGGTATATCATCTACTAGGTTTGTTCATAAAATCTTAAAATAATGTTATTAGAATAGGCCCATCTGGTAGTACAACATAACAGAATTTCGATACAAAAGAATCCGGCTTACTACCTGGCACTTTTAAACAATGAAAAAAGGTTTGGGTAGACATTGTTTGTGCCCGGGAGACGTGCGGTGACAGGTATTTATGTCATTTTAAATGTCTGAATTGTCAAATCGTGGATCGTGGTGTTTGTTTAGTCTGCTCATGCGATTCTTCCATGGTAGATGTGTTATCCGTGCCCTCCGATTTTTTTTTGTAAAAACGCGACTTGGCTTGGATTTTTGGACTGTTTCATCTTCTAACTGTGTGACGTGGCTTGTAACTGGACTTTGATTTGTGTTGTGAACATGGCAACATTTACCAACGAGGAATATGCTGACATCCTAATGTGTTATGGATTTTGCGAAGGAGTGTCGTTGCGTGCACGCAATGAATACATGCTAAGGTATCCTACTCGCCGAGTACCTGATATTGGCGTATTTGACAGAGTTTATCGAAGACTACGAGAAACTGGTTCTGTGCTAGTACGTCGGACTGACATGGGACGACCTCGTGTTCTTGATGACGACGACGAAGATAATGAAATACGACGTCTCTTTGAAGCCGACCCAACCACGTCAACAAACGTTGTCGCTCGACGGCTTGGTATTTCCCAGTGGAAAGTCTGGTTCGTAATGCACAGTTCTGGGCAATACCCTTACCATTACACGCCAGTGCAAGTAATTGAAGAAGGGGATCCATTGAGACGACTAGACTTCTGCAGATTTATGCTCAATGCCGATAATGAAGATCCGGATTTTTTAAAGAAAATCATGTGGACAGATGAGTCGAAATTTGACAAAGACGGCATCACAAACTATCATAACACCTATTATTGGGCTCCCAAAGCGCAAGGTAACCCCAAGAAAAAAAGACCAAAAGGGTCACAAAGGAGATTCAGTCTTAATGTGTGGATGGGTATAATATCAAATAACTTGAAAGGGCCATACTTGCTGCCCGATAACTTGAATGGCGAGACATATGAAAACTTTTTGAGGGAGGAGTTACCCTCTTTAATGCAAGACTTGCCTATTGCATTGAGACGAGACATGTTCTTTCAACATGATGGCTGCCCAGCGCACTACAGAAGAAGTGTTCGAGCATGGTTGGACGAGAATTACCCAAACCAATGGATTGGAAGAGGCGGACCCATAGCATGGCCGGCGAGGAGCCCCGATTTAACGCCGATGGATTTTTATGTGTGGGGTCATATGAAAAGCCTAGTATACGACCAAATGACACCGATCGCAAATGTCGATATTCTAAGACAAAAAATTATTGATGCGGCTGAGGAAATGAGGCGGAACCTACGAACTTCTGTCGTGAAAAGTAATTTAAGAAAAAGAATGAGACTTTGTGTAAGAAATAGCGGCGGCCATGTAGAACATGAATTATAAAAATATTGCTAAAATTTTTGTCTTTTTTTTACGTATTTTAGCTACTTTTACCTCAAACTAAAAATGTACCCTCTCCTAACTTAACTGTTATTTGGGCAATGTTTTGCCTATTTAATAGCAAGTGTTATACCTTTTTGAATAGCTAAAGAGACGTAGAACTTTATAAAATTATTTGCAGAATAAGTTCCATACAATATTTTTTATTAAAAGCCTGTTAAAGTTAAGAACACTATTAGAAAATTCATAATGCTAACCGTTGTCGAGCAGTTTTTTAAGCTGTTAGTAGTAGGTTCAGTTTCTGTTGATCATTTTTATTAATGGACATGTCCTCTAACTACATACATCAAAAAAACCGACTCTAGGAGCTCTAATCCCAAAGAAAACGACTAAAAGCCAAAAAATAAAGGATTTTTAAAAATAATCTTTAAAATTTAATATTTATTATTTTTTTATAACGGTTCAGTTTCGGACATTTTATTTCAGAATGAAATTCATCGGAAATGACCTGAATAATAACATCCTTTAATATTCAGTACGACTTTCCTTGTAACCCTGTATAGTATATACTGGATGATATTTTTTACCGTCTCGAAATTTTTACAGGGTGTTCTGCCCATGAATATGAACAACTTTCAGTGTGGAACCAACTATGAGATCACGAAAAAAAAATCTACTGTTTCATACATTTTGGTCAAGTAGGTTTAAACTTTTCTACTATACAGCAGATTGTTTTTTCGTGATTTCAGAGTTGGTCCCATAGTGAAAGTTGTTCATATTCATGGGTAGAACACCCTGTAAACATTTCGACACTGTAAAAAAATCATTCAGTATATATACAACGAAGTTAAAAGGAAAACTATCACAGCTGAGTAGGCTTTGCAAGTTAAGGAGTAATAGTCGCGGCCACCTTACATTTGCAGTTGGAATGTATGAGAAAACATGTTTTTCAACTATAAAGTTAAGTTTATTCTTGGGATAAATTCATCAGAACTACAGAGCCCTTCATTGTGTGTAGTCCGACTCGCACTTGGCCGGTTTTTGTAATCTCGTTATGAGTCATAGTTCCTCCCACTCAGAAACTGTAACTCTTGACGGTGCCTTAAGAAGCAGACTGACTTAACAAAGTGCTTTAATCTTCCAACTTTTAACTGGTGTGTTTTTAAGAGAAGCGTCTCCCTTTAAGAGCTTTGCCGTGGCAGCTTTAAGTACCTATCTCCTAACTAGCATCAAGAAAACTTCGTTTTTCCTACTTATTTATGTACTTTTGTAAGGACATTGATGTCCGCTTTCTGAAGAATTCTTAAACAGAGTTTATTTTAAGAGCGTGTACGACGTACGGCATTTCATACAAACTTTCAAGTCCTTGTTTTTCGAAATGAATGAACCGATTTTAATGAAACTTCATACGCATAAGCAGGACACATAGGTCTAAGTTAGTTAAGAACATTTTAGAAATGTCGTATTTAAAAATAGATAATTGGAAATCTCTGTTTCTATGAAAATTTAAAGTCGGTTTAATTTAGCTGTAACACTATTTTTCGAAAATGTTCATAACTAACTTTTTAGACCTATGTATCTTGCTTATGCGTATGAAGTTTCATTGAAATCGGTTCATTCATTTTGAAAATCAAGGACTTGAAAGTTGGTATGAAATGCCATACGTTATAAACGCTCTTAAACTCTTTATAGCTATTGACATATATACATACATAAACTCACGCCTTCTTCCCATGGGGGTAAGCAGAAACTACAGAACGCCGTCTACTACGATCTTTACATACTCCTTTTGCCTCGTTTACATTCATACATTTGGTCATACACGCACGCCGGTTGCGAGTACTATGCACCTGACCTTTCTAAAGAACATCACCAATAAGATCACCTATATGCCTTCCTAGGGCGTCCTCTCCCGGCGTTTCCACTCACATCTGCCGTATAAATACCTTTTGTTAGTCGACTTTCATTCATCCTCTCAACATGACCAAAGCATCTCAGCATACTCTTTTCAATTTTTGTCACTACGTCTTCTTTTAAACCGCACCGTTGCCTTATCACCTCATTACTCAGTCTATCATTCATAGTCACACCCCACATGCTTCGCAAGGAACGCATTTCCACAGCATTTATTCTACTTTCATGCTTCTTTTGCCACACCCAACATTCACTTCCATACATAAGCGTAGGCACCAGCACACCATTGTGAACAGCCAGTCGGGCCTTTTTGGACATTAACTGGTTGGTCACAACCGCATGTATAGCACCATTCACTTTATTTCCCGTATTTACTATCCTTTCCACATCTTCATCAATTTTTTTCATCCCTTATAAAAAGACTCCCCAAATATACAAACTCACTTACTTGCTTCACGCTTTTATCATTTATTTTCCCATCACCATCGATGCGTCCTCTTCTCTTTCAAATACCATGACCTTCGTCTTATTCACATTTATATTCATCCCTTTTGTCTTATATGCTTCATCCATGAAGGTCACCATGTCTTGCAACTGTTCTGCTGACGATGCAAGTAGAACTTGATCATCTGCGTAGAGAAGGCATTTGACAAGCAAATCATTCATCCTCAATCCGCACTCACCCTCTTTCAAATTTGTCAGACAACTATCCATGTACAAGTTGAACAGCCATGGTGACGCTATACAACCCTGTCTAACACCCCTCGAGATGCAGAACCCGTCCGTGTATGCCCCATTAAATTTTATCCTAACACAAGCACTGGAATCCTTGTATTTATAAAGATTTCAGTGCCCGTACCAAGCGCCAGTCCACACCGTACACCGACAGTGTCAACCACAGTTCCTCCCTCCACACACTGTCATAGGCCTTCTCCAAGTCAACAAAAGCACAGTAGACTTTCTTGTGCTTTGCCAGATGTTTTTCGGGTATGCATCTTAAGGAGAGGATCTGATCCATACAGCCCATTCCCTCTCTAAATCCTGCCTGCACATCCCATATTTTCTCCTCTGTCACTCTTATCACTCTATTTATTAAAACCCTAATTAGCTATTGATTCGACAAAAATATCTATTTAAGCGAGTTCCTGCCTTAGGCTTGGTTTATAAACCCTCGATAGTAATTCACTCGACTTTTAAGCTAAATTCTTCCTTAACGAATTGTTCAGAAACACGATGTCGAACCAATAATTGCTAAGATCGAATGGATAATTTCCGTTTAAAAACCTCAGGAATCGGG
The DNA here is from genome assembly GCA_947568875.1 of Fissipunctia ypsillon. Taxonomy (NCBI): domain Eukaryota; kingdom Metazoa; phylum Arthropoda; class Insecta; order Lepidoptera; family Noctuidae; genus Fissipunctia; species Fissipunctia ypsillon. Next base: position 16,164,982 of record OX387660.1, on the reverse strand, counting down.
CATGAACGAGACACAATCATTGATTAGAAGTTTTATTATTATGACACCTACGGGCGTTTAGTGTCCGTTAATTCGTTAAAAGAGTCGAGAATTGATGTTGAAGTACTTGATTTTCATCACCATATCCAATTCTCCGGAGAAAGTTTTTATATTTTCATTTTACTATGTATAGTTTTCTAACTCAGTTGTCATTAGACTATAAAAAAGGACCAAAAACATCAAAATACACTTTGAGCCTACAAACACAATAACGTAGACTCTGATTTTTTATTTCTTAAATGGCATAAGACATAACATAACATTACTAAAATGTCAAAAGACAAAAAAGGTCGATCGCAGCTGGCATTTTGGTCTAGCAAATTAAAAACCAGAGTTTAGTTTAGGAAACGTGAATAAATAGCCACACTAATGGAGTCGCTGTTACTGAAATGTCGCCGCAAGAATTTCACAATAATACAAATAAAAAAGTAGCCTGAATAACGAGTAGGTAGGTACAGTCGATTACAAAATAGTTTCAACAAACTTTTATAAATAAATAAAAAAAAACGTTATCATTCAATAAAATGAGTATTCAAATACTTAACCCCTTATTTTATAAAAAAAATCATTGCCTTAAGAGACGTGTAAATCTCAGAAATGTATGGTTAAACAGTCGCTAATCATTACTTAACTTTAAATAAACGTCTAGTTTGAAAAAACATTGTTATGTAATAAACATATGTCCAGCCTTGGTCTAAGAACGTTTACAATAGAAAATAATAGAAATTATAGAATAGAAAATACATAGGTACTATAGCGGTAAAATAACTCGAATCCAGAAAGCAGTGCATTTTCTCACCCTCTAATACGTTAGCTACCTGTTATTTTATGTTTTTTTATGATACTTTCGCCTCTTCACGGCGGTGCCATAAACATACATCACGCGCCGAGCGACGTTTGGCATAGTATGGTTTTCATCGCCTTCGCTGAACTGATTTAGTAACCGAGATTTATTTACAGCATGACTAATGCCTGCTGTTTATGATCAATTAGCGTTTAAATCTTGTAAGAGCTGTGTTTTTTTGGTGAAAACTTTACTTTTTAAGATTGGTTGTACTTTTTTCCGTACGCGCTGTTTGTTTGCCGGAAACGTGGCTTAGAAAGCCAGTCTTTCTTGCAATAGAGCCTGTGTTTCGGCAAGTTCTTTTCCTAATCTCCTGTTTCCTTCATTTTAAAGCCAGATAATGTTTAACTATAATCTATTACTTACGATTTTGGTGTTAAGGTGCATAAGCTCGCGCTCGGTGACTCGGCGCCGCGCGGTCTCCATTTGCTGCTGACGGTACTGGTTGTACTTATACAGCAAATACATTCCGGGCAGGGCCAATACCACGAACGGTCGCATCAAGTTTGATGACGTAGGCGCGCGCTGCGGCATTTTCTTTTTAACATTATTTAATTTATCACACAGTTATGCACTTCTGCCTTCGACTGTACGCTGCGAAGCGATAAGGCTTGAAAACTCTTGTTGTAATTGAAACTTTATGACTTCAGTATTGAAGATCATTTTGATTGTTGCATTAACAGTTACAGTCACGCCACATTTTAATACTAAAGTTAAGTTAAATTTATTTATGGAAGATTTAATTTTATTAGTAACACTAAAACTATTGCTTATAAGCACTTTATATAGCGTCACTACGGGGTTTCTACGTTTTTTTAAACGGATTATTGCTTTAGTTATATACCTATTTATTTACACTGCGATGTTTTAGGACGTTACCGGCATGGCATCTGAAACAAACAGACAAAAAGTTAGTCAGTTATCTAAACTTCTAAACTATAATAATATTATATTATAAAGAGGTACCTAGAACTGTTTGTTTGTAAGAAGTAATCTCTGGGAGTACAGGGCCAACTACCACCTCATCAGCGGTGTTATATTTATTTTACTTCAGTGTGAGAGAGAGAAGGAGGTAAACGTCCTGCATAGCTTCGTCTCTTTGTCACATTGAAGTAAGATTAAAATAATACTGCTTAAGGTGAAAGCGCCAGGGTAGCCCGCGAAATTGAAAATTTCTTAAGCTTATTGCAATTTGCAGGTCAGCATTCACGCGACCATGCGCAAGCGCGCCGCGTCCTTGGTGCGCAGGGTAAGGGTTAGCCCCAACATTGTACTGGCGATGATTGCGGCAAGACTGGACTGCCCCTTCATCCGGCACTGTTCCAGCATACATGTTGCTGTACCAGTGCCGGAGAGAAGGTATTAATAATGATTTTATTAGATTATTTATTAGGTTGTATGTTGATTAAAATATGATTCGCGACCGTAACAAATATGTATTTACAGAATTATAATCATTAAAGTCATCAATACGACTTTCTAAGCCCAAGTAATTACTTGGGCTTAGAAAGTCGTATTGATGGCTTTGATGACTTTTAGTCGTATTGATGTCAGGATTATACTAACTTACGGAATTGTAGGTATTACTGATTCTAATGATTATAATTCTGTAAATACATATTTGTTACGGTCGCGAATTATACTTTAATCAACATACACCCAGACACAGCTGCAAATTGCAAAAATCTTAAGAAAATTGTAATTTCCCGAGCTACCTTAGCGCTTCCCCCTTAAGAGGTGGTGGTTGGCCCCTGATCCGATTACAAACATTCTTTCACTGATAGAAATCTACACCAATGCCGACATACGATATGTTTTATGGTATAGTTGAATTCCACGCGAACGGAAGTCGCGGGCACTAGCTGGTAGTGATTAATGTACCCCTATCTAAATGTACTTTTTTTTAGATAAAATTATAGCTAATTCTAATGTAGGTAATTAGCAGATATAGTGGTTTTTAAAATGAAAAATACTTATTTTATCAATGTTATTATCAGTGATAGGAATAGGTAGTGCTAATTTGCCTAAACTTCGAGGAAGGAAGTGACATAGAGTGGATAATACCTCCTCTAAAATCCCGGAATAATTTTAATAACGTGCAAAACCCGGGATTTAAAAACCACGAATTATTTATTGGACTTTATTTGTAGTTACAAATTATTGATTTGAAAAATCATAACATTTTTAGGGTTACACACACACACATTTATATCTGTAAGTTTTATGGTGTACATGGTAAAGAGTATTCTATCCTACTAATAATATTATAAACGCGAAAGTTTGTGAGGATGGATGGATGGATGTTTGTTACTCTTTCACGCAAAAACTACTGAACGGATTTTGGTGAAACTTTACAGTAATATAGCTTATACATCAGAATAACACATAGGGTACAATTTATAAAGATTTTGTGTGATTTGGCCATAATATAACGATAAGAATCAATTAAGTCGGAAAAATTCCTGCTTTTTGAGAGCTATCTTGGCGTGCGCTGCCTAAACCGTTAGAGTTACACGAAGATAATGTATCGTGGGAATGTTTGTCTTAAACAGTTCTAAATAAAAGTCCGCGACAGCATATATCTACCTTTTATGTAGAAGTCATTATATCCAAAATAGTGAGCCATAAATACATTTAAATTGGATACTTTTTTTACAATGCACATTTTAGAGTACTTAGTTAATTCTTATCAAAATTAATACATTAATCACTTTCTGTATTTAATGTAGATAAACTTTGTCTTTTACACTAAGCACTTTGGACAAATAGTTTAAAAGTTATCACGATAAGATTGAATTGGTGGAGCGCCATTAATGACTACTATGAGTCGGAGGCGCCGTCGTCGGCGCGCTGAGCGGGGGTGGAGGGGGTCCAGGCTATGACGCGCCATTTCCGAGTGCGCGACCCGAACGCGGACAGACGCGTGAGGGCAGACGTCGTTGACGGTTGTGTTCATTTTGCGATTTATTACGGAGTATATTTTAAGTAGAAAGATAGATTCGATTTTTTTTTGTTTAAGTATTTAATTATAGAAATTGTATTTTTAATTAGTTAGGTATAGGTTGTATTTTTAAGTATTATGTAAATAAATATTCGTTTTTGTTTTCATCAGATTATTACAATTGTTTATTTTTGGTTAGTTTAAGTTTTTATACAGTACTGACAATAATGCCGCGAAAGCGTAAGTCTAATGTTTCACAAAGCACTAATAAAGCTCGAGCTATGAAAATAGCTCGAGTTAACGAGACGTCTCAACAATGTGAACTGCGAAGGTTTGAGCAGGCGGTGCGGGAGGCGGTGCACAGAGCTACTGAGACACCAGAACAGTCCCAAGATCGGCGTCAACAACACGCTGAGTATCTGGTGTCTCAACGGGCTGCAGAAACACCAGAACAGTCCCAAGATCGGCGTCAACAACACGCTGAGTATCTGGTGTCTCAACGGGCTGCAGAAACACCACAACAGTTCCAAGATCGGCGTCAACAACACGCTGAGTATCTGGTGTCTCAACGGGCTGCTGAAACACCGGAACAGTCTCAAGATCGGCGTCAACAGCATGCTGAGTATCTGGTGTCTCAACGGGCTGCGGAGACACCAGAACAGTCACAAGCTCGACGTCAGCAGCAGGCGACTTACATGGCGTCCCAAAGAGCCACAGAAACCTTTGCAGCGGCTGAATCTCGCAGACGCGCTGTTGCTGACAGGGCAGCACAGCGACGTCAAACATTTTCACGAAACACGTGGGGGGTGTTTGGTAAAGCTGCATTTGAGTATGACGAGACTCTTGATTATGAAACTCACAAGCTTATAAAAATAGAAGCAATGAGCAAAGATTGCAGATTTTGCGGAGCTCTTAAGTGGAAAGAAGAAACAGCAGGTATGTGTTGTTCAGGCGGGAAAGTAGCCATTCCTTCTATAGACGAGCCAGTGGAACCTTTGAGAGAACTGTTCTCTAATGAAACAGACGAGTCTCGCCGTTTTCTGAGAAATATAAGAAAATACAATACGTGTTTTCATATGACTTCTTTTGGAGCAGATAAAATTGTCTCAATGCCAGGATTTTGCCCGACCTTCACAATACAAGGACAAGTATACCATCGAATCGGTTCTTTACTTCCTGCGGCCAGTATGGAACCACAATCATTACAAGTTTATTTCATGGGTGATGAAGAAGCCCAAGTCAATAGGCGTACTGTGTATGTGCAAGGCGTAGAAAGAAACATAGTTCAAAAATTACAACGAGTTCTACACGATCACAACATTTTGGTGCATGAATTTAAAACGGCTAGAGACAGAATTACCAATTACACTAATTTCAAAGTAGTGATCCACCCAGACCGTGTACCACGTGGTCAACATGAGAGACGGTTTAATGTCCCGACCACAAATGAAATAGCTGCCGTAATAGTTAGTAGTGAACAAACTACGTCTCGGGACATCGTTGTACAGGCGCACGATGGTATGCTCACTAGGGTTCCCGATACACACAGATATTATGACGCTCTCGAGTACCCAATTATTTTTTGGAAAGGACAAGAGGGGTACAGTATTGACATTCTGCAGATAAATCCAGTTACCAAACAGCCCATGCCAAACAAAAAGGTGTCCTGCAAAGATTTTTATGCCTATCACTTGATGGTCAGTCGTGGCGATTTTAATTTACTGCTTAGGTGTAGGCTCCTCCTTCATCAGTTTCTGGTAGACATGTATGTAAAGATGGAGAGTGAGCGCTTAAGGTTTATTTCTTTAAATCAAAAAAAATTGCGCGCAGAAAACTACATTCACTTGCAAGACGCGATAAGAAATGATGCGGATTCAGATCCAAATAACTTGGGTCAGATGGTGATTCTCCCGTCATCATTTGTAAATAGCCCGAGATATCTACATGAATATACGCAGGATGCGTTTACATACGTGCGTAATTACGGGAGGCCTGATTTATTTATTACAATGACATGTAACCCCGCCTGGCCAGAAATCACCGAAGAGCTTATGCCTGGTCAAAATTCAACGGACAGGCATGACTTAACAGCCAGAGTATTTAAAATAAAAGTACAGAAGTTGGTTGCTCTACTTACAAAAGGTAACATATTTGGTGACATGCAGTGCTTCATGTACTCGATCGAGTGGCAAAAACGAGGTTTGCCTCACGTGCACTTACTGCTGTGGTTGAAGGAAAAATTACGCCCCAACCAAATTGACGAAGTCATATGTGCTGAGATACCAAATCCGGAAACCGATCAAAAGCTCTATGATACGGTAACCAAGAATATGATTCACGGGCCCTGTGGTGCACTAAATTCTTCATCACCATGCATGAAGGAAGGTAAATGTACCAAAAAATATCCGAGGAAGCTTTTAAAAGATACTCAAACCAATGACAAAGGCTATCCTCTGTACAGGCGCAGAGCACCGGAGGATGGCGGCCGCACGACTATTCTAAAAACCCGAGGAGGAACACGGGAAATATTGGTGGACAATAGTTGGGTGGTCCCATATTCTCCCCTCCTGTCTAAAATTTTTAATTCCCATATAAATGTAGAATTTTGTAATACGGTGCAGGCGATAAAATATATTTGTAAATATATTAACAAAGGTAGCGACCAGGCTATTTTTAACATCCGCCAGCAAGGGAATGTAAACATTGACCCGAGAGATGAGGTGCAAACATTTAGAGCCGGCCGATATGTTAGTAGCAACGAAGCAGCGTGGCGGATCTTGGGTCTGCCTCTGCACGAGAGACACCCAACAGTCACTCATCTCGCGATTCATTTACCCAATGGTGAGAGGGTTTATTTTACTGAAAATAATTTTAGAGAGAGGTTAGCAGCACCACCTAAAACGACACTAACTGCTTTTTTCCTGTTGTGCCAAAATGACGCATTTGCAAAAACATTATTTTACGTTGACGTACCTCGCTACTATACTTGGAATGCAGCGCGGAAGGAATGGAAACGTCGTTTACAAGGAACACCTGTCGACGACTGGCCAGGTGTGAAGGCAGGAGACGCTCTTGGCCGCATTTACACTGTGCACGTTAGCAACTTTGAATGTTATTGTTTGCGATTGCTGCTGAATGTAATAAGGGGTCCCACCAACTTCTTGGCTTTAAAAACAGTTGACGGCCAAGAACTTGCAACTTTTCGACAGGTGTGTGAGAAGATGGGGTTGTTGGAAGATGATAACCACTGGGACGCCACTATCGAAGAGGCCGTGCTGTGTCGCTCACCGGCGCAAGTAAGAGAGCTATTTGCCATATTGATATGCACTTGCGGTTTATCCAATCCTCTGCAACTATGGGACAAGTACAAAACTGCTTTATCAGAGGACATCATGCACAGATTTGAAAGAATGGATCAAGTCAACGATGATCTTTGTTTCAATGAGGCATTGTGGCTTATCGAGAACAAAATAATTTCAATTTCCGGAAAGAAATTGTCCGATTTTGGTATGCCCACACCACGGCGTAGAGGAGAGCTGTCAAACGATTTGATCAGAGAGCTAAGCTATGATACCACCATATTAGACGCTCAAGTATGCGAAACTGAGCCACATCTGCTACCCGAGCAAAAAGAGATTTATGACAAAATATTACGACGAGTTGAGATTGGTGAAGGCGGGGTATTTTTCCTTGATGCCCCGGGTGGGACAGGCAAAACTTTTTTACTTAATTTGCTTCTAGCAAAAATTCGCAGGGACCATAATGTTGCTTTAGCTGTGGCTTCCTCTGGAATTGCTGCAACATTGCTAAGCGGTGGACGGACGGCACATTCGGTCTTTAAATTACCTCTTAATCTGGCGAGCGAAGAAACCCCAACGTGCAACATCAGTAAGAGCAGCGCCCGTGGCATCCTGTTGCAACAGTGCAAGCTGATCGTGTGGGACGAGTGCACTATGTCACACAAACGCGCCATCGAAGCTCTTGATCGCTGTCTACAAGACATTCACAGCAATCAAACGTTAATGGGTGGTGTAGTGGTTTTACTGGCTGGGGATTTTAGGCAGACTTTGCCTGTCATCGAGCGAGGCACTCCAGCAGACGAAATTAATGCATGTCTGAAAGCATCATATGTGTGGACCAAAGTTCAAAAGCTGCATCTCACCACTAACATGCGTGTCCAGTTATTCAGTGATGTGGAGTCGGGCGCGTACGCTGAGAAACTGCTCGAGATAGGTGATGGTCGATTAGATACTGACGAAGAAGGTATGGTTCTATTCACCAACCAATTTTGTCATGTTGTGGATTCGGAAGACGCGCTTATTGCGCAAGTTTTTCCAAATTTGCAACAAAACATCCAGGATGAGAATTGGCTGTGTGAAAGAACCATATTAGCACCAAAAAATGAGACTGTTACGAAAATTAATAAAAAAATCTTGGACGAAATAACTAGCGATACATCAACGTACAACTCCATCGACACAGTCATGTCATCCGACGACTGTACGAGCTACCCCGTGGAGTTTCTAAACTCTTTAGAGCTATCCGGGGTGCCATCCCATAAGCTGGAATTAAAGGTAGGTATACCCGTTTTGTTAATGCGCAACTTGGACGCACCGAGATTATGCAACGGTATACCCGTTTTGTTAATGCGCAACTTGGACGCACCGAGATTATGCAACGGTACTAGATTGCGAGTCACTGAACTAGGGAGGCACATTGTGAAGGCCACAATTTTAACTGGAGAAGCTAAGGGAGACAATGTACTTATACCACGCATACCAATAATACCCAATAACTTACCTTTTAATTTTAAACGTCTGCAGTTCCCATTAAAGGTTGCATTTTCAATGACAATCAATAAATCGCAAGGTCAAACATTAAAGGTAGCAGGGATACATTTGGGCGCGCCATGTTTTTCCCACGGTCAGCTCTACGTAGCTTGCTCACGGGTTTCTTATTCGCAAAATCTGCATGTTTTCGCTGAACGAAAAAAATCATGTAATATAGTTTACAGGAGTATATTGCAGTAAGTAGAACCATCAAAACTTATCGATAATTACCTATGTACTTTTAGTTTTTATTGTTTACTGCTACTGTTCGTCAAGTGAAACTGCTTTAACAAGTAATCCACTTCAATAATAATGGTATGCATACTAATCCATACCCGACATTATAAAAACGAAAGTAACTTCTGTCTGTCTGTCCGTTAGTCTATCTGTGTGAATGTATGTTTCACGGTTAATCTGCTGAACCGTTTGTGATGAAATTTGATATGGATAGTCTGAAGCCTGGGGAAGGACATAGGCTACTTTTTATCAACACACTACGCGGGCGAAGCCGCGGGCGGAAGCTAGTCTATCTATAAATAAAGTCCAATAAATAATTCGTGGTTTTTAAATCCCGTGAATAGAATAGAATATTCTTTATTGTACAGTCGACTACAAAGAGATGTATACCCCCATAAGTTACAAATACATGTACCCATTGAAAGAAGTGTGCATACTTCGTTACTAATAACTATACACATGATATATGACGATTATATGTGTTCACTCAATGTGCCAAATTTATGTATACAGCAAAATGGACACTGTAATGTGTACGCTCTGAAACGAATGAATGTGTTCGTCTTTGGTTACTATGATATGTATACAAGCGGACATTCCAATTTTAAATTTCAAAAATTCTGTCAAAACCAATGGAAACTCTTTAGATGGTTTAATAGGTATTAGCTTCTTTGTGTTCTATGATGACACTTATAAATGTCAAAATATAAATACTCCGTAATAAATAATAGTTCCTCATATCCATCATCTTAACAAGAACACGTCCACGATTTGTGGGATTATTATCATGGGTCGAACTTTTGGGAGAATGCTGCAAATTCTTTGCGAACTCTTTTGCAAGACATAATCAATGCTAATGGAGGGTATACAAAATATTGAACAAGTTTTATATTTTTTGCCAAAATTTGAAGTAGATCTACTATTGTTATAAGTAAAAGAATATTATAGATAGTTGTGTTATTAATAGCAAGATAAGTTTAAATAAATGAGTTTTATGATTCAATAGTTTCTTTTTACGAGAAGATTGTAAAATAATGGAAATATGTAGCGAAAATAATTTGTAGTCAATTTCGATAAACAAACGACAAGCCAACAGCGTCATGCAGGTGTCGTGGCCTGATCTTAGAAATAATCATTACATGAAGTGTTCGACCATTTCATGAAATGGTTGTATTTCATGAAATGGCCAACTAAAATTGACCATATCGTTTAAACGTCAACGTTTAATGATATGTCAGTCGCCCCCTATTACATGGGACTTAAACATAACTGGCGAAATGTGGGTGTACTATAGGTACATCTCTGCCCAACCCTTCGGGGAAGGCGTGATGTTATGTTATGTTCATGAAATTATCAATTCTAAGATCTGGTCACGACACATGTACGAAATGAAGGAGAAAACAGGTATTTCCGTACTATTCTAAAATTTGAAAATGGAGTGTCAGACCTGTATACATATCATTGTAACCAAAGACGAACACATTAATTCGTTTCAAAGCGTACACATTACAGTGTCTTTCTTGCTGTATACATCAATTTGGCACATTTAATTGAAACATAAATCTGTCAGACATCGTGTCTACAAGTATTTGTAACAAAAAATGACAACATCATCAAAGGATATATAGTTTTGTAACTTTCAAAGGTATACATCTCTTTGTAGTCGACTGTACACCATAAAAATTACAGATATAAATGTAGAAATTTTACATATAGGGTGACAGAATGGGCCCGTGATTTAAGCGTCATTAAAATTATTCCGGGATTTTAGAGGAGGTATTATCCACTCTATGTTACTTCCTTCCTCGAAGTTTAGGCAAATTAGCACTACCTATTCCTATCACTGGTTATTATAAAGAAAGATAAGCTACGTTCATACTGAGCGGAGCTCAGATAGCGTTGCATTGTTATTATTACAAATGTATTTACATACTAGCTTCCGCCCGCGGCTTCGCCCGCGTAGTGTGTTGATAAAAAGTAGCCTATGTCCTTCCCCAGGCTTCAGACTATCCATATCAAATTTCATCACAAACGGTTCAGCAGATTAACCGTGAAACATACATTCACACAGATAGACTAACGGACAGACAGACAGAAGTTACTTTCGTTTTTATAATGTCGGGTATGGATTAGTATGCATACCATTATTATTGAAGTGGATTACTTGTTAAAGCAGTTTCACTTGACGAACAGTAGCAGTAAACAATAAAAACTAAAAGTACATAGGTAATTATCGATAAGTTTTGATGGTTCTACTTACTGCAATATACTCCTGTAAACTATATTACATGATTTTTTTCGTTCAGCGAAAACATGCAGATTTTGCGAATAAGAAACCCGTGAGCAAGCTACGTAGAGCTGACCGTGGGAAAAACATGGCGCGCCCAAATGTATCCCTGCTACCTTTAATGTTTGACCTTGCGATTTATTGATTGTCATTGAAAATGCAACCTTTAATGGGAACTGCAGACGTTTAAAATTAAAAGGTAAGTTATTGGGTATTATTGGTATGCGTGGTATAAGTACATTGTCTCCCTTAGCTTCTCCAGTTAAAATTGTGGCCTTCACAATGTGCCTCCCTAGTTCAGTGACTCGCAATCTAGTACCGTTGCATAATCTCGGTGCGTCCAAGTTGCGCATTAACAAAACGGGTATACCGTTGCATAATCTCGGTGCGTCCAAGTTGCGCATTAACAAAACGGGTATACCTACCTTTAATTCCAGCTTATGGGATGGCACCCCGGATAGCTCTAAAGAGTTTAGAAACTCCACGGGGTAGCTCGTACAGTCGTCGGATGACATGACTGTGTCGATGGAGTTGTACGTTGATGTATCGCTAGTTATTTCGTCCAAGATTTTTTTATTAATTTTCGTAACAGTCTCATTTTTTGGTGCTAATATGGTTCTTTCACACAGCCAATTCTCATCCTGGATGTTTTGTTGCAAATTTGGAAAAACTTGCGCAATAAGCGCGTCTTCCGAATCCACAACATGACAAAATTGGTTGGTGAATAGAACCATACCTTCTTCGTCAGTATCTAATCGACCATCACCTATCTCGAGCAGTTTCTCAGCGTACGCGCCCGACTCCACATCACTGAATAACTGGACACGCATGTTAGTGGTGAGATGCAGCTTTTGAACTTTGGTCCACACATATGATGCTTTCAGACATGCATTAATTTCGTCTGCTGGAGTGCCTCGCTCGATGACAGGCAAAGTCTGCCTAAAATCCCCAGCCAGTAAAACCACTACACCACCCATTAACGTTTGATTGCTGTGAATGTCTTGTAGACAGCGATCAAGAGCTTCGATGGCGCGTTTGTGTGACATAGTGCACTCGTCCCACACGATCAGCTTGCACTGTTGCAACAGGATGCCACGGGCGCTGCTCTTACTGATGTTGCACGTTGGGGTTTCTTCGCTCGCCAGATTAAGAGGTAATTTAAAGACCGAATGTGCCGTCCGTCCACCGCTTAGCAATGTTGCAGCAATTCCAGAGGAAGCCACAGCTAAAGCAACATTATGGTCCCTGCGAATTTTTGCTAGAAGCAAATTAAGTAAAAAAGTTTTGCCTGTCCCACCCGGGGCATCAAGGAAAAATACCCCGCCTTCACCAATCTCAACTCGTCGTAATATTTTGTCATAAATCTCTTTTTGCTCGGGTAGCAGATGTGGCTCAGTTTCGCATACTTGAGCGTCTAATATGGTGGTATCATAGCTTAGCTCTCTGATCAAATCGTTTGACAGCTCTCCTCTACGCCGTGGTGTGGGCATACCAAAATCGGACAATTTCTTTCCGGAAATTGAAATTATTTTGTTCTCGATAAGCCACAATGCCTCATTGAAACAAAGATCATCGTTGACTTGATCCATTCTTTCAAATCTGTGCATGATGTCCTCTGATAAAGCAGTTTTGTACTTGTCCCATAGTTGCAGAGGATTGGATAAACCGCAAGTGCATATCAATATGGCAAATAGCTCTCTTACTTGCGCCGGTGAGCGACACAGCACGGCCTCTTCGATAGTGGCGTCCCAGTGGTTATCATCTTCCAACAACCCCATCTTCTCACACACCTGTCGAAAAGTTGCAAGTTCTTGGCCGTCAACTGTTTTTAAAGCCAAGAAGTTGGTGGGACCCCTTATTACATTCAGCAGCAATCGCAAACAATAACATTCAAAGTTGCTAACGTGCACAGTGTAAATGCGGCCAAGAGCGTCTCCTGCCTTCACACCTGGCCAGTCGTCGACAGGTGTTCCTTGTAAACGACGTTTCCATTCCTTCCGCGCTGCATTCCAAGTATAGTAGCGAGGTACGTCAACGTAAAATAATGTTTTTGCAAATGCGTCATTTTGGCACAACAGGAAAAAAGCAGTTAGTGTCGTTTTAGGTGGTGCTGCTAACCTCTCTCTAAAATTATTTTCAGTAAAATAAACCCTCTCACCATTGGGTAAATGAATCGCGAGATGAGTGACTGTTGGGTGTCTCTCGTGCAGAGGCAGACCCAAGATCCGCCACGCTGCTTCGTTGCTACTAACATATCGGCCGGCTCTAAATGTTTGCACCTCATCTCTCGGGTCAATGTTTACATTCCCTTGCTGGCGGATGTTAAAAATAGCCTGGTCGCTACCTTTGTTAATATATTTACAAATATATTTTATCGCCTGCACCGTATTACAAAATTCTACATTTATATGGGAATTAAAAATTTTAGACAGGAGGGGAGAATATGGGACCACCCAACTATTGTCCACCAATATTTCCCGTGTTCCTCCTCGGGTTTTTAGAATAGTCGTGCGGCCGCCATCCTCCGGTGCTCTGCGCCTGTACAGAGGATAGCCTTTGTCATTGGTTTGAGTATCTTTTAAAAGCTTCCTCGGATATTTTTTGGTACATTTACCTTCCTTCATGCATGGTGATGAAGAATTTAGTGCACCACAGGGCCCGTGAATCATATTCTTGGTTACCGTATCATAGAGCTTTTGATCGGTTTCCGGATTTGGTATCTCAGCACATATGACTTCGTCAATTTGGTTGGGGCGTAATTTTTCCTTCAACCACAGCAGTAAGTGCACGTGAGGCAAACCTCGTTTTTGCCACTCGATCGAGTACATGAAGCACTGCATGTCACCAAATATGTTACCTTTTGTAAGTAGAGCAACCAACTTCTGTACTTTTATTTTAAATACTCTGGCTGTTAAGTCATGCCTGTCCGTTGAATTTTGACCAGGCATAAGCTCTTCGGTGATTTCTGGCCAGGCGGGGTTACATGTCATTGTAATAAATAAATCAGGCCTCCCGTAATTACGCACGTATGTAAACGCATCCTGCGTATATTCATGTAGATATCTCGGGCTATTTACAAATGATGACGGGAGAATCACCATCTGACCCAAGTTATTTGGATCTGAATCCGCATCATTTCTTATCGCGTCTTGCAAGTGAATGTAGTTTTCTGCGCGCAATTTTTTTTGATTTAAAGAAATAAACCTTAAGCGCTCACTCTCCATCTTTACATACATGTCTACCAGAAACTGATGAAGGAGGAGCCTACACCTAAGCAGTAAATTAAAATCGCCACGACTGACCATCAAGTGATAGGCATAAAAATCTTTGCAGGACACCTTTTTGTTTGGCATGGGCTGTTTGGTAACTGGATTTATCTGCAGAATGTCAATACTGTACCCCTCTTGTCCTTTCCAAAAAATAATTGGGTACTCGAGAGCGTCATAATATCTGTGTGTATCGGGAACCCTAGTGAGCATACCATCGTGCGCCTGTACAACGATGTCCCGAGACGTAGTTTGTTCACTACTAACTATTACGGCAGCTATTTCATTTGTGGTCGGGACATTAAACCGTCTCTCATGTTGACCACGTGGTACACGGTCTGGGTGGATCACTACTTTGAAATTAGTGTAATTGGTAATTCTGTCTCTAGCCGTTTTAAATTCATGCACCAAAATGTTGTGATCGTGTAGAACTCGTTGTAATTTTTGAACTATGTTTCTTTCTACGCCTTGCACATACACAGTACGCCTATTGACTTGGGCTTCTTCATCACCCATGAAATAAACTTGTAATGATTGTGGTTCCATACTGGCCGCAGGAAGTAAAGAACCGATTCGATGGTATACTTGTCCTTGTATTGTGAAGGTCGGGCAAAATCCTGGCATTGAGACAATTTTATCTGCTCCAAAAGAAGTCATATGAAAACACGTATTGTATTTTCTTATATTTCTCAGAAAACGGCGAGACTCGTCTGTTTCATTAGAGAACAGTTCTCTCAAAGGTTCCACTGGCTCGTCTATAGAAGGAATGGCTACTTTCCCGCCTGAACAACACATACCTGCTGTTTCTTCTTTCCACTTAAGAGCTCCGCAAAATCTGCAATCTTTGCTCATTGCTTCTATTTTTATAAGCTTGTGAGTTTCATAATCAAGAGTCTCGTCATACTCAAATGCAGCTTTACCAAACACCCCCCACGTGTTTCGTGAAAATGTTTGACGTCGCTGTGCTGCCCTGTCAGCAACAGCGCGTCTGCGAGATTCAGCCGCTGCAAAGGTTTCTGTGGCTCTTTGGGACGCCATGTAAGTCGCCTGCTGCTGACGTCGAGCTTGTGACTGTTCTGGTGTCTCCGCAGCCCGTTGAGACACCAGATACTCAGCATGCTGTTGACGCCGATCTTGAGACTGTTCCGGTGTTTCAGCAGCCCGTTGAGACACCAGATACTCAGCGTGTTGTTGACGCCGATCTTGGAACTGTTGTGGTGTTTCTGCAGCCCGTTGAGACACCAGATACTCAGCGTGTTGTTGACGCCGATCTTGGGACTGTTCTGGTGTTTCTGCAGCCCGTTGAGACACCAGATACTCAGCGTGTTGTTGACGCCGATCTTGGGACTGTTCTGGTGTCTCAGTAGCTCTGTGCACCGCCTCCCGCACCGCCTGCTCAAACCTTCGCAGTTCACATTGTTGAGACGTCTCGTTAACTCGAGCTATTTTCATAGCTCGAGCTTTATTAGTGCTTTGTGAAACATTAGACTTACGCTTTCGCGGCATTATTGTCAGTACTGTATAAAAACTTAAACTAACCAAAAATAAACAATTGTAATAATCTGATGAAAACAAAAACGAATATTTATTTACATAATACTTAAAAATACAACCTATACCTAACTAATTAAAAATACAATTTCTATAATTAAATACTTAAACAAAAAAAAATCGAATCTATCTTTCTACTTAAAATATACTCCGTAATAAATCGCAAAATGAACACAACCGTCAACGACGTCTGCCCTCACGCGTCTGTCCGCGTTCGGGTCGCGCACTCGGAAATGGCGCGTCATAGCCTGGACCCCCTCCACCCCCGCTCAGCGCGCCGACGACGGCGCCTCCGACTCATAGTAGTCATTAATGGCGCTCCACCAATTCAATCTTATCGTGATAACTTTTAAACTATTTGTCCAAAGTGCTTAGTGTAAAAGACAAAGTTTATCTACATTAAATACAGAAAGTGATTAATGTATTAATTTTGATAAGAATTAACTAAGTACTCTAAAATGTGCATTGTAAAAAAAGTATCCAATTTAAATGTATTTATGGCTCACTATTTTGGATATAATGACTTCTACATAAAAGGTAGATATATGCTGTCGCGGACTTTTATTTAGAACTGTTTAAGACAAACATTCCCACGATACATTATCTTCGTGTAACTCTAACGGTTTAGGCAGCGCACGCCAAGATAGCTCTCAAAAAGCAGGAATTTTTCCGACTTAATTGATTCTTATCGTTATATTATGGCCAAATCACACAAAATCTTTATAAATTGTACCCTATGTGTTATTCTGATGTATAAGCTATATTACTGTAAAGTTTCACCAAAATCCGTTCAGTAGTTTTTGCGTGAAAGAGTAACAAACATCCATCCATCCATCCTCACAAACTTTCGCGTTTATAATATTAGTAGGATGGGTGTATAATAGTTTTCAACTACGACTGCGATCGATAATACGAAACGTATGATACAGAAAGAGATAGCTATCTGTAGTGTGTTGCGCTTGACACGCTTCGTTTCGCTCGCTGCTATTAGCCGACTAAATCAACTTACAACAATTATCTGAATTTGACTACAACAATTTGCGCGCGCTAATGCGATATCTACCTCTTTATTTAAATATCGTTGTATTTTATGATAATTTTTTTTTGGAATCTTCAGAATATTTTGCTACTGGATTTTTCTGAAATAACGAGAATCTGAGTCATTTTACCTATCCCAAACATTATAGCACCATTAATGTCATCTAAAGAATTTTCCCGAAGAGGAAAATAATGTCTTTCTTCATTTGCCATTATAATATCAAACACAAGAATTTAACAAAGAATTTTCTTAACAAAAGAACTAAGTTTCATATGTTAAGTAAACATCGTCATCACATATTTCAGGGCACGTAAAAAGAGCGGTGGAACAAACATGTGCATACATTAGAGGCTCGGCCTTCCGCATGCCTGCATACTGTTTCACTAATTAAAACATACTAGGTACACAAATAACACACTAAGTATGTATAAGACTCTGAAATTATACAAAAAAAAACAGCTGTTCCCTACATTTTGACGAGTTATGCGAACATAAATGTAGGGAACCGCAGATTTTTTTTTTCGCGATTTCAGGTTTGGTCCCATAGTAAAAGTTGTTCATAATGATGAGTACAATGACCCCTTAAGAGGTTGTGCGTTATTTATGTTACACCTTGTATAAGCTGGTTGAATTAATTGGAAAATCTTTCAGAAGATTGATATAAATCAGGGGCGTAGCCTTCATACAACCCGATTCCTATCGGCTTCCCTTTGGGACAACCACTCTTCTTAATGTCTACTAATGCCAAATAATATGGTAGGTACGCCTTTTTTTTGGGTGGGAAATCATCAAATGACTTCTCCCGCTCTGGGCGGAGCGGGAGGGCGTGTCAGATTTTTATTGACTAAAACCCTCCCGTGTTCCTTTAGTTGCCTGTGCCAGGGGCCACGGTAACTCTTTCGAACATCCCGCGGCTCTGGCTGAATATGGTACATCTGTGTCTGTAACTGTGTATCACATCACATTACATAATAATCATATTTAATACCAGTGTACTTCATATGATTAAAAACCTAGAGTTTTTGTCTGAGTTTATGAGAACTGAACAATTTTTGTCTTCGACTTCCGTCTAATGATAATTGTAGCTGCGCTACTGATATAGGTACAGAAACCTTTTGAGTATGAACAAAAACGAAAGGATTAATTACTATGAAATATCGAACAAAAAAAAATCTTCCTGTCACAATCTGCTTTTGTTTCTTAAAAAAGCACACTTTAGAGTAGTATAAGTAGATTTTTTAGCTTAATATTTTAATTGTATTAAAAATTGCAATTTTCACTTTTCAGAGTTCCACTGTATGTTCATATTTATTTATTAGGTCTACCAATGATTGGTTACCCTAACATCTTATCTTATCTATTATTTGTCCAGCCCCTGCAATATTTTCAATGAATTCAAAAACAGCCTTTATACACTCGCAAGCAACCAAATCGACTCAACCCCATACAACCCGGGGGCCAACCACCACCTCTTAAAGCAGTATTATTTTAATGTTACTTCGGTGTGAGAAATAGATGGAGCTATACAGGACGTCTAGCTCTATCTCTTTCCCACACTCAGGTAAGATTACAATAAGTGGTCTAGCTCCAGTGCATACAAAGTAGTTATTTTTTTCAAAAATTCCTTGTCCCATTTATGAACAAGATATTTTTTAAAGCCTACTGTTTCAGCTGTAAGATGGTACATACCATAAGTATTAAAATCGGTTTAGATGTTTTCGAGTAATTGCTATTTGAGTCGAAATGCATGATTAGGAGTTGAGTCGATATGGTTGCTCGCAAGTGTACGCCGGTTCTGTTTATCGATGAAATATTACGCACTGCTAGAGAGCATCAAAGTAAATTCTATAAAATAAATTGCATTTTCTAAAAGCAGTCGTTGAAATAATAGTGTACGGGGAAGGATTGGCTCTGCGGTCGGTCAACCAGCTTCAAGTGTAGGTATTTAAGCTGCTAAGAGTTACCAAATACGAGTCAGGCAATACTTTTGTTCTGGGAGAACCTTTCAACTTTAGAAGTAGATCGCGATATTTGGCGATCATAGTTGGATATCTAAGAAGATTGTGGTCTCATAGATAGTTCTTTTTACGACAAATGACGTCAAAAGATTGGGCAGCACATCAGCTACAATCTGAATCTGTCCGAAAAGCTTTGTAATAGGAATGATGCCTAAAAATTTTGTTTTGTCCATCAGGTAGATTAGTAAAAAATATTGGACACGTATTTTTTTTTTACGTAATCAAAATATTTCGGCGATACGTTGAGTTAAAATTTGGCATGACGTTGCTATATTTTATACTTAGTTGTGACGTAGCGAGTCCCCACTTCCCAACTTTTAAATGCGTTTTGTCTAAGTAATGTTTTATTAATCATCATTCCTATTATGGCATTGATATATGTAACTGTTCAATGAGGTTTTGGTATGGAAACCTATTAGGTACTCGGAAGAGAACGTTTTCAGGCTGACAATATCTAAGTTTCCAAGAAGCTTAACCCCATAAATAAAGCTTAATAAATAGTACCTCATTATATTTGCAAACTACCACAAAAATACTCAATAATTTTAAATTACGGTCCACAATGTACCAGGCAATCATAAATTGGTGGAAGTATTCGATAATATAGCGAAAGCGATGCTGTCCCGAAACACGCTAATAAGCGTGGGACGCCAATGAGCCGATTGATGGCTTCCTCCAGGGAGCAATGTGGCCAGTGTAACAGGTTATTTTCCTCGTATCGACAGCTATAAATGTTCGTAATACGGTATTTAATAGCGTATCGGTTTAATCGGAGAAAATGGCCGGTATTATGAGGCGTTGATGGTGATTGGAACACGGGAGAGAAAAAGTTTACGTTTATAGGAACTAACATTGTTTATTTTGACTAATTTTACCTATTATCATCATCATCAACATTTCAGCCGAAAGACGTCCACTGCTGGACATAGGGCTCCCCCAAGCACCGCCACTTCGACGGGTTATTTGCATCCCGCATCCAGCGGATTCCTGCAGCCTTCATAAGGTCATCGGTTTACCTTGTGGGACGCCTTCCAAAGCTACGTCTTCCGGTACGCAGTCGCCACTCCATAACCTTTCAGCTCCATCGATCATCTGTTCAGCGTGCAATGTGCCCTGCCCACTTACCTACTATAATTATTATAAATCCTTGAATGACCATCGTATCTTGTGCTTGAATCAGTGAGTGGAATAAAAGCATTTTAGCAGTTCTTAACGCACTATTTCGTAAGCCGTGAGACGGCTTTGACAAGGTAGCACAATAGGTTTAAGCTCTTTACATATAACCTAATTACACGTTTTCAGCCTAGGGTCAATTCATGACCCAGTTGCGGGATGTTCGAAAGAGTTACCGTGGCCCCGGCACAGGCAACAGAAGGAACACGGGTGGGTTTTAGTCAGTAAAAGTCTGACACGCCCTCCCGCTCCGCCCAGAGCGGGAGAAGTCATTTGATGATTTCCCATCCACAAAAAAAAGGGCCAATTCATGACCCTAGGTGACCGAGACGGGACGCTGCGCTTAATTTTTAAGATACCGACACAATATCGATCTTATTTACTACACGAAGTAAGAAAGAAAATACATTTATTTGACCCAGTTTAAGGCACAGAAAATTCACACAAAAACAAAAAACAAAAAAAAACTTAAAATAGTATTGTGTCCCCCACGGCTGCGCCAAATAAGCCCAGTTCAGCATAAATCACACGTGCCTGGCGCTGGAAAAGGTACTACCATTTCAGTGCGGGCGTGAACGCGTGTCCAAGTACGCTGAGATGCGCTGTGCTGCACAGCGCGACATACCTTAATGTGTAGTAAATAAGTTCGATTTTGTATTGTGATTTAAAAAAGCGCGTGCAGCTTCGGATCGCTTTACATCTCGGTGTGAATTGACCCCTACTAGCCTCCACGGTAAGTCTGGCACATCCAAGGGCCCAGGTTAAGTAGTCGGCAAGCAACCAACCTTGCCGATTAAGTGTTGATTTCGCCAATTAAACTGAACGCGATCAGCATTTCTAAACCACTTTCAAGAGCTGTCAGTGTCAATATTCCATAACAATTTTGACACTGACAGGTTCACATGTGCTGAACGCGTTCAGTTTCATTGGTGAATTTCACCCTAAGTGTCGGTTACAGGAAATCATTTTTTCACTGACTGAAGAAACTCTCGAGCTAGTCAGACGTTTTTTTTTTCGTGACTACTACTTTCAGTTTTCTATATAAACTTATGCAAAACCCATAACACTTTTTCCTTTATCCGACCCTTAAACCTTTTCGCCACTACACGAGCCATGCCATTGTCGTATCTAGGTGGTGCACGCACGACATAAGACGAACAAAGGAATCAGTTTTTATTATTCAGTATTTTATAGTGGTACATTCAACCGCATATCAGTGGTAACACTTGCACTGTGAAACTCCGCCTTACTGTTTTGACATACAGGGGTTATCAATGTCAATTTGCAACTGATGTGCGGCTGACTATACAACTATAGAGGGGTGCCGCATTTAGAAGTTTCGTGCCACGAAGTCGTATACAACAAGATTCAACAGGGTGTCAAACTGCAAACATTATGAGACGGAAGTGAGGAAAATGGTGGCCACAGCAAGGTTGTTATTTAATACAATTGGTTTAAATATAGGTTACTGTTTACTGAAATCAAGTCAAAAGTGAAAAGATCCATATTTATTTTGTTATGTTTTTTTCTGGTATTCAGCTGCATCCGGTTAGACTGGAAGCCGACCCTAACATAGTTGGGAAAAGGCTAGGCAGATGATGATAGTTTTATACAAACACTTTTACACCACACCACTTTTACTTTTTTTTTTCCACTTTTTTTTTTTTTGTCATCTTTTAAACCGACTTCAAAAAAGGAGGCGGTTATATGCTTGTCTGTATGTATTTGTTTTTTTATTCTTTATGTGTCTTCATCGATATTTTCGTTCGATTCTATTTCGATTTTGAAAATTATTTTTTGATTTGGTAGAGGAAGCTTGCACGGTGGTCCCTTATGAATTTTATTAATTTTGCTTGGGTAATTTTTGAGTTAGTTTCGATAATACGTATTTAATCCTCTTTGTGTTGATACACAGGAACACACAGTGACAGGAAGTATTATAACATCATCAATCTTGATGATGTTATACATGTTATCTTGATGTTGTTTACATAGCAAGTAATCCGAGTTGGGGTAGGTAAATAACTAAAAAATGAAAAATAAAACTTTTTTACAAAAAAAAAACAACCGACTTCCAAAAAAAACACTACAAAGTAAAAAATAAATTTAATTTCGGAAGTCGGTGTCTTTGGATCTGTATTCTAGTTTTTTGGCCACCGATTTCCCAAATTAAAGTTATTTTTCACTTTGCAGTGTTTTTTTAAAGTCGGTTGGTTTTTTTTTCTAAAAACTACATAGATGAGGTCGGTGTTTCTTATCCGACTACTCTGAGGAGAAACACCGAAATAAGCTCAGAGGTATGTGAGGACCATGAAGATTTCGATCGAATAACTAGGAATTTCCACGCAATATAAGTAAGACGCTGAGAACTTGAATCCTCTTGTCTCCTTCTTGCTTACCTACTTCGATTTTAGGTAACTTGAAATCTAGAAAATATACAATATCAAAAATTATGGCCTTCTTGCATGGTATACGTGAAAACAAAGGGACTAAAATTGCAACGAAGAAAATGTAGCAACAAAATGCTTTTATATTTTCCATGTCAATATTTAAAATACTTGTGCATTTTTCGAGTGGGTAACATAGGCATAGGGGCGTACTCAAATAGAGGTACTACACTATTTTTAAACGCTTTAAAACTTTTCAATAAAACATTTCTGAATATAAAATACAGTAACAATTTAAATTGCTTTATTCTGCAGTTATAAATACAAAACGGCTATTCAGTTTATTTAGGTCTCTGATAGTGTGGGACTTGTCAAAGCTTACTAATAAACGTAGACAACTTTTTTGTTAATGAATCGCAGCGGTAGAAATAAAACGTTCAAGGAATAGGTATAGTGATTTTTTTTTTTTTATTTAATTTTAAAGGGCTTTGTCGCTTAGCGACCACATCGCCCAATACAGAAAAAAATCACAAATTACTACAGTCTACCTTGATTTCATTACTACTTTGTTTGGTTATAGACATACATAGCATAGTGTACTACATTCATATCTATAGAGATGTACTACATTTTTGTCTGTGGTTTCCTCAGTGTCGCCTCAGGAATTGGACATAAACGTTTATTGCTTGTCCTCTTTATGTTATAAGTAGGTACTACCAGTCTAGCATTAGACAACATTTTATTTAAATGGGACAGTCGGGTGATGTTCTAGAATAAAGGAATTTTGGAGATATTTGCTACGAAAGTCTTTTGTCGGAAGTCGTCTAGAAATTGAAACAAAGGTATTTGTTTGCGAAATATTAGTTTATATTTAGGTATACCTATTTATGCATTTTATTAGACAAACAATAGCTCTGATTATATAAATTCTTGTTAGGATATGTTGAAAAGTTTGAGATATAAATAATTTATATTTTTATTGATATTTACAAAAAATAATTGAGTTATACAATACTGGGCAAAAACGCAGGTTACAGCGGGTTAACATATAGTAAATTTAACATAATTTTATTAAGGTGAAAGCGTCATAATTTCCGACTCCTCTGGGGGATTTTACAAAAAAAATATTTCATACAAACTTTGTCCTGACAATTACGAACACAAAAAAAAATCTGTCAAATCGGTCCAGCCATTCTCAAGTGATGATCTTTCATACATGCAGCAATTTATTTATATTTATATAGACTGTATGTGCCCCGTGTCTTCGTTCGCGTGGAAGTCGTAACATACACAATATACTAAAATAACAGCCACATTTTAAAAAAACTCCCTCGTCCCTCGACCCGCCGCGTTACGTCGCCCGCCCGCGCTATTACTACGTTTTCTTTTTTGCTCGGCTCCTAAGGGTCGTAGCGTGATGTTAAATAGCCTGTAACTATCCTCGAGCATTGGGCTACTAAATGCAAAAAGAATTTATCAAATCCGAATGGTAGTTCCAGAGATTAGCGTAAAATAGCTTACATTTCATGGGTTTTAATTTTTTTGTGGGGAACCGTAATTCTTTTTCTAAAATAAAATAAGCTTAAGTTACTCCTTATAATATTAGCTATCTGTCAGTGAAAGTCCCGTCAAAATCGGTCCAGGGGTTTCGGAAATTAGCCGTAACAAACAGACAGACAGACAAAAATAAAAATAAAAATGTTTTTTGTTATACGTACCGTATATACTTTCATATGCATTTAGTAAAAAGCTGTTATTTTGACATTACAAACAGACACTTCAATTTTATTTATTTCTATAGATTGTATAGATGAGAAAGTACTGACTATCTACAACTATCTACAAGAATCTTGTCGGGGTTCCAGATTGGAATATTTGCGGCGTTTCATCGAAAATTGAGGAGCATGCCAGACGAAATTCGGACAGCTCCCGAAGTCCATGATTGAGCAGTCCGAATACGCACAAACATTCCCGATCTCATGGTTCAGACCTTTGGGTACCCTTTGTGCTGAAGTTTTACGAAACAATGTCGATACAGGCTGGGTTATTGCTGATTTGTGGGATTGAAGAAAATAGTATGAGGAAGAAACACCTTCAGTCAAAACTTACGTAACCGTTCCAAAGTAAATAACCAAAGAAATGCGGGTAAGAAGCTGCGTCTTCAGATACGATGGATAGCTAATCTGTTGGTAAATCTTGGCGATTATGACAATGACACTTTTTAATATTTAATGCCACCATATGGGTGTACACCTCTGCCTAACCCTTTGAGGACTACAGGCGTGGTTTTAGTGTTACTCTATTTTTATAATGTAGATGAAGCTATTGACAGACATTGAGTCACCTTTCCAAGGTCCGGTTATTGAAATTCCACGCTGTACCTACACAAAGATCAAAACATACTCCCAAAAATACTTGATAATTCTATGATACAACTCGACCATCCCTTTCACCAAAACTCATGCGAAATAAAATGGCCAGACCCTTTCGTCCTAGCATTGATTAGTTACGTCACAACACACAATTGAAAGATCGAAGAGCATGTCAATTCTTGTAGTACTTTTGATTGATATACCAAGCATCGCCATGATTAGATTAGCACTGTGAAATCCAACTGAACTTTGTTTAGCCTATTTTGATATTAAAGAAGAAGTTATTGACAGACATTGGGACACCATACCATACCCAAACATTGAAATTCCACCCTTTACACAAATATCACATCACACTCCCAAAAAAACTTGGCAAAGCTACAACAACAATGTATGTAATCCCTTTCTCCAATACTCATGCGAAATAAAATGGCGAGACCCTTTGTCCTAGCATTGATCAGTTACGTCACAACACACAATTGAAAGTATCGAGCGGCTCTTAAGATTCATAGTATTGGTATAAGTCGGTACCATGTACGGTATCGACGGGATAGTGAACGAACAACGGCACGAATCACTTTGATCGACAGCCATGACGGTTTGGCGCCGTTGGCTTTGTATTGAATGGATGTAAGTGATTTTGTTAAGGTATAAACGGGTCTTGTTGATGTACGTATCAGGTTTAGACTTTTTTTAAACTGGATACTATTCTACTTTCAAGTGATTGTCGTTTATGGATTCTTGTCGTTTTGTCGGATCTATTAATATGAATTTAAAAGTACACACACGTTTATACGAAATTATTATCTAACTATAACATGTCTGAATCAATCAATAAATGTGCTATAAGAAGTGCATTATTGATGTTATCATCATTGTGTTACAAAATCCAAAACAAAGCAAGATTTTCCTCTAGATTCGCAACTACGTTGGGGTCAGCTTCCAGCTAACCGCATGCAGCTGAATACCGGCAGTTTACATGGAGCGACTGCCTATCTGATCTCCACAACCCAGTTACTGGGTAATACGATACCCTTTGTCTGAATGTAGATGGCTATAAATAATAAAGGAGAACCCATATCAAAAGCTTGAACGTTAAAATTAACCAGTCAGAAGAAAGGTTCAGATAGTTAAGGATGAGGATAAGGACGATGATAATTTGAAAATGGTTGACCGCAGTCTATGGCTAGGTTAAATTTGGCAAAGAATTTGAATTATAAATCACAAAGTATCTTGATATACCTACATGAATTCTACCGATCAAGCAACAATAAAATCTGAGACATACATTTGACATTCCGCCAAAACGGCCTTGGATAAACAATCACGTAATTTGTATTCCGCGAAAGCATTTCTGTAGTTAACGTAATTACAATAATTCCGTAAAACGTAGCTGTATATTAGGAAACGTGATCAGTATCCGCCATCTTGTAATTAAACATACAGTACACGACTGTGTAAATATGACATCGGGTTTCAGGAAAATGTTTAGCTTTAAAAGAGTGTCCGTGGAGTTTCTGGCCCGTTCTTTTCCAAAGGAACCTACTACGCTTTGGAATGGGCAACCAGCTTCATCTTTCTGACTAACCGACTCCTTGATAGTTAAAAAATCCTGCAAGCTTAATCTTAGCTTGGAAACTAGTGATTTATGCAATTAAAAAAAAAACAGTATTGTCATAGTGCCTACTAACCTATCACAGAAACAAAGTGTATTCTATTCTCACCATCATCATCATCATTTCAGCAGAAATATATCTACTGCTGGACATAGGGCTCCCCAAGCACCGCCATTTCGAACGGCTCTGTTCTTCCCGCATCCAGCGAATTCCTGCAGCCTTCACAAGGTCATCGGTACACCTTGTGGGAGGACTACCAATGCTTCGTCTTCTGTTACGTGGTCACCACTCCAGAACCTTTCAGCCCCATCAGCTATCTGTTCTGCGAGCAATGTGCTCTGCCCACTGCCACTTAAGTTTGGCATTTCTTCAGGATATGTCGGTTACCTTGGTTTTCCTACGGATCTCTTCATTTCTGGTTTGATCACGTATAGAAACTCCAAGCATTGCCCTCTCCATTGCCTTTTGGGTGACTTTTAGCCTTCCAACAAGGCGTATTGTGAGCATCGGTCATCACTGGCAACACGCACTGGTCAAAAACTTTCGTCTTGAGACACTGCGGTATGTGGACATGAAGATATTACGTAGCTTCCCCAACGCTGCCCAGCCGAGTCGGATTCGACGCTTGACCTCTTTCTCGAAGTTAGACTTACCTAATTGGACAGTTTGTTCTCGGTAAACATACTCATCGACAACTTCGAGTGTAGCGTCTCCGATCTTCATGAGAGTGGGTGTTGCATGGGCATTTGACATATCTTGTCCATGCTCATTTTAAGACCCACATTTTGAGAAGCTCTACTGAGGTCATGAGCATTGTACTGAGGTCCGCCATAGTCTCAGCCATTACTACTGTATCGTCGGCAAACCAAAGGTGAGTGATGTACTCGCCATTGATATTGATGCCTAGCGCTTTCCAGTCCAGAACTTTGAGAACATTCTCTGGTGCAGCGGTGAACAGTTTCGGAGAGATACGTCTCCCTGTCTCACACCTCTTACTGCAGAAGGATAGGTTTCTTGGAGGTATTCCGTTCTATTCTATTCTAATTGGTGTAATTTAAATACTTGATGCTTTGAGATGAGTTTGAGTTTCTTTGTAGAGCGTCTCTTCGGTCACTTATACCTGTAAACAGCATCTTTCTAAATTTCAAGTGTCATATTAATGCTGAGTTGCTATAATAAGCTCGGAATATTCTCTGATTTTCTCCCAATACTAAGCTCTTTTCAACTTTGACGTGTCTACCAGTCTTCCGACTTCGTCTGAATATTAATTTGAAGTTTTCGGTCGAATAGTTTCTCTTTGCAAGCTAAGACGTAGAACTCTTGAAGTCGTGCATTCAGTCTGAAGTGTATGCTAATGCATTAGAAATTGCATCTGCTCTCATAACTTATCATAGTGAATCTATAATAATGTATGAAACTGATTGTGAAACGGCTGAACTGAAATTATTGATAACGTCATTGGTTTCATCCACTTAAAATTTCATTCAAATGCGTGCAAACACTTCCTACTTTTCATGAACTCCCAGTCCAATCTCATCAATATTAAAACTCAATTCTCTTTCGGAAATGAATTCCGATTTCAATAAAAGCAACTGAACATAAAGAAGCCACTCCGTCACAAATCTGTTGTCCTAGTACTGTTTAAACAGCTGAATGGTTCTAGTGTGAACGTCAAACGATCCGATGCGATGTTGAGATGGCTTTCGGCTGATTGAGCCCTGGGATAACAGGCGTGTAACAAGCTTAAGCTCAGAACATCGCTACGGACTGTTTTATGCAGCCTCCACTGTGTTATCGTGTGAAATTGTCCTTAATTTATAGTTAGAGTTGTTTTGGTTGAGGATTTGGGAATCCAATTATGGCCGGGTTTGGCGGAGTTAGCTGTCATTATTTTAATAATAACATCATCACGCCTTGTTTCCCCGAAGGGTTAGGCAGAGGTGTACCTATAGTGCACCCACATTTCGCCAGTTATGTTTAAGTCCCATGTAATAGGGGGCGAGCCATTGCTATCTACCGGGCAGAATCCAAACTCCGGGCTGCTACTGAGAAATTCCAGATAGAAAATCCCAATATAACACTGCCCGACCTGGGAATCGAACCCAAGACCTCATGCTCAGCAGTAGCGCTTGCGACCACTAGACCTTGTCTTTGGCCGCCTCGTTGGTCTAGTGGCCGCAAGCGCTACTGCTGAGCATGAGGTCCTGAGTTCGATTCCTAGGTCGGGCAAAGTGTTATTGGGTTTTTCTATCTGGAAATTCTCAGTAGCAGCCCGGAGTTTGGATTTGTGCCCGGTAGATGGCAATAGGCTCGCCCCCTATTACATGGGTCATTATTTTAATTCTGTTATTTGATGACTTATCGTTGAAAAAACCATATTGTTTGCATTTACATGTACTTTTTTCTTGAATTCTAGAAAATGTAACAACTGTAGCTGCTGCTTGCTCATTACGAAAGAAAACAAAAGAAGGCGACCTCGGTCAATACTAACAATACAATGGTTTTAATACAACAAACGTCATTTTTCGACGACGATGAGGGACTTGGACATGTATAGGAAAAAACGGTTAATCACAAACTTACATGATTAACATGTCCCATAAATCCGTAATGAGTACATAGTTAGTAAAATGAGATTTTTACAGAATCAAGTAAGTACCTATTAATATGTAAATAAGATTGTTATTTTACTCTACCAAATAGGTAGGTACCTATACTTATTACTAATTAATATGTAAATATGGTTGTTAATCAAAGAAACAATATATCACGCAAATGTATGTTGGTCTCTAGGTTAAACTTTCGGTTTATTGCCAATAATTATAATTAGAACATTATATTAAAACGGTTAATTACAGCAGCTATTTGCAGCTAGTACATTTTGGCTGATTTCATTAAATTTATTGTGATTCTATTTATGCGATAATTTTAGTGCCAGGCTTAATTGATGGTGGTTTTGTATATTAATTTAACGATCTGTTATCCTACACCATACTCTACAACTGGACTCAAATCTTTATTTCCTATGAATTGATTAAATGAGGAAGATGGAAATGTTTACGACGCCAGTCTAAGATCCAGAAAAATTCAACAAATATGCAAGTTTGAGTGATCCAAAAGTTAAAACATAACTAAAATTGCTGATGCTGCTTATTATATTCATAAAATATGTCAAATCAAACGCATAATCAATAAATAAAACATATAGGTACAATACCGTACGTAGAAGCAAACTGACCAGAACAAAACTGAACATAAAATATATCTGTCAAAAGAAAATGAAAGACTATCCTTGTATTGCAGCAGAATTCACGGAGCCAAACCTTCAGCGCAGTAATATCGACAGTTCATAACATATTGCCTTACTTAATATTCAAGTCAGATATGTATTTGACTTAGCTGGCTCAGAGGGAAACGCCTTAATTCCCAACTGAGATACAATTTCGAGAAGTTGCAAAACACGTAGGTAGATACTTTAAATGAACACAAACTTTGAGAAAGATGGAGAATTTACCTTTCAGTTCATGGACTTAAATTAACTCAAATACATAAACAGGATGAAAAGGAAATGATGAGAAAGTGTATATACTGGATGATTTTTACCATCTCGAAATTTTTGTAGGGTGTTCTAACCATGAATATGAACAACATTCACTATGGGACCAACTCTGAAATCACGAAAAAATAATCAGCTGTTTCATACATTTTGGTCGAGTAGGTATTGAACTTTTGTAAGAATCAGCTGATTTTTTTCGTGATTTCAGAGTTGGTCCCATAGTGAAAGTTGTTCATATTCATGGTTAGAACACCCTGTAAAAATTTCGAGACGGTAAAAAAAAATCATCCAGTATATCTCATCAAATAATGAAGATTTAATAGCAAAATTAAAATTACAAAATACTGAATTAACTTTGCGTTTCCTTCCTTAATAAGACGACACCGGTCGCGCAGTGGCGCCCTCAACGTTTAACATACATAACATCACGCCTTGTTTCCCCGAAGGGTTGGACAGAGGTGCACCTATAGCACGCCCACATTTTGCCAGTTATGTTTAAGTCCCATGTAATAGGGGGCGAGCCACTATTTTCCTTAAAACGGAAAATAGTGGCCACTAAGCTCCGTTTTAAGGATTATAATAAAACTTAACAATGTAAAACTACTGTTTGTACGTAATAATAATAACGTATAGTCGTGTGGAGAACAACGTAACATGCTTATTTTCTGCATTTTCATTCTAAAATAAAATAAATACACAAACGATGAGGGCGCCACGGCACGCGCGGTGACGTCTTAAAGATTGTGTTAAAAAATATTCAGGATTTCTAATATGAATAATATTGTACCTATAACCTAATAAAACCTAATGGAAGCCAACCCCAACATAGTTGGGAAAAGCCTAGGCAAATGATGATAATGATGCTGAACTTAATAGAACCTCATGCTAGCTAGGAATCAACGTATTTATTACACCTAATAAACAAGAAAATACGAACAGAATTCCAAAAAATACACTAATAAACAAGCTATAATACCACCTAATTCTCAAAGACAAACTGATGAAATGGAAAGGGTAGCGATTTGTAGCTAAAAAAAATACGAGAATTCTTCAAAAGGCTAATCAGCTTAAAAGCAACTTCAGCCTTTGACAGCAAACCTGAATGGGAGCCAAATGACATTAGAGAAAGTCCGTACTTGTTTGTGTACGTCCAAAGCAGTTCCGAGGAAAATACTGTGTTGTGACGTAATCGTAACAGTATTATATTTTGCAAATGGAACGTAGTACAAACAAAGTGGTGTGGAGGGGAAAACAAAGATTTTCTGATTATCTGGGCAAACATGGGTAAACAAATGTCTGGACTGGAAGAGACCTACTTGCCCTGTATTTTTTTGTGTTTGTAGTCTAAAAAGTTTTCGTAAGGTTATGTAAAGTTCCACTAAGAATATAAAATTTACAATGTTCGATAATTTCTTCGGAATTTTTATATAGATTTATGCTTTATTGTGAACTTAAAGGAATATTTCCTTTCTAGATTTTATAAATATGAAAACTATAAACGACAGCCTTGTCGCTAAAAGCAATTTCTTTCAGACGATCAATGGGATAAGCTTTTAGTTCTTCTTGGCAACCAACAATATCGGATTAACACTTTTCAGATTGAACAGACGGCCTTCACTCGTCTGTCGTGCTAGTTTCTAGTAGATTCGATTTCTAAACTGCATCATATTCAGTCCTACACCATTATAAAATGTCACCACCGAAAAATGCGACAGCAGTTCTATCAACACCGTACCCCATTTTCGACTCAAAGAACGTACCCTATGACTACTTCAGTAGGTACTACGTCTTTACTTTCCATTTATTTTCTGGACCGTTCCAACATTCATAGCTCTAACGTGGAATGGGTATCACAAAGAAACGTGACGTGGTTTCCTCAAAGTAGTGGAGCTGCTAGTGGCGCCCTCATGCGGATAATGACTGGCAGTCTGCAGGCCCGGCTACCATCGCACCGCCAACTTTTAATATTCTACTTTCCTTTTAGAAGATTTCTGCTTTCTTTTGTTATTTCAAACGGGCTTAGCTTTTTTTAGGCGAGAACGTTTGTTTTTTGTTTTGTTTGTGTTATTTATTTCTGTAGATTGTAGAACACTATAATATCTATCTACGTCTGGATCTTTTATGCCGGCGGCTGTTTTCAGGTTTCTTTTGTTGTTTTCAACGTAAAAGTTACGTAACTACGTAGAATCTACCGGGGCCACCATCACGACAAAAGTCCCGAGAGAATTCTTTCCAACTATCACCGCTTTGAGATTACCGTGGGAAACAAGGGGAAACATGGTTATAATTAGGTATAGTATATCGACTTTCGTGAATTTAATTTTACATTGGTGATTTCACTAAGTGACTTCGCTAGTAACACGAAGATGCTTCTAAGAGGACATAAGCACAAAATATTAAGCAGCTATAGGTACTTCCTAACTGAGTAGGTACATTATATGTACTATCGAGGAAACTTACATCTGACCAATTTGAAAACAAAATCCCGTGCACACGATGACCAAACAAGAATAGTCCTTACGGTGTATAGATGTTCGTTTCTCGCATGGTACTTGTATAGCATCCCACTCGTCAATTATCTCGTAAGTAATGTTATCCCATAATTGATTCACAAGATATTGAAAGGGAAACCTGATAATAATACACGCTGGTAAGTAAACATGTTATTGTTTGAGGTAGGATAATTCTGGGGACACAAATAAGATCGTAAGCAAATGCAGACAAGCCGAGCTTGCCTTTATTAGAAATTGGGACGCGTTATAAGAATGGATGTCGGTTTAATGAAGAAATTCAGGGGAAAGGTAGATAACCCCATCTTTAATAATTCTGATTACATTAGAGGCATAGAAAAATTGTCCTGTACCAAAAAGGAGAATATACAGGGTCAAATTAAATTAGCTAGCGATACTCCGCAGACGTGATTGTTATCGATAGGTACTAAATACGACATAATAAAGGAATAAAGGATAAAAATATTTGATGATTTTTTTTTGGATCAACGACCGCTGGTAGTGTTGTTATGTTACTTGAAGTGTGAGTTGAGAATTTTAATTTTTTTGTCTTATGTGTTTAGTTATCGACACCCATCACGTTTGTGAAGATTACACAAAAAAAAAAAAAAGATTTTTAAACTGATATGTCAAGTCACTACACTACGGCTCATGAATCAAAAAAAAACCTCATCAAATAATTAATTTCTCTTTTGTTTTATGACGTTTAGATATCGATACCCATCACGTCTGCGGAGTTTCGCTAGCTAATTTAATTTGACCCTGCAGAGCTGAAAAGAATGATTGTGTCGTTGAAGCGAGAGGTGGCGAAGACACTGTAAGATTACGATTCTTTTGTTCCTCCCTTTTACATTTTTCAGAGAATATAGCAATGCCTACTTGGAAACAGGTATAAATAACAAACTGATAAGAACCTTAGAATATTTTGAAAAATGGAAATTTTTATACCTCTTAGCAATGATAAGCAATGACAATTAAATTCTTTTTCTGAAGAAAGAAGAAAACCTTTCATTGGCTTCTCCATTTCTTCGAAGTGACATATACAAGGTGTAATTTTAAACAGTGTTAATCTCTTAAGGGGTCATTGTACTCATCATTATGAACAACCTTTAACTATGGGACCAAACCTGAAATCGCGAAAAAAAAAACTGTTTTTCCCTACATTTATGTTCGCATAACTCGTCAAAATGCCAGATGTTTGATAGTAAAAATTTTAAACAAATAAATAATTTGATAAAAACATCTCGTCCTTGACAAAAGTATCAAAGCCGTTTACATAGTCGAAGAAAACTTCTCTGTCACCAAGCCTCCCCGATTCTTTTGTGCCTCTCCTGTCTCGAACACTTATTATGACGGGAACTCAAAGAAACGGAAATTTCGCAAAATGCCATGTTCACGAAAATATTAAATATATTTGAAACGTGCGCAACTACGTGTATCAAATTGACGTGCGCGAATCTCTTTGATACAAAGGCTAACGAGGTAGACTTTGAAAGGAATTTTGTTACAATAATTGAGTTTGAAAGTTTGAATTTTCCATGTAGGTATGTAAGTACTTACGTTGGGTATGTGTTTAGAATATTTTAAGCATATGGTGTGTTCTGACAGGTACTTATTTACTTTGTCAACTCTTCTGTTTTCTTACTGATTGTTACTTCAGATGCCATTTGTGTTTTTTGACAATGGCGCTTTGTGTAGTCTAATCTTAGAGGAGGTATCTATACTCGCTAGTAACCAAATCGACTCAACTCAACCCCATACAACAAGTGAATACAAAGTAGTTATTTTTTCATAAAGTTCTTATACCCATTTATAAAAAAGTCAGGCTTTAAAATTATCTTTTAAAGCCTGACGTTTCAACTTTAAAATTATATAAGCATTAAAATCGGTTTAGTTGTTTTCGAGTAATTGCTATTTGAGTCGATAGGAGTTGAGTCGATAGGAGTTGAGTCGATATGGTTGCTCGCAAGTGTAGGTATGTGTTCATGTTTTTTTTTACAGTTCTTGTTGCTAATTAACCCACTTTATAGATATGTGTGTTTTTTGGTAGTAAACAAGCGTTTTTCTTTACTATTCGCTTACAATAAATAAAGCAAGTTGCTCTTCATTATTATGCAAGATAAACCACAACGATAAAACATATTTGTCTCTGTCACACATAATATTTATTGCTTTACGCAATATAAGACAATGCGGACTCTTTACCCCGCCTAGTGTTTAGGCTGGCTGTAGCGGCCAAGGGACGGGAAGTAATGACGTCACTCCCCGCATCCGCCGGCCATGCCGCACCGCGCCAAAGCCGCGGACATTCTGACTGTCCGCCACAAATTATTGTATTGTCAGACCCTGAACAACTGTGCTGTACGACCTTTTAGATCGAGTTGCACAATTTGCTGTTGTACGAGTTATATGACCTTTTGGAATGGGGTGTTTCATTTGTCGCTATTTGTCTAGCAGGCTCACTTAAACGGGTTCGGGATCCGTTTTTATTTTTGTTATTTATTTATTTATTTTATTTAAGATCGGTTCGCTCTCGACTCTAGTCTAGGTCAGAGGTGACAGAGACAAAGTCTACGATGGAGCGAGCTTACCCAGAAGAAGCCTGTTCACTCTCACTTTGAAGAGTTCGGGGTTGTATGCGTTCGGAAACACAGACGCAGGCAGAGTTCCACTCCTTTGCTGTGCGTATCACAAAAGACATTTGGAAACGCTTAGTGCGAATTGGTGGAATAGCAACTTGGTAGGGATGGTAACCTGCAGTGCGTCTAGATGTCCGATGGCAGAAGGGGGCCGGCGGAATGAGCTATTAATTTGAATGACATTCTTTATGTCAAAGAAGAAGAGAGAGTGAGAGTATAAGAGTAAGTGAGTGTAGAAAAATAGATTAATAAAACACTGATTCAAAAATTATAGATATTGCGGGTCATGTTTAATAACAGCCGCACGGGTCAATCGATCAGGTTAAGCTACGCTTGCCGCGGTCGGTCCGTGGATGGGTAACTATCTTTATATACCGAGACCCGTCCTTGCCTCGGAAAGCACGTTAAGCCGTTGGTCCCGGCTGTCAATCTTGGATTTGACAGTCGTTACTAACGACTGTCAAAGATCCAAGATTGACAGCCTACCGACGACTCGTTACAGGTTGTCACAAGCCCGAAAATTTCACAACCAGTCTTATGAAGGGGTATCTTTCACCCAGTAACTGGGTTGTGAAGGTCAGTCACATAGGCAGTCACTCCATGTAAAATACTGGTATTCTGCTGCATCCGGTTAGACTGGAAGGCGACCCCAACATAGTTGGGAAAGAGTGAGCCCGATGGTCAAGCAACGAGCGAGCCCGATGGTCAAGCAACGAGCGAACCCAATGGTTATGCAACGAGCGAGCTCGATGGTCATACAATGAGTGGGCCCGATGGTCAAGCAACGAGCGAGCTCGATGGTCATGCAACGAGCGAGCCCGATGGTCATACAATGAGTGGGCCCGATGGTCAAGCAACGAGCGAGCCCGATGGTCAAGCAACGAGCGAACCCGATGGTCATGCAACGAGCGAGCCCGATGGTCATGCAACGAGCGAGCCCGATGGTCATACAATGACCGAACCCGATGGTCATGCAACGAGCGAGCCCGATAGTCATACAATGACCGAGCCCGACGGTCAATGCTTGGTACTTCTTAGTATGAAAAGAGTCCTTAGCTCTGCAGTAGCTAACAAGCTCACAATTTTTAACAACTTAGAAAGATATCTCTGTTAGTCTGTGGTTCCAGTAAATGCCCTTTAGTAATAAGATCTCGGAGTAAATTGCAGTGTGAAGTAATAAGGTCACCGCTGCAATTCACTGGGCGAGATGAGAAGCCCTGGGCTGAATTAAAGGACATTATTTTGTTACTTACGCTGGCTTAGCGTGTAAAAGGATTGCTAGGTTTGAGAATTTTGTGGGTTTTTGTGCTTGTAATAATTGGCTGGGCCAAGGGTCTAAACCAGAAGGCAGTAGTCTTGGATCCTTACTCTGCTGGATCCCTAAAAAAATAAAAATGTTTCTAACTCAAATAGGTTGGGTTTAAAATATTTTTAGTTAATGGCCCACAGAAGCCTCTTCTCAAACCAAAAAGGCACGAGCATTAGTAGCCACGCTTGCTTGTCTGTCTAAAATTAGCTTTGACACGACAGAAATGATTTTGAAAAAGTAACTCTGGTACCTTGCCAGGTTGACATATTTGAAAGAAAGAAAAATAGGTTTATTTGTCACAGAAACACGTGCATACAAAACGATTTGCGCTTTAGAAACCGCTCCTTGTCTCCACGACCCATCCCGATATTCAAAGTGTAGTCTGTAAGTGCTCGTACAGATTGGCGCGACGCGACACCGGTTGAACAATTTCTATTAGAAAACTTCATGGAAATAGTTCTACCGGTGTCGTGTCGCGCCAGTCTGCACGAGCCTTTAACGTTTACATTCAGTACAGCAAATATTTCGATACGTATGCAAAATGTCGTGGTGTCTTGTCGCCAACATATCTTAAATTATGCCTGACAGGTTTGCTACAAAGGCTACCCATAAATTCATTGGTATATACAGTCACGTGCAAAAAAATGCATACACTTGGTAAAACTCAAAAGTTTTCTCACAGTCATCGATTCAAATGAATGTATGAGTGAATACTACACGATACACATCTACTTGCAATTTTTTAGATTTGTATAATAACTCGAATGTGTTAACATTTTAAAGCAAAAGAAAATTCGTATTCCTGAAAAATTCTACTCTTATGAAATATGTTTATTGATCCATTTTTATCAATTCTGCGATTCATTACATTTCCTTTCTGTCATTATGTAAATGTGTGTGAAATGATGCATGGCTATTAGATATTTATGAACGGATCGAAAATAATGACTTGCAAAAATCGTTCCAGGAAAGTTCATTAAAAGTACATAAACTGAAGAAAATGTTTTCATTTCATTGGCCGTAGCCGCCACGAGTGTAAGCGCGTTGTCTAATTTTCAACGTTCAACGCTGAGCCGAGCGTCGAGCGTTGAAAATCCAACAGACATTCATTTAGGAGTCGCATAGTGTTAATAAAAACGGGCATCAGATGTCTACGTCCGGCGCACCCTGTGCAGTGAACCTTGCTATTTTCCATGGCTTTAGCAATGTTTTCGTTTATGAAGATACGAATATAAAATAAAAATAAAAAAGTAATTTAAAAAAAATGAAATTGACTTCAAAAAGAAATTAACTCAAAATTATGTAATAACTTTAATTTCGGAAGTCGGTGTCTTGATTCTGTGTTTTTTACCACCGACTTCCGAAATTAAAGTTATTTCATAATTTTGAGTTAATTTCTTTTTGAAGTCGATTTCAATTTTTTAAATTAATACTTTTTATTACGTAATTTTTAGTTTTAAGTAAAAACTGGAATATTTGTTTGTAATAAGTAGTTAATAGTTTTGTTGTAAATATTACACTAGAATTTGACCAAGGTTTTGAGATGCCCTTTGACACCACCACCCATAGCTCGTATCAATTAGCCAGGCCGTCACACTTACATGTATTAGTCCATATCTTGAAAACTACTGAACCGATTTTGATGAAACTTGCACAGTTCTCTAAGTTGAAGTAAATTTAAGCCAATAAAAAAGAATGGTTACAATCTGATTAATAGTTTCGGAGAAATGCGTGGACAAACATACATACAAACAAACACATACATCTATCAAATTTTGTATATTTGATTGAAAGCATTATGTCAATATCTTGCAGTACCAATAACATTACATACATACGTGCCGGATTGATAGCCTCCTTCTTTTTTGAAGTCTTTTTTTTTGAGATAGGTTTGCTCTTGACTCTAGTCTAGGTCAGAAGTCGGTTAAAAATGCTTATTATTCGCATGTAGTAGGTATGTGTATATTTTTCATTTGGAGTTTAGAGCCTACTATAAATACGAATCGCTCTGTTATCCTCTCTCGAACTAATGCTGAAAGACAATACGACTGTACTGTACTTACTGTGACGTCATTTATAGTCTCTGTAAACACGTCACTTGTCACGAGTGTTAGTTTCAAGCTTTGATCCTCTGTCACTGACAGCTTGAGTAATATGTAGCTGTATGTATCAGCCTGAGGCAATCATGTAACGTGTAGGAGCTCAGTTAATAATTGAAGAGTAAGGGGGAAGGGTCATAGTCAAAGTGAGACAGCTTGAAACAAAAACAAAAAAAAATCCTTATTTTAAACCACGTTTTTATTTGAATGAAATTTAATCACAGTAGCAAGAGAAATAATAAAGTCTTGTCACAGTCCATAGACTATACTTTCTAATATACCTAATAATGATCTTTTTTTTAGGGAACCCAGTTTTTTTTTTCATATCGAGTTTCCGAGGACAGTAATATTTCTTTTGTGTCACTATATCATCGAACGCCAGTCTCTCTACTAGATGGCGTTGTTACATCTAATTATGAAAGACACTGACTTTTCGCGTCTAAACTACTGAACCAATCGTTATGAAAATAGACAGATACTAGCCTGGATCTGGAGAAAGACATAGGCTACTTTTCATCATGAATAATTTTATTATAAAACGATGAAATACAAAATACACGTAGACAAAGTCGTAGGCAATCGCTAATAATAAATAATAATAAAGCTGTGGTTGAAAAACTTAGACCACAGTTTGACTTCCTTTTGTTACACAAACCTTGTTTTCTTTCCTTTTCACTAACATTATCTTTATCGTGTTGCAGCATTGTTGCAGAGACAACTAGAGTAATACCGAAACACATAAATTAAACGTCAACTCGTCTCGTCAGCCGTCTCTACAAACACGTCACACGTTTGCTTGTCACGTTTGCTCTGTTTGTTTTGTTTCTATGTAGAGACAGAGTATGTAATCTGTGCTAAATTAGACAGAGATTTTAATTCTACAATTTAATCGGGATATTGAGGGTAGCTGTTTTACTCAATAGAAGTTTCATGCAGGAAGTAGTCCTTTAAATCGTAAAAAGACGTGTCCCAAGGGGACGATTGGCCTCTGTCGCCCGCAACCTTTTCGGGACAAGTCCTTTGCGAGATGATGGCTTTCACAAAGTGAATACTGGGAACTATCAATATGAGGGTACGGAAATACGTGGACCTTTTTTCGTTGATTATTCAAAAAGATTGAACCCAGCTGCAAGCTTTTATTGAGTACTAGCTTCTGCCCGCGACTTCGTTCGCGCGGAAGTTGTAAGACACCACATTATACTAAATTATCAGCCATATTTTTATAAAACTTGTCTGTTTAGTAAGTTTGTAGTTTTGGTCTCAGCAGCCGACAGAGTTCCTTATAAGAAACAGGTTCGATTGGCATCAAAAAAGTTTTTGTAAAAATTGTTCATTTTCTTGCTGACTGTACATTTTTTCCTAAATCTGTGAATGCGGATCAAACTTTCTAAAAAGTTAAGGACATTCTCCTTAGACCGTTTTCCTGTAGGTACAACGCGGCAACGGTTGACCGACTATAATTCTAAAAAATTATATGTTTGGTTAATCGTTCCCAGAGCTCGGAGCAAATACTTTATTTCAAAAGTATGTACAGTTTTGACTCCGCTATGAAAACAATTTGCAATTTTCAAAAGTACCTATTTTGGACAAGTTACGTTTGAATTTATACAGGGTGTAAGGGACAGCCCTCCGCAAACTAACAGGGCGCATTCAGCTCCTTATTCTGAATCATATTCCACCGGAAATATTCTCAGGAAAATTTTCATTTTGTTAATAGTATTTTCAGTTTTTCCTTTTTTGAATGTAAAATTTCATTCTCTGTACGCAGCACTCCATTTATGTAAATAAAACAGCTAAAATAAAAAAATCAGCAATGGATGTTGAAATACTCGGCGGCCGAAGGCTCGCTGCGCTGCCGTTCGCTACGCGCATTTTGCCACGGTAACGATACATTGCGTGTGAGGTAATAAAACAAATCAGGTTTATTGGATTCCCATAACGTTTCTGAAATAATTTCGTGTACCGGTCATCTTAGTATGATATACTGAATTCACCCCATCAGTCTGCGGAGGGCTGGCCCTTACATCCTGTATACAACAGAAGAAAAGAAAGTGATCTTCCAAAAAAAATATTTTGCAGAACCTTGTATTATGTAAGTGATTATAGCTAAAAAAAAGTCCTGTTGTTAGGACTACGTTGGGCTGATAAAGAAAAAATGTCGGCAAACATTATAAAAATATAGGAAGAATGTTAATAAATCGAACACGAAAGTCTGCTTACAAGAAACAGCTGATCAACATCAAAAACACGCAATGACGCAAAGCCCACCACGTCAACAAAATTTTATGACGTCACATCATATCACCCTTTCTATATTTTTCTAAGCCCTACGTCAGACGTCAGCGTCAGGTCATACCGTTGACACAGTTACTGCGGGTGGTTGCTGAATATTTCATCTATGGTGCTAGTTCACTACGTCACGTCTCCTTCACCTGAAAGCCTAGAATTGTCGCTGTACTATGGCTGTCGCTGTCGCTATACTACGAGTATAAATACGTGTTTAAGCCTTCGGTGTGTCTATGTGTATGTTTACAAGAAATTGGATGTTGTTTTTGCTACTAATGATGATAATGTTGAAGTGGATTTTTCGTAAGAATTGAGAATTAGCGAATGGGGATATTAAATCAGCAAAATCGCATTTTTAAGGTTCCGTACCTCAAGAAAAAAAACGGAACCCTGATAGGATCACATCGTTGTTCGTCTGTTTGTCTGTCAGTCTGTCAAGACCCTTTTTCTCAGGAACTAGATGTGAATCTAGCATGCATATTTTATGTTACACTTACTATTTAAAAAAAAAAGATAAAGTTAAGCAAAACTTACAAATTGTGAACTGTTCCATATATACCTGATGAAAAAGTTTAGGAAAGAACAATTAAATATAAAAATAATTATACAATTCCGACTCTAAGTTTAA
Source organism: Fissipunctia ypsillon (assembly GCA_947568875.1). NCBI lineage: Eukaryota > Metazoa > Arthropoda > Insecta > Lepidoptera > Noctuidae > Fissipunctia > Fissipunctia ypsillon. Next base: position 16,123,356 of record OX387660.1, on the reverse strand, counting down.
TCCCAACTGAGGCTTCAGAACCAGCAAAATATCTATTATATTTCACCACGAATGGAGTTCCCAAGAGAAAGCATGCGGCAAATGGGTGAAAAATTACCTATATTAGTTCGACTATGAGGCAGGACGAAAGTCCGTCGTTTAATTAAGCGGCTACTCCTGCGTGGAATACTAAATTTGACTTTTTTTGTAAAAGCTCGGGAGAATCTATTAAACCATTCAAAAAACATTTATACAAAAACATGAAATCCATAGATTTCCTATGTGCGCTTATAAGCGCCTAAAAGTATAAATCTATAGATTTCATTTTATAATGACTCACCCTAGAGTTATAAGAGTTCAGACTACGACACCTGTGATCTGAATGGAAACAAAGGAAAATTATTTTACAAATATAGCTTTGTTCCGTTTCAAGGTAAGTACCTATTATATTGCCCAGGCGCAACATATCGATCTGTTTCTAGTTATTCAATAAAATGGTTCCATTTACTTTTCAGGGAATTGGATAATAATCACCAGCATAATTTTACCGAGAACCTGAACAATATTTGCAATTAACGTCATTTTCTACTGTTTAATACACACATCAAAAAAGTCTAAGCAACTTTTACGGTTTTGAACTTCTGAACAATTTTGAGTATTGTAATATATTTATATTTCTTTTATAAATTAACTAAGCATTTTTTGATGCATTACTGACAAAAGCAAAAAAAATCTTTCATTCAATTGTTCATTTAGTCACAATAATTAACAATATGTGTACCGTACCATACGTAGTATAAAATAAAGTTAAAACGAAATTAAACTTTTCATGTTTTACAAAATTAAATAACGACATTACTTAACAAAGTGTGACCGCCTCTGTTGTTTAAAACTTGTCGGCAACGATTTTTCATTGAATTTATAAGATTGTTTATCTGACGCTGCGGCAATCGGTCCCAATAGAATGTTAACAAGTCTTTCAGTTGTTGGGTTGTCGACACTCCGTCCAGGTTCTCTAGAACACGTCTCTAGAGCATGTCCCATGCGTGCTCGATGGGATTGAGGTCTGGCGATTGTGCAGGCCACGGCAATACCCGGATGTTTTCCATTGCCAAGTACTCTCTGATCCTCCGAGCTGTGTGCGAACGCGCATTGTCATCAGCGTGAAATCTGAGCCAAGACTTTGTGCAAATGGGTGAACATAAGGCCCGAGGATATCTTCAACGTAACTTTCAGCGTTCATATTGCCATCTACAAAAACGAACTCAGTTCGTCTGTTCTTCATAATACCCGCCCATACCATCACTGTGGAGCCACTGTAAGGGTGCACTTCCAGGACGCATCTCAGCCATTCAGCATTCCTGGGACGACGATACACTCTTACCTTTCTCGTATCAGGCCTAAATCCAAACCGGGACTCATCGCAAAATAAAATTGTATCCCATTGCTCCTGCGTCCATGTCAAGTGTTCCCTACAGCATTCATTTCGACGGGCGCGATTCGCATGGCATATAGGTGGGCACCTAATTGGGCGTCGTTTTCGTAGGCCGTATTCAAGCAGCCTATTTCTCACGGTTTGGTGGCTAACAACAACACTGCTTGAGAATTGTAGCTTTAAACCTATCTCTCGGGCGGTTAACATCGGCTGACGTCTTGCAGTCAGTTGCATGCATCGGTCCTGTCGAGCAGTTATACTCCTTCCACGTCCTGGGTGCTGCTCAGCAAGATCCCCTGAATTAACGTAACGCTGCCAAAGACGACAAATCACGCTCCTATTGACACCAAAATGCCGAGATATTTGCTGGTACTGATTTCTTCCCGCTTGTAGCATTCCTACAGCTCTCTGCATTTCATCAGCAGCCAAATGGCGTCGCTCTATGACATAAAAAATTATTCACCACAAAATTTTTTCAAAAACTGTATATCTTGAAATGATAAAAGTGAGATAAATACCAAATTTATCAAGCAACGAAAGCACATGAAATCGGGAAAAAATAATTAGCTTTTATTTTAATGAAAACAAAACACAATCGAAAAGTTTCTATTTTTAAAATCAGCCAGTATAATTATGTTTCCGAGAACACAAAGATTATATACCAATCTACTTTGTTAAGTAAATAATAAAGTATAATACATGCAGTTGCTGTAAATGATGCGTGTTGCTTAGACTTTTTTGATGTGTATTATCCACATTTTTTTTATAGAATCGTTAATTTATTTCAACTTTGTAACTCAATTAAAATTGATAAACAAGTATTTAAATTGCAAACATTTTCTCAAAAAAAAAATGTACGTAAACCATTACAAAAACTTAGATCGAAAACTAGCCAATGGTTGCTCACGGACAGACTCAGTTAGAACTTTGTCGTAGCAACTACAACATTCCCAACTAAAAATTAGATTTACAACTTGCCCCATAAAACCTCGGATCAAACTCCACTCGAAGTTAAAACTAAAACTAAAAAAAACTGCTAGCAACAGTTGAATCTAAACCAACTTTGAGCTTTGATTAAACCAACTTCTGTACATAAGGCAAGCAATCAATTTGTGCACGCCATTCTAACCCTTACCACAATGTTTTTGAGGTTATATTTGCGTGTGCAAAAGTCGCAGCTAGGTTAGAACATGGTAGGCCTATTTCAACTTGTGAATAGATTTTCAAATATCGTTCAGTGTGGAGTATGGAGTCGAGAACTGGTTAACATTTAACTAAGTATAATTAACTGTGGGTTTGTCGCTCTGTGGGTTTGTTAGGTCGAGTTCCAGGGACAAATGTGGAACATATTATGGCTCTATTGTTTTGAGATTCAGTTAGATAGACTTGTTGTTAGAGATAATGTATTATTTAGAGCTGCGGAGCTGGTTTTCAGGGTGTCGAAAAAATGTCTCTGGAAATAACCCCCAACCAGCTTAATGGGCTGTCCCTTTACGCCCGCGCTGAAACTCAAACTCACGATGAGTTTGAGTTTTTCACTTTAAAAATATTCTGACGCCTTTTTGCGGAACGCAACCGGCACCGATCGATCGTGAGGGTGTCGTCGAAACGCTAAACGCGGGGCTTCTTTTAGCTCCCTAAGCTGTATAGAAAGCTGTAAAAACATAAATCTGTTATATTTTTTGGTTTATAAGATACCCTAAACAGGGTCTGTAGTTATATGCAAAACGTTATATACCAATTATATGCAGAACATTTCTAAGATTAAGCATATCCAAATAAATAGGTACGGCGGTGGAAGATCGTAAGCTTACTTAGTTGCTTAGTAGATTTCTGACCCCGATTGCTAGGCATTGACTTAGAAATCTAGACATGAAAATCGAGGTTGCTAACCTCTATTGAAGGTAATTGACTTCTATAACTTGCATGTAAAAGTTACATAACAACAACAACATTCAAGGAAATACCTACTACTCTTCACATGAGAGTAGTGGTGGCCCAGTAGTAACGACCGCGACTTACGAGTTTGTAGGTCGTGGGTTCGAACCCTGACAGGCGCTTTACTTTGTGTAAATTATTTCATCACCACTGCTCTTAAAACGGTGAAGGAAAACATCGTGAGGAAACCGGCATGTCCTAGAAACAAACATTCGAAGACATGTGACATCTACCAACCCGCACTGGGCCTGCGTGGTTGATTACAGCCCACTCCCTCTTACCAAGATGAGGCCTGTGTCCCAGTAGTGGGAACATATAGGCTGATTATGCTGCAAGGCTGTATAAGAAAGGTGGGGTCATATTTGAGGGTGTGGTACAGACCATCAAACTAAACAACTTTCTCCATGGGAACAATATCGTAATCTCAAAAAAAATATCAACTGTCCCATACAAAACTTCAATACCGACTTGACCAAATGTATGGAATGGGTAATGACATAAGGTAAACAATTCATAAACGAGTTACTGAAAACATCTCGAAAATAGCACATAATTATCAACCTAATCCACTCCAAAAATTCCTTTAACATAAAAATAACCACAAATAAATGTTGACCATCCATTCGTTGCACGACAAAGGGGTAGCAAAGCCCTGTCAGTCCTCTATCTCATTAATCATTCCCTTTCGCAAATCCTTTTCGTTGACGTCGACCTTTCATAACTGAGGATCGCAATAAGCGGCTTACAATACGCTTAACATGTTGTTTTGGATTTTGTTAATAACTCCTTAAACGGTTTAAACCTAGTTTCACCATACCATATTAGTCAGTTTAAGAGCGTTTACGACGTCGGTATGGCATTTCATACAAACTTTCAAGTCCTTGTTTTTCGAAATGAATGATATCATACCCATAAGCAGGATACATAGCTCTAAAAAGATTTATTTATTTATTTATTTTTATTTCTAAAACACTTATTTTAATTTACATTTTGGTTTTAGCCACACAACGAAAACCTCTCAGGGTTTATCTGTGTGTTGGCGAGCCGTTCACTTAAATTTTTACAAAAATATTAATTACTGATATTATTATGATGAACTGATGATACATAAAATATTTTATAATAATGATGATAATAATGATTCGTGATGATGATAAATGATGATAATAACATAGGGTACAAAACATTGTATACATTATGAGAAATTTTGTGTAAGATAGTTGTTGTGTAAGAAGTGATAGATAGTTAAGAACATTTTCAAAATGTCATATTTAAAAAAAGATAATTGGAAATATCTATTTCTATGGAAAATTTAAAATCGGTGGAATTTAGCTGTAACACTGTTTTTCGAAATTTATATTAAGATTCCCGCAGGCAGGCGCAAGGCGATGGCGCAACGCGACGGCGCGACGCGATTCTGGTGGAACAATTTCTATGAAAACTTCATTAAAATTGTTCTACCGGAGTCGCGTTGCACCTGTTTGAGGGAGTCTTTATGATTATGCTAGGGTCTGGCATGAGAAAGAGCCTTATCTCCATAGCAGACATTTTCTTGACTTTTCCACACTCGGTACCTTTATTAGGGCCCGACACTCATCTGTTTCACGATCACTGACACCAAACCGAATCTAGTTCAACGACTGACCTTACCACCAATGTTTTGATAGCCCGAAAATACAACCAATTGTTATTAATCAACTAAAACTATTTCTGTGTTCGACACCGATTCCTTTGCTATTATTCATTCATCATACACATAATGGGAGTCATTTGGCTCGTACGAGTAACTCTAGATATGTTTTTCTATAAAACTGTGATTATATTGCAATCACAGAGGGTGTGAAGTTAGTACCTACGAGGTGGTACTTATGGAGTTTTGATGCGATCGCCTTTTGTTTGTTGGCGTGACATTTGCAATGCAGTGTGATTACCATTTAAAAAAACCCTGTTCAGGTGGTGGGGAGGTATCACTCACTAAAGCGAATTAGTAACACATTCATTTATTTCAATTAAACCATTTACAGGCACTTTGGAACTGTCAAGGAGTCCGTCAGTCAGAAATATGAAGTCAGTTGCCCATTCCAAAGCATAGTAGGTATCTATGGAGACGAACGGGCAAGAAACTCCTTGGACACTCTTTTAAATTATATTGTTACAAAAGTATCAGTTACATCACTATGTTGAATTTATATAATTAAATGTGAGAACGATGTAAAAAAGACGTACACGTTAAAAGTGTCCAGAGTAGCAAACAGAAACAAAAAAAAAAAAAAAACGATTCAAAAATAAAATAATTAAAATAAGCCGTGGCAAATCAGTTTAGACATGACCATTCCCGACTGACGGCGCCCGTTCATGAACATGACGCATGGATCAGCACCATTTAGCTTAGGTAACCATTTTGAAGGGAGCCGAATGATCCAACCTTAGCTGCATGTGTTACTATAACATTTTTTGATCATTCTATTACGGTGTTAGTATAAGTCATTAATGTTTTCAATCTTTCTTGTTTTTTTTTTCTCCAACTAAAACCAAAGGCAATGCAAATACGTCCAGCAATATGCGTCTTCGGCTAAAATTACGTCATAATGGAATCAAAGGGCTAATAGAAGATTGCAAAGAATAAGAACAAGTTTTACTAGATATAAAAATTTGTGGTTTATGCACAGTCCATATTTTGCCAGTGTAAATATAAAAGATATTCACCAACAGGACAAAACGGCGACCCTTAAGTGAGATTTGGGATGTTAATGCGCCTATCGTATATCTCATGAAATGCTCACCACTCTAATTCAAACCACAACTCCTACCAGCCAAAATCTATAGTGCAGACTAATCAGAGGGTCTGGACAAAGTTACATTCTATGAGTGATAACGATGATGGCCCAGTCAAAAATGTATGGAACTGACTTAGGGCCGCGTTCACCAACATTCAAACCACCGGTTAGGTATTTAAACGGTATATGTCAAACTTCCTAAGGAAAGAACTGATTAAAAAACCAAACACCTGTTTTAAAAGTCGGTGAACTCCGCCCTTATACTACCGAAAAACTAATATCAATCCCGTTGAAAGTCGTTGTAAAACTACGAAACGCATTGAAACCGATTGTCACTTGTCTAGGCCCTCAGAAAACCGCCAGCGACAATATTAAGTGCAGAGAGTTCCAGCTTCCTAGGGAAATGAATGAACTGTCAGGGAACCCGCGACCAAATTAATCAGAAAATAAAGTTGGAAGAGAAGAAATAATAGTTTCCACCGTAGCTTATGAGCTACATCTTACTTATGTTTAGCTACTTGTTATAGTTGCATTTGTTTGGAAACTCAAGCAACGTTCCCACAAGGGGATTGCAATCAACGCAGCAGGCAAACCAGCTATTTAATTAGTTTCCTGTTCTTATATTCTGTCTGTTCAAACCCTTAGCACAGAAGCACACACAATAATACAGAAGTTGGTAAGATTGTGTGGTTAAACCCACCTTTGGATTGTAGTGCTCAAGTTATCAAGTAGCATTGAACACTATTTGTGATTGGTCTGTGGTTATGATTCAGGGTATGGTATTGTTCGTCGAATCGTTGAGCTCCTTCAGTTCTGATTTGAGCTGTACGATTACTGGCAAATGCATGCACTGACTGGACAGGTCCACTCAATCTGTGTAGCTCTTTCCTCAAGAGACCACACACACATGATCACATGACACATGATCTGACCAAGATTATTTCTGGACTTTAAAAGAGACTGTGACCTCTGAGTTTCTTTTGGCCTTTCTTATCAGAGTAGTCAGATAGAAAATGCCGTCCTCATCTAGTTTAAAAAAAATGATTGACGTGTAAAATTGTTTGTACAAACCTACTTACTAAAATAAAATCATTTATTATTTATGATTCTGTAAGCATTGTATGAGTGAGTCTGCTTTATCTAAATGCAACCATACAAAGATGTTTCTACACAGTGTGTAGAAATTGCCTTAAGGTTGATTTGAGGGTTTGGGGGAGATAGGATACAGTTGCTAAGTTCAAATGTTCTGAAGACTAAAATTAGCCAGATCATATTTCGATAATCGATAGGAGTAAATAATCAGATGGTGGTTATGCTGTAAACTGCCATAATTATGCAAAGATTGTTAATAAGGTAATGCTATGATTGCTTGAGCAAAGGTAACAGTGATATTCGACTAACTTATAACACTCATAAACAGGAATCAGACATCTTGTAAAGAAAAGCATACTTCACTCAGCTACACACCCAAATCTAGCAAACTATGCCAAATTAGGAAACTAGCTCCCATTGTCCACCTCCTTTGTGTTACTACTATTGAACGTCCGTGTCACTGCGATTTCCAAACCAAATTCATTATGTTGTACACGGTTCAGGCGTTTTCATTGCCTAGGTTTGATTCTTCCAGTAGAATATTGCTTTTTCAGCATGCGTAGCACGACCACTTCTATATCTACTCTACAAAGTATAGAGATCACTTTCTTAACAAAGTGACATTAAGTCATTCTTTTCTTGAATTTTGAAATCGCGCCATAGAAATATTTTTACAATATAATTATTGTCTTTTGTTTCTTCCGTTTCTATGGTGGCCATGCTAACACTTGCTGGATACGTAGGAAACCCTATTTAAAATGGATATTTAGATCTCTTTGTTATGATAGGAAATGATCTTTTGGAAGGATTGTAGTTGGATTGACTGTTACCTCAGTTTCTTCTTCAGCAAGTAAAGCTCTACTTGGCTAGATTCGGTCTTTTCTTTTTCCAACTTTGAACATTAGGCATCATAGTATAGGTCAGATATCTTATTTTTTAGTATTGACAATAGCAATTGTTAGAAATAGGCCAATCTAATACAGAGCAGGTGAGCTTGATTCGGATCCAAAACAATAACCTCGTGGTAAGAATAGATGATCTAGCTCTATTTGGCTTATATTACTATGATAATGATTTCGTTTATCAAAGACATTATTTGAAACTGGTGACAAGAGGTACCTTTCAGTACCGGTTCAAATCCCAGCTTTGAAGAAACTTATCTACACCGCATAGGGAAACTTCTGTAATAATTGGAATTGGCTTGATTTTGATCTTTCTGTTCTTAAGAAGATTTTAACTAATTCGTATCTAGCAAATAGAAGTTGGGATGTTCGTGATGATGATACTAGCACGTAGAAGAAGAGTTAGATTGCAACTTTCGCTGTAGTCACTCATGGTTTAACGATAGATCGTTAAAAAGAGGAGGCCTTTGATGACTAGCAAATGAAATGGGCCTGCAAAACGCTGTATCAATGACTCTACCAATTATTGAATTTTAGAAACTTAACACGTAATTTATGAATGGCGGCAGCCAAAAATAATAAGAAAAAATCATTCAACTAACATTTAAATACCCAAAGGTAATCAATTTGACTACCTGTACCCGATCAGTACAAACACCTAATAAATTGCAGCGTTCCCGCGTAATAATACCATACTAAGCCATACTTAAGACGAATGGAGCTTTCTTAAGTATGTGATGATTGGCAGCACCATGTTTCTTATCTAGAAACGGATTGTTATCTATAGCACTTCACAAAACCTTAACTTACGTACCAATGTCTCTGAAAGATACAAGAATCTTAAATATCCTTAAAAACCACCTCGCTTTTGAGGAAAACATTCTCGATTGTAAATGAAACTTGATGAAGGTACGGCAGACCACAGAGCTGTCGAGACAAGCGGGATAAAATGACAGATGAATGGTCATGACTGGCCCTAGATCAAATTTTAGGATTAAAGAGGAAACCTTAGCTGAAAAGATAGAAGAAACAGTCTAACAGTAACATCATCGATTATAAACCTAGTAATTGGGCTTTTACAGCACAATTTAATTCATATTTCTTACATAGATCTTGTTGTCGCAGGTGGAGTTATAAAACTTGATTGATACTTGGATTTGATCCCTGGACATTGAGTTTATTTGTTAGACAGTTTTATGGCTCTGGCCGCTCAGGGTCAAATAATACCCCGGCAAATAGCTGGCTTTCGATTTCTATGAGACCTATTCCGGCACTGGCTAGTTTCGGATTATTGCTGAAAATCTCGACTTCTGAAGGTGTCAAGAATGACGTTTATTCAATTTTTTTACATAATCGCCCTTTTCTGTTTCCCCGGCCAGTCATCGTCATTGTTCGTCTTTTGTTTAATATTATCCTATCGTTTAATATGCTTGGATAACAATACCATAGATACGAGATTATAAGATTTCATAAACAGTTTATGAGTGTTTGATTGCCATGCTGTTTTATGAGTCATAATTTTATTCTTGTGTATGAGCACGTTCTGCAACATTATTACACCCAGTAGCCGACCCATTATTCAACCAATTTATAGCTTGACATCCCCACAATTTCATTGTTAATACAGTTCCAACGTTTATCGTATCAAATCTCTGCAGGCATGAAAAAACCTTCAGTGGAATGTGGCAGCAATTTTCTGAATGATTTCACCCCAGCTGAGTCACGCGAACATTTCGCCACATATGTGGTAGGCACACACGTGTGTACTTGCCATTACCAAGGGCAACCTTCGACCTTAAAGCAAGAACTCACCTTATCAAAACAACGACATTTTTAACAGTCAATCACGTCTATACTTAAGGAAGACACTACGGGCAGCTAACATTACCGCAACACTCACAGTAAAAGCTAAATTGACAGGTTAAGACAACACACACGATTTTAACACTTCAGGACATTATTTTTATTGATGAAAATGGTAATCGGCGTCCGCTAAGGGTTCGTGAGCGACCGGCAGGCGAGCGCGCTAGCCGGCGCGCCGCCTTACTTTAACTGAAATACGCGCTTGCGAACTGTTTTTGCGCAGGCGTAGTACAACGCAGGATCGGCCGAAATTCACCCTTACACACCTCCACGGAACGGTTAAACCACCTATTTTCCACTAAGGAGAAACGCACTTTATATTTATAGCACAAAGTTGCATTTAGATTGGCCAGAAATTCGCCGTTGTTCCGTTCTGAATAGGTCGTTGCGTGTGCCGCACTGCACACGATGGTAATTAAATATGTGTTTGACAATAGTATCGAGGCTCCAGCGGCTGTGCTCTCCTGATGACGTCAATGGTCCAAACGCTCATTGGAGAGCGTTCACGTAGAACCAAACCGTTTAGCGAGAGTTTGCGAGCGATCCGCGCTCAAAGCGACTGAGTGAAAAAAATGACGGTGATTTGCATTTGAAATTGGAATAAGCTTTTTCAATTTAAATGTTCGGTTTTAATTTCTTCTGGCTGTTTTCCGGTTTCCATGTAATGTGAAATTGGAAGAATCAGCAATTTAATTGACTATATAGGGTTATGAATTAATTTAAATGCTTTTCGAAGGGGTGCCCCGTGGCAGTTTGTCACAAGCAAAACTAAATAATGTTAATCAGTTGGTCAGTTAGTAGTCAGAATCAGAATTAAATATTCTGCGTACAGTCAGCTGCACATCTTGCACTACGAAAATTGCTCTTACTGCTACGACGAAAAAGCGCTGCCACTGTTGTGTGTTTGACTGTATAATATCTGTTATTTTGAACAGCCCATTTACAGGAAGTAGGTACAAATCTTTCTTTGATGTATTCGTCACAAAGGAGTATCTACGCACCTAATATTACGAGTATGTTACAACAATTAAACACCTGTTACTTAAGAGTATTTAAATGACAAACCTCCTCATTTCCTCTGTTACCTGCACATCAATCAAGCGTAGGCAGCCAGGTGTAGACAGCGTGGAGTTCTGATGTTTCACCGCTGCCCTATAAATCATCGACGACGCCCACTCAACTTTTCTGACATGTGCCCGCAAATATAACGTTGTTTGTAAGTGCTACCCACATTCAATGTTCAAGCTACGAGGGAAACTTTTTGTAAACTGGGTTTTTTATTGTAAGTAGATATAGTGTAGTCGGATGAGTAAAGTGCTTAGGGCTGATTTCACGAATGAAACTGAACGCGATCAACACATAAATGAAGTTTAAGGGCTGTCAGTGTCATTATTTTCTTGTGAATAATGACACTGACAGCTCTTGAAAGTAGTTTAGGTGTGCTGATTGCGTTCGTTTCATTGGTGAAATCCGCCCTTAGTGATAAAATCTACGCTTTGCCTAAGGCTTTGGTAGTGGTCCTAAGCTCGATTCCACCTGAACGTGGCGTCACCAAGAGGGTTCGATTCCCATAAGTATTGGGTTTTCTCATCAGGAACTTCTTAGAAGTAGCGCAGGTCCTGGATTTGTGTCCGGTTAATAGCAATAGATGCACGTCCTATCACATGGGACTAAAGGCTCCCGCAGACAGGCGCGACGCGACAGCGTAACACGACTCTAGTAGAAAAATTTCTATGATAACTTCATGGAAATTGTGCTACCAAAATGGCGTCACGTCGCGCCAGTCTGCGGGACTCTTAAGGCTGCGGGACTCTTAAGGCTGCGGGACTCTTAAGGCTGCGGGACTCTTAAGGCTGCGGGTACGAATTCAGTGGCGAGGAGCGATGGCCGAGCTTGGCGGTGGCGGCGGACCAAGTTTGTACCGTTGCGGTAGCCACCGCCCCGCTCAGCCACCGCTCGTTGCCATTGGTTTCGTGCACGCAGCCTCAAACATAATATCATAATATACCTAACTGGCGATACGGGGGTGGACCGTACTCTTCTTAGCGAGTCGATGGTAAATGTTTTTTTAAGTTTCGAAGTAGACTGTTCGCTCCTTCCCCGCGCGCCGCCTTCGTCCCATCGATTGGTATCATTTGTCGTCAGTAGATGGCGCTGTGGTCCTCAACGTAGACGATGTAGGGTAACTTTGGGTGTCAATAAAGCCGGATTTACATTTGTCTGACGTGTTGTGTTGTGACGCATCGGAACGGTATCGGTTTTATACATTTAGTATGGTGAGATTTATATTTGTGTGTCGCGATCTGTTGTGATGGCTTCTGATGCGACGCATCAGACGAGATTCCGATCGCATCAGAGCGGTGGAGGTGGGAGGGCGGGGGAGCGGCCGCCTGACGACGCATCAGACAAGTGTGCACGCGCCATTAGTAATTTGGGCAGTCACACACTCATGCGCTATTCTGTGATAGTAGCGCTAAAAATTATAATTAGATATGTACCTACCTACCTAGGTATATATTGTGTTGTTCGCACATGCTGGCGTTGAAACTTTTGCAATTTTGCTGGCTCCTGGAGCTAGACCACCCCCTCTTAAAGCAGTATTATTTTAATGTTACTGCAGTGTGGGAAAGAGATGGAGCTAAACATCCTATATAGCTTCATCTCTTTCTCACACTGAAGTAAAATTAAAATAATACTGCTTCAAGAGGTGGTGTTTGGCCCCCTAAAGCCCTCCTTAACCTTTCCTTAATTCTTTCTCTTCCAACCATGAGTAGAAAAAAAAACCCTACAACAAAACGAAAATCCGATTCATAACTTTCCAACTACTACGATCGCTCATTCCACAAAGGGTTGCTCTTGCCGTCTATTTCGGTTTGTTTATTTGCATGCAGAGTATACAGACATACGGTTGTGTTCTTGAATCGAGACAGAGGATTCCGACTCGGATACGGCGGATATGGAAATAGATCGCATTGATTATAATATACGGTGGAAGTTCACCGACCGGAAGTTGTTGTGTTGAGGTAGTGATATTGGGCGTGGGGTGTAGAAGTATTGTAAGCAATTATTGTTTATGTATATTATCTTGAATTGAAAGATAACACAACAAAATTAAAGGTTCAGACATGTTTGCCACATACCTACCTGCTACTTATGGCGCGCAAATATTATGAATAGCTCTCATTGATAATAATTAATTTCATGTCAAAGTAAGTTAACGTGAATTTTGTAAACAATAATAGAACTTAAATTATAAATGAAAACAGCAAAAAAAAACATACATTCTATGTCAAAATAAATTATTCTGTCAGAAATTAATTAATATTATATACACTTCTGGACACATCTATTGGCCCACCTTGTATTTTCAGTTTCGTTTGGTCCTAGCTAAAATTTTATATTAGGTCGAGCAAAAAGTTTTTATGCAGTTTTGAACCTGGCACATTCACAATTTCATTCAATAGTCTTTTTTTGAATTTCGAACACAGAATTTAAAGAAACAAAAGACAATTTGGAGCCTGTTTGTTGATATCAAACAATCGAATACTAAGAAAACTTGGTTTTATTGGTTTACTTGGATTTAATTCTTGAAAAAGTGATTGATATCTTTGGTTTTGCAACAAACATTACTTATTCTTAACATTAAGGTGAGGTTCTATCAATAATCTATGGATACTTCACCTGAAGTCGCCGCCCAAGCTGTGGCACTTATTCAGGCCGGACACAGCCAAAGAAACGTGAGTGCTCAACTTAATTTAAGTCGATCTGCGGTCCGAAATGTTTATCGGAGGTACCTAGAGACTGGCGGCTTTGTTCGTCGCCAAGGAAGGCCACGATCTCGGGTCACAACTGAAAGGCAGGATCGATTCATCGTGACGACCAGCTTGAAAAATCGTCACCTTACCTCCATTGAGATACAAAACCAACTTCGCGACTTCCACGGAGTATCTGTGAGCGCTCGAACTGTTCGAAGAAGGTTAAAAGAACGTAATATGGTACCACACAAGCCAGCTAATGGGCCCAAACTAACGCGAGCCCACCGAACAGCGCGCCTTCATTTCGCACGCAGTCATTTAAATTGGACACAGCAAGATTGGAGCCGTGTACTCTTTTCTGATGAGTCTAAAATTGTGTTACATGGCAATGATGGAAGGAAGAAGGTCTACCGACGTAAGGGAGAGCGTTTCGCACAATGCTGCTTTGAAGAGAGGGTTGCTTATGGCGGTGGCTCATGGACTGTCTGGGGCGGTATATCCGCGAGCGGCAAAACTCAACTTGAGGTTGTTACAGGACCACGGCTGCCAACATTAAATGCTGAAAGGTACATTCGTGAGTGCTTAGAACCTCACGTGATACCATACGCGGACTATGTGGGCCCAAATTTCCTTTTTATGCATGATAATGCAAGAGCCCATGCGGCCGGCATCGTCAGGGAATATCTTCGGGATGTGAACATCACAGTTATGGACTGGCCAGCCAGAAGCCCAGACATGAACCCCATTGAGCACATGTGGGACGAGCTAAAAAGACGTGTTAGGGCTCGTCAGCCAGTTGCCCAGACGATGCAGGAGTTGAAAACTGCCATAGAAGAGGAATGGGAGATGATCCCTCAAAATTTCATAGAGCGGTTGATAAACTCTATGCCTAATCGTATGAGAGCTGTGGTAGATGCCCATGGAGGCAACACGCGTTATTAAATTAAACCTTTATTTGATAAAACATGTTTTTTATTCAAAAATCAATTGCCTTTAACAAGGCGCATATCCGACTTGTTAGGCGTAGCTCCATGTCGTATGGTATTCTGAATTCAAATTTAAAACAATACGATCGAAAAAGATGGTAAAATGTATCAGGTTTAAAACTGCATCAACAGTTTTTGTTCAATCTAGCAATCATATTTCGGTAGGGGCCATCGAAACCTAAACTCTAAGGTGGGCCAATAGATGTGTCCAGAAGTGTAGTACCTATGCTTTGATTTGATTATTTTGATTTTGTTTCGTGAAAAAGAATTAGCTGTTCCTGTTCCATACATTTATGTTCACTTTACTTGACAACTGTATGGGACAGAATCACAGCAGATTTTACGCGATTTCGGGGTTGTTGCAATAGTAAAAGTCGTTTTGATGATGACTTCAATGTTCCATTTTCGGGTTTTGATTTATTATACATATTTTAAAAACATCTATATGTCCGATGTGGGTGGCAATGGTGCCAATTCTCTTGTACACCGAACTAAACTTACTAAGCCATCACTAAAATTCCTTCCTTTTGGCTTCTTCTTTTGGAATCTTAAAGCTATTATGCAAACAAATATCTCTAAAGGAGACGTTCATTAGGGCTCAATATGGCAATGGGGCTTGGTACTAAAATAATAATTGATCATTTAAAACAGCCTTCTGAGCTATATAGGCTGAAAGAGGGTAATTATTTTGATCTATTTGGGCATTTTTTTTTACAGCCGCCCGTTTTTTTTAAACATATATTGAAAAATAAAATGCTTGCATTACTAACTACAAACTTTATTTATATTTTAGGGTTTGCAATCCTGTGGCAAATGACGTGACAATGGCAATGACAGTGTCAGTGTCTTTATGTATCATATAATTGGATAGGGTGTTTGTTTTTATATCAACGTCATTCTGACATTTTTACAGATTTGACCTTTTTGCGACACGTTTTGATAATGCATTGTCATGATAATGAATATCTTTTGTCTCAATTTCATAGAGCTGCAGCTAAAATTATAATAAAATCTCAAAGTATTTAATAGAAACGGAAACTGTAGCCACATTTAAAATAATTATATTGCATAGAAATGAATAAATAAAGTCTATGTGCGTTTTGTTTGTACTGTAACATTTTTCACTTTTTTACAAAAACAGGCGCCTGAAAAAATCATATTTATAATCGAGTAGCTTAATACATAAGCTTTCTAATAAGGTACCTACATCACATTAGCGTTTAAATATCTTCGGAATATTATACCACTTTTGACCTCTCCAAATAAAAATAATTTTGACACAACTAAATCGAATTTGATAATCGCGACTCCACGCCAGTAGTAAGTACCTACTTGTTTGCCCTACCCCGTGATTTTTTTTTGAGCCGGAGGCGCGCAGTGTGGCAGCTTCGACGTGTTTTATATGGAATTTTTCACTTTTTGTATGGAAAATATGAAAAATGAATACCTACATGTTGAGTTTTAGGGGTTTATGGATTTTATGAAGGGGTCGAACTTTTTATTATTTTTGCGATAGGGCCCACTGTTTTCAATATAAAAGTAAAAGAAAAGACAAACAGATACAGTACTGTTTTTGCACCTGAAGTCGAGGTGTTGGTGTGAAATTTAGTTCATGCCAACTAATTTTATTCCACACCTTTTTGGTCGCGATTAAAAATAGTCAGATTTAATTAGAAAATCTAAATTTTAGGTGTTAAACGTCAAATTCAGAATAGCAAAATTACCATTTTCACTAAACTAATAACTCAGTGCCATCTTAGTGCTGTCAAACTAAAACCAATATAGTTAAGTTGTGTCACTTTAGTCAATTTCAGAATGGGAAATCGTCGTTTGACAGGAATAAACTAAATTTTGGTGATTGTTAGTCTAGTTTAGACGCATTTGTGGCAAGAGAATCGGCACCAATGACGACATTTTCTACTAAAAACATTAAAGTTATGAGCGCCTGACTAAATATAAGAGCAAAGGCTTTAAACTCCAACTAATTGAATCCACTCGTGGCTAAGTAATAACAGCCACACGGTCGATATACCTCCATCTCCTTCTCACTATGAAGTAAGATTAAAATAATACTGCGTAAGAGGTGGTGGTTGGCCACCAGGTTATGCTACGCTTGCCGCGGTGGGTCCGTGGATGGGTGACCATCTTTACATACCAAGACCCCGCTTTGCCTCGGAAAGCACGTTAAGCCGTTGGTCCCGGCTGTCATTCGTGGATCTTTGACAGTCGTTACGAGTCCTCAGAAGCCCGAAAGTCTGACAACCAGTCTTACCAAAGGGTATTGTATTACCCAATGACTGGGTTGTTGCCATTGTGGCGGTCAGATAGGCAGTCGCTCCATGTAAGATACCGGTATTCAGCTACATCCGGTTAGACTGGAAGCCGACCCCAACATAGTTGGGAAAAGGCTAGGCAGATGATGAATTGCATCCAAAACTTTACTATCGAATTTAAGCATGTCTAATTAGCTATTTTAATGAAATACCATAAATTACAAGAGATATAAACTAGGAACCTCCACGATTCGATAAAATAATATTATGCAGGAAATGGCACAGATGTATCAAAGTTATTGCAAAGTTATCTGTTAGTTTATGAAATAAGCAACGCTATGACAAAGTAAATAAGATGTACTTACATACTACATTTATTTATTTCTGAATGAATGTTGTGTTTTTATCTAGCTCTAATACTTGTAAAATACTTTATGTCCGTAGGGAATTTTTGTGACAAAAGCAAACTTCTGTGCCAATGTAAGTTACGTTGCTGTAAATCGAATGACGTTCTTCTGACGAACGACGACGAACTACAACACCTACCACTACCACTACCACTACCACTACCTACTACCTACCACTACTCATGCTGAGTGGAAGCCTTCTTGTCACAGTCATGACGTGCAGCTTCCGACTATTTCTGTTTTGAGCTCGTGATTATAATGTGGTTCTATTTTGTTTTATTTTTCTGATTATTCGTATCGTTTTGTATGCACGTGTTTCTGTGACAAATAAACCTATTTTTCTTTCTTTCTTTCTTACAAAATAATGCTCGGAAACGGAAACTCGATAGTAGTTATAGCATTTTTATCCCACACGAAGTGACAAGTGCTTTACTTGTGTTAACCAAGAGAACAAACACGCTGTGAATGTGTACGTGAAGACGAGTAGCGTCAGCACATAACACACACACACACACAATTCCGACTTCACCATTGTCTCGGACTGTACCGTGAGCTCCTGCGCTTACTATTTCATACATTTTGGTCGAGTAGGTATTGAACTTTTATATGAAACAGCAGATTTTTTTTTGTCATGATTAAAATTTCAGAGTTGGTCCTATATTGAAGGTTATTTAGAAAGAAAGAAAAACCTAATTATTTAAGAATAATTAGATTTTTCTACCCTTATCAATAATTCTGATTGACATTTCTAGGATTAACCCTATTACATGGGACTTAAACATAACTGGCGAAATGTGGGTGTACTATAGGTACACCTCTGCCTAACCCTTCGGGGAAACAAGGCGTGATGTTAGGTTATGTTGTGTTATTTCTAGGATTTTGTAATTATATCTATGTACATTCGGTTTAACATTAAATACTTTCATTAAAAGTTAAAACCCTTGTACACAAATAATATTCAACGTCATATTATGTATTGGATGGTTTTTAAAAGTACTTCAATTTATTCCCATTTCATTTACCTAATTTTGCCTGTGTTCCACCAAATATACTGAATGTGCACCAAAATATGTTCATTAAAATATGTCATAACGAGCATCTATTTAACAACTGTTGCAAATTTGTAAAAATAGTAATACACCTAATTTTAAAAACAAGCATTTATTTTTTTAGTTTTACTTCAGATAATGCACTGCAAAATGTATTTGAATCAAACACCAATTAATGTCCAATGTAGCTTTATTAATAAAAAATGAAACCAAAACTAACCTATCCTAACCTAAAATATGTAAATGGGTATACGGTACTAGGACGCATACTAAATATTTTGTGTAACATTCAGGAATATTTGGTGCACGATCAGTATTTTTCGAGGAAGAATAAAATAGTTATTGTTACAATAGAATATTTGCAGCGCACTACAATAAAAAAGTGTTATATCTTGGTGTTAATTTGGAATTTGTTTGATATAACATATTTTGTTGGCTGAGTAGTTTAATTATAGTAAAACAATTAAACGGGTTTAAGATCAATATTTTAGAAATGCATACATAGATACCTTTAGATTTTTGGTGAACACAAAAATATTATCCGTATTATTCAAAGGGTACCTTGCTATTTCGTGTGTATCTCACAGCCTTCGATAGCTCAGTTGGTAGAGCGGTGGACTGTAGAGTATACGAATCATTGGCATCCATAGGTCGCTGGTTCAAATCCGGCTCGAAGGAATCTTTTTGTTTGTTGATTTTTTTCCAATAAATAATTTAATTTTGAGTTAATTTTAAGTTTACAACTGTTCTGTTATTTGTTATAATAAAAACATAAAATAAAACTAAAAAATGCAACAATTCATTCATAAACTGTGATTTTTTACTCGTTTATTCAGCAAGAAATTCTTATCAATAACCGAAAATTGATAATTGTTTCCGAATCGTTCACTACCAAAAGAATACGCTGCGGACAGGATTCGAACCTGTGCGGGTAGAACCCAATGGATTTCAAGTCCATCTCCTTAACCACTCGGACACCGCAGCTCATGGAAAGAGTGTCGAAATAACTAATCGTATTAATTGCCTGTTTCAGTACCCATTGTGAATTTATATGAATTGTACAAAAGGGTAATTAATTTTATGGCGTTGTAAAACGGGGTTTTAAAAACGATGCAAGTAGTACATAATATTAAAGAACTACATCTTTCATGATTTGAAAAAAAAAAAATTATCCGTTGAGATGATTTTTGGCGAAATAGAAATGGATAATATTATATGTGGTGATTATTATAATCAGGTAAACATGCATAATACATACTAAAAGCAATGTTGCTTTAAATGTTATACGTTTCTCTGAACATTTGTATTTAAATAAAATAATTTAATTATCTTGAATAATTTAATTATGTAATTATTTATGTGGCGCCATCTAGTATAATGAAACATTAAATTTAAGAAATCTGTTTGTCATTGTAGTTTTACTATTCGGTACTAGATGGCAGTTACTGAGAAAGTATTCGTGCATTACTTGATTTTGCTACTCCGCAATAGATGTCGCTGGTTGTTCTAAATTAAACGCGAGTTTTTAAATATTCGTCAAAAATGTGAAGTTTACCGATTCAAATTGATTAAAATATAATATTAGCAAGTTATACCGAAGGATAGAATATTTGCTTATTCACGTTTTATAAATAGCACGACTATTTTGTTGATAGCAGATAAGTACCTACCATAGATATATTTCTATGGTACCTATCTATTACCTAGGAAGATACCTATCCTTATCGCAATCAAATGAAACTTAAAATAAAATTGTAAACAAACTTCACCTCTCACTTTTAGAAACCGCACGGTGGTGGTCATGTGCTCAAAGCTGGGCAAAATGTCATTTATGGAAGCTTGTAGGAAAGTAGAAACAGTTGTCTGTGAACACGCGCCGTAATTAACACTTCTACTGACTAGGTAGGTACTAAATATAGACCCTCGATAGGGCTACCGAAACCAGCAGTATTAAGAAACTTCAAGAAGAGGCACCAATATTTTTTTTTATCGAGCATTGACCAATTCAAACTTAGTTAAGATTTTAGAAATAGGTATATTTACGTTGTAGGTACCTAACTAATTTCTCATACCATAGGTTTCCTTAAGAAATAAATCAAACATAGACCTGTACTACCCGCTACTTAAATATAAGGCTTTATTACAAAACAAGTTTCACCTACTCTTAGAAGTTTAGACCCGGGCTAAAACCATCGAGGCATTTTTGAATTTTGAATTTTATTCCGACCTAAACCTTCATCTTGTGAGACACAATAAAATTTTTATTGTTACCTACCTCTAGGAGGTCAGTAGACAGCGAAGAGGTTTAAATTACAAAAACTGACGTTAAATCCGAGTCTAAAATGTTAATTTTTAACCGACGAAAAAAAGGAAGAGGTTCTCGGGACGTAAATTTTGTATTAAGAACAGCTTTACCCTGCTGGGAATATTCTAAATCCATTATCTAAGTTAGAACTCATTTTGTAAAATGTAAGTACTTGAGACGGAAAGAATCGATAAAAAACTGCAGTGTCCTTTTACTTCTCCCCTGGATTTTTCCCCGATGAGTCAGCAACCCTACTGTTCTTGTCAGGTGCACTTTCATAACGTTTTTAGATCGGCCCCCGATAGTATCGTAGTAAACTACGCCACTACGCCTAGATATGATACGATACGCCATGTAAGTAAGTAGTATCGATATTATTATTAGCTCAGTAGGTTTGTTTGGTTGTTTTTCTTAACTTGTTTACTGCAATTTGCCGGCTGGCATCGATAAATTGAATCAATTGGTTGAGGTAATTGATGTGCTTCTGTTTTTTTTTTTTGGTTCATCTCTAGCCCTAGTAACCTACATTAAAAATAGAAAATAATATAATACTTTTCTTTACGGCTTAAATTAGAAAGATATATTATAAACACGTTGAAATGAATTTAGTTTTTTTTTTTTAAATAAAATTACTAGAATAGATTATGGAGATGTATGAATAAAGTTGTATCATTACAATACTAAACTCAGCCCCTCGTTGTAATTTTTTTAATAACAAAATAAAACAAAGGAGATCTTTATCAAAACGTTTTACGTGTTGCCAGTTCTGATACTTCGACACAACACTGATGATTCATTCGAAATTAAAGTACGAATTAAATAAATTATGCCTTAATCACTTAACTATAAGAGTTAGTTACGCATAAATAAAAACATCCGTCCGTCCATTTAAAAAACTTCCTAAAATAAAACAAAAGAATTCGCCAGCTTGTTTTTTTTCCGCTACAATTTGAAGTCCTATTAAATGTTTATTTCCTCTTTAGATTGGCATCACTTGACTGCAGTATGTAATTTACCAATTAGATTGATAACTAATAAAAAAAAATACTTGCGATCTAAATCATGTAAGTACCTAATGGAATTTGGGTAGGCTTGTTATTGTGATGATGACGAATCATAATCATAATGCTCAGTGCTCAGTCATTATGTATGCTAACATGATTAAGTAATGTAGTTGTACTTACCTACCCACCTAAAAGTAAAAAGGCTCCTTCAAACAGGCGCGACACGCAACCCAAAAGGCATCATTCGTCGCGCTACAAGCGGTGGCTTTGTGTCGCATCGCGTGTCGCGCCTGTTCGTAGGAGCCTTTATGAGTGAAAGAAGTCCTACCATACTACTATCCTAAAAGCGATATTTTTGAAAAGTTAAAAGAAAACTTCGGACGGTTGAAAGTAAGCTTTTGTCTGACCCAATATCCAGCTGTTTCAACCGACCCCGTTCCGACTCTACCACTCTAGTACCTACCTATCCTTTGACTACCCTACGGTCTGGTACACCCTCTAAGAAGTATCTCCTTGGTACACCTAAATGATCCTTAGCAATCTTTAAATAGACCGATTTTTCTCTTAAACTTCAAACAAATCCTATAATGGGGATAGATTAGATACCAAGGTCATACAAAAACCAAAGTCGAAAACTGCAAATCTTAATAACATAAACAAATTGATATTATCACACAATCACTCTCGTGTATTTAGTTATTAAACATCGACCTGCCCGGTTTATCCAGTTTTTTTTTGCCCAGAAAACGTGTGAACAACGTAAGCATTGCATATGAATGCCCGAAGAATGTAAAAGTATCATAGTAACAGTTCCATGGAAGACGCGCTTCATCGATCGCGTTTCTTTTTTGTAATTACGCGATTTTATCGACGTATTTGTGCCTACCTACTCAAATGGCGATGATGATGTAGCATTGTTTAGTTTACGCTTTGGTATTATTATGATCGAAAAAGAAAACAGCTGTTCCTTGCTCAAAATGTAGGAAACAGCAATTTTTTTTTCGCGTTTTCTGCTTGGTCCCTTAGTAAAAGTGGTTCATAATGATGAGTACAATGACCCCTTAAGAGGTTGTGCATTAATTCCGGGACTTAGTGTATAAGAAAAAATTGTCAAAGGATAACGTTGTCGGATGTTTCTAAGTATTCCTTGCCAGATTATCTATCGAGTCCCAAGGGACAGCTGTTCACACACCCACGCGTTCGAAACGTTAAATCTAGTTGTAGTGGCGTTCATTAACAGTATCCTATAAATTATGTTAATAAATAAATCATAGATATGACTACAGAAGACAGGCTAACAACTTGTCCTACTGCACTACAGTCATTCTAATTTATAGCTTTTCTTGAAATACTGGTTACGAGGTTGGTCCCCTTGCTAACCTTAGGGCGTGCCCTCAAACACAGCGAGCGACATGATTATGAACTTGAAGGACTTTGGTGAACGAATTTGTTTACACGCACTAAGTAATATCTTGCTTAGAACTACTTACTTGAGAGAACTACCGGAATTTTGACATTGTTCGTTTTAATTAGGTCCTGTCCAGCCGATCTATTCCGTAAACATCACACCGTGAGCACTTAGGTGAAGTGAGTTTGAAGTGAGCTCAATCCCTAGTAGAGTAAGGTGGGATGACAGTTCACATCACGCTCACTTCACCTAAATTTTCACGGTAGGTCTTTCCAGAATAGCACCGCTGTTCGGATAAGTTGTCCCTTTGAAAGACAGAGTTGAAGAAGGATAGGCGTTTGTAGAAAGATAGATCGATCAATCCTTAATTGCACTAAATACCTAAATTACATCAAAAGTGACCGCTCTTAGCCCGCCACATACTTCAAGAGTCCTTGCAGTATGTGACCGGCTAAGAGCGGTCACTTTTCATCTCAGCTAACATCAGAAGCCCAATTCCCGTAATTAAAAACTTTCAAAATCTAGTCGCAATCTCATCTCAGCGACAATCGAATGTCAAAAGTCAAAAATGTAGGGAAATTATAGGTATTTTTGACATATTGAGACTGAGGTCAGACTGTGAACGTTCTTAAAATTACGGGAACTGCCCCTCAGATTTGACACCAGAATTTATAGAGTCCAGGTGCCATATTACGACGTTCTAATGTCATCATGATTCCAGTGCGCGAGAGAGACCGAACTATACATGACCGATAACCACCCCTTTTTGGGGCTGGAATCATGATGGCATAATACGGCCCCAGACTTTTTTTTTTGTGGATGGGAAATCATCAAATGACTTCTCCCGCTCTGGGCGGAGCGGGAGGGCGTGTCAGACTTTTACTGACTAAAACCCACCCGTGTTCCTTCTGTTGCCTGTGCCGGGGCCACGGCAACTCTTTCGAACATCCCGCAACCCTGGCTGGCATCGGCCCTAGCGGACCCCTTCAATGGTGCTGACATCTCTTTGAGGCGCGCGTGGAACACAACGCGCCGTCGACTCGGGCCTTGTCCTTACCGGACGGCGAGCCCATCTACCCATTGCTCGCCGTCCGCAAGCCCGCGCCTACGGTGGACGGCCCCAGACTTGACGACTGACGAGCCTTTCCGAAACCGATAATGAGTTATCGACACAATAGATTTACCGGCCAAACAAAGACTATCTTTCCTATAATAATATTGTCATCTTCCTTATTATTCATAATTCCCTTAATAAGATCGTGTACTACCTACCAATGCTGACCACGTCTCATCCAACGTGAGTGCGGTTGTCACGGCATCTCGTCTAACGATAAGTGATACTGCGCGGGCGCTGCTTAACCGCAATACCTCACGGGGACTCGCATGTGCAGGTGTACAGACTACGAAACAGTCGTGTGATTGGTTTACAGAAATAGTTGGTAGGTGAAGCCGTCCAACTATTGTTGAAGAATACTATGAAGATAGGTCGTATTAAGTGCTGTGTTCTTTTTTTTTTTTTTTGATACGGATTGCTAGTTGGCTCCGGGAGCCTTTACTGCGTAGCCGGGCATTGGTGGGGCTAGAAGGGCCTCTCACCGTGTAACAAAATTTTAAAATAGCACGTCTAAGGGCGCCCCCTAGCGGAACTCGAACCTAGACTTAGGGCGCTATTGATTACTGAGCAAGTGGGGACTTGTAGTGTCTGGTTGATATTATTATTTGGGACTGTATTTAAGGCTACTTGCTCCGCACGGGCGGGCGGGGTCAAGGGTCGGGGGGAGTGTTGTGTTCATAGAATCGTCCTTCCTTTGGGAGATATGACTTTTAAAATTGAAGATCTTTTTACTTATTCCCTATTGTCTTCAATATCATAACCGGGTAAGATAATACTTGATTAATTTAAAACGATGAAAAAAAAATATCTGAATTTTCCGGAATTCCATTCATTGACTGAAATCGTTGTTTAGTGTGTAAACTTTTCACATAATTACTCTGTTTTTTCTCGCTAAAATTCCATGGTATTTCATTCAGCGCATTGGGAAGCCGAATTTTTGTGGAGCTTCGGCATCTCTACCTACAAAAATTAACACAACAATGCTTAAACACAACAATTCTATTCCCAAAACAAATTAGGAAATTGCTCTACTTCCGTATGTCGATCTGTACTCAATCCTCGCTTAGAGGCAATAAAGATAGGAAACATATCGCCCATTTTGATTCTAATTATTTTCCAACACCGATTAATCCCTCCAGTCTAGGGCACTAGGTGATCCGATAACCGATTATCAAAATCACCAATTACTCTCTATATCGATTACCGTTATCGATATGATCCTCGATACCGTTCATTCGATAGTTCGCTGCCATTCGATACAGGCCATGCATTTCTGATGTTTCTTCGAAGGCAAAGTGCGTACGTGATTGCGTCAAAACTTAAATTGCGCACGCGTCGATAAATCAACAAACGATAACGTAGGAGGAATTTTGTAAATATAAATATTGTGTTAATTGTGTTCTGTTCCTTGTTTTGTGTGTGTGTTTAGAATTTGAGTACCTACCTATGCATTTATCATTTTTGTGATTCACACAATGCTTAGATGGTATTTTAACCATTGTGATAGTAATGGCAGGAGTTCTAGATAGGCAAGTACAACTTATTATATGTTGATTATCGATAAAGAATGTGGCTACTACCTTCCTACTTATTGTTTACTTATTTTTACTTCGTTGTCCGTCTGTCTGTCTGTTTGTCAAGACCCTTTCACTCAGGAACGCGTGAAGGTATCAAGTTGAAATTAATACCAAACACGTAGGTCTATGGCCCCTATAAGCTCTAAAAAAATCAAGTTTCTAAGTCAACGCAATAAAAAAATACGACCACATATTCAACATCATTCATTTTATTCATATTTTTGTGGTCGACATAATATTTTGATACTAGCAAATAAATCAAAACCTATAGGGTACTTCCCCTTTGACCTAGAACCATGGAATTTGGCAAGAAACAAGGTCTCACAGCACAAGTAAAGGAAAACGTCCAAAAATCGTTAATTTGTAGTTTTATCACATAAAAAAACCGAGTACAAATTTAAATTTGCAGTTGCAGAATTGACCGTGACGTATATCAATGTATGGGAAAACATGTTTTCAACTACAATGTTAAGTTTGTTTTTGGGATAAATTATTTTCAACTACGGAACCCTTCATTGTGCGTGGTCCGACACGAACTTGGCTGGTTTTTTACTATCTAATGGGTCACCCTATCCCAGACATAACCAGAAAATAATTGTATTACCTACTTAGGTACCTACCTATCTGTTACTATTTTGACCATAGCGCTATGATAATGAAATATCTCCAATATCTTGAGTGTCCAAACACATAGAGTCCCATTTTTTGTGCGTCTAGACGTTCACTTTCTGTGTTTAGATAATATTGTATGTATAATACGAAGAAATGGAGTGTCGTATCTCAAATGTTAACTATCCCTCTTTATCTGAAATAATTTTGCGTAAAGAACCACTTAAGGACAAGGTATTGAACAATTACAAAAGTACTTACAATATTACTCATAACCGCATACAAAATAAAAAACTTTTTTACAAAAAAAAAAAAAAAAAAAAAAACAACCGGCCTCCAAAAAAACAATACGAAGTGAAAAATAACTTTAATTTCGGAAGTCGGTGTCTTTGGGTCTGTATTTTAGGTTTTTGCCACCGACTTCCGAAATAAAAGTTATTTTTCAATTTGTAGGTAGTGTTTTTTTGGAGGTTGGCTGTTTTTTTTGTAATTTTATTTTTTTTATTTTTCACTTTTTAGTGGGTCGGTTTTTAATTTATCTAAGTTACAATAGCCTAATGAGAACTGCTCATCACCTTTTACAAAACATTGCTTTTCCCGATGCAGGGACGTTAATTGTTAAGGAGTTCTCCTGGTACTTCACCATCAGCTCCACTTCACCATATAAATTGTGACGAGCTTATATTGCTTAGCAATAATTTTAAAGTGATCGAATCGCAACCCGTGAAATACTTATTATTGAGTTGTTCCGGTGGCCATCTTACCATCTGTGTTCTTCGTCATCAGTTCCACTTCACCAAATGGTGCTTTCCGAGGGCAAATGCACAAGTTACTATAAAAAATACCCAAATCGCTATAGGTGTGCCTATAATATTTGCAGAGTTCCCTCGATTTCTCCAGGATCCCATCATCAGATCCTGACCTGATGACTTTGGGGTCACCTGGAGAGTATACCTTTTCAAACAAATAATAATTTTTCAAATCGGTCCAGCCGTCTTCGAGTAATCGGGGAACACACTTAAAAAAAAGATTCCGACGAACTGAGTGAGAAGCTCCTCCTTTTTCGAAGTCGGTTAAAAATAATTTATAGCCAGATTGCATCTCATGAAAATTCCAATAAGCCCAAACATGGCTAGGATACATTGTTTTATTACGGAGTTCCGGTGCCTACCTTCCGGCTTCATCATCAGATCAAATACAAATACAAATAGTTTATTGTGAAAAATAGAAAATTACAATACATTTAAACGTGTTTGGAGCAGTTCGATGGTACCATTTTCATTAGCACTATTTATTTAAATTGGCTTCGTCATTGTCGCTTAACTATCATAATCGGGATATCTTATCGCCACCCGTGAAATACTTGTCATTGAGGAGTTGCCGTGGCCATCTGTGGTGTTCTCCATCACATCAGTTCCACTTCACCAAATGATAAGATAAGATAAGATAAGAAATTTTATTTGCGCAAACATGTCAATAATGATACTTTCTGAATGCAAATGCTTGACTTCTTGCTGAAAATATCAAAATCACTATGTTTCCCTATAATATTTGAGGAGTTCCCTCAATTCCTCGTAGATCCTGTCATCAGAACTGGACTGATAAAAATGGGACACATCTGGAAGTATGTCCTTTCAAATAAAAAAATAATTTTCCAAATCGGTTTATAAATGACGGAGTACGGAGGTAACAAACATTTTTTAAAAAAACACAACCGAATTGATAACCTCCTCCTTTTTTTGAAGTCAGTTATAAAAGAACAGAAATCATTAGTCTATGGCGCCAAGAGCTTTTTATCTATCTATGTCTATTGCATTCGCTTTAAAAAAATGCAATCTCTTCGCAAACATACAAAAAAGGTTCCAAAACCGATAAAACCTACTTAAGGGGAAGCGCCAGGTAGCCCGCGAAATTCAAATTTACTCACGATTTTTGCAATTTGCAGCTCAGTGTCTGGGTGTATGTTGATTAAAGTATGATTCGCGACCGTAACAAATATGCATTTACAGAATTATAATGATCAAAATCAGTAATACAACTCCATAAGTTTGTATAATCCTAATTGTCAAGAGTTCTTGAAATAGTTGTTCAGTAGAATTACCTGGTCTTAAAGAGTTGTATTGATGACTGTAATTATTACAATTCTGTAAATACATACTTTTTACGGTCGCGAATTATATTTTGATCAACGTAGTACAACCTAATACTGATTTGCAAATAGCAAAAAAAGTAGGAAAATTTGAATTTCCTGGGCTACCTGGCGCCTTCGCCTTAAGAACGAAATAAAAAAATCAAATCGACTTTTTTACCTTTTTTCAATCTTATTTACCTACTTTTAAGAATATTTTATGGCTGCACACGTTAAAGGACAATAGAAATTCAATAACTATAAAGTTCCTGAAGCATAGAGGTTTCATCACTAAAGTGTTCCTTTACAGACATGCACTTGAGTCTGTAGTCTTTGGTATTGAATAAAAGTATAATCGCTGACAAAAGTGTTCGAGCATTTTTGTTTTTTTACCCGACTACGGCAAAGCCCTAAGGGTCATTGTAGTATTCTTTTGAAATTCTATAAAAACTTGAAAGGATCGGTTGCTTACGGTCTAATAACCTTCACAGACCCTGCTAATCTATCAAACGTCTCCATATTATTTATAATGTAGGATGTAGGTACTATTTTTCTGGGACAGAATTCGTTTAATGAAATTATAGTTTGTGCCACCCAAAAGAAGGTACATTTAGAATTAATTGCTGCAATAAAAACGGAAATTTCGTGAAGAAATTCCGATTTTATGTAGGTATGTCAGTGCTTGGCAATATAAATTATGGAGCTAAGTATATACATATTTTGGATTGAATTTCTGAGCCAATAGGTAATTATAATAAATGCTACTTGCAGTCAATGTAGTTGCTAATGAACATGATATAGATCTAGAGTTAGTATTATTATGTAAATAGAACATGATAATAACAACTCAATCAGTGTTATATTTATGAATACCTAAACCAGTTCCTTCTTAATACCCGATACCGTGCAATAATAATAATTAGGATTTAGTTACACTGCCCAATTTACTTGAAAATTCATAATAATTACAGTTCAAGTGTTCTACTTGTTTGGTTAAGTAATAGTTACCGATTTTATCTTAATTAGCTTCCAAATATAAATTTTAACTGCTTGAGATTGTTATTTAGTTTTGGTAAAGAATAGGTACTCTATTTATCTAAAAACTACTTAATACTACGTGCGATCTTTATACTCTTTTTTCCCTTTGTTTTCTCCTCTCTCTTTTTTAGTTGTGTGGATTTAGGTATTTTTGGAAATAAATGATTTTATTTATTTTTTTCATTGTATACTCCTACTAGCTTCTGCCCGCGACTTCGTTTGCGTAAAATTATATCCCACACTCGGCAATAGTACCTGTTAGTGAATGAATTTTCGGAATCGAATCAGTATTTCCGAAGATTACTACCTACATACAAACTCACTTTTACCTCTTTATAATATTAGTATAGATTGCTAAGCTAGAGGAGCTCGTGGCTAAGTAATAACAGCCGCATGGGTCGATCCATCAGGTTAAGCTACGCTTGCCGGGGTTGGTCCGTGGATGGGTGACCATCTTTACATACCGAGACTCCTCCGTGCCTCGGAAAGCACGTTAAGCCGTTGGTCCCGGCTGTCATTCGTGGATCTTTGACAGTCGTTACGGGTCGTCAGAAGCCCGAAAGTCTGACAACCAGTCTTACCAAGGGGTATCGTATTACCCAGTAACTGGGTTGTGGAGGTCAGATAGGCAGTTGCTCCATGTAAAATACTGGTATTCAGCTGCATCCGGTTAGACTGGAAGCCGACCCCAATATAGTTGGGAAAAGGCTAGGCAGATGATGAGATTGCTAAGCTTGTGGTTCTAAACTCGTGTCATCATTAAGTCATTTTCCTTAAGGGCGAAAATACACATGCCTGAGCTGGTACAAAACTATGCAAGTAGCAGGCATGCCGTGTGCCCTAAGAATTTCTGATTGGTCAATGTCACAATTGTATGACAGCTACTTGCATAGTTTTATACCAGCTACAGGCATGTGTATTTTCGCCCAAAGACTTTTGTGCTTGTCTATACTGTTTACGTTTAGTAATCACTTTCTAATGCAAGTTTTACGACCCGTAATAGTGTGTGCTTTTGTTTTTATGTCCGTTCGTCGGTCCTAAGTCCTTCCCTAACTGAGACGCTGAAGTTTACGTCCTTCATTTTTATTACTCTCGTGACGTTTAAACGACTGGACTTAAAAGGATTTTAATCTTCAAGTTTATCTATAGCTGAATTGAGTTTTAGATGAGATGAATTTTATTATTTGTTTTGGTATACCTTTATGAATTGTTTGATTTTTGTTTGTTATTGACAGAGTCTGCTTTCTAGAATTTGAAGTTTCATGTTTTCCATCACGTCATGACATATTGTTTTTGCTACGGTCAGGCTTTCTAATATGGTATGTTTGTGGAATACGATGCAGTATTGGTTGACGTCTGCATGTTGTTTCGTGGAAACGAATATGCGTGTGGCGTCCTTATTCCCCGTTTTGGTTCGGATACAATCTGTAGGTAGATACAATTAAATGGATATTGTGATCTTGAGTCCTCTTGTTTTCCAAATCGCTCCTCGTTTATGTCAGCCTTTCCCATAGCTGAGCTTTACCTATACTCAGGCCAACGATACGAGATAAATACATAAAATTGCAACTTATACAAATATCATCTTTAAACTCAAGTACTTAATGCAATTTGATTTTCGAATGAAAAAACTATCGATATACGTTATAAAAAAAAATTATTGCAATGGCACTATTTAAAGATTATCTTTCTGGTAGAACACAAAAAGTGAAACTTGGACAAATTGTAGGTGAGGACGTAGACGTATCATACGGCGTACCCCAAGGAAGTGTACTTGGGCCTACGCTGTTTTTAATTTATATAAACGACCTCTGCAACATGAAGATTAATAATGCCAAAGTATTCTCATACACCGATGATACAGCTGTCGTCTTCACAGGGAAAACATGGGATGATGTTAAAAATAGCGCAGAAGATGGGCTTGCTCTTGTTGCAACTTGGTTAAACGATAATCTGCTCACCCTGAACGCAAATAAAACTAACTACATTTGCTTCAATATTTATAACCGGGTTCAACCAGACTCAGAATTTAGTTTAAAAATCCACACGTGTGACATTGGTATGAGTAGAACCAGCTGCAATTGCCCAACTATCCAACAAGTTACCCAAGTAAAATATCTAGGAGTGATTATTGACCAGCGTCTTTCCTGGTATCCTCAGCTGGAACAGGTCATGAGTCGAGTAAGGATATGGATATTTAAAGAGCTGAGATATGTTGTAACAAGGAGAATACAGGTTAATAAAAATAAGAACAACCACAGAAATCTATTAAATGAAGTTTATGTATCTTTGGTCCAGTCTGTTATAGTGTATTGCATAACTGTTTGGGGGGGAGCCGCGAAATCCAGTTTTCTAGGTGTAGAACGCGCTCAAAGAGCGATACTTAAGGTGATGTACTTCAAAAAAAGAAGATTCTCTACTGACAAGCTTTACGAATTATGTAATCTGCTGTCAGTGAGGAAATTGTATATCCTCCTTATCATCCTCAAAACGCACAAAGAGATACCATATGATGCTAAAATACTAAAAAGAAGGAGGAAACACTGCATCGTACACGTTCCTACAACTAGGACAGAATTTGCCAGTAGACAATATAAGAAACGTTCAGCTTTTTTATACAATAAAATAAATAAACTAATATATATTTATGATAAAAAAGTTATGAATGTAAAAAGACGTTAAAAATATGGCTTCACAGTTTAAATTATAATGACACAGAGTTATTTTTGCAACGTGTGACTTAACAATAATTAATATTATTGGTGAGCCTATTCGCTTTATCGCTTATTTAGCCACTTATGTACACTCGAAATCTCTCTCTCTCACACACACACACATATACACACCCCCACACACATACACACACACACACTCACACCCCCAACACGCCCGCACACACTCATACTCGTAAAAGTGATTGTATTTGTATTTTTAGTTTTTCCTCTCTGCTTTTCTTTTTTTATACCTGTTTAGCTCGTACGTTTATAATGTAAGGGAAGAGCGGAGCCTTCAACTACAGGCATTTTTATGCTTAAATGGAGACTCCTCGATATGCAGTGTAAGCCAAATGAGATGTATGAAATAAACTTATTTTTTTTATTTTTTTTTTTATTTTTTTTTAATGGAAACTGAACCATACGCAATTAAGTTAAAAGTTTTTAATCCCAAAGCATATTTATCTAGTCTCGTTGATTTTAGTATACAGGGTAGTACAAATAGTGATGTCCATGAGAAACATCTGAATTCCTCATACCCAGGGGTCAGGGGTATTTGAAAATACCCCATGTACATATGTTCCACGATTTTTTATAGTTTCGAGTTTTTTTTTTTTTGGTATTTATTTAGAGTTTTCTGCCGGTGGAGCATCAAAAATTTATATCTTTCTTTGTAGTGGGTATTTTTCAGATTTTTGTTTGTGACATAATTGTCTTGAATGTTACTTTCATACTTAAAATAATAAATTTCCTAACATTCCTGCAAGTTACTCAAAAATGTATTGATAGCAGGGATTTAAGTTTTTAGTGTGACTCAAATTTGAAATAACTCGAAAACTACAAAATATCGCGGAACTTATTCACATTTTTCATTTTTTTTCACATTCTTCAACACATTCAGATTTTTCTTTTAAACGTCACTATTTGGACCAACCTGTATACCTACAACAATATATACCTATACAATCTTGGCGCGTGGTACTAACGCCGCCATCTTGTTTTTCCTATACAAAATCGGAACTAAAGCCGCCATCTTGTTTTTCCTACACAAAATCGGAACTAAAGCCGCCATCTTGTTTTGCCTACACAAAATCGGAACTAACGCCGCCATCTTGTTTTTTCCACACAAATTCTGTGACAATTTCGCAAATGTTTACCAACAACGCCCCTTGTCAATGTCATTTAGGCGCCAAAAAATCCTCATAGCACTTCTTGCTTCCACATTTATACCATCCACTGATTATAGTTGTCCTTATGAGGCCAATAGGAATGCCAAAATTAATACTTATACATGCCCTGACATAACTTAACAATTACTAAAGTACTACATTGATATAGAAATAACGGCAATCTTACCAACAAAAGAAAAATGGCCGGCCGTGTAATTTGCAATCCCATTGAATTTAGTTTTCCAGAAAAACTAGCGGTAAACATTTCTTATTGATGTGTTGACAATTGGGGCAAACACCGTGAAGGCTAGACCGTGCTTCCTGGCTGGCAGACTGAAGGAAAAACTATCTAAAATATCGTAAGTAATTTAAAAAGTTTGTTCAAGCTTTTTTTTGCCAAGTAACAGAAAAAAATGTGTAGGTAAGTAGATACTTACTCAGTTTCACTCAGTTTTCCTCATTTCACTGTGTTGTTTAAACAACACATCAAATTATTGATCATTTGAAAATGTTTTATCATTTCCTAAATCAGTTTGATGGACAAGTAAATTAAAATGTATGAAAAGTAAATAATAAAAAGTTTACGTGTTACTAGCAGTCTTCAACGTAATAAAAATCGTTTTGTATTATAATTGTGCAGCGACTGCATTGATCAGTGTGGTGCCTCCTAATTAATACATGTAGACAACGAATTAAAAAAAGGGTAGTCTACCTCTATGACCAACTCTATAGTTTTTTATAGGATACACCTAGATACCCTAATGAGCGGTAGGGTACCGAGCCTAAACTTCCAAGTGTTTAGATGGAACAAGATTTAATTAAAATCCATTACCCATCTTTCAATAGGTCGCCAAAAAGGGCTAAGTCGTTATCTCCGCACGTGGTTTACTCAGCACATCCATTCCATGGTAAAAGCCGGCATTTTGTAACTTTGACATACCTACCGTACTCATTTTGACATTAACTTTCAAAGTTCGAAGCACCATTAGGACCCTTTGCTTGCAAGACAAGTTTCAAGGTTTCTTGCGAAACTTTAGTAAGTACAGTACATTAGTATTTAGGTCGATATAACAAAACAAAAGAAGTCTATGTATTGATGTTGTAATATTGATAAGTTTGATATGTTCATAAAAGGTGTGAATGTACTTATTTAATATTCATGTGATGGCTCCTAGAGAGATGTGTCAATCATGTCATGATAGGTAATGATAATGATATCTGATGCGTGGCCGTGGGAGATAAAATTAATATGTCAATGCACTTTATGGAAAATTGTCATGAATTCATGATTGACGAATTCAGAGTTTATAACCTTCTCTATTTTTCAAAATTGTCAAACAAAGCATCCTAACTGCCTAGCTGATACACGATATCAGAAAGTAAAAACATTCATTCGACAGTAAAAATCCATTCTGCTGCGGAAGAGTCATGAAAATTAAATTACACAGT
Organism: Fissipunctia ypsillon; assembly: GCA_947568875.1. NCBI lineage: Eukaryota > Metazoa > Arthropoda > Insecta > Lepidoptera > Noctuidae > Fissipunctia > Fissipunctia ypsillon. The sequence continues at coordinate 16,088,385 of OX387660.1, read as the reverse complement.
TAAAAGTTAATTAGTACAATATGATCTATAGTACCTATCTAAAATAGTAACGAGACGTGAGGCTCGCTTTTATGCAGTTTGCTACAATTCCCTGTCGTACAAATGCAGGAGAGAGAGCCGCTCCAGAGATTGGTTCAGGCTTACAATAATAATTTTAATGATACCGATGTTTTTGCTCTATCTAAACATACATTTAACAAACAAATTATTACGCGCCTTGCTCAAATTTTTTAATTAAGTACTATAGTATTATTTAAGTATGTATTAACTATTTGGTTTTTAGATTTAGATTGCGAAATATTTGTTTTGTTGTTGTATAATTGTAAGTATTGTGTTTATATAATTTTACCATAACTGTATCTTTTATAAGTTGTGGAAACGTAGTAGATTGTACATTTACATATAGCATACTGTGTATCTAGATATAATATACAATGTACGATTGTCTGTTTTCCCAAATAAATAAAATGAAATAAAATAAAAGCAGCGAGAGCATTCGATCCTAGGAGGACATTATAATATATGTATTTAAGTATTTATCTCTTTGTACCTACTAGTTCTCACGCTCATCGTTCGTTCCTACTAGTTCGTCAGCTTTTAGAATACTCTATCACCATTTTATTCCAGAAGAATAATCAGCCTATAATGTTCCCACTGCTGGACACAAGCATCCTCTCTTCGAGAGGGAATGGGCTAAGTGTAATGTACCACGCGGGCCCAGTGCGGATTGGTGGATGTCACATGTCTTCGAATTTTTTGTTCTAGAACATGCCAGTTTCCTCACGGCGTTTTTCCTTCATCGTTTTGAGAGCAGGGTTCGAACCTACGACCTACAACTTGTAAGCCGCGGCCGTTACCACTGGGCCACCACTGCGCTACAATGTAGTAAAGTACAGTATAGGTACAGTATTAAAGTTCTAATACCTAGTAAGAAAGTGTATGTTTTAAGAAAGTTGCAGTTAAACATGGTATTGGCAGCTATTAACTTACAGTAAGTTAATTGCATTAGAACAATTTTTTAAACAGACATCATCATGTACTCTGTACGTAAGTACCATAAAGTGCTGTTCAGATATTTGGTAAGACTTATGGTACAGCCAGTACCTACTCGTAGTATTGCAAAGCCTTCCAATGTCACGAAAGTGCCGTGTCATTGACACCACAAACCGTTCACTCGGTATTCTATTATCACGAGCTTTCTAAGACAATGAGTAATTACCGACATTCTGTCTTTGTATAAAGATCTAATGGAAGATACATTTACTTCGGTAGGTAACTGGTGGTAAATAATTCTTTTCGTGGGAGGTAAATTAATATTGAATGGTTTGGTTAGGATTTATTTCTCAAGAGGTTTTTTGCTGTGGGTGTACCATCGCGGATATTTGCGGTGAACCATTTTTCAACCTTATTAGTAAGTTAATAAGGTTAACCGCAAATGTCCGCGGTTATAAGTACCTAAATCATTTTTAGGATTCCGTAGTCAACAAGGAACCCTTATAGTTTCGCCATTCCGTCCGTCCGTCCTCAGCTTAGCTCAGAGACTCTTAGTACTAGAAAGCTAAAATTTGGCATGGATATACGTATTAACCACGCCGATAAAATGGTAAAATAAAATCATGAAAAAAAAAATTTAGGGTACCTCCTGTACACGTAAAGTGGGGATGTTTTTTTTCTCGTCTTTCCCATGGTGTGGGGTGTTGTTGGATACGTGTAGGTGTTTCAAAACTATTGCGGGTTTGTGAAAACAATTTTTCGCCTAAGGGAGCTGTTTCTGAAATATTAAGCTTCAAAGTGCAAATTTTTGTTAGAGTTAAGTGTGTCCCCTCCCCCTGCCAGCTAAACGGTTAGTTTTGGAAATGTGAAAAAATTCACGGTAGTAGTATATACAACGCAATTGAAAGGAAAACTATCACAACTAAGTAGGCTTCACAAGTTTACGAGTAATAGTCGACCAACTTACATTTGCAGTTGGAATGTATGAAAGAACAAGTTTTTCAACTACAATGTTAAGTTCCAACCTCGGAACCCTTCATTGTGCGTGGTCCGACTCGCACTTGGCCGGTTTTGTTTCACTATTTTGGGAGTTAAATGATTTCTGAAGTCTGCTCTCTTTGCTTATCAAATTAAGAGTGCTTTCTCGAAAGTACAATTAGATTAAACAAATATTTGATTGGATTGATTTGATTGGCAGCATTAATTGAAGGGACAGTCGGCAATTCTATTATTCTTGTCAGCGTCTGCAAAATAAATTATTCTAGAGAATTGATTGAGCATTTTGCTGGGTGACATTTTTCAGTTCAGAATGTTATTAAAAGCAGGATCATATCACTAATTTATCAATTTGGCAAATACTTTTAATCACAGATTCCCTGTCTCATGACAATGTTGTTCAGTAAACCGATTCAAGTCACGTGCATAAACATGAATTCAAATACAATATCACGGTGGCAGACGAATTTGCAACTGTGTATGCAAATAAAACAAACATTGTCATGTTACTAGAACACTACCTACCTAAACGAGGCCGTACACAGTCAACCGCATATCAGTGGTAAGATTTGACATTGACAGGCCTATAAGGTGCGTAGCAGTAAAGGTGATTTTCATAATGCAAGTGTTACGAATGTGTGCCATTGACTGTACTTTCGATTGTCATTGTTGATTCATAATTCTACTATAGAATAATATAAAGTATAAGGAACTCCTACTTTGTCTTTGCGATCAATTTTTTGTCAACAGTAGCTGTCGTGCCATAAATATTACAGTAACATTCGGATTTTAAATGGTTGGTCGATGAAGTCAATGAACTCTCGTTTTAGAGTGAACTTCCACAACAAGATAGGAGCGTACAGGTGACAGCGCTAACAGCAACATGATTATGAACACTCATTTTTTTAGATTATGTCTTATCCTCGAACTTCGATCAGAAATCGATGGATGCGGTCTACGATGGAACGAGCGTGCCCAGAAGATGCCTGTTCACTCTAGCGCATCCTATATTTTTCTGCGATTGCTGTTGTGTTAAAACAGTAAAACCAGTCTCATTATTAAACGCCACTCGTCTTAAGTGTCTCATGCAGTGTCCTGGGACTACTCCTACAAACGCCACTCGTCTTAAGTGTCTCGTGCAGTGTCCTGGGACTACTCCTACAAACGCCACTAGTCTTAAGTGTCTCGTGAAGTGTCCTGGGACTACTCCTACAAACGCCACTAGTCTTAAGTGTCTCGTGCAGTGTCCTGGGACTACTCCTACAAACGCCACTCGTCTTAAGTGTCTCATGCAGTGTCCTGGGACTACTCCTACAAACGCCACTCGTCTTAAGTGTCTCGTGCAGTGTCCTGGGACTACTCCTACAAACGCCACTAGTCTTAAGAGTATCGTGCAGTGTCCTGGGACTACTCTTACAAACGCCACTCGTCTTAAGTGTCTCGTGCAGTGTCCTGGGACTACTCCTACAAACGCCACTAGTCTTAAGTGTCTCGTGCAGTGTCCTTGGACTACTCCTACAAACGCCACTCGTCTTAAGTGTCTCGTGCAGTGTCCTGGGACTACTCCTACAAACGCCACTAGTCTTAAGTGTCTCGTGCAGTGTCCTGGGACTACTCCTACAAACGCCACTCGTCTTAAGAGTATCGTGCAGTGTCCTGGGACTACTCTTACAAACGCCACTAGTTTTGAGTGTCTCATGCAGTGTCCTGGGACTATTCTTACAAACGCTACTAGTTTTGAGTGTTCCATGCAGTGTCCTGGGACTACTCTTACAAACGCCACTAGTTTTGACTGTCTCATGCAGTGTCCTGGGACTACTCCTACAAACGCCACTAGTCTTAAGTGTCTCGTGCAGTGTCCTGGGACTACTCCTACAAACGCCACTCGTCTTAAGAGTATCGTGCAGTGTCCTGGGACTACTCTTACAAACGCCACTAGTCTTTACTGTCTCATGCAGTGTCCTGGGACTACTCTTACAAACGCCACTAGTTTTGAGTGTCTCATGCAGTGTCCTGGGACTACTCTTACAAACGCCGCTAGTCTTTACTGTCTCATGCAGTGTCCTGGGACTACTTCTACAAACGCCGCTAGTTTTTAGTGTCTCATGCAGTGTCCTGGGACTACTCTTACAAACGCTACTAGTTTTGAGGGTCTCATGGAGTGTCCTGGGACTACTCCTACAAACGCCACTAGTCTTTACTGTCTCATGCAGTGTCCTGGGACTACTCTTACAAACGCTACTAGTTTTGAGTGTTCCATGCAGTGTCCTGGGACTACTCCTACAAACGCCACTAGTCTTTACTGTCTCATGCAGTGTCCTGGGACTACTCTTACAAACGCCGCTAGTCTTTAGTGTCTCATGCAGTGTCCTGGGACTACTCCTACAAACACCGCTAGTCTTTAGTGTCTCATGCAGTATCCTGGGACTACTCTTACAAACGCCACTAGTTTTGAGGGTCTCGTGCAGTGTCCTGGGACTACTCCTACAAACGCCACTCGTCTTAAGTGTCTCGTGCAGTGTCCTGGGACTACTCCTACAAACGCCACTCGTCTTAAGTGTCTCGTGCAGTGTCCTGGGACTACTCTTACAAACGCCACTAGTTTTGAGGGTCTCGTGCAGTGTCCTGGGACTACTCCTACAAACGCCACTCGTCTTAAGTGTCTCGTGCAGTGTCCTGGGACTACTCTTACAAACGCCACTCGTCTTAAGTGTCTCGTGCAGTGTCCTGGGACTACTCCTACAAACGCCACTAGTCTTAAGTGTCTCATGCAGTGTCTTGGGACTACTCTTACAAACGCTACTAGTTTTGAGGGTCTCATGGAGTGTCCTGGGACTACTCCTACAAACGCCACTAGTATTTACTGTCTCATGCAGTGTCCTGGGACTACTCTTACAAACGCTACTAGTTTTGAGGGTCTCATGGAGTGTCCTGGGACTACTCTTACAAACGCCACTAGTTTTGACTGTCTCGTGCAGTGTCCTGGGACTACTCCTACAAACGCCACTCGTCTTAAGTGTCTCGTGCAGTGTCCTGGGACTACTCTTACAAACGCCACTCGTCTTAAGTGTCTCGTGCAGTGTCCTGGGACTACTCCTACAAACGCCACTAGTCTTAAGTGTCTCATGCAGTGTCCTGGGACTACTCCTACAAACGCCACTAGTCTTTACTGTCTCATGCAGTGTCCTGGGACTACTCTTGCAAACGCTACTAGTTTTGAGTGTTCCATGCAGTGTCCTGGGACTACTCTTACAAACGCCACTAGTCTTTACTGTCTCATGCAGTGTCCTGGGACTACTCTTACAAACGCCGCTAGTCTTTAGTGTCTCATGCAGTGTCCTGGGACTACTCCTACAAACGCCGCTAGTTTTTAGTGTCTCATGCAGTGTCCTGGGACTACTCTTACAAACGCCACTAGTTTTGACTGTCTCGTGCAGTGTCCTGGGACTACTCCTACAAACGCCACTCGTCTTAAGTGTCTCGTGCAGTGTCCTGGGACTACTCTTACAAACGCCACTCGTCTTAAGTGTCTCGTGCAGTGTCCTGGGACTACTCCTACAAACGCCACTAGTCTTAAGTGTCTCATGCAGTGTCCTGGGACTACTCTTACAAACGCCACTAGTTTTGAGGGTCTCATGCAGTATCCTGGGACTACTCCTACAAACGCCACTAGTCTTTACTGTCTCATGCAGTAGTGTCCTGGGACTACTCCTACAAATGCCTCTAGTCTTTAATGTCTCATGCAGTGTCCTAGGACTAAGTACACCTACAAATAACCATGACACTTTTTGTTTTGTTGACTTACCGAGGGGCTTGTGGCTAAGTAATAAGAGCCGCACAGGTCAACCGATCTGGTCAAGCTACGCTTGTTGCGGTTGGTCTGTGGATGGGTGACCGTCTTTACATACCATGACCTATCCGTGCCTCGGAAAGTACGTTAAGCCGTTGGTCCCGGCTGTCATTCTTGGATCTTTGACAGTTGTTGTGGGTCTTCAGAAGCCCGAAAGTCTGACTACCAGACTCACCAAGGGGTATCGTGTTGTGTTGTTCCGGCTTCATCATCAGACCAGGTCGAAGGTACCATTGTCATCAGAACAATTTTTTTTAATTTGCTTCGTCATAGTTACTTAACTGTCTTAATCGAGATATCCTATCGCCACCCGTAAAATACATTGAGGAGTTACCGTGGCCATTTGTGGGCTTCTTCCTAAGTTCCACTTCACCAAATGATACTTTCTGAATGCGAAAGCTTGACTTGTTGATAAAAATATCAAAACCTCTATGTGTATGCTTATAATATTTGAGGATTTCCCTGAATTCCTCATGGATCCTATCATCAGAACTGGATTTTGATAATAGTGGGATCAATCTAAAAGTACCTATGCCCTTTCAAATAAAAAAAGATATTCCAAATCGGCTTATAAATGACGGAGTACTGAGGTAACAAACATTAAAAAAACCGAATTGAGAACCTCCTCCTTATTTTGAAGTCAGCTAAAAAAATACGCTGATTCGCTTATTATTTCATCAGAGCACAGAGCATATCGCTTCGCCTAGCTAACACTAGAACAAAAGCCTAACCCTTGGCACAGTAGTCAGTACTTAAATGCTGTAGACTTGGAAGTCTGCCAGACATTTAGGCGAGCTGGCACGACCCAGCCACTTTATATCGAGTAGCCAATGGGGGGTTGGCGACCTAGCCAATTTGTATCGAGTAGCCAACGTGTAAGTCTAGGTTCAAGTACGTGCTTCGAGCCAGTCTCTAGAGATCTTTAGTTTTTAGAATATCAGCGGTTTAATGTTGAAATGGGAAAAGTTGGGTTTGGATAATGGATTAGATTATCGAGACTTCTTGAGGTTGGTAGAAGGTTTTTTTACCCCTGACATAAAGAAGAGGAGTTTTAACAGTTTCAAAGTTTTTCTGTCTGACTGTGGCTTATAAATTACCTATGATAATTGTCACCAAACGGAGGTTCCAAAGTCACTGCAGTTTTTTAATTGGAAATATGAATTGGAATGGTTCTTTGCTATGCTTGAAGCTCACAGCAAGAGTAGCGCAGGATTACTAACTTATTTTAAGAGTTTTGAAATACTAGGTACTATCGAGGTAACTTATATCTGACCAATTCGAAAACAAAATCCTGTGCACACGATAACCACATCTGTTAGCAAGCGTTACTATAGCGGCCGAGCGCTGCAAGCAAGAATAGCCCTTACGGTGTATAGATGTCCTTTTCTCCCAGTACGTACAAGATAATATTCTCCGAAGTTTTTTTATAGGTAAGCGAGTCTCATAAAGTAACTACTACATTCGTTAACTGAATAATTGAATTGATTAGAGCTTCAGCATTTTCACATTCATAAATTCTTTCCAATCCAGCGATTCTATCAATGAAATCAATTAGGTAATTTAATCAGCAAAGTCATTGAAGCGCTGTAATAGAGATTAATGATTCTATCCCACCGATGATGATGATACAAGAACTTTTGATAATCATCAATATGACAGCTGATCAATCATTTATTAGCTATGGTTAACCTCTACTTAATTATGTAAGCATACGTAAATTAATTAAAGTCATCGCGATAAGTAACACTGACAATGATGATGTCATTTAAAAAACGGTACAAAAACTTGCCTTTGAAGATGAATTAAAAGTTGATTTACACTCAGGGTGCTTATAAGGTTGCATGATAGTTAATATGTTTAAAATACTAAGTGCGGATTTCACTAATGAAACTGAACGCGATCAGCACTTCAAAACCGCGTTCAAGAGCTGTCAATGTCAATATTCCACAACAATTTTGACACTGACTGATCTTGAACGTGGTGTAGATGCGCTGAATGAGTTTAATAGTTCATCTATTGAATTTTGTTATTTTATTTGAATTTTACCATTGAAATTTCACTTTTTCTTCCAATTATTATCGAATCTTCTCGTAAGAAGTTTCACTAAAAATGTCCTTTACTGTAGGTAAGTACGTGTACATCCTTGCTTTAGGTGCACTTCATGTCTACCTACTTTTAACAGTTCATCAGTAGCAAAGCTTAGGTCCCAATTTGTCAAAAAGAAATCTACTGCTGTATGTATACAGCACAATTTAAGAGTAGATTACGCAATTTTTTGGTAGATAAAACGTACTACAGTGTAACTGAGTTCCTATCGGAGAAAATTATTTGTTAATTAGTGACATCTTGACTTTTAAATTTTGATGTATGACATTTTTGATTTTTGACATTTTGATTCCTGACATTTTTGATAATAATATTTGTAACAGTAATGACATGTTAAATGATGTAATGATAATGGTATGATATTTGTAATAGTAATGACATGATATATAATCTAATGATACTAATTTATATTTTCCTTTTAATACAAACATATATTTTTAATTAAGTTGATGATTTAAAATTTTATAATAGTAATTTATAAATTGATCTAAATAAGTGTAATAATGGTGATATAAATAATTCCAAATGTTTGCATGCCGATTGGTAAAATGAAGCTGAGCTAAATGTTATCTTAAGAACTATTATGTATTACCCATATTTGCAAAATAAAATTCTATTCAATTCTATTCTATTCTATGAGCTTTTATTGATATAAGTTTAATAAAATAAACTGACGTAATACCCTTCCGTGTCAAATCCCGCATGACATTAGATCCCCTCTCGGCAACAGGATACACGAATTAAGAGTAGAGAGCACTCTACAATTTGTCGAGGGGTTACTTCTAACGGCTATGAGAATCGGATATCATATCGTGACCTATCATTATGCCAATATGACTGGATGTTCGCAGACTATTATCAAAGGAAATAAACCCTAGTTTTACCGTTTTGTTTTTGTCCGAATCATTTGGATTCGAAAATGGAAGTGCAAAGATCAAATGTGCACAGATTATTTCCAGCCTGTATTTCCATGGTAGAAAACATCATTAGTAAAGAGATATTTTGTTATTCGGAAGACAGACGAGTTTCATTACTGTTTTGTTTCGGTTATCAAAAATATTTTGAATCGGTGCATCCTAATCCGAATGTCAGAGCGTGGAACGTAAAATATGTATTCAAATTTGAACCCAAATGCATCCTATTAATAACATCAAATTATTTCCTTTGTTCCAACTTTAGAACACAAACAAACACTTGAAAGTTCAGAGTACTCCGATTAATTAATCCACTCGATTTAAAAGCTTGCACTCAAACAACACATAAAGAACAGATGATTAATCGCATATACTATACATACATTTACTCATACAAGTCCATACAACCCACGTGGTGGTTGTACTCCTTTGTATGATACTTGTACTGTATGCAATTAGTACTTTCGTCCCACGGGGAGCGATGACCTACGACTTCTGATGGTTGATTTAGGAGATATTATTTCAAGCATTACGATTGAGGATTCAGTATGGTCAAAGTTGGCATATATGGTTTTGGTTATTGTAGTAAGCTAGCTTCTATTGTGATGTGTGTGTGAGTGTGTGACAACTGTGACCAACCTTCAAAAACCCGGATAGTAATAGATGGTTGCAGACCTGTGTGTATGTACACACAGGTCTGCAACCATCTGTTAGAGGTCTGAGAGACTACGCCGGACCAATGCCTTGTGGCCAGAAAGTGGCTTGTAGCCAGGGCTGGTGATGAGTCGGCGTAGATTACTTCCTGTGCAGATGAGCTTGACGCTTGAGGATGCTGAAGAATATTGTGTTTCGCCAAAGCACTGAAACAATAAGGTTGGAATAAGTGCTAACAGCAGCAGGAAATGCGGTAAGAGGACCTACAAGGGTACACGACATTGCGATTAAATTTAGCGTAGCGGTGGCAGACTGTTGCAAAAAATAAAACTAATACTCATCAAGAACTTGAAAGTGATAGCACATCTACTTGAAGGCTCCTTCAAACAGGCGCGACTCGCCACGCGAATCGCGCACGACATAACCGCACCACTCGTCGCGCGACACGCGGTGCCTTTGTGTCGCGCCTGTTTGCAGGAGCCTTTATTCTATGATTCCAGTTAAAAGACCTATTGTTTCAATCCTAGGATGCCTTTTTGGAAGTAAAGCTTTTGAATTATTTTTAATTAGCATTGATCACATTCGAGTTAGGTTCATGTTGAAGGTGTGTATTGGATAATAAATTAAGAGAAACAATGGTACGAGCCTTGTTCTTTCTATAAGGCTAGAGTTTCTTTTATATTCTTACGTATTGTTGTGTCCTGAAATAAAGAGACAATGCCTACACCAAAGCTTTTGCATTTGTAAGTAGGTTTTATATGTAAAAAAGGTTGTATTGATCGCGGATTTTTTTTCAGATAAACAAATTGACATGGTTGAATATTCTGTCTTTGAGTTCCTTCATTAAAACAAGACTAGAACGTTATAAGATGATTTTATTTTCGGTAGCTACTCGTTCCAGTAGTGGTGGCTCAGTGCCCAACTTACGAGTTCTGTAGGTCGTAAGTTCGAACCCTGGCAGGCGCTTTGAGTAATCTTTTTCATCACCACTGCTCTCAAAACGGTATAGGAAAACCTCGATATTCATCGGCATATTCTAGAACCAAAAATTCGAAGACGTGTGATATCTACCAACACGCACTGGGCCCGCGTGGTGATTACAGTCCACTCCCTCTCATAGAGAGGAGGCCTGTGTCCCAGCAGTGAGAATATTATAGGCTGATTATGCATTATGCATATACATACTCCTTTAATAAGGAGTAATCCTACCTAAGAAACGTTTTTTTTATTCATACTCCAGAAGAAATGCCATTTTACCTTTTTACTGGTTTGGTTACAGAAATAATACCAATGTTGTTGAAGTAAATACAGATTCAAAGGAAGGAGTTTACGATGTTTGCAGTTAAAATGGCGACCAAAAAGATGGTTTGTTGAACCCTAAAACCCATTATTTTGAAAGGTCAACCATTTGTGGCATGTCATTGCCACCGTAACAACATAATGAACCTCATTTTAAACTCTAAACTCTGTGGTTGTAACAAATGTTTTAATTACATGGTTTTTGAAATTCGAAGCATCTGTAATTGATAGGTATCGTACTCTCGTAGCCTGTTAGATTTGGCTGATAGGTAGGTACTCCAACAAACCATAAAGCCAATTCTCGCTCTTAAAATCGTTCTTTAAGTCGCAATCTAATTTCAGCGACCTCAGATTATAACTGTTTTATAATATGAGTCAGCGACGATCAATCTCAAAAACTTTCCAAAAATATAGGAAAATTTGTGTTTCTTTTTTTTACAGACTGAGACTGAAATTAGAATGCGAATGCTCTTAAAAATATGGGAATTGCCCCTCAGATTTATATATTTTCTCTTGTTGGCACTGTTGGCAGGGCTTGAAAGTAGTATAGCAGTAGAATAACAGTGTAATGGTCAACATAAAATCCTAAATTGACCGGCAAGAGTTTATGATCCGGCCAAGTGCAGTGTCGGACCACGCACAATGAAGGGTTTCATAGTTGGGATGAATTTATCCCAAGTATTAACTTAATATTGTAGTTGAAAAACATGTTCTCCCATACGTTCCAACTGCAAATGTAAGTTTGTATGCACAATATTGAGAGATTTACCATGTTATTTTAAGACACTCTACTCTCTCTCTCTTTTCTTATAGATTTTCCTGTAATCTGTAAGGTATAGAACTACTTTCTATATATATTTTTTTTTAAATGTAGTCTCGGTAGTTTCGGAGATAAGGGGGGAATGGTCAATTTTGATATATTTTCTTAAATTTAAATTTATTTATTTTTTAAATTATAAAAAAAAATATACTTGAGACCCTCACAGTAAACCTTTTCATTTGATATATCACAATTCACATGGTATGTGTGCAAAACTTTTTTTTAATTTTCTTATTTGTCTCCCAAAAGTGACCCCATATTCAAAATTGATTTATTTACGTATCACGTCCGTGTTTGGGTCACAGAAATTGATATAGTGTTGGTACACAATATCAATTCCTACTTAGGTAATCGGTCGATTAGATTCAGAGCAAATTGGCTGTGACAGACGGACAGATAGACAGACATACGAGTCTATGGGTTCCGTTTTTTCATTCGGTGAAATGAATCTCGTGTGTACGATAGTGTCAAGTTTTAAGTTCCAAAGATTGCTTAGGAATGCTTAGGTGACATTTTCGAATGGTATTTTCGAATGTTTACTAAATAATACGAGTATAATAAATAGTATTCGTATTTGAAACACACCGATCTGTCGGCTGCCGACAAACAAAGATAATGGATGGATGGATGGAGACGTATCAAAATATTTAAGTACATTAAGTACTTCCTGGTATTTCGTTAGGTACTCGTATTTTACATCTTTGCTTAGCACAGGGGCTTGGCATTGACACCTTCATCTAAAGGCACCTGCAAACAGGCGCGACACGCGACACAACACCAAGGCACCGCATCTCGCGCCACGACCCGTGTATTTGTATCCAGTCGCATGTCGCGCCTGTTTGTAGGAGCCTTTACAATCAAATGTATAACAATACGTGTAAACGCTCATCATGCTCTAGCTATTTAACACAGTTAAAATTTTCACAGGAATTAACTTTGTTTAAAAAAAAACTTTGACTGCTGCCGGCCCAAGACACGATTAAAAAACTAACTTAATTCAAGTTTAATTTTATCAACAAAAACACGATACTTACGTATACTTTTGTTCAAACTACAACCCTGGGAAAATAAGAAGGAAGTAAGAAATCAAAGAATTGAGAACAAAGAATAAGCGGTCACAAAACTGTAGGACTGCAGATAATTACTTGGCCGTTGAACTCGCGAAATTCAGACAAAATTGTAAGAAAAATACTACATTTGTACGTAACAAACAAGTCGCCTGATTATGCTATAGTTAAAATGTATATTTTATGTTTCTTGCAACACTTTACATGTTTATCCCCAAGTGGAATAGACTTTTTAATTATTTAATGGCTTGTGTAGTATTTTGTTTCAAGTTTACGAGCGTTTTTCATTTGTTTTTACATAATGCTGCATTGACAGAAGTCATAAGCAAAGGATGTCATCCATAGTGTCTCAAATCGATAACCAGCCAGTCATTAGCTTTGATGACTCAAAAATCAAACAAAGCAACGCAACGAGTACAAAGCCCAAACTGCGGCCAAGAAACTGGGCATCCTAAATAGGGTGAAGCATTGATATACAAATTTTTTGTATATCAATGGGGTGAAGCGATACTTTACGCCTGGACAGCTTTTAACTCTCTACAACGCAGAACGCGTGGAACGCAGAGCTAAGAGGCTCATTGGCGACGTAAGACTGGTGGATGCCAAGCTTAACAGCTTGGCTCATCGCCGCAAGGTTGCCTGCTTGTCGATCTTCTACAGATTGTACTTCGGTGAGTGTGCTCGAGAACTCCACGACTTCATTCCGCCTGCCCCCTTCTACCATCGGACATCTAGACGCACTGCAGGTTACCATCCCTACCTAGTTGCTATTCCACCAATTCGCACTAAATGTTTTCAAATGTCTTTTGTGATGCGCACAGCAAAGGAGGGGAACTCTCTGCCTGCGTCTGTGTTTCCGAACGCATACAACCCCGATCTCTTCAAAGTGAGAGTTAACAGGCTTCTTCTGGGTAAGCTCGCTCCATCGTCGACTTTGTCTCTGTCATCTCTGACCTAGACTAGAGTCAAGAGCAAACCTACCTTAATTAAAAAAATAAAAAAAATATTTGAAATTCGAATTGCGAAAATGGCATGTCATTTGGAGTCGTCTTATTCCTTTGAAGAAGTTTACAGTTACCACAATTGGGGTGTTTATTCACGTGTAAAAGCTATGTTTCAAGAAATTATAGTAATTTTGAGGAAAGTAGCGTAATGCATCTCACTTGGCTCAAAGTAATTATTTTGATAACCATCTTTACGGAATCGTTTACGTTGTTCTTTCAGTAATTTGATACTTTGGGTCGTCGTAAACACATTATAAAGATTGACAGATAAACGACTTCAAACATTATGGAGGTCAAGGGTGTCAAAAAGAAATCTAAATAAAAACTTTTTAGACTGTTTCTTGCTACGTTGCTGTTTCTCTATGATTACTTATGGCCATTAATTACCTACAAAAAAGAGCAACTTTTCTAAAAGTCATACGAATCTTTGTTTTTTTTTTACGAAAGCTTCCTAGAAATCTCCGTCAATCTTCTAAGTTATGGTTATTATACGGGTGGGTTGGGTTGTCCTTTTGTTTTAAAGATGGTCCATATGTTGACAAGTCGTAGTCGGTGCGTCTGGTAACATAAGCTCGTCCAAATGCCAGTAAATTATTTGGACAAAATAAACAAATGTGTGTGGTCGGGTGCGGGACCGTTTTTTGTTTTAATTTATATCCCACGCAGAAACGGACCATACGGGATAATTAAGCTGAGTGTGTTCCTTTCAGGCGTTTCAGTTTCAGGTTCGTTTAGCATGGAAGCATAATATTAACACTGGCAATGTTTTTACAAAAATTGTGTACCTACGGTCGGTTACCCGAGATATGTAAGTGTCTATTCTACCTGATAGGTATAGGTTCCTAGTATACTTGGTGAAGTGGATACTTATCATCGATTTCTGGTCGTCGACTGTATTATCGACAAAACAGACGCTTTTACACATTAAAGTTGCTTTTTACATACACTGATTAATTGAAAAAACCCTGCCCCTATGGTCCTTTGTTTTACTTTGTCCTAAGTATAATCACAGCTTACAAGCCTTCGGTCAATATTATTGATCGAAGTTGCAAGCAAAATTGTTACAACATTGGAAAGGCCTGGGTTTGTCGATAGTACATGGCGGTTTTGAATGTCTTGTGATTGTAACTCTTCTGAGGGACAGTATTAATTTAGCACCCGACAAGTCCCAATTATGTCGATAAATCCAAATCCCAATTTGTGCTACTTCAACAATAACGACTCTTTCATTTCCTCTTTGTATATTCAAAAGTCTTAAACTATTTAAGCAGTGGAGTATTTTTTCAAAATTGTTTATAAGTCATTCGCCAGTGTGTAATAATTTTCAGGGTGAATCTAATAATGATGCTAATGGTCATTAAAGATAATTTCGGGTAATTTACTTCACATTTCCGAAAGTCATTTTATTTGATGAAAATAAGGAAAGTTTCCACTGTAAGGCTACTACAGAAAAAATGTAGCGAAATTATGTACTGGACTGTCATTAACTTTCTTCATAATGCCAATAATCATATCACACACGGAAAGTGGATGGTTAAAAATATAAGTAGGTATGATGGAATTTCCAGGCCATATTCTTACCTTTCTAATTTAAATTCGGTAATTAGAGACTTAAGATAAATGGATCTAAATATGTACTGATGAAGTCCCGTTTAACGTTTGATTGATTGTGCAGGTCATTAGTAAACTTGGCTGTCAAGCGAATTTTATGACAGCCGTTACACGATGAATAGTCGGCATGTATAAAATTTTGCAGTTGAATTTTGGAGGCCCGGGGCCGTATTATGAAGAATTAATGCTATCATTTTTCCAGTGTCAGAGACGGAGCTATATTTGATCTATAGCACCATCCCTTTTTCGCAACGGAATCATGATGGCATGAATACTTCATAATAAGAACCATAATACGGGCTTAGAGCAACGTACTATCGAGGAAACTGACATCTGACCAAATTGAAAACAAAATCCCGTGCACATCATGATCACTTCTGTTAACAAACGTTACTATAACGGTCGAGCGCTGCGAGCAAAAATAGTCCTTATGGTGTATAGATGTTCGTTTCTCCCATGGTACCTACTACCTACCAACATAATTCTAAACATTAATGTAGGTACTGTTACATCAAAAGAAAGTATTATACCTACAACAGGAGACCTTTTTTCTTACGGACAGTCAGGTTTATATTTCCCAACACCCTACATACAGGGTTATTTCAAATTGGCTAGCTAAACTCCGCAGATGCTATGGGCGCTTATCGATATCTAAACATGATAAAACAAAAAAAAAAAAAATTTTACGATATTTTGTGGGGTTATCAACCGGAGTTATTGTAGCCACTTGAAATATCTTTTATCAGTTTAGAAAATCTGTTATTTTTTGTGTAAACTACACAGAGGTGATGGGTAAAAGGAGTAGGTACTTAAAGTAAATAAGATAAAACTTAAGCAAACAGTTTTTCTCAACTCA
This sequence comes from Fissipunctia ypsillon, assembly GCA_947568875.1. Lineage (NCBI taxonomy): Eukaryota > Metazoa > Arthropoda > Insecta > Lepidoptera > Noctuidae > Fissipunctia > Fissipunctia ypsillon. Next base: position 16,072,215 of record OX387660.1, on the reverse strand, counting down.
TACTTCAAGTAACAACACTAACAGAGGTCGTCGACCTCCAAAAAAAAACAACAGATCTTTTTATTTTATATTTTATCGTGTTTAGATATTGATACCCATAGCGTTTGCGGAGTTTACCTAGCCAATTTAAAATAACCCTGTATTACCTACCGTTCAAATAAAACAATAAATTCAAACGTGGAAGTCATCCACATAACCATATAATTTGGTACTTCAGCGAGGTTAATGTCAGTATCAAAACCTTGACACTTCGTACCAACCTTCAAATGTTAGATAATACAACAAAAGCACGTAATGTAGTACGAATCTGTTTTTTTCATCGTCACGTCTATTTCCGTTGTGGCAGGTTGTGTTGTATCTGTCTATGAAAACCTTGCCCATACTATACATACCTACATAGTTAGAACCTTGTCATATTAATACAATGCAAACGGCAGCATCAATTAATTTGACAATTTAATGTGACAACGTCCAAAAGTATGAAGTTCAACATTGACGAATTTCAATGAAGATCAAGGATTATATTGACTTGTATGATGGCGCAGCAAGTGGCGCCATCTAGTTTTGTTACAAAGTAACTGGAATCGCCGAAAACGTCGGGTTTGAAGGCTGGTGACAATCACTCTAGCTGCTAGCAGGACGTCGCATCGATGATTGCGAGACGGCTGTCTTCTGATGACAGATAATGTCAGCGGACTCGCTGTCGTACCACGTCAACGACGAACTGCTATATTATACCTTTACCAGAAGTGGTCATCGTATTGGTGGTTCAGACCACTAATACGATGACCATTTCTGGTAAAGGTTATCCTGCACCTTTTACTACAATAATTATATTATAAATCCAAGGAGTACCTATAGCAGTTACTCCATGGCTTAGGTAAGGTATATCGTCAATATGATACTGGCATGCTCTGAAGTGCTCTGAATATTGTACTCTCAAGAGTCGACGAACAAAAGTGTCGATCCCGGAGATGGAAGAACGGTCCCTTATAAACGAGCTATTCATACTCACCATAAGTAAACACGCAGTGAGTTATCAATCAGGATTCCGATAAACACGGCATGCTTTATCCTGCCAAAGTGTTACGATGTATACCTACTGGAACTTCAAGATTTCCATGGAGTTCTAAATTTAAAGCAGTTCCATTATTCAAAATTCAGATCATTCTTTGGTTCTCCAAAAAACCAATAGCGGGTGGTGGACTCCAGACAGGGCCAATTGACGTTTCTTGAGCCGGCGCAGCGGTTGCTACGGAGGTATATGGGTCCCATTTTCCATAACAGTCAGCTGTATTAGTGCATTGTCACTCCACATCAAACATGAACCCACCATTTAGTAACAGCTAATGCTCGTACAATTTCGGCAGCACTCGGGCGCCATCGCACGTGCTTAGGAAGCGTTTATCTTCGGCCTTCACGGCGCACGCGCACTAATCTCACAGCTTCCTGCTCCGGTTGTTACTCTTAATGAATACAACACTTTTTGCTGATATTTGCGGGAAGTATTCATCTCTTTTAGAAAATAAATATTTCAAGTTATTCCAATTAATTTGCCAATTAAGGCTGTTATTGTGGTGGTTTGCTTGTTAGGGTTCCGTTGGACGTTTGATCGGCGTCGTTAGGCTTTTCTTTGATGTTTTGACCTAAAAAGATTAAAGCTAGTCCGAAGAGTATATGCTTATATCGCAAACACCAAAACGAAACGAACGTTTACCAAAAGTATTTGATTAATGACCTACCAATGGGTCACTTTTGCTCTAATAGCCATGCTCCAGGAAAGATTCTCGATGAAACAATTCGATAGAATTTTTATTTTGATTTTGACCGATCAATGTGACACTGGTTTGAATTAATGAACATCAGGATACAATCAAAAGCTTTTCCAGTGATAAACGTCTTCAACAATAAAATACGGAACTCTGTAACATTATCTTTCAAGAGAGTGTTGGCAGATTTTTTCATCCTCATATCACTCCAAGATTACTTGAAGCGTTAACATAGATCTTTGGATATTACGATACCGTAAGATTTAGCCGACTTATGAAATTACTCGTGAGCTCGTGATTATGTTTCATATCTAGATAATCTAGAACTAAATCTTTGGTTTGCCGCTAACGACAAGTACATTAATGTTAATATTATAATAACATGGTTTTGCAAGAGATTATGTCCCTTGATGTTATTCGCCTACAGGCAAAAGGGCGTAACTAGTGCCTTAAGCGGTTCTATAATAATTTGTGGTCAAACTAAAAATACTAACGAGACGCCCTCAGGTGCCAGAATCTATACATCTATACAAATAAATAAAATTGAAGTGTCTATTTGTAATGTCAAAGTAATAGCTTTTTACTAAATGCATAAGAAAGTATATACGGTACTTATAACAAAAAGCAATTTTTAATTTTTTTTTCTGTCTGTTTGTTCCGGCTAATCTCCGAAACGGCTGGACCGACTTTGCCGGGGCGCGACTTTTAGTGGCAGATATCTGATGTTACGGGGAGTAACTCAGGCTACTTTTATTTTAGAAAAATAATTAGTTTTGCGCAAAAAAATTAAAACCCATGAAATTGTGAACATAAAGTTGGATTTGAGAAAATCTTTTTGCATTTGGTAGCCCAATTCTCAAGGATAGTTATAGGCTATTTAATATCACGATACGACCCTTAGGAGCCGTGCAAAAAGAAGAAGTCAGTAAGAACACTAAGCGAAAACGAAGTAATTGCGCAGGCGGGCGATGCATCGCGCGTTCGCGACCTTACCTTCTTAAGGTATACTCGATATTCCTACCTATTTAGGCGGATATTCTCGTATTTTTACAGAATCCTAAGGACTGCGTCTTTGTATACAAGGTGTAAGGGACAGCCCTCCGCAAACTAACAGGATGCATTCAGCTCCTTATTTTGAATCATATTCCACCGGAAATATTCTCAGGAAAATTTTAATTTTTTTATCGTATTTTCAGTTACTATTCCTTTATTCCAGTGTTAATTTAAATTGTCTGTACACAGCACTCCATTTATGTAAATAAAACAGCTACAATAAAAAAACAGCAATGGATGTTGAAATACTCGGCGGCCGAAGGCTCGCTGCGCTGCCGTTCGCTACACGTGTTTTGCCACGGTAGCGATACATTGCGTGTGAGGAAATAAAACAAATTTGGTTTATTGGATTCTCATAACGTTCCTGAAAAAAATTCGTGCACCGGTCATCTTAGTATAGTATACTGAATTCACCCCATCAGTCTGCGGAGGGCTGCCCTTACACCCTGTATATCAAAGTGCTAGTAATATACCAAGAGCAGTGGTGGCCTACTACGGTTGTGGGTTCGAACCCAGACAGGCGCTTTACTATTTAATTTATTTCAGCACCTGCTGCTCTCAAGACGGTGAAGGAATTCGAAGACATTATGTACCGCACTGGGCCCGCGTGGTGGTTTACAGCCCACTCCCTCTCACAGAGAGGAGGCCTGTGTCCCAGCAGTGGGAACGTTATAGGCTGATTATGCTTATGATTATTTTATTTAATTTAATTTATTTTCAAATACTCAGATAACAGAGATCCGTAGTGTTAGTAAAGTACCTTAAACCTAGTGTTAGTACATACATAAATTAATATAAACAATTTGGGTATGAGTTACTTTGTAAAGAAGACGAAACCAGTTTCTCAAAGTATTATATCAAAGTATTTCTCCATCTGAAAACACCCCAATATCTTGCTGATCAGAAAAAGCTGAACTACTTGTGAAGTGGTGAATATAGCTTATTTTAATGAACGGAACACAACGAACTCTAATTAAGATCTTTAGCTTTTTGGACCTCAAACTATTTAGCATTTCATGTCTATTAAATAATTATATGTTCTATAATTATGATTATGAGCGTGTGTAGGTACTGTACGTACGAGTTTAGAAACTCAAATAGAGTTGGGCAGGGCATCTGGCAAGGCGCAGTGATGACAGGTGGAGTAAGGCAGTGACCGAGTCGCGTCCAAGGTCTGGAAGACGAAGCGTCAGTCGTCCGACGGCGAGATGGGCAGACGACATTGTTACCATCGCGGGTAGAACCTGGATGAGGCTGGCACAGGAGCGTGGGGATTGGCACAAGAGAAGAGAGGCCTATGCTCAGCAGTGGGTGAAAACGGCTGTGGATGATGATGATGATGGCTATAATTATTTTCATTTAAGCTTTAATAATTCTTACATTAATTGCGGAATTTACTAGAGTAACGAAACTACATATCTTGTTGTTTTAATAATGACGCAATACTTTCGGTTCCAGTGTAAATATCAGGTATCCACCTGATATTTACACTGGAACCGAAAGTATTGCGTCATTGGAGGCCATGGGGGGTGCTTTGTCATCCGACAAAGCACCCCCCATGGCCTCCATCAGTTAAATGATAACACCATAATTGCGAACACCAATCAAGTCTGAAGCAGATGACGCAAACACTTCAAATGAGCTGCATATTACTATTTTATCAGGAGGCTCTCACATACGCGGAAAATTACCGGCCGATATGAAAAAAAAACATAGCAGAAAAAAAAGGATAAGGAAAAGTTTCACCAAAAATCTTCTTCGGTGCTACAGTTTGTACCAGACAAAAGAGGAATTGAATGGCATGGAAAAGTTCTACCAGAAATCCCCATCACTGTTACAGATATTTTGAATACCTACAGGTGTCTGCAATCAAGTCGAAAGTATAATAATTACGAATACCGTAGTTTCTTGAACTCGATCACGGAAGCCCGCATGACATTCATTACTGGGTGTAACATCAGCAGGAACTCCCAAAAGTAATAATTTCCTTCTGATTGTTTCGTAAATGATGTTCTCAGAAGTCTTGTACGAATCATTTCTTTCAAGGTGCTTATTTGTTTTTTAAAGTTCAAGTTTAATATATAGCTAATGTCTGATGTTTAAGGTCAGTAGCCCAATTTTAGGATGAATCGTCATGTCATCATTTTAAATCGGTTGATAATGGTTTGGAAAAAACAAAAGACGCTCGCTAAATATTTAGTATGTGAGTGATATAATCGATATGTCGCAGTAAGATAGTTATAGCCGTCATATAGTTATTCCCCTAGGGATTTAGCTACATACCGTAATATAGTTATTTACATACATGAAAGCGGTTTATAACTTTCGGAGTGCCCTAATATTGTTACAGCGACCATTTTCGCCTTAGCGCTCGCCGGCCGCTGCCGCGGCACCGCTCGCTTCGTTCGCTCGGCTCGCGCGTAGTTGGTCACAGTTCTAACCTAACCTGACCTATTTGATTGGAGTGCCCTAATAGCTATAATACTAGATCGTGCTCGTATCATCGTTATATTCCTAGTTAGACGACTTCAACCAACTTACTGCGACAGATATTTTATGTCATAAGGCCAAGAAAATAACGGAATGATGGCCGAGAAACGGTAGGAGAGTTGGCATACCAATAACCAGGTGGGCGGACAACTTACTACATACAGAAGATCGCGGGAAAGACCTGGATGAGGCTCGCATAGACACTCTACGTAGCATTATAATCCATTGCTAATCCATTAATCCATTGCTTCATATGTTTGACAAATTTGTCTGCTCAACAACGTAAATAACGCAATGAATGTTGTTGAACTGTCAAAATGAAACTGATTCCTACTGTCAAGCTGGCCACATACATTCGGAATTCCGTTTCGAAAGCAGCAAATCCATTCATAATCTACTAGTACTATTAGATTACTACTAGACTTTACTAGCATTATGAATGGATATGCTGCTTTCCGTATCGGAATTCCTACTGTATGTGGCTGGCCTAAGTGTTTTACGCAATTGCCCCTCGGAAGCATGGCACAAAAGGGAGGAGGCCTAAACTCAGCAGTGGGTGGAACATGGCTACTAATCATGATGAAGGGCAAGAGAACGATGATGATGATTGTAAACAACCTGACACCTGATTAGTAAGTGGTCACCGAGTTTGGACATCTACTATAGCTACCTACGTGGAGGTATTGTTGATCATCATAGAGTCATCCCGGAGACGAATCTGAAATGTTTCATGTGCCTATGACTACACAGGCACCCAATACCCTGATCATTGATTTAAGTAATATACAGGCTGACTTTGAAAACATACGACAAAATTTAAGGGGTTGTTCTACCCATCAATATGAACCACTTTTACTATGGGACCAACTTAGAATTCGCAAAAAAATCGACCTTCTTATAAAAATGGTCCAATCTGGTATGTAGGTAGCTTTATACGGGAATGCCGATTTTTTTTTTTGCGAATTTTAAGTTGCTCCCATAATACAAATTGTTCATATTGATGGGTAGAACACCCTCTTAAATTTTGTTGCAAGTTTTCAAAGTCAGCCTGTATAAGTCAATGACCCCGATATAATCTTCAGGATTATCAAAGTATTGAGTGTAACAGTAGTCCCTAGATCTAATCGTAAATCTACCTAAGTATTATGAACGGGTTTTCGGTTGCTCAACCGGCTATGCGGGCGTCGCGCAACCTCTTATCGCTACTTTCACTGATATGAGCTGAAATTGCGAGTTTCATGTCACCGTGTCGCTATCTAGGTAATACATAGTACATAGATTGATTTATGCAGTATCTAGGAAAATATTATGTTCACGGGTTTTCCTGCTTCGAGTGTTTTGTGCTTGAAATATTGCGATGTTCTTTGTAGTACCTATTCAGTAAATTTCCATAATAGTGGTACCTATAGTAATTTTATTCTAGGTGCATCGTCTTCACATATCGGCAGCGAAGTGCCAATACCTCCTAACTGACATTTTTCGAGGAATTGAGAAATTTGATTTTGAAACATGCGAATAACGCCTTTAAATTCAAAACGATAAAAAAGTGAATTTCTTGAAAAATGTCAGTTAGGATGTATTGGCACTTCACCGTCAATATGATATAATTACATGTATACAAAATATTGTAAAACATTTTAAAAGAGTAACGGTGGAGTTTCTTGCCCATTCTTCTCCATACGAAACTACCTTTTACAACTAGAATCAATTATATTTCCTTGTTAATCTTTGACGTTCAAAATTGCCTTGTATGTGCCTTATTGAAATAAACCATTTGATTTTGACTTTGAATAATTAGTGATACCTATACTCGATTTGAAATAAGATTAGAAATTTTAATAAACCTTTTTTACAGTCCGTTCAAATGATTTTGACTTCTATTCTGTAGGCATAAGGATGGCGTTGAAAGCAAAAACATGGTTACAATACCAAGTGTTTACTGCAGCTTCCATATTCATGCTAACAACGCAATAGAAGTCAAAATCGGTTGAACGGACTGTAAAAAAGGTTTAGTTAAACTACTCTTATTTCAAATGGAGTATTATATAGATGTAAAAAGAAGGAAATTAATTGTTAAACAAATTGATAACTAACTTAAGTTGTCCGTATACTCAAAGCTCAAGTGTCAATGAAATGGCTGTAACAAGGGAAATTGATATAGGGTGTCAATTTGCTTAACAATTAATTGCCCTGACTACGTAATATATCGAGTTGTTGTAAAACAGTGTGATTGATGCACGATCTCTAACAGCTTCGTCTTGAAAGGCTGTTCGAGCTAATGATCATTATTAAATATGATATCAATGCTCATATGATACAGATAACTTATATCTGTTATGAATTGAAGCGCACAAGGCAAGAACGATGAATGTCCACTCATGAGGTTTTAAAACAAAGTGAAATTAAAATGTAACAACTATCAAAATAATAACTGCAGGGTTTTGATTAAAAAAAAAATATGGTTTAGTGTTATTGTCATGTTTAGGATGAATAGAAACCAGACTTTATTTAATCATTTGTTTTTATTTAGATTTAAAAAAAATATCTCTAAGGTGTAGATATTTGAATTATACTAAAACGATGATTGTGCACACTTTTTTTGTTTTCCTCAAATAACTCGCGACTCTTATCGTTAAAGCGTTTGGTTCTTTGGTAAAAAGATGAAGCTCGCGGTATACTACCATATACAATTTAAAAAAAAAATTACATTTTTGGACCCTCATCATTCTAGCCTTGGCCCTTCAATTGACAACAGCCTTTCAGAAATCGTTACTACCGGACACGAATGTGTAAACATTGTCGCACTACTACAACTTCGTAACATTCTTATAATAAACCCTGCCCGCCCGCCCACCTACCCCCGCGCGCCCGCGTGGATCCTAATTATTTTTATAAAATAAAAGTAGCCTAATAACATCAGCTATCCTTATAATAATAATATCAGCAGCTCCTTATAACATCAGCTATCTGCAGTGAAAGTCCCATCAAAATCGGCATAGCTGTTTCGGAGATTAGCCGCAACAAACAGATAGACTGACAGACAAAAAAACTGTTTTTTTTTTGTGTTATGTACCGTATATACATTTAGTACAAAGCTGTTATTTTTTGCACGCCTTACAACGCTTCAGCGTATAAGATGTGGAGAATAGTTCCTTTGTAATGAGTGGGCATATCGTAAATCAAGCTGTGAATATGAAATCATTCATTCAAATTAGGTTCCTACGAGTGTACAAATCAGCAAAATATGAATGTCATCAAAATGTCTACAGAAAAACGCGCTTAAAATGTAATCAGAACGTAATAGTCTACACTAGGTTTTGCTAATGGATTTTTTTGGTGACTGCAATCAAAGTAGGAACATCAAAAGTAGAAATATATAAGTAATACTAGCGAGCTGCCCCTGCTTCGCACAGTTTTTACGATTAGACAAATTATGTAAGTTTAATAATTAATGTGTTATACTTAAAAACTATTTTTTATTCAATACGGGATGGTGAAAACCGCATCAAAATCCGTTGTGTAGTTTAGAAGAACAACGCGGTCCCACAGACAGACACGAAAAGCAACTTTAATCTGTACATATATACAAATAAATACAATTGAAGTGTCTGTTTGTAATGTCAGAATAACAGCCTTTTACTAAATGCATATGAAAGTACATACGGTATTTATAACAAAAAAAAAACCATTTTTATTCAGTCTGTTTGTTCCGGCTAATCTCCGAAACGGCTTTTTTTTTTTGGATGGGAAATCATCAAATGACTTCTCCCGCTCTGGGCGGAGCGGGAGGGCGTGTCAGACTTTTACTGACTAAAACCCACCCGTGTTCCTTCTGCTGCCTGTGCTGGGGCCACGGTAACTCTTTCGAACATCCCGCAACCCCGGCTGGATCTCCGAAACGGCTGGACCGATTTTGACGAGGTTTTCACTGGCAGATAGCTGATGTAGTAAGAAGTAACTTAAGCTACTTTTATTTTAGAAAAATAATTAGGGCTCCGCGCAAAAAAAATAAAATACGTGATATTGTGAACAAAAACCAATTCAAATAGGGTAGTATTGACATCTACGGTGAGTAAGCCGCGGGTAACAAGCTACTTATGAATTAATAAAGCAATAAAACGTAATGAAGCAGTTATCGGCAATAAAAACTAACTTACCATAAATTAAAGCTTATAAACTCTTCATAAATGTGCTATATGTGCTTACTTGCCTTATTTTCTCCATAACACAAGTTTATTACCAATTTATCTACATTAGTTATCTAAGATGGATGTATTTTTATTTAAATTTTCTTACACAACTTATTACGTGTGTGTTGTACTTAAGTAACTAGCTACACTTAAAGGCTCGCGTAGACAGGCACGACGCGACAGTGCGACGCGATTCTAGTAAAACAATTTCCATGAAGTTTTTATAGAAATGCAAATGCACCTGCGTCGTACCTGTCTGCGGGAGCCTTGAGTGTCCGTTACATTTACTTTCAGCATGACCGTGTTAGATTTCAGTAATCAAACTGTCACAAGTGTAGCTGTAGGTTCTTAGTTAATATTTTAGAAGTGGTTTATTATAATTATAACTAGGGTTGCCAACTTTTTTTATAACAAATATAGTACCTATTTTCGAAGCTAGGCCTGTAAAAATATAGTAGGTAGGTATGTTTCAACATTTATTTAATGTTTTAAATGCATATTTTTTGCTCAGGTTTTTATTTTTTTAAATGTCTCATAACAAACACACTAAACAAACACAAACACTCTAAATTAAGATTGCAAAATACCATTTTAATTCAGCTTTTATGAGATTAAGACCGGCCCTATTGCGATCATCTCGCCATTTTGTATTGAATTGAAAATAGACTTGGTTTTTTAGGCCTCTAATATTGCAGGATACTATAATAGACAATGTGTCACGGAATCAACGCACAACCTCTTAAAGGGTCATTGTACTCATCATTATGAACAAGTTTTACTATGGGACCAAACCTGAAATCGCGAAAAAATATCTGCTGTTCCCTACATTTTGACGAGCTAACCCTTCGGGGAAACAAGGCGTGATGTTATGTTATGTGTAAAAATATTCAGTGTACAGTTTTGACTTCGTTACTATTATACGTATTTCTGGTGACGGAACCTCACCCTGTGTAATAAAAATCCATTTATGTATATTTCATTAATTAACTAATAGGTTTTAGAAAAAAAAGAATGAAATTCAAACCGCATGGGTATAATTATTTATAGTCCATCATGGCGCTATGCTTCGTTTGAACGCCTTACACCTTTCACCTGTGGTCAAGCGTAGTACGAGGAGGCAAGTAGCATTGGCCATTTGTTTGCCTCATTAGTGACGGCATACTTTCTCAAAGCACTTCCTTTAATAATATTTGTTTTGATATTTGCTGATGGTGGTCAGTTGCCTACTTGCTAAATGTCGGCGTAGTAATTTCTGTGCAATAATAATAATATTTTTACAAGTTTGTGTTCAATTTATTTTTACAATTTTATTTCTTTATGGAGATGAAAGTTAATTTCGAAGTTTTGGTGTTATTGTAAAAGGAGACCGCTACTTCCTTTCAGTCTTTTACTTTCCTACACATAATTAGAACCTCGTATACAAGGTAGTTAATAAATTGGTTTTAGCTTAGCTTAATTTATTATTATTCTTTAATATCTATTCTATACAAATGAATAAAATTGAAGTGTCTGTTTGTAATGTCAAAATAACAGCTTGTTACTAAATGTATATGCGATACTTATAACGAAAAAGCAATTTTAAAAATTTTTGTCTGTCTATCTGCCTGTTTGTTCCGGTTAATCTCCGAAAATGCCGGACCGATTTTGACGGGACTTTGACTGGCAGATAGTTAATTTTATAAGGAGTAACTTAGGGTCCTTTTATTATTCAAAAATAGGATTCTGCGCAAAAAAATTAAAAGCCATGAAATTGTGAACAAAGTCCGATTCAAATAGGGGAAGTATTTGACCTCTGTTTATAATTTTATCAGGTGTAATGAGCTAATTACAAAAGCGGTCGTTCCAAAGTTTTTACTCGTGTACGCATAACTGCGTGTCGGTGTTCCTACCAACGTATTTCGTTAATTGGAGTTTAGTACCGATTTGTTAGTTTCATTAAAAATAACAACACTTGAGTAATACAGGTCTACTCAGGCTGTGAGAAAAAAAAAACATTTTTGGAAAAAGAAGGATATTATTAGACTCGCATCATAAAATTTCAATGAAGTGGGTGGAAAGGGATCAATTGACATAAAAAATCTTCTTGAGACTTAAAATAGCATACCTTTTATTTTCTTAAGTAGGTACCTAAACTTATTAAACCACCATACTTGTCATTAACACATGAGATAAGAATCAATTTGCCTAGCTTTTTCCCAACTACGTATGTTGTGGCCGGCTTCCAGTCTAACTGAATGCAGCTGGATACCAGTATTTTACATGGAGCGACTGCCTATCTGACCTCCACGACCCATTTACTGCATGACATAATACCTCTTGGTAAGACTGATTGTCGGACTTTCGGACTTCTGACGACCCGAAACGACTGTCAATGATCCAAGAATGACAGCTGGGACCAACGGCTTAATGTGCTTTCCGAGGCAAGGACGGGTCTCAGTATGTAAAGATGGTCACCCATCCACGGTGTGACGAAAGCGTAGCTTAACCTGATCGATCGACCCGCACGGCTGTTATTACTTAGCCACGAGCTCCTAATACTTTCTATATTTATTTTTTCATTGATGTAACTAACAGTCGATGTTACACATGGATGTTACGAAATTGTGCGCAAGTTATGAGGCAGGTGTTATGGAAACAAGAGCAAAAAGTTGGCAGATTACTCCGTGTAACTACTGCGTATCATTTAAATTGTAAATTACGTTATTATGTGTGTACGATCATAAGAAACTAGAGTAGGTACCGCCAATTAGTTAGGTGTAATGAAATACTTTGTTGGTTGGTTAATTTGTTTGTAAAGAGCAGCGATAATAGCTATATCTGCATACTAGCTATTGAAATGTCAATTGATTTGTATACAGATTAAGGTATTGCTGATTTTTATTTTATGGTTTTATAAAGGGATTCGTGAAACTGCATTTATATGTTTGATGCTGTCTACTTGCCTTGTTACACACTTAATCATTTCTTTACCATTGCCACTCGAAAAAAGGCATTTGATTAATCGATAACAGTGAATAAAACTCTATTTTAGTCACTGAGTGATTAAAAACCTTTTGAATCTGGAACAAGCACGAATTATACGAATTATGTACAAAAAATAAATAAAACGTGCTGAAAGCATTGAGATACTATGTACTACAGAACATAGTATCTCAAAAGTAGATACTATGTACTACAGTACATAGTATCTCAATGGCTGAAAGTACCGACTGGTTGGCTAAATGGGGCTAATCCATAGAGCTGTACAATTTTTTTTTAAATCCCGCCAATTTTAGTTAGGTTATTTTCTATCTGTTATCGTGGTTTTTTTATGTCATTGAAAAATCGATTCATCATCATCATCATCTGCCTAGCCTTTTCCCAACTATATTGGGGTCGGCTTCCAGTCTAACCGGATGCAGCTGAATACCAGTATTTTACATGGAGCGACTGCCTATCTGACCTCCACAACCCAGATACTGGGTAATACGATACCCCTTGGTAAGACTGAAAAATCGATTAATAGAAATATAATAAAATGAGTTCTTCTTGTGACGAAAATGAGACACTGACTCCGGAATCATTTCGTTCTATAGCAGCAATTATAGTAGATAATTTGTTGCCACCATAATCTCAAGAGTTGTAACTTGTACTACCTGAAAATATACAATTTTGCCGCAGTGAATGGTACACAACTCGTGAAAAAAAAATCATCTCGGTCCTTGTTTCCCTCGAATTAAATTCCCTTTTTTTTCACTTGTTGTATAATATAATATAATCTACTATTTTTATGTCCTTTAATTTATTCACTTTTTCCATATTTTATCTATTATTTGTATTTTAACTTTGTTAGCTTAGTTTTTAACTTTATTGTGCATGCTGTGGTCGAAGGATTGCACCTACTTAATACCCGATGTTGCCACTTATTTATGTGTATAAATCAATAACTAAATAATTATCATGATGTGGAGTGTGATATTATTACAAAAATGGAAAACATAATAGGATTGCGCTTTTGATACCAATAAAATTCTTATACAAGGTGTAATTTTAATCAGGAAGTATGTTTTTATGTTCGCATAACTTGTCAAAATGTAGGGAACACCTGACTTTCTTTCGGGATTTCAGGTTTGGTCCCATAGTAAAAGTTGTTCATAATTATGAATACAATGACCCCTTAAGAGGTTAACAGTGATTAAAATTACACCTTGTATAGTTTCTGTTTCTTCCATTTTAGTTCGCAAACACAGTCACAGCATAAAATAGTTAATGCAAGTTAAAGTTTTGTAAACAAAGTACTAAAGACGACACGCAATGTATTACATACTCCAATTTGTAATTATCTAAGCTTCTTGTGCTCCGCCAATTTTAATGGAAAGTGGCACGGTCGAGTAACGCAAGCAAGTGGACTTGCTCAACTAAAAAAAAACATTTTTGTACTAGTAAAATTGAAATGATTAAATTAGTCTTTCTAGAACAGTGCATAAAAGGAGGAAATATTAATTAGATTTTTTTTTAGTCTATTTGTGTCTGAGTTAGTAAGTAGGTATTGGATTAGTGTTGCATGGGCTAGAATTCTAGATAAAAGATTAAGGCTAATCAAACTATGTACTTATTTATGTTTGTAATTAGAGTTTTGGCATGTCAGATTTCTTTTTTCTGCAAATACATTCACGTCCTCCTACACTCAGATCACAGTCTTCAACTTTTGATATTTGATTGAGGCTAATAGGGATGATGACAAATTTATTTTTTGTCTGTCATGTAGATTATTAAAAAATATTGGACACATATTTTTTATTTTTTTCCGTGATCAAAAGATTACGACGATACATTGAGTTAAAATGCGACATGACGTTTCACGCCTTGCTAGATTTTAAGATGAGTTGTGACGTAGCGAGCCCCCACTCCTCAACTTTAATGCGTTTTATCTAAGTATTTTTTTATTAATACGATAAAGCAAAAAATACGTGTCTAATATTTTTTTTTATTAAATATGAAATAAATATAATTAAATATTTCTGAGTGTCCTTTTTTCTGGGCTCATAAGCCAGCTATACGCAGTTGGAATTCCAGTTCGGAATTCTGTTTCAAACGCAGCAAATCTAATAATTTTTAATTTTTGTAATGTTGGTAGTTTAAATTGTATGATCCAAAGTTGGTTGAGATAAATAAATAAATAAAATAAATCGATTTTTAGTACAGTAAAGTCTAGTAGTATTATAGCAGTATTAGTAGATCATGAATGGATTTCCTGCTTTCGAAACGGAATTTTGAATCGGAATTCCGACTGAATGTGGTCGGCCTTAAGCTACAAACGCTTATATTAATATATTTATTACTAATAAACTTTTACTAACGGTCAGAGACCCACTTACGTATAAAACGTCTACGGTACGGTACGCCTAACAGGAGGTTACACAACTTTGTACTATCATCATCCACCTGGCTTTTTCCCAACTATGTAGGGGTCGACTTCCAGTCTAACCGGATGCAGCTGAATACCAGTATTTTACATGGAGCGACTGCCTATCTGACCTCCACAACCCAGTTACTGGGTAACACGATACCCCTTGGTAAGACTGGTTGTCAGACTGTCGGGCTTCTGACGACTCGTAACAGCTGTCAAAGATCTACGAATGACAGCCGGGACTGGGCTTAACGTGCTTTTCGAGGCACGGACCAACTGCGGCAAGCGTAGCTTAACCTGATCGATCGACCACAAGCCCCAACTTATACTTAGTCACAAGCTCCAACTTTGTAATTGTCAACTGTCCATCCATTTATAACTGCCACAGACTATCGGAAACAAGAGGTGCACGCCAAACGTATGGCACGTTCGTTAACATTCAACTAATTCTGGGAAGCTCCTTTGTCAACACGAATAGTGTGTCCGGGGCTTTACGTCCGGTATTTGCACTGTCCTGTGTGTGGTCACGAACTGCATAGGATAGTAGAAACGGTCAATAAGGTATTTAACTTTGACTATGAGTAATTAATTATTCATAGGGTTTTATTGAAGAAAGAATGTTACAAAGTGTCATCTTCCTTGCATGATTAGAGGAAAAGGGAAAGAAGGAAGGGGTAGGGAGGGGAAGGTTGCTTAAAACGCAGATATATATTTATGCCAACGGCCTTGCATTATAATCCGATCCAGCATGTCCCATTGCTATCCTCTCCCAGCAACGCCCTAAGCCGAGGTCCGTACCCCACAGGGGGTGCCCTTAGCGTGTAGTCGCTTAGTTTTTAGTCTTAGTTTTAAGCCTGGCTGGAGGCCTTAATTTATTGAGGCATCCACAGGAAAGCCCGGTTAAGCAGTCGACAACCTCCTATAGGTTGAACTGCGAGATGCCATTCCCTAAAAACAAAAAACAAACCTCGAGTGCATAGCTTGCGTGTTCTGTGCTGAGCTCACGCTATGCATCGTACGTCCACACAGTGATAGGACTCGCCCATTAAAGAGCGCTGTCCCAAATTAGAGGCAATAATAATTTATCTATACATAAAACAGAAGGTATTATATATTATTAAAACACGTATACTAAAAGATAAATAATTAAATTGTGAAGGCTTCATAAAAATACGCTTGATAGGTTTTTGCGTGATTGTCAGTTTTTTATTAGTGTTAGACATTACTTTACAAATTAATTACATTATGTAATATAAGCATAAACTAAAATATTCATATATTA
The DNA here is from genome assembly GCA_947568875.1 of Fissipunctia ypsillon. Lineage (NCBI taxonomy): Eukaryota > Metazoa > Arthropoda > Insecta > Lepidoptera > Noctuidae > Fissipunctia > Fissipunctia ypsillon. The sequence goes on along the minus strand of OX387660.1, from coordinate 16,056,042 downwards.
AGTTATTAAGAAAATGCTCTAATTTAATTTTTTTTTTTTTTCAATAATTTACTCTACTCGTTTAGACGTGATCTTTAGTTTAAAATCATTAAAAGTCGGTTATGTTTATCACACCATTGATTATAGCAAGCTTATTTTAAGGTGCCTATTATGCATATCTCCTTACGCCCTCGGTAAATCTTCAATAAATTGGCATGATTCCATAATCCTGAAAGCCTAGATTTTATGATCTACATAAGCCGCAAATAATTGCCAATTTGCGCAAACATTTTTTATTTTATCAAAAATTTTACGTGTTAAGTAGCGAAGAGTGTATTTTAATTTTATTTCGCCACAATATGTACCTATTTCATCATTTTTAATTCAAAAATCCAGGATGAAAGGCAGTAAATTTCTTCCTGCAGGCCCCAAGCTACTTTTCTGTCAAATTTTATAACAATCGGTTCAGTGGCTTAGGCGTAAAAAGGTAACAGACAGACAGATAGAGTTACTTTTGCTTATTCAATATTAGTTTGGAGGTAGGGATATGTTAGATCAGTACAAAAATTAAGATAAGTAGGTATTTAGTTTAGTCAAAATATAAGACTAAATCTAAACTTAATAAGTACTTATTATAATGAAGTAAAATGTGTTTGTTTGTAAGTTTGTATGTAGGGGTTAATCTTGGAATAATTATTGTGTTTTATCGATATATTGAACTGGATTGGTTTGGTTTGTTGTTAAAACGTGTTTAGTCATTGTTATTGGGTTAAACTCTGGAACTAGAAGTCGGATTAGAAAAAATATTTTTGCATTTGATAGCCCAATTCTCGAGGAAGGCAACAAGGCCATTTAACATCACGCTACGACCCTTAGGAGCTGAGCAAAAAGAAAAAAAAACAGGAAAAACTAGAAGTCAGAAGTAATAGAGCGGACGGGCGATGCAACGCGCTGCGTTGGGGGACGAGGGAATTTTATTAAAATGTGGCTGTATAATTATTATGTATCTTACGACTTCCAAGTGAATGAAGTCGCGGTGCAACAGCTAGTGTTAAATTAAAGTAAAAGAAGTACCTCAATAAAAACAAGACAAGTATAATTACTCTATCCCTAATCCATCGCCACACAAGATCAGTTAATGTTTAAATATAAATGTAAACAACGCAATCCATCAGCCCAGGTGCGGCACGTCTGCTTACTGAAACATGTTACAATACATTACACGGCACCTGGTGCTTTACACACTCGTGAGTTTTACTAAACACGACTGACGTTTGTAGAGTAGGTAGGAACTTGTTTTGTAATTACGATGTAAACTTGGGAGGGAGGTCCGACCGAATGAGTTGAAAAAAGGATGATCTATAATATAAGGCTTGTCATACGACCGGATTTAGTCCAGACTCGTAATTACGTCCGGATTTTTAATATTTGCTCGCACAAATCGATTACATATTTTCATTACACATTAATGTTGATTTTGAATTTTTTTTATTACTAATATCCATCTTAATTTCTCTGAGACTGGAGACTCTCTCCTCTCCAGGAGACCAATTCTCGCGTTTACACTCGTACAATGTCACGTTCGTTGTTGCCGCTCATCTCCAATATCGCAATTAAACTTCGCGCGAAGGAATCCATTCCACATAACGATGCTATTATTTTGACGCAATCGTTAATGTTGACCATCTTTAAAAATGATTTTTTGACGATTTTTAAGTCAAAAACATGTTTTGAGCAGCATTTTATACGTACTTCATGAACACTTACCAATGTCATCATCATTATTGATTTCGTAACTCCATTTTTAGGGTTCCGTCGTCAACAAAACCCTTATAGTTTCGCCATGTCCGTCCGTCTGTCCGCAGCCTAGCTCAGAGACTTAGTACTAGAAAGCTATAATGTAGCATGGATATACATATTAATCACGCCGACAAAGTGGTAAAATAAAATAATGAAAAAAAAATTTTTTTAGGGTACCTCTGGTACAGGTCAAGTGGGGATGTTTTATTTTTTCCCGTCTACCCCATGGTGCGGGATGTTTTTGGAAAGGTCTTTCAAAAATATTGCGGGTTTGTCTAAACAATTTTTCTATTAAGGGATTCGTTTCTGAAATATTAAGCTTTAAAGTGCTAATTTTTGTTAGAGTCAAGTGTGTCCCCGCCCCTCTGCCAGCTAAACGGTTAGTTTTGCACATGTGAAAAAATTCACGGTAGTAGTATATATAATGAAGTTAAAAGGAAAACTATCGCAGCTAAGTATACTTTACAAGTTAACGAATAATAGTCGACCAATTTATATTTGCAGTTGGAATGTATGAGAGAACATGTTTTTCAACTACAATGTTAAGTTTGTTCTTGGGATAAACTCATCCCAACTACGGAACCCTTCATTCTGCGTGGTCCGACACGCACGTGGCCGGTTTTTTTATTTCACTAATAAGTTCTCCTTAGTATTTCCTACAACGGAATGCATGGCAATGCTGATTTGTCAATGTCATCAACGATATTTGTCACGTCAAATTAAAGTCATAATTATTACTTTATACAGGGCGTCCCACGGATATGCTACATGGAGGGAAAGTACCTTGAATATTGTAGATGGAACATTTTACTGAAAGAAGACATTATTTGAATTTAAAAAAACAATTTAAACTGCATTCATAGATATTTAAATTACATGGTTGAACCGGGAATCGAACCCGTTACATGAGAAAAATAATCATCCTGTAGCTTTATCATACCGATCGAAAGGCTTCATCATAAGGATTATTTTTTGCTAAATAACATAGTATTAAAAATGAAAGGAAGACCATGAATTTTAATATTTTTAATAGAAAATTAATCAATTTATCAAATGCTCAAAATGCTTTGGCTCAGGATACGGCTCAATTTGTTGCATACAACCAGGTACCTACTAATTACGTATCTCTTTATCATTTTATCATGCACTTAAATTATAATAGGGAAATGATGCGTACTTCTCAAGTGGGTACATTTATTAGTAATAGGTACTTATGATATGAACAAAACACATCAAATGTGAAATTGATTGATTGTGTGATGTGTGTGTTGTGTTTGTTTGTTTGTTTGTGGGTATATATATATATATACCCAAGTATAAACAACAGAAACATCACAGCACACATGCGAGTTTAGTTTTGGTCATGCTTCTCTGTAACCCCTTCGTCTGTTGAGCCACCCGAAACGGGTCGACAATTAATTAAAATATAAATTGTCACAGGTAAAGATCTATAAAGATACACAACTCTAGCCAGCCAAAATTCTTGGCTGTGGACGACAGCCTTTTGCAGTGCGTGAACCTGGAGGTTGTAGGAATTAAAAGTAGTCTTGCTCGATTGCATCGTACTTCCTTCGGCACTGAGACCTGGCGCCTTGTTTAATGATGTCTGTCGATCCAAGCGGGAAATGTACAGGAGCAAGATGGGCACTGCAGCTCGAAAGTCTTCGCTTCCAGAAGCGGTACCGCGTTTGTTGCGGTGGCGTCACGATCGACCCTCCTTGCCCTCAACCAGAGTAAAACCCTCCTCGTCCACTTGACTGGTTTAGGAGTCAACAATCATTAAAAATTATTTTCTAAGTCAAAAAAATGTTTTGAGCACCATTTTATACATATTATGTGGAAGCTGACTGACAGACTGACTGACTGACATATCAACGCACAGCCGAATCTACGGGGACTAGGAACGTGAAATTTTGCACAAGGCTTCCTTTTTTAATGTAGGGGAGCACTAAGAAGGAGTTTTTAGAAATTCGATCTTTAAAAGGGGTGAAAAGGGGGATTTCTATTCTTTGAAAAATCTTAATAAACTTGAAACTTAGCACGAATACATTCTTAAATGAACAGTAAAGTGTGTCGTTAGTACAGACACCAACGATACACTTATTACTGGAATGTTCTATTTGTACTTGGAAAATTGTTTTTGTGAAACTTTTAATGTATTTTTATGAAATATATTTATTGATTTGATTTGATCCCGTAGGGATGTCGAGATAAAAAGTATCCTATATGTTAATGCAGATTATAAAATATCTGTGTGCCAAATGTCATCCAAATCCATTTAGTACTTTTTGCGTAAAAGAATAACAAACATGCATCCATCCTCACAAACTTCCACGTTTATAATATTAGTAGGAAGTAGGATTGTTATTTATTAGTTGTTCTCTAAACTTGTGGCTAAATAATAACAGCTGCACGGGTCGATCGATCAGGTTGAGCTACGCTTGCCGCGGTTGGTCCGTGGATGGCTGACCATCTTTCCATATCAAGACCCCTCCGTGCCTCGGAAAGCACGTCAAGCCGTTGGTCCCGGCTGCCATTCGTGAATGTTTGACAGTCGTTACGGGTCGTCAAAAGTCCGAAAGTCTGACAACCAGTCTTACCAAGGGTATCGTATTACCCAGTAACTGGGTTGTGGAGGTCAGATAGGCAGTCGCTCCATGTAAAATACTGGTATTCAGCTGCATCCGGTATGACTGGAAGCCGACCCCAATATAGTTGGGAAAAGGCTAGGCAGATGATGAGTTGTTCTCTAAAAGTAGTGCAATATTTATACCGAGCAGTTAAAAGTCCTGCTCCACATACATCCTTGCCACTTGTCACCTGTGCACTTGATGATCTTATGACTGCCTCAGTGAGCGGAGTTAGCGCAGATGAATTTTGGGCCAAACATGTTTGAACTGTTTGCTATCGATACGCTAATGAAGAAGTGCATTATTGATGTTATCCTATGAGGAAGTGGAAAATATGGTGCAATCGATGAAACTATAATATTATAGTTTGTTGTAGTGTTTGTTTGTGGTGTGTATATACACATCATTATATTACGCTATGATATTTTGCCGCTATTGGAAGATAATGTCCGTCAGTATTTTTCGATCTCAAGACTAGGCCGTAGTTGGCAAAAAAAAAATCTGCACTTTACCTGAAATTATAGTTGATATTTAATCTCCACCATGTATAATGTGTAGGTATAACCCTCCACTTCCACTCTCTTACTCCCACACTTACTCACACTCGCTACTCACATACACATTCACCTCCACACCATCTCTTACTCACACAACACACACATCCCAGAGCGTTTCTTGTCTTTCATAAAAAAAATTGTGTTTTCGTTTAATTCTTTTGTTTTTATTTTTATTTGTATAGTTTACATATCTTGAACAGGTTTGATAACCTAATTAATAATTATATAACCTGGGGAAGGGCGGAGCATCCTAACACAAGCAAACTATTTGCTTAAAAGGATTCTCCTCATTGTAACCAAAATAAGTTATGTAAGATGATGCAATAAACATTTTAATTTTTTTATTTTTTATCCTCATTATGTTACAAAATCCAAAACCAAGAAGTATTTTCCTCTCTAGATCATCATCATCTGCCCGGCTTTACCCAACTATGTTGGGGTCGGCTTCCAGTCAATCAGATGCAGCTGAATACCAATATTTTATATGGAGTGACTGCCTATATGACCTCGTCAACCCAGTAACTGGGTAATACGATACCTCTTAATCATTACAGGTCGTCAAAGATTCACGAATGACAGCCGGGATGAACGTTTCGAGGCACGGAGGGGTCTTGGTATGTAAAGATGGTCACCCATCCACGGATCAACCGCGGCAAGCTTGCTTAACTTGATCGAGCGACCCGAGAGGCTGTTATTACTTAGCCACAAGCCCCTCAGTATTTTCCTCCATATACGAAGACTTTATTTTCCTCGTATTTCTAGTAAATAAATTAGGATTCTGTTGCCGTGCATTGCGACAATGTTTCGCGCCCCATTTATGTACAGTCGCGTGCAGATTTATGTAACACATTTATTATTTATAGCTAGGTTTATTTGTATTCTGTCCTTTAGAACTCCCATAAAAGGAAGTTAAAAGGATTTAGTATGCATGTGTCGCAGTTTGTGAAAGTTAGAATGCATTTTAGGATTGTGTTGTGAAATTGAGACCGTGTTGATAAAGCATTTAAGTTTTTTGGTGTTTACATTTTCGGTTATGTAAACTAGTTACCTACATGATTATGATTGCCTACTTTGTATTTATAAAAGTGTAAAACTATTCTGCTTGCTTTTACCTAAGTACAATATGTTTTGTTGGTGTTTATTTTACTTTCCATACATAGATAATAATTGGTTTCCCTTACTTTGGAAACAATAAGTGAACGGTCTTACTAAAATTAAACTATTATTTTTACCATAATAAGAAAGTAAAAAGGTTAGTTTCGAAAAAAAGAACAAACATAAATCTAATCATACGTTCGATTTTCAAATTCATATATTGCAATATCATAAAGGTACATTCACATGCAACCGCCCTGGTACGAGCAAAATATGCGCTGGGAACCGGTACCACGGTGCGACAATGGCGTCCGTCGCGGTCATCGTAAGGGCCGCGTGTGTTTATTTACGAGCGTGCACGTGGCACGACGACCTTCAAGGACAGCCGGTTCTGTTCAACTACACGTACACACTAGCCAGTTGCACACCTAGAGCTAAGCTAAGGTAGTTTAGCTTAGCTCGCATAGCAGAGGTCATTTTTGGCGTTCCGCACCACAAAAGGAAAAAAACGGAACCCTTATAGGATCCCTCGTGTGTCTGTCTCTCTGTCCGTCTGCCACAGCCAATTTTCTCCGAATTTAATGCACGGATTAAGTTGAAATTTGGTACACATATTAATTTATGTGGCCTAAACATGGACATGTAACGTAAATTAATGAATTTTGACTATGAAGTCACTTTTGGGGGCAAATAAGAAAAAAAAAAAAAGTTTTGCAATCTATACCGTGTTACATATCAAATGAAAGGTCTTATTGTGAGGGTCTCGAATATATTTTTTTATAATTTAAAAAAAGGGTTTTAAAGTAATTTAAGAAAATAGACGAAAATTTACCATACACTCCTTATCTCCGCACAGAAAATAGTTCTATACTTATAGATTACAGGAACACCTATAAGAAGTCTATGGTCTTAAAATAATATGGTTACATCTCTCAATATTGTGCGTACTACAAACTTACATTTACAGTTGGAATGTATGGGAGAATATGTTTTTCAACTACAATGTTAAGTTGGTTCTTGGGATAATTCTTTCTCTTCTTTCTTCATTGTGCGTGGTGCGACACGCACTTAGCCAGTTTTTTATGCTTGTGGACAGACCGCAAACTATGAACATAAGTAAGAAAAATTACTTCAGCTGTACGGGCTATTCAATTAACATAGCTTAGATCTTGGTCTGCAACCGGCTTTACTCAGTGGACAACTTATTTGTAGGAAAAATACAATACTTGAATTTTGATATGGATTTTTGTTTCGTCACAAAAATGTAGTTTTGTAGGAAAAATCGTTGTTGGGCTAGATTGATGGAAAAGTTTTATGCAATTTGCAATATTAACTGCGTGTCCAGTAGGTATTGCCGAAAAAGGGCGGGAGGGAGCAATAAATTGTAGTAATTTTAATAGGATTATATTTAGCACAGCTTTGTGGTTTTAAATGTATCGATTATTGATAATGGTCAGCGCAATAGTCCTATTTATTAAAATATGATGAAGCAGATTACAGGTTTAAAATTACACATATTAATTAATTAAGGTATTTTTATTTTTTAAGAAGTAGGTATAAGCATTGTGACATTGTGACTATTATAAATTATAACATCGCTTTGGATGATTCTGTAAAGGTGTTATAAGTGTGGTTTAAATAAATAAATACATTAAATAAATAAATAAATATTTCATGTTTTACGAATTTAGGTTTAGCTCATGAAAATAATGTCACTGTTTTAGCACACAAATGTGCCATCCAAAATATTGTGATAACACTATCACTTATCGACTTATCATTTACACAACTTTCTACTAAAAGCTTTATTTATTTATTTTCTACACAATAATAAAATCTATTCAAAAGCTCAGTTCTGTTCAGTGGAAACTGCAATCAAGCTTTTAATAATATAATTGATAACTGACGTCCTAACAAGCCTATTCATAAATCTTAAGATAACTATAAAATATATTAATAATAGTAAGCTATAAAGATGGGCGTGGTTCTTACCTATACATAGCCATTTAGCCTAAAGGCTCCCGCAGGCAGGCGCGACGCGACTCTGATAAAATAATTTCCACGAAGTTTTCATAGAAATTGTTCTACTAGAGTCGCATTGGGCCTGTCTGTGGGAGCTTTAATGGACATGGTGCCTAAATGGTGCATAAATTAATAAGCAATAAACAAATCAAAACAATGTCACCTGAATTTATTGACGGTACGCAGTACTGCAGTGTTATTTTAATCATTAGTAGCTTGACTAAGGATTACTTGCACGTGCATGCACGGATGCCTGCATTAATTGATTACACCCTTTGCTAAGGTTATTTTAACGAACACCAAAATTAACAAAATTAACGAACACCTTAATTCAACAGAGTACTCAAAACTATTTCTGACTAAGTTTGAGAAAGTATTCCTGGTTTAAAAGTGAATGTCTTTGCTTGGGCTCTTAGTTTTTTTTTTATGTTAATCAATTCAATTGATATTTGGAATATAAAAAACTAGATGTTATCTTACATGTCACAGTATAGTAACTATAAAATTATGACTATGATTAATGCTAGAGATTGTTTAATTAAAATTGCACGCCCCTCTACTGCTTGTTGCATACACATTACAAATGGTTGTGTACTAATTTTAGTGGAGAGGCGTGCAGTTTCAAATTAGACTAACTATACCATTGAGATGTGAAATATAATACCTAGTAAGTAATACAATGACATTATTTTTTTTATTGATTCTAACGAATGAAATCGAATACAACAATAAAAAGCCTTCTTCTCCACTATCTACTTACAAAGCAAACCAGCTCTACATTGACAAATACGTTGTCCTCTGAAGTTTGACAGCAACGGACATGTACGAATAACCCTTAAAACAACTGTCAAGAAACATGAATATTAAAACAGCCTTGGTTGAATGATTTATATATATTGTTTGCAACCACATTCTTCAATATTGACATTACATTAAATTATAATCTGACAGAAGATAAGCTTATCAAAAATATACATACGTCCTTGTTCTTCGCAGACCGATCTCATTATGATACGTTAATATTTTCTTATTAGATCATAATAGGCGTTAAATTTTTTAAGTATATTTTTTTGTTCAATGTTATATTTTAGCATATTGTTATTGTTGTTTAGTAATAATACTGGCTAATTTAAACATTTGTCCAATTTTGTTTGACAGCTCAATTATCATAATTTAGGTATTATTGCTTTAGCTCAGAACAAAGCTCAACCATAGATTAAATAAAATCCCTACAAAAGTATTAGAACTACCTATTATTTAGTACCCACAAAAAACAGAACAACAAAACTGTCTCGTTGGTCTAGTGGACGCAAGCGCTACTGCTGAGCATGAGGTCCTGGGTTCAATTCCCAGGTCGGGCAAAGTGTTATTGTGACCTATATCAGGAATTTCTCAATAACAGCCTGAAGTCCTGCAGTCCTGGAGTGGAGACCGCGTATCGGCAAGCCTAGTGTGGGACGCCCTCCAGCCAGGGATTGAAAACCGGTACGAATTTAGGTTCCGGTTCTTCATTTCGGTTCTTAAAAAGGTTCTTCTTTTCGGTACGGTTCCGGTTCAGGTTCCGGTTTGGTTCTGGTTCCAAATAAAGGTTCCAATATACCGCTTCCGTATCATCCGATTTAAAGGTTCTCTAAGAAAGATGGGATATGTTTGACGCGTGCCTGGCGTATCTTTTCTTTCAGTTCGCCTTCGAATTATTGGCGAGTGGAAGTCTGTACTGAACAGTGTCAGAAAATATTGTCAGTAATTATTATTAGTGGTTTATATAATCTACAGTTACTGTTAATACATTAATATAAAATGGACAAAGGTAAGTTTCATCGTATTGTATTCACTTAGATAATATTATTAAAAAGGAGGAGGGTTTTTTAATATAAATTATTATTATTTTGTTTTAACATGTGTGGACAGTGTTTTATGGTTGTTTAGTTTCATGGGTTACGGTACTACCGATGAGGTATTACGCTATTCCAATTACACGTTGGTTATATTTGGTATCTTACTTTCAGGAACAAAACATGCCCGTATTGTGACTGATACCGATACAGACACTCAACTCCAAGAGCAAGAGTTACCTCTAAATTTAAAGCAATTGCTTAGAAGAAATTTTCAAGAAAAATGTCAACCTAAGACTGCAAATACTGAAAAACAACAAATAATAGAGTGTAAAGATTGTGCTTTGCACCACAACGACGATGACGAGCATGATGGGAGAAATCAAATTTTTTCTCAACTGATTACAAAATAATTAAAGAATATTAAACCATGTCTCAGGACTAGGTGTTATATCGACATACTTGAGTATTTACAGTCAGCAAAAGGTAGTCCTTTTCACCCGCGCGGCGGCCACTCGTAGGTACAGTGGAGTCAAAATATTTCCGCGAAAATATTTCTGCGGGAGCGCAGCTAGTGACAAACTACACCCCTTCCTGGTTTCGCCCAATTAGAAACATTATGCATTTGTGTGAGTAAAGGGCATTCGGACTTGCTTTGAAGAACCGATAACATAAAGGTTCTTATAGGTTCCAATTTAGGTTCCGGTTCCGGTTCGGGTTCTTGTACCCGGAACCACTTAATACCGGTTCTATACCGGTATTTTAAGAACCTTTTCAATCCCTGCCTCCAGCTAGACTGGATCGACGACCTTAAGAAGGTGGCTGGGACAGACTGGATGCGGAAGGCGATGGAGAGGGTGTTATGGTACAGCCTGGGAGCGGCCTACGTCCAGCAGTGGACTGCGATAGGCTGAGTTGATTGATTGAGCCTGGAGTATAGATAAATAAATAAATAAAATATTTATTTTCCCAAAAGTAATTATACAGATTAGACATAAGGTGGTAGGTCATACATACAAATTATTTAATTAAATCTATATAACCAAAAGTTATAAACCCTGCCTCTTAAACTAGGAGACCTGTGTCTTAAGAGACAGTGTTTGGTCAAACAGTTCATTTAGTTGCCTTCAAGAGAATGAACGCGTATTGATCTACCAAAACAAGTATAAATTAACATTAGCATAATGTATTAATGTGAAGGTGAGATTTAATTTTAATGGGTTCTGACTGAGTAGTTATTAAGGTGGATAGGTGCCCGGTTGATGACAATAGGCTCGCCCCTTATCACATGGGACTTAAACATAACTGGCAAAATGTGGGTGTTCCTATAGGTACACCTCTGCCTAACCTTTCGGGGATTACACGCGTTATGTTATGTTAGTAACAAAACGATGTAGTTCTCTGTAAGTTACCTATGGAATCCAAAGAACAACTCGGTAAAAAATACATACTGTCCTCCAGCGGCGAGGTGTCAATTTTTGTAAGAAAGAAGCCGCAGCAAAGCCGGTTTTATCTGTTTTGGCAATAGTAGACACTATTGACTGTGCCATTTTCCAATAGCGGTACAGTTGCTGATGCGAACCTCCAAAGGTAAGCAGGTAGGAATCGTGTCTTAAGGTGCTTTCGCCACTGCTGTCCTCTTCAATCAGTCCGCAATAAGAATGGACAAAAAACAAAACACCGTAGTAACAACCAGGTATATAATCTTACATTGTCATACTTAACCCGATCACTGCCAGTGCCCTAATTTCAATACACACCTAACGACCTAACCGCGCCCGATTTACGAAGAATTACGCTCGACTTATGTATTATGAAAACCACAATAATGATTTTCAAGTCCCAGTTTCAAACGGCCGGGTGTAACGGGGCCTTAATGACATAATAACAGTAGACTCGCCGTCGCGTGTGTAATTGCCCTAACTCGGGTGTTGGGGGCAGACGATTCTTGGATTGGTAGACGTAGGAATAGAAGCTTTCTTTTTATTGAAAATAGGGAGGTAACTTCCAAAAAGGAGGAGGTTATAATGTTCGAGAGCAGTGGTGGCCCAGTGATAAAAATCGCGACTTGCGAGCTGAGGTCGCGGGTTCGAACCCAAGCAGGCACTTTACTTTGTGAAAATATTTCATCACCACTGCTCTCAAAACGGTGAAGGAAAACATCGTGACGAAACCGGCACGTCCTAGAACCAAAAATTCGAACACATGTGACATCTACCAACCCTCACTGGGGCCGCGTGGTGGAATGGCCCACTAAGCCTCTCACCAAGAGGAGGCTTGTGTCCCAGCAGTGGGAAAATTATAGGCTGATTATGCTGTTATGCTATATGTTCGAGTATAGATATGTATTTTTTATAAATGTTCACCGATTTCTCCGCCAATTGTGAATCGATTTTTAAAAAATCTATTTTTTTTTTTTTTTTTTTTTTGTTGGAAAGGGTATGCTCTCGAGGTGGTTCCATTATCACCAAGTTAGAATCCGATGGGGGGATCCCATAGAAATCGAGGGAAGTCCTCAAATTTTATAGGCACACCTATAGCGATTTGGGTATTTTTTATTATAGTAACTCATTTGCCCTCGGAAAGTGTACCATTTGGTGAAGTGAAGGGACTGATGATGAAGACCATAGATGACCACCGGAACTACTTAATAATAAGTATTTCACGGGTTGTGATTGATTCCCTTACTTTAATATGGTTGCTAAGCAAATTATACTCGTCATCATGCATATGGTAAAGTGGAGCTGATAGCGACTTCACCATCAGTTCCAGTTGTCCTGGTTCTTACCAGGAGAACTCCTCAGCAATTAACGTCCCTGCATCGGGAAAAGGAATATTTTGTAAAATGTGATGAGCAATTGAGATTAGGCTATTGTAACTTAGATAAATTACAAACTGACCCACTAAGAAGTGAAAAATAAAAAACTTTTTACAAAGAAAAACAACAGACTTCTAAAAAACACTACAAAGTGAAAAATAACTTTAATTTCGGAAGTTGGTGGCAAAAAACTAAAGTACAGATCCAGACATCGACTTCCGAAATTCAAGTTATATTTCATTTTGCAGTGTTTATTTTTGGAAGTCGGTAGTTTTTTTTTTTTTTTTTGTAAAAAAAAAATTATAAATGAATTCTATGAAGGTAAACTTAGACAGAGCGTATTTTACTTGATATTTCTTTTAGTTATCGCCTTCGTAAATATAGACTTTTTTGCAAAGGTAAATTATTTTTTGGGCTAGTTACAGAAGGTATCAAGTAATCTTAATTCTGTGAATCTTAAACAAGTTTCGATGAAAGATCCGAAAAACAAATGAACATTTGCCCATGGCTCTTCCACGTTTCTCTACTCCAACACAAAGCATTTCACGTGATGATTTTGGGAGCGACACTGGTCGCGGCTCGAGACAGCAATTCTATGTAATTGGGCCGGCGATTAGTACCATACAACCAAAGGTATACGACGCCCAATACATCTTGACACACGGTGAAATAGAGTACTAATTAGAATGTACTGAATTAGACATATTGTTGACATTATCCTTTGCAAGTGGCGCCTCTATGAAGTGTCAAGTTAAGTTGGTTGTGTCATAATCTAATTTAGTATTGTATTGTGTGAACTAGGAACTATGTAACTGTGTCTCAAATGTAGGTAATCTTTTTCTGCGACCTTAACATAACATAATATCACGCCTTGTTTCCCCGAAGGGTTAGTCAGAGGTGTACCTATAGTACACCCACATTTCGCCAGTTATGTATAAGTCCCATGTAATAGGGGGCGAGCCTATTGCCATCTACCGGGCACAAATCCAGACTCCGGGCTGCTACTGAGAAATTCCAGATAGAAAAACCCAATAACACTTTGTCCGACCTGGGAATCGAACCCAGGACCTCATGCTCAGCAGTAGCGCTTGCGACCAATCTAGTCAGTTTTCTGCGACCTTTTCTTTGGTAATAAGCAGGTGTAGTGTCGTGTCTTCTGTTTATTTCCTTATGGACTGTATACGTAGTTGTTGCTTATTTTAGTACCTACTGTTAGCAATGTTTTTTTTTCTGGGACAGTTGAATAGTTTTGATTACGTCTTTATCTGAATCTGATTCTGGAACTATGAAAGAACCCACCAAAGCCAATTATCTGTTCTGATTAGTGTTTGAGCAAATCCCAGAGCGATTGTTGAATTGGCATAATCATTTCTATTCGGTGTAAAGAGAATACTTTTTTTTTTCTATTCGGTTTCTTGTTCTCCGTATCGTCCTTTAATTTTAACAATTACTGAAGTACGGGCAACAACGAACGTCTCAAACTCAAAGCATTTATTTCAATTAAACCGGCACAAACAGGCACTTTTGAATCGCCAAAGAGTCGGTCAGTTAGTCAGAAAGTTGAAGCTAGTTGCCTACGTCAACGTAAATATTGAGCAAAATCATAATAACATTTACTCTTAGCTAATAGGTAGGTACTACATGAAATGCTGAAAAGAAATATTTACCGAATCAATTTGTTTCTGCTTTGATGTGTAAAACTGACAGTGTTAATGAAATGAAACTCAAAATCAAACTGCAGCTTAGAAATTTGCCAGTAAATAATTAAGACGCGGTGCGAAAATTTCTGATACCATGCCATGGTATTAGACATTTGAGTAAGGATGTCCCTGCATTGATCAACACTCTCTACTGTCGTTCTCAAGGCATTAAATATGTCGGAATGCGTACGAAAGCGTGGATATCCGGCGATCTTGAGCTTGAGCGACTATAGCCGTCCCTTCCCGTGAATATTGTAAAAAGCAACTCAGGAATTAAACGAAAAAGGTGATGAACGTACCGCGTGGAATTAAAGATTAAGGTGAAAGCGCCAGGGTAGCCCGCGAAATTCAATTTTTCTTACGTTTTTTTTTCAATTTGCAGGTCAGTATTAGGTTGTATGTTGATTAAAATATGATTCGCGATCGTAACAAATTATAATCATTAAAGTCATCAATACAGCAGCCTAAGACCAAGTAATCCTATAGAATGTCTATTTCATGACATTTACTTAGTTATAGCAAATATTTTACTCAAATTCAACCCGTATTCTGAGGAGCTCGTGGCTAAGTAATAACAGCCGCACGGGTCGATCCATCAGGTTAAGCTACGCTTGCCGGGGTTGTCCGTGGATGGGTGACCATCTTTACATACCGAGACTCCTCCGTGCCTCGGGAAGCACGTTAAGCCGTTGATCCCGGCTGTCATTCGTAGATCTTTGACAGTCGTTACGGGTCGTCAGAAGACCGAAAGTCTGACAACCAGTCATACCAAGGGGTATCGTATTACCCAGTTACTGGGTTGTGGAGGCCAGATAGGCAGTCGCTCCATGTAAAATACTGGTATTCAGCTGATCCGGTTAGACTGGAAGCCGACCCCAACATAGTTGGGAAAAGGCTAGGCAGATGATGATTCTCAAGTTTAATTTTTTTTTAAGTATTTAGGGCTAGTTGCTGTAATTCAGGTTTCAGATAAGTTGAGTCCGTATAGATTCAGCTGTACATACGTATTTTTACTATTAGAATTTTATTAGTAGTTTACTTGATAATAATATTCCAATTGGAAATGGCACGCAAATTTTTTGCAAGATGCGGGCGCAGTGGGGTGGACGGTTTGTTTTTTTTAATTTATTGTGCTACTCAGAACATACCAAGTAAGGACATATAGGCATCAAAACATAGCTTATATAGTCTAGTTTAATTATAAAATAGGTTTTATTGACTCAAACTACAAAATGTTTCGTAAAAACTTAGATATTGCAAATATTTTACTCAAATTCAACCCATATTCTCAAGTTTAACTTTTTTTAAGTACTGACGACTAGTTGCTGTAATTCACGTTTCAGATAAGTTGATTCTGTATAGTTTTAGCTATACACACGCATTTTTACTATTAGTATCGTAGTAATCTTGTTAGTAGTTTACTAGATAATAATATTCCAATTGGAAATGGCGCGCAATTTTTTTGCAACTGCGTGGGCAACTGGGTGGCGGACATATGACAGGATAATTGCTGTGTCGCTCGGACAGTAAAGTGGCTAGGATATAATATCGTAAACTAAAACGCAGCGCGCGAGTCCTGTCCTGACAAGTCTACCCTCCGCCGCCGCGCCGTACCGCCTCGCTGCCCTTCGCTTCGCTGCCCTCCGATCGACTCCCGTTCTGTCCGGCTCGAGGCCGCGTGTTCATACTATATTTTATTTGAAAGTCCGCTCCGCTCCACTTACACTGTTTCCACTGACGCGGAGTGGAGATTTCGAACACTGTGATTGGTCAATTCACGGTCCGCTCCTCTCCACTCCGCCCAGCTCCGCGTCAGTGGAAACTTCGACGCGACGGCGATGTCGTGGAAATAAACTTATATAAACATAAGTCGGTGGTCGCACTGCAGAAGCGACCATTTGTTCATAAGTCGCGGTCGCCATACCAGTGCCTCCTCGGCCTTAAAACTGGGGTCCAGTCCAAGCCTAGTGGCAACGTAAGTGAAAACTGCAATATTTTTACAATCAAGCAGGATGAAAGGGCTTACATTATGTTATTTCTTGATGGTTCCGTACAATCTTGAGCTTATACCTACAGGCTCATAAATAAAGGATGGTGGGCAAAAATGTATGGGAACTGGTCACACTACCGCCACAGTTAAAACCACTGTAGTTTTGAAAACATTACTCCTCCCAAGACGCATCAAAATCTGTCCCATGGTTATTCAGTTCTGACAATGTTAGGTTAGTTCAAGTAGAGATTTACGGTTGTGACACGTATAAAACACTTTAGATAAGGTGTCAGTTTAAGTTCGGTTAGCAAATAGATATATTCATGTATTTTGTGTTGATTTGATGATAGACAGATTGTATGTTGATCAAAATATGATTTGCGACCGAAAAAGTATGTATTTACAGATTTATAATAATTAAAGTCATCAATACAACTCTTTAAGACCAGGTGATTCTATTGAATAACTATTTCATGAAATCTTGACAATTAGGATTATACAAACTTATCGAGTTGTATTACTGATTTTAATGAAATTATTATTCTGTAAATGCATATTTTTATGGTCGCGAATGATACTTTAATCAACATACAACTTATTACTGATTTGCAAATTGCAAAAAATCATAAGAAAGTTGGAATTTCGCGGGCTACCTGGTGCTTTCCCCTTAAAAATCTGTTTTTCTTTTTGTGTAAACTTCACAGACGGGATGGGTATCGATATCTAAATACGATAAAATAATAAAATAAACTGATTTCTCAACTCATACTTCAAGTAACAACACTACCAGCGGTCGTTGACCCCAAAAAAAACCATCAATTTTTTTATTTTGTCGTGTTTAGATATCGATAAGTACCCATTACTTCAATGGAGCTTCACTGGCTAATTTAGATATATTCAATCGAAGCAGACTGTCCACTTACGTCAATAACTACACATATATTAAATGGATATTTCACTAGGAATATCACCACCAGCTTAACATTACGACACACACTACACGAACATTGCATTACCATACAGTTTCCATTTTTAATATTTCCATACACACCGGTTAGAAGTCTTTGAACCTTATGCCCGTCCAACACTTTCGCTTCAGCATAAAGTCTATGGAACATTTTAAGGGTTCCGTAACCAAAGGGTGCCAATGGGACCATATTATTAAAGCTCCGCTGTTCGTCCGTCTTTTGAACCGTAATACAAATTTTGACAGAGTGTGACTGTACTACCATGGTCGCTATAACAAAAAATAATAACAATTATATTATTAATTAACTTTTTTACTGCATTTTAGTTTTACAATACAAGAAACGTGTTTTTTTTTACTAAAGTATTACATAAAACAGGTGTAGTGTTAAATATTGTACGATGATACGGAATCATTCGTGTGCGACACCGACTCGCACTTGGCCGTTTTTTTTAAAGAGATTACACTAAGCTGAAGTTATTACACAAATGAAATATAAGTATTATTACAAAAAAGGTAACTGGAAAGGGTAAGTTAGTGTTACGGAACTTTCTATCGCGACTTATGTCTGGGGCTTACTCAATCCGAGATCAATTAGAAGTAAGCTTAGAACTTAGTTGTTGAGAAAGAAGCGCGAAAGTGATTCGAATACGAATTGGTGTAAAGCATTGTTTATAAAAAATCTATCCAGCCGGCAGCTGTTTGGAAGATACCGAGGTAATAAAGTTTACAAACATACTTACATGCATACAAGAAACGGGCGAAAAACATAACCCTTGAGTCGGGTAATAAAGCGGGAAGCAGCGGGCAATTGCGTAACACACATTAGGAATCGGTTTCATTTTGACAGTTCAACAACATTCATTGCGTTATTTACGTTGTTGAGCAGACAAATTTTTCGAACATATGAAGCAATGGATTAGCAATATGCTTCAAAATCATTCAGATTGTGATTGATAGTGAGTTACGCATTTAATCGTCTTTACTATGTTTTTCATGTTATGTCTTACTAGCGAGCCATCCTTGTTTCACACGGTTGACAAAACCTCGAGATTTCTTTATTATAATTACTTAAGTAATACAAACCTTCCGGAATAAGTACTCTAAAAGTTGGTGAAAACCGCATGGAAATCGTTGCGTAGTTTAGAAGAATAACGCGGTCACACAGACAACGAAAAGCGACTTTATCTATATCTATATGTACATCTAAATAAAATTAAAGTGTCTGTTTGTAATGTCAAAATAACAGCTATTTGCTTATGAAAGTCGGAACTTATAAGTATCCCAAAAAAATAACTTTGAATTATTTTGTGTGTCTGTTTGTTCCGGCTAATCTCCGAAACTGCTGCACCGATTTTGACGGGACTTTCACTGGCAGACAGCGGATGTTATAAGGAGTAACTTAGACTTTAATTTTAGAAAATGAATTAGCCTTCCGCGCAAAAAAATGAAAACCCATGAAATTGTGAACAAAATCCGATTCAAATAGGGAAGTATTGATATCCACGCAGGCGAAGCAGCGGGCAACAGCTAGTTTTATAATATGTATAGATGACAAGTTGGATTATTTACTTTATTACATTTAACGGTAGTCGCCGGCCATCTTATAGTCATTTGTCCATTTAATTTGGGATTAACTTCAATTAGATAAGGTCACGTGACTTATCAACGTAGTTTCACTCGCCAATCAAGAAGGTACTTAATGCAATGTACAAATTAATTCCTTTTCCGCACACCTATGCACTTGTTACCGAATTTTAACTGTTACCTCTCAGAATAACAGTACCTATAGGTAATGCAAAATTATTGTTGACTTCACGCTGCGTAGCCGGAAATATTATTTATTAATTTTATTAATCAACACATGATACATTTGTTCTAACAGGTAAGACCCAAGCTAACAAAAGTAGTCATCAGTTGCTAATTGTCCAGTCCCGAGTCCCGGGTCTGGGTACAGCACAAGTTACACAGTGGATAACATACTAAGTGTCACCCTCTGGAATTCCACCAAAGAACAAAAAAATATGTCCAAGCGCAGAGAGACACTATTAAGCATCCTTACTGCACGAATCACTGGAGCAAACTTGAATAAATTTGTACGGGTTGCCGGAACTTTAAAAAGTCCCTCCCTCGGGCCCAACCGTAGCCTCTCTGGAACGAGCAATCCCAACGATTCCAATATTTACGGATTATTTAACATACCACGAAAAACCATAAAAACATATTTATATTATGTCTCATGGGCGGTGCTAGTAAAACTAGACCTACAGGTCTTAAGAGGGAAGCGCTAAGATAGTGCGTGATATTCAAATTTTCTTACGATTTTTGCAATTTTCAACCTGAGTTTAAAATTGCAAAAATCGTACACCCAAACACTGATGTCTGGGTGTATGTTGATTAAAGTATGATTCGCGACCGTAAAAAATATGTATTTACATAATTATAACCATTAGGATCAGTAATACAATTCCGTGCTTCACACGTTATCGTCATGAAACTGACTGATTGAGACACGGCTCAATACAGCTCCAGTCCTATCAGCTCCGCTCCACTCCGCTCCGCTTCAATGGAAACTTTGCCACTTTTCATTGTTCTTCTCCGCTCCGCTCCGCCCAACTCCGTTCAGTGAAACGCACCCTAAGGGTGCGTTTCCACTGAAGCGGAGACGAGCGGAGCTGAGCGGAGACGTGCGGGAATCGACCAATCACAATAGTTGAAATCCTCATCGAGTCTCTCGTCTCGTCTGCGATTGGACGATTCCGGCACGTCTTCACACAGCGATGTCAGCACTACTGACTGGGTCCGCTAGGGCCGATGCCAGCTAGGGTTGCGGGATGTTCGAAAGAGTTACCGTGGCCCCGGCACAGGCAACAGAAGGAACACGGGTGGGTTTTAGTCAGTAAAAGTCTGACACGCCCTCCCGCTCCGCCCAGAGCGGGAGAAGTCATTTGATGATTTCCCATCCACAAAAAAAAAAAAAAAAAAGGGTGCGTTTCCACTGACGCGGAGCTGGGCGGACCTGAGCGGAGACGTGCAGGAATCGTCCAATCACAAACGAGACGAGAGACGCGATGAGGATTTCAACTATTGTGATTGGTTGATTCACGCACATCTCCGCTCAGCTCCGCTCGTCTCCGCTTCAGTGGAAACGCACCCTTATGCTCGGTTCCTGTAAACAAAAACGAATCGTTTACGTACCAATGGTAACATATTTTTTCATTGGAAACTGGGCATAGAAATAGATTCGTAAGCTAATTTTACCTGTGATAGCTACTTCCATATGGGAGGGTCTATTTGCAAAGCTGTGAGGACTTTGCTTCATTATTGGTAAAGATACAAGAGTCTTAATTTTAACCAATAATGGTCCGTAAATTATAGGAATCGGCCATAAGTAGTGCGGCTGCGGCCTAAAAGTCAAATATTTGTGGCTGACAGTGTCAATAAGGAGCTTATAGTAGGTGGATGAGTCAGTGTTGGGAGTTGGGGGACATCCTTTTGTCACATTACTGTTCCACCAAATTTTTTTTTTTTTTTTTGAGGTGGTCTTGCAACCTATTGGTTTACTTAATTCACTATTTTGCTCTGCACAGCTAAAGTAAGGATCTGTTTCGTAAAATTGAAAACATTAGTCATTTTGCACCACCGCATTTTGATAGTGATTGTAACAAATTAATGAGGGCATGTATATTTAGAATACCTAATAATACAATTATTTTATATAGAAAGGCGTTTATTTCAGTTACCATGGAGCATGACTTACTGGTTCAGAGAAGTTTGGTGATAACGATAATTAAATGAATCCTACATATTTTATTTATTCAAGCACTTGTACACAAATGAGAACCGACCGAAAAGCTTTGAATTCAACAGGAACAACGATTATACTAAAAATGGCTATACAATCAACCGGACATCAGTGGTCGGGGTCCCCGAAACGATCAATTGCAATTGATAAAATTTCTATTGTAGTAATATTGTCAATCGCTTCAATTGTATTTGAAAGACGATCATATTTGCGGATTAAAGTGTATCAATCGTAAAAAATTACAATTGTAATTGATCGTTTCGGGGACGCTTTACGCTTGCACTACAAAAACCTCCCTATTGCTACGACATGAAAGCCCTGTCAATGTCACTTATAAGTAACGGTTGACTGTAACTTTGCTATTCGTTCCTGTAAATCAGTCAGGCGGTGAGAATAGCCGAGTTGTGATGATCACGACCAAAATGCCATTGACAATGAAGAAATAAAACTATGTACCTCAATCAACAGCCTATCGAAGTCCACTGCTGGATATAGGCCTCTCCACACAACCGATAAAATTTATCTGTTCTGTGGGCCTCTCCTATGCTGCGTCACAACACCCTGTCCTCCGCCTTCCGCATCCAGTCTGTCCCAGCCATCTTTTTGAGGTCGCCGGTCCATCTAGCTGGGGGGTGTCCCACACTGCACTACTATACTAACTATGTACCTATTATTATGTAAGTAAATCTTGTATAATTTATAAATTAGTCTCTGTAAGTCAGTAGGCAAACATGGCATTAAATTCTGGTGACAAAAAACAAACATGAATGCTCAAGGACGCACGTACGACCGTTGGTATTGGAATACTTAAATACGACACAATCAAATCATCAATCTTCGATGTGTCCACCATGGATAATTTTATTTTTGCCTTTTGTTGCCCCTTTGATTGTAAGATAATTAGACAATGTTTCGTGTAGGACTTGTTAATCGCGATTTTAGAGTTAAATAAGAAAATAAAATTGACGACTTACAATATTACCAATACCAACCAATACCAATACCATTTATTTCAGGCGACACAGGCCCATAGAAAAATACCTTAACCTAAACATACATATTTTTATTATCAAACAATTGTTTTAGTAAATAAGGCTTAAGACTATGTTAGTAGCACTTCACTTTGCACTAGGTTGACTTTGTGCTGTCCTGTGGAACTTGTCCGCGGAAGCGACGGAACACCACGTCTTGCGGCCAAAAGTCTTCTTCCATGACGAGGGGCAGATAACAGTTTGGTACACGCACGACGAACGCCTTGAAGTTGACGTTCCTGTGCGATTCCAGTAACTGCACCCTCGGCGTGTATCTCATCTTCTGGCGCACGTACTCCACGATGACCTCCGCCTTAGTGGTGTAGTGCAGGCGGGAGATGTACACCGGTGTATTCGGCTTTGCGGCACGCAGGCTCACTTCAGGCACCGTAGGAGCTTTTCCGCAGCGGTTCTTGTTCGTTCGCGATCGGCGCTTCCTCCTTTGCACCGTCACGAAACCATCATCATTATCAGCCCTATTCGGCGCTCTTTCTGGCATGGTTTTGATACTTGGAGTGCCAGGGGCACTCGCGGTGACGCTAGCGAAATCCCTTTGTAGGGGTTTCGCCAGGGCTGCAGACACTGGCAGCGGGATGGGGCGAGCGGCACTGCGTGGAGGAGCCGCGGTGACAAGCACGGGGCTGCGGGGCACGCCGGCGGGGCGGTCTGCAAGCTCAGCAATCGACGGCTGCGCTGGCGACGAAACTGCTGACGCGGAATTCGACGACGATATATCGAGGCCGGCTCCGCGACATGTGTTTACGTTTAATGCATCGACAGGTGACCTAATTACCGCCACACAGTTGCGCAACTCGCTAACTTCTTTGCGCAAATCAGTGACTGTATTTTGGGATGCATCTAATTTCGCTAGCACATCCGCGAGGCGGGCCTTCAGAAAGACAATGTCCTTCAGAAGGCTCGTTACATCGACGTGGTCGAAAGTGACGGGAGGAAGCTTGTGTAGCTCCTTCGCTACAAACGTCGGCACGTCATCAGGGTCGGTCTCCTTGAACAGCGTGATTATATCCTGCAGGCTCCTCTTAGTCCCGTCACGCCGGCGGGATACCATCTGGTCGCGCTTGTTCAGCACACTAAACAACAACAGCTTGGCAGCAGCTACGTCATCCTCACTGAAGTTTGTTGCGCAGATCTGGACAGCAGACACCTCGTCCATCACATCCAGCTTCTGCTGCAGGAACGCCAGCAGCTCATTCACCACAAGTTCATTACTCATGGCGAGTAAATTACGAGCGACAGCTTACGCCGCGCTAAACGATATAAAGAATATGCAAACGCGTCCGCATCGGAACGCGGCACAAGCGAGACTCAATAAAAATAAAATATTATAAGCTCTTAATTTTCTAGCAGGAACTACTGAACGACACGTGCCTTCTACGATCACATCTTTGCATAATCAGCCTATGCTGTTCCTCCTGCTGGGACGCAGGCCTCATCTCTATTAGAGGGATTGGGCCGTCATCCACCATACGGGTTCGTCAGCCGGGGTTGCGGGATGTTCGAAAGAGTTACCGTGGCCCCGGCACAGGCAACAGAAGGAACACGGGTGGGTTTTAGTCAGTAAAAGTCTAACACGCCCTCCCGCTCCGCCCAGAGCGGGAGAAGTCATTTGATGATAACCCATCCACAAAAAAAAAATCCACCATACGGGTTGGTGGATGTCACATTTTTTGAATTTTTGCTTCTGTGAAGTGCCGGTTTCCTCACGATGTTTTCTTCACCGTTTTGAGAGCAGTGATGATAAAATAATTTATACAAAGTAAAGTGCCTACCTGGGTTCGAACCTACGACTTACAACTCGTATGTCGCGGTCGTTTCCACTGGGCCACCACTGCTCCAACATTGCACTATCATTTGTTATTATTTCATATCAATCAACTGTAAACAAAAGTAAATCACTTCTGAGAACCATTTAGAACATTCAAAAATTCAAACCGCGAATGAGCGAAGACCATGTGCTCGAAGCGAACCAAAGAGTACGGACCACGTGTTGCTGTTTTTGCCCCGCATTCCTTTTCCAACCGTTACGAAAAAATAAATAAACGATTGTCTCTTTGTAATAGAGATCACGTACTCGTACCGACCCAAGGACAATTTCGACGTGTTCCTCTGTTTATTAAGTATTATAATTTTGTGTTTTTATTGCAGATTTGTGTGTTACATTGGTAACGAGTTTGGCGTTTATTTTTAGCCTTGTTTTTCTGCAAGCATGGAGCTTGGAGCTTGTTGTTGGTTGGTAAAAAGCTCTTCGTATCTCGAAACCAATTTTGTGATAATATTTTCTTAGCAACATGTGACATGCATATATGTTCTTAGAAAATATACAACTTAGAATAACACTATTTTTTTTGAGTCTAATATTGTAGTAAACATGTGCTTTAAACCTTTGTGGCTTAGCAACAGAACAGAAAATAATTAAAAAAACAGCGCTTTTGCAAGAAGATAAAGCTTGCATCCGATATCCAGGTGGATTATAAGCAATAAATACGTCAGGTGTGTTTTCAATCTCCAAACATAGTCATCTCTTATGATTGTAAAAAAAACATATCGGGATGCTCTATTTTAAGGCCAAGGCCGCACTTTAAACCTGGTGAGGTAGATACACCTGAGAAGGGACGATCACATCGTGGCGAAATGGTATCGTAACGGGGTCGGGAGCATTGGTATGGCCGGAGCATAAATAATTAATTTAAAAAAAAATTAATTGTGTCCTCATAATTAAATTTACTAAAGAAAATCTTCAATTTTTATAATCATGAAAAAGAGTAAGGCAAATTCGTAGTTTTTGACGGCAAAAATTGATTTTGGGTGCAGTCGAAATGCGCCAAAATATGTTCTTTGGGACCCATTTCGCCTTAAAAGTATGAAACATTTACTTTTAGTCATATAAAAACCCATCCAATTAGGGAGTGAAATAGGAATCAAAACGAAGTAGGAATATATTTACTTATTTTTATTTTGAATGACAATAGACTAGGAAGAGCCAGTTTCAATCATAATCCAATTAAAACCTATCCCTTCAGGTCGACTAACAATGTAAAATAATCCAAATTAACATTGTTAAAAGGGTCTGTTGTTCATCTGTCCCCTGGCTACTGTGTGGAGAGGATAGAATAAACACAACAAAGGCCCATCCAATTAGTGAGTTAAACAACGCAAATACAAGAACTAAGTCCTGTATAATTTAAATGATAATGAACCACCGCAGGATCAAACCGATTAACCCGCTTCCATGTAACCGTTTCAACATAGCAACAAAAAACCTTACTTACCTTACAGAATAAATACTTTTAGATCGACAATTATCTAAAAACGTAATTAAAAACAAATCCATCTAACTCCTTTGTTGAACTAATCCCAGAGGCCGCAAGGGAAGTTGCCTTTGCCTGCTTAAAAAAAAATCCTTTGACATTGACAGAATGATTATGTGGCAGTAGCCAAAGAACATCCTTTTGAATTTTGAACAAAAGTAAGATTAAAGACAGTTCTTAATTAACAATTCAACAAGGCTTGGTTTAACTTGACATTATAAAGAGGTTAACTGTCATGTCAGCAGGGCAATTGGTATGACAGACAAACATACTAAGGCCAGACAGAATAAGACTAAAAGTTCGTCGCGTTTGATTAATTACTGATGGGGGAGCTGATCTTTCTATTTATAAGGCAGTAGTATTCTAGAAGTTTGCGGATTATAATTCTGAAATATTTTTCAGGGAAATAATTGGCGATTATTTTTACACCGTCGATAGACAATTGGCCTTATAAACATAGGCCTCCTTTACGCACACCAGTAAGATAATTGCGTAACACACTTACAATGGCAGATGCCTTTCATTTTGACACTTCAAACACATTCATTGCGTATTTTCCTTGTTGACCAGACGAATTTTCCAAACATACTAAGCAATGGATTAGCAGCTTCCTTCAAAGTCTTTCGGATTGTGCTTGAAAGTGTGTTAGGTACGCGATTAGGGTACAGTGTTGGTGACAATTTATTTTTATTAAGTACCAATTTTTTTTGACATATATCGGGACGCTGGGGTCCCGGACCTTTGGAAGGCGTACGAGGGCCGAAGCCAACTCGCAGAGGCCCCTTAGACAATTTTATGTGTTGAGGCACCAATCGACGATTATCCCTGTTTGCTTTATCCATTAATTACATTCTCAGTGTGTTACAACCATTAACTCCCTTTATATAACCTATATAAAGATTGCCTATATAAAGATTGATTTGATTTTGGATTTGTGCCCACTTGATGGCAATAGGCTCGCCCCCTATTACATGGGACTTAAACATAACTGGCGAAATGTGGCTGTACTACTATAGGTACACCTCTGCCTAATCCTTCGGGGAAACAAACTTTCCTGTGATTTTAATTTTGAGTGGGACTGTATTGAGTTTCTGAAGAAATGTTTACAAAAAAAAAAGGAAAATGAGAATTCAATAAAACCCAGCATTAAGTAGTACCAACATTAACAGTTACTCTTGTATCAGCATATTTTAGCATTACGTAAACATATCAGTTTCTCTTAAAAAAGTCTCTGAACTGAAAAGATTCAAACAGAATTGTTTTGAAACTTCGTTAGACAGGTGATTTATAAGAATTAAACTAATAACCAACCTACAGTTTCGCATTCCTGAAATTGTTTCAGGAAAAAGTTTTCTAGAAACACTGAACGGTGAAGAAAACCAGATAAAATTCTACATAACAAATTCATCAAATGTTCTGAAAATCTAATCTTATTAATACTAGCGACGCGCCCTTGCTTCGCACGGTTTTCACGACTTGACAAAACATCGTGATTTCTTCATTATAATTGAACGTTGAATGTGAATGTATTGTACACATAAACCTTCCGGAATAAATATCGATGTTGAAAACCGCATCAAAATCTGTGACGCAATTTAGAAGAATAACGCGGTCACACAGACAGACACGAAAAGTGACTTTAATTTGTGTATACATATACAGGTAACAGGGGGGCAATTCCCGTATTTTTAAGAACGGTTGCATTCTAATCTCAGTCTCAATCTGTCAAAAATCGTATGGGATTTTTGACATTGACTGTCGCTGCGATGAGATTGCGACTAGATTTTGAACGTTTTAATTACGGGAATTGGCCTTCTGATATAGAAGTATCCAAGCACTCGCTTGGATGAAAATTTTAAATTGATAATAAGTATTCATTTGTTTCTCAGATCACTT
Source organism: Fissipunctia ypsillon (assembly GCA_947568875.1). Taxonomy (NCBI): domain Eukaryota; kingdom Metazoa; phylum Arthropoda; class Insecta; order Lepidoptera; family Noctuidae; genus Fissipunctia; species Fissipunctia ypsillon. Next base: position 16,028,588 of record OX387660.1, on the reverse strand, counting down.
GTTATTTTAAAATTTCATTCGAAATACGGCATCCATTTTTATTTTTCTCATAATAAAATCAAGATCAAAGGAGCAGTGGTCCTAGCATCATAAAATTCGAATTTCCAGTTCAGCCTTACACGCCTGTAAAAGAATACAAACATCAGAATTTATGTCAATGAGTTAGTCCGGAATTTATTTAAATACTGCGATTAAATGCATAAACTTATTGATACTTTCAGTAACACTCTCATTTCTGACTCACGCATACTTATCACTTGCAACAAAATGAATAGACAAATTCATTAATACATTACCAAGTGGCGCTGTACAGAATAATGACTAACATAAGATACGCAGTCTAAAAATATGTCTACCCGTGGTCCGTCCCAGTCTGTCCTCCCCAACGTTGATTGAACTTTGAAATCCAGAACTTGTCTATCAAAGCTCAAATTTACTATCCATTGCGTCTTTGTACACCCACATCAAAGTCCCTTTAGAATAAAACCAGCATTGAAAATGGAGCAGTTTGTTTCGAACATGTCGATTCAATTGTTTTTCGGTATTGGCTCATATCAGTGGCCTAAATGTGTCATGCTGTGACTCAAACCAACTGTCGGGTTGTTTGGTATGGTTTTCACAATGCAGATTTACAAATATCTGTAGTATTTCTGCGCTTGCACATGGCACATGTGTCACACACGATGTTTTCTCTTGGAGAGGACATATATTGTGCTGTTTATATCCTTTCGTATATGATTTATGTTTTTCTTTTGCAGTTGTGTCCGAAAATAGCACAGTAAAGTGACCAACTCGATTTCCTTGTTCGACGTCTCCCAACAGTGGAAGAATCTGAGAGCAAAATATAAAATCTTAGTAGAACATAATGCTCCAAAGAAAGCACAAGTGTTGCAGACAAGCAACCACATGGGTAGATGATTTCTAAAGGATACAGAGACTGGGTCTTAGAGATCGAGAGACAGAAAAGCCGGAGGTCTACAATCAGCAATGTGCTGAATACGGATGATGAGAATATAACAAAAAAACCGGTCAAGTGCGTGTCGGACCACACGCAATAAAGGGTTCCGCAGTTGGGATGGATTTATCCCAAAAATAAACTTAACATTGTAGTTCTCCCATACATCGATATACGTCACGGTCAATACTCCAACTGCAAATGTAAGTTTGTAATCGCAATAAAAGTTTTTTTCTATGATAAAACTACAAATGATTGATTATCGGACTTTTTCCTTTACTTGTGCTGTGAGACCTTGCTTCTTGCCAAATTTTATGATTCTAGGTCAACGGGAAGTACCCTATAGGTTTTGATTTATTTGAGAGTATCAAAATATGTCGCCTAAATGGCCGTATTTTTTTATTGCGTTGACTTAGAAGCTTGATTTTTTTAGAGCTCCAAGAGACCATAGACCTACGTATTTGATATTAATTTCATCTTGATACCTCCACGCGTTACTGAGAATAAGGGTCTTGATAGACTGACAGACAGACAGTCAGACAAACAGACAGACGGACAACGAAGTGATCCTATAAGGGTTCCGTTTTTTCCTTTTGAGGTGCGGATCCCTAAAGAGAAAGAGAGGCCTATACCCAGTAGTGGGTGAAGTCGGGCAGTGGATGATGTTGATGATTAAAGTGTAGGCCACACACTCACGATATCGTAAGATTTAAGACAAGGGACAAGCCAATACACATCTAAACTATTCTAAACACAATACTAACGGTACTCTTAGTCACAATAACAAACTTTATATCCCACGTTCCAATACATTAAATACAGTTGGTAGTTAGCACATAAATCAAACACCCATAGGTGAGGACGCTAATGAAGTCAAGTCTTACGATATGCTGTGTTCAGATACAGATAGTAATCATGTACTAAGTAGCGGACAGGTTTGCGGACCTTTAAGCACTGTAATAAATCAAACTGTCATAATAGAGATGGATAATAATACTACTTAATAATAATTCTACTACTTGGTATTATGGTATTAAGGCTCCCGTAGACAGGCGCGACGCGACAGCGCGACGTGACTCTAGTAGAACAATTTCCATGAAAACTTCATGGAAACTGTTCTACCAGAATCGCGTCGCACCATCGCGTCGCGCCTGCCCGCGGGAACCTTTATTAGAATTAAATATAGTACGGTTCAAGCTTAAATTATTACAGTTTTTAGATAGGTTATTGTGATAATATGTGATTGAAAGAACACAGGAGATAATTGTTCTAAGAAATAAGTAGCTTTGTTCAGAATAGAACTAATGTGAATAATAAATGTAAATACCTACATAAGTAATAACAGGGCAACTCTAAAGGAGGACGTTCTATTTATTTAAATGAAATCGGAAATATAGAATTCAGTTTTTCATGTGTTATTCAATGAGGGATATCCTGAATGTACAACATGAAGTGCACCAAATAAAACCATACAAACACATACAAAATCAAAATTTATTCAAAAAGGACCAAAAATGAGGTAAAAAACCGTTAAGCATTATCAATTTATTTTCTAATCTTAAATCTGATCTAAGATTCATGAATACTCCTTATTCAAATTTTTAAATATCGCATTGTACCCATGTACGCACGATCCCCACGCATTTACTAAAAGATTTATGCGTATGAGATCATAATCATCTCTAATTATACTTTGTAACCAATAAAATTTAATCAACCGGGAAACGGTTCTTTTTTTCAATGATCCTGTAGATGCGATGCCTCGATAACGAGGATTTTAATTTTCTTTATTGAATTTGTTAGGGATTTAAGGATGCGTTATTGATTTTTTTTTAAATTGAGAAATTGTGAGATTATAAATGTATTTCTAAAAGTCAAGGCGGCTTTAATATCTAGTAAAAAGTCGAGATTGGTCATTCGAGAACTCGCCGGACAATTAGGCGAGGTCTCGTTTTCGAGATTTCCGAGATCGAGTTTTCGCCTGTTTCAAAAATTCGTTTTTTTATCAAAAATTCTTATTCTTAATTAAAATGAAAGCTTCACCTGTTTAGAGTAATCGTGGTATATTTTGTAAATAAAAAAGCGTGTTAAAAATCAACGTCTATTTAAGTAATAACTTCATTTAATTCACTACGCATACATAGCACAACAAATCAGCACACACATATCACGCACACTATGAATGCATTAATAATTTGATTGAAAATGACTTCTCAAAGAAGCATAATGCGATAAGTCGCTCGCGCTCAGTCTCGAAATCTCACACAAAACAAATAAAGTTTTATCTGTTCTCGTTCAATTACGATGGAGATCTCGAACGAGATTGTCTTTCCGCGAGATTGAATTTCGAAAAAAGGCTCGAGATCTCGCGAGATCGAGATTGCATTCCCTAGTCGCAAGGGTAATTTATTTACAGATGCTAAATTAAATAGTAAATTATTTTCCTGAGCCAGGTCCCGGGCATGTTTCTGTTTGCTTTCTAGGTTACTTCTTAAAAAAATAAAATTACTAACTACTTAAATCAACTACTATTGTCGCTGTCGTTCAGGGGGCCAACCACCACCTCTTAAAGCAGTATTATTGTGAGAAAGAGATGAAGTTATACAGGACGTCTAGTTCCGTCTCTTTCGTGGGAAAGAGATGGAGCTAGACGTCCTGTGTCTCAAGAGAGAGACTCAAGTAAGATTACAATAATACTGCGTTAAGAGGTGGTGGTCTAGCTCCACTTCTTTAGGAAGATAATTGTTATTTGTCAGTTTGCTCTCTTTACCAAATATATCGATTATTTATTTTCAAACTCATACAAAACATGATTCATCTGATTTATTTCTGACGGCTTTCCATTGAACGAATTGGAAACTTTTACGGACAAAAGTAATAAATCAATCATTTGAGTTATTATTTGTTTTAAGACTTTTTAAATGCTGTAGAAGTTGTTTCAAGTATTTAAATTAATCAGTTGATGTATTGAGGGCATTTTGAATCTTAATACAAGCTGATTTATCACGTTTCACTTGTTTCAAGTAGGAGTGCCTACGTATGACAAGCGACACGATTCAATAAAGCCATAATAAATTTATTTTGGCCCTGCTGGGTAACAAAAATAACATTGTTGACCTCAATTTGGTTTTGTATTAATAAAATTGGTCTCAAAAACCGACACTTTAATTTTATATCTCCATTGTGTAAAGATTAAGATTATAAATGTCTGACCAACATTGATAAAAGGACAATGCAGTAAACATTGAGGTTAATTTTTCATAAGTAATAAGTACCTAATATCCTATCTGACATTTTATAACCAATTTCTTTTCCATCTCCCATGTAATAGAATTCAAATTGCCACTTGGCATTTGCAGCGCCTTAAGATTTAATAATAAAAATTCCCTTTGCCTGCTTCCATAAAAATCACGAGATAAAATGGCATTTATTTATATCGGAACTCCTTTCATTTCTTACTTTCTTTTGCGATTTATTGTAGCAATATAACAATGTCGAAAGTATGAATTGGTAATGAAATTTCTTTGGATTACGTACCTACTTACCTGTGACCTTTTGCAAAAACAATAGTAGGCATCCATTTTATCTTGGCACTTCGCAAAATTTCGATCTTAATTCAAATGTACGTATACAAATTTAACGTTTATTTGACAGTTGGCTTGACAAGAAGCGTTGTCATAAACGTCAAGATATACGGGGTTATTTTAAATTAGCTAGCTAAACTCCACAGACGGGATGGGTACAGATATCTAAACATGAAAAAACAAAAAAAAAATTATTAATTTGATGATTTTTCTGTTGGGTCATCGACCGCAGTTATTGTAGTCACTTGAAATATCAGTTTACAAATCTGTTTTTTTGTGTAAACTTCACAGACGTGAGGGGTATCGATAATTAACCACGACAAAACATAATAAAACAGTTTTTCTCAACTCATAAATCAAGTAACAACACTAAAAGCGGTCGTTGACCTCTAAAAAAAAAACATCAAATATTTTGTCTTTTATTTTATCGTGATTAGATATCGATACCCATCGCGTCTGCGGAGTTTAGCTAGTCAATTTAAAATAACCCTGTATTGATCACAGTATACGATGAATTAGAACGAAAGTGTTATTAGCGAAACGCTAGTTGTAGGGAAAGTGACCAGTTGTTACATTTTATGTTTGTTACGTACAGAACAATGTGTAAGTGCCGTTACAAATTGAATAGCACTGTGTAAGACACGGTGGCTTTTGCTTTTCCCTTCCGAAACATGGTCAGTCTTTTAAGTTTCTTCAATAATATTGTATTAGCTTGTGAGTTCTGCCTCGGAAACTTGAGCCTCATGGATCAGCTTGGGGGTAATAGCTAATGGGTTCTCATCCATCATTTGTCCCCTTGCTCATCTATAAATGCTCAGCAACTTATCAGCTTAGTAAAAATATCGCGGCGTGATTTTATCGCACACTGGATTTTCAACTCTCGGTGTTGAGCCGAGTATTGGGAATCCAACAGAGTGCATTCCAGCGCGTCGAAAAAACGCATGGTTGGATTTTTAACTCTCGGCGCTAAGCAGAGCGTTGAAAATCCAATGCGCGAAAAAAATCGCCGCGATATTTTTACATCCGTGTGAACATCGGCTTAGTCTATGAATGCAAGGTACCAACATAAGTACATACATTATGTGAAGTTGTGTACACATATAATTTATGTATACATTAGCAAAAAGGCTTCTGCAAACAGGCGCGACACAAAGGCATCGCTCGTCGCGCAACACGCGATTTCCTAAATACTTTTTTACTTGAATGTATAGGTATGCTGTTGGTGTTCTTTAATAAATAAATAAATAAACTAATCTATTATATATTTTTTAACTTGTGTATAATATAAGTATCCAAATATTGTGTTTCCAAAAGTATCACTCGTCATAAGCCGTTAAGAAAACAGTACTCCAAAGGCCAATCCCATTCATTATTTTTATTTCTAATTATTATGTGTGTGTCTATAAGTGTCTACGTAGCAAAACAAAAGCAAGCATTGACTGTTTTCTTTTCAAAGATGTAAGAAAAGTTATTAATAACACTGTATGATTGATTTCAACTGATCTCTAAACGAAAGTAGTATTTATCAAGTAGCCATTGTAGCTGGTAAGTAGAACCTTAGATACAAAAATATTATAAAAGTATCAATCAGTGGCATTTCTAAGGCTTTATTAATGGAAGAATATTAACAGTTACAAACCGATGTTTCTAATAAATAATGGTACAATGTAACGCTAACCTAGATGTGCCACACCTACAATTTCAGGCTATTATTTGGGGCACAGTACAAAATAATTATGATCTAGTACGTTGACCTTTGCGATCGATTGTAACTTAGAATTTTAGTGTAATATATAAAGGAGTGATCGGAATGGTAAAAGTGACAACTTACGTGAAGTGAGCTGTCAATAATGTCAATCCCTATCAGAGGCGAAGCGCGCTAACAACTCCATTCCTACCGGCTTCCCTTTGGAGGATCGAAAGAGTAACTTCACCTACCACCATTGAAAAATAGCACATTCAGTAATGTGTACGATTGCCAAATAAAATCCAACAACACAAATTGATCTAAATAAGCCGGCGTCACAACGTGATAATCGTATTTGTATGACTATTTATAACTGAACAATTTCTGCTTCGGCTTCCCTCCTACGAAATGTCAAGCCTCGCCACTGATCCCTATAGAATCAGGTGGAATGACAGCTCACTTCCACGGTTATATTTTTACAGAATATATCGACAGATCACTTCTTCAAAAGCTATGCGTATACCCCTAGAGGCTCGTTTCTTAGTACACGATACGCTAATCAGAGAAGTTGATACGGAGCTGATTACCAAGGATGCGTCAGAGATAAGTACCTACAGGATATACAAGACTATAATAAAATTGTCCTCTTGGTTTTCTCTATTTCATTGTCTATAAGCCTAGAGCACGAGAAAATGATATAGTACGCGTTAAACTTTATGGCCGCTGGGAAGTGTGCTACTCGCTGCGCAGTACCGCACCCCGTACCCCCGCTGACATGTGAATTTGTTACTGCGCAGCGACTCGCCTCGTGTTCCGAGCCGCCATAAAGTTTGAATCAATATACTTACCTAGAGCTAATTAATATGCTAGTACATAATATTTTTGCGATTTTCCTTAGGTCGGCAAAACCACCATATTTAAGCTGATCTCGGTAGCCAATTCCGTAGTCTTCAGGTAAATTGTAATTTGTTGGTCGATATTATCAGTAGGTACTTTTCTACCTACCGACAAGGGACAGACAATTTACTTCATTGTAACTTTGTAAGTGACATAATGGGTAGAAAGTGTCATGTGGTTAGCCAGACTGTTGTTACTTTCAACACTTTGTTTCCGCGAAATGTACAAGACTTAACAAACTGAGTATTTCGTAATGAGTGCAATACGTTCAAAGTCTCACCTTTTTGTGTTTTTTACAGCTTTCGTCTGAAGCTTGCACACATCCACTGTTTCCTGTTGCAGTGTGGTCTTCTGTCTTGCACTCTCTGCATATACAAAGTGTAACATAAATAACGCACAACCCCTTAAGGGGTCATTGTACTCATCATTATGAACAACTTTTACTATGGGACCAAACCTGAAATCGCGAAAAAAATCTGCTGTTCCCTACATTTTAACGAGTTATGTGAACATAAATGTACTGAACAGCTGATTTTTTTTTGACTTTTGGTACAATGACCCCTTTAGAGGTTGTGCGTTATGTTACACCTTGTACTTATGTAGGTATATCCTCTTTGCTTTGGAGCTCATACCGTAAATGTTTTCAAGCATTATGGAAATCTACAGTACGTTCAATAGTAATTTATCCAGTAACCATACATTTCGGAATCGTCCATAATATTCTTCTCATTTTCCTGAAAATTATGAACTTTATAATTCAATCAGGTAGCAGGTAGCAAATAATCTCATATATTTACAAGGAATTCTCAGAATTCCGGAATTCTGGAATTTCTCTGTAGCAGCCCGGAGTCTGGATTTAATAATAATAATATTTATTTAATTTGACAACATAGGTCCACTGATTAGTGATAAAATTATCAACTAGGGGTTAGTACTTATTTGTGCCCGGTTGATGGCAATAGGCTCGCTCCCTACTACATACAACATAAATGGCGAAATGTGGGTGTACTTTAAGTACAGCTCTGCCCAACCCTTCGGGGAAACAAGGCGTGATGTTATTTGTGTAATCCCGCAAACAAAAACTAAATAAACGATTCTTATTCTTATAAAATCTCTCGTGTACTTAAATGATTTTGATGACCTTACATTGCGTAAGCGCTGGTAACATAATTTCCATTTCTGTGTATTATTAAATAACAACCATATCTCACACTTAGTACAACAAATAACTGAATGGCTTTCAGAGCTTATGCTTTAATCTGCCATTATCTTAATTTATTAACTGAGGGGACACATCTGAATAAGCAACTGGTATTAGTAAAGTGAAGGACACATCTTACAACTTTTTTAACGACAGTCCCCAAACATACTTTGACTGGACTTTTAACTCTATTTCCTTGACTTAGAGATTGTGTATCTTAGCTTGGATGGCATTGTTCTTTGGTGAAGTATTTGTGAATGGTAAGAAGTTATTCATCAGTGTTGAAATAAGACGCTGCGGTGGCTATAGAGTAACCCTTTGGCTTTAGATGCTTCTCGCATAATGATTAATATGTCCCGGAGACATCAATATAAATGTATGAATATTTTTGAACTGAGTAACTTGCGTTCAATGTCTTGAAGACCTTCGTTTGCCATATTAAGAGTTGGTAGAATTTGATGATGAATTTTGTTTCTCTGTATTTGAGCTTTGAAAGGACATGCTCCATGAAAATAAAGTAAGTAGGTACTTAACAGCTTTCAATTGCGTCAAGGTCGTATTTGTCACTAAGATTTTGAAACTGGGATGTGAAGTTGCCCATTGTTGCAAAAACGTGTGGAGAAGAACGCGTTCTTTTCCATAGAGATCTATCATACGTTTTGTAATGGGCAACTAGCTTCAACTTCCTGACTAACTGACCGATTCCTTGACAATTCAAAAGTACCTGTAAATAGCTTAATTGAAAGAAATGCTTTGAATTTGAGTAAAAGAAATTGACATATTGACTAACTTTCTGTGTGATTTTCAAGGTATTAACGCATTGTCGTTCTCATATCGACGCGGTGTTATATTGATTCATAAGTTATAAAAGTGTAACAGTTATTTTATATCGTTACATGCCTTTCTCACAGGGTCACCAGATCAATGAATTTCCTATAATAGGCACACACAACTGCTCACCTTCATAAAGTAGAACATTTGGTCGTAACTCTAGATTAGACTTTTATCGTTGTTCACTAAAACTTTGTAAAGGTCACAAATTAACATCCCTAATAAAACGTCACAAAGTTGAACGGTCCATAAAAGGGGATGATGATGTTTATGACTCACGAAAAAACAACACTGACGATTTTTAAAGCATGTTTAATGTGTTTAATTCACTATAAAAGGGGACTCCGTTCCCAAGGACATAACTTTTATATTTGGACCTCGCCCTTTTAAAAGCTTCGGATGACGTGCGCAGGATGCGTATGCACTTATGTTTAATTTCACTGCTCTCCTAAATTCAACTATGGGTTTATAAAAATAGGGTATACTCTCCTTTGAAAGTCCTTAGCAAACATGAAACTGTCACACATGTGAGAGGTCGAGTTTTCGACAAATCTTTCTTGGAATCAAAATCAGAAGGTTATTTGTTTAGAAGCAAGATTAATGTTCGTGAAGGTGTGAAGTTTACAAGTGCCCCCGTTCTAAGAAATGCTAATGATTATTTAAATGAACATTTTTCACAGTTCGTACATTGCTTCAATAAACATGTGCATGTAACTTGAAACGTTATGTTTGTGCTTGAAATTGAATGCAGCTGTGCAGAGCTGGAATACGATAACAAGCTTTAATTGGAGCCTTTAATTATAGAGCTGGTAATACTTTCTTGCATATTATTTATGAGTGCTTTGACCAAAGAGTAGGTAGCTAGGTACCAAGAAAGCACAATCTTTCAGTCCAATTAGTTAAACTTATAATTCTAAGTTACCAAAAGAAAGGAGGTTATTAATTACATTTAAATACAAAAATTATCAGTAAGTAATTAATTTAATTACACGTATCATAACATAACATCACGCCTTGTTTCCCCGAAGGGTTGGACAGAGGTGTACCTATAGTACACCCACATTTCGCCAGTTATGTTTAAGTCCCATGTAATAGGGGGCCAGCCTATTGCCACCTATCGGGCACAAATCCAGACTCCGGGCTGCTACTGATTAATTACACATTTATATTCCTATTAAAGTCAATCCTAAATTCCTGATCAGTGGATATTCAATAACAATAAACATTTATTTAAAAATCGATGTTCGATAATATAGGGGTGGACCTTTTTCTAAAAAAGTATCGATAGAAAACAGGTAGCCCAAGAAACCCAGCCAAACGATTAGCATCGGAGTTTTTATTTACATTTTTTTATAATCTATGGATGATGATTTATGGTCTGTTATTTTTTTTTTCTTTTAGACGACTCGCGTTGGTAGCCAGTCTCGTATGTCAACACAGATTATTATCAAAAACATTATCTGGTGTCAAAAAGACGGATTTCTTTCGTGATGTCTTGTGTAAAAAGTTTGAGATGACAGAGTGGTATTTTAGGATACTTCGATGCTCAAATAACCAACTTTATTGAGATTATTTTTTCAATATATTGTAGGCGTACGCAGAGCCCGCAAGTACATAGGTATTACGTAGGTAGGTACCTACTTTGGGTCAAGTTTTGTACACATGAAGGTCAAAAGACAAGACAAGAGACACATTAAAATATCAATGCGAGTATCATGGTATATCTTCATTCATTGAGAAATAACTCCACACCCCACAAACTCATTCAAATTCTAAGCCCGTATCGCTCAGAATAAATTATAATACAAAATAGGCGATTTATATTATTCTATTGTCATTTATCTCGTCCTGTTCCGACCGTTAAAATTTGATTACATAACATAATCAAGTTAACTTTTATTCTTCGGTAAATAAATTATGCCCAGAGCTTTATCATTATAATAGGATAAAATATAGTTAGGCATAAAATAACACTGTGCGCCGGTAAAAGTTTTACGACTTAAAATTTAAGGACTGACGTTAAAATGTAATAAAATGTTGCCACCCGCTAAACAGATTAAATGTTGCCCTAACAAAAATTAAGGACAGATGCGCATAATAAGGATAAAAAAATCGTGAAACTTATAGGTACTTATATGAGAACTGAAATGGAAATCCGGGTTTTGCTTGTTTATTGTCCGACGTTGATAATAAAGAGTGATATCCGCTGTTTATTTCATAATTTTGTTACAGTTTTTACGATAAGGTTATAAAAATAATTAATAATATTTTAGATCATAAAGGTAACAATATGATACCTACGTTAATGATAAAACTTCTAGAAAACCAAACTTGCTTGCTACTTTAGAGAAGGAAGAATGGTCAAAGTTACTTATTACCGCTGTCCAATGTCCATAGAAACACTTTTCAGCATTAGACAAACAGACCGTTTCTTCAAAAATTGTTTATCTAAAAACAAAATTAATCAAAAAGCTATTTACAAAACATCTACATACTTATTAGTATATAAACAAACAAAAAAAAAACACCAGCTTTATTATAAGCTGAAGAGTTTGTTATTTTTGTTTGAACGTGCTAATCTTCCAGAGATTTGCGCGTTCGCCGAACAATCATCACCGTCAGTGTCCTTTCAAAACGACAATGCTGCATTTTGTTTATGAAAAATCCGTTGGAAGGACGATTCGTCAATTAAACTGTCACTCCGTGAAGATTTTTAAATAAGTTCCGATAAATTGCTTTTTCCATAATTGGTTCACTGTAAATAATTTAGTATTAAATGAGAAGAAAACTAAATGCATAAGATTCAGGTTACCAAATGTTAGAAGTAGTGAATGTCACGTAGTATTGAATAAGGAAATACTACAATTCTTCGAACAGACTGTTTTCCTGGGAATTACGCTGGACTCAAAGCTGCAGTGGAGTCCTCATTTAACATCACTAGCAGGGCGGCTAAGCTCGGCTGCTTACGTTGTTTGGAAAATCCGCCAATTAACAGACGTGGATACCGCGAGACTGGTCTATTTTAGTTACTTTCATAGCGCCATGTCTTACGGTATTTTGTTATGGGGACGGGCTGTAGATATTGATTCTATCTTTATTCTGCAAAAGAGGGCTGTCAGAGCCATCTACAACCTCCGCAGTCGCGAATCTCTAAGAGAACTGTTTAAAAAAATTAACATCATGACGGTACCTTGCCAATATGAAAATATTATGTATGTTAGAAAAAATCTACATCTTTTTAGTAAGATAAGTGATCGGCATAATTTTAACACTGATATAGGAACAAATTAGATCAACCACGTTTCAGATTGTCTAAGGTACACACTTCTTGTATGGGGTACTGTGTAAAATGTTATAATAAAATACCTCTCGATATTCTTCAACTAAATGAGAAGCAATTTAAAACATGCATTAAACGCACACTATGTAGACAAGCATATTATAGGTTGAATGATTATATCATAGATAAAAATGATTGGCTAAATGCTGGTCCTGCTCCACAGCCACTTGGGCTTTGTTAATTTTTTTTTTTGTTTTTTTTTTTGTTTGGAAGAAATGTGTCCCTTTTTTTCTGACATTATGACCTTATTGTTTACTAATCTTTTAATACAATCATTGCAAACTATAGTTTTGTATAAATTAGAAGCATTTTTTCAATTTTGTAAATGTGAGTACCATGGAGCGGTTTTATGTTATGATGTAGGTATGTTGACTTGAAAGAGTATGGCAGTTGAGAGTATGTCATGCTCACTTAAATGTCTCGCTGATGGTGGCGCGTGTGTTGGATCCACAGAAATAATATCTATGGTTGGATCATTCGGTTCCCTACAAAATGGTTGAGCTGGATGGTGCTGATCCACGCGTCATGATCGTGAACGGGCGCCGTCAGTGGAGACTGGTCATCTCTTAGCTGTCACGGCTTATTTTTAATCTTATATTTTGAATTGTTTTTAATTATCTATTTTTTACATTGTTCTCACATATAGAAGCAACAAGAACAATGCACCCAGGATTTTGTAACAATTTTGATTTAAAAGAGTGTCCATGGAGTTTCTTGCCCATTCTTCTCCATAGAGATCTACGTTTTGGAATGGGCGACGAGCTTCAATTTTCTGACTAACGGACTGACTCTTTAACAATTCAAAAGTGCCTGTAATTGGTTTAATTGAAATAAATGCGAGCGATGTGAGTTTGAGTTTGAGTAAAACAATGATTGCACAGCGGCACCCTAATTGCGTAAAAAACTATTAATCACAATCTGGATGATTATGAAGCATATTGCTAATCCATTGCTTCATATGTTCGAAAAGTCTGCTCAACAACGTAAATAATGCAATGAATGTTGTTGAACTATCGAAATGAAACCGATTCCTACTGTAACAATTAGAGTGCAGGTGTAATTAGTTTGCATGATTCTGCAAATAATAAAGACAGGATCTCATCAAGAAATGATTAGTAACTGAATGATTAATAAAATATTCTTGATTAATCAAGCTAGTCGAACGTAAAACGGAAAAGTGCGCTTACACACTGGCTCCGATCCGAATGAAAAGAAAAACTCGAAGCGAAAATTGTAAATATCAACAAAACTCTGATGTAACGGGAAAGGCTCTAAGTCCTAAAATAACTTATACACATGGAAGTTAGGGATACCATACACAAATAACCTTTTAGGTTACCTTTGCAATCCTTTTCAAAGAACAACACTAAAAAAATATATTATTAATATGAATTGAGAACCTCCTCCTTCTTTGAAGTCGGTTAAAAAAAGCATCAACATCCACGATCTTCGTGTACCCAACTATTTCGCACTTTCAATAACTAATAGTTAACATTATTTGCATATTCCTTTTACAAAATCCCGGTGGCCAACGGAAACTGTATTGACCTCCAGCGTGGTGATAATTCACCGACAAATATGTCGGGTTTCCGACTGGCGCCAACTGCCAGATAAAAACCCCTTTTGTTCTCTGTGGACTGAAACACGATAATGTTCAGCCTGACTGATGGATTTTCGAAAAAAAAAGAAATATTTATACACTTGCACAAGCAGACTGACGCCTTTCACGTTCGGCGCCACTTTTTTTTTCTTTTTTTACATGTGCCGTGGTTGCAATAACAGAGCATAGACAATAGTTTGCCGCTTTCTTTTGTCGTACATTTGTGTACCGAACGTGCTAAAATTGACAGTGAGATCTTTAGAGTATTGCTTCGGATTGATGAATGGTATGAGGAGTTCATTTATTGAAATCTAGAAGCAACGGAGAGCACAAAAGTTTTTTTTAATGTTAATTTGTTTGTAAGACATGAACTTAGTTTGAGTTTGTTATAAAATAACTTCAAATCATCTTGTAGACAGAATGAATGACGGCAACCAACGAGTTGCCGTCATTCATGATTGTCAGATATTTCTGCTATTGCAGCTACATAAAATCGGCATTACTTACCTATTTCCAATATTTTTTGTGGTAGATAATATCGTATCGAAATAAAGCGAAACTCTATGAATGTTTCGATTTGTTTTTGACAAGCGTTTGCAATGAATATTGAAATGCCGATCATGATGAAATGCCGGAAGCGTGCAAGTGAAAATCGGAACCAAGAATTTGATATGAACAGGAAAAAACATGAAGACCTTGGGTTTTATCTCATGTAGATATAGTTGCCGGCACGAGTCGTGAGCATAAACTCTGCTATTAAACCTAACGAATCTTATTTCCTACTAGCTGTTCCCCGCGGCTTCGCCCGCATGGATGTCAATACTTCCCTATTTGAATCGGATTTTGTTCACAATTTCATGGGCTTTAATTTTTTTGCGCGGAACCCTAATTAATTTTCTGAAATAAAAGTAGCCTAAGAGAGAGAGAGAGAGAAGTAGTTTCCTTATAATATCAGCCATCTGCCAGTGAAAGTCCCGTCATAATCAGTCCAGCCGTTTCGGAGATTATCCGGAACAAATAGACAGACAGACAAAAATATTGAAAATTATTTTTTGTTATAAGTAAGTACCGTGTATACTTTCATATGCATTTCGTAAAAAGCTGTTATTTTGATATTACAAACAGACACTTCAATTTTATTTACTTGTAGGTAGGTATAATTCACGGCAGGTTACACACGAGCGGGAACAATGAAATCAATATAGATAATAGTATGATCAAGCATAATGTATAGGTAATACAGATAGAAAACAGAATACAAGAGCACGCTGATGAGGAATTTGTGCTCAAGACTCGTGCCGGTAACACAGATTACGGCAATTACAAATTGGCCGTATTCTGGGGAATTGGGAATAGGTAAATAGGTATGTACATAGATTGTAGGTACCACGGACCTTTGGAAAAGTGATAAAATCATAAAATAATATTGTTCTTCTTAATATTTCAAAACATTATGAGTAGTTATAACATAACATTATTACTATTAATCAATTACAGTATGACGTATATATAAGCCCGTTTGAGCAGCTTCAAAATAATAATTGGAAAACGTTAATAACATTGATTAAAGTAGGAAGGAAATCCATTATTTTGTAAGTAAGTGAACACATAGTGACGTAATAAGTGGGTATACAATAGGTGCACCTCTGCCTACCCCTTCGGAGAATACGGGCGTGATGTTATCTAATGTAAGTAAACACAATTCATTAAGTAGGTACAAGTACATCCATATCAATCTCCCTAGCCTTTTCCCAACTATGTTGGGGTCGGCTTCCACTCTGGATGCAGCTGAATACCAGTATTTTACATGGAGCGACTGCCTATCTGACCTCCACAACCCAGTCACTGGGTAATACGATACCCCTTGGTAAGACTGGTTGTCAGACTTTCGGGCTTCTGACGACCCGTAACGACTGTTAAAGATCCACGAATGACAGCCGGGACCAACGGCTTAACGTGCTTTCCGAGGTAAGGAGGAGTCTCCCGATCGACCCGTGCGGCTGTTATTACTTAGCCACGAGCTTCTCCATGCACGATAAAAAAAAATTAAAACTCATGAAATCAATCAATCTGCCTCACCTTTTCTTAACTATCTTGGGGTCGGCTTCCAGTCTAACCGGATGCAGCTGAATATCAGTATTGTAAATCTCATGAAATAATAACAATTAATCAAAATTTTAGGTGAATGACGTTAATTGAAGTTGTCTTACCTACCTAAACTAAGAGGAAAAAAACAAAATAAATTGAAGTTTTATCAATCTTCTAAAGTAATGACGTAGTTGAAGAATCCCATTGACTCATTGATGGTGAAAAACAAGAATTTGCAAACGTGAGTGTAGACCAGAAATTAGAAAATTCAATGATAGACTTCTTTGGAGCATTGGACAACAGTCAAGTAATAAATATAAATTGTAACGTGGTTGGGGCAGAAGACAAGGACATACACATGCCAATACAACGTGTATCTGGACGTACGACATTAAATGAAAACGAGCACAGTACTAGTCCATCGAAACATTTTAAAACACGAAGATTAGTACATAATGGAAAATTTAAAAAAAAAACAGTTTTCAAACAAAATAAATAGCAGAATCAACTGCATAAAAAGTAAACACGCTTTATCTACGAAAAGTCACTGACCAACGGTGCGGTGCGGAGTGCGGGGCGCGGCGGCGGCAATGTTTACCTATTTTTACGGACTCAGATCTACATCATGTTGAGAAATAAGAAAATGAATAATTTCCTGTGGCTAAAGTATTCATTGGATTTGATTGATTTTTTGTATACGGGTAAAGAGCATGATTTTCTTTACGTAGTTTAAAGGAATTTCAATCGTCCTGTTACACCTTGTATATACGTAGACGCATACATATTTATCAGTTTATCGCCTAATTTCTACAATAAAAACAACCGACTTCCAAAAAAAAAACTCCAAAGTGAAAAAAAACTTTAATTTTGGAATTTGATGTCTTTCGGTGTCTTTCCGTATCTATAGGTATTTTCGTTTTTTGCTACCGACTTCCGAAATTAAAGTAATTTGCACTTTTTAGTTGTGGTACTTATCCCACACAAATTCCACCACCTGCTGTGTAAATTACAGTAACAGGAAGTTTTTATAACATTATCCACAGACTAAGTGGGAAAAATACGTATTTTTATTGAAGCTAACTCAAAAACTACCCAAGCAAAGTTAATAAAATGTATATGGGCCCACCGCGCAAGCTTCCTCTACCAAATGAAAAAGAATCACGTAAGTCGGCCCAGGGATCATGGAGAAATCGATAAACATACATAAAAAATACATACGGACGAACATAGAACCTCCTCCTTTTTTGAAATCGGTTAAAAATACAGATCCTTGCCGATTAATAATAAAGCCATCTTTAAAAATGTGGGTCTGCAAACCCTACATAACAGTACCTACAGTCTTATTTATGTATCTATTAAATTAGTAGTCACACTAACAATCATACATGTAGTGTTAAAAGAGGTGATTTAGCCTATTTCACAATCGCTCGGATTAAGGCTCCTAACAACAGGCGCGACACGCGACGCGACACAAAGGCACCGGTCGTCGCGCGACACGCGGTGCCTTTGAGTCGCGTCGCATGTCACGCCTGTTGGCAAGAGCCTTTATATTAGTTTATATTTAGAATGATCTTTTTGGTAACTTAGTGTAACCTGTAACGTAGTGTACCTTTCTGTTAATAGAGACCTTTAAAAATCAAATCAAAATCAATCAATAAAGGCATCGATCATGAGATAAAGTATAATACTGTAACTCAGATAGGACCCTCCTACATCAGACACTTTTCTCTATTTGTGCATTTTATTAAACAGTGCCTGTAATATGATGTTGAGATAAATAAAGATATATTTATTTATTTAAGAAAGATGAAAAGCAGCAGATGATGTATTTTTTTTACTCTATTTGTTGCTATTGCTGTATGGCATTCAAGTACAAGGCTAATAAATAAATGATAATGATAAATTCCATTCACAAACATTATGTTCCACTCAAGTTGTACATAAACAAAAACCACTGTCACACATTGTCCACTATAGGACGGAAATTAATGACGCCGCGTGATCTTCCGGGTGAATACAAACAACAATAGTGTATTTGTATTATTTCCCATGTGAATAACACACACATTTACTTACTTGTAATCATATACACGTTTATATCCACGTGTCTATGTTATCAGGAGCTTCTGTTTTCATTCGAACATAAGCGGTACCAGTCCAGTGCATAACTTTAATTGACTAGTCTAACTAATGCATTTATCAGGGCATTCCTGAAATATTAACGGGAGTCGTGATTCCTTGCCGTGGTCGTTTATAGAATATATGGAATGAATATATGCTTTTATTGGTCATAAGACCTACATTAAAAATGGATATTTTGCTATTTGCAGTTTAATAACGCTGTCAACATGTCCCGGAATTAACCTCTTAAGGGGGCATTGTACTCATAATTATGAACAACTTTTACTATGGGACCAAAGCTGAAATCGCGAAAAAAAACAGCTGTTCCCTACATTTATGTTCACATAACTCGTCAAAATGTAGGGACCAGTTGATCTGGGGGCACGGCAGTGCCCCCGCCAGGAAGAGCCAAACGAAGCGCAAGGGCACTACCTACCTTTTCTCGAAGCGCTTCGTCGTTTTCTGGAACCCTCATAACTTGGGATTGGATAATACCAGATAAACAAAATTCTCGGGATATGATGTCAATAGCGGACTTATAAAACATATGAAGTTTCAATTTCATAGCTCTTAAACTTTAGATTTTTTTGATATCTAAAAAAAACCCGATTTCGTCACTGACTGACTCACTGATGATCATCAAAATTCGTAGGGTACTTCCTAAAGTCCTAGAAAGCTAAAATTTGGAATGTAAGCTAGTATTAGTACAAGTACAATAAAAACAATCTAAAACTTAAACGTTTTACCCCCAACCACTTAAACTAGGGGATGGAAGTTTGTATGAGACTTCCGCAAATTTTAATGCTAGAGGTCTGAAAATCGATATAGGCACTCCTTGTTATAAATAATAAAATACATTTTTCAGTATTTTTATTAAATCATCTCTCACCCTTTAAATTAGGGGATGGAGGTTTGTATGGGTTTTCCCATACAAACTTAATTTCATGCTAGAGATCAGAAAATAATACAAGTACACAGACTTCTTATTACAAATAAAAAATTACGTCTTTCAGGTTTTCCAGGTTTCCCTTCGGAGCTTCGCAATAGCAACTGTACCGCTATTGGAAAATGGCACAGTCAATAGTAGTCGCTTCGGCTTCTCTCTTACAAAAATTGACTCCTCGCCACTGCTATACTTATGCACAAAGGCCGTTTCGCTACCGTCACATGGACGTAAGGTGAAAAATTTGTTCACTGCTCATTACTTTTCTGCTATGCAATAGTTCTCGTAGTAACGAAACAGCCAAGCCTCATATTTTAACTAAGGTGTAGAGTTTGTGAAGTTAGGGCTTCTACATGAGATCTGATAACTTTTTGACAGTGCGAGCCATATGGTCTCCTATTGGCAACATTTTACATGAAAATGTTTTTGGTGGGATTTTTATTTCGCGATTTCAGGTTTGGCCCTATAGTAAAAATTGTTAATAATGATGAGTACAATGAGCTCTTAAGAGAATGTGTGTTAATTCCGGGACTGTTGTATATGAACCAGAGCTTACAACCGATCTCTGGAGGTTACAACCTCCAGTTCCTCCCGGTTAACTTACCTAGCTGTAAGAATCATACAAATTCCGTTCCATTTTTAATTTATCTTATTTATTTATTTATTTATTAAAGAACACCAACAGCATATACATTCAACATTGTTTTATAAGAGTATTTAGGAAAGTATTACTGCTAATGTATACACAAATTATAGGTGTACATAACATTTAAAGAAATAAGACATTGAACAGAAGCTGCTTATAAACTAAAAGTAAAAATTAAACAAAGTTATTTATCTTGTAAATAGTTCACTTGCGGACACAGTAAAAAAGCCCTTTTGAGCTAAACTAATAATAGCACAGAAAGATTGACTCTGCTCTTGTTAATTCTCTGATCGAAAGACAGCACCAGCGTTATTTTTGTAAGTATTACATAATAAGTTATAGATATGTATTAAACAATGATACCAGAGTATCCGGTAACGCTAACCTTGTGCTAAGGAAGGCTACTCGGGTGTCACTCGGCCGTGACAAATGGCAAAATGATCATCTTATAATAATTATGTTTGTAAGTATGTAGGTATGAAAATATTTTAGTTGTAATATGAGCAGTGGTGGCCCAGTGGTAATGGTCGCGAATTACGAGTTGTAGGTCGGAGGCTCGAACCCAGACAGGCGCTTTACTTTGTGTAAATTATTACATCACCACTGCTCTCAAAACGGTGAAGGAAAACATCGTGAGGAAATCGACATGTTCTAGAACCAAAAATTCGAAGACATGTGACATCTACCCACCCCCACTGGGCCCGCGTGGTAAGTTACGGCCTGCTCCCTCTCACAGAGAGGAGGCCTGTGTCCCAGCAGTGGGAACATGATGGCTGATTATGTGTCCTGTAATAACAACGTACCTACCTTGAAAGTTTTGAAGGTGCCATGTGAGCAACTGCTAAGGTGAATGATCTTATTGGGAAATGAAATAGTCAGACAATAATAATAAATTATTAAGAGCGTTGTCACATTTTATCACCCCTCTCGCTCACACAGGATCAATTTTTTAAGAATGTTAAATGAAAAGATGATTTTTTGAAAAATGTAATCAATGAGCGACCTTCTAAATAATATTAATTTAATAAGTAGTTAATAAAACACATTTCTATTGTGTTATCTAATAAACTTAGCTCAATAAGTATTATGATCTGTTTTTGAGATGATTTAAATAAATGCTACAATAAAAATGTGTTTTTAATAATTACCTGTCTACTCCTTGATATGCAATGGCCTATGTAGCCCCATGAAACATGAAGCTACAGGGGATAGTGTGAATCTTTGGGTTCATTCGAGTAATCGAGTCTGGTTAAACCACGCTGGGATCGGTGCATTTCATTCATTCATTAAATTAATATTATTTAGTAGTGGGCGCCCATTGATCACCTTTTTCAAAAAAGTATATTTTAATTTAACATTCTTAAAAATTTGGTCCCGTGTGAGCGAGAGTGGTGACAAAATGTGTCAGATTGTTAATCGGTTCGCGGACGGTAAATCAGACACAATAGAAGTTGTATTGTTTGACGTCTATAGACGTCAACCGCCTGCGAAACTGTTAAGTAAATTGACTATCAACTTAAATTGACCGTATATTCAAATAACACCTGTCATTTTTACACGACTGCCCCAAAAAAGGAGTGTATTGTTTTCAGGGCTCATGAATAATATATTTGTGTTTCTTTTATTCCACCATAACTTTTAAACGCCTGAACAGATTTATATGTATGGGGTATCGTTAGAATCCTTACATCCTCCCGAGGTCACTCGCGAGGATGTAACAGACAATTTTTTTTTTAATTCAATATGGCGACAGCATTTTCAAATGTGAAAAAATATTTTTCTTCAATTATTACATTATGGGTATCAAATTGAAGGCCTTTATGGGCACATTACATTACAAAACAAAATAAAACTTGTCACTAAAATGTATAAAATAAAAATAAATAATTTAAAAAATTTTAAAGACACGACTGCCCTGTCAAAAAAGAACTAAAAAGTAAAAAACAAGTTGCATTAGTAATCTTTATATACGAAGCGAAAGGTTACATAATTACAACCTGATTAAACAGATAATCAAAATTGTCATTGCAGTCGGGGTACCTCTTAGATTAAACACCCCGACTGCAATGACAATTATGTTTATCTGTTTAGACAGGGAGTAAATGAGTGACCCGTCGCTTTGTATAAACTAATACAACTTGTTTTTTACTTTTTAGTTCGTTTTTGGCAGGGTAGTGGTGTTTTTTTTAAATTGGTTATGTTTATTGACAGTCTGTTTTTAAAAAAAGAATATAACAAGGCAAACTGACGTAGAGTGACAATTTGTTTAACAATTAATTTATCTCACTGTAGGTATGTATTTGTTTTTGAGCCTGAAAAACACAATGACATACACATAGATACATGAATTCACGCCTTCTTCCCATGGGGGTAAGCAGAAACTATAGAACATCACCTACGATCCTTACATACTTCTGCTTGAAAAAATTACCTTGAAAACATGTTTTACCAATTGACTTCTGTGCGACTTCCATTGCTATAGTATTTTTATCTCACGAAGCGACATGCGTTTGACTTATGTTAGCTAAGTGTAAAAATACGCTGTGAATGTGTGCGTGAAGACGAGTAGCGTCCGCACATAACACACATACGCACACCCACACGCACACTTTTGACTTCGCCATTATCTCAGACGGTACCGAGAGCTCTTGTGCTTACACACACATTCACAGCGTGTTTGTACACTTGGTAACCACATGTAAAGAGCATGTCGCTTCGTGAGATAAAAACACTTGTAAAGTAAAATGTGACGGGCATGTCTGGCATGAATCAATGAAACGAAAATGCAACAACATCACAAGGTTATATTGATGTTTGTAAACACACAAACAAACAATCAGACAGTGGCGCGTGCGCATCTTAATTTCATCAATTAAAAATATGCGGAACTATTGTAAAATTTTATTTTATTTTTAGTTTACAGTGTAAAAATAAACAATGGACATAAAAATGCTGGTATGAGTTCTAGAAATAGCCGTTAAGCAAGTAACTGTCTTCTGTATTGTTATTTTACGTGTTAAATTGTTGTGAGTTACGTAAGCAAAATACATAGTAAGATATTTTATGGCTATTTGACCATAAAGATTAGTTCTGATCACTGTTTTAACGAAGATGAACAATAGTATCATCACGTGGTACCTACCTTGTATTTTTTCCGCATCTTCGATACTTACCTATAACCTAATAATTATTTCAGTTTTCAGTTCAGCGTCCTTGTTATGAAGTATGATTCCGTTGCGAAAAAGGGATGGTATAGCACCATCCCTTTCTAGGTCAAGTATAGCCGCGTCTCTCTCTGACACTGGAAAAATTATAACATTTTGCAGGTCAGTGTTAGGTTGTATGTTGATTAAAATATGATTCGGGACTGTCACTAATATGTATTTACAGAATAATAATCATTAAAGTCATCAATTCAACTCTCTAAGACCCAAGTAATCCTATTGAATTACTATTTCATGAAATCTTGACATTTGAGGATTATACTAACTTGAAAGAGTTGTATTACTGATTCTAATTATTATAATTCTGTACCTAAATACATATTTGTTACGGTCGCGAATCATACTTTAATGAACATACACCCAGACACAGCTGTAAATTGCAAAAATCGTAAGAAAATTTGAATTTCGCGGGCTACCTTAGCCCCCCCCCCCCCCCCCTTACCCCTTAATAAAGCAAAGTCCCCTATATTATGGCTGTTTGTTTTTCAGTAAATATAGTCAGGGAAATTAATTGTTAAGCAAACAGACGCCCAATATCATTTGTCATGTTATAGCTGTTTACATACAACTGTCAATAAGTGGCAGTTGTTATTTAAATATACGTACAATTTAAGTTGGTAGTCCATTTACTTCACAATAAATTTAATTGACTTTACAAGCTACTTCCAGGAATAAATAGTGATCAGCAAAAGGTTAAACATTACCTATAATGTGTGTCCATGAATCTGTTTGAAATAAAACAACGGGCTTGAAGGATTGATGGGAAACAATTGATTTGATTCACGCAACCTTGTGCACGTGTGCTTCGTTCTCACGACATCAGCGCACGCGCATTCTAGCCACATGCACGAGTACTTGCTTAGTATTGTGAATCTGGTGATCTGTCACGATCTTTGTATTATTGGTAGTAAAAGTTTTCTTAGCAAATAGGAGTGAAATGTGACAATGTAAACAGGCGCGACACGCGACGCGACACAAACGCACCGCGTATCGCGCCACGAGCTGTTTACAGGAGCCTTAAGTCGGATCCATAACATTTGGGAAAAGGAACAGCTAAGGTTTAGGTGGAACATACGTTCTGTTCGTGGCCATTTTCCCACTAGATGGCGCTGTAGGCAACATTTTTAGTTTATTTTGTTTTATGTGTAATTGGAACATTACAAAGTCGTAGGAGTAGTTTAGGCTGTAATCATGGGCTGTGATCATGGTGTCTTGGATCTATGAGGTCCCTTGGTCACAGAGACACGAATACCTCCTCATTCTGCAAGCCAAGAACAAAATTGACGAAGATTCTTTCTAGCTATCGATCGTGTCAGAAGTATTTGCCATCAGTGTGCTGTCTATTACTACTAAAACAAATACCCTTCGTAATAGTTACCAATCGATTTGATTCAGTGTAACCTTGAACAAGTTGTTCACTTGAGGATCGTTCTCACGGCTTCAGCACGCACAGTTTAACTGATGTACGAGTTCCGATAAGTATCGGAACTACAATTCGAACTACATTTGAAGTGATGTAAATAAACTGTAATGTCTTGTCTATGGTGTGGAATGGATCGACATCAATATTTAAACGTAAGGAAGCGGTTCCAAATTCAAATCCTGTTCAAAAATCTTCCTTCTTCATGTGACATCATGAAAAGACGGAGGTTTCATAGGAGTTGAGAGTGTTTCCCAGAAAACAGCCTTATAAATTATCTTAATAGAAGTTATGCCTTACATTCATGGGAATACAGGCTGTTATTTTTTTCTCTTAAGATGTCTTGGGCCATGCGTGTACAGCCGGAACAAATAGGCCAGTCATTCAGAAACAGTTGTTTTAGAGTTAATGACCCAGGCCCGGGTTGCGTTGGTAGTGGGTACATTTATAAGCATACCTGTCCTTCTATGTCGTCACTAATTAATACCCCTTAAGGCAAAAGCGCCAAGGTAGCCCGCGAAATTCAAATTTTCTTACGTTTTTTGCAATTTGCTGGTCAGTATTAAATTGTATGTTGATTGAAATATGATTCGCGACCGTAACAAATATGTATTTACAAAATTATAATAATTAAAGAGCTCTCTAAGACCAAGTAATCCTATTAAATGACTGTTTTATGAAATCTTGACATTTGAGGATTACCTATATTAACTTAAGGAATTGTATTACTGATTGTGATGATTATAATTCTGTAAATACATATTTATTACCGTCGAGAATTGTACTTTAATCAACATACATCCAGACACTGAGCTGCAAATTGCAAAAAATCGTAAGAAAATTTGGATTTCGCGGGCTACCTTAGCGCTTTAATCGTAAGAAAATTTGAATTTCGCGGGCTACCTTAGCGCATCCCACGCTGTAATAAAATTGCTACAGCAAGCCTATACCGATTAAATTGATAGCAGTTTTTAATTGAATTTACTTGTTTACATGACGAGGCTAAATACAGAATTTCAATTGCTTTGTACAATCGGAAACAAAAGGTTATTTTGATTAATTGTTTTCCTAGCCATTACTACAGTATCTTTACTTCTTCCGATTAATTAAGTTTTTGTCTAGGTTTTCAATTATTATCGGATTTCCGGCCTATGCGTTTAATTGACGGGTTAGGTATGCCTAATTTGATATCATAATTGATACTATCCTAGGCTATTTGAATAGCCGATGGCCTTCTTTGAAGTTCAACTGCTTGTAAGACTACAGTCTCAAGTCTCACTCAACTTACAAGTTGAAACACCGGGCATAATGATAATGATAATAAAGGTACGATTTTAGTTTACTGCTTTTGCGATTTCTTAGCAGCTAGTCCCCTGTCTAAAAATGTCAACCCGTCTTGAGCAAGCGTGGTGGTGGTTCATGCCTTCTCTGTATGAGAAGAGGCCTTTGCACTGCAGTGTCTTCCAGATACCAAGGTTCCAGATACCAAGCAGTTATTTAATAGACTGATCACCGACTGATATAAACCTATTAATTTATAACTCTCACCTCTTTTAAAACCAAACTGTAAGCTTGCTTGTTGGAAAAATGTTAATACTCGGTATCAGAGTTTATGACAAATGATAAAAACAGTCACAAACATACAATATTAGCAGTGATCAAGCTTTAAATGATTTTTTTTTTGTTGTACTCTTAATATTTTGAAACTAAATTTGACATTATACTTGCTATTGGTTTGACATTATATTTATTTGTTGACATATTTTAAACTAATTGACTCTTGAACTATAGGTACTTTTCACATCAATTTTAATTGGGCTTTTAAATGTATTGTTTCTGTATGTGATAATTTTATTTAATATGTAATGTTCAACACAATGTTAATATTGTTAAATGAATAAATGAATTGAATGAATGCCACGGCTTATTTTAATTTTTAAATCGTTTTATATTTTTGTAGCGGACGCTTTTAACGTGCACATATTTTTTTTTTTTTTTTTTTTTGTGGATGGGAAATCATCAAATGACTTCTCCCGCTCTGGGCGGAGCGGGAGGGCGTGTCAGACTTTTACTGACTAAAACCCACCCGTGTTCCTTCTGTTGCCTGTGCCGGGGCCACGGTAACTCTTTCGAACATCCCGCAACCCTAGCTGGCATCGGCCCTAGCGGACCCCGTCAATAGTGCTGACATCTCTTTGAGGCGCGCGTGGAACACGACGCGCCGTCGAATCGGGCTTGGTCCTTACCGGACGGCGAGCTACCCATTGCTCGCCGTCCGCAAGCCCGCGCCTACGGTGGCCGGGAATCAGCTGCCAATTCCCGACGCCCAGGGCGTCTCCTGCGGCGACTAGGGGCGTGAGGGTGCAAAGCTTGCCTCTCCCTCACGCGTCCCGCCTCCTCCTTCACGAGCATTACTGCTTCGCAGAAGGAGGTAATGGCTTCCCATGCACTCTCGCTCCGTACCATGGCCTGGACCAGGGCCGGACGCGAGAGATCGCCGCCGCCGATCGCTTCCGCGAGGACACGGCGGTGCTCCGCCCAAGCCGGGCAGACCTCCACCGTATGCTCCACCGTGTCCTCCGGGCGATCCACACAGTGGTGACACCCGGGCGATTCCTCCCGCCTTATCCGGAACAACGTGCACATCTTGCTACATTGTTCTCACATACTTAATTGAAACCAATATTTAAATTTAAAAGAGTGTCCGTGGAGTTTCTTGCCCGTTCTTCACACTAGGAACCTACTACGCTTTGGAATGGGCAACTAGCTTCATCTTTCGGACTGACTGACCCGTTGACAACTCAAAAGTGCCTGTAATTAGTTTATTTGAAATAAATGCATTGAGTTTGAGAATGAAATATTATTTAACCCGGTCAGGACCCGGAGTCAGGGTTTGGGCCCGGTTAATAATAATAGCGTCTCTGCCTATTATTTAGGAAAATGAGGCCGGGTCAAATGTAGGTTTAGGATCAGCCAAACTCAGGCTGAGTTTTAGGAATAAAAGGAAAGTTGTTGTTATATTATTTCTGCTTACATAGGTAATATATTCGAAGGACCGCCGAAAATACACGAACATAGCCGAACTCGATTGTACTGCAACTCATTTTATCACTAACTGACAGGTTTAGAATTATGTTGTGTGCAATATGGAAGGATTTCAAGTTAACTAACAAACGAAGGGCTCGGTAATTGAGTTTGTTGTTACCGTGTACGTAATGTACGTATTCACAATTGTCGTGCATACCATTTATAATAAAACTGCGGGACACGTGAATCCGTTCAACTTGCATTTGATGGATCTTCGTACTTGCTTAGTAATAGGCAAATGAGTACGTAATATCTGTAATTTTCACAGCATACCCAGTTATTTGCTGTTGGAAGAGCACTGTATTTACTTGTCCTTATGCAGGGGATTCATTAATAACTAGCTGTGCCCCGCAACTTAGTTCGTGTGGAAATCGTAAGATACACAATATACTAAAATAACAGCCACATTTTAATAAAACTCCCTCGTCCCCCGACCCGTCGCGTTGCATCGCCCGCCTGCGCTGTTACTTCGTTTTCGCATAGTGTTCTTTCTGACTTTTTACTTTTTGCTCGGCTACTAAGGGTCGTAGCGTGATGTTAAATAGCCTATAACACTCCTCGAGATTTGGGCTACCAAATGCAAAAAGAATTTTTCAAATCCGACTTTTGTTCACAATTTTATGGGTTTTAATTTCTTTCCGCGGAAACCTAATTATTTTTCTAAAATCAGCTATCTGCCAGTGAGAGTCCGGTTAAAATCAGTCCAGCCGTTTCGGAGATTAGCCGGAACAAACAAACAGAGACAAAAAAAATAAAAATTGCTTTTTCGTTAAAAGAACCGTATGTACTCATACGGTAAGAACGAAAAAGCAATTTTTAAATTTTTTGTCTCTGTTTGGTACCTACTTTCGTGCATTTAGGAAAAAGTTGTTATTTTGACATTACAAATAGACACTTCAATTTTTTTTATTTGTATAGACTGATCCTAGATTCCTAGCTCACACAGTTAAACATATTCGGCTTCAATTATGATTATTATCCAGCGCAAAATTGGCATCACTCTGCAGCCAACCTTCACCGCCGAACTGGGTTTACATTTACAATCTTCCTGATAATTCTATAATGATGAGAAAAATTGAGACGCAATGGCATTTGCTAAAAAAAAACTACGCATGAACCTTTATTTATTGAGATCACTTAATTGTCAAATACAATAAGAACTAAGATTGTCATTCAACATAGAATGTGCAACTATTTCGCTAAACCCAAATCAAACAATACACGAAAGGCATCCTACTAAACACTCATTAAAACAAATAAGGCCATTTATCATTAAACTAAACAGTCCTAATGATCGAACACCTTGACATGACTCATTGGCTTCCAAATCCATCGCCCACTCCATTCCATCTTCATCATATCTCCTTAATAGGTTGGTAAAGGCTACCCATACATGATCAGTTCTATAGTTAGTTTCGCCTCCCATCTTAAAATTCGTACCATGTAAAGGACTACACTCATAGGCGGAGTGACTGTGACGGCTACTTGAAGCCAATGGTTAAATGCTTCCACAAGTTTATATGTAACTAGCTGTACCCCGCGACTTCGTTTGCGTGGAAGTCGTAAGATACACAATATACTAAAATAACAGCCACATTTTAATAAAACTCCCTCATCCCCCGACCCGTCGCGTTGCATCGCCCGCCTGCGCTATTACTTCGTTATCGCTTAGGTAGTGTTCTTTCTGACTTTTTTCTTTTTGCTCGTCTCCTAAGCGTCATAGCGTGATGTTAAATAACC
Organism: Fissipunctia ypsillon; assembly: GCA_947568875.1. NCBI lineage: Eukaryota > Metazoa > Arthropoda > Insecta > Lepidoptera > Noctuidae > Fissipunctia > Fissipunctia ypsillon. Next base: position 15,999,224 of record OX387660.1, on the reverse strand, counting down.
TATAACTATCCTCGAGAATTGGGCTACCAAATGCAAAAAGAATTTTTCAAATCCGACTTTTTGTTCACAATTTCATGGGTTTTCACTTTTTTGCGCGGAAACCTAATTATTTTTCTAAAATATAAGTAGCCTCATTTACCCACCGTAATATCAGCTATCTGACAGTGAAAGTCCCGTCAAAATTGGTCTAGCCGTTTCGGAGATTAGCCGGAACAAACAGACAGACAGACAGACAAAAATTTAAAAAAATGCTTTTTTGTTATAAGTACCGTAGACACTTTCTTATGCATTTAGTAAAAAGTGGTTATTTTGACGTTACAAACAGACACTTCAATTTTATTTATTTGTATAGATATATTGTAGATATAGATTATATTTGTTTAGACCAAACTTAGAAATATAGTCAGCGTTAGCAGTGGTCTTGCACTGTTATTGATAGTGCAGATGCTATTACTTACACAAAATGCTGGACAGAAGATGAGGCATTATCTGTGATGTGAAAACCGTCGCATTGTGGCTCATTAAGCGTACTTTCATCTGCCTAAGCTGTACCTACCTGCAGCGGCACCTGGCCTCGTCGACGGTTAGAGAAGAATTATCACCGTTACGTTCATACTGGATGATTTTTTTTACCGTCTCGAAATTTTTACAGGGTGTTCTAACCATGAATATGAACAACTTTCACTATGGGACCAACTCTGAAATCACGAAAAAAAAATCTGATGATTCATACAAAAGTTCAATACCTACTCGACCAAAATGTATGAATCAGCAGATTTTTCTGGTCTGGTCAAGCCAAATTGACGCAGGTTCGCCATTTCAGATGGCCTATACGTAGTGTCCATAAATGGAAAGCCTTAGTTGGCTGCTAAAGCCAGTGCATCGCGTTTATTATCGAAATGCAAGTCTTTGTAGGCGTGCCGACGGAATGCGTCACTGATTGACTGTATCTGTGAATAGGATGAGTTGGGTGATTGTTCGTCTAGTGGATTTTATCTGGTATTTTAACAATATAATAGAATAACATCACGCCTGTGTTCCCCGAAGGGTTAAGCAGAGGTGTAACTGTGTACACCCACATTTCGCCAGTTATGTTTAAGTTCCACGTAATAGGGGGCGAGTCTATTGCCATGAATCGGGCACAAATACAGACTCCGGGCTGCTACTAAGAAATCCCTGATGGAAAAACTCAATAACACTTTGCCCTACCTGAGAATCGAACCCAGGAAAAAAAATACTAAACGTAGAAATACTTCTACTGTCGATGTTGTAAGCATGTTTTCTCTTGTAAGGTCGTTGTATGGACGGTCGTGCATCGTGTTCACTGGCTACCAGAAATGTTACATATTTTTCATAATCAGCCCGTAATGTACCCATTGCTGGGACAAAGGCCTCCTCTCTGTGAGAGGGAGTGGGCCGTAATCCACCACGCGGGCCCAGTTGGTAGATGTCACATGTCTTCGAATTTTTGGTTCTAGGACATGCCGTTTTCCTCATAATGTTTTCCTTCACCATTTTGAGAGCAGTGGTGATGAAATAATTTACATATAGTAAAGCGCCTGTCAGGGTTCGAACCCACGAACTACAACTCGTAACTCGCGACTGTTACTACTGGGCGACCACTGCTCTGCAAATCACACATCAGTATCATAATATGACAGAGCAAATGATTTGCTCTGAAGACTTTTTATAAAAATGTTTATCCATTGCAACGTAATGCTTAGTAGTGGTTTGAAGTGATTATGTACCTACGTAATAATTTAGTTGTCAAGGAAGAGGAGGACTATCCTACCGTGATACAGTGATAGGGCTTGTACACAAAACTGCGATGCGACGTCGCATCGCAAGAATCTGCGAGCTGCGCATTGAGGGCTCGAACACAAAACTGCGAGTTCGCATCGCATCGCAAAAAGCTGCGAGCTGCGCATTGATGCTTGTGATGTGTACAATATGTAGCACTGGATAGGGCGATATAACCACAGACAACCTATTACTGAATAAAAAATAAACTAAGTATAATTGAATTATGGCTTAAGAGAGGCCATCGCAAACTGTGAAATTATAATTTGCTTATTTGTCAAGTCAGTTTACCAAACCCTAAAGGCTCCCGCAGACAGGCACGACGTGACTCTGGTGGACCAATTTCTCTATGAAAACTTCATTGAAATGTATCTACCGGAGTCGCGTCGGCATCGCGCCGTCGCACTGTGGGCTGAAATCAGCGTTTCATAGACATTCAAATCATTTTTTTAAAGTGTCACTTTTTTCACATGGAAAGAAAGAAAGAAAAATATTTTATTTGGGACACACACAGGAAATACAACAATAAAAAGTAGGTACATTAAAACCAACAATATCATAACACAAATAAAACAAAATGAAAGATAAAAACAAAGAAGACCTGTGCAAGGCCAAAAAGGCTCCTAGCTCAGCATGATGCTGCGATATTTGAAAAAACAAGTACCGCAGCGCTAATATTCTGACAGGGCCCACTGTGATGCGACGGACACACCTACGGACATAAAATAAATGAATAAAATAAACAAGAAAATATATTATAAAACACAAAATTCTATGCAAAACCGTATTTGATAATACTAAATAAAAATAAAAACTATTATATTACGTTACGATCGACCTACACCCGACGCTCCAACGTCGCTTGTCACATGGAATGCTAGAGGAGACTAATTACATGCCTAAAAATATATTCTTTATGAAATGGGTACGTAAACGGAAGTCTGCGAATTTTTTCTTTAAAAATTTGTATGGAGACAACATAAAAAAAAAATACGATAACTCTGCTATCGCACAATTGGCCCTAATTCCCTTTTAGGGGGTTAATCCTTGAATTATTTTGGATTTTTTGACATCCCCAGTATCACGGCCTCAGATGCGCTTTTTTTAAAAAAAAGTAAATATGTATTTTTTTTTAATTTTGGATTATGTGGCAATTTCGTTGGACCAATTTGGCTTAACATATAATATGAATATGATCCGAACAATTAACTACAACAGTTTTATTTAAAAAAACTTGTCATATAAATAAAATAATAAAAATAATTTAAAATTTGAGATATGTGTCAACTTTGGTGGACCAGTTTGACTTAACATTGTATTACATTACACAATGTTAGGTCATACTGGTTGCCATCGTTTTATAACGGCTCTTGTAAATTTTCGGCAAAATTCTTTTAAAGTAACACAATCTTCTTCTGATAAACTATGCGTCAACCGAGAAACCACAACTTGAAATAAACGCTGATAATCGCGGATGACTTCGGAACTTTTTAAAACAACGAACAAATCAAGGTTTGTCACAGTGCTATCCATTATTGCTGTTGTACTTTCTATGCTTAAAGAGTATTTGATTTGCAATTTGAATGCACTTCTCTTTTATAGTGTACGCCATTAACAAAAATCGAACTTAACTACCCTCATGATCATGTTTGGTTAATGATTTGACGAAATACTAATATCAAACTCAAACTCAAAGCATTTATTTCAAATAAACCAATTACAGGCACTTTTGAAATGTCAAAGAGTCGGTCAGTTAGTCAGAAAGTTGAAGAAAGAAAGAAATATAATTTGGTAATAGTTACTCAAATCATACGTCATTAGCTAATCTTTTTCACGTATTTGATTATATTATACAATGCACTTATTTGTATATGTATACCATTAACCGCTAATGAGTAATTAACCGTTATAATTAGGAGGGTAGTTAAGTTTTAATGTCTTATTTTTGATTCTAAGAAATTTTGGTAGTTAAATTGTATTATTAATTCAATAAATACGCCATTCTTTAACCTGTTTTGCAGAGGATGTAGGTATATGACGTGTTTTTTTTTTAAATTATGTTTGTATTAATATTTGGATTACATTATACAATGTTAAGTCAAACTCCACCAAAGTTGAGACATATCTCAAATATTTTAAATTATTTTATTTATATGACAAGTTTTTTTAAATAAAACTGTTGTAGTTAATTGTTCGGATCATATTCATATATGTTAAACCAAATTGGTCCAACGAAATTGCCACATAATCCAAAATAAAAAAAAAATACATATTTCCTTTTTTTTTAAAAAAAAAGCGCACTTGAGGCCGTGATACTAAGTATGCCAAAAAATTCAAAATAATTCAAGGATTAACCCCCTAAAAGGGAATTAGGGCCAATTGTGCGATAGCAGAGTTATCGTATTTTTTTATGTTGTCTCCATACAAATTTTTAAAGAAAAAATTCTCAGACTTCCGTTTACGTACCCATTTCTTAAAGAATATATTTTTAGGCATGTAATTAGTCTCCTCTAGCATTCCATGTGAAAAAAATGACACTTTGATTTCTCTGATTTCAGCCCACAGTGCGTCGTGTCACGCCTGACTGCGGGAGCCTTTAAGAAATAACTTTGGCTCATGTATAGTTGAGGCACAGTTTATAAAATTAAGTGAGTACCTACACTACCTACATCCTGAATTCCACGCATTAGCAAGCCGTAGCTAGAAGATTTTTATCTGCTAAACAATTCAAAGTATTTTCGCTACTCATTGCCAGTAACAAGTCACTTCACCCGACTATCTTCGTATCATTGTCGCTCCACAACTATTGGCGATAGTTAATATTATTGATTGGCAATTAAATCGATCAGACATGTGTGCCGATCACGGTCAATGAACTTACGTACATTCCTCGATGTTACTCGTATAATATTATCTGTTATACCGTATGAGATATGAAACGAGTATTAACCAGTGCTTAATTGTTTCAATGTTGATAATCTGAAAATGAAACAACAATTAGTTACTTTATAATAGACTATAGATTTGTAGACCATTTTCTATTTTATTAAGTACCTGGTACTTGTTGACAGGCTTACACTGTCCTCCCATACTTAATAACACTGTAATTTGAAAACATTGTAAAAGCCAATTATTTTTAAAAGAGTAACCGTGGAGTTTATTGCCGGTTCTTCTCCATAGGAAACAACCAATTGGAACCGTGCACCTAGCTTCTGACGTTTGTGCCTATGTAGGTTTATGTGAAATAAAATATTTTGAGTTAGATTTTTTTTTCACTCAGTCTTCTGTATGTCCTACATTGAAATATCTGCAGGTAGCTTGATTTTTAGTTTAATTTGGTGTTTCAAATTTAAACCTAAGCAAAAATAGCGAGGATATCTATTTACTCCAAGTCGGGCTTTCAAATATTATGTACATGTTCGAATTATCATTGAAGTGGCATTCGAATAAAAAACGCCTTTTCCTTATGGTGCAATGTCACAAAACATCACGCCTGTATTCCCCGAAGGGTTAGGCAGAGGTGTACCTATAATACACCCACATTTCGCCACTTATGTTTAGGTCCCATGTAATCGGGGGTGAGCCTATTGCCATCAACCGGGCACAAATCCCGGCAATCCGGGCAATTTTTATCTTAAATGCAATAATGTGAAGTGTGATCAAAACTAAAGTTACATTAGGTAAAAGGGTACAATCCTCATTATGGGTAAAATTTGTCTCTTTACATCTCACAGTACATACGAGACGAATTTTACCATAATATGGGTTACAATATCCAACGATGGAATCTTTACTAACACTAAAGTGGAATTTGCATTTATTGCTCAATACCCTTTAAAAGCTGGCTATAATGAACACAGTGGAAACTTACGCAATGGAAGAGGATAGAACTGAAACACGTTTGTTCGTTATGTTCCCCTATACCTTCCGCCAGATAACTGTGGAATAAAAGTCGTTGACGCCTTCTACCAATGTATTCCAATATTTCAAAACGATACGAAAAAATGTTAAGGCAGTGTTGGTAACACGATCAAACAAACTCATCGCGGTACAAGGCGTCCTTGACGCATGCACGTGGCATGTTTATTTTGTTTGCATTTAAGTTTTGAAACTTTTTAGTACAAGTGGGGTTAATGACTTTTATTCGACCTTTATCTGGCGTAAGGTATAGTACCTATTGCTAGTTAAGTAGGTAGGAGATGGCAATAACAGGAAAGTTCCTGGCAGGGGAATTATTCTGCCTACGTAGGTATTTTCGTTAATAAATAGACCTACTGTTTCCTACAATTCCTGTCTGAGTTTTGTCTCAACTGAAACTTTAGAATGATCATCTTCCTGCTTCTATCTCTATATACATATGTACATATATGGAGTCGGTGCAACATATTTTCATTCATAAGTTCATCCTATTAGTTAGCTGTCATATCAATCATCTGCCTAGCCTTTTCCCAACTATGTTGGGGTCGGCTTCCAGTCTAACCGGATGCAGCTGAATACCAGTATTTTACATGGAGCGACTGCCGCCTATCTGACCTCCACAACCCAGTAACTGGGTAATACGATACCCCTTGGTAAGACTGGTTGTCAGACTTTCGGGCTTCTGACGACCCGTAACGACTGTCAAAGATCTACGAATGACTCCCGGGACCAACGGCTTAACGTGCTTTCCGAGGCACGGAGGAGTCTCGGTATGTAAAGATGGTCACCCATCCACAGACAACCCCGGCAAGCGTAGCTTAACCTGATGGATCGACTCGTGCGGCTGTTATTATTTAGCCACGAGCTCCTCGCGGTTAGCTGTCATATCATACTTTTTAATCACGCTGTTCTTTAACCTTGTACATGCTGGACTTCTCTACTATTGAAAGATGGCTGTTGGATGACTAACGGCCGAACCCAATAACCTATTTTCAGTAAAAGACAGATCGCTATTGATAGTAGACATTATAATTCTATTTGTCCTTATGTCAGGCCGGTAAGATTCCTTAATCTCTTATAGATTATTGGGACGTTAAAACCATAGATAGATAGGTTTTCCTATTTCTAGTATGCCAAAACTGGTGATAGATTTATTAGATTATGTTTAAGTCCCATGTAATAGGGGGCGAACCTATTGCCATTTACCGGGCACAAATCCAAACTCGTCGACAACACAACTCGTTTTGTTCAATCAAACATAAACTTGGCAATCTGCTGTCGTGTTTATGTCAAGTGTCCAATGTCGTATCATTTTACTTATTTCGTCCGCGTAGCGTCAAACAAAATGTCATAATTATAAACGGTTCGGAAAGCGAAAATATTAAAAATTTGTAAATTTATGTCTAACGCGGATAAATAACTGAGAATCACGCAAAAACTATCGAGCTTATTTTTATGAAACCTTCACCATTTTAAAGATAATTTAAATATCTTTCTTTTAATATACGTGTTTTAATATAATACTGTTTGTTTTATTTTATGTATAATAAATTAATAATGCGTCTAATTTGGGACAGTGCGGCGAATCTTATTACTGGACGTACGACACGTAGCTAAGCACGGAATACCCAAGTCGAATTTCTATTTCATGAAATATAACCATTTCATGAAATGATCAATTCTAAGATCTGGCCACGACATGTATACATCGGTAATAAAAATGACTAAACGCTTTTATCTGTTTGTTTAAGTGCATGCATAGGCCATGTAAAACGTCAAGTACCATCATCTACCACCTACGCATCGATGGTTAGGTCCACCATCTTGAGTAATTGCCCATTGTTGCTCTTAGACGAATGTGGCAACACTGGCAACACACATAATTGAGTAGGATCTTCGTATCCTTCACGCACTGACGTGGCGTAGGCTTTCAATAGACGTTGAGAGATTCGTGCGTGATTTGATTGTTTTGATATTCATTAATTCTTAAGACTATACATTATAATTTATAATATGTTTTGCCTTTCCACTATAATGTTTGACTGTTGTGTGAGATACGATACATCCTATTGTTCATTATGGACTATATACAGGTAAATAAAAAAAAAACAATGCCGTTATTTGCAAGTCCAAGTTACTTCTAAAATATTCAGGCAAGGGTCCTTAAATGAAGTATGAAATAAGTTATTCTACCTTGGGCCGTATTATGAATAACTAGCAGGCAGCGCCCCGCGGTTTCACTCGCATAAGTCTCGATCCCGTAGGGATAACGGGATAAAAAGTATCCTATATGTTAATCCAAGTTATAAACTATCTGTGTGCCAAATTTGGTTTAAATCCGTTCAGTAGTTTTTGCGTGAAAGTGTAACTAACAAACATCCATCCATCCTCACAAACTTTCGCATTTATAATATTATATTAGTAGGATGGATAGTAGGAAGTAGGATTTAATGCTATAATTTTTCCAGTGTCAGAGAGAGACGGAGCTATCTTGACTTATTGCACCATCCCTTTTTCGCAGCGGAATAATGCTATCATAATTCCGTTGCGTAAAAGGGATGGTGCTAAGACACTGGAAATATTATAGCATTCATCATTCATAATACGGCCCAAGGTAAACGAACTTATTTACGTATATTTTACCGATCAGATAAATTGGTAATGAAGTAAGTAGGTAATAATTAACTATACGGAAAGTAACCATTAATTTAGTTACTTCAGGAAATACTTGCGTACAAGATTAATTAACTAGAAATTAATTTCTTGTTCAAATTAATTTCAATTATACAATTCAGCTGATTTTGCTGTAGTAGGTATGTATTAGTAAAAACTGAAAGTAGCATAGGTAATGAGTCATTACCATGTCATTACTAATGACATAACCCAAATTACTCGCTCATCAACTTACACAAGAATCAGTAATCAATTTTATGCAAAGATCAAGGAATATCATTAAATAATGCTAACATACTAATTTACATAAATAAAAGTAAAATTGCATCAACCCGTCCGTTAGTAGACAGCGCGGCGCCGCACCTGCGCGTGCGCATGTACTTATCACAACTGGTTCCTATTGGCCAATCCGATGACAGTGATGACATTATGAGGATAGGGTCAGAAGGTTTGATTGGAGATTTGGTTTGGCAACTTGCAGCTAATTAACTCAAACGCAGGTGGTTTGATGTAGAAAGTAAAAAGTTACTAAGGTACTGAAGACTACTCTCAAAAAAACTTTAACCACTTCCTCGTATTCAAACTGGGTTACAAACTATTTAGCTCAAAGAACTGAATTTGTTGTTATAGAACCTAATCCTGCATTATTTTGTAACATATCAGGTTCTCAGGAAACAAACTGTTCAACACACTGGCGTCATACAACGCGTTTCTGGATGTACGACATTATATGAAAACGAGCACAGTACTAATCCAGTGAAACATTTTAAAACACGAAGATTAGTAGTTAATGGAAAATTTAAAAATTGCAGTTTTCAAACAAAATAAATAGCAGAATCAACTGCATAAAAAGTAAACACGCTTTATCTACGCAAAGTCACTGACCAACGGTGCGGTGCGGGGTGCGGGGCGCGGCGGCGGCAATGTTTACCTATTATTACGGACTCAGATCTACATCATGTTGACAAATAAGAAAATGAAAAATAATTTCCTGTGGCTAAAGTATTCATTGGATTTGATTGATTTTTTGTATACGGGCAAAGAACATGATTCTCTTTACGTGGTTTAAAGGAATGTCAATCCTCCTGTTCCACGTGGTATAAGGAAATCAATAACAATCCTAACAGTTGTCTGATCTCTCGCAGATGATCACTTGGGAAAGGGCTTGGAGAATGATGCTGCAACGCAACATGGTCTACAGACAATTCCAGATCGCAGATCCATTCCAGATCGATTTAAAACATACATGGGTCGTCAGAAGCCCGAAACTGATAACCCGATTTACCAAGGGTATCCTGTTACCCAGTAACTGGGTTGTGGAGGTCAGGTAGGCTGACCCTGCATGTAAAGTACTGGTATTAAGCTGCATCCGGTTATACTGAAAATCTACCCCAAAATATTTTAAAAGCTAGGCAGATGATGATGAGTATATTTTCTGGGATTCTAGATTCGTGCAGATCTCCTGGCTTGTGCCTCCTAAAACGTGATGCGTACAGCATCTTAGCAAGACCAGGGAAAGACAGTTCATTTCCATAGCATTTAAACACTAGTTGATTCTTTTCTCAAAATGATTCTAATGTAAATGTATTGAAATGACTGAAATGTAAATGTGGCGATTTTTGAAACCCACCATCCACCCATTACTTACAACTAGCTGTGCCCCGCGAATCCGTTCGCGTGGAAGTCATAAGAAACACAGTGAACTAAAATAACAGCCACATTTTATTAAAACTCCCTCGTCCCCCGACCCGTCGCGTTGCATTAACTGCCTGCACTATTACCACAGATTACCAGATAAATCACTCGTTTTCGGTTAGCGTTCTTACTATTTTTTTCTTTTTGCTCGGCTCCTAAGGGTCGTAGCGTGATGTTAAATGACCTATAGCCATCCTCGAGAATTGGGCTACCAAATGCAAAAAGAATTTTTCAAATGCGGCTTTTTTTGTTCATAATTTCATGGGTTTTTTTTTTTTGCGCGGAACCCTAATTATTTTGCTAAAATAAAAGTAGCCTAAGTTACTCCGTGTAACATCAGCTATCTCCCAGTGAAAATCCCGCCAAAATCAATCCAGCCGTTTCGGAGATTAGCTGGAACCAACAGACAGACAGAGAAAAATTTTAAAAACCGTTTTTTGTTATAAGTACTTTATATACTTTCTTATGCATTTAGTAAAAAAATGTTATTTTGACATTACAAACAGACACTTCAATTTTATTTATTTGTATAGATATAGACAATTATTATGACCACTCTGTGACGATTTACGCCAGACGTTCCCAGACTTTTTTCTCATAGACCACTTTCAAAATTTTGCTGGTTCCGGTGGACCCCCTGCAGCTACATTTCTACCATATTCCCAAAACTCGACAAAAATGTGAGGATTAGATCTAAGTATGGAATTTGCGTTGGCTGCGTTGACCCCTGCGGGTCCACCTGGACCGCTTTGGGAACTAAGGAAACGCTGACAGCAAACGTCACTTAGTGTTTAAAAGGAGACACTCAATCTTTTATACCACTTTTTCAGATTGCTGAACTTCTGTCCTTTCCTGCATCGTGTAGCTGACCGGTTTCCTGCAGGTATTTTCCCTTTAAATATAGTACAAATGTAAATAGAGCAAGTCAAGTGACTTATGTTAAGTGCTTTCTACGTGTTAGTTAAATGCGTAAGAGATTGAAGAAAATGGTTTCTGTTGGGAATTTTGTGCAGTCTTATCATCAGCACTTCTGATTGATGTTAGTTTATGTAAAGTGTCTGTCACTGACCGAGATTATGCTGTCCCTGAATCCTGCATCCTAATTGCGTAACACACTTTTTTTTTTTTTTTTTTGTGGATGGGAAATCATCAAATGACTTCTCCCGCTCTGGGCGGAGCGGGAGGGCGTGTCAGACTTTTACTGACTAAAACCCACCCGTGTTCCTTCTGTTGCCTGTGCCGGGGCCACGGTAACTCTTTCGAACATCCCGCAACCCTAGCTGGGACTGCGTAACACACTTACAGTAGGAATCGGGTTGATTTTGACAGTTCAACAACATTCATTGCGTTATTCACGTTGTTGAGCAGACAAATTTTTCGAACATATGAAGCAATGGATTAGCGATTTTGCTTCAAAGTCATTCAGACTGTGATTGATAGGGCTCCCACACAAAACTGCGAATTCGCATCGCATCGCGGAAATCTGCGAGCTGCGCATTGAATTGTAGCTACGATTAGGATTCAATGCGCAGCTCGCAGATTTTTAATAAAATTATGTTTTAGAGCAGCAGCTCTTCTACCTCGGTATATCCGATCATAAATTGCATCTTTCAGGATTATTATTAAAGGTATGCTGATAATATTCTTATTTATTTCCTTTAATACTCTGTGCGTGACATCTAATCTTACTTTACATAATTATTATGTAAAATATTCTAAAACCTATCATCAAACATCATTGAATGATTGTCCACCATCGAACATGTTTTGTGTTGGGTGGCGTTGCTTTCATGTCAATATCGTATTACTATAATTTCTTACCATTGATTAATGACTTGATTACTTTATGATTGATTTGAAGTACATACATCTTGTTTGTCACGAGTAAGTACTTAACTAGTCATATCTATTCAATTACTCATGATTCAGGATAATGATCGCATAGATAAAAGACAGCCTCGTTGGTGTGAGCATAAGGTCCTGGGTTCGATTCCAAGGTCGGGCAAAGTGATATTAGGTTTTTCTATCTGGAATTTTTAAGTAACAGCCCGAAGTCTGGAATTGTGCCCGGTTGATGGCAATACGCCCTCGCGACTTAAACATAACTGGCGAAATGTGGGTGTACTAAAGGTACACCTCTGCTCAACCCTTCGGGGAAACAAGGCATAATGTTATTTATGTATGTGTGATAAAAGTCGCGGCAATTTATTACAACTGCGCGTTTTATACTAGCAACTTGGCTTTTAATAATTTTAATTGACTTATCCAAGACTGACAGGTAGACATCCCGCTGTCTTGCAGTTGTGAATAGCTTGTTGTGTTATATAAGACAGATTTATACACTTCTGGACACATCTATTGGCCCACCTTAGAGTTTAGGTTTCGATGGCCCCTACCGAAATATGATTGCTAGATTGAACAAAAACTGTTGATGCAGTTTTAAACCTGAAACATTTTACCATCTTTTTCGATCGTATTGTTTTAAATTTGAATTCAGAATACCATACGACATGGAGCTACGCCTAACAAGTCGGATATGCGCCTTGTTAAAGGCAATTGATTTTTGAATAAAAAACATGTTTTATCAAATAAAGGTTTAATTTAATAACGCGTGTTGCCTCCATGGGCATCTACTACAGCTCTCATGCGATTAGGCATAGAGTTTATCAACCGCTCTATGAAATTTTGAGGGATCATCTCCCATTCCTCTTCTATGGCAGTTTTCAACTCCTGCATCGTCTGGGCAACTGGCTGACGAGCCCTAACACGTCTTTTTAGCTCGTCCCACATGTGCTCAATGGGGTTCATGTCTGGGCTTCTGGCTGGCCAGTCCATAACTGTGATGTTCACATCCCGAAGATATTCCCTGACGATGCCGGCCGCATGGGCTCTTGCATTATCATGCATAAAAAGGAAATTTGGGCCCACATAGTCCGCGTATGGTATCACGTGAGGTTCTAAGCACTCACGAATGTACCTTTCAGCATTTAATGTTGGCAGCCGTGGTCCTGTAACAACCTCAAGTTGAGTTTTGCCGCTCGCGGATATACCGCCCCAGACAGTCCATGAGCCACCGCCATAAGCAACCCTCTCTTCAAAGCAGCATTGTACGAAACGCTCTCCCTTATATCGGTAGACCTTCTTCCTTCCATCATTGCCATGTAACACAATTTTAGACTCATCAGAAAAGAGTACACGGCTCCAATCTTGCTGTGTCCAATTTAAATGACTGCGTGCGAAATGAAGGCGCGCTGTTCGGTGGGCTCGCGTTAGTTTGGGCCCATTAGCTGGCTTGTGTGGTACCATATCGCGTTCTTTTAACCTTCTCCGAACAGTTCGAGCGCTCACAGATACTCCGTGGAAGTCGCGAAGTTGGTTTTGTATCTCAATGGAGGTAAGGTGACGATTTCTCAAGCTGGTCGTCACGATGAATCGATCCTGCCTTTCAGTTGTGACCCGAGATCGTGGCCTTCCTTGGCGACGAACAAAGCCGCCAGTCTCTAGGTACCTCCGATAAACATTTCGGACCGCAGATCGACTTAAATTAAGTTGAGCACTCACGTTTCTTTGGCTGTGTCCGGCCTGAATAAGTGCCACAGCTTGGGCGGCGACTTCAGGTGAAGTATCCATAGATTATTGATAGAACCTCACCTTAATGTTAAGAATAAGTAATGTTTGTTGCAAAACCAAAGATATCAATCACTTTTTCAAGAATTAAATCCAAGTAAACCAATAAAACCAAGTTTTCTTAGTATTCGATTGTTTGATATCAACAAACAGGCTCCAAATTGTCTTTTGTTTCTTTAAATTCTGTGTTCGAAATTCAAAAAAAGACTATTGAATGAAATTGTGAATGTGCCAGGTTCAAAACTGCATAAAAACTTTTTGCTCGACCTAATATAAAATTTTAGCTAGGACCAAACGAAACTGAAAATACAAGGTGGCCCAATAGATGTGTCCAGAAGTGTAGTTACGCACCTGTTTCCTATCAGCTGTTTTAAGGCTCCCACAGACAAGCACGACGCGACAGTGCATCGCGATTCTGCGATTTCTATGAAAACAGAGTCCCAATGCGACACGTCGTTACAAGACGCGCCTTTCTTTCACTACATATTGAGATTTTCTGCCGACAAGGAAATAGTATCTAACTAGTATAGCTAGCTTGCTAGCTATACTTTAGGATTCTTTAATGACGAGTAATTGGATTATGTATCATATTTAATTCAACTTAATAACATCGATTAATTTCAGTCATCGATTAGCAATTTTAACATGATTATTTATTGATTGAAATCATCAAATTATTGCTTCCTTTACGCAACAGACATATTTACGTAATACTTGGTTGCCTACGATATCTCTAGAAATATAATATCTTTCCTCAATATGACATGTTTACTACACAAGCATACATTAATACTACGAGTAGGTAAGTGAGATTCTAAGTTTTGTGCCCAATTAGCTTCCGTGAGCTTTCACTTTTTCCATATTATTTATGATTCTCTTTGTTACCAATCTCTTTGATTGACGCCGATATATCGATGTTCTCCATCAGTTGAAAATAATCATCACAATAGACGACGGCCTCTTTAGTATAGGTACTAGTAAAAGTTCAACATTGATCATAGAGTAGGCTGTCTGTTTCTTTCGTTGGCTTAAAAAACGAACATTGTTCAATATTGTTAAAAAATTATAAAAAGTAAATAGCATCTCTGTGGACTTTTGATTTCGAAGCTGTAGCCAGATTTAAATTTAAAAAATAAAAAATGCGTTCTTAATTTAAAAAAATATAGACTCAATTTTGACTGTCTCTTTTATTGAGTACAATCGCGTAGACATGTCCTGAGTCCATAATATTAGAGGATAGTGACCACAAGAGGTCGGTTTACCCGCGCCGCGTAGTGTTACTTGTGGTGTCGGCCCCACGCCCCACAATGAGTAATGTGTTTACTCAAGTAAGCGATAGGCAGTAATATAGAGTATCGTAATGTTGAGTACATAAGTACCTATCGCAGTTGCATATTACTTAGTAAACAGGCGTATCTAGTCTTCTAGACAATGTGACTTCTGCACTCATTAATATAGCTTGTTAATTGATAAATTAACTTTGAAAGCTTTATGTTTGTTTGGGAAACTTATAAATCTTTTGTTTTGAAAAAGCTTTGGTTTCGTTTACTACTTTAAATATTTTTTTTAGTAAATTATAATAATGGGGAAAATAAGGTGGTTGTTTGATACTCAAACGTCCCGTTGTTTTGACCTTTGCTTTAAAAGTTTAAAGTAACAACAAAAAACCATTGAGCCCAATTTGATCGTGCGTAGTTTTTGCATGATTAAAATTAAATAATAATATCATAACATAATGCTACTTTTGATAGTGCAAAAAGTTTTTAAAAGGCTGGTTTCGACCAGTTATTGCATTTTTTATTTGTGTTTTGCTTGTTATTATTGTGACCTACTTGTTTTTTTTAAAGCTTTATAGTAGGTAAATGGTTTTTTCGTCTCAGACTCTTTTTTGACATATCTCGGGACCCTAGGGTCCCGGACCTTTGGGAGGCATACGGGAGGCATTTAAGTTACGAGGAGGCACCAACCGACGATTATCCCTGTATGTACTATGCAAGTGCACCCAAGGACAACCCCCGATCGGTGCAGGTTCGTCTCAGACTCTTATTATTAGGTTCCTTTAAGAAACTAAGCCCATTTTAATGTTATTTAATTTGTGCGTACTTGGAAAATACTGTGTTTGCAAATTTTATTTTGTAGGACAAATGGAAGTACCTACCTTGTAACCTTATCATATGTCTAAATTGTATCGGGACGAGTAATCACTTTATAGATTGTTTTACTCCTATTTATTGTACTCCATCATAGCAACAACTTAGATTAGAAGCTTACCAGACAAGCCTACCTACCTGTTACAAGCAGATCCCACATCCATTCAAGATGATCGATCGATCAAAACCCGAAGGTCACGGTCATTTGACAATGCAGCACGGAATACGCATCCATCTTGTTTATATCTCACAAAATGCCGTCGTACGTCAGATGGAGATAATGTTAAGAACTTTAAATGTTTGAAGATTTCTTTTGTCCTGTTTTGATGCTTGTAAATGTTCGTTAGTAGTGATAGTTGGATTTTGAACAAAAATCTGTGTTTAAGTTTGTGTTCCATTTCTTATTTGTTCTGTGCAACAATATTCTTATATATATTATCTATATAGATTGGCTTTCTAGGTTACTATTTAGTAGTAACTACTGTATTTTTTTAATGTCGTGACTCGTGACAGGACCTACTACTTATTTACGTAATTGCTCATAAAAGGTGTTAAAAAAAATTGAGTGAAGTTTGTAGTTCGAGGAAATGTGCTAAGTATTTGTAAAATGTCACTGACATGTCATGAGGTCAAAGAAATAAATAGGTATTTCAGGGTATCATAAACGACTTTTATTCTGAATTACTTTTATCTCCGGTATGTACATCATAGTTATATTTGTAGTTCAATAAACTTTGACTCAAAAAACTTTTTGCGAAAATCAGGGCCCCTCAAACAATCGGGTCTCCAGTCACTTGATGACACTGTTCCTCATTGAAACAATGTACAAGATTGGTTCAACCATACTACAATATGAATACCGTAGAAGTACCGTAATCCGTGACAAAACCTATCGATACGGACAACCAACGTCATCACAGTGGAACGATCCGGATTTCGGAATGATTCGCGAAAATTCCGAAACAAAAGAGGTTTGTTCGCGATGATACTTTATTTCCATAAAGAATTTGAGTGTTGGTGCTGAAGAATTGTTGATTAGTTTCGGTTTAGGTGTTTCTGTGTTTTTATAAAGTTTCTCCATTTCGTTTAGGCTCTCTTAAAACTTCGTTATTATTGATCGTGAACTGCCTATTTAAGAATTTTATAACATAAACAAAATAATAGAAACAAAGAAGAAAGTATATACTGTACTTAATATATAACATCACGCCTGTAATCCTCGGAGGGTTAGGTAGACCCAAAGACTATATAACGGTTATATAAAGGTTATATTCTCTATGGGTAGACCGTACCTAATATTATTCCCACATTTCGTCAGTTGTATTTTAAGTTTGATGTAATAGGCGGCGAGCCTATTGCCAACAACCGGGCACAAAATCAGACTCCAGATTTTTCCCGACCTGGGAATCGAACCCAGGACCTCAGGCTCAGCAGTGGCACTTGCGACCTCAGGACCAACGAGTCAGTAAGATTTTTATATTATTAAAAATTCTAAAATATTTCATTCTCAATTTGATTTCGTACCAGGCATAAGATTAAAGCATTTCACTTTCCAATCTTGACATAGCGGTAGCAATCATTTAGATAATGAACAGAACATTACTCCGGCGCAATTATTTAAAGGAAGTCGATTTTCCAATAATAAGAGCAATTTGTCCGACGTTTCCATAAACTAACATTAGGTTTATAATAGTAAATAATTTAGATGGACTAATGGCCTCCTGATTGTCAACTATGATAGGGTAATTTCTAAAGTTCGATGTACGATGTTAAGGCGGATACACACACCGCACCGCACCGTATCGGAGACGTGATGTTACTATGTAGTATGTAATATCTTTTATAGAACAAATCAATAATTAATATGCATTCTACCGCGCGAAGACATCAATCTGATCCAGCCGGTCCCTTGCTGTCCTTTCCCAGCGACGCCCTAAGTTGAAGGGCTAAGGGCACGGGGGGTGCTCTTAGCGTGTAGTTGCTTAGTTTTTAAGTTCAGTTTTATGCCCTGGTTGGAGGCCTTAATTTATTGAGGCACCCACAGGGAAGTCCGGTTAAGCAGTCGACAACCTCCTATACGTTGCACTGCGAGATGCCATTCGCCAAAAACAAAACACGCGAAGACACTAGCTGCGAAGGATTGTTGTGACATTTTTGCGTTAATCGCTTGCATCGTACTAAAGCTACGGTTTCATGGAAGAGTGGTGACTGCCACACAACGGCCGCAGTGACGGCTGTCATGGAAATGATGGAAGCGGGGTTTGACTTTACGGTGTCAAAAAACGCTCTCTGGGAAAGTACACCAACGTTTCAGTGACGTCATTAACCGGTAAATTGTGGACGCTTTGTGGCGGCTACTGTAGGTTTAGAAAACCGTAGCGTAAGGCGTATGCGCCAGGGTAGCCCGCGAAATTCTAATTTTCTTACGTTTTTTGCAATTTGCAGGTCAGTATTAGGTTGCATGTTGAATAAAATATGATTCGCGACCGTAATAAATGTATATATCGAAGTTGTGACAGGACAGTTATTTTTAAAAAAGCGCAGAACCGCTGACCTTTTTCTGGTCATCAGTTCTGCTATAGCTATAACGGACTATATTTTAAACTAAAGGCAAACTTAAGGAAACTTCAGCAAATAAAAACAAGTGAAACATTTCAAAATAATAATTCTTTAATTAAACAGACATAGATTCTACTTACAATGTTTTCTCTCCAAAAATCGGCAGCAAAAGTGAGCTCCGCGCTCAAGTTACGCCTTTTATAAACTCGTTCGCCCCACCCGAGGCGAACGTCACTCACAAAACAGATAACGTTTGAATTTGAATACTAGATTTTAACTGTTTACAAAACAATGTTTAATAATTCAATTTATTTAAAAACTGCTTTAGCATTAATTAATCAGATAGGAAACAAAATTAGTTCATAATAATCAACTAGATAATCCTCGCGGCGACACGGCCATTCTGATGCGCGATGCGTGCTCTGCATCGCTCCATCTCTTCTGTAATAGAAATGTAAATTTTGTGAGGCCAGGCACTTCCACAGTACACTCAAGCCTATATGTAAAGGTTACATCAGAAATGTTAATATTTACTGTTCACAGTCGCACCATGTGACTACAGATCAATAAAACATTATTTTTATAATGATAACACATAAAGGGGACCTACTGCTCATCTCACATGAAAACAGTAAGCTTAGCTCTGTATGTAACTGTAGATTTGGCTACAATTTTTATCAATGTTTCTGCTCATTCCACATGACAACAGTAACAATTTCATAGATTTGTAAAGGGAAAGGATAGGTGTATGAAAGGTCGATGCTGTTTAGAACAGAGGTCCTAAGGAAAATGGGGTAGGTCGATGCTGTGCTCTGGGCGGTCTCGTACGCCGTGGTACACAGGGGACATTTTATTCTTTTAGGATAGGCTAATTAAATGGCTAATTGGACGGCTCCACACGCCAATAGCATCTTTTTGTTAAAATAAAATAGTTGGCTAATTGGACGGCTCCACACGCCAATAGCATCTTTTTGTTAAAATAAAATATGTAGTTGGCTAATTGTACGACTCCACGCACTGATAGCATCTTTTGATAAAATAAAATAGTTGGCTTATTGGATGACTCATCATACCAATAGCATCTTTTTGTTATTTGTAATAGAAAACAGACTACTACAATTAGGGTTATTAATTGGAAGTTTCTCACCATTGTTATTTTTCATTGTTGTCATCTGCGGGCGGCAACGCAGCTGACGTGATTTGTGATTATGAGGCTGCCCCGGCGCTGGAAGGCCCGGCTTGCTGATCGTCTGGAGGCGACACGGCCGCCTGGATGGTTCCTCCAGGTTGTGGCGCCCGTCGCAGTTGGTCATGTGCGACCTTGCGAGGCCGCCCATGGTGTCCCACTACTTTTTTCACGAGATAGCGGTCGTTTTCAAGAACCCTGTGAACTTCGTAAGGAGCGCTAAACTTGAGGTCAAGGGAAGTCTGGTTTCTGGGGTTGTTTTTAATCAAAACAAAATCGCCTCTTTGAAATCGGTGAATTTTAGCTCGGCCTTTATCGAACCTTTCTTTATCTTTACAAGCCGTCTGCGTCATTTTTTGCTGCACATGACGTTCGAGAGCTTCAATGTTAATTACTTCTTTGTCCAGGTCAACTAAACTTAGTAGCTCTGGTGGAACACAGTTTTGACGCCGAGTCAGTAGCGCAAGTGGAGCCACGCCTGTCGTTCTATGGACAGTACAGTTGAGAGCAAGTTGTAGGCTTTCCAGGGCTGTGTGCCAGTCTGGAGTCTCATAGTTTTTTATCATTACGAGACCATTTTTCAGTGTTGCCATCACTCGCTCCACTTGTCCGTTTGCTCTGCTAACTCCTGGTGCTATTGAGTGTATTTGTATGTTAAACGTATCACAGTAGTTTTTGTACTCTCCTAAAAACTCGCGACCGCCGTCAACGATTATTTGCCTCGGGGCTCCAAAAAGGTGGATAACTTGCTTTAGGGCCGCCAAAGTACTGCGTTGACTCTTGTCATTAGTGTAACGTAGTAACACATACTTGGTGAAGGCGTCCACCGTCACCACAACGTACTCTTGCTCATTAGGAGTTCCCAATTTGCCCGTGATATTCATGTGTATGACTTCAAATGGAACTACTGGCTTGGCAATGGGATGTAATTGTACCTGTGTAGCTCCCGATGTTTGCTTTGATGTCCTGCATACAATACAGTTGTCGACAAAGTCACGGATAGTGGAGCTCATTTTGTCAAAATAATAAGTTTCCCTTATTTTGTGAAGCGTCTTTTCCCAGCCTGGGTGTTTGAGCGCACAATGGAAACTATTGATCAGGCTCCACTGGAAAGACTTTGGCACGACAATAAGTTTTTGTAAACCTGTTGTAGCATCTAGCCTCTCAAATTTAAGAACGTTACCTTCAAGGAGGTATCCGGGGACATTTTCACCATTATGCAGAGCATCTATGATGGATCGCAACTGGGTGTCACGTCTTTGTTCAATATTTACCCAATCCAGATTATTGGTCAAGACGTTGACAGTCAAAGGATCTGGATTTCTGCTTAGGAAATCAGCATGTTGCATCCGCTCGCCCTTCCTGTATTCTATTTCAAATTCGAAATTTTGGAGATAGGCCCACCATCTATGAATGCGAGGTAGTAAGTCCTTTTTGTGCTTTGAGGCTTTGAGCGCATTACAATCGGTAATCACCTTGAACTGACGTCCATACAGGAAGTGCCGAAAATGCTTGATTGCTCGGACCACGGCCAGTGTCTCAAGCTCATACGAGTGGTACCTACTTTCAATATCGGTCGTACGCATACTAAAATACGCTACCACGTGCTGCCGTCCGTTAATTATCTGAACGAGTATTGCTCCAAAGCCAAGACTACTAGCATCGGTAAATAATTCAATGGGTTGCTCCTCTTGGAATATTGTTAGGACCGGTGTAGAGATTAGATGACGAATTATATTTTGACGTGCCTCTTCATGAACATGAGTCCATTGCCACCTAGCGCCTTGTTTAGTTAATTCGTAAAGGGGAGCCATAGTTCGAGCGAAATCAGGTATAAAGCGGCGGAAATATCCTGCGAGCCCGTTAAATTGACGAACCTGTTTAACGTTAGTCGGTACCGGGGCCTTCAGTAAGGCTTCGACCTTTTTAGGACTGGGACGAACTTGGCCATTTTCTATCACGTTACCAAGATATTCGATTGACCGTTTAAAGAATAGACACTTGTCAATGTTGATCGAAAATCCTGCCTCACGTAATGCTACAAAAACTCTTTCCAAGTATCCGAGACCAGATGAAAAATCACGACATTTACTGATGACGTCATCAATATATACCTGAGCTACGCTATCGTTATGCGCCTTGTCTGCACTACCTGGACTCAGAAGCGGACCTAAGGCCCGGTTAATGCATCTCTGATATACTGAAGGTGCGTTACACAAACCGAACGGCATGGTTTTGTATTCAAACAGACCATCTGGAGTGACAAAAGCTGTCTTCTCTATGGAGTCAGCAGCAACAGGGATCTGATGGAACCCTGATGCCATATCTAGGGTTGTATAATACTGACCACCAGCCAACTGATCAATCTGGTCTGCGATTAAGGGTAGGGGATAATGATCGCGAACAGTGTTTGAATTTAACTCACGATAGTCTACGCACATGCGGTCGTCACCGTTTTTCTTTTTTACTAAGATAATTGGACTCGAATATGGCGATTTGCTTTCCTGCACAATGTCATTATCTAATAACTCTTTAACAATTTCTTTGACTTTTTCGCGCTCAACCGGGCTTAACCTATAAGGTCTTCGTTCCACAAACTTGTTTGGATTTTTTAAACGAATCTCTAATTGACCGGTATTCACACGAGTATTTGAGTAACCCCGCGTGAAAATAGCAGAGTATTTATTGAGAAGAGTTATTAGTTGATCTATCTCCGACGTATTGCCCAAGTCGTGGTTTATATCATCAAATAAACCGGCCGTCGATCGCATGTGCATGACGCGAGGTTGAGAGCACAAAGTCGCGCTATTTTGAGTAACGATCACCGTTAATCCCGTTTTGCTCAAAAGATTTGCACCTATCAAAACATCTGACGTCATTTCGTAATCTGACAAAATATGAAATTCGATCTCTACGTTAATGTTATCAATAACACATACTGCTGTTAATATACTCGTGGAAACTACAGGAAAGGGGCCTATTCCTCGCAAATAATTAACTACTTGTAGTCGCTTCCCAGGCAACTTATTTGCAATAGATTCGCGCATCACAGAGCATTCCGCGCCACTATCGAATACCGTATCAATAATAATATCACCTACTCGCATACGCATAGTATTTAAGATCTGTTTATTCTTTATAAACGAATTCACATTAGAGGTTATCTGTTTTTCACGACGGTAGCAAGTGTCAAATGTATGACCGGATTTTGAACAAAACGAACAGAACCTATTGTCATTCTGTTTAGGTGCCGACGTTGTTGAGGCACTAGGAGTCTTCTCGGTTGTATGTTTTTCTACGGCTACCGACGTATTTTTATTACGACAATCATTAGAGGCGTGCCCAGACTTCTTACAAAAGCTACAATAAGGGACGTTTCGATTATCAATAGCGTATTTTAAACGTTTAGATGGTGGTTGATTGGAATTATGATGATTGGGATTAGGACGCTTAGAACGAATAGACGAGGCAACGGAAATTAATTCTGGCACTGAGGTAGCTCTGGCATTCATGAGTTCAATCCGAAGGCGTTCGTCACTAATAGTTCCTATCACTGCTTCTACCGCGTCACTGTCATCGAGTTTATCTTTTGTAACCCGTCTCCACAAAATCCACGATCGCAATAGAAACTCGGCAATGTCTTTGGTAGGATCGTAATTGTGTTCCTTAAACCGTAACACATCCTTTGAATAACGATTTTCGGGTTCGAAGGTAGTAATAATATTTTGACGCAGCTCGTCCCACGTAGACGTTGTGACGAGCCAGTTATCAGCCCACATTTTAGCCCGACCTTTTAGTAAACTAGTTACTTTCATACGGAGATCATAGTCACTGAGCTCATAATTAGTCTTAGCTAAAGAAATATGATTGCACCACTCGCGGACCCCAACGTTACCGTCCGGGTCATATGAAGGCAGAAATACATCAGTAATTTTAATTTTATCGCGCTGCTTCGACAGCCTTTCACTCATATTCTGCATCATAGTTATCATATGCAAATAAAATTCAGGAGGTACGTTACCGCCCTGTGTTTGTAGCGGCGCCATGTTGGCAGGTGTAGTTGGTCCACCATCGCCAGCGTCTGGTCCAGACACGGTGCACGTAGGTACTCTCGGCGCCGTTGATCCGTTCTGGTCTGGTGCATCCATCGTCTCGCGCAGGATAATTTATTCAATGCAGGTAGTCTGAAAAATAAAACAAATCGGACAGAAAGAGCGGATAAGTATCCCACTTCTGATATCGAAGTTGTGACAGGACAGTTATTTTTAAAAAAGCGCAGAACCGCTGACCTTTTTCTGGTCATCAGTTCTGCTATAGCTATAACGGACTATATTTTAAACTAAAGGCAAACTTAAGGAAACTTCAGCAAATAAAAACAAGTGAAACATTTCAAAATAATAATTCTTTAATTAAACAGACATAGATTCTACTTACAATGTTTTCTCTCCAAAAATCGGCAGCAAAAGTGAGCTCCGCGCTCAAGTTACGCCTTTTATAAACTCGTTCGCCCCACCCGAGGCGAACGTCACTCACAAAACAGATAACGTTTGAATTTGAATACTAGATTTTAACTGTTTACAAAACAATGTTTAATAATTCAATTTATTTAAAAACTGCTTTAGCATATTTAATCAGATAGGAAACAAAATTAGTTCATAATAATCAACTAGATAATCCTCGCGGCGACATATACAAGATGTAACATAAATAACGCACAACCTCTTAAGGGGTCATTGTACTCATCATTATGAACAACTTTTACTATAGGACCAAACCTGAAATCACGAAAAAAATCAGCTGTTTCCTACATTTTGACGAGTTATGCGAACTTAAATGTAGGGAGCAGCTGATTAAAAAAAAAAGATTTAAAAGAAAAAAAAAATATTTTATTTGTAAATACATATTTGTCATGGTAGCGAATCATACTTTAACTAACATACACACAGACACTGAGATGCAAATTGCAAAAATCGTAAAAAATATTGAATTTCGCGGCTACCTTAGCGATTCCCCCTTAACACGCTGTTATGTTTTCGTCATTACGCAAAATTCTTCATTCCTAAGCTTCGTGAATTTAAATCGAAATTGGTTCTTCTAATGACATGTGTTTGTTTATTTTTTTTTTTTTGCAGATGTCATCAAACGTTGAAAACGATTTGTCATTTAGTGTCAGCAATTTGAACTTTTTACAGAGATGATGATTCTTGAGATTACAGTTTTGTACAAAAACAGGTTCAGTGTTTTAAAACTACCATTAAACGCAGTTGAGTTGAACAACGGGCAAGACCATGATAGTACTCAGTAGGAAGGTACAGTTCGTTGCAAAAGTATACAAAACTTGACAAAATCACAAAAAATCGAAAGTTTAAATTACTTCCTAATACATTAATTATTCTTCTTAATTATTATGTATGTACGGGTCCGCGACACTTTTGACAGCTGCACTACAAAAGCCCAATTATAAAAATATCATGCGGGTCGCTTATATCAGTACCCATACGATAATGTTTTTTTTGCCACATTAATTATATATTTAACATTCCAAGTAAGTACGTAGTCATCAGTGGTAATAAAGGGAATATTGAAAACGAAGAATAGGGTTGTTTAGAACGACAACCTGATTTTGAAGGTACCTCAAATATTCCTTTTAAAGGCACTTTTAGCCCTGACATCTCAGGTCCTCACCGGACCCGGGTGCTTCGGGAGGTACTTGTTCCGGATAAGGCGGGAGGAAACGCCCGGGTGTCACCATTGTGTGAATCGCCCTGAGGACACGGTGGAGGTCTGCTCGGCTTGGGCGCAGCTCCACCGTATCCTCGCGGAAGCGATCGCCGGTGGCGATCCCTCGCGTCTGGCCCTGGTCCAGGCCAGGTACGGAGCGAGAGTACCTGGGAAGCCATCACCTCCTTCTGCGAAGCAGTCATGCTCGCGAAGGAGAAGGCGGAACGCGTGAGGGAGACGCCATCTTTGCGCCCTCACGCCTCTAATCGCCTCAGGAGACGCCCTGGGCGTCGGGAATCGAGAGCCGATTCCCAACCACAGTAGGCGCAGGCTTGCGGACGGCAAGCAATGGGTGGCTCGCCGTCCGGTAAGGACCAGGCCCGGGTCGACGACGCGTTGTGCTCCACGCGCGCCTTAGAGATGTCAGCACCATTGACGGGGTCCGCTAGGGCCGATGTCAGCCAGAGCCGCGGGATGTTCGAAAGAGTTACCGTGGCCCATGGCACAGGCAACAGAAGGAATACGGGTGGATTTTAGTCAGTAAAAGTCTGACACGCCTTCCTGCTCCACCCAGAGCGGGAGAAGTCATTTGATGATTTCCCATCCAAAAAAAAAAGCCATGACACCTATCTACTGAAGCCTAAGTTATACTTATTGTTCTACATAAAATCGATTACGAAAGTGGATTAAAAACCTCTGAATACACTGATTACGAACACAATAGAATGGATGCAGTAATTATGAAGCGTGTTACAATTCTTTGTACAACGATAATAATATTACAACAGCCATGTTGAGATGTTTACACACTCGCGCTAAATCGGAACCGTGGAGTAGTGAACAAATGAAGGAATAAGGGAGTCGAGAAAGCAGATAGTGCTTGCTCTACTTGACGTGTATGCATACCTACGCACCTAAAATACCAATATGAATGGGCAAATATTTTTATGTTTCTCACTGACCGACACCTTGACAAGTTAAAAGTATATGGTTTATTTGAAATACTCGTAAATGCTTTGAGTTTGAGTTTGAATACAGCTTTAATAGGATCGCGTCATGACAACTTTTGGCATTGCCATTAACATGTTGTTTTCTATACAATCATGACAAAATGGTCTATGTTGCCACCAAAGTCAGTGAGTAAAATTCCCCATAGCGTTATTGGATGTGTATTCTATTCACTTATTACTCTTTGGTATCTACTCACAAAATGCAAGTTTTAAGCAGCATAAAAATTTTTATTTATATATTTCATTGTGACTGTTATGTCGTAAGTTTCCTAAGGTTGTCTGTCTGTCAACTTTGTTTGCTGTTTTCTATGGTAAATAGTTGATGACCACATCGTGACCTCATGTGAGGTCACCCTGCTGCATTGTAAATAGTATTCAATTAACTGGCCACATGCCAATCAAAACACAATTGCCGATGCTCAGAATGATAACATTTTTTTACACTAACACAGAGAAAGTTTCCTTCGAACTTTTTAATAAAGACACAAAACCCTTCTCAAACTTATTATAAAGCAAAAATTATTTTCAGGATTTAGAAATCAGGTCTAAAACTACATAAGTAAAAAATATCTATTCAACAATATCAAGAAAGAAAGAAAATACGTTTATTTGCAGTAAACATGACGCAAAGAAAAAACACAAACACGAAAAGAACAAGTTGGAGGAAAATATGTCACATCCACGCAAAACGGGCATTGCACAGCATAATGGTGCGACCCTATGAGAGACAGAGCCTTAGCGCTGGTTTTCAGTGACAGATGGCGTTGTCGTGATAACGTCAACCGGTGCAGCATAATTAAATAAAAATAAAAAATAAAATAAATACAAGATTAGTTCTAAATGTTTATAAGTATAAACATAATATTTAAAAACCGGCCATGTGCATGTCGGACCACGCACAATGATGGGTTTCGTAGTTGGGATGAATTTATTCCAAGAAGAAACTCAATATTGTAGTTGAAAGACATGTTCTCTCATACCTTCCAACTGCAAATGTAAGTTGGTCGACTATTACGCGTAAACCTGTAAAACCTACTTAGCTGTGATAGCTTTCCTTTTAATTTCGTTGTATATACTACTACTATGAATTTGTTCACATATCCAAAACTAGCCGTTTAGCTGGCAGGGGGGGGGGGGGGCACTTGACTCTAACAAAAGTTAGCACTGTAAAGCTTAATATTTCAGAAACAGATCTCTTAATCGAAAAATTGTTTTCACAAACCTGCAATATTTTTGAAACACCTATCTAACAACACCCCACACTATGGGGTAGACGAGAAAAAAAATCATCTCCACTTTACGTGTACAGCCTACCCGCGCACCGCGCCCGCGGTAAGTGCGTGTACCTTAAAAAAATGTTTTTTCATTATTTTATTCAACCACTTTATCGACGTGATTAATACGTATATCCATGCCAAATTATAGCTTTCTAGTACTTAGAGTCTCTGAGCAAAGCTGCAAACGGACGGACGGACGGACATGGCGAAACTATAAGGGTTCCTTGTTGACTATGGATCCCTAAAAATGGCAACATAACACGTTCCGTCGGCAACGAACTAGCGCGCCGCCGGCATAAGGCGAAAGCGCCAGAGTAGCCCGCGAAATTCAAATTTTCTTACGCTTTTTTGGCAGGTCAGTATTAGGTTGTATGTTGATTAAAATATGATTCGCGACCGTAACAAATATTTATTTACAGTCATTAGAGTCATCAATAGAACTCTCTAACACCAAGTAATCCCATTGAATGACTATTTCATGAAATCTTGAGCTTTGACGATTAGTAGTTGTATTATTACTGATTATTATGATTATAATTCTATAAATACATATTTGTTACGGTCGCGAATCATACTTTAATCAACATACACCCAGACACTGAGCTGCAAATTGCAAAATCGTAAGAAAATTTGAATTTCGCGGCCTACCTTAGCGCTTCCCCCTTAATGCAATCTGCTTAATTAATACACTTCACCTGAGGTGTTCACCTAAGTTTTCACGGTCATATTTTAACAGAATAGATCGACATTCGACAGGTCATCCAATGTTACCACACATTGCATCCGCGTCACATATTAGAAAAGACAACAAACGTCTTCACGTTGATACACGACTTTTTTCTCGTGACTGTCAGAGATGTATGTTTATCTGTCACATGCAAACTCCTAAACATAACGGATAGCGCGCGAATCACGCCTTGATGTTTGAACACCTTGTTTCGATATCACGACTTTTAGTTTGGTTAAGTAACGGTATATGGACCATTTATGAATAAACCGTAGATTGTTTTCATTATCATCTGCCTAGCCTTTTCCCAACTATGTTGGCGTCGGCTTCCAGTCTAACCGGATGTAGCTAAATACCAGTATTTTACATGGAGCGACTGCCTATCTGACCCCACAACCTAGTTACTGGGTAATACGATACCCCTTGGTAAGACTGGTAGTCAGGCTTATGGGCTTCGACGATTCGTAACGACTGCCAAAGATCGGAGGATGACAGCCGGGACCAACGGCTTAACGTGCTTTCCGGGGCATGGAGGGGTCTCGGTATGTAAAGATGGTCACCCATCCAACCGCGGACCAACCGCGGCAACTTAACCTGATCGATCGACCCGTACGGCTGTTATTATTTTTTTTGATACAATGTATGCATAGAGTGTTTTAACGGACTATCGTTTAATGCCCGCCAAAGTTGTGCTTTCATTGCTCTCTCTCAACTTCATTCAAGAACTAAAAGGATTATTTTTACGGATCCGTACCCGAAGCTACTAAGCCTCCGCTGTTCGTCCATCCGTCTGTCTGTCAGCGGGCTGTATCCCATGAACGATGACAGTTGAAATTTTCACAAATTATGTATTTCATTGCCGCTATAACAAAAAATAAAATAAAGTTAAAAATGATAGGAACCCATACTATCCAAGGAACTTGTTTTTTTTTTTACTAAAGAAAAAAACGTAGTGTTATAAATATTGTACGGTGGTACGGAACACATCGTGTGCGAGTCCGACTCGCACTTGGCGAATTTTAATTTTACTGTAGCTAATATCTAATTCTTTCATTTATAACTTTATAAAAGGTGAGATGCATCCGTGCACATTATCAGCTCGAAGCCTAAAATCATAATTACATTACAACATACTGTTTTAGCAATGTGTTGTGTGTTTGTTTTTGTGTTTTTATTTTGATTTTAATTTTGATTTCTGATTTTAGTGCTACTAACATAGTTTTGTAGGTTCTAATACTAATATGATATGGATGTTTTCCGAAATAAATTATTGAATAGAATTGAATTGAATGAGTCCATGTCAGTTTAAAAATCATACAGAGAACACTGCTGAAAATACTTCAGCATAGTCAAGATTTTTAGAGTCGAGTTTTCTAACAACAAAATCGTGCAGGTGCACTTAATGTACCTATGCAACAGATAGAGAGCCATCCTGCACTTTCCTATGATGGTGTGGCCAGATACCTACGCACGTTGGCAATTTCTGGAAAAACCATTAAACGTTAAGGAAAACCCACTTAAGTGTAGTAAAAAGGAAAGTAATGCTTTCTAAGAACAATTTGAAAACAATGAACGTATGAGCTGAATGAATGACGACGACATGGCGCTAACTGCGTCAGCAGGAAAACGTTCTTGAATGCAAGTATGTTGGAGGAGAAATTAATCTTGTAGAGCCGTATTCTAGAACGATGCTCGAACGAGTCGAGATCAATTTGATACGTATATCTTCAAACAGGTGTTTAGGATCGTAAGCTGGTTTTAAAAGTCCATAATTAAATCAATAATCTTAAATCGTAATAACTTCATCTCAGGTACGCGTCGTAAAAATATGTCCCCGGGGCTTAACTGGTTTTACAAACATTTTTGAAGTGAAAATTTAAGTTAATCGATTAGATTCCTGACGATTAATATATGCCAATTAGTGAACTTGCAAGACAGATTGGTGATCACAATTTCAGATAAACAGACATAGGACACTATCGTCCAAAATGATGCCTGGACTTTTTAAAAGAGACTTTGACCTCTGAGTTTGTTTCGACCATTGTTCTCAGAATAGTCAGATAGGAAACGCCAGCCTCATCTAGTTTTTAAAATATCATTGACATGTAAAAGTGTTTGTACAAACCTAGTTGCAAAAATAAAATCATTTATCATTTATTACTAATGCATCCTTGTGTAAAAAGCAGTGTATTCTACAGACTGCCTCGTTGGTCTAGTGGTCGCATGCGCTACTGCTGAGCATGAGGTCCTGGATTCGATTCCCGGGTCGGGCAAAGTGTTATTGGGTTTTCCTATCTGGTATTTCTCAGTAGCAGCCCGGAGCCTGGATTTGTGACCGGTTGATGGCAATAGGCTCGCCCCCTATTACATGGGACTTCAACTTATCTGGCGAAATGTGGGTGTACTATAGGGACACTTCTGCCCAACCTTTCAGGGAAACAAGGCGTGATGTTATTTTATGTTAAACTACAGAATAGATTTTAGAAAACCTATGAAAGTTTTCACACATGAAACCATAATCAAGGTAGAAAACAAATATTTGGACATTTCAACTAGTTTAACAAACAAATATATTGCGGGAAGATAGTCAGCTATCACTCAATGTAGTCAAACCTACGCTGAATGATACCCTCTATCTATGGTTTCTGATAACGATACTAATCTTATCTAAAGCCGTCAATATAACCCCGATGGAGTTCCAAAAACATTGATATTACTTTTTCCTTATCGGACTCTCTCTGGCCTTTCAAAATGAAAATACCTATGAGGTAAAATATATCTACCTGATGAGCGGTATCCTGTTATGCTAGACATCTTAAATCTTTCAAAGTCTTTAATTGACGCCACCAATGCAGGAAGATTGGTTCAATCAAGGTTGTTAATCGACTCAATCGGACTATTAGTAGTCATAATAATATCCTAGTAGAATTTCAGCTCTTTACATACCTAAATTTAATTCATGAGCATCCTCTTAAGGGGTCATTGTACTCGTCGTTATGATCAACTTTTACTATGGGACCAAACCTGAAATTGTGAAAAAAAATCAGCTGTTCCCTACATTTTGACGAGTTATGCAAAGATAAATGTAGGGAACAGCTGATTTGTATTTCGCAATGTCACAATGTGTAGGCCCTTGGCAGCGCAAATACGGGCAATACTTGAATCAATACCAAGGACGTGTGCAACTCTGTGTTTAGACGAGGCAAAACTTGCATGCAATAATCGCCTTGATATAAAATTGCCTTAATGTAAGTGGTATGCAATTTTTTTGAACGGCAAAACTTGCCACTATTATTGTATGCCATTTTATGGAAATCGCACGCGTGTAAACACTTGCATCCAATTCTTGAATGGCGATAAACGAACGTGCTTTACATCAGGGGCGAAGCATTCATACACCCCGATTAATATTGGCTTCTCTTCCGGCCAATCACTCTTCTTAATGTATACTATTGCCAAATAATATGGTACACCTGGGGGCCAACCACCACCTCTTATAGCAGTATTATTTTAATGTTACTTCAGTGTGAGAAAGAAATGGAGCTATACAGGACGTCTAGCTCCATCTCTTTCCCACACTGAAGTAAGATTACAATAATACGGCTTTATGAGGTGGTGGAGCTCCTGTGTGTGTAACTGTGGATCACATCACATTACATAATTATATTTAAATACCAGTTTAATAATTACATCATAAGATTAAAAAGCTACAGATTTTTGTCTGAGTTTATGAGAACTGAACAATTTTTTCTTCGGCTTCCCTCTAATGATAATTGTACCTGCGCCACTGCTTTGCATATAGCATTATTGCTCTTGAAAGTTCCAGAAACGCGCACTGTGTAAATAGGGCTTTATACGTACATAACAATAGCTACAATACAAACCAAATGTGCGCTTTTATAATTTCTAACTTCGATATCATCGTGGACGTCCACAGCATCACGATAACACGGAAGTTAAATGTATGGAGATATGTGAAGACTCTTTTTGATCTATGATAATGGCCTTTATTTCAAAATAATTAATATTAATTTCGAGTTAATTTTTAACAGTATTCCAGATAGTCTCCATTCCCTTCCATAAAAAATATCCAACAGAAACTCTTGCACAATAAAAACAGCAAATCAAAACAATTGCAGCGCGCAATTTATACCGCTCCTAAAGGTCGGTTCACACCGATAATGAAGACATGACATATTGAAGCCCAACGCTGATAAATAGTCGATAATGAAAACTTATGTCTGTATTGTCTGTGCATGCCTCGCGATTCAGACTCGCTGGCTGTCAACTAAAGTTTAGTAAATAATTCGACTGACCTTATTTGTCGATATATACAGAGGTATTTTTCGATAAATTCTTTTGTTTATTTTTGTTTTGAATTAACTTTTAAAAATGGTCTTCCATTTGGTATAGTGTTTTGTTTTGTATTTCGATGACTTTGTTACAAACAGGATATTTTGTCCACGGATTCGCCTACGGCTCTTTATTTTTTTACCCTTGAGATAGCCATTAATTGAATGTGATTAAAAAATCATGTCATGTGTATTCTCTTGAACAAAATCTTTAAGAGTAGGTACGTTTGATGCACCGTACCTATAACAAGAAACATAATGATAATAAATTATAATTTGGTAATAACCATTTAAAAATGGTAGTGATTTTCTTCTCAAAAGTTCTCCTTATTATAATAACACGTATCATAGAGTTTATACGGGTCAAAGAAAATTAGCTATCGAATGTCCACAGGTGTGATGGGTAGGCATCAATATCTAAACACAAAAAAAAAAAATTGAATATGTTGTTTGGGTCAGTGACCGCTGTTAGTGTTGTTACATGAAGGGTGAGTTGATAAAATCTGTTTCATCGTGTTTAGATATCCATGCCCATTCACGTCTGTGAAGTTTACACAAAAAAAAAACTAAATTTTAAAGTGATATTTTAAGTGACTACACTACGATGATAGGGACTATCCTTTTGCCCGTTTGTCTTTGAACGGACTAGTGATGTGACAAACAAAGATGTAACAAGAAGTAACTTTGTAAATAAAACTATTTATACTGCGATGCTTTTTCTTGTGGAAATCTTAGAAAGGTGAATGGACTCGTTAGTGCGATGAATGCCAGACAACTTAGGTTTATGGCACCAACTTTATTACGACTAACAAAATGACCGATCAGTTGTTTGTCGAGTTCCAGATAACAGAAAAACAAAGAAGATTGAGAGAGTATGGTAGGTATAGTCAATTAAGTCACCTGTAATGCTGGGGCATGAATATTTTTCGCTGCAGTGTCTATAATCATAACATTTATAACTTGTTTACATATAGTACAGCAAGCACCTATCATAAAGGTGTGGTCATATTTAGGGGTATCGTACAGACCATTAAACTGAACAACTTTCTCCATGGGGCCAACATTGTAATCGCGAAAAAAATATCAACTGTTCCGTACAAAACTTCAATATCTACTCGACCAAACGTATGGGAAGGCTGATTATTTATTCCCATGGAGAAAGATGTTCAGTTTGATGGTCTGTGGACTCTTAAATATGACCACATATTTCTGATGCATGTTGTATAAACATTTATCTTCGAACGAACCCAATAATAGGTACTAACATCATTATCAGTTTCCAACTCATATAAACTATCAATGAATTGTTTAAAGAAAGTCAATTCACGATACAGGATGTTTACCCAAGATATCTTTATTGTTCCACGATCATATTTCCGTTCGTATCCATGTTAAGGTCCTTTCAATGTCAATTCTCATACATTTGTCGATTCTAATTAATTTATTAACAGTTATATTGAGGCCGCTGATTCACTGAGTGTATTATGTACTATGTACTGAATTGGGTTAATGTACTGCAGTTACTTTATCATTCGATTCGTTTGGCCTTCGTGTGATACTGTCGGTGTTTGCAAATTATGTAAGGAATTTAAAAGAAGAGCATACGAATACTTACCCACTGTTAGAATCCTAACTAATATTTTATAATATTGTTACGCTTTCACGCTCAAACGACTGAACGGATATAGATGAAATTTGGCACATAAGTAGACCATGACCTGCGTTAGGACATATTATGTTACTTTTTATCTCGGTAGTACGTTCCCGTGGCATATTTTCCGACATTCACGCGGGCGAAGCCGCGGGCAAGAGATT
Source organism: Fissipunctia ypsillon (assembly GCA_947568875.1). Lineage (NCBI taxonomy): Eukaryota > Metazoa > Arthropoda > Insecta > Lepidoptera > Noctuidae > Fissipunctia > Fissipunctia ypsillon. The sequence goes on along the minus strand of OX387660.1, from coordinate 15,964,714 downwards.
ATTTATTATTATAACCCTCCATTCTCCACAGACGGAGCGTATCCACGAGGAAATCTCTACGGAAAAAAAGGTACTTATTAATTGGTTTGCCTGCTATTTGCTAAAGCTCATTTACCAGTAATTTGCTGTGGATCAAGATGAAATAAAACTAAATAACGACGGTTTCTTTGTTTTCGTTTGGTGCTTTTGTCTGCAGTTCTTTACAAGGAAGGAAATTCATTTATTTAATAAAGGACGATTACTAAGTGTTAGAAATTAATATCATATATTTATCCTGTTACTGAGAGCATAATTTATGTTGGTAGGTATGTTAACTATAAACTTATTATCTTTACTTTATTCTATAGGCAGAACGAGGCGAACGTAAACGAGGCAAAAGGAGTATTTAAGGATCGTAGCAGGTGGCGTTCTGTAATTTCTGCCTACCCCCATGGGAAGAAGGCGTGAGTTTATGTATGTAGGCATGTATGTATTAACTTCCCATGTTCAACATTATCCTTTAAATATACCATAATTTTGAAGATATTGTGAGGGCTTTTAAATATTCAGTAACCTCGTTGAACCTCATTCCAGCGGCCCCCTTCTACCATCGAACATCTAAACGCACTGCAAGTTAGCATCCCTGCCTAGTTACCTACTATTCCACCAATTCGCACTAAGCATTTCCAAATGTCTTTTGTGATGCGCACAGCAAAGGAGTGGAACTCTCTGCCTGCGTCTGTGTTTCCGAACGCATACAACACCGATCTCTTCTAAGTGAAAGTGAACAGGCTTCTTCTGGGTAAGCTCGCTACATCGTCGACTTTGTCTCTGTCACCTCTGACCTAGACTAGAGTCAAGAGCAAACCCATCTCAAATAAAAAAAAAAACAGAGATATAGGATAGTACTTGTGAAGGCCGCAGGAATCCGCGCTGGATGCGAGAAGCACAGTAAGTTCCAGTCGATGTAGCGACGCATAGAACACGGGATATACCAGTACCAATGTCGGCAGTGGACGTGGAGTTATTTTTAAAAGAGTAACCGTGGAGTTTCTTACCGGTTCTTCTCCATAGGAATCGACCAATTTGAACCGTGCACCTAGCTTCTGACGTTTCATAAGTGCCCATGTAGGCTTATGTGAAATAAAATATTTTGAATTTAGAATTTGACGTCTTTTGGCTGAAATGATGATGATTATGATCGTAATCGTAATAAGGACGTATAACAGAAGCTTGTTTTTTTTAAAGTATTTTTAATGAAAGAAAGAAGAAAGAAAGAAAATACGTTTATTTGCGATAAACAAGACCCAAAAAAAAGAACACAAACACAAAAAGAAACAAGTTGGGGGAAAATATGCGTCACATCCACGCAAAACGGCCATCGCTCAGCATAATGCTGCAACCCTATGCGAGACAGAGCCCCAGCGCTGGTTTTCAGCGACAGCCGGCGTTGACGTGATGACGTCAGCCGGTGCAGCACGCAATGTTATTTAAAAAAGAAACAAAATAAAAACAATATCCAAATCTAAAATGATTATTTAAGTACAATATTAAGAATTGCAACATTGCGTTCCATCGGCATCGACTCACACGCCGCGCGCCGCCGGATTTGTGTTATCTGTGCGCGCAGCTGTCAAAAAACTATTTGTTTGACTATCTTTTGACATACTGGTTACATAGATGGCTGAAAGGGTTCTTTTTCCCTTTCAGCCATAAACAAATGATTAATAACTCTATCGGCGCCGACCATAAGCTTTATGACAGACCTATGAACCGGGGTTTACCTTATTGTCTCAATAATTATGTCTGACTTGATTTGCGACAGCATTATTCCCATTAGTCAATTTGTCATATTAATTGATATTTTGCTATTAAATAAACAAGTAATTAATAATTCATTTTACAAAAGATACGTAGAAGTCTTAAGGCGAAAGCGCCAGGTAGCCCGGGAAATTCAAATTTTCTTACTTTTTTTGCAATTTGCAAGTCAGTATTAGGTTGTGTGTTGATCAAAATATGATTCGCGACCGTAAAAAGTATGTATTTACAGAATTATAATAGTTAAAGTCATCAATACCGCTCTTTAAGACCAGGTAATTCTATTGAATGACTGTTTCATAAAATCTTGACAATTAGGATTATACAAACGTATGGAGTTGTATTACTGATTTTGACGATTATAATTCTGTAAATGCACATTTGTTACTATCGCGAATGATACTTTAATCAACATACAAATTAATACTGACATGCAAATTGCAAAAAACATAAGAAAGTTTGAATTTCGCGGGCTACCTGGAGCTTCCCCTTAAGCAATGTTGCGAAGTAAATTAATTATATCGCAAATTAAACAATTACCTAATAGAAATACAGGAAATGCCATAGTTTACTTAAATTCCAAGTTTTGAGTAAGCCCAGCACGTCATGCTCATAGAGCAAATAAAAAAATCATTATAAATAACGTAGTGTTAGGTATTATTTTCTGGTAACAAAAGCAATTTATTGTCATTACAAGTCTGTAGAAAAGTATGTATACAGCGGTAGCAGGTACATCGACGTACAGCCTGTTACCATAGATTCAGTACATGATTCTGGACCCCAGGAGCGTTGAAATTTTTCGTCAGTTATTAAAAAAAAAATAGCTATTCCATACATTTTGACCGCGTAAGTACCTACTTAATACTTGTAGGAAACAGCTGTTTTTTTTTTAATTGAAAAGAGTATGCTTAGATGGTTTGGTCATGTTGAGAGGATGAATGAAAGTCGACTAACAAAAGGGGGAGGGGATGCCCTAGGAAGACATACTTATAGTGATCTTATTGGTGATGTTCTTCAGAAAGGTCAGGTGCGTAGTACTTGCAACCGGCGTACGTGTATGACCAGATGTATGAATGTAAACGAGGCAAAAGGAGTATGTAGGTAAGGATCGTAGCAGTTGGCGTTCTGTAGTTTCTACCTACCCCCATGGGAAGAAGACGTGAGTTTATGTATGTATGTACGAAAAATTTCAACGTAGGGGGGGCCCGGAATCATGTAACGGATTCATGGTAACAAATTACGCGTCGAAGTCCCTGCCACCCTGTAGATTGAGCTATAGACAACGTATAGGTAAGACACAAATCATATTGCGTTCACATTTCTTCATGTACCTTAATACCTTAGTAATAAGGTCGAAAAGTGATTCACCACAAATTTTCGCGTACCTACCCATCGCCACCTACCTTCAAGTTTTGCAAATAATATTGCATGTGGTCATAACCTTTACATAACACTTTAATTTTCAACAGCCAATATAGGCATTGCAAACATTTGGTGCATGGACAAACATTGGCCAAGCATTAGCTCCTTACATTTCAACATTGTAGGTACTGACGCAATATTATGCTTCCTTCTAAGTATCACTGCCCTAATTAGGTCCCAGTAATTATTTAGTAATTCCTACTGGTAATTAAATAGCGTAAAACAACAAATTACCCACATATGTACTTTATCTTAGCGATTTTATGGCAGTAGAACATGGATGATACTTTCATACAAACATTTTAGAAAGAGTAACTGCTGACGATTATGTTTTTGAATTCAGATATACCAAAGGGTCTTGGAAAACAATGTCATAGTACCATTTTATGCTGTTTGTTGTGCTACAGGAAAATAATAATGTATGCCCATGCCCTTGACTTTCAAAACGTCATCCTTAACTAACACAACACGGAAAATAAGGAAGTCGGTCATCTTTGACCAGATCACACAAACATATGGCCATGTTTGACTACACAAATATAAGACTAAAATGGTTTTATTGACAATGTCAATATTGTGACCAGTTTTTTTTTATATATAATTTACATACCTACTTATTAGCTATGGGTTAACGGCACCATCTCTCGTTAGTTAACAATGAATACAGGGTCACATTAAACTAGCTAGCGAAACTCCGCAGCCGTAATGGGTATGAATATCTATTATTACTGATAAAACATTTTTTTTTCTAAACTCACAATTCCAAGTAACTACACTATCAGCGGCCGTTGACCCTGTCGTCAGGTGGAGTTATTTGAAACTAAGAGTTTAGATTTTTTTTTGTTTTATTATCATTAGATAGCGATACCCACCGAGTCTGCGTAGTTTCGCTAGCTAATTCAATTTGACCCTGTGTGATTCTTGTGTTAGTAAATAAGAGTTAGACAAACATTCCGAATTGCGGTTTTAACTGGACATTATTTTACAACTGTCAGCAAAATGTACTCAAACTACATTTTAGGATTGTAGCTATCACAATATCCTTGACAAAAACGACAAACAACTCAACGAGTCCAACCGCTAAACTTCAGTCATGCGAAAACAGGCTCTTTGTTGAAGGAAAAAACGGCCTGAAATTGCTTGTCTATCTATAGTTGTACGTGCAAGGATTAACGTAGTAAGGGGAAATTACTACATTTAAGTACCTAAAAATGTCTATGGACGGACTGGTTTACCACAATATGTGGGCGTCCAAGCAAAAAGGGTCCAGTAGTGGGGTATTGACTTAAGACCAGATTCGGTATCTAGAATAGTCAATTGATAACAGGGGTTAAAAAAACATTGAAAAACTGGTACATTTTTTTTTATCAGACATTTGAAGTTGAAACTCTGAAAAAATTTGATTTGAGAAAAAGCATTTTCAAAGTTTGATTTTTGGTACAACTTAGTATATTTATTTTCTGATTTTTCTAAGGACATTTTCTGGTACTTAGAAACATCATATAAAGTCATTTACTATATGAACTTGTAGATAATTGAGCATTAATTAATAACCAATTAAAATCAAGAAATGCAATTTTTTCCACCTAACTTTACAAAACTACGTACTTATATCTCGGAAACTAAATGCCGAGAACTGGACCCTTTATGCTTGAACGCCCACATATAGGTAATGTTGCATATTTCAGGATTACCATATAGGTATCTACCTTATATGTAGCGTGTGCTATTGTGTGGTAGGTACTGTAAACGTTGTCTGCAAAAGGGAACCTTACATCATGCATTGCAGACTGGTAGAAAAATGACTCTGAAATCACATTTCACAAAACAACAAGTATGTGATAGGCGGGTAACAGTGAGTACGTCCTCTTGAAATAAATAGAGAATATTCAATATTTCTTCTTATTTTCTTACCAGCTGTGCCCCGCCCCGTCCCCCGACCCGTCGCGTTGCATCGCCCGCCCGCGCTATTACTTCGTTTTCTCTTAGTGTTCTTTCAGACTTTTTCTTTTTGCTCAGCTGCTGAGAGTCGTTGCGTGATGTTAAATAGCTGATAACTATCCTCGAGAATTGGGCTAGCCAATGTAAAAAAAAAAATTCAAAACCGACTTTTTGTTCACAATTTCATGGGTTTTAATTTGTTTGCCCGGAACCCTAGTTATTTTTATTAAAATAAAAGTAGCCTAAGTTATTTCCCGGAAACATCAGCTATCTGTCAGTCAAAGTACCGTCAAAATCAGTCCATCCGTTTTGGAGATTAGCCGGAACAAACAGACAGACAAAAACGCTTTTTTGTTATAAGTACCGTTATATACTTTCTTACGCATTTAGCAAAAAGTTGTTATTTTGGCATTACAAACAGACACTTCAGTTTTCTTTATTTGTATAGATTTTGATGTAACGCCTACCCCATTTCGATTCGAGTATTGCCTGCCTACATACCTAGTACAATTTTCTGTTTGTAAGCACCAAGTAAGGATTCGAGACTTATGTATTACCCGTTAGAATATATCTATAAGTGTCGTATGCAAAATATAGTAATAAAACCAGCATTAATTAGGTATAATTATGTAGATTATTTATTAATTTTCCTACAACAATGGAATGTTTACTTCTGATTTTTAGTTTCTAAATTAACTAAATAATAATTTACACGAAAGGTTCCGTACCATCGTACAATATTTAAAAAAAAAGTATTCAGCTTAATAAAAGCGTATTAAAAACACGTTTCTTGTAAATCCCACAAAGTTTTCACAGGTGTTTATAGGTTCATTCATTTAAAAAAAACGTTCTTTATTAGAAATTCAGTAAGTTTTTGGAGGATGAGTTCAATATTTCCCAAGCAAAATTACATTTTCTGCACTTGGTCGTTTTTTTTTTAGTCAAGTATAATGCCACGTTTCGTAGGTTTAATATTGTTATATCATTATAACAATATCATCAAAACCAGAAACTGAGAACTGAAGTTGGTATACATATCATGTACGCATATTATGTAGGCCTATTACGTATAAACGGACTGCCTCGTTGGTCTAGTGGTTGCAAGCGCTACTGCTAAGCATGAGGTCCTGAGTTCGATTCCCAGGTCGGGCAAAGTGTTATTGGGTTTTTCTATCTGGAATTTCTCAGTAGCAGTCCGGAGTCTGGATTTGTGCCCGGTAGATGGCAATAGGCTCGCCCCCTATTTCATAGGACTTAAACATAACTGGCGAAATGTGGGTGTACCATAATAGGTACACCTCTGCCTAACCCTTCGGGGAAACAAGGCGTGATGTTATGTTATGTATTACGTATAAACTAAACTACGAGTAGATCAACACGTACCCTTACCCACCAGTCAGTCACTTTTACCTACATATCGCAGTATCTTCAGGGAAAACCGACATTGCCCGTTGTACTGAAATAGTCACCATTAATGTAGGTATGTAAACTTACTCTTAGTGGTGTAGCGAGTTACGTGACTTATATTGACCAGTGGTGCTATTCTGGAAGGAATAGAAGATTGTGGAACCGTGAAAATTTAGGTGAAGTGAGCGTGATGTGAACTGTCATCCCACCTTACTCTACTAGGGATTGAGCTCACTTCAAACTCACTTCACCTAAGTGCTCACGGTGTGATGTTTACAGAATAGATCGGCAGGAGGTGAGATTATATTGATCACAAGTTTAGGCTTATCTATAAATTAAAGTCGCTTTTTGGAGCCGTCTGTGTGACCGCGTTGTTCTTCTAACTACGCAAATGATCCTGATACGGTTTTCAACATCATTTAGAGAATGTATTCCGGAAAGTTTACATGAATATTAAACTTAGCAGGGGCGGGTCGCTAGTATTGATATAACAAAACAATAAATGAAATAACATAAGCATGACCAAGGGTTTGTTTTTCGTTTCAAGCGTAAAGGCTCCTGCAAACAGGCGCGACACACGACGCGAATCCTTGTTGCGCCTATTTGTTGGAGCCTTAAAACAATTTTTACCTACAGATAGTCTTTATTTAAAGTGTTTATTTATCAAATAAATATTTTATTGTTCTTAATTGTAGCAGTAAGTAAGATGACTAATTGATTTACCTACATGTTTATTGGCGGAAATTAAACTACCAACAAGTTTTTGTGTTATTTACGGTGATCGGAATAGGTAGAGCTAATTTGCCTAAACTTCGAGGAAGGAAGTAAGAGTGGATAATACCTCTTCAAAATCCCGGAATAATTTTAATGACGTTTAAATCCCGGGATTTAAAAACTACGAATAATTATTTATTGGACTTTATTTGTAGTTACAAATTATTGATTTGAAAAATCATAACATTTTTTAGGGTTATACACACACACACACACATTTATATATGTAATTTTATGGTGTACATAGCTAAGAGTATTCTATCTATCTATAAATAAAGTCCAATAAATAATTTGTGGTTTTTAAATCCCGAGATTTAAACGTTATTAAAATTATTCCGAGATTTTTTTTTATCCACTCTATGTTACTTCCTTCCCCGAAGTTTGGGCAAATTAGCTCTACCTATTCCGATCACTGGTTATTTATTATGGAAATACATAACCACGTGGCGCTAATGGCACGAGTTTGTTTGACCAATATGGCGACCAATAAATTATATATCTACGTGACATTTCGCAATCACAACCATGGTGGCTCGTGGCTAAATAATGACAGTCGCACGGGTCGATCTTCAAGGTTAAGCAACGCTTACCGAGGTCGGACCATGGATAGGTTAGCATCCATTACATACCGAGACACCTCCATGCCTCGGAAAGCACGTTAAGCCGTTGCTCCCGGTTGTCATTTGTAAATCTTTGACAGTCGTTACAGGTCGTCAGAGGCCCGAAAATCTGACAATCAGTCTTACCAAGGCGTATCGTATTACCCAGTAACTGGGCTGTGGAGGTCAGATAGGCAGTCGCTCCATGTAAAATACATTCAGCTGCATCCGGTTAGACTGGAAGCCGACCCCAACATAGTTGGAAAAAGGCTCGGCAGATGACGCTTACGATGGCACGAGTTTTTGTGACAAATATTGTAACCAATCTCTACGTGACATTTCGCAGACACAACCATGATTTGTAATTGATTGGTTTGTAAGTGTCATTAATAAAGTGATTAAAACCAAATACGTAAACTATATACTTACCTTCCTATAAAATATAGACGACAGACAATAACTCAGTTTATTTCCTGCATACCGAACATAAACAGCAAGTGTATAATTATTAGGTGTGTCTCGTTTATATAGGTATTACATACATTATGTATGGTCACAATAAACAACCAAGATGTGATGGCAAATAGCCCACGATGACGTACGTAGGTACTGTCAACACGATAATTGTATGGGCGATGGTGAGCCGTTAGCTTCGGAGACAGATGAATAAAAATAAATAAACAAATAAATTCTTTACTTCACCAAAACCCCCCAACAGTATCCTTATGACTAACACTTAAAGGGCTCAATACAATGGTTTTTAGAAGCGTCACGTTGTATAGTACATCCAGGGAAACAAGTTTTCGCCATGAGATCTGGAGGCAAAAGTCCTCGCGCACATGTGGGAGTGGCGCGAGGAGGCAAAACGCCGGGGCGTAACTCCGCTGCCGCGAGAAATCGTGGCACGGTGGACAGAGCTCTGGCAGGATCTTATGGCGGCATGGAGAGTACGATTGTCGCAACCCAGCGCTGGGCACGCCACAATTGCGGCGATAAGTCCCTCTTTGAGGAGTGGCTGGAGAGGCGCCACGGCATCCTCACCTTCCGCCTGACGCAGGTCCTCACCGGACACGGGTGCTTCGGGAGGTACCTGTTCCGGATAAGGCGGGAGGAAATGCCCGGGTGTCACCACTGTGTGGATCGCCCGGAGGACACGGGGGAGCATACGGTGGAGGTCTGCCCGGCTTGGGCGGAGCACCGCCGTGTCCTCGCGGAAGCGATCGGCGGCAGCGATCTCTCGCGTCCGGCCCTGGTCCAGGCCATGGTACGGAGCGAGAGTACATAGGAAGCCATTACCTCCTTCTGCGAAGCAGTAATGCTCGCGAAGGAGGAGGCGGGACGCGTGAGGGAGAGGCAAGCTTTGCGCCCTCATGCCCCTAGTCACCGCAGGAGACGCCCTGGGCGGCGGGAATTGGCAGCCGATTCCCGGCCACCGTAGGCGCGGGCTTGCAGACGGCAAACAATGGGTAGCTCACCGTCCGGTAAGGACAAGGCCCGAGTCGACGACGCGTTGTGTTCCACGCGCGCCTCAAAGCGATGTCAGCATCATTGAAGGGGTCCGCTACGGCCGATGCCAGCCAGGGTTGCGGGATGTTCGAAAGAGTTACCGTGGCCCTGGCACAGGCAACAGAAGGAACACGGGTGGGTTTAAGTCTGTAAAAGTCTGACACGCCCTCCCGCTCCGTCCAGAGCGGGAGAAATCATTTGATGATTTCCCATCCACAAGAAAAAGTAGGGAAAATGGAAAAAGAACGCTGGTCAGAACCTCTCTAAAATCGACGACCGAAAACATATTTTAAAATTATTTAATATTATTATATAATTATTTATTATAATTTTTTTTTTTTTTTTTGATATTTCTCGGGACCCCAGGGTCCCGGACCTTTAGAAGGCATATGAGGGGCCGAAGCCAACTCGCAGAGGCCCGTTACACGCTTTCAATGGAAATGAGGCACTAACCGACGATTATCCCTGTGCGTACTATGCAAGTGCACCCAAGGACAACCCCCGGATGGTGTAGGACTATTGCAGAATATGGAGACAAAAAAAAAAAATTGGGCTATGGGTTTGGATGGCTAAAGTGGACTGGTTATCTAAAACTATGGAAGGACTATGGCCCCTGCCTGACCAATGTGTGATAAATACAATTCACGGATAAAATGGCAGGGGGTGACTTGCACACTCAACAATGGGCCCCCGGAAACGGTCGCTAGCACATAGTGTCGTAGCGACAAGGGGGCAACATGTCTTGAGGTGCTTAAGAGGAGTGGAGAGGTATTCCACGGCTATCAGGACAATCCCGGAAGTACGGTCAAGATCCCTACCAGCATCTTACTGGACTACTTCCTTCCTCCGAGCATGTTTGCTCTTGCGAATCTCTACTCAAGCCAGCCAATAAAGGCAAGAATGAGGTGGGAGGTCAGTTCTCGTCAGTGTTCACTCCAGCCGGCCAATAAAGGCAAGCCAGAGATGAGGAACATGACTTCTCCCGGGAGATAGGGTACGTGGGGTCGCTACTGCCCAGCAGCTCGCCACATGCTGCCCTGCGGGTTTCTGTATCTCTCTTGGTCTGGCTCCTCACCCTAGACCTGTTCCGGCAAAGTAACCTCTACCGGCACAGACCTAGAGTTCGAAGCGCGCAAGCCCCACCACGACGTCAACGTAGAGATACGGCGATGGGGTTATTATTATTATTATTATACGGTTTTACCTACAATAATAACTAGGTATCTACACAGACAGCTAAAAAAAGCTGTAGCTGTGTCTGACGCTTTCTGACAGAAATAAAAAACAATTAATTAATTTCTAGGTATTCAAGAACAGTTTTTGTTAAGTCTTCCATCATTAGGATATTTTGCTTTCTGTACAAAATTGCGCATGAGTGACCACAACGTCCTTACTGACGTCAATCAAAGTTTCATCAAATCAAAAGTTTTTCAAAAAATAAATTACACTCGCGCCAATATCAGTCAACTCGCAGACTGATTTATTAGCACACATCTTTACGTTGATAAAATAAAAACAGCGTTTAGCGCCTAGCTCCTACACTATACCATAGACTATAAAGCATAGAATGAGTTCTACATTCCTTTGCGTTCTGCACACATGAATTAACCATAGTGTTACGTAACGAGGCCTTGGTTGACCGCAGCTGGACTGAGTAGGTAGGTAGTAGGTACTATCAAGGACTTTGACATTTTTTTTTTAAATGGAACTTCTTAGGCGGCGATTCGAAGGACGCGGCACGTTTAAGCACATATTAGGACGCATCACGATTAGGCACATAATTTAGCCGTGAAAGCGTAACAAACAAACATACAAAAATCAATATTTTTCTCTTTATCGAAATCCCATCGGGTAAGGCACACGGTTTCGACATTAGAATCGTTCTCAGACCTGGTTCTGGGAACGATTCTAATGTTGAAAATATAGTTTTTAGTATTTTTGTCTGTTTGACTGAATGTATGTTTCAGCATCTCGCAAATACTACCGAATAGATGTTCATACTTTTCACAGATATTCCCTATACGTCTGCACCCTAATTGCGTAACACACTTACACTAGGAATCGGTTTCATTTTGACAGTTCAACAACATTCATTGCGTTATTTACGTTATTGAGCAGACAAATTTTTCAAACATACGAAGCAATGGATTAGCAATATGCATCAAAATCATTCAGATTGAATTGCATGGTTTTAAGTCCCCTCATTATACACCCGAATATCTACGTATGTAGTAATCTATAAATCTAGTCACTTACAAATCTTCTAAGAGGAATTGTATGGTATGATATAAAAATGCGTTTAATAGATGTAATCGGAACGTTTAGGTAAACCATAGAACATAACTAAGCAATATTCTATTGTTCATTCGATTTGTCTATTGTCATGTAGACAATCATATTTAAGGTGAATAACATCGTATTTGTTTACATGAATCAGAATTTTGTTTTTAAATGTTGAGATTTCTTTAGATGATCAATCTACAAAATATGTGTAGTACTTTAGCCTCTTTGGTAGTTTAATACACTTAACATCTAATTGATTAAATATTCCTACAACTCATTAGCGGTGAAAAATATACAGGGTCAAATTAAATTAGCTAGCGAAACTCCACAGACGTCGACGATATATAAATATGACAAAATAAAAGTAAAAAAGATTTGATTTTTTTTTTTGGGTGTATGACCCCTGGTAGTATTGTGACTTGAAGTGCGAGTTGATAAAATCTGTTTTATCGTGTTGAAATATCGATACCCATCACGTCTGCGAAGCTTACACAAAAAAAAAAAAAAAAAAACTGATACTTATTTTAAGTGTCAACCCTACCGGCGAACAAAAAAAAAACAGAAACAATCACAAAACAAACAAAACCCCGTCAAACAACCGTCTAAACAGTGTTCAGACGGTGCAACTTCTGTGCAAGTCATGGTTGCTTCAATTTTATGGCATGCCACAACAGGCAAGAAATTTGCATCGTGTAAAGTGCAGGTCTACTGGTCCACACCGGCCGCAACGCTCGCACGGCACGCAATGGGTTTTGGTTTGTTGGTACGAGGAAATGAACCAAGCGCTCGGTGCGGGCGGTACCGATATTGGACGCAGTGCTGTGTGAATTCATACAAAGCAAACCAAAATCGGACCAGTGGACGTTCACCTTAAATGGGGCTTTAGTCAGTCATTTCATATTTATCATTCGAAACAACTGTTTCGCTATATCGACTGTCTGATGTCAAAACAATTGAATGCGTTCTTTCAATAATACAAAAGTCATCTGACAAGAGTTGCAACACTCTTTTCACAACTCTTACAAAAGCTTGTTTGTGTAACTATGTAAAAGGAAATTGAGTTTTTTAGTCCTACATTGTAGTTAAATTATTATAGTGTAAGTAGTACATTATTTGTATGAATGGGTGCAGTCGAGTGCGGGACTAATTATAGCAATTCTGTGACCCCGCGATAACCTTTGCAAGGCGAGTGGCAAGCTTGCAAACACGGCCGGCGTTTGTACAGCAGGGTTAGATTATCTACACTCAAAGACTTTTGGATGTAGCAGGAACAATTTTATTTGTGTCTTCACACCTAGGTAGGTACATAAATACTTAAGATTAACTTGTCAACGAGCGTTTACGACGTACGGCTTTTCATATAAACTTTCAAGTCTTTGTTTTTCGAAATGAATGAACCGATTTTAATGAAACTTCATACGTATAAGGGGGATATACATAGGTTTAAAAAGTTAGTTACGAACATTTTCGAAAAATAGTGTTACAGCTAAATTTAAAAAGAAAAAAAAATAAATTTTCTATAGAAACAGAGATTTACAATTATCTTTTTTTAAATAAGACTTTTATAGTCTTCAATCAATATAAAACAATTTTACTATATGTCATCTTTCGAACTTATTCTACTATAAAATCTCATGACGTGTCTTAATGGCCAGTTGTAATTCCGATGAAGGTTTCATGCTGAAGGCAGGCTCGATTAAAGCCTCTACAGTACTATACTATAGGTACACCTCTGCCTCACCCTTCGGGGACACAAGGCGTGATGTTATGTTATGTGTTGAAATTAGCAATCCTGGAACGGCCACTTAATAATCAAAATTCATGATTTGCGAGATGGTACCTACTTCATTGCGTTTCGCTCGAAAATGACAAGTGTAACGAAAACTGTTAAAATACAGGAGGTAGGTACACACGGCTACATGTAAAGCTATACATTTCCAGTACAAGCAGACCTCTCATTGTACGGAAATCCTATATAATGCGAGATCAGCTTATACTGGAATGTAAAGCTTAATTAATAACCTACCCAACAATTTGTTTATGGTGGTGTAAATGGTGTCGCTGTCATCGCTGCATTGCGTCTTGTCATCAGTGTCAAATCTACTTAGGTACCTACCCAGCGTTGACACCCTTATACAAGATATAATACTAAAATACTTGTTTACAACAAGTATTGTGAACACACAAAAACATATATCATACATGTATTGACTTTGTTCGCATTTTAGTTTTAGGTGTAAACGATAAACGAATACGGTAGACACAACATCTAGAATACTTGTTTCTTTATGTAAATGGGGGTTAGAGGTGCACTAAGAACGGATTTCCCAAAATTGCACTAATTTACCGGGTCAAATACACGGTTGAATGAGGTAACAACTTGTCTCATACAAAAAATGATCCGTCACGCAGCTCGCCCCTTAAGGGTCAAGTCGTGAGTAAGTACCTCGTGAGACGGCAGTGATAACCTATGGTGCAAAATGAATGAATGAGTCTGCTCATCGATACTTTGTAAATATTGATGCAATTTCTTTCTGAATCAACCTGTGAGTCACGCTAATCTGCTTGTCATTGAAATTAAGACTGAAAGGGCTGATAAAAGAAAATATTGACATTTTATTAAGTTTTGTTACACATATAAGTACCTAAATCACGAATAGTCATTATTGAACGCCACTCAGAAGAGATTGCGATAAAAAAATACAGTCAGTCTTTAATTAGAATTTCTTTTTTCCTTACGGATTTTATCTTTGCATTTGAATGAACACTGATGATGTATTGCATCATCATCTTAGGTTGACGCTATAGAGTGGGCAATTTGCCAGTTCTTTAAAAAGTTATTGCGGGCTTAGACGCTACCCCAAGCAAAACCTTGTGATAGTGCGTTATTTAGAGGCTATTAACTATAAATGAACTACATATATCTAAAATCACATTATTAATATTCGATATCCTATCATCACTTTTTTTTAATGTGTTATACATTTTTAATACACTTAGAATCTCCTTGTAAACATAACATAACATCGCATAACATCACGCCTTGTTTCCCCGAAGGGTTAGGCAGAGGTGTACCTATAGTACCCACATTTCGCCAGTTATGTTTTAGTCCCATGTAATAAGGGGCGAGCCAATTGCCATCTACTGGGCACAAATCCAGACTCCGGGCTGCTACTAAGAAATTCCAGATAGAAAAATCAATAACACTTTGCCCGACCTGGGAATTGAACCCAGGACCTCATGCTCAGCAGTAGCGCTTGCGACCACTAGACCAACGAGGCAGTCTCCTTGTAAAAATTACTGAAATTATTGTTTGAATGCATCTTTTGCTAAAGGTAGGTTCTATTAATTTGAGGATTACACTAATGGACATATGTATAATTAAAAAAATCGAAATAAATCAAGTTTTATTTTATTTCAAAAGATCCCTTTTCTTTTTTATTAAAATAATTCAATAAATTGTGTAAATTCTGTGATAAATGGGCGAGCGCGACAGTGTCCATTGTCCATTGTCCGTGTCCGTGTCCGTTGAGCGTCCTTTATCGTTCGGTCGGGGAAGCGCCTTAAGTATTGTTTTGTCATTTTTGTGCCCATACTAAGGTCCATAAAAAGAAAAACCCATTGGCCAAAAACACTTGCACAAAAAATTATTATTAGGTATAGTGAATATTTTATTATTATTCACATTAAGCAGTTCAAGATTTATTAATAGCATATAAGCATTATTATATTCCTATATTTAATATACGTCATCGTTTTTATATTTTCTATAGAATTCGTGAATCTATTTACATAAGTAGTGTTGATGAATTATGGGTGTCAATACTTACATAACGTTATTTATTTTAAATTAATATTTACGATGGTCAAACCACCTTAGACAAATAAATAGTAGGCTTTTGGAAACTACATTGTGATGGATGATAAAATGGAACTTTAGCCTTCTACGGAAAAACTACCAAAGCAATAGGACCTTACCAACAGCAATACCTACGAGTCAGAAATATGTACCATCGCGGACATTTGCTGTGAACCACCTTTCAACCTTATCACCTTAGCAATAAGGTCGAAAAGTGGTTTGCCGTAAATGTCCGCGATGGTACCTAATAAGATGCTCAAAGATAATAAATAAGTCTATTGTACAGCCTATTGTCTAATAGCCTGTTTACAGACGAGTCCTGGAGTGGAGACCGCGTATCGGCAAGCGTAGTGTGGGACGCCCCCCAGCTAGTTAGACCGACGACCTGGACAGACTGGGTGTTGTGGCGCAGTATGGGAGAGGCCACTATCCAGCAGTGGACTGCGATAGGCTGAGTTGATTGTTGAGACTGTAAGTATTATTTCTGCTGAGTGGGCAAGGGTTTGTAATCAAATCACTCATATATCCTTTTTTGTAAACACTTAAAATTGTCAGATGTGAGTGGAAACGCCGGGAGGGGACGCCCTAGGAAGACATTGATGATGTTATTCAGAAAGGTCAGGTGCGTAGTACTCGCAACCGGCGTGCGTGTATGACCAGATGCATAAACGTAAACGAGGCAAAAGGAGTATGTAAGGATCGTAGCAGGTGGGGTTTTGTCGTTTCTGACTCCCCTATGGCAAGAAGGCGTGAGTTTATGTAAGTACATTGTCATTTAAAATTTTGTTTGTAATATTGTTATCTGGATGCGAAAGGCGGAGGACAGGGTGTTATGGCACAGACTGGGAAAGGCCTATGTCCAGCTGTGGACTGCGATAGGCTGAGTTGATTGATTGATTGTTATCTATGTTTTAGGATATAATTTAGCGTTAATAGCTTGTCATTTCATTTTAACACTTACTGAATTGTAATTTCCAGGTAGGCTTACCTATTTGATATGATATTTGTACTTTTCTGTTACCACCTAAATTGTAATTTCGGATACCCTACCTAACATGTTTCTTAGAACACCTGTTTTTACAACTATGTTTAACAAATAAAATCTTTGACTTTGACCTGCTTAGTGAGTACATTACCTACATTATTTTTTCAATAATGGTCATTTTTTATCTGCACATGAATGTGTGTAGGTACTAGATCTCTACTGCAGAAGATACTGAATATGTAGAAAGTATTGATGTCAATGCCAATTTGCTAATACCTCTAAATTTTCCTGTAGAGTCATTAACATGGCCATTTTATTCATCTTTACTTACATAGCAGTATGGTAAAATCCACGTTTATATTTCCTTACTTAATTTGTCAAACAGTTATATTAATTCACACAGACATTTTGCATAAATTATTGAGATAGGTATTTTAAGCGGAGACAACAGTTCGGGTGCGTTTCCACTGACGCGGAGCTGGGCGGAGCGGAGAGGAGTGCAACTGTAGAGTTTTGTTTGACGTGCAATGTCGATGATGTGTGAAGCTTATGACATAATATCGTAAACTAAAATACAGCCGCGCAAGTCCTGTCCTGACAAGTCTACCCCCTGCCACCGCGCCTCACCGCCCCGCTACCCTCTGTTCGCTGCCCTCCGCTCGACACCACCGCCCTGCTCGACTCCGTTCTGTCTGGCTCGGGGCCGCGTGTTCATGTATTTTATTTGAAAGTCCGCGCAGCTCCGCTACGATCCACTTACGCTGTTTCGACTGACGCGGAGTGGAGATTTCGAGGACTGTGATTGATCAATTCACGGTCCGCTCCTCTCCACTCCGCCCAGCTCCGCTTCAGTGGAAACGCACCCTCCGACAATTCTTTTGTGTTGACCTGCTCGCCACTTAGTCTGTATGCCAATATTTATTTATATCACACATAACAGCAATAACATCATCATCTGCCTAGCCTTTTTCCAATCCCAGGTATGTTGGGGTCGGCTTCCAGTCTAACCGGATGCGGCTGAATACCAGTTTTTTACATGGAGCAACTGCCTATCTGACCTCCACATCCTAGTTACTGGGTTGTTAACAGCAGTAACATAAATTAAATAAATTACTTTAGTATAAAACTAGCTTGTTTTAGTGCTCTTTCTAAGACTAGGGACAAGTATGAGTAACATTAATTCGTGGCCATAACTGCCCCATCGTATCATTTTTATTTTTCTGTACTTTAAAGTGCCATTATGGGTATAACGTTCCCACTGCTGGGAAACAGGGTTCCCGTTCCCACTGCTGGGACACAGGGCTCCTCTCTGTGAAAGGTAGTGGGCCATAATCCACCTCGCGGGACCAGGGCGGATTGGTAGATGTCACAATATGTTTTCGAATTTTTGGTTCTAGGAGATGCCGGTTTCCTCACGATGATTTTCTTCACGGTTTTGAGAGCAATGGTCATGAAATAATTTACATAAAGTAAAGTGTCTGTCCAGGTTTGAACCTTCAGTCGCGCCAATTCTACTACTTATTCTACCACTACTCAGGTGTTTACATACTTATCTGGGCAAACGCACCCGTCTGCGACGTTGTCACGATCACTGGAATAGCGCTTGCAAAATTTCGCTGTTTTTCTGCTGAGCTTTTGTCCCTAGGCTTAGGTACTTACTTTTAACTTCTACTAAGGAAAGAAGTCAAGGACCTCACAACTCATCATTCTTGTAACAATACCTGCCATATCATCAAAGAATCGTGATCCCTTGGACATAGAACTTTGAACCGCAATTTGTTTATTTTTCAGAGATGCAGCGGTCTCACGATTGACCTCGGGATGCAAGATGTATGAGCAAATGTTACGAACATGATTCGTATATAATTGCATTTACGGTTTGATCAATAATTAAGATAAATGCTTTGTTTCTGCATTTTATTTTAAGGCGCGTTTAGACTGAACGACTATAGAAACCTAAAATTTAGTTAAATCATTGGGGATAGCCTTGGCCTACCACAATGATGCTGGCTGACAGTAAGTTATAGAGCAAACATTCTTGCTTTCTAGTAAATACGCCTAAATGTGATGATTTGACGATTTGAGTCGAGAATCAGGCGATTTGACTTTGAGACGGAGCGACGATTTTCGCAGGGTGACTGGTAGCAGCTGGATGAGAGTTGCTGAGAATCGAGCTGAATGACGCGCAATTGGATAGGCCTATGTCCAGCAGTGGGCTGCTATAGGCTGATGATGATGATGAGCTAAATCAGTGCGATTTTCGTTTAGATGCTGTAGTCAGAATGAAGAGTAATTCAAATGCAGTTGTGTCGAACATCTGCATTTGAATTGCTCTTAAACAACATCGCCCATATGTGCCACGACTGCCTGAAAAGTAGGTACAAGGTATTCCTATGCGAGATTTGAAGGTGGTTCCGATTCAGTTGCGCTATTACTGCCGCCTCTGGAACCCCTTTTGATGCGAATTACATTAAATACATTGCATCTTATAAAACACTACCTACCATACGCTTCTTGTCCATCAATCTAAACGTGCCTTAAGAAATTTGCTATGGGTGAGGCAAAAATCACGTATAAACTTAAGTTTTTGGATTTGTATGGTGTAACATAATATTATGGGTTTCGCAATTCAATCACTGAGTACTCACCTACCACCAGTACTGCGGTGGGAACCTTATTGAAGTTAGCAACCTTCAATCAACCAATTGGTTTTCCAATTGGATTGGATACCATAATTGTGATCACGAGGTGTTCTGGCGCAAGTCGCCACTTGGGTGGTGAAAGTTGACCCATCTCAGCCAATATAGGCCTTGTCCAGTGTTGGGCTGCGAAATGGTAGTAATTGATTGATAACCTTTGTAATATGTCGTCTAATTAATTTCTATCTGTAGGTATCTAAAAGGTGACTAGGACACTACCGGAGAAATGAATGTTATTCAACTGCGTGATTGGTGATATCAATTTATCAAACAAGATGATGGCAATCTGTATGTAAATGAAGTCTAAAGTCACAATAAAGGCTCTTGCAAACAGGCGCGATTCGCATCGCGAGTCGCGCCTCTGTGAAGGAGCCTTCCGCCTATCGCAGTCCACTGTTGGAACTGCGCAAAGCATTTGCGCTACAACAACTGGCTCACCAGCCCGTAATCCGTAATCGTTGCAAAAATAAGAATAATGTTATAATGATTATATCATTTTACCTACCTAAGTATTACCGAAGTTCTTGATCATAGTTGTTTGATGTTTTTATTTTAACCTTTTGGCTCTACTTTTTACAATGAGCTGTACTTAAACTATAGAAGAATACGAACATAAATCAATATCGCTCACCTCCCATAGCAAGTGGCGTGATAATTTATAGCCTAAACTGACCAGAGTCATAGGGAATACCTATGCAAAATTTGAACAAAATCTATCCGGTAGTATTTGCGTGATGCTGAGACAAACAGACGAAAATGAAAAAAATATATTATATTTTCATCATTAGAGTTGTACCCATAACTCGTAAAAATTACTCACAAAATAAACAATGTAGATACAGTTTTGACTTCGCTACGATTTTATTATAAGTAATAACAGTAATCTCTGCTTATTAGTTCGGGAAAAGGTCCTTTTATCAACATCACCAGATCATCACCTAATTAGTACTCTAGCAATTACCTTGCGCCGTCATACATTAGACTGTCGTTCCAGGCCGTTTTTCCTTCTACCGTAAGCCTTTTCATAGTCAAACAGACTAGCAATGAGTCATAGACCGTCTCTGCAAGAGGTCCTTGACTTTATCTTTAAAGCCACGAATTAACTTGTACAGTATAGGTACAACTGTCTTTTTACCTTGTAACTTGTAAGGTAACAGGTCTAATGACTCATCAGTCTTTTGTTTGTCTAGGTTTTTTTATTTAGAACTGTGTTAATGTTCTTTATTATGTAATAGAGACACAAGGATAAAGTGGTTTCCACGTAGGAAAACTTAACGGTCCATAATATGTATAAGTATAATTCTTGATTTGATTTCCGAGCATAGTCGTTACGGGTAGTTAGAAGCCCGAAAGTCTGACAACCAGTCTTACCAAGGAGTATCGTTTTACCCAGTACCCAGATTGTGAAGGTCAGATAGGCAGTCTTTATAAAAATAATTATTTATTTCGAGCAACGAGACTCATAGTGTTAGTAATTATATAGTTACAAACTACGTTAGTAATACAATAACAAAGACAAAACCAAAACCAAAAACAGAAACAGATTGTGTAAAATATTGGTATTCAGCTGCATTTACGGGGTAATTGCGTAATACCTTTACAATGGCAATGTCTTTCATTTTTCAGTTTAACACCATTCATTGCTTTATTTAGATTTTTGACCAGACGAATTTCTCAAACATCAATAAATCTGCCTAGCCTTTTCCCAACTATGTTGGGGTCGGCTTCCAGTCTAACCGGATGCAGCTGAATACGAGTATTTTACATGGAGCGACTGCCTATCTGACCTCCACAACCCAGTAAGTGAGTAATACGATACCCCTTGGTAAGACTAGTTGTCAGACTTTCGGGCTTCTGACGACCCGTAACGACTGTCAAAGATCTACGAATAACAGTCGGAACCAACGGCTCAATGTGCTTTCTGAGGCATGGAGGAGTCTCGATATCTAAAGATGGTCACCCATCCACGGACAACACCGGCAAGCGTAGCTTAACCTGATGGATCGACCCGTGCGGCTGTTATTACTTAGCCACGAGCTCCTCCGAATTTCTCAAACATATGGATTAGTAATTTCCTACAAAATCTTACAGATTGTGATTGAAAACTATGTTACGAGACTCCAAAATAGTTGGAAAAATGCTAAGCAGAACAATTAGGTATGAGTGTTGCCGCACACTATTCATCTGTGACTTTCACGATGGAACTAAGTTTTATCTTAATGACTTTGAAACGTACTTTATATTCATAATAATATCTAAAAATAGCATTAATCAGTTACATTCCCATTACAGTCCCATTGATAATCTTTCCATCACTACCTCTCCTACTGATCAGTCTACACAGACATACACACACACACACACACACACACACATTTCATAGTCACACAGTCATTCATAGATTTATTGTAAACACTCGGTAATTATGACATTACGCTGATAGGCACTTTATTATGGTAATGCCAGGTGCACATTAAATGCCCTGAGGTCAGTGTGACTCACCTATGTTTATGCACGCAAGTGTACTATGGTCCGTGGTGTGCATGGCAGTTGACACAGGGTGGCTGGTCAGGGTATGTTTCAATTAGACATTTGTTTGTGTTCAGGTGTTTTTCAGTGCATTACTTAAAGTGTGTGCATCACAGGCTGTGTGCTCAGGGCGTAATATCATAAATTCAAATTAAAATATTTTATTGCAGACCAAGGGATCCATGTAGTGTTAGTATGAACTTAGCCTATGTTAGTAAACACAATAACTTAAAAATCAATAATTATAACATTAATTGGCTACACGAACATGTGCACGCACATGTCTGCCAGCCCAGTGCCTGATAAACGGTCCATCAACCTTGTCCGCCAGTGTAGGTAAAATACTGTTAGGACTACCCCTGAATCGCTGCAACATCGATGCACACCGTTTGCGCATGATGGCATGAAATCAGTTGGTTATAAAGTATTGCTAACTGAACAAGTTATGAGGAAATTCCTTACCGTAGGTACTTGTAATCGTGACAGGAGCTCGTGGCTAAGTAATAACAGCCGCACGGATCGATCCATCAGGTTAAGCTACGCTTGCCGGGGTTGGTTCGTGGATGGGTGACCATCTTTACATACCGAGACACCTCCGTGCCTCGTAAAGCACTTTAAGCCGTTGGTCCCGGCTATCATTCGTGAATCTTTGAAAGTCGTTACGGCTCGTCAGAAGTCCGAAAGTCTGACAACCAGTCTTACCAAGGTGTATCGTATTACCCAGTTACTGGGTTGTGGAAGTCAGATAGGCAGTCGATCCATGTAAAATACTGGTATTCAGCTGTGTCCGGTTAGACTGGGACCGACTTGTACTTGTATTCGTACCATAGGTAACTGTAACCGTAATATTTGAAGGCTGGGCCTTAAAGTTGATGTTCGAAAGAGTTACCGTGGCCCCGGCACAGGCAACTGAAGGAACACGAGTGGGTTTTAGTCAGTAAAAGTCTGATACACCCTCCCGCTCCGCCCAGAGTGGGAGAAGTCGTTTGATGATTTACCACCCAAAAAAAGGGCCTTAAAGTTACAAGGTGGACTCTAGTATGGCGTAGGTCCCTAAAATCAGTGGCTTAAAGCTCAATTTCACTCTATTTTTTACTACGACGATCGAACTTTCTCAACCGAGGAAAATAGTATGTTTTTATAACCACAATATTAGGCAATAGTGTGAGACCTTTAGCTAAGTGAAGCAACCGTTCTCATCACACAATAACAGATTATCTTTCATACAAACCCATGTAAGAGGTACTCTTCAGAAAGCTCGCAAAGATTCTTATCCAATAAACTGTAGCATTTAAAAATTCAAATATGGAACTCTAGAGCCGCCCATGCATTGCGCAGACGCACACAACATGGCGTCAACGTAAACTTGTCAGCTGCATAATATACAGTTCGAGAAAGTGTTACGTCACTTGTGACCTTTTATATTTCGTCGCCCACTTGTCTAATGTAAACTGAATACAGCATCCCACTTTTACCATTTTGAGTGATTTACAATACATACAAAAATTTACCTTCAAGTATAGTTAATAAGGTTGGAAGTTCATTACAGAGAGCACATTTTGTGCAACATCTTTTTCACGCAAGTTTAAACCTTCAATATTACAAAATAAGGTTGGAATTACTTTGATAGTTGCCGGTATACTGAGCCGTGCTTGTAAGCTCTGTTTGATCAGTTTAATGCGATGTGTCAACTTTTAAATTCACGAATTTACTATCGGTCGGCATGTTACAATCAGGTAGGTACGTTTTGGGTTCTTAAGCCTTGTCTATGTAATATTGTTTAAGCTTCCACTTAGGTGCGGTAATAAGGCTTATTTATATCAACGAGTAGGTGATATCGTCGTTTGATACTGCAAAATGCCATAATGTCAAACAATATTGAAATTCATATGACATTTTGCAGTATCAACGACATAATGATTATTGATGAGTAATGAGACAATAGTTATTTATGCTACAAGTGTGGAAGGTAGGTGATTTCCGGCGAGTGTATAAGTCGACACGAGTCGGAAATCATCTTACACACGTGTATCATACAACGATTTACTATGCATTGTGCGAGGAAATAAATTATATTAAGATTTACACAGATCGACATCGAACTAAGCAAGAAATTAGTAAAATGGCGGGCTTATTTTAAATACATGCGCGTTTAGCATATCTACTACTGTGCATGTGCAAATAGCTGC
Organism: Fissipunctia ypsillon; assembly: GCA_947568875.1. Classification (NCBI taxonomy): domain Eukaryota; kingdom Metazoa; phylum Arthropoda; class Insecta; order Lepidoptera; family Noctuidae; genus Fissipunctia; species Fissipunctia ypsillon. The sequence goes on along the minus strand of OX387660.1, from coordinate 15,940,724 downwards.
CACGTCGTAAAGCAAAAAGGCACGAGCAAAATATACGTTCAGCCAAACATATTTAATGAATATTTAAAATTAATTTATTGATCTAAAGTAATTAATAGCTCGTTTAATGAAGTATTAGTTTTATTGTACCTGATAAATTAATGATAATCAGTACTTGATTATTTTGTAAAACTTTACTCAAATAATATAAACTCTTTGCATCGGGCTAATGAGTACCTACTAATGACGGAGTTAAAAATTTAAAAAAAACTGAAAGTAAAAAGCACTAGTGCGAAAAAGTGGTACTTTCCGCACGATTTGGCTGCTTGGAAAACGCTCTTTTCGAGCACACGCATTGTAAAGTATCTTATGGTATGTGTAATTCTAGTAGGTACTTATTAAATAACAACAATATTGATATTATGGTAAACTCGAGTATTATTCAATGACTAGAGTGAAAAGATACTAGATTATTTACAGTAGCTATGTAATGGCTCGTGAACCTTCTTCAAATAGGGATAGGGTTTTACTCCAATAACTTCTGTCTATTTCTTCTTGCCGTGCTCTAGTAACGCTTCGTTAATATCATCATCGGCCTTTTCCCAACTATGTTGGGGTCGGCTTCCAGTCAAACCGGACGCAACTGAATACCAGTATTTCACATGGAGCGACTGCCTATCGACCTCCACAACCCAGTAACTGGGTAATACGATACCCCTTGGTAAGACTGGTTGTCAGACTCGGGCTTATGACCACCCGTAACGACTGTCAAAGATCCACGAATGACAACCGGGACCAACGGCTTAACGTGCTATCCGAGGCTCGGAGGAGTCTCGGTGCGTAAAGATGGTCACCCATCCACGGATTGGTCCCGGCAAGTGTAGCTTAACTTGATGGATCGACCCGTGCGGCTGTTATTACTTAGTCACGAGCTCCTCAAATAACGTTTCGTTAATAATAACAAAATTTATTGAAAGGAACTGTTTTAACTCACACTGTTATGTTGAACAGCGTTGGTTGTACTAACACCAAGCCAAGACTTATTACACCCTTATAAAATAATTCACCACCTAAAACCATTAACGTCCCTTCACATCAACCAAGAAATCAAACGTCTACATGCACAAACATCCCTTTGACAAAGCCCAGGAGCCCTAACTCATTCAAGTTGGTCGAATCCACTTATAAGTAGTACTTATAAGTGAGACCACCCGTTGATTGAATATTCATCACGTCACTAGCATTGAATCATTGAATGACGTGGGAACGTCACTATTTCACTAACCCTCCAGTGCACAATGCGTGAACGCACTTACGGGTTAATGGAGGACGGGTACATAGCGCGCATAATTTTTACATGACTTGTTATGTGATGACGTTAAGAAAAATTACTTGGTACCTTGAGAGACCATTGTAAGATGACTTTCGTCATTCGTTGTGTGAATTGAACTAATATTACCTACTTATGCTAAGTGGAGAGGTTGTTATTTAGTCTCAGATCTCATTATTTAGTCTCAGATTTTTACTGTCTCAAAGTAGTACTATTAAATTAGTACTAGTTTTTGGTGTTGGCGAATATAACCATTTTCTCTCAGGTTGATTGGTCGTATCGAGCCTACTCGAAAACCAATAGTAGAACTTCCAAAAAAAAACTTAACTATAACGCATAAAGAAGCTCCAGTTGCGACATTTACTGGAAACCTCGAGATTGTCAAATAATATGATTTTAAAATCTAAAGCAATATTATTTCTCCCCATAATATCCACATCACTTTTCAAAAGGATAAGGAATTCTCTATTCAAAAGATATTAAAAACTTTTTAGAGGCAAGTGACAAAGTTCAAACGTACCATTGATGAGACCCGTATTTGAAGATCAATCGTTCGGAAGTAATTTCATTGTGTGACCGACAATTTCGGGGAAAGATTACCGAAAATATACGTCCCATTAGCTCTAACGCAGCGTGTTCGCGTATTTTTGTAAGATTTTGAATACAAAGGAAAGGTTGCAACAGTATTTTAAGGTAAGAAATACATAAACTGGGCAATTTTTTGTCACTATCAAAATTTTTACTGAGTGTTCTACCCATGCATATGAACAACTTTCACTATGAGACCAACTCTGAAATCACGAAAAAAAAATCTCCTGTTTCATACAAAAGTTCAATACCTACTCGACTAAAATGGATGAAACAGCAAATCTTTTTTTCGTGATTTCAGAGTTGGTCCCATATTGAAAGTTGTTCGTATTCATGGTTAGAACCTCCTGTGAAATTGCCCTGTATGTCGCTCGTCGCGCGACACGCGGTGCCTTCGTGTCGCACCGCGTATCGCGCCTATTTGCAGGAGCCTTAATACAAGTTCCATAAACAAAACAACAGATCCTCGAATGCAGCAAAGGACGAACGGCACATTTCTGTAACTTTAGGGGGACAGCTATGGGCTTACCGAAGCACACCTCTGACATAATATGGGTAAGGGTAGGTATGGGTGCGGCCATGTCATGCAATGTTTGTCCTAATTTCAAAAATACACCAACCTAGTTTCGACGGTTAACATAACATCACGCCTGTAATCCCCGAAGGGTTAGGCAGAGGAGTACCTGTACTACACCCACATTTCGCCAGTTATCCGATCACACGGACCACAACCGCACCACATCGCAGCGACAAAATGTGGGCAAGCAGTGGTTACGTGTGGATTGTGTCGCTGCAGCCTCTCGCAGTTGCGTTGTGGTTACTAAAATATCAAATCAAATGGTCGACGCAACGTTGTGTTTGAGATGTGGCCTGCCGCTAGTGCGAGGTCTCGCTGATGGTTATAGTCGACGCAACGTTGTGTTTGAGATGTGGCCTGCCGCTAGTGCGAGGTCTCGCTGATGGTTCCATTGTGGTTGCGACGTGGCCGTCTATTGCCCACACGGTTGAGTGTAACAGTCAAATGTGATCCGTGTGAATAAATTATTAATTTTCATACAAATTAGCGCCCATGCATGTGTTGTCGTTGTGCGGTGTGGTTGTGGTACCTACGTGTGGTCGGGCCTAAGTCCCAGGTAGTAAGAGCCGAGCCTGTTGCCATCAATCGGGCACACAGACTCCAGGCTGCTCAATAACACTTTGCCCGACCTGGGAATCGACCCCAGGAACTCATGCTCAACAGTAGCGCTTATACGACGGATATCTATACAAATAAATACAATTAAAATGTCTGTTTGTAATGTAAAAATAACAACTTTTTACTAAATGCTTAATGCTAATGAAAGTATATACGGTACCTACTTGTAACAAAAAACCAATTAGTAAAATTTTTGTCTGTCTGTCTGTTTGTTCCGGCTAATCTCCGAAACGACTAGATCAATTTTGACGGGACTTTCACCGGCAGATAGCTGAAGTTATAAGGAGTGCCTAACTAGTGCTACTTTTATTTTAGAAAAAGAATTAGCGTTCGTCGCAAAAAAATTAAGACCCATGAAATTGTGAACAAAAACCGATTCAAGTAGGGAAGCGATTACATATTTTGCGGCAGACATTGATTTTTCAGCCAGAAGTCTACGTTAAATATTCAATGAAAATTGTTGAGAATATTGTGCGAGCAAGTGTGAAAAACGTTTCGGAATAATAACCAAAATATTTCGCTGTTAGATTTCATAAATTCATCATAAAACATTTTTGACACACTTCCCAAAAATAAAAGATACTGGTCATTAGCAAGTAACCCTATAATATTTGGGTCGATCCGGTAAATATAACCAAATCCTTAAAATCCAGAGTGAGCCCGCTAATTGTTACGGAGACAATTGCATCTATGAGCTGACAGCATTTGATGAAAGAAGTTTACTGCGGTATTCAACTCACAGCATTTATTTTTCATTTATTCTGTGGAACTTGCCAAATGAGTCAGAGTGCACATCAACAAGATCGCTGTAACTGTTTAACGGTTTAAAGAGCCAAAGAGACGACAGAACTCGCGCCGAGTACTGTTCTACGGAGTGGGGGATGTAAAAGGAGTAATAGGACCATGAGGGAGCCTAGCAGGAGCCCTAAATTGGAACTTGCTTAGTAACTGGGGACAATCAATTTTGCATCGGAGTATTTTGTGTAAAAAAATAGAATCAGTGATCAGGGCGACGGCTGCGAAGGCTGCACCCTGTGTGCTCGGCGCCTCAGACCCCGAGCGCGGCTGCGCCGCAGTCGTCAAACGGTGACACTCCGTCATTAGTGACATTTTTTGTAAATAATGTGTTTAGTTTTAGTGCGTGTTGTTTACATAGTTTATTTTATTTTTATATAGGTAAGTGGAACATTATATAAGTTATTTATGATCAATAACGGCAGTAGCGACGCCGGAAATAGTGCCAGTCAACCTGTCACATCGCTCGATGTCCAGCTGGTGAGATGCCCGTATTGCTCACAGGCACGCTTTTTTAAAGGCGAAAGGGGGCTAAGGATACACTATGGCAAGATCCACAAACCACATAGTGTACCATTGTGCCCCCCAGCCACATCCCCAACATCAACACCTCCAGACCAAACCTTGTGGCAAACGCTAGCAAAGTTAAAAAATTCTACCCCAGTTTTAAAGAGAGTTCCCCGGGGCGCGAGACGGTCTGTTGCGCTAAGTTTGACGCGATGTCTCCGTCTTGCGACTCAGGAGAACTCACAAAGTGCCTGGGAGCAATTACTCACCTTCCCTTATAGGATTCCACATGTCCAAAAAAAATTGGCAACTAAAACAACCTTAACGAAGCAAATTAAAGACAACTGCAACAATTCGACCATAATTTTAGATTCAAAATTACCTGCATTTAACAATTAATCGCAAAAAGGCTTATGTTCACATGTGGAATCCAAATTAAGTGAAGGTGACATCAGGGGAGCGGCCAGGATATTGTTCAGCAGTGATGTGGTGGCGCCTTACTCATCAGAAACGCTAACAGCTCTAGAGAGTAAACACCCAGCGCCTGCGGATGGTCTCACCTTTCCCGACCCACCTGACTCTCCCGACCTAAATTCAACCTTCCTAAACGTTTCGGCCCCCCAGTTGATTGCAGCCGTGAACTCCTTTCGAAGTGGTTCCGCCGGCGGCCTCGACGGCCTGACTCCACAAGGATCTACTGAGTTCAGGCGCCGGGGAAGCTGGTGAGTCGCTTTTGAAGGAGCTTGCGGCCCTGATTAACCTCATGCTCACCGGCGGTATGAACGAGGCCGTCGTGGATGTCTTGTACGGGGCCAACTTATGCGCCCTGCGCAAGAAGGACGGCGGCATTCGTCCCATCGCCGTTGGGTGCACCTACAGGCGTACGGCAGCCAAAATATGCTGTAAGCTTTACAGCGAAACGCTTACAGCTAAGTTTCAGCCCCTGCAGCTTGGTTTTGGCTCGAAAGGGGGCTGTGAGGCTGCCGTACATGCCCTTTCCACCTTTTTAAACTTCGACAAAGCTGAGGTCATCCTCAAGGTTGACGTGAAGAACGCCTTTAACTCTGTAAACAGGGACACTTTGTTGGCTGAAGTCAAAAAGGAACTACCCGAAATTTATGGTTTTATGTGGCAATGTTACAGGTACCCTTCCAAATTATTATACAAGGACAATGTTTTGGAATCTGCAGTAGGATGCCAACAAGGTGACCCTCTCGGGCCAGTCATTTTCAGCTTGGCTATTCATCCAATTATCCAGAAACTAAATTCAAAATTTAACGTGTGGTATTTAGACGATGGAACTCTAGGAGGTGATGCAGACACCGTTTTGAAAGACCTACAACTTCTCAAACAGGAATTTAAATCTATTGGCTTGGACCTTAACCCATCAAAATGTGAAATCTATCTTCCTGACATTACTGACAGACAATTGACCCTAGATAAATTTAATGCAATAGCCCCACAAATTAAAATTTTAGAAAAAAGTTCACTGCACCTCCTAGGTTCCCCAATTTTAGAAGACAGCTTTTCTCCTTTTATCGACGAAAAAATCAAAAACTTCAACGACATTTCGGACAGACTCTCCAAAATTAATTTACATTCGGCATTCACCTTGATTAGATACTGTTGTTTTGGCCCAAATTTTATATATTTTCTACGTTCTTCCCCTTTATGGAAGCAGCCACATCTGTTGGACAAAATTGACCAAATTATTCGCAACACGCTAACATCTATTTTAAATGTGGCCTTGGACGACCGAGCGTGGCTTCAAGCCACACTACCCATCCGTTTTGGCGGCCTCGGCGTCCGCAAAATTACCAGTATTAGCTTACCGGCGTTCCTGTCCTCTGTCCACAGCACTGAAAAGTTGACGGGGAAAATTTTAGCTCCCTCCCTGGTCGACTCTGAAGTGCCATGCTTGAGTGATGCGGTGAACGCCTGGATAGCAACTTGCCCGGATACAGATCGGCCCGTGAACCCATCTTCCCAGAGACAGTGGGATGAGCCACTCTGCAGGTTGGTACGGAATAATCTTATCAATACGTCCACCAATACTGCTGAGCGTGCCCGCCTGCTGGCTGTGGGTGAATGGGTGTTGGGCCTCTGGCTTCAAGCACTACCGTCACTCAACATAGGCACTTTGCTGGGTGACTCCAGCTTCCGGCTCGCTACCTGTCTGCGTCTGGGCGCTCCTTGCGGGGCTCCACATCGCTGCCAGTGCGGTGAAGCCGTCGACTGCCTCGGACATCATGGCCTGTCTTGTAGTAAGAGCGCAGGCCGGATAGCACGGCACGCCAGCATTAATGACATTATCCGTCGTGCTCTTGTCACCGCCGGGGTGCCAGCTGTTTTAGAACCCAACGGCTTGGCACGCGACGATGGCAAGAGACCAGACGGAATGACCATAATGCCTTGGAAGTTAGGTAGGCCTTTGGTGTGGGATGCAACATGTGTCGACACCCTTGCGCCATCCCATCTTCCTAGTACGGCGGGCTGTGCTGGGGCGGCTGCTGCAGGTGTGGAAAACCTCAAACGGCGAAAATATTCCGATCTTTTTGGGAGTTATATGTTCGAGCCGTTTGGGGTTGAAACACTAGGGCCATGGGGTCCGAGTGCCCACTTGGTTTTCCGAGACATCTCCAAGCGGTTGGTCGACTCTTCACGTGACCAAAGGGCTGGCCTATTCTTTGGCCAAAGAATCAGCATCGCCATACAACGTGGCAATGCTGCCAGCCTTTTGGGCACTTTTCCTGTTGACAGCGATGCGGACGAATTTTTTGGTGCCCTATAATTATATATATATATATATATATATTTTTTACATTTGTACATATTATAATTATTATTTTGAGTCTGTTAGCTTATAATTGTAAATATTATGTATTGGTTTAATTGAAATAAATTCTGAGTAAGTAGGGAAGTACTGAGATCCACGCGGGCGCAGCCGAAGGCAACAGCTATTATGAATAATTATAATTTAAAAACATGTTAGCTGTAATAAGTTTATATCAGTTACTACATAACAGTTAAGAAATGCAGTTTTGAAATTAATTAACATAACTGGTTGCTATATTAACAAATTTGATGATACCTAGTTACGTTACCTTGAAACATTTTAGGGCTCATTTCACAATTCGACGTGGCTTCCTTAGTTTATTGCATGAATGATTTATAAGAATGTTTCTGTTAATAAATGTTTTGATGCAATGAAATCATGGGACACCATGCTGTCATATCTATACCAATAATAAAGCTAAAGAGTTTGTTTGTTTGTTTGAACGCGCTAATCTCTGGAACTACCAGATTAAAAAATATATATTTTTGCATTGTAGTCCCATTAAGTAGATTATTTTTATATAAGTAATGTTTTAGCTGGTCCTTCTTTGTTGTCCATTTAGGCTGGCAGTTATGGAATTGGCAGCCGATTCCCGGCCACCGTAGGCGCGGGCTTGCGGACGGCGAGCAATGGGTAGCTCGCCATCCGGTAAGGACCAAGTCCGAGTCGACGGCGCGTCGTGTTCCACGCGCGCCTCAAAGAGATGTCAGCACTATTGACGGGGTCCGCTAGGGCCGATGCCAGCTAGGGTTGCGGGATGTTCGAAAGAGTTACTGTGGCCCCGGCACAGGCAACAGAAGGAACACGGGTGGGTTTTAATCAGTAAAAGTCTGACACGCCCTCCCGCTCCGCCCAGAGCGGGAGAAGTCATTTGATGATTTCCCATCCACAAAAAAAAAAAAAAAAAGGCTGGCAGTTATCAAGGCCCGTTCTAGCTAAGGGTAAATATCTTTAATCATAGCCATCTTTAAATCTACTAATTATTCAATGCTCAAGAATTTCTATATGTACTTAATTTTTTATGTTATAGCATCGACAACTTAAAATTCAACGTATGTTAGTAAGCAATGCCAGTTACGACATTAAGATTAAATATAATATATTAAACATTAAATTAAAGCTGTTAATGTTTCCCGTAACTTGTTCTTGAGCTAAACCCAAGTACCGTTTTAACAAGAATATTACTATCGTATATAAAAATATAGCCTTACTTAAATAACTTAACTTCATAACTTTACGATTTTACTACATACTTAAATTAGAATACTCGTTATATTTATCAGATGTCGGCAAAAACACAGAATCTGTATATATGTGTACATACATACTACATACAAATAAAATTGAAGTGTCTGTTTGTAATGTCGAAATAACAACTTATTACTAAATGCATAAGAAAGTATATATGTACGGTACTTATAAGAAGAAAGCAATTTTAAAATTTTTGTCTTTCTGTTTGTTCCGGCTAATCTCCGAAACGTCTGGACCTATTTTGATAGGACTTTCACTGACAGATAGCTGATGCTACGGGGAGTAACTTAGCCTACTTTTATTTTGGAAAAATAATTAGGGTTCCGCGCAAAAAAATTAAAACCCATGAAATTGTGAACAAAAAGTCGGATTTGAAAATTCTTTTTGCATTTGGTAGCCCAATTCTCGAGGATAGTTGTAGGCTATTTAACATCACGCTAGGACCCTTAGGAGCGGAGCAAAAATAAAAATGTCACAAAGAACACTAAGCGAAAACGAAGTAATAGCGCGAGCGGGCGATGCAACGCGACGGGTCGGGGTACGAGGGAGTTTTATTAAAATATGGCTGTTATTTTAGTATATTGTGTATCTTCCGAATTCCACGCGAACGAAGTCGCGGGGCACAGCTAGTTTGTTAATAAAACGTGAAATTTTAAGAATTGTCATTGAATTATTTTAGGTACTGCAATAGCAACTATGCAGGAAGGTAATAAAAATATTTCTCTAGGTTTTATTCATTATAATGCAGTATAAACCTTGAGAATTCGTGCTTGCACGTAAAATGAATGAGTTATGTCAAATTGTTATTGTTATTTTTTCATGAAAATCATGGTACGGACCGCACAAAGAGGTGTCTTGGCCCCGGAACCTTACAAGGAAACATAACAACGGAATCTCAAGCGGAAATGAATTAAATAAAAGCTGTCTATTATTATACAAGTAATCACAAAATGCTATCCCAAAAATTACAAAAGATCGCAAAGCAGACCGACTTTGAAGGAGAAGACTTGAAAGAGTCTACCGGCCGTAGCAAAGAGAATTTTCACAGATGGGGGTTTATGGATGACTCGGACCCCAAGTGTATTTACACTTGGGGTCAGAGTCTGCGTCTCTCCGCAGACAATGGCCTACCTTCCATCTTGCGCCGCATGTCCTATCAACTGTGCACTTGAGGAGCTTATGACTGCGTCAGCGAACAGGGTTCGCGTGGCTGAATTTTGGGCTAAACATAATATTGCACTAAAAAAGCCTGCAGTACTCTGCGCGTCCAGTATAACAACGCGTTTAGGGGTTTGTTGGGGCTCCCATGGTGGTGTAGTGCCTCAGGCATTTTCGCCGACCACAGCACAGACGGTTCTTCGCAAAAGAACGGCCTCCCTGTGGTCTCGGGTAACACCAACACGCTTCTGAGCGTGGTGTCGGACAGAGTGGACAGCCAAATCCTGAGGCATTGGTCGCTCATGCATGTCCAAAATAATAATAATTTTAAATTTTACTAACATAGCTATAAGTATCCACCTACTAACATAATATGGACTTGTGTTCTGTGCGCTTGGTCTGAAATAAATATTCTCAATTTCAATATTTGAATTTTCACATGGAGACGCTAAGAGGAAAAAGAATATATTTTCAGATTTTTTGGGACATTGTTCCCTACCACTGCAACTCCTGTAAGCAAAAACCTGCAGTGAGAACCTAGCAGAAACGTTCTTAGACAATGAAACTGAACAAGTCCCAGAGAAATGATTCCACGGTTTTAGAACCGACGACGATATCTTTCCGGACAATAGGTCCCTTTGGGAAGAAAACCACATCTAAACCCAGTAATAAATATCTTCCGTCAGCATCCGAACATGTACTCCCGTCCTATGCTGAGTACGAAACGTCTTTATCTAGCTAATCTTCTAGCGAATGTGCCGATAACATCCACTCAAGTTGTGCAATATGCCGATCCGAGTGCATTGTACTGCTTCACCCTTGCAAAATGTTGCCGTTTTATTTGTGGTACCTATTGCGTTAAGTTTAATGTTTTGGATATTAAATTGGTTTTTTATCTACCATCTTTGGGAATTCCGGGAGATTAGTATGATTAGAGAGTGGGTTGCTACCGTATTTACATTGGCCTCACTAAGTCTGAAGAATATTTTTGGAAGTCTGTCTCTTTGGATAGCAATTTTTTTTGTTGTTTTATCAAAAATCCTTTTCTGAAAATTATTTGTCAGCAACACGTAGATATACAAGGTGTAATTTAAATAACGCACAACCTCTTAAGGGGTCATTGTACTTATCATTATGAAAAACTTTTACTATGAGGCCAAACCTGAAATCGCGAAAAGCTGCTTCCTACACTTTGATAAGTTATGCGAACATAGTAGCAAGTAGGGAACAGCGAGTTTTTTTTTTTCGATTTCAGGTTTAGTCCCATGGTAAAAGTTGTTCATAATGATGAGTACAATAAACCCTTCAGAGGTTTTGCCTTAAGTCGGGAACATGTTGCATAATTATATTTTTATTAGACTGAGTTTAACTCAGTATTGTATCATCTCTTATAAGGGTACTTAAACTTCAAATTAGTAATTTAATTCGAAATCGTCTTTGTAATGGCTTATTATATCAACCTTATTCGTGGGACTATATTGAACAGCTTCGATTCTAGACTCTCCCTACTACGGGTTTGGTTCTATTATGAACCCCATTGGACAATTCCAAGCGAACCCATTATTTTCGTAACTTTAACAAGACCTTATTAATAATGCCTCAAGGGTCCTCAAAAAATACTTAATTCAATATATTTTACGCAATTGGATTTTGACTGAACGGTCGAATATTTTTACTCAACATTAATATCGTTGACTAAAATGTAACTTTAATACTTTTTCATACCTTGTTAAAGGATTTGTTTGAATTTTAGAAAAAAAATAAAATGAACGTAAGAATCCTATTCATCTTTAGTAACAAATTAATACTCTCCCGAAGGATATCCTGCTGGGCACAAAATGATGGATGCATTATGTTTATTTGAATGGTAAATTATATTAGTTACGGGGTGAGTCACGTATTCGTAAATAGTGTATAATGATTTCCAAGACTTTGGCGTAACTGACGAAAATAAATTGAGTGGCAATATTATTTTATATTTAGCGAGAATTTATTTCTCCTACCACGACGTATGGCTCAATACACACAAACCTTGTAACTGAAAGCTTTCCCGAAATCGGCTAGTATACCTAACTCATTCAATTCAAATCGAATTTTAACTTATTTGCTAAATCTAAAAATTACTTTTAAAGTAAATAAAATAAAATAAAATTGACCTTTGAATCATTCCTTTATAAAACCTTTCAGAACTTTCTCAATACCGAATTTAAAAAGCATACCCTCAACTCACTTTCATTTACGCAGAAGCAGAACCCTAATTCATCAGGCCCATTCACGAAACAAAACACCAACGGGACGCCTGTTCCTTTTGCTCTAAACACCCATTCGTCATTCAGCAGCATTTTACCGGCCCCCATGTCGCAAGACAGAACTACAACAGTTGCTCGATCGTATCGCATTGTTGAGAGGCACGTGAGTTAGTACATGTTGGACGACTTTCGCAAACGCTACTGTACAATATAATAATTGTCGATCAAGACTGAACAACGTTAATAATTGTGGTTATTAGGCAATTTTTTGCTCGTTTATTTGTTTGATGCTGTAATTTTAAGGTAATTATGAGAGTTTGATTATAATTATGCGGTTGTGAAAAATGTTACACATGTTCACTTATGTATGTACTTACGTAGATAATTTTGAATGACGTTTGACTTTGATAAGTGAATGATCATAAGCCGATAAACAATTGATACATTTTATCATTGAAATTCATTCTCAGAATTCTTTTCATATTTTTCAAACATAATATCAACAATTTATTTTCCTTGTCCAACAAAAACTTAGTGGAAATGAATACATTAAAATTTCCTTCCTAATTAAAAACCTGATATACCGAGTCAGTCTAATGAATATTTCAACAATCTCCAATGTAGACCGTTTCAATAATAACACAGTTGCTGGTTCCTCCACAATTAAAATTGTCGATAGTACAGGGAAGTTGGAAGGAAGGAATTGTTCTGTAACACATTCTGTATAATTATATTATACACATTAGTCGCCAGTCAAACGTGAAGACTGTCGTGATCGTGATATCTAATATTAGATACGAAACAATATGCGTGGTAATTAGAAGATCACACCTTCACTTCACTACGTTGTTTTCTTACTTTGTATCTTTGTCATGTGTGTTTAGATAGATAAATATTTATTCAGTACAACAACAATAGAAGACACAGCACAACATAATAGTTACACGACAAAGAAAAATAATAATAATAATAACTAGCATATATGAACATTAAAAAGAAAACGACGACATAAATAAGTGATATTGGTTATGGCAGTCCTCGGTGGGAGTGGCGAACTACCTAAAGCCTTAAAAAAGGAAAAAATATACAATGTGTCTGTACACAGTGTGACGAAAATTAAGGGTGAGGTACAGACCATCAAACTGAACAACTTTCTCCCGGGGACCAACATCGTAATCGCAAAAAAAATATCAGTCGTCTCATACATTTGTTCGACTAGGTATTGAAGTTTTGTATGGGATGACTGATTTTTTTTTCACGATTACGATGTTGGTCCCCGGGAAAAAGTTGTTCAGTTTGATGGTCTTTACCTCCCCTTTAAGTTTTACTATTCCGAAACCAGACACCCTGTATAAGAAAAATCGTTTAGACATAGAAATGGCTAAGAATCTTTTTATAATTGAAATTATTTCTAATAATGCATAAGTATTTAATATAATATTCTTGGCTGATGGTATCTTTATAATGCAATTCAACATTAAAGGTTCCTGCAAACAGGCGCGACACGCCACGCGACACGCGACGCGACACAAAGCCACAGCGCGTCGCGAGACGAACGGTGCCTTTCTGTCGCGCGCGATTCGCGTCGCGTGTCGCGCCTGTTTGCAGGACCCTTTAAAGTTAGACTAACTCAAAACTTAGCAATAGACGGATTTTTTAGATATATATATATATATATATGAATCAAAATTTCCGCATTTCTTCTAAGTTCTAAGATGTTCATCATGAGGCAAAAGACCCTAAATGAAAGATGAAACTGGCACAATCAATCCTCAGCTTCTCACATAGATATGACGTCACAGAATCAATCATCTCACCAGACAACCATTGACACTAAAATCGCTGATAACAGAAAATGATTTGATAGGACAAGGGCAGATAATGAAAAGGAGAAAAATTTTGACTGTTGTGATAACATTTCTTCGAAAAAAAGAAGATAATTTTGTGGAATGCATTGTTTCATAGTGGATAAGGACAATGCATGTCTGAACTTTACGATTGTATCTTACTTAGTAGAAGATTGTTCTGACGGTCGATTCATCGCATGTACTAAAGTTCAAAAAGTAGTATCCGGTAAGTCAACAGATGGTGCTGAATCACTATGATGACTGCATAACGATCAATAATTGAAGTGCCTTCCATTCAATACAACAGGAAAGAAGAATGAGCGAACGAACTCGCAGCCGAAAACAATGAAATGTATAGGAATAACAGTTGCAGATTAAGTATAAAGATCGGTCAGCAGATAATGACAAGATAACACAACATTACGCCTGTATTCCCCGAAGGTTTAGGCAGAGATGTACCTATATAGTACACCCATACTTCGCCAGTTACGTTTAAATCCCTTGAAATAGGCTGCGAGCCTATTGCCATCAACCGGGCACAAATCCAGACCCCGGGCTGCTACTGAGAAATTCTTGATGGAAAAACCCAAGAACATTTGGCCTGACCCGGAAATCAAATCCAGGACCTCATCCTCAGCAGTAGCGCTTGCGACCACTAGACCAACGAGGCAGCATGCTTATGACAGTTCAGTACATATTACTGTGACGTTTCATTAGAGAATTGTTATCTTATCGTATGATCATTTCTTGAGGTAGAACATGGACAGATTGCTAATTAATTCTACCTACTACTGTTTTGCATGGTCGATCGCATGCGCAACTACGGAAGGTAAATGTAAATCATTAGGTATGCATTAATTAATTGTATGGCGATAGTGATCGCCATTCGTCATTGGATAAAAAGTGAAAATGGTAGTTTTTTTCTATAAATATTGTAGCGTGTCACGATGTAAAATATTCGCAGAAAAAAAGTTAGTTTTATTGATAGATATTTATGTTATTAGATACACTAAAGTGAATTAACATTATTTTCATATCACACCGTGTAGAAAGCGGTGGGTATCCTAAATTATGGGAAAATATTTGATTTACCGACAATAATCATGCTCACGCGATTATTAGTTGTGTGATGCGCCTGCGCAGCCCGCTCGGGAATTTTTTCACAGATCATTAGAGTTATGATTTAACTGTCTGACACGGTTTTGAAGAAAATCTTGAAATTCCTCTTTTTCGATTCAAGAATATTTGGGGCGTGAAGTAGGTTTTTAGCATTTCGCAAGACTGTGATACTGGTTTACGATAATACACTTATTTTTATACATATACATCATCAGTTCATCAGTCTTATTAACTTTATCAGTCTTCATAAATTATTATTAAAAAATAACACTATGCACTTGCTTATGTTACGATAAAATGAAGTTAAATTGGTTTAAAAAAAACAATCAATTTACAAAACAAACGCTTTTAGCAGATATCCAATCTACTGAACCCTCAAATACTTCCAAAATGTCAAACAATATTGTTTTAACTAATCTACAAAATCCATTAGACATCGCTGTAGGTCTTACAGCGTCAACAGATTTCACGGTGATCGGTCCAACGATTGACAGCCGAGGTGCGTCGGGACCTCGAGACACAATAGAAGACTATTATACGAATGTTCTATTATCTCATAATACGGGTCGGGTTACGCCAGGTTACTTCATAACAGTACGTCTTTAAAATGAATTGATTTGGATTAGAAATGCAGGCAGGGCGGGGCTTGACACAGGACATTTTGGGGACGTTGACGTCGAATTTGGTAACTGACGCGCCGTGACGCATTCTATATTGTTGATTGAGGAACGAGGAATCATCTCTGGAGAATGATATACATTGCTGTGCTTAGCGATAAAAAGACTATCAAAGTACCTAGTAATAATTCGATGAACATGAATCATTAGGATAGGTCGACTAAATTGTTGAGGCAGGGAAATATAGTGACTATAGTATGCATGATTATTCGAATTGTAATCCAAACATGACTGATAGCTAGCCAGTCTTGTAATAAAAGAAAGAAGTATGTCAGTAACTCTTTCTTCATAGCACTGCTGTGAAGAAAGACTCGTTGCAAAGGAAATTGGTAACTCGAACGTTCATAGACGGTTAGCTAACATCCTGCCAGAACTTGCACATGTTGATATTTTATTGTTAGTGACTTACGTCACTGCTGAAGCTCGAGTTAATGTCACAAGTACAAGTCTATTGATAGACTTTGACATTTGGTTTAAAAGGACGAGATGCAACACTGTTGGCTCTTAGTTGGTTGAGTCACCTCAAACTAGATTAGCACATCAATTTTGCCCTAAACGGCGACTCTGTTAATTTTCTCCGACTGGGATTTGGTCCACCCGTAGATACTCATTGTTTGGTAGTTTTGGTATCCCATCATGTAGTCGTGTTCAATCCTGTCCGGAATTCAGCTTGTTCCGTGTGACATTCCTTTAACCAAAAAATCCCATTAATCCAAAATTAGTTCCACGCATTATCAATGACGTGCATTCCAACATTTCCAACGCTGGACATGAATTGGATAATACTTCAAATAGTTTTAAGTCTTGTAAAATTGGAACTTCGTTAGAATAGCACCCAAAGAATAGAGATGAACTATTAAATGTTGGCGACCAAGACTTTTATGTCTTGATCGCTTAGACCGACCGCGTCAAACTTTTTGTCCATGTAAAAGGCTGTATGACCAACACTGGTATGCGCTAGCGCCAGTATTTATTGATGGTCTCCTCAATAACCGTTACTGGCTCCAATATTTGAACAAATAGGAGCAACTTTCTTTCTTTGCAATTAGTCAAAACAAAATGCCAACTCAGGTATTTTTTATTACTATCCAGCATTAATATCTACACATTAGAGCCTGGAGAAAGTCATGTAATTAGAAAACGTTCTGATGAATAAGACGTAAACTTACATCATTAAATGATATGTTGCAAAGTTATTAGTAAATGAATTATGTCTAGTAACTTGTCAAGTCAGCTATTTACTGACCGTGGAGTTTTTTGTTGGTCAGGAAAGCAACATTGAACACGTTAAGTGCTAATTAATTGTTTTGTACATCGACAAAAAATGGCCACGCCAGTTATATAAGACGGTTAACTTTTAAGAGTTCATTATGTATACCTATTTTTAGGGTCAGAGGGAGAACATAAGTCAGGACATTAGTTAATCATAATCATAATCATTTATTCATTTGCGAATATGGGTACAAAAGAAAGGTCGAAAAGAAAGAAAGAAAAAAAGAAAGAAGGAAAGAAAGGTAGTTGTTTAGTACTTATTAAATGTATTCAACCAAGGGATCCTAGGAAGTAAGAAACATTATACTTGTATTAATAATGAAGGGAACCGTCTGCTGGACACATGTGGGAACTTCGATGGAAGTCGCCGATAAACAGTACTTAACAAGAACTGAATCAATGGCCTGATTCATACAAGTGAATATCTAGTCGAGCTTGCATACATAGTGGTGAACATTACTGGGAAATGTTAAACAGTATCTGATAATGTGGGACAGAATTCATTAATTTTGAAATTGTTTATTGTCAGATGAAATTGGCAGTCGATCCCAGTTTTATTGGAAAAGGCTAGGATAGCAAAGAGTGCAACAATATCAAAAAATAATTGTATGTAAATAATTGTTGTATATTGTGTGAAGGTTAATTTTACCCTGTTAACAACAATGAAAAATTCAGATAAAGAGAGATTATTGAATCTTTTTATGATTAATGAAGGATCAAAATAACAATTACCGGACAATAGTCGTCATCTCCCAAAAAAATATGTAAAACAAATTATTCAACTATTCTTCCCGACACATCTCAATAAGCATGAAGCAACCGTTGAAGGTGCATCCGAGAATCCAAACTATCAATTTAAAAAATAGAACAAAACGAAAAAACTATTATTCATCTCTTGTCCAAAGATACCACCCTAAAAATGTACAATGACATAGATAAAAGTGCAAAAGTAAACACGAAAGTACAGGCGTCAATAAAGCGACACGGTGACGATAAAAAATTGAATCATGGTAGGGGACATCTGACGAAGGTCGGTTTGGCACCCGTGGGAATGATCGTAAGATCGCAGGCCATGGGGAATTTGCATCGACTAGATCCCGTACTAGGAGTGCATTTGACGATAAACATAGTAAGCATTGTTGTTCCTTAAAAGATGGTAATGAAACGGAAATATTTGCTATTGTTGTTATTATTGCTAGTAGTTATTTAGCGGTTAGTGGCGGAACCGGTTTTTAAATAACTCGGTTTATGATTAGATGAAAAGGTTGAATCATTTTCAATTTTTATCGCTTAGCCGTGATAATTGAAGATATATGGGTATGGTTGCTTGTGCTTCTATGCATTTGAAAGTGTTATTTTAGTCTAATTAAATTTTTTACAAATGTTGTACCCAGAATTGTTAACTTTGTTTTATTTTAGGATAAGTTTTATGTCATTCAGCGTGGATAGATTTTTGTCATTTAATTTTGCTATATAAGTGTAATTTTAGATAATTATGTACCACTTTATTGAGATTTGTTCGCCGTCAACGGCAAAGGACAAATACCTATACATATTTTATTTACAACACCTGTTTTTACACCCACCTATGTTTTACAAATTTAAATTTTGACTTTGCAAAGGTTTCAAGGTTGATATTATGTCTCTAGAAGGCCAATTTTATTATTATTGTTTCTACTTTTCAAAAGCACGCAATTGATGCTATATAAATTTTTACGCGTGTTACACGGTAAAAAATTCATGAATATTCATATTTCGGTTACTAAAATCTTGTTGCGGTTATAGAACTGCAAAATGTACGAAAATAACCTTGAAATAATATTTAAAAAAATTTCATTCATATCTCATATTATCACGATTTGTGTTTCTTGTGATACGTCGCGTCGTCGCTGAATGGACTCTCACTAACTTTTTCACCTTATCTCTTATAAGAAATCTCTTTTTCACTGAGCCCTTGATTAATTTTATTGCTCTTAGCTTTGTAGGGTAAATAGAAGTGCAGCCGTTATAGCTACAGAAAGATACTGCTACAGCTGCTGCATGAGCTACAGCTGTATATATTTGTCCGTCATTAAAAACGTTGCCGACCAGTCAGTAATGTTTGCAAACAGCGTTAATGAGTGATTGCCAAACAATACAACTGTTCTACCGTATCTAAATGGTACCGAATGCAGTGTTAGGCTCGGGCCACACTGAGTCTATCGTCACAAAGCTTCGAGCTACATCTCGATACACGCAGATGTGACCAGCTGTCTAACCAAGATCCAAGGTATTGAATCAGATCAAGATAAGCTCTAGACTTCAAAAGAGACTATAACTGTGACTCATTAAATTGTCGATATAGCTGAAGTGGCAATGGGCCGGCCATATTAGCCGTAGAACCGATACCCCAAGTAGACGTGTTCTCGAATGGAGACCGCGAATTGGCAAACGGGTCGCCTTCAGGCCAGGTGGAGCGAAGATCTTCGCAGGGTGGCTGGTAGCAGCTGGATGAGAGTTGCCGACAATCGAGCTGAATGGCGTGCAATTGGAGAGGCCCATAAATAAAATAAAATAAATAGTGTTTTATTGCAGGCAAAATACCCTCAAACAAAAAATAAAATAAACAGAAAAAAAAATGAAAACGGAGATATTATGTATCCAGTCTTCAAAAAACAGTAAGTATTTAGTAATTTTTTGTTCTCTCTTAGTTGAACAGAAATCCAGTGCATAAATAAATATGGGGCTTGCTAGGTTGCACGAAACAACGCTCAAAATGCTGTTACTGGAGCGTCTCAAACTTTGCCAAAAAGACGCGACCCTCGACCTCATGATGGGGTAAAAGTCCGGGACCGTCGCTTCGGCAAACATGCTCGAGGCACTGCAGTATCTTGGCAGTTTCATAATGGTTCGGTAAGCAACATTGTACTGAACCCTTAATGAATTGTAGATCTTTTTGTGAAGTTACACCAAAGGTGCGCATTGACAAGTAATAAGCTCTGAGCTCTTTAAGTACATCTTTTGTGCACTTCACAAAGCGCGCGAGCATATTGCTCCTCACTGAGAGGGCCTTACGCTCTCTCTTTATGTGCTTTCAACGTCCTATGTCCAGCAGTGAACTGCTGTAGACTGATGACGATGATGATAACTATGACCTCTGAGTTTGTGTCGATGTTTCTTCTCAGGGTAGTCGGATACGAAACACCGACCTCATCCAGATTTTTAAATATTTTTGAAAAGTGTTTGTTAAACTAAAAAAAATTAAAAAATCACAACTATTCGGCTATCGTAGAGAAAGATCGGACTGCATCCCAGTTATGGCATGAGTCATGGGGCAAACAAAAACGAATATGCTATGTGACCACCGCGTATAACTTATAAGCGAGGAAAAACTTGAAGCTTCGGCAGTCATTGCGTCAGCGTCGTGACAATCCGTGACAATCATAGAGAATATAGTCTTTGGTGACAATAGACACAAGTGCAACTCCAGCATTACGCAAATGACGTCTCGTAGTTTTGTAAACACGCGGGGTTTTGAAACGAGGCGTTAATCAGTATGCACTTCATTAGCTTACATTTACGGAATATTGTGGCAATTATACTGTGTGGTGGTGGTAAATATTTGTTCGTTTTGTTAATGTTCAGCTGCACAGAGCGTGGAACGTTTTGTTATTTGTCGTAAATATTTTGTGACGTACCTTGATCATTATGGTTGTGATTGTTAAGAATATTTTATCTATACAAATAAATAAAATTGATGTGTCTGTTTTTCTATGAAAATATATAATGTATACAGACTTATAACAAACAATCAATTTTTTAATTTTTTCCTATCTGTCTGTCTGTTTGTTTGTTCCGGTTAGTCTCCGAAACAGCTGGACCGATTTTGACGTGACTTTCACTGGCAGATATCTGATGTGATAAGACGTAACTTTTATTTTAGAAAAAGAATTACTCGCGGGCGAAGCCACGGGCAGCAGCTAGTGAACAATAAAAATAGGTCCCCATTTTTATTGGATTGTAATAATATGTTGATCGTTGTCGCCAGACTGAGCAGTTCGTGGCTAAGTAATAACAGCTGCACGCGCGTTAAGCTACGCTTGCCGGGGTTGGTCCGTGGATGGGTGACCATCTTTACATACCGAGATTCCTCCGTGCCTCGGAAAGCACGTTAAGCCGTTGGTCCCGACTGTCATTCGTGGATCTTTGACAGGCGTTACGTCGTCAGAAGGACGAAAGTCTGACAACCAGTCTTACCAAGGGGTATCGTATTACCCAGTTCTGGGTTGTGGAGGTCAGATGTAAAATACTGGTATTCAGCTGCATCCGGTTATACTGGAAGCCGAACTCAACATTGTTGGGAAAAGGCTGGGCAGATTGATTGATTGTCGCCAGACTGAGATGGGAAACAACGTAGTATGGAAAAGGCTAAGCAGATGATGATGAAGTGATCCGACAGAACTATCCTGTTCTATTACTTTTCATTTCTTAAAACCAGAGGGTCTAGACAAAGTGACAGTCTATCATCGTTATGATGATGGAAAAGTCAAAAATGTACTGTGTTGACATCAGCTATCGGAAAGCCGTTGTGTCAATGTCAATCTTGTTGAACCTCGAAAAGCTTTGAAAGCGATTACCACTCAATCCGATCCAACCTGTCCCTTGCTTTCCTCCCCCAGCGACGCACTAAGCCAAGGTCCGTACCTGCCCCACAGGTGGTGCAGTTAGCGAGTGGTCCTTAGTTTTTAAGTTGTATGCTGTGGCTGGAGGCTTATTTTATTGAGGCACCCACAGGAAAGTCCGGTTAAGCAGCCGACAACCTCCTGGGTTGACGTGCGAGATGCCATTCCCCAAAAAACAAAAAACAAAAGCGATTGCCACTTATCCAGACCCACTGGTTTTATGTTAAAACTGGTTAAAGAAACACAATCTGACATAGCAAAAATGTGAGTTCCATTCTGTCTCCAAAATGATCTCAAGACACATGATGTCTATAATAGCGTTGGTAATGAGGTTATGTGAAATGATAGTGTGCAAACATTCCAAGCAGATGGTTTACTTTAAGAACCACATGAATACTTAGTTCACTGTACATCGAGTGCGTCCCACGCAAATTGTTTAGAGTCTGTTAGAGTCAACTGAGACAAATTAATTAATTTGTATTCGTAATCGCTGGTCTGAAGTACTGACCTATGTATGCTCGTGCAATAATTGCTGTATCTAATCGTTGGCGATACACATGTCTTTGAGTGGAGACACTTTTGGTATCATGGTCATTATTTTAAATTGGTTAAGGTTTTATTCAAGTACATTATATGTAAATAAATGGACTGGCCAATTGGTCAACCAGATACGCGTCAAGAGGATCCCTTGTCACATGCATCTTATGGGAAGGAATCTTAGTCTGAAACAGAAATCGGTAGGTACTTTATATGACGAAAATATACTAGAACCATAACAATAATGTCAACTAAGTCTCGCGAACCAAGATATAAATTAAGGAAGTCTCGAAACCTAGTCTTAAAGAACCGTTGGCAACACTTCCCCGTTTAGATTTCCCAAGTGACAAGCGTATCATAACTGGAAAATCGAACAAGGAAGAACTTGATCTTTGTCCATCATCTGGGTCCTAAGGAACTATGTTCAATGATAAATCTACTACCGACAGCAGATTACGTGAGCATCATTTAATATTATGTAGGTACGTTTTATCGATCATCTAGAAATCAAAAGGTGTATCAATGAATCTATGATTACACAAGCTTTTGGCTGCGACTTTGCTCATGAGAAGGGAGACCACAAGTAAGCAAAGTAAACATGGATGGAATGTGTGAAACATGATTTGACTTAGAATGAAGAAAACGCTGAGAACACTACCGATAGGAGAAGACTGATAAGAATTGCTAAGAGCTCAATTTAATTTGTATGATTATGAGAACTGAAGGGAGAACGATGCTTCACAGGATAAGTGGTTAAGCTTACCAGCTGACCTACAATATACCCATAGAAGACAACTAAAATACGTCATTCTCAAAATATTTGTCACGCGATGAAAACGGAAAGATATCGCAGAAAGACAAAAATTCAAAATAAAAACTGAAATTTCTTGCTTTTAAGGTTCAGTTGCATTATCTTCATCATTCACCATTACTATAGATGGTTATGGATGATAGATTACGCAGCATCATTTAATACTCCCCCATTACGCAACAATTCTATTAAAAGTTCGATATTATCTGCGGAAATTGCAGTTTAGGGTTCCGCTAATTCGAGTATTATACGACTCCATATACAATTACTTTATGAGAATAGATATTTAGCAACGGTAATTAAAACTTCACGGGTAATACAAAAGATCGTTTATCAAGAAGATAATACTTAATGGATTGCGCAAATTATTTCCTTTTTATTATTATTATAGGAGTTATATGTTCATTATACGTTAGTATTTTAATTTTTTATTTCAGAGTTTTTAATAGAAAGACAATTTTGTAATAGCGACTCTACGACCTACCGTGAGCTTTACATGATCATGGGAATTTAAGTTTTGTTGTTGTGTTCAGGGGGCCAACCACCACCTCTTAAAGCAGTATTATTTTAATGTTACTTCAGTGTGAGAAAGCGATGGAGCTATACAGGACGTCTAGCTCCATCTCTTTTCCACACTCAAGTAAGATTACAATAATACTGCTTTAAAAGGTGGTGGTCTAGCTCCTGATAACTACTTACTTTTAGTTCTCCTTTTACTAATCATTTGAACTCGGTTGAAGTCAGTGTTCATGAGTAAGATCTCCATCGCTTACCACCAGACGAGATCAAGATCAAGAGCAGGCCCATTTCGAAGTAAAAAAAGAGCTCTGGGAGTCAAATCCTTGATGATAATGTTGATCTCTGATCTATCTGTACCTGTTTGAATGACAACGGAACAAACGTTAATCCAGCATAATGATAAGAATGCGGAGAGAGTACAGTTGTTCGTTTACCATAAAATACAAAATATTTGTGTTAAACCGTTGCCAAACCTACTACTAGTCTACGTTTGAGTCATGCCAAAAATCATCAGTTGTTACTTTGTTACCCAACAATGCTGAGGAGCATTGGTTCACCCCTATGATATTATCAGCTATCAATATGTTATCTCTAGTCTCTGATTCTGTGGAACTGTCGGTTGTCAATTGTGGACTCTAGGGCCGGTTTACATCGCACGCGGGCAGGATAGTGTCCAGGTAGACCATGTTTGGAGAGGCTTTAGATTTCTTGTTTGTTTAAAAATACTTATGATTTTGAAATTGTATTCTAGGTGAACGATTACTAAAACTAATTTGATCATATATACTTATGTAAGTAATGTACTACAAGGATATTTTGGCGCTTCAGAGTGGCGCTGTTGGTAAATATTTGTGAAATCTATACAAATAAATAAAATTGAAGTGTCTGTTTGTAGTGGTAAAATAACAACTTTTTACTAAATGGATAAGAAGGTATAAACGGTACTTATAACAAAAAAGCAATTTTTAACATTTTTGTCTGTCAGTCTGTCTGTTTGTACCGGCTAATCTCCGAAACGGCTGGACCGATTTTGACAGGACTTTCACTGACAGATAGCTGATGTTATAAGGAGTAACTTTGACTGCTTTTATTTTAGTAAAGAATTAAGCCGCAAAAAAAATTAAAACCTATGAAATTATGAACAAAAAAAACAAACAAAAAAGTCAGATTTGAAAAATTCTTTTTGCGGATAGTTATAGGCTATTTAACATCACGCTACGACCCTTAGGAGTCGAGCAAAAAGAAAAAGTCAGAAAGAAGCCTCTTGCCATCAAACGGGCACAAATCCAGACTCCCAGTAACACTTTGCCCGACCTGGAATCGGACCTCATGATCAGTAGTAGCGCTTGCGACCACTAGACGAACGAAGCAGTTGTGAATTTTTTTTTGCAAAATAATAATAAAAATCAAGATGGCGGCCTTAGTTCAGATTTTTGTTACGCACCAAACGATCTTTGTCCAACTACACCTATAGGTGTCACGATGAATGATATGGCGAAAGCGCCAGGGTAGCCCGCGAAATTCAATTTTCATACGGTTTTTGCAATTCGCAGGTTAGTATTGGGTTGTATATTGATTAGAATATGATTCGCGACCGTAACAAATATCTATTTAGAGAATTATCAATACAACTCTCTAAGACCAAGTAATTCTAAGAATGTATATTTGTGGGCGTCCAAGCAAAAAGGGTCCAGTTCTCGGCATTTAGTTTCCGGGATATACCTACGCAGTTTTGTAAAGTTGGGTGAAAAAATTGCATTTCTCGATTTTAATTGATTATTAATTAATGCTCAACTATCTACAAGATCATATAGTAAATGGCTTTATATGATGTTTCTAAGTACCAGAAATGTAGGTACTTAGAAACATCGGCAAATGTACTAAGTTGTACCAAAAATCAAACTTTGAAAATGCTTTTTCTCAAATAAAGTTTGTTCAGAGTTTCAACTTCAAATGTCTGATAAAAAAATTTGCTAGTTATTGATTATTTTTTAAATCCTTATTATCAATTGACTATTCTAGATACCGAATCTGGTCTTAACTACTGGACCCTTTTTGCTTGGACGCCCACATTTAATAAAATCTTGACATTTAATTGAGGATTATACTAACTTAAGGAGTTGTATTACTGATCCTAATGATTATAATTATGCAAAAACATATTTTTACGATCGCAAATCATACTTTAATCAACATACACTCAGCCACTGAGCTGCAAATTGCAAAAATCGTAAGAAAATTTGAATTTCGCGGGCTACCTTAATGCTTGCCCTTTAAACCGAAAAAGCTTTGCACATTTTTTTAATGGTGGCTTCAATTAGTTAATTAATAAACTAATTAGTTTACCATCATAAACTACTCTATTATCGACATAAATAATTAAGTAGTTTAATTGTTGACCTTTTTAAATACCAGGCAAGCCATTTAACTTAGTCAGTCTATGACAGAGAATATCTAGACTATTATGCGATGACATTCTGATAGCTCTTAGTAAAAGGAAAATAAACTGTGCCATTTTGTAAAATTACAGTTCGTTATTGGTGCAATCGACATTTTAGTTAATAGTCTTTTTAGTAATCTTCATCAATATCTCACTGCCACAAAAGGACTAGACTAGCAGCTTTGCAGTTATGGTTTGCTAGGGTATAATAATCGTCCTCCAGACCGAATTTCGGCCATGGCGACCTATCTCAGCGGAGACCAGCCTTTGGCGCCGGAGATTTTATAGTACACAAGTATGTGCGCGGACACAGATGCACTCTATCTTCCCTCACTCTCATAGTCCGATGGGACGGCAATCCGACTCGACCGGAGAGAGATCAGGCGCAAGACCAACGGCTTACGTCTGCCAGTATATAGAGGAGCCATAAAACATTTCTCAAATACAAGTTGCCACAATAACGCATATTCGCCAAGGCTCAAAGTTTTATTACAATTGACACGGAAATTAACGTTATCCTCCCCAAAAACATCATCTTATTTCATAACCACGAACAGAAGCAATACATCAGTAACTTTGTACCTAGTAACGAGGCAGTGACATGTAAACCGTCCCATGCAAGTGAAAGTCCCAGCTGGCACATACTCATTCATCACACTGCAACAACCGTGTAGGAGCGTGTAAGACCACATAGAAGTTGGGTGCAGAAGGCCAGACAGGTATCGCAAGAGGCGGCGGTACTGGCGGAGCCGTAACACTCAGTAGGAATCGGTTTCATTTTGACAGTTCAACAACATTCATTGCGTTATTTACGTTGTTGAGCAGACCAATTTTTCGAACATATGACGCAATGGATTAGCAGTATGCTTCAAAATCATTCAGATTGTGATTGATAGTGTGTTACGCAATTAGGGTGCGGGTCAATAAAAGACGTATTTTATATTATACTTGGACCTTTAGGCCCTTTGTACACGGCACTGTTTCTTTACGGTATGGCGTATAAACTGCGCCGTATAAAAAACGTGCCTGTCAGCAAGCTTCCATAGTGATATGATCCATGCAACACTGACGATCGTGCCTACACACGGCGAATAAACCGTAGTTGTTCACGGCAAAAAAACGTGTGTGTGCAAAGTGCCTTATTTCTGTAAATTAATTAAAACTACTTATTTTATCAAGACCGAGGGCTGTCATCTATCCGAGTCTGTCATTGACTTCCTATAGAAACCTCTGTACTACAGTAGCTTGATCAGATCTTAATTATACAGTAGCCTGATTCTTAGCCAGATCATTTTCTAGGAAACTAATATCAAGCGTGGAAACTACACTTTTAACCGTGTGTCCTCGTTGTTTTCCTTGTTGTGGTTTATTACCTACTACGTGGAAGTCGTAAGATACACAATATACTAAAATAACAGCCATATTTTAATATACCGCCGCGTTGCATTGCCCGCCCGCGCTATTACTTCGTTGTCGCTTAGCGTTCTTTCTGACTTTTTTTCTTTTTGCTCGGCTCCTAAGGGTCGTAGCGTGATGTCAAATATAGTATATTTCTAATTATCTTCGAGAGTTGGGCTACCAAATGCAAAAAGAATTTTTCAAGTACCTTATATACTTTCAATATGAAATTAGTAAAAAGCTGTTATTTTGACATTACAAACAGACACTTCAATTTTATTTATTTGTATAGAATAGATTTTTTACTTTTTTCTAGGAGTTTCGTCTTTAATTTACTCAAGCCTTTACACATTAATAACTTAAAAACATAATATCCTAAACTAGCTAAAACTATTAAAAAACTAAAATATGGCGTTGAAAAATTCCTCCGCATCGCTGTTGACTGGTAATGTGCCCAAGAGACTGGCGGCATAAATGCCACGTTGTATGGCTATACTTAGCCTCTGGCCAAGGTAAAAGCCAGCTCTTGGGTCACGGGAAGTGTCAACCAGCCGTTTGGAGATTTCGTTGAACAAATCATGAGCACTCGGATCCCACGGCCCGAGGGTTTCTACACCAAACGGCTCGAAAATATATATAATTACCGATAAACTTATTATACTTTCGTCGCTTGAGGTTTTCCGCAGCCGCAGCAGCAGCGCAAGCACAGCACGCCGAGACGGGAAGATGGGATGGCGCAAGAGTATTTGTTTAGATAGTTATTTATGTAATATTTGATTTCCAATGCCTCATTAGGCAAATTCGCCTCGAAGGACAAAATTAATTCTCACTGATCAGTTTCCAATGATGTACTTACCACATCATTGGAAACTGATGATAGTTGGCATTAGGGAAATTGAGGAAAATTACAGAATAATATTACCTATAATTAGTTACCAGTACGATTTTACTAATTGTATTGCCAATGTTAATTAATTTGTTAAAATTATACAGGGTTATTTGTAAAACACCAACAACCTCGCAGGAGTAGATTACCAACATCATAAACAACAACATTTGTTCTACGACTTTTCCGAAAACAGACAAAAAAAATTCAACTCTCCATGCATATGTATGTATGTGTATGTAAGCTGAACGAGTTTTGTATGAAAAGTCGATTTTTTTTTTGCCTGTTTTCGAAAAAATCGTAGAACAAATGTTGTTGTTTATGATGTTGGTAATCTACTCCTGCGAGGTTGTTGGTATTTTACAAATAACCCTGTATAAAAATCTCTGCAATCGATTTTATCCCTTATTGAACAGAGTTGTTCTTCTGTACCTATCTCTTAACCAAGGTACTACATCAAACGTCCATTAAGCCGTCCATCTGTCCATCCACAGCATTAGATTCCATTATTCTCTAAACGGGTGTTGCAATACAGAACCGTTCACAATTGAGTTTCGGTTATATTTATGATGTTTGGATAATTTTAGCGTTTTATTGTATAAACGGATGATTTTAACGCGTTTGCTCTGCAGTCGTTTATATCTTCAGAGCATTTACTCCAAAATTAATCTAAGCTTTTCCCAACTATGTTGGGGTCGGCTTCCAGTCTAACCGGGTGCAGCTGATTATCAGTATTTTACATGGAGCGACTACCTATTTGACCTCTATAACCCAGTTACTGGGTAACACGATACCCCTTGGTAAGACTGGTTGTCAGACTTTCGGGCTTCTGACGACCCGTAACGACTGTCAAAGATCTACAAATGGCAGTGGGGACCGTAAAGTACTTAGGTGTTTGCGGAAATGAAAGATTTCAATGTTGATGGCCAATCTCTTCTGGGATCTCGTGATGCGTACATATAATGTGGCAAATGCTTTTATTCAATTTCCATTCCATTCAGAATTCATCTGGTGGTTAGTCTGCAGTGGCTACCTTGACATCGTGAAACAGGCGGTGTGGTGAAGTGCGGGCGTTTTGATGGGTCGTATGATGTTAAAATAGTGCCGATTTCTCAGCCTAAATTGAATATAAATTATATTTTTGCCCGACAATTTGAGTTTGTTTTTGTTTTTGGGGAATGGCATCTTGCAGTTCAACCTATAGAAGGTTGTCGACTGCTTAACCGGGCTTTCCTGTGGATGCCTCAATAAATTAAGGCCTCCAGCCAGGCTTAAAACTAAGACTAAAAACTAAGCGACTACACGCTAAGGGCACCCCCTGTGGGGTACGGACCTCGGCTTAGGGCGTCGCTGGGAGAGGACAGCAATGGGACATGCTGGATCGGATTAAGGGTTGATGTCGGGACGTTGTACTCGTATATATACTAGTCGCGCGGTAAACTCTAATTGCGCGATGCAGGATTTTGCGTGACGTCAGTGTGATGCGTTCCAATGCCAATGTAGCGATGTAGATATGCCGCCACACTTACATTAAATTAATACTAACATAAAACAAATTAACTAAGACTTAATAAAGAATAATAGAGCATGCATTATTTTTTATACCAAACGCTTGGCTGCCTCGTACCAGCGAATTCATGAAGAATGTTACGAAATGACTTGGTTTAAAATAACAGTGAGGAACGTTAGCTTTGTTACCAGTTATGTGTAGCT
Organism: Fissipunctia ypsillon; assembly: GCA_947568875.1. Classification (NCBI taxonomy): domain Eukaryota; kingdom Metazoa; phylum Arthropoda; class Insecta; order Lepidoptera; family Noctuidae; genus Fissipunctia; species Fissipunctia ypsillon. The sequence goes on along the minus strand of OX387660.1, from coordinate 15,910,956 downwards.
ACTTAATTGTTGCATCAAACAGTGCATTAGCCGTCACAATGAACAAATTGCTGCAGTTTGTGCACGTACCTAATAGAAAAATTCATTTGATGTGCAATCTGACTTTCAAGTGTTGTCATAATACATCACGACATTGCTTTTATTTATTTAAGGATTACCAACGAGATACATTACAATTATATTATACATTAATAAATCTTGTACAATAAATGCGTTATCCCGTATTGTACACTCACTTACAGGTAACCACAGCTTAGACATTATCGAGTAATTTCTCATGCTCTGAATCATCATCATCATCTGCCTAGCCTTTTCCCAACTATGTTGGGGTCGGCTTCCACTCTAACCGGATGTAGCTGAATACCAGTATTTTACATGGAGCGACTGCCTATCTGACCTCCACAACCCAGTAACTGGGTAATACGATACCCCTTGGTAAGACTGGTTGTCAGACTTTCGGGCTTCTGACGACCCGTAACGACTGTCAAAGATCCACGAATGACAGCCGGGACCAACGGCTTAACGTGCTTTCCGAGGCACGGAGGAGTCTCGGTATGTAAAGATGGTCACCCATCCACGAACCAACCCCGGCAAGCGTAGCTTAACCCGATGGATCGACCCGTGCGGCTGTTATTACTTAGCCACGAGCTCCTCTCATGCTCTGAATACATAATTAAATTAAGAATACATAAATTAAAAAAAAAAAAACAATAAGTACACATGCACGTAATAGATTATCTTAATTATAGGTATTGTTATTATAGGTATTCCTTTTACTGTTTAAACTTGACAAAATAGTAATGTTTACATAACCTAAAACTTGTAACATGTATGTAATACTTAATTCAACAATTCTCTGAGCTTATAATAATTGTTTCAGTAAAAGTAGACTATTTAAATTAAATAGTCTACTTTTACTGAAACAATTATTATAATAATAACAATAACAATATTGCCCCATCGCCGTATCTCTACGTTGACGTCGTGGTGCGGCTTGCGCGCTTCGAACTCTAGGTCTGTGCCGGTAGAGGTTACTTTGCCGGAACAGGTCTAGGGTGAGGAGCCAGACCAAGAGAGATACAGAAACCCGCAGGGCAGCATGTGGCGAGCTGCTGGGCAGTAGCGACCCCACGTACCCTATCTCCCGGGAGAAGTCATGTTCCTCATCTCTGGCTTGCCTTTATTGGCCGGCTAGAGTGAACACTGACGAGAACTGACCTCCCACCTCATTCTTGCCTTTATTGGCTGGCTTGAGTAGAGATTCGCAAGAGCAAACGTGCTCGGAGGAAGGAAGTAGTCCAGTAAGATGCTGGTAGGGATCTTGACCGTACTTCCGGGATTGTCCTGATAGCCGTGGAATACCTCTCCACTCCTCTTAAGCACCTCAAGACATGTTGCCCCCTTGTCGCTACGACACTATGTGCTAGCGACCGTTTCCGGGGGCCCATTGTTGAGTGTGCAAGTCACCCCCTGCCATTTTATCCGTGTATTGTATTTATCACACATTGGTCAGGCAGGGGCCATAGTCCTTCCATAGTTTTAGATAACCAGTCCACTTTAGCCATCCAAACCCATAGCCCAATTTTTTTTTGTCTCCATATTCTGCAATAGTCCTACACCATCCGGGGGTTGTCCTTGGGTGCACTTGCATAGTACGCACAGGGATAATCGTCGGTTAGTGCCTCATTTCCATTGAAAGCGTCTAACGGGCCTCTGCGAGTTGGCTTCGGCCCCTCATATGCCTTCTAAAGGTCCGGGACCCTGGGGTCCCGAGAAATATCAAAAAAAAACAATAATAATACCTATAATTAGGATAATCTATTACACGCATGCATGTTTGTGCACGTGCTTTAAAGCGGCAGTTGTTTATTATAGTTTTGGTAATTTAAAAATTACTAAATGCAATATAACATGTTGAATATTAACATGTTCGGCAGTAAAAACTGACTAGTAAACTAAATAAAAATAAGTCATAAATATTTAAATGGGTAATTAAATAAATAATTAAGCAGTAAAATGACTGAACGGGCAGTTAATTGTGGGCAGTTAAAAAAACGGAATAAGTTGGTAAGAAATCTATCTTGGATGAAAGTAGCGCTTGCCAGCTGTAGCCGCGGCACCGCTCGCTCGGCTCGCGCGCGGTTGGTCACAGTTCTAACCTAACCTAGTCCATTTGGCCGGGGTGCCCTGGCTTATTTACGGCAACTAATTTGGCTTGCGCGTGGTTGGTCACAGTTCCAATTCCAACCTAACCTATGAACTGCTGAACTATTTATCTAACTGCCCATTCCGACATTTTTATTGGCCGTTCATTTATTACACTGCTTGAGTATTTTTTGTACTGACATTGTAAGGTAGGATGAAATTTCTTTTTATTACTGTTCATGTTTTACAGTCAAACTAATTTACCAACCGCTGAAAACGTTAATTTTTTAAACTGACACCGGCATCAGGGCAATTGCGTAACACTCTTGCAGTAGGAATCGGTTTCATTTTGACAGTTCAACAACATTCATTGCGTCATTTACGTTTTTGAGCAGACAAATTTTACGAACAATGAAGCAATGGATTAGCAATTTTCTTCAAAATCATTCAGATTCTAACTGATAGTGTGTTACGCAATTAGGGTGCCGGTTGGAACGAAGTTCCTTTCACTATATTAAAAACCAAAAACTTTTGTCACTTGAAACTGAATTTTTTGGGCATAACGCTTAATCGTTACGTGACGATTTCTACCAGTTTACTCTACCGCAAGCCGCGTTAAAGAACATCATCATTCCAAAAACTGGAGGCTCATTCGCCAAGTGTGCTTGCATAGTATTGTGCGATAAGGAACTTCATTCCAAAGTCAAGTCCAACAGAGCCGTGTCTATGTTATCCAAGGCTTGATTTGCTATTAGAAAAAAAAAGCAAGACCAATATAAGTATAATTGAATGAACGAGTATTTGAAAATTTGAAAGTAAAAACATGCGAGTTGACCCGCCAAGCTGCAATGTTAACCGTTTGTAATTATCGACGCCATTCATGACACAAACGATGCGCCAGCGCATCCCATTACTCTCACTTTCTGCATTGTAGACACGAGAAGGTTTAGAAGGGATTTTGAAATCAGTTTGGGTTACCTATTCGTAGAGTTGTTAAACTGTTGTTATTGTAATGATTATTAGAAAAAGTGCTGGTAACAGATGATTTAAGTAATCTGGGAAGGTTTTAGGTGAATATTATAGGTCCTTACGTGAAGGTATGATTTAAAAAAAGAAACTTATTTGACATTTTTCTAAGGTTGTTCGATAAGGCTGGCTTAGGCTGGTGTACATATATCACCACATACAATCAATAACCAAGAACAATAGCAAACACTAGAGGAGACCATTCTCCAGCAAAGGGTAAACAATAGTAGAAGAAAGTTACTATTAACCTCTTTACATGTTCAAGCCAACTAAAGACCAATTCACGAGAAGGATATAGATACAGATATATTTTTACTTAACACGCACAAAGCCTCAGGCAACTCGTCAAATTATAACGAATAAGACAGTAGACCATAAAATAGAAAGTCAGTAAATGGATATAAGTATCATTCACATAACAAAAAACCCATAACGAATGTGATAAATGAGGTGAGCTCCCCTAATGGGCTCGTCCATCATGATCACAGTTAACAGTCATTTTTCAATTGAATCCAAGTATCTATGCCATTTGTGGAAACGGCAATTTCTACACAATTTATCAATTGCGTAGCAACGGTGAAGGAAACCCACACGGTAAATGAGGAGTAGGTCGGTAATGATGCGGAGCTGCGGTCGTAGACAATAAAATCAAAAGCTCCTGTAAACAGGCGTGACGTGGCTTTGTGTCGTGTCGCGTGTCGCGCCTGTTTGTAAGAACCTTAAAGCCACATAGTAGGTTTAGATCTATGAGTTTGTAACAATACGTACTATGTGTCTTTATGATGCACTTTACCTTGTCAAATAAAACCTACATTGATTAAGGCCCTTTGTACACACACGTTTTCTTGCCGTGAAAAACTACGGTTCATTCGCCGTGCGTAGGCACGATCGTCAGTGTTGTATGGATCACTACGGAAGCTTGTTGACGGACAGGTCTTTTCTACGGCGCGGTTTATACGCCATACCGTAAAGAAACCGTGCTGTGAACAAAGGGCCAAGTATTTTGATCAATTTAAAGGACGGTAACAAAAAGCCAATCGATTATCAAAACAACAAAACACGGTTGACAAAAATCTATTCACTGCAAAATATGAAGACACAAATTGAAAAATCAGCTCTAGTATTGTCTTTAACTAACATCACCGGACAAAACGTTTCACCTTACTTTTCAAAGGACTTACAGCTACATACTTTCAAGGCTACTATTATTATTATTATTTTTTTTATATTTCTCGGGACCCTAGGGTCCCGGACCTTTGAAAGGCATATGAGGGGCCGAAGCCAACTCGCAGAGGCCCGTTAGACGCTTTCAATGGAAATGAGGCACCAACCGACGATTATCCTTGTGCGTACTATGCAAGTGCACCCAAGGACAACCCCCGGTTGGTGTAGGACTATTGCAGGATATGGAGACAAAAAAAATCATGAGCTATGGGTTTGGATGGCTAAAGTGGACTGGTTATCTAAAACTATGGAAGGACTATGGCCCCTGCCTGACCAATGTTTGATAAATACAATACACGGATAAAATGGCAGGGGGTGACTTGCACACTCAACAATGGGCCCCGGAAACGGTCACTAGCACATAGTGTCGTAGGGACAAGGGGGCACAACATGTCTTTACGTGCTTAAGAGGAGTGGAGAGGTATACCACGGCTATCAGGACAATCCAGACATTATTATTATTATTATTATATCATCTCTTCTATACAGTCTATGGTCTGTGCGCGCCTACCACGATTGTTTGCGGTGCGCTTTGTTTGTCTCCACTCCACGTCGTGACGGGCATGCTCGCGAAAAAGCTGCACTTTCACGAATTGCGGTAGGGCTGTGAATTGTCTAGAGGTGTCAATAAACCTCGATACGTTTGTAATCGATTTAAAGTCGTTTTTCGATAAATTGATGGTCTTGTTCTGCGGTACGAATTGCTGCGTAGGTAAGTATTTTGTGTTACTATTGAAATATATGACGGCGGTAAGTGGCGCCGCGCGCCGCCCCGTTTTTATTACGAAGTTACTGGAACCACAGAAAAGGTCGGATAAGAGTGACATTGGCTGGTGACAGTCACTCTAGCAGAGCGTCGTCTTCGGATGACAGAAGATGATGTGAGGGGAGCCGCTGTCGTACCACGTCCACGAGGAGCTGCTATATTCCGGCACAATCCTGATGATATTGAAGCTGCTGAACCACTAATACGATGACCACTTCTGGTAAAGGCTATCCTGCGCCGTTATATAAGTAAAGGACAGCCCTCCGCAGACTGATAGGGTGAATTCAATATATCATACTAAGATGACCCAGTATATGAAATTATTTCAGGAACGTTAGGGGAATCCAGTAAACCTGATTTGTGTTATTACCTCACACGCAATGTATCGTTACCGCGGCAAAACGCGCGTAGCGAACGGCAGCGCAGAGCCTTCGGCCACCGAGTATTTTTTATTTTTATTTTAGCCGTTTTATTTACATAAATGGAGTGCTGCATACAGAGAATATAATTTTATATTGAAATAAAGGAACAATAACTGAAAAAACGATAAAAAATGACAACTTTTCTGAGAATATATCCGGTGAAAAATGATTCAAAACAAGGAGCTGAATGCATCCTGTTAGTTTGCGGAGGGCTATCTCTTACACCCTGTATTATGTTTTAAACTTACAAGTTTCTCCGTCGGTAAACGGGCTTCAAAGGCAAACCGGCATTATTTTCCTGATTTATATGAGGTAAATGTATTATTGTATAATATGTTGTGATCCTATTACGACGGTAACTTTAATCTTTTAATACGATTAAGTATCATTCCAATAATTGAATTAGTTTATTTCCGATCACGATTCATTACTACGATCACTGTATAGAATCGATTACCAAATCGGTTAATTAAACGATTCGATTTCGGGTGAGTACTAGAGCAGCCCTACTCCATAACTAATTGCTACCTCAGCTGGTATTGTTCTTGTTATTATTTTGTTTTTACGCAACTACGATTACAATCGTGGTTACACAATGATAGTCGCAACGAATTGCTATTTTTTTCGAGCATGTGAATGAGTTTTCATTGATTCTCTTATTACGTCTAACAACGTACGTTGTACATACAATGGGGCTCATTATGTTTTTAACGTGTGTTTTAGTGGCAGTTTCAAAATTAATTTTCTCTTGTGTGAATTTTCTCGAGTAATTAACTAATTACTTAGCTAAATATGATGAATGACTTTCGTTTTTACCGAAGAAAGGTAGTAAGTATAATGAACTCTCGGAAAAGGAAAACCTTTTATAATTTTAGTAAAATTAGATCTCGTTCAAATTTTGTTCGAATAGACCAAGAGCTGGTGAACTACATATTCAAAATATGTTAAACGATTTTTATTCTCTGCTTTATGAAAAAAAAGTAGATAATACATAAAGATACATAAACGCCCTTCACTTTAAAGGCCTGCTTACCTAGCAGCTGTTATTTAAACTTGTCTTATTTAAAATATGACAACAAAGATTACAATCTGTCAACCACAGTGAATAGACCTTTATCTTAATATCAAAATGTTCACAAAATTCTTAATCCTTGTTAGCAAATCTGAGTGTTGATGGATCTTTATTATCTGGTAGGTCTATAATGTCATTGTGAGGCACCGGAATTATATGCGCAAGCGCAGCCGTGCAAGTGCTATTTAATTTCCTTAAGTTCGTTCGCAACAATGTTGCCATTTTTTTAACTTTTGGTAGGTCAGATCTGTTTGATAAAGTGGTAGTTTAAACTGAAAAGACATGGAAATGTTTTTTTTTAATTTTCTTATACATTTAACTTAGGTACCTACTCATTGCAAAAGAAACTTGCTGAACAATAGAAGAGAGATCCAAATTAAAACAATAACCATTCCCGACCCAACATATTATTTTGGACTAAAAATGAAATGAGGAAAGTTTTAATAATGTTTTCTAATTAAAATTGCTTTATTTTCGTTGCTTCTCTCGATATTATAAACATGCTTGTCTACTATTTAATTACAGTGGAATTACCAAGGTTTTTATAGTAAGGCAACACTGATTCCCAGTGATTGTGTAGTAGTCCTTTGTCTCGTGTGTAGTCATAACGTAAATGTAATCATTTTGTATTACCCCTTGTCGGAGCATTGTTGTTCAGACGGAAATTAAACCAGATCTTAGATGTTGATAGAAGCAAAAATAAATACATAATCAGCATATATTGTCATAACGATTGATATAAAAATCAAGTAGGCATATCTCGAAAGTCTGTCTCTGATTTGTATACCAAATAGTTTAAGATCATGAGGCCTTTTTTTTTTTTTTTTTTTTGTGGATGGGAAATCATCAAATGACTTCTCCCGCTCTGGGCGGAGCGGGAGGGCGTGTCAGACTTTTACTGACTAAAACCCACCCGTGTTCCTTCTGTTGCCTGTGCCGGGGCCACGGTAACTCTTTCGAACATCCCGCAACCCTAGCTGGCATCGGCCCTAGCGGACCCCGTCAATAGTGCTGACATCTCTTTGAGGCGCGCGTGGAACACGACGCGCCGTCGACTCGGGCCTGGTCCTTACCGGACGGCGAGCTACCCATTGCTCACCGTCCGCAAGCCCGCGCCTACCGTGGCCGGGAATCGGCTGCCGATTCCCGACGCCCAGGGCGTCTCCTGCGGCGACTAGGGGCGTGAGGGTGCAAAGCTTGCCTCTCCCTCACGCGTCCCGCCTCCTCCTTCACGAGCATTACTGCTTCGCAGAAGGAGGTAATGGCTTCCCATGCACTCTCGCTCCGTACCATGGCCTGGACCAGGGCCGGACGGGAGAGATCGCCGCCGCCGATCGCTTCCGCGAGGACACGGCGGTGCCCCGTCCAAGCCGGGCAGACTTCCACCGTATGCTCCACCGTGTCCTCCGGGCGATCCACACAGTGGTGACACCCGGGCGTTTCCTCCCGCCTTATCCGGAACAGGTACCTCCCGAAGCACCCGTGTCCGGTGAGGACCTGCGTCAGGCGGAAGGTGAGGACGCCGTGGCGCCTCTCCAGCCACTCCTCAAAGAGGGGACTTATCGCCGCAATTGTGGCGTGCCCAAGATCATGAGGCCTACTTATTAATTCTGAAATGTTTATTCGCTAATTATAATAATACTAGGTATATTATAATTAAGATTGATATTAATCGGTATTAATCGCAATTTTTATAGTTACTTAACTAGGAAGTCCCATTGTTTTGAAATCCCATAGACAATATTTATCATATTGGTACAGTTGGTTGGTCGCTAAAATTGGTGTTCGTAATATCAAACGATCCCAGAATTGTAATAACATTTCCAACAGTTTATACAATGAATGAATGAAATGCACTGACCCCAGAGTGGTTTGACCAGACTCGATTACTCGAATGAACCCAAAGATACATACACTAGCCCTTGGAGCCTCATGTTTCATGGTGCTACAGTGACCATTACATATCAAGTAGTAGACCGGGGGGCGCGGTAATGGTAGGAAAGACGTGCCCTTAGGATATGGAAGGATTATTAGAGCCGTACCGGATAAGTTAAAAAACGAGTTCCAAACAGACCATTTCTATCGTTATCAATACCAAAACTGGTTCACAAGTCACGACCAACCCTAGTGACCCACAAACAAAAATTATCACTATTTACCTATTTAAGAAGTACAAATACAAATTAACTAGATAAACCTTTTTAAACGCCAGTATTATCTAAACATGTTGTATAATCTAATTCATTTACTGATGTTTGTATGTTAACTGCCATCATTTCATGGTTGTTAGCATTTGTAATTATTTTCGTTACTGTATCTAATTACACGGAATTTCTACATTTATCTTGTATATGACCCGATTAGTAACTGTAGCAGACTTTCCCTTGGAGATGATGCTTCATTGGTTTCCGACACGCTTGGTATGGCTCCTTGAGCGTGTAATAGATGACTGTTTTACATTAAATGCATGGTAATGTGTCTTTGTGTTGTGGATGCTATTGATATAACTCATGTTTAGCATCTATTTGTTTTTTGTTATTCTTCATAATTATTTGCTTCGTTGCGTCTCTAGGTCCTACTACTCCACACATTATTTATGCGAAACGAAACATTTAATGCAAAATTATACCGCCCGTATGAATAAAAGAAGTAGGTAATGTGCAAATCTTACGTCAAAATATGACTAAATAAAATACCTACGTCTGTATTTCTTAAAGGGGTTGGCAGAGGTGTATTGTATACTTACTGCATCCGCGTTATATTAAAATATTTACGCAATTCGTCATTCAAAATGTTAATTGTTTTTTGTTTTTTTTTATTATGCCAGACTTCCGTCCGGACTGTGCGAAGTCCCATCGAAATGCAAACAAATTACATCACTTGAAACGAATAAAATTAACATGACGCATACGAACTCCTTATTCAGCTCCTGGACTATAAATGGGTTTATGTGCTCGTTTTAACAGCTAAGATGCACCTACACAAGGAATGATAAATGGTAAAAACGTTTCCGCATAGAAATCGTTGCTAGACATTTTTTTAAACCTACACAAACTTCTTAACTCCAAGAATCTTCACGGTCATTATAATTTTGTTGTAGGATTAATCATTCAGATGTCGGAATTTGCGAAATTCCTATCCAGGAGTTAAAAAAACTGCAACCGGATAACACCGAACCAAAATAATAAACAGAGTTCACGAAGTGATTAAACATACGTCTCTCAAACTGATATTTTTATATTACTGATATCTTAATGTTAAATTTGGTAAGATATCGTAGTTTGATTGGGTACCAAAACCGACATTCTTTCTACTTAAAAGTATAGCCTATTGCCAACTTGCGCTATGAGATCAACGAAGAACTAAAATCGCATTCACAGAATTCCTAATTAAAGATTTTCCTAGAACATTAATGTGACTTTTATTATTATGACTAGCTAATTGCCCGCGGCTTCGCCCGCGTGGATGTCAATACTTCCCTATTTGAATTGGATTGTTCACAATTTCATGGATTTATTTTGCGTGGAACCCTAATTATTTTACTTAAATAAAAGTAGCCGAAGTTACTCGTTATAATATCAGCTATCTGCCAGTGAAAGTCCTGTCAAAATCGGTTCAGCTGTTTCGGAGATTATCCAAAACAAACATACAGACCGACAGATAGACAGACAATCAATCTGCCTAGCCTTTTCCCAACTATGTTGGGGTCGGCTTCCAATCTAACCGGATGCAGCTGAATACCAGTATTTTACATGGAGCGACTGCCTATCTGACCTCCACAACCCAGTAACTGGGTAATACGATACCCCTTGGTAAGACTAGTTGTCAGACTTTCGGGCTTCTGATGACCCGTAACGACTGTCAAAGATCCACGAATGACAAAGCCGGGACCAACGGCTTAAGGTGCATTCTGAGGCACGGAGGAGTCTCGGTATGTAAAGATGGTCACCCATCCACGGACCAACCCCGGCAAGCGTAGCTTAACCTGATGAATCGACCCGTGCGGCTGTTATTACTTAGCCAGATAGACAGACCAAAATTAAAAAATAAAATGTTTATTGTTATAAGCACCGTATAAGTATACTTTCATATGCATTTAGTAAAAATGCTGTTATTTTGACATTACAAACAGACACTTCAATTTTATTTATACAAATTATACGTATAGATATGAACCATTCTCAAATCTCACTAAAATAGTCACCAATTCTAGTAAACGCTTCGTATTCCTTACGACCCGTAATGAGTAATCAGGAGGCGCCTGCAACTCCATCGACTGTCCCAGAGATTAATTTACGTCTGCTCGATCCCTTGAGTCACTACCTTAAACATATTCTCTCTTAAATTGGGCTGGTTGAGCCGTGACTCAAATCATACGACATTGTTTGTTCCGTCTCACTGGCTTTCTTGCATGATGTAATGGATGAACGGGAATGTGTATTTTTAGCGTTTACGGTGTTTGATTTCATCAGTTGTTCATGCTTCCATTCCACATTTTTATAAAGGTCTCGCCAAATAGACGATTTTGTCGTCTGTACCCCAATATTAGGCAAAAGCTTTCCTTGCCCTGATTGGATGCAAATTAAGTTCAATATTAGGTTATGCTTTTTGAATTATTAAGTTATTGTCATTTGCGCAAAATTGGATATAAGCAAGAACAACCGGTTAATGCAAAAATATGTAGGTAGATGAAAAAACTCAGATTTTTTTTATATTGTCTGGCCACTTCTAGCACCACAACGAAACTTTTATTCACTAAAAAGCATTAGTCTATACAAATAAATAAAATTGAAGTGTCTGTTTGTAATGTCAAAATAACAACTTTTTAATAAATGCATAAGAAAGTATATACGGTACTTATAACAAGCAATTTTTATTTGTCTGTCTGTCGGTTTGTTCCGGCTAAACTCCGAAACGGCTGGACCGATGTTGACGGGAGTTTCACTGGCAGATAGCTGATGTTTGTTACAGGGTAAATTAGGTTACTTTTATTTTAGAAACATAATTAGGGACCCGCACAAAAAATTTAAAACCCATGAAATTGTAAACAAAAAGTCGGATTTGAAAAATTCTTTTTGCATTTGGTAGCCCAATTCTCGAGGGTAGTTATAGGCTATTTAACATCACGCTACGATCCTTAGGAGCCGAGCAAAAAGAAAAAGGCAAAGAACACTAAGCGAAAACGAAGTAATACCGCGGGCGGGCGATGCAACGCGACGGGTCGGGGGACGAGGGAGTTTTATTAAAATGTGGCTGTTATTTTAGTATATTGTGTATCTTACGACTTTCACGCGAACGAAGTCGCGGGGCACAGCTAGTACAGAATAAGAATCTAGATCATCCAAAGTCATATCATTTATTTCAAATGGGCACATAAAAGGCACTTTGAATGTAAAAATTAACAAGAACATATAATTGATTCCAGTTGCCCCTTCCAAAAGGTAGTTTCGAGAAGGAGGGGGAGAAGAATGGGCAAGAAACTACTCCACATCAACCTTATAAATCGCAGATTTTTTTGCGATTAATCGCAGCTATTTTAAGACCATAAAAATAGCTGCGTCTAGTTGCATCAGAAGTTAGTCCATCGTTTTACGGTATTTGTGTGCATGTATGATACTTACTTGATTTCATTGGAACGAAGTTTATTTGAATGTATTCAGAGATGGATTGCAATGCGTGATTGTGTTGTAACGAATTTGTTTTAATTATATAGATATATACGTAATAACTGATGCTTTTAACTAATTACTTATGTTCTATAGGATATTGAATTTCGTTCCACTGAAATTGATTAGCAGCCTCTGCCGTACGAAAGGGAGATGGAGCTCATTTGCCTAAAAGCTTTTGCCTTCCAAGAGGAGTCCTTGAAAAGGTATCGTTTATGGTATATGGTTTATGCAAAGACTTATTCACTGACTCTCAATTGCTTCGTTGGTCGAGTGGTCGCAAGCGCTACTGCTTTTTTTTTTTTTTTTGTGGATGGGAAATCATCAAATGACTTCTCCCGCTCTGGGCGGAGCGGGAGGGCGTGTCAGACTTTTACTGACTAAAACCCACCCGTGTTCCTTCTGTTGCCTGTGCCGGGGCCACGGTAACTCTTTCGAATATCCCGCAACCCTAGCTGGCATCGGCCCTAGCGGACCCCGTCAATAGTGCTGACATCTCTTTGAGGCGCGCGTGGAACACGACGCGCCGTCGACTCGGGCTTGGTCCTTACCGGACGGCGAGCTACCCATTGCTCGCCGTCCGCAAGCCCGCGCCTACGGTGGCCGGGAATCGGCTGCCAATTCCCGACGCCCAGGGCGTCTCCTGCGGCGACTAGGGGCGTGAGGGCGCGAAGCTTGCCTCTCCCTCACGCGTCCCGCCTCCTCCTTCACGAGCATTACTGCTTCGCAGAAGGAGGTAATGGCTTCCCATGCACTCTCGCTCCGTACCATGGCCTGGACCAGGGCCTGACGCGAGAGATCGCCGCCGCCGATCGCTTCCGCGAGGACACGGCGGTGCTCCGCCCAAGCCGGGCAGACCTCCACCGTATGCTCCACCGTGTCCTCCGGGCGATCCACACAGTGGTGACACTCGGGCGTTTCCTCCCGCCTTATCCGGAACAGGTACCTCCCGAAGCACCCGTGTCCAGTGAGGACCTGCGTCAGGCGGAAGGTGAGGACGCCGTGGCGCCTCTCCAGCCACTCCTCAAAGAGGGGACTTATCGCCGCAATTGTGGCGTGCCCAAAGCGCTACTGCTGAGCATGAGGTCCTGCTTCGATTCCCAGGTCGGGCAAAGGGTTACGTACCTATTAGGTTTTTTCATCAGCAATTTCTCAGTAGCAACCTGCAGTTTGATGACAATAGGCTCGCCCCCTATTCTTGGGACTTAAACATAACTGGCGAAATGAAGGTGTAAACTGCTTTAAAAGTACACTTCTGCTTAACCCTTCGGGAATTACTGGCGTGATGTTATGTTAAGTTATTCACTGAAACCCTGAAAGCCATCTTTAGCACAAAGAATGCTCTTATTGATATTTACAGCAGCACGAACAAAATGAAAGCCTAAAGGTGAACGTCTACTAGTTCGCTCCGGCCGCAACGCACGCACGGCACGCAACGGATTTTGGTTTGCTTTATATGAATTCATATAGCTCTGCGTCAACTATTGGTACCGCCCGCACTGAGTGATCATTCATTTTTTCATACAAACAACATGAACCAAGCGCTCGGTGTGGTCGGTACTGCAGAGGCTTTAACCGGGCGTGCGTTTAGCATGAAACTTTCGCGAGTTGATTGATTTTGAAAGTTAGAATAGGTGAAGAAAAATGAATGGAGTTGACAGTCGGCCTCCCAGCTCTGACTGATGGTGTAGTTAAATATTTAATACGATTATTTTATGATTAGAAGCATTCTGAAAAGTGTTACACATAGATCCCCTAGAGGTAACGGCTCGTCCATAGCACCGGGCGAATCGTTACAATACCGATAGTGGACGCAGTGCTGTATGAATTCGTACAAAGCATACCAAAATCCGCTGCATGCCGTGCGTGCGTTGCGGCCTGTGCGGACTACTGGACGTTCACCTTAACTCAACATTGTTTACCAAGACTCGGTTCGTTGAATTCCCATGTGGAAACTTCACTGACCTTGACTTATATTTTAAACCTGCCTACATATCTTGAAACAAACCAAGCATTAACTGCATGACCTTACTTAAACTGCCGTTATACGTATTAAACCATTAAAGAATCACCGGACACTAATCTATAATGAGTTTGATGCAGCGTAAAAGCTGGTCTAACATAACCTTACTTAACAATTTATATCTTAAGTGGATGTAGCTTTATAATTGCTTATTGCTTAACAGTTTTATTCGTTTTTCAATTGAACGTGGGCACAATCAGCGCTGCAATTAAAGTTCAGGGGCATTGATAGATAACGTTTGGGACAGATTTGTGGGTGGTTTGAATATTGTTGTTACGTCTTATTTGATGGCAGGAGGAACGCTTCTATCCATCATTTTAGCCTTATTTTTCCCGTGAAAATCTCCTAGGTCTTTCTGAGCACGTTGAGTGGGGTGCTCCAAAACTCTGGTCTCTCTGGGCTCTTGTGAATTATGATATACGTTTGAAAGGATTCCTCGTGATGCACCACAGTATACGCATTCTCTCCTTGAGCATTGGTTCCTTTCTCCAATCATTATATAAAAATTCAACCAATTTACAACACCGGATTCTATCTTCAAAGTGATACAGAGCCAATAAATATGTCATCGACCTATTTCTCAAGATAAGGGTAAAAGTAAATAAAAGAATCAAACATCCGTTTCCAAATAGCGTTCCACTCAACATAAAATAATATTATGACGTGTTATATAAAATTTATTATATTTTCTGATAACAGAATCATGGGAGAAAGCTTTTAAAAGCTAATGTCTTCCTTTATTGCTATTGAGAAATTAAGAGCTGGTATTTTTATGTGATTTTAAAAGAAAGGCGAGTTAATGGAAGAAAGATATTAAACTCGTCGTGTGGTCCTTGAATAAGGACTAGAATAGACAACGCATTGTATGTATGGGGATGTGTTGTGGGAACGTAATAAGTCAAACAAGGGATTCATCAAGGATGTATACCTAAATTAATAATGTTCATTATTGTGATGGGTTGCACAAATCCTTTGTTTGCTTTTTTCTTTGCTGACAGCAATCCACCCACATTGTCAAGTAAATCATTCACTTGTGACTTTGCCAAGAGGTTATTTTTTAATTTACACCATTGTCTTAAGGCCGAACCCAATAACCTATTTTCTGTAATAGAAAGATTGACAAACAGACACTTTTGATGTTAGACAATATAATTCTATCAAGATAGGTTTTTCTATCTCCAGTATGCCAAAATTGCTGATAGATAGGTTATTGGGTTCGACCGTTACGATGAAGAACAGTTAAGTGAAGTGAGCTGTCAATAGTGTCAATCACTAGAATCATCCAGTCCATTCTGTAAAATCTCACCCTGAAAATGTAAGTGAAGTGAATCCCTAGCAATCCTCCAATCCCTAGCATCAGAAGGAATGACAGCTCACTTCAAACTCACTTCACCTTAGTTTTCACAGTGAGTCGTTTACAGAATCGACCGGCTAGACTCGTTCTAAAAAAACCGGCCAGTTGCGAGTCGAACTCGCACACGAAGGTACAATATTTAACACTACATATTAAAAAAAATACTACAGTTTAAAAAACACTTTTCTTGTATGGGGAACCCCCTTTCATTTTTAACTTTATTTTATTTTTATTATTTGTGGTTAAGCGGCAATAGAAATACACAATCTGTTAAAATTTCAACTGTCTACCTTGAAATATAGCCCGCTGACAGACAGGCGGACGGACAGCGGAGGCTTGATAATAGGGTTCCGTTTGGCTCCCTTCGAGTACGGAACCCTGAAACCAACACTCATTGAGCAATCGCGGTAATCAATGCCTATTCCATCTCTGTATAAGAAGAGGCCTTTGGCCTGCAGTGGGAGAGTAACAGATAGAAACTAGAGGAAGTCAAGTAACCGGCATCGGCAATAAAGGCTCCCGCAGACAGACGCGACGCGACTCTAGTAGAACAATTTCTATGTAAACTTCATGGAAATTGCTCTACCAGAATCGCGTAGCACCGTCGCGACTCACCTGTCTGCGGGAGCCTTAAGACTGGTCATTATTGCCGACGCAACGTATAATTAAAAATGTATTTAAGCAATGCAACTTTTGTTACGCGCGATAAATGTGAGAATTTTATACTTTTGTCTTTTTAAAACAATAGGCCAGGAGCTAGACCACCACCTCTTAAAGCAGTATTATTGTAATCTTACTGCAGTGTGGGAAGAGATGGAGCTAGACGTCCTGTATAGCTCCATCTCTTTCTCACACTGAAGTAACATTAAAATAATACTGCTTTAAGAGGTGGTGGTTGGCCCCCAGTGCAATCAATTATGTAACTATGTAAATTCGGTATAGTTGCCAAAGTTTACATAGTTATTTTATGGAGAATATTTTTAATTTGAAACTGAATGGAGCTATAATTAAGACCTAGGCGTTGAATTTTGTAACTGTAAAGTTTGCGTAACCTATGTAAAAAATATCATCTATGTTAGTTCATGATTTGTTACAGCATTTAAGAACAATTTGATGGGATCAATGAATGTAAACAATATGAATTTGTAGTTTCTTTTGCAAGAATTTTCCTTGAAAAAACTAGTTATAATACCCTATATTGTACACCATAACAAAGACTAATTTTTTCAAACTGTAAAATTGTTGAAGTTTCTTAAAAAAAAATGTAGACAGGTAGCATTATTACTCACGAGAAGGAACCGTATTGTTGATAACGTAGATCCGCAGATCTTAAGACGACACCGACGCGCAGTGGCGCCCTCATCGTTTGTTTGGTTATTTCTTTTATTTTAGAACTAGCTGTGCCCCGCGACTTCATTCGCGTGGAAGTCGTAAGATACACAATATACTAAAATAACAGCCATATTTTAATAAAACTCCCTCGTCCCCGACCCGTCGCGTTGCATCGCCCGCCCGCGCTATTACTTCGTTTTCGCTTAAGTGTTCTTTCTGACTTTTTATTGCTCGGCTCCTAAGGATCGTAGCGTGATATTAAATAACCTATAACTATCCTCGAGAATTGAGCTACCAAATGCAAAAAGAATTTTTCAAATCTGACTTTTTAGTTACAATTTCATGGGTTTTCATTTTTTTTGCAGAACCCTAATTATTAAAAAAAATAAAAGCAGTCTAAATTACTCCCCGTAACATCAGCTATCTGCCAGTGAAAGCCCCGTCAAAATCGATCCAGCCGTTTCGGAGATTAGCCGGATCAAACAGACAGAGAAGATTTATTGATCAAAATTGCTTTATTGTTATAAGTGTCGTATATTTTCTTATGCATTTAGTAAAAAGTTGTTATTTTAATATTACAAACAGACACTTCAATTTTATTTATTTGTATAGATGAAAATGCAGAAAATAAGCGTGTTACGATGTGCTCCACAAGACTATACGTTATTATTATTACGTAAAAAATAAGCATGTAGTCTACATGCTTATTTTCTGCATTTTCATACAAATTCTAAAATAAAATAAATAACCAAACAAACGGTGAGGGCGCCACTGCGCGTGTGGTGTCGTCTTAAATGGTCTAAGATAGATATACCTATTCAAAAAGTAATTTGATGATAGAATCTCCTTGGGTCATCCTCTATTGTGTTACATAGCCTGGGAAAAATAACTGTTTCATCTTGACGTGTTACAAAGTTGATAAAAGACACAACGGTTGACCGACTTGTAAAGGCACAAAAAAAACTATACACAGCCAAAATTGATGTCATTTGAAATATGATTTTTTGCTAATAAGGACTTGTGATATTTTTATGGTCCCACCGGTTTATAATCATAGTGGTATGTACAAGTAGGTAACGATCATTCAAAGGATATCTTATTATTTTGGGCAAACTTAAGGCTTTTACAAACAAGCGCGACACGCGACGCGACATAAAGGCACCGAGTGTCGCGCGACCAGGTGGTGCCTTTGTGTCGCGCGCGATTCGCGTCGCACTCGCGCCTGTTAGCAAGAGCCTTAAATTTCGGAGTTTCGGTTTCGGTTTTTCATTGCGTCATGTGTACCGCACATAAACGTATTTTCTTTCTTTCTTTTTTTTTTCAGGAGACTAAAGAATTATTGAAGATATAAACTTTTATGATTGTCCATTGTTCAACCAGTCTTTCACTTCTGTTCAATATTTTGAAGCAGTTTATAAAACAAATCATTGACCTTTACTAATTTGCCTCTACCTTATTAACTTATCTCTTTTAGATTTGTCGTAATGCAATGTACACACTATGATATTATTTGCAAAGTCATTTCTAAAAATAAAAGACAATAATAATCAACTTAACTTTATCAGTAAGATAAATTGTTGTCCTCGTCATTGATTAACAAAACAATACCAATTGCCTGTAAACAAATATACCTACTTATTATGTTATCCTGCAGACCTACACATTACCTAAGTGTTTATTGACAGTTAAAAAAAACCCACTTCAAAGGTCTCTTCTTATATAGTTACCTACGCAATTAGAAGATACATCATTACCTACATACAATTACAATTAGTATTACAATTGTTTAAGTAATACAAGCAATGACTCAGTCTAATTAGATTAGATGGCTACAGATAGCTAATTAAATGGAAATTAGTCAACCACAGTCACGTGTCGGCTTGGATCATATTATGCAAACAAATCACTAAGCTGGAGACAGAATATGGATCGTAGTAAAACTGGTCGACTCAGGTTTTAATACACTAATGGCCGAACCCCTTAAGCTATCTATCACCAGTTTTGGCATACTGGAGATAGAGAAACCTATCTATCTATGGTTTTAACGTCCCAATAATCTTTAAGAGATTATGACATAAGGACAGATAGAATTATACTGTCTACCATCAATAGCGATCTGTTTTTAACTGAAAATGGGTTATTGGGTTCGGCCGTAAGACTAAATGTTCTTAGTAGGAGGAGATTGTTGAAATGTGGTCATTCCGATAGTTGATGAGGATGCAAAGAAGCAAATCACTCATTGAAGGTTGTGGAACTATAGACATTCTGGAGGACGATGATGTTGAAAAGTAAATCATTAATTTAGTACAGCTACTGAGAGTGACGGAAAGACTTAACTGACTTTTAATGATTTTAAACTGAAGATCACGTCTAAACGAGTAGTGTTAATGATTTAGAAAAATAATATGTTAAATTAGAGCATTTTATTTATAACTTAATATGTGAATATTTCAGATTATGTTTATATTACATAGTGTAATTAATTTGTAAAGTTATGTCTAACGCGGATAAAAAACTGAGAATCACGCAAAAACTACCGAGCGTATTTTCATGAAACCTCCACCATTTTAAAGATAATTTAATTAAATTTATCTTTTGGTATAAGTACGTGTTGTAATATTATTGCCTTTTGTTTTATGTATAATAAATTAATAATGTGTCTAATTTGGGACAGCGCTCCTTGATGGTCAAGTTCTATTACTGGGTGGACGTACGACGCGTTGCGGGAGCTCAGCACAGAACACGCTAGTTATGCGCTCAAGGCCGTTGGCATATAATCTGCGTCTTAAACGTGCAGAAAGGGAACTAGGATTTATGTTTCAAAAAGTTTTGCAAGAGTACCACTATTGAAATGCAAGCACATCGTGGTCGTAATTTCTAGTGGAATGAATATTGATAACATTAGGAATCTTGCTATAGACAGAAACTAAGTATTTTGCTAGTAAACGAAGGGCAAGGATGCAATACGGGCGGGGAGGGCAATACGTCTTGTCATAATAGCACTTATAGTTGAAGCTAATCAAAGCCCTGATTACTTAGATGTACTCAAAGCAATCAGATAAGTATATGTTGTTGTTCGATAAGTAATACCAACAGATTATAACTCAAGTATACACGAATTACCAATTAATAGATCGCAAATAGTCCATAATGCGCATATTATCAAGCCATAGACTCATAAACCAGCTGTGTTTTGTCACTTTGGCCCATTAACAGTTCAGTAATACGCCCCCTGACGCAATAGTCACGACTTCAAATATTTGATTGTTAAAGCTATTGAACGACTTACAATTAATTTGATAAACATTACGGAGCTATGTGTTGAAATTGTGGAATATTCCCTGCCCAATGACTGGAAATATACTGCTAATAATTCCCATCATTTCCCCTTGGATTACGCTAATGTCTGTCACACCCAGTTGAGGGTGGTAACTACGGACAATGTCATAAAATTCAATGTCATTCATTCAATGTGTATGACATTGCATGATGACTTCATGTGAAAGTTGGTGAAGTTTTTTGTTTCTCAGTCACGCTGCACTGAGAAATAGCTTGACGGATTTGGATGGATGTAATTAGGTAGGCACATATAGACCATACCTTGGATTAACACTTAGAATTTAAAATATTTTGTTACATAACGTCGCGCTCTAGAATGCAGGTAACACAGTGGACAACTTACTGTTGTAGTAAGTAATGTAAGAGTAATGTTTTGTTCAGTAACTTAATGACCCCATGTGACACAGGGATCTCTAGAATAATCCCAGAGCTCAGTCAAAAGCTAAGAAGCTAAGTTAGTTTATTAACATGACATTTCATTTAGCTTGTTAGGTACTAATGCCAATATTTGATACTGAATAAAAGCATAATATAATTTTAATTGATGCTGTAACAATTATTATTGTCATCAACAGACCGTTAATGTCAACAGTAGGACATACACGTCCCCTTTTGTCACACAAAGGCCTATAGGGGCATGTAGCCGTAGTCATCACGCTTGGTAGAGGAATTGCTCATCGCAGTATAGGTAGGTACGGCGCATTCGCCTGATGTAACCCTTTGTGGTGTGAAGTAGGTACTCGTACATACATACATATGTACATAAACTGACGCCTTCTTCCCATGGGGGAGAAACTATAGAACGCCACCTTCTACGATCTTTACATACTCCTTTTGCCTCGTTTACGTTCATACATCTGCGGGGCAATTGCATAACACATTACCAATCGAAATCGGTTTCATTTTGACAGTTCAAGTTATATGGTTTTGCAGTCAATGCTTGTAGCTATGTAAAATATTAGGTAACTTACGTGTCCCAATTCTCGAGGATGTTATAAGCTATTTAATATCACGCTACGACCCTTAGGAGTCGAGCAAAAAGAATAAAAGTCAGACAGAACGCTAAGCGAAAATGAATAATAGCACGGGCGGGTGATGCAACGCGGCGGGTCGGGGGTCGAGGGAGTTTTATTAAAATGTGGCTGTTATTTTAGAATATTATGTATCTTACGACATCCATGCGAACGAAGTCGCGGGGCACAGCTAGTAAATAAATAAAAACTGACATACATGACTGAAGCAAAAGTAACATGAGAGATTTATGCACGTCCGACAATTACTCGTGAGTTGAACAGAGAAACTGCATGACTTACCTATTTTCTGTTGGTAAACAATTACTCGGTTTGATACATTATGTATTGCATTACTTTTTAATTGCAGTAACTAGGAAAGAAAATGTCGGATGCCCGGATAACTTGCAGCCTATCACATTTTTAGGGTTCCGTACGTCCGAATGAAAAACGGAACCCTTATACTCGTGTGTCTGTGTGTCCGTCTGTCGCAGCCAATTTTGCTCCGAATCTACGGACCAATTAAGTTGAAATTTGGTACACATATGAATTTCTGTGCCCAAACACGTAACGTAACGTAACGCAAATAAATTAATTTTGAATATGGGGGTCACTTTTGAGCGGAAAATTGGAAAATTTAAACAAAAAGTTTCGCTAACTGTATTGTGTGACATATGAATTAAAATTAAAGGGCTTATTGTGAGGGTCTCAATTTTTTTTACAAATAAGATTTATTTCTCTCAAAAAGGTACAGACATTGGTTCGTGACATATTATTTCCATCAAATTTGTAGCCTTTGTGAGAGCTGGAGTCTGTAGCGGGTTCGGGACCTGTATGACAGATCTCCAGGCTCTCACCCTCTTAAAACAATACTACTAAGCACTAGGTAATTTGTAAACATCAAAGCCTTCACGTACAGAGAGGAATATTTAAAAACTAAAATAGGAAAATGTTAAAACTAAAGATGGTATGTCTATGGGTGTGTAGTGTATGGTGCGTGTTGAGTGTGTGTTGCGTGTTGTGTGTGTGTGTGTGAAAGTATATTTGTTAGAGTGAGTGTAGGTGTGTGTATTAAAATGTGGTCTACAAATTTACTATTAAATAATTTTAAAATAAATACTTTTAAAGTTATTTAAGAAAATAGGTGAAAATGAACGATTCACCCTTATCTCCGAAACTACTGAGCCTAAAATTTTGAAAAAATACAAGTAATGGTTCTTTACTTATAGATTGAGTACAGGAAAACCTATAAGAATTTTATGGTCGTAAAATAACATAGTAAATCTCTCAATATTGTGCGTACAAACTTACAGTTGGAATGTATGGGAGGACATGTTTTTCAACTATAATGTTAAAGTTTGTTCTTGGGATAAAAAACATGGTAAATAACATACCTATTCATCGTTAGGAACCCTCACCGCGCGAGTCCAACTCGCACTTGTCCGGTTTTTTTTACATTTAACCGGCGGCATGTCCTAGAACTAAAAATTCAAAGACAGCCACCAACCCGCACTGGGCCCGCGTGGTGGATTATGACCCAGTCCCTCTCACAGAGAGGAGGCCTGTCTCCCATAGTAGGAACGTTTTGGCTGATTATGTTTATTGTTTTCTGTGGGTTCTACGTTCTACCGTGCTACGTAACATGGGAGAAACATACATCTATACACCGTAAGGACTGTTCTTGCTTGCAGCGCTCGGCCGCTATAGAGTACGCTTGCTAACAGATGTGGTCATCGTGTGCACGGGATTTTGTTTTTAAATTGGTCAGATATAAGTTTCCTCGATAGTACATCACAGCTATATCCTAGTTGCTACGTCAGCCACGTAGGTACTACGCTCCTTATTTCCCGATTAAAACTCGGAAATGAGTTTTTATTTCCTCTTGAGTCTTTAATCATCTTTCCTTGACAAAAGTAGGTGGTTTATTTCGAAGAATAACTTGTTATGACATCGCCAGTAATATCATTACGATGTTCATCTACGGCGTCATCTTCTAGGATTTAACTCTTTTCATCTTTAAGGGGGAAGCGTTAAGGTAGCCCGCGAAATTCAAAATTTGTTACGATTTTTGCAATTTGCAGCTCAGTGTCTGGATGTATGTCGAATAAAGTATAATTCGCGACCGTAACAAATATGTTTTTACATAATTATACTCATTAGAATCAGTAACACAAATCCTTAATTCTGAAATGTTAAGATTTCATGAAATAGTCATTCATTAGAGTTCGTCTTGGTCTCAGAGAGTTGTATACTGTGTTGTTATATTATGTAGTTGTTGACTTTAATCATTATAATTTTGTAAATATATATTTGTTACGTTCGCGAATCATATTTTAATCAACATACAACCTAATACTGACCAGCAAATTGCAAAAAACGTAAGAAAATTTTAATTTCGCGGGCTACCCTGGCGCTTTTGCCTTAAGTATTGACTACTGTGCCAAGGGTTAGGCTTTTGTTCTAGTGTTAGCTAAGCGAAGCGATATGCTCTGTGCTCTGATGAAATAATATGCGGGTATAATGTGGGTGGTAAGTGGATACTAGATACTTCTACCTACCATAGTAATATTGCACTTATTAGTCTTATTCAATTCACAACAAAAATAATTTCACATTACACACCCACATTTGAACCTCAAGTAGCATCAGTAGTAGGCGAAAATAATAAAGAAACAAGTATCAAAACGGCTGTCTCATTCAGATACCGCAAGTATCAAAAATGTGCTCTACAATGTCGCTATAGATAACAGTACTTACCCCGTTTGATATGAGAACACGCGTCATGTAGACCATTTAAGCATTATGTTGGGAGAATCAATGTACCAACTTATCAGATGGTAGGTACTTAATCAATGTGCGTATCGCAACTAATTAGTGAGAAACACAATCAGATTGTATAAAACAATCGCATACAATATGTGCTATCGTTGACACTGAAATTGTACATTCTAAGAAAAAAAATTGGCATCAGCTGTCCCTCCGATTCCGAAACTTCTTTACACTGGCTTTAAGTTAATAGGTTTTAAGTTAGTTCCAATACCATGATGCTGCAGGGGCGTAGCCTGCATACAACCCGATTCCTATCGGCTTCCCTCCCTTCGGAACAACCACTCTTCTTAATGTCTACTATTGCCAAAAAATATGGTACACCTGTGTGTGTAACTGTGTATCACATCACATTACATAATTATATTTAATACCAGTTTAATACATCATTATAAGATTAGAAACATACAGTTTTTTGTCTGGGTTTATGAGAAATGAACAATTTTTTCTTCGGCTTCCCTTTAATGGTAATCGTAGCTGCGCCACTGTGATGCTGCTGGGGGACCAAAGTAGGTCCCCCTCCTGTTATTAAATCCCGGTGTTCTTCCACTTGCACTAAAGACTGCCCACAGCGGTTATTATTTGAAGACTAGAAAGTGAAAATCTCAAGTACATTCCCTCGGAGATCCTCAGGTAGCCGGGTAGGTTTGGGTACTATTTGAATATTTCACATTATTGGAAAAGCTAGTAACAACTGCTGATCCTACTTTAAATATCGATCGTGTAATAGCGATGATTCAATCTAACTCGTCAAGTCAACTATCATAAACACGACGTCTAAGCATACAACAGCTGCCGGCTGACACAGAATGATTACGAGCAAGCATTCCTAAATGAATGACATAACAAATTGATGGAGGATTACGTCTCCTGACCTAAATATGTAATGATTGCCAGAAAGCTCAACAGGCGGCTTCTACAAAGGTATTGATTAGGATAAATAGGCCATTGTTTTTGTTTGTCGTACCGGTCTGAGTGACGTGTTATGGCAAGCTAAAAATACGTCGAAATCAATCGATGGCAAGGTCGTTTTTGTATAATCGCAGTTAAGGTTGTTTTTGACGCGATTTTTGAAAACCATATACAGAATGTCCCAGTAATCGACCGACATACCAGTGGTGATAGCTTTGGTCAAGCCCTCCCAAAATAACAAAACATATGTTCCTTAAAATCTCATAGTTTTCGAGTTATACTAGATTTTCAAAAGATATCAAAATAACCACCATGCATTATTTTTTCGAATCTCATGTGTAACCTATCCGTAATTGCCTTTGATTCTCCATAAAAACTTACAAATTCACAATTATTTGATTTTTTCCTCAAATATTTTTTCGTTAATAAATTTTAAATATTTTTTTTATAAGATTTGGCGGATCATATGTTTTGTTACTATGGGAGGGCTTGACCAAAGCTATCACCGCGTACAGTTATGTCGGTCAATTTCTGGGACAGCCTGTATAAGTAGATACTTAGGTAGTACATAGGTACATACTTAGATCTTTAACGCATTAAGTTGATAAAAGCAATTGGAATTGACAGGAACCAACTCATAATATTGTAAACGTAATTCACACTGATGTAGTGTAGAATGGGTGGGTTTACGTACTAATGAAAAGTCATACTTACCTAAAATAATTTTGAATTGAAAAAATCCTTAAACTGTAATAGCTGGGTTGTTTTACCCCAAACCCGCGGTCAACAGTTTGGGGGCCAGTCACAACGAGCAAATTGTTACTCCACCTGGCTTGGGGGCGTTCCACAATGTTGATTACGGTTCCCATTCAAGGCCTTCAATTATCTGCCCTTCGACAGATGTGATCATGACTTGTTGACTGCCCATTGGCCTCAGCTGGCGGAATTAAAATCTTATACAAAATGTGTAATATAAGCCGGTTGACATTCGACTCTTTTCTATAAGAATAATATTTAGTACAGTACTGCAGCGGCCGACAACAGAGGCATTAATGGACGAACGTGAATATGTGGGCCGAGGCGAAGCCGAGGCACACATATGTGAGTTCATCAATGTCTGGTTGCGGCCAAAGCTTATATAGTAATTTTCTCAAATAATGCACGGAATTTCAAACTAAGTACGTAAATCCATTATAAATTCCAGAATCAATGAATAACGATAATTTTTCACGCGCCAATTTATGTTCATTTGTTTCTTTTTTATTTTAAATTTTAAACAGTTCTATTTCCAAGCCAAATCGAAATTTAAATAAAATCTTTGATAAATTACCTCCTTAGTTGCCATTGTCGAAGTAAAAAGTTCGTTCCATTTTTATTAAATTATACGACAGATATGAGTTTCATAGTAATTAATTCGGCCGCTGAACACGACAGACATGGATTTTCATACTAACAATGCCGGCCGCTGCTCGTATGTATTTGAGCAGTATAGCATCTTCGATTTATCTCGAAGAAGGCTGTCAAAATAATGCTCGAATTTCCAAGCATGTTTGAGAAAAATTACTTAGCTACCTACTTATAAGTACTAATATGCCATGATTTTTTTCCTCTGAGTCTTAGCCCTTATTCTAAAAACGAAGGTCAGGCATATAGGTAGGTTCAAAATTGAAAGATTTTTTTTATATTCTAGTCAAGTTTACTAGTTGCAAATAGAGATTCATGTTTGAGCTTCGGTCCAAAACACGGATTTGTATAACAATAAAATAGTCATCTACTATTGGCCGGCAATAATCGGTAACTAAAAAAAAACATTCCATTCTCAAACGAGTCCCATAATTAAGAACAATAAGAATTGGAATAAGATTAATTGTGTCGTCCCCTAAACCACTGACCTCTTCGATCAAGAACGGCTCAAAACAGTTCTTCACAAAGTGACGAAGGAATAATTCAATTATTCCTTCCTTTTCAACCCTTTCTACTTACCCCTTTACGGTTGTTGGTGTCTTGTAGTTGGCTTAATCCAACAACTAGACACTGTTCTCATAGACACAATAGCCCTTTCTCTAGTTTTCTGGTTTGTAAAGACGTATTTTGATTCCCACAGATATAACTGGTTTTATAAGAAGGATTTAATTGGATTCATAGATCTTCATGCTGAGAATCAACGGCTACTGGACACTATTAACTGTGGCCATTCGACTATTATGAGTTATAGAATGGATCCGTCACTTCTGACAAAATGTTTCTCAAGAGCAGGTTCACTTTCCATTCTTCTTGTTATTCCCAGGATTCTCATTCATTGAACCTATCTCGCAAAGTATAGGCCAGAATTCCTAGCTTCACAATTTAAATGGAAAGTCCTGTCATAGAAGAGGATTTGCCACAGTAGGCAATATAACGTTACAGGATGCAAACCAAAGACATTCTAATTCCTTCAACCATTTAGCCATCGCTTCAATAGACAACGTTAATCGTGACTTAATCGATGCTAGCGAAACTGCAGCTCGATTAACTTGCCATAAATCGATACTTGATTAAAAATCTTAATCGTGAACATGTAAACGCGAATAAGCACACTAATCCCTTCTAAACAGTGAGTTCATGGTCTTGTCTTTCTACATTATTCACAACAGCTTTGTTACTGACATTTAGGTTTGCCAAGGAATTTTGGCCCTTAACTTCTATGGTTTGTTGAGCGTGCATCGGGGGAATTGATTGTATCGATCACGACGTAACTAACCTTATTTGATTCTACGCTAACCTTGCACCTGCTGCTGTCAGTCGAAACATTCTAATCTATATAGGTAATTTTTTGTCAATATAACTTAGCTTGAACGGTAGACTGTTGTGTCTACTAGAGCAGTCTAAAGCGGGTTTAAAGAAGATGACTGAATTAAACCAATTTCACATATTTTCATTATGTCCTAAAGTTACAGCATTAGCTATTTCATTCATCATTAGTAGCCAGAAACATTGAATTTGATGTTTGAAAATGTAATTTTATTGTAGAGAATGGAACACAAAAATTAAGTTTTTTTTTTGTTGGCAAGGGAGGCGCAGACTGATTTTCGCACCCCGGCGCCCAATCCGCCTACACACATTATAAAACATGGACCTTCTACTAAAAAATTATGCGCAAACTACGACTAATAATGTCTTATTTTAGATCATTACTTACCTACTTCTTTGGGCTAAGTAAGACATTGTGTACTTATGTCTATTTTGAGTAATTCAATGTCAACTAGCTATACCTATCTTGTCGATGCCAATGCCATAGGCATATTAGTCTTGAAAGTAATTAAAATGTTAATTTATTCATCATCCTAGCCTTCAGTTTAATCATGTTACATGTCATTTGATTTAAATGCAGGTGAATTTTACTATGACTCTTGGTCACCACAATCAACCACCGCTACGTTTCTATTTTTGCCATCGACATGCTTAGAAGAAGACCAATCTCTGTAATACCTACTTATACCGATATCAATATCCACGAGCAAAATCATCCCAGCATTAATCACAATGTATCTATCAAGGCCAGCTTCCAATCTCAGCAGAAACAACTAAATATCTGAATTTGACGGATCCACTGCCATCCCCCAACCTTGACGTCCCACCTTCAATAGGTAACTAAAGTTTCCTTCTCAAATTCGTCATCTTCAATGCTTCATACCAGTAACCGAAAACCGTAACAGTTGATTTCGTACAAAAAAAAACGGTATCGCCAGTCACGTTCAAGGCCAGAACATTCACTGACCGAGTTATCGTATTGATAATATAATGGCTGTTGGATAAATACTCAATAGTCTATTATATAAAATGGTAAATTGAAAATGGAAACCTCATGTTCTTGGGAGCGTGTCAGCCATGAGCGAATTCGGAAAAAAGTACCTAGATAAAATGGTGGATGAGTTTTGTCTTTTTAGTACTTCGGTAGCTGAAGTGGCAGTGGGTTGGCCATGTTTGTCGGAGGACCGATGGCCGGTGGAGCAGATGAGTCCTGGAGTGGAGACCACGTATCAGCAAGCGTAGTGTGGGATGCCCCCCAGCTAGATGGACCAACGACCCTAAAAAGGTGGCTGGGACAGACTGGATGCGGAAGGCGAAGGACAGGGTGTTGTGGCGCAGCCTGGGAAAGGCCTATGTCCAGCAGTGGACTGCGATAGGCTGAGTTGATTGATTGAGTACTTCGGTTCCAACTTATTTTATGAAACATACACGCAGTCAGGAAGTTAAGCATGGTCATATAAAAACCTTCTAATGTTATGTGTATGAAAACATGAATCAAAAGTTTAAGAGAACCAGCCCAGCTTAGCTAACTTAGTTCATAGTTGTATAACGTTACTTACACGTAAGCATAAACTTCCTTCATCATATTTGACGAAAACTATTTTCATTTCTTCAGACCCCGATGCAGTAAACTCAGTACATTATCTTTTACAGTCCCACAAACAGTAAGTTGGTCTCGGCTATCATTCGTAGATCTTTGACAGTCGTTACGGGTGGTCAGAAGCTCAAAAGTCTGACAACCAGTCTTACCAAGGGATATCGTGCTACCCAATAGCTGGGTTGTGGAGGTCAAATAGGCAGTCGCTCTCGCCGCAGGAGAGGCCCTGGGCGTCGGGAATTGAGAGCCGATTCCCGGCCACCGTAGTTACGGGCTTGCGGACGGCGAGCAATAGGTAGCTCGCCGTCCGGTAAGGACCAGGCCCGGGTCGACGGCGCGTTATGTTCCACGCGTGCCTCAAAGAGATGTCAGCACTAACTGACGGGGTCCGCTAGGGTCATTTCAGCCAGGGTCGCGGGATGATCGAAAGAGTTACCGTGGCTCCTGACACAGGCAACTGCGGGTGGGTTTTAGTCAGTAAAAGTCTGACACGCCCTCTCGCTCCCCCCAGAGCGGGAGAAGTCATTTGATGATTTCCCACCCAAAAAAAAAAGGCAGTCACTCCATGTACAATACTGATATTCAGCTGCATCCGGTATCTGCTGTACTGGCTGACTGGAAGCCGACCCCAACATAACTGGGAAAAGTCTAGATAGATTGAAACAATAAGTTCAAAACCCCGTAATTTTACGACTAGTCCGTTAAAACCTTTATACCCTAACATGTTCATATATGCTCCTTATAATGCGCTACCTGTTTCATCCCTCGGCTCCCTTTGAGCTTTTTCTATCCCTCTACTATCTCCATTGTAAGTTTTTTATAGATCAAATTACGGGTTTGTGAGGTTGCAGCGAACATTCGACACAGCCGCATTCCGGCTGCTAATTTGGTAGTATTAAATGAAACACCCATGTTATTTCTCTATCTCCTTCTTACGCACAGGAAGGATGGTTTTTTTTTTTGTTGATGGAATGAGATGGAGGATCCTGTCTTGTGTATCATCTTTTTAATGGATCCTAGCGAGCTTTTGATTGTTATTTTTGTGGGTGATACAGTCTTGCATGAATAATAGTGTTTAGTTCTTACTATTTATAATAGGTAGTGATTGATCACTGATTTTATATTCTGTGATTAGCTCACACACTGACTTATTACTTATTAAAATTTTAGGAAAATCGTACACTTTTACAATGCTTGTGAATATGTGAGCACCGTGTATCTAACACATATTTAATTTATCTGTCTTTGCTTCATTTTTAATTGTTTACCTATTGTGGTATAGTAATTTCATTCTAGGTGCATCGTCTTCACATATAATAAATGTACTTATACAAAATATTGTAAAACATTTTAAAAGAGTAACGGTGGAGTTTCTTGCCCATTCTTCTCCATACGAATCTACCTTTTGAAAGGGGCAACTAGAATCAGTTTTGACGTTCAAAAGTGCCTTTTATGTGCCTATTTGAAATAAATGATTTGACTTTAGTGTTTAGGAAACTGAGCTTTAAGTACCGTACTAAAATGTACCATTAATACTATTTTCAATAGACAACACAAGATGTTCACGCTGGAGCTGAAATTTTAGTACAGAATGACGCAAAAAGGATTTTCATCTCACGAGCAGCTTTCTCCTGAATTTAAGTGTAATTAATAAGTATAGATTGATGACGTTCTTATTAGATTCTGTCTCGTTGTTTTTTTAAAGGTTTGCATTACCTCTAAAATCATTTTCTTCAAAGAATTTCCTCTATAGGTACATAGATGGGATGAATAGTAATTAGATTACCTTTTATCAGATCATGCGCTCTCAACAGCCACCAGCAACTCGGTTAACAGCAACTCAGAGCTCTACCTATTTGTTTCTTAATTTATTAATATATTTTCTATCTGTGGCTTGGTTCTATTACGTCGCTAACAATGTTGCAATTTGTTATTCTAGGTCTAACAAAGTCTATCGGCAAAATGCATCTGGCACAATTTAGTGCGGAATTCGCTCAATGTTATGATTTTGTCTTTTGAGTTTTGAAACAAGTCCCGGAATTAACCCACAGCCTCTTTAGGGGTCATTGTACTCATCATTATGAACAACTTTTACTATGGGACCAAACCCGAAATTGCGAAAAAACAAATCAGCGGTTACTTACATTTTGACGATTTAAGCGAACATAAATGTAGGGAACAGCTGATTTTTTTTCGCGATTTATGGTTTGGTCCCATAGTAAAAGTTGTTCATAATGATGAGTACAATGACCCCTTAAGAGGTTGTGCGTTAATTCCTGGACATGTTGTACCTATAAAGTATTAAGCTGATCTGTGCCTTAAATAAATTCAACTCTAAATAATATTATTTTGTAATACGTGCTGCTTCTCTTGGCACATTATTCATAGGAATCATACAAAGTTTTGTCGTTTTAAAATAACACTTTACTATACTTATCATCCATCACGAAAACGTTCCATGGCCACTCGTCGAAGTCAAAGTCAAAGTCAAAGTTTTTATTTGTAAAACATAGGTGGGTGTAAAAACAGGTGTTGTAAATAAAAATATGTATAGGTACACTATGCTTTGCCGTTGACGGCGTACAAATATCAAAAAAGTAGTATCTAAAATGCAGGTTGTAGACTTTCGACGCAGATGACTTAACGAGGGCTCCTGAAATTTTCTGTCTGAACTCATCTTTAGTCAGTTTTTATTTGTTTGTGAGGAATTTTCTTTTTGTGCTTTTTTAGAAGTATACCTACCTAAGCACTGTGCTTGGGCGTTGATAACCTTCGACATTGTTTACCCTGTTCTGTTCTTAGTTCAGCTCTAAAATCGCAATTATTACCTATATCTAACAGTGGTGATGCTTGACATTTCGTAGGGGAAGCCGAAGAAAAAATTGTTTAATTATAAATAGTCATACAAATACGATGATCACGTTGTGGCGCCGGCTTATTTAGAGCAATTTGTTGTTGTTGGAATATATATTATTTGGCAGTTGTAGACATTACTGAATGTGCTATTTTTCAATTGTGGTAGGTGAAGTTACTCTTTCGATCCTTCAAAGGGAAGCCGGTAGGAATGGAGTTGAAGTCCTAAGTAATGATTCATAAGTAAAATAGATACCTAGACTATCTCAGTTCATTAATTAGGTACCTACCATACTTGCGACACTCGTTATATTTTTGGGATCTTATCATTTCAAGCGTTCGTGCATTCCACTTTCGTTTATGGCAAGTAACAATAGGAAGGAGAAACAAAGCTTGTCACGATGTCGAACAAAACGTTAAGATAGCAGCCGTACTGATTGTGCAAAAGTACACCATGCATATGTCCGGAGACGTCAATAGTTTTGCGTATTATCTTTACGATTTGCATAACATACAGTCACGCAATTCTGCTCTATATTGTACTCGAAACTGCTGCCGGTTTGTCACACAATTCACAAAATGTGAACGCACGACAACAATGGCTAAATGTGCAGTTTAACATTTCGTAACGTAATGTTCCTTACAGTTACAACACAAAGTAAAATAACTTGAGGACGCGAGCCGAGCTCTGACTCGCGACCTTTGCGCACCCACTGACATTTCACCGCCTATTACCTTCCAAATGTTATTTAATGACTTATCGCACCAATAAAATTAATTTTCAATAAAAACAATCCCTCAAGACAGAACAAGGCTACGGAGATCATTACATTCGATTGAGTTTTCACAAGACGCTCACATGTTCCAAACAGCTACTGCTGCTCTTCACGAAATAAGGTCATAGGCTGAATAAAACGGCTGAATATAATAGACAATACATCTCATTTTATTTATATTAGGTACTTCTATAACAATACTTTTAACAGTCTTAAAACGAACGACTTAGTGAGATAGCGGTCCACGCCGTTTCTATCTACAATATGTACAACAGAGTATGCGTCAAGCACACGTGAGCGAGGTGAAGGCGCGCGGCGCGCAGTGCGGCGCGCTGTGCCGCTGAGCGCATGCGCCGGCCGCGCCCGCGCCGCGCGCCACCGCCTCGAAGAACTGCCGCAGGTCCGACACCGAGCGCGTGGGCGGCGCCTGGAGGTCGTGCAGCGACGCGGCGCGGCGCGGCGTCGTCTCCGGCGAGCGCTCGACGCGCGTCAGCTGCTCGCTACTCCTGGCCAGTCCTCCACTGGTCCGCGACAATGACTCAAACAACGCGCGACGTTCCCGCACCGGGACGTATTGCGCAATAGCTTCATGAATATTCGGGGAGCAGGATCTCGCCCGATGCTCCAAAGAGGAAGTCTTCCGCCTGGCCGCCTCCATGGCGTACCGGCCACGCTCGGCGCCTCCCGCCGTTCCCTCCCATCTCTTCAAGTAACGGCGCCCTTGCTCAGATTCGGATCGCGCGGCGCGTGGCAGTGTATGATGCTGTACCGCGCCTGCGTTCAGTTTGCTACAGCTGTCACATTTGATCACCTCTGCTTTCCGTACTGGCGCATCGACCACGTCTGTGGTCTTCAAGGCGTCGAGGGAGAGGGTTAGGTCTAAGCTGCGATCGGATGATGAGTCGTAGTCGTCGTCTTCGACGACGATGCCCTCATCCGTAGCGGCGGGGGAGTGATCCCTGCGCGTAAGCTGCGTCTCCGTGGAGGTCAATAACCTCCGACGAGCTCGCGGGGGCGGTTTAGGGGGGCAAGAGGGAGTCTCGTGATGAGGAGCCTCTTTCCTTGATTCCCGACTGGCGGTGTCCGCGGCGGGCAGCACATCCAGGAACCGGACTTGTGGCAGCGGCGTCTGCCCGAGGATCTCGACGCAGAGCGCGCGTACCCATCTCGCGTATTCCGCGGCGTTGCAAGTCTGTAACAATAAACTTAATTGAAACATTTAGCTGAGGCGGGTCCGTATTATAAAAGTAAGATTTATGACTTAATCTGTTGAAGAAACGTTACATTTGCATAATATATTTTATAAAAAGTAGATATTCTCCACGTGAATCATAAAAAGTGAGCATGCAGGGTCGGTAGGGTGACAATAATAGAACATCTGATCGCAAGGACTGAACTAGTCACGGTCACATCGCATTCATAGATGTTTTTTTAACCGGGAGAGTATTATAGAGCGGAGTTTTCTTAAAACGTGTTTCCTTTACTTGTCAACACCTTCGCGTTCTAGCCCTTTTTATGGTAAATAGCTACATCAAAAGGTCGGTCTCAATGCACAAAGGCCTTTGATTTACGGTTGTTTCGCTTTATCAAGTTCTATTAAAGTGTACGAATCGTGAGAAAGGCGTTATTCGAAGGGGGATAGAACGTCTTGGAAGACGTTGACACCCATGTCCTATGAAAAAATAAAGTTTGCAAAGAAAAAAAAGGTTTTTGGCAAAGAGTGCAGATCGGTTTGGTCTAAGTTTTTTCGGTCACTGAATTGTGAACTGCATAACAATCATGTATAAAACAATCAAAAGATCTTCCCACTAATTAAAAATCCAAACAGACGGGTCAAGTCAAAATATTTTTCTTCTCAATGCTCAAGTAGTCGTAAGCACTAATCATAAGTCATGTAACATCGGCCTGTTGATAATTATTTATGTAGCATTGTCTGTTGGACAATGACCGGGCTCCAGTAGCTCACGGTGTACGTGACATGATACAATGTCCAATACAGATACAAGTTAATCTTGTGAACACGAATCATTGATTTATTACGTTTTGTTATCGGGAAAGACAGGAATGGATAATTTGTGGCTTTTAATAGCCACTGCAGGGACAATAACTATAGATAAAAAAAACGACATGACGCGGGTATTTATTATAAACATATAATTACAATGAGCAATCAAGTTGAAATGGTGAATTTTTTATATTAAAGAAAAATCCCCGTAGTCTCAGAAGCAGGAAAAATGACAATAATTGACTCCTAATCAGAGCAGACTGGGAAAATACTGTGCGCCAATTATGAAGTTGTTAAATGCAATTTATAACTGACGTAACATTTAACAACAGTTTAAAACTACAAGGTGGACACCACTATCGCTATTAGTGACGGTTATTTTAATGCACCACAATGTTGGCCTTCTCATGCTAAAACTAGAACATGCTACGTAACTCTCACCAACATCTGCAACATGCCATTTGCAGATGACGACTTTTATACGAGCGTTTCACCAACTTCTAAGCCAAAAAATAATGCCGTCTCTCTATCTAGCACATTGTCAGACTTCACAATTGTCATGGCTATATGCTCCGGTTTTAGTGAAACAAGCCAGAGAACATTACCGCTAACCACGCACGCTAGGCATTATACCACAAATACCAGCTAAGTATTCTTTTTTCATCGATCCACACTTCCCGGATACAAAATCACTTGCCACGAGGAAATGAAAGCAGCTCTCAGATCATAAGTTTTACTGCAAAAATCCGCAAATGTAGCAAAAACTGAATATAATACAGTATTTACACTATTCTGATACAGTATATGCGTGTAAACTGTTATATTAGAACGGTGCAACACTTCGCTCACGTGTCTTCAAGGATCCCACCAGTTCTTGGATTTTGGATTATTGCACCTATTATGTTGGATTGACAAATGACACTCAACTATTGCATGAAAATGATGGCTCTAAATGGTAAATGATGAATTGAAAATTTCAATAACGTAACAAACATAAATAGGGATATTCTGAAGAGGATTTATAGAAAATCATTAATCAAGTTGTAAATTCAATGAATAGGCGCCTAATTGGCAAATAAATTGCAGGTCTAAGGTACAACATTTATAGAATCAAACTGGCAGATATCCTTATGTAAATATTGATAGAAATAAGCAAAATTAAAACGTGTCATTTAAAAGTGAGGTGTTATCTTGCAGCAATCACATGATGGATTGACAATACCCAGACGTGTAAAATGAATACTCGTGACTTTTTGCATCAGCGCAGTTTATTCACGTGTTTGGCCACTTCACACTTTTTTTGTTGTTCAATCGACCTTCTAAAGGAAGTATATTTTCATCAGTTAACCAAGTATGCATTGGTTCCTAGTTTGGCTAGTTCCGGCTGAATTATGAATACTGATTTTGGAAAAGCAAATGGCTACCGTGTCATAATTACGTCAGTCTAAAGCCGCTAAGCCGGAAAACGATTTATCAAAGTAGATAATTTGCAAGAATATATTATGTAGTTCTCTTTGATTCAGAGATTATCGGAAGTTTGCGATAGCTCCATGTCTCTCCTATAAGTACATACACATGCACGCTTATTCACGTGGAGAACAAGTTAAAACTTAGAAAATATCCATATAAGTAGTTTACTATTCATTATGAATCATCTTGGGCCTTAGAATCGAACTGATTAAATAACAGTCTTGCAATAAATTCTCACCTGAAACGTGGCGACGGCAGAGTCATCTCTAAGCCGGGACAGCTGGAAGGCGTTGGGCAAAGTGTGGGCAGTCCGCAGGTGCAGGTCTCGGAGGGGGAGCCGGGCAGCAGCCCTTCTGGGCAAGGTGCCGTCCCTCCACGCGAGGAGGCAACCACTACGGACGGCTGCCCGCACCCAAGCCCAGGATTCGGTGTCGTCATTGTAATACTGGCGGAGGACGCCTGTGGAAGAAGAGACAATTGGTCAGATGCTATTGATACTAATTGATGTTAGTAAGCCGATTGATGATTCAGTGGATTAACAATTTGTGGAATGACCTAATGGAAGCTTTATTGTCATAAAGCGTTTATACAATAGGCGTTCTGTGTCCTGAAATGGAACGTATTCATGTTAATAATCTATCCGCGAGGAATGAGGAAAATGTCGTGAGGAAAGTTTTGGGTGTGAATGTCGATGGCTAAGGAATGACCAACGAAACAATGGATGGACTGTGTGAAAGATGATATGGCTAGAAAGGGGGTGACTACTGAGATGACATGACGACTCATAGAGAAGTATGGATGAAGAAGAAGACGACATTTTGCGCCGAACCCAAATAAATTGGGATAAGAGCAAGGGAATGATTATGATTTGAATCTATCCGCGAGCAAATGATGTGTCTTTTATTGTTCTAAAACGTAAAATATTTGTTTATTATGTAGCAAAAAACCTTTATAGATATGAACGTGTCAACTCGAGTGCAATTATGTCATAATTCTACCTAGAAGCATATATTGTATGAATCACCGATAAGGCTCCCGATCGATTTAATCTGATGCAACTGCCATTGCAAGGTTAACAAGGATTAAGTATCTAATCGGGCATCAAACAATACAAGCAGGTTATCGAGCCGGGAAATGCAAAGTGGTGGAATTAATACTAGCTGATAAAGTAAACGACATGATGATCATCGATAATTTTCAAATGATACTATGTTTAATTACTCACATTTCCCGTTTATATTACAAGGCATTCTACTGTCTCATAATAAGCAAAGCTTGCACATTTTTTTAGTTCTCAGCCCACCGCATCTTTGACTGTATCAGACTCACAACTTCCTAATTTGGCGCAAACTTATTAAATTTCTTTTAGGAATTTTAATACCGTCTTCATTCAAAAAGGTTCGATCAATGCGCCGTTGACTTTGAACAATGTCACCTTAAACTTACCTGCAGTTTGAATCTTTATGTACACAAAATCTTCATGTGATTAAAATGATAAATAAATCCATACGGAGACGTACCTATAGCGTCATAATAAATTCGCCATTCCATACGCATAATATCCAACTGCCTGCATTTCGCAACGTTTTATTTGTGAATGAATGCGGTATCAATGCTGAAGCCAAAGTGTCATGTTACACAGTCAAGTTCATACGGACTTCAGACACGGTAATGTTATGGCGTGGTCGCTGCGTTCTTTCTGTATCATGTCTTGAAGAATGTCTTTCGCTGTTATTAAGTCATTTCTATCTTGGGAGAGAACATAGTCATAAAGTGCTGACTGTTAAATTTGTTTCCTGTTTTGTTTTTCAGTGACATTTTATGAAATTTATTAATTGCTGCATTGAGTGACAGACCACCCGTATGTTTATGTACATACAGTTTGTACCTATTCAAAGAAAAACAGCGCAAACACTTCTCATTTTGTTAAGAGTACCGCGGTTTACTCCTAACAGAATGGGATTCAGAATTCTATTTTCAACATAATTTTCTGAGAAAACTGAATTAATAAAATAATAACACATTATTTAAGCAAAGTAAGAAATTATTTTCATCAATCTGGTTAAGTTATGAGGTCAGACGTCATTGTATTGGACACACTGCTATCACAATTTCAGAGCGGCTCTGCAAAAGGGTGCTACTAACCGCAAATTGTGGCAAGGCTTGTCAACGTACCGGTGCGATTATTCATAATATTAACATTGTTACAGTCACTATTTTACTGTTGAGTATTATTAATTTAATTATTATCTGTTCTGTTTCTAGTACTTGAGTGCCTAGTGTGCCTACGTGACAAGGTTTGTATAGTCTAAGGGCCGGCGCCCACTGGCGGCGTGGCACGGCATGGGACTTTATGCGACGAATAGAAATATAACTTATATGTATGACAGTAAAAATTAAATTTCAATGATGATGCCGAAGGACGTCGCGGCACGCCTAAGGATACCGCGGCATCGTTGCCATTGAAATTTCAATTTTACTGTCATACATATAAGTTATATTTCTGTTCGTCACATAAAAATCTCTAGCCGTGCCGTGCCGCTAGTGGGCGCCAGCCCTAAAGCGGACAGGCCCGAAAGTTATCACTAAAGCGCCTGCTACACAGTCGCCAACCGCGTCCCCGACAGAGGTGACCTTGGTAGGCGATCAGCAGAGCTGTTTCAATGTTTGGTCGTAAACCACCATCCACACTTGTAAACCACCAAGGTCTCCTCTGTCGGGACGCGGTTGGCGACCGTGAAGCAGTCGCTTCAGTGAAAACTTCCGATAGGTAGGTACCTGTTTTAGCACCCAGTAACTATTTAATTCTGCCAATCACAACAACATTGTCAAACTCTAGCTGGTGTTAATGACGAAACTTAATGGATTTCCAACACCAGTGAAACCAAACTAAACAAAATATAGTACCTACCACACCACACAGTTTGGTAACCGCACAAAATCCCATTTCACAGAGAGCTTTATCACTAACGGCCACACATTCAATCCACACAAGCTGATCCTAATGGGAAAATTCTATTTATTCCATACCTTAGTGACGTAGGTCAGGCATACGGGAGGCATGATTGGATTTCTTTATTCCTTTGAACTCAAAATCTCATGACCCGAAGCTCAGTCAGCAGGCGATATGGGTTTCTCTATTAATTTAAAATCATGGGTAGTTCTTCAAACAATGCGTAATTTGGAAATCTTTTTGACTCATCTCGGGGTATAATATTGTATCTTCATGGCAGATTAGTGGAGTAATTAAAATAATCGATTAAGTACAGTGTATCGTGAATAATTGAACGAAAGTTTGGGAACCGACTGTTTTTCGGTTCCTCCCTTTTAATGCGTGTATGATTGTGCTGATCGATCTTCTATTGTATTTATTAATTATATTACTGGAGATTGAGAGAGATCAATTCTTTGAAGTTAATCGGTCAAGCCGAAGCGGGTGGTCCTTAAATCTAAGATAGGTCAAGCATCTATTCTCGAGGGTCCAGTTCGATGACCCATAATGGCTGAGAAGCATCATCCAATTTAGATACTGAGGAATTTAATATGCCCTTGACATGTCAATAGGTACTGACCGGCTTCTGGCTTAAGCCTCATCAATAACCGCTGGTAACTGGCTACACTACAATGGGATTATGTTCTTGACAAATATTTGCATGGTCACGAAAATGTGGCCAGAACAATTAATTCAGTAGAAAATCTCATTCATTTTCTGTATTCGGGCTATCAAGATTTAAAGATGATTATATTAGTTATTTGCTAAAGATCTATAAGCAAAACAAAACTCTTTGTTTGAGGAAAGTAGTGATAGTATTCCATTGATAGTCTCCAATAGTTTTGTTGTTTACAACATATTTGTAGTCTTGGACCGAGTGTCGCAAAAACCTTGCCAGAAAAGAATACCCGAAGGTCTTGAAATGACGTGTAGTCAATAAAGGATTCCCCGATACGATCAATAAAAATTGACAGTTGCAATTGATCGTTTCGGGGACCTAAGGATCCCCGAAACGATTAATTGCAATGGTCAATTTTTACGTGATTGATACACATCGGTGCGCAAATTGAGCGTCCACCAAGTGCAATATAAGCGATTGTCAATATTACTCTACAATAGAAATTGATGGCAATTAATCAATCGCAATTTATCGTTTAGGGAGCCCCTTATATTAAAAAAATCTTGCAATTGTAGACAATTTGGTTGGTGCAAAACAGCAAATTTTCCTTTGACGTATTTACTTTCACCTACTTATGTCTCCGATAAAGATCGATTGCATTTTATCATTGTGCTAATAAACTCAAAAATACTAGTACAGGTAGTCTGGTGATAATCCGTAGCGCCAGCAGGTATCTGGATTCTTTTAATGCCTACTTTAAATACTTGTTTGGATATATCATTTTAATTAGGTACTTTCGGACAAAGATCTGTGCATCTGAGAAAAACTTGGAAAATTTTAGTTTTCTTATTTCATGGAAAACCTGTTTTAAGTACCTACTTACTTACTTACATAAATGGGAAGCAAAACTTTTTTTTATTGAGTATGTAATCATGTCTGTATATGGGTAAGCACGGCCTTTCATTCAAGTCTACGAAAAGTCATACTCATCAAGCAACAATGTTTGACAGATGGGTAACTTTTTCGTAAAATCTACCTCCTACTATTTGTAAGAAGCCACCATCGTTGAAACGGGTCAGTTCGTTTTGCCCCCAAGTTTCGATTACACCCGTTCGTTTTGCATCCGATTCGAATAAATTATGTGATCAATATTTTTTGTCAGATTAGAGTTCATTAAAATTTGGACTAAGACAACAAAATGGTTTCTGAATTCAATAATTTATTTTTAATTATACAGTTATGATTTATTTCTAAGTTGATAATAAAAAAGATTAAGAATTATTCTTTTTCGTGTGGTTAGTGACTAACCTGGTGTCAAAGTTTTTATGGGCCCCTGACTTTCCTTCACATGCCGTCAAGAAATATCTCTCAGGCATGCCGGTTTTTCCCCACGATGTTTTCCTTCACCGTTTTTTAACCAAGTGATAATTATAAAATACGCACGTGAATCCGAAAAGTCAGAGGCGCGTGCCTTGGATTCGAACTCGAGACCTATGACTTGGCCGTCCGACGGTCACACCACTAGGCTATCACTGCTGTTAATTAAACGAATTGTAACTTGTACTTATTTGATCCAGTGTAAACCAGTTTTTTACATTAAGTTAATATTATTTCAAATAATTAACCATAGCAGGCATTAAACATCCAATATTTTATTAATTAAATAAAAGCACTTATGTGTCTGCCAAATTACATTTAAGTAATTAAAACGGGATATTATTAATTGCACATCAAAGAAATAATCACCTATCAATTTATTTCCATCATTTATTTAAATGCTTTTTACATCAAACAAATTATTTCAATACAAATAGGTAAACTAATTGTTTAACAAAACTAGTACAGGCAGATAGTTTGAAAATATACATCAACACTACATTACATTTTTCCTCTAATGCGAGACAAATAAATTCCTTTAGGTACAAAAATGCGACAATCATATCATAAATACTGACTGCACAGGAAATTAACCAGAGCGTATTCATACATAATACTCACACTCATAGCAAAATGACATGGCGACTAATACTAACCCCGAGGTTAGTTTACTTTAAACCCTTTACAGAGAAATGGAGCCCCGCGAAACGGGACTCCGTCGACATAGGATGCAAGAGCGAGCGAAGGGCACGAAAGGTAAGTTACAATAATTTGTTTTTGATGATAATAGGTTTAATGTGGGCTAGTCATTATTAGAGCTATGCATTAATAAAAAAAACTTTAAGATAAATAGCGGTGCGCCACGAATATAAATTGTTACCGTACTTATTTAGTTATATTTTGAGTTGAGTATTTTGCAGTGCAATCAGTAATTTTGATTGGAATTCGGATTATTTTTGGATACAAAAAGTAATTGTGTGTAGGTATATTTAATATTTTAGTTTAAGACGTCACAAATCATATTCTTATCTTGTTCTCACAAACTATTGTCTATATTTCTTTTTTAATTTCTCCTTTCGCAGGTCTGCTGGAAGAAATTTCTTAAGAAATAAGCAGTACCTTTGTACTCAATGCTCATAATGTCCTAACTGTATTATGTTTTATTGTCTGTACATAAATAGTAAAATAAATAAATAAATAATTTGTTTGATTTACGCTTAAATACTACCCAATTAAAAATAGCTTTGAATTAAATTTATCGTACCTAAACAAAATCGGATGCAAAATGAATGCGGCCAATCGAAACCGAGGACAAAACGAACGGACC
The DNA here is from genome assembly GCA_947568875.1 of Fissipunctia ypsillon. NCBI lineage: Eukaryota > Metazoa > Arthropoda > Insecta > Lepidoptera > Noctuidae > Fissipunctia > Fissipunctia ypsillon. Next base: position 15,868,033 of record OX387660.1, on the reverse strand, counting down.
CGTTAAATAAATAAATAAAAAACAGCTGATGTGCCTTCCTATTGTTGTTTTTTACGCTAAAACTTCACGATTCTGCCGAACTTTGGTTATAAAATAAGGCGACATTTCCAGGTAGATATGGGGGTCATGGGAACCTTATCAGACAACGCTTGGCTAGGAGGGATTTTAACTTTTAGATTCTTTCTTTCTCAATATACAGGGTGTCCGGTAAAGAATGGATAACCTTGAAATCGCATATAACAGACCTTATGGCTGTTCTAAAAAAAATACAAAAAAAAATATATCCCAAGTAATAACTAAGATTTTTTTGAAAAAGAATACTAACTTTTTTTTACATTTTTCATCACCACAACCACAAATGAATGAATTCCATCGGTTATCTGTTGTTATAATATTGTACGTTGACTATGCCGCCGACAGAGGCAATAAATAATGTGACTAGAAATTACACAGAATTTTTTTCTAAAAAAATTATATCTTAGGTACTTACTTACTTGGGATATACATTTTTTTTGTATTTTTTTTAGAACGGCCATAGGGTCTATTATATGCTATCGCAAGGTTATCCATTAATTACCGGACACCCTGTATAATACACCTAACTAAGTTGGTTATTTTATTTAATTTCGGTTGTTTTATTGTATTGCAGATTGCAATTTCATGATAAACTAAGTATGTAGGTATACTTATATTTGGTGAAGATACGCATTCACATTTCATTCAACAAGTTTGTTTACAAATTTTGATGAGTTTCCTTAGATTTAAAAGAAATTGTTGTGAAGGTAGACCTTCATAGTTAGTAAGTAGGTAGGGTTTAATCTAGTAATAACCTTTAGGGTGCGTTTCCACTGAAGCGGAGACGAGCGGAGCTGAGCGGAGACGTGCGGGAATCGACCAATCACAATAGTTGAAATCTTCATCGAGTCTCTCGTCTCGTCTGCGACTGGACGATTCCGGCACGTCTCCACACAGCTCCGCTCGTCTCTGCTTCAGTGGAAACGCACCCTTACACCGTGACTCAAAACTATCGATCGCTGCCAGTTAGGCGTCTAGACTAGACTGCAGACTACCGACTGTTGACTTAGCATGTTTGCATAGACAGACGACGTTTCTTTTTTTAAGTGAACTTTTCTATATTTAGTTAGGTAGGTATAGAGATACGAAAGGCATGAATAGAGATACCTGATTTTGTTTTGTATAGGTCCTGTACTGATTTGTACCTGTGTAATATCCTACAATTATTTTACTTTGAAAAATATTAGGTAACTATGTCTGTCTGTTGATGGGGCTTGTGGCTAAGTAACAACGACCTTATGGTCGTTGCTAAGTAATAACAGCCGCACGGGTCGATCGATCGGGTTAAGCTACGCTGCCACGGTTGGTCCGTGGATGGGTAACCATCTATACAGACCAAGACACCCCTCCGTGCCTCGGAAAGCAAGTTAAGCCGTTGGTCCCGGCTGTCATTCGTGGATTTTTGACAGTCGTAACGGGTCGTCAGAAGCCCGAAAGTCTGACAACCAGTCTAACCAAGGGGTATCGTATTACCAAGTAACTGGGTTGTGGAGGTCAGATAGGCAGTCGCTCCATGTAAAATACTGGTATTCAGCTGCATCCGGATTGACTGGAAGCGGCCCCGAGAGTTGGGAAAAGGCTAAGCAGATGATGATGTCTGTCTGTGGATATATTATATTAAGTAGGTATGTAAGTAAATACATACACCTAGGAGAACTGATAAGTAGGTCTACCTGCACTTCGCCATACCTACAAATGTTTGTGCCAAGTGCACACCTGCGAATTGCAATGCATGTTAGACCTTGTTAGGACATCGCTAGCAATGACAACATTAGCGTTTTTAGTACATAAACGTTATTGTAAGTAAATAGGTATATAAGCACTGGTGCCAATGTAAGTAAATACATAATAACTTATTATTTATCCTGTGATTTATTATGACATAGTTATGTGCACACATTTTGTAGTTTATTTGCTCACATACCTACCTACCTAAGTCTCATATTTACAGAATGTAACCTCTTTGTAGCATGCAGTAGGTAAGTAGGGCCCTAAGTAGAATAGGTAGATAAATTACGTACCCACGGCTACATATTAAGCTATACATTCCAGTATTAAGCTGATCTCGCAATGTAAAGGATTTCCGTACAATGAGGGATCAACTTATACTGGAAAAGTATAAGCTTGATATGCAGCCGTGTGTACCACTTTGGCATTTTATCTAAGTTATTCTAAGGATGTGCAACTGGCAGTTATTATTGTTACTCTGCAAGTTATGTGCAAGTGCAAGGGGCTCGTAGCTAAGTAATAACAGCCGCCCGGTCCATCGATCAGGTTAAGCTACGCTTGCCGCGGTTGGTCCGTGGATGGGTGACCATCTTTACATACCAAGACCCATCCGTGCCTCGGAAAGCCATTGGTCCCACCGGCTGTCATTCGTGGATCTTTGACAGTCGTTACGGGTCGTCAGAAGCCCGAAAGTCTGACAACCAGTCTTATCAAGGGGTATCGTATTACCCAGTTACTGGGTTGTGGAGGTCAGATAGGCAGTTGCTCCATGTAAAATACTGGCACCCAGCTGCATCCGGTAAGACTGGAAGCCGACCCCAACATACTTGGGAATAGGCTAGGCAGATGATGAAGTTATTGTGCAAGTGTGTAACATTGTGCCATTAACAGCTGACAACGTTTGAAGGGCGAATGTCGTACATATGTTAGGTATACTTATTTTACATTATTACATTATCTGCCATTAGTTTCTATATTGGCTGCCAGATGTCTGGCACAAAAAACCGAGTTCGAACTAGGCGGGAGCCTGCTGTTTATCCGATATTATTACTTAGTATTTCATCAAATAACAGTTTAAATAGGCAGGCGAGCGTTTATGAATATTAATGATTGGGTTTCAAAATCTAGTTGGTTATGAATGAGATTATTGCAACATTTTTATCCGTAGATCAAGAACTAATTACACAGTCTACGTTTACCAACCTGATATCCTAAAATCAGGATCTAGAGGCGTAGGAATAGGTCCAGGAGTCAATTCTGGTCGAAGTTTTCTTAGACCGGCCACCACCCGTGGTGCCGGCGATTGTTCTCCTACAAGCATCGCCTTATCACAACATTGCACACGAAAACACTTTCCATCACACTAAAGTAACAATCCATCACTAAAATTCACTGTAAACAATCCAGTATTACGAGTTTTACCACAAATTATTATTTTATTTACAATTTTTTCAAGTCAACTCAAAACAATAACTGTCAATTTCGTGTTTTAAAATTCGAAGTTCGTTACAAATTGCGCGTAGCACATTTTGTTATTCGATCTATGCGACTGCTCGTCTTGTCACTTTGATACCGACTGGCCGGCCGGCCGGCATATCAATGAATGAATGAAGTTGATTTGCCGCGCGCGCGCGCGCGCCCCACTTTGCGCCACTATCTAGTATCTACTACTACGCTACGGGGCGGACGGAGACGAGGGCGCGGCGAAAACAGTTCCTGCCATCTAGTGGTGAGTAGAAAGTTCAATGAATTTCTTTTATTAATTTCATTTTCACACTTACATCAGCAGTCCACTGGTGAAACTTGGTCATAGTCAACTCCCACAAAGCGACTGAATACCAGATTGTGTCAGCAGATTCAAAAGACACATTATTATACAATTAGACAACTTATAGAGAGCGCTTCACTAATGAGAATTGCTTTACTGTTCCCTGCCAGGTCTTCCAACATTTCATGTGGTCAGTTTAGAAAACTGATTGCAAGACAAGCTAATTAAAAAGATTTCCACTGGATAATCTAGATAGTCAAGTTATTCCGATTAAAAAAATCTGAATCTTGCCTTTATTTTCACCGCAAAAAACGTTGTTATTAATCAGTAAGAAAAAAAGTCAGGAAGTAATAACATACTCCTGCAATCAATGCCTTATAGGAAAAGTTTGAAAATGTATAAATATCAGTAAATAATAGGAATGCTAGTTTTATTTTCAACAATTTAAAATTTTTGAAAACAATTTGATGTACTATTAAACGTAGCGCCATCTATTAGTCAATAGAAAATTGACTAAAGGTGTTGCAAGCAAATGCTGCCATCTATGACAAAAATCAGAGTTTACAAACTAGATTGATAGATGGCGATAAATTAAGTGCAAATTTACCGCTACCTAGTAATATTTAAAAGAATTACTGTTTATGTAGTAACGTAGTTGTTATTTAAATTACAAGATGGCGTTATCATAAGACTTATCGTATCTTCCCGTAAAATGCATACATTTTTTTCAAAATTTTTTCATAGATGGCACTGGATGTATCATTGAATGAAATTAGTGCGTAGTGCGTGTATTCGTGTATTTATCGAATTAGTGTTCTTTGATCCTGACCTCTAAATTAACTAGGGCCCTTTCAAATATTATCTTTATCTACATAAGTACTTTTAGCCATAAGCGTAACACAATACTGTAAACTAATGATATAACCTTGAATATTTCAGTATAATCATGCCCAAAACAGCAAAAAGGAATATTAAATACCTATTTGCAATTTTGTGCTAAGTAATCTTAATTTTTTAATACCTCCTGAAAATATTCTGAAGTTACTTTCCTACTTGTAAAGCTTTGTATCGTTGTACTCGCTTGATATTATTATCTAGACGGCAAACCATGAAAATAGCTATCTCTAGTACCTAAACCTATGTTTGAAAAAAATCTGGGCTGTTTTATGTAGATACCCTCGATCTTCGGGGCTTCCTACGATGGTAAAAAAAGTAAACGATAGTTTTTGCAAGAAAAAAAAAACTATCAGAATCGGTTTGTTTAATAGTGAAATGGTTTTTGTACCAAATCTAAGATCATTAAGCGTTTTCAAACATTTCATTTCTCAGGATATTGTCATATATCATCTGAAGTGCATAGTTTTTTTTTATAGGAAAAGGGTAAGATTCAAACACGAAATTCGATACATACATCGTTTACTATCGTAAGGTTCATCATTTGTTATTGTACATAGAAGACTGCGCATGTCCGCATAAGTACAATTTTATAGGAAGACATCGAGATCAAATAAATGGCACATAAATAACGTTCAGAACACATAAACAATTTTAAAGCAAAAATAAGGCACTTAGGGACTAAACACTACTGACTAACATAGGTACATAAATTAAAACAAATTAAAGCTTTATTATGGAAGAAGAAGACTATTAATATCACAATATGCGAGTGATTGGGGACACATCACCAAGGACGCCATTTGGTGTCCTCATCCGCCGGTGGTCCCTCGCCATGACGTTCTTTTTTTTCATCGTAAAAAGCCTCGAGCTGGCGACGGGCCGCCTCCTGCTTTTTGTACTCTTGGTACTCAATCAATTTCCTTTTCTTTTTAGGCGGTAAGTTGCTGTAATCCTTCGGCAATTCGCAGTGTTCCGGAAGACTGGGTGTCACCTCAACTTTGCTCTGGGGAGTCGCGTCTAATTGATTAACTCCGGAGCATGTGACTGATTTTTTCGGCGACTGCGCAGCCTCGCTCGCCTTTGCTGGTGATCTAACCTTCCGGAGATCAAGAGTGTCGTTGGTCGTGTTGGGTGGTGAGTATTGGTACGTGTATTCGCCTCTGTACGGTTCGTCTCTCTGTAAATATTTTGGTTCCGGCGCCGGCTCTGCGCTCATGTTCACGTCAACGTGGTCGTTACTACGCTTATCCATTATGTGTTGCCTTATTTTTTGTAGAATAACATCTTTCGCCTCGGCCGGAACTCTTTTGAAATAAGCTCCGTTTCTCTGACCGTTCATTTGTTCTGGCGGACTGTGATGGTTGATATTGTCGACCGTCGTGAGCAGCCCGGTGGGAGGTAATTTATGGGTGACCCTCGCAGCGGGTCTGTTGTACGCCCATTGTTTCGGGCCGTCGCTTGAGTACACTGAATCTTCCGCATCTGAAGAAGATCTGTCTTGATCGCTGTAATAATGTTGCCTATCGGAGATGACGGAAGATGGTGAGGTCGGTGGAGAGAAGTTAGGTCGTTCCGGTACTTGTATCGTAAGAGGTTGAGCGGTGATCAGTCTTGATAGGTGGCTGATTAGATTCTGGCTGACGTTCGCGTCTAAGTCTGGTACAGACATGATAAATCTGCATGCCTCAGCCGCACATTGTCCAAAACCCGCTTGAAACTTCTTGGCTTCCAAAACCGGGTCTCTAGGGCTGTGTAGCTTCGTGAGGTGGTTAACGGTTAACTCAAGGATGTCGGCCTTCTCCAACTTGCTCAGGTTGTCGTCATCGATCTGTGACAAAAAGGAACAAGTGAGTAGAGTATCGCGGCGCATGCGCAGGTGCGCGCCACCCGTTCTCACGGTACGAAACGTCACATTAATATAACTGTACATATATGTGAATAAGCAACTCCTGTTTCTTAATGGAACTTGTACTTTTATATTCCAGTTTGGTGTCGGTACGGCTCTTGATAAGTACCCAGTAATAAACAGAAGGACGACCGGTTCGTGATAAAAATGAATGGTGTGTGAATGAATGATGGATCGCGTTTTGATGAACAGTTAAGAAGAATGATAGGTTCTTTTTATGCAAACATATTATGGGTAATGGAATAAGCTAGAAATAGTGTGTGACATATATTATGTATGTACACGTGGTGTTATCTTTTATCTTTGAGCACTCTACCATATTTAGAACACTTGAGCTAAATATAGTACCTAGAGATACTCAAAATAATCAGATGACTTGTCATTGTTGAAGAATATGTCTATTACTCATTTCCTTCCACTTTTAACATACATTTTATAAGTTACTGAACTAATCCATACCTAGTCAAGGTAATTACTAATTTCTCGTCATAAGAAGAAGATAAAAAAACTAAAATGTAAATCAAAAACATACCTCCAAAGCTCCGACCATAAGATCTTTAAGTTCATCCAAACAGCGGTTGATGCGCGCGCGCCGTTTTCGTTCCAAAAGTGGTTTTGTGATCTTCTTGTACTTTGCCGTCTTCGACAGCGGGGCCGGGTCCGAAGACATTTTTGTATCTGATAAATAATGCATTAAATTAATCACTTTGAATTTATTATGCATAAATATTTGGGGATAATTAATTTTAATTGGCCTTTGGCGCACAGTACAGTAATAAGTCGAATTAATATTTAATTTCCTAAGCTTCATTTCATAAAGTTAATAATTAAAAAATAGATATTCATGGATTTAAGGACAAGTTATGCAAAATATACAAACACGGAAAAACTATTAAAATCAGATGGTTTAACTACCATGAGGCAAAATACACAAGTCAGTTCAATATTCAACCAATCCTTAGCTACATTGAAACATTACACAACGAACAAAAACATAAAAATATAAACTTCAATACTTACGTAAAAAAAAGGATCTCCAAGTCAACACTTAACACACACTAACGTAATCGTCGGCTCACAGTCGGGAGCTTGCGAGCACAGGACGCGCGTCTCCACCCGCGCCTCGGCTTCAACTGCCTGAAAAAAGCCTTCTTCCCGCCCCCGCGCCCCGCGGCCCTTCCCCGCCCTCCGCCCTGTCCCATTCATACTGCGCAGGAGCACGTGTGGCCCAACGATCGAGTTTCAAGCATGCGTAACATACTTTCCCAGAGAATTCTTGGAGAACACTTTGGTTTTTTGTATGAAATATTTTAATAACTGGTAGTCGAGTTAAACAACGTTTTAAGTTCATATGGTATTTTATGTGGGTTGTGTAAATCAAAGGGCACGTGGCTTCCATTTTTTTTCTCGGTAACGTTACCAAGAATGCCGTGTTGGATGGACAAGATTTTGTGGGCTCAGGTAAACTGTACTGGAATGTTAATCTTGATTCGTGTTCATTGCAGGACGTGAATTTGAATGTAAAAATTTATTTAAAATCATAAATCACAAATTATAACTGTTATTACAACTGTTTATTGAATTGGTAATACGTATACAAGTAATCCTTGATACCAATATAAATAAATGGTTCTAAAGTTCTGTTGTGCCACCCAAGACCACTTTTCCTGTTAGCGGTACCCATTCACAGTTTCAAACTACACTTCTATTGTCTATAGAAACATACAATAACTTTTATGACCCCTAATGTAATTTTAAAACCATACTGTAATTAGTACTACACTGCTAACAGTTTTTTTTATCTTTAATTTTAGATGTTCAATCTTCACGACATTCGAACTTTGTCGGCGTTTTCTTCAAAAGAAAATGACGTAGACAAAAGGCGGTGTTTAAAAAGGTCCTGTGTAATAAATGGCACGGCCCAATCCTCCTGGTACAAGTTAAATGGAACTTTGAGGCACGGATTCGTGCGGTATTTCTTTTTTAGGCCTTCACCGCCGTCCAGGTACAAGGCGCGAGCCAAAGCATTCCGTGATTGGTTTTATCTTTTGTCATTCTTAACGTCTTTAAGATTGCCGTTTAAAAACTATATAATTATAGGTTATTCGGGATTTTAAAGACCCTTTGAATCTTTAATGTTTTTGTTGAAAAAGTGGGGTTGCCTTCATCTGTTTTTTGTTTTGTCTTGTTTTGTTAGAATCGTTTTATGGAGGTAAGGCGGCTCAATTATTTTAATGAAGAAAATGTGTTTTTGTTTTTGTGAAAAAAATTCGCAACCATCTGTTTGGTTTTGGTAAATAAATATTTAATTAATGTTAAACACGGTATGTACTATTTACAAATGCTTAAATCAACAGGTACACACATAATTATGTACTATGTAAAGATTTTAATTGACGAGCCTACATTTATAATACGAATAAGTATGCAAGTACAGAGTATGATTTGATAATTCGTCTTTAAGTACCTAAAAAAAAAAACAAATAAGATAAATTCCAATTGCCACTCTAGTTACATTGTTAACAAGAACCTAAATAATAAAATTCTTCATTTTATTAACTGTTTCTACACAAAGTAAAATATTTAAGGTGATAAAATAAGAAATTATTTATAAACTGTTACGAAACTTGCGCCAAAAGTGACGACTCTTCATTCAATATATATGGAGGTAAAATATTTACAAACATAACGCTGTGCAGTGTTATTTTATTGAATAATACTTTAATGCATAATTACGTTAAGATGGGCATTTACGATAGCGCCACTTGGCGTGGCTCCAAACGGCTAAAGTCAAATGGAGTAATTGGACATCTAAGTTTTACATCACGCCAACGGATTTTTTTTTTGGTTTAAGAACAACTTTATTTCTCATAAGAATTGCATACATAATTCACTTACTGAGAAACAATATCTAAAACTAACATTTTAACATTTGATTTTAACATTCAAGATCGAATTTTGGCGCCATTTGGCGCGACGGACCGACCGTGAGTTGACGTTCGCACGGACGTAAAAGTATCGCGGCGGGATTTTATCGCGCACTAGATTTTCAACGCACTGCTTAGCGCCGTGAGTTGAAAATCTGTGTTTTTCGACACCCTGGGATGCATTCTGTTGGATTCTCAATGCTCGGCTCAACACTGAGAGTTGAAAATCCAGTGCGCGATAAAATCCCGCCGCGATATTTAAACGCGTGCTAACATCGGGTAAATGCACCTTTACTTTCTAGAAGGAACGAATCATTTTTACTAAGTTTTAAATTATGTACGCCAGCTGGTACAAGACCTACATTTTAATGTGGATACCTACTCTTAATCACTCAAGTCGATGTTTGTATTTAGATGTTTATTTAACTAGATGGCGCTGTGTGTTTCCTATCTGACTAGAAGAAACACAAAAAGAGATCGGTTGTACTGAAATCACGAAACATCGCGAATTCGTGATAGTTAATTTCGCAAATTAAGGGCAACATCTAAAATTACAACATAACATCACGCCTGTATTCCCCGAAGGGTTAGGCAGAGCTGCACCTTAAATACACCCACGATTCGCCAGTTAGGTTTAAGTTCTATGTAATATGGGGCGAGCCTATTGCCATCAACCAGGCACTTTAATCCAGACTCCGGGCTGCTACTGAGAAATTCCATAAAAAGTGACCTTTTGAAGAAAGAGCCATAATCGGACTATTCCAACAGCCTTATGCGCACATACCGTTCAATTGTTTATAAACCGATCTAATAACCGTCACTCGCTTCCTAAAACAACGGTATCATATAAAGCCGAAAAATTAAACTTTCTCACCGCTATATTACGGAGTTTATACTTGTCAACATACCACACATTTTAAAGTTCTGATGTCATTATTATCGCTACTTCTTGAGAGTCTAGCATGATAAGCCGTTGGTCTCGGCTGTCATTCGTAGATCTATGACAGTCGTTACGGTAAGTCAGAAGCCTAAAAGTCTGACAACCAGTCTTACCAAGGGGTGTCGTGTTACCCAGTAACTGGGTTGTGGAGGTCAGATAGGCAGTCGCTCCACGTTAAATACTGGTATTCAGCTGCATCCGGTTAGACTGGAAGCCGACCCCGGGAAAATGCTAAGCAGATTGACTTCCTGAGAGTCTAGTTTGTCTAAGGCAGGGATGGTGCACCTATGGCTTTTCACGGGCACTTAATTTTTGAGTACGGTAAAAATAAAAGTTACCTACATCATGGTTTTCGTCGCTTTTATTATTCAGATTTATTGTGAATTTGATTGCATATAGGCAGATATCTTATTTGTCTTATCAGTGTTATGAATAAGAATCATCCGATTTTGTTATGCCTTACTTTTCTCCGATAACGGTAACTCGTCAATCATCATGGACAAATGATTCTTTTTACTTTAAGATGACACGCAGATATAAAGTTAGAGAAATTAATTGTCAAGCAAATTGACTATCAACTTAAATTGTCCGTATATTCAAATTACATCGAAATGGCTATACACGGCAATTTGACGTAGGGTGTCAGTTTGCTTAACAATTAATTTACCTAACTGTACAAAGGTTCACCATCCCGTTAGTCTAGGTAACTCCTGAGAAATGCTGTCTCAGATGTGCTGAAGACTAAACAAATGACAAATGCTTGTGCTTACTCAGTATTCCGATGTTCTTGTGTGGTCTTTTGTTGAGGTAGGTCAAGACTTACTTACAGTACAGTAACTCTATATTTAGATATATCATATTATGTGACTATTTTGCTATACACAGCATTGTTCGTCTAGTGGTCGCAAGCGTGATTGCTGACCAGTGTTAGTATTTAATTACTGTGAATGTGAAGACTATGTGGGTCCTTGTTTTTTTTTTTTTTTCTCTCAGCTTTAATCATAGTTTGCCAGTTTGAGTAAATTATGCGGCCTACCCAAATGTCCTTTCTTTGGTATTGTTCGTCGAATCGTTGAGCTCCTTAACTTTTATGTTGAGCTGTACGATTACTGACAGATGATTGCACTGACTGGACAGGTCCACTCAATCTGTGTGGGTCTTTCCTCAAAAGACCATTTCAGACACCAACCTACATGGTCTTCACATGATCTGACCAAAATTATGTCTGGACTTTAAAAGAGACTGTGACCTCTGAGTTTGTTTCGGCCTTTCTTCTCAGAGTAGTCAGATAGGAAACGCCGGCCTCATCTAGTTTAAAAAAAAAATGTTTGACGTGTAAAAGTGTTTGTATAAACCTACTTACAGAAATAAAATCATTTATCATTAGATTCTGGGCATTCGTGTGTAATTTCATTAGGGTTTTTTCAATAGCCGCCCAGAATCTGGAATTGTGTATTTACGACAATAGGCTCATTCCATAGAGCACTCCAGCCCACCCATTCCGGAAATACGGGCGTGATGTTATTAGGCATTACTACAGATTCATAATTTTAAATGATTCAGTATTAAGTATCGTGCATCTTCAGTCTTATTTTGATCTCTTATCAGCACGAATTCTATCAAATTATCAGACGATGATAAAACACACAGCGACAGCGAGGCTGACTGCCTATCAGGAACTACACATGGAGCCTCTGTTAATTAATTATTCTGGTTACAGCCATGAATCAGTCGACAGTCTTATCGCAATTTTATTCATAAACTAGTTGTGCCCCGCTACTTCGTTCGCGTGGAAGTCGTAAGATACACAATATACTAAAATGACGGCCACATTTTAATGAAACTCCCTCGTCCCCCGACCCGTCGCGTTGCATCGCCCGCCTGCGCTAATTATTACTTCGTTTTCGCTAAGCTTATTTTAGTGTTCGTTTCTGACTTTTTCTTTTTGCTCGGTTCCTAAGGGTGTAGCGTGATGTTAAATAGCCTATAACAATCCTCGAGAATTGGGTTACCAAATGCAAAAATAATTTTTCAAATCCGACTTTTTGTTCACAATTTCATGGGTTTTAATTTTTTTGCGCGGAACTAATTATTTTTCTAAAATAAAAGTAGCCTAAGTTACTCCCCGTAACATCAGCTATCTGCGAGTGGAAGTCCCGTCAAAATCGGCCTAGCCGTTTCGGAGATTAGCCGGAACAAACAGACAGACAGACAAACATTTAAAAAATTGCTTTTTGTTATAAGTACCGTAGGTACCTATATACTTTCTTATGCATTTAGCCAAAAGTTGTTATTTTGACATTACAAAAAAACACTTCAATGTTATTTATTTGTATAGATAAAATTGAATGACAAGTTGAAATGGTAATACCTAGTTTTGTACTCTATCTTCGATGTTAGTATGTTCAGAACCGTGTTTAGGTTTTTCTTATCCAGTCTACTTATGTCAGACTCGTTGCAAGTGCCTGCCTAGTACTTATGTAATGAAGTATTTACTACCTTCAGTGTTTTTTTTTTTTGAGAAAAAACATTCAGTCATCCAATGATATTATACAAGGTGTAATTTTAATCACTGTTAACCTCTTAAGAGGTCATTGTACTCATCATAATGAACTACGTTTACTATGGGACCAAACATGAAATCGCGAATAAAAATCAGTTGTTCCGTACTTACATTCTGAAGAGATGCGAACGTGTATGTTTTTTTTTTCGCGATATCAGGTTTGGTCCCATAGTAAAAGTTGTTCATAATAATGAGTACAATCACCCCTACAGAGATTGTGTGTTAATTCCGGGACATGTTGTATAAAAGCAGACAGTACGTACCGCGGTTGCGCTGACGCAGTCTATTAACAACTTTAACGGCTTCAAACCGCGATGTTCTGCGGCAGACGCGATAGATCCATTAATTTTTACATTTATACCTTGATGGCCATCAAAGAAACATGTTTTATGTAATCGTATGGCATCGCGAAGATTATATGATTGTCTTCTTAATCGCTACGATTATATGAATGTCTTCTCTATCGCTACGATTAAATGATTGTCTTCTTTATCGCTAAGATTATATGAGTGTCTTCTCTATCGCTACGATTATATGAGTGTCTTCTCTATCGCTACGATTATATGAGTGTCTTCTCTATCGCTACGATTATATGAGTGTCTTCTCTGTCGCTACGATTATATGAGTGTCTTCTCTATCGCTACGTTTTTTTCTTAAAGTGTTTATTTGATGCAGAACCCGTGAATGCAAGCGTGTAGCTTGGGGTCACAGTTCAAATTGTGGTTACGTTCGTTGCTTGGTTATTAATCAAATTCCCTCTTTATCGTACTCTGATGCCCAAAGACTATTTTTTATCACTTCTGAAAGTACATAAAATAAGGTAAACAATACTTGTCTAGCCAAGCTCCGACATTGGCTTACCTTGGGCCAGCATGTCGACAGTATTAGCCATTATATTCTTTTAGAATTGATTATAGAATTATGCACCGTTGTGGCCTTTGACCCATCAATGCCAGTTTTGTGTTCCGTCAAGAGATTAGTAGGTACGCACCGACCTGGTAGAGTATGAAATTATATTTATGTCAGGTATAAAATGTGTGAGAACTGTTTGAATCGTGAATTCTCGATGTGTAGTCATTAAGACAATCTACAGCCATGAGTTGTTTTTTATCCAGCCTTCTTTAGGTATCATTGAACTTTTTTCCGCAAATGTGCGGAGGTTGGTTTTCAGATTCAACAAATGGCTGAAAGATAACAGTATTTTTACATTATGTAACCCTGTTACTGTTATTATTGCTGCTAGAAGAAATATAAGGAGACACACTACTCCGATCATGATACCTGAGGGGCAATTCCCGTTATTTTAAGAACATTTTTGACATCTGATTGTCGCTGGGATGAGATTGCGTCTAGATTTTGAACATTTTTGGTTACGGGAATTGGGCTTCTGATTGCTGTTTTCGTAGGTAAGGTACATAATATGATGCATACTGGAATAGCCAAAGGGATTCTTCATAATATATATTTCAGGCTGTCTCTGTCCTATCTGTTAAAGTCAGAATCATCCTCTCTGAACCAGAAATAAACAAACGTAAGAGTTAATAAAATTATAATATTTATGACTTAACTGGGATCTTCTCGTTCTACGTGTCGATGGTTCAACGACTACTAATATTGTCTATAGCAACGCAGAGGTCTCGCTTAGATTGCAGGTGTGTGACAATTTGACTTTAACAGCCGAACCCAGGAAACCCAGAATTTTCAGTAAAAGACAGATCGTAGTATAATGCTATCTGTCCTTATGTCAGGCCGGTAAGATTCCATAATCTCTTATAGATTATTGGGACGTTAAAACTATAGATAGGTTTCTCTATCTCCAGTATGCCAAAACTGGTGATATATAGGTTATTAAATCGGTGAGCCTATCCAAAGATAGCACTTCCTTTACCCAGACCAAACCAATCCAGAATATTTAAAGATACCTACAAAGACCTACAAGTATGATAAAGTTACAGACCAATATCAGACAAAATCCATAAATAAACCTGCATTAATCCTAAGTATCATTTCGGATACCTAAAATCTTGTATCGAAATCCTATAGATACCTAATTACTTCGTTATCTTTTCGGACAGCCGAAACACGTGCGTGGGTGTCTTTGTTTATCGTTGGCACGCGTGGGAAATGAGCGGCGATCTGTTCCCACATGAGGACAAATACCTACCGCGGGAGTTGTAGTGATGCGAGTGAGGTGACAGACGAAATAGCGGTACTTACCGATTTTTTTGTGGTATCGATTTTTGTTATAACTTTTTTTTTTAATTGTGTCTAGACATTTTATTTGTATTTGACTATATTTAGCTGTCTGTTTGTAGATTTTAATTATTAGTCTTTAATATTGTAATACTTTATTTTTATTCTAATACTTTTATTGAGTAGTACCTACCTTATGTGTATGAAACCCTAATTAATTTGAATGGGAACCGTCAAATAATAATGTAAGCAACACATTAATCGATACTTCACATTCAACGAATTCCTACAATCGATAACCTTTCACACGCGCGTCACTAAGTCGAAGTAAGTGAGTGCGTCATCGAGCTGATGGTCCGAAGATGTGTGAAGAGCCTGTAATTGTTTTATTATGGTAAAAAAACGTTGAGTCATTCCCGAGAGAAGTAATCTGTGGTTCGTTTGATGTTAGGTCAGGACAGTTTCATTGTCAAGGCCGGGTCCAGCTAAACTTGGAACTTTATCAAAAGAAAACGTCAATTATGCTATCATTTAAGTAAGTACATTTATAACAATACTCTATTCATTTTACGATGATCAATGTGCCAAATGTTCAAATGCTAAATATGCCAAGTTTTATGCTATGGTCTATCATTTAATCGAAACTTTGTTATTCGATTAATATCGATTCTTATATAGAACTTATCCTTACTGTAACAAATATAACATCACGCCTTGTTTCACCAAAGGGTTGGGCAGAGGTGTAAGTACCTATTAAGTACACCCACATTTCGCCAGTTATGTTTAAGTCCCATGTAATAGGAGGCGAGCCTATTGCCATCTACCGGGCACAAATCCAGACTCCGGGCTGCTACTGAGAAATTCCAGAATTAAAAATTATCCTTATTGTTCCAATAAAATTGTACGCCATGAAAAAAAGAGTTTGTTTTTGCATACCTACCTACGTCAAATCGATCATCATAAATTAATGAACTCAGTGTAGTTCCCCCAGTTCACCACACTTGCCAAATTATATTCCGCACTATTTACTTTAGCCTAGGTGACGTCACTTGTTATGTATTGCTGCAATGTGATGATGAATCACGATTATCCTGAGAAGTGAATCTTGTTTAGGGTTAAAGCCCGGTAATATAAATAAACAAACTAGACTGTTTCACATAGTCTTTGTTCTTTGTTTTGATATGGTAGGTTAAACTTTATAGCTGTATAGGTTCCCAGAAAAGTTAATACCACCATCTTACCCTGGATGTAAAAGGCGGTGAGTGACTGAGACAGGATTGTGACCATCAGGTTTCTTTTTTCTGCGCAATATCCTATGGCCAATAGTTAGGATGAATTCCCTGGGGTTATTAATCTATACACTTTCAACTTAGATACTATTTTATTATAATAAAAGAGCACCTAAGTTGTCTGTTTGTCTGGCTGTGTTCCGGATTGGCGCAAAAACGGCTGAACGGATTTGGATGAGAGTGGCATACAGATAGTTTTATAACCTGGATTAACATATAGTATAGTAAATAAATTTTAAATTTTATTTATTATTCACCATATATTAGCATGTTTGAAAAAAATTGTTTTATTGTAACCTGGTTTAGAAGGCGCTGGTATTTGTGATACAATGAGTTATTCGTTAGTACAGACACCAACGATAACTTTCTGGAGTGTTCTATTTTTCCTTGGAAAATTGTTTTTGTGACCCAGAAATGTGTTTTAGCTAAAATATAAAATGTATTATTGTTTATTATAGGGCAGGTACTATTTTTTAATCCCGTTAGTTCCCGTGGGATATTTTCCGACATCCATCCGGGAGAAGCCGCGGACAAAAGCTTGTTAGGTATAAAGAACTTCGATTTAAAGGGGTAATCCCCTTTCCTAATGGGAAATAACAAAGGAAGGTGTAGGTTTAGGAGAAAATCGCGTGTAGTTTGAGTTTGGATATACCTACCTATAAATATTAAGTGGCCGAAAATACCAAATTGCCAAACTACGACTAGAACAGAAAACCACAACAAAACAAAATAAGTAAATTAGTAACGATTGTTTTAATTCGCACCGATCATCGATTAATCGATTCAATTTACGTACCGAGTTTTATCGATATTTTTTTTCGTACAAAAACCGTTACTTTCAAACAAAAAAAATCACGAGCAATCCGAGGATATTCGGCAGAACAAAAACTAACGTCTAACAATAAAATTTTGCACAGTTTTAAGTTATAACAATTCAGTACAGTTAGGTCGCTTTAAATGCAAATGGTTTGGCAGCGGATAGTAAAGGCTTTTGCCGCCCGAGCGTTTTTATTTTTCTTTTCTGTTTTGTATGAAACCTTCGAAGCGTGCGGTGGGTAACATAAATTAGGGTAATACTCATTAAGTGTTTGAGGTTTAACGGCACGCAATTGATGCTTCGTCTATTCCTAAACAACAAACACAAAACAATAAAACAACAACAACACAAAAACAGACACAAAAACAACAACAATAACACAAAACAGATACAAAAACAATTACACATACACACCACACACAACCGCACATAAAATAATTTCAGCAGAATATGGCCTGCATTACAAATGGCTCTCAAGTTTTCATGTGTGGTAATTAACTTCATCTGGCGGACACGGACAGCAGATATTATGGCTTCTACTAGGTAATTCGGAATTAAGGTCTTTGCTGCTTATGCATTATAAAACTTCCTGAAGTTTGTTATTTCATTTTTAAAAGAAAATGGCTTTGCTGAATTTCTTTACCCGTACCAGACCGGCCAAACCTACAAAAAAAATCTTATTTTCACATTTTCAAAGAAAACATAAATCTGCTACCGTTACCCAATGTAAATAAATAGCCACTTTCTACTGACCGATTACCAACGGAAGCCGAACTCAATGTCAACGTTTATCAGGGAGCTTATCAACCGCCGGTGTGCACGCGCCCTAAACAGATAGTTTACCGAACTAGTGCGCAGCGCCCGCGCATCTAATTGAACGACAGTCTTCCATGGCGGAAGCGATAGCAAAATAATCAATGGTGGTAAGTAGTTTGAATATTTAGTTTAGGTTTTAATCACTACAGCCGTGGGTCCGCCGTTCCCTTTAACCTTTTAGAGGGTGAATTTTCAAAAATCCTTCCTTCATTAATATATTATATTTATAAGAAACTCTTGTGCAACATGCCTAGACCCAGCGATTTAGGCTGAGCGTTGTATGTCAGAGACCGAATAAATTAATTTTAGATTTTTATTATGGCGACGATAACCGACTTTTGAGAGCAGTGGTGGACCAGTGGTACCTAACGGCCCCGACTTACGAGTCGTGGGTTCGAACCCAGGCAGGAGCTTTATTTTGTGTAAATTATTTTATCACCACAGCTCTCTAAACCGTGAAGGAAAACATCGTGAGGAAACCGGCATGTCCTTTTTTTTTTTCATGGGAAATCATCAAATGATGTCTCCTGCTCTAAGCGGAGTGGGAGGGCGTGTCAGAGTTATACCGAGAGGAGGTCTGTGTCCCAGCAGTGGGAACATTATAGGCTGATTTATGCATGTTTATGCAACCGACTTTGAATGATTTTAAATTGAATATCATGTCTAAATGAGTAGTGTTAATGATTTGGAAAAAATATATGTTAAGTTAGAACATTTTCGTAATAACTTAATATGTAAATAATTTAGATTATTTTTTTAATGCATATTGTAATTACTTTGTAAAATTATGTCTAACGCGGATAAAAAACGGAGAATCACGCAAAAACTTTCAAGCATATTTTTATAAAACCTCCAAAATTTTAAAGATAATTTAATTGATTATCTTTTAGTATACGTGTTTTAACATAATGCATCTAATTTGGGACAGCGCTTCTTGATGGGCGAGTCATATTACTGGGTGGCCGTACAACGCGTTGCATGAGCCCAGCACAGAACACGCAAGCTGTGCACTCAAGGCCATTGGTATATCTCTGCGTCTTAAGTAGCAGATTAAACCTAGATGCAGCAGAATAGCTGACAAATTCTGCATGTTTCACACATCCCGTAAACTTCAACAACCTAATTTGGCACAATTATTATGATTTTCGTCGTCATCATCCACAGCCCGAATCCACCCATAGCTGGGTAAGAGCTTCTCTTTGCTTGTGCCAAGATAGGTAACTATTGTGTCAATGCACAACAGAATTAACGTCAAGATCTGACACTATCTACTAGACTAGGCTCAGGAGTCAGCAAGTTCAGTAGCATGCCCCGAACAGTTATTAGCGTGGATGGGACGTAGGCAACACGGAATGTTAATCCAAAGTTGCATAAAAATAAAATACTGGCACTAAATAGCGGCCGTAAGATACTTATTACCAAGTTATATGACGGTATAACCTGACAATTTCCCTTTTAGAGTTTCTGTAATAAACACATGGGATAAATTAAATAAGTAAACGAATTAACCATAAAATAGTCCCGCACCTAATACTTCAGCATGGTATTTATTTGCTATAAAAGGATGCGTAAAATAAAAACCTAGGTACCTACATTTCTTAACCTTTAAAATCACTTGCAAGGTGCAAGACAGCCCTATATTAATGAAAAAAATCATGTTGTGTCAACCTGCAATCTTAATTTAGTCCCCGTTCGCACGGAAGATGGGACGATTTTTTATTGCGCACCGAATTTTCAACTCTCGGCGTTGAGCGGAGCATTCAGAATCCAAAAGAGTGTATCCCAGCGCGTCAAAAAATAAAACTATTGGATATTCAACTCTCGGCGCTAAGCAGTGCGTTGAAAATCCAGTGCGCGATAAAAATCGCCCGTGGTCACGAGGGCTCAGGGTTGTCGCTAAACGACGGTAATTATTTAAAAGTCTTTCAAGCAAGTGATTTTTATGACTCTCACAGACAGCTTACGCATAAAAACTTTTCAATAAATAGAACTCGGTGTCTTTGACAGCTTACGAGTTACACATAAAAGCTTTTCAAATCACTAGCGAATGTATTTACGCGAAAAACGCTACAATTATTCGCACAGTGCACTGTCCGAATAATTGTAGCGTTTGATGATTCTAGCGTGATCTTAATTGTATAGGGCTGACCCATCATTTGCCTTGTGTGTCGTAAACGGAGATTAAAAACCTAACAGCGGCAGACAATCAGCCAGCTACGGTCATTAGAAATAATATCATGATTAAAAATACAGAATTCCCGTCACCAATCCTGTTTAAGATCATCTGACAGCTTTTCCAAGCAGATTTAGGGAATAAATGGAAGATAATTTTTCATAATTTATTATTTCTATAATATTGCAAATCCCAAAATACATATATCGTAATAACACAGCACGTTATTAATCATTCACACCAATTGAGCCTATCAAGATCGCAAGAAAATTAATCACACCAAAAATCATTCGCAATTTTTAAAGCAAACATCATTAACTCATTAAACCATCAACAATACAGTTGTCAAACAAGTTTAACGACAGTAAAGAACTAAATCAATCAACTGCGAACGATTTATCATCGAGTAGGTATGCCGACCGTACCGATGTACTTAGGTAAGTATCGATTCTGACGATATCTGTCAAAATTCGCTCCGGCCGGAAGGCGAGCCGTGGGAACCGGGAACGATCGGTTTTCTCAAAAACAACTATGTCTATCACAAATAAAGATAACTCTTTCGTTTTGATACATTGTTATTCGATTCGCGATTCGTGAATCGGACGAATGGAAATCAGTTTCTTTATTCCGTCTTTTTTATTCGATTTTACAAGTCCGCGACGTTTGTCTGTGCTACTCGATTTAGCGGTTCTCGATTTAACTGTTTATGGTCTAAAGAGTTCAGGTCACGTATTCCTTTATGATATTCTTCATGTGCCTATATCATGCAGATTTTACGACTATTTCTGTTTATACTGGCAGCAAATTGACAGCGTCAGTATTGTTGATAATAAATTAAGGTGACCTCCTTTAAATATTGTCTAAAGAGCTACATAATATTCAATTGAAATGTTCGCAATAACTTTGGTCTTTTGTTGCATAAGGAAAGTAAAGACGGTCAGGATATTAACCTGGATAACACAACGAAGGAGATTCCGGAAATTTAAATCGTTCGTCTTCAACTTGGTTAGGATGTGAAAATTGTAAGATGGCGTATGGATATGAGTTTCTATAGCCTTATCTATCTTACTGCTTCTTCCTTAATTGAAATCTCTAAGGTTGGCTAGTCATCAGCTAGGCACCTATATCATATCTGTCCAACGAAGATCGTCTACGCAATGAAGCTGCTTCTCTGTTTCAAAGCATATTGTATGTATGGCAATAAACTAAAATTTACAACATTTTAAGTCAATGCATATAATTAATGCTTATTTACTTGTTTTACTACCGAGAAATTCCTCTCAAGTGACATCGCGCGGGTCACACATAATTCCGTTCAAAACCAGCTAAAAAAGCAACATTAACAAATTCGTATTATTTTTAAAAGCTTTTTAATGAGATAATTCTGGGAGACGTTAAAAATTGATGAACTTTTAAACTGACCTCTAATTTAATTTTATGTCGGCATTATTATGGGTTAAGGAGGATTGAAATGGGCGGCACGGGGCAATGATTACAGCTTGTAGCAGTGTGAGGGCTATCTGCTTCTTTAGTAGACAGATTATTATACCCTTTGAACGAAATCCGACGTCTTTTACTCTGGCTAATCAAGTTCGGCATAAATCAGTGTTGAGTAAAAATGGGTTTTAAGATTACTTTTAATGGTGACTTTGGTTTTGTAACGTGAATGGATCTTATGGGTCGTCTGATGTTTTTTTCTGTTTTGTCTGGTTAAGAGTAAATCAGCTCGTTTCTTCTCTTGAGAATGAAAGAGAAATACAGGAACTACTTGTGTTTTCTGATTTATTTTAGTTTTAGTCTATGTTGTGTCACTTGCACTGCAGGGCTTTCCACTCCTCTCTGTCTTGAGCTTTATATAACATAACATCACGCCTTATTTCCCCGAAGGGTTGGGCAGAGATGTACCGAAAGTACACCCACATTTCGCCGGTTGTGTTTAAGTCCTATGTAATAAGGGTCGAGCCTATTGCCATCAACCGGGCACAAATCCAGGCTCCGGGCTGCTACTGAGAAATTGCAGATAGGAAAACCCAATAACAGTTTGCCCGACCCGGGAATCGAACCCAGGACCTCATGCTCAGCAGTAGCGCTTGTGACCACTAGACTAACGAGGCAGTCCTGAGCTTTCTCTTACTAAAACTTAGCATATCAGTGTACTTACAACTGTAGACGCCATCTCTCTCTGCTGCTGTGATAGAAGACGACCCGTAAAGCAGTAACTTCGTTCTGGGAAT
The DNA here is from genome assembly GCA_947568875.1 of Fissipunctia ypsillon. Taxonomy (NCBI): domain Eukaryota; kingdom Metazoa; phylum Arthropoda; class Insecta; order Lepidoptera; family Noctuidae; genus Fissipunctia; species Fissipunctia ypsillon. The sequence continues at coordinate 15,845,707 of OX387660.1, read as the reverse complement.
TATTCTAATGGCCTTCACGATTGACACAGATGCAATATAGCACACAGAAGTTTATCTATTTAAGCACATATTTAAGTTTTCTATGGTACTGCGACAACAGTGACAGTTAAAATGCTTTTTGTGACAATACGTAAAGTGTTGCAACTGTTGCCAGGATGTGAAGTCAAGCTTTGTTTTTATTCTACTTAGTACAGCATTGAGTCCACATTACAAGTGACTCGATACGAATACACGGTACATGTAAAAAATTGCTTACTGCAAGATTTGTCAAGCTAAAATTTTTATACACGACTAGCTGCGACCCGCGATTTCACCCGTATAAGTCTCGATCCCGTAAGGATATCGGGATAAAAAGCATCTTATGTCCTAACTCAGTTCACGGTCAACCCATGTGCCTAATTTCATCCAAATCCGTTCAGCCGTTTTAGCGTGAAAGCGTAACAAACAAACTCACTATCGCACTTATTATAATATTATATACATAGTAAGGATATTGAAATAGTCTTCGTTACTTGAGGACCGACTTCGCGGCTACCAAACCCGCATTCTCAGAATATTTTCAACAGGTTCTAGTCCTCAGACTAGTTACGTATGTCCAGCAATAGACAATAGATACGAGACTAGATAACACACGTGACTCCTCTAAATAAACAAGCGTGTGACTAGAGACTTCATGTAAATTGAGTAATCAACGTCAGAACGCGAGACATCTTCCCACCGAGCTGATAAATTGTAATATTATGTACAGAAGGTCTACGTCCTGTAATGACAATGTTGTCAAAATAACGATCGACAAGAACATCACCTATTCAAATCTAGTTAAACTAGTATACATTAGCCAGTCTCGGTCTATTAAGAAATGAATTGGACGTCGTTACCGCAAATGTTACTCTGTCAATTTAAAGAGTCGAACGTTTGTTAGACGAATAGTGTTTTAAGTGGGCTTAGTACGTTAGCCGTGTAATACGGTAGGTGGTGAGGGGCGGGTATGCAAATGGCAGAGCTATACTTGGCCACGAAGCTGGCCGCCCGCGACCGTGGGAAAACTATCGCCTGTGGCGAGTTGTGCGCAGGCGCGGATTTGGATTAACGGCTTTTTGATTGGCCATTGTAGGTGATTGATGATTGAACGGAAGTTATGGCGGGAAACTAATGATAAGCTGTGGATGGTCTTCGATACTGAGCGTAAAAGTGTGGGGGTTTTAATTAACGTAAGCTGTATTTCAGTAAGATCCGACTCGGAAGTTGCATTAGTAAAATGATTGTAACGGATCCAAATGCATTGCAGTGACGAAAGCACCATATAACACATGATTCCTACCGGCTTCCCTTCGGAGTTTCGCTTCAGCAACTGTACCGCTATTGGAAAATGGCACAGTCAATAGTGTCTACTATTGCCAAAATAGTTAAAACCGCCTTCCTTTCGGCTTCTCTCTTACAAAAATTGACACCTCGCCCCTAATGCATTGACAGTTAATAACTTCCGAAATATAGAGGTTTTAAAGCTCCTATGCCAATCTTAGTGCATTATGGCAGCGTAGATTAGGATTTTTCCTTTCAGACTAAGTATTTAAAACACTTAGCTAGCACAGTTGGACTAGCTGACACTAGCGATCATTCTCGGATCATTTGGTCAAATCCAACAATTAGTACAAGCTTATATAGATCTATTTTTGCTAGTCTATCTGTCTACATCGGTACTAATTTCCCCCAAGTTATTTCAAGTGCAGTCCGTCTCTGCGCGCTCGTGCACGACCCACAGCGCGTGACGGCGGTCGGCGCGCGCCGCAATCACGACCGCTCTGACGTGCGACTTTTTGACGCAACCGCGCCGAATGCCTAACGTAACACTTATTTTTGTTCTTTTAGTACAAAATAAATAAATAACAAACGTGCCTATAGTTTTGGGTTCAATTAAAGGTATGTGTGTTTTGAAATTGCAGGTAGGTATGGTGAATTGCAAAATGGTTTAGCTTGAGCTAGGTTATTGCGACATTCGTTTGAGTAAATTCCTTTTGATTTCTTTTTATGTTTCGAAATCCTGAAACTCTATATACCTACCTACTGTTAGCATTGAATAAACCTTTTGGTGATAAATAATTTTAAACCTTAGGACCACTCATTTTATCGAGTGGTCCAAAAGGAAATGGGGAATTCTCAACAGTTCAGAAAATTTCACTAATTTAATCATTTTCAGAAATCGACGTAGTGAGTTCAAATCTCACTGGAAGATGCCTTGATAGTGTAGGTACAAGATTATGTTTCTATTTATGTTCAGTGTGGCTCTGCAGCGCTTTAGATTTTAATTTTATTGTACTTGTCTTTTCTAACTTTTTATTAAACTTTAGCGTAACTTTCTAGCCCAGATTAAAAAAAAAAAATTATTGAGAATATGACTGTTGACTTTAACATTTTTAAATGATAGGTGGCCACCTCCACTTTACCCCATTTCCCTTTGGACCACTCGGTCTGGGTCACCCTGTACACTCTACAGTTCGCTCAATTTATTTTCTTTGCAATTTAGATTTTTTCTTACCTACCCACATTTAGTTTGGACCACTTTTTGTGACCGCTGCATTTCTGACATGTTCTAGTTGAGTGCACTGTCGTTTATGTAAATGTTTAGTTCATCTGTCAAACTTCAGTGCTCTTGAGTTGCTCAACTCAGTTGCGCTGTTCTTGCGTGGATCATATTGTCAGGGCTGACGATTTTTATCTGACGAGAATTTTCTTTCGGTTCTGCCATAAAATGGAGGTTTGGTTTCCGTATATTTCAAACAAAACAGATCATTCACATGTATAGGTACAAATAAATAAAATTGAAGTGTCTGTTTGTAATGACAAATAACAGCTTTTTACTAAATGCATAATATGAAAGTATATGTTGTATACGGTACTTTTAACAAAAAAACAATTCAAAAAATTTTTGTGTATCGGTCTGTCTGTTTGTTCCGGCTAATCTCCGAAACGGCTTGACTGATTTTGAAGAAACTTTCACTGGCAGATAGCTGATGTTATAAGGAGTAACTTAGGCTACGTTTATTTTAGAAAAATAATTAGGGTTTTACGCAAAAAAAAAAGACAACCCAGGAAATTGTGAACAAAATCCGATTGAAATAGGGAAGTATTGACATCCACGCGGGCGAAGCCGCGGGCAAAAGCTAGTCTCCACATAAATCTTACGTTACTCGTAAAGCAAAACAAATTAATTTGTTACGTAAAATATTACAAGCTGTGAAATATCGATCATCAGTACAGATGTAATGATCCATACGTTTCTTTGGTCTGTAAGTTGTTGGCACCGCTGCCCTCCGTTTGCTTGCAAATGAAAACGAAAGTGTAAGTTACTGTGCATGTGGGTTGATGAAAAGATAAGCAAATCAAATGTGAATGAATATTATTGCAATGCTAGATTGAGATCTAGCAACTGCAAATGTTAACGCCTTGTTTACGTTAGAGCAAGAGATCTGAAGTGGACTGCAAGCTGTAGCTTACCTGTAGATAGCATCTCTCTACTATACAATCTGCATCACCTTTTCCCAACTATGTTGGGGTCAGTTTCTAGTACCAATACCAGTATTTCTACCATCTAGCCGTTATTATCTCACTGCAAGGCAAATGCCTCACTCTCCCTTTCCCAAACACTTCTGTTCTCAGCTAATGCGGGCCAGTTCGAATTAATTATTAAAAAAAAAAAAATGTAAAATGTAATGTGTGTGTGTGTGTGTGTGTGTAATGTAATGAGTAATGTGTGTTGTGTAAAATTTCTACATTTATATCTGTAATTTTTATGGTGTACATAATAAAGAGTATTCTATCTTCTATCTATTCGGTAGGTATTTAATTATTAAGTCTCATTTTTCTAAGAGGGATGCCCTAGTTGGCCTTGTCAATGAACTAGAGGCTTCACATGACAAGTCTATCTTTGTAGTAGTTGAATTTAGACTGTTTTTTTCTTAATCTATTATATCTTTAATATTAAGTTCTATTTCCTTGACCAACCCTAACCGGACGTAACTCTAAAAACCAACTATCTCATCGTCCATCGGAGCACAGTTTTGCGCGTTTTTTTTACAAAAATCAATTAACTCTATTGCTTCGAAGCGAGAGGTCGTCACGATTCTAATTACTTTTATTTTATTTTTAAGTGTGAGTTGTTGCGTTTTCATGACTGCAGACAATGATGTCAATAATTGAAATTGAGATGTCTTATCTATGGACAAATAGAAATGTAATGGATGGGTGTTGAGTAAAAAGTGAGGAGTAAAAGCTTCCGACGTGATGTTTGATGTGTGTGTTGAAAGTTGTGAATATGTGTGTAATGTAATATTTAGGATTAGTAACGGCCGAACCCAATAACCTATCTATCACCAGTTTTGGCATACTGGAGATAGAAAAACCTGTCTATCTATTGCTTTAAAGTCCCAATAAACTATAAGAGATTATGGAATCTTACCAGCCTGACATAAAGACAGATAGAATTATACTGTCTACCATCAATAGCGATCTGTCTTTTACTGAAAATAGGTTATTGGGTTCGGCCGTAAATCTTCAACTACCTATGTGAATAACAATGGGGTCCTATTAAGTAAAGATATGCGAAATATATATATATAGAGAACTTTGTTACTTTTCCAACTTATGACATTATGAATGTTTAATCAAGGTTAAATTAAATTAGCTAGCAAAACTTCACCCACGTTATGAGTATCGATATAGAAATAAAAAACAAAAAACTACAGCATTCGAAGTTTGTTCAAATTCTTTAAATGACACTTGTACACCTATTCATGTTGTAATTTTTTTGAATAAATTCATCGGCCTCACACATCACGAAATATATCTGTTAGAATTGTAGCATTATCTAATAGAGCTAATAACTGATCGGCTAGCAATACAGAACTAATTTTAGACCGCTGCGAACTTTAAACCCGCTAAAATGTGCGTAATTAGAGTGTTATACTCAAATTAATTGATTGAAACTTTACTCTCAACCGCCAGAGATAATTAACAATGAAATAATTAGACGCTCCGTTCGATAGATCTGCCACTTGTCAGACTTGGAGACATACGTAATTATGTAGATGTGTAAGGAGATGGCAGTCCTTGTTGATAAATTAAACACGGATTCACTGTTACCACCAGAGAATAATGGTGTAGTAACAGTATAGATGAGTTTTAATGGAGGTAAATTCGGTATTTCTTCATTAGTTTTGCGAAGATATTGAGGCTCACGTAAAAGGCAGTACTAAAGCCTATTTAGAATGTATAGGGAAGGAATCTAGGACGATCAAGAACTACCAAACTGGGATCACAACCCCTCAGGCAGAGATACTAACCTACTATGTAAAAATTATAAAGTAACTAATAATCTTAAATCGACACAGATGCAAGTATCGTCGCTTGAAACGTATAACCAAGTAAGTGAAAGCTAACATACGTCCGTCGTAAGTCATGTGGGCATGACAAATCGATGGGTTTTGAAGAAAATCATCAATTCTCACGATTAGTTTGATAAATACTTAATAATCTATGCATTAACCAGTCCTCCTACACACGCCCACTAGTTAAATACCGCGATGGCACTCTGGAAGATGAGTTTGTGTTTCTGGGCATAGCATTATGAACGGTGGAATACCTATGTTAAAGGAAATGTTAATATGGGTGATGATAGATGGAATTTGATGATGGATGATGATGATGTTGTGTCTGTAAATGAACTGGATAGCGGAACGTAATCTAAAATGGAATAAAGTTAGTGCAACCACAAAGAACACTTGCAAAGTGTTTATGAGGAAGAAAAGAAGTGACAAGTTTAGATCATACACGTGCATGAAGAAAAATATGAAGAAAATAATACTTTAGCTAAGCAGGCATACCTAGACGAGTCATTAAAAATCCAACGACAATCAATAAAATAACTACAATAGCCAATACTTCAACAATTTTCCAGAAACTGTAATAATTTACCTTCTATCGGATGCCGTCGATGCAATAATTTATCAATAATTGTTATTTTTATCACCACAACGTGCTAGTGTTGTTTCCGTATTCAATTGTTATATCTATTACAAATATCACAATAGAATCGAAGGAAAGTAACAAAATGGACGATCGAGAAGTATCGGAATCGAAAGGGTCTTACGTAAAACTGGAGGCAGATTCGTAGCAAAGCAACGCAAAGGAAAAAATAACACTTTTACTTTTTGTTGAGTTACGCTTTCGTTACTTATAGGTAATGGTTTTAGGGTTCTATGAGAATTTGGTATAACAAAAAAATATAAAGAAGTAGACAAGGGTATAATTGAAACTAATAGCGCCCCTGAAGAGATAATGGCAACTGTGAAAGTGACTTTTTTGCCAAATGATAATGATCCTCAGAAGAAAAAGTGCACACTGGATAGCAATGGCAGATTGGCCGGAAGTATTGTGATTATTTCACTATTTTAAAATATCGCTTTGTAAAAAACTGACACAAACGAAGACGCAACAAACAGTCTTGCCATAACATGAGTTGACGGTCATGAAGATACGGAACTCAACAGTTAAAGTTACATCGCACTTACCATAAACATTGATATAGGAAGTCATCCATTCAATTACTTATTTTGTTTTATGTAATTAAATGGTTGCGATGTAAAGAGACGGGCACGCGATCAGAATCACTTGTTTTTGCTTCATTCAACGCCTTTACAAATAACTCTTGTCTAACCTAAGGAAGATGTGGTAAGATTAGGTGTTATGAAATTCTTTTGAATCTTGTATTGATCTTATGTACAATGAAACGTTGTATTCTTGTCATTGTCGTTCTTTGTGATCTGCTACTGAACCAAATAATTATTTTGTTTCTACATTATCAAAATGATTTGTTCTCTTCGCGTTTATTTTATCGTTTTCTTATTTCTTTATTACTACTTCTTCTTGTTGTTACTATTTAATCTTAAACTTTCCAACTTGCTTCAATACAGTCAGTCTGTCTGTTTAGTAAACCTTTTGATTAAGCATTTTTAGGTCTACCATAACGTATTGAATCATAACATTGCCTGAATTATATCACACGGTTACGTTTCTTCCCTCGTTCCTTATATTTTTTTCAACATACTTTTATCTTAATACCATGAAATGCATGCATTCCGAACAATATTTTAACGTGACGTTTAAGTCTAGACGCAACTCAGATAAACTCATCGGCTAACATACAAGCAACGGATACACATAGCCAAGATTAATCTCAGTCTGTATTATTTCCGTTTACTCATATAAATACATTACTTATGTTTCTAGATTGTGTAATAGCTATGATGGCGTCTACTTTGTACGTCTTCCTGCATTTGGCGTTAATTATTATCTAAATAGTTTCCTGTTTAGATTTATACTTAGTCATTTTACGAATCTCGGAGATATCAATTTTATTACTGAAGTTAATAGAGGTTAGGTTTAAAAGCTTATGGATGGAAGCTCTTGAGTAGGAGACCTAATCGAGACACTTCGATGGATTTCAAGTTATTCTGCAGTTCTGCTATCCGAAAATTGCGCTATAGCTATGAGTTGAACCTCTTATCCTCTTATCCCTTACTGAACATAATCTAATCCCTTCACTCTAGTATCGTTAAGATTAACGCTCTAGAATTTTTGACCCGATAATTCTCTTGTACCACGACGTGGTAATTTTAGTGTAAACTTAAAAACATTCTGCATTTTAAAGCTGCTTTAAGGATATTGTTTCCACATAGTAGCGATGGATAATCGGTAACACGTCCCTTTAAAATTACAACAAAATTAAATTGCGATTCAGTTCAGTAATATCCAATTTGGTAGAATTAAAAAGGGCTTACTTATAACTTTTATTGGCGTAGCCTTTATAATTATGCCCTTATTTGTACGTTCTTGTGACCTTTATTGTAAATTAATCCGTTGCAAACCAGTCGCTCTTGTATGCACTTTCGATATCCATATATCAGTGTTTTTTAATAAAAACAAAACACTGTCGTCTCTGATGAGTACCGTTATGGCTGGACAATGACCAGTGCTAAAAAGTTAATTTTTATATCTCCATTTTAGTGAACAGGTTGATCAGAGTAATTGTTAATTAGTGATCCGGTTACGCTTCACACAATTAGTGGGGTGTTGTGTGTATTATTTCACAATCGTTAACTTTACCATACAATAAAGCCTTTGACTATGTATAATATATCATTTTAACAAATCTGTAACATTATATGTAATTTTTTCGAATGAATTTAATTATGTTGGACAGTACAAGTAGTGTTGCCCAAATGCAAGAACAAGACGAGACTTAGCCAGTCTTGGTCTTGGTCTTGCGCCAATACACCTGGTCTTGGTCTTGGTCTTGGTCTTGCGCTCCCAGTCTTGGTCTTGGTCTTGGTCTTGCAGCAAGAGTCTTGCAAGTCTTGCAATTACCTATTAGTCTATTACTATTTATTAAAGTTTACTTTAAATCTTAGAAAAACGTATTAGAATTGGAACATTGTGAGCTTGAATTAACATAGCCATAGTAAAGATCAAGCAGATTAATAAATAACTGAAGATTTGATAAGAAATTCGAAAAATCAACTGACCTATATGTCGTTTTCCATGGAAGTAACTGTTTCTTAATAAACATTTATGATTTATAAGCTTACATTTGCTAAAACATGTAAAAAAACAAATTAATTACAATAACTTGACTGTATTTTAAAGAACAATACTTATCTGTCTAGAAAGAGATTGAACCCTCAACTTATAAGAAATTTAATAAAAGAGTTTTACGATTTATCATTTATTTGAATAAAAAATAAAATACAACACAAATCAACAGCTTTATCATTAGGTTATGATACTTTATATCAATTTTTTTAACCATTTAAGTAATCAATATTATAATATATACTTACTAGAATGAATTAATATGACATCTACTACCTATCCTTACCATTTTATCCTAATCATAATACTACTTGCGTGATCAGTATAATGTATTCATTTTCATTCTAAGCACTCTGAAACTTATTTATTCTTTGGAACACCTGTAGGTACTCTTAAAAAAATTCGAAATTATTTTGCATGAGTATACCTACGCCCTATGGCGGCAATCAAATAGTGTCACAAATGTTATGATTTCGGCGTGGCGGCAACGATTGTTTTAGATTTCAAAAGAAGCGCGTGTATCATAACCATGTACCTACTTCCGAAAAGCGGCAAATTTCTTTGAGAAGTAAGTACAAAACCTTTGATGCCGCATTATCAAAGTGCCGATGGTTAAAACATAACTATGCATGCACTCAGTTTGATTTTAATAGATATTTTTTTATTCGCTATGTTTATGGTATTAGTCGTAATGCGCATAGGTCCAGTTTTTCATATTCTTTGATACAGTTTTTTGCGTCTCATAGAATTCCTAAGCGTACCTACCTATACACCGAACTGTTACTTACACCTAACTACTCAGTGAAATAGCGCTAAGTCCTAGCTGCAAGACGCAAGAGTCTTGCAGGCTATGTCTTGTTCTTGCTCAAGTCTTGCACGGTCAGTCTTGGTCTTGGTCTTGCTAAAAATACGCGGTCTTGTTCTTGGTCTTGGTCTTGCAAAAACGCAAGAACAAGACCAAGACTGCAAGACCAAGACTGAATTTGGGCAACACTAAGTACAACGGAAAATCTCAAATTTTAAATAAAAAAAAAACTATAAAAGCCAGCCTTTTTTGCTTCTTAAATATTATTTAACGAGTATGACGCAGGGGACAATAATAGGACCTGTTGCGTTGAAATTCCCCTTGCCATATCAAAGCGGGATGGCCAACTTTTAACACGTCACTATACTGGTTTGATAAGAGGGATTATATGGTAACATAAGACTCGTTAGTCTAGTAAGCTAAACGTGAGGTGGTCAGTTTTCTTTGTAGATCTGGTCAATCAATTATTATTTCTAGAATTGTTTTTGCTTTTAGTACCTAAGTATGCTACCAATGGTCCCTGATTTAAAGACCACTTTTGTACACCTACAACACCTTTTATTTCTTTTCCAGGGAAACCTTCAAAAGGCGCCCGGGCTTTGGGGACAAGACCGGGGAGTGTGGGATTTTTATCTCACTAAAACCACCCTGGTGCGCGGTGGTCACCATCTGCACATGCAGGGCACCGTAGATGTCCTAAAACTCAAAATCCTTTGTAATCTTAGTATTCAACTTATTTATTATTTATTTATAGCCTGAGTTGTCCCACTGCAGGGCAAAGGCCTCCCTTTCACCTTTCGACTCCTCTCTGTCTTGAGCTAGTGTGGACCAATCCTATTCAATTCTTGATACAAAAATCGTATGAGGTCCTTTTCACATAATTAGATTTAATTGTACAGGGTGTAAGGGACAGCCCTCCGCAAACTAACAGGGTGCATTCAGCTCCTTATTCTGAATCATATTCCACCGAAAATAATCTCAGGAAAATTTTAATTTTTTTAACCGTATTTTCAGTGACTATTCCTTTATTTGAATGTAAAATTACATTATCTGTACGCAGCACTCCATTTATGTAAATAAAACAGCTAAAATAAAAAATTAGCAATGGATGTTGAAATACGCGGCGGCCGAAGGCTCGCTGCGCTGTCGTTCGCTACGCGCGTTTTGCCACGGTAACAATACATTGCGTGTGAGGTAATAAAACAAATCAGATTTTTTGGATACCCATAACGTTCCTGAAACAATTTCATGTACCAGTCATCTTAGTATGATATACTAATTCACCCCATCAGTCAGTCTGCGGAGGGCTGTTCCTTATACCCTGTATGGTCTGCTAACGTAATCGGATTATAAGGCATGAAGTTATGTTAATTTTAATCTAATACAAAGGTTAAACAGTAGGCGTGTATTATGAGAGCCTCTCTTGATTGATAATGACTGCTCACAATGCAATTGTCGGCTACAATCAAGATTGTGTTCCTTTTTGTAACAATTATTGTCAATGATATACGAACATTGATTAGAACCACTTTCTACTTTGTAACTTTGGTTTGTCTTAATTATGTTATGCAAATTATGTTTGCTGTCGTTGCTTTGTGTAACCACTGGTATATTAAAATTAATGTTATCAGAATTTGTTGTGTGTGTGGTGTGGTATTTTTATAAGAATATCCTCGTTGGAACTACAAAAAAAGAATCGAGTTGAAAAAAATGTGAGCCAAATAAGTCTCAAACAAATTTTTATTTTATAGGTATGTCTATTGTATCTAGTTGTGTGTGTGTTATCCCAGAAATGATGTATTTTTGAGAAAGCTGACATTAAAATAGACGAATGTATTATATGTAGAACCCATTTTGCAAATATGCAGAAAACAGAAATTCCAGATTCCCCAACATCCCGAGCTAAACCAATAATTCATCGCCCATCAAAATAACGTTCCTCAACTTTGGTATCAAAAAAAGCTTACCGCCGTAACTAAATCTCAAATTGCGGCGATCCATAGTATTTTCACCGGGCGTTTCCCACGGCTGCGCGCACGCAACAGCGTTCCAATTAGACTGTACCGAACTAATTCTTGGGCATGCGCCGCAAATGGGTAGGTGCAGAAGGTTTACAATGGGCGAAATAAAATTAATGTTAAAATGGAAATAATTTTAGAATTGCAGAGGTTTGAGATTTATTGATTTGGATTCTTTCCACCTTTAAAAAGTGAGTATGGTTTTCGTGCCTAACCAGCTTCCAGTTCAGGACTATTAAATAATTTTTTGACTTTCAAATCATTACCGAAAAGCTATGAGGCTATTGACTGGCTATTGGCTCGGAGCGACGTCCGTTTCAGAATGCGAAAATAGTGGGAAATTGTCCAATATCGGTCCCTCGGATTGGATGGACGACTCTAGGACCTTAGGAAGTTTTAATAAACAATACATAGTTCAGGAGTACAAGGAATATGTAAAGCTGTCTAAAATCCTTCTCAGATTTTGACTCCAATTTTGATAATAACGTTAAATAGGATCTCTCTAATACACATTAGTCATTCAACCACATGGTCTTTTACTTTTTGGGACTAAGTAATTACAGTTGCGATCCTTATCAAAACATTGTTAAAAATACTGGTTGTTCATTGTTGGGCTTCTGTACCTTCTTGCTTGCGCGCGCGTCGTCTCTCCGCCCGTAATCGCTCCTTCTAAAGGTCTTGTAACACGAACGGCTTTTTTGGATGCGCTCGATTTGGTCACAACGATAATTAAATAATACTGTTTGTTTGATTGTGTAGGGGCTTCATTTATCTGTGCTAATTTTATTTATTTTTTCCTATCTACGTTTTGTTCGGGTAATTTTGGCTAGTTAGCGAAATTAGAGATCTAGATGGCATAGTAAACGAACAAAGTTATTGAAAAAAGGAACGTAGGATTTCTCACGAATGCCTGTGGATTATTAATTTGGCATCCTAAAATAATTGGCCAACCCTTTGCTCTCACTCTCCTTATGTGTTGAAAATTTAATATGGGATTAAGGTCAGAAGAATTGGCTGAACCATCCTCCTGTCCACTAATGCCGATAAACTGCAGTCCCCAATCCATCTGGCCAACAAGCAAGCTCAGTTGTCTAAACGTATGTCACAGTATAATTATGAACTTCGCTAGTTTATAATCTATCGGTATTAATTCTGTTAGATTATAAAGTGTCGAAAAATTGTGAACTGCAACAGACCATTTACAATTTAACACATTATTTTTCGATAGTTTATAATCTATCCATGGGAAACCGATAAATTGTGAACTGGGATCAAACTTGCTTGCGACGTAACGCACCTTGCGTTAATACTAAGTAGCCTGCCTAGCAGCGAGCAACTTGGAAGTAGCGCTCGCCGGCCGCTGCCGCGGCACCGCTCGCTTTGCTCGCTCGTCTAGCGCGCGATTGATTAGAGTTCTAACCTTTTTTTTTTGGTAACGGGGTGGAAATCCTCATGGATGTCCTCCGGCCTGGGGTGGGCAGAGGGGTCTCTCAGACTCATACTGACTAAAATCACCCCGGTGTTCCCTTGAACACTTGCACCGGGGACTACGGGGGCACTTAAGCACTCTCTAACCTGACCTAACCCATTTCACAATTTTCGACAGTTTATAATGTAACGGAAATAATACCAAAAGATTTATAAACTAACGGTTCTCACAATCTTACGGTGACATACATAATATATACATTACCTCCCGGCTCCCAGTCATTGGGACCGAGGAGGTCACTGTGTCCATCATTAGACAGATATAGACTGTTGTTGATGAAGAAAATATCGAGCCTTTTCAGGAAGAACATCGTAAGCGACAATTTGCACTTTTTACTTTTTTTTTGTGTAAAAACAGCATTGTGACTACTGTATTTCGCACCATTTACATGACCACAAGTATTTCATTTTAGTATGACTGTTTGAACTTAAACCTAAATTAAACCTACCTGACATTTATAAGAAAACTATACATTATCTGAAACACGGAATAGATAAAAAGTATAATAATAATTATAATTTAATTTAATAATATAATAATTTAATTTGTTTCTATATCCATTTCATATTTAATTTTCTATTACTATGGATGTATGTGTAAAAACTTGCCGGAAATAAATGTTTTTTTTAATTTATTTATTTTACAGGAAAGGTTCTTTTCTTTCCTAAAAAACGATGTTTTTCATTTACGATGATAATTTCTTACAACAATAAAGTGCAAATTAAAAAAAAAATAAGAGTAATCGCGACAAGATGTAAAACTGTCTAATTAAGAGGTTACGAAGAAAAATAGTTTTGTGATTTTAGGCGCTTACGATGTTTTTCCTGAAAAGGCTTGCTAAAGTCGAAAACACCTCGCTAGACCAACAAATTACTGACTAGATTGTTGTTATTTTCAGTCAGGAAGAAGTTTAGATGACCTCTTGTAATAACAATATAAAGTTACTTTGACCTACAGCTTTACAGTTTGTCTATTAGTGATGATCCTTGTCTAAAGCTAATAATAATCGAATTAATTGCATAGTGACGTTAGTAGCACAAGTCCGAGTATTAAGTAGCACAATAATTATTATTGCTTGTCGTTAATTTCAATCACGATATTTAATATAATTCTTTCTATAAGCCATTTGACGATTGTTTACATTCTTAATAGAAAGGTTGTGATTCATTAATTCGTGGTTGTGTTCTGCGTTTTATTTTTATGCAAAGGTGCACTGTAGATGTTTACTGCGATCAGCAATCTGAGGTATACTAAAAGTGATTTTAAAAATAGTTTCTGCTGTTAGGAATCTGAATTTTAATGGTGATTACCTAAGCACATATTTCAACAAAGAGTTGTTTATCAAATCCTGATAGGCCCTCAGGTTCTGGACACGTGGCAATCGCTTTCAAAGCGTTTCGTACTGCACAACTTTCAACATGTCAGTGCCATAAATTATTGACTTTTCCATCATCGCTGTCGCTATCAGACTAGTCATCATTAATCCTTCGTCGAGTATCGAACGGAGATCAACTCGAGACACAATGGCTTTTTAATAGTTTCTGTAATTACCGGGTGGTTAATGATAATACAATATTGACGATTTTCTTTGTTTAATTTACGTCCAATTCTCTTCAGTTCCAAATAAATCTAGAATAGATACGGTTTTATAAAGCGGGTCGTTGGTCTAAAGCGGAATGATTTTATAGATGCTCTTGCGCAATAAAATCTGGCACGGTCGTTGAATACCGTGTGAACTACACCCGCATACAATACAAAGAAATTTACAAGAATTTAATAAAACAGCACTCCATTAAATTAATAGGTACTGAAGATGTGCAATGATAGTTTAACAAATAAAATTTAAACTCAAATGAAAAACAAATAAGATATCTTTTAGCTTGAGCTGAAAGATTTTTTTCTGAAGCAACTGGAGATTGTAAGGAAATGAGACCTTTAGTTATGAGTTTAACCAGTGCAACATCTAATTAAGATGTTAATTAAATCTTATGATAAGGAAATGAAGAGTTTGAGTCGTATGTAAGAACCAATTAGTTGGTAGATGAGATATTGCGGGACTATGAGAAGTTTTAGTAAAGTTGTGATGTAAATAATAGTACCTATTATATTACTGTTGAAAAACATTATAAGGTTAAGTTAGTTGATGAATAAATAAATAAATGTTAGTTAAAGATATAACACAAAATACTAGTGTTAGTAAAAGGTGGCTACCGAAACAAAACAAATATTGTTGCAAACATTGTTTATTTTCTTTTTATCGTTCAATTAGCCTACAGTAAACATCCTCTATGAATTCGCTAACCTAACAACTCCTATCAAAGATAACTATTTATCACAGTAAAACTTAGGTGCTAACTACACTATATGGTACTTAAACGTACAAGTAAATGCTTTAACCGACGCAGAAGACGTTGAAGTTAGGAATACAAAAATAACAGATTACTACTGAACAAAAAAACCTTAATTTATTAAATTAATAAAAAAGTTAAACTTCAACAAGCAAAGCGAGAACAACCCATACTTCGTTAACACACATCAGTTCTAGGAACGTTAATAGAAACAAACAACAACATAAATGATTATCACACGTTGTCACACCGTCCTGCATGCGAGGTGGAGGAGTAGCCTCCTCAGTCACCACGGCCGCCACATCGACTGGGCGGAGTCGGACTCGGAGGCGGGGCTGTGCGGCGGCGAGGGCGGCGCGTACGCACGCTTCGCGAGCGCCGCTTCAGAGTCCATCGGCTCCGCCAGCCTCTTCAACCCTCGGTCTGGTAACGATGTCCTCTGCACCACAACCTGCTGCTGCTGGGGAGGCGCCGGTGCGATAGCCTGCAGAGGCGTCGGCCTCGCAACACCATTCGGCGCTATCGGCTGAGGCTGCACCACTTGAGGATTCTCCAACCTCCTTATACAGTTACTGAGGTGCTGCAGCAGCCTCGCTCCAGCCTGAGGATCCACTGGACCTTGACGCTGCATGGCAGTGGCAGCTAACGTAGCGTTCGCAATAAACTGAGACACTTCTGTAGCACACTGAGTAAATCCAGCACGAAAACGTTCTTGGTAGGACATTTCTGATTTCAACACTAACTGGCCTCTTCTTTTGAGGCTGTGAAGGTGTCGGACGGTGAGTTCCAGGATGTCGGCTTTTTCCAGTTTGGAAACATTTTCTCCTTCAGCTTGCAGGGCGGTAACCATGAGGTCTTTGAGTTCGTCGAGGCAACGGTTGATGCGTGCCCTCCTTTTTCTTTCTAGCATGGGTTTCATGACTTTTCTGTATTGGTATGTTCGGGAGACGGGTTCCTCGTCTGGTTGCGCGTGCGCGGGCGGGTGGAAAGCGCCGTGCGGCGGCGACATAGTACGGGCGGGTAGGATCATTGGAGCGCGCGCGACGGTCTGTGAGCGAATGGCGCGCGCGCCGCTTGTCGTCCGCTTTTATGCGCCCTACACCGATTGTGGCAAAACGCCCGTGATAAAAGTAGGGGTGGCACTCGCAGGATTCTGGAATTTATATTAGATTTATTTAAAATTTAAGGATTAATAAAGCTAGATGAGATAGAAATGAATTCAAGGCATTAATTTCGCCTTTGTACTTTTTTGAGTGTGAAAAGTTTAAATAAATAAATGAATAGAATAAACGTTTATTGAGGTAGTAATATATTTTTTTCTGATAAACATGCCTTATTTTTCCAATTTAATTAGAGAATTCAAAACTATATGTGATGTGTGTACGGATCAAGGATAGTTACCTATTAGGCTAATAATGGTAACTTTTAAGCAATAGCTTTAGTAATATGTAACTGGACATTATTATTTTCTTTAAATTGGCTTTATTTGGACCTTCTTCCATTATTTTAAATACGATTACTTTTCTTTACATAAACATGTTTTAAAAATAACTAGAGTACCTATTACCTAATATAAAATACCTATCACAATTTAGTCTTTACGTGTGGCAAATAAATAGGAGAAAATAATTATACCTATTATTTACTCTAAAAAAAATCCGTCACTTAGACAAATTGGTCAAAGTTCGCGCCAGATATTTCATTATTATTACTTCATTTTAAATCAAAGCCGGTAAGATCAAACAGCTGTGCATCCAACTGAGGGTCTCAGCTGATAGCAGCTGGCTAGCACGAGTTCCCACGCGCAGTCGCGCACCCTCCTTTCCTTACGTCACCCTGCGCGTAGGTACGCACGCCAAGACGCTCCCCCATTCGCGCGCCAAAGAATAGAGTGTGTAAGTAATGACGTCACAACGACATGGTGACTCGTGGCGATGAATTAAATAACTGTCCAGGGACGAAATTACCTCTTTTTAGTAACAAAAAAACTGCGCTAAATTGGTACTTTTTACGAGTTTTGCTGTCATATTTTTTAATTGTTATGTTCTGGTCAATCGTATTACAATGCTAAAGGACATTACTTGTTGGACAGACTTGGTATTGATATGCAAATCGTGGCAGAATAGTAAGAAGAAATAATGTTGAATTTTTTTTTTGTGGATTGTGGCAGCCCTGTGTTCTCAGCGCGGGCGCAGTTCTTCGGCGACATGAGGCGCGTTATCGCCTCCGTCGGTCATACAGACAGAGTGACGAATAGAAATTATTACCGTCGCACCGACTTTTTACTGCTTACGTGTGTTATTAATTATTATTTGTGCCTTGTGGCCTACTTCGGGAAATGTCGCCGTGACTGCTTGCACAGCTCACGACAAAGTCTATTTGAAAACCAGCAATGTGAGTTAAATTTTACAAATACTTCTCCTACAACTATCAAGTTTTTCTTTCCAGTCATTTATCGAGAAATTCATATTTCTTAA
Organism: Fissipunctia ypsillon; assembly: GCA_947568875.1. NCBI lineage: Eukaryota > Metazoa > Arthropoda > Insecta > Lepidoptera > Noctuidae > Fissipunctia > Fissipunctia ypsillon. The sequence continues at coordinate 15,827,924 of OX387660.1, read as the reverse complement.
CAGTTTTATTTATAACAGTTGACATGATTAATACATTCTGACAGCCATTTAACTCTTAACAAATGTTTGGTTCTTTAAATATAAATTAATAATGCAATTATTCACTCTAATCCTAGAACACAACATAAAATTGCCATTTATCATAAACAACATCCTTGAGTTACAAAAACATCATCCTAATTAGTCAGTCAAAACAATAACATTGACTATCACCTTGCAGACGTGTAGTTTGTTCCCAGCACCGCTAGTCGACTCGACACCGACCCATTGTGCGGTCGAAGCCGCCGTGACGCTACTTACTCCAATTCTGTCTTTATGCCGCTAGACGGCAAAACGTCCTATGTGTCAACACCGCCTTCGGAATAGGCGAATCGTGCCCCAAGCGCGGGCCACTTGGTACTTACGACCTGTCGGCGCTCAGGGCACTTTGACACGCGAGCGGGTAACGGCGTAAGCGACGCTTCTGATCGCAGCCAATGAGACGTTCTTCTTCGCAGCGCGGCGTCGTGGGAAAGCCCGTGCCGTGCGCGTTCCCACACACTCGGCCGGCACAAGCCAACCGATAAATTATCATAATTCCATTGTGAGTGAGACGGTACTAAGAAATTTTATACTTCATCAATCGCCGCGTTGAATACATTAGCGCGTGGGCACCGCTTTGTTGATACGGTGACGCAAGGAGCAAGGATACGCCCGACTACCCGCGGGTGTCCTTTAATTTTTTTTCTATCACGTAGCTATTTTATGACAAAATTCCGTGGAGACGACGTAATATGGTGACGATATACACCATAATGTTGGGTTTTTTGTGTGAAAAGTAAACCGAGAATTCCACCCACGTTGTTGAGCTAGATACATAAAACAGTATGTACAAGGTGCAAGTAACGCTAAGTGAGTAAATATGTGCTGATCATGTAGTATCGATAATAAACATTCAAATACCTACTCGACTAGGTAAACTGCCTTTCGGAATATTCCAAGTCACTAGAAATATTATTGAGAAATATTTTAGAGGTGGAGGATTTTACTTAGGTACTAAATCTGTTAGTTTAGGTGGAGAATGAAATCTAGGAAAAAAGATCTTTTGAAAATCGCTTTAGTAAGATTTTTCAGGCATTTATTTTTATCGATGGTTGAGGAACTGGAGACTCGTTTCCTAATTCCTTTTTTTTTGTTGCAAAAATGATGATTACGCAACAGGCTGGCACACATTTTTAGTGGCATTATAAAAGTCACCAGTGTACAAGTCGTAACTCCTGTTTCAGTAAGATTCCCTACACCGTCTACATCTTCTACATCGTCGGAAAGGTTAAGTCGTGCCACGCCTCACGATTAGATTTGCTCAGTTTTATTATTATATTGGAGCTTCTGTTTTAAGATAGTATGGTGGATTTAATTCGAAACCAAGGTTTAGCGTAGTTAGATGTCGAATAGGGGGATTTTGTAAAGAACTTAACTTTTATGTCATTGCTTCATTTTTCATTGTTTTTACCTGTTATAGTCATTTTATTCTAGGTGCATCGTCTTCACATATAATGAAATAATTAATGTATACAAAATATTGTAAAACAGTTTAAAAGAGTAACGGTGGAGTTTCTTACTTCTTCTCCATACGAAACTACCTTTTGGACTTTTCGACTAGATTCAATTTTGTAAATTTTGACGTTCAAAAGTGCCTTTTATGTGCCTATTTGTATTAAATGATTTGACTTTGACTGTGAACTTAATATTTGGAAGCTGTAAATTCTTTGCTTTCGAGGTGATGATTGGACTTATTAGAGTAGTTTATCTTGAGTAATGTTTTGTGAGGAATGTGGATGGCTAAAAGAGTAGGGGAAAAACAAAGAAACAGTGAATGGTTTTCATGAAAGATGATATGGGCAGAAAGGGAGTAAATAAAGATTGATGGAAGAATCAGACCCCAAATAAATTGGGCTAAGGACAGGTGGAGGGTAACGATCTTTCGAACTGCAGACTTGCAGATATAGGCATCTTTACTACCTATCTACTCATTTTTGTAAGTAATTCTTATATTCTTTATGTTTTGAAAACTACCTTTAAAACAATTATTCATATTTAGAAACAGTTTCGAGACTCGATGGATTAGACTGTTATTTAATTAGCTTAAAACATTATAATTTTGAAATACAGAATGCATCAATGCCAAATGAATAAATCCAAATAATATCTAGGTACCGTCAAAGCGGGCTACTTTGACCTTGTGGCATAATTTAATTTTAATTTTAATTCGATCATCGCACAGAATGACTAACTGTCAAAATATTTGTCCATTCCATTACGCAATTCACAGGGAAAAATATTAAATAGAAAAACAACAATTCCCAGAAATCGTTTTTAAATACTTACTTATTTATTTTCAGTTTCGGGAGTATCGACCTTTAAACACGGCATATTGGACTAATATCGTTTCCTAATCTATAAAAAATCAACATAGAACTTATTTAATATTTGCTCTAAGCACTTGATATGAGAATATGTTATCGCTGAGTTTGTAGTAAAGTTCTGAAGTAAACAGGTGTGTGCTTAGGGCACTTAGAAGTCACATTATAAGTTACTCTAATGTCAAGTCTGGGTGGCAAAGGAATTTTGTCGGGCCGGAATTACGTCATCATATTTTTTTTTATATTTCAGGTTTACGTATGTATATTTTGTTTGTAATGCTAAAAGCTCTCTTATATTAGGTGAAAATAAATATTAGGTATGCAATTTTAGGCATATATTGAGGTTGGTGTCTGACTCGGTGAATTATATAGCTTTTAGCCTCTCTTTCTTTCACTTCCCCAAAGATTTTTCATGGAAATGTTCCTTCTGTATTTTTAAATTTCTTTTACTGTTGCGTCCACAGTTTTCAAGTATCATTGTAGTTTTTGGGTGGGCAGTAGCCCACCAGACACAACACCCATCTGGTCGGAGGATTCTTCCTTTTCTATGGAGGATGAGTGAACTTCACACCCTGTTCCTCATCCCTCTATACTAAAACTGTGACGTGGCGGCATCTACAACGCCACACAGCGGTCGGTTGGTCCGTGGATGGGTGACCATCTTTACATGCCAAGCCTCGGAAAGCATGTTAAGCCGTTGGTCCCGGCTGTTGCTCGTAGATCTTTAACAGTCGTAACGGGTCGTCAGAAGCCCGAAAATCTGACAACCACTCTTACCAAGGGGCATCGTATTACTCAGTAACTGGGTTGTGGAGGTCAGATAGGCAGTCGCTCCATGTAAAATACTGGTATTCAGCTGCATCCGGTTAGACTGGAAGTCGACCCCAACATAGTTGGGAAAAGGCTAGGCAGATGATGATGATAATTATTGTATTGTTTTGCCATGTTTTGTGTTATGTTTTTATAATGACCTAGTTCTAAGAGTTTACAAGCCAAACGAAATAGGATCATAAAAGATAGATAGACTATGACCGAGAAAGTTTAAGTAAATGTCAACGGTGTTTCGCGAAACCGGGTCTTCACCGCAATCTAGTGAGTATATAGGTTAGGACTATCACGATTGTAAACACAAGACTGAAACATGCTTAGCTGGCTTGATAACAGTGGGACCTATGCTTGTTGTATTTTGTTGGACAGGTTTCTCAAATTTTGTATAATTTGTGGTATAATTATTTATCTGAGAAGTCAAAAGTCCGATTAATATATTACTAAAATTTGAGCTTTATTACTTAGACTTATTATTGTTATTGGCATTCATGCCTATGTATTACATAGGTCCTTTCCTTTCCTTTGATTTCATTATAATGGCTGGTTTTGATCCACATTTTTTTTTTTAAATACTTGATTAATGTCGGATATAACACGAGCTTCACATTTTAATAAACTTCACGAGTCCTGTTTTCAAACTATGAAAAGAAATAATAAAAAGTGCCATAAATAAAATGGCGGAAACACAGCTATGGTGAGCCTTTCTTCGGTCGTTGCGCATAGGAAAGAATCAATTGATATTGCGTATTTTTTTACACTATTTATTCGTGTAATTAATTGGCAGTACTGACATAATAACATTATCCACGACAACGCTACACCGAGACGTAATCGTAAACACTGCTTAAGTGACGAAAACGCTACGATTGTAACTTATTTATTAGAAACGTTATTATTTTATGAATTTACTAAAAAAAAAAGTTAACATTTTGGCATGGAAGGCAACATTGTTCTATCATTAATAATAATCATTATCATTAAAAAATAGTTACAAAATTATTTGATTATAGCTGAAAAATTCGAAAAACTGGTAAAGGAAGAAAACTAATTTTGTGTACTAACGGACTAATGACAACTATAATAAAGATACTGGTTTATCAAATTCCGTTAATCGGAGATTAAGAAGAACTAACAAAGAGATAGATAGATAGAATACCTACTCTATATTATGTGATATACGAGGACATAATGAGATTTAAATTGATCTATCCATAGCACCAATAATGTAATATTATCGACTGTAAGGCTTGCTATGCACGATTTCTGAATTAACTGTCTTGAAAAAGCTGATTGAATCAGCTTTTTCAGCTTTGCTTTGCTTTTTTTTCAGCTTTTTGCAACTGTTTTGAAAAGCTCATTGAATCAGATTTTTCATGACAGTTGAAAATACTGTGCGCGATAAAAAATCGTCACTTTGAAACGTGCAAACCTGAGCTTACACCAGTTTAAGCAAAAATGAAAATGAGTAAAGTTTAGTTAAGCTTACAGATTTTTTCTTTTAGAAAAACCCGCAAACTGAACATTAGTTTATTTATTTAAACATACCTACTGGTTAACGTCAACTTAAGGCACAAAAGGCACCGCTCGTCGCGCGACACGCTGTGCCTCTGTGTCGCGCCTGTTTGCAGGAGCCTTTATGCAATGCGTAGGCACAGGGACAGGGAGATTTTTAGTTTTATACATTGTAGATAGATAAATAAATCATTTATTTAGTGCACACAAAAGCACAATTAAATGATAAATAATTTGGTATCCCCCTGTCCCATACCTATTAGGTAACACTGTAATTTGGAAACATTGTATTTATAAGCCAATCATTATGAATAAGAATGCTTTATTTGCTGAAAATACAGGTTTTACCAGATGTATAAATTGGTGGTCTATGCACAGTCCATGTTTTGCCTGTTTAGGGCATGATAAATGATAAATGAACGATAAATGATAAATGATTTTATTTCAATAAGTAGGTTTATACAAACACTTTTACACGTCAAACATTTTTTTTAAACTAGATGAGGCCGGCGTTTCCTATCTGACTACTCTGAGAAGAAATGCCGAAACAAACTCAGAGGTCACAGTCTCTTTTAAAGTCCAGACATAACTTTGGTCAGATCATGTGAAGACCATGTAGGTTGGTGTCTGAAATGGTCTTTTGAGGAAAGAACCACACAGATTGAGTGGACCTGTCCAGTCAGTGCAAGCATCTGTCAGTAATCGTACAGCTCAATATAAAAGTTAAGGAGCTCAACGATTCGACGAACAATACCAAAGAAAGGACATTTGGGTAGGCCGCATAATTTACTCAAACTGGCAAACTATGATTAAAGCTGAGAGAAAAAAAAAACAAGGACCCACATAGTCTTCACATTCACAGTAATTAAAATAATATAACATTTCACAAAGTAAATATTCATGTCATTGTATATATATATGCATGCAAATTAGTTTAACACTAATAATACCTACTTGGGTGGGTACTTATTAAATTTTAGTAAAAAATTACAACTATGTAGGCACTTACTTACTAGTATAAATTACAAGACACAATGTTCTAGTATAAATTACAAAACAACCTTAACATAACAATTTTTATTTACCTATTAAACGAGTATTTACCTTAAAATATTATTTTTTTCTCTCTATATTGCAGAAATTCTTGTAATGTGTAAAAACAGTGCGGTTTATCTCTAAAATATTTGGATTCTCATATATATGAAGTTCTCTTATATAATTTTAGTAATCTGTTAAAAATAGTAATGCACATATGATAGATATTCTTTTTAATTAATGTTGTATTACAAAATGGAATTAAAATTTTTGTTTGTTGCATCTCTTGGTCTCTGTTTGGTGTAATTGTCACGTTTGAATCTAAAGAACCTACTAAGCTTCCTTACAAACACCTCAAAAGTCAATAACTTCAGTTTTTTTTAATAAAGGCCTACAAGATTCAAGTGGACCGACACCACATATAGCTCTTACACATTTTTTTTTTGTACTATAAATGTACATTATCTGTTGAATTGCCCCATATTATAAGTCCGTGTCTTAATAATGATTCAACATATCCACTATAAGCTATGCGGGCGGTTTTTTCGTCTAACACAATACGACACAAATCTATTTAGTTTATTACATACCTACGTTCATTTTAAAAGAGTAACCGTGGAGTTTCTTACTGATTCTTCTCCATAGGAAACGATCAATTGGAACCGTGCACCTAGCTTCTGACGTTTCATATATGCCCATGTAGGTTTATGTGAAATAAATTATTTTGATTTTGGTACTACATGAATAAAAGAAAATACAAGGTGCCATTAAAAAAAAAAAACACATATTCAAGAAAGGATGTGACGTTTAACAATGACATACTTTGATTTAAATAAAGAATAAACAAAGTGCGGTGTGCGTCTCAAGGTTGCAATAAATGGGAGTCCAGCTCAGCATGTGCCAGGCAAATATACCTGACGCTGATATTCCGCTGGATCCCGCAGTGACATCCGGAGGCTCGGACGTCGAGCAGACGAAATAAATACGCGAATTATTGTTGTTATGAAGAAGTGTTTTGGTGCGGAGTGAAATTATTTAGGTAAGAATACTAGCAATTGAAATCATATATTCTACAGTACCTAAAGTTTTGGATTCGGAAACGTTCTTGTTCGATGACGTATTGATTGTTTACTTGATTATTTAAATAGTTATTATTAAATATATAGTGGCGTAGGTGTGAATAAAATGAACGATTTGACTAGATTAAATTATGTTTGCAAAATAAATAACATAACGCATAAACTCACGCCTTCTTCCCATGGGAGTAGGCAGAAACTACAGAACGGCATCTGCTACGGTCAATTCGCAACATAAAAATAGGTACCTAAATAAACATGTGTATTATTATCAAACAAATTATATTATTGAATCATTAATATACCCTTTGTACCCTTTGTTCACAGGTTTGTGACCACGAGGCCGACAGACGCATTTTCTTCTTGCATTTTTTTTTAAATTAATGAGGAGCTCGTGGCTAAGTAATAACAGCCGCACGGGTCGATCCATCAGGTTAAGCTACGCTTGCCGGGGTTGGTTCGTGGATGGGTGACCATCTTTACATACCGAGACTCCTCCGTGCCTCGGAAAGCACGTTAAGCCGTTGGTCCCGGCTGTCATTTGTGGATCTTTGACAGTCGTTACGGGTCGTCAGAAGCCCGAAAGTCTGACAACCAGTCTTACCAAGGGGTATCGTATTGCCCAGGTACTGGGTTGTGGAGGTCAGATAGGCAGTCGCTCCATGTAAAATACAGGTATTCAGCTGCATCCGGTTAGACTGGAAGCCGACCCTAACATAGTTGGGAAAAGGCTAGGCAGATGATGATGATTTTATTTTAAATTAATGTGTTTTAATTTTTTCATATAAGTCTGAAATCGCTAACCCGTCTTGAGCAAGCGTGGTGAATTGGTGATCAATGCTCGTCGTGCCTTCTCTGTATGAGAAGAGGCCTTTGCCCTGCAGTGGGATAATAATAGGCTGGTATTATTATTTTTTTATTATTAAGAGTTTTCTAATTATTAAAAGCTACAATAAAAGTCAAGTTTAATTTTTTTTTTAACTTTTACGATCAGTATAGTTCTTAATGCCACATATATATACCTTTAAACACCAATACCGTAATTTTGTCGGTGGCACAATCAAAAAGACAAGTTAATCCCTGTCGCAACGGACATGGCTTGTTCATAATCTGCTATACTAGGTAAATATTGATCATAAATATTGCGCGTCCGCACTTTACTTCAATAAGTAATATTAGTGATGTCCTGTTTGTGTATCGATATTGCATTAGGTTGATCCGTTTTTGTAGGCTTTCCTGTTTTGCTGTCAGGCAGGAGAGATACCGCTTTTAATAAAAATAACACGACGTGGTCCTCTGACGTGGCTCTGTGGCGCAAATCATACCCTACATCATGATGACTACAAGGCAATTAGTGACGTTATTTTGATGACTGTCTCCTATATAGACTGATTCGCATGACAGACTGATCTTAGAGTGAAGCTGAAGTTTTGATTTATGAGCTTCTAAGAATTATTGACATCCAATCCGTAATAATTTACATCATCATCATCCACAGCCCCACTTCACCCACTGCTAGACATAGGCCTCTCTTTTCTTGTGCCAATCGCCACGGGTGACATATTATAACGCACAACCTCTTATGGGGTCATTGTACTCATCATTATGAACAACTTTTATTATAGGACCAAACCTTAAATCGCGAAAAAAAATCTGCTGTTCCCTACATTTTATGTTCGCATAACTCGTCAAAGTGTAGGGAACAGCAGATTTTTTTTCACGTTTTCAGGTTTGGTTCCATAGTAAAAGTTGTCTATAACGACGAGTAAAACGACCCCTTAAGAGCTTGTGCCTTATTTAAGTTACATCTTGTATAAACAGCTACAAAACTTAGTCAAATATACTAAACAAATCGATCATACCTAACACAAATTTTATACAAGTATCCCATACTCAAACAGTCGCTACATACAACAACCCGCCTACCGCCCCCCGCCTGCGTGTGCGCAGCGACGGAGTTGTACAAACAAAACGTGTGTTTATAGATACATACCTGTGATTGTTCGTCACCCACACTGACACTTGAGGGGCAAATGACTCGGTTTCTTAACAATATTTTGTAGCACATTTACGAAAAATATGTTTTATGGTTATAAGAGCGATTAAAATGATGAAAAACATGAGAAAACCCATTTTAACCAGCGCCATTTTATCATGACGAATTTCAATTACATTGATGCTTTGGACCTATGTTTTTTTTTTTAAATGTTTAGCTATGTGCTGTTTTATACAAACTGCGTGGGTACTTTTGAACGATCTCCTTAGTCTGTTGAATAGCCTATGTGTCCTGCTTTAATTTTACAAAAACGTCAGAAGCAGATGATCATTAGAAATCATATTTCGATGACGAAAGCGGAAAGAAAATTGCATCTATAATAAATATCGTGTCTGTCTGTGTGACTACGCAACGGATTTTGGTGCGATTTTCACCATCGTTTAGAGAATTTATTCCGGAAGGTTTAGGTTTAGGTTTATGTATTTATTGTATAATTATGTAAATGGTGCACCACAGACTACGACTACCTGCAGTACTGTCTCGGCTTTCTCCCTTTATCCATCCAAAGGTTGTCTTTAAAAGATCGCTCTTAGCGATAAGACCGCCCATTGTGTCACCCCATGTAAAATTTTTACTTTTATATCTGTAATATTTATGGTGTACATATTAAAGAGTATTCTATCTATCTATCTTTATGAAGGGTAAGGGGGATGAAGGATCATGGTCTGTGTTTTCATAATTAGAGGTAACAACGCCATCTAGAAGAGAGACAGGTGCTCTATGATATAGTGAAAACAGAAACACAAAAGAAAGATCACTGTCCTCAGAAAGTCGATATGAAAAAAAAACTGGGTCCTTTAAATAAAAGATCATGGTCTATGGACTATGTCTATGGACCTTTCTTTGCGTTTATAGTAGAATGTAAGACTTTATTATTTCTCTTGCTAATGTGATTAAGTCTCATTCAAATAAAAACGTGTTTTAAAATGACGTGTTTTTTTTTGGATTTTTTCAAACTATCTCCCATTGAATATGACCATTCTCCTCACTTACCCGTCATATTTATAATACTTTAATATTAAACTTACATATTATTATACCAAGAAAATCTCGATTTTTTTTCAAATTGTAAAATCTGTGGGAAGCAGGGTTGGGTCACTAGTAATATACTAATACTCGAACTAATACTCGAACTAATACTCGAACTAATACTCGAACTAATACTCGAACTAATACTCGAACTAATACTCGAAGTTACGCGATTTCGTTGGCAACATGCGCAAACCTATACTGAAAGAACAATGATTTTTAAATCCAAATACAAAATAAGAATTCATTATTGGTTAATAGGTAAGGCCTGGCAAGGCACTAATTATAAACAGATACGTATACTAATTTTGATGTTTCGACTTATTGAAAACATACTATTCAATCAATCTGCCCAGCCTTTTCCCAACTATGTTGCATGGGGTCTGCATCCAGTCTAACCGGATGCAGCTGAATAACAGTATTTTACATGGAGCGACTGCCTATCTGACCTCCACAGCCCAGTAACTGGGTAATACGATACCCCTTGGTAAGACTGGTTGTCAGACTTTGGGGCTTCTGTCGACCCGTAACTATCAAATATCTACGAATGACAGCCGGGACCGTGCTTTCCGAGGCACGGAGGGGTCTCGGTATGTAAAGATGGTCACCCATCCACGGACAACCCCGGCATGCTTAGCTTAACCTGATGGATCGACCCATGCGGCTGTTATTACTTAGCCACGAGCTCCTCCTATCGAAAACATACTATTATCGATACTAATATAAGAATATTAACATATTTTATTTATAATAAGAATAGATAAATAATAATAATAAATAAATATCTTAAATATCTTGGGACAACTCACACACGGCCATCTGATCCCAAGTTAAGCAGAGCTTGTGTTATGGTAACCAGACAACTGATATACATACTTATATAATTTATAAATGAATACATATTATAGATAAATTACACCCAGACACAGAACAAACAATATGCTCATCACACAAAGTTTGTCCTGGGTGGGAATCGAACCCACGACCTCCGGCTTTGCAGTCAGGGTCACTAACTACTAGACCAACAGGCCTGTCAAATAACTAACGATAACTTGTTATAAAGTTCTTCTAACTAAACGAGTTCAGTAGTCCAAAAATATACATAAAATATAAATGATCGTTATTTTTAAGAGTCTCCTATAGGTTTATAGGATAGGTTTATCAATCAATTAAATTTTTATCTAATAAAATCACCATTTGATATTAAATTATTATCTGATAGCAATATTATGCGGGATTCCCGTTCTACTTACACGAGATTTTTTTTTTTAATAATGGATTTTCAAAGATAATCCCAAGAAAATTAAACAAAACCTGTTGCATGACGCGCCTCGAGAACGTTGTCAACAAATTATAATAAAAACATAACGTGAGATCATTCAATCATATTTAATGTTTTTTTACGAGGAAAAGACACTTTTGTGGCATTATTATTTACCACTTGCATTTTTTCTGCTGACTATACCTAAATAAAAAAGTCAGAAATAAAACCGCAACTGTTTGTTTCTTTGTTACGCTTTCACGCTAAAGCGGCAGAACGGATTTGGATGAAAATTGGCACATGGGTAGACCATGGCCTGGGTTAGGACATAGAAGACGTTTTATCCCAATAATCACGCGGGATCGAGACTTATGCGGGTGAAACCGTGGGGCGCAGCTAGTTTAGAATAAAAATCTTTAAACCAAATCATAAACGGCTTTATAACACTTTCATAATTATATTAGATATTCAATCTATTGGTGTTGCTCTGAAAAATGGCTTTTAACTAAAATCGGCTTAATGGCCATTTACTTCAAGCACCTTAGCGAATTATCACACGTTTTCCGTGAATTACTATTAACCATGTGTCAGTTTTGCCGACGTAGTCACAAACGACACTTACGCAAAGTTCCCAGTTCCCAGCCTGTAACATAAAACTTTAAGTATACTCCACTGATCAATATTAATCTCGGAACGCGTAAAATTGTGCCTAAAATTACCACGTTTAGTCGATTTTATCTCACTTTCAAAAATAGAATAGTCGATTTTTGATTCTTGTATTTTATGGGTATCTGGACAATCATTTCGAACTTTTCTAAACGTCAAAAGTTTGAAGCCTTCGAATACGACATGTTCTAAAATTAAAAGTTTAGGTTTTTAATTTTGTTCCTGGCTTTGTCATATCACAGGGGCAAAATTACTTAAAATCATTGTAGATGAACTTAAGTACATACAGATTCACCCGACAATCCATCTTCCCAGAGACGGTGGGATGAGCCGCTTTGTAGAGTAGTACAGAATAATTTACTAAACACGTCTGCTACTACTGCGGAGCGTGCGCGCCTGCTGGCTGTGGGTAAGTGGGAGTCGGGTCTGTGGCTTCATGCACTACCGTCGTCGAGCATAGGCACTTTGTTTGACGACACTACTTTCCGCCTCGCTGCTTCCCTGCGACTAGGAGCCCCTTGTTGCTCTCCTCATCGCTGTCACTGTGGCGAAGTTATCAACAGCCTCGGACACCACGGCCTGTCTTGCAGCCGAAGTGCGGGTCGCATAGCGCGGCACGCGAACATTAATGACATCATCCGACGAGCTCTTGTCACCGTCGGCGTCCCAGCTGTATTAGAACCCAATGGCTTGGCACGCGACGATGGCAAGAGACCGGACGGCATGTCTTTATTTCCATGGAAGGTGGGTAGGCCTTTAGTGTGGGACGCAACTTGTGTCGACACTCTTGCGCCATCCCATCTTCCCGGCTCGGCGTGCTGTGCTGGCGCTGCTGCTGCGGCTGCGGAAAACCTAAAGCGGCGAAAGTAAATTACCGATAGGTAATTATATTTTCGAGCCGTTTGGGGTTGAAACCCTCGGGCCGTGGGGTCCGAGCGCTCATGGTTTGTTTAACGAAATCTCCAAACGGCTAGTTGACACTTCCCGTGACCCAAGGGCCGGCTTTTACCTTAGCCAGAGGCTAAGCATTGCTATACAACGTGGCAATGCCGCCAGTCTCTTGGGTACATTACCAGTCGACAGCGATGCGGAGGAATTTTTCGACGCCATATTTTAGTTTGTGAATAGTTTTAGTTAAGTTAGGATATAATTTTGTTATTTTATTAATTAATTAGGTATAAGTTGTTATGTAAAATATTAATGTATTGAAAAATAAATGAGTACATACATAATACATACATAAACTCACGCATTTTTCTTATGGGGACAGGCAGAAACTACAGAACACCACACGATCCTTACATACTCCTTTTGCTTCGTTTGCGTTCATACATCTACGATCATTACACGTAACATCGTAATTTTTGTGGTTAGTGAGGCTTCTGTTCTGCAATTGATATTTGCGGGCTGGCATGATGATAATTACGATAATAAACTTTCTATTTCCCTTAATTATCATAAAAACTAAATAGGCCCTGATTAATCAGTTACACAACCTCAGAACATTTGCTTTACGAAACATGTTACCTGTTCGAAGAATATTTAAGATATCTGTTTTACTATGAATATTCATTTCTCTTTGAAGGTATTTTATGTAAACGTTTAAAGAGGCGTCTAATTGGTGGATAGCATTATATCCAGGAGTTGATCTACATGGAGAGAACCTGTTTGTTACGTAAAAGGGTCAAGTAGATGATCGTATCGTGGAAAGTGACGGAGTTCTCACTTTCCATGTGGTTTAGGTGTAGTCGTTAATTATTTACTGATGAGCTAAAGATTTTAATTGATATGATTAGAAAAAGCTAAGTGATTCTTTCACTAATACTAATTCATTTGTTGTGTAATACTTTCGTTTTGAAGGTAAAGGTCTGCTGTGATGAAGTGTAAAAAATACTACGCATATAATTTTTGACATTTGCTTGATAAGAAAAAGCTAATCAGATAACTTAATTCTTAAAATTAATGTTGTAAAAAAAAATCCGAATTTTCCGACCCAATCATGAATCACTCTGACGTCATAGCTAATGCTAATGAAATTCTCAACCGTATTTTTGTTACTCATACGACTACTCTTTTTTCTTCTCCGAATAATGTTGACCCTGTTCCAATTACAAATAAATTATTTATTAGAGAAGTCGCTTCATAATTAATTTATATTACAACATTCGAGTTGCCATAGTAATTATTTTATAAAAATACAGGATACGGGTCTCACGCTATTGGGCGTTCGTTCACTTATCACGTCCGTGTGAAATTGGACACGTTAGAAAAAACATCACGCCAACCGGTCGCGGGTCCGGCTGTCGGATTTGCTTAAACACGGTAGCCACACAAATTGCCATGCTACCACAGATTATTGCGTTAATGGAGATTTAAGGACACATCGTCTTAGTAGTCACTACTCATCAGTATCATCATTAATGGCAGCCTTGTTCCACCCACTGCCGAGTATAGGCCTCCTCCCTTTTGTGCCATGCTTCCCTGGTCTGTGCGAATTTCATCCAGATTCATCCAGTCCACCCACATGGCTATTGGTCTGCCAACGCTCCTTCTACCGTTTCTCGGCAACTATTCCGTTAGATAAACCTTGTTAGTCGCCACTATAGAAAAATATAAAATATATCTATGGTCACTACTCACCCTTATAGAAATCGTGAAATGTGTCGGAATGAAACGTCTATTGTTTTTAACATTGTTTGCGATCTCTTCAAAAATGTTGGTGTTCCTCGCTAATAGATTATTGTGTGTCTATCACCTTTGCTTATAGGCTATTGATCTTTTTGCTTGATATAACATAGTCAAGCTCAGGGCAGAATGTTGCTTGTCATAGGAATCAAGTCAATGAAAGGTCACTAAGTGGGAATCACCTCAGCTGTCTCCTACTAGACTCACAAAAAGAAAGCGGTAGTCTTTATTTCCAAGCACTGCTGTCACAGGACTGTGTCCTTACCTTATCACTCCATTGCTTACTTTTCCGTGGTACAAAACGCCGATATATTGATGACAACGGAATTTATGTCCTCGTTTATTAATGATCGGCACCGCTTGTGGCAACTTTACGGCGGTTTATCGGTACTTACTTATGCTAATTTCGATTTGATATGTGTTAAATCTTAGTTTTGAATGTGACCCTTGATGGTAAGTATATATTGCCTTTAAAATAATATAAATATAATATAGGTACATTTTTATCTATACATCTATACATAAAATAAATAAAATTGAAGTGTCTGTTTGTAATGTCAAAATAACAGCTTTTTATTAAATCAATATGAAAGTATATACGGTACCTATAACAAAAAAACAATTTTTAAAATTTTTGTCTGTCGGTCTATCTGTCGGTTTGTTCCGGCTAATCTCCAATATGGCCGGACCCATTTTGACAAGACTTTCACTGGGAGGTAGCTGACGTTACTTAGGCTACTTTTATTTTAGAAAAGGAATTAAGGTTCCGCGCAAAAAAAACCCATGAAATTGTGAACAAAATCCGATCCAAATAAGGAAGTTGTTTTCCGACATCCACGCGAACGAAGTCGCGGGCACAGCTAGTCGACATTGTAATTATGCAGTCGGTAGTTGAAAACTTTGTCGTGGAAAAATCTAACAGAAATAATTTAAAGCATGATGGTAGTCGTAGGTATTAAACCTTTCGCATGTCGTAATTACAGACACAATTAGTAATCAATTCAATTTGTAGCTATGGGGTTCAAACAACACGCAAAGACTGGAACACCACAGACTATCTGCAGTAGTACTGTCTCTCCCTTTTCCTTAATCCATCCAAAGGTTGTCTTTAAAAGATCGCTCTTAGCGATAAGGCCGCCCATTGTGTCACCGCTTGTAAAATTTCTACTTGATAATCTGTAATATTTATGGTGTGCATAATAAAGAGTATTCTATCTATCTATCTAAAGACTTAAAAGGGAGTATAGTAGTTTTTGTTGCTGAGTAAGGCTTGTACATAAAACTACACGAAAGCTTGAATTGAGTTCATCGATTGCAGACTCCAGCAGAGATTAGCAAAAAATTGTGTTTCGTTCGTATATTTGTGTTGAGATTGGTTACCAAAACCGATGACGGAAGGCCTTATCCCGCTTATACCTGGATCAACAAAATATTTTGTTCAGAATATGCAGAAGTCATGGCAAACCCAGCAGTGGGATGGTACAGGCTAACAGTAACAGTAACGCACCCATCTTCATGATTATACCTACTGACTTAGGTAGCTCCAATTTTATTCTTACAAATTATGTGGTCTTTTAATAACGGGACAAGCACTGAATCATCACGTAGAACTTCAAATCAAACTTATAATTGAGATTTAAAAAAAAGTTCGGCAGTCGTCTACCATAGAGCGGAATAGATCGGAAGAATTTTGAAGTTTATCTACTTGCTCTATCTAATATTCGAAGCACGTATTATCCCAATTTATTTAGAGTTGACGCAACATGAATTTTGCTTACATACTTCTCTATTAGTCGTCATTTCGGTAGTCAGCCTCTTTCTAGCCATAATATCATCTTCCACACAGTCCATCCATCGTTTTTTTTTTTTTTTTGAGATAGGTTTGGTCTTGACTCTAGTCTAGGTCAGAGGTGACAGAGACAAAGTCGACGATTGAGCGAGCTTACCCAGAAGAAGCCTGTTCACTCTCACTTTGAAGAGATCGGGGTTGTATGCGTTTGGAAACACAGACGCAAGCAGAGTTTCACTCCCTTTGTTGTGCGCATCACAAAAGACATTTAGAAACGCTTAGTGCGAATTGGTGGAATAGCAACTAGGTAGGGATGGTAACCTGCAGTGCGTCTAGATGTCCGATGCTAGAACGGGGCCGGCGGAATGAGGTCGTGGAGTTCTTGAGCACACTCACCGAAGTACAACCTGTAGAAGACCGACAAGCAGGCAACCTTGCGGCGATGAGCCAAGCTATGAAGCTTGGCATCCACCAGTTTTACGTCGCCAATGATTTTCATAGCTCTGCGTTCCATCATCGTTTCTTTGGTCTTTCCCTACTCCTATAGCCATCCACATTAATTCCCAAAACTTTCCTCTCGACATTTTCCTCGGAATTATACCTTACTTTTGTTTAAAAACAAGACAAGTAGTTTGGATATAATGTCCCGTTATCATCACAATTCAGTGTCATGTTACAACAATTTCGTCGTATCTCTTTAGCAACACCGCGACACGTGTCCCTAGTACTTTTGTTTAATTTAATTTACATACACATGCCAAATAACAAATTGGAGATTGTGACACGTGCCCATTTGGCTTCGTTGGAAAACGCTACACTTGTCAATTTTATCTGGGTGAATCATATTTTGCTGACGCTTTCTAGGTAATGCTAAATGTATAACATAGTAAATTTTATAACACTTTCAGGCTTGTGTTTTGTGAAGGGGTAGGCAGGTAGGTTAGTCAGAGGGGCTGTTCACTCACTCACTAAAAATCTCTGACTATAAATGAAAAATATGAAATTCTTTTGACGACAGGCCATTTCCCGGGTATAGTTAAAAGTCGTGAATATTGACAATAAACTCGCTGACTTGCAAAATATACAGTTTTAAATAATTATTATGTTAGGTAAGCATCAAGACGAAATGAATTCTCATTTCTGCAATGTATCAAGATTTAGTCAGGAATGTTCAGAAATTAAAATTATATTTTATTGTTATAGTCTTTCACAAAACCAGTTTTCGCTGACCTTTTCACCAGTTTAGACTTAAACATATTTTATTTTGAGTTAAGATAAGTAAGTTAGTTTTACCAAAGATATAGTTACTAATCGTGACTGACGAGATTCCATTCTATTGGAAATTTTGTTTAGTCTTAAAATGCTGTGGGCTGAAACTAAAAGGATTATGTATAAGCGAGTGGAAGGAAAAATATACAGAAGCATTTTACAGTTTTATACAGTGTGTGACGCTAGTTTTTTACAATAGGAACTTCGAACAGCAGATTAAGGGGTAGATACTTTTGCAGTCTCTAACTATACTCCATTTGAAATAAGGTTAGAAATTTAAATAAGCCTTTTTTACAGTCCGTTCAACCGATTTTGACTTCTATTCCGTAGGCATAAGGATGGCATTAAAAGCAAAAACATGGTTACAGTACCAAGTGTATACTTCATCTGCCATATTCATGCCACCAAGGCAATAGAAGTCAAAATCGGTTGAACGGACTGTAAAAAAAGGTTTAGTTAAATTTCTAATCTTATTTCAAATGGAGTATAGGGTTTTCGAAAAAAGCGATGCCGTCGTACAAATGACGGCCGTCCATTTAAAGAGACCGTTTTTTGACACCGCAATGTCAAAACTCTCGTAAACATGACTGATTTTCAAGACAGCCGTCATTTTGCTGCTGAGTGCTGTGACCTTAACGTTACTCACGTGACCAAATGAAACAATCTAAAATAATTAAAATACGTATTTTGTTTTTTCAAGAACCGATTTCCTTCGAACAAAATATCATGCGTCATTCTCAATGCGGTATCCACATAGTAATAACGTGCGTGATACGGCGTTTTTTTTCCTAAATAAATAAACAAACCGTAAAACACACAAGTACCGTAATAAGAGATTTAATTATAAGCCTCGGTCTGTCCATCCGTCTGTAACAATCAACTCATTTCAAACGCCATCCTACCAAAAGTTGCGCGTGCGCTATCCGTTCATAGACAGAAATAAGAATTTAAAAGTATTGTTGATGTGTGTTGGCACTGGGAGGCATTAAGAAGATTGGGCAAAAATGTTTAATGAGCTATATTGTTATAAAAATTGAATAGATATTGTTCAGTTTCGGACAGGCTAGAATGGACGGTTGGTTAAAACGACACTCAAGGAAAGCACCTCGCTAAGTAAATAAGTTGTAGATACGTTCGGCGGGCCTCAACTTCTTCAACAAATCTTTGAAGAATCACACCCAGTATTTTATTCTTCAGATTCCTACCTATCAGGGGCGTAGCCTTCATACAACCCGATTCCTATTGGCTCCCCGTCGAAACAACCACTCTTCTTAATGTCTATTATTGTCAAATAATATGGTACACCTGAATGTGTAACTGTGTATCACATCACATTACATAATTATATTTAATACCAGTTTAATACATCATGAGATTAAAAACCTACAGTTTTTTGTCTGAGTTGATGAGAACCGAACTATTTGTTCTTCGGCTTCCCTCTAACTATAATTGTAGCTGCGCCACTGCTACATACGAGTATAGCTAAAGATTTCGAATAAATCAAACTATCTATCCACCCTTAAGCAAAGGACAGAAATGTCTGGAAAAATCCTTCACCATGTAGAGACAAAACATAACAAAAAAAAATCGAAACCATAAGTGAAGTGTAAATTGGCGCCCTGAACTAGGCGACATATCGCTCGTATAAAGCAACAATAAAATAATAAATAAAAACAGAATCGCTAACGATGCGTATCGACACAGCACTATTTACGTGGTTAAGGTAGGTACACATTGTGCATACTAAGGGCAAAGTAATGTTCTGTTTATTTTCTTAACAAAAAAATAATAAAGACTGTTTTTTCTAATAAATCGATGATGACATACCATAACATCTCGCCTGTATTACCCGAAGGGTTAGGCAGAGATGTACCAACTTTACCCATATCGATGATACATAAATGTGCAATAATTCAAAGTTGTCCGTTTCCGAAATTTAATGTTTCACTATAGTGTTCCCGTCCACTTTCTTTCTGTTACAAAAGATTACATTTTCTACTAAGGTTTAGTGGATCTTGTTTTCTCACGAATCTTTACGTTATTAAAAAAAAACTGTTAATTTGATAATACCGCGTCTGTTAATATTGTTGTTGACTGTTATTATCTGTTTCGTTTTCTCCACAATATCCTCCTCTTCATCCTCTTCTTGGTCACATCCCTTAAAGGCCTTCGTAACTCTATGTATGATGTTCTTTCACTTCGTTCGGTCCTCGGCTTCTCACCTCGGCGGCTCAGGGAGGTCGTAACAAAGAGTCCAGTGAGGGCGGTTAGGTACTTGGTCTGACCAGGGGCCGTATTAAAAACTATTAATAATTCCAGTTCAAAAAGGGATGGTGTTATCAGTCACGTATAGCTACGTCTCTCTCGCGCACTGGAATCATGATGGTATTAGAATTAGAACGTCATAATATGGTACCAGCGGTTAATGACCGGCCACGAGGTCTTTCCCATTCTACCAATAATAATATTCGTATTGACAGCATTTCTTACTTTATCTTCAACACAACATTTCCCTATAACATCACTCATTTTAGCCCTATACAAATCTGTAACACGAACAATCAACATTTTTCTCTAATAACAAAATGGCTTCGCAAACTATCAAAGGAAATCTCTCCGTACATCAGCGCCCTAGAATATGTAATATTATTTGTTGCGATGGTAATGGCACCCCTTTATTGGACAAATTGCTTAGGGCAGGCACCAGCACTAACATTTAAATCAGACTTAATGGAACCCATTTCCATAAGTAATGCGAATGTCCTATCTTATGAGGTGCGAAGGTGTGGATCTGGTAGGTTTAAGATAAATAATTTGAGCATTATTCACATTGAATTGCAGGAAATTCTTGACTCCACATACAAAATTGTATACCTACTTATTTTTTTTTGAATTTATGTAACAGTTTTAGTAAAATGTTTAATTTTTCGTACAATATCTATGATATACTGTGTACTGCCTCGTTGGTCTAGTGGTCGCGAGCGCTACTGCTGAGCATGAGGTCCTGGATCGATTCCCAGGTTGAAGAAAGTGTTATTGAGTTTTTGTATCTGGAATTTCTCAGTAGCAGCTCGGAGTCTGGATTTGTGATGGTAATAATAGGCTCGCCCCCTATTACATGGGACTAGACATAACTGGCGAAATGTGGATGTACTATAGGTACTTACAATATTTATGTTATAGATAATGCTAAATTCGTAGCTCAGTTCTGGGCTGACATAATCTACTTACTACGAGAAAAGTTTTAGAAACTACAGTTGATATGTCGCAGAATAGAGTAAAATACAGTATTTTGATCAAAATATTGCAGTGAACTTTACCAAGCTGTTATTGAAAGTACCAATTCCTTTTTTGATCGTCATGACAGCGTTGTGACATGACGTCCAAAATCTTACAGTTTTTTCGGTCTAGCTCTCATTCAGTGTGCAGAGTATAACGTGCGATAAGGAACTTCGTTTACTTTAGTAAAAATACGTGTTTCTTGTAAGGGATTCCTTTAATTGTTGACTTTATTTTATTATTATCTATTGTTTGTTGTTATAGCGGCAATATAAATACACAATCTGTGAACATTTCAACTGTGTACCTATTACGGTTTATGAGATACAGCCCGCTGATAGACGGACGGACAGCGGAGGCTTATAGGGTTCCGTTTGGCACCTTTCGGGTACGGAACCCTAAAAGGTATGCAGTCTACTTAATTTAAGATTACAGACACAGAAATATGTATTTTTTGGTTGCAACAAAAACAGATCCAGCAAAATAATGCCGTGATTACTTTCATCATAAATCCTTGTAGTAAAATTACAGATTCATGGGTCTGTAGGTATATTCCGCGTACAATTGAGTTATCACGTTAATGCGATTTAAATTGGCCCCCGAGCTGTTTGACACCTGTGCCGACCTATGGGAACGATTGGGCGACAAGAAACATCATCTACATGTAGGGATACCATGAATGTTGAGTGTGTCCATGAGTCCTGGAAACATGACATGTGCAGGATATTAGGGTGTTAAGAAACAATAGATACTGAAGTTTACAACATATCCCGGGATTAACGCACAACCTCTTAATGTACTCATCATTATGAACAACTTTTACTATGGGACCATTTCCTGAAAACGCGAAAAAAAATCAGCTGTTCCCTACATTTTGACGAGTTATACGAACATAAATGTAGGAAATAGCAAATAATTAAAAAAAAAAACAGTTTTCAGGTTTGGTCCCAAAGTAAAAGTTGTTCATAATGATGAGTACAATGACCCTTTATAATAATAAAAGGCAAGCATAATAAAAGGAAATTTAGAGGATTAGCAGTGTTTTCTTGAAATACTGCGGAAAATTGTCTTTCGCGTACTCATTTATTTTGGCGTGTTAATGTGTGTTTAAAAAAACGAAATGCCAACGGGGGCTGTTGTCATTTCGGTTTCTTTAAACTGCTTCCAATCTGTATTGGTACAATAACTATCTATGTATGTATGATGTCAACAGCAAATTGAAACAACGTAGCTTTCAGCTTTAAGAATTACTTAACTAATCCTGAAGCTATTCCTATAAAAGATTGTGTAGATAATTGTGAAAACAAATTCTATATTATTTTGGGAAAAACAGTGCAAAATAAGTTCACTTTTACTACGTTCTATTTCATTCCTATTTCCTTTTCTTTAAAGCTTTAATTGGTAAGCAGAAACATGATGTTTAAAATGCAATCGAATTAAGTAAAACTTTCTCATTGGGACATGTCCCGAATACATCGCCTTCATAGTAATCCTACAGACGTGTGACTTATTGTGGTCAATCCAACTGACCACGCGTATCCGTGCATAATTCGTCCCAAGCTTATTGCGTTTTTGCATACATCTACCTACATACAAATATACAGGTACTTCGAATTGGTGACTTTTTGTGACGTTAATGCGGTCATTATAGATACTCGATTTTGTCATGGATATCTTCGGATTTACGACTTGTGGTAACGAATGGGTATTGCGATTGTTACGTTAAAGCTTGTTTTAATCAAGAAATAATCAAAGTCATTTGCATAAAATGTACCACACCAGCTTTGTTATATATCTATAAATATATTTCATATAAAAAGCCAACGCTCGGGGTTTGCCAGAGAGCTATGGAACGGAGTATTCTGGGTATCCAACTAACAGACCGGGATAGGAATACGACCATCCATTCCATCACAAAGATAACTGATGTCACTTGGAAAGCTGCCACGCTAAAATGGAATTGGGCTGGACACATCTGCCGTATGTCAGACGACCAGTGGGCCAAACTTACGACCCAATGGGTCCCTCTTGATGGCAGGCGACATCGCGGCAGGCCCAGACGGAGATGGCGGGATGAGCTGGACTCCTTCAACAAGAACTGGTCCTTGGCAGCTTTAAACAGAGAGAAGTGGAAAGAGAGTAGGGAGGCCTTTGCCCTGCAGTGGGACATCACAGGCTTTTAATAATAATTTAATAATAAAAAGTGCCAACTCGTTTTCGAGTTTTTTAAGCACAATCATACCTTCCATATTCATCTGAACGCCGTTCATGAAACAAATATACGGATAGACGTTAATCCAATAACTTTCACCTTGACCTAAAAGGTCCCAGGATTCAGAAACTAATAAATTTATTAGTCATTTTTAGCTTTCATGTTGTATCACTTTTCGGCTTTAAACGTAGAAGACTTTTTCATGACTTTCAGCTTAGAAATACAGGTATATCTTCTAACTTTCTCCTACTGACCAGCCAAAAGAGCTCCCTAGGGCACCTACTGACCAGCTAAAAGAACTCCCTAGGGCTTATCGCAAGTGATCGCATTTAATATTATCGCCAGTTTAACTGCAGTTTAACGATCGCTCAACAGCTTGTTTTACGACGTTTCATTTGTTTCAATGCACTGACCATACATCGTTTGACAATTGTCGTGATTGCAGGATGGTGATGTGATGACTAACAATCCAGGGCTGCGACTCGTCTAAATCTTCAAAAAAATCCAATTAATTGACCTAAGTTTTAAGTCCTCTGTAATAGGGGGTGAGCCTATTTCCATGAACCAGGCAACAATCCAGGCAGGAACAAATCCAGAATCCGGGGTGCTACCGAGAAATCCTTGACGGAAAAACCCAATAACACTTTGCCCTCAACTTAACACATAAAGGCTCCTGCAAACAGGCGCGACACGCGACGCGACACAAAGGCACCGTATGTCGCGCGACGAGTGGTGTTATTGTGTCGCCTTTTACCTCATTCTCAGCAGTAGCGCTTGCGACCACTAGACCCAACGAGGCAGGGCGAGTGGGTGTAGTATAAGTACTTACAACTCTGCATTACCCTTCGAGGATTACAGTCGTGATGTTACATTAAGTTTTAATTGTACTTATTTTCAGGGGGATAAATAATATTTTTGTAACTACTGTGGCAACACTAAACCCTAATTGCAATAGCAATAATCTTTGTAGGTTTCAAACATTATTCTGTTGAATACTTAGTTACTTACGGCTGTAATAATATTAGTACCAACCTAAAACCCAATTCCCGTAATTAAAAACGTTCAAAATGTAGTCGCAATCTCATCTCTAGATACTTCGATCAATAATCGATCGAAGTCTAGATACTTTCTAGGTTGCGGTGCGATCTAGAAAAAAAAAAAACTATCTATTTATTTATTTTCATTTTTTAAATATCTGTATACCTACCTAATTGTTCATTAATAAGAAACATATTATTAATATGTATGCGGTACCGACTTGCCGAGTCTGGCCATACCACTGTTAAACCCGCGATGGTTTGTGTAGTATGTTTAAAGGTTCAACAAATGCTTGTAAACTGTTTTTCTTTTATTAATAAACCAAAAAAAAACTCAGTGACAATCAATGTCAAAAACTTGTCAAAATTGTAGGGAAATTAGAGGTATTTTTGACATATTGAGACTGAGATCAGACTGTGAACGTTCTTAAAATTACGTGAATTGCCCCTCTAGTTACAAGGTAAGCTCTTAGTTACAACCCGGTCAAAATATCTGTGCACCTGGTGTTGGTGACGTCATATCGGCGCTCTGGTATGGTATCATGTATGGTGACGGGGCGAGCGTGGCGAAGTGAAGGGGGAACCGCGAGGGGCATTGCATTCCAGCGAGGTGCACAGATATTTTGACCGTGTTATACAACATTATTTTTAATATATGCGAAACCCGAATATAGTTTGTTCAGAATAAGTAACTGAATCGATTCCAATAATTTTTACATGATGTTATATTTTGTTCCAAAAATATTTTAAAAAGGTTATAAGTTGGCCACCGAGTGACACTAAGTACTCTATAGGTACTACTGCCAAATCATTATCAATGAGCGCAAGACGACGACGCTGGAGGCGCGGGGGGCGCGGGGTTGCCGCGTGGTGAGCATGTTTTTGCACGGACAACCAGATAACACAACAAGCTTATAACTTTGTGATTTTTCATGATACAGTTTTGAAATTTTGTACATAGATTCTTTACATTAAAATACCAGACACGTGTTTCGGGTTTCGCATAAACTAAAACTAATGTTGTAGATCTCAGAAATATCTTAAAAGTAGGCCCGTTCATGTTCGAAACTCATTTCAGAGATACCGGAACAACAAATAATGAAGACACGCATGACAAGAGGCACGTGACTTTCTACGTTTTCCTCTCTCTTTATAAATAGGACCTACCGCTTCGTTATATTGTCCCCAAAGCAATAATAGCTGTATGGATCGATCGATCATGGGACCCATCCACGGACCAATGTCCACCATCTTTGCATACCGAGACCCAGACCCCTCCGTGTCTCGGAAAGTACGTGAACGCTCGGTTCCTATAAACAAAAACGAATCGTTTTGCTTGCCAATGGTAGATTTTTTTTATTGTCAAACTGGGCATATAAATAGATTCGTAATCTAATTTTACCTGTGATAGTTACTTCCACATGGGAGGGTCTACGTCTAATAAAGCAAAGCTATGAATTAGGTATTTGCTTCATTATTGGTAAAGATACAAGAGTCTTAATTTTAACCAATAACGGTCCGTAAATTATAGGAATCGATCATAAGCCGGTTAGAAGCCCAAAAAAGGCAGACAACCTGTCTTACCAACGTGTATCTTGTTACCCAGTAACTGGGTCGTGGACTATGTAGAGGTCAGATAGGCAATTGCTCCATGTAAAATACTGGTATTCAGCTGCATCCGGTTATACTGGAAGCTGACCCCAACATAGTTGGGAAACGGTTAGGCAGATGATGTTGACTTTACTAGGATCAGGATGGATTTGAACTTGAGAAGCAGCCCTAAGAACGAGGTATAATTCAATGATTTGCAGCCGCAATTGAAGCACAACTGTAATTGCAATTAAATTGTTCGCGACATTCATGATTCAATGTAGACATTGACGGTTGCACGCTAATTTAGCGCTAATTCTACTTATTATAAAGAATAATTTGTTAAATCTCGGTTTTTTAAAAGCATATTTTAATGTAATGATTGGCGTAAATATCAACTCATATATGATTGGTTCTTTTTTACAAACCTTTATGTGGGTAGGAATAGAAATCGCAACAGCCTAAATCTAATTTGACTGCAGATTTTCAGATCAGAAACTTGAAACACTTTCAGAAATAATATTTATTATCGAAAATATTGTTGTAAACGCCTGGAAATTTGATTTTCTTTGATGTCAATCCTAACTTCATTACCCAATAGGCTGTTTTCGTATCAGTGTTACTTGTAACTTTTTCTCAATTTAATCAATCAATCAACTCAGCCTATCGCAGTCCACTGCTGGACATAGGCCTCTCCCAGGCTGCGCCACAACACCCTGTACTCCGCCTTCCGCATCCAGCCTGTCCCAGCCAACTTCCCACACTACGCTTGCCGATACGTGGTCGCCACTCCAGGACTCGTCAGCTCCACCAGCCATCGGTCCTTCGACAAACATGGCCAGTCCACTGCCACTTCAGTTTGCTTACTCTGCAGGCTTTGTCGGTTACTCCGGTTCTTTTCCGGATAACTTCTCATTTTAATATTTGTACTTACCTAATCTGTAAGCATAATTATTGTATCTTTTTATGATAAGGAAGGGCTTCCTGTATCAATTTATACGATTTATGAACCTAATCTCCATAGTAAAGACAAATTGGATTGAGTTGGGAGGAAGTCCGATATATTACAACAGTTAAACACGTTATTTTTGCTTAATCTTAACCTAACGCTGAAGGAAATTAGCCTTTATATTTGTAAATGTAAGAGATATGGTTGGTTTGATGATGTGTGTAGTTAATGTTGTAATGATATTCATTTGAAAACCAATATTACGCCATAAAATCAAAGAGCTCACCATACACGGTTCCATGGGGTTTTACAACGTGCAAGTGAATAGTTTGTGATTAAAAATCCAGTTTCAACGGATATGAGATTATCAAAACAGCTGCATCTTTATATTCATAGGAAATTGTTAATTTTGAGTAACATTGAGAAAATTAAAGAAAAATACCTCATGAATTATACCTACTCAAGACCCACTTTTATGAATATCAATGAAATTGCCACAGCCGGAAAACCGAATGAATATTGTAGTGTAACACAAAGAAAACCTTTTTTTTTTCTTTGAATATTTCAAGACAGTTGCTAAAAAATTGATTCGACTCATGCTAAGATTGCGCTAACATTCTGCGCTATCATAAATCGTGGGCCAATATTTAAACCAACGAAAAAAAAAAACACCATGCAACGCAACCTACCCACGCACAATCAAAACTATGAAGCATTTAATCATAAAAAGTCAACATAAAATGGCTCCCATTTTAATTAATAGTCACATATTTACAGCCGATCTCTGCTACCGATGATTTATGCCAGTATCGATAGCTGGGTGGTCTCGTAAGAACCTTTATTATAATAATTAATAATATACAAACACCTGTTTGGAGCACTGTTAATGATGCTGACTCTGACTGTTTTGAGTGCAGACAGAAGTTGAGGTAACAGTTCATTAATAATTTGTTTTTAATTACTGGTTTGATTGAGGTTAGATTGGGAAATTAGTTTCTCTGATTTCAACATTATAGACAAACATGACAATAACTCAGCATATGGTAATGTAAGAACCCCCACAATTTATATTTATTAAAACCATACATTATTGGATCTTCTAACGAATAACAAAAGCAGTAGCAAAATTGAAGGTAGCATTTTCTATCAGACCGCTCTGGCCCGCGGTGATTTCGGGCCGGCCCGCCTTCTACAAAGCAAGGAGAACAACATTTAAAAATAGAATAAGCTGATCTCCTCTTATAAAAACATACGTTTCCATTTTAAATGCGATTTCAGCAGTTTTCCTTCAAGTTTTCCGTCATGGGAAAAGCCGCACGATACTTATCTAGCCAGCCTGTAATGCCCCACTGCTGGGAAAAGGCTACTTGCCCTTGGCAAAAAGGAAGAGCCCCTTGGCGTGGAAAAGGGAGAGCCACTCTCCCTTTTCACGTCTTTCCTCTGTCATTTCGAGCCAAGGGCAAGTATGATACCTAACCCATGGAAAAAATATAACTATGTTTAATTCTTTCGTTATAAAACTACACAAACCTACGCTTGTATTTTTCTTGATCAAAAACAAGCCGAAAAAACAAAAGTCGAAAAAAATCGAATCAAAAGTTTGTTCCATAATTAATTCAAACAAGATAATTAATGATCTTTGTTTAATTGACCAAAGACACGAGCGTCGACCTTTTAAAAGAAGTTTGATCTCATTATGAGGGATCATTTTTTATTTAATTATTATGTTGGGTACCGAATCACTGCGATGATAATTCAACATAATATTTGAGTAGGTACTGTGTTATAAAGAATATATTTACACTACAAGGAAAAAATGCATGTTATTTCTTTAAACAATACTGATTAAAAAAGTGCAACACTGACGTTGTGAAATCTTCTATTTTATTTTTCTCTACATCGTAGTTAATAAATGCAAACCCAACGCAATATATCAATTAAACTTTTGGTGCCATATTACATATAATTAGGTATTTATTTAGCATGTAAGTTGCGAAATTGCAGATTTTTTTTTCAAAGCCTTTTTTATTTTTTTTCATTTTCAAATTTGCTTAAAGTAGGTATTTTAAACTACAATGTAGTCGAATCTAATGCATTAATATTAAAGTAACTCTAATTTTACCATTTATATAATAATAATAAATAATGCTCCCAATAATCAGCCAATAATTAAAACAATAAAACATCTACATTAACTACATGCGTCACACGCAAAAATGCATAAGCATCACTCCAAGCTTCCTATAGCATAAACCCATCGCGTGCCATGACGTCATTACTCCTACACTCCTGCCTAAACTATGTCCAAAAAAATCACACAATTATCAACAGTAAATGCATTTCATTTAACACACGTAGGACCGTAGGTGTTCCAAGACGTACGTATGTTTTCAGATAACTTGACAACCGACATCCGTTGCCCTGTGGGAAAAGTAGACAGGTGTTGTCATGTTTCGCCTCTAAACTATCATAAAACACTTAATTACATACACCTCACAGTTGAAAATACACCTTAGGACTTCAAACTCAAGGTTGGGTCTCATATGAGGTGTGATGAGAGATAAGACCTTATGGTTTGTGGGAAAGTCAAGTCAAATGAAAGACTAAGTGCAATGAGGTATCAATACAGTCGTAAAACAGTATTGAAATGAAGATATGCTCCATGTTTTTTTTATACACGCGGTGAGGTTTGAATTACAGTATTAATTATGCGTGGTTAGTCATTCTGCTCAAAGTATAGCCGTATAATTTCAAAGGAGAACAAGAAAATTCTATTTTATCGCTTTTCTTTTGTTTTCTCCAAAATTTTTAATCAATATCAAATCAAAATGTTTTTTTTTTCACATAAACTTATGTAGTACATGGGAACTTATGAAACGTCAGAAGCTAGGAGCACGGTTCCAATTTATTGGTCATTTCCTATGGAGAAGAGCCGGCAAGAACCTACACGGTTACTCTTTTAAAAATAAATGGCTTTTACAATGTTTTCAAATTACAGTGAGTAACAGGTATGGGAGGATAGTGTAGATCTGTCAACAAGTACCAGGTACTTAACAGCCCAAGGACCAATTTCACCAAACTCTGTTAGATATTAAATTACCATTTGCATTGACATTCAATTAAAATTTTGAAGACTGTTTTTCATAGAAACGCAGTAGGTAAGTACGCTGTAATTTTTAACGGGACATTTATTAAGTAACAGTTTCGTGAAATTAGGTCTACCTAATATTGACTCTAAAAAACTCTCAAAGTTCCAAAACTACAGTCAAAAACCATAATTTATATGTAAAAAACAAGATCTTTGTAAAATATATTTTCCCGACTTAATCATTTTCGTTCAAAACGTTTCATTTTTATGCAACAGCGTCATTATTATTATATTCAACATTCAAGATACCAAAAACCATTAAATGCATGTAATTTCCATACTACGGAGCCCTTTCAAATATTGATATCCTTTCTCCGAACTTTTGGCGTGTGAAAGAAACCATAGAAGATTCACAATATCATGTCCTTACCACTTCCTTAACGGCCTTGAAATCTGTCCCATCTGTAAAAAGTGCACAATCAGTATTAAGTTACGGAAAGCCTATTAAATGCTGCAAAAAGCCTTTTTGGAGATTTTCTATTGGTCACACGCTCATAGTTACTTGCCTTTGGGTGTTATATCAAAGCTTTTTACGGGGAAGCGCTAAGGTAGCCCGCGAAATTCAAACTTACGATTTTCGCAATTTGCAGCTCAGTGTCTGGGTGTATGTTGATTAAAGTATGATTCGCGACCGTAACAAATATGTATTTACAGAATTCATTTAATGATGATGCCCATCCCTTGTTAATGATATGGGCATTTGATAATAGATTGACTGATCAGCATAATATGCCTATAATGTTCCCACTGCTAGGACACAGGCCTCCTCTCAGTGAGAGGGAGTGGGCCATAATCCACCACGCGGGCCCAGTGCAAGTTGGGGATGTCACATGTATTCAAATTTTTGATTCTAGGACATGCCGGTTTCCTCACGATGTTTTCCTTCACCATTTTGAGAGCAGTGATGATGAAATAAATTAAACAAAGTAATGTGCCTGTCTGGGTTCGAACCCACGAACTACACGTAAGTCGGGTCGGTACGGTAAGTCCGTTACCATTGGGCCACCACTGCTCTCACTGACTGATAATACTTAGTTAATTAGGCTTCCAGGAATCGAGAGTTTTTACTCGGAGCTTTGGCCACTGATTCCAATATAAAACTCTACTTTTAAGCTTGACCAAGTTAAAAATCAAAACTGACCATCTTAAAACATATACAAAACTATTATCACTTCTCAAATCTGTGGCTACTTCTAACAGATAAAAATCACAGCCGCCGACGAGCCGTTATCTCGTCTTCCTGACGTCATAAAAATAAAGAAACACACTTGAAACGCAGCGATAGTATCACACTTCCTACAGCCACTTATTAGACTGCACTTGCTAGAAAAACGTTTTAATTAAGTTCACTTAATTTCTTTCATGAGTTTTGAATACTTTATTTCATACAAAGACATTTAAAAGTTGCAATGACTTAGCATCTTGAAAATATTCCCATTTTGGACTTTGATTGATTCTATAAAAGTTTTCAGATAGGTAAGTCTACAGTTTAATGAAAAGCTTGTTAAAATACATATTAGCTGTGATATTATATTACTTACGTTTATACAGGGTGGTAATTTGAGATAGATAGGACCGTAAAAGCAGCTACAGGAAAATGGTCTGAGTAAACATAGGTATCTAACATTTAGAGATATTGCCATTTTTATACATCGTTTATGAGAAAATGGTGCAGCCAACAAGCAATCGATAAGTCTAGCTCAGTACATAAGAGTAGTATGATGTAGTCTAGAAGAGGTAGGTAAGTAGTTGTACTTGTGATACCTATTAAATGTACTTACCTACATCCACGTTTAACATAACAAATTGTTCCACCAAAAATAAACTTCACCGAACATTAAGCCTAGTCCATAATATTATAAATATTTAATATATAAAGTAATTAGGTGTGATATCGTGATGCCATGCCACGTGTGCGCCCGCGCAGACCGTGAGAACCGCTCCCGAGGGAGCGAGGGACATCTTACACAAGTAGGGATATTGTTTCTTGAGCACATGCCAGCCACGCGTATGGCTTAGTGTGGATACGACGCGGTATTTTTATTTTAAAAAGGAATTCGAGTAAATTATGATTATAGATTGCTGGCATGCTTTTGTAATGCTTCTATTATAATTAATGCGACTGCTTAAACTTGAAGTTTCCTGTTATTTTAAATTTCAGTTAATTGTGTCATGTTAACACCAACTGTGAAATTACTTATTAGCTATAGTCTTAACGTAGTGTTTAATCTATGGAGTGATTGTGATAGCTGATTTTGCTTAAAATATATTGAAATTAGTGTACAAAAAGATGCAAGTGTGAAAACGTAGGTAGATGAATAAGTACAGACCGAATGGAGTACTTTGTTTGAAAACTGAAAGGGAAAATTCAAGGCAAGCAACTGTTACCATTTGATTTTCTTTTACAATTTTCACGTTATTTTATTATTTTCCACAGTTTCCTCAACAGTAAGTTCCCTTCGGGGAATAGAGGCGTGACGTTCTATGTATCCTCAACAGAAACTGCTTTAGTTCCTCAAAGTCTGCACACAAGACTATCTAAATTAACAAGACTTAGGCACATAACACATAAAGCTTTCACAAAAATACTGAACTAAACAAAACTTTTTCACATTACAAAAATAACCGTCTCATCCACTCTATGCCCCCGTAACTCCCGTCTGATTGAATAAGTCCCGCATAAAAGGATGATTCGCCATCTGCCGCGTCTCCGCACTCAATCATAAACATCACACGACACCAATGTACGTATACATTTTATACATAAGTACCTATACAATGTATATACGTACAAGTTTTTAAGTACACTTTCAACAACTCGCTGATCTCAATATTTGACCTAAATGTAAGTAAACAGGATAAGTCAAATATGTAATCTAAATTGTTTTTTTTTTTTTTGTTTACCTAGTCTTGATTTTAATTAATTTGTTTTTTTTTACAACATGTGGGCTTTATAGAAATCTCCTTATCCTTAAAGTGTTCTACTTAGGTGACCTAATGTAACTTTAGTCATGCACGAGCCAAATGACAAAAAGAAGTAAACAAAACGTACCTACGTATTTTTCTGTTCTTTTCTTCTTGACTGTTTAAATATGGGTTAAATAAATGGTTTTAAATAAATAAATAAATAGACTATTCAACAAATAGTTGACTGTGTCAGCGAGACACAAAACGTACGCATAGAGTTGCATTAAGCTCTGTTATTTCCATATACATAAATAAGTAGTTAAGATTACTATCAAAATGGAAATTACCAGAATTTTTAGCATGAAAATTTGAAGTCCGACGAATATGGGAACAAAGAACCTCTGATCCAATGATCAAAATGAAATGATACATAAAGATGTTGCTAGAAAAGATTTGCCATAATCACAGGGACTACACAAAATGACATTCTGTCAAAGAGAATGATGATGGAAAAGTTAAAAATGTGTAGGTTTGATATATTATTATATACTAGGTACTGAAAACCTTTACGTCAATCCTCGTTTTAAGTTATTGTCTTGTTGAAATACGATCAGAGTCCTTATCATGAAGTGCCATCATGATTACGTTGCGAAAAAGGTCAATAGGTCAAATATAGCTCCGTCTATCTCTGACACTGGAAAAATGATAGCATGAATTCTTCAAAATACGGCACAAGTAGGTATACACTTTAAAAGCGATTGCCACTTGTCCAGGACCTCTGGTCCTCTGGTCAAGACGTCAAGTTTCAAAAGTATGTTACTTAAAATAAGCTTTACCTACTCAAACGTCGCTTGAATACTAATCAAAAAGTTTTTAAATAAGTAAATTTTCCAAAAAAAAAAACCTTAACGTGCAATCGATTCACCAAAAATAATTTGAGAGAAACTCAGAACCATAAGGCACCAGTAGAAAAAAAATACCGTAGCGTATTATTTATTTTGTATGCCAAAACAATAAAAAAGTGTGAATTCAATAACCCAGAATAAAATAAGAAAAAGCCACTATGGCCATTTTATGCAAGTTTGTAAAAAATGTAAAAAACAAATTGACCTACATCGTGTTACAAACGCAGATTTCCCTAAAAGCTACGAAACGCTACGAATAAATCCGCTACGCGCGCGTAGTTCACTGACATTCCCATTAGTACGGAATTAAAAACATGTTAAACATTCTTCTCAAGTATAAAATGTAATTCAATGTACGGTATCAACCGAAAAATTAGTGTCCATACAACAATAATTGTAAAGTCCGAGCCGCGGACCACGTGTCCCGTATAAAGAACTATTATTACCATCAAGTGGTGTAGGTAGCAGCGTGCGCGATCATAATTGTATTAATCATTCAGCGCGACCGGCAGACGTCGATTTTCTTCAACAAAGTGCTCTTGTTTGTTTTTTTCGTAAGGAAGTCGGCCGAAGGTGAACCGTGGGAACGTCGGGCGGGTGCACTTCCCAAAACATCGACGCACGGCAGCGAGTCCGACATGCGCCGGACAGAACGAGATAAAAAATCTAGCTGCCGAAGAAACAGAGAGAGACGGAGAATGTGACGTGTGCGCGCCAAGCGACAGCTCACAATCGCGTGATCATCTACAAGAAATAATAAAACGGCAATAAAAGAAACACGAGACAACGGTAACGATGGCCCGCGCGCGAGAGCGGGACGGAACTCGGTGGCCGAAGGCCTGCGCGCGCGCCGCTCGAGTTACCGCATTCGAATTTCAAAGATCAATGATCGATGCGATAGGAGCGAGACGCGCGACAAGCGCTCTAATACCATTGAGTGAGAGGGACGTGAATAGTATACGGCCGTTGGTACAAAAAGGACAGCATTATCAGGTTGGCTCGTGGCGGTTTTTAGCACGGGCCAGCTCTCCTTCACCGCTCTGTCGATAGAGGGCGCTGTTTACATTTCAGTAGCCATATTGAAAGGTTGTATGCTATTGTAATCGGTGAGTTTAATAACAAATCGGTGTCAGTGGCGTTAAAGTGAAATTTGCAAACAGTTATGAGTTTAGTAAATACAAAGTGGTTTGTCGGTAAACGTCAGTTCTTTTGGAGATTTTCCATTGGAATAAAAAGTTCCAAGTTTTGATACGGTACTCTTCAGTGGGTAATATTTTAAAATATATAGTAGATTTTTGGTGGGTACTTTAGGCTCTTCATCATTTTAGGTACCGTGAAATAAAAGAGTTTAATTATCAATTAGACCAGATCTGGTCACGAGCATGACTTATTAAAATATGCACCGTTGTAAAAATTCAATCAAAATCGTCAATTTTGTCGTGAAATCGATATTTTCTGTAACACTTTGTCGCGTGAAAACTGGGTTCAGTTGAAACGAACGGGCGACGACAGCGCCCGTGGGTGATTCACAAAACATTTCGTTCCGTTATTTTAACATAGATGGCGTTATAAGTTTAATTTTCAGGATAAGCTTGCTAACATTCCAATCTAGTAGATCAATGTAAAGTATACTTATGATTAAACTTTCTATAGTTTTAATGGTTTTCAACTTACCTTGCTGACACCGTTGCAATACGAAAGCGGAAAGCTTTCCACATTTTTCTAAGATTTTCTTGCAACTCATCCAAATGTCCTCTTAAACTTAGTTGTACCTATTCTGTAACCCCGTTTTTGAGCAGCAAATGACAAAAGGAAGCAAAGGCAAATTATTTAATAAATGAGATTGTTTTACCATAAGCACAGGCTGCACGTTGCACTTGTTTTAAGATTTTATAAGAACATGTTATTGTACTATTAAATCGATCAGTCGAGGAAATTGCCAATTATTTATATTGGTGAGTTATTAACGGCATGTTCAGAATGGCAGAAATTAACCAAGTTCATATGGGTGAAGCTGAAAACTTAATTGGTCGGAATCTGGCCACTTATGGTTGATTTACATTTATGCTTTAGATAAGTAGCGAGTTCCGTTCAGGTACAGGTCATGTCACGTAAAAAGAACGCTATCCGTTTACCTGCGCACTGGGCGATTTATCCATTCCAGCCTATTCCAAAGTAGGTAAGTATTAAAGGACGCGACTGTACCTGTGCGCAGACACATCGCCTCCACCGTCGCTCAGCATTCTTTTTATGTTACGATATTTGTATCAAAACATCCCAAAAGTGACAGTTTTTCATCGTGAAGTGTCACAAGACGTCAAGGAACTTACAGCACTGCTATAAGGATCTTTTGGCGATCGACTGACGTTGACAGGAGGGCGCTGTTGGTAAACATTTGTGCAATCGTTTTGTGAAATGCATTGGAAAACAAGATGGCGTCGTTAGTTCCAATTTTTGCCACGCGCCAAATGATCTGTACAGCTTTAACTCGCTACTTATCTAACGCAAATGTGTATTGTAATGTAATGTATGTGTTAGTATGTATTTTTCTGTTCCTTTCTTCTTGTCTGTTTATATGTGTGTCATAAACTGTTAAATAAATAAATCGGCCTTTAGATTTCACATCATCGCAAAAAAACAGACATATCTGAGAATGGACAATTCTAAAAGTATTGGTTCCCGTATTAGGTAATAGGTATACTCATGGTGGAATGAAAAAGATCAGAAAGAATGAAGAAGGTCAGTTTGTCTGGAGTATTGAGAGATGAGTGTTGCCTAAATAGAGATATACACATTTAATTTTAAATTCTAAAACTGTCTTTAAATAATATTAATTAATAATAAATTGGGATTTGTCCGTGTTATGATATGTCAAAACAAATAAATGAAATGGTTTAATGTACTAAGTAGGATTTGTGAGTTTCCAGCCACATCTTTTGCTAGATATGTGTTCGTAAAGCATGACTTACTTTCTCCATAGTTTCATTCAACACAAATCTACCTAGATAGGACTTGTCTAAATCACTCGTGTTTTCCCCACAAAAACAGTAATTTCCGTGCTCAAATTGTAAGTGAACACGAAATGATCATAAAAGTTGATGTTCGACAAAATTAGAAAATCGTTTCGATAAGCACTCACAGTCCCGTGTTGATTCTAATTTCCGGAATATTAATCGTGTATGGAGCGTGTGATTTTTATTAAGTAAACTTGAATGGTTTTTTACTTATTGGTGTCAGCTTTCTTTGATTTTTTTTTTGTAGTTTAATTTATTTAATAGTGGTTTTATTTTAGATTCTGTTTCTTAGCAGTTTTTAATTAACGTTATTTCGTTTTGTTTTAGTAGCCACTTGTTACTTTCTCCTTCCACGTTTTTAAGACGTTCCTCAAAAAGTAAAAATCATAAAATAAGATGCAGCCTCAAAATAAGATTAACGATATATGTGCGTGTATCAAGATTTCGGAATCGTTCGTCTGCAGACGATACCACATCGCTGCGTGATGTTAATTTCCGCTTCAGTTGATTTATCTTATAGATGTGTTAATTGATCGTTACGACAGAATTGGTATTTTGGAGTATGTGCCTTAATTAAAATATATAATCATGCACATATTTTAATTAAGGCACATACGCCTCCGGTTTTTATTTTAATAAGGTAATTTTTAAGGTCGATGTCTTTTGAGCAATTGCACAATCGTGTGATAACTGCCATAAGGGGTTAGAAAAGGGATATAAGGTAGTTGGTAATCGTGACGAACTGCATTGAAATAGACGTTTGACTATCGTAGCTGTAGTGCTTACAAGCCAACGTAATGTCAAAATAATTGCCTCTATGTATAGAAAACGTTCATAGTTTTAAAAGTCAAATACTGTCTAATTTACAAAAGAAAGCTCTCTTGATCCCCTTATTCAAACCATTCAAATAATCTTAACGCTCTTAATAGAACCGAGCAGTTAAACAAACACTAGCCAAAATCTATTCACCGTCGAATAACGGTCGAAATTAGAACGTTCGAACGTCTGTTTGAATTCAAAAATAGAAGTTAGGAAGGCGTGCATGCACGCTTAACGCCCGTGGGCCGAAACAAGCGTTACTATTGGCCAGAGATGAGCCAATCACGGCTCGACGCTGGCCTAGGCGTGATGAGGTTTTCCGCACAAATTGTTTTAATGTTTGGGAAAAACTGCGCTAATACGATTCTTGTTAGAATTTGACACAGTTTTGGATTCTAATGTTTTCAGAGATTATATTTACGTGATGGGTATAGGAATGAGTTTATTAATGTTTAGCATTATTTTCAAGACTAATAAATTTTTACAAGATTTCCTCTTTATATCGAAAGTGGAAATCCCTTAAAAGTTTACTCATATTTTATTTTATAGCTGTAAATATTAAAAATATTTTCAGATGACTTGACCGAAATAATAGTAATGCAATTTTATTTATTTTATAAGTATACCTACCAAAGAATTTTCCTTAAAATATGCAACTCACCACCTGGACTCTACACCACCCTATGTAATTACAAATTGTATGAAATCGGTATTTATTTTTAAATTCCTGGGTTCATATTTCAAAACTGCCCTTCTCAAACCACAAAAAAGTCCAAAAGCGAATTACCCTAAAAACGTGACGGACAGTTTCCCGCCTATGCGCACAAAAAATTTACCAAATCTTTATCAAGTTTTGCCCTAATGCCCTCGAAGTGAACAATGGGGCACAAAAATACGAAACCCATGCATATTTGAACAATAACAATAGCACACCTGTTGGATTGCCATATATTTCGGTCACATCACAGTTTTTTGCTCATCTACAATTTTTGTATACCATTTCAATGATCAGGTATGATTTTTTAAAGATTGATTCTGATTTTGAAAAGGATTACGAAATAGGACTGATTGGAGAAGAGTGAGTGCTCGGTTTTTTTTGTCAAAGATGCAAGGATTATAAAAAAGTTGTCAGCCAAGTAGGTACTTAAAATGTAAAATATGTAAAATGCTCTTGAACACGTCCTACACAAAAAAAAAATTCCATGTGAATACTTAAATACATAATCAAAATAATTTTAGGAATGAAAATTGTGATTCTATTTCAAAACTACAATGCAAGAAAACCACTAATAAGTTTTATACTAAGGTGATTTGACCTTTTCCTTTTCGCTTTTTAACACGCTTTTTTTATATTTTCATTAGTGCGGATTTCACGAATGAAACTGAACGCGATCAGCACTTCTAAACCGCGTTCAATAGCTGTCAGTGTCAAAGTTGTTATGGAGTATTGACAGTGACAGCTCTTGAACGTGGTTTAGAAGTATTGAACACGTTCAGTTTCATTTGTGAAATTCGCCCTAGTTGATTTCGCTTTGCTGCAATACTTGATTGTGGTCAATGCACTCACAACACGTGTTACTTTCAAACAGTGTATGTTTACGTATATTAGTGATCCATTAATACACCAAGGGTCAAACCGCTCACCTTTACTCGTGATTAACTAATGATAAAGATGCTTAGTAAAAGATGGCTTCCTGTTAAGGTTACTGAGATCAGATGGTAATCGGTATGCATATAATTATTTGAAAATAGCTGTACCCACTGCGCTTACCTACTCGAGTCTTCTTGCCCCGGTCTAATTAAAATCGCTTCTTACTTTAAAAAATATTACCTACTCGATCTAATTTAAGTTCATCTTTAATTGCCCAAGACAGCAGTCATCTATAACTCTATCTAATGCAATCGCATAATCACTAGAAAAACTAGAAATATGACCTGCATTGTGAGACACATATTTAAGAATTTGCAGTCACTAATAACTTTAAAAAAGTATACACACACAATCAACATTTACGATCATATTATTACCATCATAAAGTCGTAATCATATTCAGCCTCCATAGTCTAACCAAAACAAAAAGGGCACGACCAAAAACCAAAAAGTTGCAAAAATATTAGCAAAAACTGGCAGTTAACTGACAGTCATAAACGTGCCATAAAATGAAAGACGAGGTGTGCTCGCACGAAAATTCAAAATTGGAAGGAAAGTGGTTATTTTAAATGCAAAAAGGTTGTTTAAAAAAAGGTTGTGTGTTACACCGTGGGAGAATGGGCAGGTGTGAGCTAGCGGGTACACTTGAGATCGTATGCGTACATTTTTTGCAACCCACTATATTGATTTTTAATTAATGCTCCTCGAATTAAGTTTTTTTTTTAAATAAAATTGTGCTGGTTTTGGGGTTTCGAGTTTTGATTGGGTAATTTTGTTTTTGATGGGTTATTTTGTGCGACAGGGAAGAAGGGGACTTTGATATAATTATGTTGGTGATTAAATATAAACATACCTACATGTATACATCGTAATGCCGTATTAGATGAAATTACGCGTTTAAATCAAGTAACACACGACAATGCCTAATAACAAGTTAGAAAATAAGTCGAGACAACTCTAAGTTACAAGTTAGTTCATTAGACAGAAAACTGAAGCTAACATGCCAATTTCCTAAAAAACACCAAACTTAACAACTACTCCTCCCCTCCTTTGTCTAGACTAAAGACATACCCCACTAATTAGGCCCAATGTAAAATAAAGCATAAAACAGACTCGACTTTCATAGTCCCGATGATTTGTCACAATATTGTCCCGTACTTACCGGTACCCATAAGCAACGGTTAACCGCTTCGCCATTTATATTTTTTATTTTTATTCTTCTACAACCTTCCCCAGACAGGTTTAGCAAGTTTTTTTAAAGCCTAAGAGGACCGTATGACTATTTTTTCCTCCATTTTTGTTTTCGTTTTAATGGTAACGGATCGGACTTAAAAATAGTACGTTAAACTTTTTATAACCGTTTAAGGATCAGTACGGTTTCTTATTTGTTTTGTTCAGATGGTTTATTTTAGGACTGTACTGGGAAGATGTATTTTTAACTTTGGAAAAAATGTATACAATACACGTGTTTGTGTTCTGTGTTTATTTTATTTAATGTGTATTATAGCAGTATCAGTTTTCAGTGATTTTTTGGAAAATTGGAAAATGTTTTTCTTTTTCTTTGTAGGTACCTAAATGACGCAATGAAACTGAGCATGCTTCATAAAAATGTGATTGGTTTTATTAAAGTATGAGTTAAGTAGGTGATACGTAGATTCCAATAGATTATGTCCACATCGAGAAGATTGAATAAAATCATGCACCTACGTGATACCTTACATCTTTTTATTGTAGAGAACTACTTAGACTGAATGATCAAAACATAACATTACTATCAACGGTCACGCGAATAATTAGATAACGACTGTTAAACTAAACGTAATAAATGAATAATATTCATGGGCACGTCATGTCACGCACATAAAAGCATTAGGGTCGCGCCACACAGATTTCGTCGCGTGACAAGATAAGCGTGCGTGTTTCTATCACTGTAAGCGACGCCCGCGCACCCGACCGCGCCCGACTTCACCCGAAGACGGCCGAACGCTGTCGTGGGAAAACGCGGCAGGTGTTACCGATCCGTAGCACTTCTTACTGAGTAAACATTCAGCGTATACAAAATTATAACCGCCTCGAAGCGTCTGAGTAAATGGAAAACATATTTTGTGTGCTTAATGATACTGCTTGCTTTTTTGGTGTGTTCGGTTATCAGACGACAATGTTTTTTGCGACGGTTTCGAGGGGCTCGTATGTTTCACGTTTTTATTTTAGTTAAATTTATTGAGGGATCCTTAATTGGTATGGTTAAATGAAGTGTGGTTAAGTGTGCGCGTGACCTTTCTGTTTACATTGTGATTCTGAAGTGGCTTCATGAATATAATGTGTACGTATATGAATGCGTCGTTTATTTATGCATTTGCGAAACTGTGACCTATCTCGTTGGTATACATTAATGTGAATCGCATTATTTGTTTGTAAGTATCGTTTTTCTGGAGAAGAATAACTGCCACAATAAAGCTTATAGATTATTTGTTTGTGCGATTTTAAATGGTAACAGAAAACATTGCTTTTTGTGCTGCCTTTTAAGGGATTATATTTTAATGAGATATAGGTAGGTATGTTTATTTTAGGATTAATAAATATTTACCGAAGATCAACTGGATTTGTTTTTTTTTTCCCTTGTTAAAGAAAAGCAAAACACCGTGCTTGATAAATGCCGAAAAAGCTATCAGCTGTAACTTTTTTCTTATTAACAAACCTCGGAGTCAGAAAGCTTTCAAGGAATACTGTATAATAGGTACTGTTGACTTATTTGATTAAAAACTTTAACCTTTAAGTTGGATTAAGTACAGTTCCTGATTTTATTACCTTTTCTAATCAGAAACAAAACTTACTCATTAAAAAAAAGTCTGAATGTAGATGTCGCAGCCGAATTGTATAATACGGCGTAATACATAACGTCTAGCCGAAACACATAAAGGCGCTTTTTCTATTACGGCTGATTGATTTTTAGCTGGATTGTCATTGCGTTACGTTTTACAACTACCTACGTGTAGACGTATTGCAGAATGACTTATCTGCAGTCACAATAAGCGTTTGGTGTGGCTTCTAATGCCGAATCGGTCGCAATAACTATGGTAGGGCACTCTGACCAATTATTTATGTTATGTTTGGTTAGAACTGTCACCAACCACGCGCGAGCCGAGCGAGCGGTGCTGCGGAAGCGGCCGACGAGCGCTACCTCTAAGTTGGTCGCAGTTGCTTGGCTATTTAGTATTTTTAGGACTGACTTTCATAAAACTCTGAATACTTTATATTAAAATTGTCCAATCATTGTTTTCGCTCTAGTTAGGTTCATATTCACTCATATTACTAGTTTTATTTACTTTTGTTTCGGACGCCATTATTTTTGTCATGACACATAGGTAGAGCCACGAGCGTCAAAATTTAGAACTAAAATCTACAATCTGACGTTTCATTTCACGCTGTTTTACGTAACGTCTAATCGTTTCGTGCATTGATAAACGCAAAACGTTTAAACAATCTGGCGTGAAGTTCAGTTATTATGTAAAACCGCTAAACGTTGTTCAGTTGTTTTACCTACATCACGACGCTGTTTTGTAAAACAACTAGCCGTTTTGTAAAAAAAACGGAATCTACAATCCGTCTGCGACATAGACATACCTACCTGAAAAA
The DNA here is from genome assembly GCA_947568875.1 of Fissipunctia ypsillon. NCBI lineage: Eukaryota > Metazoa > Arthropoda > Insecta > Lepidoptera > Noctuidae > Fissipunctia > Fissipunctia ypsillon. The sequence goes on along the minus strand of OX387660.1, from coordinate 15,785,169 downwards.
ATGTCCCTAAAATATCTACTAGTTCATTCCTGGAAAAATGAATGTTCCGGAGATAGAAACATGATATTTACAGCAAGAATCACGCAAGTACCTACTATGAAACATGCCAATACAGAGCCCTTAATTACTCAAAGCAATTACGTTCAGCCTTCAGGTGTCGTGTAATTGGCTAATATTATTGTACCTACTTAAATTAAACACGTAGTTCTGCCGTACTTAATGACTTATCATTGATTGTAAGTAGGAGGATGTTAATGAGAATTAATATTGGACATACATTGTAGTGTCGGCAATCTTGAGAAGACGGGGAATGCAGATGATTGAAAATGATCATATTGACAAAATAATATGTGTACCTACTTACCTATGTTATTTTTTGACGCAGAGGTATTATTTAAATACAGTTGTTAAGTCTTAAATATTTATGTTTTCAGGAATATATTTATAAAGGCTTTAGTTCAAAAGCTCATGGGGAAAATGTGGGTAACGATACTTGAACGCGAAACGAACTCGTAGTGCCATTGTTGTGGACCCATTCTTATTTCAAGCATATAAGGATAAGTTGAAAAGGTCAATAGTAACAGGCAGAATTTAATACAACTTAGAAATTATTGGTATAATAATTTGCTCTCCTTGATTCTGCTCTTGGACCTTCTCAAGGCTCTCCTAGATACTGAAGACACCAGTGGTGCAGCTACAATTATCATTAGAGGGAAGCCGAAGAAAAAATTGTTCAGTTCTCATAAACTCAGACAAAAACCTGTATGTTATTAATCTTATGATGTATTAAACTAGTATTAAATATACTTATGTAATGTGTTGTGATACACAGTTACACACACAGGTGTACCATATTATTTGGCAATAGTAAACTTTAAGGAGAGTGGTTGGTCCAAAGGGAAGCCAATAGGAATCGGGTTGTATGAAGGCTTCGCCCCTGGAAGACACTTTAATAAACATAAGTCCTCAACCGATCATTACAACACGAGAAACCAATTACGAAGAAACATCCAACTTACAGAGAAGTGATATTTTCAAAATACTACATAATGACCTAAATGCTGGCCATTATGAGACACACCCCATAATATGACCAAGTGTTTAAAATTGTTGCCTAGGAACGCAAATGGTATAGAAAAATGGGCCTCGCAATGCAATTTCAGTCCTTAAACTGGATATTTTATTTTAGCAATAAATGTAATTACTGTCATATTTTAGGGTTCTTTGTGTCGAGTCGTAAATCGATTGAATGACTCGCAGTAAAATATGCAACAGTACATTGTGTATGGGCCGGTATAATTGACATTCATAAAAATACTTTATTGATATCTGAAAGCATTGTATTGGAATCGTCTTGGAATGTGGAGTGTTAAAGTTGTTATAACAGAAATACCAGTCTATCATTAAATTAATTAACAATCAGTTGCCAATTTTGTAACATCACGCCTAGTTTTCCCCGAAGGGTTAGGCAGAGGTGTACCTATAGTACACCCACATTTCGCCAGTTATGTTTAAGTCCCATGTAATAGGGGGCGAGCCTATTGCCATCTACCGGGCACAAATCCAGATTGCTACTGAGAAATTCCAGATAGAAAAACCCAATAACACTTTGCCCGACCTGGGAATCGAACCCAGGACCTCATGCTCAGTAGCGCTTGCGATCACTAGACCAACGAGGCAGTCATTTTTGTAGTTGGTATTAATAATAGTTTTTCTTTTACTTCATTATCATGGTGAAAAAATTATTTTGGCACTTTTAAGGACACTTGCAGCTAGGTATATAATAGCAGACAAAACAATAAAACTTCTATTGTATCTCGTTTATCGCGCGTAATCTTGTTAACTTTTAAGTATCAATTAGTAGAACTTATTATAGCTTAGATTTTATCACTAAACGACTAACACTACTGAGTTAAAGAATACCATTGTACCTACATAACATAACATGACGCCTTGTTTCCTCGAAGGGTTGGGATAGGTGTACCTATAGTACACCCACATTTCGCCAGTTTTGTTTAGGTCCCATGTAAAAGGGGGCGAGCCTATTTCCATCAACCGGGCACAAATCCAGACTCCAGGCTGCTACTGATAATTTTTATTTTTTTATTTATTTATTTATTTATTTATCTCAACCAACTGTGGATCATATAATTTAAACTACCTACATTACAAAAATTATTAATTATTCAAATTCAAGGATTACTTAAAAATTTGAAATGATAAATTCGAGATAGAAAAACCCAATAACACTTTGCCCGACCTGAGAATCAAACCCAGGACCTCATGCTCAGCAATAGCGCGTGCGACCATTAGACCAACGAGGCAGTCCACGAATACCATTCTAGTTCTTCAAATAAGTATAAATAACTATGGTTAATAACGTAGATGTGTGTCATTTAATCTCTTTCTACGAATTACCGCGATATATTAAAGCGACACGTGAACCAATCTCCAGCTAAAAACACGATCTATCTAGTCGATAAAACTTAAGTTCAACATTAATAATTAAGTACATAGTTAACAAGTAAATGGAGATGCATCTGTACCAATTACAAAGACGGATTGATGACGCCGAGCGAGCGCTGTTATCGTTAATCACTACGGAACCATTTAACCTAATGCGAGTTCGGACTTCGTAGAAACTGGTGTAGAGTGGGCGTTTCTTATTTTCTAAGAATTCTCGCCTCCGTCTCTGTTATTATGACAAGAATATTTTTTATATTTATTTCGATTGCATGCTGTGTCTGTTTTTAATTATTTGTCTGACCTTAATTATGTTTTGCATAGGTTTCTACGATAATTTCATAAATTAACCGATAATTTTAATTTTTAGGAAAAAACTGTTTCAGTTTTCCGTAGCTTGCTGACCAGTAAGTTTTATCCCTTAATTAAAGACAAAGACATATTGTTAAACATTACATATGAAAAGTGTAGTTATCTTATAACAATGTAGTCTGATGTAGAAAGGGTAAGGTAGAGCAGGAAACAAAATTAATAAATGCCTTCACAGCAACCTTCAGAATCATGGCCAACAAGGGCCACAAACAGTAGCCCAAGTACGACAAGCGACGCGATGATTACAGCCTCGGGTGTGCCCCAACACATAATTACACCCAGCAAGTTATTACCTTTAAGAAAATCATATAAACACTAGGGGGATATACTTTAAGACTAGGTCCTGCACCTGGCCACATAGAAGCTATAGTGTGGGAAGAAAGCTTCAAAGAAAACAATGAAATTTCCGTCAAAACACATTTTTTAGAGGGAAAACTCTTCCTATCTTTAATCAATAACAATGATACACCAAACAGTGGTTCAATTACGACAAGACGCGATGATTACCTACAGCCTCAGGAGTGATCCAACACATAATTACGTTTAAGGAACTCATATGAATTACCTACTCAAACTCAAAGCATTTATTTCAATTAAACCAATTACAGGCACTTTTGAATTGTCAAAGAGTCGGTCAGTTAGTCAGAAAATTGAAGCTAGTCGCCCATTCCAAAACGTAGATCTCTATGGAGAAGAATGGGCAAGAAACTCCATGGACACTCTACTACCACTAGTGTCCACCCCTTTTTTATGGGAAATCATCAAATGACTTCTCCCGCTCTGGGCGGAGCGGGAGGGCGTGTCAGACTTTTACTGACTAAAACCCACCCGTGTTCCTTCAGTTGCCTGTGCCGGGGCCACGGTAACTCTTTCGAACAGTGTCCACCCCTAGCACCCAATTCTGAGAGTATGGGGACATTTTCTCAATATTACCGGCCGGTCCGCACAAAAATAAAGCATATTGATTACTGTCAAAAACCGCCGCTTTAAAGAGAAAACTTTTCCTATCTTCAACCAATAATAAGATACGTCAAGTAATTCGAAACAGTAGCTCAAGTACGACAAACGTCGAGATGATTACAGCCTCAGGGGTGAGGGTGACCCAGTACCTACATAATTACATTAAAGGAACTCTTTCATAATTATTAACCACTGGGTATCAAATTACACCTAATTCTGACAGCATGGGGACATTTTCTCAATATTACCGGCCGGGCATCACAAAAATAAAGCATATTAGGTACTGTCAAACACCGGCTCTTCTGAACAAATAAATAAAATTGAAGTGTCTGTTTGTAATGTCAAAATAACAACTTTTTACTAAATATATAAGAAAGTATAAACGGTACTTATATAAGAAAAAAGCAATTTTTAACATTTTTGTTTATCTGTCTGTCTGTTTGTTCCGGCTAATCTCCGAAACGGCTTGACCGATTTTGACGAAACTTTCGCTGGCAGATAGTTGATGTTACGGCGGGTAAGTTAGGCTACTTTTATTTTAGAAAAATAATTAGGGTTCTGCGCAAAAAAAAATTAAAACCCATGAAATTATGAACAAAAAAGTCGTATTTGAAAAATTCTTTTTGAATTTGCTAGGCCAATTCTAGGGGATAGTTATAGGCTATTTAACATCATGCTACGACCCTTAGGGGCCGAGCAAAAAGAAAAATGTCAGAAGAAGAAAAGTAGATAATAGCGCGGGTGGGCGATTCAACGCGTCGGATGGCGACGGGTCGCGGGACGAGGGAGTTTTATTAAAATGTGGCTGTTATTTTAGTATATTATGTATCTTACGACATCCACGCGAACGAAGTCGCGGGGCACAGCTAGTTTAAAAATAAAACTTTTCCGCCGATAATACGATATCTCAAGTCACTCTCAACAATAGCTCAAGTACAACAAGACGCGATGGTTATAGCCCCAGGACTGCCCCAACTCGTAAGTACTTACGTTTAAGGAACTCATTCATAATATTATGCCTAACAACTGCAGACCAGCATTACTAACCAAACTTTGAGACTTAAAAAATCCATCAAAGAACAACCCCTTTTAGAAAACCTTCCATAACCTGCTCAACCGATAATAATGACAAGCCAAACAGTAGCTCAAGAACGACAAGAGGCGATGATTACAGCCTCAGGGCTGCCCCAACATTAACGTAATTACGTTTAAGGAACTCATTCGTAATTACAACTAAGTAGGTACTTCCTTGGGGAAAGTTTCTCGTCGCAAAAATATGAATATAACACATTATCATTTCACACTTCATTTAATGCATATTGCTGCTTCTCTTATGAAACCAAAGTGTCTTAGAAATACATTTTCTTTCCCCCAAAAGCCGTATTTTTTAAAACAAAACCTTTTCCTGTCTTCAACCAATAATAAGATACGTCAAGTGACTCCAAACAGCAAAGCACAACTCGGCTCAAGTACGACAAGACGCGATGATTACAGCCTCAAGGCTGCCCCAACACGTAATTACATATAAGGAACTCGTTTATAAACATAACCACCGCGGAAAAACACCCTTTGCTATGTAACTATGAATTTGACAAAATGGAGACATTTCTTCTAATCCTGCGAGACTTACAAAACTAAACCTCTGAAAAATTGGTACAGTTTCGCAAAAGATCCTTTTTTAAAGAGAAAACTCTTCCTTTATTTAATCAGTAATAATAACATGCAAAAGTAGCTCAAGTGCGACAAGACGCGATGATTACTGCCCCAGGGCTGCCCCAACACATAATTAAGTATGTATAGGGAGCTTATTCTACTTATGACCACAGCGTAAAAATACCCTGCGCTCTACTAAAATCTGATAAAATAACGACATTTGACTTATGTTTTCAAGAAATCCTTCAATATTTTTGTACCTCTTAAACATAACTTTTAATTATTTTGTTCGAATGGAAACCCACTTTTTAAAGAGGAAATCTATTCTATCCGCAGCCTCTGCAGCCAATAATAAGGTTACGTCAAACAGTAGCTCCAGTACGACGAGATGATTACAGCCCCAGGGCTGCCCCAACACATAAATTACGTTTAAGGAACACGTCCATACTTCTTAATATATAATCACTGAAGGAAAATGTCACTTCGCCTCGGGACATGAGTTTAATGGAGATCTGTTATCAATTACCGTGGAGTTTCAATGTCGTTCAATGGGAAAATTGAGATGAAATTTAAGTTATAGGGGAATTAGCGGGATTTGCTTAATGAGCTCTGTAGGTATTTAGTAATTCATCACCATTATCTGTCCTTATCTTATTTGGGGTCGGCAAAATATGTCTTATTCTTCCACATATTAGCCGTCATCTAGGTAGTCACCCCCTTTCTAGCTTTCACACAGTCCATCCATCGTTTATTAGGTCTTCCCCTCCTCTTATTGCCATCGACATTCATACTCAAAACTTTCCTCACGATCTCTCTAGATAATACACTTATAACGTCTAATGATTGCCTACCTCTTTCTGAAGCTTAGATGTAAGGAGTAAGCATTTAGCAAGTTACGTCTGAAAAATACTGAAATCACAACAGAAAAATCTCTGTTCCAGACACCTATTGGAAGATGGAAAGAAAAATAGGATTATTTGTCACAGAAACACGGGCATATAAAAAATAAGAGAAATCAGAAAAATAAAACAGAATAGATCTACATCATATTCACGAGCACAAAACAGAAATAGTCGGCAGCTGCACGTCATAACTGTGACAAGAAGGCTTCTACTCAAATGCTGTGTTATGCTCCCATAGCACAGCGCTGATTTTCAGTGGTCATCCGAAAAAGGCGGAAACTTCTTCTTTATTAAGCCGATCTAATTTCTTACAAAGTATCTTCTAGGGACAAAGTTTGGTATGAATAAATCAAGCAAGTAATTAAATTAACTGATCACATTTGCATTTTTCTATTTAACAGCTTTGACTTATCCCTCGTGTAGGCAATTGATGCATGAGATTAGTTATAAATTAATTATGTTAACTACATACATCGCTTCTACTACCTCGTTGGTCTAGTGGTCGCAAGCGCTACTGCTGAGCCTAAGTCCTGGGTTCGATTCCCAGGTTGGGCAAAGTGTTATTGGGTTTTTCCACCAGTGATTTTTCAGTAGCAGCCCGGGGTTTGGGACTTAAACATAACTGGTGAAATGTGGGCTGTTTATATAAAATAGGTACACCTCTGACCTGACCTAACCCTTCAGGGATTACCGGCTATCGATTATCGCTTCTAGAAAAATGAAAATTATGATTTTCTTGTCTAGAGTGGGTGAATAATTACATAATATCGTCATGTACTACCACTGATGACAATACCACTAATTATTAATCATATCTAAAGATTAACAACCGTTATTTATTTATTTATTTATTTATTATTAAATTATGTTTCTTTTCCACGTATGCTATAACAGGTATAACTGCTCTGAGACTACTAATAAAATATGCTACTGTGTCCCAAGAACTGTTATTAGACGAGAGGTGCGCACACGTCCTCTTTTTGCTGTGTCCCATTGCCGCACCAATGCTGGTCTACGTCGCTTGTGCAAAAACTATAATGATTTTTGTTCAGAAACTACAGAATTAGATTTATTCTCAGTGTCAGCAAATAGATTTCGTTCTGCTTTGTTAAAGAAACTTAAGGATTCCGATATTATTTGAACAGTCTTGTAGTTTTACTCGCATAGATTGTTCATTAGTAAAGTTATATGAATTGTATATGCCGTGGATAACGGTGTGAGTTTCACATTTATATAATATCTTTATTTATATTGTTTGCGCAGATATAATGTGTTACTGTTTGTTTGTCCCAAATAAATAAATAAATAAATAAACCGTTATAACGTCTAATTCAACCCTCATTAATCCTTAAACACTCATTACAAATATCAACCCTTTAAAAATTACAACAAAGAACAATTACCCCATTTAGGAGAGGCAAAAAGTGTCATAATAATAACAATTACTTATCGTGTTATGGGTGGCATCAACGGACATAGAGCACGGGCCGGAACGGTCGCGTACCGGTGCGGAACAGGTACCGGAACAAGTGCGGAAAGGTCAGCGGTGAATACCGATTGTTATCGAATGAGTGGCATGGCAACGACTTTCACGTTACTTTGTGAAGGACGAATGTTGATATAGGTATTGATTTGTGTTTGAGAAAAACAAAAGACTACCTTGGAATCAAAACAGATTTGAAGGTAGTCTTTTGTTTTTCTTTTTCAAGTTGCGTTTGGTGTACCTTTTTTTTTTTGTTTAGTTATTCGAGATGTATCGTAGTTGTATGGAAATAGTGACCTGTGGTGTGATGGTGTTATAATTGTAATGTTTTAATAACATTGTTTGGATGTGAATTCAATTCGTTGATGTCAGAATTTTCGTAATTCTGTGAAGAAGAAGGCAGAGTAGTGATAAGATTTTGTGATAAACAGTAATTTTTTCTCGTGATTAATATAACGATGACTCCTCCCACCAGATCGTTCATGGAGCAGCCAATCACTTAGCTTATCAAATAGGGTGGTTTATTTACAGACGAGGGCAACGTGTCGGGTGAAGTTGTGATAAGATTAGAAGCATATCAGCAAGTTTTGTACGAGTTGAACTTGAACGAGGGATAAGGGAAAACAAGTTTACAGATCACTCGATACGCTAGAGGCAATTAACTGATTACACTGATAACATCGAAAGCAATCTGGTCTTGCAACCATCTATGTATAGGGAGGTTTTGTTTGAACACGCACAGCACGATATTTTTTTTCCAGTGCATGAAACAAGTTAACAGAAACTGGAATCTTACTGATGATGTATTAATAAATTGTATGGAATTGAATTTGCTTAATTGCACTAAATGACTCCTGAATTCACGAGACGCTGTTCAAGAATGGGGTTATTACAGCCACAAAGTATACAAACTGGACACCGACAAAAACCATTAAATGAGTTTTCTATAACACGAAATTATTGACGCAATCGATTAACTCGGAGAAATCTTCATCGACACACCCCCGTCCCGATCGCATCGGCTTCGGTATCATTAAGATAAAATTAATTGGGCTCCACCGGCTTCCGCGTCCTCGTCGAGATGAAAAAACTGGGCACACGTGGTCACTACCGTTCATTTACGAACGCGAATTATGCGTAGTACGGCAGGTGGCAGGTGGCGAGAGCATGGGAACCCGGGGTTGAGGCGAGTTCCCACGGCCGCGTCATTCACCACACCACACCTGCGCCCCTTAACGGGGATGCTACACACACGCCCGCCACGCGAAGGAAAGCGCCGATTAGAAGTGCCACACGTGTGTGCGCGCGCGCGTACGTGGCTCACGCGTGCAGCGCGTCTGTGTGCGCGCAGCTCGAGTTACAGGATTTATTCAAGTAAGTGCCCGTAGAAGGGCTGTTTACGTTTCTACGTCGTTCGCGCGTTTGTGTTTTAACAGGTTGCGTATGTGTGGGTCGGCGTTTGATTTATTCGCTTATATTAGCTTTATGATAACGACGGTCGTGTTACATTTTCTTTTGCTCCTGTAATTTATTTTTATAGAGTGATCTGTATGATAAGTACCCGCACAATGTTTTTTTTTAAATTTCAATACAATCAACGGAGGCTGTCACATAAAATCTTCAGCGTAAGACAATCTTACGCTATAGATGTGCTGATGGTAGAGAAGAAGTCATTATGCAAATGTAATTTTCCTTGAAAGTCTTGTCCCATTATGCTTTTATATCAACTTAATGACAGTTTTCGTATACGTAGTGGAGGTTTTACAATTTACACCTTAAAGCTTAAATAAGCCAATACCTATTCAGTGAATACCTAATCATATCATTGATAACTTTATGGCATTTATTCATGAACCATTCAATAATACTTAATTAAATTTAAGCGTAGGTATTATGACGACTTAAAAAAGTGTCAACGTCCTAGATGAGATATCATCGGTATTTTATTGACGTCCGTTTTATTAATAACCAATATAGATTTGGAGGCTTATCATAGTTACCATAGATAGGCATGCATACAAATGGGTGCCCTTCGGTTGACAATGGGGTATGCGATCTAAATGAACGGCGTGCGTTGGATCATGATCGCCCTTAGTAACTACTAATATGAAAGCGTGTAGGCGCGTGTATTGTTGCTGACAAACATCGAAAATAGGAAAGCAAGAAATCGTCTATTTGTTTTGAAAGCTGTATTTGAATACCTCACTTCCTGTGGTAAAATTATTAAAGACTACCTGTCAAAAGGAAATGATTATAAAACGCATACGTATCAATATTAAGTCTCACTGTAAAGAACATTATCAAGCTTTAGAAAACTTTAGGTGGCTTCAGGACTCCTCAGGTTACAAAAAAAAAAACTGCCAAAGAATAGTTAAAGTTCAAATTCACAAACCACTTTAACATTATTTTTTTTCTCGCCTTTTAACAATACTCCAGCTCCACAGCAGCACAACAACAATAAAATTAACCCATATCTTGCCCGCTGCTCTATTGTCACGACGCACGCAAAGGGATGCGTGGCGTGCGCACACGCAGGCTTTAACCACGTGAGCACTTAATTTACCTACGTTCTTCAAGATCGTGCGTGATTCAGTTGTAGTAAGTATAGTATTGTTATTGTAAGTGTGGGCGAATTATAATATTGTTTTACAGATTAAAACGTGTCTTGTGTATGAGGTAATTATTGTAAATACATATGTAGTTATTTGCAGAGCAGTACGTACCAAAGTAAATGAACAATACCCATGTTTAACTACATTTTGCACTGCTTTGGATACCTCCAAACGAATGATATCGAAATTACATTTCAGATACTTACGATTCCCCTTAATATTGTTGTTTACGGTACAATCAAAGTAAAAAAAGTCCTCAAAAAATGAAATACCTAATGATTTGAAGAAAATGCTTTTGAGGGACGCAAAAATCGCATCTCCCCTCCAATTTTACAGTAAGAAAAAAATGTTCACAGTTTTCATAAAACGAAACCGGTTTTTCTAGACATTTTCCCAATTTCCCTACACCCAACCATTACAACAACACATCACCAATGACAGCCCGCATCGTCTTTGGAATGCCATTGTGACAACGCGTGTCTTGCGCGGGCGCAGCGCACTTATCAGCCAACGTGATTGTTTTATTGACGCCTCTGCCGTTTGAATAATTATAGCCCATAATGGTGTAACGAATCGTATTGTTTTGGTAAATAATGGTTATGAGGGGCATAGAATTATGGGCGGCTTGGAAAAGAAAAGAATATGCCTATTGTATGTTGAGTTGTGTGAGTGGAAGTCTTATTGCAAATGGTAATTTTCATATAGAAAAACCATAGCGAGAAACTGAATATTTTTATGATTTCTGTTTTTAGCATATCTTTATATGGCAGAGTCATTGTTTTATAGAGAGCTAGCTGTACCCCGCGACTTCGTTCGCGTGGACGTCGTAAGATACACAATACTAAAATAACAGCCACATTTTAATAAAACTCCCTCGTCCCCTGACCCGTAGTGTTGCATCGCCCGCTCACGCTGTTACTTCTGTTTTCTTTTTGCTCTGCTCCTAAGGATCATAGCGTGATGTTAAATAACCTATAACTATCCGCGAGAATTGGGCTACCAAATGCGAAAAGAATTTTTGAAATCCGACTTTTTGTTCACAATTTCATGACTTCTAATTTTTTTTGCGCGGAACTCTAATTATTTATTTTTTTCAAATAAAAGTAGCCTAAGTTACTCCTCGTAACATCAGATATCTGCGAGTGAAAGTCAAAATCGGTCTAGCCATTTCGGAGTTTAGCCGGAACAAACAGACAGACAGACAAAAATGTTTAAAATTGTTTTTTTGTTATAAGTACCGTATGTACTTTCATATGCATTTAGAAAAAAAAGTTGTTATCTTGACATTACAAACAGACACTTCAATTTTATTTATTTATATAGATGATTCCGTCATCAATAAAATGTGCATTAGATTTCATCTTAATCATTTTCTACAGAAAAGTTACAAAAGTTTGAGAAGAAAATTGTTACATTATTTATAATAAACCCTAAAAACACAACCAATCTGATACCACCATACCACTTTAAAAGTGCACTGGAATGTCCTCAACATGGTCGCTGATCCGCAATAAAGCACACAATTAACATCAAGCATCACTCTTCATCAAACAAGACAATAAACCCACACTATCACGCAATAACGACACCAAATCCCTTAAACTAAGTCAACAGTACCCTGGCGTGTGTTATCCACACTTTATACACACACCCACACACACTCACCAACACACACCCACACAATACATATTCATAAATACCATTGTACCCCTGATACATACAAAGTTCCATTTTGTAACCCTACCCCGAGGAGAAGGGGCAAAAAGTGAACACTTATTTTAAAAAGCCATCGCTGCACGTGGTCGGGTTGTGGTCGAAGGCTGTTTTTTTCTTTTAACGAAAGTATTACGTTGTGAAATTCTTCAGTAGAGTGGAGGATATCTGTTACCCTTTAGGTTTTGAGTTGAACTGGATTTTGTTCATTTCAAAATAAACTACCATGGATTTGCCTTGGTAGTTTATTTTGAAATTTTTTGACAGACATAGCACTCTGACTGATCTGGTAGATATCTGGGTAATCTACTCTTTTAATAAGCCATTTGTATATACATATAACACGGGAAAAAATATCAGAGTTTGGAAATAGAGAAAAATTAACATAAGAAAATGTGTTGATTTATATTATAATTCTTATCACTATGAGAATTCCCAACCTCGAATGAGTCCAATTGGAAAAAAAATACATTTTCAGTATTCTAATTAAATGTTAGAAAATTTTGTTTATGATTATTGTTTATAACTTCGCCAGTCATTATTTTATTATTGATTTGATGACATTAGCGAGAAACCAAGAAAATATTTATTTGCCCAATCACAGGTTTAGCTTTGAGACCCTTAATATAAAATTAAGAACTGTAAAAACTCATAACAATAAAGTGGCAGGACCACTATATTTGGCTAATTAGCTCAATTTATAGCACTGTATGTATTAGAAGATGTCTTAATTAAAGCTAACAAACATTTTAAGTATCAAAGTTACATAAAATCTTTGGTTAAAGCTAATAAAAACCTTTTAAGGTTTGAATTTTGTGCATTTAATATCCTTTAACAAGTACTTACTTGTATAGTTTTATTAAAAACATGTCTTTTTTCGGTGGTAAAATTAAAAAAAAACTGGCTTAAACACACCTTACGAGCGAGTTGGATATAAACATAGTTTTCCAGACAAATATTTTCTGTTTACCTAATGTGTAGAAAGGACATTGTTAAAAATGGCCTATGAATCAACACGTATGGACCCTTTACAGTAATTACTAGTTTTTTTATATAATTTTCATTACAATTATTACAATAGAACAGACACTTCAGAATTTTGAAAACATTTAAAAAAGTAATTCATTTCGGTCTTATTCCTCGGTGCTATTATTTTTCGTTTCAATTTGACGTTTTGAATTGGCAAAGAGCATTGTAGCTCATACACCCGTCTGTACGCAGCGGTATAGTGTGCACCGTAATTACAAAACTCAGCACTCTCAGCGCTGTGTGAACCGAGCAACATTGACATGTCAGTGTCATCATTGACAGATGACAGTTTGACTTTTGGGTAAACAAGCGAGATTTTTTATTCGTAGTAAAATGCAATACTAAGGTACTCCTAAGTCACACAAAAACGAAACAGTCCGTAGCCCTAATCTAGTCATAACTACAAATAAATAAGTATAAAGAAAAGATAGTTCTGACTACCTAATATTATGTAATGAAACGTTTAAAAATAAAATCCAATGTATTTTCACTAATAAACGCTAAGTTAGTATGTTTCTATTGGCCTAATATAACCTCAAAACCCGAAAGTGTTTTGGATTTTTTACAATGCTCAGAAGTGTCCGTGATTTTAATTTAGTTTCAATTGATTATAAGCATATTTAGATCACAGAAAGTAAATTCACCTCTCTGTTGCTTCTTAGGCGGACGACTTATGGACGCCGAAAATGTCCTTTAGAAGCGAGTGCAAAAATGCATCAAACCAAATTCGTTCACCGATGTTAAAGGCATAAAACTACTATCGCATCCGTTCGCAATACACAAGTTAAATTATTAACCCATTAGAGTACATCATGTATGCGCACTTAAAACTAACTACCACCTCTCAGATATTGGTTAAAAATAATTTTATCAACACAAAATAAATATTTAATTTTATTAACCATTAAATAAGTTGAATAATGTTGCTTTTGCTATATTTTAAGTGATAGCCCGATTGTTTTTTTTTTATATTATTAAAGTGTGGCAATTAAAAGAGAGCATTTAATTTTTATATTTAAATTTACTTTTTCATTTTAATTTCAGTGTCGGCACTAAAACGTCAACCAGTTTAACGCTAGTCTCGTAAAAATTGTTTTTAGTGCAGAACGTCGCACTTTTCTTAGTGTTATTAAAACAGGCTAATAATGTTAATAAAATACGATAATGTTCATACTATAACGATTCAATATTTAATGTTTGTTTACAGTCTCGTGTAATAACAAAGATGAGAATGTCTTCATCCGTTGTTTAATTGAAAAATACAGCCTAATAGCCTACAGTTAAAAGTTTTTAAATTATAATAAAAAATGAATGAAAGATGATGAATGTCTTGTTTGTGTGTATGTATGCCATTTTTTCGTATTTTTTTTTTGTATTATCTCATTATTTTTTAAATTATGTTTTAATGGATCATAACATAAACATAAACACACATCACGCCTTGTTTCCCCGAAGGGTTAGGCAGAGGTATACCTACCTATAGTACACCCACATTTCGCCAGTTATGTTTAGGTCCCATGTAATAGGGGGTGAGCCTATTGCCATCTACCGAGCACAAATCCAGTCTCCGGGCTACTACTGAGAAATTCCAGATAGAAAAACCCAATAACACTTTGCCCGACCTGGGAATCGAACCCAGGACCTCAATGTCCAATGACTTCCTCCTTAATGGATCATGTGGTCTGCAATAAAGATTTTTATTTGTAATGTCGAGAATCTCAAAAGTTTGCATTCACACAGAATCTTATCAGACTTATTGGAAATGCCTGCCTAGTAATGTGGAAAGAAAATTCGCTTCTAATGTAAAATTTCTTTCTTATAATTTAAAAACACTTTAAAACAATGTACAAACATAACAACATTTAAATTAATAAAAAATTCGTTACAGGACATATGCCTAATTAAAAATACCTGTATCAAAAACCATAGATATTACATTCCACGCACATATCTACACATTTATATTTTACTGTATGTAAGTCCCACTCTTAAAATACCTTTCGCCTTCAATGTTAGAGACCATTACAATAATAACAAAAACATTTCAAATAAAAGAAAACATCAAACAACGGATTCCGTGACAAAATGACACCGATTAACAAAATGTCTCGTGATTTTAAATACGTTTCCTATTACAAAATGTTTTTGGGTAATCCAATTTGCATATTATATGCATGGTATCCGGACTATTCGGTCGTGAGATAATATCAAAGTATTAATAAAATAATCAGTAGCATTTTGAACGCGCGATCTATTATGTAAAATGCCTATTCAAATAGATAACCATCTCAGTGAAAATATTTTTAGTATTTTGTATGGGTAGGTAAGTAGAATCTGTTGGAATCTGAATTGTATTGTAAATGGTTGAATTATGCATTTTAGTATGATTATAAACGTATTTATTGGTAGTCGTAGTACGCAACAACGCATTTTTCAAAAAAAAAAGTCTAAATAAAAGATAATATACCGACAACTTTTTCTTTAAAAAAATCAACAGAGTAAATAATTAAAGAAAAGCATCCCGATTGTTCGAACAAATCATCACTCTTTTAAAATTGGTCACTTAAAAAACTAAACATGAAAGTTTTATATGTTAAAGCATCCCGATTGTTCGAACAAATCATCACTCTTTTAAAATTGGTCACTTAAAAAACTAAACATGAAAGTTTTATATGTTATTATTATGAACATTAAAAATTAAAATATCTTATTTCGAGCAAAGAAACACGTAAGTATAATTTTAATCAAAATAGATCAAAACAGAGGAACGAGTGGTGCCATACTAAATTACAGTGACAATCGAAACTATAGCTGACTGCAAGATAAATATTAATTCAAACTAGATCATATCTGTTATTATCTTAGCAAAGGTCTACGAGATTTGGGTCTACGAAAGTGCTACGAACTCGTAGCACGCGTAGACTAATATTATAACGAACATTTTTTTTGTGTTTGTAATCATTCTGATTAGTTTTCCTTATTAACATCTAGTTTTAAAAAGTGTTAAGGTATGTAATGAGGCCTCTATATAAGTAGCTTATTTGAACTGTGTTTGAAACTATTCCCCAGTCAACAAGTTTTGTAACCAAAAGTTTGTAAATCCAAAAAACCCATTTTTTCCGTAACTTCTTCCAAGTATATGACTGGTTTCTAAACGCGACAATATCGAACGTGCACATTTAACCATCACACACAATAAACGCTACCTTTAACGGTCTTTCCATTCACACGGCGCCGCGCCGGCGCAAATTGTGTTCAGTTCCGTAAGTAGGCTAGACATGCAATTTGAAAGAAACATTGTTGATTGTACTGAGAACTGTTGAAGAACATTATAAAAATCTGAAAAACAGCCGGAATGCCTCCCTGAAATCGTTTTCGTACCCTAAAAACCATAATCTAAAAATATCTGAATTTTATACGCACACACCCGAGTGTAAAAGTTTGCTATGAATACTTATATATCTAGATATTGAGGTGGCCCTAAGCCATCCCCAAAGCCGTCCGTGTTTATGGATTCTAAAACAAAATTCGGAAGCCAAAATACCTTCTGCTTAATTTAACTTCACCTTACTTTAGCTACGTAGGTTTTTAGGACACGAAAGACCGACATAGCCTATATCCTGTATCCGGACGCGGAAGTCATATGTCCCTTTAAGTAAGTCCATACTCAGGCGCATATCGAGTTAGGTAAAAGATAGCCTTGCAGTATTATAAGCCCTACCTTTTTCTTGTAGGCGATGTCATGGAACCAAGAAAACTTAAAATATGGGATAGTAATACATTTAAAATTATTATAATTTAGCCGTCGCTCGCTCAACTGACCGGAGGAAATGATTTATCAGTGCTGTGTACGTGATTTGCGAGCGCGGGCGCATGCGATTTAATCACAGGAAGCAACACCGGCGTGCCGTGATAAATCTGCAGGAACTTATCTATCCGATGGCCAGCTGCGGCCCGTGATTCATAATGCAGCGATAGTGCTGTTTATTTTACTAGGAACCGCCTTAGGTGACGGCTAGCAGAACGAGTATACTTCTATTACCTATGCGAGACATCGGCCTCTTTGTACGTCTTGTTTTATTGTCCACCAACAGATTTATAGCAGAAAAATAATGTCAAATTAATTCAATGGCCACTTTAATTCTTTTTTCGCTGAGCGTCTTCAAACCTCCTTATATGGATTAGTTTATGCACCCATAATTTATGAAAATGGCGCGACATTCACAACCAAGACGAGCAAGAATACTGATTTATACGTAGCGCTATCGGACATGAAATCTAAAATAACTACAAGTCATTATGGCGAAGAAAAACAAAATATATCAAACTCATTTTGAAGAGAGCCCCATATCAGAGCAAGTTAGTCATCAATAAAGCTTTACGAGCACGATCTTCTCGTACTCTGTAACTATTCCAAGTCGCGGCACGTCAAACCCTCTATTCGTAGAAGTTGTTCGTAAAAACCAGTCTGTAGCGCGCGCTACTGCTCGCGTGCTGCGCGCGCGTCGCCCCGCTCCCGGCACACGCGCTTGCGCGCGCGCGCGGGCCCGGCCCTACTATATAAACCCCTCACCCTTCCTCATTCAATCATTCCCTGCTGACGCATCGTGCTCGCATGACGCTCTGTATCTTATCATAGTCGCCCTGTAAATACGTAGTCGTAACTTGTTTAGTCTAAGTTCGTAGTATAAACAGTAGTAAATAAATAGTTAAAATGTGTTTGGCTAAGGATGACACGCAATCACCGCAGAAGGAGGTCTCGTCACCTCGCTCGCCTTGGGCGAAGCTTTTAAGCCGACAGGTAAGTTTCCAGATTCAAACGTCTCTGACTTAATCACTTGCAACTTGTTCCTCCCCCAACTCACGACTTGGTGTCCAATTACATGTGTACTTATTATGGTCTCTTTGTTTACAGAGCTCCAAGCCCCGGCTTCCTCGCAAGGTGACGACCTCTACGCGGGTTAATCTTAACAAGTGTTGGTCCAAGTTAGGAGAGTTGATCTCCAACTCGGGTCCCCGCACTGACCTACCATCGCAAAAGACTGCATACCCCGAGGAACCTGTTCTTATACCTTTCTCGGAATTCTTCCGCCCTGTGGACCCGGTGAAACCGGTGCCGGTTGAAGAAAATGACAACGCTGAGAACCAAAACATCGCCAACAACCGGTTCGAGCTCATCAACGAGGACCTGGAGATCAGCGACAATATGGCCAACGAAGTGCGGGAGATCTGCTACTCAGCCACTAAAAACTGCTTCGTATGTAAACTTTGTTATTAGTTATTTTTAAATCTTCGCTTCAGTTCTTCCTTCGGTACTAAAATGCAGTGAAAACAAAATCGCGTCTTCCATCAGTTAGTTTTAAACGTGCTCGGTAGCACAGATCCACTGTCTTCCATTAGACTTAGTGATGTGATTGGTGCGGCGCCTCTGCCTGTGATGTAGCCTAATGTTTGTGATCTCTAGTAGATAATAGTGAGGCGTTGTGTCATCCTTTAAATTAGTGTTGTAACAGTAAATTGTCACAAGTTTTGGTAGACAGCTTTAAATGAACTGCACTGTATAATTATCATTGCACCAATCTCCGGCTATCCACTGAACTTCTAATGCGTAACAATTCTGCTTTGTTTCACTATCTTAATCCAACGTCTTCCAGTAGTGTTAAGTTTTTACCTGTGATACAGAGTTTATATGACGATCGAAAGCTTTAACTAGATCTAAGTAAAGTTTATCATTGTATAAGAAAAGTTTATTTGTGTCTAAGTTCTAGATTTGTTCGCTAAGTGTGCTTAAATATCACTTAATATTGTGTAAGTAACTTTAGATTATTTTTCATGTGATATTCGCAACACTAAGTGAACTTTATTATTAGGTAGACTTTTAGATATGAACGTAACATATCAGTAGAATGAAGCTTTAATAGTTTGTAATAATTTTAGGTTAAGTAATGTCATTTGAACTTCCATTTTTATTTCATTGTGTGACGTTTAGATCATTTTGTTTTCTAAATTTTCTTTAACAGTTGTAAGTTTCGCAGAAGTGGGCCGAGCGTGCCAATCTTAATTAATCTAGTTTTAGTTATAACTCGCTAAGTTCTCCTTAACTTGTTAAGTTTAAGTTAAGTTACTTTTCTAATATTTTTTTGATGAATTCTTCCATTTGTGTCAATTGTTTAAGGTGACTTTTTTTTCATATCATTACTCTTTATCATTATAATTATATTAAGTAATTAAGTTAGATAAGCACTCGTATTCGTATCTTAGACTGATATCGTTAAGAATTCAAGACTTTCGTTTGATCTCCGATTCTTAATAAACATTAATGTAATAACTTAAACATGCTTCTTATTTAATCACCCTATAACCGTTACCCACACATAACGCCATACATCGTAAAATCATTTTAATGACCATACATAAAAACAAGTGAGAAACACGTGCTTAATACGGCCATTCACATTGTAAAATCAGACATAAAATAATCACAAAACTAAATAATAAAACAAATTTTAATACAACACTACTTACACCTTAGGACTACAAAATAAATATAAACTAACAACATCAGCAACTTCATATTCTCCAACAACTGTTATCAAACTAACTGTTGATGAGCAATTTGCGCGGGAAACCAAGCAAAGTTTCCCGCGCTTGGCAACAGAAAACATAACAAAAGAACATCGTTCCTACTACAATAATTACAGACTATATATAGAGAGGCTTGTCATTTACTTTTTCATAAACATTATCAATACCTACACTGTTACACACGGGCTTGTCCGAGATTGTGCCAAAATAGTCTATCTTGTGCATCCATTGCATTTGAACATGTAGGTATTGCATGTTTGATACGGATAATTCATTCAAAGAAATACTATATTTTAATTAGTTTTCCACCAACCTAACTAACAAACAATCCGTAATCTAATGGAATAGGTAGGTATTACCGTGAGAGAAACGAACATCTATACACTGTGAAAAAAAAATCCTTTGCACACGATGACCACATCTGTTAGCAAGCGTTACTATAGCGGCTGAGCGCTGCAAGCAAGAATAGTCCTTACGGTGTATAGATGTTCATTTCTCCGATTTCTACAAAGTATCTATCTCACACCCGAGTAGTTTAACTATCTTCTGTTACTAACACCATGCCACCTTCTGTTCGCTGACTTGACCTGCCAAAGATTGTTTTATTATATTTTCGTTTAGTGGTCAACCAGCAATTGTTTTCACCGTTACAATTTAAAAAGAATACACACATAACATAACATCACGCCTGTAATTCCAGAAGGGTTAGGCAGAGGTGTACTTACCCTGTAGTAACACTCATATTTCGATTTTTTTTAAATTAAATATTGTTTTACTTAAATGTAAGGTTAGTGTAACAATTTCTTATAGGTTAGCACCGCATGCCACAAGAATGAGAAAACAATATTTCATTGATAAAAATTAAAAGTAGGTACTAATTCAACAGGCTGTGTAAATGTGTAGGACTTTACTGGTTCACGTAATTAGGGGCCATGTTGTTCGACCCACGAGCACGGACGAGAATTAAAAGGTCAAATTCGTAGCTTATAATTTATGACAGTTTGTGGATTTATGAATCAATTTAAGACAGACACACTTTCATTTATGTATTCATTTAGTTGTGAAATACATTTGTGCATTTAAAAGCTTACGCAAGTGTATAAAATTACTCGCGAAACTTTTATTATTTAACGAAAGACATCATCATCAGTTTTGACGAAAAATAAGTGCTTTGTGAAAGCTAAATTATAATTATGTAAGGAAAATAGAAGTGTATATTAGTATATTGTATTGAAGATCTTAATTAATTAACTTTAAGTTATAATGAACTATTCAGATGCCATTTCCAGAGAAATTATACCTACTACGAAACTAAACTATTTGAAATCCTTCAAACCTTTTCTAGGACAGGCTCTGTTAGTAGCTCGCTAAGTTTAAAAAAATACCAAACAACTCCAGACTCATATCATTTATAACTCGCAATCTCCATACGCAAACCTTGTTCCAGTATCCATGCAACATGATTCGGGCACCGACTTGTACGATCAGGTCGCGACAAGTTCTGAAGTCAACGCCTACGAGACGTCATACCTGCTACCCACAGCTAGTAATATCTGAAAAAAAAAACATTGTGAGTCGCCTGACATATTCAATATCTTTTTATTAATCCAATAATTAAGGCATGAAACTTGTTCTTTGAGCAGAATTGCTAGGCAATATTGCAAGAGAAGTATGAAAAAGGTTTGAGATTTATTTTTAGTTGTGCAGACATCATATAAATATTAAAATAGGGATTCTAAAACCAACTCATTTGACGAGCTTTGAAACCATTAGAAGACTCTCCACGACTGTAAATAATGTAAGTAGGCACTTAATATTACTCTATGTAATCAGTAAAGCATTACTTAATCATTATGGTCACGGCAGCAAAAGCTATTTTAGTAAATATTTAGTATAATCAAGAAAAAACATTGATCAGCCTGCTAGTCAGACTGCTAATATGCTTTAAAAGCTGAAAACTTTCTGCATTCAAAACTTTGGTGATGAAAATTTCTCAGATAAAAGCCTTGCTAAACACAAAATTTAAGAAACAGTTTCACTCAATAATATTTAACTACACAGTCCATTCTGTCAATTTCCGTTAAGAAACATTGGTTCCTTTATTTAGAACCGCTAACTTTAGTAGAAAACTAGGCAATGTTAGAATTATTCACTACAACTCCTGTACAAACTTGACTAGACTAAACTAAATGGCTGGAGACAGCTGCTTGCAGCCACCATTGTAAACTTGGTTTAAATTCCGCACATCGCATTTACATAAACATCGTACCGTTTAGCATTTCGTTTCGTTTGTCAGCAAAAGACAATAAAACAATTTAACAAGCAAGAGTGAACGGGCATCTTCTGGGCATGCTCGTTCCATCTTGGGCCTCATCCATCGCTCTCCATCAGACGTGATCGAGGCCAAGAGCAGGCCAGATAACTTAATTGACGCTTCACGCTTTTCACGTAGATTAGAACTTGGCAGGGCACTTTTGAATTGACAAAGGAGTCGGTCATTCAGAAATATGAAGCTAGTGACCCATTCCAAAGCGTAGTAGGTTCCGATGGAGAAGAACAGGCAAGAAACGTCATGGACATAACATAACACATAACATCACGCCTGTATTCTCCGAAGGGTTAGGCAGAGGTAAAATAAAAAAAAAACTAAATAAAATTGTTAAAATAAATAGCTAAGTACTTGTCTTCTACCTTCACATTATTTAATATTAATACAATTGTCATAATAGGAAGGTACTTACCTACGAGTACCTTCTTCTACCTACACATTAGTTGTGAATTTAGTAATGTTGTCTTCAGCACCTTAGATAATAAAAGTATCATTGATTAAATAGGGAGCATAATCGTTACTTAGTAAGATATACTTTTCTTTTCACCTCAGATAAAACTTAATGTCCAAAATACATTTCAGAGCAATAACAATGAAGATACCTATAGATAAATCTCTAGTTCAGATGAAGCCTCTTATCTCCTTGACAACCCTGACTTATTTCCCCTCGCTATACTCGTAAAAAACAACGATAGTCATCAAGTTTAACAACCAAATAATTATGTTATTTAAAGCCCATTTACATTGAAGTTTTATTTTATTGGTATGCAATAAAATTATAGTTATTTACTTGATTTGAGAGCCAATAGATGCTGTAGGTGATAGAATGGAAAGGAAGATATTTCGTCAGAAACCGCCTTAATTATCAGGTTCCATATATTTCAGTGGACCATTATAGCTGAAAATAAAAGGTGATAGCTGTAATCAAGGAAAATTATGCAGGAAATTTTGCAAACAGGCAAAGGAAAGACTGAACTACACATGAAATAGTCTTACAATCTACTCGATTATGATAAAATAGTCAGACTTCTCTTAACGTCTAGCTTATGAGGATTCTCAACATATTAACTCTATGCCAGCGTCTGTGTTCCCTTTCACATATAACCCGTCTGCTTTCAAAGCATGAGTGATCAGGCATCTTCTGGGCGCGCTGGTTCCACCATAAACCTCATCCATCACTTTCCATCAGGAATGATCGAGGTCAAGAGTAGGCTCACAGCAATAAAAAAAAAATGGTGGGAAAAGCAAATTGTTCGTGAAGGTGAATTTAAATTTTTTCTCACCGTCATCTCCCGAACTAGTAAAAAAAGCTTGACCACCCCTAATTCCCAAATAAAACCTGTTGAAAGATTTTTAATAATGTTATTTTAAAACAGGGGAATTCGACAATAATAGTACAACAGCTGGGGTGTGCTCACTCATTCATTCATTCCTTCACTCAGTGGGAAAGGTCGTGACCCCTATATTGTGACGACCCGTGGCACATTTGCACAGTTCAAAGGGTAGAAAGAAACTTAATAATGTATTATTTCATTGTTGGTTAGCTTTGCATGGTTTCTTATTATTTTGTACATAATAGAAATCGACTTTTTTGTTAATAATAACTCGCCTGTCATGCAAGAAGTTGTGGGTTCAAATCCGGGCATGGACCAATGTGACATTTTATGATAATAATTTAATTAATAATTAATTAATTATTTTTAATAAAAAAAATATTTATATTTATTTTTATTTAATTTTTTTTTTTTATAATATGTAAGTACTTTCTGAGTTTATCTTGAACATTACTGACATCGGTGAAAGAAAAACATCCATCGTGAAGAAACCTGGACTTATATTTCATACTAGCTGTTGCCCGCGGCTTCGTTCGCGTGAAAGTCATAAAATATACAATGTTATAAAATAACAGCCACATTTGAATAAAACTCCTTCGTCTCCCGACCCGCCGCGTCGCATCGCCCGCCCACGCTATTTGTTTACAATTTCATGGGTTTTAATTTTTTGCGCGGAATCCTATATTTTTCTAAAATAAAAGTAGCCTAAGTTACTTCTTGTAACACCAGTATCTGTCAGTGAAAGTCCCGGCAAAATTGGTCCAGCCGTTTCGGAGATTAGCCGAAACAAACCGACAGACACAAAAACTTTGACAAAACATTGACACAAAATTGTTTTTGTTGTAGGTAAGTACCATACCGACGGCGAAGTGCCAATACCTCCTAACTAACATTTTTCGAGAAATTTACTTTTTTATCGTTTTCAATTTAAAAGCGTTATTCGCATGTTTTAAAATCAAATATCTCAATTCCTCGAAAAATGTCAGTTAGGAGGTATTGGTACTTCGCCATCGGTATATACTTTCATATGCATTTAGTAAAAAGCTGTTATTTTGACATTACTAACAGACACTTCAATTTTATTTATTTGTTTAAACATATGTATAGATAATTATATGTACCTAAATGCATGGATAAGTCTGGTATCGCCTACCCGTCGAATCGTCTTGAGCAAGCCTTTGACCTGCAGTGGGACAATAAATTACAAGCTGATATTATTATTATTATAAGCCAATGTAACAATAATTTTTTATCCTAAGGACTACTTGAGTGGTTTAATTTTATGAAATATGTTGTTCAATTAACTGAAATAAGCAGTTGGTAGTTAGACCTTATGAATTCTTCCTTGAACGAGATCAATAATAAATATTGTTATTGAATAAGATTGTAAACGAATTTCATAAAATCATCATTTTCATAACATCACGCCTGTAATCCCCGAAGGGTTAGGCAGAGGACTAAAGTACACCCACCAGTTCATTCATTTCGCCAGTTATGTTTAAGTCCCATATAACAGGGGGCGAGCCTATTGCCATCAACCAGGACAAATCCAAACTTCAGGCAAATACTAAGAAATTCCTGGAAAAATCCAATAACTCTATGCCCGACCTGGGAATTGAACCCAGGACCTCATGCTCAGCAGTGCTAGACGACTGGGCAGTCAATTTTATAAAACTAAATTGAAAATTCCTTATGCCTTTATACCTACTATGTAGCATGTTTCTTTATAATTTATTTAGTTAAATAGGTACTTGTGTACGCGTCTCTTGGATCAACAGCGGCATTGATTTAAACGCTTTCCATTTTTGACCTCGTTTCGGGGAGATGAGCTGAACCATTATTTTGGTATATTGAATTGTAATCTTTACTACTTATTAGTAGAATCCGTTGTGGAATAAGTAAAGCCAAGAATACACTAGGTGACAAATGTACCGCAAAACGTGTCGCCAGCGACGTCAGGTGAAGTGGTGCAACGTTGCCAGACTTCGCTCGACATGTTTGGCAACATCGCGCGATACGTGTCGCCAACGACGCCGAGTGAACTGGCGAGACGTTGCCACGACTTCGCCACTATCGCACGACTTCACATGACGTTGCTACGGACACAAGTCGCGCGATGTCGCCAGATATGTCATGCGATGTCGCCCGGTTTCGCTTGACATGTCGCCGACACATGTCGTGGGATATTTCTAGTGTATCGCTGGCTTAATAGTAGATTTCAATTTATCTTTTATCACCAAAACCTATTCTGCACGCCCTCAGCTGAACGCTGACTTTTTTAAAAGTGCATAGTGCTTATTGTACCTTATATATGTGTATACAACGTGTATCTGGACGTACGACATTAAATTAAAACGAGCACAGTACTACTCCATCCGGTTTTAAAACACGAAGATTAGTAGTTAAAGGAAAATTAAAAAATTGCAGTTTTCAAACAAAATAAATAGCAGAATCAACAGCATAAAAAGTAAACACGCTTTATCTACGAAAAGTCGCTGACCAACGGTGCGGTGCGGGGTGCGGGGCGCGGCAGCGGTAATGTTACGGACTCAGATCTACATCATGTTGAAAAATAAGAAAATGGAAAATAATTTCCTGTGGCTAAAGTATTCATTGGATTTGACTGATTTTTTGTATACGGGTAAAGAACATGATTCTCTTTACGTGGTTTAAAGGAATGTCAATCGTCTTGTTCCACCTTGTATATTGTTCTAAGATTTCTACTACTTTTTTCTGTTTTTACACGTGAGAACCTGTAATTGACTCTATGTTTCATATACAATTATTATCCATCTGTTATAGCTGCTGGTTCTCCTATAAACAAATAAATAAATAGGTCATATTACTTGAGTTTAGAGGGCGATGAAAATAAAACTGCCATTGCACACGATGAAAATGAAATAGGTAGATAAGAAAATAAAAAAAATAAACGCGAAAGTTTGTGAGTATGGACGGATGGATGTTTGTTACTCCTTCACGCAAAAACTACGGGTCGGATCTGGATGAAATTTGGCACACCTACAAATAGTTTATAGCCTGGATAGGATACTTTTTATACCGATATCCCCACGGGTTCGAGACTTATGCGGGTGAAACCGTGGGGCGCAGCTAGTATGCCATGACAGTGATTCTATTTTATTCCCAGATAAAAAATAGGAAGTGCAAATAAAAAAATGTAGGTACAGTGATTCTATTTTATCTTCAGATTGAAATAGGAAGTGAAAATAAAAGAAAATGGAATCGTACTAGTATCGAAAATGGAATCGTAATATCCATAAAAAATACCTAGCGGAGGTAAGTACCTACCTACTTGTATCAGTAAAAATACATATTGCGATAAATAAACTTTCGCCTTTACCTACTAATTGGGAAAAAATAATTGATTATGATCTTCGACCAACTGTGCAAATAAACCTTTAATCATCATCATGATACCGCCATCGATATTCAATATCAAAACTTATCAACGATCTTAATAAGCTCTTTAATTGCAATCCTTTTAACACACGAACTTTTTCTTAACATACCTACATTACATCCACCATCCTTTCCGAATGTCAATTATTTCCAATTAATATTACTTTAAAAAACCAATATTATTATAAAAAATAAAGAATGTTTCGCAATAAAATAAAATGCGTTTTCTTGTACGATCATCCCGTTATACATTATTTAAAATAATTATAATAATCCCCAAAAGGTTTTCGTCATAAAATTTTGAGTTGCATTTAAATGGTATATTTCAGAAATAAATTGGTTCTGCTCGCTAATTTCTTTGTCAATTATTTCGTATTAAAATTCTCGTAAAATGGTCGGTGAGGCCTGATGTCTGTTTATCCTGTACTTAAGATGATGTTGCGCCTGCATTTAAAATTATAACCCGGTTCTGGCCACGGTTGTAATGAGAAATACTCATTATTACTTGTAAATCATATTTATGAGTTTAGTATTTAATTTTAGTTCTGTCAAAGACGTTGTGTAAATGAATATCTTATAAAGCGCAATACTTTTTTTGTTTTTAGCAATAAAAGATGAAAATAGGTCTTACTTCTAGGCGTAGACGCATACCTACTTAGATTCGGGGTAAAATGACGCAGTGGGCAAAAGTACGCAAATCTGATTTTTTCTTACGAATTACGGAGACGCTGCTTCCTCGAGAATGTGTGCGCAAGGGCCGCCATATCATGACATAAGCCGTGGAGCGCTGCGTGTCGCGTTTGCAATATAAGGTGTAAAAAATTGAAATCACCATAAAATTCAGAAGTTTTTCACTACTGGGAAAAGTTTGAGGAAGTGGAGCATTCGTACTTTTATAGGTAAGTTGTTTTTTTTGTTTTTGTAAATGAGTCACGAGCACTAATGTTGTATGTATACACTGAACAACTTTTAGAAGTAATTTTCTCCTACTGTGTTAATTGTAATTTTATGCTGTTACGAACATAGTATTTTGAAACCCATGAACCCCATGAAAGAGGTCTTAGTATTTTGAAACCCATGAAAGAGGTCTTATCTTAAAGTTAAGTTGCAATCGTAATTCCACGAGAAAATCGCTTTTCAATTGTGCTAAGTGCATACATACATATAAGTGCTCGTGACTGTACTTTATTCAACGTTTTTCTCATTATAACGTTTTAACCTAACCTCACTGGAATTTGAGCTAGTAAGGTTTTTGTTGTAACGGCCGAATGCTAATGGAACAAAATAAAAGCCAGTCTGGAAGACTAGGTTTGGTAAATATTAATTGGATATTTTTTTATAGTTAAAAATGTTCTTGATCCCTAGACGCTTATGATGTGTGTATATTATACGTATTTATTTGTTTCAGAATGTAACATAATTCCACTCGAATATATTGGGAGACAGTTGGTTTCGGAGGAGAAGATTATTGCTGCAAAAAAACTATTACAAGAGTGTACTTTTTTCCTTCATGCGTACTTACTTTTATCCAAAGTTCCGCGTATCCCGCGTGTACCCACAAGTTGATGCAAAGGTACGCAGCCTGACCAAGGCACATTTTAGCTTAATAATATACAAAAGACCATTTGATCTATCGTCAAATATTTGTTGCGTTTTAGGAGCCTAATAGTTATGCTACAGATAGCACAAATAAACGATCCTAATATTAAAACAGTTTCGGTTCAGTGGAGACAAATAAGAAAAAGTGTGTCCTTTTACCTCGAATAACTCTAAGTTTTGACAAACACAACAGTAATTTGACGTATTTTGTTTTTAAATCTTAAAGCACGTAATTATCATTATTATTATAGACAGCTTTCAGACTCACTGTAGCAAACCAGTGGGCCTATATAGACAAGTTACAATTTTGGCGCTTTTAAAGCAATCTGTATTTCTACAACTTTCAACAGGATTTATATAAACTTTTCGGTATCTAATGTTAGTCCTATATATTTTTGACTTTTCCATCATCGTTACCGTTGATAGAACTCATTTTGGCTAGGCCGTAAGGGGCGCCCCGAGGGCCCTGGCACCTGTGTGCGCCGTACACTACGAACACAGGGGCGGCGCGACCCGTGGGTGACCAATGACCATCTTGACATACCGAGACCCGTCTGTGCCTCAAAAAGCACGTTAAGCCAGAGTTAACAACAGATTAAAAAAAGACTGGAAACTAACGCCAATCTTGTACTTACATGGTTTCATAAATTAAATCGCGGGGGTCACCAAGACACCGCTCTTCTCTATCACATATTCTATGAAAAATCGAGACCTACGTGTCAAATAATAGTTCAGAATACGTGACATTTGCTAAGGACGAGGGATGTCATGTCCGTGTAGTTCGCATTTCACAAAGACGGCCAGCGAACAGCGGTTAAGAATGATAGATCGGTCGCTATTCTGTTTGCGATTCGTTCCGATTCGGCGGTGCTTACAAAAGTGCGACACCTAAGATTGTACAGGGGAGACAGGGGTTGTAAACCCGTTGCAGAGGTGGTTTTGAATTAGGTACAGTAGTTCGTTTCTAGGTTTTTAAGAAAGGCATTGGTAGTATTAACCACCAACGCTTTTCTGAAAAATCCAAAACGTCTTCATCTAAAGCTAATGCATGACTGTCTTACTTGACCATCCAGGTCACATAAAGTGATTACTGTGATCAGACAACTTACACACTAAAGTAAATATAGATGTTTTAAACTCGCATGCTTTGTACGTAACATATCCATACTTCATGACAAATACATTGTGAAATAGTGTCATTTTTAGTACATTAAGAACTGGTTCTCTAGTAAATTGAAATCTTCATAAAGATTTTAAATAACAGCTATCAATAAGTGTTCTTCTTTGATTCTAATCAATCTCATAAAATAACACTAAACTCTAGTATAAGAATACTAGAGCAAAAAGCAACAACGCGATGCAACGGAAAGGTTGCCAGCCCCAACAAACACCGTCAAATGTTTTATAGCACGCAGGATACGGTAATAGGGCACCGTGAAATCGCGTGCGCATCGAATCGCTTGAAAATTTCGGTTTTTCGGTTATTTCTTAGAGATTTGTACGGGCTTTCTTCGTCGATTCGTTACACTGAACGGGTGTCAGTATTACAAACACATGTCCTTTGATTCAGGGTTTGTAAGCTATTGAGGGATGTGACACGGCTTTTAGATTTTCGCGCGATTTCACGGTTTTCTAGCCGTTACATTGATGTTGACTTACCTTCCGTCACAGCTGCTCGTTATGAATCTTGATTTTGGCAGTTTTACAGAATTCTGTAGTCCTGATAATAGAGGTAGGTCATTATTCATGTTAACTATGTATGTCACATGTCCCATAAAAGGATATTGGTGCCGACGTAGAATATACTGGATGACTTTTTATCGTCTCGAAATTTTTACAGGGTGTTCTACCCATAAATATGAACAACTTTCACTACGGGACCAACTCTGAAATCACGAAAAAAAAATCAACTGATTCATACAAAAGTTCAATACACCTACTCGACCAAAATGTATGAATCAGCAGATTTTTTTTTCGTGATTTCAGAGTTGGTCCCATAGTAAAAGTTGTTCATATTCATGGTTAGAACACCCTGTAAAAATTTCGAGACGGTAAAAAAAATCATCCAGTATATACATAGGTACCGTATGTGGTATTCTATAAAGAACGTACGTAAATAAAAAATACGTATGTACTTTTTATTTTATGGTATTTTGTTGAAGATGCTAAACAAAACCAACAAAAAACCAATCAAAGAAACAAACAATAAACTATTTGTATTTGTATGCTAAAGAAAATTCTTGGTCTATTACTACGGTTTAGGGCTGATTTTTTAATCATCAGATAACTTTTACCTGAGGAATAAATATGGCGGTTTGACACATTTTTTTATACAAAAGGTGTCAAAACGTCCAACATATTCGCCAGATAAAAGTTATCTGACGATTGAAAAATCAGCCCTTAGTCAAAGAAACTGGCTCCTTATCAGTCGTTTACAAGACGCTGTACTTTATGAAATTTAAAATGATAATAATATATAATAATCTATTTAGATATAATAGATTGAAGCCTTATTTTATTACATCTACGAGTATAATAAAGCTGTTTGATTTCTACGTACAATTTCTTGGTAATGACTCCCTTAGAAGCTTATCTCTTGTTTATCATATTTTATATTACATACACTCAGGTCAAGTGCCACAGATAAGCTGCATAAGGATCTTAGAATATCTGTGACATACTTACCCTTTCTGGGATTACCACGTCTTTGTCGGATTGATACAAATACATACATCATGAGCTGTAACTTTAACTTACTTGCTTTCCCTTCTACAATAATATTAACATAGGTGTGAATATTAGCATACTTATTGTGTTTATATGAAATAGCAAAAAAGTATTTAGTTATCACAAATTAAGCTTTAGCTTGATGAAGATGTCAATCTTGCGGGTTTCATTTAGTATCTTGGACTTTTTTTATGAATGGTCCTGCTCTGACCTCGATCACGCCTGATAAAAAGTGATGGTTGAAATCTATGATGGAACTAGCGTGCCCAGAAGATGCCTGTTCACACTTTGAAGGCAGACGGGTTATATGTTGAAGGGAACACAGACGCTGGCAGAGAGTTCCACACTTTGGCTGTGTGCATAATATATGTGGAGGAGAAGCGCTTAGTATCGGGATATTAATTAAGTGCGGATGGTACCCTGCAGTATGCCTGGTAGTCCGGGAGTAAAAGGGCGATGGTGGGATCAGGTCGTGGAGCTCCTGCGTACACTTTCCGAAGTTGTCTGTAGAAGACCGACAGGCAAGGTACATTAAGCTGTGAAGCCCAGCCACCAACGTCTCGTTGCCTATAAGCCTTTTTGCTCTGCGTTTACTCAGATAGTATAACCAGAGGTCATAGACAAGTGATAACCGCTCTCAAAGTGTTTCGTATTTCCACAACGACTATAAACAGGATCTACTTAAGCTTTCGTTAGTTTAAAAAAAAAAATGTCTGTTGTTGTTGTTTGTTGTGTTGTAAAATTGTGTTGTTGTTATGTTGTGATTGTTGTTGTGTGTTGTTGTTGTTTATGTCAACCCAACACATCTCTGACTTTTGCATCATCGTTATCACTGACCGAACGTCATGTTGTCTAGGGCCTCAGGTAAGGCTGGATTTCAGAAGTTTTTGGTACCGTTAAGTCGGGTTACCTTGACTCTAGGGCATAACTGTGACCAAAATCGAGACAACTGTTTGAACTGCCCACCGTGACCACACAACTGAACGTCGCATTCCTTCGGTAAGTAATAGATGGCGATATAGACGCGTACTTGCGGAACTGTTGCGTGGATGTAATGACACTGAACAATTGTCTCGATTTGGGCCAAAGTTATGCCGTAGAGTCAAAGTGACCCGCCCTGACGGTACTGATAATGATAACGGCTGACGGTAATGCTCCTACCTAAATTCTGGGTTGATACATATAATATTGTCAAAAACCGCGGCAATAACGATTATAAAGATTAAGACCGTCGTATCTTCGCAATCTAATTATTGGAAGATAGGGGTACTGAGTGAACCGACACTTTAGTATTGCTTCGTTAAAAACTATTAAAATGATACATTTTATAACCTAACTATAGGTAGTTAGGTTATAAAATGCATCATTTAGGTACACTTCAAACTATTTACATTTCAAATACGGTTATGGTGGGCCATAACCGTATTTTAAACCTTAGAAAGTAAGCCTTGATCTCACTAACAGCCACACTCCTAGAAATAATGTGTGTATTTCATCTAGCATCCAGCAGCATACGTATTAGAAATTCCCACAAGTATGCGTCATAGAGAAACCTCCATTTGTTACATAAGGCCAACTATGCAGAGATGAGCCGCATAAAGGCTCCTGCAAACAGTCGTGACACGCGACGCGAATCGCGCGCAATACAAAGGCACCGCTCGTCGCCAGTGGTCTCGAACCTACCGATTTTTCGGTATTTCTACTGATATGGGCTCTCGTTATAAATTAGACTGTAAGTTTTTTTTTTCAATAAATAAATGAATTTGATTGAATATTGTATTTTTTTGTCAAATACCGATTTTGGGTACAAATATACGGCAACTCTACCGATCTCGCTTTATGACGTTCAAGACCACTGCTCGTCGCACTACATGCGCGCGCGATCCCTTTGTGTCACGTGCGATTTGCGTCGCGTGTCGCGCCTGTTTGCAGGAGCCTTAATAAGGATCAAATGTTTATGTGTGGCACAAAGCACACTGTTTGTGACCAGTTAGTCTCCCAAATGTAGATGAGTATTAGAACCTGCAAAACTGCAATCTAACTTTCGACAAGCAACCGCAGACTCGGGTAAAATTCTCTCTATCAAAAATTTAAAGTAATGAATGTGTAGGAATCTACAAATACTCCTTATTCAAAAGTCCAAACCTAACAGCATCGTTTGATCAATTATAAAATTGTTACAAGCAAAAAAATTATTAATTTAAAATTCTTGTCTATAAACGTAGGTAAGTCTTAGAAATCCCTATAGCATGCGTCATAAAGAAACCTCCACCTATTACATAAGGCCGTCTGTGCGCAGATAAGCCGCATAAGGATCAAATGTTCATGTGTGGCACACGGCGCACTGTGCGTGACTATTTGTGACCACTGTGTGAGGATCGCCGCCTCTTTGTCGGCGCGTTTGTGTCATCCGACTGAGATAGTCGGTTATTTAGAGCGGTATTGTATGGTTGACAAAAAATTGAGCTTAAGTTGGTATGGATTGGAGAAAAAAAATTCTATGTTTTGTTTCGGATACTGTATAAGAAAACATTAGTATCTATAGTGTGAGTTGGCTAGTAGCCCGAAAAAATTCTTAGAACAATAACAAATTAGAACTTCTTATAATACACTCAGCGTCACGAAAATGGCACCTCCCCGAAAATAACATTCAAGCATGTCCAGAAATCAACCCAGTTAATATTGGTATCTAAAGAAAGTATATTTAATGACCTGTAAATAAACACTAGTTAGATTTTATAAATAACACAATTCTTCAGAGCAAGAGGCGTTAAAAAAAACTGTTACCATACACATACCATTGAATAAATATGATGAAAAGTAATCTGAAGCAGATTTTTTAAGAGGTGCGGTTTTTGTGACGCTGAGTGTATATTAATTAGGTATCACACTGTTCCCTTACAGTGCTGAAAGAAGTATGGTCAAAAATTACATTAGTACATGTGCGGTTTAGTTACAAGTCTATCTGCCAATACACAGTGCACAGTGGATAAATTCAATACCTACTCTATTAACTTTATTTCAAGTAAATCAAGTATGGCTAAAATTGAAACCTCGCCTGCTACCACTACCCAACAAGGAGGCATCTAATACCGTTCACATCAACTGCATCAAAATGAGACCATAAACACCCGTCCAGAATCACAAAGCTGTGAAGACTGATACCGCCACTTGGCTTGTTAAAATTCACGGCCCCACACAATTCCTTTAGAAACAGCCTCATCTAAAACAAATAAGTCTTGCGTGAAATTCAGATAATGTTGTTGGTAAAACTGTTTAAATACCAACTTATATTTCGGAGCTATAAAACTCGCCATCCATCAGATATCATCTCTATTTCAACGCGATAACGATCAGAGTAGCCCAAATATGACTTTAGCAACGGTATAGACAAGTTGGTTGTAACAGTTCACGCTTCAATATTGTAACAAGGGAAGCCAGCCGAAGTGCTGTATTTAACAAGTCCTCAAGGATTTTGAGGGTGCCAATGAAGAGTTCACGGGTCTTAGGTTTGTTAAAAAATAAATAACGATAATATTGATTCATGGTCAAGGCGTGAATTTTCTTAAATAAACCGGTGGTTATCGGAATAATTCCGTAAATATAGCTTCTATTTTGTTTGGGCACAAAGGAGATTAGATAACACTGGATTGAGATATGCTATTAATATAATAAGGCTTTTCAACAATGCTTAGAGAATGTTAGGATAAGTTGCTTTTGTTGCCTTAATCAAACTTGCAGCCTGTAGACACCGATTTATGCAGAATTTCGAGAATCTTCTGTTTCCTTGACTCCTCTAAAAAATCAGTGTGGAGAAAGTGTACCGCCAGGGCGGGTCACTTTGAATCTACGGCATAACTTTGGCCTAAATCGAGACAGAATGTTAGAACAGCGCGCCGTGTCACGAACACTCAACCGAACGTCGTATTCCTTCGGTAACTAATAGACAGCGTTAAAGACGCGTACCTACTTGCGGATCTGTTGTGCGGATTTAATGACACTAAACATTGGTCTCGATTTGGGCCAACAATGTGCCCTAGAGTCAAAGTAACCCGATGACGCAGGATCCGCCATATGGTGCCGAGTGCCTACTTGATGCTAGTGTGACGTTTCTGACCAGTACCCTAAGTGTGAACTCAAGAGCCTTTAAAAGCCCTCGTCAATACCTCTGGTCACAACTTACAAATCAGAATAGCTTTCTATTGGGCCAAAGACAGGAAGTAAAAAAATTACAATAAAAACGGACTGCAATCGTAGATCCATTAGATCAAGTGCGTTAAAATAACCAAAACAAAAAAGCGTCACTTCCATCGCCAGCCAGCTATCACAAGTGGTTCCCACTGTGTAGACAATGGGCTGCCATTGACACGAAACTTGCATTAGTGGTGAAGAGGCTTGTTTTTCGCAAAGCACTGGTGTACAGGAAGCTATAACTGAATGCAGATAATTAGGTGCGTTGGGTAACACTTAGGGACTTCCGATTCGCATGTAGGGTGACTTTAAGTTACCAAAAATAAACTTAAGTTCATGGGAAAGTTGAGTCATAAGATTCCTGGTGCAGTTTTAGTTGGTGGCATTTACTTAATATGAATTGAATACAGTAATAATATTAATTATGATAAAGAATGCTTACGTGTAGGTAATATTTATTTAGTTTATATACATATGTACCTACGCAAACTGATTTTGTCGGAAAAAAGGTCTTTACTCTGTAGAGGATAGTTAGATTAAAAATCGCATAATAAAGTCCTAATCAATAAACCTGCAGCGTTCTAACATAATTAACGCTTTGAAGGACACTATACGGCTATAGCAGTAATTATAACAATAAAACTTCTATTGTGTCTCGTTTGCGTCCCGCAAAGTGTTAATAATAATAATTAATATTTTATTTCAGATCAAATTACAAGATCCATAATGTTGTTAGTTAAAGTCTTAAACTAATGTTAGTAAAAAAAAACACACTATATTACAAAATCGAAACGACTGACACCTAGGTGTGCAGCCATATCCAGTGAGCCAGCTGCCCCACCTATCACACAGTACACTCAGCATGCTGTGGGAGATAGCACGTATTTGTTTTCGTATAATTAATGAAGTACTATGACAAATAACACAGAAAATAAAAATATATAGGAAACAAGAAATTTTATCTGTCATCTCAAATCTAACCCAAATTCCTGGCCACACGACAAATCAGCAGGTCTGGCGCCTAAGCCGCAATATTTGACGCAATCAACGAAAGGAAATGTGGCGACAACACGGCCCCATTAGCTGAATACACAAATAGTCCACAAATCAGAAACACGTGTCACAAAATAGTCCATAAAAACATAAACCTACGAATTCCAAGTTTCTCCTTCCTTTTTGTAACTTTCGCGGTCTTTTTTGTAACTTTCGCATATTTTTTTTGTTACTTACCGATATTTTTTTAATAGCAACAAGTGGTATTTTTATCTGCACGTGTGTGTAACGGCGGCAATTTCGTGCGGTTTTAAATTACTCCGCATTCCATTTTTTTACCGGAAACTGCGGATTTTTGTGCGTTCACGAAAAAAGTGGCGAAATTTTTGACGAAGACTGTTAATGTCGTTACTACAGTTTTTTGAAAAGTTGAGGCGGGATGTGATGCTGCATGTGTAGCTCGTTATTTCATTTATTTCGGAAGACTTCTGATTCCATTTCAGTAAATACAATAATTACAATACCTATCACATCTCTATCTACCTACTGAATACTGCAGCACGTGTTATAACGATTTCATGAATCGCACTAATTAAATGAAGGCAATGCTGCCAGCCTTTTGAGCACTTTTCCTGTTGACAGCGATGCGGACGAATTTTTTGATGCCCTATGATTATATATATTTTTTACATTTGCACATATTATAATTATTATTTTAAGTGTGTTATATATTATGTAAATATTATGTATTGGTTTATTTGGAATTAATTGAAGTCATTTACTAACTAAAGAAGATGCAATCTATGTATCTTGGACTATTAACGATTTTCATAATTTTTTGGTTCGTCTATTTTTAGATGTGAGTTTGCTATGTGTAGGTACACCTCTGCCTAACCCTTCGGGGAATTCAAGCGTGATGTGATGTTATTTTTAGATCACATTATCCGTACGCCATGTAATTTGAACACAGTACATAAGAGGCAGGTGCAAACGTTACATAAACTGAGACGTCCAATAAAAACCGTGGCTACTTATCTCTAACAAAACGTGTCCATTCTAAAAGATAGATTTATACAAAAAATTTGCCAAAGAAACCCCAAAAACTCACGTATACTGCAAACGGTTTTTTCTCAAAAAACTATTTTATCTATGATTCGGTAACTTAATACTTACCGACTGACCGAAAAAATAAAAAAAAAATTATAAAAAGTTTAATTGTTCTCGCAAAAATTTGGTCGAAATCCTAGCCTCTGGCACAGGAAATGACGGGGCGGCAAAAAGCTCAATAGATGCCTTCGAAATGTCTTCGATTTGATGGATCGCCGTAACACAATCATTTTACGAGAGAACTTAGAAGAGCCTTAAAGTGCCCCTTAAAAATCAAGAGATATTCTTCACTTTTATTGATGCTGTAAACTTGTATCTTCCTGTACCAACCACATCCCAAAACAAACTCTGTTCTTTTATGTATAAGATTCAACATCAAAAATATAACCACCGTCACTTAAAGCATGTCACCACGACCATTTTTCACAAGTGCGAAAATTTTCACCCAAGAAAAATGCACCCTATTTCCTCTAGCACAAAGTTGAACTTTCTTCAGTACTTGGCAGGTTATTGTGCCAGTACAGTTAGTGTAACAAAGCATTTTGAACACGTGTTAGATGGCCACTAGAAGGCATTGGAGCTTGTTTGTGTGTATCCAACAGATAATGGAGAGTCGTTATCGCAAGTAGGACGGATGCTACTGACAATAGGAGTGACCTATGGATAAATTGTTTGTTTAAATAGCTGGGTTTTGTATTTAAACTGAGGAGAATTGAAGTGTGTAATTGTTTTAGAGATAGCAAAGCCATAAATAATCTATGTATAGGGTTTTATTTGAATATAACTTGTTAAGTCATCTAAGTTAACAGGGACCTCCTGACAACTGTCATCATCTTCCTGCTCTTATCTCATGTTACTTGGGGTCGGCGCAATACGTTTTCTCTTTCCATTTTCTCCTGTCAACCGTCACGCTATCATTCACTCCCTTCTCTTTCACATCACACTCACACAATCTATCCATCTTTTCTTTGCCTTCCTCTCCCTCTCCTTCCATCAACATTTATATTCATCACTATTTTAGTCACATGCGTT
The DNA here is from genome assembly GCA_947568875.1 of Fissipunctia ypsillon. NCBI lineage: Eukaryota > Metazoa > Arthropoda > Insecta > Lepidoptera > Noctuidae > Fissipunctia > Fissipunctia ypsillon. Next base: position 15,746,668 of record OX387660.1, on the reverse strand, counting down.
TCCTCCCTCCTCATCCCAAGCCAAGTCCAAGCCCATACCAAGTCAAACGATTTCCTATCAACTTTTCTGTCACTGGCACCACTTTCAAGCTTCCCCTTATATACTCATTTTTTACTTTATCTGTTTTCGTCACTCCACACATCCATCTCAACATTCTCATCTCCGCTGCATGCAATCTTTTTTCATCCGTCTTCTTCACGGCCCAGCATTCCGATCCATACAGTACGACAGGCCTTATCACGGACTTGTAATTTTCCCCTTTAACTTGAGGGGCATCCGTGGATCGCAAGTTGTTCCTGTGACCTGTCGCCATTTCATCCATCCTGAGTTGATCCGGTGCGTTACGTCTCGGTCTACTTCGCCATCCCCTTGGACAAACGAGCCGAGCTATCGAAAGTCGGAGTAGATCGGCTCCTGATAATTATCAAGCATCAGAAAAGCATTAGGAAGCAATTCGCTCTAATTTCTACTCAGTAGTTGTCTAGTATTAAGGGTGGGTGTAGACTGCAACTTTAAAGTTTTTAAAAAGATCTTTACCTACATGAGGATATCCTCTTTGATAGAAAAGTGATACATAATACGTGTATAGGTACTATTATTGTATCATCAAAACCTTAGCACACTCCTGCCACAAAAACGGTAACCATAAACTTATTCTTTAATCTTTAAAAACTTTTGAAGACTGCACAAAAAGGATCTAAAAAGTGGGCGTAACTTTTACTGTCATTTATGCGCTAGCGCATAATAGGTGACGGCCTTAGCTCGCGCCGGCCTATTATCTTCCAACAAAAAATACACCCCGCCTCGAACAATTCAAAAATTCGAAACGAAGCGTAGCCTTTGCGAATCTGGGCAATAAATTCCTATTGATTGAATTTCGGACCCATGCTGAGTATAGGGGCTCATTATAGTCCCAATAATTTTCGTAATTTTTTATTGGATATATTTTTTTTTAGTTTAATTTTATGATGTCTAACGATCTCTTGGCGACTGTAGTGGAGCGCGTTGAAGTCTTTTGTATTAGTGTGTCTTTCGTGTTAGTGTTTCTGGTTGCAACTGCGGGGCAGTTGCGTAACATACAGTAGGAATCGGTTTCATTTTGACACTGCAACAACATTCATTGCGGTATTTACGTTGTTGCGCAGACACATTTTTCGAAGATATGAAGCAATGGATTAGCAATTTGTTTCAAAATCATTCAGATTGTGATTGATAGTGTGTTACCCAATTAGGGCGCTGTTTGGAAAACATTTTGTCGATAGTCGAGTACTTTTTTGTTCAGCAATTAAAACAATGCCAACCTGTGCTTCTGTTTGAATTCACATGCCCTACGACTCGACCGTGATTCGTGTTGTTAGAAATAACAGTGAAATAGGGAGTGGCACAAAGCAAAGCCACCAATTTTCTCACACGATGGTAATTTATTAAAGATAATAATGTAGTACATGTCAATATAATGTTCTCTCACTCTTCTGTTATTTAACACATCGACCGTAAAGTAAACTTCAGAACTGCGCTCGAGCAAATCTCTTCATATTTACGTTTCGCCAACCAATCGTCAATTTGCTTAAAGATGGTATAATATACAGCTCTTTTACCTATTATGTAGCGGTTTTTACATATGTTTTTACTAACTGTTGGCTATTTCCATCCACGTGAAATGTATACAATTCTTCCAGTATGACAGCGTCCTTCATAATATTAACGCTGCGTAATCAAAACCCGCTTTCTTTTTCAAGCCATCAAAACTGCTGAAGACGGACACTGAGTGGTGTTTAGGTCACTAGAAATTTGACATGATGACTTGAACAGAGCATAGTAGATGATTACGAAGAAGTGAAGTACCGACGTGGATTATCAGACCATAAAATAGGCAGTTAGCAGTGAAATTCTAGCAAACAGACAGCAAACGAAACTCACTTTCTCATTTACAATACAAGTAAAATGTAGCATTGTGTCGAACAATACGCAACATTCTACTTTTAAAGTATTCCGTATCTTCAACAACAATGAAATCAATACACAACACCTCTCCCCTTCCCCCTCCATTATGTAACACCACTTAAACGACTCGTTCATTCAATCTTAAAGATCTTAGCATCGCCTCATGAATGGGCGGCGCACGCGCAATCGATTTCACAACGGTCACTCAGTCCACTGAATGGCGGAAACTGACTAAAAAGGCTTCGCGGGATTCCGTGAGAACCTCGTGAAATTGCTTCTTCAGTATTCCGTGAATTTTAAGCATGTAATCGGCATTTCCTTATTATGTTCAGCATGGGTTTTATACAGAATGTATGTAAGGTTCATGTACTTTTTGAAGAGTTAGTCAGTTTCTATGAATGAATATTGAGATGAATTGATCGGTTACGGAAACTGTCGAATTTTGCATGGGAGAAAACCCCGTCTAAGAATAAAGTTCACTTAAAGTTCTTAAAAATTTCTTCAGAAACTTTAAAGATTAGTTAGGATTTGTGAAAGCCACTTTAAATACTCTCTTAATCGAATTCGGGTTTATATAACCAAGGTTTCCTTTTTAGCTATACCCTAAGATTATTGCTGGTTGAATAGATCATCATAATACTTTAGATTTTTTATTAGAATCGGTGCAAGCCGTATGAATGCAGAAGCGTGTAATTGGCATTTCCTTATGATCTCCTAAGTATTTTTCAAACAATTATCTAAGCTTGAAGTACATTGTGTAATAAGGTTTTATGAATGAGTTTAAAGTACATTCAGTATAGATTTGATTAGATACGCGCACGTTTGTAATGCTTTGTGTGTAGGTACTTTCATCTTTTGGAGAAAATATTCATTGATTCCCACTTTACGTCGCTTTATTTTTTTTGCCTTGTATAACGTGGAAGCAGTTTATCTTGGTTTTAATGTCAAGTTTTAAATGTATGTGACTTCTCCGAAGGTAGTTTAATCAAACACATGTCCGAGTGCTCACGGTTTGTTCAACGAAATCTCCAAACGGCTGGTTGACACTTCCCGTGACCCACCGTGGCTTTTACCGTGGCCAGAGGCTAAGCATTGCCATACAACGTGGCAATGCCGCCAGTCTCTTGGGTACATTACCAGTCGACAGCGATGCGGAGGAATTTTTCGACGCCATATTTTAGTTTTTTAACAGATTTAGTTAGGTTAGGATATTATATTTTTATGTTAATAATCTATTAGTAAATAAAAAAATATATACCTTGAAAAAAAAAGGTGTCAATATACAAAAAAGAAAAACATACATAATCTATATAAAGTAATAACTACTCTATTTTAAAAAAAGTTTTATCAGACACATTAAATGCAACTTTACAAAGCGAGTATTGTTCACGTCATTTTAAAGAGTTCAGAATTTAATGATAAGATGATACACGGACAGACGGCCTGATGGAAATACATACAGCCAACGGATATTTTTTTTTTAATTTAAGATAGGTATGCTCTTGAATTTAGTCTAGGTCAGAGGTGACAGAGACAAAGTCGACCATTAGAGTACCAAGGCATACATCCATACTTATATAGTAGTATTATTTATTTCTAACTGCCTCGCTGGTCTAGTGATCGCAAGCGCTACTGCTGTCCCTTTTCTTTGGATGGGAAATGCGAGTCAGACTTTTACTGACTAAAACACGGGTGGGGTGTTCCTTCAGTTGCCTGTGCCAGGGAGCACGGCAAATCTTTCGATCATCCCGCGACCCTAGCTGGACTTTAGTTAATCCTGACATTAAAATGTGATAACACGTTAAAAATCTAAGTTTTCAAGGTTTTTATTACGTAAAATAAACAATTAGTAGTCGGTATTTCCACCGTTGACGCGTAGGAATCGCAGGGATTCGGCATCCCTACTCAATAAGAGTTCATCCAGATCACATTGCGGAATAGCCGCCCACGTCCGTTGTAACAGGCGAAAGAGATTTTCTGGTGTGTGTACGGCATCCATATTTGGCAGAGCTCTTCTTTGAAGCATGCGTCCCATGCGTGCTCAATGGGATTCAAGTCTCGCGATTGTGTAGGCCATCGTAGGACGTTAATATTAGCTGCGGCAAGTGTGTTTGCAATTACTCTGGTAGTGTGTGGACGCGCATTATTATGCATAAGCAGAAATGAAGCACCAAGTTGGGGCCGCAAAGGAATGACAACATCTGATACAATCGTTTCGGCGTAATCTGTGTATTGAGATTGCCTCTGATCCAAATCAGTTCGGTTCTTCCGCTGATCCAATTATGATTTTTCCACCACTGGCCCTCCAATACCGTGTACGTCCAGTATCTGGCCTCATACCAAAGCGAGATTCGTCAGAAAAACTCACAAAACACCACTCTTCTTTTGCCCAATTTCTGTGTTCACGAGCCCATTGTAAACGGTCTCTGCGTTTGCAGGGCTCAATAGGTGGTACACGTAGCGGCCTTCGGGAACGGAGAATAAATTCATGCAAGCGATTTCTTATGTAGGATCGCTTATTAACATACATGAAGAGCCATGAAACCTTGCAATCAACATCATCACGGTCATTATATGATTTCGTCGAGCAGTCATTTGTATGTAACGATCTTGTCTGCGTGTGGTGATGGAAGCTCGTCCTCCATGTCGCTTTGCCACGCTGCCAGTGATACGGTATCGTGTCCAAAGTCAACTTATAACACTCTGCGTAGTGCCCAAAGCGATTGCCACAGCACGTTGCCGAGAACCAGCTTCCAACATTCAGCTCTGATCATTTCTTCTCGACTCAAATGACATCTTCTCTCCATAATAACTTTTTTTTTTGTATTGATTCCACTCAAAAGTATGGCAGACATTTTACTGATTTGGCCTCAAACCCGTTGCAGGATTATATAGGAATACGACTTGACAGAAGATTTTCATCTTTTGACCGAAATTCAAAAACTATTCCCTTTTTAAATGACGAAAAATATATCCAGAGGAGTTACAAAAAATATAATTAAAAACCAGATTTTTAGTAACTAGCAAACACGTGCTTGATCCCTAGACACTTGATGTGTGTAGTTGAGACGGATTTAAAAATACTCTAATCTCACGTAAACGACTCGTGTGGCATATAAGGGTCGAGAGCAATGTGTAACTGATACATTCCGCTTTCCTTTCTGGAGCAGGATGGACAAATACATTAAATACCGATTTATTAAATATGTAGATGACCACATATTTGTCAATTTACACAAATAGGAACGCATCTACTAGGCTTGATATGAAGTATGGGCAGCAATCATTCTTCGAAGAATTTTCTAATCTGTAATAGAATTTGTCGCTTGCAATTTACTGGATTTGTAAGAAAATGTGATAAATCCCGGTTCCTATAAGCAGATAATAGGTTAAGCAGATAATAGGTAAGCAGGTAAAATGCATCGTTTTGTCAGTCACATTTTGCATTGAGTGATTTACAGGTCCTTTAATATGAGCTTATAAGATATCTATAAAGATACTCAACCGTTAGTAAGCAAGAAAGAACTAGGCAAGTATGTTATCAATTTACATCCATATTAAGAGCAAATAACCCGAAAATAATTAATCACCAAAGAAGCTCATCTCATCAAAATTGTGAGACTTCAAAATCAAGTCTGCGAAGGTATACCATTTGCACAAAAAACCGGCCAAGTGCGAGTCGGACTCACACACGAAGGTTTTCGTTCCACAGTACAATATTTAACACTACTTCTATTTTTAAATACTTCAGTTTAAAAAAAAAAACACGGTTCTTGTATCTGTTTTTTTTTTGTGTTATAGCGGCAATAGAAATACACAATCTGTGAAATTTTCAAATTTCTACCGGACAGCGGAGGCTTAGGCCTCGTTTAGGTACAGAGACACGGGGCGTCGCGCGTCGCGTTGGGCGGCGCGACCCGCACTAAATTAAAAAATATGGCGTTGTATGAGAGCGTTTACGGAGAAGAAATTTTACACGCGTTTGCTTGAAATGCAGGCGGAGCCCGCGGATAGCATCGTCCGCGTCGTACGCGACGTTTATCGCGGCGGCGCACGCAGCGTTACGGCCAGGTATTCCTGCAATTATAGCGGCACCCGCGACAGGGCCTGCGGCGTCACACGCCTATATTGCCATAAGTTTGTGTTTGCGCGTGTGATGACGCTCGCTGCTGCACGCGCCGCCTGTCCGTAAACTGAAAAAGCGTCCGACGTGTCGCGAGACGCTACGCCGCAAGCGACGCCCGTCGCCCCGCGTCTCCGTAAATGAGGCCTTAGTAATAGGGTTCCATTTGGCAGCCTTCGGGCACGGAACCCTTAAACTCAGCTACTAAATGTCTTATCCAATCACCAACAAAAAATAAACACTCCTACTACGAAAATAACTTCGAAGCCTTTCCATAACCTACACAAACATTTAGTAACCCGTATCTCCTTCGCCGCCATTTTGCTTCGATCACCAAACAGCGCCCGCGCACTTGTTTGCAAAGATAACACGATCCTGAGACCAAAACAAATATGTACTCAGCTCTCAAGGACGACCGTGTTTGGTAATAGAACAACCAGTTTAGGTAGACCTTCAGGGTTGGTAGTTGTCGGTTGGAAAAGGTAAAATGTTTGTGGGTCTAGATAGAATGGTGATGGGATGAGAAGTTGTTTTTGTAATTATAAAAATATAAGGAGGATAGGCACGCGAATTTTAGGTTTCAAGTAGTTTTGATAACTTGTTCTGAGGAAAAAGAATTTGTCAGATTTTCAAAGCTCATGTTTAACTCGAGAGCCCAATGCCATATTGATATTTTTTTAATTCTCATCGGGCACTAAGTATTGATGTACATATTTAAGTCTAGTTGTGATAAAAGGTTTAGCTAGTTAGGTACTCATTCCTTTAAAATGTAACATTATCAATTTATCAGCAAGTCGCCAATCATATTCAATTTACAATATTAAATAAATAAATAAAATAAATTAATTTTCACATCAATTAGAAATCATATAAAAGTAATCAAATTAAAACAAATCAACGCAAAATAAATCAAAACAAATAAACATTACACATATATTACATTACACATTTACGCAAACATAAATCCAATCAAGATTACTTTACGAGCCCGTATCCACAGACATTTCCCCACAACATACCGCCGCATTCAGAAACAGCACACAACACTAATTACAAAATCGGATCACTATCGCCCTCATAAGGCCGCGCCCTATAATTCAATTAGGCGACCAAACATAAATAGGGTTGTCAAATCTAAGATACCTTCTAAGGGCCCATTCATTGCGCACGTGTGCCCACAATAGCGGGTTAACCCGACAAACGCTGCGGGTCGCCGAGATCGAAGTGAGAAATTTCACAATAGTGTCAAAGTATTGAAGTTCGGCGTGACGGTTGAAGGATAATGTCCCAGTGTGAAGCCATTGGACGAGTCTTGATTTGTACTCTGATTGCTAAACGCTTTGTACGCGGTGAATCTATTTGGGGCACAATAGGGTTTGGTGAATCTTGGGGTGTTTGGCAGTTTTGATAGTTCTTGAAAGAGATTCCTTGGAGAGTTCATTTTTTTATGTACCGACAATCAATTTCTTACACCTTGTCACTTTAATAGTCGCTCTGAACGAGTGTAAGGGATGCCCAAGATCATCAATGGGCTTTAAAGATCTACGTTTTACATTATACTGAGAACTTATATTAAAAACTCGAACTTTGTGGGTTCTTTTCTTAACAGCACATAGCACCTATCTAAAGTACCCCAGTTTCTCACTGTTAGTCGTTACATAATTAACCATTCATTCACTTAACGCAATCAGGTACTTTAAATATTGGTCCCTTTACACCAATATTGAGCGACAACTCTTCACTAACGGGTTAAAACTTATCTGGCAACCTAGTCTGACTTCCAACTTTGTTTCTTACAAAACAGGGCTCTAAATTGATTGTTTCATATGTAAATTAAGATGGCATTCCTAACCTAAGTCAAGTATTGTTTAAGTAAACCGACGGTATCTACACAGGATGCAAGGTTGTTAACAGGTTTTATCACTTCCTTCTAAGTATTCAAATGCAGTGTTCCTTCTTATTATAAACAATTATGTGCATATGTGATAAGGCTGTGTTATGTGTCGGTACGAGTTACGAGGTAGTCACGACGACGGCTGGTATTTCTTTATGTTTAGATAAACCCAGCTGGGCGGTTTAGTCTAGATTTATTTGATAAACTTAAGGCGAAAGCGCCAAGGTAGCCCGCGAAATTCGAATTTTATTACGTTTTTTTGCAATTTACAGGTCAGTATTAGATTGTATGCTGATTGAAATATGATTCGCGACCGTAACAAATATAAATTTACAGAATTATAATCATTCAAGTCATCATTGCAACTCTCTAAGACCAAGTAATCCTATTGAACGACTATTTCATAAAATCTTGACATTTGAGGATTATACTAACTTAATGAGATGTAGGTATTACTGATTCTAATGATTATAATTCGGTAAACACATATTTGTTACGGTCATGAATCATACTTTAATCAACATACACACAAACACTGAACTGTTAATTGCAAAAATCGTAAGAAAATTAGAATTTTGCTGGCTACCTTAGCGCTTCCAAACGCGGTTCCTTACGTGGTCGTTGATTTTTTGGTGTTAAATATCGCCAAAAAACAAAACATAGGGACATGTCATTGGTAGATATACATTATAACGTAAAAAAAATATTTAGACTAGTATCATTAACCAGGGAGAAAACAGAGGAATAAGTTAGTATGGAATAAACGCAACGACGTGATGACGTGACCGCGTATCCTCTTAAGAATCGGTGAAGAGTTTGGTAACTATCAAGAATGGGATCCAATCATCTTTATTTTTTCAAAAGGTGGCTCGCATTTCTTCAGTTTAGGTTTTCATCATCTGCCTAGCCTTTTCCCAACTATGTTGAGGTCGGCTTCCAGTCAAACCCGATGCAGCTGAATATTAATAATATTTTACATGGAGCGACTGCTTATCTGACCTCCACAACCCAGCAACTGGGTAATACGATACCCCTTGGTAAGACTGGTTGTCCGACTTTCGGGCTTTAGACGACCCATTACGACTGTCAAAAAATCTACGAATAACAGCCGGGACCAACGGCTTAACGTGCTTTCCGAGGCACGGAGGGGTCTTAGAATGTAAAGATGGTCACCTATCCGCGGACCAACCTGGGCAAGCGTAGCTTCACCTTGAGATCGACCCGTGCGGCTGTTGTTACTTAGCCACAAGCCCCGCCCCCGTTGTTCAGTTCCCGTTCTTCAGTTTAGGTTCTACCTGGAGAAATATAAACCACTTTAAAGACCATCAAAATTAAGAAAGGTGTGCTTTTCATGTCAACTACAAGAAGAAGCTTGAAGTTGTGCTGAAAGTCTCTAAATCAATTGATAAATACGTCTGTCGCAGTCTCTCCTGCCAAGTAAGAGCTTTAGCAACTAGTTCTCCATCTGCCACTTTTTTTTTCCTAACTATGGCATCTCGTAGTTGGCCAAGAGTGACCGTGAGTACTTAGCCGGTCAATCCTGTGGCTGCCTTAAGCGAACTCAAAGTCTCTAGCCAGGGGCATGCTTCTTATATTACTAAGTGACTGCGCGCTAAAGGCACCCCCTGCGGGGTACGAACCTCGGCTTAGGGCGTCACTGGGAGGACAGCAAGTTGGGACAGGCTGGATCACACTTGGATAATTATTATTATCTGGGGAATTTACAGCTACAGGCTCAGCTTCGGCGCGGGCTGGCACTTCTTCGAGCTCGAAGAAATGCTCGAAGAAATGCTCGTCTCTGCTCAGATATCAATGTGGTTCTCCGGTGTAAGAGCACTGGAGAGCCACATGATTATCTACTCCGAAAAATATTTTACTCTTCAGTAAATGAAAATAAATGGCCGACTCTTGCTTCAAAAGTGCCCATTTCTTATGTCCGCCAGAAATTGCAATTCCATTATACATAAGCGGTTATAAATAAAACATCTACAGCAACTTTAAAATGCAGACACGTCTCAAAACAATTAATTCTAATTCACGTGCGTTCTCAAAAATAACAAAAAACGACTTAAGGAGACAATTGCTCGACATTTCGGTGCAAATCACGCTCGTGCTTCGAAACGACTTTGTTAAGAACATTTTAAAGTATGATGGGCAAATAGCAATAAATGCTCCGTGGTCGAACCTCCCGCGGCGAGCGACGCGGACGTGCAAACATAGTCGCCAAAATTTTGTTAAGGTACGGTTTCGATGATGCGATTTGGTCGCTGAACTACTTTGGATGCTTGGGAGAATGCTATGAAAATCTGGTATATAGGTAGTAAAGAAAAACGGTTTAAGCTCGTCGCAATAGGTTTGCGGCGTGAGAGATCTTTCAGTTTTGCGAAATATATAATTATATCGATTGGCGCAAAAACTTCTCCTTGAAAAATTTTATAACATCATTACATAACATCACGCCTTGTTTCCCCGAAGGGTAAGGCAGAGGTGCTATAGTACACCTACATTTCGCCAGTTTATTTTTATCAGATTTTAAAACAATGTATATGATTTATGCCAAGTCTTGAAGCTTAAGTCAAATGTGGATATTATCATAAGAAGAGGCCAAAACTTGTAAACTTCACTGCTGACAAACAAAAAATAAAATACCCCAGTCGCATCAGAGAAACCACACCTTAACATTGTCCCGTGACTCACAAGAAAACGCTAACTGTCCCACCGGAGGCATTGTTTCTTTCATTCGTAAGGCAAATATTGGTCGAGGCTTATTCAGGCCGTTTGCAAACATTGCCCTACTGGGTGGCGACTAACAAAGACTTTCTTAGAAACTGCGTGACAACACTTCAAATATAGTGATTATACACTAATTGTGAACAAACACCTGGACTTTTATATAGTTTTTAGCGTGAACGACATATTTTGTGTATCGCTTTAAATGGAGCTGTCGCGTCTAATTGATGGGTACTCATTGTACTTGTATTTACAAGTCGCGAACATGAGGAAATTCGTGTAATGTGGAACATCTGCTGGTTAAGAGTTAGTGGAAATTTATGGCAGAATTCTCTTGGAAACATGTTCGTTAACGTGTCAAAATATTTCTGTGTGGCTTACCTTTGTTTCATAGTTACATAGTCGTCAACTGTAGTACGCAGAAATCTTCTAACCGGCATGAGTCCTAATAGCTAAAGCGAAACGTACTACACACAGCTAAGTGCAGCAGCGAGCTTGATAGGTTGGGCATCGCAACAAAATTAGTGAAAAGTGGGAGTAAGGGAAAGTTCCAAAATAACGAGGATCTCACGGAAAATCGACTAAGGTGTAACCTTTTTTTTTGTGGATGGAAATCATCAAATGACTTCTCCCGCTCTGGGCGGAGCGGGAGGGCGTGTCAGACTTTTACTGACTAAAACCCAACCGTGTTCCTTCTGTTGCCTGTGCCGGGGCTACAATAACTCTTTCGAACATCCCGCAATCCTGGCTGGCGTCGGCCCTAGCGGCCCCCTTCAATGGTGCTGACATCTCTTTGAGGCGCGCGTGGAACACAACGCGCCGTCGACTTCGGCCTTGTCCTTACCGGACGGCGAGCTACCCATTGCTCGCCGTCCGCAAGCCCGCGCCTACGGTGGCCGGAAATCGGCTGCCAATTCCCGACGCCCAGGGCGTCTCCTGCGGCGACTAGGGGCGTGAGGGCGCAAAGCTTGCCTCTCCCTCACGCATCCCGCCTCCTCCTTCGCAAGTATTATTGCTTCGCAGAAGGAGGTAATGGCTTCCCATGTACATACTCTCGCCAGGCCATGGTACGGCCATGGCCTGGACCAGGGCCGGACGAGAGAGATCGCCGCCGCCGATCGCTTCCGCGAGGACACGGCGGTGCTCCGCCCAAGCCGGGCAGACCTCCACCGTATGCTCCACAGTGTCCTCCGTGCGATCCACGCAGTGGTGACACCCGGGCGTTTCCTCCCGCCTTATCCGGAACAGGTACCTCCCGGAGCAAACGTGTCTGGTGAGGACCTACGTCAGGCGGAAGGTGAGGACGCCGTGGCGCCTCTCCAGCCACTCCTCAAAGAGGGGACTTATCGCCGCAATTGTGGCGTGCCCATAAGGTGTAACCTTAGCAAAATATATTAGCCCATTTCCAAGCTGTAGATGGGCATCAGGAGCTAGACTACCACCTCTTAACGCAGTATTATTGTAATCTTACTTCAGTGTGGGAAAGAGATGGAGTTAGACATCCAGTATAGCTCCATCTCTTTCTCACACTGAAGTAACATTAAAATAATAATAATAATAACTCCACCGCCGTATCTCTACGTTGACGTCGTGGTGGGGCTTGCGTGCTCCTGAACTCTAGGTCTATGCCGGTAGAGTTTACTTTGCCGAAACTGATCTAAGGTGAGGAGTCAGACCAAGAGAGATACATGAACCTGCAGGGCAGCATGTGGCGAGCTATTGGGCAGTAGCGACCCCACGGACCCTATCTCCCGGGAGAAGTCTTGTTCCTCACCTCTGGCTTGCCTTTATTGGCCGTCTGGAGTGAACACTGACGAGGAACGGAGTTCCCACCTCATTCTTGCCTTTATTGGCCGGCTTGAGTGGAGATTCGCTAGAGCAAACGTGCTCGGAGGAAGGAAGTATTCCAGTAAGTGCTGGTAGGGATCTTGACCATCTTCCGGGATCTGGGATTGTCCTGATAGTCGCGGAATACCTCTCCACTCCTCATAAGCACCTCAGGACATGTTGCCCCCTTGTCACTACGACACTATGTGCTAGCGACCGTTTTCGGGGGCCCATTATTGAGTGTGCAAGTCACCCCCTGCCATTTTATCCGTGTATTACCTAACATTGATTAGACAGGGGACATAGTTTTTCCACAGTTCTTGGTAACCAATCCACTATAGCCACCCAAACCCATAGCCCAATATGTTTCGTTTCCATGTCATTTCTATAATAGTCCTGCACCAACCAGGGGTTGTCCTTGGGTGCATTTGCATAGTGCATACAGGGATACCTAATCGTCGGTTGGTGCCTCCTCATCATTTAAAACTGAAGGGGCCTCTGCGAGTTGGCTTCGGCCCCTTGTACGCCTTCTAAAAGTCCGGGACCCCAGGGTCCCGAGATATAAAAACATAATAATAATAATCATTTTATTATCAGGCAGCTGAGGAATACTGCTTTAAGAGGTGATGGTTGGCCCCCAGGTCTGCTCAACGTGGGGTAGCCAGTCATCCATCTTATTAATCCTACTAATATTATAAACGCGAAAGTTTGTGGGGATGGATGGATGGATAGATGTTTGTTACTCTTTCACGCAAAAACTACTGAACAGGTTTGTATGAAATTTGGCACACAGATAGTTTATAACCTAGATTAACACTAACGATAGGTACATTTTGTTCCGATATATCCACGGGATCGAGACTAATGCGGGGCGCTGCTATAATCATACAATGTTCTATCGCGAGTGGAGTGTGCTTCGCTTTGCACATTCAAACGAGTTATTTCCGCAATTTCAAAAGGATTAAAAACAATCACCACATTTGCAGTAAAAAGTTCTAAGTGAATAATTGGATTCTGTTGTCTGACCATACCACCACAAAACCACCAAATAGCATACCATAAAAATGGTATTAATTTATGTTGTCTTAGAACATCTCTTAAAAGTCAATGATGATAGGTGTTTATTTTACTTCAAACGTAAACCAATATAATTATGCAAAATATAGGTAACCTATTTATTTATCCAAAAGTGCCTAATAATAACAGAAACAGAATACATACATAATATTTGTTACTTTACCTAGCATAATATAAATAAAAATCTTTTGTAAATTCCACTTTTCATATTTCTACAAAGTATTAACAATGACAACGGACCTTTTCGGCCAATGTTTGGTTAGGTGCATGTTGTCGACTCCGAAATCAATTTACGATAATTGTCATTTATTATGAAATAAATATGATGCTTTATCCTGTGCTCCATTGTGTGGATCTACCTCCAAAAGATTTGGACCATTGATCGCATTTTATTCTGCAAAGAAATTCATTGGTGCGAAAGAACATGCGCCCGCGCGGATGGCATTTGACAATAATTATATTAAAAGAGACCATAACTTGGAAGATATTAGGCGGAACGCGAAAGATTTTGACGGGAGCCATGTCAAATGATGTTTTCTCAGCTTATGAGCAGATGTTGAGAATATTTGTATTGATATTAAATGAAGTGAGGTCTTGAGATATGTTTGTGAATCCAATTTACTGGATCGACATCAATTAGCTTGTATAAATAAGTAAAAACTCCGATTACCGTAATACTGTTTATACTAGTAGTAGTAGAGTGAATCAGGTTTGTTCTAACAACAGTAATAAGTTCCGATACTTAACAAACAAAAAATGTACCTGCCTACCTTTACCTACTCCTTATTTATAGCTTACTTGAATTCTGCGAGGTTGTTTTATGGATTTGGAAAATAGAGATCTTTTTTTTACCTCGAATAAAATGCACGAGTTGTTAATTCCGTTATGAAGATTTCCTCGAATCGTCTACAATATTGCCGTTTCTGTGAGTATAGGTTTGCAGTCAACAATCGGAAGCTTTCCCGTTCCTTCAAAATTATTTTTTACATCACTGATAATATCTTTTTTAAACTGTTGTCTAATATCGAGTACGAATTAATAATAAATTCCTTAAAATAATAAAAACCTATTGATAAATAAGCGGAATTTATTTAACATAAAACGTCGTTTAACACAAATGAATTCTCTAAAAAAGAAATCAATTTCAGAAAATATAAACATTTATCACCATTTACAAAATACTATGATCTAAAGAAACGTCAAAATAATTCAGCATTATTATATTTTATTACTAATTAATTTCCATATTTAATAGCTTGAGCACCATTTTAGCTCCATGGTTCATAAAAATATATATTTGAATGTGACAAAGAATGTCATCTTTTTTTAAATTGTGTAATATTTATCACTATTGGTCTCTCTCACAAGCACGATAGAATTGCCTTTTAAAGTGAATTTGTCTTGTTTTTGACTACTAAAAGGTCCATTAAATCGCCTTTTGTTGACTATTGATTTGTAGTTGGATGCGAGAGAAACCGTGAACGAAATACAGGCTGGTTCATTTTTTGGTTGAGTAGGATATTACATAACATAACATAACGTCACCCAAAGGTTGACTGGTAGAAAATGCCTATGGCATTAAGTCCGCCTCTGTACTTTTCTGTGCATGAAGTATTAAATAAATAAATAAATAAATAAACGTCACGCCTGTGTTCCCCAAAGGGTTAGGCAGAGGTGTACCTATAGTACACCCACATTTCGCCAGTTATGTTTAAGTCCCATATAATAGGAGGCGAGCCTATTGCCATCAACCGGGCACAAATCCAGACTCCGGGCTGCCATTGAGAAATTCCAGATGGAAAACCAATAACACTTTGCCCGACCCGGGAATCAAACCCAGGGCCTCATGCTCAGCAGTAGCGCATGCGACCACTAGATCAACGAGGCAGTCAGGATATTACACTCTTCTAAAACAAAATAAAGAGTAGCAACAACGTGTTATGTAATTTTACAGAAATTTTTGTATGCATAGTTACGTCTAATCTCAGAAAGATCTTTCGAAGATTTAAAACTTAAGACATATAAAAAAAACTGTGGTTAGGTCGGGTTTCAAGAGAAAATTAATGTTCATTTTATCTTTGTATCGTTAATTTTATTATATAACATAGATGATACACTAAACGACATTAATTTTAAAAAAATAAGTCCCTTTTGCAACCCTCCTGTATATTCAAAATCGTTTAGCAAAAACTTGAAGCGTGTAAACGACAAAAGAACTAATAACATCAATAACTGACTCGTATAATGACTTCAATTCTCTCGCTTGGTCGAAGCCTTTAGCTTGAAGTCTTTTAGCGACTTCTAAATAGCGACTTTAATAAATCCTAACGCACCTTTAAACTGTTGACAATGATGAAGAAATTTGACGACAATGAAGACAAATGTCTTGATATCCAGTTCATTTAAGCGAATAAATTGCAGTCTTTCGCATTGTTGAAATTATAAAGCGTGCCATATAAATATATTATGTTCTTTTGTAACTACTAAGTGAGACATGCTTGGTGATCTTCTTAGAATGTTAAATCGTGCATTGGGACCGTAGAAGCAATGCAGTACATTTAATAATGTTATTCATATATAAATGCCCTATCCTTGCAAGTCCAATTTGAGATAATATCAGTGAACGAACTTCATCCATTAACCGTTTTACGCGGAATGTTTGCGCTCAGCATTCCGCCACCTTAGCAAAAATCACCTTTTCCTGAAATATGTCGAAAGTTTTCTTAACTTTTGTATTCGTGTTGTTGTCAAAAAAATTTTATTTCTTGATCATATCATCATAATTCGGTAAATTAAAAACAATTTTTTTGATCACCAGATTCGGAAAATATAATTCGAAGCTTCTACTTCCAACTTTGTTAACAAAATCACATAACATTTTTCGTGGGCATTTAGTGATTCACTCAAACTTAACTTGAGGCAAGTTCTAATCTCTAATAACGGTCCATATAAACAACCACACAACAGAACCCAATACATCACTGTCTCAAAAACAATACATTAATACGACAACAATAAAAAAAACACGATCATAATGCCCAATTTGTCCCAGTCCACGTGTCGCGTTGATCCGCCCCATTGTTTGGGTCCGTACTTGGGTTAGGCCCGAAAGCTTCGCGATAACATCTTGGTCCTTTCATACGAAAGACGACGTAGATGCTCAGATAAGAACATTGAGCACTTATTGTGTAGGACAAAGAATGGATGTACTGAAAAAAAGAGCCTCTGATGGCCTTGTGTCGCCTTTTTTGTTTAACTGTACTTTGAAAACGATTGTCATGAGTTTTTCCTAAGTTTGGTGAAATGATGGCGCCTTGGTGTTGACTGAAAAAATGTGCGTGGTCATTGGTACTTGAAGTTGACGAGCGCGTTTGTCTGTGACTGTTTTGTTCATAGCACAATGGTGGTCATCACTCTTTATTCTCGTCTGGTTTCACCATAAGGATGCACTTGAGACAAACAATATTTAATCATTAGTATGGTATGCTTGTTATGTTTGTCGGCTATTGAATTTAATTGTATACAAGTATAGTAATTGTCATGGTATGAAGTTGGTATATTTCTAGAGGTGAATAACTAATTTTAAGCTCAATAAGATCCTATCAGTCTGACTAGCGTACTTCATTTCCGTTAAAGTACCAGTCTTATATAGTAGTTGTCGTAGAAACTCTCTTGAATCAAACCAACGGACAATAAACAACCGCCATCGAAAGTGCCGACATTACACTTCAAGCACAAAGCGGTACAAGCATAGAAACATTCAACAAAAGAACCAATCTTGACCAAACAATTTACATGTCCACTTGTGAGTGAAGAACCGCCTTAAAATATTTAGCGGGTTGTGTATACCCAGCCTTATTGAACGCCTCTAGTGTTGCGCGAAGCGAAGGTTCGCGCTCTAGGCGTGATAGGGCGGGGCACCCTATCCTAGGGCGGGGAACTCTAATCTTTATATTTGAACTCGAAACTACTTCGTAGAAATTGGCCAATTTGTGAAATTAATTTCTGTGTGTTAAAAATGCCGACGCAAGCTGCAAACATCGGTTTCTGTCGAGTCATTCAAGAAATAAATATTTTAGATTTATAATCGGCAATGATAAAATTTGACAGCACGCAATTTGTAATTTTTGTTAAAGATGTGTTATCTTGCCGAGTGTTTTTTTCGGCGGGGCTTTTTTTTCGCTTATAAAACTTTTCTTGAAACATATTATAGGACTTGTGATCAATCTGATTGATATGTGTGTAAGTACAAAGGCGGATTTAATGCCGGAGGCATTTTCTACCAGTCAACCTTAGGATGGCAGCATTTTAGCATGTTGACCATGTCAAGAGCGGGCTGATTCTAATCATCACCAAATATCTGCTATTTAATAGAAGTAAATAATCTGTATTCTTTGTATATCTCTGTGTCTGAAAATGAAAGCAGAGAAAGAATGATCAAGATCTACCGAGTCCTGTAAAACTATCTAAGAGGAGATCAAATTGTAAGAACCGTAGTATCTCTTCAATTATCCAAAAAAAATCCTTCAAATTAGCATAATTACATGGGACTTAAACATAACTGGCGAAATGTGGGTGTACTATAGGTACACCTCTGCCTAACCCTTCGGGGAAACAAGGCGTGATGTTATGTTTCATGTAGCATAATAGCTTGAAATTAATAGCATCTCTAACAAACAAGCCAGCCTATTTTGCGGGGAACTTGTTACATCAATCTGATGGGCGTTCTGGGCGGAGAGCGGTCCTTGGGCGGGGACCTATCACTGACCCACTTGTGGCCTCTCATAGCCCCTTATAGCCTCTCTTAAAAATAGCCAGGTGACTCACGCTGTTTCATATAATTAATTTAAGAGGGCGTGGTTTCAAAGCAGCTGAACGTTTTTAATCAGGATTGTTTAACTATGTAGGTTCTCATAAAGAGGTTTGCTTAGTAAGCAATATAGCCTGATATTGGATTTGATACAGAGATGATATTTTAATAGAGTAGCAATTTTTTGTTGTTAATAAAAAGTGGAAGTAGTTTACCAAATTTTCATAGCCCTCAACATTCTCAAACGTCTAAAATTGAGTTTAAGAATGTTAATTGCTATATGAAAAATTTGACAGTACACGATCACCTTTATCGCAGCACCTGCAATATTATTAGGCAAGTAGTAGGTACAGAATTAATATTTACCACCATTTACTACAACTCAAAGCTCAAGAAATAAATCCCAGAAAGATCCTCATTGACCCAATTTAAGTTCCGCAAATATTTAAATCACTAAATCTTTAATACCTATTACAAAAATTACGCCAAGCGTCCTCGAGGCATCGTCTAAATATTTAAATAGTATCAAAAGCATTATTTTCATACAATATGATCGGAACAAAATGGAATCTCCACACAATGCGACCGTATTTACCGTAACTCATATTATAAATGTGTAAAACCATTTAAATAGCAAAGTATCAATAGATGAATGTTTCTTTGTATGGTGAACCAACTTGGCCGTGATATTCACGCACATTTTATTTGAAGATTTTATTGAAATTGTCTTAGAATACCTAACACTGAAAAATGTTCTTTAACTGAACCGCCTAAAAGTTACATTTCAACACAGAGTTCAAAACTGCGAAAACAGCAATGACAGCTGAAATTGAGTCCAAATACGACAGCGACAAAATTCAAATTCAAACAGCAAGCCCTTTTCAAATTTACTTTTATTGGAAGGGCTTTCATAGGCAGCTAAAGGTATACGTATTGTCGATAATCAGTGAAGCAAACACTTGTTATTTTAAGAGATCATCCACCCTTAAAGCTTCTCTTTGAGTGTAACAAAGAGGTGTATAATGTATTATTTATAGGACACAGTCGGTAGGCACATACGGGGCCATGAATGTGTATTGTTGAGTACTGAAGACTCGACATTGCTAAATTGTACGTCCACTGTATCATCAATCAGATCGTTTTATTTCTTGACAACTGATCTACAATCTACAATATTGTTTGGGATGTTATAAGTTAGGTTTAGTTGTCGTTGGTGGAATTGAAGAAAGAACTGCATTTGCGTCGGTTTTAAAGTTTTAGAAATTTGACTTTACTGGATATTGGAATTTTGGGTTTTGGTAGAAAAGGAGATGAGGTGATGCATAGATAGACCGTACTTTATTAGATAATAACTAACACTGGCAAAAGTGAGTTAGCAGCACTAACAAATATTATTTTTATAACGGCGTTTATAAAGTAATATATAGAGTTTTGAAAATTTACTTAATTGGTACCCAATTTGGATTCTTGACTGGCGACCGTCCGAAAAAGCAACTGCCTTTAAATGCCAAAACGGTTTTTTCTACCCAAAATCGATTTCAGACGACAACAAAAACTCCCGTCGCCATTATAAAAATATTAATATACAGAAACTTTTTCGTCCTTCTATTTGTTATTTATTAATGTCGCTGTCACGAATCTTATAAAAAAGGCCGCTCCAAAAAGTGACTCACAATGCAGACGCTAATCTCTTCGAGGCACGAACGAAGCATGTCAAACCAAAAAAGGGTCCAATTCTAATACTTAGTAACCATTAAATAAATTCACTATACAAAAAAGTGGAGAAAAAATTGTCCGTAGGCAAACCACTTTTAAATATTTGTGCGCATATGGCTTCCGGTTATTTCGAGTGGGTTACGCTAAAAAATGCATTAGACCCTTGGTTTTTATATCACGTTGAATCCGATGTCCTATGATATATTTTCCTTTTGAATTGAAAAAGCGAGGGGTTCAAAGGAGATTAGGTACGGTCCGAATTTCTGAATAGATACCTAATCCAAATATATGACTGTCCTCTAATTTACAAGGGTATTTTACTTCGTTTGTGGAGCTTGCCTGTGTCCTTACATACGGCTTATGTGTTTGATACAATTTCACGTTTCACTTTTTACAGGATTTAAGCTATAAAATGATAATACAGGAATTATCTGTGTCATGGATCTCAGAAGATGCTTCAACGTGTTTTTTTAGGGAGAATTATACACTTAAAGGGCTGAGTTTTTTTATAGTTATGGAAGAAATCAAACTGAATGTGGCGGCCGGACCATCTTCATACGTTTTACATGAAACATATTTTTTTCGTAAATAAATAAGCAAACCTAAAGACATAATAATGATATTTTATCATTCGAAATACCAAAGCTAATGATATATCACAGCACCTTATGATCGCTGCATCATTCAGCTATTCATAAATTTATTATCACGAAAACCATAAATGTTATAATGACGAACAGCCTCATAACTGCATAGCAGGTAGCTTTGTTGTTGCCGTGTGAAATATCGTGCACCTACTCTAATAGCCTACTGCAGTTCGTAATACAGTGAAAATTATTGCGCACCACTACCAAAATAGTAGCACCGTATTGTATAACATTTATTTTACTCGGTATATTTTGGCACATAGTCTATAGCCAGTATTTGCTACATTTTGTGTTGCGATTGGTATTTTGAAGCTGAGGGCCTACTCCGAAGTTTCGGCCGAATGTTCTGAAGTTTTCTAATACACTTCATTCCATAGACATATTATATTTCTGTACTTCATTCTATTTCGTTCGATCGGTTCGTATACGACCGAACTTCATTTTGACGTTTGGTCGGATCCGAACTGTCTTAACGAAATAGAAAAAAGTGTAGTAGGAAACGTCCGAAATCGGCCGAACTTCGCCGGTACTTCGGATTTACGCTTCTTAGTAGATCCCCTGTCCCAGTCAATTAAAAGAACTAACGCGATTTAAAATTAAAATGAAATTGCTCTTAGAGCCGTTCTTAACTCGTACAGTCTAAAAGTAAGAGATCATAAATACATTCTAAGGTACTTATGTCATTTCAAGAACTTTACAATTAATATATTCAGCTTGACGGCTAAGTGCTGACCTCTAAATATGTAAGCATAATCTTTCCAAAAAAGTGTTTAGCGCTCTTGCTAAAATATTCCTTGAAAGGCAGGATTCAAAAATTATAACTGTCTTCTCGTTGGCCTTCAAATTATTTGGCCACAGGTCCACACATCTTCAAAATAGATTAACCAGTACGACTTTCTTCTCAATAAATATTCATGAACCCTTTTCTAACGAGTACCTATACCTGGTGACCTATCGTGTTGAACTATCGTCGGACGCGCAATTTACACGAGATTATAATCATACAGCTACCAGCCGACGTGACGCGGTATTAAGATGCTATCAGATAAACGTCAGAGAAGGCGTTATAAATGATTGAGGAAAAAGTAAATTACCTATGGCTATAAGTTAATTCTGCTTAAACTTATGAGAAAATTACAGAGGAAGCAAACCGCGTGTTTGTTGGATGAAGTTTTGCCTCATTAGTTAATTACTTAATTAAGATAAGAGAGGAATTGCTGGTAAGTCATTGAGGACATAACACTTACATATTTTATAATTAATTGATTTTCTCACTGAGTCAGAATAGGCTCTATGGTCTAGATAGAGTGTATTTTAGCTGAAAAAGTATTTGTTCATTTTTGACAGTCTATCTTTGTGCTTTGCCTGTAATCTTTTCCATATCATTTTGTATTAAATCAATCCCTCTATCTTCACCTGCAACTGCTCAATGGACACATTTAAACGCAAGTCAAGTTACAAGGAAGAACTACAGATACATACTTAAATAAAAAAAACGAACTACTAATACTCAACGAGGTCTAACAAAGCGGATGGCTGCGGAACTTGAAAGCGCTTTCAGTCTATTGAGAACTCAAGGCATGAAACAGAAACGAGCCTATTCACCATCACGTAGATTCTGCGTCAAAGGATACAAGGACCATACATAACCCATACAAGAACCCATTCAAGAACCATAAAATGGGTGCTTCTATGCCACATAACACCGAACCACGCTAATGTAATTCCGCTAACCGACAAAGGGTTCCAAAGCTGTAAAAACAATCTTAGTATACCCCCGAACTTAATCCTTCACAAAGTGTACCGACTTACCGAAAGTATTTCCAAAACAGTAGAAAATCCCTTTCGGTATCAATTTGCCGCCTCAACTACTTCGTTCGTGTTTTAAAAACATTCCTTTTTTAAACGATTTTTTTTTCATTTCCTTTTCGCATTGTTGAAGAATTGTTTGCGAAAAAATTAAGATAAATAAAATATGGCGGTAAATCGTTTACCGCCTTTTATACGTTTTTTTATTTATTTGTGTTGTAATGTGCCTTTGATAAGGTAAATATTGAACAATAAGGATAACAACATGCCGTAGTATAAGTTGGAAAAAATTTGGAGCTGGAGTTATCTTTTGGTTTCACAATAGTTGAATTTAAGATGCAACGAGACTAGGAAACTCAATCGTTTACGAACTAGTAATCGCATTTTGACGCAACTGATGTTACCTTATTTTTTCCTACAGCATCCTCATATTTCCTACTTAAGTTCCTTCCACGCAAGGATCACAGTTATCCGCCCACAAGTTTTTATTAACGCAATATTTATTGCGGAACTGAACAGAACATCAAAACAGTTTTTTGTCCAGTGCTACAAAGCCCGAAACGATAGATAGGACCTAAATTCTCGGTGCACAATCGACCACGCCCATAAATGTACTATTATTGTACATTTCACTGTTAAAGGTATTTCGCATCTGTTAAATTCGCACAAAGAGTTTCCTGTTCGGATTACTAGATTGCGATTGGTATCTTGCCTTAGGCCATGGTGCCTTTATACAATTTACTTTATCGGACCGTCAATTCGCAAGTGTGATTTGATTGATGATGTACCGCTACTGTGATCTTTGTTGTTGGTTCAATTGTGATTTTTAAATTAGTTCCATGTATATAGACGCAATATCTTATTATCTATGTAAGTATATTTTAATATATTTTTCTGAAATTACCTACAGGTTTTAACAATGATTTCCTTAAGAGGAACAGAACAGATATTTTTTTTTTAGTCCGCAAGACATATAAGATCACCAACGTTACCTATAATTACTTAATAATCCTTCATTGCTAAAAATGGATCACCACATCGTTTTCTTTTTGTCTATGCTTTTCTTATGCGCTATTAATTCGGGCTATTCCTAATTTTAAAATTAAAATATGTACTTTCATCCCTCTTATAAAAAGTATTCACTCAATTAAAATTTTAATAGCATCTCCGCTATATCAACCGATAATATAGAAACTAATTAATATCAAAAATTGAAAGCGCAAAAGAATTTCTCCGGAATTCTGACAGTTCCTTTACCACACCGACCACCCTGATTCGTTCCGCTCTCGAAATAGATCCTGCCAAAAACTTCACAGCCTAATTATGAAAAATAAGACATAGTTTACAATTCTCGTGTCTTTAGTTAACACGTGCTCTCATTTTTTTTCTCACAAAATTCCTCTAAAAATTAATTTCGGACGGAATAGGTCCGCAAAAAATACTAATTGCTTTTTGTATCGCCGCGTAAGTTTTTGTGTCTGCCTGTATGTCTTGCAGCAAATGTGGGCTTTGTCAGTGAAAAGTGTCAAATTACGGCACGAGATGGGAGATAAACATTAGGGCTGACTATCAAGTGTTGTCGACTTTGTTTTTCAATTTTATTCTTTACGAGAATGATGGAATTAAACTAGAAAACGTTAAAATATTTAGCAGAAAAAAAACCCATTTAATACTTAATTATTTATGCCTATATGCGTAGAAGATAACTGTGGTATCTGTACCTATTTATGACATTACTGAAATTCTTTAAAAAAAATGGAAAGATCCCTATATCAAAAATCGTTCCATTGCTATAAATAAGAACCCCAAATTCAAAAGAAATACATTACAATTTAGATACTTAATAATATTTTAATGAACTAAACCTATCAATTTAAAAATTAACGATATAATTAAATTAAATTTATTTCACAGCCCTTGCATCCCTAAACTGCCATCGCGCTTTTTGCGCGCATCCATTTTAGTTTTTCGTAAAGATTTTGCTGCAGAAAATAAACTGCTACCAACTCCACAACGCCTCAACAGCCGGACATTGTGCAAATCAAAACGTACCCATGTCTCATGTGCATTAAAGTTCAAATTAGATGGTGAAGATGTGTTGGTTATGTTAGATAGTTTTAGAGAGGTAGTCACGATGCAATAGGCAACTAAACGGAAAGGAGCGGTAGATAAAACGGCGACAAGTTGGAGAAATATTTCCAAAATATTTGTAAGTGAAGCCGGGGGACCGCCCGGGGGCGGGTAGGGTAGGACGCACTAGATACCGGAATTCATCCGCTGAATAGCTGAATGTGATGAACTTGAAACCGCTTTTTTTGTCAATTTAGCGAAAAAATATGGTGAACTTGGAAATAATGATAGCTGCCATATTACCATTTATCAGGTAAGTTTAAGTACTACCTAATGTTTCGTTCGAAGGTATACTTTTGTTTTACTACCTAATGATTTAGAAATGTTTAAAATTCACGATGTTATAAAATTTCTATTACGAAAACATTCGGAACAAAAAAAAAGAAAAAACATTAACACCTCAGTTTTTTTGCAATCATCGGCTACATTTGATTGGTTGGTCATTAATATCCCTATATTTAAAAAAAAACATAACCTTAATAAAATAAATAACATGTAAAACAAATCATGAAACCCTGCTGCCCCTAGACAAAGGTATATAAAACGACAAAAAGTAATAATTACAAAAACCACACTAAATAATGATGAGAGAAAACCAACCAACCATCCAATGACGTCTTAAACTCATAACAAAATAATTACAACTATGCACATCTACAAAAAAAATGGTACTATAGGTAACATAAAAAGATATAAAACATGGCAACAAAACCTTAGATTATTACATCCAAAAACCTGGCAACACATAAAAGAAATGTTATTCTTATTTCAAATTAATTCACGCGTGAATTTTGCATTGGTAGTACAAAACAGGAGGTTTATTCTTAAGGTTTATATTGAATTGGCAGTTAGTAGAATGTCTCATTGTAACAGGACACCGAATAAAGATGGTGTCCGCGAGATAAGGAAGGATTTAGGACGAGTGTACCGGCTGTGGCAGATTTACACCGCGTTTCTATAAACTATTATTTGTAAGATTTAATGGTAGCGTTACGTATTTTGTGGAAATGGATCAGCTATGTATTTGTAAGGGACGTGAAGTTTTTGTAACCGGTTTTTAGTTTTTCTCCAAAATGAACATGAATTAGGTTTTCAAAAGTATCAGTTTGGAACATTAAATAACGTTTCTGGATGACTTACCTTTGATTGAAATACATAAAAGAACGCTTTTTGAAAATATACAGAAATATAGGTAACTTACCGAACTATAAAAGGAATGGCAACAATCTCGGAAACCTCAGAGGCTTGCAAACTTTTCGAGTTCTGACTAAGTCCCTCTCTAAGCGACCCCAAAAATCTCAGAACACCATTAAAAAAACCAACAGCAAACAGCAACAGTAAACCTATAAAACTAACGCAACAAACTGCGCCCACGCATTACCCTCACATATTTGCACAATGCTATAATCTCGTCACGGTACACTTGACACCAATAATGTTGCCATTCATCAAGGATTACCACCAAGATGTTTATCAATATTTCTCTAACAAATATTTAGAGATACCTTTTATAAACCTATGTGTCAAACATCTTACGACAATGACATAATATTTGTATGGCTGATACATAATCTTGGTATTGTGTGACAACGTTTTACAAGAAAAAATTTGCATGACATTTCATTTTTGCGAAATAAGTGAAAAAATTGAGGATGAGATACAAATATTGAAATTGGTATCTAAGGGACATCTTGAAGTTCTGTGAAAGAGAATATAAATGTTATTATTTCTTTAGTATCATCCTCATCACAGCCTTAGTTTGTTATTGCATATTCTGTGGTGGTCTTATGCCCATTATATCCAAAAATAAAGTATAATTTTGAGTAAACTCTTCAGAGTGCCTGTCATTAATAATTTTAACCAACATCATAAAATATTTACTGTGGACGATGCCAAAAAATGAGCCTTTAATTGCATATAAAAAAAAATTACAATTTACTTTAGTATTTTCATTTATTGCAGCAACATTGTAGATACCTACTTAATATTTGTTTAGCACAAAAGTTACATGTGTAAAAGCACCATAACATTATTTTTACCTCCTACACTTCCATAAAACTAAGTTTTATAACTGTACGAACGAAATCAATATTTTTTATGCCCGACCCAATAACCCGAAACAAAATAGCCTACACAACCAACACAATTAAACAGCATCCAACAAAAACTGGTCCTGTCACTGGACCATCGGACCAGTTTTAACGCAATCAAACCGAAACCCAGCTCACTGGAGCAGAAATCATTCAGTTCAGGGATATCTGATAAGACGTCTCGAACGATAAGTTGTCGACATACAGACTTGTGATCAGATAAGGACACATCATCAAAGATCTCCTTATTGCCTTGCCTCCTCGGTGTAACCAATACCACAGATCCAGAGATTTGAGATAATTGAAAAAATGGAACGTGGAGGTCTCATTTGTTTGAGTTTTTGTTGGGTTTGTAACTATTTTTGGAGAATTTGGGTTGAAATAAATAGCTGAGTAACTTCCTCTATTATACTTACATCAGCGTAAAAAGTTTTAAGCGTCCTTACCTAAGTCGAATTAGTCACCAATGATCACAAACTAAAATAGTTAGATAGGTAGAAAAATCACTGCGAGAAAATATGATCATGTAATTTTTGTCATAATCATTCCTAACATCTTATGTATATTCTCCCAACATGATCACTCTACCCAATCAAAAAACCGTTCCACATCAATTAAATTAAACTAAACAAAAGCCACACAATTATGTATTATTAATAGTTCACAAAAACAAAAGGATAGCTAAGAAACAAAAAAAAACAAGAGGGTTCTCTCCCAGGGGGACAAGTGGAGTAATCAAATTAGAATGAACCAAGTCGAGACTATCTGTCATCGTTGCGCTCACGAAAGCCGGAGTCCTGGGTAATATATCATGGGGTAGTGACAGGAAGTCAGGGTTAGAGGGACAGGATTGGAATCTGGTGTCAAAGATGTGACACATGGTTCTGAGATGTACGATAGGTTGTTGTGTCAACTGTGCATTATTTATAGTCAATTTGGGTGAAATTCCAGGAACAATATTGTGATTGGCGTGATGTTACTTGAGACAACTTGAGGCCGTTGGGGTTCAATGCTAATCATGGTCGTTACCATAGCATAGCCTATGATAATATGATGAATAGTGAATAGTCATGACAGAATACCTCCCTGTACCTACATATAAGTTATATTGTCAATGTTCGATGGATTTGATTAATGACTCTAAGTGGTTAATAGCTCAAAAGAAGGATTCTCTCGTCTCTTCTCATAAAATTGGCAATATTCTGACGGCTTAGCCGGTGCTGGATTCATTCATCTGAATATATTCATCTAAATCTTACCCACAAAGAGCTCAATGAGGTGGTGAAAACCAACCAAAGTCCAACCAGAAGATTTAGAGATTAGCGGGATTATAAGGATGCAACAGGGAGCTTTGTTTTTTGCATGAAACAGCGTAGCCCAAAGGACTGAAGTTCTGTCTTAAAAGCAAACTCGAGGCAGTCAAAATAGACTGGTGGATGCCAAGCTTCACAGCTTGGCTCATCGCCGCAAGGTTGCCTGCTTGTCGGTCTTCTACAGATTGTACTTCGGTGAGTGTGCTCTAGAACTCCACGACCTCATTCCGCCGGCCCCCTTCTACCATCGGACATCTAGGCGCACTGTAGGTTACCATCCCTACCTAGTTGCTATTCCACAAATTCGCACTAAGCGTTTCCAAATATCTTTTGTGATGCGCACAGCAAAGGAGTGGAACTCTCTACCTGCGTCTGTGTTTTCGAACGCATACAAACCCGATCTCTTCAAAGTAAGAGTGAACAGGCTTCTTTTGAGTAAGCTCGCTCCATTGTCAACTTTGTCTCTGTCATCTCTGACCTAGTCTAGAGTCAAGAGCAAACCTATATCAAATAAAAAAATTGTGAGTGAAAGAAAAATACAATTTCATTTACTTATGTTTCAGGCTGGCCCTTCTATAAATTATATCGAAAGCGACCAGCCAAGAGTCATAATCAGCTTATAATGTTCCCACTGCTGGAACAGGCCTCCTCTCTTCGAGAAGGATTAGGCTGTAATCTATCACGCGGGCCCAGTGCGGGTTTGTAAATGTCACATGTCTTCGAATTTTTGGTTCTAGGACATGCCGGTTTCCTCACGATGTTTTCCTTCACCGTTTTGAGAGCAGTGGTGATGAAATTATTTACACAAAGTAAAGTGCCTGTCTAGGTTCGAACCCCCGATCTACAACTCGTAAGTCGAGGCCGTTACCACTGGGCCACCAATGCTCCACAGCAAAAAGTGTTTACAAGTAAATTGCCTAATCCAGAATAATGAATATTGCTTCACATTTGTTTCTATGCAGATCAACATGAAATTTAGAAATACTCGCACTCAGTTTAACAACTTCGCGACACTGAGTTATTCCTGGTGATATCTCAATACAATATTTTACAATAAGTGTTCTTTACGTCAATTAAGTAACCTGTTAGTGTTGAACTGATATCAACAGTATAACAAAGGCCACACCTAAACCACGTGCAACAGAAACGTATGGAACTAAAGATTATTATCAATTAATTGACTCGCTTAGAGTGGGATAATTGTATTGTTTGTGCAGTTCTGGGAATTAGGCGAGAACAGGTAAATTTAAGCTTCTGTATCTATATATATCTGTTTTGCAGGTGGACCTAATGTATCTAGGTACTCTTCGATCGTATCCAATTCGTTTCCAGTCAGCAAGGTTAACTTTTTTATCAGCGGCCTTGATTACCCAAGGTAAGTTAAACATCAGCCTTTGCGTGTTACCACTTCTATCTATTTCGCGCCTTTTACAATTATAACTTTAATGTCGCTTTGCATCACGGCCGCCACCTCTGATAAACCTTACAAGTCACATGTGGATGTTTTTTTTTTAGACAGTGTCCCACTTTAACATCCGCTACTTTTGTCATGGAGCGCAGGGTGGTGTTTCTTAAGCGATATGTTCGTTTGACAATTATGCACGTGGATGTGCCTTACCGATATGAGATCCTACAGCAATTTATGTTGCTCTGCAACACCCAAACTCCTTCCATCGCTAATCTACTTCATCGCAAGAACAATACTCAAAAGAACAGACCAACCCTACTTCGTGTTAGTAAAATCACGAACCTCACGTACTTACTACACGTAACAATTTTGTTACACCCACGACTTATGACCCTCTAGCACGAGTTCACGATACGAGTCATGATCAAGGCTCGAGGCCGTTTGAGGTCGTGTGCTTATGGCTGTAGTGAATACTAATGCAGTTAATTTTCTGCAGATTTCGAGAGAGATGGTCGAAGATTATTAGTGGACGCAAGCACAGGGGAACAGACACAAATGTAATAGAATAGTCATTTATCTATATCTACTTATACAAATAAATAAAATTTAAGTGTATGTTTGTAATGTCAAAATAACAGCTTTTTACTAAATGCATATATGAAAGTATTTACAATACTTATAAGAAAAAACAATTTTTAAAACTTTTGTATGGCCGTCTGTCTGTTTGTTCTGGCTAATCTCCGAAACGGCCGGACCGATTTTGACGGGACTTTTACTGACAGATAGCTGATGTTATAAAGAGTTTTTGGCTACTTTTATTTTAGAAAAAAAATTAGGGTTCCGCGCAAAAAAATTAAAACCTATGAAATTGTGAAGAAAATCCGATTTAAATAGGGAAGTATTGACATCCACGCGGGCGAAGCCGCGGGGAACAGCTAGTCGCCACTAAATCTGCCGATCTATTCACCGTGAAAACTTCACCGAGAAGAGAGCTTGAAGTAAGCCGTAAACAGTGTTAATCCATCATCAGGTCATGAGGTTGGATCATCATCAGGGTCATCAGGTGGAATGACAGCTCACTTCACGTAAGTTTCCACAGAGAGATTTTACAGAATAGACCGGCTGAAATCATTCCTGATTCACTATCTCTGAACTAATAGTAGGTAGGTACTACTTACTATACTTTTCTTAGGTGGAACCTGCAATATACCTATCTCACCCTTTCTCGGAGCTTCCCGACTGCAGTACAGAAAGAAAAAGAAAGAAAGAAATATATTTTAGGTATTAGGGACAGTATGTCAACTCGCTTAAAGGCTCTTGCAAACAGGCGCGACACAAAGGCACCGCGTGTCGCGCGACGAGTGGCTGTCTTCAGCATATTTAAGGTATGCCCTATTTCTTTACTGGATGCCCATCTTTATTAGAATTATACCTAAAGCACTACACGAGGTGCTACTGAGCACGCTGAGCAGGCTTTTTAATGTTCCCTCGCGCCTCACAGCAGCACTTGCGCAGAATTTTTTTTTTTGGGTGGAAAATCATCAAATGACTTCTCCCGCTCTGGGCGAAGCGGGAGGGCGTGTCAGACTTTTACTGACTAAAACCCAACCGTGTTCCTTCAGTTGCCTGTGCCGGGGCCACGGTAACTCTTTCGAACATCCCGCAACCCTAGCTGGCATCGGCCCTAGCGGACCCCGTCAATAGTGCTGACATCTCTTTGAGGCGCGCGTGGAACACGACGCGCCGTCGACTCGGGCTTGGTCCTTCCCGGACGGCGAGCTACCCATTGCTCGCCGTCCGCAAGCCCGCGCCTACGGTGGCCGGGAATCGGCTGCCAATTCCCGACGCCCAGGGCGTCTCCTGCGGCGACTAGGGGTATGAGGGCGCAAAGCTTGCCTCTCCCTCACGCGTTCCGCCTCCTCCTTCGCGAGGACTGCTGTCCCCCTGAAGATAGCAGAATGGATATCCAGAGAGTGACGAATACAGGTGTAATCGAAATAAAATGGTTTGATTTGATTTTGAACAACTAAAAGATCAATACATTGTTAGTAACAAGTTTGCACTTAAAACACTATTGTTAGTAACTTTAACAAAAGACCACCCATCCACCACCCAAGAGTGAGAAGACCACCCATCAACTAGACACAGCGATAAGTAGAAACTAGCGTATTATTCTTCTCACAAATAGCCTTGTTATGGTGGAGGAACTGTCTGCTGTCGCAGCCTTGAGGATACTATTGTGACTGCCTTTTATTCTGCTCAGGTGTGAGGCTTTTTTTGCGGATGACGTCATGAAATCCATCAGTATGGGTTACCGCGAACATTTCCAAGTGTTGGAATCCCAACACTAAATGTTACTAAATATTCTAAATAATACGAACATCACTAGATGCGCTCTCCGTAGCCATCTTTTTTTAATACATTCGTTCACTTTCCTCGTGGGCCGGGTCGCGACAGGTCGACAACTTGCTCCTGCCTACTTGACTGATGGTAATTGATTGGTGAGAATATACTACCTTAATTTGAAGAACAGGCTGCTTGCCTAAAAAAATTAGCGGCACGCGGGGTTGCGACAATCGTAGAGAGGATCCGGCAATTGGGACTCGAGGTGGCCTTGCACAAGTCCGAGGCCATGTGTTTTCATGGTCCTCGGAACGCGCCACCATCGGGTTCCCAAATAACGGTAGGAGGGGTTCTCATCGGTGTCGAGTCGACGATGAAGTACCTGGGACTCGTCCTCGACAGCCAGTGAAATTTCGTGGAGCATTTCCGACGTTTGGCTCCCAGACTGGAGCGGGCCGGGGCTGCCTTGGGGCGGCTCCTGCCCAATCTGGGGGGTCCAAACGCCTCCTGCCGGAGGCTCTACGCGGGGGTCGTGCGGTCCATGGCCCTTTACGGAGCTCCGGTGTGGGCGCGTTCCGTGAGGCGACGACCGGTACGTCGATTGAACGCGTCCCAGAGGGTCATGGCCATCCGGTTAGCCCGGGGATACCGCACGGTCTCCGGGGAGGCGGCGAACCTCCTTGCCGGATTACCGCCATGGGATCTGGAGGCAAAAGTCCTCGCGCACATCTGGGAGTGGCGCGAGGAGGCAGGACGCCGGGGCGTAACTCCGTTGCCGCGAGAAATCGCGGCACGGCGGACAGAGCTCCGGCAGGATCTCATGGCGGCATGGAGAGTGCGATTGTCGCAACCCAGCGCTGGGCACGCCACAATTGCGGCGATAAGTCCCCTCTTTGAGGAGTGGCTGGAGAGGCGCCACGGCGTCCTCACCTTCCGCCTGACGCAGGTCCTCACCGGACACGGGTGCTTCGGGAGGTACCTGTTCCGGATAAGGCGGGAGGAAACGCCCGGGTGTCACCACTGTGTGGATCGCCCGGAGGACACGGTGGAGCATACGGTGGAGGTCTGCCCGGCTTGGGCGGAGCACCGCCGTGTCCTCGCGGAAGCGATCGGCGGCGGCGATCTCTCGCGTCCGGCCCTGGTCCAGGCCATGGTACGGAGCGAGAGTGCATGGGAAGCCATTACCTCCTTCTGCGAAGCAGTAATGATCGTGAAGGAGGAGGCGGGACGCGTGAGGGAGAGGCAAGCTTTGCACCCTCACGCCCCTAGTCGCCGCAGGAGACGCCCTGGGCGTCGGGAATCGGCAGCCGATTCCCGGCCACCGTAGGCGCGGGCTTGCGGACGGCGAGCAATGGGTAGCTCGCCGTCCAGTAAGGACCAGGCCCGAGTCGACGGCGCGTCGTGTTCCACGCGCGCCTCAAAGAGATGTCAGCACTATTGACGGGGTCCGCTAGGGCCGATGCCAGCTAGGGTTGCGGGATGTTCGAAAGAGTTACCGTGGCCCCGGCACAGGCAACAGAAGGAACACGGGTGGGTTTTAGTCAGTAAAAGTCTGACACGCCCTCCCGCTCCGCCCAGAGCGGGAGAAGTCATTTGATGATTTCCCATCCACAAAAAAAAAAAAAAAAAAAAAAAAGGCTGCTTGCCTTAGTACAAGATCCACTACTACACATCCCCACACCGAGGCACTGCAATAAATAATATATAATATATCGTTTATTTAGAAAACAGGGCACATTTACATTAAAATATTTTACAAACAATTTTTACAGAACACAGTTGCTGATTTGCCTGAACTAGGTTGAAACCTGTGTTTCAGGCTAGATAGTGCTTATGTACACATCAATAATAAAATAACAATTTATCAATTACCTATAATAAAAACTTAAAATTAGAGGACACATCACATTTTATTTACATACAAAAAGAAGGTCTTCTGTCTCTACGTACGAGATGCTTAATAAATATTGCACAATTGTCTTTTTACAGCTATAATAATTTAACTTATAGATACTTAGTTTCTTATTTAGTCTATTGTATAGAAATGGACCTAAAAATGTAAAAAATCTATTTATAAAAACATATTTTGACAAGGAATTAGACTCGCAGGCAATATCATTCCGTCTCTTATTAGTATTTTCCGTGTTGTAAGTAAGCATGGTGTGCTGTTTTAATACCAGTTGCATAATGAAAAGCTGGCGAACTGTCAGTACGTTGCAGGATTTGTATAGGAGATCTGTGGGATAGAGAAAGGGATGGAAATTGGCTACTTTTAATATGGCTCTCTGAGCTCTTTCAAGAGGGAGTAAGTGAGTTTTGGGTGCTCCACCCCATGAAGTGATACAGTACTGGATTACGGATTGCCCTAGGGCCAAATAAACTTGTGTGATTACTTTTGGATCCGCAATAGTTCGCAGTTTTTTAAAGACATAGATTAATTTGCGCACTCTTTTAATCAGACTCTCAATGTGTGGTCTAAAAGAGAGAGTCTCGTCTATTATTATTCCGAGATATTTAATGTTGCATGTTTGAAGGATAAAAGGACAGTCACATGTACTGATTGTGTGGAGTGCACATTTATGAGCAAAAAGATGAGGATGAGTAATATTAATTTGAGGCTTGCGCATGGAGAATTGAATATATTTTGTCTTGTCAGCATTTAACGTTAGTAAATTACTTTGAAGCCAGTTAGTCACAGTATTGAAACCTAATTGAGCGTATTCGTACAATTCTTTACTGGTTTTAGCGGTAAATATTAAGGCCGTGTCGTCAGCATATGAAACAATTTTGCCATGTAGTATGTTCAAATTGCACAAATCATTAATATAAACGAGGAAAAGGGTTGGGGCCAAAATGCTGCCCTGGGGAACACCAAAACCAGTATTTTTTTGCACATCGCTCGTGATATTGTCTATTTTAACACATTGATGTCTGTCGCCTAGGTAGTCAGCAAAGAGTTTCAGCGGGGTTCCCCTTATTCCCATAGTCTCTAATTTGTTTAGGAGCGCAGAAACAGACACTGTGTCAAAAGCTTTCGCTAGATCAAGGAAGACCCCCAGCGTTTGGTTTCCTTTGCCAAGTTCCTCTGAGACATAATCAGTCAGGTGGTGCACCGCATCGGCTGTGGATAATTTGGCTCTAAAACCAAATTGCATAGATGATAGTAAATTATTTTTTTCTAAATAATTAACTAGTCTGCTGTTTACAATTTTCTCAAGAATTTTAGAGATTGATGAGAGTAACGATATAGGCCTATAATTATTAACTAAGTGTCTGTTACCGGATTTAAATATAGGGATTATAACTGCTTTTTTTAGGCATTTAGGAAAAATGCCTTCAGATAAACAGATGCGAAAAATATGGGTTAAGGGAGGTACCAAAATGTGCTTGAATTGTTTAAGGATCTTACTGCTAATATTATCCCATCCGACAGCACAGTCATCTTTTAGTCCACTAATTATTCGTGTTATTTCGTCTTCGTCAGTGTCCAGCAAACCGAAAGATTGTAGTGTGTGCCTATTATTCAATGTTTGGGAAGGTGGTTGATCACTGTAATGCTGAGGAATCTGTTCGGCAAGAGTTTTCCCAACATTCACAAAAAAGTTATTGACCTGGTTGGCTGATGAAAGAGGTGAACTATTAGTTAACAATAAACTCGAATTTGATTCACGCTGTTCTGACATATATGTGACGTTTTTTATATGTTTCCAAAGTTGCTTGCTATTGTTTCCTGCTCTATTTAATTCATTTTTATCGTAATTCCTTTTCAAATTCTTTAAGATATTGTTACAAAAATTCCTGTATCTTTTATAAGTAGTTTTAATGATACTATTACCAGGGTCTCTCCTAGATGATTGATGAAGTTTGTCTCTGTGTCTTATACACCGAATAAGGCCAGGAGTGATCCAAGGTTTAATATTATTAAGTTTCTTGTTTGTTGTTATAACAGTAGTGTTACGTAATATTGCTAATTGCACATGTTTTATTAAGTACGATAAAGCAAAATTTGCGTCAGCAGTATTGTAAACTGGGCTCAAGTCAAGTTTGCATAAATCATATTCGAGTTTGTTTGTATTTAATTGTGTTTTGGTCTTGGGACGATTCAGCTTAGGCAGCATTAAGTTTAAGGTTAGTAGAACAGCGTGATGGTCAGTAATGGTTGAGTTAGTAACTAACGTAACATACGATAAACTGGATTTAATGATCATATGATCGAGGCAGGAACCGCTATCATGTGTGGGCAAGGTGTGCGCAGGTAGAAAACCATGAAATGAACAGATATTAAGATACTCTTGGGTCCCTGCATCGCAGTTGTCAGAGTTTATGTTTATATTTATGTCACCTGTTAGTATGACATTCTTGAATGAGCTTAGGTCTAGAAATATTTGGTTTAAGGCAGCGTTAAAAGAATCCAAGTTTCTAGCGGAAGGGGATCTATACATGGCGACTATTGCTGTAGTTGTACCAATTTTGATGATCAAACAATTACTCATACAGTCTTTAAGAGTAGGTTCTTCCACTGAAACCATTAATGATTCCTTAGAATATACCACCACACCAGCATTTTGGTTGTTATTTAGCTTGGTATACGATAAGTTGTACCCTGGCATTGCTGGGAGGTTATCCTGGCGATCAGACAACCAGCATTCGGTTAGAACCATCACATCACAATCAAAATTAAGTCTACTAAGAAAAATGTTGAAGCTATCGATATTCTTAAAAATACTGCGAATGTTCTGTGTTAGTATGGTTAGTGACTTTTTATAATCGGAAAGATATTGGATGCAGTCCTCAACCTGGCATGCCTTTGCATCAGGCACAAATGTGTAATCTATATCAGTAATTAAATTATTGTCCATACTAGTAAAAGAAGAATATAAACAGTGAGTTAAGTCTAAAATATAAACAAATATGTGGCGCTCTTAGGCGCCTTCATAGTCAACCGAGTTGAGATACCTGTTTTCGGCAGCTTTTTTAGCAGGACACTCCAGGTCTCCCGTCTTGTGGTTGGCTGGTTTTTTGAAGCGCAAACATGTTGCACATCTTGGCGCAACGGCTTTTTTGGGGCAATCCTGAATGGTGTGCCCTTCTTCACCGCAATGTCCACATGTAGGGGAAGCTATCTTGCACGTCTTAGCTGCATGACCGTATTGCTGGCACTTGTAACATCTCGTTACCAGTGTGAAATCTCGATCATAAAGAGTGCGCGCTGCGCGTGCTGCGTTTAGCCAGGCACCGTAATCATAATTATCCTGCTACGATTACAGGCCTTTATCCCTTATACTCTTATCAACAGACAACAATAAATAACGCTACAATGTGCTACAAACAACTAAAACAACCCTATTGTCTAAGGAAACTTTAACATTATCTTTACAAAAAATCACGAAGGAATTCATAAACAAAAACAGATGATTGTGCTCGCCACGTGCCGATCGTGGTGAGATAACATTGTCCCGTGGTTCTCGTTGTAACGCATAACCACAGTGTAACTACTAACAGTGGTTCATCACCCATACATTTGACAGGGACTGAGAAATGTCAAAAATTGTATCAATACTCATTATGGTATGGTACAACATTATACAACGAAGCAATATTATACAAGGTGTAATTTAAATAACAGATAACCAGAAAGAGGTCATGAAGGGTTTATTGCAGGGAACAGCTAAATCTTTTCTGAACAGCTAAATCTACAGGTTTTCAACTATTTCAATTATACCTTGTACCTAACCTACTTACATCTCTTAAGCGACTGCTACACGGTTGCCAACCGTGTCCCCGACAAAGGTGACCTTGGTTGGCGACCGGCAGACCTGTTTCATTGTTTGGTCGTAAACCACCAAGGTCACCTCTGTCGGGACGCGGTTGGCGACTGTATAGCAGTCGCTTTACTGTACTCCGCCCATTTTCCTCCCCGATCCTCCGTACGATTTCTCTGCGACAACGCTTTCGTTGACCGACTGCAAGATAGTTAGACTTATACTATTATATACTCTGTGGTTAGACTGTGGCATTACAATGCCCTTTTTATTGAACACTTCATAATCGCCTACTGAGTGATATGAATTTCAAAACAATGGCGTTTTTTGAACACGCGCTTACAATATTTTTGTGCCTTCAAATGACAATGGGGTATGATGAATGAGAGGATTGATTAAAGGTTTTTCTTCAAGTTATTGTTCTGATTCAACTTATCTTTTTATTGATTTTATGATACTAAGAAATAGTAAGTGGCATGAAGAGAGAAGACTAGGTACCATCGTGGACATTTGCGGCGAACCACATTTCAACCTTATTATCTTAATGATAAATGAATAGATGTTTAACACCTTCCAGGACACTAAACACCTATAGACGTTATAGAGCTTTTGTTGGGACGTGGTATAGGTTCAATAGTGTGATGAAATCAAATGTTCATTTAGTGTTACACAATGAATTTCATAATAATGTTACTAATTAAGCACGGTTTATAAACAATAACTAAAATTAGGAATATTATAAATTGGCACGAGTGACGTGGCTAACGGCTAATAACCGACTGTGTCGTCGTCGATGCTGTATTCCAACTCTCAGACGGTATACTTGAGCTCGCAAGTCTTGTCTATGTGTGGGTTACATACCACTACAACGTCATAACAATAAAACTTCTATTCTTATACTTATACTTACATATACTGCAGTGGCGCAGCTACAATTATCATTAGAGGGAAGCCGACGAAAAAATTGTTCAGTTCTCATAAACTCAGACAAAAAACCTGTAAGTTTTAATCTTATGATGTATTAAACTGGTATTAAATATAATTATGTGATGTGATACACAGTTACACACACAGGTGTACCATATTATTTGGCAATAGTAGACATTAAGAAAAGTGGTTGTTCCGAAGGGAAGCCGATAGGAATCGGGTTGTATGAACGCTTCGCCCCTGATATACTGTTAAGTTTAGAATCGTAGCACTTTATATAATTACCAAGTCTACAGTCTACTTCTAAAGAACTATTGAATGCCTAAATTAAACACAAAATAATAGCAGGAAACGAGGCATAATATTTATGAGCATCTAAAAGCGTCGAAACATAATGACGTGTTTTCTTAACGACGCTCCTGAAATCAAAATATTCTAACACACAATATCTAAAAGCAATAACGTGGCTGGTTGAAAAAATCTGGTAAAAAACGGTGGTGAGGAACCCTGGACCCGGCTATTATCTCTGAACACCGAAGTCATTTTAGCTATAATAAGATAACATTAAGGAAGACGAGGCCAGAGGTGCTCAAACTTTTGGGAGGCATTTAATTAACATTATTTTACTAAAGAGGACTTGAAAATTAAGAGTATGTGTACAAGGTGTAACATAATTAACGCACAACCTCTTAAGGGCTCATTGTAGTGATCATTATGAACAACTTTTACTATGGGACCAAACCTGAAATCTCGAAAAAAATAATCAGCTGCTCCCTACATTTATGTTCGCATAACTCGTCAAATGTAGGGAACAGTTGTTTTTTTTTCGCGATTTCAGGTTTGGTCCCATAGTAAAAGTTGTTCATAATGATGAGTACAATGACCCCTTAAGAGGTTGTGCGTTATTTAGTTACATCTTTTATGTCACTGTTAGGTTACAAAAGGTATCACTAACTCCAACAAATGTGGGTGTTTCTATAGTATACACCTCTGCCTAGCCTATCGGTGATTACAGGCGAGATGTTACGTTACGTTAATAACTCCATGTCACTTTTTAGGTTTTCAGATATTTTTACTAAAAGTAATAGTAATATTGAGTCATCCAATTATTCATTTTTTAAATCTCCATAAATAACAATGATGTTCAAAAACGCATTTTCCATGTTCTTCCTAAAAACGTTTTCCAGGAAACTGACTTCTATTTTCTCTATGGCCTTGGTTAATGTAAACGTTAATTTTGACGTCCACTTTACTTGGCCCCGAAACTTTGAGAACAAACCCTCAAAAGATCGTGTCAGCGGACCTGTCGCTCTCGACTCTCAGAAACAGGTATTAGTTTTTTCTTTTACGTTTTTGCGCGCGCGCACGTGTGTGCAGCCCCTTAATTACCGACGCATACCATAAACAGATCTTTACGCTCCCTTAAATAAATCTTCGGGAATTTTTTTCTTGTTTTCTTAGGCCCGTAATTTCGGAGCACAGTTTTCGGTTTACCAAACGAATTGGACAACGAAGCAGCGGAGCGGTTCTAGAAGATGATCGATGATGACTCTTTGTTTTTACAGGTTTATCCGTATAGGTATCGATTTGACTGTTTATAGAGCTTTACAGTTTGACAGATGTTTAGATGAGATTCGGAGTTGATTTTGTCGGTTCATGAATTTGTATCTTATTAGGAGGATTTGGTGATTTATAATGTAGGATTTATAAAAAAATTAAATTGTATAAATCAGTTGTATCTTATCCTGCTATTTTGTTTCCATCGGTATAAATATTCCCTATAACCTTACCACAAACGAAAATAAATAAATGTTTTACCTTATGGTTGGAACATTTCATATGTTAGCAGATTACAGACAACCTTAGAACCCTCGATAAGGGTATATTTTGTGGCCTCCCTCGATGCGAGATAACCTGGCCCTTTCCCTTTCTGGTTTTATTGTAGTGTTAAACGATATTTTATTATCAGGACGATAAAATTCCTCCACGGCGACACGACATATTTATCTTTAGAAATCTTTTTTTATTCGACACTTTATCACTATTATTTAGGGGTATGATAAAATTTTTAAATATGTCCAAAGCTTGTAGTTTATTGCGGTGATGTAAAAGGATTAGGATATTAAAATAAATAAGACTAATTATTAAGGAATTTCATCCTGACTGGAATTAAAGATTGGAATTAATAATAAGGATTTTTGTGAGATGACTCGATCCTACCATCTTTTACACGTGGCTCTAAAACGTGTTGTATTGAGCAAATTAATTTTACCCCATAAAAAAAAGAAAAAGAAAGTGGAAGCAAGTTTATGCGATGTAATCAAAGCTATAATTGTTTAAAATAAAAACGCACACTTAAATACGAATGAACACTAAAATGTTACGTCGTGCAAAAACATTGAGCAAAAGATGAACCTTTATAGATAATTATTTATTTAAAAGCCCTTAATGACACGGTTCCTGCGGATATCTAAATTAGATCTAAGCCAAACGATTTCAATTTAGTACCTAGTCTTAAGTGTCGATACTTTACGACATAATTATTGTCAATTAAAAGCAAAACGCTCATAAAATTTAATAAATAGTGAACCTAATGATGGTCAATAAGTAAAATTCCCCGAGAATGTTTCGAGCATAATTTCCAAGCTGGACCGCACGGGCGGCTCACATTTTACAGCTGTAATTTACTATCATTAAGACAAATCAAGCTGAACGACGCCAATCACCGTAAATTAGGTGTTCCGGGACTGCATTAGCGCAAAAAGGTGTTATACTCGAGGCTTTTAAACTCGTTTGTGTATTAAAAACTCATATGAGCGGACGAAGGGTTAAGTGTATCATTTACACTAAAAATATCGTTTAAAGACACGTAATTGCTGTGGTTCGGTAACAAGAAAGAGCTGGCTGGAAAAATTGGGAGGCAAAGAGTGCAAATCGTGGTTTGGACACATTTTGTAAGGCAATTATATCTTTATTCGTTTAATGATCTGGCAATGTGTGTAAATTTTTGTGTACCATTATCACAAGCAGATGGTCTAAGTACAGATGATTTCAGCAGTGAGGAAATTCACACTGAATGTAATTATGGGTCGAAGTTTTTAAAGTACCGATACGCAGGCCACCAGACATGATTAAGCATGACTTGTTTAGTGGAAAGATATTTAGCTCATTCAAATGAAATGTTGCTTGCGGGTCAAAAGTATGTAATTAATGATTGATTTTTTCAAAGACAAAACATTTGCCTTTTGTCCTGAGTTTAGGTACAACCGAGACCATTAAACTCAATTAAAACAGCACGTTATAACTCATAAAATCAATATTTCATCAATATTCATGTAAAGGACAGAAATAAGTAATTCTAATCACTTAAATCCAATCAAAACACACCTGACTTAGTGTTAGCAGACATCCAACCCAAGTTACCTCCATAACCTAACAAATTGTTTCTTAATTATAGTAATCGTTAACGTTTAACCGATTGATTGCCAGTTAACCGAATCCTGAACGCACGCGAAAGGGTTAAATTGCCGTCCCTTCATAACAAAGGGGTTCATTTTGTTCCAAATTACGAACAACCCTCCATTGATGTGTTAATGTCGTAATAAATAACAATATCGAGGTTAAACGGGGTTTGTTATGCTTCATATTTTAAATGAAGCATCGAAAATGGTTTTATATTCGAAAAAAAATTCTCAAAAACTAGTCGATGGTTTTATAACGCTACTTCGTCACGTCTACGAAACGCCGCCATGATGCACCTACAAAACGTCACTACGACGAGACTACAAAACGCCGCTACACCGCATCTATGAAATACCACTACGCTACGTCTACGCAACGCTGCTACGCCGCGTCTGACCTACGAAACGCTACGCTGCTACGCTACGAGTATGCCACCCCGCAAATCAAAATCTATGCTACGCTGCGACTACGCGACGTAGCGTTTCGTTTGATACAATCACATATGTGCTACGCAAACCATCGCTAGATATGAAGGCAATCATCTCTTGCGTCAGATATTTAATGAAAATGGAGTCAACTTCAATTGTAACAGCAAAGACAGTAGCCACTATAAACTCATTAATGATGTTCTATTTAACTGTCTGTATTATAATGATGATGATGAAATCAATACTAGAACTTTGAATAACGTATTAATAACGCTTTAATAACGTATTTGATATTTACAGATAACATGCACTAACAAATTGAAAGGGTGTTATTAAAATTAGATTCTCTTTTGTTCATTCTTGTGTTAATTTATTGCCGCCATAGATGAACGATGTTTTTTCTATCAACCTCTTCTGATGGACCACCAAAGCAGTTCAATTATCTATCATAATAAAACCTCCAATACCTTACAAAGTAGACGCGGTTAATTTAGTTAATTTTCTAAAGAAACACGAGTGAATCGCTTAAGATTCTCTGTGAGAGTCGCTAACGATTGTAATTATTTCTAATTTTATTGAACGCCGGCTTCAGATAAAAAGAAGGCGCCTTCGACCCGCTACTACTTCAAACCCTGCTGAAATTGTAATGATGTTATTGAAAGCATCGCTTTGTTACTTATACATTGACGGTTTTGTTCAACGAAGCAAGCAGCGATCCCTAACCCACTTTTCAATGGACATGAAACAAATGAATGATATAGGTTTTCCTAACTTGGTTGAGTTCTTCAATGCATTGCAATTACAAGTTAATGAACCCGCGTTTAGATTGGTATACGATTATTTGTAGCTTTGCTTTGTAATGTAAGTATGAACATTAGTGCGAGTCTTCACGATTCGTCCCCTGCAGTGAGTGCGTGTTCGCTGTTCGTGAGTGCAGTTTTAGCTGAGTATTTGTTGCTACATATTTTTTGTGACTTAGAACTTTTCTCAGTGATATTTGCAACATAATGTACATTGAGTTTCATTTCATTTCGATGCGATGCAAGATGCTAACAGACAGCTTTTTCGGGTCATTTGATTGTGATATTATTTTCTAGAAACACTCTGCTATACTTACTACAAATAATCTAAAGGGTATTATACCCATAAACACGCTCAGTTAAGTCTTGATAATAACTATCAAAAAGTGTTTTCGAAACGATCTTGCGTAGTTACAATTTGTAAAATTCAATGTTACACAAACAATCATCGTTTCAGACGTAAGGTAGGTTATCGTCCAATCTCTAAGGCCCACTTGCGTGAAAAACTTAACTCACAGTTAGTTGCTAACACGAGGTTAAATTGACAATATTGTATGACAAACTGTCAATTTAACCTCGTGTTACCAACTAACTCTGAGTTAAGTTTTTCACGCAAGTGGGCTTTAGACTTCGAGAAAATTTCAATTAAACCTGTTTAATGGATATCAACTTGATTCACCTCTTCATGTTAAAACTACGCGCACATTTAAACCGCGGTAGGCCGCAACGCGCCACATTGCAAAAATGCGCCAAAGCACATTAGGAGCCGCGGCGGGCCGCAACGCACCGCATTGCAAAAATGCGCCAAAGCACATTTAAGCCGCGGTAGGCCGCAACGCGCCACATTACGTTGAGCTCCTTAACTTTTATGTTGAGCTGTACGA
Source organism: Fissipunctia ypsillon (assembly GCA_947568875.1). Taxonomy (NCBI): domain Eukaryota; kingdom Metazoa; phylum Arthropoda; class Insecta; order Lepidoptera; family Noctuidae; genus Fissipunctia; species Fissipunctia ypsillon. The sequence goes on along the minus strand of OX387660.1, from coordinate 15,702,544 downwards.
TTACTGACAGACGCTTGCACTGACTGGACAGGTCCACTCAATCTGTGTGGTTTTTTCCTCAAAAGACCATTTCAAACACCAACCTACATGGTCTTCACATGATCTGACCAAAATTATGTCTGGACTTTAAAAGAGACTGTGACCTCTGAGTTTGTTTCGGCCTTTCTTCTCAGAGTAGTCAGATAGGAAACGTCGGCCTCATTTAGTTTTTAAAAAACATGATTGACGTGTAAAAGTGTTTGTATAAACCTACTTACAGAAATAAAATCATTTATCATTTATTGCAAAAATGCGCCAAAGCACATTAGGAGCCACGGTGGGCCACAACGCGCCGCATTTAAAAAATGCGCCAAAGCACATTAGGAGCCACGGCGGGCCGCAACGCACCGAATTGCAAAAATGCGCCAAAGCACATTTAAGCCGCGGCAGGCTACAACGCGCCACATTGCAAAAATGCGCTAAAGCACATTAGGAGCCGCGGCGGGCCGCAACGCGCTGCATTGCAAAAATGCGCCAAAGCACATTGGAGCCACGGCGGGCCGCAACGCTCCGCATTGCAAAAATGCGCCAAAGCACATTAGGAGCCACGGCGGGCCGCACCACAACGCAGTAATTGTTTCATAGATTCAAATTTCGAATTCGTATTTGAACTGATTCCACTCCAGTTCAATCAGGCCCACGCATATTTGAGCGCGCGCGCCGCAACGCTACCCATTGCAAAAATCCTTCTAGATCAATGCATATTGTATGAACCACACAAGCACACTACAGGCGGGCTGCATCGCAACGCAAAACAGTAGCCGCAAACATATGCCTGTTGAGGATCCGCCAGTACGTTGCGGGCCCGCCTACCTGTCGTGTGAGATGGTTCATACGAAATGTACTAGAGTGATGCAGGAAAATGTTTGCAATGCGTTGCGATGCGGCGCGGCCCTCCCAAATGTGCGCGAGCCTTTAACATGAACGTCCACTGGTCCGCACCGGCCGCAACGCACGCACGGCACGCAACGGATTTTGGTTTGTTTGTATGAAGCAATGGATCGAGCGCTCGGTGCGGGCGGTACCGATAGTGGACGCAGTGCTGTGTGAATTCATACAAATCAAACCAAAATCCGTTGCATGCCGTGCGTGTGTTGCGGCCGTGACGGATCTGTGGACCTTTAATGATCATTCAGATATTTCTTCTTCACAAAAGAAGCAAAGGGAGACCTTATCTAACGAGGACGGTGAAGTTAAAACAAAAATTCCTGAATGACCATTCATAAGTAAGTTTCAAGAGATACAAGCCAACCAAGTTTGGACTTAGTTGGGCAACCCGATTAGATTAATATGGTAAGGTTTATATTTATGCACAAGTTAACATTGTGCAAGCCTGCTTACCCTTTTTGGTGATAAAGGAATTTGAATTGTGATGTTTTGCTTTTGAGGCCATTAGTTTTAGGGTCAATCATTAATTAAGGGTAACGTATTTGGTTTGATTCGTGTTGAAACCCTATCGGGGAGTTTGGTTGTTAATTGTGTTTTGTTTGTGAGTGATTGATAATATTACTGTAGAAACGGAATTTAGACTAACATTCCACTCTCGTATCGAGAGCTGTTTAAGGAATATGCGTGAAGAATGTGCGAATTGTGCACCACTAAGTTTTGTGAGAGCAGTGTGATCCAGTGGTAACGGCCGCGACTTACGAGCAGTAGTAGGTAGTAGGTTCGAACCCTGACAGGCACTTTTCTTTGTGTAAATTATTTCATCACCACTGCTCTCAAAATGGTGGAGGAAAACATAATGAGGAAACCAGCATGTCCTAGAACCTAAAATTCGAAAACATATGACATCTACCAACGCGCACTGGGCCCGCGTGGTGGATTACGGCCCACTCCCTCTCACAGAGTCCGAGGCATGTGTCCCAGCAATGGTAACATTATAGATTGATTATGATATGCTTATGCTAAGTTTTGCAAACGTGGTGATTAATTTCTACAATGATATTTCATTGAAGTAGCGTGTTATCAGTATCACATGTTTATCAGTAAACGTTGTTGACAGGCACAGATTTGATTATGAACTCTAAACGGTTGTCACAGAGCAAGAAATACGCAAGTGCAACAGATTCGTTTACATCCTCCGACAAGTAAATCAAAGGAACCAATACTTTAATGACTTCGTCAACACCTCGAACACTTCATGTACGTACTTAACACTCTCACCGCCATGTGGTACGCCGGCCGCCCACGTAAATTCTAGTGCAGCAAGCGACTGTATATATGCGTGGCGGTGAGAGTGTTAATAAATTATTTCTCCCGTCAAATACTAGAATACGTTCCTTTTTATCATTTTATAATAATCCTGTTCGTCATTAATGCGTTTCTTTGCCACAACTTGTAAATTAATAACGTGATGCCTTCAATCTGTCTAGTAAGATTTGTTTTTTACTTTTTAACAAGCTCTGTAATTATGGAGTTGATTGATACTGCAACAAAGTAACTTAGCAAGGTAATAGGTAGCTTGGGCGTATGGCTTGCTATGATTGCACACTCATCTGCTGCATCCTTAAGTACTGATGACATCATTCTTCTTTTTTTCCAATTTTCTTTTTTTTTTGTTCTTTTTTAAAACGTTGTCACTAGAAAATACTTCTGTATCGTGGATCTGTTTACAAACACAATTCATATCATAAAATCAAAAACAAAATTGCAATTACGAGCTACCTACTCGCTAACTCCGCCGAATATGCATTATTTGTAAATATGTAGAGTAACTATAATAAAACGAACTCATTTGCTATTAACAAAAACCATCCATAACTACTCTGGAACATTAAATAAAAAGTACGCAATCTGAAGGTGCATATTTGCCCAACATACAGAACATTAAAGTCACAGTTTTTCTTCATCTCCACCTAAGAAAATTCCATACAAGAATCAAAGAAAACCACCGACAGTTTTTCCATTAATAATCCCATTCAATCATCGTGCGTCGCGGATTTTTTCAGCTATTATGTAATACTAGTGAGCCGCCCTTGCTTCGCACAGGTGCTATATCTAAGTTAATTCATGTGTTATACCTACACATAAATCTTCCATAATCATCATCATTATCATTATCAGCCTATACCAGTCCACTGCTGGACATAGGGCCTCTCCAATTGCGCGCCATTCAAGCTCGATTCTCAGCAACTCTCATCCAGCTACTACCAGCCACCCTGCGAAGATCGTCGCTCCACCTAGCCTATGGTCGTCTACCTTACGTTTGCCTAACCTTTCTGAATTAATGCTCTAAATGATGGTGAAAACCGCATCAAAATCTTTTGTTCAGTTTAGAGGAAATAAGCAACACACGGACAGACACGAAGAGCGACTTTGTTTTCTACTATGTACTTACATATTAGAGGATGGCGGGCTGTACCCACAGACGACGGTAATCCGCGGCGGTCGGTCTAATGGGCCGACTCGCGACAGCTATTAGCTACGATTACGTAGTACGTGCGAGGTGAGGGGTAAGGTATGAGCGGAGAGCGGGCTGCGGGGGAAGGTTCGAGAGCTAGCTGGTTCGAAGGACCAGTCACATACGTTCGGTGGAAAAACATTCGATTATTGTCGGCTCAGAAATCTTACCGACCGATGCTATGTATGTGATTAACTTAGTAGTTATTCACATACATAGCATCGGAAGATAAATAAATAAATAAATAAATAAATAAATTCTTTATTGAACAAAAACACAGTATGACAATAACATTTAGTGCGATAATACCTACATTAGTAAAATACTGTGTCGTAGGATTATAAGATAGTTCTTATAATCTTGTACAATGAAGGAGACTAGTCTCCAGGACACAGTGAATCCTAGTGGGGAGGCTAAGGCCATTTGAATTTCTAAAGCTCTTTAAAAAAATAAAGTTTTTATTTTTATTTTTTTTATCCTTGTTAGAACCGAATTATCTTGCAGCTATTGGTATTGACAGAGAAATTATGTTTAGGACTACTTTCCCATGCCGACAATAAAAAGATGCTTCATCAACATCATCGTCTCAGCAAAAGGACGTTTTATGCTGGACATAGGACTACCCCAAAGCTATAGGAGGAAGAGGATAATAGGAAGAGGACTTGATACAGGAATCTGCTGGACGTGAACGGGTCGTTGTGGTGGTTCTTGTGTGATGACTATAACCTGCTCTATAAACTGCAGTTTCTAGAGTCCAAGTAAAACCATTTTTTTTTTAATTCAACTACTACCTATCTCATCTATGAATAGGACAGAAAAGTCGTAAGTTTATTTTCTAGGAGATTTAAACATTAGTAATTGTCACTAATCACAGTCAGTTGGACCTTAGACCGAGTTGCGACAATATATTAAATGGGTACAATTACGTGTGGTCGTGGGTGGAATTTATAACCAACCAGAGCGGTTTTAGCGATTTAATCCGTTTTAATCAGACTATAGAAAATTCTGACTTTGACTGAAATAACTAACGGACAAAAAAATTGTATGGCGAACGGATTGAAAGAAAATAGAAGAAGTTTGTGAAAACGACGACCTTGTGAAGGCCGCAGGAATCTGCTGGATGCGGGAAGCACAGAACCGGTCGAAGTGGCGGTGCTTGGGGATGCCTATGTCCAGCAGTGGACGTCTTTCGGCTGAAATGATGATGATGATGATTTGAGCCCGCAAAGTTTAGAACTACTCTTTCTATCGATGCGAAGAAAAAAGAGAAACAAAGTGAAGCAAATAAGTAACATACGATACGATGTTTTTTAATTTTAATAAAGCACACAAAAACACGACATGCGTGATGAGAATTCATTTAACTCGATAATTCTTAATTGGCAAATTAATAGTACAATGTTCAACAATATATGTTGTACTCTCTTACATAAGTACGAGTAGATAGCGGTCATCGCCGCTTATCCCAGTCGGTCGGTGTAATGGCCGGTCTGCGACAACTATTAGCCACAATTACAGACTACTGCGTGTGCGCACGCTATGTGAGTCATGAGAGATGAGCTATTTTCCAGTTAAATTGTAATGCATAGTTAAAATATTTGGTTTAAAATGATTTCTCCTGTTTTTAATCTATTGGAAATTTTGGAAACCATTTATTCATTCAATTACTAGAATAAAAACAAATGCGAAACTTCACACTTTTACGAAAGCAAAGAAGACACGACGCGGACGTGCTTAAAAAATACAGTTTTTTTTTTCTATCAGTACATAGGACATCAGAGAGTTGTCAATACCTAAACAAGTTTCTTAAATTTTGAAGACTGATTTTATATTCATCCCGACATGAAAATCAAAGCTCTCAATAACCTTTTCCTAAAATCGCTACCCGCTTACAACTTGCTTCCCATTATTTGTACCAACAACAAATTGCTGGAATTAACCGTCCGTTGCACTTAACTATTTATTTATAGCTCGTCGTTTGTTGTTGCCGCCGGTTGCCGGCAGCAAATGATTTGACTCGAACAATCAGGACGCGGACGCGGCCTTACACTCGATGCGAGAGTGATGGAGCAATTAAGAGCCAAGCTCACCAATGAAACTGAACGCGATCAGCACATCTAAACTGCGTTCAAGAGCTGTCAGTGTCAATATTCAACAACAATGATGAGACTGACTGCTCTTGAACGCGGTTTAGATGTGTTGATCGCGATCAGTTTCATTGGTGAAATTCGCCCCTTGTGATTGTAATTAGTTGTTGGCCTATTGTTGATGGTCAAACACATGGTCGTTATGGTTACGAATCAACTTTTTAAGGATATTACGATAAAGAATTTTATAGGGTACGTTGAGTTATCAATAAACGAATTACCTTGTAACATATTGCCTTGTAGCTAAAAAAAATTTAGGACCAACTAATTTTAGTTAGCTTTACAATGAATACAGGGTGTAAGGGACAGCCCTCCGCAAACTAACAGGGTGCATTCAGCTCCTTATTTTTATCATATTCCACCGGAAAATTTCTCAGGGAAATCATTTTTTTTATCATTTTTTCGGACTCGCTGCGCTGCCGTTCGCTACGCGCGTTTTGCCACGATAACGATACATTGCGTGTGAGGTAATAAAATAAATCAGGTTTATTGGATTCCCATAACGTTCCTGAAATAATTTCATGTAGGTACCGGTCATCTTAGTAGTATACTGAATTCACCCCATCAGTCTGCGGAGGGCTGTCCCTTACACCCTGTATTCATTGTAAAGCTAACTAAAATTAGTTGGTCCTTAATTTTTTTTTTTTTTTTTGAAACAGTAATATATAAAAATATTCCTATAATTTAATGGAAATATGAGCATAGTCGTTAAAAATAATTACTAAACTACTTAAATTAACTCCATGAAATAATATTGTAATGGACTTAAATATAATACAGTATGTATTGTTCATATTTATGAAAGAACACATTGGTTAACCATTTATTTATTAGACAATAAGTAACAGGTGAAAAATGAACATTAAAATTTAATGAACATACATTTTACGTCTTAAAATTAAATGAACCATTTTACGACACCAACTAAAGTTAATTGCTTCTAACACCAATAACAAAACATCGAAACTATCGAATAATATGTCTTCATAATAACTGAGGGCAATTTCTATAAATTACGAAATAGAAAAAGACAAAGTAGGTCCAACTTTGATTTTTACTGTGCCGTCAAAACAGAGCGCATCGAATCATTAATTAATACTTGAAAGGTATAACGATCCTTTTTACTGAATATCGTTATTAAACTTAATAATCTGAGTACATCTCCCAAGCTATTAAGCAGTACTCCCGAACTCATCTTCTCAAAGTATTCAAAATAAAATACGATCGTAAGGCCATGTGTCATTGTACGCGAGTTGATTTTCGTAGCAGCGTAGCAATTCGTAGCACTTTGTTTTGACGTAGCATTGAGATACAATGAAATTAGGTATTACACCGGCTCAGTTACCAAAGAGGAAAAAAAACTTAGGTATTAGTTTTTAATTTTTCCAGGTATTACTTTCATTATTTTCATGATTATTTATAACGGGGTCTATACAGTAAAAATGTTTGTTTTAGATTTTACCAAACGCCTAACAACACCTAAACACCTATTTTATGAGATAAAATTATGATACAAAATAAATATAGGTAATAAATATGTTTTTGTACTTATTCTACTTACTAATGCACGTATCTTGTATGAGTTTATTACTAAACAGCTGCTATATTTTAAAACAGTTCGTTCACGATTCTATGCTCGATAAAATCGCTTGCAGTCGAACCGGAGCTCTAACGAGAGTATCCAAAAATGGAGGCTTATTATCACCTCCCACCTCCTTTCGCTCCTTTAATGACGGCCTCCTTCCTTATTAGACTTTCTTACGTTTATAATAAAAACAAAACACGATAACAGCCTTGCCTTATACCCTTTCTTTTTGATACTATGGAGATTATACCTAGCAATCAACGAAACAAACCAGAAGATTTTTTTTACGTTGATCTTTTTTATTTTATTTTATTTTAATTAAGAGATACTTTAAACTCAACAAAAAAGCTTAAGATGTTTTATTTTATCTTAAACAAGATAATATTTACATATACAAGGTGTAACTTAAATAACGCACAACCTGTTTAGGGGTCATTGTACTCATCACTATGAACAACTTTTACTATGGAATCAACCGTGAAATCATGAAAAAAAAATCAGATGTTCCTTACATTTTGACGAGTTATGCGAACATAAATGTCGGGAAAAGCTGATTTTTTTCGCGATTTCAGGTTTGGTCCCATACTAAGGGTTGCTCATAATGATGGGTACCATGACCCCTTAAGAGATTAACAGTGATTAAAATTACACCTTGTATATTATGTAAATGTGTGTTAGGTACCTGCATCATGTAGGTAGGTACTCAATATATAAAAAAGGAGGGGAAAAATGAAATAAAATTATACTTGTACGAGCAAACCCGTACAATATTAGTTGTTTAAGTTTTATGCTGACATCGACGCGCAGCGAAGGAATAAAACGCATACATTTGTGTAATCGTAGAGTAGTTGCATATCATCGGTACAAAGACTCATTCGCCGCGGGTCGATCATTTACCAGTTTTCGGGCATTATACAAATCTATCAAAAAAAAGTTTATCATTTAAATGTACCCTAACCCGTACAATACTGAAATGATTTATTAAAGATCTTTAACATGGAATTAGATGTTATAGCAACAATGAAATTTATAATTAATTTATTTAATTGTATATTAGCTTAAAAAACGTTTCAAATACACGTCACCAAAAGTTTTGTTAAGCGTAAACAAAAACAGGTAAATCGGAAATTAATCATTTTAAGAGACATAAAAGAAACATAAAATATAAATAAAACCTTACAACGTTTTATTGATAAAACACATAACACATTTACATCTTATTATAACAACCAATAATATAAATAAAATATCAATGCGTTATCCATTATTCATAAAGGTTCGGGTTCACGCAAATCTTCATAATTTTTTTATCCAATTTAAAATAAGTTTACCTGTGATGCACTTAATTGTTCGACAACCCCTAAAATTTACCGCCCCCATATATTTTGATCCCCCACCAAATTAAACCTCACAATTCGCAAACGATGATAAGATCATTTTGATTCCTATTTCGAATGAAATAAGGTGCATTTAAGTAAAGAAAAATTTTAGGGATGGTATCGAATATTTTGGTACAAAAATCTCATACAGTGTGGTGATGCAACAAGTGTAAGGGACAACAAAAGGAGCGATTAGGGGTGATTTATACATTCTTTTATTTTCCACCCTCAAGTTCAGTTCATGTGATACCGTAACTGAAATTCCCACGCACGCAATAGAGGGGAATGTAGTGATTTTTTCTCTTTTTGACAGTTGGAGAATGTCGTTTTCAATCAGGGACAAAATATTTTTTTTTTCTGATACATAAATTAGAATTGAGATAGCAGTTCTAAATTTAGATTCTAAAGTAGCCAGATCGTGCACAATGATTGGTGTTTTATTAACAAAATTATAATTATCATACGTATACTTAAATATTATTTACAGGCATTATCTTTAAATATTTTAAGGCACATTGGTTCATAAGGCACTGTCAATCGATATTTGAAACTAGTATAATTGTTATTGTAGGTATCAACGTGGTTAAAACTTAACCAACTGTAAACCTATACTCATCTCAAATCTACTAGTATAAAATATTCCATTATTTACAAACATTAAAAAAAAACTTCTTTTAAAATAAAACAACAAAAAATCTATTTAGATACAAAACTTAAATACAACTTAGTGAGCATACCACAGATTCCAAATCGATTATCTATTTACATTTAACTAAAACACTTTTAAAATTTTCACTAATTTACCAAACGGAGTATCAATAGAAAATAGTTATCAATAAATAATAAGACACTGTTTTAATAAAGCTCAAAGAGCTTGCCAAATTCTAAATCAGTTTATAAAGTAAAAGGGTACTTATCACAGAACAGAAAAAACAGTTATGCTACAATAACTGAACTATCTTCCAAAATTAAAATGTGCGAGACTGTTATAAACATTGTAGAAGTACCTACTAATTCCATGGTTATACAATAATGTTTTTAAATTTGGCAAACGTAACGTGGTACGACTGCGGCTCTCCTGACATCATCTGTCTTCAGAAGACAGCCGCCACGCCACGACCATCCATGCGACGCTCCGCTAGAGTGACAGTTTTCAGCCAGTGTCAGTCTGTCCGACCTCTTCGGTGGTTCCTAGTAACTTTGTAACAAAACTAGACTTGCTGCGCCGTCAAACGTAACTTATTGGAAAAGCAATGGTGAGCACAACAACAGCGATTTTCCCTTTTCAGAGTGGTCATATACCGTAACGAAATAGGTAAAGTACGAACAACTTAGTTACAGTTTTGATGATGTTTCACAGTCTACCATAATACCTACACTTTAGTAATAAATTTTATATTTTACAATGTTTTTGGTATACTTTTGATATTTACTTTTTTTAAACTTTTTTCATTTATTTATAACTGTAACAAATCAATTTTCACAAATACATATACGAGTATATAAATCTTGGCTCAGCTATCCCAAAAAAAAACGAATACAATCTGACCTCACCCTCTAAACGCAACAAGTGGAATCACAAACAACTAACAATAGGGGATCGTCATTATGCATCCCACGTCACTATACTATGACGTCACAATCACTTGTCACGCCGCAGGGCACAATGCTTCGCTTTTTAAATCACGCAAAGTATCTTCCCTCTATCTATTCATTCTTTTGTAGTTTTTGCATCTTCAGAACGTGGGAAACTGGACTCGCGTGATGACCTGAAAAAGTGACAAATTTATAGGCAGGTAAGTATGAGAATGCTTTTTTTTCATGTTAGATTCGCTATGTAGTTTTTTCATGCTGCAGTGAGTACGCAAAAGTTAGAAATAGTAGGAAGTTCTGAGGTCTAATTTATTCACCTTTTCTCGTTTACTATTCAAAGATGTATAACTAACGAGCAATAAAACCTATTCAAGTCAATTATAAGAACTAACTCATTCTAATTTACATCATAAATCTTGCACTCAAATCATCTAATGCAATCTTTTGATCGCCATCATTATAATGATAACTTAAATTCAACCCCTAACAATATCTCCTAATCATCTCAAAATGCTCCTAATAGACATTTAATTATAGAGTCGATCGAGTTCCACTGACCCCTTTTACACTTGTTTACATCTTCATCCCCTCAACCCCCGCACAAACGCGCTGAGCCATCAAAATGGTATGTTTAATTCCAATACCCCATACGATTTATTATAACAAAGCAGAACGGGAACGATCGACCGCTTGCCATCTGTCGTCGTTCCGAATCACGAATCGCCGAAAAAAACTCAATGTGCGAGCAACCCTGGGAACCTAGGAACGAGGAGCATTCCCACGAACAACCCCTCAATTTTCAATAACCAAATTAGCCTTTGCGTTACCCTATTTCGGATATGAGGGAGTCGTGAATCTATTCATATCGATAAAAAATATCGCACGTCTCGCTCGCGACCCCCGTAAATGCATATGTTCATCCTGTTCGAATGCACGTGTTCAAAGATCGTATATTTTAAGCTGCGAGCGTGTGTGTGCAAGAGCCTTCAGATCGTAGCACCTGCCGGCGCGCGCGCACCCCATTGGCTGAGCAACCACTATCACCGCTACACTGATTTCTTTTAAACTTAATTTTTTTGTAATACTCTCTTCGGACATGTTAAGAAAAAATCCTACATGTTTGGACCGGTACGAGCCGAATATTTTGTGTGTAGGTGGCATCCTACTTTAATAATTCTTTTTGTAAACATAATGCTAATGAACTGTGACTTGGATGACTCAAATTCCGGATCTAAGATAGGGTTACGTGTAAGAATTACAAATGGAAACACTTGAATTTATTGCACCCTATTCTTGTGGCCGATGATATTATCATGATACACTCAGGCCTTAATGATAGGAAAAACAAAAATGCATTAATTAATAACTGAGGTTACCCTAAATCGTCGCGTTATTAGGGTCTTGCGACGTACGCGTGAACAGCGCGTGAACTGGCCGCGCGAGGGTCCGTCCCCTCTGACTTAGTGACCTCGGTATAGGGATAACAATCGCATTGTCGCGGGCCGCTGGGGCCACTGGGGCCGGGGGGCAATCAACATGTGTTGTGTTTGCCCACACTTGGGCGTGTGGACGGCACGTGACTGATTTTCCCATGAAACCCCTTCACACACTTGTTTGATATGATAATAAGAATCAAATAGACACATGCGAAAATTAACCGACAAGTGTTTGATGAGAAATTCATGTAAAATGAACACAGTAAAGCTGCCTCTGCAAAGATAACTAGACAATTATCGTCGCTTCACACTTAGGTATCTAAAACATACTTTAGTAAGACTTCCCTTACTCCAATAGCATTTTAAACTTCATGCAATATCTCTTCCAAGTACTTACATAATTTAAGTTATAAACAAGCTGACAGTAATTTACTCATCCCCAAAAATATGACGTCCAAAAACTTGTCTCAACTCTACCAAAATTATGAAGACCTGTCACGAAATACGAAATGCATATCGGGGTATCGAATAAACCACTTGACTCACCCACACATACAAAGGGGCGCTTTTCACGTACGCGGGGCCTTTTGTGCCGGGGGCGCGCCGCGCACTATAAAAGGCCGACCGGCCCAACCAGCCCCACATTCCCGCCTGTGATCTCACTAGCGACACACGCTCTCTACTACTACTATTTTTCTATCAAATCTTCCAACATGTCTTACTACGTCAACAACGAGTACATCATCGCGACAAACAACTCAATCAACGAGAACAGATATAACAGTGAAAAAATGAAGAACAGCGGCATCAAGGCGCTGCTGAGGCCTTTGATGAAGCTGATTAAGAAGTCGACGAAGCGCGCTCCCGCTAAAACTTGCGACACGTGCTTTGAGGAGGAGCAGAACTCGAGCAACGAGATGTTGGAGCGCAAGATCTGCGAGGAGATGGAGGCGTGCCAGTCTGGCGCTGCCTTCCTCGTGTACAACGAGAACGACACGTGCGATCTTGTGCCAGTGACCCCTGACAACTTCTACGTACCTGTGCACTTCGCCCGGACCGACGCCGGCACCTTCTTCTGGACCACCGTTTCCAAAACTGAAGCTGACTTCGCAGCAGCGCACTGCTACACCGAGTGCCAGACCGCGGAGCAACAGCACCCAGCCCTGCAGGACCGCTGGGTGCAAGCCTAAACTGCAACTCAACACTTGACAACAATCAGTGTCTTCCGTGAAACCAGTGAGTGACTGCTCCGTTGGTTTCCACAACAGTCTGTGATGTTAGCTTTAACTTAGTTCAAGGTGCCATATAGGGATAAGTTAGGATAGGCCTGCTCAATACTCGTGATAACTCCTCGAAAGCTTTAATTGTAATTTCGATAGTGTTGTGATATTTTTTTGAAAATGTTTTGTATTGTATAAATTAATGTTAGGAAATTAGTGAGCTTTAGTATTGTGATCTTTCTTATCGAGCTTTAATTGTTTTAGGGATTATTTATTGACCTTTACTCGTGTTATATGATAATATACGAATTGAAATGAATTTACTATCTTTTACTACGACTACAACCCAAACCCTTACACACAACAACAAAACAAACACACAAATATTCAATACAGTAGCGAAGTAAAACCGCAAGGTTCAGTACTAATAAGACGAGACAGAATCAATAAAACCTACTTGGAGCTTTCTTGGTTTGAATTTCGAACCAAAAAGTGGTCGGACGAGGTCGGCGCGGGCGACGGCGCGAGCCACCACTCTTGCCTGGCCATACTCGGAGAGCAACATTTTGAGCGCATGCGCACGTGCAGGCCCGAGGCAAAGCTACCGGACTTTTAATGGTCACTTTTTTATTTAAGACGTCGACTTAACTCTCTTGTTTTGAACTGTTATTTATTTTATACAATTAGGCACGTACTGTTACGTAAATGCTGGTCATACAATTTAATGGCTCTAGTCCGGAAAAATATTTATGCTAATATGTAGTTACTGTTGAGAGATAAATGATTTGATTGTGATATTTGTACGTTTAGACACTTAGGGTCGATAGATCAGTGTTTACCAGTCTTGCGAATTTCTATAATAGTCCTGAAATAATTAGCATTTGAAAGAATTATGGAATTGGCATTTGGCATGCATCTTAACGAGGTCACAATAATAATAAACCCATAGCAGTGCTGTTCAAATTTTATTATTTATGGCAAAAAAAAAGTAAAAACAAAACAAATAATAAACACTCTAATTTACATAATCTGCAATTGGCTAAAATCAAAACAAAAACGCTAAAATAAACAAAGTGAAAACCAATCAACTTAAAAGTCTAAAAAACAAAATCTTATTAGGTACTCGTATCTATCTAACATTTGCAATCATTAACTACCAAGCCAAGAGAAGACACGTCTCGATACAGCCTCAGTAATAAACACCCACATCGCACATGCATTATACATCGTATCAACATAACCACTTTCATTATTCATGTAAAAACCTTCAATTTATAACCAGTACCTTACATAGTAGTCAAGACGATAATAACAGACTTTCCAAGCAAAACCACGTATAAGCATCTTTGAGAAAAAAGATATAAAAAAGGTATAGTTAAAAGTCAAACCACCCTGGAGACAAATTTCAACCTGTTTAAAAATCGAACCTCCGACAAGTTCGAACAAGTCGTGGAAAAGAAAAAATCGCACTATTTAAATTCAGAACGCATTGTGCAATCCAACTACATCTATAGAAAGAAGATGATCACAATGAGAAGAAATTTATTTATGCTTGGAGCACGTGCATCTTTGAAAGCATTACGAATATGCATTTTACCTACTATGGAGGCCATTCATTTATTATTAGGTAATGTTAGTATTGTTAGTATAGTAAAAGAAAAGTGTACTAAACGCTGCTGCATTGCAGATTTATTGCTGTTACATCACGTGCAGATCGAAATTTAAAACTTGAAGCGTAATCAAAATAGCTCATGAAAAGTAAAGTTCCATCAAATGAACATTTCCACATGCGCATGATACAGGAAATTAAACAAAATTAAGATTTAAATCATACAAATCATCTGTTGGAAAACAATAGAGAATCTATTGGGCATGCAAAATACACATGTTAAAATAACTTTATACAAGTAACAAACATTTTGAAAACATCTAAATACCGTAACTGCTACAAAAAGCTAACTAGATCGAGCTGAAAGTGTTATCGAACAATGTTAATAAGATTCTAACAAGTTAACTACATTTTGTTTACAATTAAGGAAAATTCCTGATAAAAATCAAAGTGTGCGTGCAAAAACATTAATTTATTCATTCAAGAAAACCATGCTATTATAAATTTTCAATCACGGCATACAAGGCGGTTAGTCTTGCAATATACAAAAATCTCTTTGCCCCAAAACATGTCAGTGAGAATCAAAAATATTGTTAGTATCTGTTATTCGCAGTCAAGAAAAGATTAGTGGTTATCGTGCATTCTCTTTTTATCTCTCGACCAACATTCAACAACAAAAACAATATATCACAAAAAATAATCCGAGACATAATCACATCAGGATTTTCCGAAGGTTCCAGGTTTAGATTTTCGATGACGCAAGTATGAAATACAGAGATGATGTCATCCGGAACTGCAACCGCCGCCGTGCTGCCAATACCGTTGAAAACCCGCTCACTTGCCGGGATAACCCTAAATGGTTATTGGGAAAGCCTATGTCCGATAACATGCAAATTCAAAGACTGATGTTCCATAATGCATAGAAAATTATAATTAAAGCCAAGAAAAAACCGAATTCAGATCATTACAAATTGCAATACAGTTTTTGTGTCTCAAAACATAAAACAACGCCTAGAAAGATAAACATATCTAATAAAATAATTAATATCCCAGCATGTCTTTACTACCCTAGACATCTCGCAATTTCGCAACCAAAAGATCGTTTTATGTCTTAAAGCCCATACAGTATCAATAACAACCCAACTGTAATAATTTGCATCTCAAGCTTTGCATAATTCTGTTCACGTCGTGCTAAACGACTCAAACCAGATATGCTAATTGCTACTATTGATTAAAAAGTACCAGCGTGAGGTACCGCTAGGCCAGTCGTCATAATTACCAGAACAGGCCACTACAAGATCTATAATACGCGGGTAGAGATAGCGAAGTGGTCCGGTGTAATAATACCATACGCAGCGCTCGAGCGACGGATCCGTGAGAAATTTCGGCAGATGTACAATTCCTTGACGCGGTACGACGAGTGAACGCTTATCTTTTTTTTTTTCTTTTTCCAGTTTAATAATACGGCGTTCTGCTGTATCGACGTTTCGTGGCTCGTTCGTGAGTCATCGACGCATTGTTACCTCATGCACGTGTTCGATGCATCGTACGCTCGGGTTAGAAAGGATTTTTTGCAACCCTTATTTCGAATTCCGCAACTCTTGCAAAATTTGGGTTAACTTGTTTTTTTCGTTCTAATTTCGAATGCGGAATTTTTCTTGTACACGTGCATGACAGCATGACCATTGTTACTTTTAGAAGAAACTGGCGATTTTATATCTACACAGGTGCACAGATTTAGGATTGAAGGAAAGGTCATTCTGTAATTGAATCGGCCTGGATGGCGTGTTATTAGTCCGTAAGTAATCATTATGATCTATAGCTAATTGAAGATTGTGCTTGGCGGGAGAGTTAATTAGTTTTCAATTACAATTAAACTGCTGTTAAGGCGCTGCCGATGCTATAAAGGCGATAAAGGTAATTAGAACGGAGTATAAAACCCTTTCACGGGACTATCATCTGGATATTACGGGAGTTATTTCTGGTTATTATTTTGATTGATATCTCGAAGATGTTACAAGGTCAAAAAATTGGTTCATGGTTGCATTGTGCTCAATACAGATATGCATTTAAAAATAAGGAGATGCAGACACAAGTTAGCCAACGTGCAATAGTTTTTTATTTTGCATAGTTTTTCTCCTATCGGAATTTTGTTCCAAACCTGGAAAGAGCACAGGCAAGCGGAATAGGTAAGTACTCTAAAACACAAACTGAAAAACACGTGCAAACATTAAAAAAAATACCGTAAACGCAACAGTCTACAGCCTGGACTTCTGTATAAAGTCAAGTCACATGATTAAGCATAGAACAGAAACGTGGAACCACTAACACCTGTGTAACTGAGCCGGGTGTACACCGGCGGTGATATCATCCACTTGCTGTTTGTTCAGATGATGGCACTCACTGATCGCGTCAACAACTACTTGCGTCAACGATGAGCTGGCTCGAGCTTAATTAAGGCGATGTTTTATTAAGGCTGTACACGGTAGCGCCATTTTGACCTCCATTAAGATTACATGCCCTTCAATACATAACTGTAAGATTAACACAGACTGCACACTTAAGTAACTACAATCTCACACGTACTAAAATACTAATACATCGACTTGTGAAATCTAGGCATACAGGCAGTCAGTATGCAGCTAGCGTAAATTTGCTTAAAAAACAAAAAAACCCCATACTGCAATAAAGAAAATTCCATTTTCGAATGTATTGAGAGCTATGCGTCAACGGTTATATTAAGGCGAAGGCAACATGTAATAGAGCTTACTTTGGGTCATGGTTTAATTAAGGAGAATCGTTGGTAAACCCTCTTGTTAAGGACTAATTGCGTTGATGATGACAAATATTAACTCCTAACCTTTTAAGCGAGGAAAGTACTATTGTTAGTAGTGCACGAGTTAAGTTTACAGCAATGATTGAGGATTACATGTTGCATTATAATGCACATACTTAAATATAGGTACATACCTACATACCTACATACAATTTACAAAAAAATGTCCTTATATTACTGTAGAGTATCTTGAAGCATCCAAAGCTTAGTACTCACTCAACACACTCTCTATTGACATTCAATCTAAGTAAGAAATTAATATTTGACAATTTACATAAGGTTTTGAAAGATAGAAGAACATACTTTTTTAACAATTAATTAGAATTAAGTATTGCAAATAACAATATATAAATAGGTGATTTATAATTAAATACTTAGGGTCTGTATTACGGGACGTAACTCAAAACTTAAGCATTACTTAAAACTACTTTAAAGCCATTTGATTGGTTGAAACTAGTTTTGAGTAATGCTTGAGTCTTGATGAGGTTCTGTAACACGGGCTTTAGTAATTTAGGCAAACTCATTCGCCTTAACAGTAGCAAATACAGTGAGTCATTGAAGCCGCACTTGTTAACGACACACGCCATTCATTGCACAACTGATACAATTCATTATTTATCTGCTCGACTTTAAATAATTTGCTCCATGCGTTGTACACGTATACCTAGATACTTCCATTACTATGTATGTGACTCATGTTGAGTGTGGTACGCCTTTTAATTAGGAATTTTGATTGTGAGATACCAGGACCACAGCGGACCTGAGATCTCCTAGAGGCAATAAAAGCAAGCGTGATGACCAAACAAACATTGTATAGAATCAAGTTCTTCTAAGTTAACCGACAGATGTGCTGCTGGGGTGGGGAGTTTGTTGCGCCACTTCTTCTTCCCAGCTAAACCATTAGGAAGTGGTGAAGGGCGAGCATTTTGGGGGACTGTCTTATGTAATTTTGACGTTCAAAAAGTGTTGACTCGCTGCCTAACTTGAGTAAATGACTAATATTTGATTAATTGATCATCATCTAATCATCAAGTTAATTTCAAGAAATCTGCAGTTAGACCACGCTGATATTACTGGAATTTTGATGGCAATTCCTAAAATGATTTATTCTAACCGATGGCATTAGGCTTTCGTTCTTTTCTCATTTATACAATTTTTGAGTTACGAATTAATGAGCCACAAACATATCGTGTATGGCGGAATGCCAAACTACTGAATCTAGAATGTTAGGTAGGGCACATTGCATTTCATGTTAGTAAGAACTATCAAATAAAAATTACCGTTTGGCTTAAGAAGTTTTTGCACAAACATTGAGTTGCACAATTGGTATGTACGCATCATGCATGAGCTAGGACGGATTTTCGAAATACAGCTACGTATTTTATACAATGTGTTTACATAATCTTATTCTAGAACTAGCTACATCTTACTGTCCCCTAAAGCGCTAATTTCAACCCCTAATCCCTATATTTATATCAAAGCACATCACTTTATTTATTTATTTAAACTTGTCACACTTAAAAAAGCACAAATGCGGACTTATTGCCTTAGGCATTCTCTACCAGTCAACCAAGGGTGGTGAACAGATTAGATCACTTTCAACTTTAGCACATCACTTGGAACTCCAAGGCACTCACTACACCAACGCCACACATTTCACGACACTAAACTCTAAACTTTTTAAAGCACTCATATCACTAAACTTCCTAAATCAGATGACAGTCACAAGGTACCGTTACTTCCTGGTCGATGACACTCAAATAACTGAACATGAAATTGTAAAGTACACTTTATATACAGGAATCACCCTCCAATATTGCAATATTTCCCACGGAATGAATGCACTGTGACCTGAAGACATTGTCTGCAAATCTATTGTCTTGCAAATACTTCCGAATTCCGACACCCCTGTCTAGTTCGAAAGGGAATCTGGCCGATTTAGTGCAGCCGTGGCGCGGTAGATGGCTCTGATTTGAAGACGCTAAACTTCTATAGAAAACTACGTAGGGTTCTTTTAAAATACTTATTTGAATTCAGAAAAAAATATCGAACTTTTGCCCCGGTTAAAAATAAAATTAATCGAGTAAATCTTACAAAAACCGTTTTTGTTAGTATCGTTACACAACAAAATAATGTTGTTAGTTTGTAAACTAAAACAATTTTGAAACGATAGTTCGTTTCACGTTCAAAAGTGCCTTTTATGTGTCTATTGAAATAAATGATTTGACTTTGACGAATAATTTTGTCAAAATTATCATTACAATTATGACCCTTCTGAAGAAATATTTAATTATGAATATATAAACGTGACTAATAAAAATTCGGGCCGTAGAAACTTATTGTTCCATAAACCAACAAAAAGTACGTACAGAAAACACATGTGTGTGCACATCAAAAACAAATTAAAGCCACACCTAGGTAAAGCACAAACAGCTCGATAAAATTATGATATCATGAGTAAAGTATGTGTAAGTACAACAACAAGAGCGGCGCGACTCGCGCTGCGCACGCGCTGACATTTACTTAACAATTAGTGTAACAATGCCCTAATAGCGTATTGTTTCGTTGTTGCTATACAACGTGATCTATTACGGCATTATGCTGAATCAAATTGTAGTTACAGTGTTATTGATGTTGTTTCTAATCGATTAAGTTCTGATTTTGTTTGAAGGTCTCATTTATTGGTCCTAAATGTTAGTAACACACGCCGAAAAACTTAAAAAATAACACTAGTTTTAACTAAGAATAGAGTTAGGTGAAAATAAATTTTGCCGAATTTTTGAACAAATATCTGTTATTCCTATATTAAAATTAAACACAACATAAGTAACAAGATTGTATATTAATTTTCCATACATTTTCTTACAAATCGCATTTTTAAACCAGGAAAAAAGAAAAATTTCAGACATGTGACTAACTCGTAACTAGATGAGCTGCCCACTGTCCACGCTCTACTAATCATCAAACAGTACAAATAGAACATCCACAAATGTAATTCAATAATTTTGTTAATTGGCAATCATGACACGGTTTCACATGGCAATGTATGTAGACGCCCGGTGTTCAGCCGAACTCGACCCGTGGGAACAACGACAGTTGCGCGCGCTACCACCTGCCCCCCGCCTTAAAAACATACTATTCCGAAATTCAAATTCGGAATCGCTCGACCTTGGTGTTTTTAACTTCTTTTTTTTTGTTTTATTTTTTTGAAATGTGCTTTGTAATTTGATTTTAGAGTTTGGATTCGGTTGATTATGTCTATGTGTAATTGAAAAACAAAAGCACTGAATACTTAGATTAAATTAGGTAAGTAATTTCTTCTTTAGAAGCAGATTACATTGATAAAAATTCCTGAAAATGTTTTTCAGCAATTATTTGTGTAGGTAGCTATTTTATGTTGTAATAAAATCAGTCTATTTTTTTATTAACACCCGTTAAACTACTGGATAGAGAAACGTTTGCCAAAAAAGGAAAAACAAAACGTAAAGGTACCGCTACAAATCCGCAATTTCTAATTCCCGGCCTGACAGCTTACCTAACAATCTCATCATCAAAAGCAACATACAGTAATATCACCTGAAAAAAAAGCCAGTAAACGACGTCGCATTGTACCGGTTTCTTATCTCTATTTACGGGAGAGCATCATCCTATAGATCCGCTAAGTCCGAGTGAGTTTTTTGTGCACGCGTCACCGTTGATCACACGTAAGTGCAGCCAGCGCGCGCGCCATATGTCGCGTGGATCGTGGGAACGGATCCTCGCGTAAAACGCAATGTGTGCTAGAGATTCAACTGTCGTCACCCGGCGTCGACCCACGCGTTCCAAACACGAATTTGAAAACAGGGCCATAGAGCTCCATTTCCGAAAGTGTTTGGATTTATTTTCTTGAGGACCCCGTCATACCAAAATCAACTTTAGAGATTGGAAGATTAAATTAAAATTTGAATGTATTTGATAATCTGATGTAAGAAACTTTTTATGCACATGCCCCTTATTGATTGAATGTGTATTATGATTACTCTCAGGGCAACTACACGTGAAAACATTATTTGGATAACGAAGTGTTGGTTTTTAATTATAACATTCGTCTAGAACATAGCCTGATTACATTTGGTGTGTTATGGGAACGTATATTAAGAAAAATGTTCCTGTTTTCCTGGAAAACGAATTCTACAACAAACTTTACAATGGTAAAAACGTTCGATTCGCATATCCATATTTGTACAAGTTAATCTAGTACTCGAATAAAAATAATTAACAGAAAAAAACCATATTATACCGTTCTTATTCGCTTGTCACACAAAACATCATCGCCATAATAGAGAAAAAAAAAAAGATCCAGGGGAAGACGCGCGCAACTGGCGCGAGCGATCGTGGGAACGCGACCAGTTTTCAAATATAGAACGCCTTAGAAAAGGTGCAATTTCTTTTTTGTTCGAGTTTTTATATTAATAGTGGTCTTGCAACGCGAATGGATTTTGAAATTGGACCCCGTATGTTTAGGGGTATTTGGAATGTGTTTAGCAAAAAAAAATGCGTCTTATGATTGATTTGGGCATTACTTCAGTGATGACATAAAAATCACAGTACTTCACGGAAAAAAAAAATATTTGCAGCAAAAGGTTAACTTTTGCACATTTTCAGCAGAGTTATAAACTCTGCTGAAAGTAAATACCGTCTCTCTCATGTTTTACTTCTTTACGTTTTGCAAAATATGTTTTTCCATTTTCCACGTCACTGGAAAAACTTCGCAAATATGTTACTACGCAAGTAATGCATTATCATACCGATAATTCTACTAAACCAAAAAGATAGGTTTGTCTTATTTTGGTTTTATGTTTACAGCTTTTTTTTTCAAAATGTTTTTCCATTTTCCTCGGATATTACAAAACATCGCTTTTTTTTTCAAGTTACATCTTTAAACTACCAACATGGCCAAACAAAAAGTATCCAATAAGATTCCCAAGCAGTATGACGTCAATCAATTCACTTTTCAAACGAGTCCACACTTAACCCTAGAAATGGCGCGCATCTGCCGGCACAATAGCGTACCCCCACATTATGCCGGCACGTATTTTTTCTTGACCTCGATCGGCCTTTATGCCCAAGGGGCGAACCGTGGGAACGATCTTGCACAATCCCTTTCCTTGGCCATATGCGACAGAAAAAAGTGCAATTATTTATTCCCCCTCGAAGAAAAGGGGAGTTGTGAGAACGTGACCTAACAATGCGCTTCCTGGCTTACGATACATTCTGTTCACAAAAAGGACATGTGATTCTAGTTCTTAGTACATAACACAAACGTGCCAAGTTGCGATAACACATGTACACATTTTGATGTTTTACAAATACATAGTCTCAAATAGTTACTTTGGAATCGATTTTTGACCGAATGTCTACTCTATATCTTGAAGAATTCAGATCGATTTACGCTGTACGAAATGTGTTCTTACGTTGTTTTCTCCATAATTTATGGATGGTTTCTACAGTATGGAGTAATGTAAGCTGTGTGTACACTGAATATCATTACGCATGACCTTTAGATAGTCGATTGTATGAAAATGATAATCGATCTCACTCCGTTAGTTATTCGATTCTTTTGTGACTTTCCCGCGCACACGCGTAGGAAGCGTATTGTTGTTATTTTCTCATCGGCTTCTGTGCGTTTTTTTTTTTTTTAAATTATTTTATGTTTTTAAATTGTGGCTAGTAGGATGAAAGCGATGTAAAATCATGGAGGAGCAAGTTCGTGCGTTAATTAAAGTGTGATTGTGGTGGTGATAGGGCGTGTAGTACACGTAGATAAGGGTACCGTATTGTGGCCGCGCTGTAAGGTGGCGCTATCTTTTTTTTTTTTTTTTTTTTTGTGGATGGGAAATCATCAAATGACTTCTCCCGCTCTGGGCGGAGCGGGAGGGCGTGTCAGACTTTTACTGACTAAAACCCACCCGTGTTCCTTCTGTTGCCTGTGCCGGGGCCACGGTAACTCTTTCGAACATCCCGCAACCCTAGCTGGCATCGGCCCTAGCGGACCCCGTCAATAGTGCTGACATCTCTTTGAGGCGCGCGTGGAACACGACGCGCCGTCGACTCGGGCCTGGTCCTTACCGGACGGCGAGCTACCCATTGCTCGCCGTCCGCAAGCCCGCGCCTACGGTGGCCGGGAATCGGCTGCCGATTCCCGACGCCCAGGGCGTCTCCTGCGGCGACTAGGGGCGTGAGGGTGCAAAGCTTGCCTCTCCCTCACGCGTCCCGCCTCCTCCTTCACGAGCATTACTGCTTCGCAGAAGGAGGTAATGGCTTCCCATGCACTCTCGCTCCGTACCATGGCCTGGACCAGGGCCGGACGCGAGAGATCGCCGCCGCCGATCGCTTCCGCGAGGACACGGCGGTGCTCCGCCCAAGCCGGGCAGACTTCCACCGTATGCTCCACCGTGTCCTCCGGGCGATCCACACAGTGGTGACACCCGGGCGTTTCCTCCCGCCTTATCCGGAACAGGTACCTCCCGAAGCACCCGTGTCCGGTGAGGACCTGCGTCAGGCGGAAGGTGAGGACGCCGTGGCGCCTCTCCAGCCACTCCTCAAAGAGGGGACTTATCGCCGCAATTGTGGCGTGCCCAGCGCTGGGTTGCGACAATCGCACTCTCCATGCCGCCATGAGATCCTGCCGGAGCTCTGTCCGCCGTGCCGCGATTTCTCGCGGCAACGGAGTTACGCCCCGGCGTCCTGCCTCCTCGCGCCACTCCCAGATGTGCGCGAGGACTTTTGCCTCCAGATCCCATGGCGGTAATCCGGCAAGGAGGTTCGCCGCCTCCCCGGAGACCGTGCGGTATCCCCGGGCTAACCGGATGGCCATGACCCTCTGGGACGCGTTCAACCGACGGACCGGTCGCCGCCTCACGGAACGCGCCCACACCGGAGCTCCGTAAAGGGCCATGGACCGCACGACCCCCGCGTAGAGCCTCCGGCAGGAGGCGTTTGGACCCCCCAGATTGGGCAGGAGCCGCCCCAAGGCAGCCCCGGCCCGCTCCAGTCTGGGAGCCAAACGTCGGAAATGCTCCACGAAATTCCACCGGCTGTCGAGGACGAGTCCCAGGTACTTCATCGTCGACTCGACACCGATGAGAACCCCTCCTACCGTTATTTGGGAACCCGATGGTGGTGCGTTCCGAGGACCATGAAAACACATGGCCTCGGACTTGTGCAAGGCCACCTCGAGTCCCAATTGCCGGATCCTCTCTACGATTGTCGCAACCCCGCGTGCCGCTAATTCGGCCGCCGCCTGGTGCGACCTCCCCTGCGCCAGGACCAGCGTGTCGTCAGCGTAGCAAACTACGCTGACGCCACCAGGGAGGTCGGCGCGCAGCACCCAGTCGTACCCGATGTCCCACAGATGCGGTCCCAGAACCGATCCCTGCGGGACACCGCACGACATCTCTCGCCGGTTCCACTCTCCCCGGTGACCGGGGTAGATGACGGCCCTGTCCGTCAGATAGGCCTCGACCACGCGACAGAGGTAGGTCGGCACTCGGTGATACCGGAGTGCCTCCCTGATGCAACTCCAGGGCAGGGTGTTGAAGGCATTGGCGATGTCTAGAGACACCGCCAAGACGACCCCACCCCGGGCCACAGCATCCCCCGTCGTGAGGGCTCGTACGCGCATGATGGCGTCCACCGTAGAGCGCCCCTTGCGGAAACCAAACTGGCTCTCCGCCAAATCCGGCCCCACCCTCACCAGCCGCCCGACAAGGCGGTCTGCAATGACTCTTTCAAAGAGCTTGCCCACCTCGTCGAGCAGCACGATGGGCCGGTAAGCGGACGGCGAGTCCGCAGGGCGCCCCGGTTTCTTAATGAGGACCAGTTTCCCTGTCCTCCATTGAAGCGGGAACTGGCCCCTCTCCAAGCATGCGCTTAGGAGCCCCCTTAGTCGAGGCCCGAGAGCCTCCAAGGCCAGGACCCAGGCTTTTCCAGGTAAGCCGTCGGGTCCTGGGGCGGTATTCTTGGCATTCAGCCTGCGCACCGCCACTCTCAGCTCTACCTCGGTCACCTCCGGAGCATCGTCGTCATCGTCGGCTGCGTGGTCCGCATCCGACACCGCAGGAGGCGGAGCCATGGGCGGGGAGTATGTTCCCCTCGCGAAGGGAACAGAGCGCTCACCACGTCCTCCACGAGCTGGGGCCGGAGACTCTGCGTCAGCGGGGGAGCCCATGGGCGGAGCTTGTTCCGCACCATTTTATAGGGGCGTCCCCACGGGTCCCTGTTCAGAGTCTCCAGCGACTCCTCACGGGCCAGTCCCTTGGCCCGCAGGATCTCCGCTCGGAGGGCGGTCTTCGCCGCTCTGTACCCCTCGTACAGCTCCGCCTGAATGGCTTCCGTATCCGGAGGGCGGATACGGAGCCTGCGGTGCCTGGTGTACCGGCGTCGCGCAGCAACGCACGTGTCGCGCAGAGACGTCAACTCCGGCGACCACCAGCACACCTGGCGCCGGGCGCGTCCGGGCCGGACCCGGGGCATTGCCACGTCGCATACTTCGGACATGGCCTCCCGGAACCACCCCGCCTCGTCATTGATGTCAGCAGGCCTGTCCAGTGGTGACACCCAGGCCTGCACGATCGAGGCTTCCAGGAGGAGCTCCCGGTCCAGCTGCTTCAACGCCCACCGCGGACCACTCGGGGCCTGTCGGACCGGCGCGCTCGAGGTCTGGGCGGAGACGTCAAACCGGATGTACCGGTAATCGGAGTAGGTCTCCACCCCCTCCATGACGCGCCAGTCGAGGACACGCGGCGACAGAGCGGGGCTGGCGAACGAAATGTCCACCACTGACTCACCCCGCATCCGCACACACGTGGGGACAGAACCCCGGTTTAGGACGACCAGGCCCGTCTCCAGAGCCCAGTCCTCCACCATCCTGCCCCGTGTGTCCGTATGCCGGGAACCCCAAGCCACATTCTTGGCATTGAAGTCCCCGAGGACGAGTACAGGGAGGGAACGGAATCCGACGACGACGACTCTCAACTCCGCAAGGGAGTTGTGGAACTCGGCGAGAGTTCGGTTCGGGGAGAAGTATACCCCTACCACGACAATCTCCCCGAACCGTGCTGCCACGCAACCCCGTCCCCTCTTGACCGCCTCGAGGGACGGGGTACCGGCGGCTGCCGATGAAATTAGAGTCACTGAGCCGCTCAGGTCCTCCACCCAGTCATCCCTGGGCGGGACAAAGTACGGCTCAGCGACCACGGCGATGTTAATCGACCACTGCGCCATGCTCTGGAGCAACAGATCCTGAGCGGAGGCGCAGTGGTTGATGTTCGCCTGGAGGAGGCGTAATGGGGCCATTATTGGCACTCCATATCAGCCCCCTCCCGAACCCCCTGTGAGGGTCCTGCCGCGGTGGTTGCGGCGACGGCGACAGTGGAAGCGGCAGCGGCGGAGGCGGCAGCGGCGACGGCGGCAGTGGTGGCGGCTTCGGCGGTGACGCTGGTGGCAGAGGGCTTGCTGCTCCTGGGTTTGGCGGGTGGAGCGCAGGCCTTGCTCCCAGCCCGGTGATTGGCCGGCTTGCCAGCTGCCGCACACGCGAAGCAGTGCGGCGCGGCTTTACACGAGCCGGCCTTGTGACCGGGCTGACCACAGCAGAAGCAATGGCCGCTACGGTCCACCTCCGAGGTGCATTTAGCTCCCACGTGGTTGCCCACGTGACAGCGGAAGCACCTCAGAGGTCTGGGTTCCAGCAGTTTCACCTGCGTGGAAACCCAGCCCACCTTGAGCCTTTGGCCCTCCCCAGATATTTTTCGGGCCACCGCCACGGGGCAGCTCACTGTAACAGTTCGCATCCCCGTGAAGTCAGGACGGATGGTGCCTACCCTAACCTGCTCGGCTGAGCACCCTCCAGTCCTAACAACGGCGGCCACCACCTCTCCCTCCGTCGCTGAGTCGTCCAAACCCAGTATGCGCATGTTCGCGCACTTGGTGGGTCTGGACACTCGGGCCTCGTCCGCATTTAGGGACGCCCTAAGCCTCTCGGCCAGAGCGTCAGCGGTCGGGCCGCTGGCCGCACCGGGAACCTCCAGCATCCGGGCCCCAGTCGCAGTGACCCTTATCCGGATGCCATCGGCAACGCCGAGCTCCTCGAGGTTCACCGCCTCCCTCGCCTTGGCTAGCACGTCGCGGTAGGACACGCCCTTCTTCTCCGCTTCCGGCTGTAGTGTGATCACTACAGCTGCGGACCTCGGGGCACGGAGCCTAGCCGCGACGATTCGCTCCTTGCGCCGCTGCCGCCTCTCCTTCTTTTTGGCCGCCCTTGCTGCCTTACCCGCCTTCCTCTTCTCCCCGGCTACTTGCCATTCGGCGTCAGCCGGAGGAGATTTAGGAGGCGGGGGCGGCCGTTTCGCCGCCGGGGCTGGGGCCCTCGCGGGTTCCTGCACGGCCCCGCCTTTCGCCTGCCCCGTTGATGCAGGCTTGACCGTGGCAGCCGCGGCGGCGGCATACGATGCCGCCTTCCGCTGGCCCGAGGCCGGCTGGCTCGCCGCTAGCGGGGGCCGCAGGACTATGGCCTCCAGGGCGGAAAACCGGCTTCGGAAGGCAGCCAGCTCCTGCCGGACCAGGGCCAGAACCCGGTCCTCAGCAGGCACGGGCCCGACCTGCCCATGCCGCGCCTCCCCCTGTGGCACCTCCCGGGGGCCAGCTCCTCGGAGCCTGGCCAGGTCCGCTCGGAGCTCCTCATTCTCCTTTCGGAGAAGCTCCATGGCGGCTGTCAAGCGAGCGACCTCCGCCCGCATCCCTGTCATTCCGTCCGACGGGGGCCTGAGGTGACTGGCCTCCGCTGCCGCCATAATGGAGGCCCTGGCTGCCGATATGGCCTTGTCTTTAGAGGACTGAGTCCTCTTCAAGGCCACACTCTTGATCGCGGCTGCCACGACCTCTGCGAACCTGATCGTTTGCTCCGAATTGGAGCCGCCAGCGGCGTCCGGCTCACCACCTGCTGACTCCGACCCAGCCGAGACTGACCCCAACTGCGACTCTGGCTCGGCCGGGCTGGCTGGGCTCGGCTTGCTGGCTTCTTTGGTGAGCCCTCTGCCCACACCCCTTTCATGGGCCCCACCCCGCCGGCTGATTTTTTTACGGGCCGAGCTCAGCCCACCATCCGAGGAAGACCCCAGGCCATCCCCCGGTTTGGGGCGCTTCTTGAAGAACTTTTGGTTCTTCCCAGCGCCCCCCACCATTTCGCGCTCCGGGCTCTTACATGAGCCCTTCACGCCAGATGCGGCGTCGGACTCCGACCCCGCATCACTCCCCTCCTCTTCGCTGCTATTTTTGTTTGTTTTATTATCCATGTTTGTTCCCACGAGTAAAAAACTTTGTATCTTCTCAAAAACCAGTGGTTCGCACTAGCGACTAATTTAGCTACCCATTAGTCAAGCTATCAACCTCCCTCACGGTGCGCCGCCGCTTGGAGGTTTGGGGTGATTTTTTATAGAGGTTTTCTTCCTCGCGGCCCGGGCGGTTAAGCCAAGACCCTCGACCCCCGTCAAAAGTCAGAGACATGACCTTGACAATCTTCGGGGCTACGAGAACAACGGTGGCAGAAAGAGAAGGCCTCTTCCTGCCTGCCCGGCAGCAGAGTTAGTGCACACCGAGCCCGCTCTTACTCCGCCGCTGTGCGTCTCTGCTTAGAGCGCAGAGAGACACACGTTGGAGCGTACTTCTGACAGGATATTGGCATACGGGCAACAAGACCCCTTAGGCACACAGTACCTAATGGGGAGTCATTGCCCGTACCCCAGGGTGCACCGTCCCGGTGACTAGCCTTCCCCCCGGACGCATCCATAAGGGAATTCCAGCCCACAGGCACACGGGGAGGTTTCCTGTCCAAGCACCCCGAGGTGGCGCTATCTTAAGACGCTATTAGCACAGTATAGGAATGAGTACTACCAGCTACACACAGCTTATAAAGGACATGAACCGTTGGCTAATCTTAACAAATGAACGTCTCCTGTTACGTTCTTGAATTTATCAGATATTCTCTTAAGGACGTAGTAGCAGTACCAAGAATAAGTACTTACCTTTATTCATACATCATCAATTAGTAATTTAGTACCTATCTACGTTGAAAACAACTACATATACTTTATATCTTTTGTATTTTTATTTTTGTAGAACGCATATCCAGCCGAAAAAAGTGGTAACATAAAGGTAGGCATTCACGATAACGCGATTTGGCGTGGCTCCAAACGACTAAAGTCAAATGGGAAGCTTGGACATCCAGAATTTTACGTCACACCAACGGATTTTAACATTCACGATTAAATTTTCGGCCCACCAAATGGCGTGATGGTCTGACCGTGAATGCCCACCTTTAGAAAACATTTTTAACAGAAACGTTATACATAAAGCCAGAAACAATTGACGTAACATACTTAGATAAAGTAAATTGAAAGACAAAACATATTTGCAAGAGAACAATGTAGCAACAAATTAACGTACTTTGCATTGCTTCCGCTGATAACGGCGCCTGCGATGGCACACGGGTCGTAAAACACAAGGCACGAGCGAAATTTAATTGTGACTATACTATTCAAACGTAGGTATATAATTAATTTGTATAATGAAAAATCAGACAATCATAAAAAGAAAATGGTTGAATTGGGTGAAGAAGAAGGAAATACACTTGCATCGGCAGATGAAGAGAAACGTATATTGAGAGAGGATACTGATCTAACCTGATTAAAGTAAACAATGAAATTGGCAAACAATATAGCTAAATAATTTTAGAAATCATCCCAAATCTTGAAAGGCACGATGCGTGACGGCTATTGGTATTTGTACGATGCTTCTAACCTTGTCAGCAATGAAGGAATACCTATATACTTAAAAGAAAAAAGAAGAACAGTGATGAAAACTACAACATTACATCAAGCTCCTCAAAAGGTTACTTGCATGCAGTTTAAGACATCCGTGTCTGAATTAACTTAATGATATTCCATGAAATAGCTGGCATGTATTGCAGTATTCATGACGTACCGCAGAGTCGCACTCGCACGATGAGGTCAAACAGCACGAGCGCACTATGTATATGTGCACGTAGATCTTGGGTGATTGCTATCTCCTTTACATAATCTTGACACTTATACTACAGTTACTAACATAAAATCATGGATGACTATGGACCACTAACGGGGAAAGGATACTAAAATTATTTATATTCTGTGTGTCGAACGTCAACAGACACGTGTCCAAAGGGGTTTTTCCGATTTTTCCATGCGAATTTTTCACCATAGACTTTGTGCTTGATTTTTTATCACATTGCTCACCAACGGTTACCTGTCTTAACTTTTTTTTACTCCTTCATGAATAAAGATGCAATTCTATAAAATAAGTACCAAGGTAGGTACTACAATCATTATTAATTTACTGGCTCGCTAGCCATCACTTTTTCTTTTCGCGTAGATCTTACGTGATTGCTATCTCCTTAATATGTATAATCATGACACTTCAAATATAGTTACCTACATAAAAGCATTGGTATTATTTGATTTCATTAGATTACCACTAATGGGGAAAGATACTAAATAAAGGGCACGTGTCCAAATGTATTTTTCCGAGTTTTCTATATATATTTTCCACTATGCTCTTTCTAGAATTTGTACTACATTTTTTTAACGGTTAAGACCTTAACTTTTCTTGACTCCTTTATGAATAAAGATGCAATTCTATAAATCATTAATCCACTGCCCAGCTATCCCACCTTTTTCTTAATAGTTCTGCACTCCATAACTCTCCTTATATGAGTTATGATATTTCATGAAATAAGGCTCGCCTCTCTGTTTATGGCAGCCGAGTGTCATGCGCGGCGCTTGCGCACACGCGCGGCGACGGTCGCAGGGTCACACGCGAACAATGTCACGAGTCACAAGAACACACGCGACCCGAGCATTGCACGGGTTAACTTGTAGCATTGTTGCGGTACTTATGTGACATAGTGCATAGTTGTGCGGTACTGGAAAAGTTGAGTTTAGGATTGTTGATGTTTTGTAGTACTTAGTCACTTATTTGTAGGCAGGGGCCTTCTTATTGCACTTTTGTACGCAGTTTCGAAGGTTAAAAAATTATGTTCTTTTTGAGCCGGTTTATTGTTTTTTTTTTTTGACAAAATTTTGATGTTTAGAATTTGTTTCGAGCTAGTTTCAACAAAGCATTGTTACAGCCTATCCTTTATGAACAGATTTGTTTCCGTACAACAAAAGAATTAGTTGTGGAGGAAGTGATAAATCACCCGCATAGTCTGGTTACATAAATCACTAAATAGAGATAAGTAAATTAAACCTAATCTTTTGATAATCTATCGTTCCGTTTGCTTTTACATCAAATGATGTGTATTATTACTTTACAGAAATTACAGATTCCGCAACAGTACCCAGAACCATTGTAACTAAAAAAATAACCTTCCTTAACAAGTATTTACGACAAAAAACAAAACCGTCAGTTTAAGTCACCAGTATCAGTATTGGCCTTCCGTGTTTAAAAGCGGCTCTTGTTAAACCTGCCAATTTGTTAAAGGAAGCCGTGGTCAGTTGAAACTAACAGCACAAGAAATGTGCCCATAAAAGGAGAAACTGGTGCTCTCAGATAAACATGGCAACATTGGCAACAAAACACGAGAAAGTTGGGAACAACGACATTCTTGCACTGTTCTACATAAGCTAACAACGATTGCCTTACTATACTTGCCACTATACTTGCTACTATACTGGCTACTGGGATTTCTCCTCCACCCACACTTGACAAGCCTCTAAATTTGCACAATCACCTCGATTAATTATTGTTTGAAATGCTGACAGGTAGCCTGATAATCTAGACTGGGACAACGCGGCTCCTTGTTGCGCAACCTGATCACCTTTCTGTGCGTCCTGATCGGTAGATTGCATATCATTCTCATGTCCTTTCACTTTCATGCGTGTCTCTATGATAAGCTGTCCAAGCAAGTGACAGTCTGTTTGAAGTATTGATCGCCTAATATGAGCACACTTTGTTAATATGCGCTCTTGACTTTCTTTAAACAATTACATTTTTGCTTAAAAGTCAGTCTCGAACTCTAGACCGATGAACTTTCAGTGCAAGAAGTGGCATTTTCTACACTTTCATTACTTTAAAGTCTTCAAATAGCATTTTGCAATTGGAACGTGCTGTGCGGGCACTTTATTTCATTGGCACGAGTGTCCGGAGTCGAATCACGCGCAGCGGGCGGGAAGGCGCGCGGGGGGCGCGTCTGGCTCGAGCCCGACCGTGGGAACGATCTGCCTTTAACGTGTCGCACGTGCTCGAGACGCTACTACCGCAGCCGCGAGAAGAAACGAGACGCACAGCGTACCGCTTACGAACAAGACAAGGACGCTGCAAGAATCTACATTCAAATGAAAGCAAAAAAAATAATACGACAATAAAATAACGAGAACCAACAATAATTTGTGAGCGTTCGAAATTCAAAGCGTGAAAGGGACAGAGGCGAGTATTATTTATTCGAAAGTAAGAACAAAATTGTAATGGAGACGTTGATTTATCTGCGAGGTGTTGCCGGCCAGACTCGTCGCTACTGTATTTAAGAGCCGTTTGTTATTTTGTAATTGCGGCCGACTCGAGAGCCATGATTACAATGAAATAAATTGGTGGCGAGTCGTTTATTAGCTGTCTGTTAGTGTGATAACTTGCGGCTATTTTAAAACGGTCGTTACAGAGAATTATTGAATAATAACAGCCTTTTTTGCTTCATTTAACATGACGTAAACAAGGAAGGCTATAAAAAATACCTCCTTGGTCGACCTTTGGCACGCCATGTGTTTTAGCATGTGGCGTGAATCTCGGCGAAAGGTATCGGCTAGCTGAGGTCGGGTTACAGGCCAAACGGCCACATTTGGCGGCCACACTGGTTCTGGGGTTGGCCAAATGCTGCAAAAACCCAGTCATTGAGGTTCGTCGCTCATTGAGCCGTAAAGCCGGTCCTGGAAATCCTGACCCTACGAGATTTATGAGTAGTTTAAGGAAACATTTGGTATGACATGTCAAGAAGATTAAATGTTGGGCATCGACAAAGTAACGTAGTTTACGTAGTAGATCTATAACAATATCTTTAGATGGGCAATATTGAATGAAGATGAATAGGTAAGTAATAATACCTAAGGATCTCTTGTCAAAACAACGTGCCGCTACAATGGCGACATTAATTTAACACACGGGTAGGGCTAGTGGCCAGTAATCATAATAATTGTAATAAGATAAATTAATTCGTAAATTGAAAAATTAAAATTGGCCAGCAAACTAAATAATAAAGCTTTCTCTTTCCTTCAATTCGCCTTCTCTTTGCACGTTATTCGTTTTAATTTCGTGCTCCGTGACTCCGACAAATGACCTCTGCGCTACAGTTCTTTAAGTAAAGGTTGCTGCATGATGCTATTTTAGAAAACTGTAAATAAATAATAACGTTGAAGTTAAAATATATCTATAGAACAAAAACGCGAACCGTTTACGTGTGTTAAATTAATGTTGCCATTAAAGTGGCACGCTGTATACCAGCTCCTAGTAGCTACAAACGAGAACAGTAACCGCAAAAGAAAATCTACATAAGCCTTCTAAGTTCTAACGCAAACCAAAGCATGCTAAGAACAAAACCACCCTCGAAGTAAACAAAGTATAAAGTGACGTAACATAAGAAGATGTTTTTGTTAAAATCACTGAAACACGAGCGCCTCATCCGGTCGCCAACCCGATTTAATAGACTGACCTACACGGTTGACAATCTCTGCAGTAAAAAACTGACCACATAACTCACATGCGATTTTAAGCCTTGCAGAAATACATATAGAGTTGCAATTTGTATGGTGGAAGGATTCTGAGGAGAGTATTACCAAAGACGAAGGATGAGCAATTTTTATTGTTAATTCAACTATTACATTCAATGGCTTGGACGTAACTAAATTGCGAACATCCGGGGTGCCTATTGATGCTCCGACTATTCTATTACTATCATCTACTGGAGAGGATGAACAGCATAACAAGAAAATGAGGTCGTCTTTTGTTAAGGAAGTACGGAGATGTAGTTTGGAGTAATAAGTAATATGATATTTGGCTGCATTGTCATCATTCTTTTGCTTCAAGTTCATAGCTGTCTTGTGTTAACTGTCAATTAATCTGGTTAGTGCTGTTTAGTTATAACAATACTACTACTTACGGAACAGAGTCAATGCAAATTAATCTGTTTTGCGTGTTGAAGTTAATCAACTGTGTATCAGTGGCGAAGCCTTCATACAACCCGATTCCTATCGGCTTTCCTTCGGAATCACCACTCTTCTTAATTTCTACTATTGCCGTATAATATGGTACACCTGTGTGTGTAACTGTGTACCACAACACATTATATACTTATATTTAATACCAGTTTAATACAGTCATCATAAGATTAAAAACATTACAAAAATGCCTATATTTTCTTGTTTAAGTTTATGAGAAATGAACAATTATTTCATCGGCTTCCCTCTAATGAGAATTGTAGCTGCGCCATTGCTGTGTATGAAATGTATTTTCAATTGTTATTAAAGACCATCTGCATCAGTCTCCACCGTAGGCTGTTAAAATTCACAAAATTTCCATATATGGGTAAATAAAAGAGTGACAACACTTTACATGTATGGTGGTCGTAATCTTATGACATCACAACACTCATAAAGCTTAGGTACCCCTGCCATATCTTACAACACCCATCATCAAAAACGCCTAAGTTTTTCCCAACACCACTAACCACGGTCGATTCGATCTTACCGAAGTGCCAAACCTCAATTTACCTTCAAATCACGAATTATGCGATTGAGGCTTTATTTAATGCATCCACAGAGGTAAAAACTCTTATATGTATACAAAATCAATAACAAAAAAACAGACCCATAATTTACATCGCCCTTTAACTTGGTATAAAAGCTTATAATACATTAACTAGGCGTTCGTGGGACACATGTGGGGCACCCACAGCTCTGATAGTAACCACTCAGCAGGAACCCAGTACCTACAGTTAGCCACTACAAATGACTTCATTTAAGTTTAAAACCCACTTTAGCATTAACCTGCTCCATATTATGACATAAAATACCAAAATTGTACCAAAGATTTAGCCCGCTTTATCCAAAAGTGAACCACTCAAAATGTAATTTGACCAATCAGGGTCGTCATTATGCCGTAATGCACCATCCAATCCTCCGCTGATTTACCATTGAGTCCAAATTAAGCGATCATAATACTTTATGGTATTCACTGCCGCGGGGAAGGTTAATTTTATTAAAAAGTCTTTAGTTTCCATCACATTATATTTTAATATATCACTTTGTTTTATTACTTTGTATGGTACGCTGAGAGGGTCCAGTTCTTCTTGTAACCAATGCAGTTCTATGAAGTATCCGATGACGCGTGCGCTGAGCAAAAACATGAAGAAATCACAAGTCCCGTAGCTATTACATCCGTGTTTACTAAAAAAATAATCAACATAAATAAGTAAATTAACATAATATAATAACCAATCAATTAACTTTAATTTGCAAGTCAAAGCATCAGCATATCTGTGTCTAAATCAGCTTTAATTGCGTCGTAGTAATAAACCGTAGCGCGTAGTCCTACAATCGATTACCGCGAAAAGGAGGCTACGAACATTAGTTGCGCTTACGTCCCAATATTGCGCTTTTTTTCACTGCTACGGTGCTACGCGCGCTACGCTAAGCTACGATATCTATCCCTCGTGCCGTCTCCCTCTAGCGCAGCGGCGTAGTAGTAGTGACGCACGTGCAGTGCACGCGAGTCGTGGCTCTCGCTCACTCCCGCACACTTCCTGCGCGCGCCTCCAGCCCGAGCTCGACTGTGGGAAAAGACGGCAGGTGTTATGCGGGATCGTGAACAACCACGCATTACCATTCACATTATTCAACAATAAATAATAATAATAAGAAGCCGTGGAACGAGTGGCGAGCACGCGCAACGTCCTCGCCGCGCCTCACATACTAATGGGTGACGCGTGTGTGCGTGTGTGCGTCACCTTACGATGTGTGAGTGTCTTATGAGATGTTAGTTGGTAGTGGACGTACGTTTTTTTTTACAGACGCTTCATATGGGCGGGCGCACGTCACGGATTTAACATTGGATTAACTTTCGTTAATTGTTTTGGGATCCGTTTTTTATGTCCCGAATAATTGATTTTTACGTGGACAACCATGTATCTTTGAATAGTTTGACGAACTATGTTGTAGAGACCGTAATATGCAGTGTAGTGCTAATCGAAATAATAGCTTTTGATGCTAATTAAATTAGATAGGAAAATCCCGTTGTAATTATTATCACTTTTAGAAATATTTCTGTGGTTTTTATTTGATTACTACTTATTTAGTGTCTTAAGATTGATATAACAGTAGCCAAGAAAGAAGCTGTCAAACTAAACTCATACCTACTTAATCACTAATCCGCAAAACCAATCACAAGAATTGAAACTTCTAAAAAAGCAAGCAGTATCAATTATCTCCCAATAATAATACGAATTTCAATATAATTTCAATTCATTCATGTATCGGGTCTACGTAATTGCGTTGCGCTCGCCTGTCCGCGTGAATGCCTCAACGGGTAACTAGTGCAGTCTGAATAGCACCCGTCCGGCGTCCATTCATGCGCCTGGGCAATACACACGCTGTTACCTATTCGGTAAGATCTTGATAGGTAAATTGCTCAATTAATGTACTTATAAGGTTTTGAACGAATTAAAATGCAGTCGAACCTTTTAATCTTGAACAGTCATTTGTTATTTTGTCTTGGGACGTATTCAGTGTTTTGCCTTTTTGTTGTTGACTTTTAATGGTCGGGTTGTTGAATTTTAATGTTTCTGAGATACTCGTACTTAATAATATGCTTTGCGAATAGTTTTTGCGAAATAATTATAGTTTAATTTCCATGACATTGTTGATGCAGAAAAATGGAGAATGCTACTAGAACTTTTTCTTTATTGTAATACCTATAAGCTATAACCATCAACCGTATATAGATTTTCGCTATAATAAAATCCATATAGGGTTAATTGCCATCATCCATTAAAAATCCTTCTTAATCTCTTATCTCATAAGCGTGAAGCACTTCACATTTTAAAAATACGCATTCAATTAAAACATTAATCACTGTCGCACTTAATTGAATTTTTACCAGTTCTGTGACATTTAGTTTAATGAAATATTCAATTTTCGCGCAGTCTGCTCTCATAAGCAATTAACGACTTCAAATTGGTTATTGACTTTCAATCATTGAGTACCAAGACCAATTTATTGGCGCCACTTTAGGTTTTTATGCTTTCCTTATTGCTCAGAAAATAAGGGTGATTTTTGAGTCCAGGTTAAAGTAATGTATAAATGGTAGTCATTAAGAATATTATGTGAAAATAAAAATTCCGTTGGATGTATGCGCAGGCGCAGGTCGTGACAAGAAATAAGACTAAGATCACACGATCAGTCATGCGTCGACAGCTTCACATAATTGAATATTTAATATACTGTATATGAGACTGGACTTATTTAATAGCACGTTCCATTAACTGTAAAATATTTATTGAATTATAAATTAATTTCTATTGATAGTGATTTTACGAACATTTATAATATTCAAAAAAAACAGTATGAGAAAAAAGAATGTCAGTGTTTGAAAACCAGCTAATGTCGCCAGTACCTACTGTTATCTCCTATATCAAATCATATTTTCTTTCATTCAATGAACAGTATCCTTGCAAGGAAGTCCATATTAATTCAAAGCACAAGAGTACTCTCTTTAATTAGCTCCATGTCAATAGGATGTCCGGCCTCATTGAAAAGGGCGTTCAAGTACAATTGCACAATTTGTTTACCCAGAAGCTTGCATGATTCATACGGATAATTATCATGTTGATGGTCCCAAACAGATTAAATAAACACCACCAACAACAAAGTGGTAGGTACTTGAAACTAAGCTTAATTCTTTCAATGCTTCATGGGAAGAAATATCTCCAACCTATTGCGATTAAGATTGTGGTTGAATCCCCATCACGTCAATGAAGACAAGTAGGTACTGCTCAAATCCATGATACAACAATACGGCTGGAAAACTCGGGTAATACATACATAGTATTGTCTTAAAAAAAGTGTAACGCGGTAATGCCCTAGCTAAGAGAGTTGCATTTCCCATGAAAAGCAATTCACTGGAATCGGTCAAAGAAGATTGTGCCAACATGATCCTCTTTGACTGATTCAGTGAATTGTTAGCTTTGTTTGTAAATTCACACAGGAGTTCTTGACTAAATGATAACAGCCGCCCGGATCGATCGAAGGTTAAGCTGCGCTTGCCGCGGTTGTCTCGTGGATGGGTGACCATCCATTACATATCGAGAGCACGGAGGGGGCCTCGGAAAGCACGATATGCCGTTGGTCCCGGCTGTCATTCGCAGATCTTGTGACAGTCTTTACGGGTACTCAAAAGTCTGACAACCAGTCTTACCAATGGATATCGTGTTACCCAGTTACTGGGTTGTGGATGTCACTTAGGCAGTCGCTCCATTTAAAACTCTGGTATTCAGCTGCACCCAGATAGACTGGAATCCGACCCCAATATAATTGGGAAAAGGCTAGGCAGATTGATTTTGATTTTTGTTTGTACTATAATAATCAATATGAACAAAAACTTGATAGCCCAGTGAAATCACACCTTAACCAGTCACATTGAAACAAGAATCGCAATAAGTATGGCGACGCGTTGATAAATGATGGCCGCCCGATATCATCTGTTGATTATGTTGTAATTAACGAGAAACGGTAAAAATAACGTTTCAATTTAACGTTACATTAACGATTTGATCACATAAATCTTGTTGAGTGTGATAAAAACGCTGGTTATTATGTAAAAATGGAGGAACTAATTTATTTTTTTGTAATTGAGTGATTTAATAATATGATTCGGTTTATTTAAGGGGTCTTTTAAAGACTGCAGTTAGCAAATTGTACCTATCTGAAGCAATGAATGAAATTATATATATTCAGGGTGTCCGGTAATTAATGGATAACCTTGAAATAACACCTTAAGTATAGCCGTTCTAAAAAGAATACAAAAATATGTACGAGTATATCCATTCATTATCCATTAATTACCGAACACACTTTTGGTATATATGTTACGGCTAAAACCCGAAGTGCGGCTACAACTAGGTGTGGGCTGAAAGGTAGGTTAGGTTAGGTTAGTACTGTGACTACACAACACACCTAGTTGTAGCCGGCTAAAACTAGTTGTAGCCGCACTTCGGGTTTTAGCCGTAACATATACACATTTATTTAGTACATAAATGCAAAAAGTATGTATACGCTTCGACTTGAAGACCTACTCCCTTTTTTGTCAATAAAAAAACATCTTCACTAAAAGAACTTCTTCTAATATTAGATAGATAGGCTTTTGTTTAATTATTAGCGTACTAAGCCATGATGATGACCAACTAACAATACCACGGGACCTAGGAGTAACACTTTCTTTACCTAGCTCCAGACTTTGTGTCTGCCTAACGAAAACCTCCTAAGGGGTTGGTCAAGACTCTTGGCTATAAGCCATTGGCGGAATATCTATCTATATAAATAAAATTAGCAGGTACACCTCAGCCCAATGCCTTCTGGGAAAATAAGGCGTGATGTTATATTTATGTGTATAAATAAAAATGAAATCCTGTTCGTTTGTAAGCGCATCACTTGAGAATGGCTGGACCGATTTGGCTATTTTTTTAATTTAAAATGTTTGTAATAGGCCGAGTTGGGTTTTTATGGAAAGAAAATTTGAAAGTTCCTCCGAAAAGTTTTGAAATTCGGGAAAAACTGTAAGTCCTTTTTTCTACGGGATTTGTGCATGAATTATTCTTTGGACAGCGCAACGTCTGTCGGGTTAGCTCGTAAAATATATATTTTAACATCATTAAGTTATATACCAATATGCTAATACAAGTCATCAACAAACTAAATGAATATCAAAGGAAATTATAGCATATAATCATTGCATATCTTAATAAAATGTACCGTTACCCGCTTAGAAACTTGTCTTACAACCTGCTATCAAAGGAATTATAAAATGCTATTAACCGTATGCTGAAATAATTTATACTCCGGTTATAAGCTTAGAACTTAGTAATTGCATTCATATATCTGCACACACATGTACCTATCTGCACATACGAGTACATGTAGCATGGTTAATTAATTTTCAGACAAATAAATTTTTGAATCGTCTTAAACCAATCGTTCCTTTTTTATTTAGTTTTCTTGTTGTTTTATATAGTTTTATACTTCTGCATTACCTACCCAATACTAAATTAAGATTGAAGGCATACAGTACTTTTTGTAACGCAACTTATTATGAAAAATCTCAACAGTACCTATGTAATAACTAATAAGTAACAAAAACTCACAAAACTGACCTTAAGATTTAATACACCATTACAAAAACGCGGCCATAATTTAATAGAACATGGTATAAAGGTGATATCCCATTAAATTAATAAAGTGCTACAAAAAACCTTCGGTGCGCGGCCTTAAATTACTTGAACAGAATAAATAACGTCATTAAAGATCTCATTAAGTTACCTGTTTCGTGTAACTATTAATTTTTCTATCCTCGAGCGGAAATGAGCGGAGCTGAGCGAGCAATCAAAGCGAACAGATTGGCGGCGGTAATTACCGTTTCGCAAATACTCGTTATTGACTCCATTGAGTCATTGTAAGTGTCTATTATTTTTATGGTTCTATGTTGGATGTTGGAGTGATTCATTTATTCACCTTTATATGGACGTAATCCTGAAATAAAAATTACATATTTGATTTGATTTTTGATTGTATTGAGACCTTTGTGGCTCAAGCCTAGTTTATCTACATACATGGTGTAAGGGACAGCCCTCCGCAGACTAATGGGGTGAATTCAGTATATCATACTAAGACGACCGGTACATGCAATTATTTCAGAAACATTATGGGAATCTTATAAATCTGATTTGTTTTATCACCTCACACGCAATGTATCGTTACCGTGGCAAAACGCGCGTAGCGAACGGCAGCGCAGCGAGCCTTCGGCTGCCGAATATTTCAACATTAATTGCTGATTTTTTTATTGTGACTGTTTTATTTATAAAAATGGAGTGCTGCGTACAGAGAATATAATTTTACATTGAAATAAAGGAATACTAACTGAAAATACGATTTAAAAAAATCTTCCTGAGAATATTTTCGATAGAATATGATAAGCGCTAAGAGAAATAAAATTAATATGATCTTGTTGAATCGCGACGCGTGAGAGAGATTGTCGTGGTGACACGCGGTTCTCGGCGCGACGAATGCTGGCGACGCGACGTTGGTGTCTCGTCTGCGGAGCCTTAATCTGGTGCCTGCCACTTGTGTCAACTGTCTACAGACTAGAGACAGGGTTGACAGACATACCTTTAGCAGGAACAGTGGTTTCACCGCAAATATTTCACGTTTTAGTCCAAATCTAGCACTACTTGGGTAAGCGGTACGAAACCCGACGTTTTCGTGATATCAATATGCAAAACAGTTGAGTAAATACATTCATAAAATAAATAAGTACCTACCCCGTTCTCTTTAACAATTATTACACTGTTTGTATGATCGAATACAAATCCCCTATGTTCATTATAATAGGTTAGGTTAGGTTCTATATTCGCTTCAAATCAGATCTTGCTTCTAGAATAATATCCTCTTTGTTAATAAAGACGAGACTGTAGTATTTATACCACACCTGTGTTTACACAATTTTGGCCATGGATTGACCTTATACAAAACAAAAGTACATCGCATATACGGTTTCTGTGAAATGGTCCCAATTTTCACAACTGAAAGCATGAATTTAGCACAGACTACATATTTAATAAATTGTGCTGAATAATTCGTCATAGATTCTACCAGCTGTTTCTTTGAACTCCGAATTGGCGTTCAACTGCATCTAAAAATGTTTCATTAACAATATTAATAGTCTTGTTATTTTTTTTCTTGGAATCTTCTACGATAGTTCTACTTTTTCCTCATCAAGATTAGCTGCAGGATAGACATGTAATGTCCTTCTCATTTAGCGGAACTTGTAGCGGGACCGATACCGATACCAGCAAGTTGCTCAGGCGCCACTC
This sequence comes from Fissipunctia ypsillon, assembly GCA_947568875.1. NCBI lineage: Eukaryota > Metazoa > Arthropoda > Insecta > Lepidoptera > Noctuidae > Fissipunctia > Fissipunctia ypsillon. Next base: position 15,660,102 of record OX387660.1, on the reverse strand, counting down.
ACTGCCAACCATAGCGGTTACTAAGAAGGTGTCAGGTTGCTAATTTTATACTGTAGAGGCTTTAATCGAGCCGGCCTTCAGCATGAATCCTCCACGGATTGTGGCATTGGATAATAAGACAAACACTGGTTTATTGAAATATAGAATAGGTTTAAACTATTACATATAGTCAAATTGTTTTATATTGAGTGAGTGCTAGTGCCAGCATTACGTTTGACAATGTAACGTGCTTTCCCATAAGCTAATAAATAGTAATAGCAGTGCTGCTGTGTGTCTCATTCATATATCCAACAACACACCTCTAGAAGAGACCACACGCACAGAAGTAGTGGTCTGCCCTAGTATCGTGGCAGGCCATTATAGTACCTACAATTCCATGCACTACAAGATATTCTATAACAAGCTGGGCTCATTGGAAAACCAGTCCCGATGCTGGGCTGATGCTGAACTGGATAAATTACTGTTTTGCGGAACTCTGAGACTTTACCTATAGTCACTAAGATATCCCAATGTATTTTGCTTGCAAAAATCTCTAGAGTTTCGCGCCAATACGCCAAGAACTCAGCATCAAAAAGCGTCTATCTGTTCTGATAGAAACGTGCATCCTCAAAAACTTCGGACACGTCTCGAGGCGTGAGGGTCACTCTACAGAACCCCTTGTCGTGCAGGGTAGAGTGGAGGGTACTAGACCACGCAGATGCTCACCCATGAGATGAACTGATCAAATTAAATCAGCAGTGGGCGATCCCTTGTTGAAATCGAAGTAGATGGCGAGAAATAGTGAGGCGAATTACATCAGCCCCTAGACAAGAAACTATATGAAGACCACGATCGCTCTAACAAGAGTGCTATGAAGAAGAAAAATCGGGGGCGAGCCTATTGCCATCAACCGGGCTCAAATCCATACCTCCATCCATATTTTCACCTTAATTGCTCGACTTCCTAACTAAACATGACAGTATCCTGCAGGGGCGACGGCTTCATGCGTTACAACCCCATTCCTACCAGCTTCCCTTCGGAACAACGACTGTATTTGACTTTACTATTACTAAATAATACACGTAGTCATATTACAGGTATTCTTTAATATAATATCATAAAACTAAAAAGCATTACAAAACCGCGTACCTATAGATATAGGAGTTGAATTAAGAAAAGTAAAGAAATTACTTAAATTTTTGAGTTAATAATTAAAATGATGTTATATTGAGTTTATTTATTTATTTATTTATTTTATTTATTTAACAGTTTATGTACACACATATAAACAAACAAGAAGAAAGGAACAGAAAAATACGTTTATGTGAGGTGAACAATTTTTTCCCTCTAATGGAAGTTGTAGCTTCGCTACTGGTATCCTGCCATGTTCAAGAACACTGCAAGGCAGTTGATAGACTTGTTAGCGTGACCTGAAGGAAAGCTAACCTTTATTTAGACGAGTTAGTTAGTATTGACGTTCAAGTTGACAATTACTATTGTCTCCTGAACACGCTACCATTTGACAGTGATCAGGTCTACCCACGTCACTAGCAGTGGCGCAGCTACAATTATCATTAGAGAGAAGCCGAAGAAAAAAAATTTCAGTTCTCATAAACTCAGACAAAAACCTGTAGCTTTTTAATCTTATGATGTATTAAACTGATATTTCAATATAATTATGTAATGTGATGTGATACCTACACAGTTACACACACAGGTGTTCCATATTATTTGGCAATAGTAGACATTAAGAAGAGTGGTTGGTCCGAAGGGAAGCCGATAGGAATCGGGTTGTATGAAGGCTTCGTCCCTGGTCACTAGCAATGTTTTGATTCTCCTTCTTTTGTGGTTTCATAGTTTTATATTATAGCAGTATCATCTACAAATACATTATTTCATAACTAAGTTTATAGTACCTACCTCTACTTACCTACATATTGTATGTAACTGCATTGAAAATACTTTGTTCATTTTAATATTTTTTTCCATATTCTGATAACTGATCTTATTTTCTTCTTACAGAACCGCGTGGAAACTTACCAAAGATTCTAGAAACCACTTCTCCATGTCCGGCAAGTATGTAAGTAATAAAGCATCGTATTAACAGGATGACGTCAAACCGTTAATCGCATAAACCGCAGCACGAGGCGGAAAACCAGCGTATAAACATACATACCTACAGCAAAGGTTACATGCGAACTGTCATCCCCGAGAATGTCAAGATTTTCGTTAGAAAAACCGCAGACTTCTTGATTATCTCGCGGCTTATCTTAGAAGAAGTTTGGTGAGAAAAAGTGCTGAGGTAATGCTGCGAGGTTTGGTTCCGTAGCTTTAGCTTGTAATTTATACATACAAATAAATAAAATTGAAATGTCTGTTTGTAATGTCAAAATAACAACTTTTTACTAAATGCATAAGAAAGTATAAACGGTACTTTTAACAAAAAAGCAATTTTTAACATTTTGTCCGTTTGTCTGTCTGTTTGTTCCAGCTAATCTCCGAAACGGCTGGACCGATTTTGACGGGACTTTCACTGGCAGATAACTGATGTTGCGGGGAGTAACTTAGAGTACTTTTATTTTAGAAAAATAATTAGGGTGCCGCGCAAAAAAAAATAAAACCCAAGAAATTGTTAACAACAAGCCGGAATTTAAAAATTATTTTTGCATTTGGTAGCCCAGTTCTCGAGGATAGTTAAAGGCTATTTAACATCACGCTACAACCCGTAGGATCCGATCAAAAAGAAAAAAGTCAGAAAGAACACTAAGTGAAGTAATAGCGCGGGCGGGCGATGCAACGCGATGGGTCGGGGGACGAGGGAGTGTTATTAAAATGTGGCTGTTATTTTAGTATATTGTGTATCTTACGACTTCCACGCGAACGAAGTCGCGGGACACAGCTAGTAACCAGATAAAATCAAAGCTACGTAACGATAACTTCTCTCGAAAATTATAGAAGAACATCCATTGTATGTTTTTAGTGTTTAATTTTTTTTTAATAATTTAGTGTCCCTTTATTTATTAATGACACAACTGGCTGGCTGGCTGAAATAAAACATAACTGGCGAAATGTGGGTGTGCTATAGGTGCACCTCTGCCTAACCCTTCGGGGAAACAGGGCGAGATGTTATGTTTATCTTTGTTTATTTATATCATAACATAACATCACGCCTTGTTTCCCCGAAGGGTAAGGCAGAGGTGTACCTATAGTACCTACATCCACATTTCGCCAGTTATGTTTAAGTCCCATATAATAGGGGGCGAGCCTATTGCCATCTACCGGGCACAAATCCAGACTCCGGGCTGCTGCTTTATTTATTTATTTATCAATAAATAAATAAACGGATACTAAAGAAAAACAGGAAAAGAATCCTACTAACCTAAAATCCCAATCATTCCATTCTGGTTTCCATAAAATCTTCTTACCCAACAAAAGCGGTCTTAAAAAAACCCAATAAGATTACCGAACCCTAAATATGACCGGTAGTCATTAAAGAGATTACACAGATAGGTGTTTGGTTAACCCGCGGGCGGTAGCGGACGAGCCCGTGATTGTAGAGAATTAATACCGCATCGTAAATACGTCAGGCGATAACCGGTACCGGTACTGGTATCGATATTAATCGGAGATACGGACGAAGCATCTTATTGTTTTGCGAAGTAATCGAAGTGGGACTAGGGCTTGTAAGTAATTGTATTAAGCACTAGAATTAATTGCTTGATATTGTTTTGAATTAGCTCTGGATGGAAAGGATTGGGAAATTAATTGGAGATCTAATTAGAAATTTTTCTAAGTTGGTACCTTTCCGTAAAGTGGTTTAGTATTACTAAAGGCTTCTTCAATCAGGCGCGACACGCGACGCGAAATGCGCGCGACACAACGGCACCACTCGTCGCGCGACATTTCGGTGCCTTAGTGTCGCGTTGCATGTCGCGCTTGTTTGTAGGAGCCTTAACATGGTCTCGGCTTTTTTACCTCAAAAAGTAAACCAACAGGCTTTACTTTTTATGGTAAAAAAGCCGCGACCTAGGCGTTGTCCTCTTTAAGTCACAACTTATTTAATATTAATTAATTCTCATTTTATATTTACTTACCTACACAGCTTTGCTGACATCTACAAAGAAACTTCAACACAAATCTTAATTTACGAGACAATTCTAAGGAAAACCAAGCAACAAATGCAGACGATAATTATAACGTTATTGTAATAGTAGTAAACAATGTTACGAGATTACACGGACACGATAATATCTAATTAATTCTTAACAATCGTGGGTATTACTGGAGTACCGAAAACAAAAGACGGATCTAGATAAGCCACTACACTACTAGAGACATAGCCGACGTTTGCATAACGCGGCGGGATTTTATCGCGCACTAGATTTTCAACGCTCTGCTTGGCGCCGAGAGTTGAAAATCCAACAGTGTTTTTTCCACGCGTTAGAATGCACTCTGTTGGATTCTCAATGCTCGGCTCAACACCCAGAGTTGAAAATTCAGTGCGTGTTAAAATCCCGCCGCGTTATTTTCGCGTCCGTGCGTACGTCGGTATAAAGTCGGATGTTATTATTATAGTCTTATGATCATTATTAGATACCTATGTAACAAATGCTTTGGCGGTATAAAAGGGGCTCGTGGCTACTAGTAACAGCCGTACGGGTCGATCGATCAGGTTAAGCTACGCTTGCCTCGGTCAGTCCGTAGATGGGTGACCATCTTTACATACCGAGATTGACCCTGCCTTGGAAAGCCTAACGTTAAGATATTGGTCCTGGTTGTCATTCGTAGATCTTTGACAGTCGTTACGGGTCGTCAGAAACCTGAAAGTCTGACAAGCAGTCTTACCAAGGGATATCGTATACCAAGTAACTGAGTTATGGAGGTCAGATAGGTAGTCGCTCCATGTAAAATACTGGTATTTAGTTGCATCTGGTTAGACTGGAAACTGACCCCAATATAGTTGTGAAAAGGCTAGGCAGATGATGATGCTTTGGCGGTCAAAAATATTATTAAAATGATTGAATTTTGTTTTTTTCTGCCTCCTATTCATTTCGGTTTTAGTACCAAAAATTTACCAACTGGTCAGTTTTCAATGAGCCCGCAATGTCGGCATCCTGTGTAAGTCTGGTAGACAAATAATGTAAAATAAATAAATAGGTAGTAGGTAAGTAGGTACACACCTACACATAAAGGAGTGGCTTTAAAAAAAATCTTTTTCCAAAATAACGATGCCGCGGCGATCGAATCGGGAAATTAAATCGCCGAGTGAATGAACACATCGCAAACTTGATCAGATTAATATTTGATTTTGATTTGAACGAATATTCAGATACCTTGTAGCGCTTCTCACTATAAAACCTCCGTTTTCCATAAATCGAGTTCATTGTTACTATTTCTTTAGAAATATTTGATTCCTGCTTCGTAGCTATTATGTTATGATACACTCTCAATTTTAAACACATTTGTCCTAACCGTCAAATACCGTGGTATTTTAATACTAGATACGTATCCCGAAAATTCTTTCACTGTAATTCCAAAAAAGATGTCTTTACGGCCAGATTCTCAAACTCGATAAATTAACAATAATAAAATGTTAAATTTTATTTAAAACCGCGCTAAAAGCATCTCATAACAGGCACATTAACGTCGTATCTGTCCATGATAATTACGTCTAGAGGAACCATAAAATTGCGGTGACACCACAAAGTGGCCGATCCCGATGTATAGAACCGAAAGGCCGAAAGAGTATAAAACTAAAATCGACCGTAAAATTTAAACTAGACACTACAATAAAATATGACTTTTAAAATCGTAAACATCGTTTCCTATTGAACAGGCTCTGCCAAGAGGCTCTCTGGAGGCTCTCAAGCGGCTCACATAAAACCTTTTGAAGTATTTTATTATTTCTAGCGCGTCCTTCATTATTATGAGCATTACACCCTAAACTACGGACGTTTGTCGGCAACTCGACAACCAGCGCGTGCACGGTTTCGCGCACTTAACACGAAAAGGGGTTTTATCTTTCCCGGAATCCCGGTAACGCCTCCTCAGACCGAAAACATAAAAGCCCCTTTTCATTGATATATTCACGTATCTTTGGACGAAACTATTATTTCACGGCGAAATCTTACCAAGTATAATGTTGGACAAAGGTACAAAACACAACAGATCTTTCCACATCGAGTAAACCTGCAATTGTGAGTAAAGTCTGAAATTATGCGCTCCCTTGAATTGTAATGCAAGCAATTATTAGTTTCCAATAAATCCGGTAGTGTGTGTTTCCTTTCAAACTGTACAGAATAAAAGATAAGTTAATTTTACGCTGAAAATCTGTATGTTTTTATATTGTGTGGTACACAATAAATATAAAGGAATTACGAAGAGGGAAATACATCTTACATTGTATAGAAACTATCCGTGCAAATGCATACATCATACGCCCACCGGTTATCGGGACTGTCCGCTTCACGTCGGTCCGGAGAGTCTCGAGAGGCGTTCCTATTTTCGGCATGTCATTAGCAGTCGCATTCAAGTGTCCTGTCTTCTGACACTTGACGGTTTTAATACAAAAGCCAGACATTTCACGTCGTTTGTTCCGACACCTCCCGGCCTAATCTAGATGGTAGTTAGAAAAAGTTGGCGCCGCATTGTGTTCTCTCGGCCCCCTGTGTGCAGTAACTGTCTCAAGTGTCCGTTCCAATGTTTATTTCTAAAATACACTTGCCTCTGTACCTTTTCTGCCAACCGTTGTCGGGTTTTTGTTTACTTCTGGGGAAAATTAACCATGAACAAGTATTCGTTAGGCTATTGTCTCGTTCGAGAGGTTTTAAAGGGGCCGACGAGGGTAATGCGATGAGGAAGGTTTAGAGGAAAGAAACTAGCTTTTATTACCCACTATGGTTGAAGTAAGGTTAGGACAATGATAACAAAATTCAGTCTAGTAAAACAATTTTATAGGGTATCCTTAAAGTTATGTTTGAATGCAGAACGACATCGGGGATTCCAAAATGCAAAAAGCAACAATTACCGAAAACATGTTGTCAAGAATTTCGCTTCCATTGGCAACATCGTTTGCAGTGACGCCTCTCAACATCTCCCGACCGTTAATACCACACATCAACATCCGCACCGGCGCGGTTCTGCGCGGCAATCATTACGAACATTAAGCTCTTAAGCTTTATGGCTTCAAGTGGCAACTTGGCAAGTGAAAAAATCACAACTTATCGCTCTTGAACTGCAAAAAATGCGTCGCACATGTAACTCATTAGTTAGGGCCGACATGTCGGCTCAAATATTTGGCGATGGTTGCAAATCCCGGCGCCACCGGCAAGCCACCGACACAGGAATGTCTTTTACGTAAGCCGCCACCGTTTTCAAGGAACGCCAGCTAAAACAATATTTGCTGAGACGCCGCATGAACACAAATGACCGTTGGATTAGCTATCGTCTATCGAGAAGTGCGCATGCGCACAAAACTCGGAATGTTTACTCTCGAAGCGATTTTATGGTTTTATGTCAAGGTTCTTAACGTTTTTACTGCTTCCATTAAAGTGTATGCAGTTACAGTCAAATATGCACTTGAGTTGCTTTTGTGATCATGTGCAGGTAGAAAAAGGTGTTGCACCAAAATCCAAAAAAAAATCTTCAATCAGGAAAATAAAAGACGAATTCATGACATCAGAAGCCCAATTCCCGTAACTAAAAACGTTCAAAATCTAGTCGCAATCTCATCTCAGCGACAATCAAATGTCAAAAATGTAGGGAAATTAAAGGTATTTCTGACATATTGAGACTGTGAATGTTCTTAAAATTACGAGAATTGCCCCTCAGATATGCAGAACCAAAACGGGTACTATCTGGCTGGTGACACGTAGCTAATGGGTTTATTTGTACAAAAGATGTGATTGCATAACTTTGGATATGTTTGCTAGTCTGATAGCAATCGGGAAACAATTTAATCTCTGATTGATACCAATGGCCGTATCCGGGACCGTCTACTTAAGAGTCATGTTTATCGATGCCAGTTAATCAATCAGTGTTGATTGGGTTTACTTGGTACAACTATAGTAATCTTCTTCAAAGTCTTTACGTTAGTCTACCTATGGTACGTATATGTATATTTACCTTTTTCAGTGTTGTTACCAAGACGGTTTTTTTTTATTATTTAGCCACACTGTTCCACTGCTGAGCCAGAAGGTGGCCTAGGAAGAGGTGGCAAAACCACTTAGACGCGTAGCGCAAGGGTTGGGTTGAGACGGCTCTGGAAAATGCCTGGATGCCTGGAAGGATTTGGGGGAGGTCTTTGCTCAGCAGTGAGACAATTTGTTTTAAGTTTTATTTTCTCCTTGTTTAGATCTTCGAAACTTCAATACCATTTCTTGATGTCACAAGATATTAGAAGAAGTTATACAAATTTCCCTGGTGTCAAAACGAACCACAATAACAAAACACTCATCTTTAACAATACATACTTGACATTTCCGTCTTTAAGACGCAAAGGAGCTTCTTAGGAGACAAAAAATCTTGAATTCAAGAGGATAGTTACAGAGAACAATCAGTTAAAGTGTTAGTACTCTAATGCTAAGCATTCTTTCTTATTATCACCTCCTAAAGTTGGTAAACAACATCCTCGAATCCATTGTTATGCAAAAAGAACTTCCGATACTTCAAAAAGGTAAATTACCTATTGAATAAAATGATGTGTAATTTACACGAGTGCTACATTCATGACTGTTATATAAACAAGGAAATCCCTAATGAAGAGCACTTCAGTCAGATAAACATAACCGCACATAACGCCATCCTTCAAACAATGACATCAACGAAACAAATGAACGTCACAATTATAACAACTTCAACTTTTAATAATTGAAATGTCAATGACTTTGACATGACACATGCAGTAACGTCACAAAAGAAAGGTACTATGACACAAGTGACAAAGGATTTTTGGTGAATCAGAGTCACGTCACTAGTGGAACGATGAGGTCGCAGCGATTATGACGCGTCGCGTCATTCGACCACGGCTGATCTCGTCACCTCAGAAACCGGTTTCTCGATTCTCGCGAATATAAACATCAGATCCGTGATATAAAATTACCTACACGTAAAGCCGGTTCACGGGCTTGGGTATAAACCTGATTAGAATTTCGCGAAGTGACGCTAAGATGTAATAGTTACATCTCATTCCGGTGACGAATCGATAATTTCTTAATCGGATTAGAAGTGAAAAACCAGAAGGGAATGCCCCCAAGCCTGGTAATTAATTTCGCGAATATGGAATTATTTCTTAAGAATCTTGTTTCTATGAATAAGGATCTAAGTAGAACGATAGTTTTTCGGACAATGCTGTTATGAATATTGATTATATCGAAACGAGTACTGATTCGATACCTACAATCGCAACTTAGGATAACCAAAAAATAAGAACTTTTATGACATTAAGGGCCGTAAGATCAATTGAAGTTTAAACTACGGAAGAGAATTTAATCTCTGGGCATCGATTATTTCTTATGAAATTTCATAGGAAATAATCGATGAAATTTAGATGACTTAACCGGTTGAATGCCGTCATTACATAAACAATTAAGAAGCCATTGTGTCTCGCGTAGATCCACGTTTCCGGCAGTCGAGTCGTCTATTTATTCAAATATACCCAATGTTAGTTTTATCTTCAGTAAATTTTCTTAGTAGTTTTATCGATGCGTAAAATACCTAACTATGCGTAACATATCCCTTGAGTATGCCATAGGCTGTAATTTAACAGATCAAATGCAAGACATTCAATTATTTGGAGGTAATCGAGATTCAGAGATATATTTGGAAATTAGCACCACAGATCATAAAAACACAGTTGTGAAAAAACTGCTTTTATGATCTGTGCGTAGCCCCGTAGACATCTCGTAGTCGTTGGAGTCGTATTGACCTACTGTGGAGTCCACAAGTTAAAGTATACCTAAAAATTATGTTTCCTTTTGTAACAATCATTTTAGGAGTAGTTTATTTGTATTAGTTCAAATTCAAATCTTTATTGCATATCTCATGTGTGTACAAGATCTTAATAATAGTTACAAAGGTCACAAGGACCCTGTCGGGCACAACAATTTAATACAAATTGATAAATAGTATGCTTTTTTAAATCATTTAGGCACACTTGCGTGAAAAATTTAACTCAGAGTTAGTTGTTAACACGAGGTTAAATTGACAGTTTGTCATACAATATTGTCAATTTAACCTCGTGTTAGCAACTAACTCTGAGATAAGTTTTTCACGGAAGTGGGCCTTAATCAGTTAAATAGAAATTAATTGGACGTACGTCATAATTTAAAATAGGATATAATTCATTTATCATTACAAAACCAATCAATTTAAATAAATAAAACCCATTACATTTTAGTGATAGGTATACGTCATTACAAATCATACCATTAAATTTCGATTAATTTGAAGTAAATAGACAACATAATAATAAGAACAATAGGTATCATTCAAAATTCATTTTTTTTAAAATTAAAAATGATGTCTCAGATTAAAATAATACTAAAATTCAAATCAAATAGAAACAAAAAGTCAAATAAAAGTAATATGTCACAAAATTTTAGATGTCATCATTAAAAAAATCATTCAGTGTATTATAACAGCATTTATCGACAAGTAGTTTTCTGAGCCGTTTAATAAATATTTTATCATTCTGTACCATTTTTATGTCGTTACTTTTTAAGTAATTGTAACAGTTGTGTTGTATTTAAGTTGTTGTATTGTGTGATTATTTACACCACACAATCTTAATTGGTTCCTAAAGTCGCAATTTTATTAATCCTAACGTAAAACCATATTTGGCAATAAACATACCTATACTAGAATATGCTAGAATTAAAAAACCGGCTAAGTGCATGTCGGACCACGCACAATGAAGGGTTTCGTAGTTGGAAAGAATTTATCCCAAGAAGAAACTTAACGTTGTAGTTGAAAACAATGTTCTCTCATACATTCCAACTGCACATTTAAGTTGGCCGGTTTACCTACTCGTTAACTTGTAAAACCTACTTAGCTGCGATAGTTTTCCTTGTAACTTCGTTATCATACTTATATACTACTACCGTGAATTTTTTTCATATATCCAATCCAAAACCAACCATTTAGCTAGCGGGGGGGGGGGGGACACTTGACTCTAAAACGGATCCCTGAATCGAAAAATGGTTTTCGCACACCCGCAATATTTTTAAACGGCCTATCATTCAATGACGCCACACACCATGGGATAGACGATACTTCACATCTGGACAGGTTTTAGGTCTTTATAAAACACAGGTTCGTTCCTGTATGGAGTATTGCAGCCACTTATGGGATGGCTCAGCAAAATACTTGCTGCATTTGACTCGGTGGAACGCAGAGCAAAAACGAGACGTTGGTGGCTAGGCTTCACAGCCTGACTCATCGGCGTCATGTTGCTTGCCTGTCGGTCTTCTACAGACTGTACTTGGAGAGTGCGCGCAAGAGCACCACGACCTGATCCCAGTGCCGGTTTTAGCACTACGAGCGCCCTGGGCGAAATTTATACGGCGCCCCCTGTCATACATTCAAACTCATACGAAAAAAGGCAAGAGATATAATTAAATAAACATTTATTAAAAAAAAAATACTTTTCTAGCCTTTCTATCGGCGAACTCTTTTTGTTAAGCTACCAAAGTCCATGTTTTCCGTAATTTCATAAATTTATACGGCGCCCCCTGTCATACATTCAAACTCATACGAAAAAAGGCAAGAGATATAATTAAATAAACATTTATTAAAAAAAAAAATACTTTTCTAGCCTTTCTATCGGCGAACTCTTTTTGTTAAGCTACCAAAGTCCATGTTTTCCGTAATTTCATAAATTTATACGGCGCCCCCTGTCATACATTCAAACTCATACGAAAAAAGGCAAGAGATATAATTAAATAAACATTTATTAAAAAAAAAAATACTTTTCTAGCCTTTCTATCGGCGAACTCTTTTTGTTAAGCTACCAAAGTCCATGTTTTCCGTAATTTCATAAATTTATACGGCGCCCCCTGTCATACATTCAAACTCATACGAAAAAAGGCAAGAGATATAATTAAATAAACATTTATTAAAAAAAAAAAATACTTTTCTAGCCTTTCTATCGGCGAACTCTTTTTGTTAAGCTACCAAAGTCCATGTTTTCCGTAATTTCATTTTCGATTGACAAAGTTGCCAAGTTTGTCGATCTAGATGAGATATTGTCGATCGCAGATAGGTTTTTATCAACTTAAGCTTGAAAAAACTCCTATCTCCACTAGCAACCGTTACACGTATAGTGATAAATATTCGCAATGCTATCCGTACATTTCGATACAGTTCTTCTAAGTTACGATCTTTGAAAAAATTTCAAACAGGAGTAACCACATTCTGATCAGGCAAAAAAGATTTCAGACTTACGAGTTCATCACACAATATACAACCATCTATATCTGGTTTAGAGCCTACAGTTAATTTCAATTGAAGATCACCACAGAGTTTGAGAAAGTTTAGTTTTTCTGGAATCTTTTTTATTTTGTACAAAAACGACCAAAGTTCCGAGTACTCGTTTAACTGTTCAAATCTTTCATTGAGTGAAATTATGGTACCTAGTGTCCAAAAGACAGTTGAAAAATTCAACTTCAAATTTCTTTTCTGAAGAAGTTAAAGGCTCATCGCAGGCAATTTCACCAGATTGGTGTTAAACACGTCGAATTCTTGTTGTGGCTCTAAACACATTTTCAGCTTCTAGTGCTAGTCCTTCGCAATTCAAATGGCGCTTTTAAAATCTGTATTTCTATATTCTTCCAAGAAAGCGCAGCATTTTTTCAACATTTCTGTGCAATTACCGAGATCCATGTCTATTGATTGTAGAGCGATTTACTGACGACATTAATTTGAAAAGTATGTCATACCAAACAATCAATGAAACTATGAAGCTGAAATCTTGTAACTATTCGGCTAGAGTGGTAACCTCACATGAGAGACTTGAACATCAGTTGTCAGAGTTTCAATAGCCAAAGTAGGTAATTATAGTCTGATTGCGACGTTAGTTTGATTTAAAATAATTCGAATAAGTGTTATGTGCACCGATGTAATGAATGAGCTGAGCGTGTTCCACTTCGTCAAAAATTAAGCCAACTCTTTCTAAACAAAATGTTGAAAAGAGGTAGATAATGTGTTTTGTCTATGGTCGGAGATTCCCAGTTTCGCAGTGTTGCCAATATAGCGATTTTATTGATAAACTTAGGCAATTTAAGTAGGACCTCGCTCAATAACCAAGCGGATATATAGGGGCGCCTGGGCGGTCGACCAACCGCGCCCTGCCCTAACACCGCTACTGCCTGATCCCACCCCTTTACTACCGGTCTACCGACGTCGTACCTTTTTTTTTTTTTTTTTTTTGTTTCGGGGTGGAAAATCCTCATGGATGTCCTCCGCCCTAGGGCGGGCGGAGGGGTCTGTCAGACTCTTACTGACTAAAAACCACCCCGGTGTTCCATCTCACACCTACGCCGAGGGTCGCGGGAACTTACGATCCTTCCGCAACCCCCGGCTGGTGCCGGCCCGCCACGGCAGGCCTCTCCTCGTGTCGAGGGGGGGAGTGAGGTGTTTGACTCCCCCCGCGACGTCTAAGAGGGGCGCGCGTGGAACACTACGCGCCGCCACCTCGGGTCCGATGTATGGGGGGGTGACGGACGTCCCCGAGTCCGTCGCCCCTGGACCCATTTAGGGGGGCTGGAAGAGGGCGTTGTCCGCCCTCCGCCGACGCCCAGTGCGCCTGCTGCGGGCTGGGTGAGAGGATGTGATCTCCCTCTCCCTTTCCGCAGCCTCCTTCTGCGAGATGACTGTCTCGCAGAAGGAAACCACCGCGTCCCAGGACTCCTCGCTGCCGACCATCGAATTAACGACAGCCGGCAGCGACAGGTCACTGCCTACTCTAGAGATGAGGGCACGGCGCGGCTCCTCCCAAGCGGCACACTCTGCCAGCGTATGCCGCGCCGTGTCCTCCCGACAGTCGACGCAGTGGTGACACCGGGCGTCTGGCTCCCTGGTTATGCGACACAGGTACTTCCCGAAGCAACCATGCCCCGAGAGCACCTGCGTCACCCGAAACGACAAGGAGCCGTGCCTCCTCCCGAGCCAAAGGTCGAGCACCGGCCGGACCGCCTCGATGGTGCCGAGGCCGGCGGTAGGGCGTGAGAGCCTGTCCCGCCATTCCGCCACCAGGACCTCGCGAAGCAGCAACCGACGCTGCTCCATTAGTCGCTGCATCGGTCGCTCACCTCGCGCCTGCATTTCCTCGCGCCACCGATACAATGACGCGAGTAATTTCGCCTCCAGGTCCCAGGGCGGGGATCCGGCCAGTGCACAAGCCGCCTCGTAGGAGATCGTGCGATACCCCCTGATGACTCTGACGGCCATCGCTCTCTGCGGCCTCCGCAGAACAGCAATGCTACCGGCCGTCAGGTCAGCCGCCCAGATCGGGGCCCCGTACAGGGCCATCGATCGCACGATCCCCACGTAGAGTCGCCTACAGGCGGCGCTCGGGCCCCCCAGATTGGGAAGCAGCGTTGACAGCGCCCCAGCCGCGCCCATCAACTTGGGCACCAGCCGCCGGAAGTGGGGTCCGAAGTCCCACCGGCTGTCGAGCACCAATCCCAGGTACTTCATGGTAGACTCGACAGCGATCCGGACCCCCCCGACCACTATGTGTGATCCGGGCGGCGGCGCCCGCCGGGGACCATGGAACACCATGGCCTCCGACTTGTTGAGGGCCACCTCCAGGCCGAGGCGCCGTATGCGGCCCACCACCTGTGAGATCGCAGCCGTCGCCAGCAACGCTGCCTCCCTGTGCGAACTCCCCCGGGCCGTGACCAGCGTGTCGTCCGCATAGCACGTCAGGTCCACGCCCGGCTGGAGTTCACCCCTCAGCACCCAGTCGTACCCGATGTTCCACAGGAGGGGGCCTACGACCGAGCCCTGTGGAACACCGCACGACATGAGGCGCTGGTTTGTGCCATCACATCCCACGTAGGTGACACACCTCTCCGACAGATAAGCCCCAATGAGGCGGCGGAGGTAGAGAGGCACCCGGTGATACCGCAGTGCCTGTCGGATACAACTCCAGGGCAGGGTGTTGAAGGCGTTGGAGATGTCCAACGACACCGCCATCATCACTCCGCCCCGGGACACCGTTTCCTCCGCCAGGACTCTCACCCGTGACACAGCGTGTATGGTGGAGCGCCCGTACCGAAACCCGAACTGACACTCGTCCAGGTCCGGCCCCTCTCCGCACAAGTGGCCGACGAGGCGGGCTGCGATAATCCGCTCAAACAGCTTACCCACCTCGTCGAGCAGCACTATGGGCCGATACGCTGACGGCGAATCGGCAGGGCGCCCCGCCTTCCTGAGCAGGACCAGACGACCAGCTTTCCACAGAGTGGGAAACTGGCCCCGCTCAAGGCACGCTGTGTAGAGACCTCTCAGCTGGGGCTCCAGCTCTTTCAGAGCGAGGGCTAATACTTGGCCGTGAATCCCGTCGGGCCCTGGAGCCACGTTCTTGGCTCGGAGCCGCATCACGGCCGCCCTCATCTCTGCCTGTGTCACCTCTGGGACGCTGATGGCGTTCTCATCTTCAGGCTCTGCGGCTGTGGGCAAATCCATCGGCGGCGGGGTATGCTCCGCTCTAGCCGGGAAGAGGGCTACGACTACCTCCTCCAGCAGCTCAGGTTGGAGACTCTCCGTGAGTGGGGGCGCCGCGGCTCTGAGTTTCCCCCGAACCGCACGATAAGGGCGCCCCCATGGATTCCCGTCTAGAGTCTCCAACATCTCCTCCCTGGCTCGCGTCTTCGCCTCGCCGATGGCCAGCCACAGAGCCTCCTTCGCCGCGCGGTACACCTCATACAGCGCGGCTTCTTCGTCAGGGACCCGACGACGTCTCCTCCGGTATCGGGTGTACCGGCGTCTAACCGTCACGCACGCGATGCGTAGCTGCGCAATCTCGGCAGACCACCAGTACACCTGGCGCCTTCCTGTCTGTGTGTGGACGCGGGGCATCGACGCGTCGCAAATTTGCGTCATCGCCCCGCGGAACCACAGCGCCTCCTGTTCGACGTCGACGGGTCCGGTCGTAGCCGACTCCCGGATCCAGGCCTGGACAATCGCGGCCTCCTCAAGAAGCTCCCTGTCGATGCGCTTGCGCGCCCAGCGCGGGCCGGTCGCTCGCGGGGCCGGTGGACTGCGGCCGCCGGCGGTGTGGGTGGAGACGTCGAAACGGATGTATCGGTGATCCGACAACGTCTCCACCTCCGCGGCGACACGCCAGTCGTAAATACGGCTCGCGGCAGCAGGGCTAGCGAACGAGACGTCCACTATGGACCCGCCCCGCTGCCGCACGCACGTGAGTACCGAGCCCCGGTTCAGGACGACCAGGCCAGTCGTGACCGCCCACTCCTCCAGCGCCTCACCCCTAGCATCAGTCACCGAGGATCCCCACGCCGCAGACTTGGCATTGAGATCCCCGAGCAACAGCACGGGGCGAGGGTGGAGTCGGCCTACGACGGCACCCAACTCGACAAGGAAGTTCTCGAAGTCGGCGAGACTCTTGTTGGGCGAAAAATACGCACCAATCGTGCCAACGCCGTCCGCGAGAGCGGCCACCCAGCCGTGACCTCGGGACTGGCTGACGAGAGTCCCGCCGATGATGGCCACCAAGCCGTCCAGGTCGCCCACCCAGTTATTCCGGGGGGGGACAAAGTACGGCTCGGCGACCACAGCCACATGAATCGACCACTCCGCCATGCTCTGGAGCAAGAGATCCTGAGCTCTAGCAGAGTGGTTGAGATTGCCCTGGAGGAAATGGTAGAGCGCCATTATGCGCAATCCATTCCCTCCACACCATTCCTAGGCCGGGAGTCGGCCGAAGGGCAGCCAGGCTGACAGGGGGGTAAAGAGCCCCCGGCAGCCTTGGCCCCCTTATTCTTCTTTGCGGCGGGGGCGCCACATGCCTTTCCGCCCGCTCTGTGCCCGGCGGGCCTCCCTGCAGCTGTACAGAGGCTGCAGTTTGGCGCCGCGGAGCACTGGGCCGCCTTGTGGCCGGGCTGGCCGCAGCGATAGCATTGCTCGCTGCGGTCCGTTTCGGCGGTGCACCGTGCCCGGACATGCCCAATGTCCAGACATCGGTAGCACCGCAAAGCTCTGGGCTGCAGCAGCTTGACCCTTGCCGCAGCCCACCCCACCACCAAACGCCTACCGTCGGCGACTTTATTCGCCGCCGCCACCGGGCACCGCACCCAAATCGTGCCGAGCCCGGAAGTAGTGTTGCCCAAATTCAGTCTTGGTCTTGCAGTCTTGGTCTTGTTCTTGCGTTTTTGCAAGACCAAGACCAAGAACAAGACCGCGTATTTTTAGCAAGACCAAGACCAAGACTGACCGTGCAAGACTTGAGCAAGAACAAGACATAGCCTGCAAGACTCTTGCGTCTTGCAGCTAGGACTTAGCGCTATTTCACTGAGTAGTTAGGTGTAACAGTTCGGTGTATAGGTAGGTACGCTTAGGAATTCTATGAGACGCAAAAAACTGTATCAAAGAATATGAAAAACTGGACCTATGCGCATTACGACTAATACCATAAACATAGCGAATAAAAAAATATCTATTAAAATCAAACTGAGTGCATGCATAGTTATGTTTTAACCATCGGCACTTTGATAATGCGGCATCAAAGGTTTTGTACTTACTTCTCAAAGAAATTTGCCGCTTTTCGGAAGTACATGGTTATGATACACGCGCCGGCGGCTTCTTTTGAAATCTAAAACAATCGTTGCCGCCACGCCGAAATCATAACATTTGTGACACTATTTGATTGCCGCCATAGGGCGTAGGTATACTCATGCAAAATAATTTCGAATTTTTTTAAGAGTACCTACAGGTGTTCCAAAGAATAAATAAGTTTCAGAGTGCTTAGAATGAAAATGAATACATTATACTGATCACGCAAGTAGTATTATGATTAGGATAAAATGGTAAGGATAGGTAGTAGATGTCATATTAATTCATTCTAGTAAGTATATATTATAATATTGATTACTTATATGGTTTTAAACTAATTACTTAGGTACTATTATTGTACATTTAGTCATTATATTTCTTAAGTTTTTACAAGAAAAAATAGCAAAAAAGTGTTCAAATATCACCCGTTTAATAAATATTGTAGCCACTTTTAAATATACTTGAAACGTGTAAAAAAATTCTACAAAACTAATAAAATAATATAAAAAGCGTAGGTACTTACCTACTAATAAAATAAAAAGCCTGCGATAAGAGTTTTGTATTACTTACCAGCCCGAATATCTCTGAGAGAGATGATGAGAGTAAGTATTTACTAGCTGTGCCCGCGACTTCGTCCACGAGGAATAGTAACTTTGGAGGTATAGTGACGTTCAGGACTTATTTATTTATTTTAAAACTTCTTAAGCTTATAAATCATAAATGTTTATTAAGAAACAGTTACTTCCATGGAAAACGACATATAGGTCAGTTGATTTTTCGAATTTCTTATCAAATCTTCAGTTATTTATTAATCTGCTTGATCTTTACTATGGCTATGTTAATTCAAGCTCACAATGTTCCAATTCTAATACGTTTTTCTAAGATTTAAAGTAAACTTTAATAAATAGTAATAGACTAATAGGTAATTGCAAGACTTGCAAGACTCTTGCTGCAAGACCAAGACCAAGACCAAGACTGGGAGCGCAAGACCAAGACCAAGACCAAGACCAGGTGTATTGGCGCAAGACCAAGACCAAGACTGGCTAAGTCTCGTCTTGTTCTTGCATTTGGGCAACACTACCCGGAAGCGTCGGCGCGAATATCGCCCGTCCGCACGTCTTGGGGCGGACATCCGCCGGCTTTGGTGATGGCCGCCACGACCTCAGCCGGGGTCGTCGAGTCATCCAGGCCATCGACGCGCAGCTCTGCCGTCTTCATCGGCCTAGACACCCGGACGTCCTCCGGGTTGAGGACCTCCCTCAACTTGGCGGCCAGGATGTCCGCCTTTTCCCCGCTAGAGGCACCCGACACCTCAAGCAGCCGCGCCCCCGTCATTGCCGGCTTCATTCTGAAGCCGGACGGTGTGCCAAGGTCGGGGAACGCGACTTTGGCTTTAGCCTCCGCCAAGACCGCCTTGTATGTAACGCCCCTTTCGACGGCTCCGGGCTGCAGTGTTATCACTACAGCCGCGGAGCGTGGGGCTCTAACCTTAGGCGGTCCCTGTGCCTTCTGGGGTGCCGGTGCTCCAGCGGTTGCTAGTACTGACAGCGCCGTCTTTACCTTCTTGCGGCCCCTCTTGACGACCGTCGTCCAGGTATCCGTGCCAGGCCCAGGCACGGCCGCCGGAGGCACCGCTGGAGGTGCCGCTGTCCGTGAGGTCGCCGTCTGGGGCGCGGGTTTTTGGGCCACTCTCCCCCCAGATCGGCCCGGTTCAGCCGCCGTGGCCGCCGGGCCCCGTTTTTTGGACCCCTCTCTCCCACGAACGTCCCCAGCGAGCGGAGGGCGGACGGATTCTGCCGGGAGGAGCCTCGCCTCTATGGCCTCAAGGCGGGCACCCACCATGTCCCCGCACTGCATCATGCAGATGCGGACGATTTTTTCGACCTCCGCATCCACAAGTGCAGGCGTCGACGACGAGGCCGGCGATGGAGCCGACGACGGGGCCGCAACGGGAGAGGACTGAGCGGCCGCGGGAGCTGTCCTCTGGGCGGCAACCTGTCGCTTGAGGTCCTCTAACTCGGAACGGAGACGGCTGTTCTCCTCCCACAGCTTCGCCGTCTCCTCCGAGGTCGTGCGATTAAGGAGACTCTCCACCGCCTCCTTGATCCCTTCTGCCGCCTCTTTAAGGGCGCGCGTAAACGAGCCCTTCAGGTTGCCGGACTTAGTAGCCACCTTCAGGATAACGTCCACGCCGTCCAACACCTGGCGGTTTAGAGCCTCTGCAGTTAAGCTCTCCCCTGTAGCCGCCTGGGCAGACCGCCGTTCCCGAGCCTGACGGGCCATTTCGGCGACCTCGTCGGCCGCGACCGCTCTACTTTGAGCACGCTTCGCGGCGTTGGCCTCCGCCTTCGTGCCCACAAGTGATACGGTGACCCCTCCCTCCTCAGTTGAGACCCCGGATGAGACCCCGGGGTCACTCTCCCCGCCGATTCCTGGTGTATCAGGCCGCCTGAAGCGACCCCGAACGTCGCGCCCTGGCATCGGAGCGAAACCTCCACCCGCCATCGCGCGACCCCGGCCTCTTCTCGCTGTCGCCACTTTGGCAGCCGGCAGGTTCTCCTCACTTGAGGAAAACACCATCGACCCCGTTCGGTCCAAATCTTCTTCGTCGCGCGAACGCTTTCCAAAAAATTTGGAACGCCCGCGCGAGTCCTGGTCGGACATGCTTGTGTTCCCTAAGGAACGGGAGCCTCCTCGACTCTTGTTGCCGTCGCCGGCAAGCGGTACCTCCGCCAATAAACTTGGCACGTCACTCACTTTTTTGTTTTTGGGTTTGTTTTCCATTTTTGTTCCCACGAGTAGTGAGGAAATAAATGTCCGCCTAGGCAGAGCCTCTTGCACTAGGTAAGCCTATATACTGTAGAGTGCGGCAGGTATCTACAGGGGAAGCGCTAGCGACTGGTCCCCCACCAGCCACTCATCCTCTCGCCACGCTTCAAAGCTTAGGATTAGGTGGTTTTTTATCTTAGAGGTGTCCTTCCTCTGGGCCGGGCGGTTAAGCCAAGCCCCCGACGGTGGCATTAAGCATGCCTCCGTTTGCTGTCCGGCTAACCCGACTCAGCAAACCCGTCGAAAGTTCTCTCCTCAAGAATGCTCTTGAGGGAGAAACAATAGCCACGTTGGTGCGCCTGCACCGTGGTGGCAAGGTCACATCCAGTGTCAATCGACGAACGTCGATCGATCAGGAGCGACCCACCTCCCTTGTTCCTCCACTGTGCCCTCTGCTAATCAGAGGTACACGTGGAAGAACGACGTGGAGCATACTGCTCCCCCGCCCGCAGAAATTCGCCACTAACAATACTCTCTCCGAAAAACTCCTACACCTTTTTCAAGAAGAGATTATTGTCCATGCCCGGGGTGCACCGGCCCGACAACTGCTCTTCCCCTTGAACGTATTCATAAGGGACCAGCAAATATCAGGCACACGAGGAGGTTTTCTGCACGCACCCCACCGACGTCGTACCTACTGCAGGGTACCATCCGCACTTGGTTGATATCCCGACCAGTAAGCGCTTCTCCTCCAGATTTATTATGCGCACAGTCAAGTTGTGGAATTCTCTGCCAGCGCAGCGTCTGTGTTCCCATCCACATATAACCCGTCTGCCTTCAAAGCAAGAGTGAACAGGCATCTTCTGGGCACGCTCGTTCCATCATAGATCTCATCCATCGCTTTCCATCAGGAGTGACCGAGGTCAAGAACAGGCTCATTCAGCGATAAAAAAAAATGGAAGAAAAAAGTCATCCCCACTTTACGTGTAGGGCAGGCACCATTAAAAACTTTTTTTTTAAGATTTTATTTTACCACTTTGTCAGTGTGGTTAATATGTAGGTACATTTACCTGTGCCAAATTACAGCTTTCTAGTACTAAGAGTCTCTGAGCTAAGCCGCG
The DNA here is from genome assembly GCA_947568875.1 of Fissipunctia ypsillon. Lineage (NCBI taxonomy): Eukaryota > Metazoa > Arthropoda > Insecta > Lepidoptera > Noctuidae > Fissipunctia > Fissipunctia ypsillon. Next base: position 15,638,440 of record OX387660.1, on the reverse strand, counting down.
GACAGACAGACGGACATGGCGAAATTATAAGGGTTCCTTGTTGATTACAGAACCCTTAAAAGTATAGCCCAATGATTAAGTGCAGTATTATTTCTTATATAAACTTAATTAGTAAAAAAACCCGTGTACCACGCAGGATTATGGGGCGGCGGCCCGGGTAAATGGAAAGTCCGCTCACCGAATTCCTCGTGATAACCGCTTTAGAAAACGGAAATTCTCTTTCAAGATTTGTGATACATAGGTAGAGGGCTACATAACTGAATAGTTAATGACGAGGATCACGAGGAATTAATAATTATTTTTGCTTTTATTTTTCGTATCTCGCAACTTTTGCTTTATTTTGAAAATATGTTAGAATGTATGGAATATTACCAATAAATTACTGACTGACTAAACTGCATTTGGTAGATCATCTGTCATAGAAGTACGTTCCTAATACTACCTTCTCAGTCAATAGCAACACTGAGCAATAAATAATATTGTCGTATGGTAACGAAGATTGTATGCATGTCAGTTACTCAAAGTAGTATTGCTCATAAACTCACATTAAATTAATTACATCTACTTAGTTCATTTCTTTAATAAATTAAGTGATTCACGATGACCGACACTTCAGAATGCACAGGCATATAAAACCTAAATAAAATGATGATTCATGCTGACCACTTAAACGTAGGTACTTAGATTCCATAAAAATAGCGCGAATCAAGTAATTTATAAAGTAGGTGTTTCCTCATGCGCGAGCGCAGCGCGACAACGTTCGGTTCGGCACGTGCGATGTACCGTGTCATAAGTCATGCGCATGCGTCATTGGTAGGGTTGTCAACTATTGTTGACTCATTACGCGGTTTGCGCGCGCGCCTCTAGTTATGACTAGTCATGTTTTGAAATCATTTTAATAATGTTAGTGTTCACATGAATGTGTTGAAGTTGTAATGAAACCATGTTTAATATCTGAACTATCTCGTACATACATAAAGACATTCTATTGTAGAAAGTAATTAGGTAGTAAAATCACAGTACAATAGATTATCATCATCTGCCTAGCCTTTTCCTAACTATGTTGGGGTCGGCTTCCAGTCTAACCAGACGCACCTGAATACTAGTATTTTACATGGAGCGACTGCCTATCTGACCTTCACAACCCAACTGGGTAATACGATACCCCTTGGTAAGACTGATTGTCAGACTTTCGGGCTTCTGATGACTCGTAACGACTGTCAAAGATCCACGAATGACAGCCGGGACCAACGGCTTAACGTGCGTTCCGAGGCACGAAGGAGTCTCGGTATGTAAAGATGGTCACCCATCCACGAACCAACCCTGGCAAGCGTAGCTTAACGTGATGGATCGACCCGTGCGGCTGTTATTACTTAGCCACGAACTCCACCCATCACAGTACAATAGATTATCATTAGGGCGAAAATACATAGGTATGCCTGTAGCTGGTAACAAAACTATGCAAGTAGATGGCATGCCGTGTGCTATAATAACTTCTGATTGGTCAATGTCACAATGGCATGCCAGCTACTGGATTTTCGCCCTTAGGTACAGAAGTGGAAGTTTAGCTATTTTTCTATTCAGAAAACTAAATATCCATCCATACCTCCATACCTTTTTAAGGAACATGGTAGTCTTGTAAATCTGTTTGTATGGAAAGAAAATAACATTATGTTCTTGATCGTATAAATAATAAATGATTTTATGTATTTCTGTAAGTAGGTTTGTACAAACACTTTTACACGTCAATCATGTTTTTTAAAAACTAAATGAGGCCGACGTTTCCTATCTGACTACTCTGAGAAGAAAAGCCGAAACGAACTTAGAGGTCACAGTCTCATTTAAAGTCCAGACATAATCTTGGTCACACCATGTGAAGACCATGTAGATTGGTGTCTGAAATGGTCTTATAAGGAAAGAACCACACAGATTGAGTGGATCTATCTAGTCAGTGCACGCTTTTGTCAGTAATCGTAGATACAGCTCAACTCAAAACTTAGGGAGCTCAACGATACGACAAACAATACCAAAGAAAGAACATTTTGGTATGCCGCATAAATTACTCAAACTGCCAGCTGTATCAATTGCACGCTACGAATCAGAGCCAACCCTACTACTATCATAGTACCTAGTGCAGAGCGCGTGGCAACTACACACGTCTTCCCTGGCACGTACATTTTGCTCAGCGACCACACAACCACGCAGTTCTGCTGTTTACAGGATAAGCCTCCACTAAATTAACACAGTGACTACGTGACTATTTTCGCGTGGCCACAACCACACCAAGCAAATTAAACTTGTTGTTCGCATTATTTCTGATACAATGTTAAATGTAAATAACGACCAGATATTTTGTTAGTGAACCGAACAGAGAAAACCAAATTCTGTAGTGTTTCTTTCGCTCGGAATCTGAGCAAAATTCCTGATTATTTGCGTTTGTTTACGATCGTTGGTCTAGTGGTCGCATGCATTGAGTTCGATTCACGAGTCGAGTGTTATTGCGTTTTTCCATCAGAAATTTCTCTGATGGTAAATGTCTGGTTTTGTGTCCGGTTGATGGCAATAAACTCGCCCCCTATTAAATGGGACTCAAACATAACTGGCGAAATGTAGGTGTCAAGGTGTACTATAGGTACACCTCTGCCTAACCCTTCGGGGAATGCAGGCATGATGTTATGTTATATCATATTTGTTACTAAACGTGACAGAGAAAACAAATATCATTGCAGTGTTCCTTTCGCTGGTATCTTTGCTGAATTCCTGGCAAAATCTACTTATAACTTATTTTTGTTTACTGTTTTTTGTGTTGCGTTTTGTGCGTAATTAATTACGCACAAAACGCAACACAAAAAACAGTTTTGATAACATGTCATAAACAGATCTACAATTACTTGTAAAGGAACAACTGGGCATAATGATTCGCCAAAAGGCACGTGTTTCTCAGCGTGTGATTCCAATCAATCACGCGCGTGCGCAGCAATGTGTAGGTTAGTACACTGTACAAGTTACAATGCAGCCTTATCAGTTCCGTTGTTAACAATGCTTTGCCTCTGAGGTCATTCATATTCTCAATTTAACGTCGTGTTAGTAGCACGCGATCGGATGGCCTTGAGATACGATTGTTATCGGTTACAACATCGTACGCAATTTACGCTAAATATATACATATATACAGTGTGAGTCTTTATAATGTGCACATATCGAAATGAGGGAATCTATGCTTAATTTTATCGACGGAAAAAATGTTAAAAAAAATCTAAATATTTATTAATATTTTTTATGGATTTTTAAAAAAAATTGTTTGCTTTTGTGACCCCAGTGTATACAAAACTGTGTAACTTTTAAACTAAACGATTTATCACGATGAAACAAACTCCATAATGTTTGGAAGTAATTAGGTGTCGTCATAAAATAAAAATTATGGAAAAAAAATAGCCACATTTAAAAATAAACATTTTTGTTTGGCAAAAATCTGATTTTTTTTCATTAATTTTTACAAAAATTGTAAAATTTCTCAATAACATGCCCCCATCACCTTCTTTTTTTATAACTTTAAGTTATTCTTCATTGTATTAGGAACCTAACGGTAAAAATTGCATGTTTTTAACTCAACCCCAACATTTTTTATCAACTGTCAAAGAAAGGCCCAACGCATAGCTATTGTTTAGCAGGTAGATAAACTTTCTTTTGAATGTGCGCAGGTCGGGGAGGTAGGGCCAGCCAAAGGAACTTGAATTATGACAGATGTCAGACTGGCAGTCGCTCCGAATTATTCGCCGCTGCTACATGTGTTTCGGTACTTTCGTTCGCTGGACTTTCATAACTTTCGTTCGCTGCTACATGATGCCGCGTTTAAGTGAATTTTCCCCGGCACACATCGCCGACATACATTTTTATTATGGAGTGGGACAAGGAAGTGCCAGAGCTGCGCGCGCGGCTTACATAGCTGCGTATCCTAACAGGCAACCAGTGCCATCTGCCCGAAACTTCCAGGAAGTTCACAGAAGGTTGTCGATCACTGGACTTGGATCAAGTAGAGATCGTCGCGAGCCACCTCAAGTAATTATTGATGCGGCTACTGAACAAGCAGTATTAAGTGATTTGTTTGCTGATCCATCCATAAGTACTAGACGACTGGCTCTTCGTCACGGAATATCCCAAAAATCAGTGTGGCGTATTTTAAAGAAAGAAGGATTGCATCCTTATCACTATCAAAGGGTGCAACATCTACATGAAGACATAGACTGGCGTCCAAGGTGTGTGATGTCCACATGGATTCAAAGAAAAACCAGAGCAAACCCAAACTTTCCAAGAAAAATACTATGGATGGACGAAGCGACATTCACTAGAGACGGTATTACTAACTGTCATCTACTTTCCAAGTAAGATTTTCGATAAATGTTTGGGCTGGTCTTATCGATAACATGTTGATTGGACCAGTCATATTGCCGAGAACGTTGACTGGTGAAAGATTTTTAAGTCTATTGAGAGATGATATGCCTCAGTTATTGGAAGATGTCCCACTGGCTGTGCGTCAAAGGATGTTTCTTCAGATGGACGGATGTCCTGCCCATTACGCTACAAATGTAAGAAGATTTTTAAACGAAAATTATCATGACAAATGGATCGGCCGGCAAGGACCTGTAGGGTGGCCTGCGCGTTCCGATTTGACGCCCCTTGATTATTTCCTATGGGGGACCATGAAGCAACGCGTCTACAGTACCCCCATCAACAGTGAGGCCGATTTGCGTGACCGCATAATAAACTGTGCGAATGATATTCGCAATGATCCCGAAATGATAAGGAGAGCGACACACCAAATTCTAATTCGCGCGGCTTTGTGTTTACAACAACGAGGTGGACATTTTGAGAACCTGATGCATTAAATTTTGTATTTAATAATAAATGGGTTTCAATTGAACTCTTTTGCATTAATTATCATCCCAAACAAACCACCCTTATGAGAACAATACGATTCCGCGTTCGGAGTGCCATCTTTGAAACGACCCGCGCGCATTCACAACAAAGTTAACAAAAAAAAGTTTATCTACCTGCTAAACAATATGCGTAGCTATGCGTTGGGCCTTTCTTTGACATTTGATAAAATATGTTGGGGTTGAGTTAAAAACATGCAATTTTTACCGTTAGGTTCCTAATACAATGAAGAATAACTTAAAGTTATAAAAAAAGAAGGTGATGGGGGCATGTTATTGAGAAATTTTACAATTTTTGTAAAAATTAATGAAAAAAAATCAGATTTTTGCCAAAAAAAAATGTTTATATTTGATTATGGCTATTTTTTTTCCATAATTTTTATTTTATGACGACACCTAATTACTTCCAAACATTATGGAGTTTGTTTCATCGTGATAAATCGTTTAGTTTAAAAGTTACACAGTTTTGTATACACTGGGGTCACAAAAGCAAACAATTTTTTTTAAAAATCCATAAAAAATATAAATAAATATTTAGATTTTTTTTAACATTTTTTCCGTCGATAAAATTAAGCATAGATTCCCTCATTTCGATATGTGCACATTATAAAGACTCACACTGTATATGTATATTTATGTATTTTGGCTGTACCTATTTTTTTTATTGCTATCTCATCGGCTAGTTGAAAGGATGAGGAAAATTATGAGTAGAAATTATTAGTATTAGATTGGAAAACTATCCAATCATGGATAGTTTTCCTCTTTTCATCACTGCAGTGATGCAAGAGACATTTTAACTAAGGGCGGAATTTCACCAAACTTTTATACCTAGTACTAGTCTAATCCAGCGAATAAATTTTTAATTTTTGACAGATTTTCCAAACAAAAACCGTCAGATGTCAATTTTATTCCGCGGATAAAAGATATCTGACGAGTAATTCTCGTAATTTTAAGAACATGCACAGTCTGATCTCAGTCTCAATATGTCAAAAATACCTACCTATAATTTCCCTACATTTTTAACATTTGATTGTCGCTGAGATGAGATTGCGACTAGATTTTGAACCTTTTTAGTTACAGGGATTGGGGATTTTGGTTAAATCAGTCCCAAGTAATTTGTTCGTCTCTTTATCCTACTATACCTTACGCCAGATAAGCGTGGAATAAAAGTCATTAACTCCACTTGTACTAAAAAGTATGCAAACAAATAAAACATGCCACGTGCATGCGTTAAGGACGCCTCGTACCGCGATACGTTTGTTTTGATCGTGTTAGCGACACTGCCTTAACCTTTTTTCGTATCGTTTTGAAATATTGGAATACAATGGTAGAAGGCGTCAACAACTTTTATTTTTTTCTTATCTGGCGGGGACTATAGCTTCTGTCCGCGACTCCGTCCGCGTGGAAGCCAACTATATCATAAAATATATACTCGACAATAGTGTAGCTTTCTATCAGTGAGAGCATTTTTAAAATCGGATGAGTAGTTTCGGAGATTACCTACCTCCTACATCCTTTACCAAAAACCCCGATTAACAAACCACGTCCGATTAAAGAGTTTTTCTTGGATTTTGTTGTAGGTATATTTCTGCTTTTTTATTTCGTCATAATTATGTGAATGAAGTGAGAGGCTGAATATTAATACGGGCGTGCTCACGGCAGCATGCCCCACCAGGTCATCGTTCTATGCTTGGGGGCTATCCCAACAACGTTTCGATGAGTCAGCCTTATATCGGCTATAAACTAAAAAGTCTCGTGAGACAAGGCACGCAGGCGCGAACTACATCAGTAAGAGTACATCAGTGACATGTAGGCCTGAAAAATATACGTAGGTATGATGTAATCTCTCTACTATGTTGATATTCTATGTTGATTCGTTGCGAGTAGTGTATTTGTTACCTCTATTATTAAGTTCTAAGCTATGTTTACTTATTATTACTATACTGCTGTTTGTTGTCCCTTAATAAATAAATATAGTTGGTTTAGTTATGTCACTTATATTGATGCAGTAGATTGCGTTATGGTTACGAGTGTGACCTTGAACCGTTATTGTTTAACCCAGGGACACCTTTTGGCTTCAGCGAAATCAGCAGGTCAAGGGCTCCCACACTGTCCAAACGCCTCCTGCCGGAAGCTCTACGCGGGGGTCGTGCGGTCCATGGCCCTTTACGGAGCTCCGGTGTGGGCGCGTTCCGTGAGGCGGCCACCGGTCCGTCGGTTGAACGCGTCCCAGAGGGTCATGGCCATCCGGTTAGCCCGGGGATACCGCACGGTCTCCGGGGAGGCGGCGAACCTCCTTGCCGGATTACCGCCATGGGATCTGGAGGCAAAAGTCCTCGCGCACATGTGGGAGTGGCGCGAGGAGGCAGGACGCCGGGGCGTAACTCCGTTGCCGCGAGAAATCGCGGCACGGCGGACAGAGCTCCGGCAGGATCTCATGGCGGCATGGAGAGTGCGATTGTCGCAACCCAGCGCTGGGCACGCCACAATTGCGGCGATAAGTCCCCTCTTTGAGGAGTGGCTGGAGAGGCGCCACGGCGTCCTCACCTTCCGCCTGACGCAGGTCCTCACCGGACACGGGTGCTTCGGGAGGTACCTGTTCCGGATAAGGCGGGAGGAAACGCCCGGGTGTCACCACTGTGTGGATCGCCCGGAGGACACGGTGGAGCATACGGTGGAGGTCTGCCCGGCTTGGGCGGAGCACCGCCGTGTCCTCGCGGAAGCGATCGGCGGCGGCGATCTCTCGCGTCCGGCCCTGGTCCAGGCCATGGTACGGGGCGAGAGTACATGGGAAGCCATTACCTCCTTCTGCGAAGCAGTAATGCTCGCGAAGGAGGAGGCGGAACGCGTGAGGGAGAGGCAAGCTTTGCGCCCTCACGCCCCTAGTCGCCGCAGGAGACGCCCTGGGCGTCGGGAATTGACAGCCGATTCCCGGCCACCGTTGGCGCGGGCTTGCGGACGGCGAGCAATGGGTAGCTCGCCGACCGGTAAGGACCAAGCCCGAGTCGACGGCGCGATGTGTTCCACGCGCGCCTCAAAGAGATGTCAGCACTATTGACGGGGTCCGTTAGGGCCGATGCCAGCTAGGGTTGCGGGATGTTCGAAAGAGTTACCGTGGCCCCGGCACAGGCAACAGAAGGAACACGGGTGGGTTTTAGTCAGTAAAAGTCTGACACGCCCTCCCGCTCCGCCCAGAGCGGGAGAAGTCATTTGATGATTTCCCATCCACAAAAAAAAAAAAAGGGCTCCCACACAAAACTGCAAATTCGCGTTGCATCGCGGTTTTATATGAGAGCCCTAAGGGTTAAATGACTTGATACAAAATATCAAACAAACATTTACTGAAAATAACTAGGTACAGACGGCAGCACATCAAGCTACCTGAAACTGTCAAATTTTCCCAATCAACCTTGAACTTAATGCTTTGGCGATAAAGTTGATTTTTTTATGACAGATTGTAGTAGCTTGACGTGCTGGCGTCTGTAGGTAGAATAATACTTGAAACTAAAATAGAATAGTCATAAGCCGCGTGTTACTAAAATAACTGGCGCATTATGATCCAGTTGAGCCACTCTTATCAGATAGTTATATATAAATAATTATAATTAACTATCTGTAATTAAGTGCGCGTGCTTCCTAGGAAACAATAAACAAAGGCTTGTGGTATAAATAGGAAAATTCCTATTATTATAATCAAGTGCAAGATAACTGCGATAGATACGGACATGACTGCAGCCATTAACCTGAATACACTATCGGTATGACAACTTTGCAAATAGATGTTTAATGTCTTCGTCAATTAACAGTAATTAAGAAAAAGGAAAATTTTGCATAATCGCTTGTTGGTCGTTAATTGTAAATATTCCTTTGACCTATGAGCTACGTGGGGAAACAGGGAAAGAATAAATACTTAATCCATTAGTGTGTAAACGTGAGTTGGTTTTGGGAATTAATTTGATGCACAAAGTGTGACAAATTGAGAAGGTTCGCAGTGTTCAGGAAAGTAAAGAAAGTATTCGTCAGCTAAGAATACTGAGAAGAATTTATTTTGCGTATGCTGCAGTCATTCTGCATAATGGTGGGATTTTAGTCACACCATGTCAATGAGTAAACTGCAACTACCTTAAGGGAAGCGCTAAGGTAGCCCGCGAAATTCAAATTTTCTTACGATTTTTGCGATTTGCAGCTCAGAGTCTGGGTGTATGTTGATCAAAGTATGATACGCGACCGTAACAAAATTATGTATTTATAGAATTATAATATTAGAATTAGTAATACAATTCTTTAAGTTAATATAATCCTGAAATGTTAAGATTTCATGAAATAGTCATTCAATAGAATTATTTGGTCTTTGAGAGTTGTATTGATGACTTTAATTATTATAATTCTGTAAACTCATATTTGTTACGGTCGCGAATCATATTTCAATCAACATACAACCTAATAATGATCTGCAAATTGCAAAAAACGTAAGAAAATTTGAATTTCGCGGGCAACCCTGGCGCTTTCACCTTAATGAATAGATGGAAACGTGGGATGACCAAGATAGAATGACTATTATTGGAAGGACCTGGACAAAATTCATTCATTGTACCTACAGCATGTAATTAATAATGCATACTTTGTAAGTCCCCCAAAATTAGGTTTGCCATACGTCAGGAATTTTCCGGACATGTCCGGTAATATAAGTCTATGCATGTGTATGTTTATGCGGGGGAAATTCTAAGCCGTCTACAATTTATGTAAAAATAAAATAAAAAATTATATTCATTCAATATGTTTGTTAAAAATCAACGTTACATTATGTCCTTTATTATCAGTGAAGTTCACTTTTATTCCCACGAAAGAATAACACGGACATGCCTTTCAAAATCCCGGATCCCGGAAACGTTTGAAATTCCTGAGATTGCTAAAAATGTTACCTGCATACAAAATGTAATTAGAACTCGTTGTGAAAATGAAAAATTTTCATTGAATAATGCTTACATACTTACTCGTTCATTCAAGACCAGCCGTCGTGAAAGAACGTAAAAACGTTAAACGCTTTTTCTGTTAACCTATGTAAGGCGTGAGCTAAACAAATAAAATGCTTCATGTTAGGGAAAGTTTTCTTCACTATTTCGCCAGCAAGTATCGTGTACGCTACACTATCGGTGCATATTATAAGAAAGTTTTGAACTTTAAATTTAAATAAGTCTCCCCACAAATTGTTCAAGTATTCAATGACAAATTGAGATATTGATTGTCCATTCACAGCATCTAGAGTCTTACAGGCCAACATATAGGTAAGTCTGCTTAGGTTCATCTTCAATTAATGGTTTTACTAAAAAATGCACCACATTTCGACCTTGAAAATCTGTAGTCTCATCTAATGAAATCCATAATTTACAATTATTCACATCGTCATGAATACTTTTCATTTTAGCTTGGAAAACACGGTTTAAATATGTTTTTTCTGGCAATAGGCTCGCCCCCTATTATATGGGACTGAAACATAACTGGCGAAATGTGGGTGTACTATTATAGGTACACCTCTGCCTAACCCTTCGGGGAAACAAGGCGTGATGTTATGTTAAATATGTTTTTCTCAATAAAGATTCACTAGGAATGGTTCGATTTTGTTTGCAGTTACACATGTATTATTGAAAAAAGTTTCGAAATGTGGGATTTTGTACTTGTGACCAAGGTATGTTGCCGATTATCAGAAAATCTACCAAATCAAAGTAAAAATTATCTTAGGGTGTTTGAAGGTTTCGGTGTTTCTGCGACTTTATGTGCCAATCAACATTTGTCTTCTTTGCCTTCATAGTCGTTTCACACTTACTACAAAATATAGTTATACTTGCTGCGTCGTAAATCATCCCAGGGTGGTTTGTTGACAGCCAACCAAGATGCAGTAATCGCAAACTGAAATAAAAAAGAAATTCACAATGCAAAATCAATTTCGTTTTCATTTAGTTATACATTTATCTAGATTATTATTTAGCGTAAATGGTAAATCATCCAACTACAGGGTTAACTGAAAAACACCTAAATGGTAATATTCTGTATTTAAATAAATATATTATATCTTTTATTCTACAATTTTGGCGACACTGCAATTGCACCGTAGAAAATAAGATAAGTAAACATTTCTTACCTTGTAAAAAAAAACAAATAATTCAAGTCAAGTCGCAGAGAGTGACGGAGTCCATGATTCGTAGCGTAAAGTTGTTGTTACAAGCAAAACAGATATCCAGAACACTATGCAACTCAAAAAACATTGGAAAGCCAAGTCGTTAGAAAAAGGAGCAAAAGACAACACAACACCCGAACGCATGAATAGACAGACAAGCGACGAATGAACCTGAATATGCGCGGGCGCGGGATCGAACACTCGCCCTCTCCCTACTTCAGTCTCCCGCTCATCCCTTCATAGCGTTATCGTAGCCGCATTTTAGCCCGAATCACATCATTTCTGTCGGCCGTCTATAGTCCGTTCACGTTAAGAAAATAGTGAGTCATCGTTGTCGGCAGGCCTAGCCCCGCTCCTCCTCGACCAATTAGGTCGTAATAAATTAGAAAGCTAAGTTCACAGTGACCAGTTGACGGCAGATGTTTTGGCGAAATGGTTGTCTTTTGTGCGTTAACTACATAAAATAGTAAAAATGAATATCTCGCCTGTTCGTAAGAATACAAGCGGATCGGTAATTCATAGTGGAGAAAGAAAAATTATTCACAATGTTTTTAAGTACCTACAATAAAAGTTTGATTTAAATGAGAGTTTAATAGATTCTAATCGATGGAAGAAATGCTGCGACCACGTGATACAAGAAGAAAATCTTATGTGGAATTTGGATGACGTCATGGAGAACGCAGAACAAAATTCTTTCATAATAAATACAAATGAAGATTCTAGTGACACTGATTAAAAAATATTACTAATGACTTTAGTTTTAATTTAAGCCAATTAATTTGATTTTTATCCATAAACTTAATCTTTTGAAATATAAATTGTTTTAATTTTTACTCCATTGTGAAAACACCTTTACCCTGCAGTTGCACTGATGACTCACTATTTTCTTAACGCGAACGGACTATAATTACGTTGGCCAGGTAATATTATTTGCTGTCTCACTCACTTACTTGCACGAATAGATTTTGGATAAAGTCATCTACTCTTATGTAGAATCTAATATTTTTGTTTTGCTTGCTTGGAAATATCAATAATTAAAAAATACAACTGTAAACTTTTTTAGCAGTCTTCTGTTCGTATAAAATACAATAAATTAGTCGATTCGATCACTAATCTGTTAGATAGATAAATCAATTTTCACTACTTGACCACATTGTTCACATTATCATTTTTTATTGACATTCCATTTAGTTTTGAATAAAATAAAGACTATATCAAAATAATTGCTATAATTTCATTGCTTTTACAAAATTGTTTAATCCCGGGAACCCGGGATTACTTATTTATTCAGAAAGGAATGTCTATATTATTCTTTCGTGGGAAGAAGTTTTGGTATATAAGCGCCCGATTATCCAATCACTGTTTATTATTTATTATGATTACTTTACTTAAATGTATTGCTCCCAGAAATACCGTTTAAGACTTCCGGTTCTGTTTTAATAGTTTTGTAAAACATTTCACAAGTCGATTTTTTTAAATTATACCTAGGTACTTAGTTAAAAGGACAGACTTGACAGACTACAGAAAGTCTGTTCCTTTCTTTAGACCATTGGATTCCCATCAAGGAAAAGACCCTTGCAACATTGGCGAATTGTGCTTGCATTGCAAATATATTAGAGCATTATCTTGTTTAATTCCGTGAATTTTCCTGGTCATGCTGCCTTCAAAATAATGTTCCATTGGTTATTGGCGTTCATCTCAAAAAAAAAATGTCTTTGCTGTTTGATCAATTGTTCAATGCTTAATTACAAGTAAGGAATTTTCTTCAAATGTCCGGAATTTACTTCGCAATTTTATTTTTTTAAACATAACACATAACATCACGCCTTGCTTCCCCGAAGGGTTAGGCAGAGGGGTGGGAGAAGGGGGATTATTTTTTTATTTATTTATTTAATAGTTTATGTAGACACATATAAACAGACAAGAAGAAAGGAACAGAAAAATGCGTACAAAGGTGATGCTCATTTCTAAAGAAATCTCATCCAGCATATATAGATACCTAACCTACCTTTATTTGGTAAGCCTACTTAAAATTGGCGCCAAACGGGCAAGAAAAACGTAATAATGGAATATCTTAAACGGGCATGAAAAACGTAATAATGGAATATCTTGCAGTGTGTAAGCAGCAACCAAATACGTTAAAGTAACGCAGTTAAAGGAAAGAAAGTATACAGGGTTAGTTTTCAATAACCAGCCAAATTTTCGCAGGGTGTTCTACCCATGAATATTAACAACTTTCACTGTGGGGCCAACTTTAAAATCACGAAAAAAAAATCTGCTGTTTCATACAAAAGTTCATTACCAACTCGGCCAAAATGTATGAAACAGCTGATTTTTTTCTCGCGATTTCAGAGTTGGTCCCATAGTGAAAGTTGTTCGTATTCATGGGTAGATCACCCTGTGAAAATTTGTATAATAGGATATGGCAGTGACGGTGGATACAACTGTGGATGACGACACGACAAGTTAACTTAGGACAGTAGGACTCAAAAAATTGGAAAATTAAATTAAAACAAATAAGGTTGTATTTGTAGTTTACAACGTGAAGTGCAACAACGCTGGATACCTACATTTACAAAACCGCACGCGTTAGGTAATGCAAGCCGCTGCCAAAACCGCATCGTTATCATCACACGATATTATGTTTATATTATGTAATACCCATTAGATATATATCACACATTTTTATGAAAATACGTGTTAAAAATTTACATTTCCATACCTACAATTTTCAAAATCGTATATGGACATTTGGTGGTCGTCGTGATCAATTTCTAAGAATGATATTTCCCGATTCTTGGTTGTCATCAACACGATTTGTGGCTATAGTTATAGGTCTTCGGGCGCCATTTGCGAGAGTCAAGTGATCACTGTGTCCAGCAGTGAGTTCACCGCTAGGCTAGGCTGAGTTGATTGATTGCTTGATAAAGGCGACTTATCTACTTTTGGGAAAAGCCCGCGAGATCAGATAAAAATCCTATCAGTGACTAAAGGCATAGCATAAGCATTACCGACCTATAATGTTCCCACTGCTGGGACACAGGCCTCCTCTCTTCTGCCTAAAGGCCGGTTAAGTGAAAAAAAGTGACGTTCAACATTTGTGGCACATTACATGTAGTCCTAACTATACCCATGTGCCACAAATACATACCATAGCCTTCAGTGGCGACGCTTGACATTTCGTAGGAGGGAAGCCGAAGAAGAAATTGTTCAGTTACAAATAGTCCTACAAATAGGTACGATTACCACGTTGTGGCGCCGGCTTATTTAGAACAATTTGTGTTGTTGTTGGAATATATATTATTTGGCAATCGTAGGCATTACTGAATGTGCTATTTTTCTATGGTGATAGGTGAAGTTACTCTTCCGATCCTCCAAAGGGAAGCCGGTAGGAATGGAGTTGTTAGCGCGCTTCGCCTCTGATAGCCTTTATACTCATTCAGTTATTTATTTATCATGCAAAGTATGTATTTCCGTTGCAATGAATAAGTCCTTAATGAAGTCACACTATCATCATCATTACGTACTCTAATAATTTTATCAGTGAAACACATACAAGGCAGTAAAGATTATAAAAAATTGACATACCTACGTATTTCTTTCATCATTTACCTACTTTGACATGTCTGTACCTAATTTTCTTCGTGTACTGGAAAAGAATTGAAAAGATCAGTCGCATTACTTGTGTGCAAAAATACCTATATAACCTACCTTCAAACAAGATAATTTCTTAACAACTACCAACGCAGTAATTATATTATGTATTTATTCTATTGTTTCAATATGACATACCGCGTGCGTCACTATGTGATGCATGTAAATAATGATCCTATTACATAACATTATATGCACACTAACGCTGTAAACAGTTCGCAAGACATCATGACGCATCGAACGTACGATTTCTTGTGATTTACGTAAAATTCTGATGAAATCGAAAAGCGCAGTGGTCAGGAAAAGTCGAGGCCTTTACACTGGGGCAAGTGATAATGGCCTCCACTTACAAGGTAACGTCGTGGTTTCGAACCCAGGCAGACAGCTTACCTTATGCAATTTAAGTAATCACCACTGCTCTTCGGAAAACATCGAGAGGAAAAACATGTCCAAGGAACTGAAATTCGAAGATTATGTGACATCAACCAAGCTGCACTGGGCCCTCGTGGTGGATTATGGCCAGTCTCTCTCACCGAAAGGCCTGACTCCTGGCAGTAGAAACATTATAGGCTGATCTATATCGATACTTATCTATTACTTAATATTATAAAGAGGAAGAGTTTATTTGTTTGTTTGGTTGAACGCGCTAATCTCAGGAACTACTGGTTCGAATTGAAAAATTCTTTCAGTGTTGGATAGCCCATTTATCGAGGAAGGCTATAGACTATATAACATCACGCTACGACCAACAGAAGCGGAGAATCAATGAAAAATGTTGCAAACACGGGGAAAATTCCTTTTGAGAGCTTCCGTTGCGTGCGCTGCGGTTAAAGTTACGCAAAAATCATGTATGACGAAATTGTTTCTCTTGAAAAGTTCTAAAAAAAAGTCTGGGATAGCATATGTCTATCTTTTAAGGTTGGCTCACTATAATATTTTTAATGGTAATCAAATTTGTTATAAAATTATGCATTACTTTCGAAGGTGTTTTCATAAACATGGTATTAATCCTTATCCAAATAAATAGTTTCATCATCAAGGTTGATTAAGTACATGTAAATTCCTTTTTGAATTATTCAATTCGGACCTTTCGTTTAGAAATTACGACGGGTATAAAAATGCTTAAAGTAAGAAAAATGCGCTTAATCTATTAGTTGCCGCCACATTTTATTTTTTATTGATTGTTTGATCGCGCTAATCTCTGTCACTACTAGTCGAATTTGAAAAATTCTTTTTTCATTTTATGGTCCAATTCTTGAGAAAGGCTTTAAGGTATGTAACTTTACACTAGGACCCTTAGGAGCCGAGCAAAAAGAAAAAAAGTAAGAACGAGCGATAAGCGAAAACGAAGTAACAGCACGAGTAGGCGATGCGGTGCGACGGGGTGGGTTGGGGGAAAAAAATTCACGCGGACGAAGTCGCGGGCGGAAGCTAGTGTAGTATAAAACTAACGTCGTTTTACATGTCTTTCTGTGTGATCGAGATCTTTCTAACTCGACAATGAATTTTGATGCGGTTTTCACCATCATTTAGAGCAGTTATTCCGGAAGGTTTATGTGTGCGATAATTTAATATTTAACATAGATAAAGTATAGTAATCTCGATGTTTTGACATGTCGACATTGCACCCGTGCGAAGCAGGGGCGGGTCGCGAGTTATTTTATCAGTAGGTAGGTAACTCGTTTCCAATATATGACGCATCGAAGGTGTGACTGCTTGTGTTTTATACAAAATACTGATGAAAAACTAGTTCCGGAGCTCTTCCGAGTGATCTAACCTTCCCTGAGGTGAGTCAGCCATTGATTAGTTGGTTTTATATTCTAGGTCCGTCTTAATGTGACCTTGTGAGAAAATGTATGTGTCATTGAAGGTGGTATTTACATATTAGAGAGATGGTGAATCACCACTCTCTTTATCATGGTTTTTTTATGTGTTTTTCGACTACTTTACAGTTCATATATCAGCATTAATACTATACTATACTATTATTAGCTGCGTCTGTGTTTCCGAACGCATACAACCCTGATCTCTTCAAAGTGAGAGTGAACAGGCTTCTTCTGGGTAAGCTCGCTCCATCGTCGACTTTGTCTCTGTCATCTCTGACCTAGACTAGAGTCAAGAGCAAACCTATCTCAAATAAAAAAATAAAAAAATAAAAAAATACCTATGCATTTTAGATCTTAGTGCATGCTGATAACGGATGCATTTGAAGATTGATTTGCTTTTCAGTTTTAGTTAAATTGTTTTGATAAAGATATGGAAAATTGATGTTGGAAGACTAGTATTTATATTAAAATTTGATTAAGTATTTAACTAAACTATTTTATTTTTCATTTTATTTCGTTAATAGGTAAGGTAGGTTTAATTTCCTGTAAAAAACGCTTAAACCAGAATACTCTACATACAGACCATTTAAGGCATAATAAAGTTACTAAAATTTAAACATTTTTTCATCACCTTTTACGGATGCTCAGAACATCTTCACTAAATATAACAGGCAATCAATGTCCTGTACCTCATATTTATATAGCCTTTTTATTTCCCAATTGAATACATGATATGGCATCAAAATGTCGTTGCAATAAACGACATGCAATTACCTGCATCCGGCTGCCTACGCTAGTTCCTTATTATTACTGAAAGTGCTAACGGACTTTGATGAAATCAATGTGGATGTTACCTAATTTCGGCCATGTCCTTTTTAAGCAACTAATGTATTTTATGATACTAAAACGACAAAATTGGGAGAGCAGTGGTGGACCAGTGGTAACGGCCCCGACTTACGAGTTTGTTGGTCGTGTGTTCGAACCCAGGCAGGCGCTTTAGTTTGTGTAAATAATTTCATCACCACTGCTCTCAAAACGGTGAAGAAAAACATCGTGAGGAAACTGGTTTGTTCTAGAACGAAAAATTCGAAGACATGTGACATCTACTAACACGCACTGGGCCCGCGTGGTGGATTACAGCCCACTCTGTCCCGCAGAGAGGAGGCCTGTGTCCCTGCACTGGGAACATTATAGGCTGATTATTATGCTAATGTTATGGAGTACTAAGAAGACGAAATTGGGAGTCTTACGTGCTGAGTATTTTGTTAGCGTTTGCGGTTCTCCATACTACAGGCAATTTTATGATAATTCTGTAGCACATTCTGGCTAAGTCGATCGATTTTTACGATTTTTATGAGAGAAGGTTTGGGTTTTACTCCAAAACAACATTTGTAGAAAATAATACTCAATAAATCATTGAAATACTAAAACAGCAGAGGCGAAGCGCGCTAACAACTCCATTCCTATCGGCTTCCGTCTGGAGAATCGAAAGAGTAACTTCACCTACCACCATTGAAAAATAGTAGGTACATTCAGTAATGTCTACGATTGCCAAAGAATATATATTCCAATAACAACACAAATTGCTCTAAATAAGCTGGCGCCACAACGTGATAATCGTATTTGTATGACTATTTATAACTGAACAATTTCTTCTTCGGCTTCCCTCCTACGAAATGTCAAGCCTCGCCACTGTAAAACAGCATGTTAAATAGCAAAAAAAATCTGCAAAGCCTCCCCTCTCCCCTTTTCTAATGCTGTTATCGGCATTTTTTTTCACTGGCGGCATGCACCAAGGACCGTGTACACCCACCGTTATTACTGACGTCAGGTAGCAGGCACGAATTGAGTGCAACACTATTGTGCATACCTTTAAACAGGTTGAAAACTCAGAATTGTTTATTGTAAGAATGTTTGTTTCACTATAACACCTTATCAGGCTGTAATCCGCAGATTATGAAAGTGTTAATGCTTGTGCCAGACAATAATAGATGTTTTAGTAAGTATTTACTCTTCTAGATACCTATATATTGTTTATCAGTGAGTGTCTGGGTCAGACGAGTAACGAAAGTACATAATAGATACATTCTGGGTTTTGTAAACAATGCACATTCCTCCCCCAAATCACTTTGTTATTTACTCTTTCTACGAATGATTTTTTATTTCAAAACCCATGAATCTATCTTCGAATAAATAACACTTGTAAGTAAGTAAAGTATGACAAATACTCATTAATTAATAAACCAAACTTTCCACGCTTTAATGTTGCTAGTAATTAATATGGTCGTACTCATCATCTCATACGGTTGTGGAGCGTGTCCGGCACAGTTCCCCAGCGGTTAGAACAAATTAACATTTTTCCGTCCGCTTCACTAACTACCGGAATATTTCGGTAGATATCGACCATCAAGAACAAGATAAAGGCTTTCTTAATAACTTTTGTAATAATGTACAATATTAGCCACTAATGGGCATAAATTGTTCGAGTACTTAGGAATCATTCTGGGTAGGTAAACAATGGAATTAGATTCCGTGAGTCATTTGTTAACGTTAAAAGATATGATCTTAAAAATTATTTTGCGGCCGTTACTGATAAAAACAAAAACCCACGCAAGCGAGATAAGAGACGGTATCAATTATTATGTAAATGATGTCTTCAGAAGCATGATGTAGTTTATAAAATATGCTAATGTGAGAACCTACACGTTCATATAAAGAGAAATACATAAACATTTGGAGTGTTACAGTGGGTGTAGTTCGGAGAAAGCACGCAGTCACGCGGCGCGATCAGCGATAATGAACGCGTGTCGATACCGGACGGCGGACGATATCTCATCGGCGTCAGGCGTAGGCCGCGCCGCCGCCGCCCACTCGCCTGCGCGCGGGCCGCTCTGACTAATACCCAACTACGTCCCGCGGAGCGCTACCGACCGCCTCGCCGAGCGCCATGCGCCATGGCGCCACAGCACATATCAAAACCAACACATATTACACATCAATACACAACACCCGTTGAGAAACCTTCTCAATCTGCTACCTCCATGTCATTACCCAAGATACTCTCATTTAGGGCGATGCGATGTAGCGTATCGCGACTGTAATTCTGTCTGTCAATAATTATTACGGCGCGTAATCCGTGATTGATGAACGCCAACAGTAGCCGAGAGCCGATCAGAATATAATTGACGCAGTCATTGTGCGCCGCCGCCTGATTGAACGCTTTACACCGGCATTACATTGCGTCATTACGTGCATAAATCTGATCTTAATTAGACACAACTTTAATGAAATGTGTGCTGAGGAAATATAAGCTCTGTTTATGCAGCAATAATAGTTTGATTAATTGCTGATGCAACAAGCGGGGCAATTGGAGAGGTGATAAAATACTGTGCTACGCAGGTCCCGTAGCAGTAGCTACGCGCTACGAGACCTTTGAACAGACTCTGTACGTAGAATAAGATTTGTAACCTTTTTGCAAAAATCGAACCGTATTAAAAATATCTGTATCGAAAAATCTTATTGAGACCATTTTTCTACTGTTATGTCGTATATCGATTGAATAAATCTTACAACGGACTTGTTATCAACATCGTACCTAGCATGGCAGTTAGTATCTGTTTACGGCAAGTTCTAAACAGTGTCCTAGCTTAGTCGGTAGCGGCTAGCATAGAATCCGTCCGCAGCACCGGCAATTACCGGAGCCAGGCGTCGCGGCGTGCGCCTGCGCCGACGATTGTTTACGGCGCGCACGCGCGGCGCGGCGCGTGTCCCCCCGCGCCCGCGCCCCGGCGGCAGCTGCTCCGCACAGGTGGCGCGTGTGGGAACTCGACGGCTTCGTGCGTTCCCACGATCGCGCGCCCTCCGCTCCCTATATAAGCCCCCACCCGGCGGACGTACGGCATTCCGCGTTCAACGCTCAGCGCAAACGCACGCCTCCACTCGCTACACACAAATTAACAACATGTCTTACGAGATCGCGTACTCGCTCGCAGACGACGGCCCGCAGCCAGTCTCGCGTACTTATCAATATCGCAAAGTGATGAAGCCGATGCTTGAGCGCAAAAGACGTGCTCGCATCAACCGCTGCCTCGACGAACTCAAGGAGTTGATGGTCAGCGCTCTTCAGTCTGAAGGAGAAAATGTCGCAAAATTGGAAAAAGCCGATATATTGGAGTTGACCGTTCGCCACCTCCACAAGCTCCGCCGCCAGCGCCGCCTGTCGCTGAACCCCACCGTGGATGCTGACCGCTTCCGTGCTGGATTCACTCACGCTGCCAACGAAGTGTCCCGCTGCTTGGCTTCAATCCCTGGTGTGGACGTGAGGCTGGGAACTCAGCTCATGACCCACCTGGGCCACAGACTCAACGACATGCAGCGCGCCGCGGCCTCCGCCGACACTCCACCGGCGAGCCCGCCCAGCCCCGCGCTGTCCACCGCCTCTTCGACCTCCGGCTACGTAACCCCGTCTCCACCCGCCTCGCCCGTGCACATGCACACGGTGACCCCACTGGACTGCTCCACCAACTCGTTCAGCAAGACCCCCGCCGTGTGGCGACCCTGGTAAACAGTGCCTCGGAGCTGGCGGACCCGGCTCCGCGGTCACATCTGTTCCAGCACCGCCGGAGTCGCTCGCGCACTATGTGTCCGCTAACATCCATATAAAGTTTAGTGAATCGTGTGGAGGATATCAAGATAACTTTAGATCTCACAATCAGTTAGCATAAGTTAAAATCATAGATCGTAAGTCCAAACTTAAAAGCTTTAATAAAAATTAGATTGTAAGTGTACTTGTGATATTAAAGAGTAAATAATTATTATTGTATAAGAAATGTTGTATCGAACATGATCGAGTTCGTGTTGTTATATTTTTTATCGTTACAAAGAATTCACAGAATTGTGAAAAAATACTTGAAAAGAGTAAGTTAATAAAAAAACTTATCTAGCCTATTTCTGCATTTTATTACACTGACCTACGAAACCCTGAATTTACTCCAATGTAATAAAAGTAATTACCAACATATTCATTGAATTGTTTACAAATAGATTCCACTAGAATCTGCCGAAGTATAAATGATACATAACAAATCAGACAGTGATAAATAATAGAGGTTAAGGGCACGACTCTGACCTCTGACACGCTGACCCGCAGCGCGTGCTCGGTAACTTTCCTGTTTACAATATTCGTACACATCGCTTCACTGATACACAGTGAGTTAGAATCAGTACTTTCCACTGGACGCTAAAGGCTAGTCGCTGTCGGCTGCACATGGACATGAACCTTGTAAACAAGCTGTCTATTAAGACCTCCACCACCATAATTAAGATGGACGTTCCAGAACTGTAATTGAGATGGAAAAAATATAGGATATAATATCTTTCTTCTGCAACCTCATTTACGCAGTACAGAGAAAACTACGTCTGGTATCACACGTCCAAGGTGCGAGCCTCATTATCCAGTGTTTTTATTCCTCATTCAATGTAGATATCGATGAATACATTTAAACCCGGTTGCCGATCAAGGTGAGGTAGAAAAGTTATAAAAAGAGTTTACATTGACGCGTCACTCTTGTCAACATTGTTGTTATTATAGGAAAGATTATAAATATTGTAGAAAATATGAAGGTAAAGTAATATAGTTTATCATTAAATACCTACCAGAAACTAATAAATAACCATTGAAAGCATTAAACCTCATTATAATATCACTTCATTACTGTCATTAAGTAAATCGATTGGCTCCGGCTAAACATATCCCATAACAAACTTGTCCGTAGCGGTGGCACACAACAGAATGAGACTTGCAGCGCCATCTCTTATGATCTACGGGAAGTTTTGGTTGAGTCTCATCTGGCGACATCTGACGTTAAGCTTCGGAACTTTAGAAAGCTTTTGAACACAACGCAGACAAACTTACGAAGATTTTCAATCTTGTGGTAGAACCTAACTGAAAAGTTAACCAGTTGAAGTTTTTACCCGAGTAAATCTGGGGGCACGGTAGTGGCCCCGCCAACTCGAGCCAAAAATAGGCAAAAGGGGTGGGCACCCCTTCTTTTTATTTTTGGCTCGTGTTAGGTTTGTAGAGTTAGGGGCTTGGTTCTACATTAGATCTGATAACTTTTTAACAGAGAAAGCGTTATGTGAGTGTTAGCAACCTACTTTACAAGATTTTTTTTTTTGATGGGTTCAATGTTTGATCATATCGTACCTAATCACTGGTATTATTTCATTATTTTGGAAGTAAATTGAAAAAAAAAGTAAATTCAAAAGTTCACTACTATTAGTATTAATAGGTAGGTAGGTTAGTAGGGTACTCCTAGACTGAAGAACTATTTCAAATACCCGTAGCGGTCGTAGCAATGTTGAAGTAGCAATACCTACACGACTTCTCGATAAATAGTAGGTAAATTAGTCGCACATGCTGGAAAACCATGACGTAACATCACGCCTGGAATGACGAAGGGCTATCCCTTCATCTTTCCAGGCATACTGAGCTGGCTGTCGGTCAATACTGAGGTATAGTGTACCACATTTCATTGGTTTTGTTAGAAGTTCTATATAAAGATGGCGAGCTTGTGACTACACTGACTACCTACTAGTACCTACTGAGAATCTTTTAATCAATACAGGACTCAGTAGATATTCATTTGAAGATTCAAGATATTTCATAGAAATAGTACCTACCTATTGGCAGGAATAAAAGAAAGTTATAAACTGGATGCCATCAGCAAAAACTCTTTCTCTCAGACCCAAGAACCGGACATACTACATGAGCTCAAAGTCAACCAATATTCTTCTTAATTAACTGATTTAATTTATCAACTATTTACTCAACTCAGCCACTTTACCCGTCAGATAGTTTCATGCACTGATAACAGATAAGCTTATTGGTTCACCGCGTCTTCCTATTGCATCACATCTACTAACACTGATATTTTCCATCAAACCAGTGATTAATTATATCGGAATTAACATCTTAATGAAAATCCTAAAGAATTAGATCAAGTCTACAAGTTTTATTATCCGTTTTATTTTGCTTCGGAGGTTCTTTACCAAAGACAGAAATATGTCTAGATAGGCAGGCAAAGCTGCGAATTCGTCGAAAAAAATAGCGTCCAACTGTTGGCCGCATTTTGCGGGTGTAAGACGTAGTCTGTCACGCACACCAGCATAACAAAGTTGGCTTGTTTGTTTTAGCTTTTCTTTTGCCGCGTGACACTATAGTATCTAGACATATAAATAATCAAAGTTCTTCACATTCCTTTTAAAAGTTTCCCATTTGATAATTATGAAGCGTTACGTAATCTTTTTTTTTAATTATCAGCGTAATCTTTTACTTTTAGGTGCTAATGTTATCTTTACATAACAATAGCGACTTGTTTTCGAGTTGCTCGCATAATATTGATAGATTTACAATCCAATTTACTCAATATAGCAAAAATCTCTTTATCAGTTTTTATCTCTTGTACTTGCCTGACTGCCCAGTGTGCTCTGGGGTCCGTTTAGTGTATTATGTTAATCGTGGATGCTCTTCTCATGCTGGGTTCATTGTGTCTAGAATCTACACTAAAATATTTGATTCTTTTATCACCCAATTCCTACATTAATACCTACTCAACACACCAGATTGTGGTCGAGTATTAGGTAACAGCCGCACGGGTCGATCGATCAGGTTAAGCTACGCTTTCCGCAATTTGTCCGTGGATGGGTGATCATCTTTACATACCAAGACCCCGTCGTGCCTCGGAAAGCACGTTAAGCCGTTGGTCCCGGCTGTCATTCGTGGATCGTTGACAGTCGTTACGGGTCGTCAGAAGCCCGAAAGTCTGACAACCAGTATTACCAAAGGGTATCAAAGGCAGTCGCTCCTTGTAAAATACTGGTATTCAGCTGCATCCGGTTAGACTGGAAGCCGACCCCAACATAGTTGGGAAAAGGCTAGGCAGATGATGACGACACCAGACTATTAATGTCGGAAAGTAGCAAGCAACACCATTTATGTGCATTATTACCCCCAACTAAAGGAATGTGAGAGTCCCAGGTCGTGAAGGGTATCAGTTAATTGCCTTGCGTGAGTTGTGCTGAGAGAGTGACCTAAGAAATGGGTTATCAAGTCTCGTAGGAATTTACCTAGCAACCTAATCAATCATCGCTTACGTAAAGCCGTGATTGAGTAAATACCTAGTCAACACGATGTTGTTACATGACTGGGTTTTCGAATAGAAACTAGTAGAAAGTAGCATATCAGTCCCAGTTCAACTTGAGGAGCGGTTTAGGATTTTCCGTCAGGAATTTTACAGTTTTAACAACACTTATTCATTCATTATTAGAAGCTTAATTATTTGCTCCGAGCCGGAATCGAACCCGTAACACTGCACGCAGCGTAGAAGTCGACTGCTCCGCCACTGCGCCAAGTATAAGCCGTCAAAAAGAGTACCATGCCCTTATCAACGGAAACCATAACAGTTAGGAATAAAAAGAACAATACAAATTCTGTTATTACTAAGAAAAAACAAGAACAAGACGAAATACTGATAGTGGACTATAATTAGATGCACGTCATTAAAACAAGACCAACGTAATGAACAAATGGAAAGTTTATTCCTAAGATAACGCCGCGCAAATAAGGATATTAATCATAGCAGTAAGTCTCATTCGAACAACACATGATTTTATTGATACCAATCAGTATTACCTGGGCAGACAACACAGATAGGTTAGTAGTGGATTTAATTGCCTAATGATTTCCGCGATCGATTACTTAAATAAAATAAAAATATAATCAGCTTAAAGTAAACAACAATGAACGTAATATGGGTTGCCCCCTTTTTACGCTCATTGTAAAAAAAACAAATGCAATGAATGGCATGGTCATGCTACGCTAGTTTGAAATTGCCAGATACCTACCTACCCTCATTCTTACCTGGTTAGCTTTTAGGTACATACATGGCAAGACCCAGGAATATATCTACGCTAGAACCCCAAGAGAATGAAAAAATATCGTTTTATTTTTTTACTTTTTAGTTGTGGCACCTACCCCACATAAATTCGAATAGCTACGTAAACTACAGCGACAAGAAGTTATTATGACATCATCCACCTAAACTAAGTGGGAAAAATACGTATTATTGAAGCTAACTCAAAAACTACGCAAGCAAAGTTAATTAAATTTATATGGGACCACCTGGGAAGCCTACATTATAACATTTTAAACAAAAAAGAATTTTCCAAATCAGTCCAGCCGTCTTCGAGAAATTGGGGAACATACTTGAATTAAAAAAAATTAAAAAAAAGATTCCGGCAAACTGAGAACCTCCTCCTTTTTTTGAAGTCGGTTACAAAAAAGATTGTAGATTCTACCGGAAAACATTTCTAGATAATGGAACTGTTTTGATACCTACTCCTACTTAATTAGTTATATGTGGATAACGTTATGAGTAGTGTATTTGTTACCTCTATTATTAAGTTCTACGCTATGTTTACTTACTATCACTACACTGCTGTTTGTTGTCCCTAAATAAATAAATAAAGACTACCTACACGTCACATGACAACAACAAAAGGAATTTTAGAAAAATAAAATTAATTCCTCATTTTATTGGCTTTGCGACGAAACAATTGGCATATCTATAAGACGCCTACATCAACTCCTACGCATTACAGCACCCTAATTGCGTAACACACTTACAGTTGGTTTCGGTTTCATTTTGACAGTTCAACAACATTCCTTGCGTTATTTAAGTTGTTGAGCAGACAAATTTTCCGAACATGTGAAGCAATGGATTAGCAATACGCTTTAAAATCATTCAGATTGTGGTTGATAGTGTATTACGCAATTGGGGTGCTGGATATCAACACAGAAAACCCTCTTTACGTTTTAAATTTCAGAGATTTGCGTCACAATTACAAACAGATAAAAAAAATACGACGAAATTGTAACAAGTAGGTTATTATTACTACTCTGATGTCATTTATTTCTGGATAGTTACTATTTAATGTGTGATTTACTCATTGTTTTTATTACTAATCTGTACATTTCCTTCCTAGAATTATACAGCCCCTCACCACGTGGTAGCCTAACCCAGCGCAGAAAACTAAAACAAATTTATTATAGGATAAGCCGTTTTATAAACACCCACACACAATAACAGTCCTCCAGACCGAATTTCGGCTATGGCAGCCAGTCTCAGCGGAGACCAGCCTGACCAGTTCGACGCGGGAGCTATTGTATTGCACAAGTGTGTGCGCAACAGGGGCGCACCTACAATTATCATTAGAGGGAAGCCGAAGAAAAAATTATTCAGTTCTCATAAACTCAGACAAAAAACCTGTAGGTTTTTAATTTTATGATGATTATTAAACTGGTATTAAATAATATAATCATGCAATAATACGTAATGCTCAGTTACATACACAGGTGTAGGTACCATATTATTTGACAATAGTAGATACTAAGAAGAGTGGTTGTTTCGAAGGGAAGCTGATTGGGATCGGGTTGTATGAAGGCTACGCCCCTGGTGCGCAAACACAAGTGCGCTCTCTCTTCTCTCACGCAATTCGACCCGACCAGAGAGAGATCGTGCGCCGGACCAACGGCTTTTTCTTTTTGTGGATGGGAAATCATCGAATGACTTCTCCCGCTCTGGGCGGAGCGGGAGGGCGTGTCAGACTTTTACTGACTAAAACCCACCCGTGTTCCTTCTGTTGCCTGTGCCGGGGCCACGGTAACTCTTTCGAACATCCCGCAACCCTAGCTGGCATCGGCCCTAGCGGACCCCGTCAATAGTGCTAACATCTCTTTGAGGCGCGCGTGGAAGACGACGCGCCGTCGACTCGGGCTTGGTCCTTACCGGTCGGCGAGCTACCCATTGCTCGCCGTCCGCAAGCCCGCGCCTACGGTGGCCGGGAATCGGCTGCCAATTCCCGACGCCCAGGGCGTCTCCTGCGGCGACTAGGGGCGTGAGGGCGCAAAGCTTGCCTCTCCCTCACGCGTCCCGCCTCCTCCTTCGCGAGCATTACTGCTTCGCAGAAGGAGGTAATGGCTTCCCATGTACTCTCACCCCGTACCATGGCCTGGACCAGGGCCGGACGCGAGAGATCGCCGCCGCCGATCGCTTCCGCGAGGACACGGCGGTGCTCCGCCCAAGCCGGGCAGACCTCCACCGTATGCTCCACCGTGTCCTCCGGGCGATCTACACAGTGGTGACACCCGGGCGTTTCCTCCCGCCTTATCCGGAACAGGTACCTCCCGAAGCACCCGTGTCCGGTGAGGACCTGCGTCAGGCGGAAGGTGAGGACGCCGTGGCGCCTCTCCAGCCACTCCTCAAAGACTTATCGCCGCAATTGTGGCGTGCCCAGCGCTGGGTTGCGACAATCGCACTCTCCATGCCGCCATGAGATCCTGCCGGAGCTCTGTCCGCCGTGCCGCGATTTCTCGCGGCAACGGAGTTACGCCGCGGCGTCCTGCCTCCTCGCGCCACTTCCACATGTGCGCGAGAACGGACCAACGGCTTAAGGATGATTTATGCAAAAACGTCACGGACGCTAGCCGCGACAGTGTCTACTCAATTTGTAGGGCCCAAGAATCGGACGGGACACGGACGCTGCACGGTGTAACATGAAATGTTCGTGAAGTTTGGCACGGCTCGCGCCCGGCACGGTCTCGGGGGTATCACACCGCCAACTTTCAAACTAGCGTAGTTTGGGACGCCCCCCAGCTAGATGGACCGACGACCTTAAGAAGGTGGCTGGGACAGACTGGATGCGGAAGGCGGAGGACAGGGTGTTGTGGCGCAGCCTGGGAGAGGCCTATGTCCAGCAGTGGACTTCGATAGGCTGAGTTGATTGATTGATTGAACTTCCAAACTACTGAGAAATTCCTAATGGAAAAACCCAATAACACTTTGCTTGACCTGGGAATCTAAGCCAGGACCCCATGCTCAGCAGTCGCGCTGGCGACCACGATTGCTAGTAACTAATAAGGATCAAATTCGCAAAACACATATATTCCTTAGTATGAAACTGATAGGTGTTAAGAACGCATTCTCTCAATGGCCGGACTGTAGGTAGGTAATCTCATAACGAATCGATAAGTAGGTAGATTGCACTAAAATAGAATATCATATTACTTATAATAAGTTTACAATCCCTTTAGATTGTTGTTACTATACGCGTTATCAGTATGTTGATGATAATAGGTTGGTATGTAGTTAGTAGGTAAGACCGATTGGCATTCAAATACTAGGGAACTATTTAAAAAGATTAATATTATGATGATACCTTGCCAATTCATTTATGAAAATATTATGTAGGTAGGTATGTAAGAAGAAATCTACATGTCTTTAGTAAAATAAGTGATAGACATAATTTTAATACTAGAAATAAAGATAAAATAGATCAACCTTTTTTCAAATTATCTAAAGTACATACATTTTTATGGGGTACTGTGTTAAATGTTACAACAAACAAAGAAAATTTAAAACTCGTATTAAAATTACACTCTGTAAACAAGCATAATTATTGCAAATTAGAGGATTATATCCAAGAATGCTTGGAAACATGCTGTGCCTGCTCCATTGGATAATCTAGAGTGTAGACAAAATCAAACTGGTTGCCAATTTAATTGTATATTATTTTTATGATATTGATTTTAAATTCTGTTACTTTAATTCATACATTGACTTATTATTTGTTAAAACTTTAGGAAAATCGTCTACATTTACAATGTAAGCACCATGTATTTATCACATAATTAAATTATCAGTCATTGCTTCATTTTTCATTGTAAAAACCTATTGTGGTATGGTAATTTTATTCTAAGTGTATCGTCTTCACATATAATGATCTAATTAATTTAATTAAAACAAAATATTGTAAAACATTTTAAAAGAGTAACGGTGGAGTTTCTTGCCCATTCTTCTCCATACGAAAGTACCTTTTACAACTAGAATCAATTCTATTTTCTTGTTAATCTTTGACGTCCAAAAATGCCTTGCACCTATGTGCCTATTTGAAATAAACGATTAGACTTTGACTTTGAATACAAAGTTACAGTATCAGAATTTCTACATACCTACATATATTTCTGAAGCAGTCCCTATTAGAATACTTTCAGAACAATAATATATTTATTTGCATTAAAACATGGTACAATAATGGTCTTAATAAATAGGGTTATGATCTACATGTCTCGCCATGGACTGGCATACACATATTTTAAAGAAAATACGTATAAGTTATAATTATGCATGTATCATCAATAATATCGGTGTAACTAAGCGGTCATTATACCTACTATTACAAAATTGTAATTCAAAAATTTTAACTATGTCTGTAAACAGCAAAGAATATACTACTCGCAGTATGTCATAGCGATCACACGTGAATTCACGTGATTCCTAAGTACCTATGGTTGACATTTATTTTTCAAAAACAGAATACGGTTATTCAATTGGAATGAGAAACACTGGTTGCATACATATAAACATTAGGCAAATAAATATATTCTTTTCTATTTGGATCGAGTATCGGAACGGTATGTTTGAAGTTAGAAGTACTTACAGTACAATATTGTTGGTCATTAACTTATCATTATGTTAATAAAATAAACTATGCTAAAAGAGATCGAGTTTAGAAGGTATTATCTATACAAATAAATAAAATTGAAGTGTCTGTTTGCAATGTCAAAATAACAACTTTTTACTAAATTCATAAGAAAGTATAAACGGTACATATAACAAAAATGCAATTTTTAACATTTTTGTCTGTCTTTCTGTCTGTTTGTTCCGGCAAATCTCCGAAACGCCTGGACCGATTTTGACGGGACTTACACTAGTAGATAGCTGATATTACGGCGGGTAACTAAGACGACTTTTATTTTAGAAAAATAATTAGGGTTCCGTACAAAAAAATTAAAACCCACGAAATTATGAACAAAAAGTCGGATTTGCAAAATTCTTTTTGCATTTGGTAACCCAATTGTCGATGATAGTCATAGGCTATTTAACATCACGCTACGACCCTTAGGAGTCGAGCAAAAAGAAAAAGTCAGAAAGAACACTAAGCGAAAACGAAGTAATAGCGCGGGCGGGCGATTCAACGCGACGGTTGGCGACGGGTCGGGGGACGAGGGAGTTTTATTAAAATGTGGCTGTTATTTTAGTATATTGTGTATCTTACGACATCCACGCGAACGAAGTCGCGGGGCACAGCTAGTTTAAAATATTTTTACTTGATGTAGGTAGTCTGCAAAAAATATTGAGACTACGGGTCCATATTACGTATCGGAACAGTATCTATCATAGTTGCTATTGTAAGCATAATTACTTTTTAATGTTATTATTTTATTTAAACTTATATTCACGTTTTATTGTATTTATTGTGAATACTTATGTATGCATATAGTTTTTAGTATTAATATTAAAGTTAAGGTATTCCGATTTATTATGAAATACTTAAACTAAGATAATTGAAAACTTTTCAATAACTGGAATTTTAATTTATTTTTAAATAGGGGAAAAGATTGTATTTCCTTAAAATCTTTCGGCAATTCGTTACTTATATATTTTGGCACCGTCATACTTAAATAAGTAATATCCAAGTTTGTTGTTTGAAAAAACATCCGCATGTAAACCTTGTGCATACATTTTTTCTACATAAGCATTGCTGTAGGTACAAAGTGCAGACGTCACTTGAAATTATGCATGTCATCTACTTTACATATACATATGTACATACTACATCTATACAGACAAATAAATAAAATTGTAGTGTCTGTTTGTAATGTCAAAATAACAGCTTTATATTAAATGCATATGAAAAGTATAAACGGCACTTACTTATAACAAAAACTCAATTTTTAACATTTTTGTCTGTCTGTTTGTTCCGGCTAATCTCCGAAACGGCTGGACCGATTTTGCCGGGACTTTCGCTGGCAGATAACTGATGTTATAAAAAGTAACTTAGGCTACTTTTATTTTAGAAAAAGAATTAGTTCCGCGCAAAAAAATTAAAACCCATAAAATTGTGAACAAAAATAATAACTCTGCCCTGGAACTACCAGTTGGATTTGAAAAAATATTTTTGATTTGGTAGCCTATTCTCGAGGATAGTTATAGGCTATTTAACATCACGCTACGGCTGTTAGGAGCCGAGCAAAAAGAAAAAAAAACTCAGTTAGAACGCTAAGCGAAAACGAAATAATAACGCGGGCGGGTCGGTGGACGAGGGAGTTTCATTAAAATGAGGCTGTTATTTTAGTATATTGTGTATCTTACGACTTCCACGCGAACGAAGTCGCGGGGCACAGCTAGTGTAAAATATTATTGATATGTGAAGATATTTCTTACACGCTTGTTTTTTGGGGGCAAAGTTCAATAAATCCGCGATTTTTATCACAACGTGACTCTGGAGGCTTGTCTATGTTGTTGCCTGTACGATATCACGTCACCAATGCCACCATAATCCTATATTGACACAATAACTGTTTTTAGCAATTGATAATATGATAAGCAAGTTTTGATAACGATTGGTCCTATTATCCAGTTCAATCGGGCGTGATTGCGTTGAAAATGTGCCTACATAATTAGGTAAGCAACTAATTAGTCTTAACAAAACGTATAAGTTAAGGCGACCGTCCACTGCTACATACGATGTCCACAGATGTCCGCGGAGAGTTTTGCCATGATTCATTTATTTATCAGCATCTGTTTCGTAAGTAACGGCCGTGGTTTGCAGTGGACGACCTTGCCTACATCTTCATACTAAAGCTACGGCTTTCAAGAAATGCGGTGACCGTCACATAACGGCCGTCATGAAAATTATGGCACCGGGGACCAGAGGGGAACTTAATGGTAACAAAAAACGCTCTCTGAGAAAGAAACACACCAACTTAATTTCATAAATAACGTTTCAGTGACGTCATTTGCCACGGACGCTATGTGGCGGCCACCGCTGGCTTAGCTTAGGAAACCCTACGAAGCTATGTAAGTACAAGTGCGTAGCTTAACCGTAGGCCGCTGTGGAACGGTGCCTTAACTATTATTTATTACAATGTGACAAGCCACGTGTCAGAGCAACGTGTTAGGTCAAAACATTAATTATCATTCTTGATAAGTTCACACGAAATATAATTATTTTTCTTTTATTACCTAGTAGATCCCGCGAAGTCGTGCGTCAAATGTCAGCTGGCAGCGGCTTCTGTACTACTTAAAGATATTTATTGTAATCGAATGCAAAGTGCAGCGATTTCCACAGTCGCAACAATTGTATTTAATTAGACCACTGACTCATTTAGTTAACTTGTAATATGTTAATTTACTTGGGTAACTACAAAGTAAGGTCACTTAGACTACTATTTACAAAGAAATCAGAAGTTTAATTTTATTGCGAACCGTAGCACTGCTACGGGATGGTTCGTAGCGTTTTAAAGCTACGCGAATCCGTAGCAAGCTAAAAACACCCTAATAATAACATCATTAGGTACTTAATTATTTAGGGGTTATTTACCTTGTCTAGCCTCGCTCTGTCGTTCCGTCGCGTAAGGGTTTTCTTTCAATGTTTTTGACTGTACAAATAAAATCTAATTGCAAATTGTTTTGGTAACTTGTGGGCTTTTTCCAGTAAACAATTAGGTAATTTGAGGGGTTTTAACTAGGTACTAGTCTAAAAAGCTGACTAATCTGTTACTATGCGATCTTATCTATTACAAAATAACATACAATAGCGTGTTGGAAAATTTTAGCTTGTTTATGTAAACATACTACAACAGATAATTAATGTGTGCCCTTATGTCAATAAATACTCAAATAATAATAAAAACAAGATTCCTCTAATACTTAATTTGTTCCACGTTTAGTGACATTGATTAAAGTCATATTTATTTACCTACTTTTATCAAAGTAATTATAAAGAACAAATACAAAGAATATTTCTCATAATTGTGCAATTATATAAACGGGTTATTGCCACGCAATAAATAATAAAATGACAGCGGGGAAAATAATATTAATGCTTCGCAATTTAGTTGCAATGCCCGACTAACGTAGTTTCTAGAATTTGAAAACGTGTTGGAGTAGTAAGAGATACAGCTAGGTGCTCGATCATATCGTCCGTTAGGTTCCTACGTACCTGCCTACCTATATATGAAATGAACAAGATTATAAATATTATTATCTACCTAGCTAATAAGTAACCGTTACTTTATTATCTATTAGGTATTACAAAAAACAACAAAAAGTTGACGCACATTGATTACAACTTACGTCCTCACGTTTCTTTTACGCCGCAGATCTTAAATCAATTAATTTATCATTATATAACTAGCTAGCAACACAACGGCACACGAAAACCAGTAAAATCTGATGAACTCGTGGTAGGTACCTACTGTGATCGGAGAGCAATAGGTTGGGTAGCGACGAAGAAAACAAAACATTTTTTAACTTATCTTCGTGAATAAAAATTGAAATCGTGCCTGACCTTGGTATCTAAATAAACCCTAAGTTTATCAATCTTATCTGAACAGATAGAGGGAAAGGGATGTAAGCTCGTAAAAAATTGGAGCTTATTAAACTTTCCATATTAAATTCTAGTCATCAATAAGGTCGTAAATCGCTTGCAGATATGGAGTAAGATTCTAAGTGGTGTTGTCGTCAGTTGTTTGCCGTGGAATCTTCCCGCGCTGTCGATAACCCGCGTTATCGCATAGGCGGCGCCCGCGCACGAGACCGCGCCTGTTCTTGCGGTTATTTATAATTATCGTCGAGAAGATGACACAATTGTAGCAAACACTGGTCCATTGGTAGGCCACGTGCCGGGTAGTGCATGTGTCAACATATCGTGTCTACGTGATTTGCGACATACCCACCTGCGAACGGTGGCACGAGTGATTTTTAGGCAGGTATTTGTCTCATCTTAAACTTATCGTTTTTATGCTAGACTAGCTTCCGCCCGTGACTTCGTCCGCGTGAAATTTCTTGTTCCCCGACCCACCCCGTCGCATCGCATCGCCTGCCCGCGCTGTTAGGTACTTCGTTTTCGCTTAGCGCTCTTTCTTACGTTTTATCTTTTTGGTCTGCTTCTAAGGGTGCTAGCGTAATGTTACATACCCTATAGCCTTCCTCAAGAATTGGGCTATAAAATGCAAAAAGAATTCCTCAAATCCGACTGGGAGTGACAGAGATTAGCGCGTTCAAACAGTCAATAAAAAATAAAATGTGTAGGTAACTAATAGATTAAGCGCATTTTTCTTACTTTAAGCATTTTTAAACCCGTCGTAATTTCTAAACGAAAGGTCGATTCGACTAATTTAAAAAGGAATATACATGTGCTTAATCTACCTTGATTATGAAACTATTTATTTGGATAAGGATTAATACCATGTTTATGAAAACACCTTCGCAAATAACAAATTTTATTACCATTAAATAGGCTATAGTGAGCCAACCTTAAAAGATAGACATCGCGAGCTTTTTTTTTAGAACTTTTCAAGTTTAACAATTCCGTCATACATGATTTTTTCGTAACTTTAACTGTTTACGCAGCGCACGCAACGGAAGCTCTCAAAAGAAATAAATTTTCCCCGTTTTCGCAACATTTTCCATTGATGCTACGCTCCTCGTGATCGCAGCGTGATGTTATATAGCCTTCCTCAATAAATGGGCTATCCAACAGTACAAGAATTTTTCAATTCGAACTAGATGTTCCTGAGATTAGCGCGTTCAACCAAACAAACAAACTCTTCGGCTTTATAATATTAGTGTAAATACGATGTCGATCGATATTCTGAATTGTAAAGGTCAGATAGACAGTCGCGTCATGTAAAATATTGGTATTCAGCTGCATCTGGTAGCCAACCCCAATATAGTTGAGAAAAAGCTAGGCAGATGTTGATGACAAAGTTGAGTGATAATCTTGTTCGCAGAATTCACAGATCCTGTTCATCTTACCTTTAAGGACCACACTACACACAAGCATACATGCAATAAGCAAAACAAGCAATCAAGCATATCTGTAGTATACATATAATTATGAAGCTTACGTACAGGCAGGGCCGTCTTTTCCATTTGCCACTCTGGACAATGCCCAGGGCCCCGCGATTCATGGGGCCCCTATTTTCTGCCAGCTGGTGCTAAAAGTTTCGAGGTATCCTAGATTTCGCATAGTAGGTATCCTAGATTCCCCAGTATCATAAAGTGCCCAGGGCTTCCATTCGGTTTAAAACAGCCGGACGTACAGGTAGGTAACTTTTTATTTTGTTCCGGGGTGGAAAATCCTCCTGGATGTCCTCCGCCCTGGGGCGGGCGGAGGGGTCTGTCAGACTCTTACTGGCTAAAAATCACCCCGGTGTTCCCACACTTGGACCGGAGATCATGGGAACTTGTGCACCTTCTACGATCCCAGGCTGGTGCCGGCCCGTCTCTGCGGGGCACCTCAGGCCCGCAAGGCGAGTGAGGTGTAAAACTCCCCCCGCGAACAGGTAGGTAACCTAACCTAACCAAACTGTAATAGTATGCGTTGAGAGACTGCTCGACACAGGCTGTCTCAGACAGCAGCGCAACCTAAGTATTAGTCCTCATTTTCAACCTAGCCGGCAGAACCTATCCCCACTGCATGAAACCTTTTCATAAAACTGATCTCGAGACGACGGGGACAAAGTTCTGTAGCAATTTTGCATAACGGGAGACAAATTTAGAAGTAAAAACTCACTGTTTATCCCTTCAAATTGATGTTTCATTGACGATAAAATCTTCAATGTTTACAAACAAAACTGTTATGACAGTATTTCCATTAGTAAGCTAAAACAGTAACTTTCAAGGTATGTATTATGGTGGCCTATTTATATGTATCAGCATAGTATTATTATCCATAAAGATACAACCCACAATCTAAATGTTATTTTAAGAATATCTTATCCTTCACCCAAGTGTTTCTTATCCGATTGCAGTAAGCCATTGTTTCTAGCGGATGTAATGTTCCAATTGTAGTCTTATCGCGCTTGCCTAGACCGAGACATTGAAATAGTTCAATAGTTATATTTATAATGTATCTGCTTTACTATAATTTAGCATTATTTTTAACCGACTTCGTCGGAATCTTTTTTTTTATGTATATTCCCCGATTACTTGAGGATGGCTGGACCGATTTGGAAAATTCTTTTTTTGTTTGAAAGGGTATACTTCCCAGGTGGTTCCATTGTCATCAGGTCAGGATCCGATGATGGGACCGACAGATGGCCACCGGGACTTTTCAATAATAAGTATTTTACGGGTTGCAATTCGATTACTTTAATATGGTTGCTAAGCAATTGATACTCGTCATAATGCATATGGTGAAGTGGAGCTGATGGTGAAGTTCCAAGAGAACTCCTCAACAATTAACGTCCCTGCATCGGGAAAAGCAATATTTTGTAAAAAGGTGCTGAGCAGAATTGACATTAGGCTATTGTAACTCAGATAAATTACAAACCGATGCACTAAAAAGTGAAAAATAAAAAACTTTTTT
This sequence comes from Fissipunctia ypsillon, assembly GCA_947568875.1. Classification (NCBI taxonomy): domain Eukaryota; kingdom Metazoa; phylum Arthropoda; class Insecta; order Lepidoptera; family Noctuidae; genus Fissipunctia; species Fissipunctia ypsillon. Next base: position 15,601,355 of record OX387660.1, on the reverse strand, counting down.
ACAAAAAAAACAACCGACTTCCAAAAAAAACACTACAAAGTGAAAAATAACTTTAATTTCGGAAGTCACTGGCAAAAAACTAAAATACAGATCCAACGACAGCGACTTCCGAAATTAAAGTTATTTTTCACTTTGTAGTGTTTTTTTGGAAAAGTTTTTTTTTAATGATATGGAGGATTTATGCAAACTATAATACTCCATTATCGTAAATCAAGACTAGTAAAGTCTAAACATAGCCTCATCGAGAACTTAAAGTAAATTTTGTAAATTTTATCAGAGGGGCAACTCTCGAATTTTAAGAACATTCACAGTCTGAGGGCCAACCACCACCTCTTAATGCAGTATTATTTAAATGTTACTTCAGTGTGAGAAAGAGATGGAGCTATACAGGACGTCTAGCTCCATCTCTTTCCCACACTCAAGTAAGATTAAAATAATACTGCGTTAAGAGGTGGTGGTCTAGCTCCTGATCTCGAGTCTCAATATGTCAAAAATACCTATAATTTCCCTACACTTTTGACATTTGATTGTCGCTGAAATAAGATTGCGACTATATTTTGAACGTTTTTAGTTACGGGAATTGGGCTTCAGGCCAGTGTTTAATTACAAAGAGTTAGTATTCAGATTTACGGTTGTCAGTTAATCATAACAAAAGTGTCTCATGAATATTACGACAGTAACCGTCCAGGGGTCATAGAGGGAATAAAACAATGTTAACATAATTACGCCAGTTATATTCCGCTCATTTATAACACTTTGTATCTAGCCTTGTTGATCATGTGGTGGGCAGAGGTCTGTAGTTTGAGGAGCTCTTCTTTGATGAGGCGCGTTATTTCCGACTTGGCTTTGGCGACGGCTAGTTCTTGAGAACTTTCAATAGCGAGGTATAGCTTGCGCTCGCCTTCGGGCGGCGTCTTGCCGGGCGGTACGTATGTACCACGGACTGTGATACCAGCCTCCGAATACTCGCTGATCAACGCTAACGCCTCCTGTAAATCAAACAAAGAACATTAATACAACTAGTAAGTGTAGAGTGAACTCGCCGAGGTATCAGATAAACTGTAGAATGATGAAATAGTTTTATTTGGATGTAACAAAAAACAAATCCAGTAAAATCCGTTGAAAAAACTACGCAGTTGAAATGGTAGGGCAGCGACCCGGGACTATCAAAACCATATCGAATAAGTATGAAAGGACTTATTACCTTAACTAAAACTAATTAATGAGAGTAGAAACATCTCCCACTATACGCCCTTTGTCGTCTAAGCAGCTTGACACACATAAATATGAAAGCACCAATAATAGCTAATTTGAGCAACATCTTGACAACTAATCGCAGCGGGAAGAGAAATTGCACTGAGCAGAGTGCATACAATGTGCAATAATTGTACTAGTAAATACAGTACGAGGGTTATCGACACAAAAAAGGTCAAACCGACCCCTAAGTAAATAAACAAAGTAAGAAATGAGGTTATTTACTCTCAATATAAAAATGTATCCAAGGAGGGCCATAGGTCGCCTTTACTTTTATCTAGAAGAAGAAAAAAAATAGTATAGTCCGTCATTTGTTTTGATAAATTCAACGTACATGACGCAATCAATGACTACCTCGTTGGTCTAGTGGTCGCAAGCGCTACTGCTGAGCACGAGGTCCTGGGTTCGATTCCCGGGTCGGGCAAAGAGTCTAGATTTGTGCCCGGTTGATGGCAATAGGCTCGCCCCCTATTACATGGGACTTAAACATAACTGGCGAAATGTGGGTGTACTATAGATACACCTCTGCCGAACCCTTTGGGGATTACAGGCGTGATGTTATGTTATGACGCAATCTATCGACGCGTGGGTGGTTAGTGATTTCTTTCGAATGCATGAGACGGCCGATGAAAAGTAATTCGTATTACTATTATGTTTGTCATAATTTAGATAATATTTCGCCAGATAAAAAGCCTTGAATTTGCAAGTTCTATAGGTTATGGACGTTATCTTCAGAAATTAACGTCAAATGTTGCATCATTATCATTGTGTTAGGTGCCTCAATGAATGACCTATGTATTACATCTGATTTAACAAGATTAATGACTAAGCAAACATATGACTAATTATCTCAATAAATAAAATATTACAACAAATAAAATAGAATTGCATTTATGACAAATCATTTTCGCAATCGAAATGACACATCAGCAGTATTCACATTTCAAACATGATTGGTCATGTCGGTAATACTTAGACACCAAATAGTCAACAATTCGTTACACACGAAATATGCAGCCGAGTCAGAAATACATCCTGCAGCCTACGTCTTCGAGCGTAACGCTTGATTTTATTTCATGGTGAAAATATACAAAAAGATTTGTTCATAACCATTAGACGCAATTTCGAGCGCTATTTCTATCGATATTCGATAAAGTTGAAAGGGATGAAGGGGCAACTATTTCTACGTTTACTTCTAACCAAAATCAAGATCTAAATGGAGGATGCTTAGTGTCTAAGCTCACGGCGTTTTTATACGCGCGATCCGTGTAACGCGCGTTTTCTTCCCTGAAAAGGCAGTGCTAGTCGCATTTGTAGCGCGTAAACGCCTGTCGATAACACGTATAAAAGCCCTGTGTCCTATACACAAGCTATGTATGTGTGTTTATGTGAAACATCTAATGCGGCGGGTCAGACCGGCTGTTGGCGTGGCGACGAGACCAACAGCCAACATTCAAACGAAATTTAAATAAAGAAGTCTCATCTTTTTTAAAATATGAATGTTGTGTTTTTGATTATGTCGTATTTATTTCCTTTGATAAACAATCCTTTCATGCATATTTTCTATACAAAATAGTTTCGATGTTTCACATCTGCCAGGCGTCCCCCGACGGCACAATTTTTACCTTTTTTACAGCCTTTTATACTCAGCAGTGGAAGGAACGAAGCTGTCAATGATAATGATGATGATGAATTATAGAACAATTACTATACCTTGCTAGTAACTCTCCAGCGAGCCTGTTGTGGGAAGTCATTGATCTCCAGTTCAGTCTCGTACTTTCTAAACACCTCCTCAGCAGGTTCCGACGCGCTCTCGTCGCGCGGTTGGTAGTTCAGACGAGTGTTCAGCTTAGCCGCTAACTGTTCTGCTACTGTTTTAGCCTGGGGGTGGGATGGAGGACATGTCAAGGTTAGGGTGCTAAATGAAGAATTAACAAAAATAAGTTTCGTGAACAATTAAGAAGAATTTTAAGGACAGATTTTGCAACTCCACTCCTAAGTGGGTCAAATAGGGGTTCGAAGATTGTATGCGAAAACAGTCGCGGGCAATGGTTAGTTTGTCAACAGCTAACGCCAGAAACGTACCGCCATGCCATGGAGGCCAAAAGGCATGTACCAGCTTTAGGCAATAATGTTCATCTAAAATACATAACACTATTTATTTATACTTCATGGACAAAACGTGATACAGTCACGAGCATAAATACCTTACATTTACGCAAAATTCAAGTGTTTTTCTCGTAAAATAAAAGACCTATTTCTTTATAGTACGGTTTTGATAATACTAGATTCGTAAGCCGCCGTTCGTACGGACGTAAAAATATCGCGCACTGGATTTTCAACTCTCGGTGTTGAGCCGAGTATTGAGAATCCAACAGAGTGCATTCCAACGCGTGGAAAAAACACACTGTTGGATTTTCAACTCTCGGCGCTGAGCAGAGCGTTGAAAATCCAGTGCGCGATAAAATCCCGCCGCGTTATTTTCGCATCTGTGATAGGAGAAAATCACTTTTGAATCTTGCGTTAAGTGTAATTATGCTCGTGACTGTTCAATTGCGGTCTAATGTCACAAGGCAAGATGTTATCTTGTGTGCCCAAAAGCCAGTTGATGCGTTTACTCAAACTTACCACCTTGTTTCTCAATAAACCCCAACTCACCGTAATAAGCGTATGCGCAGAAGGGGCGCCCTTCAGTATGGCCTCGGCAGCTTGTTGCGTGGCGCCCTTATGTTCAGCGCCAAGCCCCTTAGCGAGGTTGATGCGAGACGCGAGGCGGCGCGCCAGCTCCAGCTTGCCGTCGGCGCCCGCGCCGGCGGCGGCCGCACCCGGCGCGCCAGCGGCGGCCACGCCCGGCTACAATAACAACAAATTGTTTTAATGTGACTTGAAAAACCGACTGCCTCGTTCGTTTAGTGTTATTGGGTTTTTCTATCTGGAATTTCTCAATAGCAGCCCGGGGTCTGGATTTGTGCCCGGTAGATGGCAACAGACTCGCCCCCTATTACATGGGACTTAAACATAACTGGCGAAATGTGGGTGTACCTACTACTATAAGTACACGTCTGCCTAACCCTTCGGGGAAACAAGGCGTGATGTTATGTTATGTGTTGAAAAACTCTATACAATTGACTGATGTGGAAGATAAGTAGTTAAGTTGAAGAGGAAATGTACTGTTTATATTTTACAATGTGACAACAACTTTACAAGAATAACTTATTTTTTCTAATAAAAAGTTAAGTACAGTGCGCAGCCGCTAATATGGCCAATCCAGCGTTAGAAATATTCGACTTTATCAAGCGTCATCTGTGTAACTCATACTTGTGACCTGTATCACAGGTATCGCTGTCAGTATACAGTCGACCGACCGACAGTGGTAACAATTCCAGTATAGGCTGGTCCCTTATTCTATTGGATTTCATGCGTGTGTCATGCTCACTTAAATGTCTCTCTGATGATGGCGTGTGTGTTGGATCATTTGGTTCTCTACAAAATGGTTGAGCTGTGTGGTGCTGATCCACGCGTCATGTTCATAAACGGGTGCCGTCAGTTGAGACTGGTCATCTCTTAACTGCCAGGGCTTATTTTTAATCTTATATTTTGAATTGTATCTTTTTTTTTTACATTGTTCTCTCTTAAAGAAGCAACAAGAGTAATGGTACCAGGATTTTGAAAATATCTTGATTTAAAGGAGTCTCCTTGGAGTTTCTTGTCCGTTCTTCTCCATAGAGATCTACGTTTTGGAATGGGCAAAGAGCTTCAACATTCTGACTAACTGACCGAGTCTTTGACATTAGAAGTGCCTGTAAATGGTTTAATTGAAATAAAAGCTTTGAGCTCGAGTTCTCAGCACTACGCAAGGCCAGCTCAAGGTCAAATTATCACCACCGACGTGCGGTTGACTACAATATTTACGGCCGGGTATAGAAGACGTGTCATTCGGCTAGAAACACACAACCTTACTAATATGTTGATCTAAATGCTTAAAAATAATTATAATCTAGAGGAAAACCCTATTTGCAAGGCACAATATCAAACTAGGGATCAGACAATCTTCATAATCCTTAGAAGCGTACACAAATTATTTTAACATTAAAACATTTTATTGAATTTAAAGATGATTGTAATTTTATTTATGTGAGTACATAATGTTTTTAATTTTAGTTATAATAGTATGATTGTGGTGTGTATTTGAATCTTGGTTACTAACATATTTCGTAAGTATACTAACAACAATATGGATCACTGTATCTGAAGTAAAATAAATAATAATAATAATAACTTTAGCCACCCAAACCCATAGCCCAATAATTATTTTTGTTTCCATATCCTGCAATATCCCTACACCAACCGGGGGTTGTCCTTGGGTGCACTTGCATAGTGCGAACAGGGATAATCGTCGGTTGTTGCCTCATTTTCATTGAAAGCGTCTAACGGGCCTCTGCGAGTTGGCTTCGGTCCCTCACACGCCTTCCAAAGGTCCGGGACCCCAGGTTCCCGAGAAATGTCAAAGATAATAATAAGCCACAAAGCTTAAAGATTACACTTAGTTGACAGCACCTTTATGTCGTAGTAATAAGGCGTCCTACCGTACGTGCGCAAGCACAGCTATATATATCGGGTGTAAAAGACACTTAACGAAGCCGAAAGTTACATGTTCTTCCCATCATTGCGTTTTTTTTTTGTTCTGGACCATACCTGGGACTTCTGGTTACGGAAATATTGAAGGTCAAAGTTCCAACTTTATTACTTACGTTTTTTTTTTTATGAAAGCTGTTTTAAATTTTATAACTGTACTTTAAATACCGGCACGACCTGTACGATACTGTTGTATGCAACAGGAAGCTCTACGTTTTGCGCGTTTTACATTGCGTGTTACCATAAAAAGTGATTTTTCACACAAAAAAAGAAAGTCGTTTCCCAGCAATAATTTTTGCCCTATGTTACTTAGTTCGATGGGCAGTATGCGTAGTTAACGGGTATGTGATGTGTCTTTTTACACCCTGTATAAACATTCGCGCGCATAAATATTACTAAGAAAGAACCGTGAGAGCGAAACTATAATGGATGACTATTGATACTAGCAAGAACCATGCTTACTTACAAATTAATTGATTGAATGAGAAGATATTTTCTGCGATGCTTCAAAAGTTTAAAACCTACATTATATCAGCTGTATGTAAAGTGAAATCCAGTGCAGATTGCGTAATAACTATTTTTATGTTGCAATCGATATGGCGGCTTTGTTTTATATGATTTAACCTCTGAGTTTATATGAAAACACAAGATCAAAGATTTTTCCGCACTTTGATGGCCCATTTCGGGATATCTTTACGGCTTTACCATACCCAAAACTACAACACCCAAACCCAGAACAACAACTATCTGTCAGTAGGCCAAACAAATCGACGAGTCGTTGAGCTCCTTAAGTCTGACTTGAACTACATGATTACTGACAAATGCTTGCAGATTGGACAGGTCCACTCTGTGTGGTTCTTTCCTCAAAAGACCATTTCAGACACGGATTAACATGGTCCTCACATGATTTGACCAAGATTATGTCTGGACTTTAACAGAGACTTTGACCCCGGAGTTAGTTTCGTCATTTCTTCTCAGGGGTAGTCAGATAGGAAATTTCGACTCCATCAAGCTTATTTTTTTTATATGACATGTAAAAGTAATCCCGACATCCTATTTACAGAATAAACAATTTCATTTCATTTCAAATATTTGTTCCGCTTCAGGGTCTAAACCAAGACCTGCATCGTTGAACCGTCAAGTTACTGAAACTTTTCGAAATCAAAAGCCGATAGAAAAAAAAATATTTATATCAATATGTATGGACCATCTCACCTTGATCTCCTTAACAATCTTCTTGGCAGCGAGCATGACCTCTATCTGTTGGTCAAGGTCGCCCTCCACATCTTCATCATCTGAATCCTGAAGACCGAGAGCCGCCTTCTGGTATTTCTTCTTTTCAGTAGCCGCTTGAGCTTCCGATTCGTCAAATTTGAAACCTGGGAGTGATATGGTCATGTTTTTATTTTAGCACACATTGCATTAATTTCGGATGAGAGGAAAGAAGGCTTGACCACTAGTGATGATAAACTCAAACGATTTATTTATATTAAACTATTTACAGGCACTTTTGAATTACAGACAGATAGAAGATACAATACTCATAAGTACACCATAAAAATTACTGATATAGGTAAATGTAGAAATTTTACATAAGGTGACACAATGGGCGGTCTAACGGCGGAATTATCAAGGAGTCATCGGTCAGTCAGAAAGATGAAGCTAGTTGCACATTCCAAAGCGTAGGTCCTATGGTGAGAAAGAGGCCAGAAAGTCCAAGGACACTCTTTTTAATGAAAAATATTGTTTCCAAATATTGGTTACATCATCCATGTTGAAATTATACATTCATAATTATATAGGTATGTATTTGAGAACATGTAGAAAGACGTGCACGTTAAAATATCGCTAAAATGAACTAACGGATTTTGCTGCCTTCAGATAGTGTTAAAGGCTTATTTTACTAAAGATAAAGAATAGCTTTTTTCCCATTAATAACCGCATTTAAATGAACTTATATTTAAGTTTCAGAAAGCAGCCTAATTATTACATTATTTTATGTTACGCAAAGGTAGCCCGAGAAATTCAAATTTTCTTACGTTTTGATTTGATGTGACTTGATGATTTCCGAAATCTTGACATTTTAGAACAAATATAACTTAGACAGATGTATTGATAATTCTTATGGTTATATTTATGTATTATACATATTTGTTACGGTCGCGCATTATATTTTGATCAACATACAACCTAAAACTGACGTGCAAATAGCAAAAAACGTAAGAAACTTGAATTTCGCGGGCTATCTTTGCGCAATTACCTTACAAATTCAACGACACTGAACCAGACAGAATAGAAGTTTTATTTTTATATATGCTATGGCCGTTTAGTGTCCCTCAACGTGTTAAGATCTATTGTGTCACCCAGTAACTGGATTGTGGAAGTAAGATAGGCAGTCGCTCCCTGTACTATTCTGGAATTCAACTGCATCCGGTTAGACTGGAAGCCGAACCCAAACATAGTTGAGAAAAGGCAATCAAGGCTAGGCAATTGGTGATGATGATGATGAAAATTCCGAAACGTATCAGAGGATTCCTCTGTTACGCTTCGGATCGTAGATTCCGAGTTTTGTTTGGACTTACAGTTCAGGAGGCCTTCGAACACCTCGTATAACAATATTATCTTAATCTTACTTCAGAGTGGGAACGAGATGGAGCTATTCGCACGAGCCCCATCTGAAATCTCTTTCAGAAATCTGACAAGGTAAAAATATTCGAAAATATTACTAACCTTTCCCACTGAATCCTCCACCAGTATGCACTTTCTTGCCATCCTTTTCCTGCGCGTCTTTGTACTTGTCCCAGAGTGCTCGTAACTCCGGGGGCGGGGCGACGCTGGCCAGCTCGAAGGCGCGCGTGACGTCACCGGCGTAGCGACCTTGTTCCGGCGTCAGGAATGTCCACGCGTAGCCTTTGTTGCCCGCACGACCGGTGCGGCCGCATCTGGATAATAAAGTAATTCAAATTATAGAAAAAAGGAACAATACTCAGAATGGAAGGGCAACTTCCGCTCCCAAGGGGGATCAAGTGATATGGACAATATCATATTTGTAAAAATTACAATAGACATGCCAATCTAAATATGATTAAAACGCCTTACTTTGTAATGTTGCATGGCTACTGTTGGTGAAGCTTAACCCATTCAATGCGGCGCACGCCGATAGGCGTATTATTTTTTCATACTCAGATTCGGACCACGCCGATCGGCGTGATGTAAAGTCGTTTTATATTTTACCCAAATCTAAAGATACAATAATAAAACATAGACAAATGTGCATGTAATTTATAAAGCTATTGTGTATACCAAAACTAAAAATGTGGCAAGCCTGATCAACACAGTATAATTTAATTGCCTGTGGCAAGCCATAAGTTGAAGCAACAATAAAAGCGACATCGTCTAAACAGTGTTTAGACCATGCAAGTAATTTCTTGCTTTAGTTTTATTGTACGCCGCAGGCAAGAAACTTGCTTTGTATTTTTATGAAATTTCCGCACACTATTTTTTGTTCAATGTTATCGGGTTCTCACTTGCTTGTTAGTAGTTCTCACTTGCGCTGGATGAAACAACGAGCTTTTCGACCATGCTCGCGTTGACGATGGACGGACCGGGAGGCCTTCTTGTGTAAATGGAGTTTTACTTCCAAGCTAACAAGTTACCAATGATCCTAAGTGAGACTCACCTATGAACATAGTCCTCGTAATGGTTGGGGCAGTCGTAGTTGACGACCAGCACCAGTTGCTTCACGTCCAAGCCTCGCGCCGCAACGCTGGTTGCGACCAGTAGCTTCACCTTGCCCGATTTGAAGTCCACGATAGTAGAGTCCCTGTCGAATTGATCAATCCCTGTAACAGGCCACCATTAATATATTCGTCACTAGACAAGATGGATTTGTGTCGCAAGTATAAGCGTACTGCTAGCTATTTATAACAGACTTCAAAAAAAGGAGGAGGTTCTCAATTCGGTTGTATTTTTTTTTTTATAACATAATTTTTAGAAGCATTTGAAGGTATGTGACCCTCTACGGTATGAATTTCTAACCTAACCTTGAGTTTCTATAATAAAACAAAACTTTATACGCAATATTAATTTTGTAATTTGACTTGCAAATTGCTAGTAATTGAATTATAAGCCAAAACAAACTTATTCGGGAAACAGACTAACAATGGCACGTTGTAGGCGTATTTAATGCAAATTGAGTTTTTTGTAACAGTTACTATTTTAAATATACAAATGGCAGTACGCTTATAATTGACGACAGTTTAAGTATGTTTATTTTTATAATTGAGGTCTCCCCACATCCGCTTTGATCGCTGAAATGAAAATAGTCCGTTAGTAGATTTAGATAATAAAGTACTCAATCGTCATTAGACTTTTATAATTATTTGTTTGAATTTAATCTTTAAAACTGTAAAACTGAATTTGTAACTAGAAAAAAAAATGTTTATGTGCTGTAAAAACTGTTATTTTAACTAGGAGAAATCAGGACAATTGATCAAATTGAAGTGTTCTTTTCCTCATGAAGAAAAATAAAACTAATACAATCACGAAGACAGAGGCAACCTGCAAAAGAAAATATAATAGCCTGTAGTGTTGTTTGGTCCATTTTCGTAAGCTCGCAACTTTTTTCTATGAACTCCTTGCAAATGATTAATGTATTGCTCAAACCAAGTAAATGTGACAAATACATCTATTTTTCTTTCTTCGTAATATAAACGTTGTTTTTAATTAACTTCATCTGCAAGTTTCTCAGACTGATTATTAAGATGCACAGACTGATAACGGATTGACTAGTGCACACCCCTGAAGGTGCGTCCTAAGTGCGCTGGCACACTTTGGGCATGATGATGATTTCACCAATGAAACTGAACGCGTTCAACACATCTAAACCGCGTTCAAGAGCTGTCAGTGTCAAAATTGTTGTGGTATTGACACTGACAGCTCTTGAACGTGGTTTAGAAGTGCTGATCGCTTTCAGTTTCATTGGTGAAATACGCTACAGCGCAAGCTTACGTCTTGCGGTTAGGTAATCAAGACATTTTGGCTCAAACTAATACACTTCTAAATGCTTACTTTTTTACCCAATAAAATATAACAAAAAAATATCTTGTCGAAATCTCACCTCCATGCAAGCTCATGCATGAGTAGGAGGCTTTCATGAGGTCTTTGAGCAGACTGTCGGCATTCTCCTGTTTGTCCACGAACACTATGATGCTGCCCAGCTGACTGTACAGTCCCAGCAGTTCTAACAGCTTGAAGAATTTTGCGTCTTCTTCGAGAATAGCCACGTGTTGTTCTACGTCTTTGCATACTACACTTCGGCCACCGACCTGGAGAAATTGATAGGAGTTTAAAAAAATGTTATCTTTATACTAAATAAAGCTATGTCCAAGTGAGCTCTGGTCTTTGTGGGCTCAGTATCCATATAAGTTAGAGCATTTATTGTAACAATGGGCGCCCTGAATGCTCAGAACCAGGTATCTCCTCAACTGTCGATCGACTGCCGATGCCGGTCGGTAACAATAGAACTGTAACCGTGACTGACATGACAGTTGACGATAATTATATGTGTGATGAACTATGTATAAAATGCAAGCAATATTTTACGGTTCAAGATACTTTATTTAATTCAAAAAGAATTCAATTAAGCACTTCTATGAGGAGAAAAATGGCTAAGTAATAACAGCCGCATGGGTCGATCCATCAGGTTAAGCTACGCTTGCCGGGGTTGGTCCGTGGATGGGTGACCATCTTTACATACCGAGACTCCTCCGTGCCTCGGAAAGCACGTTAAGCCGTTGGTCCCGGCTGTCATTCGTGGATCTTTGACAGTCGTTACGGGTCGTCAGAAGCCCGAAAGTCTGACAACCAGTCTTACCAAGGGGTATCGTATTACCCAGTAACTGGGTTGTGGAGGTCAGATAGGCAGTCGCTCCATGTAAAATACTGGTATTCAGCTGCATCCGGTTAGACTGGAAGCCGACCCCAATATAGTTGGGAAAAGGCTAGGCAGATGATGATGAGGAGAAAAACAAATATTATTCGCGTCCCTGTCGGGATATTGAGCGCGAAACCCTGATAAATACACCTTTATGCTTTTAATAATTATAAGAACGTGCATTAATGTAACTGTAAAGCTTATCTTACCTGAACTTCTATCGGTTTCTGTAATATCCTTCTCGCGAGGGCTTCCATTTGCCGTGGGAAAGTGGCGCTGAACATCACAGTCTGCCTATCTGGCCTTACGTTGTCGATAATCTTCATAACCTGTACACAAAAAAAAAACAGTTTTATCACAGTTTTTAGTTATTCCACAATTTTACTGACTTGAAAACTTCACTGACTTTTCTATAATTTCTGTGGCATGACCATAAAACTTCCAAATACATTGTAGTTTTGGACTTTTACATACATCTAGCATCTTTAGTCTGTTACTTTTGAATCGAGATTCATGGCTCAACATTATCATACATAAAGGGTGTGAAACTCGACCAAGAAGGTTGGTTTGATTACCTGTGGCTCAAAGCCCATGTCAAACATCCTATCAGCTTCGTCCAGCACTATGTAGGTGACTCGTCGCAGATTAGTGACGCGGCCCGAGTTAGCCGCTAACATGTCAATCATCCGACCTGGCGTGCACACGATCATTTCTGCACCGCGTTTTAATTCGGCGATCTGTGATAAAACAAAAAACGTATAATTTTATCGAACCGGTACTTATATAAGACACCTGACTATATAACTATGAAAGTGTGTCTCTTTCTTAGTTTGTTACTTCATGACGTCTCAACAATTGAACCGATTTCAATGTAATTATGCACGGAGAATAAAAACAACCTGAAGAAAGACACAGAATACTCAGCATTACGAAAAATAACTTAGTTTTTCAGAGACAGCCAAGGGCGTCGCCAGCTTATGATTAAGGGGGGGGCAATGGGGCAATATTATGGAGGATAAAAAATATGAACGCTGAGAGCATGAAGCGTTACACTTTGGAAGTCTTTGCCTCGATGACGATTGTAATAAGAACGGTTCTAATAGCAATGTATAAAACTTCACAAGCCCTCGATAGCACAATAACTAAATCAAACTTTTAAACACAGTAATAATTATTTATTTTAACAAAAATAATATTTAATTAAAACGTAACCTGCGGGGATTTTTTGCAAAACTTTCAACCACTTTATCATTAAAATTATTTAGGTTTTTATTTATTATAGCTCTGTGTACACATCATGGCCAGACCATTAAGGCGATCTTCTGCCATGGTGCTTCTTAGCCATGTTTTTAGTCTTCTGAGGCTGCTAAAGGATCGCTCTACTGTACAGGTCGTGCATGGTAAAGCGATCAAAATTTTCAATGCTTTTCCGTTTCGGGAAAGAAGGAATTTGTTTCTTTTAGGACATCAACAACTGTTAGATTTGTTAGATTAAGCTTATCGTGCCACAATTGCTGCCAAAGTTCGATTTCATTCTTTATGTTCAGTAAATCATAAAACTGGGCAATAGATTCACAAGTTTGTTTCAGATTTTCAGTTGTTATCTTTTGCATCTGCGCCGGGTGTAACTTAGATAATGCGAATGATGGCGTATTTTCTTCAGCAAAACGTACTTCAAGGAGGTGATAATTGAATCCAAGTACGGTATTACTATAGACCTCTTCCAGTATTCTGAAGGGCTTTCTGCTGGATGATTGCTTCTATGACGTTGTTTCCCCGTAATACGCGGCATTGATGTAATGTCCTCCACCAGTCCGACTTTCTCCGCAACAGCAGTACCTTCCTTTATAATTTCGTCTGTCACTTTTTCCGGATTTTTACGGTGGTTTTTAATTAAAAGTAAAATCCTTTTAACGTGTTCCGAGGCTTTGACCACGTCCAAAGCTACAGATTGGAGTACGTTGACAACGGGTTCCATCAAAGCCGAGTATTTGGCTACCAACATGATCCCGAGAATGAAAGAAATTCTGGAAGTAGCCGCATGCAGTTGGAAGGCACTTTTCCGAGTTGCACTATTTCCTTCCTGAGATAATGTTTGTAAGGCTTCCAGAATTACTGGAAGATTTTTTTTTTAAATCTCTGATGGTTTTGTGTTTCTCACTCCATCTTGTCTCGCAGTCTGGAAATATTAGGTATCAACTTCCTCCTCAAAACTGATTCCCGAAAAAAGTTTATAGTATCTTTGGTGGTTCCCATGGCATTTCTAATTTCAGGAAGTGAATTTAGATCATTGATAACTAGATTCAGTGGGTGTTTGTGGGACGAGCAATGAAAGTAGAGGGCTTTGGTGTACTTTTTGCGTAAGATCGCTTGTACCCCTCCGTCTTTTCCTGACATCGTTGAACAACCATCAAAACCAAAACCAACACATTTATTTATATTCAGATCTTCTTTTGTCAAAAACTCATCTATGCTATGTGCAATCGATTTCGCATCCAAATCTTTTAGCTCAATGAATCCGACAAACATTTCTTGGACTTCCTGTGTTTCTTCATCAAAATATCGCATCCCAATCGATAGTTGTTCAGTGCCAGAAATATCAGCTGTTTCGTCTGCTAGCACACTATATGCTGCTGCTTCTTTCACTTTATTCATAATATCAGCCTTAATAACGCTTCCACAAATACCAATAATTTCATTTTGAATATCCACTGAACGGTAGCTTGCATTCTTTTTCCCTTGCTCAATGTGTTTCTTTAAAATCAAATCTCTCGCGTCAATTCGCAGTCTGTATAAATCCTCGAGAATACCTTCACCATAATGTTTACGTCTCAGTGCTAAGTCGTATGACCCGCAAAACGTAATGTAGATTTTATAATTTTGCGATTTTCTTCAATAATTCCCTGGGAATATTTGTTCAGTTGCAAATCGACAGGCCTAAACCTTATTAAACCTTGTGAATTTATTTACGTTTTGTCATGCGATGCGGAATTTATTAATAGGTAAGGAAGTCAATTGCTGGCACTTTGGTCGCTTAGCGGCTAGCTACATTTCATCTCTAGGGGGGGGCAGCTGCCCCCCCCCCCCCACCCCCCGGGCGACGCCCTTGGAGACAGCTACAACACAAAACTCTCGGGCAAAGCCGCGGGGGACAGACGGCATCTACATAAAATAAATTCCAAAGGATTACCTGTTCAGAAATCCCAGTACCACCGTAAACACAAACGACCCTCAATCCCAAAGACTTGGCAAACTTTTTGATATCCTTGCCTATCTGCATGCAGAGTTCCCGAGTAGGGGTCATGATGAGGGCTATGGGCCCATCCGTGTCTTCCAAAGATGGCTGGTCCAGGACATGACGGAACATTGGCAGGATAAATGCTAGGGTCTTGCCTGAACCGGTCTTTGCTATGCCTATTAGGTCCCTGAAAGGAAATAAAAGTTAGAACTTATAATGTATGAGTATGTGGTAAAAAATGGACTCAACGAAAAAAATTGGTTCAAACTCAATTCATTTATTTCCAATAGGCACATAAAAGGCACTTTGGAATGACAAAATTCAAAGGTTCAAAGTTCTAGTATTGTTACTAGAATTTAGAACCATTAATTTTCTCGACAAAGATGTTCTATTACAGTGACCGAGAAAGAAAGAGTAACTTTAAAAAAATGTCGTGCATGGTGAAGATGTAAGCGCATGACTATTATTACGATTATGGGTAATATTTATAGAAATACCCTACCTAGCCTCGTTAAATACCTCGTTGGTCTAGTGGTCGCAATCGCTACTGCGGACCATGAGGCCCTGGGTTCGATTCCCGGGTCGGGCAAAGTGTTATTGGGTTTTTCCATCTGGAATTTCTCAGTAGCAGCCCGGAGGCTGGATTTGTGCCCGGTTGATGGCAATAGGCTCGCCCCCTATTACATGGGACTTAAACATAACGGCGAAATGTGGGTGTACTATAGGTATACCTGTGCCCAACCCTTCGGAGAATACAGGCGTTATGGTATGATGTTAAATACCCTACAGGTGCAAATCATTTTTTACAGACCCCTTTCTGACTGACATATTTTCTGCATTTTTTTTATTTTTTCTTTAGGAAGACGATGTTTCGAATGTTAGCTCCCAAAATCTCTTCAAACTGATTTTTACCATAACAATAAAATGTATTATAAATATGACACTTACCTCCCAGACATAATAGCAGGAATAGCTTGAGCTTGAATAGGCGTCGGCTTCTCAAAGTTGAGCTTCCTCAATATATCCATCTCTTTCTTACTAATGCCGCAATGTGCCCAAGACCGGATAGGCTTGGGACATCCCTTCCCTTTCACTCGAATACCTTCTAGTTCTGTCCTGTATGCTTCTACATCTTCGGTTGTCATTCTGGCTAACTCACTGACCTAAAACGTGAACCGCTTGTAAATAAATCATAGGAAAAATGAAAAAAAAAATTGTTTTTTGACCGACATCTATTTTGATTTTACCCGACCGCGACAAAGCCCAAAAGAAGAAGCGTAATGTTTTTACAAGTGTTATACGTACTTGAATTGATTTTATCATGTGCCCTGCGACTTCGTTCGCGTGGAAGTCGTAGGATACACAATATACTAAAATAACAGCCACATTTTAATAAAACTCCCTTGTCCCCCGACCCATCGCGTTGCATCGCCCGCCCGCGCTATTACTTCGTTTTCGCTTAGTGTTCTTTCTGACTTTTTTTTTGCTCGGCTCCAACGGGTCATAGCGTGATGTTAAATAGCCTATAACTATCCTCAAGAATTGGGCTACCAAATGCAAAAATAATTTTTCGAATCTGACTTTTTGTTCACAATTTCATGGGTTTTAATTTTTTTGCGCGGAACCCTAATTATTTTTCTAAAATAAAAGTAGCCTATGTTACTCCCCGTAACATCAGCTGTCTGCCAGTGAAAGTCCGGTCAAAATCGGTACAGCCGTTTCGGAGATTAGCCAGAACAAACAGACAGATAAACAGACAAAAGTTTTAAAATTTGTTTTTTTGTTATAAGTATAGTTGTATATACTTTCATATGCATTTAGTAAAAAAGTTGTTATTTTGACATTACAAACGGACACTTCAATTTTATTTATTTGTATAGATGTATAGATATATTGCTGTGTGCGTGTTAGCTTGATGATTTAAAACAGAAGAAAATAATGCCACTTATATGGTGCAAAATAAAGCCGCTACGACATACCAGAACGATATTTGCGATTTATATGCACCGCTGGATGGGCCGACAACCTTAAAAATACGGCTAGGACAAACTAGTTGCTGAAGGCAAAAAACCGAGTATCGTGGCTCAACTTGGGAAGGCCTATATCCAGCAGTGGACGGCGATTAAACTCTTCTTATTAAGGCTTATTGTTAGGTGAAAATCAACATAACATTACTGTTTTCTTTGCAAACCCTACCTCAGTATAGAAAGCCTTTCTATAAGGCATGTAGTCCAAGCTAGCGTGGTCAACTTTAGCCAAGTCTTTCCTTTGCTTCGAAGCGAGGTTCGCAGCCTGGTCCTTGATATCTTCTGTCTCCTCTTCCGACGAATACTCTAAGCCGTCCTGATTCTGCTCTATCAGTTCACCTGGATTAAAGAAAAAAATGTTAGCCATGTTCTTAGAAAACTTCGATAGTTTTAGGTTCTATGTAAGAAACTGCCTTGTTGGTCTAGTGGTCGCAAGCGCTACTGCTGAGCATAAGGTCCTGGGTTCGATTCCCAGGTCGGGCAGTGTTATTGGGTTTTTCTGTTTGAAATTTCTCAGTACAGCCCCAAGTCTGGATTTATGCCGGGTTGATAGCAATAGGCTCGCACCCTATTACATGGGACATACACGCAAAATACGCGCATTGACGTGGAGTTGCGGACACCAGCCCGTATTACCTACATGGGACATAACTGGCGAAATGTTGGTGTACAATTAAAGTACACTTCTCCCCAACCATACGGGGAAACAAAGCGTGATGTTACGTTATGATGTTGTGTTGTGTAAGAAAAGGATTATTTGGTGCACCTAGTCGCTACCAAAAGGCACTTGAGGTACAACCCAGTCGTCAAACGACACAAGTAAAGCAAACTTCGATCAATAATAGCACTAGATTCCCGATAAGCGCTTCAAAAACGGGCCGAAAAATAAGAGCACAAATACTTTTGTGCTGTTATTTCAAATTAGTATGGTCCAATCATAGCCAATGTGAAGACGTCAAAATGCCGCAGTGCGCGTTCAAAAATTGTGTAAATAACCACCGTAACACCAAGATTTTGGAAGGAATGTCTTTTTTCGGTAAGTTTATATCATTTATCGTTTTTTTATAATATAAAAACCGAATTAAATAGTAAATTATAAATCAAATCGCAAATATTATGATTGGTTGACCAATGTTTGCGACAACGCGCCAATTATTGTAACAAACATCGACTGTTCTGGAACAGGGAGCATGGAGTAGTATTGTTATTTTATATGCTATTTTTGTTTTGTACATTTTCTAGCGACCCATTTCGCTGTGCAGAATGGGTATCTATTGTATCTTTATATGGGTCAATGTTTTAAACGCATATATTGAAAAAGAAGTATTTTCTGGGGGAAATGAACACAGCCATAAAATAAGCTTGATGAAACTTACTATAGAAAAATTCATTGATGTAAGTTTACATTATATTTGTAAAAAAGAAACTGCTTAAATAAAAATAGATTCTAAAAGACAACTTTATAACAAGCTGAATCTGTTTGTAATTAAACATACATTACGTTTAAACAGACCGATTACGATTGTCTAAGTACATTATTTAAAGCATTCAGCCTCGCACGCACTTTAAATGAAAAAATTGTTTGATTTAAATCAAATTGATTTAATATAAATATTGTTTTATAACTTCTAAATTGGGTACATAATAGACGACCCATTTTTTGATACGGGTTGATTACAATGAGCCAACCCGCACACAATTAATAGCAATGTTGTAATAAAATAATTAAATATTGTACTAGTTTAATCCTACTACTTTTTTAAATTGGTCAAAAAAATTTGCCACCATATAAACGAACCTTCACCTAAAAAATATATTCTGCGACTCTACGTCTTTCAATACTTATTTTGTTCTGAGGATTGAAATGTAATACCAAGAACTACGTCTAATTCCAAAATAGAGTTAGAACGAAATTGTCAACAAACATGTTGACAATTTCGGTCAAGTTCGTTCATGTTGTTGTTGTCATGTTTTTAACCTTGTTGCTTAGATGTTAAGTTTCATTTTAGAATATTTTTGTACTTATTATAAAAATGACTCTTTTTTTTGCCTTTCTCCGATGACAGAAGGACCTAACAAAAATATTTTGCAATCGTGATTTAAACTTTATGTTTGAGTGATTAAACATTACATTTGAGGTTTATAATAAACTGAAGTTGTTAATGTTATTAAACTTTTATCAATATTTCGTAGTACGAATTATGTTTTAAATGTGTGTGTAAACATGGCCACTTGAGCAACTTCTTTTTGTTCCTGATCCTTTGTCTAGTGTTATTATTGATCGAACAAAGCAAAGGAAAGGATATAAAAATGGATAGAAAATCTTGAAGTATTGTTGAATGAAATATTTTTTTAGAGTTGAATGATAATTTTGCTATCACATTATTAAAAGAAGAACGGATAGCTACCTTTATTCTTCTGTTCAGTGACTTTCTTCTTGGCTGTGCCAGTTAGCACTACGACAGTGCCACCAGCTGTGGTCGGCACATTTATAACACCACGCGCCTGGTCCATTTGATTCACTTTGCGTACTTCCTGAAAATTAATAACATTTAAATGTAAATCGCACAAAATATCTTAAGGTGAAAGCGCCAGGGTTGCCCGCGAAATTCAAATTTTCTTACGTTTTTTGCAATTTGCAGATTAGTATTAGGTTGTATGTTGATTGAAATATGATTCGCGACCGTAACAAATTTGAGTTTACAGAATTATAATCATTAAAGTCATCAATACAACTCTCTAAGACCAAGTAAGTCTATTGAATGACTTTTTTTATGAAATCTTAACATTTCAGGATTATACTAACTTAAGGAATTGTATTACTAATTCTAATATTATAATTCTATAAATACATATTTATTACGGTCGCGTATCATACTTTGATCAACATACACCCAGACACTGAGCTGCAAATCGCAAAAATCGTAAGAAAATTTGAATTTCGCGGGCTACCTTAGCGCTTTCCCCTTAACCCTTAATAAAACCGTGGGAGTATGGCTCCCACATACATTTTAATTTTTTAACCAGGCCGTGACTGCAATAATCCCACATTTTGTCATAGACTATCGGTCATGGAGTATTTCCGAACGAATTAAACATACTGTTATTTATTTTACCTGGATTATACTAGCCTATTTATGAAAAATAGAGAGATTTGCTCTATTTGTGAATTTTAGTTTATCTAAATTAGAATTGTTCTAATTGAGCAATGGTAGAATAGCTCCCACACAAATTTACATAAAAAAAACCAAGAGTAAAAAATAAAAAAAATATTTCAATCAATTTCTGAATATATTATAATCAGTACACAACACTTTTCCAACCCCTCTTTCAAACCGATGCTCGGTGCCCGATTAAGGGTTAACTCAATTTGTACCCAAATAGTCTCGAATTACCCAGTAACTGGGTTATGGAGGTCAGATAGATCGCTCCATGTAAAAAACTGATATTCAGCTGCATCCGATTAGCCAACACCAACATAGTTTGATAAGGCTAGGCAGATTGACATAAAAACTATGAAAGAAAAAACATGATAAAACAATCCTCATGGAATGGATCATAAATGTCACTTTATAGTCACAGGCACATCAAATATGGATACATAAATCTATTAGAGGAAAATGCAAGATAAAAATAATTATGTAAACTACAAAAACACAACTCTGGCAACACTGACCTGTTGTACTTCTTGCATGTAAGCATCCAGAGGATCTATTTCATCTTCTTCCTCTATTTTCTTCTCTTCCACTACAGGTTTTTCTTTGGGTTCCGCGCTCTGGTCTTCACCTGCTGTTTTATGACAATCAGAAAATTTTGTAAGAACATTAATAAAATTGGCAATATTGCTTTTTTATCTTGATATTTCTCTATTCTGCATGATCTACACATGATTGATTCTGCTGATGCTTCTCTCAGCCTGTACCACAATAAGTTAAGACAAACAAGACAATAATCATTTATTCAATTGTCTTTATGTTGTATACTATATAATATAGATAGTAACAATACAGGCTGAGTGAGAACATAAATTATTTAAATCTCACTTAACACTGCAGCTGAAAACCTATGGTTATCCATAGACTAATCTTTCAAGATCAAGTGGAAAAGTTACTTATTTACTTGGTTATTACCAAAAATCAATGGTAAATCAATATACCTTCATCACCAGAGTCGTCTTCCAGTGACCACTTCTTGGCTGGCAACTGTATATTGCTCACAAGGCTGCCTTTCTGCACCTCTTTCTTGGCAGACTCCAGCTCTTTACGTTTACGCTCAGCACGCCAGCGCTCAATGCGATCACGTCGCTTTTGCATTTCTGCTTCCAAACGACTTTGTTCTTCTTCCTAGAGGTCAATAGAGTATTAGAGTGCCTACTATAATCAATTTAAGAATGATTTTGATTTGTTGATTTTGACCCAAGTAGTTGAGGTGGAAAATGCAGCAGTTACAGAAACTTAGGAGCATACTTCACCTTATGACTAGCCTGGATGTACTCATGGATTTAGATATAAAAAGCTAACAGATTAATCAAGAACCCGTTCATTCAAAGGTTTTTATTTATATTCATTACAAAGATACAGGTACAGACTATATTAAATTAACAAACAGATATTAAACTGAAAACTTTTCTATTGTCATTCATGCATATCAGCATATATACAATTTTATTGTTTTTTACAAAGTTTAGCTTCTGAATATGCACTTCCCACAAAAGACCAGTTTCATAAGCTTTTATAACCAGGATTATTGTTTAGGCCTTTTGCACAATAATTGTACCCGTCTCCCTAGTGTATTATCTAAACATCAACTAACCTTATCCACAGTTCCAGGATCATATTCAGCATCAGATTTGAGAGCCTTCTCCTTAGACTTTGATCTCTCCTCTTTATCCTTGTCTGGTGATTTCTTCCTGGAGGACTTACCAGAGCCATTCCTTTTGTCATCTCTTTTATCACTGCATGAAATATAGAATAATTTATTAATTTAGTTGACCAGTATCTGCTTTTAAGTGTTACAGTGGATGATCTTGGTAAATGATACTACCAAGTGCTACATAATCTAAAATTAAAAATACAGTTTGGTTTGAACTCAGACTTCATAATGTTTTTAAATAGAACAATGTTCTACTTATCTATTCTCAATCATGGTTATGTGTGCCATTGACCTATAACATAATGAAAGAAATGAAGAATATGGGTTTGTTTACATACCTATATACCATCAATTGGAAACCACACGTACAGAAAATAAAATCCAAGCTTTCCAAATTTTTGTATGCTTTTCGTGAAATAAAAAAGACCACAAACTTGCAAACTGCTCTGGTCACCTACTATGCCTACGCTCATGCATGGCTTAGCTACGGCGTAATAATGTGGGGAAACAGCACAGACGCACCGGCACTGTTCATAACTCAAAAAAAGTTAATTCGTATTTTAGTTAATTTAGAACAAACGGATAGCTGCAAACCCCATTTCAAAAAACTAAACATTCTAACTCTGCCTTGTATATACATACTGGAAATCTGTAAATTCGCACACACACACCAAGACTTTTACACAAAACGTGAAGACATACAAGCAAGATACACACTGCGACACAAAACACGATTAAACCTACCAATATCCCGTTTAAAAATGCACTCATCTAGTCCACTGGTTATGTCGATAAAAATATATAACAAACTACCCGAGGTACTCAGAAATGAGAAAAAGATTGCCGTTTTTACGAACAAATTAAAAAAGTTATTACTAAATAAATGTTATTATAGCATAAATGAATATTTAATTGACAAATGTATAGAACTGACATGATTATATAAATTAATTTAAAAAAAATATTGATTAAAATAATAATTAAGTAATAAAATGACACCTTAGTAGATTATACTTAGAATAAGTTAGTTGCATGTATACCTAAATAAGTCCTCTTCCTTCAAACTTTTCTTTTGCTGTACCCGACAGGGTCCACAATTGTTTCGGCAAATATTTACTTACCACCTAAGCATATACATTGTGGAATGCAATAAATGATTGAGTATTGAGTACCTTTTTCTGTCTCGGTCCCTGTCCCGATCCCTGTCACGTTCACGGTCTCTATCCCGCTCGCGTTCTCTGCTACGATCCCTGCTACGTTCCCTCTTAGACTCTCTTTCCCTGCTACGGCTGCGCTTCCTCTTCGTCGATTTAGAGGCCCTGTCTCTCGACCTAGACCTGGACCTCCGTTTCTTGCGATCGGGCGTTGCCGACCGACTATGGGACCGCCTACGGTCACGGTCTCTTTCGCGATCACGCCTGTAAACATTTGCATGATGAACACACTGCCACACATCGGAGAATACTCCGTCTGTAAATGAACACTTACCCGCCTCTCACCATTTTGTTACACTAATATCATTAAACACTACAAATTAAGCTCGGTTTGTTTTGTTATAAACCAATAATATAAACCCCTTTCGCATTAAAAAATCCGTGACACGCGTTGACTGACGCGATATTTGATTATTTTTGACAATTGTAGTGATGTCTAGTCCAAAACCTCAATCCGTTTAGTCTACCACAGACCCTCGTTTTGGCTATGGTAATGATATATCGACAAAACAAGTAACGAGAAGGTACACATTATGACCAAACATCCGTAATCGATACAAACAAGCAACATACCATTAATTCCATATAATGTATGAAAAATCCTTATGCGTGACAGCGCGATCCCATTTACTTGGAACTTGGCACGAATACTAAGCTAAAGAAATACTAAAGCTTGTCATCATAAGTTTTTCAAAACTTACTGCCACCAAGAAGGGAAAAAAAGAAGTTTTGGTAAAAGTTTGTAAGGCGCGATTCGATTAACTCGAAACTCGGTAATAATACAATAATTGACAAAAATTTAGAATTACGAAAACAAGGGTTTCTCGAAGATTAATTTCGTGAAGTTAATTTGTATTGTCTCATTATCATTAAACATAATCGACAGTGTCGTAACTACGGGCTGGCCGGGCCGGGTCGCTGCCAGGGGTGCAACCTTTAAGGGGCGCAATTTGTAGACTCACAGTCTGCCTCTCTTTCTGTTTGAATGGCTGAAAGAAAATCGAACCTATCCGAGATAGTGCAACAATATAATTTTCGAGCTCGCTTCGCCCGCTCTTGCATTATTCGTTCCCACCATTCTTAAGTTTTTTCTGCGTAACTCGACAAAATGACTCGTATTTCTGTTAGAACGACCGCGACCAAAAGAAAACCTAACGTATTTGAAAAGGGATGCCAAACATTTCGAGCTCCCTTGCTCGCTCTTACATCATAAACACATGCTTAAGGCGAAAGCGCCAGATAGCTCGGAAAATTCAAATTTTCTTACGTTTTTTGCAATTTGCAAGTCAGTAGTAGGTTGTATGTTGATCAAAATATGATTCGCGACCGTAAAAAGTATGAATTTACAGAATTGTAATAATTAAAGTCATCAATACATTACAAATGACATTGCTAAAAGTTTGACAAATTGACAAATTAGCCCCAGAAAAAACCAGAAGAGTAAATTATTAAGAGTTTTAATAATGCTTAAATGAACTCGTGTGGTAGATATTGGCACCGATTCTCTTGTCACAAATGCGTCTAAACTACACTCCATTTGAATTAAGATTAGAAAGGAGATGTTTCAAAATGGGCCCAGAATATGTACAATACCTCGAAAAATCGAGAAAAATCCGTGGAATTAGGGTAAAATACTGATAAATTGCATAAATGCATATTTCTCTTGTAATAATTTGATATTTATCAATTATTTTATCGACTTTCAATATGGCGTCTCGCCAATTTAGGTACTCTGTGGTTAAAAAGCAATGACAGTAAACCATAGATCGACCATTGATCATAGATCGTGAACTGTCTACCTACTGTCACTTCAATCGCTTTCGTTGTCGATCGTGTTCTGATGTTCTATTCTCTCGAGTTATTTTTAACAACCTGGCTTTCGTTTATCGCTACATTGTTTTTGTCTGAGTTAATATTTCGACTATTGAATGTTTGTATTCTGTACGTTTATGCTATAAGTAAAAATCTTGGCATATCGCAGGTCAACCTATGAGGTTGTCGTTTGCTTAACTGAACTATACTTTATGTACATACGCCAGTACATCAAGCTACTACAATCTGTCAGATTTCTTTAATAGATTTTCGACTTTACAATTAGATCTAAAATAATATTGCAAAAGACTAAAAGTACGACAATGTTATGATTCTCTTTGACAATGTAATATGACAGAAGTAAACATGTCAAACGTCAATAAGCAATCAACATGACAACCGCCATGATGGGTTTTTGTTGTGTGTTGCATTTTTAATTGTACATTCTTGTACTTTACTACCAAACAAAGCCAATTAGAAGTAATTGGATGATTGGAAACGGTTTAATTGTGTTTCCCCATTTTTTACTAGGGTGGACCAATACATGGTCGGGGCTCCATACATTTTGAAACATCTCCTTTAAACAAACCTTTTTTACATTCCGTTCAACCGTTTTGACTTCTATTCCGTAGCTCTAAGGATGGCATTAAAAGCAAAAACGTGGTTACAATACCAACTGTTTACTCCAGTTGCCATTTGTCATGCCACCAACGCAATAGAAATTAAAATCGATTGAACGGACTGTAAAAAAGGTTTAGTTAAATTTCTATTCGTTTTTCTTATTTCAAATGGAGTTTAGACGAAATATCACCAAAATTTAGTTTGTTCCTGTCAAATGACGATTTCCCATTCTGAAATTGACTAATGTGACACAACTTGACTATATTTAAGGCGACCTATACCAAATATTGCATCACTTTGATTCAAAAATAAACAAAGAAATAGTGATTGTTTAAAGCCAAAAAAAAATATATATTGTAGTTTACTATATGTACTTTGACTTTTTGTGGTTCAAAACATGATATCGAAAACTTCGCTCGATCAAAAAAAAATCGGAAGAGGAGTCTAATCGCTGATTTTTTTGATGTTTTTCTAATTTTGCTTGAAACCTATGAAAGCAATACTTCCAAAAAATATATCTGTAAAAAGTTCATAACAAATAGAAGAACAATTTGTGGTTACATTTTGCAAAATAATTAAATTCATTTAATAATAAAATATTATATAATACAGCGGCTTGCGCACGGCGATTCAGTCGCCCGCCGGGCCTTGACGAGGTCGGACCTTGACGAGGTCGTATAACCCTGTTAGGGATTGAATTTTGAAAAACTAGGATACGTAACTATTTATTATTGTGTAAAGTATTAGTACTTACAGAGTTTTGACTAAATCAGCACGCGCATTAAGATTTTTTCATACAAACTATAACGCTATACTTTGTTTTCAACTCTTTGGGGGGTGATTTTGGAAAACTTATTTTGACATTAAATATTATTTCCCTATATAAGTATTCGTGCCAACTTTCAAGTTAATTAGATCACGCATTTAGATATCACGTACTTATATTTTCACCCTATAAATATATAGCTCCCATCCCCCGTGGATTTGGGGGTTGTAACCTAGGCAGGATTATTTCTTACTAGAGAAGCCGCGAATACTCGTTATTATTCGGTATTCGGCATTACTCGACATTTATTTGTTATTCGTCGAATACCGAATTCGATAGTGTCTATTATTCGACGTTAGGCGAATAGTTGTCTAATTTGAAATAAACTATTAATGAACAGAAAAACTTAAACTTAAAAATAATTAAACTTTTATTAATCTTTAAAAACAAAACACACATTATGTTTAGTATCATAAAAGTTAGCAAAAAATCAGTCATGGAAGTTTATTAGTTAGGCTTTTTAATTAATAAATAATTTAATATTTAAAATCCAACAGGGGCAGATTATGGTGCAGAAAAACCATAAGCATAACCACAACCACACCATAACCATAATGAAAACTAGTTTTTTGTACGTTTGGGGTCCAGTCGGTTGCGCTTTTTTTCATAAATCAAACCTGCCTCAGTAAATAGTCTATCTGAATATACAGAGCTTGCTGGTGTGATTAAGTATAAACAAGCTTAATTAAAATTGGGAATTGATTCTTTGTTGCCCACCATTCATATGGGTTTATACTTCTGCATTCCAGCAAAAAATCAGTAAAATATGAGACTGATTTCTATAACTTCATTGTTTTCTTTTCTCATAATCTTAGAATTTTTTTAGATTACAGTAATGATTGATTAGTTCAAGAGACTACTACAAGTGTAATATTATTTGAGATTTATTTGAGTATGAACTATTTTTTTATATTCCTTTTTTATATCGTGTAATAATGGCGAGTACTCGACTATTCGCGGCATCTCTATTTCTTACATTATTATGAATCTATTGGTGGTATGCAGCTTGTTCGTATCGAGTACTGGATTAAAAATGATACCATTATAAAGACCTAAGTTATATTTTACTCTGGAAATTAAGTTATCTGATGCTTGCGTTTTTTCATATTACTGGGAAAAACAGACCGCGAGATGTTTTAGGCAGATTTCAAATAATTTTGTGGAGTTTTGTTGAGTCGCGTATTTGTTAAATGGTGTAACACTAGAAACGTCAAAAAAGGCATCACAATGTAATGTCAAACTTCAAAGTGAACTAACCTCAAATTTTGAAAACTTGAAATTAGCCGCTTTGATTGTTTACTACAATTATTAACTATTTACGACCCAAAATCATTGCTCTGATCCACATAATCAAAAATCTAGAATTTTTAAATTATTCTACGCTTTCTAAAGCTAACCGGTAGTCATGGCAGACGATGGTGAAAATGTAAGTGTTCTAATTATTTACTGTGACTATGAATGTAGAGATAACTATTTAATTTTAATACAGAAAAACTAATACTCAAGTTAATAGAATTAACATCTTAAGCTGAGGAAAGCAGATAAATTCGCATTCGGTTTAAGACCAGTGAAGGTAGTTGTTATGAGGAATAAATGAATAAATATTGTAAATTCCTTGGTCAGATGTCGGTATTACTTAGCTAGAAGCTTGATGGGATTTCCCATCGGCAATTTTCGTACAAACCATCATTTAACCCCTTTTGGGAGTAAATTTTCTAAAATCCTTAGTGTTCACTTTTGCTTTATGGCATTTGTTCATGCTTTGTGCCCAGTGGTTTAGGCTGTTTACTGCTGTCAGTAAATTAATTACTGAATTTAAGATTTTTATTAAGTAGATCTTTAAAAATTTCAGGTATCTGTGATGACAGTAAAGGAGCCTCTGGATCTCATAAGACTCAGCTTGGATGAGAGGATATACGTAAAAATGCGCAATGAGCGCGAATTAAGAGGAAAGCTACATGTAAGTACTACAAATGGCCAATGTAAAGACAGTGTTAAGCAATCCAACATAGCCATCAACAAAATCCACACCTTTATTTCTTAAGCCAGTAAAATTGATTTGTTCTATTCTTTGTTTTTCCTGTTTTATATATTTATCTTTGTGTAAGTAGACAACTCTCTACTGTCTTACACATCAAAAACTAGCTGGACACAATCATATATTTTTCTTTTCTTTATAACTTTTTTCTGCCAACAGTACCTACCTGTACTTTAATTTTTTTTTTCATTCTAGGCTTATGACCAACATCTGAACATGGTCCTTGGTGATGCAGAAGAAACTATAACAACTGTTGAA
Source organism: Fissipunctia ypsillon (assembly GCA_947568875.1). Lineage (NCBI taxonomy): Eukaryota > Metazoa > Arthropoda > Insecta > Lepidoptera > Noctuidae > Fissipunctia > Fissipunctia ypsillon. The sequence continues at coordinate 15,572,625 of OX387660.1, read as the reverse complement.
ATTGATGAAGAGACATACGAAGAAGTTTACAGAACAACCAAAAGGAACATTCCCATGTTATTTGTGAGGGGTGATGGTGTTATACTTGTGTCTCCTCCTGTAAGAGTAGGTGTCTAATATACGATTAATTTAGGTTTAAATAAAAGCAACATTTACATATATCTGTTTATTTCTTTTGCCCTAAAAGTTTAATAACACCTTCATTCTTAAAATTTCGATTCTTCGGCACCAACAATTCTTCTTCATCCATAGGTTCAATGATCTTACCAGCTTTAGTAATCACACTAGGACGAATCAGCTTCTTATGTGCCTTCTCAGGTATAAAAGTATTACCTAGAGGCGCTCTGATAGATGCTTCATAGTCTTTGATACTTTCAAAGGGAAATGGAACATCTTTAACTTTATGAACTGCAAGTTTCGGGTCCTTGAACTCTTTGATTATTATGTCACCTTTGTTTTCATCGCGACGCGCTATTTTAGGTGGAGCTCTAAGAATGAACCTATTTCTTTTACGTTTCTGAGGCTTAACACCTTTACCTCCCCATGCTCCCCAACCTGGTAATGTTAGGTTGATATCTTCAGGTTTATCTTTATTCATCTCATCTTCTTTCTCTTGTCTGAAACTTGCTACCACATCATCTTCTTCAAAGACTTCTTCTATGTTAACTCTAGGTACCACTTGATCATCATCCAACTGATCATACTCATTTTGACCTTGTGAAATAGCACTGTTCAAGTATTTGGGCTTTACGGCAATAAATCTGTTAGGATCAATATTGGAATCTGCAGATTCTTGCACTGGCGTTTGGGCTGCATTCAGTACATTAGATAAAGGCTGATCTTTTTCTTCATTTGCCACACCTGTTGTTTTTGATGATGTTTCAATGAGTTCTTCATCAATCACAGCTTTGACTTTATTGGTTTTGAACTTTAGGTATTCTAAATTATCTCTATCTTGTGTATCTTTAATTTTTTGGGTTTCTCTTTTATTAGCCCTGCCAGCTTTTTCCAATCTTTCAATGTTCCGCCTTATTTCTCCCAACTTCTTTTCTACTTTCTGTGCTACACTGGTCTCATGATTTTCAAAAGCTGATAATACATCTTCTGAAGATTTTGTTTCAGTTTCATTAACAGTTTCTACCTCCCAATTTGTAGTGGCAACTGGTTTACAAACTTTTGATTTAGCAACTGCTTTCTTTACCTTTTTGAATAATGGATTATTTAGGACTTGGTCCACTTCTTTTTCAATTTGTCGAGTTTCTGATTGACGAGTTTTCTGTTTATTTATAGCTTTGACTACATCGGTATTAGCTTCTGTTTGTATCACTTCAGCATCTTCATCACTACTTTCTTCGTCTTGATTTTCTCCTTGAGATAATTTGCTGATACTTGCTTTTAAAACATTGAGCTCACTATTTTTAGTATTATCTTCATTATGCATGTTTACGTCATTTGAGTCACTATCACTGTCATCTTTCTGTTTGTTAATTTTATTTTGTATGAATTTCTTGTAACCAAAGTCAAATTCAGCATTAATATTAGACTTGTCTGATCTTTGCATCATCCAGGGGTTCAAGGGATCTTGTGATAAGGCAAAGTTAGGTGTAGCTTCTTCATCTGCCTCTTCATCTGTGCTCTCATTGTCTTGTACCTTTTTTGTAAGACCTCTGCCAACAGCCAGTTGATCAGCTAACTGCTGTCTCACCTGAAACATAATAAAGAAGATTAATAAATAAAAATTCTCTTATTCTTTAGATAGTCGACATTCCAATACATTCCCAAATTATTATATTGTAATACTTGGACAGTACACGCTTTTTTTCTGGAGCCTTTAACATAACTTCTCGGTAAATAGGTAAATCAGTTTAAAAAAACTTTAACTAATGCTTTAACTTACCTCCTTATCATACTTGGCCCTAATCAACTTGTTCTTAGCCCATTTCCCTGTGCTCTTGTGTCTCAAAGTGTGCCTCTCTAGAGCTCGAGCTTTTTCTATTGATTCTAACTTCTTCAAAGCTTCCTCTGGATCTTTCTTTTGTAATTCTTCAAATTCTTTTAGTTCCTGCTTTAGTTTTTCTTTCTTCAGAACACTAGAATAATACAAAAACATATTATTATACATATAAGTGAAGATAGATGGAAATAACATTGAACATTTGATTATTTACTTAATTTTTTGGTTGAAAATTAATGCACATAGTATTATGCACTTACCGATGATACTTTTTGCTTTTTATCTTGCTTTGCCTTTTAGCTTTAGCAGCCGTATATGACTGTTGTGCCCTCATTTTGGCAAGATGTTGCCTATGCTCAACCATCTCTTCATAAGTCATTGGGAACACAGGCTCTTCTTCCTCTTCATCTTCCACCATTGGTGTTGGATCTAATTCATCTAATTCTTTCTCTAAGTCCGACTTTAACTTGAGCTTAGTTAAGAAATCTCCTGTAGGTTCAAGTTTAGAAGAAACATGTTTTATTGGAAAGGCTACATAATCTACAGTCCGACTCCTTGCTACTACTGGGTCCCACCTTCCTACTTTCTTTTTTGTTTCTTCGTACCCTGTTGCTCTCTTGATTCGCTCAGCCTGTGGCTTCTCTAACGGTTTGCTCAGAACTTTCGACTCACTCTGGGTCTTTTTTAATTTCTTGCTTATCTGTACGTGGTGTGCGGTGTCTTCTAATATCTTGGCGACGTTGTTGAGGTTTAGTCTGTTCGTTCTTTTTGTAAGGTTGAACTCTGAGCTAAGATTTGTCGGTTCATTTCGTGTAGGCTCTGTTATGTGTTGAGTTTTATCTAACTTCGCTATAGCATTTACTAAACGGTCGTGTTCTGTGGCAACTAATTCTGTATCTTCTATATCCTCCATTGCTGACGAGTACTGGTATAGTGTGTATTACCTAAACAATAAACTATTAAAATAAATGAATTAATCACTATTATAAAATCTAACGTGACATAACCTACAAAATACCTGTACAAACGTCAAATTTTGGGGTCAGCTGTCAGTCAGAAATTAATGTCAGTTCGCTTTTTTTTTAAATTTTCTGTGTATGGACGCCAACACATCAAGCTACCCGAAACTGTAAAATTTTGCTAATCAACCTTGAATCTAAATCTTTGGCAATAAAGTCAAAAATCTATTCAAGAAATTTGACAGCTCGTAGTAGCTAGATGTGCTGCTTACGTAATAAAAATACTTCAGAAATCGACTAAAGATATGGAGGCTTTTAAAAAATCATCAGGTGGCAACATCAAATGTAGTCGGAATGGGGAAGGCAACTGTCAAAATGGCGCTGTCGTAGCTAGTTCCCAACACAAGCCAATAATACAAGGCGTGAGGTGGTTTTATTTTATTTTTGCGAAAATGATGCGTTGTTGTGTTACTTTTTGTTCTGAAATTGGAGTCCACCATTTCCTGAGAGACGCTAAAATTAAAAGTTGGTGGTTTAAAAGCTATTCGTAGAGATGTTTTATAAATTAAACAGAGTAAAAACATTTTGAAGAAAGTGACTGAGGATATATTTTATGGTTTTAAATTCTGACACTTTCCATATCATTTACTTAATTTAAAATATTGAAATCACCGAAAATAACGAAATGGCGAAATAAAAATAAACTCATGACTGAACGAAATGTCAAATTTATTGTTGGCCGTGGGGACCTAGCTATGATCACGCCATCTACAATTAGCTTTGCCCGACCTTCCCCATTGATCTTTTTGTATTTTTATGATAATTAGCTTGTTGATAATTTAAGATTCAATCAAAGGCACAACCAATTTCTTTACACTTTTTATTTCAATTTAGTTTGTAAAATACTATCTATCGAATGACGAAACTTTTCACTATGCTAATAGTGAAAAGTTTCGTCTAAACTTTCCACTATGATACTAGTGAAAAGTTTCGTCGAATATTCTGAATTCGAGTTGATGTCAATTATTTCATTGTTTTTGAGCATTTTTTCACTAAGTTTTTAATAGTATTGTAGTTTTTTATTTTCGTCATCCAAGAAGTATATTATGATATAAATAATATACTCCCTAGTCCTAGACCTAGAGTATATTGTGTTCTGTGCATCCAAGCCATTGTAGAAACAAGCAAGCGTAATGTAAGACAGAATAAAAATAATTCAACTAACTAAGTAGGTAGGTATGTAAGTACAGTGTTTTTTGGAAGATATTATTTATTATGTACGTATTTAAAAATACGTAATAAATAATACCTTTAATAATAAGAGGTAGGTACGTATTTACGATGAGAGCAGTGGTAGCTCAGTGGTAACGGCCGCGACTTTCGAGTTGTAGGTCGTAGGTTCGAGCCCAGACAGGCGCTTTACTTTGTGTAAATTACTTCATCATCACTGCTCTCATATCGGTGAAGGAAAACATCGTGAGGAAACCGACATGTCCTAGAACCAAAAATTCGAAGACATGTAATATCTACCAACCCGCACTGGGCCCGCGTGGTGGATTACAGTCCACTCCCTCTCGTACCGAGAGGATGCCTGTGCTGTGTCCCAGCAGTGGGAACATTATAGGATGATTACCTATACAAGGTGTAACATAAATAACGCACAACCTCTTAAGGGGTCATTGTACTCGTCATTATGAACAACTTTTACTATGGGACCAAACCTGAAATCGCGAAAAAAATCAGCTGTTCAGTGCATTTATGTTCGCATAACTCGTCAAAATGTAGGGAAGAGCTGATTTTCTTTTAACACCTTGTACAGACGCCAGCAGGTCAAGCTACCCGAAACTGTCAAATTTTCCCAATCAACCTTGAACCTAGTGCTTTAGCGATAAAGTTGAAAATCTATTAAAGAAATTTGACAGATTGTAGTAGCTTGATGTGCTGCCGTCCATACCTATATGTGTTATGTATTTACGATGACAGTGAAACTATCGTCTATTATGTAAAGTGAAATAAAAACATACGTATTATGTAGGTACTGAATAGTCCCTTTGACTAAGAAAAATTGATAAGTATCAACATTTATTTTTTATTTGGTAAGACTTTTTCTTTTGGCTTAGCACTTAGTAAAACTTACCCGATGCCGAAACGTTCTTTTGACAGATAGTGTTGTCCTATCATCGTAGTGCATTAACTCAATGTGTCCCATGAAGAATTTGAGTAAATAACTTGTGACACAACTCGCTGGACATAGGTACTCTAATAGTCCATAAATTAACTTTATAAACTACTAGCTGTGCCCCGCGACTTCGTTCGCGTGAAGTCGACGAAAACGGTTTTGAGACTTAGGTTTTTTTTACAACTAATGTGAATATTGGCGGGTTTTATGAAAAAAAGAAACGCACTGAAACGCTTGTTCAGCCACTGCCTAGAACGATAATTCAGACATTTGCAGTTATTTATTTTAATGAATTAAAAATAAAATTATTAGGTATTTCAAAATACCGTGATGTCAACTAATCCCACATTATGTGAGACAATTTTATGTTTTACAAGACCCCAGATCACCTTATAGTACCCAGACTCCAGATCGCCTTATAGTACCTACTGATGGATTTACCTAAAAATACTATAATTATTTTTGTTTATAGTGCGCGCGGAACTAGTTGGCCGCGCCTTAGGTATGTGAGCGGTGGGATGGAGAGGCGGAGGCGCTTGCTCTCATAACTCAGTGCAGCGCCGTACTTCGCGACGGCAACACGCGTTGAAAGTTCCGGCTAGTTTAGACAAAACGCACATGAGATTGCAATAGCGAGACGAGTCCGCCGATAAAAAGACAATCTAAGGAAATAATATTTAAAGTGCATACGTTTTTTAAAAAACGGAAAGCCGATGTCAATAGTTTAGAATATAAAACTGATGCGAATATACATAAATTAGTAGCAGAAGCAACAGGGATATCAGAACGAAGTGTAAGGAGACTGATTGCTGAAAGTAAAACTTCCTTGCAAAATACTTAATTAAATAATTTCATATATCATTAAAATATGTCAGAATAATTTCATATACTTAATTGGTTTTTGGTTTATTTTACTATTAATTACAATATAATTAGAAAGGTACAATATAAACTTCTAAAAGTTCAATTGTTTTTTATTTATTCTTTTCAATAATTGAACAATTATTGTTCACGATATCTCGAGATTGGTCATCACTGTCTAATCTCATGTGCGTTGCGAGCAGTAGGCAACCCGCCCCCTCACCCCTGTCGCCACCTAAGGCGCGGCCAACTAGTTCCGCGCGCACTATAGTGATTTATGCAATATTAACAAAAAGTATCAAGTTTATTCGGACGCGCTGCATTCCAAATGTGTTTTGTAAACATAATCTCAAATTCGTGAATGTACATTTCAATAATTGTATGAAAGGTTTATACTAGATATTGCACCTTGAAATACACACATTACATCTGATTACATGAAAATATCATTTTACCTGTTATTTCAGCGGTTCTTTAAATTTAGTCCGGCCTCGAGTTCCGCACAAAGATCTCACTTACACTTTATAAATGATCGCTTTTGCGGGGCTGCGGATAACATCTGTTCATTATGAATAGGTACAGTGGGTCACCAGTATCACCACAATAACGGAAAAAAATAAACACGAGAAACAGTCACCGATTATAAGAAATGCCAGAATATGTACCTTACTCGACGAGGCAGAGCGAGTGTTGCCAAAGATTAAATATTTTAGTTCGGTTTCAGGACTCTTGCCCACGGAACAGAAAAAACAGTGGAATTTCTAAGGAGGCGTGGCACGCGTGCCACAATTAAGCGTTGTTACGCTTAACCGATCCCAGTCACGTTCTGACATCGCGTCGAGTTGCTAGTCTCGCGACCAATTCATATTTCCCTCGCTATGCCGTATTGTTCCGTTTTAGAGTGCAAAAATGATAGTAGGAGAAAAAATCTTAAAAATGGAGGCATTTCGTATCATCGGTAAGTACGATTTTCATTGTTTTCTAATAAAAATCTTATTTTGTTTCAATTTCCTAATATTTAATAGAACAGTTAGTCAAAATCAACCTTATACAATTAGGAGAAAGTTTATTTTGGATTGATTTTTTTCAACAGAGCATTCTCGAAAGCACTTCGCTACTCAAGTAGTGATGTGGTCAAGTCGAATATTGAATTTGTCGATTGATATCGATACAAGGAATACCTAAACAATTTTGATTATTTAAATTCATTATTTATTTAGGCAATAGTTGAAAAATATATAAATGTTCGCATACACCATTTATTAAAATTAAAAATAAGACTTTCCAAGCGCCAGTTTCTTAACAAATATGTTTTATTTCAAAGGCAATAAATAAATTTTACTATTTTCATTACGTTGCAGTCTTTATGTAAAATTTGAATATACAAGTATTCATGCATACATACCAGCACTTTTACTTAATTTTAAATTTACCTGTCTGTCTGTGTGTCTATTAACACTTTCACTGCCAAGTCCATAGACTTCATGCAAATTCGCATGCCCAAAAATGTGTCTCGCATAAACATAACAACCCGTCAGTCGAGTCCATCGGCGCGATGGTTACGTAATGGATCCCCTATGCCCAAGCACCCGGTAGTCGAGTTCACTAAGCCACGCCCACTCTGTGCCAGCCAGGTACAGGGTTGTCAAATGCCCTTGACCGTCAGCTACAAAATTTATTATAGAACAAAATAAACGCAGGTGCCGATTCTATTGTACACCGAACTAAACTACATATCACTAAAATTCCTTACTTTTGCCTATCTTAAAGCTATTCTGCAAAAACATATCACTAAACTTAAAAATAATTTTCACAGAACTAAAATCGAATTTGACAATCGCGACTCCACGTGGTAAGTACTTGTTTGCCTTACCCCGTGATTTTTTTTTGAGCCGGAGACGCGCAGGGCGGCAGAAGGGAGGGGGGGGGGGGATTTTAATTTTTGTATCCAAAATATGAAAAATTATATTACCAACATGTTGACTTTTACAGGTTTGTGAGTTTAGTAGAGGGGTCGAAATTTTCATTATTTTTGCGATAGGACGCACCGTTTTCGAGATATCAGCAAAAGAAAAGAAAAAAAAGACACAGTACTGTTTTTACAACAGAAGTCGAGGTGTTGGTGTGAATTTTAGTTCATGCCAACTAATTTTATTCCACACCTTTTTAATCGCGATTAAAAATAGTCAGATTTAGTTAGAAAATCTAAATTTTAGGTGATAAACGTCAAATTCAGAATAGCAAAATTACCATTTTCACTAAATTAACATCATCTTAGTGCTTAAAATATAGTTAAGTTGTGTCACTTTAGTCAATTTCAGAATGGGAAATCGTCGTTTGACAGGAACAAACTAATAGTAATTTTTCGTCTAGTTTAGACGCATTTGTGACAAGAGAATCGGCACCTGTGTAGACCCTTTACGAAAATATAATTTTTATTATTGAGTATATCTGCGGCATAATTAAAGTAAATAATTAATTGTTATAAGACTTACTCAAAAGTACCAACTTTTTAATCCTTCATTCACACCTAGTTTTTTTTTGGGCAGCCCTAGTAGCGTGTTTTGATTTGCACCCGGTAGGTGGGTGCTGGGCATGGTCACATGTCATCTATAGCTGACACGACTCGGGAGCCGAGTTTTGGGCACACGAACGAATTATCGTTCGACCCGAGCCGGGTGCTGGGCACTTAAAGTGTTAATTAATGGTTTAAAATGAACAGTGGTTTGTGTACCAAATAAATATATGTACTCCTAACAAGTCTTATTTATGCTAATTGAACAAAATATCGGGTACCTATCTATCGATATCGATAAAGAATTTCAATGTGCTACGTGGTGCGGCCTTGGCCGAGTAGCAGCAGAATTCGACCGATCACGCAAATGTCAACCGTATGTCTAACGCAATTAAGTTGATAATTGCGACCCCTGAGAATAGCGCCATCTATGGTCAAGTAGCGGAATTGACTCGTCAATCGAATCTAGTGTGACTAAAGATCGTAAATACGTTTTACCGCTAAAGCAAAATAAATCTTATTTGTAGAACGTCAGGTTTTATTTCCAAATCTGTGATGTAGGCTAATTTTGACTAAACTTAAAACTACAAATCAAACGAATTGTTTCTTTGTAGTGCAATATATATGATTATCGGTTTATTTGTGTGAGTTTGGCGACAGCGGTTCCTATAGTGATTTTGGTGCATTGCACTTCCACCTGTTTTTTCTGTTCCGTGCTCTTGCCAAACTGTACTTCGTTTTCACTTAGCGTTCTTTCCTACTTTTTTTCTTTTTGCTCGGCTCCTAAGGGACGTAGCGTGATGATAAATAGCCTATAATCATCCTCGAAAATTGGGCTACCAAATGCAAAACGAATTTTTCAAATCCGGTTTTTGTTCATAATTTCATGGAATCTTTTTTTTGCGCGGGGAACCCTAATTATTTTTCTAAAATAAAAATAGTCTAAGTTACTCCTTGTAACATCAGCTATCTGCCAGTGAAAGTCTCGTCGAAATCGGTCCAGCAGTTTTGGAAATTAGCCGGAACAAACAGACAGACATACAGACACAAAATTTTAAAAATTGCTTTTTTGTTATAAGTACCGTATGTAGGTATATACTTTTATATGCATTTAGGAAAAAGCTGTTATTTTGACATTTACAAACAAACACTTCAATTTTATTTATTTATTTAGATATTTTATAGTATCTACTCCTTCTGGCACAGCCTTACTCTCTCTTTTCTGCTTAGACTTACTTTCGGAAATCTTTTAATAAAAATTATCTAAACGTCTGAGAGTGCTGATTTTATACAGGCAAGCTTTATACCATCGATTTTGAATACATAGCAAATATCTATTCTATTCTAGCTCTCAAAAATAAAAATAAATTGTCTGAAAACATTTGTTCTGCAAATGTTCAGACAAAGTACCTAAATAAATAATACTCAAAATCAAAATGAAAATATTTTATTTCACATAAACCTACATGGGCACAAACGTCAGAAGCACGGTTCCAATTGGTCGTTTCCTACGGAGAAGAACCGGCAATAAACTCCACGGTTACTCTTTTAAAATAATTGGCTTTTACAATGTTTTCAAATTACAGTGTTAATAGGAGGACAATGTATGTAGGCCTGTCAACAAGTACCAGGTACAAATGGTCTACAAATCTACAGTCTATTAAGCCTACAACGTTCTCACATTCACAAAATATAAAAGAAAGTTATAAAAATAAAAACTTATTTAAACCAAATGACATGATTAATCATATTCATAAATCATTATTTATCTCAACATCATATTACAGGTACTGGTTAATAAAATGCACAATCATATATAGCGATAGGTGTCTGAGGTAGGAGGGCAATGAGGTATAACATTATTGTAGGAGGGTCCTGAGTTACAGATCATCCGGTTCTCTTTTATAGGACATGTTAATTTACAAAACAGTTATAGTTAAGATGTAATAGGTATTATAAAGTCAAAGTCAGTCCACAAAATTTCTAGTGTAAGCCTACCGGCGTTCTTGTCCTCGGTCCACAGCACCGAAAAGTTAACCGCAAAAATCTTAGTCCCTTCTCAGGTTGACTCTGAAGTGCCGTGTTTGACCGATGCGGTGACCGCCTGGAAAATTGCTTGCCCGGATACGGTTCTGCCCGAGAACCCGTCTTTCCAGAGACAGTGGGATGAGCCGCTCTGCAGGTTGGTACGGAATAAACTCATTAATACGTCCACCAATACTGCTGAGCGTGCCCACCTGCTGGCTGTGGGTCAATCGGAGTCGGGCCTCTGGCTTCAGGCGCTACCGTCACCCAACGTCGGCACTATGCTGGGTGACACCACATTCCGGCTCGCTACATTTTTGTGTCTGGGCGCTCCTTGCGAAGCTCCACATCGCTGTCAATGCGGTGAAGGACTGCCTCGGACACCATAGCCTATCCTGCAGCAAGAGCGCTGGTCGTATGGCACGGCACGCACGCCGGCATTAACAACATCATCCGTCGGACTCTTGTCACCGCCGGGATGCCAGCTGTTTTAGAACCCAATGGCTTGGCACGCGACGATGGGAAGAGGCCAGACGGAATGACCATACCATTTATGCCTTGGAAGTTGGGTAGGCCTTTGGTGTGGGATGCAACCTGTGTCGACACCCTCGCGCCATCCCATCTTCCTAGCACGGAGGGCTGTGCTGGGGCTGCTGCTGCAGGTGCAGAAAACCTCAAACGGCGCAAATATAACAACCTCATTGGGAGCTATATGTTTGAGCCATTTGGGGTTGAAAACCGTGGGTGAGGGCCGTGGGGTCCGAGTGCTCATTGAGTATTTCGGGACATCGCCAAGCGGTTGGTCGACTCTTTACGGGACCAGAGGGCTGGCCTATTTTTAGCCCAAAGAATCAGCATTGCCATTCAGCGTGGTAATGCTGCCAGCCTTTTGGGCACTTTTCCCATTGACAGCGATGCGGACGAATTTTTTGATGCCTAATGAGCTCTTCCCCTTTTTTATTTTTTATTGTATACTTGTACATAATATATATACATTAGTGTTATCTTGTACCTATGTTGTAATTAAGAATTATAATTATAAAGTCTTTAATTGCAATTGAGTATGGTGGGTTGGATCATTTTTGCTTAAATCGGTCCAATTACAAGTGTATCACCGCCGTTCATAAAATAATAAGTGAGCAGAACATAAAATATTTTAAAACAAAATCAAAGTAAAGCAAGTCAACAAAAAATTCAAAGAAATATACAAATTATGTATATTATCATATTGATTACTTAGGTATCTAATTAACAAAATAAAATAATAATGAGCATAACAAAAAATGAAGAATGGAAATGGGGAAATGAAGAAGGTTTTCAATGTTGTATGGATGAATGTATGTAAGTGTAGGTGTGTGAGTGTAAATGTGTGGGTATTAAGACACTGGTTTTAATAAGTTTTCAGTGGCAATGTAGTCCAGATTTAATAGCCAAATGCGTAATTTTATTTTACAAGTAGCTTTTGTATGAGTGTAGATAGATATTTTGTTATTAATTGAATTATAAAGAAAAGTGCCAAGAAAACAGAAAAACCTTTTGGGTGAAACTACTGTTATAACGGATGATTGAACAAACATTTATGGTTGATCGTCTATTTTGTGTTGGTTTTTTTAGTACTGTCATGAGAATGAACAACTGCCGGACCGTTAGCACTTGGCAGTGTTGGTAAAGTTCGGAAGTTGGATAGAGGATTGGCAAAAAGCAAACTTACAAGATAGAGTCCAAAGAGGTATATTATAGCTCTTTGGGCTCTATCTTATAAGTTTTAGAGGTACCGCCCCAAGTGATAAAGCAATAGGTATACTAGCAAAGGCTGGCATAGTGCAAAGTAAACTGTTTTATTATCTGATGTAGATATGTCTTAGATTTTTAAATATGTAGGTAATAATTTTCATATTTTCCATACAAAAAGTGAAAAATTCTATAAAAAAAAAAAACATGTCTAGATTGGGCCCCTGCGCGCCTCCGGCTCTAAAAAAAACTTCATGGGTAAGGCAAAAAAATATACCACAGACAGTCGTGATTGTCAAATTCGTTTTTAGTTGTGTCAAAATTATTTTTAAATTTAGAGATTTTTTTTTGCAGAATAGCTTTAAGATTCTCATAGCCAAAAGTAAGGAATTTTACTACTACTATCACTAGTTAATATTACTAATATTGCGTAGCTAATATTACTATCACTAGTTTAGTTCGGTGTACAAGAGAATCGGCACCAATTTCATGTTTACTACGTGTATTTATATTATGGAAATCGCTTCTTATTTTGAAAAGTCCTAAGTTTTTGCGAACATACAAAATACTTTCTAAGACATAAAAAGAAGGCAGAGTTAGTATATCAATTTCTTTGAATTGTTTCTAAGGGACTCACGAGGACCCATTTTATAGATCGCGCGGATTGCCCTCTTTTGTAAAATAAGACAGTTGACTGTCTTATTTTTCTTACTGTATATGCAGCTGAACTTAATCTACCTGAAATAGCTCTAATGGTCAGTCGTCGACCTACCTTTCGTGAAACCAAACTGGCGACTATGTAAAATCCCATTTGAATTAAAATGTGATAACATCTACCATGACTTTTTCATATATTTTACTCAATGCTGGTAGCACAGGTATATAGTTATAGGGATCACTCTTACTACCCGATTTGAAAATTGGTTTTACTTTACTATGTTTTATTAAATCAGGAAACGTACCGCTGTCTAAACAATGATTAAATATGCATGTTAGGACAGGGGCAATTATGTCAATGATATCTCCAATAACCTTAACGGAAATCCCCCATAAGACTTCAGTGTTTTTTTTATGTTAAGACTTTTGAATCCTTTTTTTATTGTGTCAATATGTAGATATGGGCTTGAATTCAAAACTTGGATTGTCCTTAGTGAAGTTTTCTTTGAAAAGGCATTCAGCTAATATAGATGATGAGGGGAGAGAGAGATTCTGTAACCTCGATTTGGGATGCTGGTAAAGAAATTTTCTAGTGTCTCAGCAACTTTTAACTTATCTGAAATGGTTTCATTATGAATTTTTAAAGACAATTCATTCTGATCTCGCTGTTTTTTTCCAGTTTCTTTGATAATTTCCTGCCACACAGCTTTTATTTTATTATTAGAAATACCGATTTTGTTACTTGTTAATTTTGATTTAGCTTCTAATGACCGGCTCCCAGGCGATGCCATACTATGCGATCGCCTGGGAGGCTCACTATACTTTGCGGCGATCACTGCCTATGCAACGCATAGTCAAAATATCTCGGTAACGATGTAAGCTAACCGGGTACGAGATAACCCTCTAACTCGTTACGGGTTACGAAGGGCGGATCCAGGATTTATTTCTGGGAGGGGCACAAGGGCCAGAGAAGTAGGAGTGTACCACCTAGTATTGCACTATGGCTTTGGGATTAATTATTTATCTAATTATAAAAAATACTTGTAATAAATGTTTAGGGCAACACTCGCACTGTTTACAAGAGCGGCATAATTTTTAATTTCGAAATAATATTAGATGTTGTCTAAATAGTATTAAAAGTGGTTAGAGGGAGTGTAAAAACTGAGTTAAACAAGTGATATTATTGGTGACAATTTACGACAAGTGGAAAAGCTAATACAACGTCATAAGAAAACAATAAAAATTCCAGTGCAAAACAGTGTATAAACAATAATTCTGTGTGCGTCAACGCAAAATAACATCTTGTCATAGAACATTACGAGTAAATAACTACTTTTGGTGCAGTCTAACAACATTTTTGTGATTTACCTAAAATACCAAGAACTGGAATACCGTTTTTGCAACAGATTTTTTAAATATTGGACTTTGGACTCGAAATATTGTACGACTACTACCGTCAATACGTCCCCAAGTGGTGAGTAGACGCATTAAAAAAAAAAGCTACTACTACTAGTCGCCAGAGGGCAGTGTTGGTCAGTTATACCAGACTAAATAATACAGAGACGAAATATTGTACGACTACTACCGCCAATACGTCCCCAAGTGGTGAGTGGACGAACAAAAAAAGCTACTACTGGTAGTCGCTAGAGGACAAAGTGTTGGTCAGTGATACCAGACTAAAAAATAGTTAGTAAGTGGTAGAAAATAGTTTTGTTTTGGAAAATAATATGGAGGACAACATAACCTACCGTAGCCGTAAAATATTCAGAACAAGCTCATTATGCGATGTGACTGCAGATAGTTCTGCTCTTTTTGAGACTACAATGATGAGTCTACCTAATACATCACTAAATTCCGGCCAAACAAGTACAGAACTTCAGGAAAAAAACGAACAGTTGTCCAATGATTTACTAAGTGCCCATAAGGAAATTGAAAATTTAAACTCGGAAAATGTTCGACTAAAAACGGATATACAAAAATACATTAAAATTATAAATGCATACAAGGAAATAAATGTTACTGACTTAAATAATTTGACTCCGCAGTCAGGACGCAAACGTAAAGTAAACCAGAATAGCAAACGAACGCCTGTGACAAAGAATAGGCAACCAATCACCTCTATACAAAACAGAGAGGATTATGAACCAGCTTACAACAAAAACCAGACAATATCAACAAAACTGACTCAAAGCGATCGAATGCCAGTACCGGACCTGACACTAAACACTGTAATTGACTCGACTTCTAACCACAACGTCACACAGGAAAACCAATTGGCAGGAAGTTCACAACACACAAGCGTAATAAAACTGGCAAACATATCAGAACAAAAACAAATCAATGAAAATGGACGGAACAATGTATCAAAACTGGCGAGCGCCTCCACATCAAACGCCAATAATAGACTAACTGAAGAAAAGACCGTAGCTCGGAAAATCTGCATATTGAGTACGAACAACTCCAACAGAATACTTAAAATTGCTGACAACACCTTAGGCCCAAACACGCAAATATGTCATTACTTAAAGACAAATTGTGGAATCAAAGAAATTATGAAGGGAATTGAACTTAAATTGCAAAACTTTACAATGGAAGACTTCTGTATAGTATTAATCGGCGAGGCTGATTTCAACACAACTAATGACTCCATCAACATGATACTAGCCATAAGAGAATCACTACAAAAAGTGCAACACACAAATGTTATTTTATGCGTCCCTACGTTTAAGTACAAAAGTTATGCTAATATGTATAATTGGAGAATCGAAAACTTTAATAACCTACTGTATCTCGATATCATGACTCACGAACATTGCTATACACTTGACTCAAACAAGCACTTAACGTATGACTACTCAATGTTTTCAAAGAAAACAGGCGTTATCAATAATTTAGGCGTGTACACAATTTTCAGGGACATTAAAGCACAAATTGAAAGTATTATACAATTCAACGCCTGCATAACACAAAATGACAACTCTGTATCATCTGAAATAAGTAACCAAAATTCTGTAATTCAAACAAACAAAGATTTAAGCTGTGATAATTTATTTCGTGAATAATTGTTTAACTATCATGCATCAAAACATTAATGGTTTGATTAATAAATCGGACATGCTATCAGTGTGTTTGGATGAGTTGGCGACAGAAGGTATGAAGGTAGATATATTATGTATTACGGAACATAACATGAGGAAAGGTGACGAGAATTACTTGCAGTTATCGAACTTTATTTTGGGATCATATTTTATGAGATGTAGTAGACATGGGGGCTCATGTATTTTAATTAAGAATGGATTGCGATTAAAAGGTCTCGATGATATTAACAAAATGTCTATTATAAATATTATTGAATGCTCTGCTATTGAATTAATAGACCACAAAATATATATTTTATGTATTTACAGACCGCCGAACAAAACAATCGGATCAATAAATTCTTTCTTTTTAATTTTAAGTAAAATATTAGATAAGCTATGTAAAAGTAAGAAAATTATTATTTGTGGGGATTTCAATATAGATATTTCAAACAATTCAAAAATATGTACTGAATTTGTAGAACTACTGTTAACTTTTAATATAACCC
Organism: Fissipunctia ypsillon; assembly: GCA_947568875.1. Taxonomy (NCBI): domain Eukaryota; kingdom Metazoa; phylum Arthropoda; class Insecta; order Lepidoptera; family Noctuidae; genus Fissipunctia; species Fissipunctia ypsillon. The sequence goes on along the minus strand of OX387660.1, from coordinate 15,556,158 downwards.
TTCAGTTTAATCAGGTAACACGAAGCGCCAGTAACACTTGTATTGACAACGTAGCTCATAACATTAAGGGATGCAAAGGTGTAATTAGAGATTTTGCGCTCTCAGACCGCACTGCACAAATTATGAAGTGTCCGGTAAAAAAGTGTAGTCCAATTGAATATTGGTATGTATATAAACGTAGTTTCACTAAAGAAAATAGATGTATATTTGCTAAATATTTAAGTCAAATCTCGTATCATACTGTATATGGGTCTACAAACCCTAACAGTGCTTACAATTCATTCCATGATATATTCAGCTTGATATATGACTTATGCTTTCCTATTAAAAAAATTCGCGTTAGTAATATTTCAAGACCTAAATGGTTATCAAAAGGTATAAGAATGTGTAGTAAGCGTAAACGCGAACTTCTCTGGAATTATAGGAAAAACTCAAACAACGTCAATAAAATGAAGTTTAAAGCTTACGCCACAAAATACAAAAAAATCATCTCTCTGACAAAAATGTCCCAGAACAATTATTTTATTAATACGGCTGTTAATAAATCCAAAGCAACATGGAAAGTAATTAATGACGCCAAATATAATTATCCTAAGGAGGGCATTGATAAACTAATAATCAATGACGAGGTACTTACTGATCCTAAGACTATTGCAAATACCTTTAATGACTATTATGCTGACATTGTTAAAAATACTAATAAAAATCTTTTTCCTGGCTCAACACGATCGTATTCCACTAACTTGACATTTAACACTAAATCAATATTCATGCCCCCGACAATTCCTCCAGACATTCTTAAAATTATAGCTTCTCTGCGGAATACAAATAGCGCAGGTTATGACGGTATTACTACAAAGATCGTTAAGGATGTAGCAACTTTAATTGCTGCTCCCTTAAGTTATATTATCAACCTGGGCATAGAACACGGTATTTTTCCAGAGAAGTTAAAACTGTCAGTAGTAAAACCAGTACATAAAAAAGATGACAAATTTTCCATGAATAACTACAGGCCAATTGCTTTAATAACCATTTTCTCTAAAATATTTGAAAAAACCATATATAATTGCCTCTACCCATTTTTCGAAAGTAATAACATATTTACCCCATGTCAATATGGTTTTAGGAAAAATAAATCGGTTAATATAGCTATATATAACTTTTTACACAAAGTCCTTCTAAATATGGACACTAGGTCCCCAGCCATAGCGCTGTACATGGACATGTCAAAAGCATTTGACCGAGTCAGTCATAAAATACTCTTGAATAAATTGTATGCATTTGGCGTAAGAGGTAACGTATACAGATTAATAGAATCATATCTCAGTGACAGAAAACAGGTGGTAGAATTAAAAAGAGTCTCTTTAACTACCAGAACTGAAGAAACCGTTGTGTCTAAGGTTAGAAATATCCTCTCTGGTGTCCCTCAGGGCAGTATTCTAGGCCCACCACTTTTTCTAATTTATATAAATGACATGTCGACAGTTACAATGCACCATATGACCTTATTTGCTGACGATAGTACTATATTGTTTACAGGTAATGACAGATCTGATTTAAAACTTGACCTAAATAGCACCCTAACTACAATCATAAAATGGCTTGATGAAAATGACTTAAAAATAAACTTAGACAAAACAAAAATAATGGATTTTAAGCAGCGAGTTCAACCTGATGCCAATTTAAATATATGTTACTCTCAAACCAGCATAGAAGAAATCGATGTAACCAAATTTCTGGGTCTCTATATTGATAGCAAAGTAAATTGGAAGTCACATATTGAGCAAGTTTGCAAAAGACTTAGTCAGGGCTCTTATGCCCTTTATAGATTAAGGAACACTGTCAGTCAGTCTGCACTTCTAACTGCATATCATGGATATGTTGCTCCAATCATACGCTATGGCATCATATTCTGGGGCAACTCTGTAGAAAAAGAGCGTGCTTTTAGAGCCCAAAAACGGTGTATCAGATCGATGTGCAATATACACAAAGTAGATTCATGCAGGCCACATTTCACAAATTTAAAAATATTTACTCTCCCTTGTGTTTACATATATGAAACCGTAATGTTCATAAAAGCAAATCCAAACTTGTTTGAATTTTGCACTAGGGCCAGACACAAAGACAAGCTGCGCATCGCAGCCAGTAAAACAAAGCTTTTGCACCAAAGCATTTTTTGTATGGGCCCACGTATCTTTAATAATCTTCCACCTTTTCTCAGAACTATGAGCGATATAAATACCTTCAAAAAAAAATTACACGAATTATTGATAAGTAAATGTTATTACTCTATAAGAGAATTTCTAGATGACAGTACATTGAAGCGAATCCATTGAATGAATAATTTGTAATTTGACATAAATATTTAACTATTTCATTAATTTAATTATAATGTATTCCATGACAATTAGATGTATTATATTTTAACTGCATATTTACCGAACTTGTGTCATGAATTTTGTATGCCTTAATGGCGGGACATAGCAGACTTACCTGTAGTTAGCACAACATCTTATGAACCTATGATCCACAATAAAATTGTTTGAATTTGAATTTGAATTTGAAAAAATTACATTTTTAATAATGATAATTTTCTACTGTTTCCTGCTGGGGGAGGGGGGCAGGGCCCTTGACCCCCCCCCCCCCCCCCGTGTATCCGCCCTCGGTTACTCTGAGTTGGCACGAACGCAGGTACAACCCGATGCGTCCACGCAATGTTAAATTAACCAAAAAACAATCGGCTGCAGGCAGCTTCTCAGGCAATGATTAGTGCTCTATTAGTACTTGAACCGATAAGTTCATTCAGTTAAATAACGCTCCGGTTGGGTAAAAATAAACTCCGCTTGTAGCGAAAGCATGCGTCGAATAGCCGATAGAATTGTAAACTAAATGGACCACTACGCTGACCTTTAACACATTCAGTGCCCAGCACCTGACTCCCCGGTCCAACAATAATTCGTTGTTTGTTCGTTGGCGTGTTTTGATTTGCACCCGGTAGGCGGGTGCTGGGCATGGTCACATGTCAACAATAGCTATCTATATGTACGACTCGGGAGCCGGGTTGTGGGCACACGAACGAATTATTGTTGGACTCGGGAGTCGGGTGCTGGGCACTGAATGTGTTAATGTACACGTGTATGTGTGTTTGTTGTGTGTATGTGTATAGGTATACTTGTAGTAAAAAGCATATTGGCTAGTAAGGAACAAAACGTAGGGCCTGTTTCACCTCGAAATAAGCATCTACGGTATATTCAAAAATTGGTCATTTGTGTGAAATTACGCGCCTGAAAGGAATTAAACAGGCTCTTTACTGGAAACAGAGCCACTCAATATAAAAAGTCGGATAAAAGTAAGAATGCATGTCTAATAATCGAACAGGGTAATTTTATTTTCTTTGAACCAGTTTAAAGGCAACATAAAGGCGGATGCGGTAAGGTAGCCTGCGAAATTAAAAATTTATTATGATTTTTGCAATTTGCAGATCAGTATCTGGGTGTTTGTTGACTAAAGTATGATTCGCGATCGTAACAAATATATGTATTTCAGAATTATAATCATGAGGATCAGTAATATATACCAACTCCTTAGTTAGTATAATCCTCAAATGTTAAGATTTTATGAAATAGACATTCAATAGAATCACTTGGTCTCAGCGAGTTGTATTGATGACTTTAATGATTATTTTGATTATTATGAAAATTTAAGAGACGTTTATACATAAGACTGTCTAATTCTGTAAATACACAATTGTTACGGTCGCGAATCATATTTTAATCAACATGCAACCTATTAATATTGACCTGCAAATTGCAAAAAACGTAAGAAAATTTGAATTTCGCGGGTTACCCTGACAGTTAAATATACAAAAAGCAACCATATTTAATTTAAGAAAAAGGTGTTAGGTAATTTACGTTAGTAGTGCTTACACAAATCTAGACAACGGTATTTACTTCAGGAAGGCATCAACAATAAATTAAAACTTTTTTGCAAAAAAAAAAACTTTAATTTCGGAAGTCGGTGTCTTTGGATCTGTATTTTAAGTTTTTGCCACCGACTTCCAAAATTAAAGTTATTTTTCACTTTGTAGTGTTTTTTTTGGAAGTCGGTTATTTTTTTCTGCAAAAAAGTTTTTTATTTTTCACTTTTTAGTGGATCGGTTTGTAATTTATCTGAGTTACAATAGCCTAATGACAACTGCTCATCACCTTTTACAAAATATTGCTTTTTCCGATGCAGGGACGTTAAATGTTGAAGAGTTCTCCTGAGCCTAGACCACCACCTCTTAAAGCAGTATTATTGTAATCTTACTTTAGTGTGGGAAAGAGATGGAGCTAGACGTCCTGTATAGCTCCATCTCTTTCTCACACTGAAATAACATTAAAATAATATTGCTTTAAGAGGTGGTAGTTGCCCCCAGGTACTTCACCATCAGCTCCACTTCACCATATGCATTGTGACGAGCATATTTTGCTTAGCAACCATTTTAAAGTAATCGAATCGCAACCCGTGAATACTTATTATTGGGTAGTTCCGGTGGCTATCTGTGGTCTTCATCATCAGTTCCACTCCACCAAATGATGCTTTCCGAGAGCAAATGAACAAATTACTACAAAAAATACCCAAATCACTATAGTTGTGCCTAAAATAATTGAAAAGTTCCCTCGATTTCTCCCGGATCCCATCATCAGATCCTGACCCGATGACAATACAAAAAAGGAATTGTCCAAATCGGTCCAGCCGTCTTCGAGTAATCGGGGAACACACGAACAATAAAAAAAAAATCCGACATTAAAAATAGAGGGATTAATTATTAATTAATAACTGCATGAGACTCATCCGATGAGGGCGTTGATGGCAAAACGTTTTCGTCGTTTTGATGAAGAGGCTTGCGAGCTTGCGTGTATTGTTGCCGATTACGATATAACTTTGCTTCGTCTGTGCACTTTATTGTAATACTGCTTCTGTAAAAAAAAACAAAAAAAAAATAGAAATTTTTGCGTAACTGTTAACCCTACAACGTCGAATGTGTATTATATCGTTTTCACTTCCGGTAGGTAGATATCGCTTGCTAATGAAACGGTGAAGTGATTGGAAAGAGAAAAGCACTTGCTTTGCTAAGTTTCGAGCCAAATAATTACCTCACCAAATTCTTTGGCACGCCACATTTTGCTGACACTGTCTTCACAATATCAGCAACTAGTTGGGGATCTAAAATTTTCTTTGGGGGTCTGTTCAAAAACGCTGGAGACTGCTTGCCTGTTAGAGAGTGCGTCGCCAATACCCTAAAAGAAAATAAATTGATAGCATCTTTTACAATAACGTATTAAAGCATTGGTTATGGATTTGGATAATAAATTACCTTCGAGGGAAGATCGCTTGAAGTAATTGCCTAGTAGCGGAAGTATGCGAGTTCCAGTCAATGTCATTTATTAGTCTTGCAGGTACTTTAGCGTTGCCATTCCCAATCGGTACCTGATGGAACATGGTGATTAGTTTAGTTAGTACATTTCGTGACAAAATCCAAAATCAAAATATTTTATTTCACTTATACGCATGCAGCTCATGACACGTCAGAAGTTAGGTGCACGGTTCCAATTGGTCGTATCCTATATGAAGAAGAACCGGCAAGAAACTACACTGTTACTTTTTTTTAAAGAATTGGCTTTTAGAATGTTTTCAAATTAAGGTGTTATTAAGTATGGGAGGACAGTGTAGGCCTGTCAACAAGTACCAGGTACTTAACAAAATGGAAAATGGTCAACAAATCTACAGCCTGTTAAACCTACAATGTTCTCACATTCACAAAATATAAATGAATCTATTATACATAATTATAAACAAAAGACTATATACTTAATGTAAAATAATGAAAAGATTAGGTATATCATGGATGCATGTAAAAAAACAATTAAATTAAAGTAATTTAAATTTAAAAAAATTAAAAAAACTTTCCTGTCTTCAACCTCGTAATATGCTTTTTTAATAAGTTCAAAACCTACATCAAACGTGTCCTACTTTTAGTGTAGGTTTTGAACTTTCCATCGCTAAGTTCTGTAACCGAATTTGGTAACTTGTTATGAAAGCCGATACTGTTCATAAGAAACTAGCTATTGCCCGCGGCTTCGCCCGCGTGGATGTCGGAAAATATCCAATGGAAACGTACTACCGGGATTAAAAGTACCATATGTGTTAATCCAGGTAAAAACACATTGTTTCATATAACTATCAGGTTGGCACACAAGTAATGAGACACTTGATTTACGTTTTATATTTTTTATTATTATTACAATACAAAAAGCTTAGTCAATGATGTAATCACCAATAGCATCTAAGACTTCTTGCCAACGATCCGGCAAAGTTTGGATGCCTTTCGCCCAGAACTCTGATGGCTGTGCTTCGAAAAATTTGTTCAACTCCGCCTCTACATCCGAGAAATCATTAAATTGTTTACCCCGCAAATCTTATTCCAGGGCTCTAAAAAAATGATAGTCTGATGGGGCGAAGTCTGGGGAATAAGGTGGGTAGGGTTTCGTCTCTCAGACCAAGTTCTCCAACTGTTGGCGAACGGCAGATGCGACGTGAGGTCGAGCGTTATCGTGTAGTAAAATTACATTGACTCGTCTTCGTCGTTTCTTCTTGAGAGTAGCAGATAGTTGTGAGCTGGGTTGAATATTTGTCAGCGTTTGTAGTTTCATTGTGTAATAATCCATAAGACAGCTTGCCTTGCGCGTCCCAGAAACAGCAAAGCAGAACTTTTAAGCGGTTCTTTTGACTCAGCTTCGGTTGAGTTGGTGGCGTTTCTTCTCAAAACAGCCAAAAAGCACGATGTGTATCGTTCTCGTAATGAATCCATGATTCATCTTCAGTAACCAGATCAGATAAAAACTCCTTACGTCGGGATCGCAGCAATCAAAAGTGATTGACAGATAGCGACACGGATTGCACGACTGGCGTCTGTAAGGATGTGCGGTACCCACCGAGCCAAAACTTTTCGATACCCAAGCTCATGCAGATGGTATTCCATGGCGTGGTGACTGCAATTAAGTGCTTCCGCTAATTCACGAGTGGTAGACTGCAGTTCGCGGCGTAAATCGTCATCATTCACTGCGGGTGTTCGTCCTGAGCGTGGCTGACTTTCAAGGCTCCTGTCTCCTGATTTAAAACGGCCAAACTCCAGCTTACTTCCAGCGCCCAATGCAGTGTTGATATTGTCAGCCGCAGCCCGCATACTGTGGCCTAACAAGTACTTGTATAAGTATAGTTTTCGAACTTGTCGCTCGTCCATTTTTCTTCAAACTGACTAAACCGATCGCGAGGGCGGCTTTATATACCCCCACATCACAAGTATCTAGAATGTTCTACAACATTCTCGAAAACAATTAACTTAAAAAAGGAAATGTGTAGAGTTCTGTAGTGTCTCATTACTTTTGTGCCAACCTGATATATTGGTTTACCCGGCGCACGCCAGTAAAGTTCCCAGTCGGCAAGATTTTTCCGACATCGTCAACAATCATCGTCATATTTCAGCCAATTTACACAAAACCTTAATGAATTATACACCTAAACCTACCTCATGAATCACTCCGTCCATTGGCGAAAACCGTATAAAAATCCATTCGGGAGTTTTTGAGTTTATCGCGTTCAAATAGACAGACAGACTGACGTGGTGGGGGGACTTTGTTTAGTTAAAATTATGATGGCCACGCTCTAATAACAAATAACTTTTGACGGAGTGGACCAATTTTAATGAAATGAAGACTAAATGTTACCTCAAAATACGACCTATGATTACATTTCCAATCCCTTAAAAAGAGGTAGGTACCTAAAAAATTTAATATTTTTTGTGAATTTTAAATAAAATCAACCCCTATGTTACCCCCTTAGGATAAGAATTTTCAAAAACGCTGAACCAAATAATTGTTTGTTTCCTACCAAAAGCATAAATTTTAATTTTCATATCCGTAACTTAAGAAATGCTGGGTTTCCCATAAAACTTTCATCCCATATATCACCCTCTGTAGGATTATATTTGAGACAAAAAGTAGCCTATGTCCTTCCTCAGGATGCCATCTATCTCCTTGCCAAGTTTTATCGAAATCCGTTCTGGGGTTTAGGCATGAAAAGTTAACATACATACAGACAGACAGAGTTACGTTCGAATTTATAATGTTAAGTATCTGGATTTATAGACTTTTTATTTAATTTATTGATCAAAGGAAAAGAAAAATTTTCATATAAACTGTTCCTCTCTTTTCACCCCAAAAGAGGTTGATTTACAGTTTGGCAAAAAAGTCCTGAAACGGAACAAAAATATTTAATAATTGGCAACACTCACTCTGCCTTGTCGAGTAAGGTACATATTCTGTCATTTCTTGCAATCGGTCACTGTTTCTCGTGTTTATTTTTATTTATTTGCGTTATTGTGGTGATATTGGTGACCCATTGTGTTCATAATGAACAGATCTGTTATCCCCAGCTCCGCAAGAGCGATAATTTATAATGTGTACGTGAGATGTTTGGCAGAACTCGAGGCCGGACAAATTTTATCCGATCTCAACGATGTGTATAAAAAAACCGCTGAAATGAAAGGTAAAATGATATTTTATACATGTCATCAGATGTAATGTGTGTATTTCAAGGTGCAATATCTAGTATAAACCTTTCATACAATTATTGAAATGTACATTCACGAATTTGAGGTTATGTTTACAAAACACGTTCGGAATGCAGCGCGTTCGTATAATTTTGATACTTTTTGTTAATATTGCATTAAATCACTGAACAAAAATAACTATAGTATTTTTTAGGTAAATCCATCAGTACTATAAGGCGATCTGGGGTCTGGGTACTATAAGGTGATCTGGGATCTTGTAAAACACAAAATTGTCTCACATAATGTGGGATTAGTTGACATCAAGGTATTTTGAAATACCTAATCATTTTATTTTTAATTCATTAAAATAAATAACTGCAAATGTTATTGTTCTAGGCAGTGGCTGAACAAACGTTTCAGAGCTTTTCTTTTTTCATAAAACCCGCCAATATTCGCATTAATTGTAAAAAAAAACCTAAGCATCAAAACCGTTTTCGTCGTACTATATAGGGTTACAACATGAACTATGGTGGCGCCACCATTATTTTCACGACTTTTTGGCCAAGCTGTATAAAAAATCTTCAATCATGTGTATTATCATTAATGTTTAGATTACTTTTGACTTAATCCAGACGCGCAGTGACATTCTCCCCCAAAAACTTAATTACCCCCTTTTGCTGGTAGCTTTTTAGAGCTGTGGTTTGCTTCTTAGAGCTCGCGTACATTATAAAAGGAACCCTAGTGCAAAATTTCTCATATTATTCTATCAGTCATTCAGCACTTCAGCCGCGATTTCGTTCGCGTGGGTTTCGTACATTGCCATTTAAATGCTAATAATGCCTAGAGTTTGGCCAACGAAAGCTGACCACGAATTATTTTCAAAAGTTTTAGTATATACTTTAGGACTGTCAAATTTGTCACATTGACGTTTCGTGCTCGAGTCATCTTGTGGTTACGTGCATCATATTTTCGTTGGTTCTGTTTAAAATAATGCCGAAAACAATCAAAAGTTCGACGAAGAAGTTTCTATCTACTATGATTGACAAATATAAATACATAAAGAGATTTGAGTCAAAAATCTGCAGAGAAAATACGACGACTGGATTCAGTCATTTCACTCTTAGGTTAGTTTTTTGAATTTCTGTTATGACAACTTTTCGACTATTTAAAAAAATCGCAATATTTTTCACCGTGTATCTACTTTTCAGGAAGTATTAACAACGAGGTGACACAACTTAAAATTGTGGAAACAGTTAAGAAATTTAAAACTCGAAAAAAATTTTATGTCGACTAGTGAAACACATTATTTAGAAAATATATCCTCAATGTATTACTTCAGAAATTATAGATTTTTAACAGTTACTTGAAGGGTTTATACATTTATGATAATGTGTATGGATGGCTAAATTAAATAATATACTATCTTTGTATTTTATTATGGTTTTTTACTTTAATGACCAGAGGGCTGGCTCGTTCTTTGGCCAAAGAATTAGCATTGCCATTCAACGTGGCAATGCTGCCAGTCTTCTGGGCACGTTTCCGGATGACAGCGATGCGGACGAGTACTTCGACGCCTAAGTTTCCTTTTGTTTTGTATATTTATTTGTATAGTTAGTTAGTTCGTTAGTTAGTGGAAAAATATGTTTTAAGATTTTTATAATTTGTATTTATTAAATTATTAAGTTCTTTAATGACTGATTAGTATTTGATGTTACATACAGCTTGGCTAAAAAGTCGTGAAAATAATGGTGGCGCCACTATCGTGCATGTTGTAACCCTATATAGTACGACGAAAACGGTGTTGATACTTATGAATATTGGCGGGTTTTATGAAAAAAGAAAAGCTCTGAAACGCTTGTTCAACCACTGCCTAGAACGATAACATTTGCAGTTATTTATTTTAATGAATTAAAAATAGAATTATTAGGTATTTCAAAATACCTTAATGTCAACTAATCCCACAATATGTGAGACAATTTTATGTTTTACAAGACCCCAGATCACCTTATAGTACCAAGACCCCGGATCGCCTTATACTACTGATGGATTTACTTAAAAAATACTATAGTTATTTTTGTTCAGTGATTTATGCAATATTAACAAAAAGTATCAAAATTATACGAACGCGCTGCATTCCGAATGTGTTTTGTAAAACCTCAAATTCGTGAATGTACAGTTCAGTGATTGTATGAAAGTTTTATACTAGATATTGCACCTCGAAATACACACATTACATCTGATCACACGCATAAAATTATCATTTTACCTGTCATTTCAGCGGTTCTTATTATTAAACACACATCGTTGAGATCGGGTAAAATTGGTCCGGCCTCGAGTTCCGCCCAACATCTCACGTACACTTTATAAATTATTGCTCTTGCAGAGCTGCAGATAACAGATCTGTTCATTATGAACACAATGGGTCACCAATATCACCACAATGACGCAAATAAATAAAAATAAACACGAGAAACAGTGACCGATTACAAGAAATGGCAGAATATGTACCTTACTCGACGAGACAGAGCGAGTGTTGCCAATGATTAAATATTTTAGTTCCGTTTCAGGACTTTCTTGCCAAACTGTAATTTATTTTATTTGTTCTCTTCAGATGTAAGTGTGAAGACCCTAAGAAGAATTTAAATGGAAGGGTCTAAAAATCAAGAACAGTGGAATACTCCGGAGAAAAATCGTCCACATTCAGCAACAGTTTCCAATTTTGATAATTTTGATATTTCGGCTATATGAAACAAAATAAACGAATTTTATGGACTGAAACAACAAGTCCCAACATTGGGAAGCCTGCACAATGAACTGAAGGAAGCAATTGAATTTACGGGATGCCGTGAAACCCTTAGGAAATTTTTACACAAGAACGGGTTTGAGTTTCAAAACAATAAAAATGAACGGGCTTTACTTACAGAAAAATATGATATTGCGGCATGGAGACACAGATTCTTGAGGACAATAAATCAGTAGAGGCTAGAAAGTACACAGATTGTTTACCTTGATGAGACATATATGTACATCAGAACAATAAAGTTAAAAAATCGTGGCAAGGACTTTCAATAAGTGGTGTCACTACTGATATATCGTCAGGAAAAAGACATATTATTGTGCATGCAGAATCGGAGGAAGGGTTTGTGCCAGCTGCATTATTGGTATTCAGCACAAAATCTAAATCAGCTGACTACCATGATGATATGAATGCTACCAACTTTATGAAATGATTTGAGGAAATGTTGATACCAAATCTCACTAAACCTAGTATACTTGTGATGGAAAATGCAAGTTACCATGTGAAACAAGTAAACAAACCCCGTACTATGTCTGATTCTAAAGCTAATCTCCGAATATGGCTTCAAGAGAATAATATTCGTTTTGAAGAATATCATACCAAATGTGTTTGGTGAAAGATAATAAACCTGCAGTTGTATACGAAGCAGAAGTACTTCTAAAAAAACACAGTCATACCTACAATCACGAAATTTTATTGCTGCCACCGAATCATTGCGACCTCAATGCAATTGAGCTTGTATGGAGTCGGGCGAAGAGAAAAGAAGCAAGCAAAAATATAGGAATACCAGCGTCAGAAATGCAAAATTTAATAAAAGAATGTTTTCTATCCATAACTGCTGATGACTGGAAGAAGTACACTGAATGTACTAAATGTTGAACATCAGTACAAATTAAGGGATCGTATTGTTGGAAACGAACTTGAACGATTCATAATACATGTTGGGGACAGTAGCAGTAGCAGCGAAGAAAGCAATGAAGCTGATTTAATATTATCAGGTGTAGAGTTTTTGGAATCCGATTTCGACTATGACTCATAACCCCTATGTTTTGTTTTGATTGTATTGTGTCATCTTCATCACATCAGTGGTCTCTTTTCCATTAAATAAATGTATAGTAATAACTTTTTGTTTAATTCAACCTTTTCTGTATAAGGCTGTGCCAGGAAAGTTGAGCTGTGAACTTCAATGTGCAGAAGTTAAAAAATGCCAAGCTTGTTTCGTTTAGAGCTTAAATTTGGTACTGATAATGATCATCCTCACGGCGAAATATTGTAACGCTAACTTGCTTATCCACCATTGCGCGAATACATAATGGTGGTTTAACAGTTCCAAGTAAATATCAAGGGTAATAAGGTTATTATGGTCTAAGTATATAAATATGAAATACTGATCTAAATATCGCATAATAAATATATATATATATATAAAAAAAATATAAATATATATATATATCGCATATATAGTCTTGAATAATAAATAGTATCAACTCAGTTTAAGCCGTGTATAGCCAGGGTTGACAGCACTTGATTTTTTAAAATTCCCGCCTTTTTTCTTGGGCATCTTTCGTTGGTCAGACTCTAAGATCTTTATTATTTATTTATACATAAGTAGACATGTTGCGCCGACCCCAAATAAATTGAGATAAGGGCAGGTGAATGGTGATGAAATATTCCAACCAGGTTTCGAGTTTATAGATCAACGAAATAAGATTTTTTTTTCATAAAAACTGTATGGGGTATATATTTTTTACCCCCAAAGGGTTAATTTTTGAAAAGTCTTGTGACGTTTCCATTATTTTACTTAAAGGTTATTTATACCAATTTTCGAGTTAATCAAGCCTCGCAGTAAAGTGCTCCCCTGTAAAATTGACTACCCCTTTTCACCCCGTTAGGGGTAGGTTTTTTAAAACCCTGATACACGTTATTATTATATTTTTGGTCTTAAGTATAAATACCGAGTATCAAGTTAATCGGACCGTGCGTTAAAATTCTTCCATACAAACTTTGACATCCGTTAATCCTCCTTTAAGGGGTAGTTTAGAAAAACAAAACATGACAAACTACTTTGATAAGTATTCGTGCCAAGTTTCAAATATATTACCTATCTCAAGGAATAAGATTTTTCATTTTTTTTCGCATGTGTTTATCTTTGGGTATTTTTCCGGAGTGCCTCAAAAAAGCAGTTATTGTCCCTATATATAAATCAGGCAGTAGAGAGCAAGTAACAAATTACAGACCTATTTCTCTACTGCCTTCTATGTCTAAAATATTGGATAAAATAATAAACAAAAGGTTGTTCAAATATCTGGAGGACAAATCAATTTTGTCGGAACGACAATTTGGATTTAGACCTAAACTTTCAACTGCCGATGCCGTTCATCATCTGACTGACTATCTGGCTCAAGAACTTGACAAGGGTAACCATACAATAGGAATTTTCCTGGACCTCGCCAAGGCTTTTGTCGCAGTTCTCATTCCTATTCTGTTGCGCAAGCTTGAGACAGTGGGCATAAGAGGCATTCAGCTGAAACTCTTCAAAAGTTACTTAAAAGGCCGTACTCAGTGCGTGAAGATTGGCAGTGTTCTCAGCGCAGACCAAAAAAATACGTCATTTGAGTTTCCCCAAGGAAGTATTTTAGGGCCCACTTTGTTTCTGATATACATAAAGACCTTTGTAATCTAAAGCTAAAGCATGGCACAATAATATCTTACGCTGATGACACTGCCCTTCTTTTTTCGGCTGAATCGGAACATGATGTCTACAAGCTCGCGCAAGACGGCTTTAGTGTTGTAAATAAATGGCTTCAGCTTAACTCACTAACTCTAAATGCAGACAAGACAAATTATATAAAGTTTTCGATGCGCAAACCAACTTCTAATATTCCTTCAACGTTGTATGCTCATTGCTGCACAGTACTTGCAGATTGCCCGTTTATATGTCCCTAATAAGTCTAATAAAATTAAATACTTGGGTGTTATAATTGATGAAACCCTAACGTTCAAACAACATATGGAAGCTCTAAATAGTAGCATTTGTAAGCTAATATATGTACGTATTCAAAAAGCTACGATATATTGCAGACCCAATAATAATTATTACGTACTTTGCTCTATGTCAGTCAATTTTGACGTACTGCATTACCTCATGGGGTGCATGTAAAACTTTATTACTACCCATCGAAAAAGCGCAAAGAGCGATTCTCAAGGTGTCTACTTGCCGCCCTTTCCTCTTTCCCACTAACCTGCATCCTAATTGCGTAACACACTATCAATCGGAATCTGAATCATTTTGAAGCAAATTGCTAATCCATTGCTTCATAAGTTCGAAAAATTAGTCTACTCAACACGTAAATAACGCAATGAATGTTGTTGAATTGTCAAAATGAAACCGATTCCAATTGATAATGTATTACGCAATTGCCCCGCTGCTCTATAAATCTTGTGAAGTGCTAACAGGTTCGACAATTATTCATAATGAGCATTGTACTAAAACAACACGCAGCCCTTCGCTACAGCACTGAATTTACTAAAAAGAGACTGAAAGACATTGTTTGCGTCACAAATAGTACAAGACATGCTTTCACAGCCTTTCATGTTTTCCTTGGACCATTACTCTATAACACACTAAATGCAAAAGCAAACATCTATTCCCTAAATTATGCAAATTGCAAGAAAATTCTCAAGGTAGCTCTTCAAAGTTTGTCCTATGAAGATAGAGAGAAGTTGTTAGTAGTATTGAAATAGTGTTTGGTGCACTATTTATTTTTAATTAGTTTGATAAGTTAGTATGATAAGATTTTAGAAACTAAGATTTTACACCTTACTTACATACCTATTAGATGACTATTTTATTTTGTAAAATTACAGTGATTATCTCTTAATATTTTTACCTCCTCTCGCCTGAAACACAGGATGCCCTAGTTCAGGCAAATAACACTAGTGAACTTGACATAGATTTAAGCAAAATTGTATTTTCTGTTTTACTTTATAACTTGAATAAATATATTATATTATATCTAATATACAAAAAAAAAATCCCCCCTTTCCACCCCCTTAAAGGTCGAATTACCAAAAACACCTTCTTAGTGCTCCCCTACATTATAAAAGGAAGCCGTGTGCAAAATTTCACGTTCCTAGACCCAGTAGTTTCGGCTGTGCGTTGATATGTCAGTCAGTCAGTCATTCAGTCAGTCAATCAGTTTCTCCTTTTATACATATGTATCGATGACTTGCGTGTTTTAGTTAGGTAATCTAAATTTGGGTATCACAATTTCATGTTTACTACGTGTAGTTTTTGCGAACACAAAATAACAACGTTATCTATCAACCAACCAAGTGCAAGATTCCTCTGAATTATTGTAACTGGGGATACAAAATTGAATACTGCGACCATGCACACTAATCCTTTGTTGAATGATTATTATCAATAGAAATATAAAAATCTATGTTATTAATCAACAAAAAGTTAAAGTAAACGAGTCTTGAAGGTCACTCTACACAATAAATCCATCGTTATGAATCTGTAGACCTCGCTGTCCAAGAATACTTGAATATGAAATGCAAAATAAATAAAAAATGGTTACCAGATCAACATCATTCACAGTCTCGATATTATTCGTAGTCTGTGCTGACATCCTGCGAACCCGTAACTCGTTAGGGTTGCATTTATCTTCCATTTTAACAATCGAACTATTCACTTGTTCTTGTTCCTTCCCCCCATTATCTTCTGTTACTTCTTCTGCACCAACTTCATCAACAAACTCCGGGGATAAAAGGTTGACTTGTTGCATGTACTCGGTATTATTTGGTTCCATCCATGAGTCACCCACATTCTGTTCGATATATGAAACTTCGTCATTATGCTCTGATTCTGACATCGAAGTTGAACCATTCGAGTTCACATTTGCTTGGGTTATCAAAGATTGGAATCTTCTGTAAAGATTTTTGAGGACTGCTTCCATCTCTTCGATTTTAGATGCAGGCGGAGTTAAAAATGTTTCCTCTGTCTGTGTTGCTTGGTCGAAATATAGAATTATGTTTTCCAGAGTGCTGCTGCTAGGCAGTGGTGTGCTACTGATTATAGATCGCCGTATTGAATTATTTGCTTTCAACGAACCACGAACTTCTTTGCTGGTTGATTCTTTACGATTGTACTGAGGAGTATATTTCGGTGTAGAGTTGCTGAAGTTGCGAATCTTGCTACGTTCAGCTTTAATATTAGGCTGAAAACATTTAAACATATCTTTGCTTGACTGCGTGTCTAGTGGTCGCAAGCGCTACTGCTGAGCAGGAGGTCCTAGGTTCGATTCACGGGTCGGGCAGTGTTGCTACTGGATTTTTCCATTTGAAATTTCTCAGTAGCAGCCCGGAGTCTGGATTTGTGCCCGGTTGATGGCAATAGGCTCGTCCCCTTTTACATGAGACTAAAACATAACTGGCGATGTACTATCGGTGGTGGTAGGTGTACTATCGGTGCACCTCTGCATACAGGCGTTATGTGTTATGTTATATTTTTACTTATTAATTGAATAAGTAAAAGATGTAATAGAAAACGGGGCAACGGTTGTCAACAAGAATCAAAAGCTACCTCTGAATCGCTGTCACTGTCGCTATTTTGAGCCACCACCACATGAGGCAAAGGGCTGTGACTGCTCGATGGTTGTGGGGCGTTAAACTGAAAATGGATAACATTAATTGTCTTTAAAACAACGGCAAAGAAAGTTACGATGACTGGACATTTATCCATCCAAACTTTAAACATTTGCAGACGGAGAAATGAGGTACAAAAATGGGTTTCACAATTAGTATTGTTTTCTACCTGCGGCTTTAAACTTTGAGTCACGAACGCCGGAAAATACCACGAAACCATAAAATTAATACGAACGATCAAAAAAAATCTTTCGGGATGCGGCGGATTTGTCAGGCGGCTAATTACTTTACTTTTCTTATTACTTTCCTTATTAGTCTTTGTTTTGAAATTTTACGCGAAATAATGGGAAATTACATTGTCACTTAAGGTGAAAGCGCCAGGGTAGAACGCGAAATTCAAATTTTCTTACGTTTTTTTGCACTTTGCAGGTCAGCATTAGGTTGTATGTTGATTAAAATATGATTCGCGACCGTAACACATATGTATTTATATAATTATAATCATTTCAGTCATCAATACAACTCTCTAAGACCAAGTAACTCTATTGAATGACTATTTCATGAAATCTTAACATTTAATGATTATGATTCTGTAAGTACATATTTTTTACGGTCGCGAATCATACTTTAATCAACATACACCCAGAAAATGAGTTGCAAATTACAAAAATCGTAAGAAAACTTGAATTTCGCGGGCTACCTTAGCGCTTCCCCCTTTTTTTTTTTTTTTTTTTTTTTTGTGGATGGGAAATCATCAAATGACTTCTCCCGCTCTGGGTGGAGCGGGAGGGCGTGTCAGACTTTTACTGACTAAAACCCACCCGTGTTCCTTCTGTTGCCTGTGCCGGGGCCACGGTAACTCTTTCGAACATCCCGCAACCCTAGCTGAGCGCTTCCCCCTTAACCGCAGATTTAGAAATACGTTGTCTTATTCTTGTAGTCGTTATTGTTGGTGACTAATACATATTTTAGCTTAGCCTTCGCCTTATTTTAATTCTCTCATGAGGAGTGGAATGGTAGGTACTAACTCCAAGCCCCGTCCATGATCAGCCTAGCATTACACGGTGAGGTGTGGCTATGTGAGGATCATCATAGCCAGTGATCGGAATAGGTAGTGCCAATTTGCCTAAGCTTCGAGGAAGAAAGTAACATAGAGTGGATACTACCTCCTCTAAAATCTCGGAATAATTTTAATGACGTTTAATTAAATCCCGGGATTTAATAACCACGAATTATTTATTGGACTTTATTTGTAGTTACAAATGATTGATTGGAAAAATCATAACATTTTTTAGGGTTACACACACACACACACACATTTATATATGTACCTATTTTTTATGGTGTACATAGTAAAGAGTATTCAATCTATCTATAAATATAAATTCATCATTATCATCATTCGTCATTAAAATTATTCCGGGATTTTAGGAGGTATTATCCACTCTATGTTACTTCCTTCCTCAAAGTTTAGGCAAATTAGCACTACCTATTCCGATCACAGATCATAACTAGACTACTAAACAGGGTTCTTATTATTACTTACCGAATTCTCCGATTTCATTTCCTTTATCGTCCGCATACAAAGTTGCAGGACATTCTTAACCTGTTGATCCTGACGCTCCAGGATCTCTCTCTGTTCCTTGATATATCTTTTGCTCTCTGTAATTAAAAAAAGTAGTTTTTTACATTCGGTCGGGAATCTATTTATATCTATACAAATAAATAAAATTGAAGTGTCTAATTGTAAAGTCAAAATAACAACTTTTTACTAGAAGTATAAGAAAGTATAACGGTACTTGTAACAAATAAAGCAATTTTTACCATTTTTGTCTGTCTGTCTGTCTGTTTGTTCCGGCTAATCTCCGAAACGGCTGGACCGATTTTGATAGGATTTTCACTGGCTGATAGCTGAAGTTACGGCGGGTAACAAAGGCTACTATTATTTTATAAAAATAAATAGGGTTCCGCGAAAAACAATAAAACCCATGAAATTATGAACAAAAAGTCTGATTTGAAAAATTCTTTTTGCATTTGGTAGCCCAATTCTCGAGGATAGTAATACGCTATTTAACATTTCGCTACGACTCTTAGGAGCCGAGCAAAAAGAAAAAAGTCGGAAAGAATACTAAGCGAAAATGAAGTAATAGCGCGGGTGGGCGATTCAACGCGACGGTTGGCGACGGGTCAGGAGACGAGGGAGTTTTATTAAAATGTGGCTGTTATTTTAGTATTTTGTGTATCTTAAGACTTCCACGCGAAGTCGCGAGGCACAGCTAGTACTTAAATAAAATTGAAGTATCTGTTTGTAATGTCAATATAACAACGTTTTATTAAATGCATAAGAAAGTATAAACGGTATATTATAACAAAAAATGCAATTTTTGACATTATTGTCTGTCTGTCTGTTTGTTCCGGATAATCTCCGAAACAGCTGGACCGATTTTGACGGGACTTTCACTGGTAGATAGCTGACGTTACGGCGTATAACGTAAGCTACGTTTATGTTAGAAAAATATTTCAGGTTCCGCACAAAAAAATTAAAACCCATGAAATTATGAACAAAAGTCGGATTTGAAAAATTCTTTTTGCATTTGGTAGCCCAATTGTCGAGGATAGTTATAGGCTATTTAACATCACGCTACGACTCTCAGGAGCCGAGCAAAAAGAACAAAGTCAGAAAGAACACAAAGCGAAAACAAAGTAATAGCGCGGGCGGGCGATGCAAAGCGACGGACGAGGGAGTTTTATTAAAATAACATAACATCATAACATCACGCCTTGTTTCCCCGAAAGGCTAGGCAGAGGTGTAACCTATTATAGTAACACACAGTTTTATTGAAATGTGGCTGTTATTTTAGTATATTGGGTACCTTACGACATCCACGCGAACAAAGTCGACGGGGCACAGCTAGTCAATCATAATCGTTGTAGGGATGGAGGGAAATCACACGTTAAGTCCACATTTCAATTTGACAATTTCAACCTTATGATTAGCGTCATAGAAATGGATTTGCCTTTGAACTGTACAACTGGCAAAGTAAACGAGATTTGTAACAACTGAATCAAGGCTTTATGTCTCTTTTCTTAAGTACGAAATTGGATGGGTCTGCAAAAATTACCGTTACGATATTCAGGAATGAAAATAATTATTCACAGTCAGTACAAAGTTAAGGACACTGTAGGAAACTTAATATGTAGGTACTACATACATAAATACACAAAAGGAACTTGATCTAAAACCTACCTGATATGCGCAAAATCTTTGCTCGGCGAGGATTTTCATGTTTCACACGCATGAAAATCAAATTCCCAGGATGCAAGTCTGTTTCATCGTACGCCAATGTGTCCACGTTCACCACACCATACGAAGGGAACACATTACTCTCATCCACCCACTCAACAAGGAGCCAAACCCTTGAAGCCATAGCACACAGATTTACTGTAGGT
The DNA here is from genome assembly GCA_947568875.1 of Fissipunctia ypsillon. Classification (NCBI taxonomy): domain Eukaryota; kingdom Metazoa; phylum Arthropoda; class Insecta; order Lepidoptera; family Noctuidae; genus Fissipunctia; species Fissipunctia ypsillon. Next base: position 15,535,669 of record OX387660.1, on the reverse strand, counting down.
ACCTACGTCACGATGTTCAAAACACAACTGAAACCTTCCTGGGGTTTATGGTTTATATTGCACACCACTCAGGTACAAAAACGACAATACAAAAGCGTAGAATTATTTTACCCTAACGTTTGTAGACGCACGGTTGTAATAGGACCCTACCTCCCCAATGTGTCAGCAAAAAATGCTAACAGAATGAATAACAGAAACTTTCAATAGACAAGTGACATTGCAAAGACTACAATAATAATATCGACATAGTCGATGGTGTTTATTCTCCAGTTTCACCGTTAGTTCGAATTCGGAATTTAATTTTATGTGAAATCAAATATTTTGAATTTGAATTTGACTACTGAATCATAGATTCATAGAGTTTGCGGATTTGCCGAGCGAAATTACAACAATTGTTTGAATTTTTCTGCAACAATTTGCGCGCGCTAGTGCGATAACTACCTCTTTATTTAGATAATAATATCATTGGTATATTAAGTATCTTTCGACTTCCACGCGAACGAAATCGTGGGGCACAGTTAGTGTTATAATAAAATTTTAAGATGAAGACGCGATGGGTATCGATATTTATTAGCTAGACAATTTAAAATAACCCTGTATTATGTGTAGCAGTGATCCTCAGCCTGCGGGACTTAAAGAGTTGCGATCTCATAACTTATCAATGGCTAGTGGAGCTACTGTAAACAATTTATGAGACCAAAACAAAAGCTTGTAGGTACAGGTAAGCACAAACAGACCATGAGCCAACTTATTGGAATGAAGAAAAAAACGGAAACGGATTACTGTTCCGAGAAATGAGTAAGTAGATAAAGTACTTAGTAGAAATAACAGAGCAATATACAATACTAGCTTCTGCCCGCGGCTGCGCCCGCGTGGATGTCTGAAATTATCCCACGGGAACTTGCTACCGAGATAAAAGGTAGGTATCCTATGTCCTTACCCAGGTCATGGTCTATCCGTACCTACTTATACTTATCAAGTTATCATCCATCCAAATCCATTCAAAGGTAACAGACAGACAGACAGATAATAAAAGCAATTTTTTTTTTTTTAATAAAACAGGCTTTTATTATTCTAAATGTATAACTTAAAAATAATTATTATTATTGTTTTTAATATTATCACTATTAATTTGAAATACTCTAGCGCCGCGCGCCGCCATTGACCATGTAAGTATGTAATACCTCTGGAGGCAAAAGTCCTCGCGCACATCTGGGAGTGGCGCGAGGAGGCAGGACGCCGGGGCGTAACTCCGTTGCCGCGAGAAATCGCGGCACGGCGGACAGAGCTCCGGCAGGATCTCATGGCGGCATGGAGAGTGCGATTGTCGCAACCCAGCGCTGGGCACGCCACAATTGCGGCGATAAGTCCCCTCTTTGAGGAGTGGCTGGAGAGGCGCCACGGCGTCCTCACCTTCCGCCTGACGCAGGTCCTCACCGGACACGGGTGCTTCGGGAGGTACCTGTTCCGGATAAGGCGGGAGGAAACGCCCGGGTGTCGCCACTGTGTGGATCGCCCGGAGGACACGGTGGAGCATACGGTGGAAGTCTGCCCGGCTTGGGCGGGGCACCGCCGTGTCCTCGCGGAAGCGATCGGCGGCGGCGATCTCTCGCGTCCGGCCCTGGTCCAGGCCATGGTACGGAGCGAGAGTGCATGGGAAGCCATTACCTCCTTCTGCGAAGCAGTAATGCTCGTGAAGGAGGAGGCGGGACGCGTGAGGGAGAGGCAAGCTTTGCACCCTCACGCCCCTAGTCGCCGCAGGAGACGCCCTGGGCGTCGGGAATCGGCAGCCGATTCCCGGCCACCGTAGGCGCGGGCTTGCGGACGGCGAGCAATGGGTAGCTCGCCGTCCGGTAAGGACCAGGCCCGAGTCGACGGCGCGTCGTGTTCCACGCGCGCCTCAAAGAGATGTCAGCACTATTGACGGGGTCCGCTAGGGCCGATGCCAGCTAGGGTTGCGGGATGTTCGAAAGAGTTACCGTGGCCCCGGCACAGGCAACAGAAGGAACACGGGTGGGTTTTAGTCAGTAAAAGTCTGACACGCCCTCCCGCTCCGCCCAGAGCGGGAGAAGTCATTTGATGATTTCCCATCCACAAAAAAAAAAAAAAAAAAAAAGTATGTAATACCTACTTATTTGTTAAGTTAGTTTATAACTTCAAATTCATTGTTCAAATTGTAACAAGTTTTAAGCGGGTAGATGGATTTTAATGATTTTTAAATACCAATATAAATATTACCTCAAGATACGGACTCTGAATAGATTTTCAATTCCATAAATCTCAATAATTATGTGAATTTTAAAATAAAAAAGGGATGATTTTACAAAAACGCTGAAACACGCAGAGTTATAATGTAATGGAAACACGTATTTTTTTATTTCTTAGCAAAAGCCCTAACTTATGAAATGCTAAGTTTCTTATACAAACTTTCATCCCCTATAGGATTATTTTTGAGACAAAAGTAGCCTATGTCCTTCCCCAGGATGCCATCTATCTTATTGCCAAATTTTATCGAAATCCGTTCAGTGTTTTAGGCGTGAAAAGGTAAAGGGTCCCCGAAACGATCAATTGCAAATATTGTCAATCGCATTTGGTAGACGATCAATTTGCGCATCATTGTATATCAATCTCGTTGACAATTGCAATTGATGGTTTCGGGGACCCTTTACAGACAGACAGACAGGCAACGTACGCACGGACGCGAAAATAACGCGGCGGGATTTTATCGCGCACTGAATTTTCAACTCTCGGTGTTGAGGTGTGTGACTGACATTGGCAAAATTTATTTTGATAACACAAAAAATTAGTCGCTAATTAGTCGAAATTTGTCGCCAAATATCAGAATTTGTCGGTCACTGGTTCAAAAGTTACAAAGGTTTATAGAAGGCCGATCTGGGGAGTATCTCCCCAGCTTGGCCCAATTTGAATCTCAAAAGCTAGGAGACCTAGCGAAGATCTGTTTTCTCCCAAATTTTGTCGCTTATTAGTTGCAATTTTTGGCCTAGTCACAGATTTAGTCGGGGTGTAATTAAAAATATATTAAAGAATTCAATTTACATTGGTAAAAGCAAGTATGGACGCCAGCACATCAAGCTACTACAATCTGTCAAATTTCTTTAATAGATTTTCGACTTTATCGCTAAAGCATTAGGTTCAAGGTAGATTGGGAAAATTTTACAATTTCGGATAGCTTGACCTGCTGGCGTCTCGTCTGTACAAAATACTTTAAGTAGTTTCTAAACAGTATCTATAATGTCATATGGTGGAATGTTTGTTTCGAAATATACAATGTCGCCCATGGGCATGTGACCGCCCGTAATTTTCTGAAATATTCATGAAAAAATGTCGAAAATAAACTTAAAGATAAAAGAGAGAAAAGATAAAGGTCTATCTACATATAATATTTTTCATGTTATTCAAATTTTTATTTTTTTTAAGTAGAGACAAACTACTTAAAAATTTGAATAACATGAGTTTTACCTCGAATTTAATTACAGTTAGGTATCAATAATGTTCTGTGAATTTGTAGCTGTTATGTATTAAATTACAAATAATGATTAAAAAAGTCACTCTATGGGAAAATTTATGGACTTTCACTAGTTTTTTTAAAAATAAATACACAATTTTTTACCAAAAAAATTACTTCTCCGGTTTTTTTTCGTAGTCGATATTTTTATTAAAAATGTTATTTAATCTGTTAAAATAACTCATAAGCTTTTAGAAATAATAAACAGAATCTAAATCGACCCATAAACTTCGGAGATGTGTCAAAAAATAGGAAGCAAATCTACAAACTCTACTTAAAAAAATTTAAATTGAATAACATGAAACATGTTATAGATAGACCCCCCTTTTAAAGTTTATTTACGACATTTTTTCATGAATATTCAGAAAATTACGGGCGGTCACATGCCCACGGGCGACATTGTATATATAAAGTTATTCTATAATATGAACCCACCAAAGGAAAGCTGTATTCATTACCTATAAAAAGATCTACAATAAATATATGTAATTATTTATCGAACAAAATATGCACTTTGTTTGTTTTGCTATGACAATTTAAAAGCACTGACAAGCAGACCAAATGTCTTGGAACATCCACTGCGCAGCGCAGTGGATATTCCAAGGTATTTGCGCAGTCGTTCGTCAAAGTGGTAGCTAGGTACCATCATAGGTAAAAAGGCAGGCGCCAATTTGCAATGCTCTGAGGATAAAAGGAGGAAAAGTAACCAGGTTACCACCAAGTGGGTACGTAAATGCGGGCTTTTGCTGCATTTCATACACTAGTTTTAAACCAAATCTAAGCCAAGGTTTATCCATTTGCGGAAAACATAAACACAGGGATAAGTAAGGTCTCGTCTTTTGCTACCTACATGGTGCAGTCATGTGCCAATGTGCCTCCCTTTCAACCTCGGCTCTAACTAATAGAACGACTTATACCTTCTTTCTAGATGATCAACATAACAAATGGTAACCCAAAAAACAAAAAAAAAACAAAATAATATTGATAACAGGAGGGTCACATGCTCGCGAATGGGTCTCAGTAACATCAGCGCTGTACATACTAAATAATATCGTCACCAAGTTTGATACACAGCGGAGTTATATCAAAAATAATAATTGGTAAGTTGTAACCTATGTAACTTATAATAATTCTGTTTCATGCTTATGGCACTACCCTGGTTATTTCTAATCACTTAGCCAGAGCGGCCAGCCAACCTGTAGCCCAGGCCCCTTTTTACGTAAATTCCCCGAAGGCAGAAGACTATATAAGTAGTACGGCGGCCGTACTAAAGTCCTCTGTCTGTAGATAATGTAGGTACTTCGAAAACTGCCCCTATCTACTGATGCGAAATAAAAGCTCTGTCATAGTCAAATCAATTGTTACAATTTCCAAATACAAATACGACTAAGTACTAGTCGACCATCGAAGCAGTTAGGTATATTATTCCTTGTCGTCAAGGGGAAGAAATGACAAAAACATAATTCAAGTATGTAGGTAGGTACTACATCACTTTTAATATACCTATTGGTTACCTACAGGTTAATAATTCCAGTATGGAACCCAGATGGATACGAGTACACGCACACGGTTGACCGGCTGTGGCGTTAGAATCGGAGCAACTTTACGCGCTGCAAGGGAGTGGATATCCACTTGAGAGAAATCTGTGTTGTATATTCGAGCAATACGGATCAATACACAGTTTTTGGCGTAATTAGTCAAGTGCCAAGGCACGTGTAACATCGTAGTGTGACGAGTGCGCCGTAGGGGAGTGTTAAAGGTTACCTGTGCGACCAACTCCGAGCAATCGAGGCGTCCATTAAGTATGTCATAAAGCAAACACATATCCATAACTGCGCCTTTCAACGAGTGTTAGCAGACCATGTGTTCGACAACTATTTTCATGTGCCATGGGAGGTTTACGGAGGCGATAGTTAAAATGGTTAATAAATTTCCATTGAACCCGTTCTAGTTGGTTCTTATAAATAATGTATTGGGGGGACCAGACTGGGCACGCATACTCTAAGACGCTGCGCACATATGCAAAATACACTGATTTAAGAGCGTCTAAATACCTTGCATGACCTAATAACAAAGCCTAAGTTCCTATAAGCTTTTGTGCTAACAAAGTCTATGTGATCTGAGAATGTTAATTTATTGTCGAACATAACATTTAATTATAATATTTAAAATCGTCATAATAATTCAAAATAATAAATGATGTCGACATGTGGGACGTGGAGTCTGCAATCATTGTACCGATAATTGTTACGGTTAATGGCCTAATAGCGGAGAGCCTCGACCAACACCTCAGGAGGCTCTCATTGCGCGGCTGGGTCAAGGGCTTGATCCAGAAAGCAGTAGGTACTCCTGGACACGGCACGCATAGTTAGGAGGTTCCTCTCTCTAGAGCCCTGACCGCCGCGCCGGCACCTTGGACCCTGTTCCTGATCGGATGACTATTTTTTATATTTTTAAATGTTTTTTTTTTGTTTTTATAAAAATATTAAAAAAAAAAAATAATATGTACAGAAAATGAAATAAAGAATAAAATAATAATAAAAAATAATTCAATTTTTTTTTTCATTATAATTTTAATTTTATTTCTGTTTTTAAATGTTATTTTATTGTATATACATATATGGGTCTTACCTGAATTAAATGAATTAATAATAATAACCCACCGCCGTATCTCTACGTTGACGTCGTGTTGGGGCTTGCGCGTCTGTGCCGGTAGAGTTTAATTTGCCGAAAGACCAAGAGAGATGCAGAAACCTGCAGGGCAGCATGTGCCGAGCTGTTGGGCAGTAGCAACCCCACGGATCCTATCCCCTCGGAGAAGTCTTGTCCCTCATCTCTGGCTTGCCTTTATTGACCGGCCATAGTGAACACTGACGAGGAACAGAGCTCCCACCTCATTCTGGCCTTTATTGGCCGGCTTGAGTGGAGATTCGCAAGAGCAAAAGTGCTCGGAGGAAGGAAGTATTCCAGTAAGATGCTGGTAGGGATCTTGACCGTACTTCTGGGATTGTCCTGATAGCCGTGGAATACCTCTCCACTTCTCATAAGCACCTCAGGACATGTTGCCCCCTTGTCGCTACGACACTATGTGCTAGCGACCGTTTTCGGGGGCCCATTATTGAGTGTGCAAGTCGCCCCTTGCCATTTTATCCATGTATTTATAAAACATTGATCAGGCAGGGGCCATAGTCCTTCCATAGTTCTAGGTAACCAGTCCACTTTAGCCATTCAAACCCATAGTCAAATATCTTTGTTTTCATATCCTGCAATAGTCCTACACTAACCAGGGGTTGTCCTTGGGTGCACCTGCATAGTGCACACAGGGATAATCGTCGGTTGGTGCGTCATATAATTAAAAACGTCTAACGGGCCTCTGCGAGTTGGCTTCGGCCCCTCGTACGCCTTCCAAAGGTCCGGGACCCCAGGGTCCCGAGATATGTTAGACTTCAAAATAATAATGACTCCAAAATCTCGAACTATTTTGACTTTACCAGTGACAATTACATTACATTTATATGAGTAAACAATAGGTTTTTTTTTACGTGTGTAACTAGTACATTGACACTTTAAGACGTTTACTGTGATGTTGTATTTAATGTAATAATTATTTAAGTTATTAAGATCCTCTTGAAGAGCCTTACAGTCATCGAGTGATCTTATTTTATAAAATATTTTTTTGTCATCAGCATACATTATGTGTTCAGTGTTCAAAAGAATTGTAAAAGATTGTAAAAGAGAAGCCTCAAATTGGAACCTGCGGAACACCGCTAGGGGTTTCAATAAAGTTAGAACGGTATCATCCTATTACTACAGCTTGTGATCTTTTAAATAAATATGATTGGACTCAACGTAAAAGATCGCCGCGTATACTCAGTCTGTATAACTTGTTGAGCAGGATGACATGATCGACACGATCAAAAGCTTTTTTAAAATCCGTGTAAATCACGTCAACCTGCCCTTCGCCATCTGTATTCTCAGCGAAAAAATTTGAAAAGCTAGCCAAATTCGATATAGTCGACAGTTTTTTCAAGAAACCGTGCTGTTTATAAGAAATGCCTCTGAGGATGTATGGATAGATAGCATTCTAAACTAGTTTCTCAAATACTTTGCCTATTGTATTCAGTATCGAAATGCCCCTATAATTTCCTATTATTATTTGCGAACCCTTTTTATGTATTGGAACAATAAATGCTTTCTTCCATTCATTTGGAAAAGTGCCTTCTTTTAAAGAAAGATTAAAAATATAACTAATTGGAGGTGCTAAAGACTTTGCGCAATTCTTCCAAAATACTAGAGGCATTCCGTCGCAACCAGCACCCTTGATGACGTTTAAAGCATTCAATGACTTCTCCACGGTTAACGAAGTAAATTGTAAATTGGATATGATGTCAGAACAATGATCTTTTTCATCCTCGTTCATTGAACTAACAAGGATATAGACAGAAGGTTCACCAAAAACGTCGTGGAAAAGTCATTGAAAGCCCCACAAATTTCCTGTCCTTCTGAGTATTTAACGTTGTTGTGGGACAACATTTTTGAATAATTCGAACTTCCACGCATGGTCTTTATACTATAAAGGGTGTCTCAGTAAGAGTGCACTTTTTCATTTTAAAATAAAAACAAGTATTTTATGACAGAGTTGTGATATTTTTATTGTATTGTAAAGCAGACATGTTCCGATTAAATATGGAATAAAATATCCGGCAAATGACCCCCACGGCTCCGATGACAGGCCATTACTCTTTTCATGAAATTTTCCATGACTTTTGCACAGAGATGTGGCTGTATCTCACCGATGATGCGTTGGATTTCCGATTTGAGCTCAGGAATTGTTTCGGGTTTATTTGCATAAACCCGAGATTTCACAATACCCCAAAGAAAAAAATCGCACGGCGTTAAATCTCACGATCTTGGTGGCCAGTTGACATCAGAATTTCGTGAGATAATGTGTTCTGGAAATCGTTGCTGCAATAAGTCGATTGTTTTATGCGCAGTGTGGCAGGTTGCGCCGTCCTGCTGAAACCACATGTTGTCCAGATTCATGCCGTCCAGTTGAGGCCACAAGAAGTCCGTTATCATATTCCTGTAACGAATGCCGTTCACCGTTGTAATGAGTTTTCACAATTATAACGCGTTGTTCTTTCGAAAAGCGCTCCATTTTTAATAATCGGAATAAACAGAGGTGACAGCTGTCAAATTTCAGAGTTGCCACTTGCATGAAAAAAAAAAAATTCCAATTTTAAAAAGTGCACTCTTACTGAGACACCCTTTAGGTCCAAAAATTTTTTGATCATTTTTCAGACTGCGTTCCGTCTCTTGCAAGTGTTTATTGTAACAAGCCGAACCTGTCGTTGCCTATCCCGTAACAGTGCGAATTCGTCCTAGTCGAGCAAGTTTCCAAAACGTTTCCAACGCGAGTGTGCCTTACTTTTTTCTTTACAAACAGGATATCTACGTGCGCCTGACCTTCGATTAAATGGCACATACTTATCGATCCCTGTTTGAATCGATTTGTAAAAGCAGTGGACGGCATCATTTGTTGAAGTCATGTCTAGAACTGAGTGCCAGTCAATCTTAGCAAAGTAATTATTTAACATACTGAAATCGGTTTGGCGGTAATTATTTCTATATAGGTGTAGCCAACTCACGAAGCGGGGAAACTGCAGGGGCAGATACTTCGATAGTCAATACTGGATGAGATAGGTCAGTCTTCGTAAGGGGTGATATCTTCTAAACTGAGACCCGACTAAATCTGTGATTTGGCGAAAAATTGCGACTAATTAGCGACAAAATTTGGGAGAAGACAGATCTTCGCTAGGTGCCCTAGTTTTTGAGATATACCTAAATGTGGCCAAGCTGGGAAGGTTGTCCCCAGGTCGGCCACCTAGAATCGCTTATAACTTTTGAACTTACCACCGACAGATTCTGATATTTGGCGACTGATTCTGACTAATTAGCGAAAAAATTTGGGAGACAACAGATCTTCGCTAGGTGCCCTAGCTTTTGAGATTCAAATTAGGCCAAGCTGGGGAGATGCTCCCCAGATCGGCCACTTAGACCCTTATAACTTTTGAACCAGTGACCGACAAATTCTGATATTTGGCGACAAATTTCGACTAATTAGCGACTAATTTTTCGTGTTATCAAAATTAAAATCCCTGATGGTGGATATGCCAGTATCAGTCACACGGTGTTGAGCCGAGCATTGAGAATCCAGCAAAGTATTCCAACGAGTGAAAAAAAACCATAAAATCCCGCCGCGTTGTTTTCGTCCGTGCGTACGTCGGCTTATCTCTCGATTTTTTATTATGGATGTCCGGTTTCGGACTGTAAAAACTTAAAGGGAACAATATCTCTTAAACCAATTGTCATAGAGTCGAGTTCTTGGTATCATTATTTAGGTAAACTTAACATCTGTTAGACGCGTAGAAAAAAGGGTTTTTCCCAGGGGTGAATTTTGTAATAACCTTGATAAATTAAGAAATTATGAAATTGCTCAATACAAACAACATTTATTTCAATATGATGCTGAATTTATTGTTAATAATTATTTAACCCATTGTTAATTTAACTTTGCAGTTGGTAAAAGTTTTTTTGACGATAATTTGGTATAAAATTCCAAAGTTACAGTACCTACTTTTAGTGTGCACGCTTCAAAAAAGGCGATCAAAACAAAAATGGCTCAGGGCCACATGTTGGATTCCGACCCCACCATGTAGAATAATATTATTGATAAAATAGAGCAAACTACCACCCCCTTTAAGTTTGTACACACGGCTACATATCAAGTAAACGTTCCAGTAAAAGCTGAGCTCTCATCTCAATGTACGGAAATCCTATAAAATGCGAGATCAACTTATACTGGAAAATTACCGTGTTAATTGCTGTGTGTACGGCTACATAAATTGAGCTACACATTTCCACCTCCAGGTAGGCAGTAAAGGCAGGCACGAATATTTTTAAAATTACTGTCATTGTTATTCCGATTTTACAACCAAGGACCCGATATGTCCAACAAAAGCTAAGTTTTCACAGGTACCAAACCTTGAATATTTCTGGGCGTCCAAGCCAAAAAGGTCCAGTAGTGGGATATTGAGTTAAGAGCAGATTCGGTATCTAGAATAGTCAATTGATAATTTAAAAAATGTTCAAAAACTGGCACTTTTTTTTTTATCAGACATTTGAAGTTGAAACTGAAAAAACTTGATTTGAGCAAATGCACTTTCAAAGTTTGATTTTTGGTACAACTTAGTATTTTTTCTGATGTTTCTAAGTACATTTTCTGGTATCACCATGAAACTCACGCAATACCGCAGTCTTAAGGATGATTTATACTAGACCGTGCCGGGCGCGAGCCGTGCCAAACTTCACGAACATTTTATATGAAGCAGTCTGGCTACTACGTGCAGCCTCCGTGTCCCGTCCGAGTCTTGGTCCCTACAAATTGAGCAGACACGGACACGGCACGGTCTAGTATAAATCATCCCTTACTTGTAGACAATAAGTATAAGTTCGGGAGAAATTTTAAAGAGATATACTTTTACTGGGTACCTGAGTGGAGCTTAGCCAGCGTGCTTTTATTTTATGACCCATTGAACAAGAAGCTACATAAAATAGGATAATTGCCAAACTTTCGTCAGTGTTGGTTGTGTTTAAGTTGGGTGTGGTTGTTGCTCTCATCTCTAGTCAATCAGTTGTTTTGGCGTAGGTGCTGTGCGAGTGAACTGCTGTGAACTAAATCAAATAGCGCGTGAGTTTGTTTGATTATTCTTAAATTAAATGTTTTCAAGTAGTCAGCCATTCTTACTTCTTTTTACCCGACTGCGGCGAAGCCAAAAAGGAGGGTTTTATGTGGTTGACCTGTATGTATGTATGATCTAGTTACAACATCATACATACATACAGGTCACCGGACATAATATACTACATTATGGATATTATGTTCGTTCCTATGTTCCCTCGTAACTAATAAACGATTGAACCGATTTTGGTGAATGATATGTCGTTAGATTCGTATTTATTGCACGAGTGTCACTGGGTAAATTAAAATGATGATAAAAATCAAAGTGGCGGATTTTTGGCGCCAAAATAGACGTTTAAAAAAATCCCAAACCTATCGAGTGGGGTAACGATATGAAGGGTTTTAAAAGGAGATTATAAATATAATATATAAATTGTATGTTTCAATGTAATTTGGAATGAGAAATGATGAAAAAACAATCCCGAACTTTTGAAGTGAGTGAGTAAGAGGCTGTTATCACCCGATTATAAGAGGATATTGTATTTACGACCGTTACCTAAAGCATTACTTAATACAGTGAGAGAAAAATAATCCTAACTAAAAGTATAGGTAAAATAAAAAAAGTTAATTTAAAAATCAAAAACCCGACTGCGTAAAAAGTGAACTTTAAAAAAGATAGAAACCTGATGACATATTTTGTCCTCCAACAATCTCCTGCGGTTGGAGGCATCTTGTTAAATCTTATATCTTATCTTATATATCGTATATTATATAAAAATCTCGTGTCACGATGTATGTCCTGAATGAACTTCGAAACTACTGAACCGATCTTGATGAAATTTGGTCAAGTGTAATTCGGTCCAACTTAAAAGATAGGATAGTTTTTATCTCGATTATTGACCTCAATTACTTTTATTGCAAATTATATGTTTCGACAATACAATAGTGTGTATTTATTGGTAAGTTCCATTATTTCCTAACAGGTGGCGGTGTAAGTTAATGTATCGATAAATCCTCTAACATCTTTTAAAATCTAGGTTAAGTAAGCACCCAGTAAATGGCGTCGTGTTTTGATTCTTATACGATATGTCACTATGTGTAATTTGGACCAACTTAAAAGATAGGATAGTTTCATTTCGATTATTGACCTCAATAACTTTTATTGCAAATTAAATGTTACCTAAATATACGACAATAGTATGTATACCTATAGTTTAAAAAAAAAGTATATTTAAAAAACCAAAAAGACTTTTAAGGCGCGGTAAGACGCAACTCTTTACGTTTTTCAAGAGGTAGACAAATACGATTGAAATTGGCAATACATTTTATTTTAGTTGAATCTCGTGTCCGCTTATAAGAAAAATATTTCGACGTAAACAAATTGACGTCAAATAGACTGTAGCATATAAGAATCAAAACACGACGCCATCTACTGGGTGCTTACTTAACCTAATATCAAAAGATGTTAGAGGATTTATCGATACATTAACTTACACCGCCATCTGTTAGGAAATAATAGAACTTACCAATAAATGCACACTATTGTCGTATTTATTAAACGTTTAATTTGCAATAAAAGTTATTGGGGTCAATAATCGAGATTAAAAATAATCTTTTTTTTTTTAAGTTGGACCAAATTACACATAGTGACCTAGCGTAAAAGAATGAAAACACGACGCCATCTACTGGGTGCTTACTGAACCTAGATATCAAAAGATGTTAGAGGCTTTATAGATACATTAACATACACCGCCATCTATTAGGAAATAATGGAACTTACCAATAAACACTATTGTCATATTATAACATTTAATTTGCAATAAAAGTTATTAAGGTCAATAATCGAGATGAAAACTATCCTATCTTTTAAGTTGGACCAAATTACACACATAGTGACCTAGCGTATAAGAATCAAAACACGCCGCCATTTACTGGGTGCTTACTGAACCTAGATATCAAAAGATGTTAGAGGTTTTAGTGTGCGTTACCCCAGCAAAAGAATGTCGAAAATAGTCATTTAAATTTAATAGATAATTAGTTGCCCAGCTTCTGTAATAAAATTGTTGCGCACAATTTTTTTGTTGCACTTATAGTTTTTTAGTTATTTCACAAAAACATTTCCTGCTGGGGTAACCTTACCGCAGCCAGACATTTTCTTTTTTAATGGGAATATTGAAATAAATATTAGCTATATAATTAGTTGTCTAGACGAGGTAAATATTGCAGCTTATTTTGTATTTGTTCTTTCTTCGGCTGCGAATTGATTCGAGGTCCTGCTGGAGTAACGTTTGTGGTTTTGCTGGATTTCTGAAACGTTTAAGCGGATTCTTACCATGTTTTGTACACGACTTCTTCAGAATTAGTTTTAATTAGTTGTGCAATAAAAAAACTAAAATAATGCATCGTTCAAAGGTTATGTAATTAAATATAAAAACACTTCAATAGGTCCTAACACCTTGAATAAGAGCTCTAAAGACTTACTTTAAACGTTATTTTGTAGCTTGTAACTGCCTTCAAATGTATGTGAAGTTTCATTACTATCCTGTTAGTAATTAATAAATTATCATGAAATTCAGTTCTGAGTCACAATGCGCGCGGAGTTATTTGGCCACTGATAAAGCTGTATGTGGATATGTAAACTGAATGATATATCAATATTACATTCAGATTACATTGATGACAAAAAGGCGTGGGATTGAGCTGCTCCAATATTTTTTTTTTATATACATACTGATTTTTTTTTTGTTCTTTTCTTGTTGCTATTTTTTTTTTTCTTATATACACATTGTCATTGACATGAATATTTACTTTGTACAATGTTATATTATTTTAATTACTGTGAATGTGAAGACTGTAGGGGTCCTTGTTTTTTTTTTTCTTAATCATAGTTTGCCAGTTTTAATAAATTATGCGGCCTACCCAAATGTCCTTTCTTTGGTATTGTTCGTCGAATCGTTGAGCTCCTTAACTTTTGTGTTGAGCTGTACGATTACTGACAGATGCTTGCACTGACTGGACAGGTCCACTCAATCTGTGTGGTTCTTTCCTCAAAAGACCATTTCAGACACCAACCTACATGGTCTTCACATGATCTGACCAAGATTACGTTTGGACTTTAAAAGACACTGTGACCTCTGAGTTTGTTTCGGCCTTTCTTCTCAGAGTAGTCAGATAGGAAATGCCGGCCTCATCTAGTTTAAAAAAAAATGTTTGACGTGTAAAAGTATTTGTATAAACCTACTTACAGAAATAAAATCATTTATCATTTATAATAATTAGTTGCTTAGTTCAGTTTTATACCTGTAAAATTTCAGCGTAGTACATGCAATAATTAACGAGATAATAAAATAAAAGTCATTAGGAAGTGCAAGACTGTGGTTACCCGACCATGTTTAGGTGGTTACAAAAAAGCGATCGCGTAGTACATTATGCTATCTTCTAAAATATGTAGGATAGTGTTACAAGTTTAGTACAGATGTGTACACAAGTGATAAAAAAAAACTACATGTTTCTTAAAGACATTTTATTTACAGATAAAATAAATTATTTCAATAGAACTTTTAAATGGTAATATCTAAGCAAGTGTCACAACAAGATAATTATGAATTTCTTAAAGCCCGAGTTACTTAATATAAGGAGTTTGTGGAAAATAATATCTGGTAATAACTAGGTACCTACGCAAGTTGGGGTAAAATGTTTGCTTTTAAGTAATAAGTATTTAAATTCAAATATTTAGTAGTTTGTCTTTAAGAAAAATCTACGTTTATACAAGGTGTAATTTTAATCATTGTTAACATCATAAGGGGTCATTGTATTCATCATTATGAACAACTTGTACTATAGGACAAAACCCGAAATCGCGAAAAAAATCAGGTGTTCCCTACATTTTGACGAGTTAAGTAAACATAAATGTAGGGAAAAGGTGAATTTTTTGCGATTTCAGGTTTGGTCCCATAATAAAAGTTGTTCATAATGATGAGTACAATGACCCATTAAAAGATTAACACTGATTAAAATTACACCTTGCATAATAAAAATGTAATCTATGTACAAAATAGATAGAGATCTAGATACCTAACAAAATGTACTAATAATAACATTGCAACTATTTCTGTAGATACATTATGCAAGCTTACCTTGTTCGTGAATTCATTAAGCAACCCATAATTACGGTCCTCAAAAGAAGTACTCCACATTAATTAGGTACGACCCATATTGAATAACTCTCAAGCACTCGCTAAATATTTGCAAAAATAGAGAGCGGAAGCGCACACGCACTCTACAAGACGAATTATCTAAGGGTCAAGTTTAGTGCGCTATGCAAACAATGAAGTACCCCTTGGCCCACCCGTCCCGCGTCCCACCAAAAGACGTGTTATCGACGATTCTTGGTAAGTACGTGCAATTTTGCACATAATAGATACATATCTGATAAGTAGCCGAATGATAATAGAATCTTTTCACAGTACAGATATAACTGTTATGTATAACAGTGTACGCGTCTGTACCGAACTTGTAAGGTGTATTAAACTAAACATTTTAGAAGATAGCATAATGTACTACACGATCGCTTTTTTGTAACCACCTAAACATGGCCGGATTACCGCGGTCTTGCACTTCGTAATGACTTTTATTTTATTATCTCGTTAATTATTTTAAGTACTACGCTGAAATTTTACAGGTATAAAACTGAACTAAGCAACTAATTATTGATATATCATTCAGTTTATACAGGGTGGCGATTAGGTTATCACATTAATTGAAACCACGCATTCAGTACATGATTCTGGACCCCGCTGCGTTGAAATTTTTCGTCGGTTATTAAAAAAAAAAATTGCTGCTCCATACATTTTGACCTCGTAGGTAGGCAAAAATGTATGGAGCAGCAAATTTTGTATATCCACATACAGCTTTATCGGTGACCAAATAACTCCGCGCGCATTGTGACCGTGAACGTGGAGAACTGAATTTTATGATAATTTGTTAATTACTTACAGGATAATAATGAAACTTCACATATATTTAAAGGCAGTTACAAGCTACAAAATAACGTTTAAAGTAAGTCTTTAGAGCTCTTATTCAAGGTGTTAGGACCTATTGAAGTGTTTTTTTATTTAATTACATAACCTTTGAACGGTGCATTATTTTAGTTTTTTTATTGCACAACTAATTAAAACTAATTCTGAAGAAGTCGTGTACAAAACATGGTAAGAATCCGCTTAAACGTTTCAGAAATCCAGCAAAACCACAAACGTTACTCCAGCAGGACCTCGAATCAATTCGCAGCCGAAGAAAGAACAAATACAAAATAAGCTGCAATATTTACCTTGTCTAGACAACTAATTATATAGCTAATATTTATTTCAATATTCCCATTAAAAAAGAAAATGTCTGGCTGCGGTAAGGTTACCTACCCCAGCAGGAAATATTTTTGTGAAATAACTAAAAAACTATAAGTGCAACAAAAAAATTGTGCGCAACAATTACAGAAGCTGGGCAACTAATTATCTATTAAATTTAAATGACTATTTTCGACATTATTTTGCTGGGTTAACGCACACGAGGTTTTATCGATACATTAACTTACAACGCCATCTGTTAGGAAATTATGGAACTTACCAATAAATACAACAGAACTCGCACATATTTGAGCGGAAACTAAAGGAATTTCTAATTGATAAGGTGTATTATAGTGTGAAGGAATATCTAAAAGGGAATCCATATGGCCAATAATATTAATCAGATTTTCAGTAATAGAAATGACATGTGAAACTTACAATTATTAATTATCTAGGACTTTTATTTATTTATTTATTCACTATTTACTCTGACATTTATTTAATTTCTGACCACTAGATACTCCTTGACATTGAAAACTAAATTAATAATTTTGTAATATTTATTGTTATTCAGCATGGGTATTTTGATAGTAGATTATAATCAGTGATAGGAATAGGTAGTGCTAATTTGCCTAAACTTCGAGGAAGGAAGTAACATAGAGTGGGTAATACCTCCTCTAAAATCCCGGAATAATTTTAATGACGTTTAAATCCCGGGATTTAAAAACCACGAATTTTTTATCGGACTTTATTTGTAGTTACAAATTATTGATTTGAAAAATCATAACATTTTTTAGGGTTACACACACACACACACACACATTTATATATGTAATTTTTATGGTGTACATAGTAAAGAGTATTCTATCTACCTATCTATAAATAAAGTCCAATAAATAATTCGTGGTTTTTAAATCCCGGGATTTAAACGTCATTAAAATTATTCCGGGGTTTTAGAGGAGGTATTATCTACTCCATATTACTTCCTTCCTCGAAGTTTAGGCAAATTAGCACTACCTATTCCTATCACTGATTATAATTTTATGTGTTTTTGCATGCCCATGTGACGGCAGAGCGTGGAGAACATTATTTAATGTGTATAACATCTATACCTTTACCCATGTTGGCAAAAAATAAATTATTTGAATTGATTTGCTATAGAATAAACATTACTTGAACAGTTCTAGTTTTCTATTACAGCGTTATGTATTTTTTTTTTTTTTACATTTCAGGAGCTTGAAAAATTTCGGCGATTGGCATGAGTGTCGCCAACACAGAATATGATGCTGCGCAGGCACTTTTGGATCTGCAAAGTAATATTCGAGAATCGAAGCATGAAAATTGTAAGTTTGAAATGAATTTTTTTTATCGGATTCCGATCAGCAAAAAAAAAAAAGTTTAAGTAGGGTAAGGTGGGGTACTGTGTTACAAAAAAAAAATAGAATATAGTGACAAAAATATCGTTTTAATCAGCTTGTTTTTGGCATGGAAATAAACTTTAACAATCTCTCTTTAATTAAAATAACTCAAACATTAATATTATTAACAACTACTTAATTCAAATTGCACTTTAATTAAATCAGTCGATTGTAACACTCAGCCCCGTATCTGGGGTAGTCTGTTACAGGGTGAGGGGCACAATGTTACAACATAAAAATAATAGAAAAACTAACAATTATAGAAAAATGTTTAACTCTAACAAATATTAAATTTCTTTAAAATACTCTTTGGGAACGTATAGACATCTGTCTGACGTTTGGTCTTTCTTTCTGCAACATTTACGAGCGGAAGCACTATTTTAATATCCTCTAATGATACCGTTGCCATATCCGGTTCAATAGGAAAGTAAAAATGTTTGTCAACTTTGCCACTTTTACGTAAGTAGCTAACGTCATATTCATTATCCTCAATATTTGTCAGTAATTTTCCAACATAATGCTTTACTAGTTGTTTTCCAACAAATTGAACGACTACAAAATCGTCCTTTTTCGGTTTCACGAAGTAATTTAATGGCAGTTCATCCTTAGATGTTAAACTATCAGAGGAGGATATCGGGATGTTTTCTATATCACTCTCATCATCAGTAAATAGAACTCTTTTCGTAGTTTCCTTTGTCTTCAGTCTCTTGTTAGGATTTTCTTTTTTTTGTGACACTTTCTTTTTCTTTCCCTTTCCCAACTTTTTGCTTTCTCTTTCCAAGGATTCTTTTTCAATTTCATTCTTGATAGGTGTATCAGTTGGAATGCAGCTTTTTCCTCTCTTTCTATCACGATTTGATTGTAGTCTCGGTTGCGCTTTTGGATAAGCTCGAAATCCTAGAGGAGAAACTAATGGTTCATCTTGAGTACTTAGATGGAAAAGTTGTGAATGAAGAGTTTTCTTTAGCTGTTACGGATAGTGCTTCCACAGGTTGGGTTAGCAAACTTGGGCTCACGGATTCAGAACGTCTATTCACCACTTGTCGATCGGGAGAAGCTGGATCGGTAACATCACCCTGTTTGGATTTATGTGGAGTAACTTGATCTGGTAGAATTATAACATTGACCTTTTGAGAAACATGTTCATGACCAAAAGATTGACTTGAACTGGGGGCATCAGAAGAACCTTGTTGAGTTTCAAAGAGCTGACTTGATCCAAGGGCATAAGAATTAGAAGCTTCATGAGATCCATAAGGCTGACTGGGACCGGGAGCATTAGAGGGGTCTTCAAGTGGCCGATTTATAACTTCACTTGGCATGAAATCATTGTCGGTAAAAATGTGCCTATCAAATGGAAATATTCCAGTTTTTCGGAATCCAGATTTAATATTTGTGGGTGTCATGGCCTGATCAAAAGCTTGTCCTAGCAATTCCGCAACATTGTAAATAGAAATTGGCTTTCCAGGGTGACGCATCAACCAGGAATCCATAGCTGCGTTGTAATGTTTGCAGAGGCCCAAATACTGACACATCAAGTGGCTGCAATCTGTGACTTGTGTGTGGTGGTATAGTTATTAGGGTAACTCCGTTATTCTTCGCTATGTTTAACACTGCAGGTGCTAGATGGCTATCATGATTGTCAACTATCAGTAAGGATGGGTTTTCGTTTGTAGACGCTGTTACTTTTACGAAGTGTTTCATTACTTCTGGAAACAATTTATTATTCATCCATCCGGTGGGTTGAGCTAGACCTAGGGTTCCTACTGGTGCACCATTAAGCATGAAAGACTTGAATTGCTTTCTGGGAAACACCATTGCTGGAGGTAGTGATGCTCCTGTTGCAGATACTGCACAACACGTTGTAACTAGTGTGCCTCTCTCGGCGCTTGTTACTTTATTTAGCTGTCTAGCTCCCTTTGCTGCAATTATTTTTTTGCACTTTTGGACAGTAGTGGTCCCAGTTTCATCTAGACAATATACTCTACTACCATCTGCAAAACTAGGACATCGCCGCATAACATCTTCCAAATTATTAAAGAATATATTCACATTGTGACGATTGAACGATGTTGCCCGTGTCAAGCTGCAAGGTTCTGGTTTTCTTAATGATAAATCGGTATGCCGTTTTCTAAACCCATAGAGCCAGTCAATTCCTGCCATCTTCTTATCTTCTCAGTTTTTTGGTGTATTCAAATTATAATAAACAGCCATCTCATAAGCTAGTTTTCTGCACTCAATTGTGTCTAGGCCATAGCACATCCTGGAACAGTTTATTAAATATTCCTGCAACGCGTTTTCTTGATCGGGACTGAATACAACTCTATTGGCATAATTTGGTGTAAGTCGTATGTGTCCGGCTTCTTGCTCCGAACATTTTTTTTTCTTTTGAACATATCTTTGTAATGTCATAAAATTAACATGCTTTTCATTTGCTACTTTTCGAAGACTAACACCACTTTCAACCATCAGAATCGCTTCTGCCATATCTTTTTCACTGTGAAGACCGTAATCCGTCTTCCTCTTACGGTTTCGTACCATTTTCTCTTAATACCTTGAAATAGTAACGAATATTATGTTAATTGGGGCTGACTGTTACAGTGTCACACAGTGCCCCGTAACACAGTGCCCCAAAGAGGGTATCCAAATAAAAAAAATTGAATGAGTATTTTAGGTTATGTTTACAACAAACTATTCAACGGTAATTTGTAGCTAAATATGTGTGAAATAAAGGAAAACTACCATCTCTTACCTAAATACAATACGTCCGGAAAGAAATTAAAAACTTTGCTCTGATTTTTTCGTCGTTTAATCACAATCAAACCTTTTTTGTTTGTTATTTTTTAAGCACGTTAAAAACTGCGGCGAGGACAATTGTTTAAAGATGGCTGCTTGTGAGCTTGACAAACATGTGTACTAACTTCATAAAAGTAAAAGACAGGGACGGAGATAATGTGCATTGTAACATTGTACCCCGTGTAACACTGTGCCCCACCTGACCCTACGTATTTATTTTGGAATAAACAAGGTCAACTATTGTATGTACAGTACGCGTCAAACTACGGCGGCTGTGAAGTGCGCTACTCGCTGCGCAGTACCGCACCCCTCACCCCCGCTGACACGTGAATTGGTTACTGCGAGCTACGTAACGAACGCCTCATTTTCCAAGGGGCCATAGAATCGAGCTGTACCAGCATTACTCACTACAGCACTACTACACAACTCTCATTTTTTTGCAGATGGCCGTAAAGAATCTGTAGAAGCTGCGCAGCTATTCTTGAACTGTTTTATAGCATCCCACGTAACGGTAAGTTGTTAAAATTATAAGTGAACTTCATCGCTTCCTAATAAAATTCCTAATTAAACTTTCATTGTTTTAGAAACAGCCAATTACAGCTATAACTTCAGCTAAAGTTGGAACTGTTAGTTCCATGTATGCAGTTGCAAATAGTACAACGAGGAACTCTGATGTTGTTACTATGGTAAGACTACTTATACTAAGGACGCCTTCAAATTTGCCGCAAAGTGCCGCGCGGCGGCAGCGCGGCTGCAGCGCTGCTTTGTTAATCCATATAAATGAAAAACGCGCGACTGCTGCAGCGCTACATCAGTGCTGCGGCGGCGCATCAGTTCATTGATCGACCAGTGACGATGAGGTTGAAGCGATATGGGTAATTGGTAATTCGTAATTCTGAAATTTTTGATCACAGTAGCCTTTTACTTTATGAAATTCAGTTCGTTGACTTATACAAAATAACGGCAATGTTTTCTTAGGTTTCTTTTTCGTTTTACTAGTAACACTAACAGCAGTGTTTCGTCGTCAGAGTCCATCGTGAAACTCAATGTACAACACTGTGATGCTCGAACCTAGCCATAGTAAAAAGAGAGGAAGTACGTTATCTTCATACAAACGCACCGCGCGCGGCTTGTATGTGTGCGCCAAAGTATCTATGCGTCGCCGCACGCACACTTAAACAAATCTCGGCCCGTTTCGCAGTGCGCCAGTCGGGGCTAACATCGCACGAGGTTCGCGCATCACGGCTTTTCGGCACCGCTAAATGAATGAAAAATGTGTGATAATCGCAGGAGAACGTATTGCTGTGTTTGGGTGTCTTAATAATTCATCGATTCCAGAATTGACTCTGTTCAAATTACCTATTGAACAGGAAAGAAGTCACTTTTTCTAGCATATCATTTTTACTTGATGATGAGATACCTACTTACTTATTTTTTGTTGTATTAGTTTTCTATCAGACAGAGGAAGTAGGTAGGCCTACATTCCCACTAGAATGTACTAGGTACTTTTGATCTGTCAATTGATTTGCCGCTATTGCTTTGTTTATGTTAAGTCATGCCGATTTCTCAGTACCTATTGTAGGTATAGTAACTAAGTACCTACTTACAGTTATAAAATCGTACTTAAAAAATAAGTAATTGACTAATTGTGAATCAGATAAATAGAGCAAAATTCGAATCACCTACCGTATACTCGTGCTCATCACCGCCCCGCGCCGCCCGTCTGCTGGCCCGTCGCTCTTTCTTTCATCGTGAAAGGTTTCATCATCGTTTAGGTACCCAGACAATACAAGTAAAAAATACAACTTCCCGACCTTTGCCAATTTATCGGCACTGAATTAAAATTTAACTAAAAGTGACAACCCTGAGACAGTAGGCAATTATATCGCGGATTGTGCCGGAGATAACCTACTTCCTCTCTTTATACTATGACCTAGCGGTTGCACTTTGCGGCTAATTTGAAGGCGCCCTTATTCAAGTCTAAAATACACAAACGTTATAATTTAAGTTTATCGGAAGGAAACCTAGCCACTCGAAGGTCCGCGCGGCGGCGGCGCAGTTATTGTAGCCATGAATGTCCAGACGCGCGATCGGAATTTTCCGCGGAATTTCCCGCGAGCTTTTTAAAAAATATATAATTGAACTAGCTTTTGCCCGCGCGTGGATGTCGGAAAATATCACACAGGAACCTGCTACTGGGATTAAAAGTACCTACCCTATGTTCCGTAATACTCAATTGGTTTACGCGGCGCGCGGCGCACGCCAGAAAGCTCTGATGTTGGCATGATTGTTTTTCTCAGTTGGCATGATTTTTAACAGACTTCAAAAAAAGGAGGAGGTTGTCAATTCGGTTATGTTTTTTTTTTTTTAGTTACCTCAGTACAACAAGTACAAGTTACGTCACTTATAAACCGATTTAGAAAATTCTTTCTTATTTGAAAGGACACTTCCAGATTGGTCCCATTTTTATCCAAATCCAGTTCTGATGACAGGATCCATGAGGAATTGAGGGAACTCCTCAAATATTATAGGCAAACACAGTGATTTTGATATTTTCAACAACAAGTCAAGCATTTGCATTCAGAAAATATCATTTGGTGAAGTGGAACTCATGGAGAAGACCACAGATGGCCACGGGAACTCCTCAATGATAAGTATTTCACGGGTGGCGATAAGATATCTCGATTAAGATACTCAAGCGACAATGACAAAGCCAATTTAAATAAATAGTGCTGATGAAAATGGTACCATCGAACTGATCTGATGATGAAGTCGGAAGGTAGGCACCGGAACTCCATAATAAAACAATGTATCCTAGCGGTGTTAGGGCTTATTGGAATTATCATGTGATGCACTCTGGCTATAAATTATTTTTAACCGACTTCGAAAAAGTAGGAGATTCTCACTCAGTTCGTCGGAATCTTTTTTTTAAGTGTGTTCTCCGGTTACTCGAAGATGGCTGGACCGATTTGAAAAATTCTTTTTTTGTTTGAAAGGGTATACTCTTCAGGTGGCCCCATAGTCATCAGGTCAGGATCTGATGATGGGATCCTGGAGAAATCGAGGGAACTCTGCAAATATCATAGGCACACCTATAGCGATTTGGGTATTTTTTATAGTAACTGGTGCATTTGCCCTCGGAAAGCACCATTTGGTGAAATGGAACTGATGACGAAGACCACAGATGGTAAGATGGCCACCGGAACAACTCAATAATAAGTATTTCACGGGTTGCGATTCGATTACTTTAAAATTATTGCCAAGCAATATAAGCTCGTCATAATTTATATTGTGAAGTGGAGCTGATGGTGAAGTACCAGGAGAACTCCGTAACAATTAACGTCCCTGCATAGGGAAAAGCAATGGTTTGTAAAAGGTGATGAGCAGTTGTCATTAGGCAATTATAACTTACATAAATTAAAAACCGACCCACTAAAAAGTGAAAAATAAAAAACATTTTCACAAAAAAAAAACAACCACAACAAATAACTTTAATTTCAGAAGTCGGTGGCAAAAACCTAAAATACAGATCCAAAGACACCGAGTTCCGAAATTAAAGTAATTTTTCACTTTGTAGTGTTTTTTTTTTTGGAGGTCGGCTGTTTTTTTTTTTGTGAAAAAGTTTTTTTCCGACATCTTCAACAATCATCATATATATTCAACAATAATCATATATATTTCAGCCAATTTATACAAAACATTAATGGATTATACAAACCTTCCTCATGAATCATTCCGTCCATTGGTGAAAACTGGATGCAAATCCGATCGGTAGTTTTTTAATTTATCGCATTCAGTTTTCAGACAGTCAGACGCGGCGGGAGGACTTTGTTTAGTTAAAACTATGCCGGTCACACTCTAATAACAAATAAGAAATAACTTTTGACCGAGCGGACAGATTTTGATATAAACTTACCTACTACTACTTGCCACTACCCCTACTACTACTTTACTTACTACTTAGGTAATTATAGAAAAAAACAACCGACTTCCAAAAAAAAAACACTACAAAGTGAAAAATAACTTTAATTTCGGAAGTTGGTGTATTTGGTTTTATTATTTTCGTTTTTAGCCACTGACTTCCGAAATGAAACTTATTTTTCACTTTGTAGTGTTTTTAATTTATTAGTTATTTAATTTCTACCAAAAGCATAAATTTGAATTTTCAAATCCTTAACTTAAGAAATGCTGGGTTTTCCATACAAACTTTCATCCCCTATATCACCCCCTGTAGGATTATTTTTGAGACAAAAAGGAGCCTATGTCCTTCCCCAGGATGCCATCTATCTCCTTGCCAAACGAAATCCGTTCAGTGGCTTAAGCGTGAAACGGTAACATACAGACATACAGACAGAGTTACTTTCGAATGTATAATATTAATATTAAGTATGGATGTAATAAAATATACTTTCTTTTTTTTCAGTACTCACCGAAAAAGAAGACTCCTGATCAAGAAATGACCCTTGCTGCCCACAATCATACACACCACAGTGAAGAATCCAGTAACAAACGTTCTAAAATATTCAAAAGGAAACCAATTAAATATTTCACTGTTAGATCAGATCCAGGCCCGAGTTGTGTAGCAAGTGAAGTCTCTAACTCAGCCAAAAAGGATGACATGAGCAAAGTTTCTGAGACTATCGTAAAAACTCGTGACGTAGGAACACAAACCGAGGATAAGTATCAGCTTCCAATAATAGAGACAATGGAGTTTACTATCTCCAAACTTAGTGAAAAGATTAAATCATTGGAAGAACGAATCAAATCAAATCCGCAGCTCATGGAGACGATTGACCACGATGTTTCTGACAATGATAACGATGATGCTGAGTCTGATAAAGTAAACTCTAACGAAATGGTAAGCAAAGTTTCTACTATTAATGTTCAAATGAAAAATGAGATTAAAGCTCACGACAATGTATTCTTTCATTTTCAGACAACGGACGACAGCGATGGTTCCGATTCAGAAATCGATGAAACATTTACCGACCGTGACACTCCTGAAAAAGTAAATACAAAACGTGAAGCTGGCCATTCTAATGAATATAATAACGCTGCAAAAGTACTAAGTAACAGAAAAGTTAATGCAAATGCTGATGACTTGGTATGTACCTACCAGCTACATCTTGAGAACTAGCTGTGCCTCGCGACTTCGTTCGCGTGTAAGTCGTAAGATACACAATGTACTAAAATAACAGCCACATTTTAATAAAACTCCTTCGTCTCCCGACCCGTCGCGTTGCATCGCCCACCCGCGCTATTACATACTTCGTTTTCGCTTAGTATTCTTTCTGACTTTTTTCTTTTGCTCGTCTCCTAAGGGTCGTAGCGTGATGTTAAATAGCCTATAACTATCCTCGAGAATTGGGCTACCAAATGCAATAATTTTTCAAATCCAACTTTTAGTTCACAATTTCATGGGTTTTAATAAAAGTAGCCTAATATACAAATCTTTATTTAGACACAATGGGTTTGGAGTACCCCAAGGAAGCATCCTTGGACCTCTTCTCTTCCTTTTATATATTAACGACTTACTAAATATAACAAACCATTTGTGCGTGCCATTTGCAGATGACGTGTCAGTAATAATATCGGAAAACGACAAAACATTAGGTACATCAACAAGAAGTAAATCGAACTATCGACGACATAATAAATTGGCTAAATGAAAACAATCTAAAAGTAAATTTATCTAAAACAAAATTCATTCTATTTGCAAACTATAAACAAAATTCCACAAAAATTAATTTAAACCATAATAACGAAAAAATTACCAAAGAAAATATTATAAAATTTTTAGGTATAACACTAGATGAAAATTGTAATTGGGGAATACATACAGAAAATCGTTGTAAAAAAATAAACAGATTTGTATACGCACTAAGAGAACTACGTAAAACAGCGAATGAGGAAGCTGCACTTAACGCCCATCACGGCTACGTAGCGTCTGTGTTTATGTACGGCTTACTCCTATGGGCTAACTCATCGTAACATATCCATAGAGCTTTCATAGCGCAAAAAAAAAATGCTTGAGAGTAATAACTGAGGCGCCTCCATATGAGAACTGTAGACCAATTTTCAAAAAGTTAAAGGTTTTAACACTAGTTTCTATTTATATTTCGGAAATAGTCATATTTGTTAGGAAAAAATCACCCTTCTTCTCTACAGTAGCCGAAAACAATAGATTTAAAAAAGAGACCCCACCAAGTTAAAAAACCAATTTTGTAACAGCAGTCTCCACAACAGAAACAGCTACCTTATGTCCATAAAAAACCATACCAAAACAAATAAGAGAACTACCATTTAATTTTAACAAAAAAAATCTGAAAACATGGCTTCTCCAAAACACTATACGGTAAAAGAATTTTTAGAGTATAAGGTATCACTTAGTAGATTTATTTAGTTTCTCTGTTAAAAATGTTTGTTACTGTTGTGTTTTTTATTTTATTTTATATTGTTAATTAGAGTGTAAATGTATCATTTTGTCTATGTCTGTTTTGTATTGTTTATCGGACTGTACGATGTAATACATAAATTAGGTTTTATGCCTTTACGTAATACCCTATTGTAAATATTCGGATGCCGCTTTTAGCGGCGGATGTGTCCTGAACTTATCTACTTTGTTTGTTTGGTTGAACACGTTAATCTCAGGAACTGCTGGTTCGAATTGAAAAAAATATTTTAGTGTTGGATAGCCCATTTATCGAGAAAGGCTATATAACATCACGCTACGACTAATAGGAGCGGAGCATCAACGAATAATGTTGCAAAAACGGGGAAAATTTATTCCTTTTGAGAGCTTCCGTTGCATGTGCTGCGTAAACGGTTAAAGTTACGCAAAAATTATGTACAGTTATCGGATATTCGGATGCATATTTACCTAAAGTCGAGGTGTTGGCTAATATGGAATGCACTTTTGTAACGATCGTAAAAATTTCTCGATTCAGGAATTGATAAATTTAATACTTTTTGACTATAGAATCGACATGCACTACCCTTCCTCTTACACCCTACATACACATATCACATATCATTCAAGTAAACAAGCAAAAGAATATTTGATCCCGGTGTCTCGATATTTTTTAAATAAATAATACCACATGTTTTAGAAGTCGTTTCCTTACCATGTATTCGATTAGTTTGCATTCCCGGATTTTCTGGAATTCCGGGATTTATATTAAGAAAGATAAAAATAAGAAGCCGCTTCCATAATTTCTTAGCCAAAAATTAACTTTTGGTAAATATGCATCCGATTATCCGATCTCTAATTTATTATGTATGACGGAGTTGTTCCTCTTAAAAGTTCTAAAAAAAAGTCTGCGATAGCATAATGTCTATCTTCTAAGGTTGGCTCACCTTAAAAGCTTTTTAATGGTTATCAAATTTGTTATAAAATAATGCCTTATTTGCGAAGGTGTTTTCATAAACAATCCTTATGCAGATAAATAGTTTCATAATAAAGGTTGATGAAGTACATGTAAATTCCTTTTTAAATTATTCGAATTTGACCTTCCGTTTAGGAATTACGACGGGTATAAAAATGCTTAAAGTAAGTAAAATGCGGTTAGTCTATTAGATACCGACACATTTTATTTTTTATTGACTGTTTGAATCTCTGTCACTACCAATCAGATTTGAAAAATTCTTTTTGTATTTTATAGCCCAATTCGTGAGGAAGGCTATATGGTATGTAACATTACGCTAGAAGCCCGTTAGGACGCTTAGAAGCCGAGCAAAAAGAAAAAAAGTAAGAACGAGCGCTAAACGAAAACGAAGTAACAGCGCGAGCAGGCGATGCGATGCGACGGGGTGGGTCGGGGGAACAAGAAATTTCACGCGGACGAAGTCGCGGGCGGAAGCTAGTTTATAATAATAACCAATTTTGTTCCTACCATATCCGACGAATAAATGTATTTGTCTTACTCCCCGTAACTTCAGCTATCTGTCAGTGAAAGTCCCGTCAAAATCGGTCCAGCCGTTTCAGAGATTAGCCGGAACAAACAGACAGATAGACAGACAAAAAATTTTTGAAATCCTTTTTTGTTATAAGTAGATACTGTATATACTTATGCATTCAGTAAAAAATTGTTATTTTGACATTACAAACACTCACTTTAATTTTATATATTTGTATAGAATAGATGTTCAGACGCCAGCACATCAAGCTACTACGATCTGTCAAATTTCTTTAATAGATTTTCGACTTTGTTGCTAAAGCAACAAAGTTCAAGGTTGATTGGAAAAATTTGACAGTTTCGGGTAGCTTGATATGCTGGCGTCCATACCTATAGATATGCAACGTTGGATTCGAAAAACCGTTTGTATCTAATTATACTAATTATTATCATTCGATATTATAACAGGTGCCAATAGGAGACGGGAATGCTCGGATACCATCAAGAATATTCAGGCATGTCAATTGGAATTCTTACACTAGTGCTACACGAAAATTGTTATCGGCAGTTTTTACACGCAGGTATTTATTAACCTCACATTAGGTACCGTAAAACGGGGCTCTTTGTGCCTAATTTAAACGTGCCATATAAAAATCAATAAAAAAAAACTATTGAAATTAAGGAAATGTAGTTTTGGTAATTGAAAGAGTACATGTTAGAAAATATAATTTTATTCATTAAATATGAATGGCACATAATCAGGTAGGTACATTTTTTTTTAATGGCCCAAAGTAATACCTTTGGTGGGGTTGTTTTGCTCCAGGTAATAAAATCATGAAATCAACTACGAAAACAAGGACGGAGCAAAGATAGCAGCGCATAGACTAAAATCTATTAATAAAAAAAGATTTTTTCAAATTTCGTTTTTACGCTTTGGAATGGGCAACTAGCTTCAACTTTCTGACTACTGACCGACTCTTTGACAATTCAAAAGTGCCTGCAATTGGTTTATTTGAAATAAATGCTTGAGTTTTTGAGTTTTAAACTTCTGTCTGATTTGGCGCAAAGTATTCCGCTTAGGCGCAAAGAAGCCCCGTTTTACGGTAGCTACTGTTAACCAAAACAAGGGCCTTCCCTAATGTCTAATTATATTTTTCAGAATTTTAGCGACGCATTGCCTTACCGGCAAGCCATCTCCAGCGTTTCCAAATAAGCCTGCAAAAAAAAAGTTAGATGCAGCTTTGGTGAGTGATATTGTGCAGACTGTGGTTGAGCGATGTTGCGTACCGGAAAATGTAGTCAGGTACTTTATACTTCCTTTCTTAAAGTTAAGAATTAATTAATAGTTTAGGTAGATTTTATAATTATTTGCCTACCTTTTTTACAGAACCAGTATAACAACAAAATGCGCCGATGAGAGCAAGATGTTCCGCACTCGGGAAAACAATAAAAAAAGACTCAAGATTGTACTTAATAGGGAGAACGTCCCGCCAGCGACGGACTCCGATGTATTATAATTTTCTAATTATTAATACAATGCTACTCTGGATATCATACAAATAAAGTAAGATTTTTTTACGAATATCTCAATTTTTAAATAAGATTTAGGTGTGCTTAAAAAAATCAGTATCGTTCAAATTAAAATTATGCAATCTAGAGGCGATTTAATTTCACAAACTTTTTACTTGATGAGCTTTATTGTTTAATGCAAATAATTTTTTACAGATGAAGTTCTAACGCAACTGAAGTCAACGCAGGCATGCTAGTAACTCCGCCATCGGAACACGTCGGAACAACACTGGTTGACTGGTGCCAGTCTCAAGCCTGGAAAAGGAGGAGAGGTGTTGGACTTTTATTTCTATTGTAAGCCCCAGGTGTGTTGTACCTAAACAATAAACAAATAAATGATTTAAGTACCATACTTAGATCAGTACACCTTGTTTTTAATTTCTCCTAAACGTAAATACGTTTCAACTAAATAGTTGAAAACATGAAAACATTTTAAACTTTGAGTTTCTACGCTACGATCAGGGCGCGTGTGACTGACACTGGCTTGGCCACCATCAGGGATTTTAATTTTGATAACAAAAAAAATTGTCGCCAAATATCACAATTTGTCGATCATTGGTTCAAAAGATATAAGGGCTTATAGGTGGCCGATCTGGAGAGGCTCTCCAGCTTGGCTATATTTATATCTCAAAAACTAGGGCACCTAGTAAAGATCTGCTTTCTCCCATATTTTGTCGCCAATTAGTCGGAATCAGTCGCCAAATTTCAGAATCTGTCGGTCACTGGTTCAAAAGATATAAGGGTTTATAGGTGTCCGATCTGGAGAATCTCCCCAGCTTGGCCACATTTATGTCTCAAAAACTAGGTCATCTAGCGAAGATCTGTTTTATTCCTAATTTAATCGCTAATTAGTCGCAATGCGTCGCCATGTCGCAGATTTAATCGGGTCTTAGTTTAGAAGATAATAATAAGTTTAATTAGTAAGGTATAGTCCAAGAGCTAAATCGAAGAGTTCACGAAAAATTGGCAAGAAAAAATATTTCTATTAATATGTGTAATATTCTTCTAGTTTTATCGGTCTAATAAAGTCCTTATAAATGTCCGAAAGAGATAAATTCTCAATTAAATACATGTTTTTATGTTTTAAATTACTAGGTTAGAGTGGCTTAAACTTCTTTGAAAACATTAAACCTTGCTCTTGGTCTATTTGGTGTCATGATGTACAGTCGCATGCAACTGTTTTACCAATTTACAATGTAAAGCTCTAATTTACGTTAGAATAATAAATACGTTAAAATTATCGTACCTTTAGTAAAATGTTTAAAATACTTAAACGTTGAAAACTTATTGTAAGTATGTAAGTATTGCACCACCATTGCTTGAAATACACTATAATACGTTACAAAAAAATGTATACCTAATAATCTTAAATCAAAGATGTAAATACTTAGATACCTAATATGAGCATTAATAGCTCTAACTACAGTTTAATAATAAGTTTATTTATTGCTCCTTAGAAATATAACGTGTTTAAATGCAGTTAGAATTAAGCACAATGAATAAATATGAGCGTCTGCGCCTGAGCTAGGCGGAGCCTGTATTTCAGGTCACAGTTCTCTTCCCAGAGTTATGAATGGTATTATTTTTATTATTACCTATAGATTATTTTACTTAGTGTGCGTCCACCAGGCCCGGTCAACTTCTTGGGCGTTGCGATTATACCTACTGGGGATTGTTCTGTGTTGCCAGCAAAAGTAATGGCTTTTATTTTTTGGCAATACTGATCGACGTATGTCATTTTGATTGTACAAATATGGCCGCCGTTTGTTGTTTACGACTGACGCGCTGTTTGTAGTTTTTACGATTTGCCATTTCTTATTCTGCTTTTACGTCGAGTTGAGCACGTTCTCCTCCGTAACCGTGTTGAATCAAGTGGTGTTGTCGTTGCTATTTGTGTTATAGACACTTTGTGATAGAGACACTTTTGTTTTCCGGGTGTGGGTGAATTTCCAATCATGGGAGATAATCTGAGACGTAAATGTCTCAAATGTGGGAGCTCACCTTGTGTAGACCCCAACATTAAATTGTACCGATTCCCTAATCCTGGACCAACAAATGCACAACGGTAAGAGAACATAAATCAATCTTAACATAACCTTAAAATCTGTTTCAAATCAATCGATTTAACAAGTCTTTATTTATTTTCAGATGTGAATTGTGGGCCAAATTCTGTTTCCCTGAGGGACCATGGTCTTCTGTAGACTTTCAGCGGTAGTTGTATTCTGAACACAGAATGTTGTGTAACTTACACTTTCAAATATCATCGTTTACTGACTATGCTGATAAGAAGCTGAACAGACATGCCGTTCCTGACGCTGAACAGGAGAGAATTCCAACCAATATTACTACTTTTACCACATTACCCTATGTAAGTTATTGGGATTACAGAGAAAAGCTTTTTGCAACACTTTTATTGTGTGCACAGCTAAGAAGTGGAATTCCCTGCCAGTCTTTGTTTTCTGATAGCTACAAACTTGGGGTCTTCAAGTCAACATTGTATAAGTTACTTCTAGGCAAGCATGCTTCACTATCAACCATATCATCGCTTAACAATAGGGAAGATAGTGGTCAAATGCCACCCACTATAGTTAACATTTATTTATAAGAATAATAATGTTTCAGAATCAATCGACTATGGATGCAATTGATTACTGTTCTGCACAGCCTGGACCATCACGCCATCACAATAAAATATGTACATAAAAACTGACATTTTGAAACTACACTGCTGATAACAGTTTGAAAAAACAACACTCATGCAAAAAGGGTAGTATAAAATAAAATGAGTGGTTTCATTTGAAATATTGTTTAATAATTCTAAAATTACTTGTTCTGAAAGATTTTTTAATAATTATCAATCCTGCTGTGCGAATGTACCACTATTCAGATGTTTTGCAGAAAATAATACCTACATTTATAAAACAGTCGTTTTCTGTGCATTTACTATGTAAGTTTAAGTATATTTTAACGAAAATTTTGAAAACTTGCATATATTTTAAGTTGATAAGCAATTTTTCCTAATATTTAAAATGGATTTGTAAGCAGTAACATACGATTTGCTAATTTAATAAAACTATTAAAGAAATACCTGTTTCATTAAACTCTCCTCCCCTCTATCTTGAAAGATTGGGGACTAGAAACAATTCTGGCACTTCCAGATTACTCCAGAAAGGCGTCTAAATTTTAAAAGTACTCAGCGACCTTTCTGAAGTAATCTGGGAGTGCCAGAATTGTTTCTAGTCTTCAAATATATTATAAATCACGTGATCTGGTTCAAATTTTCCGCCTCGATTGTTGTACTTGGGAATCACAGAGATGGCGTTAGAGTCAAATAGTTTTTCTTTGTATGAAGTTAACATTCTTCCCGTAGGGTAATATGTGTTCTGTGGCGTCCACACTGCGAGCCTAGCGCGGTTGCGACGACGGGCGCGAAGTATCAAACATATGAAACGCGCCTTTGCGTCCATACTGTAGTGACTAAGGCGGAAGCCTAGTGCGACGGGACTGAGCGAGACAGCGCGCGTAGTTTTCAAACGCTCTTGTCCACGCGTTCTGGCCACACTACGGGCCTAGTCAGCGAGCGATCCAATGCGCGGGTGGCGGGGGTAACAAACCAGTTCGGTCTTGTCGCTCGGCGTTTAAGCGTCTGTATTTTGTTTGTCTATAAAATGGCGGTAAATACTGAATTGTTTTTAAGTGCGATTCAATCTAAACCACCTATATGGCAAAGCAAACATCCACACCACAGTAATCGCACAATAACAAGAAAGTTATGGAGTGAAATAAAAGATCAGTTTCCTGGAAGTGAAGGTAAGTTTATTATAAGTACCTAGTAGTTATTACATTCTTTGATATTGTTCCCAGAAATAGTTTGTGAATTTTATACGAACATTTTTTGCTCTCCGTGATGGATTATTAATGACTCCGCGGTTTCTGTGACGATCTTCATATAATGGCGGGTTAGATAGCACACGTTGGACATCCAGATCGAGATCGCCGTTTAAATCCATTATAACATTGTGCAGTATACTCGCAGCTTTTATTATAGACAAGGCATTTTTTCTGTTTGTTTCGATAGGTTTAAGAAGTATTCTCCATTTACATGTTAAAATGCCAAATGCGCATTCGATTGTTTGTCTAGCGGTAGACAATCTGATATTAAAACATTTTCTTTCATTATTAAGTACTCGCTCGGGATAAGGACGCATTAAATAATGTTTTAACGGATACGCTTCATCACCCACTAGGACGTAGGGTGCAATGACGTCAGAATTTGGAAGCCTCTTTGGCATAGGAATTTTATACTTATTTTTTTCTCTAAGCTTATACAGTGTTGATGCAATAAAAGTACCACCATCACTTTGCTTTCCTCGACCGCCTACTTCGACTGCTACAAATTTCCTTTTTGCGTCAGCCA
Organism: Fissipunctia ypsillon; assembly: GCA_947568875.1. Taxonomy (NCBI): domain Eukaryota; kingdom Metazoa; phylum Arthropoda; class Insecta; order Lepidoptera; family Noctuidae; genus Fissipunctia; species Fissipunctia ypsillon. The sequence continues at coordinate 15,500,971 of OX387660.1, read as the reverse complement.
CAGCTTGCATGACAATGCTATTTCTTTTTTTATAACACCAATGTGCCGAACCAGATTTAGGTGGTTTTTTTATTTCGCAATGTTTCCCATCAATTGCTCCGATGCAGTGTGGGAAATTCCAGGTAGCTTCAAAGTCTTTTGCAATAGCTTTCAAGCGTTGTTCTGTTGGTATCGGCATGTGAATAGGAACTAACTCGGTCCATAAAACACGGCACGTTTCGTGTACTATAGACGCAATGGTGCTTTTCCCCATACGAAAACTGTAAGCCAGTGCTCTAAATCCAGTTCCTGTTGACAAAAACCTGAAATAAAAAAGTAGAATAAAATATTATGTTATTGTTACAGAAAAACAACTGCGTAAGAAGTGGAAGAACCTGCGCGATCAGTTTCGAAAAGAAAAAAAGAAATTCCCTACGCCGCGCTCTGGTGACGGTGGCGATGAAATAGAGAGCACATGGCCATACTTTCAACTTATGCAATTCATAAATGATGACATTACACCTGAAGTCATGACGGGAAATCTGCATGATAGTGATTCGGAATCCCTCAACGAGTCTTGTCAAACTGAGCAATCTAACATCGCTGACGTGATGAGTCCAGGTACATCCACCTGCAGCAGTCGCACAAACGCGTCAAAGCGCAACAAAACGGCATCAGATTATAGAGATGAACTTATAGAATGTGAAAGAAAAAAAAATATGCTAATTGAACAGAAAATGGTGTCAAATAGTGACCAGTCGGAGAAATGTGATGATTATCATTTTTTTATGAGTCTCCTGCCACAAATGAAAAAATTTAGTGAATTACAAAAGTTACGCATTCGAAATAAAATTACCCAAATCATAATAGACGAAGCAGAAAGGATGCAGTTTTCTCAACCGAGATACGAGGAAAATTATGGAGGATATTCTACTGGCAACTACCCTAATTATTAATTTGATTATTACAACTTTTTACTTACCTATTTCTTTGATTACATACTACTATTACATATAAATACAAAACTTTTAGTAAAATCTTGTTTTATTCTTACCTCAGAGTTATGAACAATTTCTCCTCAGGTCTAATACTTTTGCGAAAGTTAGTATCTTCTTTGGTGATTTTTTGTGATATTTTACTTAGTATGTAGTCAAATGTTGACACGGGCATTCGAGTGTACTCAAAGAATTTTCTAGGGTATTATCTCAATACTTCATATAAGTTAAAAAAAATCACCAGTTATTTCTCTGTTTTTATTTATTTCGTGCACACCAACTCTAGTGTTAAACACCTCCCATCTCAGGATCGGACTGTCTAGTAAAAATAGCAAATCCTCGTCCATAGTTTGTAACACCTGATAATACGTCGAACAGCTACAAGAGCTCGCGCGTCACTGTGGCCACCGCACGCCCCCGCTCGCCGCGCCCGCCTAGGCTCCAGTCACCGCGCATTCAGTGTGGACGCACACTTACTTTATTTTTTTTGCGTTCAGAGTTTAACACACTAACATTGATATTTTTCCTTTTAATGTATCAATGCACACAAAGCATATCATTTCAAACTAAACCAAAGACTTCCTCTGTTTATGTTTTTTTTATTGTTACTTTACACATATATATTTGTAAGGAAAAATATATAAAACACTCGAGTTCCTAACTATTCATAATAAGTTGCACTTTAAAAAGGCTGACTTTAACTTACGTCACGGGCAACTCGTTCTAAGTAGCTCGTCTGTACACGCGCATCTATCTCTTTCTTACTTACCGTAAATGAAACGGAGCGCAACGATCTATCTGCCAGCGACTAAATGCACATTGTGTTCGATAAATAATTACATATATTTATTGTAAATCTGTTTATTGGTAATGAATATAGCTTTCCTTTGGTGGGCTGAAATTATAGAATAAGTTTATATTTATATATTTCGAAACAAACATTCCTCTATAAGACGTCATAGATATTGTCTAGAAACTACTTAAAGTATTTTGTACTTGCTTGTACCACAGTATGGGGAAATTGAATTCTTTAATATCTTTTTAATTACACACCGACTGAATCTGTAACTTGGCGACGCATTACGACTATTTAGCGATTCAATTTGGAACAAAGCAGATCTTCGCTAGGTGCCCTAGTTTTTGAGATATAAATGTGGCCAAGCTGGGGAGACTCTCTTCAGATCGGCCACCTATAAACCCTTGTATCTTTTGAACCAGTAACTGACAGATTCTGATATTTGGCGACTGATTCCGACTAATTTAACGACAAAATATGGGAGAAAACGGATCTTCGCTAGGTGCCCTAGTTTTTGAGGTATAAATGTGGCCAAGCTGGGGAGACTCTCCAGATCGGCCACCTATAAACCTTTCTATCTTTTGAACCAGTGACCGACAAATTCTGATATTTGGCGACAAATTTCGACTAATTAGCGACTAATTTTTTGTGTTATCAAAATTAAAATCCCTGGTGGTGGCCAAGCCAGTGTCAGTCACACCGAGTCACACGGCTACTATACTACGATCCTAGCGATGTAATGATTCAAACACCATAAACTCGCCATTTCCTTTTTACATACATGCTAATCGACTATTTGGGGACGATTAAAATTTATTATCTGTTGTTGTACAATTGTATGGACGCCAGCACATCAAGCTACCCGAAACTGTCAAATTTTCCCAATCAACCTTGAACCTAATGCTTTACCTATAAAGTCGAAAATTTGTTAAAGAAATTTGACAGATCGTAGTAGCATGATGTGCTGGCGTCTGAACAAAGTCCGTCCTGTCAAACTAAAATTGTGTCTAGTTAGTCTGTGAATTGTAATGTCTTCAGCATAGAACACATATACTCCTAGCGGGTCTTCAGTCTTCACTGTTAGAATGGAAGGTTGTCGCAGTTGTTTTGATACGAATTATGCAATAAAATTGCGATAGTCGTGTGTGATTATTATTGCGACACATAGCAAACAATGTCTCACGATACGGATCTTATAATATCGGTGCCGCGTTCTCGTATCAACGAATTTTATTGCAAATATTATAATTTAGTTGAAACATTTTACTGTGTCACTCTGTCGGAGAGTAAATTGTGTCTCGCGAATGAAAAACCTGATTATGTGTATTTCAACGTCACGTTCAACTTGAATCCAGCAGATGGGAGTTTTAATCCAAAGGAATTAGCAGGAAGAATACAGGTAAATACCACCAAAATATATGTAGTTTCACAAATGTCAACATTGTTCTTGAAAGAAATGTAAATGTAACAAAGGATCTATTGAATAATTAAGACGTACCGTCATCATCGTTTTTAGTACAAAATACATCATAATGGGATCTAGTTGATAGCAAGATTTTATTATTACCTATAACAGAGTGACTTGTGATAGACTAGTAAAAATAATGTCGTGTGAGTGACTAGTAAACGTCTTCATTAATATTTATTTAAATATTTAGATGTAAAACATTAATTACATAAACTACCTCCAAATTCAATGAATGACCTAATTTCCTGGGTAGGGTTGTGGGATGTTCGAAAAAGTTACTGTAGCCCCGGCACAGGCAACTGAAAGAACACAGGTGGGTTTTAGTCAGTAAAAGTACGACACGCCTGCCCGCTCCTCACAGAGCGGGAGAAGTCATTTGATGATTTCCCATCGGAAACCAGAGGTGATTCTTTTAAAGGGAAACGTCATTGTGTGATTGGGAAGAGGGAGGAACTGCTCCTTCAGCAGAATATAGAGCTTTATAGAAATCTGTGCAGATGTTCAAAACCTTGTCGTTTTCGGTATGTATGATACCTGAATGGTCTTTGACTTGGTGATGGTGGATCAACCTTTTTCTGCAGCTCTTAGAGCCGATTTCAAAGAGCTGTTGGTTTCTAGAGCAAATTGCACCAGTTTGTTGTTAAAGTGCCGCACGTCTGTTCGAATGCACCTTTTAACCTGTCTATCCATTTGTCCAGTCTGGATTACTAAAAACAAAATTTGGTCTGTCTTCTATTAATTTTAGTATTCTTTCGCTAAGTTTGGGAAACTTTTTCTTTACGGGTGTAATCTTTGAACTTGCATTTTTAATACTTGTTTTGATATTTCTGTACTGTTGTTACATGGTAATAAATTAATTATTATAAATTTAATATTTTAAAACATTGCAAAGTTACTTGTAATATTGACTCAATCATTTTATTTTACGAACTTTGTTTCATATCCTGAAAAAGCAAATCTTGTAATATTTTAAAAGGTAGTCCACCTCTATGAATACTTGACTAAACAAACGAGTAATATCATTTTTAATTGGCAAAAGTAAGTAAATAATTTAAATAAATTAATATTGTAAAAAAATGGAGGAGGTGAACATTTTGGAGGAACATTCTCTATCTTGTGTGCAGTTACTACGTCGGTACCATTGGGTAATAGTGCTGTCTCTGTCTAGCAAGCAATTTTGACTTTATTTTTTGCACTAATATACTTTATAAAAAACCGGCTAAGTGCTTGTTGGACCACAGTATGAATATTTACGCATGCACAGTATTGTTTTTAACAACCGTAAATATAAGTTTGTATTTCATAGTATTTAAAAAAAAAAGCTATGAAAAATAAAAGTATAAAGTTATAGTAGTAGCACATACATTCATGTAGTTTTCATCATAAAATGTTTATATTTTACATTTTAAAACAACATTACAAAGTTATGATGCATGTGGTTTTAACTTATTGGCTAAGTAATTTTTTTATCTATTTTTTACTTATCTAATGACATTTTATAAGTTGGTACACTATTACTCGTTACCTTTTAGAGCCTACTTAGCTGTGAGTTTTCCTTTTACTTCGTTATGTACAGGGTTATTGTTATTATGTCGGCAATCCATTAAGGGGATGTAGGAGAGGTCATTTGCAACCAAATTACCCCTATGCAAACATTGTTTTTTGCAGAATTCAACCATTATAGGTCTGCTTCCTCACCCTAATTGCGTAACACAATATCGATCAGAATCTGAATAATTTTGAAGCAAATTGCTAATCTATTGCTTCTTAAGTTCGAAAAATTTGTCTGCTCAACAACATAAATAGCGCAATGAATTTTGTTGAACTGTCAAAATGTAACCGATTCCTACTGTAAGTGAAACCTTGAAACTTTGTGGTTGCTTGATAGCCCCGAAAAAACGACCTCTAAACAATATTCTGGCAAACAGCTGTTAGGATAGCATAGTCATAGCAGCCTATAATACAAGCAGAGAAATGCATTATGATAATAATAATAATAATAACCCCACCGCCGTATCTCTACGTTGACGCCGTGGTGGGGCTTGCGCGCTCCTGAACTCTAGATCTGTGCCGATAGAGTTTACTTTGCCGAAACGAATCTAGGGTGAGGAGCCAGACCAAGAGAGATACATGAACCCGCAGGGCAGCATGTGGCAAGCTGTTGGGCAGTAGCGACCCCTCGGACCCTATCTCCCGGGAGAAATCTTGTTCCTCACCTCTGGCTTGCCTTTATTGGCCGTCTGGAGTGAACACTGACGAGGAACAGAGTTCCCACCTCATTCTTGCCTTTATTGGCCGGCTTGAGTGGAGATTCGCTAGAGCAAACGTGCTCGGAGGAAGGAAGTATTCCAGTAAGTGCTGGTAGGGATCTTGACCATCTTCCGGGCTCTGGGATTGTCCTGATAGTCGTGGAATACCTGTCCACTCCTCATAAGCACCGCAGGACTTGTTGCCCCCTTGTCACTACGACACTATGTGCTAGCGACCGTTTACGGGGGCCCATTATTGAGTGTGCAAGTCACCCCCTGTCATTTTATCCGTGTATTACCTAACATTGATCAGGCAGGGGATATAGTTTTTGCATAGTTCTTGGTAACCAATCCACTATAGCCACCCAAACCCATAGCCCAATATGTTTCGTTTCCATGTCCTACAATAGTCCTGCACCAACCGGGGGTTGTCCTTGGGTGCATTTGCATAATGCATACAGGGATAATCGTTGGTTGGTGCCTCCTCATCGTTTAAAATTGTCTAAGGGGCCTCTGCGAGTTGGCTTCGGCCCCTCGTAAGCCTTCCAAAAGTCCGGGACCCCAGGGTCCCGAGATATAAAAACATATATAAATATTAATAATAATAATATCCCCACCGCCGTATCTCTACGTTGACGTCGTGGTGGGGTTTGCGCGCTTTTCAACTCTGGGTCTGTGCCGGTAGAGTTTACTTTGCCGAAACTGCACCCTAATTGCGTAACACACTATCAATCACAATCGGAATGATTTTGAAGCAAATTGCTAATCCATTGCTTCATATGTTTGAAAAATTTGTCTGCTCAACAACGTAAATAAAGCAATGAATGTTGTTGAACTGTCAAAATGAAACTGATTCCTACTGTGAGTGTTACGCAATTGCCCCGCAGGTCTAGGGTGAGGAGCTAAACCAAGAGAGATTGCATGAACCTGCAGGGCAGCATGTGTCGAGCTGTTGGGCTGGAGCGACCCACGGACCCTATCTCCCGCGAGAAGTCTTATTCCTCATCTCTGGCTTGCCTTTATTGACCGGCCAGAGTGAACACTGACGAGGAACAGAGCACCCACCTCTTTCTTGCCTTTATTGGCCGGCTTGAGTGGAGATTCGCAAGAGCAAACGTGCTCGGAGGAAGGAAGATTTCTAGTAAGATGCTGGTAGGGATCTTGACTGTACTTCCGGAATTGTCCTAATAACCGTGGAATACCTCTGCACTCCGCATAAGCACTTCAGGACATATTGCCCCCTTGTCGCTACGACACTATGTGCTAGCGACCGTTTTCGGGGCCCATTTTTGAGTGTGCAAATCGCCCTCTGCCATTTTAATCCGTGTATATATAAAACAAATGATCAGGCAGGGGCCGTAGTCCTTCCATAGATATAGGTAACCAGTCCACTTTAGCCACTCAAACCCATGGTCCAATATCTTTTGTGTGTAGACACTTGACACTGTGAGCCTTCTGAGTTCTCCCAAAAACGAGTTACATTACAACAGTAGAATAGTTTTAGTAATTTGTTGCAATACCACCTTGCTTAAATTTTGAATTTGGGGGAGTACATAAATATACAACGTGTATCTGGATGTACGACATTAAATGAAAACGAGCACAGTACTAATCCATTGAAACATTTTAAACCACGAAGATAAGTAGTTAATGGAAAATTTAAAAAATCGCAGTTTTCGAACAAAATAAATAGTAGAATCAACTCCATAAAAAGTAAACACGCTTTATCTACGAAAAGTCACTGACCAACGGTGCGGTGCGGGGTGCGGGGCGCGGCGGCGGCAATATTTACCTATTATTACGGACTCGGATCTACATCATGTTGAAAAATAAGAAAATGAAAAATAATTTCCTGTGGCTAAAGTATTCATTGCATTTGATTGATTTTTTGTATACGGGTAAAGAACATGATCCTCTTTACGTGGTTTAAAGGAATGTCAATCGTCCTGTTCCACCTTGTATGAGGCAGTCTTTTTCATTTCTGGTATTCTCAATATATTTATAAAAAAATCCTTTCATGAAACATTCAAACGTTTTGGGTCTACTTAGAACAAACCTATACACATTGCCCCTTATTTAGAAATTCCTAGACTATAAGTAACCTGACAGTAAACTTTGATTGATTCTCAGATTTACCCTAAAGCAACAGTTTAGAGTACAACTGTAAATTGTATAATATTTCGTTGACAAAAATGGTGTTAGAAAGTTCAGGTCATATTATTTCCGGGTACAATTCGCCGCGTTGTCGTGTATGGAAGCGACAAATCCAAAACGATATTAGTTGGCAGAGGTCAGCGGTGCGCGGTTTGTTTGGGGGCCGCCCGCCGGGTGCAGTGGGCGCACAACCCGGATCTCGCGGTGCCCCGCTTCCCCTTCACTCAGCGGGCTCGTGCGTGGAGGTGTGCATGCGCTTGCGCCACATGATACGCTAGTCAATAGTCTTGCCGCGAAGCACGCCGCGCTCGCACACGCGCGTGATGCCATGCGACGCGCGCACGCATTAATACAATATTATGTACGCGATCGACAACTCCCAGGTGAGCGCGACTCTCATATCCTCCGTTAGGACACCTGTTGCACCCGGCTAGCGCATCAGGCTTGTCCTGCGTTTACGGATCTTGTTTCCTCGTGAGTTTCACAGTGAGCCGCGACTTTGCGTACATCGCATTGTAATGATGTTCATTCACGATCGGCCGATATAACGATCCCGGAAGTAAAGCCGGTTCGTTAACGTCATGTAGGTATGCTAATTATTGTATAAAGTGCTCAAACACAGACGAAACGCCTAGGATTACTTTTTGAGATGATTTGTTGTGCTTGTGGGTGATGGAGAATTTTAGTTAACTTTTTGTGAATTATACGTCAGTGTTTGTTGCGAGAAAATGAAAATGTTTTATTGATGATACACATTAGCAAGATGGATCTATTGCAGTGAACATAATTAGTGCGGGTAGCATGCCATCATGTAGATTGTATGGATGTGATAGTGGTCGTCCGTCATCAGACGCTGTGCAACATCACGTTGCAATATTGTTGTTTTTGTAACAGTTTGTGAAAGCAATGTTTAATTAATGTGCATGTCTTCATCTGTCGTCTGTACGAAGTGTCGCAGGTCCGGCACTACTCGGATATCATGGCAAACTTTCACTTCGCCTCCGAGAGCACTGGTGATTTATATTCTTTCGTTATCTACGACATCTGATCACGGATTTGAATTAAATAAGTGTAAGGACGTTTCTGAGAATTTTGGCTGTGCTTGACCCAACTACATAGAGGTTTTTGCTGCTGTTTTTGTTCTAATCGGATGTTCTAAGTCCTTAGTTCCCAAAGTGGTCCACGTGGACCCCCAGGGGTCAACGCAGCCAACGCAAATTTCCATAGTTAATATAATAAATAATCTTCACATTTTTGTCGAGTTTTGGGAATATAGTAGAAATATGTAGCTGCAGGAGGTCCACCGGAACCAGCTAAATTTTGAAAGTGGTCTATGAGGAAAAAAGGCTGGGAACCTCTGCTCTAAGTGTTTGTCTTTTGAATATCAGTTATCGACACTGGCTAGAGCATCGACACTCAGGATATCTTTGATCTCATTTCCTTTCTGTTAGCTTTCCATAGATATCTACTACACGCGAAGGTTACGTTAAACACTCACGGATGTTTCGCCAGTAAACAAACTGAATACAAAAGACGTCACTTTCATTTTATTTTAATACAATGTTAACAATGTTTCTTGGGAATTAAAAAACCGAGACACGTGGGAAATAGGGAAACCCTAAGATTAAAGATAGTTATAACCATATTAGATATACAATCAGCTTTTATTGATGATGAGTGAGAATAAAATGCAAATACCATAAAAATATTTTTTAATTATTTTCCAAAGTTGAGGTTTTTTGCCAAAGTCAAACAAATGATTTGATTGATAATAAAAATAGTGGCGTGGTACAGGCAACCTTCTAATGTTACTTGAAACGTATTAGTATCCGGTATGATTATGCTCCGATGTAATGAATGTCAACAGGTAGGCAGACTGAGCGAGCGAGTGAAACGATAGGGGCCCACTTGCGGTTTCTGATGACAAAGTGCCCGAATACGTGTAAAAACGGATTCTGTCGACATCGACATCCACCGAATTTATGTGACGTATCATAATGCTAATTTGTGGTCAGATTGCTTTTTAACCACGACATTAAAAGGCTTATTAAAATATATTCCGTAAAATATTGACACTTATTATTATTGTGTTTAACTAGGGTTTCGTTCCCGGGAATTTTTCCTTTCCCAATCCCGGGAATTCCAGGAATGACAATTTTATTTAAAAAAATTGAAATTGTCGCTTTTGGCGCAACGTACTTACATAATAGTACATACATACGTATGTCAAGCGATATTATGATCCGGGGTTGCGGGATGTTCGAAAGAGTTACCGTGGCCCCGGCACAGGCAACAGAAGGAACACGGGTGGGTTTTAGTCAGTAAAAGTCTGACACGCCCTCCCGATCCGCCCAGAGCGGGAGAAGTCATTTGATGATTTCCCATCCAAAAAGAAAAAAAAAAGCGATATTATGATCAAATCCTTAGATGCTTTTGCCTTTCCAACGGCCTACTTTTCTTATTCTGACCGTAAATCCTAATTCTGTTCTTGAAAATCTTGATTATTTTGTTTGAAAGTTGAATGAAAAATGTATTTTAATTTCAAATATTGTGTTGTTTTTTTTTGTGTTATGTCACTAAAGATTCCTGAAATCTTTTTATACTCAATTAGAAGAACGGAAATCCTACCACTGTACTTGCACTTGCTTGTGATTGTATTTTTTAAATTAAGATTTAAATAATAATCGTCTTTTCGTGTAATGAAACGAGGATGAGGACATGACGATATTAATTTTAACTTTCTAAAGGCTGATTTTTCATAGAATTTCATAGAAAATATAACTCCTGTTTTGTTGACATTTTTAAAAATAAAGTGGAAAATTCCCGATTCCCGGGAATTATAAATTTTCGTTCCTGGGTCCGGGAACAAAATAAACCCGGGAATCTCTATATTTAACGTTATAATTTCTGATTAATGTATTACCTACCAATTTTATCAAATTAAATATAGCGATATTTATTTGCCTTTTGACATATTATCAAATCTTCTAGTCGGATAATTATTAGCCTCCTCTTTCTCAAGGAAGTTTATTATTAACTAGATTACGGCTTTTACGTGTGCATTTTCTATTAATACTTGATGACGGTTGTGGTAGAATGTCGCCTAGCTGCGGGTCTACTAGTCGTCAAATCGACTGCAGCCACCGCATCACGCCCCTTCTAAGTAGGTATCTATTCTATGTGTAGACAGGCTGACTACATTTTATTTAGATTAGTGGACCTCTAGAATGTTGTTATGATCGGAATTTTAAAGCTTGAAAATTATAGCGAGAACTTGACTTGCTCCGCCGACAACTTCAAATCCTAACTGATCGGAATCGCGGAGGAGGTTTTCATTATAATGAATGCCAGATCCATCAACAGCCTTCGCCAAGTTGTTATTGGCAAATGCCTTTTTCAAAAAAACTGTCTCAGCTATATTTTAACGACAGAGGGCAAAATATATTTATGTAATGGTCTTAAATTGAGATCTGAAATCTTCATGTTTGATTTCACGCCAATATCCTTGTCCAAATGTTTTTGTTACACCTATAATTAATTCATAGTTACTCGGTCTTTAGACCTGATAAGATCTACTGACGTCATATTCCGTTTTCATCTAATCTTGTCATTATTGTTGAGAGCACAAATCACAACATCTAACTACGTCACGAATTAATTGTAAGCTCGTGAATATCAATTAAGAACCTTACAAAAACAACTGGCTACATAAGACAGTTTGTTTATTAATGTATAAATAAATACAATTGAAGTGTCTGTTTGTAATGTCAAAATAACAACTTTTTACTAAATGCATAAGAAAGTACCTATAAACGGTTCTTGTAACAAAAAAAATTTTTTTTTTAAATTTTTGTCCGTCTGTCTGTTTGTTCCGTCTAATCTCCGAAATGGCTGGACCGATTTTGACGGGACTTTCACTGGCAAATAGCTGTTGTTACGGGGAGTAACATAGCCTCCTTTTATTTTAGAAAAATAATTAGGGTTCCGCGCAAAAAAATTAAAACCCATGAAATTGTGAACAAAAAGTCGGATTTGAAAAATTCTTTTTGCATTTGGTAGCTCAATTCTCGAGGATAGTTATAGGCTATTTAAAATCACGCTATGACCCTTAGGAGACGAGCAAAAAGAAAAAAAGTCTGAAAGAACACTAAACGAAAACGAAGTAATAGCGCGGGCGGGCGATGCAACGCGACGGGTCGAGGGACGAGGGAGTTTTATTAAAATGTGGCTGTTATTTTAGTATATTGTCTATCTTACGACTTCAACGCGAACGAAGTCGCGGCCCACATCTAGTACCTATTAAAATAATTTATCAGAAAAATATTAATCAAAACTGGCTGAATATTGACTTTTGTACCTCACGTACTTACGTATTATCACTGCTTTATAGAGAGAGACAATACTTTTGTTATGGCAACCGAATGTTTGCGCTGAGTGCAATTTGTATGGTACGTGTGTGTGTCTGCATGTGTTGTATAAAGTATGTCGCGTGCTCGCATCCTGTTCGTCGCTGACGCCACATCACACGAGGTGGCGTGCGCCGACGTCGCCCGAATGCTCCCACCCTATTGGCCGTTGTTATCTCTTCAACAAACCAACGATAGAATTTCTCCTCTACAAACAATATTGTACTTGTTCAACCAGAATACTTATCGGCGTACAGATAGGCCTTAAAGTAAATTAACATGAATAGCGCTTATTGTCCGGTAGAATGAGCCAACATTTCCTGGGAATACGAATCGTATCAGTGGATTATTTTCGGGAATCCAAAACATAGCATTTACAGTATAAATGCGTACTTAAGCATTTCTTCGTGCAGAGAGCTGGCTAATTACAGTTTTCTGATAATGAAGCTAGGAGACGTTTGTATGTCTGTTAGTGTTAAGATAACTGCCGTTCAAGTATCGTAAACAAATTTTAATTGCATCTGAATTTCTAAGATTGCGCAGTACGATAACGTTTGCAAATATAAGAATAAAGACCTTCCTACGTAATTAGTAGTTCCTTGATTTGCGTCTATCCGAGATAAACGGTCTATTCTGACGTCATACTATCAATGGAGTCACTCTTGGGACGTCAATGCATAAGAAGAGTTAAGTTTTGCGAGCAAAGTTCGAAATACGACGTGACAAGGTCCGAATAAGAAACAATCATAACAATCCGATGCAGAATAGTAATGAGCGAAAATAAAAGGAGTATGAGCGAGAACACAAGCAGATAGATAGACAAGTGACGTAACAAACTAAAACTAAACTTGTGCAAAAATTTAACAGCTAGGTATACGAATGCCGATTGGAAAAAAGTCACAATCACGGGTAAACTGATTACGTCATTACTTTGGTCGGAGTCTCACATTTCAATCTAGTCCTGTCTTGAATCAAGAATTCAAGAAATTAGCATAGTGTTATTTTTCTGACAAGCTTAGAGTCTTGATGTAGCTACATCAGTTGTAAATGAACCAAAAGCGGAAATTCTTTCAGCGTTTGCAGTGATCTGATGAATAAGACCTTCAAAATCAATTATCTAGTTATCTACAAATCTAAGCACACTAATGAATTAGATGATTCGGTTGATTTGCACGACCTTCGTTTTATTTTTTTCTTTTAGCGCAGTTGTTATTTGTTTATTAAGCGTGTTTTTGTCTATTTTAACTAGTCACACAGTAGTACGGAGCCTATTAAAAATCAAAATAGCTGAAAACAGCTTATAATAAGGACTCGTTGGTGTTTTACTAGAAGTCTAGTGTGTTTCCTTCCAGATTCTAAAAGTTCAATCTGAAAAAATGTAAACAAGTAGTTCGTTCAACGTAAACGAGCGTAGCGAACGGCGCGCGGCGGGACAATCCGATGGGTTTTTTGTTTTGTCTAGAATTGCTGCTACTGTTACGAGAAAATGACTTAGACCTCTTTGCTATCAGCATTATAAACTTTTTGGTTAATTAATTCTAGTTCTCTTTTTGTTTAAATCCTTCGAGTTTCAACCACTATTTTGAACCGACGCTTAAACACCCATTAGCTTCTCTTGAGGTCATTTCCAAGACAGCTTAGTGCGTGAAAAGATTGAAGTAGATAACGCCTTAATAATAACTTGTTTGTTAAATGCGATACATAATAATCATTATCACCCCAAACACGTACATCGTACGATCCATTGACGTAACACGCACTATCGCAGGAAGCATTTAGAACATTTCATTATATCACAGATACAATGATCTTATTCATTGACGAAGGACGGTGCATTGATAAAACTCTCAACCTACTTCATTTTGTCATATTTTATCTTCATAGCGCAAGCTATACTTACAATTAAAGCAGTGCTCTTAAAAAAAATATATATATAAAAGAAATAAATGAAGATACACCGCCAATTTCCAAAACATTCACCTCATCATAATCAACATAGTTCAATATCATTCTCTAACCGCCAACTGTAACTTGGCTCGATTTTTTTAGAAAGTCGCATCCGGCTGCGCCTGCGCGCTGTAGGCGAAGCGCTTCCGTACTGTGCGCAGCCCGGATGTAGGCTCCCGAGACCTAGTAAACTTTATCGTCTTGATCTTACACGACTATACGTTTAGCCACCGATTTTCTAACAGGAACTTGCCAGTTGCCGTGCTCTAAAAAATTTTGCGGCGCGTACTATGTTCCTTTAATTTTCGTTTTGCGTTGCGATTCGATTTTTTACTTTTTGTATTGAGTGTATTTAAGGATTAAGTTTTGGGAATTCTCCTTTTGCTAATACCTATACCTGAATCTGAATATTTACAATCGTCGATTGATTTTATCGTTATGATTTTTGGAAAAAAAATACTATGTCAGCAAGGCTTATTCGATTAATTAACCGTTATCGTTCCTAGTAAAAGTAATGATCAAAGATAATAATGGTACTCTAATATCCAGCCCGTTTGTTATTTTATCCACCTACATCAAACCAAAATCTAGATTTGTATTTAAGTTTCTCAGCCAACTAGGTCTCGACGCGGATCTTGCGGGTATGACTAACCGCTATTTTGTACATTATTAAGTAAATTTTCTAACTATAAGCTTGTCCAGTGCGTGATAGTTTAGATGTCGATGGGTTATTTTTGAATTTTTAATTCAGAAATATTTTTGTCAATTCAAGAATAATGTATTCCAACCGGTACGGCCATCAGTTGCGCACACGCTAAAGGTCAATGATCATCTGTAGATCCGCTTCGGCGCCCTCGTGACCCTGTGCTGAGTCGGTGTCGGTCGCGGTAATATCAAATTTGCTTATTATTGATTGATAATCATCACTCACACGCTCACTTAACGTTTTTAAATTTTCTTAGACATGGATGTCACGCAGGCTTATTGAAATTGCAAACACTCAATGCCTCGCTACAGTTATTTTTAAGATGGTATAATAGAAAGATCATACGTCATCATACTACGGGGATTATTGGATTAGATCCGTTTAAAGCTAACTGCTCACTTTGCAACGTTAATCTTAGAAAATTCTAACTGCATTCTCGTCACATCCGGCATAAATGCAAGTCGTAGTCATATATGAAAGGATAGAACCGGCATTTTCGGCATTTTTTTTGCATAAGTGAAACACAGAAAAATAAGAATATAAAACTAGTACAATCATTTGTTATTTTAAAGGTTTCATACTGACAGTTCTCTGACAGAAATCTTAATGCAGATAAATGTAGGCATATTGAAATTTAGACGACGATGCTCAAATCAAGTGAACTCACAGATTTAATTAAAACTACAGGCTACAATATTACCATAATAATATGACAAATGACAAAATTAAAATAGATTTTGAATCAAGTAATTTGATGGTACCACGGCCAATTCATTGAAAAACGAACAGCCTGTTTACATAATAATTAGGCACAGACTGCTCATCGGTTTTTTCTTGAGTTAAAAATTCGTCTTCGTGTTAAAAATATCGTTATTGTTTCAGAAATATGTGGAGTCATCAGTGGGGTGGGCTGGCGAGAGGGGCGAGGATTCCAGCTATGACTCGGAGTGTGAGGACGAGAGTTCGCATCGTGCGGCCTCTAGAACCCCCTCCGACACACTCGCCGCGGAGTTTGCTGAATATGTCACTCTTACACCACCACAACCCAACCAGGTAGGATCTCTCTTCTCTACTGAACATAGCATAGAAATAATGTTCCCACTAATGGGACACAGTGGGTCTAAAAAGACCACACTGAGCAATTCATCTGAAAGCGAATCATTTCCCGAATTCCCTGCAGATCATTAGCAATTCGAAAACAGAATTGCGTGTTATGAAATGTAATACGATAGAGGAGGCCTGTGGGTCTAAAAAGCTCGCTAGCCTTTTTAGACCCCCAGGCCTTCTCTCTGCAAGACGGAGTGTGCCGTAATCCACCGGACGGGCGCAGCGCGAGTTTGTGGATGTCTTGGTTCTAGGACATACCGGTTTCCTCACGATGTTTTCCTTCACCGTTCTACTGAGCAATTCATTTATATGCACTGCATGCCTGCGCAGTTGCAGTGGGTATTTGACAATACAAAGTACATAATAGCTAACAACTGTTTCCTGTGTATCTCCCTTTGTAGATCTGGAGACACAATGGAAATTTTATTGTGTCTATGATTGCGTTGTACTAGAGGTTAAAAGGACACTCACACTAGAATTCTATATAGAGATGTTCAGGGAGCTTCATCAATAGTGATGATTCTGCGATTGCCAATCTACATTAAAAATTAGTCAAAAAGTTAAATGGATTTCCCGATTTGCAATCTGGGTTATCATTTTATCATTGTTTTTTGACTGAATGGGAAGGAAGTTTGAAGCACTTCACCGAGTTTATTGACTCATCTTGTTTTTATTTCTGCTTGACTTACTCCCGGATTTTCACGTTACAACTTGATGAAATTAGTTATTCACTCCAATTTCTGTATTCATTCCAGGCAAAGATCGAGTTTGCCATGAAGTTGGGTTACTCGGAGCGGTTGGCGCGGACGGCTATCCAGCGGTTGGGTCCCGACCCGCCTTGTAATGAGTTGTTGGCGGAGTTGATCAAGTTGGCTGCTAAACAACCGCCAAGAGCGTTGTCGCCTGCTCCACCAGCCGAACCTGACCCGCCTCCCGACCGAGCCTCGCTACGACACATTGTTATAGATGGCAGTAATGTCGCTATGAGGTATGTAGATTTTTTTCTTAACTAATACCTAAGTAAATTATTAAAAAAGCAGGTTTATGTCTTTATGTAATCTTGATGGCTACTCAAGACTACCAGCAACTCAGCACCGTTAGTTTAAAATTATAACAAATCTTTGATCTTTGTTGGAATCCTAAAAAGAGCATATAAACTGCTCGGAACTGAATGAAGTTTTATTTCAGCAATCATATAAAATATATTGTTTATTATACATTATCATAAAGTCAAAGATAAACCATTCACTTCAATATCGTACAAGTTCCGAGATATCAATCACCCCGAGAGTTCCGGTTGATAACTCGTATTGTTACAATCTAATCATAATGATACTGCATTATTAACAATACTGTAATATTCTAACATAATAAGTTCAAGTTGGCGCCCGTACCTATATCTTATGCTCGCTCTTTTGTCCCTAGCCATGGCAACAAGGAGGTATTCTCGTGCCGCGGCATCGAGATCTGCGTGGAGTGGTTCCGTGCGCGCGGACACCGCGAGATCACCGCGTTCGTGCCGAAGTGGCGCAAAGAGTCCTCGCGACCCAACAACCCCATCGCTGAGCGCGACGCGCTGGAGCGGCTCGAGCGCGACCGCGTGCTCGTGTACACGCCCAGCCGGCTGCTGGGTGGCAAGCGGCTCGTGTGTTACGACGACCGGTACATCCTGCGCCTCGCCGCCGAGACCGACGGCATCGTCGTGTCCAACGACAACTACCGCGACCTCGCCGTTGAGAACCCCGACTTCCGGAAAGTGGTCGAGGAGCGCCTGCTCATGTACTCGTTCGTGAACGACCGATTCATGCCGCCGGACGACCCGCTCGGCCGCTCCGGGCCCACGCTGGACGCCTTCTTGCGCGCGCCACCGACCCGCGCTGACCCGCCGCCCGCGTGTCCGTACGGCCGCAAGTGTACGTACGGCAACAAGTGCAAGTTCCACCACCCGGAGCGCGCGGGCCGGCCGCACAAGTCCGTCGCGGAGAAGCTATCGGAGCGTGCGGCCGCCAACACACTGCGCCGCGACCTGCACACCGTGAGCCTGCCGCCCGGCGGCCGCCCCGCCGACGTCAAGCGCCAGCTGGCGCGCGCGCAGTCCGCCGCACCGCGCCTCGCCGACGCCACGCTCGCCACGCACTTCGACCGCGCGCAAGTGGCCGGCCCGTCGCAGCCGCCACCACCACCGCTGGTGCCTGCTTGTCCGCCACCCGACGTCAACACGCACCGCAAGCTTGCCCGCCAGTTGACGCTGAACCCAGCGTGTGACCCGCGTCTGCAGCCGCACACGCTGGCGGCGCGCGTGGCGAGCGCGCCGGGCGCGGGCGGCGCGGCGGGTGCGGCGGCGCTGCTGGCCCCGCTGCTACCGCCGTGCGCGTCGGACGGCGCGCTGCAGCACTGGGACGCGCGGCGCCGCATGCACTACCATCTGGCCGGCATCTTCCCGGAGCCGCAGGTGGCGCAGGCCATGGCGGCGTACCCGGAGGAGACGGATGCGCAGACCATGTGCGCCATCATCCTGGCGCGCTACCGGCCCAGCGAGGCGCGCGTGCCGCACTGAGCGGGCCCCGCGCTCTCCGCGTCTCACTGCCGGTTTTTGGCATAAAAAACCGGAACAGTAGATCTCCGCTAGCTCCGACGATGATTGATCAAGCCGGAACAGGTTGCAGCTTAGGCGATATGGTCGGAAAGAAATGTTTATGAAACACCGTGTAGCCGGCCCGCGCGCCGGACGAGTTGAGCGCGAAGCCGCACGTATCACTGACTAGGCATTTATATTTTGTACATATGCTATGATTTCTGTCATACGCTTCTGAGAAGCGTATGCTGATATTTAATAAACATTAAATAGTTTGTAGAATGTACAAATACATTTTTCATGTGTACAGTTAATTATGACTTGTTGCTTGACTAGTATGGCAATTTTTGCTTTCTGGTTTTCATTCCTGTATCTTCCAGTGAATAATTTCACATTATTTACTTTTTGCGTGATTATAAAACTGTTACATGTAGTGACATGAAATTAAGACAATTAATTATTGATTTAAATAGCTAATTATGTGATCATATAAATCATTATTGGTACCATGTACCAATTTTATTTTTAAACTAATGTAGTTAAAATGTTATGATATTGAACATTATAGTATAATATTGTTTACAAAATTAAATTCGTTAAAGATGATTTTATATTTAAGTAAAAGGGTTTATCATGACTTGTTTTTTGTATGAATGTTTTGTAGATTATATTGCACCATGGTTATGGCTACATTCATTTATTACACTTGAGGGAACATCAAAAGCTCTTCATGTTATTATTTACCGTCTTGGTTTACTATGTATGTTTAGATGTAAGCAATGGCCAGCTATAATCGACTAATTTAGTCATTATTGTAGGTATAACATTGACCAATCTGTTGTTTGATTTTTATTAAATTGAACTGTTAAAAACTTAAATGCAATGCATAAATTGAAAATGTAAGATACATATATCTACTCTCATGCAATACTTCATAAAATGACAGTTGTTATATTTGTATAGATACATTTTATGAAGTATGGCATGATATTATTAGTATAATTAGTTTATCAAATTTTACCTGGACGAATTTTGGAAATAAAACGTAACCTTTTGACTACCATAGTTGATCATGGCAACAATGTAAGTAAAACAATTCGAAAAGTATTTTTTTTTCTTTTTTTAGAAAATATGGTGAATTTAGAAATAATGTATTGATGAATTTCAAAATAATAATTGGCAGTGAAAAGGTTGAAAGGTAAAATTTGATAATAAGTAATAAGAAGTGTTACGGGATAGCTTCAATTTATTTGCTTAACATTATAAAGACATCCCAAACATTTCTTGTTACTGTTCACATTCCTTGTGGAATGTTAAATGTAATATTATGTCTATTGTGACATTATAGTAATAATATTTTTTAAATAAAGCATCTCTCATTAGAAATATTGTTTTATTTCTTTTTAACCCTGTCCGGATTATTAGAAAACCTCTTTACTAACATTCTCATGAATTCTTTGCTTTTCTTTAGGTCAGGTTTGTCAGAAAATTCTATGAAATCTTGGCCTATGAAATTTCTTGTTGGTTTTAATACATTTTCTGGAGTAGTTGGCACAAATACTCTACTTTTCTTATTAGTCCTATATAAGAATTGAAAAGTTACAGCACTAACTTTTGCTACTTCTGCTGTATCCACATTCTCTTCTACATCCATTTTTTCTACTACACTGTCACTCGTTTTCTTTAATTGATCAGTTTGTTTCGGTTTTGGGTGATTTTTAGATATTTCAACAATTTCTTTCCTGACATCTGATAGGCTGTTACATTTTATTCCTAAACAACTAGTTGGTAGACCAAAATTGACTGCAGTTACTTTTCTTAGGTCACTCAAACAGAGTAGAGGTATGTCTTTAGCTGTGCACATTTCTAAAATAGGTTGAACTATCAACCTTGGGTTAACTTTAGCTTCTATAATGATACCAGAACATTCTCCATTTTGTATGGCTTCACTACATTCTCTTATACCAAGTAGAAGTCCCTCCACTTTTCTGAAAATAGAACAATATCAAACATTAAATGAATAGAATAGATTACTTACTCTATAAATTATGTACACCCTATAAATTACAGATGTAAATGTAGAAATTGATTAAAACGAGCATACGGTTTTTTTGTACTTTTTTTTTTAATGAATGGGAATAACAAACAATGATATAGTTATTTCTAAGTATTACAGTACTCGAGATGGGGTCTTACTTTAACTTAGGTGGTTTTGGACGTTGTTCCTTAGGAATATCTTTCAGATCTTTCCAATGAGGCTTCTTGAACTCGGGTATGGCGATTTTGTGTTTTTTCAAGGCTGATTCTAACCTCTTAGCCTCGTCTTCGGTTATCTCCGGCCTGTGAAGAATGCCTTGTTTATAAATAATAGCATTTTGGCATTATAGTCTACATGAAACAATGGTTTGATGGCACAATCTTACCAAAACACTGGATCAGGCCGACACAAAACGTTTTTTATAGTCCTCTTCAGTTTACCCTTACTGATAGTATTTTTTTTCTTTTGTAGAGTAGTAGCTGGCTTGGCTTCACTCATGGTTTATTTTTCATTAGTAAATTAAACGTAGAAAAGGAACACAAGTTGGTAAACTAAAATCATAACCTAACATTTATCTGTCAGTGTCTGATAGTGTCAAATCAATATGAAATAATGTGAATGAATCTGACGTACGTCACGTTCCGAATTGCGCTGTAATCGATTTGAGCGTGCTTACAGCCGTTCCGAATTACCGTGAGCGCGATAACGATGTCCCATGAAGTGCATGAATCGTCATAGATGACGTCATGAAATGCGTCATCTTGCGATAAAGCTGACCATGCTCTAAATTGTTATCACCGTGAGCGCTGTCAAAAATGACAATTGTGCTGTTTTATTTTAAGTCGCAACATATCTTTAAAATAAAGTGGCATTTTCGAAATTGCGCTTCTGGCTACAGCCGCCATCTAACCAAAGAAGAAAAAGTTTGTGGTGTATATGTTACGGCTAAAACCAGAAGTGCGGCTACAACTAGTTTTAGCCGGCTACAACTAGGTGTGGGCTGAAAGGTAGGTTAGGTTAGGTTAGTACTGTGACTACACAACACACCTAGTTGTAGCCGGCTAAAACTAGGTGTAGCCGCACTTCGGGTATTAGCCGTAACATATACACAAAGAAATACTGTAATCCAAGCATGAGTATTCTAGTGCACTGTGAGCGCGTTCACAAGCGTTCCGAATTGCTGACAGTTCTCAGCTGTCATAATCGTGATATCGCTCATTTGGAGAAACATCGAAGTAGATGTATTTTTTCCCAAAAATGAGTTAAATATGACAAAGCACTTAGAAAGTGTATTTACGTTAGGAGAAACAAAGACATAAATAAATTTCAGTCAATTTATCGGCAGGCGACGCTAACGTCGTTGTTGCATTTTTGCTAATTCGCAAAGATCTCGCGGAAACAGCGACGCATAGGTCAGTAAGGGGAGCTCCGCAAAGTGTAGTTATGTTTGGGAGCTACATCGACGTAATGAACATTTTCGTCGTTGTTGTCCCAAAATTTATTTGTTTTTGCAGAAGCAACAGCATAGTTTGTATTTTTTTAAAGATTTAAATCTGGATACGAAGAAGACTGGATAGATGCCGTAACAAAAATCTCCAGCCAAATTAAGGGTGATACAAGAGACATAAATGATTTAACAATAAAACCAGCGTATCGTGGCAAAATAGCAATTGCTCAAAATAAGAAGAGTGATCTACAAGAATTAATGCAAAAAAAGTATTATACCAAGATTTTATTGCAGTTTTTACGACAATACTTATTTTAAATATTTAAATGACACTTTTTTGAATTAAGCTAAATTATATATTTTTCAACACACTTGCTTGTAAAGTGGCTCTTATTGAACGCTTTTAGGTTCATAATGCACTGTATTAAACACGTGTGCTTTTTTACTTTATATTACCGCACTAGTGCGGTAATGTGCTCCACAGATTACTATTTACTAGTCAGAGATGTGCGCTTTTTTAATCTCATCAAAGAGACTTCATGCCTTTTCAGCGCTATGCCATAAAGCCAGAAGCGTTACCAAGTTCTTGGCAGACCACAACATTCCAGTTTTACCTTGACCTGATTCTCATGACATGAACCCAAGACACCACCTCTTAAAGTAGTATTATTGTAATCTTACTTGAGTGTGGGAAAGAGATGGGCTAGACGTCTTGTATAGCTCCATCTCTTTTTCACACTGAAGTAACATTAAAATAGGTGGTTGGGCCCCTGATTACTACTAAGTAAAAGGGTTAAGAAACATTTAAAGATTTAGAACTAAAGCTTCAAGACCACTCAAATGGTGAAAAAGACAATGACGGTATTGATTTATTTAACGAAATTAACGCTTTAAAGTTGCATTTTTACAGAAAATTTTGTCTAATCATCCACAAATACTTTTCTATTTACATATGACTTAATTTCAACATTTCCCAGCACGGCAATATGTTTAAAAATATTACTTACACTGCTGAGTTCCATTTCTTGAAATCTTAGATACCTACTACAAAATTAATTGAGGCCCTGGGTTCGATTCCCAGGTCGGGCAAAGTGTGTATTGGGTTTTTCTATCTGGAATTTCTCAGTAGCAGCCCGGAGTCTGGATTTGTGTCCGGTAGATGGCAATAGGCTCGCCCCCTAAGTATTACATGGGACTTAAACATAACTGGCGAAATGAGGGTGTACTATAATAGGTACACCTCTGCCTAACCCTTCGGGGAAAGAAGGCGTGATGTTATGTGTTCAAAATTAATAGCAGATTTTGCGAACATAGAAGCAAGAAAAGGAACTCCATTTCCGTAAACCAGCATACGCATTAAGGCTCCTGCAAACAGGCGCGACACGCGACGCTAATCGCGCCTTTTGAAGGAACGTTAACACTTGATGAAACAAAAACTCGTTAATAAGAAAAATAAATAAGAACTAATGTTTTTTTCTATGTAAAGTCACATCACATCAGGCCTTATTTCCCCGAAGGATTAGGCAGAGGTGTACCTATACCTGTTGAACACGCCAGGCACGTATCCAGACTTTTGGTTCGGGGGGGGACAAACATTGAAACAAACAACCATGTGAACTGTGTGAAAATCGCTGTAATCACTGTACTATAATTTTCACTGTACTATACTATAATTAAAGAACACGCAAGCGAATAAATAAACAGATGGCTTAAAACGTTTTTTTTTTCAGTCAGATTTCGGGGGGGGATAAATCCCAACTATCCCCCCCTCTGTATACGTGCCTGGAACACGCCATTGAATTGTCCTGTGTTGAGCTTGATTAGTATGCGTCTACAGACCTCCAAGTCATCAGAATCTATCTGTGTTTGATTCTGTAATGGAAGATGTGTTAAAGAAACTTAGTACCAGTAGCAAGTCAATTATCGTATGTGGTGATTTTAATATTAATTTATTAAAAAATAGCTCGAATACTCTAAGATTATTACGTCTTTTTAGGTCATTTCATAGATTTGTCAAATGTTTTTATTGAACCAACCCGAGTGACAGCTTCTTCTGCCATTTGTTTACATAATATTTATTGTACAAATAAGTTGGCATCTAATCACAGGGGACAAACAATAACATTTTGCTCGTACATGCCTTTACAAAAAATTCAAATAAGGTTTAGGCCAATTACATGTAATAAATTAGATTCCTTGGCCAGTAAATTATGTGTTCAGAGTTTAAATATCATATGTGACCCAAATGAGTTCTACGCCGTTCTTTTCACTAATAAAAACGCAATTTAATGACACTTTCCCACTAAAGACTAAAAGTATTAACACATTTAGTGATTGGGCGACTCCAGGTATTCGTAAAAGCAGGTAAAAACTTTTTGAACTTTATGGCCTAAAGCAACTTATGAATAATACAAGCTTTCATCAGTATGTTGCAAAATATTCTAAACTTTTAAAAGTGTGTGCAAAATACCTCAATATTAGCAATAAAATAAAATCAGCTGATGATAAAATAAAAACTAAGTACCTGGCGAATAATAAATAATGCAACAGGTAGGAAAACAGCGTAATACTGAATTTAATTTAGAGACTGCAAATGGCCCAATCAACTCAGATTTAGAAATACAGCCTTGGCCAAAAGTATTAGGCACCCTGATTTTTACTTAAAATAATAGAAAAAAGCACCATTTACTTTCTGTATTGATTTATTATTACTTAATTACACTAAACAGAAAACAAAAAACTTAAAATCTAGTCGGTCCACCCTTAGATTTAATAACTGCACTAATTCTAGCTGGCTTGCTGCGTATAAGCATAGCACAATCCTCCCTTGTAATTGCATGCCATTCTTGCACCAACGCATTTTTTAATACCGTTTTCGATGTAATGCTGTGCTCTTTAATCCTCCGCTTTAAAATGCCCCAAAGATGTTCGATTGGGTTCAGATCTGGTGACTGCGCAGGCCAATCCAACAAGTCAATGTTGTTTTCGCTAAACCAGCGCATCGTAGCAGCTGACTTATGACAAGGTGCATTGTCTTGTTGGAATATGACTCCATCTAAGTTGGTGTCGTCGTAAATACTCGTTAGCGAAGGCATAAGTGCAGTTTCAAGTACTTCTATGTACTTTTCACTGTTCATACGACCTTCACAAACAAACATTTCTCCAACCCCATCAGCTGCCATGCAACCCCAGATCATTATACTGCCTCCTCCGTGCTTTACAGTTGGCACGACGCAATCCGGATGGTATTCTTCTCCTCACAAAGGTCACACCTGGTGTTCCAAATACCTGTACGAAAGAAAAAAAAAGACATTTTTTGAAGAGGCCTTAACTTTTTTTATTTAAGTGAAATAAATAAATCATCATTCTTATTAATAATAATAGCAGTAAAATTGACTTATCTCAAAGTTAGATTCGTCGGACCACACCACATTTGACCAATTTTCCTCCGTGAAATGTTGGTGCCGTAAAGCCCACTCAAGCCGTTTCCTTTTGTTGGCTTCTGAAAGCCAGGGCTTCTTCCTGGCTTTGCAGCCTTTTAGGCCGGCTTCTCCTAGTCTCCTTCTGGCTGTTCGAGCACTTATTGACTTTCTAACCTCTTCGGACAAGGCAGCAGCAAGCTCAGAAGAAGTTTTTTCCGATTTTTCTTGGATTCACGTATTAATTTTCGATCTTCACGCTTCGTAGTAACGCGTTTTCTGCCTGTTCTTGGCTTATTTGCGTGAGTGCCGGTCTGAGCAAACCGTTTGATGGCAGATTGCACAGCGCATCGCGAACATTTCACTAGGTCAGCAATTTCTTTTTGCGACTTCCCTTGTTCATGGTAAATTTGTATTTTCACTCTATCTTCTAAACTAATTTCACTCCTTTTTGGCATTTTTAACAAAATTAGGTGTCAATTTAATCACATCAACAGAAATGAAAGCTTGTTAATTTGTTAGAGTCCAGAACACAAGGACACAAGTGACCAAACATTGACTGATAAGACCGAAAGAAAACCGAATCCTTTGTTTTCGGTCACCAGGTGTTTTATGACCTTAACAAAGAGCCGCTTGATATTCTAAGAAGTTATTTATGACCCCGGTAAGTCATTTAAGATAAGCACTCAGTTATTGGTTAAGTAGTAAATATGCATTTTGATTTTTTAAAGGTGCCTAATACTTTTGGCCAAGGTTGTAGCTCAGGAATTTGAAAACTTTTTTGCTAGTATACCCTTAAAACTACTGAAGCTTTAAATTCCTCACCCGCGCTTTCTGCTGTTCTACTTAGAAAGAACGTAAAGGCATGCCCTTTGGAGTTTAGGTTTCGGCATATCAACCCCCAGGCTGTTATAAAAGGTTTTAAAGATCTTAAAATTAAATCAACAGAAGATCTCTGAGGAATGTCTGTAAAATTTTGTAGATCTATCATCGAAGCTTGTTTTCATATTTAACACCAGTGTAGACCAAGGAGTCTATCCGGATCTCATGAAAATACAGTAAAGTAGGTAGTTATTTTGTTTAAATCAGATAATAGTAAAGAACCCAACAATTATAGGTCTGTGTCATTCTGCCAGTTATCAGTAAGGTGTTTGAAAAGTTGATGCTCAATCAAATGTCACTTAAATAAAAATTCCATCTTTCATGAACAAAAGTATGGTTGCACCAAAGGGCGTTGTGCCACTGGCGCCGGTGTGGCGGTGTCACCCTAATAAAGAATATTTTTAACGCCTGGCAGGAAGCACAAGATGCCATTGGAATCTTTTGTGACCTCTAAGGCCTCTCTATACAGATGTATAGATGTACAAATACAACACATAAATGATATAAATGAATAAAATGGAAGTGTCTGTTTGTAATGTCAAAATAACACCTTTTTACTAAATGCATAAGAAAGTATAAATGGTACTTATAATAACAAAAAATCAATTTCTAACATTTTTGTCTGTCTGTCTGTCTGTTTGTTCCAGCTAATTTTCGAAACGACTGGACTGATTTTGACGGGACTTTCACTGGAAGATAGCTGATGTTACGGCGCAAAACTTAGGCTACTTTTATTTTAGAAAAATAATTAGAGTTCCGCGCAAAAAAAATTTAAACCCATGAAATTATAAAGAAAAAGTCGGATTTGAAAAATTATTTTTGCATTTGGTAGCCCAATTCTCGAGGATAGTTAAAGGCTATTTAACATCTTGCTACGACCCTTAAGAGCCGGGCAAAAAGAAAAAAGTCAGAAAGAACACTAAGCGAAAACGAAGTAATAGCGCGAGCGGGCGATTCAACGCGACGGTTGGCGACGGGTCGGGGGACGAGGGAGTTTTATTAAAATGTGGCTGTTGCGTATCTTACTTACGACATCCACGCGAACGAAGTCGCGGGGCACAGCTAGTTAAAGAATAAGAATGCTTTCTGACTAAATAAAAAAAAATTTAAGCACTTATTTAATAGCTAAACAATGTTACATTTTGTTACACAAATAGAAATATCCAAAAAAACTGCAGAATCTGATCTCAGACAAACAAAATATAAGTTTCATTAAAGAAGACTAAGAAAATCCCCAGCGTATAAACCATATTATTTTGACCAGTTTTCGCAAGTTCCTGACTCCTGAAACCTATTAATTGATATAAACTTTAAAATACTACGATAATAATAATATAACAATCATTACTGAACATTGGATTTGACTATCTAGACAATCGGCCATTTGTCCACCAGACATGTCCTTTCTGTATCCAACAAAATGGAGCTCATTTCGAGCAACAAACACTGAGATAAAGTATGTACTACGCTAGTAATAATCAGTGATCGGAATAGGTAGAGCTATTTAGGTTCATTGACCGCAAACATTGATGTTAATATGGATATTCCACGGGATTCCGACTACGGGATTTTATTGAATTTCATTATTTTTGTCAATATGTATAAAAATGGTTTATGTAAGCCAATAAGCGCATGAGCGACGTTGTAAATTTTACGTCAACAGCACGCTATAAAACTTTTTGCCAAGCGCGCGACGTTGCCGCTTTGTTGAGACGCGTAATGTCGCCGCATTATGGAAACAAAAGAAAACAATAGCGGGGTGTTTCTGTCGCTAGAGTGCCGCACCTGTTTTTGTCTCTTTCTGCGCCACTAGAATTAAATTCTTTACCAACAGTAACTTGTTGTCTTGTTGTCTCACTCGATTACTTCGGTTCTTAGAGTGCGCTTGTTTGCTTCCTGTTGTGTTTTGTTGCTACTACGACTTTGGCTAGCATTTACAGACTCTGATTTGACCTTATTGGATTGGACGTTTGGAGTTATTTTATTGGATACTGATTTGGTAAGTTCTATTTTTTATGTAAAATGTTGAATAAAACTATTGTGTTAATCTTATTCTACCTTGACATATTAGAAAAAAATATTGCTTGGGCTTAGCAAAAAGCTTGTCCTAAGTCGAACCAATAAAAAACATTTTAAATACAAAAAGTAAAGTACAGTGTTATTCGCACAAAACGCAAAACCTTTTCTTGTTAGCTAAACTTTTCTTGTTAGCTATACTTTTAAATTTCATTCTAAATTATTACAAATTAATGCAATTAATTTATAATAATTTAGAATATCAAAATATATGTTCACATTGTACCTATTGAACAAAAGGTACCACAAAACAAAACGCCTTGTCAAAGACTTAACGGAACGTGAACATCGCCAAACCAAAATAAAATGGCTGGTCGCTAACAGCAAAAGAAGGGTATAGTAATAATAATTAAATTATTATCTTCAACCTTTCTTGTAACTAAGAGACTGATTAGCAATTCCCCCCCCCACCCCTGTGGTCCCCTTCGGGGAAAACAGGCTTGTTATTATGCTATGTGACAGGTAGGATCTTATGAGGGAGGTTCGTTTTGATCTAATACTTCTTCGTAAGTATCTGAATAGAAATACCCGCTCTAATGACCTTTCCGTTTATCTAAGCCCCGGTAAGCTCAAACGTCACGCAAATTCACGCGTGCTTCTAATCATATAAGGGTAGGGCAGAGATCTAGGTAAGTACTAAAATTTTAACCATCTTTTGCTGCTGACTCACGTAGTCACATCCCTTGTGATGAGAAACGACCCGCTATATTATTTTTAATTTTTACTCTTTTGTTAGTTATTTACAATAGGTAAAACATGGGCCATTCTACTTTTTACTGCAGGTTTTTGGCACTAGTAGTAACAGGTTTAAAAAAACTATTGGTTAAAGATAAATGAAGTTATTTCATAGTATGTATGCGTAATTACACCTAAACAATTGCAATACACTGCCAGCAGCGAATTTTGTACATACAGTGGATTTCATTTATTACGACCTTGGTTGTAGCGACCATTTACCTATAGCGACGTTAAATCTAAGTCCCTTGAATTTAAAGCATACTTTAGTACAAAATTCATGTGGCTATAGCGACTTTGGATGTAACGCCGAGTTCGGGTGTAGCGACTGTTTTTAATGAATCATTTGTAACAAATTCCTAGAAATCCCATGCAGATATTGCGACCGGAGTCGGCCGCCAAAGACACAAAGATTTTTTTCTTTCACAAACATTTCTTATCTTTTGTTTACATCCATTGCACACAGATGGTCAGCAAGTGTGGAGACCTTTACCTTTTGTTTATAGATATCAACTAAGTAGGTAGGGGAAGCGTGTACGTTTCGGAGCTTTTATGGTTCAGTTACAAAGTGATATTCTGAGTAGCAACTGGGTTTAGTAAACTTTTGAATAAGTATGGCTGCTAGACGCACATTCACTGTTAAAGAAAAGACGGAAATCATTTCAAAATTGAAAAACGGTGAAAACAATGCTGATTTGTGCAAAGAGTACAAAGTTTCCCATTCAACAGTATCTACGATGTGGAAAAACCGTGATAAAATATTAGAATGCTTTGAATCCAAATCCTTAAAAATTAAGAAAAACCGCAAACCGACGCATCAAGATATCGAAAATGCCCTTCTAATGTAGTTCAAAGCCCAAAGAAGCCAAAACGTACCTTTGAGCGGTCGTCTGCTGCAAGAAAAGGCTAATCAATTTGGCAGACTGTTTGGAAAAATGGATTTTGAGTGTTCGGAAAGCTGGATATACCGATTTCGTCAACGACACGATATTGTAGTAGGCAAAGTTTGTGGAGAAGCCGCTAGTGTATCGCAAAGTGACTGTGACAACTGGCTAAAAACAGTTTTCCCAAAATTGACTGAAGGTTATACTGATAGCCAAATATGGAACGCTGACGAGACAGGTTTGTTTTTTAAGTTAACTCCTGACAAAACCTTGAAATTTAAACGGGAAAAGTGCG
The DNA here is from genome assembly GCA_947568875.1 of Fissipunctia ypsillon. Classification (NCBI taxonomy): domain Eukaryota; kingdom Metazoa; phylum Arthropoda; class Insecta; order Lepidoptera; family Noctuidae; genus Fissipunctia; species Fissipunctia ypsillon. Next base: position 15,470,813 of record OX387660.1, on the reverse strand, counting down.
TTGGTGGAAAATTATCAAAAGATAGAATCACCGTGCTTGTTGCATCAAGTATGGCAGGGGAAAAAAGAAAATTATTGGTCATAGGCAAGGCAAAAAAACCCAGATGTTTCAAAAATGTTAAATCTTTGCCAGTTGATTACGAAGCAAACAAAAAGGCCTGGATGACTTCAGAGATTTTCGAAAAAGTTCTACGCAAATGGGACTCCCAGTTAAGAAATAACAAAAAGAAGATCATTTTATTTATTGACAATTGCCCAGCTCATCCTAAAATAGAGAATTTGACCAACATAAAACTGGCATTTTTACCACCAAACACTACATCAGTGATTCAACCGATTGATCAAGGGATAATTAAAACCCTCAAAAGTCATTATAGGAAGATTTTAGTACAGAAAATGATGAACGACATTGAAAACTCGGCAGGCCCGTTTTCCGTTAATATTTTAGATGCCATTGAAATGGTAACTACGGCATGGGCTCGGGTGACTCCAGATACGATCAAAAAGTGTTTTCTACACGCTGGGTTCCGTAAATCTTCGGCTATCACAACAATTGACGACGACTCCGATGATGAATTGGACATACCATTGGCACAACTGACTACAGTATCATCAAGCGGAACAAATGTTGCGGACTGGGCAACATATGTTGATATTGACAGTCAACTTATCACTACTAGCGATTTGTCCGATAGTGAAATTGTTGAAACTGTTGTTCCATCACATACGACGCAAGATGAGGAAAATGAGGAGGAAGAAGAAGATTGCAAGGAAGGTGAGATTCCTACAACTAAGGATGTGTTAGGTGTTGTAACAAAGCTTAAAAGATACTGTTTATTTGGTGATGGAAAGGATATTATAGATATTGAAGAAGTAATGAAAATAGAATACACCCTACAGCGTACACTAGCACAAAAAAATAAATTGAAGCAAACTAATATTACACATTTTTTTAAATGTACTGGTGAATAACTATGTGTGCAAATATTTTCAATAATAAATGAATATAAACTACACATGTGTACGTGTCTGTATCTCTTTACCTTTGCCTGTAACGACTTCCGGATATAACGACGAAAATAGAGTGGTCCCTTCATTGTCGTTATACCCGAAATCCACTGTATATTTTTTTCGGAAATTAAAGGTTTTGTCGACCAAGGTAGAAAAATCATACCACTTTGTTACCAATCAAAATATTTTAGCAGCTTTAGTCACTCATTACAACAAAAAAAAAAAAAATAACAAAACGTAACTTAATTGTAAGGACGGCAGCACATCAAGCTACTACAATCTGTCAAATTTCTTTAATAGATTTTCAACTTTATCACTAACGCATTAGGTTCAAGGTTGATTGGGAAAATTTGACAGTTTCGGATAGCTTGACCTGCTAGCGTCTGTACAACTGAAATCGAAAAACCTCTACGTAGAAATAGGGACGTAATGGTAACACAGTTGTTCAACAGTAACAAAGTTGTTTCAATAGAATATCTGTACTCTTTTACAAAAAATTGCTAATCAGTCTCTTAGTTACAAGAAAGGTTGAAGATAATAATTTAATTATTATTACTATACCCTTCTTTTGCTGTTAGCGACCAGCCATTTTCTTTTGGTTTGGCGATGTTCACGTTCCGTTAAGTCTTTGACAAGGCGTTTTGTTTTGTGGTACCTTTTGTTCAATAGGTACAATGTGAACATATATTTTGATATTCTAAATTATTATAAATTAATTGCATTAATTTGTAATAATTTAGAATCCAATTTAATATTTTAGTTTCTACATTTGTGCAACATTAATGTGCCTGAAACATATTTATGTGTTATGGCCACACACTTCTTTTCTACTTGTTCGCTTCCGTAATTCGTTGAATGTAACGCCATTGTTTTTCTTTTTTATAAAATTAGTAAAATCCATATTTTACTTTTTCTCTGTGTTTTATTTCCAACAAAGAAGTGGTCCTTCGAGCCGGATATAAACCAGCGAAGCCATTTTCTTGCTTGCTCTTCTCTATCAGGGTCTAATTTTCGTTTGTCTCGGCACCGACGTTGTTTTTTGGCTGGAGTTAGCGGCATGATATTCTGTAAAAGATAAAAACATTGCATTATTATACTAATTATACCTTCCGTAATTATAGTAAGAGAGTAAATAAATATGAAATTGATAAACTTTAAAAAACATAGGTCGATACGAACAAATCAAGTTACATAAGATTGGAATAAATCAGCGACAGGGTACAGTCACGAGCACTAATATGTATACACTTAGCATAATTCAAAAGCGAATTTCTCGTGACTTTACGATCGAAACTTTGAGATAAGACCTCTTTCATAATAGTATGGGTTTCAAAATACTATGTTCATAAAAACATAAAATTACAATCAATACAGTACTTACGAGAAAATGAATTTTAAAAGTTGCTCAGTGTATACATATTAGTGCTCGTGACTGTATATGTACAACTGTGTTACAATCTTTACAACTGCGTTACCACAGCGGAGTAACGAAGTTGTCCGGTAACACAGTTGTAAAATAACATGATATTACCTGATATTTACGAAATTACCTTGTGATTTGATAATCTTACAATAGGACACAATTGTGTGACATAAACGCCACGTCTCAATATTTAAAACGTAGGTAAAGTAAAAGTTCAAAAACTTACCTTTTTGCCGAGTAACAAAGTGCACACCAAATAAACATACGCGATACTCGATTACAAATAGACATGGCGGTGACCGAGTGGCGTCGCGCGATTTGCAGCGATTCCCCCCCGCCCCGCAGTTGTCATTCACTACCAAACGAATCGAGCAAGCGACCAGCGAAATACTAGTAACATAGTGGTACCGTATTGATGTTCTTCATTAGGGACAAAGTTATTTTTTTTTTAAGAATTAAACAGTTTAAAAATATATAATGAAAACATAAAAAACGCGCGCACATTTAATAAACATATTAGATTTTTTTACATAGGGCTGCATTGAAAGAAAAATACTTTTTTTGTTTAAGTTTGTCTGCGCATTAGGTCGGGGACATGTTGCGTTACTATGAAAAACAACTATGTTACCACGAAGCTCCACTTTGTGACCCTACATAAAATATCTTAATACAAAAGATTCAAATTTCAATGTTATCAGAAGTTGAAGAAATAATGCGGGCGTTTCACACATGGCGTACGTTTTTATTTTATTAAGAAAATGGCAGTTTCAGATTTTCTTTACCGCGGGACACAAAAACCTGCATTAAAATGTAGAATGACCCACATAGAACAATATTAACGGTTACTCTAGTTAGAAAGTAATTAAAATAAAACTTAGTAGATTCAAGGTCCTTTACCCATTTCTTTTTACTTAATGCTTCAAACAAGGAAAAGAAAGACCAGTCAATTGTTTCACAAACTTTTATGGCTTTCGGCAAGACAACTGGGGGTTAGAACACAAAAGAATAATATAATCTCCGTTTAGAAACTTACTAGGAAGTACGTTGCAAAAAAGGATGCGTTTTTTGTTCGCCCTGGGCCGTTGGCGAAAACCATTGTTCATTTATTAGGGCGGGGGAAGTAATAACTGCAGTAAGGGTCCGTTGTAATGAAGCTTTTACCTGAGGGACCGATGCAATGCGATCTACGATGAACGATCTAGTCATACAGCACAGCTCGAGTTATTCGCACGTTTGAGTCAGTGATCACGACCAGTGATGTCTTCTTCAAGGCAGAGTGAGAGTTGTAACTGGTTGTTAGTGGAATGGAAGACAGGTGGTCGTGATGTGGTGTACGTACGGTCGGTGGTAAGCCCGTCGAATAAGGAGCTGAGGGCAGGAGATGTGATGACGGTGACCCGGCGCGGGGAGCAGGAAACAGCGACGTTGGTTGCGCGTGCGCGTGAGTAATTTAATTTTGAATTTTTGCTGCCCTTGCTTATGTAATTCATAACGGTTTGTATGAAGTGACAGTGAAATCCTAGGCTGTTGTGTTACATGTGTTTGTAATAATAATGGTATCTATTTATGTGTATGTAAATAAGAATGTTCTGATTTATTTCTTCTAGAAAAATGTACATAATGCAGAATTTTCGAGTCTTAAATACCAACACGAGTTTGATAGAAGTGAGAATAAACTTCACATAAATATAAGTACTTAACGTATTTTTATTCCAGTTGAATAAATAAATACGAGTTTATTTTTCTAACAGTAAATAGAAATACCAACCACATGTTATTAAACTCTGTAGAACTTTAAAGTTGCATGCAAAACTGAACCTTATTTTGACGAAGTTGAATACAACTTTGCAAAAATTTAATTAAGCGCAATTGGAAATAACTACGCAATTGCTACGTACTCGTATTTACGGAGCGTGCGTCTCTGACGGAAAATTAGTTGGTTATATGTATACACTACCGTCCAAAAGTTTGGAAGCAGCAAGGTAAAATCAAATAAAACAAAACAATGTCATTTCTATTTCAATGTATTGATAAAAAAATTATAAATATAAACAAAAACTAATTTAAGCAGAACAACAATTTTACATACAATATAAAATTAAATTAAATTTTAGCTTCATCAGTGTCCTCCTTTTTACTTTCTTAGCTTCTCGCATATTCTAGGCATTCCATTAATTACTTTATTAAAATAATCTTCATCTAATTTGTTCCATTCGCTCTCTATTAGCTTCCACAAATGTCCTTAGCTCGTAGGTAGGAGAACGATTTTTTACCCTTCTATCGAGTTCATCCCAAACAAGCTCAATGGGAGAAAGATTAGGTGATTGAGATGGCCATTGCATGATGTTTTAAGATTTTTTCATCTTTTTTCTTATTCAAAAGATCTGGCACAGTTTAGAAGAATGCTTAGGATCATTATCCTGTTGGAAAATGAATCCAGGACCAATTAGATTGTGTCCACTGGGTACGGCGGAATTTTGGAGAATTTTCAAGTAACCTTCCTTGTTTAGTTTTCCGGTTATCCTCACAAGATTTCCGGGTTTATTGTTGCCAAAACACCCCCAAACTATGACATTATCTCCACCATGTTTGATAGTAGGCACAGTACATGCCTCTGAAGCCCTCTCTTCTTTTGACCGGCGTACAAACACACGTCTATTGGATCCGAAAATCTGAAACTTTGATTCGTCACTCCAAAGGACATTTTCCCATTGCTCTATTATCCAGTTTTGGTGCGCTTTTGCCCATTCTAGGCTATTTTTAACCGACTTCAAAAAAAGCAGGAGGTTATCAATTCAGTTCTGTTTTTTTTTAAATGTTTGTTACCTCAGTACTCAGTCGGTGGCAAAAACCTAAATTACAGATCCAAAGACACCGAGTTCCGAAATTAAAGTTATTTTTCACTTTGTAGTGTTTTTTTGGAGGTCGGTTGTTTTTTTTTGTAAAAAAAGTTTTTTATTCTAATGTCGAGTTGTTAGTTTTGGTGAGTTATTGTAAACTCACCACAACGAAAATTCGCCACATTTAAAAATATTGGTTAACTTGCCACAGTGACAAAATAATTCACAACAGGTATAGTAAACTCGTCACAGGTACGTCAAACTTGTTTTGAATGTACCGACAGCAAAACGAGATTTCTTTTTATTCATAATAATCAGTATTATATACATACATTAATTTTGCGATAGGTTAGGTTAGGTTAGAACTGTGACCAACTACGCGCGAGCCGAGCGAGCGAAGCGAGCAGTGCCGCGGCAGCGGCCGGCGAGCGCTACCTCGAAATTGGTCGCGAAATTTTTCTAAGTATTTCTTTCATAGTGCCCCCAAGACGACACTGACCTGAATTTCATTCATTTAAGACAAAAATCAGTGAAACGACCTTTAATCATTCTATTGGTAAATGTTTCTTTTATTTATTATTAGGCTCTTCAACAATGAGTACACTATTACTATACAATTTACACTATTACTATACATTTCTTTCTGAATATGAGTGAAAATATTATGGTAATTATGTTTAGGGATAAAAGTGTTATGATAAAAAACAGTAGGAGTTTAAATATATTTACATTAATGATATTGTTAATTACAATTTTCGGAAACATGAGTGTTATGAACATCGCCGGTAGCACTACAAATAGTATGAATGAAAACTTTAGGATGAAAAATTTTAGGAAGAGTGATCATTCGGATTACAAATCATTAGGAAGAACAATTTCGGGTAAAGAACTTTAGGTGAGCCAATATGGACCCACTTTTAAAGCTGTGGCAAGTTTTCGTGAGACAGATAAGACTGTGGCGAGTTTACTATAATTTTTACTTGTGGCAAATTTTCATTATGGCGAGTTTACAATAACCCGTTTTGGTTTTTTAGCTGCAACAAATCCTCTTAGTCCCGCAGACAATAAACGTCTTTTAACAGTTGTTTTTGAAACGGGCGTTTCTCGCGTTTCATTCAGAGCTGCGGTGATTTGTAGTGCAATTACGCGTCGATTCCGTTTAGAGAGAATCCTGATGAAGTTGTCTTCTTGTCTTGTTGTGGATTTGAGCCTACCAGATTCAGTTTCAGTTTTATTTATTTGCAAAAACATGTGTAGATATACCTACATGGTATGATGCTTATTATAGGTGTTAAAAATTTTATTTGGGCTCAACATGTTTGACCATGGCTGGTGTACAAGTTAAGTTGAAAGACAATAAGATTTCCAAAATCTCTCAGATCTTTTTCTATTTTCATTTTTCCCAGTTTCTCGTTTTCTATCAAGGGTATAGTGGACACCTTTACGAGAGATTGCGAGCCTTTCTGCGATTTGACGTTCACTGTATCCTTCCTCACGTAGAGTACAAATAGCGCTTGTCTGTTCGAGCGTGATTTGCTTGCGTTTTGCCATTTTCAGAAGAAAAAATAAGGTCAAAGGAATCGTCGATATCTTTTGAATACGAACAATGTTTCATAAATTATGATTGGTCAAAAATAATAGTAGCATTATTTTATGTTTCATCATGGCACAGGAGAACGTGACGTGCTGGATACGATGATAAAGGAATCAGAGAGGAAGGAGGAAGCAGGTCCCAGCATGAAACATGAAGAGGAAGCTGAGGATTTCTCCTCAAGCGCATCGTCTTGGGTGCCCAGCGATGACGGCGCACAGTCTGGAGACTCTGCTAAGGTTAGAACATGAATAACGTAGTCAAAATATGAACAGTGGGGCCTAGCACGAAAGTGCGGAGTAAACGTATTGTAAATTTGAACAATTTTAAAATTGAAAATACATACTTATTTCGTAATAATATTTACATGTTTGCCTTTTTTTAGATATACTTACTTATCATTGGTTTTAATACTCATTATTCATACATATGGGTGATACTTACATACGGCTACATTATCTCGATAACGCGACTTTGCGCTCTCTCGCACGCACACCAGTCGACGTCTCGCTGCAAAAAAGAGCGCGCGCAGTGCAGTTTGCGATATCGCGACAGTGTTGCCGTAGCATCAGAAAAATTGAAAACAAAATACTATAGCATAGTACAGCGATTTGGTTCATGTAGTGCCTACTTTCTGACGGGTCAGTTTCCAAATTCGAAGCAGACATCACGCAAACGCTTGATGTCTGCGTCAAATTATATACTCAAAAGAGTAACATAATCAGTAAAATTAAAAAGTGCTCGAGCATCCGCGAGGATTTTTCCATTTGGTGGAAACGGACCCGAATGGGGTCCCTTTACCCATTGACTATTTTTACAAGCTTTTTATTAACTCGCTTCGTTCGAATGTGCTTTCAGTTTATAATTCATTTTTTTACATGGGTGATTTGTATGTGCACGCCTACGCCATCTGTTTACCACCTAGTACCCATTTTCGAGTACATTTTACTATTCATCTATAAATTACAGGTTAAGAACAAAAAAGTCAAATTGGAACGATGCAAACGTCAATATTCCAATAGAAGGTCAAGTAAAAAGATCATCACTCCATCGAACAGAGCAACTCCAGTTATACCAAAAACAATGCAGCAATCGAACATTAAAACGACGATGAAGCGTAAAAGAGCACATAATGACAGCCTAAATCTATCCAGGAATATGTCTATTAACAAATCTTTACCCGATTCGACAAGGAGGAATAATCTACAAAATTGTAAAAACAATCAAAATGTGAGAATCGACGTGCGTGAACTTATGAATATAAAGAACAGTTTCAAAACATTATTCAAAATGCTAAATGATCTGAAACAGTCAGGATCCTCGACATTCAACCAACGTTCGAATGAACATGTTCAGATGCCGTTAAAGGCTGAAGATAGGAGCCATACTCCTTACAATCAGTCTGTTGAAGAAGATGAAGAAAACAGTGAGAATGAGGAATTCAATCGTTCAGATGATAATGTTTTAATTACCAATAAGTACAACAATGTGGCTGTAAAGTCGGCCCCGAATGAAAGAACGGAAAAAGATGAATGGGTATGTATGGATTTTTTTTTGTATTTGTGTGTTTAAAGGCTCCTTAAAACAGGCGCGACTCGCGCGCGACATATATGGGATTATGGGCACCGCTCATCGCACGACACGGTACTTTATGTCGCGTGTAGTGCCTGTTTGAACGAGCCTTAATAAAGGGACGTTTATTAAATAAACCGTTAGTCTGTAAGACGACGCGGCGACGACGTAAATAATTAAGAACTTGAATGACAACTGGGGACCAAGTTTTGAAGAAACAAATAAATTGTTTTATGGGAGTATTGTAGTATTTTCGACATGTTGACAACTTTCGGTGAAAATGAAAGAAGGAAAGAAAATACATTTACTTAGCACAGACTAAAATGTGTCTATATCTTTACCGTTAGATGAGATTTTATTATTGATTCTAATGCATTTGTACAAATCGTGTTAGAAATGAAATTGACAATGATGATTTCAGGTGCCCATTGGAAGTGGAAAGACCTTAATACACAGAGACCAATTCAAGAGGGTAAATTGGAAATCGTACACAATTGCTACAAGAACACTACTCCTTGCTGTGTTTCCAAGAAGGTAATATTTAAGTAGTTCTTTTATTATTGCACCAATAAATACTATTGTAGATACCCACACAAATTACCCATAGGATAGGTCTTATAGATCTAAGAATACATTTAAAGAAACCTAAATAATGTTGAACTCATTGACCGACTTCAAAATATCAGTGTACAAACTCAGATTTATTTTTGGAACAGTTGTCGACTTCGCATCCCACGTAAAATGCGTGCACCTGTTAAACCCAAGATGGAATGTCGTGACAGGTTAACTAAGAAATGCGACATCTTAATTTCACAGGATATTAGCAACCCATTCATTGACTGGGAAGAGATCGCCTGCCTTTCAAGATAAGCCAGCTAAAATGTGCTTGGATCCAAAGATTATATCTGATGTCATAATGGAAATTATGGACAGGTTCAACGTGAGAGAGAATTTAGTTAGGTAAGTTGGTTCAGACCTATTTTCACGTTACAACACATTCCATGGTGAGACGAGAACAAGAAAAATAACTATATAAGAACCTTCTTTCTTCAAGTCGGCTCATACCTAAAGGTATGTTAAGGTTTCATAGATTTGTTGACGATATTTTGAAGAAGCTATTCAAGAATGTAGGATTAGTTTAGAAAAAATGCATTTACACTTAGGTACTCGAATGCATTTGGCACAAATAAATGTATTCGTATATTAGCGTAAATTGTGACAGATAGATAATTAACATATTTTGAGAAAGAATATTTCTTTTGTGGAAAAAGTAAAACTTTCACAAATATTTTGTTGGGTTACTGGAAGATTGCCAGTTTATGAATTTAGTATTGGAATGTCCTATGTAATGAACTTATGGGTTTTACAGCTTAGGTAGACAGGGGCTGGATAAAATGTTTACGCTACTGCTGAGCATAAGTTCCTGGGTTCGATTCCCGGGTCGGGCAGTGTTAGTGGGTTTTTCTATCTGGAATTTCTCAGTAGCAGCCCGGAGTCTGGATTTGTGCCCAGTTGAAGGCAACAGGCTCGCCCCCTATTACATAGATCTTAAACATAACTGGCGAAATTCGGGTGTACTATGTACATCTCTGCCCAACCCTTCGGGGATAAAACAAGGCGTGATGTTAATTTAATTTACGAAAACTTCATATTTTTACGTCCTACTAGATCTGTAATAATTGGAATTATTTTAATTCTAACTATTCTTTTGCAGAAGCATTATCACAACCAAATGTGCTGACGAATGCAAAATGTGGAAAACTCGAGTCAATAAGAAGAAAACTAAGAATAATGAGAACATTCCGCCGACTGCGAACAATAACATAGAAGAACAAAGAGTGATGTAGCTAGAACGTAATGTTTTAACCTATTGACCACCCCAGTCTTCTGATTAATACGACAAATGTTTTCGTGGCCGTGCCCTCAGTCTTATTTATGTCGTGGCCAGATCTTAGAATTGATCATTTCATGAAGTGTTCGACCATTTCATGAAATGGTTGTATTTCATGAAATAGAACATCGACCGCTGGTTACATCATGATGTGATCTGGCCAGATCATTGATTACTCAACGTTTGACGATATGAAGTTAATTAAACGCACGATTACTTCATGATGAATGTTTGGCCACACATTGGTGATCATATCGTAAAATAGTCAGATTATCCGCCGGTAGAGGCGTTTATGTCGGTTTTTGTTGTGAATCTCTTTTTTAGGGTTCTAAAAATACTAACTATCCTCGAAAGTGATTTTGAACTGATTTTAAGCACGCCAAATCGCTGTGATTGTGTGATTCGTGTCATTGGTGGAAACAGATAGTCATCATCATCATCCACAGCCCATTTTCACCCACTGCTGAGCATATGCCTCTCTTTTCATGTGCCAACCTCATCCAGGTTCTACCCGCAATGGTAACAATGTCGTCTGCCCATCTCGCCGCCGGACGGCCGACGCTTCGTCTTCCAGTCCTTGGACGCCACTCAGTCACTGCCTTACTCCACCTGTCCTCACTGCGCCTTGCCAGATGTCCTGCTCAACTCCATTTGAGTCCCATAACTCATTTTCCGATATCGAAAACTTTCGTTCGCCTTCGGATCTCGACGTTTGGAACTCTGTCTATCATGGAACGCTCCATGGCTCTCTGTGCAACTCTCACCCTGTACACAGCCTCTTGCGTGAGCGTCCACGTCTCAGCACCGTACGTCATGGTGGGCAGAACACACTGGTTATAGAGACGGGACTTCAGAAATTGTGGAATTTTGGCTGATTGTAACAGACACAGATAGTAACTGCGACCAACTTGGATGTAGCGCTCGCCGGCCGCTGCCGCGGCACCGCTCGCTCGGCTCGCGCGCGGTTGGTCACAGTTCTAACCTAACCTAACCCATTTGGTCGGGGTGCCACTAGCGGCGTGTAATGCAACTATTTCACTTTGCGATATGCCCAGTGGTCAGCTGGGAATGTCGATAAATAGGTTGCTTTCGTCACGATATGTCCATTACTATAATCGGACCAAGACAGATACCCTACATTAATGTTATGGCCAAACGTCGACTGACATATGTAGGTATCATTAAACGTTGCCGTTTAAACGATATGGTCAATTTTAGCTGGCCATTTCATGAAATGACCGAACACTTCAAGAAATTATCAATTCTAAGATCTGGCCACGACATTTATACAACTGAGAACCTATGTTCATTTTTTATTTGATATAAAACCAAGCGGTCAATAGGTTACATGAAAGTGAGCAATGAATCATTTGGCTGTGATTAGCCTGTATTTATAAGATGAATATCTGAACTAAGATGTACTACTAATCATTTACTTTTAATATTTAGGTATACATACCCGTAACCGATGACTATAGTTGTCCACAGAGATCTACGCTTTGGAATGGGCAACTAGCTTCAACTTTCTAACTGGCCGACTTTGACAATTCAAAAGTGCCTGTAATTGTTGCCTGTTTTTTTTTTTCGAGTTTGTCGCGTTTTAGCATGGCAATAGCGATCATTTACCCATCTACATTTTCTAGCATTTTTATTAAAAAAACTGATAAAGTCCTCGTTATCGTCATGAATCAATATCTATCGTGATCTTCAACATGTTCCAGTAACGAAAAGCCACACATAGTTTATTGTTTGGGATCTTTGGATAAATTACGGAAAGAGCAATGACTGGTATTGCTATGCTAAAACGCGACCACTATAGGATCTTTAAGGTAAATTAATTTTAATAAACATATTAAAACGTAATAAATTATTTATTTGTGTTAATTCCACAAGTTGTTGAATATTAATTGTAAAATTAAGTTTCCATGCTTTGACTAGAATATTATAAATAGCTTTCTTAAAAATGTAATAGCATCAGTAGTTTACACATCGGCTATTGCAGTTAAAGTATAATTTCATACATCCATTCCTTTTTACAAAAAGTCTTACAAAACGTGACTAAAACTTCACTGCTCAAAAAAAGTTGTGCATCCCTTTTATCAAGTATGAAAAATTCGACATCTCCACATTTTTTGATCAGTGTACACAAAACAAATGCGCAAAACCATACCAACAGTACTTCTTAATGCCCTTGTTGGAATATACCAAGAGGTGATAACACGACATCTGTGTTAGTACTTGCTAAGATTGCCCTCATCAGCATCATATCATCAGGGGTGAACTGCCAACCACTCAGCTGTCCGAGGCTCTGGAGTTTTGGGCAGCACTCGATGAGCAAGTCCACTGTGGCACTGGTAAGGCGAGGGGCGTTGGGGAACCAAATGCCTTCTAGATTCTCGAACTTATGTCGGCGAAGGATTCTGGAAAGGGAAAATTAGTTGAGAACAAGATGACGAAATTGGAAACAATTTAAGAGTAGGTATGTGAAATATGATGAAATATTGTTATCATTTCGTGTTGAGTTACAAAAAAGCGAAAAAAGGTACATACGAGTACTATAACAGCACTGCAATCTAGCCCTTTTCATACTGATGCTATGTGGCATTGCTCTTAAACAAATAATTAAATCTGCGACTTGTAATAAGGTAGCGTGGTAGAACTTAAAAAGAGTTTATTCTGGCTCAACTATACAGGGTCTAAGGGACAGCCCTCCGCAAACTAACAGGGTGCATCGGCTCCTTATTTCGAATCATATTTCATAGGAAAATTTTATTTTTTTTTATCATTTTTTCAGTTACTATTCCTTTATTTCAATGTTGAAATACTCGGCGGCCGAAGGCTCGTTGCGATACCGTTCGCTACGCGCGTTTTGCCACGGTAACGATACTTTGCGTGTGAGGTAATATAACAAATCAGGTTTATTGGATTCCCATAACGTTTCTGAAATAATTTCATGTTGTACCAGTCATCTTAGTATGATATACTGAATTCAACCCAATAAGTCTGCGGAGGGCTGTCCCTTACACTCTGTATAGCAATGACCTTAATACATGCGAGTTGCTGATTATGTCGATGAAGTTTGGAGATAATTGGGAGGTTAATGACCTGCACTTGACTGCCGATATGACATGTAAAATAATAATTAAATTAAAATAAGAAATAAACATATGAAACTTACCGCGATATATCATTGTCATCCAGTTTAATTTCATCGCCAATAATCAACTTCTTTAGCTTCGGACTACCAGTCATAAGGTACTTAAGACAAGACGACGATAAGTTGCCGTGAATTATTTCAATATGCTCCAAATTATTAAACGGTATCTCCTCTTCATGCGTCGCCGTTTGAATCTGGTAGAACTCTAAGCTCTCCAAGTTCCTGCACGTTTCTGCTACCCTAGTAAAGTTGAATGAACCAGTCGATCCCGAAAGCATCAAAGTTCCTATTCTATGTCCAATCTTATCTAACAACTGGTGGAGCTCATGGCATTGGAATTTATTCAACTTTATTTTGTTAACGTAGTTCAACTCTTTCATTTGCTGCATAACTCCTTGATCAGGTTCCTCTAGGTAAATAGTCTCTATCATCGGACACAGAGCAACGATCGCTTTCATTGTCCGCATATTTGTTTGCACATCATGCATATACTGTAGTTTTGTTTTGAAATCTGGATCCGTCCTGTATATGGAGTAAACAGCTTTACCAACAAACGAATAACTGCCAAGATTACTGAGGTTTGGCAGCCGCCGTATTAATAAAGCGACGTCTGTGTGATCGATGTTCTCCTCGCCGTACATTCCTATGTTCACCACGGTCAGACTTTGGGTTAACTGCGGATTCCCAGACAACATCGCATCGATACCAATCTCTGTAATGTCCGTTTCACCAGAAATGTCCAACAATTTCAACACCTTGTTATATTTACCGATATATTTGAGCACTTCATCGTTAGCAATGTAGGGAATATTCAAGCACGTTAAATTAGGCAGGTTTTTAAGTAGCTGGTACATTATTGTAAGATGATCGTCCTTAACCCACACGCCTTTCAAATTGAGAGCAGTCAAGTGGTGGCCTTGCTCCATTATGAGCTCAAGGACTTTCCTATAATAGGGAAGCGGGAAGATCCCTGTCGCCAAACTCTTGACGTTTTCTTTGAGCAGCAGTTTCATTGTGTAGTATCTAACGGATGGCTCCAGGTATTCCGAACTAAGTATTAAGTTAACGAGATCTTGGAATATATCGTTGGTTGCGCCCATGCTCTCGTAGTAGGAGGAGACCATCGCGAACTCCAGCGCAGAATCTTCTTCGGATGAAACGCGAGTAAGGGCGTGGATCAACTGTCTCGCCACTAACGACAGTGTAATCTCCTGCAGAGGCGGCACAGGCAGCTTGGGCGACATGTTTGCACAAAACTATAAACGTTCAACTACTATAAAATATCACTTTCACTATAATAACGGCACTAGGTCGCACTAATTGAGCATCGCAGTCTCTGTGCTGCGGCTTTCAGTTTTGGGAAGAGAAAGAAGTGAAAAATGGTTGAGTGCTATTTAGCTCACGCATGCGCACCGCGCGCCTGGCACGGCGCCAGCGCACGTTTATAATTCAAACTCACACAACTCGCGACGTATTTTTAGAACTTTTATAAAAGGTGTTTACGGATAGTAGCGTATGCAATTGTTATTATAAACTCGTTTCGTACATCAAAATTGAAATCTACCGAACGATACACGTATTGCGCGCGAGAGTAATTAATGATAGATTTTTATGTTTGACTTTTACTGTAATTTTAATCGTCCTGTGCGTTCATTTATTTATTGATGTAAATAATGAAGCGGAAGTAGTTTGAAAAATGTAAACATGATTTTTACTGCTGTTATGGCAACTCTTTGGCATGTGAAACGTATTAACAATTTTAAACGGAAGTGTCATAAATTAAAGTATTTACTTTTGTTACTCTGCGATTTTGCGATGTGTGAGACATACCTAACGCGTTTTATTAGAATTGCATCTGATATATTTTGCACACCGGCTAACAGCTGGGACTATTTAAGACCGCAACTTATACTTAAATTAGTATTCATCTGACAGAAATTTAGAGGTCTAAATAAAAAAAAATCCTAATTAAATATATTTATTTCATATCAGAATTACAACTTACAACAGCATGATAATGAATCTGAGACTAAATTATGTCTTATTGATCTTAGTATAATTCTAACAAGTTTGACAACGCGACATTTTGACATCGAATAATTTATTATTATTACTGAAGTACGACTATTCTACACGGCATTTAAAATGACATGAAATCGCAACTATTTTCATGAAAGTTATGATTAGTTTCATGAAGTAGTTCGGCACCGGATTTTCCACCATTGCCAAATGCTCGAACTATTACTTTCAAAGGTATCAGGTGTATTTTATTCCAGCTAAGACTACTTGTTACACAAGATTATAATTATTGGAACGTCAAATAAAACCACATCATTGTTAACTTGAAGAATTACATACCACTAAGGCCTACTTGCGTGAAAAACTTAATTCAGGGTTAGTTGCTAACACGATGTTAAATTGACAGTTTGTCATACAATATTGTCAATTTAACCTCGTGTTAGCAACTAACTCTGAGTTAAGTTTTTCACGCAAGTGGGCCTAAAGGGTTAAATCACACTGGCAGGTAACACGAGCCGAAAAGAAAACATTTTAGTGCATCTCAACCGCACTTTCAGAAATATGTATCTAATTTTTTAGATAATAAGTTCCAAATTCATTTGTTTCTCTGACTACATCAGTCTATCAGTATAACTCAACTCTAAAGCACTTAGGTCCACTTGCACTACAATATCATAAAATGCATTTAGCGTTAAACGAATCTAAAACATCGTTCTATTTCTGTCAATTGTCTGAAGTTGACAGAGACAGAATGATGTTTTAAATACGTTTAGCGCTAAACGCATTTATTGATTTTTGGTACAAGGGGCTAAAATCCTAACATAAACAACACAAACATACCTTACGTAGGCACAGGTAAGTTTTTAGCGACAATCAGTAGGATCTGTTCGGTACTAAAGCACCAGTTGGCAATTTCCTTGGAGACTGTACACCATGATTCACCGTGGTGCGGTTCCGCGGCCTTGCAACGAGTTTTGACGTCTTCTTGCTGTTGCTCGTTGCCGTGGAGTAGCTCGAATTTGTAGAAGTAGGCCCAGGCGTCGCCGAGGTCTGGGTCGATTTTTACCTGTAAAGTAGAGACATGAGGTATTTGCTATGGCGGTTTTCGCTACCGTGACAGACTTCAAATTATAACTTCAGATTTTTTTTTTTGAGTCACACGACGTCTAGAAAGCTTTCGCCTTTTTAATTTGACCTTGGCCAACAATATTTTGTTAAGTTTGAAGTAACATTAGACGTTCGAAAGCCTACGCCTACTATTATTTGTTTTTACGACCGGGAGATTCATTTTGCAGGAAAACTGCATTCAATTTATCAACACGAAGATAGTTCACTTCCTAAAGTAGTCGCTGTCGTGATTTTCACCCCATTCAGATGGGGGTCTCTTAAAACTAAATGTGACGTACCGTTCTGTTGAACCACTCCCGACACTTGTTGAGTTTCCTCTCAGTCCAGAACAGCTGCGACACAGCCAATAAGACGTGCGCGTCGTGCTCGCATTTCTTTAGCGCGTCCACCTGAACAACAACAGTTTTATTTTGTAGTATTTCTACGAAGTAAAGCCCGCGCCAAACTTTGTGACCGCCTCGAAACTAGGCTCATTGCATTGCGCAGAACACAAAATCAGGGTATTAGCGGGACGCACAAGAGCTTGGGGGCAGGGCCACACCCCGCGCGCCCGCACCGCTCACCCGCGACGCGCGCTGGCACTCACGCCTTAGTGTGAGTGCTACGTCCGTACACGAATCACGCACTTGTTGAGCTCCGAGAGTACTGTCGCGTTCAGAATTCGTTCGATCGTTTCGTTAATTTGTTGTTATAGTTATTGTTACTTGTTGTTATTGTTACTCGTTGTTATTTGTTTATAAACATGCCTACTGGACGTTGTAATGTTTTACGACGCCAGGCTCGTAAAATGGTCTACGATGTTTATAAATTTATGAAGAAAGAAGCTGAAGAAGGCCTTAAATACGATTTGAAGGCAGTACATAAACGGACTGCAGCCGCTACAGGAGTATCAGAAAGAACTGTACGACGTATTATATCGGTTGCTAATGAACCAAGTTCCGATTTATTAGCAGTTTTTCGTACACCCGGAAAGAAGAGGCAAGGGGTAAAAAAGGTAACCCGAATCGACAATTTTGACCAAGGTGTCACCAAAAGATGTATCCACAATTTTCATGTAACACAGAAAGAGTTGCCGACAATTGCTCAACTTTTAAAAAAATTAAAAGAAGATATAAATTTTGAAGGATCCGCAACGAGTTTGAGGAGAATTATAAATGAAATAGGATTTAAATGGAAAAAAAACTGAAGACAATCGCAAATTATTAATTGAAAATACAAATATTCGCTGTAAGCGAATTGA
This sequence comes from Fissipunctia ypsillon, assembly GCA_947568875.1. Taxonomy (NCBI): domain Eukaryota; kingdom Metazoa; phylum Arthropoda; class Insecta; order Lepidoptera; family Noctuidae; genus Fissipunctia; species Fissipunctia ypsillon. The sequence goes on along the minus strand of OX387660.1, from coordinate 15,452,942 downwards.
ATATTTGCGTGCAATAACGAAATATCGCGCAGAAGGAATACCGATTGTTTACACTGACGAATCGTATGTCGATTCATCGCATACCACTTCGAAGGCATGGAGTGATAGTAGCACTAAAGGTTTAAAAAAAAAAGATATCAAAAGGTCAACGTGTCGTCATTGTACATGCTGGATTCAAATCAGGATTTGTACCCAACGGCCTTTTAATGTTTAAGGCAGGTACGAAAACCGGAGATTACCATGATAATATGAATTATAATAATTATGAAAAATGGATACGCACACAACTTTTGCCGTATCTCCCACCGAGATCGGTTATGGTGATAGATAATGCACCCTATCATAACAAATTAGAGGATGCAGCGCCGACGTCAAATAGCAAAAAGGCAGAAATGGTGGCATGGCTTACGGCAAAAAATATCCCTTGCAGTTCTGACATGCTGAAACCAGAACTGTATAAATTAATTTCTATACACAAAGAAAAATTTAAAAAATTTAATATTGATAAAATTTTAGAAGAACACAATCACACAATATTACGGCTTCCACCTTACCATCCCGACTTGAACCCTATAGAAATGGCTTGGGCATCCATAAAAGGTTACGTGGCGAAAAAAAATGTCACAAATAATATAACTGATATTATGAAACTAGTGGAAGAAAAAGTAAATAGCATGGGTGAACAGGAGTGGACTGCACTATGCGACAAAGTTATAAATATTGAAGAAGAATATAAGAAAAGTGATGTCATCATAGATGACCTAACTGAAAAAATAATAATTCACGTGAGCGATAATGAATCAGATGAAGATGATTCGGATATTTTTTGTGAAGAGAGTGATTCGGATGCGGAACCATCCACTAGTAAGGGAGATGTTTTTATGGAAGGTGTGGCCCCATTGTGAATATAGTTTTTATTTATATTAATGTTTTTTATTTACATTTATCCTATTATTACCTAACCTATATGTTTTACAAATAACACATACATTATATATTAAATTAAATAAAATAACCTATGAAATAAACACGAACTTTATAATCACCAAATAAAAATAAATTGTCATAATAAAATAAGTAATAAAAATGTTAGAAAACGAAAATTGTTTGGTTGATTACGTATTGTCCACTCGACTGTACCATGCGCAAGTTCGGACTCGCGACTATATTCAAGGCGGTCACAAAGTTTGGCGAGGGCTGTACGAGTAGTTGAGTAGAAAACGTGACAAGTTATATAAAAAAAAAATAATGATTCTCGCATTTCGGAAATTTTACTCAATTGAATCCAATGCAAGATCTCAAACCTCATGTCAACTTAATGATTGGTTGTTTCTATTTGAACAAATCTTAAAAACTAGCATGAAACACATTTACTAATGAAACGGAAGGTAAAATGTTCAACATTTTGTGTAGCAAACCTCAAAATGCATCAACGAAACGCTCAAAAAGTTTTTGTATCAATGGTGAAACGCGAATCTACTCATCACGGGCCGTATTATGAAATAGTAATGCCATAATTTTTCCAATGTCAGAGAGAGACAGAGCTATACATTACCGATAGCACCATCTCATTTTCGCAACGGAATCATGATGGCATTTAATACTTCATAATACAGCTACTGGTCTGTGAAGTTAATAAATTCACCAATTAATAAAACACCCTGTTTAAAAAAGCTTACGCTCTTAGTCTTCCTCTGCGGACGTGACTCCATGAATATGGCCTCTGCCCACAAGCGCCCAGCGCTGGGACATTCTTGCAGCGCTTTAGCCATCACTGCGTTGGCTATTTCAGCGCTGCCGTTCCGCCTCTCTAGTCGAACGCTCTCTAACCTGTGTAACGTTCAAGTTATTAATCACTATGTAACCATAATGTATCAAAATTTTAGTGAAACACATACATATATCGTGTAAATAAAAAAAAACAAGTAAATCTGATAAGTTATTCTCGAGTTATACGCGCTCTTAACAGACAGACAAAAAGAAGTTGCAAATAAGAAAGAATAATAATTTTTTTTATTGTTACGGGTCATTTTCTCTGAAGGTTCGGTCCTAAATAATTGTTTCTTAATTTATAAATTAATCAGATTTCTACAGGATTCTGATCCCGTATAAATATGCATTTAATTACCAAAACATTCTTACCATAATTCCGCATTCTTAGGATTCCTTAGCCTAGCCTTTTCCAATACTGATCTAGCTTTGGTGACATTCTTCAGTTTCTCTTCTAGTCTCGCCAGTAATATCCACATTGGTACACTTGTTGCACATTTCTTGAGCTAAAACAATTTAATTCTTAAGAAGAACATAGATAAAAGGTGTCTTATAAATTTTCCATTTAATCAACAACAACTCATTCTAACTCCAGCTTCATGTCAATGGAGTAAGAGTCAAAATCATATCATTCGTTTTGCATTCAAAAAGGTTCACAAATTGTTGGTTGAACTCACATTATGATATACAATGGCAGCCACACCAAGCAAGCTTCTATCGTGGATTCCAGTAATTAAGTAAAAAAAAAATTGTTTGCTGCTTTGCAAAACTTTTATTTGTCTGCTAATCTTTGAGTACTGATAACATTTTAGTATGACTAAATATCGACGTCAGTTAATTCACAAAAGCGACCCAAGATGCCCGGGAGTCCCGCAACAATAGATATAATTGAAGTTCCTTACCCCTTGCGAGTATGTATTCCGAGCCTCCTCATCTTTGCCCATCTGTTCCTCAATTTGTCCCTTCATCATGTGCACCTTAGCGTAGTCTGCGAACACCTTGATGGCTTCCTCAAGCAATTTCAACGCTACATCCAGGTTGTTTAGAGCCCATTCTAGCTTGGCGGATTTTATCATTACCTGTATGGAAATGGTAAGAATGAGAGTTGTATTGTTATTGTGCGTATATGAAAAGATTCAGTTTTATCTCAAACGCTCATTCCGTATAAGACCCAATGAATATGATTCACAACACTAGGGAATTTCTTAAACAAAAGGAAGTTGTATACGTCCTGAAATTAATCAAGGTTAATAAAATGTGAGTATAAACATTAATTAGCAAGTTAGATGTCTCTTGTCAAATGATTTTAAATAGCTCGTTTTCATTATCACTAGTCGACACCTAAATGAATGCCTAAATATAGGCGCGTTGTTGGATTTTCAAAGCTCGGCCCCGCGCCGAAAGTTGAAAATCCAACAGTGTGCTTACAATTTTTCCTTCTGAACACAATATTAGGCTCTTATGAGTTTCCAATGCATGGAACACGTGTCAACTGAACTCTTGGACGACAAAAATGGGAACCCCAACCCATCATCCAAATGACCAAGATGCAATTTATGAAAGAAAAAAATCATAGAATTGAATGATTCTTACATAAAAATGACTATATTTTTATAGTCATATTAGTTATATATCACTTTAAGAAAATATTATTTACCCGTGGCGTAGGAGCGGAAGCTCGCGCCTTAGAAAGCAGTCTTCTCGCTCTATCATACTCTTTGTTCTCGCTCTCAAGCTTGACGGCCGCCAACCAAATCTCTTCGGAGTTCGGGTTCGCTTGGAAAGCAAGTGATAGAATACCTCGAGCTGCTGGTACGTCACCTAAGAGGGGAAAGACAGAAATCAAATTGTTAAATGTTGAAAGTTTTTTTTTTATCTGTGAAAATCGCCCTAACCAAAGAGAATGGCAGCAAAATAGTTTAAAGTAATAGTATTTGGTTACATAACATAAATAATCAGCCTATAATGTTCCCACTGCTGGGATACAGGCCTCTTCTCTGTGAGAGGAAGTGCGACCATCATCCACCACGCGGGCCCAGTGCGGATTGGTGGATGTCACATGTCTTCGAATTTTTGGTTCTAGGACATAGGTTTCCTCACGATGTTTTCCTTCACCGTTTTGAGAACAGTGGTGATGAAATTAAGTACACAAAGTGCCCTGGGTTTGAACTCGCGACCATTGCTCGGTATTTGATTATTTATTCATATTTATTTTCAACCTTATTATTCCATTTCACTGCAGACTGTAGTACAAAGGCTTAAGTTTTTATTTTCTTCTTTCAGTCTATAGCTAATATGGACCATTCCTATCTGTTAAATAAAATAATATCACAGGAAAACTAGCCTTTTCAAAAGTATTATTGAGATTTCTATATCAAAACAAACATAAATCTGTTTTTAAGGACGCGTTTGCAATTCGGACAAAATTATGCTGTTTTTCGGTACATTTTGTGACTAAACTGAACCAAATTAAATAAAACCAATAACTTACACATGTAGATTGGTTCTTCATCTTCAAATAATAGTAACATTTTTATTGAAAATTATAGTATTTTATATTGTAAAAACGATCTTCCGATAACCTTTTCCACGAAGTTAACGATACCGGGTTAAGTTTAGGTACATTTTTTGTCCTATTATCAACCATTTTAGGAATTCTAAAAATACTGTAAGTAGCCAGATATTCAATTCCAAAATATATTAAAAAAATTCTATCAAATGTCTCAAATAGTCGCAGAAAAAAATTAAAACCAGAACTAATTTTTTCACATATTTTGCTATTACGGATGAATCGTAATCGACTGTGTTAAGGGTTATTTTATTTTTGATCCTCGTCTTGATTTATTGCACAAACATTTTAAATGAAACCTGTCCACGCTCGGCCGCCGTCGTGAGTGGACACTGTGTCGCCTGTTTGCAGCAGCTCGTGTTGAAAAGATCGCTGTACAAATACAAAATATTCGATAGAACTAATTTGATACTTGAAAGGTAAGATTATTTTACCATCACAGATTTTTTTTATTATAATAATTTATTTCGCTACAAGTAAGTAGGGTTTGTGAATGCCTATTCGTATGACTTGATGGAGTGACCTGAAGGTGTGCCGAGTTTGGGTTCGTTTTGTTAGTTATGACGACACCTTACCTCCGGACTTGATGGAGTGACCTGAAGATGTACTTCGGTAATTGCTACTGGACATGCTCTACGAGTAGAACTACGTGTGCCGAGTTTGGGCTCGTTTTGTTAGTTATGATGATACCTTACTTCTAGGCTTGATGGAGTGACCTGAAGGTGAACTTCGGTGACTACTACTGGAACTGCTCCACGAGTAGAACTAGGTGTGCCGAGTTTGGGCTCGTTTTGTTAGTTATGATGAGACCTTACCTCCGGACTTGATGGAGCGACCTGTAGGTCTACTTCGGTGACTGCTACTGGAACTGCTTTACGAGTGGAATCTAGTGTCTTGCCTAGTGGCAAGACACTTGTGTGTTTGCTATTTGGACAGACCCTGGCAAAACAAAGTACCAGTGCGTAGAAAAAGATACACAATTTTGGAAGGAGAAAATGGAAATAAATCTAATTCGATTTTACAAAAAATGTCTCCTCCCAGAATTGATTGATCCAAGACAGACAATAAATATAAAGCTAAAAGCACATTCTTCACATATTGAAACAACTATTCTAAAAACAAAGATTTGATTTGATTGCCACTAGGCAAGACACTAGATTCCACTCGTAAAGCAGTTCCAGTAGCAGTCACCGAAGTAGACAGGTCACTCCATCAAGTCCGGAGGTAAGGTCTCATCATAACTAACAAAACGAGCCCAAACTCGGCACACCTAGTTCTACTCGTGGAGCAGTTCCAGTAGCAGTCACCGAAGTACACCTTCAGGCCACTCCATCAAGTTAAGAGATAAGGTCTCATCATAACTAACAAAACGAACCCAAACTCGGCACACGTAGTTCTACTCGTAGAGCAGTTTCAGTAGCAATCACCGAAGTACACCTTCAGATCACTCCATCAGGTCCGCATGTAAGGTCTCATCATAACTAACAAAACGAGCCCAAACTCGGCACACCTAGTTCCACTCGTAGAGCAATTCCAGTAGCAGTCACCGAAGTACATCTTCAGGTCACTCCATCAAGTCCAGAGGTAAGGTCTCATCATAATTAACAAAACGAGCCCAAAGTCGGCATACCTAGTACCACTCGTAGAGTAGTTCCAGTAGCAGTCACCGAAGTACACCTTCAGGTCACTCCATCGCGTCCGGAGGGGTTTTTATATATCAATACCGGAGGACCATAATAACTAACAAAACCAGCCCCAAGACCACAGCTTATATCTCATTACTGCGAAGGCTTCCAGTGCCTAACAGTCACTGAAGTAGGTATCAAAGTATTTAGTAAAAATATAAATAGCAAAGGAAATATTTTTTGTACGTACCTAGCTACGTTATGAAAGGAAATTGAGAAAAAAAAAATCAAACTTTCAAAGTATCAAAATTAGTTCACTTGGCTAATACTACCGCAGCTAACAGTGCCTACACTTGTGTGCGTGACTTGTGTCAATGTAGTAGTTTGATTCTATGCCTGTCAATTTTGCAAACGCGTCCTTAATCTCGGAGACTAAATTTTCAAGTGCAGATGTCAAACTGACTGACATGCTATTGCAAGTCAGTTTGCCATTTGCACTTGTCAATGTAATGTAAATGTAAATGTTGAGATAGGAAAACTATGGAGATGGCATATTCTACTATAGGAAGAATAGTTAAACAAATATCTATCATATTGGCGCACACATGTCAAAAAGCGTTTTGTTTCTTTTTAACTAATCAAGAGCTGCATTATGAAAAGAGAGATATCTAAATCTTTGTCAAGGACTAAATTCGGCTACACTTTTGTGTGACGTCAAAATCATGTCTATGCGTGACCGGTCGCTATGTTGAGTGGCGAGTTTTGTGGTAAATGATTGGTAGATGTGCTGTCAATATCAAACGGTTGCTTGCTCTCTCTCTCTTCCACTCGCAGTTACAACCCTACAAGAGGCGGCCATCTTAAGTGTTCGATTTTTGTAGGTAAACACGCTAATTTTGTAGGTATGGCAAATCTACAGGGTGTAAGGGACAACACTCCGCAGACTGATGGGGTGAATTCAGTATATCATACTAAGATGACAGGTACATGAAACTATTTCAGGAACGTTATGGGAATCCAAAACCTGATTTGTTTTATTACCTCACACGCAATGTATCGCTACCGTGGCAAAACGCGCGTAGCGAACGGCAGCGCAGCGAGTGTTCGGCCGCCGAGTATTTCAACATCCATTGCTGATTTTTTTTATTTTAGCTGTTTTATTTACATAAATGGAGTGCTGCGTACAAAGAAATTAAATTTTCATTGAAATAAAAGAATAGTAACTGGAAAAACGATAAAAAAGATTAGATGATGATGATGATGAGGATGATGACAATATTTCCGGTGGAATATGATTCAAAATAATGAGCTGAATGCACCCTGTTAGTTTGCGGAGGGCTGTCCCTTACATCCTGTATAGGTTTATAAGTTAGTGGTCAATTTAGTCTCGGAGATTAAAAAACAGACTAGCATACAACTGTCAACAGATTAGTAGTTAACGTACCACCGCACCGGGATACTTTGTACCGTCAATTGTTCACACAACATGCTCTGCTCTCTTACCACGGCCCGCAACTGTGAACTATATGAATAACATAAAAACATAGCCCACATACCTGCCAACCACTTAGACTTAGCCCCCATCAACCACAGCACCTCAGACTTGGGACAATGCGCCACAGCTCTCTGCAGCAACGCTTCCAGACTGGCGCGAGTTCCGTGTTGCTTCTCTAGGTACGCCGCACGCAGCCATATTGATTTCTTTGACGGGAACACGGATAGAGCGTACCCGTAGACAGCTCGAGCGCACTCGTATGCGCCTTCGTTTGCACACTGTTGGAATGAACAGGTATGAAAGTATTTATAAGAAACAAGCGAGCCGCCCTACATACGGTTTTTACGACTGAACAAAACATGTATAATACACATAAACCTTCCGGAATAAATTTTCTAAATGGTGGTGAAAACCGCAATAAAATCCGTTGCAAAGTTTTTAGAAAAACAACGGTCACACAGACAAAAAAAAAACACAACAACAAAAAAAAAATGCGACTTTATAACATGTTTAGTTATAGAAAATGATCGATTTGTAACGCTCATTAGATTTTAAAACTACTCTATCAACAACTAAAAAGTAACCTTATTCTTTCAACGATAAGGTTGAGATTTGTGCGTCAAGTGCAAGTGTTCGGGACACTACTTCAAAAGTGATGATAAAATTAGATACATGTACTTACAGCTTCAGCATCTTCCATCCATGTGTGCTTTTGATCTTCAGGTTCAATGCCGTGTCCAATCACCGCACGTATAATAGCCTGGTAAAAGAAGATATATGATATTAATGCATTCAAGCTACAATATATTACCTGACAAAAGATCAGAGGTTGGGCGGATTTAGTAAAATAAAACAGTTTAAAAAGAAATGATTTGGAAGATTAAACATGCAAAACAACCAAAGGCTGAGAGATGTTAATATTTTAAGATTCCGGAAAGCAGTAAAACTATCTTTATCCTGCTTCATATTCAAGGGGTTTTTGCCAAAAATCAAACCAAACCGAACCCAAGACATCAACCGAGACATCATCCTTTAATATGCATTAAAAATCTCACTATTAGAAATCAAACCACAGTCTGTTATTTTCCCAATGGCAAAAATTACGAACTTCCATAGAAACTTTCATCTCCTATTTATCCCCTTTAGAGCAGTGGTGACCCAGTGGTGCTGGCAGAAACTTACGAGTTGTATGTCGTGGGTTAGAACCCGAGCAGGCACTTTAATTTGTGTAAAATTAATTCATCACCACTGTTCTCAAAACGGTGAAGGAAAACATTGTGAGGAAACCAGCATGTGCTAGGAACAAAAAATTCGAAGACGTGTGACATCCACCAACCCGTACTGGGCCCGCGTGGTGGATTACGGCCCGCTCCCTCCCACAGAAAGAGCAGGCCTGTGTCCTAGCAGTGGGAACATTATACGCTGATTATGCTTATGGGAGCTCTTGTGCAAAATTTCATGCTTTTAGACCCAGCAGTTTATTAACTAGATTTTACCTGACAAGTAGCGACGGCGCCCGACTTCTCAGCCTCCATGGCTTCTTTGAACCAGTGCTCACGATTTATTTCGACGCCGTTTGCGCTTAATGATGTGATCGCACGGTCAATGATCTTTTCCACCATGTGGGTGTTGCCTGGCGATAGGATTAATATGAGATTTAGTTATATTTTTGTAGCAACACAGTTGATTTACTCTGTGTTCTAGAATTGTAGCATAGTGATGTTCAGTCATACTCATGAAAAAATTGGTCGAATATCATAATCTGAAATGGCACTCGACGTAAACTTTAGATAACTTGGATAAACGAAGATCACTTAATTTCTTTGCTACAGCAGAAAGTAAAGGATCCTAACAGTATTTTCAAAAAGACAAAATAAAGACAAGGAGAAAAACCGGGTAAGTGCGTGTCAGACCGCCCTCAATGAAGGGTTCCGTAGTTGGGATGAATTTATCCTAAGAATAAACTTAACATTGTAGTTGAAAAATATGTTCTCCCATATATTCCAACAGCAAATTTAAGAAGCTTAACATTGTAGTTGAAAAACATGTTCTCCCATAATTCCAACTGCAAATCGCACCCTTAATCATATAGTGACCAATTAGTGTTTCGGTCAAAATTTAATTAAGTACACCAAGAAGTTTATTTTAACGCCCTCTTTCGGCCGATCTCGGAATTTTTTTGATATCTTGTTTCTAGGCGGAGTTAAACCTATATGTGTCTCTTTCACACGCAAACGTTTCTAGGAGACAGAGACAGATATCAGTATGCGTTTTTTGCGATTTCCCGAAAAACGTCTTTTTTGAGTTATGTCAGTATATGATTAAGCGTGCGAAATGTAAGTTTGTACGCACAATATTGAGAGATTTACCGTGTTATTTTCAGACCATAGACTTCTTATAGGTTTTCGTGTAATCTATAAAAACAGAACTATTTTCTGTATTTTCTTTCAAAATGAATTTGCAATTTTTTTTTAATTTTCTTATTTGGTCACCAAAAGAGACCCCCATATTCAAAATTAGTTTATTTACGTAACACGTCCGTGTTTGGGTTACAGAAATTGATATGTGTACCAACTTAATCGGTCGATTAGATTCGGAGCAAATTGGCTGTGACAGACGGACAGACACACAAGTGATCCTATATGGGTTCCGTTTTTTTCCTTTTGAGGTACGGAACCCTAATTATAAAATAATAAAATTGTTGCCGTTACATTTACATATAGTAGATCTATCTACTCACCATGCGCTTCTTCAAGCTTAGCAGCCGTCACCCAAATCTGTCTGTCGGTAGGAATATTCTCACGGGCCTTATTGAGTACTTTCCTCGCATTCTCATAGGTTTCCAGTCGAGCCAACGCGAGCCACAGTTCCACACTAGTAGGACAACATTCTACGGCCCTTGAGAGTAAGATGCGGGCATCTTCTGGGTTTTCAAGCTCTACGGCGGCTTTCCATAAGCGGACAGAATTGGGTATGTGTTCTAGAGCCTTGCGGTAGACTCGGCGTTTTGCCTGTGAAAGGAAAATTGGGTATATTGGACCTGAATTGGTATCGCGCCAGTGTAATGTTCAAATGACTTACCTATATGTCTTTATCTGCCATACTGCAATTCGGGACATAATATTGATGTACATGCTGATTTTGAAAAAAAATCTAATGGTTTTTATAATGAATTAGGTGAAGCCACATGTCTTTATTTCTATAGTACACACATAGTGAGTTTCAGAAAGATACTATCACACATATATAAGTGACAGATAAAGGACGCTCTCAAAATTCGCCGTGCCATTTTAAAGGCCGCATAGCTACTAATGCTTAAACGCAATATGGCTTGGTATGATTGTAGAATTTCGTCTGTCTGAATATGCCAATAAAGTTCATCTGCGCTAGCCCTAAATTGGAAGATTCAATGGTATGTATATGAATATCAGAGATCCAAGATCCTGTATACAATTTACCTTGGTCTCCTGCTCCAAGTCGGCTGCCTTCACCCATATCCTCACACTATGCGGTAGGTTCCTAGCTGCGTGTGCTATGACAGCTCTTGCCGTATCGCTTGGCTGTAACCGAGCCGCCTCTAGCCAGAGCTCTTCGCTGCTCGGGTTCACTTCGCAGCCTTTCATTATTAGGTTACGAGCTGATTGGACCTTGCCTGGAATAAGTGAGTTGAATTTTATGATTAATTAATGTGTCATACACTTTTTTAATCAAACCTTGTAAAATAATATGTTGAAAAGTTAAAAGTGTGAAAACCCCTCATTGCATGCAGGAGATATTTGTTCATATGTTTTTAGTAAACCTAGTAAGTTAAACTGTACCACTGTGCTTTTAAAGTATTAATATTGACCTGAGTATTTGGACTTTAGGAGCTCGTGGCTAAGTAACAACAGCCGCACGGGTCGATCCATCAGGTTAAGCTACGCTTGCCGGGGTTGTCCGTGGATGGGTGACCATCTTTACATACCGAGACTCCTCCGTGCCTCGGAAAGCACATTAAGCCGTTGGTCCTGGCTGTCATTCGTAGATCTCTGACAGTCGTTACGGGTCGTCAGAAGCCCGAAAGTCTGACAACCAGTCTTACCAAGGGGTATCGTATTACCCAGTTACTGGGTTGTGGAGGTCAGATAGGCAGTCGCTCCATGTAAAATACTGGTATTCAGCTGCATCCGGTTAGACTGGAAGCCGACCCCAAAATAGTTGGGAAAAGGCTAGGCAGATTGATTGAGTATATGGACTTTAAGCATTAACTGCAATGGTTAAAACAACATTAACTATTCGAAGCTTGCTGGAATGGACACATCTATCAAGACACATTATAATGTAGCTAATTTCCAACTATTGCATTTAATTTTTCTCTGGCTTAGCACAGTAGCAGCTTTATGTATCTAGCATTTAAGAATTCAAAATTGTTAAATATTTACTTCATCCTAAGACAAATTGAGATGGACAGGACACCTGGCAAAGCGAAATGATGACAGCTGGAGTAAGGTTGTGACTGAATGTTGTCCAAGGACTGGAAAACGCGGTGTCGTTGGTCCGGTGGGGAGATGGGCAGACGACATTGTTACCATCACAGGCAAAACTTGGATGAAGCTGACACAACAGCATGGGGATTGGCACAAGAAAAAAGAGGCCTGCAGATGCCCAGAAGTGGGTGAAGTCGGGTTATGGATGATGATGATAATGATGATTCAATTCATAATAACACAAACCTGTAACCTCCTCCAACCTCGCACTAGCGATCCAAGCAGGCGGATGGTTAGGATTGGTCTCTCTCACAGACTTCAGCAACAGCCGAGCCTTCTTAATATCGTTGATATCGCCGCCATACGTCGGTATCATGGACTGCAAGTCTGTCAGGTAGCCCTTAGGATCCACGACTGTTTGTCCGGTTACAGAGTCGGATACTTGGGAGAGTTTTACTGTCATTAGAGTGTTACGTGCTTGACCAATCTTTCTTAAATCCAAATCACCTGTGAATAAAACATTGAAGATTGAAGTTAGTTAGCAAAGAAATAAGTGTTAATTGATTAGAATTTTAATAATTTCTCATATTAAATCTCTCTGGAATCTTTGGAGTTTTTGATCTGGAACTTGCACTTGCCTTGTGGCGTCAAGTCCGTTTTAAGTATCACATTTTGTACATGCAGTATAAATAAATAACTTGTTTAACAGAAAACTAGCTGCAAGGCCAGCTTTTTGCTAGAATATAATAAGGCAATATATATTTATATATCCATAGCTTTGCCAGAAGACTCAAGTCTCATATACTGACACTTAATTTTCGTGTGAGACTGTTTTGAATACCCATAAAAACATTATAATACCTGATGGTGTTAGCATTCCTGGAGTCATAACCCCAGGCATCATAGATGCTAGCCCAGATCCAGGGTCAATCGATGATGAAGATTCTCCACCCAGATTCCTGGACAGCATACTATCAGGCAATGGAGTGAACTTTTCAGCCCGAGGGTTGCGCTGTTTTCTGTTACGAGCATCACCAACTTCTGGTATTGCTGACCATTCATCTTCAGATACAGATTTTAATTCACGTTTTAAGTCTGAGAATTGTTGCTGGATTTTCGGCCTGAAAACATCTTTATGATTAGTTGAATGGTGAAAAAAAAAACCAGCCAAAACTTGATTTGGAACCTGTATTTGTTACACACAGCAAGAATGCAAAACCTATTTTGACATCAATACCCATGAAGATAAAACTGTCTTTTCATTTAAGATTTGACTGAGCTACACTCAAATCTAGTATACATTTAGAAGTAGTAGTAGTAACACGGGCTGGAGTTTGCAGCTCCATGTCAAACGAATCGCATATTTTGCGTACAGTATAGCTGTGTCCCGCGACTTCGTTCGCGTGAAAACACGCGAACGAAGTCCGCGAGAATTTCGCGTAAAATACACAATATACTAAAATAACCGCAACATTTTAATAAAACTCCCTGACCCGCTGCGTTGCATCGCCCGCCCACGCTATTTGTTCAAAATTTCATGGGTTTTTTTTTTTTTTCTGCGGAACCCTAAATCTTTTCTGAAATATAAGTAGCATAAGTTACTCCTTATAACATCAGCTATTTGACAGTGAAAGTCCCGTCAAAATCGGTCCAGCCGTTTCAGAGATTAGCCAGAAAAAACAGACAGACAAAAAAAAAATTTGTTATAAGTACTGAATATACTTTCATATGTATTTATTAAAAAACTGTTATTTTGACATTACAAACAGACACATCAATTTTATTTATTTGTATAGACTAAAATTTTATGTAAACAATGAAATTCCTAATCAGAATAATTATTATCATTATCATACCTCTCTTGACGGTATCTCTCCAAGTCTTCCTTAAGGCGTTTCTCTCTGTACTCTTTCCTCTTCTCATCCATTCTTTTATCAATTGATTCATATATAGCATCTGCTTCTGCATCATCTTTATCATACGGATCCTGTTAAATAAGATTAATTTCAGAAAATTTGGAGGGTTATGTCAGTAGCGCGTAGAAGATATTATTAGGTGATGGTAAAATCAATTTGAAAGCTTCAACCATTTTTACGTCAAACTTGAAGAGTGAATCAGAGACGCAAAAATTACACACTCACGGCAAGTTGGAATTAAAAACTGCACGGGTTGTTCCCCAGTGGGATGGGGTGTATTACATAAACAGACAACAAAATAGCATGTCTAGGTGTCAGTACAGTTTGTCAGACATTGAATTATAAGCTATCCTCAGCTATAACACAGTAACAGAGCTATTATTGTCTTCAACACACCGTTGTGCGTGAATAATAAGAACATTGCAGACAAACCTTAGAGAACAATGAGCCACTGTATCCTGAAAACTCATCATAATTGGAGTCATTCAAATCTTCATCATCATCTTCTTCTTCAGTTTTCTTCCGTTTAGCCGCCGGTGGGGCATGACGATCATCCCTAAAAGACAAAAGAAGTAAATTATGGACTAAGTATACAATCAACTTCTAAAAACGGTTTAATTTCATAGACCCGTTTGTTTGTTCACTACTAAGAGAGAAGAGTGTAATCTTAAGATTATTAGGTATGTGTATTTTATTTCTAAATGTGTTGTAATGTTCTAATGAAGAAAATAAATACTTACGATACATCATTGGCATCTCTTGCAGGACCGATATCAGACCGTGTGGTGAAACCAGTGGCACTGTGAACAAAATTAAGCGATCACTTACACATCCTTCTCTTAAAAAAACCGTATTTGTAAACAAACAATATCGTACCCACGACCAACACCAGCAACATAACCTAGGGGTGCTGGGATTCCAAGGAAATGTTTTTTGTTTTTGTTTACAAACGCCTGCGGAGGCACCGACATCTTGAATTTATGCACACGCTGATCAAACTCACTGAAAATACGAAATTTCTGAACAAGAATCAATTAATTAAACTAGTTTTGGACAAAGAAGCTCTCTTTCAGCTACTCTTTTTGACATATTTTTGTCAATAATTTTGTTGGTTGGCCAACTGACAGTCTATTTCAAGTGTTCCTAGTCTTTGACAGCACTGCACTATAAAGCATGTACCACACATAACCATCCATACATTACTAGCACACAAAATCTAGTAAACCGAGTTTTTCCGAAAAGTCTACTCAACCAATCCCCACAGTTCTACTTAGTCTGTGAATCCCCACGCTATAAATTTCTAAGGTTATCTATGATTGTTGCCTAGCAACTGAAAGTTGTATTTGGATAAAAAATAATCGAAGAAGAATTCGGCAAATACTTTTATTTGATAACATTTCGAATCCTTTAGATAGCGAATCGTAATAAACTTAATTAAATACATCTTATTAATCATGGCGCAGAGTTTAATTACAATAGCTCAGGAACTAGGATCGAATGATAATAGCATGTCGACAAAAGAATTTTTGCAATTTGAAAAAAGTTGTGAAGCTTACAAGGACGATGATGAAGAAATTAAAATGATTTTTAATGAAATCAAGAAGCTGTCTGCAGCTAACAAGGAAGAGAAGGTATTATGTGAAGATATTGATGATGTAGATTTAATTCTGAAAAGGGCAGAAGATATTGCACATGAGACTGAAAATTTGCTAAAAAGTAGCCCTGTTTCAACTGTTCTGAATGCTATCAGTCCAAATAAAAGTGAATCTAGTGCTATTCCTCAAATAAAAGTTACGAAACCTAATGAGAAACGGGATACTTCGGAGCGTATGGATTTCAGTAGCACTAAGGTAATTTATTATATTTCATATTTCAATAAATTTTAGGTACGGTAGTAGCTTAGTTTTCCGTAAACACAATAGCTAGTAAATTGGTCATGCAAACTTTCATGAGGAAAAGTTTTCCTAAGTGGGTAAGGAACAATTTTCATTTCATTTTATTACCGGGCTCTTCCCAAGAAATAATGAAAAACAAAAGATTTTTATAAGTATTTATTCTTAAAAATAATGCTGCTGAACAGCCTTACATTCTTGCATTCAGCCTTCTTTTTATTACATTTATAAAAGTCTTAACTATAAATGAGACTAATAAACTTAAGTATCATTTGTACATTCATGAGTAGAAATGCTTAAATACTTTAAATAATAAATAGTTTAAGTATACTTAGTATGCAATTAAAGTTATTCTATTTTGTTCACTTGACTTGCTAAGGCCCTTAAACCAGCTAAATTCTCCCTTGCTACGGGCTCAATGTATGTAGCTGGTAGTACGAAACCATAACGTCCCGTGTCACTTAGTTCAATTGTGTAGGTGTACTTGATGCCCAAAGACTTGGCCCAGTCATCAGAGCCGCCAGCAGCTGGGTACAGGAGCCCACTTGAAGATCCAACTTTGTATTCAGATCCTCCAGTCTTTTTGATTGCCTGTAAGAAAAAGAAAGTTAGAGTTACCACATCAAAATTATAAATTTTTATGGGGACATCTAGATATTATATCAGAGGGATGAATTTAATAGAATTTTTCTTAACTGCACAGAAGGATACTTTTGCCAGTAACATATACCCCAAGATCTCATCTGGGTTAAATAATATTCCATTAGGACTTCACTTATCTATAAACAAATGTATGATGAAATTAAACAGTGTAACTTGAAGCACACAACTCAATACTTGGTCTTGATTTACCTGAGCCATCAGATTGCCTACACTTTCTAGGTCCTTGTGGTCTGGTGGCAATGCATTGTCGTAACCCCATGGGTACAGCAGGTACTGTCCATAACTATGGTATGTTAAGTAAGCAGAGAATTTTGTTGCCGTCTTCTTGAAGAATTCCTGTGGAAAAGTATAATGTTATGAGATATGTGTATAAAATTGCATTTCCAATAAATGCATGTTCTACAAAACCTGGGGGTGTGTTTGTCCATGGGGAGTCACAGTGTCAGTCATTTGCCATAATTAAGTTTAAATGCTTAGCATATCTAGGGCAACTGTAAGTACTAGAATGTTATCATGAAAGTTTTTTGTAGTGCTTTCGTGTAGAGCTTGCATGAAAAGTTTGGAAAAAATATTGAATTCCAGTACCGCGATAAAATTAAGGAATTCCGTGAACGCATTCACTGCTATAAGTACAGTGTACCTCATTGCCGTTCAGCTCTTAAAGCTTCGGCTTCACGTGGTCTGCCAACAGTCCGCAGACAAGAGCTCTTTAGAAATATCCCTACTATAGGCAATGATAAGTATTTTGGTATCTGATTGCGCGATAAATAGGTCTCCAAAGGGCGATGATTGTAGAGTGTCTGCAGATAAGAAACCACTTACAGAGATAGCTTTAGTTTCGGGTTCAGAAAACGCTCCGGTGCCACGGTATATGTCACTGCACGGATAACTTGAAGCTCCTTTTCCTCCCCAGCGATATCTATAAAGAGAAAACCATTAAGTCGGTTCATAGAATTGAAGCGCAACTCCAATAATTTTGGCGACTAAGCACAAAGTCTCCACGCCAAACTTGGATAAGTAACAGTAACAAAATAGGAATGACGGAACCTAATCTCATCCCCTATGATAATGGAATGAAATGTTAATATCCCCTCTAAATAGAACTGCAGAAATTTAGATAGGTACGTTTCTTGCAGGCAGTTTTCCGTGACAAAGCAAAATTTTACTACCCCGCAAAACCTTCGTTATATGAAGTGGGCACATCGTGCCATCGTGCACTAGTTCATAATTGCCCTTGGCCTGTGCTCATAGTTAGCCTTGGCCCGGCACGTTATCGGATCGATTCTGTTCAATCAGTCATTCAATCGACTCGGCTTATCATAGTCCGTTACTGGATTATAGGCTTCTCCCACGTTGGACAACAACACCGCCCGGTGTTGTTCACCCGCGTACCGCGTCCCGGCTGTTCCAGCCACCTTTTTAAAGTCGACGGTCTTTCTAGCTAGGCTTTCTACGCTACACTTGCCTATTGGTCTTACCTCCAAGAAACGAATATGTTATACTATGAAACTAGTGACCCGCCCCTGGTTTTACGACTTGGCAAAACATCGAGATTTCTTTATTATTAAACTAGCTGTGCCCCGCGAATTCGTTTGCGTAGAAATCGTAAGATACACAATACACTAAAATAATACCACATTTTAATAAAATTTCCCTGACCCGCCGCGTTGCATCGCCCGCCGGCGCTAATTGTTCACAAATTCATGGGTTTTAATTGTTTTGCGCAAAACCCTAACTCCTTTTCTAAAATAAAGATAGCCTAAGCTACTCCTTATAACATCAGCTATCTGCCAGTGAAAGTCTCGTCATAATCGGTCCAGTCGTTTCGGAGATTAGTTAGAACAAACGGACAGACAGACAGACAAAAATTTTTAAAGTTGTTTTTTTTGTTATAAGTAGTACGTACCGTATAAATTTTCATGTGCATTTAGTAAAAAGTTATAATTTTGACATTACAAATAAACACTTCAATTTTATTTATTTGTATAGATGTATTTATAACTAGTACCTACACATAAACCTTCCGGAATAAATTCTCTAAAGTCTAAATGAACAAAAACAATGAACAACAAACAAAACAATGAATCAAGCAATGAACAAAAACAATGAATGAGTGGTAAAAATCGCACCAAAATCCGTTCCGTAGATTCGAAGTACGACACGGTAACACAGACAGACACGAAAAGCGACTTTTTTTATTTGAGATGGGTTTGCTCTTGACTCTAGTCTGGGTCAGAGGTGACAGAGACAAAGTCGACGATGGAGCGAGCTTACCCAGAAGAAGCCTGTTCATTCTCACTCTGAAGAGATAGGGGTTGTATGCATTCGGAAACACAGACGCAGGTAGAGAGTTCTACTCCTATGCTGTGCGCATCATAAAAGACATTTGTAAACGCTTACTGCGAATTGGTGGAATAGCAACTAGGTAGGGATGGTAACCTGCAGTGCGTCTAAATGTCCCATGGTAGAAGGGGCCGGCGGAGTGAGGTCGTGGAGTTCTTGAGCACACTCACCGAAATACAACACTCCATGCAGGATCAGACTTGCGCTTTGTAAAGGGTTAAAAGCTGTCCAGGAGTAAAGTATCGCTTCATCTTTTGCTTTGTACTCGATGGTGGCACCGAAGTTGAGACATGATGTCAACTCCATGCCTAGGAAAGGAGGAGCTCGAGCCGATCACTTACAGGAACAGATGTACCCCGAAAAATAGGAGTTTTGTCGAAACGACTCCTTTTAGCGGTAAAAAGACGCGCCTGTGTTTTGGTGGCGTTAAAAGAGACCAGATTATCATCACCCCACTGGGAGACAAGGCTCAAGGTCAAATCTGTCTGCTCTACCATGGCCTCTCACAAGGAACGAACCTCGGCCCCGCTGGTTTTTGCGCTGGACAAGTATCTCTCTGAAACTACGGTCATCTGCGTACCCAACAATACTAGGCTGAAGTAGGTCATTGATGTGCAGCAGGAAAAGAGTTGCAGAGAGAACAAACCTCTGAAGAACTCTGGCATCAATAGCCATAAGGTCGGAAGAACAGCCGTCAACGACTACTCTGATTGCCCGTTCACTAAGGAAGTCTGATATCCAGCTACAAAAATCAGCTGGGATGCCATAAGCAGGAAGCTTGCTGAGCAGACCAGCGTGCCAGACCCTCTCAAAGGTCTTCGAGATATCAAGCGATACAGCAAGTGGTTCGCCGTGTTTCTCGACGGCTTCGCCCCAGCAGTGCGTGACATACACAAGAAGATCGCTAGCTGACCGTCCCCGGCGATAGCCATATTGACGGTCACTGAGGAGATCATTGTTTTCAAGGTAGGTCAGCAACTTACTGTTCAGTACCCTTTCCATAACCTTGCACAGAATGGAGGTAATGGCGATCGGACGGTAATGGGCAGGGTCTGCACGGTCGCCCTTTTTGGGCGCTGGTTGCACATTTGCAAGCTTCCAGGATTTTGGTACCGTCCTTTTTTTAAGAGAGAGGCGGAACAAACGTGTCAACACAGGAGACAGTTCAGGCGCACACTGCCTCAACACTCTCGCTGGAATGCCGCGTCAGGCCCGCTGGCCTTGTTCACGTCTAGACTGCACAATACTCATCGGACCTCTTTAATGTCAACTGCGATCTCCGGCATCGAGGAGTCACAATAAGGTACAGTAGGTGGTTGCTTGGAGCCAGCGTCCAGACGTGAATTGATTGCATAGAGAGACGCAAAAAGATTTGCTTTCTCACTTGCAGAGTGAGCCAGCGACCCATCAGGTTTCATCATTGGAGGTAAATTGTGTCGACAGAAATTCGTTTCAGCCGCTTTAGACAGGGATCAGAACTGTTTACTACCCAGAGGGTGTGAAGCCAGTTTGGCCCCAATACGTCCGACATGGTCAAAACGCGCTCCACGTAAAACCCGCTTGCAGAACTTGGCGGCAGAATTACACTCTTTTCCACGCGCGAACCCTACCTATTTCACCAGACAGTGGTCATACGTTCCCAGCGGGGCTGAGACCTATACTGAATGACTGTCTGCATAGATGCCAGCAGAAGTCCAAGCAATTGGGTGTATGGCCGTCAACATACGGTACCGGCGTTTTCTGGTACGGGAACAACCACTCTTTATGATGGGCGTTGAAGTCCCCCAGAAAAATGAGCTTCGCTGTTGGATACCGCTGCTGGGCTAAGTCAATCGATTCCACGAGGAAATTAAAGAGCGCTGTTGTCTCCTGGTCACCGCTGTGCGATCGGTAGACGCCGATGTAGAGAGATTTCTCTACGCCAGTGTCCACAAGTAGCCATATGGCAGAAAAACCTGATTTCTCAAAGCAACGGAGACGACGACAACAAATGTCATCGCGGACGTACACACAGACCCCAGCTTGCTTCTTGAACTTGTGTTCAAGAGAGTAACCCGGGTAGTTAAGATACGCTACATCCGACGGGGTTGCTATCTTCGTCTCCGTTAGGAAAAACAGGTGCGGCTTCTCAGTCTCAAGATGGTGATGGACCGGATCGAGATTGGAGTGCAACCCCCTGATGTTAGTGAGGGTGCACTTTTAGTGGGAGGAAGTGCAGCCGTTGTTTAAACTTGTTTTTCTTTTGTGTATTGGTCATATTCGTGTAGAGTTGTTGGGGGAAAAAAGTCGACTTGTCGAGGCGCTGCTCAGTAATCCAAGTGGAACACTAGAGCTAACCAAACCTATGGGGAACTCATTTGGAGACTGTAGGGACGCCCGAACCCCCCCGGATATGGCCACCGGGGCGTTCCATCTAGTTGCCGGCTGGCACGATGGAGCATACCGCGATTTTTCGCGAGTGGGCGGGGCAGCCTTTAGCACGTGGCTGGCGTGCTACTTGGGGCCCTTACTGACTGCGGCCGGCTAACGGCTTTATTTATAATGTAGCTTACCCAAAGTTCCTGTTAAGATCTGCGCCGGTGCAAGTGCTGGGGCCATATCCGTATTTTCTGTTCTTCCTCCATAGACGGTCCGACCTATGTGTGTACTCATACCCGTCAGGGTTTACTACCGGCAAGATATACCTGGAAACAAATGAAAAACGTAATACAAGCAGCTTGAAATGGTCAGTGGTGCTATTCTGTAAAGATCCCACCGTGAAAATTTAGGTGTAGTGAGCGTGACGTAAACTGTCATCCCACCTTACTCTACTAGGGATTGAGCTCACTTCAAACTCACTTCAGCTAAGTGCTCACGGTGTGATGTTTACAGAATCGATCAGCTGAAGTACCTACACTTACAGTTTATCTAGGATTGTGCGACTAGGAAAAGAAGAAAAAAAGTTGAGGCTAATTCTTACCAATCAATGTTCTTAATATCATCAGATTCAACATCAAAGTTTTCTGCGAATTGGTTGATGAAGTAAGTGACGACGGCCGGGCTGATCCACTCACGCGCATGGATGCCACCGTCAATAAATACTGCTTTGTTGCCTTTTTTGCCGTCAGAAATGCGTAAAACCTGAGAAAAGAAAAGATTTATTTTTATCAGCAACAAATTGTTAGGTAGGTAAGTCTGGGGGTTTCCTAATAAAGAAACCCAAGACGACTCAAACATTCGAGTGATGATCTTATAGTCTAATATTGATAAAGATCAACTTTTCTTCTTTCTTTTTAAATAGTCAATAATTCGACAATACTATACTGTTAGATTTTTGTTTAGTATAGTTTGTGATTTACATAATTTAAGAAGTAACTTTGATTTAAAGAACTAATAATTTATTTTCGTATTTATCTGTGGAGGCTTATTATTAGCAATTTAAGTTTATATATTGTTATTATGATGTCATTAGTCTGTAAGCTTTCCTAAAATGTAAAAAATAAAATAAATAAAGATAGATAGGAGACGTAGGTAGGAGTTTAGACATGAAATACTTGGGTTTTCTGCACATGGACAAGCACCTCAAGTGTTCAGCCACTTTTCCAGTCGAATCGTTAAATTGAACTATCGCAAATTCGTTCCCCTGTCGATATGGTTTGATGTGATAAAGTACTTACTGTAATAATGAATAATACCGCGAATTAGTGTGATTGATGGCTCGTCATGCTAACAATAAGGTGATGTATGAAAAGTGAAAACTTCTCGCGAACCTTTGATTGTGATTCAATCGTTGTGATAGTGAAAATTTGTTAAAAGCAACTTGAAATTATTACTTAATCGTTATTATAATGACTTTGAAACTTAGAACAAGATTAAATATTGTTTCTGAACGACCGATTTACCTTAAGTTCGCGGCCTTCGTAAGATTTTCCTATAGTATTAACGCTGACGATAGAAGGATACGTTTTCGCCAAGTAGTCCATAAATCCGTGAATATCCTCCAGTCTATGATACTGCTTCCATGTCATACGGTGACCTGAAATGAGATTCTACATTAAAATGACTATAAACGTGATTTAATCTCACCATTATCCATAATTTCTGTTTAATCACACGGTTCTCCCAATTTCCGAATAATGTTCTCTTGCTTCCGGATTAGTGACGAAAGGAACATTTCGACCTTTCAACTGTTAGCAGCTTTAAAGAAAAAACTTAAAAATGTTAATGAACACAATCCAGATCCAAAAGGTTAGAGACACGTCATGTGAGAATTTAAAACCAATTGTATTAAAACAAAGATAGTGCATAACAACAATGATTTGGTGCCGAACAACAACAACGAACCCCAATTTGCATTTGGCCAATACTCCATGGGAAGGTTGAGAGAATTGTACCCCATGTAGGCACTAACGAAACCTAGTCGGCGATGAGATTCCCTGTAACGCCAAAAATTGTAAGCTCTAGCTGGAACAAAATGACATCGACCCTTGGAATATTGTTAATCGATCTTCACAAGCATAAAATAATCTGATTAATTGACTATAAGGTACGAACCTCGTCTGTCTTGTAGTTCCAATTCATTCTCATCTAACGGTGGGTTTTCTTCGTTGATTCTTTGTTGCAGATCTTCTATCATAATATAGTATGAAATGTCTTTCTTTTTTAAGGCGGCTGTCACGTTGTCCAGCGCTTTTGGCTTGACGAGGATGTCGATTGCTGAGTGATTGCCTCCCCATGATGCAATGACTGGAAAATAATTTGTTTTACTGATACGTGCCTAATCGAAAAATAATGAATATTTGTATCATATTTAAATGGCAAGCTTACGTTTTTCAGAAGCCAGTTGGTTAATGAGACGTTGAGCGCTAGTTTTCTTCGTGGAGACTTTCCATACTTGGGCACCACTGTAGTCTATTCTCTCTACTTCTTCTGCTAATGTGACCTTAGGTTTATTGTTATCAGGTGCTTTATCTCCATCAGCTGCCACTTCTGTAGCAACTGAGTCTGATTTAGAATCAGTTTCATTTTGAGCTACTTGATGATATGGTTGTTTAACCGAGCTACGAGTAGGCCATTCTGAAACAAGTCATTACTGTGAGTAGCGAGTAGGTCAATCATATCAGCGACAATTACGATTACGTCTGCATTTTTGCATCTAAGTGATTTGAAATCGTGACTTATTATGTATCATTTATCTTACGTTTGATTCAATCCTAATGAGTGATAACATTGCATTAATGTCGTTTTTTGCTGTCCTTATACACATTTTAGATGTATAATTGTGTGTTTAGATGGAAAGATTACATACGCTTTGTTTAATTCATGGCCTTATTTTTTCACAGCGACATAGTTCTGTATGAGCATTGTTTTAAAACAATATGACAAGTAGATTTACAACGATTCTCATTTTGAATGTGTGTGAACACAGACCTAATGGATGGATGAATTTAGTACTAACAAGGTCAATTTGGGCTTTTATATTTACAGTGTGCATCTTCAACAACAGTCCCTCTAAGTCAATATTTTGTGTAGGCATTGCAGGTAATCGGCAAAAAAAAAAATACAAACATCAATTCTGATGATTCACAGAAAAAATATTAAACAGTTTTCCTCTTACAACGAGCATGCATCAAGAATACATTAAATAAAATAAATACGATCAACTTTATTTAAGTACGTATATAAAAGTTAATGAGCGATTTCTACATTGATTTACTGCGGATACGAATGCTCGTTCACATTCACACATTATGTGTTAAGTTTTGAAGTATCGATAGCGACACACAGCGAATTGATAATAGAATAGATTAAAATGCAAGGCTCGTATCTCCCGTGACATGTTTTAATGACTTTCTCTGGCCACGGCTTGTTTTCCATTCGCGGCTGGCCGGTCTAACTTGGCCAGTATCTTTGCCGGTCTAACGGTGCTGCTTGTCGAACTTGAACTGAACTTGCCGGTCGTTCCAAGGGTTTCCGCGACTTTCGATATTTGATTTTGATCACGCATTTCGAAGGCGACATCGCGTACGGAATCGAGATGAACTTTAGAATAATGAACATCGAGTCGATTTAATTTGTATGCAATGATTTCTTACGTTTTTGAACTTTATAAATATTAGGAAAAATGCAAGAAGGAAATTTCCTATCTGGGGATGCTTTACATTGAAATTAATTAAATGTTTGATAGTCAGTTTGAATATTGTCATGAATGAACCTAATAATAGAGAAAAATCTAGTTCATAAGTCTAAAAACAATTCTAACTAAACAAAATCAATTAATTAGAGCACTAGCATTTTGTAATGCACCGTTAAAATGTTTTAAAGAAAGTAACAAACATCTTAGAAATTAATTTTTTTGTAATTAATATCTAGATACTCATCCATATTAAAATGACTTCATAAATCACGTTAACAAATAAAAAAGCATTTCATACCTTGTCCTGGCTGTAGTTGATTGATGAACGGCGTACATAAAACCGAGGAAGTGACATACAGGAACACGACTATCTTCGTCAAGGACCCCATGGCTACTGGCGGTGCGGGCGCTCTGCCGCAGGTGATCACACTGATGCGTTTGCGCACATCGATTGCCTCTTTTAAGCTCCGATAAACAAGCTGCCGGTATTGATAGCTCGGGATACGAAATTAACTTGATGAGATTTAATAATATTGACGGTGTTAATGGAATTGTAGAGACCTATATTTTGTGTGCAAATTGAGTTGAAGTAATTTGTTCTTATGTTTATAATACAATTGCTTGTGAAATATATGTGATTGGTCTCAAAGTTTAAAGCCTTTGTATTTATTTGTCATAATGGAGATTTCTCGGAGTATTTTTTGGGACTTCCTGCGAAGGTTTACCGCTAGGTGCGTGTATTGGTCCACCAATGGTTCATTTAAGAATTTTGTTGTTTTTTTTGGAAACTAATTTTTGTTCGAAAGAAGATGGAGTGATATAATCTTGACAATTTTTTTAACCCATTAAAGAATTAAGATTTGGGACCATCGACATCGATTTCGACGCCGGCCAATCAGACAACTTAATTACTTAGCCTCATGAAATGACTAACGTGGGCTTTTCTCTTTTATGTCCAAAAACTTTTACATTTATGTATTTCTTAATTAAGCTTATTTAAATATGAATACACACATTAGATTGGGATCAGTGTTTACAAAAGGCGTCACATCGCCTATAGGTACAGTATTCGTTTGGAACCAGACTGGCAACTTTTCTCTCGACCTGCGCGGGCGCCATGCCCGGTCGTTGCCACCAAGTTCCAGTTATTTAACTTTAATGACAAACATTGTTTACTGTAAACACGTTTTTAACGATTTATTCATATAATGTTCTTTTCTCAGTTTATGACCGTTTCGGAGTTTGGTTTGTCTTGATGAGTCTATCACTTAGACATAAGTATCTAGTACAACATACTGTATTTAATACATAGTATGGATGCTATACGAGTTTCAACTTAATGGGCGTATTGAAGGCACCCACTTATATCGATTTTAAAATAGCATAACGTTAAGAAAGCTGAGAAATTATGTACTTGTATTTGTAATAATCTTAAAATGTGTTTGTAGGTTAACCAGTATGCTAAACAAAATGCTAAGGAAAACACTGAAATACGTCGTAAGCCAAAGTTAAGGCCTTTCTCCGCGGGCGTCATCGATTCAAAAAAACGAGAAACACATAAGATTGTGAAGTCAGTAACTAATTCACCTAAAAAAGTAAACAATAATTGTAGACACGAAAACTTGCTAGAAGAGATAAAAGACACAACGGAAAGGGCAAAAAGCTTGGAATTGACTAACGTTACGTTAAACGACGATAATAAAGCATTAAGAAAGAAATTGAACCAAGTCTCTGAAGAGAAACATATGATTGATTTAAAATTGGCCGAATGCGAAAAGTTCGTAGGTAGACTAAGTAAAGAATATGAGCATAAGAATACAGAATTAAAATCTGTTACGGAAAATGAAAATAGAATACTTGGGGAACTACAAAAGGAACGGAATGATAGGAAAAATTTGACTATGCAACATGAGAAGGATTTAGTTGTTGTACATGATCTACAAAGACAAGTCAAAGAAATGGAGATGATATTAAGGAGGAAGCATCCTGATTCTGTATCGGCTTTGATAGGTGAGTGTTTAGTAGGACTCTTTGCAGCACATAACAATAGTTCCATTTTATTTTAAGTAATTGATGATTAATTAAATACCGAACCATTTGCAGTAGCTTCAAAATCGTCAACAGTGGAAGACAATAAGAAAAAGTTATTAGAGGAACGTATTTATAGACTAGAGCAAGAGCTCAAAGACAAAGAGGACCACTTCCAAGGAATATTAATGACATTACAAGAAAAGTTTGGCGACATGAAACAAAAGTACGAAAGTCACATAATAGACGTAGAGAGACAGTTGATGGACGACCGTAAGGTGAACACAGAATTAAAACACAAGTTGAATGGAGCACATAAGTCTGACGCAGCTACTCAAACATTATCTAGAAATAAACATACGATATCGACACAGACCTTTATAAAGCCAGACAGAGCGTCGTCAGCTGTTAACCGATTGACACAAAGTTCAGCCTTATTTTTGAATAGGCTGAAAGAGGATAGTTACCTAGTAGCTACCATAAAAGGTTTGCAATCTGAGCTGACAGTCAAACAACGAACTATTGCCAAGATCAACAGAGAAACTGAGGAGCTAAGGAAAAACTTGCGCAATCTACAAAAGGAAAAAGAAGGTACGTAAACTGTTGAGTTCATTCCAACATTTGTGTTTTGTGCTAAGCTTTAGGTTTCTTTTTGTTGTTGACAAACAAAGGACATAAAATTCCAATTCACTTTTACATTTCGTGGAACCTCTTTGGTTTAATTTACATACAATAAATTACCGACTCTTCAACTATGTTGCTTAAGTTTGCTTTTCACGTGACATCATTGGCATATAAAGCATTAGCAGTAGGTATCAAAATTTATGACACGGTACTTCTATGTGAAATAACAGTCTGACTCCGAATTTGTTGACATTGTTTGGAAGTTTGGCAAAAAATAAGTAGGAAGCAAAGTAGACATTGATCGAAAAGTAGATGTTTATGTAATAACTTAAAACTATAACTTTGACTCACCTTCCCTTACAATAAGCCCACGTTCGTACGGACGTAGAAATATTGCGGCAGGATTTTTTCGCGCACTGAATTTTCAACTCTCGGCGTTGAGCCGAGCATTGAGAATCCAACAGTGTATCTCAGCGCGTCGAAAAGACACACTGTTCGATTGTCAACTCTCGTCGCTAAGCAGGTCGTTGAAAATCCAGTGCGCCAAAAAAAAAATCGCCACGGGAAAAAATCGCTCGTGCGTATTTGGCCTTAGTGACTAATTTATTTATTCTAGTGTTGCTAAATTTGAATCCACATAAGAAGACACATACTAGAACAAAGTCGACGGAGAATATATTGGCAAGGATGAACACGGAAATGGAAGCCGAACTAGCGGAAATAAGGAAACAAAAGGAACTGCTGATGCAAGAACGGAACACGTTACTTGATTCACTCAAGCGTACGAACGAGGAATTCATATTGCTGAAGAAAAAGAGGATTCAAGATGTAAGTAACAGTTGGTCTGTTAAATACATATTTCAGTATTAAATTCGTCAGTTTGGTCAACTCGGTAAGTAGGGAAAAGTACAAAAGGGGAACTACGAGGAGGGATCAAAAAGTAGTGAGAACGACATACTCCTTGGTAAGAAAAAAATAAATACTGGCAGGCATAGCTCAGATACATATTTGTAATATTAATAAAGAAAAAAATCTTCGATTCTCTTTTGTTTTTTTCTGAATGTAGTCATTTGTTTGCTTCGTGTCGGAACGTGTTCTCGAAAATGGAGAAAAACGAAGTGCGAGCCGTTATTAAATACCTCTGTTTAAAAAAGTTAACGACGCAAGAGATTCATTGCGATTTGGAGGCAACATTAGGAGAGTCTGCTCCGCCGTATTCCACTGTCGCAAGGTGGGCTTCTCAATTTCGAGTAGGGAGAACGAGCACGGAAGACGAACATCGTTGCGGCCGTTCATCGACGTCAGTCACCCAAGAAAATGTTGCGAAAGTCGAGAAACTTGTATTGAGCGATCGAAGAGTTACCATCCGATACTTAATTCAAGAAACGGGCATTTCATATGGAAGTATTCAATCCATATTGAAACAATCTTTGAATATGAGAAAAGTCCCCGCAAGATGGGTGCCGAGAATGTTAACCGACAGTCAGAAACAAAATCGACTTGACATTTCGAAGATATTGTTGGACAAGTTTCAAGAAGATTCTGAAAACTTTTTGTCTCGTTTCGTAACAATGGACGAAACATGGGTCCATCATTTTGATCCCGAGACAAAACAGCAATCTTCGCAATGGAAACGGCCATCATCACCGACCCCGAAGAAGTTTCGTGCCGTGGCATCGGCTGGCAAGGTTATGGCCTCAATATTTTGGGACTCAGAAGAGATATTATTGATTGATTACCTGGACCGTGGAACCACTATTATAGGCCAATATTATGCAGCTTTAATTCCCAAGTTGAGGAATGCCATCAAAGAGAAAAGGAGAGGGAAACTTCGAGGGGCGTGCTGTTTCATCACGACAACGCACCCGCGCACAGGTCGGCAGTTGCGATGGCTGCCATTCAGCAAGCTGGCTTCGAATTGGTTGACCACCCCCCTTATTCACCAGATCTGGCGCCTAACGATTTTTATCTGTTCCCCAAATTGAAAGAATACTTAAGGGGAAACAGGTACGAAGACGATAACGAGGTGATGGATGCCGTGGAGAGCTTTTTGCAGGACCAAGACAAAACTTTTTTTCTGAAAGGGATTGAAGCCTTGGAAAAGCGCTGGACTCGGTGTGTAGAGAGACTCGGAGACTATGTAGAAAAATAAATTATTATGTTATCAAAAGTCATTATATTCTATCTCGTTCTCACTACTTTTTGATCCCTCCTCGTATACCAAGACTGGAAAGTTGAAATTTCCAATCGGCCAATGGTATTTTTAATTTTTCGTCGTATTATGTATTTTAATTACCTTTTTTAGGAAAAGAAAAATGGTTTCCATGTCCACGCGTGACTATAGTCAATAAATCAACATCACCTTTGCATCTAAATTCCACCATTTCCTCAATATTAGCTACATACCAAAACCCTGTTTTGTAAATTGTAACCCTCCGCCACTGGCTTGTAAAATTCGTATGACATGTCAGTAGATAGTAATTTAAATGATTGTTTTTTAATGTTTTATTTGAGATAGGTTTGCTCTTGACTCTAGTCTAGGTCAGAGGTGACAGAGACAAAGTCGACGATGGAGCGAGCTTACCCAGAAGAAGCCTGTTCACTCTCACTTTGAAAAAATGGGGGTTGTATGCGTTCGGACGCAGGTAGTGAGTTCCACATATTTGCTGTGCGCATCACAAAAAACATTTTGAAACGCTTAGTGCGAATTGGTGGAATAGCAACTAGGTAGGGAAGGGAACCTGCAGTGCGTCTAGATGTCCCATGGTAGAAGGGGCCGGCGGAGTGAGGTCGTGGAGTTCTTGAGCACACTCACCGAAATACAACACTCCATGCAGGATCAGACTTGCGCTTTGTAAAGGGTTAAAAGCTGTTCAGGCGTAAAGTATCGCTTCACCTTTTGCTTTGTACTCGATGGTGGCACCGAAGTTGAGACATGATGTCAACTCCATGCCTAGGAAAGGAGGAGCTCGAGCCGATCACTTACAGGAACAGATGTACCCCGAAAAATAGGAGTTTTGTCGAAACGACTCCTTTTAGCGGTAAAAAGACGCGCCTGTGTTTTGGTGGCGTTAAAAGAGACCAGATTATCATCACCCCACTGGGAGACAAGGCTCAAGGTCAAATCTGTCCGCTCTACACCATGGCCTCTCACAAGGAAAGAACTTCGGCCCCGCTGGTTTTTGCGCTGGACAAGTATCTCTCTGAAACTACGGTCATCTGCGTACCCAACAATACTAGGCTGAAGTAGGTCATTGATGTGCAGCAGGAAAAGAGTTGCAGAGAGAACAAACCTCTGAAGAACTCTGGCATCAATAGCCATAAGGTCGGAAGAACAGCCGTCAACGACTACTCTGATTGCCCGTTCACTAAGGAAGTCTGATATCCAGCTACAAAAATCAGCTGGGATGCCATAAGCAGGAAGCTTGCTGAGCAGACCAGCGTGCCAGACCCTGTCAAAGGTCTTCGAGATATCAAGCGATACAGCAAGTGGTTCGCCGTGTTTCTCGACGGCTTCGCCCCAGCAGTGCGTGACATACACAAGAAGATCGCTAGCTGACCGTCCCCGGCGATAGCCATATTGACGGTCACTGAGGAGATCATTGTTTTCAAGGTAGGTCAGCAACTTACTGTTCAGTACCCTTTCCATAACCTTGCACAGAATGGAGGTAATGGCGATCGGACGGTAATGGGCAGGGTCTGCACGGTCGCCCTTTTTGGGCGCTGGTTGCACATTTGCAAGCTTCCAGGATTTGGGTACCGTCCTTTTTTTAAGAGAGAGGCGGAACAAACGTGTCAACACAGGAGACAGTTCAGGCGCACACTGCCTCAACACTCTCGCTGGAATGTCGTCAGGCCCGCTGGCCTTGTTCACGTCTAGACTGCACAATACTCTTCGGACCTCTTTAATGTGAACTGTGATTTCCGGCATCGAGGAGTCACAATGAGGTACAGTAGGTGGTTGTTTGGAGCCAGCGTCCAGACGTGAATTGCTTGCAAAGAGAGTTGTAAATAGATTTGCTTTCTCATCTGCAGAGTGAGCCAGCGACCCATCAGGTTTCATCATTGGAGGTAAAGTGGGTCGACAGAAATTCGCTTCAGCCGCTTTAGACAGGAACCAGAACTGTTTACTACCCGGAGGGTGCGAAACCAGCTTGGCCACCATACGTCTAACATGGTCAAAACGTGCCCCACGTAAAACCCGCTTGCAGAACTTGGCGGCAGAATTAAAAGCTCTTTTCCTTGCGCGAACCCTACGCGCTTCAACATTGCGGTCGCAGGCCTTGACCCAGGCTTGGTAGGCAGACTCTTTTTGGGCCTCAGCGTGGGCGCATTCTGCATTATACCAAGACCGGGTTTTAAGACCGAGCGGGATGTCGGAGAATAGAATAAAAATACTCCATCCCCTGCCGAATCACGTCCGCAACCACGTCAGCACAGCACTAGGGGTCACCCGAGGAGAAGCACACTTGCCGCTAAGGATAAGACGCAAAAAAGTGCCGCATCTCATCCCAGTCTGCTGACTCGTATCGCCATACTCACCTCGTGCCTCTAGGACTGTCATCTGGAGGAAAGTTGTGATTTGAGTTTGCGATTGCGACTGATTGCATGGTCCTTGGTCAGCCATAAAATTAAACGGGTGCAAGAGCTGATGCTAGTAGTGATGACACTCTGCACTCAGTCAAGATTTAGTCCTCGAATAGTTTTCGTCGGTACCATTCTTTGTAGATACATAGAAGGCAGGACGGACAGATGGACAGGACAGATATTTGGTAGTTAGGTTAGATATAGGTAGCTTTTGTACCGCATAAACAGGGAGCCGGACTCTCGGTGTCACCACTCAAGGTTGAAGCTAGGCGTAGGTACTTTTATTGTCTTATGATTGATTTACACGGTGCAATTTAATCGCCTGTGGATACCGCAGTGGTGGATTATGGATTTATGTCCCACTCCCTCTCTCAGAGAGGAGGCCTGTGTCCCAGCAGAGAGAACATTATAGGCTGATTATGAAACGAGTATCCATTGCACATCAATTTCTACTGAAAAATCCATTATTATAAAAAAATACAAAAGTAAAATGTCCACATTATGAAATCCGGACGTTTTGCTCGTTATAAACGGTTGATTATACTCGCGTATAATATATAATTTTAACAATATAATGCCATATTAACACAATGACATCGAGGAACTATGAAAATACAATTTTCACCACATTCTTTCTGCTCCGTCGGTCAGTGCGTAATCGAAGTGAATGTTATTGTAATGTCACATAAATAAAAGTGAAATATAGGTTAGTTTCTTTCCTAAAAGAATATTGGTATTGTTAGGCTTAATGAAACTTGAGGCATGGAATAAAAAAGTATTTTATTCTATGCTTGAGGATAGGTCCACTCCTACCAAGTTGGCGTTTTTTGTTGTCTCCCAATTTGTATCTCGTATGTATAACTCGTGACTCACAACTTAGGGAGCTGTGTTCAAAGCAGTAGAAAATTATGGACTGGCGTAGCGTAGGTAATATTGTAGGTATGGTAGGTACTGTATGACGAGTCGGTTTTCCAAGATTGGGTCCGTACACCCAATCAAAGATATCCAGTTCAAAATTAAGCGTTCAATTACATCGTTAAAGCTAAAATTATTGTTTTTGGTCGTTGGTTTGTGCAATAGCTTTTCCTGTTGACAACGATGCGGACGAATTTTCTAATGCCCTATGATTCCTTCCCCTCCTTTTGTATACACATGTACAGTAAATATTTTGTTGACAGTTCTTAGGATTCGTGGTTATGTTCCTTACTTATGGCCCAATAGAGACACTGCGTTGCTTTTTATGCCTCAAAATGCGATGCTTCATTTCTACTGAAACCTCAGCTGTCTTACAATCTGAATCTTTGGACTTTTTCCCCGAAAAAAATTGTTACAGATATCATAGTTGCTTTATTTAGGTTCGAGTTGACCGATGATGATAATAAGTAGCGAAACCTATGTACTTACTTAATTTATGTTTTTCTCTGCAGCTCCACACTTTACAACTGGCACACGAGAAAGAGCTCATGCAGATGAACATGCAAGTCTACCCGCTGCAGGAGGAGATCAAACTCCTCAACAGGACGGTGGAAATCCTTCAGGAGCGCGTGCGAACTGCCGACGACAAGCTCGTGAGGTACCAGGCTGGCATGAAAGACGATGTGCTTGCTGGAGGTGACAATAATTGTACTAAGAACAAAAGGAATCGTTAGTAGTCAGATACGGCTCACGGATAGCGCTGTCTGTAGCATAGCAAAGTTAACGGGACGCGTACCTTCATTTGTTACGGTTGATCCGTAATTAGAGAAAACTGGGTTATTTTCATGCCCTTTTCACAATTTATATTGAGGTCCGTGCAGTTTAAAGCAACGCGCACTTTTTACAAAGTCTATTGAATGAAATTAGTTCAGGAAATTTTGAGATTATAATAGTTAGTTTGTGTCCGGCACAAAAGTCAATTGTCACAAATTAGGAAATTTTACACCTTATACTCTTGAGAGTCAACTTTTTTAAATGGATAAAATATTATTTAGTTAAACCAAAGTGAACAAAAAAAGAGTGAGATAGCAAACATAAGTAACGTTTTAAATTTTAATCGGCGTGCAAGATCGGTCGATCGCCTAAATCGTTGGCCGTTTGCATCTGAATTGGTCATGCAATCGACACAGGCGCAACGATTAACCGATGACAGTTTATGAAGACACGTTGAAGTGTTAAATATTGCCGCGGTGAAGTCGATGACCGGAATGGAGTTTGAACGAGTTATGGAAGATAAATTATTAGGAATGAAATGTCAGGAATATGATATTTTTTTTGCGGTTGAAATATTATGTACCTAGCAGCAGGTGGAAGAAAAAGTTCACAAAGTCAATAGTTTTGTAGAAAAAGAAATGGTTTATTTATGACAGTTCTTTTTTTGTTTGATATTGTGTTAATTGGGCTATAGCGAAAATCGATTTGGTAAGTACTTAATTTGAATTTCAAAATCCAAAATATAAAAGCAAATTGTACTTTTTTATAAATTAGATAAATTTAGTTGTTGCATTTACAATAGGTTTACATTAGCTAAATATATGTTAGAATTAGAAAATTGGTGGACAAACTGATGTGCCTTGTCTGGGTCCTTTGTCTCATAAAATGTTGTTAAAATAAGGTGTCTTGGAAAATAGAACACTGTAAAATGTAAATACATTATGTATTTATTTGACAAAATCGTGATAAATAAACTGAACTAGTTACAGTACCTTGTTTGGTTAACTTGTATAACGATGCAGCTCTTGAGGATCGACCAAGCGTTGTCCACCACTGCCTAATGAATAACATCAAATGCTTCATACTGATTTGATTAAATATTTGTATACGATTGCAGCGATGGATGTGATTCATAAAACCTTGTTTCTATTATGCAAGTAGAGTGCACGCAAGTTGCAAGAAGCTTGGGCAATTTTCTCTTGTTATGGGAAACTTAAAGTCAACTTGCATTGCACTTTACCATTGGATTGCGACCTTAGGGCACCTATCCCACCGCCGGCGATTAAGAACCTCTACAATGCGAGCAATCTAATCTTGCTGATAAATCTTTTACGACAAAACGAGGTCTCTTCGTGCTGGCAGGAGAAAATAAATCTATATTGCGTGCAAGCTACATCATGTCATGGTAGTATCTTTATCTCCCGAAGCGACACGCGTTTTAGTTGTGTTTACCAAGTGTACGAACACGTTGTGAATTTGTGTGCAAGGAGCTCTCGGTACCGTCCGAGACAATGGCGAAGTCAGAAGTGTGTGTGTGTGCGTGTGTGTTTTATTTGCTGACGCTACTCGCCTTCACGCACACATTTACAGCTTGTTTGCACACTTGGTAAACACAAGTAGAGCGCATGTCGCTTCGCGAGATAAAAATACTATAGGAACGACGTTTTAGAGAACGTTTTTGGTCAATCAATATTCAAGAGAAATAGCTAACCAAAATAAATATTTTACCATTACAAATTACCTACAATTAAATCTAAAATTAGGAATAAGTAAACCATGCAATTGTTCTGCAAATATAAGACAAGAAATGTTTCAGAAACATCTTGATTTCTGATTATAAATAATTATTTTTATCATGTCAAGGTTTTCATTAAACGAGTACCTACGTAGTTAATACACTGGGACCATGTTATTAGTCATAAGGAATATAGCTTCGAGGGCCTAGAGAAGTGTCTACTTAAGATTATTGTGATCGTCGGTTGTTAACTAGCAGAATTAGATAACGCACAATAGAATAATGTTACTATTGTACAGCCAGCCGCAAGTTAGTAGTAATAAAACCAGTATAAGCTGGCCTTTTTTTATTTGGGTGGGAAATCGTTAAATGACTTCTCCCGCTCTGGACGGAGCGGGAGGGCGTGTCAGACTTTTACTGACTAAAACCCACTCCTGTGCCAGGGGCCGCGGTAACTCTTTCAAACATCCCGCGACCCTGACCTGACCTTTATCGAAACTCCGTACTACGCTTAACGCTAGGCTAGCTCAAGGTCAATGTGTTTCCACTGACTTGCGGTCGACTGTACCTATTACTAAGACAAGTATACTCGAAACTGAAAGGTTCCTAAGTGTAACAAAAAAAATCTAGTCATATTTTCGTGAGTGTTTATATAGCTTTTAACCCACCGATACAGCGAGTCATAACTGTGGTGCCTTCGTAATTGTAAAATTAATAAATAAGTATATTTGTGTAAAGCTGTTTTTTTTTCCGAAACCGTTTCAACTGTTATTCCTTTTTGTTAAAACCGTTTCAACAGTTTCTCTTTTTTGTTAAAATCGTTTCAACAGTTACACTTTTTTATTAAAACTGTTTCAACAGTTAGGTACTCTATTTTGTTAAAACCGTTTCAACAGTTATTCCTTTTTGTTAAAACCGTTTCAACAGTTTCTCTATTTTGTTAAAACCGTTTCAACAGTTACTCTTTTTTGTTAAAACTTTTTCACAAGTTACTCTTTTTTGTTAAAACTGTTTCTTTTTTTTTATTAAAGCCACTTCAACAATCAACAGTTTCTCTTTTTCGTTAAAACTCTTTTCTATGGTCTTGCCATCCTCGTCTCATCAACAAGAAAATGATAGACAGGTTTTACTTTGTTTAGAGCCTGTATAAACCATATTTATCAGAATATACTTAGATATTAGTTTGGGGAAAAAGTCTTTTCGCATTATAGTATGTATGAATTTGTAATAAAATATCTTTGGCTATACTATTTGTATCTGGCTGGTTTTGGTATCATTGAAAGTTAAAATTTTAAAGAACATAATTCCAAATTCAAATTAGGAAAATGTGTGATTTTCATTTGTTTTCCGTACTGTCAAGATGAGTGAATCTAACGAAGAAATTCGATACATTTTAAAATTTTACTACAAAAAAGGTAAAAATACAACGCAAGCCGCGAAAAAAAATTGCGATGTTTATGGACCTGGTGCAGTGTCTGTGAGAGTAGCACAAATTTGGTTTAAGCGTTTTCAATCCGGAAATTTTGATGTCAAAGATGCACGTCGCTCTGGTCGCCCTATTACGGATAAAATGGATGCCATTTTTGAAAAAGTGGAGCAAGATCGGCATATCAGTAGTTACGACGTAGCTGAAGAACTGGGAATTGACCACAAAACAGTTTTGGCGCATTTGAAAAAAACTGGGTACACAAAAAAGCTCGATATTTGGGTACCTCACGAGCTCACTGAAAGAAACCTAATGAACCGTGTACTCATTTGTGATTCTTTATTACGACGTAATGAAACCGAACCATTTTTAAAGAAGCTGATAACTGGTGATGAAAAGTGGATCACGTACGATAAGAACGTGCGAAAAAGGTCGTGGTCAAAGGCCGGTCAGGCTTCACAGACTGTGGCGAAACCCGGGTTAACTCGCAACAAGGTGATGCTGTGTGTGTGGTGGGATTGGAAGGGCATTATTCATTATGAGCTGTTACCACCAGGCAGGACCATTGATTCTGAACTCTACTGCGAACAACTGATGAGATTAAAGCAAGAAGTTGAGAGAAAGCGGCCGGAATTAATCAACAGAAGGGGTGTGGTTTTTCATCATGATAACGCTAGACCTCACACATCTTTAGCCACTCAGCAAAAATTAAGAGAGTTTGGCTGGGAGGTGTTAATGCATCCGCCGTATAGTCCTGACCTTGCACCTTCAGATTTCCACCTGTTTCGGTCTCTTCAGAATTCTTTAGGCAGTGTCAGGTTAACATTACGAGAGGACCGCCAAAACCACTTGTCGCGGTATTTTGATCAGAAGTCCCAAAATTTCTATAGCAATGGGATCATGTCCCTACCTACAAGATGGCAAAAAGTTATCGAACAAAATGGTACCTACATACTTTAGTTAAATGTGAATAAACTATATTAAAAAATGTTTTGAATTTTCTTAAAAAATGCGAAGAAACTTTTTCCCCTACCTATTATATAGGTAGATAGAAACATATAGCCAGTTTTTCTATTTAAAAATAAGCCGTCAATATAGAAAGTGTTGAATATATACCTAAGCACGCAATACCCACATTTCACTATATAGTTTGCATCTTAAGTGCAGTTTCTCTTGTGGCATAATTAGATTAGCAGACAGACACAGGTTTTCCGTCGTGAGATAAGCCAGAATAAACTACATACTATAGAGGCTATATAATAGAAGCGAACCAAAAACTTTGTTCAAAAGTTAAATAAAAAATAAATTTCAAAATGTCCAAGAATAAGCTCAGATGCTGCTCTATTTTTCGATGCGTTGAAAGTTTCCACAGTAGGTCAGTAAAAAAAATCTCAATAAAACTATATTACTTTATATTTTTATTAAAATGGTAGGAATATTATTAGTCGCTTGAATGAAATGCATTGCATATTAAAAATCACATCAAAACCATTTTGTTTGGTTATTCTCGTGACTGTTGACATATTCAGATAGAGAACGGACAGCAGCAAACAGTTCCTTGCCAGTATCCTCTATTTCCTCTGGCGGTATTAAAAACCCTAGTTTTCCCTTGTTTTTAATCTCGATGGTATAAGAATGCACCACGCCTTCCGAGTATGCCCAGTCGAGGAAAGTGCCCGTCGCTGGGTAGATTTTATGATATGTTGTTCCGTATGTGTAGTTCTCTTTCGTCGCTTTGAAAATGGACTAGAAAGAATAATTACAAGCATTAAAGAGCTGTTGTAATCCACGACATAAATGTCTGGTACTGAACAGACAACGGGGGTATAAAACATGGTCACCGACTTCCGAGTCATCATTACAGAAACCTCTCGGACCTCTGAAAACACGGCCGTCAGTCCTGGCTATCATTCGTTGATCTTTGACAGTCGTTACGGGTGGTCAGAAGCTTGAAAGTCTGACATCCAGTCTTTCCAAGGGGTACCCAGGGTTGTGGATGTTAGATAGGCAGTTGCTTCATGGAATAATAATGCAACTGATGTAGGTACGTATATTATACTGATATTCAACTGCATCCAGTTAGACTGGAAGCTGACCCCGACATAGTTGGAAAAGGCTAGACGGATGATGATGATCTGAGTAGAGAAATAATAAGCGTTTACTTACGCTGCGTATCGTCTCAGCTACCTTCATGTGGGTATCGAAGTCTTGTGTCGCGAGTTTCCGCGCGCCCCAGGGGAACAGAATCATCTTGCCGTACGAATGTAAATCCATCATGGCGACAGGTTTTCGCTTTAACGACGATATTAGATTCTACAACACATTTTATTCGGAAGGTATACAGGGTGTAAGGGACAGCCCTCTGCAAATTAACAGGGTGCATTCAGCTCCTTATTTTGAATCGTATTCCACCGGAAATATTCTCAGGAAAATTTTCATTTTTTTTATCGTTTTTTCAGATACTATTCCTTTATTTCAATGTAAAATTACATTATCTGTACGCACCACTCCATTTATATAAATAAAACAATTAAAATCAAAAAATCAGTAATGGATGTTGAAATACTCTGCGGCCGAAGGCTCGCTGCGCTACCGTTCCGTTCGCTACGCGCGTTTTGCCACGGTAACGATACATTGCGTGTGAGATAATAAAATAAATCAGGTTTATTGGATTCCCATAACGTTCCTGAAATAATTTCATGTACCGGTCATCTTAGTATGATATACTGAATCACAGATTACATACAGATACCCAATCCCATACAAAGAAATGTGACCTCCCTAAAACTGGCAATTCGACTGGCTAATTTTTTTTCTCCATTTTCTCAACAGATGGCAGTACCGGCGACTCACTAATTGCCACAAACAGTAGTTTTACACCGCCATCTAGGAGTCCACCTTAGTAAATTTTATAGTTCCAGGTGAAAATGAAAAAAATATGTATTTTTTTTACATTTTTATGCAAGTAATATATTTATAAAAAGACTAGCTTTTGCCCGCGGCTTCGCCTGCGTGAATTTCGGAAAATATCCCACGGGAACGTACTACCTGGATTATAAGGAAACGAAACGATCGGAAATAACAATGAAATTTTTATCAAATTCTGAAAGATAAAAATGGTTACTGTGGGTCATCCTTAGAAGATAGACGTATATGCTATTGCGGATTTTTTTAAAATGTACAATCCTTTAGAATAAATTTAATGTATCTCTTACGGTTTACGCGGCGCATACCAGTAAAGCTCCCCAGTCGGCATATTTTTTCCGACATCTTCTACAATAATCGTCATATTTCAGCCAATTTACACAAAACTTTAATGAATTAAACCTTGAAAACCATGACTTAAACCTTCCTCATGAATCACTTCGTTCATTGGTGAAAACCGTTTGGAAATCCGTTTGGTAATTTTTGAGTTTATCGCATTCACACAGACAGACAGACGCGGCGGAGGACTTTGTTTTATAATACGTAAGGAATTATTAATTAATTTATAGACTTATTATTTAATTTATTGATCAAAGGAAAAATTAAATTTTCATATCAACTGTTCCTCCCTTTTCACCCCGAAAGAGGTTGATTTAAAAAACATCTTCAATCATGTTTTTTGTCATTTAATGTTTACATTACTTTTGACTTAATTTAGATACGCAGTGAAATCCTCCTCGAAAAATAAATTACCCCCTTTTGCTGGTCGATTTTCGAAAAAGCTAAAAACTATGTCTATGTTTTATGTCAAAAGTATTAATTTATTCAAGGTAACCGGACAGCGCGTTAAAATTCTTCCATACAAACTTTAGCACCCCCTAAATAAAATCCCTTTGACGGGTAGTTTTGAAGAACCAAATAATGACAAACTTTATTATTCATTTAAGAATGTCTTCGTGCTAAGTTTCAAGTTTGATACGATTTTTCATACAAAAGAAAACCCCCTTTTTCACCCCATTTAAGGTCGAATTTCCAAAAACTCCTTCATAGAGCTCGCCTACATTATAAAAGGAACCCTTGTGCAAAAAATCTGATATGTCAGTCATTCAGCACTTCGCCCGTTATTTGGTTCGCGTGATTTTATTACTTTCCCCTACACATTTCACAACCCCGTCCACCCGCTGTAAATGGTAGTTTTGTAGATTAAGATCATTATTATTTATTTATACACTAGTATAAGTGGACATATTGCGCCGACCCCAAATAAATTGGGATTAGGTCAGAAGAATGATGATGAAGTATTCGAGCCAAGTTTGAAGTTAAAAGATCAACGAAATAAGATTCTTTTCGCCCCCAATTTTCATTATTTGACTTATAGGTTATTTATTAACTCAAGGAATAAGATTTGTCATACTCAAACGAAATCCCCCCTTTAAGGGCACCCCCTTAGAGGTCGAATTTCCAAAAACCCCTTCTTAGTGCTCCCCTGCGTTACATAAGGAAGCTGTGTGCAAAATTTCACGTTCCTAGTCCTAGTAGTTTCGGCTGTGCGTTGTTATGTTAGTCAGTCAGTTTCTCCTTTTATATAAATAGATT
Source organism: Fissipunctia ypsillon (assembly GCA_947568875.1). NCBI lineage: Eukaryota > Metazoa > Arthropoda > Insecta > Lepidoptera > Noctuidae > Fissipunctia > Fissipunctia ypsillon. Next base: position 15,411,478 of record OX387660.1, on the reverse strand, counting down.
AAATATACTTAAAATGAATTAACTAAACGTAAATTAATAACGATTGTTGCTACCTTTATTGTGAAAAATTGAGTAAAACGCCATCTGTTGCAAATAGCTCTAAACAAAATGGGTAACAGATATCTGCATTTAACGACTTTAACATTCTATGGGTTCGAATCACGTTCGAATGGAAGTTAAAGTTTTCAGTTATCTTTTTTTGTCGAAATTATGTGATTTATGATTGTAAATAGATAAATCAGCCTTGAGCAACGAAGTTTTAATATTTAATAATCTTACTTCAGCCAAAATCAGCCGTTTAACGCAATCATGGGGTATCATCTAGAACGAATTATAATTAGTCTTGAAAAAAATCATAGATGGCAGTATAGGTTACTCTAACAAAATGTACAACCAGTAAATTGTATAATCGTGTGAGTATGACAAATCTTATTCCTTGAATTAATAAATAACCTATATGTCAAATAATGAAAATTGGGGGCGAAAAGAATCTTATTTCGTTGATCTTTTAACTTCAAACTTGGCTCGAATACTTCGTCATCATTCTTCTGACCTAATCCCAATTTATTTGGGGTCGGCGCAACATGTCCACTTATACTAGTGTATAAATAAATAATAATGATCTTAATCTATAAAACTACTATTTACAGCGGGTGGACGGGGTTGTGAAATGTGTAGGGGAAAGTAATAAAATCACGCGAACCAAATAACGGGCGAAGTGTTGAATGACTGACATATCAGATTTTTTGCACAAGGGTTCCTTTTATAATGTAGGCGAGCTCTATGAAGGAGTTTTTGGAAATTCGACCTTAAATGGGGCGAAAAAGGGGGTTTTCTTTTGTATGAAAAATCTTATCAAACTTGAAACTTAGCACGAAGACATTCTTAAATGAATAATAAAGTTTGTCATTATTTGGTTTTCCAAAACTACCCGTCAAAGGGATTTTATTTAGGGGGTGCTAAAGTTTGTATGGAAGAATTTTAACGCGCTGTCCGGTTACCTTGAATAAATTAATACTTTTGACATAAAACATAGACATAGGTTTTGGCTTTTTCGAAAATCGACCAGCAAAAGGGGGTAATTTATTTTTCGAGGAGGATTTCACTGCGTATCTAAATTACGTCAAAAGTAATGTAAACATTAAATGACAAAAAACATGATTGAAGATGTTTTTTAAATCAACCTCTTTCGGGGCGAAAAGGGAGGAACAGTTGATATGAAAATTTAATTTTTCCTTTGATCAATAAATTAAATAATAAGTCTATAAATTAATCAATAATTCCTTACGTATTATAAAACAAAGTCCCCCGCCGCGTCTGTCTGTCTGTGTGAATGCGATAAACCTCAAAAATTACCAAACGGATTTCCAAACGGTTTTCACCAATGAACGGAGTGATTCATGAGGAAGGTTTAAGTCAAGGTTTTCAAGGTTTAATTCATTAAAGTTTTGTGTAAATTGGCTGAAATATGACGATTATTGTAGAAGATGTCGGAAAAAAATATGCCGACTGGGGAGCTTTACTGGCATGCGCCGCGTAAACCGTAAGAGATACATAAAATTTATTCTAAAGGATTGTACATTTAAAAAAAATCCGCAATAGCATATACGTCTATATTTCACCTGGAACTATAAAATTTACTACGGTGGACTCCTAGATGGCGTTGTAAAACTACTGTTTCTGGCAATTAGTGAGTCGCCGGTACTGCCATCTGTTGAGAAAATGGAGAAAAAGAAAACGGAGAAAAAAATTTAGCCAGTCGAATTGCCAGTTTTAGGGAGGTCACATTTCTTTGTATGGGATTGGGTATCTGTATGTAATCTGTGACGCAATTTAGTGGTTGTACATTTTGTTAGAGTAACCTATACTGCTATAGAGGCATGAGGAACAGGGTGTAATTTTCACTCATCCTCTATGAAAAGGGAGGATCCTCCGACCAGACGGGTGTTGTGTCTGGTGGGCTACTGCCCGACGGTTGATGTCGGGAAGTTGTATATATGCTAGTCGCGCGGTAATCTCTGATTGCGCGATGCAGGATTTTGCGTGACGTCAGTGTGATGCGTTCCAATGTGACGATGTAGATATGCCGCCACACTGCCATCTATGATTTTTTTTCAAGACTAATTATAATTCGTTCCAGATGAGACCCCATGACTGAATTCACCACATCAGTCTGCGGAGGGCTGTCCCTTATACCCAGTATAGCTCGTGTTAAAATTGAAAGATTGGGAAGAAAAGTAACTTTTATGTGAAGGTTATATGTGGTACATAGTTGTATGAGCCGTCTTTCCCAAAAACCAGTAATTAAAAGACATATGTGATATCCTCCAATCCGCTCTTGGCCCGCGTGGTGGATTATGGCTCACTATTTCTCGCAGTCTGATTATTTTAGTTAGGTAACTACTCTACTTTTTACACGATATTTTAATTAGACTTAACTTACGCGTAATGCTATCGTTTCCGCTTCAGAAAAAGCATATGGTCCTGAATAAGTCATTTTACATTCATTGTTTTCTGTTATGCCGACGATACCCCAGTCTGTGCTGTAAATTGAATTTACCGATAAGTACTTTGTCGTTTTACGATGTACAAGTGACTTTGAACCTTATCAAAGTAATTACAAGGTTGACTATTCCTATATCAGTAATCTGCACACTGCAAGTAATTATTTTGATTTGGGTAAGTACCTACCTACTAAAGAACCTGTCCCGACATCGATAACAACTAGGTAATAGATTGTCACTTACTCAAAGTTTCTGTTTATATCCACTCCCTTGCAGCGCGTAAAGTTGCTCCGATTCTTACGCCACAGCCGGTCAACCGTGTGCGTGTACTCGTATCCATCTGGGTTCCATACTGGAATTATTAACCTGTAGGTAACCAATAGGTATATTAAAAGTGATGTGTAGTACCTACGAACTTGAATTATGTTTTTGTCATTTCTTCCCCTTGACGACAAGACAACATATTTAACTGCTTCGTTGGTCGACTAGTAGGTACTTAGTCGTAAGTATTTGTAAATTGTAAAAGCGCTATTCCACCAGAGTGCGGCACTGTGCAACACTGTACTGCACAGTGTACGGCACAAATGTTTCTTACGGTGGACTCGCTCAAGTAAACATTTACAAATGTGCTACACTCTTACAAAAGTTACGTACAACTTTGCCGTTGGAAACAAAGACTAATGGATCTGCAGATCAGTACGTGCACTGTTGGAGTTCTGCACAAAATGTTTGTGAACAAATGTGCTGAACACAATTTTGGTGGAACCGCAGCGCTTTTATTTCGTATCAGTACCTATATAGGGGCGGTTTTCGAAGTACCTACACTATCTTCTGATGTTCGCGAGTTAGGCCGAATTCACGTAAATTCCCCGAAGACAGAGGATTTTAGTACGTCCGCCGTACTACTTATATAGTCTTCTGCCTTCGGGGAATTTACGTAAAAAGGGGCCTGGGCTACAGGTTGGCTGTCCGCTCTGGCTAAATGATTAGAAATAACCAGGGTAGTGCTTGTGCTTTATACCTGAAACAGAATTATTGTAAGTTACATAGGTTACAACTTACCAATTATTATTTTTGATATAACTCCGCTGTGTATCAAACTTGGTGACGATATTATTTAGTATGTACAGCGCTGATGTTACTGAGACCCATTCGCGAGCATGTGACCCTCCTGTTATCAATATTATTTTGTTTTTTGGGTTACCATTTGTTATGTTGATCATCTAGAAAAAAGGTATAACTGATAAACATAACATCATGCCTTGTTTCTCCGAAGGGTTGGGCAGAGGTGTATCTATAGTACACCCACAGAAAGAAGGAAGGAAGGTATAACTCGTCCTAATAGTTAAAGCCGAGCTTGAAAGAGGAGGCACATTGGCACATGCCTACACGATGTAGGTACCAAAAGACCAGACCTTGCTTATCCCTGTGTTTACGTTTTCCGCAAACAGATAAACCTTGACTTTGATTTTGTTTAAAACTAGTGTATTAAATGAAGGAATGGCCCGCATTTACGTACCCACTTGGTGGTAACCTGGTAACTTTTCCTCCTTTTATCTCAGAGCACTGCATTAGAAATTGGCGCCTGCCTTTTTACCCATGAAGGTACCTAGCTACCACTTTGACGAGCAAGATGCTGCGCAAATTCCTTGGAACATCCACTGCGCAGCGCAGTTGCAAGCCACTTGCCTGCTTGTCAGTGCTTGTAAATTGTGTCAACACTATAGGTATAGGTACATGATATAAGAAGGATACCTATCTCCTGAATTATAAACGGCTTTCATTCTGCAGAAAAAACCACTAACCTTTATTGTTCTATTCTCGGCAGTGTATCCAATAGTTTGTACTCTACATATTGAAGAATACTCTTCCGCCAAGAAATTGTAATACTCTTCAATAATATTTAAAGTAGGGAACTTGTTCCAGCTTAGGCGGTGACCTGCATTTTGTAAAAATAAAGTTTCAACTCGAGTTGTGTGATTGGGCACTTTTGGAGTAGGTAGGTATTGACAAAGGGTTTATCAGGAACATTTTAATACCTAGGTCGGTAACTCATTTTGACAGCATAACATACATCAGCAATGTTGATAAATGGCTTTCCTGACCTCTTTTCTAAAACGTAGATTTTTTTTCTATTTTGGATTTTTGACTAATCAGGATTTGAGCGAAGCACGGAGCGTCTACCTTGGCTATTCGGCTACAGTTTGAGCTAGATAAGGACATTATTGCCTGCGCTTGTGATTGCATACATGCTCTAAATTCTGAGACTGGAAACGTTTTTATTAAATTGACAGTACAGAGTAAGCAAGCGTGTATGATAGCTGCTCTTCCCTTCTCTGAAGAAGCCACTTTTGTCCTTCAGCTGTAACACTATACAGCTCATATTTCTGTATACCTATAGAAATGTGAGCCTGTAGTGAGGTATAATATTATTAGTCAAAGGCATACGTACCGACTCTGAGCGTAGTCTCCGTCCACAGCGAAGGTACGACCTGCCGAGTGTCCATGTCGATCCTTCGCTGCACATCCATGATAAGCACTGTGTGTCTCATGTTCCGCGCTACCAGCTGGCGGTATACCTTCACTTTGTGTTGATCGTGGACAAGGAAATCCGCTCTAGTCGGGTTTAGGCTCCATATTGATATGTCTGGTAGTGTCATACTTATTATTGAAACTTGTAAAACAGTAGATAACCGACCAGCACCCTAATTGCGTAACACACGGTAGGAATCGTTTTCATTTTGACAGTTCAACAACATTCATTGCGTTATGTACGTTGTTGAGCAGACACATTTTCGAACATATGAAACAATGGATTAGCAATATGCTTCAAAATCATTCAGATTGTGATTCATAGTGTGTTACGCAATTAGGGTAATCTGTGATTAGGGTGTCGGGTAAGATACTTAATTTACAACGTTGAACTTAAAATACTGGACCGGTAGACCGGAGGCGCTTACCAGGCGGTACGGCGCGGCATAGCATGACAAAGGTTTTTCGTAAGCGGTAACGATTTTGAATCTTATTTTCATATCTTTATTTTATTAAATTGGAACAACCAATGCGTTGATATCGTCACAAGGCGACTGGAGCATACCGCAGGAAGCTGTTTTTACAGAACATAAATACCCTAAGCTGGTTTTTGCCACTGAAGGTTTCGGCATGCCGCGCCGTGTCGGCCATAAAATATTAATAAGACATTAGTGGGTAGGTATTATTATGTATGAGCTTTAACATAATTCTCATAGTCCTAGTTTATGCCTACCCGCATGTATGACCGCTTTTTATGGTAACTCGTTTCTTAGCAACTTTTTCCAATTAGATTGGAGACTGCTGTCAAAGTTGGGTTAGGTACATACCTACATTACCTACATACACTCCGCTTTCACTCTCGTCGTTACCATACAAGAACCGTCCTAATCTCAAACCTATAATAAAAAAAACATCCGAGTTCTGAGAGAAAAATAACTTTAATTTCGAAAGTCGGTGTCTTTGGATCTGTATTTTAGTTTTTTGCCACCGACTTTGTAGTGTATTTTTTGGAAGTCGGTAGTTTTTTTTTTGTAAGTAGTTTTTTTCCACTTTTTAGTAATGGTACCTACCCCACACCAATTCATATACTTACTTATCACTACTTGCTATGTAAACAACAGTGACGAAGTAATATGAGATCATCAAGATACACCAAGTGGATTAAATACGTATTAACGAAGCTAACTCAAAAACTATCCGAGCAAAGTTAATAATAAATTATACGGGACCACCGCGCAAGCTACTCGAGACGAGGTTGATAAGTTTGGCAGTTAATCCAATGTACATATATAATATATTATGTACAATTATTACAATGTGTAACGAGTGTCTGACTGGCGACTCAGTCTATTAATTTATAAATAGTGTGTATATAAACTATGTAAACGATTTTATTGCAGCATTCTCGTCAAGTTTAATCACAATCCCACGTTTGTTATTTTATATAGCTTTTAAGATAAATACTTCTAATAATTTAACTTGAATTAAACCTTTGCTATCGAAGAGTCTTTTGATGAGCTGCACATCTTCAGCGCCACGTAGGTCAACCTGCCACACTTGAGAGCCATCGTACGTCACTTTGTCAACTTGGGGAGACGACACATGGATCACTTGAATTGAACACTAATATCAATATCAACCCAAGATTATTCCAATATTTTTTCGGACGATTTCACTTACCTACAGAGAAGAAAATCCAATATGTATTTACAAAAGGCATTTCATTTCGGTTTACTACAATTGAATAAATGTTATTAAAAATTTTACAACTCGTGATAAGTTTTTATTGATTGTACTGTTCCACCAGTTTAACTTTGTGAAAATGTTTTTTTTTTTTTTTTGCTATACACAAATAATACGATAAAGACGATGCAAGTTATATATGTTTATTAACATTACTATATACAATCATTGTAATTTGAAAATAGAAACATTTCACATTGAAACTCACATAAATTTATTAAAAACGTGACAATTATTAAAACATTAGGCTTGGTGTTACACATTATTGCTACCAAACAGGCTCGACATCATTTCGTACTCGGCATATATATAAAAGAAATGCCACCAAACATTTAATTCTTGCAACACAAGAATCATTGCATTACTCCTTATTGGGTCTCTAATAAGTATCACAATAAATTCACTTATTATAAATAAATTATAAAATCGTCAACTGTCTAGTCTTAATATTTCAGTGTAAAAACAATGTCAAAAACGATTCACTATTATATCTGATCACGTGGTCCATTGTTGTGCATAAAAACGCAAACTATGCTTTTACCAAATGTTTCCTTAGTCTCATATCACGATAGACACAATCATCACCAATTCATTGTCAATGGAAATGACACATATTAGTCTATTTATTATGTCTTCTAATGAAAGTACATCGATTTTTAAAGAATACACTTTATATGCTAATAAATAAGCATCTCACATTTGAAATGAGTGATTAGACACCGAACCAGCATTTCACCTCATATTGGACATCAATGATCACTCACAATAATTCATTGATAACAATTTCGAGTCAACGAAATGGCCATAGGGCTAAATAGATACGAGAGCGTTTCACAAGTCACTAGTTGATATTAAAGTAGCGTGTTCTGTATGTGAAGCGCGCGGTCCTGCGCTAGTCGGCGCCGCCGTTGGTGACGGTGAGCGGTTCCTCGTCCTCGTTGTAGTCGAGTGACAGCACGGAGGCGCGCCTTCTCTTGCCGACGGGCTCGCTGCAGTCGCTGCCCGAGTACGTGCGCTTCTCGGGCGAGGCAGGCCGGTTGCCGTTCACAGTGGCATGCGTGGCGCGCAGCTCCTGCTGCAGGAACAGCACCGTGCTCTGCATGCCCTCCACATCCTCGTCCAACTCCTGAAGAAACTCGTCCAGTTCTGGAATTACAAATTTCAGTGTTAATTTCCATTCGTAAATATTACAGCTGCAGATAAAGAAGTTGCAATCATACACACCTGATTGTGACTTCTTAACTTCTTCACTAAAACTCTTCTGCAATGCCAGATCGCCTTCTAACTTCGCTATCCGACCGCTCGAAGTCATTCGTCCGAGGTCTTCATTCTCTTGGTGTAACAGCCTGCATTTTGCCATAAGTTTCTTGCCCGTGTTTGAGTCTGGCGTGAACTTCCACGCCGATAATTCGTTCTGAGTTTCTTCTAATCTCGCTTTAGTCGACGTTAGTTCTTGTTTTAACCTTAAAATTAGTACATTAACAGCTGGATCTAGTAGCGTCGGCCGCCCGTTGAGACTGGCGTGGGAAGACTTTAATTCCGTAATTTGACTCTGAAATGGAGAATAATTTCTATTATGAATCTTGATGTTACAAGTAATCTTATTGCATTATTCTTAGATTGCTGTAAGGGGACTTCCACAATTTAATAAAGTAAGTACTCACTACATAATCTTGTATTTCCTGCTCCTTAGCTGCAAGCCTTCTAACTAACACCTTCTCTCTATGTTGTGACTCAGCATACTGCTGTTTTATCCTATCTTCTACCTCTTTCGCCTTTTCCAGGCTTCCTGTACACATCAATTATACAAATTAATAACTAATCTTTGGCTATGTTTTGTGTTATGTTATGTTGTTATTTTCTTGTTCCTGCAATCATGTACAGTATTGTTTTGACATCGTTATAATGTCGCTAACTTATTTTACCCAATGTCCGTAGACCTACTTTAAATGCATAACATTTTGTCTAGCTCCAGATATTTTTACACTTCACATAGTGATTAGATAAAAGGTTATCTTTACGTAACTGTATTGTGGACAGAATGTTATGCATTTTGGGTGGTTTATTTTGTTTAAATGATTACAATATTATAATCGACAACACCTTAACTAAAATTATACAAATATTAGGGACAGTAACAAAGTCCTAATTAGATTTAATAGCTAACAATTAATTTGAAGCAGTAAATCTGTCTATGACTGAAATTGTTTAAAGAAGACACCAGTTTTTAAAAACAGAACTGCTATTATTTCTGGCACATGATTTCATGGACAAGATTTTTTTTAATCTATCAGTCATGAAGTATCTGGAGGAGACAGGATTATAGAATTTATAGCTATGGAGTGCAACAAAAGAGAAATTATATTTGAAGTTAGAACAAATTCAGAGAATATAAAAAAAAGTAACTAATTAAAAAAGCCATCACCAGTTTTTGTGAATCAATGTGAAAGTTTTATCACAATAATTCACAAAAACTGGTGATGGCTTTACAGCACCTGGTCCACACAAGGCCTAGCTTAGCCATAGGCCTCTCAGAGTATCCCATAGTATAGCCTGTGCCATCCTTTGTATTGTCTTTTCCAATATGTTGATAAGGAAATCTGCAGAGAAATTTCATGTTAGCCGCAGTTGTGATTGACCAACATAACAATTATCATGAAATTTTACAACAGATGTATCCTCAAAACATAAGCCTAACAATATTTTATTCAATAACATTTACAATCTTGCTCTAAGAAAGACCGACATATTTGCAATAAAGAAGTAACACTTTTTTGAGCCCTAGGATGCAAACCAGAATTTAACAATATTTTATTAAAATGCTTGCAACCAATATTGGTTAAATCTAAGAAATACTAATTATTTTAATGGTAAGGTTATGATGGAGCTGGTGGAACATTTTGTTAAAGTTCCTAAATAAAAAAAAAATAATATGTGGAATTGATCTATTTTAAATGATTGTGTGAATTTTTGTAAATCCTCCAATATTAATGCTCAAGATACAGGCTTGCCTAGTTTCGGGCCAATGTAAAAACCCTTGTAATATTTTTGGGAATAAAGTTATCTTTTTTTCCATTACCTATCCATTATTCTATTATATCACTTGAGCTTTTATGAGTAATATTAAAAATATGATTTTAACTGTAGTTTTGTTGTATAAAGATACTAATGTTTTAACAATTTAATGTAGGAATGGTTTAGTAAATACCTATTTCCTACAACCATATCTGAAGATGTACCCACCAGTTTAATTTACAAATAAATAGCTCTCAGTGAGCATGTATTTTGAAGTTGTTAGTTTTATCTTAGGTACTCATAGGTAGTTTGCTATTATATTCATAATGGGTAAACAATGCTAAAAGTGCTGTTGTCCAGATTTTTTAAATACAGTGTAGACTTATATCTTTCAATATAACGTAAAACTTCCTTTAACATGTTCAATTTGGTAGTTAAACCTTAAAACCTATACATTAATATTGATATAAGTACTGTTTATAGTGCAACAGCCATTCTCCATTACGAAGAAATATGTTCATATTTAAGGCTCCTACAAACAGGACCACCAACGCGTCACAAAGGCACCGCTCGTCATGCGACGCCTTTGTGTCGCGTGCGATTCGCGTCGCGTGTCGCGCCTGTTTGCAGGAGCCTTTAGACGTCAGTAAATTTTATTATCAGCATTACTGTTTACGTTACCAGTTTACAAAAGGCTCCTACTAGATCTTTGAAGTGTCGAAATTTCTAAGAGACACCCGAGATCGTAAACAACCGCCTTGATTTTGTTATTGTTAATTGCCTATAACATGTGTGATCATGCGTGGGGTGGATTTCGTTTTATTAGTGTTTGGTTGTTTCTGTATCTTCGCTCCACATAACATATTCTCTTTATCAGAAAAAAAAAATGCACTGCCCTTTCAGTTTCATTATAAAGAGTACACTGTATATGGTCAAAACCAAATACCTCCAAAGTTTCAATTTCAACAAACATCAATTAATTTGGTACAAACAGATGGAAAATTTTCAATTATATTTCTGTATTTCATTATGTCTCATGTCTAATATTTAATTAAACATCTTAAGATATCATGTGCTTTCAGACCGTTCGGTAATTAATTAACAATTCTCTATTGCATTAACTAACTTTTTTCATGACAGCAAGTCTAAACCTAAGTCTCTATTTTGAACCTACAAATTAACAAAATTTGTCTTTTTGTTTTACATTCTATACTTTGTAAACATATGCAACTACACAATGATTATTTATATAGTGCCTATTAATAGATTTCCTTATATGTCCTTAAACTTAAATAAGTATGTAGAAATAGAAATTGAGATGTGTTAGTTATAATCGCTGATAAGCTATGAACATGGTTCAGTATTTATTTATGAGTTACATGCAATGACTCAAGCCGAGTAGCAATATAGAGCATTAGTTGGAAGCAATAGAAATTAAATATACTGAGTTTATTATGACCAAGATAACAGAGGCTTGGCAGGCTATAGATATCATTATTTTTAAGTAAATATGAAATTAATTCACTTTAACTTGTATTTTGTTTGACATTTTAGCCTTTTTCAAATACACTGCTTATGGTAAATCATATTTGATCTGCTGTCAAAGCCATTATAACAGACAGCAAAAGAATGATCAAATAGTTAATCCACAGCTCTAGATAGATGGCAGAAACATAAACAGATCAGGTGTTAAAAATATAAACAAGTTTCATAAATAACTATAATTAACAATAATTGAAGACAGAAGATTAATAAAGCATATACAAAACAAAATCTTAACTATACAGCAAAAGAAGTGATGAAAACATATTTACTTTTTCATGTGAGCAAAAACCGGATAACTCAGCATCATTCTCAGTTACTGAGGGTAGCGGAACACCACTGAACATGGACACAGCTCCAGGATCATCTGGAGACATCACACAGCCTTGTGCCGATATATGCACTTCCACTAAACACTCCACTGGCACCTCTCTTACACAGCATAACACCATTTCTTCGTCTTCACCTTTTAGAACTTAAAACACCTATATACACCCCGTACCACAATCCGTTTTATAACTAAACAATTTTCAGTATCACAGTAACATTTCAATATGTCATAACAGTATCACTAGTTAATTTTAGTTAAAGTATTGTCGATATAGAGATAACATAACAACTCGCGGGTCGTGCGACCGTGCGTCGTAACGTCGCCGACCTGACGCTACCAAGCCGATGTAACTTTCTTAAATACCTTCCAACTGCTTGTTCAAAGTTTCGAGATGGTCAATGTACAAGTCCTGGTTTCTCCACGCGGCGCGGAGCGAGTCAGCCGCGGCGGCCTCGAGCTGGTGCGGGGTCAATAACACACGCGCTAAGCTCGACCCTCCGCCACCTGCTCCACCTTCACACGACGCCTCGCCATGCCGCTCTGTCTCCTCGGACATTTCACTCTTACAATAGCTTTAGGAGTCTCTTTTCAACTGCAAGCAAATAATCACAGTTAAATCCTACAAAGAGATTCATTTGCATTTCTCCGCCGTTATCAGAAACCTGTAGTATCGTAAACTGTGGTTATCAACAAGAGGCTAGGCTACTTACAGTTGATTAGTGTAATGTTAGAGATTTAATTTAATTGGAAATGACTATTATTTACAATAACTATCACACACTAGAACTATCTCGTCTATCTCTAATATTTTACGAGGTCATCAAACGAAACACGACAAGACAGACGCCATTTTATCACATACCACTAGTGTGACCAACACAAAATATATCAAAAATGTTAAAATCCAATCCCAATATAATGAAACGCCGTTACAGATTTTAACATAATAAAATTACTGTATAGTTTAAATTACTGTATTATTTGTGTTTTTAGATTACTCTAATTGAGTTAATCAAAAACGATCACAATTTTTTTTTTCTATTTGGACAGTGTACTTTACTTGGCAATATTAATTGTTATTAGTGGTGTCCAACGTGTTTCGTTATGTTACGGTTTCGAATCAATAGGGAATATTACGCAAAGCTGAAACAGCAGATGGTGCCACATAAACACGAAGTAAACAAAGCAAACTGTCAAATGCGGGCGTCGACGTTTTTCAATACAATTTCAGCTTTATCTCATCCTTGTTACTATAATTGTAGCTTAAAATAATACTAAATGGTTAAAAAACTTGCTTATAAGAATTTCAAATATATTTGATTTTGTGATTTAGAGGCATGATGAACAGGGTGTAAAGTTCACTCATCCTCCATAGAAAAGGCAGGATCCTCCGACCAGACGGGTGTTGTGTCTGGTGGGCTACTGCCCTACGGTTGATGTCGGGATATTGCATATATAATAGTCGCGCGGTAAACTCTGATTGCGCGATGCAGGATTTTGTGTGACGTCAGTGTGACGCGTTCGCATGTGGCGATGTAGATATGCCGCCACATCACGTGGGCTGAGTCGTGTATCTTGTGATGCTTGCCAGGGCCAGTTGAGGTTCCAGTGAGTCGGAACCGAGTGCCGCATAGTTTACGGTGAGTCGGAACTGTCTGCAGAGATGCCCCCAGTGAGTCGGGGTGGCGCTGCGTTATGCTCCAGTGCGTCGAATGTGGTTCAGCGCCGGGTTGAGGCTGGCTACTGGTGTCGACCAGGATTATTGGACTACTTTTCAATAAACTTTTAACGTTACATTCAAGTAAATACATAGCACTAAAAATATTGTGTTTTTACATTAGGTTAATACTCTGACCTGTAAAATATCCTTCATTCTTATAGTCATCAGCTCTAAAATGTTCTGAACACAACCATTAATTTTTTGTGACTGTAAAATGCTTGCAACGTAGCAATGTACACCACTGCTTGCGAAGTTATCAATTTTTAGTGGATTTAATGAACACCTTCGTTCCTGCATATAATACCTAATGGCACAACACTGATTCAGTGACTGATGCATTATTCCTGAATATTCTGGGAATATTCTGAATAGACTAGGAATACACGTCAAATGTTTTCATCAGGTTGTCGGATCCGATAGTCTGATCCGGTTACCGGAAGGCGTTGGAGCCATTAGTTTGTATGAACACGTCCGATCCGATAGTCGAGCCGGACGTCCGAGTCGGAAACTGTTACCGATAATGATCATCCTCACGGCGAAATATTGTAACGCTAACTTGCTTATCTACCGTTGCGCGAATACATTTTTTTTAAAATTTGAGATAGGTCTGCTCTTGACTCTAAAATAGTCTAGGTCAGAGATGACAGAGACAAAGTCGACGATGGAGCGAGCTTACCCAGAAGAAGCCTGTTAACTCTCACTTTGAAGAGATCGGGGTTGTATGCGTTCGGAAACACAGACGCAGGCAGAGAGTTCCACTCCTTTGCTGTGCGCATCACAAAAGACATTTGGAAACGCTTAGTGCGAATTGGTGAAATAGCAACTAGGTAGGGATTGTAACCTGCAGTGCGTCTAGATGTCCGATGGTAGAAGGAGGCAGGCGGAATGAGGTCGTGGAGTTCTCAAGCACACTCACCGAAGTACAATCTGTAGAAGACCGACAAGCAGGCAACCTAGCAGCGATGAGCCAAGCTGTGAAGCTTGGCATCCACCAGTCTTACGTCGCCAATGAGCCTCTTAGCTCTGCGTCTTACATAATGGTGGTTTAACAGTTCCAAGTAAATATCAAGGGTAATAAGGCTATTATGGTCTAAGTATATAAATATGAAATACTAATCTAAATATCGCATAATAAGTCTTGCATAATAAATAGTATCAACTCCGTTTAAGCAGTGTATAGCCAGGGTTGACAGCTCTTGATTTTTTTAAATTCCCGCCTTTTTTCTTGGACAGCTTTCGTTGGTCAGACTCTATTAAAAAAAATCTTCCAACGACCATACAGAAAGCATCCAATTACAGTAAGGTTAATCAAGCCCCATGTCTGACATGTAGCTTGATAAACTTATCCATTAACCTTCCTTCTAACCTTTCAGAAAATACCATCGGAATGCTATTATTGCTTCCTCTCCCTCTCACTCTGCGTATTATTGACGCCACTTTCTTGAGCCTGATCGCGAAATAATCATCTGTGACGCACTACGGTAAGGAGGAAGCCTCAACAGCACCCTGAAGGCCTGTGCTGAAGGCATTGTTGTATTGAATGCGTAGGGTGTTGCCAGTTTTTTGGGTATGATTAGCCCACAGGCTGCTGGTGTAAAATGTTTGAAAAAACGACTTAAAAATTGTAATTTAACCCGGTACTGAACAACTAGCAAACCGGCGAGCTAGCATGTTTACCCTCAAAGCCATTGCCCTGCGCTCCCTTTCCATATCTGAGTCATTTTAACAACATCATCGTCATCGTAACAATATGGCCTAAATATTCAAATAGTGTTACTTTCTGCAAAAGTGAAACATTCAGTTCTACAGGAGGGCCATTTAAAGGGGCTTTTATTTCTACCTCTAAATACCAACAGCTCACTCTGTAGGATTATATTTTAGCCCATGCTACTCGGCGTAACCTTCACGTTCACACATAGCGAGCAATTTCCTTATTCCACCGATTGTGGGGCTCAGCAGCACCATATTATTATCGTCTGCGTAGCTTACCGTTTATATGGCATCCGACATGTGTGCTGCTGAAGTCAACAAGCAAGTAGTTAATACCTACAAAATAAATATTAAGCAGTCTCGGGGACGTAAGACTTCTCTGCCTAATACCACATTTGAGTTTATACGGGTCGGACAATGCATTGGACCACTTGGTGTTTTTCTGTCCGTATAATATTTTGACAATGCACTTTTACCGTATTGTATTAAAGTTGTGACCTTGTAATAGGGCAACATTTTAAAACAGAATATAACAGTAAGCTAAATATATTTCTTTACTTCAGTTACAATCAATTGTGGGCGTCCAAGCAAAAAGGGTCCAGTTCTCGGCAATTAGTTTCCGAGATATACGCAGTTTTGTAAAGTTGGGTAAAAAAAAATGCTTTTCTCGATTTTAATTGATTTATTAATTAATGCTCAATTATCTACAAGTTCATATAGTAAATGACTTTATATGATGTTTCTAAGTACCAGAAAATGTACTTAGAAACATCAGAAAATGTCCTAAGTTGTACCAAAAATCAAACTTAGAAAATGCTTTTTCTCAAATCAAGTTTTTACAGAGTTTCAACTTCAAATGTCTGATAAAAAAAAAGCCAGTTTTTCAATATTTTTTTTAATCCTTAATATCAATTGACTATTCTAGATACCGAATCTGGTCTTAACTCAATACCCCACTACTGGACCCTTTTTGCTTTGTTTTGCTAAGATGATAGACATCGAACTTCAGTGCGCGTATCATCTGTATGCTGATGACTTGCAGTTGTACTGTCAAGGGAAGGTTGATGCAATACCTGAAGCTATCGACAAATTAGATAGAGACTTGATAGCTATAAAAACCTGGTCTGATAGATTTGGTGTTGCAGTAAACCCGAATAAGTGTCAGGCAATCATCATCGGTAGTTCTCGGAGTATGAGTAAGGTGGATAGCCCAACCTTGCCACCAGTTCTCTTCACTGGTACGATCGTTGCATTTAGTACTGACGTGAAGGACCTAGGCTTGCACATTGGTAGTACCCTGAACTGGCGTATTCAAGTCGCTAGGGTCAGCCAGAAGGTTACTGGAACGTTGCGGGCTCTGTACCGACTGAAAAATTTATTACCAACGAGAACGAAGACAATGCTTGTGCAGTCCTTAACTTTCCCTATCATCGATTATGGTGATGTGTGTTACTATGACCTGAATGCAGATCTCTTCGACAAACTTGACCGTCTTCTCAATTACTGCATTCGATTCGTTTTCAATCTGCGTAAATATGATCATGTCTCCGCGCATCGGTCGCTTCTAAAGTGGTTGCCCATACGTCAGCGCAAAGAGCAAAGGGCGCTAACCGCCTTGTTTTCATTTCTTGACTCTCCCACTTCCCCTAGTTATCTTGCCCCCCCCCCCCCCACTTTCAGTACATTTGTGCCAACCACAATAAAAACCTACGTTCATCAAATAATCGCCTTCTTCAATGTCCCACTCACCGCACAGACTTTATTCACTCTTCCTTCTTCGTTCAGTCTATCTCTCTGTGGAATTCGCTTCCTCTGGAAATCAGGATGGCAACCAACCGATTTTCCTTTAAAATGAAACTTCGCGAGCACATTCGGAAGAAGCTGGCAGTATCATCACAACGTTAACGTTTTTCCATTGTTTGTCTTATTTGTTTTAGTAGATATATTCGTGTATTTATGTATATATATTTATTTGCGCTTATTCATATATAATTAAGTATAATTATTATTATATTTATAGTTTGTAATAGGTATATGTGTATCTTTATATTTAAATAAATATGTATTCCACAATTTTTCTTAATTGCACCTACCACTGTTTGTCTCTGTATCACCCAAAGGTTGACTTGTCGATGCATAGGCTTGTTGGACAATCCTCATCTGTGATGTCTTTCAAGATCCTCTTTAGCTATATGTCGTGCAGTTTCACTGGCAGCGACTATCTCCGCTTCAGTCGATGAAATAGCAACGGTAGATTGTCATTTGCTCTGCTATGAAATTGGTCCTCCAGCAGGGGCGAAGCATTCATACAACCCGATTCCTATCGGCTTCCCTTTGGAACAATCGTTCTTCGTAATGTCCACTATTGCCAAATAATATGATACACCTGTGTGTGTAACTGTGTATCACATCACATTACATAATTATATTTAATACCAGTTTAATACATCATAAGATTGAAAACCTACAGTTTTTTGTCTGAGTTTATGAGAACTGAACAATTTTTTCTTCGGCTTCCCTCTAATGATGGTTGTATCTGCGCCACTGTCCTCCAGTATACAAACATGAGACGCGTGTCAAGCACACTGTCAAAAACTTTGGCTATCACAGTTGCCGGTGAGATTGACCTATTAATTACCTTTGTCTGCCCTCTCCTCTCCGATTCTTTACAATAGGTACAACTAATGTATCCAGCATCGTCTGTGGTAGGTAGGAATGCCCTACACATAGATTAAAAAAATATAGTCACTACCTACTCTTGGCAAGTGTAAACCATTTTAACCCTTTAATCGCCTACGACGGATTAATCCGACAAATATTTTCGTGTCCATTTCGCCAGGGTCGTATATTTACGACCAAATATCGTAATGATTCAAGTTGCCCGGCGCTGGGGGCACGACAACTGATATGAAGTCGGGCGGTTAAAAGGTTAAAGATACTCGATGCTGAGTCCATCATGACCAGGAGATTTTCCCCGCTTCATACATATACCTAATTACTGTTTTGATTTCTTTACACGT
Organism: Fissipunctia ypsillon; assembly: GCA_947568875.1. Lineage (NCBI taxonomy): Eukaryota > Metazoa > Arthropoda > Insecta > Lepidoptera > Noctuidae > Fissipunctia > Fissipunctia ypsillon. The sequence continues at coordinate 15,393,361 of OX387660.1, read as the reverse complement.
AAACCGAATGGGTGTCTCCTGATTGACAGGTCTCAGCATCGTTCACCTTCACCACAGAGTCAAGAGGTGAGCTCACTATGAATTGTTCATTAAAGATATCAGCTATCTCTATCCACGCTAACTGGTGAGCTTGGAGAAATATTAAACTTTTTAGTGCCTTTCCAGAAATATCTACTTAAAACATTTCTTAGAATGGAGCGAGGCCAAAACATTCATTTCTATTTTTTCTTGATTCTTAATGACCCATTTCAAATACCTTACGACAGTTATGACATGACTTAATACCGTATCCTCATAAATAGAACCACTACTTGGTTGACCATACCACGTCCATAATTTAACTTAAATCTTGCTTGTGTGATCTTCTTTGACATGCTTGTTCCAGCCTTTTGCCTTTCTTTCTTATAAAGTTTTTAGGGATTCTGTTTAAACTAGCTGCTTCAATTATTATAGATGCAATGTTTTTATACATCGGATCCAACAATAATCTATGTTGGGCATTATAACAAAAATTATCAGCACACAGTTCAAAATTTTAAATTTTTACAGTTTTTTTTGCGGATTTGTTTATCTCACCCTCACATGTGCAATAAAGGCATGCAGTTGGCAAGTAAAGATGCAGAAATAGGGATACGCATAAAATAATGGAGGATTCCTCGGCCAGCATATTCGCTTTAATATTTTGTGAATTCAAATAATAAAAAAAAAAACAACTAAGCATACAGAAAAAAAAAAAGAAAAGGAAAAGGAAAAAACCAAAAAATAGAAAAGTGGGGGAAGGAAAAGGAAGGAAATCATCACGTAGCTAGGTACCTATAGTTTGAAAAAGTAGGTAGTCAAATCAAAAAGTTTAGATTTGCTATTGGAGCGGGAAATTAAACTGAAAGGAAATAATGATTTGCAACAATGTAGGTACATTATGTACTTAAATGACGGTTTCTTAGACGTAGTTAGATGACGCTTTGAGTACTGATGGCGCTCTGATTTGTATCTATGCGTCCTATCTTACCCGGTGTTTTTTCAACCATCCTAGAGCGGGGCGGAGATTGTAGGAAATTTAATCGGAAATTTGGCGGGCCAGGTAATCATACTATCCTCGTTAGAGTTATACGCACGTTGAACACGACGCGTCATCCTCATCAGGCGATGGACTGAACTGCTTAAAGTTCCCTGCCAAGGTACATATCAGTTACCAGAGCGGGGAAAGAAAGAGGCTTTGTGTCCACCACCTTCTTTACGTAATCTCCTCGAAAAAAGATCCGAAGTATTTATTTAGATCTAGATCATGCTCAAAACAGACAAGACTGAGACGACAGATGGCAGCACCAGTCAATACCAAGAATGAAACAACACTAATTTTCAATTTAATATTTTATTACTTAATCAATTAATTTAACAATTAACATCTAATTAATGTTTAACATTAATTTAGTTGGAGTTTCTTATTTCACTATCAAGAATCATAGAACAGATCATTTATTTATATCACAATATGTACAATGGAATGTTTTTTTTCGTCGAAGGGAGCGAAATCGCGTAATGTCAATATGGTCTCCACACTTCTTGGTTTCCCGCCCCGTAGAGGCCGTGTTTCACTTCGTCGTTGGTTTCGCAGGTCGGGCCCATGCCACTGACTTCGCCGGCCCCCTGTAGCTCCGTAGTAATGGAGATGCCTCCGTCAACATCGCTAATTTTAATTTCGCTCGGGAAACATTGTTCTAGGTTGTGTTTGTCGCCCGAGCTGTGCAGATGAACGTGTATTTGGTTTTGATTGACTGTTGAGTAGAGGTTCGGGAGTATCATCTGAGGGTTCGGGTTGATGTATGGCGCGTGTGATTGTAAGCAGGTTGGATTGTTGTTTATGTTGTTGTATTGGTAGTTGTTGTAGTTGTAGGTGTTGCTGGGCCAGGAGTTGTAGTAGTTGGGGTCGTATCGCTGCGCCGCCATGGCGGGGGGTGAGCTGAGCTCGGTGAGTGCGGAGCTCGTGCCGCTCGGACTGCCCTTCACGAAGCCAGTCGTGCTCTGTTGGAAGCCGCTGTAGTCGGAGTGGCCCAGCGGTATTTCAGGTAGCACTGCGGAAGAAACAAAAACTCTCTTAATTATAAATCCCAGTTTCGATAAGGTGGAGGATTGTTAACTGCACCGTTGTCACTATGGATAAGATAATGTTTTTATTGAGTAATATCTTTAACTGTCCACTACTAGACATGAATCTCAGAACCTGAACCACTCATGGCCCGGAACGACAAAATGTCTACAATCACAGAGAATGCGGTTGATGTGGTGAGTTTACCGACGGTGATGAGTAGGTCTGAAGGGTAATTGCGTAACACACTTACAGTAGGAATCGCTTTCATTTTGACAGTTCAATAACATTCATTGCGTTAGTTACGTTGTTGAGCAGACAAATTTTTCGAACATATGAAGCAATGGATTAGCAATTTGCTTCAAAATCATTAAGATTGTTATTGATAGTGTGTTACGCAATTAGGGTGCTGGATATTTTTCGCGGGTCTCACACAGGAAAATATTACGAATAAACTCGGACAATTGTATCTTGCGCTCCCGTTTAGATCAAAACATGAGGTACGAGGGCTCTAGTTCATAAAATAATTGAATAATACAAGGATTATAGTTATGTGGTGGTTCGGTCCCTATCATGTGGTGAACCGCTCCATTACGGCTGACCACGGCTTGAATGGAGGAAGTCCGTTTATCAGTATTTAACAATGTGTGACGCAAATTGTAATGGTATTAGAAATATAATATAATGAGGAGCTGTTGAAAAGATTTATAAGCATACATAACCTTGCGCCTTTTCCCTATGGCAATTACCACAAAATACAAAACGCCTAAAGCTTCGACCCTATTTCCATTTACGATAAAACTAATGCCTAAACTATCAGTGCATATAGGTCCGATAGCATGCATCTCCAAAGTGAATGTTTAAATAAACTGCATGTTGCCATTCGCCAGTCTGCCTTACATTTTCTTTGCAGAACCTGTGGAAACGCTGCCACACGATCTACTCCTTTGTCCACGCTAATACAAGGTGTAATTTAAATAACGCATAACCATAAGGGGTCATTGTACTCATCATTATGAACAACTTTCAGTATGAAACCAAACCAGAAAGCTCGACAAAAAATCAGCGGTTCCCTACATTTATGTTCGCATAACTTGTCAAAATTTTGAGGACACTATACGGCTATAGCAGTCGTAACAATAACATTTCTATTGTGTCTCGTTTTAATGATAAAATGATAAATAATTTTATTTCTTTAAGTAGGTTTGTACCAACACTTTTACACGTCAATCATATTTTTTAAAACTAGATGAGGCCGGCGTTTCCTATTTGACTCAAACTCAGAGGTCAGTCTCCTTTAAAGTCGAGACATAATCTTGGTCAGATCATGTTAATACCATGTAGATTGGTGTCTGAAATGGTCTTTGAGGAAAGAGCCACACAGATTGAGTGGACTGAGTGGACTGTCAGTAATCGTACAGCTTAACTCAGAACTTGAGGAGCTCCACGATACAACGAACAAACCAAAAAAGGACATTTGGGTAGGCCGTATAAATTACTCAAACTGCCAGACCATGATTAACACTAACTGTGAGAAAAAAAGAGGTAAAGAAAACAAGGATCCACATGGTCTTCACACTCACAATAATTAAAAAAATATAATACTTTACAAAGTAAATATTCATGTCATTGTTTCAACGAATTAAGTATCATTCTTAATTCGTTGCATTGTGTTTATATAAAATTCATCAATGTCAAAAAATTCAAAAATAGAACACAAAAAAAACATTTAGTACGTATGAACAAAAAAAAAAGAAAATAAATGAAAAGAAATTGGAGCAGCTCAATACCAAGCCTTTTTGTCTTCAATATAATCTTTAACAGTATAAAAGGCTGTCTGGCACAACTTACGTTTAATGAATGATTTGAATTTATTAAGGCTCAGATCTTGAACGTGGCTTGGAAGTTTATTATAAAGACGTATACATTGACATCTGAACGAGCCACCAATTTTCTTGAGCCTTGTTGCAGGTACAACAAATTTGTGTTTGTTTCTAGTATTTATATTATGGATATCACTGTATTTTTTAAACAACTTTATATTTTTATGGGCCTATAAAAGATTTTTATAAATATACTGAGAAGGCACAGTCATTACATTAATTTCCTTGAATTTCTGTCTGAGAGAGTGTCTTGGACTTAATTTATAAATTGATCGAACAACTCTTTTTCTGCAAAACGAATATAGTCTGAATGTCAGCGGCATTTTCCACAACAGAATACCGTACGACATTATACTATGCAAATAGCTAAAGTACACTAAACGGGCTGTCTCTATGTTAGTTAAATTACGAATTTTTCTAACAGCGTATGCTGCAGCGCTTAGTTTTCTTTACAATTTATCTATATGTGGGCCCCACTGAAGCTTAGCATCCAAAGTTAAGCCCAGGAATACTGTGCTATCTTCAGGATATACTTCTTCGTCCTTTATCAACACATTAGTTTTTACCTGCCTAACGTGAGGTAGTGTAAACTTGATGCATTTGGTTTTTTTTTTCATTAAGAAGTAAATTGTTAACACTGAACCAATGAACTATTTTTGAGATCGCGCTATTTACATCATCAGTAACCAGCTGCTGACGTTTAAGTTTAAACAGAAGAGAAGTGTCGTCCGCAAACAACACTATATCATGATTGTCTTTTATGAGGTAAGGCAAGTCGTTAATATAAATAAGAAACAAGAAAAGACCAAGAATTGAGCCCTGTGGGACTCCCATTTTTACTGTAGATCCGGGAGATCTTTTTCCATTAACGTCAATGCACTGAATCATATTACTGAAGTATGAAATAGGAAGATCCAGAGCGGTGTTCCGGATCCCGTAATGGCGGAGTTTCCTGATTAACGTTTACCGCGCGTGATCCTGTTATGAGGTTTTGCGTTATTTAAATTACACCTTGTACCTACATAAGTTACTAATATATAATAATAAACTACCAGATCCAATAAAACATAAAACTAGCGACACCACTTATACGAACGAACTCCAACAATTATTAATCAAAAAAGCACACTACACAATAAACGAATACATACAAAACAAACAAATATGACAGGCACCATACATTGTAGAATTGACATTCATACATAAACAGATAAATATTTTATTATTATAATTATAAAATATGTTTTAATTTAAGCTTATCAAATAATAATTATGTTATGACTGATCTTAATAAAAATAAATTTTATAATTTAGTTAATTAATATTAAGGGCATGTTTTAAAATTGTTAATCGATAAAGTATTAATTTTATACTTTTTGCTGTGCCCTACAGGGTCCCTAATTGTACCTTAGCTTTAAGCCCATTGTAAGATCTTCACGCATTATGGAATGCAAATAAAGATATGAATATGAATATGTATGTTCACGACATAACCATTACTGCAATCTTCTATTCTAATACGTTATTTATCTCATGGTGTCAACGGTTAACCTAAAATAATACTAGCACTTCCTCCGCGACTTCGTCCGCGTGGATTTCGTACATTCCCCTAAATTTTTTAAAACCCAAACGAAAAATAAAATATTTTTTCAAAAAAACTTGATACACATTATTCCTTATTTTCGGTCTTAAGCATAAATACTGAGTTCAGAGTTGATTGGACCGTGCGTTAAAATTCTTACCTACAAACTTTGACAACTCCCAATAGGACCCCCTATCTTGTGTCTTGGGATCTGTATTTTAGTTTTTTGCCACCGACCTCCGAAATTAAAGTTATGTCATAATTTTGAGTTAATTTCTTTTTACGTCGATTTAATTTTTTAAAATTAATTTTTGTATTTCGTAATTTTTAGTTTTAAGTAAAATCTGGAATATTTGTTTGTAATAAGTCGTAGTGAATAGTTTTTTGTTGTAAATACTGCACTAGAATTTGACCAAGGTTTTGAGATGTTTTCCCTTGGACACCACACCACACCCGTAGCTCGTAACAATAAGACAGGCCGTCACACTTAGGAACAAGTATTAGTCCATCTCTTTAAAACTACTGAACCGATTTTGATGAAACTTGAACTGTTCCCTAAGTTGAAGTAAATGTAAGCCAATAAAAAAAAAAACATCACAATCCTATTAATAGTTTCGGAGAAATGCGTGGACAAACATACATACAAACATACATACACCTATACAATTTTGTATATTTGATTGGAAGCCCTAACAGATTATCATTATAGTCAATATATTGCAGCTCCAATAATATTACACAAATACGTGTCGAATTGATAACCTCCTTCTTTTTTTGAAGCCGGTTAAAAATAACAGCCAAATTTTAATAATAGGTACTGTCTTTAATATTACTTAATAATACTCTCTTTAATATACAATTGTTCTCTCTCGTCCCGTCGCATTGCATCGCCCGTTCGCGCTATCACTTACTTCGTTTTCGCTTAGCGTTCTTTATTTTTTCTTTTTGCTCGGCTCCTTAGGGTCGTAGCGTGATAGTAAATAGTCTATAACCATCCTAGACAATAGGGCTACCAAATGCAAAAGAATTTTTGAAATCCGACTTCATGGGTTTTTTTTGCGCGGGACCCTAATTATTTTTCTAAAATAAAAGTAGTCTAAGTTACTCCTTATAACATCATCTATCTGCCAGTGAAAGTCCCGTCAAAATCGGTCCTGCCGTTTCGGAGATTAGCCGGAACAAACAGACAGACAAAAAATTTAAAATTTGATTTTTTTGTTATATTTACCGTATATACTTTCATATGCATTTAGTAAAAAGCTGTTATTTAGACATTGCAAATATACACTTCAATTTTATTTATTTGTATATATTTGTATTCGTGCCAATTTTCAAGTTTATTAACTCAAGGAATAAAATTTTTCATACAAACAAAATCCCCCCTTTTCACCCCCTTAAAGGGCAAATTTCCCAAAACCCCTTTTTAGTGAATATTATAAAAGGAAGGCGTATACAAAATTTCAAGTTTGTAGCCCCAGCGGTTTAGGCTCTGCGTTGATGAATCAGTCAGGACAATTAATTATATATGGGCGTCCAAGTAAAAAGGGTCCAGTAGTGGGGTATTGAATTAAGACCAGATTCGGTATCTAGAATAGTCAATTGATAATAAGGGTTAAAAAAAAAATTCAAAAACTGGCAAGCACATTTTTTTAAATCAAACATTTGAAGTTGAAACTGAAAAAACTTGATTTAAGAAAAAGCTTTTTCGAAGTTTGATTTTTGGTACAACTTAGTACATTTTTTGATGTTTCTAAGTACATTTTCTGGTACTTAGAAACATCATATAATGTCATTTACTATATGAACTTGTAGATAATTGAGCAGTAATTAATAATCAATTAAAATCGAGAAATGCAATTTTTTTCACCCAACTTTACAAAAATGCGTACCTATATCTCTGAAACTAAATGCCGAGAACTGGACCCTTTTTGCTTGGACGCCCACATATATAGATTATAGAAATAGCTGCTATAGATAAGTGGGACATAGGGAAATTAACATAAAGCTACTGGCCAGGTATGCACCATCAACCTGTAGGCGGATTCATAAGCGGGTTCAACGGTTCCATATTTGGTGCGGTCAGTATTGGGAGATCGTCTCTCCATAGTCAGTAGACACCAGGTTTGTAGTGTGATCGTTTAAGTAGATGAATTGATGTGACCTTTTAAATTACTATATATATAATATAATATAATATGATATAATATAATATAATATAATATAATATAATATAATATAATATAATATAATATAATATAATATAATATAATATAATATAATGCGACGATCTTGAGTTGGATATTTCCCAATTCTTATCCTATTTTGTTTTTACCATAATAGCCGAATATACATTGTAAATTACCTGTAGGTATATGTATAGTGGGATCCGGTTTGTAGTAGGGCGGCTGCAGCGGCGCGTACGCAGGGTACATAGCCGTTGACGGGTAGCCGGTGTTCCACTCGCTGGCTCCTAGGATGTTCCCACTCGTCTCTGTAATAGATAACATTGTAAAATTAGATTCATTGCCAGGTTTAATCATCACACATGTTTCATAACACAACATCACACATGTTTCCCCGCAGGCTTACCTATATTTGTCTAGAAGGTTTTCAGTAAAGTGCCTACGTATAGGCTTGGCTTCTTTTCCACCCAATGGGTAATTATAGGCAACTTATCTCTGTCAATAAAATGACTCTTGACATACGGACAGATTGGCGGACAGGACAAAATAAAAAAAATAAAAAATTATTTTGGACCAAAAATGTTTTACATATTGTAAACCCACCAAACTGCGACACAGTTTTTCGGTGGGATTGGAAATAAAGTTCCTTTTGTTTTTTTTAAATAGTGCTTCGCAGTGAGGTTGTAAGAACCAAGCTTACGGTGGTTAGGGCTCCAGAGAGGAACCTCCTCGCAATGCGTATTTCTTTTTCAATGAACAAAGTGATCGACAGCCAGGAAGACATAGATATCTATCTACTTTTTTGAGCCATATAGTAAAAACAGAATCCATAATATTTTGTCATATCCGTATGTCCGTAGGTATATTATAGCCATTTTACTCATATTTTACAAATGAGGGATGAAAAATAAAACAGTGCACAAGAGGGTAAGTATCGTTGGTTCGGAAAATTAAAAAAAAAAAGAAGTTAGAAATAGTGTAGGTTTATAATAAGTACTTATAAATAACTTTGCATTTTACATAAACAGCGGAGTATTTGCGTAACACACTTCCAGTAGGAAACCAGTAGGAATCGGTTTAATTTTGACAGTTCAACAACATTCATTGCGTTATTTACGTGTTGAGCAGACAAATTTTTCGAACATATGAAGCAATGGATTAGCAATTTGCTTCAAAAGGATTCAGATTCTGATTGATTGTGTGTTACGCAATTAGGGTGCTGGGTTTTCCCGAAATGTATGTTTTACATAATATTTTCTAATTTTGGCGAAAAATAAGGTTAAGGAAAAAATATTAATGGAGCTGGCAGGATATTTTCACTGAATTCGAATGTAGAGTGAGGATGTTTGTGTCACCAAATAAAATGATAAGCATATAGGGCGGGCGCGATAACTGTAGAATGAAAAAAGGTTTATTAATAAAATAGGTATTATTGGGGATTTACACTGCCTAGTGTAAATCCCCAATAATACCTATTTCACGATGGTAACACTATTTGATAAAGTTGGCTCGATAGAATAAATTCGCAAAATTACCTCTTTTCAAGTAATTTTTTCCTCTATTTCCCTACTTATTATATAAATAAGTAATTTGTACTATGATTCATTTACTAAAATAAAAGTCATAGATGACTGGAGCATTTATATACGATAGTTTTTTTTATTTAAGAGCAATAATTATGACGAAAATGAAAAACTGAAAAAGTGTGGTTATTTTCTTTACACGTATAAGAAAAAGACAGAGACAAAGGCAAGGCGCTCGGTGCCCCCTTAAACGCTGTTCATCTTATAATCAGTATCTTATCTCCCTTGAAAAATTGTCAGTCAATTTATAACACAACACCACATTAACACTATATGAGTCTCATTGTTACTGTCAATACAGAATTTATTATTAATATGATAACCCGTTTGTTCATCACTCATTCATTAGGTACATATGTATTTTTTGCCCATAAATCTTATTGTGTTAAAAAAATAATATAAATAAAAATACCTAATACAAAAAGAAATGAGAGCATTTTTAAAATAATAATATAGAATATATAGAAGCTATACTAGTAAAATATAGGTAGTTGATAAGTTACTTAGATAGGCACTAAAATGTTTCAATAACAAACGACGTGTTTTCCTAATCTATACAAATAAATAAAATGAAGTGTATGTTTGTGATATCAAAATAACAGCTTTTTACTAAATGCATATGAAAGTACGTAATACAATTTTTAAAATTTTTGTCTGTCTGTCTGTCTGTCACAATTTAAGACAATTTAAGTTGGTAGTCAATTTGCTTAACAATTGATTTCCCTGACTACTTAATCTACTTATACACCTACCAAGAAATGGGGCGAACTCTAGACCTGCCGTGAAAGGTTCAATGTTGCAACTTGCACTTGACACTACTCGCCGGAACCGTTGACCGAACGTTATTGCAGAGATATGCAACATAACATTTCTTACCGATTAGTCATATTAAAAGTGAAACGAAATTAATATTCAAGCTAGGGCTGTGTGATTTATTAATGGTAGTCGTAATCGTAACGTAACATACGGCGCTTGTCAACTTTATAATTGTAAGTGTATAGGATATCAAAATAGCAATAGCAGTTGGATATACTATTATTATACAAGGTGTAATTTTAATCACTGTTAGCCTCTTAAGGGGTTATTGTACTCATAATTTTGAACAACTTTTACTATGGAACCAAACCTGAAATCGCGAAAAAAAATCAGCTTTTCCCTACATTTTGTTTGACATTATTAAGTGTGATTTTTTTAGGGCAGTTTGTTGATATACGTACATAATAATAGCGCGAAATTAGGAAGAAAATAATATGAAAAGACGTTGAGAAGTCGTGCGTCAAGAGTTGATTAAATAAGTTTAAAAGAACACTGTGCGAAACACCTTTTAAAAGTCATAATGTTTTCAAATAAAGTTCAGATATGGAACCAGTTTTCACTGAAAGAAAAGTTTTTTTTTTAATTTATGACAATGTTTGGAAACATAAAATGAAATTGTATCATACTATTGTTAAGAAGTAAATTCGTCACCCGAAAAAAAATTGCACCTAATAATAATAATCACACTTTATTTATTACGCCCATAATAAATTGATATATTATGTATGTCACGCGTACGGAACTAGTCGTGACGGCTTGGGATTGCCAGCTGATTCATCAGTGGATGGAACTCAATGAAAGTGAGGCCAGCGCCCAAACAATGCGAATTGGCGCACTCAAGGTTGGTGACACCTGCCTTTTGGTACGTAGTTGGGTTTAGATTAGGATTTGTTTATGGATTAAGTAGTGTGATTATAGAGAGTCTTTGTATTTCGTGTGGTTTTTTGTAAGAATATAGGTAATAATAGTAATAGTAGGTAGCTTTTTGTGAAATAGTTCAACCATATTTCTTTATGTTACTGAGCCACATTCCTCTGCTTCAGTTTGAAGGACATTTGTGCCTGAATTCCAGGGACTAGAGACATCTCGTTACGTCTGCGGGAGACGGGAGCAGTGTAGGTAATGTTGCGTAGAGCTCGTCCTAAGTTCAGGTAACAGGGAATGTCCATAAGCAATATTGCAGTTATTTTTAAGAGGAATCCGCGTAACATGGTAAGCTAGCTCAGTCACAAACTCAATTAAAATATAAAAGTCGTTGTCATGCCAAGTCATGGTTACCCAACATTTACTACTAAAACACTTAACTACTGTTTTATGAATAAAATTTCCAAATTATTTCTCGGATTTATACTGACACATGCATAAGTAAGTATGACACGTGAGTAAGTACATCGAAATCCTGGTGAAAGTGCATTATTTGTAAATCATTGCGACCTTGGCATGCTGCCAAGAGGCCATGCTTTGAATGTTTCGTTCTGTTATGACTTATTGTACCTTTCTTTTTAGTGAGGTTTACTTTTATCTTGTGGTATCAATTTAGAGAAAACTATTTTTCCTGTGGTGCGGTGGCTGCGATGGAAGATGCCAACCAGCACTCAGTCAGTTTGTGTGTTTTGAAAAAGTACTGAAAATTCTTATCTAGTAGACAACGCCATATTTTAGTCTGTGAATATTTTTAGTTAAGTTAGGATATAATTTTGTTAATTTTATTTATTCATTAGGTTTATAATTGTTAAATAAATAAAATTATAGTCAATTAAAAAAAAAGTAGACAAAAAAAAGTGTACATAACTTCATTACTAACAGATTCGCAGAAAATACTTAGTCAAAAATATTTGTGATTTTTAGACGTTAATAAATTTGTTTATTATAATTATTTTTGTATAACACCCAACTACGTACGTAATCCTAATCATCATGAATAATAAATCACACGCACACACTAAAAACAAACAAGCGTTAATAACCAACGATGATGCAGAGCTTAGAGGGTGTTTCCAAAACGTGCATCGTTTACTTTACTATTTGTCTGACGGACGGACCTCAGTCCTACTGAGTCAGTAAGTCAGTACCCAGCTCAGTACTAGGTACTGATAAAAACGAATCATTATTATGTTAATTCGTATGTAAGCTTTGTCCACATGCGTTATTGTACAAGACTCGCCGCACGTACACACTTTATTCAAATTCGCGACTGCAATTTTGGCGCTTTCGAAGTAGGTAATCATAATGCTGCATTCGTCGCCATTAAAGAACTCTGATTTTATCTTTCGTTAAGTTTTGAATCGTCAGGGTTTTGTTTAGCCAGACGTTGATTGTTTAATATTTGATTGTTCAATAAACTTATAATTATTTATATTATTCTGAAGCTGTGTGTTGGCGCAATTACGAGGAAATAAATGAATGAAAAGTTAAATGTATGTTGTTAAGTTGTTATATATGTAGTTAATTCAAAATATTCGTCGTGTCAATGGCATGACAGAGAATTAAATAGAAGAAGATGGGTACCTGCTAGGTATTAATTAATTCGAGAGTTATTGGTACAAAATCTAGGTCAACAAAATATTGTACCTATCTAGGTAGACAATGGCGGTAATTTCGAATTTTATCCAAACTTTTAAACGGTGTTAATACCCTGCGAACATTAGCTGACTCCTTTATGTGTTTGATAATGAGTCACGTTGGTCATGATTTATGAGGCGTGTCAACTCCTTATCGTAAGTAAGGGCATCAAGGGATATAACGTCTGGTAGGATATATTTTTGGAGCTATTCCAAGTATTTTGTATAGTTTTATTTTTCGCGTCACTGCTTGTCGGATTTTGGGGCACATGAACAGGAAAAGGTTTTTATTTCTACATACATAACATAACATCACGCCTGTATTCCCCGAAGGGTTAGGCAGAGGTGTACCTATTGTAGGTACACCCACATTTCGCCAGTTATGTTTAAGTCTCATGTAACAGTTCTATTTACCTTCCCTATCTATAATCTATATGTATTATGATTAATGCCATTTAATTGTAGACTAAAACCACTGAAATTTTGACAAGGGGGTATAAAAAATCGATTGTTGTGGTATTTTATACAATTTCTGTTATTAAGATTGTCATAATCACACATTGTAGACAGCACATACCCAGTAAATTAATTAACGATTCAACTCTTTGTTAGTGCCACAAACCACAAGTGCCTAACACATAGTAATTACATAACGCCAGGTTATGTATTAGTATAGTAGGTGTACTTACCTACTTACCTAATATGGGTTTTAAGCTGCAGTTTAACCTGTGTATAAGTAGTTTGTTTCCTTTCACAAAAATTAGAGGACCATCTATATACATTCATGAATGTATTATACAGGGTATTTTTTAATCACTATCCTTATTTTCGCAGGGTGTTCTACCCATGAATACGAACAACTTTCACTATGGGACCAACTCTGAAATCACGAAAAAAAATCAGCTTTTTCATACATTTTGGTCGAGTAGGTATTGAACTTTTGTATGAATCAGCAGATTTTTTCTTCGTGATTTCAGAGTTGGTCCCATAGTAAAAGTTGTTCATATTCATGGGTAGAACACCCTGCGAAAATTTGTTGGAAAATGTGTTGGATCATTCGGTTCCCTACAAAATGGTTGAGCTGGATGGTGCTGATCCACGCGTCATGTTCGTGAACGGGCGCCGTCAGTGGAGACTGGTCATCTCTTAGCTGCCAGGGCTTATTTTTAATCTTATATTTTAAATTGTTTTAGTTATCTATTTTTTACATTGTTCTCACATATAGAAGCAACAAGAACAATAACAATATACCTACCCAGGATTTTGTAACAATTTTGATTTAAAAGAGTGTCCATGGAGTTTCTTGCCCATTCTTCTCCATAGAGATCTACGTTTTGGAATGGGCGACTAGCTTCAATTTTCTGACTAACTGACCGACTCTTTGACAATTCAAAAGTGCCTGTAATTGGTTTAATTGAAATAAATGCTTTGAGTTTGAGTTTGAGTTTGGATAGTGATTTAAAAAATGCTGTGTATATGGCTAAAGTTAAATATTGGGTAGCTTTATTCACCAGTCCAAAATCATTTTGTTAAATAAATTAAATAGGTATATTTAAATTAATTTACAAAATGATTTTCTACAGATGAATAAACGCACCTAATATTTAACTTTAATAAACCAGTAGCTGCTCGTAATTAAAATCTACTGATATTTTTTATGAAACATTAGTCACTTAAGTAATCCAAAATGACTAATACACGCCCAGTTTCCACAAAATACTTGTATATTAATTCCAGCAATTAAATAAAACTGTCTTAACTAGAACATAGTTAATATCCATTGACGCACACTTGTGACCCTGGTAATACCCAACGTTCATAAATCTTCCTTTCTATTCTATTAATACTATGATATATAACGCTTTACGTTAGAAAATAAGGGTATTTATAGGAAGTTTATGTAATTATGGTAATGGATTCTCTGTATAGGCACCGTACATTACATTACATAATACATTATAATTATTATGTAAACTATATGTTTTGTATTTTATTATAAGCTAGCTGTGCCCCGCGACTTCATTTGCGTGGAAGTCGCAAGATACACAATGTACTTACTAAAATAACAGCCACATTTTAATAAAACTCCCTCATCCCCCCCGACCCGTCGCGTTGCACAGCGCTATTACTTCGTTTTCGCTTAGCGTTCTTTCTGGCTTTTCTCCTTTTGATCGGCTCCTAAGAGTACCGTGATGTTAAATAGCCGATAACTATCCTCGAGACTTGGGCTACCAAATGCAAAAATAATTTTTCAAATCCGACTTTTGTTCACAATTTTGTGGGTTTTCATTTTTTTACGCGAAACCCTAATTATTTTTCTAAAACAAAAGTAGCCTAAGTTACTCTTTATAACATTAGCTATCTGCCAGTGAAAGTCCCGTCAAAATGTGTCCAGCCGTTTCGGAGATTAGCCGGAGCAAACAGACAGACAGATCAAAATTTTAAAAATTGCTTTTTTGTTATAAATACCGTATACACTTTCATATGCATTTAGTAAAAAGCTGTTATTTTGATATTACACAGACACTTTAATTTTATTTATTTGTATAGAGTAGGATAGATGTATAGATTTTATATTTTTTGTAAAAGTTTGGCTTTTCCTTACACAAATAAGTAAACTACTGCTCATTTATACACAGATTAACTATACACGCTGCTTTTTTATTGGCTAGGGAGCTGTTACGATAGTGTTGTTCTCATCATTATGAACAACTTTTACTATGGGACCAAACCTGAAACGTGAAACAGTGATATTTATAATTAGATTATCTTTAATATTCATATACAAAATATCTACGATACAGGGATTCTTTTATTCCAACATTGCTGTAAACAACAATTACCTATTTAATTACACATACAACATTGTACATACAGGGAAAAAAATCAGACTACATTACAATTAACATAACCAGCGTGTCCCGCGTCATTGATGATTACAGAACATAACTGTACCATACCTACTAAAGTAATGATTAACTATACTACAATCACTATACGTAAGTGATGTACGTCAATGGCGTGACATCTGCGCCTGAGTCACTGGATAGTGTTCACGGCAAACGTCTTTGGTAGTTCACAGAAAATTGTGAAGTAAGGCATTGACCCATTTTCTTTGCACAAATTGCGGTGGTTTTTTTTGTTTATGGGTTGGTGAAAGGGATTTATGTACAAAACGACTGTACCAATGGTTATTTTTACATATGCAGGGTGTTTAAATATATTTGTTCTACGTTTGAAATCTACGTTTTGAAAGCTTCAACTTTCTAACTGACCGAATCTTTGACAATTAAAAAGTGCCTGTGGTTTAATTGAAATAAATGTTTTGAGTTTGATTCGTAAGCACCTTTTTTATGTAGTAGGAGAGTAACAATAAAAAGTGAAGTCAAGCGTAATGAGACGTAATTTTTTATTTAATTGTTGCAAATTTAACATTACTTTTAATTCTACTTTGAATCTCCATTATAGCATTCAAGCTTATTCAGTATGAGTTCAGACTGTCAGAAACTGAAATTACTTGATATTGACCCTGCAGGTTGGATCTACCACTAAACCTTAAATTATTATTTATAAGTTAGTGGCAAGATACAAAACATGTGCGACTGGGCTTAAACTAGGAGGATTCCTGTGCTACTTATAAGCACCAGTACCTGACTTCCGTCACCACCGTGGTCGAGCTGTCATTACAATTATGATGCGGTGCAAAGGTAAGCATACTATTAGAATAATTATGAATTTACTAAATTGATATCATGCGTGAGGTAGTGTAGTGGTGGGGTATGTGTGTAGGAACATATATGTGGAGTGCATGTATAATGGTGTGTGATGGTGTGTGAGTGTGATGGTGATGGTGTGAGTGTGTTTTTGTGTGTGTGAATGGGCCGTGGTTTTTATTAATATTTTTTATTTTCTTTATTTCATTTTCTGTACATGTTATTTAAATTTTTAAATATTTTTATAAAAACAAAAAAAAAACATTTAAATATACACACACACACACATTACATTTAAAAAATAGTGGCCCATCGGCATCAGGAACAGGATCCAAGGTGCCGGCGGTCAGGGCTCTAAAGAGAGGACCCTCCTCACTATGCGTGCCGTGTCCAGGAGTACTGCTTTCTGGATCAAGCCCTTGACCCAGCCGCGCAATGAGAGCCTTCTGAGGCTGGTCGAGGCTCTCCGCTATTAGGCCATTAACCGTTTTATAATTATTATTTTACCCTTTTTAGTAAATTTTCAGTGTTTACATAATTTTGTGAAAGAAGGAAGTTGTCTATGGTAAGTTTTAATTATTTTTATCGGTAAGTTATATAATTGTGTATTCGTACTCCATCGATATTATCTACACAACACCTTTTCAGTCTTGACTCACCTTAGGTCGTATTATTTATTACATAGGTACTTACGCCTTATACGGCGAGATAAAGTAAATGATTGGTATTCCCAGAACTTTAAGGTAGTATCGATAGCCTTGGTCTTGCATAGATACAAATCTGCGTAATACTTTAATCAGACGCATTAGTTCTACAGTTGAAACTGCGTCAGTTTTATGCTTGTCATTCTAGCGTATCCTTGTAGTATCAGATATTTTACATACATAGGTACGTCATTGCCAGGCTAGGGCTACCAATAGAGATAAATCATAAATCTTTATTTATCTCAACATCATATTACAGGCACTGGTTAATAAAATGTACAATCTTAAACAGAGAAAGGTGTCTGAGGTAGGAGGGTCCTGAGTTACAGATCACCCGGCTCTCTTTTAAAGGACATGTTTATTTACAAAATAGTTAAAGTTAAGATATAATAGGTATTATAAAGTCTGAAATTGCAATTGAGTGCAGAATGTAATAAAAATTAAAAACAAAATCAAGTAAACATAAAATTCAAGGAAATATACAAATTATGTATATTATAAGATGATGATAATCATTAGTGCGTTAGGAGAAGCCATTGCGGTACCCATCTGTCAGGGCTGCATATTCTAAGTACTACGATTGAGCACCGAAATGCTGTAACGATTTGGAAGATCAGCCGAATCTAGGAATACACTAGTGTAATACAATAGTGGTATCGTTGTAGACTCTTGGTGGGGAGGAAGGTAAAAGTTTTATGAATGATTTCGTTTGTAGAAATTATGCCACCAAAACTATTTCAGTCACAAATAGTGCATACAGGCTCATTTTTCCACATTATCTCTGGGTGATAGACGCCATGTAAGGACGTGTAGGTAGGGCACGTCTACACACAAGGACATGAAAGATTCTTCAGATGTAATACGCAGAGATTAGCCGTAAACAAAAGAAGGCTGTCTTCTAGTCCAATGTGTACAAATGCTGCAAATAAAAGTGTGTTGATCACGACGTAATTTGAGATATGCTCACCTAACCTAGCCTATCCAGCTTAAAACAACCAGCGCATATGCAATAATTACAGCCAGTAGTTTATTAATCAAAAGTGTATTCGATAATGATTTTCCCTAGTCGATGCCACGCGCACCCGGCCCAGCCGCACTGTACGAATCCACTTCATTTTGTGGCAAACGTGAAACAGTCCTAATTTTACGCGTTCGGACATGAAATTAAAATCGGTTTAATGTATACATGTGATATGCACTTAATTAATATTTAATTAGGTGTCTAAATAAAAGCGCTTTGTGTTGCCCGCTGCGGTAACGATGTGTTGCCATGTAAAATTATGTACCTACTGTTAAATAGCGTTTTGTCATGTCGGTTTGGGGTGGTTAAAAATGGGTTATTTCGTGAATAGAATATTAAGAGATGACGTCAGTTAATATTAAAAACAAAATAAGCCAGTTGGAAAAACATTTTTTTCTCAGAATACCTAAGTGCTACATTATTTGGAAGGTTACTAAATTCATAAGAACTTTTTGATCATCAACCAACAAAATTGCCAAATTAGAACCCAAAAACATTTTTTCTTAAAACATGAACATTTACCGACTCCATAAACAGGGTAGTTATGAAAGCTAGCTGTTAACATAGGCACGGACAGGGAGCCTAGGCCTGCCGGTGACGTGGGATAATTACCGGCCGTCCCCCGCTTCACCCCACTTCACCACTCGACACCCCCTCCTGCGACACCCACGGTAATGTCACATTAACACTTCCACCTCGGGCGTCCGCGTGCAAACTGTCAAAACATCGCGTCGTGTTTAACGAATATGAAATAAATGAAAATAGCGATTAAAATTGGCCATTTGTAGTGGAAATCAGAGGGATATGTATGGTGAGAGGTGGGGTAATTGCGATTTTGTGTTGGGGTATTTAGAATTGTTAAAGCGAAATCTGAAAGAAGTTGGGAGCTATCAATAGTTTTGTAATTACTTGGGTGTTTAAAGTCTAGGAACAGAAATTCTTAAGCAGGCATGGCTGACTGTTGATTTAGCTGGTCTCTCTAAATGTTGAAAAGGGTCGTACCTACTCGCCACGTTAGCGAGACTGGTCATATTAGATACTTTTTTAGACGATCAGACCATCTGCCACGTTTCTCGTGCCAGCGCAAGAGAAGAAAAATAAAACTTTAAATACGAATTCTATCACATTAGTAAACCTCTCACGAATTCATTTGCATCCGCGACACTGGGATTTCCAACTGTTAAAGAAGTTAGATAGGTAGTTACAATAGGTCATATTTTTAACACATAATAATTGCCTTTACTTAGCTCCACCACCGTCAAGTCACGGTTGTCGTATGCAAACACGTCTGAGAGCCAATCAAGGGCCTTGATTAGGGGCGGAGGGAGTGTAATTAGGCTGCTTTGATCGCACCGCAACTGTTCTTGCTTAACGTATGATTAGACATATAATCGATGTAGTATGCAGTGTGACCTATGGCGGATGTGATGTTCCGGTTTCCAGGTTGTCGAGGAAATGGTGGTAATCTAATTGGCTAATCAGATCTTGGGTGAAATGTGATTTGATTAGGTCAAGGATAAAGACTTTAAAATTCTCCATTATCATGAGAGTGTATGAAAAAATCTGTAGTTGTTTCGGCCGGACAAGACCGGTGTATAAAGCCAAGAAGTTTATATTATTCATCGCTTCAAATATCTCAAGAATCTTGGCAACAATAAAGTTTTGAAACCATAATTAAATAAAAAAAGGATCAAAGAAGGAATGTATCTTTATGTAATGTGTAATCTGGTGTACAATAAAGTATATATAAATAAATAAATAAAAGGGTTAGTGACTGTCAAAAGGTTTCTAATTAAATTAACCTCCCAAACATCCAAAAACACATGATACCTAATAAAATTGGAAAATCCAAAAGTGCACGCCTCACTGACAGAAACATGTTGACAATATATTTTACGGAAAAAAAAATCTAGGAAAATTCATCGATTTTTGTCAATATCTTTTGAACAGTTGTGAGTTTCATAACGAAAATCAATAGGGCTCATCCGAAGGATGAAAGAAAACTTACTTATAGAAGAAGATTTAGATTAACCCATTGTGATACACTTCCCAACGGAAAGCACTACACGTAACTTTTTAATTACATATTTTGTTATCTAACAAGCTATCTATCTAAAAATATATTAATCTTATAAAAAGTCTCTAGTTTTTAAAACTTCCCTGCTAATATGAATTCCATGTATAATTGAGAGTATAGAAACGATTTTGTGCTTGAAAATTTTGACAAGGCGACATATCGAGAGTACAGTACTCTCACACACTGAAGCGTGCAAAATCATTCACTTACATAATCCCATCATTAAGCAAAACCTTACAAGTATCAAAACAAACCAAAACAAAACACATACTTGGATGAAGCTTTATAAATCTCATTATAGTCCCATAAGAATATTCTCACCCCCAGCCCGGTCCGATGTTTTGTTTTTATTGGTGATCACTTACATCGTAAGTTGGCGTAATTCGATACATCCTGTGCATGACGGCTGGCGTTGGATGCTGAACCACGCGAAAGGGTCTAACAGACATTATTTCCAGAGAAAAAATGAGGAGCATTCTTTTGTGAAACATTTTTAGTTTTACAGGTCAATATGAGCAATGGGAACGGTCGTATTTGTGCTTTTTGGCTTTATTATTTTTTGAAGCAAAAACTTCTTTAGGCACGTGGAGCGCTTTTTGGTAGGGGGAAATCTTACAGATTCGCGAAATGCGACATGCTCCCGTCACCGACATGCTAATGTGACGTGTTGCACAAGACTGGCGACGCGCAGCGGCCTGTGTATGTACATGTTAACGTTTTAAGTTTTCTCTTCTGTCGGCAGTCCCCTTGGCTGCCTACTTTTTCTTTTGTGTGAGAAATGAATTGGTTGGCGTTTGATGCTTGAAATGTGCTTTGATGAAAAATAAACTTGAGAAAAGTGGGTAGGTACTGTATCATCATCTATCAACTCAGCCTATCGCAGTCCACTGCTGGACATAGGCCTCTCCCAGGCTGCGCCACAACACCCTGTCCTCCGCCTTCCGCATCCAGTCTGTCCCAGCCACCTTCGTAAGGTCGTCGGTCCGTCTAGCTGGGGGGCGTCCCACACTATACTTGCCGATACGCGGACTCCACTCCAGGACTCATCTGCTCCACCGGTCATCGGTCCTTTCATCCATCGGTCTGTGCCCAGTATCATCATTTGCCTATCACTAATCCGGCACTATTAGAAACCATGTGTCGGATTACTGGATTGTATAAATGAAATGTTTACTAGTTTAATAAGGGAATATGTATTTAAGAGATCTATCGTCCAGTATAACATCTATACTGGACGAGCCGAAGACGTGCTGAAGTAAGCACTGAAGTGCCGGATTAGTGAGACTACTGTAATCTAGAAGCGCCTGAGAATTTTGCTCACTACAGTGAAATATACACATCATTTTGCAATGAAACCAGCTTTCTGGAGATAATTATACTGTTTTGCCTAATTCCAGCTTGGCTGCCGTTTATCAATGACCATTAAAATAACAATGGTACTGGTGATAAAATCCATATTTGTTTCTTATTTCCTATGCTAGCGTAAACAAACTTTCTTTCCTGTAATTGATACGGTTAAGGACATTTCGGCTTAAATATGAAAATGTGTGAATTTGCATAATTTTTATTGTACTTTTCCTTATATTTTTTAAATTGATAAGCATTGTTTATAATGTGACTTTTCCTACTTTTGCGTTTAAATAATTTATTTGTTTTTTAAGGCCATAAAGATCCGGACCGAAGGACCAACAGAAAATCTTTCAAAAACTCGAAGAAAAAAACAGAAAATTGTTGGTAAAATGTCCAATGTCCATGATAGCATTCACATTTTGGCATATTCATCCCTCTGGAACGTCATCGGGAACGAAATGGCCACGGCATTGACAATAATTATTAGCCGGATGACGGAAATCCGGTCTAAACTTACGTCGGACAGCCGAACACCGGATGTCCGGCTTCATTTATTCATCTTACACAAACAGCATTTCTTGTATAGAGGTTGAAAATGCCCGATTTAGCTCCATTTTCCGGAAAATGCTTAGCAATAACTAGCGCTACCTAAATCTAAAGTCAATGTTTGACAAAGTCTAGTTTATGAAGCTTTGTTGAGAAAAATATAAATGCACTGAAAAGTTTGTTTGATCTTCTTAGTTCCTGGTAGATTATTGACTTATAATTGTTTTAATTAGTCACGTATGCAAAGGATTCGATTATGTGAGTTACAAAGTCATTAAAGGTGACATTAATGACGAGATAAGTAATGTACAGTAGGTGTCATATTACGACCTATTTATACTTCCTTAGTTACAATATTTATACTATATACATTTTATTTCTACTTAACGTCCGTCAAGTAAAATAGTTTCCAATTGTTTTTCTTTTGTGGATTATCGCAATACCTAAAAATGCAGTACCAGTAATGTAATTTAAGGCAATTAACACAACAATGGCATAACTGTCGAAAGTTTACACTACAAAAAAATTGTAGGCCGCAAAATACTATTATTATGCAAAATAATAATGCACAAAAAATAGTAATAGTAGTACATAATAGTAAAAAGTCATGTAAATAAGTACAAACGGTAACATTGTCCGGTTCAATGCGTTCGACTCTTAAGACACGTCCACTGTGGGTAATGTAAGTTGCCGAGATTAGATGTGTGGCCACTAAACATGAGGGTTTTCGTTTTTTAGACTTCTTTCCGGGCTTTATGATGTCTTCTGCCCTTTAGATCATATTGTGCAGAAACACAAATATACCTAAGGTAGTGCAGTGCAACTAAAGGCAAATTAAAAATTATAAGCAGCTCAATGAGTTAGCATTGGATGGAGTAGGTATAATGGAAATAGCTACACACACAGTGCCCAGCACCTAAGCATTGTAAAGATGGAAACTAAGACATTTTAATATGTGAAGATCACCACTTTCTTTGATGGAACTATGGACGTGATGTGTGCATATGCTGGTTTGGACTACGACAAGACAAAACCTTCTTTCTGCGGTCTATGAAAACAGAGGGGCAAGTCCCGTACCTTTTTTCAATAACGTTAGCCTTCTAATCTCAGTCTCAATCTGTCAAAAATACCTCTTATTTACTTACATTTTAGACATTGATTGTCGCTGAGATTCAATGTGATTGCTACATATTAGTAATCTGTGCAATAAGATTGTGACTAGGTTTAGAACGTTTATATGGGAAATTCCACGCTGGATTTGAATCGTGTATCCGCATTGCCTTTTCCTTGTGCAAGCTCGCTGCTCTACTAGCTCCACCGAAGGTATTGTTACACGGAATAGATCCGGCCGATTGACGATCGTTGATACAGCCGGCCGGGCGCGTAACATTATCCGCCGAACACGCGATACGCAGGCTAGCGTTACCTATCTCGCGCACATACCTATCTACCTAGGCACATAGCCACCGGCGCGGGCGCACACCCAGCCACACTTATCGATATCTTTATTGACTTATTAACGGCCGTTTGTTACCATTTGTGAAACTGCTCCATATTATTATAAGCTCCATCATAAAAATAATGTTCAATCATTTCACAAATTACCTGCTTGAAATACTTTCCACTAACTTCTCTTCAACTAAATGTGTCTAGCCAAGCTCGATGTACAAAAGGAACACTAAAATTAGCAGTTTGTAGTTGCACGTGGCGAGTCTACGAGTGTGCTGTAAGCTTTGTGCATTGCCCGTGCTCTTTCAGCGAGATAATCAAATTATTACCGTCTGACAAAACAACGGGCACTTATTTAGAGCTAAACCTAAATAAAATAAAGTGTTCTTCTATCCGTTTACTGAGCTCGTTCGATACCAAATTATATGATCCACTTTTAAATTGTAGTCGAAACTTGGAACATCATGTCGTAAGTCGAAACGCAAATTGCCGACACGATTTTTACAATATTTTTGAGTAACAAACTCAAACACATTACCGACAGAAGGTAGCCGGGCAGCACGTAGAAGAATAATTGATTGTATTGAGCCTGGCCGACACCTCAAAAATGTATCAGTAAGTATGAGGAGCGAATATTAAATTTGCGTCTCGCTCTTGCTCGTAAACTTTAATATGAAGAAAAGAGAAAGAAGTTGTGTACGATGCTATCCGATATGCGTTTTCCTCTGAAGTATACGACTATAATACGAGTACGTGATTCGGTGTGTTTTTTTCGTGGGTGGAATTATTTGTAAGGCTTCGTTATGTGTTGCTCATTACTGTACAAGCGCGTATCCTGCCGGCGACCGCAAATGCGAGACATTACGGATCAGAGGAGCCACCTGAGCCGAGCCGAGATGCAGCCGATGCTTCTGCACGTAATGCTTCATACGTGGAACGTGCACCGACACTATCGGCACAGCGTTTTGTAAAACAAAAGGTTTACGACTTACAGGTGTTAAAACGTTGAAGAAGTTGATAGAAAAGTTGTAGCAGAAATTCGAGGAATAAATGCATAAGAGGCAGTGGCGGACTTCCACATTCAGGCTTCATTATTATTTTCAGCCAAAAACTTTCAGCGATAACAGCGTCTTAGTCTATACAAGATGTAACATACAACCTCTTAAGATATCATTGTACTCATCATTATGAACAACTTTTACTATGGGCTGATTTTTTTTCGCGATTTCAGGTTTGGTCCCATAGTAAAAGTTGTTCATAATGATGAGTACAATGACCCCTTAAGATGCTGTGCGTTATTTATGTTACACTTTGTATACATACATATCTACCTATTCATGTATAGTTTTAGCACCTGTAAGTCGCTAAACCTTTTGTTTTACAAAATACTGCTTGCATTACTATTTCTTTTCAAAATGTGGATTGTGAAGCACCAAGCAAATATCGCGAGCAACACTTACGTAGCCGAATATTTTCAAACTCAGTTTTTTTAATATTGTTTTTTTCTGGATATTCTTTTCAAACTCAAACTCAAAGCATTTATTTACTCAAAGCACTTTTGAATTGTTAATGGGTTGGTCAGTCAGAAAGATGAAGCTAGTTGCCCATTCCAAAGCGTAGTACTGGTAGGTTCTTATGGAGAAGAACGGGCAAGAAACTCCACGGACACTCCTTTAAATCAAAATATTGGTTACATCATTCATGTTGAAATTATATGAGTATGTGAGAACAATGTAGAACGTACACGTTAAAAGCGTCCGTAATAAAAATATAAAAACTAAAAACCATACATAAATTAAAATAAGCCGTGGCAGCTAAGACATGACCAGTCCCTACTGACGGCGCCCGTTCACGAACATGACGCATGGACCAGCACCATTTAGCTCAACCATATTAAAGGGAACTTAGTGATCCAACACACACACTTTCAAAATCATAAACTTTATTCCAGAGAAATATAAATGCAATAAGAGCCATCAGAAATCTTGGTGAGTGAACTTATACAAATGGTGTTTCGGTGGCTGCGGTGAAGTTTGGGGCAGCGGCTACCACCGAACCGCAGACCGAACAATAAATACTTATCTGATAGTCGGAACTAGACGAACGAGTGGATGAATGAATTAATCAAATCAATGTAAAGTGGGTGAAGGGTATGTGAGGGTACGATTTTGTGGATGTAGACTAAATCGTGTTATGATTGTTGGATTTCAAGCACTTTCAAGGATAAAACGACATACAAGTAAGAGTAGTGATAAGTGTGATAACACTGTAGTAACAGACTTGAATAAAGTTTTGTAATGTTCAGCATTATTCAGATATCGAATACGACACATAACATACCATCACGCCTGGAATCCCCGAAGGGTTAGGCAGAGGTGTACCTATAGTATCTAGGTATGTAAACCGAATACTACTTATAAATGAAACAGTAATGAAATAATATTACAGGTGGCAATTTAATTACCTGCATCCGTCAAGTAGGTTATTCTACCTGTCATACTAAACAACTTAGGGCTGATTTTTCAATCGTCAGATAATTTTTACCTGAGGAATAAATATGGCGATTTGACACATTTTCTATACTTAAGCTGTCAAAACGTCAAACATATTCCCTAGATGAAAGTTATCTGACGATTGAAAAATCAGCCCTTAAGGATTTTATGGCTGCTAAAATGCTTTCAAGTCATTTTAATAACATTAATTGCTTAGTTACAAAGGTTTTAGAAAGAACAACTAAAATCTGAGTAGGTATATAAAATAAAGCTTTCTGAAAAATACCAAACTTTTTTTTCAGTTTGAGTCTGCGTACTTATAAAGCTAGCGTTGCGCGCCAAAATTGTTTTAGGGTTAATTTTAAAGCAACTAAAATATCAGTCGAATCTTTGTGGTTAGCGCTTTTACAGTGAGTGCACTTTGCTAGTACATTTAAAATGCGCGAATATTGCCACATCGGAAAATAGTTTCTGTAATGAGTTGGGGGACATGCGAAGTTAGATGAATAATACAAGCGTTTGTCGGCAAAACGTCGATAAAATCATTCAGAAGTTAACTGTTTAGAAGTTTTGCGCGTGCTTTTTGTAGCGGCGCGGAGAGGGTTGGGTTGTCGATGGGCGGCTGATGTGGATATTTTGATGTCTGTCTCGTAATATTGCATTTCTGTCTGAATTTCTCTTCAAAGTGAGAGTGAACAGGCTTCTTCTGGGTAAGCTCGCTCCATCGTCGACTTTGTCTCTGTCACCTCTGACCTAGACTAGAGTCAAGAGCAAACCTATCTCAAATAAAAAAAAATAAAAAATAATTTTTGTTTGAACTTAGATATAGGTAGTAGGCGGCAACGGTTTTAGGTTTTTCTTATCGAATCAAATTCTTTAATATCTAAATAACTAGCTGTGTTTGCAAAAATGTTTTAATTGGTATCAAAAACACAAAAAAAGTTCCCAATCTGATAAAACTTGAAAAAAATAATTAAGCCCGCTGCAGCCAGTCCCATCAATAAACTGAACTGTAAGAAACCATGCAAGAATTTACATGACTTTAAAAAGGCAATTATAAAATTGACGTATCGATAATGCTCGGCACGTAGCGGGTTAAATGTCCAGTCGATCCAGGAGCTGTGGTTTTGCGGCCGGACTTAATTCTCCCCGCGCCGCTCCGCCCACCATACATTTTAATAATTTTAATGCCCCACGAAGCTATCTTCAGTAGCCGATTACACCGAGTAGCCAACCATAGACAATTTCCAATACATCCAATAAGTTTTTTGTCACAGCTAGTTATGAAATACTAGAAATGAAGACGTTACGCCGAACGTGATTCATTTTCGAAGGTCGGAAATTGTGTGAGGTCAGCAGGACGTAGTTTCTAAATAATTTCGATAGACACAGATTGCCGGAATAGGGTTAAGATGTGGGTGGCTCGGGTTTTCGTTTTATTGCTCAATTTTGTAGATCAAGGTGTTTGGAATCAGAATGTTTCATATCCGGTGGCCGTGATTAGCAGCTGGATTTTCTTTTATACGCTTTTTTAACCCCTATTCGGTGAATCTTTGAGTCTTCACTGCATAGGTAATATAGCTTTATACACCTGGGCAAAGGCGGATCCAGGATTAATTTCTGGGAGGGGCACAAGGGCCAGACAAGTAGGAGTATCCACCCTACTATTGCATCTTTGGGATTCATTATTTATCAATGACATACAATAACTATAAAAAATACTTGTAATGAAAGTTTAATGAAAAAATTACATGTTGAATAATGATAATTTTCTATTATACGGGGGGGGGGGGGCATGTCCCCCGCCCGTATCCGTCCTTGTACCTAGGTATATGAGAACCACGGATACTAAAGTCGATGCTCAACCTTTTAAGTTTCGATGCATATAAGTACCGGTGCTTGCTGGTTCAATAAATATTGCTTTCGCTTAAAATTATTGGCTTCATAATAACGAGGCCTACTGGCCTATCGCAATATTGGTGCAAATTGGGCCAGGTGTGAGGTGGCAATACACTGCGATAGAGCGTGTGCAGTGGGTACCTACGCCGTCGGTGCGTAGGAGGCTAATCCGTTGCCGCTTATTACATCCCACAGTAGCACACCGATTGAAACCGCAGCCTGCGGCTCCTGATTTCTGCAGCCCCATCGATCTATAGTTTCGTTATCAAATTTTCACACGGACCCTCAGCCGGCACCAAGATTGACTTTATTTGAGCAAGTGTAACCGCAGCTCTACGCGCCAACAGCAGCTAACGCGCGATAACCGACGCTGTTGACTCCGCTTTACGATACATAGCCGTCCCGATACCATTTTTCAATTGTTTCTCTAGTGAATTAAAGGTATTGGAGTGTGAAACAGTGAAAAGTATCGTTATAATGCGATAGGTTGTCGGTCGGTAGCCAATCACGGCGCCCGAGATATTGATCATCGAAATTGATCAATCAAATCGAAAATATCTACCGGAAATAAGGCGCGATGTAATATTACGTTGTTCTTAGAATTGAATGTTTTCAAAAATACATTTTACGCTTTATATCAATTTTAGAAGTGTGAAAAGCGTTATTACGGTAGACTCTTGTGGTTTTATATTATTTGCGTTGATTTCGAAGTCTCCATAGAATTTTAAACAATACATCGGTTTTGGAGTAATTATTGGGCAGCGCTGGGAGCCGTTGAAATTGATAGTATTTGACGTAGAAGTGATTACATGGTGTGCCATTGGCAATAGCAGCCGTCAGTGAATGGACCGCCACTCTGATTACTTTGGATTCAAATAGTGATAGACAAGCGCACATTGTAGCACTATGTAACGGGTAGACAGAATGTTTTTTCTAAAACGGAACAAAACATTTGAAAACAACTAGAAAAATGTCGTAGACTTTCGTAGCGGTCTACGTTTAAACGCTACGAACGTCTACGAGACTTTTAAGTAATGTTAAAAGTATCAATAACCTGTGAGCTCTCTGCATTCAGCCAGACAGAATATTTAACTGACAGGGCAGAATACTTTAGACTTTATGTGTGGGGGTTTAGGTTGTCTGGTCTTTTCACCACCAAGCGGTTAAACACGAAAGGTGTACCGTTTACTTTATTCCAAATTCAAAAACATCTACAAGTTCGCTAGTCTATGGCGCACGATGTTAAGCCGCCGGCGTAATGACATTGTGCGCGCGCGTCCGTTTTTTCTCCTCATCGCATTTGATGTTATTGTTATTATTTTTCTCTCGTAGCCCATCTAGAGGTCGACGACATTTGTCTTAGCTTCTGTAGTTGGATAGTGGAAAGCTGTAAAATATTGGATGGGGAACTGTTGGCAAGCAGACTATTGACAGATTTAAAATGGAACGAAGAGATGTGCGTAGTTCTGCTGAAAATTTTGAATTTGGAATTATGTTGACTATGGTGAAAGGGATTTTTTTAAACTATCCTTTATTGGAATTACAAAATGGACGAATTACGGTAAGAATGCTTTATATATTTATTTCTGTTTGTTTTGCATATATAGAAAGCATTTGATCAAAATTAATAGAAACCATACAAAAGTATTTATGTAAAATTACAGGAAAAAGAAGCTGATTAACTTACACCACTTATTTAGGTATATCTATATGTTTTAGGGTTATTCCATTTTACCCCGTATGCGGATGCAGGATTGATAGCGTCTTGTTTTATGAAATTAATTAATGATAATCCGAACTTAAATAATTAAAACAAACTCTATAAGGACATATGTTTTACGTCACTGATGTAAAATAATTATTATATTTATTACAGCAGGGAAAAAATAAAATTGGTAGTATTGGTCGGTTGGGGTGCTTGGACAGGAAACCTCCCCGTGTGCCTGTGGGCTGGAATTCCCTTATGGATGCGTCCGGGGGGAAGGCCAGTCACCGGGACGGTGCACCCTGGGGTACGGGCAATGACTCCCCATTAGGTACTGTGTGCTTAAGGGGTCTGCGAAGCAGTAATGCTCGTGAAGGAGGAGGCGGGACGCGTGAGGGAGAGGCAAGCTTTGTGCCCTCACGCCCCTAGTCGCCGCAGGAGACGCCCTGGGCGTCGGGAATTGGCAGCCGATTCCCGGCCACCGTAGGCGCGGGCTTGCGGATGGCGAGCAATGGGTAGCTCGCCGTCCGGTAAGGACCAAGCCCGAGTCGACGGCGCGTCGTGTTCCATGCGCGCCTCAAAGAGATGTCAGCACTATTGACGGGGTCCGCTAGGGCCGATGCCAGCTAGGGTTGCGGGATGTTCGAAAGAGTTACCGTGGCCCCGGCACAGGCAACAGAAGGAACACGGGTGGGCTTTAGTCAGTAAAAGTCTGACACGCCCTCCCGCTCCGCCCAGAGCGGGAGAAGTCATTTGATGATTTCCCATCCACAAAAAAAAAAAAAAGTATTGGTCGGTTAGAAACTGATTACAGTACTTCATACTTAATTAAATATTTTTCATATGTTTCGGCTAACCCCCGATTTCTGAAGTCCTGTTCTATTTATTCCTATGAATTTTATTTACGCCGTTAAATTTAAATCTTGTGATAAAGAGATTTGGTTGGCTGTTTTTATATCCTACTACTATGTACTTATAATATCATAACATGAGCTTACATGAGATTTGATTTGCTTAACACTTTAACAGAGACTTGATCTGGCTTTTGGAAACTTGATAATTCTCTTATAGTTTATGTTGGTGACATCTGTCACACAGCCTAATTTTCATAAATCGAACTACGTATATTTCAAAAAGTGTTCCAATAATTGTGACGTCGTCGTAACGTATTTCGAACTTCGAACGCGTTGTTTAGCGCGCGTAAGCTTGCAAGGTGTTCGATCAGTGCGCATAATTGGCCGGTTCCGATTGTCCGGGAGCCGGGAGCGCAGCCCCCCATCACTGACGTCTACGTCATCATCCGATGACCGCATTGTTTGCCCCTGTCTGCGTCGCACTGTTTTTAATATAAGTTGGGAATGATTTTCCGTAAGGCTATTCAGGCTTTCTATTTGATGAGATCTAAGATTTTTAGGATTCTGGGTTTTATATGAGCTTTGATATATATTTTTAAATGAGTAGGTACTGTCTGTTTCGAATTAAAAAGGAAATGTTAATAAGAAAAACCGGCCAAGTGCATGTCAGACCATGCACAATGAAGGGTTCCGTAGTTGGGATGAGTTTATCCCAAGAACAAGCTTAAGATTGTAGTTGAAAAACATGTTCTCTTAATACATTCCAACTGCAAATGTAAGTTGGTTGACTATTAGTCGTTAACTTGTAAAGCTGACTTAGCTGCGATAGTTTTCCTTTTAACTTCGTTGTATATACTACTACCGTGAATTTTTTCACATATCCAGATCTGACCGTTTAGCTGGCGGGGGGATACTTGACTCTAATAAATTAGTAATTTAAAGCTTAATATTTCAGAAAGGGATCCTTTAATCGAAAAATGGTTTTCACAAACCCGCATTAATATGTATATCCATGCCAAATTATAGCTTTCTAGTACTAAGAGTCTCTGAGCTAAGCTGCGGACGGACGGACATGGCGAAACTATGGGTTCCTTGTTGACTACGTAACCCTAAAAACCTATTTCAAATAATTGGTCCTTTTGTAATTTTTAGTTCCCGGTAGTGTAACGAAAAATTGGTAATCATAAAATTACTGAGAAGAAGGCCTCCAGCTAGGTACCGATGCGTAGTATTGGATCAGTGCAGCACACACACAACAGACAGAGAATAAAAGAAATTTCAACCCGAAATTGAGAACACAAGGAAGCTATGTGTTCGTAACCACGTAGATGTCGTTAAATTACAGCCGTGAATCACAACGCAATCGAACTGACCATTACAAAGATATTTCTTAGACAGGAAACAAACCATTACCGATGCAATATCCATCGTTTTATTTAAGTACAATTTTGTTCCATTCAACAACTTGTAATTTATAAGCTATATTACTAACCAATTTTTCAGGTCATGATGACGGGAACGGGAACGCATCAACGTAGTCGGTGAAGGATGAAAAGAATTTGTAAAGATTCTTCTTTAACAGTTAATTTTTAAGTGAATAAAATGTAAACAACAATAATCCCGAATGCAATTCCGAGATTGGCTTAAGGTAGATCACAAATCCTCTATCTTAATCCGGCTCGAAGGACGTAAAAGTGAAGGCTCATAACTACCAAAATAATTAACTCTAATACAGATGCACGAAGCAATCCGACAGTTAGCAACAAGCATTAGAGTTGACATGGGCTGTCGGCGGCGCAGGCGGCTAATAACGTGCGTAATGGCGGGTCGTCATTAGAGGCGCGCGCGCAGATTGCCGGCGCGCTGATGAAACCTGCTGGGATTGCCTTGTAAACGCCTCGAGTATGAACGTGCACTTAGAACGGTTAGATTGGGCAGTTTTTAGTCTTTGTGTTGTTTTCTTATGAGGGCTCAAGTCTTTTGAATTCGGAGAATTTGTTTTCAGCGATGAACATAAAATCTTGATAGATGAATATCGAAAATGTAATTGAGTGTACTGGTTATTAATAAAAATAATCTCCTTCCTAACCAAAGCGAATTTGCAAATATTTGAATAAGAAATTGGGTTTATCTCTTTTAAAATCTGGTTATGGTTTCCTGGAGAATTCCTATTTAATTGCAGAAGCATGAGATAATTGTTTTTGATAATTATTATCTAAAAAACTGCCTTCCTGATTGCCTTTTGTTATCAATTTCACGGACTCCGGCAGAAGCAATTTGAGGTAGTTTTTAATTGATCATAATTAGTCACTATACCAAGACTAAAGGATAACTTCTAGACAACACTTTTAACAATCAAGTATCTAGAGAAATAACGCGTTGAAACATAAAGACCGACGCTCTGATAAAAAGGACCAACTTTTTTTAGGCTGCTTGTACGGATGCTTATAAGCAAGCAGCTCTTTAGAGTACTGGTTAGAAAAAAATATTTAAAGAAAAAAGTATCCCTTTTTTTGTTTTACCTAGTCTATTAGAGACATCAGTCCGTACTCAACAGCTCGTCGGTAAATAAGGCGGCAGTCAGTTAGAGGGTCGTGATTGTGAGCCGCGCGTAATGAGCGCGGATATTAATAAATTTAACGCAGCAACTCCGGGACACTTTACAGTTATTTAGGCCATAATTACGTTAGGAAAATTACCTATCTGTCTGCTGTTATTGTTACATGATTTACTGGGTTGGTTTTATAGAGAGTTAGGCTGCTGTTTAGCTGAGGGAACGCAAATATTGGCTCAAAATTACAGAAGACGGGAAAATGTTGAAAGAAGTAAGGGAGGACTTTGCCTTGCAATGGGCTAGCACAGGCTCATAATAATAATGCAATATTGGCAGGTGTTTTTCTAAGACGATTTATAAATCAAATGCTAAGAAGGATTAAGAGATTCATAAGCTTTATCTAAAGGCTTTCATTTATCCTAACAAAATACCTAAAGAACATGTTTAAGTTTAAGACCTATGTATCTATTATATAGCATATGTATGTATCTGTGTATCTATTATAGTATATTGTATTTATATACTTTTTGCTTGCACCAATAGCAACCCCATTTTATGTCCAGAGAATTACTGTCCATTCCAAGGTTGCCTGGAAGAGATCGCAATATGCGATAAGGCCGCCAATTGTATGTTTTGTAGTTTATAATTTATTTTTATGTAGTGTATAATCTGGTGTACAATAAAGTACATATAAATAAATAAATGATCTCGGGAGTATTTAATTAATTTATTGAATTAATTTATCGAATCTAGATGGAGTTGGTCCTTTGTGCCACCACACAAGATTTTGTTTTGAAAGTCGTGAATGAGGTATGTAGTAGATAGGTATATCACCAAACAATATTATTGTAAGCCCTGCCCGTATGATTTAAAAGATTCAAATCTAAATGACAAATAAAACTTTTGTCATTAAATTAATGACACAATATGACTAGTTGGGTTTGGGTCTACAGGAAGTGTCGGAAAACCTAAGTCGATATTGGTTTTATATCTGAATTTTAACGAAAATAGCTAATTTAGACAAGTAATGCATGTGAAAAGTTCACCCTATTGAGTATTAGACTTAAACTAATAAATTCACTACTTGATATGTGCATTCAACAAATAATTAATCTTGGTAGCTGTTAAATACTTAATCTATGTTAATGAAATTGAAGTATATATGTAACAGTTTCTAAATGTCAGCGGCAGCATAGACTATCATCAATCTTAATTGTAAATAAAAATAAACATAAAGATAAAGTAGTCGTATTTTAAGCTTGAGTATTCTGCAAGCAATTTATAATTTATCCGATGACGATGAATAAAAGCTCAGATCCATCACAACTCGCTGCCAAAACGCAGTTGTCTAAACTAACGTCGAAAAGGCCTAAGAGCCATTTTATGCTCCAAACTTTGATCGCCTGAAAAATTCTTACTGTCTAAGAAAAGTATAATAAAAACGTTGACTAACCATCTATGTACATACCTCCCGCAGGTAGGTTGGCATTAGTCTTGTACTCTCGTTCCTCGTGGGAGAGGGACCGGAGACTCCTCACAGAGGAACTCTTGTACTCCATCTCCCGAAGAGCTAGGGATGCGCTGTCGCACGAGATCAAGGACCGCTGCAGACCGAAGGACCGGATTTGATGCGGAGACGCGTTTGTACCTGTGAGAAAGAAGGTTTTACATTAGCAGAATAATTACAATGCAAAAAATAATGACAAATTTAAACGGTAAAATAAACACGTACTTTTTGGGGTTATATATTTGCAAATCAATCAAATAGGTACGTTTTTATAAGCCAAAAGTCTTAAAATAACAATAATATGTACATGTGTAAAAAGAGAGAAAGAATAATAGGGAATCAAAAAATTAACAATACAAAAACAAATACAAGTTAAATTTGTACACAGCTCAAAATTAGAACAAATTTTTCTACCTCTGTCATAAGAATATTTAATTTAATTTTCTAAACAAGCCTAAAACTACAAGTTTCCGGCGACTACTCTTCAAT
Source organism: Fissipunctia ypsillon (assembly GCA_947568875.1). NCBI lineage: Eukaryota > Metazoa > Arthropoda > Insecta > Lepidoptera > Noctuidae > Fissipunctia > Fissipunctia ypsillon. Next base: position 15,358,307 of record OX387660.1, on the reverse strand, counting down.
TAAGCATTCAAGTGTCAATCACCTTATTACAGAAAAAGGTGGTCCTTTTTTTCAATCGTGGCCAAAATTGGCGGTCCTTCTGTCGGCCTTTAAAAAGATACCGCCCTAATTATTTTGGTCTTGTGTTAGAAAAAAATTACATAGATAATTAGTTTATGAGTATACACAATGTAAGATGGTCGTATACCGCAATTATGTAGTGACCCGACGCAAACAAATGTAGCCAGTTAATTATTATTTGTTGTTTTACAATAATAGGGTAGTGATGTGCCGCGGTATGATATGTCGATGTTTGTATAGAATTAACGTTTTTTGCTTTACACAAATCGACATCGACATATTTTACATTTTCTAAGCAATTTATCTCAGAATTGTATATGATTTCATTCAGTTCACTGTCGGTAATTACATGATAGATGATTCTCTGAAATAACAAACTGTATTTTAAGTTAAATTTAGTTACAATGATCAATACAGCTGTTGTTTGTTGAAGGTTAAATTAAAACGATTATTGTTTACAGAAAATTACCACCTCAAAATTCAGTCTTCCAAGCGCAACGCAATTATTATTTGCTCAACATTATTTAAGCATCATTCGCAGTTTCGACCAATACAAATAAATTGCATTTTATCGATAGTCGATAGTCCGTGTAATGTGGGAGTACAGCGCAATTAGCGAGGGTCACTGCGAAGCGGCTTACGTCCCACCTACAAATTAAGTCTATTAAGTCAAACTTTTAAGTCCCCCAGCATGCGATATCTTCCTTTCTTGTGCCCCAGAGTTTGGGGCTTATTCGTTAAGTACTAGCCTTTTGTGCCCTTTCTACTCTTTGTTTGATATTGTGTAAGGATTTTTGGTGTTTGTGCAGTTTGATAAAGATCTGATGTTAATGAAGTAGAGAGTGTGCCTTAATTGTTAGCGAGAGTACTTACATTTAATTAAGAGGTCTCATGCAAGTAAAGATGGGAAATTGACCCTCAAAAATTCTACTATCTGAAATCCTGAATAATCTGTCGGCTGGTGTTGGTGATACATGAATGATGGCTGTTTCAATGGGAGCTAAACTGAGGGCACTAATCAGCAGTATTATTCTCGACATCACTAAACTTGTAAATATGCGATAATTTACTGTAAAAACAAGTGACTCCTCTTTCAAATTGTACTGTCACTTGAGTGACAGTCGAAGGAGACTTTTCAGAATAGCACTATAAAACCATAAGTTCATACAATATTTTTAAAGTGCTTTAATTTGATAAAATATAAAGAAATATTGTCCCTGAGCCTGTAGGTACTGCATGTCATGGCGGCAGCAGGCACAAAGGTCCCAGCAGTTGTGCAGTGCGTGAGTGCAACTTATTACTGATATAATTCCACTATTGTTTGCCGGCGGCTCCGGCGCTCCATATGGCGTAACGTGTTTTTTTTTGTATATTTTTCCTCCAATTTTGTCGATAGTTCGAAGCTTCGAACTCCTTTTGAGCAACTCCTTAGTTTCGCGTGACTGACAGGCGGAAGACGATGTTTTATGATATTAATTAGATATCGGTTAAATGTGGGGAGGAATTGATGGGAAATAAAAGTTTATTAGTATTGTTTTGATGGTAAAACTTAGGCTGGTGGTTACAGATATTTAGAGGATCCGTTTATAATGAATATATACTTGGTTTATTACAATTTCATGAAGTGAATGATTGAAGAATTTTTTGGTCCGTATTTTAAGAGTTTAAAGTGAAAGCGCCAGGGTAGCCTGCGAAATTCAAATTTTCTTACGTTTTTTGCAATTTGCAGGTCTGTATTAAGTTGTATGTTGATTAAAATATTATTCGCGATCGTAAAAAATATATATTTACACAATTATAATCATTAAAATCACCAATACAACTCTTTAAGACCAAGTACTACCTACTATTGAATGACTATTTCATGAAATATTAACATTTCAGGATTATACAACTTAAGGAATTGTATTAGGGCAAAACTTGGGTAATCGGTGATAGTTTTGTTTTTTACTTGTAAAATTCGATTCATTGATCAGACTATTTTTTAAATTTACTGTGATATAGTAAACAAAATAAGTTTTGCTAACTTATATCAAAAAATGTGGCAAATACTATAATGATTGAAAAATGTACATTTATCAAGTCAGTAGTAACTTGGTAATAAAACACAATTATCTATCACCGAATAGCTGCATATCACGAATTAGCCAAGTTTTGCCCTACTGATTGTAATGATTATAATTATCGTAAATACATATTTGTTATGCTCGCGAATCACACTTTAATCAACATGCACCAGACACTGAGCTGCAAGTTGCAAAAATCGTAAGAAAATTTGAATTTCGCGGGCACCTTGGGGGACAAAATGATTTGATCATGTTCTAAAACGATGTCTACCAGATTGGGTATGCTTCAAAAGCATAATAACCTACTTACACAAAAACCACAGTCACCTACTGCAAAATATGACCTTCACAATACATAATTGTTGTGCAACACAACAATAAATTAGGTAAAAAAAAAAACATGACAATCGTGATATCAGCGCCGAGTCCCGTGGGAAGAAATGAGTTTATCTACTAATTGCGATATCGCGGTCGCGCTGCCAGCCACTATCATATATATGAAAATTACACGATGATAATAATAGAAACTGTTCACAATATTATATATATTATTTTAATTGTTTATGCTCGCGGTTTTCGTAGTGCGACGTCGAATAATAACAAATTGGGCCGAGCTCAGGACACGCGCGATCGAATTATGTTTTCATATTAGTTTTTTAATTAATTGGTAACTTGTAATTTTGTATTTTGTAAATGTATTTATTGTTGTTTGTTTCCGATATAACCGCATTGTTTGTATTTGTAAATGTGATGGTTATCGGGAAATAAAGCTGTTTTATTAATTAACTTGGTTAAAAATAGAAGATTCAACCGTCAACTGTACTTATTATATTTAGTAGCAGAACATAGAACTACACCTTTATTACTAAAAAATCGTCAGAATTCGGAATACCTATTATATTGACCCCTATGGGACTGTGGTTTCACCCTGACGATTATGGTGGATTGTCTACGAAAAGGCACGAATCATTGATGAAGGGACTCCCCCTCTACTAACGTATCAATGAGAATACGACGGCTTTCTCTAAGCGAGCTGAGTTGTGAATCTGAGCAACAGGTTGGGGAAATAACTGGTCCTACGAGACACATTGATAGATTCTCCTAATGTTGTCTGCAAGAGATCGTTGGCTTTAATATTATAATAAAGAGTTCAAAGCGTAAAACATCGCTCAGCTATACTTAAGCAACTTGTGACATTCATATGTATTCTTAGTGGCCAAGTTGAGGTACTTAAATGCTAAAAAACATTTACTTATTTATTAAAATCGCACTTATAACCATCATTATTGGTGTATGTACCAAATATGATAGTGTGGTAACTAATTTACAAATCTATACCACTGAATATAATAGTACAAGTTTCTATACTGTCTGCCTCGTTGGTCAAGTGGTCGCAAGCGCTACTGCTGAGCATGAGGTCCTGGGTTCGATTCCCAGTTCGGGCAAAGTGTAATCGGGTTTTTCTATCTGGAATTTCTCAGTAGCAGCCCGGAGTCTGGATTTGTGATAGGCTCGCCCCCTATTACATGGGACTTAAATATAACTGGCGAAATGTGGGTGTACTACTCGTATATAGGTACACCTTTGCCTAACCCTTCGAGGAAACAAGGCGTGATGTTATGTTATGTTAAGTGTCTATACTAACATAATTAATTATTTAGGTATAATTTATTTATATGAATACATCAATACAAATAAATAAAATTGTAGTATCTGTTTGTAATGACAAACTAACAGCTTTTTACTAAATGCATATGAAATTATATTTTTACTTATAACGAAAAAAACAATATTTCAATTTTTTGTCTGTCTGTCTGTTTGTTGCGGCTAATCTCCGAAACGGCTGAACTGATTTTGACGGGACTTTCACTGGCATATAGCTGATATTATAAGGAGTAACTTAGGCTACTTTTATTTAAAAAAAAAAAAACTTAAAACCTATGAAATTTTTGAACAAAAAACGATTCAAATAGGGAAGTATTGACATCCACGCGGGCGAAGCCGAGGGCAACAGTATAAAGGACTATAAAATTAACATATTCAGTTCTGAACAAATTCAACCTATTCCAAGAGAACGGCGACGCGTACACTGCTAGTGCAGCTACGACACTATGTCGTGATGATAACTTATTAATTACGATAATGATGTAATATTACAATCAAGTATTTTATACACCGCGAGGTACACAAAGGCGACGCTGACAGGACCTGCATCTCAGGTTTAGTCTGTCATTTATCTCACGCAATGGACAAGCCTCTGAGCCTGATTCTAGTCTGTCGCCTCTGAGTGCATTGTGTCTTACACGTTTCACAGTTGACTACCATGTATATACCCAACTGTTTTAAGTATTGATAAAGGTGTATACTTACTAGTTTTAGAGCGGGGCTCACGGGGTCCATCTACGGTGACTTTGATGGCTTTTTGGTACGTAGTTACTTGAGGTGGGTTCGTTGATATCGTGATTGTTAACGAGAAGCTCTTCCCTGGAACAAAATAAACATTATAATTATATGTACACACCGACTGTACCTACGTATCTTTAACTTGTGACATCCAGGCCTAATATGGACTAAAACATTAGAAAATGCAAAGGTTTTGCTTTTAATTTTTAAGGCAATTATTACGTATAAGGTAATCAGACCACGATAAATCTTGATCTAGTAAAAATATGTATGTAGAAGGAGTCTTATTTAATTATTTGATTGGAGGTTAGTCCTTCGGTAAACATTCAACCAAATTCTTTGTGGTCTTTTAATAAACGATATAATTTTAGGGTTGGGCCTGGACTATAGATCCTCTATAATTATGTATTTTATTATCATTAGTCCAACACAATTGCTTCAATGTAGGTATGTTATAATAAAGTAAATCATAGCACCGAATTTACAAACCACTAATTTACACATTCAAATACAATCATCCATTGTAGAGCTCCAACTAGGTTCAATCAAATTAATCAACTTATTAGTTGAAATATTCAGTACTAGTTTTTCCCGCGGCTTCGCCCGCGTGGATGGCCGGTTCACCGGGATAAAAGTATCCTATGTGTCAATCCAGGCTATAAATGATAAATGATTTTATTTCTGTAAGTAGGTTTATACAAACACTTTTACACGTCAAACAATTTTTTTTTAAAACTAGATGAGGCCGGCGTTTCCTATCTGACTACTCTGAGAAGAAAGGCCGAAACAAACTCAGAGGTCACAGTCTCTTTCAAAGTCCAGACATAATTTTGGTCAGATCATGTGAAGACCATGTAGATTGGTGTCTGAAATGGTCTTTTGAGGAAAGAACCACACAGATTGAGTGGACCTGTCCAGTCAGTGCAAGCATCTGTCAGTAATCGTACAGCTCAATATAAAAGTTAAGGAGCTCAACGATTCGACGAACAATACCAAAGAAAGGACATTTGGGTAGGCCGCATAATTTACTCAAACTGGCAGACTATGATTAAAGCTGAGAGAAAAGTATAAGTAAGCTGTGTGCAAAATTTCTCCCAAATCCGTTCAGCAATTTTTGCGTGATTTAGTAACAAACATCCAAACATCTTCACAAATTTTCACATTTATTATATTAGTAGGATAATTCATAACCATGTTAAGTAGAGTAAACGTCGCTATAACTAACAGTAGGACAATAGTGTGTATTCTGTAGATTGGCACTTCTATTCGAAACACACAAAATACAGGGTTATTTTAAACTTGCTAGCTAAAATTCGCAGACGCTATGGGTATCGATATCCAAACAATAAATAAATTGATTTGATGAATTTTTTGTGGGGTCATCGAACACAGTTATTGTAGTCACTTGAAATATCAGTTCAGTAAATCTATCTTTTTTGTGTAAACTTCACAGACGTGATGGGTAGGTGTCTAAACTCGATAAAACATAACAAAACAGTTTTTTTGCACTCCTACTTCAAGTAACAACACTAATAGCGGTCGTCAACCTCAAATTTTTATTTTATTGTGTTTAGACACCCATCGCGTCTACGAAGTTTAGCTAGCTCATTTAAAATAACCCTGTATAAGCAACAACATAAGAAAGAGATATCGGAAGATAACTTATTACAGAACTTCACTCAAGATTCATAACATAAACTACATAGTTTCAACGAATCATTTGGTTTTAAGCCATTTGGCGTATTAAAACTAGTTTTAATAAGTAATGCTTGAGTTTTGAGCGAGGTTCTGTGTTAGATACGGGCCTTAGAGCTGTCTTAGTTTCAAATAATCGATAGAATAAATTATTTGATGTCGGAGTCCATAACAATGTCTTTGACTTTCCAGTCAGTTTTTTTCTGAACAGCAAAACTTCAGAATTTCTCTAAAGATCTCCAACGCTAGAGGCAAGTTTTAAATTTCAACTAACTTGACAGCTCTTATTAACTTCTTCTGTACTTACATTTCATTACCCGTGTGATGTAGAGTCAAGTTTTGTCTATATCTATACAGATAAATGAAATTGAAGTGCCTGTTTGTAATGTCAAAATAACAGCTTTTTACTATATAGGTATATATAGGTATTTGAAAGTATAAACAGTACTTATAACAAAAAAACAATTTTTAAGATCTTTTTCTGTCTGGCGGTCTGTCTGTTTGCTCCGGCTAATCTCCGAAAATAATGGACCGATTTTGACGGGACTTTCACTGGAAGATAGCTGATGTTATAAAAAGTAACTTAGGGTACTTTTATTTTAGAAAAATTATTATGGTTCCGCGTAAAAAAAATAAAACCCATGAAAATATGAACAAATAGTGTAGACGGGCGATGCAATGCCCGCCCGCGCTATTTCTACTATATTTACAATACTTTCGGGACTTAGGGAGTTTTATTAAAATTTGGTGTTATTTTAGTATATTGTGTATTTTACGACTTCCAGGCGAACGAAGTCGCGGGGCACAGCTAATATAGTATATATAGGTAGCTGTACTACACCCTACAGTCCACACTAGTACACACACACACACTCACGTGTGGTGGTGTGGGGATGTAGGTACTAATGCGGATAGCGTATGGTGGAAAATGGCGAGCTTTTTGGGCGTCCGATTTGCGGTCAGCAGTAATGAATGCACCGATAAATACCGAATAAAATTACAGTTAAAATGAGTGGATTAACATGTCTAATGCAGATAATTCGTGTGTAGAGCATTCGATTCGGCATAAATGACTGATTCCAACGTGCCCAGCCTGCGAGATTAGGTGCGTTTTAATTCTCGTTTTTGTTTGTTTTCGACGTAGTTTGAATAAAATGTGGGGCAAGGACGCTCAGTTAGATTGTTGAGCAGGAATTATTATTATGTATAACTAGCAGCGCCTCACGGTTTCACCCGCATAAGTCTCGATCCCGTGGGGATATCGGGATAAAAATTATCCTATGGGTTAATCCAGGTTATAAACTATATTTTTGCCAAATTTTATCTAAATCCGTTCAGAAGTTTTTGCGTGAAAGAGTAACTAACATCCATCCATCCTTCCATCCTCACAAATGTTCGCGTTTATAATATTAGTAGAATACATTCCTTAGAAAGCTAAATGCAAACATCTGTAGCCGATATCAAAGGTCAAAAGAATATTGAAGAATACTCTTCATTATGTGTACCTACATAATGGTGTGCCATACAAATTACAGATATAAGAAGGACTCATGGCTGAGTAATAACAGCCGCATGGGTCGATTGATCAGGTTAAGCTACGTTTGCCGCGGTCGGTCCGTGGGTGGGTAAAATCTTTACATACCGAGACTCCTCCGTGCCTCGGAAAGCACGTTAAGCCGTTGGTCCCGGCTGTCATTCGTGGATCTTTGACAGTCGTTACGGCTCGTCAGAAGCCCGAAAGTCTGACAACCAGTCTTAGCAAGGCGTATCGTATTACCCAGTAACTGGGTTGTGGAGGTCAGATAGGCAGTCGTTCTATGTAAAATACTGGTATTCAGCTGCATCTGGTTAGACTGGAAGCCGACACCAAGACAAATTACAGGTATAAATGTAGAAATTTTACACAGGGTGTCACAATCGGCGATCTTATCGGTAATAGCGGTTTTTAAGAAAACCAGAAGAGAAAAAAAAAAGAGCGAAGAGCGAGAAAATCAGTGGAAACGTAGCAGCACAGAGTTGTAGTTTCTTTCTCGTTTTAGTTTGAGTATGTTAGTTCGTTACACATTTATCAAAACGTCAGAGATGATAACCAAAAATACTAAGGATATTACGATAGGCATTAAAATAATGTGTTCTAATTATTAATGATAGGCATTGAATTATTAATTCCCACAATTCATGCTTCTTTATGATAAGGGAATTCAGTTTACTGCTTCCTGTTTTGGTGACAAGTTAAGACATGTTTTACATCATGTGCGTTGTAATGGGCTTAGAAATGAGATATTATAATCAGGCTATAAAGTTCCCACTGCTGGGACACAGGCCTCCTCTCTTCGAGAAAGAGTGGGCTGGGCCCTGGGCCACGTGGGCCCAGTGCGGGTTGGTAGATGTCACATGTCTTGGAATTTTTGGTTACATGCCGGGTTCCTCATGATGTTTTCCTTCACCGTTTTGAGAGCAGTGGTGGTGAAATTATTTACACAAAGTAAAGCGCCGGCCTGGGTTCGAACCCATGATCGACTCGTAAGTCGACGCCGTTACCACTGGATAACGGCGTCGACTTACGAGTTTTAGATCATGGGTTCGAACCCAGGCCGGTGCTTTACTTTGTGTAAATAATTTCACCACCACTGCTCTCATTATGAGAGAGACATAATATGTAAAAATATAATGTTTTTGTCTTGCGGACCATATAATTAACCATAGGTATATAGGTATCAACAGTATCCATATTATTTAACTCGTTCGACTGTTCGTTTAAGCTTTACTATTCGTTTATAAAAGGTTAGTTCGAAGCAAAATAGTCTCAATAGGCTGATTCATATAATTCTGTCCTTAGTACAAATTACGAATGATAAAGTTCGAATAAAATTCGCAGTTCATTGGTCGGGGAGATGAAAGTATCTTTGTATTGAAAGAATATCTTCCAACCAAGTTTTATGTAAGGATGCCACTCGAAACTTTGCAAAAGCAAAGCAGGTAGAGCAAAATTATTTTCGCAAAGACTCGCTCAATACGGAAACAAATCATCATAAAACATTGGTCGCTAAACTTTAAAGGCGTGTCTCGAACGATGTGAAATATTGCTTCTAAAGTCGCTATTAAACTTAATACACTCCGCATGATCACTCATCAACAGTTTAGGACCTAACACAATACGAGTGAAGCCGTAAAACATAACATTGTATGGGCAACGACCATCCAGAGGTGTTGAGAGAGGCTCGTGAAATATTCAATTATTGTGCCCAGGCGCAGGTGGGCGAGGGGAGCGAGGGGGGGGGGACCCGCCGCCATCTTGATTTACGATCGAGCGTAAATCCTGAGTGACATTTGTGAGTGAAGACGACTCGCAAACCGTCGCCTCTTATGTACACGACTATGACACGATTTTCAGGAAAATATTTTGCGGTCGCTTTCTATTGCTGTTCCAATAGCCCATGGTTGCATAGTTCGGGTTTGAAGCGGCAATGGAAAGCAGGTGATGGTTATGTGTCACTTCAGCGTTTAAGCATGATCATGAGTTCTCAATATTGTATGGAACGAACGCCCAGCAAGCATAAATATAAAACGTTATGTGCCTGTCGAGACATGTGAACATCTCTTGTCAAAGCTCTCACAGCTTTCGGGAAGAGCTTGAGTTATTTGAACATTTGACTTATAAGTAGTCGCTTGAAATGCGAGTTATTTGTTGGACTGGCATTCGAAAGGCTGAATTAGAATTCTAACTGCTGCATTCTGCCCTACCTTGGGATTGTAATTATACAAGGTGTAACATAATTAACGCCCAAACTCTTAAGGGGTCATTGTACTCATCATAGTTAGCAACTTTTACTATGGGACCAAACCTAAAATCGCGAAACAAAAATCAGCTGTTCCCTACATTTTGAAGAGTTATGCGAACATAAATGTTGGGAGCAGCTGATTTTTTTTGCGTTTTCAGGTTTGATCCCATAGTAAAAGTTGTTCATAATAATGAGTACAATGACCCCTTAAGAGGTTGTGCGTTAATTATTTTACACCTTGTATAGATAGGCAAAATTTCATTGCATCGAAATCCTGCATTGGTTTTCTTCCCTTCATGAACCACAATTTCCTTTAAAGCGATTCGCATTTTACGTAGAGATTTTTACGTCCTACTTTATCACCACATGAGGACACTTATGTATGTATTAATCAAAGTGTGGCTCATCTTGATCATTAAAGCAACAGCACTAACAGACTTGATATAAAATCTCGTTTCAATATAAAGTGTATCAGGCCAGCTACAAACTCCTCGTCCACAGTGCACCGGCAGCTATAAATACGATGTAACTGAACACCGTTGTGAGTGAACTACCATTAGTTGTGACGGGCTCATCACAACAGAGCATCGATAATGTGACGAGATGGGACGCGACAGGCGCGGACTGATCCAGTGGCGGTATTCGGAACATTTATATTCTTTTTGTTGGAGTATCATGGTCTTGAAAGAATTTGTGTATGATCTTGGACAATTTGATTTATGGACTTCGGCTATCAAAGAGAACAAATGCCATAAAGGTTAATGTTGCTTATGCCTTTTTTGATACAAAAATATATGAAAAAGAATTCATGATTAATGTTTATGGAAAGCAACTTACGCTTTCAGTTCAATTTGGGGGAATGAATGACTGTATCCCATTTCAACGTTCATGACTAGTTGTCAGCAGTAAACATTAAGGTTCTAAATGGTATAATGCAACTGATCCATGCAAAACACCCTGAAAAGCGCATGATTTCCAAAAGAACAAAAGTATAGCGTCAGTGCTCAACAGAACATTTAAGTAACCGAGAACAAACAGATTTAGGGTCCTCTAAATATAAAACTAAATGATTTATTGATATTGATATCAAACCAGAGGGGCAATTCTCGTAATTTTAAGAACATTCACAGTCTGAAGCCCAATTCCCGTAACTAAAAACGTTCAAAATCTAGTCGCAATCTCATCTCAGCGACAATCAAATGTCAAAAATGTAGGGAAATTATAAGTATTTTTGACATATTGAGACTGAGTTTAGACTGTGAATGTTCTTAAAATTACGCGAATTGCCCCTCTGATCTCAGTATCAATGTGTCAAAAATACATATAACCTCCCAACATTTTTGACATTGATTGTCGCTGAGATGAGATTGCGACTAGATTTTGAACATTTTTAGTTACGGGAATTGGGCTTCTGATCTAAGACTAGAACGAATTAGTTGCCAAACAACATAACTACGCAACTGAAAATAAACAGAATATTACATCACATAGTAGATATTTCGAAATCAGTAATTTGATCGTAATGCGCTATGTCGGAAGAGAGAGTCCCTCATACTTTGACAAATGGAACAGATAATTAGGGACAAGCATAAACGGCATGACCAGAATGTGACCAAATCATTTTGTGTAGCGGTCATCACTGTGTTACGGTCGGAAATTATGTATTTTTTGTTTGGCTCTGGTTTTCATCTTGAATGTCTTGAGTAACAAATACCTTAATTTTGTTGCTCTTTTTCATTAAAACCACTGCAGATGCTGATTTGTACCAACTTTTGCTGATAACAATGAGTAGGGCTTTTATTTAACTACTAAATACTATTTATTTTGTCACCAAATCGTCGAGGGTCACTATGTGAAAATCATTGCCTACACAGTTTTTTATGGGAATCAACATAAGAAACTTGATTAATTTTTGTAAAGCAGTGTCTATGAAACTAAATATTACACATACATAACACAACATGACGCCTTGTTTCCCCGAAGGGTTAGTCAGAGGTATACCTATAGTACACCCACATTTCGCCAGTTATGTTTAAGTCCCATGTAATAGGGGGTGAGCCTATTGCCGTCTACCGGGCACAAATCCAGACTCCGGGCTGCTACTGAGAAATTTCAGATAGAAAAACCCAATAACACTTTGCCCGAACTGGGAATTGAGAACCCAGGACCAGCAGCTCATGCTCAGCAGTAGCGCTTGCGACCACTAGACCGAGGCAGTCTAAATAAACTACTAAATATTTAATTTAGTTTAAAATAATAAATCAACTTCCAAAAAGTACGAAACACGTGCATATTCTGAGAAACTGCGAATTTGAAGCAAGCAGGAAAAATTTAAATATATTGTAACGCTTACAGTTCGATACCGAGAAACTAATATTGTACTAATTTTATAAGTAACAATTATGACATACAGGAACAGATCTTGTTGTGTTGCAATAGCCTGCTTTGGGGTTATTGTCAAAGGGTGCTTACATAAAGAAACAGGTTTCCGGTACAGACAGACCCGTGCGGGAAACCTGTTTCTTTATGTAAGCACCCTACGACTAGGCTCTCCTCTTTCAAAGTCTGTCATCATTTGGTGAAAAAGAAGAAGATGGCCAGTACGTACTGTAACAGCATATGTACTATCAACCAGCCAAACGTGATGATAACATCACGCCTGTAGGTATTCCCCGAAGGGTTAGGCAGAAGTGACGCGCGAACGTGACGATTTTAACTATATTCTATATGAATATGACGGCACAGCAAGGGCGCCGTCTTTTGTTTCTACAAAGTTACTGGAATCACAGAAAAGGTCGGATAAGAGTGACACTGGCTGGTGACAGTCACTCTAGCAGAGCGACGCATCGATGGTTGCATGGCGGTTGTCTTCCGATGACAGAAGAGAAGATGTCAGAGGCGCTTTCGTACCGAGTCCACGACGAACTGCACAGACTAACGAACTGTTATATTCCGGTACAATCCTGATGATATTGAAGCTCCTGAACCACTAACACGATAACTACTTCTAGTAAAGGCTATCCCACGCCCGTTAAATATTATATTTATTAGTTTTGGATGGTAATGTACCATAAATAAGATTTTCTCCATCACTTGAACTTTTTTTTTGTCGCCCCTCGGGGAAACGAGGCGTGATGTTATGATATATTATAATATGCATTTTTTAGTAGTTCAGACATGGAAATAGTTAAGTAACAACACATGTTGAAATGAATGGAAAACCCAAGGATTTCGATGGATAGACAGATAGAATACTCTTTATTATGTACACCATAAAATTACAGTGACACAATGGGCCGTCTTATCGCTAAAAAGCGATCTTATAACTTTTTCTCGCGATTAGAGAGATTAATCTTATTACTTTGAGATAGGGCTCTGTTTATCTTAAATTAAATGAGCTAATTTTGACGTTGAAATTAATGACTTTGCCTCGGCAATAATACATAGTAACTTCAGTTATTTTTGGTAAGATTACTGAAATCGATAGAGTAACTTGGGTTCTGAGCAAACAATTTTCAGGACTTGCGCTTATTTGGTTACGTGTTGTATGAAGCTGGTACCTGTCATGTATGTAGGTACACAATCTATATAGGTACAATATTATGAAGGTATATATACCTACATACCTACACATAACAGCCAGCACCATACCGACCAGTCACATCACTGATGGCGTGTTAAAATGATCTCCGTGATTTTACTGCCCCTCCATATTGTTGGTGCATGTGGGCAGTAATGGCGGCTGGCTGCTCTTGCGCACACAACACAATGGAACACTAAAGTGCCAACGTCGTTTATAGCCGCCTGTGGTTTGGAAATTAAAATCCAACTTGCTGATCCGACTTTGTCGTGGCATTCATGTGTTTGAAGGTTTAGGGAAATTGTTGGATCATGACGGTGTTCATTATTTTTGTGTCTGTTATCCACGATGCACCTACAGTACAGTTCACCAATAATTCAACAATACAATGTAGGTAGTAAGTACATATAAAGCTAGACCCAAACGTAGAGCCTATTAAAGTATCGACGCATATCATTCGGTTTTTAGACATCTTGAGCCTCGAATATTTAAAACTAGCTGTACCCCGCGACTTCGTTCGTGTGGAAGTCGTAAGATACACAATAAACTTAAATAATAGCCTCATCCCCCGACCCGCCGCATTACATCGCCCGCCCGCGCTATTACTTCGTTTTCGCTTAGCGTTCTTTTTGACTTTATTTCTTTTTGCTCGATTCCTAAGGGTCGTAGCGTGATGTTAAATAGCCACCATCCTCGAGAATTGGGCTACTTTCAAATCCGAGTTCTAATTCCAGAGTTATTATTATTGCACGGGTTTTATGTTTTTTGCGCGGAACCCTAATCATTGTTCTAAAATAAAAGTAAATACCAAAGTTGCTCCTTCTAACATCAGCTATCTGTCAATGATAGTGTCGTCAAAATCAGTCTAGCCGTTTCGGAGATTAGCTGGAACAAACAGACATACAGACAAAAATTAAAAAAAAATGTTTTTTTATTAAAGTACCGTCTAAACTTTCATATGCATTTAGCACATAACTGTTATTTTGACATTACAAACAGACACTTCAATTTTATTTATTTGTATAGATCTATAGGTACATAGATGAAAGCATGACTGACACAATTTTTTTAAAAGACTTAAAAAATTAGGTTTTTTTAGTGTTTGTTACCTCAGACCTCCGTCATTTATCAACCGATTTTATTTACTTTTTTATTTGAAACGATATGCTTTTAGATTAGTCCCATATAAGTTCAAATTCTGACGAGTGGTTTTTGAGTTAGCTTCAATAATACGTATTTTTCCACTTACGGCCGAATCCAATAACCTATTTTCAGTAAAAGACAGATCGCTATTGGTGGTAGCCAGTATAATTATATCGGTCCTAATGTAAGGCCGGTAAGATTCAATAATCTCTTAGAGATTATTGGGACGTTAAAACCATAGATAGATAGGTTTTTCTATCTCCAGTATGCCAAAACTGGTGATAGATAGGTTATTGGCTTCGGCCGTTAGTGTATGTTGATGATGTTATAATAATTTCCTGTCACTGTTATTTACATTGCAAGTAGCGGTATACTATTGTGTGGAGTAGGTACCATAACTACAAGTGAAGAAAAAGAAAAACTTTTTTGCAAAAATCAGCCGGCTACCAAAAAAAAAACACTACAAACTGAAAAACAACTTTCATTTCGGAAGTCGGTGGCAAAAAAAGAAAATTAATACACAACCAAAGACACTAACTTCCGCAATTAAAGTTATTTTTCGCTTTGTAGTGTTTTTTTTTGGAAGTGGGTTGTTTTTTTGCATTATAGTTTTTCTGTTTCTCCTATAGTTTTAAGGATTATTATTAAGAGGAATCTACTTGAAATATAAAATACTTGGACCGGCTAATATTCTATGGGTTATTTTTGAAATATTGACGTAGTTTTTAATAAAATAATATTTAAAGAGCTAATTAATGAGTGCGTTCTTTTATTCAATTTATATTCACTTGGCATATGTATAAATTGTTTATAACAATTCCATATACAACGTATTTACCCACACTTTTTCGCAGAACAAACATTTGCATAGATGACGCTTAATTCGGCGACTTGTGTCGGTTCGGGAAATTCATTCTATGTGCCAAGTCAGAGCTTTAGGGTCAGCGCAGACCAACGGAGTGGCGGCGTAGTGAGTAATTCTATAACAACTGTAAGTCGATTTTATTTACTATAGCATACGGCTGAAATTTGTATAATGTAATAAAAACACACAAAGCGTCGTAGAAGGCCTGCTCTTCGCCGCCACTCCGTTGGTGTGCGCTGACCCTTATGCTGGTAGGGTATAGCCCTGACCAGGCATGGAACGAACTACATTAAAATGAAACTAATAAATAAAACAGATAATACTCATAAATAAAATAACCTAGAATTGATAGATTTATTCGAAAGCTCGTATTTTCTCGTAATCTTAAAGTGCATGGAAATCCCCTTTTATTACTCATAAAAGAAATAAGTGGAAATTTTGAAACTACATATTATATTATTCAAAGAGGGGTTATGATTCACATTTTATTTTGCATGTTTGAATATCCATAGTACCCAGTTCTGAACGACATGAGGTATACTACTATTTAAGTACTAGGTATTTACGTAATATATTTTATTATAATTAAAACTAATGACACATTAAGTGTGTATATTTTTATACTTGGGTATGATCTACTATGATTATTTTATTAGTACCTACGCCGTATATTCGTGCAATTTAAGTAGGTAGGCTGGTACTTCCCGTAGTTTTCCTCTCGTAAACGTTTATCATTTTATATAGGTACAAGACGTGTGACGTCATTTATGTTTATTTATTTTTCCATTCTTTGAAGAAGTTCTACATTTCCATACAGTTTAAAAAATCCCTTACAAATATAAGGGTGTGATCGATTCAGAAGAAACAATAAAAACAATTTATTCCATAAAACGGAATTAATAACTAGTGGAATCGTTTTTGTAGTGATTTAGAGGAACTGTTAAATTAATTTTATAAAACCCTAGTCAAACAATCTTAACAGAAGCTATTGTATTTACTAGAGTTTTCTCGAGGGAAACCGTTTGTTGACTCACAAGTATACGATAATTTCTTTGACACATAGATATTTACACATTTCCCACGCGAAAAAAAAAACTGTTCGATCATTCGCTCAACTGTGTCAATACATTACATTATTTATTTATTAATTGTATAAGTAATAATTATGTCTTAATAACATAGCATAACTCCTGTTTTCTCCGAAGGGTTAAGCAGAGGTGTAAATTACAGTACATCCATATTTCGCCAGTTTCGTTTTTAAGTCTCATGTAATAGGGGGGGAGCCTATTGCTATCAACCGTAAACCCAGACTCCAGGCTGCTCCAGGCTGCAGGACCTCATACTCAGCAGTAGTTTGCGACCACTAGACCAACGAGGCAGTCATAATACCCAAACAATTAGCAAAAAAATTGGTATTTTTCCGATTAACCATAATTCAATTTTCACGCAAACTGTTAATAAATTGTCAGTTCATAAACACGGAGGCAAGTTAACGGCAAACACGGGTTTTCACATTCGTGATTTAGAAAATGATCGTTCCCTCACCGCAAGCGATTATTTTGTTTATGAAGGGGACTTGTGGAACGGGACCTTAATAGCGTCATCGTTTAGTTTTCTTTTATTCGATTATCTGTGCATAGCTTTGCGGAAATAGGAATTTATTTTTGGTTCATAGATAGGTACCTACTGGCTAGATGTGATGCCGGCAAGGAGGTGGAATGCAGACCGAAACCAGCTACAACTATTGTAGGATGACGACCACCATTGCGAGCTAGACCGGGAAGACCTGTGCAAGATTTGCACAAAATAGCGATGGAGAAAACGGTAGGCCCCGCAGTGGGACGGTAAAAGATGTGATGTTATCAGGACATTTACTTAAAAATAGACCAAAAAGACGACCCGTATTCAAGAACGAAAGTCAAGAAATGATCTTCTATCACAATGTGCTGAGTAATCAATGTTTGCTTATCATTTTAGAATAGGTACAGACAGGTTTACACTAACACTTGGCGACATTTAAATGACTGCCTAAATAAAAGTACGCTGTTGGATTATCAACGATAGGTAAGCTGAGCACCGAAAGTTGAAAATGGAACAACGCGCTTTTATTTAGGCAAAAGTCTAAATATTCGTCTCAGTGCACCGTAAAAGGATTTATTCATTTAGTGACTGTTAGCAAACTAATTAGTTTTTAGGGTTGAACGCGCGCGATTATTATATGAAAATAAATTATTCTACACTGGTCGGCAATTGTTTTCTGATTACAATACGAAATTAATTGTATTTTTCTTTTAAAAAACGTCCTTACTCGTATCCTAAAGTCGGGCGTTCACGCCAAGGCAGGCCTGAAACGCAGCCGTGTCATCGTCATTATCTGCCTAGCCCTTTCTAATCAGATGAATACCAGTATTTTACATGCAACGACTACCTATCTGACCACCACGCGGTTACTGTGTAATACGATACCCCTGGTAAGACTAGTGGTCAGACTTTCGGGCTTCTGCAACTACTCGCATCTCTAGCATGTGTGTGTTTTTTATTTTTTTATTTGAGATGGGTTTGCTCTTGACTCTAGTCTAGGTTAAAGGTGACAGAGACAAAGTCGACGATGGAGCGAGCTTACCCAGAAGAAGCCTGTTCACTCTCAGTTTGAAGAGATCGGGGTTGTATGCGTTCGGAAACAGACGCAAGAATAAAATAAGGAAGGTTTCATGACTGAAAGGGCACAATAGATTGCTCACATAAACATAATATATATATATTTTTTAATCTTTATTTATTTAGAGGCTTTTGGTTATCATACATAACCATGTCAGCCCCATCATAACTCATAACAAAAATATTTTTACGAACTAAGAGACAAGAGACGCTCTATTAGCTAAATAGCTGCAAACAAAACTATAAATTTTCTTAGCCTCCTCACTACAGGGCTTAGACAAAAAACATTGAACAGCACCTAAATCTAACTTACTAATTTTTAACTCTGCCAATAAGGCATCTCTTTCTCTGCGATTACGGACACATTCCACCAACAAGTGATGGACATCCTCCACAGACTCGCAGTATTGACAATTTTGACTACTCACTTATAAACATAATATAATGTGGGATGCCTAACGGGAGAAACATCTAGGTTGATAAAAAGTCCCCGGATTAAAATGATCGATTGCAAACCTTAATCAATAAGAAGCGATGTTTCTTAATCAAACTTTTTTAGTAACCATCGGTTCACCTGTAGCTACCACAAGACCACAAGTACTTAGTAACCTCCAAACAAATATAAAGATTAGTAGTTAGTACACCAATATTGTTAGCATAGTACCTACATCTATGGTATACAAGAGTTCAATACTTCTGATAGGTATAAGGCTGTGTGCACACTTATGTCAAAACTGTCTTTAGACCAAGGTGCTTAAGTACATTATTTCCATGCTTTAGACAGACTATCGCTCTATGAAAACAATGATAGCGCGAACTTGCGTTTCTTAGTAAAAGCTGAGAAAATGTGCTACAAAAACTGCTTAGATACAAGACACAACTGTTCCATGAATGAGACAAACTATTTTATTTGCCGCACAGTTGAAGTTGTCAAAATGTGCTAAAACAACTGCTTGGGCACAAGACAAAACTATTACAAAGAACTATGAAACAAAAAGACTTTTTTTCAAAAAAAAAAAAAAACTACAAAGTGAAAAATAACTTTGATTTCGGATATCAGTGTCTTTGGTTTTGTATTTTCGTTTTTGCCACAAAATTCCGAAATTAAAGTTATTTTTCACTTTGTAGTGTTTTTTTTTTGGAAATCGGTTGTTTTTTTTTTGCAAAAACGTTTTTATTCTTCACTGTTTAGTGGTGGTGCCTACCCCACACAATGTCGAGTACCACTACTTGCAATGTGACAGGAGATCATTATAACATCATCAACATACATACACCAAGTTTAATGGAAAAAAAAACGTAATATTGAGCTAACTCAAAAACCACCCATCAGAACTTGACCAAATTTTTATGGGACCAATGTAGAAGTAGATAATTTCAAATAAAAAAAAAATAAAGAAAAGAAAGAAAGAAAATACGTTTATTTGCGGCAAACATGACGCAAAAAAGAACACAAACACAAAAAGAAACAAGTCAACATTTTCACATCGGTTTATAAATGACGGAGTTCGAGATAAGAAACATTAAAAAAAACATACAACCAAATTGCGAACCTCCTCCTGTTTTGAAGTCGGTTATAAACAGTTTTCATTCAAGTGTGCGCACTGTATAACACCGCGCAATGTAAATTAATGAGACCCACAGCGAGATAATTACTGGTTCCGATAATAGGTGTGTGTATACACTGATGTGATTTAACAAACATAGAACGTGGTATGAATGAGAACAGGTCTGCCCACGCGCAGCACTAGTGTCGTCATCGTTATTACCATTCAAATCAGCGCGTCATTCCATCACATCAATTTTCCAACTTTTTTAATGACGTCATGTTTCTTTTGTATGATCGATAACTGGTTACCTACATTTCCCGAGTTTTTACGGCGTTTGAGATATGAAGGACTTACTTTAAGTTCATGGAAGGTCACGGTTTATCGTGTACGAAGGATTTCGTAATGATTATTTCTAGAACCGCTGTTAGTTAATGATAGTATAATTATTACGAACGCTGCGCTTGCGCTCATCTAGCGTTTTTCCCTATCGTGACACATCTCGTTACGCCAATCAATTAGAATCAGTGTTAGATAATAGAAATTATTATTAATGATTCACGCGATCGAAATCAAAAGAGATTTTAATTAATTCCTTTTCCTCTGTGTTGTGACTGCTTAACTTAAGATTAATAAAAGAGCCTGCCTGACACATCGATGTGAAATTAGTGCGACCTCATTAAAGGCCAGCCTTATTCATATTTTTTATTGGTTATTTGGCCTCTGACCTACAGTGATGCTATATTTGATCGCATAGAACCCGCAACCGGCTTGTGTGAATTTGTATGAACGAGGACGAAGTAAAATTGAGTATGATAAGGTTAAGATGTACGGGAATTATACCGCCTTTAGAATAAGGCGTGAGTTTGTGTAAGTATTCAGGGAAATTAATTGTTAAGAAAAGTCCGCAAGACCGATCTTGCATGGAGTTTTGCAGCCACTTTTGGGATGGCTGAGCTAAATACCAACTTGCCGCGCTTGACTCGGTGGAACTTAGAGCTAAGAGGCTCATTGGCGGCGTAAAAATTCGAGATTGTACTTCGGTGCGTATGCTCAAGAACTCCACGACCTCATTCCACCGGGCCCCTTGTACCATCGGACATCTAGACGCTCTGCAGGTTACCATCCCTACCTAGTTGATATTCCACCAATTCGCACAAAGCGTTTCCAAATGTCTTTTGTGATGCGCACAGCAAAGGAGTGGAACTCTCTGCCTGCGTCTGTGTTTCGGAACGCATACAGCCCTGGTCTCTTCAAAGTGAGAGTGAACAGGCTTCTTCTGGGTAAGCTCGCTCCATCGTCGACTTTGTCTCTGTCACTTCTGACCTAGACTAGAATCAAGAGCAAACCTATCTCAAATAAAAAGAAAAAAAAAGAAAATTACAAACACCCTACGTCAATTTGCTGAATTATAGCCATTTCATAAACAACTCCAAAGAATCAGAAGCAACTGCCAAAGAATGACGGTGTAATTTGATTTAAACGGCATTTTAAGTTGCGTAACAATTAATTTATCTGACTTTATTACCATAATAGGTTACTGGAAAGAGTTTTTTTTTCCTCATTGGCAACTGAGCCGATGTCGACTATTCTGCCAGCGTCATGTGGTGATGACAACGCAGCAAGATGATCCGTCGAACTATACACTTTGTGGTAGTTGTTATTTGTTTTATTAATGTTAGTAGCTGAAAAGACAAGTTTTGTTAGTAAACATAGATTTTTTTTTCATAAATACCTAGATCTAAGTAACACAATATTATATTTACAAAGTTATTATAATTACACACCAAACTACATTTTGATATCAATTTCATTTAAAAAAAAATTGATAAAACTTGGATGAGTTTAGGAAAAAAGTTAGTGAAGCAAGAGAGAATGGACGTTAGTAGGAAGGTGATTTTAATTTTGGAAAGCTTATGGTACAAGTCAAAGGATTGGGAATTCGAAGGACATGAGAACATCCATCAAGACCGCATTCGCACAAACTATGACGTCGATTCGAACCCTTCTGGCCCAACAACTAGGTTGACACTGACAATAAAATCAGTAATCCATTTATTAGACAGGCGGTGTGCGCAAATCATGGCGGTCGGCCGCGTTGAGCGCCAGATTAACCAATTATTATGCGCTCCTATACTAATAGTTATACGCGTAATAATATCTACCGACCGGTTACTGTTTTACTACGAACGTATTACATACTGCGACTGTGTAATGATTACTGTTTAAATGTTTGGACAGAATGAAGACTGACTATCGTCAAGATTACGTTTACAAGTTCTTATTATTGAAACATAATTGATTTATATAGGATCCATTGTTTAAGGTTAAGCTGCGCTTGCCGTGGTCGGGTTGTGGATGGGTGACCTTATTTATTTATTTAACAGTTTATGTACACACATATAAACAAACAAGAAGAAAGGAACAGAAAAAGACGTACAAAGGTGCTGCTTATTTCTAAAGAAATCTCTTCCAGCATACCTGCGATAGGAAAGTAGATAAAGAGATGTAGACAACGTGTGTAAGAGTAAAAGAGAAAACAAAATACATAAAATCACAAACGATACACTAATATGAATATAAACAAATATATATATATAAACATAAAATATGAGTACATACAAATACATACATTATTCTTCTTCATTGACCTTCAATTACGTATCGAAACCCCTCCGTGTCTCCGAAAGCACGTTAAGCCGTTGGTTCCGGCTGTCATTCGTAGGTCCTTGACAGACGTTACGGATAGTCAGAAGCCCAAAAGTCTGACAACCAGTCTTACCAAGAGGTATCGTGTTAACCAAAAACTGGGTTGTGGAGGTTACATAGGCACTCGCTCCATGTAAAATACTGGTATTCAGCTGCACCCGGTTATACTTACCAACTGTATGTGTACATTATGGATTGCAATAAAGATTTATTGAATTGAATTGAGACTGGAAGCCGACCCCAACATATTTGAGAAAAGACAAGGCAGATTTTGTTGTAAAAAAATATTCTACGCCCCTGCTGACATAGTTATCAATACGAAGGCTCATTCACACGTTTTAAACTTTATGATGTTCTTGGCCTTGAGCAATCAAGCCAGGTCAGTAGTCCATCGCGATAAGTAGATTCAGTAGGAGGTAATATGGTATCTCAAAGCAGCTATTGACCTCTGCTAGAAAGACTGGTTTAACTTGTTCAGGCAAATTTTAGTAAACAGATATCGTGCTAGTATCTTCTCATCCTCCAGGAATATAAGGACGGAAGTTAACATGCTTTAAAAAATACCTAAATAACTTAACCAAGTTCTCCTTAAATTTTTGGGAAAGACCGATATTTTAGTCCCAAACCTCTCGAAAAACCGTAATATCCACTCACGCCCCCAAGCCACTCTAGTGGCCTTGAAAGGTTAAACTGTCATTTAACTGGACTCTATTAATAGCTCGTTAATATCTCACATGGAAACACCCAATTCGATTGTACGATATTTATTTTACGTTATAAAATCACACGTTACAAGTGGTAATGTTTATTTAACTTAATCATGTGCGAAGAATGACGTTTATGGAATTTCTAACCGGTTTTTCTATAGGCAGTCGAATATTTGGAGCCTAGTTTACTCGGCTACATTCTGAGGTTACAATCTTGCAGAGTTAGGAAGCTGAACTGGCAATGGGCAGGCCGTGTCTGTCTTAGACCCGATGGTCGTTGAATGAGTCCTTGAGTGAAGACCGCGAATTGGGATGATGCCTGGGTAAAACGAAAGAAATTCTATTTAGTCCGTCAGTCAGACAATAAAAAAATATTAGACACGTATTTTTTGCTTTATCATATCAATAAAAAATGACTTAGATAAAACGCATTAAAGTTGTGGAGTGGGGCTCGCTACGGCACAACGAAGTATAAAATCTAGCAAGGCGTGACGTCATGCCACATTTTAACTCAATGTATCGCCGTAATCTTTTGAATACGTAAAAAAAGAAAAAATACGTGTCCAATATTTTTTAGTAATCTACCTGACGGACAACAAAAAAAAATGTCATCAACCCCTCCTAGCGTATGGCGAGATGGACCAACGACCTTAAAAAGGTGGCAGGAACAGAATAGATGCAAAAGGCAGTCACTGGTCATATTTGCCATCATCACGGGAGGCGAAAAGTCCTGTTTCTGATCACTTGATACGATGTGACCTAGTCTGTTAGGTATATCGGTCAATGGTACGTAGCACCCATGTCCCTATGTGGTAAAGACCCGTTCGTTGACCGATTAATCATCTGGTTGTTGCCATATTAAACTCTTCAATGAGTAGTACCATAGGTTTTCCCTTTACTTTAATCAATCTACTTCAGTTTCTCAAAAGGAAAAAACGTGACACTTGTATATTTCCTGTGCCAAATTTCCCAAATAAAATATTTTTCTTTCTTTCTTATAGGATCACTTCGTTGTCCGTCCATCCTTCCGCCGTCTGTCGGTCAAGACCCTTTTTCTCAGGAATGCGTAGAGATATAAAGTTGAAATTACTATCAAATACGTCTACGGTCCCTGGGAGCTCTAAAAAATCAAGCTTCTAAGTCAATGCAATAAAAAAATACGGGCATTTTATGCGACTTATTTTGATACTAGCAAATAAATCAAGACCATAGGGTACTTCCCGTTGATCTAGAATCATGAAATTTGACAAAAAGCAAGGTCTCACGGGACAAGTAAAGGAAAAAGTCCAAAAATTGTTAATTTGTTAAAATATTTTTTTGCGACTACAAACTTATTTGCGTGACAGTTTGATTTTTAAATTTGGAATATCAAGCGTGTCAGTAATTTTTTATTAGTCTCAGGCCGTCGCGTCATACGGTATAAACATTTTTCGTGATAGTTTTTTTTTTTTTTTTTGTAACATGCGTAGTCTATTCTATATGTACCTAGATTATTATGATTATTAGGAAAAAATAGGCACGTGTAAACGTTTTGATCTCCATACAAATTGTATGATGTAAGTATTCGACATCGTTTTTCCGGCAAAATCCAGGTACAAGCTTGGTTGATTTTGTAGGAATACCCTATTTGATAAGACGGTAGGTATTTCCAATTACTTATACTTAATCCACCATAACTTGTTGGGTTTTGCCAAGGAAATCGTTTAGTAAGAATATTTTAATTAATTATATTTGAAAGAATTAGGTGAAGCTTGGAATTATATTTTTGGCTGTAGTTAACATTCCTCTTTATTATAACTTAATGTTAGTCTATTCAAGTAATGATTACATTAGTTAAAACTTAAAATCGCATACAGACAATATAAAAATAATATAAGTAGTGCTAAGTCACTTCGAAACTCGGACGGTGACGATGTGTGAATATCTGATGATTCAATAATGTGGCTCAGTGGTATCGGCCCTGAGTTACGAGTCTCAACAAAAAAAAAATCTGCTGTTCAGTACATTTATGTTCGCATAACTCGTCAAAATGTAGGGAACAGCTGATTTTTTTTCGCGATTTCAGGTTTGGTCCCATAGTAAAAGTTGTTCATAATGATGAGTACAATGACCCCTTAAGAGGTTGTGCGTTTTGTTATGTTCATGGTCACTTGATTTTTTTCCACTTGGAAAAGGTATACTTTACCGAAAATCACTACAGATCTCATTCAAATATTACTAAATAGCTTTTGCCCGCGGATACGCCTACGTGGAGGTCGGGAATTATTCCACCGGATCGTACTACCGGTACAAAATGTATCCTATTTCCTAACCTAGGTCATGGTCGCCGAAATCAAAAGCTGCTCAGCCGTTAAGGTAATAGACAGACAGTAATTTTCGCAATTATAATATTACCAGCGACCAGCCCGTTTTGCCGTTTGCAATTATAATATTACCAGCGACCAGCCCGTTTTGCCGTTTGCAATTATAATATTACCAGCGACCAGCCCGTTTTGCCGTTTGCAATTATAATATTACCAGCGACCAGCCCGTTTTGCCGTTTGCAATTATAATATTACCAGCGACCAGCCCGTTTTGCCGTTTGCAATTATAATATTACCAGCGACCAGCCCGTTTTGTCGGTTGCAATTTACTGATGTGGCGACATGTGAAAACATAGAGATTTCAGTTTTATGTAGCTAAGTTAAACACTAATGTATCTGTACGCTTAAACCTTCTGGAATAAAATCTCTGAAAACCGCATCAAAGTTCAATTAGCGGCCACACAGACAGAGACGAAAACCGACTTTACTGTTAATAGAAGTATGGATTGTTTAAAACATGCTGAAGCACTCACCCCTCCCACTCCTGCCGACGAACCTCAAGTCATTGAACTTGGCAACCCTATTCTTCATGACAGCTGAGTTGTTCCTCAGCTCCGCCGAGCAGTTCTCGTCGTTGCCAGCCCTGACAGTGACCAGGGTACCGTCGAGGACCTCCCCCAGTGCTACCACCTTGAAGCCGCCAGGTAGTGTCTTGTTGGATCGCCAGTGTTGTGGCAGCATTGAACACATGTAGTCTGGACTGCCCGTTCTTACTGTCGACAAAGGGATTTTGATTAGAAAGATGTCAATCAATCTGCTTAGCCTTTTCCCAACTATGTTGGGGTCGGCTTCCAGTCTAACCGGATGCAGCTGAATACTAGTATTTCACATAGAGCGCGTGCCTATCTGACCTTTATAACCCAATTACTGGGCAACATGATATCCTTTTGATATACGTGGATGTCAGACTTTTTGGATTCTGACTACTCGTAACGACTATCAAAGATCTACGAATAAAAGCCGGGACCCACGGCTTAACGTGCTATCCGAGGTCTCGATTTCGGGGTCTCGATAATGTACTGGACTGTCACTCATCCACGAACCGACCGCGACAAGCATATAACTTAAAACCTTCGATCGTCCCGTGCGGCTGTTATTATTTAGCCACGAGCCCCTCTTTTTGATTAAAAATGTATGAAATAATTAGAAAGATGTGTGCGTCACAAATCATCGTCAGCCAAATGGGTGCTGGACATAGGGCCTGTATAAAAGTCCATGTACTGAGCTCGATCTTGGCCACTCTTATCTTAATATAGTCGTGGAATGGTAGAAACTAGCATTGATTGAGATTGTGTAGGTACACAATAAGAGAAACGACGTAAAGAAAATTAACCATTCATCGAATTTACATTGCGGTACATGATCTAATTTTCTATAATTAACCTAGTCGTACATGATCGTGATATATCTGCATTACATAAATAATATAACTAACAGAGACGTAGGTATTTAACGTATTAGCTAGTTAATGAGTGTTCCATACATTGTAAGTACTAAAATCTAACCTACGTCACTTGATCTCGTTGAATAACAAGGGATTTCTAGTGCATTTAAATAACATGTACGTCACCAATTAAGCGTATTGACGTAGCATTGTGCATAGTGACGGTATGGAAATGCAAGCACAATTCGACTCCATCTGAAAGACGTATAAAGACTCCCGCAGCCTGG
Source organism: Fissipunctia ypsillon (assembly GCA_947568875.1). NCBI lineage: Eukaryota > Metazoa > Arthropoda > Insecta > Lepidoptera > Noctuidae > Fissipunctia > Fissipunctia ypsillon. Next base: position 15,331,058 of record OX387660.1, on the reverse strand, counting down.
CGCGACACACCCCTAGTACCTACCACGATTTCTATGAAAACTTCATGGAAATTGTTCTACCAAAATCGCGTCGCACCTGTCTGCGGGAGCCTTAATGCATTTAGCTTTAAAAATACAGTTTCCGAACGTAACTGACTTTGTTGGTCACACGTCGGTTACAGCGAAATGATAAATACCGGATAAACAACTAGGTAATAAGCCAGAATTCATATAAACTGAGTTATCACACGGCTAGCCGACGGCTAATAAATTGTAACGCTTCTGTTATAAAAATACTAGATTGAACGAGGAAAACCGTTATTTAAAACAAGTTAACAACTACTTAAATGTAATGACTGCGTAAAAGCGGGGCTGAGTTTTAATATTGTATAATTTACAATGCGGTTTTAATCTTTAAACTTTAGTCTATGGATATTTTTTGTACAGTCATAATGTTGAAAGGAATGAGGCGTCTTCCTAATACAACGCGACTCCGCGAACATCGCAAGTTCGCGCGAACTTTAGTCGTACGAATCCGCGATCAAACATACTGATGTCAAATAGGTGTCCTAATTGAATTGGTGCGATAATCGCGTCACGTCGTCGGTCGGGGAGCAGGGTAAGGGGCAGGGCAGGACCTGACTGAGGCGTCGTTAATTCGCGTGATGATCGCGTATTCGCGTTCTATTAGGACATCTTGTTTTTAATATCGTGCGACCACGCGATAGTCGCATCGCTTACTCGCGATGTTTGCGTAGTCGCGTTGTATTAGGACGACGCCTAATGATAGTTAGACAGTGTGCACACCACTGTCAAAACAGTTTCTTCTAAACAAAACCGTTTTGTTAGCTGCCTCGTTGGTCTAGTGGTTGCAAGTGCTACTGCTGAGCATGAGGTCTCGGGTTTCATTCCCAGGTCGGACAAAGTGTTATTGGGTTTTTTTTTTAGGAACTTCTCAGTAGCAGCCCAGAGTCTGGATTTATGCCCGGTTGATGGCAGTAAAGGTTCACCCACTATTACATAGGATTTAAACATAACTGGCGAAATGTGAGTGTACTTACTATGGATACACCTCTGCCTAAGCCTTCGGGGAAACAAGCGTGATGTTATGATAAAACCGTTTTGTATCGAGTGTGCGCGTAATCAATGTTTACGTAGAGCGATAGTCTGTCTATAGAAAGTCTTGTCTTAGTCTGCACATAGCCTTAGCTGATTTCGATGATGATTTGACGTTTCCAATCGATTCGTAACGTTTTCGAATCGAGTAAATAGGTATAATTACAATGTAATTACGACGTATCTCGCATGTCAGGAGCGTCAGTAATGTATCATAATTTCAACATGAAAATGTGCCGAACATGTTGATTAGTGCGAATTTGCTATAATCACCCCTCTGTGCCAAACCAAGTATTGGTGATCTTTAATAAACCTTTACCTATTATCAATTTATAATTTAATTAATTTATTTGCGCCACCCGTTTCGGGTGGCGCAACAGATAACAGGTGGGTATTCTCGACCTTTTTACATAATCTAAGGAGAGGCGTAATGTAAGAGTAAATTGTCTATTAAGGCTTTGCGCAGACTGAAACAAGTTTAAACCGCCTTTATTCAGGCTATCGCTTTGTCAAAACAATGATGGCATGAAACATTGCAAAATAAAAATAGCCTCATAGACAAAGTGACCTGAAATCTACTGAAAATACCTACTTATTTGATTCTAAATAAAAGTGTCCCTGTCCTCAACCTCATGCCTCCTAAGGCTGCCTGTCCACTGGACCGGAAAAGAGACGAGAGGAGCGGAGCTGTACCAATATTAACCAATAGAATCTAAATTCCGCTCCAGAATTTAGATTCTATTGGTTAATATTGGTACAGCTCCGCTCTTCTCCTCTCTTCTCCGTTCCAGTGGACAGGCAGCCTAATGCTAGGGATTGACACTATTGACAACTTACCCACCTAAGTTTTCACGGTATGATTTTCATAGAATAGACCGGCTGTTCTGACTATAATATAAAAGAAACTCATCTACATTCTAAACCAACATTAATCATATAACGTCAACTCGATCCTCATATTAGGATGCGGTCACACCGTTCGCTTCACGGACTATCTCGAAAAATCACCGTGTAACGGCTCGGGGAATCATAAAAACATTAATAGTGTAAATGCGGTTTCACTATTTACGGTAGCTGATAGTATATAGGAATTATGGAGCCGCAAACTGCGGGTTAGGTGCGGTCGAAGAGCTGTGAAGGGTTACTCGCGGGATTGCGCTTGCGTTCCGATAATTTGACTTGTTTTTAACCCTTGAAATTGTGAAGATGAGCACTGTCTCCTTGTTGGTTAAATGTTTCATGAAGAAAAGGGCGTACATGTTCAGTTTTTAGCCCTGTTGGCTATTGGGACTACTCATTAGAGATTAGACTGAAAACTTCAACAAATTCTGGTTAACTTATCTGGCAGATTGTAAAGAAATTTTGTTCGTTTTTCGAAATTAGTGCCTTTCCAGTCAGTATTATTATTTTGTGATGATTCTAACGGTCTTAGCGAAAATCTCATTATATATCACCTTTACAAATTATGCTGTTTTTCAAACAACAAAACAGCAAGACGCGAATAGAAAAAAATACCGGATTCCTAATCAAATTAAGTTGTTAACATTAAACTACAAATAAAAACCGGAATGCTACGTAATATCGAAACTACCGTACATAACTAATTAAGAATCACTTTGCCACAATTAAATTACTAGTTTTCACGAATGAGAACAATTAAATAAAAGTATCGTGTTCAGTTATTCCATTTAAAATTAATTAAAAAAATATTGTCATACGATACGATACCTACTTGTATCCGTCAATATAATGTGCGGAAAAGATAGCGGTATTATTATTATTTTATTTAATTGCAATAATAATTATGTTTTCCGTTTCGAGTTTAGAACGTTAAAATTTATCAACTAAATTAGATTAATACCCCATAGCCAACACGCAGTAATTGCTCAAAAATAATAATAACTGAATATAAAGAATAACAGAGGCGTATTTTGCAAAACATGATGATCAAATTCGGTTGAAGGGACGCGGTGAAATATAAACACATAATCATCAATACTAATGCATACTTTAATATATATAAACTGTCGAAAAATTGTGAACTGCATCAAACCATTTACAATTTAACGCATTCTTTTTCGATACTTTTTAATCTATCCATGGAAACCAACAAATTGTGAACTGGTATCAAACTTGCTTGCGACGTAACGCTCCTTGCACTAATAATAGCCTAGCTGCGAGCAACTTGGAAGTAGCGCTCGCCGGCCGCTGTCGCGGCACCGCTCGCTTCGCTCGCTCGGCTCGCGCGCGGTTTGTCACAGTTCTAACCTAACCTAGCCCATTTCACCCAGTTCACAATGTTTCTACAGTTTATAATCTAACGGAAATAATACCGATACGGTTAATGTTAAAAAAACTAATGGTTCTCACAATCTTACGGTGACACACATATACACAGGGTGGTCTAAATAGTGACATCCAAAAGAAAAATCTGAATTCCTCCTAACCAGGGGTATTCGAAAATACCCCATGTATTTCCGCGATTTTTTGTAGTTTTCGAGTTAATCGAACTAAATATTACGTTAATTATCCTGGTATTAATTATGCGTTAGTTGACTGCTATAGGCTGATGGGGATACAGTAGTTATTATGAATTGTGTATCGGAGTACAATCTTATGAATGTAAAATGTGTGTTTCTTAAGTCAGTGTTGTTATAAGTTGGAATTTAGATTATCTGTAGTACCTAGTAAGTAATAATATTTGTGGATAAATTAAGGAAATCCAAAGAGCAATTGTACTAAAATGTTTTGTTTGAGTTTTCGGATATACCAAGCGAATAGCTTGGTGAACGAATCCGGGTCAACAGAATGGATAACTGATGGAAAATACCGACACATTATAAACACCATAACACAACATCACGCCTGTAATCCCCGAAGGGTTAGGCAGAGGTATACCCACATTTCACCAGTTAAGTTTAAATCCGATGTAATAGGGGGCGACATTAAATTCACAAGCTAATTCTAACGACGAGGGATAACTGCCTTTTACGTCTGGTATATAAAAAAAAACCAGGAGTAAATAAACTCTCTCGGCAGATATCGATGTATTGGTAATTAATAGAAAATACGTGGGAAATACGTATGAGATAAAGCCGGCTTTAGACATTCTTGACATGTCAATAAGACTGGAAAAACAAGTTGTTGTATACTACTGTATAGAAATCTTTTGATAATACTGTAGTATTCAGGTGACAGCAGTGGTGGCTCAGCGGTAACGGTCCCGATGTATGAGCTGTAGGTCGTGGGTTCGAAGCCAGGCAGGCGCTTTACTTTGTGTAAATTATTTCATCACCACTGCTCTCATAATGGCGAAGGAAAACATCCACCGTGAGGAAATCGGCAGGTCCTAGAACCAAAAATTCGAAGACATGGGATATTTACCAAACTGCACTAGTCCCGCGTGGTAGATTACATCCCACTCTCTCTCGAAGAAAGGAGGTCTGAGTCCCAGCAGTGGGAACATTATAGGCTGATTATGCTGCTATACTCAGGTGCTACGCTAGACACCGCTTACAATAATTTAATTTTTCATCTCAGTATTTTCTAACTTCCTCTGCTCCCACCTTTAGTAAAGAGGTTATCTTCTTACTCGACTAACCCCCACATAGAAGTTCAGCAGAAAATAACTTTAGGTTTGGATAGACCTCTTATCTGCTCAAATAAAAACTGCGATCACTAATTCTTGTGACTTTGATATTTATTATGGAAAAGGTAAATGTTTCTACTATGGACACTATTGTTATAATGAGAGTTAACACAACAAGTTGAGCTAAAGCATCGAACCGCTTAAAAATACCTCAGTAAATATTTTATTTATTTATTTACTTTTCCAACTAGGGTCACTCGAGGCTATTGTAGCTAGGGGGCAAATGTAACTGAATGAGATGACTCGTTATTGTTTCATATGTTTCATAACGAGTTACCTCAATCAGTTACGTTTGCCGCCTGGCTGCAATAGCCCTGGGTGACCTTATATATATCGCTATCTATGTATCGCTTTGCTATATGGAAGATCCTACCCAATCCCTAACCCTAGTTAGACCAAGAGTTGAATGCAACAAATCCTTGCTCAGTACCTAATTCATCATCATTGTCTTACCGTTATCCCAAACTCGAACTCAAATAATTTATTTCAAATATACCAATTACAAGCACTTTTGAATTGTCAAGGGGTCAGTCCGAAAGATGAAGCTAGTTGCCCATTCTAAAGCGTAGTTTGTTCCTATGGAGAAGAACGGGCAAGAAACTTCACAGATACTCTTTTCAATCAAAATATTGTTACAAAATATTGGTTACATCATTCATGTTGAAATTATTTATGTATGTGAGAACAATGTAGAAGACGTCACGTTAAAAGCCTCCGTAATAAAAAGATAAAAACCAAAAATGATTAAAAAATTAAAATAGGCCGTGGCAGCTAAGAGATGATCAGTCCCTACTGACGGTGCCCGTTCACGAACATGACGCATGGATCAGCACCATTCAGCTCAACCATTTTGAAGGGAACTTGATGATCCAACACACACGCCACTACCAGCGAGACATCTGAGTGAGCATGATATACACTCAGCCGCCAGGGCACATTCAAGTCAATGACACATGTGCTATGCAATTATACAATACTAAGAGATTGAATTTATACAATGCTTCCCTACTCGTAGGGCTATCCACATTCATACTCAATACTCAGTACCTAACCAAAGTTCAAAAAATATTAAAGTCCATTGCCAGCCTATTGGACTAACTGCATTTATCCTGAACTCATTAGGCCTTATTGAATGTGTTCAATGCTGAACTGAACAGGTTCGTTACAATGAGTGCATACCGTGCGTGTGTCCCACCCTTACATCTAATTGCTCCACAGATTTCAAACGGTACTATTGCATTAGTAAATCACCATTAGAATACATGATTGGAAATGTTTGTACATATTTCATCTAGTGGAAATCGAACGGTGTGAAATAGTTTTAGGGAATACTTCACTATATTGATCACATGAATAAACAAAGGCTCGCCCCCTATTATATGGGACTTAAACATAATTGGCGAAATGTAGGTGTACTATAAGTACACCTTTTCCTAATCCCTCGGGGATTATAGGCGTGATGTTATGTAATGTTATGTGATCACATGAAACCTCATGAAACACTTAAATGTCTGTTTGATTGGCAGCCGGTACTTTGATGTCTCAATCTTTTAATTCTTTTTCTTTCAAATACTGGGCTTCTGGCTTTATTATTAGCGTTTACCTATAATTCTTGTAATGTGTGAGGGGCTTGTGGCTAAGTAATAACAGCCACACGGCTCGATCGATCAGGTTAAGCTACGCTTGCCGCGGCCAGTTCGTGGATGGGTGACCATCTTAACATATACTGAGACTCCTCCGCACCTCGGAAAGCACGTTAAGCCGTTGGTCCCGGCTGTCATTCGTGGATCTTTGACAGTCGTTACGAGTAGTCAGAAGCCTGAAAGTTTGACAACCAGTCTTACCAAGGGGTATCGTGTTACCCAGTAACTGGGTTGTGGAGGTCAGATAGGCAGTCGCTCCATGTAAAATACTGGTATTCAGCTGCATCCGGTTAGACTAGAAGCCGACCCCAAGATAGTTGGGAAACGGCTAGGCAGATTGATTTAATTCTTATAATGTGCGTTTTATTCCTGATGAAAAAAAATTTTTCTTCCTTTTTTTTTCTCACAACCTCAGTAAGGAATTCGTAGAGAAATCTTCAGTAGTGTTAAGGCAGATTCATATATTTTTTATAAAGATAAGCATACTATTCTAAGGTGATGGGCCATCAGAATAGTGTGCATGTCTGTCTTTATAATTTTAACGGTTATCGAATTTAATGACACCTTACAAGATTGATTGTTGTAATTTTGTTTGACCGAACACATCATCTTTGTTGAAACATTATACGTAATCGTTACATTTCATATTAACTAATGAAATGCTGTTCGCTGGTAAGCGCATCACTTGAGATCGGCTGGACCGATTTAGCTAATTTTGGTTTTAATAGTTCAAGTTAGGTTCTTACGGAAAGAAAAATTGGCTAAGTTGCCTGGAAAATTGGTGCATTTTCTATGGAAATTTCGTATGAATTATTGAAATTTGGGCAGACTTGTGTCTGTCGGGTCAGTTCTAGTTCAGAATAAAATTCAGACAAGACTACGTATATAGGTAATTATCTATCTGTGCCCGCGACCTCGTTCGCGTGGATGTCGTAAGATACACAATATACTAAAATAACAGCCACATTTTAATACAACTCCCTCGTCCCCCGACCCGTCGCGTTGCATCGCCCGCCCGCGCTGTTACTTCGTTTTAGCTTAGTGTTCTTCCTGACTTTTTCTTTTTGCTCGGCTCCTAAAAGTCAGGTGGTTTTGTTCATAATTTCATGGGTTTTAATTTTTTGCGTGAAACCCTAATTATTTTTCTAAAATACAAGTAACCTAAGTTACCCGCCGTAACATCACCTATCTGCCAGTGAAGGTCCCGTCAAAATCGGTTTAGCCGTTTCAGAGATTAGTCGGAACAAACAGACAGACAGACAAAAAAATTTAAAATTGCTTTTTTTATAAGTACCGTATATACCTACTTTCTTATGCATTTAGTAAAAAGTTGTTATTCTGACATTACAAACAGACACTTCAATTTTATTTATTTGTATAGATGTATTGATTATGCTTTTAATAATACTGCCAACGTATTTATTACCTCTCGTATTGAAAAACAATTAAGTATGTACCGAGGTGAAACCGTTCTGTTTGATGATAACTGACTAAATAAATACTGCACTGAACAAACCCATTGCAAGATGAGTATTTAGGTACCTATATGAGGAGTATTTACGCTTGCACTACCCTTTTCGCAAAAACCTACTGTTTTTTTGGTTTCGATAAATAGTGAAATCTTTTCCCGGATTTTTTTATTCCCTTACGAAATTTTCGTGTTTAGACGTGATTGAAATAAAAATACATTCAAACGAACATGTCTTAATATTTAAATAAATCTTTTCTTAATAATATCATTGAGTACCTTATTGAATTTTGTTTACTCTATTCCGGAATTAACTTTGCCATTTCCTACCGTTACCTACATCTCTTATTAATTATAATTAAATAGCACTCCTGACCATAACTCTTTTATCTGTTCTATGATTATAACCATAAATAAAAAAAAGATAATAGGCCTACAATTAAGAAACATGGAATTAACAAACGCGTTATTTACTCCCATTAAAATTCCAAACCACTTTGCATAACAATATTAATTGAAATTAATAATTATTATTTATTGAGTTTAATATGCTTAGATTGAGTTTTGCAAGCATTAATTTAAGTAAACCTATCACTCGAACTTTCTCTTACATTCGCGTTGATGTCTTTTACTTGAGCACAATTTAATCTATGTTGTATCAATTTTATAAAATTTAATGTTTTTGACTTTATCATAACATCATTCAGGATATTGTTGACGCTAAATATTACAACAATGCAAACTCTTATATAATTTTAATTAGGTACTTCTACATATAACATTCATTTGTTACCACCAACCGTCCTCCTAATGAAATTATTTATTTCGGCGAATCTGCAAAAAGCTACCCAAAAATGTCTAAATTGAATGGTTTCTTAGTAACCGTAACCAATATTCAAGATAAACAACATTTGACCTTAGCATCAACCGGAAAGAGCGGAGCATCTTTATCGACTTATTCATCAGGTTTTTGCTTTAAAGTTCATATATCTGTTGCATGTAGGTCAATGGAAAAAGAGTCATAATGATAATGATGGGTGATCGTCAAACTTCTTTATTCTTCAAGAAAAGTAATTAGGAATTTCTTAGTAGCAGCCCGGAGTCTGCATTTGTACCCGGTTGCTAGCAACAGGCTCGCCCCTTATAACATAGGACTTAAACATAACTGGCGAAATGTGGATGTACCATGGTAGAAGCGAACATCTATAAACCGTAAGCACTATTCTTGCTTGCAGCACTCGGCCACCATGGTGACGCTCGCTAACAGATATGGTCATCGTGTGCACGGGATTTTGTTTTCAAATTGGTCAGATGTAAATCCCTCGATTAGTATCGAGGGATTTACATCTGAAGTTTTAAACAAGATCTGCGAAGTTTTAAACAGAGGTAGTCCTCTGTTTAAAACTTCGGGGAGAACAGGCATTGTGTTATGTTATATTAACTAGTTCTGTCAAAGGTATGTTACCAAGATCAGGGTACTCCGCGAGGGTCTCGTCCACGATGTACTGCAGACACCACGGCTCCAGCTCGGCCATCTCTCGCCGCCGTCGGCCTCGGGACTCATACGGCAGATGCATCCTTCACACCATCACACTCACTCGCCGCACCGCCACGGTCAGCGTGTCCCAACTGTCCCACTGGCGCAGCAATTGACACCAAACAAAACGATACTAACAAGCTCTGATACGGGCAAGTAAGGGCTCGTTTACTTTGAACACTCGAATTCCAATACTTCCGCACTCTTCACGACCTTCGAACGTCTTCGTTCTGGCAAACGTTCAAAAAGTTTTTATATGATAACAATTACTTTGCCTTCGTTACTGCAAGAAGGTTTCTTATACGTGAGTGGTGAGTGAGTATTTCGTTTGTGTTGACACGATAATTTACTATGATTAGGAAATCTTTGGATTCTAATACTTTGTCAGTCTCTTCGTAGTGTTTAGAGTCTAATGTTATTATTATACTGAAACTTTGTATTATAAACAAATACGACCGCTGTTTCACTCACAAATTGTCCGCGTACATCGCACTTTAAATAATATATTTGTGTATTATTTCCTTAATCCAATGACGCTCATTCTATACAAGCGAGGCATTTCTTGAATTTAACTTTCGTCATTCTATATGAGTCACAACACTAGTCCGGGGTTCACTAGGAACTATTTGATACATGAATAGTTCCGGCTAAGTTCTAAGAACACCTGTAAGTCACTATCGCGCTCCGTGTTATGTCAACATCAGCTGAGAGTCGATATATTTATGATAATGTGTCGCCCGGGCCGGTCGTGTGGCGCGCAGTTTTTTGTACAGAGTGTGAGCCACGTCTGACGCGCGTCAGGTGTCGCGTGGTGCGTGAGTCAGCCGCTCGCGGAGGCTGGCGCGTGTTCGCTGCCCGCGCGACTCTCTAGTACTGAACCGCCGCCATTCTGTCACTCGCTGCCTCCATTCTCTGCGGTCAATCTGCGGTTTAGCCACGCTTCATTTGTCGGGAAAATGTGCGGTGTTCTTCTCCCGCTCGCACTTGTACACCGCTTGATCGGTGCGAGAGAGACCCGCGCAAGTTTTGTATCATTAAACATTTTTGTTTAGTTCCATTGTTGAAAGGGAAATATTATGAGCTTTTTCATTTTAAAGCGTGATTGCGTATCTCCCTCTTTCGGTTCACCAGCTGCGGTTAGAATGGAGAGAGACGTCTATAACACTACTGTTATATCTACATATCATCCTAATTTTATGAAAGTTTTGAAAAAGACTAAATAAATTTAAATAATATGTTAAAAAAAAATCGTTAATCTGTATAACGTGTCGTATTGTGAAATTCGATTACCTCCATAGTAACAATCACATTAGAAGGTAATGCCGCTCCGAATTAATGGAACTAATGAGGTTTGATAGCTGCCAAATTGTATGTAACTTAACACGTTTGTACTAATAAACTATATACTCATTAACATATTGGCTTAATTTGTTGGTTCGTTGCGTTTTGATAAGTTTAATGTTACATGTTGTGGGGGTATTTTTTTCAGTGTGCTGTTGGTCTTGAGATAGTGCGGTGGGCGTGTGCGCGGCTGGGCGGGGCGCCCCGCCTACTGTCGCGAAGACGGAGCTGCGGGCGGAAAAATTATAAACCGTGCCGCGCCGCGCCGCTGCGTCGTGTCGTTGCGTCGTGGTCGTGTCGCCGCCACAACACGCGCTTGTTGCGTCCACTTCTGTGGTGTGCGCCCGGCCTTATAGGAGCTTTGCCGATAAATTGTGTAAATTTTGAATCTAGTTTAGTTCATCTTTATTTATTTCGTTTGCATCTCAAAGCCAGTTTTAGTTTTTTAGAGTGCACTTGCACTCTAAAAAACGACAACAAAGTCAGTAGTGACCAATGATATGGATATAGTAATCGTGAGAAACCCCATGGAAATAAATAAGAACATTAACCACCAATCTAAATCCTTGAACGTGTGGTAAATAAAACCAAATTACAAAACAAACAAAATTGATAAATGATAAAATCCCGCTGTGAGTCACTTTTAGAGGTACATAATGAATATTAATTAATGCGAAAAGCAAAAACATAAGTTTAATTTGTCACCTTATAATATATTCAGACGATATACATATTCATTTGATATTTCTATTAAACCGGTGCACTTTGATTTAATCAGACATGCCTGTGAACTAAAAATAGATTGAAAAAACATTAGGAATATCTGTCTAAATTAAACAAGCCATTATGGTAATTTATAATATTAACAACGTCATTTGTAAGCACAATGATATCTACGCGACGTAAGTACATTCGTATTGTTTTTAATAATATTCTGCCTACCTAAAATTAACTAGTAGGTATGTATATAATTATGTATGTTTTCCTTATCTTTTATAGGAAATCCTCATGGTCCAGGAAAACATTTCGTGGAAACCGGCAATGTTGGAAAAACCAAGAATTCGAAGATAGGATATGTACATATTGTATTGTAACATACACCAACACTAGGACATACAATTATCCGATCTATCAGTTTGGCACAAAAGTAATGAGACACTTGGTTTACGTTTTATATTTTTTCCTTTATTCCATTTTTGTACATATATCTTACATTTTTAAATATTTTTATAAAAACATTTTATAAAAACATTTAAAAAAAACATTTAAAAATATAAAAAATAGTAGCCCACCGGTATCGGGAATAGGATCCAAGCTACCGGTGGTCAGGGCTCCTGAGAGAGGAACCTCCTGACGATACGTGCCGTATCGAGAAGTACCGCTTTCTGGATCAAGCCCTTGATCCAGCTGCCTAACGAGAGCCTCCTCAGATGTTGGTCGAGACTCTTAGCTATTAAGCCATTGGCTGATACGACTATCGGCACAATGACTGCTGTATCCACATCCCACATGTCGACAACCTCGCGAGCCAGGTCAAGATACTTAATCTGCTTATCTTTTTCAGCTTTCACGAGGTTCTCGTCGTGCGGAACTGCTATATCAATAATCATTGTGCGACGCTCTATTCGATCTATCACCACTATGTCTGGCTTATTGGCAACAATAGTCCTGTCAGTGATGATAGATCGATCCCAATACAACGTAATATTGTCATTTTCGAGAACTGGGTCGGGCACATACCTATAGTACGGTACTTCCGATTCCGCAAGGCTGTATTTCAGAGCAAGTTGCTGGTGGATAATCCTGGCTACAAGGTTATGCCTATGCAAGTAGTCTCCGTTAGCCAGACGAGAGCAGTCAGAAATAATGTGTCGGCTTGATTCCCCGGGGCGGTGGCATGCCCGACAGATGTCAACCGTGCCGTCCTTCACAATATTATATTTTTTATTATTATTACAATACAAAAAGCTTAGTCAATGATGTAATCACCATTAGCATCTTAGGCTTCTTGCCAAAGATCCGGCAAAGTTTGGATGCCTTTCGCCCCTGAACTCTGATGGCTGTGCCTCGAAAAAGTGGTTCAACTCCGCCTCTACATCCGAGATATCATAAAATTGTTTACCCCGCAAATGTTATTTCAGGGCTCTAAACCAATGATAGTCTAACGGGGCGAGGTCTGGGGAATAAGGTGGGTGGGGTATCGTCTTCCAGTCCAAGTTCTCCAACTGTTGGCGAACGGCAGATGCTATGTGAGGTCGAGCGTTATCGTGTAGTAAAACTACATTCTCGTCTTCGTCCTTGTTCCTTGATAGCAGCAGATAGTTTGGTGACCTGGGTTGAATATTTGTCAGGGTTTATAGTTTCACTGTGTAATAGTTCATAACTTCATAAAACAGCATGCCTTGCGCGTCCCAGAAACAGCAAAGCAGAACTTTTAAGCGGTTCTTTTGACTCAGCTTCGGTTGAGTTGGTGGCGTTTCTTCTCGAAACAGCCAAAAAGCACGACGTGTATCGTTCTCGTAATGAATCCATGATTCATCTCCAGTAACCAGATAGGACAAACACTCTTTACGTCGGGGTCGCAGCAAAAGTGATTGACAGATAGCGACACGGACTGCACGACTGGCGTCTGTAAGGATGTGCGGTACCCACCGAGCCAAAACTTTTCGATATCCAAGCTCATGCAAATGGTATTCCACGGCGTGGTGACTGCAGTTAAGTGCTTCCGCTAATTCACGAGTGGTAGCATCCGGATTCGACTGCAGTTCGCGGCGTAAATCGTTATCATTCATTGCGGGTGGTCGTCCTGAGCATGGCTGACTTTCAAGGCTCCTGTCTCCTGATTTGATACGGTCAAACCATCGGGACACCGTCGCATGGCTTGTACTTCCAGCGCCCAATGCAGTGCTGATATTGTCAGCCGCAGCCCGCGCACTGTGGCCTAACAAGTACTCGTATAAGTATAGTGTTCGAACTTGTCGCTCGTCCATTTTTCTTCAAACTGACTAAACCAATCGCGAGGGCGGCTTTATATACCCCCAAATCACAAGTGTTACAACATTCTAGAATATTACAATATTTTGCAACATTCTAGAATATTATCGAAAACATTTAACTTGAAAAAGGAAATGTATAGAGTTTTGTAGAGTGTCTCATTACTTTTGTGCCAACCTGATATTTTACTATCCGGATAATTCTGATACTTCCAGAACACTTTTCCGGATTTATCCGGATATTTTGGATACCACTGTAAAAAAGGTATATCAAACTAGGTAATATAAGTTTCCAATCGACATTTTCATTTTGAAAACTCTCCAACAATTGTGTAATTTCTTATGTTACTAACGAATCCTTGTTTTTAAAATAACAAAACTGGGAGCCGACCCCAGCATAGTTGCAAGGCTAGGCAGATGATGGAATGTTCAAAGGTATATCTTTATAAATATAATAAATTAAAATGTACCTACTTATCTAAAAAAAAAAAAACAGTGAAATAGAATTTCACAAGTTAGTAATATTTTATTTCATTGTTTTCATTAGATAAGTTTGTACCTATATTTGGAACTTTTTCAACACTAATATCTGTCTTCATTATGAGTGAGATCTAAAGAACGAAACTCTGGAGTTTTAAAGTTCATGACATTTAAAATAAATTATTTAATTTTAATAACAGAATATAAACGATAAGTTCTGAATGATAAAAAAAATCTTATGATTGTCTGTTCTAAAACAGTTTTATTATGCAAACATTATATTATATTTATTATATAAAATTATATAGCAACAATGCTGAAAATACACCCAAAACCAGTTCCGTTGACGTCTTACTTAAATATTTTTGCGTATCACTTACTTCTACAATCTTACTTAATAATCTAGATATAGAATAGATTTATATAGATTTGGAAGATCTTCAATTGCGGCGTCTAGTATCAGATGAAGGTGTTATAGATGAAGAGATTGGTGGAGAATATCAGTGAAGAACCAACTGTAGAAGGTAGTACGATGAATGTAGACAATGAAACACAGAAAAATGTTGAGAAAAGGTTGCGAGAAATTATCGAAGAGGATGATGGCTTTACCACCGATATTACGCAATAATTCACATAATAACAATCGTAAGGACAATGTGGGTAGTTGTGCAAAATGCGTTGGATGAAGGGCTTTAGGCAGACGAGATCTTATCCATCGAACAAAAAAAAAAAGAAGAACTACTGATCTCATTGGCTCCAGATTTTGTGACGTCTCCAAGTCCTGTTTTTGATAATAATGAATCACCTTTAAATTGTGAGTTTTCGAAACAGGAATTGGAATCTTGCTTTAAAGTTAAGAATACATCTCCCGGTATCGACAATATTACGTATTCAATGATTTTTAATTTGCCGATTATTGCTAAAAAATACTTACACGAATTATACATATAATTTAATTCTTTAAATATCAATGGTTCCCTTTCCATGGCGTGATATTTACGTAGTACCGATAGCTAAACCTAGCAGCGCCTCCGATAGCAAGCTTCGTCCAATCGCTTTGATATCTTGTCTGTGTAAAATATTTTACTCCATGATCCTGAAGCGACTGGAATGGTTTATAAAATACTATCTACTAGCACGACTGGTTTTAGAAAAGATCACTCATGTCATGATAGTCTGGCCCGCCTAGTTACCACAATATAAATAGGCTTTACCAAAAATACTCCAACTTTAGGATATAGAAGGAGCCTATAATAAAGTTCTAATTGACCCGGTTATGTACATTCTAAATTATTTAAAAGTTGGGAAATATGTTTGTTCTTATATTTGGGAATTTTTAAAGGAATGACATCTCACTATAAATGATACTAACATAGTTATTAAGTTTTATTTATTAACAAAATTGTTACTATACTTATTATGTATACTTAGGTTAAGGTATGTATCTATGGGTCTTTGTTACCTGATAATAAATGGTTATATTATTATTATTATTATTATTATAAAAGCTGACGAAAGCAACA
Organism: Fissipunctia ypsillon; assembly: GCA_947568875.1. Classification (NCBI taxonomy): domain Eukaryota; kingdom Metazoa; phylum Arthropoda; class Insecta; order Lepidoptera; family Noctuidae; genus Fissipunctia; species Fissipunctia ypsillon. The sequence goes on along the minus strand of OX387660.1, from coordinate 15,315,329 downwards.
GGCAGTATGTAACATGGACTGGTAAGGGAATTGCACAGGGTGGTCCTAAAGGATAAATAAAGGATTAATATCATTACGGCCAATATTTGTCAAAATACCTATCAATAATGTTTGTATCAGTCAATACGCTGACGATTTCGTTTTTTAATGTAATTAAAATAAATTGCAAGATAGTGTTGATAATATGCAGCGAGTTTTAGATTTTTTTGTCTCCGCTATAGACATATTGGGATCGGAATTACCGAGTAATAAATCGAAATTATGTATATTTACCAGAGTTCGTAGAACACTTTCAGTTGATGTTAAAGTAAACAATAATGCTTTAGAAGCTGTCGACTACGTTAAATATTTAGGAATGTGTCTGGACAAATGCTTAAGATGGGGGAAGCATATTAACGAAGTGTATGAAGATTCACAAAGAAAAATTCAGTTGCTCAAAGTTCCAGTAGGATCGTCATACTACATAATATGCGTAGACTTTCCATCATCATCAGTCTACAGCAGTCCACTGCTGGACATAGGCCTCTCCAAATGCACGCCATTCAGCTCGATTCTCAGCAACTCTCATACAGCTGCTAACAGTCACCCTGCGAAGATCGTCGCTCCACCTAGCCTGAGGGCGTCCTACATTACGTTTGCCGATTCGTGGTCTCCACTCAAGAACACGTCTACCCCAACGATCATCGGTTCTATGGCTAATATGGCCGGCCCATTGCCACTCCAGCTTGCTTACTCTATGAGCTATATCGACAACTTTGGTTCTCTGCCGGATCACCTCGTTCCGTAGACTTTATATGGCCGTTATTAGGAGTAGAATTGATTACGGATGTTTTTTGTACGATAACTCCGCAATTAGTCACACTTATAAATTGGACAAGTTACAAAATCTAGCTTTAAGAATAATTGGCGGTTATAATAAAACAACACTGGTACACGTCATTGAAAGTGAATTGAGTATACCTCCTCTGCAAATAAAAAGACAATTTCTTTCTTTAAAGTTTTGATTAAAGCTGCAATCCAGCACTAATGATGTTTCTACAAGTTTGGTTTCAGATCTGAGTAGTATGATTGAGAATAGGTACTGGAATGGGAAGAAGAAACCTCTACTAGTTGCTTCACACAGTACGGTGGGAGCTGACGAGATTTCATCTTCGTATCCAGCTTTAATGTTTACTTTGGAGACATGGATGTCTAAAATAGATATTAAGGATATTATTAGATGTAATTTAGTTAGTGTCACTGTTCCAAAATCAAATTATGACATTTATTCCCTAAAGTATAATACTGTCAAAGAACTACGGGAAAAATACACTGACTGGCATGTCATATACACAGATGGGTCCAGAACTTTAGATGGAGTGGGCGCAACATATTGTGATAATACTACTACCGTGAATGATTTTCACATATCCACAATCAACCATTTAGCTGGCAGAGGGGTGGGAGGATACTTGATTTTAGCAAAAAATAGCACTTTAAAGTCTTACATTTCGCAAACGGATCCCTGTATCGAAAAATGGTTTTCACACAATATTTTTGAACGGCCTATCCAAAGACACCCCACACCATGGAATAGACGAGAAAAAAAAAAGTTATCCCCATTTTACGTGTAGGGGAGGACAGATAGACAGACTGACAGGTGGACATGGTGAAACCATAAGGGTTTCTTGTTAACTACAGAACCCTAAAAAGGAACTATCCGTGTTATTCGTTTTATCCGGAGAGTAAAACTAATGGTATTCGGATAATATATTCGACGGATATCCGGATAATTTGAGACAAGTGTGAGGGTTCGAGGGTTACTGTGTTAATCTATAGATCTAGTTTTGGAAAATAAACTGCTGTTTCTTTCCGACCGACCGTTGTTGATTCGACCGTCTAACTTATGAATAGTTCCTTAGTTATTAGATAAGTTATACCATGACTAATTAACACATCGTCCAGACACAAAGGAACCACGTGACGTAATTACAAAACAGTCGCGTCATCCGCGACCCGATAACCGCAACGTTGTCGATTTTTGCGGCAGTAAGGAAGCGACCGCACCGGCCGCAACCGCCCGCCGCGGTGGGCCCGCGCAACGCGAATCGAACTGTACACTTATTGCTCTTGAACTTCAGTGGTCGCATCATGTGGCCCTTGAACTGTGTTGCTGAGTTGGTGCTGAATGTATAACTGAGTGTGAGTCTTTCAATGAACTCCCGTTTGATCTGAGATTGATCTGTTGTGTTCTTTCTGTTAAAAAACTCTTAGAAAATAACTTCTTTGATAGTTAGAAACTTAGTCGTTAGTCTGCCTCGTTGGTCAGCAAGTCTGCAGGAAGCGCTACTGCTAAGCATAAGGTCCTAGGTTCGATTTTCGGGTCGGACAAAGTGTAATTGGGTTTTTCCATCTGAACGTTCTCAGTAGCAGCCTTTTTTTTTTTTTTGTGGATGGGAAATCATCAAATGACTTCTCCCGCTCTGGGCGGAGCGGGAGGGCGTGTCAGACTTTTACTGACTAAAACCCACCCGTGTTCCTTCTGTTGCCTGTGCCAGGGCCACGGTAACTCTTTCGAACATCCCACAACCCTAGCTGGCATCGGCCCTAGCGGACCCCGTCAATAGTGCTGACATCTCTTTGAGGCGCGCGTGGAACACGACGCGCCGTCGACTCGGGCTTGGTCCTTACCGGACGGCGAGCTACCCATTGCTCGCCGTCCGCAAGCCCGCGCCTACGGTGGCCGGGAATCGGCTGTCAATTCCCGACGCCCAGGGCGTCTCCTGCGGCGACTAGGGGCGTGAGGGCGCAAAGCTTGCCTCTCCCTCACGCGTCCCGCCTCCTCCTTCACGAGCATTACTGCTTTGCAGAAGGAGGTAATGGCTTCCCATGTACTCTCGCTCCGTACCATGGCCTGAACCAGGGCTGAACGCGAGAGATCGCCGCCGCCGATCACTTCCGCGAGGACACGGTGGTGCTCCGCCCAAGCCGGGCAGACATCCACCGTATGCTCCACCATGTCCTCCGGGCGATCCACACAGTGGTGACACCCAGGCGTTTCCTCCCGCCTTATCCGGAACAGGTACCTCCCGAAGCACCCGTGTCCGGTGAGGACCTGCGTCAGGCGGAAGGTGAGGACGCCGTGGCGCCTCTCCAGCCACTCCTCAAAGAGGGGACTTATCGCCGCAATTGTGGCGTGCCCAGCGCTGGGTTGCGACAATCGGACTCTCCATGCCGCCATGAGATCCTGCCGGAGCTCTGTCCGCCGTGCCACGATTTCTCGCGGCAACGGAGTTACGCCCCGGCGTCCTGCCTCCTCGCGCCACTCCCACATGTGCGCGAGGACTTTTGCCTCTAGATCCCATGGCGGTAATCCGGCAAGGAGGTTCGCCGCCTCCCCGGAGACCGTGCGGTATCCCCGGGCTAACCGGATGGCCATGACCCTCTGGGACGCGTTCAACCGACGGACCGGTCGCCGCCTCACGGAACGCGCCCACACCGGAACTCCGTAAAGGGCCATGGACCGCACGACCCCCGCGTAGAGCCTCCGGCAGGAGGCGTTTGGACCCCCCAGATTGGGCAGGAGCCGCCCCAAGGCAGCCCCGGCCCGCTCCAGTCTAGGAGCCAAACGTCGGACTCAGTAGCAGCCTGGTGTCTGGATTTATGCCCGATTGATGCCAATAGGCTCGCCCCCTATTACCGACTTCCAAAAAAAAAAACACTACAAAGTGAAAAATAACTTTAATATCGGAAGTTGGTGTCTTTGGATCTGTATTTTAGTTTTTTGCCACCGACTTCCAAAATTAAAGTTATTTTTCAGTTTGTAGTGTTTTTTTTTGTAAGTCGGTTGTTTTTTTTTTTTTTTGTAAAAAATATTTTTTTTTTCACTTTTTAGTGGGTCGGTTCGTAATTGAATCTAAGTTACAATAGCCTAATGACAACTGTTCATCACCTTTTACAAATTATTGCTTTTTCCGATGCAGGGACGTTAATGGTTGAGGAGTTCTCCTGGTATTTTACCATCGGTTCCACTTCACTATATGCATTGTGACGAGCATAAATTGCTTAGCAGCCATATTAAAGTAATAGAATCGCAACCTGTGAAATACTTATTATTGTGTAGTTCCGGTGGCCATCTGTGGTCTTCATCATCAGTTCCACTTCACTAAATGGTGCTTACCTAGAGCAAATGCACGAGTTATTATGAAAAATACCCAAATAGGTGTGCCTATAATATTTGAAGATTTCCCTCGATTTCTCCAGGACGCCATCATCAGATCCTGGACCTAATGACAATAGAACCACCTGAAAAGTACACCCTTTCAAACAAAAAAATACTTTTTTAAATCGATTCAGCCGTCTTCGAGTAATCGAGGAACATACCTACATAAAAAAAAAGATTCCGACGAACTGAGAACCTCCTCCGTTTTTTGAAGTCGGTTAAAAAGGATCCTTGATACAATACCTAGTTTCATAATAAAGAGTATTCTCTTCTGTTCCAATGAATAGTCCTGACAGATGAATGTTGATCAACCTTGTTTCATATTTTGTCTTGACTTTTGTTTAGCCACTAGAACAGAGTCTATGCTGAAGGAGAAAGTGAGCTTTAAACTCGCCCCTAAAGCCGGCCATAGACACTAGTTCATGCAGGACGGTCATAGCTGCACAAACAAGCTTCATAGTTCAAGATAATTTATAGAACTGTACGTTTTCTCCCAAACAATATTTCTAGTGTTTGCATGTACAGTTTGATTGAGAAGTTATAACCAAGCGTGTTCCTGTGGCTGCGAAAAACAGCCGCTATAAGTTTCTTTCCCCTTATCTTATCTTACTTTTTTCTTTACCTTTATGGGTTGAAAAATTACTCTTACTGTAAAATAGGGGTCTCCAAACTACGGCCTACGGGCCAGGTTGGTCCCGCGAGCATCAACAATCCGGACCGTGCCGTCGATATCTTACTTGCCGACTAGTCCCAAAACGAAAATTTGTGCGTAATTCAAAACTACAGTATGTTGCTATGATGAGCTGGCTAGGTCCTGGCCCTTGGGGGCTTTAGTATAGGAGTTATTCTGGCCCTTGGGCTAAAAAGTTTGGCGACCCATGGTAAAATATAGTTTGCATTGATCCAGGCAGGTGCCAGTGACATTAATTAATAAAATGAAAATTCACTCGAAATTTGTGGCTTGGTAAAATCATGATCACTTAAAATGCTTCAACAAAACTGTTCTAGACCTGAGCTCCTCTCATGTTTTGTTGTACTGCTATACATAGTACAATCCTGATGACTATGTTACCAATTCCACATATTTTCATCAACCCCTTGACCTGTAACCCTGTAACTACATTGTGGAGTATTGTGGGCTTGCGGTAACAAAGAGTGGTGACCGCAGCAGCCGCGGTGCCGTACCGCGAACCAATTAGCTGTTCGTGTATCGCAGCGGTGCCGAGCGATGCCGAGTGGTCCAGGGTGTTACCGAATTGAGAGACTGCACTATTTACAAAATAGTAAAACATAAAAAATATCTTGTATTCCCAAAAGGATACGCAGATGTGTATCTATAGAACACATTTTATGTTCTGTGATTAACTCGCATACCTACTGACTTATTACTCGTTAAAATTTTAGGAAAATTGTATACTTATACAATGTTTGTTAATTAATGAGCACCATGTATCTAACACATAATTAATTTATCTGTCATTGTATCATTTTTAATTCTTTTTACCTATTGTGGTATAGTAATTTTATTCTAGGTGCATCGTCTTCACATATAATTATATAATCAATGTATGTAAAATACTGTAAAACATTTTAAAAGAGTAACGGTGGAGTTTCTTGCCCATTCTTTTCCATACAAAACTACCTTTTGGAAGGGGCGACTAGAATCAATTCTATTTTTTTAAATAAAATTTGACATTCAAAAGTGGCTTTTATATGTCTATTTGAAATACATGATTTAACTTTGGCTTGGAACACCCACACTTCGCTAGTCGTGTTCAATTCCCATGATCAGGTGAGATTATTGTCATCAACTGGGCACAAATCCAGACTCCGGGCTGCTTGAAATTATGGAGCTGAAATGAAGTAGCTCTCAGCTACTTTATTTTCATGATAATCTTGGTAGGTGTTCCTGGCACCCACATGGTATACAGGCATGGGACCGGCTTTACCTTGACCATTTGTGTATGTCTTGATTTCTTTCTAAAATATTTTCTTGTTTTAGATCACTTTTATTTTTCCGTAGTCGGGTTACAGTTTTTTTCAACAACATTTTTTATTTTATTCTTTTCCGTTTTAATGCATGATAAACGTTACGACAACGTAAAGAAGAGCAATACAATAGGTCACTAATTAACCTATTTGTTCTTGACTTGAAGACACTTAATGACAATGAGACAGAGATATGTGTGTGGAGTGTTGAAAAGACGTATATAATCATGCTGCAAAATTATATCAACATACATAAACAGATTTTTACACGTTTAGATTGTACAAGAGAAAATAGAAAAAGTCTTTCCTGGCAAGAACAACCGACCGACCACTATTTTTATAAACGAAACCAAGACTACCAAACGACTTTGTGAGACAACGCTAATGAGGAAAATAAGTCACTAAAAAATCTTAGCACCGCGATTCAGAAAAATTACGTCACAGCACAACGCCATCTATGGCCCAACAGCGACAGAAAAGTCTTCACAGCGCGGTTCAGAAAATAATTAAAATAATAATTCATTAGCATAGCGCCATCTATGAGTTTTACTCCTATTTGATTAACAACGTCTTTTAAACACCCGAGTTTTAAAAAAATATTTCGCACAACACAGTGCCATCTAGGGACTAATAGAGGAAGGTTACTCTGGTCCAGTGACCAGAAAATATCCATTAGAACAGCGCCATCTAATGCAATGCATCAAATGGCTGATATCAAGCAGCAAGCAGTGCATAGTGCCTTGAACCAGGCCAGGCATCCTCCGCATTTTAGGTATGAAGCTACGGGCTCGACTTGTCGGGCCAATTCAGTGGGCTGCCGCGCGCCGCGCCGCCGACCAGGGTCGCACGTTAGTTCGATACTCACTCGTCACGTCGGCGTCGTCCGTTCCATACGCATGATTGATCCGCATGTACCTGCCTACCTAAATACCTAAAAGAGGTATTTAGTTTCATAGACAAGGTACACACTAACGTATGCCGTATGCAGGCTAAAGGTTAGGTTAAAGTACTACATGCAGATGTCGTGGCCAGATCTTAGAATTGATCATTTCATGAAGTGTTTCATGAAGTGTGTGTGTTAAGTGTCATGAAGTGTGTGTGTGTGAAGTGTCATGAAGTGTGTGTGATCAGTTAAAATTGGCCATATCGTTTAAATGTCAACGTTTAATATGTCTGTCGATGTTTGGCCATATCATTAATGTAGGGTATTTGTCGTGTTCCGATCGTAGAAATATTGTAATCTGAGGCGCTTTTTATTGTTTATTATTACACTTTTGCTTGTTTTTAATAATTTAAACATATCTATTTACAATATGATATATATATACATACATATTTGTAGTACGCATAAAGGGAGTAACTTAGACTACTTTCATTTTAGAAAAATAATTAGGGCTCAGCGCAAAAAATTAAAACCTATGAAATTGTGAACAAAATCCGATTCAAATAGGGAAGTACGTATTGACATCCACGCGGGCGAAGCTACATGCAACAGCTAGTTAATAGTAAAATAACACTGCTATAATGAGTTATTATTTATTTATTTTACATGCGACTAAATCACTTATATTTAAGAAACTTAAGTAAGTATAAAATTCTTAACTTAGACATTACTATGTATAACAAACTTATCTTCAACAATATACTTGGATATAAGGGAAAACAAACAGAAGTATATTAAAAATAAACGGAAATAACATTTAACTTAACAAATAACTATACTACCCAGTACATTTTCCACAGAATACAACTTATATATTTACAAACTGATGGCAAACGTTAACTATAGTCAGGGCAAAATCAATTATATGAACAAAAGAAACTAAAAATAACAAAACAAAACTTGTTTGTGTATTGCATCCTACGGGTCCTATAAAATAAAATAATGATAATTTGCACAGTCTACTGCTGATCCCTCAGAATTTTAACTATATTATTTAAAAAAGTATATATGATATTTATCATCATAAATCACTATCATAGATTACGATGTGTTTTAGTTATGATTCCGAGTAATACATAAAATTACGGAAACCTCTGGTGTAAGATGACTGGCGCCGCTGATGAATCCCTACATTTTATAAAAACGGTGTATATAATGAAACTAACAATAACAACAATTATTATATTAGTAAGTGTTGAATAGTAGTTTCCATATTTCACAATGTGAGGCTGAGATTCGGCTTGTTCCATATTATGCATTTCCATTTGATCTAGTTTATCAGACGCTGATTTTAAAGATTCTAAGTTAATGTCGTTTAATGTTATCGGAGTAAGCATATGAGCACTACTATTGACCAATTTAAATTTACAACAGTCGTCTTCAATAATATTAAAGTCAATGTTTAACTGGCTTGGCAAAGTTGTCTTATAAGTAACAGATGGTTTAAACTGCAAGGTTTGGAAATATGCAACACAATCCTCTTCTAGTGTTAACATTCCGGTACCTTGAATGGTGTAATCTCTCGTTTGACTATTGTTCGCACATTTAATATCTAATCTGTTAGGTTTAGACTGAATGTAAATATATCTGCCATCATTTAGTTTTTGCCATAAGTTAATATTGCCATAAATGACTCTTGAGTCACACATTTCAGGAAGTGAATGACTTACTTCAGTTAACAGTTCAGTTTCACAAGAAGGATTTCTATTTACAGACAAAATAGAAGGTAATGGACAAATACTATACTCACCATTAACATCCTGACAATCACTTACACTATCAAATAATGCGTAATCTAATTTACTATCCGTTACAGCCAGGTATAATTTAGTGGGATGAATAAGAACGTACGTTTCCGAACTATTCTCAACCCGCGGTGTAGGCAACGGTAAATTCTTGTAGATATTATACTTATCTGTACTAATGAGAGGTATTTGTATAACAAATACTAATTTCTTATTATAAAAATAAGCAGTCAGCTTAGAAACGTCGATAATAGTATGTATGTTCTGTAACGTCAGTGGAGTGATGGGAAGTCTTAAACCTCCTTGACTGATTTGGGATTGAATAAGTTCTTGGTATAAGTTGGTAGGAGTTAAAACATAGGGATGTAAAATATTCGTTTTCGCAAACAAAATAGAATTTAAAATTGTATCTAAAATATTGGAAACCGACATCAACGAACTTTCGATCAGGTTAAAAATAGAATCAATTCTTGCCGCATTTTTTAAGTTATCCATATCTTTAGTATTGTTTATAAACATTTCATTAAGTTTTTCTAATTTCTCATTAATTCTTTTTTCATTTTCGTTTAATTTAGTAATAGAATCGTTAAAGGCATTGATAGTGGATCGAACAACGTGGATGTTTTCCTTCATATAGGAATATATTTGTTCTTCGTTCTGATGGACAGCTTCAAAGGCTTCATCGTATCTTTTGGCATCGTCAGCGTCTAATGTGCCAAATAAAAAATGAAGGATGTTTCCGCCAACATTGATTAGACCTCTTTTGGATCGTTTCGTTTGTTTGTGTGGCTCGTTTGCCGAAACAAGATGAGATAGTGAATTATATTTAAGATTGTCAGCGCTTATTAAAATTTTTAAAGGATTAACAGTATCATTACAGTCTATGTGTAATGAAGGGGAATCCTGAAATTTATTACAAGTAACAGAAATATCTGAAAGGGATTTTTCAATTTTATCCAAATAAGGCCTAATAGGTATAAATTCTATATGAGTGATAACATTCCAGTAATCATTGTAAAAATAAGCAACCGAAGTTGGATCAAAATACATCCCCGGACTATGTATGATAGGTTGGATTGGTTCAGAGAAGCTTGATTTGATGCACAACATAATGAAGAACGCACTCACGAACATTTTGGAGACTTTTCCTATACTGATGAAGCAACACGTGGCTGGCAACTGGTAGTACAGCGATGATGTCTATAGAACTTCGGGTGCCCGGCGATTCGGCAACTCGTCAAGTGTACCTTGAGGTCTCGTTGCGTTGTCCGAAAAGACTTTTCACGTAGAATGACAACGGGAGCTGGTGATGATTATGGTGAGTCGACTGTCTGAAGTTGCTGATGAGCAGGCTTCTGGTCTGATTATATAGATATGATGGTGCTGGAAGCTGATGCGGGCTCACGCTTGAGACTGGAGGCTGGACACACGTAGCAGCAGGAGTGTCCAGGTCTTGATGCGAGCTCACGTTCAACAGCGTCGACTTTTCGTCGATCACAAATGCAGCAGGACTTTCGCTAAGATCCACTACAAACACCAAAGTTGTAAGAATGGCGTCCTGTGGGTGAATAACACTTTGTATGCTTCTGCACACAACGGCAATTTGTAGTTATTCGGTCAAAATTCGTGAGGAGACTGTATTGTTTAGAATGATGCGCAGTCTTATATACTTAGCTCATTCTTACATCAGAAATTATCACATGTATTATTGTAATACGTATTATTTAATTAATTAAATAATGCATAAATTGCGGTTAACCAATATTTACTCAGTTTAATGTTCTGACGCCCTCCGTGGCCTCATTTGTCATTAAATTTATGAATAGAATAACAAATGTTTGCCAGAATGTATGTGAGTACTGTAGAGGCCTTAAGCCCGGTTTCCACTGCGAGCGGAGCGGACCCATTAAGAGCTCCGTTTAACTCGCAAGAGTAAACTGTATCCGCAGGAGACGCCCTGGGCGTCGGGAATTGGCAGCCGATTCCCGGCCACCGTAGGCGCGGGCTTGCGGACGGCGAGCAATGGGTAGCTCGCCGTCCGGTAAGGACCAAGCCCGAGTCGACGGCGCGTCGTGTTCCACGCGCGCCTCAAAGAGATGTCAAGACTATTGACGGGGTCCGCTAGGGCCGATGCCAGCTAGGCTTGCGGGATGTTCGAAAGAGTTACCGTGGCCCCGGCACAGGCAACAGAAGGAACACGGGTGGATTTTAGTCAGTAAAAGTCTGACACGCCCTCCCGCTCCGCCCAGAGCGGCAGAAGTCATTAGATGATTTCCCATCCACAAAAAAAAAAAAGAGTAAACTGTATACTTGTATTCTACAAATAGTCGAGCGGAAAGTACTGGGCGAGCAGAAAGCATTGAAATGAACTCGCTCGTACTTTCCGCTCGACTATTTGTAGAATACAAGTATACAGTTTACTCTTGCGAGTTAAACGGAGCTCTTAATGGGTCCGCTCCGCTCGCAGTGGAAACCGGGCTTTAATCGGGTCTGCCTTTAGCATGAAACCTTCGCGAGTTGTTTGATTGGTTTAAAAGACAAACGACGATTTTAATAGATAGAATTGTTTGAAATTTAACAGGATAGGCGATTTGTTTTATATTGAGTCAGTGGTAAAATACCTTTTGTCATGTAATGTGCTTTCTATAAAGTATTAAATAACAATATGGTGCTCCCATGTGTCTAATTTGGTAATTTAGACGCCCCCGCACACAAATACACGTAGTGATCTGCCTGGCCCCCACAGTATCCCTGGCAAATCATTACAGTACCTACAAATAACATAACAAATAAATAATAAAACCTACCTAATGTCGTTCTCCAGTGTTTTTACTGTGTGTTAATGAATAGGTAATAAAATAAATAAACATTACCAAAAACAAGCTGTCAAAATAAAATCCAGAATCCTTGAGACATAATTTCTAATACAATAGGTGGAAAGTTTTCTGTAAACAATAAGCCATGGTCACCTTATCGAAACATTCAAAACGTATTATAATGTTTCTAGTTAATCAATAAAAATATATATATATATATATATCCTAACTTAACTAAAACAAAAAATATAATATCCTAAACTAACTAAAATTATTAAAAAACTAAAATATGGCGTCGAAAAATTCCTCCGCATCGCTGTCGACTGGTAATGTACCCAAGAGACTGGCGGCATTGCCACGTTGTATGGCAATGCTTAGCCTCTGGCCAAGGTAAAATCCAGCCCTTGCGTCACGGGAAGTGTCAACAAGCCGTTCGGAGATTTCGTTGAACAAACCATGAGCACTCGGACCCCACGGCCCGAGGGTTTCTACCCCAAACGGCTGGAAGATATAATTACCGATAAGATTATTATACTTTCTCCGCTTGAGGTTTTCCGCAGCCGCAGCAGCAGCGCCAGCACAGCACGCTGAGCCAGGAAGATGGGATGGCGCAAGAGTATCGACACAAGTTGCGTCCCACACTAAAGGCCTACCTACCTTCCATGGAAATAAAGACATGCCAACCGGTCTCTTGCCATCGTCGCGTGCCAAGCCATTGGGTTCTAATACAGCTGGAATGCCGACGGTGACAAGGGCTCGTCGGATGATGTCATTAATGTTCGCGTGCCGCGCTATGCGACTCGCACTTCGGCTGCAAGACAGGCCGTGGTGTCTGAGGCTGCTGACAACTTCGCCACAGTGACAGCGATGAGGAGAACAACAAGGAGCTCCTAGTCCCAGGAAAGCAGCGAGGCGGAAAGGAGTGTCGTTGAACAATGTGCCTATGTTCGACGACGTTAGTGCATGAAGCCACAGACCCGACTCCCACTTACCCATAGCCAGCAGGCGCGCACGCTCTGCAGTAGTAGCAGACGAGTTTAGTAAATTGTTCTGCACTCACTATAAACCGGCCCATCCGACCGTCTCTGGGAAGATGGATTGTAAATAAAATCCTATATATGGTAAATCCATATCGGTAATTAACATTACATTTCATCAAATTATTGATTTTTGTCAATAAATAAACGTTAATTTGCGTGAGTTTTTTTTTAGTTTTAGTGTTTGGTGGCTAAACTATGTCACTCAAACAAAAATCTCAGAGGCCATCAAAATATTATTTTAATGAAATTGTATTTCTGTCATGTTACCTATTAATAGGCGAGCATAGTTCCATGCGCAGTAAGTATAATATGTACATTTTATCCTCAACTGTTGGCGTGATCCCCACATGTTGTTGTTGATGTTTACATTTCTATGTATTTTATTATGCCTGAACAAGTTTTCCTTTTATGAAGTTAGCGGTTCCTACTAAATAACTTAGTATACTTTTCCTTATTTATCTATCTAGGTTTCCAGCATACCGATCAATCTGCCTTTTCCCAACTATGTTGGGGTCGGCTTCCAGTCTAACCGGACGCAGCTGAATACCAGTATTTTACATGGAGCGACTGCCTAATTGCCTATCTGACCTCCACAACCCAGTAACACGATATCCCTTGGTAAGACTGGTTTTCAGACTTTTGGGCTTCTGACTCCCCGTAACGACTGTCAAAGATCTACGAATGACAGCATACCATGGGGTTTAAACTACACCTGTACCTATCTTGAGATCTCTGAAGGAGTCTTACTTCCACTTATTTATGGCCGAACCCAATAACCTATTTTCAGTAAAAAACAGTTCGCTATTGATGGTCAATCAATCTGCCGAGCCTTTTCCCAACTATGTTGGGGTCGGCTTCCAGTCTAACCGGATGCAGCTGAATACCAGTATTTTGCATGGAGCGACTGCCTATCTGACCTCCACAACCCAGTAACTGGGTAATACGATACTTCCTTGGTAAGACTGGTTGTCAGACTTTTCGGGCTTCTGACCACCCGTAACGACAGTCAAAGATCCACGAATGACTGCTGGGACCAACGGCTTAACGTGCTTTCCGAGGCACGGAGGAGTCTCGGTATGTAAAGATGGTCACCCATCCACAGACCAACCCAAGCAAGCGTAGCTTAACCTGATGGATCGACCCGTGCGGCTGTTATTACTTAGCCACGAGCTCCTCTGATGGTAAGACAGTAAAATTCTATCTGTCCTTATGTCAGGCCGGTAAGATTCCATAATCTCTTATAGATTATTGGGACGTTAAAACCATAGATAGATTTTTCTATTTCCAGTATGCCAAAACCGGTGATAGATAGGTTCGGCCGTTAGTAGTTACGGGTTATCCCCTGATTGTACCCGGCTAATTCGGGTTGCTACGGGGTTCCCCTTTAAAAAAACTCAATAACACTTTGCCCGATAATCGAGTCGAGGATCCTACGCTCAGCATTCGCAGTTTCTGCCCACTCTTTATCAACGACGTCGCGGGGAACATGTATACCGCTTTCTATACCTATAGTATCTGTCCTTACTCTTTACTAATATTAAGTATTATAAAAACGAAAGTAATGTCTGTCTGTTACCTTTTCACGCCTAAACCACGTGTTTTTACAGATAGGTAGCCTGTAGCCTGGATAACTTTTTATACTGGACTGGCAGCGCTCCGCGGTTTCACCCGCATAAGTCTCGATCCCGTAGGGATATCAGGATAAAAGTATATTATATGTTAAGCCAGGTACCTATCACATCATAACATCACGCTTTGTTTCCCTGACGAGTTGGGCAGAGGTGTATCAATAGTACCTACACCCACATTTCGCCAGCTATGTTTAAGTCCCATGTAATAGGGGGTGAGCCTATTGCCATAAACCGGGCACAAATCTAGACTTCGGGCTGCTACTGAGAAATTTCAGATAGAAAAATCCAATAACACTTTGCCCGATCTGGGAATCGAACCCAGGACCTCATGCTCAGCAGTAGCGCTTGCGACCACTTGACCAACGAGGCAGTCGTTATAAACTATCTGTGTAACAAATTTCATCTAAGTAAATCCGTTCAGTAGTTTTTGCGTGAAAGAGTAACAAACATCTATCCATCCTCACTAACTTTCGCGTTTATAATATTAGTAGTATTAGTAGGATAGGTTAGTAGGATGTTTGTGTAAAAAAATATGAAATAAAACACACACACAGACATCCTCATGAGGGCCACTGTTATTGATGATAATTTACCTTTAGCTCAAAATCAACCAATTCCTATTTCAACATCGAGAAAAAACCCAAATAAAATACCTACGTACGTAATAATTGTTACTTTGTATTTACGTAGAGCCTGTGGCACTGAACTTAAACAAAGACATGGCTAGACTATGTTATATTGTTGCGTCAATCATGGGCATGGTTTCTTGTTACGCAAGAGATTCCATCACGGATTCTTAAAGACATGATGGTTCACGCGTGGTTCTGACGCGCGTACAGTCGCCCGTTGCCAAGATTAGAGAAGCCCACATGCACGCAGCCACTGGCGCCAATACGCAACTAATAGTGATCATATTTATACGTATTTTGAAATTTTAGTGCCACTATAATTCTTAAAAATATATTTTTCTTTTTTCTTTGTGTATTGGCACCTGGTTTTTCTTCTTCTTTATATTCATGTAATTTATTACCATTTAATTGTTCTTGTGTGTGTGTGTTGTGCTATTTCTTTTGTGTGCACTAAATATATGGTTTATATTTATATAATATACGCGCGCAGGCGCACGTATACTTGTACGATAGCACTATTGGTGATAAGTTCAGATATTTTTACCTTTATTTATTTATTAAAGGCAGAGACACAAAATTATAAAGAAAATATAAAATTCAGGTAATAACATAAAACAATAAAAAATTAACAATATTTTCTACTACTTTACATTATTATATTATTTTATTTTATTTGCACGCTTGCTTGCAAGCAGAATACAATGACTTTTAGGATATAAGATTTTTCTTTGAAATTTGTATGTACTTTCTTGCAAATAAATATTTTTGATTTTGAGTTTTTGATTTTAAATGCAATCCCTATGTGCTAAGAGTTGCAGGCTTAATTGCTGAGTGCGAGGTCGAGTTCGACCCCGAAAACGACAAAGTGTAATTGGGTTATTCTGCCAGTTATTTTGTCTTAACTTTGGATGCTAAGCTTCAGTGGGGCCCACATATAGATAAATTGTCAAAAAAACTAAGCTCTGCAGCATACGCTGTTAGAAAAATTCGTAATTTAACTAACATAGAGACAGCCCGTTTAGTGTACTTTAGCTACATAATTCGCTGTATAATTCGATTGTAAGGTTCGTTTAGGAGGAAATCTTACAAAATGGTAACTTTTATCGTAGAAAACGTTTAAGTGGTAAATAAATTTCCTATGAAACTCGACGGCGAATCGAATGGTTTCTAAAGAATAATCATATACATTCCAAGTTGGAAGCATGTTTTTGTCGTGAGTGCGTACCTACCTACCTACAGCTCAACGCTTTCAGCGAATTGCTAAACTGCTAATATTAATGTGTATGTCGATAGATATGTGGTTCTAACAGACATCTATGCAGCCATCGACAATAGTCTGTGGGTCTAACAAGCCTGATTGTTTGTCAACAAGAGTAGCTACGCCCTAAGTATCGGCAGGCACATAGGTAGGCGTGTACATACGACGATGTTAGGTATATCGTGTGGTATTCCTAGGGGTAACAGGAACTGGACTTACTGGAATTGTATTGTCCTTATAATTTCAAACTGTATACGTATATGTGTGGTGTCTTGGTTTAGATTAGTTTCGATAAGCACAATAAAACACGGTTTTCAATATTACTGCGTTAGGCGTGCTGTCGCTAGCGCTACGGCTGCTCGGACAAGACCCGAGTGCGGCGCATCGTCCCCAGTGTTGCCAACTGCTTTCCAGAAAATGCGCTACATCAACCGCGAAAATGCATTAGATTATGTTTATTAAAAAAAAAACAGTAATTCTTTGAAGAAGCATTGCAAATAAAACTGCACGTGTAAAAATAGTGCCAAAACCTAATGTTTATTATAAACTTATTAAGTAATAATATACCTATGTAATCAAATGAAATCAGTCTTCATTACAATGGGAGTCGGAATCATTATCGCAATCTGGTTTTGGTTATGGGTGTTACAGAAGATTGGGAAGTGGATGGGCCTGGTGTTGACTGATGACTTATTAATTTGTACTTACCTACATGTCCTTAGAAACCACATTTTATATAACTTCCTTCGGAATTTCATAACTGAAGCATATGAGTGTATGAAGGCTCAATCTATTCCGTTGCTTCGGTTTAATTACGTTCATTTGGCTGAACACTCGATCTACGTCGACATTGAAAATGCACTAGATAACGTGCTAGGCACTAAATCTATTTTAAAGCATTGAACAACAGAAAATGTACCGAAAGCACTGAGTTGGCAACACTGATCGTCCCGCATTTCTTCTACCGCGCAACCCTCACCACAGCACGCATAACTTATTTTATTAAACGTCACAATATGTTTTTTATGTTTTTTATTTTACGTTTTATGCGTATTTTGGTCTATTTGTTTGGTTTGATTTAGGTGTCGAGTTTTATCGAAAAAATCTGTTATGTCATCTACATATCGCGTCTCTAAACTTTTAAGTTTATTGGTTAGTATGCAGCCAAGCATATTATAAGTTGGGGGATTACATCGCAGACAAAAATGCTTGGCTCAATGCTGGTTCTGCTCCACAAGCGCGCAGAAACTAATTGATTAGCATTCGAAAATATTGTTGGAGCTGCTGAAGATTGTAAAAACTATCTTTGCATTATATGTATAGATTCAATCTCTTAGTATTGTATAATAACATAGCACATGTGTGAGCACTATGTACCTACCTACTATAAAGCTACCATTAACTGGTTACGTGTTTTAGTGACTTGAATTTGCCCTGGCGACTGAGAGTATAGATAGATAGATAGATAGATAAAACATTTATTCAGTACAACAATAGAAGACACAACACAAAAGCATAATTACATAAATTATAAGAAGAAAAAAAAATAACAAGTAAATTGCAACATTATGTACATTATTTATCATTGTGTACATTAGGTACATTAAAAAGAAAACGACAACACAAAGAAGAAATATTGTTTGTGGCAGTCCTCGGTCGGAATGCCTAACTACCTACGTCCTTAAAATAAAATAGTCTCAAGGCAAAAATCTTGTGCGGTACGTGTCTCTAAGTTGTACCGAATGGGAGTCCAGCTCAGCATGTGCCAGGCAATTCACCTGACGCTGATATTCTGCTGGATCCCTGTGGCGCCTACGGACGCCGAGCAGATGCATAACAATGATAAATTGGAAAAGTTGAATAAGGGCGCGTTCCCACCGTGTCGTGACGACAGATTATCGTGTCGTTAAAAGCGTCGTGGCTTGTGTATTTAGATGGAGGTGTTCACATATAGGACGACACGATTAACTGTCGTCCACGACTTTTTTTTGCAGTGACGACAGATTGTCAATAAACAGTCGGTATAATGGGAACAGCTAGAGACGACAGTCGTCCAACGATAAATTAATCGTCACGACATAGTGGGAACGCGCCCTAATGGTTTCGGTATCGGTGAGTTATCCCATTTGATAATTATTGATTATTAAATAAGTACCTATTGTGTCGCGTGTGTGAACTACTTGATAGGCATCCATAATTACATGAATAGAAATTAAATTAATATAATTGTGTGTAGTGTTCAACGATATACAAAAATAAATAAGAGTGGCTGCGGTTAATAATTATTGTAATAGTGTGCAGTGTGTGATTACGAGATTTAAAATAGTTAAATTATAATAAAATAATTGCTCAATCAAACAGTCAACTATTTTTTTTTCAACCTAGGCTTAAATTATCGACGTGTTCGAAATCGCCACGCCCAGTTTTTTCTGCGAATTGATAAGGAACTGTCGAAGCCGACTTCTGAAGGTATTTAGTGTTTTTGTGTTTCTTATGGGCGGGGAAATATTGTTCCAGCACTTGGATGCAGCATACCTGAAACTGCCTCTGAAGGCGGCTGTCTTGTGTGGCTGAGAACAGAGTTGTTGAGAACACTGTCTGCTTGCGCATTCCCTTCTACTAGCGATCCAGCTTAGTTTATCATAAAGGTAGCTCGGTTGCTTGTACTTTATAACACCAAATAGTAGGCAAGCTAAGTGTAACTTACGACGCGATTTCATTTTAAGTATTAAATGTTTATTTAAAAATGGTGTTACGTGTGTTCTTGGTGGGATTTTAAAGCAGAATCGGGCACAAGCGTTTTGTACCCTTTGGATCAGTCGATCAGTTTTTGCCAGTAGTCGCGGGCCGATTACTGTATCCGCATAATTTAAATTTGAAAGTACGAGTGACTCAACTAGTTGGATACGCAACTCCTCTGATAGATAAGGCCTTATTTTATAAAGGACCTTTAGCCGGTAAAAACACGTACGCACTGCCGCTGCCACATGCGATTCGTATCTTAACTCAGCGTCCATGTTCAGACCCAGATTGCGTGCTTCACTAACTCGACTGACCGACTCACCCAGCAGGTTAACGTTAAGTGTTGCAGGCACTACACTGATTTGGCTCTCGGTTCCAAAAAGTATATATTTTGTTTTGGTTGGGTTAAGTACCAAACCGTTGTTCTCAGCCCAACACGCTATTCTATTGAGATCATCATTGAGATCCTTTAACGCCTTATCATAATCACTCGGCTTAAAAAAAATGTAAACCTGTACATCGTCAGCATAAATATGGTACCTACAGTACTTCAAGGATTTTATAATGTCTGCACAATACAAGATAAAAACAATGGGACCCAGTATAGAGCCTTGCGGAACTCCCATACTAATAGGGGTGAGCGACGAAATAAAGGATGAGCCATTGCTCAACCGGATCTCCACGCGCTGCTGACGATTAGTGAGATAACTAAGAAAAAGAAAAAACCATAATAGTTCAACTTTGAAAGGATCAGCTGCACATTGATACAGTCGAAAGCCCGCGAAAAATCAAGCAGAACAAGGAGTGTACATAAACCTTTATCTTGAGCTGCCAATATATTATCCGTGACATCCAAAAGTGCCGTGGCAGTACCACGCTGTTTCCGAAAGCCCGATTGTAGCTCAGGTAGTATTTGATTACTTTCCAGATATTGGGTCAACTGCTGGCAAACGGCCTTCTCGGCAATCTTGGACAGGCACGGAAGAATACTTATGGATCTGAGATCCTTTAGGTCTATTGGATTCGCTTTTTTGTGTAATGGTTTGACGATTGCAATTTTCCAGATGTCAGGAAATGTCGCAGTGTCGATTGAGCTGTTCACAATATCGGTGATGGCTTTCAGTGTATGTGGGAGGCTTAACAAAAGCATGTTCAGGGTCACTTTATCACAGCCTTCCACATTCGATTTAAGTTCGCGAAAGTATTTCAAAATTTGAAGTTCGGTTGCTGGTTTCAATGAGAATGCAGTGCTATCATCCCTAAAGCGATGCGAATCGAAAAACAAACGTTGTTCAACATTGCAAACTGGATTGCCGGGAACGCTCAAAAAGTGATTATTTATTCGGATTAGTATGTCATGCTCACTCAAATGTCTCGCTGGTGGTGGCGTGTGTGTTCCCTTCAAAATGGCTGAGCTGAATGGTGCTGATCCATGCGTCATGTTCGTGAACGGGCGCAGTCAGTAGGGACTGGTCCTCTCTTAGCTGCCACGGCTTATTTTAATTTTTTATTCGTTTTTGACTCTTAATCTTTTTTTGCGGACGCTTTTAACGTGCACGTCTTTTTACTTTGTTCTCACATACTTAATTTCAACATGAATGACATAAGACATAACCAATATTTTGATTTAAAAGTGTCCGTGGAATTTCTTGCCCGTTCTTCTCCATAGAGATCTACGCTTTGGAATGGGCAACTAGCTTCAACTTTCTAACTGACCGACTCTTTGACAATTCAAAAATGCCTGTAATTGGTTTATTTGAAATAGATGCTTTGAGTTTGAGTCAGTTTTTATAACAGAAATACAAGCATCATATTCTATGAGTAGGTACCTACTACTTATTTGCTTATTAGAAATCTCACTGAAAACTTTAATGTACTTCCAATAAATAGAATAATTCCGAGTAATCAATACCATATTTGGTCATGCAAGTTGTTATTGTCTAATATTAACTTTATTGGGTGGGCATTATTAAAGTTAATATTTACCTAACATTGACAATGAATCGTTGCGCGTTGGCAGCCAATGCTTTGTGAATCATTTATTTACTTAAAAGGAATAGCATGTTATTTCTTTATTATATTTTATCCTGACTCATTTCAAACAGTATTATTTTTATGGTAGTACTTTCCTACTGTGTACCCAAGGATATTTTGTTAGAAATTATCTGTATTTGGTATTCAATTATTATAGGTTCGTCATGCGGTTTTCATTGCCCCGAACGCCTCGAATGACATAATTCTTACTAATTGCTACAGTGGGGTTAAAATAATTAATTTTTCATTAAATAATCTTGTTATCGTCTGTTACGAAATTCGTCTTAAATCCTTTGTGTAATAAAATAAAATTAAGCTTTTGAATTATCGTAATTAATTTTCATGATTGAAAACCATAGTTGATGGTTTCTTTGTTCGTTTTGAATGACGTAGGTGCTGTAATAATCTACAGGGCCTCTTCGGGAGTCAACAGATTGTGCGGAGTGTAACTACACTACTGGACATTAAACTCAACAAAGCAGTATATTATTATATTATTTCAACTCGTTAAGGAACGTAATTATTCACGACCCTTTCAGGAAGAACATCGTAAGCGACATTTTGCACTTTTTACTGGAAAGGGTTTTTTATTTCCGAATCAACGATGTTTTCATTTACGATGATAATTGCTTACGTCAATAAAGTCGTGTAAAATTAAAATAAAATTTAAGAGTAATCGCGAAAAGATGTAAAACTGTCTAATTAAGAGGTTACGAAGAAAAACATAGTTTTGTGATTATTGGCGCTTACGATGTTTTTCCTGAAAAGGCTCGTTATTCTCCACCTACGAATGTTCGAATGTGCCCATAGCCAATTATTTAACGGCCTGCGCCACATAAGGTTGCCACTGGCATCAAACATATACAGTACCTACTCACACATATCAGTAATTGGTGAACAGTTACCAAAAAACTGGTAACTGGTTCCCGCTTCAGGAAAACTGTGATATAGTTGTAGAAGAAAAAGGTGGGTGACGTGGGCTTCTGCATGTAGGTGGACGCACTACGGAAAGCTCAACTAGGGAATACTCATTAGTCACTGTCTTGAATGAAAGGCTTTGGCGGAACTACTGAATTAATTTTTATGGGATGACAGGTAGTTTAATGAATCTTTGAATTTAGTATATAATTAATGCGAACTTTATTTGTACAAGATTATTGTTCATATTCGTATGAAACGCTTGCTCACATTCGCTTATACCTAACTACGCTACATCATCATCATCTGCCTAGCCTTTTCCCAACTATATTGGGGTCGGCTTCCAGTCTAACCGGATGCAGCTGAATACCAGTAGATAGAGCGACTGCCTATCTGACCTCCACAACCCAGTAACTGGGTAATACGATACCCCTTGGTAAGACTGGTTGTCAGACTTTCGGGCTTCTGACGACCCGTAACGACTGTCAAAGATCCACGAATGACAGCCGGGACCAACGGCTTAACGTGCTTTCCGAGGCACGGAGGAGTCTCGGTATGTAAAGATGGTCACCCATCCACGGACCAACCCCGGCAAGCGTAGCTTAACCTGATGGATCGACCCATGCGGCTGTTATTACTTAGCCACGAGCTCCTCATAACTACGCTACATACATAAATAATCAGGCTATAATGTTCCCACTGCTGGGACACAGGTCTCCTCTCTGCGAGAGGGAGTGGGCCGTAATCCACCACGCGTGACCAGTGCGGGTTGGTAGACGTCACCATGTCTTCGAATTTTTAGTTCTAGGACATGCCGGTTTCCCCACGATGTTTTCTTTCACCGTTTTAAGAGCTGCAGTGGTGATGAAATTAAGTACACAAAGTATAGCGCCTGCCTGGGTTCGAATCTACGACCTCGTAAGTAAGGGCGTTACCACTGAGCCACCACTCCTTCCATTACTAACTTCGCTAAGTCCAAAAATTAAATCAAAATCAAAAGTCATTTATTCAAACTATAAGGCTGAGAATGAGCACTTTTCGAACGTCAAAATTACATAAGACAGTCCCCCAAAACGCCCGCCCTACACCACTTTCTAGTGCTTTAGCTGGGAAGGAGTTGGATATTATTTTAACAAAAATATTGTTTTATTGATTTGTTCAAAAATAACAATTTTCATACTCAATTTGCTTTGTCGACATCTTAATTCCAAGAGCTAATGAGATATCTGCGTAAATAGTACCTCAAAAGATAGGGCAATAACCAAGCATGTTTTTAAAAAGGTTTGAACAACTGAGGCTATTTTTTTATTATGCCGTGAACAAAACATTTTCATGATTTTTAAAAGTTTCTTAAGCTTGAATATGGCGTAGAATGTTTCTCTGATGACACAGATGCTTGCGAATTCTTTTGTTTGAGTAATCACATAATACATTAATAAAAAATAATCACATAATAGCTTTTACTGGACACTATTAACAATTAATTTTAAAAAAAATGGGTATTATTGTTAAAAACCTTAGAGTTTAAAAACAAATATACAAGGAACAGACTTCGTCTAAGACAAATTTAGCTTAATAAGTTCTAAATGGTCTAAGATATCACCCCCTTCACCTTCAGGCTTTGCACCCATCTACCAAACACCCTGTATGTGGTTGGATTCGATCATTCAAGTGAATTTGGAATTAATTTTAAATATAAATTCAAAATTAAATAATTAAGTTTAATTATAAATTGAGATTTCTTTAGAAATAAGCATCACCTTTAAGTACGCATTTTTCTGTTTTTATCTGTTTATATGTATGCACATAAACTGATAAATATAATACAGCGTGTATCTGGATGTACGACATTAAATGAAAACGAGCACAGTACTAATCCATCGAAACACTTTAAAACACGAAGATTAGTAGTTAATGCAAAATTTAAAAATTGCAGTTTTCAAACAAACTAAATAGCAGAGTCAACTACACAAAAAGTAAACACGCTTTATCTACGAAAAGTCACTGACCAACGGCGCGGTGCGGGGCGCGGGGCGCGGCGGCGGCAATGTTTACCTATTATTACGGACTCAGATCTACATCATGTTGAAAAATAAGAAAGTGGAAAATAATTTCCTGTGGCTAAAGTATTCATTGGATTTGATTGATTTTTTGTATACGGGCAAAGAACATGATTCTCTATACGTGGTTTAAAGGAATGTCAATCGTCCTGTTCCACCTTGTATAAGTTTATCTTCTATTGTTCTACGCCCCCGCACTACAGTACTTTCATCTATGAAAAATCGAAAAAAGTCATTCGTAGTTTTGTACCCGGCAAAAAAACAAAAAAAAAACTTATTCTCATTAAATTTATAGTTCCTTTTGTATAGAAGATACTAAAAAAATACTCAAGGAACTCATACTAAACAATACGAAAAGCACAATAATCGCCCTTTTGTATTGGCCTTATGCAAAATTGTTGTGCACCCCGTCCCCTGTTATTAGGGAGCCGTCTTGCACCGCCCATTGGCCAGTTAATCGGTTTAAGTTGTTAATGAACTCGGACGAGACTAATCTCATTGACGGAAAAACAATGCAGCGGGAAGCTGTAATGGACTCTGATATATGAAATATTATGTTTGTGATGTGCTTGGGGATGCCGTTTGTGTAAGATTACGGATTTAGGTAGGGGATTTTTGTTTATAATCATGTTTGTAGTTTTGTCGGATTTTATATGTTATAGGAATCATATGTAATTATTCCGTTTGACCCCGGATTGATAATGTAAATATTAGAATCGATCCTAGGAGTCCTAGAATAACAAACATCATCATCTGCCTAGCCTTTTCCCAACTATGTTGGGGTCAGCTTCCAGTCTAACCGGATGCAGCTGAATACCAGTAGATAGAGCGACTGCCTATCTGACCTCCACAACCCAGTAACTGGGTGATACGATACCCCTTGGTAAGACTGGTTGTCAGACTTTCGGGCTTCTGACGACCCGTAACGACTGTCAAAGATCCACGAATGACAGCCGGGACCAACGGCTTAACGTGCTTTCCGAGGCACGGAGGAGTCTCGGTATGTAAAGATGGTCTACGAACCAACCCCGGCAAGCGTAGCTTAACCTGATGGATCGACCCGTGCGGCTGTTATTACTTAGCCACGAGCTCCAATAACAAACAGGACCCCTAATTTGGTCTGGTTGACAATTAAGTCAAACCTATAATTTTTTTTTTACAGACGAAGCACTTTTGCATAGATCTATAACAGCAATTTCCTATCAAAGACAATCAGGATAAGTGAAGGAAAGAGGAAAGGGGAAAGTGTAGGAGGTGATAACATCTTTTGACATCACCGAAGAAAAGAAACGAATGGAAAAGAGGTACTCTATGAAAAGAGGGTTTGAGCCAACTCCCAATTACTTAAATGAAAATGAATGAGTGTGCTACGCCATCTACCGACTTATAAATAGTTGTCAATTTGAATAAAGCGCCATCTATTGACAAGTTTAAAAATTTAGAAGCAAGGTGGTTTGCGAAGGAAATTCATTCTAAATGTTTCCGCCATGCACGCCAGATGTCAACACTAACATTGTTTAAAATAAAACAGACAGATGGCGCTGGTAAACGGGTTTCTGTGAAAAGTTTTGAAACTGCAACTTGTTTCTCATACAAAAAGTCTACTTGAAACTTTTTAATCGACGACAAAATGGTGGAGGTGTTCAAGTCGACGCGTATTTGTTTTCTATGCTGACATTGTACGGCGAATTTGTGGTAGGTTAAGAAAAATATAATTACTTAAGCTACTTTTTCTCCAAAGATAAAGTTTCAGGCCGATTTTTACGAAGACAAAAATAACAAGGAATGTCTTTGAAAAAGTTACCTAAGTCTGTAAAATATATATTTTTAAAGTCGACAGATTTTAGAAAAGCTGAGAAGAATTTATTTCAGTAAATTGAGGGTAGGTAATTCTGCTGAATAATCCTAGTTGCAAATTGTTTAATGTGTTAGCTTTTGCACATTATACTTCTATTATGGAGGAGCCTTTAGCCTGCATAATGCTCCTATGCAACCTTCTCGAGTTTGTTTTATGTTGATGGCATAATTATGAGACAAGCATTATTTTGTTTTAAAAAAAAGGAAAAAGAATTACGAGTTAGCTGAAAAGCTGACATGTCCTATTCCAGTAACAATAAAATTATTCGTAAAATATTATATAGTCTTTCATTAATTAAAGACCCGGTAATAAAAGGATGGGGAATCCATAAGTACCTATTATAGTTGTAATTAGATAAGTACCGACTTGAAAACTACATATCCTACCTTAAAACATAATTGCAAAATCCATTATCGTAATGAATCAGGTAAGGTATTTAAGAAAGGATCGGTAAGTTAATTTTGCGGTAAATTAAAATATCATAACTGAAAGGCCTGAAATTGCGCCCATTGAGTGCCTTTAGGTTCATAGATCACCGTCAGGTGATTTGCTTCTTCCTTTCTCTGTATGACAAGGCGCATCGGGACGGTCACTGGCCAGCCTGATATTATTTTGCCACCATTGCTGTCAATAAGGCAATTAAAAAACTAGAAGGCACACCTGTGTAACGAAAGCAAAATAACATACCATACCCGCCTACTTTTTATCAAAAGAAATACCCATAAATACATAATAGGATTCTGTGTAAGTAAATATTTGGATAGTCTCATAATCATAACATTTGAAAGGACATGTTTTTGGCCATGTTTTTGGGCCCGGCGCGGTCACGCCCTCTGTCGATACAATAAGAAAGACCCTCTTCTTCTCAAGGTTGGACCTTCACCAAAACTGCAAATTGCATTCCACACGATAAACTTTTCTAAAAGTTGTTCTTTAATGCTAAAATGAATGAAATGGTTTGTTGCGTAAACTATTAATCTTGTCAATGGAAGGCAGATGTTGTAAAAAGTCATGTTTTATTTTGGATTTTACGATTTTTATTCGGTGCTCCGTCTTTTGCCATCTTTTCGTTTTTATTCAAAGATAAAGTATCTAACGATTCAATAATCAAAGTAGAATTACTTAATAGCAGACTTTCTGTGATCTTTATAAAATTAGAAAAGAAAAGAAAGAAAGAAAATACATTTATTTAGCACAGACTAAAAGGCACACAACTACTAATCACTAATTACTTAAACTCGGTTCCTATAAACAAAAACGAATCGTTTTGCTTACCAATGGTAACATTTTTTATTGCCAAACTGGGCAAATACATAGATTGGTATGCTATTTTTACCTGTGATTGCTACATCCATATGGGAGGGTCTACTGTGCACAGCTATGAGGTATTTGCTTTATTATTGGTAAAAATACAAGTCTTAATTTTTAACCGATAACGGTCCGTAATAGGCCATTACTCTATTTAACCGACTTCAAAAAAAAGGAGGAGGTTCTCAGTTCGTCGGAAACTTTTTGATTTTTTTTATGTGTGTTCCCCGATTACTCGAAGATGGCTGGACCGATTTGAATTTTTTTTTATTAACCTACTCTTGGCACAGCCGCTAATTAATGTGTCGTCCAAACCTGGTTGGTGATGGTTTGAACCACACACTGTGGGATGTGATGTCAGATACGTCACGGATACCTTAGTTGACCAAATGTAGATTAGGCTAAGTCATGTAAGTTTAGGTAATGCCTAACATCTTGTTGTTAAACAGTAAATATAGATTAAGATCACGTGTTATTTTGTATCCGTACTTAACAACAGAAGTCCAAACTCAAGATTTGCCAACGGGCAATGGAGCGCAGCATAATAGGAAACACCACCCTGCGCTCCATGACAAAAGTAGCGGATGTTAGAGAAAAAACAGCCAGGCTGAAGTGGGAGTGGGCTGGCAACATCGCACGAATGCACCCGGAGAGATGGGTAAAGATCGTCACCAGCTGGACGCCTGAGGGAGGACATCGCCGTCGAGGTAGACCGCGTAGAAGGGGGTGTGACGATCTGATCATGTTTGCAGGACCAACATGGCCAGAGATCGCACAAGACAGAAAGGTATGGAAGGAGAAAGGGGAAGCCAGCAGTGGGACACAAAATAGGCTAATAAAAAAATACTTTGTAGGTATTTAGATTGATAATGAGTAAGCTCGCAGGTACTAGTTGTAACGACAGTACTCCAAGTTATCACCAAGTTTGTTCTTTTCTTGCCACCCTCACAGAAGATTTACTACAGACATCGATCGCTTAACCTAATGTAGTTAATAAATTAATATGTTTATAAGTAATTATATTTATACAGACTTACATTTACACAAGCTTTCACCATATTTATCTCTCCCTCACACACATACACAAACCTATACATACGTACATAAATAGGCCACATCATAGTTGCATTAGCTAGGAAATATATTATAATATAATTTACTAATGATATACTGTGCTCATCTTACAACTACTGCTACATGTTCAAATCATAGGCGAGGACGCTTTCACCCTAAACACAAGTTAAATCTTACTTTAACTTTGGGTGCCAGAGTTCATCGTAAACACTCATTTTCCCTAGTTGTAACGCTGCATAGTGTTTAGATAAGTGTATTAAAAAAATTATTGAAATAAATTAGCAATTAAAGGACAGGGCCAACCACAAAAATCAGCCGACACATAATAATAATATGACACTCAAAGAAAAATGAGAAATTAGGTAGGACTTTCTTTTTTCAAACTGGATGTTGTACATTCTACAGAGCTTGTCACCAAGTATTAAAATTATTGCAAAACAATGAAAAGTGGTAAGATGTAGAAAGGCTTGTACACAAAACTGCGATGCGACGTCGCATCGCAAGAATCTGCGAGCTGCGCATTGAACTGTAGTATCAGCTGCAACTTAATGCGCAGCTCGCAGAGTTTTGCGATGCGATGCGAATTCGCAGTTCTGTGTACAAGCCCGTAGTTAGAGCCACATTTTTAAGCGCTCATAGTTATTATGTCTTGAGGTAGAACTTTAGCTGACTGCTTTCAGTCCTGGGGCTCCTTCAAGTGAAATACTGAACTGGTAAGAAACGAACAGAGTAGAGCGAGAAGAACAGCAGCAGTATATGAGTTAACAAGAAAAGTTGTATTAACGCCTTGTAATTCAAAGTTCCGAAACCGAAAGTAGCTAAAGTAATTGTCCTTCGAAGCTTATGACAGATAACAGCCATAACAAATTACCAAATGATCATGCAATGTATTATCTTTACTAACGAAGTGACTCCCAACATCATAAGCCTCTGAAACAAATTAGATGGTACATAGGTCTTGATGGGGGTGAATAAAAGCACCAACACTAAACATTTCGCCAATTTTTTTTTTCAGTTCATCACCAAAAGAATTCTGCGTCCAAGATTCGGTTTATCATCCCACACTCATTGTCTGCTATTCTATCATCACTCCCCATTTATTATCACTACATGAATGGCTTGTCGCATCGTGCCCAAACAAAGCTTTCTGAGGTATCACACCACCATTATAGCAAGACCTTTGCATTTCTATTACGAAGATCACTTTTACTTCGGCAGTTCCAACGATGGGAAGGACGAGGGAGGTCTTGTTAAGCTGGTGAGCGTATTATAATGCGTTTAATGGCCTGTAATGAATGGCATAACATCCATAAAGCGACAATGCAGCCACTCGAATATGCCCTTTTATAATAATAAGTGATTTATAGCAGATCACCGCGAAAACTGTGATTGTTTTGCACGTGTTTATTATAACGATCCGCCTTCGGGACGAAAGTATAGTGACAGGAGATAATAGTGGCTGCTATTTATCTGTTGGATGTTGAATGCAGAGATGGTAGCGTGGCTTTGTATTGGGACAGTTTCAGTTACAATGTGGGCCTTCGATTGAGTTGTACCTACCGAATTTTTTAGTTTGTTTTTTTTTGTTTCGGATTAGTCTTTAAAATCTTACCTCCTTGTCTTTTCTCTCTTCGTCATCATCAACCTCCTGCACTTAGAATCATTATTTATTTGAGGTCGGCGCAATAGTACCTACCTATTTCTTCTTCTTTCATACATCTCTGTTAACAGTCAAATCCTCTCAGTTACACTCACTCCCTTTCAAGCATCTCATCTTTTTCACAGAATTCATCAAGCGTTTCTTTGGCTTCTCTCCCCCTTTCCGACTGTTTGTTGATAATTCCACTTGGCATGTGCAGCCTAGCCTAAGTATCCTCAGTGTCTCTATTCTTTAAACCAGGAGTTCCGTCACGTTACTAAAAACCTGATGACCAATAGGTGTATGTTACATATTTAATTATCCATCACTTTTTGCAGTTGCATTAGAGAAAATAATGATAGAACCGAAAATTGCAAAAAAAAAAAAGAAAAAACAAATGAACTAAGTCAATTATTTTCCATTTGGTTCATCGAGAGAATTTATAGGGTTAATTAAGTAGATGTGCAAAATAACATATTCATTGTTATTGAAACAAATTAGGTATAAACTATTTTTGTGATTATAATAAAGCATTTCTGCGTTCACGCGCATGTAGGGTACCTACTTAGGTACATACGCGTAGAACGCAGGAATGTTACCTACTAAAAATATTATCCATATAAAATCTAAACAATAAGTCTACCTTTACAAGTTCCATTGAGTCTTGTCGGCATACAAGTCTACTTCAAATAAAATCCATTCTTTTAGCCCCGGCTTACCTTAAGACGATTAGCAGAGCAAAACATTGCACCCTACAACATATGTATGTATCAAGCAATAAAAAATAGCAATAGAAAACTGCTCTTTTTACGTCACCAGATAAAGATCCTGCCCAAACGGCCTCCACAAAGCGAGACAGATGTCCAATTTTTATCTCACTTCTAAAGGTGCGGATAAAAAGTTTATATTCAAACTCCTACGCAACTTGCTACAATGGAGGGTTAAATGTGACGTGAAATGTACAGAAAGTATAATCCACTTATACTTGGTATTATAGGAGGCATGTCGCCTTTAAAAAAAGCGCTTTTTTGCGCTACAGCGGTACGTATTGTGATTGATTTGTTAAAAGAGTGACGCCGCGGGGTTTCCGTTGTGGGCAAACAAGAGGTTGATGGGTGACGCTCTTGATTTTGATGAGGACGTAGTGGGTCCGATAGATGGCGTTAGGCGTTTGGGATGAAAAGTTTTGGAGCGGCGTTCGCTTTTTAGGGTGGAGTTTTTGCAAATTTTATTTTTGTTAGCGTAGGCTATGAAGTTTGTAGTTTTGAGGTTTTTGGCGATATGACAACGACGGATAATTGAATTGAGTGGTTAAAATGACTTTGTCAATTAAATCGTCACTTTTCGGCAACTTTTTAATATTGTCAAATGCAAGTTCAACCGTCAGTGGATTTTTATGCTATTTGACTCTGTTTATACAGATAGCAATGTCTCTAAACCTTTTTTTTTTCGAACTGTTGAGATAGCTTATAACTTTTAAAACTGGTTCAGAATTATTACTTGCTAGGTCATTGATAATGTGGTGGCAAACTTTGTGGCGCAACCGATGCCCGCTATCTCTCTGTTTTGTCTGTCACATTTTATCACCCTTCTCGCTACGGGACCAAATCTTTAAGAATATTTAATGAAAAGAAGCTTTTTTGACAAATGTTATCAATTGGCGAACAAATAATTAGGTAGGTAATTAATAAAAACACATTTCTGTTGTGTTATCTAGTAAACTAAGCTCATTATCCGTTTTTGAGACGAGTTAAATAAATTCCACAATAAAAATACTTATGTTTTCAATAATTACAATATTAAATTAATATACACTTACAAATTATTAACATTTTTCAAATAAGCATATTTTCATTTAAAATTCTTAAAAAATTGGTGCCGTGTGAGCGAGAGAAGTGACAAAATGCTTGCCTTTCCAAATCCAATAGTGATTATGGTATGGACACACTCTTACCGTCCGAAGCGGTATCAGCAATATTTTTTATTTATTTTTTAAACATATCCTAGATCGATGTCACATATTACAACCTACAACTGATCCTATTTCCCTCTATATCCATTCATTTGTAGGTACCCATCATAGTTTATAGCTCCGGACATTTTCTTCTGTCTTTCGCAAGGCAGTGGTACTAAACAAAAAGAAAAAAAAAATTAAGCACCAATGTACATAGTTTTGATCAGCATTAAAAAATGAACTTGTAAAATGTACAACAACTTATTATTAAAAATTATATTTCTTCAATAAATTCCGGATCGATGTCACATAAATTACAGCCTACAAAACTGATCCCATTTTCGTCTATCCATTCATTAGTAGGTACCCACGGTCATCCACGAGTCGGCACTGAATAGAATGTCAGGCACTGGAGCAGTCCGCAAAGGCCGGACGACCGCAGAGTCAGTGGCCAACCCTATTCAAACCGCCTACAATAGTTTTTGTCACCTTGTTCGAGGACAGGCAACAGACAGAAGTACCTATAAGTGGAGCTATTAATCAGTTTATGTGTATCAGAATAATATTTTCTTTGTTTCAATCGTGAATTGTGTCGCCAACAGATTAATAACTCACTTCAACATGCAGCTAATAATATTTTTACAATACCCGCCTACTATTAAATGGAAAGAAAATGTTTTATTTTCGTTGAAGGTTTTCTATCAATCTATTAAATTGCTAGGATATCTTGCATCCAGTTTTTGGTTTGTTAGTTGCCAGATCATTTATGAGTCAAATCACTCAAGACCTTCTGATCCCAACAAATAGGGATAAAAGCAAGAGAATGATTACGGGGACGTTGCAAACTGAACCTTCTGTCCTCTACCTGCACTACGCCTGTTGCCTTTTCGTTAATATCTTGTTCAACTTTGATTTATGTCATGAAGCAGTCGTTTCGTGTGTACGAATATCATTGTGTTCTTTGAATAGCCTCCAAAATCGTGCGAACATATCTTTGGAGTTTTTCTAAAGAATTTCACGGTACTGCGCTGAATGTAAATAAAGATTGTGGCCATTTATGGGCAATTTAGGGTGTATTCTGTGATTAATGATGTGTTTTACTTGTTGTACGACGTTTTGCTATTCTGTGTGATAGATGGTCGTGTGGCTACTTGAGGCTGCTGGTCATTTTAAGAGCCCAGCCGATCTGTTCTGTAATAATGTCACCATGAAAACTTAGGTGAAGTCAGCTGTCATTTCATCTCATTCTAGAGACTGATATTATTGACAGCTAACTTCACATGCTTAGTTTTTCTATAGTGGTGGTGGATCGAATCGAGCGGCGAGCAATGATCGGCCCCGCGTGACGGGAACTTCGGGAAAGCCGAGGAAGATAAACAAATCAAGTATCTTGACTTGGCTCGCGAGGTTGTTGACATGTGGGATGTGGACTCAGCGATCATTGTACCGATAGTCGTATCAGCGAATGGCTTAATTGCTAAGAGCCTCGACCAACACCAAAGGAGGCTCCTGTTGGGCAGCTGGATTAAGGGCTTGACTCAGAAAGCGGTACTTCTGGACACGGTTTGCCTTATTTGGAGGTTCCTCTCTCTGGAACACTGACCGCCGGTATCTTGGACCCTGTTCCCGATACCGGTGGACTACTATTTACCCACCAGGTTAGTCAATAATCACACAAAAAAAAAATTCACCAGCTGATGCTAGGGATTGACAGCTCTATTATCAGCTCACTTCACCTAAGTTTTCACGGTGAAATGTGTATAGAATATAGATCGGCGGATTCTGTAGGCAGAGAGCGATGGGCCGAGTTAATTCATTCTGCGTTCTAACTTGTGTGTACGGTTTCCTAGACCGGTGCCTAGAGCGGTGACCGTCACTGAAACGTTATTCATGAAAGTAAGTTGGTGTGTTTTCTTAGAAAGCGTTTTTTGACACCGTAAAGTGAACCCCGCTGCTATAATTTTGTGGCGGCCACCGCTCCGGGAACCCGTAAGAAATTGTGAAACATGTTGAAACAGCGTGGTAAGTTTGTACCCAATATAATTTAGTCTATCTGATAGGACTAATCCAATTGTTTGTGACCGATAAGGCCTGATTATGATACCTATAAAAAATATATATAAATTATTATCAAAACAAGGTATAGACAATTTTGTTGATTTGTAATCAAACTAGCGACTCGCCCCTGCTTCGCACGGGTGCAATGACTATTTATATACGTAGTGTCAATGAAAACGTTGAATGCTATTCACAATACGCTTTCGTTTTCATGATAGGTAGAGAAATGAATGAAAGAAATACCTACATTCAAATTTTTAATGCTTGTTTCAATGCTGAGGCAGCTGTGTTACGGCAGGCATCCGACTTGCGATAGCTTGTGGTTGTGGGTTCGAATCCCACTCGTTGCACGTTGTTTGGTTGAGCTCCGTTTATGTCTACATATAGCGTGGACGGAGTCTGTCGATATCACAATCATAGCTTATTAGGAGAGCTCAAAAATAATCCTACAAAAGTAAAATTGTACAAAACATATTACTTGCTTGTAAGTACCTAATCTTTTTAAGCCAGTGAATAGTTAACTGGTTGGTTGACCGTCACTTCTGTGACAAGTCGTTAGTCCATTATCAGTGAACACAGTGCGAGCGCGAGTTTATAACTTTCAACTCACCGTTTTGTGTCAAATGTGGTTTCAGCTTTACAGATTTTGAAGTAATACATATTTTATAGTGAGGGTTGTGGAGGTCATAATATTGTATTTGTTGACAGGTGAATTTAATCGGGAAGCTTGATGTTTTTCCATAGTATCGGTTAATTAACGAACGGATTTAAAACTCTATAGACAGCTTACGTTGCAATGCTACCACAGGTTAAAACAGACGACTTTACAAAATGATGGAAATTTATTATGGCAGGTAATTAAAAATCTGGCTTTCTCGTAAATATTTCTCGCATTCAAAAGGGTAGTTATGGCTTGTCAGCAGTGTTGAGAGGCTGCATTGTCCAGCGCTCGTCAGAGTACAGTATGCGGTCATAAGTGCAGTAGCACGCTAAGGATTGTATTGCTGTGAACACG
This sequence comes from Fissipunctia ypsillon, assembly GCA_947568875.1. Taxonomy (NCBI): domain Eukaryota; kingdom Metazoa; phylum Arthropoda; class Insecta; order Lepidoptera; family Noctuidae; genus Fissipunctia; species Fissipunctia ypsillon. The sequence goes on along the minus strand of OX387660.1, from coordinate 15,280,417 downwards.
CGGTACAGGCCGTACCTACGTCTAGTGTTGCCCAAATGCAAGAACAAGACGAGACTTAGCCAGTCTTGGTCTTGGTCTTGCGCCAATACACCTGGTCTTGGTCTTGGTCTTGGTCTTGCGCTCCCAGTCTTGGTCTTGGTCTTGGTCTTGCAGCAAGAGTCTTGCAAGTCTTGCAATTACCTATTAGTCTATTACTATTTATTAAAATTTACTTTAAATCTTAGAAAAACGTATTAGAATTGGAACATTGTGAGCTTGAATTAACATAGCCATAGTAAAGATCAAGCAGATTAATAAATAACTGAAGATTTGATAAGAAATTCGAAAAATCAACTGACCTATATGTCGTTTTCCATGGAAGTAACTGTTTCTTAATAAACATTTATGATTTATAAGCTTACATTTGCTAAAACATGTAAAAAAACAAATTAATTACAATAACTTGACTGTATTTTAAAGAACAATACTTATCTGTCTAGAAAGAGATTGAACCCTCAACTTATAAGAAATTTAATAAAAGAGTTTTACGATTTATCATTTATTTGAATAAGAAATAAAATACAACACAAATCAACAGCTTTGTCATTAGGTTATGATACTTTATATCAATTTTTTTGACCAAGAATTAATACAAAGTAACCATCTGGCTGACTCATCACTTAACCTATTTCTATGTTTTCTAATTACTAATGATGCTTTAGAAAATAACCTCTCAGCAGGTACTGAAGTTGCAGGTATTGAGAGAAAATCACGGGCCATTTTCGATAAAATCGGATACTCTGTCTCATGCGTCCTCCACCAATCTAAAATGTCTTCCGAGCTGGCAGTTCTTGGTTTTCTCAGGTACTCCTCCAACTCGTCTATCACTAAGCCTTGCAGACAAGATCCAGATGACGTCGAGGGACATTCATAGAGTTTATCAAAGTCTATTACGTCTTCATCTTCATCACATACTTTATTTTCTTTTTCTGGTAATTCCAGAGATTTGTTCAGTGAGTGTAGACTTTTATATTCTTCATAAAGTTCATTGAACTTGCGCAGACTTTCTGTTTTAAGTTGCTTCCCCCACATTGTCAGGTCAAAAGTCTGAGCCTTATGCCTTGGGTCTAAAATTAAAGAAGTACAATAAATCCAGTTGCTCTTCTTGTAATGTTTAAGCATTTTGTCTCGAGCTGCTTGGAAAGCTAGAATGAGCCTTTCATCCACTTCAGATCGATTAGGTTTCTCATCTAACTGTTTTACCATGGATTCAATTTTATCTAGCAAGAGATTGAATGATACAATGACTAGCGGTAATGTAACATATTTGTCTCCACCAAGTTTTGTACTTAAAAGTTTAAAGTTTATTAGAAATTTATGTAATTTTTCGAGTACCTGCCATTCATTAGCTGTGATTTGAAAATCATTTAATTCGGTGACAGAACTGCACAATATGTCAATGCCCGCTCTCACTTTTAAACCAAATCCAATCATATCATGTGTGGAATTCCATCTCGTTGGACAGTCAAGAATGGCATTTAGATTTGATGGCACGCCAGCTGCTTCACAAGCAGACTGAAACTTCTTCTTCACTATCTCACTTCTTTTTATTTTACTGGAAATACTGCGTAACTTTGTTACAGATGTACGCGAGTCAGCAATATTTGGTGCAGATTCTTCATCTTCCTCATCCTCAGTTTCGTCTGCATAGTCTTCGTACTGCTGATCTTGCGCGTTAGTGTCAGACTCACAGTGTAATGCTAAGGTCTTTAATAAATCTTGTACACCAAGGTTTAAAATGTGAGCAAAGCACCGGAAATGTTGATTGTCTGAATCAAAGTGTGGCGGCAGCTGTTTGCCCAGTTCATACATAAATTTGGTATTTGCAGTTGCGTTGTCGACCGTGATACCTTGTATTTTATCAATTATGCCATATTCCAATAAACATTCATGGAAAATCGTTGCAATATCTTCCCCAGTATGTCGACCGCGTGATGGTATAAAATCAAGAACTACAGATTGATACTTCCATTCGTTGTCTATATAATGAATAGTAACCCCGTAGTAACTCCTACCAGCAATTGACGTCCACCCATCAATGGTAAAAGACATTTTAGATGATAATTGTTGAAGTCGTTCCTTGAGATTCAATTGGAGCTCTTCAAATCGCTCTTTGACTTTCCTTCTAAGTGTAGACCTTTTAGGAAACACCATATTAGGGCAAATACGTCGAAAATATACTTGTGTAGCTTCGTCATCGAAAAATGAGAAGGGAAGATATTTTTTCACCACCCAATCAACTGTAGCTGTCGTGATGTTGTCACTGCTGTTTTCCGACTGAAACAAAACAATAAATCTTGTGTTATTATTTAAAACATACTAGGTTTGAGCGTATAAGAGGAGGAGGTTTGTTGTTGTTAAATCGAGAAAATCGTTAAATTGATATTTGTTATATTAAGGTTGCACTGTACTGTAATTTACCAAAATAAAGTACTTAGTTGTTACTGGCCGATTAAATGAAAATATGGGTGTTTATAAAAAATATTTAAGACGATAATTACATACTTAATATGTCGCACTCCTAGATGAAAACACCACTAACTCAAAAATACTTACGTAAGTTAATGGCGTTTTTGAAAGTATCGCATGAATAGCTACGCGGAGTTAAAATTCTTTTAACTGTTAAAAAAATATTCTTACCTGTCCACTTCTTCCAGCGGTTACTAAAAAGCTTGTGATATCTCCACTTAATTTTGGTTTAACAGGAAGAAATATTTCTGATTCCTTTTTGTGGAAAGATATTAGATGTTTCCTTAAGCCTGAAGTGTTTCTGTTTTTCATTTTTATTTCAATCTTTTTATGTTGGCACAATTTACAGAAGGCAGTTTGGGATGCATGAATTATTTCGAAAAACTCCTCAAATTTGCTTTTGGGTCTTTTAGATCTGTGACTCAAACTCTCGTTACTCGGACTAGAATAATTTGAATCTTCGTCACTCATATTAAATTGTACACGTGATACGTTTTTAGAAAACAACGAGAATTAGTAAAAACAATTATTAAGTTAGACTCGAAGCACAGCTCAATTGGAAATGACTGGAATTAAAATAATTCCTTTATTTATAGTACGTTTCCTTGCTTTCTACCGCGCCGCCTCGCCACGTGCCGGCTCTATGAAAAGGATGCCGCCGCAAATCAAACAATGCCGCGTGCGGCGTACAAACACACACTAAATATTACCTACTTGTACAGACGCGACGCGTGAATAAAATAGAATTAGTGCCAATCACTATTCTTTACATATAAGTGAATGTTTTGGCGTACATCTATACTAATATTATAAAGCTGAAGAGTTCGTTTGTATGTTTGATGACAGAAGTTTTAAAATAAATAAATAAGTCCTGAACGTCACTATACCTCCAAAGTTACTATTCCTCGTGGACGAAGTCGCGGGCACAGCTAGTAAATACTTACTCTCATCATCTCTCTCAGAGATATTCGGGCTGGTAAGTAATACAAAACTCTTATCGCAGGCTTTTTATTTTATTAGTAGGTAAGTACCTACGCTTTTTATATTATTTTATTAGTTTTGTAGAATTTTTTTACACGTTTCAAGTATATTTAAAAGTGGCTACAATATTTATTAAACGGGTGATATTTGAACACTTTTTTGCTATTTTTTCTTGTAAAAACTTAAGAAATATAATGACTAAATGTACAATAATAGTACCTAAGTAATTAGTTTAAAACCATATAAGTAATCAATATTATAATATATACTTACTAGAATGAATTAATATGACATCTACTACCTATCCTTACCATTTTATCCTAATCATAATACTACTTGCGTGATCAGTATAATGTATTCATTTTCATTCTAAGCACTCTGAAACTTATTTATTCTTTGGAACACCTGTAGGTACTCTTAAAAAAATTCGAAATTATTTTGCATGAGTATACCTACGCCCTATGGCGGCAATCAAATAGTGTCACAAATGTTATGATTTCGGCGTGGCGGCAACGATTGTTTTAGATTTCAAAAGAAGCCGCCGGCGCGTGTATCATAACCATGTACTTCCGAAAAGCGGCAAATTTCTTTGAGAAGTAAGTACAAAACCTTTGATGCCGCATTATCAAAGTGTCGATGGTTAAAACATAACTATGCATGCACTCAGTTTGATTTTAATAGATATTTTTTTATTCGCTATGTTTATGGTATTAGTCGTAATGCGCATAGGTCCAGTTTTTCATATTCTTTGATACAGTTTTTTGCGTCTCATAGAATTCCTAAGCGTACCTACCTATACACCGAACTGTTACACCTAACTACTCAGTGAAATAGCGCTAAGTCCTAGCTGCAAGACGCAAGAGTCTTGCAGGCTATGTCTTGTTCTTGCTCAAGTCTTGCACGGTCAGTCTTGGTCTTGGTCTTGCTAAAAATACGCGGTCTTGTTCTTGGTCTTGGTCTTGCAAAAACGCAAGAACAAGACCAAGACTGCAAGACCAAGACTGAATTTGGGCAACACTACCTACGTCTGTGCGTTTAAGTGATGTATCAACACAGAATGCACACCTCAGAATTCACACACTGGCGGGCGTCGAATGAAACAAAAACATAACCTTTTCTCACATGCAGAGCATGTAATTACGTATGACCGTGGTCGGTTCATAAGATTGCTAAAATTAACGTCCCTATAACAAGTTCTGATAGCTGGTAGCGTACCGTATTGGATTGTGAAACACATAGGTCTGGGTTCTAATATCGAGATGAGTCTTTTATTTTTCTTTTCAGAAATAATCTTCCTTCTGTTCTTTCGTTAATCGAGAAACGAGAATAATAATGCAATAGTTATTTTTATTATTACCTTTATTATATTGTTATTGAAATAAAATAATAGGTAATCACATAATAAACATTTTTATAATAAGAATAAAAATGTTTATTATGTGATTACAAATCTTCTAGTTAAAACAGTTTATTTTCTCATAAAAAACAATTTATTGAAGTAAAGTAGGTAATCAGTGAACTACGACAATCAGGCTTAAAATATTGTATCTAAATAATATAATAATATTTTGGTTTAACTATTACTACTGGGTGTATACTCTATCAAACCACAACTAGCAAATCTACACAAATCTATCGCACATAATTATAAAAAGTGCGGACTTATTGTCGAAATACAATTGAATTAGTAATACCTACTACTTTTATTCTACTGCCAGTGAGTGTCTATCTTAAACCTCAAAGTAAACAAATCGTATTTATTAGGACATAATAAGGTTTAAAGCTTAAGTATCCATTTTCATTACGAAAAAAAGATTTAAACTAAACCTCAAAATAATCCTTATTACGGCTGTGACGCAATATAATTTTAAGATTACTAAAACCTATTTGTAATTCATTGCAATCAAGTAAACGTTGACGCATGGATCTTAAAATTTGAGGCATATATCTGTTCCTCTTAAATTTTCCCATATTATTATGTCCATGCAAAGCAACTTCAACTGCTCATCTGGGGGACAATTCTCGTATTTTTAAGAACGGTCACATTCTAATCTCAGTCTCAATCTTTAAAAAAAAAACTCTAATTTCCCTTCATTTTTGTCGAGTTGATTGCGACTTGAATCTGAACGTTTTTTTAAGTACGAGAATTGGCCTTCAGATCTCTCATTCCGTGCTTCCCATCGCGTATCCATGTATCATCAAACCCCATAGATTTTCTATAGGGTTGAGGTCAGGAAATCGTGCTGGTCATAGAATAACTTTTATCTCCGGCTGTTTATTAAACCACGTCAGTGCGCTTCTTTTATGAGCTGGGGTCTTCCACTTCGCTTTCGACTGGCAATCTTTTGACCCACTGCACCGAATCACAGTAGTTCTCGAAAACAAAAAAGAGTAGGTACTGTTAGGCTACTAAGCAAAATATTACCTAATATTACTATTTAGAAACAAAATTATATTGAAAATAGAAATGTCACATAATATACAGATATAATGTTATATTCATCATTCAATAATCTAGGTAAATAAAACTATGAAATTATGATTTTTTCTTCTATTTCGACCTGTTTTTTGGGTCATCAAATGACTTCTCCCGCTCGGGGCGGAGAGGGAGGGCGTGTTAGACTTTTACTGACTAAAACCCACCCGTGGTCCTTCAGTTGCCTGAGCCGGGGCCACGGTAACTCTTTCGAACATCCCGCAACCCTAGCTGGCATCAGCCCTAGCGGACCCCGTCAATTAGTGCTGACATCTCTTTGAGGCGCGTGTGGGACACAACACGCCGTCGACTCGGGCCTGGTCCTTACCGGACGGCGAGCTACCCATTGCCCGCCGTCCGCAAGCCCGCGTCTACGGTGGCCGGGACTCTGCTATCAATTTCCGACGCCCAGGGCGTCTCCTACGGCGACTAGGGGCGTGAGGGCGCAAAGCTTGACTCTCCTTCGCGAGCATTACTGCTTCGCAGAAGGAGGTACTCTCGCTCCAGGGCCGGACGCGAGAGTGCTCCGCCCAAGCCGGGCAGACCTCCACCTATGCTCCACCGTGTGCTCCGGGCGATTCACATAATGGTGACACCCGGGCGTTTCCTCCCGCTTTTATTTAGAACTAATGGTAAAATATCAAATGTTTCAAAAAAATAACTACAAGAGTCAGCAGTTTATACTTTAATTAGATAAATGTTTGAACTAAATCATAATACTCACACTCAGTCCGATTTCATCTGATATTTGTGATATATTGAGTCCAATTTTACGCAGCCCAATAATATTCGCTTTCATATCAATATTTAAACTTGCTTGCATGTCAAAATGAACTACAATACCGCTAGATTAAACACACGTCACAAACCCATAATAACAACCAACCAACAAGGATCTACATATTTATGCGGTGAATTACCTAGTCGTAAGTTAACTGCATCTAGACCTTATAATAATTTATTTATTTAAGTATTTAGGTTTCTGTGAGTATAATCATAAAGTTTTACGAGTTAAGTGAACAAGACGAACGTATCAAGGAACTTTAGTCAATAGTGTGAGTAGTGCCTCTTTGATATTTCTCGGGACCCTAGGGTCCCGGACCTTTGGAAGGCATATGAGGGGCCGAAGCCAACTCGCAGTGGCCCGTTAGACGCTTTCAATGGAAATGAGGCACCAGCCGACGATTATCCCTGTGCGTACTATGCAAGTGCACCCAAGAACAACCCCCGGTTGGTGTAGGACTATTGCAGGATATGGAGACAAAAAAAAATTGAGCTATGGGTTTGGATGTCTAAAGTGGACTGGTTATCTAAAACTATGGAAGGACTGTCTGACCAATGTTTGATAAATACAATACACAGATAAAATGGCAGGGGGTGACTTGCACACTCAATAATGGACCCCCGGAAACGGTCGCTAGCACATAGTGTCGTAGCGACAAGGGGGCAACATTGATTATTTGCGTAATTATTAAAACATAAAAAAATTATAACAGCGCGTGAGATTCGAACCCACGGCTCGCTACGCATGAACGCGCTTACTCAAATACGATAACCGCTAAGCTATCATGCCATAAGCACTAATGGTTGAATTTATGAAATACAATTAGCTGCAAACGAATGTGAGTGTGTGTCTTTACTATAGAAATGAAGAAGGTCGTAAGTTAAACCGAAGTGTCAATCTATTGCTTTGTGAGATTGCTACTCCACTTATGACCGCTACTGTACTTAGTTCAAAATCTCTCTCACATCAATCACAATAAACTACTTTTACTATAACATTACAACACCAATCCCATCCCACATAAAGACACAAAACAAAAGAACGACAAACAAATCCGATACAAATCTGCCTCCGCCAATAAACTCGCGTCTAAGTTAACGTAGGAATATCAGTTTTCCGACTTTACCCAATAAAGGGTAACCCCTGATCCGTCGAATAAACAGAAAAAAAAGAACGCGGGTATAACGAGTAAATCACTGTAAGCCCCAATACGCGGGGCGACGCCGCTGGTAAGCTCTGTAACCCCTTTAAGTTCACCTAGGCGATATGCCCGGGCACGAATAAACGAGACGCGGGCTTTCTCGCGTATTTAGGTACTGGGAACGTTTGATGCGGTACAGTTCTTGTGGATTGGCGAACTTGATATCATTTTTGTAACCCAGACTGACCAATAAACCGACACCACTTATAAAAACACATGAGAAGATTTCATTTCATTTCATTTATTCAATAACAATTTACACTGTGTCTTGAATGTTTTACAAAGATATTGCAAATAATTAAAATAATAAAGGGTAAAACAAAATTATGTTAGTGCATCACGATCTCATTACCTGCCTACATTAATATTATTTACATTCATGTAAGTTCCAAATTTAAAACAATGTCAACGAAAAAAAGAGAAAAAAAAAAACAAAAAAAATAAAGACTAAATACATGTCACTAATACCTAACTAATAATTTCATTTAATTACCAATGACAATAATAAATTTTATTAAATTAATTTACAATGTCCACTATCTAGGCATATAATTAAATTAGCAAATAAAGTAACAGTTTAACTCCTTAACCTTCCTATCCAGAATAAAATACTTTATCTAAAATTCACTATATTAATCTAAACGTGTCAGAACCAATTAATGTCAATAACATTAAAATCCACACATGCCTTTTTTTTACAATGTCACAATTAAAAACACTGTTATCAAATTTTCTAAAATTAATGTTAAATGTTCTATTATACATATAATAATGGTCTAGCTAAAATACGTCAGCGAGGTAGGGTACCCACATCTTCTCTGCGTAAGACGTTAGATTAAACGTTCACGTATAACTTAGAAAATTATTTTTATTAATGTAAAACATTCAAGAAGATATTGTGATTTTATCAAACAACTGTAGTTTGTAAGCATGATGATGATCTTATGCCTTTTTAATATTAACATCAGCATGATATGATGATGCGAAGAACCCTTGGAAAATTAATAAGTACCGTCAGGTCGGGTTACTTGTTTCTAGGGCATAACTTTGGCCCAAATTTAGACGTTGATGTTTGAACTGTCTGCCGTGTCGCGACCACACAACCGAACGTCGTATTCCTTCGGTAAGTAATAGATGGCGATATAGACGCGTACTTGCGGAACTGTTGTGCGGATTTAATGACATCAAACATTTGTCTCGATTTGGGCCAAAGTTATGCTCTAGAGTCAAAGTAACCCGCCTGGATGGTAAATAAATAACTCCTTAAAATTCAATTAAAATCTCACGTGGAATTAATAATGCATCAGTAATTTTATTACATAAGTAGTCGTAAATTCGAAAGAAAAATCCAGATCAAATTAGCAATAAAATGTCGGCGGCGTATCGTTATCAGCGTCTATTATCTCAAATGCCATTGTGTTACAATATCAGCGTGATTGTGTGTGCGAGCCGCGCGTGAGCGCCCGCACTGACCCCAAAGCCCAACTACTCTCTCTGCGCCCTTTACACAAATTGATTTTAAATGGCGATTTATTTCCGCCTCATATCGCCGATCCCATCTTCCTATGAGTTTTACTGCCGGCTTACGCAGGGTTAAAGAAGTCCAAGTTATAAAACGGTTTATTTCTTTTTCAGGACTGAACCTACCGTTCCCGTTCCCTAATTACGCCGGATTAACCCGCGAATGTACCCTCATTATTCTCAGATACATAAGCCGTTTTCAAACTCTATCACGATCGAGCCAAACTTCCAACAAAGGCGTAGAGTTACACAGAAACGAAGGACGTAAACGAGTTACTAAACTAATTGTATAACGGTGTCGCACTCTTTTATCGCGTATTCTATACATAACGGGTGTTTGAAATAAAAGTCTATTGCAGAATTTTCACCCTTTTGCAAATTTGTGCAAATTACTTTATGAGCGCTTTCAATGTTGAGTTGCGAGTTTTTTGTCGTTTACGACTGCAGCGAGCGGGAACGTCCAACAGTCGAAGTCGCCCGGCCGCGTTCAGATGCCTTTCTGATTTAACGAGCACCTTACCCGAATGTGTCGTACCCTAAACCGTCGGCTAATATAAATAAATAGTAACCCTTCGGTGGCGGCGCGTTTGCCGCCGAAAGGTTTACTTTTATTGCCTTGACTTTCTTTCTTACCACCCCTTCAAAATTGTCAGGGTTGACGGAAAAAAGTAGAAATCGCAGTTTTTGCGAAAAAAAGCTTCTTTGTTTAATTTTTAGCAAATTGCGTTTTTTAGCAAATGCCATAACCTTTTCATTTTAGGGCTGGGAATAAAAAGGCGATCTAAATAAATTGTTTTTGAAACAATGTGCGAATCCTTTCATTAGTATTTTGCAAAAAAGTTCCAAATAAAATTAGTAACGGGAAAAGGGATAGCTTTCTTTTTTGCGAAGCAATTAACAAATCGCCACTACTACATAGACATGTGTACCTACTTATTAGATTCACCAACCAAATCGACGACAGTCATATCACTTGAACAACCTTCAAATTTCAAAACACCTAATTGATATCTCAACCCAAAAAAAAGTGCAAATAAATCTATGGGCACAGCACAGCGGGGACGTTAACTAGAACGGCGATACTAAAGCAACCCATCATAAATGAGATTTTTTTCTTTAATGTCTTCTCCTAGATTGAGACATTTTGCGACCGCAAGAGCTTAGCAGTGGGGGGTTGACTTGCGTCCGACAGTCGGACTTTTTTTCGTACCTATCCCGACAATTTCGACGAAGTTGTCAACGTGATAAAGTGTTATAACTGTGATGTGTCGAAGTAGGGGGACTTAATAATGATATCATGTAAGTGTCGAGAAAGTTAGTCACAATGGATCGTGGTTGAATGTGAGGCAACAAGTGTACGCACCTGAGATGAGTTTGTGTGAAGTAGGTAGATTTGAGAGTTTGTACCTAATATCACAATTAACTAATTTTTTCATTAATATAAAACAATGGGATCTTTATACAATAAAAAAAAAAAACTTTGTTATTCTACAACGTGTTTCTGGATATACCTACGACATTAAATGAAAACGAGCACAGTACTTATCCATCGAAATATTTTAAAACACGAAGATTAGTAGTTAATGGAAAATTTAAAAATTGCAGTTTTCAAACAAAATAAATAGCAGAATCAACTGCATAAAAAGTAAACACGCTTTATCTACGCAAAGTCACTGACCACCGGTGCGGTGCGGGGTGCGGGGCGCGGCGGCGGTAATGTTTACCTATTATAATTATTACGGACTCAGATCTACATCATGTTGAAAAAGAAGAAAATGAAAAATAATTTCCTGTGGCTAAAGTATTCACTGGATTTGATTGATTTTTTGTATACGGGCAAAGAACATGATTCTCTTTACGTGGTTAAAGGAATATCAATCCTCCTGTTACACGTGGTATGATACCGACATGGTTGGTTATTTGACTCTAGGGCATAACTTTGGCCCAAATCGAGACAAATGTTTGAACTGCCCGCCGCCGTGCCGCGACCACAGACATAACCGAACGTCGTATTCATTCGGTAGCTAATAGATGGCGATATAGACGCGTTTGGGCCAAAGTTGTGCTCTAGAGTCAAAATAACCCGCCATGACGGTAACTATGACGTTACTTATGTTTATTTCGTTAAAAATCCAGCACAATTCTACCTACTTACATACATTTTTGCTAGAAAGTTCGCATTTACTTACAATATACCTAGACATTCCTGAAACCATTTTTTTTATTTTTTTTTTATTTGAGATACAGAGACAAAGTCGACGATGGAGCGAGCTTACCCAGAAGAAGCCTGTCCACTCTCACTTTGAAGAGATCGGGGTTGTATGCGTTCGGAAACACAGACGCAGGCAGAGAGTTCCAGTCCTTTGCTGTGCGCATCACAAAAGACATTTGGAAACGCTTAGTGCGAATTGGTGGAATAGCAACTAGGTAAGGATGGTAACCTGCAGTGCGTCTAGATGTCCGCTGATAGAAGGGGGCCGGCGGAATGAGGTCGTGGAGTTCTTGAGCACACTCCCCGAAGTATAATCTGTAGAAGACCGTCAAGCTGGCAACCTTGCGGCGATGAGCCAAGCTGTGAAGCTTGGCATCCACCAGTCTTACGTCGCCAATGAGCCTCTTAGCTCTGCGTTCCACCGAGTCAAGCGCGGCAGGTTGGTATTTGGCCGAGCCATCCCAAAGGTGGCTGCAATACTCCATGCAGGATCGGACTTGCGCTTTGTAGAGAATTAAAAGCTGTCCAGGCGTAAAGTATCGCTTCACCCTATTCAGGATGCCCAGCTTCTTGGCCGCAGTTTGAGCTTTGTACTCGATGGTGGCACCGAAGTTGAGACATGATGTCAACTCCATGCCCAGGAGCTCGAGCCGATCAGTTACAGGAACAGATATACCCCGAAAAGTAGGAGTTTGATCGAAACGACTCCTTTTAGCGGTAAAAAGACACGCCTGTGTTTTGGTGGCATTAAAAGAGACCAGATTATCATCACCCCACTGGGAGACAAGGCTTAAGGTCAAATCTGTCCGCTCTACCATGGCCTCCCTCAAGGAACGAACTTCGGCCCCGCTGGTTTTTGCGCTGGACAAGTATCTCTCTGAAACTGTACTGTCATCTGCGTACCCAACAATACCAGACTGAAGCATGATGTGTAGCAGGAAAAGAGTTGCAGAGAGAACAGAACCCTGAGGAACTCCGGCATCAATAGCCATAAGGTCGTAAGAGCAGCCGTCAACGACTACTCTGATAGACCGTTCACTAAGGAAGTCTGATATCCAGCTACAAAAATCAGCAGGGATGCCATAAGCAGGAAGCTTGCTGAGTAGACCAGCGTGCCAGACCCTGACCATTAAAAAATATATCAAAATTTTAGGTATGTTCATCAAATCCAATAATGTTTCTGAAAAAGATCCTAAATAAAGGTCGGTATCCTTTTGCTTACTAATTAAAAAGAAAGCAATCTAAATCACATAATTTGGTTTTCAAATCCAACATTAGTGGCACTGACAATAAAATGTTACGTCCAACTTTTTGCTTCGAATCATAAATACATCGAAAGTGAAGTTTTTACCTTATAATCATGACTCAATAACATAAAATTTTATGCGACTCGGAAAACATAGATCGCGGTAGCTCCGCCCTTAAGGTTCCGAAAATAAAAATTTAAAAAAAGAATTCCATAATTCCGAATACATTGCTGCATAACTTTGAAATAGTTAACCATGATTCTTATAGAAACAGTTGTAGAACAGCAATGGAATGTAAAACAAACCTGTGAACACCATTATATCCAATGTTTCACCATTATTCGAAGACCACCTTCGAGCTATTTCGAGCTACATTTAAAAGCATTAAAACGGTGACCGTTCAGATGAATGGTGTAAACAATTGTGTATAATTAAGTGAATCGCTACGCCGATTACGAAAATAATCGCCGACTAAATGCACTCTGAAATTAGTGTGACTTGCTAAACGGATGTGTTCACATGACGTCTCTTTTAAAGGTATTAAGTAGTTTCACTTTGAGTTTCAATACTTTGCGTATTTTAAGTGTTGAATGGTGACAAGTATTCGTATTGTTTTTATCTTTTAATGGACATAATAACGACATGTTTTTTTGGTTTGGGTTGAACTGAACTGCGTCTTTGAAAACTTTAATTTTCTAGCGTCTCCACTTTGCTATAGGTTTCCAAATAAACTTGGCACCCTTATTAAGTGGAAGTAATGGCTCTCTAATAAGTTATACTTTCAGCAAGAAATGCAGCATCTCATCAAATTGCTATGGCTTTGCTTTCTGGAGCTGAAAGAAAAAAAGCATTAGTTTTCGAAAACTTGTTATCTAACTCACCCATATGGATAAACTCTTTAGTTAACCTTTGCCCTAAAAATTCGCTAACACCATCACCTTTACAAATAAATAAAATAACATATAAACCACGCTTAACTCATAATAAGTCTAGCGACACACGGTGCGACGGAGCGACGCGACGCGTTCGGAAAGTAGCGAACAATCGTAAAATTTTATCGTCTCTAATGGGCTCATGGCACTGATTTGTAGCCACGCCGACAACACCCTCTGCTCTCAAATGAAACCTCAATGTATTGTTTTTGGAACGACAGGGGTGATCTATTTTTGGATGGACAGGTACTACGTTGTTAATTTGGGTCCTATAGGCATGTAGCGTTTAATTTTAAGTCATGTTGATGACGGCCGTAGGCGTTGTATGTGCTGAAGTATTGACACTCAAAAGAGCGCAGATTATTTTTTACAGCTTACGTAGCTTTAAAGAATCAAAATTATGTCATGCCTAGCCAGAAAAAAGAAAGCTGAGGATAAGTTTTAACTTTTTAAAAGTAAACTGTCATTGTGTACGAAAGTTTCAGTTGTATATTGTAGTGGGTTTGCGTAGGTATATCATATTATTCATATTGCTGGCTAATTCGTTAATTCACATAAGTAAAAGTAACAAAAAAATAATCCCACGAGTAAGGTGGACGGGATCATTCCGAATGTTTTTGTCACACAAATATACAATTTAATTTATATTTATATTTAATTTATTTTAATTTTTTTTTTTTAATATTTATAGTTAAAAGATCATTTTGTTGAAATGGAGCCAAATTTCCGGGGCGAGCTTTCAACGGAATTTACAAAAAGCGCCATAAATTGGCAAATAATCCCCCGCATAACGCAACCTTTGTTTGGTCACACGTGCTTTTAATATCAGGCTCGCATCGCGATCGGAACAAAAGCCGGATTTAGTCTTTGTGCGCTCCACCTAGAGTAAACACTTGTAAAAACTTGGAAATATGAAAAAATTACGAATATAGTTGTTAATAAATTTTATTAAACATACACAAAGGTTGGTGCGATTGTGAAGGCGACAATCGGCCGCGTCGAATTTGTCATGTAACTACAGCATGCTTTGTTTGGGCGATGAATGCCGTGTGTGAAGGAAGAGCTTCCGGTGCAGCGGATCGCACCGGGATCGATGCCCCCGGCCATATCTTGCCATCGATATCCACCATTGTTGTTTTTTATCTCAAATTGATAGCTATACTGTATTCATTGGCGTTCTCAACTTACAAAGTACGTGTACCTATTTCACTTCAAAATTCCAAAATAACAAAAAGTATTACTCAATCTGTTAAATGTTTCTGTATCAGTTATTGTTAGTTTGTTATATTTTAAATCATCGTATGTAGGTAATTGCCTCGTCGACGAAAACTGTTTCTGTTTCTTCATTTACAAAATGTTGATTTTAATTACCAGTGTAATGATAGAGTTCTGAATAATAAATCCAGTTGGAACTAAATAAAAGGAATCACAGATTGGTACGTGTAAAGGTGTAATAAAATATTTTTGCTTTTCGCTTTTCATAGTTTTCATACACACACAGTCGTTTTACATACTGCAATTTTTTTAAATAAAGCATTAGATTTATCATCATCAATCTGTCAGTCATTGTTAGAAATAAAGACACTTGACTAATTTTTCAAGTTAGTTTTGAAATACGTACCTAATAAATTGTACCCACACATTCCTTAGAAAAACATTGTTTTATCTAGGTACGTCCTTTTTTCCGGAAAAACCTGAAAAGAAAACCGTCAATCCATAGGCTTAGAAATAGAAGTCACCTCACTACGCATTCAACGGTATAAAGACTGGCTACTAACAAACGATCCGGTCGACATTTAAAAAAAGAACATTTTTAAAACAAGAAAAAATTCCAGCCATGTGTCGATCGACGCACATCGGTGGCGTGTGTATGATACGAAAAAAAAAAAGAAATCGCCCGCGGTCGGAACAATCGAAGCTAAGTTATAAAATATGTATCCTAGTGCTGGCTTTTGAAACTTGCTCTCGTACTATTTTGACCGCGATCGGGAATTCCGACAAGAGAATCAAATCGTAACGTTGTTAGTTGATTTTTTTCCGGTGATTTTTTTTCGGCACTGAAACTGAACAATAGTCGGTCGAAAAATGAGATATAGCTGGGTAAATAAAGGACTCGTTGTGAAAATGTGAATCGGGTTATTTATGAAAGCTTTTCAGTGCAGTAGAAAATTCTTGTAATTGTTATGTGTGATGTTTTCAGGAGATAAGCATATTTATAAGCGTATAAGCGATACCTACTTGTTCATGCGAAAGGCAAAATTGGTCTAACTTTTAAACAAAAACCTTGCATTGTGTTGCAAAAAGAATTTATCTGAAAAAGTTTAATTTATTATCAATGCACTTAGTATTATCACTGTCTATAAAAATTTCAGAATTATTTAAAAAGGAGTACGTACCTATTCCATTTTCCAACGCATTTTTCTACTAGCGACGCGAGACGAGAACTACTTAATCTATAATTTCTATAAGCTTGAATCAAAGCAAAAACTTAAATCTCATAGAATCACCGTAACTTACCATAAACTTAATGATAAACATAAATAAAATTAAACAACTACTTCCGCACACGGTAGTTGAAAGGCAACATCAATAAGACGACGTGCGACGATCTTGATGTCTGCGTTCCCTTATCGACGTGCGATCGCGACAAAAGAGTCGCAATATGTGCCGGTCATTAATTAAGTGGTCTGGACATGTTCTTTGTATGATATTGTTGTGAATGTTTGAGGTAGCGTCTGTGCCCGTATTTTTTTTGTGACGTAATGAGTTCGAATTTTGAATTGTTTGCATGATGTGCAATTATTCTGTTGAGCAGTGATAGATTAAGTGGTGCTCTTTTCGCTTTTGGCTGGTTGTTAGACATGAAAATGGTAAGGAAAAGAAAAATCAAAAGGAAATGGACGTCTATATTAGGACCACTTCATTTTATTATCATTCGCCAAAAATAGAGCATAATCAGCCTTTAACGTTTCCATTGCTGGGATACAGGCCTCTTCTCTGTGAGAGGGAGTGGGCCATGATCCACCACGCGGGCAAAGTACGGATGGGTAGATGACATATGTCTTCGAATTTTTGGTTCTAGGATATGTCTGTTCCTCACGATGTTTTCTTTCACTATTTTGAGAGCAGTTGTGATGAAATATAACAAAAATATTTAACTCATTTAAAAACAAACTATACAATTGGCTGAGAAAGGATATAACTTTAGTATCATTCAAGATTTTTGTAACCTGAAGATGTAAATGCATCTAATTACGAATAATGCCAGTGAATTATAATTTTATTACCTAAGACTATTAGGTATGGTATTCACCAATTAATCTGTGAAACTATAGCCTTCACCTTGGGCCCGTATATTAATTATTTTTGCATGCAATTGATACACATTCTGTATAGCTAAACAAGTGAATTTTATATTAAAACTGACTGTAATACCTTTTTACCATGTTTCAGGCAAATAAAGAATTATCAAAAAAATGCTCATAAAAATGGCTTTTTATATGTACCTACCTATTTATGAGTATTTATGTGTTCATAATAAAATCAATACACATACCTCCCTCATAGACCCAACATTAATGAATACAAACAGTCGCAGGGCTGTCACAAGTTATAAATTAATAACTTGCCGGCTGCCGTCGCGTCGCCACGCCGTCCGACATTTATAACCGGCAGACCAATACTCACGTCATTTTTAACCGTCAGCGCTAATTTGCTATTGTTTTCTCTCTGACGCCACCTTTTTTGCTAAAAACCATAAAATAGATAAAGTTTTTTTTATAGTTTGGGGCATCCTTAATTGATTATAAACGTTAAGGTGGTGTTTGATGATGAATCCTAGTATTTGGGGCTTGGTCGGGTGTTATTTATCTTAACACGTTTTTGGCAAGACATTTATTTTATGGTTTTATGCGGAGTGAAGTAATCTTTCGTTGTTTATTTAATAAAGTAGGTAGGAATATTCAGTTGATGCTTATGTTGAATAATACGTTAGGTAGTTAAGCTTTCGTGTTACCTATGTGGGAGTTGGAACACAACCCATGGATGCTATTTAGAAAAGTTTGTAAAAAAAATGATTCAACTTTATTTGTTTACGTCGATTTTCATGTCAAGCTTTTCTTCAGATTTCCTTGAGATTAACTTTGATGATTCCTAGAGTATTTTTTTTACGTAATGGTTCTTTAAGTAAATAACAACACATTCGTTAACCCATATAAACATAGTTCAACGCATCGAAAGCACCAAACACAATTCCAAAACCGAATCTCTACGTTCGAATTTCAAAGTTTTAATCTCGAAAGATCTCCATACGTCGAGTTCACCAACATATCGGAAGCGACTAGTCCCTGGGCTGGTATTTGCATATCGCCTCGGCAATAAGTTAGGCGCACCTCCGCGTCGGACGCATGAAGGCGACAGAGCCGCCTCGGCTGCTATAAAGCACAGTGCAATAAAGAGAATGGATGCCGGCCATCGGCCGCCACCGGCCGCCGGCCGGATTACCCGAATCGCCACTATTTATCGCTCGAGCCGTGCGCCCAGGTGCCATCAATCTATTTAATGATCGGGTCAGCACATACTCTTAGTCTTTTTACCGCTTGCGCCCGTTCGCCCGGTCCAAAACGAAGACATGAACTCCTAGGCCGGGAGATGGACGTTTGATGAGGGGCTTTTGTGTCGATCGCCAGCGTTAAAAGGGTTTCGGACGCACTATCATAGTATAAAGGCTTTGCTTGCTTTTAGGCTTAACGGGAGCGGTTGGGGGCGAAGGTGATGTAAATACGGCCGACTGACAATAAGGCTATGAGGAAGCTATCGGAAAAGTCTGTTGCAATATTTGTCATTACCGTATATAAAACTTGTTTCGTCTGTACACATACATGCATACATAATCTCACGCCTTCTTCCCATAGGGGTAGGCAGAAATAACAGAACGCCACCTGCTACGATCCTTACATACTCCTTTTGCCTCGTTTACGTTCATACATCTGGTCATACACGCACGCCGATTGCGAGTACTACGCACCTGACCTTTCTGAAGAACATCAAAACTAAGATCACTATATGTCTTCCTAGGGCGTCCCCTCCCGGCGTTGTGTCCCCGGCGGGGGTTGTTTCGTCTTTATTCTAAAACATATTAAGACATTTTTGTGGAAATGAATGAACTAGATTCGGTTTAATTTCCACAAAACTTTTCTTAGGAAAGTAGGAATCGATCCCTAATTGCTAACAAATGTTTGTACAGCTTTTTATTCAATTATGATCGCTCCAAATCACTAGTTTTTAAAGACACACGACACAGAACCCAATTGGAACTTCAATCACACAGAAGCGTTTATCACATCTCTTATTACCAGCTCAATACTTCTCATACACACAAAAGTCACCAGTATTTAATCTTCGAATAAATCAGACTTATTCTGAAGAGCCCTAAGTATGGTGGACCACAATCAAAAGTGGGCATTGAATGGACGCAGCACACGTTTGTGCAGACCTCGGCTGTACATCTGCCGGGATCGTGCGCAAAGCAATGGCTGGCAGGATTTGAAGGGTCTTTACTCACTGAGGTCCGCTTTGTTTAAACGATCTTTGTGAGTGACCCGATTTATGTCCATAATAAAGGCGTTGAAGGATGTTTGGCTTGAAATCTGCTGGAAATTTTGGATGAATCTTGGTGAGTATTTGGTCATTTGTCTTGACTAACTTGTTTCCTACACTTTTCGTGGTGGTAATACCATATTCCTTCCTTGAACCGACTTTTTGAAGTCAATTAAAAAGAAGGAACATGGTAAGATGAGGAGGTTCTCAATTCGATTGTATATTTTTTTTTGTATGTTTGTTACGCGATTACTCAACGACGACGGCTGGACCGATTTGGAAAATTCTTTTTTTGCTTGGGAGGATATACCTACTTCCTAGGTGGTCCCATTGTCATCAGGTCAGGATCTGATGATTGGATCCTGGAGAAATCGAGGGAATTCTTCAAACATTAGGGCCACCTATACCGATTTGGGTATTTTTGATAGTAACTCATGCATTTTATAATACTGTTATGTCGCAGTAAGATGGTTGTAGTCATCATATAGTTATATCCCTAGCGATTTAGCTATATACCGTAGATAATATAGTTATATGAAAGCGGTTCATAACTATTTTACTAGGAATATAACAATGATACGAGCACGATCTAGTAATATAGCTATTAGGGCACTCCGACCAAATAGGTTAGGTTAGAACTGTGACCAACTATGCGCGAGCCGAGCGAGCGAAGCGAGCGGTGCCGCGGCAGCGGCCGGCGAGCGCTACGTCGTATATTTGGTCGCAGTAACAAAATTAGGGCATTCCGACAGTTATGAACTGCTTTTATATATTACGGTATATACATCTACAACCTGTGACTGCATCGTTGATCTAGTGGTCGCAAGCGCTACTGCTGAGCATGAGGTCCTGGGTTCGAGTCCCAGGTCAGGCAAAGTGTTATTGGGTTTTACTATCTGGAATTTCTCAGTAGCAGCCCGGAGTCTGGATTAGTGCCCGGTAGATGACAATAGGCTCGGCCCTATTACATGAGACTTAAATATAACTGGCGAAATGTGGGTGTACTATAGGCACACCTCTGCCTAACCGTTCGGGGAAACAAGGCGTAATGTTATGTTATGTTACATCTACAACCATATTACTGCGACAGATACAAAATGTTAAAGTTATAAATTAACGTAATGTTTCCTTATATTTAACGTGGTGTGTTCTATTTACTGTTAATTGCTGTAAGTTTAAATCATTTGCTTCTAATTACATAAAATAATTAAGGAACCGGACTTACTGTTTATTAATGCAGCATGCTTGCTCCTTTTCGTACATCAGACCTGTAATGGAAAAGTGTAACATAACAGAAAAAGAAGAGACTATCTCACACATAACCTTACCATATTGTTTCAAAACAAACAAATTCTTAAACCAAGCACATATTTAGCTATAAAAGTGGCGAAATCAGTAGTCGGTGGTGACATGATTAGCCATGATGGCGGCACTACCCTACCTCAATAAGTCGGGGCTTGTCTACGATTCGTAAACTCGCTTACTTCACCTGAGCAAACTGCCTCCCGGCGAGGGTGGAGGGCGCGGGTTCGTTGTTGTACGTCACGGGATTTTTGTTACGTCAAAAAAGAAGGCTAATAAAGTTGTACCTATTTTTAACCGACGAAACAAGAGGCGGTTTTTAAGTCAACACGTAGGTATTTTATTTTTCAGTCACATGTTTTGGTGAAAAGTATGTAAAAGAACTTTTAAAATTAGTCGTCTTGAAAAACGGAAGTGAATTTGTAGAAAAAATAAAATGTTAATTTAAATAAAATGAAATTTCTTGATAAAAGTTTCAGCAAGGTTTAATAGATTCTCCATATGTCCATCTTTCAATACTTTCTCTTTTTGCCAGTATTGTCATAAAGTAAACATAGTTATTTGCATGTTTATAGCTTATTTAATAATTTAAAATATGTATCTGCATCATGATTGCCTTATATAAATAAACAAATGTGCAAGAGTGCTTAACGAGTTAGACCCGGTTTCTGAATTGATAATTTGCAGTAGAAAACTTGTTAGACTCTTACTTAACCATTATTTTTTGGAAAACAAACTTAAGAAAAAGAGTGTTAGCCTCTTTAATTTCAATAAATCAATGAAAAATCGGCCAAGTGTGAGTCACTCGCACACGAAAGGTTCCGTACCACCGTAAAATATTTAACACTACATAGGTACTTTTTTTTAATACTTCAGTTTAAAAAAAACACGTTTCTTGTATGGGACCCCCTTTCATTTTAACTTTGTTTGGTCTTTATTATGTGTTGTTATAGCGATAATAGAAATACACTATCTGTGAAAATTTCAACTGTCTATCTATTACGGTTCATGAGATACAGCCCGCTGACAGACCGACGGATGGACGGAGGCTTAGTAATAGGATTCCGTTTGGCATCCTTCGGGAACGGAACCCTAAAAATATTCAATAATTAAAATCATATAACCACCGCGTACAGTGGACACACGCCACAAGGCGGGCAGGCCGTGGGCGGGCGCGGCACGGTTCCGGTCAAGTCGCGGGCGGCCCTCGGCTTCCGGCCGTCCAATTTGGCCACATTCAGCCCAATAGAGGGGGCAAGACGTTTGATACCTCCCCCGACAATGACGCAATTCTTGACACCGTTTTATATAAGTTTCAAGTTAGTTTCTTTTTTGTTTTTAGGCTGGTTTTCGGTGTAAGGAAACACTTGTTATAAATTGTCATGACCCGTTGTCGTATTGCATGAACTACCGTTTTTTTTTTTATATTTTTTGTACGAGCCATTTAAATTATGTCTTATTCATTGGTCCAAAAATATTGTTATTTCTTTAAATGGTAATTGGTAGTACACCGGAACGTAACTAATGCATAATTGGCTGCTTATTTGCGTTTTTTATTTGGTGTATTGCTATTATTGTCTTTATTTCAACGATAATGGTTGGTAAGTTCTAATAGGATTCACTAACTCCTATAATTTACGGACCATCGTTAGTTAAAGACTCTTGTATCTTTACCAATAATGAAGCAAAGACCTCATAGCTTTGCATAGTAGACCCTCGCATATAGAAGTTGCTATTACAGGTAAAATTAGCTTACGAATCTATTTAAATATATACCCAGTTTGCCAATAAAAAATGTTACCATTGGTAAGGAAAACGATTTTTTTTTTGTTTATAGGAACCGTGCATAAATATACTATCTGATGCGGACGAAGATGTATTAACCATTGTAGGGCAAAACTTGGCTAATCCGTGATATGTAGCTATTCGGTGATAGATAATATGTGTTTTATTACCAAGTTACTACTGACTTGATAAATGTATATTTTTCAATCATTATAGTATTTGCCACATTTTTAGATATAAGTTAGCAAAGCTTCTTTTGTCTACTGTATCACAGTAAATTTAAAAAATAATCTGATCAATGAATCGAATTTTACAATTAAAAAACAAAACTATCACCGATTACCCAAGTTTTGCCCTACCTACAGGAAAAAGGTCTAACGAGACTGTCCTTAACTTTTTGAGAAACTTTGATATGTATTCACAGATTTTGAAAAAATGGACAAGCAGTAAGCAAATGGGCAATTTTTATAAAAACTTTTTTGATGCCACTTGATCCTGTTTCATAATAGGATCTGGAGAGGAACTGTACGTGAAATACTAAGATTTGAGTACTAGGAAAGTCAGAAATCGCAAAAAACAAACCTGTGGTAGTCAGTTTCTGATATTTTTTGGGATTCTATTTTTTTCCAGTCCTAGGTCCTATAATATACATAGCTGTTAATAACAACTGGGAAGTTGTGTTAACTTAGCCAAATTGGATTGGCTTAGTTTGAAGCCGATTCCAGTTAGCACCTCATAAAAGTAAAATGTCCAAGACAAAATAAGTAAGAAAAAAAGAATTAAAAAAAATTTGATCCACTTAAAAAAGAAATTAAATCAAAATTATGAAATAACCTTAATTTCGGAAGTCGGTGTCTTGGGATCTGTATTTTAGTTTTTTGCCACCGACTACCGAAATTAAAGTTATTTCTTAATTTTGAGTTAATTTCTTGAAGTTGATTTATTTTTTCTAAATTACTCTTTTATTTCGTAATTTTTAGTTTTAAGTAAGACTGGAATATTTATTTGTAATAAGTAGTTAATAGTTTTGTTGTGTTTTGAGATGTTTTCTCTTGAAAACTACTAAACCGATTTTGGTGAGACTTGCACTGTTCCCTAAGTTGAAGTAAATGTAAGCCAATAAAAAACACAATCACAATCCGATTAATAGTTTCGGAGAAATGCGTGGACAAACATACATACACCTATAAAATTTTGTATATTTGTTTGACAGCCCTAATAGATTATCTTATGTCAATATATTGCACTTCCAATAATATTACATATACATGTCGAATTGATAACCTCCTTCTTTATTTGAAGTCGGTTAAAAATATAAATGTGGAGTAATAATACCAGCTGAGCCTATTACTGTCCCACTGCAGTTCCACGGTCTCTTCTCATACAGAGAAGGCACGAGCATTGATCACCGCGCCTGCTCAAGACGGGTTGTTAACTCAACCAAAATATGAAAGGTGAAAATAATAGTAAAGGTAAGAATAATAATAAATATTTCACCAAAACAGAATCAAATAAGTACCAAACGAAGACAAATGAATCACTCTTTCAACGTACCGTCTCCATAGGTACGGCGCATAATCCTACACAAGCGACTGATGCGACTAATTATAAGATGAGCTCAACTTAATCCTTGGGCCTCAGGCCCGAATGTCCGGCCTCGTTCGGCTTTCTCCGCCAAGCTTCGGACTTACGCCATACGCAATTAAACGGATCTCCGGCCGAAACTAAACAGAGGGATGCCTTTGGCTTGGTCACCGTGCTGTGTACTTTGGTACTTAATTTAGGCGGCTTGGTAGGCACGGAATTTGGGAAGCAAATTAGAAGTATGAGGCTTAGGCAGGTCTGTTGTGGCTTGGAATTCTACAGACAAGAGACTGGTGGTGATCAATCCTTATTGGATTTTTTGAAGGCTCGACTTTTTTGCTTGAAAATCTGAAGAATAAATATTTAAACGACACGACTACATGAAAAGACTCACGAAACACTTTTTAATAAAAAGCCCTGTTAGCATCAGTTAAAACGTTTTTACACGTGTATGCATTCCTCTCCTTGTTCCCTCATCTCTAGTAGAGACCGACGGCTGCGGCCAGGTTTTCCGGCCAGCATTATTATTGCAATTTTCTGTCAGCAGGTACTCACCGCATAATATCAAAACAAAGGTTGTCCCGTGAAATCCACACTAGGTGGTTGGCAGCAGCTCATTAAGGAGTCAGAAGGGTAAAAAGTCTGGTCCCTCGGACGAATCGGCTTTTTTGTAAAAAGAGGCTTAATTAGGGCCTCATGCGGCTACCCTACAACCCCTGTAACTTTTAATAAATGTTCGAAGAGCGCCATTTACATAGCCTACGTAGATATATGTACGAAGAGATAATACGATGGCACCTACATTCGGGGTACTTTGTCCGTATCAGCTGAAGGATTCAATGATATTTGCAGGGTTAAATATTATTCGGCGGACTTTAAAATTAGATATATTCATTTAAAAACGTATTGGACCTCATTTAATATGGAAAAATCTCTAAAAATTTAACACACCTTTTGAGCTCCGCCGCAGTCGGATACAGTAATATAAATTCATTCCCCTCATTCTTGAAGTCTGCTAAATGTTAGGGTTGGTTTTTAATAAAACACACAGTATTCGCATCACTAATAGTGCCCGATGACCGTAAAATCTACATGCACGGATAACGTCACTACAAAGGTGAGAGTTCAAACAAATTACGTCAGAATTAAGGGGAAGTTGTAATATAGGTAGGTATTACTTGCTTACTTCCCACGTACGCGCGTGTACCAAGCGAGTCCTCGTGGGAAGGTATTAAATATCTCGAATCAGTGCACACCGCGTCCTCAATGAAGTACTGATCGGACCTCCGATAGTGTTGTTACACGATCACACCAATATTCGATGGTCTACCTCCCCCTTCGCTGGCGAAAATATTATAGAGAATTTTAGGGATGATGTGATAGTTTTTGCAGGTCATAATAAAATGGTTGTATCATACTAATAAAGCGATGCGCCCTTATCAGGGCATCTGTCCTCGCACAATGACGGATCATCCCGTAATGCGGACGGGAAAAAACACGGGGGTATTGTAAGTTTTTTTTGCAGTCTGTATTCCGGGTCATTGTTGCGTTGTTTAATTTTATGGGATATTTTAAGCAAATGATACGGTTTTATCATAGGTACATCTACACTGATGAAGAGATATGCGGTATGAATAAGCGGGGTCTGTTTGAGTTTGTAGATTTTTTGGCGTTGATAGTGTTTAGTTCGTTTTGGACGTTTTAGGGAAATTAAAAGTATAATATTAGGTAAAAATATAGTGACGCTATTTATTAAGTACCTACATAGTCACGAAATACAAAAAAATAGTCTATTTGATTCGAAATTGCATTAAACTAACGTGATGAGAATATGATCAACATGGTCAAGGTAAATTCCAATTATTGTATAAAGTTCCTGAAGACTTTCATTTACACACATATACATCTATGTAGAGTACATAAGATATTCCTTGTCATAACGCATTCCAGTCTCACAGCTCACTCTGACCATGTCGCAATTGCTTACATTAAAAATTCCCCGTAAAAACAGCTCAACCTTCAAAATCATCAAAGAACATGTAGCCAGCCTCTTAAAGGATAAATCCATAAAATCCAGCACTAAAATGCCTACGTCATATGTTTGCGTGAATAGGAATTGTTTATGAGCGCCCCAGCGAAGGCGGGACAATAATGAGAGCTATAAAGGCGATGCCACATCGGCGGCGTATCTACGATCTGCGTCTCGATGGAGGTTATTTACATAGCAATAAGGACAGATACCGTCGCCTCTATACCCGGCACCTTATCTCTGTTATTGCCTGTGTGCTCACGGCTTATGGTCGGGAGGAAAATGAACTGGGGCGTCAGGAAATAAGGTGTTTTTTAAACAAGATCTCTCTGATTTATTCTCTTTGAATGGGAGATTGCGACCGTTGTGGATAGTTTCATATACGGTGCAGTGAACTTTTGAGGCTATGTGTTTTCTACTTTTTCTTATAATTATGTGCCTGTCACCGTAGTAAATGTTGGCCGTCAGGTTCACAAAGAATTTCTTTTATGATAATTATCGAATTATGTGAAGTCTGCTTCATGTCAAAGCGGAAACGTTGGCTGAAAATGTTTTTATCGTCACCATAACCTGTTTTGGCTTGAGCTGAAAAGTTACTGAAAAACTAAATGGAAAGTATATTTAACGTAATTTTTGGTGTTCACTTTGTGAATTTAACTGATATTGACACTGCTAAAAATACATTAAAATTAATAACTACATTATTTTAAATTATATCACAAAATATTGTAAAAGACATATAGTGATCTTATTGGTGATGTTCTTCAGAAAGGTCAGGTGCGTAGTACTCGCAACCGGCGTGCGTGTATGACCATATGCATAAACGTAAACGAGGCAAAAGGAGTATGTAAGAATCGTAGCAGGTGGCGTGGTTTCTGCCTACCCCCATGGGAAGAAGGCATGAGTTTATGTATGTGTGTATGGTAACAGACAAAGATTCTTTATCAAAAATGTTAAACTTATTAGAGAAAGGTTTTACTTAAACAATTAGATAGATAGATAGAATACTCTTTGTTATTACACCATAAAAAATACAGATATATATAAATGTAGAAATTTTACATAGGGTGACACAACGGACGGTCTTATGGCTAAAAGCGATCTTTTACAGACAACCCTAACCAACCAATTAGATATGTATTTTTTTAATTTGGAGCAAAGCACCTGGAAATACAACACTGACAAACAGGACCTGCAATACAATGACATTTCAAACTATTCTGTCAATAATTTGGTCACAAAAAAATTAATGACATTAATTTTCATTTAAATTAGAAATTAGGACAATATAGCCAACCTCTTGCAAAAATGTAAGGAAGGCAAATAATAAATCAAACGAAAGTGTAATTTTTTTTTAATTATAATTAACCTGGTGCCTCAAAACATTCAAGGGTTTTTGAACAAAGATTCAAAAGTAGAATTTTTCCTGAATTGTAACAATATAGAGTATTTGTATGACAGAACTCATTATTTTTTTAGTAAATAACTAGCTTAAAAAAGACCGTAAGGATATTGTGAGCCTCTCTGTTGAGGGGATAGTTGAAATAAGTGTGTACCGACCTGCTTCAGGATTATATGATTGTTTTGAAAAGGTGAATGATGAATGATGAAATGTTGCACAAAATCTGTATTTCGAACAAGTCTATCATCACTTCTGGTGATTTTTATTAAAATCACCATATTCTATTGAACAGAATATACTCAATATTAATGTTAATTTGTTAGAAAATTCTGGGTAAAGTACTAAAATTATAAGTTTGTTTCAGTTATACAATGTTGTTAACCAATTTTTGGAGATCACTAGAATAACTCCCACTAATGCCACATGCCTAGATAACATATATGCAGATGTTATACCAAACCACCAAGAAATTATTAATTTAATAAATTCAGATCATTGCGGACATTATTTTAATTACTATTCCAAATCTAAATAAAAAGTTCCAAAAAAGATATTACTGTTAACCCAAAAACTACTAATCGCTTGGAAACATTTAAAACTAAACTTTTGAGTAAATTACCACTTTTGTCAATTAATGATGATCAACAATATAATAATTTTGTAATGTGTATTGCACACAACTTGATAACACGTTCCAAAGACATTCTAGGTTATAAGTTTTAATGATGGTCTGACAGTTTGAGTATTTTATGTGACCTACCCAAATGTCCTTTCTTTGGTTTTGTTCGTCGAATCGTTGAGCTCCTTAAGTTCTGAGTTGAGCTGCACGATTACTGACAAAAGTGTGCACTGACTGGACAGGTCCACTCAATCTGTGTGGTTCTATCCTCAAAATACCATTTCAGACACCAATCTACACGGTCTTCACATGATCTGACCAAGATTATGTCTGGATTTTAAAAGAGACCTCTGAGTTTGTTTCGGCCTTTCTTCTCAGAATAGTCAGGTAGGAACAGCCGACTTCATCTAGTTTTTAAAATATGATTGACGTGTAAAAGTGTTTGTACAAATCTGCTTAGGGCCGATTTTTCAATCGTCAGATAACTTTAATCTGGGGAATATGTTTGATGTTTAGACAGCTTTTGTATAGAAAATATGTCAAACCGCCATATTAAATTTATTCCTCAGGTAAAAATTATGTGACGATTGAAAAATCGACCCTTACATAAATAAAATCATTTATCATTTAACTCTCTGAATTTTATAAAGTAAATTCTTAATTTAAAAAGTATGTGCAACATGATGCAAAAGTCACTCTCCCAATGATTTCAAAATTGATATCCAAACACCTAATTTTTAATAACAAACACCCTGCTTAAAAAGATTTGTCGCACAACAGAGAACTGACAAAAGCCAGGGGTGAATCCAAATATTAAAATGAAAATTTATGAAGTGTGACTGGTAGAGGGACATCCGACCGGAGCGAACCGATTTGTATGGAAATCTGGTGAAATGTCTCACTGAGCGGGTGTCGCAGTCATCCGGAGGTACAATTTGATGGCATAATTTGGGACAAGGAACGTAAAACGTCCAGATTTATGTATGTTTGTATGTTTGCCTTTATTGAATGGTGTGGACAGGCGGTTTATGGACACTTAGTTGCAAAGTTTATTGTGTTTCGTTATTATTATCTTAGGGAAGTGTATAGATTTTATGTACTCACCTATGCAAAGCTAACGAAACTTCATCAGAGCTATATGAGATTATAACAGCGATAGTTAAAGGTAGTTTCACTACCTTCAGACCAGTTCCTTTTTCCCTGGTTATCTTTTCTCGCTGTTGATTTATTACAAATTATGTTACATTTTTAAAAACATTACCTAATTTACATTAGCCAGGATTACCTGCTTGTTTTATTTTAATTTAACTACTAGAGTTCCCGGGTAGCCTGGATATTGTGAACTGAACAATGTGAACCAAACCCAATATATTCGATTATTCGGCAGTATCAAAACACTATTTGCGAGTTTCATTGTTTCAACTATTTTGGCTTATTCGTCAAACCGAAACGCTGAGAGCAGTCGATGTACCATAAGACCAAGCCGCGTTATTCTGTAAATATACTGCTGTGCTTCAACTACCGTGACACAGTACGTATTGTGAACAGTAGCTCAATTTAGCCTTTGTACGGTTATTTTTATTTTTACATACTAGTCTTCAGAGCAGTTGCTCTAGGCCCTTAGTTCCCAAAGTGGTCCAGGTGGACCCCGAGGAGTCAACGCAGCCAATGCAAATTAGTGAGATCTATTCTTCACATTTTTTGCCGAGTTTTGGGAATATGGTAGAAATGTAGCTGCAGGGGGCCACCGGAGGGTAGCTCGCCGTCTGGTAAGGACAAAGAGCTAGACCAGCACCTCTTAAAGCAGTATTATTGTAATCTTACTTCAGTGTGGGAAAGAGATGGAACTAGACGTCCTGTATAGCTCCATCTCTTTCTAACACTGAAGTAAAATTAAAATAATACTGCTTTAAGAGGTGGTGGTTGGCCCCCAGGCCCGAGTCGACGGCGCTTTGTGTTCCACGCGTGCCTCAAAGAGATGTCAGCACTATTGACGGGGCCCGCGAGGGCCGATGTCAGCTAGGGTTGCGGAATGTTTGAAAGAGTTACTGTGGGCCCGGCACAGGCAACTGAAGGAACACGGCTGGGTTTTAGTCAGTAAAAGTCAGACACGACGCACTCCCGCTCCGGCCAGAGCGGGAGAAGTCCATTGATGATTTCCCATTAAAAAAAAGGGGGTCCACTGGAACCAATTAAATTTTGAAAGTGGTCTATGAGAAAAAAATTCTCCAGAGAACCTCTGTTTTAGGCAATATGCTGCTGTTCCCCATATAACTCCTGTAATAATTATATATTTTTAATTTATAAGTCAAGTAAGTAGGTACTTTTACGAAGTATTATTTCATGTCTAGCAATGTTTTACATACTTAAAATGTCATACTGACATACCTATTTGTTTATCAACTTGTTAATTTATTCATAGGGGACAAAAGTTCAATGCTCTTTCTTTAGAGCTCAGTGTAAGTAGTTTTGGTTAATATCGATAGATGGCATGAGTAGTAAATCTGCCTAGCCTTTTCCCAACTATGTTGGGGTCGGCTTCCAGTCTAACCGGATGCAGCTGAATACCAGTATTTTACATGGAGCGACTGCCTATCTTACCTCCACAACCCAGTAACTGGGTAATACGATACCCCTTGGTAAGACTGGTTGTCAGACTTTCGGTCTTCTGACGACCCGTAACGACTGTCAAAGATCTACGAATGACAGCCGGGACCAACGGCTTAACGTGCTTTCCGAGGCACGGAGGAATCTCGGTATATAAAGATGGTCACCCATCCACGGACAACCCCGGCAAGCGTAGCTTAACCTGATGGATCGACCCGTGCGGCTGTTATTACTTAGCCACGAGCTCCTCAGATGGCATGAGTAGTAACACAGATTATTTAGTTTAGTATGTTTAGAGGTAGGTATTAAAATTTTTGTAGCAACATAAATCAGAAATCACATCATTTGTAATAATAATATGAGAAAATAAACTAGCATGATTAGAAGCATTTTTTTTTCTATTATTTTGTCAACCACTCACTGCCTGAGTTTTTCTGTCGCATAAATTATTATTTAATATTTCAGCTTATGGTAATTAGCTAAACAACGGTTCCTCTAACCGCTGTTTAGCTAATTACCAGTAAGCCTATTGCCATCAACCGGACACAAATCCACCAATGCAATGGGCCCGCGTGGTGGATTATGGCCCACTCCCGCTCACAGAGAGGAGACCTGTGTCCCAGCAGTGAGAACATTATAGGCTGATTATGTATGGACACAAATCCAGACTGCAGGCTGCTACTGAGAAATTGCAGATGAGAAATCCCACAATCTCAATGTCAGTGTTATCAAGCCATCATTTACATTATTTACCAGTTGACCTACTACAGTTGCCCTCCTCTGTGGTCCCAGCAAAGCCGCAGAGCCGTCATATCGACTCGGCTCGTTGCAATGGAATCGGTTGAGCCAGGTTTTTTACGCACCCATAACTGAACCGCCTATGGCCGGCGCGCTGTACCGATAGACAAATTTTAACGCGACATTTTTTTTTTCAGCCGCTACTGTTATGAATTTCCTTTGTAATAAATAAAAAAAATGCGGTGTATACATCGCAATTTCCACAAAAACACTTTTCCAATTATAAGTTGAAAAGTAAGGTAAGTATGTAAGGATCGTAGCATGTGGCGTTCTGTATTTTCTGCCTATCCCCATGGGAAGAAGGCGTGAGTTTATGTGTGTATGTTATGTAAGTTGAAAAGTGTTTTTCACTTTTACTGAGGGCTATCGAGGCTAATATACTTTCAGACCAATCCAGGAGGATTCATAGTTTGATACAGATTTTTAAAGTCAAAGTCAAATCATTTAATTCATTACATAGCAGATAGCGATATTCGTATTTGCTTGGGGTTTAGGCATCACAACTAAAAAGTGAAAAAAAAAAACAACAACCGACTTCCAAAAAAAACACTACATACAAAGAAAAGAATAACTTTTATTTCGGAGGTCGGTGGCAAAAACTGAAAATACAAAACGGAAGTCGCTTGTTTTTTTTTTCTTTCGTAAAAAAGTTTTTTATGGTTGCAACTTATTTTAACTAAGCAGCTGCAATTTATGCAAATAAGTTTTAATTTAATTTACATTGTATCTAACTACTACACATTTCACTACACTAAACCTGCAAAGTATGTATTGTCCAAGCATTTGGTAGACAGTTTAATCAGCCTTTACAGCCAGGAACTTTTATCTGATTTGAGCTCATTATTTCTTAAATGCAATCAAACCTACGTAACTTTTTGTTAATAGGTACAATTTTAATTAAAAGTAAAAGGCTTACACATCATTGGAACAATTAGGTAAATATTTAAATGAGTAGGTACTGTAGTGATCTGCAAGGATGTTATGAAGAGCGAGCAGACTACTACGTGTTGTAGCGAAAAGAAAAAAAAAGGAAGGCACTTTTTCACCACATCACGTTTAATTTTGTTCTTTAAAAAAAAAAACAAAAATAGGAAAACATTGCAATTTAATATAAAAAGTAAAAAAAGAATATTTAATGTATAAAAAGTTGCGGGTTGATTTATGTAAACAAAGAAGATAAATAACAGAGAACTTTGGTCCGATAGGGTAAAGTACGCGAATATCGAAAGAAAAAAAGACGTCCTAACAAGTCGATTGCACTCGCTATTAGGTAACGCTCCCAAGATAAATCGTAAAGGGAAAAGAGATCAGAGAACCAAGGTATCTCGCATTTTACAGGTTTGAAAATTAAAAAAAAAATAGTGAACGAATTAAAAATTTGCAGAGAGTAAAACTAACTACGTTACTTAGCTAGTATATAAAAAATATCGTAAAAAATCGTTGTCCAACGTAATTACGTCCGGCGAGGTGTCGTAGACAGCAGGAGGCGCTGGCAGAGTGGTCCACGTGGTTGTGTGGCCTTCGTGGCTGGATGCGGCCAATTTCTCCGCGTTGACCGTCGATGTCAAGCGTTTATTTGGGTCAGAACCTGGAGGCCGAAAGACGGCGTGTTCTAAACTGATTAATCCTAAGACAAAATGAATTAGGGTTAGACCAGAGTGATCAGACTGAACTTACGATTGAGGAAAACGATTAAAAGATACGTACCAGATTAATTAAGACGAACTTCCCGACTAAAACCATGGAAGTATGGGATTCGAACTTGAAAGAAACGTTCCAAAAGTAGAAGAAAGGGCGACGAGGATAGCAACATGCTATTTTTATATAACACCAGAAATCGCATTAAATATATAGACACGTAAATTTTCAACTAACTGTGTCAGTATCAACAGGGCAATTTTATGCAACTCACGCTACTGAAAAAAATGAAGACCCGTCTGTCAGAAAAAAATAATTCGAATCACGAATTAAAAAGGTAAAAAAAATCGACCAGAATCAATGATGAAACGGAAAAAAGGTTGACATTAAAGAACCAAAAAGTTTTGACATGCAGAGTTATGCTGCAGTGTGTTATGTAATGATTCGTTTGTGAAGTGTATAAAGGAGATGTTTCAAAATGGGCCCAGAATATGTACAATACCTCGAAAAATCGAGAAAAATCCGTGGAATTCGGGAAAAATACTGATAAATTGCATAAATGCATATTTCTCTTGTAATAATTTGATATTTATCAATTATTTTATCGTCTTTCAATATGGCGTCTCGCCAATTTAGGTACTCTGTGGTTAAAAACCAATGACAGTAAACCATAGATCGACCATTGATCATAGATCGTGAACTGTCTACTGTCACTTCAGTCGCTTTCGTTGTCGATCGTGTTCTGATGTTCTGTTTTCTCGAGTTATTTTTAACAACCTGGCTTTCGTTTATCGCTACATTGTTTTTGTCTGAGTTAATATTTCGACTATTGAATGTTTGTATTCTGTACGTTTATGCTATAAGTAAAAATCTTGGCATATCGCAGGTCAACCTATGAGGTTGTCGTCTGCTTAACTGGACTATACTTTATGTACAGACGCCAGTACATCAAGCTACTACAATCTGTCAGATTTCTTTAATAGATTTTCGACTTTACAATTAAATCTAAAATAATATTGCAAAAGACTAAAAGTACGATAATGTTATGATTCTCTTTGACAATGTAATATGACAGAAGTAAACATGTCAAACGTCAATAATCAATCAACATGCCAACTTACCGCCATGATGGGTTTTTGTTGTGTGTTGCAATTTCAATTGTACATTCTTGTACTTTACTACCAAACAAAGCCAATTAAAAGTAATTGGATGATTGGAAACTGTTTTAATTGTGTTTCCACATTTTTTAGTAGGGTGTACCAATTGTAGCGAGAAAAAAAAAAAAAAAGACGGAAGATTCACTTTTCTGCTACGACACGTTTAATTTTGTTTTTAAAATAAAAATAGAAAATATTAAAAGGTAAAAAAAATGAATATTATAGTATAAAAAAATTGAAGGTTGAGTTGTGTGAAGGGAATAAAATAGAGAACTTTGGTCCGATAGGTACGCGAATAACGAACGAGAAAATAAACGTATAGTCGATTGCAATCACTAATAAGTAACGCTACCAAAACATATCGTTATAAAAAAATTAGAGAACCAAGGTATCTCGCATTTTACATATTTGAAAATAAAATTAAATAGTTAATGAATTAAAAAAATCTGCAGAGGATTACTATCTACACTATTAAATTAGAACGTAAAACATCATAAAAAAAACCGTGGCATAAGTAATTGCGTCCGGCGAGGTGACGTAGACTGTAGGTTGTCGCAGGTTCAGGAACTGGCGTTGTTTGTGAAACCTTCAGCGGTCAAAATGCGACCCAACTCTCGACGTTGGCCAAGGACGTCCAGCGTAATTTTAGGCCAAAACCTGGAGGCCGAAAGGCGGCCTGTTCAAAGCTGTTCAATCCTAAGACAAAATGAATTAGGGTTAGACCAGCGTGATCAGACTGAACTTCCGATTGAGGAAAACTGTTAAAAGATACGTACCAGAAAAAACAAAGATCAATGGTTATGGCTCGTACTTAATATACCATTCTCAATATAGTTTTGCCATAAGGTATTAATAGGACGGCAGGGATAGTGTGGTTCACTTGAAAAAAACTCGTTAATTTTCCACAAACTGGATCCGTATCAATTCATTCAACTTTTGCAACTAAGAAAAAAATGGGGACCCATCTGTCAGAAGAAAAATAATTCGAATCACGAAATAAAAAGATAAAAATCGACCAGGCTCAAATACAAACGGAAAAAAGGTTGATTATAAAGAACCAAAAAGTTTTGACATGCAGAGTTATGCTGCATTACCCCCTTTCCAACAAAAAAAAGAAAAATATATATATAACCGAAATGTGGCAACCCTAAAACAAATGACAACCCTATAAAATAAACGATAGAACAAGAAAATTAATTAACTTACATGACGCAATCTAAAACCTAGAAGATAATTAAAATACATATAATAGACGACGTTGGAGTGCAGGAGATACAGAATAAAATCGAAAGATCCTTCAACTTAGACGTTATCAGCGCGAGCTCCAGATGTGTCCACTAAATCTGAGTAATCTAGAGACCTAAAAGCAAAAGACTAAAAACTAACAATCCTAAGGACAAAGACTAAAAACCTTAGAGACTAATTAAAACTATATGTATCTAACTAACCTAAATATGAAAGGAACCCTGAAAAAAATAATATACATGAAACAACATTGGTGAAAGAAAATATCCTCAGTCAAAAACGATGCAAAATCAGTCAAAGACGATACGACATCAGCCAAAGATGATGTAACATCAGTCAAAAAAAGACAAAAGTGACATCAGTCAACAATAGTGACATCAGTCAACAAAAGTGACATCAGTCAACAAAAGTGACATCAGTCAACAAAAGCGACATCAGTCAACAAAAGCGACATCAGTCAACAAAAGCGACATCAGTCAACAAAAGCAACATCAGTCAACAAGTGACATCAGTCAAAAAAAAGCGACATCAGTCAAAAAGGGCGACATCAGTCAAAAAGGGCGACATCAGTCAAAAAAGGCGACATCAGTAAAAAAAAAAGGCGACATCAGTCAAAAAAAAGGCGACGTCAGTCAACACAAACTTCTGTCGAAAGAGACTCCAGTCGAAACATGTCGACAGAAGTCGAAGAAAGTCCGTAGGACTAAGTGGTCCTAGTGATATTACTAGTAACACAGCCAAAAAAATAAGCGAGCTCATACGCTCGGGTAAATAAGGGGTAAAGTAATAGTAGGATTAATAGCGATGTTAACACAAAAACTCAACAATGAATGAAAGGTAAGACGCGAGTTGAGTCCGACTTTCAGCTAAATTAACGCTTTGAGTCTGACAATCCCGCCTTAACCTCAACAAAGGAAGAAAGATTCGACGCCTGTCGAGCTCGACTTTCAGCTAAATGGATGCTTAGAGTCAGACCAAAAGCACAGGTTGAATCTATAAGGACTTCCCTGCTAAATCATTGGAGTTACCAACTGCATTAATCAAATAGAAACGTTAACAATATTATGACTAATTGCTCCATTGAAAAACCAGGATGATCGAGACTGTTAAACCACTTGGTTTTATCGAAAAAATTTACCGACAATGGTACATCACTAAACACAAGAAGTAAGCTGTAAATAAGACGTAATCAAAAAGTTCCACTTGTGACAGCTAGATGTCGCTGTGGATGGTTTTAGAAATGGTAGTTTGTCGAAATATTTACGAAATTTAAAAATGAGTTTTTTTGTTTACGTAAATATTTTGTAATTCTTGGTTACAAAGGATAGAAATTTATGTAAAACTAATATTCCAATTGAATTCGTGTAAATCGGACAACGCGTTTTGAAGTTGTGAGAAATTATTTAAGGATATCTTTTATATGATATGTTCCGGAATGGGCAGAATCATAATCTTGAAGGACATAGGTGGTTCTAGAAATAACTCTAGTTACACGACACTTAATAAAGCGAGGAGCAAGCTTTCCCGAAAAATAATCTGCTCCAGAGGATCTAGCAAAGTTACGTCTCCATACCGTGTCACCAACGTTAAGAGTAACAGCCGTGCGGTTCGTATTATAAGCCCGAGAATTACGGAAGAAAGCCATAGAAAGATTATCAGCTACTTTCGCATAAACCTCAACAAGAGAGGAAAGATTCGACGCGTGCTGAGCCCGACTTTCGGCTAAATTCGTGCTTCGAGTCTGACTATTCGCACGAGAAGAATTCATAAAGACCTCTCTGCCGAACATGAGAAAATTTGGAGTAAAACCTGTAGCTAAATTAATACAAGAGTTGAGATAGAGTTTGACTTTTGGAAGCATTTTCGCCCAATTTCTTTGATTTTCTCCGACTAAAATACTTAAACATGTAACCACGCTCTGGTTCAACAGTGTTGGCTTGAGGAGTATAGTAAGGAGTGTAAGTAGGTGAATCGATGTGAAAAGAACTAAGGAAGTTTAAAAATATATTACTACGAAAAACAGTAGCATTGTCACAGAGAATAGCACGTGGTACACCAAAATTGAAGAATAATTCAGATTCCAGAGCTCTAATAACAGAACCAGCGTCAACCTTCTTAAGGGGAAATAATCAGACATATTTCGAGAAAACGTCTACCATGGACAGAATATACTTAAAACCATAGTAAGCAACAGGTAAAGGTCCAATGACATCGATAGAAATTACCTGTAGGGGCAATGAAACATCTTTCGGACAAATCATTTGGCCTCGTGGTTGAGTGTTTGCAATTTTATGAGCCTTACAAACCTCACATTGCCTCAAAGTTTCAGAAACATCACGAAACATGTTTGGCCAATAAAAAATCTCCTTGATCTTTAGGTAGGATTTTGTGACACCAGGATGTATAGAAGGAAAGTTATTGTGAATTTCCCAAATCGCGAGTGGAACCTTCTCGGCGGGTAAAACCACACGCCATGGATCAACGCTAAGAGGGCTAGTAATAGGCATGCGTCTTAAGAGAACACCATTCTGAATCGCGTATGCAGGGAACATCTGAGGTGTATTGCGAACACCAAAATAAACCTTTTTGTACCATCTGTCATTAGTGTGCTCGGGACCCTGATCAAAGGTAACCGGACTTGCATAAATTCTAGATAAGGCGTCTGGAACGACATGTTGTGAACCCTTGCGATGTACGATGTCAAAGGTATATTGAGAGATGATAGTAGCCCATCGAGCTAAACGTCCAGATGGGTTGTTTAACGTAAGGAGCCACTTCAAAGCCATATGGTCTGTTATAACAGTGAACTTCATTCCATCTAAATAACAACGGAAATGCTTTATGGAATCAAGAACGGATAACAGTTCACGCTCAGTAGTACTGTAATTGCGTTCAGCTTTGGAAAATAAGCGAGAAAAATAAGCAACAGGATGTTCGACGTTATCGATATTCTGTGAAAGAACAGAACCGAGACCGACTGCTGAAGCATCACACTGTAAAATGAATGGCTTAGAAAAATCAGGACAAGCCATCACAGGAGTGTTGATTAGTGCTTCTTTTAACTTAATGAATGCATGCTCGGCGGCGTCATCCCAGCTAATCGGATCGCGGCCTTTTCTCTTACCTATAAGGGCAGTGAGAGGAGCTATTATAGAAGAAAAACCGTCGACAAATCGTCTATAATAGGAGCACATTCCAATGAAACCGCGCAATGATTTAGCGGTGGTAGGGGTAGGATAATCTCTAATAGCATCAAGCTTGCTAGGATCAGTTTGAAGACCCTTTTCATTAACAATGTAACCCAAATATTTTAGTTCGCTTTTACAGAATTCACACTTTTTTAGGTTGATGGATAAACCGGCTTCCTTGAGACGGTTGAGAACCTTCCTAAGGAGCGCGAGATGACTATGAAAATCTTTGGAAATTAAAATTAAATCGTCAATATAACCAAAGACGCAGTCACCACTGGTCGAGGTGAATTCAAAATTAACGATCAAATCTGTAAGGCGCTGCATTTCCGAAGCCGCATTTGTAAGTCCAAATGGCATTCTGACAAACTCGAATAGACCACGTTGAGGGACTATAAAAGCGGTTTTCTCACCACTCTCGTTATCTGCGAGAGGGATCTGCCAAAATGCACTTCTAAAATCAAGAGAGCTTATGTACCTTGCACCACGTAGATTATCAAGAATATCTTGAATACGCGGGAGGGGATACGAATCTCTGATGGTGACGCTATTCAATTTTCTGCTGTCAACACAGAAACGAACAGAACCATCTTTTTTGGTAACCATAACTACGGGACTTGCCCAAGGGGAACGAGAGAGCCGAATGACACCCATCTCTAACATCTTATCAATTTCTTCATTGAGATTCTTTAGCTTAACGGGAGATAAAGGGTAAAACCTTTGTCTAATTGGTGGTCCTGTAGTATTTATCTTGTGTGAAAGCCAAGAAGTTTTTCCAAGACCAACCTTTTCAGACGAAATGACTTCAAACTCGTCAATGACTTGTTGTAAGCTTAACTCTTGGTCGGGTAACAAAACATTACGGGGATGTATGTAACGGACCTCACTAACACAAGATATCTGAGGAGGGGAATGACTGACAGAAGGGAGGTACATATTACCTTTGATATTTTTGTTAAATGCCTTACTAAAAACAGACGTTAAACCGAATTTATTCCAAAACTCTATTCCTAAGATAACAGAAGATGACATACAATGCGCTACTAAAAACTCGTGGACAAACGTTGTACCATTAAACTGAACCCGGAGATAAACGGTTCCTAAAATATCAATAGGCGAGTTGTTGGCAGAAAGAGATACCTAGTTCATGCGTTAAACTCTCACTAATAAGGGACATTTGTGCGCCTGAGTCAAGTAGAGCCTTTATCAGACGTTCACACAACAAAATTTCAATAAATGGTCGGTTGTCAGATGAATCGGAAGTTATCACCGGCGACACTGTACGTGATTTATCGTGACCCCGGTGGCTTACACATTTTTTGGGTTGCACTTAGGGCAATCTCGTGTAATAACACCTGGAGACCGACACTTGAAACAGAGCATGCCAGGGAAATCTGGGCAGTTGCGATATGAATGTCCGTTTTTTCTGCACTTGGGACATAACTGGGTTTCATTAGTTAAACAGGAAATTGATTTAGGTTTAGGTAAAAAGCTTTCAAAATGTGTTGCAGTGTCAATGAGCGCATCAAGATCAGTAAACCTGTGTATGGACAGACATGGGAAATATCTTGGATGCATGTTATGAGTAATAATTTCTAACAGGGAAGATTTGCCAATCGGATTGAGTAAAGTATCATTTAAGTATGATATTTGGATGACGAAATCTCTGACAGATTGATCCGGTTTCTGTTTTATATTTCTGACTTCTTGTTTAGTCTTGAACTCGAAATCAGTAGGACCAAATGTCTTGACAAAGAACTGCTTGAGTTCAGAGTAGGATAAATCGGGATGGCGTATAGACCTAAAGTATTTGAGAGCAGCACCAGATAACACTTCATGGAAACGCTTTATCAAGTAATGATCGGGTAAATCATCTGCGTCTTTATGTTCATCGATGCAAGTAAAAAATTCGCGAACGCAGGAGTTACCAGAATAATTTACTTTCCATTTCAAAAGTGAAATTGGTTTCTGAAAAAAACGGGGACAGTCTTCAGTTTTAATTGGAGAAGGGATATTAGACAAACTAGAGGCCTGCGAAGGCCTAGGTGGAATCGGTGGGGGTCTAGATATAATAGGACTTCCGCGGCGAGGTGTCTCGCCAATAGAGCATCCTTCGTCGGCCATGTTAGATGAGAAAAACGAAAACTGAATAAAACAATCCACGAGTACGTTTACCAGTAGCTGGAAAGAGTTATTTAGCGAGTAATATGGCTGGTGGATGAATAGAAAGACACGCAATCGGCAAGCTAAACGGTGGGGCTAGGAGTCAAAGAAAGATAGGAACCTATTAGAAAACCAAAACGTGAAATAGGACGCTTTGGGCTAATAGATACCAGAAAAAAACGAAACCAAGCACACAGTCGCATAAAAAAGCCTACCTTTGAAACACGACGCCTATACATTCACACACCAAGCATTCTCTACAGTGAACTACAAATACAGGCATTAAAATAAAACTCGGGATTAAAATATTTTTGTTGGGAAGAAATGAAAGAGTTATTAATTAGTATTATTATGGAATTAAAGTACAATCACACACAACATCCAACATTAAAAGGTGATCATCAATGGTATCATTGTCCTGTAATGCATATTCTGCTCCATCCATGACACTGGAAAAAGGACAAAAGGAAAAAAATATGGATTATATTTGCTCGAAGAGCATCACACACAAAATAACAGAAAAAAATATATTAAGTAACCATCAAAATTACTTACTTTAGTTCGGGCGCCATTTTGTAGCGAAAAAAAAAAAGACGGAAGATTCACTTTTCTGCTACGACACGTTTAATTTTGTTTTTAAAATAAAAATAGAAAATAACATTAAAAGGTAAAAAAAAATGAATATTATAGTATAAAAAAATTGAAGGTTGAGTTGTGTGAAGGGAATAAAATAGAGAACTTTGGTCCGATAGGTACGCGAATAACGAACGGGAAAATAAACGTATAGTCGATTGCAATCACTAATAAGTAACGCTACCAAAACATATCGTTATAAAAAAATTAGAGAACCAAGGTATCTCGCATTTTACATATTTGAAAATAAAATTAAATAGTTAATGAATTAAAAAAATCTGCAGAGGATTACTATCTACACTATTAAATTAGAACGTAAAATATCATAAAAAAAACCGTGGCATAAGTAATTGCGTCCGGCGAGGTGACGTGGACTGTAGGTTGTCGCAGGTTTAGGAACTGGCGTTGTTTGTGAAACCTTCAGCGGTCAAAATGCGACCCAACTCTTGACGTTGGCCAAGGACGTCCAGCGTAATTTTAGGCCAAAACCTGGAGGCCGAAAGGCGGCCTGTTCAAAGCTGTTCAATCCTAAGACAAAATGAATTAGGGTTAGACCAGCGTGATCAGACTGAACTTCCGATTGAGGAAAACTGTTAAAAGATACGTACCAGAAAAAATAAAGATCAATGGTTATGGCTCGTACTTAATATACCATTCTCAATATAGTTTTGCCATAAGGTATTAATAGGACGGCAGGGATAGTGTGGTTCACTTGAAAAAAACTCGTTAATTTTCCACAAACTGGATCCGTATCAATTCATTCAACTTTTGCAACTAAGAAAAAAATGGGGACCCATCTGTCAGAAGAAAAATAATTCGAATCACGAAATAAAAAGATAAAAATCGACCAGGCTCAAATACAAACGGAAAAAAGGTTGATTATAAAGAACCAAAAAGTTTTGACATGCAGAGTTATGCTGCACAATACATGGCTGGGGCTCCATACATTTTGAAACATCTCCTTTTACACCGTAACACTTTTCAGTGCACTTCTATTTATAAAATAATCCAATTACATATTTCTACATCAACACCAGTCAGGGCCGGGAGGCCGACTGTC
Organism: Fissipunctia ypsillon; assembly: GCA_947568875.1. Lineage (NCBI taxonomy): Eukaryota > Metazoa > Arthropoda > Insecta > Lepidoptera > Noctuidae > Fissipunctia > Fissipunctia ypsillon. The sequence goes on along the minus strand of OX387660.1, from coordinate 15,237,747 downwards.
AACTACATTGTTTTTCTTCGCCTATTCTAACATTCAAAACCAACGTTTGTCTTTTTAAATTAATCACGTCTAAACTTGCGAAGGTTGTATGCTAATGGCACGCCCAGTTAAAACCTCTGCAGTACTAACAGAACAGCACGAGACTTCCATAATGTTTATAGACAGCGTGTTTCAAAATAGCGAGCTAATAATAGTCGGCAGCTTTGTTTGCAGTTAATAAATGAAACAACTAGTAGGTATTCAACATCCGATTCCAATTAATTGACATGCGAATTGTCGCTGCGACGCGCGACTCAGTCACTGTCAGTCGTATGATTGTTGCTTTTATGTATTATTTTGGTTTATTTTATATAAAAAAGTATTTCCATTTTAAAACGTTCTTAAAAGAACTGTTGGATTGCATCGTTACTTCAGTACAACTGTATTTTTTAAGTTTTAAAACGGAAATACCCGTTGATCTATTATGAAAAAATATAGCTGACCTCAAGCTCATTTTCACCTTAGTTTTCACGGTGGGATTTTTACAGAATATACCGGCTGATCACGAGCTAATAAGCAATCAGGAGGGTGACTACTGCCACTGTCAGGGGGCCTTCCGAAGCGTAAATCCGGAGTATCGGCCGAATGTTCGCAAGTTTTCTACTACACTTCTTCTATTTCGTTCGGTCGGTTCGAATCCGACCAAACGTCAGAATGAAGTTCGCCAGATCCGAACCGACCGAACGAAATAGAACAAGTGTAGTAGAAAACGTCCGAACATTCGGCCGATACTTCGGATTTACGTCTCGAAGTAAGCCCCCTGATCAATAGTCACACTTGCTTCCGGCACTCTAATTACGTAACACACTTACAGTAGGAATCGGTTTCATTTTGACAGTTCAACAACATTCATTGCGTTATTTACGTTGTTGAACAGACAACTTTTTCGAACATATGAAGCAATGGATTAGCTTTTTAATGTTATGTATTTAAACAATGGATTAAATTGCTTTAAAATAATTCAGATTGTGATCGATAGTGTGTTACGCAATTAGGGTGCTGGTCCTGGGTACGATTCCCAAATCTGTAAAAGTGTGATAAATTGAGCTAAAAGTGCTCAAGCCCCCAGATTTGCATCGCGTCGCCTGCATTAAGAAAATCCTCGTGACTTTCACTCGGTCTTTGTTGGACTACGCACTCTGTACCTTCCAGCTCTGCTTATTGCGAATGGGCAATTAAAAAATTCGAACTTTGCCCATCATTATGTACACTTGCCCGTTTTGTTCCCAGGCTTCCTCCTTCTGCAATGATGATGTTATTGATGCATGTACTCACACCGACTGAAGACATTCTTGGGGTTTCATCAATCTTCTAAGAAGCCGAATCTTTTGCTCACCACACCATCGTTCTTTATTAGAGTACAATTCAAAGTGGCACTAGTACTTACCAATTATATGTAATTCACTTAGCAGTGTCAGCTTTATCCCTCTTGCGAACATGGCGATCATGACCGCGACCATGAGCGCAGTGACCACCGTTTTACCAATATTTGGTAAGACAGTGGATGCTATGACTAAAGTCGAGTCTTGACTGACAGAGTCTTCTTTCTGGTGTCCTGCATCATCAGATTGGACACACCGATTATTCCTCTCGCATTACTCACGCTGCCCATCAAGCTTAGCAAGTAAAATGCCTATTTAATATTTAAATAACCCATCAGTATATAGCCCCAGTCAAAATCAAAGCCGTTCGGCGCTGCATGCAGCTCGAATGCAAATGTTGGGTGGGGTGTACTGTGAACGCGCAGTTGGCTGCATTGTGCCGCCCCACGCCCCCGCTTCACCCTTGCACAGACCCGACACATCCCGCGAGAGTTTGTTTTTCGGGGCAAATAGCTATAGGCTTGATAATGGCCTCGCGGGCTGCGGTATGATGTGGAAGGTGCTCTACTTTGGTGAGTGAAATGGAAGGATGAACATGATAAACTCACCGTGCCCATCTTTCCTTAGTGATTAACAGCGTTGGCTCTACAATTTTGTTGGAGACCTTGCAGAACTTTGAAGAATTTTTGTCCAATAGACAATTTATCTAATAAAAATTTTTTTTTTTTTTCAAATGCCTAGCATAGCCTAATATCAGCCTATACCTAATATTCCCACTGCTGGGACACAGGCCTCCTCTTGGTGAGAAGGAGTGGGCCGTAATCCACCACGCGGGCCCGGTGCGGGGTGGTAGATGTCACATGTCTTCAAAATTTTGGTTCTGGATGTTTTCCTTCACTGTTTTGAGAGCAGTGGTGATGAAATAATTCACCCAAAGTAAAACGCCAGTCAGGTTTTGAACCTACGACCTACAACTCGTAAGTTGCGGCCGTTACTACTGCGCCACCACTGCACATACTATTATTTTATACCCAACAAAAATATTAATCCTAAAATACAACTACATCAAATTATTTTTGATACTGTTCCTGATAAAATACTGTAAAGCCCAATTGAAACAAAGAAAAAATATGATGTGAATGGCTAGTCCTACCATCGCTTTAGCAATGTATTGCTAAACTTTTGTTCCTGCGGATTGGAGCTACAAAAACAGAAGGCCAATTCCCGTTTCTAAAAACGTTCAAAATCTAGTCGCAATCTTATGAGATTGCGACAATCAAATGTCAAAAATGTAGGTAAACGCTATAAAATTTTTGACAGATTGTGACTGAGACCAGAATGCGTAAGTTCGTAATGCGTCAATTACCGGAATTGCTTTGAAATTCAAAGTAGAGCACCATCCAAACCATACCAACTGTATCGGAGTGGCGGATGGGTTTTGATTTTTGTAGTTTCGTATTATTTGCGTATTTATCCACCCGCCGCCCAGCGATATATTTATTTGCTTCCACCTCCCCATACTCTGCCTACCCCCGTTCGATTGATCGCGATATCATTGCGATAATAGCAGCAGTGGAATCGGCGCGCGGTTCCGTCACGCTGGCGAGAAATATGGCGGACTGCTGCGCCCGATCAACCGTGGTCGCTGCTAATTATTGCATGGATGGGTAATGCTGTGAAAGACCTGAGAAGTTTACGGTAGACCATAAAGTCTAAATTTTCTGTGAGCAAGGTTTCTACTGTATAATTGTCGTTATATTCTCAGAATGAGTTCGCACTTGATTGAAGTACCTAAAGTTATTCGAATACACAGAGAATTGTAATCTACAAGTGCATAAGAATAGAGTAACGGCAGAGAGACACACACGGTTAAGGGCTCCTGCAAACAGGCGCCCGCGTGTCGTGCGACGAGCCTTTATGCAACAAAAAACTCAACTTCTTTCGTATGTACATACAACATATCCAGAAATTTTACTTCTGCATGAAATACATACATATATGAATAATTATAATTGTCATTTCTAGAAACCATTTATTAGTGACCCAGTAGTACCTACATTATGAATGTATTTAAATTATGAAAGCATTACCTACGCCCAAGCATATTTAACATTATAATATTCATCTCATAGCATTTTTGCAATAAAGGTATGTCAAAACATACCATATTTTTAATAAGTGCAAAAGGTCTTTAAGGATTCATTAATCATAGTGAAACATCTTCCCAGCTTAAGGTGACAAACAAGATAATGCAAACGTTTCAACAAAGGGCAGCACTGTGACGTATGCAAATTAGACCGAGGAGCCTAAAAGTTCTAAACGACGATACGGTTAAACTTTTAACCAAATAATATTGAACAAAAAAAAAAGAAAGAATATTTGTCATGTGAGCGCATACGCATGGGCTGGTTATCAATTTAAAAGTCGGCATTATCCGCATAATGCTGCAAGGGGCTGATATAAAACATTTCAATTTGGTGATCCGGTTACCCGGCCCCCGTTTCAAATCTGCATTGTGGGACCCCATACACTAGTAGTTTTGGGTACAGTCGCGCTGTAAGCCTTTTCGATTGTGGATATTTTTGTTTGTTCATTTTCGTTAAAAATTCACGCGGCAAAGTAGCGTGGAAACAGATATCTTATTTCATTTTCTGTTTGTTGTTTTAAAAATGCTCCTCTGTGTATTCTTTTTTACGATGTTAATTTGCTTTCCTTTGTACGTAAATAATTTCGCTCGGATCGGAGTCATGATTTTGTAAATCAGTAGATTATGGATGCTGATGTGTTATTGATTTCTTTGTATCGGATTAAAGTACTTAGGTACCTACTTAACATAAAATCACGCCTGTTTACCCCGATGGGTTAGGCAAAGGTGACCTATATAGCAAGCGCTACTGCTGCTGAGCATGAGGTCCTGGGTTCGATTCCCAAGTCGGGCAAAGTGTTATTGGGTTTATCCATTAGGAATTTCTCAGTAACAGCCCGGAGTCTGAATTTGTGCCCGGTTGATGGCAATAGGCACGCCCTCTATTACATGGGACTTAATCATAACTGGCGAATTATGGATGTACCTAAGTACTTACTTATTTACTAATTATTATACTTACACATAGATCTCTTTATGTCATAAATCTATCGATAGTTGAGGAAGTCATACTTACTTAATTCAAACTTAAGCATATGCCATCTTAAAACTTATTAGGCCTTACTATAATGTTAGAACGATGTATACCTATAAATAGAAAACCAAGAAAACTTGATTACCTAACTACCAAACTCGAAATACAAAACCGGGAAACTTCACAAAGTATGAAACATAAAATAAAATCAGCAAAAATAATACGCTCAAACTAGTTCCAAAGCGTAACACTTTAGCACACGAGCGTCCCCGCAGTGGGTACCCCAAAACGCAGTGTATGCTTGGTTAGGCCCGCGCCTCCCGCGGCCGGCGGGTTTACAAGAAAGGGGTAGTTAGCCGCTATTGTCTCCGGCCCTCCTGCCCCAATACGGCTGCATTCTGCTTTACCGCTACAGAACCGGATAAGTGACATTTTTTTAAATGTCAAAATAAGTATATAATTAGGTTCTTAAGTAGTTTTGTGGCTGGAATTGGATATAGCGTTTAGTGTTGTAAGAGGTCATTATAAAGTGTTTGGTTACAGATTTTGATTGTGTCATTCTTTTTTCAGGTTAGAAGAGAATGGACCATTGATGGCATTGTGCACTAGCTTAAATAAGTTAGTATTGTGACATTTAACATTGAGCTTTTAGCGAAAAACTGTTTGATTTTTTAAATTCAATAGCGGCTATTTTGTGGCTTGTGCATAATCGTGTTAAAAGAAACAGGGTATTCTAAAGACAAATATCGAGCAGTGTTAGAAGATTTTAAGCCAATGGCGTTTTTAGTTGATTAATTGTAATTAATTTTAATTTGCGACTCATTTCTTCGCTAAAATAATTACCTACTTTGGCAACTGCAACTAGTAAGAACTAACTTATAGGGAGACTAACAAACACTAAAAGTATACCTTTGAATTTGAATTGAATTCATCTTAGAGCATGCAATCAATAGGTGCTCACACACACACAGAAACCAGTTTAAATAGATTGAATAAAATGACCTACTTAACGTCAAAATTCGGGAACCACCTTTACCAACTTACAAATACTCTCAAAACGTTGAAGTCAAAACACAAAACCGAGAAATAACTCGTTTTGCCAGCAATTATTATTACACGGCGATACTCAGTTGTGATATTCAACAGTAGGGGAGTGTGCACGGTGCCCCGTTCTCCCCACAAAGACGACACGGAAAACACTTAGCCTTGTTGACACTACACTTTACACTGATTCTACTTCAGGACCGACACTTTGATTCTACGATTGTCAGTGCGATTTATTTGAGACTGTAAAACCCTTTAGGACTGCATTTTGTAATTAGAAAGAGCGTTAATGAACTCCTCTATGGTTTCAATCAATACATTTATGTTAATACCAAAGCTCACGGGCGGGAGCGGGGAGCGGGGGAAATGTGCTGTTTGGTCGAGATCCAGTCATAATTTTAATTAGTTATTTGTACAGTGTGGTGGATCTTTGTTGAAACTTTCTGAAGAAGGCGTGAGGGACATGAACTCATCATCATCTGCCTAGCCTTTTCCCAACTATGTTGGGGTCGACTTCCAGTCCGACCGGATGCAGCTGAATACCAGTATTTTCCATGGAGCGACTGCCTATCTGAATTCCGCAACCCAGTTACTGAGTAACATGATACCCCAAAGGTTATATAGATAATCAACTTAATAAAAATAATCGTAGAGTTTCAGAAGTGATTTTCTTTTTTCAGTAAGCATTATTTTTGACATGATTTTCCGGTAATCTGTGTTCAGTTGTACTTTTTTTCTCGTAGCCTGAGTTGAGCGTTTGAGTTTACGAGTTGATTTTATTAAGATATTTCTGAATCTTCCGAAATCTTTTAGCCTTGATTAAATACACAACCAATCACTACTTCAGGCGCGCCACTTTAATTCTATTTGAGGTGTTTTGTAATCAGAATGAAGTTCTTTATAATTGGAAATCTTCAATCTTTATTCATTATGCAGAAATTGAAATAGTATGAAAATGTAGTCATAAAGTTACGAATTTATGAAATGGCGAGATTTATTGGATTCGAAATAACGCAATTATTATAAAACACTTTTTTATATTATACTGCGTGTATAAATTCGACCACAGAGCTTCCAATATCGATTATTGAGTTGTTTTAATTAAAAAAAAACAATGCCCTGCAACAAATAAGTATTCCTGTAGAAATAAAATATATATCGGGTTAATCTAAGGTTTATTTAGGTATTTGTAATTTTTTGCATAAATGGAGTTTGAGTTTTAAAAACATGTTTCATACAAAAGAAGCTCGTTGTCACAATGCCTTTATCTTCATTGATAACTCTTGGATATGACGAAAAGAAAAAAGTACACAGGGACTGACAGCGATGACTGACATGTTAATAACAAGAAATCATGACCCAATTTTTCATTATACCTTGCTAGGTATTACACCTTGGTAGTACATAAGCAATCATCTTCAATACATAACATATCCAGTCATTACCCCATACATACCTATATTGGCAACATAACAAAAAAAATCCGTTGATAAATTATACCCATTATCGTTAATCTGCAAACAAATTACAAAAACGTTACAATAAAACTTTAAAGTTCACGACAAACAGTAGCGCGAGTGTAATGAATGGCCACAGTATTATAACCGGACTGCAAATCTAGTTTGGAAGGGGAGTGCGGGAAGTACGGTGAGCCTCCATGGCCAGACGTTCACCACACTCCGGCGTGTACTATTCCCGCTTAACACATTAGCAAAACACTCTAAGATCACTAGGAAACGCAATCCAATTTCAACCTTTTCAATCGGGAATAAAGCCAATTTTACATCACCAAATTTTTGCTCCATGCGCTGGATACAAATCAGGGGTTTCACCAGATCGCTATAACGTGTTCTTTGTCGCTTTAGCCACGTCCCTCTCACACAATGGCATACTTATTAGGGATTTAGTCCAGATATTAGTTGGGGATGTCGGCATTGTTTGGATTTTAATAGAATTCGGCTTCACCCCGGGCGGTTGGGTATACTTACACGTTTGTTGTTCGTCGTAGACGACATGCGGTACCTTGACACATGTGTTTGGAATTGATTCGCAAAAGTTATTGCTTCGTTATATTGGTCTTGATGTGTTGAATTTTGTTCATTTCTTGAAATGAACTTTAGCTTGATTGATTGGAAATCAATTTAAGTAAGGACTCAAAGGTGAATAAGGAATTAGGATCCGAGGCCAAAGTTTCACTCGATTTTTCACTCATTTTTATTACCAAAATGTTTGAGTTTTGATTGGCTCTTACTTTTAGGCAGGGGTAGGTTTGTGTTTATCATGTATTATCTTATAATTTTATTTATTATTTAGGTAATTTGAAAGGTAAGTAGGACTGCGCTTTCAAAATACCTAAATATTAATTACGTCCTCTCTCTAGACGACCTCGTGAAATCACTAGAGGACGTTTAGAGACACGAACAGCTAATAATTGAAGCGAATGGAAATTCCAAGAAAAGACCTAAACCTGACAGTGGCTGGAAATGAAAAGAGAATAGTTACGTTGGTCAACAAAACAAAATTACCTGCAAATAGAGTCGTGTATGTTATTTGTGCAAAATTTTTGTCTGTACACAGAATCTTTTTTGATTTCTTTAGCGTTAGAATCATAGTACAGAAACAAAAGTTAAAACCAAAGTTCAAAAATAAAATGTTTGTATTTGATTACATTTTGATCATGATTTATGGCAGTGACAGTAAATGCATCAGAATATTTTACTGCGTAGACAGTTTAATTTATATCTTTTTCCATAGAAAGGAATATATGAGCAGTTGCTAACGTGTCCTTCGAGTCACTGTTTACTAACTGCGGATATTTATAGTTGGATGCACACCACAGAAAGGAAGCTGAATGATGCTTTCGGCTGTATGCCCCCCGTGTGTAGTGCTGGATCGATAGATGCCCCTCATCGCACCCCTTATTGAAAATTATAACAATGGAACACCGCGCTCTCTCTGCGCCCTCTTAACACTCACTGATTTCGGCAACGCACTGTGGATATGCCAGAAAATAAAATGTTGAATATAAACTTTAATAAACTCATGTCTGCTGCTAAACAAGTCTGGAATATAGTTAAAGAAGTCGTATGAAGACACCAAAATAGCGCTCGAGTGGAAATCGTAATGGGTATTAGAATCTGATGTGTGTAGATAACATTTTTACGATCACTTTCGTTCAGCTCTTTCGTTTTATTCCGAAATGAATTTGGCGAGATAGTAAGGAAAACCGGCGAGAGTCTGGCGAGGCGATCTTTAAAAAACCTAAGTAGGTATGATTGAACAAAGTGCTCTGTAGTAGTGTAATGAATCAAAAACGAGCTCATGTTATAAGGCAATATTCAAAAACAAAGACTCTGATAACGACTTGTTTTTTGAACGAATATGATGAGTGCTGACAAGTTTGAACCAAAACAAATAGAGGAGAGGAATGGACAAAAATAAAAAAGGTACAAAATGCAACATGCAAAAATATTGGTTAGCCATATCCATACGCAGATGTATCGAATGTGGACGTGTTAATATATCGGTCGAATCAAGCTTGGAGGGCGGAGGTCGGGATGCAGGGATTATAATGAGGCGCAGCCCCACTAAGTATTTTCGACATGCGTCGCCGTCACCCGACAAACATTCGGAAGGCCGGGGGTTAACGAGTGCAGCGCGTCGAAAATTACACGCGCTACCGGCAAGCTTTAATGTCCACGTCATAGGTCATTCCGGGATGAGCGTAAAAAGTCTGTAGACGACTATACGTTTGTAAACCCTGTGGAAAATTTGGTATATTTAGACCCTTTGGGACATTCGAACTCAAAACTGTTTCCTTTTTAATTTTATTTCTTTGAGTGGAGGAATGTGGGAAGGCAGTATTTCTTCTTTTATTATTGTCAAGTAGAGTTCGTCTATATCTTCAATTCATTTAGGAATATATTGCAGTTTTCATTGAGTAAGTAATATTATTAGATACTAGCTGCGCCCCGCGACTTCGTTCGCGTGGATGTTGTAAGATACACAATATACTAAAATAACAGCCACATTGTAATACAACTCCCTGGTCCCCCGACACGTCGCCAACCGTCGCGTTGAATCGTCCGCCCGCGCTATTCGTTTTCGCTTAGTGTTCTTTCTGACTTTTTCTTTTTGCTCTGCTCCTAAGGGTCGTAGCGTGATGTTAAATAGCCTATAACTGTCCTAGAGAATTGGGCTACCAAATGCAAAAAGAATATTTAAAATCCGACTTTTTGTTCATAATTTCATGGGTTTTAATTTTTTTGCGCGGAACCCTAACTATTTTTCTTAAATAAAAGTAGCGTAAGTTACCCACCGTAACATCAGCTCTCTGCCACTGACAGTTCCGTCAAAATCGGTTCAGCCATTTTCGAGATTAGCCGGAACAAACAGACACAAAAATGTTAAAAATTGCTTTTTGTTATAAGTACCGTTTTTAATTTCTTATGCATTTAGTAAAAAGTTATTATTTTGACATTACAAACAGACACTTCAATTTTATTTATTTGTATAGATGTTGACCGTGCAACCAGATAGTGATGATTTATATCTTTCATAAAAATCCAGATCATTCTGGGAATAATGGAAAAATATTTTCAAAGTGAACTGAACAGAGAGTTGAAATAAAATTAAATGAACTAAAGCAAATATTTCCAAGTAATAAATACGATGCTACGATTCTTATTATCGTTCGAAATATGCTTTTTATGATTAGGTATAATTGGAAAGATTTCGTTTTTAATTAACTAGTATTAAAAAGTATTGGAAATATCAAATAGAAATCTACAATATTGAACAGCGGAATGTAAGTATGTCCTACTACAAAAAACTCCAACAAAATCATTCGATAGAACAGATGAAACAGAGATTTTTTACATTGATCTGTCCACCGAGTAGTTACTGAAAGTTAACCAATAACACGATCCGGCACCCGAGGCACGCGCAACGTTTTTTAGGACAAACATCGTCCCAGTTTCACTCCATTCGAAGAATTGACACATCCAGAAAGAACAGTGTTGGCAAAATACTGGAACTAATGGGTGTTATGGTGTCGCGTGGATGCCATAAAGGGCCCACAATGCGGCCGGCTTGAGATGTCATTAGCCAAAGAAATCTGCCATTGTATCCATGGTACCGGGAACGTCAACCTTTGTCCAGTTTCCATATTGTCGCATTGTTTCTATTTTGTTCTTTGTATAATTGTTAGGAAGTTAAATGTAGTTAAGTCTATTGTTTGCTTTGTGTTTGAATTTCACAGAGCTACGTGTCGCCTTTTGGTTGTAGTTGCATAGAGTCTGTCTCCAAATCGCTGTTTATTAGTGACGATGGGACCTGTCCCGGGTGATTGAGGTGTTCGTTTATTAGTCATCGCTGTTGGAGTGTCCTACGGTGCGATAATGTGTTCGTGTTAGTTAACTGTTTAGGAGTAAAGACGGGTTGGTGTGCGGTGAATTGGTTACTGAGTTCGATATTGATGAAGCGGTGGCATTGTTCGGTTAAGGAAAATGCTTTGAGTATATTCCATCAAAATAAGGCTAATTCTATACAGTGATTAAACACTCGTATTTACCTATGTTTATAGCAAATAACTACCTACAAAATTGCAAATAAACTACTCCTTACATTAATTTACTTAGATACAAACTCACAACCGAAATCAAATTAACCAAAAAAAGCGTTAAGTACTTATAAACTTCTTAGACAAATTGTGCCAGAATAAGAGCCTGTGTCGACGAGCACGGTTTCTTCCCAGCACGGCGCCGTCTAAGCTTATCCACGTACACAGTTTTAACTCGGTTCATAGCCGGCTTAGGCCGGCCTCATTCTGTTGCGCCGTGCACATACGCGACCTCGTCAACAAACACTCATAGACTGCCATACAAGACTGCGCACCGGGCTTAGACACGGCGCGCGCCGGGCACGGCTCCGAATCGCGTCGGCGTTAGCGCCGGTTTCATGAGACCTGTATTGAACTCCATACATAACTGGCACCGGCCCAAAGCGCCGCGCCGGGCCGATTAGAAACTGTCTCGTGGACACAGGCTCTAAAGCATGAAGAAACAGAAAGAATCACACCGCATATTATTTCTTGAACAGCATAAGAGCATAATTTGGCCTTGTCCGTAATGACGAAGAAACAATAGCTATAAAAAATGGCCCATGTTTTTACTCCAACCTAAGCTTTGGGATTGTGTTGCCAATTTAACAATAGCAAACAATATAGGGTAACACCAGTGGCCGTCCAAAGACAATATTATTTATGACAACAGAAGCTGTTTGACAATAAAATTACAAGCAAAAAATGTGACGAAACACAAAATTGTGATGTTATGTTAGGAGTTTTGTCCGAGAATTAGGTAATTCACAATTTTTACGTTTAAGTTGGATGAAAGTGAAAAAGGGTGCTTGAATAAAAAACCTTTGTTGCTGTGTTAGTGTTGATGATCATTGTGATTTTACAAGGGGCATTGATGCAGTTATCGGTGCCTTAGATGTTGCTAGACTGATAAGTCTACTTGCACAAACTTCTCTACCTACATATTCAATTTCTGTATCAATAACTCTCATCCAAAGAAAGCCAATATCAAAAACTTTTACAACCAAATAACGGTACTTCGAAATCTCAAACCATCTTCAAATCTCTCTTTCTCTCTCTCAAAACATTTTTATAATCGAATCTCAACCCTGTTCCCACTACACAACAACAGACTTCATAAATCAGACTAAAACTAACAGAATCTTTCACTCATTACTCAAAACTGTATTTGTTTATTTTTACCGTAACTGTTGCCAACGGGAAAGATCGTATTTTGACGTCACTAGATCACATACCGTTACTCATAATACTCATAAATGCCGTATAACGGTGTACTAAACATTGAACCATTTTCGAGCAACCCTTTGAATACGTAATTACACAAGGAACCGTAACTCTATCAAGTCGGTTACACAAAGAGTAATGTTAGTTAGCCTTGAGATGGAAAGTACAAAGGACTTTCCCCGTGAAAGGGTTTTGTCACTTCCTTGTGAGCGTGACCAATGGCTGGACCATTGTTGGGTCCTGTTACTTCAAATTGTACCACAGTTACTTGATTTGGGAGTTTATTGGAAGTGATCGAATGGTCTTTCGGTTTGAAAAGAAGAAAGTTTGGAAAAAATAAATCATACTTAGATGGTTTTTTTTCTGTTTTGTCACGATCTTTACAATTATTTGAGGTTTTGGGGTTCAGGATAAACCTAGTATTCCAATTCAAAAGTGTAGACAGGAACCTAAATACGGATGGCCAATAGTTTACAAAATAACTGAACTACATACGTTACTAAAAACAATTATCTACATCAATCAAGATTTTTAAACTTCCGAAAGATAACTAAGGCAAAAGAGGCGTATCTGGGCTGTGTTCATAATTTTCTTTAGTTCTTAAAGAACTCAACCATCTTCAAAACTAAAAACAGCACCACTATACTAGTTCTACACGCCTAAGTTAATAATCGCACTATTATGCGTTCATCTGACAACTATGTTTGACACAGCGATTAGCCAGGATTACCATCTGTCTGTACCGAGTCTATCTGACGACATTACAACTGGTGGAGGCGCTATAGACGCACGAGTAGCTAATGTAAGTAGGAGTTGTTCCTGCAGTGTTGTAGAAATTTTTATTGAAGTGGTAATTTTGGAAAAAAGAGGCGACTGATCAAAATCAAAATATTTTATTTCACATCTACATGGGCACTTATGAAACGTCAGAAGCTAGGTGTACGGCTCCAATTGGTCGTTTCCTATGGAGAAGAGCCGGCAAGAAACTCCACGGTTACTCTTTTAAAAATCATTGGCTTTTACAATGTTTTCAAATTACAGTGTTACCTAATAGGTATGGGAAGACAGTGTAGGCCTGTCAACAAGTACCAGGTACTTAACAAAATAGAAAATGATACTAACTACATCTCCATTTCATCAATTTATATCATTTGCTAATTGACCACAACGCAATAGTGAGTCAAAATCACTTGATTCACATAGAGCAGAGATGATTTCTGCGTGCGTCCAAACTAACCAATCAAGAACAATATCTAATGCACCGGCTGTACCACTATTATCGAGGCGTCGTCGCCGCGTCGACCGCCTCGATAAAAGTCAGTTGAAGAAAACAATATTTTGCCGATATTATTTTGTTTTACTATCGGATAAACCTATGTGGGCATGAAGGCCTTGACTCCCAGAATATCACATTGGACATGAGTTTGTAATGAGCATCAGCATTATATAGACGCATCTAGAGTCCGGTTTGACGTTGTGATTAGGCAGGCTTACCACAGTACGGTTGCATTTGGTACATTACCTTGATGACATTACGTTCCAACCAGGGACAAACGGGACTAATAGATTAGTCTTGCTATCCACTAATATACTTCTGGGAAACCTAATAACATAATACACACAAAATAAAACAAATAATCTATGGCTTGTTTAAGATATAAATATTTGCGTTACAAAAAAATAATTATCTGAAATGTTCGACAAATAAACACCAATATAAAACGGACTATAAGTGATTCAAGATTATTAAGATCCTTAGACGAAAAAAAAATGCTTTTAAGTATACCTTCAATAAGAAATTTAAGTTTGTAATCAAAATATCGTTAAAAACTTGCATTCTCATTCATCGGACCATTTTCTTCGAAAGTCCTTCAAATCTTCATCTCAAACCTCTTAATAAAAATCATTACCAGCCAGATAATTCTGAAGACTTAGCCGGAACAAGGGGGAGTCATGTCCCAGCTTCTAACAACAGATTGACTTGCGTTAAACGCGTAAGCTGTTGAGTAAGACAAAGTCGCGCTTAATCCGCAGAGTCTATGCACCATCTCAGCTATTTGGGGAAGGATTTGGATAGATTAAAGGCCCATTCACCGTGCGACTTGATTCTTTTTGTAGCCATAATCTTGTTTTGAACTGGCTTAGAAATAAATGCGTCATCCAATGTAACGACTTGTTAATGATCTTGTTTTGTTTTTATTATGTTTTTTTTTTTGTTTTGTTGTTTATTTAATTGTTCGTTAATCTTTTAATATGGATTAACTTGTTCAATAATTTGCTACACTATACTGAAAACACTTTCTTTAGGTAGGTACTTCAATATTACGAAAGAAATGTCTGTAAATAAAATAATTATATTTTTATAAAAAAAGACAATAGCATAATCAGTCTATAATGTTCCCACTGCTGCGAGAGGGAATGGGCCGTAATCTACCACGTGGGCCCAGTGCGGGTTGGTAGATGTCACATGTCTTCGAATTTTTGGTTCTAGGAAATGCCGGTTTCCTCATGATGTTTTCTTTCACCGTTTTGAGAGCAGTGGTGATGAAATAATTTACGAGTACACAAAGTAAAGCGCCTGTCTGGGTTCGAACCTACTACCTACAACTCGTAAGTCACGACCATTCATTATCTACCACTAGGCCAGCACAGCAAAAAAAAAAATCAAATTCATAGAGAATAAAAGACAAGGCTTTGAAAGTTATGATTATCTCATGATTACCTACATAAAATTGGATAGGTTATATTCCGAAAGTCCCGGCACGGTTGAAAATCGCTAATTAAGTTCATTAAAAGTAATGCCGAATTTAAATTAGCTTTGATCTGATATGTCAATAATGGAAAACGTATCTACTTACATGTGGTTTTTAAACAGGTAAAATGGGCAAAAGAGATACCTAGGTATGCAAGCAATCCAATAAATATGAACGTATTACAAAGTCAGGAATCGAAGGAGAATCAATATAACATACGATTCCTATCATCATCTTATGCTAGCCACACACTTAACGTTTTTTTTTATTATTATTTGAGATAGGTTTGCTCTTGACTCTAGTCTAGGTCAGAGGTGACAGAGACAAAGTCGAAGATGGAGCGAGCTTACCCAGAAGAAGCCTATTCACTCTCACTTTGAAGAGATCGGGGTTGTATGCGTTCGGAAACACAGACGCAGGCAGAGAGATTTACTTGCGCAAGTAAATCGTTACGTGTGTGGGATGAATTAGCACAAGTATCTGGACCATTTGGTGTCACGCAGACTTGCGCAAGCCTACATTTGCGCAAATAAATCGTAACGTGTGTGTCATTATTCCAATCATGACAATTAAGCCCTCTAATGTCTTGATTTTCCTTTTGCAAAATTTAAACCCTTTGCTGGTGACAGTGCAGTGGTGGCCCAATGGTAATGGCTTCGACTTATCGTGTCGCAGGTCGTGGGTTCGAACCCAGGCAGGCGCATTATTTTATGTAATATATTTCATCACCTCTGCTCTCAAAACGGTGAAGGAAAACATCGTGAGGAAACCGGAACTACTTAATTCAAAGACATGCGCCATCCACCAACCCGTATTGGGCCCGTCTGGTGAGTTATGGTCTGCTCCCTCTCACAGAGAGGAGGAGGCCTGTGTCCCAGCAGTGGGAACGTTGTAGGCTGATTATGTATATGTTAATGTAACCCTTTGCTGCAGCTAGATACTCTCGGGCGAGAGCACTTTGTTTCAAAAACTTCGACAATATTACCATAGGACGTGATTACATGTTCATCGCTAGCATAGCACACGAACAGGAATTCGATCACACAAACTGTTATAGGCCGACCGCATAACTGAGACGTTGCCTGAGGTAGCAGCGCGGTGAGGGAGGGGTGATAGTTGTCACAAGTTGATGAATCACTGAGCTCTCGCATCACGTCACCACACTCCTCCCTCACCGCGCTGCTACCTCAGGCAACGTCTCAGTTATGCGGTCGGCCTATAGTAGCGGTGACAAAAGTAGCGTTGGCATGTTTTTTTTTTTAATTACTTTTAAGTGGTTTCATTTGTACTGCCTACTGCCTCGTTGGTCTAGTGGTCGCAAATGCTACGGCTGAGCATGAGGTCCTGAATTCGATTCCCGGGTCGGGCAAAGTGTAATTCAGTTTTTCCATCAGGAATTTCTCAGTAACAGCCCGGTTGATGGCAATATGCCTGCCCTTATTACATGGGACTTAAACATAACTGGCGAAATGTGGATGTACTACAGGTGCACCTCTGCCCAACCCTTCGGGGAATACAGGCGTGAAGTTATGTTAAGTGTTGTTTCATTTGTATTTATGTCAATAAACACGTTTTCTTTCTTACTTACTTTTTAGGGCAATCACATCACGTGAATGACTATGTCGGCCAGAAATTCAAGCGGGATGTTCGAAAGAGTTAACGTGGCCCCGGCACAGGCAATTGAAGGAACACGGGTGGGTTTTAGTCAGTAAAAGTCTGACACGCCCTCCCACTCCGCCCAGAGCGGGAGAAGTCATTTGATGATTTCCCATTCACAAAAAAAAAAGGCAGACTAGCGCGACGCGTCACCGCTAGAACAATTTCTATGAAAACTTCATGGAAATTGTTCTAACGGTGTTGCGACGCGCCGTTGCATTCGGCCTGTCTGCACGAGCCTTTAGTGCATATTTTTTATTGCATTTTGGTACGACTATTGTCCCCAAAAATGTCTGACGCACAATCGAGATCTCACAAGATTACCGCCAGCACCGTTATACACAACCATCACAACTGTAGAAAAAGTAACTGTAGGTAGCTGTATACTTGTCTCTTTTCCTCACTGTACCAACAACATCCACAAAAATGTATCACCGAACTTGTTATCCCGGTTAAGCTCGATACGGTTAACCGTTTCAAAAAACTGTCACTGATTCCGTATCGATCTGCAGCCGGGTCACGGTATGAGTGTTAATTCATATATAGCTCGTTAATTTTCCTTAACGCCCTCTCTGAGCCTCGTACCCACGTACTAATGAATTTCAATTTGTACGCCGCGGACGTGTGCGGAAAAATCGTTGCAGTTGAGTATTAGGCGGTATATTTTTTTTTTTAATTTTTGCCCGGGCGCCGACTGTTTTCGCTCACTAGGTGTTTATTTGACTAATTCGTTCGCTAGCTTCATTCGTTGCTCTTTTGCGATGTGTGCTGTTGTGTTTCATTTAGGGGCGAAATGTGTGTTTCATTTTGGACATGGAATATTACGTAGTTCACTAATATGTTTTACGAAGAAATGTTTCATATCCCTCATCATCTGCCTGCCTTTTTCCAACTATGTTTTGGTCGGCTTCCAGTCTAACCGGACGCAGCTGAATACCAGTATTTTACATGGAGTGACTGCCTATCTGACCTCCACAACCTAGTGAAATGTTTCATACCCCCAAGATAGAAAAATTAAATTAATGGATAGGCAGACGTTTTCCTACCTAGTATTTACTAACATAACAGACATACCTAATATTTGTTTAAGTACTCATATACGTAAAATGACTATTTATGCAAGTTGACTCTAATAATATAATAATTCTGTGGACAGTGTCAATTTTAAACATTTTTCTTATCAGTAACTTATTGATATTATAATTATTAATTATTTACATTATTGCATTTCGTTAAATACTGACACTACCTGACATTACCTATTGCATTTTATTACATTAAGTACATTAAAAAAAAATTGACGTTGATAGTACTGAAATATTATAAATTAATTTACTTAATTGGCAAAAGCCTCCCATAAAAGTATATTTGTACACCAGATGGCAAAGGACAGAGAAACTATAATATAACAATTGTAACATCTTGCACAATGTTGGAACCTTTGTTTACAAATAAAGACTGATTGATTAATAATGAAGAGACTTAATTATGTCAATGTTAAGACTCCGTAATTCCTAAAAACAAAAACTATATAAACTCAAAACGAAAAAGAGTCACAACCCTTTTATTCGTATAAAAATTGTTTACACACTACTTGCGTGTTTCCCGTCAGTTACTTGAGTGAATACGCAAATAAAACTGAATTCTATTGCCACAAACGCGATGAACCGCGAGGAACCGCGAAGAACCGTGAAGAACTCATTCATATTCGTGAACACACCTGTTACTAAATTGAATAATGGACGGTGAAAAGAAAGTTATCATAATGCGAGTGGTAAGAAGTGGTAGCGTAGGATTGCTACGTGGTTTGAAAGATGGCAGTCTGTTATACAAGCATTTTTGTTTTCAAATGAAATTAGTTTTTCACTACGTGATAAAAATAACGCTGTATAAAGGAAAAACAATTATGAATGGTAAAGATCTGGGCATGAGTTTTTCTTCTATTTATACAATCATGTGGGCTCCAAAACTTGCAAGACAAGGAACCTAGACAAGTGGTAATCGCTTCCTAAGCGTTTCATATTTCATTTTTTTTTGCGTGAAAGTCTAATTATTTTTCTAAAATAAAAGTAACCTAAGTTACTCCTTATAGCATCAGCTATCTGTCAGTGGAAGTCCCGTCAAAATCGGTCCAGCCGTTTTGGAGATTAGCTGAAACAAACAGACAGACGTACAAAAATTTTAAAAATGTTTTTTTTTTTGTTTTACATACATACATACATAAACTCACGCCTTCTTCCCATGGAGGTAGGCAGAAACTACAGAACGCCACCTGCTACGATCCTTACATACTCCTTTTGCCTCGTTTACATTCATACATCAGGTCATCTGGTTTTTTTGTTTTAAACTACCGTATATACTTTTATTAGGTCCTTACATATGAAATTGGCGTAGGTATGAATGATGATGATGAAATTGGTCATATGAACGCGACGCCAAAGAAAAAAATAATGAGGAAAAACAAATGAATGACTGTTTTCAAAACTCAAATGTACCAGCTAAATGAATTAATAAATTTAAATTTGGAATTCTTAACCAAAGAGGAGATATTTCAGATCAAAGTGGTCAGTACGACAAAACGCTAATTTCATATGTAAGGACCTAAATGCATTTAATAAAAAGCTGTTATTTTGACATTACAAACAAAGACTTCAATTTCATTTATTTGTATAGATTTATTTATATATACTTTATTGTACACCAGATTATACATTACATAAACGGGACGGAGTTTTCAACGGGATTGACAATGCTTTCCGGCAGCTTATGTCCGTTTTATACATTTTTGAACTTTCCATCATCGTTAACGCTGATAGAACGACTTGCTCTCAATTCACTTTATTAATTTCGCCTTCCAAACTTGCTTTATAATAAATAATAATGCAGGAATATAAAATTCAACCAGCATCCTAATTGCGTAACACACTTTCAATAACAGTCCGAGAGTTTTGAAGGATATTTATTGTTAATCCAATGCTTTATAGGTTTGAAAAATTCGCCTGCTCAACAACGTAAATAACGCAATGAACATGCATGGGTGAACTGTTAAAATGCGATCAATTATGTGTGTTACGCAACTACCCCGCTGGGTTGCAATCAAAGGTTACTGAATAGTTAAAGTCTACATCGGTTAGAGACAGCCTTAGTATGTAGTGTTGGGTTGACATCCTGCCCGCTTGTGTACCGAAGCGGTCGCTAGCGCCACACGCAAAAATTTTGCACACATTACGCGATGAATTTTTAAGTCTGATACCTACATTCCGAGTTTTCATAAAGGCAGATACGTAATCTACGTGGTTGATTAAACAAATAGTGTGTTTTTGTAACGTCTTATGCAAATAGTAATAATAGCAAACCATAATAAATAATAATCGATCATGGTGGATCAATATTGCGAAGGTTAGTATTGATATAAAGTTAATAGATAATTAACAAGTTTGTCGGTTAAATAAAGATTACGTGCTCACTTTAAAAGAAGCAAGTTTTGCTGTGAAAAAAACTTTTTTGCATAAAAAAAACAGCCGACTTCCAAAAAAAAAAAAAACACTACAAAGTGAAAAATAAGTGAAGTCGGTGTCTTTGGATCTGTATGTCAGGTTTTTGCTACCGACTTCCGAAATTAAAGTTATTTTTCACTTTGCAGTGTTTTTTTTTGCAAATAAAGTTTTTTATTTTTCACTTTTTAGTGGGTCGGTTTGTTATTTATCTAAGTTACAATAACCTAATTATTTAAGTATACATCCGCTTATACTCTTCCTCTGCAGTTGACAATCCAACACAGTTTTGTTTTCTGGAGAACCATGCTACAACATTCTTCATTTGGTTTATCCAAAAAATGACTAAGATAAGATACAGAATAGCATATATCTGGTTTTGAGACTGTACTCACGAAAATTAAACTGTGTTGCATTGTCAGCTGCAGAGGCAGAGTATTTAGCGGAAGTATAAGTGAAACATTCTTGTATTATAGAAAAAATGACAACTACTCATCACCGTTTTTTACAAAATATTGCTTTTCCTGATGCAGGGACGTTAATTATTGAGGAGTTCTCCTGATTCACCATCAGCTCCACTTCACCAAATGCATTGTGACGAGCTTATATTGCTTAGCAATCATTTTAAAGTAATCGAATCGCTACTCATGAAATAAAATACTTATTATTGAGTTGTCCCGGTGGCCAACTGTGGTCTTCATCATCAGTTCCACTTCATCAAATTATGCTTTCCAAGAGCAAATGCACAAGTTTCTATAAAAAATACCCAAATCGCTATAGGTGTGCCTATAATATTTGAAGAGATCCCTTGATTTCTCCAGGATCCCATCATTAGATCCTGACCTGATGACAATGGGACTACCTGGAAAGTATACCCTTTGACACAAAAAAGAATTTTCCAAATCGGTCCAGCCGTCTTCGAGTAATCGGGGAACACACATAAAAAAAAAATACCGACGAACTGAGAAACTCCTCCTTTTTTTAAGTCGGTTATACATGCGTCACAATAAATAGACTGGGAGAAAGCCGTGTGTCGCATCGTCTCTTTTAAATATTCCACGAAAGTAGCGTAAAATTCGCCAGTCGCTAATAGTTTGCAAAAACATGGGCATTCACTAAAAAAGCAATGTTACCGATCTACCTTTTTCAAAAAAAAAAAAAATTAATGACACTGACACAATAATAATTTCTAACTGCATTTCTTTACTGCGAACGACCATTGTCTAAGTACCGTTTCGACTTTTTTGCAACAATTTCTTCCAGTGTGCCCCATTTAAGTTGCATAATATTAACATATTTATAACTGTAGCTGTAGAAAGGCTGGTATAAAAAAATGCATTGCTTTTGGGCAGTTCTGGGCTCTACTTTTTACCGATTTGGCCCAATTGCTTTGGGACTTTTACCTAAGAAAATAAAGACATTTTTATATGGCACAGTAAAAATTTTGCATTGAAAAGGTTGACCGTTGGTCGAGCGCAAACACGTTGGATTTTATTTAAACTTGTTTTAAAAGTAAATTAAGGTTTATAGCGAGCCCAATTACCGCAGTACGTTGGGATAAATGTTACGTCGTAAATCGGTATAATTTCTGTATTTTCGATAAGTTTAACGTCGGAACTATAAATAGCATTTATTGTAGGGTATTCATGGAATCAAAATGTATCTTATTTATTTATTATTAAACATTATTAATAAATTCTTCTTGTAAAATATGAAAACGTAATTTATATTTTATTTTCATCTGCAAAATATTTGTTTATCGAGAAACTGGCGTGAATGCCCACGTATAGAGTCATGGATTCAATTCGAAATATCGATTATACTTAATTAATAAATAATTTTGTATTTCAATCAAACACAACAGAAACAACCTTTTATAACATAATTATTTATTTATATATACTTTATTGTACACCAGATTATCAAATCAAATCAAATCAAAACTTCTTTATTAGGACAACAGAGATCCGTAATGTTAGTAATACCTTATAGCTAGTGTTAGTAAGTGATTTATTGAAATTTTTTATTTTTATTTAAGTTTGAAGCACTTTGCACAGAAGATGACCAAGTAAGGTAACAAGTTTCTCACTTGGCCATCCTCTCCACAAAATGCCTCAAAATGGGAGAATAGAAGCTCTCTGACACTGTTTTCAGAATGCTGTTGCTACTGGCCCGTGTTCTGGTTACTAATGATGTGATTTTTTTTCGAAAGACCGCATGAAAGCCGTCGGTTCGATTAAATGTAAACATTTCCGACGCACTACAGAAACGGGGCAGTCGCAAGAGCATTCTAAAAATATTATTGTATTGAACGCGCAAGACATCTAGCGACTTTTTGGTGTAGCTGATCCATAGACCCCCATTATACATTATTTATAGATACCTAAATTACTTATAAACTACAAAATATACAATTGGCGGCCTTATCGCATACTGCAATCTCTTCCAGGCAACTTTGGCAACATCAAAATCTTTTAAGAAATCTTACTAGGAATTAACTGCAAAGTGAGGCAACTGAAGGTAATTCTGTTGACATTTCTAAGAAGTAGAATATTAACCAACTTTTCAACCTAAAACACATCTTCTACCCACACAAGAACATTCAAACTTACAACATTTCAACCCTCAAACGCGACACGAACTCCGAAGCGGCCCGACCCTCTTTCCTCAATCGTAAATCATAACAAACATCTTGCTAACCCTTCGACCGCCTTGCTAACCCGGCGGCCAGTTCGCCGGCACCCAAGTGCTGTTAATTGGCAACCGGTTGGGGAAATTGGTCCGCTGTACTTGCTTCCGTGAGTTAATGACTAGCCGCCCAGTAGATGGACGCTGAAACCCATTTAGGCGTGTGCAATTTGCGTATGTGCAGCGGGTTAGACGGCGGGATCTGGTGACGCGGTAGTTATAGGATTATGAGCTGCGGCTCTAAGATCGTTGAAATTGAGGTTTATGTGAGAATAGAGTTGTTAAGGTTTTAGTGGTAGTTTGGTTGTTACATTAAAGGGGAGGTAGGTTAATGTGGCGAAAGAGTTTATTTGAGTGATATTTTGTTATGATTTCGACTTACTTGATTAAATCATATAAAACTGGCATACCTACAGGTAGGATTATTGACCAATGAAATGAATATTAAGTACATATATACAAACCAAAAGAACGACTTTCAGTACAGGTAGATATTAGGCAGAATAATATACCTACGTATCTCAATTTTAAAATCAATGCTTCTGTAATTCGTCTACGAGAGTGCTACGCGCGTAGGCGTCGTAGCAAGGTCTTTCGTAGCACAGATCTCTGTACTACGCAACCTCTACGAAAGGCTTACGGCATACAATCTCATAAACAAAACTGAAAGTTATCAATATTTTTTTTAGAAATATACCAAATCCTAAATACCTATTTTTTTTAACGAACATTTCTTTCCAATTTTATAGCGTTATAAATTCCAAAAAAATACACTTTTACCTAAAAAAGTGCGTACCTAATGAAAATAATTATTTTAGAGAAAATTATTGTATCACCACAAGGTAAGGTTTCTCACAAAACCAGTAGCGTTTGTGAGGTTAGGGGAATATTTTTATAACTCTGTTTAGTTACGTATTATACAAACAATATTTTGGGTCATTTTATGATTTTTTATTGCGTTTGCCCTTTTATCTTTGCCGGTTGTCGGCTTGTTAGTTGCAGACTTTCTTTAAACATTGCTCTTGGATAGTAGGATCGTGTTTTGTTTTGTAGAACGTCATAAACCCGCAGATGTGGTGTTTTTAGATAGATTAGATTACTTTTTAGGTCTGGCTATTACTTAATTTTAAGTTTATTTTTATTTATGCATCTTCGGTGTTAACTTTCAAAAAGATAAAGTAAGTAAGGGTAAGTACGTTAAGTTCGAACCTACCTAAGTTTTCTCTATTATTATATTTAGTTAGTAGAGTGGTGATTACCTACCTACAGCATTGGGAAACCGAACTTATCTTCATAGATATTAATAATTAAGGTTCCATTACTGCGATCAGCAAAAGAGTAGTCTAAAGGGTAAATAAAATTGTGTGTAACACGTGTAGTTTTATAAAACTGTTTTCAAAGTCAAGGTTAACACAGATAATATTTCCAAAATGCGTCAAAAATTGTTTAAAATTATGTGGAATTTGAGCTAGAATATTGAGTTTATCCGAAATCGTTACTTCCATTGCTGCAAGAACTGATAAATAATGAACTTAGTTTTCACTTTCAATGTAGGTAGGTATTATTTTGGTAACCTGAAATTGAAATTGAATATTCAAATATTGACGAATGTTGATTACCTATATTTTGACGAGTTGTGCGAACATAAATGTAGGGACCAGCAAATTTTTTTTTTGCGATTTCATGTTTGGTCCCATAGTAAAAGTTGTTCACAATGAGACCCCTCAAGAGGTTGGCAGTTATTTAAATTACACCTTACATAGGTATTGCAATATTGAAGTAAGCATTCTCCGAATAGTATCGTGACGTCACAAGGCACTTGAAACTTTATTCGACGTTTATTAGGGAGATGAGTATTGAGTATTTAGTCGACAATTTTACATGAAATAATGGAAGTTTTACGCAAGTTAAATAATGTTTCTAAAAACAAACTCAGTAAGTAATTAGAAAAGGAGGCTACCGAATATGTTTTTTTTTCAGCCCCATTTGACAATGTTAAAAGAAGTTGGCACAAAATGAAACTACTCTTTCTAGTTATGATATAATCTAATATAACAAAGCGTGCTGTGCTGGCGCCGCTGCTGCGGCTGCTGAGACCCTAAAGTGGCGCAAATACTGTAATCTTATCGGTAACTACAGTTTTGAGCCGTTTGGGGTCGAAACGCTCGGGTCATGGGGCCCGAGTGCGCGTCTCCTTTTTAAGGAAATTTTTCGCCAACTGGTCGACACTTCACGTGACCAGAGGACTGGCTCGTTCTTTGGCCAAAGAATTAGCTTGGCCATTCAACGTCACAATGCTGCCAGTCTTCTGGGCACGTTTCCGGATGACAGCGATGCGGACGAGTACTTCAACGCCTAAGTTTCCTTTGGTTTTGTATACTTAATTGTATAGTTAGTTCGTTAGTTAGTAATTGTTTGTTGTATTTAAGATTTGAGAAAATAAAATCTCCACCTGTTAATAACATGTAAAAAAAATAAAATAAAAACATAACAAAGTCTTGACACACAGGTGTAGCCTTTATGGTTCTGTAGCTAGCTTAATAGGTAACAAACCAACATAAAATATAATACATGATCATAATATTCAATTAACCAAACTCGAACAATTTCCGAACACCCGAGGAAAACCCTCATACATGTGAAATGTTTCCATCAATATATTTATCCGATTCATTAGCCGATCGAAGTGTTTCGCCGAGATTTATTTTTTTCCCCATTTCGGACGGAAGGAGAGGAATAAATATTAATAATAAAGGAGGGTTTGCCTTCAAAATTACGCAGAGGAGGCAAAGCGTGTTGACGACTCCTAATTTGACGTAATTTGCATAGATTATTCCGGTTCGTTGAGTGCCAATCTTTTTAAGTGGCTTCTTCTACTCATTTTGTGTTCCTGCCGCTACCCAATAAGGAATTTATTATATCCAAGTGCTTTCTTTGCGAATATTTTATGTGTTTCATGAGGTAAGTTCTCGTCCCCCGCTTGTTTTATTAGAAACAATACATTACTTTTAGCATTTAAATATATTACATTTATTTTTAAGGTTTTCATTGAGATATCTCCCTTGGCTTATGCTGTTTATGAGACGCTTGCAAACACCGCTACAATAGTCTTGAGTCATGTTTTATGTACGTAAAACTGATGATAAAGTGGTGCAGTCTATAAGTTATTGACTTCTAAATGAACTCACAGTGTCACTCACCATTCTACAGATCCATGTTACTTTATTCGCCCCACACTCCCACCGCCTCAACGCGCGGTTCGGACATCGCGCCGCGTCGCGTCACTGTGGCCGCTGCCTTCACATTCCGAACGCAAATATCACCTAATCCAACCCTGGCCCTACTCTGTAAGCCAACATTATGTCATGTTATTTTTCGATATTACCCCGTTACAGCGGCCGGGGGCGCGTAAATCAAATTTATAGCCTTTTTATACAGGCATTAAAATTTTATCAGCGAGATTTCTTTCTGAATTGTCCAGTATGGCTCTGTCGCCCCTTTTGACTTTCGAGTGGGATGACGAGGGATTTGTCTCTTATATTTTTGAGATTTTTTGCGAAGTCTATTATTGATTCTAATCGGAAGAATTGTTTGTAAAGAATGGATGTTTTAAGATTGACTGTGTAGTGAATTACGTAGTTGGTTTTGCATTTGTGAAAATTATGAAAACTTTGAAAATTATGGCTCTAATAGTAGAATTTGTAGATTTGTAACAAAGTGAGAACCTCGTGTTTCCAAGCCGGTTAAACGAAAAACGATCAACACAAAAAAAAGGCATTACCTTTCTAATGGGTGCTAAGTGATATCTGTACGATAAATCCATTATCCATATGCAATACATTTAGGATACCTCCATTTAGAATTTTTGCCGGGTCGAGCCCGCGGCGATCTTCCGTCGAGCGGATTGAACGGGTTGAAACAATAAAAGCAGGTGCGTTTGATGCGATGTCGATCTTATCGATATGTGCTGTCACGCGCTCGCCGGCGGCGGCGGGTTAAGCCGCGGTTCCTGCATTGCGACACGGTGGAATTAAAACGTTTTTATTTTTACCTTACGTAGGCATTGTTTCGCTTTTTCCTTAACCGTAACTAGAGTTTGAGCTGCTGGGTTGCGTCAGTGCCTGTTTGAGCTGCTGGGCTGCGTCAGTGCCTGTTTGAGCTGTTGGGCTGCATCAGTGCCGGTTTGAGCTGCTGGGTTGCGTCAGTGCCTGTTTGGTCTGCTGGGCTGCATCAGTGCCTGTTTGAGCTGCTGGGCTGCATCAGTGCCTGTTTGAGCTGCTAGGCTGCATCACTGCCTGTTTGAGCTGTTAGGTTGCGTCAGTGCCTGTTTGAGCTGCTGGGCTGCATCAGTGCCTGTTTGAGCTGCTGGGCTGCATCAGTGCCTGTTTGAGCTGCTGGGCTGCATCAGTGCCTGTTTGAGCTGATGGGCTGCATCAGTGCCTGTTTGAGCAGCTGGGCTGCATCAGTGCCTGTTCGAGCTGTTGGGCTGCATCAGTGCCTGTTTGAGCTGCTGAGCTGCATCAGTGCCTGTTTGAGCTGCTGAGCTGTATCAGTGCCTGTTTGAGCTGTTGGGCTGCGTCAGTGCCTGTTTGAGCTGCTGGGCTGCATCAGTGCCTGTTTGAGCTGCTGGGCTGCATCAGTGCCTGTTTGAGCTGCTAGGCTGCATCAGTGCCTGTTTGAGCTGTTAGGTTGCGTCAGTGCCTGTTTGAGCTGCTGATCTGCATCAGTTTGCGATTACAGCCAGCTGTAGAATAATTTTCAGTGATTGGTATCGTAGGAGGTAGCGCACAAATGCTGTAGCTTTTTCGTATTTTTTAAGACACACTCACAGTGTTATTATTTCCTCCTATGCAATAGAAGCAGCCAGCTCGCTGGCTGAAAAGAAAATCGTTCCTACAACCGGCAGTCGCTTTCTCTGTATGAAGCTTTCCTTTTAAAGCGGGACAGGTAGGTACAGGCTAAATAAAATATTGTGCAAAATTCATTACAGCAAATAACATGAAAATACAGTAAATCTACTGTAATTACAATGTACCTATCTGGCAACACTGTCGTGGACGGAAAAGCGTCTCCACATATAAATTTCCATACATTTTACTTCCTCGTATCACCTCAATATAAATATGACATTAATTTACCTGTTATTAACAATATGATGTATTATAAAAGTACCTATGTTACTGCTATTCGTGTGTACAATCAGTTACCGCCAGCAATTAAGGAATTAAATGGAAATATGTTTAAAAATAAATTGAAAAAAATGTTAATTGATAATGTATTTTATAATCTGCATGAGTTTTTTGATAAAAAATCATTTTTGTAAGTACCTACCTAATTTGTTAAAATACTATTGCATATCCGACTTGGGTAGACTGTTGAAACAAGAAATGTAATGTTTAAGAACTTAATGTACACAGTTATGCAATAAATATATCTTTATCTTTATCTTTATCGTGTTATTGTGATGACGTGACGTTCACTGGAAAAATTCTTAGATTTCACTAGACGGCCTACTAAGAGAAGTTGTCAAAAACGACCGCGCTTTTCTTAGAATGACGTTGAGTAGAATAGTCTAATTTTTCGAGGAATCAGGAATCGATGTAAAATATTGGTGTGAAGCGCGGCTCATTATATTTCGATGAATCAACCGTCACATGCAATTTTTTCATTGGTGTCCCAACTCTAGGGTACAACCACAAATTCCGTGTCATAAATAGAGCTCTCAGAATAAGGAAGATAAAGAGAAAATCAGATATAAACACACATGTCGATGCAGCACAAGAAAAAAACATAAAGGTGAACACTAAGCAAATTGGGGTTTTGTTTTAGTCTACCTTGCAAAGGATGTCATGAGTCAATAAAACAAAATTAAAAAGTATAACAGTGCTAAAGGCATTCATCGGGCTCTTCGTTAATTTTCCTCTGATATTCCTTTCTACAAACACATGGGAAGGTTATAAACAGCCACCCACACACTCACGGACAGACCTCATACTGTAATCACTTGCGCATTGAAAACATACGTCCATTGGCTCAAACAAAATTTCAAATTCAGAATATATTCACTGACGCGGCCGTCTGACCACAAGTTTTTAATACGGCCAAATAGGATGGGTGTACACTGTATGGGAAATGGTTGCACCAAAAAGTAAGTCATAACGAGTGCGCGAATCAAAGGTTTATGTAATGAGGTGCTTCTATTCACTAATGCATGCGACAAAGTTGGATATGAACTTTGTTTTGACTTTTTTTTGTAATATACTCGTAGCTACTCGTACCTACTATTAGTTATACCTACACAGCTTTTTTTGTGAAGGTGTACAAAATCTAGAACTAAGAATAAGCCATCGCCTTCCTCGGATACTACGTTAAAAGATGCTATGATGTCATTGTTATAAGTATACCTACTGTGTTTGTGAGATATACTATGTGCGTATTATGTGCAAAAATATTTGTAAATCGAACCGGAAAATCACAAGTAAGTTCCTAATACTTATAAAATATGTCAATATGTCAAATAGGTAGGTAGTACCTACTCAGAAACAGTAGGACAAGTAAGAAAAAAATGACAATTGAGGAAGATAATGAAAAGTTTTTATTTATTATTTTATGACATTATACTCAAGGATAAAATTCTCAAAGGGTGTCTTTTTCACTGTAGGATTTTTTTTGTGAACGCGTAGTCGAGTGGGAGATATAAAATAAGTACTTATGAATTTATTATATTAATAGATAAATAAGATGTTACTCTACTACCACTCTACCACTGTTTGTCTCTGCATCACCCAAAGGTTGACTGGTAGAAAATGCCTATGACGTTAAGTCCGCCTCTGTATATTTCTGTGCATGAAGTATTATAAATAAATAAATAAATAAGATGGATAAATAAATCGTTTATATTGAATTAAGTTAATAATAAACTTAACCTAATTAATTCCACTGCTGGACATCACTCACTACTTGGGAGAGGTTTATCAAGAGCTGTGACTTCTTATTGGATAATTATCGTAGTAATCAAAGCATTTAAAGGTTTATTAAAACTTTGTATTTATCGGCGTAGGCTAAATGAAAAGACCCAAGACCCAGTGATAACTCTACCTATAGTTTAGTCTTAAAATTTTGGAACTTACCTTCTGTTGCCATTGTCCTCTTCTGGAGTGAACTGTTAATCTTACCTCCTTTACCACAATCATCACTACATTACACCGCATTGTCACTCAAAACTATCTAGATTCTGGTAACCTTAAACTTTTCTTTCACAGCACTATCACTTTATAAACTCAAAATCTTACACTGCATTGTCACTCGTTTAATTCTCCGCCCTTATCTCAATTTGTTTGTGACGGCGCAAAATGTCTTTTTCTTCCTTACTTCTTTTTCTATTAGTCGTCACAATCTTATATTACACTATCACTGATAACTATTTATTTATTAATATCATTGTACCTATGTACTATAATTATACTTCTCCAAAAGCATTTTTTCCACAAGGCTTCAAAAAATCACCCAAAATATTCATATAAAAGTGTTCATATCCACACTTACGTATCCAAGCGTTGTTTGAGAAGCGGCGCGACCGCGGGTGCCTGCAATCAGCTAACCAGATCAGCTGGGAGCAAACACAATTGATAGCCAGCGGCCCATACGCATCTATGTACTAATGCCCTTATACCTTTGTGATGCGATTTTGTCTTTTATACGATGGGCTTGTTTTGATTGTCTGTACTTATGTAGGCAGTGGTTCAAAAATTGTGCAGGTGATTTTTATGTCAATTAAAATCAAACTAGTAAAAATACATACATAAATAGGAGATTCGGAATCCAATGTTTGTTGTGAAAGTCCTTGCCTGGGTAAGAAAATAAGAAACACTAATTCAGAATTCACCATGAACTCTAATTATATTTTTGTTGTATCTGAACATTTAATTTTAATTTTTGTAGTGCATTCCAAACAGTAATAACAGCCGCACGCACGGGCCCACTGATCAGGATAAGCTACGCTTGCCGCGGTTGGTCTGTGGATGGGTGACCATCTTTACATACCAAGACCCCTCCTTGCCTCGAAAAGCACGTTTAAGCCGCGTTGGTATTGGTACCGGCTGTCGTTTGTGGATCTTTGACAGTTGTTACGGGTCGTCAGAAGCCTGAAAGTCTGGCAACCAGTCCTACCAAGGGGTATCGTATTTATTACCTAGTTACTGGGTTGTGGAGGTCAGATAGGCAGTCGCTCCGTGTAAAATACTAGTATTCAGCTGCATCCAGTTAGACTGGAAGCCGACCTCAACATAGTTGGGAAAAGGCTAGGCAGATGATTCCGAACATCCTGTAGCCATCCTGGCCCCGCTGGTTTTTTTTACACGTAAAAAATTTCCAAAGCCAAAAACTTAAAGTTCACCAGTAATTAATTATTTGTATCCGTTTGGATCTGAGAATTTTACGTATACTTATAAAATACACCAATATACCTTAAATTAATGATTACTATCAAAAGAGAAGTAGATAGGTAGGTTTTAATTATAACGTGAATCTTCGTTGTGTTTAGAATTCTCTGCCTAGCCTTTTCCCAACTATTTTGGGGTTGACTTCCAGTCAAACCGAATGTAGCTGAATACCAGTATTTTACATGGAGAGATTGCCTGCCTGACCTCCACAACCCAGTTACTGGGTAATACAATACCCCTTGGTAAGACTGCTTATCAGACTTTCTGACTTCTGACAACCCGTAACGACTGTCAAAGATCTACGAATGACAACCGAGACTTTCCGAGGCACGGAAAACACGTTGTGTTTAGAATTATGAAGTGTTTTTTGAAAAAAGAAGTGATTATGTTCGTAAATATATTAGTGGTCAAGGAAGATGAGGACTGGTCTATCGTAATACAGTGATTACTGGTAGTGCGATTTAACCCCAGACCACCTGTTCCCGTAGTGAAATTATTTTTGCATGACCTTAATAGGTACATTGTAAGTATACAGTTACCTATTTATTTCATAGTACACCTTTTGTAGGTTACGAGAACTATGGAATAAATAATAAATTCATTCACTAGGTAATTGCCTCTAAACTAATGAGCATTCAACCCTATTGATTTTTAAGAATTGATTGGACAGTCACTAACCTGAATACATGAGTTTCTTTTAAATAAGTACGTCTCAGATTTTTTCATATTTGTGCAGTTTAAAATCTAATCTATAGTTTTATTGTAACATCAAATATGCAAATAGATTGTTATACTTAGAAATGTTTATCCATCGATCAAGGTATCGAACTTTATCCGTCGCACACAATTTTTTTTGCATTTGTCCACCTACCCGGAATCCGGATGAGCCCGGACGGCTATAACCGACTTTGTAGCCAGCCGTAGCTTCGGGATTCAATTTTTCTCACTTTCCAACACTTACACTGCCATCAGGAGCCGAGCACACGGCCACTAGATTGTGATTGAAAATTAACGAAGTCAATACTAAAACTACTTAGGTGTAGTACCGGTAAAACTGTGACCTGAGAGTATCGGGCTCAACCAAGAGGTTTTTACGTTGTAAGGTAGGTAAGTATTCAATCGCTTTTATTGAACCTAAAAAATAGTTTTGGTAAACATGCAAGATTTATTTTTGTTTAAGATATGTTTGCTTTTGACTCAAGTCTAGGTGAGAGGTGACAGAGACAAAGTTGACGATGGAGCGAGCTTACCCAGAAGAAGCCTGTTCACTCTCACTTTGAAGAGATCAGGGTTGTATGCGTTCGGAAACACAGACGCAGGTAGAGAGTTCCACTCCTTTGCTGTGCGCATCACAAAAGACATTTAGAAACGCTTTGTGCGAATTGGTGTAATAGCAAGTAGGTAGGGATGGTAACCTGCAGTGCGTCTAGATGTCCGATGGTAGAAGGGGGCCGGCGGAATGAGGTCGTGGAGTTCTTAAGCACACTCACCGAAGTACTGTAAATCTGTAGAAGACTGACAAGCAGGCAACCTTGCGGCGATGCACCAGTTTTACATCGCCAATGAGCCTCTTAGCTCTGCGTTCCACCGAGTCAAGCGCGGCAAGTTGGTATTTAGCTGAGCCATCCCAAAGGTGGCTGCAATACTCCTTGCAGGAGGAAGGATTTGATTATTATTGTATGGCTAAAAGACTGCGCGATACCTGACCACTCTATAGAAAAATATCTGTATTATGTACCCACCTATGATTCACAATAAAGAATATTATGATTGAAGGAAAACTTAGTACTTTACTACTTACTTTTGTACTCAAAATACGATCTCAGACACCAATCTGCAATCTTGGCCTGGCCAAAATTCTGTCTGGACTATAAACGAGACTATGATCTCTTGAGTTTCTTTCGGTCTTTCTTCTCAGAACATCCTGATAGGAAACACCGAACTCATGTATCTTGTTTTAAAACATAATAATTTAATTTTGGACAAATTTACACGAAATAAAAATTATTTAACATTTAGGAAAACATGTAAAATAACACTGAATATGACCAACCCTGACTGAGCAAGCATGGTCATTGTGTAATGATCTATGCTCATACCTTCTCTTTATCAAGGAGCATTTGTCTTACAGTAGGACAATAGCATGCATATTTTATTACAATATTCCATCTTACACCCCCTATTACATTGGGACTGAAACATAAAGGGCGAAATGTGGGTGTAATGTAGGTGTAGGTAACCTCTGCCGAACCCTTCGGGGAAAACAGGCGGTATGTTATGTTATTCCTTTTTTACGAAAAAATCTGATCAAAAATTATGGTTTTTAGGGTTCCGTAGTCAACAAGGAACCCTTATAGTTCCGCCGTGTCCGTCCGTCCGCAGCTTAGCTCAGAGACTCTTAATACTAGAAAGCTGCATGGATATATGTACATATTAATAACGCCGACAAAGTGGGAAAATAAAATCATGAAAAAAAAAATTTTAGGATACCTCCTGTACACGTAAAGTGGGGATGACTTTTTTTTCTCGTCTACCCCATGGTGTGGGGTGTTGTTGGGTAACTCTTTCAAAAATATTGCGGGTTTGTGAAAACAATTTTTCGATTAAGGGATCCGTTTCTGAAATATTGAGCTTTAATGTGCTAGTTTTGGTTAGAGTCAAGTGTCCCCTCCCCCTGCCAGCTAAACGGTTAGATTTGGATATCAGAAAAAATTCACGGTTGTAGTGTAACAACGAAGTTAAAAGAAAAACTATCAAAGCTAAGTAGGCTTTACAAGTTTACGAGTAACAGTCGACCAACTTACATTTGCAATTGGAATGTATGAGAGAACATATTTTTCAACTACAATGTTATGTTTGTTCTTGGGATACACTCATCCAAACTACAGGGGGTCCGTAGTTTGGATGAACTACAATATTTTGTTTTTAAGATAAATTGTTTTCAACTACGGAACCCTTCATTGTGCGTGATCCGTCACGCACTTGGCCGGTTTTTTAATCCACTTCATCAAAAATATCTCAGCAATGAATGTGCCGATTTGATTCATCCTGCTTCCTGCGTCATTATAGTGTGCGAGTGTTTATAAGAATTCACGGTTAACACAAAACCAACATGTGCGATGCACATTGTGTTTCTTCATAAACTGGCATTTCCATGTAGTACCTACTTACCTAAGTCTAAGGAAAGTGAAACATTTGCATTGTTGATTTTGGATGATAATGGTTTTGCTGATTTGTCGTGACTTCGTGAGTAGGTAATCTTGTCTTCAGACAGACGATTTTTATTACCTACTTGCAAGTGCAGTTAGGTAATATAAATCGTCTGTCTTTGTTAAGTTCTACAAAAGTTTGTAGTACTTAACAAAGTTATGTTAAAACGCAGCTGGTGTCACAACTTACGTTAAAATGAACTACCGATTTTCGGAAACCAAAAACCATTTTCTGAAAACTTTTTATACTGTAGAAAGTCATGTTTATTGCCCGAACATTTATTTTTGTCTCCATAATGAATTCCTCCAGTCACCCTCAATATGCAGCGAATTAAGAAAATATTCCGGATTTGGGTTCGTGTGCCAAGTAGGTAATAAAAATCTGTGTTAATTTCTCAGAATCTTTCTTTTATCTCGTTATCTCTAGATACATATATACATTTCGATTATACATTGCGACCTGGCAAACATTATTATATTGTAGGTACATTTCGCTCGTTTAATAAATACCCTTTTAAACTATTTACAATTATACATTTGTCTTTCTTATCCATTAAAGTAATCAGTCGTTTCTCGAAGAATATTACAATTTCATTTATACATTTACAAATCAATTTACATTTATATTGACGAGATAATTATCATATAGATAAGCTTGAACACATCTGCAATAAAAGTAACAAATAATCTATCAACATTTAGTTTTCTAATCTAAACTCTAGAGATCTAAAATAAATCTAACAATAAATATCTGATATAAATCAAGGGATTTTTAATACCTATGTTATGTACAAGCTCATTGGTTTATCACATTTCAACAGATCCATCATCACGAGGGATACTCAACTAAGAACACTACCACTAGCACTATAAAGTCAATATGGCCGCCAAACTGATTTGTGGGTTGGTATCGTGCCGTTTGAGAGTTTGGTGGACGTGGGACTAGAAGACAGCACTCTTGTGCTACGTTGTGAAGGAGCCTTCAGTTCACTTCGAACTCGCGGCCTGTCGGCCACCGTGGAGTCAGCAGCCTGAACCCTCTTCATCTCTTGAAGCTCAACATTCGCAGGTCGCGTTGGGTGGAAAGCTGATTTAACTACTTCTATAGGTTCCTCGTCAGATTCATCCGTAATCGTTGCGTCATGCATCGAATTGACTTCCGATTTTGAATCAGCTTTTGATCTGTCAGGGCTAGCGTTGACTATACTCCTTGGACTACCACTTTGTCTGCTGCTAGTTGGTGACAGGCGAGCACTTGATGTATCCATTGAAGATACGTTGCTTTGTAAGTGTCTCAACGCTTCGTAAGGATTGATACCATTTTTTAGGTCAGTTGGTAATGATTTCATTGCTAGGTCTGCTGGATGTGGAGCGAAAGGTAGAAGACCGTTGGGTGGTAAGAAAGCACCAGGAGGAGGGATCAGGCCTCCGGCTGGCAGGTTTGCCATCGCTGGTCCGAATGGGAACAGTTCTGCTCCAGGTATCGTTACTGGAGGCGTTGGTATTGACCCAGGACCACCTGTTGACAAGGAGATTTTTTTTAGTGATTTGGTAATTTGCTTCAACATCATGTTATTGGTTTTTAGATTGGTCGATAGTGTTGGAAAAAATATTGAAATATCGAGCTACCGTTGACTGATTTGCTAACATGACGTAATATGAGAGACGAGCCCCCGGGGAAGGCCCGCGGCGCTCGGGCACTCCGTCTATTCCCTGAACAACGGGGGTGCATAATCGTACTAAGGATAATGTACAATCTGTAGGCGTTTAAAGGCGGCATCACCGAAAGGGATGTTTTTTTAGTGGGATATCGTGAGGGTGAGGGTGCAATATTTATTTATCCGAACACGACGTAGTTCTTTGCAACACAGACACGGCATTCTGTAATTCGGCACGATACGACTCTCTCTGTGACAGAGAGTATCTGTCGGCGCATTATTGATGCAGAGCACGTGTGTAGGTATTGCAACGGACACGTGTGCACTCCACAAAGCCGAGAGCATCGCGATAAGGAAGTACACCTATCTCCGCACACGCCTGACAAAGAGAGCTCGAAATGTGAAATTTTCATTAGCAGCTGTGTTCAAAAAGTTCTTCCCGGGGAAGCTTTGATTCTCGATAGCGTGTAAGAGAAGCTGGCATAAAAAGGATACGACGGAGGCGCAGATTGGGCCACAAAGAGCTCGGAGGTGGTGCTACGTTCGTTTCTCTTTTGCACTTTTTCTGTTTGCAGCAGTGGCAGTGCGCAGACCACTTTAAAAAGCAACGGGGGTGGGAGGGGTCGTAACTAGGGGGTAATTTGGCGAGGTGGGGGCCAATATCGGCGTCGCGCCTGATTGAGGTGATTCCCGATCGTTGAATTTGATTCTGTTTTGCTTTGGCCGTTATTTTTAATTAGCATTTATTGGGTTAACCGGGTCTGGTCCCTAGTGTGGAGAGTATTGTATAGGTAAATAGCACGTGTACGAGTGGAATTTACTTTTAATTTTCGTGATGAAATATCTCCGTACTCTTTGATCGGTATGCTTCGCTGGGGAAGTTCATATAATCCGCAGTATTTTGCTTTATTTCCTGATATCATATCCTGATGCAAAAAACGCAAATCAATGACACATTTTCAAAGTACGTCTCACGTCTGTGAGCGTGCTTCTACGTAGGTTTAATAAAAGTCTGTAGGTGTTTGAGTACATCGCTCCTCGCGTTTCAGCGTCGGAAACAAAAAGTGGCTGGTGGCGCGGTCGCCTACATTGGAATAAAATTGACTCCACACTCTCTCGAACGTGAAGGCAGTGCTTTTTTGTACGTTTAGTAGGTCCCCCCACTTCCCCCCGTGGTGCGGACTTCAGCGGGTGGTTTTGCTTCGGTCGGGCCGGTGTTGTTTTGCAGAGTTCAAGAGTCGCTTCTTTTATTTGAGCCGCTTTTGCGTTGTAGGGCCTGGAGCGTTGTACTGTTGCGAGCAACATGTTTTTGAGTGCTGTTTGCTAAATCAGGAATTTTTAAATTAACAAATACCGTTATTGTACGCCGATCGGAAGTTTAAGAGGTTCTCGAATGTTCTGATTTTGTAATACAATTCTTTTGCTCATGCGTTTGATGCGAGTTTTCCAACAAACATTTTAGATACTTTTTCATAGAAACTTCTCTACTTACTCTTTGCAACCAACGGTCGTGTCTATCAAACTGATATCACGGACACAAACAAAGTTTTCGTCCCTAAAACAAATTGAAAAGCTAGAAGCGACACCAAAAATCGTCGCCTTGAAGGGCAATGGAGCTAAGCTACAATTTTTGCGCGATGGAGTTAAGTGCATTAACGTATTGAGAAAGAGCCTTAGTTTATATTAATCAATAAATCTAACAGATATCATGACTAATACTAAAATATGACGCTGATTTATGTTAAAACAACTGTTCTTATGCGCGTCATTTATTTTTTAAACGTCCATAACTCAGAAATGTAGTTTTGTGGAATAGCGCCATTACCTACCCTCCAAGGAAATATACGATACCTTTTATAAGCGAGGCGGTCTGGTCTCGCATTTGCGGCGGTCTGAAGTAGTCTACCCACGCATAGTTGAGGTAGGCCGCATCCAGCCAGCCGGGGTTTAACAGGAACGGGCTGAATGCACCCGGGTGGCCGTAGCCGTAATCTGCAACAAAAGAAAAAAATTGTTATGTCTTGTCTTGTCTTGTTGAGGACATATGGAGGAAATAAACACAGAGTAAAAAGACCCAGAACATTTGATTAATTTTGGGTTGTTTCCTGGACTTGTATTTCGGAATCCAAACATATTTTATGTGTCTAGTCAGACCTATTGATCAGGTCTTCTCACAACCGGAATCCGCAGTCGCCGCCAAATGACAATGTAAGTCATAGTACGGATCCAAGGAATGGCTTATTAAGTAGATATGGACGCGGCGAGATCACTAACGTCTTGATCCACGTCCGCAAGCACTAAAGTCACAAAGGGTCGCCGTAAAGGCGGCGACACACGGGCCGCGCTCTGTTTACCGCCCGACGACTATAACAAGGGCTCTGTATACAAAACGAGCCAGTTTACTACTGTAGTTAGCCGGCTCCTCTATGCCATACGTTTTTACGACCCTCCAACGTCACGTTGCCTTTCGCCTTTCATAGCGAAACGCTCTTTTTATTTGTTTAATCGATGCACTACTGAAGACAGCGGCCATCGTCTATTTTCGGGTTTTTACTACATTTTTAATCCAATCTTGAGACATCCCAATTGATGCGATCAGGTGTAACGTTTTTATTACCGGATTAAACTGTTTACGAGCACTTTGTCTACTTTGTTTTGAACTTTGTGTACGCGGTGCTTCTTAGCGACTCTTATAGGTACGAGGTTTGTTGTTGCGAGTTTTGTTTGAGTAGCCTAATTATATCGTAAGCTAAACAATGCATGTTATGGGGCTCAGTCTTTTGTTTTACATAGATGACGTTTTTATCGCGTACTAAAAATAATGTTGACGAAACAATTAGTTTATTTGTGTAAAGCCATTGTAACGCAAACCCCTTTCCGCGGGGAGATTAGCGAGTGCTTCGTGAGAGCGTTTCCCAGATCGCGGGCATTTTAAATTAAGAACTTGATGGATGACCCGTCGCGCTGTCACGCGCCGATCCGGAGCTGAGAAGCGCTCCGACATCATGGAACAATAATAAGTTAAATGTGGAACTCGGAAACGGGCCGCTCCATTTGTTAATGCCAGTATTCAATTAAATTCAGTTCTCCGACCCTTTGCATATGCGGGGCTCTGAATATTAACGCGGTAAAGAGAGCATTTCTAATGTTGAGAAGTGGTATATGATTACTGAGTGCTTGAATTAATATTAATTCGGGTAAGTGGGGACGTTAACCGACACAGACTTTGTTCGGAGTGCATTTAAATCTAATTTGATACAGTAAATATTTTCAGTACGACTGTTAAGAAGTAGGTAGTACCATTGTATTTTTTTTTTGTTGCTTTCCTATTGAACCAGCTTCATTAGTACTTGACCGTATAATTTAAGCTAAGACAAGACGGATAGTGCAAGTTTTGTGCTCAGGACTCTTTGTAAAATCCACAATTGAATTTCGCATGACAACCGCCGTCGCCAAACTTTGATATAATTATATAACAGAAACGCGCCGTTCAATTTCCGACGACATCCAAACATTCGAACCGGAATTGCAAACAAAAATACTGCACTCGCACTGTGAAAGTGTTGTGAATCTATAAAGTTATTTCTGCGTCCGTTAATCACCGCCGACCTAAAAATGTACAATGGTTAAGAATGTGGCTCGGATCAGAACGCGTCGCGGCCGAATTCGTACCGCTCGAGACAAATAAACGGACCATACGACGTATAAGTGTCAGAACGAGCGTTAAATATCTCGACGAGATGAGATGCGAGCCGGTTGTCACTCGTAAATTAATGTTAAGGAGACTTGAATAAATGGAATCAGAGTTATGGCTCATAATTTGGAGGGTGGCGACGATGCTCCATAACTAACACCGCATTTATACGTCTTTGTTTAATTGTCTGGTTTATGGCGATTTAGCGCTAACAGTTCGTGATCTGAATGTGGAAATGGTTTGAGGAAACACGCAATTTGAAAAAGAAGTGGATGTTGACGTTTTATAAGGGATAATTGCGATCAACTTCCGATTGAACGCCTTTGATTGTTCTTGCCCAGAGTCACAAGGCTTAAAAGAATATTGTAGTAAAGACAGCTTCGACCAACTATTCCTAGAACATAGTATCGTTCGATATACTGCGGGTACGGAAGGAAATATATGGCCCAACTTCTCAAGTATAGTTTCAATGACTTTTAGTTAAATTTTCCATAAGCCGTTTAGTAATGTTGGCAAGATCCTCGTAGCCGGGTGGTTATGAGGGTCACTGCTATGGATGCGGTATTTTAGCAGCTAGCAGAGACATAAAATCCATATTTTAGAGGCACCGGCCTCGGGGTGCAGGCGGGGAGATCAAACGGGACTTTACGACGCGGCCCGAGATTGTTTACATCTGTTACAGCCACCGCCACACCAACGTACCGGCGAACTTGATAACCGCTGGGTACACCAAGTATTATACCGATGTACCGTGCCAACGAGATTCTAGAATATGCCTGAATTATTCTAAACAATAAAATTATGTTCCAACACGCAGTAATAGAAAGCTGTCTCGGTTCAACAGTATGGGAAGCGGAATTAGAAATAATACCTACTCGTGGTTCGCAAATTCAGTTCGTCGTCAATAAAATATTTGCACACACATTTTTCGACATGTGTGTTTTAATTGTCTAAACAGATGTATCTTTGATGAGCTTTGGACTAGTTTTCGTACTAGTTACATAATTTTAAAAACAGTAAGATGTGATATTGAGGAGGCAGAACATCGAAGATCGTAATCCGCAAGTTAGTTTTCATATCACCTTACGTCAAAGAAAATAGTGATGTGAAAAATGTAATTTTTATATCCGCATTAAAACTGAAACTAAATATAACCAGCGCTAAACCACGTCAAAAACTATTTATTTACTTGGATAATGTGTCTAAATGTTAGTTATTTTACTAACTACATGTTAATTAGAGCGTACGGTCATTAAGGCAGCTCCATTGATCGCTTTATGAACTCGTCTTCTTTGAAGTTTATCGCCCAAGGATGTTAGTTTTTCCGCATACTGTCTTTTTATTATTGGTCGAAGTTTGGGCGCAACTGTTTGTTTACACAGACGTCTCGGTATACGTTGTAACATCTAAAATAGATTTGTGGTGTGAAAACATTATGATTTGAGTTTAATTTGTTAATTGCTTTGTGTGTGTAGTTGTACGATTATGATTTCCTTCGCTTGATTGTGATTGATTGCGTCTGTCGTAGAGCGGTCGATTTTTTTGGACAACTCAATTAGTTACAGCAGTTTCTAGATGTGATTTTATTGGCTTTCATTGAAACTCTTCGCTAGCAATTTGTTCGGGTTATTTGAATGATAGTATTGATTCGTTTTGTCTCTGCCAAATATTGTTTTAAAACTTTCCAGATTGTATTTATATGTATTTATTTTTATGCTTTTTCTTTATTTCTTGTTGCAAGTTTTTTATTATTGCTTTATAACTACTAGTTTTAAAGCTGCTTTGGGCTTCCAATAGCAGGACTTTATTCATAATCCAATTACTTTATTATCTGCGAATCTTTCCCCACGGAACAAACGAAGAAGCTTCATGAACATTGACCTTCACCATCCTCATATTAATTGACTTGTATATTTAGACATTTACACAGCACACGAAAGTATAAAAGCGTGTTCTTGTAAACACCAATAACCATTTATAAGCCCCACGTCAAAACATGACGCTCCTTAATGTTAACTCCTTACTCACATAAAAGCAGACAATCGGTGTTATTTCGAGAGAGAGCTGTCTTAGCCGTAATTCTTAACGTAGTGAGGAGATTAAACTGAGGAGGCAATTAATGTCCCAATGATTGACTGTCTCTGTTTCGTTCACACAGATGTCGGATAATTCGGTTGGCCAAATTTTTCCCCGCACTATTTTTACTAAATAAAAAAATAAATAGAGTGTAGTTCTCACGTTGAAAAAAATATTAGATTTTAAATGGATCAGAAATAAAACTCGTTTGAATGTGGTTGAATGTTGCGGCGCCGCAAAATCGACCTCGGGTCTGTGGACTGGCGTGGAGCCAGCAACTCGCGCACGCGCAGCCAAATAACATTTTATAAAGATTGATAATTTTTTTATTGTTTCTGTATGATATCTGACAATTGGTGGTAAATGTCAATCTTTTTAGTGTAGGACGCTAGAATGTAGGTCGATACGTTCGCTAATTTTGGATGCCGTAATTTGCGCGTAGCTGATTACCTATCTACTTGTCTCGAAGTAAAATTTTGGCAAAAACGTGAAGTTGCTTTTGATTTATTTTAATTATAATAATTATTTTGGCAAATAACGCGTTATTAAAATTGAACGTAGAATAGAATATAAAATGATAATTGAAAATAAACAGTCTAATAGCGACTTTTCTATCGCAAACAAATATTATTTTCAATTATTTTTATTTAAAAACCCAATTATTAAAATGAAAGCTATACAAAAATATTATTATTTAGGTACCTACTCGAATCCTTATGATAAAGAACCTATACAAGAAACTAAAGACCAAAGAAAAAAGTTTAAAAGTAACTTTGAAGTAGGTACTTAGTTAGAAACTTACTTTGCTTGGTCCTGGGCTCTCTGGGGCCATCGACGGTGACTTTGATGGCTTTCATGTAGGTGGCTACCTGATGAGGGAACGAGCTGATGGTGATAGTCAGCGAGAAGGACTTCCCTCTTCCACTGCGACCCACGAACCTCAGGTCATTAAACTTTGCGACCTGGTTCTTCATCACTGCCGTACAGTTCCTCAATTCTGCCATAGAATTCTCATCATTGCCAGCCTTTATCGTGACCAGAGTGCCATCCTGCACATCATCCAAAGCCACCACTTTGAAAGCCACCGGCAGCGACTTGTTGGACCTCCAGTGGC
Organism: Fissipunctia ypsillon; assembly: GCA_947568875.1. Lineage (NCBI taxonomy): Eukaryota > Metazoa > Arthropoda > Insecta > Lepidoptera > Noctuidae > Fissipunctia > Fissipunctia ypsillon. The sequence continues at coordinate 15,194,617 of OX387660.1, read as the reverse complement.
CGGGTAGCACTGAGCACAGTACCGCCGGGGAGCCGGTCTGCACCAGCTCGCCGTGGCTCTGCCGGTAGTACTCATGGATATGAGCATAAACGTCCGCCATGCTGGGGGCCGGAGGGCTCGCGTGCGGGAGGTGCATCGACTTCAGTCTACCCTCTACGAACACCGCACCGACTCTCGACACGCCACTGAAGTCCTCTGTCACGCCACTGTAGTCTCTAAACACTTTGGTAAAAGTTTCAAAACACGCGAACGGTTTACAAACTCGCGGGAAGTGAGCGTCGCGTGCGCGGAGCGCTCAGAAAGTTGTGCGAAGTACGGGCGCGAGACTCCGTGTGAGCCGCGAGCTGCGAGCAGCGTCTACACCACTTGTTGGGCGCGGATGGCAAGACGCCGGGCGGGGGACTCGGAAAAATAAACGGCGGCCGGGTGACTCGCCGACACCGCAAGCCGAAGACTCACGACGCGCACCGAAGTCGTGGCGAAGGGACGCGTGCTCGCGAGAACTCAGTTTCAACTGATGACTGTGATACGACGCGACTTTTTCCGATGGTCAATATTTTGCGTTCGCGCGGTCGCCGCCCCCACCCGGGTGGCGGCCCCTACGTCTCGTAAAAAGCGGGAAGGAGACGAAGGGTGCGGGTGATGCGGTGTCGCGGCGGGAACGAGCGGGACGGCCGCGGTCGGTGTCTGCGTTTTTATAAAAATGCTCGTTGGAGTGGGACGCCGGCGCTCACCGCCGCCTAGTGGGAGAGGGATGGGTGGATTTTTTTGAATCACCGCGGTGACGTATCGCGAGGCGGCGGTAATTAGGCCGCGGGGCGGCGGGAAACCGCGGCCGGCGCGAAAACCTATCAACGAGCTCATGAAAAATTATGATTTTCATGTTTGGAGTCGGCGCTGCTCGCGGGGTGGCACTTCATTTTCGCTAAAGCACGCGAGGAATTTTGATGACAGGGGTTTTAACTGACACTTTTAATCACTCCTGATATTTGGTGGACTATTTTTGTAACACAAATGAGTGTAAAATACAGTAGCTGTGCTTAATTTTGATAATAAACTTATAGCATATTTATATTGAATTTTCTTTGCAAGGTGCTTTAAACTTATCATAAGATTTTCCAAATCCAGTAATGGATGGTCTTCTTAAGAATACAAAGTAGGTACTACGTTATGTCCTAATTTCAATAAAATACTACCAAGCATCTCAACATTGAAACAAAAAACAAAAATTAAAGAATTAAAACAGAAGTCAACAAATTCGCGTAACTACAAAGAGTTGATACGGGCCGCGTCCGCGTGCGGTTAGCCGCGTGTTGCGGTGTGAGAGAGAGAGATCGCGGCGAGCGAGCGAGATGGCACGTGAGGGGGCGGGGCCAGGGCGGGCCGGTCAGAAAACTTGTGCAGAACTTTCCCGAGTTTCCCGCGCTTTCCGCGAAGCGACGCGCGGCAATGCACGCGTTGCGGCGAACAAAGTTGCGTGTTTCATGTGAAATTAAATAATGTTGGAATTGTTTTCTTGTGATTTTATTTGTGATTCGTCATCGTTGTAATGTCCCTTATGTTGTAATAACTATCTAAGAAAACTGCTGTCTGAGTTTATTTGATATAAATGTAGTTAAAGATTTCGTGATGTGAAATAAATAATATTTTATTTTATTTGCAATAAGCGCTATAGTAGGTTTTGACGACCATAGTAGGTTCAGAGTGTAAAGTGACAAACATTCCAAGAAAAGCATTTGTCCATACTTTATCAGGTTTATCAGGTGTTAAAACCCACTTTACCGAATTTTACTCGGTTGATGAGGAACCACAGGGGTGAACAACACCAATCTTCAGAATTATCAAAGGTATAAAATATTTACTGCTTTTATCTAAAACGAGGTAGACCCAAAACAGTGCCATTGTTTTACGAAAACGTATGGTTTTTATGGGAGGCGGTGCCTTTGGCGGCGTATCTATTGTATACCAATATGAAGAAAACTATTGTCTATGCTCCTGTCGTAAAGTTCGCACTTTATGGCTTGAAGTTTGCGAATAAAACAATTTGCAAGGTATCGTAAAATAGGTAGGTACAAGGTGTTTTTTTTTTATATGTCATACATAACTCTAGGGTGAGACCGTATCAAAGAATCAGCTGGCATATTAATTATTTTTCAATTATCTTTTTTGTTTTTGTTTTCATTTATCATACAAAATAATTCGACAAAACGATTATTAATGTAAAACACCCTTACGTGAAATATGACAACGTACCTTTTTCTTAGCTTCAATTATGAATGATTGGTATGAATGAAAATGAATTACTCGTATTTATGAATGAAACTTAGAATGAACCTAATTTAATTATGATTGATGATATCTTCCAAACTAAGCATGCATTTTTGGACCACATATTCTAAGACTTTGTGTATTATTTTTACTTACAGAATATAACCCTAGAGTTATGCTTATGACATATAAAAAAAACACGTTGTATAGATTTGTATTGCCGTGCATATTTGTGGGTAGTTCAGTTATCTCTAGTTGTAACGGTTTTGGTATGTATAGGAGTGATGTAGGTAAATATGGGTAGTTTATTGTTTGCGATAAGAGGTAAAGAGTTCTATAATTATTTTTATCCGTTTTTGGTCAGCAATGTGGGTTTTGTCGGTTTGATATTTGTGAGGTTATTAATTAATTTAGTTTTATGTTTTAGTGGTGGTTAACTTTCATTAGGTAGAGTAATATTCAGAGAAATTACTATAAACTTTTTAAGTAAGTAACATATTGTCTAGTCAAGCATTAATCAAGACTGATTTTTCATTGCGCTCTCCGACTCTTTTTCTTTTAGAGGTGATGATACTTTTAAGATACCAACTTAAGTTGGAACTAGTTTAATCAATAATAGCAGCATCAGTGATAATTAATTAGGTCCCCAAAAGTGCAGGTCTTTGGACACTTGGGACACTCCAGCAAGTGTTTTGCGGGGCACTTAGAGCGGTTCTGCACTACTTCCGATCCGAATCCGAATTCAAGATCCGAGTTCAATCCGATGTGGGAATGTTCTAAATTCGGACGGACAGAGTTCGAATCCAGCACGCAAGCCCTCATACAAACTGAACTATGGCTACTTCGGTTCGACATTTCTCGGATTCGGATCGGACGTAGGTAGTGCGAAACCGCTCTTACAGTTGGAATCGGATTCATTTTGGCAGTTCTACAACATTCATTACGCTGTTGAGCAGACCGAACATATGAAGCAATGGGTTAGCAATTTGCTTCAAAATCATTCAGATTGTAATTGATAGTGTAAAACGGAATTAGGGTGCTGGATAGCACCGTACTCACATTGGGTGTCAGGCGAATCTATAATCCCCCATTTTGCCAAGTTGTGTTTGCAGCGATAGAAAATAAACTCTGTGTTGACGGCTGATAGAATTGAAAATAGGTAAGTACTAACCTGCTTTGACTCTGATTATTTTGAGATAGGAGAACATTGATGGTAACAATTAGAGCATGCAGCACCTACTTGTAATTCTAGCTCTCTAGCTAAGAAAAAAAACCGACCAAGTGAAAGAAAGAAAGAAATAAAGTTTATTGGCACATGCCACAAGTGCACACAGTATTACGAAAGGAAACAAAGAAAAAGAACTTAAAACTAACAATATTTAAAAAGTACAATTACCTACCTACATCAAAGCCAAAAAAAAAGCATGTAGATAAATACTGTGTGACTCACGGCTGCGTCAAGTGCGTTTCAGATCACGCACAATGAATGGTTCCGTAGTTAGGATGAGTTTATCCCAAGAACAAACTTAACATTGTAGTTAAAAAACATGTTCTCTCATACATTCCAACTGCAAATGTAAGTTGGTCGACTATTACTCGTAAATTTGTAAAGCCTACTTAGCTGTGATACAGGATACAGGATACCTCCTGTACACGTAAAGTCATGTTTTTTTTTCGTCGTAAATATTTTTTTTAGGGTACCTACCCCCTAAAAAAAATATTTGTCATGATTTTATTTTACCACTTTGTCGGCGTGATTAATATGCATATCCATGCCAAATTATAGCTTTCTGCTAGAAGGAAGGACATGGTGAAACTATAAGAGTTCCTTGTTGACTACGGAACCCTAAACAAGCTCTGACTCTACCTCCCACTATTTCTCAGTAGCAGCTCGGAGTTTGGATTTGTGCCCGGTTGATAGCAATAGGCTTCCTCCCCCCCGACGACGGAGTTAAAAATTAAAAAAAAACTGAAAAGTAAATGCACTAGTGTGAAAAAGTGGCACTTTCCGCACAGTTTAGCTGCTTGGAAAACGCTCTTTTCGAGCACATGTGTTGTAAATAAATATTATATTTCTCCTACCTCATAGTATAGTTTAATAAAACGCCGAGCAACATTTTGACAGAATAATTCCCATTTTATTACAAGCGTTTATTTACTTTTACCTATCGCGGTGTCTGTCTGTAGTGAAATCTTACAAGTTTTATTTGACCCACTTACCGGTTTTCGATTGGGCTGAAATTTTGTATGCATAATATATAAATCGGTTAAAAATGCAATATTATTATGACATGGGCCGGAAGGTGGCCATGGGAACTCTATAATAAAACGACGCAACCCGAATTCGGGCTCGTTTGATTTGTCTTGATGAGGACTCTGGCCCTAGATGTTATCCAGGGTCTGATTATGGAGCCGGAAGGTGGCCTTGGGAACTCTGTAACAAAACGATGCAACCCCATCGAGTTTGGGCTCGTTTAATTTGTCTTGACAAAGAGTGTGGTCTTGGATTATATCCAGAGTCTATGTAGCCACTAAAAAGTAAAAAATAAATACCTAAACGAAAAAAAAAAACTAATAAATTTCTTAATAAAAAATAAAAAAGAACTAAAAAGTAAAAATAATTTTATTTGCAGTGGAAATAATAGACGAATAGTTTTCAAATAAAAGCGTGTTACATTTTTAAACCGCAAGGGAGAAAAAAAGAGGGTGCAACACGCTTTAGGTATTTCCAATCGGATTAAAATTATTTTTAACTTTTTAGTTCTTTTTATTAACAACTAATAAAAACTAGGTGTCAAATACACCGGGAACGTCAGTCTTCAAGAATGAACTATAAAAAGCCGATTGTAGACCACAATCAAGTTGGAAAACAACATCTCAATAAAAAACTTCATTTAATTTAGAAAGCTCAAATACTAGGGCTGTTGATACCACTGTCACACAGGCCGATGACACACAGGGGTTGTCAAAGAAATTCACTCAATTACGGCAATAAAAATAATATTGTAGTCAACCATCGGGAGCTTTGAAGTTCGCGCCGTCGGTAGCTACCGAGCGGTTTTGTGCAAGCGCACACAAACAATGCGTTTGGGCACAATACAACTTCGGCTTCTAAGACTCCTATTATGTTGGGCCAAACATTGGCATTGACGCATTGTGGGCCCTTTTGTTACCTATTTACCGACTTTTGGGTTGTTACATTCAAGGGGATGCTGACAGAAAGCCGCTCGGTAACTCGCAGAAAAAATGTTCTCAATCTCTGTGTCCCTGAATAGGTCCATCGACGGCTAAATAACAAGTTAATTGAGTTGTACTATTTGAGAAAGCGATTATTGTAGGTTTTGGTTAAGTTAGTTAGAATGGAATTATACTGATAGATATTGCTGGTTTGTGTCTAAAAGTTATGTTAAGAGGGCCCTTCCCGATCCGTCTGTCATCAACGCGAACATGGTCGAAAGCTTGTTGTTTCCAGCGCAAGTGGAACCTACTAACAAGCAAGTGAGAACGCGATAACATTGAACGAAAAATACTGTGCGCAAATTTCATAAAACTTAAACCAGGAAGTGTGTGTTTTTGAGTAAACCTTACAAATTTGTGAAATAAATGTTTGTCATTTCGAATCTACATTACATGTGCGAGGTTTCTATCAAGGCATTTTATTTACAATTTATGAGTACCTACATTATGAAAGGTCAATGTTCATGTAAACTTTGTGCAAAAAAGCAGTTTTTTGGAGGCTTATACTGAATTTCTTTCTCAAAATTTTTATTTTTTAAACCTAGATATAGTGCACAAGATACCTATTAGTTCAAACATTTCAAAAAAAGATGTGGAATAACACCCAACGTATTACGGGTTGGCCGCTCTTAACAATGTCTAGCAATAGATACTCTACATCCGCTATCCACATAGGTAGGTACCTATGTATATCAGTAATGTTGTAGTGGGCTTTTTGGACTTCAGTCTAACGAATCAGGGTTATTACTGATAACAATTTGTATAAAACTAACCATGGGTAGATAATACCCGCTTTTCGGATAATAAACTAATTGATCCTAGACCAAACCAGCCCAAACCCTAGTTGCGTAACACACTATCAATCTTTCACTTTGAAGCAAATTGCTAATCCATTGCTTCTCATATGTATGTTTGAAAAATTTGTCTGCTCAACAACGTAAATAACGCAATGAAGGTTGCTGAACTGTCAAAATGTAACTGATTCTTACTGTGAGTGTTACGCAAAATTGCCCCGACCAATTTGCTTCGCCTAATTTATTTATTCCAGAATTAATATAATAATAACTTCAATTTGGGAGCTACTATAGTTACCATGGGAGAAACGAAACGAACACAATAAGGACTATTCTTGCTTGATGCGCTCGGCCGCTATAGTAACGCTTGCTAACAGATGTGGTCATCGTGTGCACGGGATTTTGTTTTCAAATTGGTCAAATATAAGTTTCCTCGATAGTAAATCTCTGCCTAACCCTTCGGGGAAACAAGGCGTGATGTTATGTTATCTTAAATGAAACGGTAAAGTCTGAGGTCATATTTCTGCAGAATAAACAGTTATTTTTCTTTCTTCTTTCTTTTCCCCGATAAATTTGTGATAGATTTATAATATTAGGCTTCCAGATAAAAAAAATATTGAAATCAAGCAAGCTTTTATTGACTAAAGCAACTTAACGAATTAAAACAACATTTACCAAAAGAAATCTCCTCACATTAAACCATCGTATCTCGTAACATGTGTTCGAAGCGCAGGTCACAACATAATCGTTGCACGGAAGTAGGTACGGCCGATGACTGCTGGGTAAAGGGTTCGATTCCCAACAATAACGATCGCGTAATTGCCTACAAATGTTTCTTTTGCTTCACTGAAGGGTTAAAAACTTTTAAACGGTCTTGTAACTTGTAAGGCAGTTGTGGGTTATTTAAATTAGGTTACGCCTTTCTTTAATTTGAGATTAATTTTGTTTTAGGGTCTTGTGTTAATTAGGCTTGTTGATTTTTGGTTGTTAGGTGAGACTTTATGCCTGGAGGGTTTTATTTAGGTATATAGTTCTTTTACGTCTTTAGTTTTTAATTTTAATTTCTGCTTGAGTAGTTTGGATGTTTTTTTTTTTTTTCATTTATTGGTATATTGGCCTGTGCTAGCTGACATATGGCAAATAATTTTATTTAATGTTTTTGTGTTGCCTAATATAAATAATTTTGCATACTATTATATAGAATCAAGTTTTTCTAACTGAACAGACAGCTGTGCTGCTGGGGAGTTTGTTGCGCCACTTCTTATCTCCAGCTAAAGCACTAGGAAGTGGTGAAGGGCGGGCGTTTTGGAGGACTGTCTTATGTAATTTTTGACGTTGAAAAGTGCTGATTCTCAGCCTAGTTTGAATAAATGACTTTTGATTTTGATTTTGACTCGGTGTCTCTTTTAATAAAGAATTATAAATGTTTAAGTACAGAGGCCTTATGTAGATACTCGGTAGTTTTATATGGGCTACATGTATAAAACTGTTTCCGATCTTTGGTGTAACGATATTTCATGTTCTTAGGGTTCCGTACTTCAAAAGGAAAAACGGAACTCTTATAGGATCACTCGTGAGTCTGTCTATATTTTGAATATAGGGGTCACTTTTGGGGGCAAATAAGAAAATTAAAAAAATTATGCAAACTATACACATGAAAGATATGTATAATTATGTGTGACATAATTATCACATGAAAGAGCTTACTGTGGGGATCTCGAATTGATTTTTAATAATTTTAAAATAAATGGTTTTAAAGTTATTTAAGAAAATATATGAAATGACAATTAACCATACCCCCCCTTATCTCCGAAACTACTGAGCCAATTTTTTTTTTTTAATACAGAAAATAGTTCCATACAGGTAAACCTTCGAGCAGTTATGTTCTTAAAATAACACGGTTAACCTTTCGTACGTGTGCGTACAAACTTACATTCGCAGTTGGAATGTATGGGAGAACATGTTTTTCAACTACAATGTTAAGTTTGTTCTTGGGATAATTCTATTTCTTCTTTCTTCATCCCAACTACAGAACCCTTCATTGTGCGCACTTGGCCGGTTTTTTCCTAAAGAACAACACAGTGTACAGTTTTGTATGTGAATAAGGATTGAGTTTTTTTACTTTGTTGTAAAGGTAGTTAGACAAGAGAAAAAGTCCATTATTTTCTCAAAAATACAGCAGAGGACCAATAATTATGGAGGTGCTTAACTGATCAAATCCATATCACTTCAATGTACGTTAAAATAATTACCCAAAAAGATATTCTTATCCAGTATTTACCCAACCTTTTAATGTTGAAGAGGTGTCATAAAAAGTACGTTGCACATACACAAAAGTTCAAAATCAATTTAGTACTTGAATTGGTCCTGCTGTGTTGTTGAGCTGTTGGTCCGCAATGTTGCTAAACGTTGAGCTCACACAAAACTGTGAATGGTCCTTGAGTACGCGTATGAAGACCAAACGCAGCTCCGTAATTGGCTACTTGAATTTTAAGGGAAACCGTTCCGGATGTAGCGTTTGGAATGGATGGATGGAGCAAAATTAGAGATAGATATAGCTACACAACTTCAATTAATTTTATAGGATTTTATATTTCTAGTTTTTGATAGTCTAAGTTTAAGTATTTTGAAAGCATTTTATCTGTGTAGGTTTTTAGTTCAGGGAAATTAATAGTTTATCAAGTTGGCACATTACGTCAACTTGCCGTGTTAAGTATAGCCATTTCATACAACTGTCCAAGAATGAGAGTTGTGGTTTTGACTATACGAGAAATTTGAAGTTAGTAGTAAATTTTTTAATAAATTGAAAATTTTATTAACAATTAGATACTTAATTTAACACTTTTTTTCAATATAGATAAATCGTTTTCATCGAGTATTTCGGGACATCGCCAAGCAGTTGGTCGACTCTTTACAGGACCAGAGGGAGGGCTGGCCTATTTTTAGCCCAAAGAATCTGCATTGCAATGTTGCCAGCCTTTTGGGCATTTTTCCCATTGACAGCGATGCGGACGAATTTTTGATGTCCAATGAGCTCTTCCCCCCTTTATTTTTAAGTTTTTACTGTCTATTTGTACCTACATAATATGTATGTATATATATTTTAGTGTTATCTTGTTGTAATTCAAAAGGCTTTCCATATGATAAAGACAAATATATTGGACAACTTTTATAATTTTTCGTCTTCTTAGCGTGTCGATTTAAGCGTAGGTAAGTTTCAGGATGTGTTTTTTTATAATTCTTAAAACGGAAAATAGTGGCCGCTAAGCTCCGTTTTAAGGATTATAATAAAACTTAAAAATGTAAAACTACTGTTTGTAATACTAACGTATGTCTTATGGAGCACAACGTAACATGCTTATTTTCTGCATTTTAATTCTAAAATAAAAGTAACAACCAAACAAATGACGAGGGCGCCACTGCGCGCGCGGAGAAACCTCAAAACAAATCAAATAATTCCTCATGCCTATTCTAACAGACTCTGAACTCTACAACCATCATCGAGCTAGCGGCAAGTATTGTGCAAATAAAGTAAATCCGGTAAGCGCCCGCGGCGATGTGTACAGTCCTTTACAGGTGAAGGGTGCCCAACAATAGTCGTAGGAAGTGAATTTGGAGACCATATTGTTGAAAAGGAAGTACCTAATTACTGCAAAATCCGATAATTTTATAATTATTTTCTGATGTAACATTTTTTTTCCAAATTTTTGTCGTCGTTTGAGTATTATTGGCTATTTAGATATGAAGTGAAAAGACTTATTGTATAGCTTTGTGCTTTCAAGATCGATCTTAGAAAGTGTTAGTTAGTACCTATCCTGTTTTAGGGCATGGCTAACTTCGACATGAAGGTAGGTTGACATAAAAGGATATCGTACGCTTAGTGACGCCCTCATCATTTGTTTGGTTATTTCTTTAATTTTAGAATGAAAATGCAGAAAATAAGCATGTTACGTTGTGCTCCACAAGACTATACGTTATTATTATTACAAACAGTAGTTTTACATTGTTAAGTTTTATTATAATCCTTAAAACGGAAAATAGTGGCCACTGAACTACGTTTTAAGATTTATAATAAAATTTAACAATGTAAAACTACTGTTTGTAATAATTGTAACTTATAATCTTAACGTATATATTATAAAGCATATTGCATATTATGTTATCTATATATTTCTTATAGTATATTGTACTTATATTCTTATTATTTGCACGAAGAACAACCCCATTTTATGTCCAGAAAATTACTGTCCATTCCAAGGTTGCCTGGAAGAGATCGCAGTATGCGATAAGGCCGCCAATTGTATATTTTGTAGTTTAAGATGTATCTTTATGTAATGTATAATCTGGTGCAATAAAGTATACAACGTGTAACGTTAAATGCACAAAACCTCTTAAGGGGTCATTGTACTCATCATTATGAACAACTTTTACTATGAGACCAAACCTGAAATCGCGAAAAAAAATCAGCTGTTCAATACTTTATGTTCGCATAACTCGTCAAAATGTAGGGAACAGCTGACTTTTTTCGCGATTTCAGGTTTGGTCCACAAACTATGAGGGCGCTACTGCGCGCACAATATCCTCATAAGTAGGACAGACAGTTTCATAATGAGAAAGTACACAAGAAACTATGTTTTCGAAGTAGGTATTGTAGCGAAAAAATATAAAAGGAAAAACACTTTTTCGCCGAAACACGTTTAATTTTGTTATTTAAAAAAAAATAGAAAAACACATTGTAATTTAGTATAAAAAGTAAAAAAAAATGAATATTTAAAGTATCAAAAAGTTGCTGGTCGATTTATGTAAAAAAAAGGAGATAAATAGCAGAGAACTTTGGTCCGATAGGGTTGTACTGTCAAGGGAAGATTGATGAAATACGTGAAGCTATCGACAAATTAAATAGAGACTTGATAGCCATAAAAACCTGGTCTGATAGATTTGGTGTTGCAGTAAATCATAATAAGTGTCAGGCAATCATCATCGGTAGTTCTCGGAGTATGAGTAAGGTGGATAGTACAACCTTGCCACCAGTTCTCTTCAATGGTACAATCGTTCCATTTAGTACTGACGTGAAGGACCTAGGCTTGCACATTGATAGTACCCTGAACTGGCGTATCCAAGTCGCTAGGGTCAGCCAGAAGGTTACTGGAACATTGCGGGCTCTGTACCGACTGAAAAATTTATTACCAACGAGAACGAAGACAATGCTTGTACAGTCCTTAATTTTCCCTATCATCGATTATGGTGATGTGTGCTACTATGACCTGAATGCAGATCTCCTCGACAAACTTGACCGTCTTCTCAATTACTACATTCGATTCGTTTTCAATCTGCGTAAATATGATCATGTCTCTGCGCATCGGTCGCTTCTTAAGTGGTTGCCTATACACCAGCGCAGAGAACAAAGGGCGCTGACCACCTTGTTTTCATTTCTTGACTCTCCCACTTCCCCTAAATATCTTGCCCCCACTTTCAGTACATTTGTGCCAACCACAATAAAAATCTGCGTTCATCAAATAATCGCCTTCTTCAATGTCCCACTCACCGCACAGACTTTATTCACTCTTCCTTCTTCGTTCAGTCTATCTCTCTGTGGAATGCGCTCCCCCTGGAAATCAGGATGGCAACCAACCGATTATCCTTTAAAATGAAACTTCGCGAGCACATTCGGAAGAAGCTGGCAGTATCATCACAACGTTAACGTTTTCCCATTGTTTGTCTTATTTGTTTTAGTATATTCGTGTATTTATGTATATATTTATATGCGCTTATTTATAAATAATTAGGTATACATATATTATTATATTTCAATCAATCTGCCTAGCCTTTTCCCAACTATGTTGGGGTCGGCTTCCAGTCTAACCGGATGCAGCTGAATACCAGTATTTTTTATATATTATGTATATATTATTATATTTATAGTTTGTAATAGGTATGTGTGTATCTTTATATTTAAATAAATATGTATTCCACAATTTCTCATAATTGCACTTACCACTGTTTCTCTCTGCATCACCCAAAGGTTGACTGGTAGAAAATGCCTATGGCATTAAGTCCGCCTCTGTACATTTCTGTGCATGAAGTATTAAATAAATAAATAAATAAAGTACGCGAATATCAAAAGAAAAAAAACGTCCTAACAGGTCGATTGCAATTGCTATTAGGTAACGCTCCCGAAATAAACCGTAAAGGGAAAAGAGATCAGAGAACCAAGGTATCTCGCATTTTACAGGCTTGAAATTTAAAATAAAATAGTGAACGAATTAAAAATTTGCAGAGAGTTACTAACTACGTTACTTAGCTAGTATGTAAAAATATCGTAAAAAATCTTTGTCCAACGTCATTACTTCCGGCGAGGTGTCGTAGACAGCAGGAGCTGGCTCTCTGGATCAGGAGTAGGCGCTGGCTGGGTGGTCCACGTGGTTGTGTGGCCTTCGCGGCAGGATGCGGCCAAATACTCCACGTTGACCAACGATGTCAAGCGTTTATTTGGACCAGAACCTAGAGGCCGAAAGATGGCCTGTTCTAAACTGATAAATCCTAAGACAGAATGAATTAGGGTTAGACCAGAGTGATCAGACTGAACTTACGATTGAGGAAAACGATTAAAAGATACGTAGGTACCAGGAAAACTAAGATGAAACTTCCTGACTCAAACCATGGAGTATGAAATCGTACTTGAAAGAAACGTTCCGAAAGTAAAAGATAGGACGACAAGGATAGCAACTTGCTATTTTTATAAAACACAGACAATGCGATTTCACAAATTACACGTAAATTTCCAACTAACTGGGTCAGTATCAACAGATCAACTTTTTGCAACTGACGCAACATACTGAAAAAAATGAGGACCCATCTGTCAGAAAAAAATAATTTGAATCAGGAAATAAAAGGTAAAAATAATCGACCAGAATCAATGATGAAACTGAAAAAAGGTTGACATTAAAGAACCAAAACGTTTTGACATGCAGAGTTATGCTGCAGTATGTACAAAAGGTCTCGTATACCTACAATAAGTTCATTATTATAAAAATGCACTGAAAAACTAATAATAAACATTATTTTATATTCCAAATTAAAGTAATAAAAATAGGACCAAAATCATTGTCTAATGAAGTGCTTCGCATACCAACCGAGTAAAAAATGTGGCATCATAAATTCAAATAATCAGAAGTATGCGTTGTATGTGCGAAATTCCATAGTAACATGTCGGGGAGGCCGGAGCCGAGTGGAACTCATTACCGGCACGTGACACGGCCTCACCGCGCCCACTCCCCCGACACTGTTATATTTCGCCAATGAGTTATTGAGTGCGCCGAAAGCTCATGTGTTAACCCGGCGGTATTAATGCTTGACTTTGATGGAAACATTAAAAATGTTTGTTGAATTCACAGATTTTTGATTTTTGTTTGTTTTGTCATTGAGTGAGGGTTTTAGGAAGCTTATGATTTACTTATCTACTGTTATTATGTCAAGTTTCATTATATATTTAGTTGTATTGATATTTTGTAGAAGCTATCGGGTTTCGTTAAACTGAAATGAAAACCATAACTAAAATGGTAAGTATAGCAGTTCAAAATAAAGTTGCAAAACATTTTTGTTATTTTTATAAACCATACATAAATGCAAGCTTTTAGAATTTGATATCATAATAGTCCACCAACAATTTTATAGCACGCCACTTCAACAGCAGTCATTGTTAATTGCATTTGATTGATGACGCAATACAAAACGTCAAATTACCCTACAAATGTGGCCCGAACTGCGACAAAACCCGACGTTTTTCGTTCATACCCGCCGTATTTTTCTAATTGAATCATGTGTGATTTATTATTGGTCTGATGATGTATCATTCTTTCAACGCCAGCCGCGGCTCACCCCATGGGCTTGCGGGCCAAATTATTGCTACAAATGTTCGCATCCGCGCTTTTTAACTGCTGCGTCGCTCCCCGACCTCCCCTCTGTACGATTTTTATTAAAGTGAGTAATCGATTTTTTTGGCGTTTTATTGAACGAGACGCGTTGTTATAACGTTAAATAGATCCGTTGAGACTGTTTTGTGATTGTTTTTTTAAGCTAGTTATTGTAAGTTTTGACAACCATTTTGAGTCCAACGACAAAAATAAACACTACCTATAAGTAATTTTTTGATAAATATTATTGTTACTTCATGCCTAATGCGTGCATGAAAATCAGAAAATCAAGTTATTATAATAAAAAAATCTTACCTTCGCATGATTTTTTTGATTCATGCTACAGTGAAATGCCAGTTAGCAAGTTCGCTTGGGATCACGGCCTAACTACGCCACCTAAACTGGCAGACAGCATCAGACTCGTTGAATTGAAAGTGTTGAAACACTGTACCTAGATCATAAGAGAGTGTCATGTTCGTGAACGGGCGCCGTCAGTAGTGACTGGTCATCTCTTAGGGCGCCTTCAAATTAGCCGCAAAGTGCCGCACGGTTGCAGCGCCAGTGTTGTACATTTAGTTTCACGATGGACTCTGACGACGAAACACTGATGTTAGTGTTACTATTAATATGCAAAAAGATTTTGGAAAAAGAAAAATTAAGAAAACGTTGCCGTTATTTTTTATAAGTCAACGAACTGAATTTTATAAAGTAAAAGACTACTGTGATCAAAAATTTCTGAATTACCAATTACCCATATCGCTGGACTCTCAACCTCATCGATCAATTCTTCAACCTGATTTTCGTTCATGTTTAGACTTAAACAAAATCTACGTGCGCATCATCACCTAGTCGATCAATGAACTGATGCGCCGCCGCAGCGCGGGTGTAGCGCTGCAGTCGCGCGTTTTTTATTTATATGGATTAACAAAGCAGCGCTGCAGCCGCTGTAGCTGCCACGGCTTATTTTAATTTAATTTAATTTTTGATCAGGTTTTGTTTTTATCTTTTTATTACGGACGCTTTTAACGTTCTGCATCGTTCTCACATTTAAAATTTCAACAAATATTTCGTAAGCATATTTTGATTTAAAAGAGTTTCTGTGGAGTTTCTTGCCCGTTCTTCTACCTACTACGCTTTAGAGTGGACAACTAGCTTCGTCTTTCTGACTTACCAACCCATTGACAATTCAAAAGTGCCTCTAATTGGTTTATTTGAAATAAATGCTTTGAATTTGAGTTGAGAATATTTAATCAAAATAAATACTTTTTATCACTTTTACAATCATTATACCTAGTCGTTGCAAATCACGAGCGCGCGTCAATTTCAAAATGATATAAGGTTTAAATTCTCATAAAATCTTCTAATACAAGCATTTCCTTGATTAAAAGGTGAATTCCCATTGTAATTCAAAATAAACATTTTTTTTTTAATTCTATGCTTGACGGGCTCTTGTGAGAGTAGAATAGAATAGAACAGAATATAAAATGTTTATTTGCATAAAAGGTTGGCTTACCTACTACCATTTGGCATGCAACTACTACAATACTTAACATTAGTGACTCTAAATGCGTTAACTACGAGTATACCTACCAACAACACCTCTATCATTTTAACCCATTTCTCCACCCTTACAATGCATCCCGACACAGCAGGTAGGTACTCTCATCTCGGCCTCATCAGCTAAGAGATGCTCTTCCAGCCAGCGCGCACATTGTCGACACTACCGTTGTCACGTGCCCAGAAACAGATGCTGGTGTATGAATAGTGTGAGCACACGGTAGAGGGTTAAAAATACTAGTGAGAGGTTTAAAAATACTAGTGAGAGGTTTAAAAATACTAGTGAGAGGTTTCTGTTTGGTGTTAAGTTTACATGAATAAAAGTTTAAAGATACGATGATTCGAGTTTTCAACTATAGTTATAGGTACATACACATACATTATGTAACCCGCGTTGTTTTTCAACTCAAAAGTCATTTATTCAAATTAGGCTATTAGGATATTGAGAATCAGCACTTTTCGAACGTCTTGGTTGTTGTTCTTCTGTCCAGGAACTTTTCGCAAAATTTTATGAAAATCAGTTTAGGTTTTGGGTTCACACAACTAGACGATTATTTGGAACTAGCTTCTGCCTGCAATTTCGCCTGCATGAAATTTCGGCCTCGCCCGACTCACCGTGTAGCATCGCATCGCCCGCTTTATTATATTAGTATAGATTCTATTCTAGCTTAATTTTATCTTTACAAATAATTATATTTTACTTTATTATACTTCATTTATTATACAGAGTATACTATTTTACAAAAACTCGTGGAGCTCGTGGCTAAGTAATAACAGCCGCACGGGTCGATCCATCAGGTTAAGCTACGCTTGCCGGGGTTGTCCGTGGATGGGTGACCATCTTTATATACCGAGACTCCTCCGTGCCTCGGAAAGCACGTTAAGCCGTTGGTCCCGGCTGTCATTCGTAGATCTTTGACAGTCGTTACGGGTCGTCAGAAGACCGAAAGTCTGACAACCAGTCTTACCAAGGGGTATCGTATTACCCAGTTACTGGGTTGTGGAGGTAAGATAGGCAGTCGCTCCATGTAAAATACTGGTATTCAGCTGCATCCGGTTAGACTGGAAGCCGACCCCAACATAGTTGGGAAAAGGCTAGGCAGATGATGACTATTTTACAAAAACTATTTAAAAAACAAACATTAATAATGACAGAATCATTTTGTTTTTTTTTTTTTTTTTACAAATAAATCCTCGGTCGGGGCGGGTGCAGCTCCCAAGGGTTGTCACAATGGTCGCGCAGTTTCCGCGCCGCTGGCCACCAACAAAACTGCGAGCACGCGGACACGCTGACACCCCTAATGTCACTGGTTCCGTGTGTGTGGTGTTGGGTACTGTGACTTGTGAGGTTCGTATCCTTGTATGAGCTGGTGGTTAGGGTTGGTGATGTTCATTTTCACAACCTCTAGATTTGGTAAATTAGTTTTCTTAATTTTCACAACACACTTTTTCTTTCAGATCACCGAAAGAATCGCTCCACAATTTTTTGTTGTTGTAATGGTATAAACCATTACAAGTAATTGTAAGATTTAAGACTATAAATTTCCCGACCACATACCTAATCAAGCTCTTAATCTTTTCGAAAAGATGCATAACATCCAGAGAAGTGGAATATGAGGTCTTTCCTCAAAAGTGGGATGGCATAAGCTTATATATATATAATAAATAATAGTAGAGTAGGTACAAGTCGTTAGGTAATTGTGTTTTATTTCAAGACAGATCACGTTGAGGAAGACCAATAGATAACAGAAAATATTCCCATCATCATCCTGGACAACGTTATTCAATCCACTAACACAAGAGCCATCAAAAATAAAAACCCAATCCACATCGCTAATCAAATCTGACGTCACCATACTCACCATACGTAATTCCCTCACGCCAACCCTACGACCCTGGTGTAATGTGGGCAAGCGCGCCGCGACGCCCCGTCGCGTCATTGTAAGTCCACTCCGTATGACGTCACGCCTTTGAATGCGACTTTTGTTTTGCACAGCCCTTAATTATCTTGATTAGGAGCGTCGAATTTATTCAAAAGATGTGCATGCTTCATACATTTGCCTTTGCTTCAAAGTCTCGTTTTGTAGGTGTCTTTCACACTCGGTAGGAGTGGTTTTGTTAATTTTTTGGTTGTAATTAAGGTAATTGATGATGTGAAGTCTAGATTGATACGCGATGGGTCGACCACCAAACAGATATCTGAACTTGTATTTAGAAGTCATTTCAGACAGACAATGGAGATGACTCATGCAAAGTAGCCAAGAAGATGCAATTGGCAGGGCAGGACACCTGGCTAGACGTCCTGCTGGAGTAAGATTGTGAACTTGTGACCGATTGGCGTCCAAAGACTTGTAGTAGAAGTGTCGGTCATCCGGTGACGAGATGAGCGGATGACATTGTTGCCATCGCGGGTAACTTAATCAAATCAAATCAAAAGTAATTTATTCTAACTAGGCTGAGAATCAGCACTTTTGGAACGTCAAAATTACATAAGACAGTCCCTCAAAACGCCCGCCCTTCACCACTTCCTAGTGCTTTAGCTGGGAAGAAGAAGTGGCGCAACAAACTCCTCAGCAGCACAGCTGTCTGTTCATTTAGAATAATTTGATTCTATATAATAGTATGCAAAATAATAAACTTAGCTATTAGTACCTATTAAGGAGAGTAGAGATTGGAACAAGCAAAGAGAGGCCGATATACATATAGATAGATAGAATACTCTTTATTATGTACACCATAAA
Organism: Fissipunctia ypsillon; assembly: GCA_947568875.1. Classification (NCBI taxonomy): domain Eukaryota; kingdom Metazoa; phylum Arthropoda; class Insecta; order Lepidoptera; family Noctuidae; genus Fissipunctia; species Fissipunctia ypsillon. The sequence goes on along the minus strand of OX387660.1, from coordinate 15,176,107 downwards.
AATTACCCATTCCCCAATTGTCTATGCCCAGGCAGTAACTGTACTGTGAGTCAAGACGAAAATAATTCAAAAGACCAATCTTCTGTTACTTCCATTTACTGTGCAAGGAGTGGTAAGAATAGTCAAATTCCCAAACGACAAACTGCTGCGTAACATACTTGCACTACTGAATCGGTTTTATGTTGACAGTTCAACAACATTCATTGCGCTATTTACGTTGTTGAGCAGACATTTTTTTCGAACTTAAGAAGCAATGGATTAGCAATTTGCTTCAAAGTGATTCAGATTCTTATTGATAGTAAGTTACGCAATTAGGGTGCCGGTTCAACAAACAGTGAATTCGTGGTTTCAGATGTAGTTTTATGCGCAATAGGTAAACTGCAACTCTAAACCCAATTAATCCTAACATCAATTGCCAATTAAATTAAAACTATCAACTACCCAATAACTACGAAGACCCTACCTTCATCCCCTCAAAAGACCCTTTCCTAACCCATATAGGTACTAAAGTAAAAATAAATAGCTCCAATTGGTATCCTACAATTATGTTTTAACCGACACCGACCGGTTCATGGCAGTGGGTAATGGTACGTGACCATGCTACCACGCTCAGCTGGTCACAGCCCAATTAATTGTTACCATATAAGAAACTATGTGGTATATAACTTTAAAAGGCGTGAATGTATGCAGTTTTTGAAGACTTTTTTTTGCTTGATCTGTCCTTTTTTACCCTGGTTACTTGAAAGTGTAGGTATGGTGGCTGTGATGATTTAGGCCCATCGTCCACGACGGCGATGCTAATCAAAATGAACGTGCTACAAACTCAAATCAGACGACGTGACTTACTAATGCGTTATCTATGTATATCTATCTATACATACAAATAAATAAAATTGAAGTGTCTATTTGTAATGTCAAAATAACAGCGTTTTACTAAATGCATATGAAAACATTCACGGTACATACAATAAAAAAAAAATAAAAATAATTTTTTTCTGTTTGTCTGTTTGTTCCGGCTAATCTCCGAAACGGCTGCCTGGACCGATTTTGATGGGACTTTCACTGGCAGATAGCTGATGTTAAAAAGAGTAGGTAACTTAGGGCACTTTTATTAAAAAAAAAGAATTAGGGTCCCGCGCAAAATAATAAAGCCCATGAAATTGTGAACAAAATCTGATTCAAATAGTATTGACACCCACGCGGGCGGAACGCGGGCAACAGCTAGTTAACTATATAGTTTGTGATTGGTTGCGTCGTGTACGGACCCCCATGCGCCATCGATAGCTGGTACTGTGATATTCTGGCTACCCATTGGTTATTTGAATTTCAAACTGGTTTGGTACTGTGACTGGATAGATATACAGAATACTCTTTATTATACCATAAAATTACAGATATAAATGTAGGAATTGACTAATTGTTGTGACTAGCCTAGTGGACGACGGGCCTTAGCCCGCACCAGTGACTGGCTATAGACCACAACGTTACGAAAGATAAGGAAGCAGGTGATACACAATTTCCTGGCAGAGGAATCACAGTCGGAATACATGAGTAGGTATAAGTGACATTAAATTGACATGTCGTGTCAATTTAGTGTCACTGATACCTACTCGTGTGATAGCAGAAGACCAGAGAAGCGTCAGTGCAGATGGAGTTCAAAGTTGTCAAAATACGGGAGTGCTTTTTGCACGTTTTTAGTGATATTAAATTTTTTATTTACAATAATCTACAAGGTTTATCCCCAATCCAACTTTTTCATGACTGGTGAAACTCTTGAGCTAGCCAGACGTTTATTTCCGTGGCTAGTACTTTAAATTTTCTATATACCTAAACCAAGGAATGACCATAATGCCTTGGAAGGTAGGTAGGCCTTTGGTGTGGGATGCAACGTGTGTCGACACCCTTGCGCCATCCCATCTTCCTAGCACGGCAGGCTGTGCTGGAGCGGCTGCTGCGGGTGCGGAAAACCTCAAACGGCGTAAATACTCCAATCTTATTGGGACTTATATATTCGAGTCATTTGGGGTACAAACACTTGGGCCATGGGGTCCGAGTGCTCACTTAGTTTTTCGAGACATCGCCAGGCGGTTGGTCGACTCCACACGTGACCAGAGGGCTGGCCTATTTTTTGGCCAAAGAATCAGCATTGCCATACAACATGGCAATGCTGCCAGCCTTCTGGGCACTTTTCCTGTTGACAGCGATGCGGATGAATTTTTTGATGCCCTCTGATTATGTCCCCTCCTTTTTTATATACTCGTACATATTATTATTATTATTTTAAGATTGTTAGGTTTTAAATTATGTCAATAGTAAAATAAATACTGTTACACATAAAAAAAAAAGAAAATATACCTAAACTTATTCAAAAGCCTACAATTTCCTATATCCGACTCCTAATCTATTAATATATAGGAAATTGTAGGGAAATCGGAGCGTCAAAAACTAAAATTGATTTGAGTCTACTCAAATCAATTAAGTTTTTGACGCTCCGATTTTTCGATTCAGTCATTGACTTGTAGAGGCTCGCTCCGATTACCGGATAGTAACTAAAGCGCAGGCCACACTGGGTACAAAGCTAAACGAAGCTAAGTTCGTTTAGCTTTCTTCCGCGTCTTTTCATACTTCGGTTCACACCGCGTACTAAGCAAAACGAAAATGGAAGTATGAAAAGACGCGGAGGAAAGCTAAACGAACTTAGCTTCGTTTTTTTTCGTTCCCAGTGTGGCCTGTGCTTTACACACTAGAGGTATTCTATTCTAGTTTCATAAAAACATAGTCAAGTCATACATCTTCCGAAAAAAAAGCTAACTTAACTATTTAATTAAAAAAAACAAAACCTTCGTTTAATAAATTGACACATAACAGCAGGTTGGATGTTAAACGTTGATAATTAGTCAGGGGTGCCACGCCAACTGACACAGAGTAAAAAAAAACAGATAATCCACCTGTTACAGTTATATTTCACGGTTCCGGAACGTTTTATTTGTTTAGAACGGTTAAAATGAACGCCGCCATTAGGTTAGCCGCAGGAGATGCGGAGTTTATGTGTTTATTGACTTTTTATTATTACGACTGCTAAATAATGTGATACGATGCCTAATGCTCATGCTTCGCAGCTGACGGTTGCTTTGAATTTGTTGATGCGTATAATGTGATGTCATTTCGAAGGTTTGTTTCTGTAGCGGTTTGTGTTCGCTGAAATTCCGTGTGCTACGTCCAGCCGGCGAGAGAATGAGTTCCTGACACCTGTCAGTTGGACAATTTCTAGTAACTAATAAGGATCAAATTCGCAAAACAATTCTAATATAATAATGCCTTCAGGGTGATGTTGGGGCTACCGCGCTTTTGCAGTGCGTCGGGGATGTTCGCGGAAACTGACGTGCCGGATTTTTACGCGCTTATGCGTTTGCGTATAGCGTCCCTGATGCGGCGAGTGCGCGATAGTCCCAACAGTCTGTTGGCTATTGTGGCCAGCAGAATGGACAGCCCCATAATGTGGCATTGGATGACGACTCACAGAGCGTCATTCCAATACATTAAATAATTGTGTATGTATTTGTATTTATTTTTTATATAATGTGCATGTGTATTTCATTTGATGTGTATTATGTTGTTTGTTGTTTTTGTGTTTTTTTTATTTAAATTTTTGTAATGTATGGACTAATTGTGTCTGATAATAAAGTTTTATTATTATTATTAAAACACATATTCGTTAGAATGAAACTAACAGGTGTTAAGAACGCTTTTACTCAACGGCCGTACTGTAGTTGGATTACTTACTTAAAATCAGCCAAGAGCGAGTCGGGCAAGGCTTCAGTACCGAACTCAAACTTTTTTTTTTGTTTTAATTGATTTCATGATATTGTTAGTTTTAATGTTCTTTTTATTTTTGTACTAGCTGCGCCCCGTGGTTTCACCCGCATAAGTCTTGATCCCGTAGAAATATTGGGATAAAATGTATCCTATGTCCTAACCCAGGTCATGGTCTACCCATGTGTTAAATTTCATCTATATCCATTTAGCCGTTTTAGCGTGAGAGCGTAACAAACAAACAAACTTACTTTCGCATTTGTAATATTCGGATTTCTTGTGCGTGTCCCAAATAAAATATTTTTCTTTCTTACAAACTGTACTATAATCAGGACTGGGTTATAGGAAGTTACTAAAAAAAAAAGTCTGTCGTTCAAAAATTGCACGGTAAACACACTGTAGATACTACATTGTCCCTAAGATACATTTAATAGGTAGTCCTGATTATGTTTTTATAAACGGTGGCGCGTGATCATTCGGTTCCCAACAAAATGGTTGAGCTGGATGGTGCTGATCCACGCGTCATGTTCGTGAACGGGAGCCGTCAGTTGAGACTGGTCATCTCTTAACTGCCAGGGCTTATTTTTAATCTTATATTTTGTATTTTTTAGTTTGTTCTCATATAGAGACGCAACAAGAATAATGTACCCAGGATTTTGTAATAATCTTGATTTAAAAGAGTATCCTTGGAGTTCCTTGCCCGTTCTTCTCCATAGAGATCAACGTTTTGGAATGGGGAACTAGCTTCAACTTTCTGACTAAATGACCGACTCCTTGACAATTCTAAAGTGCCTGTAATTGGTTTAATTGAAGTAAGTGCTTTCAGTTTGAGTTTGTAAGAAAAATATCTGAAAAATCTTTTCCAACTACAAAATTTGTCTCCGCAGCTTCCTTATATCGAAGTTCAGACTTTTTCCTATAAAACAAACATTGTTTCTTGAAGTAGGTATACCTACGCAAAAGACAGTGAGGTTGCGGAATATCGCTCACGCGGATCGGAAGCGGTGTCGCGGGAAGCCGATACCGCCGCCGTACATTCATGATAGTCTAGGAGACAGCTTCTGAAATTTGACCCGAACAAATAAAAATAATATAGGTACATATCAGTGGTGCAGCTACAATTATCATTAGAGGGAAGCCGAAGAAAAAATTGTTCAGTTCTCATAAAATCAGACTAAAAAAAATTTACATTTTTGTAATGTTTTTAATCTTATGATGACTGTATTAAACTGGTATTAAGTATGTGCAATGCGATGTGATACACAGTTACACACACAAGTGTAAATTATTTGGCAATAGTAGACATTAAGAAGAGTGGTGGTTCCGAAGGGAAGCCGATAGGAATCGGATTGTATGAAAGCTTCGCCACCGGTACATATTTTTTTTTGGGTTATTATTGGCATCAACATGCAAAGAAGGAGACAGTGAGGATTTTCGTAGACACGAGAGTGTTTGTAGCAGTGAAGTAGAAGATGGACGGAAATAATATTATATTAAATATATAACATAACATAACATAACATAACATAACATAACATAACATAACATAACATAACATAACATAACATAACATAACATAACATAACATAACATAACATAACATAACATAACATAACATAACATAACATAACATAACATAACATAACATAACATAACATAACATAACATAACATAACATAACATAACATCACACTTTGTTTTCCCAAAGGGTTGGGCAGAGGTGTTACCTATAGTATACCCACATTTCGCCAGTTATGTTTAAGTCCCATATAATAGGGGCGAGCCTATTGGCATCAACCGGGCACAAATCGAGACTCCGGGCTGCTACTGAGAAATTCTAGATAGAAAAACCCAATAACACTGCCCGACCTGGGAATCGAATCCGGGACCACCATGCACCAGGCACTTCTGCAGTAGCGCTTGCGACCACTAGACCAACGAAGTAATCCACCTTTGTCTTGTCGTAATAAGAGAGAACTTCCCACGAATTTCAACCAGTGGTCAATATAGTCAAGTAATAAACAGAAAAGAGGAAAACGACAAAGGAGATGGGAGGAGAAGATAAAACATACAGCGGGCCCTAACTGGAGGAGAGTGGCTCGTGACAGAATTCAATATAAACAGCTAGAGGAGGCCTTTACCAAGAGATATGCTGAATTGAGCGACGAATTTTAACAACATACAACAGAGTAAAAAAAGAAAATTAAAAGTAATAAATAAATAAAAAGTAGTTCTCCATCTAACCACGGCCATAATAAAATCATTCAACAAATTAATCACATTACCTTTTCAAGCACCTAGCTCCTATCCTATATATCTGCTAAGTCAGCTCCCGATCCTATCAGTGGCGTCAATTGCCCGTGCCAAATGCCACTTCCCGATCTTCACCCCCCGATCTTCACCCCCTCAACCCCCCGTCGTCGTCTAAAGACGTCTTATCTCGGAGTGGAGGAAAAAACGAACGTGATTGAATGTTTCCGCCGATCTCATGAAACTGATAATCTTTGTGTGAAAACACAATCCTGCAATGATGATTGGAATACTGATGGGTGGTATTTTTTGGAAGTAATTGTAGTTAAAATGATAATGCATCAAGCTCAGAGTAAAATGGTATTGTGAAGTTCAGACCATAGCAGCTTGGTTCTATTGGAAATTGACGCCGACTTGCATGGGAAAGCCAATGTGGACTTTTGATTTGGTTTGTATTGATAGCCCTAACTAAGATAAAAAATAATATTGTATATAATAATGTATATGGTCATGTTCGTGTATGATAAGCATTGATCGGATAATCAGATGCATATTTAACTAAAGTAAATTTTTGCTCAGAAATTATAGAAGCGGCTTCTTAATTTTTTTTTCTTAATAAAGGGTGTCTCAGTAAGAGTGCACTTTTTCATTTTAAAATAAAAACAAGTATTTTATGACAGAGTTGTGATATTTTTATTGTATTGTAAAGAAGACATGTTCCGATTAAGTATGGAATAAAATATCCGGCAAATGACCCCCACGGCTCCGATGACAGGCCATTACTCTTTTCATGAAATTTTTCATGACTTTTGCACAGAGATGTGGCTGTATCTCACCGATGACGCGTTGGATTTTCGATTTGAGCTCAGGAATTGTTTCGGGTTTATTCGCATAAACCCGAGATTTCACAAAACCCCAAAGAAAAAAATCGCACGGCGTTAAATCGCACGATCTTGGTGGCCAGTTGACATCAAAATTTCGTGAGATAATGTGTTCTGGAAATCGTTGCTGCAATAAGTCAATTGTTTCATGCGCGGTGTGTCAGGTTGCGCCGTCCTGCTGAAACCACATGTTGTCCAGATTCATGCCGTCCAGTTGAGGCCACAAGAAGTCCGTTATCATAACGGACTTATTCCGTTATTATAACTTTCCCCATTTTTGTAATGAGTTTTCACAATTATAACGCGTTGTTCTTTCGAAAAGCGCTCCATTTTTAATAATCGGAATAAACAGAGATGACAGCTGTCAAATTTCAGTTGCCACTTGCATGAAAAAAAAAATTATTCCAATTTTAAAAAGTGCACTCTTACTGAGACACCCTATATAAATCCCGGGATTCCAGAAAATCCAAGAATGCACAACTAATCGGATACATGGTATGAAAACCACTTCTTGAATATGTAGTATTTATTAAAAAAATACCGGGACACCGGGATCCTATGCTTGATACTTGAAATTTATGTATGTAGGTGTAAGAGGAAGGATAGTGCTTGTCGATTCTATAGTCAAAAATTACTGAATTTATCAATTCCAACATCGCGAGATTTTTCCGAGCGACACAAAAGTGCATTCTATATTAGTCAATGCCTGTAAATATACACTTGATTCTATAATCAGAACTCTTTTCTCGATCTCGGAATTCCGAGAATTTTTTGATACAAAAGTGCATTCCATAATAGCCAACACCTCAACTTTAGGTAAATATGCATTAAAATGTCCTATCTATCACTGATGATCAGTTTAGTTAGTTTTCAGTAAAATATTTTTCATTTTCACTTAATCATAAAAATAAACTGGATCATTATCTACCTGTTTTGTATCAGTAGTAAAACAACCATTAATCGCATTTCCCGAGTGCAGAATTTCTGATAAATCAGCCAGAAAAATCGCCTACCTACGCAGACACAGTCGGCACACATTGCATTCAGCTACACAGTTGCAATGCAATTCTACCGTCCAGAATTAACGCATGGCAGGCCGAATTGACCTCCCGTCTGCAAGGAACGATCGATTATCGTTTCACAGCTTAATTGCGATGCGTTTAAACAAAAAGTCTGGCAGGCCTGTTGCCTAATGACGCTATAAACTCGAAATTATACGCTCCGTTAGTTCGACCAACCGTTGTTCCACCCATACCGACTGGTAGGGTTCATTGCATTTGATATGCCTCGTATGAACGTGGGTGAAGGTTGGTTTGTAAGTAGGTACTACTTGAGTTGGTTTGTGAGCAATTATCCATGTATTCGAGTGTATGCGTCTGACGTACAGAAGACTAACCATTGCACAGTGCCACAGTGAGCAATTAGGTATATGAACGTGATAACAGCAATAGGGGCTTACTTTTCCAATTCAAGATGCCTTAGATTAAATGATGATTAGAGTAAATGATGGGGTACCGAATGACTGAAATCAAAACAATCACCCACGGAGGGCAAAGAGACTATTAAAAAGCTTGCCATTCAATACAGCTCCGCAATCTTATAATAGCCGAAGTCAGAGCAAACAACTATATTACGGTCCTCTACTGCAACTAAATAGTAGTTGTCATGATGATGAAACCGTACCAGCCATGGTCACTTAAAAAAGCATAGTTATGAATTCAATTAAACCAATTACTCCATTTTTGAATTGTCAAAGAGTCGGTCAGTTAGTCAGAAAGTTGAAGCTAGTTGCCCATTCCAAAACGTAGATCTCTATGGAGAAGAACGGGCAAGAAACTCCAAAGACACTCTTTTAAATCAAGATTCAACAAAATCAACAACACAATCCTGACAAAATCCTGGGTACATTATTCTCGTTGCTTCTATATGGGAGAACAATATAAAAAAAATATTAAAAACAATTCAAAATATAAGATTAAAAATAAGCCCTGGCAGTTATGAGATGACCAGTCTCAACTGACGGCGCCCGTTCACGAACATGACGCATTGATCAGCACCATCCAACTCAACTGTTTTGTTGGGAACCGAATGATCCAACATACGCGCCACCATCAGCGAGACATTTAAGCCATCCATCATAAACCAGAGGAAGACTGACCATATAGGTCAGGCCTAAATGTCAAAACCGAAGTAGTCTATAAGTCTATGGAAAGGTGGCTCACCCAAAAGAAAAAAATCTAAAACAAAATCCCGCACGTTAACATAATGTAGCATCAAATGGCGTAGCACGGACGTCGCTATCGGATATTGAAAGAGGCGGGTTCCAACAAAGTTGTTTTATCAGCGGCGATAAGGATGAATCCCATTTATGGGAGCTACCGAGCTATTGCTCCAAGGCGCTGAGCCGTAGCCCGTAGCCCGCGACTCAACCGCGTTCTTCCCGCACCGTTTTATGAGTCTCCGCGGGATCAAGACGCATAAAATTGAATGTTACAGGATGTTGAGTTACGTGGAATTGGAATGTATGAATGTAATTTTGAGTTCGATTTGTTGTCACCGAGGTTTTTATGTTACAGAAAGTGGTTACTGAGTGGTTACTGTACATCGCCAAAAAGGTTTGTCGAAGCGTTCACAAGCTAGGGCTCAAGCTGCCGCGAGCCTGTAGCTAAATATATTATTTGCAGTCCTGCAGCCAAAGTTCATACGTATCATAGCCAGGTCGAAGAAAATCTGAACCACTATTATCTTCTACCTATACATCTATACAAATAAATAAAATTGAAGTGTCTGTTTGTAATGTCAAAACAGCAACTTTTCACTAAATGCATAAGAACAAAAAAGTAATTTTTATAATTTTTGCCTGTCTGTTTGTTCCGGCTAATCTCCGAAACGGCTGGGCCGATTTTGACGGAACTTTCACTGGCAGATAGCGGATGTTACGAAGAGTAACTTAGGTTATTTTTATTTTAGAAAAATAATTAGGGCCCCGCGCAAGAAAAATTAAAATCCATGAAATTGTGAACTAAAAGTCAGATTTGAAAAATTCTTGTTGCATTTAGTAGTCCGATTCTCGAGGATAGTTATAGGCTATTTTACATCACGCTAGGAGCCGAGCAAAGAGAAAAATGCCAGAAAGAACATTTAGCGAAAACGAAGTAACAGCGCGGGCGGGCGATGCAACGCGACGGGTCGGGGGACGAGGGAGTTTTATTAAAATGTGGCTATTATTTTAGTGTATTGTGTATCTTACGACTTCCACGCGAACGAAGTCGCGGGTCACAGCTAGTTATGTAATATATTAAAGAGCTACCGAGCTATTGCTCCAAGGCGGTGAGCCGTAGCCCGTAGCCCGCGACTTAGCCGTGTTATTATCGCACCGCAATATATGGATTTAATTTTGAGTTCGATTTTTGTCACCGATGTTTTTATTATGTTACAGGTTGGCTTATAGGAAACCTTATGGAAAATGGATACTGCTTCCTACAGGCGACAGCAAGAGACTTGCGGATGCTAATAGGTTTTTCCACGATTGGTAACAATCAACATTGGAAAAACCTATTTTCCTAAAGAAAGCAATAGGTATATATCTCCATATGAAATATCGCAAAAAAAAATCAGCTGCTCCCTACATTTATGTTCGCATAACTCGTCAAAATGTAGGGAACAGCTGATTTTTTTCGCGATATTTCACGTTTGGTCCCATAGTAAAAGTTGTTCATAATGATGAGTACAATGATCCCTTAAGATGTTGTGCGTTATTTATGTTACATCTTGTAAATTAAGTAATTATATGGAGATGTGATTTGAGTCTATTTGACGAAATTTTCGATCATTTGCTTCACAGACAGCTTAGGATCGCATTAATGAAAAAAAAAACAGAGTTCGCAAGCATGATGAATTACCTCTGAAAAACCGAATTCACCGTAAAAATTGGATTAACCAACATACGCAAAAAATATATATTTTTACATAAAATAAAAAGTATTCACCACTTACGTGGCAGCCAACTGACCTTTGAAAGGACTGCCGTGCATATAAAGCGAATAAAAAAAAAATACAAAAAAAAAAACGACCAGATTTTCGTGTGGTCAGCGGAAAAAAACCGGGGAAAACTATCATCCGTGCGCCGCCACGCGACTTTATAGCTACGATAACGAAGCTCCGGATCGAGGCCTGAGCGATCCAATGTTATCTCACTGCGCGGCTTTTGCGATATAAAATAAATGTTGGAATATTCAATGGATGAAAATGTATTTTTTATAATGAAAGCAGTCTGTTTTCAATGATTATTAACAGGACAGACGCCTATATGGATGGATTCGATTCTTACAGCAGATATTATAATGGACTGGAAAAAATGAGGCGTTTCAAGGTAAAATGGATTCATAACTAAAGTTATGTACCTTTATAACATCATTGCCTTTTATTATTCTGCTCTGTAATTTGAATTAATCCGCACATCCTTACATCCTATTCTATGACACGTAATTCAATACTTGAATTTTAAAGATCATCCTATCTGACATAAAGGACAGCGCAATAAAAAACCTTCCATTAATTTACCGGAAACATCCATATAACAGAAATTGGTTCATATTCTAACATCAAAAACTTCAATAATGGTTGTAATATGTTAACTTCACCGTAAAAGGTTTGTTGAACTTTTTTTTCCAAATTCAAAATTCAAAAATGTTTGACACGCATCAAAGCGTTCGCGAATGGCCAGACACTGCATAACACTGATATGCACAATGTGTCACTTTGACGAAGGTCACAAGCCCGAGACTGGCCACGTGCCCGGACACGGATATGACAAGTTTCGTTCTTTTTTTGAAACGTGTTAAATGTGACAAATATGCGTGTGCTTGATAGACGGATGAGAAGTGAAAAGTGCTGTGGATAAGGCAGGCCACAAAGCTGGCAATTATGAATATTCAGTCGAGTAGGTCTAAGATGTTAAAAAAGTTCTGGCTGTGGGATAAGTATTAAAAGTTACTCTATGACTTGGGAAACTTCAAGTACAGAACAATGAGGTATGTCAAACCAGGACGATATAAGTATCGAGTATCAAATCCAGGGCCTCACACTTAGCAGACGTGCTTGCAAACATGAGAGATTTTGGCCACTGAACTATGATTCATGTAAATACACAAACACTTCGTGTATCGAATAATGTAAACTTATTACTTACATCAACACAAATATGTGCTCACAAAAACATCGTAAATATAAAATATTTGTTATGAATGCAAAGCGTATTACCAACCTATATGTAACGCACATGGATAACTACCTCGCTGACCATTTTTTGAGCGCCATTGTTGTACTCGGATCAGTTTTCTACATGACATTTCAATACGATATGCTTGTCGAATGGCAAATCTCGAGCAGATGTTTATTCAGCGCATTCAACAAAAATTATCGCAACAACGAAATCTATATCCATACACCATATCTAATTATATCCACCGTGTAATGTGAATTGTTCAACCGACGCTTTTGTACGAACCCGAATTACTAACCTAGTTTTGGGGATATTTGCAAAAAAAAAAAAAAAAACGTTCTTGAGATATCACGCTTTTTGGTTTTGAATGCGAGTAATATTTTCTTTTGTCGGTGGGGTATTAGTGAGCGGTATTTAGTTACGTCGGTGTATCGCAGTTTGTTGGTACGAGCGACGTAGAGCCTGCCTGACGCGGCCATATTACAAAAGTTTGACGGCCGAGGCGTTCGATAGGGTATCGATTTAGCTCCGCTCCATCCGATTCTGTTCATTTATTTTTTTTACGAAATCGGACGTATGTAGGTTTTCGGGTTTGCGGTGCGTCTGTGTCCAGTTAGTTGTAGGTGGTCTGTTCGAATAAAAATGTCGTGTTTCCTCTTTTTTATTGAGATTTTTCTATTTCGCGTGTCAACAGAATGCGGGATTTTTTCGCTTGCCTTTTTTGCAACTGTATTGACAAAAGGAATCTGGATGAATTAACATGGACACGTTAGCCTTTTTAGCATGATTCTGGTCTTCTGGATTAATTAAAAATATTTAGCAAAAATCCTCGACTTATGACTGACAAGTTGGTCTAGTGTTCGCTAGCGCTACTGCTGAGCATGAGGTCCTGGGTTCGATTCCCAGGTCGGGCAAAGTGTTATTAGGTTTTTCTACCTGGGATTCCTCAGTAGCAGCCCGGAGTCTAGATTTGTGCCCGGTTGATGGCAATAGGCTCGCCCCTATTACATAGGACTTATAAACATAACTGGCGAGATGTGGGTGTACTATAGGTATACCTCTGCTTATCCCTTTGGGAAAAAAAGGCGTGATGTTATGTTTATGTGTTACCGAAAATCCTTCCAGAAGTTACGACTCCAACGAACACAGTGATTGACATTATTCATCAATCCGAATTGTAATTTCAATTGAAATGTTTGGCTGTTTCAAAATCTTTGTGTACTGGAAACAATAACTACCATTAAATAGTTATTTAATTTCTGTACTTCCCAGAAACTGAAAAGTTTACAAAGCGTTTGAAACGTAGGCGTCGGAAAAACGTCTATAAATTGCAATGATGACGAAGACAAACTTAGAGACTCGTAGGTAGACATTTTCAAACCTTCCCATTTTCCAACAGATGTAATAAGCGTCATTAATGGGCAGGGTATGTATTGGTTTTTCTACTTTCCTCCACTGAGTGACCAGATTCCAACGCTTTTTTTTTGGATTGGCATTTCGCAGGTTAACCTAGGTGGTTGTCAGCTGCTTAACCGGAATTTCCTGTGGGTACCTCAATAAATTAAGGCCTCCAGCCAGGGAATAACACTTAAAAAATAAGTGACCACTCGTTAAGGGCAACCCCTTTAGGGTACGGACCTCGGCTTAGGCCATCACTGGGGGCGGACAGCAAAGGACAGGCTGGATCGGATTCAAAAATTCTGACGCCTCTACATCTTTGTCCCCGGTAAATATAGTTTGTTCCAAAATAAACTGATGAAAGTGTAAATAAACCTTCTTCAGGTTAAATTCTTACGTAATCACGCAATAAAGGGAATTAGTAACACATTCGTCTGTATTCAGAAGGTTCAACTTTATATCTCACAATTTTTTCCAACAATTATTGTTTGAATAACATTATTAAATTGTAATTGAAAAATCATGTAGACAATAATAATGAGGTTATAAAGTTAACCTCAATCGTCAAATTAAAAACGTCTTCAAGGTGATTTAAAATTAAATTTTTGGATTTATGTATTCAATTAATCAAATTAAAGCACTGTTGTAAGTGGCACTACAAATAGTTACCAGAGATACGTTTTCTGATCCATTTGTTTACATTTTTATCAGATACTTTTGGAACAGATTATACGTAGTTGCAGCATATCTTGGCAAACACAGACGGTTACATCGGCTTGATTTAATAGCCGGCGTATAAATCTATTCATCGCGGGCTAAACCTTTACACAAACATCACTAATGAACGCGGCGCACCCAGTAACTTAGTTAGGATCGCGGTAGCTGCTCACAATCCATTTTTTTCCAGTCTACGGAGTTGGGTATTGGTTAAACGCTGTTATTTTTGTGTTTTTATTATTGCGTTAGCGTATTTTCATGAAGTTGAAACTCGAAAAATGCTTCAGTGTGGTTACAAACATTTTGACAAAACAAAGAAACCGTTTGAAAATCAACGAACACGGAGATTTAAGTCTGCAACTCACCAATATTGAACTAGATTTGGCTAGATTTGGTAGAAAGTCAACAGGTTCATCCATCACATTGATTTTTTTATCTTTACTTTGCGATTTTAATGTTTTTTTTTTTCAAAAAGTAATTACCTACTTAAGTATTTTTAGGTAATTTGTATTAGTAATTATTAATTACACTTGATATTTACTGAATTTTATGTCTATTTATTTTGTCACATTTTAATGAGAAAATGATGCCAAGTTTACTCAACCAACCGCAGTTTTTAAATTGGTAAGTATTTTGTATCATATTTTGTATCAATAGGAAAAAACGAGAAATAGGATTTTTAAGTAATTTGCCTATGGGGGTCTGAGGTATCAGTTCATTTTGGAAAAGGGTCTCATGCCCAAAATAGTTTGGGAATCCCAGCTGTAGAGCTAAGTATTAATTGTAGTAATAGATTGATTTGCTGAAGTAGGCAATGATTTGTACAAACATTACTAATGAACGAGGCGCGCCCAGCGCCAGTAACTTTGTTACAATCGCGGAACCGCGCAAACTCCTTTTTTTTCCGACTACGGAGTTGGGTATCGGTTATTCTTAATTGCGCTGGCGTATTTTTTATAAATAGAGGATTATAGTGGAGTAAAGTTGATTTCTTGTCTTCTTTGCGGTAGCTCAGCAACATAGGTTATAGTTACGGAGCTTTCAGGCGCGGTTCTGTGCGGAGTTAGGCTGTGAGTTGCGGGGCGTGTTTGCCGAAATGACTTCAGAGTGGTTTTAAATATTAGTTATAGTGTAGTGAATGATTGGTTGAGTATCTAAAGACTTTAAATTCTAAAGTATTGCAAGCATCACTAATGAACGCGGTGCACCCAGTAACTTATTTACGATCGCGGTAGCTGCTCATAATCCATTTTTTTCCAGTCTACGGAGTTGCGTATTGGTTAAACGCTGTGATTTTTGTCATTGTTTTTTATTGCATTAGCGTATTTTAATGAAGTTTGCATGAAACTGTATTAGCTATCTGTAGTAACTATTAGTTGTGTTGTATTGTGTTAGTTTGTTATCGTGTATCTTTCTTTAAATACTTATGTTTTTGTTTTTTGGATATTGGCACACTGTTTTTAAGTGTTGTATATTCATGTAATTTGTTATCGTCCTTTTAATTGTGCTTTTGTGTGTTGTGTTATGTCTTTTGTGTACACTGAATAAAATTTTTATCTATCTATCTATCTAATACTTAGTTTGATTAGCTGAAATAGGCAGTGCTATATACAGACAACACTAATGAACGCGGAGCTCGTGGCTAAGTAATAACAGCCACACGGGTCGATCCATCAGGTTAAGGTTCGCTTGACGGGGTTGTCCGTGGATGGGTGACCATCTTTATATACCGAGACTCCTCCGTGCCTCGGAAAGCACGTTAAGCCGTTGGTCCCGGCTGTCATTCGTAGATCTTTGACAGTCGTTACGGGTCGTCAGAAGACCGAAAGTCTGACAACCAGTCTTACCAAGGGGTATCGTATTACCCAGTTACTGGGTTGTGGAGGTAAGATAGGCAGTCGCTCCATGTAAAATACTGGTATTCAGCTGCATCCGGTTAGACTGGAAGCCGACCCCAACATAGTTGGGAAAAGGCTCGGCAGATTGACTAATGAACGCGGCGTGCCTAGTTCCCAGTAACGCTGTTATTTTTAGTTGTGTTCGCGTATTTTTTTATGGAAAGTGGATTAATAACTACGCCTACGCGCGAGGGCAAATAAGGCAATGCACGAAACGTGGTCGCGAATTGTGGGACGTGTTTGCCGAAATGAAGCGAGGACCATACGTCAGCAGAGTGGCTAATTATTAATTAGTTGTAGTAAATGATATATTGATAAGCTAAAGTAGACAATGCTAAAACATCACTAATGAACGCAGCGCGACTAGCACCAGTTCATCACGCGTACAACCAATGTTTTACTTACATATATAAACTCACGTCTTCTTCCCACGGGGGTACGCAGAAACTACAGAACGCCACCCGCTATGATCCTTACATACTCCTTTTGCCTCGTTTACGTTCATACATCTGGTCATACACACACGCCGGTTGCGAGTACTACGCACCTGACCTTTCTGAAGAACATCACCAATAAGATCACTACATTTCTTCCTAGGGCGTCCCCTCCCGGCGTTTCCACTCAACCGTGTAAATACCTTTTGTTAGTCAACTTTCATTCATCCTCTCAACGTGACCAAACCATCTAAGCATATTAATTTTTTTTGCAGTTAAATAACATTTATTTATTTAGGCTTCGGAGTTGGGTATTGGTCAACGCTGTGGAGTTTATTATCGGAAATTGTATGAAGTGTGGATATTGTATCTACGAACAAACCACACTTGATCGAAAATAGTAAGTGGCTGGCATCAAATGGCCGTTTTGCGTGGATGTGACGCATATATTCTTATTTTCGTGTTTGTGTTCTTTCTTTGCGTCATGTTTATCGCAAATAAACGTATTTTACTTCTTTCTTTTTTCTTCTATCACATTACCACACACAATAAAACTTGATTTCCAATTACATTTCCAGTTCCTTCTGACGTCAAGTAATGAAGAAGAATAAGCAGAATCGAGAGTCTCAAAGGCTTTAGTAATGTTACATTTTTATGCTGATAACTTTGCTGATACATTTTCCCCAGAATCCTCAATCGATTCTTAACTAAGCCTTAACGTGATAATGACAACATGAAACTTAACGGCGACTCAAAATAAAGTTGCATTTAAAAATTCGGCCACTCCTCTTATTAATCCCATGAGAAGAACACACCAAACACAAGTAAGTACCTACTTATTGCAAAAACATCACAACGAGACCACAACTGCACCGTTGATATTATCACTGAATTGCTTTGTGCAGCCGAGTGTCCAATACATAATATGTGTGCGCTTGCTGTACATAGAGCGTAGTGTAATTAAGTACCTACATGAGGTAGGTATTTAAACAGTTTTTCACTGGCTACAGGCCTGTCGTTGTAATTCACTGACAAACGCATATAAAAGAGTCCGGTGGCGGATAGCGACGGCTGTGGAGACGACTTTGTTGTGTTTTTTTTTAGCTATGACATTTTTACTTTGACAAAATAGTTTTTTTTTTTGGGTCGGCAAACGTAGCTTAACCTGATCGGTAAACCCCAGCGGCTGTTATTACTTATCCATAAGTCTCTGTCACTTTACGACTAGCCGGAGGGCTACTTATAAGTCACACTTCAAAGATTAAGAGGTAAAACAAAGTTCGAGAAGTTTTAAGGAGTAGGAAGTAGCTTCAGGTCGGCTGCAGCTTCAGGTGGGTCTTGAGATGAGCACTAAGAAGCCAGGAAGTCAGGCATGCGGCTCGGGATGCTCGAAAACAGGAACGTGCAGCAGGATCTGCAGGCAGTAGCAGAGCAGAAACGAGGACGGGGCTGCAGCGTCTTACAACAAGCAGGAGTATAGCGTCGAGCGTCGGCAATATTCTTGTCCAGAGAAGGTAAAGTTTTAAAAGAGGAAGTTTCACAATTAGCGGAGCGGTATTAGAGGACCCCCCTAGACGCCAAGAACGTTTCAAATCATGCCAGGAAGTCCATGCATACAGTGGTGGAACAATCATGACGTGGGCGGCTATTTGGATCGGCGGAAGAACCGAACTGATTTGGATCAGAGACAATCTCAATGCACAGATTTACGCTGAAACGATTGTATCAGGTGTTGTCGTTCCTTTGTGGGCCCAATTTGGTGCTTTATTTTTGCATGATAATGCACGTCCACACTCTGCCAGAGTCGTTGCAAACACACTTTCCGCAGCTAATATCAACGTCCTACCATGGCCTGTTCAATCGCCCAACTTGAATTCCATTGAGCACGCATGGGATATGCTACAAAGAAGAGCTCTGACAAATATGCCGTACACACACCAGAAAATCTTTTTCGCCTGTTACAACGGACCTGGGCGGCTAATCCGCAACGTGATTTGGATGAACTCTTATTGAGTATGCCGGAATCGCTGCGATTGTGTTAAACGCGTTAACGGCGGAAATAAAAATCCAGCTTAAGCAAAAATCTTTATTGATGAAAAAGCAGAGAGTACTTCGTCGATCTACATACGAAAAAAATGAATTTAATCGATCTAAATAGACATTTTTATTTAATTTCAGTAGGGCAATAAAATATTTTTTTTTAAATACCAGACCCCTAGACACTTTTGATGTGTGTACATATAAAACATTATAAACATAATTCAAGTTACTTCATAATTGATTGTCAGCCAGAAACAATAAAGCGGCTTACAGTGAAGACCTGACCTTGTTATCACACTAGCTTTATAAGAGCTTTCAGTGAAGACCTGGCCTTATCACATTAGCGTTATAAAAGGTTACAGTAAAGACCTGGCCTTATCACACTAGCTTTATAAGAGGTTACAGTGAAAACCTGACCTTATCACAATAGCTTTATAAAAGGTTACAGTGAAGACCTGACCTTATCACTCTAGCTTTATAAGACGTTACAGTGAAGACTAGACCTTATCACTCTAGCTTTATAAAAGGTAACAGTGAAGACCTGACCTTATCACAATAGCTTTATAAAAGGTTACAGTGAAGACCTGACCATATGACAATAGCTTTATAAGAGGTTACAGTGAAGACGTGACCTTATAACACTAGCCTTATAAGAGGTTCGTTGACATTTCAGAATTTAGAAAAAGAAACCCGACAGATGACAATTGTTATGATGGATCTGTTATAAAAATGTTATAAGAGCTTTACAAAAATAAAGAAAATTAGTAACGTAAAATATAATTTTCAAAGGTATGCTTTTCAGTAGTAATGGTGTTCAAAAATGTGTACAATATTAGTCAAATGAGTGTCCTGTGATTTCACACCTGAAAACATAGGTTTAGGTACCGAATTATAACAAGAATTCTTGAGTACAACAGCACTTACCAATACCAGCAGCGGTGTAGTTTTTTTTTTTAAATATCTCAGCGTAGTGCTGAGATAGGAGCCTTTTTTGGCCTCGCACGGGTATTTATTATTAATTTTTTGTTATATTTGTCTTGTTGTTAGAAAAATATGTTAATTTTGTTAGTTTTTAATATTCCTATTTTACTTTTTGTATTTCCTGTGCGTGTCCCAAATAAAATATTTTTGTTTCATTCTTTTTCTATCACTTAGAAAGCTAAAAGAAGTGGTTTTTGTGTATCGAAATACCACATCCCTCAAATGCAATAATTATTACCTACTGTTAATTAATGCCATGGAATTTTGTTAAGGTTCATCAAAATACCAGGTGCTCCCCCTGCTGCCTTTGAATGAAATTGATGGAGAAAGATAAATTATTAAACATGTTTAGGTACATCACTATAAGCCCAAAACGATGGTGGTTGTCTCTCGCATTTTATAACTTTACTGAATTTCTCCAGATTGTATCAAATACGTATGAATGAATAAGTATTATTAATTAACTTGTACATGAAAGTGATGATACAACAACCGTATTATGGCTTATACTACAAACTCTAACACTTCTAAACACAGAAACTAGATGCTAGGCAATCATCACTAGATTGCAGAAAACAGCGAAAGAACACACATGAAGGAAAACAATGAAAACAATTAAAAATGAAATCTTAACAACCTCGACTCGACTCCACTGCCGTCGCTGTCCACCGGTCGCGCTCGTATCCTCGCGGGAGGTAATTATGCATGGGCGCTTTTTAGCGCGTCCACCAGCGAATAAAATATAAAACGCGCCACAACTAATGATTTCACGTACACTCCACGTTATATAGGTACTTCGCGTAATTGCACCGTTATATACTTTGTAGCAGGTATGGGTGAACTCGTTTATTATTATATGCTTTCCTGTGCTTTTTAATTATATTATTATGTTAGTAGGTTAATATTGTTACGGTTGATTAAATTATGTATTATGAGACGAGCCGAAAACGACAGAATTTTGTTGGCGAGTAGCAATAAGTATTGGTGTGTCAGTCATATAAGTTTCTCTGTGAAAAAATTACTGACGAAAATAAAACACTATTAGACATCAGTCTATCACGAAAAATAACTAGCCCTTTAAAACAAAATAAAAAAGAAAAAGCTTCGTTTTTCAAATAACTTATTACAGTGCCATCTGTACAAAAATGTGGGAACTACAGAGCTTCCTTTCTGAGTTCGTACAACTTCCGAGTTTTTCCGCTAAGCGCGGAGGGCGCTGCGATCGTTTTAAATGTGGGGAAAACTCGGCACTTTTCCCCGTCATTGTGTGGAAATGTTGTAGAGAATGGACGTTTTGCTTCCTTGAACACGAACGGGCTAGATATTAGACGTGAACTATGTATATTTACGAGAAAATAGCTAGACCAACTTTTATTTCAGGATTCCTTGAAAATTTTGGAAGTTATCTAATTATAGTACTTACATTGTTGTTAAATGCACTATGAACGTGCAGTTTCGTTATATGTAAGTCGACTTAGAATTTTTTGCAGGCCGAATGAAATAGTAGGTAACGGGTTAAGGGGGATGCGCCAAGGTAGCCCGCGAAATTCAAATTTTCTTACGATTTTTGCAATTTGCTGGTCAGTATTAAGTTATAGGTTGATTAAAATATGATTCGCGGCCGTAACAAATATGTATTTACAGAATTATAATCATTAAAGTCATCAACACAACTCTCTAAGACCAAGTAAACCCCAAGAATTACTGTTTCATGAAATCTTGACATTTGGGGATTATACTAACTTAACAAGTTTTATTACTGATTGTAATTATTATAATTCTGTAAATACATATTTGTTACGACCGCGAATCATATTTTCATCAACATACAACTTAACACTGACCAGCAAATTGCAAAAAACGTAAGAAAATTTGAATTTCGCGGGCTACCTTAGCGCTTCCCCTTAAGTAAACGAAATGATTTTGGTCTTTAAGTTTAGCTAAGTATAGTTTCTTGTATCTTTCAATGCGTATCATCACGGTGCAGTTAAGTAAGCGTAATAGGTATCCATGCAAACTAATTGGTCAAATATCAATGTCCCATAACCGTAACTCTATTAGTACCTACACCTACTGTATTTACTTCGTAGTTATGTGTGAGTAGCGTCATCATTAGATATGTAAATACACAAATGCTAATTAGTACAATCCGCAGCTGTAGTTACATTAGGTAGATTAATAGCTAACATATACATACATGTAGACATATACATATACATATACATATATGCAGGTATACATTACATAGATCATTCAACGAGTTTGCTGAAATGAGTACTTTGGAATTATAGAAACCTTACACCTGGTTTCTGAATTGAGAATTTGAAGTTGAGAATTTACTATGGTCAAACTATACTTTAGTATTAGGTACCCTTCAATGTAGCCCGCGAAATTCAAAATGTCTTACATTTTTTGCAAATAAATTATGATTTTCGCGAGCTTCACCCTATGTAATACCAAAGTAGACTTTGACAAGTTCTCAACATCAAATTGTCATTTCAGAAACCATCAATTGGTGATATGGCAATAAGTAATTAGAAGAGGTATGTATGAATAGTAAAAAAGGCTTAATAGGGTACCTAACATGATTGGTAAGAAGTAAAGTCAAATTATTCATTATCAGAGGAAATACTTAGGTACTAAAAATAGTAAGTAGGTAGATACCTGTTGACGTGCTTAGGTAAATAAATCCCTGTGGCTCATCTTGCAGGATTTCATCTGCTCATCACATGTCCAGACATCTTCGTATCTGAACTATTTCAAAGCCATCACTAATAATTATGGAGGATATCCTATTGGGTACTACCCCTAAGCGTTCCCACACATATTTGCGTAATAAAACTTACCATGGATCGACTTTCATTGTCAAATAAAAACAGTAGGTAGACAAACCGAAATAGTCAACATTCGACCATCAAAAGTATGCGAACTTTGACACCACAAAAACTGAAGCATCGCATTACGTTCTCTCAGACAGCTTGGCACCAATTTTTTGCATACATCTCTAAACCAACAACTTGGATAAATGTCTCAACATGTGACCAATAAATCTACAGTCCGGATATGGTCACACGACTCATACACATGGTCTGAATGACAGGAACACCGTGAACGCGTGGCGATGGCGATAAAAGAAATTCGGCCATTTTTTTGGGAGAAAAAACTATTTTTGAGAGAATTTGAATCTGAATATTGTGTTCATAATCACGTATCGTTTTGGTATTATTATACATACTGTTAAGCAGATTTTAACGGCGCTATGGTGACAGTACTGGTATGCTATACTTTACACAATACTTCGAAACACGAAACTGGTCGAGTTGTGTTTGCAGATGAATAATTGTAAGCGGTCGCTGGAGTGAAAATCCTACCTATTGAATAAGTAATTCAATAGGTAGGGTTTTCTTTCCTTTTGGTAGTAAGATTTTATTAATCTTTTTAATACAATAATTGCAAAGTATAGTTTTGTATAAATTAGAAGCATTTTTTCAATTTTGTAAATGTGAGTACCATGGAACTGTTTTATGTTATGATGTAGGTATGTTGACTTGAAAGAGTATGGCAGTTGAGAGTATGTCATGCTCACTTAAATGTCTCGCTGATGGTGGCGCGTGTGTTGGATCATTCGGTTCCTTACAAAATGGTTGAGCTGGATGGTGCTGATCCACGCGTCATGTTCGTGAACGGGCGCCGTCAGTGGAGACTGGTCATCTCTTAACTGCCAGGGCTTATTTTTAATCTTATATTTTGAATTGTTTTTAATTATTTATTTTTTACATTGTTCTCACATATAGAAGCAACAAGAACAATGTACCCAGGATTTTGTAATAATTTTGATTTAAAAGAGTGTCCATGGAGTTATTGCCCATTCTTCTCCATAGAGATCTACGTTTTGGAATGGGCGACTAGCTTCAATTTTCTGACTAACTGACTGACTCTTTAACCATTCAAAAGTGCCTGTAATTGGTTTAATTGAAAAAAATGCTTTGAGTTTGAGTGACGTCAGTCTCCTGACTCTACTTATTCGAACCCTATTCAAATCATATTGTCTTCTTGTTTTTGCATATATTGTACACAAACAAGGCAGACTAATTAACCCTACCAAAAAATTCGAATTACACACCACCCATTTAAAAACTTACACCGAAAAACGCGGGCAAACAAGCCAACCCCAACATGCCCGGGCCCATTAAATAAAACGATCACAAAACCTAACAGCTCTTCAAACAGTATCCGGGTGAAATTACTCCCGGGCCGGGTAAACAAAATCATCATTGTAACACGTGTAATTTCGCGTTCACCGGTCATTACTTTTGACCGGGTTCCCGGGTCGCCGGTTGAATAATTGAGCGGTGTGAGAGAGATGGACCTCCCGAAAATATGAAATGATCCTGCCGGCGCGGAACGGTTAACCCGTGATTTCAGGTGTTGCTGACAAATGGGACTCGTTGAGATGTCAAGGGTTGAGTCCAGTTCTGAGTTGGCGAGCAAATATGTTTTGTACGGGGTTTGTGACGCTGCGCAGTTCATAATGTGTGAACGATGACAGAGTTTGCCTCAAAATTTATGCATTTTTGCTGTTTTTACGTATAAGTAAATCTTCAATCCGATTCTCTTATGGTTATAATGCTGTGCTGCCTATATTCAATTTATACATTTCTCAACTCAAACTCAGAGGAGCTCGTGGCTAAGTAATAACAGCCGCACGGGTCGCTCCATCAGGTTAAGCTACGCTTGCCGGGGTTGGTTCGTGGATGGGTGACCATCTTTACATACCGAGACGCCTCTGTGCCTCGGAAAGCACGTTAAACCGTTGGTCCCGGCTGTCATTCGTGGATCTTTGACAGTCGTTACGGGTCGTCAGAAGTCCGAAAGTCTGACAACCAGTCTTACCAAGAGGTATCGTAGTGCCCAGGTACTGGGTTGTGGAGGTCAGATAGGCAGTCGCTCCATGTAAAATACTGGTATTCAGCTGCATCCGGTTAGACTGGAAGCCGACCCCAACATAGTTGGGAAAAGGCTAGGCAGATGATGACATTTCTCAACTCAACTTTTAAGTATTACGTATACGTGTTGACCCAACTTTTTATTCCTTAAGTAATCTACTATTACAAGGTGTAACACAACCTCTTAAGGGGTCATTGTACTCATCACTATGAACAACTTTTACTATGGGAGCAAACGTGAAACCGTGAAAAAAATATCAGATGTTCCCTACATTTTGGCGAGTCATGCGAACATAATGTAGGGAACAGCAGAATTTTTTTTTCGCGATTTCAGGTGTGGTCCCATAGTAAAAGTTGTTCATAATAATGAGTACAATGACCTCTTAAGAGGTTGTGCGTTATTTAAGTTACTCTTTGTGTACCTCTATGAGAAATAATGCGGTACTCAACTAGTCGATCTTTCTATGTTTTGGTTCTTTAACTTTTTTATTCATCTTAAACTTACACTTGGTCCCCTTTAAAATCTACCAACTCATTCTTTACTACAGTAGGTATCTATTTCGCAATCACTATCTCTTTTTTCACAAATCAAACTAGCCTACCTTACTCGTGAACATCAAAAAACTTAATCTCTCCAAATAAAAACGCGTGTCGACAGCACACGTCGAGTGTCCGACCGGGAAGTGAACCCGACACCCGACCGCGGCCCACCAACGTTTCTTCCTCCGCGCCAGATTGCGCTGGCCGCACTAAATTTATGGTTCCGGTCACCTTTTACTTTTACCGTAGACACGTGAACAAATATAGATGGGAGTAATTAAAACTTTTTGGTTGGGTGTCGTGAACAATGTGATGATTGGCGATCTTGAGGGATTAGGTTTGTGTAAAAACTTAATAGGGTGTCAAAAGTTGTTTTATGTGCAGTGATGGCAAGGTATTTGGGTTAGGAAGAAAAGGGATGAGCCTGCTTTATAAGTACCTACTTAAACTTACCTCTTCTAGGCGTTATACCTTGCCGAGACGCATTGAAGTCCTAATTTCGACTAAAAACAGGCTACGAAAGATGGCCTTAAAAGAAATAAATCCTGCAATTAAGAGCGTCATGAACAAGGATATAAACAACCTTAAAACTAAAATAAAATACTTTATCCAAATTTATAATGATAAAATATAGAACGAAAAACTGGCTAAAATTGATAATCCATCTACCGATATCTGGAGGATTGTTAAATCTCTGATTTACAAGCCTGCAGTAATTCCTCCGTTAAAGTGTAAAAATGGTCAATTAACTACGTCCCCTGCCGAGCAGTGCGAAGTGCTTGCTGATGCTCTTTATAATTTCTCGAATTTGTGAGAGAAAACAAGGCAATTTTTAAAGTGTTTAGATTGTTACATTTCGTTTGTCTCTGATAATATCTGATGTAATGTTTTAACCTCAAAATAATCTCTGTTTAACTATGGAAATGTACCAATGACCAATTATACTGCTATTTTGATACTACGTTAATTATGTCTGACATCATATTAACAAAAAATATAAACCCCTTTACGATTTCCACGACATTAAATACATTTCATTCATTTCGAAAACCCATACAAACATATCCTCGCATACCCCTTTCTATATTATCATCAGATGCCTATCTGAGACGAGTCATTGTGCGTAGACGCTCATAATATTTGACGTATGCGCGTAATGAAGTGGAGTGTGTATTTATTAAGTTAATTAAACCGTTCTTGAAGCCCGGGGCGGGGGTCCGGACTGAGAGTACCTATCTATCTGTGTATGATAAGATTTTGGCTCAGATTAGACCGGGTGGAAGGTATTTGGTATGTTGAGTTGGAGAATGTTCTCTGTATGAGTAAGAATTATATGTTAGCGTGTTTTCAAGGTAAAGGGTTTGATCCTTAAGTTTTGCCACATTTTTGTTAGTGAAAATTATGAGTATACTAGCTTTTGCTCACGGCTTCGCCGGTGTTGAGAGTGGAAATCATTCCACGGGAACGTACTACCGGGATAAAAACTATTTTATGTCCGAATCCACATCATGGATTACCTGTGTGCCAAATTTCTTTGAAATCCGTTCTGCCGTTAAGACATGAAAAGGTAACGGACAGACAGAGTTACTTTCATATTTTATAATATAGATAGTACGGGTTAGTTTGGATGGATTAGTGTTATAGAAAAATATGAATTGGAAGTTTCATTGGCGTTGTGTCTAGCAAGGAATTTCTAACAAGAAAGGTGATCTTACGGGGTCCCATATTCAATATTTTTCTTTTCCTTGAATTTTCCTTAAACCAGTGGAATAAGTTTACTATCTTATGTCA
Organism: Fissipunctia ypsillon; assembly: GCA_947568875.1. Lineage (NCBI taxonomy): Eukaryota > Metazoa > Arthropoda > Insecta > Lepidoptera > Noctuidae > Fissipunctia > Fissipunctia ypsillon. Next base: position 15,149,194 of record OX387660.1, on the reverse strand, counting down.
GAGCCGATTTGAAAATAGCTAGAAAAAGAGAGAGTGCGCAGGAGCTCCACGACCTGATCCTAACATCGCCCGTTTACTACCGGACTACCAGACGTACTGCAGGGTACCATCCGCACTTATTTAATATCCCGACCAGTCGTACTAAGCGCTTCTCCTCCACATTTATTATGCGCACAGCCAAAGTGTGGAACTCTCTGCCAGCGTCTATGTTCCCTTCCACATATAACCTCATCCATCGCTTTTCATCAGGCGTGATCGAGGTCAAGAGCAGGCCCATTCAGCGATAAAAAAAGCTAGGCGATTGATAATGATACCGAGTCTGAAAGCATAATTTAAAATCTTCGTAACCAAAACATCCACAATCTTTAGATATTATTTCAATACACTTACCTACTTTCATGAATTCCTCATTCCTTCCCAAACATAAAGACAAATATTTATCAATAAATCTTCTTAAGTTAAGCGTACTCATACGAGTCTTAATTTTAATAACGTAAAGCAATAATGAGACATTATTAGGAGAGAGACTCATATTTAACTTTTGAAGAATCGACTGTTGTCTAATGAAGCAGGGGAAAACAATTCATTAGTCAAATAATATGCAGGTATTATGTGTGCGTGTATGTTTGTAAGGATATGTGATGTAGGAAATTTGTTAGGATTATTATGTATTGTCTGAGAAATCATCAAGGTGATTTGGTGGACACAAGGACCCATTAATTGAAAAAGAAGGTTAAGACAGATATGAAAAGCAAAGGATCGGGTGTTAGGCGAAACTTCTTGATTTTACACATAACATCACGCCTTGTCTCCCCGAAGGGTTGGGCAGAGGTGTACCTATAGTACACTCACATTTCGCCAGTTATGTTTAAGTCCCATGTAATAGTGGGCGAGCCTATTGCTATCAACCGGGCACAAATCCAGACTCCGGGCTGCTACTGAGAAATTCCAGATAGAAAAACCTAATAACACTTTGCCCGACCTAGGAATCGAACCCAGGACCCCATGCACTTCTTGATTTTGTTTAAAGTTAATAAATTATTTATTTTATTTATTATTTATTTTACTATTTATTTACACACAATAAAACATTATTAAAACAGTTAGGACATTATGAGCATTGAGTACAAAGGTAAGTACTGCTTATTTCTTAAGAAATTTCTTCCAGCAGACCTGCGAAAGGAGAAATCAAAAAGAAATGTAGACAATAGTGTGCGAGAACAAGAAGAGAAGAATATGATTAGTGACGTTTTGTACTAAAATATTAAATATACCTACACATATACTATAAAGCAAAAAATAATAAATACTTAAATATGATATACACCTATATATATATATAAATTATCACAGTTGAGAGGAGAGGTAATGCTCTTTTACTAGATATTTGAATTGCGAAATAGATTTCAAAACTCTAATGCTAGGCGGAAGTGAGTTCCACAATCTTACAGCATGGACAGAAAAGGAATAATAATAGTAGCTAGTTTTATGAGGATGGGATTTAAGGAGGGATCTGAGGTGTGATCCACGGTGCGTCGCTAGGGCGAGCGTAAGAAAATCGCTCACGTAGATAGGAAAGATAAAATGGGTTGTGTAAGATGTTGAAGAGGAGACATAAAATTCGAGTGTTCCTGCGAAGGCGGATTAGGAGCCACTTGAGTTCCTTGCGAAGGTGAGAAACATGGTCATACTTTCGCAGACCGAAAACAAAGCGAATGCACAATTTTTGCGAGCGCTCAAGCTTGTTTAATAGCTCCTCAGTAGCATCCAGGTAGCAGGCGTCGGCATAATCTATAATCGGCTGAATAAGTGTTTGTGCTAAAGAAATTTTAGTCTTCAAGGGCACTAGGGGACTTTGAAGGCATTTCAGCGAATGAAAAGAGAAATGTACCTTTCTACTGACCTCATTGACCTGAGCACGCCACGAAAGATTGGAGTCAATAATAACACCCAAATCTTTGGCAGTTTCGGTATAGTCATTGGGAACACCATCGAGATATAAAGGCATCAGAAATGCAATATCAGCCGCATTGCGAACGAATCTGCTGCCTATGATCATGGCTTGGGATTTAGTTGGGTTAACTTTTAAACCAAAAGACTGAGCCCAAGCGCTGATACAAGCCAGGTCACGATTCATAGCAGCAATTGCACATACTTACTACATATCCACACTTATTGTTTTAAGACACTTCATTATTCGATTTTAATATACTGGAGATAGGTACTGTTGTCTTACTTTTGTACGAATTTACCAAACATGAAAATAAACAGTTTTTGGTTCAACGTCATAATGCAATAAGCACAGAATCAATACTAAATAAGTAGCTACAGCTCCAACTGAACACAAAACACTTAATACCCAATACGTATCTCAAACTTAATCACAATAATATCTCTCTAGAGATCCATCTCAATTCGAAACACGGTGCAGAGCCCTAAAACATAGATCACTCGAAGACAACCGAAGCCTCCTCAGTAATGAAGACAGCACTCCTACAAACTATAATACGCCATCTAAATGCACCGTCGACAGGCATAAACAATTGAAATAATTATCAGGATAAGCCCGCCGGATCAGGGAAAGCCCTCGAGAATCTCAACCCTTCTTGGAATCTCCTGACAGCGTCTTATGCAAATTCACAAACTTGCCAACCCTAACGAGCAATCACAGAAGTATTATGACCCACCACTCAAAACTCAACCCTGACTCCTATTGTTATAGTTGCATTTTCATTGCAGGTGTAGTGATTTCTGATCTTTTTGATAGGTACGATGGTAATAGCCGCTCAATTGGCTCTCCTCTATGATATGCTAACTTATGTTTTGTTTGGACTCTTGTAATGATAACAACTGGCACTGAAAATGTTTTGAACTTTGGCAAACATCTGCCTGATGTACTGAATGAGGGGAATATTTGAATGTGATGAATACTTATCTATTCTCCTCTAAGAATATACTTACTTGTCAATAATAATAGTATAGTCATCACGTCAAAACTTTTCCGTTTTTTAATTTTAATGTATTTATTATAACATTAATTGAGTCTCAAAAAATCGCAAAGAATGTGCGCAATGTCGATGGTTATGGAACTATGGAGAAGTGTCTTGACGTTTTGTGAACATGCGTGATTCATGTTCGCGCATTTGAAGTCCACCACGCACAGGATGGATGGAAAGCAGCACATGGGGTATTTTTGCTCCGTTGGTGTAATTGCTGTATGGCGTACCAGTGCACGGGAGGATAAATAAATAAATAAATAGTTTAGTAAATTAAATGATTGGCACTACCTACACATGGTATAAATTCGAAACTGACGCATCAAAATTTCATACTAAAAAAAAAAAACATTTTGCTCTATTTGATGGATCTCATTTCCGTTGGAAACGTATCATAAGTTAGGTATCATAAAAGAAACGCCAATGTTTCTGCACAAAGTATCTTGCAATACCTACCTACCAAAAACCAAATAACATTAACAGAATCAACAAACATCTTAACAAAACTTAAAAGAACCGACTAACACATTAAAACCCAATAAAAACACTTCGCCTCTAAGAACTAACGAATCAAATGTTTATTTTTCCGTCTAGTTCCTTTAATAAAATCCTCCTTACCCGAAGTTGCTTCGTGTTTACTCGGTAAACATCGGCGTAAACAAAATTTAGTGATATGTGAGCCATTGGAGCGGCTGTAAAGTGTGGTCGAATGAATATACAACGTATAAATGTGAAAGTTCGTGAATGTTCATAGTAACGTGATACAAATGATGAGAGATTGACGGATGAGGGATTTTTTCGAGTAACTTTTGGGTAGGTGGTCAATCAACTCAGGCTATCGCAGTCCACTGCTGGACATAGGCCCCCATAGGTCTCCCAGTCTGCGCCACAACACCCTGTCCTCCGCCTTCCACATCCATTCTGTCCCAGCCACCTTCTTAAGGTCGTCGGTCCATCTAGCTGGGGGGCGTCCCACACTACGCTAGCCGATACGTGGTCTCCACTCCAGGACTCGTCTGCTCCACCGGCCATCGGTCCTTCGACAAACATGGCCAGCCCACTGCCACTTCAGTTTGCTTACTTTGCAGGCTATGTCGGTTACTCCGGTTCTGTACCGGATAACCCTTAGGGTTCTCACACAAAACTGCGATGCAACGCGAATTCGGAGTTTTGTGCGGGAGCCCTTGACCTGCTGAATTCGCTGAAGCCAAAAAGTGTCCCTGGGTTAAACAGGTTAAGATAAAAATAGACGAAATACCTTCAGAGAAAAGCACAAAAACGTCGAAAATTATTGTTAGGTACTTATTTGTCTGTTCAAGTTCTTACAGTACAGTACAGTACAGTACACAATTCTTGTAAGAAAATAAATCACCAAATTTGGTGTTAAAATTGGTCCAATCCTCCGAATATAAACGCTTCATCTGAACGTACAGTAGCCTACTTAAAGTAGGATGTGGTCACATCAAAAAGAGATCTGTTCCGTCTTGGAGGGCGGGTCGGAGGGTCCGAGGTTACGAAATTATTCCCGAATCAAAGGCCGTGGTAGGCCAGCTATAACAATAATTGTTTGGACCTCAGAGAATTCGTTGAGAAAACGCCGACAAATATCTAATTGGAATTTCTAATTAGAGTTGCGAAACGCGCCCTAATTAGTTTTCAATTGGGGTGGGTGGTGATCAAAAAGGTCGATGTGTTGTTTGAAATCTAACCGGCTTTGGCTGGGTATTAGAAATACTTGATGTTTGATTACAACAGTAGCTTGAATGTATCTAATTTGATGTTTCCATTTGAATACTTGATTCTAATCAGAAAACAGCAATTTTTAAAATTTTTGTCTGTCTGTCTGTGTGTCTGTCTGTCCGTTTGTTCCGGCTAATCTCCGAAACGGCTGGACCGATTTTGACGAAACTTCCACTGGCAAATAGCTGATGTAACGGCAGGTAACTTAGGCTAGTTTTATTTTAGAATAATAATTAGGGTTCCGCGCAAAAAAATTAAAACCCATGAAATTTTTAACAAAAAGTCGGATTTGAAAAATTATTTTTGCATTTGGTAACTCAATTCTTGAATATAGTTATAGGCTATTTAACATCACGCTAAGACACTTAGGAGTCGAGCAAAAAGAAAAAGTCAGAAAGAACACTAAGTGAAAACGAAGTAATAGCGCGGGCGGGCGATTCAACGCGACGGTTGGCGACGGGTCGGGGAACGAGGAAGTTTTATTAAAATGTGGCTGTTATTTTAGTATATTGTGTATCTTACGACATCCACGCGAACGAAGTCGCGGGGCACAGCTAGTCGTTACTATGTCTTTTGATGGAAATTAACTGCTTCAAACACTTTTGTTACTCTTTTAGCTCAGTTTTGTTCCCCAATACCGACAAAACACATCAAAACGAAGAAAAAGATTCACAACCACCTGACGTCCTCCAAAATTAGCCATAGAACACGCGAAACAAGAGGGAACAATCCCTCTGACCCTTTCACATAAATTGCAAGTGCGATTTCTATTTAAACACACGGAGGGCATTAGGGTTCCTCTGGCATGTCAGAGGGACGCTTGACCGTACGGGCCCCGCTGGAAGAAAGGGCTCATTTTCATTAGCAACCAAGCGTCCTACGTAGATTTATATAGAATGCAAATTAACGAGGTGCTCAAAGTATTTTTTTTGAAGGTGGTTTGTTTTGTGGGAGCTGGATTAGAATAATTATTTTTGTAGTAGCTTTTGATTGCATTATATATTTAAGTGTCGCTTGTATAATTTAACGTAATGCAAAATTAATTCAATAACATCGACCTTTACGACATGTCATTGTCACCTACTATTATCCAATTAAACAAAAGGTGGCGTGGCGGCGTATCGAAGGGCCAGAAACTCTCCAAGACCGCAAAAATCAGTTTTTTTAAGTGGAACCTCATGGTAAAGGTTTCATTTGTAAAAAACATGTTGTTAAGTAGCTCCATAATGAATTGAAGTTTTCTTATAAGAATACAAATTCCAATTTACTGCTAGCGCCGTACCTAAAAGTGATTGTTTGGATATAAATGATTAAGTTAAATTAACTTGTTCTGGTTAGAAATTGCAGTAAAGAGTTGTAAGCCTTTTTGATACTATTTCCATTCTGAAGAAATATATCTAAATACCTGAACCACTTCTCATTGTAATACCAACTAATTACTTCAACTTTGAGCACCATTGCCCTCGCTAACGAGCGGGCAGCGCGGCCGGCGACCCTTCGTTTGAAGCCGGGCAGCACTTTTTGTGTGCACCTACATTCCTAGCAAGGAACTCGACGCACGCTGCAAAGGAGACGATCGCTGAAATATGTGAACGCTTGGCCTTAGATGCCTTTCTGTCTGACAGGTAGTTAGATGAAAGGGCTGTGTGATTAAATTTTATAGGAATATTTGATTGTGATTGTGACGCGGCTTAGGTTGTGTGAAGGTCTGAACTTGTTTGCGGGGCAAATATGGCAAGAGAACGCTCAAGACAGTGAGGTTTGGAAGAAGGGAGGCTATCACAAAAAAAAGTTGTTTTGTGGATGATTTGATTTACGGCCGAACCCTATATTATATATCCATATAATATTTTCATTTTTCATTGACAGTAGGTATAATTCTATCTGTCCTTATGTCAGGCTGGCAAGATTCCATAATATCATACAGATTATTAGGACGTTAAAACCATAGATAGATAGGTTTTTCTGTCTCCAGTATGCCAAAACTGGTGATAGATAGGTTATTGGCTTCAGCCGTTAGAATATCAGCTGATATCTCTCAGTTCAAAACTGCATAAGATATTGTGTCTTGGGTTATTGCTGAGCATAAGGTCCTGGGTTCGATTCCCAGGTCGGAAAGTGTAATTGGGTTTTTATATCCGAAATTTCTCAGTAGCAGCCCGGAGTCTGGATTTGTGCCCGGTTATTGGCAATAATCTCGCTCCCTATTACATGGGACTTAAACATAACTGGCGAAATGTGGGTGTACTATAGTACACACGTTGGACAGTTGGAAAGAGGTGCACCTATAGGTGCACCTCTGTCCAACCCTTCGGGGAAACAAGGCGTGATGTTATGTTATGTATGTTACCTAGACTGTGACTATTCACAGTCCGTTAGTTAAAAACATGTAGTTCTGTGTACTTTTGTAGAACTAGTAAGATAATCAAAAACCGACTTTGAATGGGCAAACACATTGAGTCATGCTTATAAGAATACATATTAAAAGCTCAACTATTTGACTGTGATTTCTTGTTCGAATCATATTAACTACCGGCAATTAAAGTAAAAAAAAAACACTATGTACAGCAGCGGTCAAAACTCCAGCGCCAGTATTACAAAACTATCGCATCGTTACTCGTCGCTCTTGAGACCTTCTATTTAGGCATTTGACATACACATACACACCCGTATATTGCACTCTTTCATCACGAACCAAACAGAAAAAGCGCGGTATACGGTCATCATCATAGGCTTATTGCGGCACGCAGTTTTTTTACCCAACTACGGCGAAGCCAAAAGGAAGGGTGATTTTGGCAGCCTATGAATGTATGTTTGTATGTTCCACCGTAGCGCCTAAACTACTGAATCGATTTTAATGAATGAGGTTTCAATAGATTTTTAATAATGGCCCGGGTAACATAGGCTATATAAATTTTAACAAAATTTTATATGACGGAATTTAAACCTATGATTCCTAACCTCGAAAAAATTAAACTAAGATAATCATCACGTGTTTGGCATCAAAAGAAAGGTCTTGGCGAGCACATTACTAATATGTATATACGAGTATATCATATTGAAGTCAAAATATATGTTTAAAATGCGGTCGTACAGTTCGCGCGGTTCAATCGTTTCAGTTATTTACTCGTTAAAATGCGACGATGTAGATATTGCACAGCTTAGTGTATATGCCCGTTCAGGAAACAGAAAAGTATTAAATAAAAAATAAATTATAAAAACTATTTCTATAAATTTCTGGATTTCTATTTCAATTATTTTCTTGTTTCGTCCTTTTTAGACCCCTTTTTTTACGTAGTTGGGTTATAGTTTTTTAAATTTTAGTTTTTTCTGATTATGCTAATGAGAAAATGACATCGAATATTTTAAACTAGTCACATAAAAGTTGAGGGTAGATTTCAAACAAAATCAATTTTCTGACTGTAGTTAGAATGGTATGACGTTGTTGGTTGGTGAACTTAGTTACGAGCGTTTGTGTTATAGATATTAGAGGTGTTGAGTTTGAAGATTTTTATTGAAAATGTAAGCAAATATAAATATTGAAGCCAGGGCGAACATTGTAGCCTTGCATAACAATGGGTGTAATATATCTGAAATATTCAATGAAACCAGATTTTGTGTAAGTTATTTTGTTGTTTTGGTTTTATTTGTCCTCATATGTGTCGCTTCAAAATGTGTAATGAGGATTTCTTTTTTTTCAGAGAGATACAGTGAGACGTTGGGTGAGGAGATTTGAGGAAGAGGGGAGTCTTAAGAGCCGTGTAAGAAATGGTAGACTGCCACTTATTTAACCAGTCTCAGTGACGCTTTATGGTTGGTGAATATGAAACGAATGGTTTCATACCTACTGTTCGCAACGTTTATCCAGTGCATGAAATTGGTAAATTTTATTTGGTTCAAGATAATTGTCCGATACATCGTGCCAGTATTGTTCGTGAATGGTTTAGTGAACATTCGGATGTTAAAGTTATTCCGTGGCCAGCGCGATCTCCTGATTTAAATCCTATAGAAAATGTATGGGGTTTAATGGTGCAAAGATGGGAAACGCGAGACGAAAGATGTGTCGAACAGCTGAAGTCCCATTGCATGGAGTTGTGGGATAGTTTACGTGGCACAAATATTTGCAGTAATATTGTGGCCTCCATGCGTCGATGTCTTCCTGACTGCATTGATAATAACCGAGGTCACACTAAATATTAATAAATAAATCTAATATTAAATGTTATCAAGGGAAATCAGGGGATATATCTACTGGCCATAATAGTAATAAGCTACTGATCGTAAGATTCTAAGATTGAGGTTTAGTTTCAATCTTCTTTTCCTTGAGAAAATTAATAAATTAAGCTATAACCTCAATAAACCAAAAACATCCCATTTTAGTAGCAACCAAAAATGATTTACGAACAAATTTGGTATTTTATTTATTTCAAAGTTTGGAATATGTTTATGTTTTAAAGGTTGTTAATAACATCAATGTTCCTATGAAAAATAGTGTTTTTTTTTTAAATTAAATTGCCTATTATACTTTATTTTTATCCTCTATACCCTATTGGCATTGTATTAAACTCAATAAATAATTGAACTCTCTCTCTCTCTCTCTCCATCGCCGCTTATAATTTTCACTTCGAATTTTAGTATTGCTTTTAAATAGGCGTGTGGTCGATAATTTATTAAGAAAAAAACAAGTATATAAGTAGGTAGTTGTAGGTATCTTTATTTAGTGTTTCTGTTTTATTTAGTCTTTTGTAGTTATTCTGTGTGCGCGTTACTGTTTGCATTAAAACATCACACACATAGAGATAGGCGCAGATCTGACGTGCAGGCCAAAATGATCCTTCGGGTGGCAGTCCACTTAAGACCGTTGATTGTACATTTGCTGTCCGCATCATCAGCTCATGGACATCTGCTGAAAGGTGTTTTGTGAAAATTACAAAGATTTACGAACACGACTAAGTTTTGCGCTCATATCTAAGTAGGCAGAACCGATACATTTTACCTGTGTAGCAGCTTTCAATGAAACACCTACAAAGGAAAAACTTACTAACCTTTCAGGAAACAATTTATTATTTAATTTCCACATACGTACATGTACAAAGTACTGAACACGTCCAAACCATTATCCCTTACGAGTGAGCCCGACTTTTGTTTTAAAATGTAGAAAATTAAAGTTTCTTTTTTCGTTGGAACAATTCTAAACTCGGCAACAACTTGTATTTTAGCGGGCCACCCTCACATGTTTTTGGAAGTTTAAAAAGTTCGTACAGCGGACTTTAAAACGGCGATTCATTTCACTTTAGCCCCACAATACGGAGGAATATTTTAATTGGTCCTGCGATACGGAATACCTACCGGCGCGCGAGTCGTAAAAGAGATGTAAAATATTATATTTTACAACGTCGCTCGGTGGGGCCGTTCTAAGAAATCATAAATGTGAATTAATTATGTATAAAACTGCAGGCTATTGTTGTAGTGACTAACGTCATAGTGAGAGAATCTGGTGGAGATCTGGTTCTGAAAATAAAAATATCTAATTAGTTAGGGTTCCGTGCCCCAAAAGGAAAAATCGGAACCCTTATAGGATCACACGTGTGTCTGTCTGTCTGTCCGCATGTCACAGACAATTTGCTCCAAATGTAATGGACCGATTAAGTTGAAATTTGGTACACGTATGAATTTCGGTGACCCAAACACAGACGTGTAATGTAAAGAAAGGAATTTTGAATATGGGGGTCACTTTTGAGGGCACATAATAAAATTTTAAAATAAAGTTGTGTAAACTTTACCGTGTGACATATACAATGAAAGGGCTTACTATGAGGGTCTCTGGTAGATTTTATATAATTTTAAAATAAATGATTTTATAGTTATATAATAACAACTGTCAACACGCATGGTCCAACTGTCAAAAGGCCCGACGTCCGAACCTGAATTGAATTTTGATAAAAATAAATTGAGAAAGTAGTTCAATACCTACTTAGAGAAGTTAAAGACAGGACAACCTATAAGAAGTCTTTGATTTTAAAATAACATGGTAAATATCTCAATATTATGCGTACAAACTTATATCTGCAGGTTGGAATAATGTACCTATGGGTGAAAATGTTTTCCAACTCAATGTTAAGTTTGTTCTTGGGATAATTCTTTCTCTTCTTTCTTCATCCCAACTACGGAACACTTCATTGTGCGTGGTCCGACACGCACTTAGCCGGTTTTTTAAACATAATTTCCTCGTCTATTTTAGCCTTGTGAGCAACCTCCTACTATCAACCATTTAATTTGTGGCAATAACGTGAGATTATTTAGTCTTTTACGGTACAAGCGTCAAAGATCACAATAAGGTCAGTTCTCAGCTTTCCAGGATCAGATGTAACACACTAATTCAAACTACAATCTATCTCTGCACCTAAATTCTACTAACCTGTGGACCTGTGGTTATTTGAACACTCAAAATAATCAAAGCAATGGCAGTACGCATCGCCGCCACCGCTTTGTCGGTGAGCGCTTATTCTGAATGGTCTACACTAACGGCTTGGGATCTAGATATGTTCATTAGTGATGATAGGCTAACTGTATTATGAACCTTCAATCAGTTTACTTGGCAATGATAGTGTGGGTATATGCACTTAAGGTGAAAGCGCCAGGTAGCCCGCGAAATTCAAATTTTCTTACGTTTTTTGCAATTTGCAGGTCAGCATTAGGTTGTATGTTGATTAAAATATTATTCGCGACCATAATAAATATGTATTTACACAACTATCATTAAAGTTCTCAATACAACTCTCTAAGACCAAGTAATTCTATTGAATGACTATTTCATGAAATATTAACATTTCAGGATTATGCAATTAAGGAAATGTATTACCGATTCTAATGATTATAATTCTGTAAATAGGTACATATTTGTTATGCTCGAGAATCATACTTTAATTAACATACGCCCAGACACTGAGCTGCAAATTGCAAAAATCGTAAGAGAATTTGAATTTCGCGGGCTACCTTGGCGCTTCCCCCTTTACTTAAAAGAGGTTTTAAAAATAATATGTCTTTAGTGTCGTCAAAGCTTTTCATATAACGGTTGAAGCTGGATTTTATTAAACCTTTTACTTTGTGTTGCTGTTGACCCATTTCATAAACTTTGTGTATATTATTGGCTGTGACGACAGTCGTAGAATGATTTATTTGCAATAACATGAGTGAGTTCAAATAAAAATAACATGACAATTACAATGTTGTTAGGATTCCGAACTCTATCTACTTATTAAATATTCGTAAGACAGCGTTTCAAAAAACGAAAATCGGCTGTCACTACTATTAAGTTTTCTTCAGTTCTTGTTATTTGTCAGTCTCAAAGGAGTGTAAGAAAAAAATAACGTACTCCTACCATTCTTTCTTGGCCACACAAAGTGTACATACATACATGTGGCGTGATTAATCAGACTGTGCGTTTAGGCGCGGCTGCAGGCACGGTAATTAGATTTAAGAACAACTGGGCGGCGTCAGCGGGAGAATGGCCTGCATTAATTTGAGCTTCTCTAACGAGGGCGACGGACGCTACAGACTGGGTAGGACCTTGGAACAAAAGTGCGGTGGAGACGGTGTTGTTTGCAAAAATAAGTTGATTTTTTGGAATGAAGTTCCTTAGTTCCTCTGCTCAGTATTCTACTCTGTTACAAGTGTCGTGATGGTCAAAATGCTACATTTTTTTCGGTCTTACTCTCATTTGCCAAGTGTGCAAAAGCGAAAGGAACTTCGTTGCAACCGGGGGGCCTACTCCGAAGCGTAAATCCGAAGTACCGGCCGAATGTTCGGATGTTTTCTACTACACTTTTTTCTATTTCGTTCGGTCGGTTCGGATCCAATCAAACGTCAAAATGAAGTTCGGTTAGATCCGAAAATTTAACCATTTATTATAAAACTCGATGTGTCATATTCCTGGCCTCGTGCTACTTACGAGTATAATAATATCATGAACTATTCGCATCTAGTTCTTGGTGCATTTTTATTTACTTTCCATTAATATTACAATTAAAAATAAGTATTGTACTACAAAGAGAATCAATAATAACTACGATACCTAATTTTTTTTCTTATTTTTTTACATACAATAATCTAAACATTAATGACATCATCCGTCGGGCTCTTGTCACCGGGGGGTGACAAGAGCCCGACTTGGGTGCCAGTTAGTTTAGAACTCAATGGCATGGCACGCGACGTTGGGAAGAGGCCAGACGGAATGACCATAATGCCTTGAAAGTTGGGTAGGCCTTTGGTGTGGAACCTGTGTCGACACCCTCGCGTCATCTCATCTTCCTAGCACGGCGGGCTGTGCTGGGGCGGCTGCTGCTGGTGCAGAAAACCTCAAATGGCACAAATATATCCTATACCTTATTGGGAGCTATATGTTTGAGCCGTTTGGGGTTTAAAACTTGCCGTGGGGTCCGAGTGCTCATCAAGTGTTTCGGGACTTCACCAAACGGCTGGTCGACTCATTTCGTGCCTAGAGGGCTGGCCAATTTTAAGGACATTACCATCCAACGTGGCAACGCTGCCAGCCTTTTGGGCACGTTTCCCACTGACACGATGCGGTCGAATTTTTTGATGCCCAATTCTCCCTTTATTTTTTCTTTATATACTTGTACAATATTTTAGTGTTATATTGTATTTATGATTTGCGTATAATACAATAAATAAAGTCAATGGAATAAAACAAAATATCGATACTTACATCCTACCAACTATTTAAAAAGAGATCACCATTAAAAACAACTCAACACCTTTTTTGTTTAGGTCCAATTCCCAAAATGTCCAACGGTTTCAAAATGTACATTTCCCATAATGTCCAATTCTCAAAATATCCAATTCCCGAAATGTATTTAGCTCACAACAATTTCTCAAACAAATTCTCAATTCAAACGCATAATTCTACTTGTCTCATCGGCGGCTTGCGTCGTCCGTAGTCAAGCTATGTCCGGCTTAGCATTGTGCTACGCGTCCACTACGCTGTGTTTATTGCAATTTGGCCGTTAAATAAAAGAACAACTCAGTACCAACTTTCCTCACACAACAAAGTTCAAAATTCATACACAATAACGCAACCTACGCGTATCTACATTACGGAGATCTACGTCGTCCATAGTCAAGCTGTGTCCCGCATAGTATGCTACGCGTCCACTACGCTGTGTTTATTGCAATGTGGCCGTTAAATAAAAGAACAACTCAGTACCAACTTTCCTCACACAACAAAATTCTTAATTCAAACGCATGTAGGCGTCTCTACGGAGGTCTGCGTCGTCCATAGTCAAGCTGTGTCCGGCGTAGTGTGCTGCGCGTCCACTACGCTATGTTTATTGCAATCTGGCGGTTAAATGCCCGTCTGCTTAGTCCGCTTATACCGCCCTTTTGTTACACCGGATTGCAGCCCCCGTATATTTATGTTATTTCCTTTTAAAATGCTCAAATTAAAAGTATAGGTATGGGTGTTTTTATTGTCTGGCAAATAGGGTGTAGGGTTTTTTAGGCAGTAATTTTAATTTATTGGATTAAATTATCTTATTAATTAGGATTCGTGATTTATTATTGTAGGTACCTATAAATATTTTTATGTTACCATTAAATATCGGTATGGGAGTATCTTATTAAGAGCGGCCAACTCGCCATACTTTCCATACAAATGCTCGTACGTGACTAATGGGGGTGTAACGCATCTTTCTGTGAAATTTTTGAAGTAATAGTTATCTTGTGCACTATATCTAAGTTTCTATGAAAGCAAAAATTATATATTTGGAGAAACAAATTCAGTTTAAGCCTCCAAAAATCTGTTTTTTTTTGCACCAATTTTTCCTGAACTTTGGTCGCTCATAAAGTACTCATAAATTGTAAAAGTAAAAAAAAAAATGTTCATAGAAACCTTGCACATGTAATGGAGATTTTACAAACTTGTAAGGCTCACTCAAAAACACGTATTTCCTGGAACAAGTTTTATGAAATTTCCGCACAGTATTTTTCGTTCCATGTTGTTACTTGCTTGTTAGTAGTTCTCACTTGCGTTGATGATAGACGGTCCAGGTAGGGCGCTCTTAAGTCTCTGCTTTATACCATAACAAAAGTTTTGACATAATTATGAACCTCTTTTATATCTAAATTTTTCCATCTCTTTAACCATTTATCTCCAAGGACAAAATTGCATTATAGCATAAGGATCAAAATGTCCCACCTGTAATCATCAAGACCACTATCTTCGTAATCAGAATGGGCGTTATTAGGTTAGTGAAGCCGTTTGTCAAACGATTATCGAATTAATGTCTCACTCTCCCCGATAACGGCCTAGAGAGAATCGTTAACAGGAATATGGCAGATGATTACGGAATAAGATTTGATTATCATTGTTGGCAGGACGTTGATTGGCTATAATGTTATTATTTAAAGGTATTAAAAGTAACGTTACTCCTTCTTCCATGTTTGTAGAAAAATTACAGTTTTTTTTCTTGTTACACTTAAATTGACTTTTCACATCGCTTTTAAATTCCTGAAAGTGCCGTGGAGTTAATGTCAGTCACACAGTCAGGCACCAGGCTTTTACTAAAAATATCCTGAAAGAAAATGCAATAACACTAACTGATCATCAAATCGAACCTAGCACTTCAAGTTAGACAGCGGCATTTGTGATCGTTAAACCGTGATGTGTTTCACTTTCTGCAGACTGGTGATTAGGTCATCACGTTAATTGAAACCACGTATTCAGTACATAATTCTGGACCCCTCTGCGTTGAAATTTTTCCAACAAATGTGCAATACCTACGCGGTCAAAATGTATGGAGCCACAATTTTTTTTAAAATAACCGACGAATAATTTCAATGCAGGAGATTCCAGAATCATGTACGGAATACGTGGTTTCAATTAAGGCGAATTGGGCCAAACTTTTATACCACAACTTCCATACAAAAACTGTCAGATGTCAATTTTATTCCACGGATAAAAGATATTTGACTTTGGTCTTTGACTTTAAATCAGCCCTTGAATGTGATAACCTAATCGCCACTTTGTATAGATGAAGAATTTTTAATAGCACATTTCCAAATTTGCCTTCATCAGACCTTATGTTTGTAACAATAGTCTCCCCAAAATTAATAAAACAGTCGCCTTAAATCATAAAATAATCTAATCCATCCGTATCACCGGTCATCTAAAAAGGTTGTTGAACTATCTCCCTCGACCTCTGCCCTTGCATCCCTTTGTGTGCCCGGACTTAAATAAAAGGTTTGATTTCGTGTTGTAAGGGGGCTATGATCAATATTTGTTGAGCGGACCGAAGGACCGACCGATCTGCATACCTTTATTACCATTGGTCCTTTGAGGTCTTTTACCCGTGTTTGCGTTCCCTTTGCGGATATGGAAAAGTATCCAAATTGTGTGGAGTATACGGAAAAGTATGTGGATTGTAAACTTGATTAGTCATTGCAGTTGAAGGTTTACAGAACCGTTTTTAAGCACCAATTTGCATGTTCAAAACTTTGCACGTATCAATGTGACGGTTGCAGTGTAAGTCTCCTTGCTAGTACACGTCACGACATTGACCCGCTGCACAGCAGAAACATCTTCTCAAGCAGAATAGAAATGAGCATCGACTACTATACTACTTCCTGACTGCGTGTTGTGTATTCAAAATTCGTAAGTCCAGGTTCATTAGGCTTTCTTTCACCAAAAGTCAGCGGTTCCGAAGAAAATATATTCGATGTAAAAGATAGAAGATAGAATAATGTAAAGAAAGAAAAGAGAAAAAGGAAGAAAGATATTCGATATACGAAGAAGTTACACTGGTACCGGCCCAGTTTAAAACCTGCTACTTTGTGTTTAAGATACGGTTTCAAAACAAAAGCCTTTAGGCCACCACGACTTTTCTCCTAATTCAACATTAAATACCAAAATTTCTTAAGCACACATAGTTAAGAGGCACTGCGCCGAGTTGCTTGCGAAAATGACAGCTGCAGCAAGGCGTTCTAATGACTGTCCTAAGGTCCGCACATTGCAGCTCCCACGCCAACCATCACCACCCTTACCTCGAGAGTTTAAGGTCCATATTCCAATGGCAATAAAGTAATAGATAGTGGGGACACAAACCGAACCGTCAATGGATTGTTGTAGGAAATTTATTGTGTGAGCACACGTTCGGAAGCTTGTAACGGGGTGCGTCGCAAACGATTTGTAACTAGGAGTTGGTAGATTATAATATATGGAGCTATAGACAGATATAGTGAGGCAGTAGTGAGTTATAGTGATTGTATTATCAGTGGGACTTTGAAATGATAATAGGTTGTGAAGTTCTCATAACTGAGGTTTGGGGTAAGTTTGAAGAAAACCATATCAAAATGAAAGTAAATGTTAAGAAAATAAATGTAGAAACATTTATTTGCGAAAATGCATTTTTCGAAGAACAAATTGTATTGTTATTTTTATTAAGTTTATTGGTCTCTTGTACTTTTATTCACAACATTGTTAGTAGATACACATAATTGTCATTTTAAATTCTTTGAAAACTAAGTCAGTTGGTAAGTTACGATGCATGTTTAAATATTTCGGCTACTTGTGCTATAAAGCAAGGTGCTTGCTACGACTTTGCTACGGAGTGCTACGGCGTAGCGCTGAATATTTTCTTCAAGTAAAACAAATTCTTTTAACAATTTTAAATAATAACATTATATTTATAGTACTTCAAACAAAACCAACAATTTATGTTACCGTTGTTTATCTTTTTTTCAATCATTCAGGTAAAGTTTTCTAGTCAATTAGCTAAAGTGTTTTCTTAAGACTGAAGTCCTACAAAGCAATTTATTTTAATTACAATACATTCCGCTATTGTTTGAACACAATTTGCATTCAAATGATCATCATAAAAGCAATTTTCTCCCCACGCACACTAAGGTCCATAAAATTCGTTAATATGATACAAGCTCTCCCAAAAGGTGGGACCTAAAACTTATCTTATCTTATGATTGTGTGAGTCCGAGCGACGCGGACGTCTAACAGGCTTCGTTAACTCAATCTACTGCACCCCTATCCCGACTCATTATGAGAACACTGTGCGACGTCAAAGCACTATAGATACCTTATGAAGGAGTTACTTATAAGGAGTAGTGTGTAGATGTTTAGTTTGGAGTGATTTAGGTGTTTGAGTTTTAGAAAATTGTGTTAGGTTTTCTTGAGTTTAGATAGAATACTTTCTTTGTAATTTGTTTATGTTGTAAAATGTGTTAAGAAGTTTAATTTTGTAAGTATCACTCTTTCATCTCATTTTAGAAACAAAAAATATTGTGTTGTTAATTCACTTCGCGTTATTTGCATTTTGTCCAAAATAGTACGACTGTGGTGACGATGCTCGGCTGGTGGTGGTGGTACGTCGGCGTGGCGGACCGGCTGCCGGCGGATCGGCTGCTAAATGCCGCAAGAGGCGTGCGCCATCCCGCTTGCACCGCCGCGCTCGCCGCATCTCTCGCTCGCGCCGGCGCGAACACGTGTTTATTTGTATGTTTTATCCTTCGGCGGCTTTAAACCCAACCCACCCTGACCGCAAAGTGCGCTCCGCCGCCCGCCGCGCCCGCGCGCCGTCGCCGCCTCTCGCTCGCCGCCGCCGCTGCCGCCGAGCCGCACCGACTCACCCGCGAAACTTTGTCCGAAGTCGACGGGCGCGGACGTACGCCGCGTATTAATAGCCACCGCGAGTGGTCACCGCAAGCGAGCGCTGCCAGCCCCACGCGCCACGAGTCGCACCACGACCGCGCGGCACGTCGCACGTCCCGCCACGCACCCCACGCGTGTAAACACGAACAAGTACCGCGCGCGAAAGCGAAACTCAAAACAAAAGTACAAAAAAAAAAATCAAAAACATCGTCGTGAGCGGTGAAAGTGAGAGCGACGTGCGTGCGGCGATCGCGTAAATACGCGGTGCGCAAAAAGTGCTGCCGTCAGTGAAACTAGTGAAAAGTTTTTTCGCCGCGTACGGGGGACCACCCCTCGACGCCGGAAAAAATCGGCCCCTCGCGTCCCTCGCCCGCCCGCCGCCGAACTTTTCATTCACCGGGGAAAAAAGTGTGGCAAGGCCGCCGTGACGTCACCGCGTCAAGTGGCCACGCGCGCGTTCCCTAGCAACGTGTTGACACGTCTCAGCACCGGCCCTTCTTGTCGAACTTGGGACTGTCTTGAGTGCGGGCGACGTCTTAAGTGTGATTATGTTATCAGTGTGTGACGATGGTGTGTGGTGCCGGTGAGCGTCGGTGACGTGTGTGCGGCAGTGTCATGTAGCGGGGGCTGGGAGGCAGTAGACTCTATGTGTAGCACGCAGCGCGCGCGGGTGACGAGGATGCACCTGACGGGCGCCAGCAGCGGCGCCGTGTCGCCCGACACCAGCTCCTCGCTGCTGCACGAGACTTACACCAAGATGACGTCCGACATCCTCGCAGAGAGGACGTTGGGGGACTTCCTGTCGGAGCACCCAGGCGAGCTGGTGCGGACAGGCAGCCCCCATTTTGTGTGCACAGTATTACCTCCCCACTGGCGATCGAACAAGACTCTGCCGGTGGCGTTCAAAGTGGTAGCTCTAGGCGACGTCGGTGACGGTACCCTGGTCACTGTGAGAGCCGGCAACGATGAGAACTGCTGCGCGGAGCTGAGGAACAGTTCGGCGGTGATGAAGAACCAGGTCGCCAAGTTCAACGACTTGAGATTCGTCGGCCGCAGCGGTCGCGGTGAGTGCTGAAGGTGCAGTTATGTGATACAATGAATTTTAGTGATAGTAGCAGCCCCAAACTATTCAAAACAATGAGCGATAAAAATAAAACAACTCAAAAAAGTTTATATAAAAAAAAAACGCTAGCTCAAGGTACAAAATAAATCAAAAGTTATCGGCAACAGTAATTGAAAACCGTTCCAATCCACGAAAACAATTCATATGAGAATTCTCGACAAAAAACGCGACGGCATTTACGAAAAGCGAAAAGTTAAAAGAATAAAAACAGACCAAGCTAAACGTTTTAAAGTAACGAACAAATCCAAGTGATTACAACTCCAACAAGTTGCTTCACATAATAATAACATTTAAATATTATGTCAAACTTCTTAAGAAGGGGAAGCGTCGCTCGGTGACATTGCAAAGTACTCGAAACTTTTTCCTTGCAACTTAAGGAAATGCGCGAATGTCAAATAAGGAGGGCGGGAGGTTTGGGCGGCTATTTCCGCCCAATGAGTGTCCCGCCCGCCCTTTCTAAGAAAGTTTACTTTTTGTGAACGGCAGAGAGTTTTACCCGAAGTTACTTGACCGAGGACATGGACTTTGAAGCATTATTTCGTGATAAAAATGTGATGTTAGGGTTACAAAGTATTTCAAATATTGATATTATTAAAGTCCTAGTTATGTTTATTTACGTTGAAGTAATAAAATAATTAAACCAACTCATGTAAACAAACGTATCATTAACAATTAATTTCCCGCCGATGTTTGTTATTTTATTGAACTGTCTTAATCACATTTACATAAATTGTATTTAATTGTAGGTTAAAAGTAATAATAATTAAATTCATTCCTAGCCTAATGCAACGGAATTCGAATTTATAACAATCACATACACTGGGAATCTGTTTAAACGGCAATTTGTTTCTCTACTGACATGACAAGTTGCACTTAATATAACTTCTAACTGACCTAATAAAAAATAAGAATTAATTATGATGGTGTCCACCACTCAATAATTTGGTAATGGAAAGTGTCAAAGTCAAATCATTTATTTCAAGTAGGCCATCAAATGGACTTTTGAACTTCAAAATTTACAAGAAAATAGAAAAAGGATTGAATGAGAGGCAATTGCATGCAGCTGAGAATGCTAAGAAGGACGTTTGGTGTTACGCGAATGGATAGAATAAGAAATGAGTTTTTAGGAGGAAGTCTGAAAATGACACCGGTGACTGAAAAGTTTTTGTGCTGCGGAGGAATGAGAAAAATGTCGTCAGCAACGTTTTGAGTATGAACGATGGATGGACTGTGTGAAAGATGATATGGCTAGAAGGGGGGTGACTACCGAGATGACGACTAATGTAGAAGTATGGAAGAAAAAGACATGTTGAACCGACCATAAATAATTTGGGGTTAAGGGTAGGAAAAAAAATGGGCAAGAAACTCCATAGTTTTCACCTCTTTTAAAATGTTTGACAATATGTTGTATAGGGTTTTAATTACACTGCTAAATGATAAATGATTTTATTTCTGTCAGTAGGTTTGTACAGACACTTTTACACATCAATCATATTTTAAAAATGAAAACTAGACGAGGTCGGCGTTTCCTATGATTGTGACTACTCCGAGAAGGCCGAAACAAACTCAGAGGTCACAGTCTCTTTTAAACTCCAGAAATAATTTTGACGATGTAGATTGGCGTCTGAAATGATCTTTTGAGAGAAGAACCACACAGATTGAGTGGACTTGTCAAGTCAGTGCATGCATATGTCAGAAATCGTACAGCTCATCTCAGAACTTAAGGAGCTCGACGATTCGACGAGCAATAAAAAAAAAGGACATTTGGGTAAAAAAATATAATAATTATGTAATTAAATTAGCAACCAGTTTTATTATGTCTAGAAGTAAAGTAAAACGTAAAAATATAGTTTTAATGAACTAGGTTTCTTTATCAAACAAAAAATGTTACTGTGTGAAAGTTGCATTTATGCAATATCTATATTTAAATACAAGCAAGTTTAATAAAAACAAACACAGCATATTGACAACCCATTCTTTCCTAGTTATTTATTTATTTATTATGGCACTCCAACGACTAGCTCACAAAGACATTAACAGAGAGCTTAGCTTCAATTCAATTCAATTCAATTCAATTTATTTATTGCTGAACATACATATCAATACATTTGAAGATGTTGAGTAAATGTGTAGTTCATTATGTCCTACCAATTAAGGCATGCAAAATATTATCTACAAGTATTTATATAAACGAGAAGAAATAAAAAATTAATTCAATTAAACAGCATTCAAAAGATCGGTAATTTCACAACAGGAATTCAAAATAAAATTAAAATAGCTATTCATTAAGTACATAGAAATTGACAAACATAAATAATGTCATAAAAAATGGTTGAGCACTAAATTGCCTACAATTATAACGTCAGCGAAATCAGTCAAATGTCATATAAATTAGATGTCAGAATATTAATTTCGTCAAAACAGCATGCCATATTAGCTAATAATATCATATTGGTCAAGTATGTTCAGATTAACAATATAGTAAATCGATAATAAATCGGACTCGGAAAACATTCACCTTAACCTCAATAAACATCATAATAAGTTCTTGTCTGACATAAATTCATTTAATGTGTAATACGCCTTATTGATTAGTGAGTCATGTAATTGATTTTAAATTTATTGAAATCGTTACAGTCTAGTAAGGCTTTAGGTATTTTATTGTAGATCTTAGGAGCCATGCCTAGGAAATTTTTATAGAATATCGCTTTTTTGTGTTGTCTACTGACTATTTTATTTTTGTGCCGCGCCCGACTAAATGTCTCAAACAATTGAGGATTACTTTTTACAAATAGAACTACCTCATATATATACAAGCAAGGCACTGTTAATATGCGGAGATTGACAAAGAACTGTTTGCAGCTCTCCGTGCTTACAATCCCGCAAATCGCCCTAACGCATCTTTTCTGGGCTCTAAATACCATCTCCTTGTTTGTGGAGTTGCCCCAATATATTATGCCGTAGCGTAATGTAGAAGTTACGTAAGCATGGTATAATCAATGATTTTTGATTGACCTCTTTTGCGAGACTGCGTAGACCGTATGCATGCTGACTTAGGCGATTACATACACTGTCAGTGTGAGTTTTCCACGACATGTCTGTATCTAACTCTATTCCTAAAAATTTTGTAGATGACGTTTCAGAGATTTTTTTGTTTCCATATCTTACGTCAGGTTTTCTGTGATTTGTCCGTTGTTCGAAAGTCATTATTTTAGTTTTGTCAATATTTATTTTTAAATTGTTTGCGCTCATCCACTCTATTAATATTTGGAGACATGTGTTTAATTCTCTCTCCAGTGTCGCCGCATCATTATTGCTAAAAACTACCGTGCTATCATCAGCGAACAATACCATTGGATGATGTGTTTGTCTGGGCATGTCATTAATATAAATTATAAATAATAAAGAACCTATAATACTTCCTTGTGGTACGCCATAGTTATTAGTTCTCTGACTTGAGACATACGTACGTTCGGTTTTTGATATCGTACATACTTTCTCTATTCGCGTAACTTGTCTTCTGTCTGACAAATACGATTGCAAAAGGCTGAGAGCATTGCCCCTAACCCCATATCGTTCCAACTTCTTTAAAAGTAATGTCCTATCCACAAAATCGAATGCCTTGTCCATGAATAGAGCTGCTACCGGACTTCTACGGTCAATACTAGTGATAATATTCTCAAAAAGATTGAAGATTGCCTTGTTTATATTCTTTTTCTTTCTAAAACCGTACTGCTCAGCAGCAAAAAGATTGTGTTGTTCGAAAAATGAATATAGTTTATTGTAGATTACTTTTTCTATTATCTTAGAGAATATCGGTAGTAAGGCAATAGGTCGGTAATTGGCTGGGTCATGTTTGTTACCTTTCTTATGAAGAGGTTTAATTACAGCAAGTTTTAACCTATCCGGAAACACACCCTCTTCCAAACACAGATTTATGATATGACAAAGTACAGGTGCGATAGTAGTTGAAGCAGATTTAATTATTTTTGTTGTAATGTCATCATATCCCGAGCTGTTTGTATTATTTAATGAATTGATCAGTTTTATAATGTCAGGGGGAATTGTCGGGATTAAAAATAAGGAGTTACAATGAACGTCAAGTTTTAAATTGTGATTATTACTGTCAGTTATGTCAGATGCAGATTCGATTTCGTCAATAAAAAAATCATTAAAAGTATGTGCAATATCTTTCGGGTCATTTATATCCGCGCCATTAATTGTAAGTATTGGTATTCCTTCTGGCGGCTTATTCTTTTTGCTCTTATTTATTATTTGCCATGTAGCTTTGTTCTTATTTAACGCATTATTAATAAAGTCGTTATTCTGGGATTTTTTTGTCAGACGAATTATAGTTTTTAACCTTTTTGTATAGGTTTTAAATAATTTTCTATTATTGTAGTTGGGGTGTTTTCGGTATTCCCATAGCATTTCTCGCTTGCGTTTACAGCATAATTTTATGCCTTTACTTATCCACCTTGGCTTCTTTTCTACATAGCTCTTCATTTTTTTAAGTGGAAAACACATGTCATAAAATAGCTCAAAGGTGTCATGAAACTTATTGAACGCCTCATTAGGTTCTTTACAGGAATAAATATCACTAAATGTTAGATTTTGTAAACAACTAATAAACCTCGATATATTTTCCTTACAATAGCTACGTCTAAATACATACCATGAGCCATGAGCTTAAATGTATAAGTGCTACAGCGAACTTATCACTTAAAGGTGGGAACTCATCACAGCACTAACATAGTTTCGTAATAAAAATTGAATCAATAAGTTAATAATAATGAAATAAAATCAAATAAATCAATAATAATAAAATCAAGTTAAATATACACTAATTGAATTAAATTAACTTAAATAACTATAGTAATAACAATGAAATGCAGAACAATATTTGAGTTATGTAATTGTTTACTGTGTTCAAAGAAAAAAAAAAAACAACGAATCAAAGAATTATCAAGAACCATTTATTTTGTTTGGATAAATAACCTTCCCTTATTTATTTAACCTTTTAAAAGCTTCGTGTTTATTCTAGCGTTTAGCGACCTAATCCAGGGTCGCTTACTGATTGTCTACTCATTGAAAAATACTTCTACCATTTTAATTGTTTTTGTATATATATACTTATGTCTACTGGCTAAAGCGTAAACACATTACTTTGAATGTCGACGGTCAATATTGGTATATCTGTCAAAATAGAGTTAACGAAATTTCCAACAAATACATTAAAAAAAAATGAAAACAGTGGTGTTAATCATCTATCTGTCAAATGTTAACACTACCATTAAGATGAATCAGTTTTTTTTTTTATTACTGTTGCCATAATACCCACGTATATGAGTTGTTGTTTCTTTTTATTGACTCATAATAATTGCTAAGAAGACATGTTACTACTATAATTTAAATAAAAAATCCTTATTCTTTGTTATGGAAAAATCTCAAAACGTAGCATTTTGTTCCGGCTAATTTGTTTCACAAAAAACTGGCTCGAAGGACCAAAAAGCTTGCGTTGGATCTTGAAGCAAGCAGTATGTTTTACATTCTCTGATAGGAGTTGAGATAATGCCTACATAAACAAACGTAACGCCTGATAACCCCGACGGGTTATTTGGAGGTGTACCTATTATATAGTACACCTGCTTTTCGCCAGTTAGCACAGGTTCACACAAGCGATTTTTTCTCGCAGCGATTTTTTTCGCGCACTGGATTTTCAACCCTCTGTTTAGCGCCAAGAGTTGAAAATCCAGCAGTGTTTTTTTGACGCGCTGGGATGCACTCTGTTGGCTTCTCAATGCTCGGCTCAACACCGAGAGTTGAAAATCCAGTGAGCGATAAAATCTTGCTGCAATAATTTTATGTCATGTGAGGCCCGGACTCCACCAAAGCGGAGATAAGACAAGAAGAGAGGAGATGTGCTTACACAACCAATATAATTTTGTTATTCATACATCTCGTCTCCACTCAGCTTTAGTGGATACCACTGAATGGATGTGTTATATTTGTATGGCGCGATCGAAGCGGAAGTCTGAGCTATGCCACGCAAGCTGGCGACGGCCAAAGCGGAGACGAGAAGAGATGTGAGCGGCGTGTAGTGAGCGGCGCCGCTAGTTCCTCCCGCGTCGCACAACCCTATTAATGACACGATTGAGACGTCTGCCTTTCGTGTCTGATTGCGCTAAACTGTGCGTTCATCTCAACATCCAACGCTCATCGCACGGAGCTCAGTTCCGCTCTAGCCAGCATATATCTCCACTCTAGTCTAGGCCAGTACGTATCTCCACACAGCTTCAGTGGATACACCCTAGCTGAAAAACATCTCTTCTCGTCTCCACTTCGGACATCTCCGCATATCTCCACTTTGGTGGAATCCGGGCCTTAGGGGGCTACCTACCTATGTTCCTTTTTACCATAATCAATAATTATTCCATAGAACTTTCTAAATCGTTCAACAAATTCTGTTGATACTTTCCAAATTCAATTTTTAATTAAGTAGTTACTCATTGCACATCGAAGGAAAGAAAAGAAAAAGAAAGAAAGAATAATGTTTATTTGGACACAGTTCATGAAACACAAAATATAAATAACCAAAAAAAAAGTGAAAATAATGTTTTAACAACAATAGTGTGTGCCTCACGGCTGGGCCAAAAAGGTTCTTTTCAGCATTAATGCTAGACAGATCCATCGCGCCATCGCATATGCCTTAATTAATCTGTATGCGTATGCCCCAGTCATCAGCTAGTAACCACCCCAATAGGGTAAAGGGTTGAAGGGTGCAGATTATTGCAGGTACCGTTTTGAATATTGTTTATATCATACTAGCTTTTTCCCACGGCTTTGCCCGTGTGGAGGCCAGAAATTCTCCTGCGAGAACTTACAACCGGGATAAAAATCTTCTGTCCTAAGTCCAGTTTCGCACGGGCATAAAAATTTCGCGTCAGGATTTTAACGCCCACTGGATTTTCAACTCTCGGTATTGAGCCGAGCACTGAGAACCCAAGAGAGCGCAACCCAGCGCATCAAAAAAACACACTGTTGGATTTTTAACTTTCGGCGCTAAGCTGTGCGTTGAAAATCCAGTGCGCGAAAAAAATCGCCTGGGGAAAAAATCGCCCGTGTGAACCTGGGCTAACCCAGGACCTGGGTTGTTGGCTGGGTGTTGGACCTGGGATCCAGGTCAAGGTCTATCCGTATGCCAAATTTCATCTAAACCCGTTCTGTCGTTAAGGCGTGAATCACATTTTTTTATAATATAAAATATATTATAGTTTAGATTAGTTTAGATTGAAAGTAAGTGAAGAATGAGTGAACTGTTCTTTATCCATCTGCCTGTATCTTCATTTACTTGGGTCGGCGCCACGTGTCTTCGTTTACCATCTCGATAGTCACCCCTTTTCTAGCCATTCACACGAGTCATTCATCTTTTGTTTGATCTTTTTCTACTCTAGCGAACTGTTAGATATATCAAAATACACTGAATTAAGATTCATTTATAATATTCAATCATTTATAATTATAGTATTTCTATAATAAAATACTAAATATTATTTTAAAACAATAAGCCATATAATATTCTCGAATTCAATGGCAATTTTATATAAAGCAACTTTAAACTTATGTTAAGTATACACACATCAACACTGTCTAGGGATATTTCACGTTTCTTAGCGTAACTTTAAAAGTACTGGCCGTATTTTAACGATTTAAACGTCAATTTGTTCTGTACTCTAAATTCGAATTTTAAAAAAATATGACGGAGGCGGCTATATTTAACTAACTTTACAACGATAAATTTTCTTCCCTGTAAGTTAAAGATTTTAGGTATGCTGTTTTTAAACTAAAATTTTAATTTTTCGCACGTTTGTTAATTTAATTAATATTGGTGGTTTTCTCTATACCATAGAACGCCGACATTTAATCATAGAAGAGATGTTGATAGCAATAGACATGCTGGAAGCGGGCGCGAGTCAGTGCAATGTTGCTGATGCCATTGGCACCAGTCAAAGCGTCATATCAAGATTGTGGTCTCGCTACCGGGACACTGGCGAGGTAGCTGAGTGGCACACTGGGAATATTCGGGTAACCACAGCTAGACAAGACAATTTTTTACAAATTACGGCGAGAAGACAACCTAACTTTACGGCTAGGCAATTAGTTTTGAAGTTACAGTCGGAACACCAGGTTCTTGTTAGCGATCAAACTGTCAGGAGGAGACAGCGCGAAGTCAACCTTGGGTGTTATTTTCAGATGAATCTCGGTTCGGCTTCCATCCAGATACACGAATAATACGTGTTTGGCGGACACCTGGATGTGAGAGCCGCCTGTAAATCCCTAGGAAGTCCATCCATATCAAGGTAGAACAACCATGGTATGGACGGGAATACGCCTAGGCAGAGAACTGACCTCGTTTGGGTACACGGCAACATAACGGCTGCAAAATAGCGTGATGAGGTGCTACCTGTAATCCAACCACACCGGTTGCAAATGGTCACATACGGCTCGAGTGGTAACTCAATGGCTACAGCAAAATATTGTGGCGACCCTGGACTGGGCCGCGCAGTCCTTACATTTAAATCCAATTGAGCACGTGTGGGATATGCTGCTGGAATATGCTTTACAAAATTTTCCCGAAAATCTAGTGACAGGCGGTGGACTTTACATGCATCTTCGCCGAACCTGGGACCTTATCCCACAAGGAGAAATTGATAACCTCATTTTGAGTATGAATAATCGTTGCAGATTCGTTATAAACATCCGAGGTGCTTTTACAGATTATTAATTTTGATTGCATACAAAACTTAATGTTTCATTTAATTTTCTTTCTTTCTTTAATCACCAAAAACAATAAATTAAATTTTAGCACAATTTCAACTACTTTTATTTTTTCTATAAAAGCCCTTTTAAAACATAAACTCAGATTTTTATCAGGTAGGTATAAAAACTGCGTATTTTGATATGAGGATGCTTGAAGAAATTCTTTATAGTTTCATTTCAATACACGAATAATTCCTAGATTGTGTTGATGTGTAGATAATCCTAAAAGTTATTTGTAAACAATCATCAAACTATTTCTGAATTCAATGGCAATTCTCGATCATCGGCTTTCGGGCAAAGTAAAGGCAGCCATCGATGACAAAATGGTTCACTTAGTGAGTGTGTAGTTGATTTTAATGCTAAAATCATTTTGTAAGTAAGAAACCACGAACGATCTAGTGATATCAAATAAAACATTATCTATCATACAAACGGATGTGGTATCTATTTGATGCACACATGTAGGTACAGTGAAACGTTTTCAAACAAAACATCGAATTCCAACAAGCCCTGCAAATTACGTAATTATTATACGGGAATCGAATCCACCACCCACGTCAGGTTTTAAAACTTACACACATAGCTTAGCTTGGACACTTGCATCAATTAAATTGGTATAAAGGGGAATGCGTATTGTTGTCCTTTTTCTATAGGAACAGTCTGTCACACGAGGTGGTTACATCAGTTCAAAGTTTCAGAAGAGTTTTACGAACGAAAACTTGCATTTAACATAAACTTGCTTGGAAAAAAAAATTGAAGACTAAGAAATACTTTGTATAACTATTGGGTATTGATAACCTATGTATAAACATAACATAACATCACGCCTTGTTTCCCCGGAGGGTTAGGCAGAGGTGTACCTATAGTACACCCACCCCTAACCTAACCTATGTATTTAAAACAATAATATTAATATAATGTGTTACAATATTGAAATAGTAAATAGTCAATAAATCTGCGACTTTTTTTGCTGACTGTACAGCCAGGCAATGAAAAAACACCTTTAGGTGAATTTTTCTTTCACCATGAATTAAACATTATTTATTATTATTTGATATTTTTCGGGACCCTAGGGTGCCGGACCTTTGGAAGGCATATGAGGGGCCGAAGCCAACTCGCACAGGCTCGTTATACGCTTTCAATGGAAATGAGGCACCAACCGACGATTATCCCTGTACGCACTATGCAAGTGCACCCAAGGACAACCCCCGGTTGGTGTAGGACTATTGCAGATTATTATTATATTTTTGGACATAATACTGTAAGCATAAAAAAGACAATTCTAAAAGTGACAGCTGCCAAACATTTTCATTTCTCGGCTGAACGTAGAAATATTTCTTACTACTTGACACTAAGCTTTCTTATTTATTGAAAACTTACTTACAGACTTTCAAATAATGTATACAGGGTTATTGGTAATATGTCGGCAAACCATTAAGGGGATGTAAGAGATATATGCAAATGTCAACCATTTTCGAGTAATTTGACATTTTATATTTTAAAATGA
Source organism: Fissipunctia ypsillon (assembly GCA_947568875.1). NCBI lineage: Eukaryota > Metazoa > Arthropoda > Insecta > Lepidoptera > Noctuidae > Fissipunctia > Fissipunctia ypsillon. Next base: position 15,119,333 of record OX387660.1, on the reverse strand, counting down.
ATGAAATAAAAATATAAAATGTCAAATCACTCGAAAATGGTGGACATTTGCATAAGAGTCATAAGGGGTCATTTGGTTGTAAATGACCTTTTCTACATGCCCTTAATAATGGATTACCGACATATTACCAATAACCCTGTATAATGAAAAAAATAAAATGTAATGAATGTAAATGTATGATTATGTAAATCGATACTTAAATAACTAAGCTGATATTATATTTCAATAGCTGTTGCCCACGACTTCATCTGTGTGTAGGTATTTTGTGTTCCATTATAGGTATTTGTTAAATATTCAGGATAAAAAGTAGCCTATGTCTTTCTCCCAGACTCCAGGATACATCTTTGTCTTTCATTACAATTGGTTACTTAAGGTTGCGCTAGTCGATATTTTTTTCCATATAAATTTCGGGAGAGTACTACTCTGTTTAATATTGTACATCCAAAGTTAAATATGATAGCTAAAAAGCTACAAAAGACAAAAGTCTGATTATTAATTTTATCTGTATGGAAACAGAATAGTAAAATAAAAGCCATTAAAAAGATATGAGCCAACAAAGATTCGTTTTTCTTGCTAATTTTAACACAACTTTGGGCGTAAATAAGTAATAAAAAAGTGTAAAATCTCCAAAGCAAAGTCAGCATCGACAATATTATCGAAAAGTTCGATAAGCTTTGTTTGTATTTTTTTTTACTACAACGGGAAAACCTTTGGCCTGAATCTCACCTGATGGTAAGTGATAATCAGGCCGAAGGTGGAAGCGAGCTTCACCCGGAATCCTCACACAGGGACTGGCTATTTCACCTCTAACTGCCGAAACACAACAATGCTGTTAACATTGTTGTTATGGCGACAGACTTAGATAAGATGATGGTAGCTAGCCAGGCGGACTTAAACAAGCCCTACCACCAACCAAACCGAGCAGAAAATTTTGCTTCCGCTGGGAATCGAACCCTGAACTGAGACTGGTGGTCTTAACACTAGACCACAGAGGCAGTTGAAATGTGTGTAATTGGTTTATGCAGTGGTTTCTTCGTAAAACTCGATTTTCGAAAAGACTTTTCGTAATTTTTACGCGCTCGTTTTTCTATGAATCTCGGAACTGTGTTTGTGCGCTAGCGAACTAGACGTTTTGCGACTAACTGCTCATCACTGATACTATTTCTGTCGGACACGATGCCAGGTGTGACAGCGTGCTTTTTGGCCACACCCACCAGTGAGTTCGAGCCCGCGACTAGTTCAACCTTAAGTGATTTAGTTGTGATGAGGTAACAAACAAATATACGGACATTTACTTTTGCATTTCTATTATTAGTGTGATGATTTTTTTTCACAATAACAATGAATTTGTTTTTCCCTACAAGGTTATTCCAATCTTAACATGTTTAACCCAGGGACATCTTTTGGCTTCAGCGAATTCAGCAGGTCAAGGGCGCCCACACAAAACTGCGAATTCGAGAGCCCGAAGGGTTAAGACGGTGCAGCTTTTGTTGTTGCTTCAAATGGTATTCCACTGTTGTTTCATTCACCTCTTTATATCAGGTATTAAATTGATAAACATTGTAACTTGGATTACATGCTACGTAATAATGTTTTGTACGCGTCAATCACAAAGGACATCACCTAAAGATAATCAGCTCCTTTTGTTGTGAATCACCTTTGAAGTTACGCATTGTTAATTATAAAGATATGCTATCTACAGCGAGTCATCAGGGGACGGTTGCTAAGAAACTATCTGAGTGAGTTACAGTTATGAATTGATAGATAGATAAACCATTTATTCAGTGCACATACAATAAATAGCACAACACACAAAAGCACAATTAAATGATAACAAAAATACAAGGTGCCAATATACAAAAAAGAACATATTTCAAAGAAATAAAGTTACGTTATGACTATGACCCACGACACGCGCACTATGAATATGGGTAAGTTCGTTTTTTGACGACAGACATGCGTGTGATCAAACAAAATTGAGTAAATATGTAACTATTACATGCTCGACATCGTATTTTCCATCCATCGCCACTGTGGATCATTTTCTGTGTGTTCACTGTGGATCAACATGTTGTGCTCGATTTTGTCCTTGATATTTATCGATCGTTATCATACAAATACATATATATGAAGCCGACAGATCTTATTGAACACCAAAACACAGATATCAAGCGACAATATCGATCGTCAAACATCGAACAAATCTGTAGGTCCCTTTATTGCTACAAGAAGTCTCAATTATTTTCATAATTTTGTAAGTGCTCAATAGCGTAATCAGCCTATAATGTTCCCACTACTGGGACTCAGGCCTCCTCTCGATGAAAGAGAGTGGACCGTAATCCACCACACGGGTCCATTGCGGGTTGGTAGAAGTCACACGTCTTCGAATTTTTGTTACTTGGTCATGCAGCTTTCCTCACGATATTTTCCTTCACCGTATTGAGAGGAGTGTTGATGAAATAATTTACACAAAGTAAAGCGCCGGTTTGGTTCGAACCTACAACCGGGTCTTACGAGTTGTACTCGTAAGACGCGGCCGTTCCCACTGGGCCACCACTGCTCTGCCAAATGTTCAATGCCGGTTTTAAAACACAGTTTGCATAAACCTTAACAAACTTCGCTTTAAAGTACACAAACTGGAATCTAGTTGCAAGATCGTTAGAAATGCGAAGAGATGGGCGAAAATGTGCTTTATTTATATGCTCATTCTTATTTATTGGATCATTGTCCTATGGATTTATTTTTCAATATGCAGGAACGCCATTGACAAAAAACCGTCGCGGTCACAAAACAATTATTGCGCAGGGGAGCGGAATGTCCAACATCCGCTTTTTCTATCAACCTATCCTGATTGATGTTGAAGTACTTTTGGGCGGCAATTTTAGTATATTTTTTGGAAGCAGCATCAATTTTATCAATTACTAGAGACCACCCCAGCTTCGCACGGGTAGCCCGATCGTTTTTTTTTTTTAATTGTTGTTATGATTTTGTTAATTATAATGTTCTTTTTTATTGTTGTATTTCCTGTGCGTGTCCCAAATAAAAGATTTTACTTTCTTTCTAAAAAAAAATATCACATGATTACCCGCTGGGCTAATCTGAAGATTGCCTGAAAATTTCATCAAAATCGATCATAGGGAACGTACACGTATCGATTTTTATATTTATAGAAGATAGATGAGCCCAGCGGGCACAGTAATTTCGTAAGAAGTCTACTTTCCTCTACCACATATTAGTCACTAGCTGTTGCCCGCGGCTTCGCCCGCGTTGATGTCAATACTTTCCTATTTGAATAGGATTTTGTTTACAATTTCATGGGTTTTAATTTTTTTGCGCGGAAGCCTAATTATTTTTCTAACATCAGCTATCTGCCAGTGATAGTCCCATCAAAATCAGTCCAACCATTTCGGAGATTAGCCGGAAAAAGAAACAGATTGACAGATAGACAGACGGACAGAGAAAAAATTTTAAAATTGTTTTTTTTTTATAAGAAAGAAAGAAAGAAAAATAAGTTTATTTGTCACAGAAACACGTGCATACAAAAATACCGCATAAGTACCGTATATATCGTATACAACGTGTTTTTGGATGTACGACATTAAATAAAAACGAGCACAGTACTAATCCATCGAAACATTTTAAAACACGAAGATTAGTAGTTAATGGAAAATTTAAAAATTGCAGTTTTCAAACAAAATAATTCAACTGCATAAAAAGTAAACACGCTTTATCTATGAAAAGTCACCGACCAACGGGGCGTGGCGGCGGCGGTGCGGGGTGCAGGTAGGTAGGCGCAGGCACTTTAGTCGGAGAACAACAAAAACGCAGAGAATAGAAACATATGTTTTGCACAGGTTCTTGACCTTACAATGTTTACCTATTATTATTACGGACTCGGATCTACATCATGTTGAAAAATAAGAAAATGAAAAATAATTTCCTGTAGCTAAAGTATTCATTCGATTTGACTGATTTTTTGTATACGGGTAAAGAACATGATTCTCTTTACGTGGTTTAAGGGAATGTCAATCGTCCTGTTACACCTTGTATATAATTAAGCATTTAGTAAAAAGCTGTTATTTTGTCATGCCTACAAACAGACATTACAACTTAATTTATTTGTAAGTATATAGGTAGATAAGTGCAATCAGCATGATTGTTTATTTATTTATTATTGAGGACCTCCAACAAGAGATGTAACTACACTAAGAAATCACACTTTATAGAGATATTAAGTTTTAGTCTAGTGCGCTCCTTTGATTACAGGAGACCACTACTTGCTTTAAATTATCGACTAAATTAGGCCAGTTATTTATTTATTAATTATACATTATTTCAGCCCAGTAATCCCGCGAGTCAATCCAGTCCAGTGAGAGACTGGATCATTTCGTCCACATTATTCCAGTCATTCAGACAAAAAATAAACAGCAATGCGTGTCCACTGTTCAACGTTTAATCCAGCACTGGATTGGCCGTCTATACTATTTTAGTGTCGATGGAATGGGCGAGCTAGAATGAAAAAGTAGACTGTCAATCCAGTCACTTGACTGGGTTGTTCACTAAAATAGCCACTGGGTACCACTGGGTAAGGCCCACCTCTCGAGGTTGATCGGTTCAGATCTGTGCAACTATCAGTGTGACTTTTTCATTAATATGTACTTTCTGAGTTTTTCTTGGACATTATTGACATCGGACATCGAGAAAAAATATTGTGAGGATTCCTGGACTTATCTATACTAATATTATAAAGAGGTAAAGGTTTGTTTGTAAGTTTGTATGTAGGGGCTAACCTCTGGAAGCGAAAACGAAGTACCTACTTGATAGCGCGGGCGGGCGATGAGATGTGACGGGGTGGGTCGGGGGGACAAGTATTTTCACGCAGACGAAGTCGCGGGCACAAGCTGGTAGCCAATATAAGTGCGAAATCGCCAACCCATCTTGCAAGCGTCCGAGCACGCGTAGTGATCAATACTCGTGTCTTCTTTATATGAGAAGAGGTCGTTGCCTTGTAGTGGGCAAAAATAAGCTGGTATTATTATTATTAATTTGAAATTCCAACACACACTTCGTTTTGACGAAAGCGTAGGACATACAGTCAGTAAATCATAATCTGTTGTCGTCAATTCAACATACTTCAAGGACATTGAAATGTCCTTAATAATGAAAATATCCTCAATATGTATTCGCAATAGCCTCCATGAGAATGATTGATACTTGTAGGTATCTACTTTCTAAACATCCTGGGCAGCGGTGTGATTGTGTAACACACTTACAGTAGCAACTCTTTCATTTTGACAGTTCAACAACATTCATTGCGTTATTTACGTTGTTGAGCAGACAATATTTTCGAACATATCAAGCAATGGATTAGAAATTTGCTTCAAAATCATTCAGATTGGGATTGATAGTGTGTACGCAATTAGGGTGCAGGAGCTAAACCATCAACTCATAAGGCGACAATAACTGACTTTTAATGATTTTAAACTGAATATATCACGCGAGTAGTGTTAACAATTTGGAAAAAAAATATGTTAAATTCTCGTAGAGCATTTTCTTAATAATTAGTTAAGTGAATATTTTAGACTATGTTTATATTACATCGTATAATTAATTTGTAAAGTTATATCTAAAGCGGATAAAAAACTAAGAATCACGCAAAAACTATCAAACGTATTTGTATGAAACCTTCACCATTTTAAATAAAAATTAATTATTTATCTTTTAGTATACGTGCTTTATTAATATACTTTTTATTTTATGTATTATAAATTAATAATTCGTCTAATTTGGGACGGCGCTCCGTGATGGGTGAGTCCTATAATATTACTGGGTGGACGTACGACCGTTGCGTGAGCTCAACACAGAACACGCAAGCTATGCACTCAAGGCTGCTGGCATTTATCTGCTTCCTAAAGCAGTATTATTTTAATCTTACTTCATAGTGAGAAAGAGATGGAGGTATACGTCCTGCATAGCTCCATCTCTTTCTCACACTGAAGTAAGACTAAAATAATACTGTTTTAAGAGAGCTGTCACATTTTTTCACCTCTCTCGCTCACACGGGACCAAAGTTTTTAAGAATGTTAAATGAAAAGATGCTTTTTTGAAAAATGTAATCAAACCTACTACCTAAATAATATTAATTTTATAGGTAATTATTAAAAACTCATTTTTATTGTGGCATTTATTTAAACCACCTCGAAAACAGATAATAATACTTATTGAGCTAAGTTTCCAGCATCCATTACATCTGTCATTCGTAGATCTTTGACAGTCGTTACGGTCAGAAGCCCGAAAGTCAGACAAACAGTCTTACCAAGGTATATCGTATTACCCACAGTGGCGTGCACTCCATACATGCAAATAAGCTCTGCATACCCTGTAGTCTTACACATACATGCCCCTCTAAATGATAAATAACTATAATTCAAAAAAATCATGGTAATTTAGCTTACGCGCCATCTATTACTTTTTTTTTTAACTAACTCGTTGGAGCGGCGAACATACACCGCCGCGCGCACCGCGCAGTCAGCGCTCCCGTGAGCAGAAGCATTACTACGCCTTGCTTATTCTTCATACAACGCATCTCGTGCAGTACACAGCAAAAGTGTGACTGTGTGCGTGAAAATGTTTGTGCGTGTTGGAGTTTTAGAAGCATAGCTTACATTGCAACCCGTCCAAATTGAGAAGCCGTAAAAGCACCGCTTAATTGTTCATTGCAGAGGATCGACTTTTTTTAGTCGGATTGACCAAATGACCGACTACCAACCAATTCATTCTTTCGTATTAGTTCGTATTGTAATAAATTGCAAAGTTTTTTCGCCATATTGTTTTTCTTGGCGCAACTGTCGAGTAATTATTTAGCAAGTTTATTGTAAAATATGGAAAATTATCCATGTGAGACCTGTGCTGACGAAGTGTGTTTATATAAATTAAAATCCGCCGCGTTTTCGTCGTTATCTTTTGAGGAAAAAGTTAGATTGGTTACAAAGGGAAGGTGTGTACCCGGGTTGGATTTAGCTCAAAGAAAAGGTAATAAATATACTACTCGTTATTTTCATAAAAAGTTTTATGATAACTATTACTGGCTAACTGGTTGTGTACACACAAACACATTGTATTGTTTTCCTTGCATTTTGTTTACTAATGAAGATAAAAAGAATGTTTGGACCTATAGCGGGTACTCAGACTTAAATAATTTTCACAAAGCGGCTGCTAAGCATGATTCTTCTGAAAAACATCAAGAATCCTGACTAAAGTTCCAAACCTTTAGTAAAGGAAGAATAGAGACTAAGTAAGTAGTTTGAATAGCCAGTTAAAGTTAGACATTGAAAGGCACAACGCGAAAGTTGAAAGAAATAGAAACATTTTCAAACGGTTGATTGATGTAGTTTGTTTTCTAGGTAAACAAGAATTAGCATTCAGTGTTCATGACGAATCCAGCTTGTCGTTTAGTAAAGGCAATTTTCAGGAACTTGTAGATTTGTTGGCTAAATAAATATGATGGGAATTTGGGAACCCACTTAGGGTAGGTACAACAAGCTGAAACTGGTAAGTAACTGGTAAGTTTTTTTTTCTTGTGCATACCCTGTCTGAAATCTCTGTGCACGCCACTGATTACCCAGTAACTGGGTTGTGCAGTGGCGTGCACTCCATACATGCAAATAAGCTCTGCATACCCTGTAGTCTTACACATACATGCCCCTCTAAATGATAAATAACTATAATTCAAAAAAATCATGGTAATTTAGCTTACGCGCCATCTATTACTTTTTTTTTTAACTAACTCGTTGGAGCGGCGAACATACACCGCCGCGCGCACCGCGCAGTCAGCGCTCCCGTGAGCAGAAGCATTACTACGCCTTGCTTATTCTTCATACAACGCATCTCGTGCAGTACACAGCAAAAGTGTGACTGTGTGCGTGAAAATGTTTGTGCGTGTTGGAGTTTTAGAAGCATAGCTTACATTGCAACCCGTCCAAATTGAGAAGCCGTAAAAGCACCGCTTAATTGTTCATTGCAGAGGATCGACTTTTTTTAGTCGGATTGACCAAATGACCGACTACCAACCAATTCATTCTTTCGTATTAGTTCGTATTGTAATAAATTGCAAAGTTTTTTCGCCATATTGTTTTTCTTGGCGCAACTGTCGAGTAATTATTTAGCAAGTTTATTGTAAAATATGGAAAATTATCCATGTGAGACCTGTGCTGACGAAGTGTGTTTATATAAATTAAAATCCGCCGCGTTTTCGTCGTTATCTTTTGAGGAAAAAGTTAGATTGGTTACAAAGGGAAGGTGTGTACCCGGGTTGGATTTAGCTCAAAGAAAAGGTAATAAATATACTACTCGTTATTTTCATAAAAAGTTTTATGATAACTATTACTGGCTAACTGGTTGTGTACACACAAACACATTGTATTGTTTTCCTTGCATTTTGTTTACTAATGAAGATAAAAAGAATGTTTGGACCTATAGCGGGTACTCAGACTTAAATAATTTTCACAAAGCGGCTGCTAAGCATGATTCTTCTGAAAAACATCAAGAATCCTGACTAAAGTTCCAAACCTTTAGTAAAGGAAGAATAGAGACTAAGTAAGTAGTTTGAATAGCCAGTTAAAGTTAGACATTGAAAGGCACAACGCGAAAGTTGAAAGAAATAGAAACATTTTCAAACGGTTGATTGATGTAGTTTGTTTTCTAGGTAAACAAGAATTAGCATTCAGTGTTCATGACGAATCCAGCTTGTCGTTTAGTAAAGGCAATTTTCAGGAACTTGTAGATTTGTTGGCTAAATAAATATGATGGGAATTTGGGAACCCACTTAGGGTAGGTACAACAAGCTGAAACTGGTAAGTAACTGGTAAGTTTTTTTTTCTTGTGCATACCCTGTCTGAAATCTCTGTGCACGCCACTGGGGTTGTGGAGGTCAGATAGGCAGTCGCTCTATGTAAAATATTGGTATTGAGCTGCATTCGGTTAGACTGGAAGCCGACCCCAACGTAGTTGGGAAAAGGCAGGCAGATGATGAGTTAGTGCCACGACTACTACGCTGCCTAGCAAATATTTTTACGATGGCTTGAGCTATAGTAGCTCAATCATTCTATTATAGATCAAGCCATCATCGTAAAAATATTCAACCATTTCTTAGTTCGTAATACACTCCGAACTGAAGCGAACTGTTGAAACGTAAAATTAATAAAGTGACCAACTGACTGGAAATTTAGTGGGACACGTTGTTCTGTTTTTTAACAAAATCAAGCTAAAGTTAACAGTACAAATGAAAGGCAAGAAGCAAGGTCTCACAGCACAAGTAAAGGAAAAGCCTGAAAATTGTTAATTTGTATTATAACACATAGAAAAGTAGTTTTTTGCGAATACAAACTTAAATTTGCGGTAGGAGAATTGACCGTAAAGTATATTAATGTACGGGAGAACATATTTCTGAACTACAATATTTTGTTTTTAAGATAAATTGTTTTCAACTACGGAACCCTTCATTGTGGGTGGTCCGACACGCACTTGGCCGGTTTTTATTTCATGTTTCAGTTTTGAACCTACAACTCTATCTCAAATCTTATCCCAACTGAACCCTTTCTTTCTTTCACGTTTATTTTAATCAAGCAACAAATCATCGCGTTTATCGTGTAAGAAAAGTACTTTTAAGACAAAATACATAATTCTTAATTTGATTAAGTATTGCAGATAATCAAATACAAAACGGTTTCCATTGAAGAAGTCTCCAGGCAATACATTTTTACCGTTTTAAAAAGTACTAAAGCAAGCCGATATTTAATATACTTCGCTAGAGGGAAAGCCACCACAAGTTATTAATGGAAATTGAAGATCCACTGCATATTACTTAGGCCGGCTGCAAACAAAAAAAAGTACGTCTCGAGAGAAACCGCAGCGAAGTACCACGTTGCGCTTTAATCTGAAGCTATATTTCAGTGCTGTGCAAATGAAAAGTTAGTCTCGACGAAGACTTGAAGGAGGCCCGCCTTCTCGCTCGCCAGCCAATGAAAAAGGACGGGAAAGCAGCTTCTTCCGTGGAGGCGGGGCGAGCACGGCTGCGGTCGCCTCGCCATTTGAATAAAAATTTTCCTTTGAAGAGTTCTTTATTTGAATATATTGTGGGCGCGTGGGACGATCGCGTTACGCTTTATTGTAGCACTTTATGATACTCCTTTTGATCGCTAAGGATTTGTGGCGCGTTGTTTTTTTTTTTCAAATTTTATTCAAAAACATTAAAAATGTCGTGACAATTCGTTTTGTAAACAAAATTAAGTTCACTTTATTACTGCAATTAAATAAAATCTTCACAATAGGTCAACACAAAAACACACATCCCTATCAATCCAAACTCGACCCATCAAACGTTAAAAAAAAAGCCTGACGCGTAAAACGCAAAAAGGTCTAGTCTACACGCAAACATCGTGCAGACGCCGCACGCACGTCCCGTCACACCCACAACAGCCCTTGTCAACCATAACGCAGCCGCAGCCGGCTAACCGGGTGGCGGCCGGACCGGTACACCAACCCGGTTAGCCACGGAAAACTACCATTTCATTTACGGTCGGTCCTTGGTTTCGGGTAGTTGGTAACGGGGCCCGCAACTTACGTAACTATGCTTTGCGGCGCCGAATTACTCACGCTCTATTAACCGCCATTTTGTTATTAGTTTAGGTATTGAAGTTGAATGAGTGCTGAAATATTACTAAGGGAGGTACATTGTGCTTGACAACGTGCTTTACTGTTCAGCGGGGTGATTGCGTAACACACTTACGGTGGGAATCGGTTTCATTTTGACAGTTCAACAACATTCATTGCGTTATTTACGTTGTTGAGCAGAGAAATTTTTCGAACATATGAAGCAATGGATTAATAATAAGCTTCAAAATCATTCGGATTCTGATTGATAGTGTTACGCAATTAGGGTGCAGAATGTTGATGCTTTATACATACATAGTTTTGGCAATAAATACCTTCAAATTGCGAACTCCAATCGAGAATATTATAAGGCCGCATGTCCACATGCGAGGACAAAACGTCTGTCCAATTTTAAATTTCGTAGCAAGTGTATACTTATTTATACTTGTGTTACCAGGTAACGGTCTGTTTAGAAAATTCTAACAAAAGTTTTCTTGTTGTAGAATTTTCTCGATTGGAATTCTTCTATCGAAACATACGGTACGACACAACTTAGATGTAGCATCGGCAAAATTCGTAAAACCGATCATCGTCCGAACTGAGTGCGCCTTCAAAATCACTAATCTGTATTACTGCTTTAGGCGAAAATGACGTTTACGCAAACGCAATAACTTGTAAAGTCATATAACCAAATACATGCGTAAAATTGAAATGAATGAATGCTTCAAATTCATGCTACATCTAAGTTGTGTCGTACTGTACCTAATTATGTAGATTGAGAACAAGACTTTATTGTTGCCATATATAAGTATATGATCACTCCTTGCACTAAATTCAAGTTTTTTTCCTTAAAATTGGTACATAATCAATTCATGTGTAGGTACTAACATAACATAACATCACGCCTTGTTTCCCCGAAGGTTAGACAGAGGTGTACCTATAGTACACCCACATTTCGCCAGTTATGTGTAGGTACTGTTTTTGTAAACCACGTTGTAACTTTTTTGTAAAAGTAAAAATAATAACAAAATACAATATCCATTAGATAAATAAATAAAAATAATAATAATAAGCTATTAGTATTTATTATGTTATGTTTCATTATTATCGTATATATTTTTTTTTTTTTTGTGATATTTATTTTGGTAGTATAATGTATGTATTTGTATGTACTCATATTTTATGTTTATATATATATTTGTTTATATTCATATTAGTGTATCGTTTGTGATTTTATGTATTTTGTTTTCTCTTTTACTCTTACACACGTTGTCTACATCTCTTTATCTACTTTCCTATCGCAGGTATGCTGGAAGAGATTTCTTTAGAAATAAGCATCACCTTTGTACGTATTTTTCTGTTCCTTTCTTCTTGTTTGTTTATATGTGTGTACATAAACTGTTAAATAAATAAAATAAATAAATAAATAAAAAAACATGGCTCTTAAAAATAAAGATCAATCAAATCACAAGAAGTCCATTAACCTCCAAATCGCTCAATCATCTAAAATGCCGACACATTGAAACACTTACGAGTACCTTACACGGGCATATTAATTCACTCAATTAGCACACGACGGCATTAGCAGGTCGTTATCGGCCGACGACAACGCTTAGTAATCGTGCGACTGCGACAAGGCGACGAGTGTTTTTGACAGCTGTCAAATTGGATTGCATCCAGCTATTAGGGAATGTCGTCGCCGGCGACGGAATAGTCTGGATGCGTCGCGCGGCTTGTGACCGGCCTTAAAATTTTGGGACACGTAGATACCTACTAATAGGATTTTTTGGTAGGATGTTTTCTGGAACATACCTATGCAACCTCCACACTAGTGATGTGAACCGGTTTCATAAAACCCTAAAAAAAACCTAATAAAACCGGTTTTTTGAAGGTGTTTAAGAAACCGGTTCACATCACGACTCCACACCTGCGTACAGTTTACGTTGGACGCTATTTGTCATGAGTTTGGTCTTTGACATGTTCATTCGAAGTGCAATCTCGGCGAGTTTTAACTATTAGAATTAAATTGAGATGTATAAATGAAAAATTAGTACTTATTGTTAATATTTTGATGATTTTTTTGATTTAATCGGTTTCCTAAAAATTATCTACTAGCCTAAGAGCTTTTTGTGTCAAGTTTGAATGAAAAAGCAATTAACATTCGAACACCATGGCATGTCCACAAGTTGACTCACTACCTCGAATTGAGATGTCGCATCGCAACAGAAGTTGAAACAGTGCAATGGCGCCGCGACTTCACTCGTGCGACTGAACGCCGAGTGTGCTCACTAATTGTATCAACTCTTGGGCATAGAAGTTCTTGGCAAGAGTAGTTCAAGAATTTCTGGACAAGAAGCGCTTGCACCACAAATCACTAAATAGACCAGATGAATTTAAAACATAACATACCTAATAGTTTATTAGTACATAAAAACAATAACGCAGTACATAGCAGGAAACAGTGGGTTTTTACTACCAAGTTTAGAATGATTGTCAGCTTTCAGGCTCCTAAACTAGGTACGCAGATCTGTATCTTAGGAGTCGGAGAAAAATATCGTTTTTTATCTGTCAATCGTTTGAAGATTATATATATAGAAACAGAATGATGTTTTAAATATATTTAAGCGCATTTATTAGTCATTTATGGTGGACGTTATTTTAATTTCAGTGAATTGTTCGTTTTTTTTTTTCTACATTTCCTTCACTTATTAACGAATTGAACTAACCTTGACGATACTGACAAGTAAAACGATACCAACTGAAATAACTATGTATAAAGAAACTAGAAAGTTTTCCCGTCAATCGAAACTTGTCGAGAAAATTGTGAACCAAAAACGGAACTAGGTATCGAATGTGGACCGGACCTACTATTTATAATTATTCGGGAAATGCTAAAATTATGGCTTGATGCTTGAAAAGCCGTCCTTAAAGGTGAGTTTACTTGCGGATACCACTTTATCGCTTCGATTTTATTGAGTCAGTATTTTTTTGTGATCAGGCAATGGCTATGATCCTTAAAACACATACAGATTTCTATGGCCTTTTACCTAGGAATCCTGGCCTTTGTTCTGGGAATTATGCAGTTATCTGCCGATCTATCTATACACAATATTACTTGTCTTGACTGATTCATCAACGCAGAGCCTAAACCGCTCGGGCTACTAACTTGACATTTTGGCAGTTGATGCCTTTTATGTTGTAAACATCCATTGAGGAAGGATTTTTGAAAATTCGACCTTTAAGTGGGTGAAAAGGGGGGATTTTGTTTGTATGAAAAATCTTATTTCTTGAGTTAATAAATTTGAAACTTGGCACGAATACTTATCTAACTAAATTATAAAGTTTGTCATTGCTTGTTTTTCTAAACTACCTCCTAAAAGGGGATTGGGGGTGTCAAAGTTTGTATGGAAGAATTTTAACGCGCGGTCCGATTAACTCCAAATTCTGTATTTACAGTTATGACCGAAAATAAAGAATAACGTGTATCAGCGTTTTTTGAAAATCTACCCCTAACTGGGTACACATTAAAGTACGAAATCCACGAGGACGAAGTCGCGCGGGAAGTGCTGACGTGCGTGCGTACGCTGAGATTTATATTGAACTCTACGTAAGAACTTAGGTGAAGTGAGCTTGACGTGAGGTGGCAATCTACAGCATCAGGTCGAATGACAGCTCAATTCAAGCTCACCTAAGTTTATACATTGAGATTTTTACAGAATAGACCGTCTGATACACATTATTGCACTTACTATTTTACATCCAAAACTACTGTTTACCTCACACTTACTTCGTGCTACACAATATAAATCAGCCAAAACAGCTTGTAACGATAACAAACTTTCCCCGTCAATCGAAGGTTGTCGCGGCTCGAGTGAGGAAATTGTGAGCTCATAAAAATGGCGCTAGGTATCGTGTGGGCCTCACATTAACTAGGGTTATTTATTTAGGCGCGCCGTAGTCGGTACCGGGCGGTACCGGTGCCGGTACCGAACTGCTTTCACATCACTCATTGCCTTGTCTTGGCGCGTTGTTACTACAGTTCGTTTTTGATGGGTATTTGGGAATGGAAAAAGAATGGCAAAAAATTATTCACTGATATCTACTGGAAAATGCTGTTTGTTGAAAATGTGATTAATAGAACCAAAGTCTACATCTTCATTTATTAACCACAGATGCTTTTAAGGTTCTAGATAATAAATCACCTATTTTTATCGTTTTAAGTTGTATTTAAATCAATCGACTGAAAATAAGTACTTAAAAATTAAACAAGTTTCTGAAATGGACACATAATTGCAATATTAATTTAACCCTTCACTGCTTCATGTAATTTAATATTCAAACCTCGTGTCATGATCACGGAAGATATAGAACAGTTACCTACATACAGTAAATTAATCAAACAAAAATCTAAAACGAAGAAAACGGGGTTACGTTATAAAATGTTACCGAAAGCGTAAACCATCGCAAACACTTGTTTTGCGAGCGGTGCACGCGTTCCTCCGGCCGCGTTAATAAACTCCGATAGGCCACAACAAGCTGGCTGCGTGTACGGCCTCCATTTTTAACGAGCCTCACCGCCGGGCCCGCAGAAAGTAGCCTACACATGAAATCACGTATGAATGAGGCTTTTTTCAGTTTTTTCGCGTGTAGCCAGCGGCCAGCCGCTCCGGACCCATTAAAGCTTACATGTCACTCTCCCGCGACCCCCCCGGGGAGGTGGCCGGAGGGGGCAGCGGAAAAATCACAAAATCGGTATTGGCTGCATCCCGCAGCGCGGACGCCCGCCAAAGCGCTCTACAATACAGCTTTGACGGACGGTCATTTAATATTAACTGTGGTTTTTCCGCAGATGGAAATGTTTTTTTTATTGCCGGCGTTACGCTGTGATGAAGTGGTCGGCCCGCTGTTTGTGACGCGCGCTCATGTGTTGCGGATGAGTTGCTCTTTTACACACTCCAGGTTTGAATGAGATTGTTTCGATTCAAGTGCTTGTTTTCGTTTGAACTTTTTTTTCAGTGGTCGCCTATGAAACTGCTCTTCTGTTATAATTGCGATATAAGCCAATTTATTCGAGGGTTGATGATATTGAAACACAGTGTGGGGTCGTTTGAGTATTTTTGATTGTCAATATTTGTCGCGGACTCGTAGTGCCTATATTTCATAGAGAACGAATTAATTCGGTACGTAGAAATTAAAAACGAAGCGGCAATAAATTTTTTACTTTTCGAACAAGTGATCAAAATCGAACTACAAAAAGTGGGCGCCCAGTGTGGGTGAAAAGAGTGGCGACCACGGACTGAATTTATAGCTTACGCTCACTTTGAGTTTGCGCGAATAATATTTTCAGTTTGTTATAATTACTTTTTCGCCACGGCGCGATTTAATAAAATGCGACGCTGTTTTAAGGGAATGCCATTTAAATTTTTAACACTGATCAAGAACACGTTTATGAATAAAAAAATACAAGTAGATTCATAGGTAGGTACTACTGTACCCTGCTGAAATGCTTTGGAATCAAATATGGACTTATTTCAATTCTAAAACTAAAAATGAGAGATCTACTGAGCAAATCTTCTTTTCACACAGGTCTTCTTTTTTTTCACTATTTTGTTACTTTTAATGTTCTTTTTTTAGTGATCCGTACCTACCCGAAGGGTGCCAAACGGAACCCTATTACTAAACCTTCACTGTCCGTCTGTCTGTCAGCGGGCTCTATCTCATGAACTGTAATATGTAGACAGATGAAATTCTCACAGATTGTGAATTTCTATTGCCGCTATAACAACAAATAATTAAAATTAAATAAGGTTAAAAATTACCTCATACAACAAACGTGTTATTTGAAAATGAAGTATTAAAAAAAAATATATGCAGTGTTAAACATTGTACGGTGGTACTGAACCCTTCATGTGCCAGTCCGAATCGCAATTGGTCGGTTTTTTTCTGTTGTATTTCCTGTGCGTGTCCCAAATAAAATTTCTTTCTTTCTGTCTTTCTTTCTGTCTTTCTTTCTTTCTTTCTTTCTTTCTTTATTATTTACGTTCTTATCTACGTTCACATAGTTATTGCATCCTAGACCTCATTTCCCATCAGATCATCGACACTAGAATTGTTAATAATTGTTATCACTGCTGGCTGTCTATTCCAACCCCTCTCTTCCTCAAATGAATTACTCCCGATACTAATAGCACATCTTGTTTCAGGTAAATCGTTTACGTTAACGATAACCGTCTCGACGACGCCTCCCCAAGTGACCACGTACAACAAAGCCATCAAGGTGACGGTGGACGGACCGAGGGAACCGCGCTCTAAAACCAGTTAGTATAACCGTTTTATTTATTTATATAAATGGCTTTATGGTACACCAGAAAAAGTTTTTGGCGGCACGACGAAGATGGAAACAGAATAAGAATAATTTATTGATCCATTGTTACGAAATATAACAGCAGTAATTATATGCTTACTGTAAATAGATTAATTAACTTGGGTTAAATGAAAAGTGGTCCCCAAACTCGGTAGCGCCTGTCTCTTGGGGAGGTGAACGTAAATTAAAAAAAAATAATTCAGGAGATTTGAAAATGGACAAAAATAATTATCCAAATAAGGGTAACAAAATTCATAAAATTCATACAAGTTTACCTT
Source organism: Fissipunctia ypsillon (assembly GCA_947568875.1). NCBI lineage: Eukaryota > Metazoa > Arthropoda > Insecta > Lepidoptera > Noctuidae > Fissipunctia > Fissipunctia ypsillon. The sequence continues at coordinate 15,102,041 of OX387660.1, read as the reverse complement.
CACCTTAGTCATGCAGTTGGCATAGCCATTGCTGAGTCGGACAATGGATACATGTTCATTTGGTATAGAACTTATCTTGACGAAACTTGTTAAACAATTTATTAGGGATGATGTCTGGGTAAAAAAAAGAAATTCTATTTAGTCCGTCAGTCAGTTAATAAAAAAATATAAGACATGTATTTTTTTGCTTTATCATATTAATAAAAAAATACTTAGATAAAACGCATTAAAGTTGGGAGTGGGGGCTCGCTAGATCACAACTAACTATAAAATCTAGCAAGGCGTGACGTCATGCCACATTTTAACTCAATGTATTGCCGTAATCTTTTGATTACGTAAAAAAAGAAAAAATACGTATCCAATATTTTTTTAATAATCACCCTGATGGACAAAAAAAAATTTTTGCCATCATCCATATTATGTTAGTGAAATATCTTAAGGACAGGGTTTGAGCTAAGCAAAGAAGTACTACCTAAGTACTAGGAATTAGCTGGACTAATGGATTGCCATAGCTACTTAGGTGATCGTTAGATATAGGTATTATGATGCCAAGTAATCGCACTGCAAGAATAAATTTTAATCTAATAAAAGTACACGAACACTATACTATTTTATACCTCTGCATTTAAAGTTGATGCTTAGATAATTAGGTACATCAAAACTATTTAGTACACTCTACCCAAGATCCAACTACTGTTAAACAAACCCTCTAAGTGCAGATTTCACCAATGAAACTGAACACGATCAGCACATCTAAACCGCGTTCAAAAGCTCTCAGAGTCTATATTCCACAACAATTTTGAATCTGACAGCTCTTGAACGTGGTTTAGATGTGCTGAACGCGTGCAGTTTCATTGGGAAATTCACCCTAAGTAACAACCGAATCAGAACCAAGCTCGATTGTTTTTTTAAACAATTTAACGCACGTTGCTACAAACTCGCACAAAACACGCATCCCGGACTAATTAATTCCACCTCACTATTCTATTTACGCATCCAACATCAAAGCGTCCAAATGTCTAAACACTCGACAACAAACGAGCAAAACCGCAAAACATTGTAAAACACACTTAATGAAGGTAATTTATTAATAATTTGCCAAAACGTACCTTTTTGAATTCAGTTGCCGTGAAATGGTGGAGGGTCTTCTTGAGAATATTCGGTTAAAATGTAGTCGGTTCCACTTTGATTTGTTGAGCATACTTTGACATGATGTTTTTGACGTTTACGGGAATTTTATCGATTGAGAGGAACTCGTTTGGCGAGTAGTGTCGAATGTAAAAGCGTGTTTGTGTAATGTGAATCTCTAAACTATAATTGGACTTTTAATCGTAATTAGTAACATGACAGTTGGAGGGATACCAGTTTCTGACAAGAAAAAGGTAGTGAGGTGAAAAAAAGAATGAACGAAAATGAATGAACCTTACAAATGAGGTACCTACTTTAATGCATAGTTTTAATTGAATTTAATGACTTAAGGGGGAAGCGCCAGGTAGCTCGCGAAATTCAAACTTTCTTATATTTTTTGCAATTTGCAAGTCAGTATTAAGTTGTATGTTGATTAAAATATCATTCACGACTATAACAAATATGCATTTACAGAATTATAATCATTAAAATCAGTAATACAACTCGATAAGTTTGTATAATCCTAATTGTCAAGATTTCATGAAATAGTCATTCAATAGAATCACCTGGTCTTTAAGAGTGGTTTTGATGACCTTAATTGTTATAATTCTGTAAATACATACTTTTTACGGTCGTGAATCATATTTTGATCAACATACAACCCAAATACCGACTTGCAAATTGAAAAAAACGTAAGAAATTTTGAATTTCCCGGGCTACCTGGCGCTTTCGCCTTAAACTTTAAAACATATTACCTACGTGTACTTTCGTTTGTAACATAACTTATACAAAGGAAGTAGAAAATTGCCTATTTCACTATTTTGAAATGTTAATCATCATCAGCATTAATCTTTTGCCCTACATCCCAATTCATTCGTGGTCAACGCAACATGTCGTCTTCTTCCATACATAATATTACATACCAAACTCCATACTAACTACTTTTCAGTCGTTTTTGCAGAAATACTATTTTCTGGTGGTTTTAATTTATGAGATTAAATTAAATCAGCTTTTAATTCCAAACATTTCAATTAGAATTTTCATATTTCTTTCAGATTAATTATTTTAGCAAACACTACGTTAATAGCACTTAACTAAAACACCACGGACAAATACCTACACCAAGAAAGCAATTTAAATAGTTAAAGGTCCGGGTGACGGTAACGAATGACGGGTTCCGACGGTCGCCGAATCGCACCTAACGCTCGATCAATCCTCATCACATGAAGAAATTAAAATAATTGCGCGCATCGCGGGATAGTGCCGACCGGGCGACCCCGGCGACCCGACCGGCCCTTTCAGACCCCTGCAGCAGGCGAAGGGTTGAGTTGAGTACCGTCGGGCTAACAGATTAGGAGGGAATTTTAGTGTTAACTTCGTTTTAGAACTTGCATCATATGTGTACTTGTGTAGTGCATTTGGAACGATACAATTTAGCGTTTTTTTGTGTTTACTGCAGTAAAGTTGGAGGTATTCGTAAGCAATATTGATTATAATTACTATGAAAATAAACGAATAATATTACATCTTATTTTTGTGTAATCTATTTGGAACTGACTGCCTCGTTGGTCTAGTGATCGCAAACGCTACTGCTGAGCATGAGGTCCTGGGTTCGATTCCCAGGTCGGGTAAAGTTTTACTGGGTTTTTCTATTTGGAATTTCTCAGTAGCAGCCCGGAGTCTGGATTTGTGCCCGGTAGGTGGCAATAGGCTCGCCGTCTATTACATGGGACTTAAACATAACTGGCGAAATGTGGGTGTACTATAATAGGTACACCTCTGCCTAACTCTTCGGGGAAACAAGGCGTGATGTTATGTTATGTTATGTACTTGGTACTACTTATTAAAAATTAAACAATAATTAAAAGTCAGTAAAAATTACATGTCATCTAGAAAGTACCTAAATTTAGTTAATCTTGATTATCTTCAGAGCCGAACCCAAATTCTTTACACATCACAAGATAAAAACAGACCAGCTCAATGCTATCCGTACACTAATAGACGAATGTGGGGGCACAAAGAGGCTGCTGTAATGAATCGGTTGTTTAATTAATTAGTCAAGAAAGGGCCGGGGGAGTTAACCCCCTCACCGCGTATGCATGAGCCCTGCATATTGATTTATTATGCCTCCAGCCTCTATACGGAGGCGATAAATTATTTAATTGTAGTAAGTTGTGACGCGTGTTAACATAGGATCTATACGTACTTGCGTTTATCAATTCATGTGAGGAATTTTGTTCGGCTTTCGTTGTCTTACTATTTCGAGTTAATGTTAGATGGGCAGGGTAGTGTAGTATCGGCAGAGAAAGGGTTAATAATAAAGTGTTTGGAACTAAATGGAGAAGATTTTTGGGAATTTGTTTGTTTGTTTGTTTGTATTTGTTTTGTTTGTTTTGTTTTTATGAACAGCTTTATTTCTCAGTTACAGTAAATAGGTAGTTACGTGGATAGTTTTAAAAATATCGTATCAATTTGAAAAACTGTATTGTGTAATTCGGAAAGGCACCCATAGCAACCTGATACTTTTAAAGTCTTATTTACTTAACGTGATTCAGCATTATAATTCTTTCTTCGACTTATTTGCGATCATTTTGTCGGAACGTAAAATATACCGATATATTTTACGTTCCGACAAAACTGTCTGCACTTGAGTCATTCCTTCTTCGTAAAAAAAATACAGTCGAACATAGAACCTCCTCCTTTTTCGAAGTCGGTTAATAAGATCGCTACGAGTCTCGATTTTCAGGAATGTATGAAGGTATTATCTACGTCAAACCTACGCAAATTCCATTCTTCGAATAACCATTCGAAAACAACCGTTAAAGATGTACACAGACTAAAGCAGTTACCGTGCGGATATTACGGACATTGTGTGCTACCCTTATACCCACTATTTTTATCCGCCGGGTGGGTGGCGCGTTTTATCGCATACAGTAGCCGACAGAAGCCGACTACAATTTAATAATCGGCCCGTCTAACGATGTTTTTCTTCGTGTTCTGCTCGGCTGGTTTCGGGTTATTTCGGGAACAGTGTGCACGGACCACCCGCGCGCGGCGCTAGCGTCGCCTGCGCCGATCTCAATGTTTACGACTATAAAGTCCGTTGTTTACTTCACACGGCGACTTAGTTCATAACTTTTGTGCATTGTCTATGTTGAGGGTTGATGAACTTTTGGAATTTATAGTTTTTTGGGTACCTATTTAAAACAAATACTTTAACGTTTGCTATCGATATTCTATATCTATACCTACATATATACATATACCTATTAAATCGCAGCGAAGTCAAAACTGTACATTAATTGTTTTCGAAAAAAATAATTGCTACGGAACTGGGAACGATTCTAATGTCGAAAATATAGTTTTTTTAGAATTTTTGTCTGTTTGTCTAAATGTTCCAGCATCACGCAAATACTACCGGATAGATTTTGTTAAAATTTTGCGTAGATATTTCCTATAAGTCTGATCAGTCTATAGGCTATAAATTATCACGCTATTTGTTATAGGGGATGAGCAATATTGCTTTATGTTCTTATTCTTCTATAGTTTACTGCAAATTGTAAAAAGACGAGCCAAAAGGTTATAATATTGCAGATAATTACAGATTTAATATTTTGAATGATTATCATCACGCTATACCTTTATGGAGCTAAGTAGCCAATCATGACATAATATTCGGGGTGGATTTTTGAGATGGAGCAATAGGTTCAGGTAACTCATGGGTGTCTCATGAGACTGTCCTTAACGTTTTGAAACATTTTGATCAGCAATCACAGATTTTTAAAAAAAAAATTGCCGTCAGCAAGAAAATGGTCAATTTTAACAACAACTTTTTGATAGCAATCAATTGTTTCCTATAAGGATCATAAAACTCTATGGGACCAACTGAGCTTTGAGTACCTATTAGAAAAGTCAGAAATCGCATAGACATTCGCTGGACTGAGCTGAATAGGGAACGAATATAGCAGACAGTTCCAGATTTCATACCTTAATGGAGCTTAGCAGTCAATCATGAAGAACGGCTATATGACTTTTAACAAAGTAAATAGCTTAGCGGTTCGGCGACTGCTTTGCAAACAATAAGTTCGAATCACAACAGTTGATATATTTTGTGCTTATTTATTTTTACATTTACTATTATGTATTGTGATAGTTGGTAGAACGTACACAGAAAAACATTAAGTTTAGGCCTCTTCTGTTATCCTTGGTTATATAAAAATAAATATCTATGGTTAGGTGATTGTTAATGAGGAATCCCATAATGTTTACAATTTACTGTTATACGTATATTATTCGTGACAGCTGACCGTCAGAAATAATCTGTAAGATTGCAACAGTAAGTGTATCAGTGTTATGCGATTAGGTATAGTGTACGCAGGAACGCTCACGTTGATTAATTTACTAAAAACTAAAAACTTCGTAAAGGCTGCGGATGTCGACCTCAGGACGAGCTGCTTCTCACACAACGCAACGGACGTATGTACGTCACTTGCTCCTGCGTCACCAGTCCTGCCTCTCTTTATATTTTAGCTGCTGAGACCAAAATTACAAACGTAGTATACAAGGAAGTTTTATAAAAATGTGCCTGTAATTTTAGTATATTTTGGTGTCTTACTACGTCGCGGGCAAAAGCTAGTCTTCAATATAATTCAGTAAAACTATTTTGTTTACCCATCCATCTAAACCTGTCAAGCCCCAAACACATAAATAACACATCCAGCTTAAAGTCCAAGTTAAATCTTCTAAACGAGCTACCATCAAGCAGACGGCGGAGGCTAACTACTAGAAATACTTGGCATAATAAATTTAACTAGACCGGACGCCACCCGGTGTAATCCTTTAATCAGGTCCACTGTAGCCCTTGCCCGCACCCTATTTTTCCCTCCCATTTGTAATACACCCCCTCCCACTGGGGGGTCGAACGGTGCAAATGACAGTTTCTAATTCCAACTTGCCATGAAAGTGTGTAATTGTTGCGTCGCTGATTTATACACTGGAACCTTTTGCACGGGAATAGAGCATGTGTGCGCTTAATAGGGCTGTCGAGATGTTTTGTTTTGTGCCGGTTCGGTGTATCTTTTGGACTGTGTTTTGTAAATTGTAAATGATATTGTTCGGGCTTTAGAACTTGAACATAGCTAACCAACATCACTGGAACCAACGTCACTGGAATAGTCATTAAAGGCACAGAGCGTGTGTTGTCTGACATAGAACTTCTAAGAAATCCCGATATTCACAGTACCTACACATAATGCAAGGATGATATATTATTGGTGTTACAGGAAGAGGAGGAATACGTTTCTTGGTCTCAGATCCTGCGACATACGATCGTCTACGATCTACTAAAACACTAAAATCACCATCACTTACCTATGTTAATTTCATGGATCATGATCGGCATAAGTAGGTATAATAATCTTTAGTAGTTTTATGTATTTCGGTTATACGGTCTTTACACTTATTCCTTATTCAAAAAGCATGTAAAGTGCATTCTATTTTCTGAATTTTCTCTCCCATTTAGACATGGTTGACAACCCTACCGCTGTCGAAGTGAAGTGTGTCCAGGCTTCAATTGTTTTTGTTTGTGTGCGTGCATTTGTCAATAAAATGGGCGCGCCCCGTGTAATTGCATTTATGCATTTTTGCACTAAGATGAGACTATGAAATCTGTTCTGATGTGATGAGAGTGTCATTAATAGCTACTTATTGAATACTGAAAAGAATTTAGAGCAGGGAGGTATTTTTGGACATGTTTGAAAAGTGAAATTGTCAAAAATACTTTGAGTGTTACTCGCACAGACCAGGGAAACATGGCGCAAAAGGGAGGAGGTTTATACTCAGCAGTGGGTGGCAGAAGGCTGCCAATGATAATGATGAAGTTTATAACTAATAAACTCATGCCTAAACCTAGGTCTTCTATACCTATAGTGATATACTGAAGTATTCTGTACCTATGTATATTAAGATAATCTCAATACCGGCACGGAGGTGTAACAGGGGGATGTAGCGAATAATTGAGGCGACAAGGCCGCATTGTCTGCGACACTCTTCATGGCGGCATAATTTAATCTCGACGCTCGGTGACGCTACAGCTGATATGTAGCTTCTGGTTGCCTGGTAATCAGAATGTGGAGTGGCACGAATGCGTGTTTATTTTGGTCGGAAATAGGCATGTAACTCCGACATTGGTAAAGCTCCTCAAAAGTACATTTTGATGCGAGTGTGCAAAGTTTGTTTTTATGCACTGGAGACGGGATTGCTAAAAGGAGCCGAGAGTGCAGTGAAAAATGCTCATGCGTATCAAACAACGATTTTCAACACTCTTACAAAGGAAAAATAAATAAATTTCATAAGATTTTTTTTTGTAACTAATATTTGTGTCTGATGGGCTCAGGGTTATCGCGCCCAACTTGAAGCCGCCAAACAGCGTAATATTAAAACTAAAGAAACTAATATTTTTTATCGAATTAATGTTAATTTTCTGGCAAAAATAAATAATTTGATGAAATAAATATAATTTTTATTAATCATATTTTATTTATTTATACAATTTTTTTAGGCATGAACGTTCTTTGCTGAGATTTAAAATATAATCACATGTCTGTGACTAGTATCTAATAATAATCTCCCGTCAGAGATTTTCTCTTGCATTATTGCGTCTGATTTAGAACGGTAGAAATTACATTAAATAGGCAGGCAGCCAGTTGTAAAGAGCGATCGTAGGTATTTCATTATCACATGCATTGAACGTTAAAACAATGCTCACTAATTGTCGATCAAAAATTAGTTAGTCACGTTTAGTTACATAGTGCTGACAGTATTCAATCGGTATTCAGTCTGATATTGCCAGACTAGGTACGGCTCCACCGTTTTAGGGGAAACTTTTATTAACTGTTAAATAAATTTGTCCAGAGACCTATATTGCCACTTATTTCTGCCGCATTTTAAACATTTGAGTTTATTCAATAAATTAACATTTATTCTAAAATAGGCTAGTTGACAGTAAGAAAAATACCTTATGAATTTTATTATGCAGAATGGTTGTGAGCTAAAAGTATCAAAATTCAACATAGTTTTGTAAAAGATTTTAGATAATTTAATATTTTTGAGCAATAATTACTTAAAAATATAGCCATTGGTCACAAAACATTGAACGTGAACCAGTGCGCGGCACGTCACGATCTTCGATAATGTCACTTTGAGATAATAACATTGTTTCAGGGTACCCATCTCAGGATATTTTCACCTAAATTTAGTGGATTTTTCAGAAAAAAGTATATAGAATTCGCACGTCTATTTATGGAATAGTCAGAAAAAATACGATTTTAATAAATATCAAAACGAAAACGTCAGATGCCATGATGTCATGATGTCATCGCTCCTTTATTTTGAAATTGCTATTAATCGATTTGATTCGACGATTAATAATCGACGGTATCAATTATTTAACTATTTTATTTTAATTGATGGGTACAAAAAACTTACAAATAAATGATCTATTATTTGGATCGATATCAAACATCACATGACGTTCCAAGAGTAAAGGGTAGAAAACTGGAAACACTGAATTTATTTTTACTTCTTTGACAGCGGATAATTATAGATGTCACAGATTTGACGACTAAAGATGATAAAATCACTCAAGCCGCCATATTACAGAGTGCCCCGTTTTGACAACGAAAATTAAATTGAGTTTTATAAATTAAAATTTAGTATTGTTAATGTCAATATTTTGATGAAATATTCATGTCTTAAGGAAAATAGACCACAAGGAACATTTTTAATCTGTTTCCTAAAAACTGTCAACTAGCCTACCTATTGACAATTAAAATAAGAAATGAGTTTATAAGAGACGTCTGATAGTGGCACCGGTGAGTGAAAAGTTATGTGGAAATCGGTTGTCATGTTATGAACATGTGATACGGGGGAATGAGTAAAATGTCATGAAAAAAGTTTGGAGTATGAATGTGGATGGTTATAAGAGCAGAGGAAGACCAAAGAAACGATGGATGGACTGTGTAAAAGATGATGTGGCTAGAAAGGGGGTGACTACCGAGATGACGACTAATAGAGAAGTATGAAAGAATAGTCATGTTGCGCCGACCACAAATAAGTTAGGACAAGGAAATACATAATAATAATAATAAATTGGAATGATGATTACTTTCAGGTTTCTGATTGCTTATCGTTTGCTTATTGTTTGCTTACTTTTGATGTTCGATAGCTAAAACTTTCAGTGTTCACGTGAAGCGTTCCTCCATTTAAAGGAAGTCGGTCACTCACTGCATACCTACCTATTCTTAAGCAGACATCAGACGCTTTACTTTTATAAATTTTTGTCTTTCACTCCAAATGAAATGTCTGAACACAAAATGTTTTTTTTTTATTTGAGATAGGTTTGTCGAAAGTCGACGATGTAGCGAGCTTACCCAGAAAAATATAATACAGTATATTTATTTGACATATAAAAGTACACAGGTACAGATTGACACTTAATTTAAGCATGGAAATATCCTGGTACAAAAAAGATCAATGACCAACATCCTAGGATAAACTTGTGTTGCAGGGGTTACCCATCCGTCCATTGTGGATATTACAATAGTTACATAAAAAAGAGTAACGTGCAGTTTTGTAAAAGAAAAAATAATGAATCAAAAGCCAAAAATGAATTCATAAGTGAACTGATCCAACGATGTTGAATCTTTCACTCGCCTAACGAATTATGGAAAAATAAAATGAAAGGGGCAGATGGACGTTCATTCCTATGTAATTTTGTCCGTGTCGTGTGAACGTGGAATGAAATAAAATGAACATTCACTTTAGTGAACCATTCACTCGAGTAAAGCTTCCTTAGCTATAGCCGCTTAGCCTCGATCAACATAAAGTATGAATACAGATCACCAACACCAACGTTCAGCCTATACTCCTGATTGTAAAACCTCAACCAACATTCCCGTTAATAACGTTGACATGACAATAGTGCCAACCCACGTGCTATCAGCCCAACATGTTTATAATGTATCGGTGCGTAGACGAAGCTGACCTTGATTAGCCTCGATTGGTTCACAACGCAATTCGGAAGTGTTGAATCGTGAATCTGAATAGAGATGTTTATTTGTTGTTGTAATGTGTGCACGTGTAACGTAATTCATAAAGATGTTTATCGGTTCCTTTTTTAAATGGAACTTGGAGATAAATTTTGCTAATAGTTCGTTGATAGAATGATGGATATCAATAATGTAAATAGTACATTATGATACAATTAGTGTGCTATTATTCGCGCGAGCCGTAGGCGATCACGATAAGGGAGCCGAGAGTGTAATGATCAATGCACACGCGTTTCATATGACGTTTTTCAACACACGAGGCAAAAAAAAAAACGTTTCATAAACTAATTACTTATGTAAGGCACGAAGCCGTCGAACAGTCTAATATATATTAAAAGCATATACTCTGAATATTTTGTATGTTATTTGGATGTAGAATACGAAAGAATGTTATTTTTGACAAAAAAAAAAAATAATTTGATAAAATATTATGTTAATTTATCATATTTTGTTTATGTAGCAAAGAGACTTCATGCTTTTTACGCATATCATAAAAAAGGCATGAAGTCTCTTTGATGAGATTAAGAAACCGCACATCCAACTAGAAAATAGTTATCTGTGGCGCATACTACCGCACTAGTGCGGTAATATAAAGTAAAAAGCACGCGTGTTTAATACACGGCTTATGAACCTAAAAGCGGCTCAATAAGAGCCACTTTACGAGCATGTGTGTTGAAAAAAAATATTTTTACATAGGTACTTGTTTTTACATATTTTGTAATTAAATCCATAATTTTCAATCAACATGTATTCTTTGATTGTAATCAAAGTACAGATTGCTGCTTCTGCTTATACCCCTTACTGGTATTTGCCAGTCAGGTGAATAGGCAACAGCATATACTGGTGTATTTTATGCTTTTTTAATTTTTCTTCTCATCGTTCTCATCATCGTAAAATTTAGTTTTAGAGACAAGATTAATTCACAGACTGAAGAACAGAAGCTCATTAATTACTCCCATTTAATTATACCTTTCAAACGTAGCCTCTCAATGCACATATACTTAAAAGTGGCGTTGAAAGTAAATTGAAATTCTAATAAGGCTTAGATATTTCAAGGCAGCAAGTTCCAACTAATTCGTACACGAGGCAGAGAGGGGCGACACGGCGATGTCACACGAGTGTCAATGAATTATCGAGTGTCTCGGGACTAATCGAAGGGTGTGGGGGACAGGGCACTAACACTTGCATGTCTTACTATTTACATGACCGATTAAGTTGGGAGATTTAGAGCATCGAGTGTGATAGAATGAGATATCGTTGGTTTGAATATTATGCAATCAAATAATTGCGCACGCCTATTTTTTGTGCAGTAAGTAGTTACAACGGAAAATTTTAAAAATAACATCTCGCGTACTTTCATCGTAATGCCAGTCCGGAATTTAAGGGCGGAGTTCACCGACTTTTAAAACGGCTGTTTAGATATTTAATCAGTTCTTTATGAGATTTGACATGGTTTGAATGTTGGAGGACACAGGCCTAAAGCACTTTCAGCTTTCAAGACGTGGGTCTACGAGACCCGGTTGTTTTTATGACATGTCAAAATTATTGTACATTTTAAAATGCAGTTACTCCGAGGTTATGAACGTCACCTATAAGACACAGCTGTATTTTTATGTGTCATATCAAAATGGTTGCTAATTTCAAAGGGCAGCATGTATCGTACTGATGTAGTGCTTTCTCTCCTAGGGCAGCAGCAGCAGTTCCACTTCGCGTTCGGGCAGAGGCCGTTCCCATTCCCGCCGGACCCGCTAGGAGGGTTCCGGATGCCGCCCATCACTACCTGCCAGAGTGAGTATTGAATTATCATTTGCTTTACATTTTTAATTACAGTAGGTACCTACTGTTTTAGGCATGAAATAGAAAGGCTTTATTAAGTTTTGTTTATGCAGAAGACACGATTTGTTATGGGGAAATAAGATGACGTCTGTATGAAGAGTATAAATAAAAATGGAGCACAAAGTACCAACTCCATTATTTATTCTTTACCCTGTCAATAAAATATGCAGTAGTGAAACAGATAGAATAAATAAACATGTAACTGAAATAGAAACCACGACAACTTCACAACATACAACAAAAAGAAAAAAAAATCGAAACCAAACCTGAAATCTAAATCGGAATGATGCCGCGCAAACCTTCAAAAGTGAATGAGTCGCCAAACCAAGCGATACGCTAAACTACGTTCACTAAAGCGCGGATTCAATCAGCCGTTGCCAAAAAGAGAATCGAGCTGAAAGTCGACTGCGGGTGCAATCGAACAAGCGTGCTGGAGCCCGCTAAAATCCACGGCTACCCCAAAACAACTGATGCGGCTCAAAACGGGAAAAAAAGCATTCGCAAATCGACGGCGGGAACGCGTACCGTATAAAAACCGAGTCCGCCGATCGCCGGCCAAAAACGGAACCGTGATACCGAAAAATAAAAGCCACTGATACCGGGAAAAAATAAAGTGTACGCAGCACAGTCGGCCGCCGGTCGCGCTCGACATCTTTATAAGTGACCGAGTGCGCTCTCTGCGCAAACATTCGTGTTTGAATTGATAAGTTCTGAATACATGAACAGCAGTTTCGGGCACGACAACTCATGAAATACAGCGGTAAAACATAGTATTGCTTTGTATTTCTGCCAATCATTTAATGTAAAGTTCAAAGACAATAATTATGATTTTTAGGGTTCCGATGATTTTTAGGTAAAGAAAAAAAACGGAACCCCTATAGGATCACTCGTGTGTTTGTCTGTTCGTCAGTCACAGCCAATTTGCTCCGAATCTAATGGACCGATTAAGTTGTTTGATACACACATCAATTTTTGTAACCCAAATACGGAAGTGTTACGTAAATAAATGAATTTTGAATATGGGGGTCACTTTTGAGGGGCAAATAAGAAAATTTAAAAAAAAGTTTTGCAAACTATACCGTGTGACATATCAAATGAAAGGGTTTACTGTGGGGGTCTCGAAATTATTTTTTTTTTATAATTTTAAAATAAATAGTTTTAAAGTTATTTAAGAAAGACGAAAATTGAGCATACCCCCCATATCTCCGAAACTACTGAGCCAAAAATTAAAAAAAAAAAACATAGAAAATAGTTCTATACCTATAAATTACAGGAAAAACCTATAAGAAGTCTATAGATTTAAAATGACACGGTTAATCTCTCAATACTGTGCTTACAAACTTACATTTGTAGTTGGAATGGAATGTATGGGAGAACATGTTTTTCAACTACAATGTTAAGTTTGTTCTTGGGATAATTCTGTCTCTTCTTTCTTCATCCCAACTACTACCCTTCATTGTGTGTAGTCCGACACGCATTAGGCCGATTTTTTTTTTACTGTGTTAAGCGCTAGGTTTTAAGTAGGTCGGAGCAAAATCTCTTCTGCCTGGTTGAATGTCTTCAGGATAAAGAACAGGTTAAAATGTTGAATACAAAGTGTTTTTTATGTGTCATAGCTCTAGGGTGTGAATGAGACCATATTAAAGAATCAACTGGCATATGAATTATTTTTCAATTATAATGTTTTATTGTTTTCATGTTTTGTTGTGTTTTGACTGCCGCGTTGGTCTAGTGGCTGCAAGCGCTACTGCTGTGCATGAGGTCCTGGGTTCGATTCCCAGGTCGGGCAAAGTGTTATTGGGTTTTTCTATCTGGAATTTCTCAGTAGCAGCCCGTAGTCTGGATTTGTGCCCGGTAGATGGCAATAGGCTCGCCCCCTATTACATGGGACTTAAACATAACTGGCGAAATGTGGGTGTACCATAATAGGTACACCTCTGCCTAACCTTTCGGGGAAACAAGGCGTGATGTTATGTTATTGTTTTCATTTTTCATACAAAATAATTCGATAAAGTAACAATTATTAATATGACAACGTCGCTTTTTCTTAGCTTTAATTATGAACGAATGATTGGTATGAATGAAAAGGAAACACTCGTATTTATCAATGAAACTTAGAATGAACCTAATTTAATTATAATTGATGATATCTGCGAAACTATGCATTTCTGGACCACATATTCTAGGGCTTTTAAAAAAGCTTTTTGTATTATTTTTACTTATAGAATATAACCCTAGAGTTATGACTTATAAAAAAAACACCTTGTATATCTATATAAGTATTACAATATAATTATAAAGATGTTATTCTAGACATAACTTTGTGTTAAGTGTAGTGTTTACTTGTAGATTAGTTTAAAACTTATCAGAGTAGGTTTGTTAGTTAGTAAAGTTGGTTAAAAAGTTAGGTAACGTGGCTTCAAAGTTTGATATCTTTCCCTCAAAGGTTACTTGCGAAATAAATAGAGAAACAAAGATGTGCAAGGTTGTTGGTGGTTACTAACCACCAAAACTTTGTGTCAGTTGTGCAGTGGCGGATAAACAATTGTCTCCTCCGCTTACGTCAGTGACCGTCCTGCACGAAGGATCTGTATTTGTAAACCAATGATTTAGATGAAAAAACTAGTGTAATTCATACTTTTTCTTTCTCCCCCAGACATGAGTCAATTCGGCCTAAGTTCGAGCAACTCGCACTGGGGTTACGGCAGCGCGGGCGCATACCCGGCGTATTTGCCGTCTTGTGCCGCGCCGGCTGCATCACAGTTCAACCCCCCGGCGCTGGGCTTCGCCGGAACCGTGCCGGATCAGACTCCCACGCAGGACTTTACGGCTAATAATACAGGTGAGGAAAAATAATGCTACATTATCTTTGTTGAAAAAAAAAACGGATTGAACTTTTAGACAAGTACATATGTGTGACGGTCTTTGGAGAGATTCCTAAAGTTCTCTGATCCCTGATGACCTTTAGGAACATATTTAATCAAGTACTCTTTAACTAGGTGTTATTTTTTTTTTAGCATCTACCTATCTATGGCATTGTATGCATGTTTGAGTTCTAAGTTAAGCAAAATACAAAAATGTTTCTCTCGTGAAATAAAAAGTTGCATGTATACAGGGTCGTCCAAATAGTGACACCCAAAAGAAAAATCTGAATTTCTCATACCCAAAGGTATTCGAAAATACCCCATGTATGCTCCGCGATTTTTTGTAGTTTTCGAGCTTTTTTTGTAGTGGGTATTTTACAGATTTTTTTTTGGTGACATACCTAGTCGTCTAGAATGTTACCTTCATACGCAAAATAATAAACTTCCAACCTTCCCGGAAATTTTTCAAAAAAATTTCGATAGCAGGGATTTAAGTGTTTAGTGGGATAGGCTCAAAGTTTAAATAACTCGAAAACTACAAAAAATCGCGGAACATACGTATGGGAATTTTCGAATACCCAGGGGTATGAAGAATTCGGATTTTTCTTTTGGACGTCACTATTCGGACTACCCTGTTTAATAAAAGATATGGTTTCGATAATACTATGTTAGTAACACCATAAAACATCTATCAATACCTAGTAATCCCATCTTTAGGAGGAAATCGCTTATTAATCTTGCGTAAGTGCAAGGTATTTACGCTCGTGACTGTACTGTCATGGTCATTATTACAATGCTTTACAGAACAAAACAAACGAAAGAAAGACGTGTGTTATTCAAGAAAACAGTAGCAAAAACCTATAAAATAACAACATTGTGCAGTTTACATCTCATATAACTCATTAATCAATATACAGTAGGGTGAAATTAAATCCACCAACACTTTTACGACTCACATCCTCCTTCAAATGATACGCGCAGTTGCGGACGACGCAAAGAGTATGCAGGGATATAGATGGTAGATACAGGTCTTGCCAAAAGCACTGAATATTTAATCCTCTGATTACTAAAGCAAGAGTAGTTTTAAATTAGTTAGCTATTCTTGCTTAGTGGACAGATAAATGTTCGTAACTGCCAATGATATTGGTCTACAATAAGATAAATATTAGTGCACGCCTTTGTTTAACACCGTGTAAGCAGAATAGTTCTGTCAGGATGACATACTGCGAAAAAAATATGAAAGTAGTAGACGTGTTAAATGTTACCAAAAAACCGGATCCAGTTAATTATAATGTGTAAAAACTCTTTTCACATGCATTTAAGGCCTTTTGTACACGGCATGGTTTCATTATGGTACGGTGTAAAAACCGCGCCGTAGAAAAAACGTGGCAGTTTGTACACACACGGCAAACAACTGGACGTGACAACGGTTAGGTGCGGCTCAGTTGTGTTTTTTTTCTGTGCAAAAATATCATCATTGTCTAATCCGTGTATAGAAAACTCCAAAAAGGAAAAGAAAGTTTCAGATAGGTATACATCCGATCATATTATCAATTCTTACCCCATATTACAGGCTTTACAGACCTTTCACGAATCAATGTAATCAATAATTCTATGTATCTCCATTTAAAAAAAATATAGGGAAGCCGTATATATCATAGGTAAGCGTAGGTAAGCCATCACGAAACGTGAAAACATCCGGTGCCGTCGACAGACTCCCCTAGACCGCCATACAACACTGATGCACTTATGTGAATCACGCCGTGGACAGACACAGCGCATATCGGCGTCGGCGCCATGCCTTGGTGCCGCGCCGTGTCGTCAACAAGCTTCCATAGTGATCCATACAACACTGACGACCGTGCCTACACACGGCGAATAAACCGTAGTTTTTCTTGCCGTGAAAAAAAAACGTAAACTTCAGGCAATTACAAATCTTGCCTTTAGACATCATAATGTATGCTGCACCAACTCTCATTTAAATACTCTAAGGCCTACTGGGCGGACATTAACCGGCTCTCATTATAATTTACAGCGGCTCGCACACGTCCGATCCAGCCGATGAATTTATTGTCGATGCGTGCCCGATGAACGAAAAATATAGCCATATTAAAACCATACTAAAATGCTGTCGTATATCAACAATTACTATTTTTGGACATTCCACAAGAATGGAGCCGTTATGGGCGGTTTATGGAGCGGGGCATTGTTTTTTGAAAGTTTGTTGGCTGTTTTTAAAACTGCGCCACTTTTGTCTGTCTGTCCTGTCACTCTCTAATTAAATATGTTTTGTCCATACAGTTCTTCCGGACACGACGGGCGTTGACCTAGACCAGCAGCTATCAGGCCTTGTAGGCTCCTCCCCATCGCACCACGGCAGTCTTCTTCCTCGCTACAACAACAACACAGACTACAGCCTCTCGACGGGCCCCCGGTCACTTAGCGACAACAGTTCGCAGCCCGAGTCGCCCGTACAGGACGATCTGCTCACTTCAAACACGTCCACGAACATCGGCCACAATCACACGAACAGCTCGAACTTCCCTTCGTTAATGGGATCACAAAACACTTCGTACGGCGGCAGTAACTGTAACAACTCGCTGTACCCCGTCCTGCCGGCGAGTTTGCTGTACAGTCAGCTGTACACCGCCGCCAATCAGACGCACAACTTCCACCCACTGCACTCTAACTCAATACACTCGACGCAAAATCACCATAATGAGCTACAGACGATGATGGACCAGATATCATCGACCACAAACAATCATAGACAACACGGGAATCATGGACAAGACTTGCTTCTGGGCGGAGGTAATTCTTGCGCGGCAGCCGCGGCTCGGGGCGAGGACGGGCGGGTGAATAATCTCGGACAAAGAGGTAATCCGCAGCCAGACAGCAACACAGTGTGGCGACCCTACTAAACAAAGTGATCCTCCTTTTATTGTACCCATATGAACAATACGTGTTTGTAGATATAACGTCTGTGTCGATACCTCGGATGAACCAGTGTGTGTCCATTTTGTATTTTTCATTGTGTCGAAAAGTGGTTTTACACTGTTTCGGCGTTTCGATTCCTAATGAAAGTCATCGTAGTTTGGCA
Organism: Fissipunctia ypsillon; assembly: GCA_947568875.1. Lineage (NCBI taxonomy): Eukaryota > Metazoa > Arthropoda > Insecta > Lepidoptera > Noctuidae > Fissipunctia > Fissipunctia ypsillon. Next base: position 15,084,006 of record OX387660.1, on the reverse strand, counting down.
TAGAGTGAGGCTGCAACGAAATAGATATTCGATGATGATTTAACTAAATTAATTTGTGTGTAAAATACGAGATACAGGTGATTCGATTAGTTGAAATTTGTATGTATACCTAGTTCCAAAGTTCGCTCCCGTCCTAAATTTATACGATTTTGTTGATTTAAATAATAAAAAATAACAATTTAGAACACTTTGGTCATAGTCTGGATTTGACTAGAAAAATATTTGGATACGATGTTGGTATAAGTGTGGTCAAATTAACACATGGATGTAGATCTCATTACACTTCGCATCTGTGCATTTGAAATTTAAATGCGAAATTAAAACATCACACAATTATGTGTGTATAAACCAAACCTTGGTTTCAAAAAATGATGAGCCAACACGAACTAATGCATTTCATCGCTCCGTGGCTAATAATTTTTATGAACTTATTGTATACGAATAGAGCGATGGATATCAAATTGAACATTTGATCATGTTGGCTACCAATGTTTGGACAAGTTGCAAGATGTAAAAAAGAACTTTACTTATAAATATCTGTCTTTTATCGACAAACTTGTAAATAAGAACTGTGAATACTAATTTGTTGTAAATGCATCTTGTAAAGTGCAATAGATGTGCAATTATGAAGTTGAGTAGATGTATACTTAGTTTTAAGCATCTGTTGAGTATGTGAACTCTGTCCAGTTGTAGATATCTTTAGATGTGTTTTTCTTTAATTTTGTTACGAAAATTATATTGTCTAGTTTGCTTTTTTGTAAAGTTATATTTCGAAATTAATGTGACCACGATTTTTGGCCGTCTGATGATAAGTTTTTATTAAATAATCTGTTATTATGTAAAACTCTTTCAGCGTTATATTAATGTGTTCTTTAAGTCCGTCAGTGTTCTCCGATATTTCAAATAATATCTATAACTATTATACTTTGTGCAATATAGATACTAAATATGTGACGTACCTACCTACTTTGTAACATTGATTTAACTTGCATAGCAACTTATATTTTGTCGTTTCCGCTTCCCGTTATGATTATTTCTGTTGACTACAAGTAGCGGAATTCATTTTACAATAAATAAAATCTACAAATTCATTCCCAGGTGTTTTTACTTCAGAAAACCTATTTTTAATATCGTTTTAATTAATTTCAGAGCTCCGTTCCACATACAACACAAAACATCTTGGATTCCGAACACTTTGCTTTGTGTAATTTTTTAACACACTTGTATGTGACAGATTTAGAATTAACTTACAACTTTCCATACTTACACCATAGTCAAATTTTATTATAACCAATTAATCTGGCTAGCCTTTTCTCAACCATGTTGGGGTCAGCCTCCAGTCTAACCAGATGCAGCTTAATACCAGTATTTTACATGGAGCGACTGCCTATCTGACCTCCACAACCCAGTAACTGGGTAATACGATACCCCTTGGTAAGACTGGTTGTCAGACTTTCATGCTTCTGACGACCCGTAACGACTGTCAAAGATCCAGGAATGACAGCTGAGACCAACGGTTTATCGTACTTTCCGAGTCACGGAGGAGTCTCGGTATGTAAAGATGGTCACCCATGCACGGACCAACCCCGGCAAGCGTAGCTTAACCTGATTTATCGACCCGTGTGGCTGTTATTACTTTGCCATGAGCTCCTCCAAATCAAATTTTATTACAACCAATGCATACAAAATTTAAGGTCACAACATTCTACTCGCCAACCTCGATATCAAAACTTCAGATTCATGCTTCAAGCCAAACCATCTCGGTAATTACAATTCCACAAATATCAGGCACCGTGGTGCGATAATATCGACTTTAATGAGCTCAATACTATAGCCGGCTGTTTGTACACTAGCCTATATACCTGTCATATAGGTGAGCAGATATTTTGGCAACTGCAAACGAAACTCTGAAATAAATATCCCACCCTCATTAATTTGCGCCAATGCGATACGATGGACAGACAGACGTACGCCCACAGCCGGGCGGCCATGTGTTCTGTAGTTATCGGATAAGTTTGAATAGTTTTATTTAGTTTTGATGAGTTACATTTCTAAGCGTCCTTTCAGTGCACCTTGGGCTGCGATACTAGCCTGCTGACTGGCTAACCTTCCTGCATAGGTCGTTTCGACACGAGAAAGTAAGAAATCTTGGAAGAAAGTCAAGAAAGATTTATGTCTATACATTCTAATAAATAATGTATGTGTGAGCCTCTTACTGTATCAAGAACTATGTAGCCGACATTGATTACACTTAGATCTTATTTATTGGAAATGTATTTCAAAAAACAGCCACGGCCTATGAAACAAAGTTAGTAAATAAAAATCTATGTTTTGTTTTTAAATTTAAATTAAATACGTATGGGGCCTAAATAAACTTAACAAACAAATTAAGGCCACCATACATTATATCAAAATGAAATCCCCCTAGAAAACTAAAATAAACAAATCTCCGATTATGTATCCAACCAACAAAAGAGTATTTAATGGTATTACCGTTCCAAAGCCACACTAATTCCATAATGAAATGATTGTCACCTGAGCATTGATGATAATATATGCGATTCCACTGCTTCGACACACACGGAAAAATCGATGCCAGACCGATTTGAACGACTATAATGAGATTTAAAATTGCCAAGTAATTAATGAGGATTAGTACAGCAATTTCCATGATGAATTTTAACGTGGACACGCTCTACCGGTGTTTCAGAGCTTAAATTATTTAAAATTATGTGAGAGGTCTTTTTGTACATATATTTATGCCTTTACTTCATTAATTAGATACTCATTATATTTTTAATGTAATTTGTGATGGCAAACTAGTTACGTATTATATGTATCAAGATGACAAAATGAAGAAACATAAGCGAGATATTTTTCAAATTATCTTTTACCTACGAAAGTGCTACGGCTCGGCTACGCGCTACGACATATTTCTTCGTAGAGCTACTACGAGAGAGGCTTCGCCATCTTCCTTGTTATTATTTTTCACTATTATTGGGTGTTAATCATCAATGTTTATAAATAAATTATTATTCACATATTGTCCACAGCGATACGATTTCCATTAAAAACAATACACAAATTGTATTAGCAGTATATTCTAAATTGTTCGGCTCATTGTATAAATTGATATTTAATTTTATCGGTTGGATGTTTGCAATTAATTACAACAATCAATAATTTCGCGCTTCGCCGAGCGAAAACTACTACACAAACTGTATGGGGGAGATAAAACGTGGCTATGCAACGGAGAGCGGTGTTGTACTGTTTACTGTGTTCGACCAGTGGGATGTTATTGTGAGTTTTTTAATTAAATGATAGGCAACGACATTTTGTGTAACTAAAGTATGGCTTCCCTGCGGTTCCATCTTATTATGACGGCCGTCATACAAATCCGCCATTTTCACAAAAAAATGCTCTGTATTTTTACATGTTCACCGCTTTCGAAACCAAAGCTTATGATTACAAATGTTTCTTGATGTTCCTTTGTTTTGATTGCAGATTATTGGTATATTTACAGTTGCTAAACTGCAACTATGATACGTGTTTTTCTTCTACCCCCGGTCTACTCCTTGATATGCAATGGTCTATGTAGCCCCAAGACACATGAGGCTCCAGGGGGTGTGAATCTTTGGATTCATTCGAGTAATCGAGTCTGGTCGAACCACGCTGAGGTCGGTTCATTTCATTCATTCATTCATACATACAGATATTAAACAGTGACTGGTCTTTAGTTCTTATATTAATTTTATCTGTAGTTTAGAGTAAATTTACGTACCTATATATTTAGTTTTTTTTTTTTCAACCAACCAAAAGTTAGATGTAAAGGCTCCTGAAAACAGGCGCGACACACGGCGCAACACAAAGCCACCGCTCGTCGCACGACACGCAGTGCCTTTGTGTTGTGTCGCATGTCGCGCCTGTTTGCAGGAGCCTTAACGAAATAAGACTACTTTTACTTACTGACAAGGGACTTGATAGTGCATTAAATTATATAGTTATGGTACGGTGAAGCTCGAAGCCCGAATGAAAATCATTCTCAATTTCCAGAGGAATGTTAGACAAGGCAAATAATAAAACTCCAACCAAGTGATTAGGTATCATTATCTTCAAAAAGGTTACCGTAATCGTGCCCTTTGCCCTTGACCCAGTGGGGTCGTTTTTACAGTCAATAAAGTAACTCAAGGGTCACCCTTCGAGTAAGGGTGGCGGACACGATTCGCGACGGGAAAAGCATAATGTCATCAAGGCTTCTATAAAGTCTGTTCCTTCCTACCCTTGAATTAGATTTGTTTACATTCAACTTCCTGCTATATGATATGATTACGACCTCGAAAGGAAATAAAAAGATTGAAAAGAGCCTTTATGGCGATCTGTTAATCCTAGCGAAGTAGTATTTTGAAGATGAAGTTTGAGAAGTTTTAGTGACCTACTGTAATTTATGAAGAAAGTTTGTATACCAACGAAGTAACTATTGTCTCTACAAACTAGACATTGATAACATTATCTAAACCAAACTGAGTACCGGCGCTTGCGTCTTACACTAATTTCTATGAAACGATAAAAAAAAAAAAAAACGATACACAACATATCGCTCATCCAATAGAACAACGATGTAATTACGAAAATGTCGAAAATGAGTTTTGAAAGACCTAAGTTCACGTTTCGAAATTTCTATCTATGACAAAAACGACAGAATTATAGTTACGGTGGTTTTCGATAGAATGAGTGACTGTCGTTAGGGAATTGGCGTATTTTCCAAAAGGTCACCCGGAAACATCGACTTAATTGACAGTAGTATTTTTTTAGTTTTTTTTTTTTTTATAATCATGTTGGTATCTTACATTATCTAGGGACTCTTTGTTTTAACATAAAAACTAAATTTTTGTAACTCATTTTCAAAAAAAAAAAAATTGCTTACTTCTTATTATACGTACCTATATAAATGTAAACAGATTTATAAAAATAAAACTAAATTGAATAATTTGTTGCTTAAATTCATGATTTATTCCCATTTCAAAACCTAGTTTATGTCATAATTGTTATATTTCATTTATAAAATGGCATAAGTGTACGTCAGGTTTGTTTTATTTGGAATTTTTTAACAGTTTTCTTGAGTTTTCTCATGAAGTTATTACAAACTATTATTGATAGTAAAGTAACATACATGAATATTAAAAGATTTTATCATAATCATTGAAAATATATCATATTTTCAATTTCAAACTTTTAAAACGTTCTCCTGAAAAATAGCTAAAAACGTAATTACGCCACTGTTCTATTGGATGAGCGATATGGGTTATTTTTTTATGCCAATTCCAACGTTACGTCCCCTGCACATCCTAGATACATTTATATAATAGGCATGTACTTTATAACGTAAACAAAAAGCATATTCAATCCATAAAACTACCCACCAGTTATCGCATATAAAACAAGCCTTTCGAAATGACGGCCAGCTTATCATCATGGCATTTTCATAATGCACGGCGCGTGCATTTTAGCCTTTCTGTATAATGCAAGCGCGCTGCCACACCGACGCACTATTAATTATATACATTCGCAGCTTAATTATTGATTTTTAGTATTAAACACGAACACTGAACACTTTGGTCGGGAGTTGTTGGGACGCTGCCTGGTATGGAATGTCTCGTTGGTACTTAATGGTCGGTTTTTGTTTTTTTTTCTTTTTGTTACTGTTTGGGGGTGGAAGAAATGTGTTTTTGCCTGGCTGGCATTTGTTTTAGTACCTATGTGTATACTTAAACTTCTATGGATGATGGTAATGATAATGATCTATCGTTATTAGTACCTATTCATTTATTTCAGGCAATTAGGGCCCATAGAAATACAATAAACAACTACCAAGAATATTTAGGTTTGAACTAATACATACTTATAAAAATATAAAACCAAACAGTAAACTATTGACTAATTCGTATAGTTTAATGTACCATCGCAGACGTAGGTTGAAAAGTGGTTCACTGAAAATGTCCGCGGTGGTACTATCGAGGAAACTTTCATCTGAGCAATTTGAAAACAAAACCCCGTGCACACGATGACCACATCTGTTAGCAAGCGTTACTATAGCGGCCGAGCGCTGCAAGCAAGAATAGTCCTTACGGTGTATAGATGTTCGTTTCTCCCATGGTACATAACACCGCGACTCAGCGATATTCCTCCTTCAGAAAGGACTCCAGAAGATGAGTCGGAACCCACACCACAAAAGAGTTGAAGTTTATCTTATGGCGCGACTCCAACTTCTCGACTCTTAAGGTGAACTTGGTTGGTTACGTGGTAATGAGTGTAACTCGAAGAATAGTCCATCCCAGAATTCAAATTGAACTATTCATGCAAAAGTGATAGCTAGGGAGGTAGGATCTAGAATAGAATAGAATGTTAAGTAGCAAGACACCCCCATGGGTAACAATCATAATCAGACCATTGTTGTTCATTCTGTGACAAATAAACCTACTTATTTTTCTTTCTTTATAATACACTGTCTCGAAGTACCTACAGGAAACAATAAGCAAGCTACTATCAAACCAATCCAGCAAAATATTGTAAACATCTGTTTACAATATTTCAAAATATGTCAAAATATTGCAAACATATGTTTACAATATTTTGACGAGGACAACTGTCCCACCGTAATAGGTACAGTTTACAAATAGTACCTACATATACGTTTCGTAACAATCTGAATCTATTTGTGTAAAACTGTGCCCCGCGACTTCGTCTGCATGGAAGTTGTAAGATACATAATATACTAAAATAACAGCCACAATTTAATTTAATTCCCACGACCCGCAGCGTTGCATCGCCCGCCCGCGCTAGTACTTCGTTTTCGCTTGGCGTTCTTGCTGTTTTTTTTTCCTTTTGCTCGGCTCCTAAGGGTTGTAACGTGATGTTAAAAAGCCTATTACCATCCTCGAGAATTGGGTTACCAAATGCAAAAATAATTTATCAAATCTGGTTTTTTGTTCATAAGTGCATGGGTTTTAATTTTTTTTTTGCGCGGAACTGTAATTATTTTTCTTAAATAAAAGTAGCCTAAGTTACTTCTTATAATATCAGCTATCTGCCAGTAAAAGTCCGTCGTTTCAGACAGACAGACATACAAAAAATTTTAAAATTGTTTTTTTGTTATAAGTACCATACATATGCATTACATACATTCATATCCATTTAGTAAAAAAACTGTTTTTTGGACATTATAAACAGACACTTCAATTTAATTTATTTGTGTAGACTAGCAAACCACTCCCGCTTCACATGTTTTTTTCGACTTAACAAAACATTGAGATTTCTTTACAATATACACATAAAGTAAACATAACATCACGCCTTGTTTCCCCGAAGGGTTGGGCAGAGTACACCCACATTATGCCAGTTATATTTAAGTCCCATGTAATAGGGGGCGAGCATATTGCCATCTACCGGACACAAATCCAGACTCCAGGCTGCTGCTGAGAAATTCCAGATAGAAAAACCCAATAACGCTTTGCCCGACCTGGGAATCGAACCCCGGACTTTATGCTCAGCAGTAGCGCTTGCGACCACTAGACCAACGAGGTAGACTCTTCTAGGGGGTTCTATATAAAATGTAAGTTTAATATGCATGTATTACAGACTCCGGAATAAATTCTCTAAATGAAGGCGAAAACCGCATCCAAATCCGTTGTGTAGTTTAGAAGAACAGCGCGGTCACACAGACAGACGTAAAAAGCGCACGGACGGCACGGCACGGCAAAGGATTTTTATGGTACGGATAGAAATATAACTTAATAGCTTAGTATTAAGCTATATTTCTTTTCGTCCCATTAAAATAGCATACTATTAAGCTATATTTTTATTCGTCCCATAAAAATAGCATACCTACTATTTAGCTATATTTCTATTCGTCCCATAAAAATCCTTTGCCACGCCGTGCCGCCCGTGCGCTTTTTACGTGCGATAAAATTGAAATTTCAACGGCAACGATGCCGCGGTATCCTTAGGCGTGCCGCGACGTCCTTAGGCATCATCATTGAAATTTCATTTTTATTGTCATACATATATCTAAGTTATATTTCTATTCGTCGCATAAAAATCCATTGCCGTGCCGTGGCGCCAGTGGGCGCCGGCCCTTATTTATAAAATGTATATAAGTAGGTGTAGTACCTATAGATAGATATAGATTAAATCTACAAATCAATCAATCATCACATATTATAACGGAGCTATTAAAAATAAACAAGTAATTAGGCCAGTTTTAAGTTGGCATTAAATAGTCGTAAACGTTAATGTTAATGTTATTTCCTAAAGAAATAATCTGTTTGGCTTTATTAGTGATCGGGACATCCGGGTGTTGGTTTCAAGAACGAATTACAAAGTACAAGAAATGCGTGTATCATTATAAATATTCTTCGTTCGTAGGTACTACTAAGGTAGTAGAAAAATTCATTGGACTAATACATACTAGTACATTATTTTAGTTAAGAATTTATCGTGAAAATCTCAAATTCTAGGTCGACTTGGTCTTCCCATAGAATCGAATTCGAGATTTTTTTTCTCAGTTAATTTTAATGGTCTGACATTTTGAGTATGCGGCCTACCCAAATGTCCTTTCTTTGGTATTGGTCATCGAGTCGTTGAGCTCCTTAAGTCCTGAGTTGAGCTACACGATTACTGACAAATGCTTGCACTGACTGGACAGGTCAACTCAAATTTGTGTGGTTCTTTCCTCAAAAGACCATTTCAGACACGGATCTACATAGTCCTCACATGATTTGACAAGATTATGTCTGGACTTTAAAAGAGACTTTGACCCCTGAGTTTGTTTCGCCATTTCTTCTCAGGGGTAGTCAGATAGGAAAGGTCGACTCCATCTAGCTTTAAAAAAAAATAATATGACGTGTAAAAGTGATTCCGATATCCTATTTACAGAATAAACAATTTCATTTCGAACCTCCAAATTTTAATATATCACATACACTATCTGTGACATAGTGACCGTATCAACCTGTCAAAATCCCAAAGCAATAATACAAACACCCAAACAACATAAAGCTAGGTAAAGACAAACGAAATGATCAACTATTCGCTAGACGGCCTGTCGAACTGCAATCGTTGGGAGGGGGGAGTAATTTAAAACCGCACTGCACCCTTCACCCCCCTAGCGAAATTAAGTGCGAGGCAGCGGGTACGTGACACCGGCAAATGCGACGCGCCTACCCGTGTGTACCCGCCTTAATTGTGAAGCTTCATTTGTTTCGCGTCACAGGTTGTGTGCTGCCTTTGTATCGGTGGCATCGGTACATTCTTCGTAAATGAGATAAGGTTTGGGAGGTAGGTCAAATGAAATACTTAGATATTTGCTTACACTATGATACTTTCTTTCACTACGACCGAACCCAATAACCTATCTATCACCCGTTTTGGCATACTTGAGATAGGAAAACCTATCTATACATGGTTTTACCGTCCCAATAATCTATAAGAGATTATGGAATCTTACCGGCCGGGCCGGGCATAGAGTTATACTGTCTACCATCAATAGCGATCTGTCTTTTACTGAAAATAGGTTATTGGGTTCAGCCGTTATAGGATTTGAAAAATCTTCTAATAAATGTAAGACAAACTATGTTACGAGCAATTAGTTTAATTTCTTAGCTTTCAGGTTGAAATATGTTGTGCTTTTGCCACGAATATGCGAAGTTTCATACAAAAGACTAAAACTTATCATACCTAACAAAGCTAAACAAGCTTATCATACCTAGCAGTGGATTTGTCTGGACGGAAGACGAGATTTCAGAAAATATTTAAAAAACTAATAAAAAGAAGAATCTGCATAAAACGATCGAATTCTTCATTATACAAAATTACAGAGTAGACTCATACGCCGTGGTTGAATGAATAACCAAGAAGATAGTGTACTAAGCACCGATCTATTAAGAAGTCTTCTTTTATAAAAAGCCATTCTTCCAAACTCCTGGCTCCTAAAAATATCAGTCTGTAGTTCATCAGGACATTACTCAACTCCTGATGGAACACACACTCTGTGGACACAAACCAATGCAAGGTTGGACACATCAATCATACATCCGCTCGACGCGCCGGCTAGCCGCGGCCGCAGATTTTATGATGTGTTGCCAAAACTTCGCTAATGACTCAAAAAGTCATTTATTATGATTGGGCTGAGAATCAGCACTTTTGAACGTCAGAAATACATAAGATAGCCCCCAAAACGCCCGCCCTTTAACACTTTCTAGTGCTTTAGCTGGGAAGAAGGAGTGGCGCAACAAACTCCCCAGGACATCTGTCTGTTCGTTCTGTCTGTTCTGTTTCCACATCTGTCTGTTCTTCTGTGTATGTATTTGTGTATATGAAAGACTCAGTCAAAAGTTTTGAATATTTTTAGAAGCTTTTTCAAAATCGACTTGAGCCCAATTTTGGCTACAGCGGACAGCCGTGGAATTTGTGTTAGACTGATTAAGTTAGTAATAGTCACGAGTTCATCAGGTCAATCCCAGGTCTTGATGGAACACACACTCTGTCGACACAAACCACTGCGAGGTTTGACACATCAATCATACATTCGCACGACGCGCCGGCTAGCCGCGGCCGCAGATTTTATTATGTGTTGCCAAAACTACGCTATTACAAACCATTGCACCGTATTTGGAGGACTAAGTCAAAAGTTTTGATAGTAGATTATTAACCAAGGGGATAAGCAGTGTCTTATGTCATAGGTGCTATATTAAAGCTCGCCAATGACGAAGATACTTTTATCCTCGAGGAGAATACGTACTTTACTTTTGAAATCATCCGCGAGGCAATTCGATATTTGTTTTTTGTTGTAAATGTTTTCATAACAATTTTTAGTTTAGGTTCCAAATTCAAATCACATTATTGACAAGCTGGTTATAATTAAATTCAGTGCAATGTTATTACCCAACTATAATACCTTACTTTATGTTGGGTTTCATGACATTTAATTTGAAATCTTTGAGCAGCACCCTAATTGCGTAACACATTTTCAAACCCAATCTGAATGATTTTGAAGCAAATTTATAATCCATTGCTTCATATCTTCGAAAAATTTGTCTGCTCAACAACGTCAATAACGCAATGAATGTTGTTGAACTGTCAAAATTAAACCGATTCCTACTGTAAGTATGTTACGCAATTGCCCCGCAGGTGGTGTGAAAATGTTTTAGACCATTTTTAAACTAAACTTCGAGCAGAATTTAGTTACAGTGGACAGTTGTGGAATTTGTGTTAGGCCGATGCGAAAAGGCTCGGTTAGCGGAGTGAGCCGTCGGCATGACTTTGATTCTGCGCTACGGATGCATTCGATTCCCGCAAGGAAAGTAATGTATGCATCTATCTAGTTATATGCATAATTAATTATAAGCTTTGTATCTGTAACTGGATTCGGTTAGTTACAAAACTTACAAAGCTACAAGGCAGCCCATCCATCTGAGTCCACTACTCTGGGTAAGGCTTACTAATCACACAACATTGGCTCTAAACGACACCTAATTATGTTTAAAATTATTTGCATTTTTGTACTATGCTAGAATGTATCCTGCACTAAAAACATCTGTAACATCCTTTATATTTACCACATTATTGTGCAAATAAAGATCTTTTTCGATAGCAAAAAGAGATCACTTTCAAAACTTAACTCTTTTTCCTTCCTTTTCACACACACCATCAACATCGACACTAAGTCAAAGAGATAAAACAAACACCTATCTACAGCATGGAACCATCGATTCCTACCTTAGTAACAAAACACCATGTAAAGACGAGGCCCATTGTAGACGTTCGAATGTATGTAATTACTGAACCTTTCATGTGGACCCTTCTAATTACCGCCGGCTTTGTTCTGCGACAATTATTGAGCTAAGTAAATAATAAGTAGCGTGTCTTAGATGTCGTTTTGTTATTAGGTTCAACATGTATTGGTGCTAATTTGGGAGAGGGTTTCGTTTTGTTGCAATTTTGGATGGGAACAAAGCTTTTGGCGGTGTTATTTCTGTCTGTGACTTTTTAATAATCTTATAGGATTCTTAACGTAGTTGAAGACAGTTATAGTAGAAAACAATGATGGTGCAAATATGCAATAAAACATATTTAGATGTTTGTTTCTAAAAAAATTTCATGAAAGAGCTTACCTACATCAAACTCACTTTTGAATTGTCAAGCAGTCGGTCAGACAGAAAGATGAAGCTAGTTTTCTATTCCAAAGTGTAGTAGCTAAACAGCTTTATGAAGTAGTAACGACTTTGTTAACTGTTGAAGATCGCAACGCAATAACATAACATTGCTTTGTGTAACATAAGTGGATCAACATGGATCAAATAACTTACATAAACTACAGAAATTTTAGGTAGTTTATCCCCAGATCAGTCCATATCATAACATTTCCCCGAAGGGTTATGCAGAGATGTACATTGTACATACATACCTATAGTGGGGGTTTCAACATGGAAAAAAAACGTGTGCTGTCGGGGGACCCATGTCAGGAACAAAGTTCCTTCTCACGTATGATTTAAAACAGAAACAAAATGATCACTGCCGCCATCTTGGATTTACATTTTGACATCACTATTGACTTTAGTACCCTCAAAAATTATGAAAACGACACCCATGACGTAAAATTTGAAAATTATCACAGCCGCCATCTTTTATTTTCATTTTGACCAAATTCACACTAAAAAAAATACAAAAGAGAGTGAGAGTGTAAATTTACACTTTCTCTCTCTCTCTCTCTATAGACAGAGAGAGTCAGACAGAAGTTGCATGGAGGGGGCATACAAGTATGAACGCTTTTTCGCGTGACGATTTCTGCCAGTTTACTCCTACCGCAAGCCGCGTATAAGAACTTCGTTCCAATAATGGTTTAATAAAAATAGTAGCACCATTTATGTGTATAAACTAAACACAATAATTATCTTTACTAATAAGAACACTTCAAACGGTATCATAACTCACAAAATCCCGCAGAAAAATTAAGCACCCAAAAATATCAATGAATACTGATTAGGGTTGTCGGTTTTAATGAAACAAAGCTCGCAGTAGCCGGGGCACGGTGGATGGGAATATTTTAATTATCACCAGTACCACGCCTGCACGTAAATTTCCCACGACTGCGATAAAGAATAAACATCGGCATTGTCTTAAGCTCCACCAAGAATTACTGCAAGCAAGGGTTGCTAGGAGTTATATAGTAAGAGTTATTAAATTAAATGTGTGAGTTTTAGGTAAGTAATAAAAACTTTTTTGCAAAACATTAACCGACTTCCAAAAAAACACTACAAAGTGCAAAAAATCTTTAATTTCGGAAATCAGTGTCTTTGGTTTTGTATTTTCGTTTTTTGCCACCGACTTCCGAAATTAAAGTTTTTTTTTACTGGTAATAGGCTCGCCTCCTATTACATGAGACTTAAACATAACCAGTGAAATGTACGGGTCCATATTGGCTCACCTAAAGTTCTTAACCCGAAATTGTTCTTCCTAATGATTTGTAATCCGAATGATCACTCTTCCTAAAATTTTTCATCCTAAAGTTTTCATTCATACTATTTGTAGTGCTACCGGCGATGTTCATAACACTCATGTTTCCGAAAATTGTAATTAATAATATCATTAATGTAAATATATTTAAACTCCTACTGTTTTTTATCATAATGCTTTTATCCCTAAACATAATTACCATAATAGAAAAAAATACTTAGAAAAATTTCGCGACCAATTTCGAGGTAGCGCTCGCCGGCCGCTGCCGCGGCACCGCTCGCTTCGCTCGCTCGGCTCGCGCGTAGTTGGTCACAGTTCTAACCTAACCTAACCTATGGATCCCTTCCACAGAATAAAAAGAAATGTAAACAAAAAGATATGACTTTGAATAATAGTGTAAAAAGAGGGTTATGTTGAGAAAATATAGGAAAACCAATAAAAGTATAATAGATGTTTATTGCTACTGACATTATGAAGTTGAATGCTTCGGAATTATGAACATTAGAGACAGAGTAGTTAGGAATTGTGATTGTTAGGATGAAAAATGTTAGGAAGAACATTTTCGGATTTCCAATTATCGGAGTTGAAAATTTAGGTGAACTTCGGCGCACCCGAAATGTACGTACTATTGGTACACCTCTGTCTAACCCTTCGGGGAAACAAGGCGTGTTGTTATGTTATGTAAAAATTTAAAAAACCCCCGACATACTACATCTATCTACCAGTGGCGCAGCTACGATTATCATTAGAGGGAAGCCGAAGAAAAAATTGCTCACTTCTCATAAACTCAGACAAAAAAATGTTAGGTAATTTTGTAATGTTTTAATCTTATGCTGACTATTAAAGTGGTATTAAATATATATAATGTGATATGACACACAGGTGTACATTATCTAGCAATAGTAGACATTAAGAAGAGTGGTGGTTCCGAAGGGAAGCCGATAGGAGTCGGGTTGTATGAAGTCTTCGCCACTGCTATCTACATAGAACCTATTTATTGAGACCATTCCAAAGAGCCCAAACACGATACCTCTGCTGTAAGTTGGTGAGGGAGTTTGGAATTCCAGGTAATGCTGCAGCATCAGTTCAAGGATAGGTACTATGTTATTCTAATATCATTGAAGTAACAGAATACCAAATTTCGACTCGATCAGACCTGTGGAAGATGTTCACATCCATTCATCAACTATAAAAGAGCTGATAATCTTCAAACGGCTGAATAGATTTTATAGAATCATAGCTAAGAACACTTTCTACCAAGTCACTTTTCAAACAAAACAAAAAAAATCTAAATCGGTTTAGTCGTTTGGGAGCTACGATGCCTGAAATCGCAAAAAAAATCACCTTTACCTTACATTTATGTTCGCATAACTCGTCAAAATGTAGGGAATACCTAATTCTTTTTTCGCAATTCGGATTTGGTCCCATAGTAAAAGTTGTTCATAATGATGAGTACAATGACCCCTTAAGAGGTTAACAGTGATTAAAATTACACCTTGTATAATATCTCTTTCTTTTTAGCAAGTCTTACTTTGACCATGTCCTAGCCAAAAATACGTTTTTTTTCTTTCGTTGAAAGTAATTTTACTTTCAGCCCATTTTCTCAGTAGCAGCCCTATTCGGCAATGGCTCAAGTCGAGGAGCGGCCGCTCCCGGCGGGGCCATTACGCGGTCACCGCCTGATTACCGCCCCGTCTTGATTTCAACCCCTTCTTTATCTAACTACGTACTGCCAGCAAAATTCACGACCCTTCAGTAAGTGTGGGTAAGCAGAAATATCGGCTTCCTCGGGTTTTTAGTTGCAGTGTTGGTCGCGGGAGGTCTCAAGTGGGTTATTCAGTCAGTGTCTAATTACAACCTGTGATATGTAACTGTTTTATTTTTGCTTTACCTTGTTTTAGGTCTTTGCGTTGGTAACTAGCTTTGCAGCAACATTTCCCCAATCCTCAGTTTAGAAAAGAAATCTCACTCTCTCTATATTTTCTTCTTCAAAATCTTCAGAGTGACAGAGGCAAAATCAATCTGCCTAGCCTTTTTCCAACTATGTTGGGGTCGGCGGGGGAATACCAGTATTTTACATGGAGTGACTGCTTATATGACCTCCACAACACAGTAATTGGGTAATACGATACCCCTTGGTGGTACTTTCAAAACTGACAAAGATCTAACGCAAAACAGCCGGGACCAACTGCTTAACCTGCTTACCGAGGCACGGGGAAGTTTCGGTATGTAAAAATGGTCACCCATCCACGGACAACCTTGGCAAGCGTAGCTTAACCTGATGGATCGACCAGTGCGGCTGTTATTACTTAGCCACGAGCTCCTCCAAACACGGAGGCAAAGTTACTAAAATCATCGTTTAAAAATTATGATAGCTACACTTGTACAGCCAGATTCAAACTTTGTGGCGGCTCGGAACATGAGGCGAGTCACTGCGCAGTAACGAATTCACGTGTCAGCGGGGGTGCGGGGTGCGGTACTGCGCAGCGAGTAGCGCACTTCACAGCCGCCATAAAGTTTGACGCGTACTATACACTCTCGTCTCTTGGTCACTTTTAAAGAAAATAGTACTTTACCCTTGTTTTTGACAACATATGATAACACAACAACTCACAAACACGGAAAAGATAGGAAGGCCCAATATTAATTATTTGTCAGATAAAACTTGGGTCAGTTTACATGCTTCATAAGATTACTGATACAAACTCGACACCAACTCAACTGCAAAAGGCCGATGTCTCAGGCAGTCCCGTGGCGACCATTTTGTGGTCACCGGTTGATAACCCAACTTTGAATCTCTGCCCCCCGTAGCGAATAATTTTTATTAGGTACTTTTATGACCATTTTACACCCCTACCAATACTAACAGATTTGTTAAAATACTGACAACAAGAACTTTTATTAAGAACTCGTAACTTTCAGGGACTCATACTTTTTCACAGGTAAGTTTTATCTGAATACAACTATAGTATTTTTATCTCACGAAACGATGCGCTCTTTACTTGTGGTTACCAAGTGTACAAACACGCTGTGAATGTGTGTGTAAGCGCAGGAGCTCTTGGTACCGTCTGAGGCAATGACGAAGTGTGGAATGTGTGTGCTTATGTTTGTGTTTTGTGCTGACGCTACTCGGCTTTCAATTGGTTACCACAAGTTAAGGGGGAAGCGCTAAGGTAACCCGCGAAATTCAAATTTTCTTACGGTTTTTGCAATTTGCAGCTCAGTGTCTGGGTGTACTTATATTGATTAAAGTATGATTCGCGAGTATAATCCTAAATATTAAGATTTCATGAAATAGTCATTCAATAGGATCACATGGTCTTACAGAGTTGTATTGATGACTTTAATGATTATAATTCTGTTGTTACGGTCGCGAATCATATTTTAATCTACATACAACCTAACACTAACCTGCAAATTGCAAAAAACGTAAGAAAATTTGAATTTCGCGGGCTACCCTGGCGCTTTCACCTTAAGCGCGCGTCGGTTCGTGTGATAAAAAAAACCGTAGCTAAACATGACCGTTTCTCACATACAAACGGTTCTCGTAGCACTGCGTAGCACCGCTGTTGCGTAGCACAGCCCTGTATTTTCCGTTCAGTGTTCGATTCCCGGGACATAGGGACTTGATTTTATTTTTAACTTTAGATACTATATATACCTGGCGTTGGTTTATTAACTTAGATACTATAATTCAAACACTATAACTAAATAAATCACCACCAAATAGTATCCCGAACTGAGCGATACCAACAATAGCGCAACTTTAATGAAGGCGGATCGGTACATTAAAACATAGCGGCGCGTAATGTGACCAGCGAGAAATAAATAGTCCAGAAAATTACCAGCCCCCTCCTCCCCTCCCCTCCTGCCCTCTTTACTCCCTGCCCAGGAGGGGGCACCACCTATAGTAGTTAATGTTGTAGATAATATGTTGGTATACATACGTACTTATAGTGGAGCTGTTAACATACTTTTTGGCGCCATATTGTTACGTAAAAATGTTAATGAAGTTAAGCTTATAAGCTTCGATATCCGTTCAAAGTACCTACTTACGTGCTTATTAATTTGATGTGGAGTTTCGTTGCTATGATCTGGTTATATTTATTAGTCCACACATGGGCTAATTCCTTGAATTCCTGATTGCGATTGAATTGACTTTGGGATATCCGCGGCACTAACAGACTGATGTGGTTGTAGTAGATCCCAGTGGTGACGGGGGGTTTTTGAGAGAGGTATGCCGGAGCAAAAAAATGCTCACTTAGGCTTGGCGTGGCGCACTCAGTCCTAAAATCAGTTAGGTACTTAAAATCTGTGATTGGTTTCCTGGCTGTCTTGTATAGGCAGTTGAGTCTTCAGCCCACCTTTACTATAAGTGTAACGTACAAACTTCCTCAAACCACTACTTTTCAAATACCGTAGCATCATGCTGAGATAGGAGCCATTTTGGCCTCGCACAGGTCTCTTTTTTTTGTCAATTGTTTTCATGATTTTGTTAGTTCTCATGTTCTTTTTTGTTGTTGTATTTCCTGTGCGTGTCCCAAATAAATATTTTCCTTTCTTTCTACTTTCTTTCTTTCTCAAACTAACTCGAACAAGGAGCTATGAGAAAAGGACAAAACTCCTTCTAAACACGTTTCACAGTTATAACTATCAATAGCTCCCCTCATGCTAATTCCGCCATACCGGTAGTAACATCGCTAAAGTTTCCCGACTATCATAAGGCTGCACTATCATCGGAAGGGACCCCTGTTCCACTAGTCTTCAAGGACTATTAACCGCTAATCAGTCTGTAGACGGTTCATCATAATTAGTGTTCAAATAATGTACTTAAGGAGGGGGAGGTTTTCTTGAAAGTTTTAGTCCATTACCTATAATGTTATGGGACATTATCCTTGTAAAACATGGAACATTGTAATGCTACGGCTACATTGTCGCGATACCGCGAATTACACTTTGCGCGTTCTCTCTCGTATACCGCTCGACGTCTCGCTGTACAGCATAATGTTTGGTTGGCGTGTTGTTTGCTTTAAATAATTTTGATCTTCGAATTTCGGCAACTGCCAACCCGCAACGACCTGTTAAAGACGTTTTTTATATGATTTCAAGAATTGTGCAGACGTAGGTACTTAGATGCTGCTGGCACTGGGCAACCGTTAATGCTACAGCTACATTGTCATGATAACGTTCGCGCGCTCTCTGGTGTCTGGTGGCTCTGTGGTGTGGTGGTGGACTGACAGATGCGTGCACTGACTGGACAGGTCCACTCAATCTATATGGATCTTTCCTCAAAAGACCATTTCAGACACCAATCTACATGGTCTTCACATGATCTGACTAAGATTATGTCTGGACTTCATAAGAGACTGTGACCTCTGAGTTGGTTTCGGCCTTTCTTCTCTCTTTCTATCACATATCCTAGCAGTATGATTTATTTCGGAGTATCACTTTGCTTTGTTCACAACACAACGCAGTTAGTCAAGCACAACAACGATACATAGATACCTAATATTATAATTATATTCGCACCACTTTCCAGCTTTATTTTATACATATCTCACACTAGCTTCTGCTCGCGACCCCGTCTGCGTTTTCTTGTTCCCCGTCCCACCCCGTCGCATCGAATTGCCTGTCTGCGCTATTACTTCGTTTTCACTTAGCGCTTTTTCTGACTTTTTTCTTTTTGCTCGGTTCCTAACGTGATGTTAAATAGCCTATAGCTTTCCTCAAGAATGAGGCTATCAAATGCAAACGATTTTTTTTATATCCGACTGGTAGTTCCAGAGATTAGCGCATTCAAACAAACAAACAATCTATCTTCAGCTTTATTATTAGTATATATTATTTCCTCAACTGAAGTATTATTTACTCAGAAGCTGTTATTTTTCGTACCTACG
Source organism: Fissipunctia ypsillon (assembly GCA_947568875.1). NCBI lineage: Eukaryota > Metazoa > Arthropoda > Insecta > Lepidoptera > Noctuidae > Fissipunctia > Fissipunctia ypsillon. The sequence goes on along the minus strand of OX387660.1, from coordinate 15,064,600 downwards.
TCTATTGTTTTATTTGTAATATTTTTATTATTAACTAGTTGACAGCCGATTGTAGTCTATGACATTGCCTGTCGTGTCCCATATGTAATTTGTCATAGATTATAGACAATAGTTTGTATCATGGACAAGCTTCGGACAAGCGATGTTGGAGCATCAGGCGTGGGTCAATCGTAATATTTATTTGCGGTTTTTCCAAAGGGCTTTTCTGTATTTTTGTATTTTATTACTTAAAAAAAAATCATAAAATAAAAAAAGGTATATTAAAATTTTATTTCTTATTCCTCTAGTGGGTGTATTATTTATGTCTGTAGGTGTATCCATGGCATCACAGCGGGCCCTATTAGAATACCAGCGCTGCGGTATTTATTTTTTAAATATCGTAGCATTATGCTGAGATAAGAGCCTTTTTGGCATCGCGCGGGTCTTTTTTTCATTTGTTAGTTTGCAATGCTCCAGTGTTATTGTTTGTATTTCCTGTGCGTGTGCCCTAACGGCCGAATCCAATAACCTATTTTCAGTAAAAGACAGTTCGCTATTGATGGTAGACAGTATAATTCTATCTGTCCTTATGTCAGTCCGGTAGGATTTCATAATCTCTTATAGATTTTTAGGACGTTAAAACCATAGATAGATAGGTTTTTCTATCTCCAGTATGCCAAAACTGGTGATAACCAAACTGGTTATTGGGTTCGGCGGTGTGAAATACTTTTCTTTTCTTTATTCTTTTTTTAAGCTATTGTTGCTATGGATGCGCAGCGCCTTAGTTTTTATGTTATTGAAAATACTTACTGACTACCTCGTTGGTCTAGTGGTCGCAAGTGCTACTGCTGAGCATGAGGTCCTGGGTTCGATTCCCAGGTCGGGCAAAGTGTTATTGGGTTTTTCCGTCTGGAATTTCTCAGTAGCAGCCCGGAGTCTGGACTTGTGCCCGGTTGATGGCAATAGGCTCGCCCCCGATTTCATGGGACTTAAACATAACTGGCGAAAAGGTACACCTCTGCCTAACCTTTCGGGGAATATAGGCGTGATGTTATGTAATGTTATGTATGAAAATGCTTACTATCTCATGGGCCAATAGTTAGAAAACGACAATGTGAATATCTTTCATGTTACAGTCACTTTTTCAATCTTTTGGCTCACTTGACTTGACTTTGAGAGCAGTGGTGGCCCAGTGGTAACGACCCCGACTTACAAGTTGTAGGTCGTGGGTTCGAACCCAGACAGGCACTTTACTTTGTATAGATTATTTATTCATTTTCATCTCCACTGCTCTCGATCGAAACCGTGACGGAAAACATCGTGAGGAAACCGGTATGTCCTAAAACCAAAAATTCGAAGACATGTGACATCCACCAACCCGTACTGGGCCCGCGTGGTGGATTACGGCCCACTCCCTCTCACAGAGAGGAGGCCTGTGTCCCAGCAATGGGAACGTTATAGGCTGATTACTTATGCTGATTATTAAATTTTTCTACAAGGTAATCAAAGTCAATATGACTGACTAAAAACTAAATCTTAACTAATTATTAAAATAAATTAGAAACTCAAAAATTAAACACGGCGTATAGAAAAACTTAAGCTTTACAAGTACCTAGATAAGTAGATAGGTATTAGGTAAATAGACTACCAAAATCTTCCAAGACATTTAATGAAATCGGAAACTTTACAACTAGGTAGGTACAGAGGTACATGTAACCTACCCACAACTAACACACAGAAGTAGTTAGGTACTAACCCTCAAATCCTACTAACATAAACAAAACATAATTAAACTAATCTAAGTACCAAGTAAACTCACACATGCTTAAAGCTTACAACTAATCTTCTAAAAGCGTTTCCAAGTCATCTTTCAAACGACTATCGAGTTTCAGAGACTCATTTATTTCAGCTGAAACCACAAGACCCGGTAACGCCATCTTACGAATATTTTCCGTACTGCTAGCACACTAGCGCCATTGTCAACACACATTTTTATTCCCCTGTACGCACACTCACTCACACACGACCGCGGAAAAGTTGCCAAAAATTGTCTACGCGACTTTTGTTATAAACTCTCTACGATAAAACAAGCGATAAAGAGCTTTGTACCATTGGGAAAGAGTTGAATTTTGAATGTAACGTACAAAAAATAATAGCTATTTTTGCTTGTAGAGAGATCATCCGTACAAATCCAAAACGACACTTTATAACGTTTTTCTGTATGGACTTACGCCGTTCTTCAACCGACAGATTTGAAAGACAGTAGCGCAAAACTAAAAGGTCGTACAATCGCGGTGAAAAGTGTCACTTACGACTTTTCAACATGCGCAGTGAGGGCTTCGTTTCTTAGGGGAGAGTACACAGTCTGATTGTGTGAGTGGGGCAGTGTACGAGAACTTTCTTCCAAGGAGTTAGCTTTCTTAAGAACGCGAAGAAACTGAAAATGTTCGCACTTGAAGGCATTTTGTTAAAAATAGGGAGCAGATGGTTCGCGCCGCGGCCGTTAGAGGGCGCGTTTTGGACTTTTTTTGTAAATATAACTATTTAGAGAACAGTTTTGATGGATTTTAATTCTTTGTTAGAGCTTACTCATATCGCTACAGTGAGTTAGATATTAGTTTGAAGAAAGGGTTCGGAAATATTTTAGCCGTGTTTGCGGTAATTTATAGCGGTTATTATCGCATTTCTGTAAAAAATAATGTACCTACATAAGTTAATTCTGCTATTGGTCTAACAAAACCAATGAATTAAATCAATTTATCCCATAAAACAAACCCTTCAACAACTTCCTAATGCTGATTCGTCGAAAATTCAGCACTTGGGGGAATATAAAATAGATAATCAACACTCGCAACCGCAGCGACCAGTGGCGAGTCAGCCGCGCGAACAGCCCCGCGACAAATCCTACCAACTGTGTCCACAAACACAGCCCATTATAATCTTAACGAATAGCGTTTCGCGGTTAACCACAAAATTACCGCAATCCACCAATCAGAGCTCTCAATGACATATATTTTCCTCTATCTATTTTTCCTGGGGTGAAAATCTTAGAAACCACACGACTAACCGCAAAGGTCAGGTAATCGACCAATCAGAGGTTGTAAATATAACCACAAGCCACGCCCTTTTAACCGCAAACCAACCACAACGCGAGACGTTCACTTCTCGTCATCGATCGTGGTAACGGGAACATTCTTTTTTCGAATTACGATCAGCGGTTGGTTATTTACGGTGAGATGGCTCGTGATTTATGCGTAAAACGTTGGCGGGTTAGATTTATGAAGGAGATGGAGACTTGGGAGTGTGATGTAAACCGTTGTGTGTTTAAAATAGTTTTTAATTAGTGGGTGCGCGTCGTGTGGTGTGTTACAGGATAACATTAAATCGGTGGCCGTGCTCCACAAAGATGAAATATTGATTCCACCGCGTGGTAGAAAGGCGCGCCACCCACACACGCGTGTGCCACGTACCAACGCACAGACACAGACACAGGCGCGACCGCATTATATTCATAATGAATACAGCTATCCCACTCGCCAGTCGTCTTTGACTTTGTATAAATATATTTTGTCTCTTTCGCTCGGCACTTGAGCGAGCATTTCCCCCTCGCGGGAGAGGGACGGGTGAGGGTTAGGAGTTTGTCTTCGAGAGGTCGCCAATTTCTATTTCATTAAGTGGCGCGCCTGAAACCGCAGCGGATCGATGGAACTTGGCCACCTGAAAAATGTGTGTTCGGGGCACATCCTGGTAACGAGATGTGACCCGATATTAGAATCTTACTGCATATCTTTGTTCAAGATGAAGGCATTGAAGGATAATGTTACTAGAAACCTTACTCGGGCAGGTGTAGGCAGGAGTCTTACCAGCCAAAACCAAGGCAATCACCATCGTGATACGCGGAGGTGCTTCAGGGTCTCCAGTGAACGAGATTCTATATTAATTTTGCTTATATGTTGATGAATACTTAGGTACAAAAAAACTCTTAATATCTCCACGAAATTCAGTGTCGGAGTATGAGCTCAAGATAAATGATAAATGATTTTATTTCTGTAAGTAGGTTTATACAAACACTTTTACATGTCAAACATTTTTTTTTAACTAGATGAGGCCGGCGTTTCCTATCTGACTACTCTGAGAAGAAAGGCCGAAACAAACTCAGAGGTCACAGTCTCTTTTAAAGTCCAGACATAATCTTGGTCAGATCATGTGAAGACCATGTAGGTTGGTGTCTGAAATGGTCTTTTGAGAAAAGAACCTCACAGATTGAGTGGACCTGTCCAGTCAGTGCAAGCATCTGTCAGTAATCGTACAGCTCAACTTAAAAGTTAAGGAGCTCAAGATCTCACGCTTTACAGACGAGGTCGGAAAGTCTACACCTGCGGCGCTGAAACTTCAGCCAAATACTTATTTGATTTTCTGCATATCGAGACTTTCTGTACCTTACGTTGTTATAAGTACCTACTTAAGTAGTTAGGTACTGTTCTCTAGACCGGATTTCAACTTGCTAATCCTTTAGCTTGCATCAGGTTTTTGTATAAACTTGATTGACTTACTATGGATTACACAAGTATATACCTACATTCTTAGACTCTGTCTGGATGTGTCTTCTGTTTGGGTAGGGATGATGCCTGGGTAAAAAAAAAGAAATTCTATTTAGTCCGTCAGTCAGATAATAAAAAAAATTAGACACGTATTTTTTGCTTTATCATATTAATAAAAAAAAAATACTTAGATAAAACGCATTAATGTTGGGGAGTGGGGGCTCAGTACGTCACAACTTTGTGCCTATAAAATCTAAGGCGTGACGTCATGCCACATTTTAACTTAATGTATTGCCGTAATCTTTTGATTATGTAAAAAAAGAAAAAATAAGTGTTCAATATTTTTTAATAATCTACCTGATGGAGAACAAAAAACAATTGTCATCATCCCTGTTTTGAGTACCTACCTACCTATAGATAACTCCATCATCATCGCAGAAAGACGTAAACTGCTGGACATAGGTAGATAATAATGATCCCTAAAATAAAATTAATTAAATTTTTTACACTGTTTCCTTTCCTTTTGCTGCTCAGGAGTTGGCGGAAACTGTAGATTGTGACTTGCAACGATCCTTGATTGCTACACCTTTGATCCGTTTCTTTTTCACGATTTTCATTTATCATGTGCACTGATCTATATATCAAGTTCTATCACATGTTTGCTATAAATAAATATAATATGGATTTATTTGAACACATCCCCATATTATATTCAGTAGTATTTCCTTTGAAAGTGGAATTCTTATTGTGATTTGAGTGCGCATTAAATATTCATTGGAGGACATGTCGGTAAGGAGTTCAGGAAGTACCTCATATTGTGCCTCTACATAATAATATATTATGTACCTCCGTAAAGGTATGTAAGTCAGGTTCTCGTGTAGAGATTGAATACACGAATAAACAAAAAGCTTGTGACAGAATTATTCATTGAAAATCTTTTCTGAAACGGAGTTGACCACAGAAATGTTGACACCAGAGACGGAGTATCACCACCTTTGTTATACAGTCTTGAAGTTTACTACTACACATACATACATACATACATAAACACACGCCTTCTTCCCACGAGAGTAGGCAGAAACTACAGAACGCCATCTGCTACGATCCATAGATAATTTTGCCTCGTTTACGTTCATACATCCGCAGCCATACACGCACGCTGGTTGCGAGTAATACGCACCTGACCTTTCTGAAGAACACCACCAATCACATCTTATCTGTAACGAAGCTGTCACTTTTTTGTAAATAAAGATTTTTTTTTTATAAGGTCACGAAATGTCCTCCTAGGTCCCCCGGCCGGCCCCCGTCCCGGCTACTGGTAGGTAGGTTAATAGGTAAGTAAGTTCGCTACTAATGTGGTACCTAGGTAAAATATTTATTAATAAGAGTTAAGGCCCTCTGAAAAATTGGCATAAGTGTAGGAGAGGCAAGCGAGAGATCTTGGGTTTGAACTTGAACTCAGTAGCACTGTTGATGTGATTGCACTCTTATTAACAGCTTATTTTAAAATTAGTTTAAAGTATAAAACTGTTAATGCCGCCCACATAACCACCTGGTTTTGTGAATTGCATAATCAGTGTTCTGTACTTACATACTCATGTAGGTATCATCATAATCCGTCTATAAAGGCTCTAAATGTCACATTGGCATGCAACCTAGGTACTTGCATAGTTTTGTACCAGCTACAAGCATGTGTATTTTCGCCCTAATGTCCCCACTGCTGGGACACAGGCCTCCTCTCGGTGAGATACTGCGGGTCGTAAGCCACCTCGGGGGTCCAGTGCAGGTTGGTAGATGTCACATGTCTTCGAATTTTTAGTTCTAGTCCTCACGATGTTTTCCTTCACCGTTTTGAGAGCAGTGCTGATGAAATAATTTACGATTCGAACCCACGACCTACAATTCGTAAGCCGCGGCCGTTACCACTGAGCCACCACAGCTCTCATGTAGGTACCTATACTACCTATAATATACCTATAAAAAAAATATTCAGAGTTGTCAGCCTGCCTGCCAAATTTAGCACAACCATATTAGGAAGCTTTCACTGAATCTATTCCTCACATAAGCCAAACAAAAAGCGATATAACTAAAACTAATTAATTTCCGTAATGATTTAAAATCGAAAGATTAATGAAGTATGCAGGCTTTGTCACCCGCGCAAGGTGTAGGCAGTAACTAAGATAGATGGATTATGGACGGTTACGCTTATAGGCAGTCGACAGACTGGGCTAGAGCTTAAATTGTGACTAGTTTTGCTAAGTTATAGGCCTATGGTACAACAGAGTCGGACTAACCGAACTTTCGCTCTCACAGAGAAGACGCCTGTGTCCCAGCAGAGGGAACGTTTTAGGCTGATTAATTTAGAAAAGTGTATATATGACCGTTTAATTATGAACTTCGTTAGTTTATAATCTATCTGTATTATTTCTGTTAGATTATAAACTGTCGAAAAATTGTGAACCATTTACAATTTATATATTAGCATTATTTTTCGATTGTTTATAGGTAATCTATCCATGGGAAACTGACAAATTGTGAACTGGTATCAGACTTGCGTGTGACGTAACACACCTTGCGTTAATACTAAATAGCCTGCCTAGCTGCGAGCAACTTATTGGAAGTAGTCGGTTTGTCACAGTTCTAACCTGACCTGACCCATTTCACACAGTCCACAATTTTTCGACAGTTTATATTCTAACGGAAATAATAGCGATGGATTATAAACTAACAGTTCTCACAATCTTACCGTGACATATATGAATCAACTCAGCCTATCGCAGTCCACTGCTGGACATTGGACATAGGCCTCTCCCAGTCTGATGCGTGGTATCCACTCCAGGACTCATCTGCTCCACCGGTCATCGGTCCTTCGACAAACATGGCCAGCCCACTGCCACTTCAGTTTGCTTAACTCTGCAGGCTATACAGCAGGCTGCAGGCTGCCAGGCTGCAGGGTACTCTGCAGGCTGACATATATACTTACCTATTTAATCAGCTTTTTGCAGACAATGATTTACTTTGAATCGTTTCGTTTTATCGTAAAGCTCTGATAAATTGCCATTCTTAATAAAAGGCAAAAGCTCCGTTGACCTAGAACTATTTTGCTACCTATGTTTATTGATGAATTTAAATTCTACCTTTTATAGCATTTAAATTTCATACTGTAAACAACTTCGTAACGACCAGTTGCTATGCGTTTCCTCGAAGATTATTTCTACCAAAGACCACATAAGAATTAGTCATTTATTTAATAACGATGATAAAATACCAAAGGCTTTACTGCAAGCCTCTAAATTAAAGATAATACAAGTTAAGCCCAACTCAACAGCCCTTATATTAATTAGTAGGAATATTTTGGGGGATATTATTTACGTAATAAAGCCTAATTTAGGGCCCCCTAGATAAAATATGAGCAATTGAGGAGAATAAGTATTTAGCACGGTCGTTTATCCTCACCTCATTGAGAGTTAGGAGCGGGGGAAAAGTGCTGTTTGGTCGAGATACAGTCATAATTTTAATTAGTTATTTGTACTGTGTGGTGTAACTTTGTTGAAACTTTCTGAAGAAGGCGTGAGGGACATGAACTCACCATCACCTGTCTAGCCTTTTCCCATCTATGTTGGGGTCGGCTTCCAGTCTAACCGGATGCAGCTGAATACCAGTAATTTACATGGAGCGGCTGCCTATCTGACCTTCACAACCCAGTTACTGGGTAATACGATACCCCTTGGTAAGACTGGTTGTCAGACTTTCGGGCTTCTGACGACCCGTAACGACTGTCAAAGATCCACGAATGATAGCCGGGACCAATGGTTTAACGTGCTTTCCGAGGCACGGATGGGGAGGGGTCTTGGTATGTAAAGATGGTCACCCATACACGGACCAACCTGGGACATGAACCCGAATATTTTTCATTCTAGATCAGAGGTTCCCAGACTTTTTTCTCATAGACCACATTCAGTCTCTCACTCACTTCACTTCACACACTCACTTCTTCTTTTCTTTACTTCTTTCTTCTTCTTTTTTTTCTTTTGTTTTTTACTTTCTTTTTGAGCCCGGTTGATGGCAATAGGCTCGCCCCCTATTACATGAGACTTAAACATAATTGGCAAAATGTGGGTGAACTATATAGGTACACCTCTGCCCAACCCTTCGGGGAAACAAGGCGTGATGTTATGTTATGTTTAGAACACTTTTAAAATTTAGCTGGTTCCGGTGGACCCCCTGCAGCTACATTTCTACCATATTCCCAAAACTCGACAAAAAATGTGAAGATAGACCCCAACGTAGACATCCGTCGAGTCTCCCGTGGACCCCTGGGGGTCCACCTGGACCACTTTGGGAACTAAGGATCTAGATTAACCAAAAGAAAGACTCCAAGACTCAAACAAGAATATCTAAATATTTTCGTAATTAATAACAAAACGCGTAGGTACCACTAAAATTAAAGCAAGGAAACTAATCGGCCCATTGTTTAAAAACATGACCCAAATAGAGGTGACCAAAACATTAATAAAATATTGCGGTAATCAGTTCACATTGTTAAGAAGACCTTGAACGCCAGATTTAATAGATTATACATTATGTCTGCGTCATGGCGTTCCGTTTATTTATGCGTAACCCCCAATATATTAGTTGCGAGGTATCCAAGCAAAGTTTAGCAGTGGCCGCGTTGTCCAAAAATAAGATCAAAGAACAGTCTTCTCAAATTCCAATAAAACAATTAGTTACACTGAAAATTTTTACCCAACCCACCTAATTCTGGCTCTTCAGAGAGCGTTCAGCCGAGATTCGATCACGCAAAAAGTCAGCAAACACATTATTTAAACACAATGGTCGTTCGTTAGGCTGGCCTCAAGAGTTCGATGCAAGATTTAATTAAATCGCCCCCTCCCGGGAACTTGCTCCCCTCCCCGCGCGACTCACCCCCGGTCGCGTCGTCGGCAATTTCCTCGAGGGTTGATTTATTGTCGCCTCTGGCCGCGAGGTGCCGCCTCGCAGGCCTACGGTAAAGGATTGGGCGATACATCTATGTTGCTTGAATCTGTTCTGTAAACATATAGATTAGCTGTGTGATATATGGTTTGTCTTTGGAGCCTTGTTGCCATGTGAGCAAGGACTGCATAATAACAATCTTGGGCGTTCTTAGAACTTGAAAAACCATTACCCGAACTAGAAGTTACCGAAGTTTTTACTAACATTTTCTGGAAAAGTGGAAAGCCAATGATGGTCTGATAACAGCTTATTTTTGGAACTATTTCATTAAAGTATCTGTAAATTATGTTATTGATGTTCAACTAAGTCTGTGCTACTATGTGTTTTTGTATGCTCAAAATCCATGTAATGTTATGGAAATTATTATTTACCAATAATGTTATTAGGGATGTAAGCTAGTCTAAATTTTATTATTTAGGTATTTTTCTTTAGTGTTAATTATTACTCTGTTGCCAAGCAATCAATTGGAATTTCTATTTTGAATCAAATATTTTGTTGATGTGATGTGTGTGTGTGTATGTGACTTAAACATAACTGGCGAAATGTGGATGTACTATAAGTACACCTCTGCCTAACCCTTCGGGGAAACCAGGCGTGATGTTATGTTATGTTATGTTATGTTATGTTATGTTATGTTATGTTATGTTATGTTATGTTATGTTATGTTATGTTATGTTATGTTATGTTATGTTATGTTATGTTATGTTATGTTATGTTATGTTATGTTATGTTATGTTATGTTATGTTATGTTATGTTATGTTATGTTATGTTATGTTATGTTATGTTATGTTATGTTATGTTATGTTATGTTATGTTATGTTATGTTATGTTATGTTATGTTATGTTATGTTATGTTATGTTATGTACTTATTTATTACCTATCTAGTGGTCCTCATTATCATATTTGCGGATAATGTAGTGGGCTGCAATATTGTTTATATTTTGTATAATCTTTTCTCTGTTCCAACACATATGGCATGCTGTTTATTGTCTCTGAATAAATAAAATAAAATAAAACTATGTGATTGTCCAGTTAAACTTGTTGTTACCTATTATGAAAAAAAGTCGGCAGGTGTCGTGGAACACCCGGTTGGAATGAAGTTTCTTTCGATGTACGAGATAATATGTATTAATATATATATATGTATATATTATGATACAGGGCCATCTTAGGCCGCTATCCCACTGGCGTTTTACGAGCGTTGGCGCTGCGCAGACGTTGGAGAAGCGCCAACGCTCGTAAAACGCCAGTGGGATAGCGGCCTTATGGTCCCAAGTTTTAAGTATCACAAAAGTTTTTGTTTATGTTTTTTTAGTACAGCTGAGCCTGAAACTGACGGCGCAACGCTTTTTCGTTACTTACGTCAGAATTTAACGCTCGTAAAACGCCAGTGGGATAGCGGCCTTATGGTCCCAAGTTTTAAGTATCACAAAAGTTTTTGTTTATGTTTTTTTAGTACAGCTGAGCCTGAAACTGACGGCGCAACGCTTTTTCGTTACTTACGTCAGAATTTCTGCCAGTTTACTCCTACCACAAGCCGCGAAAAGAACTTCGTTCCAAAAATATACCAAATACTTACAAACAAAAATACAGACTACCGCCCATTTTAACCCGCTACACGCCAAAATACTCCACCAAATCCTTTTCCCTACCAAACGGCGCAAGGCATCCTACCTTTTCAATAAAGAAGTTCAAAAACTTGCTACAAGTACATCGTGTTAAGTGTATTCCTATGTCCGGCAGGGTCGGGTTACTTTTTCTTGCAGTGTATTAAGGCGGGATCAGACGGGCGCGTATGATTTATGCCGCCCGGTGACGCGCGCTCCCAGGGCTGCTATTTGTTACATTTACCGTACGAGACGTTTGCCAAGACGCCGTGTGGGGAACGTTGTTGGTATTTATTAATTGGAGTGATTAAGGATACTGTGGTTCACTTTGCCATGGTAATCTTGGGTGATTTGTTTGTATTTGTTAGCTCTAACTAATTAATAAAGATAATTATGTTGGTGCATCAGTTTAAACTTCTCACTATACGTGATTTCATAATTTTATGTTACTCGCTTATGCAACCTAGTAAAAGAAAGAAATAGCTTCGAACTAGATATAATTTCACCAAACTTGTTTAAACAATAAAACAAATTGATAATTTTATGCTAAATAGCAGATGTAAAAATATCCAATACTTGTAAGATACCATGCCAGACAGAGAAAAGGTTGATTATTCAAGTGTAATTGTACCAACCCTAGACGGCGTGGCGGTACCGCGGGCGATACGTCACTCGGACACCGGCTGACAGTTCACGCGATAACGCGATACGCATCAATGTGAACACGCCTTATCTTCGCAATTTATCAATTTATTCACTACAACACTTTCTGTTACAGACTACGTCTTAATTCGTGTTATAAAATTTACCTTAGAATGTTGTAGGATATGGCCGTATTTTAGTAAATTATGTTCTCATGTCTGAGCAATTTCGTTTTTCAAGAAGTTTCCAAGCTTTTGCTATAATCAAGAGAGAATAAGTTTACTATAGAAAACATAGAACAAAATAAACCTACTCAGGAGGTTGTCCACGCTGAGTCTGTAATCTTACTCTGAGAGCTTCATCTTTTCCAGTACAATACTTAGGTTTATTTGTTCTTGCATATCATCACAGATATACCAACTCAAATACAACACGAAAAAGAAAATAAAAACACGCATTACTTTAAAAAAAATCCTGACACAAACGAGAAGTTATTTATGAAGAGAACGCGAAGATGTCCTAATAACATCTCCGTCAACCCCTCGTCTCATCAAAGCGCCCAAGTTTCACTCAAAAAGACGTTTTGTAGAACTTCGCTTATTAAGTCAAACAAACTCGCAAACTCGCCTACTTTTCATATCAGCCTTACTAATTAATCAGCTATCCGAAATACAACAACAAAGTATTAAATTACAACTCGGAAATGTTCTAATAACGTTAATTAATAGAAAACTTTTGGGACCTCAACGAGTTTTGGGGATTGATTTTGGATCTCATTGTTAGCATTAGATACTCGTATCTAGTTGCGTAGGTAGAACCGTATATTCATGGTTACAATACTACTTGAAACCCTTAAGAAATAAAAACAGCTTGAAAATTTTGCACCTTGGTAAGAGATGCACCTAGGTACGATCAACCGCACACCAATGGTAAAAAATTGATATTGACAGTTCCTTTATGTCGTAGAGGTAAAGGCGATTTTCGTAGTGCAACCTCTAAAGTGCGGTTGACTGTACTTATTATCACTTAGGTAGGTACAAAAAGAGTTTACTTAGCTACCTATTTTATTATGTTATTTTATTTTTATCATAACTTATGTAATTGAATTGATAATATTGTACGGAATTAAAAAAAGCTTATTATTATATTAAATAAGTAGAAAAATACTAGCCAGGTTCGCCGGGGCGATCTTTGCCGCGGCGATTTTTTTTCGCGTACTGGATTTTCTACGCAATGCTTAGCGCCGAGAATTGAAAATCCAACAATGTATTTTTTTTTGACGCGCTGGATTGCACTCTGTCGTATTATCAATGCTCGGTTCAATACCGAGAGTTGCAAATGCAATGCACGATAAAATCCCGCCGCGATATTTTTACGCCCGTGCGAATCTGGGCTTAACCTGAACTTATTATAGTGACCAAGCTTAGAATGGTTGTTGAATGCTCCATGAATGACAATGACACGTCTCACTTACCTACATAAATTCAGTAGGTATCCAAATCACCAAATCCATATTTAAGGCTCTATCGCCTCTAGAAAGCAATCAGTGTAGAACAGCCTAGAAACACAGCGACCATACAGGACCCGTAGGGGTAGCTACCACGCAATATATCATACAGTCCCCATAACTCATACGCACAAGAGTGTGTATCATTTCTTTGTCCACCCCAGAGATTTATTGGGGCGATGTGTGACGACCCTGAATCCTTGGACCTTAGGGACAGCCCTACGACGATAACTCAACTAAAATGTTATTTATTTGCTTCATATCTGATAAGATAACTTTGATGGGTTGACAAGTTGGAATGGCATTCTAATTTGTGAGAAAAAGGAAAAAAGAGTCATGTTTTTTTGGAAAACAAGTCATGTTTACTTTTTCCAAGTAAAGTGTTCTGTTTGAGCGAATTTTAAATAAGTAGGTTTATACAAAAAAACGTCCAAGTGCATGTCGGACCACGCACAATGAAGGGTTCCGTAGTTGTGATGAATTTATCCCAAAAACAAACTAGGAGAACATGTTTTTCAACTACAATCAGTTGAATAATATGTTCTCCCATACATCGATATACGTCACGGTCAATTCTCCAACTGCAAATACATATACGTAATCACAACAAAAGATTTTTTTATGTGATAAAACTACAAATTAATAATTTTCGGACTTTTTCCTTTACTTGTGCTGTGAGACCCTGCTTCTTGCCAAATTTCATGATTCTAGGTTAACGCAAAGTAGGTACCCTATAGGTTTTGATTTATTTGCGAGTATCAAAATTATGTCGCATAAATGGCCGTATTTTTTTATTACGTTGACTCAGAAGCTTGATTTCTTTAGAGCTTCAAGGGACCGTAGACCTACGTATTTGATATTAATTTCAACTTGATATGTCCACGCGTTCTCGAGAAAAAGGCTCTTGACAGACTGACAAACAGACGGACAGTGAAGTGATCCTATAGGTAAGGGTTCAGTTTTTTTGCTTTTAAGGTACGGAACCCTAAAAAAAATAACAACATTCACTCATCATTCATTTTTATTACCAATCCACACTGTAAAAAACGTAAAAATAATCTTAGGTATACCTAAGATTATTTTTGAATTGAATATGGCAAAAGCCTGTATATATACAGGCTTTTGCCATATTCAAGTAATTTCGAAAAAGATCTAAAGGTTTGAAGGAATTGCCTAAGCAGGCAAAACACAGGTTTGTTTTAGCAAAACACAGGTTTTGTAAAAAAAAGTCATTGATATTATAAATATGTCTGACGTAACAGCTCTTTATATCTGTAATATTTATGGTGTATAAGAGAGTATTCTATCTATCTATCTATCTCTAGGTAATATTAAGTTCATCATATCAAAAAAGGTCAATGATTAAAATTATTGCTCTGCTCATAAAAACGGCTATTCTTTTTTACTATACAGTAGCAAAATCCGTAGTCCGTGTCCGTAGGTGTGTCCGTGGCAATACAGCGGGCCCTATCAGAATACCAGCGCTGCAATTTTTTTTTTATATACATATATATCGCAGCATTGTGCTGAGACAGCAGCCTTTTTGGCCTCCAACGGATCTTTATTATTGATTTTTTTTTTGTTTTGTTATTAGAAAAATATGTTAATTTTATTAGTTTATAATGCACCTTTTTTACTTTGTGTATTTCCTGTGCGTGTCCCAAATAAAATATGTTTCTTTCTTTCTTTCAAAATCAAAACAAAGACGTATTACTAATAAAAATCTAAGCACTGTAAGAATCTCGACAACATAGCTATGGCTGCATCGCTAGCTCGATTGCTATTAAAGGATTAACGTAGTACAAAGCGATGGCATTTTGTTCGCCTTGCCCCTTGTCCGGTCACCCCCTAGTTTCACCCCTTTACCCCTCACACCCCTTGCCCTTCTGCTAAGACCCTCAAGACCTTCGCACATTTGCATAGCTTTAGAGCTTAGGTTTTTTGCTTTCACTAAGTTCTTAAAGGATAAAGAAGGAAGCGCAAGATTTTCTCTCGATATTTTTTTTTCTTTAACGGATCGTGTGTTAGCTGAGGAAAAGTTAAGGGGTATGTTGGTGTAAAGTTGCCTTAATGAAAATCTTATGCAGCATATTTATAACTAAAATAAAATAATTTTTCTCAAACGGTTGGCTGTCATATTTCTAATCCACGGTAGTGCAAAAAATGGCGCCGAGTCTACAGACTTCTATCTTTTAGCTTCACCAAAAGGCATAAACAAAAAAAAAAAGTGTTGCAGAGAACTAGCATTTGAGCGGTGGTTTTTAGGGTTCCGTATCCAAAGGGTGCCAAACGGAACCCTATTACTAAGCCTCCGCTATCCGTGCGTCCGTCCGTCTGTCTGTCAGCGGGCTGTATTTCATGAACCGTCATAGGTACAGTTGAAATTTGCACAGATTATGTATTTCTATTGCCGCTATAACAAAAAATAATAAAAACCAAATGAAGTTAAAAATTGATAAGTATAACAATAAACTTTTGATTTTTTTTCCTCACGCTGGCATGTCGGGTGTCATTGTCTAGAACTCATTGAGAAAGTACAAATATAATTTTTATTTTATTTTTAACTTTAAAAATGAAGAAATAGGGGGCCGCAAAAGTTGTCAGTTTTAGACCATCTTTGTGCGAACTCTGTCACAACAACTAAACAAGTAAGGAATTTGAAACGTCTGTGTAATGACATACAGAAGTTTCAAGTACCATAATACTGCATTTAATTAACAAAATACTAAAAACGCCGATTCATAAGGTATTTTGTTTAAATATGGGCAATTTTCTGCAACTGCAAAAATTACTTTCAAACTCAAAGCATTTATTTCAAATAAACCAATTACAGGCACTTTTGAATTGTCAAAGAGTCGGTCAGTTAGTCAAAAAGTTGAAGCTAGTTGACCATTCCAAAGCGTAGATCTCTGTGGAGAAGAACGGGCAAGAAACTCCACGGACACTCTTTTATATCAAAATATTGGTGCATTCATGTTGAAATTAAGTATGTCAGAACAATGTAGCAAGGCGTGCACGTTAAAAGCGTCCGCAACAAACAGATAACCGCTGGGTCGATTACTTAAAATTTATTCCCTCGCTCAGAAATCTACACTGCTTTTTAGAACTTACGTCACCCAAAAAAAATATTTTTTAGTCACTCCATATTAGTCGATATTACTTCACTACTACGTAGTACTTTCGAAGTCCACGCATTTCGTTTCGTGCGTTAGTAAATTCCGAGCATTTTGATATACGACAACACTGGAACGAGTTTCGTCTATGATTCCGAAAAAAATATTATCTGTCAGTTTTTTGTTAGTGGTTGATTGTTTATTTATCGTGCTGTGTTGATTAATATAAATATATTAGAATTTATGCAAGAATACCGGGTAAAAACTATTTGTGTGTGTGTATAGACAATATTATAAGTGATAATAAGAACTAGTACGGGCTTCAAGTGGTAAGTAAATTATTACGTAATTTCTGTTTTTTTCCTTGACCGGGCGGTTTTTAGGTTATATTTTTTATGTGTCTTCAGATCCTTATTTCAAGTATATTGTTTAATTATACTGCCGCGGTTATTACAAATACGTTGAAGCATTAAAATAAGCTTACTACGGGTACCAATTTTTTTAATCTACGTATCAGATTTATGTGAAAAAAAAAATGTTTTGCCTGGGCGTTAAAACTAATAATAATAATAATATATTTTTATATTTTTAAAGGTTTTCTTGTATATATTTTTATTAGAAATATTTAAAAATGTAAATAGATAAGAAAGAAAATAAATAAACGAATAATAATAAAAAATATTCAACTTGGGATGCTTTTAAATAATGATTATTGTACTATGCAATGTCGTTTTATTTATTACTTATGTTGAGAATATGTTAACCATGCATTTTATACCTTAAAACATATAGGTCATCGCTTGTTTTTTTAAACTATAGCCATTTACTTGTAATCTGAGATAAAAATTTTCATTGTTCATGTTTGCAACGAATTTAAAAATACAATACAATCATAAATTCAAATGAATTGCACACTATCGTACAGCTCTGTTCTTAAACATTAGGAAAAACACCAGTTGGCTACCTATTCCTAATAACTTGAGTCGTAAATGGCGTTTGTTTACATACAGCCAGCTAGCGCCGCACGGGTCGGTTGGCTGACGTAATCGGGGCGGCAATCTACGTATTTTGACATGTTTTCGAGCAGTCGAGCGGATAAAAACCAAAAACGATTCCAAAATTAAAAAAGCCATGGCAGCTAAGAAATGACCAGTCCCTACTGACGGCGCCCGTTCACGAACATGACGCAAGGATCAGCACTATTCAGCTCAACCATTTTGAAGGGAACTTAATGATCCAACACTTTGTAACTTACATTATGAAATACAAAGTTATCTTTGCGCATGTAAAAATTTAAGATGACATATATTGTTCGTTTAGTATTTTTTTTTAAATATGTAGTGTTAAATATTGTACAGTGGTACGGAACAATTCGTGAGCGAGTTTTTTTACTGTTGTATTATTTAAGTGTTAGTTCAACCTTTGGCAGATCTAAATTCACTTCGCTATTCTTTAAAATTGGGGCCATCTCTGTGTGTGTGAGTTAAAGTTATTCCACTAAAGGCACATTCTAAACCGATCGAATCAGTATCACAGTCTCTAAAACAGGGTCCAAATCTCATCACCCGATTGCTAATTAAAAATCCCGTACATTTGTCTGTAGTAAGTACCTACTACACGTCGTGCTCGGGTGAGCTCTTAAGCCTGCTTTCGCTTTTAATTATTAATTCAGACCAGCTGAACACACTGCCCGTCTGCATATTCATGTGGAGGACTAACATGTCTATGATATTCAGCCAAATACAGTAAAATATTCACATCGTTTTACAAAATGTTGGAGCTTTGAGGAAAGTTTGATACGAAAATATGCAGACTACACAAGCCTGGCTTCAAAACTGAAGGTATAAGAGAACTAATTTGTTTTATTGAAACTAGAATTATTTATTTAGAAAGTACTGTTTGTGCATATATTTTGAATAAAATATCTTCAGGGTAATGTATTATTGCGTGTATACGATAGGACGTTGAAAGATGTGGACTCCATTTTCACAGTATATCTACTATCGACAAACGCCAGGCCTTTCCAATTTTGAAACAATTTTGCTTGCTAACTGCAGTTGTACTTATGACAAAGTAAAACAAACGACCATAGGGGAAGGGTTTGTTCAATGTATCTGTGCATACAAAAAGCAATTTTAAGGTGTAAAGGCATCCGTTTTGCCGATAGTACACTCTACATACCTATAAGTAGTAGGACAAAATGGCAAGTTATCCTAGTTATCATTATCATTGCGTTGGTTGAAAGCACAGAGGAGTGGCCTAGAGCGATTGCAGATAAACAAGAGTTGAGATACTTATTGAGATCACAAAATGCTTAGGTATCACAAATCTACTAAGGGCTGATTTAACCAAAGTCAGATAACTTATGTCTGCGGAACAAAATTGACATCTGATAGTTTTTGTATGGAAAATCTGTCAAAAATTAAAAAATTATTCACTGTATTAGATATATGCTAGGCATAAAAGTTTGGTCGAATTCGCCCTTAGTACAATACTTACATCACTGGAACGTACCTACGTACGTAACGTACTGGTACGTACCATAACTTACTACTAGATCACACAATTTTTTAATATCCCATAGTTGACTTTTCTAAGGTATGAAAACTTGGGCAGTTTTCTTTATGTTCTTTCAAAAATGAAGACCACCTTAATTTAGTCATCTCAAAGTCAAAGTCAAATAATTTATTTCAAATAGGCACTTAAAAGGGACATTTAATTTTATAAAACGTCAAAATTTACAAAAAAAATAAAATTGATTCTAGTCGCCTCTTCCAAAAGGTAGTTTCGTATGGAGATGAATCTCCACAGTTACTCTTTTAAAATGTTTTACAATACATTAATTATAAATCATGTCCCGGAATTAACGCACTACTTCTTAAGGAGTCATTGTACTCAACATTATAAACAACTTTTAATATGGGATCAAAACTGAAATCACGAAAAAAAATCAGCTGTCCTCTACATTTATGTTCGCATAAATCGTTAAAATGTAGAGAACAGCTGATTTTTTTTCGTGATTTCAGGTTTGGTCCCATATAGTAAAAGTTGGTCATAATGCTGAGTACTATTACCCCTTAAGAGGTTGTGCGTTAATTACGGGACACGTTGTATAATATAATATATCCAATTCAATTCAATTTCAATACCCAGAAACAAGACAAGTAAGAACCCTTTCACCTTCGAACAATGAAGTGCCAGGAGCAAACACGGGCACATTCCGGTAGATCAGCAGGTGCATATCTTACATAGCCGGAAATCGTCACGGCACGCGCGGCATGTCGAATTCTGACGCCGACCAGCAATATTATTGGCACATTCCGATCACGGCACGAATTAATGTGAAGGGAATTTAAAATAATCAGGATTTATATAGTGATGTGAAAGGGTTGGTAGAACAAACGAAGCCGTTGTTCTAATTTTTAGGGTTCCGTAGTCAACCAGGAACCCTTATATAAGTAGTTTCGCCATGTCCGTCCGTCCGCAGCTTAGCTCAGAGACTTATTATTAGAAAGCTATAATTTGGCATGGATAAGTGGTAAAATAAAATCATGAAAAAAAAATTTTTTTTAGGATAGGTCCCTCCTGTACACGTAAAGTGGGGATTTTTTTTTCTCGTCTACCCCATGGTGTAGGGTGTTGTTGTTGGAAAGGTCTTTCAAAAATAAATATTGCGGGTTTGTGAAAACAATTTTTCGATTAAGGTATCCGTTTCTGAAATATTAAGCTTTAAAGTGCTAATTTTTGTAGAGTCAAGTGTGCCCCCCTGCCAGCTAAACGGTTAGTTTTGGATATGTGAAAAAGTTAACGGTAGTACAACGAAGCTAGAAGGATATCACAACTAAGTAGGCTGTACAAGTTAACGAGTAATAGTCGACTAACTTACATTTGCAGTGGGAATGTATGAGAGAACATGTTTTTCAACTACAATATTAAGTGTATTCTTGGGATAAACTCATCCCAACTACGGAAACCTTCATTGTGCGTGGTCCGACACGCACTTGGCCGGATTTTTAAATGAATAAAGGCTGTGGATGATAGTCAGTCATACTACTGTGATTGGCTGGGTCTTAGCCAATCACAATTAAGCTGTTTTTGTATTTTTAGTGGTTTTACGTGGTCGATGCTTTGTTCTTTGATAGTTCGAATACTTTTTACCTCCTCTTTGTTTTTCGATAAACTTTATAAAAATATTTTTGAGACTGATACTATTAACACACATTAACCGACTTCAAATTTCATATACAGGGTCAAACTTAATTAGCTAGCGAAACTCCGCAGACGTGGAGCGTGGAGCATGGACTTCGGATTTTTCGGAAATAAAAATAAAAAAATATTTGTTGATTTTTTTGTGACCCTGGTAGTATTGTTACTTGAAATGTGAGTTGATAAAATCTGTTTTATCGTGTTGAGATATCGATACCCATCACGTCTGTGAAGTTTACTCGAAAAAAACTTATTTTGAAAGTGATATTTTAAGTGCCTACACTATCAGCTGTTGAAGACCCCCAAAAAAAAGACATCATCAAATTAATATTTTTTTTGTTTTATTGTGTTTATATATCGATACCCATCACTTCTGCGGAGTTGCGCTAGCTAAATTAATGTGACTCTGTATAGAGCGTTGTTTTAGTGATTATCAAGAAAGTGTGTCCAGTATGTACCTACATCTTCATAAAGGAAAAACGTTTATTTTGAACCTTAAACGTAAATCAATAAGCATACCTTCTCACATCCTCATTATATCGACCACACAGCACATATCACAAAAAGTATTAGCAACTGACAAATGCATGTCCGTCCACGTAAAACTCAGCTTATTCTTCAACTTACATATTGCTGTCCCTTTCCACCTTATCACAAAGTCATAAAAACCAATTTCGTCTGTTGAATAACGAAGTTGGTAAGTTGAATCACAGCCGTGTATTCTTCAGAAACGCTCGCATTCTACAGTCGTCTTGCAACTTAGGGTAAAGCGTTAAGGTCGGTTTTTGCGTGACTGGGGTGTAGTATGTTAAGTGAGGCGATATTGGCGTGATCAGTAAGTTGACACGAAGGCTTCGACTAACTTCGCCGACGTCTGCCCGTCTGCCTTGCTACGAAGATATCCTAAGTTCCACGTACCATAGTCCGGTTATTTGTAAATTGTATTCGTGTGAAATGTCGAATATGTCGATACATGGTGTTCAGTTTGTTGGAAATTATCTTTCCATGCTGCAATATGTATGCAATATGTGTTGTAGTAAGAGCTTATTACATAATTAAACGAACTTACCTGAAGTGAAGTTCTATTGTATACACACGGCGCGAAAATAATGAATGACTTACAGATATAGTGTTGACAGCAGACAACCTTATTTCCGTTTTGGATACGAAGCTTTTCGCTTCCTCTAAATATTCGCGGTACACACAATGCGAGGATTGTGGAACTACATAGTGAATACAGAAGATATCTCGGACTAAGCCCTTCGTATAATTAATAGTAAGTACCTACTTGTAATTTTATGAAAGTGAGTAACAATTTGGTATTAACATATCACTCTCATTTTAAGTGTAGGTTTATAGGTATTAAATTTCCAGATATAATAATTAAACATAACAGAATATAATTATAATTTATCACTTTCTTGACACATATTCATGATCATATATGTTTCATACAATATGTAAAATACTAGTATTCAGCTGCACCCGGTTTGACTGGAAGCCGACCCCAATATAGTTGGGAAAAGGCTACGCAGTTGATAATGATTATAATTATGTTTCACACAAAAGTTATTTATTTCGGATTTTCTCGTCAATTTTTGAACATGGATCTCCATTCATCAGTAAGTATACATGACAAAGAGCTCTCTTTGTCATGTATACTTACTTAAATAGCTCCATTCGTGTTGTTTACTGGTCCACCATTTGAGGAGCTTGAAGCCGGGTTACGTGTCAGATGGTAAATAAATAGAAACATTACTCTGCCTTCATCATCATCATTTCAGCCGTATAAGATGTCCAACTGCTGTACACAGGCCGTGACAGGCCTCCCCCAAGCATCGCCACATCGACCAGTCCTAAATTACATTTATTAGCCTACTGTTTGAAAATCTTTGGAATTACACTTTTATTTCCATTGAAATGGTCTAATACGATCCTCCTTCTCTCATACAGCCATATCTCTGCTTTACTTGCAAATAACCCCAATGCGCTGAGTCAATAAGATAATTAGAAACGCGCCGGCGCCAATGACAAAACAAAGCAATGTAGTACCTATCTAAATACATATTAATTAAAGTCGCTTTTGTATCTCTTCATGTCTGACTGTGTAACTGCGTTATTCTTCTAGACCACGCAACAGATTTTGATGCAGTTTACACTATCATTTAAAGAATTTGTTCCGGAAGATTTAAGTTCACAATAATACACAGAAATCTCGATGTTTTGACATGTCGCGTCATTATTATATTGCACCCGCACGAAGCAAGGGCGGGTCACTAGTGTAACTACCTACCTATAAAAAGTAATATTACTCTAAAATACAGGGCATTTTTTAATCACTATCCAAATTTTCGCAGGGTGTTCTACCCATGAATACGAACAACTTTCACTATGGGACCAACTCTGAAATCACGAAAAAAAATCAGCTGTTTCATACATTTTGGTCGAGTAGGTATTGAACTTTTGTATGAATCAGCTGTTTTTTCTTCGTGATTTCAAAGTTGGTCCCATAGTAAAAGTTGTTCACATTCATGGGTAGAACACCCTGCGAAAATTTGGATAGTGATTAAAAAAATGCTCTGTATATATTTCCAATACCGATAACATTAACGTCCGATCGACAGGTGGAATGCAAATATTTCATAAATATGCCACATCAGTACCTACGCACGCTCCACATTCTCGCGCGCACCCTACTGCCACTAGCATGAATTTACTAGCGCGCATCATATCAGGGGCTAACTGTCAATAAATATGTAACACATGTTGTTCAATATACATAGGTAGGTTTTATAGAGAGTTCATAGGTAGGTACCTAGGTTTGAAAAGGGGTGCTGTTTTACACGGTAATTTTTTTGGAATGGAAATGGAAAATCAACCGATTAAAATCCCTAGGACTGGTTCACATAGTTTCATTTCAAGACTTCCTCAGACCCAACATCTTCCTTAGGTGCTACAATTACATCTTCATTTTAGATATTAAAGGAGGTTAAAGCTCATTCAAAGATGACAAGTCAAGTGAGTAAATCGCTGTTTACTGTACTTATAGTATGTACCAAATAAACATAATTTTCTTTAAAAAGTTACGGAGAAACCGGCGCACATAGGTACATACAAAATATTGAAGTCATTGTTTCATCACGAAGCGCGTCCATATTCCCTGTAAATCGAACGACCATCACGAACACATGCCTTCCGTGTGACATACCTACAGACCTACCCACAGAACAGACAAAAGAGGTCTACCTGATCAAAATTCTGTCTATCAGATAGGCAGGTAGCTACTTAACAATATTGTCAACATGTTGACACGTGACGAGCAAATATTTCCCGATAAACATGTTTGGCATACCTTCCTCTCACCCTCTTGCCTACATCACTCACTATCGAACGTTATGTGGTACCTCTGCCTGGCGATAAAGCTAAGCTATATATATTCAAATTCAAATATTTTATTTCAGATAAAAATCTATTTTGTTATTAATAGTATAAATTAACCTAATGTTAGTATTACATTAAATTAATAATAATAAACAAATACAAATACAAAAATTATTTATTGGCACAAAACAACTAGTGTACCATTGAACTGTTCGTTCAATGGTACACTAGCTTATTTGGATAAGTGTGTCTGCAGTCTTACCCACCCTCGTACGAGGGGGCAGTCCCACAGGTCTGAAAACACATTCAGGATGCCATTGGAGGAGGAGCGCAAGCGCGCCATCATGGAAGCGCATCGCTTCCGCATGATCACGGCGAACTTGTCGACGCACGTTTCCGCGAACATCCCTGACGCACTACATCGCCACGGCAACCCCAAAAGCACCCTGAATGCGTTATTGTACTGTACGCGCAGGCCGCTGTATACCCGCTGGGTATACTTGGTCCACAAGCTGCACGTGTAAAACGACTGGCAGAAGGCCTTAAAAAGCGTTATCTTAACAGAATCAGTACAGCGTGCAAACCTGCGAGCCAGCATGTTGCAACGGACAGCCAGCGACCTGCGCTCCCTGTCTATGTCTACATTGTCTTTTAAGTCATCAGTGACCCAGTGACCCAAATACTTAAACTTCGAAACCCCACCTAAAGGAGACCCAGAGAGTGAGAGATCAGGCAGCTGTTTGTAGGTTAAAGTACGCGATTTAAAAACCAACCATTTATTCTTATCGGTATTATATTTGAGCCCGTGAGCCACTGCATAACTTTCTCATTTTTTAAGAAGCCTCTTTGCACCGGTAGATGGGCTCAGCAGCACCATATCATCAGCGTAGCTGATGTTGTTAACGCAAACACCCGTCCACGTGACAACCGATTTTAATGCTACTGAGCCTACCTATCAGTTTGTTTATGTACAGGTTAAAAAGACGGGGGGAGCTCAAAC
Organism: Fissipunctia ypsillon; assembly: GCA_947568875.1. Classification (NCBI taxonomy): domain Eukaryota; kingdom Metazoa; phylum Arthropoda; class Insecta; order Lepidoptera; family Noctuidae; genus Fissipunctia; species Fissipunctia ypsillon. The sequence continues at coordinate 15,039,627 of OX387660.1, read as the reverse complement.
CCCCTGTCTCGGCTGCCTCACCCTACGATCCAGCCCATACATATCAGAAAATGAGTCTGCCCACTTAACTGAATTCCTTTGATTACTGTACTAATAAAACAGTGATATCACATCAGCCGGGACAGTAGCGTCGTGAGTGAGCTTATGCCAGAGCAGGTCATAATTGACCAGGTCAAAAGCCCTCGATAAATCCAAGAAACATGCTATTACAGGAGTCTTTCTGTCTGTATAATATTGCAAAGTCTGCTTAAGACATAAAATTGCACTATCCGTTGATAAGTTAGGTCTAAAACTAAACTGACCATCCTCGAGAACGATATGTTTAGCTAGAATTTTATCAAGCAGACAAAATCGGATATATAGATAGCTTTTGCCCTTGGCTTCACCAGATAATAACCCACGAGAACGTACTCTCGGGATTAAAAGTATCCTGTGTCCTAACCATAACGGAAAAAGGTGACGGACAGACGGACATAGCTTATAACATTTTCATAGGAGTTTGGATTGACGGAATAAACTAACAAAGCCCTTGACTTTGTAAGTGTGGAGGGGTTAAAGATGTTAAATACGTTATTATAGTCAAGGGAGAAAACTGCTACAGCTGCAAATTGTGGCAGATGAAATGGACATAGCATTTTGTTGATCGCGTGTCCGTAGTCGCCTTCTACGATACCCTGCTTTTATGTGGTGAATTTGACCTATAAGGCTGCCTGTCCACTGGAGCGGAGAAGAGAGGAAAGGAGCGGAGCTGTGCCAATATTAACCAGTAGAATCTAAGCTCCGCTCCGCTTTAGTGGACATGGATTTGCGAACTAGATTAAAATTGCATACATTTTAAACGCGGAACGGAGAAGCGGAGCGGGGAAGCGGCTCTCAGCCTAGCTTCGCATAGTACGCAACTCCGCTCTACATACTCCCTCGCTCCGCTCCGCTTCCTGGCTCCGCGTCAGTGGACAAACACAGTTCGTAACTCCGCTCCACATTACTCCCTCGCTCCGCTCCGCTTACACGCTCCGCTTCAAAGGACAGGCAGCCTTAGAGCGCTAAAAGATCTTTTGACGACAGAATGACATAGACAGGGGGGCGTTGTTGGTAAACTTTTTGTGAAATTGTCACAAAAATTGTATGAAAAAAACAAGATGGTGGCGTTAGTTTTGATTTAGGACACGCGCCAAAAAAACTTGGTACCTATCGTTGTACTTATCTCCGGAAAAAACACATTAAATAAATAGCTAAATACAATAGCTACGTCAGAATTATTCTCTACCAGCTGCTGCCGATGGCTTCACCCGCATGGACAATAATTATTTTTAATTTTCTAAAATAAAAGAAACCTAAATTACTCCTTAAAGCATCAGCTATCTGCCAGTGAAAGTCCTGTCAAAATTGGTCCAGCCGTTTCGAAGATTAGCCGGAACAAACTGACTGACAGACAAAAAAAAATTAAAATTGTTTCTTTTTTGTTTTAAGTACCGTAGTATATACTTTCTTATGCATTTAGTAAAAAGCTGATATTTTGACATTACAAACCTTTTTTTATAGGTATCTAGTGAGTATGACTGCAATAACCAGTGTTTTCTTTGAAAACCTATATTCTATTTTAAGCGTGATAGGTAGTAAAAAATATTGGACTCTCCCCAAAAATCGTCAATATCCACTGGACACAACCCGCATCACTGACTGCTCAAGACCCTGATACATTTGACCTCACATTTATAGTTATTTGTATCGTTCATCGTATATTTTACGGCTTCAGTAAAATATACAAATAATATGTATTCAGAAGTAGAGTTGTAATGTGTTTCGAGCAGTTCTTTTACTAGTTTATTGCGAATACTATGCCAAACAACGAACTTACCCATCAATTTATTGTTTCGATGTATTGGCATAGTTTTATTTGGGGCGTGGTGTAATTTGTCGAATTGGTAGATCGTGGTTTCAGTACTAAATCTTAAGTAATACTCGGTGAAATGATATCGGCGCGCAAACTGTTAATGTATTGCATGAAAAAAAAAATTTGCCGTTCAATACACTTTGACCGTGTAGGTACCAATATTGTACTTTTGTGAAACATTGTTTTTTTTTATTAGCCGATGACATTTTCTACACTGGGGGCCATGAATTGAATTCTTAGTAACGCTCGATATTCTTTACACCCTGTATAATTCATGGTTGCGGAAATATCTGTCATTATAGGTGCATACATATTATGTCCAGTAGTATACTTCCTTATTTAGAACAATTAAGGGGTAAGCGCTAAGGTAGCCCGCGAAATTCAATTTTTTTTACGATTTTTGCAATTTGCAGCTCAGTGCCTCGGTATATGTTAATTAAAGTATGATTCGCGACCGTAACAAATATATATTTACATAATTATAATCATTAAAGTCATTAATACAATTCCTTGAGTTAGTATAATTCCGAAATGTTAAGATTTCATGAAATAGTCATTCAATAGAATTACTTGGTCTTAGAGAGTTGTATTGATGACTTTAATGATTATAGTTCTGTAAATACATATTTATTACGGTCGGGAATTATATTTTAATCAACATACAGCCTAATACTGACCTGCAAATTACAAAACACGTCAGAAAATTTTAATTTCGCGGGCTATCCTCACGCTTTCGCCTTAAGTATTGATCCTGGAAATACAATGCAATTCAATTGGATTGGATTGATTTGGACTGGTCCTGGGTTCGATTCCCAGGTCGGACAAACTGTTATTGGGTTGTTCTATCTTGAATTTCTCAGTAGCAGGCCAGAGTCTGGATTTTTGACCCGGTTGATGGCAACAGGCTCGCTCCCTATTATATGGGACTTAAACGTAACTGGCGTAATGTGGATGTAATAGGTAGGTACACCTCTGCCCAACCCTTCAGGGAAACGAGGCGTGATGTTATGTTATTTATGTAAGTATTGATTGTAGCAAAAAGCCAGCATAACATCTTTCATTTGCCAAACAAACCATGAAATGCACATTATTTTTTTTTAATTATTTATTGTTGTTATGTGTTATATTCTTATAACTAACCAATTACCAAACTTAACATCACTAACTTCTAACAAGGCTCCAAGTCTTAGAACATCACTCATCAAGCATAACCGACAGACGCCCTTCAACGAACTTATCCGTAACTTAGCCTCTCGGATGTACCAAGCATACAAATTCCCCGCCCCGAGCCCTTTCGGGGCACTCAACACATCCGTCCCGTGACCCTAGTTGTATGGGATATTTTACTACCCATGGGAACTGGCGCACAGTTTGAAAACTTTATTGATAGCCTGTCAGTACCTTTTAAAGGAGTAGCCTTTTTGCTGTCCGGTTGGGTTCGGTGTAGATTTTGAGTTATCTGCAGCCTTAGCTGCATGTCCACTGGAGCGAAGATGAGAGGAGATGAGCGGAGCTGTGCCAATATTAACCAATAGAATCTAAACTCTGGAGCAAAGGTTAGATTCTATTGATTATTATTGGTTTAGCTCCACTCCTCTTCTCTCTTCTCAGCTCCGGTGAACAGGGGGTAGATGTTCCTATCTAAAATGCAAGCTCCCATAATTACATACTTTGTAATTTCAAAATAAGGGCACAAACTCAAAATATGTAAATAGGTATTTTTTTTTTGTTTAATAGCTTCATTCACTTTGACCTCATTGCGATAATCCAAAAATATGAGCCATAAAGCAATAAGATGTGAAAAATAATCCGCACTTTAACATAATTAATTACACGGCCGTAATTACATTAATTAGGACGTTAAGAGTACCCACATTTTGTAAATGACAATTTAACAAACGCAAGAGAGCACATTGTAAATGTTGTTCCATTATTCAATCCATTCATACCTATAAATATTACGAATGGGAAAGTAACTCTGTTTGTCTATCTGTCACCTTTTCTCGCCTCAACCACTAACGGCCGAACCCAATACCCTATTTTACGGTTTAAGATATTTATTTTCTCAAAAGATTACATGAGTCACTTACAGTGAAAAAACAATATTAATAAGTAAATAACCGATTAGCGTTTTTAGTAGGGTAGATGTTAAAAAATTAGTGAAGACTGCGTATAGTGAGTGCGCGCGAGCAATACTTGTTTATTAAGGCCTATGGCACAGTGCGTTTCAATAAGCGAGAATTGAGCAGTTCTATACATTGTTTTGATTTTGTTTTTTTTTTGTTTTAATTTTATTATTATATAATTATAATTATTTTACTATTATAATAATTATTTAATTGTTTTATTATTGTTTTATTTTCGGTAAAAAACAGATCGCTATTGATGGCAGACAGTATAATTATATCTGTCCTTATGTCAGGCCGGTAAGATCCCATAATCTCTTATAGATTATTAGGACGTTGAAAGCATAGATAGATAGGTTTTTCTAACTCCAGTATGCCAAAACTGCTGATAGATGGTTTTTGGGTTTGGCCGTAAATTTTTATGAAAGACAGATAGTCTGGAACCTGGAGAAGGAGGTAGAGCGTTTGTCCACCGCCACCACCACCGCCACCGGGACGTCACCGAGAACGAGATGACGGCACCTAAGTACTATGGCTGCGTGTCCACCGCATGTCCGTCATCCGTGCGCCGTTATCCCTACTAGGCTGGGCTAGGCTAATTTTTATCCCAGATATTTGTAGGTATTAAAAAATTATCTATACTTACAAATAAATAAAACTGAAGTGTCTGTTTGTAATGTCAAAATAATCACTTTTTACTAAATGCATATGAACATATGGTACTTATAACAGAAAAGCAATTTTTAAAAATTTTGTCTGTCTGTCTGTCTGTTTGTTCCGGCTAATCTCCGAAACCACTGGACCAATTTTGACGGTACTTTCACTGGCAGATAGCTGATGTAACTGCGGGTAACTTAGGCTACTTTTATTTTAGAAAAATAATTAAACTTCCGCGCAAAAAATTAAAACCTATGAAATTGTGAGCAAAAAGTCTGATTTTAAAAATTCTTTTTGCATTTGGTAGCCTAATCCTAGAGGATAGTTATATGCTACATCACGCTAAGACCCTTAGGAGCCGAGCAAAAAGAAAAAAAAATAGAAAGAACACTAAGCGTAAACGAAGTAATAGCGCGGGCGAGCTAAGCAACGCGACGGGTCAAGGGACGAGAGTGTTTTATTAAAAAATGACTGTTATTTTAGTATATTGTACATCTTTCGACTTCAACGCGAATGAAGTCGCGGGGGACAGCTAGTAAAATATAAAATACACACGGACGAAGTCGTGGCCAACAGTTTGCTCGAAAGAATATAAACCAACATAACTTTTTGTGTCTTAGTTTGAAGGGTGCTGCGTTCAAGCTCCTGCAAACAGGCGCGACACGCGACGCGATACAAAGGCACCGCTCGTAACGCGACACGCGGTGCCTTTGTGTCGCGTTGCATATCGCGCCTTTACACTTCGATTAAGGTCGAAATCTCCACCCGTGTTCCACTCAGTGGATCCTGTTCATCACCATTATAACAGCTGTAAAAAGAAATGAAACCACTCGATATAATTAAACGTTCAATGTCTCGAAACGAAAAAACTGTAAACTATTACATACATATTATAAAACGCCGCTAAATGTCGCTTTTTCTGTCTGTGATGGATGAATTTTGATGCGGTTTGCATCATCATTTATGGCATTTATTCCGGAATGTATATAACACATAAATATTTAACTTAGATATAGTACAGAAACCAAAAAAAAAAAAAAATCATGTCTACAAAACCCACGCAATAAAATGTCAAGCAGGTTATATTTCGCGCCATCGAATCTTGTAAGTAGAGGGAGATATTTCTTACTGTTGCCTGTTTATGTCCTCAGATCAGACAGGCATTTAATTCTATAAGTTTCAAAGAGCTACGAACATGAGTATACGTAAGATGGTTGAAGCCGTGAACCATCAACCATCCTTTTTTTTATTTTGACTCTAGTCTAGGTCAGAGACGACAGAAACAAAGTCTTACCGCGACATATCCCTAGGGATACATAGGGATGTAGCTACCGTATTAAAGTTATATGAAAGGGTTCATAACTGTCTTACTAGAAATATAAGTATGATACGAGCACGATCTAGTAATATACATAACTATTAGGGCACTTCACCTAAATAGATTAGGTAGGTAGGTTAGGTTAGAATTGTGACTAACTACGCGCGAGCCGAGCGAGCGAAGCGAACGGTGCCGCAGTAGCGGCCGGCGAGCGCTACGTCGAAATTGGTCGCAGTAACAAAATTAGGGCACTACGATAGTTATGAACCGCTTTCATATAACTATATTACGGTATATAGCTATATCTCTAGGGATGTAACTGTATTACGGCTTCAACCATCTTCCTGCGACGTATACATTGATTGAAATATTTTCAAGTACCTACTAGATTTTCAGTAGGACACACCTACTGGAGCAGTTTTATTATAAAGCTGCAACCAAGCAACGTTATTCTTGAATACATGAAAACTGAGTTTTTATTACAGATAAATTATTTAACCTCCAAGTCACTTATTTTCTTTATTGTCTTTTTTCCCGACTGCGCGACAGCAAAGATAGGATTATGTTTTTATTTCAGTGATTTTTATACTTAGATACTTCTTGCAAGAAATAATCTATTATTTTCCTGATGTCACGTTGAAAGGGTAAACAACTCTAAAAAATAATTAAAAGAAGTATTCTGTCACAGTCAGATGAAAAGGGACCAATAGGGATGATGCCTGGGTAAAAAAAAGAAATTCTATTTAGTCCTTCAGTCAGATAATAAAAAAATATTAGACACGTATTTTTTTTTCACGTTTTGTTTTATCATATTAATAAAAAATGGCTTAGATAAAACGCATTAAAGTTGGGGAGTGGGGCTCGGCACGTCACAACTCCGTATAAAATCTAGCAAGGCGTGACGTCATGCCACTTATGGATACTTTAATAATTTCACTGCTACATGTCACAACTACTAGGATCAATTTCATTTCATCAGCTGTTGTTGACCAAACTTTAATACCGCATCCAATATATTACAATCTCAAACAAACCAACTGGGGTCCGGTCGGAATATCACCGAGTACTTACACTGATTGAACAAGTTTCCGCCATCGCCATAAGAAGCGGGCGAAGCTCACTCTCGTGTGAAATTAGCCGGCAGCTCTGATTGGCTGCCATATTTTGTTTCTTTCGTTGCTCATAACTTGTAATTGTAATTAGCAAGGACGAGGGACACAGATATTTAGTCGGTGCCATACTTTTATTCTTTGGTTTTTGATGTACCGACCCTAGCGATGCGATTTGCTGAATTGCATTAATTTAAATTCCTCCTGTACCAATTTATACCTATGAGGTGGCAATGGCCTAGCGCGCGTGAAAACTGGAGGGCCTGTGGTCTCTATATAGTGGTAAACATTGTGATTAGATGGTTCTGTGTGGCAAGCTTAGTAATGCTCGGGAATTCCTTTAGTACCTAATTCTTTGCGTGCCCGGCTCTGGCGTTCCTTTACAATATCAAAAATGCAATTCAGCAAATCGCATCGCTAGGGTCGCTACATGCTAGGGTTGCGGGATGTTCGAAAGAGTTACCGTGGCCCCGGCACAGGCAACAGAAGGAACACGGGTGGGTTTTAGTCAGTAAAAGTCTGACACGCCCTCCCGCTCCGCCCAGAGCGGGAGAAGTCATTTGATGATTTCTCATCTACAAAAAAAAAAAAAAAAAGGGTCGCTACATCGACAAAATAAAAAATAAAATTCGAAGTAATTTCTCTAGTAAATATTGAACATTGAATAAATTTCACTGTTATTCCTTAAAATATTAGGCACAAACTATCAACATAATTAATGTATTTGTCGGATCCGGTCATTGGTACGGACACGAAACGAATCGCAAGCGCGCCACTGGCGACGTCATGTGATCTACCCACACCTACGGCGCGCTTCTACAGAATCGTGATGTTTTAAGCCCATGGCGTGGAGGATATTCCAGTGTCTGATCGCATCGGGGTTAAGACGTCGCGGAACTGTACTCGATTCGTTGTGCTCAGCTATCGCGATAAGTGTAATTTGCAGTTATTGTGTTAATTTGTGATTTTAATAAACACCGTGTATTGTACCCAGTGTGTTATCATTGCACGAAACCTATCTTCTGCCCATATGATGTCCGAATCTAACGGAGTAAATCCTGACGATCCTACATATTTATCTGTCATTGCTTAATTTTTTAAGTATTTGTATTGTAGTATAGGTAGTAATTTTATTCCAGGTAAATCGTCACCACATGATTGTAATGATATAATTACTGTATACAAAATATTAAAAAACGTTTCAAAAGCAAGCAAGTAACTTAAGGAGTTTCTTGCCCACTCTTTTCCGTACAAACCTAAATTTTGGAAGTAGCAACTAGAATCAATTCTATTTCACATTGACGTTCAAAAGTGCGTTTTAGTGGCCTAAGTACCTACCTACTTACTTGAAATAAATTATTGGACTTTTGACTTTGAAAACACAATAGCAGATATACATAAGAACCATATTGAGAGAGACCGTTAAATAGATTAAATAACACTGGCATGCATTATTGAAGGATTTTCAAAGTTCATTCTCTTTGGTTTAAGTCGGAGGAGGAGAAAGAGGTGCTCGTGGCTAAGTAATAATAACCGCACGGATCGATCCATCAGGTTATGCTACGCTCGCCGCGGTTGGTCTGTAGATGGGTGACCATATTTATTTACATACTGCGACTCCTCCGTGCCTCGGTAACCACTTTAAGCCGTAAAATACTGGTATTCAGCTGCATCCGCCGACCCCAACATATGTAGTTGGGAAAACGCTAGGCAGAATGATTCTCTTTAGTTCAAGTCGTAGCTGTAGACCTCGAGATTTTGAAATCAGTTGTAGGCATGAAATTAGTAAGTAAACTAAGTTGTAGCAAACTTCAAGACTGACCAAGAATCATCTATAGTTCACAGAAATTCGGGAGGTGTCGTGGGACACCCGGTTGGAACAAAGTTCCTTTCGCCGTATATAGGTAGGTATTTATTAATACTAAGCTTTCTAGTACGGTAACAAGTTTTTAAATAGTGTTTAGCAAGCTAAAAACTATACTAAATGGCTCTGTATTAGAATACAAAAACTTTTGACACTTGAAACTGACGGCGCAACGCTTTTCCGTTACGTCACAATTTCTGCCAGTTTATTCCTACCACAAGCCGCGTTAAAGAACTCCATTCCAAAAATTCTGAAAATAGGTACTGTAACTATTCGCCCGGTACTTCGGACAAACCGCTAACTAATGGGGGATTTGTGTGTATAAATGATTCACCGTAACACTATTCTGTAGGTATATACTTCTATTCATAAAATAATCACATCACATGTTAAATTACATCATCAGTCAGGGCCGAAAGCCGACTGTCAACCTATCTTGTTTTTTCCTTCTATTCGAACTTTCAGAATCAATGTTTGTCTTCCAGTGTCAAGGCTTGACATTTCGTAGGAGGGAAGCCGAAGAAGAAATTGTTCAGTTATAAATAGTCATACAAATACGATTATCACGTTGTGGCGCCGGATTATTTAGAACAATTTGTGTTGTTGTTGGAATATATATTACTTGGCAATCGTAGACATTACTGAATGTGCTATTTTTCAATGGTGGTAGGTGAAGTTACTCTTCCGATCCTCCAAAGGGAAACGATTGGAATGGAGTTGTTAGCACGCTTCGCCTCTGTTGTCTTCTTAACTTAATCAATGTTTAAACTTGCGAAGGTTGCATGCTAATGGCACGCCACTACAGTACCTAAGTATTTATTACCAACATTAACAATGTTAGTGTCGCCCTACATAATGTGTACAATATGAAGATACTGATATTCAGCACATAGGTATTTTTAATAGCTCATTGACATTGCTATCACAATTACTAATATGAAATTAATACATACACTGTAGATACTAGTATATACCACACCTCATCTCCATCTCCTTGACATGTCATAATACGGCTAATGCTGGTTCGACTGTGTAATTATCAATGACAGCTAGTAATCTCCACTAATGCTGAGTAAATACCTCCCTGTCAGCCTGTAATTAGTTAGACAGCCTCATTTGTTTGAATTACCTATTGACTATGATTTATAACGTCATGTGTTATCTATACCTAAAGCCGTGACATAATTTTTGGTGGGCTCTAAAGACCACTTCAGATATTTTTTGGTTCTTCGATCCGATTTTGTTAATGGCGAGTGGGCTTGCAGAATTAAGGGTAGTATGAAAAACGCCAAAATCGTGAGAGAGTTTGAGATTTTATTGGCATAGTGCCCAATTAAGTTTAATACAGCTCAAATGTTATGATCAAAATTAAATGTTTAATCAACATTTTTAAATGCTTTAGTCATATCTTTTACATTGAAATTTTCATAAATCATCTCAGGTCTTTTGCAATATTCATCCTTACCATACCATCAACAAACTCTAGCTAAATAAGAAAAGATCACGATAAAAGAAATTCTTAATCGAACCAGAACGATCACCAGAAAGCTGTAATCCCAAAAGAATTTTCCGAGTCATTCGCATCGAGTTAAGCGACAATAAGATTTAATTTAGCCGACAACGCGGACGGCGTGTCATGTGTTTACCGACACGAGATGACGGTGATCGAGCGTCCCTTGGGCGTAAGGCGTTACGTTCAAGCTGAACGGGAAAAAATGCCACGTCAACAGTAATGGGATATTTTGGAGGTGTATTTACGATATTTTTGGTGCGATATTTTGTTTGTACGTGTTGTATTAGATCCAGGTATAGAGTACGTCTCTTTCTGTTTAACCGTGATTATAACAGTAATCGTGCATGAAAAATATGTCTCGGCTATCTAGTTTTGAAATCATGACGTTTTACTTGTTACCAAAACTTGGATGTCTGAAACACAAAGAAAATGTGTCACTTCAGAACACAATTGTGATTCTTGCAATCAAATTAGCTGGACGTTACACGAAACAATGATTTAGGTACTCGTATTCAACTTGAATGCAAAGGTCAACCTACACAGTCTCAGGTCAGTCTCAGTCTCAGGTCTGCAGACAATCATGTTCCTACAATTAAGTAGACAAACATTTATCCCAATTCTGTATAAAATCTTGGAGCATTGTCGTCTAACAACGGGTCCTATCCGGTCCGGATCCGCGAGGTTACATTTATTTACCCGCCGGTCGTCCTCTGTTTACTTAGTACGGGAAGTTAGACGTCCGGCAAAGCCCCGTCTGTCTTATTTGGATAATGCTAAGCAAATATGTAGATTTGCAAGCATTATGTGCGCTACCAGTTTTTGACAACGTTAAAAATGCATGAAGTTGAGTCACCCTTTTTGCAACCTACAAAATCTACGTGCATATATAATTTGTTTGACTAAAAAATTAGGGATTTTATTGCTCCCTCTTTAGAAAGCATTAGTAGTCTGTTTTTATAGTTTTTTTTTTTACATATTTTGTGTGTATATTGTGTCGTATAGCGATGTTGGCGCGACGCCGAGCCGCGACAATAAAATTTCACGCGACATAAAGCAAAAACACACCCCAAAGCATTACCACTGTTATATCTAACGACCACATTATCATGACCTGCTAATACTTCTACAAGATCCCCCAAAACCTGCTACATCTTCGACATAAGGAGGGGGAGGGAGGTCAGCTTGTGTGGTAGATAAAACACATCTTATTATGGTAGTGCGGAAATCGAGGAACTTTAGTCGGATGTTGAGATAACAACTATGAAAAGTAGAACTATAACAGTTCACGTTTGGTTTAATGAACATCATGTTTGTCTGTTTTGATGCGCGATTTGGATAGATCTGTTTTAGCTTATTGGCTTCACTTTATACTTCTTAGGGCTGATGAATGAAACTGAACGCGATCAGCACATATACCACGTTTAAGGGCTGTCAGTGTCATTATTTTCTTTTGAATAATGACACTGACAGCTCTTGAACGTAGTTTATGTGTGCTGATCGCGTTCAGTTTTATTAGTGAAATGCGCCCTTACATAGACGAACCTACTGATGGAGATCATCTTCAGCGACCAATTATCTATAATATAAACATGTTTAGCTTAACTGGTAGACTAAAAAAAAAACTATAGGTACGTCAATTTATAGGTATTCAAGATTTCTTTTGGTTTCCCCTTCTAAACATGTTTAGTGATACTAGGACCATATTCTTATCTTCATGGTAACGCGCCATGTACTACTTATGGTGTGTAAGGTGCGTTACATTTCATTGTTTTACCCATATTTTTCCGAACTGCGGAAAATTCAAGATCATCAAGGTCAATTCTGAAAAGTGGTACGTTCTTTTTGTAAACAAAATAAGTAGGCAACTGCAGAAAAATTACTGTCGAGAAAATTAAATAAATACTTGTAAACAAACAACGACCCTTGAGCTTTTAATAAATAAAATAAATGTTACTCAAGTATAAAAAGTTGGAAAAAATAAAATAAGTCAATCAATATTGGCCTCCAAAGGTACCTATACCGGCTTGTTGGATAAAACCTGAGAAACAATCATGATACTTGAATAGAAAATTATACGTAAATCTTGTGTTTTATCTTATGTACACGCAAAATGCTGTGTGCAGTATCCTTATTCCTTTCTGTATCTGTTGTTGTTTTCCTTAGTTTATCTACCTACATTTTTGCCGCTTTTCATGTTCTTTCGTCCTGAAAATTGGAATATCCTCGTAAGTCAATGATAAAACAGTATTGAACACAGATATAGTCTTAGTCACATACATAAATAATATACCCGATTGTCGGGTCGGGCAAAGTGTTATTGGGGTTTTCCAGCTGGATTCTCTCAGTAGCAGCCCGGAGTCTGGATTTGTGTCCGGTTGATGGCAATAGGCTCGCCCCCTAATACATGTGACTTAAACATAACTGGTGAAATGTGGGTGTACTATAGATACACCTCTGCCTAACCCTTCGGGGAATACAGAGGTGATGTTATGTTTATAAATAAGATACCTACTGTTGAATAAGATATCTAACATGCATTACTTTTGGCACAAGCTGTACTACAATAGCTCGTGCGTGGACGCATCCCTATTTGATTAATTGTTACAATATTACGAGTACATTATAACAAGCTGCTTTAATATTGAATAACTTAAAAAAGTGGAATTAGCATTTATTAAACAAAGAAAATAATAAAGTATCAAGTCGTCTCGGTGGCACAAGTTAATCTTGTAGAATTTTAACGTTTGCGCTCGTTAGTCTATAATAAGACTGAGTTGTATCAGTCAAATATTGATGCTGAGCTGCTTCATATTGATTAGCGGGGCCGCGCCCTGCTATGCCCTTATCTATCATTACATGACATTTCTCAGCATTTCTATACAGGGTGTTTGGAAGCTGGAAGCAAAGCTGTAAAGGGGTGATAGTGGACAGCATTTAGAGCATTTTGATCCATTCATGTTATAGACGAATTAGGTTGTTTTTTTATTTTCTTATTATTACAGCGCAAGCGCATAGTCTGGCTCTATTCTTTTGCATAGATAATTTTGTGTGAAGTATATTGTACAGTAGGTACGTAAAGCCACAATTGAAACAGAAAATATTTACTTACAAAAGAAGTGGATTGAAAAACTAATAGAAGAAATAGATTGTTTAATCGTGTGATATTGATTTGAATTGCTACAAAATAAATCAGTGTGTTTACCTTTCGAAGGGTGCTTACATAAAGAAATAGAAATAATACAGGGTTAATAAGGTAGTCGGCACTTAAAGTTTAAATCTGTTTCTCTAAGTGAGCACATAAGATAACAGGGCAATATTATACCTGCACCGATCGGTACCGACCCGCACAGACTCGCCTGTACCGGAAACCTGTTTCTTTATGTAAGCATCCTTAGGGTAAGAGACAGAGACAGACAACAATTAGCGTTAACGTACGCTCGAATATCAAAATGAGTGCATTTAAGCGTGCTTTTCTTAGACCGAAGCGTAAGTTTATTCTAAGCTTCACATATAAGGTAAAATTTTAGTAAGCGTAAATATTTGAAAGGGTTTATCTACTCATAAAACTGAACAACTTTTCCCAATAAACATGGGTCGTAATACGATTTTTTTTGGACTGTCCATATAAACTGTACGCTCAGCTGACTGGTTTAGTAACGGGTTCGAATATTTTTTTTACATTTTGACCCATATTTATTGGGGAAAGTTGTTTAGTTTTATGAGTAGATAAACTCCTTAAAATATTTGTGCTTACTAAAATTTGACCTTATATACAGGGTGTAAGGGACAGCCTTCAGTATATCATACTAAGATGACTAGTACATGAAATTATTTCAGAAACGTTATGGGGATCCAAGAAACCTGATTTGTTTTATTATCTCACACGCAATGTATCGTTATCGTGGCAAAACGCGCGTAGCGAACGGCAGCGCAGCGAGCCTTCGGCCGCCGAGTATTTCAACATCCATTGCTGATTTTTTGATTTTAGCTGTTTTATTTACATAAATGGAGTGCTGCGTACAGAGAATGTAATTTTAGATTGACATAAAAAAATAGTAATTGAAAATACGATAAAAAAAATGAAAATTTTCCTTAGACTATTTTCGGTGGAATATGATTCAAAATAAGGAGCTGAATGCACCCTGTTAGTTTGCGGAGGGCTGTCCCTTACACCCTATATATCTTACCCCTACAGAATAACCATCTAAACAGGTCTTACTTGCCCAATTTCTCGTTCACGTAACACAGTACTGTCCGTCTTCATTAGTGTAACGCAATCACTCGCAGCGTGATCTCTCGCACCAGCACGCACTCACTCGCTCTGACTACACATCACTACTATTGGATTGAAACTCGCAAACTGCAGTAGGGGACGAAGTCACTTATACTCAACCTAGGTGAGGAAAGGTAAAATCAAAAGTCATTTATTCAAACTAGGCTGAGAATGAGCACTTTTCGAACGTCAAAATTACATAAGACAGTCTCCCAAAACGCCCGCCCTTCACCAAGGTAAGCCTTTCGAATTGAGTGAGGTGTCAACTATGACTCAGTAACCTCTAGAAATCTATACAAATAAATAAAATCGAAGTGTCTGTTCATAATTTCAAAATAACAACTTTTTACTAAATGCATAAGAAAGTATATTCGGTACTTATAACAAAAGAGCAATTTTTTAAATTTTTGTCTGTCTATTTGTTCTGGTTAATCTCCGAAACGGCTGGACCGACTTTGACGGGACTTTCACTGGCAGATAGTTGATGTTACGGCGGGTAACTTAGGCTACTTTTATTTTAGAAAAATAATGAGGGCTCCGCGCAAAAAAAAAATGAAAACCCTTAAATTGTAAACAAAAATTCGGATTTGAAAAAATTCTTTTTGCATTTGGTAGCCCAATTCTTGAAGATAGTTATGTTTTTGTAGTATATTGTGTATCTTACGACTTCCACGCGAACGAAGTCGCGGGGCACTGCTAGTCTACAATAGAATAGAATATTGTTTAAAATTGTTGCTGCATGTGGTTAACAAGTAAAGTTGCTCTAAATTAAAAAACCGGCCAAGTGCGAGTCGGACTCGCACACGAAGGGTTCCGTACCACCGTACAATATTTAACACTTATTATTTTAAAAAAATACTTCAATTAAAAAAACACGTTTAAAATTAAAGGGGACCCCCTTTAATTTAAAAAGGGGATGATTATAAAATGTAAATTTTAAAATCATCCCCTATTTTACCCCATTCAAGGGATGATTTTACAAAAAACCCTGAACCATGTAACTCTTTATTTCTTACCAAAAGCTTAAATTTGAATTTTCATGTCTCTAACTTCAGAAATCATGGGTTTCTCATACAAACTTTAATCCCCTATATGAGAGAAAATTTAACCTATGTCCGTCCCCGGGATGCCATGTATCTCCTTGCCAAATTTTATCGAAATCCGTTCAGTGGTTTAGGCGTGAAAAGGTAACATACAGACAGACAGACAGAGTTACTTTCGAATTTATAATATTATATAGTAAAATATAGTATATATAGTAAAAATAATATAGTAAATAGTAATATAGTAATTAGTAATAGTAATGTAGTATATAGTATTAGTATGGATGTATGGATTACCAAGACAGTAGATCCTAATAACCAATTTAAACCTCTTGATTAGGCACTGGGTGCGGAGGCACGTGCCGACATGTGTTGCTCCACGTACTATCGAGGAAACTTATATCTGACCAATTTGAAAACAAATTCCAGTGCACACGATGACCGCATCTGTTAGCAAGCGTTTCTATATAGTGGCCGAGCGCTGCAAGCAAGAATAGTCCTTATGGTGTAGGTATAGATGTTCGTTTCTCCCATAGTATATATTAGTTGTTGTTAGGTTAGTTTGTAACTTTTACAAACATAGTTTTTAAATCGTTGTTACTAATACTACCTTTAAGGATTGTGTGTATTTCTATGTGTGATCCACAATAAATGAGAATATATACAAGATGTAACATAAATAACGCACAACCTCTTAAGGGGTCATTGTACTCATCATTATGAACAACTTTTACCTGAAACCGCGAAAAAAAAATTGCTGTTCCCTACATTTTGACGAGTTATGCGAAAATAAATGTAGGGAGCAGCTGATTTTTTTCGCGATTTCAGGTTCGGTCCCATAGTAAAATTTGTTCATAATGATGAGTACAATGACCCATTAAGAGGTTGTGCGTTAATTATGTTACACCTTGTATATAGACAAATGTTGTCATATCTGTGCTGAAGTGTCTTAGTTTGTAGTCTGTCTCTGTACTTATTAAAATAAAATAAATAAAATATATAAATGTCTATTCGTTAACAAAGCTAATGAGAAAATCAGCGTTTCACAACTAAATACGACTGACCTACATACAGGAAGTTCATTCTGCCACTAACAAGTTACGAAATTAAGCTTCAGCTCTACAAAGTGATCTCTTCAATTAAACGTCCAGTGAAACTATGAAAACAGACTATCTGTTTAGCATAAAGTGATCAAATTTTTAATTTATACTTTGTACTTGTATGCCGTGGTGGATTTTCACAAGATTGTTCTATTATTCAGGAAAACTCACTCAAGCACAAATGTTTTAAAATGTGGTTGTGTAAAAAGACAGTTGGAGAACCCCATGCCAAATTGTCATATGCCTACGCCAACATGTCATTTTATTTTTATTATTTTATTTCTCTTTTAAATAGATTCTTTTATATTTATTTATTTATTTATTCCAACTTTTCACACTTCAAAAAGTACAAAGGCGGACTTAATGCCTTAGGCATTCTCTACCAGTCAACCAAGGGTGGTGAAGAGATTAGATGGCAGGTGCTCTGTTAGAAATGGAACAATTTGTACATAAATAAGTTATAAACTTATAATACACATACATACATATTTACTATAATAAATACCTATATTATATATATATTATATACAAATTCGAGAGAGAGAGGTTTTGAGATGACTCTACGCTATTTATGTTGAAAATAACTCCGCAATCTCCGCTTAAATGCATATCGACTGGTGGCCGTCCTGATGTCCTGATGTAGCGCATTCCAAAGAAGAATGGACTGAATATGAAAGGAAGAATGAACAAAGTCAGAAGTATCGAGAAGGACAGAGTAGGAGAAGATTGTTAGAAGAACGAATGCCAAGCTGTTGTTAAGCAGTCTGTCAAGCTTATCCAGCAACACCGCATTCAAGTCAAAGTAGCACACGTCACCATAGTCAATGATAGGGAAAATCAGTCTGCACAAGCATAGACTTCGTCTTAGCGGGCAAAAAGTTTCTCAGACGATACAGGGATTTATGTTCTGTAAATGTGAGAACGTTGTAGGCATAATAGACTGTAGATTTGTAGACCATGTTCTATTTTGTTAAGTACCTGGTACTTGTTGACAGGCCTACACTATCCTTCCATACCTGTTAACTCTGTAATTTGAAAACATTGTAAAAGCCAATTATTTTTAAAAGAGTAGCCGAAGAGTTTCTCGTCGGCTTTTCTTCATAGGAAATGACCAATTGGAACCGTGCATCTAGCTTCTGACATTTCATAAGTCCCCATGTAGGTTTATGTGAAATAAAATATTTTTATTTTGAAATTCGCGCTAAAATTGCGGAATGTTTGTATACATTATAAAACTATACCCAGAAATGGATATAGTTAATGGAAATTCGAGATTAAAAATGTAAACAAAGAAATGTCATTGTCAAAGTGACAGTTCAGGGGTAGTCAACATTACCCTAGTAATTCATCTTATTATATATATTTTTAAATTTAGTGTTTTTGGAAGAACGCTAAAGCAGCGTGTCAAAATTAAAAATATGATAGCCTAAGGTAAGTCCTAATATTATAGGTAAGGTAAACGAAATGAAAATAAAAGATTTATATTCTTATGAACAAGTTGCTCATGTTTATTTGAAATTAGGATTTATATAATATTATTATTTATTCACTTTGTGATTCGGACTCTGATGAGCTTGATGAAGAGTCCGAATCAGTTTTACTAATTATGAACTGATCCGTCACCGTCTATAATGTGATCGAGATCACACATTTTGTCCTTTTCTTTTATTACGTGTTTAACGCAAACACTCCACCGCTGCGGTGTCACCTCTTTTTTTTTTTGTTCTGTTCATAATAATGTCAGAACAAGGTTTGTGTGTAAGAAAATTTTCATTTATTTCATTAGTAAAAGGCACCCATGCGAAGCCGAGGCGTTTCGTTAGTAGAAAACACTAAATGAAGTCCAAATGTTTAAGACTTAAGCCTTATTGCCATTAACATAAAAATAATTTGCACGATTCTATTTCAAAATAAATGAAAGAAAAGAAAAAATAAATAAAAATTAGCATTACAACAAAAAACACCTTAAACATTATGGCTATTACCTACTTTGTGTAATTGGAAAATACGACGTTAAATGTTTATTTTCCAAGTTATTACGTGGATATCACAGGTGCAGCCATTTTCAAGATAACCTAAACTCCATTTGAAATAAGATTAGTAACTAAACCTTTTTTACAGTCCGTTCAACCGATTTTAACTTATATTGCGTTGGTGGCATGAAAATGGCACCTGCAGTAAATAGTTGGTATTGTAACCACGTTTTTGCCTTTAATGCCATACTTAGAGCTACGGAATAGAAGTCATAACGGTTGAACGGACTGTAAAAAAGGTTTGTTTAAATTTCTAATCTTAATTCAAATAGAGTATAGTCTGTTCATACGTAACGAAACCTTATTATCAACAAAAAAACGACACAAAAATACTTCATAAACTTGAAACTCTAACCCAAAATTTTCAACGAAGGAACGTTATAAGGGGAGTTACATAAGAGCGCACCGTCGGCATAGCACCGTAATTGTTGGAGCAAGCGTCGCGTAGTAACGCCGGCGCTGTGTGCCGACGCGCGAAGCGTGAACGACACCTGGCTTGCTACCTGAACCTCATCGACCACTGCCTCCTACCGTGTGTACGAGGTCTTATTTTACGGTAAGATCATTGTGGAATATTGAGATGTTGTGGAATAGTGTTTATTGGGACATGATGTACGAGTAAA
This sequence comes from Fissipunctia ypsillon, assembly GCA_947568875.1. Lineage (NCBI taxonomy): Eukaryota > Metazoa > Arthropoda > Insecta > Lepidoptera > Noctuidae > Fissipunctia > Fissipunctia ypsillon. The sequence goes on along the minus strand of OX387660.1, from coordinate 15,020,074 downwards.
TTGAGATAGATAAAGTAGTCTTTATTATGCTGAAAATGATTGAGCGTAAGTAGACCTTATATTTTGTTGTTTTCCCACACAGATGAAGCGCCACAAAAGTGATAGTTTGTTGTTCGAAGATTGAGGTTAAAATTTAAAAATATATATATATATAGTTAAAAAAAAAAAAATATTTCAAAGGTGAATGCCCAAAAAAACAGTGTCGATTAAAAAAACTTATGTGTACGATAGTATACAGGGTTACAGGGAAAGTCGTACTGAATATTAAAGGATGTTATTATTCAGGTCATTTCCGATGAATTTCATTCTGAAATAAAATGTCCGAAACTTAACCGTTATGGAGATATTAAATTTTAAAGATTATTTTTAAAAATCCTTTATTTTTTGGCTTTTAGTCGTTTTCTTTGGGATTAGAGTTCCTAGAGTCGGTTTTTTTGATGTATCTAGTTAGAGGGCATGTCCATTAATAAAAATGATCAAAAGAAACTGAACCTACTACTAACAGCTTAAAAAACTGCTCGACAACGGTTAGCATTATGAATTTTCTAATAGAGTGTTCTTAACTTTAACAGGCTTTTAATACAAAATATTGTATGGAATTTATTCTGCAAATAATTTTATAAAGTTCTACGTCTCTTTAGCTATTCAAAAAGGTATAACACTTGCTATTAAATAGGCAAAACATTGCCCAAATAATAGTTAAGTTAGGAGAGGGTACATTTTTAGTTTGAGGTAAAAGTAGATAAAATACGTAAAAAAAAGACAAAAATTTTAGCAATATTTTTATAATTCATGTTCTACATGGCCGCCGCTATTTCTTACACAAAGTCTCATTCTTTTTCTTAAATTACTTTTCACGACAGAAGTTCGTAGGTTCCGCCTCATTTCCTCAGCCGCATCAATAATTTTTTGTCTTAGAATATCGACATTTGCGATCGGTGTCATTTGGTCGTATACTTTCATATGACCCCACACATAAAAATCCATCGGCGTTAAATCGGGGCTCCTCGCCGGCCATGCTATGGGTCCGCCTCTTCCAATCCATTGGTTTGGGTAATTCTCGTCCAACCATGCTCGAACACTTCTTCTGTAGTGCGCTGGGCAGCCATCATGTTGAAAGAACATGTCTCGTCTCAATGCAATAGGCAAGTCTTGCATTAAAGAGGGTAACTCCTCCCTCAAAAAGTTTTCATATGTCTCGCCATTCAAGTTATCGGGCAGGAAGTATGGCCCTATCAAGTTATTTGATATTATACCCATCCACACATTAAGACTGAATCTCCTTTGTGACCCTTTTGGTATTTTTTTCTTGGGGTTACCTTGCGCTTTGGGAGCCCAATAATGGGTGTTATGATAGTTTGTGATGCCGTCTTTGTCAAATTTCGACTCATCTGTCCACATGATTTTCTTTAAAAAATCCGGATCTTCATTATCGGCATTGAGCATAAATCTGCAGAAGTCTAGTCGTCTCAATGGATCCCCTTCTTCAATTACTTGCACTGGCGTGTAATGGTAAGGGTATTGCCCAGAACTGTGCATTACGAACCAGACTTTCCACTGGGAAATACCAAGCCGTCGAGCGACAACGTTTGTTGACGTGGTTGGGTCGGCTTCAAAGAGACGTCGTATTTCATTATCTTCGTCGTCGTCATCAAGAACACGAGGTCGTCCCATGTCAGTCCGACGTACTAGCACAGAACCAGTTTTTCGTAGTCTTCGATAAACTCTGTCAAATACGCCAATATCAGATACTCGGCGAGTAGGATACCTTAGCATGTATTCATTGCGTGCACGCAACGACACTCCTTCGCAAAATCCATAACACATTAGGATGTCAGCATATTCCTCGTTGGTAAATGTTGCCATGTTCACAACACAAATCAAAGTCCAGTTACAAGCTACGTCACACAGTTAGAAGATGAAACAGTCCAAAAATCCAAGCCAAGTCGCGTTTTTACAAAAAAAAATCGGAGGGCACGGATAACACATCTACCATGGAAGAATCGCATGAGCAGACCAAACAAACACCACGATCCACGATTTGACAATTCAGACATTTAAAATGACATAAATACCTGTCACCGCACGTCTCCCGGGCACAAACAATGTCTACCCAAACCTTTTTTCATTGTTTAAAAGTGCCAGGTAGTAAGCCGGATTCTTTTGTATCGAAATTCTGTTATGTTGTACTACCAGATGGGCCTATTCTAATAACATTATTTTAAGATTTTATGAACAAACCTAGTAGATGATATACCTTTTTGAATAGCTAAAGATACGTAGAACTTTGTAAAGTTATTCGCAGAATAAGTTCCATACATTTTTTTTTAAAGCCCATCAAAGTTAAGAACACTCTATTAGAAAATTCATAATGCTAACCGTTGTCGAGCAGTTTTTTAAGCTGTTAGTAGTAGGTTCAGTTTCTGTTGATCATTTTTATTAATGGACATGTCTTCTAACTAGATACATCAAAAAAACCGACTCTAGGAGCTCTAATCCCAAAGAAAACGACTAAAAGCCAAAAAATAAAGGATTTTTAAAAATAATCTTTAAAATTTAATATCTCCATAACGGTTAAGTTTCGGACATTTTATTTCAGAATCAAAATCATCAGAAATGACCTGAATAATAACCTCCTTTAATATTCAGTACGACTTTCCCTGTAACCCTGTATACATGGTAGATATCAATGAATGTGAAATTAGCTATTCTCAAATAATCAGTATAAGCGCCACAGCGTGCCCAAAGTGGCAAGATTACAAGCGTCGAATAAAGAGTTTTCTGTGGTCAACAAGAGATAGGTAGTGCACCAAGCAGTTATGTTGCACATATTGTTGTTCAAAAGAGTATTGTTTAGACTGTTATTAGGAAAAAAATATGACAGTGTTCAAGAATACTTAGAGGATATGTCGTTGGTAATATAATAAAGTTTAATCCACCACATGCAAAAACTAAATTTCATTATTAATCAATAATTACTACAATATAATCGCAATCTGTATTCATTAACTATTATAGATTCATATTTTATTTTCTAATCCATAATTATTAATAGGTTAGAAATTATAAGGTTTGTTTTTGTGTATAAATATTTTCACGCCATACTATGGCAGGGTATGCTGGAACCAATATTGAAACATCTATTGTACCATATCCTCACAAATACACATTTTTGATTTGATTTGATTTGATTTGATTTATTCTACCATCCAAACAACGTAACGAAAGTTATTTAAGTACTGAGAATGCTAATAACACTTATTTCAACAAGTGACTTTAGAATCGCAGCAGCCCTCGTTAATTGCTGAGATTAGTTATCTATTATAGTTTTTAGTTTTTTTTATAGTGCATGAGGTACCCTATCTGGGCCTACCCAGACACAAATATTAGATAACTCTGTATTAAAAAAAAAAAACAAAATCCAAAACTTTTGACGGTTCAAACTGACGGCATAACGCTTTTTTCTTACGTAACAATTTCTGCCTGTTTACTCTTACCACAAGTCACGTTAAAGAACATCGTTCAAAAAAAAATACATAGTCAATCATGGGGATAATAATATAAAGAAAGTAATTTCATATTTGTTATCTACAATTAATACCTTTATAGAGGTATGAGGAACAGGGTGTAAAGTTCACTCATCCTCCATAGAAAAGGGAGGATCCTCCGACCAGATGGGTGTTGTGCCTGGTGGCAACTGCCCGACGGTTGATGTCGGCATGTTATATATATACCAGTCGTGCGGTAAACTCTGCTTGCGCGATGCAGGATTTTGCGTGACGTCAGTGTGGTGCGTGGACCGCATGTAGCGATGTAGATGCAGCCACAACCTTTTACCCCGCAAAAGGTTTTTTCTATCGACTCTGGGTTATTTGCCCATACATTTTTGAGCATTCTCCATTAACTTGTGTTAAATGCATATTAATTGTTTCTTTCAATTATGATGCTACCTGCAGTCTTCTTCAGTATCCTTCTTCTTTTATATCCATCCTAAGGTCGTCTTTAAAATATTTCTTTTAGCGATAAGACCGCCCATTGTGTCGCCCTATGTAAAATTTCGACATTTTTGTATCTATAATTCGTATGATGTACATAATATTCTATCACGAGTAACACAATTGTTGACATATATACATATACTACATATGTAAATCATACTTAAAAATGTCGGCCACACCCAAGCAACTCATCAAAGATAGATTAGCACCATATAATGCAGAATGTGTCGCTTCAAAGAATATTTCAATTGATAGAGGAAGGAAAGATCACTCACAACAAAGAGAGGACCCGGAAGTGCCTGAGGGTTGAATAGTTTCAGTCCTCCGGCCTCCGAGGTCAGAGGGAAGGGGAGGGTTTAGACGTTACTTTATTTCCAAATACATAAATAGGTCAACTAGGATCGGGAGAATGTATTCACAGATTCCTTTAAGTTTTTTTTTTGTAATAGAAAACAGAACAAAAAATAATTAAAGATGATTTTTTAAATGAAATATGCTTTATTTTCAGTACTAATAGATTAATAACATAAAAATATATTATCCTAACCTAATTAAAACTATCAAAAAACTGAAATATGGCGTCGAAATTAAATTAAGTTATTAGAATCGAATCGAGAGCAATGAATTCAGTGGGGCAATTGCGTAACACACTTACAGTAGGAATCGGTATCATTTTGACAGTTCAACAACATTCATTGCGTTATTTACGTTGTTGTGCAGACAAATTTTTCGAACATATGAAGCAATGGATTAGAAATTTGCTTCAAAATCGTTCAGATTGTGACTGATAGTGTGTTACGCAATTAGTGTGCCGGACACCAACCGAAACCTTAATAACATCCCTGAAATTAAAATCTGCTTTTTAATCTCGGAGACTAAATTGACAAGTGCAAATGTCAAACTGACTTATATGCTATTGTAATGTACAAGTAAGTCATTTTGCCATTTGCACTTGTCAATTCAGTCTCCGAGATTTAAAAAACCAGACCATGGCCAATCTAAAAATTGTACAGTTTCTTAGTTGTCATTTATTTTACCTACTTATTAAAATTACAAAACGTCGTTTCTATCGCAAAACAAAAATAAGAAATACCCCTCTTTTGCTACAGATATTTCATTTTGTCATATTTTAGTACCTACTTCACACAGTCGTCGATTCACTCTAGGCTTCATAACCTAGAGTAACTAATTCACTATATACTTAAAACACATTGCTTGCAAATCACCTCATAAACTTCATAAAGTGAACAACACACTTGAATCTCTACCTACCCTCCATCGAACGTTGCCATGAACACAACACATACATATAAACACATACGTATAAACCTGGCAGCTTCTCCCGGTTTCTCGGACACGTCTCGTGGGCTGCATGGGGTGTAATTTGAACAAATGAGCGACGGCTACCGAACCAAATTAGATTCTCGCCGGTCAACCGCCGGACGGCGCCGTTGCCGGACCGTCGCCGGATCGCCTCCACTCGCCAACAGATTACGGCACTTGGGTCCAGAGCCGGGTACAATTTGTATCGTCTCGGTAAATAGATCTTATGCCTTTTTGGAATCGGATTAGGGTACAATGGGGTGGGTATTGGAATTGCGTCGATTGTAAATGGTATTAAATTAGATTTTTTATGGCTACTTTAATATCATCAGTCGTAGCTTTTTCGTAGCAGATAGATATTGCCAAAATCGGGAACATATCTAGCAGCCTATTTGTGCCTACAATAGAGATGTTGCCTGAGTAAAAAAATATATATTTATTCCGTCAGATAATAAAAAAATATTAGACACGTATTCTTTGCTTTATCATATTAATAAAAAAAGGATTTAGATAAAACACATTAAAGTCGGGGAGTGGGGGCTCGCTAAGTCACAACTCAGTATAAAATCTAGCAAGGCGTGACGTTATGCCACATTTTAATTCATTGTATCGCCGTAATCTTTTGATTATGTAAAAAAAAAATATGTGTCCGAAATTTTTTTCAATAATCTCAGGGACAAAAAAAAATTATTTGTGAGCCCTATTGTGAGATTATTGTACATTTTCTCATTTTCTACCAGTCAACCTTATGCAGAGAGAAAACATGGCAGGTGCAACATAAGGGATAGGTAAAACGCAAATAACTATCAAATTCAAGAATAAATACGTAGATATATACATACATACATATAAACGGAATAAACTTCGTCAGGAGAAATAACGATCAGCTTCTCACGTATATGTTCACATGCCTTCACTTTAAAAACAACCAAATGGTTGCTGTCCAGATGTTCAGAGGAAGCGAATTGCAAAGAAAGACCGCCTGAACAAAGAAAGAAGAGTGAATGAAACCAGAGCGGTTAGAAGGACATCGTAGATTATTGGTGGAACGATGTACCTTTCGGAAAGCCCTAAACTTCTTTGATAACCACACCCTACCAAATTACAAATTAAGAACATCTCCAAAAAAAGAAACTTTAAAAATAAATCAAATCAATACTGGCCGAATGTAAATAAAAGCCGTGTTATCCGGTGTTTAAGCAGTGTAGGGCGTCGCCCCACGGCTCCTAATCAAAAAATTGAACTTTCAATAAAGGGAATCATTAATTCTGCTTAGGGAGGGATCCCGTAACATCCTAACGAACTCCACAAGAATCTTGGGATGTTTTTGTCGGATAATTATTTGAAAGAAATACTTAGGAGCATCGGGCCTCCGTCCACTGGGGAAATTGTTTTCGACGCTTCGCAAACAGCGGAGAAAAATGTCTTACTGTTACTTGTGTTCTTGGGCAGGTACTTTATATAGCTGTTGATGCTTCGAGTATGTTTGCACTCGGTATTGGTACCTACACGTTTTTGATTCAATTGGGAGAAGCTTTTAATTTCAAAATGAGGTTGTTGCAAATGAAGATAATGCTTTCAAACAAATTTTAATATGCAGACCAAGTATTTTTTTTTTTTTTAATTAGGTAAAGAAAACTTTTTACGCTTGGCTTTCACACTCACGAACAGAAAGACTTTGTTTTCTGAGTCTAAATGTTTGGCACCTAATGATTAGTTAGCTACTGAAAAGAAAAAGAAATACTGCAAACAGAATTATTGCTCTCAATTAACCTTTATTCTTCGAACAGCATCACAAACAAGCAACAATTAACCACAACAAACAATGTCTCGTGGATATTGATCGGATATTTTTCTCAGATGCTATTACGGTAATACAGCCAATCTCCCGACGAGCAAGGAGCCGACATCGCGACCGGCGGGAATTAATGATGTCCTTTATTGGAGCCACCATTTTTTGATTTCATCCCCCACCTAAAACACGAGATTTTACCACTTTTCTTTTATATCAATATACATTACGCACTTTTGTTACGGCAAACTACGTCCATCATTAACAAAACACGCAATGTATTTCGAATTAGGAGAAAATATAGTGTTCGTCGACTTTAGTAGGCATTTTACTGAGAACAATCGCCGGAGGCGTAGGAAGCCAGCAAAATCCTTGTTTACACGATCTGAGTCCACATTAAAAGCATACCCAGTCGCTTTAAGGCATAATTCGGATCTGTCAGGGATTAGTGTATTATATTGTCAAAAAGGGACGTTACAATCTCCATTTGTTAACACAATGCTTCATTGGTTCACCATGTTATAAGTGTTCGTGAAATTAACCAAGTATCTATACCTATACCTACCTATTGGTTAATTTTACATAACATAACATCACGCCTGTAATCCCCGAAGGGTTAGGCAGAGGTGGACACCAACATTTCGCCAGACACGTTTCAGTCCCATGTAATAGGGGGCGAGCCTATTGCCATCAACCGGACACAAATCCAGACCGGTACTGAATAATTCTAGATGGAAAAACCCAAAAACCCTTTGCCCGACCCGGGAATTAATTTTAATTACGGGGGTTAATTTCACATGAATCTTTATTTAAAAAAAAATTAAAATAAAGATTCAATTACTTTTAAAACTAATGAAAAAAGGGAAAAAAAGAGAAAGAGAAAAAGAAAAGAAAAAAAGTAAGAGAAAGAGTATTCTATCTATCTATCTAATGCAGATATTACAAGCTAACAATAAACAGAGAAGTTGTATTTAAATAGAGGCTCAGCAGATCTATTCTGTAAAAATCACATCCTGAAAACGTAGCTGAAGTGAGTTTGAAGTAATACACTTCTGGACACATCTATTGGCCCACCTTAGAGTTTAGGTTTCGATGGCCCCTACCGAAATATGATTGCTAGATTGAACAAAAACTGTTGATGCAGTTTTAAACCTGATACATTTTACCATCTTTTTCAATCGTATTGTTTTAAATTTGAATTCAGAATACCATACGACATGGAGCTACGCCTAACAAGTCGGATATGCGCCTTGTTAAAGGCAATTGATTTTTGAATAAAAAACATGTTTTATCAAATAAAGGTTTAATTTAATAACGCGTGTTGCCTCCATGGGCATCTACCACAGCTCTCATACGATTAGGCATAGAGTTTATCAACCGCTCTATGAAATTTTGAGGGATCATCTCCCATTCCTCTTCTATGGCAGTTTTCAACTCCTGCATCGTCTGGGCAACTGGCTGACGAGCCCTAACACGTCTTTTTAGCTCGTCCCACATGTGCTCAATGGGGTATGAACCCCATTGAGCACATGTGGGACGAGCAACAATCCAAAGCCAGAAGCCCAGACATGAGTCTGGGCTTCTGGCTGGCCAGTCCATAACTGTGATGTTCACATCCCGAAGATATTCCCTGACGATGCCGGCCGCATGGGCTCTTGCATTATCATGCATAAAAAGGAAATTTGGGCCCACATAGTCCGCGTATGGTATCACGTGAGGTTCTAAGCACTCACGAATGTACCTTTCAGCATTTAATGTTGGCAGCCGTGGTCCTGTAACAACCTCAAGTTGAGTTTTGCCGCTCGCGGATATACCGCCCCAGACAGTCCATGAGCCACCGCCATAAGCAACCCTCTCTTCAAAGCAGCATTGTGCGAAACACTCTCCCTTACGTCGGTAGACCTTCTTCCTTCCATCATTGCCGTGTAACACAATTTTAGACTCATCAGAAAAGAGTACACGGCTCCAATCTTGCTGTGTCCAATTTAAATGACTGCGTGCGAAATGAAGGCGCGCTGTTCGGTGGGCTCGCGTTAGTTTGGGCCCATTAGCTGACTTGTGTGGTACCATATCGCGTTCTTTTAACCTTCTCCGAACAGTTCGAGCGCTCACAGATACTCCGTGGAAGTCGCGAAGTTGGTTTTGTATCTCAATGGAGGTAAGGTGACGATTTCTCAAGCTGGTCGTCACGATGAATCGATCCTGCCTTTCAGTTGTGACCCGAGATCGTGGCCTTCCTTGGCGACGAACAAAGCCGCCAGTCTCTAGGTACCTCCGATAAACATTTCGGACCGCAGATCGACTTAAATTAAGTTGAGCACTCACGTTTCTTTGGCTGTGTTCGGCCTGAATAAGTGCCACAGCTTGGGCGGCGACTTCAGGTGTAGTATCCATAGATTATTGATAGAACCTCACCTTAATGTTAAGAATAAGTAATGTTTGTTGCAAAACCAAAGATATCAATCACTTTTTCAAGAATTAAATCCAAGTAAACCAATAAAACCAAGTTTTCTTAGTATTCGATTATTTGATATCAACAAACAGGCTCCAAATTGTCTTTTGTTTCTTTAAATTCTGTTTTCGAAATTCAAAAAAAGACTATTGAATGAAATTGTGAATGTGCCAGGTTCAAAACTGCATAAAAACTTTTTGCTCGACCTAATATAAAATTTTAGCTAGGACCAAACGAAACTGAAAATACAAGGTGGGCCAATAGATGTGTCCAGAAGTGTAGTATCAATCCCTAGGTGGCATGACAGCTCACTCCAAGCTCACTTCAGCTAAGTCAAAGTCAAATTGTTTATTTCAAATAGGCACATAAGAGGCACTTTTGAACAAGAAAATATATATGTTATCCCTTCTAAAAGGTAGTTTCGTATGGAGAAGAATGGGCAAGAAACTCCAGCGTTACTTTTTTTTCAAGTAAGTTTTCAAGGCGATATTTTAACAGAAAAGATCGACCTTTTTCGTGATCAGACTCGTATGTCTTTCATACCCTGACGTTTTCGTCGAATCGAGTCTCGGCTCGGATCGATATGTGAGTTTCCACGACGTCACAACTCACATATCAATGTTGCATACGCTCTTAGTTTCCACAGCATCAAATACAAACCACGGTGACCACCATACCACCAACTCGCACCTAATGATAAAGCTAGCGAACTCTTTGACCAATTACGACAGACAAACGATACAGCGCACACGCAGCAGCCGACTGATCGCATCACCTTCCGCAGAAGCGAGCCAATTAATTGAAGGCACTAGAAATTCAGTGTCGCGCTGAGCCCGGATTAGCCAATGAGCGTGTGCCAAAATACCGTTCATTAGTACATAGTAGTGTCAATCTTGTGCTGTCTAGTGATTTTAGAATAGGTCGCGATTTGTGTCTATTTTTGTGTGACTAGGTTTTTTGTCGTCTTTAGGCTATAATGTCTAACCAGTTTTTCACTGCTAGGAAGCTTAGCATTTTTGGTCGAGCGAGTATCCGAAAATATTTTAAGCCACGAACGTAAAAAAATACAACATAAGAAAGAAAAATGAAGAAAGAAAATACGTTTATTTGCGGTAAACATGACGCAAAAAAAGAACACAAACACGAAAAGAACAAGTTGGGGGAATATATCCGTCACATCCACGCAAAACGGCCATCGCTCAGCTTAATAACATGCTTTTTCTAGCACCAAGCAAGAGCAGTACGAAACCCATGATTATACTATACTCAGATAGGTACTGAGCAGTGGTGCAGAGAGAGGTGGAGAGCAGTTATGGCCCAGTGGTAACAGCCCCGAATTACGAGTTGTAGGTCGTGGGTTCGAACCCAGGCAGGTGCTTTACTTTTGTGTAAATAATTTCATCACCACTGCTCTCAAACGGTGAAGGAAAACATCGTGAGGAAACCGTCATGTCCTAGAATCAAAAATTCGAAGACATGTGACATCTACCAACCCGCGTGGTTGATTATGGCTCACTCCCTCTCACAGAGAGGAGGCCTGTGTCCCAGCAGTGGGAACGTTATAGGCTGAGTATGCAGGTAGGTACTTAAATGTTGATTATTCACCGTATAAACTATCATTTAATACAGCTCGATACATCATTACATATACGACCAAAAAAGCACGCCTAATTGATTTGGAAACCATCCCAAAGTTAATAAGACGAACCATTATGGCAGGATTTTCTTTATAAATTGCATTTATAACATATAGTTATAGATATAAACATCGATAGATTATGTTTATTGGGCACTAGATTGGTTATAGCAATCTAAGAAAGTAGAACAAAGAGATAACGCCTATTCTTTTCATTTTAATGTGACAAGATTTTGATACACTATTTGAAGTTCCATGTGTGCTAAGTTTGAGAAAATTCCGATTAATATCAGACTGGTACTATTATGTGGGTTTACTATGGGTACTGTAGAGGTTTACTATGGGTACTGTAGAGGTTTACTATGGGTACTGTAGAGGTTTACTATGGGTACTGTAGAGGTTTACTATGGGTACTGTAGAGGTTTACTATGGGTACTGTAGAGGTTTACTATACGTACTGTAGAGGTTTACTATACGTACTGTAGAGGTTTACTATGCGTACTGTAGAGGTTTACTATGGGTACTGTAGAGGTTTACTATGGGTACTGTAGAGGTTTACTATGGGTACTGTAGAGGTTTACTATGGGTACTGTAGAGGTTTACAATGGGTACTGTAGAGGTTTACAATGGGTACTGTAGAGGTTTACAATGGGTACTGTAGAGGTTTACTATGGGTACTGTAGAGGTTTACTATAGGTACTGTAGAGGTTTTAACCGGGCGTGCCATTAGCATGCAATCTTCGCAAGTTTAGAAGGGATTAATTTAATAAGACAAACGTTGATTTTGAATGTTAGAATAAGGAAAGAAAAAACACGTTCCCGTTCGTAGTTGCACGTTCTATGTGTAGTTGACAGTCGGCCTCCCGGCCCTGACTGGTCTTTATGTAGAAATATGTAATTGGATTATTTTATTAATAGAAGTGTACTGAAAAGTGTTACGGTGTATCATTTATACACACAAATTACCCTTTACTTAACGGTTCGTCCAAAGCACCGGGCGAGTCGTTACAGTACACCTCTGCCCAACCCTTCGGGGAAACAAGGCGTGATGTTATGTTTTATTATGGTTGGTAATAGTTAATGCTAACACAAATCTCACTGCCAATAAAGTAGCGCTGCAATATGCAAAGGAAATCTTTAAGATTCAGTCAAGATTTAAAAACTTTGTAATCATAACGTTGGAACCCAGCAACACGACATGAAAAAACAATATCTAAAACTAATATCACACCAAAATGTGACTGGTAGAAATCTCTATATTCATCTACATTTTTCAGTAAAATCGTCTATCCAGTCTCCGTCTCCATCGTAGGTATCAATTAGGCGGGGTGCAGACGTACGCGCCACTATCTTCACGGCGATCGCGTTAATTATCGCCAAACGGTAACCCAAGTTATTGCCCCCCGGATACTTGCATCTTAACTAGATTAGCTGTTGAATTGTGCTCTTTACGATCTCTTGTGTTCATAGCTTCACTTTTGACGTCTATTGTTGCCGGGTAATGGAATTGTTGAACTTTATCTAAGATAATAGAAAATGCATTTTATGTTACGTTAAACTGTGCATAAAAAACCATCGGCATGTGCAACACCAGATGCAATACTTTCTTGGAACAGAACCGATTGCTTGTGTTAATTCGGTAAAAGATCTAGGAGTTTTACATATTTGAGTCGCAACTAACCTTCCACGAACATAATGCTCTCTCTCGCTACTGATTCATACCGAAGACTAGTTTTTATTATTTGGAATAGGCGAGAATTTAACAAAACTCTGGCTATTAAATTGGTTGATATGGCTTTAGTGAGAAGTAAACTAGAGTCAGCTTCAATTATTTGGAACCCTTATGAAAGCACCTACGCCTTGTTTCTTGAGAAGGTCCAAAAAATATTCAGTTATATTTTTATTTAGGAAACTGTGCGGTTACTATACTGGAATGCTGTTTAACTCTCTTGAACTTAGGCGTAATTACTTGTTACTCATGTTCGCTTGTCGTATCCTTCATGGGGAGTTTGATGGCCCGGGACTAGTAGCTCAGCTTGTGAGACTTATTGTTCTTCCTGTACTCAAATACTAACTTAGACCGCGACGACACGGATTGTTGGCTGTTCCGTCAGCGCGCACAGTTTCGCATTCTAACTCACACTTGGTTCGCGCTCGCAATGCTGAATGCTCGACTGCCATCGACACAAGAGTGAGATTTGTTTGCCGCGAGATGAATAGACGTGTCGTGCATGTTTGAGGTTCTGTGAGATGATGGACGAAAGATGAATCTTTTTTTTGTGCCAATATTATTTGATTGTTATTTGTTAGATGTAGTGACAAAAATTGAAAAGAGTATGCTTAGATGGTTTGGTCATGTTGAGAGGATGAATGAAAGTCGACTAACAAAAGGTATTTACACGGCAGATGAGAGTGGAAACGCCGGGAGGGGACGCCCTAGGAAGACATACAGTGATCTTATTGGTGATGTTCTTCAGAAAGGTCAGGTGCGTAGTACTCGCAACCGGCGAGCGTGTATGACCAGATGTATGAATGTAAATGAGGCAAAAGAAGTATATTTGACAGGCCTGTTGGTCTAGTGGTTAGTGACCCTGACTGCAAAGCCGGAGGTCGTGGGTTCGATTCCCACCCAGGACAAACTTTGTGTGATGAGCATATTGTTTGTTCTGTGTCTGGGTGTAATTTATCTATAATATGTATGTATTTATAAATTATATAAGTATGTATATCAGTTGTCTGGTTACCATAACACAAGCTCTGCTTAACTTGGGATCAGATGGCCGTGTGTGAGTTGTCCCAAGATATTTATTTATTTTATTTATTTATTTATATAAGGATCGTAGCAGGTGGCGTTCTGTAGTTTCTGCCTACCCCCATGGGAAGTAGGCGTGAGTTTATGTATGTATGTTATTTGTTAGTTTCACTTGTTTTGTTAGTTATTTTTGTGTATTTCTTATTGTCATTCCTTCCGTATTGTAAATATGTCTGTTTTCATTGAAATTTAACTCTGTCATAACTTGGATCTGGATCTGCAATGCTGTGCATGTTTTTACCAAATAAATAAATACAATAATCTATGTATGTATATTGTTTTCAGTCCATCAATGATTTTATACTGCACCATGTGAAATAATATTGTGACAAAAATTCTATTGCGTCGTGATTGGTCTACTTTAAGACTTCCTTTGATTCCAAATTGATATGGTTTACGCGATTTAAAAGACCACCATCCCCATCTACATTTATTAGTAACACATATAACACAGCGCAATAACTCTGCTCTTTCTTTGAAAAAACCCCACAAATTCCACCACAATTTTCTTGTCAAATTAGAGTAGGGAAAAGCATGAAACAGTAACAATTGACGTCGGGTAAGGACGTCGGAGTCGCGTGTCCGTTACAATCAATCTCATTTGTTGCAATTAGCGAGACTGCCTGCAGCCGTGTGACCGTGTCCACGTCAAAGTTGGACCGTGGAAGTTTGGAGCGAGTGGGGCGGATCGCGACGTCGATGCGATGTTGTTTTACAATAGTGAGTTTTCAGCTTTATGGGAAGCAATAAAAACGTCTGGTCAGCCCTTGACAGCCCTGTTCTTGTTTTGCTGGTGCCGAAATGAGAGACAAAACCTGATTGATAAAAACATCGCAACCGGACTGGGTTGGTGAAATGCTTGCCAGTCTTGAAACATAGCCATGGCCTTACTAGTCCACCAAGAGCAAGACCAAGAGCGACGCAACTAAAACAAATGTATTTTATCCGCAACAACAGAGTAAACTAGTAATTATAGATAATGGATAAAGCCTGAATGTCTGGCAAGTCTAACCGAGGAGTATCGTGTTACTCAATTAGAGGATTGAAGAGGTCAGATAGGCAGTCGCGCCATGTAAAATACTAGTATTCAGCTGCATTTGGTAAGACTGGGAGCAGACCCCAACATAGTTGTGTAAAGTAAACTTACTTTGCCATAAGTTTTGTCTAGAAAATCATTCCAATATTAACGAAAATACACTTCCCAACTTGGTCTCTGACAATTTACGGACTATATGCCAAGAGAAAAGGTTACGAAAGAAGCAAACTGACGGGTCATCGCCGAGCCGACACTCTCAAATCGATAAAGCTGCCTATTACCTTTAGATACAATATCGCATCTTCATCTTCACGATATAGAAGCAGGCTAACTCGCCAGGTCCATGATATTCCATCGCAGCGTGACATTGTGCCCGTGTGATTGGCTGCCCACCGCAGCGCGGCAGCGTGCGCCGAGTTTTCTGCTAGTGGTTTTCTAATCTGAGCACGAAATTCGTTCGCGTTTTCGACAGTTGCATTGAAATGTTTTATTTATTTATTTATTTATTTAACAGTTTATGTACACACATATAAACAAACAAGAAGAAAGGAACAGAAAAATACGTACAAAGGTGATGCTTATTTCTAAAGAAATCTCTTCCAGCATACCTGCGATAGGAAAGTAGATAAAGAGATGTAGACAACGTGTGTAAGAGTAAAAGAGAAAACAAAATACATAAAATCACAAACGATACACTAATATGAATATAAACAAATATATATATAAACATAAAATATGAGTACATATGAGTTTATCTGTATGTATGTGAGTAAAGTTTGGTTGAAATAGGCAGTTTTAATTGAGGTATTGACTAAAAAGAATCTATTTTCGGTACGAATTGATAGGCGAAAATACAAGAAGATGAAAGATGCAGGCAAAGTAATTTGTATGAATAGGAAGCTTGAAAAGAGGTTAACTACCAGCTCATTACACTTTTTTAATTTCCACATCATGTTGTCTTTGTTTTGTCTATAGTTTTTGTCAGATGTCAAAAACTGTAGGTAAATATTTCAACAACATCATTTTAGGTACTTAATGCAAAATTTAAATTAACTTTATTATTATTCACTTCGTAAATTTTCGTGAAAGTAAAACTTACTCATTTAAAATTATGGAAGAAAAAAAAACGGTAAATGAAATTATAAACTAATTGCATTAGTTTTTTAATACTTTCGTGAGAAAATATTGTCAAAACCAATCGCAGTAAGTACCTCTGCAATAGTTATTTATTGGAAATCATTCAGTATACCAATGGCGTTATATCGGACTAGATCAGCAGTGTACGATGCCAAAGCGTTGCTACGTCGTATATATCCGCAAGAATATCCGACTTCAGTTGTCAGCTTGACTTCAAGTAAGCGATTGCTTAGCCATAAAAATATAAAAATGGTGAAATGAGCGGCTAAAATCTGTATGTCATGCTCTGAAAAGATTAACAAAGCAAGTAGTATTATATTTCATAAGTAAATTGCGAGACGAAATAAATTTATCAAACATTGTTTTTGCCATCAGTGTTACCAGTAAAAACGATTTTGATTTTGCCAGACGGTTGGGAGTTTAGTGAATGACGAATGTATGTTCCTGTAAATCTAAATTATTATTACAGTCGGTTTGGTTTAAAGTTACTGTACAGGACCTAAACAGTCACTAAATGGAAAAGTAACACATTCACTTGTATGTCGAAGGTTTTAACTTAATATTGGCCTGCGCACACTGGCCGACGGCACGGGAGAGCATCGAGGAGGATTCCTCTATCCGCCAGCGCGCACTAATAAGAAAAATCCTCTGCGATACCGCGAGCGTCCGCCAGCTTACTGGAGCATCCGCCGGTATTCCGCGGCATCCGCCAAGTAGCCACTGCTCGCTGGGACTTGATTATTCCACTAGCGACTACGTAGTCGAAAAGTTGCATTTGAAAGTGTGTTGTGGGTTTCATTTCATAATGGTGGATTGGAATTTAGTCTTAATATCAATTTCTGCGCAAGAAGAAGAACAGACACGTATCAATAATAATAGAAGGCTAAGCGCATAAAGGTGCATACCGCCGCGGTATCCTCCAGCGTATTCTTCACCCGAGAATTGAAATATATACCTTATTTCGATTGGATAAGTATTAAATTCAATTAATCAATTTAAAATCCTCTGACACCCATCCGCCAGTCTGCGCAGGCCATTAATCACCACTTCTTACACCAGAATTAATTTTATTAGCAATAAATAATGTTAGACGTAAAGTGAGGTTATATTTTTAAATGAAAAATTATAGGTTGTTTACAGCACCACACTATCTATCACATTGTGTTAAATAGAGTTGTGCTGTATGAAAAAAAATCGGTCATCATGTAAATATGTTCGTAAATCCTTAAATAACTGTTTGCCTCACCCAAGAACGTTGCTGAATTGGTATATCAAGATTACGGCAATTGCTTAACAAACTTACAGTAGGAATCGGTTTAAATGTACTTACAGTTCAACAACATGCATTGCGTTATTTACGTTGTTAAGCAGACAATTTTTTCGAACATATGAAGCAATGGATTAGAAATTTGCTTCAAAATCATTCAAATTGTGATTGATAGTGTGTTACGCAATTAGCGCGCAGGTTTCATTTACGTGAGCATTCAATGTATTAAAAAAAAACCGGTCAAGTGCGTGTCGGACCACGCACAATGAAGGGTTCCGTAGTTGGGTTGAATTTATCCCAAGAACAAACTTAACATTGTAGTTGAAAAACATGTTCTCTCATACATTCCAACTGTAAATGTATGTTGGTCGACTATTACTCGTTAACTTGTAAAGCCTACTTAGCTGTGATAGTTTTCCTTTTAATTTCGTTGTATATACTACTACCGTGAATTTTTTCACATTTCCAAAACTAACCGTTTAGCTGGCATGGGGGGGGGGACACTTGACTCTAACAGAAATTAGCACTTTAAAGCTTAATATTTCAAAACGGGATCCCTTAATCGAAAAATTGTTTTCACAAACCCGCAATATTTTTGAAACACCTGCAACAACACCCCACACCATGGGATAGACGAGAAAAAAAACATCCCCACTTTACGTGTACCTACAGGAGGTACCCTAAAAAAAATTTTTTTTCATGATTTTATTTTACCACTTATCCATGCCAAATTATAACTTTCTAGTACTAAGAGTCTCTGAGCTAAGATGCGGACGGACGGACATGGTGACACTATAAGGGCTCCTTGTTGAATAAAAAGCGATAGTTCCAAGTCAAAAATTGTCTGTAATTTAGTGATGGATGATTTTTTTATTTATTGTTCCAAGAAATTTGAATTTCGCTGGTTAGTGTATTACATCACCTTAATTAAATTACGATTGAAATTTATTTTGTATAAATGATTGTCTTAAAACAACATAGAATAATATCATTCCATTTTAAACAATAATTATTTGACACAATCTTAATAGTTCTGAAATATAATATTTACGATTACGCATTTTTTTCTTCTTCCTATATGTACCTAATCCTTGTCAAATTCCATAAATCTTTAATCTGTTGAAAGTTCCCTATTACAACCTTTCATAGTAGTTGATTCAACAAATACCTTCATTTATTCTGGGAAAATTATACAGTTGATCATTGGCAACTCTGGCCGTTTTTCTTAAACAATGTCTTGTCTCATTCCAACGTAATTACCTGGTTTGACGGTAGAAGAAATGAGACAAACAGATTATTGTGACAGATTGACATAATTTATGTATCCGTTTCAAAGCTACGACTTTAAACTCGTAAGTGGCTACGTTTTTTTTTTAATTGTAATTTTGTAATTGGACGCTGTTCCTCTAGTATTATATAACCTCATTGCAGTATACCCTAAACACTGATGTTTCGTCTATTACCACAATTAACAACCTTGTTCTACTCGCTGCTGAGTATAGGCCTACCCTTATGTGACATGCTTTCCTGTCTGTGCGAGTCTCATCTATGCTCTGCTAAGAGCGTTTACGACGTACGGCATTTCATACAAACTTTCAAGTCCTTGTTTTTTGAAATTAATGAACCGATTTTAATGAAACTTCATACGTATAAGCAGGATAAATGTCTAAAAAGTTAGTTATGAACGTTTTCGAAATGTCTTATTTAAAAAAAGATAATTGGAAATCTCTGTTTCTATGGAAAATTTAAAATCGGTCGAATTTAGTTGTAACACAATTTTTCGAAAATATTCCTAACATTTTAGACCTATGTATCCAGCTTATGCGTATGAAGTTTCATTAAAATCGGTTCATTAATTTCGAAAAACAAGGACTTGAAAGTTTGTATGAAATGCCGTACGTCGTACACGCTCTTAAGGCGACGATAACCGACTTTTAATGATTTTAAACTGAAAACTATGTCTAAACAAGCAGTGTTCATTATTTGGAAAAAATATAAGTATGTTAAATTAGAGCATTTTCATAATAACTTATATAATATGTGAATATTTTAGGTTATGTTTATATTACATAGTGTAATTAATTTGTAAAGTTTTATCTAACGCGGATAAAAAACTGAGAATTACGCAAAAAACATTATGCGTATTTTTATGAATCCTTCACCATTTTAAAGATAATTTAATTATTTATTTTTTAGTATACGTGTTTTAATATAAAACCTTTTTGCTGTATGTTAAATTAATAATGCGTCTAATTTGGAACAGCGCTCCTTGATGGGCGAGTCCTATTACTGGGTGGACGTACGACGCGTTGCGTGAGCTCAGCACAGAACACGCAAGCTATGCACTCAAGGCAGTTGGCATATATCTGCGTCTTAAGCTAACGTTTTTTTATAAACGACTCATACGTTATTCACACTATTATCAGGTAAGTTTTTGTGGTCTGAAGATTACCAGACAACTCCTGGTTAACTTTTCTAATGGTGACCAAGTAAAAACTTTTATGAAGAAAAATATTCACTTCACAGGGATACCTGTCCCGTACGCATCCTTTACATATGCGGG
Source organism: Fissipunctia ypsillon (assembly GCA_947568875.1). Taxonomy (NCBI): domain Eukaryota; kingdom Metazoa; phylum Arthropoda; class Insecta; order Lepidoptera; family Noctuidae; genus Fissipunctia; species Fissipunctia ypsillon. The sequence goes on along the minus strand of OX387660.1, from coordinate 15,000,058 downwards.
CAGCCCACAATGTAGTAACAAATGCCGATGTATCGGACATCGATTGCCATATACTGACCACAATGAGTGTCATTCGATTTGTACCTCCCGCTGGGAATATGAATGTAATTTGCCAATATACTGTCCACCATTTTAAATAAACAATGGCTATATATTATCTTCGTAACGGCTTTGGCGACTTCACATACTCTCATGGGCTTTTTAATATGGTATTATCATCATTTTCTTAAGTTCCTTTTAAATTAGACGATGGCTCTACTCTGCTTTTCGTCAAGTCGACAGAATATGAAATCGCCGCACATTGGTAGCGTCAATGAAGACAGTACTGATTAAATTGCGCCCAAATGAGTGTCGAGCTCACAACTTTTGTCACGGTCCCTTTTCGATGCTGTCAGTTTCCCGTTTGGCCGTTATTTGTGTTGTAGTGCCAACCGCGTCCCGACAGAGGTGACCTTGGTGGTTTACAACCGTGTAGATGGTGGTTTATGACCAAACATTGAAACAGCTCAGCCGTGCCGGTCGCGCAAACCAAGGTCACCTCTGTCGGGGACGTGGTTGGTGACCGTGTCGTGGGGCACTTAAATGGTGACACACTTTTGTATGAAAAGTATTGAAATGCCACCTAGCAGCGGCCGCAGAGTCGTCTTCGTACAAACTCAATTCGAATAATGAAAGAGCTAATATTTTGTTACCCTTTCAGGTTAAATGAGCATCGTATAAAATGAGCGTAGCCGTGAAATCTGCTCATCTTCGTCGAAAGACTACGTTGCACAGTCCCGACAGGTTTTATATCTTTGATGATGCAGACTGTTCAGACTTAAACGAATCTGGGAAAACTAAATGCGCCAATAATAGCACACAAACCAAGTTTGATCAAAGTAAACAGTATTTTGTAACTACATAAAAAGTTTAATAAAGTAAACAGTAAACGTGGAAGGGAGGTAGCAGTAGTATAGGTACATATCGTAGTTAATTTTGCTAAATTCTGTAGACATTCTTTCTAACGCCTACTCAAAAATGTGTAGATACAGATATCTTTCAATTTGTATATCGGGTTTCTGCTTCTTACACTCTTGGCAGGCGATTTAATGATTACAGCTTGATGTTATCGGTGCATTCCAATTTGTGTAACCTGGATCACATTGTCTGCCAAGAGCAACAGTTGTAGTAAAACCATTTCAGATCAATCTTGAATGATTTTCCACAAAACTTCCTAGCCTTATTATTTTCTGTTATGTTTAAAGGGCCACGCTCACCAGACTCGCTTCAGAAATGTATAATTACGCCAAGGAAGAACCTAAAGAGAATAAAAGGTAAGAACATCCTTTTACATCCGAATGCTAAGCAAAGCCTTCTCCTTATCATTGACATACCTATTATTATATTCCGGAGAACCACTCCACTGCGTCATCTTTGTTGTAGGTATACCATGACGCGGTCCGTATAGGTCTTCCCTTGGTAGCAATTAATTGATCCACAGCGGTCATACAGAAAACGTGGCCACTAACTAGCCAATCTAATCTTAACACTAGCTTCGCAGCTTCACGGTCATAATGGAGGTTACCATTCCATAACTTAAAGGGAAATATATAAATGATCCTCGAAAACCTTATTGACCTTCTTGCACGTATTATTGAATAAATGAACCTCGAAAGACTTTTAAGGCCTCTAATGATGCACACTTTTTGTAATAAATGAGCCTCTTTTTAAATTTCTGTCCTTATCTCATACTTGGTCGCAGTAACTAACTGGGATACCCCGACCAAACGGTTTAGGTTAGTTTAGAACTGTGACCAACCATGTGCGCGCCGAGCGAGCGAAGCGAGCGGTCCCGCGATAGCGGCCGGCGAGCGCTACATCCAAGTTGGTTACTTGACTATTTAGTATTTTTAAAACCCCAAATTAGGATTTATTAGAGGTTCACAAAAAGAGATGCATTCGTTATATTATATTAGAGTGTTCAATTTTTAGGAAAACAAAATGGAAATTATTTGAAGTTCGATAAAATATATGCCAAACTAAAATACTGTTAAGAGCTCCCACACAAAACTGCGAATTCACATCGCATAGCAAAAATCTGCGAGCTGCGCATTGAATACAATTAATACAGCTACAATTCAATGCGCAGCTGAATGATGCGAATTCGCGGTTTTGTGAGCCCTAAGTATGAAATAAACTAAAAATAACGAATAAAGTAAGTAACAACGCTTCTTAATTTTCAGCGAAACTAATGGATTGGAAAAAATACCACAGACTTAACGTAATATATTCATTTATTGATGATCTAGAAAAAGACTATCCAGCGATTTGTACCGTGACCGTGATAGGAAAATCTGTAGAAGGAAGAGATATTAAGGTAAAGTGCGTTTTAATCCCAGATAGTAACTTGACAGGTGCAAATGTCAAACTATAAAATTAAAAAAATAATACATGGAACATTTGAAATGTCGAATTACTATCTAGGATTAAAAACGAACTATAATCGTTTAATTTTTAAGAACTACGCGACGCAGTAACTGTAGTAAACCTTAACGAGCAGACTGTTAACGAAACATCATCTATATGCATTAGAACACTGCAATAGATAATGCAAAAAATCAAATGTGCTTGTGGAAACAGACATGAATCCTGATAGTAATCTGTCAACGTGTAGACCAAGACCCTCAGTAAAAACAACGAACAGACAAAGGACTATGATCATTCTTTCAGATGTTAAAGGTATCGAACAGTAATGCAGGCAACTCCGGAGTATGGCTGGATGCTTCCATACACCCTCGGGAATGGATCACTACAGCTGTCGTCACGTATATGGCTAATGCACTAGTCAGAAACTTTCACACTTTTTCAACTGCTGTTACAAATAAGGATTGGTAATATATCAATTTGTCATAGTAAGCATTTCTAACATCTTTGAACTCGTAAATTGTCAGATCGCTGTGATTTGATTCAAACTCAAACTCAAAGCATTTATTTCAAATAAACTAATTATAGGCACTTGAATTGTCAAAGAGTCGGTCAGTTAGTCAGAAAGTTGAAGCTAGTTGCCCATTCCAAAGCGTAGATCTCTATGGAGAAGAACGGGCAAGACACTCCGCGGACACTCTTTTAAATCAAAATATTGTTACAAAATATTGGTTATATCATTCATGTTGAAATTAAATATGTGAGAACAATGTAGAAAAACGTGCACGTTAAAAGCGTCCGCAACAAAAAGACAAAACCCAAAAACGATTCAAAAATTAAAATAAGCCGTGGCAGCTAAGAGATGACCAGTCCCTACTGACGGCGCCTGTTCACGAACATGACGCATGGATCAGCACCATTCAGCTCAACCACTTTGAAGGGAACTTAATGATCCAACACACACGCCACCACCAGCGAGACATTTGAGCTAGCATGACATACTCTCAGTCGCCAGGGCTTTTATTTCCACTATGAAGTTATCGAAAATACCACATTACTCGCGAAATTGTATGTTTGGGCAAGCGTCCTATTTTGAAGTGATCAATTTGTACACTGACAACATTGTCATAGACCTCTTTGGTTCCTATGTCCTAAATGTGTAGAAAACCTAGTAGCAAATAAAGCCCTACGTATATCAATGACCATGTTGTTTTCAGGCATATCGTACCAGTTTTAAATCCAGATGGTTATGAATACACACACACACACGAACGGATGTGGAGGAAAAACCGAGCGAAGTACGGAGGAGGATGTGTTGGTGTTGATCTAAACAGAAACTTTAGGTACGTATCAAGCCTAAACTAATAATTGTAATATTTTTTGTGATATAGTGGTAAACAAGTCCACTTTATATTAAGTAATCACCGCCTTCTAGACACCTGCAATACCAGACTGATATACAATACAGCAAAATAATGCTTTATTATTTAAGAGTACATTTTGTCTAAATCAAGTAATTGGTTTTTAGTTATGCATGGGGACAAGGAAAAGAAGGCTCGTCTGACGAACCAACACATGTTTTCTACAGAGGTCCAGCACCATTTTCAGAACCAGAAACGGTCGCAGTAAGAGTAAGTTACTTATTTGGTCCCGATGGAATCATAGAAACCATCATGGTATTATTGAAAACATTTTGACTGAAACTGTTGTTGTTTTTAGGATACAATACTTGGATCGATAACGCCTTTCAAGGTGTTCCTGTCCTTTCATAGCTACTACGAGCTGATAATCTTCCCGTGGGGCAACAGGACGGATCCGTGTCCAGACTACATCCGCCTGCTGGAAGCTGGTAGTGTCATGGCAAGGGTAACTCCACGTAAGAAACTAGTAGTAGCTACTACAGACATAGTATAGTCCATTCTAAAAGTATCTGATATAAATGTAAACAAATGGATCAGAAAACGTACTCCTGTGGGTGCCAATTTGTAGTGCCACTTACAAACTGAGTACTTTGTTTTGATTATTTGAATACTTAAACCCAAAATTCTCATTTTAAATCACCTTACACATGTTTTTCATTTGACAATTGAGGTTAATTTTATAACCTCAGTTTTCTTCGATGATTTTTCAGTCGCAATTTAATAATGTTATTCAAACAATCATTGTTGGAGAAAGTCTCACCACTTTCTATATAGTATAAAGCTGAAACCTCCTAAATACAGAATTAATGAAAGTTTTACAAATTCTCTTTACTGAGTGATTGCGTAAAAATTTAACCTGGGGGCCAACCATCACTTCGTAAAGCATTATAAGGTTACTTCAGTGTAAGATTAAAATAATACTGCGTTAAGAGGTGGTGGTCGAGCTCCTGAACTGGGTTTGTTACCTGTCTCATCCATCAGATATTTTTGGAACAGACGATAAGTATCATTCCAAATATGTCATGGATTTCCGTGGTTATAGCTAAAAGCCTTCAGATTGATTCACCTTTCAGGCAATACTTGAAACAACCGGGAAGACTTATAGAGTCGGGAGCACTAAAGACCTCACGTACTACGCATGCGGAACCAGCATAGACTGGAGCTACTCCATTGCGAAGATACCATATTCCTACATGGTAGAGCTAAGGAGTAGGAAGTACAAATTCAAACTTCCAAAAGACCAAATTCTGGACAATTGCACGGAAGCCTGGAACGCTGTTCTGAAATTAATGGACTACGTCGATGATCATTAAGAAGGTTATCACATTTTGTCACCTCTCTCGCTTACACGGGACCAAATTTTTAAGAATTGCAAATGAAAAGATGCTTTTTTGAAAAATGTAATCAATGGGCGACCTACTAAATAAAATTAATTTAATAGGTAATTATTAAAAACACATTTAAATCATCTCAAAAACAGATCATAATACTTAATGACCTAAGTTTATTAGATAACCCAACGGAAATTTGTTTTTAATAACTACCTATTAAATTAATATTATTTAGTGGGTGAGGGTGGGAGCGAGACGAAACACTTGACATTCTATTATTGTAACAATAATTTATGTTTCAGGTAGGTACATTGTTTATGCATGCACCTGCGATGGCTGCGGAGTAATTTTTAGGTTATTGCATAGTATTTATTCATACCTATATTTGGTTGTATAGTTGCAGCATATTTTAAGTAGTTACTGGTTGTTTTGTTTTGTTATGTAACTATTTATGTACTGATCACTGAACCTAACTTGATTTCCGTACGACTTTTTCGGGTGACCACTGAAAATCAGCGCTGTGCTGTGGGTGCCTTGTAGCACAGCATCATGCTGAGTGGAAGCCTTCTTGTCACAGTCATGTCGTGCAGCTTCCGACTATTTCTGTTTTGAGCTCGTGATTATAATGTGGTTCTATTTTGTTTTATTTTTCTGATTATTCTTATCGTTTTGTATGCACGTGTTCCTGTGACAAATAAATCTAATTTTCTTTCTTTCTTTCTTTCTAGTATGTCGCCCATTGATTACATTTTTCAAAAAAGCATATTTTCATTTACATAAAATAACATAACATCACGCCTTGTTTCCCCGAAGGGTTAGGCAGAGGTGTACCTATAGTATACCCACATTTCATTTAACAGTCTTGTGACAAAGTGCAACAGCCCTCTTAAGAAAACTCAAGTATTGAACTGTTACAATATGCTGTCAATGACCCTAGTGCAGTTTTTAGTACTAATATACTGCCACCAATAATGTAAGTGTCTGATTAAAAATCAATATTAAATATTTGTTTCGTGTTTTAATTTTTGTAATCCATGAGAACATTATATCAATACCTACTTGCAAATTATACAACAAAAAACTGTACTACAAAATACTACCGACGGAGTTTGTTGGCAATAAGAGTAGTAGACTTCAAATATTTTTTTTTATCAGCAAATTCTATGAGAGCTTTGACACCGTTTAATATTTCTTTACAACAGATTAGTATTTCTTCTCTAGGTAGTAGGAACTTAGCCTGTTTACTTCTCAGTTCGACAAGATAGGAGAAGGGAATGGAAGCTGTTCCATAACTCCAGTCAATACTCGTTCCAGAAGCATAATACATGATATCCTTGAAGTTACCAACTTTATACATGCGACCACTTGTCTCAAAGATGGCCTGAAAAATAAAAGAATTCGTTTATTCCACGCGCACAAAATCGTGAAGAATAGAATATCGTTTCTGATCTTACTTTAGCCATAGCAGTTCCTCCTTCTAGTAAATTGACATAATCAGGGCATGGTTCCGCTGTGTGGCACCAAGGAAAAGCGATAGCTTCACTGAAAGAGTGAAACGTCAGGAATATCTTGAACGGCGTCCCTGAGTACAGAATAATGTCCTATAAAAGCATATAAAGGTGTTTCTTTAGTACTACAGAATTTAATAAAATATTAAAGCTAAAATCATCATACCTTAACTGCAGTAGTTTCAGGCTCCGAAAACGGTTTTAAACCACGATAATTAATGTGATTTGGATCAGCAGATGAATGGTCGTTACCACCAAGTCCCCAGAAATACCTGCAATATAAATCAAGAAGTGGAAATTCATACATCGAAATCTATGAGAAGCTTCATAAAACTAGTGGGATTTTACCCAAAATTTCTGTTAAGGTCAACTCCACTAATAGTATTTCCAAAATGCGCTCTGTTTTTTCGCCACATCCTATCCATTGTGTGGGAATAATTGTATCCATCTGGGTTTACTACTGGCACAAAATACCTGAAAAATTTAATTTTTATTTCATCATTTGTAACTTTTGTTGTAATAAATCTACTATTTTTTTGTTCATTTCCGATTTGGAATGTTATTTACCAGTCTTTATTAGTGAAATTTGCACTAATTGTATCGAAATGTCTAGCTAAATAGTCAGCTATGTATGTAACCACTGATGTTGTGATCCACTCTCGCGCATGAGTTGCACCGTCTAACCAGACTCCTGTATTTTCTGCATCGCTATTTGAGATTTTGAGCATCTAAAAAGTTAAAAGTTTTTGTGAAACAGTGTCTATTATGTCGTCTCTTTCTCAATCTATGTATAATAATTGTATTTTATTGTCAGTATTGGTTTTGTTTCCTTGGTGTGGTGTAGTTTTTAACCATACAAGGTTATCGTATTACTAAATTCTTTCGTTCATTCCCCACGACACGACACCACAAAACTCAACACCACTGGTGGTGTCGTAGGGAATGACAGAAATCACTATTTACTATAATTTTACATAACATAATATGATGATGTTTTAAAGGGTAATTTTTAAAGGGAAATTTTTGGAACGAAGTTCTTTAACGCAGCGTGCGGTAGGAGTAATTCTTGTGTTGTATCATGTTAAAACGGTATTCATTGCCAGTCCGTTTTGATCAACTTCAACTTGGGATGGATAAAATATTCTTAGAAAACATGAGGTATAAAATTGAACAGAGTTTAACCATGGTCTACAGACCTTTATATCTCTTCCTTCCGCAGATCTTCCAATTACGGACACCGTACATATCGAGGGAAAAGCAGTTTCTAACTGTGACAGAAAATGGTAAACGACGTGAAGTGGATAAAAGTCTTTCCAATCTAGATCACGTTCTGTAATAAAGTTACACTGTTTGATATATCTTTATATTTATTTATTTCTTCTGATCTGACCTTTAGGCATCGAAGTACTCGTCCACATCGCATTAAGGTGGGCATCCATGATAGCGCCATTTGGCTGGTTCCAAATGGCTAAAGTCAAATGTAGCGATCAAATTTTGGATGTACATCACGCCATTTGGCGCGATGGACTAACCGTGAATGCCCACCTTTATTGTATATAGCATTTTACTGTATATGGAATTAATTAAAATATTATTGTCATACTCAAAGGTGATCGTACACGGCCGCTCGAGGCCTGCCGGATGCGCCGGGGGGAGCCAGCGTATGATCTGGAATCGCTTATAATCACGTCGAAAGCGATACTTCTCTCCCGAAAGAGTTTTTCCATTTGCATGGCACGTTGACCCTCCACCAGCACTCCCATAGAGCTTTGAGTCTCTTTGTTGATAATTATAGCTGGGGAACAGAAAAGTGATCTAAGAAACCATAAGTAACTGGTTCGGTTGAAAATTTTACGTACTGCCAAATAAACGAAAGTTTACAGTTTTAGCTCCAACATGCACACAATAAGACCCTTTGTACACAGCACGGTTACATTACGGTACGGCGTAAAAACCGTGCCGTAGAAAAAACGTGTCAGCTTGTTACATGACACGGCAAACAACTCAAACTCAAAGCATTTATTTCAGTTAAACCAATTACAAGCACTTTTGAATTGTTAAAGAGTCAGTCAGTTAGTCAGAAAATTGAAGCTAGTCGCCCATTCCAAAACGTAGATCTCTGTGGAGAAGAATGGGCAAGAAACTCCATGCACACTCTTTTAAATCTAAATTATTACAAAATCCTGGGTACATTGTTCTTGTTGCTTCTATATGTGAGAACAATGTAAAAAATAAATAATTAAAAACAATTCAATATATAATATTAAAAATTAAGCCCTGGCAGTTAAGAGATGACCAGTCTCCACTGACGGCGCCCGTTCACGAACATGACACGTGGATCAGCACCATCCAGCTCAACCATTTTGTAGGGAACCGAATGATCCAACACACGCGCCACCATCAGCGAGACATTTAAGTGAGCATGACATACTCTCAACTGCCATACTCTTTCAAGTCAACATACCTACATCATAACATAAAACAGCTCCATGGTACTCACATTTACAAAATTGAAAAAATGCTTCTAATTTATACAAAACTATAGTTTGCAATGATTGTATTTAAAAGATTAATAAAATCTTACTACCAAAAGGAAAGAAAATCCTACCTATTGAATTACTTATTCAACATCTAAAACTTGATGAAATAAAAATTAAAAGTAAACAATAAGGTCATAATGTCAGAAAAAAAGGGACGCATTTCTTCCAAAAAAAAAAAAATTTACAAAGCCCAAGTGGCTGTGGAGCAGGACCAGCATTTAGCCAAGCATTTTTATCTATGATATAATCATTCAACCTATAATATGCTTGTCTACGCAGTGTGCGTTTAATGCATGTTTTAAATTGCTTCTCATTTAGTTGAAGAATATCGAGAGGTATTTTATTATAACATTTTACACAGTACCCCATAAAAGAAGTGTGTACCTTAGACAATCTGAAACGTGGTTGATCTAATTTGTTCCTATTTCTAGTGTTCAAATTATGCTGATCACTTATCTTACTAAAAAGATGTAGATTTTTTCTAACATACATAATATTTTCATATACCTAAGTATATAATACATACACACATAAGTATATACTAAAAAGAGGAACGGACCTAATATAGAGCCCTGCGGTACACCCATTTTGACTTTTAAACCCACTGCATTCACACCGTTTATTTGAACTTGCTGCAATCTATTAATCAAATATGATTTTACTAAGCTAAGTGCCAGTTTACCCAGTCCGTATTGCTCAAGTTTCAAGAGCAGTGTTTCATGATTCACGCAATCAAATGCCTTGTATAGGTCGCAAAAGATGCCTATTGCATCATGTGCCTCTTCCCATGCGTTAAAGATGTGTTTTAATAAGGTGACACCGGCGTCAGCTGTCCAATGTCCTTTGGTGAAACCATACTTTTGATCGTGTAGGATGTTATTACGATTAAAATGATGGAGCATTTGATTTAACATTACTTTTTCAAACACCTTGCTGAAACCGGCAAAACCGATACGGGTCTATAATTATTAGTGTCTTTGCTGTCCCAGGATTTGAAAAGTGGATTCAACTTTACTGTACTTCATTAAATCTGGAAATACCCCTTGATCAACACACTAATTAAATATCAAAGCTAAATAGGGTGCAATTATCTCAATAATGGATTGACAAACTTTTGTAGACATGCCCCACAGATCTTCGGTAATTTTGATCTTTAGTTGCTTAAAAGCCTTTACAACGACCACAGGGTTTATATGTTTAAATTTGAATTCCTCAGGGCAGGCTGAAACATTCGCTCTTAATAAATCAATAGCAAGTGAAGGCGAGGATTTTAAAGTTTCTGTAGTTTTAATTGGATATTTGTAAAGAAAGTTGCAAATTCCTGGGCAACATCGATGTTACCGCTAATGAGACCGCCGGAAGTGTCCAGTGTGTAATCAGTATTATGTCTCTTGTTCCTGTTCGTTTCATTGTTAATAATTTTCCAAACTGTCTTTGTTTTATTGTCGGCTGACTTAATCTTGGTGCTAATGTATGAAGCTTTAGCCGCTTTGCAATATTTTTTTTTAAGTTTTAGAATAAGTAGCAACATACTTATTAAAAGTTTCCGCGTTTATGTACGGCTTAAGGCCATACAGTTCAAATAATCTTTCCATACTTTTCCTGATGGCTTTAGTTGCCCAGTCACTGAATAAAAACTTAGGGCAAATAGTTTTAGTTTTCTTTTTAAATGAATTATTAACAACCGGATGTGACAACGGTTAGGTGCGGTTCAGTTGTGTTTTTTCTGTGCAAAAAGATCATCATTGCTTATTCCGGCGTCGGCGCCGTACCGTGGTGCCGCCGTGTCGTCAACAAGCTTCCATAGTGACCCAAACAACACTGATGTGAATCACGCCGTGGACAGACACAGCGCATATCGGCGTCGGCGCCATGCCTTGGTGCCGCGCCGTGTCGTCAACAAGCTTCCATAGTGATCCATACAACACTGACGACCGTGCCTACACACGGCGAATAAACCATAGTTTTTCACGGTAAGTAAAACGTTTGTGTTCAAAGGGCCTACAGTTCTGTCATAGAGCCTGCTGGGTTGCTGACAGGGTTGCAGGTAGGCAAGTAGCTTCTTCATCTACTTTCGCTTATTTATTGATCAGCATCCAAGCGTGCAAATTGAGGTCTTAGAAGATAGGATACAAAAACTTTTTCATCTTCCATAGCCACTTAGAAACGAAAATGCACGGCCACTTACCGCCTTTGGTGTCCAAGTTTTTCAAAAAGGTCTTTTGACCCTCTCTCGAGCAATATACCTCCCATACTTGATATCTACAGTCTTTTCGTGCCACTTTGAATGATATTTGGACTAAAACTAAACTTTGATTTTTATCTAAATTATTTTTGAGCTTTAACGAAAAATTTTACAAACACTTGACATTTCAAAAAAATTTTGACACAATATTGACACAAAACGTAACGTAGACGACGTAAGTATATTAGAGACACAGAAAACTATTACTCCTTAGCGGTAAAGACCTATACAGAGACCGCCTTTTTTACTGGCGTGACCAATCTCCAAATCGATTACAATTTATTTGCTCAAAACCCTTAGAACATAAAAGAAATAGTAGCCAAGTGGTAACGGCACCGACGTAAGGGTCCCCAAAGTGATCAATCACAATTGCCAATTTTTGCGTGATTGATACACAATACACATTTGATGCGCAAATTGACCGTCTACCAAGTGCAATTGAAGCGATTGTCAATATTATTACAACAGAAATTGGAGATAATTGATCGTTCCGGGGACCCCTTACAAGTTTTAGGTCGTTGGTTTGAACCTAGACAGGCATGCATTTATTTTGTGCAATTTATTTCATCATCACTGCTCTCAAAACTATGAAGGAAAACATTGGAAATCGTGATGAAACTGACATGTCCTAAAACTAAAAATGTGGCATCCAGCAACCGCACCGAACCCGCGTGGTGGATTATGGCCCACTTCCTCTCACAAAGAGGAAGCCTGTGTTCTAGCAGTAGGAACATAGGCCGATTATGCTATGAAAGTAGATGGTAATACTTAAATAATAGTTATTTGCATGAAATGTTTTGTTTTTGTTTTTAAATACAAAGTGTCGGTCCACCTTGTACATTGTTATTGTAATCAAGAATTGTGGCTCAATGCTCGCGAGCTGAGTCGGGCGAGCTGGCTCGATAATTACATGTAATCAGATATTTTCTGTAAGCGCTCCGCTCGCCCTCGTCTCGCCTATGCACTCCCCACTAATGAAACAGAATCCCCTACCATCGGTGTTTGATGCTGAAATACTCACTTTGTTTTCGCGTTATGAGATTTTCTGTCTGATGATTCCATAAATTATCGTGGAATGAATAAAGTGGAATCTTTAGGCACAGTTCCGGGTCAGATCTTTTCAGACTCCATGACGTTTGGCCTCAGTGTTCTTGAGACTGGAAGGCTCCGGCTCTAATACGTGTTTCAGATCCAATAAGAATCATCTCATATAACAATGTATTGTAAAATTATAATAATTTTAGGGACTCATCGTTACAAGCATTGTCTTAATAATTCTTAATGTTACAGTATGTTTATCTCAAGAAGCGACACGCACTTTACTTGTGTTAACCAAGTGTACAAACACGCCGTGAATGTGTGCGTGAAGACGAGTAGCGTCAGCACATAACACACACACGCACACACACATTTACGATTTTGCCATTGTCTCGGACGGTACCGAGAGCACCTGCGCTTACACACACATTCACAGCGTGTTTGCACACTTGATAACCACAAGTACAGCGCGCGTCGCCTCGTGATATAAAATACTATAAGTTGAGTATTAATTACTCAAGAATGGCCACATACAGCTCTGCATTGAACCTGTTCAACATAGATTTCAACGTTGTGGTGGAGTAGGAGTCCATTAATACTTATAAACAACGAAACCTCGGAAAAGCACCAATAAAAGGGAATCTGTGAATATCAGATACATTGGTAGCTGTTACCTGCTCATAGCAAGTTGTTCCAACAAACTGGGTTACTTGTGTGCAGCCGGTCAGTCAATAGTAGTCTTTAGTCACATGAGTATAACCTTTGCAGTCCCAGCTACCCGCTAAGTAAATAACCCAGTGCTGTGGGACCACTATTTTGAGGTCAATAAAAGCCGAACTGTGCTGGAACAAGAGGATCAAAGTTCACAGCACATGACAGTTTGGGGAACGAATCAGTTTTAACTTAGTCGGTTCAGCGGCTAAGGTATTAATTACTATTTCTGCGATGCAATGGGATGTCAGACAACTAAGGTCACTTGATTTGGAGTTACTATCTTGCCCCTTACTGTACTAAAATATCTTGCGTCGATTCCAAAAAATTCTAATAGCCGATTATTTTAATGGATATTATTTCTACCATATTTCTTTCCATGCTTTCGTCGTTTTTGTCCTTTGAGAATGCCTAAAGTAACTCTGAATTTATCACTTGTAATTACTTCTAAAGGATCCGATATTATTCTATGCTATGAAGACTACTCTCTCAAATACCACGACGCAAGAGGCGATTAATCATAATTTCTATAAATAAATAAGACACAGACGTGGCCAGAGATCGCACAGAATAGAGAGATTTGGAAGGAAAAAGGAGAGGGCCTTTGCCCAGTAGTAGAACATAAAACAGGCTAACAAATAAGACAGGCTTTATTTAGAACGCTTTAAACAACTTAATCAGTGACAAATATTAAGATAGAAACAAAAAGTAGGGACAAGATCTGTCGGTATCCCGCTAACCAGCCGGTGGACCCCAAACTGCGACCCGCCCGACTGTCACCTCGGCTCGGTCTTACGCGCGTTTATCTTTTTAATTGTACACCCTCGCCCCCCTTCCTCCCCCTCGCAGACTGCCTCACACCAGCGCTTGTTACTACCTCGTTAGATTTAGCGAATCACTCATACGTCTACTTATTTATTTCTTGAGGAAGACTTAGGTTCGCTGTTCTTCTTGAAAGATTTTTTGGTGTTCATTATTTTTTTTTTCTTCGTGGAAGTTAGTAAGCACATTTTTTTGGAAACATGTCCATTATCATGTCATTTTGGTTTTTGTCTGCCATTGGTAAAGCTCACAAGGTTTGCTTCAATACGATTGTACTCATGATGGCAGTACTTTGGCCTATAAATGTTATCGTAATGCTTTCCTCTATAATCTAAATTAGTTTAAATTAGATAGTACACCACTTTTTAACCGACTTCAAAAAAGAAGAAAGTTCTATGTTCGACTACATGTATTCTTTTTTATGTTTTTTTTTTCTTTTTAACGATTTCTCCGTCAATTATGGAACGATTTTGAAAATTATTTTCTTGTTTGAAAGAGTATGCTTTCGAAGTGGTCCCATTTTCACCAAGTCAGAAATTGATAAAGGGATCCAATGGATATCGACGAAAATCCTCAAATTTTATAGGCACACCTATAGCGATTTGGGTATTTTTTATAGTAACTCGTGCATTTGCTCTCGGAAATCACCATTTGGTGAAGTTGAACTGATGATGAAGACCACAGATGACCACCGGTACTACGCAATAACAAGTATTTCACGGGTTGCGATTCGATTACTTTAATATGGATGCTAAGCAATTTATGCTCGTCACAATGCATATGGTACAGTGGAGCTGATGGTGAGTTCACCATCAGTTCCAGTTCTCCTGGTTCTTACCAGGAGAACTCCTTAACAATCAACGTCTCTGCATCGGGAAAAGCAATATCTTGTAAAAGGTGACGAGCAGTTGACATTAGGCTATTGTAACTTCGATAAATTACAAACTGACGCACTGAAAAGTGAAAAATAACTTTTATATCGGAAGTCGGTGGCAAAAAAAACTAAAATACAGATCCAAAGACACCTACACTATACTTTGGTCCGTTACTTAACTAATTAAACTATTTAGCTGGTTTGATTTTCTTGCAACTATTACCTATCATTGAGCCAAAATGAGATTAGAGTAGCTCTCAAACTCTGTTCCACAAAGAAATACTTTTTCAAGTTCATTCCTAACATTGCGCTAACACTATACAAATCGTTGTTGCAGTTCCTCTCCTCGTTATTTCTTTCTCATAAAGTCTACTTTACTTTGATTTAAACGAAATAAACAAGGATTAACAATTAGTCGCAAAATGTACGTACCAACGCTTAGTGGGTGTCCAGGGGTGGTAAATCGGTAGACCCTACCACGATGCAAGAGAGATCAGAAGACGCATCTGTTTAAGGAGAATGCTAATTAAGTATGGAAAAAAAACTCAGCCCCGACGCAAACGAAATATATCTCAGGTTTTTAGTAATAATGAGTAAGTAATAAAATATTGTATACAGGGCATTTGCGGGATGTTCGAAAGAGTTACCGTGGCCCCGGCACAGGCAACTGAAGGAACATGGGTGGGTTTTAGTCAGTAAAAGTCTGACACGCCCTCCCGCTACGCCCAGAGCGGGAGAAGTCATTTGATGATTTCCCATCCACAAAAAAGAAATAAGGGCATCATCGGAATCGATGGCTAAATGTGTTAATTTGCTATTTCGTTGGAAAATAATTACCTCTAGCATACTAGGTGCTGTAATAAAACCAGTTTTACTTGTTTTTAGTCCATTTATATTTTTTAGCTTCGCCAGGAAAAGAAGCTTGCATATTTAAAAAAAAAAGTTATTTTTATTTTTCAAAAGATATACGGTAACCGGTTAGCATCTAAATCTAGTACTACACTGTCTAAAAATGTTGCGAATCTTCTTGGTATCTAGCCCACTCAAGATAATATAAATATAATAAAGACAGTACATGGGCGCAATTGCACAATATTCTTTTATACTGTGAATACAGGAGCAATAATGCTCTAATACACTGCTCCTGCCCTCTACTCTTTTGTATAACATGTATGTTTAATACGTCTTGCTTCTTATATCTAACCGCAACACAGTGACACTGCAATGGATAAAAGGACACAGCGGATCACTAGGTAAAGACGCAGCTGACGAAGTAGCTAGGAGAGCATCCAGCACATCAGTCTGTGGGCCCGAACCTATCGTACCCATCCCCTTCAACCAGCTACGCAGGTGGTTACAGGAGTTCAACCACATACAAGCGGAGAACTGGTGTACCTCGACACCGGACTGCAGGCAGTCCAGGGAGCTCATCATCACAGCCTGTCTGCCTGCTGTTAGATGGAAAGCTAACCAGGCGTTCATTACGCCTGGATAGGAACGGCCTGCGTTTAGTGACGGGGGCCATCACGGGACACTGCTCGCTAATCAAACATTTCTACACAATAGGCATAACGGACAGTCCACTATGCAGGGCATGCATGCAGGCTGAGGAAACCGTTGCGCATGTGCTCCTTGAATACACAGGCGTCACCCAGATCGGAACAGAAACCCTCGGGTCACCCAGATCTTTTACATATTCTTAACAGATCAGGAGACATCATCAACTTCTGGAGGGAGATGGGCTGGTTGGAATGACCACCGAAGGCCACCATGGCCCACGCACAATGATCCACCTGAAGGATTACGTGCGGAAACCAAACCCCAATAACATAAAACGTCTTGCTTTGGCCGTGTCACGATTGAATGCGACACCTAATTAGCGTATAATTAGCGTACAGTTTTCGCCATTTAAAGTGACGGGCAATGGATTTCTAAGAACTTCAATTTCCTATACGCCCATTCGCTTTATGTGCTCGCTATAATATAAACGGACTATTTTTAAATAGGTGATTAATATAAGTTCTTCGTAAAAGGAAGGAAAGTAAGAAAAAGGAAAGATCACACTACTTATAAGAATAGAATAGAATAGAATAGAATAGAATAGAATAGAATAGAATAGAATAGAATAGAATAGAATAGAATAGAATAGAATAGAATAGAATAGAATAGAATAGAATAGAATAGAATAGAATAGGATAGAATAGGATAGAATAGGATAGAATAGGATAGAATAGGATAGAATAGGATAGAATAGGATAGAATAGGATAGAATAGGATAGAATAGGATAGAATAGGATAGAATAGGATAGAATAGGATAGAATAGGATAGAATAGGATAGAATAGGATAGAATAGGATAGAATAGGATAGAATAGGATAGAATAGGATAGAATAGGATAGAATAGGATAGAATAGGATAGAATAGGATAGAATAGGATAGAATAGGATAGAATAGGATAGAATAGGATAGAATAGGATAGAATAGGATAGAATAGGATAGAATAGGATAGAATAGGATAGAATAGGATAGAATAGGATAGAATAGGATAGAATAGGATAGAATAGGATAGAATAGGATAGAATAGGATAGAATAGGATAGAATAGGATAGAATAGGATAGAATAGGATAGAATAGGATAGGATAGAATAGGATAGAATAGGATAGAATAGGATAGAATAGGATAGAATAGGATAGAATAGGATAGAATAGGATAGAATAGGATAGAATAGGATAGAATAGGATAGAATAGGATAGAATAGGATAGAATAGGATAGAATAGGATAGAATAGGATAGAATAGGATAGAATAGGATAGAATAGGATAGAATAGGATATAAAACAATAAAAAAACAATGAGTTAGACACAGAACAGTGAGTTGAGTGAAATAGGTGACACAACGTTAACGCAGCCATCGAAAAATAGCAATTTAACGCATTTAACCATTGATTTCGATGATGCCATATTTTATCACTCATTATTACAAAAAATTAGAGATACATTTTATTTGCGCCGAGCCTGTTTTTTTAGCATTGTCCTTTGTTGTGGAAAAAACAATGTAACATAAGATCAAGCCTGTAAAAAACAATTGTACAAAATAGCAATTATGGAGGAAATAAGCAGTGATACAAGTACAAAACCTTATTCAATTAGATACAAATTCATAACTTTGCCTATGGGTAAAATTAGGCGACATTCGTTATTATTAGCTAGAAAACTCAAAATTTAACATAAAATATAACATCACGCCTTGTTTCCCCGAAGGGTTAGGCAGAGGTGTACTTATAGTAGTAGGTACACCCACATTTCGCCAGTTATGTTTAAGCCCCATGTAATAGGGGGCGAGCCTGTTGCCATCTACCGGGCACAAATCCAGACCCCGGGCTGCTACTGAGAAATTCCAGATAGAAAAATCCAATAACACTTTACCCGACCTGGGAATCGAACCCAGGATCTCATGCACAGCAGTAGCGCTTGACTAGACCAACGAGGCAGTCAAAAACTTATATAATTTTAAGTATGTGCGTGAAAACCCGCTAAAAAATTATTACAACTTAACATAATATTGACAAAACCACGAAAAACATCTCCATATTTCCCAATCTTGACGAAGTAGTCCTTCTGTTAACATCTGTGTCGTGACTCTGCTTTGTTTTTCATTAGACGCTGCTTATGGGGCACCGTCGTCGCGTCGCTAAGCACTTAACTGCCATCCCTGACTTAGTATTCAATGAGAAAAACGTTTTAACGATCTCTTTGAAATCAGATGAACCTTTTGTTCTTAGGTCTATCGTGACTAGAATGTTGCTTAGATGTCTGTTATTTATGAAATGAAATATGGAATAAGATTCGGTACCATGCATAGAATATATACAGGATAAGTTTAAAAGGAGTGCGGATATTTCAGGAGGTAATCAGGTGCCAAAACTGAACAACTTTCCCCAAGGAACATAGGTCGAAATCTTAAAATTGAAAATCGACTTTTCATACAAAGTGACTGGTCACGTGACTCAAGTTTGTATGAAAAGTCGATTTTCAATTTTAAGATTTCGACCTATGTTCCTTGGGGAAAGTTGTTCAATTTCATGCACCTGATTACCTCCTGAAATATCCGCACCCCTTTTAAACTTATCCTGTATTTAAGACTGCAAATAGATATTGCATTTACAAAATTGCGTAGATGCAAGCGTCATGTGGGCAGTCGAAGTAATGCATGCGTTGTGGCATGCGGCAAGCATCTCTGCGTCCGCTGACGTGTGCGGTAAAGCGTACAGTTTTCGGGATGCAAGAGAGTGTATCTGTTATCGCATGCGCCACAGAGTTTCATGCATGCGCTGTTGCCAGCGAATTTGAGACATGCGCAACTGGGAAAAGGCATGCGTCTGGGTAACTAACGCAAGCTGAAAACGAATGTTGTAAGCACACGAGTGTAAATAAGTACAGCAATTAATAGTATGGTCATCTTGGTAAGTTTTTTATTCTAGAATTATCTAATGCACAAGTTAGAATATCTAGAGTTTGGCTAGCGAGGCGTGGCACAAGGAAATGGCGACAGCAAAATATCTTTAGGTGGCAACATGAAATATAATCTGAAAAAAAAAAGATTTATTTATTTAAGGATTACCAAAGAGATACATTACAATTATCTTATACATTAATAAATCTTGTATAATAAATGCGTTATCCTGTAATGCACATTCAATTACAGGTAGTCACAGCTTACACATTATCGAGTAATTACTCATGCTCTGAATACATAATTAAATTAAGAATACAAAAATTAAAAGAAAAAAAACAATACACATGCTATTCTATAAGATTAAAATTTATACAATACAATGAAACCAAGCGTTACTTGATATTCAATATTATGTCTTAATTAATTAATTTATAAAAAAAATATATATAGGAATACAAAATAATAGTTTAAAATTGAATGATAAATTAAATGTAATTAAATAAAATTGAAAAAATAAAACTGATAAATTATTAAATTAAATTATTAGCATGATAAGTCAAATGTCCTCAGGATGATTCAAATGATTTGATACTTTTGTATTTTTGTGTTAATTAGCTTGTTGATACGAGTTGGAATGTAGGATTCAATCAAAGGCACAATCAATTTCTGTACACTTTTTATTGCAATTTATATCGTAAACCTGTCATCAGCGTAAAGTTTCGTCAAATGTTCTGATTCTGAGTTGATGTCATTTATTTAATTATTTTTGAGCATTTTTACTAAGTTTTTAATTGTACATTTAATATTTTCGTCATCCAAGCCATCTAGAAACAAGCAAGCGTAATGTAAGACAGAATAACAATAATTTAACTTACTAAGTAGGTAGGTATGTAAGTATAGTGTTTTTGGAAGATATTATTATATTATTACGTATTTTGAGATACGTATTTACGATGTCTAGACGATGAAACTATCGTCTATTATGCAAAGTGAAATTAAAACATACTTTATGTAGGTCAGTCTCCTACTGAAAAATCCCTCTATCTAAGAAAAATTGATAAAATAAGTATCAATATTATTTATTTATTTCCATGTTTCGGTAAGAATTATTGTACCAGATAACGAAACGTTCTTTTGACAGATAAAAGTGTTGTCATATGAAAAATTATAAATAACTTGTGTCACGCCTCGTTGGCCAAACTCTATCAGGTACTCATCTTAACAGAAAAAGAGGCTGTAAAAAAATCAGTCTAAACCACAGACATACTCTTTATATGTCTGTGGTCTAAACTGTTGCCCATTCACAATTTTTTTTATTATAAAACTCTGTCAGTATGTCACGTATGTCACCATGTCACCAATATTTCTCACATCGTCAAACGACACACGTCATTTGACGAAACTTGCTTTTGTCATGATTTTTTACATAAAATATAAAAACGCCCATAAAAACCGCATGCATTAACACAACACTTTGTTTAATGATGGACCTGACAAAAGATAATACACAAAACAAGCCCTGCAGCAACACGGTCGAAACTACATTCGACAAACGTCTTCGTTGCTTTAGCTATTAATCATAATGTCTAAATCAGCAAAAAAAGCTAGCATCTCGTCGCCTCGAAGGGATTACCACCGAAAGTATCCTGTACGGTACGTACCTCGCGTCCCGTACGTACCTCAAGCGATAAGGGAATCACATTCTTATGGTCCCCTAAGTCAGAAATACGACGAATACATCGAGTTATTCGACGACAGTGACGACAGTGACCAAACAGCGAGACGGAATAAAGTTTATAATCAAGAAAACCTCGCTAAAAACAGAAAACATGATTTCAAAACGCTCCAAACTATACAGGAGAAGATTACTCATGACTCCAAAGATCCGGGTAAATCAATCCTACCCTGTTACAGTACTGGGGCAGCAGGCAGGAACATTGTCAACAACCCGCTTACCGCAAAGAAAACTGCACCTATAAAGAAGATAAGCTTTGCTTTACCAGGCAAGTGGTTTGATTTTTAGAAACGTGGACATTGAGACAAAATCTGAAGCTTTTAAGTCCTACCTTTCATTGGTTTTCAAAAACCCTGAGGATCCTGAGGAACTACTTAATCTACAGGGGACAAAAATCATCTACAAATAAATTATGTTTTACATTTGTCACCTCTTTTTTTCAGATGATAATAATCTTCTGGAGCATGAACAAATGGACTGGAAAGACTACCATCGGCTCGAAGTAATATATAAATTCATGGATGATCTAGAATCAGACTTCCCCTCTATATGCACCACCGCTTCCATTGGCCACTCTGTAGAAGGACGGCATCTAAAAGTAGGGGATCAGGAACAGACTAATTTATTTATTTGAACTTTGTGCAACATAAAAAGAACAGAAGCGGATTTAATCCTTGTTCCGTACCTCAAAAGGAAAAAATGGAACCCTTATAGTAACTCATGTGTCTGTCTGTCTGTCCGTCTGTCACAGCCAATTTTCTCCGAATCTGATGGACCGATTAAGTTGAAATTTGGTACACATTAATTTCTGTGACCCAAACACGGACGTATAACGCAAATAAATGAATTTTGAATATTCAAAATTAGTTTATTTCAAAATTCATCATTTTTCGGGTGGAAATAAGAAAATTTTGAAAAAGTTTTGCAAACTATACCGTGCAACATATCTAATGATCTTAAATATATTTCTTTTTTATAATTTAAAAATAAATAGGTTTAAATTTATTTAAGAAAATAGACGAAAATTGACCACACCCTTATCTCCGAAACTACTGAACATAAAATTTGGAAAAAAAATGCAGAGAATAGATTATACTTATAGATTACAGGAAAACCTATAAGAAATCTATGGTCCTAAAATAACATGGTAAATCTCTGAATATTGTGCGGACAAACATACATTTGTATGTATGGGAGAACATGTTTTTCAACTACAATGTTAAGTTTGTTCTTGGGGTAATGCTTTCTCTTCTTTCTTCATCCCAACTACGGAAACCTTCATTGTGCGTGGTCCGACACGCACTTGGCCGGTTTTTTTTTATATTGCTAAATGTTTCTTTTTAACTTAACTGCCATGAGATAGCTAAGTTTAGCAGAGGAATATTCAATTCCCTATTTGTTTGTAAAAACACATACGCTTCATAGTCGAAACAGATGCAGCGTAATATCGATGACATGGGGCGAGTATCATCTGACTTCCACAACCCAATCAGTTGGCAAAACCGATATTCTATCCCAGTTGTCTCTCTTTCGAGCTTCTAAGAGAGAGATGGTACTTTATGTGTGAGACAACAGGGAATAACAGTTTAACGTACTCTTTAAGTCAGATATTTAAAGTCCAGTCCATAATTCGAGCCTTTTCAGGAAGAACATCGTAAGCGACAGTTTGCACTTTTTACAGGAAAGGGTTTTTTCTTTCCTAATTAACGATGATTTACGATAATAATTTCTTACAACAATAAAGTCGTGTAAATTTAAAATAAAATTTAAGAGTAATCGCGACAAGATGTAAAACTGTCTAATTAAGAGGTTACGAGGAAAAAATAGTTTTGTGATTTTGGCACTTACGATGTTTTTCCTGAAAAGGCTCGATTATGGTTATGCCTGTGGACTAACTATGGCTAATGCTAATGTACTTACATCTCATCCTCTCGAACAACTCCACCTCATTATCTTTGCTCCCATGCTAGATTCTAAAGATTTCAAACAGCAACGCGAGCAACGTGGCAGTTTGGATGGACGCAGGCATACATGCGCGTGAGTGGATCGCGCCCGCTGTCAACACGTACATCGCAAACCACATCAGCAGGAACTTCGAGACCCTTCCTGAAAGTGTCACAAATAAGGACTGGTAATATAATTATGTGTATTGTTTTTGCCCATAAAACAGCGCAGCCAATAACAGTGTTCCATGCTGCCACTCCTGAGGATACAAAAATAATCCAATATTTTACTTTTGCTTCCCACTAGACGAGAATTGACGAGATCAAGAGCATCGAGAGTTAAGAGAAATCCCATGTTAAACAAAAAAAAAAAAAAAATTAAGCCTTCAATTATGCAATTAATCAACTCAGCCTATCGCAGTCCACTGCTGGACATAGGCCTTTCTCAGACTACGCCACAACACCCTCTGCTCCGCCTTTCGCATCCAGTCCGTCCCAGCCACCTTTTTAAGGTTATCGGTGCAACTAGCTGGGGGGCGTCCCACACTTCGCTTTCCGATACGCGGTCTCTACTCCAGGACTCCACCGGCCATCGGTCCTTCGACAAACATGGCAGCCCACTGCCACTTCAGCTTGTTTACTCCGCAAGCTATGTCGGTAACTCCGGTTCTTTTCCGAATAATTTAATTCTTAATTTTAATTCACTTCAAAGAAACTCCGAGCATAGCCCGCTTCATAGCGCGCCTTGGATTTTGGACTAGCCGTGGACTGTCAGTGTCCACGTTTTGGCACCGTATGTCATAACGAGCAGAACGCACTGGTTAGAACACTGGCTGGAAAACTTTAATCTTCAAACATTACGGGATAGGCAACGAGGAGACTTGACAAAGTTTTCCAAACGCTGCCCAACCCAACTGTATCCTTCTTTCGGCTTCTTTCTCAAAGTTTTGTCTACCGAGCTGGATGGCTTGTCCTAGGCAACAATTATACCTACACACTCCTTCACAACTTCGAGAAGCGACCCTTCGACGTGGATTGGACTCGGCAAGACGTATGAATTGTACATGACTTTCGTCTTATCCAAATTCATGCCAAGTTCAACCCACCGAGAGGCTCCATTTAGGCTGTGCAGCTGCCGGTCTAACTGTTCCAGCGTCTCAGCCATTATGACGATGACGATGCAATATAATATTGTTGTTATTTAAAAAAATTCCAGGTACTTTCTTCCAGTAGTCAATCCAGATGGGTACCATTACTCGCACACCACAAATCGTATGTGGCGTAAAAATCGTGCGTATCACAATGGTCAACCTTCCGGAGTCGATCTCAATAGAAACTTTGGGTAAATCAATCAATTGACCTACTGTAGTAAATGTGCACGTATCGAAAGCTGTCTTCTTTTCTATGTATTTGAATATAAACAGATAAAAAAAAGTTAGACACACTATTAGAATAAGTTGACCTCATACAGCATCGTGAGTGCCCACACACACAGAGATAACCCCGTCGCCATACAAAACTATGCATAATTAACCTATAATTATTTTTGTAGAAAAATAAAATATGGAAGCAACATTAATGATGGTTCATCATCGTTAATTACTTGCTTGTTTGATTAAATCATTGTGTTATTTTTTAGTGTTGGTTGGGGTGGTAAAGGTTCATCAAATCATCCTAATAATACATTCTACAGAGGACCCTACCCATTTTCTGAGCCTGAATCATCTGCTATGAGGGTAAAATATTTTTAATACTTAACATCAAAATATGTATGTTGTTCAAGTGCAGAAGAAGGTTCGTTTAATTATTCGATGAACACGTTCTATTGTAATTACTGAGCCTCTATAAATGACTAAGGGCTGATTTTTCAATCGTCACATAACTTTTACCTGAGGAATAAATATGGCGGTTTGACACATAAAGCTGTCAAAACGTCAAACATAGTCCGCCGATAAAAGTTATCTGACGATGGAAAAATCAGCCCTTACAGAAACAAAACCTATCTTTTTTACTTAAATCTAAGGCTTTCTATACAATAATTTCTTGTTACGGAGGTGATCAATTATTTAAGCAAATAGCTAAAGCGCATAGAAGAGAACACACATATAAATCATGTACAAGTTGCTTTACTATTTAGATATATTTACCGCCATCATTTACCAAAATACAATAATCTTATGATTATTGTATTTACTATTATTAGTATCAAAATTAACACGAGAAACGCACAATCAAATCAGCCTGCAGAAAGCTCGGAAAACGCCGACAATTCGATACATTTAGATAGTCCAAATGATCACTGGAGTAGGTTCCCGCGATCATTTGACTGTAATATGCTGTTGATGCCGAATTCGTGTCATCGCCATTCCATGCAGAGATTAAACTGCAAACAGGGTTTAGCCGTAAATCAATTTCACAACGATTTTATATCATTCTGTAACAATAAATTTAATTCGCTGTATGCGCTTTAAAGGGTTACCAGCACAGACTGTTTCATGATGACAGTAATTTTATTAAATTTCGAGTTTTCACGAGTAGTTCGAAATAGAATGCTTTAGTATAAAATACGAAGCAACGCAGTTGATACAAATATTATGGTATATTCTGAAAGTATGGTAATATCGCCCTTTCCGCTTGGATAAAAGTAGAACAATCTATTAACTTGAGAAAATTATGCATCTTCTTTCGTTTCTTTGACTCGAGTCGTAGACGAAAATCATCAAACAAAAATCGTGACTTCATTTTACAATGGCTACTGTAGGAATTCTAGGACCTTTTCAGTAGTTATTTTTGGGCTCAAATTGCAAAACGGAGAGAAAAATGGACACATGGAAGGGACGGCTTTGCCCTGCAGTGGAACACAACAGGCTCATATAAATGTTTTGTCTAATTTCAGGAAATATTGTTAAACTCAGGAATAAAGTATCAAGTGTATATAACACTGCACAGCTATGGGCAAATCATAATATTCCCGTACTCCTGTACTGCAGAAATGGCCCCCGACTATATTCATCTGCTGGAAGGAGCTACCGTAATGTCTAAGGTAATCATTGTGTCAAAATGGTTGCATAAACATCGTAAAGGCATTTCCTATATGACAGCAAGCTTTGTTTTCATTAATAGAAGTTTATCATTGGATGAACTTGTTCATTGTTTTGACTTGCAATAGATTTTTTTTTGTCCAATCCCTTTTTAACAAATCTCGTAAAACAATACACATGAACTTATCGTAATTTTAGTTGTATTGATAAATTATAAAAATACTACTGTTTGCTACCACCAGGCCATCTATAACACCAAAGGCGAGACATATAAGGTGGGTATTTCAAGAGACGTCATGTACGCAGCCGCTGGCACCAGCAACGACTTTGCACATGGTGGTGCTGGTATTCCGTACTGTTACCTCATCGAACTAAGAAGCAAAAAACATAAATTCAAATTACCAAAAGAGGAAATAGAAGACACCGGCAACGAAATACTCAGTAGTGTTCTAGCGTTGATGGAATTTGTTGATATGAATACGTACCGGAATAAAATTGAGCAGAAAGTCGATTTACTACTGGCGAAGAATGACTCTTTTACTGAGAACTGTTCTTTCGTAAACACAGCCAAATCTCAGGTGAAGCAATGCGCGTCTTACAATAGGCGAAAGTATTCTCATCTAAAACAGAGGGATTCTCTCGTCAAAATAAAAAGTTCTTTCGTTAGATTGACCCACTTCCCCGGGGAAAGGGATGAGTCTGTCGTAGAATCTAGTGATGCTGAGTGGTCTGATTCTATCGACAACAGAGATGAATCTGTGCTGAAGAACATCAATAGTTTGGAAAAGGAAACGGATGTATACAAGGAATGTAACGAATATAATAAAGACTCAAGTGATCCTTTACCCTTAAATTACGATTCATTCACCCAGAAATCTTGTAACTATGAGAGTGATGCAACTGACTCTTCCATGCATCAGACCGAGTCTCTTACGGATAGAGAAGATTCTAACGAGGCCTGGAACAGTTTCTACGAGCAGAAAAACGATTTTTATGAGAAGAGAAACAATTTATTAAAGACTGGCGCTACTTTTGTCACAGCTGACGTTCAATGGTAGGTATATGTATAAATACTAGTACATTTTATTATTTCATTTATTTTATGCAGATGAGTAACAAAGTAGAGAGGTCTTGCATGTCCTAAAGTTTGCTCTTTTGTATGTAGGTATATTTGACCTAACCTGCCTAACCCTTCGAGTAATACAGGCGTGATGTTATGTGTATATTACGTATAGTCGGCCATATAAATGCTTTACCAGCCTAAGGTTGAATATCCCTTGCACGTCGTAAAACAACAAGTCTAAGACCAGTGCTACAGTTTTATGATTTCAACCAAAACCAGTATGATCAATATGGGTATTTTTTTTGGTTAAATTGAATACAAATAGTAATACCGGTTACCGAAATAAAAATTACCTATCTTACACGTGCCGTCGGCATTAGTCAAAGGGCGCGCTTTACCTGTGTGTGTGCCAAAGAGTCAGAGTTGACTCGCGCGCCGGCGAACGCCGACCAATCACGGCCCTGGCTGGCACGGTACGGCAACGCGTCTTTCAGTTTGCATTAGTAAATATTCTATACCGTTTCTTTCTCGTAATCAAGGTCAGTTTTGGGTAACCGGTATTAAAACGGTAACCTAAGTAGAGGTAACATGTTTCTTCTTGGTTTCCTCGATAGCGGTAACCTTAGTCGTAGATGTAATCAAAATTCTTCGATACCTGTACCGTAAATTATAAAGGTTTCAAAGGTCCGTGATTTCAACCTTAGTGAAGTTTCAATTTACTGGATGCACATAGCACGGAATCGCCGTGCGCCGGCCTTTTAGAAATAGCAGTACCTACTACCTATAAACCGACCGCTATAATGAGTCTTCGCTCGCGGGGTGCAGGGGTGCGGGGTTACGACGACAAAGGGGACCGAGGGGGCGAGGGCGGCAGGCGCATTCTTGTCATAACTCATTCCGCTCGCTACGTGGTTAGCGATCGCACGTGTTGACAGTTGCGGATGCTTTGTGAAAGTTATACATGAGATTACATTCTCAAAATGAGTTGAAAAATCTTCAGACATAAAATTAATAGTCAGTGCAAGCAAATGGCTTTTAACTTATACGAATATTTTAGAAAAAAAAACTGGACCCAAATTCTGAAAAAAAATCAACAAGATATACCTTAAACAAAACCGTAGCAGAAGTTACCGGACTATCGGAAAAGTCTGTATCTAGAATTGTACAACAAGGAAAAGTATTGAAACACAAAGAATTATTTAACTCACCGAGAAAACTAAAACAGGTTCGCAGAAAAAGAGTAGAAGTAGATAATTTCACAAAAGGAGTGGTAAGAAGAAAAGTCTCTATTTTACACAATTTAAAAAAAAAAACCGACTGAAAACTTTGAGTGCTGTACATTAGAGAAGAGAATATATTACACTGCGGCAGGGAATATTTAAGGATATTATTACATGATCTAGGTTTTAAATTTAGAAAATGCGGATCTAAAAGAAAACTTCTTATCGAACAGGCAAATATAACATCGTGGAGGAGGAAATAAATAAATACTATTAAAAAATATCGTAGAGAAGGAAGACATATTTTATATCTTTACGAAACTTATGTTAATGCGTCTCACAACGTTTCAAAATGTTAGCAATCAAAGGATGAACGCGGCGTGCTGTCTCATATCGGTAAAGGAGATCGTTTGATCATTGTACATGTGGAGGTCAAACTGGATTTGTAGACGGAGCACTTGTCATATTTAAATCCAAATATAAAACGGTGATTATCACGATTCGATGAATTTCATGAATTTTAGTAAATGGATAAACGCCTAACGGCTCATGCCTAATATACCACCAATTCTGTCATAGTAATGGATAACGCAGTATAGAGGCATGAGGAACAGGGTGTAAACTTCACTCATTCTCTATGAAAAGGGAGGATCCTCCGACCAGACGGGTGTTGTGTCTGGTGGGCTACTGCCCGACGGTTGATGTCGGGATGTTGTATATATGCTAGTCGTGCGGTAAACTCTGATTGCGCGATGCAGGATTTTGCGTGACGTCAGTGTGACGCGTTCCATTGTGGCGATGTAGATATGCCGCCACAGCGGCTTATCATTTGGTTCGAGAAGAGAAAAAGTCGACTATGGCTTCTACCAAGCCAGCTATGCAAGCATGGCTACGAGTCTACGATGACATGACGTGCCTTTTGATGATACACTTAGATAAGATGACTTATTAAAATTAATTAAAAGACATTTCACAAAAGATATTTAGAAAATTGACGAGTTATTGAAAAGAAACGGACATGAAGTGTTGCGTTTGCCTCCATACCACCCAGACCTGAGCCCAATTGAGTTGGTCTGGGGTGTTGGTCAAAGGACAATTAGCACAAAAAAGTATAGACTCTAATTTGGACCAAAAAAAATAAGTTAGAGGGATTATTTGCTGAATACTCCGTAGAGAAGTGGAAGCATTATGTTAACCATGTAATTCAAATCGAGAACGAATACTGCAAACATGATAGAGGTCTAGATGATGTTGTTGATTTTATTATTAATGTGCAGGACGATTCTGATGATGGTGCTTCGAAAGTGAAGAATCAAGTTCCAGTGATATTGATATGGACATAAGTGATTGATTTATAATTTTGATAAATCTTGATGATAAATAGTACAAAAGTTATTATCTAATATTTTATTTTGTTACTTGCATAGTTTATAGTTGATCCATTCGAATTTTGTATCGTCGTCAATTAATTTTCTAATAAATAACCCTCCTTTTTTGACTTCGCCGCAGTCGGGTAAAAACTGTTCACCGTTAACCTGTATGACGTCACATATCTTAAGAACTGTCCAGTGTGCATTTCGCCTCTTGTGTATTAGGTTACCCTTGTCGTCATACCCCCGCACCCCTGTACCCCGCGGGCGAAGACTCATTAAAGCGGTCGGACTATAATAAGATTCGTTGCGCCGAAAGTGCGTTGTTGTGCCCATAACTTCTGTCACGCACTTTCTTCAAAGCCGTCAGTTTTTATACGTCATTTGTATTATGTCGTAGTGCGTGTACACGGAGACGCGCTTGATTTGTATGAAAAGGTTGACAGTGCTGCCTCTAGCAGCGGCTGGCGACGCGTCTCCGTACTCTGTGATTGGGAGTTTTGGCCAAAAGTGGTAAAGGAAATACGAGGTCGACTATACCTTCTTATTTTCCAAATTGGCATAGCATAAAACCTGGTACAACTGAGTGAGGCTGTAGGACCTGGACCTAGACCTGGGCCAAGTGCAAGATAAGAGATGCTCTTTTCAAGGCGGTGTACACCCTCAGATGTTTTTTATTCGTGTTCATATTTCATAATGAAATCCATGAATAACAAACTTGAATATATCAACTCATAAATCGGCATTGTAAAAAGTTCACAACCTTTGCAAAGAATCATAGATAAAACCTCTGTCAAAATAACTATTAAAATGACATCCATTGATGACAACAGCCTTTACTCAGATTGTCAGTGCATCATTGCAAAATTTCAAGTAATGTAGGTGCCTTTAAAAAATCAACTTGCCAAATTTCCTTGTGATTCATATACCATATTATAACAAAAACCATTCTTTCTACCGAAAATTAACGTGACTCAGTCAAAGTGGCTCCGACAAAGCAGAGCTCCCAATTATGGGAAGTGAGACTCCCTGAAGAAGGTCAAAGACAGTTCGTGAAAACGTTGGACGCTTTAGGAGGTTCGTACTAGACCTGACTGGCGAGGTCCCCACAATCTAAAGGAAATAAAAAGAGAGCCGAAAAATCATTTTAATGAAAATGTCTCGTTGGAATCTAAAACGTAAAACTTCCGAGGAAAATCGAATGAGGGTGGTATCTAATGACGACATTTTGGCCGGGATACTCTTCTTCATAGTACAATTTGTGCAAGCGGCGAACCGTCGTCAGTACCATTTTTTTTCTTTTCAACTACTAAATAACTGCACAAGCCGTTTGAAACTTAGCTAAATATTGTGTGTTTACAGCAATCAATATATGGAAAGAGGAACGTAGCTCAATGGACATAATGGTCGATGGCTCTAAGACCGGCCAGGTGGCAGGGTTATTGCACGAGAGAGATATTCCATATGCCATAGCCATAACAGACATAACCGAATTACTGGAAAAAGAGCAGAATACTTCTATCTCAATGAATTTATTTAAATCCACACGTAAGAATAGAAATCAATATTCATTAGTAAACTGGCTTAACTTTTTTTTTATCGACTCCTCGTAGTGTTTTTTCTCATAAATTCATGGCACATTTGCGCTGTAAATACAGTCGGTTCATGTGGAGGACACATCCATCAAACCATTGGTAAAGTTCAATAATAAATATATATAGTAAAATATCAAGAAGTATAGTAGTAGTAATAAAAGATCAAGAAGTATTGATTCCTTTAGCAATCAGCAGCACCATATCTTTAGGGTATAACTTAACACGTTCGCGTGAGCAACCTCATTTCTGAATGATATGATGAATGATTTCTGATTTCTGAATGTTGGTATTCAGGCGCACCTTTTTCTGTTTACTTTTTTGGTCATGCGGCGGTTTTGGCTTGGAAAATCGAACGTGTTGCGGCGCTAAGTAGATGCGCCATAGGAATTTGCTCTTAAAATGGACGTACAAAGACGTTCCGTCAAAATAAACATGACAATCTAACACGAACACGACGTTGTAAGACGTTGCTCACGCGAACGTGTTAAGTTATTGGCACACATGCTACTGCGCTCAACAATCAGCTTTGGTAAGGTTACCTCCCCTTGCCTCACCCTGCAATTCCAATCCATACTCTTCTGTTCTCGCCTCACCGCATCTAACAGTGTTTCTCTGACACGAGACCAACACCTAAATATGCGTATCAATTCTCTAGGTACAGACGCCAGCACATCAAGCTACTACAATCTGTCAAATCTCTTTAGTAGATTTTCAACTTTATCGCTAAAGCATTAGATTCAAGGTTGATTGGGAAAATTTGACAGTTTCGGGTAGCTTGATGTGCTGGCGTCGGTACATTGGCCTCAGCTAGCTTTATCCGTAGAATGTCATAATGAAGTTGAATCAAAAGCTTGAGACAGACCTAAGAAACACGCACAATCGCACTTATGTGTCATCCTATTCGCGAAGAACTCGACAGTCTGTGTGCTCTAAGCTTAGGATCTTTCTGCCTCCAGTCCCAGCCTAAACCCGAACTGTCCTCATGCAAGTGTAGGTAAGTACTAATCTAATTGTAAGCTAAGCAAACTCTCGAGCACTTTAGAGACAACAGTTGCTAGAAATGTGGGTACATAATTGTATTTCACACTTATATCATCAGTCTTTACCATAGAGACAACGTCAGTTTTTGTCATTTCGGGCGGCAAGTAAAAGAGAGACAGGTACACACAGAGTGATTAAAATTGCCAGATTATTAATTGGCCGATGAGGTCCAGCATATTGAATGTGCTCAATGCTGAGACCATCGTAGCCGGATGACCTCCTTGCTTAATATCCTTTTGTAAACCAATGTTGAATGTATATGCTGCTGGTGTTCTTTAATAAATAAATATCCTTTAAGACATGACCAACCAAAAAACTACAACCCCCTCCCCCCTTGCTGTCTCACCAAACATCAGACCCACGGGACGGCTCCACAGAAAATGCCTCATAAAAAATCGGCAATTATTTTGGAATCAGTAACACCTTCAAGGCTCACAGACTGGCCCTAATGCTCGACTTGCTAGTACACTTCCAAAAGCCACGGAAGTCATTTTTAGCATGATGTGCTTAAGGGGGAAGCGCTAAGGTAGCCCGCGAAATTAAAGTTTTCTTACGATTTTTGCAATTTGCAGCTCTGTGTCTGGGTGTATGTTGATTAAAACATGATTCACTACCGTAACAAATATGTATTTACAGAATTATAATCATTAGAATCAGTAATTCAATTCTTTAAGTTAGTATAGTCCTCAAATGTCAAGATTTCATGAAATAGTAATTCATAGGGTTACTTGGTCTTCGAGAGTTGTATTGATGACTTCTAATAATGAAAATTCTGTAAATACATATTTGTTACAGCCGCTAATCGTGTTTTAGGGCCAAAGCAGACTAGCTATGTACTTTTAACATCGGCAATCAGTGATTTTGCGATTGTAGCGATGCAGCGTTGCGTTTTGGCGACTCTCTGCGTTCCATCGCAGTATTAAAATCGCGCGTTTTAGAGATTCTGTCGATACTGCATCGCGATTTCACGACTTCCTGCGTTCGGATGCGTTATCGGAATGGCGCGTTTTAGCAACTGCTTCGATGCTGGATCGGATCGGCTGTAGTGTTGCCGATCGATAGTCGACTATCGATAGTTTTCCGATTTGCAATGGTATTGTTTACAAATGATAAATTTCAAAATGATTTCTTTCTGTATTCTTTTAAAACTGTAGCAGTAACACTGGTCAACAATTATTATAGAATCCTTCGCTTGCTCGGGATCTCTTCTTGTACAAATAACTGCATACCTTATAGAGTTATTGCAAGTCGTTCTCCCGCTGATATACTCTTCTTTAGATGTGTATCTGTTCGTCGCAAACTAGCTTCCAGATATGACAAAATCTCTTGAAATGTAGAATGTACTTCATTCCAAAATGCTCAAAAAAATTCCGTTCATCTCTTCGTAATATATGAAATAATGAATGATTCTCTCCAAAAGTAAAACGTTGACTGGTTATTGGATATAACCAATACCGCCTTCGGCGCGATTGATATTTTAGCTTTATCAATAAAGCAAGCAGCAGAGCAGCTTCATTAGAATCCACGGTAAGGGTGTATCTGCGTCAAAATCTAGTGCAGCACTTAGTCGTGTTCCGCAGATGCCAAGCCGATGCGACCGGCATCCGAATGTGTGTGGAGTGTAGCGTTCAGCCGCTGTGTCGAACTTCCGAAAAGCGACTCAATCGCTGCGTTTTTTGGCTTTTTTAAGTGTGTGGTGTGAAATATTTGGTCGCTGCATTTAGCTTCTAAAAAGCGGCTAAATCGCCGATCGCCGATGCTAAAATTAGCTTGTCTCCTGTGGCCCTTAATCAACGTACAACCTAATACTGACCTGCAAATTGCAAAACACGTAAGAAAATTTGAATTTCGCGGGCAACCCTGACTCATTCGCCTTAATGACATCTATTTTATGAATATGTATAGTCATCCAAACAGTTATTTATTTATTTATTCACTCCAAACATACAAATATCCTTACAGGCTAGACCCAATGCGATATTGTAGCACACTTAAATTAAATAGTTCCACTGCTTGTACCATACCAAATTCTAGACGTAGCTATTCTTTTAAATTCACCCAAAGCGCAACAGAATATGTCGACATCATCAGCAATGAGGTTGAGAGTGCAGAGCGCGCTCGTCAGCGGCGGTTATCTTCCTGTACAATACAAATTCCTAATTAATTCTATCGTAGCGCACCTATTTATTTATTTATTTAGGTTAGCCAACAATTGTTTACACCAAATATTTACAATTATACTTGCTTAATAGTACGTTTATAAGTGCAACAATTACTTACAGGCTAACACAACATGCACAAATAAAGGTTATCTATAATACAATGTTATAAAGCCAAAAAAGGTACTTACAAGCTAAAGCTATTCAAGATTTTTTTGGTAATTTGCAATAATAACAGCATCAAAAAACAACAACAAAAAAAATGAAGACCATTACAATTAATTAAGAAACAGATTTAAAACACATTAAGAAATTTAAAAAATATATACATATATATAAAATTAACAAATCAAAATTAAAAATAAAACTTAGTAACAAATAAAATTAAAATAAAAATTAACGTCAGAATCAAAATCAAAATTAATATTATAATCAAAATAATAATAACAAAAATCACATCCTAAATATTTCAAATACATACATAGCATTATCTTAAAATTATACATACACAATCTTAAAATAAAAAATTAACATTTGTGGTAGAATCATTGGTTGTGAGAATAGTGCTCGATAATTACTTTGCAAAATTGTCCTATGCTGTCATGGTGTATATCAGTAAGATCACTGCAACTGTTTAGGACTTTACACAGCCGTGAAATCGGCGAGTTGGCACCCAGAACTGTTCTGCGCAAGGGAGGGTACAATGGCGTGATGGGATTACGCGGATATCGGGCTGGGGCACGGAATTTTAGGAGACCCAGTAGGTTAGGGCAGTCAATTTTATTTCTAAGCAACTTATAGAGAAACAAGGTATCATTAATTTCTCTCCGAGTTGATAGCGAGCGCATTTTAAAGTAATTGAGACGGGTATTATAGGAGAGCAGCTGTTTACTTTTTCCTTTAGAAAATGCAAGGTGCCACAAAAACCGTTTTTGAACTCTTTCCAAAAGTAACTTATGTGTGGCGTAATGTGGTCGCCATACAACACTGCAGTACTCTAGGACACTTCGTACAAGGCTGTAGTACAGCATCTTTTTGGTACCAATCTGTTTAAAGCCCCTAGTGTTTCTTATTACAAACCCCAGCATTTTAGACGCTTTCTTAATAATGTTCTCGATGTGGGGGACAAAGGTCAGTTTTTTATCAAAAAGTACTCCAAGATCCTTAATTACATCCACTTCTTGTATTTTTTTATTACTTATAAAATACTCCGAGTGTATTGGATGAGATTTTCTTGAAAATGATAAATGATAACATTTATTTAAGTTAAGTTCCATTTTGTTAGTCTCACACCATTCAACAACTCTGTTCAGATCCTCTTGTAGAAGCGCGATATCACTTGGTGATTCGATTCTTCGAGAATAATTCGAGAATGATCTGCAACAATATTACATTCATTAGTGCTATTAACAAATTAAATCGTAATGAACTCAACGTTCAGTTGTACAAATTCGTGTGGACACAAATAAATTAACGGCTACAATAGAACGATTGAACGATTACTGCAATTGAAGCACGTAATAATCGCTTGCCTTTAAAAAGAAATATTTTAAAAAAAAAGGAATCGTTCATTCATCATTACATGTATAATTAGCACCAAAACTTTTTGTAATTAAGACAAGGGCCAGTGGCGTTCTGTAGTTTCTGCCCCATGAAGAAGACGTGAGTTTATGCATATGTCGCAGTAAGATGGTTATAGTCGTCATATAGTTATATCCCTAGAAATATAGCTATAAACCGTAACATAGTTATATGAATGCGGTGCATGACTGTCGGAGTGCCCTACATTTGTTACTGCCGCCAAT
Organism: Fissipunctia ypsillon; assembly: GCA_947568875.1. Taxonomy (NCBI): domain Eukaryota; kingdom Metazoa; phylum Arthropoda; class Insecta; order Lepidoptera; family Noctuidae; genus Fissipunctia; species Fissipunctia ypsillon. Next base: position 14,963,737 of record OX387660.1, on the reverse strand, counting down.
TTCGACGTAGCGCTCACTGGCCGCTGCCGCGGCACCGCTCGCTTCGCTCGCTCGGCTCGCGCGTAGTTGGTCGCAGTTCTAACCTAACCTATTATTTGGTCGGAGTGCCCTAATAGTTATATTACTAGATCTAGCTCGTATCATAGTTATATTCCTAGTAAGATAGTTATAAACCGCTTACATTTAACTATATTACTAGTTTAAATCTATATCCCTAGGGATTATTTAAACACTGAAATGGTAATCACTATTGACTAAATTAAAACACACACAAATACACACAAACACACCCCAACACACACAAACACTCACTCTCTCACAACACTCTTATTACACTTACACTACACTTTTACACTACACGCACACACACTTAACATAAATACCCCTTGATTGTTTGTATAACATGCACATAACTATTTCCGTAAGTTAAATTTACCTATTAACTATGTGCCTACTTATCTATACTTATCCTGTTTATCTTAATAAACGACAGCTTGTACAAACCTTGTGATGAAAGAGGCTGGACCTCACGACACAGGGTATCCTAGTGTGGGGTCCAGTGTTACTTGTAACCAGAACGTAAAGCTTTTTGAGATTAAATAAATTATTATTATAAATCGTTTATTTACTTCCTTTCTTATCTATTTACATTTTTCAATATTTCTAATAAAAATGTATACAAAAAAAACATTTAAAAATATAAAAAAATAGAGGTCCGCCGGTATCGGGAGCAGGGTCCAAGCTTCCGGTGGTTAGGGCTGCAGAGACAGGAACCTCCTCACAATACGAGCCTTATCAAGGAGTACTGCCTTCTGCGTCAGGCTCTTGATCCAACCGCCTAACGACAGCCTCGAGAGATGTTAGTCGAGGCTTTCGGCCATCAGGCCATTGGCTGTGTGTGTTATTATATTTATTATAAATAAATTATTATTATTTCCTTTATTTTTATAAATCGTTTATTTACTTCCTTTCTTATCTATTTACATTTTTAAATATTTCTAATAAAAATAAATACAAAAAAAAAACATTTTAAAATATAAAAAAATAGAGGTCAGCCGGTACCTATCGGGAGCAAGGTCCAAGCTTCCGGTGGTTAGGGCTGCAGAGACAGGAACCTCCTCACAATACGAGCCGTATCGAGGAGTACTGCCTTCTGAGTCAGGCTCTTGATCCAACCGCCTAACGACAGCCTCGAGTGATGTTATGCTGTGTGTGTGTTATTATATTTATTATAAATTATTATAGTATGTATGTAAGTTCCAGTGCAAACAAATTTAATATTAGAAGAACATAAAATAATTCTGTCCTTATTACAGGGAAGACCATGGATTGGAACAGCTACCATACGTTGGATACGATCTATGCTTTTTTGGATAGCTTGCAGGCTGAATATCCGTATTTGTGCTCAGTTCATGTAATCGGGAAATCAGTGGAAGGAAGGGATTTGAAGGTTATTATTAATCTATACAAATAAAATTGATGTGGCTGTTTACAATATCAAAATAACAACTTTTTACTAAATGCATAGGAAAGTATAAACGGTTCTTTTAACAAAAAAAATCAATTTTTAACATTTTTGTCTGTCTGTTTGTTTCGGCTAATCTCCGAAACAGCTAGACCAATTTTGACGGGACTTTCACTGGCAGATAGCTGATGTTACGGCGGATAATTTAGGTTACTTTTATTTTAGAAAAATAATTAGGATTCCGCGCAAAAAAATTAAAACCCATGAAATTATGAACAAAAAGTCGGATTTGAAAAATTCTTTTTGCATTTGGTAGCCCAATTCTCGAAGATAGTTATAGGCTATTTAACATCACGCTATGATGAGCAGAAAGAAAAAAGTCAGAAAGAACACTAAGCGAAAACGAAGTAATAGCGTGGGCGGGCGATTCAATGCAACGGTTGGCGACGGGTCGGGGTACGAGGGAGTTTTATTAAAATGTGGCTGTTATTTTATTATATTATGTATCTTACAACATCCACGCGAACAAAGTCGCGGGCACAGCTAGTGTTATAATAAACTGTTTCATTACCAGCATTTCATTGACCTAGAAATAATGGAATCCACCAGATAAGGGCAGGTAAGATTGGTCGTTGTAGGGAGGCCTTTGTTCAAAAACTGTTTCATTACACAAATGTGTATTTTATAAGTTGCATCTGCTCATATTGTTTAGCAAAGGTTGCGTATTATGTCGATCGTTTAACAAGATGAGACAATATCGTGATTATATCCAGAGGCCAATGTCAGCGATAACGATGCACTTGGTGTAACACCATAATTTTCGCTGCTCCTATATTTTATGTTCTAATAAAGGGTTTGGTTTCCGCACTCAGTCCTTCAGGTGGAAAACTATGCGTGGGCCTTGGCAGTCGTCGGTGTTTATTCCAACCAGCCCACCTCCCTCCAGAGGTTTACACGTCTCCTGGACTGTTCAGAACATCTGTGAAAGATCTGGGTGCCCTGAGGGTTTCTGTTCTAATCAGGGTAACGCCTGTGCATTCAAAGGGTACATGCGCAATGGTTTCCGCAGCCTCAATGCAAGCTCTGCAAATAGGACTGTCCGTTATGCCTATTGTGTGGAAGTGTTTATTTACCTTTAACTAGACGTGCAACGACTACAATAGTGTCATTAAATGTTTCCCTTGTTTCAGATGCTAAAAATTTCTAACGGTGAAAAGGCAAATCCCGGAGTTTGGTTGGACGGGGCCATCCACCCGCGCGAATGGATCAGCCCGGCCGTGGTCACATACCTAGCAAACAGGATCGTCAGGTCATTCAATGAAATGCCGGAAAGTGTCACCAACAAAGACTGGTGAGGAAACATCTGTTTTTTCTTCCGACTCTATTTTCATTATAGCTTTTTACTTAATTAAGTCGTTTCTTAGAAAGTAAAGCAGAAAATATAAAATTGTCAAATTGTCGCCTGTCGGTCTTATTAAATAGGCCCCTAATATCTGGCCTCAGGTATCGCCTGCATTGTCTACAGCAGATCATAACTTAATTATAATTATCGTTTTCCTAATTATGACGGTATGAAATTGAGTTTAATAGAAACTGATCAATAATAGTCGTTCTTCTTGTAATATTTCGAGATTCTATTTGCCGTAAAGACTGACATTTGTAACGACGGAAACGAACAGCTTTAACTGACGAAAGATTTTTAATACTCGCTTGCTTTTAGTAAAATGAATTAACAAATAAATTAATACATTTTTATTTTCTAGGTTCATTCTTCCAGTAATGAATCCAGATGGGTACGTGTACACTCACACGCATGACAGAATGTGGCGGAAAAACCGAGCGCACTACGGAGGTCTCGTGGGCGTAGACCTTAACAGAAATTTTAGGTAAGTAGGTGAAAAATGGTTAAACTTCTATTTCATTCAAAAATATAGTAGAGAGCTAGAAGGATCTTTCGGCGCATAAATGACATTGACTGGGGGCGATGTTGGTGAACATTATTGAAAAATTGTCGAAATTGTATAGAAAAACCGGCTAAGTGCGTGTCGGACCACGCACAATGAAGGGTTTCGTAGTTGAGATGAATTTATCCCAAGAACAAACTTACCTAACTTTGTAGTTGAAAAAATATTCTCCCATAGACCTACATCAATAATTATTCGTCACGGTCCATTCTCCAACTGAAAATGTAAGTTTGTAACATATGTGATAAAACTGCAAATTAATGATTTCCGGAGGGTAAAAATTCACGTTAATAGTCTAAGCAATGAAATTAAAAGGAAAACTATCACAACTAAAGGTGAATTCGACCAAACTTTTATACGTAGTATAAATCTAATCCAGCGAATATTTTTTTAATTTTTGACAGATTTTCCATACAAAAACAATAAATCGTTAAAAACTATCAGACGTCATTTTTATTCCGCGGGTAAAAGATATCTTTGACTTTGGTGAAATCAGCCCTTAGTAGTTAACGAGTAATAGTCGACCAACTTACATTTGCAGTTGATATGTACGAGAGAACATGTTTTTCAACTACTATGTTAAGTTTGTTCTTGGGATAAACTTATCCCAACTACGGAACCCTTCATTGTGCGTGGTCCGACACGCACTTGGCCGGTTTTTTTTACTTTTGAGGTAAGGAACACTAAAAACAAGATGGCAGCGTTAGTTTCGAGTTTGACCACTATACAGTACGCTAGCGTGAACACGACACATCGAACCATCGAACGTTACAGGTACATATGAGCGACAGAAATGACAATAAAGTCAAGCTTTATTTCTGTTTCTCGCCATAATTCTGCTGGGTACTGTAGACACATCCAAAGTGGGGACACGGGGTCAATATTAGGCTCCTTGTTAAAACAAGCTTATCCCATTTTTCTAGACACACTACCTAATTAACAAAAGGTTCTGCAAATCTGATCTATAAAAAAAAATATTTAAATTTTTTTTTAGTTATGGTTTTGGTGAAAAAGGAGAAGAAGGCTCATCAGATGATCCTGGTAGCGTATTCTACAGAGGACCGAAAGCCTTTTCTGAACCAGAGACCGCTGCAGTCAAGGCAGGTGACACAATTCATTCAATTGTATAACGTAGAAATCCTTAAAAACCACAACTTTCCATAACATCAATGAATGATTGAATGAATGATACATTACACGTAATACGTTAGCCTGTATAAAGTCTTCGACTTTGTCTATGTCACCTCTCAAGAGCAAACCTATCTCAAATTAAAAGAAAAGCCTACTTGAGAGTTTCTGAAGCTCTGATAAAATGAAGACCATTCCGCTGTGGTGCCACCATCCATTGTATAAAAAATTCCTACAAGTAAGCATTGTGTTTAAGAACGATATATTTTCAAAATACTAGACATCGTATAATGCGGAAAAACCAATAGCCTATACCTATAGGTAACATAACATAACATCACGCCTATAATCCCCGAAGGGTTAGGCAGCTAAGGGGTCCGCGAAACGAACAATTGCGATTGATCAATTGCCATCAATTCCTATTGTAGCAATATTGACAATCGCTTCAATTGCACTTGGTAGACGGTCAATTTGCGCATCAATGTGTATCAATCGCGTAAAAATTTGATTGATCGTTTCGGGGACCCATAACAATGAGTGAAAAAGGTAAAAAAAAATACTTCAATTTCTAGAAGAGGCATCGCGTTTTTAAATTATTCATGGTGTTGATTGTCTACCTCTTGTTATGGCGTGGGTTGTCCCCTTTTGATAACGAGAATCGGCTGGATAGGGACAGCACAGGACTGGTCGTTGTAGCGTTTCTTTCCAGCAGTAGACTTCTTTTGACTGAGATAATGATGATGATTTATTTCACTGCCACTGCTCTCAAAACGGTGAAGGAAAACATCTTGAAGAAACCGGCATGTCCTAGAACCGAAAATTCGAAGACATGTGACATCTACCAACCCGCACTGGGCCGGCGTGATGGATTACAGCACACTCCGGGATCTCACAGAGAGGAGGCCTGTCTCCCAGCAGTGGGAACGTTATAGGCTGAAGTATGTATGTAATGATGGTGATGGCGATATCTGAAATCCATGCTATGTATGATAGATGTTCAATTATTTTTTATATTTTTGATTCCTGTAACACAGACACCACCTAACTCAGAAGCCAGTGCTTCTATTTAAAAAAGTAATATCTCCTTTATGTCAATAGAAACATTTGTTTTTCAGAGCGTGATATTAGGTGCGCCGAACAAGTTCAAGGCATTCCTGTCGTTCCACAGCTACGGCGAGGTCATCATCTTCCCCTGGGGCTACACCAGTGATTCCTGCCCCGACTACGTAGATCTGCTGGAAGGTGGAACTGCCATGGCTAAGGTAAGGAAACTGGGGTAGATAGACAGAAATGTACGCTCTAAGCGTTGACTGATATTTAGAATTATTGTTCTTCATTTGCACCATCTAGCACTTAAGTATGTCTTGCTAGATGTAGGTGTAGAATGACGAATGAAATAGAACGAAAACCCTTTGTTTTTCTATTTCATTATCTGCCTACATTATGTGATCATTTCTGTAAGCTAAAATTCTAAACACCCTCAAAAAAATGTTACGAAAAATCTTGATCTCTATACATTCCTGCTAAAATTCATCATAATGACGCGCTGAACATAATAATATATTAATGCATAGAGTCATCTTTGCTTCAGGCCATCTACGGCATGAGCGGTCATACGTACAAAGTAGGCAGTACAAAAGACCTTATGTACTACGCCGCTGGTACCAGCATAGACTGGAGCTACGGACTCACCAAGATCCCATACTCCTACATGATCGAACTCCGAAGCAAAAGACACAGGTTTTTACTACCCAAAGAAGAAATCATTACCACTGCCACAGAAATAGAAAAAGGAGTGTTCAGACTAATGGCCTTCGTAGACCAGCGATGTACGGGAACCCAGACTTGTCCTTGTCCAAAATAAATCATCACAAGAAGGGACTTAGCTAAATCAGTTTATATTCGAATTTAAATTATGTTAAGAATACCTTACCCTGACAGTATTATTACACCATTCAGTTACAGTTTACAACGTATTTCTAAGTTGTTCGCTCAATATACACTATTTAATGACAACATGTTTTTGACATTTAGTTCCTTAGACCTAGTTTCACCAAACTGTTCATAATCAGACATTAGTAAATATCATTCACTCTTATATCGGTCAGTTGTGAAAGCAACCAAAATAAAAAGTCGCGATGTCACATGTCAATGTTCACTGACAATGCATCACTTTAGCTAATAGCCGTATAGACTTGCGTATTTCATTTCGATTATTTTGACAACTAACTAAACGGTTAGTAAGCTAACGGACCTCTAGGGCAGCAATTAAATGTAACGGCTGATTAAGACAGTTTAGCGCTTGGTAAAACACTCGCTACTCTTAATGTCCCGTTAACATTTTAACAGAAGATTAAACTAACATGGTATGGTGAAACTAGGTCTTAAAATACTTTCGCATAATTAGTTCATCCTCAAAAACACTTATGACGAACAAAATTCTTTTATAGCATGGTGTGTCAGTGGTCTTTCTGATTTTCAGGTCAGCGTGCAAAAAATACAAAGCGTATAAAGTCTAGCAGTGGCGCAGATACAATTATCATTAGAGGGAAGGCGAAGAAAAAATGATTTAGTTCTCATAAACTCAGAAAAAAAACTGTAGGTGTTGTTTGTCTTATGTTACTGGAATTAAATATAATCATGTAATGTGATGTAATACACAGTTACACATACAGATGTACCATATTATTTGGCAATAGTAGACACTAAGAAGAGTGGTTGTTCCGAAGTGAAGCCGATTGGAATCGGGTTGTGTAAACGCCCCTGAAGTCTAGCAACTTTACTAACACAATATAAGCCACTTAGATTATTTAGGGATTTAAACAAAAGTTCAAACCACGTTTGAATAATCTAGACTGGCACAATAGGCCGCAAAATTGTAACTTTCCAGCCACTCTTTCAAAACAATGAAACTTATGACATAAGTCGTGCGATTTACAAAGCTTGTAGCGCATTAAAAATAAATATTTGATATACAGGAATTAATGAAAAGCTCAGTAGGTAAATACACGGCGATAAAACATTTCATTTCCATACATTGATAATGCCTGGACGCAATGACCTGTGCCAAATAGCTCGCGCTGTGGTCGCCGCTATAATGGACACAATCCAAAACTTTTTACTCATGCCGCTTTATAAAATATTTATTTTTGTGGGTATGGTTTTCATTAATTATAAAAAACTGTTTTTAGACGCATTGGTATGGAGTTCTGATACGAGGTTTGAATGCAGTTTCATACATTGTTAACATGCAAAAAAACCGACCAAGTGCGGGTTGGGATGAATTTATCCCAAGGACAAACTTAACATTATAGTTGAAAAACATCTTCTCCCATACATTCTAACTGCAAATGTAAGTTTGTACGCACAATATTGGGAGATTTACCTTTTAAGACCATAGTCATTTTATAGGTTTTTCTGTAATCTATAAGTATTGAACTATTTTCTATATTTGTTTTTTAAATCTACGCTCACTAGTTTCGGAGATAATGGGGGGAAATGATAAATTTTCATCTATTCTCTTAAATAACTTAAAACTATTTATTTTAAAATTAAATTCTTGAGACATAGTAAGCCCTATAATTTGATCTGTCACACGGTACAGTGTGCAAAACTTTTTTTTTTAATTTTCATAATGGTCTCCTAAAAATGTCCCCAAATTCAAAATTCGTGTCCGTGTCCGTGTTTGGGTCACAGAAATTGATAATATGTGTGCCAAATTTCAACTTAGTCGGTTCATTAGATTCGTTGTGCCAGACGGACAGACAGACAGACAAAAACAAAAGTGATCCTATAAGGGTTCTGTTTTTTCATTCGGACATACGGAAACCTTAAAAATATCGTAAATTCGTCACAATGCCGGCTGGCGATATTAATCGAAGCTTAGATTAGTATTGTAATAGCCACTGTACCATTAATATCAACTAATAAAACACCTCTATTTAAAAATTTCGATAACTTTATTTACAGATTTTTGCATTATCTTATAATACAGTCAACAATTCATTAAACGTTACGATTTGAAATTCACATTCAGTTATCTAACGTAAAAACACCTATTTGATTGACATTAACACTATTTTACCGTATCCTTAACACGAGCACAATCTTCTGAAGTGTCTAATGTCTCGGGACGGGAATGTCGAACGTGATTGTATAAAGTTAAAACTGTCCACTACACGTATTATCATAAACTTCTTCTAAAGCTCATGAGGGCTCCCACTCAACAACACTTGAATTTAAAATCAAATAAGCGTACTGCGTAACCCAACAGCGCTAGGCCTCATGAAGAGATTCACGTCTGTCTCATTCAGGTCTGTCTAGGCATATATTTTTCGCCCATGGTCCTTGTTGGAGTGATGAAGCCCAGACACGACTTGAGAGCTCCAATAGACTGACAAAAAAAGGTTCACAAAAGAGATTTACAAAAGGCTGAAACGACAACCTATCTACATAGACTAACTGTCGTTTCAGCCAGTCTGTCTGGACTTCACACACTTCGACATCAAAGAAGACCATGATGCTCTTTGAACAACTGAAACAAAAAAGTATGTTCTGCTCATCCATAATCTTACATATTAGTGGACAGTAAGGAATTTCCTGTAATTGTCTCTAACACGACACTAATACGGACGCCACACATCAACTGGCCGTCTTTCCGACGTGATCAGCGACTTGCTTCGAGTCCTCATCCCTTGTTCTGACCACTCTGGGGACGCAGGACGTTTCTTTCCAGTTCCTGATGCTGTCGAACTTTCCTCCTCTCTTTCTGGACTTGAATTGTTGGAATCTTCTTGAGGGGGCGGCGGTCTGAGCCACCAGTCGTAGCCTCCGTAAAGTTGGGAGTATAACCACGCTGGTGGCGTTGGAAGTAGAGGAGAATTGAGGAATAATTGAGCTGCTAGTGCACTATGGAAGAGGGTTGAAGGTGCTGGCAATGGCTGCATCGGTTTCCTCGACCTGGTGACTGATGTGAAGGCCCCTGGACGGTCGTCTGGTGGCGGGGAGCTGGATGCCGTCACGGAGATGTCGTCATCTTGCGGTGAGCTTGGACGCGAGTTTGCCGGACTCGTCGTACTATGCGCATGCATCGTTATTGGATTGTCTGACGTTATATCTGTAAAGAAAAATAGCTCTTTGGTCTAGGGAACAATTAACAGAATCCTTTGTAGACTTTTGCTGTTTTACTGTAAGTGTATTTACCAGTCTCATGCGGCGGCGGAGGTACATGTTGAGGTTGCGCGTGCGGCGGTAAGACGTGCGGTGTGAAGTGCGCGGGGGTGGGCAGCAAAGGAGGTGGGTAGTGCCGCGCAAGCGCACCCCACTCGCCACCAGGTAGACCTGCCAACTGATGCGCTATACCTGGACAAATTGAGAGGATATTCAGACCATTGTTGCGTTAATGGGCTTATTGAGGTTTTCGTGTAGTACGATCTTATAAGGTTTGTCAATGTTAACTCAGTATTTCCTACCTAAATTCGTTCTGTTTTAAGGGTCTTGCCGACTGTAATATATAAGTACCTACACAATGTTTTAGGAAAACCGTTAATAAGATAGAAGCGTGTGCCGCTGAACAAGTTCAAAGTAACTGTTGTAGAAATCTGAACGCCAAACAGAGCCTCACCACCTAGTTTCCACCCTACAACTGCTCAAAATTCAATCAACAAAACAATGGCTTTAAGAGTTATCGCGTGAAACGCTCCACTAACGCTAACGCGCTACTTAACGCACTCATCAGAATATTTAAATAATGAGTGGAACTCCCCCCTCGCGGCTTGTACACTTCGCGCCTTATCTCCATAGACACTCGTCAATTGTTCTAGAGTTTGATTGTTCGTATAGTGGAATCTGAGCTTAAAGTTTGTTGTTTGAAATGCAATTTAAAAACGTATGTTCAGAAGTGTCTTTATTTGTTTTAAAATGAAGACTTCTTTAATTAGATCCGGTGTTTCCAAAATAAAGTGTGTGTGTTCATTTGTTTAAAGATGAAGACTGCGTGTCTTCGTTTTTGAAGCTGGTGTTTTCAAGACTAGGTACTTCTCAAAAGAAACACCGTAACAAATTCAATACTTGGGAAAATTGGTCAGTGAGCATTTAATGCCCTTTACAACTAAACATAGGCTTTTTTCCAGTTTTTCTCAAGTTGCTCTACACTTTGATCTCCACAAAACAATAACGTGTAAATAAAACAAATAAGCTATTATCACAACAATCACAATCATACAAATAGGAAATGTGTTTTGGCGTCATAATTTTCAGTTGACATTTTTAAGCGCATAAATTAACAAAGTTTGCCGGCGCCGCGACCCCGTATATTCGGCTTAACCCTTTAGCACCCACCTTGGGTAATTCCCACCCCGAGCCAACCCAACCCTTTCAGCAATAGAATAAATTACAGGCCGTTTTATGTCGCAGATACCGACGGTACGAAAATGTAAAACACATTATTTTGAATCCGACCGCTTAGCCTTTATAGGTGTAGTGCTTTATGAGTTCGTTGCAATTAGACAAGAGCTGCTTTTTAGGATTAAGCCGGGCTTAATCTTGGCTCCAAGCGCCTCACGGCTTTTACGATAATGATTTGAGATATTGAATCGCCGGCGACGGGTTAAATAGACTTATCTACTGATTATTTCATCGTAAAGCTGATTGAAACATGATTTTTATTGTCTTTTATTGAAATAATCCCGATATTAATTTCGTAATTACTCATATTTGGGTTTTTACTATTAAATATATTGTTATAAAGCCTATTAAACCTTTAAGTGCAGTCCATCAGTGAGCAATATAAAGAGTATTTAATAGATGCAGTAAGTGGACGTTATGCGAGCAGCTCGGTGCTTGGTATTCAAAGCTTTCTTCCAGCTAAGACGGATGCTCTTAGCTCAGACAATATCCGCATCGCTCCGAGCAAAAAATAAAACTGAAGCTCAAGATTACTCGCTCGCTCGCGAACCCGGATTATTCTTCATGGATTCGAGAAGAGAGAATAGATAAGCTATTTTTAAACTATGAATCTTATTTTATTGAAGAATTACGCTGTGGATAAGCACATATTATGGAATTGTTCCTAATCATGGTAATTGACCTCGTAGGTAGGCAAAAATATATGGAGCAGCAAATTTTGTTTTTTAATAACAAACGAAAAATTTTAACGTAGCGGGGTTCAGAATCATGTACTGAATGCGTGGTTTTAATTAATGTGATAACCTAATCGCCACCCTGTATAATACATTAATAGGTATTAAACTTACTTGTACATTTAATAAAAACATCTCTTTATTTATGAGACTTTAACATAACTGGCGAAATGCTGGTGTACTATAGGTAGGTACACCTCTGCCCAACCCTTCGGGGAAACAAGGTGTGATGGTATGTTTTATCTCTAAAAACCGTGCGAAGCATGGGCGTGTCGCTAGTTTTTTTTTTATAAAGTAAAAACTTAAAAAGCTTATTTCTGAAAATTTTCTTGAAAAGAGGCTCAACTGAATTATATGCCTGTCAATAACTTACTTTTGAAAACTATAAAGCTTTTGGTTCTCGACTAAACTAAGGTTTATGACGTGAAAAATGGCAAGGCTTGTTTCATTATGTATTCGCTGTTGAAAGATTCAAAGGGCAGCACTAGACGATTTGCATTCGTTAATAAATGTTGGAATTCTTTGTTGTGTGCACGATGCGTAATCGCTGTATACCACGACTTAGCAGTATTGACCCGTGAAGACGATATTTATTTTATTTTTTTATTTGAGATAGGTTTGTTTGACCCTAGTCTAGGTCAGAGATGACAGAGACAAAGTCGACGATGGAGCGAGCTTACCCAGAAGACGCCTGGTCACTCTCACTTTGAAGAGATCGGGGTTGTATGCGTTCGGAAACACAGACGCAGGCAGAGAGATTTGGATATTGTATCGTTTTTTTTTTTGTTAGCTCATAATGCAGTCTGCCCTATACAAAACAGTTTATCAATACTTCACAGAATGCCTGCTTTACTGTCAATGCTGGCGGCGGCGCGCGGCGGTGTCCTCAACTTTTTAGTTTTCATAGAGCTATAGTCAGACTTAGACTATAGGTCTGCGCACGGCTTTAATGACTACAAGAAAACTTTTAGAATTAAAGGTACTTATTACCAGTGATAGGAATAGGTAGTGCTAATTTGCCTTAACTTCGAGGAAGGAAGTAACATGGAGTAGATAATACCTCCTCTAAAATACCGGAATAATTTTAATGACGTTTAAATCCCGGGATTTTATTTAAAGATAGATAGAATACTCTTTACTATGTACACCATAAAAATTACAGATATAAATGTGTGTGTGTGTAACCCTAAAAATGATATGATTTTTCAAATCATTATCGCGTACGTTTCTCTTGTCAATTTGTAACTACAAATAAAGTCCGATAAATAATTCGTGGTTTTTAAATCCCGGGATTTAAACGTCATTAAAATTATTCCGGGATTTTAGAGGAGGTATTATCCACTCTATGTTACTTCCTTCCTCGAAGTTTAGGCAAATTAGCACTACCTATTCCTATCACTGCTTATTACAAAGAGATCGGAATAGGTAGAATATATTTACCTACCTCAACTTCGAGGGAGTAAGTAACATAGAGTGGATAATATCTCCTCTAAAAACCCGGAATTTAAAAATCACGAATTATTTATTGGACTTTATATATAGTTAAAAATTGATTTGAAGTATTTTTCAACTGATGAAGGTACTTTTTTATTTTTCGATTTTTTACAAAAAGTTTCCTTGTATCAACTTCAAAACGAATCTAGACAGTACCTACGCCGTTTATGTTTATAATATGTTTGCTTTATAAAAACAATTATTCTTTAATATGTCGGTACGTCAACTCAGACGAATTAGGTCTACTGGTGGATTGAAAAGGAAATAGCTAGTACAGTGGAATCCGTATATCATGACTCCGCCTTTATTGTCCAACCGCGTATTATGAAGTAATTGTAGTGCGAAGTTTGATTTTCGTATAATATTCTTTATGCCAAAGTTCGGATACAATGACTTCGCTTATAGTGACATGTCGCTTATTATGACGTGTTTTTAAGAAATAGGTAGAAATAAGCGACACGTCACACTAAGAAAAAAGAAAAAAAATATTTATGTATGTACCTACTTATTACAATTTGTATTATATCTTTTTAATATTATGTTTGTTTTGTGTCAGCTCATATTTCTTTTTTTATTAATGTTAATATTTTATATTAATACATACACTTTGTAGTTTAGCTCTTCATTAAACTAAATACCTAACAAAAATAGGAAGTTGTTTATTTTTCTAAGACAATGATTTGTATGATGTCCGTTTAGTATGACGTGTTTGTCCACTTCCCTTCGATGACATTATAAGCGGATTCTACTGTACTTAAATTAAACTTATAATATCAACAAGTGAAAAACCTATAGCATACGTTACTGACTTCCTAAACAAAATAAAGTATCAAAACTGTCAGCGCGCGGTAGTAGTGGATTGGCCGCACCCGAAGACGTGCCAGTCCGCTACATTGCCCCGGACGAAGGGGTTTTTTCTTCGACTTTGAAAAATCGCACCGCGCCGCGAGAGGGTTGAACCCAAACATTTTAATGCCATTTGCTAGATTGCGTCTTGCATTTTTCCTGCCTCCGATACTACAGCGCTAATCCGCGAAGACGACCGGGATTACACGGATAAAAGTATTTACGTTTTTAGTGTGATTCCAATGTGCCGGGATTAGGAGGGAATTTTTTAACGACTCTTTGAGACCCTCGGTGATTAGAGAAAGGGTTGGAAGCACTTTCCAGTAATTATTTTACATTTCTTCGAACATCATTTATCGAACACTTAGTTGAGCGACTTCCCTTCTTCTTTTGTGTTGGAACAACTTCTATTCAAATGACTTTTTCATTGAGGACAATATTGCCTTTGTAAGCTTATGGTGTAAAGTAGATTATCTTCTCTCTTTATCTTTATGATCCACTTATATTGATAACTTTGTGAGATTACTGTGTGATGCAGGAGTGTTGATATTTAATTATTTCTCCCTGAAACTAACAACTTAAATTAATTTTCGCGTACGTTTCTCTTGTCACGATGTCTGTCCCGAGTTTCACTATTTTGATTGTCGGGAGTGGATAACTAAAACATACTTGTTAAGACTTCTGAAAATGCTTTATTCATGTAGACGTAGTTCTCTGTTTAGTTATTTATTAGAGTTATTTGATTTTTAAGACACAATTATAAGACATGCGCTATAACTTTTATTGATATATCACCCCTTATTTTGGTCTTACAACCTATGTCCAGCAGTGATCGACTAGGTTTAAGCTGATCATGATAATTTTGGTCACTGCAGTAGCAATGATTATGATTAATATAATCGGAGGAGATGATTAATATGTTAGTAAAAGTGTTAGAATTAATCAGCTTGGATTGTTTAGTTGGTTAGTTACATGAAAGCGGTTCATAATTATCTTACTTGAAATATAACTATGATACGGGCATCAACATAAAGAAGTAACTAAGATTCTAGTAACAATATAATTTAAAAGAGTGTCCACAGAGTTTCTTATCCGTTCTTCTCCATAAGTACCTACTACGATTTGGAATGGACAACTAGTTTCATATTTCTGATTGACCGACTCCTTGACAATTCAAAAGTGCCTGTAAATGGTCTAATTGAAATAAATGCTTTGATATTGAGTCTGAGTTTGGGCATGATCTACTAATATAGCTATTAGAGCACTCCAACCAAATAGATTAGGTTAGGTTAGAACTGTGACCAACTACGCGCGAGCCGAGCGAGCGAAGCGAGCGGTGCTGCGGCAGCGGCCGGCGAGCGCTACGTCTTAATTGGTCGCAGTAACAAAATCACTCCGCCAGTTATGAACCGCTTTCATATAACTATATTACGATATATAAATAGCTATATCTCTAGGAATATAACTCTATATATGACGGCTACAACCATCTTACTGCGACATATACATATAATACGTTCTTTTAAGCACATAAAAGTATGAAAATGATTTAACGGCTCCAATAAATTATGAGGATTATGGATTGTATTAGATTATTGCCCTTGTATCTTCTCTTGACTATCTAACCAAATGGTTAATACGCGCTCCTGCTAATGACCGAGGAGGAGGAATGTACCTCGCAAAGAATTACAAGTAAAGTGGTATAATCCATAACCCTGTCTTGAACCAGCTTGCTCCACATCGTAACTTATGACACCATAAGCTTCTAGTTAGTGCTAAGGGCTGACGTCACAGGCCGGAGTTAGCAAGACGGATGCCCTCCGTACATCATAAGGTTAATAAGAGGCCTCGTGAACTAACGACGACGCTTTGTCAACGCGCCTTAACCCGCCGCCGCCATCTTGGCCGCCATGTTGGATTTCAATCTGCTTAGCGTTTAATGAATTTGCGTCTATTGATTTTGTTTAACCCCTTTTTGTTTTGCTTAATTAACCTTTCAGTGTAGGAAAGTAGCTGTGACAAGGGAGTTAACGGGTAAAGGTTAGGATCTGATAGATACGATTAATTAACTATTCTTCTGTAACTTTGTCCCTTGTTTTGTGTGTTTAGTTTTGTATAACTTTTATACCTTTCCACAACATGGTAAACAACTCTATAAATAATTAAATACATATCCACCAATCACCCTAAAAAGACTCATCATGAATTTATAACAACCGCGCTGCTGTAAATGTTGAGTAACACGTCACGGCAATAAAAATGACGTCACATTTGGAGTTAATCGCGCGGGAGTCGTCATCATACGAATCCATTTGAAGCCGTTTAAAATGTACAGTGAAAGCGCGAATCACGTCATACAAAAGGCTGTATGAGGTGGGTGGGACATTTAAAATTTACAAATGCGTAATTATGCACCCGCATTGTCGCGAGCACTGAAGGGTTATGTGGCCCCCGTTTCTTCCCCCCGGCCCCCACAATCCCGGGCTTCCGGGCCTAATGCTATATTTAATTTTCTCTAAGACTCCCTCATTAATAATGCGAAGGCTGCGACTTTAAGTGGCGCTCACACGGCGACGTGAGATACACAGATGTACGAAAATGGATTGCAACTGGATGTCTAGACCAATTAGGAGTGTCAACTCGTGATGAGCTGGTTTTGCCTTTTGGGCTTTGATTTTACTATTTTTGGATTCATAAAAGTCAATATTTTTTGGTTGTTACGGTCGCATACCAATCTTACACCTGTTTTTAGGACTTGAGTGAGTGTTACGTGTCGTAATTTAACATCCAGTATTGCAACTACCACCTCACAGACCATCTCCAGCCAAGATGTCACATCCATGCTTTAATGTTCGTGTAACAAATTCGCGTGTATAAGAGAAACGCGCGAACGTGAGTGTAGATAATTTATCATGATTTCACAAGGGTTATTGGTGCCGGTAAGAGGGCAGTGGAGACTTGCCTTCAGAACAGCCGCGAAGCGAGGAATTTACATATTGAAGTGCTTGCTAAATTGTTTCTAAAGAGAAACAAAGACGTGAAGAGATGGACGAAGACGACGTTGAAGTAAGCTTGTTATGTGCTTGTGCGTATGGTTGGGTTAATGAGAAACTGGAGAGAGTTGCTGTCCCTGTCCCATATAAAGTTTGTCAGGTTTGGCTAGGGATCTATAGAAATAATCAATCTTTCAGACGTTTCAGGAGATTATAATAACAAAATATACCCTTATGTATACTCGTCTAGCTTATAATCAGTAGGTAACTGAAACACAGGCAGACCGAAAACCGAGAACTTATCAGTAAAAATACCACTTTTGGCAAATTAACTAGCTTAGATGCCTAAAATATTAATTGATTCTCGTTTTGTTAACAGTGTCTACAGCAGCCAAATTCCCCCCAACTTAAAAACAAGCTCGATCCAACACACAACTCCACGATCACGAATCAACCAATTCAACCTCATTACAGATTCGATATAAAATCCTAAGTAAATTAGCATGTATTAATTCCGGTGTCTTGGCACGCTCGGTGTCGCCGACGGTACCCGTGCTGAGTAATTGAGTTACAGCCCTTTGACACCCGACGTAACGAGGTTTGCGACGACACTTGCGTACTACGAGAGAACGACAAGCGCGTACTACGGCAGCGTAGTACGCGAGTGATAAAGGTAGCTTGAGAGGTAACGTAAGTTAGACGGTAATCTTTTGTTGTGCTGTTGAGAGGTGGAAAACAAAGGTGCTATAAGGAAAATAGTTCGTTTAACCTATTCACATTTCAGCTGAGTTTAAAGTGCTGTTACTGAACTAAAGAGTTTATCTAGGAGTTTTTGAAGAGTAACATAACAATAAATCTGCAAAAATATATTACGAATCTTTTTATTTCGGCTCTTTTTAATAATGCGGCACACAATTACATCGGTGTTTATTAGGTGCAAGTGAAGGGAGCGGGCGCCTAGCGACGACACCCTGCCGAGCGGGCGTCGCGACGCGTCGCACAATGTTGGGGAAATCTCATTCACCTGCCATATTTCTTACGGGAGGAAGAAATTTTCGGCGTCACTGTTTTCAATTTTGAGACATTTTTGGGGTGTGTAAGTTTACAAGATATATCTTGCAGTTGCGAAGCCCATATCATGCCCATTTTTTTTATTTTTTTTATTGAGGAATGATGGAAAGCGATGGATGAGGTCTATGATGGAACGAGCATGCCCAGAAGATGCCTTTAAACTTAAATAAACTAAGCTAGTATAAATTAAGTAGGTGCACATTTCTCTCAAGACTTTTCGCCTTCAGGGAATGGTACTTATCTATTTATTTCAGTAGAGGTCTAAACTATTTTAGTTTATCAAAATTAGTTCCTAAAATCATGTGAAACCATCAAAAAACCAAAACGTTAACCACCGCGAAAAAAATAGGACCATTTACGTTGAAGTTAACTTTCTAACACCTCCATAAAATAACCTCTCAACGCGTCACTAACAAAGTTAAGAAACTTCATAATTGTTAATGTTTCTTGAATATTAAAACACAGTTCGTGTACTCGCAGGTGTCAAACTTAGGCCCCTCAAATTGATAATTAATTGTCACGCAAAACTTCTGGACCGAATTAAATCCCCTTTTGAGGCGCAGACGAGGAGTGACAACGGTCCCGGCTGACAATTTAATATCTTTCGGATAGAAACATCGTGCCGAGTGGGGACAGGGGATAGGTCAGACACTCTGCACTCAAGTTTGAGGAACGTGATAATGGAGAGCTGAGCAGGCGCGTCATATTAAGACTGTAGTTTTTGAAGAGGAGACAACGCATCACTACAACTTAAGGCGCTGCGCAATCAGGGACACCGTAAAACGGCCACTTTTCCGTCGCACAGTTAGATAGATAGATAGAATACTCTTTATTATGTACACTATAAATATTACAGATATCAAGTAGAAATTTTACAAGGGGTGACACAATGGGCGGTCTTGTCGCTAAGAGCGATGTTTTAAAGACAACCTTTGTATGGATTAAGGGAGAAAGGAGAGACATTACTGTTAGCGGTAATGCTACATATTACAAGCTCAAAAAAAATACAGTGTATAGTCAAGTGTATAAAAAAGACTTAAACAAAGATGTTTTTTAGAGAAATGATCTAACATCTTGAAAAATACAATCGCAAGAAAGAATACGAAAAAACTTTTTCGTCTCGAAATGCTCAATATTTTGAGCGACAACTATTCATGTTTTTGTAATTACTATAAAAAGGAAATTTAATGAACTAAAGAAGTGTGTAAAATGTTTTAACTTATTGGTGTATTCTTAAATTAAATTAAAACTGTGAAATAACTTCCATATTAGCGGACACGAGATTTAACTAAAATCAAACGCGTCGCCATCTTCAACCGTATTTGTCTACCTCCTGAAATACCTAAAGATTTGCATTTTATCGCGCATTAACTAGTTCTTTCTTTTAGACTTAATAAAGAAGTCTGTAGATTTAAACTCCATTTTCGTCGTTTTCAATAAATAAGAGTGTAGTATAAGAATGTAGGACCATTCGTGCCGTGTTACCCAGTCACT
This sequence comes from Fissipunctia ypsillon, assembly GCA_947568875.1. NCBI lineage: Eukaryota > Metazoa > Arthropoda > Insecta > Lepidoptera > Noctuidae > Fissipunctia > Fissipunctia ypsillon. The sequence continues at coordinate 14,944,143 of OX387660.1, read as the reverse complement.
GGGTTATGGAGGTCAGATAGGCAGTCGCTCAATGTAAAATACTGGTATTCAGCTGCATCCGGTTAGACTAAAACCCGACCCCAACATATGTAGTTAGGAAAAGGCAGGCAGATGATGATAAGAATGTAGGACCGAGTGACATTAAAGGCTCATATTAGGGTTACGTACCCGAAAGATGCCAAACAGAACCCTATCAGGTCTCCGCTGTCCGTCCGTCTGTCAGCGGGCTGTATCTCATGAACCGCAATAGGTATGCAATTGAATGTTCACAGATTGTGTATTTCTATTGCCGCTATAACAACAAATAATGAAAATAAAATAAAGTTAAAAATTAAAGGAGTCCCCGTACCAGAGACGTGGTTTTTTTAAACTGAAGTTTTTTTTATATATTATGTAGTGTTAAATATTGTTCGGTGGTACGGTACCCTTCGTGTTCGATTCCGACTCGCACTTGGCCGGTTTTTTTTTCATTTACAACTACTTAATGTAGACCTTTATCTTTCTTGACTTATGAACTTAATGAAAAGTAGAGACGGTTGATGAAGTCAGACATTAATCAGGTGGAAACATTGACATTGATAGAAACCAGTGTCTTATTTTCTCTTGAGCAATCAACCTGGCTGGCGGTCACGAACGATTGGCTCTCACGGACGATTCTACGAAACTTGAAAGATTTATCAGACATTTTAAAAGCTAGATGTACAGTCAGCCTCAATAAGACGTACCTTTACATCGACAAGAATACATTTAATTATCCACAATCGTCGTTCCATAATATTGTATCAATTTGTGGCCTAAAAACATATTGGGTAAATTGTAGCTACCTACTTGTTACTGTCTGTCTGAACACAAATTAAAAATTGTGTTCAGACAGGCACTCAAATGAATTCTTATGAATGTATCGTACATCTTTATAAGGCTAAGTGTACCTACAGCTAGCTTTTAACGTCAAGTTTGGTAACTAATATATTAACATAATTAAACGCATTACCTGATAACTTAAAAGGTAGCGACCCCATCAAGGGGTCCGGCGGGAACCGTGGCCCGAAGTGGAAGGGGTGGAAGCCGTGGTGCCTGGTCTTCGACCTCGGCTCCCGAGGACCGTCCACCGTCACCTTGATAGCCTTCTGGTACGTCGCCACTTGAGGGGGGGACGTCGCCAGCATTATCGTCAGGGTGAACGATTTACCTGTATGAAAAAAAAAAACTATTGAACTAGTGGTAGGCACTAGATAAAGGTGTGTGAACCTATAAAAAAATCTTTTTTACAAAAATTTAAACAACTTCCAAAAAAAACAAAAAAATTAAAAATAACTTTGATTTCGGCAGTCGGTGTCTTTGGTTTGTATTTTCGTTTTTAATTGTGGTACCTACCCCATATAAATTCGAATACCATTACCTGCTATGTAAATTACAATGACAGGAAGTAAATACATCATCCACATAAACTATTTGGGAAAAATACGTATTATTGAATCTAACTCAAAACCCACCCGAGTAAAGTTAATAAATTTTACATGGGACCAGCTTCGAGGTATACCCTCCCGATTAAAACAAGAATCGTTAAAATGGCACTATTCTGTAAAAAGTTATGCGTGGTCATACATAAAAAAAAAAACAAATATACGCCTCGACTTGTGAACCTCCTCCTTTTATTTCGTCGGTTAAAAATCAATTAGTGCAGCTCGTTTTCTTGCATTAGTCCTAAGTTTCGCGATTCTAAAATGCCAACCACAAACGCACCTCACATAATGAACAACGAATATAATTCGTCCTAGAATTCAATAAAAAAATTCGTCGGGATCGTCACGATGAAAGTACAGCACCCTAATTACGTAACACACTTTAAATCATAATTTGAATGATTTTGAAGGATATTGCTAACCCATTGCTTCATGTGTTCGAAAAATGTATCTGCTCAACAACGTAAATAACGCAATGAATGTTGTTGAACTGTCAAAATGAAAGCCATTGTTACTTTTAGTGTGTTACGCAATTGCCCCGCAGGTTTCCTAAATGAATATGTACCCCGTGTGTTAAATTATTAGAAACTTATTCTTTGTTTTAACCCTTTTATAGTTACAAATGGAGTTTACTTAAACCCCATTTCTACAAGCAAAACACAGCCCACCAAAGCACGTACAGAAACCATCTAGCAAGTTTCAACCTTGGAATGTATAAAGAATTCGCGGCGACGTCGTCAAGTCAACCCATTCGGTTGCCGTCGGCGGCGTGCTCGGTTGATTTGTGGAGCCCCGCCGGCCGAGCAATCGTACCTCGAATGCCGTCACGAACACACAGATTACTAGAACGACGATTTACTAAGATGTTGAATATTTTGAAGAGAAGTGTTGGTATGTCGTTGGCTTTTTGTTTTGGTAGGTTAAGAAGGTGACTGAAATGGTAACGCAAAAATAAGTCGACGGTAACGCAAGAATCTTTAAAGTAAACTTTGTCTGCATAGAATAGTAATGACATCAAACTATAGACGAATCATTTGATTGGTGATCTGCTATAGCGTTTAATATTGTTTACGTTATACTACTTTCAAGAAAACGTACGATTACTATACACGCACTTCACGTTATTACCTACTCTATTGCTTGTTTTTAAGATTTTCCGCTCAATAAGCAACGTACAGCTACTGCCCAACCGCTCAACACACCAAATAATAAGCACTGTGTGTAAATGTGGTCGTGGGCCATCCTATCACTTAATAAGTGCTGGAACTCGCGGCAATGACGTCACGTAACGACGCAATATCCTAAACAGCAACCATTGCCGTAAATGTACCATTCAGCTATGTACAGCGCTGGATAATGAAAGCAGTGGATGCTTAACAATCGGGTATTAGCGTGTTATATAGCGATGGAATCGAGGAGTGGTGTAGTCGAAATGCCATCGTAACACATAGACCGCATAGCGACCACAAACATGGCGGCAAGCGTTTGAACAATCACGGACGTATCGACACACATACCGAATGGTAATTCTGGTAAAGTTCATCGGTTGACATTCTACACCCCGCCGTAACAAATGATCATAGGTGCTAATTGAATAATTGTATGTACCACAAACTGGATGTGGTGCTTTTCGGAATGAATTGTTGAATGATTACTGAAAGTTTTGTCGAATTGTATTTAATATAATTGTGCAACAATTACTGGGACCATAAACAACACACAAGTCAACTTTTATGGTAAAAAGCTAGTTATGAATAATATATCTCTATGTAAACAAAAGTAGAAGCTAAACAAACAACGTTAACAAACACTATTTTCCTCCAACATCCCAAACAACGAAAGATTTCATATTTAGATCCTAAATTATATTCTGAATAAAAGAAACGTACCGAGATAACATTTCGAGCAAAACAAAAGGGAGACTAGTATTCCCAGCGTCTGGCTTGAAGCCAAAAGCCGCGGCGGTGGTCCTCCGAGCCATGAAAACGACATAAACACCCCCGTGCGCGGCCCGCGACCCCACCACACCCCCCTCGACCCGAAATGAGCGGCCACCCGCTTATTTTCATAAAACCCGCATAAACTCGGCGAGAACTTAAGAGAGAGACCAAGAAATTGTTTTTGCGCAAATATACGCAGAAAAGAAAAGTTTTATTGTCTCCCGGACGGAGATACGAATTACCCATTCCGACTACTTATGTAATATGGATGGAATGGAGGTAGGAATCTACATGAGACATGGCTGGGGAATGTTTCGTTGTACGCTGGTTAGTATTCATAGAGTATCCAGTTATTAGCAACTGTATGTCAAAGGGTAAATAATTACGTACTTACTGTAATTGAACTTTGTTTTTTTCCGCATCGTGTTACGTTATAGTCCGTTTGGGTGTACGCATATAAATGTGTTATTTCAGTTCGTATTTTATGTACCTACCTTTGTATAAAACTCTACAAGGTAACGCAAAATCGTGTTTTAGCTTATTATTTAGTATCTGGTACATTCAGCATCATTTCAGAATTTGATATTAATTTATCGTAATAGATCATTATTCTTATTTTTTCCCCGTCATAATTACAAAACCAGAATAAAAAACCTTTGATGTTAACCAAACATCTGTATGCAACCAACAACAACCTACCAGCAAAAACTTTCAGAAAAGCAAACAAAGCCATTTTCTAACTCCATAAATCATTTAGTTATTCATAAAAAGCCTTTCTGCCCACCCCCGGCGCCGCGTGCTAACATATTGCACTTGCACGTGCTACTCACTTCATAAACTGTGTGTATTCCGGCAGGGGGAGCCACTGATTGTTCATAAAAATATTGTGTTTAACTCCAGTTATTGAAACATTTTTTTTTGAAGGGGTGATATTGATATTTTATTTTAAATTTTGTGTTGAATTGACTTACTTGGTAACAAATCTGAAAGTATTCTGAGCATTGTGGATTTGTTCATTTCGATGGTAACTAAAAACAATAATTGGTCCTTCTTGGGCCAAAATAAATATTCTCGTTTTATGAAACACTCCGCGCCATCTATTGAATCAGAGCTACATTTTTTACGTAGGCTTGGCAGTGTAAAAACGGAAACCAAAGGTGTAGACGTCCATAGTGGACGTTATTACCGTGCATCATCAAAATAATCAAATATTGCATTTATAGAATAACATTTTTATATACCTATCACACCATTCTAGCAAGCTAGCGAAACTCATAAATAACTACCCGAAAGTCCTCTCACAAAACTGATAACAGTTAAAATATTATTCCAAATTCAACTTCAGTTCCAAATTCAAATTCGGCAATTTCCCGTTCACGTCGGATTAAAAATCAGCTTTATAACGTCATAAAGTAGGCGGGAGGCACGTTAAGATAAGAGTTCTCTCTCACAAGCTAAATAAAAAATGAGCCACAATGGCAATGGTAGAGAGCTCCTTTGATCTCGGTTACATGGCTTACTGGGGATTTTCGGCTTAGAGGAGCAATTTGGATATAAAATACCTAAAGCCAACCGATACGCATTAGGGACATTAGCGAATTGACTCCTCATACATACGAAAGATTTATTATTCATACTTGCATCGTAAACTGTATACGTAGATGTGTTTATTTTGTATACGAACGATGTGGAACAAGAATCTACGATACGTACGTTTATTGTATATACTTGCTCGCAATATAAAACTTCTTCCCCAAACAATAAAATAACTAATACAAGCGAGGCACCGTAAAATCCGAGTTTATTGAGGCGTCTCAAAAGAACAAGAGGAAAAGTCAAAAGCGTGCACAATTAAAAGCAGTCCCCTAGCAAGCACCTACCGACGAGCAGAGCGGTCAATATTGCGAGACGAGACCCTCAATTTTCACCACTCTCCCCAACGCTAATAACAATAATTAGGAATGAGTGGTTCAATAATTAAAAACGGAAAGAGAACAACTACAAAAAGACGGGCCGAAGTGAAAAGAAACTTGCCCTGTCTTACTTTGGCTTGGAGAAAAGAGTATTGCCATCCTTGTCGCGCGACCGTCTCAATTTCGCTTATGAATTTTTCGTACCCACCCAACGGTTCTCTTTTAAATTAATAAAATTTAAATGGCTGCTCATCTTTAACTGTGGTGGTAGTTAGCGATGCTCTTAACAATTACGTTAAGACTTATTACTACAAGTGTTTTTAAGATGCTGATGTCTATACAACTTTTCTGGATACACATTTCTAGAAGAGATCTGCATTTTCATCTGTTTTCCCAGCTTTAAATTGAAATACAAGTTAAGTTTACCATATTAGGTACCTATATTTCTTGCTTTTTGTACATTCTAATACTTACCTTTACATTATAAAGGAACTCCTTACAAAACCACACTTAATCCTAAATCCCCATTAACAATATTAAAGCTCGCGTTCTATTCAAATAACATACCCTTGAAACGCTAATTTACATCCTCAATCATCCCATAACATACAGCGAGAGGTTTTCAGAATAACGGGGCGAAATTGAAATCATTAGTTCGCAAAGGGGCAAGGGCAGTGCATCAAAGGGGGTCGAGTTAATAACGAAAGGTGAGGCCGAGATCTTTTTCGCCGCTTTCTATACAAAAATAATTTTCCAGGGGGTGAAACAAGGTGCAGATGGGGTGAAGACTGAGCTTGAGAACCCATTGTGTTCTATTCTACCGACACTGTTTGGTTAACTGCGCTATGGGCCTTTGTTAGAGCTCAAAGATTAGGAATGCCAAGTTTGTTTTACAATCGTAGTCGGACAAGGAAAAAACCGGCCAAGTACGTGACAGACCATGCACAATTAAGGGTTCCGTAGTTGAGATGAAGAAAGAAGAAGAGACAGAATTATCGCAAGAACAAACTTAACATTGTAGTTGAAAAATATGTTCACATACATTTCAACTGCAAATGTAAGCTTGTATGGTAAATTTTCGTCTATTTTCTTAATGAACTTTAAAAATATTTATTTTAAAATTATATTTTTAAAAATCTATTCTGATACTACTAACACTAGAATATAAGTTTTTTTGTCATATTAACACAATATGGATCACTGTTGTCCGAAATAAATTAATTTTAATTTAATTTATTCGAAAACCGTAAAACCCTTTCATTTGTTAAGTCACACGGAATAGTTTGCAAAACTTTTTTGTTTTTAATTTTCTTATTTTCCCCCAACAGTGGCCCCTATATTCAAAATTAATTTATTTACGTTACACGTCCGTGTTTGGGTCACAGAAATTCATATGTGTACCAAATGTCAACATTAGATTTGGAACAAATTGACTGTGACAGTCAGACGGACAGATAGTCAGACACACGAGTGATCCTATAAGAGTTCTATTTTTTCCTTTTGAGTTACGGAACCCTAAAAGTAAACTTTTCTGCCTTAAACTGAGAAACAAAGGACTGTTGCTGATTGGACCGTTTGACTGGTTATTATGATTCGACTTTAGCGTCTGATTCTGACATTTCGTAATAACAGCTTGTTGATTGTCAGGCCATCGGTTTGATCACTGGTTCGGGCAAATTATAGTTAGGTACTATGTATTTAGGTTCGGGAAATCTTGTGAAGTTCTAGCGACCTCTTATTTATATCCATGGTTTCTTGGTCACAGCTAAATTATAATCCACAGTCTCACTAATCACTCTATACTTTGAAAATTTAATAATAGTTTTATTGAAAGAAGTCGTTGTATAAAGTCAACAAATCGACATTTAATTTCAGTACAATCACGACTTCTTAGGCACTCTAAACATTTTTTCAAAATCTTCCAACGCACCATATAAAAAGGCAATTAAAGAGGCTGCGTAGAAGATCAGGGACATCAAGGGACAAATGAGACTAGGGGCGTATTTTTTACCGAGTCTAGCTGTAAGGTGGGGGTCAATCAATCGATTAGCAGATGTCGCTGCGTGACTACTGGTGCGTTAAATTGCCCTCTTACACACCACTCGGGGGCATAATAAGGTAAGGTTAAATTTAAATCAGCCATTAATGGAACTGTGTTAGCTATGCCTTTTTAATTTTGTCGGTTAGATATTTTTAATTACGGTCTACTAAATAGTAAACGAGTAAAATACCTATCAGTGTTTATATGAGTATCGATTGGACGTTCACTAAAATAAAGCATGGTCTTGGGATTTTTAAGCAAAATATAGTCATGATGAGTAATGAAAGGAAAAATAATTTTATTAGAGGATTTCTATCCTCAAGGAATAATGACAAAATATTTTTTGCCAGTATTATGAGCATTATCATGTTCTGTAACAAGTAATTGGATATTAGACAAGCTTCAACATAATTTGGTAACAAAGAAAAAAAGATCTTACAAGTAATTAATAATTCTTTTCTAATACGAAGTATAAAGGCCTTCCCGGCTAGCTGACACAGCAAACCGTGGCAACAAAGTGGTTGGGGGCCTTCATTAAATTTTTCGCTTATTAAAAATTCCCCGCGCCCCTTCCCTAGACGTTAGATACGCAACTTTTTATCCCGGAACGAAGCAAAAGTTATGTTCCACAGCGATCCCCCTTTGTCTTTTTTACCCGATAATTTGAGTGAGATTTTCTCGCAATTTAAGATAAACAAAGCGAGCGCTTACCCTTAATTGGAAAGCAGAGCGTTATTCAGGAAGGAACGTGACAAATAGACACCTCTTAACTTCTTTTCCACTTTCTCGCCGCTCCGGACTATATTGGTTTTTTTCGTGTACACGCTAGCCGAAAGCTTTTGTTTGTTTAACGATTTTTTAATGAGGGTTATATTTGTACAACGGGGGTGGAATCCACTTTAATGTTTCACGCGTCTATCAACTCCATTCTGAGGAAATTAGCGCTCTTATACAATTAGCTGGTAAGTCGACTTTGCAACGTAGCATTGTACCTACTCTGATGTGCAGTCCTAATTAAGCTTGTAACTGACCTTAGACTTCTTAGATTTTACAATAGGTACTTGTCTTAGTACTAAAAACCCAGAAAAGATTAGTAGTGTTTCAATTATTGAAAAGGGAAGATTCCCATCATTTTACCGTTAATATATGTAGAATAAAATGACATTAAAACAATAGTTTACCTATAACACGCGTAACACTACACTTCCTCTTGGTAACATGACACTTCCTCAAAATCAAAATGTAAACACGAACATATTCCTAACATGATTATAATAATAACAAACAATTTATCTCGTGTTCGCTTGTTTATCCGTCATCGACACGGAGAGCTGTGACACGCATGACATATTCAATGATATTTTCTTACGTCATGCCGAAGGTTCGCGACCCCATCCTCCTTCGTTAGCTCCCCTGCACTATTTGAATATGAGACGCGAGGCAAGTTTACAGTTCGTATGCTCCTGTTTGCAACCCCTAACTTAAAGTTTGTTTCCGCTCCGTTGTTCATTTACATCGATCCGAACTGTTTACGTTAATTCTGTTTTACGTTACGTTGATGGTAACGAGATTTTGTTTATGTAATGGGATATTTTAAGAAAATGGAGCACAGATTTACGTTTCACTTATTACTGTTAGGAAATCAAAAGAGAGAGATATTAGAGATATAGGACACTTAAAAAAACTTAAAATAAGTTTAAATAGATAGATAGTTACAACATTTATTTGGTGCAATACAGAAGAAAGAACATAACACACAATAACCACCAAGTAAATATATAAATATCACACATAACATCACGTTCCCCGAAGGGGCAGAGGTGTACCTATAGTACTCCCACATTTTGCCAGTAATGTTTAAGCCCCATGTAATAGGGGGCGAGCCTATTAAAATCTACATGGCACAAATCCAGACTCCGGGCTGCTACTGAGAAATTCCAGATTGAAAAATCCAATAACACTTTGCCCGACCGAATTGAACCCAGGACCTCGTGCTCAGCAGTAGCGCTTGCGACCACTAGACCAACGAGGCATATAAACATAAATTTAAAAAAAAACCTACATGCACAATTTACCGATGTGGTGCTAGGTTAAATTAATAGAAAAGAATTAAAACAAATGAAAAAAACGATCAAAGTGCGGCGAACAAACAAACTCTTCAGCTTATTATTAGTATAAATAGTAAAGAGCAGTGGTGGCTCAGTGGTAACGAGCGCAGCTTACGAGTTGTAGATCGTAAGTTCCAACCCTGACAGGCGCTTTACTTTGTATAGAATATTTATTAATTTTTTTCACCACTGCTCTCAAAATGGTGAAGGAAAACATCGTGAGGAAGTCAACATGTCCTAGAACCAAAAATTCGAAGACATGTGACGTCTACCATCCCGCACTGGGCCCGCGTGGTGGATTACAGTCCACTCCCTCTCTCGGAGAGGATGTCTGGTTGATTATATATATCTAATTATATGTGAAGACCTGGAATAAAATTATTAACTACAATAGGTCAATCTGCCTAGCCTTTTCCCAACTATGTTGGGGTCGGCTTCCAGTCTAACCGTATGCAGCCGGTAGTCCGGATGCAGCTGAATACCAGTATTTTACATGGAGCAGCAGACTGCCTAAATGCCCTCCACAACTCAGTAGCTAGGTAATACCTTGGTAAGACTGGTTGTCAGACTTTCGGGCTTCTGACGACACTTGCCGATGCACGGTCAAAGATCCACGAATCACAGCCGGGACCAACAGCTTAACGTGCTTTCCGTGGCACGGAGGAATCTCGCTGTATAAAGATGCTTACCCATCTACGGACTAACCCCGGCAAGCGTAGCTTAACCTGATGGATCGATTCGAGCAGTTGTTATTACTTAGCCACGAGCTCCTCCACTACTATATTACAATAGGTACAAGTATTAAAATGAAGCAATAACAGATACATAAATTATGTTGGCAGGTACACGGTGCAGGTACCTAATTCCACAGAAGTTGATACTGTGCATTATAGGGATGACAGTCAACACCGAAGATATCCCCACACACCACACACACACTCCTGATAAATGATCTTGTTGATAGATAAAAATAGTGTTCACACATTTACATACCTATATTGCAACCGTAGACGATTTTTCCTAACATTTTAACAAATAATAGGTAACCACAGAATACACGACGAAACGTAATGAATATTAATTTGTTGAGGTTTCAAGCCCTGCTTTGCATAAATACTTTACAACACGTCACAAGTCGAACCTCTACAAATTCCTTGACTTAAATGGAACTTGTATACGTAGGTATGTCAGCACTTAAGTTGCGTGTGTTGTCGCTAATAAGGGTTAAACACCAAAGTATCAGTTTTAGCTGTAAAGAGATCCGCACAGAAGTGGTATAAGTGCGCAAACGATTACAATTATTCCACAGAACTTGATACTGTTGCATAGTTTATAGGGATGCCAATTTATAATCATTACTGCTGAAGATTCTTATACTCACTGATTAATATATGATAAAGCATAGAATAACAAAATGAAAAAAAAAAAACAAATTCAAAATGAATGATGATAATTTGCACGGCGTAAAGTAGATTGTAGCCGATCTCATTAATTTATGTACGACATCTTATGAATGCAGAACTACAGAATAAAATCTATATCGCACTGGCCCAATCTGTAATCATATATTGTATCTGGTACTCCCTTTCTTCTCCTAAAATTGTTTGTCCGAAAATCATTATCCATAACACGTTTGCTATAAACTTCAGTAACCATAATGTTCAAAATCCCGAAATTTTGTTTAACATAATTATCTTTAGTTCTAAAAGTATTGTCATAATATCGAGTACTATAATAATTGAATCCCCTAATTTTACATGACCTAAAGTCATATGTCCTAAGTATTGTGTTAAATAATAATGTGTATTATTCCGAATGTTTGTAAAACATTAGCTAAAAATTAGGTTCGCAGAAACGAATCGCTGTAAATCCGACTCCACGCAGTCTTGTCTGCTCTACCCCTAGAGTGTAATTTAAAATCGCGTAGGCGCGGAGGGGCGAGGCCGCCCGCGAGTTGAGGAGCAGGTGGTTGTAACACTCGCCGCCGCGGCTGAGGCTGGCCGGCCAAGCCGGCCAGCAAGCCGAAGCTGCGGTGGTGAGCGTTAAACCCATCTGTGACGATAAACTCGCGTGGGACGGCCGGAGCCCCGCAGCGCCGGAGCCGTGACAGAAACCATGCCTGCTGCATGTTGCATGCTTGCTTGCATGCTTGCTTGCATGCTGCATGTTTGCTCGCATGCTGCATGTTTGCTTGCATGCTGCATGCTGCGTGCTTGCTTGCATGTTGCATGCTGCGTGCTTGCTTGCTTACAAAAACCACATGTTCACAATCAACTGCTTTATTGAGTAGTCTTAATTAAAATGACTAATTTTAATTCGTAGACAGATTCTAAGCTAATTTTATATTAGCTGCGATTGCCTTCAAAAAATCACATTTGGCATATTCTGATTGTTTTTTTAAAATGTTTTCAATTCTTGCTGTTTTGTCAATTATTTTTCTCTTTTTATTTGGAATAGGAACGCCGTTCAAATTTTTTTCAATTCGATTTTATGTCTTTTGTATATTATTGATTGTAATATTTATGACAAACTGATTTAGGACATATTATATTTAGGGATTTCAATTTTATGGCATGTGATATTATGTGATATTAAGTTCGGGTAAGTTATCATTCGGACAAATGATGATTAGGACAAAAAAAGTTATGGCACTTTAAATTATGGATAAAAAAGTTAGGTGACACAATAGAGAACCATTGTATCTCGGTATGGGGTGGTGCGGCTAAGTTGTATTTTATAGATCTAGAGAGGGCACAGAGATCCTTGATTAAGGTCATGTACTGTAAGCCCTACAGGTTCCCTACTGAGACTCTATACGCAAGCTCTAAGCTGCTCTCCGTTAGAAAACTTCACATACTACACATGGTACTCAGATATCACAAAATTCTACCCTTTAACAATGCCAAACTTAAAAAAAGACGGTGTGATATAGTAGCCCCTACATACGCAGCACGTTCAATCTTTGCTAGTCGCCAAAATGTAACTCAAGCCCCACGGGTTTATAATAAAGTAAATCGCATACTCAACATTTACCCTATGCTGCTGTATGAGTGTAAGAAGACATTGAAGGAATGGCTCTTCACGCTTAGCTATATATATTATATGATGCCGTGGAGGACATTCTGGCGACTCAGGGTTGAACGACATGCATACAGGCACACACACACATACACATACACACATACACATACACACACACACACACCCTAACACACGCACACACACACTCCTACACACCCCATTCATACACATACACACTCCAGCACACCTCCACACTCATTCACACATACACACGCCCACTCACACACACACACCCATTCACACACACACCCTTACTCACGAAACATACATTCACACACTCATAAACACATGCATAAACACACTCCAGTTCTCACACAATGCCATAACACGATTCTCATTTTTCTTATTTGTTTTTATTTTCTCTTTTTATTGGTATTATAAAAATGTGTAACTTATACCTAATTAGCACAACCAAACTACTGTTAATTAATAGAGGAAGAGCGAGGTTTATCCCATCACAAGTATCTTAGGATTACTTTCTGGGAAGCCCCGGCAACTTAATTGTAAAGATTTATGATAATAAACACATTTTTATCTTATACCTCTACCTACATTCATAGCAAATAAAGTTCAAATTCTGATTCTGGGGGCCAACCACCACCTCTTAAAGCAGTATTATTTTAATGTTACTTACTTACTTACTTAATAGACGTCCTGTATAGCTCCATATCTTTCTCACACTGAAGTAAGATTACAATAATACTGCTTTAAGAGGTGGTGGTCTAGCTCCTGATACTGGTTCTGAATGAGCTCAAACACGTTAACGCTTTCAAGGTGTGGTGCCTGAGGAGACTGTTGAGTACGACGAATATGTCGATACACAAGCAACTCAAAGTGATGATTACGCTCTTTTTGTCATTGAGTAGATTGGTCCTACAGCCAGTGTGAAATTGAACAAGATAGAAAGGGAGATACCACGACATTTGTTCGACGTTTGAACAAATCAGCACCACACTTGACACAATACCGGAAATAAACCATAGATGGCGTAACGTCGTCGGATAAAACATTTATTCCGGTTGCTACCGCCATAACTGATGCGGCTAACAAGACCGTGTTTATTAATTGCCTTCCCGTTGGCCCCATCAAGAACACCAGTGAGGCTAACGAAGTGATCCGTGCTTGCGACTTGGATTTTAGTACTTATCGACACTCACCCACAAAGACTATTTTAATGTAACCCGTAAGACCATACCCTCAACCATTTCCTAATAGATTATAACCCAAGAGGTTACCTACACGCAACTAACCGGCCACTAGTCGTTCACATCTGAATCACCTCAAGTGTAGCCGTCGCGACAGTGCAGAGGCGGTTGACCGCGCAATTACTTTAGCACCTACTATGATATCAAGTACGGTGAACTCTGTAAATATTGTAGTTTTCAAGATAAAATGCTTGTCTTTATGATAAATGATAAATGATTTTGTTTCTGTAAGTAGGTTTATACAAACACTTTTACACGTCAAACATTTTTTTTAAAACTAGATGAGGCCGGCGTTTCCTATCTGACTACTCTGAGAAGAAAGGCCGAAACAAACTCAGAGGTCACAGTCTCTTTTAAAGTCCAGACATAATCTTGGTCAGATCATGTGAAGACCATGTAGGTTGGTGTCTGAAATGGTCTTTTGAGGAAAGAACCACACAGATTGAGTGGACCTGTCCAGTCAGTGCAAGCATCTGTCAGTAATCGTACAGCTCAACTTAAAAGTTAAGGAGCTCAACGATTCGACGACTAATACCAAAGAAAGGACATTTGGGTAGGCCGCATAATTTACTTTTCGCTTTTTAGCTTTTCGTCAATCTATACAAATAAATAAAATTGAAGTTTGTCTTTGCATTGTCAAAATAACAGCTTTTTACTAAATGCATAAATATGAAACTATATAGGTACGGTGCTTATAACAAAAAAAAAAACAATTTTTAAAATTTTTGTCTGTCTGTCTGTCTCTAAGCAAAGACAAATAGTTTTTGTTTGGGTGTTATAAAAGTGATCTTGTTTCTAAGCTGGTCATGTACAACATGGGAAATTGGTTTTCGCAACTGTTGGAAATGGGCTTCGGATTCAATTAATCAGGTTTGCTTCGATGCGATTTTTACAGGCTTAGGTAAATCTTTGGGCATTTTTGGGGTTGTCGATTACACAATATTATAAGAATGGTCAGTTACAGATTTTGTACAAAATTGCTATTCCGAATTAGTTCTCAGTGTTAAATAATAAGGTAGGTGCCAAACCACTTTTAACATTAAACAAAAAAAAAACACAGTAAAAAGTATAGTCTCTTTCCTATGATGCTGGCATACTGACAAAAAGAAGGAAAGATATGATATTGGATATCCCTAGGACAAGGACCTTATTTGCCAGTATGCAATTTACTAAACGATCTGCTGCGCTATATCATAAAATCAATAAATACATCTACTTTCATCCCAAAAACTACAACGACAGTAAAAAAATTATAATGGAATGGATACAAACGCTTACCTACAATGATACCGAAACACTTCTGAAACCTTGACACATACACACCCTCACACTCATGCACTCTCAGTCACACCCACAGGCTACATTTTCACTCACATATACTCACACACATACTTACACCCACTCGTATACATATTTGATCTGATTTAAGTTAGTGTTAATTTATTTAGTTTTAGCATAAAAATTATACGTTTTGTATAACACGTCTTGCTGTGGTAGAGTGGACTCTCCTAATACAGGCACTATCTGCCTAAATGGAGGATCCAATCAACTATTTAGTTTATATCTATACTTGCTTTACCAATAAACTATTTTGTTTTATATATTTTTAAAATTTTCATCTTTGCTATCTATATGTTTACGATAATGCAGACATCTACTCATAAAAAATCCCCCTCTCCCCTGAGTGCGTACTCAAAAACAAAGCCCCGAGCGCCTTGCCTTCTGAATATTTCAACAGGTCTTCTCTTTGTAGGAATATTAAGTCAATGGGGGTAATTGATCTGTTAAGGCCCCGCTACGAAAATCTATGCCATAAATCTTTAAATAGGTTAGGTGGGTATGTTCCGAAGATAACCTCTTAAATTAATAACGTGGTATCTATATTGTGTGGAAGTTATTTGGAATATTGATAATATTGAGTTCAAAACGATAACATCTTTTCTTGTAAAAAAAATAATTAATAAGCCAATGTAATTTGTAATCAAGCGCCCTCTACAATAGCCAAAAGTAAAGCACAAACTTTTTTTTTCCAAAAAATCTCGTCTAATAATTTCAACATAATACAACATCATTTAAATTTGCCGTGATATGGTGAGTTCGCATGCTTACACCATCTAGATATTATGCTATCACATAAAATATTTTTTAATTATGTTCTAGTCTTTTCTAATTCGGTCAGTATTGTACTTTCTAGACGGTCAAATTGCTGACTATTATGGCTCACAACTATAATTCACTAGTCCTCAAAACTCACCTCTCCCGCTCCTCCCAACGAATCTCAAGTCATTAAACTTGGCGACCTGGTTCTTCATCACCGCAGTACAGTTCCTCAACTCCGCAGAACAGTTCTCGTCGTTGCCAGCTCTGACGGTGACCATGGTGCCGTCCCCCACTTCCCCTAGCGCCACTACTTTGAAGGCCACGGGGAGGGTCTTGTTTGACCGCCAGTGGGGAGGTAGTACTGTGCACACCTAGAAAGAGGAAACTGAAGTTATAGATATCTAGATTTTGGGCTTCGCCAGGAAATCTACTACCGGTAGCGAGATAAAAGTATCCTATATAATAATCCACCACGCGGGCCCAGTGCGGGTTGGTAGACATCACATGTCTTCGAATGTTTGGTTCTAGGGCATGCCGGTTTCCTCACGATGTTTTCCTTCACCGTTTTGAGAGCAGTCGTGACGAATTACACAAATTAAAGCACCTGTCTGGGTTCAAACCTACGACCTACAACTCGTAAGTCGCGGCCATTACCACTGGGCCACCACTGCTCATCTAGTATGGATTGATGGCACATAAAAAAGTTAAAAAAGTGATAGTACCATGATTGTTTAGATCATGTTTAAATTCAAGGTACCGACTAAAGAATCTGAATTAACTTGTTAAAAAAATACCCGTCTGATAACAGGAATAATTATTCTACTATGGCACTTCTAAGTACATGGCTTAGAAGTGGACCCTAACGCTTTTGAGATAAGGTTATGTGACGCAGCTGGATTGAAATAATGAAAGGAGTGTCTCCTTACCACATGAGGACAGCCAGTCTTTACTAACTCTCCAGGATGGTCCGCCAAGAGACCTTCTAAGGTCCTTTCAGCGAGCAGCTCTGCCGTCAGCGGCTGACTCGGCAACGAACCTCCATAGCTCGACGACGGTGCCTCATGGCCAAGTCCGCTGGTCGTCGAACTCACTTCACTCGATAAATGCATCGTCCTGACCACTTCCTGACCACGTCCTGACCTTAGTCCACTTAATCACACTTATACATTACGGCATACGTCATTAAAGTCTGGTATGGATAGTTCACAACCGTCACATGACTCTGACGGTCACGAGCTGATCTGAGCTTGAATTGTCAACCAACTGAAGAGGGAAATGTCTTGAGGGTTGTGGTGACATGTTTAGTGGTGGTATCTGGAAAGAAATGGTTTCATTTTATTAAAGTATTGATTGAAATGATGAGGTTTTTTGCATCATCTTTCATACTTATGTCAATTGTGTCACATTGCAACACTTGCACCGATTTACCTATTAAATTAAATTAAAATACATTTGCTTCGGACAACAGTGATCCATATTGTGTTAGTATTACAAAATAGGACCTATACAAGGTCAAAATAAATTAGCCAGCGAAACTCCGCAGACGTGATGGGTCAATAGGTACTACCAATATCTAAACACGACAAAATAACAATAAAAAGATGTTGATGATTTTTTTTTTTTGGGTAAATGACCGCTGGTTGTTATTAGAAGTGTGAGTTGATAAAATATGTTTTAATCGTGTTGAGGTATCGATATCCATCACGTCTCTGAAGTTTACACAAAAAAAAAAGATTTTTAAACTGATATTTTACTACACTACCGAGGAGGAGCTCGTGGCTAAGTAATAACAGCCGCACGGGTCGATCCATCAGGTTAAGCTACGCTTACCGGGGTTGTCCGTGGATGGGTGACCATCTTTACATACCGAGACTCCTCCGTGTCTCGGAAAGCACGTTAAGCCGTTGGTCCCGGCTGTCATTCGTAGATCTTTGACAGTCGTTACGGGTCGTCAGAAGACCGAAAGTCTGACAACCAGTCTTACCAAGGGGTATCGTATTACCCAGTTACTGGGTTGTGGAGGTCAGATAGGCAGTCGCTCCATGTAAAATACTGGTATTCAGCTGCATCCGGTTAGACTGGAAGCCGACCCCAACATAGTTGGGAAAAGGCTAGGCAGATTGATTGATTTTACTACACTACCGACGGCGGCACGGGCGGCTGATATCCCAAAAAAAAAACATCATCAAATGCCTTTCTTTTTTTTTATCATATTTAGATATCGATACCCATCACGTCTGCTGAGTTTCGCTAATTTAATTTGACCCTTTAGAGTTTCGACTCTTGAATTTAAGTGTACTTATGCATATTTTTGTTGAATGGTTTAGCACTTGTATTCATCATCATTAACATAAAATGATATAATCATATTGGTTAATGTTGAGCAAAACGTCAAAGGCTGAATGATGATCGACATTTCCAAATATCTCATACGGCGTAGCTCTCCTAAAAGTTCCTTAAAAAGCCTAGTTATTGTCAAAACGTAATACACTCAAACTGCCATAAAATCACGAGTTGCAAGAGTGAGTTCAAGCCAAAACGTTTGAACTTCGTTCAGGTTACTTATTGACAATGGTGTGTGAGGCTTCAAAGTGACTTCCGCGAGGCGCAAGCACGCACAATCAGACCCGGGTAGGGTGACAAATGAAGCGTATAGAATAAAATATTAGTATTTTTGTAACATACGACTTTGTACTTTGCTAATATTTACTCCACGGTATTATATTACGGAGGAAATTTAAAATAGGTTGCGTTTTATTGCACTGTACTGTTTGCTTGCTTTGCTCGCAGCGATTCTGATATTAGGGGGAACATTTACTGCTAGCTAATAAATGTAAAGATATACCTATGTGAAGTTAGTACACAAAAATATTATACTCGAAAAAAATGGGCTTTTTAATTAACCACGACAAGAAACTGGAAGCATTCTTTATTAACCAGTTTTCCTGCGTCTATCAATGCAGTGTGTCACGATGCTTCTTTGCTAACTTTTTCTTTAATCTGATTTTAATCCCTTGAAATTTTATCACATTTTATCAAATCACCTCTTTATGCAGTCTTTAATTCATTTTAACTCAAAAAATACTCATCATCCAAATCTACCGCAATTATCATTGCACCATAATTTCAATATACATTGCCGTTTAATATCAGCATTCTGATGCATCACCCTACACGCGACATAGTTGGTTAACCCCTCACTGCGATTGCTTTTCCTGTCAAATAATTATGTACATATGTGCGTATGTCACGGGCCCTTTGATCTTTGACACTGAAAATATGTAACAAATCATTATAATTCACTCAATGTATTATTCTGTCGGCGTCAAAATGCGGAATGCCTGTTTGGGCAGGATACCTACCAGGTTATCACTTTATTCCGATTTTGAGTTGTTTCTGTCATGGAATTCGATGGATTTCATTAAAATACCTGTTGAGGTGTTACCACACATTCCCCAAAACTAAAACAGATGACA
This sequence comes from Fissipunctia ypsillon, assembly GCA_947568875.1. Classification (NCBI taxonomy): domain Eukaryota; kingdom Metazoa; phylum Arthropoda; class Insecta; order Lepidoptera; family Noctuidae; genus Fissipunctia; species Fissipunctia ypsillon. The sequence goes on along the minus strand of OX387660.1, from coordinate 14,924,816 downwards.
CACCGAAAATGTTGTTACAAAATGCCGATCCTAATCCTTTCCTAGTTCGACAATGTCTGATAACAAACTGACAATAATACTTAGAACGATGGGCCCTCACATCCCCTAGGCGTACAAATAGCCTGTTATACGTTCGCGAAACACGATATGTCGATTGGGATGTTAAACTTAATTCGGTTTAGGGGTGAGCCGACAACACGCCTTTTACTGTCTTTTACAATGCTCGCTTTGATTCAAACTCGTAAAAGTATTGTGGATTGATCTGATGGAAGAGATAAACAGTGCAGTAGGGTTAAACTTTTTTATTAATGTGGGTTGTCAAGAATCCTCCCAGGTTATTGATAAATTGGATGTAGAATAGGAGTTTCTGCAATTCGTTAGCCAAAAAATATGTTTTTTATAGACATTCGAGCATTAGTATTAATCTTCTTAGGTATACTAAATTAACTAACAAACTATTAAAATAAATTTAATATTCTAACCTTACTAAAACTATTATCAAACTAAAGTCTTAAATAAAGTAGATTAAAAAAGCATCGGTACCTACCTAGTTGTAGACTGATGATATGATCAACCAAGCGTTTAGTTTTGAAATACGTTTTCAATATAACAAGGCCTTAGGGACGCTTCACAATGCGCGAAGGCTTGATGCGGATGTTGGCACAGCGAAGTAATATATTGATACCATCATGCATATTGAATTCATATCAACTTTATCAATCAAATCTTGCGTCCAACTTCTACATTTACCTAATGAACGCACCATAACCAAGATAAACAATCAAAGCTCACTTCCAGCGTTGCTTCCGCCCCGGATTTAGCTCATGAATAGCATCGCAATAAAATCTTAGCGTAAAAACATACATAAAGGGTAAAGGTCGTAAATAATAAAGCGTGTAGGATCGTGTAAGGACCCCCCTACAAGTGGATAATGCTCGTTACCCGTGCCCTTCACAAAGGAACCCGAATGGGGCAAAGATACATTACACCAGCCGTTTCTGTTTCACTGCGCCGGTTAACATTCGGACAATATTTTTAATAAAAACCTTACACTCCGATGGACTTGAAAACGTTTTTGTTTTATAAAATACTGTTTTGGGACCATGATTAAGTTGGTACGCCTTGCGTTCGGTTTTTGAATTTCGTTTATTACTGTGACGACACTTTTCTTTGTTGTCGCGTTCAAAATTTAAAATGAATGTGCTTCGTTCTGTTTACCTAATAGCCAATTTTGTTGCTAATAGGCTAGTTGACAGTTTTTAATCGGTCGGTAGGTCGCGGTCAGTAAAGAATTAAAACATAAATATTTCTTTAAAATATTAACATTAACAATACAATTTTTTTATTTTTAGAACTCAATTTAATGTTCATAGTCAAAACAGGGCACACTGCTGACTGTAATGGCTGCTCGAGTGATGTCATCACCTTTAGTCCTCGAATATGTGACATCTGTGACAGATTGTTTGCTGTCAAACAATTAAAAACAAATAATCAGTGCTTCCACCCTCTGCTTTTGGATTTCCCCTATGATGTTCGATATCGATTCAAATAATCGATTATTTATATGTAAGTTTTTTTTTAGCAATCAATGAATCTAAAAAAGTTAAATAATTGATATCATCGATTACTACTCGTCGAATCAAATAGATTAATTGCGATTTCAAAATAAAGATCTAATATCAGTGATCTAAAATATCTAAAACGCAAGTGGAACGGACACTCAATAAAGCCCGTTTTTAAAACGCAACAGACGTTTTCGTTTTGATATTTCTTAAAATCATTCATTTAAATCGATTTTTTTCTGACTAAAACATGCGAATGCTATTTCATTTTTCTAAAAAATGCCCAAAATTTAGGGGAAAATACAATATAGGAAAAAGTATCATTGTTTCAGGGTTCCCACTTCTGTTATTTTGTCAGTGACATTATGACTTGATGACTGAAGATCGTGACGTGTCGCGCTCTGATTCGCGTTCAATGTCCAGTGGCTTTATTGTTACGTAATTATTTCTCAAAACTATTAATTAATCTAAAATCTTTTACAAAACTAAGTAGAATTTTGATACTTTTAGCTCACAACCATTCTACATAATAAAATTTATAAGGTATTTTTCTTCCTGTTAACTAGCCTATTTTGAGAAATGTAAAGTCAAAGAAATGAATTGTTAATCAAACTGACTACCAACTTATAATATACAGTCCGTATATTCAAATTACAACTGTCATTCTTTGACAGTTGTAGGAAATGGCTATAACACAGCAAATTGACGTAGGGTATCCATTTGCTTAAAAAATAATTTTCCTGTGTGTTAGGTACACTACTAAAACTTATTGCAGAAAAAAGAAAGTTTCCTAAATACTCAATTAATGTTACTCGAAATAATTAAGTATTTCGCAATCTCGGTTATCTGCTTATTTTAAAATGTTGCACCTTCAGTGGGTACACAGTATCACAGGCATTAGACGACTAAAAACCGTCGCGTTATTTTCAGAAATCTCGATAATGGCGTAGCATCTGTGCGTATAATAAAACGCGTCAGGCCCTCCGAGTTCCAATAACATCTATTATCGGCCCAATTTTAAAGAGGAGCGAATGTGAAGGGAATCAATAGGATAGCGGGGACACAAATTCCTGAGGGTGGTCCCCGAAGGACGGTCGGACATGGATAATGATCGTCCTACGACCAGCGACGGGTACAAATGGGTTAGCAAATGTAATATCCGACGGTGTCCGAACCCTCAAGGCTCAGATATTCAAATGAACGGAAAGCCCAAGCTGTAAGACGGTGACGGACTTCCTGATTTTAAACTCAGCGCGCGTTTTGTGACGTGTCCTGAATTTATGTGAAACTGATTTAAGTTTGACTAAATTAGGGCGAGTAGAACGATTTTTCTGTGCCTTCCTATATTCTTGTACTCGATATTTTGCTATATCTATCGTTCTAATACCTACTTCAGATAATTAGTAGCATCCTGTTCTTTTACTTAATATAATTGGTACTTCCAGGAAAATACATTTATACCTCTAAGAAAAATTATTTTATTTATAAAACAATAATTGTAATTAATCTATCTTAGCAAGTTATTGGAGCGTGGGGGAGAGACCGACACATAAATATTATTTGATGTATTTTTAGAAAAACTTATAAACGATGCTCTTATTAAACAAAACACATTTTCAACATAGAGACTTCCAATAACACAAACCAAATAAATATTTAAAGCTATAAAAACACTTTAAACACAAAACAAAGAGCGTGCCCTTCCTGCAATATTGGTGACAATAAACAACGGAGTACAATCAAGCAGTTAAGTAAGAATCGCGCGGAATGTGACGCGAACGCGCGGCGCGGCGGCAGCGCGGGGCGACGCGGTGTGGCGTCATTTATTAAAATCCTGACGCGGACTGAGGGTTACGAGGTTTCCACTCACAATAAGACTTTTTGGTGGGATCTTTAATTGAAATAGACAAGTACTTGTCCTCCTGTTACATTCTTATGTAATTTTAAGCTAGCAGTATTTACGCCGTATTTTTTTCGCCGTCAGTTGTGGGACGCAATATGTTGCAATATTTTACACAAAACATTGTCTTACTTGTGATTAGACATTGTGATGTAACAAATAGCCCCATAGTTGGAACGCTAATTTATTTACCTACCTCATGAAGTTTAAAACGTTAAAATTGGATTTCAGTCGTGATTTGATCTTTCTTCTGACTGAAATTGGTCTTCCAGTAGTTTTTTTGCAATTCAACCATGAGGTCAACAAGTCCATTAATAATGATCATAGATAAAAATGAGCTTTTTTCAAAGCTTGCCTGTGCTACAATCAACGCAAAGCTCTGTGATAAGGTTTAATCTTACTTAAAAAACAAACAAGAAGACAGAAAAACCTTTGGTATTAAAAGCATAGCCTCAAATGCCAGAGATCAACAGAATAATTCGCGCCTACTTAAAATTACTATTAATTAGGTATACATACTCGTACTATGGCGCGTGCCCGCACGGATTGGCTAATAGCACGCATTCTCACATTTTAATAATAATAGACACACATTTAAAAGCTGTGAACAAATTGTCACCTAAACGGCTTCAGAGAAGTCAAATGTCACTTTTTTTCAGTTCGTTTGGAATCTTAATTTGGTACAAATTGTGGCTGCTGCATACTTTTATGCTAAAACTATGATGAAACTTGATCACTCTGTTAAGTTGTGTATGAGGTAACACTATTTTCTTATAATATAAACAAATTACGTTTCTTCCGCCGATGTTGGTAAAAGTTTCGATAGTCATTTTTTGTTAGTTTCATTTTAGATAAATATTGAACTTTTACGTATGTAAATGACGTTCAATATAGTGACATATAAAGTGACTTTACTGAAAATATCGCGTAAACATGTACAGCAGCACAACATTACAGAAAATAGTAAACATTTATTTATCACTCCAACAATTTTCATTATTGACACGTTCCTCCTTTCGAAGATGTCACTACACGCGGCGAGGGCGCGGTGGCAAGATCGTGCAAAATTCAAAACGTTCCATGTTCCAAATTCAAAGGTCGCGCAAACAACAAGTCGAAGCCCGCGAACAATGCCGCCAACCCCACCCGGCGAATGTACAAAGGAATTATCCGATACAGCCTCCTTGGATATTGATGTTCGATTTATTATTGATGATTAATTGATTATTTGTTTAAATTCTTTAGATTATTAAAAATGCTTCATGTTGAGGTTACACGCTATCAATATGATTTTTGTATGTCACTATAAAAGTTGTAGATAAATATTTCTTACAGTCTGGTGAATTATTCATAGTAATCTTTAGTCACGAGCGAGTTTTTACAAGAATTTTTATACAGTATAGTAGAGAAAATGCTCTCTTAACAAAAGACACTGCTCACTTTTCTAATTGCAAATTAAACATCATGAAAAATCAACACTTATGTTCTACCTGTGTTCGTTCATTATGCATTACTGCTACTTACTACTCAGAAGGTGAAAGTGACTGAAACTGTCAGTATTTAGGCATGCATATTTCGTTAAGTTATTAATTCAAGCTTCTAATCCCTGAAGGGCTGCAGAATTCATGCTCGCTTGAACTGAGCATTTGGGTGATTAGCATTAGGTATGTCTGATTAAGAATAACGTTGTGTTTTACTTGTACCTAGATGTGTATGTTTATAATATTGCTTCTAATCAAGGTGATAAATTGAACAGGTTTCGATTTTTCATTTTGTTAATGTCAAAATTATTAAAGTATATCAAAGAAAAAGAAACTTGCCATCCCTACGAGTGACGTTTGACAGATTATAATGCTAGTTACACACGTACGGATATACTTGCGCAAATTTAGGCTTGCACAAGTAAATCGTAACGTGTGTGGCTAGCATTACAGGCATAATGCATCCTACTAAACTTTCATTTAATGTTTGTTTTGAAAAAACGATTATCTTTATTTAGAACACAAAATAGAGGCCACTCTGTATATCAGAAGCTAATGATAGCTACCTACGCAGTTTTTAAAAACACTGAAAAAGTAACGACTAGGATAATACCCGTAGGGTGACCCACAGGATGATCCCAAGCTTTCTCTTCTAACAAACGTCGCTTGATAATTACGAAATAAAAATAGTTACCTAAGTACAAATTCCCTCATTTTTTTTGGCCATAAAGCGCATCGCATACATGTGTAGGTGTAGAAATAATTCGGTAAGAGTTAACGAGCGTGCCCAGCCGGCCGTGGGCCCGCGGGCCGCGTGCCCGACAATTACAGGTGAAGTTTAGGGATCGCTACAACCACTCTAATGGGAGTTCACGCTTACTTTTTAACAAGTTTCCGCTCCCGACGCCGCCTAAATGGGACATAATTGTATTACGATGTGGGCGCACAAAAATATAAATTGTATTTGTCGCGAATGTTGGGAGAAGTGTTACTTGTTAATAGTTTGGAATTTAACTGCGAGTTGCTTTTGTTTCTTCTGTAGAATATTTTTTTAAACAATTAACTTTTTTCATTATTTGCCAAGTATAAAAAAGATTTAGAAATCTGGTAAGTATCTGATCTATTTTTTTTTTTTTTTGTGTTGTTTTAATGTTAACTTTATCTAAATTATGACGCTAAGTATAAATTAAAAAAAAAAATTAAAGGAGTCTTTAAAATTAACTTCAGTTAGAAACATTTTCCTTTATAGTTTTGTTATAACAAATGAAAATCTATTCAACACAAAGGGCTCATCATCCCACATCGTAACATAAACAAAACTAAAAGTAATCTAATCAAAGTCATAGGCAGTACGTAACAAAGCGTTTACCCGACGTTATCACAATATGTGCCGTTATCTCGAGTTTAATCGTCGCGGCGTAGTGTGCGCCCAGGCTAATGAGCCTGCGGTTTTTGGGAAAACAATACGCAAGTGTGCGCCCGCCGCCCGCCTACCCTCCACGCTCCGACAAACTCAAGTTTGCCGACTTAAACAAACTTTCTACTAATTAATTTCAGACATCTCATCATTATAGTTTCTTATCAACTCAACCCCACACTAATTCTAACCAAAAACAAGAAAAGTGGTCCTACCTCAAAAAAAAAAATAAGCGTCTCGGAAAAATCCACAGAAAACACAATACACTATCCGCACTAAATGAAAAAAAAGTTTGGACCGGTAACCGCGGAAAGGCGCGGGCGTCCGCCACCGAAACGTGGTCGACATTAAAACCTTAGCGGGAAAGAAACGGTCCCCTTATTACGTCTCGAAAGAAATTCGCCCGCACACAGGGACAGGGCGAAAGAAGTCCACCCACACAGCGACGCGCTGCAACGCGACACGAGGGGACGGGGCTATGTGAGTGTCGGGCACAAATAAGTATTAAAAGAGATAGTTAGTTTCGGGACTAGCGGCAACGTGAACCATATGTGTCGCACTCACCTCGCATGGCAAAATCTGCGCTCAAAGGAATCCTTCGCATTGTAGCAGTACCTTAGACACACATCGTGTACTCTCTTTTGTTTCTTTCCACAGTTGATAAATGGTTTGTTTGGTTTTTCCTCCTTTGAGTTTTTATTTTTTATTTTAGTGCCGAAAATAAAATGATCGCCTATCCTCACAAATTTACTATAACATGTTGTGGTTTGTAAGTTTCTCTCAGTAGAAAAGTTTTCGTAAAACATTAATTTGGTATATCAGCAAATCACAGAAACAAGACGCAATTAGTAAATATCTTTCATCAAACACGAACTCGTATAAAATTAAATGTTCTTTATAATAAATACAGTACCTATTCTATCTCGCCATCTTTACGCGGTCTGGAAACCACATCTTAATTAGCAGCGTTTAGGAAGGAACTCCACTCCCTCACAAGCTATGCTATACTTACTCATGTAAGTAAGTACATGTATCGTAGTCTGATTTTCCTGTAGGTAGTCATATTAATATACTTACGAATTAACCATGCATTTAACGTTAATGAGTGTTTCAACATATTTATCGTAGAAAGTTTGGGGTCAATTTCCAAAACGCAAGCAACCAGACCTGATGGAATACTAAACTAGAGCAAAATTAATCGCAGCAACATAAGGTCGAAGTGCCTCCAATGTCAGACATCGCCGCATAAAGGACCTCAGAGCTCTCGCGCTAGCCGACAATGGAAATTTTATATCATCGTAAAATTTAACTGCGCACTTTAATAACTAAAGCACCAAGCCGATATAGCGCCGTATCGTTGACAAAAGGATGAGCGTACTTCCAGAATAACCTTTGAGTACAGTCACGCACACATGCGAGGTAGTACAACCACACGGCTGTACGTACACACGCGGACAGAGATGCTTCACCACTACGCGAACAAAACCCACACGCCCACCCGCCAAACACGCCCAACGTCTTGGGTTTTCTTATAAACCACGTTGTGTTCGATGTCCCACTCTCGCTCACCGCACTCCATCGTGCTGTCTCTGTCTAGCGCAATGACGAGCTTCACATAAAGCGACGCCACATTCCCGCCTTTTTTCCCACTCCATTTTGACAGCTCGTGGCTCCATATCTGGCCGGAAACTAAGACAGCGTTCACAGAAGTTGAAGAGATTGTGTCTATTACTTACTGTTATAGACATATTTGATCCTAACAAAAGGGTAGAGCAAGCCACCCCAAGTACCTTCAAATAAGCGTAATTTGAGCATGACACTGTGACTCAAGTTGTACAATGTGTACTACCAACTAATAATTCATGTCTGAACATATTTGGATCAATAAGAACAGTTACGTAAAAGCACAACCTCATCATCATTAGCCTAGCCTTTTCCCAAAAGCATAACCTATGAGCATAAAAAGTATTTGCCTTTTTCAAACTCCTTAAAACCCCAATGCTGTCCGGCAAAATCTCTTTTAAATAAAGATTTAACGTTTGATTCCACCAGTTGATACTCTAATCAAGAGAGCCATCCATGGCCATGTTATTAGACTGACTAAGAATACCCAAAACCATTCTTATACCTTTCAGTATTAACTTTAATACTTCCTCAACTTATGCTGAGGAAGTATTAAAGATGATGATGATGATTATTCATACAAAAGCGCGATACATCTGACATCATTCCAAGAAGGCCATTCACGACAGCGCCTCCTTGCTACCCAAAACCCTCTGAAAGTTATTTCAGCCCGCTGTTCTAGAACAGTGTGTGCGTCGTCTTAGCGACTAAGTGGCTCAAGACGCGTTAGCGGGCGCGGGTGCGGCGCGGGTGCGGCGCGGCACTGGGCGGGGCCGCGAGGCCGCGGGCTGCGGCGCTCCGCTATCGGCACACCGAAACACACATTTTTCCCGCCGCAAACCTCGTGCCGAGGGTTAGCCGCGACCCGCAGACCTCGTTCAGAAAGAAGGAGATGAAGAATATAGACGTCTCTTTCTCGCGCTCCCACGCCTGCGCTGAAAGGTTTTCCAGCGCGGTAAATTTTGACAGTTTGTCGAAGAACTTTTGGTAGACGGACGGATGAAGGTGTTCGTCTTCTGCTTATTCTTATTTGTTTTGTTGTTCTGCCCTTTTCAAAAATATTTATGACTGGATTTAGTATGCAAATCAAAGTGAAAAGCGCCTTTTAGGTTTTTTTTTATTACAAAATACTTTTGAAAAACTCATTCACCATTTCACCACTTAAAAATGATAGAAAACTATTTATACGGGTATATACTCCGGGGGCATAACTTAGACCACTCATTTCTAAGGTGCTAAACAAAGTGGTACACAATTTAATGTTATGGCTACAAATGTGCTACGGCGTAGCAACGGCGTAGCGGCGGCTACGAACTCACTTATTTCCCTTCTCTGCATAAATGAGTTCGTACTAGAGAAAATAATCATTGGATGAGGCATTGGTGATGTTGTTTATGATTAAACGCATAAATCATACCAGAAATGGTAAATCAATAATAATAATAAAATTCCAAATCACAAATGAATCTACGCGACTAACATTTTTTTCTTTTACGTTTTTTATCGAACTCTCAAATCGAAATTAGAAGCAACTAACCTCAATAGAATCTCCATATTTTTAGCCACCATAAAACAGATAACGCCAAATCATATTTCCAACTGTCATCACACAAGCAAACAAACAATGGCGTAGGACTAGTTGAAGTTGTGAGTGGGCGGTCTACCACAAACTGCTCGTTGCTAGCCCGAAAGTTACATGGCATGTGGCCACAGAGCGGTGTGGACGGGTAGGTCGGGTAGTACGGGGTAGTGCGGGTAAGGCATATCAAAACAAAACAGGCAGCGATACGGGCTAGCTAATCATGCGGTCACGCGGTCAGGCGGTCGGGCCGCTGACAATTTGCAGGTTAGCCGTCGACCGCCGCGACCGCCGCTGCGGCGGCCCGTCGAGACGAACGTGTCAGAAAGTTACGTTTGCTTATGATCGGTTACTGGCTGGTTGAGGTAGTGTTGATACTGTGGTATATTGAGGTGACGGTGAAAAAAAAATAGCCGTTGTTTGTTAGAAAAATAAGCTGCCTTCTCATTCTGTCGTCTTAGCGTGAGCTTAATTAGAATGGCTGTAGGTAGTATTTTGAAAGCAAAAGACTGTCATCTGGATAAATTAATTTCTTACTGCTTTCATTTCGTAGGAAATGGTAAGGGCTGATTAATCAAGTTGAAAAGTACCTATTAGAATGAATTAGAATTATCCATTTCACGTAACTAAAAGTGGTTTTTAGAAAAAAATTGGAAAACACGTTAAAGCAAAACTTCGATAAACTAAGCAAATTAAGGCACTAACGACGCTTCCTGTTCCCGAACAAGGCTGTAAAAGCCATCCGCGACCAAAAGCAATTCGCAAAAAATGCATGCACTAGCAACTGTTAGGCAATTTCTAAGCACAGTCACATCCAAAATAAGTTCGTCACTTTATGGGCTACTTTGTCTGCTCATTGCACGATAAAATCTGCTTTACCGACTCAGCATTATTTGGTGTCGTAATGTCATTCAGCCATCTTCTTTAGAGTAAAGAGTGTCCACGGAGATTCTTGCCCGTTCTTCTCCATAGGTACCAACTACGCTTTGGAATGGGCAACTAGCTTCATCTTTCTGACTGACCGACCCATTAACGATTTAAAAATGCCTGTAATTGGTTTATTTGAAATAAATGCTTTGAGTTTGAGTTTTATATGTCTAAAAAAAAAAAATTTGGGTTGCTGTCAACTCGACATAGGTAAAGATGGTGTATGATATTTTGTTCTTTGCAAAAGTCTACTCAGTGCAGTAGCTTCAAAAGCGTGATGACTTGATTAAGAGGGCAGTCGCATTTTGTCACCTCTCTCGTTCACACGGGACCAAACTTTTAAGAATGTTAAATGAAAAGATGCTTTTTTTGAAAAATGTAATCAATATTGGCGAACTACTAAAAAATATTAATTTAATAGGTAATTATTAAAAATACATTTCTATTGTGTTAACTAATAAACTCGGTTCAATAAGTATTATGATCTGTTTTTGAGATGAGATAAATAAATTCCACAATAAAAATCACATAACACACATAACATCACGCCTTGTTTCCCCGAGGGGTTAGGCAGAGGTGTACCTATAGTACACCCACATTTCGCCAGTTATGTTTAAGTCCCATGAAATCGGGGGTGAACCTATTGCCATCAACCGGGCACAAATCCAGACTCCGGGCTGCTACTGAGAAATTCCAGATAGAAAAACCCAATAACACTTTGCCCGACTTGGGATTCGAACCCAGGACCTCATGCTCAGAAGTAGCGCTGGCGACCACTAGACTAATGTGTTTTTAATAATTACCTACTAAATTAATACTATTTATTAGTTCGCCAATTGATGACATTTTTCAAAAAAGCATCTTTTCATTTAACATTCTTAAAAATTTGACCCCATGTGAGCGAGAGAGGTGACAAAATGTGACAATCCTCTTAGGAAAAAAAAATTAAAACTGACGAAGATATAAAAGACTTGACTGTACCTACGTACGTACGGTAGCAATCGACATAAGGTAACACCGACGTCACTGAATAAATAACTTGACACTTGTTCGCAAATAAACAATTTAAAATGTCAAGAATAGGGAAAGGGCTCGCGACCCAACCCTTCTCCTTGCCGACGTTATGTTTTCTGACAACCAATTTTAAAGCTGTTTGCATTTCCGTAAATGTTTATACAATGTTAATGTTTTGTTGGAACTATATTTCCTGTTGGCGTTTAGTCATAGCTTACAGTACCTACATAAAGAAAGAAAATACATGCCTACACATTATTAGCCCTTAGGTCCGTATTCTAATAAAATGTGTGGGGTACCTTTCATTTTGACAGTTCATCACTACAGCCACGTTTATTATTTACGTTGTTGATCAGACAAATTTTTCAAACTTACAAAATAAAATGGATTAGGAATTTCCTTCAAAACCTTCAGATTTTCATTTTAAATGTATTACGCAATTAGGGTGCTGGTTAGCAATCTGCTAGATTTAAGTAGACCCTCGCGACTGTGTTATTGGTAAAGTTTTAATTTCTCAAATCTTAAATACAATATACAATCACTAAATAACTGTACATATAAATATACAAAAACTTAGGCGTCGAAGTACTCGTCCGCATCGCTGTCATCCGGAAACGTGCCCAGAAGACTGGCAGCATTGCCACGTTGAATGGCAATACTAATTCTTTGGCCAAAGAACAAGCCAGCCCTCTGGTCACGTGAAGTGTCGACCAGTCGGCGAGAAATTTCCTTAAAAAGGAGACGCGCACTCGGGCCCCATGACCCGAGCGTTTCGACCCCAAACGGCTCAAAACTGTAGTTACCGATAAGGTTACAGTATTTGCGCCGCTTTATGGTCTCAGCAGCCGCAGCAGCGGCGCCAGCACAGCACGCTGTGCTTGGAACATGAGATGGCGCAAGGGTGTCGACACAGGTTGCGTCCCACACCAGAGGTCCTTCCAAGGCAACAACGTCGTGCCGTCTGGTCTCTTCCCATCGTCACGTACCAAGCTAAAAATTTGCTGTTCCATACATTTTGACCGCGTAGTTATTGCACTTTTGTAGGAAACAGCAGTTTTTTTTTTGTTAATAATCGACGAAAAATTTCAACGCAGGGGTTCCAAAATAAAATCATGTACTGAAACCATGGTAACCGGATTCGCGTCGATGTCCCTGCCACCCTGTTTATCTATGCCGCGTCACAAGGCAAGCAATTAGGTAATAATTTTACTGATTTGTAGTATCTACCACTTTATTACATCTCATTCAGGATACCAAGACTGGCACTCAAGCAAGTGCAATTAATATTTCGGTTTCTCTGGCATCGCGAATCGCGATACGAATGAAGCTGCAAAGTTTCATATGTATCGCGACTTCACTAAGCTAGTTATAATCGAGCAACGGCCGAACTACAGCTGTGTCTGAGCAACGAGCGCCTGCCACAGTGAAGTGGCAAGTGTCGATATCGACGTATCGGTTACGTGTCGATGTATTGTTGTTATATTGCTGCACTAGCAGGTACTCTTCACTAAGCTTGTATCAATCGAGCGTTGGCCGAACTATAGGCTTTAGAGAAAGTACAAAAAGCATTCCTCAGATACCTTTGCAAGCACATGTACGGGTTTTATCCCTTCATGTATGGCCCACTAAATTTCTGTTGGGTTGCTTAAGTTTCAACTCTCTAGAAGTAAGACGGTCGCGGGACCAGATGACTGTAATATTTAAAATTATTAGAGGGACTATCGATGATCTTGATCTGCACAATGAAATCTGCAATCTATTTGTCCCAGACAATTACTGTCGTGGCAGAAAACACCGGTTACTGGCTGTTCCAAGTAGCCGTACTATTGCACACTCCAAGTCACCTATTCTTCGGACAGTAGACGCTATTAACGCTCTCCTGGGCTTAAACACAAGTCTTGATATGTTTGCGGATGAATGGATGGTGATACTATCAGAATGTTTTGATTTTTTGTGAGAAGAATACATGACTGGGTTAAATAAATTAAATGTTAAATAGTGTAATTGGCTTCGGCCGTTCTATTTAAAATAAATAAATAAATAGCGGTGTCTGAGCAACGAGCGACTGCCACAGTGAACCGACATGTGTCGATAAATCGATATATTGTTATATTGTTGCACTCGCGTGTATACTTCACTAAACTAACAATAATCGAGATTTGACCTGCAGGTACTAAAGCCCGCCGTTCTTTAACGATATATCAGGTGAATACTGTTTCAAAGTAGCAAAAATAAATCACTTTACTATAGCAACTAGCATTCAAATCGAGCTTCATGTTGATGACGTAGTTGTAGCCGCGTAGCACGTAGCGGTGCTACGGTACGGCAGGAAAGGGTAGATCCCGTAAAAAGATCCGTAGCAACGCTACAATAATCAAAATAACGTTGTCCTATAAAAAATTGGGTTAATTAATTGTTATTTGCTTTCCAGTATTGTACTATCGATATCACCATGTAGTGCTGTTGAAACTTGAATTAAAGTACAGGATTTTGAAAAAAAAACTAAGATATCGTTAAAGCATAATTACAAATTATGAAAATATTTTTCAAGTATTTGTTTTCGACGGTAAAAACTCAGCTGAATTCAAGTACCTACTTACTAGAAATCGAAAAAGTTAAAGGTAAGTATCTAGTGAAAAAATGTAAAGGTGGTGCTGTCATCAGTCGTTTGTATGTATTTTTTAGTATTAGTAGTAGTAGAATTTTACCTACATAGGTAGATAATTATATCAATCACTATTATCTGGTACTACTACGCAATACGCTTTATAGGCCGTGCCGCCCATGTTCAGCAGTGGACACTAATATCTCTTAAAAATATCAAAATACATCACCCATAAACAACATCAATTCATCATCAAAATCAAAACATCGACATCGAACACGTGTGCAGGGGTGCGCAACCCTTCCGATGCCGCCATATGCCGCGGCGCTACGAACGCCCTTAAATTACAGAACTTCTCGCTCATAATACAGAGATATGCCTTTAATATCTGCCGGAAACTGCCTCTGTGCCTTGTTTACTTTTTGCCTCCGTCCTTATATTACAGACTGTGTGTACTGTGTGCTTACTTGCTCAGTTATTGTGAGCGTATGTGGGTTTTGAACGTCTAATCTTTCATTAAGTGGAATAGAGTAATTTTATTGAAGGTTACACAAAACGGAAATTATATTACATCACCGCGTCACGTGTATTGATCATGATTATTATTATTCTAAAAATTCCTTGCCTACACAAGGTTTATTATTTTCAATATTTCCAAGACAATACTACAGAATTCGGGTACCTACCCAATCAGAAAACACAGCACCAACAATAAACGAAAAAATATATACCAGACAAAAAGCAATACTAGCTAAAATAGACAATAAAAATCAACCCCCACAAACCGGGAGCAATTTCAATCACAATTGCGCAACTGTCCTGAAACGCACCTGCTGACTGTGACGGGACGACACGTGCCCGACTAAGAGGCTACTTAACGTAAGTGACCCTACTTACAGAATCCCAACTGTGCCGTCCAAGACACTCCAATAGCGGGCAATTTCACGAGCCCCGGCCACCATCTGCGACCGACGCGCCAAAAAATAACATTCCCCAAAAAACATTTGCGAAAGAAAGGGATATTAGTCTCCGCGGGGCAATAATCGAAGCCAATCGGCCCACCGAACGCCCCGACACGACACTTTCTTTATTTATACCGTTACTTTACTGTATGGTAATATCGTAAAGAATATTTTATGTTCAAGTGTAGACACCTTCTGATTTCGCAATATTGTTTGTTACCCCTGATCACTAGTTGGGGCCGAGGCTGGTTATTGATATTTGAGTATTGGAGTCACTTTATTAGTTCTATGGGTAAAAGAAGTTATTGATATTGTAGTTGAGAATGTATTATTTAATTAAATTAAAAATAACTTTGACTGCAGAAAACTGCCGTAGAATTGATGCTGCCATAAACATACCTACGTCGTTCTCAATTAGATCATGACGTTACTTACTATATTCAGTTTAACATGATGGTGTTATCGTCGCCATTGGTCTTCAGGATTAAGTTTCAAGAGTAGCAACACGTCTGCCGCGTTTCTTTGCATCCTATAACAAAAAACAAGAGGACGTAACACGAAAGCGCGAAGAAAATGTAACGTAAATTCGAACAATTTTTTTATCGAAAATACAAATATCCTATAGCATTTTGCTTTAATTTTTTGCGACAAGCACAATTATCTACTTAAAATCTCCCGTAGATATTAATAAAGTATTAAAACTAAATAAAATGATATGCGAAACGAGTATTTTCTATTTTAAAATCGTTCGAATCCACGTCATGTTTACTCCACGTGTTCGAGCTAGGGCCCGAAGTCTAAGCAGATACAACTTTAGTGTGTTCCATTTTTAAGGGTAAACTCGCTGTAACACTACATCTACGGACAATGATAAGTGTAGCATAAGGGCCTATGCACACGATGTGCTGCGGCGCCGCACCGCAAAGATTTCGCCGTACGCCGCAACGCATCGTGTGCATCGGCTCTAACAACATGGTGGCGTTGTAGTCGACATTAGTTGTCAAGATTAGATTGCAAGAGAGGCGACAAGCCCGCTCGTCGGTGTCACCAACACTTCGCGACCCTACCGTCAAGATATAACACGTTAACTAAAATACGGTTCATTGATGTTATTCCTATCTGTAATTCTATACAGCTCGTTGTCACTTCAGAACTGTAAGACGCATCAATGTTAATCTACTTAGAACGGAACCTCGGATGTTTTCATTTGACGTAATTCGGTGGAAGTAATTATCTAGACGCGTCTGCATAGACTGGCTAATGCATGGACAAAGAACGTCACGTCCACAAAACAATTAAGTAATAAAACGTACCATTATCAGCCTGTAACAGTAAACTACTGGTATATCACAATGATTTTTAACCAAATTGATCGTCAGTTCACCGAGCTGAGCTTGTAATTATTCCGAATCATCATCAGCCCACAGAAATCCATGGCCTCTGTAATTGCGCACCAATGAGTTCCTTTTTCAAACCCAAAACAAAAAGCACACCCTGCCACGCCGCGCGGCCATCTTCAATTTCTCCCGCCATTTCCTCGCGTATTTTTTCAATACGCGTTCAAGATCATTTAACATTTTTATGTGTAATCTTGCTGGGTAGCGATAAGACAAGGAGATTTTTGCGCGCCTCACTTTATTTTATCGACTACGTTTTACGGCGAACTCTAAACAGATTAAATCTAACAGTAGGGCGTCTTCCGGACACAATGTTCATTTATTGGCTTGTATTTTGGCTTTATAAGATTACTGGGGATTTTCGCGTTGTTTTTCTTATCTTCTGCTTATCGACACAAAATTGTAGCTGCTGCGTGATAAGTGTTACATGTTTACGTGCTCTGCTACGGCGGCGTAGAGGTTTTAGCTGAAAATATGTAAGAACTTCACTTTCAAACTTTTTTGCGGTTATAGGTATGTGAGTTCATTGCAGATATAGCAACTATGATATTTTCAACTTCTATTGTGAAGAATAGTTAAAGAACCGTTAAACAATCATCGCTTTAACAGTCTTTATTAGCTGTACCAATCGAACGTAATGTGAAATGGGAGACCCTACTCCTTCGGCAGTCATCGTTCTTTCATATACAGACTACCTACATGGCAACACCGCTCCACATCAAAACGCGTTCACATAACATAAGTATGACGGTCTACGTAATGAGTCGTATAAAACACGAGTTTTATAACGCGAGCGACACATTGAGAGTCCTTTTTAAATTATGCAACATTTGTATGGAAATACAAGAGTCACCCCTGGCCCACGCCGCCTACGCCTCCTTAAAAATACATCCAGTGTTATTTGTAGTCTGGTTTGACGCTCACTCGCGATTTGATTGCTTTTTCATGGAGATCATATCGTGTTATAAATCCATAGAAAAAGTTAGGACGATACCTACATAAGGGCATTGGGGCCGTGGTCTTTTGAAAAATAATGAGAGTCTGTTAATTTGAAGAAATCACAATAAATTTTTAAAATCAATATTTTTAAAACTTTAACAATCACGCTACTGAAAACTTTTTAAATAACTATCTTTCTCATACTTCACAAAATAACAACACAATTTCAACCCTCATGTTGAAAATGTGTCGATCGCGTAAAGTCATTCTTGAAACTGGCCATAATTTACGAAAAAATTAATAAAACCACAGGCCTGAAAAATAAACACCTATTTATTTTTTAAATAGATAGGTACTTTATGGCTTTACAGATCTTTTTTTAGTTAAATGGCTTGACTGCATTTCACATAGGTACTATAGGTAAGTAGGTACTATACTTTTTAGTTAGGTAGGTGTTTAATCTTAGCAAAAAAAACAACGTTTCCAGAAATATAAAAAATACTTACGAATACCTAAATACTTTTGAGACACATGAGGTACTTACCTACCGAAGAAGTTGGTAGATGTTTATATTTTCTCAACTATTTATTTCAGGTTTTCCGGACTAGAAAGTAACCATAATTTTTGCTAGAAAAATTTTATATAAAATCGATTCTGTAAAAGTTTTTATTGTATTTCTATCCCTTGGGGCCTACCTATAAGGTGTCCCTCCCAACACATTGGTACGGCAGTTTCCGCCGACGCAACAACAAACAGCACTCGCAATCACTAGTGCAAATGTTTACGGTTCTATTCTATTCGTACGTGCGCCACACTACTTCAATTCGAATTTTGAACCACGCGCGCTTTCCTACGTCAACATAGATTAAAAAAAATAAAAGTGTTGAAATCTTGAAATGGTATGTAATCTCCTAACAACTTATTACGAAAAAGGTTACGTTAAGAATTAATAGTGTAACGGCTAGGGCTTCGTAGGTAGGCTGAGCAGGCCGTTAACAATTAGGTAGAGAGATGATTGAAACCAACAGGATATTTTAATATACATATATAATTAAATAAGTAAAACTAACACGGCTAGGTCGTGGATAAAAACACTGTCACTGTTCTGTTCTGTTCTGTTTCACATAAGGATAGGTAGAATGGTACCGTCCTTGGCTGGAGGTGGCAGACGTAGGGGCCTGTCAGGTCAGGCTCAGCAAGAGGCTTTCGTAGATCGGCTCAGTGGGTGCTGCGTTGATAGCAGGCTGTAGCAGCGATGCCAGACGTACGATAATTATCGTACATGTACGATAATTTCGACACTCGTACGATGTACGATACAATATGTATTATCGTACACCAAAGTACGATAATTTCTAACCCTCCTCCGAAGTGGGTGAAAAGACTATAACAGTGCCTTAAAATCATCTAAAAATACGAAATAATGTTGATGGTTGGGGATTTCCCTTCGAATCTATCAAACCAACGAACGAATGACAATGATAGTTCATTTATTCAGTACTAGGTACTTAGTCTGTAATTTATTCTTATTTATGGTCGAGTTCGCTAGCCGAGTGTAACTAAGTTTGAAATTGATAAAAGGTTCTAAATTACTTGGATTATCGTACTTTCAACTTTGGTAAGTGACTAACTTTGTTTTTTACTTTTTAGTTGCTTGTGGTTGTGTAACAATGTGCACATCGTCCAATTTTAGTTAGCAATGTTTTTTTCCTGATTAAATAGGTAGGTATTTATTTAGTATTATTCGGGATTTCAGGTAAATAAATAAGATCTTAATATGTCAAGTGACACCGATGACAACTGTGAGGTTTTGGGATATCATACCCCAAAAAAAAAGAAGATAGATAATTCAAAGCATCTGTCTTCAAAAATATAGAAGTGATTGGGAGAAAAACACTAAGGATTTTGGACCTGACGTATCATTGTGGTTAAAACCTCATCCTAACGATAAAGGAAAAGCTAAATGTTCTTGGTGCGATTTAACCTTATCAGCAAATAGTACAACAATTAAACTGCATTATGCATCCAAGCGGCACCAAAAAGTTATGAAGAGTCGAGACGCTACTACCTCAAGCGTGATGGCCAAATTTGTTGAAAAGTTGTTGAAAAATCTGGAGTGTCACAACTGAAAAAACAAATTACTGAAGCGGAGCTGAAGATGAGTGCCTTTTTTGCTACGCACAACTTAGCATTTAAAATAATGGATCATCTTGTTCCAACGCTAAAATCCTGTTTTCCTGATTCTACAATGTGCCAAGGAATGCAAATGAAAAGAACTAATGCACACAAATTGTGACTAATGTAATAGGTGCTGCACACGAAGAAGAAATATGCGAGAAATTGAAGAAGGTAAAATTCTCTATTCTGACAGATGAGTCTACTGACATGTCTTGCAAGACATCATGCATTATGGTCCGATTTTACGACTCGACAGCGGGCTGTATTGTAAGTAGGTTGTATGATTTGCATGATGTATTCCCAAAAGGAGATGTGGCTGCTGCAGAGGAAGGTGCCACTGGTGCACGACTTTACGAGCTGATGATAAGCTCTTTAAAATCAAATGATATACCTTTGAAAAACTTATTGGGCTTTGGTTGTGATTCTGCAAGCAACAACGTTGGTGACTACAACTCCATTATAAGTCGTCTGCGACAAGAATGTCCAGGTGTTATCCTAATGAAATGAGTATGTCATTCTTTGTACCGGGCGTCCAGTGATGCATGCAAGACCCTGCCACGATTATGTGAAGATTTGGCCCGAAATATTTTTTCCTATTTCAGGCAAAGTGCCAAGAGAAAGGCTCAGTTGCAGCAATTTCAAGAGTTTACATCCGTAAAGGATCACCAGATGCTTGGCTTGGCTATCACACGCTGGCTCTCCTTTCTACCTGCGATAGAACGAATTTTGGAACAGTGGCAAGCTCTTCGGCTTTACTTTACTGATGTCTGGCTTGCAGAGCGTACACTTGCAGCTGAACAAATTTTCAATGCCCTTCAAGACCCATTTACGAAATTGTTCTACAGCTTCTTAGCTTGGGTGCTTCCGAAAGTCACTTATATGAATGCATTTTTTCAGTCAACAACAGTTGTAGTCACGACACTCCATGACAAAATGGCAACTGCATACCGTGAACTTCTTTCCACGTACATGTACCAGGACTATGTTGCAAGGACAATTCTCACAGAAATTCAACCTGACGATACTAGCAGATTCATACGGCTGGAGTGCATATATTTGGGAGTCGCTGTCATGGAAGGTCTTAATAATCCTGATGTGACGGCAAGGCCTGACCTTATTACAAGTTTCAGATCAAAATGCCGAGACTATCTGCTACATTTATGCAAAGGAATTAAAGATCGCTTCCCATTTGACGACAAATTGCTGGTGGCGCTGCCAATTCTACAACCAGAAAAAGCTTTGTCGGCAAGACAGCGAGACAGCACTCCGTCGCTCTTATTTTTGTGTGAACTATGTCCCAGAGCGAAGCCAAGGGACCATAATGAATTGCAGCAACTAGACGATGAGTGGCGACGTCTACCGTTGGATCAAGTTAGTCCCGATGTCGCCCAGGAAAAAGAAGTTGACGTATTTTGGCATAAAATTTCGCAAATGGCTATTGATGGAGAGCAGACATACACAGTTTTACCTCAATTTGCTCTGGCTGTTTTGACCCTTCCACATTCAAATGCAGACACCGAACGACTATTCAGCAAAAATAATTTGACGAAAACCAGAATAAGAAACAAACTTGCAACAAAAACTGTTAAAGGGGTTTTACTTTCAGCGCAATGCGTAAAAAACCAATCAAAAGAATGCTGTTATGGTTTTAAACCAACTGATAAAATGATATCATGAATGACTTCAGCAGTCCTTTATTTAAAAACGGCTGGCGCTGCTGCAGACGTAGAAGTAAATAGTGATACCGATGATCCCACTCTTATATAAAATAAATACCGTAAGTTATTTTAAAATTTCTGTCTAATTTCACAACTTTCTAAAATTCCTATCCTATTTCTAGTTTTGCGAAATAGCGCGTTTCGCGCGGTTCTGGTAGGTGTGCGATAATTTTTCATCTGGTACGATAATTTTCGAATATTGATACGATAATTCACTCGAACTCGTCTGGCAACCCTGGGCTGTAGGACGCCAGTAGCGCACGCCAGCTAGCAGCGTTAGCACGTGCAGCGCGCAGTCTGGGCAGCGTGTATGGTTGGTTGGTATGTGCGGTGCTAAAGTAGAAGGAAAGTTCCTATAAGTTTTCTTTTTCGTTTCCCCATGTCTGAAGCTCGCGCTATACAAGCTCCTAAACATGTCCGTAAGTCCGTACAGTCACATGGAATGACTTAGTAGATAGATATTGTTACCTATGTCAAAATTAAAAGGGGCGCCCAGTCACCAAAACCTCCAAAAATGAACAACTATAAAAAAAAAAGCGCACGTGTCGCTTTGTTTATATCCTATTTTCCATCGAGAAGGCTTTATTTTATTATTTCTACACGTAACCTTACCGGCTGGGACAATTTTAAACCACCATAACATTATAACAATTCTATATTCACGACCTTAAGTCATGGTGATAGAATTGTATTTCCATTGTGTTATGACAGGTTTAAGGTGAGATCGTCATCCATGCCAGCTAACCTTATATTCTTGGAAGAATGGTTGGTAAATTTTCAATAGTCACTTTATTAGGGGTGAGGGCGGAAGCAGGGCGAGTGGCACTGCCTTTATTAGATTTTCTAGAACCGTGAGTCAGAAAGTGGTGAATTGCATGGCCTGCGTTCGACACCTCGATATTGAAAATGGTTACGAAATATAAGTAGGTACTGGGTGTTAAGTACCTAGCTTAGTAAGTTGTGCCAACTTGATACTTAGCTATTTTTTTATGCACGTACCTATCTGGTTTTCAACTGCATGATAAATTATATTGGTTCAGTTATGTAAGTAGGACCATAATTACCTGTCTAAATACCTACCTATTACCGAATAACTATGATTATGGGTGAGCTTTTGAGATGGGACTTCAAGGCGAAATCAAAACTACGAGAAATAGAGAAATGTTGTCAAATAAGCCACGACACGACTCACGAGCCCTATTCTGGAAAAAAAAAATAAGATTATTTTTTGTTATGAACTATTAAATTACTAGCTTTTGCTCGCGACTTCATTCGCGTGGAAGTCGTCAGACACCACATTTCACCACAATATAGTTAAATAACAGTTGTCCGTGTGAGAAGCAGCTCGTCCAGCACGCGTAGCATGCATGACCACCATAGAAACGGGTTTTGTCGAAAACAGACAAAATGACATATTGTAGAAATATTTCTAACGTCTAAGCATGGCGATGTGTCATTTTGTCTATTCTTCCGTCGACAAAATCCGTTTCTAAGGTGGTCAAGCTACGCGTTCTGAAGGCTAATTCACGTAACTAAAGAAGTTCAGATGCAGTGCAGTTGCAGTTAAGTTTCGATCAAAACAATGCTTTTCGTATTCTCTACCGCTGACAGATACGCTCGCGTCAAGTTCACGTCACGCGAGCGCCATAACGGTATTCTACTACTGCGCGTCATTAGTGCGTGATTCTGATTGCAACTTGATCGGTATTCTACTATTAGTTTGACGTATCAAAATGACAGCTTTTAAGTTTCAATTCAATCAACGTGCGGTTTCGGTTACGCACAACATAAGTTCGTCAATATTTACTTTTGTTGGCATCAAATTGTATTTTTTTTGTGTTTAAAATTAAATATTGTATGCATGTTTAATTATTCTTCTTCTTCATGTCGCTGGCACGACAGTTATTCATACTTTGATGGCCCAAAACTTTGCCACTTTTACGGCATTATCGGTGGCAGCGCAGAGGTCACTTTGGCTGCATGTTTTGGGGCACAGAGGGCAGGATAGGAGGTGGTGCATAGTTTGTGACACAGCTCCACATCCACACCCTGTTGCCATTCCGTCGAGGTCGCCCCACTTTATGAAGTTCGACTTACACCTTCCCACTTGTGTTCGGAGACGGTTCAGGGACTTTCAAGTGGACCACGGAAGGTTAAATCCAACAGGAAGATGTTCGTTTGGTGATAGGTAGGTGGGTAGGGGAAAGTTATCCTGCCACAGTTTGCAACGGACGTCGACCGGGTTACCTGGTAGAGACGCCGTCGATTTTAAGAAACTGTGCCTGCTTTTTAGTCGTTGCGTCGATAGTTGAGCGCCAAATAGAAGTGTCAGACTCCTGTTTGTGTTACTTCAATGCGCTTGCAACTTCTCTTCGGATTTGTGGAGGTGCTACGCCAGCTGTGCAATATAGTGCACTGACTGGGGTCGGTTTGGGGCAGCCTGTGATTGTTCGATACGTTTCGTTCAGAGCAACATCTACTTCCTTGGTATGGGCGGAACGATGCCACACTGGGCACGCATATTCGTCCGCAGAGAAGCAGAGTGCTAGGCTAGTGTTCTGAAGTACCTGAGGTGAAGCACCTTAGGTGGTTGAATTTAGACGCCTGAGCAAGTTGTTACGGAAACCTTAATTACTAAGACATGTTAACTACAAGCCATTTTAAATTAAATTCTAAATGTTTTTTTTGGTTTGAGGATTTTATCCCTCCTGCCGAAATAGATGACCGAGAACGTCGTCAAGCCCTAAAAAGACGAAGGGTTTCTGTGGATCCATTCCGTATTTCGGACTGGGAATTCCAGAAAACCTATCGTCTGAGCAAAAACTTGACTTGGCAATTGATTACAAAAATAGCATATTATTATAAGCTGCAGGTATCAGCCCGCAATACAGTAGAGAGATGCATTGGCGCCTTGAAAGCTCGATTCAGGTAAGATTATTGATTATTGAGGTAGGATTATTTGAGTAAAATTACTTTTCTCCAAGTTTCCTATTCATAAATATACTCATTCTATTTATCTTTACCTCAAGAAGTCAAACCAAATTAATATATTGAGGCCCATATTTTTTTTATTGTACTGTTATTTATTACAGTTTCTAAATGTGTTTATTAGCTGCACGTATGCTTCACTATGATCCTGTTTTTGCAGGCTAAATAGTGAATCTCTGTGCTGTATTGCACAATATAGCGAACAAGGCAAGATTACCAGTGCCTCAACTGACACAAAGTGTGAGCAAGAAGAGAGAATGCGTGTACGGCGAGCATCTGAGGAGGATGTGCGTGCGGAAAGCTTGAGTATTCTTTTTCAAGGCAATATGCGGCCAAACAGAGGACTTGTTGGAAGATCGGGCTGTCCAACAGGCTCTTATTAAACGCCTGTGGCTACTTAGGGAATAAGGAGTCAGAATAAAGCTTAAATATTTACGTTTGTATTTATTTATAATGATGATAATATTGTAATTATTTTTTAACATGCACATCTTTTCTTTACATTGTTCTCACGTAGGTAATAAGTATAGAATCCGCTTGTTTTATTCATCATCTGAAGAAGCCAGCCGCCTTCGCCGTCCAGCCTAAAAAGAAAATGACTGCAGTATAGTATCTATTAGGATTATAAACGAAATATACAACTACATATAATCAGTGTAAAGTTACGTGTGTGCAAAAAGGAAAAATGTTGTTATTACCAAGGAATTATTTATATTTTCCAGTGCTTCTGCTCTGCGGCACTGTGCATCAGCTGATTTGGTTGCTGCATCAGCCATTCTGTTCATGGCATTGGCCATCTTACTGTAGCCTTTCGACCTCTATTCCTGACTTTTCTATATTGGCCAGCATATTTTGTTATTGTTCCAGCTCCGAGGATGGAGTAGGCGCTGCAAAAAATAAGATATTAAAAATGTACCTATAAAAATCAGTTAATAGGTAAAATTTTTTAACATATTAGCAGATTATTTTTTATTTTCCATTACAATATAGTGTATTATGTATATAATAATAACATGACAATATGTAGGTACTGTCTGGCTGCTGAATATTATGTGGTTTTCAGACTTATTTATTTTCTAAATATGACAAGTTAATATAATTACCTTTCAGCGAAATGTGTGATGTTTTGTGTTGTTGCGGTTGTAACATCAACATCAATCTTTAATATCTTCATTTCTGAAAAAAATTATAACATTTATGAATGGTTAGTAACTAAATAAATTATCAAGATTTTTAAGAATGTCACGCTTAGCTTCTCCTATCGTGTTGGCATGACCTCTGGACACGAGACTGTCTATGTCTAAAAGTTATTGCACAGCTAGAATGATAGGTACTTAACTTAAATTGAAACTAACATAATAATACTATCTGAAGGTAATGAGGAAAATGTAGGAAGTGCAGATAATGTAGAATAAAATTGGGAAGTGGATAAAGAGGATAAAGAAGTGGGTACGCCTGGCCCTCAACCCCGTTGATTATGCAAAATCTGCTTGATTCGGCTGAGTTATTTACCCAAGTATAATGTACCAATACACACTGGTACAATATCGATAGAATCTAACAGACCTTGCTCCACTGTTTGGAAGTTCTTTGATCCCCGTCTGCCTCGGCATTTAATATGTTGGCGCACTCTGACCAAAGGCGTGATGTGAGGACACTCCCATCTAGATTTTAGTCTGCCACGGGCAAGGTCCCTGTGGCCCTCCAAATATTCAACCAGCAGTTCTATTTGCCGCACAGAATGCGTTTGCGTGAATTCATAGCTGTACTGAAGAATCAGGATGAAACTTACATGAAAGAAATTTAAACTGCTACTTCTTCGTAAACTTCACTGTACCTACATCCTTATATATCATTTTATTATAATATATTACATACTTACCATCAAACTTTAAGTATATCAAGTTTTGTAATTGCACCGAGTCTATAATTTCAACTTTCGCGCTCCATACGTCACTGGCGTGCTCCTGTTATTTTGACAGTTTTAGTTTTATGCGGCAATGTTAGACCATCATTCAGCCAAATTTTAGCAAAATATATCTTTGATTGTAAATCCAAACATAATTGTTTGTTTATATGGTAAGAAAAAACACTAAAATCAGTACTGGGGTATTATTTTCATATTATAATAAAGTTATATTCATTGAAATGTAATCGATTCTATTCGATTATTTAGTCGGTAATATTTTTTCTGTCATGTGGCCACACCATAGGTAAGTTTGATAGAATTTGGTTGTCGTGCAGTTGACGTGCAGTTCACGCGCAGCTTACGCGCAATTCAAAGATTACAAGAATACCGTTTATCAGTCAAACTTAAACTTAACTGCAACTGCACTGCAACTTGATCGGTGCGTCATTGGATTACGTGAATTAGCCTTCGAGGTCGACACCCGTAGCCTGTAGTAGATTGTAAACACACGGGACTTCCCATTAAAGTCACCTAACCATAGCCATAGGTATTTATTTTTATTATAACCATAGATGACAGAAGAGGCCTAAACTTCTTGCTTCTCTGTGTATCTACGTTCTACGAACAATATTATTAAAATAGTATAAAAAAGTATATTAAAAAGAAATAAAAAAAACAGGTTTTTTTCACGCACTTACGCATTTTACAATTTGTACATAAAATAATTTAATTGACTTATATTAGTTTAGATATTTATGTACCAACGCAACTTGTCACTTCTTTTGTATCCAATGATTAATTCAAAAAACGTGGAGTGCTTTATTATTATTATTTCTTCGAATGCTTTCACTAAAAATTAAAGATTTTTTGCTGTCACGAACCTCAGATTTCGATTCCCGCGCACTGAGCAATGAGCATACCAATATTCAAATTAACGCCATCTACTCTTTTTTACTATAACTAAATTTGCTTCCTGCTCTGGTGGTTGAAAGCAAATTTAGTTATATTTTACAAAGATGGCGCTATAAACATGAATCAAGTTATTCGCCTAAAAATGTTTTTATTGCTAATAAAAAATTGCTAATAGCAAATAAAAAATCAATTTAAAGAATTAACTGCATCCAAAAGTAATGGAACATTATGGTGGCCAATACTTGTTTGAATTTGGAATGGTTTTGCCACGATTGCTTGCAGCAAACGTACACCAAACGAAATCGCATACTTTGTTGTTGTAGTTCACATCCTATGCATTACTTTATTTAATCTATATGACAGTTTTTGTTGTTTCCTTCCTCCTTGGTACGGAAAACCGTAAAAACTATCGGTATAAGTCTGACTCGCACTTGGCCGTTTTTTTATTTATCTTCAAGTCACGTTTGTATTTTTGCAATAGCAACATCCCTGGAAAAAGTGAGGTTATGATGTATTTATTTCTTCATATGATGTGTCAAAGTTTTTAACATAAATAATTAAATATCATCGTTTTGGACTAATTTCAATGAAATGTTAACTTTTACTTGAAGATTATTGAATACTTTATTGGACTCACAATGGCTGTGGTGATTGAAACTACCCTTGGAGACATCACCGTGGATTTATATCTAGATCAACGACCCGTAACATGTTTGAACTTTTTGAAGCTTTGCAAGATGAAATATTACAACTTCAACTTGTTTCACACGATCAGAAGTGGCTTTATAGCCCAGACAGGTGATCCATCAGGTGAAGGTTCAGGCGGGCAGTCTATATTCGGTCTACTGGAAGGGCCTGACAAACGCTTCTTTTCAGGCGAGAAAATGCCAAAAATTCGCCACACCGACGTAGGTTTGCTCTCAATGGTGGGTACAGGAGACATGATGATCGGTTCACAGTTCTTCTTCACCCTCGGTTCTGATTTGGACTCTTTAGACGGCATACACTGCGTTATTGGAGAGATTAGTGAAGGACACGATGTGCTGCGAAAGTTGAACGACGTGATATGTGACGAGGGCCACCGTCCGTACCGTGATGTGAGAATAACGCACACTGTAGTACTTGAAGATCCCTTCAATGATCCGCAGGGACTAAGAGCACCATCAAGGTCTCCATCTCCCAGTGCTGAGCGCCTCAAAGGTGGTAGAATCGCTCCCGACGAAGAGATAGATGAAACACAAGGGAAATCTGCTGCAGAAATACAAGAAATGATTGAAGAAAAAGAAGCTAAAGCTCGAGCCACTATCCTAGAAATAGTAGGTGACTTGCCGGATGCTGATATTGCTCCCCCTGAAAATGTACTCTTTGTTTGTAAACTAAATCCAGTCACTACTGATGATGATCTAGAAATTATATTCAGTAGATTTGGCAAAATTGTTACATGTGAAGTTATAAGAGATAAAAAAACTGGTGACTCTTTGCAATATGCTTTCATTGAGTTTGGAGATAAAAAATCATGTGAAGATGCTTATTTCAAAATGGACAATGTGTTGATTGATGACAGGCGAATTCATGTTGACTTCTCTCAATCTGTTTCTAAAATGAAATGGTTGGGCAAAGGTAGAGGTGTGAAATATTTTAATGATGAAGAAGCAGAAGAAAGAGAAAGAGAAAACCACATTAGAAATGAAAAGCCCATGCATCATAGAAGCAAGGATGGTGAACAAAGTAACCATCACAATGATAAAAACCAATACAGTAATAATAAAAGGCCCGATGACCGAGAGCAAGATAGAGATAGAGAAAAGCGATCCGAAAGACATCACAGACGTGAAAAAGAATCAAATAACAGAACTGATGATAAATTGCAAAGGAAAAGAAGCAGGAGTCGATCTAAAGTGGATAGACCAAGGGATGACAGAAATAATCATTCTAATGACAATAATGGTTCAAGAAAGTCGGAGAGAAGTGTCAAAGAGTACAGAAATGAGTCAAATAGATATGAAAATGTGAAAAAAAGAGATAATTCCACTGATAATAATATTTCAAGAAATTCAGATAGAAACATTAAAGAGTACAAACGTGAGTCTAAGAGGCATGAAAATGAGAGAAATAGAAATAATTCTAATGATCGTAACGTTTCAAGGAACTTTGAAAGAAATGTTAAAGAGTATAAACATAATTCTGACAGACATGAAAATGAAAGGAATAGAGGTACTTATACTGACCAAAATGTTTCAAGAACTTCTGAGAGAAGTATTAGGGAGTCCAAACATGAGTCTAGTAGACATGGAATGGAGAGGAATAGAGATAGTTCCAATGTTCAGAGGTCAAGGTCATCTCCCTCCAGGCAAAGAGATGGAGAGAAGTCAGAGAACTCAAGAGACCACAAAAGTAGACGTGAAAAACATGACAGAAGAGAGAGAGAAAAGGAAATAGAAAACAGCAAATCAAAACATAAAAATGAAGATGTAGATGCGGTGAAGAGTAAGAAACCTAAAAAAGATCCAAAGAGTATTGAACCCAGAACTCCAACACCTACTGATGGTAAGAAAAAATGTAAGTCCACTTCCAAACAAAGTGAAACGAAGGAAAAAAGTAAGAGAAACGCCAAGAAGAGACGTAAACCTTCCACATCATCAGACAGTTCTTCAGATTCTAGCTCCTCCAGTAGTGAGTCTACTTCATCAAGTGATGGAAACTGTAAGAAAAAGTCTGTAAAGAGGAGAAAGAAGAAGTATTCTACTTCAAGTACTAGTAGTAGTGACAGCAGCACTTCCAGTTCGTCATCCAGCACGGAGTCCAGCTCTTCCAGCTCAAGTTCAGATGATGGTAAAAAAAAGAAGAGTAGGAAACGTTCCAATATGAAGAAAAAGTTATAGGACAGTATAAAACGTAGGCAGGTCCTAAGTGTACTAAGTAGACATTTAGACAGTGTGTGAAGTTGACCGCCGAGTTGATGAAGCTTAAATTAAGTGACTGTTTGTATGTCATGTAGTGTTTAAGTGAGTCTCAAATGTATATTCCATGTGGCCATGTGTGTGTGTGTATGTATTGCTTCCAATATTAATTGAATTCCTTAGTTTACCTAACAGACTGAGTGGACACTTAAAATACTATAATAAACGATTCTAATAAAAGACATTGGAAAATTTAATTAATTACAAACATAAAATACTGTAAATAGAAAGAAAATACGATACAATAATGTAAAATAGAAATAATTATACTTAATTACAATTGTATTTAGGTCGTTAGGCCCATATTACAAAACCTCACTCAAAACTCGAGCACTACTTACAACTCGTTTAAAGCCTTTTGATTGCTTGAAACTAGTTTTAAGTATGCTTGAGTCTTGAGTGAGGTTCTATAATACGGGCCTAAACATGATCTTAGAAAAACTAATTAATATTTTATCAGATGAAGGCTATTGTAGAACCAATAAAATAAGATTGTCATAATCAAACATTGCTATGTAAAATAACCACAACACCAATAGATTTTATATACAGGGTTATTGGCTTATTGGTAATATATTGGCAATTCATTATGGGGAAGTAGGAGAGGTCATTTGCAACCAAATCCCCTTATGACTCCTATGCAATTATATCAACTATTTTGAGTAATTTGACATTTTATATTTTTATTTCATTCATTTTATAATAATATTACCACTAACCCTGTTTATACAGGGTGTAAAAACAGCCCTCCGCAAACTAACAGGATGCATTCAGCTCCTTATTTTGAATCATTTTCTCAGCAATATTTTCATTTTTTTAAATTGTTATTTCAGTTTCTATTCCTATATTTCAATGTAAAATTACTTTCTCTGTACGCAGCACTCCATTTACGTAAATAAAAAAAAAATCAGCAATGGATGTTGAAATACTCGGCGGCCGAAGGCTCGCTGCGCTGCCGTTCGCTACGCGCGTTTTGCCACGATAACGTTACATTGCTTGTGAGGTAATAAAACAAATCAGGCTTATTGGATTCCCATAACGTTCCTGAAATAATTTCATGTACCGGTCATCTTAGTATGATATATTGAATTCACCCCATTAGTCTGCGGAGGGCTGTCCCTTATATTACACCCTGTATACAGAAATGTACAGCACTTGAATAAAATGTATTTTAATTTAATAATTATATGGGCAAAGCTAGGGGATAGGAGAGGATGCATAAGTATAGACCCAGCCTTTTCTAGTACAATTGTAACTTATGATTATTAATTGTTGATTGGTATTTTTATGCACCGCCATTATAGGTAAATACTCTTTTTTTTACTGGCTAAGGCCATGTATCAAGCATTAGCACGTATTAAATACAATAAAGCTTTTAAGATGTTAATTCAATGTTTGATATATTTAAGCTGTTGTGGTCTTGTAGACGTCTATCAATTTTTTTTTCAATGATGTATGTACAGTCACGAGCATAAATATATGTAAGCTTCAAAGCAAAAAGGGTCCAGTTCTCGGCATTTAGTTTCCGAGATATACTTCCGTAGTTTTGTAAAGTTGGGTGAAAAAATCGCATTTCTCGATTTTAATTGATTATTAATTAATCCTCAATTATCTACAAGTTCATATAGTAAATGACTTTATATTTATGATGTTTCTAAGTACCAGAAAATGTACTTAGAAACATCAGAAAATGTACTAAGTTATATCAAAAATCAAACTTTGAAAATGCTTTTTCTCAAATCAAATTTTTTCAGTTTCAACTTCAAATGTCTGATAAAAAAAATGTGCCAGTTTTTGAATATTTTTTAATCCTTATTATCAATTGACTATTCTAGATACCGAATCTGATCTTAACTCAATACCCCACTACTGGACCCTTTTTGCTTGGACGCCCACTTATTACTGAACAGCTCGTACAATATTATCTGATTTAATTATGTATCCATTAATATCTGTTGTCAAGTTATCGGATGAATCATGAAGTCAAATATTATTGCCAAGCTGTCCTTATTAATTTATTTATGTTCGTGACTGTACTTACGTTCAGTAACAAAAGTTGGTAAACAGTAGTTTTACAAAACATTGAAATTGTCACAAAATAACTTGATACATTGCTTTTCTGATTTTTTGACCAAAAAAGTTCGTGCTCAATTATGTATATGTTTTTTTTTTTTTAATAGATACTCTGAAACGGCTTCGATCAATCAATTTATAATTGTTAGTTGATGGTCGCCAAATTTCGAGTTCAATTATTCAATCCGATTTTTTAGATGGAATCAATATAAAATAGCTGATACTACTTATCTATCTATCTATTGACTGAATTAAATACCTACATAACTATGAATCGGTTCCAAGTAGGGAGGTAGATAATAATGTATTTCCCATTTTAATGTTAAGTAAGTGCATTCGTATATTTTAACACGGCTGACCAAAAAAAGGAGTGTTACTTATGGTTTTATTTTATTGCATTTTCAAATCGATAAACTTACATTATCTTGCATTGTTTATTCACAGTGTATCATGATACACTACTTTTTTTGTATTCATTTGTTATTATTTCTAAGTGCCTAGTTAATAATTAGTCTTTCCTCCACCTGAATATTCAGGAGCTGTCTTCTTCTAAGTAAGCTGGATAGAAAACGTAATGTAGGTATTTGTTATATGTATAATTATGTATGAGTATTTTTGTATATTAATAAAAGCGTTCAATGCACTACTTATTTGTTTCATTGTAATTTACAAAACATCCTTTAAATTAAAATATTACATACATTTCTAAATAAGTAAGTAACGACGAAGCAAGTCTACAGCACAGTTCCTCAAATCGCAAACCTTCCCTGCACGTGAATATTCTGTCGCTGCTCCCTGGCAGAATTCACCAGAGAGAGCTGGATTACCAGAAAGCCAGGCAGTGGTCTCGGACGTCATAGAGCGAGATCGGTAGAGTTGCTGTATATTTGTACCCAAAATCGGTATTTGACAAAAAATACAATATTCAATCAAATTCGTTTATTTATTGAAAAAAAACTTACAGACTAATTTATAACGAGAGCCCATATCGGTAGAAATACCGAAAAATCTGTAGGTTCGAGACCACAGGAGCCAGGTCTAATGATGCGAATCTTTATTATTGCTGTCAATATTTCGCTGTTGTAGGTAAGTACGTACCTTTAAGTACGCGTCAAACTTTATGGCGGCAGTGAAGTGCGCTACTCGCTGCGCAGTACCGCACCCCGCACCCCCGCTGACACGTGAATTTGTTACTGCGCGTGCGCAGCGACTCGCCTCATTTTCCGAGCCGCCATAAAGTTTGAATCGGGCCCCACCCTTTGCTCTTCGTGGGATAAAGTCCTACACTATTAGTCTAGAAAGTTGAATAACTATTCTAATTCCCATCTGCCAGATTTTAACCGATTGCGCTGAAGCCCAAAATGATGTTGATGTTTTTAATAGGTACCTACTAAATGTTTGTATGAATAGAAAATGACATGTAGATATATCTACCGTACAGCAATACCTATCAAGGAAGTTAGGTACCTACTTGGGTGTCTGTATAATGAATAGGTGTAGGCAAGTTAATTTATGAAGAAATATGTAGATTGGCCGTTATATTGTAGTTATATCAAAGGAAATCATAAAGCATGTCAAAGTTTAAAATGGAAGGCAGGTAATTCTTAGCTAGCGGCTATTTACAGGACGTGCTCTGGACATAATCGGGAACGTTCCATTGGCTTGCCTTTGTGTGTTTAAGTGTCAGAACGAGAAGATTACTCTCGTTATATGAGCCCATTGTGCACCTTCGGTCACTGTATTACTAAAGTGTGTACCTACCAGATCAACATGTTGTAATCACCTATAGGTTTTATAGAGATTTTATACACTCATTTTTTCGATGCATATTTTAAGTAGAGTAGGATTATGTCAATGTAATGGCTTTTCAAACTAATTTCCTAATTAATTATAATACCTATTAGGTAAAGTTCAACAGAAAGTAGATAGATTTATGGTAGGATATGAAAATGCGTAGGTAACTGTAAAGCCAAGGCTGTCCGTTATCACGTGTGAAATCTTGTTCAAATAGACTGATGTGGATAACTAGGTACATAGGTAGGTACCTAACTTAGTAATTACGTAGGTACCTACTTATTATAAACAGCAATTACACATCGCGTTTTTATGAACCGTTTGGCGTAATTATGTCCAGCAGTGGACGTCGCATCTCTACATGAGAGTGGACGCCTAATATCTCATATGAAATGAAGCTTCATACCATCTTCATACAGATAGTTCGTACCTAGGTAGGTACCTACACAAAACACAATAGAACTACAATCAAGGGAAGTGCTCTCAATCTGTGTACTAAAGGCACGGACTTGAAAACAACCTTAATTCGGTCGTCTGAAAGTGAGTGTTAAAAGATGGAGCAATGTTTAATGTAACGTAATTAATAAGCGCTGACGCCGATAGCGTCTGGAATCATCCACGGCAATTACATTATTTTATGAAGGGCTTGTTTAGTTCAGCCGTGGCAGACGTCATAGCTAGATGGACGGCAGGGGCGGACTGGGTGGGCACAGAATACCAGAGAAATTGGCCACCTGCAACCCGAATTGCGAAACACACTATTAATCACAGTTTGAATGATTTTGAAGCATATTGCTAATCCATTGCTTCATGTTCGAAAAATTTGGCTGCTCAACAACGTAAATGACGCAATGAATGTTGTTGTACCTACTGTCAAAATGAAACCGATTCCTACTGTAAATGTTACGCAATAATGGCCCTCTTGACAGCAGTATGGCCACATAGTAAGAGGGAAGAACATTGGAGCAAAACCCAGTGGTACCTACCCAAGAGACTGTCAAAGAAAAGAAAGTGACGTACCTACCTAGACCACAGGGGGCCAACCACCACCTCTTAAAGTAGTATTATTTTAATGTTACTTCAGTGTGAGAAAGAGAAGAATCTATACAGGACGTCTAGCTCCATCTCTTTCCCACACTCAAGCAAGATTACAATAATACTGCTTTAAGAGATGGTGGTCTAGCTCCTGAAAGGAGTAAGATGATGAAATATCAGACACGTCGCTGGAACAGCATGGGATAAAGATAAAGTGATGACAGGAATTGATGGATGGCTGGAGGGAGCCTTTGCCGACTGACAAACGGACATACCTACATAATAAAAGAAACACCAAATAAGCGTCTGTCGATTACCACGCTTGCATACTCAAGGCGGATTGGCGATTTCAGACTTATGATGATCACGATGTTTTTCCTTCATTGATGTCCAAGACTAACAAACTAGGTAGGTCTATAAATCGAAAAAATCATATTGGAAGGTATATATGTACCATAGCGGACATTTCATCATCATCATCCACAGCCCGTTTTCATCCACTGCTGAGCACAGGCTTCTCTTTTCATGTGCCAATCCCCACACTCCTCTGCCAACCTCATCCAGGTTCTATCCTCGATGGTAACAAAGTCGTCTGCCTATCTCGCCGCCGGACGACCGACGCTTCGTCTTTCAGTCCTTGGACGCCACTCAGTCACTGCCTTACTCCACCTGTCATCACTGCGCCTTGCCAGATGTCCTGCCCAACTCCATTTGAGTTCCATAACTCGTTTTCCGATATCGAAAACTTTCGTTCGTCTTCGGATCTCGACGTTTGAAACTCGGTCTATCAATCTTATGCCGAGCATGGATCGCTCCATGGCTCTCTGCGCAACTCTCACCCTGTACACAGCCTCTTGCGTGAGCGTCCACGTCTCAGCACCGTACGTCATGGTGGGCAGAGCGGACATTTGCGGTGACCTTATTACTAAGGTAATAAGGTTGAAAAGTGGTTCATCGCAAATGTCCGCGATGGTACATGCCCGGTTTCGAACCCACAACCTAATCCATAAGAGGCGGGCGTCTTAACCAATGAGCATCAATGCAAGTGTCCGATGAAAAGGTTAATAAAAAACATAGGTAACCCTGTCTTCTGACGCGCAGTCGGGTTAAGAAGACCGAGCCCTCGGAAGTCCTAGTAGCTTGAAATACCTAAATTAGGTACTACTTAGGTAGGTATTTCCGCTGAATTGCTGCGAAACCAATAATGTGACGCATATTTTCCCCAACTTGTTCTTTTCGTGTTTGTGTTCTTTCTTTGCGTCATGTTTACCGCAAATAAACGTATTTTTATTTCTTTTCTTTCTAAGTGAGAAATAGATCTCAGCTCTGTAACAAACGCTTTCAGCACCAATCCGTTAAGAGGATGGTGCAGCGGTGCCCCCAAAAATGCCATGGCTGGAGGTCTTTTTATAAGACATCCTCAGAATAGCCCGGTCCGTCAAGCAGCCGACGATCTTCTATATCGGGTGTAAAAAGACACTCAACGAAGCCGAAAGTTACATGTTGTTTTTTTGTTCCCATCATTGCGA
The DNA here is from genome assembly GCA_947568875.1 of Fissipunctia ypsillon. NCBI lineage: Eukaryota > Metazoa > Arthropoda > Insecta > Lepidoptera > Noctuidae > Fissipunctia > Fissipunctia ypsillon. The sequence goes on along the minus strand of OX387660.1, from coordinate 14,888,314 downwards.
TATTCTTTTTTGTTGTGGACTATACCTACCTGGGAACCTTCTGGTTACGGAAATATTGAAGGTCACAGTTCCAACTTTTTATTACTTACGTTTTTTTATGAAAGCTGTTTATTTGTTATAGGTAACTGTACTTTAAATACCGGCACGACCCCTATACTGTTGTATGCAACAGTAAACACTACGTTTTGCGCGTGTTACATTGCGTGTTACCATAAAAAGTGATTTGTCACACCCAAAAAGAAAGTCGTTTCCCAGCAAAAATTTTTGCCCTATGTTACTTAGATTGATGGGCAGTATGCGTAGTTAACGGGTATGTGATGTGTCTTTTTACACCCCGTATAGGTTGCCCTGCGAAATGAACTTACGAAAAAAAATCCCCCTACATTGTGCTGTGGTGACCACCGGGGTGGTTTTTTAGGTAAAAAGAATGCCACTCGCTTCGGTCTTATTCCCGGCAGACTTATTTTTTCTTCATTTCGAAAACAAACAAAAAATGTTTATTTAGCGCAATCTCGGTGAATTTATACAATTGTTTTAAGCATCGATGGCCGTACCTAAGATTTTTTTTTTAATCTTTATTTTAAGGGACTTTTGAACTCAGTTCATGCCAGCCCCATCATAAACTTATCTTAGATTACAAACAAAAAGCAATAAAAACTAAGCTGAACAAAAATCTTAAATATTAACTAATGTATAAATCATTTTTGCTTCCCGGGACAAAGGTCGAGATAAAAAACTATAAAACATGCCTAAGTCTAACCTATTTATTCCTAACTTCCTAATAACTTTGTCTCTCAGATTCGTTCCTGACGCACTCCATCAAAAGATGTTGTACATCTTCTCTTTTACCGCGTACCTAAGATAGGATTAAAAACTTAATTGACAAACACGATAATCATTTATTTTGTGTAAGTCTGAGTTAGTCTGAGGTGAGGAGGACAGGGACCAATAGCAATAACATTGATCTGCTCCTCGCTGATTACACATCACATACGAGTAGGTACAGTATGAGTAGGTAGATATTCATCATGTATTGTACACATATTGAAATAAGGGAAAACTATGCTTAATTTTATCGACAGAAAAAATATTTTTAAAAATCAAAAAAATAAAGTATACTTAAGTACTTATACTTTTTTTTCAAAAAAAAAAAAAACAAAAAAAAACGTTTAATACAAACCTGTATTAATACAGGTTTGTATTAAACGTTTATTTTTTAGATTTTTCAAATATTTTTTCCGTCGATAAAAATCAAAGCCAAGCCGGAAACGGGTGATAGGCAAGTTGGTGATAGTTAACAAAAGCATATTTTATAAATCTTAGAACCTACTTATAAAAAAATAGGCATTCAAAAAAAATAGAGAAAATTGACACCCTGTAATGACTGATGATCTTACAATATTGTACTGTGACTACAAATCTTTACTTTTCTTAATATTTTTTTTTGTGATTTCTTTTTGATAGGGCGTCACCCCTTAGCCGACTGTTAATGAGGAATCCCGTGTGTTTACAATCTATTGTTATAGGTATTATTTTAGTGATAGCTGTTCGTCACGAATCATTTGTAAGAATGCAATAGTCAGTGTATCAGTGTTGTGTCATTAGGTGTATATGTACTTATATTATGCAGGAACGAAGGCGTTGATTAATTCACAAGCGAAAAGCTTCGCAAGCAATGGGAAATTGCTACTGAAGACTGCGGGTGTCGACCTCTGGACGAGCTGCTTCTCACACGGACAACAGTACGTCGCTTGCTCCCGCGTCACCAGTCCTGACTTCCTGACTCTCTTTATATTTTGGCTGCTGAGACCAAAACTACAAATGTAGTCTGTATGGATGTTTTATAAAAATGTGACTGTTATTTTAGTATATTGTGGAGTCTTACGACTGCCAGGCGAATGAAGTCATGGGCAGAAGCTAGTCATCAATAATAGCGAAAATCTGGGACGATTTTTGAATTCATACAAAACGTCAAATGACTGACATTCTTTTTATGCAATTATCTTTTCATAAAAATATAATTTTTACATAGAAAGTTATCTATCAGTAAAACTGCTAATTTACAGTAAACTTTTCATAGTAAAAAAGAGAGAAAATATTGAAATTCACATGATTCAATCTATTCTATGCGCGGAAATTATTTGTAATAGCGATAATCCAGAACTTAAAATTCATACTACCGTATCACTAAACCTTAAACAATTTCGAGCGGCCATTGTTGTTTACAACTTTGGAGAGAAAAATTGTGTTTAGATGTTTATTATTAAACAGTCCGTCCCTGTGCTCCACACTGCGCATGTCGCGAATTTATCGACAGGAGCAATGGGTTTTCTCTCCAGCCTGAGCTCTGCTAAACGGCACTCGCTCCCTGCGCTCGGTCGCATAACAGTCGCAACCAGTGTTCCTCTGATACCAAATTAATTCTGTATTAATTAATTATCCTTGCATACTGAGATTCGGCAACGATGTTATTACTTAATTTAACCGCATTTTTTGCGGTTTTCCTGATGGGAGGTGCGGTACCGACCCCTACTAATAAAGGTATGTAACCCTTTGCTTGTTTTCTACGGCTTATTAACGATGTCTGATTGCTGGCTTATCAATCTGCGCAAGGATATTATCGGTTCATTTGTGTTGTATTGGCGAGAGTATCGATCAGTCGCGGCCGGGAGCGCTCTATATATAGCAACAGGTCAACAGGTGTCCTTTCTGAGCCGTTGTTGTTCGGCGACGTAGTTTCTTCTTTTCCCATAAACTATGACCTTCGGGACACAATAGCTTATAAATAGATGCTGATATCGATTTATGTAGCCCATTCATCAAATTTTCATAGAATGCGCCTCTGTATTAGGGCTGTCTTTGAAGTGGGCCGTGTGGGCGTTGTTATTTAGGTATCTTCTTTGGTCAACAAAGGGCTTATAAATAATCAAGGTTGAAGCCCGAAGGTTCGAGGCTTAGACAGTTAGTCTGTTACGGCCACGGTCTAGAATGATAGGTAATGATTTTATTAAAACAATTAGAAAAACTATTGTAACTTCCATAAACAATAATTTCGTCGGAAAAGGATCTCCGTCATAAGTTGCACAGTTGGAAAATAAAACGAAATCGACACGGCCATCTAGTCACGACGTCGCTTGAAAGAATTTAGTATTTACCTACCTACATACTTAAGTATCAGCGCCTTTGATTGTGATTGTGTTTGTGACGGAACCAGTGGAAAAGTTGTCATTCGTAATATCTCAAAACTTCATCAAGTGTATCGACTCCGCTCCGCTTTCTAAGTCCATTGCTGGACTTAGTCTACCTACACCAGCACCCTAATTGCGTAACACAATAACAATCACAATCTGAATGATTTTGAAGCATATTGCTAATCCATTGATTCGTATGTTCGAAAAAACATTCTGCTCAACAACGTAAATAACGCACTGAATGTTGTTAAACTGTCAAAATGAAAACGAATCCTACAGTGTGTTACGCAATTGCCCCTCTGACCAAAATTCTGTTGACTCTTAGTCTCAATGCGATCGTCGTCAAATTATCTAAAGTTTCTATCTTACGTGCAATGATAGCATTCAAGAGGAATCCAAACTTTATTGACATAACTTGATGGGTAGGTAATGCCGCCATTGCTTCTACGTCAACCATTGCTCTGCCACGTAATTTGGTCTTCATTTCTCGTTCAACCTAAGTACCTTTAATGTTCACTTACCTGGCGTCGCCATTCCTAATTCTTAGACACAGGTATTAACCATGGCAATTATCTAAAGGATCTGGAAAAACATTTATAAGGTGCTATTCATAGCATCAAATGGACTTATTTATTTACCGACACAAAGGATTCCATCACAAAAAATACCAACCAATCAACATTTTAAGGGGATAATAAAAGAGTCCTCGGGTTACTTCTAAGCATATCCATTACACTGATTCAAAAAGAAAGAACGTCCTAGCACGTCCTAGCGCCATCCTATCACAGATGGAACTTTTATTTGATGAGATCGGTTCGGACTTGTCTTGAACGTATTTGAACACTTACGATGTCTTGAACGTATTTCGAGGCACACTATCAATGTAAATAACATTTTAGATGGTGGCGGCCCAATTGGTGAGCTCCCCGAGAATTGGGACCAGACAAAAGACGACACTCAATCGCTTTTCCTGAATAAGAGCGATAAAAATGACTTGGAGCCTTACCCGTTGGCTCTAAGCGAGGAAGGTAATGACAATGCAATGGTACACCCGAAAAACTTGTAGTTTTAATCCGTAGGTACCCATGTATATGTATCTATCAAAGAGTAATCGAACATCTAACCTGTAATGGGCTTACCCGTAACTATTAATTTTTATTTTGCGCAGATTCAGTCGTTAGCTTAAAGCGAGATTTACAGACCGCACTTTGACTTCAATTTGTAAAGTAAGAGACTTCTCCGAATATGAACATTATAAGAATATGAATAAAGTTCACGTTCGTATGAAACGCTTATTTTACTTAGCAAAGTATAAAGTCAAAGTGCGGTCTGTAAATCGTCCCGTCGTCGACCTTAGTTTGTCTTAGTTTTGCTAGTAGGGACAAATCTTAGAGCGGGATAATACGGTGTAAAAGACGAGCGTGATTTCGCCGTCTTTTTCCACTTTTCCTTTAGCTGAGGAAGAAAGTAGTTGACCAATTTTACTGCACTCCTAATTAAAGGTATTAAAATTCCCACTGGCGTTTCGATAATGTTTCGGCAGTATTTCTAACACCCTACCGTAGGTCTCATTCAAAACGATCATCGGACTGCACCTACCTGCCATTATCTAGATGCAAGCAGCCAGCTCCTAGACGTAGGTGTACTAATAGAACCTAATAGGTCATCGACAATGTGCACTGTACAGTAATAACGCACTGATTGGGAAATTGTGTACTACAATAGCGCAGTAGATGGACAGGTTGCACGTCCAACGTCTATTGCCATCCTTTATTGGCTGATGCAGCTTAAGTGGACTAGAATAGAATTAGATATAAGCGTAGGGTTTGATATAAACGTTAACTAATCATTAACCTTAATCTGAAACTACAAATAGTAAGTTTATTGTTAGGAGAACTCCAGGATCAGAGTTGCTTTATCGTGTAATAATGTTTGTAGGTAGGCTGGTTTCGACGTCTTATTTAAATAAATGAGCAATTAAATTAAGTAGGTACCATCGCGGACTTTTGCGGTGAAACACTTTTCAATCTTATTACCTTAGTCCATGGGTCGCCAAACTTTTTAGCCCAAGGGCTAGACTAACTCCTATACTAAAGCCCCCAAGGGCCAGGACCTAGCTAGCTCATCATAGCAACATACTGTAGTTTTGAATTACGCGCAAATTTTCGTTTTGGGACTAGTCGGCGAGTAAGATATCGATGGCGCGGGCCGGATTGTTGGTGCTCGCGGGTCGAACCTGGCCCGCGCGCCGTAGTTTGGAGACCCGTACCTTAGTCGAAAAGTGGTTCACCGCAAATGTCCACGACGGTACATTCATTTTGATTTCGGATTAGGTGCACACACCTATTTCAACAACATAACTTCAACTATTTCAAGAAAACTGACAAGAGTAGCCTAGCCGATTATTTTTAGAGACTGCGTTTCGTTTCAACAATAACACCAATATTTCTTGCAGGGAATTCTGAAGGATTCGAACAAGGAGTAGATCAAAGATTCGATTCCCCCCAGCCAAATGGGGAACTCGATAACTTGATCATGAGACCTGAACTGTACGGCGAACCCCCAGCCATGGAAAGTCTAGCCACCAGCTACGACTCCCGGCGTCGCAAGCGGGGAAGCGGAACTAAAGTCGGCGGCGCCGGGGCCGCTACTAAAGTAGCCACTAAATCCGGCTCGGGCAAGAAAAATCTGAAGTGAGTGCTTTAGTCATCTCGGCCGATACCAATTGCACTTTCTATTATAAGAACACTACACTTACTAAATTCTATTTTTTAGACCGGAGGAGCACGATGCCCTCTCGCCCGTGGACTCGATGACTCACGAACACGACGCACACCGCCGCAAGCGCGGCAGTGGCACAAAGGTGGGCGGCGCGGCCGCCTCTGCCAAAACCGCCACCAAAAATTCCGGTGGAAATAAAAAGAACTTCAGGTCAACATAAACCTCCATCATTGAATAAGTGTAAGTATGTAAGTCAACAAAATAATATCGTTACTAAATAATTTCATTTACATTTAGGCCCATGTCAGAACGTCGCAAACGTGACTCTGGTCTCAGCGCCGCTGATGTCCGAGCTCTTCTCAACTTGTGGGAGGCGCAGGAACGCAAGAAGCAGGAATGGAACGCGCAGAACCAATGGGTACCCGAACATTATTATGGAGTCGGACATGGTAATGCTGAAGACGAGCAGCCTGAGGTAGACGAGAACGGAGACATCTGGTACAGCGAGCCTGTTGTCATCTCTCCGCGTGAACGAGACTACCCTCGTCACTCATACTTCTCAGAACAGAACCGCATGGCCCTAGCTCACGGTTACCCAGACATGTATCAAGTAGGCCCGGCAGAGTTGGCGCAACGGTATGAGGAGGCTCGTCGTAAGAGGCAATATGCTAACAAGATGAAGCGCTTCATGGTCGCCAGGAAGCGCTCGGACGGCATGATGAGCCACCAGAACAGCTACCGGCCCCGCGACGACCTGTACACGCTTGCCGAGCTGCTGCGCTCGGCCCCACGAGTGCAGGAACAAGACATTCCTGTATATCGGCGACTGATACTGTAAAGCGTTGTTGTGAAGCGGTGTCCATTCCCAGTAACCTGCGATTCGTCTAACAACAATAGTCAGGTTTTTGATGAAACAGAACGCGAGAAGCGAAATAGCAAATTGAAGTGTCGCTTGTTGTCGGATGGACGCCGAAGAAGGTTATGAGTTGAAGTGGGAGATTGTCGTGCATTTAATTCGCAGTTTGTAGCGGATACCTAACAAACCTTTGATATAGGAATACTTAGTATTAAAACACTGACACAATATCATCAAGTACTAGAATATGATTTTACGAAAATCAACATTTTATGGCCTAAGAATAGTTAACAGAAAATACAAAATTCATTTTTAATTTTCATTCGTTTTGCCACTTTTCTGTCAGGAAAAGTATATACCTAATATATTTTATTATATTTCAATGTAAAGTTTACTTTAAGTCTATTTTGTGTTTTTCTCCCTAAGATACCTCAGTTCTCATCATATACCTAGTAATCTGTTACTTATAATTTAATAAAGTGTAACCAATTTTTAAATTATCAAATAGATAGGTGTCTAGTTTCATTAAACATTGATAGTTTTCGGTGGAGTTAAACTTCACATTTTATTAATGTAGGTACTCTACATTGAACTAGAATTAGTTATTGAATGTAAATGTAAACTTGCTGTATTAAATTAGTATTATATTTAAGTATTGTTTTAATATATCCACTTATTAAACCTTATAAAATACTGGCTACATAAATTGCTGTCAACTTTAACACGTCGTGTCAATATTATATCGAATGTTTAGTGACATTTACAACGAAATAACGTCAGAAAAAAAATTAAACTAATATTTTTTTTAAAGTTAATGTAATTTAAGCAAAACTGCACATTCATAAGATAATATGAAAAGAAACACTCACAATAGTCCCATAAGTATTAATCATAGTACACCAGAAGTATCACACAAGGACGCAGTCACTTCCACTGAAAGCCACCCATCACTAGATGTCGCATCTACCGCGACGAACAACTCGACGTATGCATCATTTTATTGGTTGATTAATTACATTAAAATGTGTTTCTCTCGGTTAGCAAATGACGTGTACACATCGCTTATGAGTTACTGGTTCCCTGGTCGCGTGTTGCTCCCGCCGCACATCCTGCATCTTATGCTAGTGCACAACAGGCTCCGCGCAGAACGTGAGTCGCACACGGTCACCTACAGCAGGTACAAATTGATCAATCACACCTGTCTTAGGTCGGCAAACGAACGCTCAACACAAACAATTTCGTTGGTTCCAGAGAGCTACCCGAAGCCTCCTCGCCGCTATCGATGAGGAAAATCGTCAACGCATTTACGTCCTATATTCTTTCCAGCGAAGACGATGCAGTCATCCAGTATACACCCAAAGATCTTGATTACCTTAAAAATAACCGTGAACCGATGTTCGTCATCGTGGACTCTAGCTGCGTCAGTAATCCAAGATCCAACGAAATGCTTATTGATAATAGATTTCACGTGAGAGATCCGGTTCTGAAAAGACATTTCAATAAGAATGTAAAGCCTGTTGAGGTGCCTTCTACGAGCAGAGACCTCGGAAATGATTTACTCCTGCCACTGAGGGAATCGGACTCAACTGATGAAATGCAAATGATTGACTTAGACCTCCAAAGTGATAACGATATATTGGTTGGTGCAGATTCTGAGTGCGACAATGATTCCATAGTCATGTCTTACTTAAAAAACAAAGATGCTTTTCTGGACTTGGAAGGTACGCTAATGTCTACGAAAAAGAAATCGTCTCTACTGGAAAGTGTGCCAAGGATGGAAACAATAGTAGAGACCGAACTGTTTAGTGACTGTCCTTCTACATTAGATTTCCTTAAAAATGGGGACAAAACAAATTAATAATCTAAGGTAGCGTAGTAAAAACCAGGCTTACATATAAATGAATAATGAAATGAACTAAAATTTAATGATTTATTTTGTTTTATTTTATGTTTATTCCTGTTTTACTACTTAAGTTAAAATGCTTTAGGTAGGTACCTAGGTAAGTACCCATCTACAGTTGTTTTGCAAAACAAATTGTTTTACCTTCCAAGTTACCTACTTTCAAATAATTATTATTTCCTTTATTTCATTATATATATAAACTTACATTATTGTTTTATATAAATAAAATAAGAATATAAAAAAATAAAAAAAAACATTAAAAATATAAAAAAATTGTAGCCCACCGGTATCGGGAACAGGGTCCAAGCTACCGGGGGTCAAAGTCAAAGTCACATAATTTATTTCAAATAGGCACTTAAAGCACTTTTGAACGTCAAAATTTATAAAATTAATTCTATTGGTCAGGGCTCCAGAGAGAAATTATTATTATTATTATTTCGTCTTTGACATTTCACGGAACCGGGGTCCCAGATCTTTGGAGAGTACGAGGGGCCGAAGCCAACTCGCAAAGGCCCGTTAGACGTTTTTGTGGGCTCATGTATCTCTCTTGGTCTGGCTCCTCATCCTAGACCTGTTTCGGCACAGTAATCTCTACCGACACAGACCTAAATTCAGGAACGCGCAAGCCCCACCATGACGTCAAGGTTGAGGTACGGCAGTGGGGAATATTATTATTATTTGCCTCTTGTGTCCCAGGGTTTACAAAAAATTAATAATTTACTTGCTTTCGTCCCCGTGAATTTCAGTTAGGTACCAAATAAACTTCCCCTACCTATTTCTTATATGTTATTCAGACAGAGGCGCTGGCGGTGGCGGACGCGGGCACAGACAGACTTATGTTAATTATTGTCAGAAGATTGTGCATGTGTGTGTGTTATTGTTACCATATTTAAGTGTACCTATTAATATCTTCGGTGTTACCTAGGTATATATCACTCTCATACTAACATATTCTCGTACTTACACACAGAATACTCGGACGAGGCCTTAGATGCCATCATACCATCGTTCCCGGGCTCACCAAGATCATTCTCTTACGACGACTTAGTCAATGTACCACATTCAACGCATGATGTTACTTTTCCAAAAGACGAGAAACTCAAGGAAGCAATTGATTTTCTGCATCAAGACCATGAGTTCTTGATAGCAGCCGAACTGGGAGACGAAAATATGTTACAAAAGTTAATCGAGTTAAGAACCACTTTTCTTCCTTCTTCAATTCGTTGTCCAACGCAGCCGTTCTCGCCACGGTGACGGCTACGGTGGACAAACGAGAACCCACCATCACGTCACCGAGAACAAGATGACGGCGCCGAAGTAGCGATACATTTGCTATCGCCGCGGCGCGGTCTATCACCCGAGCGCAGTCATCCCGGCCGCCGTATACTTTCGGCTTCGAGGGACCACACTTAGGTTAGTAGTTTTTAATATATATATTTGCTTACAAATTCCCAGATTCGTTCCACAATTGTTTTAAGTCTACTACTAAATCCTAGGATTTTCATTTTGCGAATTCCCAGTGTGGTCCCTCAGTTCACACGCACATGAAGTTTCGAGTATTTCGGCGCAACCGCTGGAACTCGGCCCGAGATTGTGACGGGCCGATGTGCCGGCAATACAAAACTCGTGAGATCTTGTGCATAGACTGCCGTCGCACTGCGCCGGCGCGCGGTGCGGCGCCGCACAGTATGATAAATGCCTCACGAAACGGACATCGCTTTTTTATTCTTCTAATCGATAGTAGGTATACACTGTTTTGAATGCTAGAGTAGAACTCTCAGAAACCAATTCAGCTTAGAACCAGAGCTATAATCTTTATTTTATTCTGGTTATCCATAGAAATCAAAAGAAATGCAACGTTTTAATATTTTAATTATAGTATGCGATAAAGCCACTGCTACCTAACTGCTATTTAACTACTATACTGTTACGCTACTGCTGCTGCTATTGTTGCTACTGTTGTTGTTGTTGTGTGTACTATACTATACTGTTATGCTAACTGCTATTTTGAAACAAAAAAAAAAGTTTTAGATGTAATTTAAAAGCAAGTTACGTAATTTTTTCCGTAATTTTGAAATTATTTTTTTGCTCTGGTTTTCTATGGTACTTAATAGCATTTTATTTTCACACACATTATTGTTTGGTATTATGTTATTGTTTAGTATTATGTTAACCTACCAGCCTGCAAAATATCAGATGCCACGAAGAAATTAAGAAAAATTGCAATTTTTGCAAATTGTGGGAAATTAACCTAAGTTAATGTCGTCAATTATATGGCAAAAAAGGTAAAATTGAGGATTTTTTTTAAATTTTTAGTATAAAGATAAAAACATTAATAATCTGTTTTTCCACCATTGACACAGAATAACACAATCACAGCTATTTGGCATGCTTAAAATCAGTTCATCAAAATCAGTTTGAGGAATGGCCGCCCACGTTCTTTCTAATAAGTCAAATTTGTTGTATGGGGCTGGCCTGTTCTTAGAATAAAAGTCCCTAAAATAAAAGATTAAAAAAAAAAGTAGTTGTGGGGTATGCACGGCATCCATACTCAGCAGAGCTCTTCTTTGGAGCATATCCCATGCGTGCTCAATTAGGTTGAGGTCTGGCGATTGTGCAGGTCACGGCAGAACGTTGATGCGAGCATCGGCAAGAGTGCGTGTTACGATTCTAGCCGTGTGTGGACATGCATTGTCGTGCATTAGTCGAAACGAATCACCAAACCGGCTTCGCAAAGGGATGATCACGTATGAAACAATCCTCTCCGCATAAATCTGAGCATTGATCGGTTCTTCCACCGATCCAAATACCGGCCCAAACCATTATCGTTCCCTCTCTATATGAATGAACTTCCTGACAAGTTTTCAAACGTTCTTTACGTCCAGAAGTCCTCCAAACTCGAGTACGTCTTGTATCCGGCCTCATACCGAAACGAGATTCATCGGAAATCAAACACAACGCCAGTCTTCTTCCTCCCAATTTCTGTGTTCGCGAGCCCATTGTAAACGGGCCCTACGATTGCGGGGTGCTATAGGTGGAACTCTGAGCGGCCTTCGGGAACGCAAAACCACTTCACGTAAACCATTTCAGATGGTTTGGTCGCTTAGCAGCAAGCCTGAAGAGCTGTGGAGCTTCGTAGCCAACATCATGGCGGTCATGGTACGATTCCGTTGAGCAGTATTTTGGATGTACCGGTCCTGTCTGCGAGTGGTGATGCTAGATCGTCCTCCATGTCGTTCGACCACGCTACCCGTGATACGATAGCGTGTCCAGAGGCGGCTTATGACGCTCTGTGTAGTGCCAAGAGCGACAGCCACAGTGCGTTGCCTGGAACCAGCTTGCAACATTCCGACGGCTCTCATCATCTCTTCTTGTATCAAATGATGTCGTCGCTCCATATCGATGCAATTTTTTTCAGTTCCTATGCAGAAGTTGTAATGGTTTTGTAAAAACGCTATTACACACTGTTATAGGAATCCTGATTGACAGTTGATTTTCTATTTTTAATCAAAATTTAAAGAAAATTCTTTATTCAAATAGTGAAATTCAGTAAAAAGAATCAATAACGATCCAAAAAAGTTAAAATAATAATCCTCAATTGCGGCGATACTCTAAAACGTACTTGATCCCTAGACACTTTTGATGTGTGTATTTGCGGTGTAACATCGTGTGACATTAGACGAACCCTTCATTTGTCCACTCTTGAACGTTACCGCGATTTACAATCATGACTGAATATTTTTTTACCCTCTCTGTCATCTGTAAGCCGCACCATGCTACACCACAAAATAGTATAGTTACCTTTTAGTGTAGTTAGTGTCTGCTTACCCCCGTGGGAAAATGGCATGAGTTTATGTATGTATGTGTATGTTACTTATGGTAAGTAACTGAGGGTATTCTAATAGAACAACAAATTATAGATTATTTGCTACTCATATTACCTAATCTTAATTTTTAAACACACATGCTATAAAACTGATTTACATTTGTAAGAGAGGCCCCTAATAATTTTACGGGCATATTTTCTTGCAGAAAAGGAACCAATATACAAGTAATGGATCACCTCGGCCGCAACGCACTACACTTAGCGGTCTGTTCCGGGAACCAAAAAGTAGTCGCCTTGCTCCTAGCAGCCGGAGTCGAGAATAATGTTAAAGATAATGTGAGCATGACGCCTCTCTCCCTCTGTCTGATGAGAAGGTAAAGCCAATGAATAACTGATAATATGTAAACTGTCGTGATGGCCCAGTGGTAAGGCCTCGCCTCTCATGCACGAGGTCAACAATGTGACTTTTTCAATTCATATGTATTTTCTGAGTTTATCTTGGGTATTACTGACATCGTTAAAGGAAAACATCGTGAGGAAACCTGAACTTGTACTTGTTAAAAGTCTCAAATCGCCAACCCATCTTCATTGAGCAAGCGTTTTCTATATGAGAAGAGGTATTTACACTACAATGGGACAATATTAGGCTGGGATTACTATTAAATATGTTATTAATAAGTAAGTGACACTCTAAACAAACAAATAACTTAAAACCTCATAACAAGTCATTGTCCCTACCTAACATATTTCCTACTCATCATTAAGAACCACTTTTAAGGCGATTCCTTCAATGCACTTTCGCATCTCTAGGAAATCTCGATACATAAACGCTTTTTGTAGAATTAAAGAAACAACATTAAGTTATTATGAATTATTATTGTCGCGTATCACTAAACCTATAGAAATAACAGTGTTTGTCTAAAAGCTATTCAAATAAAAAAATGTATGGTTGTGCGAGTGCGTGGAGTCACGCCTCTACCACTAGGACAAATTCAAAAATCCCCGAAATCTGCCTCGTTGCTCTATTGATCGCAAGCGTTACTGCGGAGCATGAGGTTTTGGGTTCGATTTCCGGGTCGGGCAAAGTGTTATTGGGTTTTGCCATCTGGGATTTCTCAGTAGCAGCCCGGAGGCAGGATTTATGCCCGGTTGATGGCAATAGGCTCGCCACATGGGATTTAAACATAACTGGCGTAAGTCTAAGTACCTACTATAGGTACACCTCTGCTTGACCTTTCGGGGAATACAGGCGTGATGTTATGTTTGTAAATCCAGAAATCGCGAAAAAATATCAGCTACGTACTCCCTACATATTGTCGAGTTATGCGAACATCCATATAAACAATCATCATCTGCCTAGCCTTTTCCCAACTATATTGGGGTCGGCTTCCAGTCTAACCGGATGCAGCTGAATACCAGTATTTTACATGGAGCGACTGCCTATCTGACCTCCACAACCCAGTTACTGGGTAATACGATACCCCTTGGTAAGACTGGTTGTCAGACTTTCGGGCTTCTGACGAGCCGTAACGACTGTCAAAGATCCACGAATGACAGCCGGGACCAACGGCTTAACGTGCTTTCCGAGGCACGGAGGAGTCTCGGTATGTAAAGATGGTCACCCATCCACGGACCAACCCCGGCAAGCGTAACTTAACCTGATGGATCGACCCGTGCGGCTGTTATTACTTAGCCATATACATCCATATAAACAATAAGTATACTAATAAAAAAGCTGAAGAGTTTGCTTTTTGTTGGTATGAACGCGCTAATCTCTGGAACTACCAGTCGGATTTGAAAAATTATTTTTGCATTTGATTGCAATTCTTGAGGAAGGCTATATAGCCAAAAAAGAAGTAATAGCGGGGGCAGGCGATGCGATGCTCCGTGAGGCGACGACCGGTACGTCGATTGAACGCGTCCCAGAGGGTCATGGCCATCCGGTTAGCCCGGGGATACCGCACGGTCTCCGGGGAGGCGGCGAACCTCCTTGCCGGATTACCGCCATGGGATCTGGAGGCAAAAGTCCTCGCGCACATGTGGGAGTGGCGCGAGGAGGCAGGACGCCGGGGCGTAACTCTGTTGCCGCGAGAAATCGTGGCACGGCGGACAGAGCTCCGGCAGGATCTCATGGCGGCATGGAGAGTGCGATTGTCGCAACCCAGCGCTGGGCACGCCACAATTGCGGCGATAAGTCCCCTCTTTGAGGAGTGGCTGGAGAGGCGCCACGGCGTCCTCACCTTCCGCCTGACGCAGGTCCTCACCGGATACGGGTGCTTCGGGAGGTACCTGTTCCGGATAAGGCGGGAGGAAACGCCCGGGTGTCACCACTGTGTGGATCGCCCGGAGGACACGGTGGAGCATACGGTGGAGGTCTGCCCGGCTTGGGCGGAGCACCGCCGTGTCCTCGCGGAAGCGATCGGCGGCGGCGATCTCTCGCGTCCGGCCCTGGTCCAGGCCATGGTACGGAGCGAGAGTGCATGGGAAGCCATTACCTCCTTCTGCGAAGCAGTAATGCTCGTGAAGGAGGAGGCGGGACGCGTGAGGGAGAGGCAAGCTTTGCACCCTCACGCCCCTAGTCGCCGCAGGAGACGCCCTGGGCGTCGGGAATTGGCAGCCGATTCCCGGCCACCGTAGGCGCGGGCTTGCGGACGGCGAGCAATGGGTAGCTCGCCGTCCGGTAAGGACCAGGCCCGAGTCGACGGCGCGTCGTGTTCCACGCGCGCCTCAAAGAGATGTCAGCACTATTGACGGGGTCCGCTAGGGCCGATGCCAGCTAGGGTTGCGGGATGTTCGAAAGAGTTACCGTGGCCCCGGCACAGGCAACAGAAGGAACACGGGTGGGTTTTAGTCAGTAAAAGTCTGACACGCCCTCCCGCTCCGCCCAGAGCGGGAGAAGTCATTTGATGATTTCCCATCCACAAAAAAAAAAAAAAAAAAAAAAAAAAAAAAAAAAAAAAAAAAAAAAAAAAGGCGATGCGATGCGACGGGGTGGGTCGGGGGAGCAAGAAATTTCACGCGGATGAAGTAGCGGGCAGAAGCTGGTAAATGTATAAAATTATGGATCAGCCGATATTTTTTTTCGCGGTTTCAGGTTTGTGTAGGTAAAAGTTGTTCATTGTGATGAGTACATCTACACCTTGTAGGTGTGTTTGTAGTAGGTGTACCTTAGAGAGAGAGAGAGAGAATTTGATTCTGTTTTCGTAACAAAGGACATCATCCATTTTGGTCCAAATTTGAAAATGGCGGCCAAAGAAAAAAAATACAATATTCTGTTAGAACTTGTTCTCCTTAACATTTTTTATTATGGCATCAAAACTGTGGGGCTATTGCCCTCGGTTGTATATGAGTTAAAAGTCGCACACACTTTTCGTAACATTAATTGTCAAAACAAAGGATTTAGCTTGAATAGAAACATCCAGATTTTTGTAACTGCCGTTTGCCGACAGGCAATGTCATGCCCCTCCCTTACCCGCTGAACGACCCGCCCCGCTCTGCGCATCACAACTGTTACTTTATTTAGTTCCGAAAGCAACGCTATCGTGTACGCTGTGTGAATTTTGCTAGCTCCTGTTATATGCTATTTTGTTGTTTTTGTTTGTTATCTTCCTTGTTAAGTTTTATTATTTACTGTTACGTGTAGCTTGGTTATTGTTTTAGTTGAGTTTTAAACGGTTGTATTAAAGTGAGCCATGGCGGACTTATTTATCTTGTGTCGTGAATCGACAGAGAATCTACGAAGATACTCTCGAGTTCTTCGGAGTTCTCGTGAAAGCGATCGTCTTGATATCTCCCAAATAGTGATAGAAGAATTGCTACTTTGACAGGTAAGACACACAGTACCCTTTGTTTATGTCCGTGTTACGTATATTATTATTATATGAGAAAACCTGTATTAGCACATCGTCAAAAAGACTGATTTTATATTTGCTTCTGTTGAAAATAAACATGGTGCAGAATTTTATTACATTAACTGACCGTCAACTGCCAAAAATATATACCCCCATATGGCCATACAGCCCAGTGAAACCACTCACCGAAATATAACGATTTTTCTACGATTTCAGTCTGAAATCGTAGAAAAACCGTTATATTTCGGTAGAATAGAGCCCATATCGGTAGAAATACCGAAAAATCGGTAGGTTCGAGACCACTGATTCAGCCAGTCCAACAAAGACAAAGCACGGTATGCGACCTTGCTGACATGATGCTTGCAGTCGGCGCAATAATCCTTTGAAGCGTTTATGAACCGACGATTTATTATTCATAAAGGGCAGTTCATAACAATGATTTGTTGTCTGCCAAATACTTATTGTTTTTTTTACTTTCTAGTTGGCGGCTACAGAGTTCATTTGCCGTCCGTGTTAGCAAACAACTGAACGTACGCACCAACGATGTATGCGAGAAGCCGAAGAGCAAGTTGATCAAGAAGATAGGCCAGCCGAAAATCCAAATTCAAGACCTATTTCGTTGGAATTGCCTGGTCTTCTTCGTGCACCGAATACCGCAAATAGCTGCATTTTTCAACATTGTTTAGATGAATCTCGTCATCGGATACCCGAAAATATAAGGTTTCGTATGTTGTGCCGGTACAGTTATTATGTGCCCGAAAACACACGTGTATGCAATGAACACATGGAGCAAAATCTGTGGCAGTTACTCCCTTTACAAGACAGCTTATCAGAAGAGTTCACTGCTGTTCAAATAATGGACATAGTATCAACATTACAGACACATATTTTATTACTCAGGACCACATTAACTTCGAACAGTATGAAAATATGGCACCGGACGAGTTCCATACCTGGACCGAAATACTTCAAGACCGATTTGCCAAATTGATGGAGGGTTTGCCAAGCTTAAGGTCAGTTAATAAAAAATATACTATTTTGGCGGCAGTATTAGTTAAGTTGAGGACTGGAGACTCCAATGCTAGACTAGCAAATATTTTCTAATATGGTGTATCAACCTTCCATAGGTGGTTGCAGATTGGACGCGATGCGCTCTTACAGGATTTTGTGCACTTAAACATTGGTTTTAATCACATAACACGTGAGGACGTAGCACAAAGGAACACGTTAATACCAAACCATCTATTCGCGACCCCTTGAGCCCAGAAGATGAAAGGAAGGCGATAACAATTTGTGATGGTACGTACATATATTTGCAAAAAAGTAGCAATTACTTTTTTCAGCGACAGTCGTACAGCCATCACAAATATAAAAACCTCCTGAAACCGTTCCTCTTGGTTTGTTGCGAAGGACATATTATTGAGGTAATTGGACCGTATGCTGCCGTTACGTCCGACGCAGAAATCATGAATGATATGATAAAAAATGTCGACAGTGCATTCCTTTGGTTTTATAGGACTGAAGATGTTTTTATTTTGGACCGTGGATTTCGCGATTCTGTGGCAAACCTTGAGTCTTGCGGTTACATACCACATATGCCAGCAACAAAATACCAAAATGAAACACAACTTACGACAGATCAGGCAAACAAATCAAGGCTGATTACGATTTGTCGTTGGGTAGTGGAAGTGGTGAACGGCCTATTTAAAAGAGATTTTCGGCTGTTACAAAATATACAACAATAGAGCCGCTAAAAACATGTTCGATTACTTTAGAATCGCAGCAGCCATTTTAAATAAATACCATGTTGTAATCGAAAATAATCCACATGCTTCAGACATTTTGGAGATCATAAATGAAAAAATGAATACGCCAAATGTATTAGCAGAACTGGTTAATTGCCACAATTATAATCGCAGACGAGTTCAGTTCACCGTAATGAGAGCAGTGCCAGTGTTTGCAGATTTTCCGAGGCTAAGTGAAGATGATCTCTTATTATTTGCTCTTGGCGTATACCAATTAAAACAAGCTAAAAAATACTATGTTGAAAATATCCTCCAAAACGGATCGTTTTCAATTGAGCTCAGTAATGAAATGCTAAATGAACTCTTGGAAGAGTTAGAAGGAACAGATCTGTGGATGATACGAGGACGACTGCAATCTCGACATGTCCGAGCTCGCCAATATTATACCTACATCACCTAATGTTGCACGTGCATAATAGGAAAAAGAACGATTGGGTGCTGTTTGCATATTATGTACATAATATGGTACATGAGTTACGCTCGTCACTTACAGGTGTCAGGTTATCACCCCTGGCCTAGAGATTAGAGAACATTGTTTTAGTTCGAGACGAGGATGATATACATACTTGTTTAACCATATGTTATGTATTAACATTACTGTTAGACGTACATGTACTTTTAGAAATATTAAGGGTTCATAAACAACTGAACGTAAGATACAACTGTATTTTTATTTTTAGAAAATCCCATAAACCACAAAAAACAAAATACACAATAAAAAAAACCACTACAGGCAGGCTGTATTTTCCCAATATTGTATTTTTTAAACTATTGTAATGATGTAGCAGTAAGTATAATTATTTTTTTTAAATTCATTTCATAGAAAATGTATAAAATAAAGATTTTTGAACTTAAATAAAACCGAGGGCAAAGGTCACACAGTTTTGGTGCCATAATAAAAAATGTTAAGGAGAACAAGTTCTAACAGAATATCGTATTTTTTTTCTTTGGCCGCCATTTTCAAATTTGGACCAAAAATGTATGGAACGTGGATGATGTCCTTTTATTAATATCATTTTCAGCCCATCTTCGCTACTGGCAAAATTATTACTGGATAATGGTGCCATTTTTGAACCAAGATTGAGTCCTATGGATACGGGTCTGTTCTTGCGTAAGTTATTTTTTAAATAATTTTAATGGCACGTATAGCGGCAGTTTTATACATAGTGTAGTTTTAATAAAAAATTGGGTGGTTAAAAATTACAAAATGCATGTTTATTAACAAGTTCGGCAATAAAAACTGAGCAATAAACTAAATAGAAATGAATCATATATTATAACAAATATTTAAATGGGTACTTAAGGCGAAAGCGCCAGGGTAGCCCGCGAAATTCAAATTTTCTTACGTTTTTTGCAATTCGCAGGTCAGTATTAAGTTGTATGTTGATTAAAATATGATTCGCGGCCGTAACAAATATGTATTTACAGAATTATAATAATTAAAGTCATCAATACAACTCTCAAAGACCAAATAATTCTATTGAATGACTATTTCATGAAGTCTTTTTTTTTTTTTGGATAGGAAATCATCAAATGACTTCTCCCGCTCTGGGCGGAGCGTGAGGGCGTGTCAGACTTTTACTGACTAAAACCCACCCGTGTTCCTTCTGCTGCCTGTGCCGGGGCCACGGTAACTCTTTCGAACATCCCGCAACTCCGGCTAGTATCGGTCCTAGCAGACCCCATCAATGCTGCTGACATCTCTTTGAGGCGCGCGTGGAACACAACGCGCCATCGACTCGGGCCTGGTAATTACTGGACGGCGAGCTACCTATTGCTCGCCGTCCGCAAGCCCGCGCCTACGGTGGCCGGGAATCGGCTGCCAATTCCCGACGCCCAGGGTGTCTCCTGCGGCGACTAGGGACGTGAGGGCGCAAAGTTTACCTCTCCCTCACGCGTCCCGCCTCCTCCTTCGCGAGCATTACTGCTTCGCAGAAGGAGATAATGGCTTCCCATGTATTCTCGCTCCGTACCATGGCCTGGACCAGGGCCGGACGCGAGAGATCGCCGCCGCCGATCGCTTCCGCGAGGACACGGCGGTGCTCCGCCCAAGCCGGGCAGACCTCCACCGTATGCTCCACCGTGTCCTCCGGGCGATCCACACAGTGGTGACACCCGGGCGTTTCCTCCCGCCTTATCCGGAACAGGTACCTCCCGAAGCACCCGTGTCCGGTGAGGACCTGCGTCAGGCGGAAGGTGAGGACGCCGTGGCGCCTCTCCAGCCACTCCTCAAAGAGGGGACTTATCGCAGCAATTGTGGCGTGCCCAGCGCTGGGTTGCGACAATCGCACTCTCCATGCTGCCATGAAATCCTGCCGGAGCTCTGTCCGCCGTGTCGGGATTTCTCGCGGCAGCGGAGTTACGCCCCGGCGTTTTGCCCCTCGCGCCACTCCCACATGTGCGCGAGGACTTATGCCTCCAGATCCCATGGCGGTAATCCGGCAAGGAGGTTCGCCGCCTCCCCGGAGACCGTGCGGTATCCCCGGGCTAACCGGATGGCCATGACCCTCTGGGATGCGTTCAACCGACGGACCGGTCGCCGCCTCACGGAACGCGCCCACACCGGAGCTCCGTAAAGGGCCATGGACCGCACGACCCCCGCGTAGAGCCTCCGGCAGGAGGCGTTTGGACCCCCAGATTGGACAGGAGCCGCCTCAAGGCAGCCCCGGCCCGCTCCAGTCTCCAGTCAGCCAAACGTCGGAAATGCTCCACGAAATTCCACCGGCTGTCGAGGACGAGTCCCAGGTACTTCATCGTCGACTCGACACCGATGGGAACCCCTCCTACCGTTATTTGGGAACCCGATGGTGGTGCGTTCCAAGGACCATGAAAACACATGGCCTCAGACTTGTGCAAGGCCACCTCGAGTCCCAATTGCCGGATCCTCTCTACGATTGTCACAACCCCGCGTGCCGCTAATTCGGCCGCCGCCTGGTGCGACCTCCCCTGCGCCAGGACCAGCGTGTCGTCAGTGTAGCAAACTAAGCTGACGCCACCAGGGAGGTCGGCGCGCAGCACCCAGTCGTACCCGATGTCCCACAGATGTGGTCCCAGAACCGATCCCTGTGGGACACCGCACGACATCTCTCGCCAGTTCCACTCTCCCCGGTGACCGGGGTAGATGACGGCCCTGTCCGTCAGATAGGCCTCGACCACGCGACAGAGGTAGGTCGGCACTCGGTGATACCGGAGTGCCTCCCTAATGCAACTCCAGGGCAGGGTGTTGAAGGCATTGGCGATGCCTAGAGACACCGCCAAGACGACCCCACCCTGGGCCACAGCATCCCCCGTCGTGAGGGCTCGTACGCGCTTGATGGCGTCCACCGTAGAGCGCTCCTTGCGGAAACCAAACTGGCTCTCCGCCAAATCCGGCCCCAACCTCACCAGCCGTCCGACGAGGCGGTCTGCAATGACTCTTTCAAAGAGCTTGCCCACCTCGTCGAGCAGCACGATGGGCCGGTAAGCGGACGGCGAGTCCGCAGGGCGCCACCGCTTCTTAATGAGGACCAGTTTCCCTGTCTTCCATTGAAGCGGGAACCGGCCCCTCTCCAAGCATGCCATGCGCTTAGGAGCCCCCTTAGTTGAGGCCCGAGAGCCTCCAAGGCCAGGACCCAGGCTTTTCCAGGTAAGCCGTCAGGTCCTTGGGCGGTATTCCTGGCATTCAGCCTGCGCACCGCCACTCTCAGCTCTACCTCGGTCACCTCCGGAGCATCGTCGTCATCGTCGGCTGCGTGGTCCGCATCCGACACCGCAGGAGGCCGAGCCATGGGCGGGGAGTATGTTCCCTCGCGAAGGGAACAGAGCGCTCACTACGTCCTCCACGAGCTGGGGCCGGAGTTTATTCCGCACCATTTTATAGGGGCGTCCCCACGGGTCCCTGTTCAGAGTCTCCAGCGACTCCTCGCGGGCCAGTCCCTTGGCCCGCAGGATCTCCGCTCGGAGGGCGGTCTTCGCCGCCCTGTACCCCTCGTACAGCTCCGCCTGAATGGCTTCCGTACCCGGAAGGCGGATACGGAGCCTGCGGTGCCTGGTGTACAGGCGTCGCGCAGAGACGTCAACTCCGGCGACCACCAGCATACCTGGCGCCGGGCGCGTCCGGGCCGGACCCGGGGCATTGCCACGTCGCATACTTCGGGCATGGCCTCCCGGAACCACCCCGCCTCGTCATTGATGTCAGCAGGCCTGTCCGGTGGTGACACCCAGGCCTGCACGATCGAGGCTTCCAGGAGGAGCTCCCGGTCCAGCTGCTTCAACGCCCACCGCGGACCACTCGGGGCCTGTCGGACCGGCGCGCTCGAGGTCTGGGTGGAGACGTCAAACCGGATGTACCGGTGATCGGAGTAGGTCTCCACCCCCTCCATGACGCGCCAGTCGACGACTCGCGGCGACAGAGCGGGGCTGGCGAACGAAATGTCCACCACTGACTCACCCCGCATCCGCACACACGTAGGGACAGAACCCCGGCTTAGGACGACCAGGCCCGTCTCCAGAGCCCAGTCCTCCACCATCCTGCCCCGTGTGTCCGTATGCCGGGAAACCCAAGCCACATTCTTGGCATTGAAGTCCCCGAGGACGAGCACAGGGAGGGAACGGAATCCGACGACGACGACTCTCAACTCCGCAAGGGAGTTGTGGAACTCGGCGAGAGTTCGGTTCGGGGAGAAGTATACCCTTACCACGACAATCTCCCTGAACCGTGCTGCCACGCAACCCCGTCCCCTCTTGACAGCCTCGAGGGACGGGGTACCGGTGGCGGCCGACGAAATTAGGGTCACTGAGCCGCTCAGGTCCTCCACCCAGTCATCCCTGGGCGGGACAAAGTACGGCTCAGCGTCCACGGCGATGTTCGCATACACAACATACATCCAGACACTGAGCTGCAAATTGCAAAAATCGTAAGAAAATTTGAATTTCGCGGGCTACCTTAGCGCTTCCCCTTAATTAAATAAATATTAAGCAGACTTACCTAAAATGGCTACGTTTGAGCAAATCGGAATTAGTCGGTAAGAAATCTAACTTGGAAAAGCGGAACCCTTAAAGGATCACTCATGTGTCTGTCTGTCTGTCTGTCTGTCGCAGCCAATTTGCTCCGAATGTAATGGACCGATTAAGTCAGGTACTCAGGTACCTACACATATGAATTTCTGTGACCCAAACACGGACGTGTAACGTAAATAAATGAATTTTCAATATGGGGTCACTTTTGGGGCACAAATAGGAAAATTTTAAAAAAAGTATTTCAAACTATACCGTGTGACGTATCAAATGAAAGGGCTTAGGTACTGTGGGGGTCTCGAATAGTTTTTTTTTTTTTAATAATTTTAAAGTTATTTAAGAAAATAGATGAAAATTGACCATACCCTTATCTCCGAAACTACTGAGCCTATGATTTTGAAAAAAATACAGAAAATAGTTCTATAGGTACAGACGCCAGCAGGTCAAGCTATCCGAAACTGTAAAATTTTCCCAATCAACCTTGAACCTAATGCGTTAGCGATAAAATTGAAAATCTATTAAAGAAATTTGACAGATTGTAGTAGCTTGATGTGCTGCCGTCCATACTTATAGATTACAGGAAAACCTATAAGAAGTCTATGGTCTTAGAATTACACGGTAAATCTCTCAATATTGTGCTTACAAACTTATATTTGCAGTTGGATTATATGAGAGAAAATATTTCTCAACTACAATGTTAAGTTTGTTATTGGAATAATTCTGTCTCTTCTTTCTTCATCCAAACTACGGAACCCTTCACTTGGTCAGTTTTTCAACCACAGAGTACTTTTACTGTGTTTTCAACTGACCATACTTAATATCCTCCCTAATTTAAATAACAGTTGTAAAAAAATATTACCCATTTAAATTTCGTAAGTACATACATATAGGGTAGAATTTAAACAAACAAACAAACGTACAGAAGGCAAGACCAAATGTCTCTCAAAGGATTATAAAACCTGCAAATTGACGAGCATAAGTACCTACTTACCTAAGTAGGTATACATAATGTAGTAAGATTTAGAGTCTTTTTCTACTCTTTAAATAGACACCTACCTACACATATTTTATTTTTAATTCTTTTGTGTCATCTACCAAGCCGCCCTGGGTCCGCGTGGTGGATTACAAGCAAAGAATATACTACGCTCTGACGAGAGATTATGAACCACTCCCTCTCACAGAGAGGAGGCCTGTGTACCAGTAGTGGGAACCTTATAGGCTGAGTATGTTAGCAATGAATTGTATCATCCTTATCACTAACCTAATACCTAAGACCTTATCACTAAGGTAATAAGGTTGACAAGTGGTTCACCACAGATGTCCGCGATGGTACTTATCTAATCTATTTCAGAATTTGTCATGATGTGTATTCCAACCAAAGAAGAAGAAAAAATACTTCGGCTTTTAGTTGCGCACGGTGCCCTTGTAAACGATCCGGAAGCACCGGGTAGACGACAGGCATTACATTTTGCAGCTATGAGTAACAATACCTACCTTATTAACATACTAGTGGAATTAGGAGCCGATTTGTTTGCTGTTAATCACAGAATGGAAACACCTAAACAGGTAGCGGCGACTTTCAAGTGCAAAGCGGCGTACGCCCTTTTAGAACATTTTGAACAAGTGTGTGATATCTCTAAGAATGTTAGTAAAAGCTACCAAGAGGAATCAGAGGATTCTGAGATATCTTATTAATTAAACTGTTTCGTGTAAGTAACTCATAGTTTTATTTCTCAGTTTCCCAGGATAGATAGATCTCTAGGACCAAACGTGAAATCGCGAAAAAAAAATCAGCGACGCGCGCTTTACTTGTGGTAACCAAGCGTACAAACACGCTGTGAATGTGTGCGTGAAAACGAGTAGCATCAACACATTACACACACGCACACACACACACCACACACACCCCTGTTTGTACTGACACCCTTACGAGGACCTTGTTAGTTCTTGACCGAACCGAGGACCCTCCAAAAAACTGATTAATATACGTCGTTGCCTTTATGAATAAGATAGAAAGACACAGGTGAGTAAATCTATAGTGATGAGCTTATTAGGATAATGCTATCTCACCATTTTTCTGTATGAATTGCGGCTATCATACCGAGGACCAGAAATACGCAGCTAAATGTGACCAGGGATGCGCATACGAGGACTTTGTGTAGACCAACTGAGGACCTCTTATGTAAGCCCTGCGACGCTCTTCCGAGGACGTATTTTTACATAATATTTCTTATATATTGTACAAAGTGCGGACGCTGTTTTAGACTTTGTATTAACAAACCGAGGTCAGTTTTTCGCGTAGAATTTGTCCAAAGCGAGGACTTGGAAAATCTACCTACCTAAACCATTTTACGTGTATGATAAATGATAATTTATTAATGTAAGTAGAATGTTAGGATTTATTTCTTACACATATTTTCTAAAATAAAGTACCAAGCGAGGACGAGTGATGTCTTTACGTTTGTCGGCGCTTCTCAATAGATTATCAAAGAGAGCCGAAAGTAACGGCTTTAATTTGTTAAACACACGTGATTGTATCTCTCTGCTGCTTACGTAAACAGAAGAGAGAAAAATATTGTCCAATATCGGTATGAAGCCGTATTACTCATAAAACAATAAAAGTGAAGCATTGTGATAACCA
The DNA here is from genome assembly GCA_947568875.1 of Fissipunctia ypsillon. Classification (NCBI taxonomy): domain Eukaryota; kingdom Metazoa; phylum Arthropoda; class Insecta; order Lepidoptera; family Noctuidae; genus Fissipunctia; species Fissipunctia ypsillon. The sequence continues at coordinate 14,862,525 of OX387660.1, read as the reverse complement.
CAATGCTTCACTTCTCACTGTTTGCTTCAAATCATGCTGCCGACATTTCACCTAAGATGGCATTTCTACTTTAGATTCTTCATGAAGAGCATACGTATTCAGCTCACATTTGCGCATTGCTGAATTATGGAGCCAGGAGCTGGATAGTGGAACTCTTCAGTGGCTTCTAGTAAACTCCTCGAGTTTAGGCTCATATGACTCGTTTTGACGAGTTCAATAGATTGGGCTAAAATTTAGATTTTTTAACTAAATTGGACTATTTTTAATCGCGATTAAAAATGTGTGGAATAAAATTAGTTGGCATGAAGTAAAATTCACACCAACACCTCGACTTTAGGTGCAAAAACAGTACTGTATCTTTTTTTTTCTTTTCTTTTGCTCGAAAACGGTGTGTCCTATCGCAAAAATAATGAAAATTTCGACCCCCTTTATTAAGTGCATAAACCCCTAAAACTCAACATGTAGGTAATAATTTTTCATATCTTCCATACAAAAAGTGAAAATTCCATAGAGAACACGTCGAGGCTGCCCCCTGCGCGCCTTCGGCTCAAAAAAATCACGGAGTAGAGCAAACAAGTATTTACCACGTGGAGTCACGATTGTCAATTTCGATTTAGTTCTGTCAAAATAATTTTTAAATTTAGTGATAATTTTTGCAGAATAGCTTTAAGATTCTCATAGCCAAAAGTAAGGAATTTTAGTGATAGTTTCGTTAGTTTAGTTCGGTGTACAAGACAATCGGCACCATTGTGTGGAAAAACTACCTAACCGAGGTCTTTTGTGCTAAAGTTAACACATAGGTCCTCGGATATTACAACAAACGTGAAATGAGTGTAAAGAGGCTGCGTATGATGCGATAGAGGCGCCACTTGGTGGATACACAATGCGTGTGTAAGATTATGAATAATCTTAATCAAACCGAGGTTCAAACAACTTTTTCGTATTATGTATACAGAAAGACTCAAAATCGCTTAGAGAATACGAATCTTTGGTCAAGTCAAACCGAGGACCCTCGAAAAGGTCCTCGCTTTGAAAAGGTCCTCGGTCGTGCGTGCCTTGTGTATTCATACGCACGTCCTCAGATGGTACTTAAAACAAACACACCCCCACACACACACACTTCCGACTTCGCTCTGGTCTTGGATGGCACTGAGAAATCCTGCCTTCACTCACACACACATTCACAGCGTGTCGGTACACACAGCTACATTTTAAGCTATGATTCCAGTATAAGCTGACCTCTCATTGTACAGAAATCCTATAAAATGCGAGATCAGCTTATACTGGAAATGTATAGCTTGATATGTAGCCGGGAGTATACTTGATAAGCACGAGTAAAGCGCGCGTCGTCGCTTCGTGAGATAAAAATACTGTACTAGATTCATTTTGTATGAAAATGTAGGTGTGATTGTTCACTGCGATCACAGCGTAGGTAAGTATTTTAATATACTGTAAACTGCACGACTCACAGCCACGCTACGCAAGGATGCGTAGCTGGCAAACAAATTTTGAAAAACTTTGGATTGGATTCGGTTTTCTTAGATAAAAAATAGACGTCGTGGTTCCTCTTCGCTGTCCACCATAGATCTATAAGTCCTAGCCCAACTCAACGAATCTTCTATAATTTGCCGTTATGCGAATGAGCAGACTTTAATAACTATGTACTAAATCCTACTCATGTTTTTAAAGATCTTTTTCAACACCGTGCTCGTAAAGTGGCTCTTATTGCAACGACTTTAGGTTCACAAGTTCACAATGCAATGTTTTCAAACACGCGTGCTTGTTACTTTACATTCCCGCTCTAGTTCGGGAAAAAATGTAGCTCAGATATTCAGAGAGTGCGTTTTTGCTTTTCACAGCAAAAAGTATACCTAAGTGCTTTTTTTGCCTATTATTGTGAAACTTTAAATAAATCATTAAAATATTTTGATAAATAAACATTAGCGACGACGAGCTTGCCAAACGCAAATCAAAAACAGAACTGGAAAATTATGGACTAGACCTTAGCCCAGCAATGGCAATATGGGTTAATTAATAAGATAAACATTTTAATTCATTAAATCTTCTTTTTTTGTCAACACGTTAACATAAATTTGTGTTAACCATAACATTACCTACGTCTTGTTTCCCCGAATGGTTGGGCAGAGGTGTATTTATCTAAATACTACATCCACATTTCGCCAGTTTTGTTTAGGAGTAGGACCCATGTAATAGGGGGCGAGCCTATTCCCATCAACCAGGCACAAATCTAAACTCCGGGATGCTACTGCAAAATTCCAGATAGAAAAACCCAATAACACTTTGCCCGACCTGGGAACCGAACCCAGGACCTCATGCTCCGCAGTAGCGCTTAATTGCGACCAATAGACCAACGAGGCAGCTTAGAGAATAGTAATTTGTGTTCCATATAAACAATCGTAACTCAGTTTTTAGGGTTCCGTAGTCTTATAGTTTCGCCACATCCGACTGTCTGTCCGCAGCTTAGCTCAGAAACTCTTTACTATAAAGCTGTAATTTGGCACGGGTAAAGGACACGTGTATACAAATATTAATCACGCCGACAAAGTGATGAGAAAATGAAGATCACGGAGATACCTCGGTGGCCACTGCATTACAATAGTACCACAATAGTGGTACTTTTCAAAGGAAGATTCAGTGCGTTCACTGTTATTTACCTCAGATTTTACATCACAGTGATTTTTATTGTCGTTGCTATTGCTAAAAGGCTGTCAGAGGTAAAATTTAGGTGAGTAGACTGCAGTAGAACTTCACTGACACAGAAAACCATGCCATACTGATTTTAAAAAAATTGTAACGTGATTTAATTTTGTGCTTGATGAGTGTGTGAGAACATAATTTAACAAAATAAACATTCTTGGGCATCGAAACGTAAATTACAATGTTTACGATTTTTCAATTAATGTAATGGTATAGGTACACCACTATCGTGGTGTGACATTTGTTCTACAGTTTCAAAGATGGCTGCCTTGTCGCAGTTGCTTTTCTCTGCCAAACAATACTGAGAAAATTGAGATAACCAACTATTTTTACATTTTTATAAAGAAAATTAGGTAGATCTTAATAAATAACGTTACACTAACGTGCTAGTCATTTTGATAATGTGATAACAAGTGTACCCATGGCTTCCAATGTGCAAGACTCGCCTGTCCAGCAGACATTTGTAGAGGAGATAGATTACAATGAGATTCAGGAGTTATCGGTAAATATCGGGACATAATTTATTCTATAGTGAGCTATAGAACGTTAATTAGAACTATAAGTACTCAATTTGTGTCGTCAGGTGGTGGGCAAAGGCGCGTTTGGTGTAGTATGGAAGGGTCTGTGGCGGAACACACTAGTAGCAATAAAGCACATCAATTCTGAAGCTGAGAAACGGGAGTTTTCGATAGAAGTGCGACAGTTGTCTCGCGTGTCACACCCGAACATCGTGCGGCTGTATGGAGCGTGTACGAAGGGCGCCCACGTCTGTCTGGTTATGGAGTACGCGGAGGGAGGCTCGCTGTACAATGTGCTACACAACCGCCCCAAGCCTAAGTATACTGCAGCGCATGCGATGAGCTGGGCTCGACAGTGCGCAGAGGTTAACATTGTTTTGATTTTATATTGCTTACATATGTTAAATCTGGTGAAATATTTCAGTAATCTCTGAGTATTTTGTCTGTTTAAACAAAACAACTTTAAAAATATCAGTATACCATCAGTAATTATTATTGGAAATCTGAACTTTACACATTTCTTGAAGAATGTTGGTAAACATCAATTAATATTACCTTTATTTTCTAGTCATTCAAATACAAGCAGATGTATAAATAAATGCACATAAATCACTTCATGTTACATTACAGGGTGTAGCGTACCTGCATTCAATGAAACCAAAGCCACTGATACACAGGGATTTAAAACCACCTAACCTGTTATTAGTGGGAGGTGGGCAGAGACTAAAGATCTGTGACTTCGGCACTGCTGCAGATAAAGCTACGTACATGACTAACAATAAGGGCAGTGCAGCTTGGATGGCACCTGAGGTTAGTAATGATTAAATACTAATAACATCATGTACTTAATAAATAATTTATTGAGACTTCAGAATATCACAATGTATATGTCGCTGTAAGATTAGGAACTTTGTTAGTGTATAATCTATCTTGTGACATTATAAACTATCGAAAAATTGGGAATGCTGAACAAACTATTTACAATTTAATGCATTATTTTTCGATCCATGGCAAACTGACAAATTGTGAACTTGTATCAAACTTGCATGCGATGAACACACATTGCGCTAAATCAAAATAGCCAAGTAACTGTGACTAACTTGGAAGAAACACTCGCCAGCCGCTACCACGGCTCCGCTCGCTTCACTCGCTCGGCTCGCGCGATGTTGGTCACAGTTCTAATCTAACCTAACCCATTTGGTCAGGGTGACCCCCTCTGGCTTAGTTACTGCGACCAATTCGGCTACCGCCAAGACCTACCAATCGGATGGCTTACAATTTTACGGGTGATAAAATCATACAGATTGTGAACACCACTTGGTAAGTGCAGGTTCATTCACTATTTGACGTTTGATGTGGATAGATTATAAACTATCGAAAATTAATATGTTATTATTGAAAGCAGTATGGTACAGTTCACAATCTATCGACAGTGTACAATCTCGCGAGATAGATTATAAACTAAAGATGTTCACAATCATATGGTGACATATGCACTGTTTCTATGTCCAGCTCTGGATTATTTTTCAATATTGACTCTGTAAAGATGTGTACAACACCGAAGTTAAGAGTTTCCTATGCTATGGAACAAAGAATATAATTATTATTGTATAAAAGAGAAATAAATAGTATTTAGATTAGATTAGATAGCAAAAGTAGATTACCTAAATAAAAGATATTCAAATATATCTTGATAGCACTCTTTAAGTTTACATTCTAACTTTTATCAGCTCATACTGAAGAGTTTAGACACTTGCACTGACGTGATTGAGTAAAATATTTGCAATTTATTACAATTTTTTAATCTACATGATTCACTTCACAACCATGATAACTGTAAGTTAAGTAATTTCTTCATGGATGGAATTGTAGTTAAATAATTAATAACTTCTTTAGGTATTTTTTTCTTGAGCTTTGTCGAAAGACTAAGCTCACGAAAAAATTACCTGAAGGTGAAAGCAACCTTTATTTGCCAGTCTTATGACTTAGCAAACACATTATTGCTAGATAAATATTGCATGTATCCGCAAGTTCTCAAGAACTACTGACCTAGACTAGAGTCAAGAGCAAACCTATCTTAAATAATAAAAAAAAAAAAAAAAAAAAAAAACTACCTGAAATGTTTCTACACTGTTTGATCTAAATGCTTGCTGTAACTTCATCATTAGCTTACAGTAAATTGCAGTGGCCGCACCTCTATTTGCCCACCACTAAGCTTGATCTTAGCTTGTAGTAGTCTGTTGCTTGGTGCCAAAATAACACAGAATTACTTGTTACAAAGATATGGTAAACATAATTATCATGTTTTTAACAAAAAACAGTAAATCCACAATGAGCAATATAACACTAAAACTCCTTGGTGCCTTTATAAAAAGAAACATGTGAAACAGTCAGGATCCAAATACATTAATACAAAAAAAAATCACAATGGATAACAAATCATCTTTCTAACATTATCATAATTTTTTTTTATCCTGCCAGGGCAAAGGCCTCCCTTTCTCCTTGCCACTCATCTCTGTCTTGAGCTAGTGTGGACCAATCCTGTCTGTAGGCGTCAAGCTCGTCTCGCCATCATCTCCTGGGTCTGCCTCGATGTTGACGGACGTTTTTTTGGGACCTACATGGTGGTAGATTTGGCCCGTGACCCATTCGACATATGGCAAACGTGTCCAGCCCAGTCCCACTTAAGCTTGGCTGCTTTTTGGGCGACGTCGGTGATTTGTGTTTTGGAATGCAGCACTGTGTTCCTAACACGGTCCGTTAATCTGACACCAAGAATGCTGCACTCCATTGCTCGCTGGCAAACCTCAAGCTTGAACCTCCGCTGAACTGTCTAAAGACCAGATAACTGATACATAATTCCAACAGCTGATAGTGAGATTGCATACAACTTAACAAGCTTTTGTGGAGTACATAGTAATAAAACAATATCACAATCTAATCATATCCATGCCCAAATCTTTTACTCTATCTTATTCATACATATTTCTTTGTAAAGATAGTAACAGGTCCCATTTTCCTTATTGATTTTTTCTGTATTAAAATCTACTTTAAAATCCTCAACACCCATTAATGGTGGTGATCAATACTTGTGAGAAGAGGTTTTTGCCCTGCAGTGGCACATTATTTCTCTCATGTCTGATAAACTAGATGAGGGGCTTGTGGCTAAGAAATAACAGCTGCACGGGTCGATCGGTCAGGTTAAGCTACGCTTGCCGCGGTTGGTCCGTGGATGGGTGACCATCTTTACATATCAAGACCCCTCCGTGCCTCGGAAAGCACGTTAAGCCGTTGGTCCCGGCTGTCATTCGTGTATCTTTGACAGTCGTTACGGGTCGTCAGAAGCCCGAAAGTCTGACAACCAGTCTTACCAAGGGGTATCGTATTACCCAGTAACTGGGTTGTGGAGGTCAGATAGACAGTCGCTCCATGTAAAATACTGGTATTCAGCTGCATCCGGTTAGACTGGAAGCCGACCCTAACATAGTTGGGGTCGGCTAGAAAAGGCTAGGCAGATGATGATGATGTCTGATAAACTAGATGGGATTCTTAGCTAATACAATAGTAAAAAATTTGTCAATCTGCATACAATAATAGTAATTCTACTAATAGTTGGTTCATTTATCTAATAATAAACTTTTATTTTTATATTTATTTTACAGGTGTTTGAAGGATCAACATATACAGAGAAATGTGATGTGTTCTCATGGGGAATTATTCTATGGGAAGTTCTGTCTCGAAGGAAACCCTTTGAGGAAGGAGGATCAGCTTTTAGGATAATGTGGGCTGTGCATACAGGTATTGTATAAAACTGATTTCGTACTGGTTGGTAGGTCGATAGCAGCTTGGCATGAGTGTAGATGTAGTAATAAGATTTCCTTGAAACCTTGAAGAGATGGATTTTGATACCTTGTATAATTTAAATTTGTACCAAAACTCATTCCAAGTTATAAGTCAGACAATTTGATGTCTGGAAGCAATTTGATGTGTATTTAAATGTCTAATTTATGCAAACTTATGACACATCAGACAATTGAATTATTTTTTCGTGATATGTGAAGTATTTTTATGCAGTTTAAATAGGTACAAAATTACATTGAGCAATTGCAGATATCATGCTATGATAGGCAGAATGCTGACTAACCCGATCTATTATATTTTATACCAGCTGTTGCCCGCGGCTTCGCCCGCGTGGAGGTCAATACTTCCCTATTTGAAACGGATTTTGTTCACAATTTCATGGGTTTTAATTTTTTTTTTAAATAAAAGTAGCCTTATAACATCAGTCGGTGAAAGTCCCGTCAAAATCGGTCCAGCCGTTTTGGAGATTAGCTAGAACAAACAGACAGACGAAAATTTTAAATTTTTGTTATAAGTATCGTATATACTTTCATATGCATTTAGTAAAAGGTGTTATTTTGGCATTACAAACAGACACTTCAATTTTATTTATTTGTATAGATGAAAAAAAGATTGGAATCAGTTTCAATTATGTGCACCTGCCATATTAATTTTTTATGGTCATTAAACATAACAAATGGCTACATAGACCATAATCCTACCTGCATGCTTACTCAACAACCGTAAACAATAAACTACCTATTAAAGTTTTAGTTCCATTGAATTATGATATCATACTGATGTGATTCAGCCCGCCTACCATCAAATCCTTCCATAACATTCCATTTGGTGCATCCTTTTAACATCATTTGAATCTAAACCTCTTTTGAGATCTGACATTTGTTATCTTTGAAGAAAAAAAACGAAGTATTTTTTTATGAAGTGTTCTGAATCGGAATACAAAAAGATAAGGTGTGATCTTATTAATATTATTAAACTTTATAAAGTGTGATCTCTCTGAGTTAAGTTTTATCATCAAAAGTGTTATTAAATGAGTTTATTATACAATTCTAGGTCAAAGGCCAAACCTAATAGAGGGTTGTCCTGAGCCAATAGAGCAGTTGATGACACAATGTTGGCACAAAGTTCCTGCGGAGAGACCCAGCATGGCCAAGGTAAGCCTACCTTCCATCCAAATATAAATGATGAGTGGAGCAATCCGTTGCCAATAGTAAAGGTTACGCTATTATAAATTGATTAGTCACCTGTACTGGCACAGGTGTTCACAGTGCACAATGAAAAAAAAGATAGTGCAAATTCTTTATGAAGGTATAAATTTTATTTGTAGCTAGCAACCCGCCCGTGCTTCACACGGGTGCAATGGCAACATATAAAACATCGAGATTTCCATGCTATATCTAAGTTAAATATTAATGTATTATACACATTAACTTTCTGGAATAAATGCTCTAAATGACAGTGAAAACAGCATCAAAATCTATCATGCAGTTTAGAAGATCAAACCGGTGACAGATAGACATGAAAAGCAAGTTTGTTTTAATATATACTAGTTGCGCCCCGCGGCATCACACGCATAAGTCTCGGTCCCGTAAGGATATCAGGATAAAAAAAAACTATCTGTGTGCCAGATTTCATCCAAATCCGTTCAGTAGTTTTTACGTGAAAGCATAACAAACATCCATCCATCCTCACAAACTTTAGCATTTATAATATTAGTAGGATATATATAGCATACGGCTTGCGGTTGACATTATGAGAAGGGAATATACAATTTCATCTCATCTCATGGTATATGCTAGTAAAAGTGAGGCACTGTGATTATTGTAGTTTAGTTTGCTTCCGTACCATCCGCGTATGAGATTGTACATGTTAGCGAACAGCTATTTGAATATAATCATAATCAGCCATGTAACACTAATCTCACGACAAATAAAATTAGATTCAGTAAAATAGTAAAAAATCAATAATGTCTGTATACATAACGTACCTTCCCCAACAGCTAGACTAATTTTTATTTTGTGCATTCCAGGTGGTAGACATAATGTCGGCGCTGTGTGAGTACTTCCCGGGCGCCGACACGCCCATCAACTACGACGACTGTGAGGACGACGACACGGAGTGCGAGGACGACGAGTACATGCAGTACGACACGCAGGACAGCCTCGACACCGATCACACGCTCTCACAAGTACACACCCCCACGCCGTACGACGCCACCGCCTCCAACCCCGTCCTCCTCAGAAACATCGACCATACCATCCAGCCGCCCCGGCCGCGCAGCTTCGTCGAAACTCAAGTGAGTAAGCTACAGCACTTAATGGCCGCCGAGGCGCAACCCAAAACCTCGGCCTTACCTAAAGATGAACCGGATGTACATAACAGAATAGGACCGGTTCGGATTCCACAGCAGTTTAAAAAGCCGGAAGTGTTTACGGAAGCGGGGAGGTCGCCGGTGACTATCAACCGGACGTCGAGTTCGCCGGTCGCATCGGAGCCGCGCGTGCCCAGCGAGGCCAGCTCGCCGCAGGACTCGCGCCGCATCGTGCGGAGCCCCGTGGTCTTCAGCGAGAGCTCGTCGCCGCGCCGCCTGTCGCCCATCGCCAACTACAACATCGGCAACATGAACCCGCGCCACATCGACATAGAACAGTACTGGAACAGAGAGAATGACCAGCAGCTCTCCCCGGCCAGGAGTGTCTCAATCACCAGCAACTCCAACTCAATTAGGAAAGAGGACTATAACCAGAACTACTGCGACAGATTCAGCGCAGCCAACAGTCCCATGACGCCCGTCAAAGAGTACAACGGGAATCTGTCACAGAGAGCCATTGATCCGAGATATCAAACGCCATTACAGATCGAAGTGGATCCAGTAAGTCCAATAAACGTATATTTATACCTTGTCCTGTCCCTTGAAGACGCAAGTTATATAGTGAAGATAGCACAACCGGTGGAGGACCAACTAACATAATTATAATTATTGTATTTTATGTATATATTTTATGGTTTGATGCATTATGACGATCTAAAGTTTTGTAGCTTTATATAAACTAGTTGTTTAATTTTTCAGAATTCATGGGAGTTGATCGACGTGCCAATTGTTTATGATGATTATGTGGAAGTCAGAAATTCTGGTGGATTTGATAAATACTTTACAGTGGGTGAGTATTGCATGCTGTATTCAATGTTGAGCTTGATATTGTAGTAATTTTTAGCTTTAAAAAGTCCCATTATAAAAAAATAGAGACCGTAAAAGGACCATTCATGTTCACTGATTATAAAAACCAAGTCTTGAAGGCCTGGTGGACTGTTGCGGATTCGAACCAGGCAACAACCAATGAGTATTTTTAAAATACTGTATTTTCTTAAGTTATTCTTCACTGATTGACGCAATTACATACATTTTTCACCTTACACAGACGTGAGTTATTCTAAAGTATTCTATTCAAATTAACTACTATTAAACGGCGTTAATTTGCGACATATTTGAGTGTGTTATAAAAAGCCTCGAAGTTCAGGTGAAATTATAACCGTTTTGCTACCAATGTTTCCGCGCAGTATAAGAATAGTACCGCACTTTGGATGATTCAGAGTTTTGTCTAACTGACCACGTGTTAGACTGACGTGGGGCGCGTGAGTCTGAAGTGAAATGGCTTTTAACTCACTTTACTCAATATAAACACGCACTATGAAAAACTCTCGTAAATCACAGACTATTGGACTTAAAGTGTAATTAAGGTGAGATTGCGTCATGTTTCAGTCTAAAAAGCTAGAACTGAAAATAAACGGGACATAGTCTGTAAATGTATTGTTACAAAACAGCTTTTAGATGTTTTAAAAAGAATTGGCACTCGAAATGTTTAATGTAAAGAGTCACAATCCGGTTTTATACATCATTATAAACTCTCTGTACGACCGAATATGTCTCGGTCGTCTATTATTTTACTGTTGTGGTTTTTGATGTAAATCGGTTTATGAAAATTTTGAAAATACGATAGTAGTCTCCTACCTGACCTTTCTATTCATTCAAACTCATTTGTCCCATATCTAGTAAAGTATTTTAAACCCGTCAAGAGCGACGGAAAATATTCTTTTTACTCTCCCCAATGATAAAAAATTATTGGCGAACAAAACATAATTCACTATGTTCAAATCATAATCCATCCATAAATCTTGTAATGCCCGTTTCACCCTATTCTGGTGAATACTGCTGTATACTTGTAACAATAACAAGTCCTTAGAACAGTACTCTTGTCTCAGATTGTTGCAACTGTGTGCTTCCTACGTTTCAGCATAGATGTCGTTATTCCTAATTTTACACTTCCTACACTGAAATTTAAAATTGGTTTCCTATACTCTATTGGTTTAGTTAGTTAACTAAGGGTAAACAAAAAAAACATGTGACGTTGTTAACCGACTAAACGCATTTAGATAGGAAAACTATGGAGATAGCATATTCTAATATAGGAAGAATAGTTAGGCAAATATCTATCATATCGACACACACATGTCAAAAAGCGTGTTTGTTTTTTTTAACTAATCAAGAGCTGCATATGAAAAGAGAGATATCTAAATGTTTGTCAAGGACTAAATTCGGCTACACTTTGTGACGCCAAAATCATGTCTATGCGTGACCGGTCGCCATGTTGAGTGCCGAGTTTTGTGTTAAATGACTGGTAGATGTGCTGTCAATGTCAAACGGTTGCTTGCTCTTTCTCTCATGCACTTGCAGTTGCAACCCTGTAAAAGGCGGCCATCTTAAGTGCCCGATTTTTGTAGGTATGCACGCTAATGAATGTTTGCGGTTTGTCACGGCATACCTACCAATGTTCTGTACCTTTTCCTTTTTTCTTTCTTCTATCTTCTTTTTTATAGCATTGTTATATAAATGTGGAAGCTTGTAATTAGCAATTGTCAGTTGTCATTATCTCGTTATAATTTATGTGTATTATTCTGTAAGCTTTCTTAAAATTGTAAAAATAAAATAAAATAAATAAATAATTTTGAAAACACCATTTATAAAATTGGTACACTGACCTGCGGTAAGAATGGCAACGCCGCGTGGTTTTATTCATGATAAAAGGCGCGGCCGCTCGCGGGGTTGCGCGGCGACGCCGACGACGGCCGACGCAGCGACGTAATGTTTTGGCGCCATTATTAATATTATTATTAATGCTCAATTACACAAATCAATCACAAATTATTAACCAAATAGTCGGGCATCATTCACCCGCGAGTTATTCACTAATCAATTTATTATTCACAATCACTTTTCGGTCACTTAGTTATGTCGCCAGTCATTATTTTTTTTATTTTCAATATGTCCGCCGTGTTCTTGAATACACAAACTACACCGACGTCTAATGTTATTTCTCACTCTTGATAATAGGTCACCATTAGCAGCCATTTCTTTCAATTTATTAAAGGATATTATTATTCTATTTTTTAATTCCTCAACGGTATTAACTTCTGTTGAGTATACCTCATTCTTTATGTGACCCCACAGGAAGAAATCCAGGGGCGTGAGATCTGGTGACCTCGCTGGCCACCGCACTGGTCCAAAACGGCCAATCCATTGTTGTCCGAACATTTGAGTCAAACGCTCTCTCAAACCACTGAATGAGCTGGTGCTCCGTCTAACTGGTACTACATCTGTCTGTACACGGCCGGCGAAAGTTCGTCCGTGTACTCAGAAACGGATCCGTCGAGGAGTTCAATGAACTTTTCAGCATTTAAATTGCCATCAATAAATACCGGACCAATAATGGTATTTCTGTGTATGCCAGCCCACACATTGACAGCATCTGTACTGGTGCGAAGTCTTCCGTACTAGATGCGGATTCACGCGGCTCCAGTACCGAAGGTTCTGTCGGTTCCATAAACCATTCATTGTGAATGTACTCTCGTCAGTCCACATCACATTGTACAGGAAGTCAGGATTCTCGAGATGTTTGGTTTCCAACCAGCGACAGAAAGTTTCTCTTATTGGCTTATCTCTCGGTAACAATGCTTGTACTTTCTTGTACTTATAAGGTCTGCGTTTGTCACGTTTCAAAACTTTTTGAATAGTTTTGTGATGTTACTCGAAAACGTCGGCCTGCATTACGCAGACTGAACGTCGGATTGCGATCATAATAATTAATAACTCTTTCGTCTGGAATCACATTTGCACGTGGAGGAGCACCATCTACGTGCGGGATCAAGGATTGATTTTCCCGTACCCTCTGGATAGCTTGTACAATAGTGCGCCCGTGGGTCGGACACATACGGGTATTCCCATACCTCTTACGGTATGTCCGTAGAGCTAAAGCGGCATTTCCGTGACACTCCCCATAAATTATAATCATATCGGTGTACTCCGCAGCTGTGTAATTGTAACGAGGCATGATTATTTATTAATAAAATCTTTAAACACCAACTATTAAGCGTCTAATTTCGCAAAGTTTACTTAGCTATTTAACTAGGTACCTTTAATACGTTATGTGTTCTGTCACTATTGAAACAAAGCGTCAAATTTCGCACAACACAACACAATAACAAAGATAAGAGAACACTCGCGTGGCGACTTCAAACCGGCGCGGGTGCATCCGAAATTCCAGAGCGGAACAAAACGCGTCACAGGCAGGAAGGAAGTCCGGTGACACACTGACCGCGTAACTTGCAGGTTTCGACAAGTAGGCAAAGTAGAAACAAGCAAACTTACCTATCTCTTTCGCACATACATATTTTGCGATTGACATGAGTGCGTAATAGGAAGTAATAACTTCCGCATGCATTTTTTTATCTAGTTGTGATGACACGCTTTTATGACTCTTAAGGCTCAGGCATAAAGTGTAATTTGCATTGAGAAAATATTTTTTAAAGAAATGGCGTAGGTTTTTGAAGTAGCGACATAGATTACTTGGTAGCGAGCTGGCAACGTGTGTCGTTAACCTATCGCGTGCTTTCCTCTTTACAATACATCATGTAGAAAATACTTAAAATGAAAAATAATGTCCTGTGGCTAAACTACTGGATATATTCATTTGATTTTTTGTGTGCAGATTGGGAATATCATGACTTATACGAAGTTTCATTTATGATCTTATTGTCCTCTCCACGTTGTATACGAAGAGTAGTTTAAGAATAAATGATAAAGTATAACATACACACATAAAAGAGGAAATTATCGTAAAAATAGTTGTTTAAAAATACGTTATAACCAAATTAAATTTATTTTCTATTTTTACGTGTCATCTATAAAAACCCTTTTTAGCTATTTGTTTACCTTTAGTTAATTACTACGAATGGAGTAGAGACTTCTTGGCATTATTGATTATCATCACTTTATTAATTTTGTATTCGGTTTAGGGTTGCTTTTGGCACAAATTAGACCTGTTTCTCACCTGATGGTCAACATTGATACGGCCGACTGTTTGACTACACTCGGCCATAACATAAACCAGGGGGGCTAAAACGGCCACTTTGGCAGAATCATAATAGGATAATATTATGAACTATAATTTTATTAATCGTAAAATGGTCACAAATTGACAATTCATAATATTAACTGCGTACAATTCATATCACGTAATTCATCTGTTTAAAATAGCCTAGGTAATAGGTACCAACAAACTCTAGGTCCGGCCTTTCAAAAGCTACTTTCATTTTCTGAAGAGCTACACTTCATCGGCGATATAAAATGGTCTCCGTAACACGTGCGTCCTCAAGGAAAATTACATAAACGTCTAAATCTGCCATTATTACAATATTTCTTCACAAAATCTTCAATATGAATTGTAAGATATTGCTCTTGACTAACTTCTTATGATTCTGCTATTTGACGTTAAAGAAATTCATAGTTTGTGCACCATATTACGAATTTCCGTACAAAACTGTCAAACAGATGAATTGCGTGATGTGAATTGTACGCAGTTAATATTATGAACTGTCAATTTGTGACCATTTTACGATTAATTTAACTAAAGTTCATAATATTATCCTATTATGATTCTGCCAAAGTGGCTGTTTTAGCCAACTTGCTAATAACTATTTTATAGTTTTTTTTTTTAATGAAATTTTTCGGCATAAATATCCATGTTTTGGCCCACAGAATGTGATCAGTTTTAAAAAGCATAAGGCCAGCCACATAGAGTTGGAATTCTGTTTCGACATATCGATACGGAATTTCGAAGGCAGCAAATCCATACAAAATCACGCACAGACGGAATTTCGGACAGATGCCGAATTTCGGATCGGAGAAAATTCCGAAAGGAGAACTAGATTATGAATGGATTTGTTGCTTTCGAAACGGAATTCCGCCTGTATGTGACTGGCCCAAAGGTCACAGAAGACTAAGCAATAAATAATTTACGTTGCCCCTAGATTCGGTCATTATAATAATCCCTAATAAACCTATGCACAAATAAGAAATTTAAAAAAGATTCTGCCGTTTAACAAAACGAGCAACCTAGCTCTACATTAGACTAACACATTATATTAAATGTGATAGTTATATCTGTGCAAAACATAAGAGCGGACCATAACTCAAGAGATTCGAGATTGTCGTCTAATCTTGTACCAATGCATCAGCGCGTGAGTAACCGCGCACAAATAGCGGAGTCCTGGCAGGACACGCTCGATCACTGACTCACGCGCACGCTAGCGTTTGTTTTACGTTCACCGTTAATATGTGGGTAGTTTTGTTTTTGTTGTGCTGAATGTGTGGTTAATGTTTACCAACATAGTATATTGCGATTTGTCATTTTGCGGAATTGAACTGCTATTTCTTGTTTTTCGACTCATGAAAGCTGTACAATTATCTTCTATCATGAGCGTTTAAGACGTTTGGCATTTCATACAAACTTTCAAGTCCTTGATTTTCGAAATTAATGAACCGATTTTAATGTAAAGTTAAGAACATTTTCGAAATTTCTTATTTAAAAAAAGATAATTGGAAATCTGTTTCTATGGAAAATTTTGTTGTAACACTATTTTTCGAAAATGTTCCCAATTAACTTTTTAGACCTACGTATCCTGCTTATGCGTAAGAAGTTTAATTAAAATCGGTTCATTCATTTCGAAAAACAAGGACTTGAAAATTTGTATGAAAAGCCGTACGTCGTCAACGCTCTTAATTAAAAAATACACGTTCTAGGCTTGATACAAATTCGACTGAGAACTGCCAAATTATAATATTGCCATCTTTCTTTGATTTTATGAACATTTTGGTGACAGTGCAGCATGTATTCATCATCCATTCATATCTATCTGCCAGCACCTCAGTATTCCCCTTTTCTAACCATATTTATTTTCACACAATCCATAAATCGTTTCCTTGGTCTTCCTCTATTCTAATTATAAAAAGTTATATTCTTCAAAAGCTAACAATGTATTTTATTATGTTTTTATGAACAATCTTTCAAAGTATTTCAATAGTTCGGAACAACATCCGAGATACGCAAACATGCGTTTATCCAAACACCCTTTCACTCACTGTGACTTCAGTAGGTAACTTTCAAATGTCATGTCATTTTCAATGAAAAATATGTCTGCTTCAATTTCAGCATTATTCTCTTTGGTGAAACTGTTGTTTTAACCTCATAAAGTATGTAACCACGGCCTAAGGGGTTAATCTATGATAATGATAACTTGATAAGCCGTAGGCACGGGCTGTTATTCCAAAAACCTAAATAATGCCTTCTTCAAGCTTAATTTAACCCTGGAAATAACAAATACAACTCTTTGTATAAACAGTCACTGAATAGAAGCTTCATTTTTTTTTCATTCATTAAAACTAGTTAAAAGTCCAAGGACTAGACACACAAATAATTTCTTCAATTACCATTTTAACACAGTTGTCGTCAATTATCTGTTGTCATCGAGTCGCTGACTTTGACAAACTGCAACACAGAACGTGTAAAATGTAAAAGCAATTGTCTACTCAATTTTCTGTCATGCAGCATTTTAACGCGCTATTTATATAACAAATAGTCTAACTGAATATACACTAGTTCTCAGGACAAGTAGGGTATCATTTTACAGCCTGACTGACAACAAGAGCACTAATGATAATTATAATGTATAGTGTTAGCACCAGCAGTTCTGAGAAAGCCGTGGTACCGGCGCGCCGCCATTTGACAGCAAATACCGCGCACTCAAATATCAAGCGCTTAGTCATACGAACAGACATGTTATACTAGTTTTATTATTACATAACTTATTTTTGCACTTTGCTCGAAATAAGTGCGTTAGAGTATTAAAAGATACTACTGCGTCTAATCCAGGCTTTTAAACACAAAGTGAGTCATCGTCTACGTTTTAAGTGGATGTGTTTAAATGTGGATGATGGAGCCAATCTTATTCGATGTTATTATTTTTGATGTTTGTTGCTAATCTGTTTATATGTAGTTACTTCTTTCGAGTTAATTTTCGTTCTCTTTGTGTTTTTTTAAAACCGTCAATGGTGAAGAAATATTAGCGCTAACATTGCCAGAAATATTACCGTGTAACCTATTTGCTTCCACTAACGCCTTGATGAATGGAGAAGCGCTATAGCAGAATATAATAATTTTATATTTCTCAATAATAAATGAGAGGCCGACGGCGTAGTTCCGGCATTATTATTATTAGAGCTTTTTATACATTGCCGAGTTCTAGATTTGATTTTGTGTGAGATCATAAGCGTATTTATTTGTTTGGCAGTAACATAATAGAAAATGTATTTTTTTAAACTTGCAACAGACACATTGGGGTCAAATCGGAATGGTGTTAACGTTGAAGTGTCTAGTAATAGCAGGCTTTAGTGGTTCGCAATAAAAGCGTTGCGTGTTTGTCGTTAATGTCGTAGTTGCACGTACCGGTGCGTGGGCGCAAGTTGCATGGACTACGGAACGTTGCTACGGAGCGGTGGCGCCACACACTATTGAGTAATTTTTCTCTGTCTTACTTTATGGATTGTAAATAAATATACGAGTTTTGTTTTGAATATCGAATTTGCTGGAATCGCCGAATGTTTTGGAGCAGTTCTTTGTTTTTAATGTAAACCGTTTTACAATATCGTCGGGTATGGTACAGCAATACGGCAACTGCAAGTGATATTGTTTCGTATGCTCTAAATAATTATGTGTTTCAAATAATCAATATAAGTTTAATATTTTTACAAGCTTTGACTTGTTTTTTTCATGTTGTTCTGCTTCATGGTAATCGCTGACCACAAAAATTCATAGACTAAATAAATGAATGAGGGTTTTCATGAAAATTCAGGTTACCAGTTGGCGCCACTTTGATAAGACGTCTTCCATTTCAACAATGCATTTAAAATATATGATGAAGTTCATCATTCGTTTCATTCGTTCGTTCATCATTCAGTCACGATTAAATAAATCGTATCCGCTTTGACACTTGACAGGTGCCTGGACCTGACGTCACAGTGCTGCCACCTAGTGAACGTCATTTCAGAAAACCCTCATTCCGTCGACCCGAATACTTTATTAAAAACTACTGTTCAATTCATAATTCCTTGAAACAGTGTAAAATGGTAGCGCCACTTTATTCAATAAATCTTGTATGTTAGGATTTCATACTTCGTAGAACGCTTTTCCGCTACCAATGAAGTTTATTGAGAATTTCATGACTAATCCTATACATAGTCGGTTCTAACTCAACATCAAAATAAATCTTGAATAAAGGCAGAGTATCCCTGGACGTCACATAAAAACAAGATGGGCAAGTTCCTTGAAACTGTTCGGACTATTAAACTTTTAGTTTTCCTTGTAGAAATGATTCTTGGTTTCAAGTCAACTCTCGGATCCCGAGAAAGCAAAAACAAAGTCAATTTGGGAAAGACACATTGTTGATTTCACTTTTTTTTTTTGCATTTTTGATTGCCTTCCTTTCCTGTTATCAAATGTGTGTAAAACAAGCTAAACCTGCAACACATACTTGCATCTTAATCTGTATTTATAATCGTAAACCGTGATATGTATAAATACCCTATAAGATACGTACCGGTTACTAGTTTGACTCTGTTCACCTTTGACTTTGATTGATTGAGTGCAATTCCAAGAGCGTTGCCATCTCCTAACCAAAAACAAAACGCAAGCTTTGGGAAGTATACAAGAAAATCTTCCAACCGCATCTCTCCATGTTTCTACCGCATACTTACATGTGCTGCAGCTGTCATAAAAACACAGCATCTTTCCTGACGTATGTATTGATTAGTTGTACGCGTGTGTGTATGCGGTCCAGATGCGGCTCAGGACGGTCCCGCCATGACTCACGCTTCTCCGAAGGGGCCGCGACTATTTTAGACTGTGTCCGCTTACCTTCTAGGAACCGGTCAACCGGGTAGTGTGGGACCAACGACCGATCGCAAAGCCAAAGTATTGTTAGATCAGTAACGGGGTTGTTCCTGCCCACCATTAGTTCCTAGATTTATTCTCGCTAAAGTGGCGAATCCAGGAAGTCTTTACTTAGCTGCAACTTGTAGTCGTTTTTCGTTGGACGGCTTTCGTGCGTGCGTTGCGGCGAAACCATTATGTTTGGCATGCGTTTGATCACCTTTTGACTTGTTAATTAGTTAGAATATGTGATGTATGTAAGTAGATAATACCGCTGGACTGGTCCATCTTTGTGGTCCATTTTTATAAATTGCATCGTGTTATAGATGTTCAGCCAGTGTTTCCTCAGTTTGCTCCTGCTTACTTACTTAGCAGTTTAAGTTATATTTAAATTACTTATTAGCTAATAAACTAGAGTGTAATGTGAATAAAGTATCACTGCCGTGATACTTTATAAAAAGAAAAAAAATCTGCTCCTGCGTCGAATTTAAGAATTCAATTCAAGGCAAGGATCGCCACACAGTGAGTGCCTCAAGCACTCTCTGTGTGGCGATCCTTGCCTACTTTTCTGGTTGGCTTCTGCAGATTTGGTTTGCTCTTTTTCGGGTTCCGTAACCTAAGGGTGACTAACGGAACCCTATTACTAAGCCTCCGATGTCCGTTCGTCCGTCTGTCTGTGAGCGGGCTGTATCTCATGAACTGTAATAGGTATGCAGTTGAAATTTTCACAGATTGTGTATTTCTATTGCTGCTATAACAACAAATAATAAAAATGTAAAAAATTAAGGGAACATACAAGAAACCCCAACAACCCCATACAAGAAACGTGTTTTTTTTTACTAAAGTAAAAAAAGTAGTTTTAAATATTGTACAGTGGTACGGAACGGAACCCTTGGTGTGCGAGTCCGACTCGCACTTGGCCAATTTTTATAAACAAAAATAATTATCCACTGTTTCCATGTGGGTGACTTTTTAAATTATTAATGCCTTAGTTCTGTCGGCGTGATCTGAGAATAGTGTTATGGGACGTTACTCGTTAGCGCGTCGCGCAGTATTGACAAGCATTCGCGCAGATGGCTAGACAGATCGCCTTTTGTTTATCTACCGCTTCCGCCCGTCTCAACAACCGTCGCGTTGACACATCGCTAATATCACCCAACAACATTGCACACACTTAATAACCATAATAATATGTACATTGTTATGGTCTCCGTCGTAAAGGTTCGCAAATGTGTATGTTTTACCCACAAATAATTACTGGCAGACATTGTTGTTGTGTTTTGTGTGCTGTGCAAAATGAACGCGGTATGAAGACATATCAGGTAGTTCCCAGTACTTTCAGGCATGTGTTTTATAAGATTTATCTTCGTAAATTGCACTTAATGAGTGTTGACGATTAGGGAACTTGCTTGGAGGCTTGCCAAATATCCTTCATCCATAATTATTCATGATCTTCTTTTGAGCTTATAGGCCAGTTATTGGTCCTTCACGCAGGTTGTCCTGCGCGAATTTGAATCTAGAAATATTCCCCAGATAGGACATTGAAGTCCAACACATTGGATCCAGTTAGCATCGAGCTTCGTATTTAGGATTGAATAGGAGTACTATGTAAGATTAATTCGTTGTAACCTGTTGAGTAAATTCGCATGCAAGAATTACCTAAACGGTAGCTGAAGTGTTACAGAAACATTTAGTATAGTCTGATGATGTTGCAAATTTCACCAAATGTGTTAAGTGAGACGTGCCTCGTGGCTCGGCCCTGCTGAGTCAGAGAGCAGACGTCAATGCGGTAAGAACAGTATCGCGGTAAAGTAAATAAGTCGTAATATTTTCATGGGTGCCGCCGCGGCGGGCACCTCGCCCGTTATGCGTTGCTCAAATAAACAAACGTGTTGATTTTTATACAGTATCGGCGTTTCCAGCAGCCGAACATATCCAACCGTGATTCCAGAGAACGATCATCCATGCTACATGTAGTACATATTCACTCCGGCCGATACTCGGAATATGCGTGGCTAACTCAGAGCTAATGAGAAACCCATTTTTTGTAGACTCGTCATAGCAGGCAGGTAGTTTTCATTTTTTGGGCTTTGAACCCAAAAAATGAAAAATAAATCGTAGTCAAGACTTCAGTCTTGTTTACGATTTATTATCATTATTATTTATGTCAGTTTGACCTTTTACCATCAAATTGTTTATGTAGGCTGACACTCCTACAGCATTTTATAATTGGACCTACGTTTATTAAAAAGGATAATAAACTCGAGAACTCAGGAGTCAGGAGGAATTTCGTCGCTAGGACTCGTCTCATACATACTTACCTATTTCAATTGGCGATTATAATTTTTCCTTTTGATTTTTACGCAATATCTTCTTGCGCCGATTTCATTTTGTGACTCTATTTTTTGAAAATTTGGTCTGTAAGCTCGACCGTTCACACATCGTTAACTCTCACACGGTGCATCATGGGCGAAAAAATAATTCATTCACCTCTCATAATCCTCAAAATCTAAATTAAGCGAACGCATTTGTCCGGTGTCAACAAAAAGAAGCGCGTCGGGCCACGCATGAATCAGCGCGATACAATTAATCTAATTTAAGGGGAGGCATGGGACGGGCCGCGCGTCGCACAGTCTCGCGTTCCCGCCGCGGCCGGCGCATCGCCCGCGCCCGCTCGCTGCACTCCGATGCAAGCGCGCGACCACGCACGCGCACACGCACCTCATGATCTAGTGTAATACCCAGTGAAATGCCGCAAACAGACTGTGCCGTTCAAGTTTCGATAACAGTGCAACCGGGTTACGATAAATTGCAAGTGTTCGTTGACGTTTACATGAGTGAGTAGCCCGTTTTGAACAGTAATTTGTTTTTTAGTGGGGAAATTATGATGCTGGCCATAATATTATGTATGCCAAAATAATAAAACAGGTACTTGAAATCGAAAGGAAGCTGTCAGGTAACTACGGTGTATTTATCACAAAGATTTATGTGACCAAAAAAAAATATTTCACAATATTGTAAAATTAATATACCTACATATTGTAAATATTCAAGTCGTGAACTTGCGTTCTCAGTTGTCTGTTCATGCAATGTTGAATCCTGAATGAGAATTATTACAAGCACTTGAAGTAATAAATCTAAAGAGATACCAATCAAAGATTTCTGTTGTCCCTGACCAATTAGTCCTGTGCTAAAATATCTTATTCGGATCTACATAATCAGTCGTGTTGCAACTGCCAGCAGTTGTAGCTGCTAGTAGCGACTCACTGGGAGAAGCCATCCTCCCAAAGGGTCTTACTACTAAGCCCTTTATGTACCCTTATCACTGACTTGTAGTGCAAAGAAAGCCATATGTAATCAACACAGTTAGTCTCTGACTAACTGTCTTGACATTGCCTAAAGCTATATATTCCAGAATTGGTTAGGGTCCATCTTAAATATACATACGTCTCTTCTCCGTCTGGTCTTACAAAAGTTTGAGGATGTTCTTTGCTTGTTACTTTAGAATCTATTGGCTGGTCTGCGGCTGCCCCTGCCTATCAATGTGAAAATTATCAATTGTTTATCTAAGACCGGCAAATCTTGCTACCAACTTTACTGACTGGCAAAATTATAAGTTTGTGCCTACACGCGCTAAAAACAGTTTTATAATCAAATATTTTAGAGAATTGTGTTAAAGAAAAATGTTTATGCTGTATGTTCTTTTGTCATGCGGCTAAATGTAAGAATGTGCAACTATACCCTTTCTGCAAACTGACGTTTCATGGTCAGCTTTTAAAAATTCAATAGACTTATCATCATTCTCCTGCCGTTATTCCAATTAATTTGACGTCGGCGCAACAGGTATTTTTCAATAGATTATTTTAATATTTTCTTCACACTAAAAACTTGCAATAAATAAATGTATTATAATTACTAACACCTATCAATCAGTACAAAAATAAGAATTGACTGACACAGTAATCACGCGGTAAATTTTCTCCTAACGATCGGCGACAGTGAAATAATCGTCTGTCAAAAGGAATGCCAAAATCTCTCGGCTAACAGCTATCTAGCAGCGACGAGTGACGCTTTCGGCGCGCCGATGAATCACTGCTAATTATTTTATGATTCGCGAGCAGAGCTGCGCGTGCGACGCCCGAACTAAACAATTAGATGAGCCACTTACACACCACTATGCATGAGGTTGCTACCCTCCAAAACTCTTCAGTTCTCCGTATGGCAACACCGGCTTCTGACCGGAGGATCTCGGCCACTGTCCAAAATAACGACTCTAAATTTATTCCCAATGTTAACTCTTTTGTTGTATGAGATCTTTAGGAGACGCTAATAAACAATCCTCTTTGAAGATTCCGAAATAGTGTTGTTTACAACGCTCCGTAGCGTAGTGTTAACAAGCAACCCTTTACCTATGGTAACGGTTCTCTCAGTGTTGCATCTGGTTAGTTCGAAAATAACTCGCAGTTTAAACAAATCTATGATAGAACTTCAGTTTCAAGACTCATCGGTTATACCTGACCCAGAACCTGGTCTGAGGCGTTATACAAGTTGGACAATAATGTTCTAGATGTCAGTAAACCTCATCTACTTTCATCAGCGTACGCCGCGTTACGTTTATAAACTGTTGTATTGGAGCCAAACTGACTATTTTCTTTGATCTTGATCTGTTACCAATAGCAATGCTCTGACCTTCAAACTGATTGTACGTCAAGCCGTACCATATGTGATCGCAACAATAACTATAATATCGTAAATACGGCAGTGATGAGACATTTTGCAGACGGCGCCTACAGTGATTCAGTCTGGAGCCCGATTGCCTTTATAGATGGTGGTTGGTCGCAGCGGCCGGGCCGTTGGCATCGGCATCGCGACATGACTAACCGCCGCCCGCTCTAGATACAATCAAAATATGTGACAAGTTTATTTCTATTCGGTCGGAACAACACATTCTGCTCGATATATCCCGCGCCTCAAAGTTGAACATCTGCTGATTTTTTCTACGACATAAGTAGGTCGGGGCTCGCATCTGCGTCACGCGCCCTGGCCGCGGCCGCTCATCGTTCGCTTACGTTTACGCAAAATCGTTACGCTGTTTTTCTATGCCGTCGCATCGTGAGCTGCAATCTATGTTTTGATGCATCTAAATGCACTGACGTTGCATATAGTCAATAGTTGTCCAATACAATGACAGTATATTCCTACCCACGGCGGTCTATTTCCCGTTGCATTCAGCCTTTCCTACACTGTTCAAGTCTACATAGAAAGATTTTAATCGGTAACCTTCAATTTGTCAAGGTCAACTTTGTTACATAAAGAACCTTTAAAAACTGCTTCCCTGTGATGTCATATTTAAAAGTAGATCAAATATTAATGTATCTAAACAGTTACTGTAGCAATTCGATTAATCTAAAAGCATTAATCAACCACAAATTCCTATATTTTTAATAACATTATAATGCGATCTGTAGTCTAGTTATTATTTCAGTAGTAAAATTCCATCTCTGTTTCTGTGGTAGTATTAGTGTTATTACCATATTATTAACCGCCTTTACCATACATGTTCGACCTCTTGTCATGATTATTCGCGCAAAAGCTTCATCAGATCATTCTATTCCATCAAAAGCACCAAACATAGAGCTTACAAAATATGTATCAATTTTATCAAGAATAAAATCAGTAAGACATATAATCAGTAAGATACAAGTCGACGTAAGATGGAGCGCGTGTTGTGCCGTAGGGGCTGGTCGGTTGTCGCGCGCGCTCGGGTGCTCCTCAGAAATACCCGGTGACTCAGCGCGCGTTTCACAACGATACCTTTGCCAATAGCTTTTGTATTACTTCCTATTGCTGCTACTATATTCCTCAACTATTCGTTGGAAGATTCCTCACATCAGGCTTTGATAACTTCGGTCTTACGTCACCAAATGTTTGCTTTCAATATTTTTGTTTCTTTGATGGATTAATCAATATTATTTATAAAGAAAATGGTACTGAAAATTAAATTAGAGAAGCAGAAACTATTAAAAAAATGTCAATAATAATAATGTCTTGTTTCCGTGTCACAATGCCGGATAGGTACTATCCTCCAGATAAAATTCGAAAATGAAACAATTTGTATGAAAAGCTCTGGTATATACATCGAATAGTCTGGGTTGGTGTGAACCCGGCCATTCAACTTTTGTTATTATCAATGTTGAGGATAATCTGACCAAAAACATGTTTTGAAAAAGTTCTTAGCAGTCCCCCAGTGATTAAATTGCAGGAATTCAATAATTTCCTGTTCATACCATCAGACAGTTTGCGAATTGATGACTCATATATTTTTATCATTAACCCTCTGGTGAACCTTGATCCTAGAAAAATGTGAAATATTTGGAAACTTTAAAATCCCTTATTAAAATTAAAACAAATTAGTACTGAATAAGTGAACGTTTAAAGTTTTAAAGAATATTGCTAGTTCCTTCCTAGTTAATTCGTGACTAACCCAGGAAATCAATAATAAACTAAATTAACTGCTATAAATATTTACTCGCTGAAGCTTATAATTCAATGTTTTTCCTTTACTACTTGGCATCACTTCAGAAACTATCTGGAAAATAAGATTCAACGGTTTAAATGCTTCAATAGGTGTTAGAATAATACATAATTGTCAATAGTATCGTAAAACGTAACAAAACAGTTGCTCATATAATCCACTTCCCAGTGGCTCGGCCAGTAGCCACGAGCCACCCACACCGCGTAGTAAACTGAACCACAACAACATTCCTCAACTATTGCTGCTTTACGTAAATTAACACAACCGCACTATTCTTTAAGCAATCACTATTTCAATAAAGAATTAAATCCTCTTCAACTCGAACTCTAACATCAATCTACTTCAAACTTTACGTTCACGATCGTAGTCCAGAATAAACGAAGCTTATGAACGTCCGTTTGTAATGATTTTAACGACGACTTGAGATAGCAAATCTTCAGTCGCATCTGTCCTACGGACTCCTGCGTTGTATCCCCGTTGGTGGCTCTTTGATGTGATCTGGATACAATCACCTATATAGCGCATTAACGGTGACTGCCCCAGTTCTAGTTTCTCCGTAGAAGTTGGCACGAAATTGTAAACTGCCCTCCTTAGTAAAGGCGCTAAATATCCAAATAGCATTGTACTATAAAATTATCTTATTCGCCATCTTCTCCTAAAGCGTGGGAATCAATCCTCGTATTCACATTTGCATAATGTTTTTATTTCCTTAGTAAGGGCGCTAAATATCCAAATAGCATTGTACTATAAAATTATCTTATTCGCCATCTTCTCCTAAAGCGTGGGAATCAATCCTCGTATTCACATTTGCATAATGTTTTTATTTCAAGAACCAAAGTCCCTCCAATATAATTTACTTGAAAACACTATTGTTGTAAAAAGATAAATATGTATCTCGCTACTTTTAACTCTCTGTGAGTCACAAGTTTGTCTGCTCGCCATACAAATTCACATGTATTATTGTCCTTTAGGTACTTTAAAATCGTACACAAGGACGCCTAAATTCGCTTGGAAGATATTTCCGGATCGAATGAAAGTGTCTCCGGTGAATCAGACTTTTTTAAATGTACAACGTAATTCCCTGTCAGTTGCCCAACGTGATCCCAACATTAAAAGTTTGGAAATTCTGTGAATTTTTGGCACTCGTCGGTAAAGTAAGTAAAGGTATTTCAATTTTTGTGTACCTAGCATAACATAGCGAATGTTTAAAAAATATATTCCCTGTTAATGACATATACAAAGTTTCCGTGAGTTGATGTAACATTTCAACGTCTAGAAGCGTTAACCGACTATGTAGACAGACATTTGCCTGCTTGTCATGTGGCTGCTCATAAATCGGCCTGCTAATAGAATAAGTGTCATTCCGTGGACAGTATCCGCGAGGTGTCACCGCCACTGACGCAACCGGAGCGGTCTGCGGCCCGTCCCGACGCCAAATCGAAAACATATTAAAACCGCCGATCAAAGAGAGCTTTCCCTCGCTCACCAGATTTATGGTATTACCGAAATGTTTTGTAGATCACGCGTAATGTTAAACATGGATTGAAAGACGTCTTAATAAAATGTGCTGTAAACGGCATTCAGTAAACTTATGTGACACTAGCCAGAAATTGTGTAAGACCCCAGGTTTAAGGAAAATGAGAGCGAAAGCTATTGATACATACATACATACATAAACTCACGCTTTCTTCCCAGTGGGTAGGCAGAAACTACAGAACGCCACCTGCTACGATCCTTACATACTCCTTTTGCCTCGTTTACGTTCAAACATCTGGTCATACACGCACGCCAAAAGCTATTGATGTCTCCGGAATAAGACAAAACACATGAAATTGTTTGGAAACCGCGTCCTAAATCTTGCTAAGAGCTGATTATACCAATGTCAGACATTTTTTACTTTTATATCTCAGACAAGAGATCTCTATCTGTCGTTGGTTTAGATTTAACCCAACTCTAAGCAATAGTAGCTGTAGTATCTTTTAAATATTTGTCCCTACTGTTTCAGGTTTTCTCTGCCTGTATGTTTTATTCCATCATCGTTTCATGATCATTATCAGCCCACAGGAGTACACTGTTGTACATACCTAATTCCCTCTAACTGTAGACCAATGAGCTAGATCCCAGACCATCTTTGTTTACTTAAATCCCAGAGTTGATCGCTCGTTTTATCTTTTCGTCAGTCATGTACGCTGCTTCAAGCCTCATTAAGCTCACCACAATGACTCTTCAATTTCAGTCTTCATTGTATTTTTTAATGTAATGATTACGAGTTAATAAACTTACCTATCCAAACGTAATAACGGAAGACCTTTAAAACATCAAAGTTACGTCATTGTTATGATGCTAGAGTTTTTTTTTTTTGGTTTTTTATTAAGCGACCGCAGATGTTAGAATTATGTATTGTGCTATATTTACTGTAGCGTGTTCAGATTTCAATGAATCTCGGTAGAACATTACCCTACCCCGCCTCGGCATTCAAAAATGTTTGTCCCAAAGTGTTCAAATTATATCATTTATCCGTCCATTTCATATTTAGTAGACAACGCTAGCGTGTACTAATTTGGATATTATGTTTACGAAAATGCTTTCCAAAGTTCTTATGTAAGTACATGTACATGCAAATAATAATGTCGTCAGGTTTCTTTAGCTCTTATCAGCAGCTTATACTGCCTATAAGAAGCGAATCCGAGTTGATACTCTTGTTTTAGTGAGTAGTGTATATTGTTGGATTTGAAGTGCATCTAAAATTCCATCTTATCAAAACGTGAAACAGCTACGGATTACAATTTGATAGATAAATCTCCCTCTAATTGGGGTCAGGAATCGCATATCCTTTTCTTATCTTATAAGATTGCGCCGGAATAAAATAAACAGTTCCCGGTTTTAATGTTATAGATTCATCGAAGTTTGCACTCGTTGCCGCGTTGTTGCGAGCGTTAGTCACGATCTTCTAGCTAGCGCTCGCCGGCGATCTGTTAACGAGTTTGCCCCCGATGCCTTTCTACGCCCCCTGCTCGTTAATTATCACTTCTGTAACGCAATTAGCTTCTTATGTACTTTGTGTTGTTCATTAACGTATCGCGGCAGTTAATAGCGGTGCAGATGTGGTTAAAATTAAGAGTTATTTGGTCCAAGAATAGTTAGTGTACTTATAACTTTGATACTAAGTTTTTGAATATTTAGGAGAGAATACAACTAAGATGTTTGCTATTTAAGTTGAAGCATCTTGCTCAACAATATGTAGTATTCTTCTCATAATCTTGACGTCTTAAAGATGCAATAACAATTTTAAAATGTCAGACTAGAACTCTAAAATAGACACGAAATCTTTTATCCTGTTCTCGTAAAAAGCATCGTTCATAAAATAATAAACGTTTCCTCAAAGCGTTTTTAAAATACGAGGTCTAGTTGCGGAAACTTTAAAAAACAAATACTTCGCTTTCCACTTCCGCCGTTAAGATTTATGCGTTGGATTATTCTGGGCACTTTAGGACTGCGTAAGTTATACTAGTATAATGAGCTATTAAAGCACGAGTTGGCACGCCGGCCGGCTACATTATGCTGTACGTCTGTAAGGGCACGTGCTATTCACGCTCTATGACATCCTGCTATATGTTGTCACAGCCTGCTCGCGTCCACATTGTCGTGGTAATTGATGTGCATGCGCAACAGTGTTAAATACTAGCAAAAACAATGGTTGCTTGCTGCGTAATGGATATCTTCACATTGCTGAATTTGATATTTTTGGAACCACATCTACGGTGGATGCGCAAAGCGAAGATAGCCCGCGAAATTTTTTTTTTTGCATTTTTTGCAAATTGCAGGTCAGTGTCAGGTTGTATCTTGATCAAAATATGATTCGCGACTATAACAAATATGTATTTATTTTCGAAATCATGACATTTTAGAACAAATCTAACTTAAATGTATCTATTGATGATTCTTATGGTTATAATTATGTAAATACATATTTGTTATCTTGTTGTGGTAACTTGAACAAAATATGATTTGCGAATTTGCAGGTCAGTGGCAGGACACTGACCTGCAAATTGCAAAAAACGTAATAAAATTTGTATCTCGCGGGCTACCTTTGCGCATTCACCTTAACAATATGTCCCTGGACGCGAGTCTAAAAGGAAGGAAAGGAAAGGAAGTTCTAGATCTGTCGACGTGCAGAACTTGCAACAGAAACTGCATAAATGTTCTTATTAAAATGCTCTCTATTGAGCAATATCTATGTAGGTGGTGAAGTTGTGGTACAGCTTGTTTTCTATTGCCCGCATAGATCCTGAGCGATTTGTTTACTATCATATAACAACAATAAATTATTACTGTACGGTAACTACCTGCCTGCGCGCCGCTCGTGTGTTCCACCTTCGTCAATACGAGCTTCATTTTTGGCGAGTTCTTCCAATAACATGCCCAAGTGATGTGACAGTTTTATAGACGTTTAACACATGTCACATGTTGATGGTGACATGCATTTACGTCGGACCTACGTTGCTTTTGCGCACTGCACATTGGCCTGGCGATGCACGGCGCAATCGCACCTTTGAAATAGGGCTGCGATGCCGCAATCATTGGGCCCTAAATTATCCCTGCGCGAGCCACGCGAGCATCATCCGCTGCGCACGCGTCATGTGACGCGAGCGCTTCGTCTGCGCTGATACACTACATGTATGTTTACAAGCCAAACGAAGTTTACAATCACCGATAACCTGTAGGTTATGAATCAAAAGGAAACAAGTCGGGGTGCAGGTGAAGCGGGGTGCGGCTGTTGTCGGTGGTGCGGTGCCGGGTGCAAGAGCAGCGCGTGGGCGCGGGTCGTCGACCGGTGCACAGAGCGCGGCCCGCGCCCTGCCAGCGAAAACGGCAGAAAACCTCACGAAGGGCGGCAGCACACGGTGTCCGCATTTAGCTCGGGCTGACGTCGCTGAGTCACCGCTCCGCGAATAGCGTCGGTTTGTTGTTGCATCGCTCGCTCCCGGCTCTCCCGTCGATTATTTCGAGCGGGCGGTGGCGTGCGTGCACAGCAGTCCTCGGCGCACTGTGTCCGCGAGAGGTCGCGCCATGCCCCCGCTGCCCGCGCCGCCCGCGCGCCTGCGCCGCCCGCGAGACGAGCGAGACGCGTGTGACGCTGCAGGCATCGTCACCACCATCAGGGACACAGTCAGCTGTAGTTGGATATTTTATAGTGAGTGTCGCCCGCGCCGCCTACCCGACCACTGCGACGCGGCTACCACAGCCGCGCTTCACCGTGCACCACGTTTTGTGTTAGCGCGCGCCTCGAAAACTCTTTCCGACGCTATTCAGTGTTGTCTACCTTCATAGGCGCGTTCGTTTCATTCGATTGGTGTGATTTTTTTAAAGAAAATATTGCTGCGTATATCATCGAAAATCGAGTGCTATGTGAACTGAAAATATTCCTCGTATTTTCATCCAAAACTTGCCTAAAAAAGTGATACCGTAACGTACGTACAAGTATACAAAAATATATGGATAAGTAAACCGTCTCTCACTTCCGCATTGAGTACAGAAACTCCCAAAATCCATCTACCATTTTGTAGATATTACTTTAAATAAAAACACAGCCGAATGCTCACATAAACAGATATGCTACAACAAACAGTAGCCATCGGTTGTGTTGAAACAGGCGCAACACTATTGTATCGATGATGAATTGCTTATCAACGCCTTGTTAGTACACACTACCGCCATCTATTTGCGGGAAAAGGAATCATAATGTTGAAAGCATGAAATCTAGGTGAAGCGTCTGACATCAGCAAGTCCGGAGTAAATTTAACTCTTGACGTATTCAACCGTGCCGTGGGACTGCCGCCGATTCCTCCAAACATTCGGATTGTTCTCGCATTGGCTCCTCTATTAGACGATCATTGTTTTAATTGCGTCATTGAATCGCGCGCGGCATCATTATTATTATTAGTTGCATATGCGTCTTTTGATACGTAATATTTTGTTGCTACCACTGTTTCGGCGGCGAATTATGTATGTGTAGCTATACTGTGCTCTATTTGACGTAGTTTTGAGCTTTGGAAGACGGCTTTCTGTTCTTTCTATATTTACTTTGAAGACCTTGTCGTTATTGGCCAAGATCTCCTTTCCTACAAGAATCATTCTGATAAAGCGATTGTTGCAGTGCGATTGCCTTCGTAACACTATTTCCGCAGTGCGTACCAGATTATATCTATCTCCTACTTCTAAATATGTGCTAAAATGTATGTGTTTGTATTCTCAGGTAACAGTAGCGCGTCGACAGGGGGCGAAGGCGCCGCGCCGCCGCCCTCGGAGCCCGACCCAGCGCTGGACTCCATGCACATGATGCTGGACCCCCACCTCAGGCCTATCTCGCCGGACCTCAACAATGAGGAGTCTAAGCGGATATTTGAAGAACACAAACAACTTGCTCAGGAGTACCTCAAGGTAAGATTTCCGACTGAGATATTCTTTATTTGTGAAAACTGTCACATAAAAAGGCAAAATCCAAAAAAAAAAAACATATTCATTAATGATGATTTCCTTATTATTTAATCAGAAGAAATAATCATGCCATGATGCTTCACAATCAAAACCAAAATTTTTAATCAATCTAAAACATGAATCCATTTTGGTTTCTGTTCGAATGTTACATAAAGCTTCATATTATTTTGAATGTACACAATCTTTGCTGGTTTTAGAAAGTAACAACTATTTTACCTAACAAGTGCCAAATATACAGCAAAATCGTCTGGTGAACACACAACATTACCCCATGGCTTCGTCATGTCCATAATAATATGTAGCTAAACGTAAGAGACCAAACAATCAAAACACGTAAGAGAGCGATAATGACTCGTTAAGTGCGTAGTTTACACGTAGGGATTAGAGGAAAGGGGGATAAAAGATGCAAAAAAAAAATGTCTATCAAGCATAAGCCGGAGAGAAAAACAAGTCATCGAAATGCATTTAAATCATATCCGTTCCGTCGAGACTAAAAATATTTTGTGCAATATTTTAATCGTTTAATATGTATAATTTCAGATTCAGACTGAGTTTGCATACCTCAGTAATCACAAAGCAGAGTTGGAGGAGAAAATGGATGACGATGAGCTTCGGCAGAAGAGAGAGATTATACAGTTGGAGAAAGAAAAGGTAAATATTCTACTTTTAGAGATTTTTATATGAAAATAACGAAACAAATTGTCTAAATGTTTATTTAGAACTGTATACTGGTGTTTACCAGTATACAGTTCTGCAAAATATTGTTTCAGTACTTTAATTAAATGGTTCAATCTTAAGGAATCCATACTTATTATTATAAATGCGAAAGTTAGTCTGTCTGTTACAATTCACGCCTAAACCACTGAACCGATCGTTATGAAACTTGACTACAGCTCTGGAGTAGAACATAGGCTACTTTTCAGCGGATTTTTGATTTTTCAAAAATCCGTGGGCAGCAAAAGACTGGCCGTTTCTGGCGACATTTGTGAGAGGCTAATGTTCAGCTGTGTCGTCTTTCCGTTCAGACAATGATGTTGGGATCTGACTGCTTTGTGTCCTGGGCTGCATAATTTCAAGAAGTAAATGGTGCTATGCCACCATTCTTGTTGTACAAACGAATACACAATATGTTTTTATTTTCTAGGACTCATTGATCAAACTATACTGCAGCCTAAAGAAGCAGCTAGCGCGAGCGGAGAACGACAGTTGGCTACATCCAGAGGAGATGCCTAACGAGTGACCGCAGAACGCTGGTAACCGCCGGGACCACTGCGAATTGCACTTGCTTCATGTGTCATTGATCTCAACATACCAAATGAGCCTTCAACTTTTCGTTCTCTCCTACTTACAGGTTTAGTTTATAATGCATGTTTTATTAAAATAATGACGCTTGTACGATGAATATGACTGTTTACGCGACAAGTCACCAACGTTCTTTCGCGTCCAAACGGCGTAGTACGTTCCCGTGAAACAGTGGGCGACCGTGCGCAGACGCCGCTTTGTGCACAAGCGCAATTTACAGTCATCTGTAGTAAATAGTTTTGTAACCTTGACATTTTATCAGTTTCGCTGTTGTTATACATAACCGTTTCTTTCAATCTTCTCTAACTTTACCACCGTAAACAACTAATGTCTTTGTCGTTGTAAAAGCACGTTTTAGTGCTTTATATGTGAGTGTTCCCAAAATATTAAAGTAGTTTGTCATACTTTTATACGGGAGTATAGAAATGTGATTTTGTTTACATTATTATTTTATCTCATTCGATCATTTATTTTATAGAGTGTGGTACTTATGCATTTGTTTTGATTGTATAAATGTAAGATAGTATTTAGCAGTATTAGATAAGTTAAATTATGTTAAGTTTAATAAATTTTTGTGAAATAATTTATGGTTTTCATTTCTACACTTCGCGCATGAAATGTCACGTGACCGCTGGCTGGCTTGCTGGCGAGTTTACAATACGAATTTAGAAGGCAGTTCAAATTGCAGTGAGATCTAACTGCCTGGAAATAGGAGTTTTTTTAAGGCCTCTGCTGCCGTTGAAAAAATATATGTATGTCATTAATAATACAGGGTGTAAGGGACAGCCCTCCGCAGACTGATGGGGTGAATTCAACACATCATACTAAGATGACCGGTATATGAAATTATTTTAGGAACGTTATGGGAATCCAATAAACCTGATTTGTATTATTTCCTCACACGCATGTATCTTTACCGTGGCAAAACGCGCGTAGCGAACGGCAGCGCAGCGAGCCTTCGGCCGCCGAATATTTCAATATCCATTGCTGATTTTTTTGATTTTAGCTGTTTTAAATAGAGTGCTGCGTACAGATAATGTAATTTTACATTCAAATAAAGGAATACTAATTGAAAATACGATTTAAAAAAAATGAAAATTTTCCTGAGAATATTTCCGGTGGAATATGATTCAAAATAAGGAGCTGAATGCACCCTGTTAGTTTGCGGAAAGCTGTCCCTTACACCCTATATATAATAAAAGCATTCATGATATATAAATAATTTTGTTCTCGAGAGTACTTCGTCCATTTGGGACGGCCTTAGAAGAACACGGTTGATATGATAAATTTTAATGAATGAATACATAACCACGTATTCCAAATCACGTCTCTTTCTCATTAGAAACGAGTGCATAAACAGCAAGAGATTATATCCTTTTTTTGCTTATTTCCTAGCACATATAAGTGCATACGCTCTCATAGACCGCGCGCACAGCGCACACGCCTACAAAGAAATACATGCACGCTACGTATTGACAACTCTTGTGCGTTGAACTTGATTGTCTGTGTCACTTTGTTTTTTTTTTTAAACATTTATTCAATGCACACAAAAAAAGGTTTATAATAAACTACCAAAGTGTATCAAATCAGCAGACAATAATAATGAATTTAAAAATAAGTTATTTCTATTTCTGAACGAGAAGACATACTACTCTACTGAGGAATATAATCTTTTTGTGTGTAATTGTTTGTGAAGTATTGCTTGCTTGTTGCAATAGTGTGACTATATGTATAGATTGACTGATATTCTAATTATGTAATCTAATGCTTTTATCTGACATTTCCTGCTATTTTAATATTGTAATCATGATTAATTATTGACATTATTATTTTATTATTATTTGTACATCATCAAGTGGTAGGACATAGAGATCATAATATACTTGACTGTAACACCTATTGTAACCTATGTTCACAAATAAATAAATTGAATTGAAAAAACAAAATGATAACAAATTACATGAATATACAACACATACAGTGTGCCAACATCAAAAAAGAAAAACATAAGTATAGTGACACGATAACAAACTTCGAATTGAATAACGAGACAAGGTGCGGAGCGCGTCTCAAGGTTGCACCAAATGGGAGTCCAGCTCAGCATGTGTCAGGCAAATATACCTGACGCTGATATCTTGCTGAATCCTTGCAGTGACATACGGACGTCGAGCAGACTTCCTTAGTGAGCGGTCGATTAGAGTAGGTAGTCGTTGACGGCTGCTCTTCCGACCTTATGGCTATTGATGCCGGAGTTCCTCAGGAGTCTGTTCTCTCTACAACTCTTTTCCTGCTACACATCAATGACCTACTTCAGTCTGGTATTGTTGGGTACGCAGATGACAGTACAGTTTCAGAGAGATACTTGTCCAGCGCAAAAACCAGCGGGGCCGAAGTTCGTTCCTTGAGAGAGGCCATGGTAGAGCGGACAGATTTGACCTTAAGCCTTGTCTCCCAGTGGGGTGATGATAATCTGGTCTCTTTTAATGCCACCAAAACACAGGCGTGTCTTTTTACCGCTAAAAGGAGTCGTTTCGATCAGACTCCTACTTTTCGGCGTATATCTGTTCCTGTAACTGATCGGCTCAAGCTCCTAGGCATGGAGTTGACATCATGTCTCAACTTCGGTGCCACCATCGAGTACAAAGCCCAAACTGCGGCTAAGAAACTGGGCATCCTAAATAGGGTGAAGCGATGCTTTACGCCTGGACATATTTTAATTCTCTACAAAGCGCAAGTCCGATCCTGCATGGAGTATTGTAGCCACCTTTGGGATGGCTCAGCCAAATACCAACTTGCCGCGCTTGTCTCGGTGGAACGCAGAGCTAAGAGGCTCATTGGCGACGTAAGACTGGTGGATGCCAAGCTTCACAGCTTGGCTCATCGCCGCAAGGTTGCCTGCTTGTCGGTCTTCTACAGATTATACTTCGGGGAGTGTGCTCAAGAACTCCACGACCTCATTCCGCCGGCCCCCTTTTATAAGCGGACATCTAGACGCACTGCTGGTTACCATCCTTACCTAGTTGCTATCCCACCAATTCGCACTAAGCGTTTCCAAACGTCTTTTGTGATGCGCACATCAAGAGTGGAACTCTCTGCCTGCGTCTGTGTTTCCGAACGCATACAACCCCGATCTCTTCAAAGTGAGAGTGAACAGGCTTCTTCTGGGTAAGCTCGCTCCATCGTCGACTTTGTCTCTGTCATCTCTGACCTAGACTAGAGTCGAGAGCAAACCTATCTCAAATAAAAAATAAAAACGAGATAAACAATTTATTGGAGTTGTAACAAAGTGTTATACCCGCAACTTAAATTATGTATTCTACAGTAAAGGTTTGCCATGGGAAACGTTCTTGTCTGCTGATGTGTTGACTACGTTTTTATTACTACTTGAATATTTAAAAAGTTATATGTATAATGCAATTGATGTATAAATGAATAATTTTATTATAATTATAGTGGCGTAAGTACAAATAAAATAAAAGATTTCGATAGACTAAGATATGTTTACAATAAATATCTAGATAATAATATTCTTAAATAACATGTGTATTATATTATAACCATTATCCAGTAAAAAGATCCACAAACTATTCAATTAGGTATTAAGTAGCGCCTTGTTCACAGGTTTGTGACCACGAGTTACGGTAAACAGATTGACTCGGGAAGGACACAATAGCCAGTTATGTGATGGACGTGTTCGAAACAGTCATGCCCAGTTTTTTCTGCGAGGCGATAAGAAACTGCCTCAGTCGAACTCTGAAGGTACCAAGACATTTAACATTCCTTATCGGCGCGGGAATATTGTTCCAGCCACATAACATTTTCTGTTCTGTGGTTCCAGCATTTGGATGCGGCGTAAGTATCTAAAACTGTCTTGTGCGATTGAGTAGAGAGTTACTGCGAGCATTGCCTACTTGCGCATTCTCTTCTACTAGCTATCCAGCTGAGTTTATTGTACAGGTAGGACGGCTGCTTGTACTTTATAACTCCAAATAGTAGGCACGCTAAGTGCAACTTACGCCGTGACTTCATCTTGAGGATAGAGTGCTTATTTAAGAATGGTGTTACGTGAGTTGTTGGTGGGATTGAGAAGCCGAATCGAGCGCAGGCTCTTGGGCGGTTGAAATGCAGATGAATATAATCTGCGGATAAGAGGTGCAATGCAACCTCCATGCATCTGGTAATTTACTCCGCTAACCTGGTACTTTACTCCGACTAGGTTTTATTGGCTATAGGTAGGATACCGCACTCACGCAAACAACTTCAATGCGGGAAAGAGAGGTGTACCTAATCATTGAAAACGTCCCTTCATTGGGGTTTATTCCCGGTCGTCCCCATTGGGCACGACGAGTGTGAAAAATAAAGTTTCGTTCCTCCCCAGTGGTGACGATTGGAACTTTTTTTTCCCACTCGTGCCCAGTGGGGACGACCGGGAATAAACCTTCATTGGTACTACCCTGCTACCTTTAACATTTTAGTGTAACATCCAATGCAGTGAGCCTACACTCCATTGGTTTAGGTAATTAACGAAAGGTAAATAAATCGTAAAAAGGCTTTTTATAGATGACACTTTCTTGTTTAAAAATACGTTATAACTAAACCAAATTTAGGTACAATCGCGAATTTCGATTTTCACGAGTTTCCTCTTTTATTATTGTATGTTAAATTGTATCAATTATTCTTAAAATACACTTCGTAGTTGTAACTGCTTGAGCACAATTGTGTAGTTAGATTTATAATAATAATATAACCGATTCCGAGCGGATGGCGCCCTAGAGGCGCCATGGGTATTTTCTGTGAATTGCGTGTGGCGCCCGAGAGGAGCCAAAATGTTTACCTGAAAAACTCGGATAAAACACAATTTTTCAGTGGTTATCCGTAAATGAAAGTGTCCTTATTTGTCACGCAGATTACGATTCCAGTGTTAGCTTCGGGATATTGCATGAAAACGCATACTTCAGGAGTTGTAAACCTTTTCAATATAAAAATCATTCATACGGAAACCGAATTATTTTTTATGTAAAAAATATATTTACAATTAACTAACGTTTCGGTAACTGGCTGTCGCCTTTAAAAAAATAAAATCGAGGATAGTGACACTAATGAATTTGATTCAGATTACGAGTGAAACTCCATTGGAATTTTTTAATAATTACATAAAGAAATATTTTATTTATTAAGAATTTAATGTACAAGTATAGTGAATAGTGAAAACTTTTTTATTTTTAAATAAAAAATATGTTCATGAAAAATATAGTTTTTTTAAGAGGCTGTGTACGAAATTATGTGGTTTTACTTGATTTGCGTGATTTTACAGACGTGATCTTACAGTTAAAAACCCATAATTCTATAAGTTTAATGCATAATATCATAGATCATTTCAATTAGGACCACTTGTATGAGCAATTTGTTTTATTTGTATTATATTATGGGTTAAAACATATAAATAGCGTACTTATTTGTGATCACGTCTGTAAAATCACGCAAATCAGGTAAAACGGCATAATTTCGTATACGGCCTCTTAAGTTATCGACAGTAACACAATAATGGTCTGGTTAAGACCCGTAAGAGAAAGCAAGCGCGCGATATTGGCTGTACTCCTCTCACATTTTATGACTGGGTGTGCCATGGATTTTGGCGTTTATATTTTTTTGTGTTCACTTCTGTTTTGCTTTTTATAGTAATCAGACGTACTCCTACTGTTATTGCTGGTTTCCTTATCGACGTTCTGCGCTTGCTCCTGGACTTGAATAATATTACCTATATCCATAATAATATTAAAAAGTTATAGTGTCAGTGGGAACTACCTACCTAGCTAGACCAAATGAATCTAAACAAATAAATAATTTCATTTTCAATTAAATACCTGTAGTTTATTTTTCCGATTGATTTGATTTGTTCGAAACAGACATTTCATTCAAAAGCTTATAATTAATACGTTTATTTGTTTATGAAATACTATAAAATAGGAATATTTGCGTTTTACACTACTAGCATGGTAATATCCCGTTCTTTAATAAACAAAAATAATGGATCAGTCAATCGAGCCAAACGTGCGCACGAGTACGCACTGTGACGTAGCATGACAACTGAAGTGACAGTTATAGTTGATTATCCAAACACGGTGGTTTTTTTTCTTTTGGCTTCGCACGGTTTGTGCATTTAGGTATCGATATAACTAATTCTGGGAAAATGTTGATACGACAATCGACACGAGTGAAGCCGTCAACAAAAATTTTACGTGTGTTTTTTTTTGGAGACGAGGGTAGGTGATGAGTGAAAAGAAATAAAAATAAAACGTCAGTCCAAATAATTTATTATTTCAATTGTCATAGTCACAATATAGATTTTTTGTTTACTGGAATGGTGAATGAATGTTAAAAACATAGTAATTGATAATAAATTTGGCACTTCTGATTAATTATCCATCAATATTTTGTTGAGATTCAAACCTTAGACAAATAAATGCTTTTACGATGAACACATCGTCACTGTGGTGTATTATATGGACGATTCTTCAAGTAACAACTTATGTACAATATAATTACAATAATCGTCTACATGACTACAATACTTGGCCGCGGCGTCGGAACAAGGGGCGGTGCCATTATTGCCCACATCTGCGCGAACGTGAAGTTCAAATGTTAAACAATGTACAAAACAGTGTCGGGTGAAACAGAAATCCTTGAGAATCTATATTTACTGTTTATTGTTATCGTATATTTATACAACTATAGACTGTGATGTACTGTATACAATTTAGGTAAATAAATAAACTTGCAAATTTTTATACTACTAGGTATCATAAATTTACAATATTTTTTAATTTACATAGTGATATGATCTTATGTTTATTAATTAAAATGCAAGAAATACTAATAAAACGCGATATAACTCAAATCACTAACCAATTTAAATACATCCAAATTCATGTACAGAAATAATTCGGCATCGAGAGGAATAATCTCGGCCCTTTTGAGTTCAACCAAATCATTCAATTTCTACTAATGGAAATAACATGACGTCACATTAAAAACACGACTTATTATAATAATAGTCGTCTAATAAAATATATTTTCGTTGTCAGGGCCCGATGTACCTATTATGATAAACTATATTATTTTAAATTATACAGGAATGAAATCTGATAAAACTTCCACTTAGCAACCATTTTAAATACTAATATGAGAAAATCATAAAAATAAAAAAGGCAATTCCATCAAGCCTTTTAATTATAATGATATACATACACTAAAATATTATCATTATTTTATTAACTTGTATCGATAACGCCATGATTTGAAACATCATAAAAATAATTAAGGCAACAGTCGCTTTAAACATATAGAGCTATTGTTACATCTACAAGACGATATTTAGTCGATACAATCTTGTCATTTTGTAGGTGTAATAACGAGCGTATGAAACAGTTCCCTTAGCTACACATATAATAATCTCACACTTGCAATAGTATGCATAACACATAACACTGTGCGGTGTTCGCAACTAACACGATAGTGACAACTCTCGAAACACAACATACGCCAACTAGAACTAACTGGACATAAACGTATGAAAATAATCTCTCAGGAGTCAATGGCCACAGTGAACCCAACAGTTTGTTAAAGTACTATATTAAAACGAAGATTTAAACTTACATTATCGGATTGTTGGTGGCAACTCGAAGGCAGTTTCGTTAATGGTGCGACACTCATGTGCCTCTAGCTTTACTAACCGATCATGACAAGAAGCCGAAGGTATTTAAACCCTATCTTAGTGGCAAAGATTAGCACCGCGAGCATTAAACCTTTCTATACAAATACTAGACGACAACGAGACGATCAGAAAAGTTTGTGTTGTGATCAAATTGTTATAGGAAATGTACTTATTAGAATGAAATAGGTATACAGTTTTAGAAAATAGTGTATAGTGTTAGAACAATTGTAAATGCTATCAGACTGGAAGTGACAGAATTATTCTGAACTCTGAAAAATTATATTAAAATTTATAACGAACAAGAGAAAATATGTTTATGTCGTAGCCAGATCTTAGAATTGATCATTTCCATGGGTGTTCGACCATTTCATGAAACAGAACATCAACCGCTGGTCACATCACTATGTGGACAGATAATTGAATACTCAACGTTTGACGATATAACAGTTAAACGCACGACTACTTCATGATGTGGCCAAACATTAGTGATCATATCGTCAAATAGTAAGATTATCCACAAATGTAACTCATACTGTAGATATAATAATCATCATGTTTCGTACGTTCGTCGTGCTATTTGTAAATATTGTTTGTTCGTTTTTAAGAACTGAATAAGTAGGCTAGGACATGTTACTGTAATGTTTCTTTATTAAAATAAAATATGATTGAAACTGGAAGGAAAAACAAAATAAAAAAGTGAATGTAATTATACAATCATACAGCTATAATAACATTTAAGTAATCAATTTTACTATAAACAGTCACGCGTCTATAGTATAAAGCGGATTTAAACAACACTAGAAGTGATGGCGGCGTATCGTGAAATGGCCAGGTACCTACCTCTTGACATCAGGATGGCCACCAGTCGGTATGCATTTAAGCGGAGATTGCGGAGTTATTTTCAAAATAAATAGCGTAGAGTCATCTCAAAACCTCTCTCTCTTGAATTTATATATAATATATGTATATAATATAGGTATATATTATAGTAAATATGTATGTATGTGTATTATAAGTTTATGACTTATTTATGTACAAATTGTTCCATTTCTAACAGAGCACCTGACATCTAATCTCTTCACCACCCTTGGTTGACTGGTAGAGAATGCCTAAGGCATTAAGTCCGCCTTTGTACTTTTTTAAGTGTGAAAAGTTTAAATAAATAAATAAATAAATAAATATGGCCATTTCTACGATCGCACCACGACAGATGTCGACCGACATATGATTCAATGTTGACGTTTAAACGATATGGACAATTTTAGCTGGCCATTTCATAAAATGACCGAACGCTTCATGAAATGATCTATTCTAAGATCTGGTACACGACATATAGGTAGAGACAAACATTAACTATTTGAATAAAATTACCTAGATTTAACTGGTCATGGAATGGAGTATTCTGCAGACACCAGAGCTATTGCGCGCGCGCACATTACCAGTTATTTTAGTAAATTTAAGTAACTAAAGTCTACTAATGGCTCGTTCGTGGGCTCAACCACCAGTCGTTATAAGCGACACAACGCATTACTATAGAATACACTAGCTCTCGACAAGCAACAAAATAGTGATTCATAACTTTATAATTAGAATATATATTTTTTTTAATAAATATCTCTCGCAATTACATACATCATTCAAATAAGAAACAATGTCAAATAAAGCACACTCTAAACACATCCGACGCAATACTAAATTGAGCAACGTTTACAGGGAATACAACAAATTACAGCATTTATCATGTATTGTCAACAGTTCTCAGGACCACGTGTATCATTCGCATTAAATCTAATAGATATAAAACTTCAGATATAGGAATAAGGAATAAAATCTGATATCTAACGAGAGGGGAAGACTGGTAAGGTGAATCGTTGTCATTCCTGTAAACAAAAGAACAATTTAGTTACAATACGGCTCTGCAAAGTTTTTTGTGGTAGAGACAAAAATGGCATGTAAAAGCTTAATAATCTTGGTGAAGCCGCCGTCCCACGGCCCGTCGATACCTGTCGCGGCCTCGCGTGCAGCCACGCCTGTCGCGGCCCGTGCCGAGCGTTCTCACCACAGGCCTTATCGAATCGACGGTACCCACGGCCTGTCGGCCTGGACTGGCGCGATCTGGCCTGTGAGAAAGCGGGCCATGGGACCGCGGCATAACAAATCAAATTAATAGGTATTTTCTATATAAATTTTAACTTTACCGAGTTATGTAGAAGCAAATTCAAACAAGCTTGGATTATTTTCCCGTAAAACATTTTATAAACGCCAAATAACAGAAACCTTATTTAATGCAACGGTTGTATGTATTTTAGACAATGCATTTATAACAAAAGAAATAGTTAAGTCTATAAAAATAAAAACAAATAGTGCCACTTTATTGCAATGACAGTTAATTAAAACGAACTTAACCATGTTTTAACCATTAAAATAATGATTTCATATCTTTTAAAGTAGGTATCTTCTATTAGTTCGTACTATTTTTTATCGTTTTAACATTATACTGCGCTAATTATGAATGCACGTAAAATATTAATAGCTCATTATTTCCTTCAGTAGGATGATGAATACCTGCATATCAAGTGCCTTTTAATCTGAGGATAAAGCACGAAGCAGTTTGGATTAGTTTAGATTTGCCTATGACAAATCAATCTGCCCAGCCTTTTCCCAACTATGTTGGGGTCGGCTTCCAGTCTAACCGGATGCAGCTGAATACCAGTATTTTACATGGAGCGACTGCCTATCTGACCTCCACAACCCAGTAACTGGGTAATACGATACCCCTTGGTAAGACTGGTTGTCAGACTTTCGGGCTTCTGACGACCCGTAACGACTGTCAAAGATCCACGAATGACAGCCGGGACCAACG
This sequence comes from Fissipunctia ypsillon, assembly GCA_947568875.1. Classification (NCBI taxonomy): domain Eukaryota; kingdom Metazoa; phylum Arthropoda; class Insecta; order Lepidoptera; family Noctuidae; genus Fissipunctia; species Fissipunctia ypsillon. The sequence continues at coordinate 14,818,196 of OX387660.1, read as the reverse complement.
GCTTAACGTGCTTTCCGAGGCACGGAGGAGTCTCGGTATGTAAAGATGGTCACCCATCCACGGACCAACCCCGGCAAGCGTAGCTTAACCTGATGGATCGACCCGTGCGGCTGTTATTACTTAGCCACGAGCTCCTCTTAGATTTGCCTATGACAATAGTTTATAATAAAATTCTCTGCATACCAACTTAGCTCCCGAGTAAATCACATAAATGGCTACTTATGTATTAAGTCCATAATTATGATTTAAAGACTTTTCCACACGGACGCGAATGTCGCATTGCGATATCTATCCCTTAGAAAATTTCCTATGAAGTCTTTAATGCTGGCCATTTAACACAAATCCTAATTTATGCAATACAATATGAAATGAAAGAACAACTAGGCGAATTTGTTTTAATGTGTGTTACATTTCTTGTAACGTATCACCAATCTGTACCCAGTATTAGATTCAAAAGGGAATCGCAGGAGACTCAACGTCCAGCCAGGGCCGCGGGATGTTCGAAAGATTTACCGTGCTCCCTGGCACAGGCAACTGAAGGAACACGGGCGGGTTTTAGTCAATAAAAGTCTGACACGCCCTCCCGCTCCGCCCAGAGCGGGAGAAGTCATTTGATGAATTCCCACCCCAAAAAAAAAAGGACTCTCAACGTGACAAGCCGTAACTGTGTATGAGAGCCTTTAAACAGCCAACTACGATTAACAACTCATTTGCCAATAAAACGTTTACGGTCTGATTACGATGATAATGGCGTATTTATCTAGTTACGTTTCTACTTGCTTACTTTATGGTGTACAATAAAAAGTTTACTACCTTTTTCACATATAATATTTGTTACTTTTTTAAACTTAGATATTCATTAGATAAATTAAGTTGATTTCAGAAAGAAAAGATCAAAAATAAAATAGTAAATTGCAACAAAAACTAAACTGTAAGTGTGGGCGTTAAAGTTCCTTTTCAAAAGTCACATGAACTCGGTTTAAGCGTTTATTACACATCACTGAATTTAGTCGTCCTTTTATTTAGAGAGGGGATATTTAGAGAGCTTCTGATCACACTACACTGAATTAACCTTTCGTATGCCAGAACGAACAACAACAACGAACAACTCTTTAAGTTACGTATAATCCTCAAATGTCAAGATTTCATGAAATAGTCGTTCAATAGGATTACTTGGTCTTAGAGAGTTGTATGGATGACTTTAATGATTATAATTCTGTAATTACTATTTGTTACGGTCGCGAATCATATTTTAATCAACATACAACTTAATACTGACCTGAAAATTGGAAAAAAACGTAAGAAAATTTTAATTTCGCGGTACCCTGGCGCTTTAGCCTTACAAGTGGAACTGGAATCAGCGCTTTACCTGTGAAGGTGTTCTACTAGCTAGGCTGGTCGCGCGCGGCGCGTCGCGCTTGCCACTTGAAGTCCACTTGCATGAGCCACTGCTGGCCGCGCGACCGGTTGCACTGCCTTAAGACAGGTTTCCACACGTCGCCCGCGTCTGGCTTGTCCAGGCACATGCCGGTGTTCGTGTGCTTTATTGTTCGCGTCTGGAAAATATAAAAAAAAACGTGATAGAATTGCTATAACTACTTACGATTTTGGAGTTTATTTTTAAGAGGGTAGTCGCATTTTGCACCTCTCTCGCTCACGCGGGACCAAATTTTTAATAATATTAAATGAAAAGATGCATTTTTGAAAAATGTAATCAATGAGCAGTCTACAAAATAATATTAACTTAATAGGTTAATTAAAAACACAATTATATTGCGGCATTTATTTACGTCATCTCAAAAATAGATTACAATACTTAATTACCTAAGTTTATTAGATAACACAATAGAAATGTGTTTTTGATAACTACCTATTAAATCAATATTATTTTGTAGACCGCCCATTGATTACATTTTTCAAAAAAGCATTTTTTAATTTAACATTCTTAAAAATTTGGTCCTGTGTGAGCGAGAGAGGTGCAAAATGTGACAACGCTCTTAAAAGAACTTGTTCAGATGCAGTATGACAGGAGATTTTACACCAAGTCTTCAAAAAATCGCTTAGTGGCTAATGGTGTTTGGTAACTGGAACTGTTCCGAAATTCCATCATTATTAAAATGATTCGTTGGTCTAGTGGTCGCAAGCACAACTGCTGATAAGCGTTCGATCTCTGAGTCGAGGTAACTATTATGTTTTCCATTAGAAAATTCTTACTAGTTGTCCAGAGTCTGTATTAACGGCAATCCGCCTCTACATGGCACGACTAACAAACTGATAAAATGTATACTGTGTACACATTTCACCCTCACCATTTGGGAATACAGGTTCAATGTTAAATTACCTTAGTATCGTACGTCCACTCCTGGTTGCCGCGCATGCCGTGGCAGCGGATCAGTTTGATAGGCCCGTGCGGATGCGCCGCGTCCAGACAGTTGTCGTCAGACATTATCTGCTTACGCTTCGTATACGCGAACACCTGCATAGAAACAATACGGTGAGAACCCTTTTAAACTTTCACGGCTACGAGGAACTGTCGGGACTTCATTTCAGTAAAAAATCTCGGAAGATATTCTCTAAGAAGAAGCTACGGAATTGTGTAAAAGTGCAAATTGACACTATTCTTAGTTTTAACGTAATCTATCACGTAAAATAATAAGTTAGAGTGAAATTGCTTATTAGTCTAGATTGTTAAAAAAAAGAAGATATTCCCTAAGTGACCATTTAAGCGACATAAAATCTATATTCTAATAGTAAAGCTGAATAGTTAGTTTGTATGAACGCGCTAATCTCTGGAACTACCAGTCGGATTTGAAAAAATCTTTTTGCATTTGATAGCCCAATTCTTGAGTAAGGCTATTTAACACCGCTCTAGAACACTTAGGAGCCGAACAAAAGCAAAAAAAGTCAGGAAAAAAAATCTGCTGATTCATACAAAAGTTCAATACCTACTCGACCAAAATGTATGAATCAGCTGATTTTTTTCGTGATTTCAGAGTTGGTCCCATAGTGAAAGTTGTTCATATTCATGGTTAGAACACCCTGTAAAAATTTCGAGACGGTAAAAAAAATCATCTAGTATAGCGCAGTCAGACAATGCGATGCTATAGGATATATTTTGTGTTAAAACAAGAAATTTCACGCGGACGAAGAAGCTAGTGAGAACACAAATTTTTACCGACCAGCAGGGCAGAGGCGTTATTTTGGACTGAGGTTGAGGTTTGGGTTTGGTTTCATGGCATGGGAAAGTTGATAGGTTATTCGAGTAAATAAATAAAAAATAACTAAACTATGGATCCCTCAAAATAGGGACTGACCGTCTATGGGTGACTAACAGTGCCGTACAGACAGCACACTGTTAAGACATTATTCTTAGTACTTATATCGACGATACTTTTTAAAACAGGTGCGACAAATTACCTTACCTTATTGTTAAATAACGACATTCTAAAGATTTTATTATTAGCCCTCATTAAAGCTCAAACGTTAATGTGGCGACTGACGAGTATCCGTACATCGTTCTATCGTGAGGTAACATCAGACCGTGGTCAAATACATACATACATAAACTCACGCCTTTTTCCATACTCCTTTTGCCTCGAGGCTAAATAATAATAGATTAAAATGTTGCAGGTCAGATGCCGCCTTAAAAGCGCATTTACTACGGTACAAGAATCTTGTGGCGTGCGGTCCAAATCGGAACTAACGCGACATCTAACACACGCATTTCATGTTTGTATTTCTTTTTTTTTTCTATTAAAAAAATGTGCCTTTTGTTTTTATTTGTTGCTACATTTTTATTTACCAACGACATACCTATTGACTTTTTTAAAGGACGAACACTGACTCCCAAGTCACAGGTATAAACCTAGTTTGGGAGCCATGTAGTTCTGGGTATTGTAAATTAATGTCATGTCTGTAACAACACTGTCACTTTTTGTACCTAATTAAAGAATTCATTTATTTATTTTAATCTTGTTTTTTCAATAGAATTTCTGTGACAATTTCACAAATGTTCACCAGCAACGCCCCCCTGGCAATGTCAATCAGGCGCCAATAGAACCGGGTAGCAGTACATTCGGTCGATAGCCGCATTCAGATGTCTGAATGACAACCAGAATTCGGCCACCCAACTATTTACAGGCAGCCTTCATGAATCTGGGCGTCAATAGAATAGGAAGATGAAGCTGGACGAACTTGCCCGAAGACGGGCGAACTCTACATTATTCGTTAAGGGTTGATTTTCAATAGTCATCTAACTTTTATCTAAGGAATCAATATTGCGTTTTGATGGATTTTGCATAGAAAATATGTCAAACTGACATAATTTATTCTTCAAATAAAAGTTATCGGACTATTACTATTCTACTAGAAAAACAGCCATTACACTATTGGTCGCTAGCTCGGATTTCAAAGGCATCCAAATTGATAATTTAATGTTATGAAGCAGCCCGAAAGCAACTTACCGTCATGTCACTTCCATCCTGTAATATAATAAAAGCAAACGCATACTTAACATTATTGTAAAACTACGGCCCTAATCTTGCTTTCTTCGGTTCTAGGGTAGGTTAATAATGCCGAAACACTTGTTATAATTATTTAGTAAACTGCTCAAAATTTGTGGAAGGCAAATTATATCGGACTTGGCTATGCTTTGCCTAGTTCGTAAAATAAGTGATACGGGCTCCGACCGATGGACTTAGGCCAGCCACACACAAAGCAGCAATTCCATTCATAATCTACTACTACTACCAGCGGCGAGGTGTCAATTTTTGTAAAAGAGAAGCCTAAGCGAAGCCGGTTTTAACTTATCAATAAAGCAAAAAATAAGTTACTTTTAAGTAACTTAAAAATAAAAGTCTAAAGTGCTGGTGCGGAGCTCCGAAGCGAAGCCGGCAGGAATCGTGTTATATGGTGCTTTCGCTACTGACTACTACTAAACTACTACTAGACTTTACTAGATTATGAATGGATTTGCGGCTTTCGAAACGGAATTTCGACTGTGTGTGGCCGGCCTTTAACCACCATACTGTTTATATAAACTTTAAAACCTAATTTTATCTACTTAGGATTCATTTTTGCTTGCTATCATTAAGTACAACTAGCAAAATTTCTAACCTAAACTAACCACGCCTACATACTCGATTAGAAAATTAGTAAATAATTCCCGCCAATCAATTCAGCGTAGGCTAACCTGTCCGACATAATATACCTTATTGACCAGCGCAGCGTGCAGTTAGTAAATGAAATAACGTCCCTTTACATTTAAAATATATGTATGATCTAACATATTTATTATAAGCGTGAATTCGTGTAACAATTGTAAGCAGTGTAAACGTCGCGGTAGAACGACGCGACGGTAAACACTGAACACACATACTTGCGTTAGAGACTTGTCTCGATGTTTTTTAAGTTTCTTTGCCTTCCTCGATCTCCTGTTCTGATCATAGTAATGAGAGGTAACGATTTAGATAATTAGTGGACACGTAGAATGTTTAGATTAAGATACAAACCTGGTTGCCGCCCATTCCGTGGCAGTATCCCATGCCCAGCGGTTGTCCCGCCTTCCCGCCGAGCGTATCCAAACAGTTCGACGTTTCTGTGTTGCGAATCTGTAAACAGAAATATTTTGCTGTTGTCAAGCAAACACGTACACACTACACTTACACGTCACTACACTTGTACAAACATTTGTTAAATATAATCTACTACACTTGTACAAACATTTGTTAAATATAATCTATTGATATTAAAATTTCGAAATACGCATTATGCTTAATACGTTAATGTGTTGGAATTTTATTAGACAATAACATCTGTTTATACCGTTATTCATCTTGGCAATCTAAAAACATGGAATGAAAAATTTTCGTGGTTAATTTTTCCAGCTGTATGTATGTTGTAATGGAAAGTACATACACTTACTTGCATAGCTATTTAAATAAATATAAATGAACAAAAACAGACAAATTGAGATTAGAACTAAATCAAACAATAATTTAATTAATTATTCGGACAAAAATAACAAAATGTAGAGGAGGAAGTAGATAAACTATGAAGTAAGAGTCACCAAGATTAAACACACTTATGACATCAATGTGGTCACTTATACCAATATTAACAGACTTGACATAAATGTGGTCACTTATTTACCTATCTTCTTGATTAGCTGATGAATAGATATAGAAAAAATGTAATATACTTCAAATAAAATCGAAGTGCCAATCTAGCCTAATAATATTACTTTTTTATATGGACTAGATAAGACATTATGCTTAATCTGTGGAGACATCCTACAGTCAAATGATCTCACCTCTCCAAGATAGTAGTACTCGAGCGGCATCTGACTCTCCGGATAGATATTCTCGAGGTACCACCTGAAGCTCTTGCACTTGAGCCGCTCTCGCAGCGCCTTCCGTTCGCTGACGTCACCGACCGGCACGCTCAGGGCGCCTGCTCATCATATCACACATGTAACCATAGTATGAGACAAGAGAAACACTACATAGCTGTACAGGATCTTTTGGCACGTGACCGAGATTAAAACTAACGCCGCCTTCTTCTTTTTCCAATACATTTGCACAAAAATGATTACCAACTGCGCCACTTGTCAACGTCATTCAAGCGCCAAAAGATGCTCTAGCAGTGTTCATCTACATGTAGCTTTACTTTTTCTGTTCTTAATAATTCTGTAGTGTAAATAGGAGTGTTATCATTATCAGTAATTTTTTACTATTACCGTGTCAAATTAAAAATTACGTCATTAAAAATCAATTTAATTTACATGGCAATACTACTGTTAGTTTGAAGCATGATTACGTTATACCCAACAATGACGTACAAATGAATTTTGATGCGATCAAAATGTTAATGACTGGTTAATTTTGTTAAATACATGCTGGGGTAACACTTGTTTACGTTTTATTAAAAAAAAAAAACGTAAATAAATGTTAACATAGATATAGAGAGTTAATTTGTTACACTTACATAATGATAAACGAATAAGAATGACCACAAAATGGTCTCATTAATATTATTTATGAAGCAATCAACCCAATATATCATAATCAGAGCTAAATACGGACAGACACGCAACATGTAGAAATCATTGACACAAAAAAAGGTAGAAAATATGTTTCCCTCAACTTCTTTGTTCTAACTGTTATCGATACATTTATGATGCCTATTGAAATATACGCTTATCGCCCACCTGTTCTGAATAAAGTCAGGCAAACAGAAATAAAATAAGTGGGGCATTCCACTCTATGGCTTTATAACCAGTTCATCAAGTGCTTTAAATAAGAAATTGGCTTCATCTGTTCCATTTCCGTTGATTTTTTTCTTGGTTTGATAAAGCGTTAACATAACAGTTAGGAAATTTCAAATGTTTAAAGTCAAAATCAACCACAAAGTGGCGAATTTACATGTCTAAAATTTGTTTTTAAGCAAAGCTTGGAAACGTGCGTTCAAGGAACGGCATTTTCTTCTATATTTTTACTGAAGAAATTTGAGATTTAAACTGTCAATACATTTTTTATCTCTATGTCACCAAGGACCAAGCTTCCCTCTAAAACAGTACTACAAAAGACTCAATTGAGAACAGGCGCGCCCGTACCCGGGTTAATATTGTAGTAGAAATGCTTCCAGTCGTCGAGCCAGACCTCTGCGAGGCGCGCGTTGTTATGGTTGACCACACGGCCGGTGCCTCCGGGGAAGGAGTAAGGCGTCGTCTTGCGGAACACGTGGCCGACGTGAGAGCACGGCGCGATCTCCAGCCGCCCGCCGCACATCCACACCTGGCGCGCCCCACCACCCCGGTTATGTACCCAAAGCGTAGTAGCCAGGAAGATTTGCGTTGTTTTTATGGCAATACTGAATTTGGTCTTTCGGGCCGAACTACTTTTGAACAAGAGTGAAACTTCTGGGCACGCTCGACGATGATAGACCACATCTATCGCTTTCCATCAGGCGTGATCGAGGTCAAGAGCAGGCTCATATAGCAATCAAAATAAACAAAAAAAAAATGTTTTTAATTTAATCTGAAGCTTGAGGAGCACTAAAAGAGGCGAAATTGAACTGTCCGTTGACCATAGCTTGAACTTCTTTCGAATAATCTCTCGTGCGGGCAGTTTTTGATCTATTGTCGACTCAGTTTGCAGCTCCCAACACATCAAGAACTAAATCTAATAATTTAAACTATTTTGGAAACCCTAATAATTCACGGTATCCAGTCGATGACTTTTGTATTTACTTTATTAAAATATTGATACAAGGCCCTGTTTTGTAGCGGTATGCCGAAAAGCCAACGTTCAGTCATTAAAATCGGTCAACTTGTCAGTTTCTTTAGAAGGCAAATTTATTCTATTAATTTATTATAGAATAAACTACTTTAAGTAACCAATAGTTTTTTTTTTTTTTGTATTAATAAAACATTATAAGTGTTGCTTAGTTGAAGTACACAGTCGTTATCTGAGTGAGTTTCTTCATTAAACTTAGCAATAGCTAAACCTAATCTCACTGTAATTGATTAACTAAACCAGTTAAAACTAGCCGTATTACAGTTGTTCATTTTAATATGCCATCAAGTAAATGGCTTGGTGACTGGAAACACTACATTTTTTAAATAGAACTTTTTCTCGAGAGGGAATAGTGACTCAAAATTTTCAATGTAATAAAATTACACTTTCGGACGTAAGCAGAATGCTTAATCAAACACTATTTTCTTTCATAGGTTTGATTCGATGGCAAAGCAATCAAGTTTTATCGCGGAGGTGTCCTAAATTCCCCGATTTTTTCGCATTGATTTCCTATCATGATAAAAAGTAATTGTTTTACAAATATTATATCACACCATTCTGTTAAGATTTTAAGTTCATCAACAACCGAAAGTTAACCGATTTTTTTTATTTTTAAAATTCAAAATGCCTTTCTTCCTGGCTACATGTCTGATGTTATTTCACATTTCACACCTGCTGGGAGTGACGTCACTTTGTCGTGTCTGTTACTCAAATATACGTAGTTGCATTGTTATGTAAGTACTCAGCTGAAGTAGCACCCAACAAGTGTTAAATGTTGATACAGCCACAAGCAATGATAAGAACACATTTATTAATGAGATTTCCTTATTTTATCTTTTGCCAAACGATCGAATATTGCCCGTGCCTGAGATTCATCATGTATTAAAATGAGATGTTCCTTATATTGTTAGCACAAAGTTTAGTAAAGTGAGTACTTTGTAAAATTAGGGCGGATTTCACCAATGAAACTGAACGCGATCAGCACATCTAAACTACGTTCAGGAGCTGTCAGTGTCATTATTCCAAAGACAATAATTACAGTGACAGACCTTAAACGTGGTTTATGTGTTGATCGCGTTCAGGTTCATTGGTGAAATCAGCCCTTAGTAAAACTAAACTCGTCAATATTTAATTTAACTACAAAACGGAAAAGCCTAAAAATGTTCCCGGAACGTTGCTAAAGTTACCGAACAGAGAACAAGACCAAGAATTTGAAATTGTTTTGAATACACTAACGTTATAGTTTATGTTTGATTTCAATAACAATCGGAACGATTAGTCTAACAGTAATATAATCAACGTATAGTTTAGTACATACGTTGGAATTGTATCAGATCTAGCGGCCGACCTCTTGGCCTAATATAATAGGAACAATAATGACTAGATGACTAAGGACTCTATTATGTACGTAATACTAATGGCTCTCGACACGTCTACAACTAGGACATACCATTTCTGGAATTTTAACAACAATCTGGGATTAATATTAATTACGGAAAAACAATACACACATATATCAGGAAACACAAAACAGGAACCGATATGTTAATCGATCTTCCTCTGCAATTATTAATTTAATATTATATTCATAGCTGTTATCGCAATAACACATAATTCTATTAAGCCATGATAGACGGGTTGCAGCAAATGATACAGAATTAGCTAATAAATGAGATATATGCAATCAACTTTATTATAACCGATGTATTTTGCCAGCCCTGTACCAAAAGGCCCTGAAAACTGGGGTGGTCATGCGTCTTCATTGAATAAAGGATCATTTTCCAAATGCAATATTCTTAGGTTCAATTTTAGATATCGTATGACATATTAATGTTTTATATGTCGTAATAAATATTACCTTAATTCATAACTGAGAGCCACTTCAAGATAGACACAGAACATAAGACACAAGAGATAGAACAAGTTATACCATGCATGTTTTCATTTGCTCAGCTTGGTACGTAAGTATTATATTATCTGTGACCTGGTATTGTCATATTTATATTCTTCGTAAAGGTTTTATTCAATAATGTAAACAGTCAGAAATAGTAACCTGACCTTCGGAATTAGCTCATTTAATCAATTAATTGATAATAATTTAATCATCATTTATATCATTTACCACAACCCTTATTCTAAAAAAAGTATTGCTGTGGTTAATTCTAATATTGATTGGAGACAAATATTAATAATTATAACTCATTGCTTCTGCATAAAGAAGAAGCAGAAAATAATGTAAAACTTTGAAAAGAAAATATAGAAAACAGCAAACAGAAACAAAAAAACACGTGTTGCAGGATTAAATAAAACAAAGAAAATATTTTTTGAGCATAAACACATAAAAAGCATGTTATTTGGACACTGTGTTATTATTTAAATATTTAATCCTGCAACACAATTTAGAATAAAAAAATAAACATAGAAACAGATAAACAAAGAGCGGGAAAACACATAGATTGTAAAATAGCGATGAAGCGAAATGAATGAAAAATAAAATAGCATGCCGAGACACATGAATGCAGCCGCAATGGGGTTAATGTCAAGCTTTTCTGGATTATCCAAATGTTAATGATGTAATGTATCAAAACTTTACGTTGTTAGTGTTATATCCCAAGCCACAACAAAACTTTTGTATTTTATACCTTCACTTCTATCATTTTGCTACTGAATTATGTATCTTATTTTGTACGTGATGTGGTAATAGATCGCATGCTGCGTTATCCTTACCGTACCCTCATGTTGTTCTTAGAAACACAAGGAAAACGCAATATGCCCAAAATATCATACTTGAGTCTTACTCAAACAAAAGCATTCTAAACTACTCACAAATCCTACATAATTGCCTTACATTAACAATGTGTTACATAAGAGTTTGTTATATTTAGAGCAGTTTGAGTAGTCCGGAGTACGAAAATAATACTCAAGGGTTCGGTCAGACGGCTGTTGTTTTCCAGTAATCCATTTAAAGGTTAATTTATAATTAAGTAAATAATTATAATTATCGCATTAGTGTCATCCAGGTAAACTAAACAATATTTTAATCGAATTAAATTGTAAACTAGCAAATAAAATCCTTAAGGATTGTGAAATAAATGCCGAAACGTATTATTTCATGAAACCGATGCGCGATTACAATAGCTTCACTAAGATTAAACGAACGATATCTTCTTGTTCGAATGCGGAGAACTGGCCGTCTGAACGCTCCTCGATAGCAAAATGTTAGCAGTGTCGGCACATTCCAGACTCGAACCTGGGTTCATGGCGTAATAGAACTCTCCCCATTCGTCCATCCAGACTTCAGCGACGCGGGCCGCGTTGTGCAGCACGACGTTTTGCACGCCTCCGGGGAAGGAATAGGGCGACTTGTCTCGGAACACGTGGCCGACGTGCGAGCACGGCACGATCTCCAGCCGCCCGCCGCACTGCCAGACCTTTACCGCACATTTTTATTTGTAGCGAGAGCCGATACTTCTCTTCATCCGGCGCAAGTCAGATATGCTGATAAACCAATCTTCTTAATTCAATGGAAAAATAATGAGCATGTCTATCCTGGTCTTTCAGGGATACTAAACTTGCTGACTGGCCTAACTCTCTAAAAGAAGAATAAGCTAGTCGCCTTATAACTTCTGAGCATGATTTTTTGTGTGTGTGCGCTTCATTAGTTGTCTACCTGAAGTAGGTATTTAGTCCGTGCTGTAATCCATAACTAAAGACTAAGAAAGTTTCTAAAATCTTTTAAGATCAGAGAAAACATAATTTTAATAAACTTACCACATAGGCTCCACGAAAAAACTAATGTGAAACATTCATTGTAACTTTGACAATCTGGACTAAAACAGTAGGCTGTCCATAACCCAAAGACTACCGTGTAGCAAGACATAAGCCAATTCGCAGCTAGCTAAACTAAGTACAATCTACCTTCTATTTTTCTGGTTCTCCTATCACTCTAATAAGAAAATTTACCCTGAAGCTCATCTCGAGGTTCTCTCCGCCCCAGATGTCCATGCCCTGGTCGTAGGATCCGATCTGGTAGAAATAGTCCTTGTCGATGGCAAACAGTCCTCCCGCCATGGTGGGCGTACGGAGCGGCGCCGTGCGATCGCCCCCTCGTCGCGCCATTTCGCGTTCCGGCACTCGATACCTAAGATTTAAATAAAACAGATTCTTTACTTTATCTGACAGATAGACAGATATTTCCAAACGTAGACAGAATAAAGCAATAGACAAGTCACTAAATAAATAATAGTGAGATAAGGACACACTTATTAGATCCAGTAGTAAGAGTATACAGTAATAGGTATCTTAATGAGGTGTATCTTAATGAGATAACGAAATGCACACTTTGTTGTCTTCAAATGTAATTAGGTACTTGAGATTTTATATTCATGTTCACTATTAATATTATTTTTATTACTATTTTGACGAAATAATATGGCAAATTTTTACTTTTGTAGCTCCCAGCTTTGGCCTCCGGATCAAAACACAACAAATTAGTTTCGCAAAATATTATATTACCATTATTTACCACACAGGAAAAATATTTTGTAAAATGATTTGCCTATAGGTAACCAATATCATTTTACACCAACTTACTACAAGGAATACTATGTAATTTTAATTGTCACATGTCCTACAAAAAAACGAATTAAGAATATTGCATGACATGTTTAAATAAATGAATGGTAAATGTCTCGTAATAAATGTTGAATTTACACTTCGCGACTAGGTTTTATGAATAACTAATTATACGATTAGTTTTGGTAATATGTAGCTATATTTTAGTGTGATTTTCTACCATTGTAGCATACAGTTTGACAAAGTTCAAAGGTTCCAACGTTTATCTTCAGAAAAACCTAAAATAGCTAATAAAATGTGACTATCGACCAATAGAAAGTGATTTATATTCCCACCCAAATTATAGATTGAATTCGGTAAAGGTAAAATTCACATTGAATTCGGTAAAGTTCGGTTTTTCCGAAAATAAACGATGAAACCTTTGAACGTTGTCAAACTGTAGTCTGTTATCGATATTCGATAACATCCGGTTTCTGAAAGGCATATAACTAAGGCGCGCTACACACTTGTTCAAGCCAGCATCTTTCGGCATGGGCGGCAAAATCTAATGGATATTTTGTAGCACCCCTTACACGCTGCCAATCTACTGCAGTTATTCCATAATCATAATCATCATTTATTGCATTCATGTGTAGTGTACAAGTTGTTACAAGTGTATATAAATTTCATACATGAACCCTGCTAGGGCCCAGCAATATAAATACATATTTTACAAAGAATGGCTTGCAGCTTTCTGTGTTTTCTATATTGGCAAGTATTCGTATACATTTCTTTTGTAGAATAAAAAGTCTATCCCTGTCTACACCATTTCCCCACACCACGATTTCATAATTTCACGATTCCATTTTTTTAAAAGCGAGTTTTCCAATCTGTGTGGATTTTTAACACCAGTCCTTGATACCCAATCTAACTATTTTCTATCCGGCTTGAAGTGCAACCAACCCGCACTGGGCCAGCGTGGTGTATTACAGTCCACCCTCTCTCACAGACATGAGACCTGTATCCTAGGAGTAGGAACAATAAAAGCTGATTATGTTGAAGCGCAACTTAGTTTTAAACAGCATTTTCGTTACCGTGAAGCATGCAAACGTGCGCTGTGACGTCATGCGTCAGCGTCGTTAGTAACAATGCGAATTTAGCGAACCCATTCGCCTATTTTCTATGCAATACCATGCTGCACGCGGCACGCGTCGCATTTGTAATTACGCGGCCTTAGTCCCTACTAAATTTTAATATCCATTACATCTGCCAGACGCCACTTGAACTTAATTATCTTAAGAGTCGGATGCAACTAAAATAATTCGGTCCTTTGCCTTACATTCCTTGTTCTAAATGTTGTCAAGAACGTTATTATGTGTCTTTAAGAGTAATATTACCAGTTTTTTTTTTTGTTAATTTATTGTTTGACCATTATCATATTATTTTTTTTTAAAGTAAATATGTGGAAAAATCAAGGTCGAATTTCAAAATATCCAGGCGCACATCTCCGCCTATCAACTAATTACCCGAAACTAAACAAAGAAAACGAGTTAATCTTTTCATAAAAACCCAATAATGTAGCAACCTATCACATCCGATATCGATAGCGAAAACTTATTAAATACTAGCTTTTGCCCGCGGCTTCGTCCGCGTGGAGGTCGGAAATTATCCCACGGGAACATACTACCGGGATAAAACGTATCCTATGTCCTAACCCAGGTCATGGTTTACCCATGTGCCAAATTTCATCCAAATCCGTTCAGCCTTTTTAGCGCAAAAGCGTAACAAACAAACAAATTCACTTTAGCATTTATAATATTAGTTAGGATTATTATTATTAAATACCCAGGCGTAGATTTCTGCCTATCAAATAATTACGCTAAGTTAAACATAGAAGACGGGACAATGTTTTCATTAACTCATATCTCATCTCATCTTCCTGCCCTTATCCCGTATCATTTGGGGTCGGCGCAACACGTTTTTTTCTTCCATTCTGTCCTGTCACTCGTCAAACTATCACTGACTCCCTTTTCTTTCATATCACTTCTCACACAATCCATCCATCTTTTCTTTGGCCTCCCTCTCCCTCTCCATCCATCCACATGTAAACTCATAACTCTTTTAGCAACATGCGTTTCATCCCTCCTCTTCACATGACCATACCAAGACAAACGATTCCCTTTCAATTTTTCAGTCACTGGCGCCACTTTCAAACTTCCCCTAATATATTCATTTCTCACTTTATCCATTCTCGTCACACCACACATCCATCTTAACATTCTCATCTCCGCTACGTGCAATCTTTTTTCATCCGTCTTTTTCACAGCCCAACATTCTGATCCATACAGTATGACAGGCCTTATCACGGACTTGTAGATTTTACCCTTCAACTTGAGAGGCATCCGTGGGTCACAAGTTGTTCCCGTGACCTGTCGCCATTTCATCCATCCTGCGTTGATCCGATGTGTTACATCCCGGTCTACCTCATCATCCCCTTGAACGAGCGACCCGAGGTACCGAAAGTCGGGACAGATTGGTATGGGCGTTCCGGCGAGAGCTAAAGGCACTGGATTGGAGAGACCGCCGAAATCGCAGAACAAGTATTCCGTTTTGGTTCTACTCAATTTCAGGCCAACACTCTCCAGTCTGTGCCACCACACCTCTAATCTGTTCTGGACCTCTAGGCCACTTTCAGAAACCAGCACAATGTCATCGGCAAAGAGCATACACCAGGGAGCCTCTTCCTCAATGTCCGACGTCAGAGCGTTCATTATCATCAGGAAGAGGTAAGGGCTGAGAGCCGACCCTTGATGTAAGCCGACCGCCACATTGAAGCTGCCAGTGGTGCCCACTGTAGACCGGACTTGAGTACTGCATCGACTGTACATCGCTCGGATCAACTGCATATACTTCCCAGGTATACCTTTCTTCTTAAGGGCCTACCACAGAACCTCACGAGGTACCCGGTCGTATGCTTTTTCGAGGTCAACGAATACCATGTGCAAGTTTTTATGCGCACCTCTATATTTTTCGCACAGCTGACGTATAGCGAAAATGGCATCCGTTGTACCCCGACCCGGCATAAAACCGAATTGGTTCTGTGAAATTTCACTCTCTTCTCTCAGTCGCCTTTCAATAACTTTCTCCCAGGCTTTCATCGTATGTGACATTAGCTTTATCCCTCTATAATTGTTGCACTCCAGCACATCACCTTTGTTTTTAAAAATGGGCACCAAAGAGCTATTGCACCACTCATCAGGTAAGGCTTCTTCCTGCAACAACTTATTGAAGAACAAAGCTAACCACGTCCATCCATCCACTCGCAATAGCTTCCACACTTCAACTGGTATTCCATCTGGACCAATGGCTTTACCATTCTTCATTCCATTTACGGCTATTCTAACTTCATCCATACTAACCATTCTCACTAACCCCACATTCACTGGTTTATTCTCTAAAACCCCACTCCAATTATTTTCCTCATTCATCAATCTTTCAAAATATTCCTTCCACCTCTTTTTGATTTTTTCATCATCCGATAGAACCATTCCATTTTCATCTCTTATACATCTTACCTGGCAAACATCCCTCGCCTTTCTCTCTCTTATTCTGGTAAGCCGGTATAGCTCTTTATGGCCTGCAGGACTATCCAGTGCGTCATATAGTTTGTCCTGGGCTTTTGATTTTGCTATTGCCACGGCTTTCTTCTTCAAAGCGTCATACTCACTCTTTTTTTCAGCTCATAAACTAGCGTTTCCTGCCTCTACATGCTGCCATTCTTTGAATTTTCTCTTCTTTTCTTTCAATACATTCTGAACTTCTGTCGACCACCACCATGTATCCCTATCTATTATGCCCTTTCCTCTCGTCTCTCCCAAAATATCTTTCGCTGCTTGCCAGATACACTCAGCTATTTCATTCCAGCTTTCATTTATACTTCGATCCTTCATGTCTCCCATCTCTATCATTCTGTCCACCACTCGCTCCCTGAACATCTTCACACAATCATTCCTCTCTAACATATTCCATTTTATTTTAGGGGGAGGACGTTCTTTGTTTTTGTTAGACAGTATTTTAATTACTGATGTCATAACTAGGAGTCTATGTTGTGAGACTAGGTCTTCTCCTGGCAGTACTTTGCAGTCTTTGACGTGCTTTAAGTGGTTGCGCCGAACCAAAAAGTAATCAATTTGGGTCTTATGATTACCACTTTTGTATGTGATCATGTGTTCGTCTCTTTTCTGAAACCACGTATTGGCTACTGCTAGGTCAAAACAATGTTTTTATTAACTAACACCCAATAATTTAATGTAGCCATCCTATCACACCCAATATCGATAGCGCGAACTTATAAAATATTATTAAAGATCCAGGCGCAGATGTCTGCCTATCAATTAATTACGCTACGTTCTTCTTCTTAGTGTGTCGATGGCAATCTATCTAGACTCGGCCCAGAATTCGGCTACGAGTTTGGCGCCATCAATTCCTGTAATGTGCAGCTGACAGGACACGCAGTACATGATATTAAGTGTCCCATAGTTTGTGGAACAGCACCACATTACACTCCAAGGCGGAGTCGTCAATGAATCTCCACCTGAACAGGTTTTCCCTGCTTCGGCCAACCTGGGTCCGGAGTCTGTTTAAAGACTTCAAGGTTACCCAAAGCAACTCATGTCCAGGCGGGAGATCTTCAGCAGGTGGAACAAATGGTTTGGGTAAGGAAGCACTGTCTTGCCACAGCTGAAGTCTTTCTTTTGATCGTTCACCAGTGAGTGGGACGACACAAAGAAAACGGGATATAGTCTTTTAATTAACACCCAATTATTTAATGTAGCAACCCTATCACATCCGATATCGATAGCGCGAACTTATTAATAAGTTCAGTAATTAAGGTGTTCTCTAGCGCGACCGTCAGAAACAAAACAATGGGACGGGTGTTATGTCATCATTAGCACGTACGTTTGTGTGTTGTGCCGCTAAGCGCACGCGCCTAATGCGCTTTCAATTAGTTGACATTAAACAGCCGATTTCGTTTCATTTAACTGAAACGCTTGTTGTTATTACCGTGAAAATGGACCGTGTAAGAGCTATGTAGTTGAAATTAGTAATTTTTTTTTTGACAACAGGGCCTTAATTTTTCATGAAATCTTGCTATAACTTGTCATTTTTTGGGTAAGTGTCATGTCCAATGTTTCGGTAATGAATACCCGTATGGAACCCTCGAATCGAGAGATTTGCGATGTTTCGGTAAATTTTATTTTAGACAATTATAATAATCGTGTTCTCTCTGAAACTCACTCACTCACTCACTGAAACTGTTTTGTTTTTATTGTTCCTAAATACGAAAAGTGTTTTTGTATCAAAAGTAAAAAAATAAATTGTGTACTTACCACCTAAAATTGAGCTTCCAGTTGAATCCACCCCACGTCATATCCGAGGCCTGAATGTACTCGAAGGTGGTGTCGGAAATGACATCAATGATGGGGCACACCACCGTTGTCCGGTCCTCCACTATCCTCGCCAGCAGCGGCTCGAGCCAACCCTCTATAAATGTAAACAAAATGTAAGTCAAAAATAAAAATATTAATAATACCAGTCTATTATTGCCCCAGTGTAGGGCAAAGGCCTCTTCTCATACAGGGCAGGCATGAGCATAGACCACCACGCTTGCTCAATAATTAAAGAAAAAAAATTCTCATAAGTGTAGTCGACTCGTAACTGCTTTACCTATACCGAAGGTTGAATATTCCGTGGACGTCATAAAACGACAAGGTCTATTTGTCTAAGTTTCAATTTACTAGGGATTTTAGTGAAAAGTAATAAAGCAATTATTACGAGATTGACTATACGCTATTCAGGGATCTCGCGCAATACGCAGACACGATCGGCCGCGTTCTTATAATAATCTCCCGAATAAAACAATAATCGTTCAAATCAGACTACTCTGTGATAGTTATGCGTGGTCATACATAAAGAGTGACTTGTAATTTGACGTGTTCACCTCCAGGACGTGAAAGTGTAACCCATTTGCAACCATTAAGCATCCCATAAAGCCTATGCGAAAATTCATGGGATTCGTGAAAACCCAGTTTTTAGGTATTTTTGAAAAAGTCCCAGAACTCGTCACTAAATATCACTTTTCTTTAAACTCTCAAATCGAATGGCTTTCATTGGTATCTCATTGGGTACCTATTACTTTAATAAACCTTTCGATGTAACCAAATTTTCTAAAACATCAAACAGTTAAAAGTTAAAGGAAGTTGTTTATTAACTATTTTCAAAAATCATGTACCTACCTGAACTTTGACACCAGTTACATATCTCAAAATTCTACAAATTACGGTTAAGACATCTTCATTTAATCAGCTATCTAACGAGGTACAAAAATGAAAAAAATATTTAGAGGTGCCGATGAAACAATCGATAATGTTGGAAGAGGTCGAATTTGCAAATTGTTGGAATGTCGAAACATTGAGTGATAATCGAATGAATTAACTGGTTTATGCCATCTCACTACTTTGTAACCTCCCAGCAAACCATCACACGTTAGGTCAGATCGTCATGACCAGGTCACAAGTCGCGGAGCGGCTTTTAACACGACTCACGGTCGGTCTACTCACTGGTCACGGTTCACTTGTCGCTTAATTTGCGTGTATTTAAGCATACAGTGCACGTACACACTCTAATAGTTTGACATAAGTATAGATTTGCATAGAGTAATATTGGCAAATTAATCAAAACAGGTAAGTATTTGACAGCTATTTGCGACGTTGCCAACTTTCACAATTCAGTCTTAACCTCCAGCTCATTTTCGCTCTCTACTCTTCTATCCAAGAGATTGTAGCTATTATGAGCTGTGTTACAATATACGGTGTACAATAAAGCATACCTATCATTATTCTGTATATCTATTGTCTATATTGATCTACCTATTGTTTGCAGCAAAGTTTACTAAATTCCATCACTATGATATTTTGTTGTGAGTATCCGTGACTAAGTTTGTTGATATTTATCAACCTGTCATTTCACCTTAGCGTCAGGATAAGGTAACTCAATTAAAAATTTTGATTAATACTACATTTTAGCTTAGTATAAATATTATCTAATGTGGGAAGTGTAGGAACCCTATAATCGAGCAGTAACGTGTTCCAGTCCAGCAATCACATATATTTCTTCCATTTTATGACGTTATGTGACACGATCTATACAATGTTACAGTTGTCCGCTGGCCAGCGGTCTTTTTACGTGACGCGAACACCCTTTCGCAGACTTAAATAAGCATTTAAGTCTGAAGCAGAAGCAGGTCTAAAGCCCATATTACCTAAGGTACTTACCATGTTATTAAACTAAACCATCTCGTGCTCTTACAAAAATATTTAAAACAATATTACAAAGACTGCGGAAAATATTGGAACACCTACAGAATCCAGAATTTCGGAGCACCTATTCAGAATTGGCAGTCATAAAGCAGCCTATAAAAATAAGAATCATCGCATAAACCTATAAAGAATGTTCATCTTCGTGACTAGGAACGGCCGTACGTCTATAAGAAGCTAATGATTCGGATAAAAATATGGGATAAGGGGTAACCGGTACCAACACCAATAACGGATTTGCGTCATGCATGCTTGAATTTTGAATCAACATAGTATCTAGCTCGGAGCGAACATTGCATTTAAATCATTGGTGTATTGATAAACCGCTTTGCAATAAATTGCGATTAAGTGAGCTGCACCTCAATTGTTCAGTGCAAATCGTAGAAGACTAAATCTGGCCCAAATTTGAGGCATATAGTAGTGAATGAAAAGAATTAGCTGTATTTACGTTGTACAAATTCATTTAATCTTCAACTAAGCCCTATAGTCTTAGTTAAAGATTAAAAATGAAATGAATTTGTATTAGCGAAACTATAGTAAACACGAATGGTGTATTCTTGACTAATATAAAATAAATATTGAAATATGTTAAAAAAAAGTCCGGACCAGAAATAAATGGGCCTTAGGAACAAAAATAAACACGAATGGTGTATTCTTGACTAATGTAAATTAAATGCTGAAGTATGTACCAAATATAAATGTGGGTCTAAGGACCAAAAACAAACGACCCTTAGGACCAGAAATAAATGAACATCAATCAGATGTTTATTTCCGCGCGGTGACTTAGTTTACACTTGGTACTTAACCTGTTTTTTCTTGGACACGGAAAGTAAAAGGGCCTAAGCAATGCATTATTGCGAGAAACTTATTGTGCAATGCCATATAATTATGACATACTTTGACCGAACAGGTATTATTTTTATAGATCTACAAACTAAAGAGCTGATTTGAAAAAAGAAGCGAAGAAGGTAAAGAGAAGTGGCCTCGTGGTTGTATTTCATTATGCGAATTTCAGCCGTATGCAAAAGAAACTTAGCTGAGTTTCAATTGTTATCAAATCGATTAGGGTCAAACGATGTCTGATGATAACATTGCTCAATCAGCAATCTGACTTCTAAACTTCGTGATTGCAAAATATTTATTTCGTGCGATCATGGGGATCCCCAAACCAAGACCGTAGCGGTCACAATTTTGTAGCTATGTAA
Organism: Fissipunctia ypsillon; assembly: GCA_947568875.1. Taxonomy (NCBI): domain Eukaryota; kingdom Metazoa; phylum Arthropoda; class Insecta; order Lepidoptera; family Noctuidae; genus Fissipunctia; species Fissipunctia ypsillon. Next base: position 14,796,767 of record OX387660.1, on the reverse strand, counting down.
ACGTTTTTACACATTACCAATTTATATAAAAATGATAAATTACCTGTACATTCGCAATGGGCATCGAGGAACGTGATGACATCACCCTTCACATGTTTGGCGCCTAGTAGACGCGCCCGGATGAGACCAGACCTGTTCTCAGTGCGGAACAAATGCGTCGGTACCGGCAGCGTCTTTACGTAGTCTTCTAGCTTCTTGCCGAGATGTTCTGGTGATGGAAAACGCCTTTAAATATCTTCATCTACTTGACCTGTCTGCATGTCATGCTGGCTCTCAACATGGTGGATTTATCAGAATAATCGCGTCACTTGGGTAATTCAAGACAAGTGCGCTATCGTTATTGAAATAAAGTTAATTTTGTATTATCGCAATAACACGAATTTTTCGCAAATCGTCAAGTGCAGTGCCAGCATAACATGCTGTGTCCTTAGAAAACCACCGATTGGGTCGCCTTAAATGTTGGGGACACTGCGGCAGACGAAGGCGGATATGGCAGGACGAGTTTGGCTCCTACCGAAAGGACTTAGCAGAGAACACAAGTGGGTGGGAAACTGGGAGAGAGAGGCCTTTTTCGAGATATACATATTGAAGGATTCTCCTGACCTTGTCCCAATTTATTTGGAGTCTGTGTAGTACATACGTATTTCTATACCATACAGCTCTAAGAAACAATCTTCTCAGTTCTCAGTGTTCACTTCCTTCCAAGTCATATCATCTTTCACACAATATTTTCTTAGATAAACACCTTATCGATGTGGTACAGTAAATGAGCGCCTCCACCAGTCACGACACATGAGAACGTCCGGTGCATCTAGGACAGTCAGCCCCTCTACTAATCTTACTGACTGCTAAACATTGCACCATAAATATAGTTTCAACGAGAGAAGAAATCATAATTAATATAAATAATTATGTTATAAACATTTTATGGCGAACTTGCCGTACCATTGTGTATATGGAACAAAAGTGATACCTCCATTGTTACGCAGCCATAACTCTATGTCAATTATTTAATTGAAAAGCTGATGAGAATGTTACATTCATTACATTTTAATGTGTTGTGAAATGTGTCATTATCATCCGCTTACCAACTGGTTTTCCTTAAACCAGTCCTCAAAAACCTGCGTTCTCGCGGTTGAAACCGAAAAAAGAAAAATTGTTTATTCTGCACAAATGAGACAGACATTTCAAAATATAATATTATAAAGCTGAAGAGTTTGTTTGTTTGATTGAACGCGCTAATCTCAGGAACTTCTGGTTCGAATTGAAAAATTATTTTAATGTTGGATAGCCCATTTATCGAGGAAAGCTTTAAGCTATATAACATCACGCTACGACCAATAGGAGCGGAGCATAAATGAAAAATGTTGCAAAAACGGGGAAAATTACAGAGCTCTCGAGAGCTTCCGTTGCGTGCGCTGCGTAAACAGTTAAAGTTACGCAACAACCATGTAAGACGGAATTGTTCCTGTTAAAAAGTTCTAAAAAAAAGTCCGCGATAGCATATGTCTATCTTTTAAGGTCACTATAACTTTTTTGATGGTAATCAAATTTGTTATAAAATAATGCATTATTTGCGAAGGTGTTTTCATGAATATGGTATTAATCCTTATCCAAATAAATAGTGTCATAATCAAAGTAGATTAAGCAGATGTAAATTCCTTTTTAAATTATTCGAATCGGACCTTTCACTTAGAAATTACGACGGGTATAAAAATGCTTAAAGTAAGAAAAATGCGTTTAGTCTATTAGTTACCCACACATTTTATTTTTTATTGATTGTTTGAACGCGCTAATCTCTGACACTACCAGTCGGATTTGAAAAATTCTTTTTGCATTTTACAGCTCAATTCTTGATAAAGGCTATAGGATATTTAACATTACGCAAGGACCCTCAGAAGCCGAGCAAAAAGAATAAAAGTAAGAACGAGCGCTAAGCGAAAACGAAGTAACAGCGCGGGCAGGCGATGCGATGCGACGGGGTGGGTCGGGGGAACAAGAAATTTCACGCGGACGAAGTCACAGGCGGAGGCTAGTTTCAAAATATACATAAAATACAAACACACAAATTTTACCAGTTATTTTGTTGGGTACGTTATTTTGTATAATTTTCCCTGAATGAAGAGTACCTAGTCTTTTTCCAGCACCCAGGTAAGTACTAAAGATTAGCACCACCACGACTAACTTTCACGGAATTCGGTTCGTAAACACTGAAAAAGAGACAAAGACATCTTCACATTTTTTGGGCACTTATCTCTAGTCCGGCTGTCATCTAAAACTATTAACTTAATTTCCCTCCACAAGATTAAACATAAGAAATATCACCCCCTGTTTAAGATCTTGCTGCACGCACAAGACTGGGTTAAGTACACTTTTTATATTTGCTTCTGCGTGACGTAGGCCGTCTCGACCAGCGGCGCCAGTGTATAAGTAGATGCATAACTGAAGAACTTTTTTATAAGTAATAAACTATCTCATTACGAGTAGGAAGTAGCTACACTAAAACGAACTTTATAAAACAAAAGCCTTCCAAAAGTACAAGATGTTAACATTGCAGTTAAAATGTGGAATGTTTTGCAATTCTGCATACATAAAACGTAATCGGAATAGTAAGAAATAAAGTATTGTAGTTGCGCAATTTGCGAATAATGCCAAATACAGAAATAGCGTCGAGTATCAAATAATCACAGATGTTGATTTTTAAAGCTATATCTATATTGCGACAGCGGCCCCGAACAATATGCTCGACTGCTTCTGCTCTGGCGCCACCGGGCAGTAAGGCAGTAAATACCCATAGTGTGCTGAGATGACTAAGTAACAGGGTCGAGAGCAGCACGATTGTGACGTAAACTTGATTATTGTGAAAATAATTTTCCTATAACCTTTGTCAGTGAACATAGAAGAGATCGTGATTAAAATGAAGGGAAAAGTAGATCTAAACTACTAAAGATTTGCGTCATCTTCACAATTATTATTATTATGAAAATTCCAGAAATGTTTGTCATTTACACGAGTCTCATACAATCAAATGTAAGTGTCTATGAATAAAATATTGAATATTTAACGGAGAGAAGTTATTATAATTCCTAAGACTTGTATAATATGAGCGAGAATTAAATAATTTGTTGCGCTCATTTGCAATGCAACTACTAACAGCAGCTAAAAGGAGATTTAGGGCGCAGCCGGACTAGTTAAAATGACATAGATGCAACAGGAACTAACAAGAACAGAAATAATGGCACATGCCGCGTGCAAAACTGCGTGAAAATGTCACCAACCTATGTTGGTAAAAAGTAGTTTAGTTCAGTGTTGTCGGCGCGTCAAATCGTCGCCGCACTAGTATGAAAACAGCCTAAAGCGCAGGCCACACCGCCAGCTAGTGAGCGGGCGAGCCGGGCGGGCATAGTTTCACCGCTTTTCATATTTCGGTTCAAATCCCGAACTACAGAGATAAGCTACGTCAGCGATACAAAAGCGAACAAAATAGGTTCTTATCCGACGATGCCAGCGATGCTATTCGTTCACCTCGTTAGCGGAGCTTAGCTCTGTAGTTCACGGTGTGAACCGAAGTATGAAATGAGGTGAAACGATGCTCGCTCGGCTCGCCCGAAAGTGCGCCCGCACGCTCTCGCTTTGGCGATCTTCTTCGGACTAGTCGTGCTCGTCTTTCGAATAGGAGTGTAGTTACATTGCGAATATGATGTAAATCGACGAAAGTACAGATGATGATTTAACTCAAAATATTAAGAAAAAGATAATATTGTTAAATTATCTTCGAATGAAGAAGGGACAGCCTAGATTTTGGTTGCGTAGGCATATTCAATTCAGACAACTAGCTGGAGAATTTAATACTTTGTTTTGCCCGGCCGCTCGCCCGTCCGTCCGTAGTTTTCGGTGTGAAGCCACATAGTTTAGCTCGCCAAAGCTGAGCTTAGTTTATATGGTTTCTCGCCTCGCTTCGCCCGCCAGCTCGCTCGCTCGCTGCTGGCGGTGCGGTCTGCGCTTTAGAAGCATTCAAGGCGAACGTGGATTTTATTCATTCATGATCGTAATCTACATATTTATTCAATAATATGCATGGAGAACAGAAACCAGCCAGCCCGTGGTCAAGCCTCTAGAAATGTTCAAGATAGGTACCAAAATACATTTTTTAAACGCATTACTCATTCAATATGTTTTTTGTTTCTATAGTTGACGTGGTTGGCGTTGACCACGTCATTCTTACCGATCCGGCTCGGTAAAGGTAAAATTGTAATTAAACACGATAAGATACACTGTATCTTGAATTCGTGATTAATATCAATTTGTTGAATGCGGGGTTTTTATTTTACCAGTTGCAAACTAAAGACGTATGATTGAGGGCTCGTGCAGACTGGCGCGACGCGACGCCGATAGAACAATTTCTATGAAAATTGTTCTATATTTTCTTTATCTTTTCAAGTGTCATTAATGAGTCTTCAAGTTTATAACTGCGCTATATAATTATGTTCTTTATCTTCTGTACGACAAGAATACTGTCGATTTTACATTGCTTTTTAATGTGTTGTAATAAACACATTTTATTATGGCTTATTTATTATAACTCTACTATTAAAATACTTTTAAATAAACGTCAGTGCACTCAATGTGCAATAGTGCATCCGCAATTTATTAAATAGTCAGTACTACTTTTCGGGAGAAAATTATGCTAAGTTTATTATGACGGTTTAGATTACACACCACGCACAGATTTCACGACAAATTTCACACTCGTTCCGAGTCTTTAATTAAGAACTATTCACACGGCGAAGTTGTTAGCAAAAAGGTCATGATGAATCGTGATGTGACTCACGAAAATAATAAATGACATACGGGGTGTAAAAAGACTCATCACATACCCGTTAACTACGCATATTGCCCATCGAACTAAGTAACATAGGGCAAAAATTATTGCTGGGAAACGACTTTCTTTTTTGGTGTGAAAAATCACTTTTTATGGTAACACGCAATGTAACACGCGCAAAACGTAGTGTTTACTGTTGCATACAACAGTATAGGGGTCGTGCCGGTATTTAAAGTACAGTTATAACATTTAAAACAGCTTTCATAAAAAAAAAAACGTAAGTAATAAAGTTGGAAACTTCAATATTTCCCTAACCAGAAGGTTCCCAGGTATGGTCCAGAACAAAAAAAAATCGGAATGATGGGAAGAACATATGACTTTCGGCTTCGGTAAGTGTCTTATTACACCCGGTATAAGAAAAAATCTTAATTATCAAGACTGGTAAATGAAACTCCCTGCCGGTGCCTGTGTGTTTCCAGATAGCTATAACCTAAATGTTATCAAGGCTCAAGTGAATATTTTGCGTGCACCATCGTCGACCGCATCATCGCTTACATCAGTTCAATCAAATGCTAAGTTGTCTTGAATCTTCTTCATTATCAAAATGTTTTCCTATTCTATTTTTGTGGTTTGTTTTCTGCCTAACCCTTCGGGGAAACAAGGCGTGATGTTATGTGTGTTGTGTTACGTTACCATTCACTCCCTTATCATTCATAATATCTAAATCTTCCCTCACAAATCCATCCATCTTTTCTTGGTCTCCCCCTCCCTTCACCGCAAATGCCAGCCTAACATATTTTGTTAACTTACCCTTTTCACTGGCGTCATCTACGAGAATGATCTCCTTGAGTAGAGGGCGTGGCGATCGGTTGATAGTACTCCATATTGTGCGTATGAGTGTAGTCCACGCTTCGTTGTGGAATACTATCACCACGCTTGTCGTAGGCAGGAGTGTTGGGTAAGGTTTGTCTCGGCACCTAGTGAAAAAAGAAATGGTTAGAAACGCTTGCATACTTTCAACCCTTCTCAGGCTGGCTTTCCACCAGAATTGTGCGAGAAAGCGAAGCAGAAAAACGAAAAAAATCTACCATTAGAATTGCTTGCTTAATAGAATTACTTCACATTTAAAATGGACCAATTCAAAGGTTGAGTTTCGATAGGTATACCGTCTTCTAACGCGTTGCTTGCGAATTCATTAACCCTTGAACGGATCGATTGGGGATTGATCCGTTAAAAGGTGAGTTCCAAAAAAAAATCTCTTTTACAGCACTTCAACAACCCCTAAGGAACTTCTTGTTACAAAGTTCTTCCTACTTTCATCGCATAATATGGGAGCTGCCTGTACTAGTATTACTAATACTACTGGGCCACTAAGGCTATAATTCTGTACGTAATGAAACGCATGCTTGAAAGCACTTTCATATTGTGACAGCCATGTGTTGCGCCACGCAATGTAGAAGATCGGATCATAATTAGTTGTTTTAGTAAACACTTAAACTAACTGTCAACTTTTACACCCGTAGCGAGTCTTTCAAAGTAAACGAAGCTACATTGAGGGTTCATCTACTCTCTATGCTCGTACACTTTTATTATACTCGCGAAAATCTAAGAAGTCCGATTTGACGTTTCTCATTATATTATTTTTTATGGATTATTTTGTCGGCATCTACAAAGGTTTAAAAATAATGATTCACACCGCAGCTAGCAATAAAACGCCAGGGTGCAATAAAATTTGTCTTTTTAAATTTTTGTATTTATTAATCAGTTCGCTACTATCACTCGTTGTGGACACATCCAGTGATCAAATGCGCTTTTGGTGTTTTATTTCAGAAGATTTAAGTGATATCACTGTAATATGCCAAAACGAAACGAACTTTCTTTAGAAAAACGTGTGCAGATACAGCTTCTGCATGAGCAAGGGAAACCTCAGGTAGAGATTTCTGAAACTGTGAAATGTTCGCACCGATTTGTGCAATATGCTATTGAGCGATTCTCTGCTACCGATTTATATCAAAATAGACCAAGAATCGGGCGCAAACGCATCACCACAGAGACCGTCAGGATCGTCAGTTACTGAGAGAGTCGTTAAAAAATAGAAAAAAAAAACATCTTCAGAGCTCGCTGCTGAATTGTCAATAGAAATTAAGAAACCAATTTTTGCTCGAACTACTCGTAGAAGACTTCAGGAAGCTGGTCTGAAAGGCTGTAACGCCAAGAAGAAGCCGTGGCTCTCCGACCACAACAAAAAAGCTCGGAATAAATGGGCCGTAAAACACCGAAGTTTCACCGCAGAAGATTGGTCAAATGTTGTGTGGTCAGACGAATCAAACTTTGAGGTGAGTAAGTCAATTTAATGCCCTAATAACATTTAGTAAAATGGTTTAAAAACCAAATGCATTCATGAAGTTATTTTAATTTTCTGGCACTCAATATTTTTGTCTTTACTGCAGATTTTTGGTACACCTGAACTGACCTTTGTGCGTCGCCGGGTGGGCGAAGAATTTAAGCCAGAATGTGTGACCCTAACCGTAAAACACGGCGGCGGCAGCATAATGGTCTGAGGTTGCATGACCGATTCTGGAGATGGCGGATTGTGCGTGTGTGAGGGCCGCATGAACTCTGCTAAATAGGTACATAAATGTACTAGGAACTGCGTTGCTGCCTTCATTTACGACACTTTTTGCGATACGGACATGGATGGTGTTAAATTCCAGCAGAATAACGCGCCATGCCACAAATCTGGCCGCACTATGACATGATTTCGGGAAAATAACACAGAACTTCTAGACTGGCCTGCCCAGTCTCCAGACCTGGACCCCATGAACATTTATGGGGTTTATTAAAGAGTAGAGTCAGGCGCCACACAATCATCACCAAAGAAGAGCTGAAACGCTGCCTGCGTCTGGAATGGAACGCGATTACTGCTGAAGATTGTAAATATCTCGTGAACTCTTTACCAATAAGAATTTCTGCCGTAATTAAGGCAAAGCGTGGACCCACAGAATATTAATTTTCTATGAATAAATAGTAAAAAATCCTATATAAAACTTTTTGTTTTATTTCGATTTGATACTCCTCAAAAAAACTGAAAGATGTCATAGGTGCTCAATACTTTTGGCCAAGGCTGTATATGAAGTTGTATGTTGTAACTTCATATGCACGTCTACGTAAGAAATCGAAAAATCAAATTCATAATCCTAATCAATTACTATATTATCCATACATTATAGGGATGAATATCATTCGTAAGCATCAAGTTTCACTTTATGTTGGAAAAATGCACTCAAAAACCCGAATTAATCATTGATTAATATTCCGACAGGACGTTATTACATTGTCATGTCTTTGGGTTCGTTGCCCTAGTGTTGTGACCGCTATAAGCCGTTTTTTGACCGAATAAAATCAATGTGCTTAAAAATTGATACTTTTACAAACATTACATTTAGAAAAGAGAGAAACGTATAATTACTTACTGAATTATTAAATGTACAGTTCAACTGATGATAATTTTTCTAGATCATCCAGTGACGCACATTAATAAAAATGTTACGAATTTAGTAAATTTATTTATTTACCTGACGCAACCACACTAATAATTTATTGTTAATTTTATTCTTGACTAGCGACCTACCCCGGCTTCACACGGGTCATATCAATGGCGTGCCTAGGGCTTGCCTCTAGGTACGCCACTGGTGCATAATACGAGCATAATACTCGTATACAAAACCACACAAAAACACAAACCTTCCGGAAATACATATAAACCATAATATACATAAACATTCCGGAAGAAATCAGTATGTCGGGTTTGTCTTGATTTGGCTTTGAAACTCGCTCAAATTTAAATTTAGTTGGGATTTATGTAATGACTGTTAAATATTACAAACTCGTACGTGTAATAAAACAATATGCCTCGAGAATAAGTTCTAAGCAATGTAGATAAACTGTCGATTACAAACTGTAAGTGTGATTAATCGATATGACCCGAAAATCGGTTTTTAAATCCACCGACTTTTTTTTCCCATCACTACATAAAGTATTTTTATAGCTGTCAAATCGGACTTCTTAGATTGTCGCGATTATAATAGGTACCTAGGTATTAAGGGGGAAGCTCCAGGTAGCCCGCGAAATTCAAACTTTCTTATGTTTTTTTGCAATTTGCAAATCAGTAATAAGTTGTATGTTGATTTAAAGTATCATTCGCGACCCTAACAAATATGCATTTACAGAATAATAATCATCAAAATCAGTAATACAACTCCATAAGTTTGTATAATCCTAATTGTCAAGATTTCATGAAATAGTCATTCAATAGAATTACCTGGTCTTAAAGAGTTGTATTGATGACTTTAATTGTTATAATTCTGGAAATACATACTTTTTATGGTCGCGAAACATATTTTGATCAACATACAACCTAATACTGACTTGCAAATTGCAAAAAACGTAAGAAAATTTGAATTTCCCGGGCTACCTGGCGCTTTCGCCTTAATAGCAAGCGGCTTGTTACGTTCAAAAATATAAACTACTTTTTATTAATCTCTGTTTAACGTGACCTATTGTGATTTCACAAACGTTGAACGTTTCCTCCGTCTTGCTTGCGGAATACGGAGGGATATGTTGAACTCCCCAAGTGCCGCTTACGCAGTCGCATAAGAAAACGTAAGATATGCTAATTACTAAAAATCAATTGATATTTAAATGAAAAAATGCACTTTATAGTGAGGACATTTTGGTCCTTCGGGCCAAGAATGTAAAAAAAATGATAAATTAAAAAAATAAAATAAAAGCTTCATAAAAACTTTGTCATTAAATGGTCATTCAGAATGTGTTAAAATTAAAACTGGCAGTTTTAACGACGCTCAAACAGCATAAAGTCAATCGCAATAGGTCATAAACCTTAGAAGTCGCTACGCACGTTTGTATATAGGCAACTACTTGTACCTACGCCTACGGCGATAAAAACTTCGTTCTTTTGTACTCCAGTCAATGTAGGAACATTGACTGGTAATGTAGCGCAAATGGGGTGATGACAATTTAGACCATCTAGAATTATGGAATCTTTCTCGTGGGTTAGTAACAAATAGGACAAGTCTACAAGTTTACCGCACAAATTAGCATAATTTTGATCTATTTATAGGTAGCCCAACATTGGTCAGCGCTCCAAACCTGTCCAATTTTATCAAATCGCCGCAAGCATGGCTTTTTAATGGCGTCAAATTCATAAGGAAACAAACTGACGTGGCGTTTGACTGAGAGAAGAGTTACCGTACCAATATATTAGTATCAATTAATAACGGTATAATGCCGAGATGGGTTCCGCATCTATGTCTGCGCAAGAGTTTCGTGCCGGCGCGTCGCGGCATCCTAATCATCGCGTCATCGCGTGTATTACCCCTCACTTTTACAAGGTTAGCGCTGTGGGCACATTAGGAAACTCCATTGATTACTAATAGCTGTTGATGACGAAGGCGACGCGTCGTCTGATGCGTTTAAGAAAATTATAGGTTGAAAAGCAACTTCGTGTTGGACAATCTTTGTCTGTCTGACAAACAATTTGGCATATGAAACTTAAAATCTTGATTGCAAAATTCCAGGACGTACGAGTGAAGTTAAATAAAAGCTTTTAAAATGGTGTGAAACTTGTATGATGTAAAATGTTTAAGGTAACAGAGATTCAAGTAACACTGGCAGTTGTCCTACAGTCAGGAACATCTAGTGAACGCTTAACCCAAATCGTTGTTAACACCTTGGCAGACGTAATATAAACTTCGCAAAGCAAACCTCCATTCATCACAAACTTTATACACAATATTTCATAAATATTTAGGTCAAACATTTATGATAAAGGGGAACAAAAGTATTTGTTTAAATATTATTGTAACATTTGTAACGCTTCGGTCCACGTGATGTTTGCAAATCAAAATTATGTGATACATCTCTAAACGTCAATTTGTACTGTTGTAAACCGAGATTAAATAACACGCCGATTTAATAAATCGTACAATGGTTCACCGTGGTGTAACTAATATGTGTAACAAAATTTTATCGCACTTTCTACGTCATAACTGTGGTGTTAAATTACCAACGCTTATACACGTTCAGAGTATTTATTGCTTTGGTATATTCCCCTAAGGAGTAATTAATTAATAATCTTAAGCTGTACATTCTACATTGTTATTTAATTTTCTTTTTTTGTTTTACATTACTTTTACTGGATGGTGGAGACATGAATGTTTCAAAACGATTTACAATCTCGGAGAGAATGTCATATCACTCCATCATACGCACGCACTATTATCGTTTTTAGGGTTCCGTACCTCACAAGGAAAAACGGAACTCTATAGGATCACTCGTGTGTCTGTCTGTCCGTCTGTCACAGCCAATTTGCCCCGAATCTAACGGACCGATTAAGTTGAAATTTGGTACAAATATGAATTTCTGTGGCCCAAACACGGACATGTAACGTACATAAATAAATGAATTTTGAATATAGTAACCCCACTTTTGGGGAGCAACAAGAAAATTTAAGAAAAAAGTTTTGCAAACTGTTACGTGTGACATCAAACGAAAGGGCTTATTGTGAGAGTTTCAAATAGATCTACACTAATATTATAAAGCTGAAGAGTTTATTTGTTTCTTTGATTGAACGCGCTAATCTCAGGAACTTCTGGTTTGAATTGAAAAATTATTTTTGAATAGCCCATTTATCGAAGAAGGCTATAGGCTATATTACATCACGCTACGACCAATAGGAGCGGAGCATCAATGAAAAATATTGTAAAAAAGGGGAAAAATTATTCCTTTTGTAAGCTTCCGTTGCGTGCGCTGCGTAAACGGTTAAAGTTACGCAACAATCATGTATGACAGAATTGTTCCCCTTAAAAAGTTCTAAAAAAAAGTCCCCGATTGCATATATGTCTATCTTTTAAGGTTGGCTCACTATAAGTTTTTTATTGGTAATAAAATTTGTGATAAAATAATGCATTATTTGCAAAGGTGTTTTCATGAACATGGTATTAATCCTTATCCAAATAAATAGTTTCATAATCAAGGTTGATTAAGCACATGTAGGTAAATTCTTTTTTTAAATATTCGAATCGGACCTTTCGTTTAGAAATTACGACGGGTATAAAAATGCTTAAAGTAAGAAAAATGCGTTTAGTCTATTAGTTACCCACACATTTTATTTTTTATTGATTGTTTGAACCATGAACGCGCTAATCTCTGACACTACCAGTCGGATTTGAAAAAAATCTTTTTTCATTTCATAGCCCAATTCTTGATGAAGGCTATAGGTTATTTAACATTACGCTAGGACCCTTAGAAGCCGAGCAAAAAGAAAAAAGTAAGAAAGAGTGCTAAGCGAAAACGAAGTAACAGCGCGAGCAGGCGATGCGATGCGACGGGGTAGGTCGGGATAACAAGAAATTTCACGCGGACGAAGTCGCGGATAAAAGCTAGTTTTTTATAATTTTAAAATAAATAGTTTTAAAGTTATTCAAGAAAATTGATGAAAATTGACCATTCTTCGCACCTCATCTCAGAAACTGCCGAGCCTAAAATTTAGAAAAATATACCAAGAATAGTTCTATACTTATAAATATATTACAAGTCTTAAAATAACATGATAAATCAATATTGAGCGTACAAACTTACATTTACAGTTAGAATGTATGTGAACATGTTTTTCAACTACAATATTAAGTTTGTTCTTGGGATAAATTCATCCTAACTACGGAACCCTTTATTGTGCGTGGTCACAAGCACTTGGCCAATTTTTTTTTAATGTAAAAGCGAAAACGTATATACATCGTCGGTAAACGGTGTTTGTAGCTTACAATAACTTACAGTGTGTAAACTTCTATACGCCTCCTATCTCTTGTCTTTTCGCTTTTCAAATAGCACTGTTAATTTGTGAGGTCGACCATAGAGCCGGCTATTAACAAAAGCCGGTGAAAAGGAAGTCAGAATGTTACACTAGTCAAATTGTCGGAGAAACAATATAAACGTGGGTCAAGGAATTCCTTTGATGTTGAGTACTTCGCTTCGCTATGAGCAGAGATACATTTACCTCCTTACTAATAAACGTTGTATAGCGTCTGTATAGTTACACAACACTTTGTCTTCTTCTTTCGAAAGTCAAATTACTGACGGCTGAAAGAGAGAAATCTGTGTGTAACTATTCACTGCTATAATATGTTTATTAGTAAGGAGGTTACATTACCTATAACCTCTAACTGGTAGTCATTTTTACCGCAGGGTATTATTGTATTAAGGGAGTATTTTATACAGTATGATGAAATTATAAAGCAAGACTGGTAAAATCACCGATGGCCACAGCTAAAAAAAATTATATCAATGTACCTATGCAGTGATAGAATCATGAACATAAAAAAATAATTTACTAAGATATGGTGGGAAATCTTATCAGTTAAGTACTAATTGAATTCTGAAAAGTACAAAAAGTAGTTATGTGGTACTCCCACCAGTCGCCAGTTTAAGAAATATGTGTCGTGTAATCAGGGACATAAGGATGTAAGTTGCACATTCGAACTCTATAAATGACTAAAAATACGTTTTGACGTAGCTATTGACGTTTGTAATATTTTTGGATAATATTTTCCTTTTCAACTCAATAAAGTGGGAAAAGGTTTATATCATCATCTGCCCAGCCTTTTCCCAGCCCTGGTCCAGGCCATGGTACGGAGCGAGAGTGCATGGGAAGCCATTACCTCCTTCTGCGAAGCAGTAATGCTCGTGAAGGAGGAGGCGGGACGCGTGAGGGAGAGGCAAGCTTTGCACCCTCACGCCCCTAGTCGCCGCAGGAGACGCCCTGGGCGTCGGGAATTGGCAGCCGATTCCCGGCCACCGTAGGCGCGGGCTTGCGGACGGCGAGCAATGGGTAGCTCGCCGTCTGGTAAGGACCAGGCCCGAGTCGACGGCGCGTCGTGTTCCACGCGCGCCTCAAAGAGATGTCAGCACTATTGACGGGGTCCGCTAGGGCCGATGCCAGCTAGGGTTGCGGGATGTTCGAAAGAGTTACCGTGGCCCCGGCACAGGCAACAGAAGGAACACGGGTGGGTTTTAGTCAGTAAAAGTCTGACACGCCCTCCCGCTCCGCCCAGAGCGGGAGAAGTCATTTGATGATTTCCCATCCACAAAAAAAAAAAAAAAAAAAGCCTTTTCCCAACTATTTTGGGGTCGGCTTCCTGTCTAACCGGATGCATCTGAATACCAGTATTTTACATGAAGCGACTGCTTATCTCACCTCCGAAAAAGTTCATAGCTTCAGGAAATTACGAAACATATTTTGAAAACCTGCACAGAAAGTCCCTACTCTGTTGTCAAATTACCTACATGTCAAGTAATTTATTTAACTAAGTTTTGACAGCAGAGGGGCAATTCTCGTAATTTTAAGAACATTCACAGTCTGATCTCAGTCTCAATATGTCAAAAATAATAATTTCCCTACATTTTTGACATTTGATTGTCGCTGAGATGAGTTTGCGACTACATTTTGAACGTTTTTATTTACGGGAATTGGGCATCAGTTCACTGATAAGCTCCTTAGTAAGGCTACGAAAACCGTGTGTAAATACATATTGCTTACACCTCATTATGAGGGTGGTGCATATATTATGTATGGGCGCCAGTGTTGCACAAATATCGATGGTTCAGCGATAAGCTATCGATGCTATTACTAATTCAATCACTAAAACAAAACAGGACTTAAAAAATACTTACTTTTCAAATCTGACGTCTGTCAAAGACCTGTTTATTGAGATCATGTCACTGGCCAGCAAGTTGAACTGATTCTCCTGGAACTTGTCCAACATCAGCTTTTCTTGTTCTATCGGTATGTTGACCGGCTTACCTGGAATAATGTCACATTTTAATACAGAATTTCATAACTCTTAATTACTGGTGAACAAAATTTATTCATATAGTATTTTAAACGTGGTTAACACACGAAATATTGTTAGGTCAGTATTAAAAACATGTAATGTTATAAATAGTGTATAATAATACTCTTATATCTACTAGAATAAAATCTTAGAGGTCAAAAAGCCTCTATGTAGATTGGTTTCACGAAAATTAACAACCGAACAGGTAAACAACCAATTTTTTAATTTTTGTCTATTAGACCTTTTGTCTATCAGTAACCTCATAACCTGGGAAAGGCTAAATGGATTTAACCCTTTGAGCTCAAGTTAACGGGGTCAAGTTTGTATATTATATTCAATGAATATGTCGATCGTATGTGTCTTAGATATTCCGCATTTGTAGATGCGTCCAACGCTAATAATTAACATCAATAATATGCTTTCTCTTTTCTCTGACGCAAACTTTTCTAAAACACACATATTTAAGTATATCTCAGTGAATTGTCTATAGCAGACAGGTAGTGGTATAGACGCGTGACGCCGGATCGGCATTATTTACTTTTTTGCTACCAGCTGTTTATGTACTTTTATTGATATAAATAGAGCAAGAAATACGAGTAAATTACTATAAATATGTGTGGTTTAAATAAAATACACCTAAACAAACAACATAACGCCACTAACAGATCTATTAATATTATTATTTTGTCCGATTAGCATAGTTACTAAAATCGCCCATTGAAGAAATTAAGTTATTTAAGGTAAATATGAGCTTTTATTTCAAGGGTAGCTCCAAATATAAATGAAATACTAATTTATATTTCAAAATAAATATTAAAACGTGTCTTACGAGTATTGAACACAAGCCAAGTACAAGCTCAGCATGCGAACAAGTTTCGGCAACATGAAAAACAAAACAAACAATAGGAATGTATTTTTTGTCTTTTTATACAGCCAGGCAGTCCTTATCTGTTAGACATACATATCTGTGCTGTGAATAGAAAGTTATAGTCGCATACAAATAGCGTATCATCAAAAATGCCATTACTAACAGACATGACTTAAGGAAGTAAAATAAGAAATTTAGAAATGTTAATTATCTTGAATTTTTAACTTAATCTGGTTGTTCAGTAGACTGGAGGTGTCTCCTCACTGATCGCCGAAGATATAAGTTTAAGCCGTTCAAAAAAATACCTTGTCTATGTCGTGGCCAGATCTTAGAATTAGTCATTTCATGAAGTGATCGACCATTTCATGAAATTGTTGTATTTCATGAAATAGAACATCAACCGCTGGCCACATCATGATGTGGTCTGGCCAGATCATTGAATACTCAACGTTTGAAGACATGAACAGATAAACGCATGACTACTTCATGATGTGGCCAAACGTTAGTGGCTACATCGTAAAATAGTTAGATTATCCACTGGTAGAGGCGTTGATGTTGCTTTGTTTTTGTTATGCATCTATTCCTATTCGAATAATTCCTAAGTAACTGGATGTAGTGCTCGCCGGCCCCTGCCGCGGCACCGCTCGCTTCGCTCGCTCGGCTCGCACGCGATTGGTCACAGTTCTAACCTAACCTAACCCATTTGGTCGGGTTGCCACTAGCGGCGTGAAATGCAACTACTTTGCTATATGCCCAGTGGTCAGCTGGGAATATCGATAAGTAAATAGGTTGCTTTCGTCACGATGTGGACAATTCTATGGTCGGACCGCGACAGATACCCCTACATTAATGATATGGCCAAACGTCGACTGACATATCCTTAAACGTTGACGTTTAAACGATATGGCCAATTTTAGTTGGCCATTTCATGAAATACAACAACCATCTCATGAAATGACCGAACATTTCATGAAATGATCAATTCTATGATCTGGCCACGACATCTACATGATCCCTAACTTATTAACATAGTAATTATTATGTGATTTGTCAGCTGTCATTAGATTTGCTTCCTTATATCAGAAAACATCTTGAGGGATAATTTTTATGGCTCAAGTTTATTGCACCTTTCTTCTATAAAATTATAGTAACAATAAGTTATTATTGAAATTGTGCACATTACAATACAATCAAATGGTATCTTTGCTTTAAGGAAAGTGTTTACTAACTTATTATTCTAACCATATTATTCGTAAAACACTCAAATGCTTAAAAAACCTATTTTGGTTAAAAAAGTGTTTTGTCAAATTCATTCGAATTATGATTTGAATTTGAAAGAGGAAGACGAAATACTTTAAATCTAAAATGGGTTTGTAAGTAATACCTACGTTTTACTTTTTTTAATAAATAAAACGGTTAGACTATAATTTTTATAGTAGCTTATAATTATACATATATAGACTAGCTGAGTCATTATGTAGCAGATGTTTTCTTTTCCATACAATAAAGGGCATTCCTTTATTACTCAATTCGAATAAATTACCATTTCATACATAACTGTTTTTATTTATGGCGATATTCATAACTGTTTATTTTATTAGGTTGGTAACACAACCTACCTTGAACTTTGCAAATAAGTCTATTATTACAAAGTACAAGACGTTTTTTTTTCTATGTTAGCCTGTATTGTCGCACTTCTCAGCAAACGCCATCCACTTCTTTAATTTTTTTTTCGTTCAAATGTTCGTAATGATTTAAATAATCACAACTCCTGGCTAAAATATCGTTAATTTATCTAATACGCAATCATGTAGACCATAATTTTTAAGTGTATTTTTATCTATTCCTTTTTTATCAAAAAGTAATATATATCACAACTTGTAAAATATTTTTGATAATGATATAGAAATTAAATAAAGTTTGAAATTAATTTCAAGATATTGAGCACTTTTGGTTCTGAAATGTATCCCCATTAGTACACTAGTAATAATAATATGTACCTTATTTATAGAAATACTATATTATACTTCTACTCACAAGTAAAATAATGCAATAAGTGAAGTTTGATATGCAAAATTTGTTCAAAAATGTGTGTACATAGAGAAAAAAAAGCGTTTTATAAGACTTGTAGCCTAGCTGACTCTTTATCACAGTTATGTAATATAGAACACAAGAAGTGTTTGTTGCTCCACTTTTTGAAAACTTAATCACTAGAGAGTGGTGATGGGAGTGTTTCTAGGCCTGTGATTTTTTTTACCTTTGGCCTTCAAACGGGGCTGATTCTGTGCATGAATTGAATAAAAGCGTTAGTTCTTTTTAATTCCAATAATTTAAAAAATTACCTACCCATTTCTCCAGCTAATGAATCCCCTTGTGGTTTGACGAAGGCTGCTTTCTCCCACCTCTTGAGCCTCGATCTTGGATATGGTGACAGTAGGATACCATCTTCTCCTATATCCTGTTCAACATCATTTACTTCTAAGTTAGTATCATCATCATCGATCTGATTTCCTTGTTGTGCTGCTGCTATGGCTGCCTTTTTGCCTCTGTACTCTTCTTTAGTCTGTTGGGAATAAACAAGAACTTTTTTTTCTACTCTATGTTGTGGAAGAAAGTTTTAAGTCATCGTCATCATCATTATGTGCACTATTGGAAAGGGCCTTCTCAAACTTGAGTTTTAGGTCTCAGATATTCAATTAATTAATGCTTTGTTAAAGTATTGACCGTTTCAATTCTTTTTTTTTTCACGTGAACCAACATACTGACCAACGGATCGAAGTAAAATTCCTGACTTGCTAGACATATACTTAACTAAAAACATAGGTCGAAACTACATGACTACTGAAACGTGCACGGATCTACTCTCTGACCGTAGTCAATAAATTAATGAATAATAAATGAATGAGATGGTATAGTAGATAAGACTGGCGTATGCCTGTATCTCATCAGTGCAATCCGCAGAACGACTATATAACAAAAATACTAACTGGGACATGTATTTAAGAATGTATATACATAATCACGATGGGAATTAAGATCATAAACCCATTAAAAACAGTAGAAGATAAAGAAGAAGCTATTGAGAACCTCAATAAAATCATACATGAAGCAGCCACTATCTCCACAAAAGTGCGAAAAAATTACCCCTAACGCTTGAATATCCGAAAACAATCAAAGACAAAATATTAGAAGGTCGTAATCTAAGAAAGGTATGGCACGAATCTAGATATCCTGCAGATAAAACAGCGTTCAACAGATCTTCGAATGAACTAAAAGATCTCAATAAAAGTTTTACCAACAATAACCTCCATACTTTCTTCCTAATTTGACCAAAAGTTTAGAGACAAACTACTCACTATGGAAGGCAACACAGAAATTAAAACGTTCTAATTATCAGATCCCTCCCATCGGACAAAATAACGGGAATTGGGCCAGGTCAGACACGGAGAAGGCTGCAATCTTTGCTGAACACCTTAGCAGTATGTTTTAACCATTTCCTGAATTGAGACCAGAACATGACGCCGAAATAAAAAGTTATCTGGAAATTGCACAGCAAATGTGTCTCCCATTAAAATACACGAGCCCTACCGAAGCAGCTGGTAAAATAAAACACCTCAAGGATGGCAAAGAAAGAAAAAGAAAAAAAAAGAAAGAAAATACGTTTATTCACCAAAGCACCGGGATACGACCAAATCGACAGCGTTCTCGACTTAGCCACTTCCCAAAACAATGGAAGATAGCCCAGGGAAAAATGTTACCTAAATCCGGTAAAAACCACCCAATGAAGTAGCGTCGTACCGACCTATAAGTCTTCTGCCCATTACAGGGAAACTCCACGAGAAAATCTTACTGAAAAGGGTGAAGGTACACGTAACTGACATCACGCTACTTGTAAATCACCAATTTGGCTTCCGGGAGAACCATGGAACGATCGAGCAAGTTCACCGCATCGTAGACGTTATAAGCAGATCGCTAAAAGAAAAAACTTGTTCAGCAATCTTTTTGGATATTAGCCAGGCTTTTGACAAAGTGTGGCACGAGAGCCTATTATACAAAGTCAAAAAGATGCTACCACACTCGATTTACCACATAATAAAGTCTCATCTCAGCAAGCGATGCTTTGAAGTAAAGTTTCATGATGAACTTTCAGACTTGCATGAGATCAAATCAGGAGTACTACAGGGAAGTATACCGGAATCGGTTCTCTACACCATATACAGGTTGGATTTTTGAGATGGGGCAGTAAGGGCAGGTGCCTTAATCGTCGTAGCTACAGGAAAACGGTCTTAGGAGACTGTACTTATTTTTTGGGAAATTTTGATCCCCATTCACAGATTTTGAAAAAAAAATACAGTCAGCAAGAAAATGGGCCATTATGACAAAAACTTTTTGATGCCTATCCTATGACTTTTTGATCCGTCAAAGACAATCCGTCAAAGACAATTTGATCCGTCAAAGACCGACTCCGGGGCCGGAGTCGGAGTTTTCTCACACAACCTTAACATAAAATATTCAGTCTACCAGGCGGAATGTGTGGGCATTATACAAGCGGCCTACACCTACGCCATAGAAGCCAGGAGAGTAACGGATGCCCACATACGCATTCTCTCTGACAGCGCCTCAGTTCTCCAATCCTTAGGGAAAAAATATATTACATCGAAACTAACACTAGAATGTCACAATGCACTCGAACGTCCTTTTTTTTGAGATAGGTTTGCTCTTGACTCTAGTCTAGGTCAGAGACAAAGTCGACGATGGAGCGAGCTTACTCAGAAGAAGCCTGTTAACTCTCACTTTGAAGAGATCGGGGTTGTATGCGTTCGGAAACACAGACGCAGGTCTAACGGTATCAAATCGCAATACAGTGACACTGCAATGGATAAAAGGACACAGCGGATCATTAGGCAACGACGCAGCTGACGAATTAGCTAGGAGAGCATCCGGCACGTCAGTCTGTGGGCCCGAACCTATTGTACCCATTCCATTCAACCAACAACGCAGGTGGCTACAAGAGTTCACCCACACACAAGCGGAGAAATGGTGGACCTCGGCACCGGGCTGCAGCAGGCCAGGGAAGCTATGCCATCATTAGATGGCAGACTGACCGGCCGCTTATTACGCCTGGACAGGAACGGCCTGCGCCTGGTGGCGGGGACCATCACGGGACACTGCTCGCTAAACAAACACTTCCACACAATAGGCATAACGGACAGTCCTCTGTGCAGGGCATGCATGGAGGCTGAGGAAACCGTTGCGCATGTGCTCTTTGAATGCACAGGCGTCACCCAGATTAGAACAGAAACCCTCGGGTCACCCAGATCTTTCAAAGACGTTCTAGACAGACTAGAAAACATAATCAACTTCTGGAGGGAGGTGGGCTGGTTGGAATAAATACAATGGTTCACATGTAGGATTAAGCGCAGAAACCAAGTCCCGTAACATAGAACATAGACTACTGTTGCTACGGTTGCGGTTGGTTGTTTAATTTTTTTTTTTAAATATTGCAGTATTGCACTGACATAGGAGCCTTTTTGGGCTCATAATCATACATAATCAGCCTATAATGTGTTCCCACTGCTGGGACACAGGCCTCCTCTCTGTGAGAGGGAGTGGGCCATGATCCACCACGCGGGCCGAGTGCGGGTTGGTAGATGTCACATGTCTTCGAATTTTCGGTTCTAAGACATGCCTGTATTCCTTCATCGTTTAGAGAGCAGTGATGATGAAATAAAATACAAAAAATTAAGCGCCTGCTTGGGTTCGAACCCACGAACCGACAATAACACGTAAGTCGGAGCCGATACCACTGGGCCACCACTGCTCTCTCTTTTTGGCCTCGCACAGGTCTTTATTATTGATTTTTTTTTGTTTTGTGTTAGAAAAAATTTGTTAATTTTTAATGCTCCTTATTTTTTACTTTTTGTAATTCCTGTGCGTGTCCCAAATAAAATATTTTTCTTCCTACCTTTCTTTCAACATATGCAAAAAATACAGCTTTACTATCTAAACACATGAATACAGCAACCGCATCAGAACACCTACAACACCACATTGACAAAATTGAAGAATGTCTTAAAATCTGGCAAATCCAAGCCAATCAAAGTAAATCAACACATGTGACCTTTACTCTCAGGAGAGACACATGTCCGCCGGTTATACTTAACAATAAAGAAATCCCACAAGATGACAATGCAAAATACTTGGGCATGCACTTAGATCGCAGACTGACATAACAAAAACACATATGGACAAAGCGGAAGTAACTAGATTTAAAACTACGCAGAATGTACTGGTTAATCGGACGTCACTCACAAATGAATACACAAAGCAAGTTGACAGTCTATAAAGCCATCTTGAAACCAATATGGACCTATAGCATACAGATTTGGGGCATGACCAGCAACAGTAACATAGAGATACTGGAAAGATTCCAAACAAAAACACTGAGGACCATCTTTAACATCCCTTAATACATCAGTAATAAGAACATATATATCTTGACTTAAAAGTATCAACTGTCAAACAGGAGATAGTGAAATATAGCATCAACTACCAGAAAAGACTCTCAAATCACAAAAATGAGCTTGCCCTCAGAGTGAGTGGAGATCAAAGCCTTCAACATAGAAGATTAAAGAGACCTAGTGTCTCAACCCTACAAAATAGACTCATCAGGATGGAATGAGACACCTACCTGAGTAATGTCTCACCAAGCTAAAAAGCAGAGAACCAGATGCAAGTATCAGACAGAGCAGTGACTTATTGTTGTGTCCATCAGATTAATGCAGATTGGTACAGAACGAGAGGAAAAAGAAAGTCATTTTTACTTCTTTTAAACCAGGTGCCACTAAAAGGCATATTTATAAAAACACTCTCATTAGTTCAGGGAGACATTAAAGCATTTAAATAAAATGAAAGTGTTGTCTAAGCATTCTAAACATATTATGATTTTTATGATTCATAGATAAATAATGATTGTGTAGACACAAGAGGCATGTTTCTAAATAAACTAGCTTCCGTCGCGGCATCAGCCGCATTGTATGTCGATAAAAAGTAGCTCAAGTTCTTCCCCAGGGTTCAAAGTATCCCCATACCAAATTTCATCAAAATCGGTTCTGCCGTTTAGCCATGAAAGCAAACAAACAAATAAACTCCCATTCACATTTATAATATTAGGATTCCTCATTCAAGATGTTCTTTAAGTATACCTATAGTAAGTAGGCTAAATTATAATCTTAAGGCTTTAGAATTTCTAAAGTACTCTACATTATTACATATTATTTCAATGATGATAAATTATCAAAATATGTAAAACACAACATTTATATCATGGTATTTGTCATTTTAATAACCAAGTTTACCATGAAGATCACCCAAATGAAAGGTCATAAGTCATTGACATTCTGTGTTGAGATGATGTTCAATGCAAAATAGTACCTATACCTATTGAAATAAAGTGCTGTTTGTGCAATCATAGATAAAGTTATGGCAAAAAAATCACATGTGGGGGCATGCAACTGTCCAGGTGATTATGTCTTCTGGCTAGCAGAAGG
This sequence comes from Fissipunctia ypsillon, assembly GCA_947568875.1. NCBI lineage: Eukaryota > Metazoa > Arthropoda > Insecta > Lepidoptera > Noctuidae > Fissipunctia > Fissipunctia ypsillon. The sequence goes on along the minus strand of OX387660.1, from coordinate 14,773,619 downwards.
TGAGAATTTTCATGGGCCAGGTCATTAACTACCAACAACTTTCTTTAGAATATCACATCATAAATTATGACATTACTTATTTCTTAGCCTTGTAAAGATGAATATAATGCAAGAATCTATACAACTCAGATAAATAAAATATACCATTTTAATGTGATAAGTTTTGCCTATAATGTGATAGATTCAAGTTAACCTTTGAAGAATGAGTTCAATATAAGAAATTCTACTGAGATAACACTCACAATACAATACCCATATACACATTTTTGAATATGTTTTTGTGTTAAAATTAGGAACCATTTAGTCTCCCTTTCACTACTCACATCCTCTTGCTAAATGTTTACACTTCCAGCAAGTGTCGCCAACATAATTGTATGAAAAACGATATGCTTTTGGAATTCCAATGTGGGTACAGGTAGCAGTGACCCACATTACATTATTCGACACCTTTACAAAAAAAAAAACTCGCAAAGGAAACTAAAAGACGTGTAAACAAAAAATGTTTACAGCACTGTCACATCCAGACCTTGAACTTTAACTAATCGTACCTGAATAATATTATCACTGTCTGCTTTTTTACTGCAGTCCCAACCATCACCGAAGCAGTCGGAGTACATGGCCAGGAGCACTACGTCCACCAGCAGCCATACCAACGAAGTCAACAATATTATCCGACATGTATGTATCCGTATTTTACTCCTGAACATTTTAACTGATCAAGTCCATTCGCACTCGAGTTCACTGCCTCATGACAACACGGCCACACGAATGTCACGTTATCTTCCCGACCTGCAACACACGCGAATTTTGAGCAAACAAAGCAAAACTTAATACGAATGTTTACACGAATTATACTTTGACGCGACCTAAATTAAAATCATGATACCTGCCCTTCTAGTTAAAATTAATTACATAAATACTAAAAATCTAAGCACAATTTCACAGTAAGTAGGTTTCCGGATCTAAATAATTGTGAATACTGCAATACTTCATTAAGTTTTATCTGTATTAGTACCGATTGAAAACTATTTATTTAGATAACATCAAACTCACGAGATAAGGCAAGGGTTAAAATATCACCGTATTATTTTCTATGTAATCTAAAGTTTGTAGTGCAACGATAGTGAATGCTGGGTCGCGGTCGACATTCAACTCGTCGACGACAATCAATTCCATCGACAATCGCCAATCGCGACAAGCGACAAGCCAAAATGTATACGTCAAACTTTCTACCGTGTCAAAACTGTAGAATTTGATTGCCATACTCAAAATAATGTTTATCAGTTGTCATATTCTAGTCGATTTTTATGTATTTATGAATCGTTCGTTGCGTGGTTAAATTGTGAATTCTAGAAATGTTTTCGATGCAAAATTAAAATAAAGTATTCGGTTTCGCTTAGGTTTATCACTAGTTTTACCAGATTTTCAATTTCTCAAGATTTGATAATATGTGAGAATTATCAGTTATTCACCATACTGATAATTCTCACGTATTATATTTATAACATCACGCCTGTATTCCCCGAAGGGTTAAAATATCGTACTTTTACGATTTTTCCCCATCCCTAATCATTCGTGTCGACCATCGACAATTTTGCTTGATGTGCATGACATTGACAGGTGCCGAGTATGTGTGTGACTCATGACTGACAGTTGTGACTTGTTATCAATGATAATAACATTTTATCAATTTATTGTAACAATCTTGCTCGCAAACTCAGAAGTATTAAGATATCCACTACAAAGCTACTGTGTAAATAATTTAGCTAGTTTGTATGTCTCACTGTAGTGCGGTCTTACAACGGACTTTTTTACAATAATTAATAAAGTACTGTGATTTTTATGGATATCTGAAGAATGTGTTTGTTCCTGTACTTCGAATAGAAAAGTTGCGATCTGAACAGCAAATTGTTTTCTTAGAAAAACCCAATTAATACCGCACTGAGTTATGGTGTGACAAAATGAATTTCCTTATCAAATTTCCCCCCCATACCGAAGAGAACTGAGACCAATAAAAACAGCTGGAACGGCAACAAGTATACGTCGTGCTTCTGATTATAATTAGGCAAGTGTACTTTTGCTAATAAATACGTGTCATTTCATATTAGCCTCATTTGATTAATAATACAATTATGAACAGAAACAAGAACAATTCTAGGATGGTGCGAACTACCGAATGCGAGACCGAAACAAAGACTGCAAACACGCCATACAGACTTATTACAAATGAGGAAAAGCCGCCTGACATTAAATTTGAGAAGGAGAACTCATGGGTGGCTGGAGTACAAATGTTTGTGTCCTTCCTACTGGCTGGGTTTGGCATGGTGGCAGCCAGTCTCCTGCTGGATGTGGTGCAGCACTGGGATGTCTTCACCAAAGTATCTGAAGTGTATATCTTAGTGCCAGCCCTCCTCGGGTTAAAAGGTAATCTGGAAATGACATTAGCATCTCGACTGTCAACTCATGCCCATTTGGGACATCTGGATACTAGTTTGGGATCCCTGGTTGTGGGTAATTTGTGTTTAATACAATGTCAGGCAGTTCTGGTGGGCTTTCTGGCAGCCATGGCTGCTGTGGCCATGGGTTGGATACCTGAAGGACAATTTGACATCCATCATGCATCATTGTTGTGTGCGTCTAGTGTGTTAACAGCATCATCTGCCAGTTTTGTACTTGGTTTAATCATGATAGGAGTGATAGTTGTATCCAAGAAGATGCATATAAACCCTGACAACATAGCCACACCTATAGCAGCCAGTCTGGGAGATCTGACAACCTTGGCACTGTTATCTTGGATAGCATCACTACTGTATAAATCTATTGGCACAAGCATAATATTACCATCTATTATTATCATTATTGGCGCGCTTCTTGTTCCGGTGTGTGGCTATATTGCTTGGAGCAACAAATTTACAAGACAAGCATTGGATGAAGGATGGGTGCCAGTTGTTTCTGCCATGGTAATAAGCAGTGCTGGAGGACTTATACTGGACCACACAGTGTCAGTGTACACAGGTATTGCTGTGTACCAGCTGGTAATCAATGGCATAGGAGGCAACATGGTAGCAGTTCATGCTTCAAGGCTGTCCACTCAACTGCACACAGGCCAAAAAGAAGGTTCTGTAATGGGGAGCACCACAAAACTTCTACTCCTAATGGTGATACCAGGCCAACTAATATTTATTTACACTATAGGATACTTAAGAGCTGGCCACACATCCACAACCCCGACTTTCATACTAATTTATATGTCAGCTGCAATGTTGCAAGTATTCTTGTTGTTAACCATCAGTCACTACATGGTTGTGTGGATGTGGAGGATGGGTATGGATCCTGACAACTCAGCAATACCATATCTTACTGCACTGGGTGATTTACTGGGCACAGCACTCTTGGGTGTGGCTTTCAGCATCCTGTATGCGATAGGCGATAAAGACAGTGATTTAGGAGACTAACATAGATCTCCGTGTAATATCTACTTATGCTGCTCAAAACCATTAAGAAGCTGATGATAAAAATCTAATAATTATTTAAGACAATACTTAATAAGTAAGTGATTCTGTTCTAAATATGTAGTATTTAAGCAGTATTATTCAGTCTTGTGCCATTATTTTTTCGTTCATGTACTTGAAAAGTGGCACATACATAACTTATTGTGAATAGTTTTTGACTATCAGTAAGTTACTTGCTTCAGACTTACCTTACAAATTAATGTAAGTACTTAAAACTACCTTTATTTATGAGTTAACTAATATAATACATAAATTTGATTGTACTTACTTCATACATGTAGGTACCATATGCAAATGTACATAAATTAAGACTTAAAAAAAACATATTTACATTGGTGCTACTAATATAAAAAAAATAAAATGAGGATATTTTTATAAGTACATAAATAGAAAACATAATTTTGTGATTTTGAATAAATAAAGTTGTTGATTTTGATAAGTTTTTATATTATACCTGGCCTAAATTAGTAAACTGATGACGCCTCAAATGTCACAGTGATTGATTAGGATTGCGGGTTCGATACCCGTGCGGTATTTGAATGACCATAGTAGGATGGCGCAATTTATTGTGTAAGATATTTGTGAAGACAATGATCATGAATTTCCACTTAAATATTAATTGGTACCTATTACCTAATCCACTAGCCGTGAAACGTTTTAGAGAATGTTATTACTATTTCATGGTGACGTACCAAGCCAATATCACAGCAAGTATAGATAATGATATTATTGTTCTGCTTTTACTATCAACCATTTGCCAGAATACATAACCAATCATTAATTGTAGGTATAAATAAGGTGGTTTGTAGGTAGAAGGTGGCTGGGACAGACTGGATACAGAAGGCGGAGGACAGGGTGTTGTGGCGTAGCCTGGCCTGGGAGTGGCCTATGTCCAGCAGTGGACTGCGATAGGCTGAGATGAATTGTAGGTATGTACTTTTTTTTTCTGTTTATTTATTAGGGACTTGCAACCATTAATAGGTCATGTCAGCCCCATAGGTATGTAGGTACTTAAAATACTTGTTTGAGACCGGAAAATGCCCACTTTCCACTATGAAAGGGTAGAGTTAGCTCGAATCAGACCAAAGAGGACCACAAAGACAATTTTTATGACATTGAAATTTAAACCCTACGAATATGGTCTTAAAGTGTAAAAGAGCGTGCTTAGCTTCGCCCGTGGAGCCGTTTCATGTCTGCGCTGATGCTCGGACAACTTTGCACTTTACAGCAATGAGTATAAGTTTTATTATTAAAAGTCACCATAAAAATGCTCTTTACGTAAGAGCGATTGGTGAAGCCAAGCTGAAGCTAAAAAGAGTGGTAGAGCAAAATCATATAATCATAGATATTGGTAGAGCAGAGAAAATATTTTAGAAAAAAAAAAACAATCGATCCCATTACCCCATACATGCGGGTAATGAGAGCCGTAATAACGCTCATAATATATTTTGAAGTAATAACACAAATATCTTATTCGACTTTCAATCACAATTTAACAAATGACACTTAAAAGAAGAAGAATCTAGGTATGTAATAAGCATAAACATAATACAATAATAATAATAACCCCACCGCCATATTTCTACATTGACGTCGTGGTGGGGCTTGCGCGCTCCGAACTCTAGGTCTGTGCCGGCAGAGTTTGCTGGAACGGGTCTAGGATGGGGAGCCAGACCAAGAGAGATACAGAAACCTGCAGGGCAGCATGTGGCGAGCTGTTGGGCAGTAGCGGCCCCATGGACCCTATCTCCCGGGAGAAGACTTGTTCCTCATCTCTGGCTTGCCGTTATTGACCCGCTGGAGTGAACACTGACGAGGAACAGAGCCCCACCTCATTCTTGCCTTTATTGGCCGGCTTGAGTGGAAATTCGCAAGAGCAAACGTGCTCGGAGGAAGGAAGTATTCGAGTAAGTGCTGGTAGGGATCTTGACCATCTTCCGGGCTCTGGGATTGTCCTGATAGTCATGGAATACCTCTCCACTCCTCATAAGCACCTCAGGACATGTTGCCCCCTTGTCACTACGATACTATGTGTTAGCGATCATTTTCGGGGGCCCATTATTGAGTATGTAAGTCACCCCGTGCCGTTTTATCTGCGTAATACATAACACTGATCAGGCAGGGGATAATCTTTTCATAGTTCTTGGTAACCAAACCACTATAGCCACCCAAACCCATAGTCCAATATGTTTCGTTTCCATGTCCTACAATTGTCCTGTACCAACAGGGGGTTGTCCTTGGGTGCATTTGCATAGTGCATATAGGGATAATCGTCGGTTGTTCCCTCGTCATCATTTAAAATTGTCTAAGGGGCCTCTGCGAATTGGCTTCGGCCCCTCGTACGCCTTCCAAAGGTCCGGGACCCCAGGATCCCGAGATATATGTAAACATATAAAAATAATTATAATAACTTAATGCTTACTTACCTGCACGCTGGCAATCCGCAGTTTTTTATAAGCGTGAAGCGAAAAACACTCAAGTCCCTCGTGACTCAACGTAGGGCACTAGACCTAGACATGGGTAGCTCTAGCTCGTGAGCGAGTGATAGAAAAGAGCTAGCTCTTTTCGATTGACGTCGCTCTCGCTCACTCACATGCTCGCTAAATAGCTCACTACTCACTAGCTCAGTACTTCAGCGAGACACCGATGACCGAACGAAGGCACCGGCCGAACGGCTCATTCGGCTCGCTTCGGAATACTTCGGATCTCATCGTTCGTTCTTCCAACAATAGCTCTCCGGCACAATACGTCATTGTAAACTTATAATACGACTTAGGGCGCCTTCAAATTTGCCGCAAAGTACCGCGTGGCAGCAGCGCGGCTACAGCGCTGCTTTGTTAATCCATATAAATAAAAAACGCGCGACTGCAGCGCTACACCCGCGCTGCGGCGGCGCATCAGTTCATTGATCGACTAGTGACGCATCGTCACTTTATCGCACGTAGTTTTTGTTTAAAAAACATTAGAATGGAAGATATTGCTGATGGTTGATTTAGCCCCATAGTTGCAATAGCCTCCATTGACCTTATAAGTATCTAACATCCCAGTGGTGTCGAGAGTCGAGACTTCGAGAGCGCAGTAGCCACAGAACACTATGGTAAGCAGTGATTAAGTATAATTAAAGTAGTAGTAGTAATAGGAGGTAAGTATGGTCCCTCACATCAAGTTCCACAACCAACCAATCATAGTCGACCCCATGTAATGTTCTACCCCTTCTCTTTAACTTAGATAAATTACAAACCAACCCACTAAAAAGTGAAAAATAAAAAACTTTTTTACTAGAAAAAACAACCGACTTCCAAAAAAAACACTACAAAGTGAAAAATAACTTTAATTTCGTAAGTCGGTGGCAAAACCTAAAATACAGATCCAAAGACACCGACTTCCGAAATTATTTTTCACTTTGTAGTATTTTTTTTGGGAGTCGGTTGTATTTTTTTTCTTCAACAACCGAAGGGAATGAGTGTGGAGAAGTTTTAGGCATATAAAGTAATAGGTTTAGGAGAAAAGACAGGTGAACTGGCATCTCCAATCTCCGTTAATCTTTTTTATAATATTCTATGCAAAGAGTATAAAGTAAATAGATTCTATAGATATGGATCTGGCAGCAATGCGAAGTGCCGTAAAATTATAATTTTGCTAGAACTAGAAAGAAGGTCGAAACTCGAGTTTACTTTTGTAATATTTTACGTCTACGTGACATGGACGGGCTTGTAAGAAATATATTTAAATCATAATGTTTCGATCGATGTTTGTAAGAAATCAAATTCTGAACAATGAGCTGAAAAAAACAATACGGTTAAGCGTCAAGAGATGTTTATGCACAGAACTGACCAAAAGGAAACTTTCGCAGTAAGTATGTTCTTATATCAACGCTTACCAGCATAAATATTCTGTGTATTTAAGTCGGCATAAGATCTTCAGCAACGTACCTAAGGAATAAAATTACTGGATTATGAAAAAATATGAGATAACGTTTAAAAACATCTTTATATCATAACATCTGAAGTTTGCCAGAGATATCACCGAGATGTCTGAACCGTTCATGACTGATAAACCAACACAACACTCAGTAACTTGTACATCTCAAACAGGTGTCATTATCTGCCTAGCCTTTTCCCAACTATATTGGGGTCGGCTTCCAGTCTAACCAGATGCAGCTGAATACCAGTATTTTACATGGAGCGACTGCCTATCTGACCTCCACAACCCAGTAACTGGGTAATACGATACCCCTTGGTAAGACTGGTTGTCAGACTTTCGGGCTTCTGACGACCCGTAACGACTGTCAAAGATCCACGAATGACAGCCGGGACCAACGGCTTAACGTGCTTTCCGAGGCACGGAGGAGTCTCGGTATGTAAAGATGGTCACCCATCGACGGACCAACCCCGGCAAGCGTAGCTTAACATGATGGATCGACCCATGCGGCTGTTATTACTTAGCCACGAGCTCCCCTCTCAAACAGGTGTGAAGGTTAATATTAATTAACCACAAAATACAAGAAAATATGAATAGGGTGTGGTGTAGGTATCTATATCTAAGACAGCCTTTTTTTTTTGTGGATGGGAAATCATCAAATGACTTCTCCCGCTCTGGGCGGAGCGGGAGGGCGTGTCAGACTTTTACTGACTAAAACCCACCCGTGTTCCTTGTTGCCTGTGCCGGGGCCACGGTAACTCTTTCGAACATCCCGCAACCTCGGCTGGATATAAGACAGCCTGCGAAATAAAAATTTTCTTACGTTTTTTGCAATTTGCCAAGTCAGTATTACATACATTGTATGTGATCAAAATATGATTCGCGCCCGTAACATGTACACAGGTACTTACAGATTTATAATCATTAAAATCATCAATACTTCTGTAAATACATAATAATATCTACTCACTTTTTACGGTCGCGAATTGTTATGTAGGTACATAAAGACACAAGAAGTAGCTTTAGAACTACATGTATTTATTCCATAATTATGCAAATTTTCAGTTTTTGCTGTTCGACAAGCCGAATACAGGCAAATACTTCATTGAATGGAGGTGTATTTGAATACTCCCCGGGATGTTAAAAGCGTTTACGACGTAACTTTCAAGTCCTTGTTTTTTGAAATGAATGAACCGATTTTAATGAAACTTCATACGCATAAGCAGGACACATAGGTCTAAAAAGTTAGTTAAGAACATTTTCGAAATGTCTTATAAGTATAGAAAAAGATAATTGGAAATCTCTGTTTCTATGGAAAAAAAATCTGTCGAATTTAGCTGTAATACTATTTTTCGAAAATGTTCTTAATTAAATTTTTAGACCCATGTATCCTGCTTATGTGTATAGTTTCATTAAAATCATTCATTTCGAAAAACAAGGACTTGAAAATTTGTATGAAATGCCGTACGTCGTATATGTACTTACAGGTTATGTTTTGTGACTCATCAAGTCATCATCGAGCAAAAATTGATTGTATGCCATGGGCAAATCAATTTTCGAAAAGTGCTGGCCACCGTGTAATTTTGAAAATAATTCGTGGACTGTCAAGGGACATTGTTCTATTACCTACTAATTGTTTGATATTGGTCACAGAATAATCCGCACATAATCTGACAGAACCAACACGTTTCAGTACGGGCACATAAGTGATGCAGTCCGAATAATTAACCGGTGTAAATGTGAACACTCCTAAGTTTAGTAATCGTTCTATCTCCTATACTTAGTTTTTGAAAGCGCCCAGCTTGTCTGAAAACACTTCAGGGAGCCGTATTTGCAACTACTCAATTGCGCTTTAATTAACTGTAGTTAATTTAAATTTAAATATTGATAAAATGAAATTGCGGCCTAGCAACAACGATGGGCCGCCGTGACGTATAACAAATAAGTACATCAAAGTGTGTGTGTGCGCTGCCTGCATACTTATAATAATGTTAATGCTAAACGCACATAACATAAACACTGCATCTTGTTTCCCGTGTAACTATAAAAATCTTTTGTGAGACGTATGCAATGGTATACTCGTAAACAACTTTTTATATGTAGGTAGGTACCCTCAGATATGACTGTCGCAGCTGATACACTATCTTGAAATTCTAAATTCTGGCCATTTATTGTGACCATTTCTGTCATAAGTTCCTCCCGAGCTGAACAAATGTTATAAAGCGACTTACCATTTACCACATAGTCGTCCTTGCTCACATCCCCCGTTAACACGTAGTTAAATTTATTGCACACTCTACGCAAATGCCTTACCATGTGTTGCACAATTTACACAAGCTTATACTTTGCGAACCGACATTGAGGCGACTTATGGTTAGCACGACCGCACACCGAACACTTTTCTTCCTCGGCACTATTATCGGGTTGGCACTATTTTGTCCTTTCGTGATCTTGAACACCTGTACTTGGATCTGTAGATGTAGAAGCAGTAGTGGCAGCGCTCGCGCGCGCGCATCTTATACTCTCTGCTAGCTCCACCGCCTTCGCCAAGGTTAAGGTCTCCCAATTCCCGGGCAAACAGTTTGTGCCGTTCAGGACCCGCTACCATCCCCATCACAAATCGATCACGCAACGCTTCCTCAACATTGCTGAATCCGCAAGGCACCGTTAGTCCACGTAACCTTGCTGCCCATTGCTTATAGGTTCGCCCAGCTGCTGCTAAGCTGCGTAAAAGTTGTGCCGCTCGCTGAACCCGTAACGTTTCGGAGTGAAGTGGTTATCCCATACGTTACTAGATCCTCATTCATATATGGTACCTCTTGGACGTCTTTGGGCAGGGCTAAGTCTGCTGCCAACTTGTAGATACTATCACTGAGTGCGCCGAGTAGTATAGCTCGCTCGCCTCCTGGTTCCCGTCGCATTATTTATTTATTTATTTATTTATTTAATGCACAATGTACACAACCATAGTTACACGCTTTTTCTTTTTCCTTTTTCTCATCGATGTTGTTTGCGATGAACCACTGCGTAATACGACCTTTGTAAGTCTTCCAATCATTGACAATGATCGAAAGTTGATAAAATACCACAAATTGACTGAGCCATGTTCAATAGGATTTATTTTTCTGATTGTGGGTAAACTCGTCGCCACTGTTATGTAGGTACTTAAGGACACAAGTGGGACTACTGACAGCTAACACACACACACACACATACACTCTTTAATTCTTAGGTTAGTTGGAGCAGACCAAGGACGCAGTCCACGCACGCATACACAATGTTGACACTCACATGTACAACGTGTATCTGGATGTACGACATTAAATGAAAACGAGCACAGTCCAATCCATCGAAACAGTTTAAAACACAACGATTAGTAGTTAATGGAAAATTAAAAAATTGCAGTTTTCAAACAAAATAAATAGCAGAATCAACTGCATAAAAAGTAAACACGATTTATCTACGAAAAGTCACCGACCAACGGGGCGTGGCGGCGGCGGTGCGGAACACAGGTAGGTAGGCGCAAGCACTTTTGTCGGAGAACAATATAAACGCAGAGAATAGAATCATATGTTTTGCACAGGTTTTTGACCTTACAATGTTTACCTTATTACGGACTCGGATCTCCATCATGTTGAAAAATAAGAAAATGAAAAATAATTTCCTGTGGCTAAACTATTCATTGAATTTGATTGATTTTTTTGTATACGGGTAAAGAACATGATTCTCTTTGTGTCAATCATCCTGTTCCACCTTGTATAGGTACCTGCCTATCGAAAGTGAGCTCAAGGATCTTCGAAAAGGTTTATATGGAACTTTGGTATGTTTGCCGATGAGAATCCCATCAGGTATCTACACTACACGGCTTCTCTATTTATAACTGACTAGACAGACTCAAATTAAATTAGCTAGCGAAACTCCGCAGACGTGATGGGATGGGTGATATCTAAACACGATAAAACAAACAAAAAACAGATTTCTCAACTCATAATAATTCTAGTAACAAGACTACCAGACCAGCGGTCGTTGACCCCAAATAAAAAATCATCAAATCTTATCTTTATTATTTCTATTTTGCCGTGTTTAGATATCGATACCCAGCACGACTGCGGAGTTTCACTAGCCAATTTAGTTTGACCCTGTATAGCTTCTGCCGACGACCGCCACTTCATCCGCGTGAAATTTCTTGTTTCCCCGACGTACTCCGTCGCATCGCATCACCTCACGCCTGCTGTCCGACCTATTCGTTTTCGCTTAGCGTTCTTTCTGACTTTTAATTTCTTTTGCTCGGCTGCTAAGGGTCCTAGCGTGATGGTAAATAGCGTATAGCCTTCCAGAGATATACCTCTTCGAGAGGTATATCCCATCTGGTAGAATCTAACTTTTTTTTTTATTTGAGTTAGGTTTGCTCTTGACTCTTAGTCTAGGTCAGAGATGACAGAGACAAAGTCGACGATGAGCGAGCTTACCCAGAAGAAGCCTGTTCACTCTCACTTTGAAGAGATCGGGGTTGTATGCGTTCGGAAACACAGACGCAGGCAGAGAGTTCCACTCCTTTGCTGTGCGCATCACAAAAGTTAGGGGTAGGTGACATTAGCGGAGCAGCCAGGATTCTTTTCAGTAGTGATGTGGTGGCACCGTGTTCTCCAGAAACGCTCGCAGCTCTGGAGAGCAAACACCCTGCCCCAGCGGATGGCCTTTCTTTTCCCGACCTCCTGATCCGGATAATCACTCTCTCGCCATTACAGGTCGAGAGTTGGTCACAGCCGTTTGCTCCTTCCAGAGCGGCTCCGCTGGCGGCCTCGACGGCCTGAGTCCTCAGCACCTTAAGGACCTTATCAGTCCAGGCGCCGGGGCAGCTGGTGTGTTACTCTTGAAGGAGCTTACGGCTCTGATCAACCTTATGCTCTCTGGCAAGATGAACGAGGCCGTCATCGACGTTCTGTACGGGGCGAATCTATGCGCCCTGTGTAAGAAGGATGGTGGCATTCGTCCCATTGCCGTGGGAACTACTTACCGACGTATAGCAGCCAAGATTTGCTGTAAATTTTACGGTGAGGTGGTTTCGGAACAATTTCAGCCCCTGCAGCTAGAGTACGGCTCCAAAGGGGGCTGTGAGGCTGCCGTACACGCCCTGTCGACTTACCTAAATTCTGGCAAAGGAGAGGTCATCCTGAAGGTTGACTTATGTTGACTTGTTATAGACCAATATCTCTAATACCTATCTTGTCAAAAGTTTTTGAAAAAGTCATCTATAACAATTTATATAACTATTTGGAAAAAAATAATATCTTTGCGGAAGAACAAATGGGTTTCAGGAAAAATAAATCTATTAATAACGCATTTTACACTTTCCTCAAAACAGTACTAAAAGGCATGGATAGTAAAAAATGTGTCTCAGCACTTTATATGGATATGACGAAGGCCTTCGACTGCGTCAATCATGAAGTATTATTAAATAAATTAGAAGCATATGGGATAAGGGGGAAAGCTAGAGAGCTCATTGAATCATATTTAGGTAACAGAGAACAACAAACGGAAATATCTAGCATTTCACATATCACAAAAGTCGAAAAGAAGCACTGGTCAAAACCAATAAAAGTCTGCAAAGGTGTACCACAAGGGAGTATTTTAGGTCCTTTGCTCTTTATTATTTATATTAACGACCTCCCCAAAGCCATCAAAGCCTCCATGGTTCTGTATGCTGACGATAGTACTGCGATAGTTGTATCTGAAGACCCTACGACACATGAACATGAATTGAACTGTACGCTATCATCTGTAGTTAACTGGCTAAATTTAAATGAACTTAAAATAAACCTAACTAAAACATTTATAATGACATTCAAAAATAAAAATTCAAAATTAGGTACATTCAATATAAATTATGAGCAAATAAACATAGAAAAAGTAAACACTGCAAAATTTCTTGGACTACACATAGATTCAGACATGGCATGGAGTACACATGTTGAACAAGTGTGTACAAGACTAAGTAGGTATTCATATGCCATCTATATGCTTCGTAAAGTGGTAAATCAAAGTGCACTTCTATCTGCTTACCACGCTTACGTTGGTTCGACACTAAGATATGGTATAATGTTTTGGGGGAATGCCACAGAGAGAGAAACTGTCTTCAAAGCGCAAAAGAAATGTATCCGGGCAATATGTGCATTAAAACCTACAGATTCTTGTAAACCACATTTTATAAATTTAAAAATATTGACATTCCCATCACTGTACATATATCTATGAATTAGCTTTAGACATTAGAAATAATATAAATAAATATGAGACGTTAAAAAGTACCAGGCTTGCCAGTACACTTCGAGCAATACGCCATAGAACGGTTATGTTTGACAAGAGTGCATTTTGTATGGGCCCTAGAATATATAATAAATTACCTAATAATGTAAAAGAAGCAACGAATTTTATATCATTTAAAAATAGATTAAAGACATTTTTGATCAATAAAGCCTATTATAAAGTTAATGATTATTTGAATGACAAATTTAATTAAATTTTTAAAAGAATTACTTATTTAATGATAATAAAATTATATAATTATTATAATAATATGTCGATAAATACTGTAATATTAATATTTGTTAAAGAGAATGATTGTTGTTGTTGATTTGCTATGTTTGAACGTAAACGAGGTAAAATAAGTATGTAAGGATCGGAGCAGGTGGCGTTCAGTGCTTCCTGCCTACCCCCCCCCCCCCCCCCCTATGGGAAGAAGGCGTGGGTTTATGTATCTATGTGTTTATTTTATTATAATAGATATTTGCACACCTATTAAGGTAGGATATGGTCTTAAGAACTTATTTTTTCTTTGTAATTATGTAACACCTCATGTACCTACCCATATTCAAGCAAATAAATGATTTGATTTGATTTGATTTGTGTGTATTCCTTATGGAATGCCTTCAATTCTGTTAATAGGGACACCTTGCTGGCAGAAACTAAAAAAGAAATGCCCCAAATTTATAGTTTCCTTTGGCAATGTTACAGGGGCACCCTTCAAAATTTATCGGGACAACCTTCTGGAATCGGCTGTTGGCTCTCAACAATGTGATCCCCTCGGGCCAGTGATTTTTAGTTTAGCCATTCACCAAATTATTCGACAGCTAAATTCCAAAAACGTTTGGTATCTTGATGATGGAACCTTGGGAGGCGATCTAGAAACTGTTTTAAATGATCTTCAATTCTTAAAAAATGAATTTCATTTCATTGGCCTTGATCTCAACCTTCGAAATGAGAACTATTTTTAGCGGACAGTACTGACAGACATCTGACACTTCCCAAATTCAACGCAATAGCCCCAGATATCAAAATTATTGAAAAAAAGCTCTCTTCGCCTCCTTGGTTCCCGAATCTTTGAAAATTGTTTTCCCGTTTTTATTGAGCAAAAAAATACAAAATTTTAATGACGTTTCGGAAAGATTGTTCCAAAATATGTATTCGGCCATAACCTTAATTCGTTACTGCTGTTTCGGCCCTAAATTGACATGTTTCCTTCGCGCTTCCCATTTATGGAAGCGCACTCACCTTTTAGACAAAATGGACCAAATTATCCGGCATACATTAACTTCGATCTTAAATGTGGCCATGGATGACCGAGCTTAGGCAGAAGCTACTCTTCCCATTCGTATGGGAGGCCTCGGTGTCCGCAAAATTTCTAGTATTAGTTTACCGGCTTTCATATCCTCGATCCACGGCACTGAGAATTTAATCAGGATAATCCTAGCCTCCACACTGGTTAATTTTGATGTGCCGTGCTTCACCGAGGCTATGGAAGCCTGGAGACTCGCTTGCCCGAATTCAGATTTACCCGACAATCCATCTTCCCAGAGACGGTGGGATGAGCCGCTTTGTAGAGTAGTACAGAATAATTTACTAAACACGTCTGCTACTACTGCGGAGCGTAAGCTTCTGCTGGCTGTGGGTAAGTGGGAGTCGGGTCTGTGGCCTCATGCACTACCGTCGTCGAACATAGGCACTTTGTTTGACGACACTACTTTCCGCCTCGCTGCTTCCCTGCGACTAGGATCCCCTTGTTGTTCTCCTCATCGCTGTCACTGTGGCGAAGTTGTCAACAGCTTAGGACACCACGGCCTGCCTTGCAGCCGAAGTGCGGGTCGCATAGCGCGGCACGCGAACATTAATGACATCATCCGACGAGCCCTTGTCACCGTCGGCGTCCCAGCTGTATTAGAACCCAATGGCTTGGCACGCGGCGATGGCAAGAGACCGGACGGCATGTCTTTATTTCCATGGAAGGTGGGTGGGCCTTTAGTGTGAGACGCACCTTGTGTCGACACTCTTGCGCCATCTCATCTTCCCGGCTTGGCGTGCTGTGCTGGCGCTGCTGCTGTGGCTGTGGAAAACCTCAAGCGGCGAAAGTATAAAAACCTTATTGGTAATTATATTTTCAAGCCGTTTGGGGTTGAAACCCTCGGGCCGTGGGGTCCGAGCGCTCATGGTTTGTTTAACGAAATCTCCAAACGGCTAGTTGACACTTCCCGCGACCCAAGGGCCGACTTTTACCTTGGCCAGAGGCCAACAACGCCATACAACGTGGCAATGCCGCCAGTCTCTTGGGTACATTACCAGTCGACAGCGATGCGGAGGAATTTTTCAACGCCATATTTTAGTTTGTGAATAGTTTTAGTCAAGTTAGGATATAATTTTGTTATTTTATTAATTAATTAGGTGTAAGTTGTTGTATGTGTGTTTTTAAAATGTTAATATTTTTTAAATGCTTGTTACCTCAGTACTCCGTCATTTAAAAACCGATAGCCTTCCTGAACAATTGGACTATCAAATTCAAAAAGAATTAGATTTGACTGGTAGTTCCAGAGGTTAGCGCGTTCAAACAAACAAACAAAAACCAAACTTTTCAGCTTTATTATTAGTACAGACAGATATATTAGTACTGTTATCATTTCTGTTGGTTCGTTTGCTAAGATCCATAATAAATATTAAAATTCTTATAATTCTATGGTAGGATCACATAAATTCTGGCCTATTTATTTTTTATGTCTTTAATCTTTTCAGAGTATTAAATACTCAAAACAAAAGAATTTTTGCCAAGCCACAATGGATCGTACAGATGAGAAATTATGCAGACCTGCCAAAACACACAAAGGTGAACTTGCCGGCATTGTCACCAACTATGGAGAAAGGTAGCATTATGAGCTGGACGAAGAAAGAGGGTGATAAACTGAGTGAAGGTAGGTATAGGTTTTCTGTTTTAAATGAAGACGAAAAGGAGGAAATTTTTGGTATATAAGGTAGGGGAAAAAGTTTCTTCGCATTTTTTAAGAAAATTCAAAACATTTTTTTAATATAGTTTATTCACATTTAATTAAAGTATGTAGGTACCATTTTGTTCGATAACTTTTTGCCATCTTGTAGGTAGGGACATGATCCCATTGCTATAGAAATTTTGGGACTTATGATCAAAAAACCGCGACAAGTGGTTTTGGCAGTCCTCTCGTGATGTTAACCTGACACTGCCTAAATAATTCTGAAGAGACCGAAACAGGTGGAAATCTGAAGGTGCAAGGTCAGGACTATACGGCGGATGCATTAACACCTCCCAGCCAAACTCTCTTAATTTTTGCTGAGTGGCTAAAGATGTGTGAGGTCTAGCGTTATCATGATGAAAAACCACACCCCTTCTGTTGATTAATTCCGGCCGCTTTCTCTCAACTTCTTGCTTTAATCTCATCAGTTGTTCGCAGTAGAGTTCAGAATCCATGGTCCTGCCTGGTGGTAACAGCTCATAATGAATAATGCCCTTCCAATCCCACCACACACACAGCATCACCTTGTTGCGAGTTAACCCGGGTTTCGCCACAGTCTGTGAAGCCTGACCGGCCTTTGACCACGACCTTTTTCGCACGTTCTTGTCGTACGTGATCCACTTTTCATCACCAGTTATCAGCTTCTTTAAAAATGGTTCGGTTTCATTACGTCGTAATAAATAATCACAAATGAGTACACGGTTCATTAGGTTTCTTTCAGTGAGCTCATGAGGTAGCCAAATATCGAGCTTTTTTGTGTACCCAGTTTTTTTCAAATGCGCCAAAACTGTTTTGTGGTCAATTCCCAGTTCTTCAGCTACGTCGTAACTACTGATATGTCGATCTTGCTCCACTTTTTCAAAAATGGCATCCATTTTATCCGTAATAGGGCGACCAGAGCGACGTGCATCTTTGACATCAAAATTTCCGGATTGAAAACGCTTAAACCAAATTTGTGATACTCTCACAGACACTGCACCAGGTCCATAAACATGGGCACGCCACAATTGTGGCGATAAGTCCCCTCTTTGAGGAGTGGCTGGAGAGGCGCCACGGCGTCCTCACCTTCCGCCTGACGCAGGTCCTCACCGGACACGGGTGCTTCGGGAGGTACCTGTTCCGGATAAGGCGGGAGGAAACGCCCGGGTGTCACCACTGTGTGGATCGCCCGGAGGACACATACGGTTCTTCTAAACACGTGTTCAATTTAGGGGGTTATTGTAAACTCACCACAACGAAAATTCGCCACATTTAAAAATATTGGTTAACTTGCCACAGTGACAAAATAATTCACAACAGGGATAGTAAACTCGTCACAGGTACGTCAAACTTGTTTTGAATGTACCGACAGCAAAACGAGATTTCTTTTTATTCATAATAATCAGTATTATATACATTAATTTTTCGATAGGTTAGGTTAGGTTAGAACTGTCTACTACGCGCGAGCCGAGCGAGCGAAGCGAGCGGTGCCGCGGCAGCGGCCGGCGAGCGCTGCCTCGAAATTGGTCGCGAAATTTTTCTAAGTATTTTTTAAGTTCCATGCATCGCCTTGAACACGTGTTTGGAAGAACAGATGGCGTTGCAAATCCGTGCGCGATTGGAGGACACGTGCCATGAATTGAACACGATTTTGTAAAGGCAGTTAGTGCGACAAACCCGTGCGTGTTTCAAGCCAGTACTGCCTCCTAATGTACACGGAAATGGAAATACGCCGCTAGGGCCGATGCCAGCTAGGGTTGCGGGATGTTCGAAAGAGTTACCGTGGCCCCGGCACAGGCAACAGAAGGAACACGGGTGGGTTTTAGTCAGTAAAAGTCTGACACGCCCTCCCGCTCCGCCCAGAGCGGGAGAAGTCATTTGATGATTCCCATCCAAAAAAAAAAAAAAAAAGGTCCATAAACATCGCAAATTTTTGTCGCGGCTTGCGTTGCATTTTTACCTTTTTTGTAGTAAAATTTTAAAATGTATCGAATTTCTTCATAGATTCACTCATCTTGACAGTACGAAAAACAAATGAAAATCACACATTTTCCTAATTTGAATTTGGAATTATGTTCTTTAAAATTTAAACTTTCAATGATACCAAAACCAGCCAGATACAAATACTCGTAGTATAGCCAAAGAGATTTTATTACAAGTTCATACATACTATAATGCGAAAAGACTTTTTCCCCAACCTAATATAATGGAGAGCTATGGATCGTTCACAGAAGGATATGAGAGAGATGCGGCATAAATACTGAGCAGTACAATTACTGTTCAGTATTTATGCCGCATCTCGCAAGCCCAGCTGTGGCATGATGCTGGTTGATAGCAACTGGTGAATATGGGCTGGAGTTATGTTGATAATGAGAATATCAGTAAATCAATGTGAACAAGGGAGAAGAAAATATTGAAAGCTGTTTAGAGCTCAAAAACTCTCTGATACTTATGTTTTAGGTGATCTTCTCTGCGAGATTCAAACAGATAAGGCTGCAATGGGTTTTGAAGCCCCTGAAGACGGCTACCTGGCGAAGATAATACTCCCAACTGGTACTAATGATGTGCCAATTGGCAGACTATTGTGTATAATTGTACAAGAGAAAGCTGACGTAGCTGCATTCAAAGATTTCAAGGATGATACCCGTAAGTGCAATGCAAAATACATAAAGTAGAAGGTGATTTTTAGGGTTCCTTAAGTACGCCCGAATAAAAATGGTACGCTTATAGGATCACTCGTGTGTCTGTTAATCCGTGTTCACAGCCAATTTGCTCCGACTCTAAATGGACCGAAGTTGAAATTTGGTGCACATATGAATTTCTATGACCCAAACACGGACGTGTAACGATAACAAATGAATTTTAAATAATTATGGGGTCGCTTTTTGGAGGCAAATAAAGAAAAAAAAATGCAAACTGTACCGTGTGACGTATCAAATGAATGGGCTTACTGTAAGGGTCTCCAATATATTTTTTTTTATAATTTTAAAATAAAAAGTCAATTTAAACCCCCACCTTTCCCCCCATATCTTTGAAAACACTGAACCTAAAATTTTGAAAGAAAAAAACGGTTCTACTAAGTCTGTAATCATTGAGCAGTGGTGGCTGGTAGCCCAGTGGTAACGGCGAGTTGTAGGTCGTGGGGTCGAACCCAAGCAGGCACTTTGTGTACATTATTTCATCACCACTGCTCTCAAAACGGTGAAGGAAAACATAGCGAGGAAACCGACATGTTCTAGAATCAAAAATTCGAAGACGTGACATCTGCCAACCCGCACTGGGCCCGCGTGGTGGATTACGGGTCACTCCCTCTCACAGAAAGAGGAGACCTGTGTCCCAGCAGTGGGAACAATATAGGCTGATTATGCTATGCTATACGGTTCTTCAAGAAAACCTATAAGAAGTGTGTGGGCTTAAAATAACACGGTAAATCTCTCAATATTTTGCGTACAAACTTATATGCAGTTAGTGTATGGGATGGGAGAACATGTTTTTTAACTGACTTCAAAAAAGGAGGAGGTTATCAATATCATGCCCATTGCAAATTATGCATGCAAAAATTATGTTTTTATTTTCTCGTAGATCAGCATCGTCAGATAAGTCCTCCGTGACTACACTACATGCTTTGTATTTCCACTGTGTGACTCCCGAAGCGTGCGGGATTGTTACAAGAAAAGAGACGCCTATGCTCAGCAATGGGCTTTGGATGATGATGACTCTCTGAAGTCGTTTTTCGCTTAATGTCACTGAAGAAATGTTATCCAACGAGCTAGGCTTACACATACAAATCAACAGCTCACTTTTCTTATCAGTATTGAGTCCATGTAACGCAGCATAGGACTCACATATCGCAAATAATTTCCTGAGGGCACTGATTTATGAATTCAGCAAGACCATAATTGTCGTCTGCATAGCTGAGATTATTCGCCATAGTGCCATCAATCCAGCAACGGTCGCTGCCAGCAACCGACGTTGGCCTCGCTCAGCTACCAATCAAGGTTTATGTACTGTAACGGTCAGAACTCCAACGCCCAAGACCGTTGATTGTACCTACCTACCTCAATATTAAACAGGGCCGGGAACGTTAGGCCACCCTGTCAAAGTGTCTCAGAGTGAGCGCTCGCCCCTCTAACACTGTTAGTCTGCGACTATACCAAAACTTCAGTACATTCATAAGCTCCTCGGGTACCTCAAAAAGTTTAAGCTTCGACCATATCTTGTCGTAATAAACCAAGTCGAAAGCCTTGGAGAGGTCGAGAAAAGCAGCTTATACTGGCGTTCCCTATCTGTAATACTTGACTGTCTGCTTATCCGCCAGGATATCGGTATCAGTTGACAGCTCACGCGACACGCTTTCTATAAGCTCCTTTAGTAGATAGGAATGATGGATACAAAACGCATAGAACATTACCCGAACCCGGTAGACGTGAGGTCCCGCATGTAACAGATGCTCAGACTCGAAGCCCGTCGTGACTCACCTCTCGACAAACTTCTAACCAGTCTCTTCACCTCCTTAGCAGTAGCAGTAAAGCCCGCCGCCACTCCAGCAACTCCTGCAACTCCTGCAAAAACGCCACCCGTATCCGTCCCGCCAACAACTGCACCCAAAGGTAGGCCCGCTCCCCAATTGCGTAACACATTTTCCTAAAGATCTTCCTAAGGATTTTGAAAGAAATTCCTAATCCATTGTTTCCTATGTTTGAAAAATTCATCTGCTTGACAACGTAAATAACGCAATGAACGCTGTCGAATTGTCAAAGTGAAAGTTATTGCAACGGTTAGTATGTTACGCAATTACCCCGCCGCCGCCGCTGCCGGTCTAAGATATGTAGTGTAGTAATCGGAAGCACTGTACTTTATAACCCACTGATTTTTTATAGTAGCTATTTTTATTTTGGTAGAATATACCCTTTTTAGTGTATTTTGGAAATCCCCAAAACCAGCTAATCCACAGCATCCGAGAAAAAGCTTAGCGGGTTTAAATTGGTTTCCAAACAATAATATGGTTAATGATATTTTCAAGGTCAGGGTCAACAACCCAAAAGTCAAGGTCAACACCCCAAAAGTAAAGGCCAACAAACTAGAATATTACTATGCTCAAATCTTAAAATAGTACCTTATGACAAGCTTTGAGGTCAAGAGCATTTTCAAGGTCAATGACAGACGTCACTTTTCTTAACAGTATTGAGTCCATGTAACGCAGCATAGGACTCACATATCGCAAATAATTTCCTGAGGGCACTGATTTATGAATTCAGCAAGACCATAAATGTCGTCTGCATAGCTGAGATTATTCGCCATAGTGCCATCAATCCAGCAACGGTCGCTGCCAGCAACCGACGTTGGCCTCGCTCAGCTACCAATCAAGGTTTATGTACAGTAACGGTCAGAACTCCAACGCCCAAGACCGTTGATTGTACCTACCTACCTCAATATTAAACAGGGCCGGGAACGTTAGGCCACCCTGTCAAAGTGTCTCAGAGTGAGCGCTCGACCCTCTAACACTGTTAGTCTGCGAGCTATACCAAAACTTCAGTACATTCATGAGGCGTGATCGACGGAGCCCCACGAAGCGGGGCTCCTATTTTTGGATGGTTAAAAAAATAACCACGAAGGGGATGGCCTAACCTAACCTGTCCTAGTCGAGGTGCCCCAAGTCCCGAGCTTGCTTCGCTCGCTCTTGCATCCTAAGTTTTCATTGCCTTTTTCTAAGTTGAGATGTGTTATTTTCATACATTATGTTGGTGTGGTGTAGACTTACAATATTTATACTAAAAACCATTAAAAATCCGCTGACACTTTGTCTGAACGTAACATGCAACCACCAAAGAGTGAAATTCATTCATTGTCGGTGGTAAAATGTCAAAAGGTTTCAATTTTATTTCATAATTATGTGTAAGTTTTTGAAACTTTACTACTATTTATTTTCTTGAAAACTATGCATTTGCTGGCTCTGTCATTTTGCAAAAGTGTTCTACATGAAGACATCTACACGGTATAAAATTGTGAAGCTTCGGACGCGTGGGTTATAAAGTACAGTGGAACCGAGTAATCTTAGGCACAGTACCCGGCGATAAATATTGCACATCGACGTTTGGAAAGAGACAATCGGCTAATTTCGGCTTCGTAGAGCGTTATCTCTGTCGCACACTACCTATGTGACGTTTTGTCAGTCGTTGTTCAAGTGCGATAGAGTGCGGTCGCGTCCAGTTTAAAATATATATTTAGAGTTGTTAACACCCCCAAATTTAAATAATTTAAAGTTGTACTATGGCATCTTTAGGAAAAAGAGGGAAACCTTTACGAGGTCAGTCACGCGAAATTATCTACAATGTTTATAAATATTTAGTAACTGAAGTTGACAAATTAAAAAAAAATGAAGATGAAAATGTAATTTTTTATTTTAAGAAGGTTCAAGAGCCAGTTGGAAATGCCACTGGAATTTCAAGAAGAACTTTGAACAATATATTAAACGAAGTCAGTACTGAAACACATTCTACTGAAATTAAGTTCAGCACTCCAAAAAAAGGGAGACAAAAAAGCAATTTCGTTTGGATATGGAGGATTTTGACTATGATGTTGTTCGAAGAATGGTGTATGATTTTCACTTACGATTTAATGAACTGCCAACAATAAAATCATTAAAAGCTAAATTATCTGAAGCTATTAATTACAATGGATCTGAAAAGACGTTGAGAAAAATACTTCACGATTTGGGATTTCGGTTCACTAAAATGGAAGATAATCGAAAAGTTCTAATGGAAAAGCACGATGTAAGTCTCAAACGAATGGAATACCTCGATAAAATACGCAAATTTCGCGAATCAGGAAAAAATATCGTCTACATGGATGAGTCTTACATACATACATCCCACACTAAAGGGAGATCTTGGAGTGATGATAAGAAAAAAGGAGTAAAAAAGCCAATTTCAAAAGGTCAACGTTTGATTATAGTTCATGCGGGAAATGAAAAAGGCTTTGTACCCGGTGCCTTTTTTACGTATAAATCCACGGACACTACAGGTGACTATCACAATGAAATGAATAACGATAACTACGAAAAATGGCTGGTTAATCAATTAATTCCAAATATACCCAGTGATTCTGTTCTAGTTATCGACAACGCACCCACCCTATCACAACAAATATGTTGAAAGACCCCCCAACTCAAACACCATTAAACAGGAAATGATCAACTGGTTAAACAGACACGAAATTCCAGTTGATCCAAAATTAACAAAAACCCAGATTTACGCTATTATATGTCAGCACAAGGAGAGGTATACAGAGTTTTCCGTGGACAAAGTACTTGCCGAACATGGGCACACTGTGTTGCGATTGCCACCATATCATCCGGATTTTAATCCAATTGAAAATATATGGTCTCAACTGAAAGTCTATGTAGCCTCTAGAAATGTAGGTATGAATTTAACTACAGTAAAAACATTATTGACTGAAAAAGTAAACATGATCGGGGCTGAAGAGTGGAAAAAGGTTTGCGATCATGCAATCAAATGTGAGAATGAATATAGAAGCATTCAACACGGTTTAGACAATTACACTAATAGACTAGTGATAAATACGGCTGACAGTGACAGTGATATTGACCTCTTTGAGAGCACAGATAGTGAAATGGAAGTAATTGAGAATTATTATTATTTTTATTACAATGTCTCATTTTAACAATAGGTATAATGGTGTTTATTATGTACACTACAGCTGTAATTTTCCAAAATAATTAAATACGTAAACATAATGTGAACATGTTTTTTTTTATTTTATTTTATCCCAACCTAAAGCCATCACTTATAGAAAAATTGGTGTATTTTATACAGAGAATAAAAAGAATTATCAAAAGAAGCAAACCATAATTGTTTTAACAGCTCCTAATAGATACCGGACTGTTTGTATTTCGTGCGACAGAGACAACGCTCTACGAAGCCGAAATTAGCCGATTGTCTCTTTCCAAAGGTCGATGTGCAATATTTATCGCCGGGTACTGTACTAGTGTTTCCAGAATCTCGTAAAGTTCTTTTGTTCGTGGCTCTTGACTATTAAATCCATAAGGTATTTGTGATTCATGATTTTGACAGTAGGTATCTTAACTGTTTCATAAAATGATTTTTACTTTACCTTTACATTGTTAAATACAGCAATTATTCAAACGTCACAAGAGGAGCTTATATTATTCCAAATCTCTTCCCTACCACAAATAGGTACACACGGCTACATATGAAGCTATACATTTCCAGTATAAGCTGATCTCGCATTGTATAGGATATCCGTACAATGAGAGGTCAGCTTATACTGGAAAATATACCTTGATACACTACACTACCGTCCAAAAGTTTGGATGCAGCAAGATAAAATCAAATAAAACGAAACAGTCATTTCAATTTCAATGTATTGATAAAACATTAAAATATGAACAAAATCTAATTTAAGCAAACCAAAAATTTTGTACATACAATATAAAATTAAATTAAATTTTAGCTTCATCAGTGTCCTCCTTTTTAACCGACTTCAAAAAAGGAGGAGGTTATCAATTCGGTTGTATGATTGTTTTTAATGTTTGTTACCCCAGTACTCCGTCATTTATAAACCGATTTGGAAAATTCTTTTTTATTTGAAAGGACATACTTCCAGATTGGTCCCATTTTTATCAAAGTCTAGTTCTGATGACAGGATCCATGAGGAATTGAGGGAACTCCTCAAATATTATAGGCAAACACATAGTGATTTTGATATTTTCAATAACAAGTCAAGCACTTGCATTCAGAAAGTATCATTTGGTGAAGTGGAACTGATGGAGAAGACCACAGATGACCACGGGAACTCCTCAATGATAAGTATTTCACGGGTGGCGATAAGATATCTCGATTAAGAAGCGGCAATGACGAAGCCAATTTAAATAAATAGTGCTGATGAAAATGGTACCACCGAACTGATCTGATGATGAAGCCGGAAGGTAGGCAATCGGAACTCCGTAATAAAACAATGTATCCTAGCCGTATTTGGGCTTATTGGAATTGTCAAGAGATGCACTCTGGCTATAAATTATTTTTAACCGACTTCGAAAAAGGAGGAGGTTCTCACTCAGTTCGTCGGAATCTTTTTTTTTTAAGTGTGTTCCCCGATTACTCGAAGACGGCTGGACCAATTTGAAAAATTCTTTTTTGTTTGAAAGGATGTAGGTACCTACTCTTGAAATTGTTGCTAAGCAATACCTATAAGCTCGTCACAATTTATATGGTGAAGTGGAGCTGATGGTGAAGTACCAGGAGAACTCCTTAACAATTAACGTCCCTGCATCGGGAAAAGTAATGTTTTGTAAAATGTGATGAGCTGTCGTCAGTTGTCATTTTTCATAGGCTATTGTAACTTAGATAAATTAAAAACCGACCCACTAAAAAGTGAAAAATAAAAAAAACATTTTTACAAAAAAAAAAAACAACCGACCTCCAAAAAAACACTACAAAGTGAAAATTAACTTTAGTTTCGGAAGTCGGTGGCAAAAACCTAAAATACAGATCCAAAAACACCGACTTCCAAAATTAAAGTTACTTTTCACTTTGTAGTATTTTTTTTGGAGGTCGGATGTTTTTTTTTTTTGTGTAAAAAATTTTTTTTTCCTTTATTTCATTTCATTTCATAAACAATTTTCATTGTGCTGAAATCAGAATATACATTCCATTTACATACAAATACATAAAAAGAAAAACAAAACCAAAAAACAACACTGAATTATTAGTTAGCGCTCAAATAATGTGTCAAAACAGTTTCAAATTTAAACAGGTTTAGGTATAATGTCGCACAGTTTTAGCTATAATGTCAAAATATATATTAAATGTCAGCAAATTATTCTAAATTATATAATGTCAAAAGATTAAAAACAGAAAAACAAAATATAATTCATTTATTATTAGCTTCTCGCATATTCTAGGCATTCTATTAATTAATTTATTAAAATAATCTTCATCTAATTTGTTCCATTCGCTCTCTAATAGCTTCCTCAAATGTTCTAAGCTCGTAGGAGAACGATTTTTCACCCTTTTATCGAGTTCATCCAAAACAAGCTCAATGGGAGAAAGATCAGGTGATTGAGACGGCCATTGCATCATGTTTAAGATTTTTACACCTTTTTTCTTGTTCAAAATGGTCTGGCACAGTTTGGCAACATGGTGGAGGTAAATGATATAGACATTACTTCCACCATGTTTGATAGTAGGCACAGTACATGCCTCTGAAGCCGTCTCTTCTTTTGAACGGCGTACAAACACACGTCTATTGGATCCGAAAATCTGAAACTTTGATTCGTCACTCCTAAGGACATTTTCCCATTGCTCTATTGTCCAGTTTTGGTGTGCTTTTTGCCCATTCTAGTCTATTTTTCTTATGTCCAATTGTTACTTTTAGTTTTTTAGTTGCAACACATCCTCGTAGTCCCGCAGACAATAAACGTCTTGTTTCTCGCGTTTCATTCAGAGCTGCGGTGATTTGTAGTTTGTAGTGCAGTTAAGCGTCGATTCCGTTTAGAGAGAATCCTGATGAAGTTGTCTTCTTGCCTTGTTGTGGATTTGGGCTTATAAGATCTCTTTCTGTCTTCATTTTTCCCAGTTTCTCGTAACAAGGGTATAGTGGACACCTTTACGAGAGATTCCGAGCCTTTCTGTGATTTGACGTTCACTGTATCTTTCCTCAAGTAGAGTACAAATAGCGCTTCTCTGTTCGAGCGTGATTTGCTTGCATTTTGCCATTTTCAGAAGAAAAAATAAGGTCAAAGGAGTCGTCGATATCTTTCGAATACGGACAATGTTAATATCACAACTTTCACGTGCCAATGCTCCAGTTGAACTAAACAGGGTCTTCAAAAGTTATTACCACTAAATATTATTAATAAAACCACACCATTGCAACACTAAAGTACCCGATGGATTAAGTCATAAAACACGTGTTTCGTCAAAACTAAGGAGTTAGTTAAAACTTCACGAATGTGGAATAACAATCCATTTATTTTTATGTTGTCGTCAAATCGATCAAATCGTAAAAGCTTGTAAAACGATAGTTTATTGCTAATTTTTGCCGCCTGTAGTCGGTATTAATTTATTTTGTTTGAAGACAGGTGTGCTTCCAAACTTTTGGACGGTAGTGTATGCTGTGTATGTAGCCGTGTGTGCTTGTCTACTATACCTATACGTTCGTGTATTGTAGTTGCGCCCCCGGCCGCGGCCCCTGCAGCGGCTCCGGCAGCGGGCGGGAGGGTATATGCCAGCCCCATGGCGAGAAAGCTCGCTGCTCTTAAGAATATAAGACTTGGAGGTAAGAGATAAATTGTCATACTGATTTCAGTGTTTTTGGGCAATTTGTCACTAAGTATCACTATGTAATCACTTCGGTGTCCATCCAAATTGAGTGTCATTATTCACGTGTAGACTTCAAATAACACTTCTGAATTGAAATATCTTGATCCTTATGTTTCATTCCTCAATATCTGATTTCCATAGCTTAGCATAGGTACTAAGAAATTCCTAATGGAAAAGCCCAGAGTTTGGTAGTTACGCCTGTCGTTGGCCCTGCGCCTCCTACCCGTCTCACAAATAATATGTATACAGTAAACTATACAAATAAATAAAATTGAAGTGTCTGTTTGTAATGTCAAAATAACAAGTTTTTACTAAATGCATAAGAAAGTACGAGTATATACGTTACTTATAACAAAAAAGCAATTTTTAAAATGTTTGTCTGTCTGTTTGTTCCCGATAATCTACGAAACGGCTGGACCGATTTTGACGGGACTTTCACTGACAGATAGCTAATATTACGGCGGGTAACTTAGGCTACTTTTATTTTTGAAAAATAATTGGGGTTCCGCGCAAAAAAATTAAAACCCATGAAATTATGAACAAAAAGTCGGATTTGAAATTTTTTTTTGCATTGGGTAGCCTAATTCTCGAGGATAGTTATAGGCTATTTAACATCATGCTACGACCCTTAGGAGCCGAGCAAAAAGTAAAAAGTCAGAAAGAACACTAAGCGAAAACGAAGTAATAGCGCGGGCAGGCAATTCAACGCGACGGCGGGCGCGGTAATATTATATATAATATTACCGTGGCGATAGCGACGACGGGTCGGGGGACGAGGGAGTTCTATTAAAATGTGGCTGTTACTTTAGTATATTGTGTATCTTACGAGTCGCGACATCCACGCGAACGAAGTCGCGGGGCACACCTAGTCAATTAATAAGGAGGTAAGTAAACAAATCTAAAAGTTCATTCAGTTCGAAAGTTCAACTTCTAGAGGAGGTGTTAGAAAATAACTATTTAATTGAAAATGCGATGTCATAAACAATTTGCCAAGCCGACGACGTTCGCACGGACGTTAAAATAATATCGCTGCGATTTTTTTTCGTGCACTGGATTCTCAACGCTCCGCTCTGCTTAGCGCCGAGAGTTAAAATCCAACAGCGTTTTTTCGATGCGTTCGAATGCACTCTCGTTGGATTCTCAATGTTATGCTCGGCTCAACACCGAGAGTTGAAAATCCAGTGCGTGATAAAATCCCGCCGCAATAAAATCCCGCCGCAATATTTTTACTTCCGAGCGAACAGCTTCAGCTTCTAAACGCGTCAGACTCACATATTATTATTATTGTCATGACAACGATCACATCTTAAGGTAGTCATTCACCGGGAGTATTTGCGTGTAATGTAGTAGTTCAGCCGATCTATTCTGTAAACATCACACCATGAGCACTTAGGTGAAGTGAGTTTGAAGTGAGCTCAATCCCTAGTAGAGTAAGGTGGGATGACAGTTCACATCACGCTCACTTCACCTAAATTTTCACGGTGGGATCTTTACAGAATAGCACCACAGATTCGAGCATAGAGGAAAGTAATATATCGGATTCGAGTATTTCATCATCGAATGCGTCCAGGCGAGCATTACAGTGAGCATTACACCTATAACAATACGATTCGTAACATAATTAACATTGCAGCAAGTGAGTGCGGAAAAACCGAGCATTATACCTGAATCAATGTTACATGTACTCATAGTTCGAGCAGTTACAAAAGCGAATTGATTGCTCGTAGAGCGAGGCCCCATTAGTTGCGTTTAGTCGGTCAGTGCGTCGAGATGGCATAGTATTGTACCGCAATGCTCACAATCAAATCATGGAAACTTAATTACACGCGAATACCCGGTGAGTGACTACCTTTAAAAGCCTAAGCAATATTCGTTATGAACATTCATGATTTAAGTAACTATTTCTATTTTATATCTAAAAACAAATGACACGTCAGTGACGTCATGCATGAAATGAAGAGGATAAAAATAAAATTATTGGTCTTCTAATAAACGAAGTTAAATGATAAATGATTTTATTTCTGTAAGTAGGTGTATACAAACACTTTTATACGTCAAACATTTTTTTTTTAACTAGATGAGGCCGGCGTTTCCTATCTGACTACTCTGAGAAGAAAGGCCGAAACAAACTCAGAGGTCACAGTCTCTTT
This sequence comes from Fissipunctia ypsillon, assembly GCA_947568875.1. NCBI lineage: Eukaryota > Metazoa > Arthropoda > Insecta > Lepidoptera > Noctuidae > Fissipunctia > Fissipunctia ypsillon. The sequence continues at coordinate 14,743,383 of OX387660.1, read as the reverse complement.
TAAAGTCCAGACATAATCTTGGTCAGATCATGTGAAGACCATGTAGGTTGGTGTCTGAAATGGTCTTTTGAGGAAAGAACCACACAGATTGAGTGAACCTGTCCAGTCAGTACAAGCATCTGTCAGTAATCGTACAGCTCAACATAAAAGTTAAGGAGCTCAACGATTCGACGAACAATACCAAAGAAAGGACATTTGGGTAGGCCGCATAATTTACTCAAACGCTAAACGCTAAAGACGTCTCATTCGATATATGAAAGTCGTATGACGTTGTCAGTCTTGTTTACCTTGTTCTGGAATTATCACTGTGCAGGTACATTGTTTTGGCTATAGGGTGGGTGTATATATGTTTTACCTACCTATACTTTGTTTTGGTAAAATAAATTATATACTATGTTATGTACCTACTTATACGGTGGATACAATATTATGAAACAAAAGTTGTTGACAGTAAAATGTTTCCTTGTCCGTGTACAGTACATCTTTTTGAGGCTGACTGTACCTACATATTTTTATTTATTTATTTAAAACTCTTATACTATCATTACAGGTTACAAACCTAATGCGATAGCTAAGGCTACTTCTAAAAATTATTAACTATTTTAAGTAACACAAATAACATCTATTACAACAATACATTAATACAAAATTTCTTATAACTACATACAACCTTATACAAAAATTTTAACTTAAGAATGTTTTACAGTAAAAAATTAAAAAGTAAAACAATAAAAGAAACAATAAACATAAAATTAAATATAAAATTACACTAATTGATGCTTTCATAACATATTATATGTAAACTTACTTCTACAAGTTCACTAAAGTAACACGACAAAATGTCCAACCTATTCTGAATTTCGTTAACGGTACGAATTGCTCGCGTGAGAGGTGCTTTGGCCAGCAGGTTGGTTCTGGCAGTTGGCACAGCCAGCAGTGGCGGGCGCCGCCGCCTCCACACGTAGCGGTCTGGAACAAAACCGCAAGCACTGATGCGCTCCCGGATTATGCTCCTTGCCCCGGAGTAATTTTATTAAATAGACGACAAGAGTGAACTGTCGTCGCACCCTCAATTCATTGTACCCGACCATGCCCAGTACAAACCGGGTGGGGTACATCAGCGGGTACAATGGATAAACCCCGTACAGTCTGAAGTACCTACAAGTGACGCGTGAACTTGTTTTGTACGCGCTCCAGCATGACAGAGTACTTGGCTTCATGTGGAGCCCATATGACAGCACCATACTCCAAGTGACTCCTGACTAGAGCGTCGTATAATACCCTAATAGTCGTAATATTAGTGAACCCCTGTGACTGCCTGAGTACAAAGCCGAGGTTTCTGTACGCTTTCTTACATATCTTAATGATATGCTCGCGAAACGTAAGATCTGGAGTGAGATATACCCCTAGATCACACACTTGCGTTACTCGCTGCATGGGTACCGCCTCTGCTTTGTACTCATAGCGGACAGGGGTGCGCGCACGACTAAAGGATATTACCGAGCATTTGGACAAGTTGAAGTACAGCTTGTTGTCATGACTCCACTTCACCACTCTATCAATGTCACCCTGGAGTCGCTCACAGTCTGACTCATCCCTTACCTCGAGCAGCAACTTGAGGTCATCTGCGAATAATAAACATGAGCCATGTCTGACGACCTCCGGCAAGCTGTTTATCATTATGATAAATTCAAGAGGCCCCAAATTGCTGCCCTGGCTTACTCCGGACCTGGTGAAGTACAGCTTCGACTCGTACCCATTGTAGTCAACATACTGTTGGCGGTCTCTCATATAGCTGACAAAGAACTGTAGCAAGTGTGGAGTACATCCTACATCTGCCAGCTTCCTTAAGGCGTCGAAGGCTTTTTTAAAATCAAAGTACGCCGCGTCTACCTGTACTCCAGAGTCGACTGCCGGTATAACCTGCGCCATGAAGTTAAGCAGGTTGGTGGAAGTGCTGCGTCCTGGCCGAAAGCCGTACTGCGCGTCCAACAGTTGCGCTCGGACTTGCCCCTGTATGCAGCGTTGAATAGCGGCTTCAAAAACTTTTGCCGGCGTCGACAACACTGCAACTGGTCTATAACCACTGACATCTGGACCTGCCCTACCCTTGGGTACTGGAACGACACGTGTAGTCTTCCACTGATCCGGGAACGTATTGCTATAAACACGTAAAACTTTAAATATTACTTTGTATGATACTTAATTTAAGGTTAAACCTCAGATGATAAATAATCTGTGGGCTTAACAAACTTTTCTTAGTGAAGTTTGACCATAATTACCTACATGATACGCTGCATCCATTAAACCGTTTTCAAAAACTTCGCAAGCAATGGGAAATTGCCACTGAAGACTGCGAGTGTCGACCTCAGGACGAGCTGCTACTTACGCGGACAACTGTACGTCGCTTGCTCCCGCGTCACCAGTCCTGACTCTCTGTATAATATATTATTATTAAGGGTGTCTCAGTAAGAGTGAGAGAATTAACAGACGTCATTTTCATTATTTAATTCTTTGATACCTGGCAACTTTTTTTGTATACCAATCAAACGGACGTCGACGTAATGATTAACTATTAATTAACTTTAACTTTGTTCCCAGGGTGAAATAAATTATATAAAAAATACCCTGTACACAAAAAAAAATATTTTTAGGTTATTATTCCAATCAGGCACACGATACCACAAAAGGGACCTCGACCGATTGGAACCAAAATGTTTACACAATTCCAATTAGGGAAAACGATTCCGATCGGTGTTGGTTTAATTTTGGAATCTGCTTCCGAAACAAACTCAGTTACGCAATTAGCCTGCTGCTCCGTGGCTATCTCCTTTCTTCTGATATTTACGTTAAAAATAAAAAAAATAATTCCATAGATTAGTGATAGGGCGAAGCTATAAACTGAGCTAGCACAAAAGCTTTAGGGCCGTAAGATCAATTGAAGTTTAAACTACGGAAGAGAACGGACGGATTCCTTATGAAATAATCGATGCCCAGAGATTAAACTCTCTTCCGTAGTTTAAACTTCAATTGATCTTACGGCCCTTAGGCGTATAACATTCAGGTACTTAGTCTTAAAGCTCCAGCTCATACAAAGTGCCACGATGCGATTGTGGTCACAGTCCAGAAGAACTGCTATGTAAAGGTGTCGATTAGTGACTAACTAGCTTATGCCCGCGACTACGTTTGCGTGGAAGTCGTAAGACACCACAATAGGCATAAGTACTAAAATAACAGCCACATACTTCCCTGTATACTACGTTTGTAGTTTTGGTCTCAGCAGCCATAATACAGGGTGTCTCAGTAAGAGTGCACTTTTTAAAATTGGAATTTTTTTTTTCATGCAAGTGGCAACTCTGAAATTTGACAGCTGTCACCTCTGTTTATTCCGATTATTAAAAATGGAGCGCTTTTCGAAAGAACAACGCGTTATAATTGTGAAAACTCATTACAAAAATGGGGAAAGTTACGCTGAAACCGCTCGCAAACTTCGCCAAATTTTCAGCCGAGAAAGTGCTCCTAATGTGTCAACCATTCGAAGAGTGGTCAAAAAATTTGAAGAAACTGGGTCAATTATGGATAACAAGAATCTTTTGCGTCAACGGACCGGTCGGTCTCTTGAAAACATTGCTGCTGTAAACGAGTGTCGCCGAAAACCCGAAAACATCAATTCGGCATCGTTCTCAACAACTTCAAATTTCACGAAGCACTACGCAGCGAATTTTGACTGAAGACCTCCACCTTCATGCGTACAAGATTCAGCTAACTCAGGAGCTCAAACCAGCAGACCACGGAAAACGCCGGCAATTCGTTCAATGGGTAATGGAGCAAAGTGAAGTCGATGCCAATTTTTCGAAAAAAGTCATTTTCTCCGATGAAGCGCATTTCCATATGAATGGCTTCGTGAATACACAAAATTGTCGAATTTGGGACTCGGAAAATCCTCATGCAATCCATGAGAAACAAATGCACCCACAACGAGTAACTGTCTGGTGCGGATTTTGTGTCATCGTGTTTTTATTGAGTTAATCGATAGAGTCTACAATTCCGACGATTAGAGTAAAACTCCGGGTTCGCTAAGACTTGTACTTTTTTTTTTTAAAAATGTCAAAATTTCGCAATATCCGACTTGAAAAACGAAAAAAAAATCGTTATAATTTAATGGAAGTATTTATTCCAGAATTTATTTATTTTATCGAGAAAAGGTATAATAGCCGACCGTTCTACCAATTCCTGTTGCTTTAGTATGAATGGGTCGAGAGATATGATTTTTTTTGTCATTTTTCGTTTTCATTTTTTTATTCATCTAAACCGCAGTAGTAGGTGGCCATTCCTACATCAAAAAATTGCTGATACTTTCTATTATATGTAGTATTAATTCCAAAACCAAACTCGTTGGGTTCCAGGAGTTATTGGACATTTTAGTAATATCCGAAATATCCGCACTTAGGGCTGCCACTTCAACCAAAACATAATTTGTTAATTTTTATTAAGTTTTAGCTTCCTTATCACGACCATAACAAGATATCATTGTTTTGTGGCTTAGATGGCAAAGATTGAGTAATTTTATAAAAGAAATTAAAAAACAAATGGAGAAATTGGTATCATGTTGACTGATACACCTTTTTTTGGAAACCGCCTATAAATTCTAACTCAAAAGACTCAACTATTAGTAAATAGAAGAAAATCTTTTCCGATGTCTCATAAGCAGTGGTCGGAGTAGGTAGAGCTGTTTTGGTTCAATGACCGCAAACGTTGATGTTAATATGGGCATTCCCCGGGATTCTAACTGAAACTCCGGAATTCGATAAATTAATTGTTTTTTTGTTAATACGGTCAAAAGAAAGCTTGTCTTATGTACTGACAGTGAGCGCACGACGTTGTCAAACTAACGTCAGCGACGCGTTGCTAATTTCCAATGTGCACACGAGCGATGTTGCCGCTCAGGTGTAACCCGCAACATGACTAGTGGAAACAAAAGAATACAATAGCGGGCTGCGCCGCTAGACGAACGCACCTGTTTTTGTCCCTTTCTACAGTATTTAAATTGTTTTTCCACAATGGTGCCGATTCCCTTTCACCGAACTAAACTATGAAAACTATCACTAGAATTCCTTACTTTTGGCTATGACAATCTTAAAGCTAAGCTGAAAAAAAAAACTAAAATTAAAAATAATTTTGACCCAACTAAAATCGTATTTGACAATCGTGAATCCACGTGGTACTTGTTTGCCCTACCCCGTGTCGCGCGGGGGGGCAGCCTCAACGTGTTTTATATGGAATTTTCACTTTTTGTATGGAAAATATGAAAAATGGTTACCTACATGTTGAGTTTTAGGGGTTTATGTGTTTTATAAAGGGGGTCGAAATTTTCATTATTTTTGCAATAGGACACACCATTTTCAAGACATAATCAAAAGAAGAAAAAAAAAGACTACTGTTTTTGCACCTGAAGTCAAGGTGTTGGTGTGAATGTTCATGACATCTTTTATTCCACACCTTTTTAATCGCGATTAAAAATAGATTTAATTTTGAAAAGATGTGAATAGCTTTTTACAAAGTAATTTCTAGCTTATTTAATAATATATATTTCAAATCCCGGGATTCCGGGAGTGTCCATATTAGGATAACGTATCGCAAGTACAAAAAATAGCTCTACCTACTCCGACCATTGCTCATAAGTATATCAATCAACATTTAACATGAGTAATCAAAATATCAATTTTTTTTTACAATTTTTTAAATATTTTTAGTCAATTTAGTTCTTTTTATTATTAATTTTACAATTCTTTTAAATCAATTTTGTTTTACTTTTTGATTTTACAACTTATTTTGAATCAATTTTAGTGTATTTTTATATTTTACAATTCTTTTAAATCAATTTTATTATATTTTTTGATTTATAACAATTCTTTACAATAATTTATTTTGTATTTTTTTTTATCTACATGAATTATATACCAAATTATTTTAAATAAATTTTCATCATGTATTATTCTTTTAAATCAATTTAATTATATTTTTTGATTTATAACAATTCTTTACAATAATTTATTTTGTATTTTTTTTATCTACATGAATTATATACCTATCTAATTATTTTAAGTAAATTTTCCTCATGTATTTACATCAATTGTATTGATTTTTCATATATATTACGCTGAGAATGCGCCCCTGCTTAAATTATTTACGTTGACTACACATTATTTATATACAATATGTAACTATATTTATTAAAGTATAGTTTTTGCTATAAAGCAAAATCAATGGTTGTTCCATCTGGAGTTGGAACAATTTCAGGGGACTGAGCGCCAGTCAACCTTTATACCGTAACCGTACTCTGCACTTCCAACAACCTCAGTAAGGCGTGACTGAGGTACGTCATGCACAACTACGGCCGGGGGGCTTGCCTTAACTGGCCGACCCGCGAGAAGGAACACTATAAAACCCGACAGCGAAGTCGTTTAAACCCTACGGATATCTGGCGACCTCCGTACTATGTAGCCTTACCCCCGGAATGGGCGTCACCCGGGGGTGGACCTTCTATCGACCCTACTCGTGGGAACAACAATGGAAACTAATCAAAAACCAACAAATAAACCTGGAATTTCAACACAGAAGACTATAGCATTGCCAACTGACACCGATTCAGACGACGAGATGTTTTTAACTAACCAACAGAGCCCTAACTATGCGTATCAACAGACAGATCACCGTGAAGGACATTCTTCTGGTACAAAAATACTAACTCGAATGGAAGCCTTTAAGCTGTTTAAGGGTAAAGCAAAGGAGCTGCCGCTTTCCGAACGATTGAGTATGGTTGTCAATTATTTTGGCTCTGAATATCAACTTTCACAAACTGACGAGGAGTTGAAACAAACACTTTCACGGTTTTTATCAAAGAGTCAAGATTACTTTAAGCGTTGTAAGTTTAATGAGTCCTATTTTATTAAAACAAAACGAGATTGGCTTAGTGGTACTCTTGTTAGTGGTCATTTGATATCAGTCCTTGATAATGATGAAACTTCATCAGCAACGGTTTCTAATAACGAATCTCTCTTTTCTCCGAAATCCAAGAGGTTTATGGCTTTAAGCAGAAGCCAACAATATAGATCTAAGCGAAAACTTTCGGAAGCCTTAGACAACGAACCAAATGTCCAGAAAATACAAGCGTTTGTACAATCTATTAAAATCGGAGGACAAAATCTGCCACATTCATCTGCTAAAGATTTAGAGACACTATTATGTCTCTGTCTAGAATCTGAGACTGCTCCAACAGAAATTCTTAAAAAAGTTCAGACATCTCCAGAACCATGCACACCTGTCGAAGCTCTGGCTATGATAACTGATAGAAATATCTCTGTCGAAACATACAGTGCAATTCGATTAGATCTTAAAAGACGTGGATTTGATGCATACCCCCCGTATAATAAAATTCAAGAGGCTAAAAAAACATGTTATCCTGACCAGGTGCAGGTGTCTGAAAGAGAAGCATCTGTGCCTTTTCAAAGTTTAGTCAACCACACTTTTACTCAGGTGATTAAATTATGTGATGAAGTCCTCATCAACTATTGTACCAAAAAAAGCATTCAAGCAGTAGATTGCATTTTAAGGGGTAACTGGGGCTTTGATGGAAGCACTGGGCAATCTTTATATAAACAATCATTCTCAGATGCAGAAGGTGACGAAAATAGTCTTTTTGCGACGACATTTACGCCATTGCAGGTTGTAACTAAAGACAGCAATGATGTTATTTGGGTAAACCCTGCACCGTCATCTTTTCGTTACTGTAGACCGTTACACTTGCAGTATAAAAAAGAAACGAAAGAATTAATTATTTGGGAGAAACAGTCTATTCAGGATCAAATACAAAATCTTACCCCCATTATAACTGAAACCTCGAGAGGGCATACAATAAAAGTTGTTGAATATGAATTATACTGTGCAGCTATTGATGGGAAAGTCCTGAATGCAATTCTTTGTACGCCATCTCAGTTACGTTGCCCATATTGCGATTTGACCTCATCGCAATTCAACAATTTAGAGTTAGCATTCTCCAAACCAGTAATAGAAGAACGTTTGGTGCATGGCATAAGTCCACTTCATTCTTGGATAAGGGCCTTAGAACTTTTTAAAACCTGGGATATAAAGTAGAGGTTAAAAAATGGAGGATCCCTCAAAGGTCAGAAGAGAGCCGATTAGTCGAGGACCGTAAAAAAATAATCCAGGCTAAAATCAGAGAAGAAATGGGACTTTTGGTAGATGTTGTCCGTCCAACTTCAGGGACCACTAACGACGGAAACACTGCACGCACTGCGCTTTCTGATAGAAACCGAGGAACTTTTGCAAACATTCTGAACATTGAACAGTGGCTATTAGATGGATTATATGTATGTTATTTTAACAGTTTTGTCTAGTAACCTGCCAATTGACTTTGAAAATTTCGCAACTTTTTGCAAAGAGTTGGCATACAAATATGTTGCGAAGTATGGATGGCATCCCATGACTATCACGCTTCACAAAATTTTAGTACATGGGTCGAAAATTATAGAAAAATCAAATTTACCTATTGGCATGCTCTCTGAACAAGCGGCTGAGTCACGCAACAAATTTTGGAGGTTTGACAGAGAGCACCATACCAGAAAAAAATCTCGTGAAGCAACTATGTTTGACCTTTTTCACAGAGCTTTAGTCTCATCGGATCCCATTATCTCTGATTACAACCTCTTAGAGAGAAAACAAAAGGCTAAAAAAATCCCATTGCCACCGGCCGCATTGTCTTTGTTGAGACCTGTTAATGAACAAAATCTAGCCATCGATGATTATTCACATGTTGAATTAATTGTAACTAACAATGAAGATGAATTTTAGTTCGGTTAGCCCACATAATATTTTAAAAATTCATATACATTTTCCTTTCGAATAGCCAACTCCATATTAGTTATTAGATAAAAATTAAAACACATTTTTTTTTCAAATAAAATATATTCGTGTTGGTTTTTTTTCGGATACATGAAAGTGACAACCCTAAGGAAAATTTTGAATTTCCAATAACTCCTGGAATCCAATGAGTTTGGTTTTGGAATTAATACTACACATAAAAGAAAGTATCAGCAATTTTTTGATGTAGGAATGGCCACCTACTACTGCGGTTTAGATGAATAAAAAAATGAAAACGAAAAATGAGAAAAAAAATCATATCTCTCGACCCATTCATACTAAAGCAACAGGAATTGGTACAACGGTCGGCTATTATACCTTTTCTCGATAAAATAAATAAATTCTGGAATAAGTACTTCCATTAAATTATAATGATTTTTTTTTCGTTTTTCAAGAGTCGGATATTGCGAAACTTTGACATTTTTTTAAAAAAAAAGTACAAGTCAGCGAACCCGGAGTTTTACTCTAATCGTCGGAATTGTAGACTCTATCGATTAACTCAATAAAAACACGATGACACAAAATCCGGGATCTTATCACACTGTGAGGCGGCGTGATTGGACCTTACTTTTTTGAAAATGAGGCCGAAATTGCAGTGACTGTGAACGGCATTCGTTACAGGAATATGATAACGGACTTCTTGTGGCCTCAACTGGACGGCATGAATCTGGACAACATGTGGTTTCAGCAGGACGGCGCAACCTGCCACACCGCGCATGAAACAATCGACTTATTGCAGCAACGATTTCCAGAACACATTATCTCACGAAATTCTGATGTCAACTGGCCACCAAGATCGTGCGATTTGACGCCGTGCGATTTTTTTCTTTGGGGTTTTGTGAAATCTCGGGTTTATGCGAATAAACCCGAAACAATTCCTGAGCTCAAATCGGAAATCCAACGCGTCATCGGTGAGATACAGCCACATCTCTGTGCAAAAGTCATGGAAAATTTCATGAAAAGAGTAATGGCCTGTCATCGGAGCCGTGGGGGTCATTTGCCGGATATTTTATTGCATACTTAATCGGAACATGTCTTCTTTATAATACAATAAAAATATCACAACTCTGTCACAAAATACTTGTTTTTATTTTAAAATGAAAAAGTGCACTCTTACTGAGACACCCTAACCTAGATTTTTACAACCGAAAAACAATTATATCTGTTGAACCAGGGTGAATAAATGAAAAATGGTTTATGATTATGAAAATACAATGTTTTTACTATTATGTAAAATAAAAATCTGCAGGGCACATCAATTTTCCACTGGGACCGAGCTTCCCTTACAAAACGGGCAATCTCCTTTATTCGAGTCCTTTTACTGGTGAATTAGTAAATCTCGAGGATGCAGCGACGAAATGTAATACAATTTACAATCACATGAATGTCGGCCTAATTCTGATGACATGAAATAAAATAGGTAGGTACACAACACCTACTGAGTCATGATGACTATCAGGCGTATAGAGCCTGTACTATGCGACTGTAGAGTTAATTTTTTTCCCATTTCATTTAATTATGAATTAAAACTAGTGTTTAGTAAGGCGTGTTTTTTTTTGGTTTTAAATGTCAAAGTGTTTGTTGTCCCTAAATAAATAAAGTGAATAAATACGATTTTATTCTGCCCTCAAATTACAAGGCTCAGATATCTTATTTCATGCCATCAGGAACAAGCTCCGGCCTGTACGGCTCGCTGAAAAGTACGGACTTGCCAGCCGCGGGTGTCGCCGCGCCAGCCGCCTCGACTGCGCCTGACGCCGTAGCCAAGCCGGTGCCGGCGCCTGGAGCCAGCTATGTGGACATCCCGCTGACCAACATGCGCGCCACCATCGCCAAGCGGCTCACGGCCGCGAAGCAGACCACCCCGCACTACCAGTTGACGGCTACCGTCAACGTTGAGAAGACCTTGGCGATGAGAAAACGCATCAACGAAAGGCTGACTGCTGAGAAGGCTAATGTTAAGGTAGGTACACTTTTTAGGGGTTCCGTAACTTCCGCAGTCAAAAAACCCCTAGAAGTAAATACGACCATCAATAATTAATCTGACAAAAGTCGGCGAAAATAGATACCATTAATTTTATTGAGAACCTACACTACCGTTCAAAAGTATTTGGCCACCTAGTAAAATACATTTTGTAAAAGTTTGATTCAATGAAACTGTTTATTAGCATTTTTAAACATAACAATAATACACTTTTTAAATTTTGGACTCATCTGTGTCCACCTTTATTTTTAATGACAGCCTCAAAAAGCTTCGGCAACCTAGCTACTAATTTCTCCAATGTTGTCTTGGTTATTGCCATTCGTCTTGCAGTTTTCTCCTCAAGTCTTCCTGAGATGTAGGACAACGTTTCCGCACCTGTCTATCCAGCTGATCCCACAATAGTTCTATCGGGTTTAGGTCTGGGGACTGTCGAGGCTATATCATGAGTTTCAACACATGTTGTTCTTCTTTTCCTTTTAAAAAGTCATTGCATAGTCTTGACGTGTGTTTCGGGTCATTATCCTGTTGAAATATAAATCCCGGACCAATTAAATGGGTTCCAGAAGGCACTGCGTTATTCTCCAATATCTTTTTATAACCTTCTTTTTTTTAAGATTCCTTGTATTCGCACAAGATTTCCAACGGCGGAGCCACAAAAACAGCCCCAAACGATCACAGACCCTCCGCCGTGTTTAACTGAAGCTACAGTACAAGCGTCATTCAACCTTTCGTTTGCCTGCCCGCCCCGTACGAAAGCTCTTCATTTGGATCCAAAAATTTCAAATTTTGATTCGTCCGTCCAGAGGACCTTTTCCCAATCTGCTATTGTCCAGTTCTTGTGTTCTCTAGCCCAATTAAGTCTCTTTTTTTTTGTTAATAGTTTTAAGAAGTGGTTTTAACACCGCTATGCATCCCTTAAGTCCTGCGTCACGGAGTCTTCTTTTGATTGTGGACACACTGGCTGGTTTATCACGAATTCACGATCCACATTAAACTGTGCTGCTATTTCCGGTGCAGTTAATCGTCTATTCCGTTTGCTTTTAATAACTATACTCAAATCTTAACTCGAAGTTGTTGTGGCTCTCGGTCTGCCTGAACGACGTTTGTTGCAAATTGTTCCTTCAGTAGCAAATTTCTTAACGATGTAGCAACAGTTTGCTTTGGTATCTTCTGCAGTCTTGAAATCTCACGATTACCTTTACCGGATTTATGAAGGCCGATTATTATGCCTTTGATTTCTTGGGAAAATTCTTGGGATTATTATTTAGTTTTACCCATTTTCTTCAAAAAATAAAACTCAGAAGTGAAAAACAAGAAAATATTATTAGACTTTAAGTACTGAGCTACGGAGAGCGTGTTTTCTGGTCAAATGACATCAGATAACTAACGTAATAATATTTGTAATAGTTATACTACATTTTAGTTAGATATGTTTATTTCTCAATAACTAAATCAAAACAAAACTGTGACTTCGAAGAAATTCCGACAATATCACTATTTTGGTTTTATGACCAGGAGTCGGCAAATAACAATAAGTTGTTTACGATTTTACCGTAGTTAAGTATTTGGCGGTGATTACAAACAATGAAACCTAATATTTTTTTTATGTATTGTTTGTAACTTAAACAAAATGTAGGTGGCCAAATACTTTTGAGCGGTAGTGTACATATTTGAATAACAAGATCATTGATATACAAAAAACCCTTTTTTTTCAGCTTTCAGTGAATGATTTCATAATAAAGGCGGTTGCTGCGGCTTGTAAGCGAGTTCCTGACGTCAACGCACACTGGATGGAAACTTTCATTAGGCAGTAAGTTCATGTTTGCTAATTATTCGTTAGATGAGTGCCACAAATGCCACAATACTTATACGGTATTCTCACTATTATTGTTTTCTTTTATTTCATTGATATACATATCGTTTACATTTTAAGTCTATCTATCTATACTTAATTACTTGTCCTGACTGACTGATGAAACAACGCAGAGTCGAAACTACTGGGACAAGGAATGTGAAATTTGGCACACGGGTTAGTGCCAAGTTTCAAGTTTATTAACTCAAGAAATAAGATTTCGCATACAAACATAATCCCCCTTCATCACCCCGTAAACGGTTGAATTTCCAACACTCCTTCCTTAGTGGATGCTTACCTACAAGTTACAAAAAAGGCATCAACTGCCAAACAAGGTTGTAGCCCTAGCTGTTTATTAGGCTCTGCGTTGATGAATCAGTCAGTCAGGACAAGTAATTATATTATGTACTAGCTATGCCCCGCGACTTCGTTCGCGCGGAAGTCGTAAGATACTATACTAACAGCCACATTTTAATAAATTTCCCTCGTCCCTCGGCTCGCGCTATGACCTACTTCGTTTTCTCTTAGTGTTATTTCTGACTTTTTCTTTTTGCTCGGCTCCTAAGCATCGTAGCGTGATGTTAAATAACCTGTAACTATCCTCTAAAATTGGGCTACCAAATGCAAAAATAATTTTTAAGTCCGACTTTTTGTTCACAATTTCATGTTTTTCATGTTTCTTGCCCGTTATTTTTCTAAAATAAAAGAAACTTAAGTTACTCCCCGTAACATCAGCTATCTGCCAGTGAAAGTCCCGTCAAAATTGGTCCAGCCGTTACGGAGATTAGCCGGAACAAACAGACGGACAAAATTTTAAAAATTGCTTTTTTGTTATAAGTACCGTATATAGCGTGACCGATACTTAAACACATGATTGTACTCATGATAACAAACAACTTTTACTATGGGACCAAACCTGAAATCGTGAAAAAAAATCTGTTGCTCCCTACATTTATGCTCGCATAATTCGTCAAAATGTAGGGACCAGCTGATTTTTTTTCACGATTTCAGGTTTGGTCCCATAGTAAAAGTTGTTTGTTATCATCAGTACAATCATGTGTTTAAGTATCGGTCACTAATTACCAGTCACCCTATATACGTTCATATGCATTTAGTAAAAAGTTGTTATTTTGACATGACAAACGGACACTTCAATTTTATTTATTTGTATAGATGTAAGTATAGACAGATCATCGGCATAAGGAACAGGATCCAAGGTGCCGGTGGTCAAGGATCTAGAGAAAGGAACCTCCTCACTGTGCGTGTCGACGTGTCGTGTCCAAGTTCCCTTGACCCAGCCGCGCAATGAGAGCTTCCTGAGGCGTCAGTTGAGGCTCTCCGCTATTAGGCCATTAACCGTAACGATTATCGGTACAATGATTGCAGAGTCCACGTCCCACATGTCGACAACCTCGTGTGCAAGATACTTGTTTTTTTAACTTTCTCAGCTTTCACTAATAATATTACATTCAATTTTTCTGTGAGGCTAAGCAAAAATGAAAGAACAGGTAGGTGGTGTGTACCTACATTTAATTTTGTCCTCCAGTTTATTCTGTACTTAAATGAATGAGTTATTTATTCATATGAATTGATTTTCGAAAAATATATTTTCATTGTATTTCTACACCCTCCAATGAACACAAGTCTTTACTTATGTCCAAATCATTTCTTGCTTTCTTTCTCAGGTTCCAAAACGTAGACGTCAGCGTAGCAGTGGCGACCCCTACTGGGTTACTCACGCCGATCCTCTTCAATTGCGATTCTCGCGGTATCATCGACATCTCTAAGAACATGAAGGAACTTGCCGCTAGGGCAAAGGAGGGCAAACTTCAGCCAGAGGAGTTTATGGGTGGCACTGTCACTGTGTCCAACCTTGGAATGTATGGTGAGTGGAATAACATGAATACTTTGATATACATCATCATCTTCATCCTTCTATCCTTATCCCAACATACTTGTGGTGGCAGCATTTCCTTCTTGTCCCATATATCACTATGAGCCGAGATTTAGTAATGACCACAAAGTGTTCTCCTTTGTCCTTTTATTACCTTCTCGCATATTCTAGGCATTATTTTAATTAATTTATTAAAATAATTTTCCTCTAGTTTGTTCCACTCGCTCTCTAATAGCTTCCACAAATGTTCTTTAGATATATAAATTACCAAAATTCATCCCTTAAACCCATAGATATCCACAAAATGCCAAGAAAACTGTTCCAAAGCTGCTTGGTTCCGTTGTTATGTTCTGATAAAATTCATACTTTGAGCAGATAGTAGATTTTTGAATTTTTTAATAAAATTGATTAAAAAAAAATAGTCGAGTAAAGTCCGAGTTTTTTGGCGTCAGTACATAGCATATGACCGCACCATTTCACCGTTTTCGTTTGTTCAACCATGCGCCGAACACCCTATATAAATATATTATTATATGTATAGCCAATGCCACTCCCACAATTAAGACGAATCAAACGACACACCATATGTTAAAATCCATCAAGCCGTTTAGGCTATAGAGCGTGCCAAAGAAATATACATACTTATTTACATACATAGGTACATACTCTCGAAAACCCTTCTTCTGGGTCAGTCGGGTAAAAAGATTTTGTCTCCAAACAATCTCATGCATTCGAAGGCAAATAGGTCTTTATTGTTAAATTTCAGATGCCTCAGACTGCATGAGATTGTTTGGAGACAAAATGGGTCATCATATTAACTATCTCTTTTAAAATTCAGTTTTTTTTAAGTAACTTTTATTTATTTTACACTTTACTCGCGACAATCTATGAAGTCCGATTTGACGTTTCTCATTAATTAATTATACATGTCGCGATAACTTTGTATGAACGTCTACGTAAGAAATCGAAAAATCATAATCCTAATTAATTACTATGTTAATGTCCATACACTATAACAATGAGTATCATTCGTAACCACCAAGTTTCACTTTTTAATGGAAAATGCACTCAAAAACACGAATTCGTTGATTAATATTCCGACAGGACGTAGGTATTAGTCAGGTCTTTTGGTTCATTGCGGCGACGTTGCGTTGTTGCTTTAGTGTTGACCGTTCTAAGCCGTTTTTTGACCGAATAAAATCGATGTTATGAAAAATCAATTTTTTCACAAACGTTTTTTTATAAAAGAGAAACGTATAATTACCTACTATATTATTAATTTGTATAAAAGCTAATCACATATTTGAAGCTATACAAGTAAATAAAATTGAAGTGTCTGTTTGTAATGTCAAAATAACATTTTTTTACTAAATGCATAAGAAAGTATATAGGTACGGTACTTATAACAAAAAAGCAATTTGTAAAATTTTTGTCTGTCTGTCTGTTCGGGCTAATCTCCGAAACCGCTGGGCCGATTTTGACGAGACTTTCACTGGCAGATAGCTGATGTTACGGGGGGTTACTTAGGCTACTCTTATTTTAGAAAAATAATTAGGGTTTCGCGAAAAATAAAATAAAGCCCTGAAATGAACAAAAAGTCGGATATCAAAAATTTTTTTTGAAAGAAAGAAAAACCGTTTATTCACGTGAAAGTGACGCACATATACAGCCGCGAGCAAAAATATTAGGCACCCTATTGAACTGCCAGTTTTACGATGGTTTAGTATAGGAGATGTAAATAAAATATATTTTGTAACCTGTATGCTTTATTATAATAAAATAATTAATATTTCGTCGGTCCACCTTTTGATTTTATAACAGCAGCCACTCTTTTCGGCATTGACGCTACCAACTTTAAGCAATCTTCTTGGGACAATTTTTGCCACTCTTTATTTAAAGCAGCCAGTAGTGAGTTTTTATTTGTTATGGAGTGTCTCCGTATCTTTTTCTTCAAAATAGACCAAATATGCTCAATTGGATTGAGGTCCGGCGATTGTGGTGGCCAAGTGGCCAGTCTAAAAGGTGTATGTTGTTTTGAGCCATCCACGCCATAGAATGAGCAGATTTGTGGCAAGTGGCGTTATCTTGCTGGAATTTTATTCCGTCACTATTTATATCGCCGAAAATCTTCGTTATTGACGGAGCTAGAGCTGTTTCTAGGACTTCAGTGTATTTTTTACTGTTCATTCGCCCCTCACACAACACCATTTCACCCATGCCGTCGGCAGCCATGCAACCCCAAATCATAATTGAGCCTCCACCGTGTTTAATAGTGGGCACTACACATTCTGGGTTATATTCTTCGCCCACTCGGCGCCTGACATAGGTCACACCGGGAGTTCCAAACACCTGTGTAGAGACAAAAAACTGGTTAAATTTATGATTTCATTATTTTCGTTACAGAATTAGTTTTCATAGATTTCTTGTAATTTTAATGTAAAACATAAAGTAAATAAACCTTACCTCAAAGTTAGCTTCGTCTGACCATAACACGTTGGACCAATCTTCCACTGTCCAATCTTTATGTTTGAGGGCCCACTCCAACCGATTTTTCATATTGTGTTCCGATAGCCACGGCTTCTTCCTTGCTTTGCAACCTTTTAATCCAGCTTTTAGAAGCCTTCTTCTAACGGTATGCACACTCACAGTTCTGCCTTTTGCTTCAGATATACAGGCAGCGAGGTCAATAGCTGTTTTTTTGCGGTCCTGTAGAGACTGCCTAATCAACAATCGGTCATCACGATCGGTAGTGACTCTTTTTCTGCCTGTTCTTGGCCTGTTTTCATGGGAACCGGTCTCTTTGAAGCGATTTATTGCATATTGCACTGCACAACGCGAGCACTTCACTTCTCGGGCTATCTTTACTTGTGACATGCCTTGTTCATGCAAAATCTTAATTTTTAAGCGCTGTTCTGCACTAAGTTCCTTTTTTTGGGCATGGTTCACACTAAAAATGTTATTCTCTAAGAGTATGACAGTATTTGCGCACAACACGTGTACCTATTCACTTCAAACTCTGACAACACAATAATATTCGTCATTTTTTTAAATTAAATTAATAATGTGTTATTGCACACCTGCATGTCATAAATATTTGTTACCATGTTATTTCTACGTAAACGCACCCCCAAAACAATAATAAGGCCATGAAAAGCTTATCTGTACATGATTTTTCTATACAGGTATAAACAATAGAGGTGCTTAATACTTTTGCTCGTGGCTGTATAAAATTGATGTTTATCTTAGCCTAATAAAAGCAAAACAAGTGGGTATACATTCTAAAAATAATAAATTAAACCTAGACGGAAATATGCGCCACCACCGCGCGAAACGCGAAAAGCGTTTTGCATTTGGTAGCCCAATTTATTCTCGAGGATAGTTAATTTAACATTACGCTATGACCATTAGGAGCCGAGCAAAAAGTCGAAAGAAAATTAAGCGAAAACGAAGCAACAGCGCGAGCGGGCGTTGCAACGCGACGGGTCGGGGGACGAGGGAGTTTTTTTTTTAATATGTGGCTGTTATTTTTAACCGACTTCAAAAAAAGGAGGAGGTTATCAATTCGGTTGTGTTTTTTTAATGTTTGTTATTTCAGTACTCCGTCATTTATAAACAGATTTTGAAAATTCTTTTTTTATTTGAAAGGACATACTTCCAGATTGGTCCCATTTTTATCAAAATCCAGTTCTGATGATAGGATCCATAAAGAATTGAAGTAACTCCTCAAATATTATAGGCAAACACATGGTGATTTTGGTATTTTCATCAACATTTGTAGTATCATTTGGTGAAGTGGAACTGACGAAGAAGACCACAGATGGCCACGGGAACTCCTCAATGATAAATAAATTGTTGCTAAAGTTGCTATGTTGATAAAGTATTGCTGAGGAGATTGGAACAAAACAAAACAAAACATGATATCAAGGTTATGGTCACGTTATCGTGCTACTGGTGAAGTGGCTGAAATACACCCAGGCGGGAAGCGCATAACCACCATACGACAATACCGATTTTTGCAAGTCGCTGCGAGAAAACAACCAAATTTTACGGCCCTGCAATTGGTTCAAAGGATCCAGTCAGAGCACCATTCGCTTGTGAGTGACCAAACTGTGAGGAGAAGACTGCATGAAGCTAACCTTCATGCTCGTAAACCACTTCGTACTCCAGCACTACGCCGAGGAAATCGTGGACGAAGATAACAGTGGGCTCGTGAACATTTGCTCTGGGAAGATAACCAGTGGTCTGTAGTGCTGTTTACCAATGAGTCCCGATTCGGTTTCCATCCCGATTCGCGAAGAGTACACGTATGGTGAGTTCCTGGTCGTGAGAGCTGTCTGCAACACCCTCAGGAAGTCCATCCATATTACCAGGGATAATTATGGTTTGGGCGGGAATTCGTTGGTGGAAGAACAGATCTCCTTTGGATCAGAAACACCATGACTGCTGAAAAATACCGTAACCAGGTGCTAGTACCAATAGTCTATCTACCCCTATCGACTACAAATGGGCCAAGAATTCACGCTCATGCACGACAACACCCGTCCGCACACAGCGCGAGTGGTGATCATCTGGCTGCAGGAGCACGACGTATCGGTCTTAGACTGGCCCGCGCAATCAGCAGACCTAAACCCCATAGAGCACGCGTGGGACATGCTCCAAAGAAGGGCTTTGAAGATTTTTCCTGCAAACATTGCGACTGAAGAGCAACTTTTTTGGCATCTTAGCAGGACCTGGGACTATATCCCGCAGCAAGACTATGATAACTTGATTCAAGCATGAAAAACCGTTGCAGGACCGTTGTTAACATCATGAGTGGTTTTACTGACTACTGATTTTTCGCATAATTGCAAAAAACGGAACAACTTCGCTTTATTTTTCACTTTTTCTTGAAAAACACATTCATCGTTAGTTTTAGCTTTATTTCACTTTTCGTCTTTATATAAATAAAATTGTATTTACGCAAAAAAAATATTTTTGTTATTCAGAAGTCTAGTCTAAATAAATGGGCTTTATAAAAATATATACATGTTATTTATAACAAATTTTGAGTAAATTGAGAAAATCCAAAATATCCCTAGACATTGTTGATGTGTGAATATTTGCAGTTTTTATTTGAAAGGGTAGGTATATATTCCTGTGGTCGCATATAAATTTGGTAAAATTCTAATGAGTGGTTTTTGAGTTTGTATGTTGATGATGATATAATAACTTAACCGACTTCCAAAAAAAACAGTAAAAATAACTTTAATTTCGTAAGTCGTTGGCAAAAAACGAAAATACTAAACCAAAGACACCAACTTCCGAAATAAAGTTATTTTTCACTTTATAGTGTTTTTTTGGAAGTGAATTTATTTTTATTTGGTGCTAAAAAAAACAGTTTTCCTGTATTCCTGTCACTTATTGTATTTCCAGGTATCACAATGTTCAATGCCATCATCAATCCTCCTCAGTCGTTAATATTAGCATGCGGTGGTATTCAGGAGATCGTTATTCACGATAAAGAATCGAAGGATGGTAAAGGGTATGTTTCATTTCTTGAAAATTTGGTTAGTTTTGTTAGATTTAGAAGATTTGAATTAAAAAAGTACTTAGCGCGCGAAATTCAATATTTTTTTTTTTTTGTTTTATTTGAGGTTTTTCCACAATTTATAACATGTAGTAATGTGTTGATGATTTCTTTAACAATCATAATTTAAATGGCAACTTTTGAATGGCATTCAAACAACATAATAATGTATGGACGGCAGCACATCAAGCTACTACAATCTGTCAAATTTCTTTAATAGATTTTCACCTTTATTGCTAAAGTATTAGGTTCAAGGTTGATTGGGGAAAATTTGACAGTTTCGGGTAGCTTGACCTGCTGGCGTCTTCTGCACATATAACGACATTTGAGTTTGACCCGCACAATGTTTTATTTTATTGAAGTATTGTATTCCTATTTTCAGTTTCCAATTAGCAAGGTTCGTGACGTTCACCGCGTCTGCAAACCATAGAGTGATAGACGGCGCGGTGGGCGCGATATGGATGAAGGCTTTCAGAGAGAACATGGAGGACCCCGCCAACATTATCCTCTGAACACTGCCTAAAGGCTCCAAGCATTTTGATTACTGGACACTGTACAAATATCAGCTTAAAATCTATGTAAGTTAAACTAACACTATTTATATATTCATGACACCCATAAAAAGGTGTCATAAATAAAATAATGTTGTAATTAATCTAAATTTTCGTTAGCGTCAGAATGGCTGGTTGCCTATGGCAAGCGACTCTGAAAGTACCTACCTATATTCAAGAATTGCTATCCAATTGCTTATATTTGCTACATTTCTTCTATAATTGCTAACATAGAAATATAAAAAAACAGTACTTATATCTATCTATGATTGATATATATATAAGATACATTCAGAGAAATATGAATATTTTGTGACCAGCCATTCTGACGTCAGGATGGATGTTGGCCTCCGCGTTCAGCATGAAGGACGCAGAATTTCTAAAAGTTTGTTGTAAGTATCAATAATTGCTACTTTCACGAATTTAAGTTTGAGCTTCGTACATACATTAGATAAAAAATATAGCTTTTATTAAAATTTGTACGAAGAAGTGCCTAATACATAGGCAACAGTTTTTTTTTTTCTATATAAGTACCTAGTATAGTTATTTGAAATGATTAATGACAAACAAAAAATATAACATAATATTATATCACGGTTAAAAATCTGTGCACCTCGCTGGAATGCAATGCCCTTCGCGCTTCTCCCTTCACCTCGCCGCGCTCGCCCCGTCGCCATACATACCGTAACGCGCCGATATGACGTCATCGACACCAGGTACACAGATATTTTGACCGGGTTGTATTAAACAAGCAGCACATACCTACCTACAATAGCATAAAATATGAAACACGGGAAATGTATGAAAGAAAATACCGTAATACCTATATCGTTAAATCTTTATTCAATATTTATTTTCCTCTTTTCATTGTCACCAAACGTAAATCACATTGTAATAAAGAATAATGCAATATTTTGCTGTTGATGTACTTATCAAATAAGTTAGAACAGTTTTCAACGTATATCTGACCCAGCTATTATACATACTGATACTAGTAATTATTGTGTTATTGAGGGTAGGTACGTTTTATAAACTACCCACCAAACATCATTATAATAAGTTGAAGTAAACGCCTGCAAGATTTGAACAAGACGCTGTAGAAAAAAAAACTGTTGCCTATGTAATAGGCACTTCTTCGTACAAATTTTAATAAAAGCTTTTTTTTTTACCTAAAGTATGTACGAAGCTCAAACTTAAATTCGTGAAAGTAGCAATAAGTAAGCAATTATTGATACAACAAACTTTTAGAAATTCTGTTTCTTTCATGCTGAACACAGAGGCCACCATCCATCCTGACGTCAGAATGGCTGGTCAAAAAAATATTCGCATTTCTCTGAATATACCTATCGTATGTAGCAATTATTGAAATACATAATTAGCAAATATAACCAATTGGATAGCAATGTTTGAATATACTTTCAGAGCCACTTGTCATAGGTAACCGGCCATTCTGACGCTAACAAATTTTCATGTCATTAATCAATAGGTAGACCATAAAAGAAACGACGGGAGCTGCTGAGGTTTTGGCACAGCGACGGTAGTCTCCGTCGCAGAACATACAAATAAACTGGTGAAGGAGATATTCATAGTGCACTACCTCAGGTATCTTTTAGAAAAAAATTGGAGATATTATTGACAGGTACTTCTGGGCGAAAAAGATCGTACTTCTGAAGGCTCGGCTACAGGCAGCATCTTACTTGCGACATACATTGTAGTATTATAAGTTGCATATGACGAGAACTGTCTCGTTGGAAATGGCTGATTGAGGGTTCAGTTAATTTGAGCCTGTCAATCACCAAGAACTCTATTAGATAAGACGGTGACATAAAAATGTTCATTGTCATGTTCTAAACTGAAAGTGATTGTCCCTTATACAAATATATTTTTTATAAATCTGTGTGTTTATACTGATGTTTACATTGATATAATTTATGAATATGATATTATGAAATAAAACAGTTAAATATAGTGATTGTTTATTTTCTCAACCCGTCAAATGTTCGCCTACTAGAAGCCGTTTGCATGTGAGCCCTTAACTTTTCACGATTATATTTAAAGTTATTTCGAGAGTATTTTGCTTATGTACCTATGGGGTTCATTGGACACTTGAGATGTTAATTAAGCGTTTATTTGACCTCACGCAATCTTCTGACTGCGGACCTGCAGGAGGAGGCAGCAGTGGTGGAGAATACCCAAATTTATAAATATGATATTATGAAATAAAACACGTTCATTTTGGTGATTGTTTATTTTCTTAAGCTAATGTCAGATGTTTATTTGACCTCACGCAATCTTCTGACTGCGGACCTGCAGGAGGAGGCAGCAGTGGTGGAGAATACCCAGGCACCACCAGCTACAGTCCT
The DNA here is from genome assembly GCA_947568875.1 of Fissipunctia ypsillon. Lineage (NCBI taxonomy): Eukaryota > Metazoa > Arthropoda > Insecta > Lepidoptera > Noctuidae > Fissipunctia > Fissipunctia ypsillon. The sequence goes on along the minus strand of OX387660.1, from coordinate 14,720,233 downwards.
CTTACAACGCTTGCATGACCAGATGCCGACACAGGAACGCTTCATGGCATCCTGGAATGAGATAATAGAACATTTGTTAGAGATCTGCAGACATTTTTTATATTGTTTACATCTGAAGAGTTTTGACTTTCTTCTTCACAAACAAATTCAATTCTCTATTCCCCCAGTCAAGGGAAAATCATTCTTACCAGTGCTGTATATACGTTCAGTGCATAAGCTACACTACATTTGCCAGATAAGAAATGATATTGGCGATACTATTACTTTTGTGTAAGGGGTAAATACGATTGAAAAAGAAATGTAAACCTTTGGTCAAAGTACAATAAAGTCGACGTTTAAATAATTTCGGAATAACCCCAAGATAGTTCGTAATTTCCCGTAAACCAAAAAATTATAATTCAAAAATTCAAAATGCTCTATTAGTGAATCCAACTACATATTTATGAATCTAATATATCCATTGGTTAAATCTTTTCATTAAGTTAACCGAAGTCGCTTATTAATGGCAGTAAATATGAAACTACTTTACATAACTAACCGAAATGTAGACCTCTAGACATCTCGTAAAAAATCCCGTCGGAATTACCCCAGTACACCTTATAAAATTTTTACAGTGATAATAATAACACGGTTATATCGCAAAATGTATAAATAGGAGTTGGCAAAAAGTTTAGAGGTTGCAGTAATGATTTCCATCTCTCTGTTGGGTGTACTTATAAAATTTAATGGAAGAATACAATCATAGGTGCCTAATGTTTGATTATGAGGTAGTCCACGCCAGGAGCCTAGACTAAAATTTACTTATGCACAGGTAAATGCAGTGTTCATATGATCCTCTGACCAATGTTACTGTAAATAAGTCCTATTTTATTAACAACTTAAGAAAACATAACCCCCAAATCATAATAAACTTCACGTCAGCCGAAACTTTTGGCTTGAACAACAAATACCACTTTAAGAACACCATCTACTTCTATTAATTGCCCATAAACGGTGAGTATTGGAAATATGTGCATTCACGATACTAACCTTACCGCAGAACGAGCAAGTGTATTTTGCGTGCTGGGTGACTTCCATTTTTTTGACCATTTTACGCAGGGAGGCACCGTAACGTGTGCCATATTTGCCAGTGATCCCGACCTTCTTCGTGCGTTTGGCCTGAAAACATTATAACATTTCATGTAGTTGCATTGAGCACTGCCACCAAAATTTACCGACTAACGAAAAACATAAGTGTCCGTCGCACAAAATATTCATATTGAACACTAGAAATATTCACTAGCACTCTTTTGATAAGTTTTATCACTGATTTTATGAGCGGATTATTTAAATATTTACAAATTCAATCTCACCATTTTTGATAACCCGTCTAACACAGTGGTTGACAGAAAAGAAGAGAAACAACAATTGACAGCGTGGTGTTACCAACCCAAAAATTTATAAATTGCATGTTGAAAACCGAATTTTGCCGAAAATAATATTAGTATTTTGACTGAAAGTCAACATAACCCATGGATTTCTAATGCTATGACTACACTGTCGCGATAACGAAAACTACTCTTTGTGCGTTCTCTTTCGCACAATCCTGATACCGCATTTACACATGCATGCTCGTGATTCATCTCGCCATACGACGGATTGTTTGGCAAGATATTCGTGTGACTTTAGGCTACACGAGTGACCGGTTACACGTTCGCGTTTATATATTTCTACTTCGGCTTACCGAAATGGACGACATCATCATTCTAGCGGCTTTTGCATTGCATTTGCAAAGTCAATATAATTAAATAGAAAAAAAGTTTAATAGTACGTTTTTAAATCGTTCATTGGTATGTACAGACGCCAGCAGGTCAAGCTATCCGAAACTGTCAAATTTTCCCAATCAACCTTGAACGGTTGAAGTTTTGAACCTAATGCTTTAGCGATAAAGTTGAAATCTATTAAAGAAATTTGACAGATTGTAGTAGCTTGATGTGCTGCCATCCATACTCCCATTACTTTTGATATACTAGTCCAACTATTGTATACTTTCTGCTTATTCTTATGATGCGATGCACGCTTTGGATTAAAACTGACTGACTTTGGTAAAGTCTAAAAACATCAAAACTTTATTGTTGGTCCAGTCCATTTTGTAATGTTGCTTGATAGACCGTTTGTTACGAAATAAACTAGAAAGCGAATGTGTAAAAACACTAGTTCGTCTCACCACTCTTTTCCTCTGGATTCGTGTCCAAAAAACCGCTCCAGATGCGAGCGTCACGAGTGGCGATGCGAAACACGAGGCGAATGACGAAACACCGTTTACATACTCGTGCTCATGCCTCGACTCGTCGCACGCCTCATCACTCGCGCGAATGTGTAAATGCGGCTTGATACTTAAATAATAGACAATGAGTATTGAAATAGAGATGTTTAAAATGGTCTGGCTGGCCCATTGTTCTTCGTCGTTCTTCAATCAATCAAAAAGACCACTGTGAAAAGGCTAAATAAGACGAATATGTAGTTTTGGAACGCAAGAGCAAAGAGACCAAAAAGAGACTATGATGACATGATTTTGAACCGATTTCAACCTTTTCAACTCTCTCGTGATTGGTTCAAAAACTGTCAAAACTTTTGATTTCCAGCGCTCGTACAAACGAGGTTTGCTAGCATTTACAACGACCTACAATTGTTGTAGGTCGATGATGCCAGTTTATGAAAAATCTCCACAATTTGTGGGAAAGTTTTACTAGCTAGCTATAATAATCAACGAAAAAGTACATGACTGTGATGTGATTGACTGTCGCATGTCGCATGATTATTTAATATTATCTGCGGTGCAATTGCATAATATATTTGCAGTAGGAATCGGTTTCATTTTGACAGTTCAACAACATTCATTGCGTTATTTACGTTGCTGCGCAGACATATTTTTCGAGCATTTGAAGTAATAGATCTAACAATTTGCTTCAAAATCATTCAGATTACGTGTGTTATGCAATTAGGGTGCTGAACTTTAGATAATTATTATATTATACTATATGTGATTGGGTTATCTTTTTAATTCTTTGCCTATTTTTGGGATAAATAATAATTTTACTTGATGCCGAATATCATACGAAAGTGGCTTAGGTGGAAAACATTGAAAGGAACTGAGATAGTAATTTTTTAGTTGTTATGGATTATATCAGTCACCTATATAGAAAAATAGCTTCCCGATGCGATGAATACAAATTGATTACTGGAGATAAAAATTATTTGGATAGTATGTTTATAAACACTACTTACTTTAGATGACTTCAATAAAGATGAATTTCTAAAACTGATCATAAAAAGATAATGTTAATCTGGGTAAAGGGTTGCGGGATGTCAGCCGGGGTTGCGGGATGTTCGAAAGAGTTACCGTGGCCCCGGCACAGGCAACAGAAGGAACACGGGTGGATTTTAGTCAGTAAAAGTCTGACACGCGCTCCCGCTCCGCCCAGAGCGGGAGAAGTCATTTGATGATTTCCCAATTTTTTTGAAAAAAAAAAAATCTGGGTAAAGTATACGGTAAACGCGAGACGGCTATCTGGCAACCCACAACACTGCCGGTACGACTTGGAAAAGGTCGATCTTACGCACGGAAATTTTAGCCGTCCCGATCACCTGGACGGACTTGTTTTAACAAAAAACAAATCAAAATGTTGCGATCGATTTTTGTACGAAACCAAGTTTTAAACGATGCCTTAAAAAAATCTGTTCGGTCAAACCTGACGAGATGCATGAGCACAGAACTGTCCAAAAGGAAACTTTCTCACAAGTAAGTTACATGGTTTAATTATTTTATAGCTTAGATTAAAGAAATTGGTGTTTGGTTTCATTGATACATAAGCCGGCATCACAAATATTGTTACTTGTTACAGCTCAAATAAATTCTACTAGTTGCATAACCAAAACGTCAATGGTTTTCACCTTGCAGATTCATATTTTAATTAGGCGAGTATTTGCCGGCTATTCCACGTGTCTTGAATTGCAAGAGTACTTCATAGTCATTTACTGAATGAATGTAATGTTTGGGGAAGTATTGCCAATACTGTGTTGGTGGAAGAAACATGTTTATTGAGTTTGGTGCCAATGCACTTGAACATAAGCACTGGCGATGTGTAACACGGGCCTTCTAGTCATTCCTTTGGATCTAGTTAAAGTAACAGAGATGTAGTACCATTTTAAAATCAAGTCATGAAACTTGTTTTGATTTGTCAAGCAAGTGTAAACGGACTGGAATATTACAGCAATGTGACTTTCTTTAGTTTTGTAGGTGTAGTGTGATTTCATTTGGTTATGCTACACAATAAAGATCTAAACAAAACTAATTTGATTCCTACATTATTTTATTTGATTCTGATCTGGTTATAATAGGCAAATTGAGTACCTGCAATGTTATAGAATATCTAAAAAGATACACCACAATCATTTGATACATTAAACCTATTAATACTTGTCATAATACAATAGTTTGATAGAATATGAATGAAACTTATACAATAGTTTTATTATAAATAAAATCATTCATTTAAAGTTTTCATTATCTTGAGACTGATAAGATTGTCTGAGAATTTTTTATTATGTCTACACTACATCCTTTTTGAAACAAAATCTAGTCAATAAAACAGTATGAAATGAAACAAAAAATTTATCTACTGTAAATGTTCCTATTATAATAAAAATAACAACTCCTGTTTAGAGATTCAATAATTCTTAAAATAAAGACCAGTGTAGTTTTAAGTAGTAAACAATCCAACATTTATAGATATTATTAGTTAATTTGGAAAGCCAGTTTATTTGAGATATAGCATGGCAGTGTAAAATTCAGGAAATGATTGCTAAAACTGTAGATGATGCTTTTATGTCATATTTATAAAATGGAGCATGACCTCAATGTGAACAGACTACATACAACCATTACCTACATTTCTATATTGTTGTGTTTGCCATGCTATGGTTGGTATGGTTTAACTAAGTATGCAAAGGTGCGTCATATTCTTGTCATCTGAACCTAGCCTAATGTATGACATTAGATAATGAATTACTTAAGTAGTTGTATGTTATTGAACTGTACATAATTACATAATCATCAGTATCAGTCTTACCTCATTACTTCAATATAGCTGATAACGGAGACTTCTAACTTTAAAAAATATTATGCTCGAGAGTAGTTTAGGTTTTCATCAAAGATTATATGATTAAATAGAAATCACTAGATCATGAATTGAGATGAGATAATGTTAAACATCTATGTTTACCTAAAAGCTTGTAGATATCATTGAGATGTTTGAACTGTGCCTAACTGATAAGCTAACACAAAATATTAACTTGTCTCTTGGTGACTTTGATAATTACTTTACTAATGCGTAAAGTAATACATGTTTAGCTGCTATATTGCTGATTATATAATTAGTAGAACCCTGATATTTATTGCATGATGATAGCATTATCAAGAAGAAGAAGAGTATTTTCCCCTACTACTCTTCCCCTCAGATGATAATGCATTTTTAAATACACAGAGTGGGGCAAAAGTCCCACTACCATTTTGATTGCCTATAACTTTGTTCAAAGAAAAGATAAGTTTGGTTTTCATAAGAAGTTTATTTGGTTTTAACATTTTTTTTTTTTGTTATGATTGGAAAATTATATCAGCTAAATGGTGACCGCGATTCGCTATGCAACTTTCGGCTCTTTTTAAGGCATTTTTCATGAAATCCTGCAACATTTCAGGCTGAATTTCTTCAATTTCGTGGTGAATATTGTCTTTAAGATGTTGAATCGTTTGTGGCTTATTCACATAAACTTTTGATTTTAAAAAACACCATAAGAAAAAGTCTGGTGCTGTTAAATCCGGAGATCTGGCTGGCCATGCTAACTGGAACGATTATTTTCAATAAATATTGTCACTACTTCTGCTCGTTCTTGTGGCATATATTTATCCATAATAAAACTTGGACGTCTACACAAACAATGGTTAAAGCTAAACTGAGCTAAACGTCACATAACCAAGATGGTGTGCAATCAAAATGGTAGCGGGACTTTTGCCCCACCCGTTACCATTTATACAACTATAATTATAATCAACTATGTAATTCTTGTTGAAGAGAGAAAGTTGTCGTGAATTAAGTTGCAAGATTTTATCATAATAGTTAATACTAAAAAGTGAAGCTAAATAAAAGCTTGTAACAAATAAGGCTATGGAGGAAACCTTTGGCAGTTAAAACATAAGTAATCTATGATGGTGAAACTTAAAAATGGTGGTCTTGTAAAAAAGTGATAGTATGATATGCTTTCCCTATTATTAAATTAAATATTTGCATACTCATACTTCTGGTATTCTAAACAATATGCATTATCATCACATGTCATAACCAATTTTGTATGTCATAATGTTACTAAATTAAAATATCTTCTTTTCAGAGTATTAAATGCTCAGAACAGGAGAATATTGGCCACACCACAATGGACTATCCAGATAAGGTATTATGCCGACCTGCCTGGACACTCAAAGGTGAACCTACCAGCACTGTCACCGACTATGGAGAGTGGTTCTATTATTAACTGGCAGAAGAAGGAGGGTGACAAACTCAGTGAAGGTATGTGTTTTCCTTTATTTTGTTTTCTAACAGCTGACCCGATAGACATTGTCCTGTCCAAATTTCAATAATTCATACAAAATTTCCATAGAAAATACACTTTCAGTTTTCCAGAATTTTCCAAATTTCCTGGCAACTTTTAAAATTTTCCTTTCTGTAAGAAGCTGATTCGGACTATTACGACACTTTAAAATAAAAACTTGGAAAATCGGTCCAGCCGTTCTGAAGTGATGTGCTTACCAACGAATAGCATTTCATTGTTATTATACTTATAAGGTGTTTCAAAATTACTTTACAAACTTTAAGGAGTGCTGTAGTTAGACCATCGAACTGAGTAACTTTTACTATGTATGGAAGCAACTTTGAAATCGCGAAAAAAATCAGCTATCCCATACTAAAGTTTAATACCTTGCGTTCTAAACTGTATGGGGCAGTAGTTTTTTTACAATTCATTGTAGTATTGTAAAAACAATCTTTTACACCCACGAATATTCAAAGCTCATGATATCTCTAATTAATTTTAGGTGATCTTCTCTGTGAGATTGAAACAGACAAGGCTACTATGGGTTTCGAGACTCCTGAAGAAGGTTACCTGGCTAAGATCTTGATCCCAGCTGGAACCAAAGGTGTGGCTGTTGGCAAACTGCTGTGCATCATCGTAGGAGACAAAGCTGATGTAGCTGCCTTCAAAGATTTTAAGGAAGATGACTGTAAGTGCAATGCAAGATGTATTCTGTTGTAATGGAGTTTATTTTTCATTATAAGTACCATTATTATCCTTCATTCAGGCTAAGCTAAACTAAAAGCAGTATTTTAAATACTCATCTCAATCATGCAGCTAGGAATTCAAAGTTTGTATTAAATCCTTAGTTTCTATCAAAACAGTTCTACCTACATAATGAAATCGTTAAACTCGCGATACAAAATAATAAATATTATCGCTAGCAAGTCATTAACATCTATGGCAATTAAAAAAAGTCTAATATCCGTTGTAATACAACAAGTATTACAATGGGTATTAGTCCTTTTTTTCCAAACACCAAGATTAGAAAACGTCAAGATTTGGATCATTTAAAGACACATTTAGTAGATTTTTATTATCATATCTAAAAAGTCGTCAAGTAATTGTAATGATCATTTTCTGTTTCAAAATAAATAATATTGGCTGTACATTTGCATGTATTTGTTTAACTAACCACTAATTGTTTGTATCCCACAGCAGCACCCAGTGCGGCCAGGCCTCTTGCCAAGAAAAAAGGTTATCTTTTAATAACATTTTTTTTTAACTGGCTGTTGATATAGTCACCAGTGGCATGCCTAGGGCTCAAAATTAGGCCAAGCCGACAGACTTTTTACGATTAAAAAAAACAGATAACTGAGGGATTTTCTTATGTTGTTCATGGTTGTTAGTAGTACTAAAACTGTTATTAAAATTTTGGTTAGAAAACCTTTAAAATACGAAGAGTACAAAAATATTTCAATCATCACTAGGTACGTAATTGTCATAAGCACCATCTATATTAATGAATACACATAACTACACTGCTTAGCTGGATCTTTTTACCTTAATACCATAATTCGCTTGTCATATGCAAAAATTTTCAATCAAAAGCCACTAGATGACATCCAAATTATTATATTTAATCTGAAGCCCAATTCCCGTAATTAAAACCGTTCAAAATCTAGCCGCAATCCCATTTCAGCGACAATCAATCTCAAAATCTTGCCAAAATTGTAGGAAAATTAAAGGTATTTTTGACATAATGAGACTGAGATCAGACCTGTGAACGTTCGTAAAATTACGAGAATTGCGCCTCTGTTATTCGAGTGACAAAAATACTTGTTTTTATTTCGAAGAATCACCTAAGTACAGAAATAGTCTCCTACAATATTTTTCATTGATTCATGAAGAATATTTGTTGCTTTTGTGAACAAAAGTAGACAGACAATATACAGACCTTATCGGATATCGGTTTCATAGGAAACGTTTTTCAGTATGAGGGCCTTAAAATTGCAGGCGACTAAATCAACAGCCTGTTTAATGATGCAGCTGGAATAAATACTGGCAACCTGGGTGGTGGAAATGAAAATTTAAAACGGACTACTTTCATAAACCTTCGCGTATTTATAAGCGTATTGTATCTACAGCGGCAGGTGAGGCCCCGGCCCCCGCTGCGGCCGCGCCCGCGCCCCCTCCTCCGGCTGCGGCCCCCGCGCCGGCCGCGGCCCCTGCAGCCCCGGCGGTCCCTGCAGCGCCTGAGAGCAGCAGGGTCCTCGCGAGCCCCATGGCGAGGAGGCTCGCTGAAATCAGGAATATCAGGCTTGGAGGTAAGAATCACATCACACTTTAGACATTTTTATACTCACAGGTTCTTTTTTATTAATTTTTTCATTTAAAAACATGAATCAATAAACAATTCAGCAATCTTACATATAAAATTGTTGAAAACAATGTTTTTGTCCTTTTATTCAAGCTTATTTGTTTTATATGTAGCCTCGTACACCAAAAGTAACCCATATCCTTTCTGTCGCTTCATCAATAACATATCCATGTTGCATGTTGTTTCACGATTTCAACACTGACTACATGATATAAGTAATAAAATTTACACACAATGTTAGCCTCTATTCTGATGGCACGAAATAAAGTACATACTGAGTATCGTTAAGTATCAGTAGAATTAACAATCCGAATGTTCATTTCAATTAGTTAAATATTATATTGCATTGATTTATAATAAAAATTGCAGCTGTTATTTAATTAGCGTATAATTCTTGTTTTGAATGCCCAAGTGAGCTTTACTCTCTCAACTCGGTGAAGATTTTTGTTCCAAGACTCAATATCTTATTTCATGCTATCAGGAGAAGGCTCCGGCCTGTACGGCTCACTGAAGAGTTCGGACTTAGCAGCCGCGGGAGCCGCCGCGCCGGCCGCCGCCGCGCCCGCGCCCGCACCGGCGCCGGGCGCCAGCTACGTGGACATCCCCTTATCCAGCATGCGCGCCACCATCGCCAAGCGACTCTCGACTGCTAAGCAGACTATCCCGCACTACCAGCTGACGGCCACTGTCAACGTTGAGAAGACCATGACCATGAGGAAGAAAGTCAATGAAAAGCTGGATGCTGAGAAGGCTGGAGTTAAGGTACAATTCACGCCTAAATGAATTATTGTCTCAATGAATCCGAGTAGAGCTGTGACCAATGTAAACAATACAATTATCGATAAAAAGGAATCATCGATATTACTATCAATTATTACTATTTTAGTAAAATCGTTAATTCGTAAAAAATAAGTTACTTTTCTAAATTTGATTACTGTCGATCAATAAATGAAATTTTAATAAAATCGTTAATTCAGTTTAAAAAAATAAGTTCATTGTTCTTATTTTATCTTGTGTTTTTCAGGTATCAATGAACGACTTCATAGTGAAGGCGGTCGCTGCGGCTTGCAAGCGTGTTCCCACGGTCAACTCACACTGGATGGACTCCTACATTAGACAGTAAGTTTATGTTTATGTACGACTAGCTGTGCCCCACGACTTCGTTCCCGTGGAAGTCGTAAGATACACAATATATTAAAAACAGCCACATTTTAATAAAACTCCCTCGTCCCCTGACACGCCGCGTTGTATCGCCCGCCTGCGCTATTACTTCGTTATCGCTTAGCGTTCTTTCTGACTTTTTTCTGTTTGCTCGGCTTCTAAGGGTCGTAGCTTGATGTTAAATAGCCATCCTCGAGAATCGGCCTACCAAATGCAATAAGAGTTTTTCAAATTCGGCTGGTAGTTAGCGCAAAATAGTTTAAATTTTAGCGGTTTTATTTTTTTGCGCGGAACCCTAATTCTTTTTCTAAAATAAAAGTAGTCTAAGATACTCCTTATAACATCAGCTATCTGCCAGTGAGTCTCGTCAAAATCTGTCCTGCCGTTTCGGAGATTAGCTGGAACAAACGGACAGACAAAAAATATTATAATTTTTTTTTTGTTATAAATACCGTATACAGGGTTACAGGGAAAGTCGTACTGAATATTAAAGGATGTTATTATTCAGGTCATTTCCGATGAATTTCATTCTGAAATAAAATGTCCGAAACTTAACCGTTATGGAGATATTAAATTTTAAAGATTATTTTTAAAAATCCTTTATTTTTTGGCTTTTAGTCGTTTTCTTTGGGATTAGAGCTCCTAGAGTCGGTTTTTTTTTGATGTATCTAGTTAGAGGACATGTCCATTAATAAAAATGATCAACAGAAACTGAACCTACTACTAACAGCTTAAAAAACTGCTCGACAACGGTTAGCATTATGAATTTTCTAATAGAGTGTTCTTAACTTTAACAGGCTTTTAATAAAAAATATTGTATGGAACTTATTCTGCAAATAATTTTATAAAGTTCTACGTCTCTTTAGCTATTCAAAAAGGTATAACACTTGCTATTAAATAGGCAAAACATTGCCCAAATAACAGTTAAGTTAGGAGAGGGTACATTTTTAGTTTGAGGTAAAAGTAGCTAAAATACGTAAAAAAAAGACAAAAATTTTAGCAATATTTTTATAATTCATGTTCTACATGGCCGCCGCTATTTCTTACACAAAGTCTCATTCTTTTTCTTAAATTACTTTTCACGACAGAAGTTCGTAGGTTCCGCCTCATTTCCTCAGCCGCATCAATAATTTTTTCTCTTAGAATATCGACATTTGCGATCGGTGTCATTTGGTCGTATACTAGGCTTTTCATATGACCCCACACATAAAAATCCATCGGCGTTAAATCGGGGCTCCTCGCCGGCCATGCTATGGGTCCGCCTCTTCCAATCCATTGGTTTGGGTAATTCTCGTCCAACCATGCTCGAACACTTCTTCTGTAGTGCGCTGGGCAGCCATCATGTTGAAAGAACATGTCTCGTCTCAATGCAATAGGCAAGTCTTGCATTAAAGAGGGTAACTCCTCCCTCAAAAAGTTTTCATATGTCTCGCCATTCAAGTTATCGGGCAGGAAGTATGGCCCTATCAAGTTATTTGATATTATACCCATCCACAAATTAAGACTGAATCTCCTTTGTGACCCTTTTGGTCTTTTTTTCTTGGGGTTACCTTGCGCTTTGGGAGCCCAATAATGGGTGTTATGATAGTTTGTGATGCCGTCTTTGTCAAATTTCGACTCATCTGTCCACATGATTTTCTTTAAAAAATCCGGATCTTCATTATCGGCATTGAGCATAAATCTGCAGAAGTCTAGTCGTCTCAATGGATCCCCTTCTTCAATTACTTGCACTGGCGTGTAATGGTAAGGGTATTGCCCAGAACTGTGCATTACGAACCAGACTTTCCACTGGGAAATACCAAGCCGTCGAGCGACAACGTTTGTTGACGTGGTTGGGTCGGCTTCAGAGACGTCGTATTTCATTATCTTCGTCGTCGTCATCAAGAACACGAGGTCGTCCCATGTCAGTCCGACGTACTAGCACAGAACCAGTTTCTCGTAGTCTTCGATAAACTCTGTCAAATACGCCAATATCAGGTACTCGGCGAGTAGGATACGTTAGCATGTATTCATTGCGTGCACGCAACGACACTCCTTCGCAAAATCCATAACACATTAGGATGTCAGCATATTCCTCGTTGGTAAATGTTGCCATGTTCACAACACAAATCAAAGTCCAGTTACAAGCCACGTCACACAGTTAGAAGATGAAACAGTCCAAAAATCCAAGCCAAGTCGCGTTTTTACAAAAAAAAAAACGGAGGGCACGGATAACACATCTACCATGGAAGAATCGCATGAGCAGACTAAACAAACACCACGATCCACGATTTAACAATTCAGACATTTAAAATGACATAAATACCTGTCACCGCACGTCTCCCGGGCACAAACAATGTCTACCCAAACCTTTTTTCATTGTTTAAAAGTGCCAGGTAGTAAGCCGGATTCTTTTGTATCGAAATTCTGTTATGTTGTACTACCAGATGGGCCTATTCTAATAACATTATTTTAAGATTTTATGAACAAACCTAGTAGATGATATACCTTTTTGAATAGCTAAAGAGACGTAGAACTTTGTAAAGTTATTCGCAGAATAAGTTCCATACATTTTTTTTTAAAGCCCATCAAAGTTAAGAACACTATTAGAAAATTCATAATGCTAACCGTTGTCGAGCAGTTTTTTAAGCTGTTAGTAGTAGGTTCAGTTTCTATTGATCATTTTTATTAATGGACATGTCTTCTAACTAGATACATCAAAAAAACCGACTCTAGGAGCTCTAATCCCAAAGAAAACGAGTAAAAGCCAAAAAATAAAGGATTTTTAAAAATAATCTTTAAAATTTAATATCTCCATAACGGTTAAGTTTCGGACATTTTATTTCAGAATCAAAATCGTCAGAAATGACCTGAATAATAACCTCCTTTAATATTCAGTACGACTTTCCCTGTAACCCTGTATACTTTCATATGCATTTAGTAAAAAGCTGTTATTTTGACATTACAAACGTCTATTTGTTTGTAGTTTGTTTGAAGTGTCTACTTCAATTTTATTCATTTGTAGAGATAGCATCATAGCAAACAGAGGCACACATTAACATATTTGGTTTTCGACTTTATTACAACGTTCACAAGGTTGATATTTTCTTGGGTATATGTCGATCGGTATTTTTGCTCTTAGTGGTTGTTTATCATGTATCATTATTTATCTTTTGACAGAATTGTGAGTGACAGCAACCCAAAATCAACCTTATCATAGCGAGGATAAAGATCACTGTGATTTACAGTGTTGAAAAATCAGAGGTAAAATAACTGAAAGAACTGTACTTACCAAATCTTATGCATATTTTTTTTCAGGTTCGCCAACGTAGACGTAAGCGTAGCAGTAGCGACTCCCACCGGTCTGATCACACCGATCCTCTTCAACTGCGACTCGCGCGGTATCATCGACCTCTCCACGAACATGAAGGAACTTGCCGCTAAGGCCAGGGAGGGCAAACTTCAGCCACAGGAGTTTATGGGTGGCACTGTCACTGTATCCAACCTTGGAATGTACGGTGAGTAAATACAAGTCAAATTACATCCTGCTATTTTCCTTCAAAGTCGGTCAAATCATATATTTCAATTGGACCATTAAAGGTATAAATTACAAGAAAAAAGGAGAAATGATTCTAGTTGCCCCTTCCAAAACGTAGTTTCGTATAGAGAAGAATAGCCAAGAAATTCCATAGTTACTCTAAAAAAAACTGGTTTTACAATAATTTGTTAACATTAATTAGATAATCATTGTGAAGACGTTGTACCCAGAATAAAATTACTATAAAAAACTACAAAAACGCCATCTATGTCTATCTATTGGTAGGTAAACAGTTCATGAAATAAATTTACCTGGATGGCATTTTTGTACAAATACAGTAAAATTATTCTCATTAGTTAGAATTACCCCGCAGTCGAAATAGCCCCGGCCGACCCTACTACAATAGGTAAAACTATTTGCTAATTAAGCAATAACAGATCGATTATTTATGTTGATAATACACATTGTCCTCACATATTTACAAATATTGAACTATTGACGATTATTGCAACAAACAACGAATCAGTGTATGAATGAGTTAAAGTATTCACAGAATGTATCTATGTCATACAATTAATAGAATTATCTGTGAAGAGAAGTGTTCTTCGCAGTTTCCCTGCGTGGCCGAATCAGAAATGAGGGGATTCGCAAGAGAACTCACGACTTCTAGACGTGTTATGACCATCGTGGTTTGTTTGCTTACATATTTTTGATGTGAAACTGTTTGTTGTATTTCCAGGTATCACAATGTTCAATGCCATCATCAATCCTCCTCAGTCGCTAATCCTGGCGTGTGGAGGTCTACAGGAGCTCGTTATTCCTGACCAAGATGATCCCCGAGGGTAAGTCACTGTGCTATTATTTTTATTGGATTTATTTTTATCTGCGGTTTTTCGTCGGTAGAAAAAAAAAACATCAGTCATAAAAGCATGACAGATAAGTAGGTAAAGCGCGCGTCGATGAAAACAATTTGATTATGACAAAACCGCCCCTTAAATTCATATTAGTAGGTTTTCGTAGTTAAGTCTAATCGACGCATTATTTCCCCATTTCCAGTTTCCGATTAGCCAAGTTCGTGACGTTCACGGCTTCGGCAGACCACAGAGTGATAGACGGCGCGGTGGGCGCGCAGTGGATGAAGGCCTTCAAAGAGAACATTGAGGACCCCGCCAACATTATCCTCTGAACACTGCCTAAAGGCTCCACGCATTTCGATTAATGGGCATCTGTGTACAAAATATCAAAAAATATGTAAGAACAAAGCGTGTGAGCAATTTTAATAGTAAGGGTACTTAAATGTAAGTGTCAAGTGGTGTTTATTTCAATTATTTTTTATGCTTGTAACAACCCAACCATTCCCGCCATTTTTTCTTGTCCAAAACGTAATGAATGATTTACAACCAGACAACTGTCGGCTAAAAAGTTTCAGCCGCCATTTTTGCGCGCGCAAATTATTTGATTGACAGGCGATTACGCCTGTGACAGACGGACAGACACCGGAAAAATCATTATCATTTTCTACATTTTTTTTGCTAGCAGGTGTCCATAAATCGAATTGTAAAGAGTTACTGTGATTTCCTTCGATTAAAGCGTCGATACTAGTTTTGATATAATTTGATTAGTTGTTGTCTTTTTACAAGTTTATTTATCTGTGCTGTGATTATCTGTCTCATGCGTTCGCTTGTATATAGATAGGCAATGTATAGAAGAACGTAGATACAGCGAGAACGGGAATTAATCGAAGGAAGCGCTGTTTTTACCAAAATAAGTGATTATTTATTTAGTTTTTTAAGGAATGGTAATCGTACAATGTTCAGAATCAAAAGCTCCATCCCTATTCGTAATATTGTAAATATTTTATAGGGAAATCACGCACTTATTGAAGAATATTTACCTGCCTAATCCGGGATTATGTGTACACATATTTTTTATCGAATATACCATTCGCATTTTTGTATAAATATTTATTTCATAAAATTATAATCAAGTTTAATTAGTAGTGATTGGAGCAGAGATCTATCAACATCTTTTTTTTTTGAATATTTTTTGCCTTAATTGAAATTATGATGAGATATTATTTGAACCACAAATACGAGGTATACTGGTATATATGCATGTATATATATTTTGCGCAAAAATGGGCTTAATAGTCTTTTGTTAACACCTGTTTAATACATTTTGAAGATGCAGATGATTTTATGAACGTTAGTGGAATAAAATACATATTTTACATTTAGAATCTTTGTTTTATTGTGTCGCAATCCTCGGTCCTATAAACTTGCAGGTGTACTACACTCTGATGTAAGTAAGAATTGACTCCCAAAAATAATGACAAACAGCATTCAAGAGAAAAGCTGATGAAAGGTAAAAAAATGGTCTGTGGAACACTAAACTGAAGTCTGTTTCATATATTATGTAGGTATAATAAAAGCTCCACACAGTTCCAGTTGCTCAGAATAGCCAATGCAACCTCAAATCTCGCAAGATCTCGAGCCTTTTTTGGAACGCGAGCGTGCGTCGTAGCACACGTTGCTTCTTGTTATGGCATTTCTTTAATATTTGCGTTAGGTGTGCGTAGTGCAGACGATAAACGTAGATTTTTTTTGTTTCGAGATATGTTTACTTAAAGTTTTTTTATGAACGTAATATAACACGGTTAGGTGCTCTAAGTAGGTGTACTTTTCATTTCGAGTTTTAGATTTTTTGATGCAAAACAAAAATAGGCGGAATCTTGATTTCGAATAGCTAATCTCGCCACCAGACATCAGGCGAGATCGCGAGTTATTGTGTCAAAGTCAAATAATTTATTTCAAGTAGGCCATTAGAAGGCACTTTTGAACGTCAACATTTACAAGAAAATAGAATTGATTCTAGTTGCTCCATCCAAAAAGTAGTTTCATATGGAGAGGAATGGGCAAGAAACTCCATAGTTACTCTTTTAAAATATTTTAGCTAAAATATTTTGTAATCAGTGGCGCTCGAGATTGCATTCCCCAGCTCAGAGCCGGGGCGGTGGTCCCGAATCATTTGGTTCTGGGTTCTATGTTCCTCCACATCACAGAAATTCCCATAATATTGAGGGCCCATCAGGAACAAAAAATATTTATTTAGGTACTTCGTGGGGCTCATAGAAAATGTATGCAGCATAATTATATTTCGTATGGGCCGCCCAGCCCCACGACCCAGCGGGGCAATTGCGTAACACTCAGTAGGAATCGGTTTCATTTTGACAGTTCAACAACATTCATTTCGTTATTTATTTAACAGTTTATGTACGCACAAAAACAGACAATAAGAAAGGAACAGAAAAATACGTACAAAGGTGATGCTTATTTCTAAAGAAATTCTTCCAGCATACCTGCGATAGGAAAGTAGATAAGTACAGAGATGTAGACAACGTTTTTAAGAGTAAAAGAGAAAACAAAATACATAAAATCAAAAACGATACACTAATTTAATATGAGTATATACAAATATATATAAACATACAATATGTGTGCATACAAATACATACATGCATACTTCCAAAATAAATGTCACTAAAATATATACGATAATAATGTAGCATAAAATAATAAATACTAACAGCTATGACGAAGTGGAACGGTATGTAGTGTGTGATAGTGTGGTAGTGTTGTGTGTGTGTGTTAGCGTGGAAAGGTAGTGTGTGTGTGATAGTGTGGTAGTGTTGTGTGTGTGTGTTAGCGTGGAAAGGTAGTGTGTGTGTGATAGTGTGGTAGTGTTGTGTGTGTGTGTTAGCGTGGAAAGGTAGTGTGTGTGTGATAGTGTGGTAGTGTTGTGTGTGTGTGTTAGCGTGGAAAGGTAGTGTGTGTGTGATAGTGTGGTAGTGTTGTGTGTGTGTGTTAGCGTGGAAAGGTAGTGTGTGTGTGATAGTGTGGTAGTGTTGTGACTGTGTTAGTGTGTGTGTCGGTGTTAGTGTGTGTTGTAGTTGGTGTTTATACGTTGTTGAGCAGACAAATTTTTCTAACATAAGAAGCAATGGATTAGCAATATGCTTCAAAATCATTCAGATTGTGATTGATAGTGTTACGCAATTAGGGTGCAGGAGTTCGATAGACCCGCTTATTAATGAACGCGGACTAAAATTAAAACTAGTCCACTAACATCAATTTAGCCATAGATTTTTCGAGGTTTCAGTTTGCCATAGCTTTACTCCGGGTTTGTTATTGTGTTTGCCCTGCAAACCGAAGTCAAAACCTGTATAATTATTTGATATCGCAAAAATTACCTAGATAAATACGATAACATATTAAACCATTGTCCCGTCCTCGACACACCAAACAGAAAAATATTTTTATGCTAATTTAGCCTCCAATAACAACGAAATAGTCTCGTTACACTCATTAGGGTCATGGCTGAAAATACGCGTGCAAAAACTTGACACGCGACGTGACATAATCTGGGACAGACAACACCGACAGCACCTATCAAACTATCACCTGGAAATTATAAAAAAGCTGTACGGTATGAAAACTTCTGTTTTGTTTGAACCTTTGGTATTCAGGGCCTATTTAGAAAGCTTTCGTTTTCGTCCGGGGAAATGCTACCACCAAACCTATTTTTGCCCGCCAAGCAGCGTTGACTGGATGCGGAAGGCGAAGGACAGGGTGTTGTGGCGCAGCCTGGGAGAGGCTTATGTCCAGCAGTGGACTGCGATAGGCTGAGTAGATTGAAGCAGCGTTGCTGGTGGAGTAATAACTGGCAGATGAGTTATTTCAACTTTCTCTGGGGTGGCAATGCACCTGCGATAAGAATAAGAATAAGAAACATTTATTTGCAGAAAATGCTGCTATTATTGCAGGCAGACATTGATGTTCAATGTAAACTTGAACCTCAATGCAGCAGGCAGATGTCCGGGGCCGGTGACCACTTTAGTTTGGTCGCCTAATAGTTCCTTTACTAGGTACCACCTACAAGGTACTAAGTAGTTATAAGTACTACACACTTCGACGTTTTATAAAGATTCCCGAAGTAGGTACCTACTTATTTAGTAGAAATACGGCTGATCCAAAGATTCTGGCTGCTCCGGATCTACATTTTATAGCCTAGACCCATTCTATACCTGTCCGTAGTCACCACCTCAACCTGGGTCAAGTTGGGACTGTGTGGGCTAAGTCGTCAGTCTTCTTTTCTCCCGTAAAGACACGGTGAAGTAGGTTATTATGTAAAGTAGGTGAGTAGAAAGATACATAAGTACTTGTAGCAAATGATATTCACGGTGTAAAATTAGTGACAATTACCGTAACAACAGACAATAGAATTTAATATGGGAATGCGTCTTGGTTTATTACCGGTGCTCTTTGTTGCGCGAAGAGCTATGTAGATGATTGGACAGAGTGACTGGCATAGCGGAATTTCCAACATTATGTACTGTAAAATCTTACCCAAAATGTAAAACGCACTAGTGTGGCACAGTATCATAAAGTAACAATATTACGTCTTCATAGAAAACGGCCGAAACGACGCGCGCGCTTCCATATCTCAGTGTACCAGCAGTGCTATTCTGGAAAGATCCCACCGTGAAAATTTAGGTGAAGTGAGCGTGATGTGAACTGTCATCCCACCTTTACTAGGGATTGAGCTCACTTCAAACTCACTTCACCTAAGTGCTCACGGTGTGATGTTTACAGAATAGATCGGCAATACGAAACAGTCTCGATTGCGCGGCAGTTACGCACGGACTCAGAAGGTGCGACATTTATTTATATGAAATATGGCAACGAAATTATCGACTGTATTGTTCAGTCATTATATTTACTGTGTCATTAACGAAAGCAGAAATATTATTTTTTTAATTACCAACTCAGTCGGAAGGTACCTAAGCCTAAAAAAATAAACAACTTATGTTGTTTGTTGCAATTTATGTTGTTGTGATTTTAATTTTAGTTTTTATTTATTTCTGTGTTATGTAGATAGTTGTATATGATATTTATTAAGGCGTAGCGAGACATCGTTGACAGGTACCTACTTAGTAGGTGAGTATGTCTCTTTCCATGCGATCGGTGCACGAGTGAAGGAACAAAATATACCTATACTAGCTTCTGCTCGCGGCTTCACCCGCGTGTATTTCGGTCTGCTGTCACAGAAAGTCTTTATCTTGCGTCCCGCGATCAAAAACACGTTCGTGAAATCTAAATTATTCAACCTGTATTCGTCCAAATGATTTGGTGTAAAATGCAATTTTTATCTACATTTTCCCTGACGATAAGCAAGTTTATTTCGATGAGGATTTAACATTACCTACTTAAATTACCCTTGACAAATTAACATATTTTTGTCATACAGCTGTGTCATATTTTATCAATTTGTGAATTTATTAATCTGAGCATTTAGATTGGAATATGATATATTATGTCATCGTCATAATTATAGTTTATAACCAGCGGAAGAACATAGCATTTCCAGCGATATCTCGTTTATCAAAATACGACGAGTAGTTTAGGAGTTATGAGGGAACAGATGAACGTACATACATAGCTCGTCAAAATCAATTCTCCCTTGGCTTTGCCGTAGTCTGGTAAAAATTAAAACTTACAAGATTTGACGAAACAAAAAGAAAGGAAAGAAGATAAAAAGAAAAATCCAGAAAAAGAAATAATGAGAAGAATGACAATTTAGCATTATCAAATACCTACGTCACCCAAGAGACATAGTCAGTGGGCAACCCTAGTGCGTGTTTATCTACCGAGCGGCCGTAGGTAATTATTTCAAGGTCACTGCCGAGACATAATACTGTAACTTTATTATACTGTGACTGTGGCCACTGTCACAATTTAAAGAGAACAACATTATCCAAAAGTCCAAAAATATTTAGGATTGGTAGTAGATTAAAGTAGATTGATTTAGTTTAGAAAACTCCATGTCGAAATAAATACATTTGGATAAATTATCTATCTATTATAGTAATAAAAAAACCGGCCAAGTGTGTGTCGGTCCACGCACAATGAAGGGTTCCGTAGTTGGGATGAATTTAACCCAAGAACAAACTTAACATTGTAATTTAAAAACATGTTCTCTCATACCAATTCCAACTGCAAATGTAAGTTGGCCGTCTATTACACGTTAACTTGTAAAGCATAACTTATCTGTGATAGTTTTCTTTGTAACTTCGTTATACAGTGTTTGGCGCATGGACCGACACAATTTTTTGGGGGGTTGGGGGAGTCATTTGCTAGGTTTCACCCAAAGACCCCATGTCCTAAGCGTCACGGTAATCGAGATATTAAACCTGTTTCTTTATGTAAGTAGGTACTCTAAGGCCAGTGCCGGATTAAGCCAGCGCGGGGCCTGTAGCAAATTCTGCCAAGGAGGGGGCCCCCTATGGTAGAAATTGGGAATTGTCTTAAAAATTTTCACACCTTGGATAGGTTAGTTAGATTAGGCTATAAGATTAAGACCGAAGAGAAATGAAAATGCGAGAGCGAGCGAAGCAAGCTCGAAAATTTTTAGCACTCCGCCTCTTCGAGGTTCTTTTGACAATTCATACAGAAATGGGAATTGCTTTGTACGACATAAACAGGAAAACAGAAGAATAAAGAGAAATTAGTATGCAAGAGCAAGCGAAGCGAGCTCGAAAATGTATAGCATCCCGCCTCGGAGAGGTTACATTTCTTTTGACCATTCGAACATAATATTCCATTGGACCTACCGGTGGTACTTATATACCTATACCACCGGCGGGCGTACATAAATGCAAGTCTTGTTACCACAAGACTTGCATTTATGTACGCCCAAGCGCGGGGCCACCCAAAGCGCGAGGTCTGTAGTAGCTAAAACTGCTACGTGGCTAATCTGGCCCTGCCTATGGCTATAGGTAGGTACAACTACATTTTTAATCACAGGAATCATCAACACTTTAAAGGTACCTAAACCATGACGGATATATCGGGAACTTCAAAGACTCCAAAGGTTGGGGCCAGTCCTAAGACAGCGACGACAACGGAGGTTGACGTTACCGAGGAGAAAAAAGAAAAACCGACGAAGGAGATACCCTTGGTACATGATACTGGGTTCTTCCAACACGACACCGGGGATACATACAACGGGGAATTCGAGGCCAAGAAGAAGGATCACTCTGTTAAAATGCAGGGTGAGGTTCCTTATTTTAAATACAAAAAAAACAATGCTGCGTCTTGTGAAGTCAAAATATGTATGCCGCAAATAGGTAATCAAAAATGACGATGTTTGACTGCCTTGTTAGCCTAAAGATCGCAAACGCGACGGCTGGTTCTGCGTTCTATTCCCAGGCCAGGAAGTCAAGAGTTTTTCAGTTTTCTCTATTAGGAATTTCTCAGCCGGGAGTGTGGACATGTTCCTTAAAGTAGCGAACCTATTGTGATATTAGTAACTAATAGCACAATAGGTTCGGTGCTGTTATAATCCTCTCTCCCATGACTAAATTAACATAAATAATTGCAAGGTGAAACCCAATGCATTCTCCTCACTAGCGTGTAATATGCAAAACTTAAATTCTTGCAAGTAACTGCGCACACTTCACTCAAACTTACATTTGCGAAACAAAGCTATGTACTGTCTTGTAAAGCCACCTATGTATTTATTAATGGTAGTAAAAGACGTAGGAAGCTGAATATTTTTGACATATCGAGTGTGGTCTAATGGACCGCATCGTAATCCATTCCAAGCCGCGCACAGACTAGCGTTACGCTGTAATTATGAAACAGATGCGCTTGTACTGCTCTTTGTTGTGTTTACCTTATGTATATTTGATAGTTCATTTATATTTTATAACTTCACCGTTTTAGGGCAAGGCGTTTACACGACAGCTGAAGGCGATAGGTACACAGGACACTGGGACGCAGACAAAATCGTTGCCACTGAGCAAACTATCATATCATACAATGACGGCGCGAAATTCGAAGGAATATTAAAAGATTGGTGTTATACTGGTAGCGGTAGATATACCTTTCCAGATGGTAGCGTATTGACAGGTGAATTCTCTGATAACTGTCCAGTAGGTAACCTGGTTTTGACGGATCCTAATGGACACACCTGGTTGGGGAAGGCTGATTGCGGGTTCGGGTGGTTTGAGCCCGTCAATCACTACTATGAATTGTTGGAGACGACTCAAACCAGGATAAAGCGGCGTCATACGGTTGTTCCGGACGCCTCGGCTCGGGCTGCCTCAACTAATGCTAAACCTACCCCGGCTTCTACTAAAGATACCTCGCCTTCTAATAAAGCTGTGATGGCAAAATCAAAACCAACAAAAAAAAAGTGAAGATTTATGAGCCTGGAATGTAATATTCACGTGTATGAATATAAAAAATAGAAGACTTAGGTATATGTATGTTATTTCTTATGATGATTATGTCCGCCAGTCCGCAATAAAAGAGTAAAGCATAATCAATCAGCATAATGTTCCCACTGCTAGGACACAGGCTTCCTCTCTGTGAGAGGGAGTGGGCCGTAATTCACCACGTGGGCCCAGTTCGGGTTGGCGAATGTCACATGTCTTCGAATTTTTGTTTCTAGAGGACAGTTTACTTACGATGTTTTCCTCCACCGTTTTTAGAGCAGCGGTGATGAAATAATTTTACACAAAGTGCCTACTTGGGATTCGAACTCACGACCACTCGTAAGTTACGGCCATTACCACTGGGCCACCACTGCTCAATAAGAGAGTATTGACCGTTAATCGTATCCGAGACGGATGGTTGAACACCAATTCGTCAGTAAACATACGCATTACGCAGACGAGACGTGAGTGAAGGTCAGGGGTCTACTCCGAAGCGATAAACCGAAGTTTCGGCGGAATGTTCGGATGTTTTATAATACACTTTTTTCTGTTTCGTTCGATCGATTCGGATCCGAACATACTTCATTTTGACATAATTATGTTCAACGAACTTCATTTTGATCCGAACCGACCGAACGAAATAGAAAAAGTGTATTAAAAAACATCCGAACATTCGGCCGATACCTCGGTTTATTGCTTCGGAGTAGATCCCCAGGAAGCGACCGAGTTCCAAGTTGTCTTGTTAAGTGTGAACTTGTAAATGTATACGCGTGCTCCAATCATTTATGTAAACAATCGATAGAACCAAATGTAAACAAAGGAAACTTTTGGTGGGTTGAGTAACTGGCACCTTTGGAAGCAGTAACCTACCTAAGTACATGTAGGTATATTGGTCGCTAACTGCAGTTAGTCACTTAACTGGTAAGGGGTACTCCATCTTGTGACACTCCGCCGCCGGTGGAACCCACTTACGATACACGTAAATCATTTGGTTATACTAATACAGTCACGGACAACACTTTCTTAAATTAAGTCATGGGCCTAAAATAGCTAGTGTGGTTTTTTAACGCTGTAGACGGTGATCAACCTAGGCTATCATAGCATGAGCATCGTCAGTAGCCTACAGCAATTCATAAAGCATTTTCCGAAAAGAAAACCCTTTCATATAGCTTGTCCTGAGTTTTTTACACGCAAAAACTAGATTTTTTTTTTTACACTTTTTTGGAGTGACGTTACTCAACTTACCTACTGGGTGGAAGCTAACAAAGAAATGACTAATGTAGCATTTTACGGCACTAAGATAACACTTGTTAGGCGAGGCATGAACAGTGTATACAGAAGGTAGATATTTAAAGCGTAACTTTGATAATGACTGCTCATAAACATCAAACGGTATTATGATTTATAAACAAAGCAACATGTGGCAGCCTGTGGCAGGCAGTCGAGTGATACAACCTCTCATATTAAGAATGGCACGTTAAGGTTGCGCAGTTTTCCACACGGCTCCATTTGCTATGATGACATTTATTTGCATCGTCATATGTACAGACAGACTGCCAGCCGCCTACAGACCATTTTGTATCACGTCAGTGATTACAAAGCCTGTGAACGAACTCTTAGATTTGTTATTTTGGCCTCGAATGTACACCCACATTTGAATAAGACTCTCGGAAGGCCCCTGTAATCTTAGGAAGTTCCACTTATCAAGCCTATTTCGTGCACCAATAAGGGGGTCGAGGCGGGTCAACTTGAAGTGGTGGTACGGCACACAGAGTAGCAGGAGTGGCCCAGTGCGTGACCCGTAGCCGTGTATCTTGCGAACTACCTCGGTGTCCATAATTTGTAATTAGGAAGGACAACAGAATGGCTCCGAGGTGAAGGACACTGATTTTACTACCTGTTTAATGGGCTTGTTGGCTATTAATTCGTGACGCTACATAGAGGGGCTCTATGTTCAGTGTTATGCCGACTGTACTTTCCGTATCGTAAAATGTCTCCGTACATGATGTTACCAATTCGTGTTCAGGCTTTTGACACGTTTTAGAGCTAGGCGTGATTTTTCTAGTGAACATAATTCTAAGAAGATTCTTAATTAATAATAGGAACGCACATGATAAAATCATAACAAGAACTGCTAGGTTTTCATAGGACTAGTTATCGAAGAGAGGATGTCAACAAGTACCTTTTTGATCTCACCTTGAGTCGCCTAAGTTATAGGTAAATAACAGACAAGTATAGACAACTGAAGATATTTTGTACAAATGTGGAGGATGTAGGTAGGTACATCGAATAATAATCTGTCATTGCTAGAACATTTGCTAAGAGCTGTCAACAAAGACATATTGCACCATCTTTGTACAAGACGCAGCTTAGTTCTCTTTGAATGAGATATATACATATGTAAGTAGATAGATCCCATGATATAACTTTGAGTTAAATAATTATGTGCGTGTGAACTGAGGGACCACACTGGGAATTCGCAAAATGAAAACACTAGGATTTAGTAGTAGACTTAAAACAATTGTAGAACGAATCTGGGAATTTGTAAGCAAATATTTTAAAAACTACTGCCCTTAAAGTTTGGTCCCTCAGTTCTCACAGATGATCAGCCAGATCTTGGAAAGTATCTTAAAATTAAGGTTTTGTGAATACAGACATTTAGTGAAGAATTTGTAAAGATATTTACCTACTAAATAACAGACCACAAAGCTTTAGAGATAAAAAAAATATAACGACTAAACTGTGGTCCCTCAGTCCACACAACAAAGATAAATATTTTAGTGAATATTACTGAATAAAATAAATAAAACCGTTCTCTTTCTACATAAAGTTTTAGTAAAAGTCTTAAAACTTCTTAAGTCTTCGGTAAGTAGGTATATCTTCTACATCCTTACAACCCTCTTTAATTTTGTCGTAACATTAATATTTAATTGAAAGAAAAATGGTGTCATGTATGATTCAACTGACCGACTTATTTAAAAAAAGCCTTATCTACATAATAGAGAGCCACATATATGGCTCTATTTCCCCTAATCATTTACGCATAATTATACTAATTTTAACAACATTACTTAATATTCAGGAAATGACTGAATTTGAAACTGAAGTCACTGCCTACCCCATGAGGGTCTAACGGGGTGACATAAGTCCCACAACATGACATAAGTACAATGTACATAAGTCCATCAAACGAATAAGGAAGCGGTAATCCGGAGAGCTAAATCGACAACCAGAACTGCCACACAAGGAGCACCTATTAGCGATTTCTAATGCGCATTGCATTAGAAATCGCCACTTATCTTATCGGGAACCAAATATCAATTGGCGTAATTTGGCGAGCGTAGCAGCGTACTACGAGAAATACGAGTGACTACGACAGCTTATCGACACCGTGAAGCGAAACCACGAAGGGACACTGTTGAGTGTTGTCAGTTAGTTAGAGGCGCGGCAGATGTCGAGCGGCAAAGACGTGAGGCGCGAACCGGCGCGCCGGTACTCGCCGTCCGCGCCTTATCGGTATCACCTTATCAACTCTTATCAGTTACTCATCGCGAATCCGATCGCACGCCGCCATTCGATACACAAGCGCCAACAGTTCGATCCAGATGTGATTTGTTTCTGATCATTTGATCATGTACGGGATTTCAGTGTTTGTTTTTTCATGTTTATTGTTCGTGAAAATCGAGCATGGAAACTGTCAAGGTGAGTTTTTCATATACCTACATTTTCCTTATTTTTCTTCATGATAATGAACCGGTAGTCCTGTATACATAGATATATTATTTGCTCATGTAAGTACGAATATGACTAACAGTCTCGTATAACCTAAGTTACTTATAATTTGTATACTTAGGTCCTTGTTATTCAGGAGGGGCTCGTGGCCAAGTAATAACAGCCGCACGGGTCGATCGATCAGGTTAAGCTACGATTGCCGCGGTCAGTCCGTGGATGGGTGACCATCTTAACATACCGAGACTCCTCCGTGTTTCGGAAAGCACCCTAAGCCGTTGGTCCCGGCTGTTATTCTTGGATCTTTGACAGTCGTTACGGGTCGTCAGAAGCTCGAAAGTCTGACAACCAGTCTTACCAAGGGGTATCGTACCCAGTAACTGGGTTGCGGAGGTCAGATAGGCAGTCGCTCCATGTAAAAACTGGTATTGAGCTACATCCGGTTAGACTGGAAGCCGACCCCAACATAGCTGGGAAAAGGCTAGGCAGATGATGATGAACTCCTTGTTATTCATGAAACTGTGAATGCTTTAGTAAACTATTTCTTACATTGTTTACTATGTGATTAACACTCGGTAAGTACCTATGAAGGTTATGATAAGAAATTCTTTAACACACTTGAATGGACATGGATAAGATTTACCTAAATGTTTCAGTATTAGTAGGTAGTATTCCAGGATGGAAATAATTTTATTGATCAAAGGAATTTTTACATTGTCTGTAGGTAGGCTGATAGCAACTTTATGATCTTAGTGAAGGCAAGCAGAGGTGAAGGTCTCTGCTGTGCTCGCATGGTGTTCACCATTAAAATTATTGCTAGATACCAATGTGGAAAGGAAAATTAGAAACCTACTCAATTCAATACTGAATCAAACTGTGTTAAAAAGAAAATAAATTGCTATTTTTACGGTTGTGTTATGTGGCCTTGTGCTACTTATCTAAAAAGTAAATACATGAAAAACTATAAAGAATAATATTAAGCCTAATTAGACCTTTCATGATTTTAAACTGAAAAATAAAATAAATAACTGCCTCGTTGGTCTAGTGGTCGCAAGCGCTACTGCTGAGCTTGAGGTCCTGGGTTCGATTCCCAGGTCGGGCAGTGTTATTGGATTTTTTCTATCTGGAAATTCTCAGTCGCAGCCCGGAGTCTGGATTTGTGCCCGGTAGATGGCAATAGGCCCGCCACCTATTACATGGGACTTAAATATAACTGGCGAAATGTGGGTGTACTATAATAAGTACACCTCTGCCTAACCCTTCGGGGAATCAAGGCGTGATGTTATGTTTATGAAATAAAATAAATAAATAAAATAAATTCTTTATTCCCATAAACAGGTTACAGAAAAATTTGAGACCCTGGCTCCAGAGCTAGGTTAGAGTACCTGAATTTCAGGAGCCAACTGATGTTACTGCAACGCATGAAAGATACCTGAAATTCAGCTTTTTTCAACACATTCATTACGCTGAAAAAATTAAGAATCAACTGATGTTATGTTTCTATCCTTGAAGATTTGAAAATTGACAGCTAAATAACGATTAGATACCTACTTTACACTACCTACTCAGTAGTCACAAAAGCTGATGATTTATTTTCCAAGATAAAAATAAACAACATCAAACTATGTTTTAACACTAATCATGAAAGGATATTTTAATTACGAGTATTATCTACAAACAGGACGGAAGTCTAAAACTATTCATTATTAAATGTTAATATGGCAGAGCTGCGCGAGATTAAAACAAAATAAAAACTTATTCCTTATCTCAACACGGACATAAATGTAACTTCAAACGGAGAGATTTATTTTATGCTCGTATGGTAACTAAAATAGCCGAAACAGACGCAAGGCAGGAACACACCTGTTACGGACATTCGTTTTCGAAAATAGAAAATCGGAATAGGATTGACAGTTTTATTTCGAGTTGCACGCCGGGAATGCGTTTTCCGAGTTCACAACTTGTTTGGTTACAACACTAGCGTTGAAAAATATTAACATGTTCGCTGTTCAGCTGAAATAACATTGTGTTGTATGGTTTCGCTGTAATATGCTCGTGTTTAGTTTTAACTGCAGACGTTACAACTAAGTGAAAATTAGCGTACTGTTTTGGCAACTTAACTTTATCCTAGGAAGTCTAACCTAGTTTCTACTTTCCTAATATGGCTGGAATTGATGGTTGAATAAGTACATAAGGAGTTCAAAGTTAATTTATTTAACATTAAGATAAACTTTAGTTTATGGAGTAGACGTTTAAATCCTAGTACCTACCTACCTACTTAGCTAGATAGTAACTAACCGAGACCTCTCTCATAATATGCATAAAGAATACTTGTTCAATTGTCAGCATCATTCCTCCATATGCTAATAAGACCATAGGACTGCGATCATCAATCCAATTGTCTGGCGTAGCATATCGCTAAAGTGACTAGAGGACCTTCATGTTTACCAATAAAATTATACGGGCTTATGCAATGATAGTTGAAGGGACAAGAAGATTCAATTCCTTTGTACGATTACGAATTAAATTTTTGCGTAGGAAATCTGAAAGCTGAACATCGTAGTCTCTCAATAAGGATTCGGGCCATTCTGATGGTTTTCCTTACCAATCCTAGATTACTTAAAAGATTTTGTATACCTACCTAATTTCTTTTGACTCCATCTTACCTGATCCTTCTGCTGTTATGTTCTGTAAAAACTTACTTCAGCAGCTATTTTCATAACCTTACCTTGTGAAAACTTAGGTTTGCGGGTTCTACTGCCATCGAGTTTGTCAAGGAACGGTGAAAATGGAGTAGATATGAGTGAGGACGTCGAGCTTCACAAATGCTTTTTTACATCGATACTGATAAGTCATAACAAGCTGTTATAGCTGTGGGCTCTCCCGTAATTAATTAAATAAGTACGGAGACAGTGGCAACAGATGATGAGATCATCGATACGTGTGTGGGTGAGATTATCGCTAAGTGGGAAGTGGACTCGGTGACTTTAAGTCGATAGTAGTCACGGCCAATGGAATAATTGCCTATGGCCTCGACTATGACCTGGTGGCTACTGTTACGCAATTATCAGTTTCAATAGGTGAGAAAATAGTACTCTTCAGAGTTCCCTGTTTCCGGAGCCCTGCCCGCGGGTAGCTGGGATCCTGCCGCCGATGCTACCTATGTAGCTAATGCATAATATCGATTTAGGGACCACTAATTTTATTATACTTTTATTACATGGAAAATTGGACATAAATTAGCTCTCTCTGACCGGTTCAAGCCGATTCCGCGTCGATAAGTGTGCTCACGGAAGTGATGCGAAAGATTTGGTAAGTAGCAATACTGGGAGATATATGAAATAGGAAGTTGTAAATCGAAAGTTTGATGGGCTATTAAACAGAAGCTCACCACGTACGACTTACTAGTACTAGTTAATTTATGATGCTGTCTCTCGCCACTTACAATCTGTGCCAGATTAACAGCAGTATTTCATAAATTTACATATAGGTCTAGGCACCATGCTAGATAGACGCACTAGGCGCGCAGATACACACGCGCAATGAAGGGCGTTGGCTTGGCACCTTGTGTTTGGAATGCACCTTCTAAGACCATAACTTTGTCTGCTACATGTATAAAATCAATGTTCTTTCAAGTGGCGATTTTTGCTCGACCGCTATGAACTGCTGAAATGCTTGATCGCTAAGACCTGCCTACCCGTGTAATTAGGACAGCCTAATTTAAGTGCCGACTGATAGATCTGAATCTGATAGGTCACCGGCTGTGTTTGGTTCTTGTATCTTGTGGTGTTGCTGTACCTACGCAGCTATGGTTCACTACAGCTATTGCAGTCTAGACGACTAGTGCGTTATCAGTTTGTTCCCTAGGTTTTTAAACAAGGATGACGTTAATTGATAACATAAGGATAACTTAAGCTTTGACATTGGAATATTACCACATATTATTTATTGTACTTAGTTGATTTTATTTTGAAATCACACGTAATCACGTAACTACTACCTACCAGCTGTTTAACCACACTGTCGTAACTTAAACTGTTGGAAATTACATATAAGTATGATGGCTTATAAACTTATTTCCTTATAATAAAATACAATAGGTCGGAGGACATAGTTAATAATAATTAGTGCTCTTAGAGGCCTACTTGTAGGTCAATGGAACGTTAAAGGCTTCTATCAAGAGTAAGTAGATATGGGCAGCAGACCAGCAGTGTCCCATTACATAAGAATTAAAGCATATGATCACTAATCTCGTTGCCAAGAGTATAATAATTAACAGCCTTATGTCGTACTTAAATTTAAATTTTTCATTTGAATGATTGGTGCAGGGAAGGTCCGAACTTCTGAAGTAAAAATACTCAAGCTGATATAATAGGTTGTAAAATTTTCTTACATTACCTTATAACCTACATTAAAAATACCTGACCTACTTAGCTACAATCAATCTAACAAAATATACCTAACTGTAAAAGTAAACTGTAATCAACAAAATTGATTACACATTGTCGCTGAGTCCGGTTATTGTACGTACATATACCTATGTATTTATTTCGGATATTATCGGTCTGTTAACTCTACGAGCACGTGCTGGCAATTGTGCCGCATATGTGGAGATTATCTCCGTTCAAGTTAGAAAAAACAAAGCAGAAGAACAGTTTGACGATAGCAGACTGATTTTCTTAAATCGTAGTAGTAAGAATGAAAAGCCAGTCAGAAAAGTTAGGTACAGAGCTGACTGTAGACTATATACCACGTCCTGTCTCAGACCATTACTAGGGGTCAGTGGCGCAGCTACAATTATCATTAGAGGGATGCCAAAGAAAAAATTGTTCAGTTCTCATAAACTCAGACCAAAATCTGTTTAATCTTATGATGTATTAAACTGGTATTAAGTATAATTATGTAATGTGATGTGATACACAGTTACACACAAAGGTGAACCATATTATTTGGAAATAATAGACATTAAGAAGTGTGGTTGTTCCGTAGGGAAGCCGATAGAAATCGGATTGTATGAAGGCTACGCCCCTGCTAGGGATAGAAACTTTGCAGAGGTAATTAAAACTTGACCCACTGAATTCTCTAACTCAAACTCAAAGCATTGATTTCAATTAAACCGTTTACAGGCAGTTTTGAATTGTCAAGGAGTCGGTCAGTCAGAAATATGAATGGAGAAGAACGGGCAAGAAATTCCAAGGAGACTCTTTTAAATTATATTGTTACGAAAATATTAGTTACATCATTATGTTGAATTTATAATTAAATATGTGAGAACGATGTTAAAAAGACATACACGTTTTGCAAACCACAACCTTCCTGAAATTGGTACTTACACGATTTGTTGTAAGTTGAATTTTAATTACGAAGTACAACAAACTGGTGCATCTTTCTCGTTTAGCGTAGCAAATGCTTGTCGCTTGTTTACTACAAATCTTATGAAGTGAATCTTCTAAATATTTTGCCTTGTGACGTCCCTTTTCGGACGTAATCTGCTGTACGCCCACATAAATTATGTCAACGCCGAGCGCGCTTCTAATACCACCGATTTTGGTGGTCTATTTTAACTTGTTCGTCGTTCGTCCATGTGTCAAGTGCTTCGTATGATATGCTACGCCTTCTTTGTTTTGGATTGGAATGAATTGGATGTTTGTATTTCTTTTTAGGGTTCCGTATTCAAAAGGATAACCAGCCAAGTGCGTGTCGGACCACGCACAATGGAGGGTTCCGTAGTTGGGATGAGTTTATCCCAAGAACAAACTTAACTTTGTATGTAGTTGAAAAACATGTTCTCTAACATTCTGACTGCAAATGTAAGTTGGTCGACTGTTACTCGTTAACTTGTAAAGCCTACTTAGCTGCGATAGTTTTCCTTTAACTTTAACATCGTTGTATATACTACATAGTACCGTGAATTTAATTTCTTCACATATCCACAGCTAACTGTTTAGCTGGGGGGGGGGGGGGGGGGCGTCACACTTGACTAACAAAAAAAAAATAGCACTTTAAAGCTTAATATGTCAGAAACGGATCCTTTAATCGAAAATTTGTTTTTACAAACCCGCAATATTTTTGAAAGACCTTTCCGACAACACCCCACGTCATGGGGTAGATAAGCAAAAAAAAAAACATTCCAACTTTACTTTTACTTTACTTTCTTTCTGATTTTATTTTACCACTTTGTCGGCGTGATTAATATGTATATGACTATGGACCCCTTAAAACGGAACCCTTAAGGATATCACTCGTATATCTGTCTGTCTGTCCGTCTGTCACAGCCAATCAGCTCCGAATCTAATGCACCGATTAAGTTGAAATTTGGTACACATAGTTATGAATTTCTGTGACCTAAACAAAAAAAAATTTGCAAACTATACCGTGTGTCTCTGTCTTATCAAACGAAAGGGCTTAATGTGGGGGGGGTCTCGAATAGATTGTTTTTTAAATTTTAAAATAATTAGTTTTAAAGTTATTTAAGAAAATAGGCGAAAATTGACCATACCATCTGAAATCTCCGAAACTACTACCCTAAAATTTTGAAAATTGGAACCGTGCACCTAGCTTCTGACGTTTCATAAGTGCCCATGTAGGCTTATGTGAAATAAAATATTATGAATTAGAATTTGAAAAAAATACAGAAAATAATTCTATGCTTATAGATTTCAGGAAAACCTATAAGAAGTCTTAAAAAAACATACAAACTAACGTACAAATTAACATTTGCAGTTGGAATATATGGGAGAACATGTTTTTCAACTACAATGTTAAGTTTGTTCTTGGGATAATTATGCATCTTCTTTCTTCATCCTAACTACGGAACCCTTCATTATGCGTGGTCCGACACGCACTTGGCCGGTTTTTTTTCTACTTATTTTCGGAACGCAGTTTAATGATTTCGAAACGTAACTATTTTGGAGAAGTTAACCGAGTATAAAATATCGAACTCATCATCCTACTTATATATTTTAATAGTTGCTTTGCTTACGAAAATAGAGAGGAAAGAATAAGAGAGGTAAGATCTACTGAAACTTAAAAGTACTTATTATTTAACATGAGGTTTAAATGAATTGTTCCGTAGTTGCACTAATAATAATAATAACATACCTATTATTAAAATAAATTTAACGTAGGAACTCGTACATACTCGCTGATAGGTTTACGCCCATCGGTTACGTAATTAAACTTGTATTCGCTGAAAACATAAATAATAAAAAACATAATGAAGGTATATTAATATTACTAATTATCTAAGACCTAGGTAGGTAATTCGGGTAATCTCATGCTCACGATAGAGATCTAGTTAGAGGTGGCCTAATCTTTGTTCTTTTTTCCGGAAAAGAGCCGGACAAAGATTAGGCTACCAAGTGGAGGAGCAGCAGAAGTATTTATTACTAGGCTAAGAGATTAGCAGCATTCACGACGTGTAAGATACTGCTATGACCAATATCATGCCTTACTAAAACAAACATATCACCCGGCTCTCCACAATTTCTTTGCCTACTTTAAGATGCATATCCAGTATGGCTC
This sequence comes from Fissipunctia ypsillon, assembly GCA_947568875.1. Classification (NCBI taxonomy): domain Eukaryota; kingdom Metazoa; phylum Arthropoda; class Insecta; order Lepidoptera; family Noctuidae; genus Fissipunctia; species Fissipunctia ypsillon. Next base: position 14,686,042 of record OX387660.1, on the reverse strand, counting down.
TAATAATCTGTCCATATGTATATTATTATGCTAAGGGCACGTCTTCCCTACCATTATCGCGCCCCCGGTCTACTCCTTGATATGCAATGGTCTCTGTAGCCCCATGAAACATGAGGCTCCAGGGGCTAGTGTGAATCTTTGGGTTCATTCGAGTAATCGAGTCTGGTCAAACCACGTTGGGGTCGGTGCATTTCATTCATTCATTCTTTGACAGATAAAGAAAATGGGCGGGAAATAACTTTTTTTGGTTTTAGTGATTTGATTGTTTTTCTCAATTTTATATAATTCAATGCAATTTTATGTTTTTTTTATCCGTTAGTACAACAAATGCTGAACAAGCTAGTGTGCATCGAGCACGATGAGTGTGGCGCATGTTTGTCCGCCGCGTCTCACTGCCGCTGGTGTGCTGACATCAACTACAACTCTGGAGCCCCGCGCTGCAATGATGATGAGAGGTGAGAAAAACAAGAAATGATTTAACAAAAACAGTAAAGCATTCAGAACGTGCTCCGACGTTAAAGTCAGGCAGGACCGCAGTAGAATTCCGTGCTAAATCAAGAATGGACCTTTCTTCCTCTCTATTTCAATGTGTGCAGGATGCTGACGTTAAATTACGTTCATAAGTTAGGCACAGACTAAATACTATGTAAAGGCGTTTCTTCACGGACTATACGTCCGTTGAAGCCCTGCCCGCGTAGAACAGAGGCAGGACATAAGCACCTACTGAATATTGTAATATTTCTGAGACGCACATTTTCGAAAACTCTGTTATGCGACGTATTGCAGTAAAATATAGCTTTATAAGCTAAGTAATAGAACAGCCAGTCTATTCTGTAATAATCTCACCGCGTGAAAACTGAGGTGAAGTGAGCTTGAAGTGAGCTGTCAATCCCTAGCGATCCCTAGCATCAGGAGGAATGACAGCTCACATCAAGCTCAGTTCACTTATGATTTCACAGTGAGATTTTTACAGAATATATCGGCTGTATACCTTGCGTGATTATCTGTGACATTTAAAAGGAGATGTTTCAAAATGTATGGAGCCCCGGCCAGGTATTGGTACACCCTACTAAAAAATGGGGAACACAATTAAAACAGTTTCCAATCGTCCAATTACTTTTAATTGGCTTTGTTTGGTAGTAAAGTACAAGAATGTACAATTTAAATTGCAACACACAACAAAAACCCATCATGGCGGTAAGTGGTCATGTTGATTGATTATTGACGTTTGACATGTTTACTTCTGTCATATTACACTGTCAAAGAGAATCATAACATTGTCGTACTTTTAGTCTTTTGCATTATTATTTTAGATCTAATTGTAAAGTCAAAAATCTATTTAAGAAATCTGACAGATTGTAGTAGCTTGGTGTACTGGCGTCTGTACATAAAGTATAGTCCAGTTAAGCAGACGACAACCTCATAGGTTGACCTGCGATATGCCAAGATTTTTACTTATAGCATAAACGTACAGAATACAAACATTCAATAGTCGAAATATTAACTCAGACAAAAACAATGTAGCGATCTTTTGATTCAACTATCAAAAACAAAATCACAAAATCCAAAAAACGAAAGCCAGGTTGTTAAAAATAACTTGAGAGAACAGAACATCAGAACACGAACGACAACGAAAGCGACTGAAGTGACAGTAGACAGTTCACGATCTAGCTATGATCAATGGTCGATCTATGGTACTGTCATTGGTTTTTAACCACAGAGTACCTAAATTGACGAGACGCCATATTGAAAGTCGATAAAATAATTGATAAATATCAAATTATTACAAGAGAAATATGCATTTATGCAATTTATCAGTATTTTTCCCGAATTCCACGGATTTTTCTCGATTTTTCGAGGTATTGTACATATTCTGGGCCCATTTTGAAACATCTCCTTTACTTACTACAGCCCGATGCGAACTTTATGGTGGCTCGGAACATGAGGCGAGTCGCTGCGCAGTAACAAATTCACGTGACGGCGGGGGTGAGGGGTGGGGTCCGGCGCAGCGACTAGCTCACTTCAAAGCCGCCATAAAGTTTGACGCGTAGTACCTAATGAATTAATTGTAAGTAGATAGTGTAAGGTAAGAACCGGCTGTATCCAGTATCCGTCATAATAACATAGGGCTTAGGTCACGCTAGTAGGCAAATAACATTAATAATAATAAATATTAACTAACGGATAACTAATAACACTTTCACGGAAAAGCATGATTTATTTATGCTGTTGCAGTGTTCTACAATCGCCCGTGTAAATTATTTAGCACAGGCAATTAATTAACTTAGTTTGTTAGGTAATAGGCCTTTTGTATTATAAATTCTATGCCCTAAATATGTAGCTGTAACCAATTTAATTACATTATTTTATTAAATTAATTAAGTTTATTCCTTTTTCAAACAAAAATGCCTGTCAATTACGGAAACGAAAACGAAACAAAAAAAAAACTCTAAATTCAAAGAATTCACTGTACATTGTGTGCGTTTTCACAATTAAGGCCTAACTAGGTAGGTATTTAGAGGAGATGTCCATCGCAATAACAAGGGATCATCGTCTAGTTATCTCGCGTAGATCTCGGCAGTTAAGCGACGCCCACGACACACGGTAATTGGATGGGGGACCGTTGACGTGGTACTAAGTAAGGTCGGATGCTGCCGTCCTTGACGTAAGTGCAGATGGGCAGTGCAGTTTGATGGAAGCTGTGTAGTAGCATAGAATGGCCAATTGAAAGTTAATTTTATTGCTAATCTTAAGTTTGCAGCTCATAACAGCACTTAAAGCATCTCAAATAATGGTTTCCAAAGTCAAAATGAGGCTGTTTATAAAATTTTATCATTTTAAAGACAGCATCAATTATCTAATACCAAAAATTGCACATACAAAAAACTAAACTTATGGGCATAAATAATAATCATTCAATTTAACCTTTACCGAAATCAATACCACAACCTCTTCACAATCGGTTGTACCAGAACCAAAAACAATAAAAAGTTCCGCTTTATTTCGCTCAATCAATTTTGTATGTACTTACTGCGAGCGCGACGCAAGCGCATTCCTCGTGCTCACTTCACTGTTCCCACGTTCACTGACCGATATTTGGGAGTCCGTAGTTCGGCTGTTCGGCTCCACAACTAATCAAGAGATCGTTGTTTGGTAGATTATTGATTGTGCAGAGAGCGAATGAACGATTTTCAATGGGCTGGTACTTAGAGCCTGGTCTGTACCACCATTAATTGCCGGAGGAAAGTAGGTAACGAAATTAAAGTGGCCCATGTTGAGTATTCGATTTGTTGGTGCGTATTATAAGAAGATTTTTATTTTATTTGTATTATTAACATAAAAATATAATATCCTAAACTAACTAAAACTATTAAAAAACTAAAATATGGCGTCGAAAAATTCCTCCGCATCGCTGTCGACTGGTAATGTACCCAAGAGACTGGCGGCATTGCCACGTTGTATGGCAATGCTTAGCCTCTGGCCAAGGTAAAAGCCAGCCCTTGGGTCACGGGGAGTGTCAACCAGCCCTTTGGAGATTTCGTTGAATAAACCATGAGCACTCGGACCCCACGGCCCGAGGGTTTCAACCCGAAACGGCTCGAAAATATAATTACCGGTAAGGTTATTATACCTGCTTTCGCCGCTTGAGGTTTTCCGCAGCCGCTGCAGCAGCGCCAGCACAGCACGCAGAGCTAGGAAGATGGGATGGCGCAAAAATATCACAAGTTGACACAAGTTGCGTCCCACACTAAAGGCCTACCCACCTTCCACGGGAATCGTCGCATGCCAAGCTATTGGGTTCTAATACAGCTGGAAATAATTTGTATTATTAGATAACACTTTCAAGTTTCAAACTATCAAAAGAATAATAGTTTGTAACTTGAAAGTTAACTTAGTAAACTTAGTTCCGTTGTACAGAATTCCCTAAGTGATTGAGGAAGTACACGGAAATTGATGTTTTAATTTAATTTTATGATTTAGCTTAATTCAATTTCAATCACTCCATTGCCTATTTAGATAAAGACCAGGAAATTGGTTTAATTTAAAGTTAACACGATCTTCGTAATAAGTAATTTGGTTCTCATCAACTATCAACACGTATTTGTTTCGTACTTAGCGGTAAAGTCGGTAAAAGAATAGGTTATCTCCCGCGGGTGCCGTTAATTATAACGGGGTCACGAGGATATAGCCTTCACCTATTTGCTAATAAAAACATTAAACGCTTATATGTAAGAACCATCGCGGACATTTGCTGCGAACCAACGAATTAAGCTTAATTCGTTGCTGCGAACCACTTTTCGACCTTTATATACTAAGGTTCACCGCAATTGTCCGCGATGGTACCTATGTGTTTTAATGTTTCACGACGAGCGTGATTATGAGTGAATGAAAGTATGAATGAGGCAAAAGGATTGTGTAAGGAACGTAGCATAATATTTCGTGATAACCCTTGAGAACAGCTTGTATACGTGGCTCAGAAGTGAGATGGGCCTATAGTACTTCAGTAGAGTTTTGTCACCTTTTTTGAAGAACAGAACCAACGCACCTCTGCTCCACGCCTCGGGCGTTGTACCCAAAGGACACTGATGCCAAAAATTTAGTTTTTTAGAATTTAAACTTTTAATTAACAAAATCAACTAATGTTATAGAGAATCATATCTATACATCTATACAAATAAATAAAATTAATGTCTCTGTTTGTAATGTCAAAATAACAACTTTTTACTAAATGCATAAGACAGTATATATGTACCTAATGACAAAGCAATTTTTAATTCTTTGTTTATCTGTTTGTTCCAACTAATCTCCGAAACAGCTAGACCGATTTTGACGGGACTTTCATTGGCAGATAGCTGATGTTACGGAGAGTAAAATAATTAGGGTTCAGCGCAAAAAAATAAAAGCCATGAAATTGTGAACAAAAGTCGGATTTCAAAAATTCTTTTTGAATTTGGTAGCTCAATTCTCAAGGATAGTTATAGCTTATTTGACATTACGCTACGACCCTTCAAAAGAAAAAAGCAAAAAACAAAAAAAAAAGCAAAAAGCAAAAAGGAAAAGTCAGAAAGAACACTAAGCGAAAACGAAGTAATAGCGCGGGCGGGCGATGCCACGCGACGGGTCGGGGGACGAGGGAGTTTTATTAAAATGTGGCTGTTATTTTAGTATATTGTGTATCTTACGCCTTCCACGCGAATGAAGTCGCGGGGCACAGCTAGTATTTTAATAATACTTATAGAATAAATACTGCCACTAGTATACTTCATTCACAATTCTCCACTGCACCATATATGCAGGCGTGAGCGATCTAGGGTTTAGGGCCACATGGTTTTATTGCTTGGAGTTAATAGTCTTACTTATTTTCAGGACACAAAATAATTTTTCCTTTTTTTTACAAGTTTTTTTTCCCCAGTCTCGTAAACACTGGCTGCAGCCAAGGTCTAATCCAGCGGCCTGAGAAGCCAGTGTGGGAGGTGGTCGAGAACAGTTCGCTCCAGGATATGGCACCCAACAGTCAGGAAAATGTGGTTCAAATACAACCACAGAGGATTCACCTATCTTTGAAGCCACGTAAGTTAAAAGCCTGTCAACCTTGCGACAATAAATGTAGGAAAAGTATAAAAGTAGGAATTTTATGTGATTTTAACTCGCTTTTATTGGCTTTAGTTGGGCTTTGTAGTTAACTATAATTATGCAGCATTAATGCTGAATAGTCAATGCAGTTATTTTACTACAATATCATTATAACAAATCGATAGCGATAAACTATGGCAGGTTTCTGGAAAGCGGTTAGCCATAAATTACGAACTTTGTACTTTTGGGCCAAAATAGCGACACAGTTCAAGAAATGAAAAAAGAAAGTCACAGAATCTGCCACGGGGCTAGCCCAAGTTACAGAACAACAGAGACGTCTAGTAAAAAGTCGAAGCAGAGAGTCAAAGGTAGTGAGTGATATATAAAACAATCCCTTAAATTTATGTGCACTTTGTTTCAGGGGAGACGCAAAAGATTCAGTTTTCTTATAGACCAGCCAAAAATTACCCCCTAGACTTATATTATTTGATGGATCTCACTTGGTCTATGAAGGACGACAAGGAAACGCTCGTGTCTCTGAGAGATGATCTGCCTACTTTATTAAAAAATCTTACGGATAATTTTAGGTAAGTACGTTTATATGTATGCCAATAATATTCCTGTTACCCTCTACTTAAATATACTCAGTAGTCAGTATCTAACTTTGAATACGTATATTCCTTGAAAGAATAATAAAAAAAAAATTGTTTCCAAAATCGTCAAAATCGGCAAGGCCCTCGATTTCAACACAACACAGATGACGATAATGATCAGGGAGGATGGAGTGTATTAAAAAGCTTGGTTTGTTTGCTAGCAAAAAATATAGTGAAACTTATTTCTAGGCTCGGATTCGGCAGCTTCGCTGAGAAACCCCTAATGCCATTCATAAGTACGGACGCACGGAGATTGGCAAACCCTTGCTCAGTGGAGGAGGAAGCGTGTGAAGCGACCTACAGCTACAAACACCACCTGTCCCTTACAAACCAGGTAACATTGCAATTGATCTATTCACACGTCGCGATATTGTAAAAGGAAATCCTTAATATGTTTTCGTCCATTTTTAGTAGCTCGTAAATAGAGAAGGTTAATTTGCTGTCCATACAATGTAGTGGTCAAATGCATTTAGATGTCGTTTTATTTTGTATCAAGGGTTAAAGGCTACTTGTCAAAGCATTTGTGGCCTTTCTTGGCCTTGTGTAGTTTGTTAAAAATTTATCGTCTCTTGTAATTTCCTGATCCAAAAATATAACGTTTTCCGCTGTTCTTTGTCCAGATAAATGAGTTCATAGAACATGTGAACAGCAGTTCAGTGACTGCTAACCTGGACAACGCGGAAGCTCAGCTGGATGCCCTGGTGCAAGTTATAGCCTGTGGCGATAAGATCGGATGGGCCACGCACAGCAGAAAGATTGTCATACTGCTCTCCGATGGACTTATGCATACAGCTGGTGATGGGAAACTTGGTGAGCTAACTGGATTATTATAAGTATCGAGGATTTTTGTAAACGGTTTAGAGATATAAGAGATATTCTTGTGTTAGAGGCAGTTTAGAGACGACTTTGTTGATCTAGTCTCCGAATTGATATCTGACAATTTGCAAAGGTAATCGATAAAGGTGCATGTACGAAGCTATTACAAAGTACATAATTAGGTATTTAACTCAACAATTTGTAAAGTCAAGGTCTTTAAATATAATAGATATTAAGGAAACAGGAAAACTTGTATCTATTTATTTAAGCATTACGCATAAACCACATAATAACTAAGACTAAATGGTGATGTGGAAGTTTTGTAAAATTTCAAAACTACAATCCATCCGTTTAATAAAATTAACTGTGAAATTAATTCCAGAGCAGTAAAATGCGACAAAACAGTTATAGAAAATTAGACAATCAATTACCAGTTCAAACAGACCAACCAAGTCAAATACCGCAATAAATAAGATTTAAAATTACACATGTCATCTGATAACGGGCCCTAATCTGTTAAAGGTGGCGCGACTAAGAAGAACGATGATCAATGTCACTTGGACGACAAAGGCTACTATTCCGATGCGGCTACTTACGACTATCCGTCGGTAGCACAGTTGTATAGACTCTTGGAAAAGTACAAGGTGAGATTTAATCTCTAATTTAATAAACAAGAATGTTTTTAAGGCTGTATGTCTCGTGAAAGAAATGGAGGGCCACAAGACGAATAATTTTAGCAAGAAAAACAGACTAGTAATTTTACACAAAATATAGTCAAGTAATCTTGAAAACATTTTCGTTGTTACTGTTTTAAGTGTAAAATTGAGATGACAACGTAGAAGCATCTTAGGTCAAAATTAATCATTTTTGACACCTCCTACATATGGGTTAATAGATTGACATTGCCCATCAAACACCCAAGTCTATAGACTTTGGTCGAAAACATTTAACGATCTCGGTAATTTTCAGGTCAACGTAATTTTCGCCGTAACGGAAGGTGTAAAGGATCACTACGATAGTTTGAATCAACTGCTCGAAGACTTTACTTACGTCGCCAAGTTAGAGAGTGACAGTTCTAATATTCTGAAACTTGTGAAGACTGGCTACGAAGATATTGTTAGCGTCGTAGACTTTCATGATGATTCGAACCTGGGGCCGGTTAAAATTAGGTATTTTACGGACTGTGGTGTTAAAGGAGGCCCTTTGAAAGAGGAGACGAGATGCACTGGAGTAGAATACGGCATGACGCTACGTTATGAAGCGCATCTCACTTTGGAGGCGTGTCCTGAATATATTCAGGTCAGTAATATAAGTTTGTTTCCTTTCGTTTTGAATGCATTGCCCCTCTTAACATTAATTACAAAAGATGTATTATCATAACCATTAAACGTCTTGCGAAGATAAAAATAATTCTGCATTTATAGTTTGTGCACCTCATACGCATTTCTTGTTTTCTTCCAGCTACTCTGACTCGTGAACACATATCGAACTTTATAACTTTACTTGATATTTTCCTTCTTTGAGTTTACAAATGTTAATAATTACTGTACTACTAACTACCCATAAAACATCACCATCTCATGATTTGTTAAAATGCCACAATTTTCAAACATGGTCCTAACAAAATTGTAAATTCTACCAACAGTCAAAACAAACGATCCGCATATCAGAGTCTCAACTGGGTCAGGACGCTCTGACCCTGGAGGTGGACATCCAATGTGGGTGTGCATGCAGCGGTGAAGTACAGCAGGACATGTCGCCCATGTGTCCTGTCAACGCGCACTTTGTGTGTGGCGTGTGCCAGTGTAATAAAGGATGGTAAGCTTTCAACCTGTGATGTCATCATGTCAGCTGTTGTAACTTAATGGATCTAAAATATGTCTATGATCATCGAACTTGGCAGAATATACAGGGTGTAACGGACAGCCCTCCGCAGACTGATGGGGTGAATTCAGTATATTATACTAAGATGACCGGTACGTGAAATTATTTCAGGAACGTTATGGGAACCCAATAGGTATACCTGATTTGTTTTATTACCTCACACGCAATGTATCGAACGGCAGCGCAGCGAGCCTTCTGCCGCCGAGTGTTTCAACATCCATTGCTGTTTTTTTATTTTAGATGTTTTATTTACATAAATAGAGTGCTGCGCACAGATCATGTAAATTTACATAGAAATAAGGGAATAGTAACTAAAAATACGATTAAAAAATTAAAATTTTCCTGAGAATATTTCCGGTGGAATATGATTCAAAATAATGATCTGAATGCACCCATGGGCGCCGGCAGGGGGGTGCCAGGGGGTGCACTTGCACCCCTTGGGAATCTCGGGATCAACAGGAATTATTGAAATAAAAAGCCGTCTGTTGGAAATCATTTTTTTTTTCACAATAATTAGTAGGCAGTAATTACACAATTCTCATTTAAAAAGCGATTAATTTCGATCGTCGTGAACAAATAAGTGTGAGCCGTGACGACTGGGTACCTATATAATAAATTCATAATGAATAGTCAGAAATTTGTAAATGTCTCGAACATTCAGACTAAAATTTCATCTTTTTATTAACAATCATATACGGCAAAGATTGTAAGAAAACTAAAATCTGCACCACCTGGAAATTATTTCTGCCGGCGCCCATGAATGCACCCTGTTAGTTTGCGGAGGGCTGTCCCTTACACCCTGTATATTATAATCAGAAGAATCTTCGGATAGCAACCTTGTAGTGTAATAGGTTGTTCCTAATGTGAAGAAAGCACCCTTTTTAAATTGTTCAGTTTCCGCACTATCATCAATTTACACGAACTTTTTTGAGACACTATACAACGTGTTTTTTTTATACCTATTGTAAAACTGTAGCGTTATAATTCTATAAGTAAAAATAATACAAAAAAGTCTTAGAATATGTAGTCAAAAAATGCATAGTTGCGAAGATATCATCAATTGAATTTGATGAAAATAAAATGTTCTTAGAAAGTTTACCTACCTAATTTTGTTTGCTTACCGTACAAAATACTAACACTAGACTCTCGATGTGTGTAGGTATCTAAGTTTCCTTGCTAAATACGAGTAATTCATTTTCATTCATACCAATCATTCATAATTACAGCTAAGAAAAAACGACGTAGTCATATTCACGTAAGGATGTTTTACATTAATAATCGTGACTTTGTCGAAATATTTTGTATGAAAAATGAAAACAAAAAACAACGATAATTGAAAACCATCCCCCATGGGAAGAAGGCGTGAATTTTTGTACCTATATGTATGTATGATAATTGAAAAATAATTCATATGCCAGTTGATTATTTGATATGGTCTCATTCATACCCTAGAGTTATGACATATATAAAAAAAAACTATGTATAGGTAAATCTCAGAATGCTGTAGAAGATTTGTCACACTGCATGTCCTTAAAACCCCAATGTACAAGTAGTAAGACAACTTTTCGCAAATAATGTGTTCGACCAATTCGCACCGTGCAATATTTGCCAAACCAATAATGGGTGGTGGATATTCTAGAAACTTGAATACTTTCTACTTCCTACTTTTAATTACGAACTTATTCGTGCTATTGTGACGTCCTGATTAGCTCATTAGTTGAAATCTTCAGTGAGGGCTTGTGATTTTAATTTTTGGACGTATTTAGTTGGCTTATTGGTTACGGAGCTAGATTAAGGTATTATAGCTCTGACTCATCGGACATCCTTACTTAAGGTGAAACCTTCGATCTGTTCATGGCCATTTTCCCGCTAGATAGCGCTGTAGGCAACATTTTTAGTTTATTTTGTTGTATGTGTAATTGGAACATTAGTAAGTCGTAGGCGTAGTTTACGCTGTAATCGGACATTACACTTTATTGAACTTAGTCATAACATTGCCTCAAAATCCACCCAATTCGACAAATAACTACTTATTAACATCTGTTATTGAATACAGGCCGTTTACACACACAGACGTGTGCGAGTACTGCCCTACGTTTACAAAGATTAACCAATAGATGGCGTGTATTTAATAAAAATGGCCTGATTTATTTTGTAGCAGAACTACAGAACGCCGCCTGCTACGATATTTATATTATGATAGAAAATAAAAGTTATATTTACATAAATTCAAGTCTTTTATTCAATTACTTACCATTAATATTGAATATTTATTTACTGATAAATTCTCGTAAAAGGCTCTTGAAATAATGTCAGAAAGCCTAGCACCGGGAAATATTTGATGAGGCGCTTGTAGCTAGAGACTTGGGAGAATGATTTGTTTTAAACGACCCGCCCTACTGCGCCAATTATTGTTCTCCAAAATAGCGCCATTCGTTTGAAAGTGTCAAATATTCAAGACCACGCATCAAAACCATCTAACCGTTCACTTTCAGGTCCGGTCCATCATGTGACTGCGCAATAGGCAACGAGAACGAGTCAGCAGAACTGATGGCACAGTGTCGCGAACCGAACGCGACGCGAAGTATAGCATGCTCCGGCGCTGGCGACTGTCTGTGTGGCGAGTGTGAGTGCGACCGGGGTTTTACTGGACGGTACTGCCAGTGTGAGACCTGTGATGTAAGCCTGTAAGTATACCTAAGAATATTTCTTTTTACCATTGGCAATATGCTCGCCCCCTTATTACGAGTAGTATAGGGTTAGAGTATACCTCTGTCTAACCATTCGGGGATTACAGGCTCAGTAAGGTCTTGAAAAAAAAAGTAGTACCTTGACCATATGGGGTATCAAAATATAGGGCTTGAGGAGAAGATTCCAAAAATATAACAACTAAAAATTTGATAATAAAAAATAAAAATAAAAACCCTACTGCAACTATAAAGTTCAAAACGATCAATTGGAACCGTGCAGCTAGCTTCTGCCGTTTCATAATTACTCATGTAGGTTTATGTGAAATAAACTATTTTGAATATAAATTTTACTTTTAAAAACAAGATCTCTTTTCTCAAGTCTGCAGTTGGTGGCATTAAATCTGAGATTGAACTAAAATAACCAACTGCATCAGACTACTTGAAAAGTTGTGTTGTTTTTCTGCTTTGCAGTTTGAGAATCTTGATATACTATTTACTATGTCAACTTCAGTTTTTGATTTGGTGTTCCACAAGGTTCTATTTCAGGTCCTTATTAGTTTTTCTTTTGGCATTTGACCTCTCGGTTCACTTGTGCTTTGTTGTTTTATCAGGTGAAAAATGAAAATTATTCAATGGAATTTTTCTACTTTCATTTTAAAATTAGCGTGGTGTCCTTTTTGGTATCAAGGTCTTTTTGGCAAGATACAAATTGTACAGCCTACTCGTTATTCAAATAGTCGCAAGCACGACTATTGATCGTAGACTTTTTCCGTCGGAAATTCTCAGTATCCAGTAGTACTCCGGATGTCTACCCGCGGGGTAATTTCATTACCTAACATACTAACAGTAGCAATTATCATCATCATCAGTAGCATTCATTGCGTTATTTATGTTGTTGAACAGACAACATTTTCGAAAAAATGAAGCAATGGATTAGCAATAAGCTTAAACATCATTCAGATTCTGATTGATAGTGTGTTACGCAATTAGGGTGCCGGTTTAATTGCATAAAATGATACAAAAAGACAGTTTACCTGTTTCAGTCTGTATTTTTGTCCCTGCAAAAGACGCTATAGGTACCTACTCTGTTGATTTTAACCAGACGCGTAATATGTCGGTAGTTATTGAGAGCATTAGTAAATACACTTCATGTTACCGATATCGACACTTTGGAGTATTTCTGGATACGCGGAATGTTTACTTGTCTCATTTGGAATAGGCGCGTTAGTTCCTATTGATGGCTGCTCAAAGGCCTGGTTAATGTGCCTTTATAAAATAACTGCTAGTAAAGAAGAATGAGATCAAAATCTTAAAATTATAGCTTCTTACGCAGAATCAATGTATCTAAATACATCCTCTTCATTAGGCAAGTGGAGTTAGACTTTCATAGTACTTAAGTATTCAGATAACCACCCAGTCGACTCGCTTATCACTCGTCATACCCTTATTTTGAGAATGGTTGAGACTTCTTTTGATTCCTTCATTCTATCTTTAACATTCGTCATCATCCTTCATACAATGACCACGCTTATTTACTTATTCCAATATACTTGAAATATTTTCAGAGAGAACAGCCTAGAGTGCGGTGGTGTTGGTCGGGGAGTATGCGTATGTGGACAATGCGCTTGTACTGAGGGATGGAGCGGGTCTGCGTGTGACTGTATCGATAGGACAGACACTTGTACATCACCTGCTGGCGGAGACGTCTGTTCGGGACATGGGGACTGTGTGTGTGGTGAGTTGAGCTAGAGATATGGTAAAAACTAGTTAGTAGGCTTAAATAAGCAGCCCTCTAAACTTAAGCTTATGACTCTATTACATTTTCTTCCCTCCCACATTTTATGATCACACCTAAAGATGTATGGACGAAGAAGACATGGAACTCCGATCCCAAAATAAGTGGAATGAGGGCAGGAGGATTATTATTATGACGATTTTATGATCTCATCTATATAGTCATACTCAGTTCCCAATTTTTCTTCGGACCAATAATTTACGGTGACTAAGTGTGTTTTTATTCTAACTTCATTCTTTCTACCAGGTCGTTGCGAATGCCACGCGGCAGATGAGAGCGGCGCCAAGTACTCCGGTATGTTCTGTGAGTCGTGCGCGACGTGCGACAACCCGCTGTGCGTGCACGCCGAGCCGTGCGTGTTGTGCCATCTCAACACCACCTGCACCGACACCTGCACCATCGGGAACGTCAACTATACTGTCGCTGAGAGGTTTAATGAAACAGGTATGTTCTGTGAGTCGTGCGCGATGTGTGACAACCCGCTGTGCGTGCACGCCGAGCCGTGCGTGTCGTGTCATCACAACACTACCTGCATCATCGGGAATGTCAATCATACTGTCACCGAGAGACTGGTATGAGATGAGATTCACGTTTAGTTCGGCTAGCTTCCCTAAGCTAGCCGAACTAAACATAATCTCTATTACCAGCTCCTAACTAACTTTGACCCCTGTCAAAGTTAGTCTTTGTCCAGCTAACAGAAGAGAAATTCAGGAGCTGGTTATAGAGATTATGTCCTCAGTTCGACTGGTACACTGAGCTTAGGTTCTTGTGCCTGTTATTACAAAGGTATACAAATCATTGAAACCGGGACACCGCTGCTTGATGGCAGACAAAGCTTCTTAACAGAGACCTCTTTAATTACTAATGTTTTAGCTGTAATTAAGCTAAACGGTAGTCAGCTAGTTAAGCCTGTCTCCTTTCTCTAACGATCTTTAAGAGGGACGAAGTTGATGTGCTTCTTTGTAAATATTTTCTGCATACATTAACCTTTCGAGCACTGGACTATGAGGCAGAGAAAGTATACCGTTAGAGGAAAAATTTCAATCACATGTGAAAAACTTACGTCTAAGCTTGTGGTTAACATTACACTTGAAAGCGTTAAAACGTAATGACATTCATCGTCTAAACGATTACGGTTTGCGGTTTTGTGTCGGTTTTAAGAGCACTATTTTATGTCATTATTTTGTATTATTGTGATGAGCTTGCATTTAAAATTCCTACTTTACGTTAGTTGCTAAACTGAAGTGGGCCCTAATTAAGTCATTTATTTTCTTTATTTTTAGCTACTTTAACCGTTTTCTTTGAATTGGGTTCCTTTTTATGAAACTGCACCGTAGTTTTTGAGCTGTACCTAGGTATCATAACCATTTTAGTTGCAGCGAAACGCGTTCTGCTTCAACTCTCAGACAAAGACTTTCTTTTCTCCTGCTTAAGCAATTTAATAAACTTAACATCACAAAACACTTACAACTAAATATTTTGTTACAGTAAGCGACAACGTCACATCATGCTTCCTCCGTCTGACAGAAAATGAGTTAGAATGCGAGTACAAATACACTTACGCTCCCGAATCTTCTGGGGTCGAAATCTCTATCGGTTCGAAGGAGTGTTATACACCAACAAGTGCTAGAATTATGACGAATGGGTTAATAATCATGGGCTGTGTGGTAGCCATCGGGATGATCATCATTCTGTTCATCAAGTGTGCCCAGATATTCTCCGACAGACGAGCCTACGCGAAGTTTGTTAAAGAAGCACAAGAGAGCAGGAAGAATATGCAACAGCTGAACCCCTTGTATATTTCGCCTATTTCAGAGTTTAGGCTCCCTGATTCGTTTCCCAGGGATAAGAATGATTAGGTTTTGTTTTTTGAATTTGTTATGATGCTCTTTTAAACGACGATATGCATGTACTTAAAGAATACTTATTTATTCGCTTCATTCGTCTCCAAAAGTGTTATTTAATCAATTCTTTTTCCAAGCGTGCACAGCGCCTCTGGTGCAAAAAGTGCCACTTTAATTTGATTTACTTATTACCATTTCTCTACTTTAGTTTTGTATATTAGTTGATTTGTTAGTAATAGTAATTATTTTTATTTAAACCACTTCAAGACACGTATTATCACATATTGTGCCTCCCGTAGAACAAAACAAAAATACTGATACTCTGTTTGTATATTATTCTGTGTAATTAGAATGTCCTCGCCCTAGTCGTGTAGCCCAGCATAGGCATTGTTGTCGCGTTAATTCCGCGTAGACCCTGCGTAGCAGCTACATAGGCGCGGCGTAGACCCCGCGTAGCGGCTGCGGAGGCGCGGCGTAGGCACCGCACAAACCCTACGTAGCAACGCGTCAATCGCAAAGGTGCCCAGTTAACTTGCTTTAAATTAATATTGCTTAGCTTTGATGAATATAGCTGGTAATTTAATAAAAAAGGGGACGTATTTGTGCTGTCAAAAGTTTTTTGATTAAAATCTATTTTTCATATGATGCCTGCAATGTTTAAATAGTACAACATTATGTAAAGTACAAAATTGTGTATATTTTATGTAAAGTTTATGTACTTACTTGGATAAGTAAATAGTTACGTTTTCAAGTTGTTGCCATTCGTGCCTTCGTCGACACGTATTTGTTAATATTATTAAGATTTTAATGTTTTTAAGGCTGAATGTCATAATAGAAGTCTGTTACTGAAAAATAGGCCTTCTCCTGAACAAAGAAAATAATAATGAAAAATATTTAATTTTTACAATTTTTAGCTTGAGAATATTAAAGTATTTTTGCTAGTCTTGCAGCATTGCATTTTATGTCTTTATAATAAGTACTTAATTTTAGTAACGTAAAGTTTAGAACACCTGTGAAATCGGAGCAACATAAAAACACAATTCGACAAAATTATCATGGCAATGCAGTCAAAATAATAGTTTTGACTAGAGCTACATGTACAATTACTTGTGGTGGAAACAGATGACATTTCACTAAAAAATAGTAACATAACATAACATAACATCACGCCTTGTTTCCCCGAAGGGTTAGGCAGAGGTGTACCTATAGACAAAATAGTATGAAATCATTAATTGTATACAAATATAGCTAAGTTACATAATAAAAGTATTTTTTTGTCAAAAACACGCACATTTTTAAATAATTGTTCAAATGTGCAATGAATTTTATGAAATCTTTTATATATTAGTACATAACATACATACATGGCTCACGGCTTCTTCCCATGGGGGCAGGCAGAAACTACAGAACGCCACCTGCTACGGTCGATTATTAGTACATAAGTTCCTAAATATAAGTTGTTTTGTCTAAACAAACTGTTTTTATAAAATGTTTGTAAATAACTAAACCAAAAATAAAACGCTCGTTAACATTTTCATGGTTTTATTAATTTTGACGCGTTCATAGAATAGATGTTCTCATTTTGATTCTGAATAATTTGTAACAATCAGGGGGCCAACCACCACCTCTTAAAGCAGTATTATTTTAATGTTACTTCGGTGTGAGAAAGAGATGGAGCTATACCTACAGGACGTCTAGCTCCATCTCTTTCCCACACTGAAGTAAGATTACAATAATACTGCTTTAAGAGGTGGTGGTCTACCTCTAGAATGAGTATAGTTGAATGCATCAATCACTTCCACCGCAACATATTGGTAAAAAAATCATAATAGTACAAGAGATAACACTACAATGTGTTAGGGTAAACTGCAGTTTATGTTACACTAGCGACCCGCCCCTGATTTCATTATTATATGCTAGCTTAACATTAGAGGGGGTCGTGGCTAAGTAAAAACAGCCGCACAGGTCGATCGATCAGGTGAAGCTACGTTTGCCGTAATCTACGTTTTAATCTTTACATACCGAGACCCCTCCCTGCCTCGGAAAGCACGTTAAGCCGTTGGTCCCGGTTGTCATTCTTGGATCTTTGACAGTCTTTACGGGTCGTCAGAAGCCCGAAAGTCTGACAAGCAGTCTTACCAAGGGGTATCGTGTTACCCAGTACGTGGGTTGTGGAGGACAGATAGGTAGTCGCTCCATGTAAAATACTGGTATTTAGCTGCATCCGGTTAGAATGGAAGCCGACCCCAACATAAGTAGTTGGAAAAAAGCAGATTGATTGATTTAAGTTTAATATTACACATAACCCTTCCGAAATAAATTCTTTAAATTATGGTGAATACCGCATCCAATTCTGTCTCGTAGCTTAGTAGAAGAACGCGGTCACACACACAGACACGAACAGTGACTTTAATGTATCTTAAGAATACATTAAAACTGTTAATTTAATAGTTTCGTATGCAGCGTTTTTCATTCATTGAACACTAGGTCATCTAGATCAAATTGATATTATTTTATTCTAATCAGTTTTAAGCTATCCTGTTACTAAGTATTAGATCCAAGAGCTGAAAGCCATGATGGTAATATGATTCTCATCTCGTAAGTAGGCCCATAATTATTATTATGTGCATTGTGCAAACAAATAAGATTTTAATGGTCCAGTTTACCCTAACACCGTAACAAAGTTATTATCTGGAAGACCTTATAATAACTAACTAAATATATTTCCGTATCCTTAAGCAGTTAAGTTGACTTCCCATTCCGTTATATAATTATCCATAAATATAAATAAAAATAAAACTTATTTTATAAGAGGTTTACTTGTAAGTACAGGTGATCTTTTTTCATAATATTTTCAATTATCATTTTCTTAAAATTATAATTATTTATCATATAAATTACAATTTATAGCAAAAGAGTACAATTTAATCACTAATCTTAGCGGTAGAAAAAATCTTATGTATAAAATCACATCCAGAATATCTTAATTATAATATCTTAGTTTGACTAAGTACCACAGGTGTCCGTACACAACAAATTCTTATAGAATTTAACAAAAAATACATTATGTACATAATTAAGTATTTACCAACTTATTTTATATGTGAAAGATAATATTGTGGTTTTGCCTACAAACATGACATATCCGGTCGGTCGGTTGGGATCCGAACGAACTTCATTTCGATGTTTGTTCAACGTACTTCATTTTGACGTTTGGTCGGATCCGAACCGACCACCGAACGAAATAGAAAAAAGTGTAGGCATTATGAAACATCCGAACATTCGGCCGATACTTCGGTTTTATCGCTTCGGAGTAGACCCCAGCAAGTTTGTAGTAAGTCAGTTATTAATAAAAATGCCTATTAGTCTTGAAAAGGTAATAACCCTTCGGTACGCAGGACAATAAATGCGTTCATGAAGCTAGAAAAACAACGGTCTTTACTAAAAAATATACGGTGTCCTACTTTTTCTTGGGCATTGTGCAGGCGTGTCTTTTTAGCGCTAAAAGCAGTCGTTTCGACCAAACTTCTACTTTTCGGGGTACATCTGTTCCTGTACCTGATCAGCTCGAGGTCCTATGATGCGCACATCAAAGGAGTAGAACTCTCTACCTGCGTCTGTGTTTCCGAACGCATACAACCCCGATCTCTTCAAAGTGAGAGTGAACAGGCTTTTTCTGGGTAAGCTCGCTCCATCGTCGACTTTGTCACCTCTGACCTAGACTATAGTCAAGAGCTATCTCAAATAAAAATAAAATAAAATTGTATGTGCATTGCTAGAGACAAGTATATGATTTTGCATATCTTAAATCTCTATACATTTTCTGTGAATGTCTACTTACCCATAAAAAGGTACATTTAATTTTGTACTTTTCTATTTTTTACAGCTGCAGCGGTTGATTAACCAGGTATTTCCTTAATTGCGTTTGCCTTAAAATAAATCTAAGCCGACATCAAAAGAAACGCAAGCGTAGTATAGCGTTAATTACATCCTACAAGTTGGTTTATAAATGCCCAAAGGCAAAAGATTATTTTTACATTGTCATTTTATAAGGCCCCGTTCAATTTAAGTTCATATAAAGGCAACACGGCAGTCATAAACTGTATAGTACAATTACATGCGATGTTGAACACATTGAGTGTCAAGACTAAAATATTATTGTATTATGTCGTACATATAACTCATTTCAACTAGCCGTAACTGCTAACCAGGGGGTCTACTCCCTAAGTCCCTCAACGAAGATACGGACCCGTCCGAAAGTAGCTAATCCGTCAAAACAAGTGTAAAATTACAATTTTCGGACGGGCAGAAACACATCAGGCGTAGGGACAGCTGTTAATCGTGTTGTCATTCATTCTTAGTTCGGAAACCGAACTAATCTTATGTCCGTAAGTGATACGGAGTAGGAAACGCCCGTAACTTCAGCCGAAACTACGGACTTCGTGCTTAGGGAGTAGACCCCCAGGTAAAGTTTGACAACGTTCAAAGGTTCCATCGTTTATCTTCGGAAAAACCGAGCTTTGCCGAATTAAATGTGACTGGTCCATTAAGGCGAAAGCGCCAGGTAGCCCGGAAAATTCATATTTTCTTACGTTTTTGCAATTTGCAAGTCAATATTAGGTTGTATGTTGATCAAAATATGATTCGCGACCATAAAAAGTATGTATTTACAGAATTATAATAATTAAAGTCATCAATACATTTCTTTAAGACCAGGTAATTCTATTGAATGACTATTTCGTGAAATCTTGACAATTAGGATTATACAAACTTATGGAGTTGTATTACTGATTTTGATAATTATAATTCTGTAAATACATGTTTGTTATGGTCGCAAATGATACTTTAATCAATATAAAACTTAATACTGATTTACAAATTGCAAAAACCTTAGGAAATTTTGAATTACGCGGGCTACCTGGAGCTTCCCCCTTAAGGGAGTGACGGAATTAGTGCGTCAATCTGTAATAATTTAGGTGGGAATATAAATCACTTTCTATTGGTTGATAGTCACATTTCATTCGCTATATTTCGGTTTTTCCGAAGATAAACGATGGAACCTTTGACAAACTGTACGAGAGGCTCGACCAAACTGTTTAGCTTTGTTGATTCATTCATTACTCACAAATATTATGTTTTTGTTTTATTTTTTATAAAATGCACTGTGTTTCAAAACTTGATACCTAGTCTATCCAAAATCTTCATGATTTACCTACATACTTTATAGCATAAAAAATCTTCCGAGTCCTGCTTCGAATCTTTCTGTATATTTTGGATAATTTTATATAATTATTATAAGACCAAATTAAGTTTGTACGTAATTGCTGCTTAACATTTGACTAATTTCTCGTGTCCAAGTTAGCATGAGCCTCTCGCCTCACATAACTAGAACTACAAAAAAACACATATAGTGACGTCACACTTGTCGGTCGTGTCGCGCGGGCGGCAGTACGGTCATGGGACCGGCGCCTGCACCGTGTTTAGCGTCCAACGACGGCTTGTTGGCAACTTTAGCAGCCACAGGCGTTGAACGTCCGGCGGGCATTGGCGCTGGCACTGCGTCCGGAACTAATCCTCGGATCAGGTCTGATATGCACGGCCATGGCACCAGCCTGGAATGATAAATTTTAAGTTAAATGTGGATGGTTTTACCGAACATTCATGAAAGTAACAGTAATTGGTAATGTAATATTCACGGTGAGATTTTTACTGGGATCGGCAGATGTTAAAATTGCGCTACACTGGAAAATCCAAAGATCGCCTGGAAAAAGGACCAATGTCTAAATAAACGTAACGCATAATGCTCAGGGGGCCAACCACCACCTCTTAAAGCAGTATTATTTTAATGTTACTTCAGTGTGAGAAAGAGATGGAGCTATACAGGACGTCTAGCTCTATCTCTTTCCCACACTGAAGAAAGATTACAATAATACTGCGTTAAGAGGTGGTGGTCTAGCTCCTGATCTAACATCAAGTTACGACAACACCTGTATCTGCATCAATCTGCATTGAAACAACTGAACGCATAACTGGACCAGTTCTTACGTAGGTCGTGTCAGATGTCATACAGGAGTATTGTATCATGTCGTGCTTGTGACTCTTGTGTCATACGAGTTGACTTACCACTTGAACGACAGCAAGATGCGGAAGTACCCGGGAATGAGGGCGAAAGGTTCGTCAGTACGGATCGCAAGCACCACGCGGTCAGCAACGTCGTTTGAGTTCAATTGGGGCACGAATCTGGAAGGAAACATGGATTCTTAAGTTAGTATTTTTTCTTTCTTTTATTTTTTAGGTTATTGGGTGGTAGACAAGCAGGCGCTCCACGTGAAGCTAACGGTGTTTACACAGTGCCACTGCAGTTAGCGAAATCATGGCGAAAACTGATCAAATTTTATTAAAAACTACCGCGTTTCGCAGCGAAACCGCAGCGATAAGCGAGTGCTACACGGTTGTAAACCGCGTCCCGACAGAGACCTCCTTGGTGGTTTACAACCAAACATTGAAACAGCTCTGCCGGTCGCCAACCAAGGTCACCTCTGTCGGGGACGCGGTTGGCGACTGTGTAGCCGGCGCTTTAGTGTGTTAACGGTAACGGCGTATGTGGTCAGCGCCTTATAAGGTTGTTTGCGATACCAGTGGCATCTCAGGTGCTTTGCCATCGCATATACAAAGCTGAAATATCGTATAACGCGTGTAATTCTGTGGTGTTCTATTCTTACTTGTGGTCCATGAATAATAGCGTACACAGTTCCTGGCGTTTTAAAAGTGAGAGACGATTGCATTAAGAATATTAAAGTTTAATTAAACAAAACAGGTTTCTCAAAAACATTTAAAGGTTGGTGTAATTATGGAATAAACTTATTGTATTCATTCGTTACATCCTTTACTTAATATATAAAAGTTTTTTTTTGAATTATATTGTGGTGTGAATTATGACGTCAATCATTCAACTACACTAATATTATAAACCTGAAGAGTTTGTTTGTTTGTTTGGTTGAACGCGCTAATCTCAGGAACTGCTAGTTCGAATTGAAAAATTCTTTTAGTGTTGGATAGCCCATTTATCGAGAAAGGCTATAGATTATATAACATCACGCTACAACCAACAGGAGCGGAGTATCAATGAAAAATGTTGAAAAAAACGGGGAAAATTTATTCCTTTTGAGAGCTAACGTTGCGTGCGCTGCAGTTACGTAAAATTCATGTATGACGGGATTGTTCCCCTTGAAAAGTTATAAAAAAAATCCACAATAGCATATGTCAATCTTTTAAGGTTGCCTCACTATAACTGTTTTAATGGTAATCAAATTTGTTATAAAATAATGCATTATTTGCGAAGGTGTTTTCATAAACATGGTATTAATCCTTATCCAAATGAATAGTTTAATAATCAAGGTCAATTAAGTACATGTAAATTCCTTTTTAAATTATTCGAATTGGACCTTTGGTTTAGAAATTACGACGGATATAAAAATGCTTAAAGTATGAAAAATGCGCTTAGTCTATTAGTTACCTACACTTTTGATTTTTATTGACTGTTTAAACGCGCTAATCGTTGTCACTACCAGTCGGATTTGAAAAAATCTTTTTGCATTTTATAGCCTAAATCTTGAGGAAGGCTATAGGTTATGTAACATTACGCTAAGACCCTTAAAAGCCGAGCAAAAACAAAAAAAATAAGAACGAGCGCTAAGCGAAAACGAAGTAACAGCGCGGGCAGGCGATGCGACGGGGTGGGTCGGGGGAACAAGAAACAGAATAAACAAACAGGGGGAACAAAGAGATGTCACGCGGACGAAGTCGCGGGCGGAAGCTTGTGCATTTATAATCGTGGATGTAAAAAAAAGTGAAGACGAAAATCAGCACAAATTATCACCTTAAGTTCTCACAAACATTATTTATACAAGGTGTAACATAATTAACGCACAACCTCTTAAGGGGTCATTTTACTCATCATTATGAACAACTTTTACTATGGGACCAAACCTGAAATCGCCAAAAAGAAATCAGCTGCTCCCTACATTTATGTTCGCATAACTCGTCAGAATGTAGGGACCAGCTGATTTTTTTTTCGCGATTTCAGGTTTGGTCCCATAGTAAAAGTTGTTAATAAGGATGAGTATAATGACCCCTTAAGAGGTTGTGCGATATTTATGTTACATCTTGTATACAATGTTATCAGATATTTGGACTTGGGCATTTTGTTTAAAAATACTTATAAGACCGACACTGACATATTTTCTACAGTAATTAGCTTTGACTACGATTCTAGCCGTGTTTGATTTTTGTAGTTTAGGGTAGATATTTTTTAATTTTATGCCTACCCTCACTTGACGGCGATGAGTCGCCATTTTGGTAAGTCAGACAAGATGGACGTTCGAATAAGTTTCTTACCTAGAATTGACTTCTTCAAACATGCCTGTGGAGCGTATAAAGTATGGGCATATGAGGGAAGTCCGGACTCCTTTGATGCCTTGAGTTTCCAGCTCCAATCGCAAAGCCTCATCGAAGCCACAGGCAGCCGACTTGGAAGAGCAGTAGTCGACCAGCTTGGCCACTCCGACGTGGCCGGCCATGGAAGCGATGGTCACTATGTGCCCATTGTTGTGTTCGATCATGGCTGGCAAGAACGCTTTTACCGTCTGTGAAAAAGTAAACAATTTGTTAGGTATTTACTTACCCCAATCCAAACCAACCAGCCCCAACCCAACAAACCCAATTTTTTGTACCTACTTAGGTACAAAAAATTGAGTTCATACGGGGTCATCAGGTTCTCTCAATCAAGTTCAAAGTCCTTTTAATCCTTGTGGCAAATAACTGTCTACATCCAATAAATATTCCGGTATTTTATCAGCAAAAATTTTCCTCACCGTTGAGCATGCGTCAAGCTTTATTTAACACTGAACAGGTTCGATGGCCTAGCATACTAAGATTAGGATGTAATTATTTAAAATTATGATAAAATTCATTTTCGCGCCTGAAGTCACTGTGAATTATTTTTCCTGTACCAAATTTATGTTTCCTCGCGTAAACTGTGAGTTACTGGTTTATTTGAAATGTTAGTTCCTACGCATTAGGTTAATTAGAATAGAATAGAATAGAATATTCTTTATTGTACACCATAAAAATTACAGATATAAATGTAGAAATTCTACACATAGGGTGATACAATGGGTTAATTTGTAATGTGCATTAATAAGTTTGCTAAAATAAAACTGAACTTTATACATTTCAGCGGCTAATCCTTATCGACTATGTACCGGTTGGAATGCGGAGTGAGGCAGGGGGGATTAAGCTCGCCTCGCCTGTTCAACCTCTACATACCAGCTGATTGCTGAGCTCAACAGCACCAAGGTTGGGTGTCATATTGACGGAGTGTGTACCAATAATCTTAGTTACGCAGACGATATGGTGTTGCTGAGTCCATCAATTAGTGCCATGAGGAGACAGTGTCCATTTGTGAATCATATGCGGTGACCCATGGGCTCAAATATAATGTTTCAAAGAGTGAACTAATGCTCTTTAAAGCAAGTAGTTGTTCTTACCCAGCATTTCCGAGTGTGTCACTTTGTGGCACTGCACTGTGTAGGGTCTCTAAATTTAAATATTTGGGTCACTGGGTCACCGATGATTTAAGTGATATTGAAAGGGAACGCAGGTCGATGGCTGTCCGTTGTAACATGCTGGCCCGCAGGTTTGCACGGTGTACAAATTCAGTGAAGATCACGCTTTTTAAAGCATTTTGTCAACCTTTCTACACCTGCAGCCTGTGGGTCGGTTATTCGCAGTGGACTTACAGCGACCTACGTGTCCATTATAACAATGCACTCAGGGTACTGTTGGGGCTTTTTTTTTTTTTTTTGTGGATGGGAAATCATCAAATGACTTCTCCCGCTCTGGGCGGAGCGGGAGGGCGTGTCAGACTTTTACTGACTAAAACCCACCCGTGTTCCTTCTGTTGCCTGTGCCGGGGCCACGGTAACTCTTTCGAACATCCCGCAACCCTAGCTGGCATCGGCCCTAGCGGACCCCGTCAATAGTGCTGACATCTCTTTGAGGCGCGCGTGGAACACGACGCGCCGTCGACTCGGGCCTGGTCCTTACCAGACGGCGAGCTACCCATTGCTCGCCGTCCGCAAGCCCGCGCCTACGGTGGCCGGGAATCGGCTGCCAATTCCCGACGCCCAGGGCGTCTCCTGCGGCGACTAGGGGCGTGAGGGTGCAAAGCTTGCCTCTCCCTCACGCGTCCCGCCTCCTCCTTCACGAGCATTACTGCTTCGCAGAAGGAGGTAATGGCTTCCCATGCACTCTCGCTCCGTACCATGGCCTGGACCAGGGCCGGACGCGAGAGATCGCCGCCGCCGATCGCTTCCGCGAGGACACGGCGGTGCTCCGCCCAAGCCGGGCAGACCTCCACCGTATGCTCCACCGTGTCCTCCGGGCGATCCACACAGTGGTGACACCCGGGCGTTTCCTCCCGCCTTATCCGGAACAGGTACCTCCCGAAGCACCCGTGTCCGGTGAGGACCTGCGTCAGGCGGAAGGTGAGGACGCCGTGGCGCCTCTCCAGCCACTCCTCAAAGAGGGGACTTATCGCCGCAATTGTGGCGTGCCCATACTGTTGGGGCTGCCATGGCGACGCAGTGCGTCAGGGATGTTTGCTGAGGCGCGCCTCCCTACTCACTCGCGTTCGTGGCAGCTCCAACACTATACTAAGTATTTTTGCAGATAGGTCCCCTATGCTGCAAAGATGGGTGCGGCTTCATGTCTTAGTGTAATAGTGCTGTCAATACTAACATTAGTTTTTATGTAAGTATATTGTTACGAACAAGATATGCACCTAGTCTAAAATAAATGTTTATTATTTTGAAGTCTTTGACGTATCTCGGGACCCTGGGGTTCCGGACCTTTGGACTGCGTACGAGGGGCCGAAACCAACTCGCAGAGACCCGTTAGACGTTTTTAATATATGAGGCACCAACCGACGATTATCCCTGTATGCACTATGCAGGTGCACCCAAGGACAACCTCCGGTTAGTGTAGGACTATTCCAGGATATGAAAACAAAGATATTGGACTATGGTTTTGAGTGGCTAAAATGGACTGGTTACCTAGAACTATGGAAGGACTATGGCCCCTGCCTGATCAATGTTTTATAATTACGTGGACAAAATGGCAGGGGTGACTTGTACACTCAATATTGGGCCCCCGAAAACGGTCGCTAACACATAGTGTCGTAGTGACAAGGGGGCAACATGTCCTGAGGTGCTTATGAGGAGTGGGGAGGTATTCCACGGCTATCAGGACAATTCCGGAAGTACGGTCAACTTAAGGATCCCCGAAACGATGAATCGCAATTGCCAATTTTTACGTGATTGATACACATTGCTGCGCAAATATTACTACAATAGAAATTGATGGCAATTGATCAATCGCATTTGATCGTTTCGGGGACCTCTAAGGTATTAGGTACACTATACAATGTAGAGGCAAGAAGGATGAGGCACTACCTACTTGGAAACTCGTAAAATTAATTGTATGAGTGAGTTGAGTGACTTTGCTTAGTATTACTGATAAAATTGATCCGGTCTTTCAGTACTGATATAAAACCAGATCCGACCGCTCTCCGAGAATAAGGCGATTCACACACTACCCCGCCCCGCATTACGCAGCGTAGCGCTGGGATGCGTGTTCTTACGTTGCTTGTAAGTACCTCTCTTTGCATTGGCAAACGCATAGTGCAACACACAGGAAACGCATTCATTCGCAGTGTTACAGAGTTCTGCAGTATGGTGCGTGATTTTGACAGAGCTAGACGTGAAGCAATATTTCGAAAATTGACGAAAATTTGTGTCTGTTCCAGTAATTGTTGTTCGAATTTTGCTTAACAAATAATCAAAAGATGCAGTTGACATATGCGTACCTATAATAGAAAAAAAAATGTCTTCATATTTTCTTAAATCTAAGTAATTCCGAACAAATGACCCCTTTATCGATCTTGTTCGTAAAAAAGGATGTACCCAATATCTTCTATAGGCACGATTTCTTCTAATTTGATTATACAAAAACCAAACAGATAATATATCTGCAGCATCCTGAATGAGTTATGCATTTAATAACCATTTTTATATAGAAAACAATGCTCTGTACTATACTATCACCACCGCAAGCTGCTGTAAAATGAGGCCTCTGGGCGACCGCGTACCTACTATGCTGAAGCCCCGCGCGTTTTGTGTGAAGATATCTGCATGATGATGCAAATCTGCACTCCCGCAACAACGGGCGTGGCTCCACCGCCACGCACCCCGCAGCGTGGCGCGGGGCAGTGTGTGAATCGCCTAACTTAAAGATTTTTTCAATGGCTGTTTTCCCAAAGAGATAGGCCTAAAAAGTAAACCCACATTTCGACAGTTGTGTTTAAGACCCATGTAAGGGCGAGCCTATTGTCATTAACCTGGTATAAACCCAAACTCCGGGCTGCTACTGAGTTATTTCAGACGAAAAACCGAATAAGCTTTGACCGATCTAGGAATCGAACTCTGGACCCAACGATCAGCAGTTGCGCTTGCAGCCACTAGAGCAACGAGGTTTTGGTTTTTCTTTATTTAATTAGGGACTCTCTTCCTTTTGACTTACCCAGAAGTGTGCTAAAACGTTAACATCGAACGTTCTCTGAATGAGATGGTCGGGCGTGTCGAGGAGGTAGCGTCCGGAGACCACACCAGCATTGTTGATCAGCAGGTTCACCTGCAAACATTTTTCATTAATTATGTAATCAGCATTTGAGCCATCATCTATGTGAAGACATTCCTTCAAAGGGACAGCAATCCAAGTACAGCCAGAGAAATGAATTACTAAGGCTGCGGTCTATCTAACCACACGAATGCTATGTTCGTAAATACTCGGGCGCGCTCTCACTCGCACGCCGCCCGCAACGGCCCGTTGCGACAGCGCCTGCGCCGGCGGTAACGAACGTTTTGACAACCGGCGTCGTGTCGGTCGTCCGTCGTGACAAGGGCGTGGCAACGATAACCGACTTTTAATGATGTTTTAAACTGAACATCACGTCTAATCGAGTAGTGTTAATGATTTGGAAAAAATATATGTTAAATTAGAGCATTTTCTTAATAACTTAATATGTGAATATTTTAGATTATGTTTATATTACACAGTATAATTAATTTGTAAATTTGTGTTTAACGGGGATAAAAAACTGGGAATAACGCAAAAACTGTCAAGCGTATTTTGATGAAAGCACTTATCTGCGTTTTAAAGAGACCGTAGTCAACAGGTGAACGTTCACTGGTCCGCACCGGCCGCAACGCACGCACGGCACGCAACGGATTTTGGTTTGTTTGTATGAAGAAATGAATCGAGCGCTCGGTGCGGGCGGTACCGATAGTGGACGCAGTGCTGTATGAATTCATACAAAGCAAAATCCGTTGCGTGCCGTGCGTGCATTGCGGCCGGTGCGGACCAATGGACTTTCACCTTAAGCAGATTGACACCCCAAGTCAATTTACCGCCATTGCATACAACTGTCAAATACTGTCAGTTGCGTTTTGAATACACGGACAATTTAAGTTGGTAGTCAATTTGCTTAACAATGAATTTCCCTGGCTCTACCGTAGCGTTTGCATTAATTACACTCATTTCCCTAACACGCCTGAAAGGATTTTACTTTTTATTAGATTTGAATTTCGGATAGAAAATCATAGTAGTATCCATAAAATAGCATATAAACTGAGATATATAAGCGGTGGAATTCTCTTAAGAGGGCTGTCGCATTTTGTCACCTAGAGAGGTGACAAAACAAAAATTTGGTCCCCTGTGAGAGCACACGGGACCAAATTTTTAAGAATGTTTAATGAAAAGATGCTTTTTTGAAAATGTACTAATCATTTGGAGAATTAATTTATTATATTATTTTAATAAGTAATTATTAAAAACATATTTCTATTGTGTTATCTAATAAACTCAGCTCAATAAATATTATGATCTGTTTTTGAGATGAATTAAAGAAATGGCACAATAAAAATGTGTTTTTAATAATTACTTATTGCATTAATTTTATTTATTAGTTTGCCAATTGATTACATTTTTCAAAAAAACATCTTTTCATTTAGCATTCTTAAAAATTTGGTCTCGTGTGAGCGAGAGAGGTGACAAAATGCGACAGCCCTCAAAAGGCAAATATGTATAGTTACTCAGTCCTAATTATAGTGCGAGCTTTCCTTCGCAACTTCACTTGCGTTAGGTATGTTGACATTTTTCACTATGTCGCAACTTCCCGACACGGTGCTGTATCAAGATAAAACATATCCGTCATCTTAGAGCCTTATCTGAATATTATACTCTTGAGCTTTTGAGTGTTTGCTAAGAATATTAAACACCTGAATATGGAGTTTCGCATGGGGAATGAAGTTAGTCTAAATGATTTCTATTGTTACTTGATGCCATTGCAGATTTTTCTGCTTTTCTATTTATGTTAAGGAACACTTACATCGAAACAAAACGAAAGAAGCAAAAGGAATAGAGTCTGACCAACGAAAGCTGTCTAAGAAAAAGGCGGGAATTTAAAAAAATCAAGAGCTGTCAACCCTGGCTATACACTGCTTATAAGGAGTTGATACTATTTATAATTCTAGACATATTATACGATATTTAGATCAGTATTTCATATTTATATACTTAGACCATAATAACCTTATTACCCTTGATATTTACTTGGAACTGTTAAACCACCATTATGTATTCGCGCAATGGTGGATAAGCAAGTTAGCGTTACAATATTTCGCCGTGAGGATGATCATTATCAGTATCAAAGTTAAGCTCTAAACGAAACTAGCTTGGCATTTTTTAACTTCTACACATTGAAGTTCACAGCTCAACTTTCCTGGTACAGCCTTATACAAAAAAGGTTGAATTAAACAAAAAGTTATTACTATAAATTTATTTAATGGAATAGAGACCACTGATGTGATGAGGATGACACACACACAATACAATCAAAACAAAACATGGGGGTGAGTCATAGTCGAAATTGGATTCCAAAAACTCTACACCTGATAATATTGAATCAGCTTCATTACTTTCTTCGCTGCTACTGCTACTGACCCCAACATGTATTATGAATTGTTCAAGTTCGTTTTCAACAATACAGTCCCTTAATTTTTACTGATGCTCAACATTTAGTACATGATCAGTTTACTTCTTCCAGTCATCAGCATTTATGGATAGAAAACATTCTTTTATTAAATTTTGCATTTCAGACCCTGGTTTCCCTATATTTTTGCTTGCTACTTTTCTCTTCGCATGACTCCATACAAGCTCAATTGCATTGAGATCGCAATGATACGGTGGCAGCAACAAAATTTCGTGATTGTGTGTATGACTCTGTTTTTTTAGAAGTACTTCTGCTTCGTAAACAACTGCAGGTTTATTATCTTTCACCAAACACATTAATTCAGCTTTGTTATGATATTCTTCAAAATGAATATTGTTCTCTTGAAGCCATATTCGGAGATTAGCTTTAGAATCAGACGTAGTAGGGGGTTTGTTTACTTTTTTCACATGGTAACTTGCATTGTCCATCACAAGTACGTAGTAGTAGTAAGGTTTAGTGAGATTTGGTATTAACATTTCCTCAAACCATTTCATAAAGTTGGTAGCATTCATATCATCATGGTAGTCAGCTGATTTGGATTTTGTACTGAATACTAATAATGCACCTGGCACAAACCCTTCCTCCGATCCTGCATGCACATTAACATGTCTTTTTCCTGACGATATATTAGTAGTGACACCACTTGTTGAAGGTCCTTGCCACTATTTTTTAACTTTATGGTTCTGATGTACATAGGGTCTCATCAAGGTAAACAATCGGTGTACCTTCTAGCCTCTTCTGATTTATTGTCCTCAATAATCTGTGTCTCCATGCCGCAATACCATATTTTTCTGTAAGTAAAGCCCGTTCATTTTTATTGTTTTGAAACTCAAACCCGTTCTTGTGTAAAAATTTTCTAAGGGTTTCACGGCATCCCGTAAATTCAATTGCTTCCTTCAGCTCATTGTGCAGGCTTCTCAATGTTGGGACTTGTTTTTTCACTCCATAAAACGTTTATTTTGTTTCTTATAGCCGAAATATCAAAATTATCCAAATTGGAAACTGACAATTTTGACAGTCCTAAAATATTGCCATACCAAAAATTTAGAAAATAATTCGTGGTCAGATTTCGTTGGCCAAACTCTGTGTAAGGATCGTAGCTGGTGGGGCGTTCTGTAGTTTCTGCCTACCCCCATGGAAAGAAGGCTAGAGTTTATGTGTGCCAATCAATATGTCTAGTGTGTATGTGTACTTAAATCAAATGAATGCAATGCTTAAGGTTGCACTAGTCGGTATTTTTTCCATAAAAAATTCGACTCCACTGTTTGATATTGTCCATCTAAAGTTATGATATCGTTGTCTCATTATTAATTTTGTCTGTGCTGAAACAGAATAGTAAAATAAAAAGTCATGAGCCAACAAAGATTCGTTTTTCTTGTTAATTTTAACGCAATTTTGGCCGTAAATAAGTAATAAAAAAAGTGTAAAATCTCTAAAACAAAGTCAGCATCGACAAAGCTCAATTATCGAAGAGTTCAGGTAATTGATTTATGCAGTGATTTTTTTATGAAAAAATCACTCGATTTGCCAAGGGACTTTTCGTAGTTTTTTCGTTTTACGTCACGTCGTTTAAGTTCGGAACGTTGTTTGTGGGCGTGCAAATAAGACGTTGTGCGTGTAGACTGGCGTCTAACTGCTCATTACTGGGTACTATCTCTGTCGGACACTATGCCAGGTGAAACAGTGTGCTTTTTGGCCATTCCCACCAGTCAGAGCCCGCGACGAGTTCAACCTTAAGGCAAAGGCGCCAGAGTATGCCACGAAATTCAAATATTCTCACGTTTTTTGCAATTTGCAGGTCAGTATTAGGTTGTATGTTAATTAAAATATGATTATCGAACGTAACAATTAGTATTTATAGAATTACAATTATTAAAGTCATCAATACAACACTCTAAGACAAAGTAATCCTATTGAATGACTATTTCATGAAATCTATACATTTTAGGATTATACTAACTAAGAGTTGTATTACTGATACAACTGTTGTAATACTTGTTACGGTCGCGAATCATACTTTAATCAACATACACCCGGACATTGAGCTGCAAGTTGCAAAAATCGTAAGAAAATTTGACTTTCGCGGGCTACCTTAGCGCTTCCACCTTATGAGACAGGTGCTATAATAAAAAGTTTAAAACAAAATTTAAAAACTGCAATAAAGTAATTAAATGCTTAAAAATAGTATTTGTTACACAATTAGCATTGTTATAATAAATTGCTATCATTATGAAATAAAAACCTTGATGGATGTTTTTATAACAGTGTTTTATTTCTCTTTCTTAATTAATTTTATGTACTATTTTAGTACATAAGTTAAATGATTTATTTGTTTTGGGATTCAATACCTTTCATTGACTCAAATTATATAGGTAAAGACTCTTTATGAGTTTGCTTTGTCAATATTATCACAGAGCGGTCAAAAGTTTAATGAACACCTTTGTACCAATTCATATTGACATTCAATAAATAATATTTAAAAAGGCTTTACCTGTAGGTATTCACTACAAAAAATGCATTAGTTAGTACTTACCTAATTAAATACCTACGTATACTGTGATGCCACTGTACCTACATTTATTATAAAATAGGTGTCGTCACGTAGAAAGAACACTGAGCGACAGTGGAGGAGATGTGTCTCCGCACGGGTACAGTCGCGTCCTAAAGTACTATAGGTTGTTGTTTTATAAATATAAGTGTGATTGTTTTATTGCAGAATCGTAGTTGATACTTTACTACTTAGTACTTTGGAATAGGCTGGAATGGATAAATCGCTCAGTGCGCAGGTAAACGGCCAGCGTTCTTTTTACGTGATGGGACTTGTAACATCGCGTCGGTCCAAAGTAAACCAATTTAAAAAAGTTTTAAGAAGAATAATTACTGTCGTTGACATATGTAGATAAGGCTCCTGCAAACAGTCGCGTACGCGACGCGAAACGCACGCGACACAAAGATACCGCGTGTCGCGCTACGAGCGGTGTCTTTACGTCAAGCTCAATTCGCGTCGCGAGTCGCGAGTCGAGCCTTTGAAGGAGCCTTTATGGGGACGAATAATTTAAAACGGCCATACCCGGCGATTTGGCACACCCTGGGCTGGTAGCCCCGAATGCCGCGATAGCACCTTGCTTTCTGGCTAGTATTGTTATCACGACATAAACTATCGTGTCGATATGGGAGAAAAGTATCGTAAAATATAGAAACAAGTCTAGTAATCTCTACATACCCTACCAACTTCTTCTTCGACCTTCTTAGCCACCCTGTAGATGTCTTCTCTTTGGGTCAAGTCTACCACATACCCGTAGCATTTGCCGCCAATACCTTTCACCAGCTTCACCGTGTCTTCCAAGCCTGAAACAAAACAATTTAGGTCATCAGTACCTTGACTTGTTAAAGGTATACTTTTATTTTTATTATTTGAGAATAGTTTTTAACGTTTTCAGAATGTCAATGACAAAGATTGCATGTTTATAATACAGGGTTATAATGATTAGAATGTTAGGTCAAAGTCTTTTGTTATAAAACTAAAAAAATGCTGTTCTCTACATCAATAACATTTCAAACACATTTCGTTGTAATATAAAATATTCTTGATGAGAGGCTGAAATAACAATTCTTATAAGTGCAACTTATTTTATTTTAACAAACAATTTGCCCCTTAAGTCCTTGCAGGTTTAATAACCTCTGATGAACTTGAACTGTTCTGATATACAAAAGTGATGTTGTGCACAAAAGTAAAAAATCCATTAGCCATACAAAGAAGTCGGATACTGTATTTCTCCGTAACTGAGATAAGGCGCACCTTTTTGACGTACCTGTTTGTTACTTTCATTATCTTGTTACTTCTGTAACCGAGTGTATGCTAAAGTCATACTTTCTATAATGAAGTTGATGGCAATGTCCACTAACGACCCGGCGAGTCCGTTATAAGTAGGTATTTTTTTGTGAATTTCGTCGAGTGTGAGTAGAAAGTAACGGGTCGATGCCATACGGACAACAATCATATATAGGTACAATATGTGTTTTATCCGTTCGCAGCATTCAGGTGTCTCCAATAACACAATCGTACGAAAAATAACAGGTTGACACTATAGAAGAAATCTTCATCAGAGTTGGAGTTACTCATATAAAATTGTAGTGAGCCTCATTCAGTTTCATTACCATATCATTAAAGAAATAAAAATATGTTTAAAAATTGCTCATGTACAAAGTCTCAATTGAATTGCAGATTCGCGCATGCGCAGTTTTACCTTCATTTAAATGCATTCGCATAATAATCAAATACCTACCTAGTATATTTTCAAAATTTTAATTTAAGGAGGAATACCTACATATGTACCTAGATTAAAGTCTTGATAATCTTACTCAAAATGCATATCTTTCCATTTCACACATGTAACAGTAAAAAGTTCGGCCTACTTTATTACGACTAATCAGATTAAAGTAGTGTATACACCGAATTTTCTATGTTTGTCTGTGTTTCAGGTATGATTGTGTGTGTGCGTTGTCCGTGAAGCGCGGAAGCGGTTGCGGCGTGTGCGCAAACGCAGCGTTACCATACACAAGCACGTGTGCTGTGCGCGGATGATTGCTCTTTTAGCCGTGCCATCGTACTGTTACAGAGCGATAAAACTTAGATGTTACATTGATTGAGTTCAAGTTCGAAAATAAAACTTCTGGCTTTTCATAAATACTTATGAAAATCACAATTTCAGTGCACGGTTTTAGATTGTCGTTTCCAAAGGATCGGCGAGTAACTCAACTTACTATTCTCATACTCTGTATCCGTTCGAACTATCTGAACAAGCAATCGTTTATTTTATACCAGCCATCAGTATTGGCTCTACCGGATTCAGAGTTTGGAGGTGATCGTGTTTGGTGAATATTGTCTATGACACTTCTAACTTATGTCGTAGGTACTGTGCGTTCGTTGTCGCTGTTTAACAAGCATAATGTTAGTTATAGTTTTCTGCTTTGTATGAAGCGTTTTGGCTACCGGGCTTTGTGACTTTCCGGAACCAAAAATCTGTTTACCTACTTAGGCCGTACACAGACGTTTTTCTTGCCGTGAAAAACTACGGTTTATTCGCCGTGTGTTGGCACGGTCGTCAGTGTTATATGAATCACTATGGAAGCTTGTTGATGAAACTGCGGCACCACGGCACGGTGCGTACGGTACGGTAGTGTATGTGTCGTGTCTGTCCACGGTGTTAGAGTGAACCTAAGTAGGTAAACAGTTTTTTTAATGTTTCTACGGGTTTCAGAAAGTTGGCGTTGCCTAAATGAAGACTACATTATGTCAACAAGCAAGATGCATTGCTGTCGACTATAAGTAATTCCTGGAACTCTGGTTCTAAGGTAAGTACACGTTCCGGAAGGTTTTCGTAAAGGAAGAGCAGCTATAATTACGCACTACGCAAATAGCCTTCTTCCTAAATTTAAGACGCTGATAAACGACTGTTAATAAATTATTTTAAACGGAAGATCACGTCTAAACGAGTAGTGTTAATGATTTGGAAAAAAATATATGTATTATTAAATTAGAGCATTTTCTTAATAACTTAATATGGGAATATTATAGACCATGTTTATAGTGTAATTAATTGGTAAACTTGTGTCTAACGTGGATAAAAAACTGAGAATCACGCAAAAACTATCAAGCGTATTTTTATAAAACATTCACTTTTTTAAAGGTAATAAAATTATTTATCTTTTAGTATACGTTTTTTAATATAATGTATAATAAATTAATAATGCGTCTAATTTAGGACAGCGCTCTTTGATGGGCGAGTCCTATTACTGGGTGGAACGACGCGACGCGTGAGCTCAGCACAGAACACCCAAGCTATGCCGCCCAACCACTCAAGGCCGTTGGCGTATATCTACGTCTTTAAGGGCAATGAGTTTGCTATGCGTGCAGACTGTAAACGAGTGCTCTTGGCCGAATACTCTTGAAACTTGCGCCTGATTCAATTGATCGAACACGAGGTTAGTTGCGCAAGCGCCGGAATCCAGCTCACCTTGACAGTTTCATGTAATTAGACCCATAATTTGACTGTTGGTTTGGTTGCGTCTAATACTATAGGTAGGTACTAATTTACTCATGGAAATTATATTTGTTGTCCATTTCAATGTATGCAACATTATATTTTCATTATATTTCAGTAAGTTTTAATTTTGTGTTGGGCAGTGTCCACCTTTTTTGGCAGAAATTGTAATTTTTATCAGAAGAGACGGCAAATAGGTTCGTTTGCCAAGCGGTTCTAGTCATTATGGTCAATTATATAATACCTCAATTCAACTGTTCAACGTAGCAATGGTTTGGTTAGGACGTTCAGTTCAGTACAAGTTGATGAATTTTCATTGGATGTAAGTAGTGGTAAAATGTTTACCTACCTTTGTCTGATGCGTTTTCACCTGACCTGACCTGGTCACCTGACCTGTCATTGACTATTTCTTATAATTCATTCGCTTAATCCAATTAATTATGGAACATTACCTATTATAATTACGTGTTTAGTTTTTGTTATTGTTTTTCACAAGCAAATGATGACACATTACATGATTTTCTGACAAGTACATCATTTTAATTTTAGGTTACATAAAATTGTTGTAGGTAGGTAACTGAATTATAAATAGCCAGGTATTAACATTATAAAACGGGGAATTTATAGCGTCTGCAGTTATTATTTTGATTGATTGAGTGGTTACTAATTGTAAGTTATTTACAGCCTTGATTGATTGAAAGAGTGGCTATATTTTTTTTAATATTACAGTTGTAATGAAAACCATTTTAAACAATGGTCGTTGTTTCTTTAAACTGCTTATTCAGGGTTGCCCCAAGTACAAAAAAAGAATTGTAAAAGTGAATAAACTATCAACTTAGTAGTGATACCTAATATGCGTTGCTCAATCCAAACAATTGGAAACTACTTTTCTAATTGGTTCATAGCGATCTGGCAGTGACATTGATAATATTGTTGCAATCATTTTGCATTTAATTTACATACGCTTAAGGCGACGATAACCGATTTTTTATGATTTTAAACTGAACATCACGTCTAAACGAGTTGTGTTAATGATTTGAAAAAAAAAAATTAAATTTGAGCATTTTCTTAATAACTTAATATGTGAATATTTTAGATTATGTTTATATTACACAGTCTAATTAATTTAAAGTTATGTCTAACGCGGATAAAAAACTGAGAATAACGCAAAAACTATCAAGCATATTTTTACGAAACCTTCACCATTTTATAAATAATTGAATGGTTTATCTTTCAATATACGTGTTTTTATATAATACCTTTTGTTTTATGTATAATAAATTAACAATGCGTCTAATTTGGGACGACGACGACGGCGAGTCCTATTACTGGTTGGACGTCCGACGCGTTGCGTGAGCTCTGCACAGAACACGCAAGCTATGCACTCAAGGCCGTTGACATCTGTATATTAAATGGACGTTAATAATTTTAGCTTTTTTCAGTCAAAGCTGTTCAAAACACAGAAACAATGATGCAAATGGTGCTTTAGAAAACACGTCAAATCTTTACGTGGTTATCAATAAACCACAAAGAAGGTGAGCACACCAAATTAAACCTAATGTTTTAATAAAATTAGGGCGGATTTCACAAATGAAACTGAACGCGATTAGCACATCTAAACTACGTTCCAGAGCTGTCAGTGTCATTATCCCAAAGAAAATAATGACACTGACATCCCTTAAACGTGGTTTATGTGCTGATCGCGTTCAATTTCATTGGTGAAATCAGCCCTTAGTAGGTCCACCACCTAGTATTATATTTTATTTTATCTATACATATACGTATTATTTCCGTAATATTGTATTCAGAAATATTTTGTAAACCCTAACATGTAAGGTATCATAGGTCAGTTTTCTAACTCTATAGTAATACTGTACTGCAAACCAACCGCAGTGCAATCACTTGCATGAAGACAAGCAATCTGAAGCGTTATTTTCTCGAATATAATGACGATAACGCATAGGGTTATCAAGCAGTTGAAAAAAATAGCCAGCAAATTGCAAGATCTCTTTTTCCACATATTTTTTTATCACTCAATTGACGGCTCTTAATATGGTTGGTTGCGAATTGGTTCTTTAACCCGAAACGTGAAGAGATATACGTAGGTCTTGCGTGCATACCCCAATAACAAGAAACGCTGTGGCAGTTGGATATTTTCCCAGCCAATTTTGTATCATCACCATGAGTTCATGACACTACATACCCTTAGGCGTCAAAGCAGTTATTATCAAAACCTCATTGCATTTAAATATGGAAGGTTGCATCGTGGGAAGTGCTTTGCTAGTTAAAGTAAACTGCTGGGAGGATCTTTTGGAACTCGAATGACGTTGCTGGTTAACTTTTGTGCAATTTCTTTGTGGAATGTGTTCAAAAAAAGTGTGTGTATGTCAGCTCCGACGCACGACTGGAGTTTACTCCGTGAAAGGTGCGCAAGGTACGTTGCTTTTGAGTTAACGCTTGTATTCATTTCACTCAAAAAATTCCCATACCAGAGGCCTTGTATGAAAATCGATTCTTAACGAGTAAATTCCAAAAACAAAATGGCGGCGTTAGTTCCAATTTTGGCCACACGACAAAATAACCTTGACAGCCCTACGTAAATAATGATGGCAATTACTAAGCGTTATCTGCGATAGACTCATGCGCATAGCGGTGATATTACAAATGGAGATCGATGGAGGCTTTGATAGATCGCAGGAATTAACGATAAACACTTTGTGAATAATATTATTAGGAGTCTGCTTTCGACATTTATGAAAGCCTTCTTTTGTTTTCCTTGTCTTGGTTTAAGCTTTGATTATAATCATAAATCTTTATTAGATTTAAGACCGCAGTATAGCATATTAGGCGTGAAAAGATTGATCTTATAATAAAACTAGCAACCCGCCCCTGCTTCGTGCGGTTTTTACGACTTGACAGAACTTCATGATTTCTTTATTAAATGTAAATTTAATGTGATTTTTTTATACATATAAACCTTCCGGAATAAATACTGTAAATTATGATGAAAACCGCATCAAAATCCGTTGCGTTTACAATAGAATAACAATGCAGTCACACGGCAGACAAGAAAAGCGACTTT
Organism: Fissipunctia ypsillon; assembly: GCA_947568875.1. NCBI lineage: Eukaryota > Metazoa > Arthropoda > Insecta > Lepidoptera > Noctuidae > Fissipunctia > Fissipunctia ypsillon. Next base: position 14,646,491 of record OX387660.1, on the reverse strand, counting down.
AATTTATAATATTTATAGGTAATGATTGTTTATTCACGAAAACGTATAAATTCATTATTTATTAAAGGTGCTGTCCCTCAAAAGGTTCTAAATGAAAGCTCCATCTAACGGCTAATTATATTGTATAAACAAGCCTTTAATTGAATTTAAGAAAAAAACATTCGAATTAAATATATAAAAAATTGTGTTGCTATAAAATTATCCCAAAAAAGATTCAGATAATTGCATTTTAAGTTTAACATTTTCAGATCTGAAATAAAGAAACATAAAAATGATTTTCAATTGGTATCTGTATGGTTGAAAATTAAGGTTTTTAGGGATCCATAGCCAAACGATTAAAGACGACATCACATTTTAAATGACAGATTTGTAGAATTTCGTGAATATCTTTGTCATAAATGTATGTGCAATATGTTGTACAACAAAGTCAACAATTTAAGCTTCTCGGACGCTGACAATGTATATGCTAATTCCTTCTATTGACTAAACGCTGTGACAGCACTTTCCTAATAACACACTCTTACATATTTATTGTTCTTTAGGAGCGGCCATGGAAAAGTTGCCACATTTTCCGAGTTACTTTTCTTTCTGTTGATTTTAGAAAAGGATGTATTTCAAAAATAGTGATCTTGTGTGTTTCTAAGTCAAGTCCTTCTGTTCTTTCTAGAACAATGTTCACTCATGATTTCATGACAATTTAAAGTAGATTTAGAGTAGAGATGACCATGCCTCGGCTTAATTCTCTCGGTTGATTTCTATCGGATAATTAAATATCATTATTCATTTAATAAATAATGGTGACCAAAATTCATAAATCAAGTAGATACATTAGTTTCTTCGATGTAAAATTAAACAACTAAACGAAGTAGCATAGTCTTGACTAGAGCCTAGAACCGAGTTCGGAATCAAATGATCATGTTGACCGATTTTTAGTGTTCCTTACCTTAACACCTTAACTGCCAGACAGTAGACAGAATAGAAAATTTATTGTCTGCGGTCACCAGTGACCTACCTGGCAGAGAATGTGTTAAAAGGAAAAAAACGGAACCCTTATTGGATCACTCGTGTGTCTGTCTGACTGTCTGTCCGTCTGTCACAGCCAATTTGCTCCGAATGTAATGGACCGATTAAGTTGTAATTTGGTACACATGTGAATTTCTGTGACCCAAACATGGACGTGCAACGTGATTATATGAATTTTGAATATGGGGGTCACATTTGGGAGCAAATAAGAAAAAAAAAGTTTTGCAAACTATACCGTGTGACATATTAAATGAAAGGGCTTACTGTGGGTATCTTGAATATATATTTTTTTATAATTTTAAAATAAATAGTTTGAAAATTAACCATACCCCCCTTTTCTCCGAAAATTTTGGAAAATTAAAGAAAATAGTTCTATACTTATAGATTACAAGAAAACCTATAAGAAACAATCTTACATTTGCAGTTGGAATGTATGGGAGAACATATTTTTCAACTACAATGTTAAGTTTGTTCTTGGGATAATTCTTTCTCTTCTTTCTTCACCCCAACTACAGAACCTTTTACCTACTTTTACCTTTTGGTTTTTTTTTTACTAAGTAACATAACACAACATCACGCCTGTATTCCCCGAAGGGTTTTTTTTTTTTTTTAATCTTCTTTATTTAAGGGATTTTTGTACACAATTGCGACGATGTCAATCCCATCGTACTTTTACAAATATGAGCTTAGGTTAGGCAGAGGTGTACCTATAGTACACCCACATTTCGCCAGTTATGTTTAAGTCCCATGTAATAGACTGCCTCGTTGGTCTAGTGGTCGCAAGCGCTATTGCTGAGCATGAGGTCCTGGGTTCGATTCCCGGGTCGGGCAAAGTGTTATTGGGTTTTCCATCTGGAATTTCTCAGTAGCAGCCTGAAGTCTGGATTTGTGCCCGGTTGGTTTTTTACTAAGTACGTAAGTTTTTTTACTAAGTATTATAAGGAAAAGTGGGTCAACGGATTCATGAGAGAAATAAGTATAATTCCGGATTTAAGCTGAAAGTTGTATGCATAGCTGTAGACTTTGGAAATCGATTTCACAAAGAATTAGAATTTCCCTTCTACGGACACATTGATGAACTGAGTACCTATGATCACATGACGATGCTAAGCTGTAAGTTGAAAACGTGTTCATATAACATAAACTTCACGCGTTGTCTCCTTGAAGGGTTAGGCAGAGTTGTTCATAGTGCACCCACATTTCGCCAGTTACGTTTAAGTCCCATGTAATAGGGGGCGAGCCTATTGCCATCAACCGGGCACAAATCCAGACTCCGAGCTGCTATTGAGAACCCGACCTGGGAATCGAACCTCTATCACCACTAGACCAAGGAGGCAGTCAGTCGGAGCTTAACAAAGTACATAGTTCCTAAGTGCTGGTTTATTTAATAGGGATGATGATTAAACATTTTTTTTGTCCGTCAAGTAAATTAAAAAAAAATATTTTACACGTGTTTTTCTTTTTTTTACGTAATCAAAAGATTACGGCAATACACTGAGTTTAGAGCAGTAGTGGCCCAGTGGTAACGGCCACGACTTACGAGTTAGGTCGTAGGTTCGAACCCTGACAGGCGCTTTACTTTGTGAAAATTATTTCATCACCACAGCTCTCAAAACGGTGAAGGAAAACATCGTGAGGAAACTGGCACGTCCTAGAACTGCAAATTCGAAGACATGTGACATCTACCAAGCAACACTGGGCCCGAGTAGTGGATTACGGCTCACTCGCTCTCACAGAGAGGAGGCCTGTGTTGTGTCCCAGCAGTGGGAACATTATAGACTGACTATGTATTGCGTTAAAATGTGGCATGACGTCACGTTTGCTAGATTTTATACTGAGTTGTGACGTAGCGACTTAGCGAGTCCCCACTCCGCAACTTTAATGCGCTTTACTAAGTAATTTTTTATTAATATGATAAAGCAAAAAATTCGTAAGTATCAATTTTTTTTTTTATAGAATTTTTTTTTACCCAGGCCTATTTAAGTTATAACAATCCAATAACATTGCAAAATCTCCAAGTATCGGCGGCACGTTTTCATAATGAGTTGACTTTATTAAAGAGTGGCAACACTTGCGATGTCCCTGACACAAAGCTTTGTTTTGAGGTAAACAAGTATTATATTTGGTAACAGCAACTTAATTAAGCTAAGTGGCATGAGAAGAAGATATGTTTTACTTTAATTTTAACTTACAATACAGCTTGGCAAGGCAATTATTTTCGTTTTATCGGCATCTTTAAAATTTCTCAAACTGCACCCAATTTGCGTAACACACTATCAATCACAATCTGAATGATATTGAAGCGTATTGCTAATCCATCGCTTCATAAGTTCGAAAAATTTGTCTGCTCAACAACGTAAATAACGCAATGAATGTTGTTGAGCTGTCAACATGAAACCGATTCCTACTGTGTGTTACGCATTTAGGATGCTGGTAAAGGGCGCCTGATGCGATTTCTATTACTGAATAGGATTTCAGTATAGTTAATATGTATGTGTGTACCTCTATTTTATGAGAGTAAATGACTACAATTACAGGGGTGTACCTGTAATTTTACCCACTTTTCACCAGTTATGTTTAAGTCCCATGTAATTGGGGGCGAGCCTATTGCCGTCAACCGGGCACAGATCCCGACTTCGGGCTGCTACTGAGAAATTCCAGATGGATAACCCAATAACACTTTGCCCGACCCGTGAATCGACCCCTGGACCTCAGGCTCAATAGTAGCTCTTGCGACCACTAGACCAACGAGGCAGCTTTAGCTACAGATTAAGTAAGTATATAAGTAATACATGGGTGAGATATCCATCCTACCTACTCCATTAGTTTTACTACAATGTTATTCCAGTCAATCGTTTCAAGTTAGCGGATGCAGAATGACGGTTCAATTATTATATTTAGCGCTAAAAGGTTTTAGTGAGCGGTCGTGTAGTCGCATGTTATTCAGCGGACCTAACGCTTTCACGAGCTGTTGGATATTTAAACGGTACTGTAATTTTATCTCTCTATTCATTTGATTTTATAGTTCTATCGATTTTATGACCACTAACTTTTATATAGGCACACTTTCAGATGTAGATAGACAACCTAAATTTATAACCAAAGTTTAAAACCGAGTGATTCTAAGAGCGTCATGACAAAACGACTATATTTGGAGAGAAAGGTCCGCATATATTTGTGACGCTAACAGCGGAATGAGAAAATGTATTTTCTTAGGCATACATGTATATATGCAGTAGGGAAATTGCTTTGTACATAAACCATGTTTTGTATGGTGTACTGACGAATAATGAAATAAGTATACCTAATGAAAATGGTTACTCTAGGTCTAGTTTAAGCATTTTCTTTTGCATAAGCATGAGCAGAATCTCAGCCTATAATGTTCACACTGCTGTAACAAAGGCCTCCTCTCTGTGAGAGGGAGTGGGCCGTAATCCACCACGCGGGCCCAGTGCGGGTTGGTACATGTCACATGTCTTCGAATTTTTGGTTCTACTCGATGTTTTCCTTCATCGTTTTGAGAGCAGTGGTGATGATTTATTTATACAAAGTAAACCGCCTGCCTGGGTTCGAACCCACGACCGTAAGTCAGAGCCGTTACCACTGGGCTACCACTGCCACTCCTCTTTTGAATACCTAATTATCGTGTCGGAACAACTTTATTCTACGGTGTAAGTGGGGAAATAGTAAGTTCTTACATATCATTGACTGCCTCGTTGGTCTATCGGTCGCAGGAGCTGCTGCTGAGCATGAAGCCCTGGATTTGATTCCCAGGTCGGATAGTGTTATTGGGATTTTCGTTCTGAAATTTCTCAGTAGCAGCCCGGAGTCTGGATTTGTGCCCGGTTTATGGCAATAGGCTCGCCCCCTATTTCATGGCACCTCAGTGAACTTTTCAATTTTTTGTTTTAGCAGAGTTGGCTTCTTCTAGTACCAGAATACAATGTGAATACTATGTGGTGTATAAATCAATATATACCGGCCTGAGAAGTTATGCCCTAGCCGTGTATCACCAGTTATACACTGGCCTGGGGACAAAAACATTAGTGTTTATACATATCAGAATATGCACATGGCACTGAGCGTGTAATAAGACAATTATTATCAAACACTAGCAGTGCCCCGCGGTTTCACCCGCATAAGTCTCGATCTGATAGGGATATTGGGATATTCTATATTTTAATCCAGGTTATAAACTATCAGTTTGCCAAACTTTATCCAAATCCGTTCAAGAGTTTTAGTGTGAAAGAGTAACAAACATAGTTTATAATATTAGTAGGATAGTAGGATTACCTTCATGTTACCGGTCAAAGTACATAGTAATAACATCGTGTAAATAGTTCTTTAACCAAACAACGTAGATACATATTTATTGCGGCTTAGTTAATTGCAGTAGGTGTGAGCTGTTACATAAGTGTTCACATAATTAATGTCATTACCGTTGTTATGTATCTGCATGGTGACTGGAGTACGACAAAGTGTTTTACTTAGTTCTTTTCTTACATTCCGTGGTTTTTTCTCTGCCTAACCTACCCTTTGGGGAAAACAGGTAAGACGTTATGTTATGTGTGTTTTCTTAGATTATATTCCAGTTTATTTGCTGTTGAATAACGTAAATCACTGAATAACTTTCTTTCAGAAAAATAAATGAATTAACGAAAGTGGCAAAAGCTATTTTATGCTTAGCCGCCATCTCCACGGGCGAGAGAATCGCGGCGATAGGCCGCGTGTCAGTTGTAAAGAAACCTAAAGAAGCATAACGTTACCTTAATTGGCAAACCAGCCAACTCCACATTTCGTCAAAAAATGTTTTTTTGGTTCACATTGTAATTCGGCGTGATTTGCAAAAACGACAACTCCGATATAATCACAATTCTTTTATATCTTAGATTTATTATCGTATTTTAGATTTTTTCGTGAGTAGTATACAAAAAATATAATAACATTTTAAGTGTCTCCTGAAAAATTTGTCCATATGGAGTTAGCTGGTTGGCCAATTAAGGTATCAATAAGCTGGCCTCGAATTCTATTGATCGTCCATCTAATGAACGCGTATCTACTACATGCGGGCTACTGTACCTAAATTGTTTTATTTTTATTTTTTTTAACATTAATTAAATAAGTAGGTATGCAGGTACTTAACAGACCGCATTATTTTAAATCGCTCTAATAATTTCACAGAACCACAAATTCCGTTGTTTTATGAAAAGCAATGTGCAATTTGCAATCTGTCTGTACGATTCTTAATTCATTACAGTGATGTAATGGGAAGTCGATGAATGTATTGTGATTGGCATGAATTGGTTAACTTGTCAATGACGTAACCGAACGAACTTTCTTTATGAGGCTGAGAAACTCTTGTTCTTCTATTTCCGTCATAGTGTTAATATATGGTTTTAAAAGGGTTTTAATAAAATGACCAAGATTATGTCTGGACTTTAAAAGAGACTGTGACCTCTGAGTTTGTTTCGGCCTTTCTTCTCAGAGTAGTCAGATAGGAAACGCCGGCCTCATCTAGTTTGAAAAAAAAAATGTTTGACGTGTATAGAGGCATGAGGAACAGGGTGTAAAGTTTACTCACCCTCCATAGAAAAGGGAGGATCCTCCGACCAGACGGGTGTTGTGTCTGGTGGGCTTCTGCCCGACGGTTGATGTCGGGATGTTGTATACAGGGTGTCTGGTTTCGGAATAGTAAAACTTAAAGGGGAGGTAAAGACCATCAAACTGAACAACTTTTTCCCGAGGACCAACATCGTAATCGTGAAAAAAAAATCAGTCATCCCATACAAAACTTCAATACCTACTCGAACAAATGTATGAGACGACTGATATTTTTTTTGCGATTACGATGTTGGTCCCCGGGAGAAAGTTGTTCAGTTTGATGGTCTGTACCTCACCCTTAATTTTCGTCACACTGTGTACAGACACATTGTATATGCTAGTCGCGCGGTAAACTCTGATTGCGCGATGCAGGATTTTGCGTGACGTCAGTGTGACGCGTTCCATTGTGGCGATGTAGATATGCCGCCACAACGTGTAAAGGTGTTTGTATAAACCTACTTACAGAAAAAAAAAATCAAAAGTATCCAAGAGGATTTTATTTCATGAAAACACTTTTTTACGTCAAAACGTTGTTTTACGCTGTCAGGTACAGTCGGCCGCACGTCGGTAGTGACACTTTAACCGTAAGGGGACTACAGGACCTAAACGCAAGTATTATAATGCCTAGTATATGATTTACTGTTAAAATATATGATATTATTCTGGATATATGCCAGTTAGATAGTGTGTTGAAAACAATACAACTAATTTGATACGGTAGAAAAAATCACGAAGATACCTCTAAAAATCTCTTTTAACGATTAAAAACCATGCTATTATATAGGGTGACTGGTAATTAGTGACCGATACTTAAACACATGATTGTACTCATGATAACAAACAACTTTTACTATGGGACCAAACCTGAAATCGTGAAAAAAAAAATCAGCTGGTCCCTACATTTTGACGAATTATGCGAGCATAAATGTAGGGAGCAGCAGATTTTTTTTTCACGATTTCAGGTTTGGTCCCATATTAAAAGTTGTTTGTTATCATGAGTACAATCATGTGTTTAAGTATCGGTCACTAATTACCAGTCACGCTATATGTGCAATCATTCTGATTTTTATCAGATTATTCTACTAGCAACATATTAACGTAATACATACGTGTTTTGACTTTTTAGTCCAATCAATTTTTTTTTGTAAATAGATAATTCCTTCATATTTTGCAATAAATAACCAGCGTTGTGTCATCGCGGTTGTCTTTCTTTTCTATGCAGTCCGACAGTGACAGCGCTTTATGCCCTGTAGTGCCCTTAAGCTGGCCTGGCATAGTACGGAGTTTCAATAGAGTAAGGGGCCAGCTTATACTGGTTATGTTCCCACTGACGCTCGGCCTACCATACTACTGCAGAGGGCCTAGACAAATGGCATTCACTTCGGAGCGATTCTATTTCTACAACCGCTATCGCTTCAACAATAACCTATTCGTTGATTCGATCACGTGACATTTCGATAGCTTATTTCAACCCCCTAAATTTATGACTTTTGAGCGATTGTAGAAATAGAATCGCTCCGAAGCGAATCCCATTTGTCTAGGCCCTCAGATCCTCCCGCGTGGCTGTCTTTAATTTGATGGGATGAAAACACTACGTTTTAAAACAAAGTAAACTAACTCACTTTCGCATTCCTAATAATTGCATGAATATACCTGATAGACTGCCTCGTTGGTCTAGTGGTCGCATGCGCTATTGCTGAGCATCACGTCCTGGGTTCTATTCCCGGGTCGGGCAAAGTGTTATTGGGTCTTTCCGTGTGGAATTTCTCAGCAGCAGCTTGAAGTCTGGATTTGTGCCCGGTAGATGGCAATAGGTTCACCCCCTATTACATGGCACTTAAATATAAATGGCGAAATGTGGGTGTACTATATAGGTACAACTCTGCCTAACCCTTCGGGGAATACAGGCGTGATGTAATGTTATGTTTATGCATGGATATATTCGTAACTCATTTGTAACTCTTTGTAACTAACATGACAATGTAGGTAAACACGTTATGCATGTCATACGGCAGGACAATGGCATGACAACCTGCAAGCTAACACCCGTGTCATGTCACTAACTTGTCTACGGCACACTTTGGCTTGTGCTTACATAACACTATTTTAAAACAATATACGAGGCTTCATACATATGTATATGTAAAAAATTTCGGCCGAATATTCAAACGCCACTCAATTTAAATCCACTTTTCGCAAGACTTATCAACATTAAAATTAGTTATAAGGTTCAAAATCATAATATAAGTTCTGCTATAGTGTTTTTATCCAACGAAGCGACACGCGTTCACACACACACACATTCACAGCGTGTTTGTCCACTTGGTAAACACAAGTAAAGCCCGTGTCACTTCGAGAGATAAAATTTCTGTATGATATTGATCATTGACTGAAATAACAACAGCCGAGCACATCACTTAACAACTTAGTCCGGTAGCTCATTTTTAGCAAATGTGCGTTTTTTTTTAATTTCCAACGTATCAATATTGTCGTGGACGTCCACGTCCACACCCAAAAAATGTATGGAAAAACGTGCACGTTATAACGTTATCGTGGACGGAAATTTAAAAGCGTCTTCATATTATTATATTGTCATACATTTTACTTTTCTGTGTTATCGTGATGACGTGGACGTGGACGTCCACGATAATATTGTCATGTCCGAAATTATAAAACCGCACATTGGGTGTAAGCCCATAGTGTCCCTGTCCGTCCTGGCAACATAAACAAGAAGTATTTAAGAAGAAAATCTCGAGTGTGTGTTGAGTATTTGGAGATTCGTCCTATAACCAATGCATTGTTACTGTTTGTTAAGAGCTCACGAATGGATTGAAAATTAGTCTGGGTTGCTGTCGGCGGATACGGTGTGTGTACCTTTATATACTACTAACTTCCGCCCGCGACTTCATCCGCGTGGAATTTCTTGTTCCCCCGACCCACCCCGTCGCAACGCATCGCCTGCCCGCGCTGTTACTTCGGTTTCGCTTAGCGCTCGTTCTTCCTTGTTTTTTGTTTTTTTTTCGGCTTCTAAGGGTACTAGCGTAATATTACATACCCTATAGCCTTCCTCGAGAATTGAGCTTTATAATGCAAAAAGAATATTTCAAATCTGACTGGTAGTGACTGAGATTAGCGCGTTCAAACAGGTAATAAAAAATAAAATAACTAATAGACTAAGCGCATTTTTCTTACTTTAAGCATTTTTATACCCGTCGGAATTTCTAAACGAAAGGTCCGAATTGAATAGTTTGAAAAGGAATTTACATGTACTTAATCAACCTTGATTATGAAACTATTTATTTGGATAAGGATTAAATACAATGTTTATGAAAACATCTTTGCAAGTAATGCATTATTTTATAACAAATTTGATTACCATTAAAAATGTTATAGTGAGCCAACCTTAAAAGATAGACATATGCTATTGTGGACTTTTTTTTTAGAACTTTTTAAGGGGAACAATCTCGTCATACATGAATTTTGCGTAACTTTAACCGTTTACGCTGCGCACGCAACGTAAGCTCTCAAAAGGAATAAATTTTCCCCGTTTTTGCAACATTTTTCATTGAGGCTCCGCTCCTGTTAGTGGTAGCGAGATGTGATATAGCCTATAGCCTTCCTCGATAAATGAGCTATCCAACACTAAAAGAATTTTTCAATTTGAACCAGTGTTCCCGAGATTAGCGCGTTGAACCAAACAAACAAACAAACTCTTCGGCTTTATAATATTAGTACCTATAGATAGTAATACGTACAATTTGATGAAAACGTACATTGCTAGCGATTCAGGCAAGGCTAGCAGTGTATTCTCACGGGGAAGGTTCACGTTTGCCATGAGATGAGAGGAAGGTTATTGCACTTTGTTGAATTTTATAAATGGCCATTTAAAAACGGTGAAGTAAGATAGTATCTACCGGCTATAAATAAACATGATTGGGCAATAGATACTTAATACTTGAAATCATTCTAGCTAGGCGCTCGTGGCTAAATGATAGCAGCCGCCGGGTCGATCGAAGGATTAAGCTAGCGTTCGTGGATGGGTGACCATCCATTACATATCGAGACCCCTCCGAGCCTCGGAAAGCACGTTAAGCCGTTGCACCCGGCTCTCATTCGTAGATCTTTGACAGTTGTTACGGGTCGTCAGAAGCCCAAAAGTCTGACAGTCAAACTTACCAAGGTTTTATTTTTTAGGTTTTACGGGTTGTGGAGGGAGTGGGTAAAATTCTGGTATTCAGCTGCATACTGCATATGCATAGCTGCATATTCTGTGGGAAATACTTCAAAGTACCTCGTTGGACACTGTTTAATAATCTTAAAGAATAATTAGTTCCAGTTTGTTAATTACTTTAAATTTAACGAACATCAAGGAACTGATACACACTTCTTATTGTTGGATTAACTTGGATAATAACATACCTACTTATCAAAGATACAATCTAGACTCGTGTAGATAGAAAAAAAAATCATATATTTTAACCTCATCTGTCAAACGTACCAGTGCGGACGGCCTTGTCATAGAATGATCGCGTCTTGTACAGCATCTAAAGGCAGAATGGTATACCTAGACTCAATTAAGGCAACGTCCGTTACTAAACCTTTAACCTTAATGGAACCCAGATGAATTCTTAATGGATGTCTTTAGCCTAGATAGCCCATTTGTTTTAAACGCCTACTAATATTAGTAGCCAATTATTTTTGTTTTAAACCTTGATGAACCTTGATACAATTAGATTTAATTGGTTATAAAATCAAGCACAAGCAAAAATTACTAATTGATGTTTAATTATTTTTCAGCTGAATTAAGTCCGAAAGCGATTATTCCAAGAAATTATTTAATCATTATGACGGATTTTCCTCAACATTTTCCGAGTCATTCCGTTGTTACAATGTACAAACTATTAAATTATAATTATTTCAAAACCAAAGCTCGTGTTAACTACCTTCTTAAATTGGAAATTCTATCATGTAGGTATAATACTTAACACGGGGATCTTTACGTGTGGTTCTTTACCATAAGATCAATTCGGAACTGAGCATCTGAATTCTCGACCTTATATTTGTGTTAGAACAAGCCGATTGAAAATGAACAAATACATATAATATGTATTAAGAACATTCATCCATCATCATTCATTTAAAAGTTTGAGCTGAAGCCAAAGCTGGACAATCATTTAGTAAAATAGCTAATTACTGCACTGGCTAAATTATAACTAAATTGTCGAATAAAATTATAAACGTGTAACCTTGTTTAGCTCCGGTCAAGGTTTACAATATTATCATCTAGGTACGAGTGTGCTCGTATATTTCGTTGTCCAAGTGTTGTTGGCAAGAGCAGCGAACAAATAAAACGCAAGGTCTCACCGCTCCATTGCTTTTGCGCTTACTCCTAAGAGGCATTTTCGCAGAATAACGTAATTTCTAACAGACCATGAAGATATAAGTTTACAGTTTTATAGACGAGCATTCTAAGAAATGTTTATAACTATGTATTAATCAAAACCAGTTATTGGTTAACAGTTCTTACATATTTATTTTACTCGAAAGCGTATTAAGTCTAGCATTTGGCCACGCTGTCTATTTACAAAAGGTCAATGAATTTGTACACGTCCCATTTATAAACCTATTTGTATGTTATTGAATTTGAGCTGGACATTCTTCTTCTTAGCGTGTCAATGGCAATCTAAATGGACTCGGCCCAGAATTCGGCTACGAGTTTGGCGCCATTACTAACGTCCATCAGTTCCTGCAACGTGCAGCTGACAGGACACGCAGGACATGATATTAGGTGTCCCATCGTTTATGGAACAGCCCCACATTTACACCCTAAGGCGGAGTCGTCAATGAATCTCCACCTGAACAGGTTTTACCTGCTTCGGCCAACCTGGGTCCGGAGTCTGTTTAAAGCTGGTCATTAACTTGTAAAACAGTTAATTGGGACGATAATTACTAAACTCTATTATTATAAAACAAGGCAAAACAATAAGTGTTTTCAAGGTGTTATTGTGGGACCAAGTTATGGTTTGGTGTCAATGACTATTTTATTTACATTGAAATGGCATTTAAAGATGACTAAGTAAAACATAATATTAATAACTTGTATCGCAAAAAAGAAGAAGAAGAAAGAAGAAGAGAGTTATTTCGTTTAAAAAAGTCATGAAATAGAGTCAAGCGACAGCGTTGTTAGTTTTAATATGTGAAATATTTTGAATTTGAATTTGAATCTAGATTTCTGGTAGTAAACAAACGCTAAATCTTTTTTTATCTAACATTTTTTGTATTTGTTGTAAATTATATCATAAAAATTATCTACTATCACGTAAAAAATGTTTGTCTGTTTTCACAAAGCAATAAACATTATAGCCAGTACTTATATTAAAATATTTTTGTTGGCAGTGTATAAGAGTTATTAAAATGAATGACTTGCCTAATAACACACCTAAGACTGTTTTAATAAATATTAATTGCGTTATAAGAGCAATCGAATAGAGACACCTTGATATCAGCTAATTGCTTAACACTTTGAAGGACACTATACGGTTATAGCAGTAATAACATTAAAACTTTTATTATCTCGTTTGCATTGAATAATCAGTCTTAATACGCCCAAAATATTCTCCTTGCTTGACGAAATTTTAATGAAAAATATGTGTTTTCTAGCTAATGTTTTGTCAATGTTTTTTTTTATTTTTTTTGTAATATTCATTATTAGGATGATCGTATATAAATAAAAGTCTTTATTTTTTCGATTTGGTCATCTACATATTCTTCATCAGTTGTCTGCCTGTTTGTTATGTGATCTCACAGCAATTTATTCCGATAAAATATGACCAAAACTCTTTATAAACCAAATAATAAACATAGGTAGTAAAAAAAATGTGTATGTGTCAACTCCGACGCACGACTGGAGTTTACTCCGTGAAAGGTGCGCAAGGTACGTTGCGCAGAAAAACTAACTAGAAAAACTATTTTGAGTTCGCTCCTCATAAAACTTCCTTGCCGGGGGCCTTATATGAAGATCGATTCTTAGGGAGTAAACTTCAAAAATGATTCTCAAACCAAAACAAGACGCAATTCAGCGTTCATATGAACTATTTTTTGTATCCGCATCATCATTTGTCAATTCTCCAACGATGGGTATTATTTATTTTCGTAATCTTGGAGTTGCCTTCCGGCAGTTTGTCATATACCTGTTATGTTTACTGTATGAAACATACGTAATCAAGGTTTCGTCAAAGTTAAAGTTCACTTTGTTCCGTGTTCCCGTTAAGCTTAACTTGACTTTAAGTTATTGTTGGCTTTACCCAGAATCAGCAAAAGCAGCATTTTATTCTGACTATAGGAGTCAGACCGGTAGGTACTTAGGTAAGTCATTTAAGATTTTGTTGATCGTTTCAGCTTGAGTTTTGAGCAAAAAACAATAGCTTATCTTCTGTGATGTTTTTCTTTTCTATTTATTTCTTGTTAATCCGTGAAATCTTAATGTAACGTATTCAATTGAGGTTTCAGTTAAATTATAGATATCTACATCAGACTAGTGCCTGGCATAGATACTATAGATAGTCCAATCGATTCTTCTTATTCCAGCATATCGTAAAACATAGATTATAGCTCGATGTTAGTACCGTCTGTTTCTTGATTAGTGCTTTGATTAACAGCAGTGATAGCCTATTGGTGTGACCGTCGGACTGCCAAGTCATAGGTATCGAGTTCAAACCCAAGCCAAGCATCGCTGACCTTTCGAATACATGTGTGTATTATATGGTTATCACTTGCTTAAGAAATGGTGAAGGAAAACATTGTGAGGAAATGCCTGAGAGATATTAAATATCTCGAGAAATTTTCTCTACGGCATGTGAAGCCAAGTCAGAGCCCCATGGGTGGCATAAAAACTCTGACACCAGGTTAGTCACTAACCACACGAAGAAACAAAAAAGTGCTTTGATTAACTTTAATGCTATGTAATTTAAGTTAATCAAAGCACTATTTAGGAATATTACGATCATTCTTTACAAAATTATTTATAATTAGTCAAATCTAGGGCAAATTATTAAGGTCAATTAAATTTTCGTTTATTTCATCTAGTCGTTTTGAGAATTATTATTTAAAAAAAACATTCGTAGGTTCATACGTTTATTTTAAGTGATTGTGCGCTTTTATAATTTCTAACGAAACTATATTACCGTGGACGTCCACGTCCATCACGGCATTACGACAGAGAAGTAAAATGTATGGAAATATATTATAAAGATGCTTTTAAATTTCCATCCACGATACCGTTAAAACGTGCACGTATTTTCAATTTATGGACGTGGGCGTCCACGATAATATCATCACGTTAGATATTGTAAAAGCGCGCATTGGATACATAATAATCTGAAGTAAATGCTCCACACATCATTAAACAGGGTAATGATCGTTATTATAATCGCCAAGCAAAGTGAGGGTCTTTAAGTTGTAAAGATGCAATGATAATGACATAACACCACTTTATATTCTATACCTAATCGATGTCTAGTAGGTGGGAACACGAAGTTTCATGCCTATCTGATAAAACTGTGCATACTTTTACTTCAATTGTTAATTGTTTAATAATAGTCACTAAGCGCAGTTATTATAATTACCCGACTGCGCGACAGCAAAGACAGGATTATTTTTACATATTGATGCCTAACAGCCAAAAAGGGATAAGCGACATTTTTTGTGAAATCGACTAATATTATAGGTATATCGATGCGTAACAGTCGAAAAGCCGATTCTAACCATTTAGATAAGTCGATTTCGCAAAACATGTCGCTTATCCCTTTCTGGCTTTTAGGCATCGTTATGTGATGGTTTGTGCGGTATGTTTAAGGGTTCAAAATGTTTATACTGTTTTATTGATTAATAAATAAAAAAAAAAAAAAAAAAAAAAAATGTATACGGAATCATCAGCACTAGCGGCGTCATTCTGTGTGAATTATGCTGTTGCTGCTGATCCATCAATGGTTTGTTTTTGTGCGCATCTTTGCAATGATCTACCATCTCCATCCCCATCTCCATTAATTATAGAATGTAATATAACAAAGTAACAATAATGAATAAAGTGTACAATTTAATAAGTGCTACTTTACATATTTTTCCTTTCTAAGCACTAAGAGTAGAGCCTTAAACTGCTTTTAAAATAGCAAATGTAATCATGTGCTGTATACGGTATAATGCTGTATGCACGGCAGTAGCGTAGCTACAATCATCAAGGGAAGCCGAAGAAAAAATTGTTCAGTTCTCATAAAGTCAGAAAAAAAACTGTAGGTTTGTAGTCTTATGATGTATTAAACTGGTATTAAATATAATTGTGTAATGTGTTGTGATACACAGTTACACACACAGGTGTACCATATTATCTGGCAATAGTAGACATTAAGAAGAGTGGTTGTTCCGAAGGGAAGCCGATAGGAATCGGGTGGTATGAAGGCTTCGCCACTGATGCACGGCATTTTCCATTATCGGCATAGCTATAGCAATATCTGCAAACACTTTTTGCAATACTCGGCCTTAGGACAGTCGAGTGACCGGCATTAGGTCAGTTTCGACAACTCTATGCGAGATAAACAAATATTTAGAAGCCTTCGTGCAATAAACTACCAAGAATACTTACGTGAAACTGATATGCCAGTACATTGCGCTTTTACAACGGATGTGTTGACAACATTATTAGAGAAATTACGCAATGGACTACACAACTCAGTAAAGCATCTTTTACTGCAATAGTTTAATAACATGTCTGTATAAGCACAGAATAAAAATACAGTACAAGAAGTGGTACAAGTAGTACAAGACTGATGGTGCTTATGTATTTCACATCGGTTGATTTATTTATGTAATACAATTTATTGTATGATGTAATTCGGTAATATACAGTTTATCACTCAAGGAATATTATTTTATTTAATTTAAATATTATATTATGAAGGTTTTAGTTCTAAAATAGATTTGTGACTTAAGATAGTGGTCAAGGTCGACCGAACTAAAAAATAAAAAACAAGTTGTGTTAGTTGATCTTTATATACAAAGCGAAAGGTTACTCATTTAATTCCTGACTAACCAGATAAACAAAACTGTCATTGTCGGGGGACCTCTTAGATTAAATAGTGTTCCACAGAACGGTCTACCGAAAACAATGACAATGTTATTTATCTGTTTAGTCAGGAAGTGAATGAGTGACCTTTCGCTTTGTATATAAAAATTAACAAATACAACTTGATTTTTATTTTTTAGTTCGTTTTTGGCAGGGCAGTCGTGT
This sequence comes from Fissipunctia ypsillon, assembly GCA_947568875.1. Classification (NCBI taxonomy): domain Eukaryota; kingdom Metazoa; phylum Arthropoda; class Insecta; order Lepidoptera; family Noctuidae; genus Fissipunctia; species Fissipunctia ypsillon. The sequence continues at coordinate 14,629,585 of OX387660.1, read as the reverse complement.
TTTTTAATTATTTTAATAACTTTTTTTGCTACCTATAAATCTATGCAAAAACCAGATATGGTTGATAGAAAAACTATTAGCTAGGCCCACCATAATATATAGAAGAAAATTAAGAGCCATAAAATCAATAGCCTACAGAGAACCGTATGGTGATCAGTTTTTATTTACAATATAAATTACATACATAATGGGAAAAAATCTTCTAAATACGTCGCTATTTTCCGTTTTTGTTGAATGTTGACCTGTTGCTCGTTCTTTTGGTTATCTCTTGCTAGATGAGACTACAGACCTTAAGGTACCTGTCCCACAGCCGACGAGAAAGCGACTAGCTTAGCTATCAACGATTTTCTCGCTCAAGAAACGTATAAAGGATTGTAGGCCCTAAGGTCCCGTGTAAGTGAAAGAGATACATATAATAATAGTTGATCGCTGACTGTTCACACTGCCTGCGAGTACTCGTTTGTTCAGCGATAAGAGCTATCAAAGAGATTAGCTCGCTCAGCGACGCTAGCTTGGCGGGCAGAACACTCGCTGAGAGACTTACGCTTGGTTACATACGAACACCAGCGAGTAATCGCTCATCGCCGTCGTGCACTCGCTGCTCGTTGCTCGCCAACTCGTTTTTAGTTGCTAGCTCTACTCACCTCTCGTTAATCACTAGCGGTGGGACAGACGCCTTAACCGCCTTTAAGCAGAAAAACTTTGAAATATGCATCTACCTATGTATGTAATATATTTACTTATGTACTTGTACATTTGCCTCGTATAGCTTGCAAAAAAACTACAAAAGCTTCAAGTATACTTGAATTTAAATATTCGCTACTGGTATTTCGTGAACTTGGTGTCAGCTGTCAACTCTCATGTTCATCATAATAAATTGTAGACCTGCGGGGCATTTCCGTAAGACACTTAGCAATCGGTTTCATTTTGACAGTTCAACAACATTCATTGCGTTATTTACGTTGTTGAGCAGACAAATTTTTCAAACATATGAAGCAATGGATTAGGAATTTGCTTCAAAATCATTCGGATTGTGATTTATAGTGGGTTACGCAATTAGGGTGCTGACAACTAACAATGGATCATCTTACGTTATGAAGTTATTAATAACAAAATTTAAAAAAAATGTAAACATTTAAAAACGGAATTGTGTTACATAATAAAATGGAAATGTAGGTGAACCTACAGCTGAAAGTAAATTTATAACATTACATAACATCACACCTTGTTTCCCCGAAGGGTTAGGCAGAGGTGTACCTATAGTACACCCACATTTCGCCAGTTATGTTTAAGTCCCATTTAATAGGGGGCGAGTAAAATTATATACAAAATAAAATGGAATTGTTTAATGAACACAGCTGCAGCCAGACACGGGTGACGTACACAATTAGTACTAACAATGTTAAACATGCCACATGCAACTAATTGCCTGACTTAGCACAACTCTCGCTTTGAGTGCACTGAAAACCGGAATCGGATAGAAATGGAAAAATTGGAAACTGTGTTCTGAACCCATACATACATAACATCACACCTGTATTCCGCAAAGGGTTAGGCAGAGGTGTACCTATAGTTCACCCATATTTCGCCAGTTATGTTTGAGTCCCATGTAATAAGGGGCGAGCCTATAGCCATCAACCCGGCACAAATCCAGACTCCGGGCTGCTACTGAGAAATTCCAGGTAGAAAAACCCAATAACACTTTGCCCGATCCGGGAATCGAACCCAGGACCTCATGCTCAGCAGTAATGCTTGCGACCACTAGACCAACGAGGCAGTATTCTGAATCTATGTCGATAATACGTAAAATGAATTACTAGATAAAACATGCCATATATCTTGATGAATGATAATAAAATAAATAATAATACCAGCCTATAATTGTTCCACTGCAGGGCCACGGCCTCTTCTCATACAGAGAAGGCACGAGCATTGATCACCACGCTTGCTCAAGACGGGTTGGCGATTTTAGACGTTTTCTTCCCCAATGTCAGTAATGTTCCAAGATAAACTCACAAAATACTGTAAATAACTGACAAAGTATTCAAATATACCTACAGGGTAAAATTAAATTAGGTAGCGAAACTCCGCAGGCTTAATGGATATCGATATCTTGTTATTTTAGTATATTGTGTATCTTACGACTTCCATGCGAACGAAGTCGCGGGCAGAAACTGTTTTAATAAAGGTCAACATTAGCAGATGCCTGCACTCATGCTTGTTGTTAACGCCACATAAAGGAAACTACATGGTTTAACGCAAACATATAGCCGACCTTATACTGAGCTCCTGTATACATCTGAACACATAATTATATTTACTTGTCTTTAAGATGTTATTCATCGCTGTTTACTGATACTCAGTATCTTCCGTGATATGTATTTTAATGGCATGGCGCTAAATAATTAAATGTCAAGTTGAATTTATTTCCGCACAACGTCGCGCATATTAAAATGGTACAGTATCATAGAAATATTATCTAAGTACAGTATTATAACATATTAGCTTTTGCCCGCGACTTCGTCCGCGCGTAAGTTTTACAGGAAGTGTAAATACTATCGTGAATTCATGCAAGCCTAGTACTTTTTGTTAGGTTATAGTGCCAAGTTTCATCCAAATCCTATCTGTGGGATAATTACTAATGATTAAAATACTATCGTGAATTCATGCAAGCCTAGTACTTTTTTGTTAAGTTATAGTGTTCAGAAATATTGTGCACAGCGTGTCGTGCCGTGAACAGAATACCGTCTTGTGTGCATGCAACGTACCTACTACCGGGATATAAAGTATCCTATGTGTTAAATTCAGATTATTAAAACATAATATTTACATAATATATAAGCTAACAGACTTAAAATAATAATTATAATATGTACAAATTAATGTAAATATATATATATAATATATATGGAATAACTTCTTTATTTATAAAATGATCTAATATATTCTACTATTGACATAATTTAAAACCTAACAATCTTAAAATAATAATAATAATATGTACAAGTATATAAAAAAGGGAGGGGGTAAATAATCAGAGGGCATCAAAAAATTCATCCGCATCGCTGTCAACAGGAAAAGTGCCCAGAAGGCTGGCAGCATTGCCACGTTGTATAGCAATGCTGATTCTGATTCTATATATATATATATATATATATATATATATATACATACATCAAAAATTCGTCCGCATCGCTGTCAACGGGAAAAGTGCTTATTATGTGAAAATTCAGATTATAAACTATCCAAATTTCGTCCAAATCCTATTATTGTATCTTGAATTCATGCAAGCCTAGTACTTTTTGTTAGGTCACCTACTGTTCAGAAATTGTGCATAACGTGCACAACGTACCTAATGCATAATATAAATATAATTGAAGTGTCTGTTTTTAATGTCAAAATAACAAGTTTTTACCAAATGCATATTTTTTTTTTTAATTTTTTTATTTAAGAATGGTTTGCTCTTGACTCTAGTCTAGGTCAGACATGACAGGGACAAAGTCGACGATGGAGCGACCTTACCCAGAAGAAGCCTGTTCACTCTCACTTTGAAGAGATCGGGGTTGTATGCGTTCGGAAACACAGACGCAAGCAGAGAGTTCCACTCCTTTGCTGTGTGCATCACAAAAGAAACGCTTAGTGCGAATTGGTGGAATAGCAACTAGGTAGGGATGGTAACCTGCAGTGCGTCTAGATGTCTGATGGTAGAAGGGGGCAGGCGGAATGAGATCGTGGAGTTCTCGAGCACACTCACCGAAGTACAATCTGTAGAAGACCGACAAGCAGGCAACCTTGCGGCGATGAGCCAACCTGTGAAGCTTGGCATCCACCAGTCTTATTAAAGATAAACGGTGCTTTAGCTAAAAAAAACAATTTTTAAATTTTTTATATATCTGTCTGTTTGTTCCGGCTAATCTCCGAAACGGCTGGACCGATTTTGACGGGACTTCCACTGGCAGATAGCTGATGTTATAAAAAGTAACTTAGGTTACTTTTATTTTAGAAAAAAATAGGGTTCCGCACAAAAATAAAACCCATGAAATTGCGAACAAAAATCGGTGGCTATTGAACATCACGATGCGACCCTTAGGAGCCGAGCAAAAAGAAAAGTCAGAAAGAAAGCTAAGCGAAAACGAAGTAAATAGCGCGGGCGGGCGATGCAACGCGGCGGAGGACGAGGGATCTTTATTAAAATGTGGCTGTTATTTTAGTATATTGTGTATTTACGACGTCCACGTAATCGAAGTCACGGGGCACAGCTAGTTGATTAATAAAAATAAGCTATGAATAAAATTAAAATAAAATCAAGTTTCTTTTATAAATAAGGTGTTCCGTACATTTACTCGTATGTTTGCATAACTCGTCAAAATGTAGGGACCAGCAGATTTTTATTTCGCGATTTCAGGTTTGGTCCCATAGTAAAAGTTGTTCATACTGATGAGTACAATGACCCCTTTAAGAGAATTCGTGTATGAATAGATACACCGTATCAGTGGCGCAGCTACAATTCTCGTTAGAGGGAAGCCGCAGAAAAAATTGTTCATTTCTCATAAACTCTGACAAAAAATTATAGGCATTATTGTAATGTTTCTAATCTTATGATTACTGTATTAAACTGGTATTAAATATATATAATGTGATATACAGTTACACATACAGGTGTACATTATTATTTAGCAATAGTAGATATTAAGAAGAGTGGTGGTTCCGAAGGGAAGCCGATAGGAATCGGGTTGTATGAAGGCTTCGCCACTGCACCGTATATAAACAACCACTTGTCTACCTATGCCTGCTCGCGTAATAATAAGTTTATGAATCGTCATGTGACATAAAAAAAAACAGCTGTCATTGGTTTCAAATTACCAAATTATACTGTAGAAAATTGACTGACGTAACATACGCCTATTGTAGATAGGCATGCTTTAATTTGGTACAGTTATGGTACAATTTTAACTCCAGTAGGTATATTATATTGTACTGTTTGATCTCAATTGCAACACCAATGCGGAAAGCGCTCAAGCTTGAGTTGAGAAACAATCTTCAACACGTCTCCGCGACTGCGCGGCGCGTTACAAGATTAATCTCGTGTGGGGATGTTAGTCAACCGTGTATTAAACTCTAGACACATGGACGAGTGTTTTATAGGCAGGTTAAGCCAGAGGAAAGACTATTTATTAGACGTAAAACTTAACAAAACAATAGCTTTGGACATTTAACTTATGGACTTTGCATTGAGATGCACTGTGTTCGTGTAAATCTTTCCGTTCACAGAAAATGAAATCGCAAATACATATAGTCTGAACACCGCATAGATATTGCGGAAGGCATAGCAGAAGCTTCCAAGGACACAAATGATCTACGTTTTTATAACTCACAAAAAACCGTCTATACAAACCAAGTGATTACCCGTACTCAACACCGCACTTGAAGCATGTACTTATATAAAATAAAATACCCCAAAATGACTCGACTGTGTACACCACACTTAAATCGAAGAACGTTCATTACATGAAAAAAGGCCTTCACAAAATTACATGTGTGTGGGTACTGTGTACGTAACAAGTACTCACAATAAGCGGCAGTTGTGGTTCTAAGTACATAGAGAACCACATTGCGGTTCTGTGATAAGAGTATGACGGAATGCAAAACGTTACGCGCTTTCAATTTGGCTTCAAAGTTCCTGATGACCTTTCCAATGGCATTTAACTTGAGTATGGCATCGTTAAGGTTAAGGCAAGGGGGGATAGAGGATGATACCATACTCATTTTATGAATGCGAAAGTCTGTTTGTTTGTTTGTTATTACAGACTTCAAGAATTAATTATGGCACAATGACAAAGCTTAAATATGGCATAGAGAAGGATATACCTTCAACTGTCATGATATAAGACACAATTAAATTTCTATTGTTATCGACCACTAGCCAGCAGCTGAGGGGAAGGATACTATTGATTTCGAAAAATGGCTAAGGCCCTTCTCACACTGGCGGCACGACACGGCAGGGGATCCTTCGGCTTCACTACATGCAAGCGCATTCTGACGGCAGTGATGCCGCTGTACCCTTAGGCATGCCGCGACGTCCTTATTTATTACTGGCAGCGCCTCGCGGTTTCACCCGCATAAGTCTCGATCCCGCAGGGATATATATATATATATAAGTCCTTCCTTCTATCCTATATGATAATCCAGGCTATAAACTATCTGTGTGCCAAATTTCATCCAAATCCGTTTATTAGTTTTTGCGTGAAAGAGTAACAAACATCCATCCACCAATCCATCCATCCTCACAAACTTTCGCATTTATAATATTAGTTTAATTAATTTATAATTTAAAATATTAGCAGGATTTATAATGTATTTTATATATTATAATATATTTCGTACACACACCAGATTATACGTTACATAAAAATAAACTATAAACTTCAAAACGCTCAATTTGCGACCTTTATACTGCGATCTCTTCCGAGTAACCTTGGAATGGACAGTGATTTTCTGGACATAAAATGGGGTTGTCCTTGGTCCTTAGGCATGCCTAAGCATACCGCAGCTCTGTTTTTGTACCTACGATGATTATCGTTGATTTTTTTATTTTTTATTGTCATAGTATTAATTTATATTCCTATTCGTTGCATAAAAATTTATTGACGTGCCACGTCCGCCAATGGGCGCAGGCCCTAAGTTTTCCAGAGAGAGCTTAAAATTAAGAAGACGATCTAAGCGAGTGAAGCCGCGGGTCAAAGCAAGTAAAAATGTCAAGGCATGCAGTACAATGCTAGGTGATTGTTTGGGCTGGCAATACTAGCATCCATGTTGTTAGACAAATCTGTTAAAGCAAATCTATACCTATAATTATACGAAAAGTATTGGGATTATACGTATTTTTGAACTTTGTATTGCTTGGCAATGACCAATGGACCTCTATAGATCTCTCATCACTTTTTGCAGATCAGATACATAAGTAGGTAGGTACCTACACTTGAATATTTTGACGGATAGATGCGAATTAAAAAATATTTTCTCAATGCTGTTCGTGTTTCTGAGAATATAAAATATATATTCAGGTTGGTATATAAATAGAACAACTGTACGATCTCTATCAGAAATTACTACGTGTGGAAATATCAAATAATGTGTTGACGGATTCTGCAATTATAATTGTGTTACATTTCACACACTTTGTATATAATGTGTTTATAGGAACTAACATGGAACTAACTACATAAATGCTGTGTAAAATTATAACAATCACCTCTTTGGTGAATGTCATTAGATTTCCTAGAATTAACACTAGATTGTTTTACCATACAACATTGTCTTCTTGTATGTTGTTTTTATTAACTTTTTACACCTGCAAACGTAGTTTCTGCTTGGCCAGTAATAAACCATGAGAGAATATGTTATTTATATTACGCAATTTAAATATGCAGACGTGTCATTGAGTACCTAAGTCATGATTACCACCTGTACGTGCGTTGTTATAATGCAGTAATTAGTCAACTGACCTTGTTTGTTGATATCCCATAACACGATAGTGCAGCCGAGCCGCGCTAGCCTCAGGGCTATAAGGCTGCCCAAGCCACCACCGCCTCCTGTCACCACAGCAATAGCACCCTTAAGGTCCTTTTTATGTCGGCCAACAATGCTCTTGTATATAGCTTGAATGACATATCCGATGCCGACGATGACAAACATTATAACGTCTATAATTGCTTGCACGACGGTGTATTTGTCTCTCATACATTCTGGGATCTCTCTCGTGAGGGGTCCTGGCCTCATGCCGTTCATATACTCCTGAGTTTCCACAGACATCTTTGTTTATGTTTTAGTTTTGATTAATTAAATATCCAACCACTGAGCATCACTTTTCACTTATTGTTTTAAACACTTCACTCGTCTTTTTTATCTGTAACAAAAAAAGGGTAAATAAGTAAAATGTTTGACATTTATAAATATTTTTCTTATCGACAATAATGATAAAACTTTAAACTGCCATGTAATATTCAACTAGGTCACTGTATTGATTATTACTGAAATATCATTGAAATGTTTGGGTATACAGTCATTGCAATTGTGATGATCATCAAGATTGTGTACCTATATTATTACTAGTACACTACATAACTTCGAACATACCAGTTATAGTTGTAATTAAAACATCCAATTAACTGTTACAGGCCTTTTAAATGTTAGTAATTTGTATGTCATCGTCATTAAATGATGAGCTGGCAAACAGAACCGCATTAGTCCGCGAAAGAAAATTTTACAGGATGGCTAAAAAACTAATATTAATATACGGGGGAGATTAATAAGACAACACTGCATTATTATAGGTAGGTGGATGGTAGCATGAGTAATTAATTTTTAATTTACTTTTATATTCTAGAAGTTATTCAAGAAATAAAAACTGACTAATCTGGTTTTGTTTGAAATAGGTGGACTTATCCGGTTGTGATCGTTAACATGTAACAAGTCTGGTTTTATTAGTGTCGAACAAATCCGGTTTTGTATTTAAGAGGAACTTAAAAAATAAGACAAAAGTATAGATTTGAAAGGTTATTTTCTAACAGCAGATTTTTTAAATTTATATTTTAGTGTTGCCAGATTAATGCTAGTGTTACAATGCAAAAATATGATCATTTTTTACTAAATATTTTATTTTTGGTGGACATGTCCGCTTTTGATTAAAAATGTGTTGAAGATATGAATACTACATGCGACTAGTCCGCTTCAGAATGAAAAATGAATGGAATTTTTAATATCTTTGGTAAAAACTCGGACTAAGCCGGTTACGTTTGATATTGCACTTTTTAAAGCTACTTTTTCCCTACTTAGAGCCGGTTTTGACTGAAAATATTAACACGGATCGATGCAACGGGGTCCAAAAAATCATAATTTGAAAAAAAAATGTGTTCGAATTTTAGTGCACTAATCCGGTTCTGTTCGCCAACTGCTCATTAAAGTATTATGTAACCCTTGTCTACATGGCTCTGCTAGGTTGTCACAACAAACTATTCTCAGCGAAGCTACCTACCTGTTGCCATAGTAAATATTATTGCCATCGTTTGGTACCACTACCAGTCTTACCAAGGGGTATCGACCAGTCTCTCCAAGGGGTATCGACCAGTCTCACCAAGGCGTAGCGACCAGTCTCACCAAGGGGTATCGACCAGTCTCACCAAGGGGTAACGACCAGTCTTACCAAGGGGTATCGTATTACCCAATAACTTGTTTGTGAAAGTCAGATAGGCAGCCGCTCCATGTAAAATACTGGTATTCAACTGTATCTGGTAAGACTGGAAGCCGACCCCAATATAGTTGGGAAAAGGCTAGGTTGAAGAAGATTGCCGTCATTACTCTTTACAAAACTTATAAAGATTTTATGTATTTTCCGATACTGCCTTAGGCATTTATACAAGGTGGAACAGGACGATCGACATTACTTTAAACCACGTAAAGAGAATCATGTTCTTTGCCCGTATACAAAATATCAATCAAATCCAATGAATACTTTAGCCACAGGAAATTATTTTTCATTTTCTTATTTTTCAACATGATGTAGATCTGAGTCCGTAATAATAGGTAAACATTGCCGCCGCCGCGCCCCGCACCCCGCACCGCACCGTTAGTCAGTGACTTTTCGTAGATAAAGCGTGTTTACTTTTTATGCAGTTGATTCTGCTATTTATTTTGTTTGAAAACTGAATTTTTTAATTTTCCATTAACTACTAATCTTTGTGTTTTAAAATGTTTTGATGGACTAGTACTGTGTTCGTTTTAATTTAATGTTGTACGTCCAGATCCACGTTGTATATTCATAGAACCTTAGAGAAATTGATGAATTTTACCTTAAATTACCAAACCTTTAATTTGCTTCAATTTTGGAAATCAATCGTTTATGTTAATCTGATTTGGTATTGAAATTCATATTATTAATTTAGTCAATATACATAACATAACATCACGCCTTGTTTTCCCGAAGGGTTGAGCAGAGGTGTTCCTATAGTACCTACACCCACATTTCACCAGTTATGTCTATGTCCCATGTAAAAGAGATGCCTATTGCGATCAACCGCGCACGAATCTAGACTTCGGTAAGTCAATATTACCTTAACGTAAAATTAAATACATAGGTATTAGGAAATCGTTTTGAGCACATATTTCTAACAAAGATCTGCAAATGAATGTACATAGGCACAGTAAAAATATTGACTGGCTTAAAATCATCGAAAAGTGCATATTAAAATATAATGATCAGAATATTTGCAAAGACGACAAGAAATTACCTTGAAATCACTAATTGAAAAAAAATACTTAAAAAACTGAATCACTTAGGTAGGTACGTGACTGGATCCTAGTGATATGGATGACTTAAATCTATACCTACTTACATGACTAAATAAAGTGCGATTAATAACATAACATCACGCCTCTGTATTCCCCGAAGGGTTAGGCAGAAGTGTACCTGTAGTACACCCACATTTCGCCAGTTACGTTTAAGTCCCATGTAATAGGGGGCGAGCCTATTGCCATCAACCGGGCACAAATCCAGACTGCTACTGAGAAATTCCAGATGGAATAACCTAATGACGCTTTGCCCGACCCAGGAATCGAACCCAGGACCTCATGCTCAGCAATAGTGCTTGCGACCACCAGACCAACGAGGCAGTTAAAAAAAAATGTGGTAAAGGATTTGCGAGGGTATAGACATACCTACAGCTGAAAAACGTGTTCAAATCGAAAATAGATTGCTATGTACGGTCATTGACTATCTCAAAATATACCTACACTATTTGCATATTATCGCTGTAAAATGATTTAGTAGTTTTATTTTCTACATTTTAACCGTCGCGGTTATATTCAATTAGTTTTTTTTTTGTTATAATTCGTTTTTGGTGAAAAATCATCACAGATTTGTCTCAAGGAATTTAATCAATTCGTCTATGAATAGAAGATAATAATAAAGTTGAAGAGTTTGTTTGTTTTTTTTTTGTTTGTTTCTTTGCACGCGCTAATCTCCGGAACTAAAAAAAAAATAATTAATAAAACTTTATTCAAAGGAGCCACCAGTCGGATTTGAAAAATTCTTTTTGCATTTGATAGCCCAATTCTCGAGGATACGGAGGAGGAGGAATAGGCTACTTAGCATTACGCTAGGACCTTTAGGAGACGATCAAAAAGAAAAAAGTTAGAAAGAACGCTAAGCGAAAACGAAGTAACAGCGCGGGCAGGCGATGCGATACGACGGGGTGGGTGGTCGGGGGAATATAAGAAATTTCACGCGAACGAAGTCGCGGGCAGAAGCTAGTCATCTATTAGGCTCATCCTGAATCCATCAATGTTTTAATCATGATATATACCTATGTATAGTTTGAAATCGTTTAGAATTATGATTCATATGTAGCTATTATTCGTCTGCCTTATCAAGGATACAAACATTATCAATCTGCGTAGCCTTTTCCCAACTATGCTGGGGTCGGCTTCCAGTCTAAGCGGATGGAGCTGAATACCAGTATTTTACATAGAGCGACTGCCAATCTGACATCCACAACCCAGTAACTGGGTAATAACCATGCGCCTTGGTAAGACAGGTCGTCAGACTTTCGGGCTTCAGACGACCCGTAATGACTGTCAAAGATATAACGCATGATAGCCGGGACCAACGGCTTAACGTGCTTTTCGAGGCACGGAGGAGTCTCGGTATGTAAAGATGGTCACCCATCCACGGACAACCCCGGCAAGCGTAGCTTGACCTGATGGATCGACCTGTGCGGCTGTTATTACTTAGCCACGAGCTCCATTATATTACAAACATTATTAACATTCATTACAAACATTAAGTATTCATGAAGTTCAAAACATACTGTATTGGATAATCTTTACAAATGACTGTGTTCGCGATAAACAAATTATAGTCATAGCTTTGATCTCGTATGTTGGGTAGCACCTTTGCTAGTCTCTGTTTTAAATTTTACTAACAGCGACTTTGTCCGCGTGGATTTCGTACTTTATTACGTTATTCTTTACTTTCGGTCTTAAGTATTAATACTGAGTTTCCAGTTAATCGGACCGCGCGTCAAAATTCTTCCATACAAACTTGACACCCCCAATGGGGATAGGGGGTGTCAAGTTTGTATGGAAGAATTTTAGGGGGTAGTTTAGAAAAAAAAATGACAAACTCCATAATTTACTTACATAAGTATTCATGCCAAATTTCAAGTTTATTAAACTCAAGAAATAAGATTTTTCATACAAACAAAATCCTCCCTTTTCACCCCTTTAAAGATCGAATTTCCAAAAATCCTTCCTCAATGGATGTTTACAACATAAAAGGCATCAACTGCCAAAATGTCAAGTTAGTAGCCCGAGCGTAGCTCTGTGTTGATGAATCAGTCAGGACAAGTAATTACAAAATATATGTATAGACTAGCTGTGCCCTATGATTCGTTTTCGTTCGCGTAGAAGTCGTCTCAGATCAGATACACAATATACTAAAATAACAGCCACATTTTAATAAAACTCCTTCGTCCCCCGACCCGTCGCGTTGCATCGCCTGCCCGCGCTATTACTTCGTTTTCACTAAGAGTGTTCTTTCTGACTTTTTCCTTTTTGCTCGACTCCTAAGGGCCGTAGCGTGATATTAAATAGCCTATAACTATCCTCGAGAATTGGGCTACCAAATGCAAAAAGAATTTTTGAAATCCGTCTTTTGGTTCACAATTTCATGGGTTTTAATTTTTTGCGTGGAACCCTAGTCATTTTTCTAAAACAAAAGTAGCCTAAGTTACTCCCCGTAACATCAGCTATCTGCCAGTGAAAGTCCCGTTAAAATCAGTCCAGCCGTTTCAGAGATTAGCCGGAATAAACAGACAGACAGACAGACAAAAATTTTAATAATTGCGTTTTCATTATAGGTACAGTTTAAACTGTCATGTATTTAATAAAAAGCTGTTATTTTGACACTACAAACAGATACTACAATTTTATTTATTTTATAGATGAGTAGATAAGTTTCGTAATGTATTAAAACCTTCCGGAATAAATTATCTAAATGATGGTCAAAACCGCATCAAAATCCGATGCGAAGTTTAGAAGAACAGCCCGGTCACACATAAGTACAGACACGAAAAGCGACTTTAATTTATAATTTGTATGGATTAGGAACTTTAGGATTTCTATCAACGACATCTTCATATATCCTCATATACATATTTGCTAAAGTTTATTTAGACATGTGACTAAATCATTAAGGGAGTATATGGCGTTGTTCTCCCTCACACATCGCCGATGTCGCAAGCGCAGCCAACGGCCGGTGAATGCAGCCATTGCACAAACCACGGCATGCTGCGAGGACCGGTGTCGCTGTGAAGGCCGCCTTTAATATTATTAATGAGTTCAATTCACTCTTGGGCAGATTTGATACAATTATTGTGAAGGTTTCCGTGGGATTTTGTAAGGGCGAAGTGACTTTTACTAAAGAAAGAATATGTAAAAGTGGTGCTAACAACATCGGTCTGAAATTTTGACACCCGTCGTCCTCGAAGCTGATCAAAAGTAACGTGTTACAAACTCAAATCATAAATGCGTAGCCAGAATGTCACCACGCTTTCAATGGTGGTCCGTACACGAAGCGAATTACTAACGCGTTACTAACTAGTTTGTGATTGGTTGCGCACATTACGAATCACCATTGAAATCCTGGTGCTTAGACATATGTATAAGGTGACTTTTGGTAAATTGTCATTTAAAAACTCATTGATACTTTGGTACCTATTTTTTTTAGTAGATGACGGCTCGATTAAGGCCCGATCACACGTACCACAACCACTCCACAACCGCAACCATACCACACCACAATGACAACACGTGGACGGGTGCTAATTTGAATGAAAAAGAATGCGTTTATTCACACGGATCACAATTGGCCGTCAAAATCAACTGTGTGGGCGATACCGCCCACATCAAGGCCACGTCGCAGCCACAACGCAACCACCAGCCATACCGCGCACTAGCGGCCGGCCACATCGCAAACACAACGTTGCGTCGACCATTTGATTTGATTTTGTAGTTACCACGACGCAACTGCAAGAAGCAGCAGCGACATTATTCACACGTAACCCACAGCTTGCCCACATTTTGTCGCTGCGATGTGGTGTGGTTGTGGTACGTGTGGACCCTTAAGCCTACTAAAGTTCGAACGTTCTTCAAAAGTGATCTTCCAAATAAGAGTCTGGTGTCAATTTCGTCTTAAAGAATGTCTTAAAGACAAGACAACAAAGTTACAGAAGCAAAAACCACCGAGGAATTCTAGTCTCTTGGCATTTTAGAAACCGTTTGTGTTAGCAATTATTTCTTCTCCGCTAGTGTGATTTTTATTGGAGAGAAAGTGTCATGACTGTTGTTTCTATGCCAAATATAGTATTATTTTGATATTTTTTATGTGCAATAAAATTACGGTATTACTGCCTTAAAATGTTCTAAGAGAAAATGGTGTGATAATTTTTTTTTTTTTGTATGCGGTGGATGCGTCAAGTTGATTAATATAATATAATTATGAGATTTAACTACACAATATCAGGATAATCATATAATTTACCTTAATCAGGAAAATACAACACCTAACAAAAAATTATAAATAAGTAAATCAATTTACTATTACGTCAGAGAGCGGCTTGCTCATATAGAAGAAAAACAGGATTTTTCCTACGACAAGAACATAATTTAACCTATCTTGTTTACATCATATAAACTGGCTTTTTTTTTGAGATAGGGTTGCTCTTGACTAGAGTCAAGACTAGAGTCTAGGGCAGAGATGACAGAGACAAAGTCGACAACGACGAGTCGGTTTGTTTAAAAACTCATATAAAAAATATACAAAAACTTAATGTTCAACTTAGAATGACGCACATACTTAGCTGGTAGAGGTAGCATGTACTCAGTCGCGGTCTAAAAATGTTTATCAGTTTTCAAATTAGATTCTTTATCACACTGTGTAAAGTCTAAAATGCTAAATCTAGGTAAGTACTTATTAATAGCTGTGAAGCCTCTATTCTACTAAAAAGAGCAGTTACCTTTTAATGACTTTTTGATGATGAAACTCATAACTTAATTTAAAAGTTGATACATTGACATATTTACATTTGTTACATTAATGTATGTTTACATTTGGTACAGTAATGACATTTATCAAAAATATTATGTGTGAAACATTTGATTGATCGAAATAAAATGGCAAGTTGAACTCTTAATTTGTACACATATACAAGATGTAACATAAATAATGCACAATCTCTTAAGGGGTCATTGTACTCATCATTATGAACAACTTTTACTATGGGACCAAACCTGAAATCGCGAAAAATCTGCTGTTCCCTACATTTTGACGAGTTATGCGAACATCTGCGAGCAGCTGATTTTTTCCAAAAAAATCAAGCGCATATTAACGCCGTTTGACCGGTTAAACTTAAAGGAAAAATGCTCGGTCGATTTGATTATTTCAATAATTGTTATCACACTCTGACCTCTCTTAATGGGCATATTTCAAACTGCCCGGGCATTTTTTGTAAGGTCCTAATATTCACTTGGTCCATAACACATATACAGCATGCATCAGAAAGGTGTGGTGCAATTTAAGGGTGTGGTACAGACCATCAAACTAAACAACTTTCTCCATGGGGTCAACATCAAAAAAAAAAAAAAAATATCGGTCGAGAAAAAAATATCAGCCGTCCCACACATTTGGGTCGAGTAGGTATTGAAGCATTGTATGGGTCAGCTGATAAATTTTTTCTCGATTACGATGTTGGTCCCATGGAAAAAGAAAGAAAGAAAAATAGGTTTATTTGTCACAGAAACACGTGCATACAAAACAAGAATAAGAATAATCAGAGAAATAAAACAAAATAGATCCACATTATAATCACGAGCTGCTGCACGTCACGACTGTGACAAGAAAGCTGTTCAGTTTTATGGTCTGTACCAAACCTTCAAATTTGACAACACCTTTCTGATACACCCTGTATATGTTTATCACATAATATCACGCCTGTATTCCACGAAAGGTTAGGCAGAGGTGTACCTATAGTACACCCACATTTCGCCTGTTATGTTTATGTCCCATGTAATAGGGGGCGAGCCTATTACCACCAACCGGGCACAAATCGGGCTGCTGCTGCTGAGAAATTCCAGATGGAAAAACCCAATAACACTTTGCCCGACCCGTGAATTGAACCCACGACCTCTTGCTCAGCAGTAGCGCTTGCGACCACTAGACCAACGAGGCAGGCATGTATATAATGTAGGTAATCATATATTATAGTATATGTATGTGTATTATAAGTTCATAGCCTATTTATGTACTTGTATACCTATTTTATTTATGATTCATTGTGTTATCTTTATAATATATTTTTTTAAATGCCTTAGGCATTCTCTATCAATCAACCAAGGGTGGTGAAGAGATTAGATGGCAGGGTACCCTATTGTGTGCGAGAAGTTTAAATAAATAAATAAACCCTGCAGCAAAGGGCTAAAATATTATTTCTCCGTGAAGATGGCTTGAATATTAATACTATATCACGAGAACTCAATATAACTTGATTCACCGTGAGATTTTGGATTCGGCGTCATGGCGAAGGAGGGCAAATAACTGATATGGTTCGACATTACGAAGAGAACGGCTTCACACCAACTAGTAATTTTGCTGCTTTGTATGATGTGAGTCCTCGGACGGTTCGACGAGCTTTGCCCCGAGCGGGGCTACACTACAGACATCATGCTATTAAAATAGAACTCAAATCTCACCACAAAACTGCTCGCCTAAATTTTGCGCGACAATATATTTTGATTGGTCGATTGTTACATTTACCGAGAAAAAACTTTTAAATCGAGTCAAACCGGAAGATTAATATAACGCCAACTTATGCGGGTGGATGAGCCACAATGGCGTCGGAGAATTCACGTCGTTAGAAAGTGTCGCTTTTGGAAGAGGTGATGCTCCCTACTATTGTGCATCCTGCAGCAGAATACCCACAAATTGATTACGTTCAGGATAATGCACCGATACAACACACGCCCCGGTCTTCTATAGCGTGGTACAACGTGCACCGTGACATTCGTGTCATTCAATGGGCTGCTCGTCAGTGCTCGGTCAGCAGGTATGATTGTAAATCTGTGGGGCATAATGGTTCAACGCTGGGATTGCCAGAACGAAAGAAACCCTGAAGCTCTTAGATCACATTGTGCACGGGTATGGGATGATATCAGAGCGACCGATTTATGCGCGCCCCTTGTCGCATCTAAGCGAGATAGACTACCGTGTGCCTTGCCGATGGAGACTATACTTGTTTTTAAACCAATAAATTGTTGATAAATTTTAAATAATGAATTTCCTTCTTCTTATTTTTGTATTTTTAATAGTAAGTTCGACCTCGCTTGGTTCATGTCCGTTTATTATATCGAGCCTTTTCAGGAAGAACATCGTAAACAACGATTTGCACTTTTTACAGGAAAGGGTTTTTTCTTTCCTATTTAACGTTGTTGACATCTACGATGATCATTTCTTACAACAATAAAGTCGTGTAAATTTAAAATAAAATTTAAGAGTAATCGCGACAAGATGTAAAACTCTCTAATTAAGAGGTTACGAAGAAAAAATAGTTTTGTGATTTTTGGCGCTTACGATGTTTGTCCCTGAAAAGGCTCGATTATGCCAGTTAATATTTTATCGTTTTTATCGATTATTTACAAATAAGGTTTTCTATCATAAATCTATAATTCTATACCTATCCTGGACGACGTGTAAATAAAAAAAAATCTCTAATCAAATAGGTACTTAATAAATCATCGACTTTGTGTGCATGCAATTATAAACCTTAAGTTGGTAAGAACTTTCAAACTGCGACTGTACCTAAAAGTTCCTATAATAGTAAGCAATATTAACATAGATATCTATTATAATCTAATCTATTTTTATTTCTACAATCTTTGATCTTACTGATTCAGCTAATATAATAATTTCATGTGACATACCAAGGTTCCCATTCCACAATAATGCGGTAAATTTTATAAATGAAATACCAAAAGTATTTGCCTTTTTTTTACGTGACACTTGCAAATTGTAAGGGATAGTGACTGATCAAGGTTTTGTTGAGCTCAAGGAACACAGGTGTGCAGGAAATGTAAGAATTTTACCCTTTTATAAATACTAAAATTAACATCACACTACTACCATTCCAAGGAGTTTCTGTAAGTAAATAAAGCAAATTATTTAAAAAAAATCCGACTGCAAAAAAATGAATGTAATTGAAAAGAGAAAAACAAAATATCATTTATAGAATTTTGGTATCGCCGGCGGGGACAAACAAAAGTTTACCCCATATTTAAGGTTATTGGTTTGCGATACCAAAATTCTATAGATTATAGATAATGCTTGTGTTTTTTTCTTTTCAGTTATGTGTTTTTGCAGTCGGGTTTTTGTTATTTTTTTTTTAATAATTTGCTTTATTTCAAGCTTTTCAGCTTTATTAATATACCAGGTGTAACATAAATAACGCACTACCTCTTAAGGGGGTCATTGTACTCATCACTATGAACAACTTTTACTATGGGACCAAATTCGAAATCGCGAAAAAAAAATCAGATGTTCCCTACATTTATGTTCACATGACTTGCCAAAATGTAGGGAACATCAGATTTTTTTTTCGCGATTTCAGATTTGGTCCCATAGTAAAAGTTTTTCATAGTGATGAGTACAATGATCCCTTAAAAGGTTGTGCGTTATTTATGTTACACCTTGTATATTTGGAATTGACTCATTACTAGCTACTACTATTACTATTTGATACCAATATTGTTGTA
This sequence comes from Fissipunctia ypsillon, assembly GCA_947568875.1. Lineage (NCBI taxonomy): Eukaryota > Metazoa > Arthropoda > Insecta > Lepidoptera > Noctuidae > Fissipunctia > Fissipunctia ypsillon. Next base: position 14,610,727 of record OX387660.1, on the reverse strand, counting down.
ATTTTTTTTTTTTTAAAACCCTCCCCTCCCTTTTTTTGTATCTTCAGAGGGAATATATAAATATGTCGGATCCTCTACATAGGATCGTATTTAGACATACGTTCATAATCAGCCTATAATGTTCCCACAGCTGGGACACAGGCCTCCTCTCTTCGAGAGGGAGTGGGCCGTAATCCACCACGCGGGCCCAGTGCGAGTTGGTAGATGTCACATGTCTTCGAATTTTGGTTCTAGGACATGGCGCTTTCCTCACGATGTTTTCCTTCACCGTTTTGAGAGCAGTGGTGATGAAATTATTTACACAAAGTAAAGCGCCTGCCTGGGTTCGAGCCCACGACCTACAACTCGTATGTCGGGGCCTTTACCACTGGGCCTCCACTCTGCGTATTTAGACATAGTATTTAATATAGCTACTGTGGGTGCAGAATTGGGATAAGGGTAAACTAGAGAAGTAACTCCTTATTATAACGTCCACACTGTTAATTAGAGTCCATTACTGAACTTAAAAGGAAACACAAGCAGTTCCCAGGCAGTATAACACTGCTGTCCTCGATCCATGGTCCTCATCATACTCCTAGACTCCGCCCAATGCCAAACTAAATATTATATAGCCTATGTCACTCTCACAATTAAGAAAAATCTAACAACACCTCATATGTTAATACATCAAGCCGTTTAGGCTATAGAATGTGCCAAAGAAATAGACATACATACTCGTACATACATACTCTCGAAAAACATTACCCTCTTTCTGGGGCATTCGGGTAAAAAGTCCTAATGAATCCGAATTTGCGCCCCCGTTTACTGTCTCATGACTCATGACCCATAGATGGGCCATAGTGATTGTTCAGCTTGGTGTCTGCTTTGCGGGCAGTGAACCTCAAACAACAACATCGGAGTATCTGTGGTTTCAATTAACGTTTTCAAGGACACTGAACGAGCCACAATACTTAGAAGTATTATTGTTATGACTGCTATCGCCGTTTAGTGTCCTTGAAAGCGTTAAGGTGGGTCCTCCAGAGGATCAGAGATGAACGCACCAGCAAATGTCAGACCAATCGATACTTATATCCAGTGTTTCTACTGCAAAGTCCATCCGCTGAAATCCGCCAAAGCAGGGCGTCCAAATCAGCGAGCATACAAATATCAATAGGCAAAGAGGTAAGTATCTAGCAGGGGCGAAGCCTTCATACAACCCGATTCCTATCGGCTTCTCTTCGGCACAATCACTCTTCTTAATGTCTGCTATTGCTAAATAATATGGTCACCTGTGTGTGTAACTGTGTGTCACAACACATAACACAATTATATTTAATACCAGTTTAATACATCATAAGATTAAAAACCTACAGTATTTTATATGAGTTTATGAGAACTAAAGAATTTTTTCTTCGGCTTCCCTCTAATGATGATTGTATCTGCGCTACTGTATATTATTTTACCAAGATCTCCGGCCTTCAGTCTACCTCTTATGAACAAAAGTGTCGTTGCATTCTCAAAAAGACAGGAAAGCAGTAATAAGAGCTAACCTTTCAAGGCCGCTTGTAAACAGAGCAATGTAATTGCGTTATAGCAGTTAATTACTTAAACCATGATTACGTTCTCGCTAGATACGTATCTGCAGTGGTAATTATGTACGTCTGTCTTGATATGAATGCACGTTTTGTAGATAAATAAAGAAAGTGGCTTTGCTTACAAGTTTGTTGCAATTACCAATTGTCTACCGAAACTAAATTGAATTTATTGTTATTTTCCAGATTAGTTCCAAAATTGTTTCATTTTTGGCATTCGTTTTAAGAGTTAAATGCACCTTGATGATCCTCAACATTCTTCTGGCTGTCCTTGTCTCAATATAATTTGGATCGGAGCAAATGGAAGGAAGTGCACGACAAGATGACGGTTGATATAAATGTATGGAAGAAAAAGGCGTATATTTTACCCGAATACGGCGAAGCCAAAAAATGAGGGTTATGTGTTTGACCTGTATGCTTACATATAGGTCTCATTTTTCCTTCTTTTCTTTTTTTTGTAAGTATTTTTATCAACCGTCATCTCATCGTGCTCTTCCTTCCATTAAGCTCTTCAACTAGCTATACACATACAGGGTATCCGGTAAAGAATGGATAACCTTGAAATAGCACTTAGTAATATACATTATGGCCGTTCTAAAAAAATATATATCTCAAACAGTAGGTACCTAAAAATGTTTAGAAACAAATACTAACTTTTTTAGGGTTCCGTACCCGAAGGGTGCCAAATGGAACCCTATTATTAAGCCTCCGCTGTCCGTCCGTCCGTTTGTCAGTCAGCGGGCTGTACCTCATGAACCGTAATAGGTAGACAGTTGAAATTTTCACAGATTGCGTACTTCTATTGCCGCTATAGCAACAAACAATAAATATACAATATGTAATAAACTTTTGATCTTGAAAAAAAAAATTCTGACTTTGGCATGTGGGGTGTCATTGTCTAGAATAGAACTCATCAAGTAGAGTATAAATATTACTTTTTTATCTTCAAAAATGAAGAAATAGGGGTCCGCAAAAGTTGTCAGTTTTAGACCATTTGTGTACGAGCTAAACAAGTTAGGAATTTGAAACTTCTGTATATCATGAACCATATAGTCCATATACCTACTGTATTTAATCAACAAGTACTAAAAACGCCGATTCATACGGTGTTTTGTTTAAATATGAGCGATTTTCGACATCTGCAAAAAATTACTTTGTAATTCACAGTATCATTATAAAATACAAAGTTATCTTTGCGATTATTAAAATTTAAGTTGAAAAATATTCTTCGTTTAGTATTTTTTTTTAATACATAATTATGTAGTGTAAAAATATTGTACGATGGTACGGAACCCTTCGTGAGCGAGTCCGCTTGTACTTGGCCGGGTTTTTTACATTCTTCTTCACCACGACCACAAATGATTGAATTTCATCGTTATTTAATTGTTGTTATAATATTGTACCGTTGTACGTTGACTATGCCGACGGAGAGGCAGTAAATAGTCTAACTAGAAACTACACAGTATTTTTTTTTTTAATCGTATCTTAGGGTGGGATATATGTATAGGCAATCTTTGCGCCCTCATACCCCTAGTCGCCGCAGGAGACGCCCTAGGCGTCGGGAACTGAGAGCCGATTCCCGGCCATCGTAGATGCGGGCTTGCGGACGGCGAGCAATGGGTAGCTCGTCGTCCGGTAAGGACCAGGCCCGGGTCGACGGCGCGTTATGTTCCACACGCGCCTGTCAGCACTAACTGACGGGGTCCACTAGCGCCGATGCCAGCCAGAGCCGCGGGATGCTCACAAGAGTTCTTTATTATGGCCCCTGGCACAGGCAACAGAAGGAACACGGGTGGATTTTAGTCAGTAAAAGTCTGACACGCCCTCCCGCTCTGCCCAGAGCGGGAGAAGTCATTCGATGATTTCCCATCCAAAAAGAAAAGGATGGAAAGGATGTCAGACTTTTATTGACTAAAACCCACCTATGTTCCTTCAGTTGCCTGTGCTGGGGCCACGGTAAGACCCTGTTAAGATCCTGTGACCCACAAATTCAATTTAGATACAAATCATCTAAACTAATTAATAATATAAATAATCTAACACACGCCAATGCTAATTCTGAAGAGCTGATTACTATCATTGTTATTCTGTCTCCAATTCAAGACGCGACAGCCGCCTAGTAACTTATAGACGACGAATGCATTATCGCTATCGTCCACGTAGGCTCGTGATCTGAATATAAGGATCACTGTTAGTCTTTGGGCGATGCATTCAATGTCACATTCAACGCTTCATTGAACGATTCAAGGATGAATGAGGCATATGACCACAAATATTGACCGCACCATACAGAACTATTGTTTGCATGGTTTACGATCGATTTGTCTTTTGATATTTTTAATGCTTTATTGTCCATCGAGTTCCTGATAAGAAATTTTGTGCAATATTTTCGAAATTATCAGTTTCTATTATGTCACGTATTATAAATGGTCCGTGTTACGTCCACCGCTACTTATCCCCGTAGACGATGCATTTTTTCTATTTTGATTACTACAGCTATAATGATAGTAAGTACTGGTAATCATGATGCATAATTCCATGACATGCTCAATTTGTACGAAGCTGGCGATCACGCGAACTTCATTTAGTTTAATATCAACCGCATGACTAAGCATAAATATAGAAGAGGAGAGAAACAAATGAGGTCTTGCTAGAATTAGAAAATAAGAGATTTGTAGACATTCCACATTACCCACAGTTCTAGCTAGAACGCTAGAACATGAGGAATGATAATGTGGAACGTTCACAAAATTTACTAGCTCATTTTGCAGAACCCGTTGTGAATTCCATAAGCAAAGATTCTGAATATGTTCAAGCGATTGATTTTATAGGCTGGTGCAATAAACAACCTTTTCGATGCTTCCCCACATTATGAGTTGCGTCATATCCCATTTTATGGAGTGCTATATTCGACATCAAATTGAAATTGGAATATTGTACTGAATAATATCTAATAGCCCCTTCGAAAGTAAAGAAACCATGTTGAGAAATAAGTACGCGGATCGTTTCATGGCTATGGTGCAGCGTGGCGGCTAATTGGCGGCTGAGAGTTACACACCGTGACAAGAAAATATTGTCCATCGAATGGCCGACGGCGAAACATGTTTGTTTTTGTTATTGGGTGTTAAAAAAGCCTGTGGCCCACTTGAAGGTAAATAGTCACCGTCGCTTATAGGCAACTGTAATACTAGACTCTAGTAATTGCAGCCTCGGCACGCATTACGTTCAAATCAGTGCATAGCAACCCTGCTTGGCAACAGATATAAGATAACTATGGGTTACTACTTCCCCTGACGAGCTTATTCTCGAAGAGATAGATAGATAGAATACTCTTTAGTATGTACACTATAAAAATTACAGACATAAATGAAGATCGAAGAGCTCTAATATTTAAGTTAAAGAAAAGAAAGAAAGAAAATAAATTTATTTGATCCAGGTTAAATTACTTAATTGGTAAGCTGATTGCTAACTTAAATTGTCCGTATATACAATCGCAACTGTAATTCTTTGACAGTTGTATGAAATGGCTATAATATTGCAAACTAACGTAGGGTGTCAATTTCTTTAACCTACTTTACCTACCCTTCCTTACCTTTCTTTTACCTTTGACTGTACTTAAACTTCTTACACAAAGACTTCTATTTCGTCCGTGTGACGTTCTGTTGCAACGAACGATACGTCCTTGCGTCTGATGTCATCGGCTAGTTACAAAATAATTACGATTTATCAGAAAAGTGTTTTGTCATATTTTTTCGTCATGTAAATATTGATAGAACTTGTTAGGAAATTTTGCCGTTTGCTCACATAATATATTATTGACGGTAGCCAAATAGCCAACAAAATAATGATTGTAGCTGTATCACGAATTATATTTCTATTTTAGAAATAATCAAGTGATTAATTATCACACAGGAAAGATACCAAGATGCAACCTCGAGGGACACCTCTGCACTTAGAAACGCTCGTCAGATGTTTAGTTGGTAAAATCTATTTAAGCCTTTTATAGACTGTTTCAACTATTACTTAAAGTAATACACTAGTTAAATTATTATCAAACTTAACATCACGCCTGTACTCCACGAAAGGTTAGGCAGAAGTGTACCTATAGTACACTCACATGTCGCCAGTTATGTTTAAGTGCCATTTATTAACTATTTTAATGCTATTATTAACTATGCATATCAATGCATATGACTTTTTATTAATCGTATGAAAGCTTTTATCCTGTGTTGTAAATGATTACGATAGGAACTAGAAATTAAATTAATAAATTAAATCTGACAGTAACATTTTTTGGATTCTTAACTCTAGCCAATCAATCAAATGTTTTTTTTTTTGCTATTTTATAGCTAATATAGTCATTAATTAGTAAAGTCTTCTCTGTCTACTCTGTTACTGTGCGACAGAGCAATTTTGAGAAGAGTTCTTATAAAATGAATTGTGTAAATGTTCTTAAGTTTATTAATAGAAAGCTTATATCTCTGTTGCTTGTACGATAAATTGTAGTGGCGTTCGAATTTAAACTAATCAATATTTTTAAACGTTTTATTTTCTGTCTTAAGCATCCAATATTGAATATTAATTCCTTGTTATTTGTCCAAATGCTTCAACAATACTGACGGAATCTGCGGTTCGCTCTTAGAATCCTTGATCTTAATTTTCGTGTTTTGGTTTAAGAACAATGTAAGGTCATGCAAACCCCACTATTAAGTTTTTAATGCACACGAATGCATCCGTTCAATATACCTGCTTACATATAAAATAAAGTATGTATTAGATAAATGCTAAACATAGGTATACGTGAGCTATTAAGAATAACGTTAGATGCAATGCTAATATATTTCACGGCTATTTGAAGCTGCTAATTCTGCATCGAATGTTAACTATAAATCGATATGTAAAGTAGGATGTCGGAATATAAATCTTTGTGTCTCATTTAACAAAACGTATTGCGGAGGTACAGGAGTTTGTTGTGCATAATTATGTTTTAATGCACATCATGTACATCACATAATAGATCATCGATCATCCATGGAGGTCATGAGTTCAAATTGTTCCTTGAAATCTCCATTAAGGGATTATGCAATATCTTCCAATTTTACCGCATCAACCAACACTTGTTATTTTATTTGCTACATTTTTAATTCTGGTGTTATTCCTTTGTTTTTGACAGTCGAATCAAACTGTGAAAAAAAAACAGTTTATTACCATAATCAGAACGCTTGAATCAACATTTTTCTCAGTAGTGTCATGCTACATTTCCAGTTTGCGAGCACCGTTGTCCGTCGGTTTCGGTGCGGCTATGTATTTTTTGCGACCGCTTTCTCTCATGCTTTCACCATGACGACCAATGGCCCGTCATTTTGGACATTATTCGAGTTTGAATGTTTGCCGGGAGCTTTTGGGTTTCCGATGGGTCAAATTAAACAATCGATTATGCATATTATAAACCTGTTCTAATAGATACATTATCTATGCGACGTGGACATAACAAATAAGTTCGCCATAACAAATAGCACCGGTTGCTAATACCGCGACCGTAGAAATTACGAGAATTTAATATTAAGTTCTTTAAGTATAAAATAAACATTTTCATTTCATTTATTCATTTAGCAATATTAACATTGTGTAGAACATTACATATTAAATAAAATTATCATATGCAGAAACAATACATTTAGAAGCCCAATTCAAATTGATGTGAAATAGTATAGTTCAAGTGTCAATTAATTTAAAATATGACTACAAATAAATAAAATGTCAAATTAATAGCAAGTATAATGTCAAATTCAATGTCAAAATATTAAGAGTACAACAAATAATAACATTATGCAAAGACAGTTTAATGGTAACCATTGTTGACAGCTACAATGGATATAATTAATTCTAACGATAAAATACTGACTTTAGTGTTGTAAGCTAAGCTAGTAAAGATGAAGAGTTTATTGTAACAAATACTTTTAGTCCAGCTTTCCTCTCTAGTAATTACTTCGTACATGTAATGATTAATGTGCAGCTACTGAATTGAACATAGAATTGAAGAATCGCCTATGTAATGACACCTAAACTAACTAAAATATAAATAAATATTATTAGAACTAGAGACCTATAGCTTAATCGAAAGACATTAAAACGTCAAACAAACTGCGAAACACAGCCAAAGCAAGTTTCGTTCCACCTGAGAAATGTCATAACATTTCTCAAGCTAAACTGAGAGTTATAAACTATTTCGATACTAGAAGTCGGTATCGCAATTCCTTGCAAGATCATCGCGGGCGCAGATCGATCGTGGGGTATCTAACCGGGCGGCCTTCTCGGAACGTTTCCCAACCTGCGCACGCGTTGACGTGCCCAGCGGAAGGACGTACTACCTTACACCATAGACATATGTAGGTACGTTAAGAGTTAAGAGTGCTGAGTGCTCCATTACAGATAATTGCATTTAAAAAAGTCTTGTTAGAATGATTGACCTTTTCTTCAACCGTTAGTTTAGCTATATTTTTTTCAAAACTGAAGATTATTGCAATTTTCGATTTATATATCTGTTGTATATTTTGTCATTTCAGAATCTCATCAGTCAGTCTATATGTTTATCGCATTCAAGTTTCAAAGTATAATCATCACTAATATACCAGCCACTACTTTTTATTACAAAAACATTAATCACTACGTGTACTGCCAGCTTCACTATGTTCGCTGTATCAACAGAACAGCTTCCATCATTCATATTAGTGCTCACATGAGTGTATTCGTATTATGCAACTGTTGTTTCTTTGCTGCGGGCAGGTAGTTCAAAATATGTTAGAAATTAGGTAATTAGTTCAAACCAAATATGCATTGTCTGCTTGAAATTTGATACAATCTGACGTAGCGTCTTTTGGAAATGTGCATTGTAATCATTTATTTTTTGTCGAGTATGTTTTAATGTAAGAGGGAGTAGTTTAATTCCATGAATTATTCACTTGTCATTTCCTAATTATCTTGAAGAACGGGTTTTAATATCGTCAGCTAATTCTAGCCTTTCGAATGGACGGTGCTGGCGGTCGAGTCTAAATGGGGCGCCATGGTATTTCTAAACAATGGGCCAGGATTAACTGAATTATCTCATTATGCGGTATTCTGATTTAAATTCTGTTGTCGTAGCAATTACTAAATTGTACCACCAATGAAGCCTCATCATCATCCCAAGACACGTGTACTCTATATTTATGACTTTAAAAGGTTGTTAAGAAAATAGGAGTTGTTCTGACAGGGCGACACGGTAGACCACTAAATGGTGCCCTTGGACGAAATTAATAACGAGAAGGTATCTTATTGAAACTACGCCTATTTCATTTCACTTACCAACTGCTTTACCAATAGGTTAATATTGAGAAATAAAGAATAATCTTCTACTAGCATTATGTTATAATGAGTAATGTGATGTGGATCACGTAATTGATTGAGTTGTAGACTTTTTATCTTGTTTCTTGTCTGTCGTCAATTTTATTCGAGTATGATATTAATTTATATCTTCGTTAAGACGACCGTTGTTGTAATGATGATTATCTTCATAAATATGGTCAAAGAGAATTTTTATTTTTATTATATTTGGTGTAAACCGCGATTCAAATAAGCAGACATTAAAACTTCTTTGTATAGTTTTATTTTTTTGTGTAACTGTTCTTGATTAATCCGTTAACTCTGAGTTATAGAGGATAAATTTGCATTAATTAGGTACAGATCATTGCCCCAGGTAAATGTTTTACCTATTCGGGTTGTCCTTGAATTCAATCTCCTGAATGTAGTGTTGTTGGCAATTAGCCTAACATTTATTTCTAGTAACATGAAACAAGATCTAGAGATAGATTTGATGAAATCATGTTGTATATACGAGAGCTCATAGAGGCAGGATCGCCTTGAAATACTTTCGAACCATGTGAACTATGCGAAAACGTTTACCTAATAGAATCAACATTTAATTAATCCTTCGATGACAACAAACTTACCTATGAGTACAGGTGTCAGTCAGCCGGTGATCAGTTGATCACAAACACTGGCACTTTGTAAACTAATTTTTAAATTTTGAATTTAGAACAGGTGGTTGGATATTTGGATAGATAAAGTCCGCGACGGATGTGGTAATGTTTATTGTAGCGTCGGCCTGTGGCGGCGCGCGACGCTGCAGATCGACTGAGTGAGACTGGCGCGGAGTGGCTGCGCGCGCAACGCGACCCTCAGACCCTCGGTAGACGGCCTTCACGCACGGCTCAAGGGGTGACTTCCCATCACTACAATAAACAAACAGTTAAATGCTTTGTCATGTCGTTGCCCGAGGGTTTTTTTTTTTTGATCGGAATGTAAATTTGAATGATTCTGACCACATGAGATTTTCTTTGTGAATAATTTTAGAGTTATTTATATAATGTTAATTGACGAGACCAAAGCAGTAAATGAAAGTTGCAAACGAATTCAACGTTTATGACTTGCGGATGAATGGACTAAAATTATGCTGTGTAGTCAGGCAGAAGTAGGTACTTACTTACCTATTGCTAGAGAGATTCTTAGAAGTAATTTTAGCTGTAAGTATTTGTTTCAAACTGATCTTTAATTACCTGCTAATCTTTATTTACTACATGCATTGGGGTCTGTCTGTCTGTCTTCGGAAAAAATGTGAATATTTCGTTAGGAAGTAGGTAGGTATACCAATAACGGAATCCACTAGCTTGTCAAATACGGACGTGGGTTTATCAATATCTGCTCTGAGGCATAGGTACGCACTAATTCCTATGTTAATTGTTTTGCTGGACAAAATATTAATTAACGAGTATATGCTAGATAAATTCGCGTGGGTGTGCAATAGCCCGTAGATTCACATGGTTACTGTAAATGATTTCAACGTTGGAATATGTTTTCGACTCCTTTCTCTTTGTTGAGAATTATATTTTTGAGCAGAATACAAAGTATTTATATTATTTTTACTGTCCTAGTCTAGTCCTTTCTTCTTCCATATACAACATGTCTCGGAATTAACGCACAACCTCTTAAAGGGGTCATTCTTAGATTAAGAATGTCCAGATTCCGTCCGTATTCAATACAAAACGCAACGCGACGTTTATCGTGAAGCCATTTTTTATAATTGTGTGAGTGAGCACCACGCTCGCGAGTGTATTACTATTTACTATCGCATTTGCGTTTGTGTGCAACACGCGTGTAATACCAGCGCATAGAGATTAACCCTAAAAATGTGGAAATTTTTAAATATAATTGTAAAGGGGGATGGGGCCCGAGTGCGCGTCTCCTTTTTAAGGAAATTTCTCGCCGACTGGTCGACACTTCACATGACCAGAGGGCTCGTTCTTTGGTCAAAGAATTAGCATTGCTATTCAACGTGGCAATGCTGCCAGTCTTCTGGGCTGAAGCTGAAGAATGTTGTGAAAAGGCTAGGCAAATTGATTGACAATGCTATTATTTTAATGAAATGAAAATGCAGGACGAAATTATATATTTGCACACATAATGTAATGGTAGAATGTAAAGGGGCCGTTATAGTAGTTTTAAGATCTGCCTACAATACAATCTGGCAAATAAATGAATTTGAATTTGACTCTTTCACCGTGGTCCCAATCATGAGGTTCAATAATCCACTGTCTGCTTTGAATAACTATAAAAAAAATTTGGAGCGAAAGATTACACAGAATATAGGACCCACTCGTAGGTAAACCAATGGTGAAATTATGATGAGTCATTAATTTTCTCAGAGGATAAAAGTAACAAAAGACAGCCTCCAAAACGTCCAACCGATAATACTGTGGTAGACTATATAACATGTCCAGGAATTAACGCATAACCTGTTAAGGAGTCATGGTACTCATCATTATGAACAACTTTTACTATGTGACCAAACCTGAAATCGCGAAAAAAAATAAGCTGATCCCTACATTTTGACGAGTTATGCGAACATAAATATAGGGAACAGCTGATTTTGTTTTCGCGATTTCAGGTTTGGCCGGCTTTAACACCCTCGAAAACCATGAAACCGACACCTATGATGAAAAATTTGAAAATCTTCGCAGACGCCATCTTGGCTTTATATTTAACGTCACTATGGGCTTTAAACACATCGATCCCTTTACATTCTACCATTACATTATGTGTGCAAATATTTAATTTCGTGCTACACAATGCTATTATTTTAGGAGCTCGTGGCTAAGTAATAACAGCCGCACGGGTCGATCCATCAGGTTATGCTACGCTTGCCGGGGTTATCCTTGGATGGGTGACCATCTTTACATACCGAGACTCCTGCATGCCTCGGAAAGCACGTTAAGCCGTTGGTCCCGGCTGTAATTCGTAGATCTTTGACAGTCATTACGGGCCGTCAGAAGCCCGAAAGTCTGTCAACCAGTCTTATTAAGGAGTATTGTATTTACCCAGTTACTGGGCTGTGGAGGTCAGATAGGCAGTCGCTCCATGTGAAATACTGGTTTTCAGCTGCATCCGGTTAGACTGGAAGCCGACCCCAACATAGTTGGGAAAAGGCTAGGCAGATTGATTGACAATGCTATTATTTTAATTAAATAAAAAATGAAAAAGACAACGACGAGAGTCGACTTAGCTTTACCAATATTTTGCCGATCGATCGATAGTTCATACATTCACACGTCAAGAATGTGCACTAGTTGAATATCTTACCAGCTTCAACTTGCTAAGTATACCAACAACCTTTTTCGTACGGGACCGGTCTGCTCGTACCAAATGCAGTCGAAATTAAAACTTGATTGAAACCGTTGAAACGGATCTGAAGGCCAATTAAAAAACGTTCAAATTCAAGTCGCAATCTCATCTCAGCGACAATCAATGTCAAAAACTTGACAAAAATGTAGGGAAATTAGAGGTTTTTTTGACAGATTGAGCCAGATAAGAATGCGACTGTTCTTAAAAATACGAGAATTGCCCCCTTGGTTCAAAAGTAGGTACCTTCTATAGACTGTGAAAGAACATACAGTTGGGGGACCTTTTATGTAAAAGAATTTTAAGTTTTATTTGACGACCTTGAGACTAATTAATAACCTCGACCTCGATAAATCTATACTAATATTATTGTTTGTAAGTTTGTATGTATGTTGTATGGTAATCTCTGGAACTACCAGTCGGATATGAAAAATTCTTTTTGCATTCAATATAGCCCAATTCTTGAGGAAGATTATAGGTTACAACCTCACGTTATGAACCTTAGAAGCCGAGCAAAATGAAAAAAAGTCAGAAAGAACGCTAAGCGAAAACGAAATACTAGCGCGGGTTGGCGATGCGATGCCGATGTGACGGGACGGGTCGGGGGGACAAGAAATTTCACGCGGACGTAGTCGCGGGCAGAAGCCAGTCACTCATATAATGACAAGTTAACATACAGACAACATAACATAACATCACGCCTACGCCTATACAGGGTGTAAGGGACAGCCCTCCGCATACTGATGTGGTGAATTCAGTATATCATACTAAGATGACCGGTACATTAAATTATTTCAGGAACGTTATGGGAATCCAATAAACCTGATTTGTATTATTACCTCACACGCAATGTGTCGTTACACACGTAGCGAACGGCAGCGCAGCGAGCCTTCGGCCGCCGAGTATTTCAACATCCATTGCTGATTTTTTTTTTATTTTAGCTGTTTTATTTACATGAATGGAGTGCTGCGTACAGATAATGTAATTTTAAATTGAAATAAAGGAATAAGTAGTAACTGAAAATATGATTAAAAAAATGAAAATTTTCCTGAGAATATTTCCGGTGGAATATGATTCAAAATAAGGAGCTGAATGCACCCTGTTAGTTGGCGGAGGGCTGTCCCTTACACCCTGTATTCCACAAAGGTTAAGCAGGGGTGTACTTACAGTAGGTACAGCCACATTTCGCTAGTTATGTTTAAATCCCATGTTAGGGCGAGCCTGTTGCCATCAACGAAAAATCCAATTATACTTTGCCTGGCTTGGGAATCGAACCCAGGACCTCATGCTTAGCAGTAGCGCTTACTTGTACAAAAAAAAAGTATAAGTTTCGGAAATTATCGTCTATCTTCGGGAATAGAACCGCGCGATGATGAGATCAAATATAGAGCTATTACAACCAGGAAAGTAGTAGCTTATTTTGTATTACCATGATTAAAAAATTATAAATTAACAACTTTATGCAATTCCAAAAAGCTTATCAAAACTTTTAAGTGAAAGATGACCTGCGATCGAGGAAGGTAAACCGACAGAGAGAAAACTTCATACAATAGTGGAATGAGTCAAACTTGAAGTTTGTCTCTGTGGCGTGAAGATCGTGGCAGTTCGGAAACACGAATATTACCGAAGCGCATACATTTTCTGGTTTAACTGTATATATTTCTAGCCCAGTTAATTTCGAGTTATAAATAAAGCCATACAACTTACTTATCTATTAACTAGCTTCTGCCCGCGACTTCTTCCGCGTGAAATTTCTTGTTCCCCCGACCCACCCGTCCGTGCTATTACTTACTTCGTTTTCGCTTATTCTTTCTAACTTTTATTCTTTTTTCTCGGCACCTAAGGGGCCTAGCGAGATGTTAAATAGCCTATAGACTTCCTTAAGACTTGGACTATCAAATGCAAAAAGATTTTTTCAAATCTGACTGGTACTTTCAGAGACTAGCGCGTTCAAACAAAAAAACAAACAAAAAAACAAACCCTTCAGCTTTATTATTAGTACTACTCGTAGCATCCGCCCGCGACTTCGTCCGCGTGTTTCTTGTTCTCCCGACCCACCCCGTCGCATAGCATCGCAGGCGCCCGCGCAGTTACTTCGTTTTCGCTTAGCGCTCGATCTTACATTTTTTCTTTTTGCTCGGCTATTAAAGGTCCTAGCGTAATGTTACATACCTATATAGCCTTCCTCACGAATTGGGCTATAAAATGCAAAAAGAATTTTTCAAATCCGACTGGTAGTGACAGAGATTAGCGCGTTCAAACAGTCATTAAAAAATAAAATGTGTAGGCAACTAGACTAAGCGCATTTTTCTTACTTTAAGAATTTTTATACCCGTAGTAATTTCTAAACGAAAGGTCCGATTCGAATGATTTAAAAAGGAATTTACATGTACTTAATCAACCTTTATTTCAATCAAGTTAAAACAAAATATACAATGTAACACTACACTAAAATATAAATTATTATGTACAAGTATATAAAGAAAAGAGAAATAAAATTAAATAAAAGGGAGAGCTCATTGGACATCAAAAAATTCGTCCGCAACGCTGTCAGTGGGAAAAGTGCCCAAAAGGCTGACAGCATTGCCACGTTAGATGGCAATGCTTATTCTTTGACCTAAAAATAGGCCAGCCCTCTGGCCCACATTGATTATGAAACTATTTATTTGGATAAGGATTAATACCATCTTTATGAAAACACCTTCGCAAATAATGCATTATTTTATAACAAATTAGTGAGCCAACCTTAAAAGGTATACATGCCAGATAGATGCAGATGGTAGATATGCCATCGCGGACTTTCTTCCGTCATACATATTTTTTGCGTAACTTTAACCGTTTACGCGTTGACTGCCTCGTTGGCCTAGTGATCGCAAGCGCTACTGCTGAGCATGAGGTCCTGGGTTCGATTCCCAGGTCGGGCAAAGTGTTATTGGGTTTTTCTAACTGGAATTTCTCAGTAGCAGCCCGGAGTTTGGATTTGTGCCCGGTAGATGGCAATAGACTCGCCCCCTATTACATGGGACTTGAACATAACTGGCGAAATGTGGGTGTTACTGTAATAGGTTACACCTCTGCCTAACCCTTCGGGGAAACAAGGCGTGATGTTATGTATGTTTAACCGCTTACGCAGCGGCCGCAACGGAAGCTCTCAAAAGGAATAAAGGAGACAGAAACGATTACGTACAATCTTGGGCCTGAATGTAACGAGATGAAATTGATGTGAATTAATAGATTTAAACTTATCAGTCCCTCGCTGAAAATTCTGTTAGTTTTGACAATCTGAGAGCCGAGTTATTAGAGGTTTAGTAAAAGTAAGGCTATGTCACAATCTTTAACTATAAACTTATCCCTGAAGTGCAAAAGATATTCTTTAAACACTAATGTTTATTATATTTCATCTATGGGTCGTCGGCCTAGTGTATTGCAGTGACTAGTTACTATCCCTCAATTCACACAGCGATCCATAGTTTCAACAATATCCAATCCACAAGGCGGCGGTAAAATCCAAAATAACAATTCCAAGTCAGACGTGTGAGCGATCTTCGGTGTACAGTGTGAAAGCAAGGGTCGTACAAGGTAGGCAGGGTCAGAATCCATGAAAAACTGAAATAATCTGAAAAGCAATCAAAACGCATCGGAAAACACGAAACGAGTGAACAAGCAAGAGCAGTCGGCAACTGTCTACTGCACGTCTACTGTCAATGTTGAGCTGACTCACAGCTGTCATGCCAGAGACAGACTAAAAATATAAGACTGATTTTAATCGATATGATATCGATATTCATTATATTGGTTTTTTAGTAATCAATTGTTATTTAATTTATTAATATGGCACGTAAGTAAATGCACTATATTGTACATAAGTATATTTAGTGCATTTAATTACTGGAGTTAATTACCTAGTGCGAAGGTTTTCTTTTTGTAGTTTTGTAATCGATTATATAGAACTATATTTCTCTTAATTCTCCGCTTCCAGATTGAGAATTGAGCTGATTTTTGATATTCTAAGATAAAAAAATATGACTAATTTTTTAGACCATATTTACCCCTTCTTCCGTCTCCTTTCCCCCGCTTTTGCAACATGTTTCATTGATGCTCCGCAGCTCGTAGCGTGATGTGATATAGCCGATAGCCTTCCTCGATACGAGTAAATGGGCTATCCAACACTAAAATAATTTTTCAATTCGAACCAGCAAGCAGTTCCTGAGATTAGCGCGTTCAACCAAACAAACAAAGAAACAAACTCTTCAGCTTTATAATATTAGTATACCTATAGATATAAAGTCATCGTCCCTGACAACTACATCCGCTCCAAACCTATTTCGGAAACTTACGAAACATGCATACATATGCAATTCCATTATTAATATTTAGATATTAATTCTAATCGTTTAAATGCAAAGGTTGATTGAGCAATATTACGTGAAAGTCGTGCATATCCATTATAATGTTCGAATTTAAAATAATTATATTAATTAGGTACATATCTATTTTTCTTAGCATTAGTCCAAGACAACAGTAATTTAGGATAAAGAAAAACATCGTGTGAAAATCTGGACTTAATAATCTGATGTCGCAAACACGCATTAGGCTGCAGGCCGTTGCCAAAGAGTTTGAATAATGTGACACGAACTTTCAGCGCTTCCAGTATTTTTGTATTTTGTGTGGCGGTCCGGCGGCGAGATGGGCGAACGACATTGTTACCATCGCGGGTAGAACCTGGATGAGGCTGGCACCGGAGCGTGGGGATTGGCACATGAAATGATAGGCCTATGCTCAACAGTGGGTGAAGTCAGGCTGTGAATGATGATGATGATGATTTTGTGGTTACAGGATTTTGCAGTGGTTGGGAAAATGTTTTGAACTTTTACAACATTAAGTAGTTTTAGTTTATGCGAAACCCGAAACATGTGTCTGGTATTTTTATGTAAAGAGTCTATGTACTTTCAAAACTGTATCATGAAAAATCACAAAGTTATAAGCTTGTTTTGTTATCTGGTTGTCCGTACAAAAACATGCTCACCACGCGGCAACCCCGCGCCCCCCGCGCCTCCAGCGTCGTTTTGCGCTCATTGATAATAATTTGGCAGTAGGTACCTATAGAGTACTTAGTGTCGCTCGGGGGCCAACTTGTAACCTGTTTAAAATATTTTTGGGACAAAATATAACATGATGTAAAAATTATTGGAATCGATTCAGTTACTTATTCTGAACCAACTATATTCAGGTTACGCATATACTAAAAGCCTTCTGTAGGCCGTCCGAACTCAGAACGACCGTCAGGACTCAGAAGAAACGAGCGATCCGAATACTAAAGAAACTTGCCAGAAAAATATGTATATTTTGCGGGTTCTTTAACCGTACACATACACATCCCACACACACGCATGCCTCACGCTTTATTTCCTATGGTTAAATTACAAAATATCTCAGATGATCTAATAATAAAGACCGGGATTTTAGTTACTACAAATGTATGTATGTAGCTCTACAGGTACTTCGACTGGATTAAATGACGCAAGCGCGACCTCTACAGAGTGTGCAAGTGACCGCGGAATCCTATCGATGCGCTTACGCATGTTCGTAGCTGTGCTACGTTATTCACTGATGCGTTCGATTACACTTCCGGTTTTCCTCAAGTTTTTCCCCTAAATTGTGTATTCTACTTAAGCTTTGTTTGTTCTTTAATATTTGTTGTATTTTGAGTAAATAAATATATATGTCGCAGTAAGATGGTTGTAGCTGTCATATAGTTATATCCCTAGGAACCTAAGGATATAACATTATACCGTAATATCGTTATATGAAAGCGGTTAAGGTGAAAGCGCCAGGGTTGCCCGCGAAATTCAAATTTTGTTACGTTTTTTGCAATTTGCAGATCAGTATTAGGTTGTATGTTGATTGAAATATGATTCGCGACCGTAACAGATATGAGTTTACAGAATTATAATCATTAAAGTCATCAATACAACTCTCTAATACCAAGTAAGTCTATTGAATGACTTTTTTAATGAAATCTTAACATTTCAGGATTATACTAACTTAAGAAATTGTATTACTAATTCTAATATTATAATTCTATAAATACATATTTGTTACGGTCGCGTATCATACTTTGATCATCATACACCCAGACACTGAACTGCAAATCGCAAAAATCGTAAGAAAATTTGAATTTCGCGGGCTACCTTAGAGCTTCCCCATTAAGAAATGTCGGAGTGGCCAACCGGAAGTACCAGATCTTCTTGTGTTTCGTTTTAATAATTCTTGTTTTTACCGTAGGTAAATATTTATCACCTGTGTTTTAAAAAAATCGTAACTGTACCTACAGCATACTAAATTGGCAACAAATCTGTTGTTAACGGTAGGTTTACAGCTTCGGACAAAAAATTGCTTAAACCAAGCAGATACAAGCATAGTAGTTCTCTTGACTCGTTCATTAGTAAAAAGTTAAACACGGATACAACCAAAATTAAACAAAAACTATTCATTTACTAACGTACAAATAAATAAATATTAAACTTAGTTTTGTATGGTTAAATATTTAAATAAAAGGCGTAGCAAATGTTTTTAGGGTTCCGTATGCCGTTCCGGGTGAAGGGTGAAAATGTTACATGTACCTAGTAGGTAAGTAGGTACCTATGCTTTGCAAAGTTTACCATCATGATTATTCGTAAAAAAAGACATGCCTCTGCTACCAGATTAATATCAATAATAATCATCAATAATATTCATTGAGGGTTTTACTCAAGACATTAATTTACATACAGTTTATTACCAAGTCTACGGTACGTAGGTATACGTAACTATATGTATGGTACATACTATGAGATTTCTAGAGCTCTGTCAAATTAAATATTTCGAGCCCAATTCCTATAAAAGGTACTTATACCAACCGTTAAAGGTTAATGGTTACACACACATCTGTCGATCGTTACCAAGTTACCATAACGAGTCGTATCCAAAACAAATCACAGAAAAAAAACTTTGTGCGACACACAATGTCTATTGCAGCGCCACCTGTACTTTATAATACGAACTTCGCAACGTTATACCTGAGCGAATAACTCGCATCTACTAAGTTAGCTCTCTGGCAAGTTACGAGTAGTAGGTAGTACAAGCAACGCCTTACGTCCTTCAGCGGTTTACCAGTAGGGGGCGCCACCTTGATAATATCGATAAATAACTTGTGTCCATTATACTGGATGATTTTTTTTACCGTCTCGAAATTTTTACATGGTGTTCTAACCATGAATATGAACAACTTTCACTATGAGACCAACTCTGAAATCACGAAAAATAAATCTGCTGATTCATACAAAAGTTCAATACCTATTCGACCAAAATGTATGAAACAGCAGATTTTTTTTTTGTGATTTCAGAGTTGGTTCCATAGTGAAAGTTGTTCATATTCATGGTTAGAACACCCTGTAAAAATTTCGAGACGGTAAAAAAAATCATTCAGTAGGAGCTCGTGATTTTGTTACTAACAACCGCACGGCTCGATCGATTCGATATCGAGGTGAAGCTACGCTGTCATTCCCAGCTGTCATTCGTGGATCTTAGACAGTTATTAGGTGTAGTCAGTCAGAAGTCTGAAAGTCTGACCACCGGTCTTACCAAGAGAGTTTTACCCAAGTGTTGTGGCGTGGGGTCAGACAGGTAGTAACTCCATGTAATATACTGGTTTTGGGCGGCATCAGGTTACACTGGAAACATAGCTGCACTTGCTTCCTCTCAGTCGAAGATCCCGTTTTACATCTATTCAGCGGTCAGCATAGTGTCCTGACAATTTTATTTCGAATCTCTAAATAAATAATTGCTACCCGTAAGTACCTACTCACGACGTCAGTACAGTACATTATGTACACATCAGCACTCTGCCTAAATTATTGCATGCCAGTATTTTTCCATACCATCTTATCGGTTTCGACAGAAGTGGAGGTACAACACCTCTTCGGTATATATATTCTGCAAAGTTCACGTCTTCGAACCTCATTCAAGCCACCGCACGCAATTCATTACATAAGCAAAACATTTGTTTAGAAAATAATTCTCTGCGGATTTACACTTCGTTACTGTTCGAATTCTGAACTGTTGTTTAATGGCCGATTCTTATAATTTACGGACCGTTATAGGTTAAAATTAAGACTCTTGTATCTGTACCAATAATGAAGCAAAGTCCTCTTAACTTTGCATAGTAGACCCTCCCATATGGAAGTAGCTAACTATCACAGGTAAAATTAGTTTACGTATCTATTTATATGCCCAGTTTGTCAATAAAAAAATCTACCATTGAGAAGCAAAACGATTCATTTTTGTTTATAGGAACCGAGCATAAGGGACTTGGTCTGGATATAGGCGTCTCCGAAGTTACGCCACAACGTTGCCTTCCGCATCAGCACACGATGAAGACATTACCACCATTACTGCTGTAATCCCTTTCTCTCGGCCGACTCATTTTTAAATCATTAAAAACAGTTTATGAGCTTTCTGGCGCCATCTTAAAGTGAGAGGTCTGGGGTTGCCACCTTAATTTATGATGTAGACACACATCATCAAGGCTCCCACATACTGGGGCGACTTGTTGCGCGACACGATTCTGCGATATTATATCCGTAGAACCATTTCTATGAAACCGTGCGCGACGCTTCACACAGGAGCGACCTGTCGCGCCGCGACACAGATATATTGCGTCACGTGATGCGATAATATTGCGATATTATCGCGCCACGCGACACCGCGTTTTCGCGGCGATATCGGCGCGATATCGCGTAGCGACACCAGAGAGTATAAATGGCGGTGCAATCCTAGCTGAGCTCAGTATTAGACGATCTTCGTCACAGAACGAAGGCAGGTCTGTACGTGTTTGCTGAGCGACCCATCCTAGGTTCGATTCCCCGGTCCTAACCTAATGTAACTAGGGCATGCATTTATCCGCTGATTTTTACTATCCGGATAACGGATAATACATAACATCACGCCTGTAATCGCCAAAGGGTTAGGCAGAAGTGTAGGTAGGTATCTATATAGTACACCCGCATTTCCCTAGTGATACATATTATACATAGAGTTACAAAAAACAGTACTTACAATATTCTTACTTATATCTATGGTATTATATACATACTGAGCATAATTTTACTAAAGAAGAATTCATGGAGATACGGAATTAATATGATAAGTAAATTAAAAGTAAGTACCTAGGTTAGTTGTTTTCACTTAAACAAATATCAACTTTACGTGCGTGTAAATTAAGATGATTTCAAAATGATAAGTAGGTACCTACCATAGATATTATAAGTTATATTTCTATGGTACCTACCTACCTACTCATAAAACGACCGTAAAAACGTGTTGCAGCCGAAAATACATTTACATGTAGAAATTAAACTTATTTTTCACATGTATATTGGAAACTAAGAAGTCAGTAAAAAATAAAACTTAAGTACCTAAGACATAAGTAATTAATAAATCTGGATTTGTAAATAAGCACGTCGGAATTCGCCAGTTTCGTCGTTCGTGTCTGTGTGGTCAAGATTAGGTACCTATGTACTTAGGTTCGGTTTATCGAACCTAGGACCCCACGCTCAGCAAACACGCACAAACCTGCCTTCGTTCTGTGACGAAGATAGTCTAATACTGAGCTCAGCTAGAATTGCACCGCTATTTATACTCTCGTGTCGCGGCGTTATCGCGGCGATATCGCGCTAGTGTGAAAGGTGTTGCGTGGCGATAATATCGCAATACCGCCTCGCGATACGTCGCGCGACAAGTCGCGCCAGTGTGTCAGAGCCTTCATGCGAAATTCTCGGGCATTGGTACTTATATTAGTTTGAAACCATAAAGTCCCTCTCTAGGAACTAGGCCAGTAGGAAAAGAAAGTGGATAACGCAAATAAATGCAACATTCAAACATGAACTTAACTTGATTCCATCATTTGTGACATTAGTTGTAATCTACACACCCCACAGAGTTCTTATTCATGAGATTTTTCCTCAATGCCCCTTCTCCTTCTTAGCGTCTCGAATAAGAAAGTTGCGAAAATTCAAATATTAGCCCAAAATTCAGCCACTCAAACTTCGTTCGCTGACGCAGTCATAAGACCCTTAAGTGCACAGGTGACAGGACATGCGTCGCAAGATGGAAGGTGGGCCATTGTCTGCGAAAAGACGCCGCAAATACCCTTCTGATCCAAGTCGTCCATAAACCCCTTCTGTGGAGATTCTCTTTACTATGGCCGACTTGGGTTTGTAGTCTATTTAGGGATTTCCAAGTAGGCCACGGTAACGCGTGCCCAGGTGGAAGGCTCTCAGACGGCTTGATAAAGCTATCAGGGGGTTTAAGCAGCTCCTGCCAGATAACACGTCTTGCTGTAGAGGCGTTGCCGTTAGCTGGACCCACGCACTCGAGAAAACTTTTACGGATTTTAAGCCTCTGAGGCATTGAGACGTAATTACGCATTGCGTGGCGTCAGTCAGCTTGTAGCATTGCCCTCTCAATGCGGCTGGCTATGGTCCTACGAATTTCTGGAGGCGCAATGCCAGTCAGTGGATACAGCATTCGTACTGGGGTCGGTTTAAAGCAATCACTAATGATCCGGCAAGTCTCATTTAAAGCTGTATCCACTAGGTTGGTGTGGGCGGAGCGGTCCCATACTGGACAGCCATATTCACCTTAGGCTTGAACTTGGGGAGACGCCCCCCATCTGGTGGATGAGCCAGATATTTCTGGCATGTAGGTACATTTAGTTATACATTTGGGCAATTGTTTTTGTAAGTAAGCGACCGGTCTAAAGTAATACAGAGGTATTTCAGGTGAGTACTGCGGGTGATTGGAACCCCTTGCCATAAAATGTGTTTATGACCCGCTTGCCTGTTACGAAGGTGAAAGACGCACGATTGCGTTTTTGAGGGATTCGATTTCAAAGCGTTGTAAGAATGATAGTGGCTGAGTTCAGTAAGAGCTGTGGAAAGTTTGATCTCCTGAAAGTCAGTGGCTTGATTTGACAAGTTAATGCCTGGTCGTCCGCGTACAGAAAGCGGGTTGTATTTGGGGTCACCGGTTGGTCGTTGGTGTAGATGTTGAATAGTTCCCTGCCCCTGGAACGATGCAATTTATTTCAAATTAAATAAAAATCAAAAGTCATTTATTCAAATTAGGCTGGGAATCAACTATTTTTGAACGTCAAAATTATATAAGACAGTCCACCAAAACGCCCGCCCTTCACATGCTAGTGGTTTGGGTGGGAAGAAGAAGTGGCGCAACAAACTTCCCAACATTTGAATTACACGTTGTAATCATCACCTCCAGTCATTAATTTCAGTCAGGAAACTGATTTTATTTAGGACTGATTTCACCAATGAAACTGAACGCGATTAACCCATAAACCACGATTAAGAGCTGTTAATGTCATTATTCCAAAGAAAATAATGACACTGTCGCTGTTGAACGTAGTTTAGATGTGCTGATCGCGTTCAGTTTCATTGGTGAAATCCGCCCTTAATTAATAAACAATAAAACCCAAGTCACTTTGCAAGTTTGCGTATAGTAAAATTATCGATAAAAAAACTTACTCTTTTACAGTGAATTCGGTGAACAGGAAAACAATAACTTCCTTGCACGAAAGGAGTCGTAAGGACATGTCGTTAACACAGTTATTTTAATTCCGTTCTTAAACAGAATATAAACTTCTACGCAATCACAGCCTTACAGAAAAAGCTTGTTGTTGTATTGGAATTTAACCTTCCAGTACAGTTTGGGTTGTAGTTATTACCCACTCGCTTGCTTTCGATTGCAACAAAACCGTCGAACTTTGCTCATAAAATTAGACACTATAGGTACACTCGGCGCGGCCGCCCTCATTATAAGTTGATTTACAACCGATCCGAGTGGCCTAGCGTAATTTTGTCATCAGCTTATAGCAGTTCATTACTGGACATACATAGGCCTGTCCAATCACACAACATCTGACTCGATTTTCGGCTACTCTCATGCAACATTCAGCTGCTACCAGTCACCCTACGAAGATCGTCGCTCGGCCTAGCCTGAGGGCCTACCTACACTACTATACGTTGGCCGATTCACAGTATCTACACAACCAAGGGACCATAGAATCGTATTACTTAATTTTAACGTATTAGGGTGACGGGCAGCAGCATCTTTCGATATAAAATAACTCACCTACAGGGGCGAAGCGTTCATACAACCCGATTCCTATCGGCTTCCCTTCGGAACAACCACTTTTCTTAATGCCTACTATTGCCAAATAATATGGTACACCTGTGTGTGTAACAGTGTATCACACCACATTACATAATTATATTTAATACCAGTTTTTAATACATCATAAGATTAAAACCTACAGTTTTTTGTCTGAGTTTATGAGAACTGAACAATTTTTCCTTCGGCTTCCCTCTAATGATAATTGTAGCTGCGCCACTGCTCACCTATTGTAAAAACTGACCTGCATAAGTTTTATAGTATGTGTAAGCATCGACCATTGAAATAATATACAACTTTCTTAAACATTAGCATAATAGCATAATCAACCTTTAATGTTCCCACTGCTGGGACACAAGCCTCCTCTCTGTGAGAGGGAGTGGGCTGTAATCCACCACGCGGGCCCAGTGCGGGTTGGTAGATGTCACATGGCTTCGAATTTTTGGTTCTAGGACATGACGGTTCCCTGCGATGTTTTCCTTCACCATTTTGTGAGCAGTGGTGATGAAATAAATTACACAAAGTAAAGCGCTCGCCTGGGTTCGAACCCACGACCTACAACTCGGAAGTCGGGGACTACCACTGGACCACCACTGCTCTCCAAGCTCTTAAAAATTGAAGGCTACTTGATGTTAAAGACAAATTATGCTTAATAAATATCATATGTCCAAATTTATGTGTTTACAATTTAGATACGTAGTGGTGTATAAAACCCAAAGACCTTGAATGCGGGTCTAATCTGCACTACTTACTTTCAAAACTGCATTACTTAACAGCATTCTGTTACGACATGGAATACATTAAGAGTTTTAAACATTAGATCAGTATTAGGGTCCCATTTTTTACTGCCAAATTATTATTTGGATTTGGAGGATCCCCATGTTCTTAATCAACTCAGTCTATCGCAGTCCACTGCTGGCTTCGCGGTCTTCACTCAAGACTCATCTGTTCTACTGGTCATCGGTCCTTTCCACAGACATGGCCAGCCGACTGCCACTCTACAAGTTACGTTGGTGACTCCACATGGACATGAATGACATGGTATATTATGGTGTAGTACATAATAAATAGTATTTTATCTAACTATCTATCTATATTAAATACCAGCCTATAACTGTCCCACTGCAGGGCCACGGTCTCTTCTCATACAGAGAAGACACGAGCATTGATCACCACGCTTGCTCAAGGCGGATTGGCGATTTCCGACTTATATTAATATACGTCCAGATTTTCTCACGATGTTTTCCTTCACCGATGTAAGTGATGTCTAAGATAAAGTTAGAGAGTACATATGAATTGAAAAAAGTCACATTGGTACTCTACTTGCCCGGATTTGAACCGGCTTTAACCACAGGACATCACGTCTTACTCCTCATGTAATCATTCAAAAAATCGATTTGTAACCAAACCATAGTCTATGAAAACTATTTAATCATTATATTCATTTAAAGGTTCAGTGATCAGAGCCACGTCTGAAATCAAAAGAAGTGGGGGTATTATAGTCAACTGAATCACAATCGTCAACATTTTTTAAGGTAAACGAAACCATAACAAAATACCCACTCTTAGCACAGACAGACA
Source organism: Fissipunctia ypsillon (assembly GCA_947568875.1). Classification (NCBI taxonomy): domain Eukaryota; kingdom Metazoa; phylum Arthropoda; class Insecta; order Lepidoptera; family Noctuidae; genus Fissipunctia; species Fissipunctia ypsillon. The sequence goes on along the minus strand of OX387660.1, from coordinate 14,584,637 downwards.
AGCAATCCGACCTTTCGGAGACTACCTTATCTAAAGCACGAAATCTCAGAACCATGAATGTTCATGAGTAACAATATTTCTGCAAGATTTTCCTAAACGTTTGTTCTTTTCATAATGAAGTGTTGTACAATTGTTGATTTGCATAACACAGCGCAAACTGTGCCAAAATTAGTGTGTCCAACGTGTTTCGCCTATGGTAGTTTGTGGCAATACTTAGTGCGACCCCATTGTTTACAATTGTTGGAGTTTCAATAAAAAAAATACTGCAGTTCATTTTGCATGGTCCAAGGAGGTTTATTATTATGGACTGACTCAATGACAACTGACTGGTTCAATGATAATGTTAAAAAAAATTAAGTTAAATAAAAATATAGTTTTGCATTTAGCGAAGGCAGCAAATAACTTTGCTTATTGCTTTCCAGTTAATTCTTCCGGTCCTTCTTGGTCCGCAGAGCATCAGTTTTCATGCAAACTGTCAACTATTGTTTTTAGTTTGGACAGAAATTAAAATGATTAGATTAAGTAGAAATCGTAGAGCAGATCAAAAATAACATTTACAATGCATGTGCTCGAAAAGAGCGTATTCCAAGCAGCCAAATCGTGCAGAAAGTGCCACTTTTTCGCACTAGTGCTTTTTACTTTTCAGTTTTTTTTTTTTTAATATTTAACTCCGTGATTATACCGATGCAAAGAGTTATTATTATTTGAAAAAACATTTACAATTTAGTCAAGTAGGTACTGATTATTATCATTCATATAAAAGGTACCTACAATAAAACTAATACTTTATTAAACGCTTTATTAATTACTCTAGATTTAGATTAAAACACTAAATTAATTTTAAATATTCATTTAATTTGTTTGGCTGAACGTATATTTTGCTCGTGCCATTATGCGATACGACGTGGCAGCTATTTGCACATGCGCTGATGCACAGTAGTAGATTATGCTGAGCGCGAATTAGCCCGCCATTTGACTAATTTCTTGCTTAGTTCGGAGTGGATCTGTGTAAATGTTAATATTTTTTATTTCCTCGCACAATGCACAGTAAAACGTTGTATGATACACGTGCGTAAGATGATTTCCGACTCGTGCCGACATATACACTCGCTCGCTTCGCTCGCTCGTAAATAAAAATGCCACTCGCCGGAAATCACCTACCTTCCGCACTTGTAGCATAAATAACTATTATATTTTGTCATCCATCATATATTGGCCACCTTCATACTTAAAAAAAATCACTGACAACGCGCAGCCAAAACCGCTGGGTCTAGAAGTATGACATTTTGCACAAGAGTTCCTTTTATAACGCAGATGAGCACTAAGGAAGGATTTTTGAAGATTCATGCAATTCAAAGAAAAAATAAAGGGTTACCTACATACGGGATGAACGTTTGTATGGAAGTTCGTCATCTTTGTATATTATAGGACATCCCATCGGGCACACGGCTGGTCACGTAATAAAAACTAAATGATAACACAAACGTGTCAAACTGTGTCTAATGTCTGAACTCATTGCGCTGCGTAGGTACCTTGTGATCAACTTGACATCAAGCAAGATACAAGCCCGATAGTTTGAAGACATTATGCAGCGCGTGCGGCCTCAGGTAATGAGTATTTTGCTGCTCTAGAATACAAATAAGCTACTCTGTGGTGATATGGCTCTTTGCTGCTTCATACAAAATAGTAGGTATTTAAGTAAATAAATCCGATGAATTGGCCATTGACATAATTTTTAAGAGTTTACGATTTATGTTGTAGTATTTATTCGATACTAGCTGTGCCCCGCAACTCCGTTAGCGTGGAAGTCGTAAGATACACTATATACTAAAATAACAGCCACATTCCCTCTTCTCCAGAACCGCCGCGTTGCATCGCCCGCCTGCTCTATTACTTTGTTTTCACTTACCCACGGTTAACGTTCTTTCCGAAAGAAAGAAAAAGAAAAGAAAGAAAATACGTTTATTTGCGGTGAACATGACGGAAAGAAAGAACCCAAACACAAAAAAGAAACAAGTTGGGGGAAAATATGCGTCACATCCACGCAAAACGGCCAGCGCTCAGCATAATGCTGCGACCCTATGCGAGACAGAGCCCTAGCGCTGTTTTCTGACTTTTTTTTATTTTTGCTCGGCTTCTAAGTGTCGTAGCGAATAATGTTAAATAGCTTGTAACCATCCCCGAGAATTGGGCTACCAAATGCAAAAAGAATTTTTGAAATCCGACTCTTAGTTCCAGAGTTATTATTTTGTTCACAATTTCACGAATTTTAATTTTTTTGCGCGGAAACCTAATTATTTTTCTGAAATAAAACTAGCCTAAGTTACCGTCAAAATTGGTTCAGCTGTTTCGGAGATTAAACGGAACGAACAAACAGACAGACAAGACAGACCAACAGATAGACAAACATTTAAAAAAAATGTTTTTTGTTATAAGTACTATATACACTTTCATAAGCATTTAGTAAAAAGCTGTTATTTTGACATTTCAAACAGACACTTCGATTTTATTTATTTGTATAGATTGCATGTGATTTTAAAGTGTTATTCATCATTATCATTGTTTTGCCCTTGTCCTAATTTATTTGGGGTCGGCGCACTGTATACGATTTGACTAATCTAGGGAGACAATAGGTATTTAAATGACATGTTTAAAACTACGTTTTTTTAATCTTGTTACGTTGTCGAATACATCTTTTAACTGATAACACAAGGCAAATAATCCCTTTTCACGCAATACTGGTTTTAACAATGGGCGAAGTTACTTGAACCTATTCAGGTAGTCGCCCGACCACTCAGTGTGACCGTTAACGCTAACGTGTATACATGTTCTTTGGTGTATTGAGTGCTTGTAAGTGTTTTTTTGTGATGGAGTCATCAAATAGAGGTAATTATCCATATATTAAGTTCTTAAAATAAACCAAATTGTATGCTTTCGAACTGTTACACCCACTGAAAAAACACATCAATAAAAATGTATTATTATTTTAAATTAAGTTTTTATTTGGAGATCTACTATGTAGTCAAATGTAGTCAAGCTGTGATAGTAGTCTTAAAAAATTCTCTGTGTTATATACTTTGATGCTATAATAATTGTTTTTTGCGATTTTTTGCGATTATATTTTTTTTTGTTTTTTCTTTGTAGATGCCAGAATGCAGCGAAAATCTATATTTGATTTTTGGCGTTCTATTCCGCCCAAAGATCGATTAAATAAAGTAATCAACTTTGTGAAAATGAGCTTTGGTGATTTGGTTGTTACCGAAGAACACGATGAGCAGTTAAAAGCATTTTTGAAAAAAAAATGCGAGAAAATTCGTGTGAAATGGGATCGCAAGCAAAGACGATTAGATTTATTTTTAAAAGACTATGAACAGTGGCTCAACGAAGATTTAACTTTCGCCATGGTTGTGGTATCGGAAAATGTTTCGATGCCAAGTACTAGTGGTGGCAGGCCGCAGAAAAGTTTTGTGGAAAGTTAAAAAAAAACGAAGAAGAGGAAAGTTCAGCACTTATTGTATGACTACAGTAAAGATGAACTGACTTTCGCCGCGCAATTAAGTGTCAGAGCTAGTGGCAAACGTGATGCTGCTACATTGATTGAAGAATTATCTACAGCCTCGCCAAAACGAGCCACCACATATAAGAAAGCTCGAAGAATTATTAATACTGGAAAAGAACAAAGACCTTATACTCCTGAAGAAGCTTTGGCGTTTTTCATATCAAATAATTTCACTGTCCAGACATACAAAAATGTTCAACAAGAAGCCAAAGAAAGGGGATTCAATGTATACCCTTGCTATGATCACGTGGCACAGGTTAAAAAGCAGTGCTATCCTCCTGTTGAAAATATAACAGTAACCGAAATATCGGCTGAAGTAAAACTGGATTCTCTTTTGTACCATACTGCATTGAGAATATGTAAAAATATTCTTGGAGAAAGATTAGATACAAGTGTGTTGAATTACACTTTGATATACAAATGGGGATGCGATGGGTCTTCGGGTCATAGCTTATACAAGCAACCATTTGAAGATACCGATAGCTCAGACGAATATATGTTTATCATATCTTTAGTTCCAATAAGACTTGTAAACAATGCAGAGAAGGTCATATGGGAAAATCCTCGGCCATCATCACCAAGATTCTGTAGAGTTATCAAATTCATATATAAGAAAGAATGCGAAGCATTGATCAAAGAAGAATGCCAAGGCATTGAAAATCAAATACGGATGTTAATGCCAACTCTACTGGAAGTCAGAGGTGTAACCATCTCGATCACGCACAAGATGATTCTTTCAATGATTGACGGTAAAGTTTGTAACGTTTTAGCTGAAAATAAATCGACCCAAAGATGTTTTATCTGCAAGGCGACATCAAAGGAAATGAATTCGGCATCAATGGTTAGAGAGCCTAATGAGAATATGTACCAATTTGGAATCTCTAGTTTACATGCGTATATTCGTACAATGGAATGTCTTTTAAATATTAGTTATCGCATGAACATTTGTGAGTGGCAAGTCAGAGGAAACCAAAATAAAGAGACATTCAAAAAAACTAAAGAAGAAATAAAAATAAAGTTTAAAGAAATTGGTCTAATAATCGACAAAGTTAAACCAGGATTTGGTACAAGCAATGACGGAAATACCGCACGAGCATTTTTTTATAATTATGCCACAACAGCGCGGATTACTGGTCTCAATGAAAACCTTATTCATCGTTTTTGGACAATTCTTGCAGCTCTTCAGGCTATGAAATCGATACAGAAAAATTTCAAGACTACTGTGTGGCGACCAGGATCTGTATTTAAGTTTATACCCATGGTATAACATGCCGGCAACAGTGCATAAAATTTTGGTACATGGAGCAAATATAATAAAAAATTCGGTGATACCGATAGGACAAATGTCCGAAGAGGCTTCCGAGGCCAAAAATAAAGAAATCAGAAAAGCCAGATTGGGGCATACATTGAAGACATCAAGACACAGAACTAATTATGATTTAATTAAACATTTGTTAACATCTTCAGATCCTTATATAACATTATTAAGAAAACTTCCTCGAAAACAAATATCGAAGCGAGGCATAGATATAAGAATCTTATTAAAAGATTTAAAAAAAATATGTTAAACGTTCAGTTTTGCCTTTTATTTACTACAACATTCTTAAGTATAGGTACAATGAATGTAATATATAATATAATATTTAGGTTCCCGAGTTTTGTCCCCCTAGATTAGTCAAATCGTATACTGTGCGGCGTAACACTCCGAAAGCACGTTAAGCCGTTGGTCCCGGCTGTCATTCGTGGATCTTTGACAGTCGTTACAGGTCAGCAGAAGCCCGAAAGTCTGATCACCAGTATTATCCAATAACTGGGTTGTGGAGGTCAGATAGGCAGTCGCGCCATGTAAAATACTGGTATTCAGCTGCATCCGGTTAGACTGGAAGCCGACCTCAACATAGTTGGGAAAAGGCTAAGCTGATGACTAGACCGTTATTATTTCTGACAATACGTGGCGTGCCTTAAGTTTTGTCGTTTGAAGAAAAAAAAACAACTAGAACCTTATAGTACTTTTTATTGTTTTTAAAGTGTTCACCGCGTAGTTTAATACACTTTTCCATTCGCTCGAACCAGTTATTAAAATATTTATACCACTCCAAAGTAGGGGTGTCCAATATGGCTTATTTGAAAGCGTCTACTGCTTCTTCACCGGACTGGAACCTTTGACCACGAAGTTTTCTTAATTTTAGGAAATGTAAAGAAATCGTTAGGACTTGGGCCAGGACCTTATGGAGGATGGTCAAGAATTTCTAAGTTTTCCTGCTTCAAATACTCAATCGTTTGACGAGCGCTGTGTGAGTTTGCGTTGTCATGGTATAGGACAATGCGTCGCTTTGGGTTAGATTTCCGAAGTTCGGCGATGACTTGTGGTAAACAAACTGGTATACCACTCTGCATTAACCGTTCTACGATCTTTAAGTGCATTCGTCGCAACATGACCGGTTTTCGCCACGAACGTAGCCACCATCTTCTTTGAAGTGCTTCGAGAGCGAATAACTTTAGTCGGCTTGGGTTCGTCTTGGAAGACCAAGATTGTGGATTGTTGTTTGGAATCAGGATCGTAAGCATAGATCCAAGATTCGTCACCACTGATGATGTCGTAGACGTAATTTGATTCTCCTCGGTTGAACCTTTGAAGAGTTTTCTTACACCAACTGACGCGGGCCGCCTTATGATCGTCAGAAAGCAAATGCGGAATCCAACGGGAAACTAGCTTTCTCACACCAAGCGCCTCACGCAAGATCTTTTAAATGGTTGTCCCTGAGATGCCTAATAACACCTCTATCTCCCGATATGTCACATGACGATCTTTGAGGATTAGTTGTCTCACAGCAACAATGTTATCTTCAGTAAAGGTGGATTTTGGACGTCCTTCACGAGATTTGTCACTAAGACTGGTATGTCCACGCTGGAATTCTAAATACCAGCGTTCGATAGTCCGCAGACATGGAGATTCGTCATGGAACACAGATGTTAGCTCTTCGAAACACTGAAGCCGTGTTAGGCCTCTTCGGAAGTTATAGAAAATTATTACACGGACGGACATTTTCTTTAGTGAAATTCATTTTCGTGCGTAACCTGACAGATTCAAAACAACGCCGTGATTAAACAATTGTATTAATTCTAATTCCTTCAATTGTTTTGTTATTCTAAATTCCAACAACTTTGAATATTGTACAGTTCTAAATTCAAAATTGGCGGCAAATATGTAAACGACAGAACTTAAAAGGCATGCCTGGTATTACGACCATTTATTTTAAATTTTTTGCTTGTATTACTGTAATTAATCTTTAATTTCCATTGTTCAGCCAATCGTAAAGAGAGTGGCCGAAGATTGAACTCAGTGACGTGGCAAAAATAGGCCATCTTCATCATCTTCATTTCAGCCGAAATACACTTACTGCTTGACATAGGCCACCCCTAAAGATAGGCTATGTTCAGCAGTAATACGTAGACAGCTATAAGCTCATAATGAGTAAAATATAACGAGTTTACGGACATTATTTTGTATGAAATCGGCAACAAGATCAACCTCTTAATCTGTTGTCTCTTTGTACGATTGTGATTGTAGAGTCGGGGACATACGCTATTAGAATTATAGACGCACAGACACAATTTAATGGACAGTTTGGATCACCAGTTCTGTGTTTTAATCGACTTACGAGTTAGCAGTGTTTATAGTTTATCGAGAGTGAAACTTGACAAAAATTGTTTTTACGTGTTTCTGTGGTTTATTTGACACAAATGGAGAAGAACCGGGTAAGTGTTTGGCTTTTTGGTCGATGTTTTTTTTTTACTTTCTTGGCGAGTCGGTCTCGAAATTCCTGAAACTTTTCCAATAATTGCATTCTTGATTAGGTATATTAAATAACTCGTTTGTTTTAATTTTATCAGTTTTTGTTTTGGAGTCGTAAATTACTATTGATTCAAGAACATTTTAAATTATTTTTCCGAAGTTAGAAGTGTGCGACTGTTTTGTCATGTTTTCAAAAACCATAACACTTTTAATTAGATATTTTCTCAAGAAATGTGTCAACGTTTCCATTTAAATGTAACGTAGGTACAGTCGACTACAAAGAGATGTTGAAAGTTACAAAAAATATATCCTTTGATGGTGTTGTCACTGTTTTTTACAAATACTTGTAGACACGATGTATGACAGATTTATGTTTCAATTAAATGTGCCAAATCTATATATACAGCAAGAAAGACACTGTAGGTCTGACATTCTATTTTCAAATTTTAGAATAGTACGGAAATACTTGTTTTCTCCTTCATTTCGTGCATGTGCGTGACCCGATCTTAAAATTGATAATTTCATGAACATAACATAACATAACGCCTTGTTTCCCCGAAGGGTTGGGCAGAGATGTACCTATAGTACACCCACATTTCGCCAGTTATGTTTAAGTCCCATGTAATAGGGGTGACTGAAATATCATTAAACGTTGACGTTTAAACGATATGGTCAATTTTAGCTGGACATTTCATAAAATACAACCATTTCATGAAATGGTCGAGCACTTCATGAAATGATCAATTCTAAGATCTGGCCACGACACATGCATGACGTTATTGGCGTGTCGTTTGTTTATTGAAATTGACTACAAATTATTTTCGCCATTATATTTCCATTCTTTTACAACCTTCTCAAGCAAGAAACTATCGAATCATAAAACTCATTTATTTACACTTAAATTGTCATCTTGCTATTAATAACATAACTATATATAATATTCTTTCACTTATAACAATAGCTAGACCCAGACGACCCTATTACTCTCCTCCAGGAAAGCAATAGGGCTTCTAGTACAGTATACAAAAACAAAAAACCGACATTCCGACCCCGCCGCCGAGGTCCAGCGCGAAAACCCCGAATTAATAATTCCCCCCGTCCCTTGCTCGAAGAAGCGCCAGCCCGCGCCGAAGCTGAGCCTGTAGCTTTAAATTCCCCAGATAATAATAATTATCCAAGTTTGATCCAGCCTGTCCCAACTTGCTGTCCCCCCAGTGACGCCCTAAGCCGAGGTTCGTACCCCACAGGGGGTGCCCTTAGCGCGCAGTCACTTAGTATTGTAAGTAACACGCCCCTGGCTGGAGGCTTTGAGTTAGCTTAAGGCAGCCACAGGATTGACCGGTTAAATAGTCACGGCCACTCTTGGCCAACTACGAGATGCCATAGTTAGGAAAAAAAAAAAAAATATAACAATAGTAGATCTACTTCACATTTTGGCAAAAAAATATGAAACTTGTTCAATAATATTTTGTATACCCTCCATTAGCATTGATTACGTCTTGCAAACGAGTTCGCATAGAATTTGCAGCATTCTCCCAAAAGTTCAACCCATGATAATAATCCCATGAATCGTCGACATGTTGTGTTTTCATAAAGATAATGGATATGAGGAACTATTATTTACGGAGTATTTATATTTTCAAAGGAGATGTTTCAAAATGGGCCCATAATATGTACAATACCTCGAAAAATCGAGAAAAATCCGTGGAATTCGGGAAAAATACTGATAAATTGCATAAATGCATATTTCTCTTGTAATAATTTGATATTTATCAATTATTTTATCGACTTTCAATATGGCGTCTCGCCAATTTAGGTACTCTGTGGTTAAAAACCAATGACAGTAAACCATAGATCGACCATTGATCATAGATCGTGAACTGTCTACTGTCACTTCAGTCGCTTTCGTTGTCGATCGTGTTCTGATGTTCTGTTCTCTCGAGTTATTTATAACAACCTGGCTTTCGTTTATCGCTAAATTGTTTTTGTCTGAGTTAATATTTCGACTATTGAATGTTTGTATTTTGTACGTTTATGCAATAAGTAAAAATCTTGGCATATCGTAGGTCAACCGATGAGGTTGGTCGTTTGCTTAACTGGACTATACTTTATGTACAGATGCCAGTACATCAAGCTACTACAATCTGTCAGATTTCTTTAATAGATTTTCGACTTTACAATTAGATCTAAAATAATATTGCAAAAGACTAAAAGTACGACAATGTTATGATTCTCTTTGACAATGTAATATGACAGAAGTAAACATGTCAAACGTCAATAATCAATCAACATGACAACTTACCGCCATGATGGGTTTTTGTTGTGTGTTGCAATTTCATTTGTACATTCTTGTACTTTACTACCAAACAAAACCAATTAAAAGTAATTGGATGATTGGAAACTGTTTTAATTGTGTTTCCCCATTTTTTAGTAGGGTGTACCAATACATGGCCGGGGGCTCCATACATTTTGAAACATTTCCTTTATAAGTGTCATCATAGAACACAAAGAAGCTAATACCTATTAAACCCTCCAGAGTTTCCATTGGTTTTGACAGAATTTTTGAAATTTAAAATTGGAATGTCCGCTTGTATACATACATATCATTGTAACCAAAGACGAACACATTAATTCGTTTCGGGACGTACACATTACAGTGTCCATCTTGCTGAATACATAAAGGACAATGCCAGAGACTTTAAAGCTTTGACTCATCAAATAAATGTTGGTTTACAAGTATGCCAAATGTAGCATTCTATTGCTGCTTTATTAGTGACAACTAAAAACACGTTTAAATGTCTTTAGAATTTGCGGTTTCTGTTTAAATCTAAGAACAATTATTACATTTAGGTTAGGTACCTTAAGTTTAGGTTAATTGCAGTTATAATTGTAGAAATAATTAAACAACGCTGTCCTAGGATGTTTGGCTATGAAAGGAAGGAATGACATAACACCGACATCAACCTTAGTAATAGTTTTGAATTAGGACATAATTGTAGTAGTAGTACCTATATCGTAGTACGTAGTACCTACATACCTGTTGCAACTATTTCCATTTTACGAGAAGTGTTTGCAGTGCAGTTTGTAATGAAGACACAACATGTCTTTGCATCCTGTCGACGCACAAGTGCCAATTTAAGCACCTCAACATCGTTAACCAAGTCGAAAGCAATGGTCAGAATCCGTAGCAAATAGCACAAAGTCGGCGAGTAGGCGAGATCGAGTCCGTGTACAAAAACGAAAATCGTCGTGAAAATATAACAGTAGGTAATATGATCACAGAGCAATTAGGGAGCGTAAAAAACAAACAACAATGCAAACAGACCAGAGCAAATGTCAATGAATGACTTTTTGACATAGCATAGTTAACAGGCTTCTTCTGGGTAAGCTCGCTCAATCGTCGACTTTGTTTCTGTCATCTCTGACCTAGACTAGAGTCAAGAGCAAACCTATCTCAAATAAAAAAAAAGCTAGTATTAGCACGTCAATGACGTTTCATTACACCTAATCACCTACTAGGGCTCAAATGCAAAATAATGATGAGAATATAATAATATATATTATTAAAAAAACATTATTTTCATTACAATGTGTATTTAAACCAAATCCATATTAAAATCCATTCATAATACATTAATAGATGTTTTTTTTTTATGAAATAACTCGTTTTGTTCCACGTGTATACGTACTAAGTAACGCAGATAGTCGCGATATAAACAGGAAATGGACCTTGGGTTTTTAAATTCCTTTAATCATTAACTTTTTAGCCGCATCATTAAAAGAATAATAGTTAAGTAACCAAGGGTCCTATTTTCATGCCATAATTTTGATAAATTTACATTTCTTGTAAATTAATGTAAGGGTGGGGCAGGATCTGGCATTGTCATTTGGCACATTGAGTGGACACATATAATTGTCATATATCATATGTATAATTATTTGTAACGAAGTATGTACACTTCTTTCAATGGGTACATGTATTCGTAACTTAAGGGGGTATCCATCTCTTTGTAGTCGACTGTACACTAGGTACTGTAGAGGCTTTAATCGAGCCGAACACTGGTTTATTGAAATTTGGAATAAGTTTAAAATATGACATATAGTCAAATTGTTTTATATGGGGAAGGCAACTGCCAAAATGGCGCTGTCGTGGCTAATTCCCAACACAAGTCAATATAGGCGTGAGGTGGTTTTATTTAAAATGATGCCTTGTTGTGTTACTAAATACTCCGAAATTGGAGTTCACCATTTCCCGAGAGACCCTAAAATTAAAAAAATGATGGCTTAAATCTGTTTGTAGAGATGTTTTATAAATTAAACAGAGTAGAAACATTTTGAAGAGAGTGACTTTGAGGATATATTTATGGTTTTAAATTCTGACACTATCCATATCATTTACTTGATTTGAAATATTGAAATCACCGAAAATAACGAAATAGCGAAATAAAAGTAAACTCATGACTGAACGAAATGTGACACTTATTGTAGGCCGTGGGGACCTAGCTATGATCACGCTATCTACAATTAGCTTTGCCCGACCTTCCCCATTGAGTCAGTTCTGTGCTAGCTTTACCCTTGACAATGTAACGTGCTTTCATATAAGCCAATAAATACTGATAGCAGTGCTTCTGTGTACCTCATTTATATAACCAACAACACACTTCTAGTAGAGACCAAACAGACAATCTACGTACTGGTCTGCCCTAGTATCGTGACAGGTCACTACAGTACTTGTGATATTTAAAGAAAAAACCGCATCGTTTGTCAAAAGGGTAATTGATAACACTCTTAATTAGATAGTTTCTCAAGAAATGTCACAATGTTTTTTTCAATTTAAATGGATAACCATGATATTAAAAAAAATAACCGCATCATTTGGCAAAAGGTTAATTGCTATTGCTTCAGCAAACTAAAAATAAAATCCAAATCTGATTAACTGCAGATTTAATGTTGTGATTTAAAAAACAACTATGATTACCTACCTAAGGGCCATGTGCACCGAAACAAACTTAAACATTGATTCTGTAACCGGGTTGTTAATATTTAATCAATTGTTAAACAAGGAGCGGTTTTTTCCTGTTCACCATCATCTTTCGGCGTTCGGTTGCATAACCGAGACATAACCGAGCGTTTTTGAATGCAATGCAACACTACCAAATAAAATGTAAAGTTACAGCACGAAATCTCATACACGCTTACAACTTTTAAATATGGCCGGATAATAGCTTATGCCATAAAATGTGAAAGTTGCTGTTCATTGTTTCTTTCGCTTTACGAGAAACATGTTGCGTTGGAAGGTTTATTAGCGCGCTCTTTCTGGTCTGTCAATGTCATTCATTTTGATTCTCTCGTGAAGTTTCGTAGTATTATATTTATGTTATAATTGTAAACAAAAGTAATAAAACCTCAATGTTAACAGTAACTGGTTTATGGGAGATAGTGAATTATTCCTGAAAACAAATCAAAGAAATTAATTTACCTTTCTGGTATGTGAATAATAAAAAAGAGTCAGCGAGTAGTATTATAGGTACTTACTTATCAGTGTTAAATTCTAATAATCTTCAATTAATCCCAGAATATAAAGAGCACTGCGCTTGGATAAACAAAACCTGGTCTTGAATGAAATTTCGTCGTATTCTTCATAAAAGTTATGACGATTTTGAAAGATCCTAGGTCTTCTCGTCAACGTTTCTAACTCATCCAAATAATCTAACATATTGAGATTGTATTCACCATCCATTATAAAATTAAAAGCCATTATTTTTCACAAATATATAAGTACTTCGTTAGGAAAATCGAACAATATAACGTACAAAAGTTCTGTAAAACTATTGTAACCAACGTTTAAACAATGTCGTGATGCTCGGTTAAGATAATCATCCGGTTAACGTCAATAACCGATGTTTAGGTTGTGGTGAACAGGAAATATTGCTTAAACAACTGTTTTAATATTTAAACAGACGGTTTAGTGTTGGTGAACACCAGCCTTAAGTGTAGAGTGTCCCTTTTGTAGAGTTACATTGTCTTCCTCCACCAAGCAGTCTTCTACAGCTACTGTTCTTAAGAGCATCATCTGATGATCACGATATGCTGTAGTCTATTGCAGTCCAATGCTAGATTGTGCTAGACGCAGGCCTCTCTATCTGGACGTAACTTTGCTCGATTTTTGGCCAGTGTTAACCATCCATACCGCATCGAAACTGCCGAACGGCTGCTTAGTCCGCAGCTTAAAACTTTAGGTTAGCTAGACGACATGATCTATCGAGCTTACCTCAGCACCTGCGTATGACTCCGTAAAACTCATGGTGCAAGCATTATCGAAATATATATCTATTGATCCACGTTAATACGCTAGCGAGTTTAACACTAGCGAGTAACATAACATAACATCACGCCTTGTTTCCCCGAAGGGTTAGGCAGAGGTGTACCTATAGTACACCCACATTTCGCCAGTTATGTTTAAGTCCCATGTAATAGGAGGCGAGCCTATTGCCATCTACCGGACACAAATCCAGACTCCGGGCTGCTACTGAGAAAATGCAGAAAAACACAATCCAATAACACTTTGCCCGACCTGGGAATTGAACCCAGGACCTCATTCTCAGCAGTAGCGCTTGCGACCACTAGACCAACGAAGCAGTCCACTAGCGAGTATTTTTTTGATAACAAGGTAGACGTACTAAATATAAGCGTACTGCTCACTTATCGAATGTTTCAACGCTGCTCAGTAAATAGTAGTCAACAACACAAAACTGCATCCTAACTGCAATGCAGGTAGCCTGCATAGATAGCCCCGTACCAGCCACCTTAAGAAGTTTGTCGCTCCACAAACTTTTACCATCAAGCTTGCAACTAATATACTTTGGCTACTGTGAATTGAAGAGAGCTCCCTCCTCTTTCTAAACGGATTTAAATCATCAGTCTGAACATCTTGAAGGGCAAAGGATGTGATGATTAAACAAATGATTTATCAAAAGCAATTAGGTGTGGGTACTCGTTAAATAATATCCTGTAGTCAACTCTATCCGTTACATGATTTCTTACTTCCACATTTTATCTAAGTAGTGTGAAATCTTATAGTAGAGGTATCGCAAATTGATTGCCTAAAGCATAGGGTCCTGGGTTTATCCTAGTCGGGCAGGTAGGGTAGTTATTAAGTTTTAACATAATAAATAAGTACTCACTAAAATCCCGGAGTCGTGTCTGTTCCTAAAGGAACACAGATCACCCAGGATTTTTCGTGAATGAGGGATTCATTCAGAGCATCTCGAAGGAAGCCTTGACCGACAAACCTTACGCGTGTGTCGGTCATCGCTTTCTCTTTCACTTTAATTAAGACCATAAAATATCTCTCTACTATTCACACATCTCTCGATGTAGTGTCTAGAACTCCAGATCACTTGGAAATACCAAGTAATTTGGTAATTGGACAGCTAGAACTAATCAATGGTATGGGTTGACTCTTAAATAGATGGCCCGTCAATAACCTAGAAATACGGGTATGCACTTATTTCGACGTCACACGCGACTCGCGAGGTACGGGAAAAGCGGTGGATTTAGGTACCGTTATCGGAGAAAGCCGGAGAGTAGAGCAACCAGTCAGTGGCGCGGCGTCGCACGCGCATTACATGCACGCACCGCGGGAATATTGTGTTCATTTGTTTTGTAGTTCGATGTTGTAGGGGTTTTTTTAAAGGGTCAAGTGGATTCTCTGTTATAAATTGGTATGTATATATTTTTTTTTACTTTCCTACTATTGATGTTTATTTATTTATTATTACACACACACACACACGAAAAAATGTTATATGTGAAAATCATCCAATATTATCCATAATTATTTATGTACCTAGTATATACACACAAACAATTATGTTATTTGTGAAGATCATCCAATATTATTTATCTTATCTAATATTGTACATGCGAAAGTGAGTTTGTTTGTTACGCTTTCACGCTAAGACGGATTTGGATGAAATTTGGCACATGGGTAGACTATGACTTGGGTTAGGACTTAGGATACTTTTTATCACGATATTCCCACGGGATCGAGACTTATGCGGGTGAAACTGCGAGGCCCAGCTAGTCCATAATAAACTAAAGTCAATTTGAACGATATCCTCAATGTAGGTAGATACATTTGGTATATACCTACTTACCTAAAGGACAATTCCCGTAAATAAAAACGTTCAAAATCTAGTCGCAATCTCATCGCAACGACAATTAATTGCAAATATCCCGTACAATTTTTGACAGATTGAGACTGAGCTAAGAATGCGACCGGTCTTAAAAATACAGGAATTGCCCCTGATTTTTAAAAATCATTAGTAAGTGAAAAGATTACACCTGATCGAAATCAATGAGTCACATCGTCGGGATCATTATTATGGGAAATCTTACGGGGCAGAGGAGTGATGTTTCTCCGACTCATGGCAATCCAAGGAGCTAGTCACTACCCCTGTTTATGCCGCATATGATCTGCCCCTACATAGTTGCCAATATGATGGCCCCAGACAGTTACAGCACAAGTTAATAATAATAATAGTACTTAACGTAGATTTACCTGTATTTAGAGTAACTTAGTACAAGTGGTGGTATCAAAGCGGAAGACCTAGAAACAGGTGTTGTGGTGTAAGTTAGGTCCTTAATCCATTGGCCTACCCCGTCTACCTACTACGAAAATAACAGAAACGTAACCAGAAATATGATTCAAGGGAAACAGCATTCGGATTTCGAGGGTTTTCTTACCAAATGAAGCAAAATATTGGAAATACTAGTTCGTATAAAAGTGATATTTGTACGAAAATATTGGGTTTAACCTCGAAAACTTTCGCTGTTTTCGTTATGGTTCCCATGAAATATCACTACAGTGATCCTAAAGCTAACATACAAAAACTTTAGGTACCTAATTTCAAAGATCACAGGCTTTTTAGTATGACCTAGAGTAACTGATTAAATTATTTAGAGAGAGCAAGAGCCTAAATGGAAAAGATGCAGACCCTGTGCACCACAAGTTGTACCTACTTAATTAACATAAGCTCTCTACTTAACCGATATTTCAAGATATAAGCATAAATATACACAAACATACAGTCAGAAAGTCTGTAGCATGTCGCACACCAATGAAAATAAATACCTAAATACATTGTAGTATTAGCAAAACAACTTTCATATATCTACTTTCTCAACCTGACTTGTTTATTTTATGCAGATATACAAACGAGTATCAACTTTGTTTAGTTATTAGTACTTAAGGCGAATGCGACAGGAGTTGTTGATTCTAATGATTATAATTCTGTAAGTACATATTTGTTAGGTACGGTCGCGAATCATACTTTAATCAACATACACCCAGACACTGAGCTGCCAATTGCAAAAATCTTAAGAAAAATTTCGCGGGCTACCTTAGCGCTTCCCCTTAACATATTGCTACCTTCTAACTCATACAATTGTTCAGGGATAAGAAGTACTATGCATTATACATATGTGCCGAAAGAACCTGTGTACCCTACACAATAGTTGAGATAAGACAATATTTCACCCGTAACACAAGTTTAATCTTAGCTTGGGTGTCGGAGGTTTTAACTCTGTATAAACCTACAATTTATAGGATACATATGGAATGTATACTAAATGGTACATGTAAATTGTAAAACTGGAAATAAAGATTTTTATTATTATTATTTATTTTTTTATATTTCTCGGGACCCCAGGGTCCCGGACCTTTAGAAGGCATATGCAGGCATATGCATAGGCAGGGGCCGAAGCCAACTCGCAGAGGCCCGTTAGACGCTTTCAATGGAAATGAGGCACTTATTATTATATTATTATTATAATAATATTGTTTGATGGCACACGACTCTTTCATGGTGTAGGGACCCCATAAAAGACTGATACAAAAAGCAAACGTATATTTAAATGAGACATAATGTCATGACCGGAAATCTATGGTCATGACCTATAATCTTGTTATACATGTAGGTATACGTATATCTATGATGTCTATGGCTCTTACTCATATCGAGACAACTCCGTGCTTTGGAAAGCACGTTATGCCGTTGGTTCCAGTTGTCATTCGTAGATCTTCTGACTAGTTGTCCGACTTTTAGGCTTTTGACTCTTACCCGTCTTACCGAGGGGTATCGTTTTACCCAGTAACTGAGTTGTGCAGGTCAGATAGGCAGTCGCTCCATGTAAAATATTAGTATTCAGCTGCATCCGATTAGACTGGAAGCCAACCCCAACATAGTTGGGAAAAGGCTAGGCAGATTGATTGATCTATGGCTCTATCCAACTGACAAAGATTTAATTTAAACTTTAATTGCTAGCTAAACTACCCCCTTTTAGGCAACACTTAGCTACCTACCCACCCAGAGAACAAAACGGCACGATTTTATAAGAAAACAAAGTGACTTGTACAGTAACCACTACCTACGATTTTGTTGTACCTTTCTACATTAACAATAAGGCTACCTTCGAGTAACTAATAACTAACCTAGATCTTAACATTAATAAAACATGGTATCAAGTTGTTATTCTATCCGCGCAACTGACCACATCTCATTTGCTAAGATCCTTCACGGCCTATTTAACTTTATATTACTTCAACACAACACTTGAACACGATACAAAATAGGTAACCGAAAGAGTAAGAAATAAATACCTATATTATAGACTAGCTTTTGCCCGCGGCTTCGCACGCGTGTATGTTGGAATATATCAAATTAGTACCTACCCTACGTGTTAATCCAGGTTCTAAAACATCGGTATGCCAAATTTCCTCTAAATTCAATCAACCGTTTTTGCGCCAATCCGGAACATACATCCCGACAAACAATAAACGGACAAAAATTCTAAAAACTAGTGTGCGCAACAGACTCGTTCAATCACTTCTATTTAAATAATAATAAATAAATAAATAAATAAAAATTTTTATTCAAAAATTTACAAAATACGTAATAAATACAAAGTCCCAAATTATACAATGTGTCTGTACACAGTGTGACGAAAATTAAGGGTGAGGTACAGACCATCAAACTGAACAACTTTCTCCCGGGGACCAACATCGTAATCGCAAAAAAAATATCAGTCGTCTCATACATTTGTTCGAGTAGGTATTGAAGTTTTGTTTGGGATGACTGATTTTTTTTTCACGATTACGGTGTTGGTCCCCGGGAAAAAGTTGTTCAGTTTGATGGTCTTTACCTCCCCTTTATGTTTTACTATTCCGAAACCAGACACCCTGTATAATAAACATCTTACATTTCATGTGCCTGAACTAGGAAATCCTGTGTTTCAGGCGAAAAGAGCTGACATTGTTTAAAATAAATCAATCATAAAAACAATAAAACTGTCTAGTAGGAGGTAACACTATAACAAACAATACTTTTAAAGAAACTACGATAAACTAAATACTAACTACCTTAATACTACTTATTTTAGTACGACTAACAATTTCTCTGTATCTGCGTACGACATCTGTTGAAGGGCATTCTTAATTTTTTTTTTACAATTATTATAGCTCAGGGAATAGATGTCTGCGATTGAATTTAGTCTATATATATGCAATGCACAGTTCTGACTTCGTTACTATTTTTAACCGACTTCAAAAAAAGGAGGAGGTTATCAATTCGGTTGTATGGTTTTTTTTTAAATGTTTGTTACCGTAACTCCGTCATTTATAAACCGATTTTTAAAAATATTTTTTATTTGAAAGGATTGGACTTCCAGATTGGTCCCATTTTTATCCAAATCCAGTTCTGATGATAGGATCCATGAGGAATTGAGCGAAATCCTCAAATATTATTGGCAAACACATAGTGATTTTGGTATTTTCGTCAACAAATCAAGCATTTGCATTCAGAAAGTATGATTTGGTGAAGTGGAACTGACGAAGAAGACCACAGGTGGCTACAGGAACTCATCAATGATAAGTATTTCACGGGTGGCAATAAGATATCTCGATTAAGATAGTTAAACGACTATGACGAAGCAAATTTAAATAAATGCTTCTGATGAAAATGGTACCATTGAACTCAGAACAGTAATAAAACAATGTATGCTAGCCGTGTTGGGGCTTATTGGAAATGTCATGAGATGCACTCTGGCCATAAATTATTTTTAACCGACTTCAAAACAGGAAGAGGTTCTCAGTTCTTCGGAATCTTGTTTTTTATGGTTCCCCGATTACTCGAAGACGGCTGGACCGATTTGTAAAATTCTTTTTTTGTTTGAAAGGGTATACTTTCCAAATGGTCCCACTGTAATCAGGTCAGGATTTGATGATGGGATCCTAGAGAAATTGAGGGAACTCTTCAATATAGGCGCACCTATAGCGATTTTGGTATTTTTTTTATAGTAACTTGTGCATTTCCTCTCGGAAAGCCACATTTGGTGAAGTGGAACTGATGACGAAGACCACAGATGGTAAGATGGCCACTGGAACAACTCAATAATAAGTATTTCACGGGTTGCGATTCCATTACTTTAAAATTATTGCTAAGCCATAGAATCTCGTCACAATGCATATGGTGAAGTGGAGCTGTTGGTGAAGTACCAAGAGAACTCCTCAACAATTAACGTCCCTGCTTCGGGAAAAGCAATGTTTTGTAAAAGGTGATGAGCAGTTGTCATTTGGCTATTGTAACTCAGATAAATTACAAACAGACCCACTAAAAAGTGAACAATAAAAACAACCGACTTCCAAAAAAAACACTACAAAGTGAAAAATAACTTTAATTTCGGAAGTCAGTGGCAAAAACCTAAAATACAGATCCAAAGACACCGACTTCCGAAAAAGTATCAGTACCGAGTTTCGAGTTAATATGACAGCGCGTTA
This sequence comes from Fissipunctia ypsillon, assembly GCA_947568875.1. Lineage (NCBI taxonomy): Eukaryota > Metazoa > Arthropoda > Insecta > Lepidoptera > Noctuidae > Fissipunctia > Fissipunctia ypsillon. The sequence continues at coordinate 14,564,444 of OX387660.1, read as the reverse complement.
AAATTTTTCCTTACTGTTCCTTACTGTTCTTACGGTCCTAGTGTTCCTTACTTGTTTTAAAAAACTAAGAGTGACAATTTATATTACACCCCCACAGGGGTGGAATTTCGAAAAATCGTTTCGGATTTTACCATAACTGAAATCAAAGATTTCTTATACCAATTTTTGAGTTAATCAAGCCACACAGTAAAATCCTCCTCTTAAAAGTCTAATTACCCCTTCTCACCCCGTCAGGGGTAGTTTTGAAAAACCAATAGTAAGAAACTTTATTGCTTATTTAGGCTAATATTCGTGCCAAGTTTCAAGTTTATTAACCAAATGAATAAGATTTTTCATCTAAACTATATCACCGGTTTTCACCCCCACAGGGGAGGAATTTTAAAAAATCGTTTAGGTTATTTCCAAACCTTGACTCAAAGATTATTCATACCAATTTTCGAGTTAATCAAGCTACGCAGTAAATTTCTCCCCTGTAATATTGACAGCCCCTTTTCACCCCATCCGGGGAAGATTTTCGAAAAACCTTGATACAGGTTATTCTATATAAGTTATTATATATCTATATATATAAAAGGAGAAACTGACTGGCTGACTGACTGACTGACATATCAACGCACAGCCGAAACTACTGGGACTAGGAACGTGAAATTTTGCACACGGCTTCCTTTTATAATGTAGGGGAGCACTAAGAAGGGGTTTTTGGAAATTCGACCTTTAAGGGAGTGAAAAGGGGGTATTTCGTTTGTATGAAAAATCTTATTCCTTGAGTTAATAAACTTGAAACTTGGCCCAAATACTTATCTTAATAAATAATGAACTTTGTAATTTTTGGTTTTTCTAAACTACCCCCACGAGGGGGATTGGGGGTGTCAAAAAATGTATGGAAGAATTTAAACACGCAGCCCGATTAACTCGAAACTCAGTATTTATACTTAAGTCCAAAAATAAAGAATAACCTGTATCAAGGTTTTTCGAAAATCTTCCCCGGATGGGGTGAAAAGGGGCTGTCAATATTACAGGGGAGAAATTTACTGCGTAGCTTGATTAACTCGAAAATTGGTATGAATAATCTTTGAGTCAAGGTTTGGAAATATCCTAAACGATTTTTTAAAATTCCTCCCCTGTGGGGGTGAAAACCGGTGATATAGTTTAGATGAAAAATCTTATTCATTTGGTTAATAAACTTGAAACTTGGCACGAATATTAGCCTAAATAAGCAATAAAGTTTCTTACTATTGGTTTTTCAAAACTACCCCTGACGGGGGTGAGAAGGTTGTAATTAGACTTTTAAGAGGAGGATTTTACTGTGTGGCTTGATTAACTCAAAAATTGGTATAAGAAATCTTTGATTTCAGTTATGGTAAAATCCGAAACGATTTTTCGAAATTCCACCCCTGTGGGGGTGTAATATAAATTGTCATCTTAGTTTTTTAAAACAAGTAAGGAACACCCTAGTGTTCCTAATGCAAAATTAAATTTTTAAATTAAATTTTTCCTTACTGTTCCTTACTGTTCTTACGGTCCTAACCGTAAGAACAGTAAGGAACAGTAAGGAAAAATTTTAACGCGCTGTCATATTAACTCGAAACTCGGTACTGATACTTTTTCGGAAGTCGGTGTCTTTGGATCTGTATTTTAGGTTTTTGCCACTGACTTCCGAAATTAAAGTTATTTTTCACTTTGTAGTGTTTTTTTTGGAAGTCGGTTGTTTTTATTGTTCACTTTTTAGTGGGTCTGTTTGTAATTTATCTGAGTTACAATAGCCAAATGACAACTGCTCATCACCTTTTACAAAACATTGCTTTTCCCGAAGCAGGGACGTTAATTGTTGAGGAGTTCTCTTGGTACTTCACCAACAGCTCCACTTCACCATATGCATTGTGACGAGATTCTATGGCTTAGCAATAATTTTAAAGTAATGGAATCGCAACCCGTGAAATACTTATTATTGAGTTGTTCCAGTGGCCATCTTACCATCTGTGGTCTTCGTCATCAGTTCCACTTCACCAAATGTTGCTTTCCGAGAGGAAATGCACAAGTTACTATAAAAAAATACCAAAATCGCTATAGGTGCGCCTATATTGAAGAGTTCCCTCAATTTCTCTAGGATCCCATCATCAAATCCTGACCTGATTACAGTGGGACCATCTGGAAAGTATACCCTTTCAAACAAAAAAAGAATTTTCCAAATCGGTCCAGCCGTCTTCGAGTAATCGGGGAACCATAAAAAACAAGATTCCGAAGAACTGAGAACCTCCTCCTGTTTTGAAGTCGGTTAAAAATAATTTATGGCCAGAGTGCATCTCATGACATTTCCAATAAGCCCCAACACAGCTAGCATACATTGTTTTATTACTGTTCTGAGTTCAATGGTACCATTTTCATCAGAAGCAGTTATTTAAATTTGCTTCGTCATAGTCGTTTAACTATCTTAATCGAGATATCTTATCGCCACCCGTGAAATACTTATCATTGATGAGTTCCTGTAGCCACCTGTGGTCTTCTTCGTCAGTTCCACTTCACCAAATCATACTTTCTGAATGCAAATGCTTGATTTGTTGACGAAAATACCAAAATCACTATGTGTTTGTCAATAATATTTGAGGATTTCCCTCAATTCCTCATGGATCCTATCATCAGAACTGGATTTGGATAAAAATGGGACCAATCTGGAAGTCCAATCCTTTCAAATAAAAAATATTTTTAAAAATCGGTTTATAAATGACGGAGTTACGGTAACAAACATTTAAAAAAAAACCATACAACCGAATTGATAACCTCCTCCTTTTTTTTGAAGTCTGTTAAAAATAGTAACGAAGTCAGAACTGTGCATTGCATATATTTAAATAGAAGTGATTGAACGAGTCTGTTGCGCACACTATAGTTTTTAGAATTTTTGTCCGTTTGTTGTTTGTCGGGATGTATGTTCCGGATTGGCGCAAAAACGGTTGATTGAATTTAGAGGAAATTTGGCATACAGATGTTTTAGAACCTGGATTAACACGTAGGGTAGGTACTAATTTGATATATTCCAACATACACGCGTGCGAAGCCGCGGGCAAAAGCTAGTAGATATATGTATAATATAGGTGTATATTATAGGTACCTATATATTATAGTAAATATGTATGTATGTGTATTATAAGTTTATAACTTATTTATGTACAAATTGTTCCATTTCTAACAGAGCACCTGCCATCTAATCTCTTCACCACCCTTGGTTGACTGGTAGAGAATGCCTAAGGCATTAAGTCCGCCTTTGTACTTTTTTAAGTGTGAAAAGTTTAAATAAATAAATAAATAAATTCACACATTCCGTTGAAAATTCAAGATAATATCTATATCGCAGAACTTGTTTGAGTCGTTTGCCTACAATTTTAACATCATTACCTACCTAATTAAAAAAAAAGAAAGGTTTTTTGATTTTGTTTGAGATGATTCCCATTATGGCTTATCATGAAATGTTGTCTTGCAACCACTCATGCTATAAAGGCACCTACTTAGTAAATGTAGGAGAACAGGAGTAAGGTTTACTCGTACGAAATGGAGTATTGAGATTCCAATCCTAGGTTCCTAGTTCATTAGATAAACAACCCTTCGCAAGACCCTACGTCCTTCCGTATCTACCTAGGTCTCAAAATCCTACTCATAAACCGCTGAATAAAGGCTCCCGCAGACGCGACGCGACTCTAGTAGAACAATTTCTATGAAAATTTAATGGAAATTGTTCTACCAGAATCGCGTCGAACCGTCGCGTCGCGCCTGTCTGCAGGAGTCTATCCTACTAAACATAAGTACTCGAAGCTTCACTAACTCTTTACAATCAACGCGTAATTTTAATAACTTGATTTGTTGCTTTTACTTTCTTGACCTTTCGTAAGAATGACAGCAGTTCGTTGCCTCTGTCTATTAATAAATATGTATGGTGCAACAATGATAGCCTTGACGAATCTACAGTGATTCGTGCAATTAGCAGATCATCAAGTTTTACCGTATCCGTTGGGTTTTACATAATTGAAAGTAATATAGGTATACAATACAGTCATTAGGTATATAATTAGTGTGATTTAATATGTTAATATAGTGTTTAGTTTGGTGTAGGTGCCTACGTACAATATCACAAGGACTATGCAGATTGTCCCTCCAATTTCTTCAGCAAAATGTCTACGTATTTCCTTTCCCTGTGATAGAAATAAATTCATTAGTAGTACCTATTGTTATTTGCATCCAAAATAGTCATACATAATATTTGCTACAAGGGCCACTCTACTTTTATGTTATGCAACTTAGCTCGTGTCAGATAAATTACACAAACACCAACATCCAACAGTGCATGTTATTACAGACATCGCAGCTATAATAGCCCCCAGAGTGGAAGAAATAGAAACCGTCTGTGATTAGAGCGAGGTGCCTACAGACCGCAACTGCAGTAGTGTCCGTTCACCATAATCACTGTGAATTAGTTTTGCGAAACGCTAAAGAACTTCTGTGGTTGCGTGCGTTCTTGAGTTAGAATAATGGCGAGGAATGGAAGATGTAGTAAGTTCTGATGCAGAAACATAAGTTTAGTGAGTTCGTTGAATATTCATCTTCAAGGATTCTTAATAATGCAATACGTTCCAACTCAAGGCTACTGAATTAGTTGAGTAGGCATCGATGAGAAGAAAATACATCTTTTGCATGAATTGGTCCCATGTTGGATATTGCGGGGTAGACCGGGAAGAATATATAATTCCATTAGGGAAAAATTTGGACATCTATAAAGACGCTAGAAGGTAAAACTCTCCAGATAAGTAGTTGAAAGAAGGCCATTAGAAAGCTATTGACTCTATATTCAATAGCTAACTTACTTATGTGCCTAGATAGGTATGTATTTTCGGACCATACCTGTATGAAAAAGGTAACAAAAAGCTTAAAATCTTCCCCTTGACAAAGTTTGGGTGCAAAAAACAGGTTCGGGATTGGCTGCTTGGGCTTAGTTATGCTGAAACGGAAAATCTGTTATCATTCAACTATTAAAGTATAAATCATCACATACACCCATACATTTGGTTACCTTTTAGTCCTAAGCTTAACTAAGTTTACTGAAACAATATATTATTATCTGTTGAAAGAGACTGGATCCTGCGACACAGGGTATCCTAGTGCGAGATCCAGTGTCATATCTGAATATTGTAACCTTTGTTGTTTATGAATCAATAAACTTAAACTTTATAGTGGAGTGAACTTTATATTGGCTAGAACTCCACCAGAATAGTTGCTTGCTTAATTCATATTACAAAACGCGAGCAACCAACTATATCTTAGAATACTAATTTATTATTAGAATACCTAACAGGAAATATAAATAATGTACATGACACCCAATTAATTTTATATTCAAATATATTGCAGCACAATAGAAATCATCAGGGACCTTACTGTCCTTACTGCGATATCTTCGCATTGAATTTAAATGGCTTTAAATTGGCTCTGTAGACAATGACCGATATTGCACATGCCACCTACCTCGACAGTCGACTGCCAAACGTGCTGTTGTTCGTGGGTCGTAGAGTTAGAGGAACATCGAAGCAGTTCATCATCATTAGCAGCCATGTTCCACCCACTGCTAATAGTATAGCCTCCTCCCTTTTGTGCCATGCTTCCCTGGTCTGTGTGAGTCTCATCCAGGTCTTCCCGCGATCTTCGTGGGGAAAACTAGGTATATCATTGTACTGATATACCTAATAGTAATTATCCATCTACCCTACGTAACCTAATGACGAAAGCGAATTCCAGTAGGTATTTAATAAAATTATACCGTGGCAGACAGCACAACATCATAACATCACGCTCTGCCCAACCCTTCGGAGAAACAAGGTATGATGTTATGTTATACCGTGGCAGACAGCTGCCGAACTTCCTTTCCTAGATTTGGATGAAGGTTGGGTGAATGTTATTTGTACAGGTACTTATTGGATTTATCTGCTGGGCAATTCTCACTGGCAGGACTGGGTTTATCCCAGCTGATAAAAGCACTTATTTGATTTTCTAAATGAAGGAGTTCGGAGTACGGACACCGGAATTGTTTACGCCACCCCTTTTGTACATTTTGGAAGGTATTTTTTAGCTTCAGTGGGTAATACCGCTCAACCATTCCAAATGACGTCATATTTATCTCTTCTCAATCTTGTTACAGGAACTGACAATGTTGGAGGGAACGAAGATCAACTCTCCGTCACAAATGGCGAGCGTTTTCGACATCGCCAAGGACACAGTCTTATTCCTGGTGTTATCATGCTACTACATCCTGGAATCCCTATTCTGGACCTTAGTGCCTAATGCCATAAGGCCCATGAAAAGTCTTAGAGGAGACGTGGTGCTGGTGACCGGTGGAGGCGGCGGTGTTGGTCGCCAACTGGCCGTAAAGTTGGCCAGACTTGGAGCCAAGGTCGTGGTATGGGACATTAGCAAAGAAGGTTAGTAGTATGACCAATTTAGTTTCCTTTTAAGGTTTGACTGGTTTGGTAGGTCGCCGAACAACCTTAGACTCGTTTCGTGTTAGGTATAATGTGGTGATTGGGTTTTCGTTTACTGCCGCAATAAATTCATTTGGAATTATGTATAACTTTTATAGTATAGGAGGCTTTAGTTCATTGATTTGATAGGTAACATTATTTCCTTTGAAAATTAGGTAAGTAAGTATATCAGATATATGTAGGTACATTGTAACTAAGTTTTGACAAATTACAAAGGATTAGTATAAGCAATTTGAGGTAGGTATACTTACCTAAGTTAACGTAGGTATAATAATGCAACACCGCCGTTTTATCGTAAAGCTAAAGTCAAAATTTTTTGGTCACTTAATAATTGCTTTGTCGTGACAAACATAATAACTTGATGTTGTTCGTGTCCGGTGTCGCCAACACGTAAATAAATATTTATTCGATAGTTATTACCTACGTGAAATTAATTATGTTTTATTACCTTAGAGATGCTAGCGACGCTCAATTAATTACATAATGAACCATTATTATAAAATAATTACATCTTCGACAAGCTAAAGTACTTATATTTTTAAATGAAAGTGGAAATCATTTATGTAAGAATTAATAAATAATAGATACTCGTTTAGTTCCTGAACTTATACAAAATAATTATTTCAACTTATTTATCACAGGTTTGCAAAAGACGTGCGCAGCCGTTATCGACGAGGGCTACGAGATCACAAGCTACGTCGTAGACCTCGCAGATCGTAGCGCTGTCTACGCGGCAGCGGAAAAACTCAAGAAAGAGGTATAGCGCTACAAGGTCATTTAGGCGTGTGGCAAAAATTAGAACTAACGCCGCCATCTTGTTCTTTTTAATACATTTCAAGTTCATTTCACAAAACAATTGCAAAAATCCAACAGCGCCCCCTGTCAACATCATTCAAGTGCCTAAGATCCTTGCAGCAGTGTGTTGTTTTTAATTTTAGGAAAACGATTTTTTCACAATTTGCTTTAAAAATAATAGTTATTTTAAATGTATGACACGGGGCAAGGTTATTCTTTGCCCGTTTTAATTAAATTGATTTTTATACAAAATTATTCTACACATAAACATAAACATCACGCCTTGTTTCCCCAGAGGGTTGGGCAGAGGTGTAGGTACCTTAGTACACCCACATTTCGCCAGTTATGTTTAAGTCAGATGTAATAGGGGGGATCCCATTTAAAATCATTTTAATCTATGCCATATTAATTACAGATCGGCAAAGTGGACGTGTTGATCAACAACGCAGGCACGGTGTTTGGTGAGACACTGTTAAATCTGTCCGACTCAGCTATAGAAACCACTTACAAAGTCAACATTCTCTCACATTATTGGGTAAGTTACTTACTTCTAAACTTTACAAAAATTATGATCTAACTATAATTCGTCGATTTATTCCCAGTCATCCCCACCCCGTCGTCCCCACTGGGCACGAGTGGGAAAAAAAAGTTTCGTTCCTCCCCAGTGGTGACGATTGGAACTTTTTATTTCCACTCGTGCCCAGTGGGGACGACCGGGAATAACCCCCTTTTTTTCCCACTCGTGCCCAGTGGGGACGACGGGGCAGGGACGACCGGGAATAAACCCTTTTTTCCCACTCGTGTCCAGTGGGGATGACGGGATGGGACGACCGGGAATAAACCAATTCGTCGACATGATTGGCACGGTGGCTGAGAGATTGTCTGCTACGCTTACGGGTTCAGTTCAACTCTGTGGAGCAATTTTTTGTATGGCCTACAGATAGGTGTTCCGGGTTTGTGAGCACAATACAAGAAAAAATCCTAGTCTGGCATTTCCTTTTTTTTTAATGTGGCTGTTATCAAAATTCTGATAAAGTGTGTTAAATTGATGATCGAAAAACAAATAGGTATGACTACACAAGACTATTACTCGTAAAACAGCTTGCAAATCACTTACAAAGTAATCACGTGTTGGGTAACTTTTACGAGTGCACTATGATTGAACGATGTGAACGATGACTCAATGGGGCGCTTAGCTCTAGAGTGACACTTGAAGGTCACATTCACCTTAGTAGGTACTTTTTAGTGATCGTATATTGCTAGTTTTTTGTTGTCCCATCAAACAAAACCAGTTAACGACATTTAGGTAGTAGGTAGATACACAGCACCCTAATTGCACAACACAATTCCTAATCCATTGCTTCATAGGTTTGAACAATTCGCCTGCTCAACAACGTAAATAACGCAATGAACGCGTGGCTGAACTGTCAAAATTAACTGAGCGATCGTGCACCGCTCTAGTCATTTTCAAACCATAAAGCATCAATTTCAACATTTTATGAGACCCAGCCATGTGTAAAACTCAGAATAAGTCAAATAAAATTAAAGCCGGATAAAAAAACCCACTAAACTGAATTTTAGAATTTTCGCATATGTACCTAATGAATGCATTTCTATTATACGTTGCGCCGACTGGTTGTCAAAAGCCTTTCTCAAAATTAGAATCTAAAATTCATGTTCATTCAGTTCATGCTAAACTTTATCATTTTAATAAAATCTAAATTCTTTTACCTTCCAGACCGTGAAGGCCTTCCTCCCAGATATGATCAGCTCGGGCAAGGGCCACATAGTGACGGTGGGCTCAGTGGCTGGTCTGCTCGGTACCTACCGCTGCACCGACTACAGCGCCACCAAGTTCGCCACCGTCGGCTTCCATGAGAGCCTGTTTACTGAGTTAAGGGTATGTATTGCTTATCTATCTATATCTACCTACGTATATAAATATTGTAAAATAAAGTCGATTTTCGTGTCTGTTTGCGTGACCGCGTTGTTCTACTAAACTATATTGGTATATACAAACGGATTTTGGTGCGGTTTTAGAGAATTCATCCAAATTATATTAGCTAGCGAAGCTCTACAGACGTAATGAGTATATCGATATCTTAAAATTATAAAAAAGATGTTTTTTGAGGTCAACGACCGCAGGTAGGGTTGTTACTGAAATAACAGTTAAAAAATCATTCACATTCGAATTATTACGAGAGTACACTAGCTGCTGCCTGTGACTTCGTCTGCGTGTTTTTTTGATATTTTTTATACAAATATCCAGGATGAAAAGTAGCCCATGTCCTCGGGTCCCAGGCAACCTATCTGTCAAATAATCAAATTTCATAACGATCGGTTCAGTAGTTTAGGCGTGAAATGTAGCAAACAGACAGACATAGTTAGTTTCGCATTTATGTGTGACAGACAGACATAGTTGTGTACATGTAACAGACAGACATAGTTAGTTGCGGATTTGTGTCGAAACCAAATCTGCATAATGAAATATTACCTACATTATTAACAACCATAACCATTGGCCTTCTTTCGTCCTCCCAGGCTCACGGCCACCACACAATCCACGCCACTTTGGTCTGCCCCTACTACATCAACACGGGCATGTTCGACGGCGTCACCCCTCGCCTGATGCCTATGTTGGAGCCTGACTATGTGGCGGAGACAATGATCGACTCAATTAGGAAGAACGAGGTTAACTGCATCATGCCCGGATCTGTGAGATATCTTCTGCCTCTTAAGTGGTGAGTGAAAATTGGTCTTAATTTTTACCCTGAGTACCTATAGACTTCTTTCCAGCATAGGAAGACTAGTGCACCGAAGTTGAAGTTTTACTAGGCTCTGCAGGAATTGCTCAATGCATAATGTAGTAGCACTTTTAACAACGATCCCCAGTAAATTAAAACTTCACTGTGGTTGAAAATATCTAACTGGCACATAGACAAAATTTGTCTATGGATCTTAGGCCATACTATGAGGTGTTAAAGCCATCATTGTTCCAGTGTGAGAGAGAGACGGAGCTATACAAGACCGATAGCACCATCCCTTTTTTTGCAAACCTTGTCGTTTTATGATGTGCACGTGACATTCAATATATGGATGGCAAACCAACTAAATTTTAGAACTCTCGACTATACTTCAGAAAATAAAGACGGTTGCTTGACTTGCTTTGTTTTTCATAGCAACAAAAATAGAAGGATAGAAACTCATAAAGAAGAAAAATATCGATAATGGCTCAGTAAATGCAATAGACAGCGTTAAAATGCTCGAGTGTTAGTTAGGCCACATCGTCGTGAGTGGTGCATGTTGCAGTTTTCAGTTGTGCTACATGCATCTTGATGCATCTGCTCGTCTCGTGTTCAGAGTTTGAAGTGCACATTAATGTTGACTAATGTGCACATTAAACTCTGAACACGTAGGGTATCCTATTGCTAATAAATAGTTGGTTTACCTCAAGTGTGCGATTTCTTTGCTCTTTGAGAATAGGTACCTATATGTTTAGAAACTGCACTATAGTATATAGTGCTATAGTTGGACCGATACCGCTGTACCGCGCCTTAGGTGTCTGCGCGCCGAGACAGCGGGGGCAGTGCAGGCTGCTCATTCGTCAACGCTCACAGCGGCGTCCCGCCCCCGCGGTACAGCGGTATCGGTCAAACTAAATATAACAGGATTTTTTGTTGACAGGGAGGCACTGTTGGTAAACATTTGTTGTATTTAAAATACAAGACAGCGGTGTTAGTTCCGATTTCGATCACACGCCAAAAGATCCTTGTACAACTATTTAACTATAGTCATCAATAGTTTTATTTTTAACAATATTATATTGTCTTTCCAGCCTGCTCCCCGCGAAAATGTGCTGGGATCTGATGCACAGAGTCATGAAAGGACCACAGTCTATGATGGAGTTCAAGGGAAAACCCAAAGCTGTAGCCAGCTAGATTATTAGTTGTAAGAGTAGTTGCTCTATTTAGTTACTAAATAACGTTTACTATAAGTTTTTTTTTAAGTCGATCCTTTACCGATCGCATACTGTGTGGGATACAGATGATGATCAGAAATATCATCAATTTCGCCTTTATAAATTCGTATTGTTTGGATGTACGTAAGATCGCTGATTTGTGGATTTTAACGCATCCGATGAGACCAAACTAGCGCATGTTCGCCTGTTCAGTTTGGCCTCTTCAAATGTTGGTAGGCTTAAGTTCGAGATTAAATAGAAGAGTGAACATGTTTTCAGTAGCATTTTAAGACAAGGTCTTAGCAATAAACGAAAACTAAAAATATTATACATTTTTTTTATTTATTTTGTTTCTTAAAAAAATCCTGGAATTACGAATATCACAAACATAAATATATTGGTAGACTTATAATTACTATCACACACAATCAGAATAAGTCATAGAAGTAATCAAGGCCTTGCCCCAGCTCCCATATAGCCACCCCTGTGCCATATTCCTTGGCCAATTCGAGTCGCTTCTGTATTGAATATAAGGTGGGGTAGAATATCTTCTTTGTACCCTGCGAAGTTCTGAAAAGAAGGAGAGTAATATTTATAAAAACTACAGGGTGGTATAAAATGGTAGGTCACGCTAGGGCTTTGAAAAAATGACGTAATACATACTCTAAATCACTATAGGAAAAAATGCACTGTTACTAGTTATGATAAGCCTTTGCACTTTTGCAGTTATTAAAAACTGTTGATAACAGTAAGCCGACGTTCACAAGGACGTAAACATACCGCGGCGATTTTTTTTCGCGCACTGGATTTTCAACGCTCTGCTTAGCGCCGAGAGTTAAAAATCCAACAGTGTGTTTTTTCGACGCGCTGGGATGCACTCTGTTGGATTCTAAATGCTCGGCTCAACACCCAGAGTTCAAAATACAATGCGCGATAAAATCCCGCCAAGATATTTTTATGACCGTGCGAACGTCAGCCAACTTTATCAAGGAATTTGTTGTATGAAATGCTTATAATTTCGCTCATTTATTTGCTCTGTAAGGTTACGTAATATCTTCATTGTATGCGTACTCGTGTACGTTTACGTAAGCCTATGCCCTCAGGAATTCTATTTTTATTCTTATGCAATATATAAAATTAAAATAACTGATATACTAAACCTATATACACAAACCTAATAATATATTTATACATATCGGGTGTAAAAAGACAGTTAACGAAGCCGAAAGTTACATGTTCTTCCCATCATTGCGATATTTTTTTTTTGTTCTGGACCATACCTGGGAACCTTCTGGTTACGGAAATAATGAAGGTCAGAGTTCCAACTTTTTATTACTTACGTTTTTTTATGAAAGCTGTTTTAAATGTTATCTTTGCTTTCAAAACCGGCACGACCCCTTTAGTGTTGTATGCAACCGTCAGCGTTTTGGCGTTTTGCGCGTTACATTGCGTGTTACAAAAAAAGTGATTTTTCACACCAAAAAAGAAAGTCGTTTCCCAAAAATGATTTTTGCCCTATGATAGTTTGATGGGCAGTATGCGTAGTTAACGAGTATGTGATGTGTCTTTTTACACCCCGTATATATAATTATACGCCCAATTAAACACATTTAATAATTTGTAATAATACTAAATTGCTTGAATTGCTACTTAGCCCTCTTCCTCTCTCCTAACGTTGCTGTGCCCGATAGGGTCCATATTGATTGTTTACTTTGTTATACCATCTATGTAATACATATGGAATGCAATAAAGAATTGAGTATTGAATTTCCGGGCTCCTGCGGCAGGAATAAATGCGTATCTACTTTACGGTGATAATTACCTGATCTCGACATAATTCTCCGCCGTATTATTATTATACGACAAAGCTTGGTTGTTCTTAGCATTCTTCAGCAACTCTATGTACTCTGTCCCAACTATGGGGCCACCTCCATTAGCTGTGTATGAGTTACCATAGAAGTTCAGTCCAAGTAAGATCTTGGACCTCTTTGAGGGGTTCTCATCACTGTCTATGAGTTTTTCTACGCACAACCTTACCCAGTACAAGGGTGCATTAGGCCCTGAAACAGAAAATTTATTGATTAGATAAAAGTTAACTCACTGTATGCTGTAGCTCATTTTAATCGACGTATTAAGTCTTGCAATTTGCGTCATGCAGTTCCTTGGCAATACGCTAAATAGTAAGTGATGGGTTTCACAGTTGACAGATTATTTTGTACATCATTATTACCATTCTCTTTTTCTTATACCAATTTATTTGAGGTCCGTGCAACATGTCTTTTTCTTCCATACTTCTTCACTAAATTATTTTGTACAATAGTATGTACTAGCTGTGCCCCGCGACTTCGTTCGCGTGGAAGTCGTAAGATACACAATTTACTAAAATAACAGTCACATTTTAATAAAACTCCCTCGTCCCCTGACCCGCTACGTTGCATCGCCAGCCCGCGCTATTACTTCGTTTTCGCTTAAGTAAAGGTCGCAGCGTGATGTTAAATGGTTCTAGTTTTTTTTAAATACTTTATTCAAAATTATTCAAATATATATTATGCTTATAAAAACTTGCCTGGTTTCTGTGGGTTTGAGAAGTCATATGTCATGATTGACACTGCTTCTACATAAGGATAAATATCATTAAATGCTTGGATGAAGAACTCATCAGTAGGATACCCTCGGAAGGGTGGGTACACCAGAATTAGACTTAGATCATCATCACTCATCTCCAAACCTGAAAAGATTAAGATAATATAAATAAAAAAGCAGCTTCAGTGTAAGGTTAGATAAGTGCCGAAAGGCTACCTTCAAAAGAGTATTTATCAAAGCATAGTGTGATGCAAAAATTACTGAACCCATAATAAAAACTTAATTATAATAATATCAGGTGATTATCTTCCTGCATTTACTAGAATATTAACCCAAAAACATGTTTTATCTATGCTCAAACTTAAGACAACCATAAATAAAATTCTAGATTCCAACAAGGCAACTGAACACATGTTATTTTTTGATCTTTTAACAGAGACATCTATAAAGTGACTCCTTACCAAACTGCTGTATAAACTTGACAGACTTGTCGACATATTTCCCAATCTGTGAGAGGACTTCCAGTACTACTCCATCAAACATCCATTGCTTGCAGGCTTTCTTGATCTCGTCAATGAGAGCTTTCTGCTCAGTGTGGGATGTTGGCTCCATGAAGAACGCTTTCAGGTCTGACGGCTGCCAGTTCTCGAAGAGAATTCTTGGCAATACTGCAACGTGATGTAGTAATAATAACTATACTTACATCACACACAGAAATAATCTTAGGTAAGTAGTAAAGTAAGAAAAATTAGGCTTGAATTAATAAGTTTTTTTTGCATTGCCAGTGATAAGGATAAGACCTTGGTAAAATTTTATACTTATAATACTATCAGCAAATTTTATCAACAAAAAGTACTTGCAACTACTATTTTTAAATGGAATAATGAATGAAGTTGTGATAAAATATAGGGTGTAAGGGACAGCCCTCTGCAAACTAACAGGGTGCATTCAGCTCCTTATTTTTAATCATATTCCACTGAAAATATTCTCAGGATTATTTTTATCGTATTTTCAGTTACTATTCCTTTATCTCAATGTAAAATTACATTCTCTGGATGCAGCACTCCATTTATGTAAATAAAACAGCTAAAATCACAAAATCAGCAATGGATGTTGAAATACTCGGAGCGGCCGAAGGCTCGCTGTGCTGCCGTTCGTTATGCGTGTTTTGCCACGGTAACAGTACATGTGAGGTAATAAAAGAGATCAGATTTATAGGATTCCCACAACATTCCTGAAATAATTTCATGTACCGGTCATCTTAGTATGATATACTGAATTCACCCCATCAGTCTGCGGAGGGCTGTTCCTTACACCCTGTATATGGAGCATGTGAAAAAAACTATACAAACAAAACTTCACAAAGTTTTACATACATTTTAAATTGGTAGCAGAGCCTTTTGCCTTGACCGACTTCATCCAGGCATGGTCAACATCATGAAGCCCAGATATGATGTATATGTTGGGAGACTGACGCTTGATTTGAAGCCAAACCGGAGACACATAGTTGAACTTAGGAGCCCAAGTCTTTGCCACATCATAGCCTTTGTTGTTCCACTGTAAAATTAATATGAAATGTGTTACTTACTACAAAAGTTATTAAACTGGAAATACTAACTTTCTAGGGCAATACAATCATTAGAAAAATAATACAAACAGAGAATTTCAGTGAAATACTCACGGGCGTAACGTAACCCAAAACAGCGTTCTTGAAGTTGCGTGTTATTACGTCCTGGTGATAGGTAGCGTGGTACTTTATAATATCTTTCACTAAAGGCGTTTCATTCACGAGTTTACGATCCAACACATTGTTTTTCCTCGGACCCTCTTGTGGTTTCACCCCCTTCTGCCCCTTTTTATCGGAGGGCGGCGATAATGTCGCCAAACACACATTTAAAAGAAAAATTATCTGCAGCACTGTTTTAATACATTTCATTTTACCGTTATAAGTCACAAAACTAGTATTTTTCTCATACAATTCACTGCAAATTGTAATTCAAATCGACAACACAACATTCGCCGGGTGAACTAAGTTTATGAATTTATGAAATATAGAGATGTCAAAAATATCAATACTGTTGATATCGATTTTTACATTTGACGTTTATGACAGCTAAATTCAATAGTGCCTAATTTATCATATTGATTAGACACTAAAATATGAAATTACATAAATTGATGATCAAAGTCGGTAACCGACGAAATATTATCTTATTTAGTTCGTTTTACAAAACAAGTGCTTTATAAAGTTTTAGTGACAATTATATCGATATTTGAGTCGATGAAATAACCGTTTTAGGTTGTCCCTATTTATATTACAAACCACAGATAAACAAAATAGTATGTGGTTATAACCACAGATATACATGGTAAATGATTATTTTTATTTCTGTGTAGGTTTGTATGGACGGCAGCACATCAAGCTACTACAATCTATCAAATTTCTTTAATAGATTTTCAACTTTATCGCTAATGATTAGGTTCAAGGTTGATTGGGAAAATTTGATAGTTTCGGGTAGCTTGACCTGCTGACGTCTGTACATAGAAATACTTTTACACGTTAATTATAGTTTGATTAAGTTACACATCATTTGAAAATTTAAATAATAAATAAATATCTTGGGACAACTCACACACGGCCATCTGATCCCAAGTTAAGCAGAGCTTGTGTTATGGTAACCAGACAACTGATATACATACTTATATAATTTATAAATACATACATTATAGATAAATTACACCCACAAATTATTATTAGCCTCGTTTTCCCATACATCTGTACATAATTAACCTGGATTATGAAACTATTTATTTGGATTATACGAATGTCTATAACTTTCGATTCTACCCGTGTTTTGATTGACTACTTTGAACAAAAAACGGTTATTGTAAACCTTAATAATTAGCCACGCGGACTTTTTTGTGGGTAGGTAATGATGCGTACTTTAAACATGTAGTACATTATTTTATGTATCATCACTAGTTTTCGCAGCGCACGCCAAATAATGACTTTCATAGGCAAATTTTTTAGACCTTGGGTTACATTATAGCAATTTTCGTAGGGATCACTATTTTTTTGACAATAAAATGAAGCCTTTGTAATTTGCTGATAATATAGCTTTCTGTAAGTGTAAGAATTTTTAAAATCCGTTAGGTATTTTTCAGTTTATCCATTACAAGCAAATAAAAACAAACCAAAAACTTAATGGAACATGTTACATGTCGCATGTTCCATGTCACATGTCGCGAAACCGTAAGTTTTTCCCCTACCATAAAGCGCTCAACGCGCCCAAAGAAGTTTTCACTTCAAAAACAAAAAAAAAACAATGACCCACATAGTCCTCACATTCACAATAATTAAAATTATTTTAATATTTTACAAAGTAAGTACATAGGGTGTTCTGAAAGTCTTGAGATTTAACTTTATTTTTCACAGTTTTTCAAAATAATTGCCACCGCAATTAATACACTTCTGCATCCATATAAACCAATCACTAAAAATGTCTTTCCATTTCTGTTCAGAAATTTCCGCACATATATTGTCCCAGGCCGAATGTAAAGCTTCTTCGTCCCAAAATCTTTGCCCTTCCAATTTACTTTTCACGAAAGGAAACAGTCCAAAGTCACATGGCGCCAACTCTAGGCTGTAAGGCGGATGTTCAAGAAGTTTCAAGCCGGCATCTCGCAAAAATGGGGAAGGTAATTGTCAAAATGGCGCTGTCGTAGCTAGTTCCCGACTCAAGCCAATAATACAAGGCGTGAGGTGGTTTTATTTTATTTTTGTGAAAATGATGCGTTGTTGTGTTACAAAATACTCCGAAATTGGAGTCCACCATTTCCCGAGAGACCCTAAAATTAAAAGATGGTGGCTTAAAGCTATTCGTAGAGATGTTTTATAAATTAAACAGAGTAGAAACATTCTGAAGAAAGTGACTTTGAGGATATATTTATGGTTTTAAATTCTGACACTTTCCATATCATTTACTTTATTTAAAATATTGAAATCACCGAAAATAAGGAAATAGCGAAATAAAAGTAAACTCATGAATGAAAGAAATGTCAAATTTATTGTAGGCCGCGGGGACCTAGCTATGATCACGCCATCTACAATTAGCTTTGCCCGATCTTCTCCATTGGCATGTAACGTCAGCATGATGTGCCGGCGGAGCATTATCATGATGAAGATACCAGGTGCAGAGTTGTGACTTTGGACGAAGCTTCTTGAAGTCCTGAATAAGTTGAGGAAGGCAGACAGTAGTGTACCTTGCAGCGTTTACAGTCACGGAGAACTACTTGTTCAATAATTTCCCGAATACCGAAAAAAACCACGAACATTTTCTTTTTTATCGACTTAGATTTTTTTACTTCAGTCGGAGTTTCTTAGCCTTCTATCACCCATATTTTGTTTTGCTGCTTTGTGGACATCGTAATAATAAAGCCACGTTTCATCGCCCGTGACGATTGAAATGAGGTCTTTAGATTTTCCGTTTTCAAATTTTGCAATCATTTTTTTACACCAATTGTGAAAAAAAAAATCTGCTGTTCCCTACATTTATGTTCGTATGACTTGCCAAAATGTAGGGAACATCAGATTTTTTTCACGATTTCACGTTTGGTCCTATAGTAAAAGTTGTTCATAGTGATGAATACAATGACCCCTTAAGAGGTTGTGCGTTATTTAAGTTACACCTTGTATATAAATACTTTATAGGCACAAAGCTAAAAAAAGGTTAAAGGTTTAAAGGTTTATCATCAGCTCTATCCTCTATCGTGCAGTTCGCCATGCATTGCACAGAAAAACTACTTTATATGTATGTGCATTACTGTCTTTTGTGAGCTTCAGTGGTCGCCTAGGTTCTACAGGTGAAGAGTTTTCCATAAAAGATTTTTGTTGCAATAAAGTTTTAATTTATTTAACGGATTATTTTTAAAGAACGTTTTCTATGTGACGGCGAATCTTTCAAGTTGGCAACACAGCACAAACAACAGAAAGAATACAGGGGAATTCCCAACAAGTTTCGTCTTCTGTTCGAAACTTGTGGGGAATTCCCGTTTCAAACGAGTTGTCATGATTAAAATAGTACTGTCGATACTGCAAGAGTCAAATGTAAAAAATACTGTCTTATTTGATTAGCGTAGTAGGTACTTAGAATAGGCGAAATCGCATTGGAGGGAGAATAGAGAGCATTTTTGACTGTTATTTATTAATTATTACTACCACATGCTCTGAAGCAGTAATTGGTGCCGATTCTCTTGTCACAAATGCCTCTAAACTAGACTAAAAATCACCAAAATTTAGTTTATTCCTGTCAAACGACGATTTCCCATTCTGAAATTGACTAAAAGTGACACAACTTAGGTAACTATATTTTAAATAGACAGCACTAAGATGGTACTAAAATGAATATGAACAGTAGTTGTCCAAAAATAAAAGATTTGTGAAATAATAAAGTTGCAGTCAAGATTTCAAGAGTGCAACCTAATACATTTACCTTTGCATAACTTGACATACTTACAAATAAAACTAGAGCTATTAGTTTAGTGAAAATGGTAATTTTCTATTCTGAATTTGATGTTTTTCACCTAAAATTTAGATTTTCTAACAATTTTTAATCGCGATTATAAAGGTGTGGACTAAAATTAGTTGGCATAAACTAAAATTCACACCAACACCTTGAATTCAGGCGCAAAAACTGTACTGTAGCTTTTTTTCTTTTCTTTTGCTTATATCTCGAAAACGGTGTGTCCGACCCCCTTAGTAAGGCCGATAAACCCCTAAAACTCAACATTTAGATAATAATTTTTCATATTTTCCATATAAAAAGTGAAAAATTCCATATAAAACACGTCGAGGCTGGCCCCATGCGCACCTCCGGCTCTAAAAAAAAATCACAAAGTAGGGCAAACAAGTACCACGTGGAGTCGCGCGATTGTCATATTAGATTTTAGTTCTGTCAAAATTATTTTTGAATTTAGTGATATTTTTTTGCAGAATAGCTTTAAGATTCTCATAGGCAAAAGTAAGGAATTTTAGAGATAGTTTAGTTCAATGATGTTATAATAAAAACTGATGTCTCGTAAGCCTCAATGTTAAATGTAAAAAATTCAAAGTTTCTCTCATCTTTTTACTGGTTCTCTGTAGTTTTTCAAAAATTTATCGAGATCATTATCCTGTAGAGGTATGAGGAACATCCTCTATAGAAAAGGGAGTATCCTCCGACCAGACGGGTGTTGTGACTGGTGGGCAACTACCCGACGATTGATGTCGGGACGTTGTGTACAGGGTGTCCCAGAAAGGTGTGGTCAAAATTAAGGGTGGGGTACAGACCATCAAAACTGAACACTTTCTGCATGGGACCAACATCGTAATCGCGAAAAAATAATCGACGTCCCATACAAAACTTCAATGCCGACTCGACCCTAATGTACACACAATCCTATGAAAATCCACTAATATGCCAAATTTTAGAAAATTCTAAACGGTAACTCTCTGACCAACAGTACCTTACTACCTTAAAGTCGTGTTGCAACCAATTTTTTTTTTTTGTTTATTTACATTGCGAAGGTGGGAGAATTTTTAGCTAGTTCAATACGAGGTTTGCTGGTCAGGGTCCGAGTGCCCCCTGAGCTTGGGGGCCCCGGTGCACAGCACCGTCTAACCCATAGATATAATAATATTTCTATGGTCTAGCCCTTCGGTAGCTGGTAAGGCGACAGAATTGGTAATTTAAAAGATGATATTTCTGGTTTCGATATTGATAAAATCAAAATTGAAACCAGAATCCATACACTGAACAATACAGACGATAATTTCGCGCCATACTTCACGTAAATAATGCCACACCTTCCGCGTTCGTGCGTAACCGCCGCGCACTCGAGCTTGCATACTGGCATACACTGAGATTTCGAAGCTCGTCAGCGTATTGTACGAATAGTACCTACATAGGTACGTATGTACATATAAACATATATGTATGTATGTATATATGTAGTTATAAACAAATTCCAAGAATAAAAGAGAAATCCATACATTTCCAGGCCACCTCAAAATGGTTGACAAGTATTCCAATAATACAGCACGCCTAGGTAATTCAAGTGCCGAGTTACTGATCGGTTGCCAACTCGATGTTTACAATCGCAAGATGGCTGACCCTTGTTGAAACTGCGCCACGCCCGTTTCACTAAGTTTCTCATACATATTTATAGGTAAATGCCAAGAACCTGCTTATGCTATAATGCTACCATAACTTCCCGAAAGTGTCGTGCCTAATAACTATGAAGCAAGAATTGTAGGTACGATATTGCAAGGAGCAGCTTCAATGTGACTCATATTGCCAGCATTTCAGCAGGCGGTCCCATGGTGTAATGGTTAGCACTTTGGACTCTGAATCCAACGATCCGAGTTCAAATCTCGGTGGGACCTGTTCTTCTTTTTAGATGTCTTGGGTACGTTATTTTGTTGGGTCTATCCTAGCAGCTAGCTAATTGTGAGAGTGGGAGTGGACTGTATGCAAGATTAACAGCCTCATGAATTATTAATCTTATTACAATTTAACGTGTGGTATTTAGACGATGGGACTCTAGAAGGTGATGCAGACACCGTTTTGAAAGACCTACAACTTCTCAAACAGGAATTTAGATCTATTGGCTTGGACCTTAACCCCTCAAAATGTGAAATCTATCTTCCTGACATTACTGACAGACAATTGACCCTAGATAAATTTAATGCAATAGCCCCACAAATTAAAATTTTAGAAAAAAGTTCACTGCACCTCCTAGGTTCCCCAATTTTAGAAGACAGCTTTTCTCCTTTCATCGACGAAAAAATCAAAAACTTCAACGACATTTCGGACAGACTCTCCAAAATTAATTTACATTCGGCATTCACCCTGATTAGATACTGTTGTTTTGGCCCAAATTTTATATATTTTCTACGTTCTTCCCCTTTATGGAAGCAGCCACATCTGTTGGACAAAATTGACCAAATTATTCGCAGCACAGTAACATCTATTTTAAATGTGGCCTTGGACGACCGAGCGTGGCTTCAAGCCACACTACCCATCCGTTTTGGCGGCCTCGGCGTCCGCAAAATTACCAGTATTAGCTTACCGGCGTTCCTGTCCTCTGTCCACAGCACTGAAAAGTTGACCGGGAAAATTTTAGCTCCCTCCCTGGTTGACTCTGAAGTGCCGTGCTTGAGTGATGCGGTGAACGCCTGGATAGCGGCTTGCCCGGATACAGATCGGTCCGTGAACCCATCTTCCCAGAGACAGTGGGATGAGCCGCTTTGCAGGTTGGTACGGAATAATCTTATCAATACGTCCACCAATACTGCTGAGCGTGCCCGCCTGCTGGCTGTGGGTGAATAGGAGTCGGGCCTCTGGCTTCAAGCACTACCGTCACCCAACATAGGCACTTTGCTGGGTGACTCCACCTTCCGGCTCGCTACTTGTCTGCGTCTGGGCGCTCCTTGTGGGGCTCCACACCGCTGCCAGTGCGGTGAAGCCGTCGACTGCCTCGGACATCATGGCCTGTCTTGTAGCAAGAGCGCAGGCCGGATAGCACGGCACGCTAGCATTAATGACATTATCCGTCGTGCTCTTGTCACCGCCGGGGTGCCAGCTGTTTTAGAACCCAACGGCTTGGCACGCGACGATGGCAAGAGACCAGACGGAATGACCATAATGCCTTGGAAGTTAGGCAGGCCTTTGGTGTGGGATGCAACATGTGTCGACACCCTTGCGCCATCCCATCTTCTTAGTACGGCGGGCTGTGCTGGGGCGGCTGCTGCAGGTGCAGAAAACCTCAAACGGCGAAAATATTCCGAACTTTTTAGGAGTTATATGTTCGAGCCGTTTGGGGTTGAAACACTAGGGCCATGGGGTCCGAGTGCCCACTTGGTTTTCCGAGACATCGCCAAGCGGTTGGTCGACTCTTCACGTGACCAAAGGGCTGGCCTATTCTTTGGCCAAAGAATTAGCATCGCCATACAACGTGGCAATGCTGCCAGCCTTTTGGGCACATTTTCTGTTGACAGCGATGCGGACGAATTTTTTGATGCCCTATGATTATATTTTTTTTTTTTACATTTGTACATATTATAATTATTATTTTAAGTCTGTTAGCTTATTTATTATGTAAATATTATGTTTCGAAATAAAAATGTATATTCCAAAAAAAAAAAAAATTACAATATTGCATAAGAAGTTAATATGAGGTAGGCGTGTGCTTTACTATCAGTAGATTATTGAATAAAGATCTTTAATCAAGACAATTTCTAGGTGTACCTAAACTGGGTCTTGCAAGAACTAAGCACATGCGCTCATATTGACTCCAGAGTTCGATTTTCGAACGCACATTCGCATTATCTTCATACCGTTTCCCTAGCAGGGTAATCAGAGAGACACATTTCAAAAACTCATCATATCATACAGCCGATAAAACAAAAGCTCATCAAACATGCAAAACACACGACGACGGATACAAAAAACGTCGTTTTATTTTCCTTTCTTTTCGTGCAACACCCGGCTCTGCGTCTACAAAGTAAAAGAAAGTAATGCCCGCGTCTGTCGATGTATGAGTTGTTGATAACTCAGTGTTTCTGCAGACACCGAGCTCACAACATGGCTCGTCAAATACAGCTTTCACAATTACTCATAACTTTCGTAATAACTTACTTATTCTTAGGTAAAGTGACCACTTTCCTGCACGTTGTGTTTCTTTAAATAATTGCGCGTTTGTATCTTCTCTAGATCTTTTGTGTTAACTATATAGTTTTTCGTTTATAATATTTTTTCAGGGGTGCACAGTAAGCTTAGGAGCAAAAGAAGCTTAACGGATGTGAAGTGTCTCGAAAATGGAAGGTTTTACAGGTACGTACCTACCCTCATTTTTTGTCATTATATTGAACCTTCAAACCTTCAATGTCTGGCTTTGACACCTACCTACCTAGGTCAAGTCGAAATTAGTTTTTTCTCACAGAATATTAGTTTTAATAATTTTAATCTGAGGGTCACTTATTTACGTGGGAATAAATAGATAATGTTATCGGTGATCTATGAGTAGGTAAGTATAATAGGTACCTACTATGGTCTTCACGGGCTGGTGTAGCTGTGAAAGGCCATGTTCATATTCATGACCCAATTCTAAACCATAGAATAGACCTGAAATAGCATCTCGCATCATCAGCAATCAAATATATTGTGTGTTACATTATTTCACCAAAGGGTAGACTAAACAAACTACACTTTTACTTATTCAAAGATCTTCACCACTTTTTGCAAGTAGCATTTGCAATTAAAAAGACAAAAGTGTTCCCACGAAAGTCGACAAACGGAGATTTTACTAACATGATATTCTAATCACAATAGCAGCTATACTCATACTCAGCCATCCATCACAGACGAGTGACATAACTACTGAATGATGAAAAAACCTTACCTGTGGCAGACGGAGAAGGTAGGCTTAGGTTCGTTCTATCTGAGCATGAGTAATGTTCCGTCCCGTCTTCACTCTTTGTCTATGGAACATGGAACCCTAAAAAAGAACACTCCTGTCCCGAGTAATAGGAGGCTTGGCCTTTCATCATTTTATGAGTTAGAGGTTGGTAGGCACTGCTCCGGCAGTATAGATCAATATAAACTTACTTTCTATTACCAACAGGAACCTTGACCGGTTCGATTCCATTATGCTGGTCTCCTCTAGCAATTTCAGCCGACTGCTTTTTGGTCGTACTAACCCGTCAATCTCTTGAAGCAGGCTTCCAGCAATAACTTCTATCGTACCTATAGAGTTTTGGTCCCTGTTTTCCACCACGTATCACTGCATTACCAACCTAACAGGACTTAGATAACTGTCGTACTAATCATATTGACCTAAGCTTGTTCTCTGCTGAAACGCCATCCAGGAACTGCTCAAAGGTCACGATCTTTAGCTACAAGATCTACTTACTGAAATTGGCCAAAACATGACGATTATAGAATTATCGTCAAGTTATGTATGTCACTTTAACATCGCACAGTGTTTTATGAAGACCATTTTTCGGACATGGCTTTTTTATATAAAAAACAGATAGTTTAAGTTATTCAAATGCAACATTTCGTATCCCCATTTCTCTAGCACTTTTAGTTTTTGAGATAAAAAAATTTGAAAATCGTCTTTTTTTCAACCGGGTATTTAGAAAAAAAATCACTTCTCTGAAACTAAATATGATACGCAATTATGACCTTAGAAACATCGACGGCCTTTTCTTAGCTGCATATTTTGCAGTAAAAATAAACCTCGTAACTTTTTTAGATTCAGACTTCTACGAGGTTTTTCGTTTTTAGTTTTTATTTTTTTTCTCGATAATTCCACCGTATTTGGAAAAGTTATTTATACTGAAATTATGCCCTTTATCTTCCCTACATCCCACAAAAATGACACATCCTAATTGCGTGGAATCTAGAAACCACAACATTTTTAAGTTTGATCCGTATATTACGTCGTTAGGGTTGTCACGCTATTATTATATTCGTTTATATCCGGACCTGACGTTATCTATATATATAAAAGGAGAAATTTATTGACTAACGTACTAACGCATAGCCGAAACTACAGAGCCTTGGAACATGAAATTTTGCACTTGGTTTCGTTTTTAACCGACTTCCAAAAGAAGAAGGTTTGGCTGAATATATATTTTTAATTTTTTATGTATGTTCATCGATTTCTCGGTCAATTGTGAACCGATTTTGAAAATTATTTTTTCGTTTGAAAGGTTATGCTTCCGAATTGGTCCCATAAAAATATTGTTATGATCTGATAATGAACTTCAAAGATATGGAAAGAAAATCCTTATAGGATTGCAGCACAACTGTCGTAACAAGTAAAATTGTTTTGTTTAAACGTGTAATCGATGACTGACTCGAACTGATCTTATGATGAAGCCGGAAGGTAGGTACCGGAACTCTGTAATAAATCAATGTAACCTAACCGTGTTTGGAATTAACAGAATTGTCATGAGATGCACTCTGGCTATAAGGTACCATCGAGCTAATCTGATGATGGAAAGTAGGCACAAAAACTCAGTACTAAAACAATGTATCCTAGTCGTGGCTTATTAGACTATGACAAGTCTTTAAGGTTTTAATAATTAAATTATACAGGTACCTTACTACAAAACTTGCACACTATAAGTTTGACTGAGGGTTACTTTTTATTAGCTATTTAAATTTGTAGCACCTATTTGCTACATGATAGCTAAAATATATGATCAAAATAATAATAACATAAGCTGGGAGTACCTCCAAGCGGTGAAGGCGGTAACAGTTTTTACTGGCTAAAACTCCCAAAAGTATTTATATACTTCTTCTGCTTCTCTCTCACTTGTTGCTGAATATTTCTTTTTCTAGCATCCATCAGGTCCTTTTTTGCAGATTTTTGCGTTAATAACCAATACGTCTAATAATAATAAAAACCCGTACGCTAATTACAACTAAATAAAATATGGCGTCCAAAAAATCGCTTTCGACTGGTAATATGCCCAACACACTGTTTAATTTTTTGAAAATCGTCTTTTTTTCAACCGGTACTTAGAAAAAAAAAATCATTTCTCTGAAACTAAATATGATACTATATTTGTTTTATTTTATAGTTAAGTATTTTTAAATATAAATTATTCACGTTCTTATAAACTAATAAATAAATACGTCTAATTAAATAAAAATTAAGTCATCAATATTCAGATTCGAAAGTGACAACCCTAGCAAAAACAGTTAATTTGGAATAACTTCTGGAATTCCACGCAATTAGGATGTGTCATTTTTGTGGGATGTAGGGAAGATAAAGGGCATAATTTTAGTATAAATAACTTTTCCAAATACGGTGGAATTATAGAGAAAAAAAATAAAAACTAAAAACGAAAAACCTCGTATAAGTCTGAATCTAACAAAGTTCCGAGGTTTATTTTTACTGTAAAATATGCAGCTTAAAAAAGGCCGTCGATGTTTCTAAAGTCATAATTGCGTATCATATTTAGTTTCAGAGAAATGATTTTTTTTCTAAATACCCGGTTGAAAAAAAGACGATTTTCAAAAAATTAAATCTCTAAAACTAAAAGTGCTAGAGAAATGGGGATGCGAAATGTTGCATTTGAATAACTTAAACTATCTGTTTTTTATATAAAAAAGCCATGTCCGAAAAATGGTCTTCATAAAACACTGTGCATCGTTATGTCATGTCATAGATAATAGGAACATAATTTTTCTGTAACTGCTCACTTTGTGTCAATTAATTTCATCTTAAATCAATAATTACTATTATAACAACACACTATGATGATCGCTAGATACATAAGTGTGTCAAGATTTGTTACATAAACTAACAAAATTCGCATAAGGTAGTATAATTATTTAAATGTCGACATCGAAATATAATTATTCTACGGTGCCAGTGCCAATAACATTTGGGCATGGCTTTAGCTTTAGTATAGGTAATCATCTTTTTGTGTTGTTTAAGCGCCTGTCCCATCGCTGACGAGGAAACGTACAATTGATGTAGGAGATGTAGGTCCCATATTGTCAGTAAAAGAGATACGTATATTAATAGTTGATCGCTGACTGTTCACACTGCCAGCGAGAACTCTCTCTCCACTAGTTAGTCGCAGCGGCAAGAGCTATAAAAAAAAAATACTCGGTCAGCGACGCTCGCTTGGCGAGCAGAACACTCGCTGAGAGACTCGCTTGGTACATGCCTAGGTACATACGCATACCAACAAGTGACTGGGCAGCCATTCTTTTGGTCACACTTGCGCACTCGCTCACACTCGCTACCCGTTGCTCGCCAACTCGTTTCTAGTTACTAGCTTTACTCGCTTCTCGCTAATCTTCGGCGGTGGGACAGGTGCCTTACTACGACTTTTGCTACTCGTCTAAACGAAAATGAGTTCTTACCAATAAAAATAAGATTTCTGAAACTCTCGCCAAGTGGTTTTGATTCATACACACGAACCTATTTTCTAGCTATATACCTACATCTACATAATCACTTGATCCGTAAGTGACAAGGTAGGTATATCGGGAAAACGGAAACATGCAGATTTTTATCAGTTCCTAATGAAAATTCCATGAAGTGCACTGCTTCCTCTTGCTTCCGCAACGAGACATGAATATAGAACCGCGCGAATAAAAACGACGCGTGTGTGCTGCGTGCAGACATTACAGAAGGATGATTTTCCGCCATTTTCGTAGCGCGGACAACGACCCCGGGCGACTTTCGCCGCAACCTTGACTGAGCCACCGTCCGCTTGTATCAGCATTACCATTTCCTACTACACGTTTTGAGAAATTCACTTTCGCTATGCATTTAATCTGTATGACACGTGCGTGCATGCTTAAAAATATTGGCCTAATGCTGTACGTATATACTTCAGTAGATATCTAATCCCTTATGCCAATACATGACTATGACTACGTAATTCGATGTGCTTTCTAGACACTGGATTGATTTCATAAAACAGGCGAAATGTTATGATATTTCGCCGAAGGTAATTAGGTACATAATGTAGGTACGATATCATTTACCTACTACTTGAGTAGGTAAGTCTGGAATACACGTCCTGAGCAGACAGAGAACATTCTGCCGAAAGCACACCGGCATCAGCAGTTCACCAGTAACCTACTTGCCCCATGTGCATAAAGAAATAAGGAATATTATTCTCATGCAATTCATTCAGGAATCCGGACAGAACTGAAGATAAGATGTGGACGATCGACGAGTGCGCTAAATACTACCTGTGTTTGGACGGCGACGTGTTCGAGTTCCATTGCTCGCCTGGCTTGATGTTCGACGTCAACAGGCAATTGTGTGACATGCAACAGAATGTGCACAACTGCGATCTCACTATCGGTAGGTGTTGAAGACTCTTTCGATCAATCAATCATCTCATCTTCATTTGCTACAGTCCACTGCTCATCTTCCCCATGGTTCGTAATAATCTCTTCTCTGACACCATGACTTAAGTGATGGCCCCATAAAAGTAGATCTGTTCATACCCATTAGATGCATGTGCTGTGAAAGTCTTCTAAAATAGAAGGCAGACACATAAAAGTCCAGTCCTCCATTCCAGTCCATAATCAGTACCTAAGTACCACCACCGTCACCACCTCGTCACCTCGTCGTCACCTTTGATTAGTGATTACTCTTACGCAGGTATCAATCGCCAGAAGTTGCCCATTCCACAGAATAGATCCCATCGATCGGTAAATAAAGCATTGTTTATTTCAGAAACACGGATCCCGAAACCTCTTCTGGATATGGCGGATTGTGCCAACGACACTCATATTGGCTGTTCCAACGGCAACTGCATTCCCGCAGAATATTTCTGTGATGGTTCCATCGACTGCTCGGACTCGTCTGACGAAGTAAATTCACTATGTATACCAAACTACCATCTTTGTCTAAACTGAAACATTTGTAATTTCACAAGTTCTCGCTTCATTATGACTTGCAAATCATTAACACCGTAAGCTGAATCGTTTTCTAATCGTCCCCCTAATTTTTGTACTTTCACAATAATGTTAATGCCGTGTCATTCATCATAATTTGTAGTTTTCTCTCAATGTTTTAATGCTGTTTAGGGCTGGTGCGATGTGAACTATGATCCGAACGCAGCGGAAATTTGTGACCCTAATCTGTGCGTGCTACCCGACTGCTTTTGCTCGAAGGAAGGCTATATTATTCCTGGAAATTTTGTTCCCAGTCAGGTAAATGTTTATTTTGACGCTCGAGATGCGACACTGGACAGGAGAAGCTATTAAATCTGTTAACTAATTACTTCTGTCTTATTTATAGACTCCACAAATGGTCACACTAACCTTCGATGGTTCAGTAAACCACGAAAATTGGGATGCCTACACCAAGCACCTGTTCACTCCAGAACGTACAAACCCTAACGGTTGCCCAATAAAAGCGACGTTCTTCGTTTCACACCCGTATACGAATTACAGACACGTACAAAAGCTGTGGAATGACGGGCATGAGATAGCAGTAAACTCAATCACGTAAGTAACGTATGTCAATAGAAAACGTTAGCAAACTTGTGAAGTAACAGAATAATGACGAATGTTCCAAATCTTGCAGTCGTCGAGGCCCGGAAGATTGGTGGTCGAAAAATGCCACTGTTGAAGACTGGTTCGACGAAATGGTTGGTGAAGCGAATATGATAAACAGATTCAGTAGAGTTCATATGGAGGACTTCAGGTATTTTTATAGGGGTTTTATTTCTGCTTCGTCTTACTTTGAGTTGGCAACAAAAGCGATGCACTTGCATTATCAATTTATCATAAAAGCACTTATTTTCCAAGTTTATGTAACGAAGTGCTTCATACAATCTGCAGTAACTTATCTGGAAAAAACATTCTATCCCAGGAGGATGTACCTAGTCTTTCTTTCAGTTAACCCTTTAACCGCCTACGACGGATTAATCCGACAAATATTTTCGTGTCCATTTCGCCAGGGTCGTATATTTACGACCAAATATCGTAATGATTCAAGTTGCCCGGCGCTGGGGGCACGACAACTGATATGAAGTCGGGCGGTTAAAAGGTTAAAGAAATTCAAACACTACCTATGCAATTTCTTTGATCGGTTTACAAATTGGTTAGCTTGTCACTGGCGCAACTTGCAGCATAGGTTGATCGATTGCTTGACGTTACAAATTACCAAACAAATCATTCACCGCTGTATCATTACCTCTGTACATTCACGTTTATTTCTCAGAGGAATGCGAGTACCGTTCCTTTCAGTGGGCTGGAACCGACAGTTCCTGATGATGCAGGAATTCGGCTTCGTATATGATGCCACGATTGTGGCACCGCTGTCTGACCCTCCATTCTGGCCGTATACACTGGACTATAAGATGCCGCATCAGTGTACTGGTAAGACGAATGCTAAGTTTTTCCTAAGATTAGGTAAGCACCTATTAATGTGCCCCGTCGATTAATATTTATCAGATCGAAAATGTGCACTAAATACTTATACAGGATAAGTTTAAAAGGAGTGCGGATATTTTAGCAGGTAATCAGGTGCATAAAACTGAACAACTTTCCCCAAGGAACATAGGTCGTAATCTAAAAAATAAAATTCAACTTCTCTCATACAAACATAAGTCACGTGACCAGTCACTTTGTATGAAAAGTCGATTTTCAATTTTAAGATTTCGACCTATGTTGTTTTAAAATTATCCTGTATAATAAGAAATTTGGGAGTTGAAAATAATCTATTTCAGCTTGCAAAAACTTCAACTAAGTACAGTACCAACGAGAACATGTTTTGATAATGGAGGATAGATACTTAATTGATAGGAAACTACTAGTTAGGTTTAAATGATGAAGATGCCTAAAACAATATTAAACGCTATTGATTCATCTCAACGCCTCGTAACTAGAGCGTGTGAGTGGTTAAGTAAGATGTTATGATAGTCTATAAAGACGCGGCACGCGCATCCGACAAGGAGAGATTGCGTTTTGCGCGCCTATTGTTTGTTATATTACGCATAACTATCTGGAATGCGGAATTACACAGCTTTTGAATCACGTTTCTAGTTTCGATCAAATTAAGCGCCGTTTATTGTGATATTTACAAATAGGTACCAACTAAACAAAATACCTGTTGATTTAACAAGTAAAAAGTCAACTGTACCTATTGCAGACAAAGAATGTTCTTTACGATTAGATTGTGCGATACGATTTGTTTGTCAATTAATTCATTCTGAGCTGCATTATTTTCATGCACTATGAGGGTAGATAGGTAGGTACCTTCGCGACCTAGCCTACATGTCGCACCTTCAGAATAGTAGTGACTTAACTCAAAAATCTAAGAAATCGAGTTACGATCTTTTTTTGCTCATATGTCACAAAAGATAAACTTAACTCAATACAGAAATCAAATAATTGATAGGTTTTCATACAAAATTATTTAATTAAATCAGTTCAAAGTTTAAATCATCATCAGTTTGCAGTTTCAAAACTTTGTTTTCGTTTTCCCAAAAAAATGATTTTTTGAGATACGTCACTACTGTTCTGAAGGTGCGATGTGCCGAATAGTTAGGTACCACTTGGCACTTTCTATGTTAAAAATTATTTAT
The DNA here is from genome assembly GCA_947568875.1 of Fissipunctia ypsillon. Taxonomy (NCBI): domain Eukaryota; kingdom Metazoa; phylum Arthropoda; class Insecta; order Lepidoptera; family Noctuidae; genus Fissipunctia; species Fissipunctia ypsillon. The sequence goes on along the minus strand of OX387660.1, from coordinate 14,532,469 downwards.
TTTTATTTATTTATTTTTTATTATTTATTTATTTAAACCACAATTATAACACCTTCACAGATTGACCCAAGGCGATGTTATAACAATCTAAAAATATAAAAATAAATGACCTGTAAGCAAACTTACAAAGAATAATCTACTTACTACTATAACAATTACAAACATAGCAACGTTTATAATATCAAACCTGTTTCAATTATTATTTGTGCCATTTGAATGAATTTCGGCAGGTTTTGCCCAAATATATCCTCCGATACTGTAATAATGTTAATAATACGCGCGGCTCGTGACATCGGGGCAAACTTGAGTAGGTTAGTCCTAGCCGCTGGCACGTCTAACAGAGCGGGGCGGCGGCGCGCACTCACGCACCCGTCCGGCGCGCGCAGGCGCAGCGCCGCCAGCACCTCGGGCAGCATTATGGACAATAGCGCCCTCCCACTCCATCTCCAAGAACTTAGAGAGTATGCTATCTATAAAATTATATTTAAGACCTTTATGTAAAGGTTAAGAGACCAGGTTTGCGTTAGCGTTCAGCAATCGCACCTAGTACCTACCTACTTTAGAAACTCGCCACAGTTGAGTTGGGTGGGGGCTGGTCGTACTATCATGCACCAACTAATGACTGCACCTTTCCTCATTTTAAACAAAACGACAACGACGATGACAATAGGCCAGGAAAACACTCGAACAATTTTAATAATTAGGTACAAATTATAATAATTATAGCGAAATATGCGTCATTTTCTTGATTATTTCAATTGTGCCTAGTGAATACAATCGAAATAATCTAAGAAAAAGTTCAAAATAAGATACGATATTTATTTTTTGTAAATTAACATTCGGGAATAGAATCTACATGACAGTAGCAGGACAGGTGACAGTTGTATGGCGTGGTGTTGCGCATACGACGAATGTAGTTAGCTTCGAAATTAAGTAAACAGTTGAATTTTCTATAGAAAATTATGTATCCCAATATTCCCAATTCGACATAAAGCGTTGCCAATAGCTTACCAACTACAAGGTGCATACAATTCTGAAGCCTACCTATCTCAAACCTACTTTTTGTCTCTAGGCAACAACCAATACTGCCCAACGCGAAGCTACGCAGGAATATGGGAGATGGTGATCAATCCTCTTTCGAATGGTGACCACACATGTGCTACCCTGGAGTACTGCCCTTCAAACCTCACTGGTGAAGATGTCTATAACATTCTGGTGAACAACTTCAAGAGGCATTATCTGAAGAATAGAGCTCCGTATGGCATCCATTTGAGCTCGACGTGGTTTAAGAACAACGAATATTTACTGGCTTTCAAGGTAACAAAGAAAAGTTTTTATAATTTTTTTCATTTTAAATCTGAAACCTAAAATTCATCTAAAGTTCCAATAAGCTCAGAATCCATGGAACCATCTCTACTTCGAATACATCAAATACTTCGTTTTTCACAGAAATTCATCAGTGAACTATTGAAAGTGCCAGATGTCTATTTTGTAACATACAAAGAATTGATTGATTGGATAAAGAGGCCTACCCCAGTTCTTCAGTTGAAGAAGTTCCAGCCGTGGCAATGCAAAGAGCGTCATTTTGAGGAAGCAGAAGTCGCGTGTGTCAAACCTAACACATGTAAACTGTCTTCAAAAGTATTAGAACATGATAAGTATATGATCACATGTACTGAATGTCCCAAGAGTTATCCATGGATAAGAAATGAATTTGGATTTGATTAATAGTTTTTTAGTATTGTAATTTATTCACAATTTACCAGTTACCAGCTAATCTAGAAGAATTTAAGAGGGGACCTGAGTTTTCAGTTTATGAGATTTGTTTTCTTTTTTTAAGATTTCGTAATTGTAAGGGTGATATTACACTAATGTTTCTCCAAGTGATGTAACTCTTTGTAAATGTTTACCCATTGTAACAGTATTTTTATAATAATTTTGGACATATTTAAGTGTACGAGTGCAATAATTTATTAAGTAGAATAATAAATAAGCTTCTGTGTCTGATATTTGGAAATAATAGAAATATATTGTTTTGTATTATTTACTTAGTTTATATTATACCTTAAATATAGACAGACAAATTAATTTAAGTTTACTATCCTTCCTGTGTAATGAAGGGATTAGGAATGGCTTCCATACCATCCATGGGACATATTAGTACAACAGAGGTACCTCGGCAAACTACAAGTCCTAGTGCTCTTGTGTCATCCAATAGTTTATATGGGTCATCAGGATCTGTAAAGATAGAAAATAATATGTTTAAAATAGTGTAAGAGATAGATCAAAAAGAAAGTTAGTAATAATGAGAGGGCTGGGCTAAGTCAGACAGAGAACTGTAGTTTGATCTAAAGTGGACCCACTGCCATCAATGGACAGGAAAAATAAATCGGCCTAGTGTGTACACTATCAGCAAAATAAGACTTGATTTTAAGGTTAATGAGATGATGATGATAATACATGGAATGAAACTGCAGGCTTTTGTGTAACACGAACAAGATTAAAAATTGCTCTTACAGAACCTGCAAAGTAACACAAAACAGTGTAATGTGTACGAAAGGAAAGTGAAGATTACCTCTTAGAAACTCTGTAGTGTTGTCCAATACAAGGTTCAATAGAGGATCGTATCCTTTCAGGATTCCCGCCGCTTCTCGCCCGCCAGCGAATTTCACACGAATGCTCTTCTCTAAATATTTACTGAGATCGAGGATAGACTCTTTCCTCCTCTTTTCTTTATTGTCTCCAGCACCCTGAGAAGACTGGAAAAATTAATGAGACAACAAAATTTGTTGATTACTATTGCAGGACTTAAAAATTATATAAGAGGTGTATACATCAAAGTTCGTACCTTTCCTTTATCACCACCACCGTCTTTTGAAGCCATTTTTTAATAACTGCTAGATTATTGTAATTATAAAGTGATTTTTTATTTTCGGCGTCTCAAAACAGTGCGACATCAAAACTTAGAGGTTAGTTGACATTCGTTCAGAAATTGTTAACGTCACTGTCAAACAATCCTCTTTGAAAAGAAGAGAAAAGTTTCGGTTATCGGTTTCCAAACGAAGAAACTAGCATAACAAGCGAACTGCCAACAGCCAGCTGCCAAATGGCCAATGTCAAACAATTCAACAATTGTCAAAAACGCCCCGTCTCGTCTGGGGAAAAGTCGCGACGTAAACAAATAAAAAAATAGAGATTATTAAATATTTCTTCATAACAAAATAATTGTTGAGAATTTTAATTATCGGCGATGGATAGTGTATTTGAAGCGAATCCACTTAAATATCGCGATTGATAATCAAATGAGATATCAATGCGCTCTTCAGTGAGCTACATTCTGTCTCACGCGCCAGGAGAGTCGGTGATGTCGCACCCTGACTACTCACAGCATGCCCAGCACCATGCGTGCCTGCTGGTGCTCGTCAAAGGCATCGGTGGAATGCTCAAGAACTTTAACAAGCTCTGGGAGAGGATACAAAGAGTCAATAATATTAAAGTTACTGGTAAGCAATTTTAGTCGTTTTCACATGAAATACAAGCGTTTACTTGTTTTTGTACTGTGATAAACTATCACCAAGTACCTGGCACTACTATCTAGCACCAGTAAATACTTACCAGAAAATCTCGAATCATGCAAAAATCTTAGTTGAACGAGAAAAACTGTGTCAGTCACCACATTCCTTTCTAAATATTGACAGACTTTCAGGCATGCAATTTAGCAATTTGTCACACATCTTTACTTACCATTAATAGCCATAATATTTTTCGTGTGACCATGATGTATCACTCTCAGTATGCTACCTTTCTTCCATGCATAGATTCTACTGGCCAAGTAAGAGATATTTGGATAAGATATGTCCGAGACTATCCAGTGGAGAACAATGACTGGGGAGACTTTCAAACTCACAGGTAATGGTTTTAATTACTTTATTTAATTATACAAAAAAAATAACCAAAATAATACAAATCTAAAAGCAGTATGATATTATGAAAATCTGGAACTACTTCTAGTATACACAGAATAATATATTTTTCAATTGAAAGCATTACTACTAACTAGACTAAGAAATCAAATCAAATTTAAATGTTGGTTTCAATATAATAGGATGTTAGAATAAGACATCAGTTCGCTACATTTTACTCAAGAGCATACAAATAATAATAAAGTTAGTTATGTTGAAACAACAGACACACATTTAAAATTAAATTAAATACCTCAATTACTGACATACTAATACACAATTCCTTACATACTAACACACAATTACAATGTCAAAATATTAATAATCTAAATGTAATATTGTAAAAATCTAAATGTCAGTGGTGTCCTCCATAAACTCAGTTATGTGGAGTAGTAACATTTATGAATTAAGAGGGCTGTCACATTTTGTCACCTCTCTCGCTCACACAGAACCAAATTTTTAAGAATGTTAAATGAAAAAATGCTTTTTTCAAAAATGTAATCAATGGGCGACCTACTAAATAATATTAATTTAATAAGTAATCAAAAACACATTTCTATTGTGTTATTTAAACTTAGGTCATTAAGTATTATGATCTGTTTTTGAGATGATTTAAATAAATGCCACCATAAAAATGTGTTTTTAATAATTACCTATTAAAATAATATTATTAAGATTCTTTACCTGTCATGGAATTTTATTGAAGATAATTGGAGCATATTCGATAAATACTTTTACGTAGGAGGGCTTTTTTTTTTTTTTTTTTTTTGTTTTTTTTTTGTGGATGGGAAATCATCAAATGACTTCTCCCGCTCTGGGCGGAGCGGGAGGGCGTGTCAGACTTTTACTGACTAAAACCCACCCGTGTTCCTTCTGTTGCCTGTGCCGGGGCCACGGTAACTCTTTCGAACATCCCGCAACCCTAGCTGGCATCGGCCCTAGCGGACCCCGTCAATAGTGCTGACATCTCTTTGAGGCGCGCGTGGAACACGACGCGCCGTCGACTCGGGCCTGGTCCTTACCGGACGGCGAGCTACCCATTGCTCGCCGTCCGCAAGCCCGCGCCTACGGTGGCCGGGAATCGGCTGCCAATTCCCGACGCCCAGGGCGTCTCCTGCGGCGACTAGGGGCGTGAGGGTGCAAAGCTTGCCTCTCCCTCACGCGTCCCGCCTCCTCCTTCACGAGCATTACTGCTTCGCAGAAGGAGGTAATGGCTTCCCATGCACTCTCGCTCCGTACCATGGCCTGGACCAGGGCCGGACGCGAGAGATCGCCGCCGCCGATCGCTTCCGCGAGGACACGGCGGTGCTCCGCCCAAGCCGGGCAGACCTCCACCGTATGCTCCACCGTGTCCTCCGGGCGATCCACACAGTGGCGACACCCGGGCGTTTCCTCCCGCCTTATCCGGAACAGGTACCTCCCGAAGCACCCGTGTCCGGTGAGGACCTGCGTCAGGCGGAAGGTGAGGACGCCGTGGCGCCTCTCCAGCCACTCCTCAAAGAGGGGACTTATCGCCGCAATTGTGGCGTGCCCAGCGCTGGGTTGCGACAATCGCACTCTCCATGCCGCCATGAGATCCTGCCGGAGCTCTGTCCGCCGTGCCACGATTTCTCGCGGCAACAGAGTTACGCCCCGGCGTCCTGCCTCCTCGCGCCACTCCCACATGTGCGCGAGGACTTTTGCCTCCAGATCCCATGGCGGTAATCCGGCAAGGAGGTTCGCCGCCTCCCCGGAGACCGTGCGGTATCCCCGGGCTAACCGGATGGCCATGACCCTCTGGGACGCGTTCAATCGACGTACCGGTCGTCGCCTCACGGAACGCGCCCACACCGGAGCTCCGTAAAGGGCCATGGACCGCACGACCCCCGCGTAACGTAGGAGGGCTGTGATCAATACAAAGAATGTTCGAATCCCTTTTTCTTAATCGTGGATCAGCTGGGGCTCTTATTTTGAATAGCTGTGGGTTTGTCTTAACAAATACTGCCACCTCAAAGATGTATAATGACAGCAATGTTAGAAGCTTTAGATTGAAAATATGGCGTACAACTATCCCTTGAGTGTAGATTACATATAGCGCGTACGCATTTTTTTTGTGCGATGAAGACGTAGTTCTTGTCTGTCGAGTTACCCCAGAAAACGACTACGTATCTTAGAACTGATTCTACGTAGTTATGGTAGGCAATAAGCACGGCGTGACGGTCTACAAATTTGGACAGCTTATGAAGAACAAAAGCAAAACTGTTGTTTTTTTACAAATTTATTCAACATGTGGCTTCCACGTAAGTTGACTGTCTATTATGACTGTCCTAAAAACTTTGTTGTAAGTAACTGTTTTTGTAACTGAATGTCCATTGTGACTAATATTAACCGGTAGTTGTTGTCGTTCTCGCTGACTAAAATGCATTATACACGTCTTTTCTAAATTAATTTATAAATTATTCAACTGCAACCAATCTATAGTTTGCTTTAGCGTGTCATTGATTTCTTGTTCATAATTGGACCGATTTAAGCAAAAATGATCCAACCCACATTGTCGGGGTTGTAGGTTGGATCATTTTTGCTTAAATCGGTCCAATTGTAGGACTCGATCTTTTTTTATCATTATTGTGCAATCATCGGCAAATAATACTGTTGGGTGATTGATACTTTTTGGTAGATCATTTATGTACTTACACCAGAAATAGTGGGGGACCCAATACGCTCCCCTGAGGTACACCGTACTTCACTGTTCACGGTTTTAACCGATATTTGATTTCACGTTTTAATATTTATAAGTATTTTGTTATTTCTGCGTATTGTTGCCCGTTGCTTAAATATAATGTGATAAGATCAAGACCATTGCCGCGTATTCCATATCTCTCTTGTTTGTCGATAAGTATGGTATGATCAACATGATCGAAGGGCTTCCATACAGGGCATTTTTTTAATCACTATCCAAATTTTCGCAGGGTGTTCTATCCATGAATATGAACAACTTTTACTATGGGACCAACTCTGAAATCACGAAGAAAAAATCAGCTGATTCATACAAAAGTTCAATACCTACTCGACCAAAATGTATGAAACAGCTGATTTTTTTTCGTGATTTCAGAGTTGGTCCCATAGTGAAAGTTGTTCGTATTCATGGGTAGAACACCCTGCGAAAATTTGGATAGTGATTAAAAAAATGCCCCGTATACAGAGCACAGATGGGTAGTGTGTTATCTACACTTGACATAATTTTCTTGTAAAAATCATAAATAGCAACATTAATTGACTTATTTTTCCTAAAACCTTTTTGTTCATCAACCAGTACATTTTTACTTTCAAGAAAATTGTACATTCGGTGTTGTATTATTTCTTCTATTACTTGCGAGAATATCGATATTAATGCGACTGCTCGCTAATTTTTAATTGAAGTCTTCTCACCTTTCTTATACAACGGCTTAAGAGCCTATGCTACCTCAAATGGCTTAGCATGATCCTCCGTTATGTCGAAAATACTGCAGCATTAATTTTGAAATTAATATATGGTACACCTCTGGTGGTATGTAGGTGTACTATAGGTACACCTCTGGCTAACCCTTCGGGGAAACAAGGCGTGATGTTATGTTATGTTGTATGGTACAGTTGAGGATTAATGTTAAGTACTATGTTAGGCAAAAACACGATTCCATAAAATTTTCTCATAGAAAAAAATTCCAAAATTACCTCCAAACCGAACAATAAACCGCTGGTATTAAGAAAATACTTTAAATTAGATCATGAAACTTTGTATACTAACTGAACTAACTATAAAGCAGGTCTTATGTATTTTTTTTTTTTTAATAACCATTATTGTCACCGTTAAAAGCAACTAAACTATCGGCACTTCCTGCCGCCCAGCGTCGCACTCAGTCCCGCTCTCTCAATCCGTGCGCAGTATCGTGCGAGCGAGATGAAGAGTGAATTTTAGCTGGGGTAGTATAGGCTCTAATAGATATTTTAAGTTCATCTGGAAAGACTCCTTTTTCAAAACATAAGTTCATACATGTCCCTGCCACTCTGTATATAATAGTTCGATGTATCGATATTAAATAACGAGTATAGAAAATGTATCAAAAACGATATTTACACCTATGAAAAAAAACGCCCACTACATTGAAAGGAGTTAGGATCCGTAAAAAATACAGCAACCACGACGCACGTGTCCCACCTCCAACATGTCTTTGAACGTTTGAACCAACTCCGTACTTTTAGACTTACTGTTTGAAATTGTGAACTTCTCCCATTTATAAAGTTACTAAACATGAGAATTTTCTTAATTCGATATTTTTTGGAATACATCGAAAGCGAAATCAAAATATGGACACTTCCGACATCCCTAAGCTGATTAGAATAACTTAATACATTATTGTTTTTATTTTCACACACATACAGTATTAGGACTAGCTATAGTTTATTTGCTTTGCGCAAAATAACGCGAATCGTTTTTTAACCATCAATGGCAAAGGCGGAAGGAAGGCAGCCTTCTAAAGCCAATTTGTTAACTTAATTTTTTGTTTGTTTCATTTTAATTAGCAGCATTAACACGTTAATTATAATCAAAGCATAAACTGTTGTAATTATCATTTGTAATTGTCTTGTTCATGTTTGAAAACTCAGCAGTCATATGCAGTTGATTTTACGACTATAGTACTCGCGTTATGAACCGAGTCGTCGGGCCATAAATGTCAGTAGCAATAAGAATGTGCAACGCCTCTCTACTATTACATTACGCACGTGACACATCATTAACACATTCAATGCCTAGCACCCGACTCCCGGGTTCAACAATTCGTTCGTGTGCCCACAACCCGGCTCCCGAGTCGTACATATAGATAGCTATTGTTGACATGTGACCATGCCCAGCACCCGCCTACCGGGTGCAAATCAAAACACGCCAACGAACAAACAACGAATTATTGTTGGACCCGGGAGTCGGGTGCTGGGCACTGAATGTGTTAAAGGCACTCCATAAGTGCGAGCGAGACAGACTAATAACAATGATTTATGGCCCGATGGCTCGGTTCTCGCGGCGACTATAGTAGACCAACAGTTGGTCTAATGGTCGCAAAATCGAGTGCTGAGCGTAGGGTTCGATCTCAGGATCAGGAAACATTATTGAGCTTTTCCATAATTTTTTTTTTTGTAGCAGTCCACAGTCCTGTGATCAGTCCCCGATTAAGGTTGATGCGCATAAGTAGCTCGCGAAATTCAAATTTTCTTACTTTTTTTGCAATATGCAGGTCAGTGTTACGTTGTATCTTGATCAAAATAAGATGCGCGACTATAACAAATAAATGTATAATTATACATAATTATAACCATAAGAATCAAAAATACATCCTCTAAGTTAGATTTTTAGATCACCTTATTGGCGAAAGGCTTTTCCTCTTCATTAACCCGTGAGAAAGCGCGCCTAATATTGTTACACGGACAGACGCGCGCGAGCAAAATGCTTACACTACTTCAAATGCTTGTTTCCACAGTTATAAAATTTATTGGCTAAAAATGAGTTTTAATGAATAAATCAAACATTTAATAGTGAGAAAATACGAGTTTTAATTAAAACTATAAACTATAAATGCAATTTCTAACGCAAATAATAATTCAATTAATTTAAGTTTTAAAATTTTGGCAGTCTTCAAAAAAAGCACTCTATAAATCTAAATTAACAAAAACTTAAAAATTTCATCCTTCCACGAATTCAGGACGAGTGTGCCTCTCGAAACACGTTAAACACTTAAACATGTTGTGATTGGTGCAGAGTAATTGCTTGCGCGAAGTGCACGCTTTTTTTGTTCACACATCTAGAACATATTGAACAGAATCCGCTTGGCCTGAAAACAAAAATATTATTACTAAAATATTACTTTAGAGTGTTTACGTAATGACTAAGCAATATTATATAAATTAACCAAATAATACGCAAGCAAATTACTAAAATCAATTTTTAATACCAAAAAAACTACTTACGCGGATGGGCGCGCGAAGAGCAAGTTGCCGCGGGATGGTACACGGCCTCCACAAACACTTCCCTGCATGGTCGCAGCTGTATAGAGCGGCGCATGAGTGGCTTCAGGGGAGATAGGGTGAATAGTTATGAAGGTACCGAGGTGCTTGAGCCGCTACGACGTCGGTATCACCAAAGAAATTTGCAATCAATCTTTGCGTGAGCAAATTGCTCATAGCGCGCCTTCTCACGGGTTAAAGAGGACACCTTTTCCATTCGGAGAATACAAGCCCCATGTATTAACTGCTTCTTAATTTTCAACTTCACAGGCGATTACTAGGCCTCATAACATTGAGTAAGTTCACGAATCAAGTGGAGCTGAACGAAGTATGTCGTGTCCACGAGTCTCTGAAAGTGAAATACTCAAACACCCTGTATGACTCTCGCGCCTTCATGTTTGGTCCGGTCAGTAATATGAAGAAACCGGAACAAGAACCAGAGACTTACAGCTACTTTGAGGAGGAAAGGCCGTTGAGGGAAGGGATGAGTGATATGTGAGTAACCGTTTTTGAGGCATTTCCAGATATTTTTTTTTAACTTTTTTTTGGTGACTGCCTCGTTGGTCTAGTGGTCGCAAGCGCTAGTTCTGAGCATTAGGTCGTGGGTTCGATTCCCAGGTCGGGCAGTGTTATTGGGTTTTTCTATCTGGAATTTCTCAGTAGCAGCCCGGAGTCTGGATTTGTGCCCGGTAGATAGCAATAGGCTCGCCCCCTATTACATGGGACTTAAACATAACTGGCGAAATGTGGGTGTACTATAGGTACACCTCTGCCTAACCCTTTGAGGAAACAAGGCGTGATGTTATGTGTTATGTTCCAGAATTTTATTTATTTCCTTTTTGGCACGTGTACAGACACCACATAATAAAATATAAAACCAGACCTGTATTATTCGCATTTTAAGTAAGTCTTGTAGCAGATTGCAGAAGCTTTTATAAGAGCCAAACTTTTATTTCAGATTGTTTCATATCAAATATAAAACTTGTTCAATCTTTCCCAACCATCCACTTGTTTTGCAGATATACATGGCTGGCGAAATATATAATCAGCTCAAATTATTATATCGTATTTTGCAGCGTAACCTAACTATAGCTCTGTATGTTTACAAATCCTCCTTCAACTAAGATATCTTTTTCATTGCAGAGCGCCAAGCGAACAAGCAGACAGTCTATCCTCTTTAGACAGCTTCCCTCAATCCACATCCTCGAACTCTTCATACCCACTTCAAGAGGAAAACTTCACCACTCCTTCAAACTTCAAAACCCATGCCATGTTCTATGGAGAGAACGACCCGGTGCCTGATTTAGAACAGAATGTGGCTGATCTTATTAATTCACTGTTCTGGGTTGTGGAGTCAAAGCGGCTGGAGAGGTCCAAGGAGAAATTAGAAAAGGTTTCCCTGCTGTTGGCACCCTTTGAGAAGAAGGATTTTGTTGGTAAGAAAAATATTGGTATAATTAGAAATATTTTTTCCAATCTGGTAACACGTGAATCATCAACTCACAAAAGATGGTGCTGTGGAAATCTCTGTATTTTTATTTTACGTCCTTCAATCTTTTCACTACATAAACTTTGCGCAAGCACGACGTTAACGTCACGTCACGTCTACGCAAAGCTAACGCACCGTATAAATGTACGCATGTTTTACGCAACCTACGCTTAACATATGCTCAATGCGAAAAAACTATCAAACATATTCAATTCAACACCAATCAATGCCTTTTCCGAACTACATATGTTGGAGTCGGCTTCCTATCTAACCGGAAGCTGAATACCAGTATTTTACATTTCTATTCAATGTACCAGTAGTTCAATTCAACGACAATTTTATTAAAGTTTGCGTTCCGTTTATTTTCTGTAGGCCTCGACATGGAATCCCGCAACAATAAGAAGCGGTGCATGGGCCGCGTGACAAAGAACTTAGCAGATCTGACGCTGCAAGCCGGCTTGGTCGCTGACAGTCTAAGCTTGTACAACTCTTCATCTGAACTATTGAAGACTGACTGGTTGTGGTTGGCCGCAGCTAAAGAAGGTTAGATTAAAAAAAAAACTTATTGAGGTTAGCCTTATCAGGCCCGCCGAGTCTAGTTACTAATAAACATGGTTCAATAATTCGAGTTATGGGATCAATGGCTAAAATAGATACATAACACCCCTATATAGTGTATGGGGTGTGCTCTTCGCCACTCACATGAAGCTAAATCCGGGTCAAAGGAGAGTTGGCAACATTAAGATAAAAGACAGCCATAGCTTCAATTTTCTAAGATCAATTTCCTTAATTAATTCATTTGTTACAGGCCTCTGCACCGCATCAGCGATACTCCTCTACCCAAACCTGCGCAACCCCACCCCACTGCACAGGAACGCGAGCCTCCAAGAGAACTCGTCAAACAAAGCGAAGCAGCTGTCCTTATTCCAACCAAACTCAGACTCCCTCAGAAGGTTGAAGCTCACTTCATCTCCTTTACGAACGTCAAAAACTTCTAGTCCTGTCAACCCACCCAGTGAACTGACACCAACTTCTTCAGACAGCGTCGAAACGTCCTCCAGGCAATCGGAAACAGATAACGCCGATTCCGAATCTCTTGCTTCTTCAAGCGACATTGAGTACCAAAGCCACAAGTCATTCTTAGCTCCCGATCTCCCATCAATTCCTCGCCAACCGCCTTCCCAGATCACTAATCAGTACTTGCTGAATGGCGAAGAAATTGCCGAGAGATACCGTGAAGCTATAATGGATTATAGTAAATACAAGAACGCTGGTGTGATTGAGACTGAAGCCTGCTTCAAAGCAGCCAGGATCGCCGTGGAACAGACCAACAGTTTGCATGCTTCTAGTTTTCTGCAAAATGTTATATTCATAAACCTCACTTTGAGTGAACAAGAGAAGATTCAGCGATTTGAAACGCTGGCGGAACTTTACAAGGAAATTGGTAAGTAATACATGTCTGAGAAAGATTTTTTATTGGAAACATCTGTTTCAGTTTAACAGGCAGGCAATTTTTCCAAAAAATGTGAAGCATACCTCTAAGTTTTATAAGGTAGATGCCATTCCTTTCGCTTTTATAGACTGCCTAGTCAAATTGTAGTACATTTCAATACATTGTTGACAATTTCCAAAGGCTTCCACCGCAAGGCTGGGTTCTGTCAGCGCCTAGCAGCCACTCGACACGTGAGCCCCAACAACCCTAGTCCAGACTGGCAGAAGTGCTATTACTTGATGCTGCACAGCTTCCCAGGCTACAAACTCAGTCTGGACCCTAACTACGTCATTCAGCATCAAGTTGGTAAGTTATTTTATGATCATAGCCAATATTCATAAACTGTTACTACCATTGGTGTCCCACCGCTAAGCAAAGGTTCTCCCAAGCCCCAAGTCCTTCCAGGGTAATCTTTACACCATGCATAGCTATAAAATACTTTATTTGAAAAACCGAATACAAAAAACAGTAATGCTAAGATGAGATCCATCCCCATAAGGCTGTGGCGGCATCTACATCGCCACATGCGAACTACGCATCACACTGACGCCACGCAAAATCCTGCATCGCGCAAGCGAAGTATACTGCGCGACTAAATATATACACAACGCCCCGACATTAGGTAATCGTCGGGCAGTAGCCCATCAGACACAACACCCATCTGGGGCCCTATTATGAACTCGTCAAACAAACCAGTCAGTGGTCACGTGACACTCAGGCCGACTTCTGCTCGAATATTGACTGGCAATACCGTATTACAAGCAACTTTTTAGGAACATTCATTTGACATTTCTTATCATATTAAAACCGTCACAAAGTAACATCACATCACAATCCATTTTGTTTACGCTGCAACAGAGGAGCTTTTATTGAATTGTTTTGGATTTATTTGGTGAAATTATTTGAGCGTTGTCCAGTTAACATAAGAAAATATCCTATATGTGACGAATATTTACCGTTTGAGTTTCTGGAAGCTCTGGAAAGTGGCACTTCTGATCAAAATACCGAAACAACAGTAACATTGTAAAAATCCCACAATAACAGCCGCACGGGTCGGTCGATCAGGTTAAGCTACGCTTGCCGTGGTTGGTCCGCGGATGGGTGACCATCTTTACATATCAAGACCCCTTCGTGCCTCGAAAAGCACGTTAAGCCATCGGTCCCGGCTGCCATTCGTGTATCTTTGACAGTCGTTACGGGTCGTCAGAAGCCCGAAAGTCTGACAACCAGTACCAAGGGGTATCGTATTACCCAGTCCCCAACTGGGTTGTGGAGGTCAGATAGGCAGTCGCTCCATGTAAAATACTGGTATTCAGCTGCATCCGGTTAGGCTGGAAGCCGACCCCAACATAGTTGGGAAAGGGTAGGCTGATCATCCATATCCATACTTTTCCATCCATATCCATATTTTTGTTTATACTCCGAAACTAGTACTTGCGAAGGAACATATACAAACAATTATCAATACGATAGTATTAGTATTCCAGAGAGTAAACAATACGTCAGCGTTTCGTAAAATCACCCCTTAAGGGGGGGCTAAAATAGGGGTTTTTTTTAATATTTTCATAGTCCTGCGGTAACATTCACAACTTTAGTCTTTGTTTCATTAAAATCTGGCCACTCGGTCAAAAGTAGTTACAATTATTTAAAATCACAAAATAACTTGACTGACATCGTATATCTGCGTTACTTGCGTGGTCAAAGGCGGCGCTAGAGTAGGCGTTTCAAATTGATGTTGATAACATTAAAAATAACATAAAACACACAAATAATCATAAAAACAAGATATATTTTTTAAATTTTCATAATATTGTGCAAAAAATCGTAAGCTGATAAACTTTTCTTTTAACAGCCATAACGATTCAGACCAATCAGAAAACAATGCCAAATAGTCATAGGTAGGTTGTTTATATATGTAATATTGATAGAACAGGCTTTTTAAAAAAAAAAAAAATATTCAGTCAGTGATTGATAAGTCTCCAAATAGCCTTTGTAAAACCATAGAATACCTACTTTGAACGCAAACTTGGGGGTTAGTTAACTATTCTCTTTGATGTATAGGGTTTCTGTCTTTTAACCTCCATGAGTTCCAGTTTTAAAAAAGTATGCATAGCTTTTCATTAAATTAAAATAAAACAAATATGTACTAAGATTCTATGTTTTTATAGTGGCATACACACAATTAATCAATTAGTGGCAAAGAGAAATCAGTAGTAACACAAATAGTCCCCATAATAATGTTTCCCATGTCATGCTATGTACCCTCCTCATAAAACTGTTTTAGCATGGACTGCTGTGTCTACCTCTATACATATAGACAGCTGCAATAATAAAATTGTAATTCAATCAAGCCATCTTGGAACTCACCCTTTCTAAAATCAACTGTGTATGCTTAAAATCCAATGGACAAGTAACATAGTCTACTAGTACAGATTTTAAATATAACTGAATCACAAAAAGTACTTATAATTAATATAGCTGATGTGATGCACCTACAGAAAAAAAGAAAAATTTCCTCCTTTTTGCTCTATGCACAAAGTGGCACGTCGCCGGACAGATTTGATTGCATTAGCTAACAGATTTGGAGAATGCCTGACAGTCTCAAATGCAGAGCTTATCTTACGGCGCATCTGTTCTTCACTGTTGCAGGTTTTCTCAAACATAATAGTTTTAAGATGACCCCACAAAAAATAGTGCACTGGAGTCAGGTCCAGTGAGCAAAAAGGCCAGGCTACATGACCACCATCACCAATCCAAACATGGAAAAGGTCATCCAGACATTTTTTCCAGCTGCTAGCAAAAACTTCTGGAATGCTGCTGTGTTGGAAGACTATCTCTTTGTATTCAAGCAGAGGCAGCTCTTCAAAAGTGTCTTCTAGAGCTGCTAGTATGGTGCCCAAATAATCTATTTTCTGATCCTTAGGCAAAAATATTGGCCCAATCAGCCGCGTACCAATTATTCCAGCCCAGACATTAATGTGCCAACTTGGCTGGTTACTGGCTTTAGGTTTTACATATGACCAGTATTGCTCATTTACTATGCTGTCTCTTGTGAATACAGCTTCATCTGACCATAAAATTTTCTGTGCAAAATTAGGGTTTTCTCTCACTTGATCTAAGTACCACTGACAAAATTTTACTCTCGGGCCATAATCAGATGGAATCAGTTGCATGGAACCAGTTAAAAGGTATGGTTTCGGAACGTTCTTACCGGCGCGTTTATGAGGCCTCCGGGTTCTTTTCTGTGGCAAACCTTTAATTTTTGGTTGTATGTTATGTATACGGTTTTCCGTGAGTAAAGTTGTACCTACTGGGTTCATTTTCTTCGTCGTCGATGTCCAAATAGTCCGAGTCTGTGGACATTTCAGATACGCTACGTGATTTACGTAAACGTGCAGAACTAATAATCACAATACTAACAAGAAACCACAGCTATTTTGTGAAAATAAACACGACGCGACGCTTGCTTGACGTAATTTTTATTTGACATTGACGTAACATTTTGACATAGGCATTTTTTTTTCTTTGGCTTCGCATGGTTTGTGCATTTTAGCCAATGTCCCGTTTAGTTTTTTTTTTGTTGGTTGAGTGTAGCTAGTAAAAAAACAAAAGTAGGGAAACGATAATTTAATATTATATCGAAATGAGATCCGCCGAATCCCATACAAAGAAAACCCCAGGCCCGCACGTTGGGCTGAAAATGAAGCTCCATAGACTTTGCGTCGCTCAAAAATCAAGTACCTAATTTTGAAAAACAAACATGCCAGCGTATTCCTTTACTGATTAGCAATATTTTATGTGGATGTTGATCCCCGGAGGACACGGTGGAGGTCTGCCCGGCTTGGGCGGAGCACCGTCGTGTCCTCGCGAGCGATCGGCGGCGGCGATCTCTCATGTGTACCTACATAAATAATAATTGTTATTTTACTTAAATAAAAATATATCATATAAATTATATTTTTAAATATTAGAATATAAAAAATAGTAGCCCACCGGTATCGGGAACAGAGTCCAAGCTACCGGCGGTCAGGGCTCCAGAGGGGAACCTCCTAACAATGCGAGCCGTGTCCAGAAGTACCATTTTCTGAATCAAGCCCTTAATCCAGCTGCCCAACGAGAGCCTCCTTGGGTGTTGGTCGAGGCTCTTGCAATTAAGCCATTGGCTGATACAACTATCGGCACAATGATCGCTGAATCCACATCCCACATGTCGACAACCTCGCGAGCCAAGTCAAGATACTTGATTTGTTCATCTTTCTCGGCTTTCACGAGGTTCCTGTCATGCGGGACCGTTATGTCAATAATCATTGCTCGCCGCTCTATTCGATGCACCACCACTATATCAAGCTTATTGGCAACAATAGTCCTGTCAGTGATGATGGATCGTCCTTGTCCACTGCGACCACATCTCGATGCATCCCCACGTCGCGCGTTGGCTTCTAGGAAATATTCCCCGAGACTGCACATCTGGCGATTGTAAAACATTTAAAAAGCCTCGACCTCCACACTTTCGCGGGATATACCTATACTCTCATTACCGATGACCGCGGGTAATGCATTCGGTATGTAGTTAGCAGCGTACGGACCCTCCTATCTAGTGCATCAAGTTCAGCAGTCTAAGTCCATTTGAGTATGCCGAAAGAGTACATCAAAACCGGCATGACCCAACCGTTGAAAGTGCGCTCCTTGTTTCCGCCTGATAGAAGATTATTAAATACTTTCTTCAGGCGGCCAAAGAAGCGCTCCTTCAACGATTGCTTCATGTCAGTAACATTAATGCCCAACGCTTCCGACATACCCAAATACTTATAGGTTTCGGATGCGGAGAGGGCCCTAAGCTTTATGGAATCCGAGAGTTGGGTTCCCACGGATTCCACAATCTCCCCTCGCTTTACATGCATGACCGCACATTTGTCCACACCAAATTCAATCCTGCTGGTGCTACTGACAGTTTCAGTTACTTTCAGTAGCTCCATCAGTTGCAAATTGTTGGGGACAAAGAGTTTTTGGTCATCCATGTAGAGTAGGTGAGGCTGAGGAAGGGTGGTAACCTGACGATCTCTCCTCAGCCGATAGCCTAGACCTGAATCCTCCAGCAGTATGCTTAGAGGTTTCAAGGCTAAGCAGAACCAAAGCGGACTCGAACTATCGCCCTGAAATATGCCTCGCTCGATCCTTATCGGCTCGCTATTCCTCTGGATAATTTGACATCCTGGATAGCGAAGGACCGTCCTCCATTGCCCCATACACGACATCAGAAAGTTGCGCGAGTTGCATCTACTTTATACAACTCTAGCACCCTCATGAGCCATGTATGTATGTGGCACCGAGTCATAGGCCTTCTTATAATCTATCCGACATGTCGACAGATCCTTTCGGGAACAACGAACCTGTTGGCTAATGGCCATATTAATGAGAAGTAGCTCCTAAGTATCGCGGGACCCGTTCCTACATCCATTTTGAGAGACAGACTTGATGGAGTTGGTGTCTATATGTTTGTTAATTTTAGCTCTCAAAATAGATGTAATAACTTTGTAGACCATCGGTAAACACTACGTGATTGGCCTGTAATTTTTGGGTTCCGCGGTGCTACCTGATTTATGGAGCAGGTGGGTAATTCCTGTCGTTAGGAACTGGGGTAGCGAACCAGACTCCATAGCAGCCTGGTACTGAGCCGCCAAACGAGCGTGCGACCTTGTAAACCATTTGATCCAGAAGTTGTGCAGCCCGTCCAGCCCTGGAGACTTCCAGCTAGGCAAGGACGGACTGCGCGAGCTACATCTTGGAGGCAGATGGTAATAGCCCCTATTTCTGATATTGGATCGCAAGCTCGCTCGACTTCCCGAGTCCAATCACCTTCGGAGTGACTGACAGGCACCGACCAGATACTGCGCCAGAAAGTAACATGGCATCATCATCCGGCAGGCGCGTGTCGTGAATTATTGTTATTGTATGAGAAGAGGCCTTTGCCCTGCAGTGGGACAAAAATAGGCTATTATTATTGTTTTCAAAATGCCTTTGACATATCTCGGGACCCCAGCAATAGTGTTCTGTGGACCCCAGGGTCCCGGACCTTTAGTAGGCTTACGAGGGGCCGAAGCCAACTCGCAGAGGCCTCTTGGCAATTTTAAATGGAATGAGGCACTAACCGACGATTATCCCTGCATGCACAATACAAGTGCACCCAAGGACAACCGCCGGTTGGTGCAGGACTATTGCGGAACATGGAAACAAAATATATTGGGCTATGGGTTTCGGTGGCTATAGTGGATTGGTTACCTTAAAATATGGAAGGACTATTTCCGCTGCCTGACCAATCTATACTATTAATACTATCTATACTAATATTAGGTCCTTACATATGAAATTGTATGTTAACGACACCGGCGCTAGTCCACCAAACACTCACAAGTAACTTTTTTTGAGTCAATTTTCGTTTAGGGCAGGATTTGGCTGGGTCTCCAGGGTTCAGCCATTGAGACGAGCGCTTCCGATTATCGTACAGTATCCACTTTTCATCACAAGTAATGATTCGATTTAAAATCTCTTCATTATTGTGTCGGTTGAGCAAAGTAACACAGCAGTCGACGCGTGTTTGCAAGTTCGATTCACTCAATTCATGAGCCCATCGTTTAAGTTTTTTTACTTTCCCGATTTGCTTCAAGTGGATTAATACAGTTTTATCACTTACCCCGAAGCCATCTCTGAAGTGCTTTATGATGGATCCGCTTCCACAATAGCCTTTAATTCTTCATTTTCCACTTTGATCTCCGGCCGTCCACGGGGTTGGTTCTGAAGGTCGAAATTTCCAGAACGAAAACGCTGAAACCATAAACGTACCGTGCTTTCTTTTACGACACCAGCGCCGTACACATCATTAATCCTTCGAGCTGTTTCTGCAGCACTGGTGCCACGGTAGAACTCGTACTCGTAAATATACCGATATTTCATGTTTTCCATGGTGCGGTAATAAGCGACGCCAAAGAAAAAAATAATGAGGAAAAAACAAATGAATGACTGTTTTCAAAACTCAAATGTACCAGCTAAATGAATTTATAAATTTGAATTTGGAATTCTTAACCAAAGAGGAGATATTACAGATCAAAGTGGTCAGTACGACAAAACGCTAATTTCATAATTATGTAAGGACCTAATATTATAAAGCTGAAGAGTTTATTTGGTTGAACGCGCTAATCCCAGGAACTACTGGTTCGAATTGAAAAATTATTTTAGTGTTGGATAGCTCATTTACCGAGGAAGGCTATAGGCTATATACCATCACGCTACGACCAATAGAAACGGAGCATCAATGAAAAATGTTGCAAAAACGGGAAAAATTTATTCCTTTTGCGAGTTTGCGTAAACGGTTAAAGTTACGCAAAAATCATGTATGACGGGATTGTTCCTCTTAAAAAGTTCTAAAAAAAAGTCTGCGATAGCATATGTCTATCTTTTAAGGTTGCCTCACTATAACTTTTTTAATGGTAATCAAATTTGTTATAAAATAATGAATTACTTGCGAAGGTGTTTTCATAAACATGGTATTAATCCTTATCCAAATAAATAGTTTCATAATCAAGGTTGATTAAGTACGTGTAAATTCCTTTATAAAATATTCAATTCGGACCTTCAATTTAGAAATTACGACGGGTATAAAAATGCTTAAAGTTAGAAAAATGCGCTTAATCTATTAGTTACCTACACATTTTATATTGAACGCGCTAATCTCAGGAACTTCTGGTTCGAATAAAATTTTTTTTTAGTTTTGGATAGCTCATTTATCGAGGAAGGCTATAGATAGGCTATAAAACATCACGCTACGACCAATAGGAGCGAAGCATCATTGAAAAATGTTGCAAAAACGGGGAAAATGTATTCCTTTTGAGAGCTTCCGTTGCGTGCGCTGCGTAAACGGTTAAAGTTACGCAAAAATCATGTATAACGGAATTTGCTCTTAAAAAGTTCTAAATAAAGCCGCAAAAGCATTATGTCTAACTTTTAACGTTGGCTCACTCTAACTTTTTTAAAGGTAATCAAATTTGTTATAAAATAATGCATTATTTGCGAAGGTGTTTTCATAAACATGGTATTAATCCTGATCCAAGTAAATAGTTTCATAATCAAGGTTGATTAAGTACATATAAATTCCTTTTTAAATTATTCGAATTGGACTTTTCGTTTAGAAATTACAACGGGTATAAAAATGCTTAACGTAAGAAAAATGCGCTTAGTCTATTGGTTACCTACACATTTCATTTTTTACTGACTGTTTAAACGCGCTTATCTCTGTCACTATCAGTTGGATTAGAAAAACTATTTTTGCATTTTATAGCCTAATTCTTATGTAACATTACGCTAGGAGCTAGGTTTTTAGAAGCCAAACAAAAAGAAAAAAAGGAAGAACGAGCGCTAAGCGGAAACGAAGAAATAGCGCGGGCAGGCGATGCGATGCGACGGGGTGGGTCGGGAGAACAAGAAATTTCACGCGGGCGGAAGCTAGTATAATATACACGTGTAAAATGGCAGGGCGTGTCTTACACACTCAATAATGGGCTCCCGAAAACTGTAGCTAGCACATAATGACCTAGCGAGAAGTGGGCAACATGTCGTGAGGAGTGGAGAGATATTCCACGGATATCAGAACAATCCGAGAGCCCGGAAGATGGTCAAGATCTCTACCAGCATCTTACTGGAACACTTCCTTCCTCAGAACACGTTTGCTCTTGTGAATGTCCACTCAAGCCGGCCAATAAAGCCAAGAAAGAGGTGGGCGCTCTGTTCCTGGAGACGGGGAACGGTTCCTTGGAACAGTTCTTTACAGGGGTTTCAGTTTTCCACTTTTGGGCACAATGACGCTTTAATTGCAAATTAAATAATTATTATAATCTATTTAGTATTTACCTTGTGCCCATACAACATTAAAATCATTTAGCTTGTTTTTAATTTTTTTGTACAATTTTTTAATCCCTTTTTGACAAGGCAAGCGTGTTTTTTATTTTTTTTAATTATTTATTTTTTATATGTATCTCTTGGTCTGGCTCCTCACCCTAGACCTGTTTCAGCAAAGTAAACTCTAGCGGCACAGATCTAGAGTTCAGGAGTGCGCAAGCCCCACCACGACGTCAACAAACAGATACGGCGGTGGGGTACTATAATTATATTATTATCAAAATATCCTCAGGTTGGCCGGCACTTCAAATCCAGCTGTTACAAGAGCTGGTGGTCGCCGCTCGTCGCATGGGTCATCCGGCGCTGGCGACCAGACACATGACATTCTTATTGCAGACCATGTGGCCGCATCTGTCGAGACAAGAGCACAGGGAACTGGCCATACAGCTGCAGGTAATGTCAATTGTCTTTTTTATGCAGGGTCAAAAAAAAACAATCAGCCTTTTCTCAACTGTGTTGCTTTTTATGCAGGGCATTAATTTCTCTAAAATCAGAAAGGGAAAATTAGAAAAGTTTGGAAGAGGCCTTTGCCAAAGGGCACATGGAGAATGAATGAAATAATTATGATATGAACTATAATTTATGTGAACTTATTACAACTGTTACTTTGAAATCGTAACTAATATTATAAGTGCGAACGTGAGTTTTATGTTTGTTTCTTACGCTTTCACGCTAAAATGTCTGCAAGGATTTGGATGAAATTTGTCACATGGGTAGACCTGGGTTAAGACATAGGCTACTTTTCATCCTGGATCGCAGACGAAGTCGCGGGCAACAGCTAGTAAGGCTATAAAAAAGTCGGGAGGTATCGGGGGACACCCGGTTGGAACGAAGTTCCTTTCGCTATATATTATGTATTTAATACAGAGACATCTAGTATGGTCTCAAGTTTCAAGTGTCAAATTTTTTTGTTTTTTAATACAGAGCCATCTAGTAGGTATAGTTTTAGGAAGCTAAAAACTACATATATTCCATGGCTAATTACCAACATAAAATAAAAGCCTTTTTAAGTCTACTTACGATTCTTTTATTATGTTTCATACACATGAACTCACGGCTTTTTACCATGGGGGATAGGCAGAAACTACAGCACGCCACCTGCTACGATCCAATGACAATGATGATCGATGTTTCAATTGATAGATAATCATTCTGAACAGATCCAATTATTTTTTTACTTAGGCTCTATCCGCACAATGCGAGGGTGGGCCCGTTCCATTAGTCCTGGAAACAGGCGAAGTAATACCTCCGGCGAACTTAACCCATGTGCCCCACTGCTCCTGGTTCAACGCACGACCGTTACCGCCGGCGCGAGCACCGCATCTGAGGCAGGCCAAACCTGCGCATGGACCGTTCATATTCACGCCTATACACTTTGGCAGTTTGGAGAGGAATGCTAAGAAAGATGAGGGGAAAATGGGTAAGACTTATTGCTTAATTTATCGCATGTCATGTCAAGAAGTCGACCATTGTAAGCGTTTTTGCAAAAACAAGCGAATTTTCGAGGCTATCTTTTCTAACTTAGGACAAATCATCACACTTTAAAATAGAATTCATTGTTACTGTCATGCGTCTTAGATGGTTAGACTGTAGTAGGTATCATAATAGAAGTTATTATAAATCATTTTGAATTTATTTCAAACTCAAACTCCATGCATTTATTTCAATAAAACCAATTACAGGCATTTTTGAATTGTCAAAGAGTCGGTCAGTTAGAAAGTTGAAGCTAGTTGCCCATTCCAAAACGTAGATCTCTATGGAGAAGAACGGGCATGAAACTCCCAAGGACACTCTTTTAAATCAAAATTATTAAAAAATCCTGGGTACATTGTTCATGTTGCTTCTATATGTGAGAACAATGTAAAAGAAGTTTTAAAAACAATTCAAAATATAAAATTTAAAATAAGCCCTGGCAGTTAAGAGATGACCAGTCTCAACTGACAGCGGCGCCCGTTCACGAATATAATGCGTGTATTTTAACCGTATGAGCCCCACCGTCCCCGAATCGACGCCGCGCTTCTCTAGACTAGACTTTCTTGAGTGCAACATTCCGTAACAAATTTTTGTTAGATGTTTGATGCCTTTCCTATTCATTTTCCTATACTCTGTGTAAATTAGAACAGGGAAGGTATACTTTAGAATGCAATATTTCGCATTACCCACCGTCGCCGAATTGGAGCTGCGCTTGTCTAGACTAAATTTTATTGAGTACAACATTCCGTAAAAATGTTTTGTCATGTTTTACATGTGATGTTATATGTCATTCCTATTCTTTTTCCTACACTCTTGTGTAAATTAGAAAAGGAGAGGTAAGGTTTACTCTAGAATGCAATATTTCGCATTAAGTCCGACCCGAATAACGCCGACTCAATGAGTCGACGTGACAGACGCACGTGTTTTGACGTCGCTAAGGGATTAATAACTACATTACGATTCCAGAGTACCTATGGGTAGAAGACGACATATGCGAAGTGCAGATGAAGCTCACAAATCCTTTACCATTTGAGCTCAAAGTTTCAAACATGAGGCTCCTAACATCAGGCGTCGTGTTCGAGTCTATCCCCGAGACTATAATCCTTCCGCCGGACTCCCCGACTACAGTCAACCTTCATGGGACGCCGAAAGAAGTCGGGGAGTTGCAAATACAGGGATACTCGACCCATACCTTAGGTGTCAAGTCGAATTGTCGTTTGAAAAACATGCCTACGCCTCACAAATTTCCCGCTTCGTATACCATTGAAGTGATACCTAGTCTGCCTACAATTACTATTGAGACGACCGTAGCGCCCTCTGGTAATGCTAGTGTGACGAGCATGGAAAATGTGGGCAGTACCACGAATATTTCTTTGTTTAATGGAGAGAGTACTGACTGTTCGATAAAGATTACCAATACCAGTAATGTGCCTATTGAACATCTTGAGTTGGCTATTCAGGTGAGTTTTGAACTTTCGTTATCTTAACACCAGAATTTCCCGACGTGATAGGCAGAAGTGTCTATCAGTCCCACATAGCGCCAGTTATGGTATAAAACCTATGTCTCCCGGGGATTAAACCTCGGTTTCCATTCGGCAGTCGCATTGGCGACCACTAGACCAATAAACAAAGGAGTCAGTCAACTTCAACACACATTAAAAAAAACTAATTTACTTTTTAGACTCATCTTTCACAATTTCCTTTCAGTCAAACATGGACAGCCAGCTCCAATCAAAAGTATTCCAATACTCCAACGAGGATATACAGTCCCTCCTACCGATTCCACCCAACGAAACAGCCACAATAGCTATCAAACTATACGGAGAAGCAGATTTCCTGGACCTGGGCGGGGTAGGAGGAGAAAACCTGTTTCCTCTGAGTTTGAACTCTAACTACCCGTCGAGGGTCGGGTCTCCTGTACCGAATGCTCAGACTTCGCTGCCGACTCAGAGCTCGAATCCGCAAACGTCTTTGAGTAGCGGACTTATTCCAAATAGAACCTCGGGCAGCTTTAGGTAACTATATGTTATTTAATTACTAGCTTTGTTTCGAGGCTTCGCCCGCGTGGAGTCGGAAGTTATCCCATGGGAACGTACTACCGGGATGAGTATATCCTAACCTAGGTCATGGTCTACATGTGCGCCAAATTTCATCGAAATTCGTTCAGCCGTTAAGTCGTGAAATGGTAACAGACAGAAAGACAGAGTTACTTTCGCATTTATAATATTAGTATTTTCTTAGACACGATTAATCTGTTTTCATAGCAAAGTAATTTTTGGTTTATTTTAGATCTACAAACTCACACACAACTAGTTGGTCGGCGCCCATTTCAGTGATGTCTCCATCCAGAGGACGCCAAATTGAAACACAGGTAAAGACTTTATACCATTAATCTGCTAAATATATTTTTTTGCCAATTATTTCACACTTATAGACAAAGGTCTACAACAAATCCTTTCAACAAATTCATATATCTTGCCAATAGCTGGCTTACCCTTGATAAATTTCAATGATAACTTATGTATATTGATTTAGTAAGTTGGTTATGAAATACATAACACTTCCACGTCCAATTTTTCAAGCAAAGCTAGGATTAATAAACATAACACATAAACATAACATCACGTCTGTAATCCCCGAAGGGACGACGGAGGGTTCCCAGGTCGGGCAAAGAGTAATTGGGTTTTTCCATCTGGAATTTCTCAGTACCAGCCCGGAGTCTGGATTTGTGCCCGGTTGATGGCAATAGGCTCGCCCCCTATTACATGGGATTTAAACATAACTGGCGAAATGTGGGTGTACTATAGATAAACCTCTGCCTAGGATTAATGTTAACTTAAATCAAGCCATAATTATAGTGTTGAGAAGGCTCCGCCCGCGTGGAGATTGGAAATTATCCTACAGGAACGTACTACTGGGATAAAAAGTATCCTTTGTCTTAATCCAGGTTATAAACTAACTGAATGCTAAATTTCATCCAAATCCGTTCAGCCGTTCTAGCGTGAAAGCGTAATGAACAAACAAACTCATTTTCGCATTTATAATATTAGTTAGGAAGTTAGAATAGAATTTTAAAGAAAAATATAATTTTATTCTGTTTTTTCAGCTAATGATCAGATATTCGGGCGGCGAAGGTAAAGAGATGCACTGCCGCCAGTCGACGCTTCAAATCAATCTAGAACTACTGCCGAGCGTGTCTATAACACACTGGGACGTTTTACCGGCTGAAATGTAAGTATCTTTTTAAATGTCGTATGAACCCCACCGGTTCTTAAGAGAAATACACTCGTAACGACTATTTAAATAATTGTAAAAACCGTGGAGCGCTTAGGTACATGCAAACGGCTTCTAGCAGGCGAACATTTGACGGGGTATTACGTGAATCGTAGGTTTTAGCTTATTCTGGGTCATGAAAAGTGTGGAATTTGTTAAAGATTTTTGTTGCTGTTGATAAAATAAAGCAATATCAACCTTTTAGTCGGAAAAGTTTACGTGGATTGTTGTTTGTAACTACAACCATAGGAAAATTAAATAATACTTCGTATAGAAGCTTGAGGGGCTTGTGGCTAAGTAATAACAGCCGCACGGGCCGATCGATTAGGTTAAGCTACGCTCGTCGCAGTTGGTCCATGGATGCGTGACCATCTTTACATACCAAGACCCATCCGTGCCTCGGAAAGCACGTTAAGCTGTTGGTCTCGGCTGTCATTCGTGGATCTTTGACAGTCGTTACGGGTCGTCAGTGACCCGAATGTCTGACAACCAGTCTTACCTAGGGGTATCGTATTACCCAGTAACTGGGCTGTGGAGGTCAGATAGGCAGTCGCTCCAAGTAAAATACTGGTAGATATTTAGCTGCATCTCTCTCAAGTTAGACTGGAAGAAGACGCCAACATAGTTGAGAAAAGACTAGGCAGATGATGTCTCCATATAGAAGCAAACTGGGCGTGTGTGGGGTGTGGGCGTGGTTGTCTAAACAGAGTGTTTACTTTTACTGAATTTATTTTAATATTTATTTTGTTTGAAAATGTAACTTTTTTAATTTACGGTTTTTAATTTAATATTTAATTTTGCTATACTTCTGTGGACTAGTATTACTTACGGTTTCATTTATTGCATATATGTGGGCTCCATACTGTATATACTAACTTATTTATATGTCTTACTTGTTTTATGTTGTGTGTGTGTGTGTTTTTATATGTCATGTAATAAAATTATAAATTGAACAGATTACGTGTGAGTCCGGAAATCGGTTGTCATGGTATGTATGGGCATGTGATGCGGAATGAGGAAAATTTTGAGTATGAACGTCGATGGCTATAAGAGTAGGGGAAGACCAAAGAAACGATGGATGGACTGTATAAAACATGATGTGGCTAGAAAGAGGGTGACTTCGTGATGATGACTAATAGAGAAGTATGGAAGAAAGGGACATGTCCAAATAAATTGGAATAAGGGCAGGAGAATGATGATTACGTGAGACTCCGGTTTAAACACAAAAACCGGTGTTATTTTTATTAATATTTGTATGTCTGTGATGTCTTGGGTATACCTTTTTAGTTGGGAGTTTTGTTGTAGTCGGGTTTTAGTTTTTAACTTTTTTTTTCTATATCCAGTCCATCCCAACTATACCTGGTCCTCGACGTGACAAACCTAACATCGGAAGAGATGGACTTCCACTACGCGCCGAGCAAGCACATCCTGATCGAGAGCAAGGAGTCGTGTCGTGTGCCCGTGCCTTTAGACCGTTGCCCCTTCAATACTACGCCGAGCAAGCCCCTCGATGAAGGTAAACTAAATACTTTACTTATTTTAAACCTACAACTTTTAAAGATGTGGCTATAATTCTTTATCAATGAGTGGTGTTGTTTTAAAATATCGCACGCTTAATCATATACTGACATGACTCAAAAAAGAAAGAAAGAAAGAAAGAAAGAAAAAACGTTTATTGGCACATGCCACAAGTGCACACAGTATCATGAATGGAAACAGAAAAAGAACTTAAAACTAACAATATTTGAAAAGTACAATTACCTACATCAAAGCCAAAAAAAAAAAAAAAAGCATGTAGGTAAATACTGTGCGACTCACGGCTAAAAAGACGTTTTTCGGGAAATCGCAAAAAACGAATTAGCAAACCTGACTTACCTTACAAAATGGCTTATTACTCAAAGAAAATAGCTTTTTATAATGAAATAATGTATTGTAGGGATAGTTGATAGTCCTTGACGCATAGGATATCTGTCTCTGTCTCGTAAAAACGTTTGCCGAAACGTTTGCGTGTGAAAGAGACAGATATAGGTTTAACTCCGCCTAGAAACAAGATATCAAAAAAAATCCGAGATCGGCCAACACTAATCGGTCAGTATAATATGATTAAGCGTGCGATATGTTTTACTAATGATCTCTTCACCACTGAAAATATATCTTGATTGGCTCTTTCTAACGAAAATATATCAATGTCAGCGGCGTGGTGTGATTTTTTGTAAAAGAGAAGCAGGTTTTAACTTACTTACTTACCAATAAAGTAAAAATTAATTTACTAACTTAAAAATAAAAGTCTTCTTTACTGAATCTAACACCACGTATCGTCAACTAGCAGAACCAAAAACTTTCAATGTTTTAGAGAAATAAACATAACATAACATCACGCCTTGTTTCCCCGAAGGGTTAGGCAGAGGTATACTTATAGTAACACCCACATTTCGCCAGTTATGTTTAAGTCCCATGTAATAGGGGGCGAGCCTATTGCCATCTACCGGGCACAAATCCAGACTCCGGGCTGCTACTGAGAAATTCCATATAGAAAAACCCAGAGAAATAAACTCAACTAAATTAGGTACTATTTATTTTAACAATTATAAACCTTTGGGGAATTAATAAAAATAATAAAATTATGCTAAAACTATTCACAAACTGAAATATGGCGTCGATAAATTCATCCGCATCGCTGTCGACTGGTAATGTACCCAAGAGACTGGCGGCATTGCCACGTTGTATGGCAATACTTAGCTTCTGGCCAAGGTAAAAGCTAGCCCTTGGATCATTAGGTAGGTACTATCATTCTAAAATTATTATAGGAATAGAAAGAATCGAATACAATACAGTTGCACTTTTCAATAGCGGTAGAGTTGCTGATGCGCACCTCCGAAGGGAAGCCGGTAGGAATCGTGTTAAATGGTGCTTTCGCCACTGATCAATGTTATTTAAAAAAACTACTGGAGTAAACCGCGTGGAGTAGCTGGCGCACTGAAGACTCAAATGCTGTAAGCAAAAGGGGCGCATCTTAGGAAAACAAACAAAAATTAGCCTTACTAGATGGGCCTTTTTTGTCCAGCAAAGCTTATTTTTCTTTATATATTTTCCTCACATGCGCCTCTTTTTTCTGACAGCCGCCTAGAGCAGCCATACTTTTTCAGTTACGAAGAAGATATTATATTCATTTTGTATAGCTCTTTCTCTCTCTCTCTCTCTCTCTCTCTCTCTCTCTCTCTCTCTCTATCATATTGAAACAATAGTATGCCCCAGTGTTGTATTTATCTTGAATGTGTAGTATTAGTTTTTAATTTCCTGATATTCATTCCATGCATCAATCTAGTAAAGTCATTGATCATGGTTACCAAACCACATTATATACCCCATCAAAATCCCAACTAACACCGAGTAATCTCCTCCACAGAGTTAGTAGAATCCAAGTCCACAAACACAGGCACATCGACCAACAGCCTAGAACTGATGTGTTCGGAGCACATCACGAACAATATCTCTTTGCGCTGGCATCTGATGCAGTCGGACATCACGGGCCGCGCGTCTGTTAAGGGCATCACGTTGTCGCAAGCTATGATGGATATCGTGAGAATGTCGCCTTTGAACTGGGGTAAGTGACCAATTATTATTTATTTATTTATATTTGTGCACAATAAAAGTACGAAGGCGGACTTTATGCCTTAGGCATGCAATTTTAATGTTATAATTGAAATTTGTGTTCTGTCTGCGACATGTTTACCGCAAATAAACGTATTTTCTTTCTTTTCTTTTCTTTCGAAGATAATAAAGTATATGCCTGGGTAGTTGACTGTCCGTCAAAGTAAAAGAAATAAATTCAGTTTATAGTCATAATTCAATAATTAATTTTATCACAGTATTCTGATTAACATTGAAGTTCCTCAAGTAGGTGTTTATATTATGATAACATAACGGCCCCAAATATTATATTCCTATGACATCTAGGCTATGCAGCTAGGTCACGCCACAGACTAAAACGAGCAGTTTTTGTGACAATCAAGTAACTCATTTTCATTATCGATCTATACCTTTACAATTTTATATTCATATCCACAGAAGTAAGCGTGAACAGCCAATGCATAAAGCCGCAAGAAGAATACAACTGTTCGGCCGGCGAGTGCCTTTCCCTCGGCGTGGCAGTCTGGAACCACCTCAGTAGACCGCTGCACAAACTGTGCTTATCTGTGCAGTTCTACCAAGACTACAACAACGGAGTGCTGAGCTACAAGCTTGATAATAGGGTCGCTACTGCTGGGAATAATAAGTGAGTGAACTATCAACATTATGTTATTTTACAGGGTCAAAATAAATTAGCTAGCGAAACTCCGCAGACGTAATGGGTATCGATATCTAAACACGACAAAATAAAAGTAATAAAAAAGATTTGATGATTTTTTTGGGTCATCGATCGCTGTTAGTGTTGTTACTTTAAGTATGAGTTGAGAAATTTGTTTTTTGTTATCTTGTTTAGATATCGATACCCATCACCTCTGTGAAGTTTACAAAAAAAATAGATTTTTTTAAACTGATATTTCAACTACACTGCGGTTGGTGACTCCAAAAAACCATCAAATTATTTTTTTTTTGCTCTATCATGTTTAGATATCGATACCAATCACGACTGCGGAGTTTCGCTAGCTAATTTAATTTGACCCTGTATTGTAGCGCGTATTTTGCGTATGGATATTAATGGTAAATTATAAGGCTGATTAATGTTGCTGTAGTACAATTTTGATCAGCATATAAGTGATCATTATTGTCTTATGGTCTAGCTATAAGTATCCAAATTTATACAAACAAAGTTAAAACATTTATTTGAATTAGACCTGATTAATATGTTTTTGAATGTGATGTGAAAAATACAGATAAAATGGGATTGCCAATTCCAATATACACACAACAGAAACACATAAAAGGAACACTCATTCACTCACTCACAAATGAAGAAGAATAAGTGTAAAAAAGTTTAACTTATCTGCGACAATGATATCAAATGTTTTATTTATCTTGCTTTCAGAGTGGTACTCTCAACTCTACCAGAATCAGCAAAGGCCTACCACGAGTGTACCGTCGTTTTCTTGACCCCTGGCGAATACAAGATTGACATTCAGTGCTCAACCACTGAACCTGTACTGGACGAAGTTCCCCTCATCAAGGAAAATGAACATCCATCCATAATACAACCTTGTGCTGGAGAAGTCAGTCACATTTGGCGGTTTATACCACCTGTAGCTATAAGCGTTACTGATTAAGTTTAAACTAATATTATAATGAGGGTTTTCATGAAAATTCACGCCACCAGTTCGCGCCATTTTGACGAAAGGTCTTCCATTTGGACAATGAATATAAAATGTATGATGACGTTTATCATTCAGTCACGACTAAAGAAAGTAGGCGCTTTGACACTTGACAGGTGCCCGGACCTGACGTCTCAGTGCTGCCACCTAGTAAACGACATTTCAGAAAACCATCATTGAATTCATCTATTTACACCTCTGCCTACCTCTTCGAGGGATACAGGCGAGATGTTATGTTAATTGGATTGGACGTAGGCAAGTCTTGCAACCCACGGCTAAAGTTAAATTGGTCTGATGTCATCATTCACCTATCGCAAGTCTATGCAGTCTGCTTCTGTCCTCTCTGTAAAGCTCCATTTAATTTTACACGATGCAAGTTTCTTGCCTGCAGCATACAATAAAATTGAAGCAACAAATGACTTGCATTGTCTAAACACTGTTTAGGTTTAGATGGTGTCACGGTGCTACTTTTATTGTTGCTTCAACTTATGGTATGCCAAAGGCAATTAAATCGCACTGTGTAAATCAGACTGTTTATTATATCATTCGAAACTGCTTACGTATTGCTAGTGTAATGTATATTTCTTCAGTATTATTTAAACGCAAAAATATATTTAACCACTAAGACTAAATTGCATTTAGGTTACTTTATCCATCGTGTTTTGTAACGATTGCGTATAACTACGTCCAATTATACTTATCCAAATTGTTTACTTACTTATTTATGAATATTATTATTTTGTATTTCAAGTCTTAAAAATTGTCAAAACAAAATATAAGTTTCTATTATTTCAAGTGTCTATTTTCTTATTTGAATGATAGCATTATTAAAACAGCTGTGTTAAAATCGCTTCAAAACTTTGAAAGACTAGCTTTACCCGTCGGGGCTACGCCCGTGTTGAGGTCGGAAATTATCCCACGTGAACGCGGTGAACGTCCTATCGGGATTAAATGTATCCTATGTCCTAACGCAGGGTGTGGTCTATCCGTGTGCCAAAGAACAATGGCCATTTTAGATTAGGCAAATAAAAATATGTAGCTTAATAAAAACTAAAAAACACGCTTTTATCATGCACTAAAAATTATAAAATAATTAAATTGCCTCGTAGTTAAGCCATAAGTACCTATGCAGCTTGTCACTTCTTTTATATCCAATAGTTAATTCAAAAAAAATAAATAAATATATCGTACCTAACTGGATTGAATGTAATTATTTTATAATTTTTAGTGCGTGATAAAAGCGTGTTTTTTAGTTTTTTTTAGCCACATATTTTTATTTTTTACTATTTAGTCTAGTATTTTCTACATTTAGTTAATAAGTCTAAATTCAACGAAGTTATGACTTGACCGGTTCAATAGTAGCCACTAAAGAGTTCCGCTACTCACCTCCTGGCTCCATCATCCAGACCCTTAACACCAAGTGCAATTTATTGGACACAAATCGAATTATATGATCCGAAACTCGAAGGGTTTACTACCACTGAAGAATTCCACTATCCACCTCCTGGCTCCACCATCAGAACATCGTTATCAAGCCCAATCTATTAGACTCGTCAAAACGAATCACATGAGCCCAAACGCGAGGAGTTTACTAGTAGCTACTGAAGAGTTCCACTTCCACCTCCTGGCTCCATTATCAGATCCTCAACACCAAGTGCAATATATTGGATTCATCAAAACAAATCATATGAGCCCAAACTCGAGGGGTTTATTAGTAACCACTGAAAAATTCCACTATCCACCTCCTGGCTCCATCATCAGCCAGACAGCCAAAAACGCATGAAACTGATGATTTAGTTTGCTATTTAAAAAAAAGTAAAAAAAAAGAGAAAAAGAAAAGTAAAGTTATAAATACGTCACACCCTGAAAGGTGACAATGAATTGAATGACTTTGTAGACGTAATACAATCAAAAGACTCAATTAGTACCAGATTACTCACACGATAGGGGTAAAGTTTAAGTATGGCAATATTAATTGCACGTAGCTGTAGTAATATACCATAGAGTATAGTAATATAGATTGGGAATAATATACTTATGTCGAACTATCGCTATCTCATACTGCATACCGTAAAACGGGGTGAATAGGGATGTAGGGGTGAATCGGGACGAAACTTAAAAAGGGATTTTAACGTTGAAATAATATAGTTTGTTACCAAATAGGACTAGTGTTTACCGTACCTACAATAATTAACAATTAAGTGTCCTGGTTGGTAACAAACTATATTATTTCAACGTTAAAATCCATTTTAAAGTTTCGTCCCAATTCACCCCTGCACCCCTATTCACCCCGTTTCACGGTACGCTGAGGACTTGTCTACCGCTATTCTCCGTCTACACTTGAAACGGAACGGATTCGTATCAAATGACAGCTGCATTTTCACGCACGTTCCAGCACCACTATTCATTTTGCCATTAATAGCATAACTTTTTCTTCTGCGTCGTATTTTTTATACAAAATCTACGAAAGAAATTATAATTATTATGCTAAAAATAGGCGCTGCGGCACTTCCAATAAAAAATTAAAACAAGCATTGTTGATTTTGTTTGTGATCGTCAATGATCATCAATGATTGTGAATTGTGTTCCACACATTTTCTATAGACTCCAAACCATTCCATTGCCTTCGCTGCTCCGTATTATTAACGCAAGACCAACTCTACAACCATGTCTGTAGTTTCAGCTACTCACTGTGCTATTGAAAACTGCCGCACAACTATACTAAACAAACCGCCGGGAGTTTCTTTGCATCCGTAAGTTTTCTCTATCATGTTTATTTATTTATTTAGGATCTCCAACAAAAGATATACAAAACTAGTAAAGTTTGCCAGGCAAACAAAGGGCAGGCACATTGCCTGCACTCTTAACGTTTTGTTCCTCGCGAGTCTCTAGGCGGCTAACTGCTTCTCCTGATTTTATCATTCGTAAGTTAGGTATCAATGCTAACTACTATTTCATATGTTCACAGATGCCCAACAAGCAACGAAATGCGGAAACGATGGCTGAGATTGTTAAAAAATAAGTGTTCTGTGCTTGATTGGTACAAAAGCCAAATCTGCTCTAAACATTTTGAGTCGAAATATTTTGATTCACAAAGAAAACTGACAGTTAATGCCATACCAACAATATTTGCACCACCTAGTTTCCCAAAAATTGCACCAAAACCACCTGCGAAAGTAAGTTTTATTTAAATATTAGATATTTGTTTATCCCTATTACATGGGACTTAAACATAACTGGCGATATGTGGGTGTACTATAGGTACACCTAAGCTTAACCCTTCGTCCTAATACAGGTGTAATGTTATGTTATGTGTTTATGAATTTCAGAGAAGTTTATTAGGATACTATGCAGTCATTCTGGCTGGTTGACAAAATCTTGTCAAGCAGGTTGTTGATGTTATTGTGTCTTATTTTTAAACCTCTATTATAATACTGTCGTACATTCACGTATAACACACCTTTTACCACTACACTTGGTTATGAAGCAACAAGGTTTCTAGATCACAAAACATCTAAATTTGTTTAAGGATTGCCAAAAAGTTATACAATTATTATTAACGCATTCACCACCACAAATTTTGAACATAACACATGGATGCTACATTTTCTATGGACTCTCTAGGCGGGTACCCAGCATCTAATGAACATTTTTAGAGAACTTATGTGGCGGGTCACTGGCATTAAATGTATTAATGGGCAACCACAGCTAACATAATATGACCAAATAGACCAAAAATATAGCAGAAGTATACATTTATTAAATACAATACTCAATTATTACAATATTGCTATGTTTAGTCACAGAATAAATACTCGAAGCTTGACTCGGCACTATTGCCATCAAGCAAACCAACAACCCAACCTAACCCTTCCAACATGGCAGGCAATAAAAAGGAGTTGGGCAACAAAAAAACTGGGTTTGTCTCACATGTCCCATGGACCTATGAGGCAGAACCTCGCCATGTAAGTTGACATCCTGCTCCATACTTTTGACTGTGCAGTTTTTACCCATGGAATGAGTGTAGATTGTAGTAGTTACCATTATAAGACTTACCTGTATGTTTTAACCATTAGTCAGCAAAAAGTCTTGCCTGGTATTATTTTGCTTCCATGAATCACTCAGTTCCCTACTTTAATAATAATTAGTTTTGTATCCATTTTATTTGCATTGCATGGAACATAATGTGTATGCTGTACATTGTGTGAAAACTATAGAGCTTCTTTGTGTATCTATTCTGTGTATTAGCTTTTTTTGTGTATACGAGGAGGAATCAAAAAGTAGTGAGAATGAGATAGAATATAATGACTATTGATAACATAATAATTTATTTTTCTACATAGTCTCCGAGTCTCTCTACACTCCGAGTCCAGCGCTTTTCCAAGGCTTCAATCCCTTTAAAAAAAAAAGTTTTGTCTTGGTCCTGCAAAAAGCTCTCTACGGCATCCATCACCTCGTTATCGTCTTCGTACCTGTTTCCCCTTAAGTATTCTTTCAATTTGGGGAACAGATAAAAATCGCTAGGCGCCAGATCTGGTGAATAAGGGGGGTGGTCAACCAATTCGAAGCCAGCTTGCTGAATGGCAGCCATCGCAACTGCCGACCTGTGCGCGGGTGCGTTGTCGTGATGAAACAGCACGTCCCTTCAAAGTTTCCCTCTCCTATTCTCTTTGATGGCATTCCTCAACTTGGGAATTAAAGCTGCATAATATTGGCCTGTAATAGTAGTTCCACGCTCCAGGTAATCAATCAACAATACCCCTTCTGAGTCCCAAAATATTGAGGCCATAACCTTGCCAGCCGATGCCACGGCACGAAACTTCTTCGGGGTCAGTGATGATGGTCGTTTCCATTGCGAAGATTGCTGTTTTGTCTCGGGATCAAAATGATGGACCCATGTTTCGTCCATTGTTACGAAACGAGACAAAAAGTTTTCAGAATCTTCTTGAAACTTGTCCAACAATATCTTCGAAATGTCAAGTCGATTTTGTTTCTGACTGTCTGTTAACATTCTCAGCACCCATCTTGCGGAGACTTTTCTCATATTCAAAGATTATTTCAATATGGATTGAATACTTCCATATGAAATGCCCGTTTCTTGAATTAAGTATCGGATGGTAACTCTTCGATCGCTCAATACAATTTTCTCGACTTTCGCAACATTTTCTTGGGTGACTGACGTCGATGGACGGCCGCAACGATGTTCGTCTTCTGTGCTCGTTCTCCCTACTCGAAATTGAGAAGCCCACCTTGCGACAGTGGAATACGGCGGAGCAGACTCTCCTAATGTTGCCTTCAAATCGCAATGAATCTCTTGCGTCGTTAACTTTTTTAAACAGAGGTATTTAATAACGGCTCGCACTTCGTTTTTCTCCATTTTCGAGAACACGTTCCGACACGAAGCAAACAAATGACTACATTCAGAAAAAAACAAAACAGAATCGAAGATTTTTTTCTTTATTAATATTACAAATATGTATCTGAGCTATGCCTGCCAGTATTTTTTTTTTCTTACCAAGGAGTACGTCGTTCTCACTACTTTTTGATCCCTCCTCGTACTACTGCAATGACCTGCAATCATAATTTTCGAGCCAATAATATTGAAGTGTCTCAAACACTTTGTTCTCAGAGCATGGAGCCATCAAGATCTAAAGTGGACAGATTGCTGAACAAGCTGACACAAGCTGAACTTACTGCTAATATAAAAGCCAGCATGAGTAAAATGAAAGAACCTGCCGATTTGGATACATTTGTCACTGATGACCTCAGGTGTCGCGCAGATGCTCCAAAAGAGGCTGTCCTATGGCTCATGGTTAAGAAACAGGACCATTTAAATAACAGACTTATGGAACTGGTAGTTCAAACCAAGAAGCATGTGGAAATCCTTAGTAATAATTCAGAGGAATCTAAGATTTCTAAGAGAGATAATGAACAAACTATTGAGTCTCTCAAGTATATAGTAAAATGTCTTCAAGAGAAACATGCCACACTTGAAGAACAGATTGAAATCTTGACTTCTGTTGAATCTAGATAGGTAGTGTAATAAGATTATTCCTTTTTCCTAGAGGACAGATTCAAGAAATAATTTTGTAAGGAAATGAATGCTAATGGTTTCAGTTTATTTTATGTAAGCATAAGGATTTCAAGAGCCAAGTTAAATAAAACTGGTGTTTAAATATATTCATTTTATTGAAGTAACAAATCTAGTTGCCTTAAAATTATGAATAAAATATATTCAATATTGTGATTGAACACAAATACAGTCTCATTAGTTAAGAGGATCATGATTACTATAATTATAATTATTAAAATTGACAATAAATAAATACTTTGCTACATAACTAACTCACTATTTACGTCTTAATTGTTTTTCCAATATTTCTCTTAATTTTAATTTCTTATTTGTTTTATCAGCCAATGGTCTGCCAAGAGGAACTATTTCCATATGTTGCAAACGCCGCCTAAATCGCTGGTAGAATTCTAAAACGTTAGGATCGGCCCACACGTGGCGCGAATCGAAGTCTAGGACCCTGAGTGTGTCCAGACTTTGTGCTCTGCTCAAGGCCACATATGCTTGGCCAGCCTCAAATATTTTCGATAAAGACATTTCAACACAGTCCAACGTCAAACCTTGAGATTTATGTATAGAAAATGCCCAAGCCAGATTCAAAGGGACTTGTCTGCGACACAGTAAAGATCCATTAGAATTCTTAACATACCAGCGTTCAGATCTTGCTGTATACTCCTTTCTATTCTTAAACCTTACAACAGGGTAGCCTTCCTCAAATCTTACAACTACTCCTCTTGCCCCATTTACTAAGCCAGCATTAACATTAATATTTTTCAACAGCATCACTTGAGCACCTACTTTCAGCAACAGTTTGGAAGGAGCAATAGTCTGCATATCAAGTTGTTTGGTGGCATTATCACTGTCTTGTGAGGAGAATATTTTCTCTTCACCATCCAAGTCACCTAGCTTTGAATCATTTATAATTTTTGAGTCATTTGTGTGAGAGCACAACCTTGTTGCTAGAATACCATCACTCTCAATCTTCTGCCGGGATGTGCCAGTGAGACGCTCACTGATTTCTTTGGTGACTCTGCCAATTCTTATGCTATTGAGAATAGATATGAATTCTGAATCATTTTGCCTATGAACTTGCTTGAGTTCAAAACAGAGTTCAATGCATTTGTCCCAGCAAGATGACTGGAAGCAAAACCTCTTCCCTGTCTTGCCTTTATCCATAACCGGTGGTAATTGCAGGAAATCTCCACATAGTATAAGTTGTATTCCACCAAAGGGTTTGTCGTTTTTCCTCACATATCTTGCAACTGCTTCCAATTTCTGTAATGGGCAATGTTAGGTTACAGTTGCTAAATAAAAATAACGGTATTTCAAATGTTCTGTCTGTATGCACCATATGCTTGTCGTTAGTTCACTAGATTATTGAAATAGATACACTAACATACTAAAGCAGGGATAAACAACCAATTAATATATTAACAAAACAAATTAAATAAGAATATACCTCAAAGAAAGCTCCATCTACCATAGATATTTCATCTATAATGAGGTGTTTACATTTTCTCCACTTCTGTGCCACCAATGGTAATTTCATGGCTCTTTCACAAAGATGCTCTAAGGTTCCACTCCCATCTCCAATGCCAGCAAATGCATGAAGGGTTGTACCACCTGCATGAATAGATTGGTCTTATTTGATTTAATTTGACTTTATTTCATATAATTTAGATTAATTTGTGTTTGGCAATGGAAAATAAATTATAGTTAACAACAAAAGTAGGTTAACACCTTATAAGAAGAGATTTATGAATGAAAACTTTGTAATTTTGGTTTGTCATTATTATTGAAGAGTACAGATAGAGAATACTTTGAAGTATTTACATTTAAATTAATAATGAGGTCAATGCTCGGCTAACTAGAACAAGACAATACAAAATATAATTTTATTCTAACCACTTACCGACATGGCAAGCAGCAACACCAGTTGAGGCAGTAGGTACAGTGACATCAGGGGGCAAAGCTGCCACAATCCTCTTCAGTAAGAAACTCTTGCCTGTCCCAGCAGACCCAGTGAAGAATATGTTCTTCCCTCCAAGACAAGCCTCTAATACTCTCTGCTGCTCGGGGTTCAATAAACTAGTATTTGTCAATGGTGATGGAGAATACAACTTCTTAGGTGCTGGACCGCGCGCACTATCGTCCATTTTACGCTTCTTTGATGGAGGTGAAGGGGTTGTCAAAGTTGATTTAGGGATATTCTTCTTAGCATTATTAAGATCAGCTACTGTGACTGGACTAACTTCTTCAAAAGCCTGAGCTTTGCCACTCAATAATTTAGACCTCATGGTTTGCTTTGAAGGTGTAGTATTACTACTGCCTTGATCTTTGTCTCCTGTCATTTTAACGAATATCGTTCTCAAAAACCCCACGAGATTAGTGGGTGGCGCGTTCGATATGAACAAAGTGCAACCAGCATCTTGAAACTTTACGCTTGCCTTACCTTCTGCCATAAATTTTTTGAACACATTTATACCTTTTAATGCAAACCTAATAGCGGCGTGTTTCTCACTTGTAATCTCCACAAACATTTCACGAAATTCGTTTCGTATCAAGCGAAGTGAAGCCGTCTTGTAATTAACTTTCCTTGTAATAGATCCCTGTATTATCCATTCTAGAGTCACCGCACAAGATAAAAACAAATCTCCACCTTCCATTTTAACTTCGTCTTTAATTTTAATTCATGAAAATAATATTGATATAAAAAAGGCCGAAAGGCGCGTAACGTACTTATAATCAAGCTTATAATACACTCCTGACAGTGGTGACAGTTGACACTACACCACTTTTGACAGACGAGACCAGCCAAAGAGTTAAACTTCTACAAAGCCAATGACCGATTGACATTAGCTTTTCCTTAATCGGGATTATAGTCTTTTAATTTTCATTAAAAAAAAACCGGTTTATCCATTTTTCAGAACCAAAAAGACCCGCTTCGAGGTATGTGAGGTTAAAAATATAAGGATTTTATACCAAATATTCCTATTTATCAAATCAAATTGTAAAATAAGATATTGTTTTTTTTAAGTGCTTCATTTTTTGAACCCACAGATTGAGTTCTAGTTCTGACTTTTCGATTGCTGACTGACTGCTGGCTGATTGTTTTTTGTTTTGAGTTGAATAAAGGTTTGTCATTAGGTCAATAGTTTCTCAAGTCAAGACCAGTCCGGAGTCTGTAGATTCTCCTACACGACACATAATTTTCGAAATGTGGGGTGAGATTTACACCTCTGCCTATTCCTTTCAATAAAAGCGTTATGTTATGTTTTCAATTTGACTCCAAATAAACCGAATGTGCTCTTTAAGTCATGTTTACCTAAGTACTGAATTAATTAATTTCACATTTTGCTCAACAAGACATGCTGTCATTAAATTGGACGTTGTTTAATTTTCGATCGTTTACGTTGAAAAGATAAACAAAATGTTCAGGACCTACACTTCTGGACACATCTATTGGCCCACCTTGTATTTTCAGTTTCGTTTGGTCCTAGCTAAAATTTTATATTAGGTCGAGCAAAAAGTTTTTATGCAGTTTTGAACCTGGCACATTCACAATTTCATTCAATAGTCTTTTTTTGAATTTCGAACACAGAATTTAAAGAAACAAAAGACAATTTGGAGCCTGTTTGTGGATATCAAACAATCGAATACTAAGAAAACTTGGTTTTATTGGTTTACTTGGATTTAATTCTTGAAAAAGTGATTGATATCTTTGGTTTTGCAACAAACATTACTTATTCTTAACATTAAGGTGAGGTTCTATCAATAATCTGTGGATACTTCACCTGAAGTCGCCGCCCAAGCTGTGGCACTTATTCAGGCCGGACACAGCCAAAGAAACGTGAGTGCTCAACTTAATTTAAGTCGATCTGCGGTCCGAAATGTTTATCGGAGGTACCTAGAGACTGGCGGCTTTGTTCGTCGCCAAGGAAGGCCACGATCTCGGGTCACAACTGAAAGGCAGGATCGATTCATCGTGTCGACCAGCTTGAGAAATCGTCACCTTACCTCCATTGAGATACAAAACCAACTTCGCGACTTCCACGGAGTATCTGTGAGCGCTCGAACTGTTCGGAGAAGGTTAAAAGAACGCGATATGGTACCACACAAGCCAGCTAATGGGCCCAAACTAACGCGAGCCCACCGAACAGCGCGCCTTCATTTCGCACGCAGTCATTTAAATTGGACACAGCAAGATTGGAGCCGTGTACTCTTTTCTGATGAGTCTAAAATTGTGTTACATGGCAATGATGGAAGGAAGAAGGTCTACCGACGTAAGGGAGAGCGTTTCGCACAATGCTGCTTTGAAGAGAGGGTTGCTTATGGCGGTGGCTCATGGACTGTCTGGGGCGGTATATCCGCGAGCGGCAAAACTCAACTTGAGGTTGTTACAGGACCACGGCTGCCAACATTAAATGCTGAAAGGTACATTCGTGAGTGCTTAGAACCTCACGTGATACCATACGCGGACTATGTGGGCCCAAATTTCCTTTTTATGCATGATAATGCAACAGCCCATGCGGCCGGCATCGTCAGGGAATATCTTCGGGATGTGAACATCACAGTTATGGACTGGCCAGCCAGAAGCCCAGACGTGAACCCCATTGAGCACATGTGGGACGAGCTAAAAAGACGTGTTAGGGCTCGTCAGCCAGTTGCCCAGATGATGCAGGAGTTGAAAACTGCCATAGAAGAGGAATGGGAGATGATCCCTCAAAATTTCATAGAGCGGTTGATAAACTCTATGCCTAATCGTATGAGAGCTGTGGCAACACGCGTTATTAAATTAAACCTTTATTTGATAAAACATGTTTTTTATTCAAAAATCAATTGCCTTTAACAAGGCGCATATCCGACTTGTTAGGCGTAGCTCCATGTC
Organism: Fissipunctia ypsillon; assembly: GCA_947568875.1. Classification (NCBI taxonomy): domain Eukaryota; kingdom Metazoa; phylum Arthropoda; class Insecta; order Lepidoptera; family Noctuidae; genus Fissipunctia; species Fissipunctia ypsillon. The sequence continues at coordinate 14,489,552 of OX387660.1, read as the reverse complement.
GTATGGTATTCTGAATTCAAATTTAAAACAATACGATCGAAAAAGATGGTAAAATGTATCAGGTTTAAAACTGCATCAACAGTTTTTGTTCAATCTAGCAATCATATTTCGGTAGGGGCCATCGAAACCTAAACTCTAAGGTGGGCCAATAGATGTGTCCAGAAGTGTATAATATTACATAGAATAAACATGTCAGATTTGCATTAAATAATTATGTTCATCAATTTATATTAACAGAACCTTTTAGTCAATCTCGAACTGCCTCGCTCAGACACAAAATTAAACCAAAAGTTCCACAAGAATCACTTGCTACAATATAGCAAGTGATTCTTGATAGGTCCGGAACATTTTCCAAACCAACCAAACCAAACTAAAGGGTGAATACAGTTACTGTATTCGACCCTCGACCCTTTGGTTGCTATCCACAAAGTAGGTATCTACACAGTAATTTATTGTTTCAATTAGTCAGGTTTTTTAATAAAATTATGCATGCCTAGCACGCTCTTTTCTAACAAGTTCCTGATACTAAGTATACCTATAATACATAAAAGAAAAGAAAATTGATCTGAACTTCTTATTAGAAACGACAAAAAAAAATCTCTTCTGATAAGTATCATAATTCAAATTATTGCGAACTAAGTGTACAGAATTTTGAAGATGTTAACAATATTATTATTACTGTTCTTGTATTACTTGACTTTAGTAGCGCCTTTAACTCAGTGCATTTCGACATTTTACTAAGTATTCTCAAATCTATCAATTTCTCTTCTTCCGCTCTAGCCTGGTTCAGTTCTTATCTTCGGGGCCGCTCTCAGTGTGTTCGCCTTGAGGAGTCTTTCTCTGATTGGTGTAGCCTCACTGAGGGCGTTCCTCAGGGTAGCGTTCTCTCTCCTCGTCTCTTTTCAATTTTCATAAACTTTGTTACCAGAGTAATCTCCTCTAGTTTCCATCTCTACGCAGCGCAGATGACTTGCAGCTTTACCGACATTTTACTGTAGCCAACGCGGGTTCTGCAATTGCTGCTATGAATCATGACCTGGCTTGTATAATTATGATTATTACTATGTATAAGTTCACAACATGCTAAATAAAAACTAAGCCCCACAAAACCAAAATAGGCAGGCTCTTAGAACTTAGTTGTCTGCTAAGGCATTGCAATTAATAAGCTTACTTATCTACTACCACTACTGTAGGTGTATTAGTAAGTAAACATAACAGTAGTAGGAATGCATTAGCCTGAAACTTAGAATTCTACTTAGGTAGGTACTTACATACCTAGCTAATACCTTAGTATAAAACCAAGTCTGAACATATCAGGCAAAATGTGAGTCAGACAGTGGTTTCTAATGCGGTCCCTCGACCCTTCCTAAGCACGCTTGACGAGGCTTATTGCAACGTCAAGGATGCTTGTAAAGCCTATCTGACGGACAGGGCCGTCATCTACCCCGGTCACCCGGGAGAGTGGAACCGGCGAGAGATGTCGTGCGGTGTCCCGCAGGGATCGGTTCTGGGACCGCATCTGTGGGACATCGGGTACGACTGGGTGCTGCGCGCCGACCTCCCTGGTGGCGTCAGCGTAGTTTGCTACGCTGACGACACGCTGGTCCTGGCGCAGGGGAGGTCGCACCAGGCGGCGGCCGAATTAGCGGCACGCGGGGTTGCGACAATCGTAGAGAGGATCCGGCAATTGGGACTCGAGGTGGCCTTGCACAAGTCCGAGGCCATGTGTTTTCATGGTCCTCGGAATGCGCCACCATCGGGTTCCCAAATAACGGTAGGAGGGGTTCTCATCGGTGTCGAGTCGACGATGAAGTACCTGGGACTCGTCCTCGACAGCCGGTGGAATTTCGTGGAGCATTTCCGACGTTTGGCTCCCAGACTGGAGCGGGCCGGGGCTGCCTTGGGGCGGCTCCTGCCCAATCTGGGGGGTCCAAACGCCTCCTGCCGGAGGCTCTACGCGGGGGTCGTGCGGTCCATGGCCCTTTACGGAGCTCCGGTGTGGGCGCGTTCCGTGAGGCGGCGACCGGTCCGTCGGTTGAACGCTTCCCAGAGGGTCATGGCCATCCGGTTAGCCCGGGGATACCGCACGGTCTCCGGGGAGGCGGCGAACCTCCTTGCCGGATTACCGCCATGGAATCTGGAGGCAAAAGTCCTCGCGCACATCTGGGAGTGGCGCGAGGAGGCAGGACGCCGGGGCGTAACTCCGTTGCCGCGAGAAATCGCGGCACGGCGGACAGAGCTCCGGCAGGATCTCATGGCGGCATGGAGAGTGCGATTGTCGCAACCCAGCGCTGGGCACGCCACAATTGCGGCGATAAGTCCCCTCTTTGAGGAGTGGCTGGAGAGGCGCCACGGCGTCCTCACCTTCCGCCTGACGCAGGTCCTCACCGGACACGGGTGCTTCGGGAGGTACCTGTTCCGGATAAGGCGGGAGGAAACGCCCGGGTGTCACCACTGTGTGGATCGCCCGGAGGACACGGTGGAGCATACGGTGGAGGTCTGCCCAGCTTGGGCGGAGCACCGCCGTGTCCTCGCGGAAGCGATCGGCGGCGGCGATCTCTCGCGTCCGGCCCTGGTCCAGGCCATGGTACGGAGCGAGAGTGCATGGGAAGCCATTACCTCCTTCTGCGAAGCAGTAATGCTCGTGAAGGAGGAGGCGGGACGCGTGAGGGAGAGGCAAGCTTTGCACCCTCACGCCCCTAGTCGCCGCAGGAGACGCCCTGGGCGTCGGGAATTGGCAGCCGATTCCCGGCCACCGTAGGCGCGGGCTTGCGGACGGCGAGCAATGGGTAGCTCGCCGTCCGGTAAGGACCAAGCCCGAGTCGACGGCGCGTCGTGTTCCACGCGCGCCTCAAAGAGATGTCAGCACTATTGACGGGGTCCGCTAGGGCCGATGCCAGCTAGGGTTGCGGGATGTTCGAAAGAGTTACCGTGGCCCCGGCACAGGCAACAGAAGGAACACGGGTGGGTTTTAGTCAGTAAAAGTCTGACACGCCCTCCCGCTCCGCCCAGAGCGGGAGAAGTCATTTGAGGATTTCCCATCCAAAAAAAAAAAAAAAAAAATTAAAAGGGATGCTTGTAAAGCATCCGCACTCATTTTCATTGACAAGCATTGCAAAAATATAATCTTTCATCAAGCATTGGTGCCGATTCTCTTGTCTGGACGCCAGCACATCAAGCTACCCGAAACTGTCAAATTTTCTCAATCAACCTTGAACATAATGCTTTAACAATAAAGTCAAAAATCTATTAAAGAAATTTGACAGATTGTAGTAGCTTGATGTGCTGGCGTCTGTACAACGAACTAGACTGACGAAACTATCACTAAAACTCCTTACTTTTGCCTATGAGAATCTATTATATATTCTGCAAAAAAATATCACTAAACTTAAAAATAATTTTGACCGAACTAAATCGAATTTGACAATCGCGACTCCACGTGGTAAGTACTTGTTTGCTCTACCCCGTGATTTTTTTTGGGCCGGAGGCGCGCAGTAGGGGCAGCCTCAACGTGTTTTATATGGAATTTCTACTTATAAATGGAAAATATGAAAAATTATTACCAACAAGTTGACTTTTAGGGGTTTATGAGCCTTATAAAGGGGGTCGAAATTTTCATTATTTTTGCGATAGGACAAACCGTTTTCGAGATATAAGCAAAATAAAAGAAAGAAAAAAAGATACAATACTGTAAGTCGAAGTGTTGGTGTGAATTTTAGTTCATGCCAACTAATTTTATGCCACGCCTTTTTAAATCGCGATTAAAAATAGTCAGATTTAGTTAGAAAATCTAAATTTTAGGTGAAAAACGTCAAATTCAAATAGCTAAATTACCATTTTCACTAAACATTGGCATCTTAGTGCTGTCCAACTAAAATATAGTTAAGTTGTGTCACTTTAGTCAATTTCAGAATGGGAAATCGTCGTTTGACAGGTATAAACTAAATTTTGGTGATTTTTAGTCTAGTTTAGTGACAAGAGAATCGGCACCATTGTCAAGCACGTAGTTTGCGTGTCAAGCACGTCTAGCTTCGTTCTAGACGGTCATTTCTTGACAAGCACGAAAAGTTCACGTGCTTGTCAAGTAATTTTGACCGTATATGGAACGCATATGACGTTATATAAGCAGGTATATAGGTACCTACCTACCCCTTTTATTTATGGGCGGTCCTACTAAACCCTTTCGTAGATAGATACGACTAGTTACGTATACGTGAGATATTCCAGCGCAACGGTAACATGATCTTGACAAGACCATATCGATTCAGTGGCCCGCTGTGCAGAAATCGGCTCATCCTGACATGACGCAACCGCGCAAGCAGACGCCCGTCGGCCCGACAAGAGAATTTCATTACACATGCTATATTTCAAAAGCCTACTGTGACATTAACCATTGCTCGATGCCAAACGATATGAGGTCATCAGTCAATCTCTTTGTAGTTTCTCTGAATTACATTGCACTCCAAGTTCTATAGTTTCTCGCAAATCGACCTTATATAGTTAGCTCTAAAATACAAAACTCTGAAGCAACGCTTTAGCACATGAACCAGGTTTTCGTTTTAGTGAAAATATTGAGATGTTCTTGATCTTATGGCGTAGTTAAATAAATTATTTGCAGTTATTATTACTGCACTGCAATTGTAAGGTAAGTAGGTAGGTACTGGCTAGTCATTAAGGATGTGTCCTGTGAATTTGTAGGAGTACATACATAGGTACCCTACATAAGTACGGACGTATTAAAATAAATGATGCGTCAATATTGCGGGGTACTGAACACTGAACGGAAACCGCTACTAAACGTATCAACGCCATTTGCTTTCAAAGTAAATACGATTATTTTCGCGATCATTTGAAAATATTTAATGCTGATAGAAATAAAGCCAATAGGTACGTATAGTCCATAAAGATGACAAAATTTAAAAATGTTTATTTCTCCGAAGCCATAGTCTGCGGATCTGCTCCCGCGCACCCATAAACTTTTGCTTCGATTTTATGAGTCATAAGGTGACGGGTTTCTTTAATACCTAAGTCATAAAATACCTACCAATAAAAAATAGCTTTATGGTCCATTTCTCAAACACAATAATTAAAATGTTTCCGTCTAAATCTACACATGAAGTTCACAGTCTGACTGTCTGTCTCCAGTCTCTGGGTGGGATATGGCATGATGGAAGTTTGAGAGAGTTCTTTCCTTTTAGCTATTGGGTAGATGGGAAGTTACTGCCGCTTAGGTTGATAGGTAGATATAAACTAAAAGTACCTCAATCACAGTTTACTTTAGGTCACAGAGTAGGTACTTTATACTATACATATATTTACTGAACATAAAGAGTAGGTAAGTACTATATGCTTTAGGTACAAATTCCATAGCGTATCAATACCAATCTAAAATAAATGGGAATCTAAGTGCATCGCAAACCATGATTTCACATCGACTATAAAACAGACATTAAATTTCACACACAGCTTTTAGTCCGTCCATGGATGACAGCATGACATGACAGGCACAAGGAATCGATACAGGAAACAAGCGCGCGCGCATATAACCCAGAATTAGCAATGTCCCCGTCGCATCTGCCGACAAACGGTCACGTCGTAAACGGAACTGTATTGCGAAAATTGTTTTAGCTAATGCATGTATTATTGTAACACCTTTCTACTCGCAGAGGGCTATAAAATTTTATGGAGAATTTCAGCACATATTTGCGATTTCGAACTTTTAGGCGTTAGGTAGGAAGAGATGTTCATTTGATCTTGCAATTTATTCTATAGATATTAAATAAAGACAAACATACCTACTTATAGGTAGGTATCTAAAACAAGATTATAGGTTCCAAGACATGAAATCAATTGGAAGTCGCTGCAACAAACTTAAACATTAGGTATCATCTTGATCTATGTAGGTACTCGTATGAACATGGAAGCGGTTAACCGATTCATAAAATCATAACTTTGGCGGCGCAAGCGCAAAATCCTAACTATCCTAACTAATATTAAAGATGCGAAAGTGACTTTGTTTTTTACGCTTTCACGCTAATACGGCTGAAAGGATTTGGATGAAATCTGGCACATGAGTAGACCATGACTTGGGTTAGAACATAGGATACTTTTTATCCCGATATTCCCACGGGATCGAGACTTGAAACCGAGGGGCGCAGCTTGTTTATCATAAATAAGTACATTACCTACGCGGATCAGCTACCTAATTGCGTAATACACTACCAGTAGGAATCGGTTTCCTATTGACAGTTCAACAACATTCATTGCGTTATTGACGTTGTTGATCAGACAAATTTTTCTAACATATGAAGCAATGAATTAGCAATATTCTTCAAAATCATTCGAATTGTGATTGATAGAGTGTTACGCTTGTAGGGTGCAGGTTTGAGAAAATGCCAGATTATCGAGTAAGATCCAGATTCCCCAAAATTGCCTAGCAATTGCTCCACAAACTGGCAACCACCGAATATAACAAGTGCCGAAAGACAACATAGCAATGTAAGTACTAAACTCCGCTCGTCGTAAGTACAGACGGCAACAGGTCAAGCTACCCGAAACTGTCAAATTTTCCCAATCAATCTTGAACCTAATGTTATAGTAATAAAGTTGAAAATCTATTAAAGAAATTTGACAGATTGTAGTAGCTTGATGTGCTGCCGTCCATACATACCTAACGGACGAACGCCAAAGAAGGTCGTAAGGGAATTCTAATTGCGGTCACCAACCACTGAGGTACTACTACTAATAATAGTTCAATGTCACCAACTCACTTGCCTGACTAGACTAGGTACCATTTACTTCGAGCTACCTACCAACCATTAAGGATGGAACAAGGCTACCAATGATGATGATGATTGTCAAACATTTGAGCTTTGTCGGAACTCGGAACGCAGGTTTCTACGATAATTGATAATGATAATCCTGAATATCAGAATTGTATTGCTATGCTAAACAACGCTATGCGCGGATACAACGGGTGCGATGTCTGAGATAGATGCATGTTGGTTTGGTATGCGGTTGCATACCTAGCATACCAACATGACAGTTGTATCAACCAAAAACATTAAATCTAATATTTTAAAACAAAAACGTCGAGCTACAATCAAAACATTAATGCATACGCTAGACATATCTATTTACACGGCAATAAATCAACGGAAAAAATAAATTCTGGCTTCATAAGACACTCAGAATCCACAATACAAATGAAATGTTTATTTATGATAGTAAAACAAAAACGCGATGTTTAGATTTGTTCATGTGTAATTAGTTGGCAGGGTTCCGAGTAGGTAGGAATGCCCGGGGTTGCGTTACAGGCATAATAATGCTGAAACAAAACAATTCATGTGAATGCCGGACAATACCGGGATGACGCTGTGGTGGCAATGTTTCCGTGCTAATGTGGACGCCTAAAAGATCTTACGTGTTTTCATATGTCGAGTTTTCATACTTATTAAAAGGTTCAAAGAACGCTCATTTCGATCAAAAAAATATACCTATCACTATAATAATAAAAGTGAATAGATTAACAGGTAACCTACATAATTCAAAGCTTTAGAACTGCATCTATACTTACAGCAATCGCAATTAATATCATTGTTTGTCAAGTCATTTCCGCTTAGTGGACAAAAGATTTTAAACAAAATATTCCCTTATTATTTGTTGGAATTGTCCTGAATGAGCTTGAGTTTGGAGTCGTTACCGAGGGCGGCGGCGGCGTCGTCGGCGGCGCGAAGAGATCGCCACACATGGGACGCATCTGTGCGCTCGGCGGAGGTGTACCCTTCCAGCCGAAGCTATAGTACGGCTCATTTTGATCATTTGTTCTAGAATATTTGGAATATAATATAATTTATATTATATGGGATAAATAAATTAATAAAATGTTGTTTTTAACTGAAAGAATGATCCTTAAAGTTAAAAAACTGTACCTACCTAAATATTGGTTCTTATTGGTGCCGATTCTCTCGTCACTAATGCGTATGCGTACTAGACTCATCATCATCATCTGCCTAGCCTTTTCCCAACTATATTGGGGTCGGCTTCCAGTCTAACCGGATGCAGCTGAATACCAGTATTTTACATGGAGCGACTGCCTATCTGACCTCCACAACCCAGTTACTGGGTAATACGATACCCCTTGGTAAGACTGATTGTCAGACTTTCGGGCTTCTGACGACCCGTAACGACTGTCAAAGATCCACGAATGACAGCCGGGACCAACGGCTTAACGTGCTTTCCGAGGCACGGAGGAGTCTCGGTATGTAAAGATGGTCACCCATCCACGGACCAACCCCGGCAAGCGCAGCTTAAAAATACTATTTGTTTATAAGTCCAGTCAAACGATTTCCCATTCTGAAATTGACTAAAGTGACACAACTTGACTATACAGGGCATTTTTTTAATAACTATCCAAATTTTCGCAGGGTGTTCTACCATGAATACGAACAACTTTCACTATCGGACCAACTCTGAAATCACGAAAAAAAATCAGCTGTTTGTGTGTTTGTGACATTTTGGTCGAGTACCTAGGTATTGAACTTTTGTATGAATCAGCTGATTTTTTCTTCGTGATTTCAGAGTTGGTCCCATAGTAAAAGTTGTTCATATTCATGGGTAGAACACCCTGCGAAAATTTGTATAGTGATTAATAAAATGCCCAGTATTTTATAATAATAGTTTCACAGCACTAAGATGGCACTGAGTTAATAGTTTAGTGAAAATGGTAATTTAGCTATTTGAATTTGACGTTTTTCACCTAAAATTTAGATTTTCTAACTAAATCTGACTATTTTTAATCGCGACTAAAAAGGTGTGGAGTAAAATTGTTGGCATGAACTAAAATTCACACCAACTCCTCGACTTCAGGTGCAAAAACAGTACTGAACCTAGCTTTTTTTCTTTTCTTTTGCTGATATCTCGGAAACGGTGTTCCTACGCAAAAATAATGAAAATTTCGACCCCCTTTATAGAACCCATAAACCATTAAAACTCAACACATGTAGGTAATAAATTTTCATATTTTCCATACAAAAAGTGAAAAATTCCATAAAAAACACGTCGAAGCCGCCCCCCCCCCTGCGCGCCTCCGGCTCAAAAAATAATCACGGGGTAGGGCAAACAAGTACTTACCACGTGGAGTCGCGATTATCAAATTCGATTTAGTTCTGTCAAAATTATTTTTTTAGTGATATTTTTTTGCAGAATAGCTTTAATATTCTCATAGCCAAAGTAAGGAATTTTAGTTTAGTTCGGTGTACAAGAGAATCGGCACTTACCCATCAATGTCTTTTCTGACAAATGCGTGCACTGACTTGACGGGTCCACTCAATCTGTGTGGTTATCTTTCTTCAAAAGACCATTTCAGACACCAATCTACATGGCCTTCACATGATCTGACCAAGATTATGTCTGTACTTTAAAAGAGACTGTGACCTCTGATTTTGTTTCGGCCTTTCTTTTCAAAGTAGGTAGTCAGTTAGCAAACGTCGGTCTCATCTAGTTTTTAAAATATGATTAACGTGTATAAATGTTGGTACTAACCTACTTACAGAAATAAAGTCATTTATCTTTTATTTATTTTAGTTTTGTAGAATGAAAAATTATATGGTCAAGGATTACATATTAACCTCCTTGTATAGCGTATGTGTCTGGTTGTGTGCGTTGTACAACGCTTTGTCTTCTTCTTTCGAAAGTCAAATCACTGACGACTGAAAGAGAGAAATCGGTGTGTGAACGTATGTGGAGGAGATACCTATATGGTAGATAGTGTGCTATGTACTCTTTTGTGATGATGTAAAAGTTGGAAGAGAAGGAAATGCGTATATTAGATATAATGTATTTTCAGTTCACAACATTTAGATAGATTGGCGTGGTCATGAATAATATTTCTAATAAGTTAGGGGTTTCTCCCTGTAAGTTTTATTTTTATTAATAGAAGACAGTCTTTACTACAAGACGTCTGGGGAAAACGGACCTCAGCAATTTTTCAGTAGGTGTGTATCCTATAAGCTTCGGCACGGATTCTAGAGGATATAGCGATACAGCCTAAGGGGCAATACCCGTGTTTTTAAGAACGTTCTAATCTCATTCGAAATCTGTCAAAAATACTTCTAATTTCATACATTTTTCACAAGTTTTTTGACATTGATTGTCGACTAGATTTTGAACGTTTTTAAATACGGGAATTGACTTTCTGGTGTAGTGTAATAGAGCGGCGCGCAATGATTATTGACGTAACTGTCCCGCATGACGGGAACCTCGTGAAAGCCGAGAAAGATAAACAAATCAAGTATCTTGACTTGGCCCGCGAGGTTGTCGACATGTGGGATGTGGACTCAGCGATCATTGTGCCGATAGTTATATCAGCCAATGGCTTAATTGCCAAGAGCCTCGACCAACACCTAAGGAGGCTCTCGTTGGGCAGCTGGATTAAGGGCTTGATTCAGAAAGCGGTACTTCTGGACACGGCTCGCATTGTTAGGAGGTTCCTCTCTCTAGAGCCCTGACCGCCGCGGTAGCTTGGACCCTGTTCCCGATACCGGTGGGCTACTATTTATTAGTATAGAGATTTGGAACTCCTGTCTATACATGTGTATATAGGAGTAGTAGGAGGTAGTAGGAGGGTAAGTATTACAATTATGTAACGCCTGTGTCCCTAAACGCGGTCAGAATCTCTGCTGTTTACAACTTTATTTTGCGTCGCAGTAGAATCAAAGGTAATAATAAAATCTATGTACTGGGTTTTGATATTTCTTATCTTTGCGGAAAACTCGGCGACCATATTATCACAAATTGATGTAAACGCGTAATCTGGCTCGTTATTATAGTGCTAAACTATTCACCTGATATAATATACCTACGTTTAATTAGTAAGGAGGATATTTATAAGAGCCGCAGGTGTGCGCTTTGGTGCATTAAAATCAGAAACCGATTAGTCGACTTGAAGAACGTTCATTATTGAAAAGTATACTTTTTTCTGTGACAAAAAAACAATATCATTAGTAAGTCAAGTTCCAACTAGTTCCTAATACATAGGTATTAGGAATAAATGGATAGCCATTTATCCGATGCAGGTGTGCAATGCTGATTAAAAGAAAAACAAACGAATTTGGCGAATTTCGCACTAACAAACAATGGGCTCATTATCAGTGAATGCAGGTAGTTCAGGAACTGGACTATAGATTCGGCACACGTGTGACGTATTTTCTTCTTAGCGCAGCTGTGGAGGCCTCCGCAGATGTTTTATGGCGCTGAATATTTCCAAGACGCTTTATTATTTATTACGATATTGCCGTTTAGAGCCTAATCTTCGTTTTTATTATCCAGAGAAACAATGGTCATCACTGGGCAGTACTATTTTTGGCATATGGTCTGCAGATGGGGTAACTCTGCGTGGGAAAGAATTATTTTCACCGCCATAATTACCTATTCTTCTAATTTGGTCGGATATGTCTCTGGAAATAAAATATTTAGTTAAACAAACTCAGGATAGTATGTCGGATTGAAACGGTTGAAATCCACTTTCGATAAATCAATTATATGGCTCAATAATATTATTGCTATTAACGAGCATCAATCGGGCTTCGAGGGATCTCATTATATTGAGGAAACATTAATCAGGATTCACGGTTTTGGAGAATATAAGTATTTAGATAATAATATGTTGAGTTTCAGTATTAGAAATAAATGCAACAACCAGGATAAAAGGTTTTTTTTCTATGTTAGTATGGCCTGTATACTGACAGAAAAAAAACTGTATGGTAAGTAACACCACAGTAACACTAATACTTACCGATGTTATGTTTCTATTTCTTCTTATGGCAAGTAAAGCCGATGTCGACCATTCTGCCAATGTCTAAAGTGAAATGGAAATCAAGTGTGCATTGTTGTAGAAAAAAAAAAAAAAATATTAAAAAGTCTACGACGATACAGTTGAGCTCTTGTGAGGTTAGTACGGGACTGAAACACGATGTTGTTTGTTTCAGGCTTGTAGATGCGAACCTAACCTATACATATAAGTAGGTTTGAAGTTGATATCGGGAAAATATCTTCTGCTTTTCTTTACCAAATACTTAGGTACCTACGTCTATTTTTTTTGTCTATGTGTGATCTCGCAGGTCAACCTAGGAGGTTGTCGGCTGCTTAACGGGCTTGCCTCAATAAATTAAGCCCTCCAGCCAGGACATACTAAATACTTAAGTAATTCTCTTATTTATTGGAAATCGAGCATCACAGAGTCATACAAGGTATTTGTCAACCAACCTGCGCACGCGGCTACAGCTGAAGTACCTACCAACTGAACGTCCAAGTTTTCCCACAAATGTTTACCACTCAAGTACTACTCGTTATCTAAAGCAGGTGTCACTTACGAACAAAAAAGTTTGAAAATAAACCGCGGCGCCGCCGTAAAACTCTTAACTAAATAAACTTGCGAACGCGTTAATCTGCTTTAGTTATAACATCTGTAGTCGAAAAACTAGGGGATGACGTTATCATTAGTCTGCATTAAGGGATGATATAGTATAGATGTAGGTAACGATTTGAGGATTAAGGTACAAGTTCGTAGCCGACTGCAGACAGCAGCAGCAGACGACGTGTCGCTGCGACACTACTGGTTTCTATGTACTTCTATGAAATACCTTCCGCAGCTAGCGACACGTCGCTCGACTACACGTCGCATGACCGCAGACGACGTGTCGCCCGACCGCAGATCAGTAGTGCCACCGACGCTGGAGCGACACGTTGAATCATTCTCAAAAAATGAGTTTTTCCGATTTCCGAACATTCAGAACTAACTGGATACGGCGCTGCCGTCTGCTGCAGCCATCTGCAGTTGGGTTCGGAATCATGACTGCAGCGACATGACGCTGCGACGTGTCGCTGCGACATGTCGCAACGTCACGTCGTCTGCTGCTGCTGTCTGCAGTCGGCTACGAACTCGTACCTGTAGGTTATTTTCCAGAAACGCTCTAGCTCTACGCTCTAAAAGAATTCAAAAACAATTTTTGAATTCTTTTGATTTAATAATAAAGCTTAGCTGCTAGCTTGATTAAAGCTCTTTGACAGTCAATTAGTTGCATTGCTGATATCCGATTATGATTTATTATTAGAAATAGGTAGAATATAATATTTAGGTACTTATTAGGTACCTAAACTTCGAGGAGTGAGTAACATAGAGTGGATAATATCTCCTCTAAAAACCCGGAATTTAAAAATTACGAATTATTTATTGGACTTTTTATATAGTTAAAAATGATTGATTTGAAGAATCATATTATTAAATTTTTTAGGGTTCCGTACTAAAATTGTGTCAAATTCAAATGTTTTGTTTTAAGAAGGTAAAATAAAAGTAAGTTGGCTGGTTTATGTGCTTACCATTTGTTTCGTCATTATCAGAGATCCGAATAGGTAGGGTATCTTTACCTAAACTTCGAGGGGATACGTAACATAGAGTGGATAATACTTCCTCTAAAATCAAGGAATAATAATTATGGAAATAATAGGTAGTTTGTAGGTGGTAGGTACCTACCTATTATTTCCTTTATAGATACTTCTAAAGTATGTTTTTAAACTAATATACATGGATGTTGAAATACACGGCGGCCGAAGGCTCGCTGCGCTGCCATTTCGCTACGCGCGTTTTGCCACGGTTACGATAAATAAATAAACAAATCAGGTTTATTGGATTCCCATAATGTTCCTGAAAAAATTGCATGTACCGGTCATCTTAGTATCATATTCTGGATTCACCCCATCAGTCTGCGGAAGGCTGTCTCTTACACCTCATATACTTTGAATTAATTTAATACCTAGTGCTTATTTTGATCCATGATAATAGTTTTCCAAGTCACTACTTAGTTGGAAATTTGTGCGCTAAGATCAATTCATGTTTTCCTTATTATTTAGGTAAGTACTTTAGTTACCTATACTTCTATAGCTACATAATTCATTTCAGCTACAGATCCGCCGCATTATTCCCTCTTTTCCAATGACTGGAAAACCTCATAATAAAAGTTCACACATTTTCAGCATCCAAGTGCATTTTGTATACCGCGCGTTTTTGCCATTTTCATTCATGGTAAGCCGTTTCACTATGTTCCCCTAACAGCTGCTATCTATTTCGTGAGAAACGAGAGATAACGGTAAGAGTACGTACTTCGTTTTATGAATGAAACTAAAATGCTTGTTAGGGAATCCCGTGAGATAGGTAACACCAGATGCTGACTCGACTCATCTTGAGAAAAAAAGAAACGAAAAGGTGTTTTGAAAATATTTTTAACAATATTCGGAACACAAAAACGGCTTAGGGTAGGGCCTGGATGCAATTGCAACACATGTTTTATTGTTATGCCGTAAAATCATTAAAGTCTTAAAACTATGGGTAAGCAGGTAGGTAAGTATATAAGCCAATGCTTGGGAACGGAAAAGCAACTGACTGCGTTGCAGGCAATCTATACATCTATACAAATAAATAAAATTGAAGTGTCTGTTTGTAATGTCAAAATAACAACTTTATACTAAATAAATGCAATAAATATATCTTTATCTTTAAATGCTTAAGAAAGTAGGTATATACGGTAATAATTATAACAAAAAAGCAATTTTAAAATATTTTGTCTGTCTGTCCGTTTGTTGCGGTTAATCTCCGAAATGGCTGGACCGATTTTGACGGGCTTTTCACTGGCAGATAGCTGATGTTACGGGGAGTAACTTAGGCTACTTTTATTTTAGAAAAATAATTAGGGTTCCGTGCAAAAAAATAAAACCTACGAAATTGTGAACAAAAAGTCGGATTGAGTGTCAAGCGCAACACATAGCTATCTCTTTCTGTATCATACGTTCTGTACTTCTGTATGATCTATCGCAGTCGTAGTTGAAAACTACTATACACCTAGATGTAAGAATGGACGGCAGCACATCAAGCTACTACAATCTGTCAAATTTCTTTAATAGATTTTCAACTTTATCGCTAACGCATTAGGTTCAAGGTTGATTGGGAAAATTTGACAGTTTCGGATAGCTTGACCTGCTGGCGTCTGTACATTGTAATAACAACGCAACGATATCTGAACGCCACTCAGTATGAACGTAACGTATCTTTCCTTTATAATATCATTGGTTGCAGGCATACTTAACCACGTACTTAGGTAACAAACAATTTTAAGAGTGAAGTACCATAGGTAGATCCAATTAACCTTTCGCATGTCGTAATTACACACAACACAATCAGACACAATTAGTCAACAATGGACTTTGTATATACCTATGGGTTTCAAGCGACACGCAAAGGCTTAATTCCCGACCTACCTGAAAGATTAATCCACAGAGCATGTAACTTTGAATCTAGATTTTAGATTAGACTACTTAGATGTTGTTACATTTTTGCCAATCGAACTTTAATGGAAGTACTAGGCATAGCTTCCTACCTTCCTACCTATCACAGAAATTAGGTGCAATTTCCTAACATATTTTTCAAGGTATTTTCTTTGTCCTAAGTATTTACAAATAACGTAATGGATAAGTACAAGCATTGTTATTTGCAATTAGAAAATATTTAGAAAATGGTCCGTGAAACGTTCGCATAAGTTTTAGACTGAGTTAGGTACAGCCTGTATTTATCATCTGGGTAAAATGTATTATCTTTGTAATAACTTGTTATATTTAGTTTGGATAATGAAGCTATTAATATTTTGTCGGGTAGAGTACGTCACCGGTGTGGTAACTATTCCCGAAATACAAAGTCAGTCAGCGTCTCGCCTCTCCCCGCCTTTTCTTCCTTTTAACGGTTGAAATTCAAAAATACTTAATCGATTACAGTTTTTCAAGATGGCGATTGATTGTTAGTTTAGTAATAGTTGTTTTAGTTGATAATTATGTGAACATTTTCTAACATATCTGAACATTTTTTTCGGAAGTTCGGATTTTCATTCAGACATACAAAAATATCGCGAATTCGGCGTAGGTAAGTGTAGACCGTCGGCGCTTAATTACAGTTACTACCTTAAATCTGTGTTAACCTTAGTTACTACCAACCTCCACAAATCTGTACAGCACTCGAAACACGAACTATGGATCTGAATACTTAGTTAAAATATTATAGTCATTAAAAACTTATTTTCTAACCCATTAATAAAAACTGGAAGCATTAATAATTAAGAAACCCATAAGTTTTAACAAGAAATAACAACGATAGAAAATTCCATAACGATGATTGGTATTTTGGTATTTCATTAAAGTATATAAGTAGTAAGTATGTACCATATAACTTGATGATTCAGAAAACATCCGGTTGCGCATGCGCAATTTTTCAGCACCCTACCTAATAAAGTTTTCATTACAGAACGAAATTACAATTTCATACCAAATCAAAGTTTCATGCTTTATTTTGCTAAGAAGCCCTTTGTTTAGCTGCAAAATTCTTACTGAATGCATGCTGAATGCAGTCTTTTTACACATAGGTACTCCGAATGAGGAGGAATTAGTACTTAATAGAGTACTTTAATAGTTAGTCCAAAATAGGTAGTACAGACGCCAGCCAGCACATCAAGCTACTACAATCTGTAATTTTTTTTAATAGATTTTCTGCTTTATCGCTAAAGCATTAGGTTCAAGGTTGATTGGAAAAATTTGACAGTTTCGGGTAGCTTGATGTGCTGGCGTCCATAAAATATAAAATAAATTATTTTCACAATAAACTGTCCGATAGTTAAAAACTAAAGCTGCAAACAATTAGCGCAGTTGTTTATTTCAAATCGGGAGACAATAATTTTAGATCGCTCCTCAAATTTAAATAGATCACTAATACTTGCGACTCGATCACTATAATTAGAAATGACGGTTATTTACGATGAATTGGCATCATAGTTGACTGCTATGATGGAATCGGGCGATATTAAATTAATAATCTAAAATTGCCTCGACCGGAATTCCATTCGCAAGCAATTCGACTTTTGTGTTGATTCGCTGCATCATCATCATCAGGCTATACATAGAACTCCACCCTAATTGCGTAACACTATCAATCACAATGTAAATGATTTTGATGCATATAGCTAATCCAGTGCTTCATAAGTTCGAATTTGTCTGCTCAACAACGTAAATAACGCAATTAATGTTGTTGAATTATCAAAATGAAAGGGGTCCCCGAAACGATCAATTTGATCATTTGATCAATTTCTGTTGATTCAATCGCTTCAATTGCACTTGGTAGACAATCAATATGCGCATCAATGTGTATCAATCACGTAAAAATTGACAATTGTAATTGATCGTTTCGGGGACCCTAAACCGATTCCTACTGTGTGTTACAATACGCAATTGCCCCGCTGAACTAAACCTCTCCAATCGCGCGCCATTCAACTTTATAAAACTGCAGAAAACGTGAATTAACAAGATCCAAAATAGAAGGATGCTTAAACAACCAATCATTGAACTCAGCCTATCGTAGTCCACTGATGGACATAAGCCTCTCCCAAGTTGCGCACAAGATTATATAAACCATTAAATATTTGGTAATCTATCCCGTGCGATAAAGACCAACATAAAATGTCAGCCACACCTAACACTGCACAGGCTCCCTCACCATATCTTAGTTAGTGAGATAAATAAATAAAATATTTATGATATACCGAAGGCATCGCCTGCCATTACCGTGGGACCGATCCTGGGAGGATTGCGTCACGGATATTTTTAGCAGCGGCGGGACGACGCGTCACAAAAAATCTTACAAGGAAGGGTGGCGCCATATCAAATTATAGGTGGGATTAATGCTGCAATATTTTATAAAGCTGAGAGGATTTCGAAGAGCTGTTAACTTTGAAAAACGCGTGGAGGTTGCAGATTTCAAGTGGTTTGTGAAATCAGCGCGGTCCTATGACATGAAATAAGCATAAAATATTCAGATTATTTTAAAGACGTCACGGTGCATTGACTTGCCATTAGTTTGACACTGGCCGACTGAAGCAGCCCTCACAGGATGCGCGATCACCGATGCGATCGGCGCGACCGAACACCATACATACCTATACCTATATATGTATGCAGTAAATACAGTTCGGAGATGATGGACAAGATAAACAGAAAGCGATCAACACATCTTGCTATCGCCGTCTCGTTCTAACGCACGCCGGACGCAGGAGGCGGCGCGCTGGGAGGCGCAATGGAGTCGCACCGCGGTGGAGATGGTTATTTTTTTGTATCTTGTCAATGAAGGGACGGGTAGGGGCGGGCCGGCCGGCGCGGACGCAGCCGCAGCAGGACTCGGTCCGTGGCTGCAGTCTGGCTGCGCTTATCACACGCACATGTTTATCGGAAACACGCGTTGCGCTCTTTTAACTTAGGAATTATGGATTACGAAAGTTGTGAAAATAAAACAGTGCCGATAAAGCGCGAGGAAGATCTCGAGTATCCGGAGGATGACGATCATTACTACAGATACATGCCGGTAGAGGTCGAGAGGCACGCGGAGGCGCCGGGGTTCGCGCCTTCCTCACCGACACACCTGATGGACCTCAGCAATGGCTCCGAGCGACCCACACAACAGCATCCTTGGCCTTCAAACATCGTGTTCGACGGAGATGATCGAGACTACCAACAAGCACCCTACGCATCCTTCGAACAACAATTCATCGATCAGCGACAAAGACAAATCCCTAGAAGTTACTATTTCGATGATTCCAATTCTCAAGATAGAGTCCGTAGCTTTTACGAATCATCTGAGATGCCAAAAATGGGAGACGTCATTTACAGAGGATCGGACGAAAGAAGAGATGAGACCGAAGAACAAAGAAGATCGAGGTCGAAGAGATCAAAAGCGTCGCGAAAGAAAACGCAATCGTTTGAGGAGATGCAGATACAACGAGTGATGGCCAACGTGAGGGAGCGTCAGCGGACGCAAAGTTTAAACGAGGCCTTCGCAAGTTTGCGACAGATCATCCCTTCGATGCCGAGCGACAAGTTATCAAAGATTCAAACTCTGCAGCTGGCGACGCAGTACATAGAATTTTTATATCAAATACTGTCAAATAGTGACTCGGCGGGCAGCAGCGATTCCAACAGTGACGCGGGAAGTGAACACGGCAAATATCTCGCGCAGGACAAGTTAAGTTACGCCTTCTCCGTGTGGAGAATGGAAGGCGAGTGGACAAATGGACAAACGTGATAAAAAGTGTAGTGACGTAATCGTCTAGTGAAACTGAAAAGACGCTTATCTTATTCCATATTATTACGATTGATTATTGTGTTAAGTGAGGTGTTAATGATGAACAAATCCTACGAATATTATAAACGCGAAAGTTTGTGAGGATGGATGGATGGATGTTTGTTAAATTTGGCACACATATAGTTTATAACCTGGATTAACAGATAGGATACTTTTTATCCCGATATCCCTACGGGATCGAGACTTATGCGGCTGAAACCGCGAGGCGCTGCTAGTTAGATATAAACAAAAGAAATTGAATATGTGATAGTTAATTAAGTAGTTATTAGAGACAAAACATAAATTGTAGATAATTTATACGTCTAAAAACAAAGACAATTTTTAGTATTCATGATTTATTTTGATTAAAATGTAGTGGCAACAAAACATACAGCTGTATACCAAACATGAATAACAATGTGCCATTTCTAGTATTTTATAAGACATCTTTACTGTTGATTAAACTTCCAATAAAAGTGATTAAGTATATTAAAATGCAATTTCATTTTATTTATAAACCGGAATATAATAGGAGTAGGGCTTAAGGGGGAAGCGCTAAGGTAGCCCGCGAAATCAGGGTGTATGATGATTAAAGTATGATTCGCGACGGTAACAAATATGTATTTACATAAGTTAGTATAATCCTCAATGTCAAGATTTCATGAAACAGTCATTCAATAGGGTAAAATGAGAGAGTTGTATTGATGATTATAATTCTATTAATACAGATTTGTTACGGTCGCGAATCATATTCAAATCAATATACCTACAACCTGATACAGACCTGCAAATTGCAAAAAACGTAATAATTTGAATTTCGCGCGCTACCCTGGCGCTTTCGCCTTATTAGTTCAAGAGCTTAAGTTTGCTTTTTCCATGAAAATTTAATTTTTGATTTTTGTTTTACAAAATTAAAAATACATTGTAAGCTTTATGGTCTGTTCAAAAAGTATCTGATGAAACTGATGGATCAGAAAACGTAACTGTGGTGGATGCGATTATGCAGTGCCACTTAAAAATAATAATAATTTATTTAATAAACACGTTTACAAAAAGTGTACATTTAGTACGTTTTTAAGTGTTTTTTGAATACTTAAACCCGAAATTCTAAGTATTTATTAAATCTCCTAGAACATTTTTCAATTACAATTTAATAATGTTATTCAAACATTAACCCCCTTATTCATAAACGCTGCTTAAAGTTGAGTAATGTTTAACGACTGGTTTTCGATAGATTTTTTGACCTTTAAACATAATTTAACTTTAATCAACGTTTATGAATAAGGGGGTAAATATTTGAAAAAATGATGAGTTGTCAGGTTTAAACCGCGTTTACAGATGAATGTGATACTAATTCCCTTTAATGAGTGATTGCGTAAGAATTTAACCTGAACATGGTTTGTTTACACTTCCGTCAGATCCTTTTGGAACAGACTATACTTCTCATATTTATAAAATATATATCGAAACACCAAAAAAAAAATTCGTTTAAAGTTTTTGAACTTATATGTGCGCATTTCTGGAAGACGTCACATCTCACACCGTATTGTCACAATTATTTATTTACAAACACATAAAGTACATACATACTTATTTACATGAAAAATATTTTTATTTAGAAAACCGCGAAAGAGGCAAGGTTATTCTACATTAATTATTTAAATATCTTCTTCTGAACAGACAAATGGCATAAGAATATTTTAGTAGAAGAAGTTGCAATTTGAATTTTAGTTAAAAATATATGTTTTAAAAATGGCTGATCTTATGTTTAAATTCTATTATTTTACAGTAAAAGACAGATCGCTATTGATGGTAGACAAGACAGTATAATTCTATCTGTCCTTATGTCAGGCCGGTAAGATTCCATAATCTCTTATAGATTATTGGGACGTTAAAACCATAGATTGATAGGTTTTCCTATCTCCAGTATGCCAAAACTGGTGACAGGTTATTAGACTCGGCCATTAATCAACTAGTACTCGCTGAGAGAGAGAGAGTTGGTCCATGTCCCGTGGATGGGTGGCCATCTTTACAAACCGAGACTCCTCCGTGCCCGTTGGTTCCGGCTGTCATTCATGGATCTTTGACAGTCGTTACGGGTTGTCAGAAGCCCGAAAGTCTGACAACCATTCTTACCAAGGTATCGACCGGAGGTAGGTAACGAGGTATCCTATTACCCAGTCAGATAGGTAGTCGCTCCATGTAAAATACTGGTATTCAGCTGCATCCGGTTAGACTGGAAGCCGACTTCAACATAGTTGGGAAAAACGTGATGCACCGACCTCAGGTAACATGGGACAAGGGTAGAAAGACCATGATGATGAGTACTCGCTACATTCATTAACTCAAAAGCATCAAATCGTTAATTTCATTGACCTTAGTTCAGTGAAAATACGCGCGTTTTTGTGTAGATAATGTAAACGCGCGTTATCTGAACCCGGCCTTATGATTGGTAATTGGTCAATATCTCACGTTGGTCACGCGAAGTTTATTGCTCTGAAAATCACCGACTGCTTTTATTTTACTTCATAAACTTAGTAGGTAGGTGCATAGCTAAACGTTAGCAGGCCCTCTGACGATCTCTGGGTACCAGATAATGTTCTTTGTATTGTTGTATTTCCTGTGCGTGTTCCAAGTAAAGTATTTTTCTTTCTTTCTTTTACCTACGTCACTGGTAACAACACCAGTACAATCATCTGCCTAGCCTTTTCCCAGCTATGTTGGGGTCAGCTTCCAGTCTAACCGGATGCAACTGAATACCAGTATTTTACATGGAGCGACTGCCTATCTGACCTCCACAACCCAGTAACTGGATAAGACGATACCCCTTGGTAAGATTGGTTGTCAGACTTTCAGACTTCTGACGACCCGTAACGACTGTCAAAGATCCAAGAATGACAGCCGGGACCAACGGCTTAACGTACTTTCCGAGGCACAGCGGGTCTCGGTATGTAAATATGGTCACCCATCCGCGGACCGACCGCAGCAAGTGTAGCTTAACCTGATCGATCGACCCGTGCCGCTGTTATTACTTAGACATGAGCCTCAGTAAGTTGTCCTCTTATTATATTGAAACTTCTTAAAGCGGTTTTGCACTGCATCCGATCCGAATCCGAATTCAAAATCCGAGTTCAATCCGAATTGGGAATGTTCTAAATTCGGATGGACAGAGTTCGGATCTAGGGGTTGACTCCCTAAGCACGAAGTCCGTAGTTTCGGCCAAAGTTACGGGCGTTTCCTACTTCGTATCACTTCCCTAAGATTAGTTCGGTTTCCGAACTAAGAATGAAAATTTACAGTTGTCCCTACGCCCGTTGTGGTTTCGCCCGTCCGATTTTAATTTTACATTTGTTTTGACGGATTAACTACTTTCGGACGGGCCCGTATCTTCGTTGACGGACTTAGAGAGTAGGAGTAGACCCCTGGTGCGCAAACACTCATACAAATAGTACTATGACATTTCTCGTATTCGGATCGGATGCAGTGCAGAATCGCCCTTACTACGCTAGGCCAGCTCAAGGTGTAGCCATCGACCTGCGGTTGACTATCCCTTCTATGAAAATACTCGATATTCTATGTACCGTTACCTGATTATAGAATATTTTTTATTAACTTGGGTGATCATTGACCAATAGCTTTGCCAGACCTTTTGTAATTGGCTATTTTGACAGGGTCAAATCTGTGACTTTAATCGTCCTAATAATTATCAAATTGGACCTCATTGGATCCAAATATACACCTTATGACTATGAGTATCCCCTAAGTACACTATAATCACTACTTTGATATTTCGTTATATTCTACAATCACCTTTTTATTTTTTTGGATGGGAAATCATCAAATGACTTCTTCCGCTCTGAGCGGAGCGGGAGGGCGTGTCAGACTTTTACTGACTAAAACCCACCCGTGTTCCTTCAGTTGCCTGTGCCGGGGCCACGGTAACTCATTTGAACATCCCGCAACCCTGGCTGAACATCTTGCAACCCTGGCTGATTCTACAATCACCTGAGGTGTTATTGTGGTGGCCAATAAAGAAGTAATAATGATCATGCATGGTTTTACTTCCGACTGTAATGCGGTAAATGAATATGAAACAAGTAAATCGGAGAAGAATACCCGACGCGAAATCGGATAAAAATACCCGACGGGAATTTAAGAGAATAATAAAACAATATAGATAGTTAAGTGCATTAACACCCGGATTTTCGATTATCTAGGGTTGCCGCATTAGTATTATTAACATCTTAAAAATCTGCTCACTTGCAATGCAACAATCGATAAACCCATTTTTTTTTTTGTAATTAGGTTTCCAATCCCTTTGTTTTTTGTAGATTGCGTACCTACGAATTCGTCATCATGCAATAAAAAAAAAACTGCAGTTTATCTAAAAATCGCCGAATCACAATAGCACCTCGAATCTACATTATGCTATAAAAGTTTCCTTATTTACATCTTACATAACTATTGATTTAAGGAACTATTAGTTCGTTGCCCGTTATTCCCAGGTCTATCTGAAAAGAAGAACGGTTTTGTTCAATATTATGTGCCAATAGAAAAACGATTCTTTGCAGTTTCGGAAAGACCAGAATAGTCTTTTTTTAGATTAGTCTCGTTATCTCGTTAGTGAACCGTATTTTTTTTAAACACTACAAAGTTTACATTTTAAACTATAATGAAAATTTGAACCTAACTATTCTTTTTATTTTTGCAAACATTAAAATCTCGCTGGTGCTTTTAGGACTGATGTAGGACTTCCCATAATTTTCTACCCCAAATACTTTTGAGCCATTCGGCGACTTTCTAGTACAATTAATTGAAAACTACAGTACTACGATTAAACCTATGCTTCTCAGCAATCTTCGTGTTCCGGTAGAAGAACGAATAAGCTACCTACTGTCCGGCCGTCGCACCTTGTCATCTGTCACTCAAAAGTTTTGTATAGTCCGTATTATCGGAGGCAGACGATGTTGTCGAGGCGCATAACTTTAATCGTAGTTCTGTGAAGTCGATGGGTCATTTAAATACCTACCTCATGCGTTAAATCTTTGTTGAGTACCGGTATTCCATCCGTATCCGAGTTGTCTTTTGTCAACCAGTCTTCATCGCCGGGAATCTGTAAATATTATTATTGCCATTTATGTGTGATCTGCCTCATCTGCCTATTGTAAGAAGGTATTTCAGCAGTCTTAACAAGAGGTCTGTTGTTACTGGTTGGTAAGTTTGGTTGACAACCCTAAGCGTTTGATTCCATAAAAAGGGGCTAATTGAGATTTTATACTGTGTCCCTACTCATGTTTTCCAAGCACTGAGGTTGAAGTAGTAGTAGCGGGATTCGCTAGCTCTTGGGTTCGTCTTTAGATTGGATTTTCCAAGGTAAATACATGTTTAGAGGTCTGTAAGCGCACCCACAGTCCTACAACTCCGGGCAATGCAGAATCCTAGAGTGGGGTAACGTTAAGGCCAAAAAAGTAAAATCATACAAGGAAAGATTTCCAGCGTAGGCGTCGGGGAAACGTGTAAACCTCGAGCGTTTCTTCGTTCCTCATTGGTAAACTTACCTTTCGAGATACTTGATACTTGATGTGGTCCTTAAGAGCGAAGGCTCTCGCGTAGCTGGCGCCGCATAGTGCACACAACAACTTGGGTTATTTCATATTGATGATGATGACGATAGACTCACCGACTGCTTTTGTTTATGTTCATTGTGGGCCTGCTTGATGTGGTCCTTAAGAGCGAAGGCTCTCGCGTAGCTGGCGCCGCATAGTTCGCACGAGAATTTCAGGTTGTTCTGACGCGCATGTGTTTCTGTGTGGACCCGAACCGCGTATAAAGACGCGAATGGCCTGGCAAGGGAGATGTCGTTATAATTAGATTTGGATTTTTTAAGTTACCAATACATATTATAAAAAATGAAATGCTGTTCGTTGCATCATTTGAGAACGGCTGGACCGGTTTGGCTATTTTATATTTTACAATATTCGTAATAGTCTGAAAAGAAAATTTGAAAAGCTTCCCGAAATTTTCTAAATTCGGGTTAAACTGACGTCCTTTTTGTATGGGATTTTTGTATGAACTTTTGTACACACGGCTACATTATATAGCTATAAATTTCCAGTATAAGCTGATCTCGCATTGTATAGGAATTCCGTACAATGAGAGGCCAGCTTATACTGGAAATGTATAGCTTGATATGTATCCGTGCAACGTCTGTCGGGTCAGCTAGTTTCATATAAAATTATAATGAAGGCCGGATATCTTCAGGGAATTCTAAATGTATTACAGGGATCTGGAAACAATAAGATTCAACCTTCCTCATGCATGACAAGTATCGAAACTCATCGAAAGTGCTCAAAAGTCTTAAATGCTAACTTTCCAGTAGTATTTTAGTTTTTTTTGTACATGTCTTTATGTCATAAACAAAAATGTAGGTATAAAAAGATCATTTTTGTCAAACTTTTTTCGTAATGAACACAACATGTCCAGCTTGCTACATATTAGTAATCTGTGGTCCTAACGAAATAACCAACATCGTGAAACGTCCACAAAAATGTGGGAATATTTTTTTCATTCGAATTTGACTTCCTGTGAATACCTGAAGTGGGCTCCGCCTCGACAATCCTATGTTGAATCAGTTTTAACTTTTGTAAATTTCGCAAATATATGATTTTGGTATCTATTTGTACAAAAATATCTAAAGATCTTCTAAAACAAAACAAAAACAAAGTTTTTATTGTTTACTCACCTATTACAATGTTGGCAAGAAAATGGCTTGGTATGCGAGTTCTTGTGTCCGGCGAGTTGCACGGACGTCTTGAACGCTTTGGGACAGAACGGGCACTTGTAGGCGCGTACTTCCGAGTGCGTCAGCAAATGGTGGTTGTACACGCTGTGTGCTTTGAATCTGGGCCAAGGAAGTGTAGCTTAAGATGTGGTTAAACTATACAGGGTCGAATTAAATTAATAAGCGAAATTCCACAGACTTGATGGATATCGATATTTAACGAAGATAAAAAAAACAACTTATAATTCCAAGTAGTAAGTACAGTCACATCCAAAATATGTTCCTCATCTTAAGAGCGTTTCCGACGTACGGCATTTCATACAAACTTTCAAGTCCTTGTTTTTCGAAATGATAATGAAACTTCATACTCATAAGCAGGATACATAGTAAAAATAGTATTACAGCTAAATTCGACCGATTTAAAATTTTACATAGGAACAGAGATTTCCAATTATCTTTTTTAAATAAAACATTTCGAAAATGTTCTAACTAACTTTTTAGATATATTATGTATCTTGCTTATGCGTATGAAGTTTCGTTAAAATCGGTTCATTCAATTCGAAAAACAAGGACTTGAAAGTTTGTATGAAATGCCGTACGTCGTAAACGCTCATGATAGAAGATATTTTTTTCTGCTTATTGCACGATATAATCTGCTTTACTGACTCAGCATTATATCGCGCCGTAATGTCCATATCGCAGAATTACATTAAGCCACCTTCTTTACATGTCAGCCCAAATAAAAAATGTGACAGACTTTGAAAGTTTTTAAAAATAATTGATTTATCTATACAAATGAATAAAATTGAAGTGTCTGTTTGTAATGATTAAATAACAGCTTTTTACTAAATGCATATGAAAGTATTTACGATAGGTACTTCTAACAAAAAAAAAAAAAACAATTTTTAAAATTTTTGTCTTTCCATCTGTCTGTCTGTCTGTTTGTTCCAGCTAATTTCCAAAACGGCTGGACCGATTTTGACGGGACTTCCACTGGCAGATAGCTGATGTTATAAGGAGTAACTAGGCTCCTTTTCTTTAAAAATAATTAGGGTTCCGCGCGCAAAAATTAGAACCCATGAAATTGTGAACAAAAATAATAAATTTGGAACTACCAGTCGGATTTGAAAATTTCTTTTTGCTTTTGGTAGCACAATTCTCTAGGATGGCTATAGGCTATTTAACATCACGCTACGACCCTTAGAAGCTGAGTAAAAAGAAAAAAGTCAGAAAGAACGCTAAGCGAAAAGGAAGAAATAGCACGGGCGAGAGATGCAATGCGGCGGGTCGGGAGACTAGGGTAGGGAGGTTTATTAAAATGTGGCTGTTATTTTAGTATATTGTATATCGTAAAAGTAAGTCGCGAGGCTCAGCTAGTATATCATAAAATGGCCAGACTATTACAAAGGTTTTAGGTTGATCTTTGAACTTTGACCAATGTCGAGTTGACTTTGTTAAAGTTGTATGCTATTTTTAACCGACGAAAAAAAAAGGCAGAGGTTCTACAGAGTAGTCCGATTTGAACGATTTTTGTTTTATTCGGGATGGTATACCTCGAAGTTGGTTTCACTAAAATTTATTAACTTTGCTTGGGTGGTTTTTGAGTTAGCTTCAATAATACGTATTTTTCCCATTTAATCTATGTGGATGATGTTCTTATAACTTCGTGTCGCTGTAATTTACATAGCAGGTAGTGGTATTTGAATTTGTGTAGAGTAAGTATCACAACTAAAAAGTGAAAAATAAAAACTTTTTTACAAAAAATAAAACCGTCTTCCAAAAAAACACAACAAAGTGAAAAACAACTTCGATTTTCAGAAGTCGGTGGCAAAATACGAAAATACAAAAACAAAGACACCGACTTCCGAAATAAAAATTATAACTTTGTAGTGTTTTTTGGAAGTCGGTTTTATTTTTTGAAAAAAAAAAGGTTTTAAGATAGTTGATAACAAGTAATGAAATATCGTTTTCAATGCAATAAAAATAGTCTGCTCAGTACCGTATCTTCAAAAGGTATTAGGTATGTGTCTTGACAAAGAATTTGAAAACTGACGACGATTTGAGACTGTACTGACTACGGGGTCAACGGCCGCTGGTAGTGTAGATACTTGAATGAGTATAATTTTTTTTTGTATCATCGTCAATGGTGCCGATACTCTAGTCACAAAATCCTCTAAACTAGACTAAAAATCACCAAAATGTAGTTTATTCCTGTCAAACGATGTTTCCCATTCTAAAATTGACTAATGTGAACAACATAACTATTTACTATAGTTTGACAGCACTAATGTCATTTTAGTTATTCAATTTAATGAAAATGGCAATTTTGCTATTGTGAATTTGAGGTTTTTCACCTAAAATTTTGATTGTCAAACTAAATCAGACTATTTTTAATTGCGAATAAAAAGGTGTGGAATAAAATTAGTTGTCATGAACTAAAATTTACAAATCACATTTCTGTTCTAGTTCTTGAAAGTTTGGATGCTTGTAAGTTTGGAAAATAATACAATACGAAATGGATTCGTGAAAACAAAGGGATTTTTGTCCTGATTGTCCTGAACATCTAATGTACTACAAAAATTAAAGGTTTTTTTCTTATTGAAAACCGAAAAAACTTCGCCGAAATTCTAGAGTGCGCACAAGATAAGTCTGCGCGCGACTGCTGGCGTGCTTAGTGTTGCCTGTAACCTGTATCTTACAGTATTAGACGTTTACCAAGATTTCTAGCTCGTGGAAACGTGGTCTTAGTTAGATACACAGAAATATAAGACGTGAATTATTAAACCATATTGACCTGACATAAACGACAAGACGGCGGCATACGATTAGTTCCGATTTCAGCCGCGCACAGACTTATCTTGCGCGCACTCTAAATTGTTTTTGGTGTACAACTCCGGCAGGATCACATTGGTCACAGATAATAAAAACACATACAAGTTATTGCATCTTAGTTATTAAAATATAAACAACAATATAGTTAAAAGCCTTCATTATGCTCCCTGTATTTCATTAAAATAATTATTGATAAACAATTAAAGATAATTATTAGCTTTTATTAAAGATAATTATTATGTAAATATTATATTCCGAAATAAACGATTAAAAAAAAATATATACGTAAAAAGAAAAGAATTATTTAATCTTATTCACCTTTTTTTGCACTTCGGATTTTAGTTTCTGACAAATCTTGGTCTATGGTCTACTCAACTTAACGATTGTCAAACTCGATTATAGTTGTGTCAAAATTGTTTAAAAGTTTAGATAACCTTGTTTGCAGCACCCTAATTGCGTAACACACTTTTAATCACAATCTGAATGATTTTGAAGGATATTGCTAACCGAAAAACTCGTCTGCTTTACAACGTAAGTAACGCAATCCATGTTGTTAAACTGTCAAAATGAAAGCCATTGGTACTGTAAGTGTGTTACGCAATTACCCCGTAGTTATGCCATTCTGCATTACGTCTAAACATGGGTAGCAGTTTTGTTAAACGTAACGCAATGGCAACCCAGCTGAACGTCGTTCAGCTGTTTTACATTACGGAGCTGTTTTGTAAAACAGCGGAATCAACAATCCGTCTTCGACATTTAAATTATATATAATATGTACTTAAAACCTTGAGTCATAATTACTAAGGCACAATCTTTACAAAAATCAGCGATAAAAAATTCCACAAACTGAACATTCAGTAACATTTCGACATTTCCAGACCTTACTCTAGCGCCTTTAGCGACGAATTCAAGCTTGATAGCCCTCATTAAACAAATTTTCTTCTTTCTTTACTTACCTCTTGCCGCAGTGCGGGCAGGCGTACGGGCGCGCGCCTGTATGCGTGCGCATGTGCAGAGTGAGGCAGTACGACACGCGGAACGACTTGCCGCAGATCTCGCACGAGTGGGGCTTCTCACCTACACATAGATTACATATTTATTTATACACACTACTGGTAGTGCTAAATAATAACAGCTCGTGGCTAAATAATAACTGCCGCACGGGTCAATCGAAGGTTAAGCTACGCTTGTCGAGGTCGGTCCGTGAATTGGTGACCATCCATTACATATAGAGAACCCTCGGTGCCTCCGAAAGCGCGTTAATCCGTTGGTCCCGGCTGCCATTCGTAGATCTTTGACAGGCGTTACGAGTAGTCAGAAGACCAAAAGTCTGACAACCAGTCTTACTAAGGGGGTATCGTGTTACTAAGTAACAGTAGACAGGCACTCGCTCCATGCAAAGTACTGATATTCAGCTGTCTCCAACGTAGTTGTAGTTGGGAAGTAATAAGTTAACGTATGCCTACGGTTGTAATGACCGGATAAATCAAAGGACAGCGTGAGTGCGCGTAGTAGTATCTCTTCCCTTCTTGCCAATAATAAATTACTAATGTTTTTGAGAAAAACTTATAAACAGATATCCCAAGACAAGTATACGCTTCAGGAATCATCGTCTATCTTAGGAAAAACGAACGCGCGATGGTGAAATTTAATATAGAGCTGTTACAACCATGGAACTACTTGCCTAGTATACTAATAATTATGCCTACTATAAGTCCATACCTGTATGTATCCTTTCATGTTTCACTTTTTCGTGCGGCCTCGCAAATCTTCTGTTGCAATACAAACAACTGTATGGTAGGTTCTTATCTTGATTGTTCATGGGCGCCTGTAAAAATTGTCTTGAATTAGCATACTTTACCTCGAAATGTACTGAAGAATATTTATTTTTTACAAATCAGGCGTAAAGCCTCGTATTCATTAGAAACAATTACTGAACATTGTTTTCCGCAGTATGAAATGTGGTTAAATGTTGCACAACTTTGTCTACCATGAATGCGGGACACAAGCACATGCCGTGCTCCAAGCAAAAATTTCCATCTTCCATACCAAAATCCAAAATCTTTCTTTAGTGCTCACCTTCGTTATATTATAAGAACTCTTGTGCAAACTTTCATGCTTCTATACTCCATTGGTTTAGGTAATAAAATAAAGGTAAACAAAAACCAAACCAAAAACCCACGTGACGTGCTAAATCGACTAAACGTAATACCAGTCACTTCAGTTGTCATGCTACGTCACAGTAAAGTTGTACTCTTCAATTTAACATAACATAACATCACGCCTTGTTTCCCCGAAGGGTTAGGCAGAGGTGTACCTATAGTACACCCACATTTCGCCAGTTATGTTTAAGTCCCATGTAATAGGGGGCGAGCCTATTGCCATCAACCGGCCACAAATTCAGACTCCGGGCTACTACTGAGAAATTCCAGATAGAAAAACCCAATAACACTTTGCCCGACCTGGGAATCGAACCCAGGACATGAGGTCCTGGGTTCGATTCGGCTCAGCAGTAGCGCTTGCGGCCACTAGACCAACGAGGCAGTCACTCCTCAGTTTAGCAACATTATAATTCGTTTCTATCGTTACTAAATTGAAGAGTACAACTGTGACGTAGAATGACAACGAAGTGACTGGTATTAAGTTTAGTCGGTTAACTACACCGCGTGTTTTTTTTGTTTACTTTTATTTAATTACCTAAACCAATGGAGTATAGAGTCCAGCGGCTTTTGCCCAGCGGTTTAGGCTGTGCGTTGTCTGTTAGTGAATTTAAGATTTTTATTAAGTAAATGTTGCCAGAAACAGTGCAACATTTCATGTTGCCAGCAAAATGTTTCCCGCAACACAAAAACTTGTTGCTATAACAATGTTACACAAACTTTTGTTTCCCAATGAATAAGGGCTACACATAAAATAAACTTACCTTATCCACATTATGTACATTCGTATGCATTTCTAGATACTCTATAGATGTAAATTTCTTATTGCAAATTCCGCAGTTCATTTTCTCCGAGGTTTTGTGTGAGTTCTGGTGGATAGTCTTGTAGTCATTAGGGATCATTTTGTTGCAGTAAGTACATCGGTATCTGCCTTCACTAACTTCTGAACCGTCTGTGTTTTCTACCGGAGGCTCTATGGGACGTGCTCTGTTGAATTAATAAAGAATTTATAGTAAAGAATGTTGCATTCTAATTTATACTTCTTGACATTTCTCGGGGCCTTGAAGGTCCCGGCCCTTTGAAAGGCGAACGAGGGGCTGAACCCAAATCCCAGACGCCCGTTAGATGTGTTTAATAAAATAAGGCACCAACCGACGATTATCCCTGTTCGCACTATGCAAATGCACCCAAGAACAACCCCCGGTTGGTTTAGAACTATTGCAGGTTATGGAAACACAATTTATACCTTATTATTATGCCATAAGTGTCACATTACGCGCGCTCGTAAATTGCATTCAACGATAGATGTAAACTAACCAGCCCAATTCAGCATTTCACGATAGCGTTTCGATTTCATGAACATCTATCTATATCTCCAATGTGTCTGAGAAAGGTGTGACCAAAATTAAGGGTGTGGTACAGACCATCAAACTGAACCACTTTCTCCCGGGGACCACCATCATAATTGTAAAAAAAAAAATCAGTCTTCCCATACAAAACTTCGATACCTAACCAAATGTATGGAACGACTGATAATTTTTTCGCGATCACGATATTGGTCCCAGGGAGAAAGTTGTTCAGTTTGATGGTCTATAATGTACCACACCCTTATTTTTGGCTACACCTTTCAAAATTCAAAATATTATATTTCACATAAGCCTACATGGGCATTTATCAACCGTCTGAAGCTAGGTGCACGGTTCCAATTGGTCGTTTCTTATGGAGAAGAACCGCCAAGAAACTCCATGGTTACTCTTTTAAAAATAATTGGCTCTTACAGTGTTTTCAAATTACAGTGTTATTAAGCATGGGAGGACAGTGTAGGCCTGTCAACAAGTACCAGGTACTTAATAAAATAGAAAATGGTCTACAAATCTACTGTCTATTAAGGTGAAAGCGCCAGGGTAGCCCGTGAAATTCTAATTTTCTTACGTTTTTTACAATTTGAAGGTCAGTATTAGGTTGTATGTTGATTAAAATATTATTTGCGGTCATAACAAATATGAATTATAATCATTAAAGTCATCAATACAACTCTCTAAGACCAATTAATTCTGTTGAATGACTATTTCATGTAATATTAACATTTCGGGATTATACAACTTAAGGAATTGTATTACTGATTTTAATGATTATAATTCTGTAAATACATATTTATTATGCTCGCGAATCATACTTTAATTAACATACACCCAGACACTGAACTGCTAATTGCAAAAATCGTAAGAAAATTTGAATTTCGCGGGCTACCTTGGCACTCCCCCCTTAAACCTACAACTTTCTCAGTCACCCTGTATACATGTCGCAGATGGATTGTAGAATCCGCTGTTTTACAAAACCGCTAGTTGTTTTACAAAACAGCGCCGTTATGTAAAACAACTGAACGAAGTTTAGCGGTTTTACCTAATTACTGAACTTTAACACGCAGAATTACCGTTTTGCAATTATCAATGCTGCGGGTCAACGATTAGAGGTTATGTAAAACAGAGTGAAATGAAACGTCAGATTGTAGATTTTTAGTTCTAAATATTGACGCTCGTAGCTCTGTGCGCCATGACCACAATAATGGCGTCAGAAACCGAAATAAATAAAACGAGTAATATAAGTGAAAATGACCCCAACTCGAGTGAAAACTGTGATTGGATAATTTTAATATAAAGTTGAGTTTTATGAAAGTCAGTCCTAAAAATACTAAATAGCTAAGTAACTGCGACCAACTTGGAAGTAGCGCTCGCCGGCCGCTGCCGCGGCACCGCTCGCTCGACTCGCGCGTGGTTGATTACAGGTCTAACCTAACCTAAACCAATTGGTCAGGGTACCCTAACTTAGTTATTGCAACCGATTCGGCATTAAAAGCCACACCAAACGTTTATTATGACTGCAAATAAGCCATTCTGCAATACGTCTAAACGTGGGTAGCAGTATTGTAAAACGTAGCGCAATGATAATCCAGCTGAACAGCGTTGTTAAGTAAAACCACTAGCGGTTTTGTAAAACAGCGAATTCTACAATCCATTTGCGACATTCATATTAAGTCGCTTTATATGTATACACTGCCAGCCAAAAGTTTAAGACCACCTACATCAAAGAAGGAAAATAAAATAAAACTCAAAATACAAAGCAAGAGGTTTAATTACATAACATAACATCACGCCTTGTTTCCCCGAAGGGTTAGGCAGAGGTGTACCTATATAGTACACCCACATATAATAGTGAATGTTAAAAAAAAAATTAAAACAAAAAAATTATGAGTAAATATTGATTTGATTTTTTTGAGTTTTAATTATTAATTAAAAGGCTTATTTCGCCGGCATTTAAAAATGCCGTTCATATGTTAAACAGATTTTTCGTCAAAAAACCCTCCCTTGCATTTTATGACTTTGACAATCAATTTGTCGATTGTATCTTGTGAAATATTGTTCCAGCTTTCTTGTAAAGCCTTCCCCATGTCTTCTTGCGAGGAGGGACAACAACTGCGCACATTTCTATCAAGCTCTTCCCACAAAAGCTCAATTGGGTTGAGATCCGGGCTCTGAGAGGGCCACACCATATTTTTTAACACCCCTTCTGATTCTTTATGTTCTAAATAACCCCTGCATAATTTTGAACCAGATGGAACGGCATTTTGCCGTAGTATTCGTTTATACTGCTCCTTTTTCATGATTCCTTCGACTCATACCAAATCTCCGGTTCTATGGCCCGAGAAGGATCCCCAGACCATAATGGAACCACCACCATGCTTGACTGTTCGCATCACACAGTTTGCCATCATCTTTTCCTCGGCGCTACGTCGAACAGAAATTCGTCGTTTTGATCCATATAATATATCAAATTTGGAATCATCCGTCCAAAGAACTTTTTTAAAGTCTTCTTCAGTCCAGTCTCGATGGGTAAGGGCCCACTGCATCCATTTCTTTTTGTTTTGTGGCCTTAGTAGTGGTCTTCGAACGGCGACGCGACCAAATAACTTAGCATCTCTCAATCGTCTTTTTACTCTAGTCAATGACACAGGTTTAGATCGGGATTTGTTCACTTCTGCGCGGATTTCTGATGCTGTTAGGAGTCTATTCCGCTTGCTGGTAACGACGATGAAATTATCCTCCCTAGAAGTGGTAGCTCCCGGCCTTCCCGATCGCAAACGATCTTGATTACTGCCAGTCTCCTTGTATCGGGTTAATGTGCTATGAACACAAATCTTCGACAAGTTGAGAGGCAATCGCACGTTCAGATTTGCATTCGTTGTGTAAAACAACTATAGCAGAAAGAGTTTCACTGCTAATTTCGCGCACTTTTCCCATTTTAAGATGCCTTCACTGTATAGATAGTGCAATCCACGAAGACGCGCCCCACTATTCCTCCTAACCGTTTATAGTATATGTGTGCAAGCTTCCGTCAATGTTTGAGTGTTGTCGGTACACACTAATTACCTATGAGTGTACACGCACACTACAATGAATAGACTAATCAGGACAGAGCGTCATGGTCAAAGTGAAAGATGCTCTACTTCAATTTTATATTTTTTACCCGACCGCAAGGAAAGGGTTATGTTTATTTTATTTTTAGGTGTGGATATTTTATGTGTTAATTAGTTAATATCGATAATATTACTATTTTTATAATGGGAGATAATTATAGATATTAATGAAATACGGAAATAGTTTTATTGAACTTTATTGAGAAATGAAAATCGTCAATCACTCGTTTCAGAAATATCTGATTCAGAGTCTGATGTATCACCGACATTTTCAATAAAACTAAAATCAAGATCACAATGTCTCATGTATTCGTCTTCTATTTTTTCCACGTGCTGACAAGTATTGAACCAGACATCTTTATTTACTCGATCAAATGCTTCATTTAAAATGGGCATAATCGAAGTGTAATTTTGATTGATATTGCGACTAGCAACATCGTTTTTTACAATACCCCAAATGTTTTCGATTGGGTTTAAATCTGGATGATAAGGTGGCAGCCGAAGCACTGTGAATCCATGTTCTTTCAATAATTCGTCAACTTTGTACTTGCGGAAGTTTTCTTTGTTTTTTAATATAAGGTCATAAAGTTCAGGTTTTTTGTAGCTTGGTTCAAAATAGATATTTTTTGCATTCAGCCAAGTCTGCATGTCTAATTTGTTGGAGTTGGATGTTGGTATTTTTTCCGAACTAGTATTGTGATAGGCTGCATTATCCAAGACTATCACGGCATCATTTGGGAGATTTGGTATAAGTTTCTCCTTTAGCCACTTTAAGTAATTTTCTGTGTTCATGTTATCGTGGTAGTCTCCGGATTTGATCTCTGCTCTGTATGTCAACAACGCATTTGGTACGAAACCCTCTGCACTTCCGCCATGTACTATAATTATGCGCAGTCCTTTTGTTAAGTTTTGTTTTATTGCTGTTTTACAACTTTTTTCGGCCCAAGACTTTTTTTGCACGTGGTTGGTATGAATATATGATTCATCTGTGTAGACTACAGGTCTACCTGCATTGCGAAAAGACTTTACGGTCTGTTTTAAATATTTCAATCTTAGCATTTGAATATCATGTTTTTCGGTTAGCACCTTCCTGTTATTCTCAGTTTTTCTCCATTTATAACCAAGTTTAAGTAACAATGTTCTTAGGGTTGTTATACATCCATCAATTGTATACGGTCTTTCAAAACAATATTAAGTCGTGATAATGTTGGAAATTGACGATGTTCTATATGATAGTTTTGGATAGTTCTTCGGACTACACCAATATCAAATTCGTCTAAATTAATTTTTCGTGGTCTTACCCTTCTCTTCTTCATAGGTGATGTAAAAATAGAAGCACTTCTGTATACTAAATTCGAATGCGACGTACTCGCTTCATTTTCAGACTCAATATCCGCTTCCGTAGTCGGCTCTGTTGTACTCTCCGCACTTGGGGCTATAGGAACTATCGCATCCGTCTCCATAGTTATATTCGATTCCATAGCAGCATAGCAGCATAGCATAGCATAGCAGGTACTGTAGTTTGCTTCATTATATTAGTATATTCCTTTCTTTCACGTAGAATTCTAGTCACTGTGCTTTCAGATACTCCAACAGCCTGTGTGGTTCTCCATCGCGCATCAGTGAGTTTTTCTGCATAATTTTTACTTGCTTCTTTTTTCATAAAATCGTAAACTTTAGAAATAATTTCTCTTGCCTAAAATTAAAAAAAAACATTACATAGTTTTACTTATTTGTAAAGATGAAATGAAATCCACTATTACTAAAATTTGCTATTTATTAAAATTAAATTACTTTCGTTAGCTAATTTCATGTATTTTAGTAACTACAAACTTCTTTACATACCTGGCTTTTAAGAACAACACGCTGAGATTTTTTCGACATTTTAAAAATATATAAAGTAGAGCAACTTTCGTGACGAGTCTGGATTTTCGCAGCATAGTGTAGTATTCGTGTGCATCGAACCGCTGACGGTTCGCGACTGCCGCTCGGAGCAAACTCCCCGCACCCCGCGATCCCCTCAACCAAAAATTAGTGGGGCGCGTCTTCGTGAATTGCACTATCTGTAACAACGATGAGCTCAGACTAACCACGATAGAGAAAGATTAAAAGCGTCTACACACGGCCCTAAAATCAGAGGCAATATCAGGGAAGTGGTGGGGAGCGCCCTAGATCGCTCCCTTTATCGCCTCGTCAGTAGGCAAATCGTAATCAGTATTATTATTATTACCCCTAACTCAGAAATTGGTTCGGGCGAGCTCACGATTTAGGGCCGATTATCGTCTAGGAAGAGTTTTCCGTGCGTGTGTAGCGAAATCGGAACCGATTTCACAGTAGTGCGCGTGCGACTATAGTGGCAACATGGTGTGTTTTTGTAAATCAATTTTTATTTTGTGCGGAGATATGGCGAAGGAGAAGGAGCGAGAGGCCTGGACGAAAACAATGGATATTTTCAAGGAGTTGTCATATTTATGGGATAAAAAAGATAAAGAGTATTTTAACCGTGACATGAGGCAGGAGGCCTTTAAAATGCTATTACAAGCGTACAATGAAGAGGTCGGTAAAGACACTTTACACATGGTCGCACTGTAACAAGTGCCAGAGCAATGCCTATTTTTTGATTTTTTGAGAGTATAGGTGGCATCTTGGATCGACGAGCGCTTTGCTGTACGGTGGGTTACGTACTAACTGGCAGGGACGCGTGTAGAGTAGTAGCCGATTTCATCCCCGCCACCACTCTCCCGATATTGCCTCTGATTTTAGGGCCGTGTGTAGGCGCTTTAACTCCATGAAAACTCAGGTAAAAGCACGCACTACTGTGAAATCGGTTCCGATTTCGCTACACACGCACGGAAAACGCTCCCTAGACGATAATCGGCCCTAAATCGTGAGCTCGCCCGAACCGATTTTTGAGTTAGGGGTAATAATAATAATACTGATTACGATTTGCCTACTGACGAGGCGATAAAGGGAGCGATCTAGGGCGCTCCCCACCACTTCCCTGATATTGCCTCTGATTTTAGGGCCGTGTGTAGACGCTTTAATAAATATGTTTTAGGAAGCTAAAACAATCCTGAATTTCGGTTAACGCGAAACAAAACCAAAATAATTAGTAATGAGTAGCTCATAAAAATATTACAATGACTCTACCACCTGGTCCTTGCGCGGTCCTCATTGATGCTTTGAAACAATATACCTTT
The DNA here is from genome assembly GCA_947568875.1 of Fissipunctia ypsillon. Lineage (NCBI taxonomy): Eukaryota > Metazoa > Arthropoda > Insecta > Lepidoptera > Noctuidae > Fissipunctia > Fissipunctia ypsillon. Next base: position 14,450,905 of record OX387660.1, on the reverse strand, counting down.
ATAGGATGATAACTTTAAAATATCCAAAAACAATTACTCTTAGAAATTCTTTCATTAACAATAGAATACGCAGGTGTTCAAAATAGCTCTTTACCATAATATGTACTTTTGAAATATTTTGTTGGTGACAAAGATTTTTACAAGTGGTCTCAAACTTTTGGCCGGCAGTGTATGTCTGTATCCTCGTCCTCGCGTTGTTCTTCTAAACTGAACGGATTTAATGCGGTTTTCATCATGATTTAGAGAATTTATTCCGGAAGGTTTATGTGTATAATAAATGAACATTAAATTAAACATACCATAAAGTAATCTCGATGTTTTGTCAAGTGGTAAAAGCCGTGCGAAGCAGGGGCGGGTCGCTATGAATAAATATAACTTTGCCTCTGTTTTATTTTCTAGTATTATACAAGGTGTATACATCAAAGTTTTTATACAGTCGATTTTTCCAAATAAATATATAATCCAAAAAGTGTTTTATCGTTTATAGCTAGTACTTACTTGACCGGATCAACATAGTTGAAAAAGGCTAGGCAGAGGATGATGATGCATGATGATGACTTACTTGACTGGATCGTGCATCCGTTTGTGTAGTTTCAAAGACTTGTTAGTTGGGAAGACCGTGCTGCATACAGCACATTCGTACGATACTGGCCCAGTGACGATAGAGTCTTTAACGAAAAAAAAAATATATCGAACACCCGTTTGTGTCGTTTGTTTATTTTTTTGGTTAGAGGGTTTGGAATCGGACAAAAATTTACGTTATAATGCTGAATACACTGCCACTAGACCATAGATGTAAATATTGCTACAATAAACCATAGAACTTAAATGAATTTAAGAACAATACGAATTTTGACTGGATTTTTTTTATTCGATTTTTAAAATCCAAGAAAAAAAATCAGCCACAGTAAAAAAAAATGTATAGATATCTCAAAAAATTGCGAAGTTGTATGCGTTTTAAAATCTGTTAGACAGAGACAGCACTGCTGCGATTTGACGTCACAACACAGGAAAGCCATGGTAACTTCGCGCCATTCAGTATAATGATCGTTTTGCGTGACAAGGATAGAAGAATAATTTCAAAAGCGTGTAACTTCTCCATTTTTCAACGGTTTTTTTTACATAACGTCTTTGTAGTGACATCTTTAAGCTAAAAATTTAAACTAAAGAACTTATTTTTTTCTATCTATGTAGTTTTATTTATTGTTTTTATTTTATTTTTTTTCTATCTATTAAGATAGAAAAAAGTTAATTTCGTTGGTTTAAATTGCTTTAATCAAATCGAGCTACTTTTAACCAATCGACTGGTGATGTTTACAGGGAGGATACTGCAACCATCTGTTTATAAAATAAAACATAGAGTAATCTAAATATTATATTATCGGTTTACAAACCTGTTTTCACTTTGTGCGCTTTCATGTGTGCACACAGAGATTTCGAGTTTTCATACGCCACAGGACAGTAAAGACACGGATATTTTACTAAAAGAAAACAAAATTGTGTTTAACTAACAGATGAAATTCATATACAGGGCGTCCGGTAAAGAATTGATAACCTTGAAATAGCATAAGTATAATAGACCTTATGGCCAGAACGGCCATAAGGTCTATAATATGAAAAAAAATATCCCAAGTATCCAATATTTTTTGAAAAAAATAGGTACTAACTTTTTACGTTCTTCTTCACCACGACCACGAATGAATGAATTCCATCGGTTATTTGTTGTTATAATAATGTATACGTTGACTATGAAAGGCAGTAAATAGTATGACTAGAAATTGGACAGTATTTTTTTTTTAAATCGTATCTTAGGGATGGGTTTTTTTTTGTATTTTTTTTAGAACGGCGACTAACAACCTTGCATTGCCTATGGACTTTTTTTTCGTCTGAAATAAATGATTTTTATTTTATTTTATAAGGTGTACTTTATGCTATATCAAGGTTATCCATTAATTACCGGACACCTGTATATATGGAACAACAACAGCATAGAGATGAAATAGTAGTAAAGTTCGTGATTCTTTTTCTTATTGTATTATTCTATTATTATTATTAGATCATCTAAATCTATTTCATGGGGGTCCTATTCTGTCTTCGGCTACAGCTAACGGCCGAACCCAATAAGTTATTTTCAGTAAAAGACAGATAGCTATTGATGGTAGACAGTATAATTCTATCTTTCCTTATGTCAGGCCGGTAAGATGTTCCGGATAAGGCGGGAGGAAACGCCCGGGTGTCACCACTGTGTGGATCGCCCGGAGGACACGGTGGAGCATACGGTGGAGGTCTGCCCGGCTTGGGCGGAGCACCGCCGTGTCCTCGCGGAAGCGATCGGCGGCGGCGATCTCTCGCGTCCGGCCCTGGTCCAGGCCATGGTACGGAGCGAGAGTGCATGGGAAGCCATTACCTCCTTCTGCGAAGCAGTAATGCTCGTGAAGGAGGAGGCGGGACGCGTGAGGGAGAGGCAAGCTTTGCACCCTCACGCCCCTAGTCGCCGCAGGAGACGCCCTGGGCGTCGGGAATCGGCAGCCGATTCCCGGCCACCTAGGCGCGGGCTTGCGGACGGCGAGCAATGGGTAGCTCGCCGTCCGGTAAGGACCAGGCCCGAGTCGACGGCGCGTCGTGTTCCACGCGCGCCTCAAAGAGATGTCAGCACTATTGACGGGGTCCGCTAGGGCCGATGCCAGCTAGGGTTGCGGGATGTTCGAAAGAGTTACCGTGGCCCCGGCACAGGCAACAGAAGGAACACGGGTGGGTTTTAGTCAGTAAAAGTCTGACACGCCCTCCCGTTCCGCCCAGAGCGGAAGAAGTCATTTGATGATTTCCCATCCACAAAAAAAAAAAAAAAAAAAGAAAGGCCGGTAAGATTCCATGATCTCTTATAGATTATTGAGACGTTAAAATCATAAATAGATATGTTTTTCTATCTCCAGTACGCCAAAAATGGTGATAGATAAGTTATTGGGTTCAGCCGTAAGGCAAAGAGAAATACTATTAACTATTAGTACTTACATACTTTACATGGATGTATTTTGAACTCATCCAAATTGGTGACGGATATGTCACAGGCTAAGCATTGGTACATTTTGATTGAGAACCCGTTGTCCGTTGGCACTTCTTTGACGATTACCTTGTGATAAGGACCGCTTTTATCTAAACAAAAATAAATTAAGTTTATCTTCTCATTTCAATGTCCCACCTCTTATTCTGCCCTCTGTGCCCCAAAAAAGGCAGCCGTAGTGACTTTTGCGGAGCCACCGACGATGCCGTGGATGTGGCGTAGTTTTGGGCCAATAAAATCTAATTCACTGACGTGCCATCGACTTTCGACACGACGAAGAAGAAGACTGTGTTTAATGTATAAAAAAAACAGCTGTTCCTTACATTTTGACGAGTTCTGCGAACATAAATGTAAAGAACGGCAGATTTTTTTTTTCGGGATTTCAAGTTTGGTCTCGTAGTAAAATTTGTATGTGTACAATGACCCCTTCAGAGATTTTATGTATGAATAGATAGACCTTATACAGTTTATTTATGCCTGACGACATGCGTGATTTTCTCACTCTGCGCCACAGCCTGGGTGGGCTGTAGCGCAGAGTGAGAAAATCAGACAGTTTACCAGTCCTTCTGGACTAGTCGTTATTTTAAACTGTAAATAAGATGTTCACAAATGAAGAGCAAAAATTGTGGGTTGTAAAAACATACGTACATATATGATATCGATTTTTACGGTAATACTTAATGACTTCAATATTTATTGCCAAATTGCGTATGTACAGACGCCAGCAGGTCAAGCTATCCGAAACTGTCAAATTTTCCCAATCAACCTTGAACCTAATGCTTTAGCGATAAAGCAGAAAATCTATTAAAGAAATTTGACAGATTGTAGTAGCTTGATGTGCTGCCGTCCATACAAATTGTTACACAATTATAATTTACTTACCTAACACCGGTTCTGTGTCTGCATAAAAGACAAAAAAATAATTATGTTTCACTAAATGTCCATAATAATTTGGCATTAAGATGCCTCCAATTACTTTCAATAGTTTCAATTGGTTGATACATTATAACTCCACTGACCTTCAAAACTTCGTACCACATTTTTAAAAAACGTTTTATAGCAAACATCAACTTTCTTTGAAATTATAGTTTAATAAATATTAGTAACGTTTTCAACTAAAAAAAAGATAAAAACCAAAAAATAGCCATTTTTAATTTACTGGCAAAAAACTCAACATTTCTAAGTATGTTTTATGCCTTATTTACATTTTAATCTGTATTGCCACCTCGGGTTCTGATTACAGCTTCGAGCCAGTTTGGCATACTGAAGACGAGGTTTCGGAGGCGATGTTGGGGAATATTCTCCCATTCTTCCATTTGGGCCTGTTTTCGGGCCCTGAGGGTGATATGAGGTGGTTTGCGGCTTCTAACCAGCCTCCCGAGCTCATCCCAGGCATGTTCGATCGGTTTGAGATCAGGACTTCTTGATGGCCAAGCCATCAAGTTGATACCTACCTTCTGAATGTACTCTTGTACAACCCGAGCGGTGTGTGGCCGGGCGTTATCCAGCATCAGTATCGATCCATCACCCATATTTACTAAATATGGCCCTACATATTCATTAAGGATCTCTTGAGCATATCTTTCACCAGTCAGGGTGCCATTTTCTATAGCCACTAGCTCTGTGCGACCTTCTGAAGAGATGCTAGCCCATATGCGTACAGAGCCTCCACCGTATTGGACTCTTTCTGTGAAGCAGGCTTGACACTCTTCGCCTTCCATCGGAAGGAAGTGAATAGTGAGAATCGAGACTCATCAGTGAACAAAACTCTTGCCCATTCTTCTTCACTCCACTGTATGAATTCACGAGCGTAGTGCAGTCTTGCTACTCGATGCCGTCTCTCGAGTTTGGGAATACTTGCTGGCCTTTGGGGCTTCAGGTTTGCCTCAGCAAGTCTTCTTCTCACTGTACTGTCACTAATGCTTTTCGGGTCTGAAGAAGCTGTTGCTGGACTTCCAACCGCATTGAAGTGGCGATTTCTCAATACAGTGGAGACAATATGGCGGTCTTCTCGGGTACTAGTGCACTTGGGTCTACCATTACAAGGTCTCCTCAGATGGTTTCCAGTTTCTTCGTACCTTCGCTTCACCTGCCGGGCCGTTCTTAATGTCACGCCCACCATTCTTGCAGTACGACACATACTGATGCCTAGTTCCAGAAAAGCCATGATTCTTGCACATTCTTCAGGTGAAAGAGGCATAAGTAAAGTTTACGTGCTGTAGACACCTTGGCGTTTGAATCAAAATTCATCGATCAAGAAATAAATGCGAAAACAGAAACAAAAAAAGTCAAAAGTAAGACAGCAATTTGGAAAGGAGTGCTTTTGTTTACAATGTATTTTTTTTTTTTTTTTTTGTAATCCTTTTTATTTCGAAAATATATCTTGTGTACTTTAAAAATTATTGCAATTGTAAAAATGTGTTACTAAGTTTTGAAGGCCAGTGTAGATCGAATTTACAAACTATTCCATACTATTGCACTCACCTAAAACGGGTCCAGTGACTGCATTAACAGTAAAAAAATATGTAAATTTATGTCATAACTCACCGAACGTAAATTTTTCACTTTAGACCAACATTTTCATAACTTTCATCACAGTTACGAAGCTGAATATTTTATGCACAAAAGTATTACTCATTAAGATTCAGTTGCAAAAAAAAAAATGTCGACAGTTTTCTACTTTTTTTTTAATTTTTTTAAGTTGGTCAGGTCGAAAATTTTAAAAAATTCAGAAAAAAATTAATAACTCGAAAACTATGAAAAGTCGCGGAACATACATGGGGGTGACTCGGATACCCCACGATACGAGGGACCTAAATTTTTTTTTGGACGTCAATGTTGCGGCCACCCGTTACATTAGCTGTCTTTTTAAACAAACGGTCAACAGTTGATCACATATTTATACTCAAAAGGATCTTGGAAGAAGAATGGCGTGCAGGCGGAAGATTTTTTATTCTCGCTCTCGACATAGAAAAAGCTTTTGATAATGTAGACCTCAACGCACTGCGCGATATTTTAATACAACAGGATAACCAACAACCTAACAGGACAATCAACTTCGACAATCGTCACAATCAATCAATCGTCTTGATTATCCTAACAGGATAATCAAGGTGTGCATGAACGATAATATTAAGAAGGCTGCTAGCGAGATTTACAAGAAACCTGAAACGGATAGCAGCGAGACCTCAGACGAAGACCTTGGAAACAGCAACATGTAATACAGCATAGCATAAGATTCACCGGTGAAGCTGGACTTGAAACAACCTGGCGGCGACGTCGTAAAAAGATGCCCATCCATGGATAAATATTACCCGTCTCTCCAATATTCCACGGCTTACTTTAGGGTTCATACTCGGTAGGCTATAATAATCCTTCCATATCCTAAGGGCACGTCTTCCCTACCATTACCGCACCCCTCGGTCTACTCCTTGATATGCAATGACCTATGTAGCCCCATGAAAGATGAGGCTACAGGAGCTAGTGTGAATCTTTGGGTTCATTCGAGTAATCGAGTCTGGTCAAACCTCGCTGGGGTCGGTGCATTTCATTCATTCATTCATGTACATAATAATCTATACTAATATTATAAAGAGGTAAAAGTTCGTAAGTTTGTATGTAGGGGTAATCTCTGGAACTACTAGTAGTATTTCAAAAATTCTTTTTGCATTTGATAGCCCTATTTTTGAGGGAGGCTACAGGCTATGTAACATCACGCTATGACCCTTAAGAGCCGAGCAAAATGAAAAAAAGTCAGAAAGAACGCTAAGCGAAAACGAAGTAATAGGTAATAGCGCGGGCGGGCGATGCAATGTGACGGGGTGGGTCGGGGGACAAGAAATTTCACGCGAACGAAGTCGCGGGCAGGAGCTAATTGTTTTATAAACAAAGATTGGCCGCTCATAATTTCACATAATTTTGGATTTTGTCAAGAAAAATGGATGAGCGACAAGTTCGATCGAACACACTATACTTATACGAGTACTTGTTAGGCCACAGTGCGTGAGCTGCGGCTGGTAATATCAACACTGCATTGGGCGCTGGAAGTACAAGCTATGCGACGGTGTCCCGATGGTTTGACCGTTTTGAATCAGGAGACAGGAGCCTTGAAAGTCAGCCACGCTCAGGACGACCACACGCAGTGAATGATGACGATTTACGCCGCGAACTGCAGTCGAATCCGGATGCTCGTGAATTAGCGGAAACACTTAACTGCAGTCACCACGCCGTGGAATACCATCTGCATGAGCTTGGGTATCGAAAAGTTTTGGCTCGGTGGGTACCGCACATCCTTACAGACCCCAGTCGTGCAGTCCGTGTCGCTATCTGTTAATCACTTTTGCTGCGACCCCGACGTAAAGAGTTTTTGTCTGATCTGGTTACTGGAGATGAATCATGGATTCATTACAAGAACGATACACGTCGTGTTTTTTGGCTGTTTCGAGAAGAAACGGCAACAACTTAACCGAAGCTGAGTCAAAAGAACCGCTTAAAAGTTCTGCTTTGCTGTTTCTGGGACGCGCAAGCCATGCTGTTTTACAGGCACGTATACAGAGGGGGGGATAGTTGGGATTTATCCCCCCCGCGAAATCTGACTGAAAAAAAAAAACGTTTTAAGCCATCTGTTTATTTATTCGCTTGCGTGTTCTTTAATTATAGTATAGTACAGTGAAAATTATAGTACAGTGATTACAGCGATTTTCACACAGTTCACATGGTTGTTTCAATGTTTGTCCCCCCCCGAACCAAAAGTCTGGATACTTGCCTGCTGTTTTACGAACTATTATACAATGAAACTATAAACGCTGACAAATATTGAACCCAGCTCACCAAACTATCTGCTGCTATCAAGAAAAAACGACGAAGACGAGTCAATCTAGTTTTACTACACCATAACGATAGAGCCCTGAAACAACATATGCGGGGTAAACAATTTAATGATTTCTCGGATGAAGAGGCGGAGTTGAACAACTTTTTCGAGGCACAGCCATCAGAGTTTTAGGCGAGAGGCATCCATACTTTGCCGGATCGTTGGCAAGAAGTCTTAGATGCTAATGGTGATTACATCATTGACTAAGCTTTTGTATTGTAATAATAATAAAAAATATAAAACGTAAGCCAAGTGTCTCATTACTTTTGTGCCAACCTGATATTTTATTGTTCTAACTACTTTGTTACACATTTATTTTAAAAGACACACCAAATATTAAAAAAACCAATAAAATAAAAACGCTTTTTATGTAAACGAAAACAAGATCTCTGCTACTTGAATCAATTTTTAAAATGCTGTAGTTCGTCGATTTGAATCAAATTAAAGGTTTTTTTCTTACTGAAAACCGAAAAAATATCGCCGAAGTTCTAATTCGTTCTTGGTGTAAGTACAACCCTAGCAGGATCACTTTGGTCACAGATAAAAACAAATACACCTTATTGCATCTTAGTTATTAAAATATTAACAACAATATAGTTTTAAGCCTTCATTATGCTCCCTGTATTTCATAAAAATAATTATTGATAAATAATTAAAGATTCAGGTCTTTTTTGCACTTTGGTTCATTTCGTTCATTTTCATTCTCTCTTTATTTTAAATCTTAGTATATGGTCTACTCAACTTAGCAATTGTCAAACTCGATCTTAGTTGTGTCAATATTGTTTCTAAGTTTGGAGAATCTTGTTTGCAGAATAGCTTTTAAGATTCTCTTAACCAAAAATAAGAAAATTTTGTGATAGTTTAGTTCGGTGTACAAGAGAATCGGCACCAAAGATGCCTTAATGATTCTGTTTATGGAAATTGGGGAATTGGGGAATTGGGGATGCTTACTGTCATATTCGTTATGTTTCCATCATGAAGAACCCCATTATACAATATCTTTATGGTGAATTGCCTTTAATGACTTTAATAAGAATTTAGAATGTGTTGATATAACAACACTAGTATTACCTAATGGCGGGTCTGTGAGCATGAACAAAATAATGTTTAGAATAACTTTTAAAGGGTGAATCTTTTTACTTACAACCTTATTAATATCATTTGAAGTTGGTGATCACAACCGGTAAAACAGACACTATAGAGCAGTGGTTCTCAAACTTTTTTGGTGATGGAACCCTTTTGGGAAGCAAAATGAGATATTGTACCAGCTATTGTAACACATGTTTATACAAATACAAATAAATAAATAAATATACGATGTTCGACCAGAGAGAGGTGTTTTGATTTTTTTTCTAAATTCTTGAGGAACCCCTACAGAGGTATCGCGGAACCCTAGGGTTCCGCGGAACACACTTAGAGTATAGCTGCTGTAGAGTAAGGAAAGGTTTTTTGGTGATATAGGTAAGTTGGTCACATCAACAAAATGTTGCATTAGAACTTACTAGACGGGATGAACGAAACGAGTGACGTATGTATGTATATCTTTCTCGCACTAGCAGTCACTTTCTTGCGCTGTGTCGTTACTGTGCGCGTGCCGGAGATTTTATAATAAATTTGTAAAAAAAATGTCACCAACTTACCTATATCACCAAAAACCTTTCCTTACCCTATATCGATAATAATAATAGTGGAGGTCCGGTCCCGCGGAAGTGTGGAGGCCGAGGCTTTTTAAATGCTAAGACCCTCCACAATCGCGAGACATGCAGCCTCAGGGAATATTTCCTAGAAGCCGACGTGGGGGACAAGGGCCTCACCCCGCTCTCCTTGGCTAAAGAGAACTGGCGTAAGCCAGTAGTGCTTGACACTATCGATAGCATGGAGGTATGGCAGAGTAAGGAGCTACACGGACGCTTTTTCCGGGCCCTACATGGACCCGATGTAGATGTTCTAGCGTCCGTAGCCTGGCTGTGTTTTGGTGACCACTTTGGGGAAACCGAAGATTTTGTCTGTGCAATTATGGACGAAGTTATCATGACGAACAATTACCGGAGATTTATTTTGAAGGACGGCACAGTTGACATCTGTCGGGCATGCCACCGTCCGGGAGAATCAATCCGACACATCATCTCCGGGTGTTCTCGTCTAGCTAACGAAGAGTACTTGCATAGACACAACCTTGTAGCCAGGATTATCCATCAGTAACTTGCTCTGAAATATGGTCTTGTGGAATCGGAAGTGCCGGACTATAGGTATGTGCCCGACCCAGTTCTCGAAAATGGAAATATCACATTGTACTGGGATCGATCCATCATCACTGACAGGACTATTGTTGCCAATAAGCCTGATATAGTGGTGGTGGATCGAATAGAGCGGCGCACAATGATTATTGACATAACCGTCCCGCATGACAGGGATACTCGTGAAAGCCGAAAATGATAAACAAATCAAGTATCTTGTCTTAGCTCGCGAGGTTGTCGACATGTGGGATGTGGACTCAGCGACCATTGTGCCGAAAGTCGTATCAGCCAATGGCTTAATTGCCAAGAGCCTCGACCAACACCTAAGGAGGCTCTCGTTGGGCAGCTGGATTAAGGGCTTGATTCAGAAAGCGGTACTTTTGGACACGGCTCGCATTGTTAGGAGGTTCCTCTCTCTGGAGCCCTGACCGCCGGCAGCTTGAACCCTGTTCCCGATACCGGCGGGCTACTACTTTTTACATTTTTAAATGTTTTTTATAATCTTCATATTCTAATATTTAAAAATATAATTTATATGTATTTATTGTAATAAAGGAAATAATAATAATAAATACGTCTATTTAGATACGAGAAAGGGTCTATTGGTTCTCTCTTTAAAACTGACTAAGAATTAGCAGATACCAAAATAGACTTTAAGCAGAAGTCTGAAGCAAAGTACAGAGTTCAAAGAAATTAACACTTTACGATCTTTGAAATAAGATAGAAAATAATGAAAACTTATTCAACATTTTTCTTTTCCTTGTATCCATTGATGGCAATGCAATAGCATAGCAAGCTTCATGTACTTGATAGATGTTTACATACTTTTAGTGGATTTTGTAACTGTTCCCGTTTGGAAAAACCTATCGGCAGTTTACTATCTTAGCAAAATTTCGTAAGAAGCTATTGGTATGGACGCCAGCTCATCAAGCTACCCGAAACTGTCAAATTTTCCCAATCAACCTTGAACCTAATGCTTTAGCAATAAAGTCGAAAATCTATTAAAGAACCTTGACAGATTGTAGTAGCTTGATTTGCTGGCGTCTGTACCTTAAATACAGGCTTGCCTAGTTTGGGGCCAATGTAGATCTTTTGTAATATTTTTGATGTATTCCCGTTGTCCCTGTTAACCGTGTCCCCGTCACGGTATTTTTAGTCATTTTATTAAATTAATAATAAGTAAAAAGTAAAACCATTATTAGCACGCCGTATCCTCGTTTGACGGGGGCAGCGAGAATACATCATATTTTTGGTAATAGTTTTTATTATTTAAAGCTTTATAAAATGTACATGTACCTTTACCTTTTGCGTCAGCCTGGATTGCATCTTTGATGACACTGTCGCAGAGTTTGTCCACCTGCAGGAAGCGTTTCGTGACGACGCGCAATCCTTTTTCCTCCGCTTTTTTTGGTTCTTGCGTTTGATCTGAAAATAAAATATAGTTACTGACAGTCTTAAATTCCCTGACAGACAACGCACAGCCTAAAACGCTGGGTCTAGAAGCATGAAATTTTTCACAACAGTTATATCCATAGATATAATAAACAAGTTATCTAAGGAAGGATTTTTGAATTTTGATTTCTCATGCAGTTGGTGGCAATAGGTCTTTATTGTTAATTGTAAGAAGATGCCTCCGACTGCATGAGATTGTTTGGAGACAAAATAGGTCATCTTGTTTCCATCTTTTTTTAAATTCACTTTTTATGCAGTCAGGTTTTTTAATTTTTTTTATTTACTTTTTATTTTACACTTTTCAGTTAGGATTATTTTTCTCTCACTGTATAAAGTAGGTACCGCATTAGGTAACGGTCGTAAATACCCACTAACAATCAGGTGACAACGGCCTCTTACTTACTCACTTCAAAAGTTCCGAATTGTGTTTTTTTATTATTTCTCGTTACAAATTACACTTAATCATATACTTGTATATATTTTTGTAGTTACCTTTTAAAATCCTTCATTTTGATACCCCACTCGATAGGTTTGAGATATTTTTTTTTTTTTTTTTGAAAACAGGTACATATTGGCGCCAAAAATCCAAAGGAATGAGATTCCAAATTACATTTAAACATATAACTTGTATATGTTTTTGTAATCACCTTTTAAAATCCTTCATTTTGATACCCCACTCGATAGGCTTGAGAAAAATTATTTTTGAAAACATACATTTTGGCGCTAAAAATCCGCCATTTTGATTTTTTATAATTTTAATATACCCAGTGACACTCGCGCAATAAAGACGAATCCATTCATCAAAATCGGTTCAGCCGTTTAGCATTTGGAACATAGGGACGGACATACATACATACAGGTCAAACACATCGAGGCTTTTCAGGAAAAACATCGTAATCGCCAAAAATCACCACACCGCCAAAAAACTATTTTTTTCTTCGTAACCTCTTAATTAGACAGTTTTACATTTTGACTATTATACTATTCAATTAGATAAATAGTTGTATAAATAATAAGTCATAGAAAGATATCATAAATACTTTTTAATTAGGAAAGAAAAAACCCTTTCCTGTAAAAAGTGCAAATTGTCCCTTAGGTACGATGTTCTTCTTGAAAAGGCTCGACATAACCCTCTATGTGTCCCTCTGTAGGGACACATGCAAGGCAAACAAAATGTGTATGTGAGCGTGACGTATGCACGGCGGACAGTTACTGCGCACTGGTCCGGTCAGAAGGTTCTCTCTGGGCTTAATCGGAATGAACACTTTTAATAGTAAATACTTGTTTACTTAAAAGAACCCAGGGCCCTCATAACCGGGTAGCGCAGTACCCACATTAACAGGGATCGTTATAGTCATCCGGTAACAAACGAATCCCTAAACCTCCTTTTTTGGCTTCGCCGCAGTCAGGTAAAAATAGGTCCTCCTTACAATTACAGTCTTGGAAAAAACATATTGATCGATTATTTGATAGTTTATCAAGTAAAGAAACTTGGTGCTACGGTGGTTTTGACTGATGGAGGGGCTCGTGGCTAGCCACGCTTGCCGCGGTTGGTCCGTGGATCGGTGACCATATTTACATACCGAGACCAAAGTCGAAAGCACATTAAGCTGTTGGTACCGGATGTTGGATCTTTGACAGTCGTAACGGATCGTCAGAAGACCGAAAGTCTGACAACCAGTCTTAACAAAGGGTTTTGTACTACCCAGTAACTGGGTTGTGGAAGTCAGATAGGCTATAGCTCCATAAAAAATACTGGTATTCAGCTGCATCCAGTTAGACTGGAAGCTGACCCCAACATGTTGGGAAAAGGCTAGGCAGATGATGTTACGGTGATTTTAGTGGTCTTATGGAATTTTATGTTTATTTTATGTGCGTCTTATTTGTGCAGAAAAACCATTTTTCTTTCTTACTTTTTTATCTTTTTTGCAAAAGAATTTGTTGATAGATTACTTAATAAAAATCCCTACCCAAGCTCAGTGGATCTGATGAAATCATTTGATCACCAGATTTAAACATGAGTGGCTCCTCCACAATATCGCCCGTGTCAGTGATGACGCGCCGCGGTGTCTGCTTGTCTGTGGTCACCGATGTGTCTTCATTCTCCATTGGCTCGTATTCAGGGACTGACTCAGTCTGACCCTCTTCCATTGGCTCCTGAAATTAAAAATATAAAAATAATATCAGCCTATTATTGTCCAACTGCAGGGCAAAGATCTCTTCTCATTCAGATAATAATGACTAATAAAATTGTTTAAAAGATAGGTATTTATTTACCCAGTGAGAGGGACACACAAATGTAAATCAAAAAGGAAAGAGTCAATAAGGGTTTTAAGGGCCAATTTACTTTGCGGCGGATAAGAAGCAATTTTTTTTTTTACATTTTGTACTTTATCTCCATTGCGTAACGCACAAATTAGAGAAGAGAGACTATAAACGGGTTACGCGTCTTCCCAAGAATTCTAGCAAATTCTCGCAACTACGGGCGATGTCGTCGCTGAAACCAAGGAAGTAGGCGTCAATAAGCGTCTGTAAACTCGACTCATCATGGTTTAGTTACCCATCGCGTCTGCGAAGTTTAGCTAGCCAATTTAAAATAACCCTGTATACTGAATTACTGAATCAGTCATGAGAAGTAGTGCGACTTGCCGCGTCTTCTGGCGTATCTAGGCGAAATTGACGCTTTCCCTCCATTCTCGTCCTACGCAATGTAAATTGTACCTTATGAAAATTCCCTAATCAGTGTTACCTCCACAACAACATCTTGATCATTATGGTAGTTCTGTATGTGCTCTATAACAGACGAGAATGACACTTTGCAAGTGTTACAGCTGTAGATCTCCTCCTGACTATCTTCTTGATTATCTTCTTGAGTTTCTTGTACATTGTCTGGTGTTATTAAATTCTCTGAACCCAGGTTCATATCTGGAAATTAGAAGAACTTTATTTTAATTCTCTGTTCATTTTATTATGTAGTTTAAATAAATTTTTCAATAAATAAAATTACAAACATTGAGAAAATGCCTTTAATTTTTACAGTTCAACTACATCCACTGCGTGATTTATGTTGCCTAACAGATGAATTTATAACCATATGAAACAATGGAATATCCTTCAAAATCTGTCAGATTGTGATTGAAAGTGTGTTTCGCAATTGTGGTGCAGGCTCAAGCTCCAGTCATATTTTAACTATGTATTATATTTTAATGTTGTAATTCTTCTGCTGTAAAATTACACTTAGCGTGTTTGTCCAAATATTGCATTACTTGTGTAATGCAAAATAAACTCTATGACAATTGCAATAAAGTTGATTTTGCATTGCCGAAATAAGGTGAATAATAACATTTTGCTTTATACCTTTAACAGAAGTCAGTGATATAGTTCCATCAACATTTTGTTTAGTTACAATAGTGCTTCCTGCATTCAAATCGCTATCTTCCTGAGTGACAATCATGTACCGGCTCTCGCCATTTTCCTTCACCAATTTAAATTCCCGTGTTTGAAGGCATGGTTTCAACTGCTTGCTAAACAATTCCACATACATTTTATTGGCATCATTCAGACCCACCTGAGTTTCGTAAGTCTGTTCTGTTGTAAAGTCATTCCCATCATTAGTATGTATTTCTGTAAACATTATTTTAAAATATTTGAAAAACTTTTTGTCTTGCCTTTCTTCAAATTGGCTATGATGGCTGAGAGAGTTAAGTTGTAAGGTATAGTAAGACACCCTGTATTAAGCAGTACAGGATGTTTACTTAAAAGCAGGCATATATTGTTTAAGAAACATCTGCTAATTTTTGCAACAGCATTGAAACTAGAAAACTATAGCCATTTTAGTAGTATGCACTTTTACATGCAAGTTAAATTGAACTTTGTGAAGTGGAATTAAGGTTCCTAAATTCTTGAAACTTCTGAAACCTCTAGCTTTTATAGGTTTATGATGGCAGTATATTGTTAGTGGCAGAGAAGAAGCTTGGCATGAGGCCTGTCATATCAGTAATATCTCTTGTTGCTTAGATGAAACAGAAGTATAGAATAGCCCGTTGTTTACAAGCAACCCCAAAGTTTTGGTACCTACTTAATTATTATTATATTAATGAATACCTGACTGACTTAATTATAATAATGTATCTCATTTTACACACAAAGTAAAAAATACTGTTATAGCCTTACCATTCTGATATACTTTAATTTCAGAATTTCCAATAACTGATGAGTTTTCAATGTTGTCCTCATCTGATCGGCGCTCAAATATAATGGTATGTACATTGTTAGTTTGCTGACAATTATCCTGAGCCAAATGCTCTACAAGATGTGGTAATGAGGGGCATTTGTAGTTACAAACAGGACAATATACATTCTCTAAAGCATTAGTTAAGTGCTCAAGTAGAGATTGTTTAGAACTAAAAGTCGTATTGCAACAAACGGGGCAATTCAACGGCTGGCCTCCCATTATACTGGAATTACATCAGTTTACGCCCCTAGTGTTCAAACGCCAATCATTTCTAATAAGAAAGAGTGCATTATTTTGTAAACATATCACTTTCATTCAACATCGTAAAAGTGCTACATTCAGTTTGTATCTAAATTCTCAACACAAAACCATATTATATCAGAAGAACTTCACACTAATTTGTTAAACGTGAAGAAAGCACCGAACGAACGAACAACGCACCATTTTTGTCAAAACTGACATTACCAGTGTGTTTTTGAAGTTACTAGTAAACTCTCATAAAATATCACTAAAAGTGACAAATAATAATGTATAATTTACATAATACCCCAAAATTAGAAAAGTTTATTATTACTAATTTTATGTACATCAGTGAAATAGAATAATTTAAAATTCTATAGGAATTTTTAAAGAGAATTGAATCAAATCATATCAAAACCTATCTTCGTAAATAATTTAAAGTAATATTGCCATATACAAAAAAAGTGATAGAAAATCAATATTTTCAAGAAGAAGACTATCGTTCTAATTAGGTAACATACTAGTATTTACTAGTCTCATTCCTTTTCTATGCCTTTTGTCGATTAGTAGTATGAATTTTTTTATTGAATAATATAATATTGATTTTTTATGTTTTGTCTCTTCATGATTTAATCAAAGTGGCAACTGGCAACATTGTGTAAAGAGGTTCGCCATTTTGTCGTGGTGGTTTTTTAACGTAGCGATTTTTATTTATTCATGTTAATTATTTCTTTTAAGTGCAAATAAACCGATTCAACTGAAATCTGAACACTTGATTGTGCCTGCGTATAATACAAATTAGTTTGAACAATTATAATTCAATAGCAGAACGTTGACGCTTGATATGTTTGTGTGCGAGTGTTTTCGCGGGTAAATTTGATTAAACAGTATGTTGGGAAAGAGAATGCACCATAACAGCAAGGGGAGGCTAGCTAGCAAAGGCCACGATAATGGGAAACCCTCTAGTCCTGGCATTTCACCCTACAACAAGCCTGCGAAAATACCAGGTGCCATATCTGCTGGTAAAACTAAGGTAGAACTCTGTCCCATACCATACATAAAGATACAAGATAATGCTTTACATCTACCGCGTTTCACTGCGATCGCAGCCCGCTCTGCTGATGAACCTATTGGGATGGATGAATTGGACTCTTTACAACTAGAGCTTGAGTCACTCTTGGGGAATACAGCCCTCCGTGTAAGATACTTCCAGGCTGAAATTGAGAGTATTGATACAAATGAATCCAAAAGAGAAAAGAAAGGAAAAGCTGCTGGTAAACAATTACAGTATCCTGTTAAAAGAAAATTTCCAGATGACAAATTAGTGAAAACCAATAGTACTAAGTTGTCCAACCAGCCTAAAGTGCCTAAGTTCAAGAACTTATCCAATGCTTCCTCAGGTGGATCCCACAATTACTCAAATGACATTGGAAATTCGGATAACTCAGTTAAGCTGGAACTATCACAGTTTGCACTACCAAAGAATAATATTCCATACAAATTCTGGAGTTCTGTAGATCCTTATTGCGCTCCTGTGACTTTGGACGACATAAAATTTCTAGAATCTTTGCTGGCACAGAGCAGCAACACAACATTGCCACCTATACCACCACTCGGCCGTCACTACTCTGAAGTGTGGGCAGATGAACATCTGGCGGAGGATCAGAATGCTTCTAATCCTAATAAACAAAAATCGTCAATGTCTCCTGATGCTTCCAGTATCCGTAAGAAACTTGACAAATCCAATGAAAACATGATTACTGGTCCATTGACACAAAGATTGGTATCAGCACTTATGGAAGAGAATCTAATGAATTATGAAGTGCCTGACATTAAAGTGAAACAGACAACAAACACCAAAAGTAGCTATAAGAATTCTCTTACATTAGAAAAATGCCTTAGAAAGGAGTTGGTGGAACAAGGAATACTTGATCCAGAAGATTTGCCACCGTTGACTAATCCAGCTGATGATGAAATACTGGCAGAAATTAAAAAATGCCAGACTGAACTGACTGCAGTAAAGAAAGACAATTGTCGCAATCTGAAGCATCTCATTGGGCTGTGTAAACAAGAAATGATTAGACTGAATCTGAAGAAACAACTGGATCAAGTTGATATGGAATGTATTGACATTTATAAGAAAATGGTGGCTGCAAAGCAGAAAAAGAGACCTATAACTAAGAAAGAAAAAGAAGATGCTTGGAGAGCTATTAATGAACAGATCAGGCTTAATAAAGAAATAAATGCTTTGCCTTTAACAGGTCCGAATTCAAGCTAAATTGTATTCTTAGTTAAAGTATTCTATGGGGTAGTTTAAGATTGTTATAGGTACATAATATTTAGAAATAAATAACATTAATATATTTTTTTTTTTATTCAGACTCCTAGTGTGCGTCCACACTGCGAGCCTAGCGCGGTTGCGACGACGGGCGCGAAGTATCAAACATATATGTTTGATACTTCGCGCCCGTCACTATAGTCTTAGTCACTACAGTATGGACGCAAAGGCGCGTTTCATATTATGAAACGCGCCTTTGCGTCCATACTGTAGTGACTAAGGCGGAAGCCTAGTGCGACGGGACTGAGCGAGACAGCGCGCGTAATTTTCAAACGCTCTTGTCCGCGCGTTCTGGCCACACTACGGGCCTAGTCAGCGACAGTGTTGCCAACTGATAGCTTTATCCAGTAGCTAGACATTTTCAAAATGTTGCTAGATTTCCAGTTTTTTTTACCCTAAAAAGTTGCTAGAAGTTGCTAAATGTTACAGTAGATAAATAGGTTACAATAAAATGACAGTTTCTGATAATCATTTTCCAACAAGAAGTATTAAGTCTTGTGTACGCAATTGAATAAAATAAAATAAAAAAAAAAAACAATTAAAGAGGAAGATGTCGATGGCTGGGGTTCAGTATCTTTCATTAATTTCGAATGTTTTTCAACGGTGCCCATTTTATGCAGTACCTACGTCTTTAGGCAAAACACAGTTATAGCAGCATTTACCACTTTTCCTGAGCATAATGCAGAGGATTGAGTTCAGAGTTATCAAACTCATTCTGTTTCTTTGCTTTTTCAAATTAAATTAAATTAGTTTTTTAGGGATAAAACAAAACAACACTAGGTAGAATACGAATAGCGCGTACTATTTTGGTTTACTGAGTATTCTGTCGCAGAGGAAATGGGGAATTCCCGGCCAGCGTCGACCTTTACTTACCGTAGCATCTATGACCATAGATTTTTTTTTCTTTCGACTCGGCACTCGAAAAGTTGCTAGAAAAAGTTTAGCTACAAGTTTTATTAAATTGTAGCTGTCTGTCACCAAATAATAGCTAGATCTAGCTATAAAGTTGCTAAGTTGGCATCACTGGTCAGCGAGCGATCCAATGCGCGGGTGGCGGGGGTAACAAACCAGTTCGGTCTTGTCCATAGAGTATAGTAATTGGTCTTGTCGCTCGGCGAAGCGTCTGTATTTTGTTTGTCTATAAAATGGCGGTAAATACTGAATTGTTTTTAAGTGCGATTCAATCTAAACCACCTATATGGCAAAGCAAAATTCCACACCACAGTAATCGCACAATAACAAGAAAGTTATGGAGTTAAAAGATCAGTTTCCTGGAAGTGAAGGTAAGTTTATTATAAGTACCTAATAGTTATTACATTCTTTGATATCGTTCCCAGAAAGAGTTTGTGAATTTTATACGAACATTTTTTGCTCTCCGTGATGGATTATTAATGAGTCCGCGGTTTCTGTGACGATCTTCATATAATGGCGGGTTAGATAGCACACGTTGGACATCCAGATCGAGATCGCCGTTTAAATCCATTACAACATTGTGCAGTATACTCGCAGCTTTTATTATAGACAAGGCATTTTTTCTGTTTGTTTCGATAGGTTTAAGAAGTATTCTCCATTTACATGTTAAAATGCCAAATGCGCATTCGATTGTTTGTCTAGCGGTAGACAATCTGATATTAAAACATTTTCTTTCATTATTAAGTACTCGCTCGGGATAAGGACGCATTAAATAATGTTTTAACGGATACGCTTCATCACCCACTAGGACGTAGGGTGCAATGACGTCAGAATTTGGAAGCCTCTTTGGCATAGGAATTTTATACTTATTTTTTTCTATAAGCTTATACAGTGTTGATGCAATAAAAGTACCACCATCACTTTGCTTTCCTCGACCGCCTACTTCGACTGCTACAAATTTCCTTTTTGCGTCAGCCACAGCTTGCATGACAATGCTATTTTTTTTTTTATAACACCAATGTGCCAACCAGATTTAGGTGGTTTTTTTATTTCGCAATGTTTCCCATCAATTGCTCCGATGCAGTGTGGGAAATTCCAGGTAGCTTCAAAGTCTTCTGCAATAGCTTTCAAGCGTTGTTCTGTTGGTATCGGCATGTGAATAGGAACTAACTCGGTCCATAAAACACGGCACGTTTCGTGTACTATAGACGCAATGATGCTTTTCCCCATACGAAAACTGTAAGCCAGTGCTCTAAATCCAGTTCCTGTTGACAAAAACCTGAAATAAAAAAGTAGAATAAAATATTATGTTATTGTTACAGAAAAACAACTGCGTAAGAAGGGGAAGAACCTGCGCGATCAGTTTCGAAAAGAAAAAAAGAAATTCCCTACGCCGCGCTCTGGTGACGGTGGCGATGAAATAGAGAGCACATGGCCATACTTTCAACTTATGCAATTCATAAATGATGACATTACACCTGAAGTCATGACGGGAAATCTGCATGATAGTGATTCGGAATCCCTCAACGAGTCTTGTCAAACTGAGCAATCTAACATCGCTGACGTGATGAGTCCAGGTACATCCACCTGCAGCAGTCGCACAAACGCGTCAAAGCGCAACAAAACGGCATCAGATTATAGAGATGAACTTATAGAATGTGAAAGAAAAAAAAATTATGCTAATTGAACAGAAAATGGTGTCAAATAGTGACCAGTCGGAGAGATGTGATGATTATCATTTTTTTATGAGTCCTGCCACAAATGAAAAAATTTAGTGAATTACAAAAGTTACGCATTCGAAATAAAATTACCCAAATCATAATAGACGAAGCAGAAAGGATGCAATTTTCTCAACCGAGATACGAGGAAAATTATGGAGGATATTCTACTGGCAACTACCCTAATTATTAATTTGATTATTACAACTTTTTACTTACCTACTTCTTTGATTACATACTACTATTACATATAAATACAAAACTTTTAGTAAAATCTTGTTTTATTCTTACCTCAAGTTATGAACAATTTCTCCTCAGGTCTAATACTTTTGCGAAAGTTAGTATCTTCTTTGGTGATTTTTTGTGATATTTTACTTAGTATGTAGTCAAATGTTGACACGGGCATTCGAGTGTACTCAAAGAATTTTCTAGGGTATAATCTCAATACTTCATGTAAGTTAAAAAATTCACCAGTTATTTCTCTGTTTTTATTTATTTCGTGCACACCAACTCTAGTGTTAAACACCTCCCATCTCAGGATCGGACTGTCTAGTAAAAAAAGCAAATCCTCGTCCATAGTTTGTAACTAGAGATGGGCAGAGGGTTTAAACCCAATGGGCGGAAACGGGTTTAAACCGGGTTTTTTGGGTTTAAACCCGAGTAAAAACCCAAATAACGGGTCTAAATTAAGTACTATCAGTAATATCTTCGATCGTGGACCTACCACGATTTAGGTACTTCTAGCGTTTTTTGGAGTGTAAATATCACTGATAGTGGTGCATTTAACAGCACATCAAGTTTGACAACTTACTCTTCGAACATGATATTTCATCAATTGTATTATTTATGCAAGTATTTCATCAAAGAACAAAAGCGTTACAGTAGTGCGGTGCGCGGGCGGCGCGGTCTTTATCGCTTGATGGAAAGAGAACATAGATGAGCGACATAAGTGCGACAAAGAGCGGCATACTTCTTTCTCTAACTCGTCGTCTACCTGTTGCGCCTTTTGTTTAATTTGAAGAACATCTATTAAAAAGATGATTTAAAAACGATAACTATATGTAAATATTTGTGAATAGTACTAGAATATTCACAAATATTTACATTTACCATGTTTAAATTGATAAATTTCACCAAATCAATAAACACCCGAATAAAAATCCCGTGGGAGGGAATAAATGGGTTTTTATTGGGTTTAAACCCAGTAAACGGGTTTAAACCCGGTTGATTGCCCATCTCTATTTGTAACACCTGATAATACGTCGAAGGCCTCTGCCTCGAATTTTGCGGGCAGCGGCGCGGCGGCGGCGGCGGCGGCGGCGCGGGAGCGGCGCGGGCAACGCAGACCCGTTCTCGAAACCAGCGGGCAGATCGCGCGGCCCTATAGCGGCATAGTGTTGTGTCGTCGAGATATTTGTTTTTGTTCGCGAACGAAATGTCTGAACAACAAGAATATTTTGTAGATAATCCCATTAATTACTAGTTATTATATTAACATAATAAAACATTTTTATATTTCGGTTTCGGTTTAAAGAAACTTTATTCCCAATAAAGACATAAGTCACTTACTTGAGAACAATACTAAAAATATAGATTACAATAATGTTCGTCATCAGTATTACAATTTAATAGTTACCCATACAATGCATTAATTTCTCCAGAAGTGATCGATCCGCAATTATGTGCTGGCTAAGTTGAGTTTTGAATGCATTGTAAGAGTGTACATTTCTTATTTGCCTTCAGTATTTATGTCGTTTTTAATTTCTTCCCATAACTGATTAATTAGCCTCCTATTTTTGTGGTTCACATTTTTGCTGTTCCATATCGGTGTCCTATCAAAAATAGCTGAAATAATTTGTTCCTGTACGTCAGAGGACATTTCGATACGTCACAAAAATAAATTGCGCAGCACTATCAATGCAGACGCGCGGCGGTCACCGCTTGACTGGAGTGCACCGCTCGTCGCCCGCTCCCGCCCCGCTGCCGCGCCGCTGTTTTCGAGGTCCGGTCCATTTAATTTTACGCATAAAATCCTGCCGCTCCCGCGCCGCCACCGCCGCCGCGCCGCTGCCCGCAAAATTCGAGGCAGAGGCCGAACAGCTACAAGAGCTCGCGCGTCACTGTGGTCACCGCACGCCCCCGCTCGCCGCGCCCGCCTAGGCTCCAGTCACCGCGCATTCGGTGTGGACGCACACCTAGTGTATTTTCAAGTTGTTTTAACATCGCCATCCACAGCATAGGTACTGCTTCCTGCAGTATTTTTATTGTCTAATGAACATGGACATCTAAATAAGGCTTACATTTAAATCTCGCTTTATTTTCAAATACTGAATTATGAGGTATTAAACAGGGTGGCCCATTTATAGTAGTCCAAATTTCTTATGGATCAATGACATCCTAATGATTCATCTAAACGCAGCATACGTTCCGCGCAAATCAGTAATTTTGAAGTGATTTTTTAATATTTTTTTTTGTTTAGCTAAAACAAAAACTGGTTTGTTACAGAAAGATAATTTATTTTATATATACAGGGTGTGTCGTAAATAGTGGTCCAGAGTAAAGGAGTCGATACACTGTATTCTTATGTATCACGTACCGAAATGTTAACCATTTTCAGTTAAGGGTCTCCGCAAAAAAAAAAACTTTTTTTTTTAAATTTCTATACCTTGCTTCACGAATTTGGCTGTAATTTCAACAAATATTAATAATTTTTTAGTCTGTTTTTTATTATTACTCTTGAATATGTGTACTATCATATCCAAACCCTTTTTTCTATTTTAAAGTAAAAGATACTTAAAGAAATTAATTTGTTTCCAATTTCAATACTCATCTCCAGCAAATCATATGACTTTAGGGGCATATTGTGTAAAAAAAATGTACAGCACTGTTAGTGCCCATTAGTTTTAAAATACCTCATTAAATGTAAATTACAAAATGGTAAGATATTAAGTGGTAAGACTTCAGAAAAAAAAGTTATTAGTATTCAAAACGAAAGACAGCTAAATTTGCTAAAAACATTTTTTTCGGTTAAATAAATTATAAGTATTGCAAACTGTTAAGGATTAAACCAATAAGTTTTTTTATTGTAAGTTCTTTGATTGGCTTTTGAAAATAAAACATTTTTTTCAAATTAACCATTTATTAAAATAATCAATGCTCAATCATTTATTGCAGTCATTGTACAAAAGTTGTTGGCAGTACAGGCACAGTACAGGTACAGCATTGAACCCAGATAGGGTGCAGCAATTTTAATACTAAAACAATACTACATGAAACGAAACAGAATACGAAAAGATAAACCCTAAAACAGTAAATGCGTTTAAGTATTGGTATTTTTAACTCAAACTTAAAATTAAGTCGAACAATGAATTATTCATTACCCTGTTTTTTACAGAACAAATTAATGTTTTTACAGAACAATTAATGTTTTACAGAAAAACAATGTTGTTTTTACATAACAAAAAAATTCACTAATTATCACATCTATTTTTAAATTAATAAGTTTTTTCACTGTTATTACACCAAATGTTCAAAGTGGCGACCACCAGCGGCGATACATGCTCTGCACCGCCGAATAAAAGATCGCTTTAGTCTGCGTGCAAACCCACTTGTATTTATCTCTTCAGCCGCTGCTTGAATTCTTTGTCGTAATTGTTCAACTGAAGTGATTTGGACTTTATAAACTTTTTCTTTCAGACACCCCCAGTAGAAAAAATCAAGGGAGTTCAGGTCTGGCGAATGTGGTGGCCATAAAATTGGGCCTTGCCGTCCATCGTCCATCTTTGGGGATAAGTATGGTTTAAATGTTCACGCACAATAACTGCGTAGTGAGCGGGACAGCCATCATTTTGCAGCCACATTGCTTCTCTTAATTCTGGATCAAAATCTCTCAATAACTCTGGGAGGTCGTTTTGCAAAAAATGTAGCTGTCTTTCGTTTTGAATGCTAATAACTTTTTTTTCTGAAGTCTTACCACTTAATATTTTACCATTTTGTAATTTGCATTTAATGAGGTATTTTTAAAACTAATGGGCACTAACAGTGCTGTACATTTTTTTTACACAATATGCCCCTAAAGTCATATGATTTGCTGGAGATGAGTATTGAAATTGGAAACAAATTAATTTCTTTAAGTATCTTTGACTTTAAAATAGAAAAAAGGGTTTGGATATGATAGTACACATATTCAGGAGTAATAATAAAAAAACAGACTAACAAAATATTGAGACTTGTTGAAATTACAGTCAAATTCGTGAAGCAAGGTATAGAAATTTGAAAAAAAAATTTTTTTTTTTTCGGATACCCTTAACTGAAAATGGTTAACATTTCGGTATGTTATACATAAGAATACAGTGTATCGACTCCTTTACTCTGGACCACTATTTACGACACACCCTGTATATTAACAAATCAAAATGAAGAAAAATACAATTGCAATAAGTTTTGGAAGTGTATGCTTCGATTTGCAATGCATTAACGGCACCGTTGCAACTTCTAAACTACTGATTTTTGCGGAACATATTTTGCGTTTAGTTGAATAATTGGGATGTCCTAGACTCAAAAAAAATTTTGGGCCACACTGTATACCTATGACGCATACTGATTGTAGAATCCGCTGTTTTACAAAACAGCGCCGTTACAGTAAAACAACTGAACGACGTTTAGTGGTTTTACATGATCAATTGATCACTGAACTTTTAACACTCCACGTTTTGCGTTTATCAATGCAGCGGGTTAACGATTAGACGATATGTAAAACAGCTTGAAATGAAACGCCAGATTGTAGATTTTAGTTCAAAATTTTGACGGTCGTGCGTGGCTCTGTGTGTCATGCATGATTTCAGATATTTCAGTATGATGCATAACACATAAAATCATTTATTGGTTCCTATAAAACACGTAGAAGAAAAATTGACGTCTCTAAAAAAAAAAATTTTTATTCACATAAACAGTGCTTTAGGCCGGCCACATACAGTCGGAATTACGTTTCGAAAGCAGCAAATCCATTCATAATCTACTAGGTTACTATTGGATCATGAATGGATTTGCTGCTTTTGAAACCGAATTCCAACTGTATATAAATTACAATTTTACTACTTACAAACTTGTTCAATACGGACATAAAGGTTTATTGAAAGGGCAGTCCAATGTCCAACTGGTTTTTAAAACATAAAGATTTTTGATGTTTCTTTAACTTGCGATTTGTTGTACAAACTGAGGCCAAAATGTTTTACACGACTTATTTAAGAGCATTATTTACTATTACGTGACTGTTAAATTGCGTTTAACAAACCTAAACCCACCACGGATTTCGTATCGAATCCGTAGTCAGCTTGTTTGTTTCTTGCAAATTATACGCTGATGAGAGGGTGTGGCAGCAAATTTACGAGGTAATGTTATAACTCTTTTTAGATTGGGTGGGTTATTATTTGTGCAGAGTTGATGTCTTGAAACACTTTTTAGTGCGATAAATGGTATTTACTGATACTGCATTTATCATTACAGGGAAGTTCTAGTGGCTGGTATATCAAAAAATCTAAAAGGGATACGTACTTATTGGGGGTATCGAAATCACCATGATCATCAAAATTATGTATAATACAATCGCGTTATGCGTGAACCTTGGTGAGTAACAACCGTAAATCTAAATGCGATCAAAGGACCAGAATTCAAACAGTCATTGATTTAAAAAAATAGTGACGTCTCGAATCGAAATATTTTTGAAAATTAACGAAAGCCCGACCGATAGTGCACCAAAGTCGTCCAAAGTACTTCGCAAACTGAAATCGGAAATTATTAGTGTTTTTGAAATAAAAGTTTTGTGTTCGTCAAGATGGATAATCATAATCCACTGACTCCAAACAAAATACAGAGACTTATACATTATGCGGAGGACAAATCGTTTAATATGCCAAGACGCTTACTGCTAAACGAAGTTGACTTGAAACGGTAAGGGCATGAAATCATTGGCCCATACCATGAACTTTTTTAGATTTATATTTACGCATGCCAGCTGATTCTCATAGTGTCGTTTTTGTTGCAGTTTAGCATTAAATCAAGCATCAATGAACAAATCGAACATCAATGCCTGTGAGTCCTCTTCTGGCATTTTGGATTTAGAAAGAGTAGAAGGTATTTTAATTTGAAATTAGTTTACAAAAAGATTGCATCTAGAATTTATTTGCGATAATTATTACAATTAACAATGTTTTTTAAGGTTTTGGAGAGTCTGAAATTGGAGATTTTTCCCTCAGCAAATCTGTAAGTAAAAGTTTTTGATTGTATTGTGACTTGATGAAAATTATCTTTGGAATAATTTTTAATGATACAGTTAGTTGTTTATGCCTCGTCTCTCATTTCTGATATGGCATTATCTTGCAAAAAGTTTCCTATCAAAATATTATTCTATATACCAGTAGCTAATCATGGATTATGCCCAAATCAACTTCAGAACCAGACTGAGATATCAATATTAAATTGAAATAACTGTAAAGAGAATCCATGTGACCAGTAGACTTTTACAGCCTAAATTAGAGTATATTATTTAATTTATATAAATGTATAACTATGAAGTGAATATATAGTACCAAGTCTGTAAATTTGTTATTTGAGAGAAAATTTTATAAAACCTATTCACATACACAAACAAACACTACAACACATACAAAATAATGACAGACACAACATTTACATTCAATAATGTAATAATAATTTGCATGGAATAAAATGGGGATAAAATGGAATAAAATTATATTTACTTGTTTCATTTCACCTAAAAGTTTTATTTTTATTTCAGACTGCATTTAATCCTGGTGAAATGACTGGTAGATCAACTGGGGCTGATGACTTCAATGCAGTGCCAACGGGCCGCCACTCCTTACATTTAGATAATATTTTCAACAAGATGGATGCACAGACTTCTGAGGTTAACCATGTAATGAGACATTCCATTGCCTCCAATTACTCTTTTCATTCCAAGGTAAATAATAGTCAAATTCGATGTATATATATCTAGTTACCAAGTACTACTTGTCCTTGGTTGATTAGTCACAGACCCAGTCTTCTCTTGAAATTTTTGCAGAGTTGTGTCTACTGACTTTAGTCTTCATTTTACAACTATGTTACTCTAAACTTAGTTCATCAATAAGTCAACCATTATACAATCTTTTAGTTCATGCTTAATGAGTGAATACTATAATATAAATAAGTTACTTTTTCACTATTTCTTACTTTACTTATGGTCAGGATGGTACAATACAGCTGCTGAATTATGGCCGGTCTGAACATAAGCTCTCTGAACTTTCGCTCATGTTCTCTTACTTACATTCCCCTCATGTCACCATTTGGTTTCTAAAGCATGTTATTGCACAAAGTTTGGACCGGCCGTATTGTACCACTGTTTTGTGTTTTGTTTGGCCAGTTCGATAATCATTAACTTTTTCTTGATCATTTGCAAGAGCCATGGTTTATCATACTAGCGTATTCTGACTTATTGGGTTACGATAACTTTTTTGGACATTTATGCATGTGTGTCAACAACCCTATGTTATTCCTAATGGGTATATTATGCCTTTATTAAGACAATATCCTAGTTAGGTCTCTGACATTTATTATGATCGGTTTCAGAGAGACCTCACAGCTGATGAAGCATCATTGATTGTGCGGGAAGCTCCATTACCAGTAACAAACAACGCAAATGCAAATTTTCTTGAAAGCATGTCGTAAGTTCCATATTGTTCATATATATATTTTTTTGTATTTTCCATCTGTACGAGCCGCTAGCCCGTACAGTAGAGTTGTAGCTTGTAGAGTTGTGGTGAAGTTGGTTGTTACAGTAGACGGGATGTAGACAGGGAATAACAACACTGTATTGTGTCCGTG
This sequence comes from Fissipunctia ypsillon, assembly GCA_947568875.1. Lineage (NCBI taxonomy): Eukaryota > Metazoa > Arthropoda > Insecta > Lepidoptera > Noctuidae > Fissipunctia > Fissipunctia ypsillon. The sequence goes on along the minus strand of OX387660.1, from coordinate 14,421,962 downwards.
CTACCGGAGTGGATTTATTGTTCACACTAATCATATAAAATATTAACCTAAATAACATCGACTACGAGTGTAAGTCAAATAGCATAATCAACAAAACAGTTGAATGCTAAGTAATGTAAAAAGTTAAACAATTAAAATCATGTGGCGATGCTCGTACATCCTGCCAACAACAAAAAATAAACAGAAAGGAATTATGAAAGATTAGATTGTAGACATAATAATTGTGTAAATGTAAATCTAAAAATAAAGCATAATACATTAAAACAAATAAAGGAAAGATTAAGACACTCTCGGTTCAGCTCTGACTGACATAGGAGATGTTCCACAGTCCATCTTGATGTTGCTTCGGCAAGCTCGTAGTTGCCCGGTGGTTTCTTCTGTTGCCGATTCATGCGCCCTTGTAGGTCTCCTGCTCTCGTGAGGTTCCACCATTTCATTTTCTTCCTTGCGTTCTTGAGATGGAGGTAGGTAGGAGCATCGGTTTTTCACTTTGAAGAAGATCCATATGCCGAAAAGCGTTCCACAGACTGTCATGAAACCGTAGAGAACATAATGGTGTTGTTCCGCATCGGTTGACCGTATTGTTTGTATGTCTTGTTGGTCCTTAATTAGCTCTATTTTCTTCTTCAGGTCATTTAGTTGTTCTTCATGCGTTTCTATTGTCATGTTCGTCAAGTAGGCAATGTTGCTATTACTTGAAACTAAATGGTTTATGCTTGTCTCCGGTATGTAAATTTCATCATCATTGTCCAATTTCATTTTACTTTGCAGATTATAGTGCGAGTGAATAAGGTGATTGTTACCACGCATCATGCATCCTGTCGCTAGGGCGATCGTCCCCGTATTACGTAGTGTCTGTGAGGGTAATGCCAGTTGGACAGAAAATGCGCATAGTGCATTCCTCGCAACACCTAAACAACCAAGCGTCTTTGCTTTGTAGCTTAATCCAGTCATTCGTGCAACTTGATATTCTTGAGCGGCAACTGGATGCTACTCGGTTGTTTATTATGTCTGCTTCGCACATGCTTGTTGCTGCTTTTATTTCATATAGAGGTAGGTCGAAATTGCATAACAGCTGATTTGTGTTGATTTGTATGCACGATAGAAGTTGTTGTTCGTGCAACGGTATTATCATGTCCTTTCTTAAGTTCACGGCCATGTATTTAGCTGTAGGTACTATGCTGACCATGGAGCTTCCGTTTATGTTGCTAATAGGTATAACTTGCGTTAATTCATATTGCTCGTCTGTCACCAAAGGAATTGTTACTTCAAATATAAGGAAGTCTTCGACAAGTTTTCCGTGAACACTTGATAGTTTGTACATTTTTCTGATGCATTTGAGACTGCTTGTACAGGGTAGTGATAATCCTTTCGGCACTTGTCCTGATATAATGTTTAGCTGTTTTTCAAATGCATCTGGTTTCAACGAGTGAGTGTCGACCTTGCCGTTGTGAATATCTGTGATAAGGTCGATCAATGTGTCTTGTATTCTTCGCAAGTTCTCAACCATCATATTCGCGGCTACTGCAGTGGCTATGATGAAAGTTGCCTTGTCTTGTTCTGTTTTCAATTGCTGAATACACTCTCTTAGCTGCTTATTGATTACGATGAACTGTCGGTTCATTACTTGCTCGTTTCTCTTGAGTAAATTGTATTCGCCTTCAATGATTGACGTTTGGTTCTTGTAGAGATTTATCAAGTGATTTTCGTTGCTTTGTATCAATTTTATGTCTTGACTGTATTTCTCAGCGAATTTATCATCGAGCACTCCAAACAGGGAGTTGGCAATGTTACCTATCCCGTTTATAAGACCTCTCCTAATACGTTTTCCGTGTTCATATTTTAAGACATCATCATAATGCCTTAGTTCGTTCAAGTTGTGCTCAAATTGTGTTGATATAGCAAAGTAGGCTGTATTTCGCTGATCGAGTTCTTGTAATTGCTTGACATATTGTTCTACAGCGGAAACACTTCTCCAGTATGTCGACATGTTGTAATAAATAACCAATCGCCATTCATCTTGAATTATCTGTACGTCTGCGGTTTTATCGAAGTATACAAGGCGGGATGGGTCGAGAGACGTGACGTTCACTAATTGTTGTATAGACGGTGCCACACACATCATCATGAACAACAGCATCGTACTCAAGCACGTTGTGAAGATTCCTTTCTTGGCAGTTGCAGGTCTCTTTCGACGTTGCGGCGATGGTGTGGCTGAAGTCGTCTCCATTTGAATTTTGTCAGGCTCTTCAGTGGTTTTGTCCTCAGTATGGCATCCTGTTTCAATGGGCAACCGTGACACCTTTGTTATCGGCCGCTTCATGATGTTTGACTTAGTTTTCAATGTCACTACTCGTACTAAGTCATCAGCTCCCGGATGTGTTTCTGTGACGCGTCCCAGTAACCATCTAGCAGGGGGAATCTGATCTTCTTTTATAAGGACAACATCACCTACTGCTATGTTTTGCGTAGGAGTTTGCCATTTTCCTCGCACTTGCAGTGTCTGAAGGTAATCTTGGGACCACTTTTTCCAAAATTCTTTGTACATGTGCTCTGTCAGTCGCCATCGTATGGTTAATGTTGTGTTGTCAAATTCTGAAGTCATAGGTGGCGCCAGCACAGGACCGCCGACTAAAAAGTGCCCTGGTGTCAAGTAGTCCAAGTCATCGGGGTCGTTTGTTAGAGCGACAAGTGGCCGAGAGTTGAGGCAGGCTTCGATTTGTGATAGGATGGTATTGAACTCCTCGTACATCAATTTTTGTTCGCCAATAGTACGTTTGAGATGGTGCTTCATGCTTTTAACTGCAGCTTCCCATAAACCTCCAGCTGTTGGCCATGATGGAGCATTAAAATGCCACTCAATGCCGTACTCCGAAATGTATTTTATGAGGTCGTTCTTGCTTAGTAGTTGCAATGCCTCTTGGCGTTCTTTTGCTAGTGCTCTTGCTGCGCCAACGAAGTTTGTTTCGTTGTCACTGTAGACATGTTTCGGTGTTCCCCTTCGTGCACAAAATCGCTTCAATGCTGCCAAAAATGTTGCGGTGCTGAGATCTGACACTAGCTCGAGATGTGTTGCTTTCGTACATAAACAAACAAAAATAGCAATGTATGCCTTTACTGTTTTTATGCCACGGCCTTTGTTGGCTTTTATTTCAACATGACCTGTAAAATCCACACCTGTATGTGTGAATGGTCGGGACGGCGTAACTCGAGCTGGCGGTAAGTCCGCCATCAGCTGATTGCTGCGTTGCGTTTTGTAGCGATGACAAGTTATGCATTTATTTAATTGGTTCTTTATTGTTTTCATTCCGCCGAGAATCCAATACTTGTTTCGAAGATGTCCCAAGGTGAGCCTGGCACCACCATGAAGCGTTTGCTTGTGGGCTTGCTCAATCAACAGTTCTGATAATTTGTGGTGGTTAGGTAAAATAATCGGACGTTTTTGAGAGTTAGTTAACTTGGCATGTTCGAGCCTTCCGCCCACTCGAACAATGCCTTGGTTGTCTAAAATTGGACACAAGTTCAAGAGTTTACTCGTGGCCCGTACTTTCTTGTACTTCTGCATGTTTGCAATATCGTCGCCAAACGAGTTGTTTTGTACAATTTTGATGATTGTGTATTCAGCTAATTCTAAGTCTTCGGTCGTTAGCTGAGTTGTCCGTTTGGCCTTCGTTACGTCACGTGAGTTGTTTATAAATCGTAGTATCCAACTTACGATTCTTGTTAAACGAGTCATCGAACTGTGTTTTTGCAAAAGGGACTCACTAAGTGGTGTTTGACTTGTCTGTGTTGCACAACTTTGCTCCCGGTTCCTTAGCTCCTCGTTGGTTGCGAAAATCTCTTGTTTGGGTATGTTATTGTCTTGGAGCCAGGCGGGGCCATTCCACCATAGTGTGTGATTCGAAAGGTCGGCTGGCAAGACTCCTCTGCTTGCGCAATCTGCAGGATTTTCTTGCGATTTCACCTGTCTCCATCCGTTAGGTGGAATTATCTGTGTTATTTTCGCTACCCTATTGGCCACGAAGCTCTTCCAGCGCTTCACATCACCCTGTAACCACCCTAGTACCACCATCGAATCTGTCCAACAGTAGGTTGTAACCTTGTGTTGCGTGTTGATGGAGTCCTCGACCTTTTTGATTAGTTGGGCGAGTAGGGCCGCGCCACATAACTCTAATCGAGGCAAGGAGATGGGTTTCTTCAGCGGAGCTAGTTTGGTTTTTGCTGCCACTAGTCGAATCAGCTGTTGACCTTCCTTGTCAATGGATTTGCAGTAAACGACACATCCGTAAGCTCGTTCCGATGAATCGCAAAAGCCATAGATTTCGAAAGGCAGTTCTGTGTTGCCAATCCAACGTGGTATCGAAATATTGTGAATGTAGGCCATCTGTTGGCGAAATTGCTCCCATTCTTGTTGTAAGTTCAATGGAAGACACTCATCCCAGCCTGTCGTTGTTTTCCAAGCTTGTTGAAAGATCAACTTGGCCCTTAGCGTGACTGGCGAGAGCCAACCTAATGGGTCATACAATTTGGATATATCAGAAAGCAATGTGCGCTTAGTGTTGACGTCACGCTTGTTAATAAGCGGTATTCGTTTGTATGTAAATTGATCCGTGCGCGGATTCCATGTTATGCCTAATGTTTTGTTTGTTTCTGTATCTTTGAAATCAAACATTCCTTGACTGACTAGGTCATTAGGCAAATTCTCAAGTAGGCATTTATTGTTGCTAGCCCACTTTCGAAGGTTAAATCCACCGCCCTTTATCAGTTCATGTTGAGCCTTCTGTGCGGTAATTATGTCGTTACAGCCTCCTAGCAAATCGTCCACGTACAGCTGATTTGAGAGCATGTTCGCTGCCAGAGGAAATTCAGCGCCGTCATCTTTGATCAATTGTTTTATTGTTCGCATGGCCAAAAATGGAGCTGATTTGGTGCCATACGTCACTGTAGTCAATTGAAATTCTTGTAGTGGCTCTGTGGCAGAATTTCGCCAGACTATTTTCTGTAAGTGTTGGTCCGTATCCTGAATTCGAATCTGTCGGTAAAACTTCTCGATGTCAGCAGTATACACGTATCGGAACGCTCTCCATCGCAGAATCATGGCTTGAATATCTTGTTGCAAATTGGGTCCGCATTCCATGAGTTGATTCAAACTACGTCCTGTAGTCGTGGCCGCCGACGCGTTGAATACCACGCGTAATTTTGTCGTAGTTGACTCAGGTCGTAGTACTCCGTGGTGAGGTAAGAAGCAACTGGGTGTTGTCAGCATTGTGCATGGTCTCATGTGCTTGAGAGCTATGTATTCATCAATGAAGGCCTTGTAGCTTACTGCAAGCTTTTCATCTCGAGCAAATCGTTTTAATTCCAGTTGTTTGAATTGTGCGACCGCTTGTTGTTTTGATTGTCCCAGATGTTGATCAAAGTTTTGTTTCATGGGTATTCTCACTGCGTATCGCCCATCTTCAAGCCTTTTTGTAGTTAGAGTGTACAGTGACTCACAGTAGTCTTCCTCGACTGTTAAGGATTCGTCTTGAGCTGTGATCTCTTCCATCTCCCAAAAACGAGAGATGTCCTCAGTATTTATCACTGCATGGCAGTTAAATGTCTTAGTGTTTCCGACTAAAACCCATCCGAGTTTTGTTTGTTGCGCAATCGGTGCGTATATGTTTCCTCGGAGGATATTGTTCATGATGATGTCGGCGTATACTCCAGCATCAAGTAGGATGTCGACTGGCCGAGATAAGTTGAAATTTGGATCAGCCAATTGGATACTTTGTATGTGAGGCCAGTCTTGTTTCTCAAAGGAATAGTTAGGCAAATTGCTAAGTAATTTTGCCATAACTAATGCCTGTGTTGTGAACTGGTAGTCCCCATAAAGTGACTCGCATTCCAGCTGAACTGTTCCATTGCTATGACTGGCAAATGTTCCGATCCCGGATACCGTAGAGTTTTGGTTGTATCTCCGAAGGCCAAGTCGTTGAACCGCAGATTCCGTAATAAGGTTTAGTTGGGATCCTTGATCAAGAAGGCATCTTAATGTTGTATATGTTCCATCTATGGCTCTAACTTTGAGCATGACTGTTGATAGTAGAACTTCATTGAAATTGCCTGACACGTGATTGGCTGTGCCTTGTGAAGTCGACGGTTTATTGTTGGGTCGTTGACCGTTCGATAAAGTCATCGGCGCAGTGTCACGAACTATGTCATGTAATATGGTGTGATGTGTATTGTTGCACACTCTACACCTTTTATGCGAATTGCATTTATTTTCTTTGTGCGAATACATGCAATTCTTGCAAACATTCAATTGCTCAAGCGTCCTCAATTTAAGTTCCGGACTCATCTCTTGAAATGTTGAGCAATTAATTAAGACGTGATTTGTTTTGCAGATAGGACAATTTTTGTCGGAGCTTGTGTGATTCGCCTTGGGTGCCCGTTTGTATTTGTGCATGTCCCTTAGGAATGATGTAGTCTCCTTGTCCTGAGATGAAGATGCTTGTTTGTTGAAGTTAGTTGGATTCCTTTTCTTCGTTATTGATTCTAGCGCTGTAAACTTGTTCTCGATAAACTGAATAAGTTCTTCAAACACAGGAAGCTCTCTGGGATGTTTCCTCACTTCCATGTAGTCGGAGTAGGTTTGAGAGTCGAGTCGTCCTCCAAGGATGTGTACTAGAATGGGATCCCACGTAGTAGTGTCTATACCCAAGTTGCGAAGGGCGTGCACTACTTCCAGACTAGTGTCATGTAGACGCTTCAGCTCGTACGCATTTTGATGTTGAATCGTCGGCTGACTCATAAGTGTTTGCATCTGTTTCGTGAAGAGCAGCTGTCGATTGTTGTACCTGTGGTTAAGTAGTTCCCAGCAGGAGTCGTAGTTGGTTTCAGAAACAGGTAAATGTTGCACCAAGCGCTCAGCCTCTCCCTTTAGCTTCCCCTTCAAATGCTGCATCTTTTGGGCTTTGGAGAAGGTAGGGTTGTTGTGGATGGCAGCGGCGTATAAGTCTAGGAAGGTCGGCCACTGTGAGTAGTTTCCTGAAAACACCGGTATTTCGATCTTCGGGGCGCTGTCGCGTTGCTGTACCGCGAGATTTAGTTTGCGATTAAGATCTCGCTTTGTTGACTCGTACGTTGCCTCATACTTCGAAAACTCAAGTTCGTAGTTTACGTCACTGCCGACGAGAATGTTGTCGAGTTTCCAATGTACTTCGTCGATCACCTTCCATCGGGATTCGAGAGTCTTGAGTTTGTCCTCGATGTCCCATTTTTCAGTTAAGTCATCAGTAATCATGTTGCGGGTGAAGCGTGAAAAAGCTCTAAAATTGGTGGCTTGTTGTGTCTTGAGCTCGTCAGATTTAGAAGGGACTCCAATGTTTTTGGTGGTTTCACCTTGATTTCCGAAAGTTTCAGAATCCTTGACGCCAGCAGTATAAGAGGGCCAGGCTTGCAACTTCTGCACTATGGTTAGGTATTCACCTTTGACTCTCTCATATGCTTGAGTGGCGTAGTATTCGTTTGCCTTGTTTTCAGCACCTTGCAGAATACTATGGTTCATCTCAAACTCGTTCCAGTGAGCCTGGAGGTTATCCAGTCTAACTTTGATGTATGCAGTGTTTTTGCGGTCAGGGCCATCCTTTCCGAAGTTGACACCGATTTTCCTGATGCCCTCAGCAATGATTTCCTGCCGCTTCAGAAGTTCTTGTTGTTTAGCGTCCATTGTAGTTGTGGGACACTAACTCCTGTTGACTTCAATAGCTTCCGGATCACTCACTGTTGATGTTGCCTGTTGTGATCGCAGGATCAGAAGGTATCTCTAATACGATATGTGCGCCTTCTCAATATGACTGGGGCGATCCGCTTGTGGAAGACTAGTCAAACCGATTCGCTATCGTATGTAGAAACTTGCCGTACCTGATAAGGTTTGCAGGACTATTTGTTCCAGTTGTGGTGAATCCGCTCGAAGGACCAAAATGTACGAGCCGCTAGCCCGTACAGTAGAGTTGTAGCTTGTAGAGTTGTGGTGAAGTTGGTTGTTACAGTAGACGGGATGTAGACAGGGAATAACAACACTGTATTGTGTCCGTGCTACCGGAGTGGATTTATTGTTCACACTAATCATATAAAATATTAACCTAAATAACATCGACTACGAGTGTAAGTCAAATAGCATAATCAACAAAACAGTTGAATGCTAAGTAATGTAAAAAGTTAAACAATTAAAATCATGTGGCGATGCTCGTACACCATCTTTTTCGTGTCGGTTTTCCTGCCCACTTTTTTCCAACTGTTAGGTTTGTTATCTTTGAAAACCAGGCAAATTACGGACTGGGTATTTCTCTATTTCACAGTATTTCGGGCTAATTCAATTCTTATTTATTAATAGCGAATCTAAATATTACTTATTTTCAGAATGAACAACTCAAACCTATCAGTTGGCGCATATTTTAAGAATAGGTGTCCAGAGTTTGGTAATGTACTAGGCAAGACTGATAGTCCAGAGCGTTCTTATAATATTATGCCTAGCAATACTGAAGGTAAGCAACTTATTTGAATTTAGAAACCTGTTATATTTGTGACTGATTAACCAGACAACTGGCAAGCCCTATTAGTGCATTAATTTGGTGTAGCACTGTTTGGAGTCATGTACAGACTTATTTGCGAACACTTCAACATAGTCTTTTATTTTAGTATCAAGCCATACCGATTCGTTACGATCTGACAAGAATCCACTACACAAAATGGATAATACACTAGACTGTGTACCTGTAAGACAACCACGAAACATCATGGACTGCTTTCCAGAGAAACAAAACAATGTTCAAGCACAGCCAGAAAGAAGCACTTTCATATTGCCTAAAATAGAAAAATCAAATGAACCATCAACCAGCAAAGTTCCCGAAAAACAGAATCCGTTTTTCATGAGCCAAATGCCGGAGAAGCCGAAGTATGTTCAAATGACATTAGATTCCGTTTCGCCACAAAAGAATGTTCCTGTTGCACCTGCACCAACCAGAGAACTGGCACCAACAAGAGAAACTAATTTGTTGATAAAGAATTTGGATGCGTCTCTGATATTGGTAAGCGAGGACACTGAAGGTTCGGTCGAGAATTCTATCAGTATTTCTAGAATTGCTGATTATCTTGGTAAGTAATATTTAGAACACTCATTTTGCTAGCCAAGGCATACAAGTCGTGTTCTGAAGTGTTAGCGCAGACCGATCGTCGGCGGCGAAGCGAGTAATTCTATAATAACTTAAAAGTCAATCTTATTTACTATAGCATATATGGCTGAAATTGAAATTGTGTCTGTTTGTAATTTCAAAATAACAGCTTTTTACTAAATGCTTAGGAAAGTATATACAGTACTACAAACAAAATAACAAACAAACTGTATACACTTAACAAAAAAACAATTTTTAAAATTTTTGTCTGTCTGTCTGTTTGTTCCGAGTAATCTCCGAAATGGCTGGACCGATTTTGACGGGAGTTTCACTGGAAGATAGCTGATGTTACAAGGAGTAACTTAGGCTAATTTTATTTTAGAAAAAGAATTAAGGTTCCGCCCAAAAAGTTAAAACGCTAATCTTTAGAACTTCCAATCGGATTTCAAAAATTGTTTATGCATTTGGTATCCCAATTTTCGAGGATGGTTATAGGCTATTTAACATCACGCTACGATCCATAGGAGCCGAGCAAGAAGAAAAAAAGTTAGTAAGAACGCTAAATGAATACAAAGTAATAGCGCGGGATGGCGATGCAACGCGGCGGGTCGGGGGACGAGGGAGTTTTATTAAAATGTGGCTGTTATTTTAGTATATGGTATATCTTACGACTTCCACGCGAACGAAGTCACGGGGCACAGCTAGTACGTAATTACTAGACATTACATCACGTCTTGTTTCCCTGAAGGGTTGGGCAGAGGTGTACCTATAGTACACCCACATTTCGCCAGTTATGTTTAAGTCCCATGTAATAGGGGGCGAGCCTATTGCCATCAACCGGGCACAAATCCAGACTCCAGGCTGCTACTGAGAAATTTCAGATAGAAAAGCCCAGTAACAATGCCCGACCTAGGAATCGAACCCAGGACCTCATGCTCAGCAGTAGCACTTGCGACCACTAGACTATCGAGGCAGGCTAGTACGTAATTTAAACACAAAAAGCGGCGCGAAGCATCTTCGAGCATCGCGAGGCGGAGGCGCTCGAAGGCGTACAGTCTCACGGAGGCGTGGCGGCTATTGGTGGGATCCGCACGTCGCTCGGTGTGCCTTACAACCAATTAACTGCTCGTCGCCGCCACTTCGTCGGTTTGCGCTGACCCACCCTTGCAGTCATTTTTCTAGAGGTAGACAAGCATTTTAGGACAAACAGGACTATTCCCATCTTCGAAATAAATAAATATCGCCCTAGTGTAGTAATAAAGCTAGTAGCACTTAGCTTGCAAAGAGTTAGAATAACAATATTATACAGTGTGAGTCTTTATAATCTGCACATATCGAAATGAGGGAATCTATGCTTAATTTTATCGACGGAAAAAATGTTAAAAAAAATCTAAATATTTATTAATATTTTTTATGGATTTTTAAAAAAAATTGTTTGCTTTTGTGACCCCAGTGTATACAAAACGGTGTAACTTTTAAACTAAACGATTTATCACGATGAAACAAACTCCATAATGTTTGGAAGTAATTAGGTGTCGTCATAAAATAAAAATTATGGAAAAAAAATAGCCATAATCAAATATAAACATTTTTTTTTGGCAAAAATCTGATTTTTTTTCATTAATTTTTACAAAAATTGTAAAATTTCTCAATAACATGCCCCCATCACCTTCTTTTTTTATAACTTTAAGTTATTCTTCATTGTATTAGGAACCTAACGGTAAAAATTGCATGTTTTTAACTCAACCCCAACATTTTTTATCAAATGTCAAAGAAAGGCCCAACGCATAGCTACGCACATTGTTTAGCAGGTAGATAAACTTTTTTTTGTTAACTTTGTTGTGAATGCGCGCGGGTCGTTTCAAAGATGGCACTCCGAACGCGGAATCGTATTGTTCTCATAAGGGTGGTTTGTTTGGGATGATAATTAATGCAAAAGAGTTCAATTGAAACCCATTTATTATTAAATACAAAATTTAATGCATCAGGTTCTCAAAATGTCCACCTCGTTGTTGTAAACACAAAGCCGCGCGAATTAGAATTTGGTGTGTCGCTCTCCTTATCATTTCGGGATCATTGCGAATATCATTCGCACAGTTTATTATGCGGTCACGCAAATCGGCCTCACTGTTGATGGGGGTACTGTAGACGCGTTGCTTCATGGTCCCCCATAGGAAATAATCAAGGGGCGTCAAATCGGGTGAACGCGCAGGCCACCCTACAGGTCCTTGCCGGCCGATCCATTTGTCATGATAATTTTCGTTTAAAAATCTTCTTACATTTGTAGCGTAATGGGCAGGACATCCGTCCATCTGAAGAAACATCCTTTGACGCACAGCCAGTGGGACATCTTCCAATAACTGAGGCATATCATCTCTCAATAGACTTAAAAATCTTTCACCAGTCAACGTTCTCGGCAATATGACTGGTCCAATCAACATGTTATCGATAAGACCAGCCCAAACATTTATCGAAAATCTTACTTGGAAAGTAGATGACCATTTCAGTTTCGGGTTTTCACCTGCGCGGCACCATCTGTGTAAATTTCGACAGTTAGTAATACCGTCTCTAGTGAATGTCGCTTCGTCCATCCGTAGTATTTTTCTTGGAAAGTTTGGGTTTGCTCTGGTTTTTCTTTGAATCCATGTGGACATCACACACCTTGGACGCCAGTCTACGTCTTCATGTAGATGTTGCACCCTTTGATAGTGATAAGGATGCAATCCTTCTTTCTTTAAAATACGCCACACTGATTTTTGGGATATTCCGTGACGAAGAGCCAGTCGTCTAGTACTTATGGATGGATCAGCAAACAAATCACTTAATACTGCTTGTTCAGTAGCCGCATCAATAATTACTTGAGGTGGCTCGCGACGATCTCTACTTGATCCAAGTCCAGTGATCGACAACCTTCTGTGAACTTCCTGGAAGTTTCGAGCAGATGGCACTGGTTGCCTGTTAGGATACGCAGCTATGTAAGCCGCGCGCGCAGCTCTGGCACTTCCTTGTCCCACTCCATAATAAAAATGTATGTCGGCGATGTGTGCCGGGGAAAATTCACTTAAACGCGGCATCATGTAGCAGCGAACGAAAGTTATGAAAGTCCAGCGAACGAAAGTACCGAAACACATGTAGCAGCGGCGAATAATTCGGAGCGACTGCCAGTCTGACATCTGTCATAATTCAAGTTCCTTTGGCTGGCCCTACCTCCCCGACCTGCGCACATTCAAAAGAAAGTTTATCTACCTGCTAAACAATAGCTATGCGTTGGGTCTAGAGATGGGATTTTACCCGGAAAAAACCCCAATATGGGAAAAAATAGGGAAAAAACCCAGGGAAAATTACCGAATGGGATAATATTCGGGTTTTTTCATATTTAACATATGTTACATCAAGGTAATGTGTAGATACATGTATATATCAAATAGTACGTACTATTTAAGTACTATTACTACTAGTTAGAGCCAATCTAACTTTGTTTATTTTCATAATTCAATTAATACGTTATATATACTCCATGTTATCTAATTTTAGATAAAATGGAATTATATAAAAAAACCTGTCTGTTTGTGTGTGCTCATCCGCTCTTAGCGACAAGTAACCCGAAACGACGTACGCGGGTAGGGGGGCGGGGAAGCAGGTAGTAGCAGTGGCGTGCGCGTTGGTGATCTATCTATCTCACTCGTTGTTTTGGCTTCGTACTGTGCGCACTTGTGTTAATGTTTTGATTTAATTGACGACTTGGATTTTGTTTTGTGGACTTTTGATTGCCTTGTGATTAAATACGTGATTTACTTTGGATTGACAACTATACTGCTACTCTTTTGGACTCCGATACCTACTTCTTTTTATGAACGGTAACTTAACGGTAAGTTTGAGCTTTAATAATTGTTATATTACACTACAAAAGTTTTAGGTACTATATTTGTGGATTCCTTGCAAATCTTGTACTTTTATTCATTGAAATTGATATATTTTGATTTTCTAAGTTTATTTACTGTAGGAAATAGTTATTTTACAAAAGTTGAAATGAGTGATGTATAGAGATGGCCCAACGTTCGGGCGTTTTAGGCAAAGTATAAATTCCTTCTTTTGGCTATACTTAATTCATATAAGTTTCGTAAGTTTACCTACTCTGTTAATATACAATACTTTAGAAAAACTCATATGTATTTCTACTGTTTTTACATTTGTTTTATTTTTCCTCAGATCACATCATGCCCAGAAAGAAAAATACTGATGTATGGGAAAACTATTTTCATTCGGCAACCAGTAAAATAGTGAAATGCAAGCACTGTGAAAAAGTTTACCAATTTGGCAATGTCAGCAAAATGACCAACCATCTGTTGAAGTGTTATAGATGTCCAACTGTTATCAAGAACAAACTACAGAAAATACCTGCTACTAGCACAACTGCCACAAATCTACCCTTGCAAGATGAATCACACCATGAAATGTCACAGGATAACATTACGACTTCATCAGAAATTACAACAGAAAAAAAACTTTATTTAGATCAGCTCTTATCGAAGGCAATATTTGTTACCGGTTCACCTCTATCCATCGTTGAACATCCGCTGTGAGTACGATTTTTTGACGATTTGCAACCACTTTATAAGTTACCATCCAGAAAAGCTATCTCCACAACACATTTGGAAACTATTTATAATGAAATGGTCAATGAAATTACGGACGAACTGAAGTCTATAAATGATTTGCATTTGCAGTGTGATGGCTGGAGCAATCAGCGCAATGAAGGTATCATCAACTTCATTATTGCAAAACCCGAGCCTGTTTTTGTTAAAAGCCTTAATACTCTTACAAACCGACATACTAGCCAATATCTATCTCAAGAGATAATCAAAGTTATAAACGTGTATGGAGGCCACAAATTTGCAACTCTTATCGGAGATAACGCAAATAATATTCAAAGAGCATTTCAGATAGTTAAAAATTCGTATGCACATATAATACCGCTGAGATGTGTAGCACATACATTGAATTTGCTATGCGAAGATTGCTTAAAACTAGAACCTATTAATGCGTTTATAACGATTGCCACAGATACGATAAAAGCAATAAAAAGAAACCAAAGTATGTGCGCTTTATTAGCTCAGATTGTAAAAGAAAAAGGTTCAGGTGAAACATTAAAATTGCCAGGGAAAACCCGCTGGGGCAGTTACTGCACTGCGTTAAAAAGTTTAAAAAAATCCAAAGTTGCATTACAGACATTAGCTGTTCACGAAGATGCCACTATTTCAGACGAAATAAAATCAAATTTATTGGATTTAAATTTCTGGACTATGGTAGAAAATTGTATAAAACTACTGGAACCTATAACAGATAAAATTTTCAAACTTGAAGGCAATGGAATACTTATAAATGAAGTTTATATGGCTTTCAAAGATATTAAGTCTACATTTAATTTTGCATTTCCGGATATATCTATTCTAAATGAGCATCATAAAGAAGATATTACAAATGTTGTAACTAGGCGAACAAATAATTGTTTGAAACCCATTCATTATGCTGCATATTTATTAGATCCAAGATCGCAAGGCATTGAATTAGAAGAAGAACACGAAGTGGATGCCATGGAGTTTATACACGACGTGAGCCAATCGCTCAATATTGACGTTGGTGTTGATTTAGCCAATTATAGAGCTAAACAGGGTTTATGGAGTAGACCATTTATATGGAAGCATGTCACCGAAATGGACCCGGTAGTTTGGTGGAGAGGACTCTGCAAGTCCAAATTGCTGAGTAGGGTTGCGGTACGTATTCTAACTGCTCCCTGTACTTCAGCAGCTACTGAACGATCTTTTAGCACGCATGCGCATATACATAGTCACAAACGAAACAGATTGACTACAGACAGGGCAGCAAAAATAGCTTTTATATCGTATAATTGGAACCTGTTACACAAACATAAAGATGATGACAATGAAGATGATGACAATGACGATGATGACGAGCCGTTATCTACACCCAGGCAATTGTCAAGTCCGTTGGGTAGCCCAATTAATGAAGAACAACCTTCAACATCTCGTGGAAATACAAAAGAAACAGAATTTTGCAATATTAATAATATCTATATTTAATGATCATGACAGTAGCGACAGTGACTAAAAATTTGCAATTGTAAAAAACACTTTTGTAACTTTTGTAAAGTGTAATAAATAATTGTTATTAAGTATCTCTCGTTGTTTTTTTTTTTGTCTAAGACTTAAAAGTTTCAATAGACGTTCTTTCTGCAATTAAGTAACATTCCATCACAATGCGCAGAAAAAATCTTATGATAAAACAAGAAGACGTCTTTTTGTTGTTATAATAAACTGCTGGTTTTATTTTAGGTCCTGAATCAGGCTACACATTTTGACGTTTCGAACACCAGGCAACAGCAACATTTGTTCTAAAACTAAAAAAAAATATAATTTTTTAAGATCGTGATAATTACGTTAAATAATGAAAATACCCGTCTATTGGGTTTTTTCCCACATAAATACCCGGTTTTTTCCCAAGTGGGAAAGAACCTGGGTATATTCCCGTTGGGTTTTTTCCCACTGCCCATCTCTAGTTGGGTCTTTCTTTGACAGTTGATAAAAAATGTTGGGGTTGAGTTAAAAACATGCAATTTTTACCGTTAGGTTCCTAATACAATGAAGAATAACTTAAAGTTATAAAAAAAGAAGGTGATGGGGGCATGTTATTGAGAAATTTTACAATTTTTGTAAAAATTAATGAAAAAAAATCAGATTTTTGCCAAACAAAAATGTTTATTTTTAAATGTGGCTATTTTTTTTCCATAATTTTTATTTTATGACGACACCTAATTACTTCCAAACATTATAGAGTTTGTTTCATCGTGATAAATCGTTTAGTTTAAAAGTTACACAGTTTTGTATACACTGGGGTCACAAAAGCAAACAATTTTTTTTAAAAATCCATAAAAAATATAAATAAATATTTAGATTTTTTTTAACATTTTTTCCATCGATAAAATTAAGCATAGATTCCCTCATTTCGATATGTGCACATTATAAAGACTCACACTGTATATCTATTAATCAAGCAGGGAAATCGAATTTACACCACTTAATATAATTGTTACAGGTAAACAATCCAATGTTAGTGTAACAGACATGTTGCAATTAAACAACAGAAAGAAACAATTGAACAAGAAGCAACCACTCACTGAGTTACACATGAACATTCCAGAATCTAAGAAACAAAACAACCAGGAACTACAAGTCACTAATTTAATAGACACTCGAAAGACTGAGACCGCTTCATCCTCTGGCACTATAAACACAGTCATATCACAGAATAAATACAAACAAAATAATGAACCAGAAATCCCAACTGTAGTAGTAACTCGAGACACCTTAAATAATGATCAAATATTAGAAATTGATGATGCAAAGTCGAAGAAAAGTGCCCGGTCTAAGTCACCGTCAAGCAAAAGTCATTCGACCCTGAGCACGGTACATGAAAACTTTACGAGTTTCAAATCTGCTGACAGTCCTTTACACACTAGCAAAGGTATTTGTTTGATATATAAAGCGAGATTTAGACCTGCGCAACTTGTAGTGTGTGCTGAATTTAAGTTCCTTGTACAATCGCGGTTTACCGCAAATATCTGCGATGGTACTAAGGTCGAAAAGTGGTTCACTGCAGATGTCCGCGATGGACCTATAGTCATTGAAAATGACGAGCGCGAGTCTTGTGACTCATGTGATGGAAATAAAGTTTAGAAACGTTAACACGCGTCGTTGATTTGTAATGACTATATTCCCATAATAATATTTTGCCGTATCGCCAATGTCACATGATGCTTAAGTCTACCTCTCAAAAAGTGTTTTCGCGTAATAAGTATCTAATCAGGTATTTCGGGGGTTGTAGTAACTATCTAGTTGAAATTTTCAGGCGAGGCCACTACACCACATGTTCCTTCCCCAAATACCGTATATAAAGAGTTAGATAAATCTGTAGATTGGCGCGAAGTAATGCAACAGAAACATTTGAAACAGGAGGGCTTAGCTAAAGATAAAGGTTTGTGGGCCTCGCTTCATTCACAAGTCTGTGGGAACATTAACATTAATAACGCATCATTTTACTAATTTATTAAAACGCGATGGTTGATACTGGGAGCTGACTCCGATATAGTTTGGTTTACTCAGCTTTGTTAGTGTGCTTAGATAAAGAAACAGGTTTCCGGTACAGACAAACTCGTGCGGGTCGGTACCGATCGGGACAGGATTAATAAGGTAGTGAGCACATAAGATAAAATGGGAATCTTATACCTGCACCGCTCGGTACCGACCCGCCTAGACTCGTCTGTACCGGAAACCTGCTTCTTTATGTAAGCACCCTAACAGTTCACGGTTCACATTTAGCATCTTGATGAATGCCATAGTTCTTATAATTTATAAGCTCTCATTGTATGTTACTAATATAACGACGGTCGCAAAGTGCATATAGACAACTGCAAAATGCAACCCATGACTGTAATGCATATAACTGAAAAAATGCTTCTTATATAAATTGCTGTTTTCTTATTGTATTTTAATTTTTCGTCTTATTTCACATCACTATGATTAGGTCACTTTTATAGAATGTTTAAATGTCATACTTATGTGATGTGCACACGCATGTTCTAATTACAAATGATTTCTTGTCTATTTTAGAGCGATGGGTAGAAATATTAGCTCCTGTCGCCGTTGGATATGTGGGTAAGTAAAACAATATATCAATCAAAACTTAGACATACATTTTTCATATAAGGTAATTAAATTTATCATTGATTTCAGGCGTCAGCTGCCCTGTAATAATATCAGTCACTACTTTATCAGACAGCTGGTTAACTGCTAAACTTCAATTCGAAGATTTGCCAAACAACGGAAGAGACCTCACTATCGAACTGCCCCGAATGCCTTTGTACCTGTCTCCAGGCAAATCCGAGAAAATCATACTGAACGTTACATCTAATGAGGAACTGAATACGGCGTTAAAATTCACTATGCACTTGAAAGACGCCTCGATCGACGGTGATATAGAGCAGAAAGGCGAAGTTGAAGTGGAAATTAAAATGCCAATGATACAAGCTATGTCTTGCGATGGTGTTAATAAGATCACGTTTCCACCAATACAAGAAAACAGTTCACATATAAAGTCTTTTGTCCTCATAAGTGATTGTTCTGCTGATCTTTTGTTAGAATTGTCTGTAGTTGAGGGTGATAGCATATTCACGATCAAAAACGTTCAGGAGATAAAGAAAGCCGATGTGAACAAAATTCTGATGGATCGTCAGGGGTCGACAGAAGATGAGCAGCAACCAGGGAAGGCAAAGGGCAAAGGAAGTAACAAACAGCTTTGTTGGTTGACCAGTGGTAACGCTATTAGGGTTACCATTAAATTCAATGCGCCGAAGTTATCGGATATTGAAATAGGTCAGTACTATAATTTTTTTAACTGTAATTACTTCATGCATGTTTCATTATGAAACGACTAGGACGACGACTACACATGAAGCTCACAAATAGAAAGTTCGTTTAAGCCCAAAATTAGTTGCACTATCCCGAAACAGCACTTAACTCCTGAGTGAAAGCATTTAAACTCGAATTTGTCTAATTCTCTTTCAATATTTCTATTAAATACTTTTCCTATGTTTACAGAAGACTCAATAGGGACGTTCAATGGACTGATGAACGTGAACTTGGTAGGAGTCAACAGTGTCCTTCGAAAAGTTGATCTGATCGGCGTTGTCGGCACTGTGAATCTTGTTATGAAGCAGTCGGTCAGCAAACTGCAACTTTCTAATGGTAAGTTTGCCAAATGAAATATATACCATCTTTTCCATCTGATAGCCGACTCTAACACAATTGGAAAAAAGGTTGAATTTCGTAGTTACAACAGCCCAGAAGTTATGGCAAAATTATTAATAATTATGTAAGTTCGGTCCGACCCTTTGCATTATTGACGTGAATCTTAGATGATTGACGCCAGAAGTCAAGCAGTCCCACTGATACTTCTTTGTGTGACCTACATACAAGCAGAGAAACTTCATACTGCTATTTTTCTTCCTCTTCATTTTGTCATCCAAAACTTTGCCGAAAAAATCCTAGAGGCAGGCCTAGAAGTTCTCGGAAAATCCTAAACCGATAACGCTCCCAGACTGAACCCTACAAAACACAGGCATGAGCTTTCAATTTTCGCAACACTTTTCTATTAAAATATGATCTATAACACGTATTTATACTTTTACAGAACCAACAAATATAGAACTATGTAACAATGGCTCTGTATCGGGAATCTGGGTCGTGAAGTTCACAACAAATTCCCCGACAGACAGTTTTCCGTTTAAAATATCTCCATCTAAGTTCGAGATAGGTCCTGACGCATCAAAGACTGTCAGCCTAGTTTATACTGGACCGGGAGACGGGATTTGTGAAGCGTGAGTAGAAATGTTTTGCTGCCCCATTATATCAAAATAATGAACTAATTATTAGATTGATAGTACCTTTTGAAATAAATAATTGAATTAAAAAATAATCTAGCATTATTTTGCACGCTTGAAAGTAGTCTCAACTTGACAATTTGTCACATTAATTTTGCGATAATTTTTGTTCGAGAAAATGGCCCTGACAGTATATCATTGTCTTTTCTTGCAGAACTCTCATATTCGAAGACATAACATCTGGTAAAAAGACTACTATAGAAATATTTGGAGGCTCAGACAAGCCAAAATCATTCCCCATAAAGACCAACTACAACACCATGTCATGGGTCCGTGCAGGCCGTAAGGAACTAAGTTTGAAGAATGCTACAAATAAGAAGTTCCATATAAAGTGTCAAATAATTGGCGAAGGGTTCGCAATAGATTTGCCGCGGGAGTCGAGAGGAAGTTACTTGGTGCCTTTCGAGCCCTGTGAATGTAGGCCCTTACCTATCGTGTTTTCGCCAAATTCAAGTGTACCACACAGGGCGAAGCTTCATATAGTTTATGATAAAAATACCAGCGATTTTAGTAGAAAGGTAAGGATTGTGTTGAACTGTTCTGTTTGCGCTTATTGTATGTTGCGTTATCATCCGAATTTCACTTGTCAATACGTCTTGAGCATAATTTTAGGACCTAACGATGTTTTCTAACTATCCATAAAGACTTGTTTAACTTTCTTCAGTTAACTTTTTACTCAATACAAAGCACTACAATTCACTGCGCAGTTCGCAGATTTTTGCGATGAGATGCGAATTAGTGTGGGAGTTAGAAGTTAGATTTGTTCTAAACTGTCATGTTTTCCAAATTTCGCGGGCTCCCTCTGTGGATTCACTACTTGTCCTATTTTGCTGTATAGATCGTGCTATACGGATGCGCAAGCGGCGATTCCCTGCGCTGGTCCGGTCGTCTGGTCACGTACGGCGATACGGCGCTTGTCAGGGCCGTGAGCCGCATGCCTATCAAATTGGAACTATACAATAAGTCTACCGCACCCGCCTTTGTATGCGCGAGAGTTCATTTTAATTGTAAGTGCATTTATTTGTTGATTGTTTTGCAAAATATGGTGTCAGATTTTTTACTGTCAAGGGTGGATTTAAGGCAAAAAAAAGAAAAAAAAGAACGTGATTCTACGTTATTTTCCGCCGTGATAGTAATTCCGTGAACAGAATAATTACATTGACATTTTTATTTGCATGTAATGTAGCTAAATAACAAATGCGCCCATCGGGTCTTATTATAAGTTCAGCTGCTCCGCGATCAGTCGATGCATAGTTGACGACACGTAACAGACTTTTATGCTGTGAAAGTTCTATTTCCCTGTTATACGTTGCTCCACACTCTCAAAAATCCATTCACTTGCAAGTGTGTTCTCATAGATGTCTTGAAGTTCTTTGTTTCAGTATCACCTATTTATGGACTAACACAATTTCATAAAATTAAATGATAACTTACAGTACAATACATGTGCGTATCTGCGGACGCGGAACTGAAGGGCGGGCGCCACATAGTACTTCCACGCTCACGCCACACGATGTGCCTGCGTGTGGACTGGCCGCGAGTAGAGAGACGCGCGCGCCACGCGCCCGCCGCCTCGCTCGCCACGCTCACAGTACTCACTGGTGCCGAGTTCACTCGACGTAGGATACTCAAGTAAGATAGCCCTTCTTAACAATTTCGAAAACGCTCGATATGACTCGCCATGGTCTGGCGAGTCATATCGAGCGTTTCCGAATTTAGTCTCTCCTTACGTATTTGGCGTTTTTCAGTTAGTATTTCGTTTTTTTTTTTACATTTTTGTAGACAGAGCGCTAAGCAAGAGATCACTACCCTGATCTTGTTAGTAGGGTTTGGTTTCCGCACTTAGTCCTTTAGGTGGGTCATTGTGCGTGATCACTACCCTCGTTATGACATACGGTGCCGAAACGTGGACATTGACAGTTGGGCTGGTCCACAAATTCAAGGTCGCTAAGCGCGCTATGGGGCGGGCTATGCTTGGAGTTTCTTTGATGGATAAAATCAGGAATGAAGTTATCCGGAAAAGAACCGGAGTAACCGACATAGCCAGCAAAGTGAGCAAACTGAAGTGGCAGTGGGCTGGCCATGTTTGTCGAAGAACCAATGGCCGGTGGAGCAGACGAGTCCTGGAGTGGAGACCACATATCGGCAAGCGTAATGTGGGACGCCCCCCAGCTAGATGGACCGACGACCTTAACCCTTTAACCGCCTACGACGGATTAATCCGACAAATATTTTCGTGTCCATTTCGCCAGGGACGTATATTTACGACCAAATATCGTAATGATTCAAGTTGCCCGGCGCTGGGGGCACGACAACTGATATGAAGTCGGGCGGTTAAAAGGTTAAGAAGGTGGCTGGGACAGACTGGATGCGGAAGACGGAGGACAGGCTGTTGTGGCGCAGTCTGGGAGGGGCCTATGTCCAGCAGTGGACTGCGATAGGCCGAGTTGATTGACTACCCTTATAAATCAGTCAATCAGACCAAAGTCAATAATTCGCGTTACGAGTCCGTATATAAAATTTTGTCGATTTCGCCGATTTACGTGATTTTACAGACGAGATTTTACCGTGAAAATACAGTATTTCTATAAATTTTAATGCACAAAACGAAAGACCATTTCAATTATGATCTAATGTCTGAGCTACTTTTTTATTTTTATTATTTAATTTTGATTAATCGACCTTAAACCAGCGACTGTTTTGTGAATTTTTGCTATAAGAGGCTTAGAATGTCACATATTTACGAATCGTTTTGACGTCTAAAGGGTATGAAAATTTTACAATGTATTGTTGTGAAAGTCTTCTATACAATGTATGAATCACATTTTACCACTTTCATATAAAATGATTGAGTAAAAAAATATGTAACTTAGTCAAATTTTGGAGAAATTGGGCAACGAATTGCTTCTGATTTCGGCTTCTTAGAACTGTCGTTCATAATATTGAAACAACAGAAATAAACTTCAGTTCAATATCTATCTATTTCCTGAAAAAAAAAAACTTAAAATTAAATAAATTTGGCAAAAAAAAATCTTTTAAATAAACCTAAATCTCACATTATAATACTCGACGCAAGCCTCGAGTCGGCAGTCCGCGCCGAGCGCTTCCAGTGAGTGGACGTATCGCTCCGCTCCAAAAATCGCACCGCGTGTTACGTGCAACGCCCGACGCGCCGCGCCGCCGGCACCAGACGAATACAGCGCGACGTGAGTTTTAGATACTTTGGTAAGTTATTATTTTTAAATATTTCGTAAAGATTTTAACATGCTTTTTAAATGCAAGTAATAGTGTAGAATGTAGTTAAGTGTTGTTATCATTACTGTAATAATTTTAAGTATCTTATTTCGTTTCATGTATTCTCGCCGTTGCAATCATGTTTTTGTAACATTTTTTATAACTGTCTAAAATGAAGTATGTCATATTCACAGATTCAATTATGGTCGGAAAGAGCAAACATTTTAAATATGGTGCTGCAAAGCGCAAAAAAAAATTCAATGGCTTTATAGACTCAAAGCGAGCCAGAAATGATTCCAGGTCAGCAATATTCCAATATTATAAAATATAATCATTTTAAGACTTTGTTCTGCAGGTATAAGCATTGCAACAATACTACACACTTGTATATCTTGCAAAAAAAAACAACCAAATTGAGAATCTTCTACTTTCTTTAAATTGGTTAAAATCTGGTTGTAAGATTCTTCTTCCTTCTGAATGAAAATTAAAATGAAATTGTTTCAGAGATCCAACGACAGACTCTAATAAAAATGACGATGAGAACCAGGACACAAATAAATATAAAAATAATCCAACATTTCATTCTAGAGAGGTACACTATTACAATTTGTGTGTTAATTTTTATTTTTAACGTAAGATACCCATGACCATGGACCCTTACCTATCGTGGACTGCCCAAGTTGCTCAAGTCAGTCGCAAAGTGCACTACACGTTCCATACGTTAAAATGCCTCCAGAGCTTCTTGCCCTTGAATACCAGAATCTCCCTTGCCCAAACTCTCATCCAGCCCATTATTGACTACGCTGATGCCTGTTACTTGGATGCCACAGAGGAGCTCTTAAATAAACTTGAGCGTTTGCAAAATATATGTATTCGTTTTATTTTTAATCTTAAAAAGTATGATCACGTTTCTAACTTTCGCAAGATACTCAAGTGGCTCCCTATTCGACTTCGCAGGAACTCTCGGATATTGTGTCTTCTATTTAACGTCCTTCACAATCCTAAAATGCCATCCTACCTGCGGGAACGCTTTTCCTACGCTCGTCCTTCTGATGCTCCTTGCAGGTCACATCTTAGAAATCTCCTTAAATCCCCTCCCCACTCAACCGACTTCTACTCCTACTCCTTCACTGTGCATGCGGTTCGGTTATGGAATTCACTTCCGCCTGATATTAGGGACTGCCAAACTGTTGCAGTGTTTAAAAGAAGAGTGAAAGAACACTATCTCTCCACTTCGTCATAGCTATTAGTATTTATTATGTTATGTTTCATTATTATCGTATATTTTTTTTTGTGATATTTATTTTGGTAGTATAATGTATGTATTTGTATGTACTCATATTTTATGTTTATATATATATTTGTTTATATTCATATTAGTGTATCGTTTGTGATTTTATGTATTTTGTTTTCTCTTTTACTCTTACACACGTTGTCTACATCTCTTTATCTACTTTCCTATCGCAGGTATGCTGGAAGAGATTTCTTTAGAAATAAGCATCACCTTTGTACGTATTTTTCTGTTCCTTTCTTCTTGTTTGTTTATATGTGTGTACATAAACTGTTAAATAAATAAATAAATAGATTAGCTAGCAACATGTTTATTTTAAATAATATTATTTTTAGGAAATAGAGGGTATTACGTGTGACAATCCTGGTGACGACCAAAGTCTGCCATCCTTTGATGCGAATATATATAATAACCATGCGAATATGGTTATCTCAGATGATCAGGTCAGTTGAAATTTATATTTAGTCGTCTAGGTTCAATTTCATTATTATTATCGCAAATATTTAATTTTATAGGAAGAAAGTAAAGAAGACGTCAAGCCCATACCTATCGAAGGAAGAAGGATCGTTGATATACAATATCTTATTAATCAATTCCTTGACATATCACAGCATAGCTTAAGATTTGGCTGTCAGTTGAATCATTTAAAAATAGTAAAAGAAGTTCGTCATGGATTATCTTCATGCTTCAAAATGCGTTGCTCCATGTGTGGAAGTAAATTTCAGCTAAGCAAATGCAAGTTCTCTGTCTTTTCATGCTAAAAGCTTGTTGCAAAATTTAAATAATAACTGGTGGTTGTACAATTCAAATAATAGCAGTATTCGCTTTTAGAACAAGGGCCTAACTAATATACAAAAATTGCTATTTGATAAGTTTTTGAAGTAACTAATAGAGTGCAAATTGCACAAAATAATGTTATTATCTAATAACATCACTTTTGTTTTACAGAGCTGAGCAATTCAATTCTTTGGTTGCGAAATACGCTGGAGGCAAGCGCATCAATTACGCTTTGAAAAATTCTTATGCGTTGAGATGCTACGCTGCTGTCGTTGCATTCAATACTGGTACTCCAATAGCTGCGTTACATAAAAAGGTTACTGCAAAAAGTCCATCACTCGCTGTGAAAAAGTTTGAGATGAGGAAAAGGAAAAAGAACTCAAGAAGAAAGACTTGGAAACCCAAACGGCGCATCGATTTTAATAATGAAAATGCAGATTATGGAGAAATTTGCCAAAAACCGGACATGACAGCCGATGAATATGAAACTGCCAAGGTTCTTTCCAGCAATATCTTTTGAGTTGTCCTCTTAATAATTGAATACTTTTCAAATAACATTCTATGGCTTATTTCCCAGATCGAGTACGTGGAGCATCTGAAACAACAATTGGCTGACAAAGATGCAATTGAAAGGGAAACTCGACAACAAGCTGAATGTGCACTATGGCACGAGTTGAGTCGGAACCTTGTAACAGCATCAAATTTTGGCAAGGTGTGCAAAAGGCGAAACATAAGTTCAGCTGCACTGGTTAAATCAATATTATATTCGTACTCCTTAGATCATGTACCTGCTATATTATACGGAAAAACTAATGAGTCAACTGCACTTTTGCAACTGGCAGAGCAGGAAAAAATTACTTTAAAAAAGTGCGGTCTGTTCATAGACAAAGAATATTTTTTTTTAGGTGCCACCCCCGACAGTATCTATGAAAACGGGATCATTGAAATAAAATGCCCTATAACAGCAGTTGGCATTAGCGCGGATGATGCAATTCGTTCAAAAAAAAATAATTTTTGGAAGGTTGATAAAGAAGGGAAAATAAAATTGAATACGAATCATAATTGGTATTACCAAGCTCAAGGGCAGTTACATATTACCAATAATGATATTTGTATGTTTGCTGTGTGGATTGGCCCAGACTATCCATTGAAAACTGAGATCATCAAGAGGGACGACCATTTCTGGGAAACAAAAATTAAAAATCGGCTTGTAGATTTTTACCTTAAGTGCATGCTGCCAGAAATTATCGACCCTCGAAAATGTCGTTCTATGCAACTCAGAAATTGTTCATATTAAAAAGAAATTAACTCAAAATTAAGAAATAACTTTAATTTCGGAAGTCGGTATCTTGGGATTTGAATTTTAGTTTTTTGCCACCGACTCCCGAAATTAAAGTTATTTCATCATTTTGAGTTAATTTCTTTTTGAACTCGATTTTTTATAATTATTTTTTCATTTTGTAATTTTTAGTTTTGAGTAAAAACTGGAATATTTGTTTGTACTAAGTAGTTACTAGTTTTGTTATAAATATGGCACTAGAATTTGACCAAGGTTTTGAGATGTTTTCCCATTGACACCACACCCGTAACAAGTATCAATATGCGAGGCTGTCACACTTACACGTATTAGTCCATATCTGGAAAACTAATAAACCGATTTTGATGAAACTTATACTGTTCCCTAAGTTGAAGTAAATGGAAGCCAATAAAAAATGGTCACGATCCGAATAATAGTTTCAGAGAAATGCGTGGACAAACATACATACATACATACATACCTACTCCTATAAAATTTGGTACATTGTTTGAAAGCCGTAATAGATTATCTGTGTGAATATATTGCAATGCCAATAATATTATATATATATTGAACACCAAATCCTTTGACCTCTATCGAAAAATTTCGAAATGTAACATTCCCCTCCCAACTAACTTCCATTCCCTTTTAACCCACTTCTCTCCCAAAATTATTAATATTTTAACAACTTTTTTAAACGAAAATAACATTAAATTTTAACTGGTGCGTAATAATTTATATGTATTGTATATATATATATATTTTTTTTTTTTTTGTGCTGTTTCATCACCCTGTTGCATTGATTGTTTAGAATATTTCTGTAGTACTAACCCTTGTCCTCGTCTTTTCAGCAACTAACACCTAGATCTACCACAAAGTGCAAAGTCGACGGTCTGCCTCTGTGCTGCCGTCTAAACATGACGCTGGCAGAATAGTCGACATCGGCTCAATTGCCATAAGAGAAAAAAAAAAAAAAAAAAAAAATATTATATACATAAGTGTCGAATTGATAGCCTCCTTTTTTTGAAGTCGGTTAATTAATAAATGCTTAATTTTATACTACTAGACTTTTTATTTCAATTGACAAAAACTACTAGAGTAAAAGACACCTAAAAAATATCAAAGGATCTAATCCGTTTAATCGCCGTACTGGCCATCGACGACTCCGGACTCACGCACACACGCGTTCGTTTGCTCCCGCGTGTGTGCGTGCGAGCATCTAATACCTAATTCGGCTCGTCGCGATTTCATATACGGCCTCTTACGTAGGTTCAACAATTTTTGACAAAGGTCACTGTGAAGGTCAATTAAAAGGTCGTACATTAATCTGCAGACCAACATCCCAGGGGGTGTTATACAAAGAGATGAACATTTCATTATTTTTGACGTAGGTTGCCTAGTTTTTGAGATATTTGCGAAAAATTCAAATAGTGATTCAAGTTCCAATCAAAGTTTAGGCCGATATTCTGAGTCCGTTTGAAGGACCTTCTGGCTGTGGCTGTGCAAGGTCACAATTACAAGTGGGGACGCAGCTCAACTCGGTTAAACCGTCAAGTTCACTGCTCGCGAACTTATTTGAGAAAGCTAGGGCTTGTTTGAATACTTCATATTATCATACTGTTAATAATATATGATTTTTATCGATTATATTTACTTTCGTAGGGTCATCCGAGATGAATCAGATGGGGAGCTGGATACTTCCCTACTGCCAGATCATTTGAAAGTATTAGCAGAGAAGTTCGCCGGAGAAGATGGGTCTATGGATGATCAAATAGCAGACTTCAAAGAAACGAAGGTTTGTATTAGCGCTGTCTATTAATTAATATCTTCCTTTATCATATTACTAGCTTCCGCCCGCGACTTCGTCTGCGTAAAATTTCTTGTTCCCCCGACCCACCCCATCGCATCGCATCGCCTGCCCGCGCTGTTACTTCATTTTCGCTTAGCGCTCGTTCTTCCTTTTTTATTTTTGATCGGCTTCTAAGGGTCCTAGCGTAATGTTACATCCCTATAGCCTTCCTCAAGAATTGAACTTTATAATGCAAAAAGAATTTTTCAAATTCGTCTGGTACCTAGTGTCAGAGATTAGCGCGTTCAAACAGCCAATAAAAAGTATAATGTGTAGGTAACTAATAGACTAAGCGCATTTTTATACCCGTCGTAATTTCTAAATTGAAGGTCCAAATTGAATAATTTAAAAAGGAATTTACACATATTATCAACCTTTATTATGAAACAATTTATTTGGATAAGGATTAATACCATGTTTATGAAAACACCTTCGCAAGTAATTCATTATTTTATAACAAATTTGACCATTAAAAAAGTTATAGTGAGCCAACCTTAAAAGATAGACATACGCTATCGTGGACTTTTTTTTAGAACTTTTTAAGAGAAACAATCCCGTCATACATGATTTTTGCGTAACTAACCGTTTACTCAGCGCACGCAACGGAAACTCGCAAAAGGAATCAATTTTTCCCCATTTTTGCAACATTTTTCATTGATGCTCCGCTCCGTTTAGTCGTAGCGTGATGTTATATAGCCTATAGTCTTTCTCGATAAATGAGCTATCCAACACTAAAAGAATTTTTCAATTCGAACCAGTAGTTCCCTGAGATTAGCGCGTTCAAAATAAAATGTGTAGGTAACTAATAGACTAAGCGCATTTTTCTTACTTTAACACGTTCAACGCCACGGAATAAAGTGATAAATTTCCATTCAGGCCATGTCGGACAATGTTGAGCGACATGAGTTATCTTCATATTTATAAATATTTCCGCAGTTATGTCAATGTTTTGTAAGTTAAAAATGCATATTTATTAATATTATTAATAAAACGAAAAGTCGATTTTTAGTCAATTTCAAATTTTTTGTGTGGCTTATAGGGAAAGTTAAGTGTCGCCCAACATTGTCCGACATGGCGTTGAACCGCGCGGGTCACTTAGTATGCGCAAATGAAATGAAAAAGTGGCCTGTAAGCGTAAGTCAAAGCAAGGTGTGCCCTGTCGGTCACCGATGTCCGACGCGGCCTGAATGAAACATTTACTGACGGTCATCATTGTCCGACATGGCGATCAATGTGTTAAGCATTTTTATACCCGTCGTAATTTCTAAACTGAAGGTCCGAATTTAATAATTTAAAAAGCAATTTACACGTACTTACTCAACCTTCAATAAGAAACTATTTATTTGGATAAGGATTAATACCATGTTTATGAAAACACCTTCTCAAATAATTCATTATTTTATAACAAACTTGATTACCATTAAAAAAAGTTATAGTGAGCCAACCTTAAAAGATGATATATGCTGTCGCGGACTTTTTTTTATAACTTTTTAAGAGGAACAATCCCGTCATACATGATTTTTGCGTAACTTTAACCGTTTACGCAGCGCACGCAACAGAAGCTCTCAAAAGGTATAAATTTTCCCCGTTTTTGCAACATTTTTCATTGATTATCCGCCCCTGTTAGTCGTAGCGTGATGTTATATAGCCTATAGCCTTCCCCGATAAATGAGCTATATAACACTAAAAGAATTTTTCAATTCGAACCAGCAGTTCCTGAGATTAGCGCGTTCAACCAAACAAACTCTTCCTCTTTATAATATTTGTATAGATTATCTTACATTGGTTACCATCTAAGACCACAAAAGTGCGTTGTAAAGCAGTGTTTTTATAAACACAACACCTAAATGTTCTACAGTTTGTCCTTTCCTTACAGGGCTCGCTGAACGAACTTATAGGCGGTCTGCAAGAACTGACAGCACAAATAGACCTGCCTCAAGACTTCGCAGAAGAGAACACCATCATTATTAGTGACGAGACCGTCGTTGAGCACCACACGCTTTGCGATTGAGCAATGGTACTGAAATATTGATTATATTTTCACTTGCCGCGGACTTGGAAAGACGTTTCTGTGTTGCTGATCACACTTAAAATGTAAGGTATGCGTTTTGGTCTATTAATCGCAAATGTCTGTATAAACCTAGGTCTGTCAAAGCCTTTGGACGCCAATGGTACAACTGCCTACTCCTTCAGAAAACAGCATCAAATGCGCTGAATATGTGTAAGTTTTAATTTATGTATGTAGTTTGATAATATTATGTTATTCAGTATTTTAGTATTATGTCATTTTGTAAATAAACTTGATGTAGTTTTAGTTGATTTTGTTTGGTCTGGTATTATAAACGGGTTCTGCCAGCAGACATTGTAATAGACTGGTATCTGAATTATTGTTTAGTCCGTCCTGCAAGGCCTTCATGAATTTTGTTTCAATATTATAATAATATATTCGGAAAAGTAGATATAAAGAAATAATAATAAAAATGCTATCTTTAATTTATATCATTTATTATTTTCTTAACCATATTTATTATTCCAATCGTTTTTCCTATTTTTTTTAATCATTGTATCTAAGAGATTCGACTGTCAACCGCAGTTATCCGTTAGAAATGACCTTTTAAAAATATTGCCTACAACTTATAAAACTAAAATGCATTTCCACTTACAATAAAGTCATTAAACACCGCAAAAATGATAAAATTTAATATATACAGGACTAAATTTGACGATTCATAGAGTTCACATGGTTATTTGTTACTAATAATTATATTAATCTTTTGTAGTAAACCCCTTATGTTGAGGATGTAGATAGAAGTACGGGAGAGACAGAATTATAACATTATCCACATAAAACAATTTAAATTGGGTGTTCAAATAGGGAAGTGTTGGTCCTTTCGAGAGGTTTACCATAAAAGACTATCATCAACAATACATCGAGCTTGGTGTATTTTATTTTATGATTATATCTCTTACACAACGAAAAATATGTGGACCGCGCGTGAGCACGCTACACAGACACGCGTGGACACCGCGCGTCCTCCCTCGTATCACTCTCCTACTCACATACAACACCGCTGCACATTCACACACGTCGCATTTGGCAGTTTATCATAGTCATTCTCACAGTCTGTCAATATTCACATAAAACTCTTGCAACTAATATTAAAATGCAACGCGGCGCGCCGCGCGTATAAACCGACTTTACCGTGAAATGTACAATATTCATTTATGATGGAGATAAAATGTGAATATTAACTTTATATAAAAGTGAGCTCCACTTGGATGTCTACCTTGCCGTACAATCTACATATGAAAAAATCTTATTAAAATGGAAGTACTTACACATTTTTATAAAGGTTACGATACAACTAATTGGATCAAAATGGCTGACAAATTGTTTATAGTGCTTTGAAAAATACTATTTTCATGAATTCATGGAATTACACCTATAAGTCTAATAGTCGCAAAAGAAGACATTGTGGAGACACGATTCGCAAAATACGCAGTCTAAATAACCTAATAATGAAATAAAATTGCTCCAAAATATTACAGCTAATTCCTGGTGACACATTAGTTGTGGTTGCGATGCGTCGTATAATATATACAATACACACTCACACATTTTTTTTACAATAGGAATTTTAACACATTAAACTAAAAGTAAACCAGTCGCTTAATGAGCTATAAAATAGGTTGCCAACGATACACTGGCCTATCGCGGGCCGCGGACAATACGGCCCGCTGTAATGCTATTGTTATAGCAACAATGACATCTCTAACATATTTATTAGTAATTGCCGAGGCTCGTGAGTTATAATAATTTGCAGTTGTTCATTCTAAATTATTTAATAACAAGTCAAATACGTTTCATTGCTAAGAACAGTTTACAAAAGCTATTCGCAGCAGAGAACGTACTTTTAAAGAGATCAATATGGCTTTATTCATGTGGCTTGCATTAAAAGTTGAACAATGTTAATTAACACAAGTTTTGGCATTATTTAATGCCACATCTATCTTATAAATATTATCGTATATAATTGTCCACTTTACTCGGTAACAGAACAGTACCATGGTCGCCCACCATATAATCTTCACAGAACAGAATGGGTCACAGCTCACAAACCCGTCACCACTACTAATTGAGGTTCCAAAATCGACATCCAACGAATGAATTAATGTGAAAGTATAATGCATTGAATTCAGAGAAATGTATGCTGATTTCAATTTGTCATTAAAGTAAAATTATCACAGATAACGTTAAAATAAAAGTAGGGGTATTCACGTTGGAATCATTGCGGGGGGTGCCAAAACAATTTTAACTAAATCTAACGATTACAGATTTCTCGTGTGCTTATAGTAAATTACATTTTGTATGTATTCAGTGCCGCTATCGCGATCGGCATCGAGTTGCGATGGACTCAATAGTTCTATGTCAGAATCGGTTTCTTTGTTTCAACGCAAACCGCACAGACGTATAAAATGTTTGTTGTACACTCGACGCTCACCCCGACACTTCGCCACTAAAAGCTAACATGTCAGAATTAATCAGAGTTCATCTATAATGTTCTATCGCCTTTCTGGTGTTACACTCATAGATCGGACAAAACCGTGCGTATGTTTATAAATACAGACTCGACCTGTTACATTTCTTTATCTATTTTATTTGTACCCCTTGTATTCGTATATGGAAGTAATAGTTACCACTACCCGTAAAGGTGTCGAGATACTATTGTACTGCAATCACTCGGGCAGTCAAGGATTAGTGATCGGTTAGGACTCGTCAGGATCGTTCGGAGCGGGGTTCCACTGACAGCGTCCGGAGCGGCAGCACAAAAAGAAAGTCGGCCGACGTCCGCTCGCTAATAATGTCGTCCTGCCCTGGAATGATGTGAATTCGCGGCACCTTTGCAGTCAGTCCGCCTCGGTTAAGTACATTCAAGCGATGAAAATGAGGAAACTATTCGGCGTCGGTCGTACGTGGGAGCGCGGGTGGCGCGGAAGGCGCACGCTAGGGTGCGCGGTACAGCAGGTAGGCGGTGAGCGCGGGCGGTAGCGCCAGGCGCGACGCCGCGGCGCGCAGGCGCGGCCGCCCCACGCGCTGCCGGATCACACGCCGGCACAGCTCCATCAGCGGCAGCGGCTCAGCTGGAAACACAACCACGACGTTATAGCACTACAGGGTTCTTTTGGCGCGTCCAAAATCGGAACTAATACTGCCATCTTGTCTTTTTTTTCAATACAATTTCGGAAAAAAAGTTCATGTCATTCAAGGGCCAACAGATCCTTGTAGCTGCGTACTTATGGTACGACTGACATCAATCTGTTCATGTAATGATGAGGGTTTACATGAAAATTCACGCCACTAGTTGTCGCCACTTTAAAAAAGGTCTTCCATTTCGACAATGAATTATAAAATATATGATGACGTTCATCATTCAGTCACGTCTAAAGAAAATAGGCGCTTTGATACTTTTGACAGGTGCCGGGACCTGACGTCTCAGTGCTGCCACCTAGTAAACGTCATTTCAGAAAACCCTCATTGCGGCAGTCTTTGTAAAGAGGACGGGGCTATGTCAAACCCAATTCAGTTCATGAGTCTCACGTTTATTGTCGCAATATATTATCTGTTTTAATTTAAGAATGTTCGCTTTCTACTCTCAGTCACAATCTGTCAAAAACTTAAATAAAATAATTTGTCAAAAATGTAGGAAAACGACGAGATTGCAACTAGATTTTGAACGTTTTTAATTACGGGAATTGGCCTTCTGATGAGTGTGCTATTGAAGGGGATGCAAAGCGGATCACACTCTTATAACGTAGTAACCCTGTTACTGACCGATGAGGTTCAGACGACTGACAAGGAATGGAATTTGCGAGTTAACATTGCATCCTTGCAGTTAAAGCACGTTCGACCGAGACGTTAATCTTTCTGACAGTTTTAAGGGCTTGCTTTATGAGACAGTCCAAGGATTCCCTGGACAGCTAACAGAATGACTTGTGTTAATATTGAAAGAGTAGAAGCTTGACCAACAAAATTGTTTATCTATCTATAATCAAATTGTTGGATCGAAAAATCTAAAATAATTTATTCAAATTAGGCTTGAGAATCAGCACTTTTTGAACGTCAAAATGACATGGGAAATTACCTCTTTCACCATTTCGTATGTTTTAGCTGGGAAGAAGTGGTGAAACAAACTCCCCTCTGAAAATTACTTATAGTAATATTTTACCCACATTGCGAAAACACCGAGAGACTTATTGTGACAGGAATAAGGCAAAGAAGTTGTAGCCGAAGTGGATGGTAAACGGAACAGGTGTAATTGCCGATGAAAATGGCACTCCATTGACCGTACAAAGGGAGATCCAATATTCATGTGTATGCTAACTTTAATGTCTCGCTGATGGTGGCGCGTGTGTTGGATCATTCGGTTCCCTACAAAATGGTTGAGCTGGATGGTGCTGATCCACGCGTCATGTTCGTGAACGGGCGCCGTCAGTGGAGACTGGTCATCTCTTAGCTGCCAGGGCTTATTTTTAATCTTATATTTTGAATTGTTTTAATTTTTTTTTCACATTATGTTCACATATAGAAGCAACAAGAATAATGTACTCAGGATTTTGTAA
The DNA here is from genome assembly GCA_947568875.1 of Fissipunctia ypsillon. NCBI lineage: Eukaryota > Metazoa > Arthropoda > Insecta > Lepidoptera > Noctuidae > Fissipunctia > Fissipunctia ypsillon. Next base: position 14,387,222 of record OX387660.1, on the reverse strand, counting down.
TTATCTTGATTTAAAAGAGTGTCCTTGGAGTTTCTTGCTCGTTCTTCTCCACAGAGATCTACGTTGTGGAATGGGCAACTAGCTTCAACTTTCTGACTAACCGACTGACTCTTTGACGATTCAAAAGTGCCTACAGGCATTGGTTTAATTAAAATAAATGCTTTTAGTTTGAGTTCACAAAATATTGAGGAGTCGCGACTAAGGAGAAGGAGGAGGATGATGATGCCTTCTCGGAAGCAATAAGCTACCGTGTGCTAATGCTTATAGAATGCGAAAGTAATTCTGTCTGTATGTTTACGCCTTGACAGCTGAAAGGATTTAGATAAAATTTGACACATGGACAGACGACTTTGGTTAACGCATTCCCGTGGTATAATTTCCGACCTCTATGCGGGCGAAGCCGCGGGCAAAAGCTAGTTATCACGTTCGCGTGAGCAACGTCTTACAACGTCGTGTTGATATAATTTTGAAATGGCGCAACGTCATACGACGTCCTCTAGATTGTCATATTTATTTTGACGGAACGTCTTTGGACGTCCATTTTACGTGGATTGCAGATGACTAGTAACGGTTGTGTCACATTTCATATTATCTTTGCTTGCATGAAAAACAGAACGTCACTAATCGTCATTTATTTTGTATTAGAAAATAGTGCGCCGCGCAGCAAACATTTGAATATCCAGATGCTTCGCTCAAAGTGTTATTAATGTGCTTGAAGATTGTACACTCACGATCGAGCCCTCCGATATACTTCATGGTGATCTCGGCGTGGCCCCACACGGCCGACACGATGGGATACAGCGTCTTGCCCCGCAGGCCGCGTGCCGCCACGCCGAGGTAGCGGCCGTCGGCGCAGAAGGCCAGCGTGCCCTCGTCCATGTCCAGCACCACCAGCAGGCGGTCGGGCACTAGGAACTGCTCGTCGGGCCGCAGCAGCGCCGGGTACGTCGTACCACTGCCTACTGTGCCTTTTACGTTGTGGTATATCTGGAATGTGACGAGTATTTTATGAGTTATTGTTGTTAAAATGGGGATTGCTGTAGTACTTTGGCACGAAGGCCATAATAGTATTTTTTTTTTTTTGTTCCCAAAATAGTGAGCAGCTAGCTGCCCTCGGCTACCTTCCTTTTTAGGATAGCCACAGCCGTGGCGTAGCAGGTCCATACAAAGTGAACTGTTAAGTGGCCAACCTTTAACAGATTTACCATATAAATTATGGATGTCTCACGAATTGCCCTTCATCACCCTGGACTTTGACCCGCGTAAAATACACAACACAACACACCTTATTTCTGCCCAAATCCCAACCCCAACTCTGGTCTGTGGCACCTACAAGGCTTTGGTAGCCGACAGAATGTAGCGGCGCATGCGCTGTGGCCACACCCACGACTGCGTGCGTCCCTCTCTGCCGCGCTGGCCACACCACCTCCCAACAGTGCAGGCCTCGCGAGTATCCCACCCGGCCCCTGATGCAATCTGTGCTTTGGGCAACCGGGTGTCGGTGAAACGTTAAAGCGTCCTCTTCTTTTACGAATATGTTTAGTGATCTGGAATGTAAAGACTGGATATTTAGGTATTTATTGTAAAAGTCAGGAAGCTGACAGCACTATTGTGTTGAGAGAGAATCTTGGCTTGCCCAGTACTGACTTTGTGAAAGGCAGGTTTATTAACATGCGGAATCGCAGTGCATTTTATATTCAGACGGTTTCTGTCATTCAGTAGACAATCAGTAACATATGGTGACTTTCCAAGATGCTGCTTGGGCAATCGTATCCGCTGGGGTGTTTTGTTAGCCTCTTGTCGGGTCGTATTTCGGATAGTATGGTGTACCTGTCATCTGGGTTCCACGCGTGTTTCAGCTGCAGTTCGGGGTGCGCGGGCGGCGCGTCTAGCAACGCGTCGAGGCGCGCAGGCCGCGGCGGCTCGGGCGCCAGCTCGCGCGCAACTACCGCCTGTGCAACAAACAACATCATGTTAGTACAAAAATCAGGCGCATTTTTATTACTAGCTTCGTCTTCTGTGGTCACTTTCTCCAAGCACAGAATATTTAATCAAGTTTGTTTATTTACGGAAGCCAGTTGACTTCGAATTTATTAGTGCTGATTTTTTTACAAACTTGCTGCATAGGTCAGTTGAAATCGTTATTGGTCCTTGAAACTGGTTTGGAGATATTCGATGGGAGGATTACATTAGCATCACGCCTGCATCACCCTCGTTCCGCCACTTATGTATGTCCAATCCAGACTCACGCGCTGCTTCTGACAAATTTCTTATGGAAAAGCGATGGGAGGATGTTTGTGTTTGTACCTTGAAGGGCGCCGTGCACTCGCGCGACACCGACTTAACTCCGCCGGACAGCTTTTGCCCCATGTTCATGCCCCTACAGCGAGTGCGGGCGCGCTTGGGCAGCGCCTTGAGGCCGCCGCGCCGCGCCTCCTCCGCGCCGCCGCCGCCGCCGCCCCCGCCCCCGCCCCTCACTGAGCGCACCCCGCTCTTGTACCTGAGGAAGAAAAAAATACTGATAAAGCACATGAACATTATGAACAATATAACGTGACAAATGTAAGAGGTGTGAATACGGCCTGGTCGGTGGATGTTATGAATTTAATAAAAATACTTCAACAATCTGACATATGTTTGGAGAAAGAATCTGAGATATTGTTCAATGTTATAATCAGTTATTGAACATTATTTTATGACTGCCAACCTTGATTGATAAGAAAATCACGAAAAGGGGAAAAACATTGTTAAGCCTGAAGTGCAGCTTCCTATATCCTACGTCATGGGAATCTTGTATGATGGCGGAAGCTGCAGCTTATGCCTATTTAATCTTTCTTGTTGATGACGTTACCTAACTCGGTTAATAACTCATTATTACATCAAATATGCTGAAGCAATCACTTCTTGGCGGATGGATCCAGCAATAGATCGTCATACAAATGTATTGTCAAAGTTCGAGGAAACCGGTTTCCAAGTGACCGGTGAGTGGTGGTGTCGTCACAGCAGATGCCGGGCGTCGGCGGAGTACCCGCGCATCTTATGTAACGCCGGCCGTCTAACCGTGAAAGTCACCGCTCAAAAGCCAAGGTTAACACGGCCATGGAACCTCGTTCTAACACATGCGAATGTTCTATGATCGCTTCTTGTTAATAGATTCATTTTAATTGCCGTTTATTTATCCTCAGTCGTGATATCAGTTAATCTCGTTTATTCCTTAATTATCCACATAGTAGTTTGTTGGTTTGCAAATACTTCCAAATATTGGCCACGTCGTCGTCAATCACAATATTGCAAATGGTCACGCGCGCCTGATTCGTACATAGAGCCGCGACAGTTGAGGATGATGTCATCGAAGTACGCTATTAGTGTTGTTATACCAAACTTAAGTATTAACAACAATAAATATTAATACAAGGTATAAGTGTTGCCATGTTCATTAGCGTCCTGTGTAGCTATTTCTCAACTCAGTTTCAAAGTTTTAACGGATACGTGAGTCAACTGTTAATATTGTCAGTGGTTTCGGTTGATCATGTGTTACAGGGCTAGTGGCTCGCATGCGGTTTTGTGAACAGTCTATGTAGGATAGGAAGGGACGCCTAGCAGGTACGCAAGCTACAAGGCCGTCTGCCTTTCCGTTGCCTAGAGCGGCTGCATGACAAAAGCGGGAAGTGAAAGGCAGAGAATGCGTCCCCTCACGTCGCGCTGCCTCTTGACTAGGTACGTACCAAAACCGTTGTTTGGCAGAACACTATAAAATATTGCGTGATGGTGGAAATATATAAGCATGATTCATTTTTTAGTCGAATGTTCTTATAATTTTATTGAATTGGATTTAGAAACCACAACCAACAATAAATTACAAAACAAGTGGAGAACTGGTTCACATTTGTTAATTTTTTTGTAAGTTACGAACTTGCGAAGCTGAATATTCGAAAACTATAAATGGTTTCAAATAAGTTTAAAAATACTTTTGATCTGAGAAAACCTATGAGCCAGATTGCTGTGTTGTAGAACCCCAAAAATATAAGCCATTGAGCTGACCCCAAAACCACAGAAAGGTATCACGAAGGCAAAGAGAGTCCTAGTAATAATTAATGAAATAGCCAACTGTTATTATTGACCGATAGCAGGAGCTAATCTGACGAGTTCACGTGGCGGACAGTAAACAAACAGAGGGGACACGTGACCGGTCGATCTCTGACGTCTTGCACTATGTGCGAACGCCGAACGAATAACTATTTGCAACCCTAAAATAGACCCACATATTGTGATGTACGTATGCTAAGGACGAATTTCTAAACTTTCCAAAAAAGGAGTATATAAGCATTTGATTATTAGGTCTAATCATCACAATTGTCTTTATGATAAAATGGTTTGGATTAATTAACCATAAGATGACCACATGATGACATGGCAACTCTACGAAGAAAATGTACTAAGCATCTACCAGGAATTACTGCAATTTTAAACCGGGTACTCAGCGCATGGACATTCTCACGGACAATTTGTTAATACAATCATGTGCTACAACTGAAATAGCTGTGATATCACTTTGCAATTGGAACGTCACTCGGCATCGTGGGAAAACGTATACACGCCGCATCGGGGGGTATAACTAGAGTTGCAGAAATCTTTAGACTTTTCAAAGCTCGTGAATAAACGTTGCCGGGTGTGGTCTCATGCAACATAACCGTTCATACTCGGTGAGAGGTGAATGGAACATTGGAAGAGAACGTTGCTAGGCCGACAACATTAGCGTGTGCCAACGCGCGCGAACAATGAACTAGCCGAATGACGTGCGCTCTGTCACTATTGGAAATGTTAAATCCTGTGCTTGCTCTGAAACAGAACCATTCATGGGTGTCACAAATTGCAGTCGATTGCCCCTATGTCTGCGTTTCACCTCCTACCAGCTAAAATTGATGTTCATTGAGCCGCATGTTTAGACTAGAGATAACGTAAATTACCTATATCGGCCGTGCTGCTGTGATACTAATTTAATTTTAGTATAGACAAGTTAGTCCACGTGCATATAACACAAGGTGTTAGATTTTGCTAGAATAACATTCAATACCTTAGCTTAGAAGGATTCTCCGCACACGAATCGTTAAAGCAAAACGTAGGTAATTAAATGGTACCTATTATACAACCTTACAAGTACATACCTGAATAATAATATAATTGGACGTGTATTCTTTATTGAAGGTTATTTCTGCAAAGGTACATAGTTGAATCGGAAGGAGTGTGTCTTTGCAAACACAGGGGGCATGATTAAAACTAAGTTGTGGAGAGCAATCAACACCACTACAGCAATTCAAAGTAATCAGATCGCGTATGAAGTCACCGAGTAGCAAGCGGCCGTATCAGGGAAAGTGAGGAAATGCCAGTTCTAGGCACAGCTGGTCAACACAATTTAAGTATTTTATTTATCTTTTAAATGGATTTGCACTAGCACGTAATTTACATACAAAAATCAATCGATAGTCAAGTATTAAATAAAACACTGATTGCCGACATTTTAATATGTAACGCAAACAAAAGTGTCATCTACATGCGAAATTGAAACGTTGCTCCGAAACTCAATTGAATACTGAACCAACGGGGATGGGAGGATTAATTGTTAATTGAATCACAGCATGACGTACATTTATTATTTAACCGATTTTAAAACGATACTATGTCAGACAGTGCTTAATTGGAGAAGTGAAGAGGATAGGGAAGGTAAATAAGATTTACTTAATTCACGCTTATTGCATATATTTCTGAGGCAACACCGTCGCAGTAATCATTAAAATTGCCTACGTGCATGTAGGTGTGTTAAAAATCAAGGCTCGACTGCATGAACACACTTTAACATTTCTCGTGACAGTTGTAGAAAGCGACGACTTCGATTCTGGGGTCATCTTACGAAAGAGCCACCGAACGAAGTCGTGCCATCTGGAGGCATGCGCTTAATTTTTAACGTGGCCTTTACTTATTATTTTATTTTTAACAGTAATAATTTGAGTAGACCTACTTTCCAAATGTTTGCGAACTGTCGTCTACTTTGTAAATACTTTATTGCACCTTAAATCCTTAATTACAAATGTTATCAAAAAAATTACGCCTAGTCAATGTTGAAAACGTACCATTACTCATAGACCCACGGGGTAGGTAATATCGGCGAAATAGTTTGGTTGGTAGGTACTGGACATATTTACTTAAGTAAATGGTTACTAAACCGAATAAGATACAAGTAACAGCTAGTTGTAAAATCTAACCTAATAGAAACGAGCTCTGTCACCTTGATAAGGTAGTGATTTTTCTGCTTCACTTGGTTTACTTGTCTACAGGCTTCGACATCAGCTGAAGAACTGTCTCTGGTTTAAATAACAATTAAATAATCGCTAGGGCGTGTCGGTGCAACCTTGTATCGGTTGCCGCGTTGCAACAGGGCCTTGTGTCAAGGAAAAACCTACTTAGCGGTTTCCCTGGCCCAGAATAGTGGACATTTTTTTTTTTTGATAATTTCTGTAGAACTAGGTATCTGACGTTCGGAAACTTTTAAGCGTTACCGGAAAAGTAAAAGTCATAAATAATAGAAGTCTGAATTTACTGGTGATGAATCTTTTATGACGCTATGAAGTGTTTTTATGTGTGATCGGGTGTGTATGCCGCCGTCTTGGTGCATTAGTCGTCAAGTTGGATGATATAAGAGGTGTTGAATAACGATAGTGGTGGATGATGATTACATAACGAGGCGATGTGACGCGGCGCGTGCATGCTGCGGTGCACTGCGCTCCTCGTGTCAAGGATGCCTTGACTCCGCCATATTATAATGAAGCTATTGTGCCATGGTCACACATATCACCGAAGATTATCGTCTAAAAATAATTTTGTTTCTAATAATCATAGTTTTTTTTTTCGGAAACAAACAGAAAACCTGATCCCGACCAAAGACTTTAAATCTAATGAAACAACTATTGACGTTGCACTCGATGCGGTTAGTCACATAAATAACAAACAGGTAAAGTTAATTTGTATACTATAGACACATGGGAAACCCAGTTATAGAAACGTCACGCCACGAGTTTAATTCCACGAATATTAATATTATTATAACGTTTGTTTTACGTATTACAAGTTTAGTACTGATGATAACAATACTGGTCAATAATTATTGAATTTAGAAATCTGGGTGTTCGAGTTGTGATTGACGCTGATATTGTTTGTTCATTAAGTGGGAGTGCGTTTTGTCGGGTCGAGCGCATGCGCAGCAGTCGAGGGCCTTGACTGCAATGCGCGCGCGCCGTAGCGTGTCAAGGGAGCGCTGCTTTCGCTGCCACACCTGCACCCGGCCTATACCGACATGACGGAGAAAAACCCTAATAAGGCAATTAAAATAAATGTTCAACAACATAAGTTTCGTTAGCAGTGCTGTACAATAATTGGGTCAGAAGTCATTCGACTAAAACACACACGGGAATAGCATTTGGAAAAGAAGGACAAAAGTCAGCAAATAAGGAAGCTGGTAAGGATAACCGAAGGAGAATCTGGGTCATTGAATATTAGCTCAGCATTATACACAATGGCTTATAACAATATGGTGAAGGCAAAAACAATTTGAACAAGGCCTTCGTCGAGCACTGTGTAGGACTTAACATGTTATGTGAATTACCTATACTGTGCATCACTGCAAGAGGAACGCAACATGATTAGTTGATTGCTACACTAAAATAATACTTTGATAGAACTCAACTAAAACTGAGCTACATCAGTGTTTCTTGTTTAGTATCTTAAGAAAGTAGAATGAATGGCATCACTCAATTACGTTAAATCACAGCGCGAGAAGATTCCGATTTTCAGTCCAATCGTGCGAACTAAACAGGGGCTGGTGTAAATAAATCTAAAACCCAAATTGGAGGCGAGACCCGGAGTATAAAGAAGTATCGTGCGAAGACAAAGCCGAGCAATCTTCTAAGTGGTCTGGAAGGCCGGCACGGGAACAAAGCCACCCTACACCCCGCCTGTGTCGCGGCGCCACCCTCCACAGATAAGCACACCCTCCGCTTTTAAATGCCTTTAGCACCACTGAATGAGACGCCGTCTAAGGAATCCAGTGAGAAACTTAGCAATATCCTCTTCGGAAAACATATCTAATGTAATTCTAATGAGGAATAAATAAGTTAATAATATTGAGTTAGAATCTATTTGTGCTTGCAAAAGTTTATTAAATAAAGCTCTCGAAAAATAGTCGAGTGTCTAAACATTGGCAACATAAGAGAATAGCTTATTCTAATTTGTTACTAGAGTTGCCGCGCAGCAGAATACTGCATTTTTGCACAGAAAAGCAATAATATATTCATTCTTTTCTAAAATCTCAGAAAGTAATACAATTACAAGTTCCCCGTTGTAGTTACAAAGGTTCGTCCTATCGTACATTTCTATCAAGTTCTTCTTGTATACTCTCAGCTAAAGTTTAAAAACGTTTTGGGCTCGCACTGCGCACATAAAACTGGTAGGAAAGCTTTTCAAGTGGTGTGCGCAAATAAGTCTTTGAGTTAGAGGCACATTATACTCGTGCCTCAGGAATGTAACAAGCGTCGTCTGTGTCTGAGCCAGCGGCGACCGCAATTTTCGGTTGAGGGATTATTTAAAAAGGGAATGCTTTTTGCGGCATTTATCACTTCGACCCAATTTTACACTTTATAAGATCCTACAGTTTTGTCGTTTTATTGATTAACAACTTTCTCCTTAGCCTTCTGATTGTATGAGTTCTTCGGATTGTACGGAGTATCGAAAAATCTTTGAGTGGGTGAAATAAAATAATACAGACGGTCAATAAGACGAATTGGTTTTTACAGTAGAACCTATAAAATTCAAGCACCTTGGAGTACCGGGACTGGGCGAGGGCCCGGTGACGTGAATTATTCATACGCTCGTACCACAACCGTCAACTCGTCGTCAGGCCGCAACACTACCCTTCAGCCTTCAGGTAGAGGAACCTTCCAGATTTAAAAGTATTTTAACGTGACGCTAATTTAAGGGTTGGCGAAACGACGCAAGCTTTTCTTTGTTAAATTATAAAGCCATGTTGTCATCTCACAATACTTAAAAGAATGCTTTCTCAAATTGCTGCCTTAGAATAGTTATAATAATGAAATAATATAAGTCTTTATTCAAATATTGAGCATGTTATGGGTCAGGTGATTTCACTAACAAAGCATTTTATTCGTTCGATATTAACAAAAACAGATTGTAAAAACTAGCTACAAATTAGTTTTTATTGAACTTGTTGCTAGCTTGAAGGAACACGTGAAGTTCGTACTAAAATATGGTGTGGGCAGGAAGCAACGTTATTTGCTAAGCAAATCGCGTCAACGAAGCGTGACCCAAGTTGATGACGAGGATTCAATCGCTTCCGTGAACACTAATGCCAACTAACTTTGTTTTTCAAAATGAATTCAAATACAGTCAATCTTTTGAACTAAACTTGTCGAAGACAGACAAGATTCAAACGAAATGGTAACACAAGTGAAGATAGCAAGCCTGGCTCGGAGCGTGGAACAAAAAACAGATTGTTTCATTTTGTTTTTCTGTGGAAGGATCAACAATGCCGTCTCGGCTTGCTGGAAACCGGTATGAGGCGCGGTGGTGGCCGGATCAAACGCCTCGCGGGTATCGACCATAACTTCAATGTCACTCCTGATACATTTCTACTTCAATAATACTGATAAAGTACTCCATGTTATACTGCCAGTATAACATGGAGTACATGTTAGTGCATGTTACATTCATAATTTAGAATAGATTAGCTTAATACCATGGTATAACATCGATATCACAAACTTACAAAAGCAACACTGCACGATATCAATCTGTAATTTGAGAATATCTTTGTGTTGATTGACGATCGATGATTTGTGTTGATTTTACATAATATTGTTTCAAAGGTCTGAAAACTGCATTTTTATCAGTAGTAAGATCATACTGATTTCTTATATAGGAACATATCAGAATAATTTTTAGAACTCATGGTATTTCGTTACATAGTTGTATAGACTGAAAGAGTAATAATGTTGTTGAGCCATTACTGAACGAATAACTGTGATCCAGTATAAAAAAATAATTCCAAGTGAATAGAATGTGTGTACCGAATCGAATGACAATCACTTGTCCATGCAAAATGGATAAACCGGGAGCGTGCAAATAAAAAAAAGCATAGGGATATATGTACAGTATGAGCTAAAACGTTATAAATAATAGACAGCACAAAAGGCAATGTATAAATTGTGTGGCGTGCGTATGTGTTGCATGGGGCTGCGAGTGGGGTCAACGACACGCACCCCGGCTCGCAGTGGGGCACACAGGACGTGAGTCACTGCTGGGGTTACCAGCTGCTGTCGGCAAAAACTACCCTCCGTCCCTCCTGCTTCGCCAGCCACGCGGCCGTACGCTAAGCTTTATTATTGTACTAATTAAACTACGTCATTTTGATGGCACGCTTACTGTACTTTCATTTAGATAATGAAACACAATAATTATTGCTTATCATTTTCACTGGACTGGAAAAATAATGAGTGTAATGTTGTCTTTGAACTTAACCCAGAGCTCAATTAGACTGATATGGAGTACAATGCTGCAGTTAAGAAACAATCGAAGGTGTCAACTTCTCCGTTTATGCCTGAAAGGCACGCGTATTGCTATTTTGAGAAGTTATTTAGTTGTATTTCAATAACATAATAATTGTTAAGCTAAACGTAGTGCGGATTTCGATTTTGTCACCGGTTTGTTTCGCGACTACACACGTGGCTATACGGGCTATACCTACGTAATATCGATTGTGATGTTGGGAGTGAAAGCGGCAACATATGCGCCGGTCTCATTCACTTTATGAAGTGTGGATCTCGGCGCCATATGGTTCAGGCAGCTGATTGAACTCATTGAACGTAGAGATTTAATAAACAGGTAAATGATTTCAAGTTACGGGGTCAAAATTACTTGATTTTTGTAAAGAATTTTCATGCATGAGCAACCATGATAAAATACAGTGGTTGACGACTCCTTTTCGCCAAATCTTATACCAGTCGGGAAGTTCCATAAAATTACTAGCTTCATAGAAAGCGTATGATCAAATCAGAATCGACTATAAAATGTTCTTTGTCAATGAAACGCAGTGTGTTCAGAGGGCGAGGAACTAGACAACCGTCCTTCACCTAGGGCTCGCTGGGCATCGATCCTGTGACTGCTCAAACCAGTATTTATAAATATTACTTGCGACAATGAAAGTCACTTCGCTCTGCGCATTCAGAGTACAGTCTACTGGATAACTCTGATGTAAATCTTTGACCAACAGAAGGACAATGCACCTAAACCTTATAGGTATTTGTTTGCTCACACAGTACATTGTGTGCTGCAGATTTATTATGAAGCGTGTCAGTTGCGTGACTCATGTCGTTAACTACCAAACTTTAAAGGCGGAAACTCGCTTAGCAAATGACGTAATAACTATTGTAGTTGTTCATTATAACAAGATCGACGTGGGAACAATCACTACAAGGAGAAGGCAAGCATTAGGCGGACTCGACTCGGCATTGCTAGTGTTCCCATGATAAAGAATAGTAGTTAGGTAAAGGCATTAAGCCGCGAGGCGTCAATAACCTCGTCGGTACGGATCGTGGAGGTTGCAATAAATACGACATCAGCGGCGCTGGCCTGGTCAAGAGCCTTTCAAGGCCGGGAGGCGAGGCGGGGAGTGCGCCCGCGCCCCACATCTGCGCCTGGGCCGAGCCACTCTTGCCCTACCGCTTGCATTCCACCAGAAATGAGGTGCTCTCGCAACCGACGCTAAATGTAATGGTGGAACTGTTTAAGCGACGTTGATGCAATCTATCAAAATAGGACGTAAAAGGTTTCTTAACAGATTTGCCATACGCTGCTCGTGAAATGAATGCAGAACCATGTTACGAAGAACTTGGTTACTTTTTTCGATTAATGTTGTCTGATAAGAAAATTGTCAAGGCTTTTGGAGCCTTAAGGTTATGGAAGAAAATCGTGACCGCCAATATCATAGACATTACGTGTTCTCGGGTCGCTGGTTTCGTAACTTAGTTGTCAAGGTCACTACACAGCACTAATGACTTTGTACTTGAAATTTCGACGTTACCAAGTTTTATTGCAAACATTGTAATCGCAGAAAAAATCCTCATGGCACCGATTTCATACATTTCAAAGAACATTCGCTTGAACATTACAACACTGTACTATGGCTTTGTGAATGTAAAATATCTTACAGGAACAGAAACACCTAAGATAAAAACACAAACACTTAAACCATCCGGCTCGACAGGTAGAACGCGTTGAAAAGAGACGGACACACGTCACTCGGAGGATTCAACTTCAACAAAGGATCGGTGAATCGGTCGTGTTGAGAAGCGTAGTACGGCGTTGCGAACTCACCGCAGCTCGAGGAAACGCGCGGCCCTTGTTCTCCTGTCACAGGACATGTCGTATATGAACGGGTACACTGCTTAAACCACTTCACCAACGAGATGTAGAAACCATAGTTGCGAACAGCGCGCTAGCGTACGCGCACCACGAACACTACCAGCGGCGGCGAGAGAACGCGCGCACTGAACCACGTTCGGCTTGCGCGAGCTACCTGCCGTTGCCGTTTCCGCGGCGCGGTGAAGCGGAGGTGCGCATCGCGGCGCACGCGCAGGTATACGTGCCGCGGCCGGGGGGCAGACACTCTCCTAAGCCGAGGGCCCTGTCGCCCGCCAGAGTCCGTTCTCCGTCAAAACAATCCCGTCGCCGCCCCCGCCATGCCTTGCCATAAAAGAATCCGAAAGCTATAATGAAATTCGATCCACGTTATAGTAATGGCAGATAAACAAAAGAGGGAAGAAATTGACCTACAGTTTGTAAACAAAATATGAGTTAATTAGAAATATTGAATCAAAAGTTACTAAGTTTCTTAGTTTAAATCGAGGAATGATATAAAATAATCACATTGCTGTTGATATAACATGTCTTCAAACGTAATCTAAGCTATCTTTCAATGGCATAAGATTTTCATTTAGTTAACAACAACATGTGGTTCCTGCAGTTCGTTCATTTATTCATCTCATTATCTTAGAGAAACTTTAAGAGTAAAGTTATGGGTTCGTCCTAATTTACATGTGAATATTGTTTGTTCAAATATGAGTCATTTCAGTAGACTTGGCCAACTTTCACCAGCACTCGTGCAACAACAATTAACCGGATGAAATGTACATAATGTCCAATGACCCTTTGTTGGATTTGCCTGGCGATCCTAAAAAAAACGTTAAAATTTCTAGGGTGTCTTTTCATATAATAGACTAGGTATTACCTAGATGATTTTATTTTAATTTTAGCAACTTGATTGCACCGTTAAGCGTGTGTAAGGCTGGAGTTTTAAACAGTGTAGAATATGCAAATAGCTTTTCCCTTTGTCTGGACAAAAGAACTGTTCACAACTCGCATTAGTGCCAGCAAAGAAGTGCTGGATCCCATTAGGGACATTTTAATAATGGTCTTTTAAATAAGGGCCAAAATACGATCGTGAATAATGAAAAGTTGAAAAATGTTTCGTAGAGAGTAACACGACTCGGTGACGGGAGTTACCTGCCCATATTTTGAAACAGAAGGGCACACCTGCGATTGAGCCGTGACGTCACAAAGTTCCTTCACCTGTCTGTCGGCCGGCTATTCATCTTGTCCCCTGCCACTCTAATAGCTACTTAGGCTAAGTAAGGAACGATGCCAACGATTGAGGCAGGCATGATGGCAATGGCACGGGATAGTTGCATTATTTCATATCACTACTAGCTTTACCTTACGCATTTCACATGACTGAGTGCATATGCAAGCTTACACACAGTTAAAAAATTATTAAAATTTAACTTTTAAGCCAATGGTTAAGTGCCGTTCAAGAGCTTTTTAAAGTTTGCAGCACCAATTACCAGTTAAGTGATAATTTTTCCTTGTATGAACTATTTTATTCTCAATAATTACATAGGAATAATCCGCTTACGGTCAAGTTTCATTGTTCTTTTACAAAATACTGTTAATTATACTTGTCTACCTGTTACCTTACGTTTTTTTAGTTCGTAAAATTTCTAATTAGCACCTAAAAAGGAATCGATTAAGCCTGATGTTGTTAGTCATTTGCTCATTAATCGCTACATGGAATATAACACCTGGCAAACGGATTGTTGAATTTGGTGACATCATTAAACTACTAATTGAGATAATATGGCGTTCCTGTGTCAAACGTCATTACAATCTAAATCAAAGAAGGCTACCTATACTTAAAAACTAGGTTCTTGTCTAGTTTATCTTTCAGGACGTTTCAGTTTGTCATGATCCTAATTTTCCGAAAATGAAAAAAACTTGTAGATTTACATCAGATAAAATCCAAAAAGCCATTTTAATGTTTATATTTTCTGAATAAATATGCTCCATCATAGTTCACTCCACTCACGGCTAGGGTTGCCAGGCGTCCGGCTAAAGCCGGACATAGGTAGGCTTTTTGATTGTGTGTCCGGCCAAATTAAACGGTGTCCGGCCTGTCCGGCTTTTGTTAAGTTAGCTTCCTAGCTTTTTTTCTCGTCTACCCCATGGTGTGGGGTGTTGTTGGATAAGTATTTCAAAAATATTGCAGGTTGGGGAAAACAATTTTTCGATTAAGGGATCCGTTTCTAAAATATTAAGCTTTAAAGTGCAAATTTTTGTTAGAGTCAAGTGTCCCCCCATGCCAGCTAAACGGTTAATTTTGGATATGTGAAAAAATTCACGGTAGTAGTATATACAACGAAGTTAAAAGAAAAGCTATCACAACTAAGTAGGCTTTACAAGTTCACGAGTAACAGTCGACCAACTTACATTTGCAGTTGGAATGTATGAGAGAACATGTTTTTTAACAACAATGTTAAGTTTGTTCTTGGGATAAATTTATGCCAACAATGAAACCTTTCATTGTTCTTCCGACACGCACTTGGCCGGTTTTTTTTCATTCGGCATCTTTCACTTGAGTGAAATGTCTGAACACAAAATAAATGAAAAGTTAAAAATTTATTCATTAGTGAATCAATCAAATATTGGATTTCAGTTTTCGGCATCTGTCACTCGCCTACCGAATGATCGAAAAATTAAATGAAATGGCCAGATGAATGTATTTTATTAGTGAAGAAGTTTTGTTTTGTTTTCTTAATTTTATTTTTGTGTTTTTCCTTGGGAAATAATAATATTAATGAATGATTAGTAGTAATAAAGACTGATACGTTATTACATTTTATTTTATTTCATTAGAATTTAAGAAGTTTTATGGTAAATGATAAAAAATCCTAGTTTTACGTAAAAACAATTTTGTCGAGTTATTACTAAGACACAAAATCCTTAATAATTTAGGGTGTTCGGCTTTTTTACCCAAATGTCCGGCCAAACTGGCTGGTCTGTCCGGCTATTAGGTTAGACGACCTGGCAACCCTACTCACGGCTATAAATTGATTTCTAAACTAATCCGGATGAGTTAGAAACGATTCGAAATAACCCTTTTAATAGTCGAAATTTGATTTCATCGTGTTTCGATCAGCGTTTGTTATACCCGGATACTTGAACTAGGGTTGAGATGAATATTATTGACACTGTTTATGCATTTTCAAACTGAAGAAAGGTCATTTTATATATTTTGTAACGTCCGCTGGTCGTTCAAGACTCTACAACTAAGTTGTAAGGATATTTTCATAATCCCCACTCTTGGCATATATAATCTTGCTGCTACTGATCATTTTTGATACAGATCAAAATAGCTCTGAACTCACACGACACTGCAGAGTTGAAATGGTCAAATCAAATCAAAAATCAAAATCAAAAATAGTTTATTGTGAAAAATAGAAAATTACAATACATTTAAACGTGTTTGGAGCCTCCCTTTAAGCAAACAATGCCTGCAATGGTTCATTCATAGAATTACAAGAGATACAATATTAATTTGTATTTATGCAGAGTCGAACAGAATATCTTTGAGTATTGTTGCCATAGTTGGTTTAAAACAAAAATATGCACTACAACACTGTTACAAAGAAACCACGTAATGGTAATATTAAGCAGATTTGTTTTTACGGTAGCAAATTATTATTTTTAGGGATAGACGACAATAATGTTCGTAGGTGCATGACTATTGATTTCAGATTAGTTAAACAATCGGTTATCTCTTTAACTCTAATGCTAAGTAAATTATAATCGTCGCAGAAAAAGTTCTATGATTTTAAGACTTTAAATGTTAAATACCTACTAAACAGACAATATAATAGCATATAATGTAGTACGTCGTGAATTTCCGAGTGTTTCTCTGGTGTTTGGGTTGTTTCCGCGGCTCGGCTACAAAGCGGGACGTGAATTCCCACCGGAATCCTGAAACGGCCCTCTTGTTTTTTCATCACTACCGAAATATCATTGTTGCCTCGCTCCCCGTTGTTCTCGGCGTAATTTAGTTTATTGTACACAAGTCAGAAACTGAGAGGCGGCGCGCAGACAACGAATTCACATTTAAAAAGATGAGGAAATTTTCATAGGATACTTGAATATAGTGACCTACTTTATTTTAAGTAAATCAAGACTGTCAGCAATATGATCCAGATGAGATTTGTTTAAATGCCCAGAAGCCAGATGCTAAGAAGCGACGAAGCGAAATGACGTTGTTGTTTTAAAATAATATTGAAAACATGCAAACAGCCATTTGTAGATTATTTAGAAGGCAATTTCCGATTTAACGCGTTAGAAGCGGTACAGGAAGCGATGACGTATTCGAAAACGACAGCAAGATAATATGCGATGCTGTCGCAGCGATTCAACCAGTGCGAAAACGCCGACCGCCCAACATTACCCACAACGAATATCATGAAGTCCGAATCGATAGCCTATCGTGGCTTCGATATTTATGGATATCGAAAATACACTCAATGCGACCAACAAAATAAAGTGATCGTTATGGATATAATTTACGGCGCCATTGCAACTACTTCAACCACTACATTTAAACAGGTCTGAGTTTTCCGCTGAGTCTTTAAGTCGACGATTTTTCTTAGAGATAGGCTGTGTCTAGTACCTACCTAGTAAAAATGCTAACAACAGGATTTCGCTGGCAGACCAATTGATTGCTTTAGGTCCGTACCTATGTTTGGAATATAAAGGTTCATACTTTCATAGTATGCACTACGTACATAGCAGGTTAGTTACGTAATAAAAAAGCTAAATGCACGCGAAGCCGCCATTAGGAAATGGGCGCCGCCGCAACGAACAGACGATAACGATTTCACTAGGCAGCCATAGTGAATGGAGAAAATTGCGCTTTTCAGCGAAATGAAAGCCCGCTACCGTTTCAGAATTCCTGCTAGATAAAAAAGATATTATAAATTTTTGGTTCCGCCTCCCTTTTGATATTTATATGCATCCGCGCTCGCAATAAATCCCCGAACTGCAACTAAAACTGTATTTCATTTGTTTTAATAAATCAGGATTTTATTACTAGTTCGTTCGCGGATGAACGAATCGCTAATGTTTGATAATACAGATCATTGTAAAATAAAAGCCGCAGTTGCATTTAGTTTTTATTCAGGTTACGTAACTCAAGCAATTATCGATGTTCAGTGAACTTTGTTTCCGAGTTCAGTATCCTAAACGAAGCCAACTTACTCTTTCTTAAAATGACAACACCTTTTCACATGAACTATTCTGCCCGTGCTAAGCTCAAAAGCGGTATCTCAAAAAAAAAAAAAAAAAAATCGTTAACTTGATTTTGATTGCATCGGATAACTTAAAGAAATACGCATCCAATGAACTAAGCCAAATAGCTGCATCTAATTTAAAACATATAAAAAACAATTAAAAAGTTTTCCCTGTCTCAGAGTAAAAAGATATAATAATATTTACAAAACTTCAATTTTCTCGAAACTAGCTTTCCCTGAGATACCGCTTTTGCGTTTAGCACGGCAGTATTAAGCTTGGACGTCGAGGTCTCCATGCATGTTACAGCTGTTACGCATTAGAAGCAGGTTTAACTAACTGAATTATTCTTGCATCTTATAATGTAAACACTCTCTGGGAAATCAATATTATATGCAACAAAGTTGTTTATCGTAAAACTATATTATGAGCAGAGAATGTTTTACTTCGAAAAGCATTGTCCTTTATTTAAGTAACTAGGCTTTATTAACTTGTAAGCCATCAAGGGGCGTTCGAGTATGCCTAAATTTCTAAAGCCATGAAAAACAATCTTAATAAAAAATCTACCATGAGAATCTAGGGTCTCTTTGTATTTTTTTTTGTTTTATAAGTAAGGTAAACACACTGAAAGCATATTGTTTTTGCAAATGAGCAACTAATATGATCGCTGGTAGAGAATAAACAATTTCTTGGATATCGGATGACTGAGAGTTTCCCAAGAGGGGTGATCAATTGTGGTTTTAGTGATCTTATGGCCATGCATTATATTAGGCCCTTCATCTGTTTAGCCACCCGAAACGGGTCGATCATTAATTAAATTGTAAATTATCACAGGTAAAGGTTTATACTGGTTTAAGATGCATGGGGCTTAGGGCCGTAAGATCAATTGAAGTTTAAACTACGGAAGAGAGTTTAATCTCTGGGCATTATTAAGAAATTACTAAGAAATAATCGATGCCCAGAGATTAAACTCTCTTCCGTAGTTTAAACTTCAATTGATCTTACGGCCCTTAGGGGTTTCATGTGGCATGCATGGGCCCAGTGAAATTTATGACGATAAACTGAAGGAATAGCTGGACTTTATGCTCAATTAGTTATTAGATAGACGCCTTAGTTTGTTTGTTATCGGTAAAAGTACAATTCTGGCGTCATTAATGTCCAAACAGGCTTTCAATAAAGTTTCGGCATTTTATGAAACCACACGTGTTCAAGACAATAAGCGTGATTTATGAATTCCATCTACACGTCAGTTTAACTTTAAGATAAGAGGCTTCCTCTCTTACACCCTTGTACACCTATCTTTTCCTCTTCCGTTCCGTCTTCTTTCCGGTCCTGAGGTTTTTAACCACTGCGCTCCAACGTCCTGGGATCTGATTGTATTATGCCAATAAAATCTCAGGCACATTCAGGGACTCTGGGATTTAACACCGTCTTTAGATCCTGGATTGCTTTCTCCTTCGGGGATTCCAGACGAGGCGATATAAATACGATTGTGAACATTAAAAAGTTTGTGTTAGTTTAACCGTTTTCGATTTAATCTATCCATACTAATATTATAAATTTGAAAGTAACTCGTGTCTGTCTGCCTGTATGTTACCTTTTCACGCCTAAACCGCTGAACGGATTTCGATAAAATTTGGCAATGAGATACATGGCATCCTTGAGACAGAGATAGATGGCATCCCGGGGACGGACATAGGCTACATTTATTCATAAAAATAATCCTACAGGGGGTGATATAGGGGATGAGTTTGTATGGGAAACCCATGATTTCTGAAGTTATAGTGTTCCATTGCTGGGTAAAGGTCTCCCCTTACTTTTCCATTAGTCTTTTTCTACTGCCTTTTCCGGCCAATCAGTCAAGAACGAGTCTAGGTCATCGCGCCAGCGATTCTTAGGCCTGCCTCGGTGACGACGCCCGTCTTCAGACACCCACTGCGTGATGACTCTGGCCCATCTATCCTGATGTATCCTGTAGGTGAGGCCCGCCCAGTCCCATTTCAGCCTCGCGGTCTTAACGCCAACATCGGCAATGCTCGTCTTCGAGCGTATTGTTGTGTTGCAAATTCGATCTATTGGTTGTATTTCCGAAATGCTACACTCCATCGTTCTTTGGCAAACCTTCAGTTTGGACTTCTGAGCCTCGGTCAAAGACCAAGACTAAGTCTGAGCGCCCGCCATAGGTTAGGATAGGCAGGATACACATGTCGACGAGCTTACGCTTTAGTGATATTGGAAGGTCACCCTTCATTAGCGCCTTCTCCAGGAATTTTCGACGCGACGGTCGATTTCTTTGCCCTGTCTGAAGTTAGGGATATGAAAATTCAAATTTAACCTTTTGGTAAGATATAAAGGGTTACATGTTTCAGCATTTTTGTAAAATCACCCCTTAAGGGGAGTAAAATAGGGAATGATTTTAAAATTCACATGTAGGTACTTACTTAATATTGAAATTTTTGTGTACCCCTTTTTTCTGAGATTTAAGGGATTGGAAATATTGTCATAGTCCGTATCATGTGGTATCATTTAGTCTAATTTTCTCTCGACTCTGACAATTCAAAAGTGCCTGTAATTGGTTTAATTGAAATAAATGCTTTGAGTTTGAGTTTGAATTGCTTCATTAAAATCAGGCCACTCCACTCGGACAAAAGTAATTACAATTTAAAATCACAAAATAACTTGGCTGACATGTACACATACACATGCGTGGTCAAAGGCGGCGCTAGAGTATTTCAAATTAATGTAGTTAATATTAAAATAATTAATATATTTTTTTTTTTTTTTAACTGGCGAAATGTGCGTGTTACTATAGGTACACACACCTCTGCCTAAGGCCGTGCACGGTGCCGCCGCCGTGTGCGCCGCCGTGCACGTCTACAAGCTTCCATAGTGATCCATACAACACTGACGACCGTGCCTACACACGGCGAATTAACCGTAGATTTTCACGGCGAAAAACCGTGTGTGTACAAGAGGGCTAACCCTTCGGGGAAACAAGGCGTGATGTTATGTAATATTATTTTTAAATTCGACATTTAGAATCAAAAAAACACGATTATATTTTTTAAAATTTTTGATAATATTGTGCAAAAAATCGTAAGCAGTGAAGGTGTTTTTTTTTTCTCGATTGCCTGGGAGGTACTGATAAACTTTTCTTTTAAATCTGAATCTGATAATCTTTGAAAGATTTGCTATTGCAGTAGCCTCCTCTGGAATAACCGCCAGTCCGCCCCGTTGCTAAATGGTGGCCGAACGGCACATTCGGTACTTGAACAACCACTAAACTTAGCTCATGAGGAAATGTCAGTTTGTAACATTAGTAAAAACAGCGAGCCGACGAATGTTGCAGTAATCCTACAAAAGTGTAATCGAAGCACTAAATCGAACTATTAAAGATATCAAAGGCAACCAAATTATCACGGTATATGGTGGTATTGATAGACGGCGATTTTAGACAGTCTCTGGGGATAATTTCCTACCTCCACTCGGGCGAAGCCGCGGGCAAAAGCTAGTCATGAAACTGCTTTTTTAGTCAACTTTCAAAAAAGCGAACAGCTTAGCGGTTCGGTGAATGCTTTGCAAGGCTAAGTTCGATACCTAACAGTTGATATACACGCATCAAAAGTGTCTAGGAATCAAGGTATTTAAAAAAAATATCTTATTGGCCCTATTGAAATCAAATAAAAATGTCTATTTAGATTGATGAAATATTTAAATAAAAGTTTTTATTGCGTAAAATAAACAATTAGTAGTCTGTATTTCCGCTGTTAACGCGTATAACACAATCGCAGCGATTGTGTTATACGCGTTACATACTCATACATGTTACATGTTCGGCATACTCAATATGAGTTTATCTAAATCACGTTGCGAAATGGCCGCCCACGTCCGCTGAAATTGCGAAAAAAAAAATAAGCTGCTCCCTACATTTATGTTCGCATAACTCGCCAAAATGTAGGGAGCAGCTGATTTTTTTTTCGCGATTTCAGGTTTGGTCCCACAGTAAAAGTTGTTCATAATGATGAGTACAATGACCCCTTTTAAGAGGTTGTGCGTTATTTATGTTACTTCCTGTATATGACGGAGTACTGAGGTAACAAACATTAAAAAAAAACACAACCGAATTGATAACCTCCTCCTTTTTTTAGTCGGTTAAAAACGTGTTTAATCCCTAGACACTTTAGATGTGTGTATTTTGTGCTCCTTTTGGAACGAAGTTCTTTAACGCGGCTTGCGGTAGGAGTAAACTGGTAGAAATTGTGACTTATCGAAAAAGCGTTTATGTCCCCTCCATGCGACTCTCTCTCTCTTTCTTTTTCTATTATATACAATAGAAAGAGACAGAGAGAGGGGGAGAGAGATAGTGTGAATTTGGTCAAAATGAAAATCCAAGAGGGGCGGCTGCGAAAATTTTCAAAATTTTCAACATGGGTATTGTTTTCATGGTTTTTGAGGGTGCTAAAGCCGATAAGTGGAGTCAAAATGAAAATCCAAGATGCGAGACTGCGGAAATTTTCAAATTTTTCATCATGGGTATCGTTTTCCGGGTTTTATAGGGTGCTAAAACCGATAGTAAAGTCAAAATGAAAATCCAAGATAGCGGCTGCGAAAATTTTCAAAATTTCGTGATGGATGTCGTTATCCTAGTTTTCGAGGGTGCTAAAGCCGATAGTGAGATCAAAATGAAAATCCAAGATGACGGCTTCGAAAATTTTCAAATTTTTCGTCATGGGTGTCGTTTTCATAGTTTTCGAGGGTGCTAAAGCCGATAGTGACGTCAAAATGGAAATCAAAGATGGCGGCTGCGAAAATCTTGTTTTTGTTTTAAATCATACGTGCGAGAAGAAACTTCATTCATGACGGGGGTCCCCCGACCACACACGTTTTTTTTTACGTTTTGTAATACTATTTATGTAATAGTTCGTAGAACTTAAGAAAGAAAAAACATTAAGGTAAGATCTCTTCTGTCATCTATGGTTAAAATAATCTATTGTTAGGTTACTGTTCACCCTTTAACCGCCTACGACGGATTAATCCGACAAATATTTTCGTGTCCATTTCGCCAGGGTCGTATATTTACGACCAAATATCGTAATGATTCAAGTTTCCCGGCGCTGGGGGCACGACAACTGATATGAAGTCGGGCGGTTAAAAGGTTAATGGAAATCCCATGTGTTTACAATTTACTGTTAAAACTATATTATTTTGGCGATAGCCGTTCTTCAGGAATAATCTGTAAGAAAGCGTGTATCAGTGTTGTGCCATTAGGTAGTATAAATTAAGCAGGATGGTCATTAATTCACTAAAAACGAAAAAATTTGCAAGCAATGGAAAATTGCTACTGCTGAAGGCTGTGGGTGTCAACCTCAGGACGAGCTGCTTCTCACACGGACACATCTACGTCGCTTGTTCCCGTGTCACCAATCACTCTCTGTATATTTTTGCTCCTGAGACCAAAACTACTAAGTGAAGTTTTATAAAAAAAGTGGCTGTTATTTTAGTATATTGTGGTGTTTTACGACTTCCACGCGAAGTCGCGGGCAGAAGCTAGTCACAAATAAAGCTGGTTTATATTGAGCACATTGAAATGTTGCTGGCAAATGTAAACAAACAATTTAGAGTTGAGAATAGAATTGTTACTAATGAAGCTTGCATTTGCATTGCAATGGCCATGTAGTCGTTGATGAAATATTTCACTTTGTGGTTGTAGTTGTAAGTTCCATTATGTTTTGTGGTTTCCCGTGCTAAAATGTAAATGCGTACCTCTTCTACTTCAGTAGCGAGGTTTTTGTTAGACGGAGACGAACAAATGGTCGATCGGCGGAAGTTGGGCGACATTGTGCCTCGAACACCACAACTAGGAAGAGGAAGAGATGCGTCTTACGCAATAAAGGTCGTCGCGAACACAAAAATCTTACTTTGTTGACAAAATTCGCACGACCGCGTCCTCAATTCAGCATTAGCTGTAAATGTCTGCATAAATAAAAATTGTAATCGCAGCTATCGCACGCACAGTAAACGTCGATGTAATCAGCAATCATTAATGTTGTGATTTTGATTTTACAAATTTATTAATTTTGTGGTTATTAAAGAGTTTTTTTGACATTCGTTTAGTGGTAAATGGTAGTAATTACTACTAGGCGACAGGCGTTACTGTACACCAAAATAGCAATTAACTGAATTGTTAGAGATCGTTAAAATACAAAACAACTGTACGGCCCGTCGCGCGTCGCTCGTACCTTTATGCGATGCTTGTTTGGTTCTGTCAAGTTGGGTAACAATAGGCACAGTGTTTCCACTGAGGTTGCAAACGAATTTCACATCTGTCGATAGAGGATTTGCCAAAGCCGGGCTCTCTAACGAAGCCACGCTTGTTTGAGCATCGAACGTGTATCCCGTTTCGATTCTAGATTTTTATCATCATTCGAAGCTTTTTCAATCCCCTTTTAAGTAACAGATGTCTGCATGTCCGATTAATAGTGTTATTTATTGCTTTCGTTAAAACCGGGAGGAAATTAAAGTTTTGATGGAACTAGTATGGATCGGATTCAGTTTAGTCTATTAGTATAAACTGCGCACATGTTTTTGATAAATATGGTAAACGCTATCATTAACGTGTAATGTAATTATATACACATCAAGTAGGTACCTATTTCCTTCATGTTTCACTTACTTATCGATTAAAGTTACAAAAGCGAAGTGCTTTGCTAGAACTTAGTTGGAACGGCACGGTAAGGTTGGTGCAGAGGGGCCGATGAGGGATAGTTTCAAGTTCCGAGCATGGATCGCGTATAAACATTAAAACTTGCCGTTAACGACTTGGAAACCGCGCAAAATTAACTGTGCATAATGAGTTAGGCGGTGGGACAGATAGACGTTAATCCAAGGCATGGTAAACTTGGAATTCTATACACAAACACTCTTTGTACGCCATGCATAATTTATTATCTATCTGCAGTTACGTAGTATTGCCTTGATACCGGGATCAAATATCTGTTAAGCATTGCCTTGAAATCGCATAGATATTTACAATAACGAGAGATAATCTTGTAAATCAGTGCAAGTGCCAGTTTACTAAATATAGGAATATTATCGTGTCTATTGCTAATATATTTTACTACCTATCTATTGCTAATCACATAAAACATATGTTAATAAGGACTACACTACCTTAAATAAATGAGGTTTGGTTGTAAAATCGTGGTTAGAATAAACTTGTGTGTCGCTTAACTTCATTAAAGTGAATTTCACAACCGTGTCGTGTGTGTCAAAGGAAAATAACAGCAAACAAGCCAGATCAGGTTAGCAATGGTTAGGTAAAAGTAGAAAAAGAACGTGTGCGACATAACAATAGGTAATATTTGACAGAACATTGGCTATTTTTACACAAATGGTGATTTGTACACGCGAATAAAATACCAGCAAACATTTCTCTTTGTTTACTAGGAGAACGTCGCTTTGGGAAAACGGAGCAGTCGAATAATACACGTAGGTGGTACAAAATCTCTCTGGTGCCGTGAGCACACCCCCTATATTTGTTTCTTGTCACGGCGTACGTGGCCTCATTACTAGATACATTGTATGTTTTGCTCGCTGATATCCACCTAGTATTACCTACCTATACACGGTTTTAGGTGATGTTTAATATGCATAAAACCTTGTTCGTTCGACACCACAAGGTGAGGCAGAAGTTAGCTTCTTTAAAAGATAATAATCACGTCTTATCTAAAAGAAAAATAATGTCACATTGAAAATCACTAACTCTTTCAATGTCACGATAATGACATTGTGAATTGAACCACTAAGTTCAATCAAAGATTGTCGCTACTAAAATCTCCATATTTTGTATTTCTTCAACAATTTTATGATTTTCTTGTTTATTCAGCTATTATTCTTGACTAATTAAACATAGTAGTTGAAAAATGAATGCCGTCACAAATATTTGTTTAATTCGCAGAGAACGAGTGGTTAGTGCAGTGCCGCTTAGCAGGCATGTACTCTTACCTCCATACTCGATAATATCAAGGCTTTCCACTTTCGGTTACCAACTACGTTTAGGTCGCGACACGGCATTCGTATTGAAACGCAAATTTTGGCTCACGATAATCATTGTACGCCTTATGTTGGTAGGCTCTATTGTGAGTACTTGAAAATATGTATATCTATATCGTGTAATTTCGAAACGGTTAAGTGATATTTAAGCGAATCAAAGAAATATGACAACTTTCAAAACATGTGCCAAACAAGAATTTCATTGCCGAAGTATTAATAAAAAATATGCAAAATTGATATATGGAACTGTTGGACCAAGAACAAGACTTCTAAGTGTGTTCGAATGTTCGATAAAATTAGAAATAAAAACGTCACGACGATCAAGCGAGGGCTAGGGTCATACACGACGTATAACATCCGCGCTGATAAGAGATAAGACAAGCGGTCAGCCCGTGCGTATGTCTTGGCTATGCTGTCTGTTATTAGTATTATTTACGAATCGGCCATTGATAACGTTGTAGTGGGTACACAGCCATAACATAGATACTAGTGTATAAAAGTAAACAAACGGCTTTTAAAATCCTGTGTAATTGACGTAATGTAAATTTATATCCTGGTAAATAGTTGCGTTTCGCATTTGCATAACGTCAAAAAGTGGGTAAAAAGTAAATTAAGCAGTAATTTAAAATAGTATTAATATTTTATGGCTAGTTAATACCGTCAGCTATGCACATACAATGATACCAATGCTCTTTTTTAATTTTGATTTAACTATAATCAAAGGTGGTTTTGGTCTATTAAACTAATAATGACACGACAACATGACAGATAATACTGAACGTTTTCATCCTTGTTAACTCGTGGATCTTTTATAACTAAACAGCACCCTTGCGTAACACACTAACAATCAGAATTTGAATCATTTTGAAGCAATTTGCCAATCCATTGCTTTCTAGGTTCGAAAAATTTGTCCGCTCAACAACGTAAGTAGCGCAATGCATGTTGTTGAACTGTCAAAATGAAACCGATTCCTACTGTTAGTATGTTACGCAATTGCCGGGCAGGATTACAGGAGTCGTCGCCCCACCGACTGCTAAACAACCACTCAACAGGATGTCAATCTCAATTACCACTGTGATCATTGGTAGTCGCCGTTGAGAGAAATCTACTGCCCAATCCTGAAATATAACCTCCAATTCGCATTTAACAATACCTATATTATTATGGGGACCGGCTGACAAAACCTTCCTCCGCAATGTCACAAAAACGAATTGTACGCGTGCAAAGCCGCAGGCGAGCCGCAAATACGTATAAACCACGTTAAAATTAACGTACAACTTTTTAGATCACGTAAATTCGTTCAAGGCTCACAACTAGACTTTATAACGTTTGAATAAATCTTACAAGGAATAATTTAATTGTAATAAGTTTTAATGAACCCTCTAAACTCGGCCCGGGAGAATAAGATACGCCAAGTGGATATAAAAGTTAGGAGGGTCCAGCAATTGATACGGGATACATTCGAAGAGATGGTTGAACCTAATAATATGGCGCGTCCCTTCTAAAAAATAAGTAGTGGGTGCTATCTCCGGACCAGCTATTTATATTTATAAAATTCTTACTATTTTCGTTACGAAGATGCTCAGCTATTAATACGCAAGCCCATAGAAAACTCCGTTTATTCTAACTAGGTGTTATACAAGTACACGTAGGTTCTACTTACGTTCAAACACTGCCACGAAGCAATACAATACGTATAGGTCTAATTGTTTTTTAAACTTTACACATCATCAACATACTCCAGAAGAAACCAGGCAGCACTGCACCGAGTGTATCGATCCCATTATCAGCAACACCAAGAGATATCACAACAGAAAGTGATTTATAACGGTACTACGATAAGCACATAACTATAATGTTTGTGTGTGTTTATAAAGTGCAACACTAAATATTGTAAATACACGTGTTCGGTGCAACGCGCCGAAACCAACTGGGACGGGTGACGATCTATTATACCGGTGCGCGTGCACAGGCTCTCGGTCCATTTCCCCCACGCAACTCACTCCGTTAGATGTTTGCCGTATCGATAGTGTAGAATGCTATTACTTCACGTACTACACCATACACAACGCTCAACATTCTGTACGGAAAATATGATGGCATGAAAACTGTTTGAAGCTGCTTTTAGGAGACTTCAATGTGGCCTTCACAATAATCTATTTAAAAACTTCTTAAAAGAGTTTTTTTAGAATAAAATCATTGTTTAATAGAGTATCAGTTGTCTCTGCAATTATATCGCGAATATTATCTCTTGCAATAAAGGGATTTCAGACATTCGAGCGTATCTTAGTTGGAAAATAAAGAAAATTGGCCACTTGTTACATTTTATCAGTAATAGGTATCACAAAAGCAATTACGACAGCAAGAACGTGAAGGTAATGGGTACTTGAATTATGAACTAGATAGATAACAATTATGGGTTCGAAGGAATTGATATAGTGCCTATTGATTTCCGGCCAAATACTGGAACGATGAATTCAGTCATAAAGGTGTCATTTTATTGAGAAAATGAGAAAGTAGGAACAAATCGCACATAGGAGTAACTGGCGAGCAAATGATTGCAGTTTACGTGATGTATGTCAGAGTATAAGAAAGTGCAGATGCAGTGTAGATTTCCCGTTACGCGTTCAAGTTTTTCCATGCATTCGTGATGCGTAGAGGAAGAGCAAGCAAGGCCGTTATTCACCGGTGTCTATACAGGCACCGCACTTATTGTCACGTTCTCTGACATTGCATTACATCCCCAAGTTTTCGAGAACTTTCTCATTGCCTTCGTAGACAAAGTCATATATGCCTCAAAGTCGGATATAGTATCCTATGATGAAGCAAGGCAGAGGATGATATTGATTCATATATTTCCACCATATAGGCACAAATGAAGTCTATAAAAGTTAATGTTGAAGGAAACCTTGGCTCGTCTTCGGTGTTTGAATAATAGAATCTGTAAGTTAGCGAGTTTCGTAATCACGCGACGAACTTGGAGCATACAAAATGCTGTGTTGTAATTTTTGACATTTTAGAAAACTTTGTCTAAGTATACATTGTCGACTTAGATGTGACACATCTTGTTGGCGAACATTGCAGGCAGCCTATTACAACGTCTTATTGTAATAAGTTCATCAGTTCAAGAGTGTAAATCCCAGATGGATATTTTGTTCATGCTTTCTAATTCGGTCTGTCTCATTGTAATCTGTTTCGAAACTTGTCTTCAATCTCACTGTGCACTTCGTCATTCTACAAAGGGTTTATATATCTCATTTTGAATGGGCTGCTGTAAGCCTGATTGCCTAATATGTATCCACTTGTAAGCTAAGGTGCCTACGGCATTCAGTGAGACAAGAGGACTCACAGAATCCCGTAGGTGCGTTTTAATATTCTCGGAACTATACTCCTGCTCAGAGCAGGAGTATAGTTCCGAGAGTTCGTGTGTATGTGGTGTGTGTGAGTGTGTGTAGAGTGTAGTAAGTTGGTTAAACTTACTTAATAACACTCATTGTGAGCTAGTTACAGTACTCCCAAATTACCTGAAACAAGATTTAAAAATGTTACAATTTATAGACCAGCATTCAAGAAATGAGAATAGTGGTTGTACACACGTGTTATATAAGTTATAAATAACATCATTATACAACAACAGGAATACATTATTATACAATGGCGGTATCTTAGTCCATATCTTGACTTTAAAGTATCCAAGGTAAGCACATGTGCATAATTAATGCAGCTAAGCAAAGTTGCGTTTTCTTACATACCAAGGTCGTATCACGCAACAATAGGTAGCCAACAATGTAAAAAAAATTAGGCTTGATTAATCCTTCTTTATATGTTTTCGTATCGTAAATAGAATCAGATAAGGCTTCTTTCTGTTACCGTGGCAGACGAGCTTTATGTTGAGCATACGATCAGTGTGAAGCGCGCGACGATGGCAATAACGTCGCTATGAATAGTGGAGGTGACATCCTTCGCCTCTCGCCTATCATACGTTTACAACGACACGTTTCTTGTTAACGTCACTTTGAAATAAATAAAGCTAAGTTCAACTGTAAGGATTCATTGTAATAGCAGTTACACGATAAGAAGTAACGTTTGATAATCAATAGAATGTATAACGTGCTATTGTCATTCACCCTGGATGGACCATGAAGGACTTCTAGACTAGAACCTTCATGCATAAGAACAGAAATAACATCGCAATAATTGCATAATGCTAAAATTCAAACGTGTTTCACTAAGGAGGTCAAGTTCTAGAACCGCTTTGCCTCGTAATTAACGACACAGTCGCTTATTTCTCGTAAATTCATAATTCTATGATAATATACGGTTGGTTAAAACGCTTCCACCGTGCACCGAATTAGTTATCAAGATCGCTTTACAAAATAAACGTTAGCTACATTAGATATTATGATAATGTTTGGGCTTACGTCAATGTTGCGAAATGTCCACTAAAAGTTGAATGTGAATTACGAATGGAGAGCCAAACCTGCGGCTTCGACCTCGCGAATGACTAACGAGTAGATGAGGCGGTAAGGTAACAGAGGTAACGTTTGCCGCCAGCGAATGGAGCAAGGTTAACAGTCAAGTGTACGTTTGAGGGTCACTGGAAATATTACGTATGATACCGAACGTCCACCTCGGTGCTCAGCACTTCATTGTGGCCATTAACATAAGGGCGTCTCTCGCATTAGAGATATGATACGTATCTACATAGTTTAATATGTTTGGTTGCGGTTAGCGCAGGCTGCCTCCCCCGCACATAATACGTCCTCTTCATTACGAATGATAGGCTAATAACACGGTCATTGTCATGACATCAAGTAACTGAGATGAATTGACCGTTCGCTTGCATTATGTCCCTCTTTATGGTAAAACGTGTGGAAATTAATGGAATATTGGTGAATACGGTCAGAAGATGTAGAGAAAGGCCAAAAAGTTCGATTTTGTAAGAATCTAGGCTTGTTTAATTCTTCGGTTTTTTCTTATCGACACTCTAAGAAGAAGAAGACTTCGGGAAACAGTCTATGCCTACTTAGTGACGTAAGTATTACGATCGGGTATCTTATAAATATACAAATTAATCATAACTCGGGAAGAAACAAGTTCTTCGTTTTCTAAGGGAAATATTAATCACAAAAGCGATCCTTGTAGCGTATCTCGTTTCTCTCAAAAACCTTAGTAGCAGTTTATCCGACCTCAGAGGGTGCCGTCGCGCCGACGAAGATATTTTGGCAATTCGATATCTTTAGTCCCAGCGGGTTAAGCAGGGTTTTGATCTTTGGTCTTGGGTTAAAGATTGTTTAATCGTTGGCTTTAATCAACGTAGCTACGCCATTAATGAAATTAAAATTTGAAAGCCTTCTCAAATAAACGCCAGAGGAAAATTCTTTAAATATCTTGTCAAATTCCTTGCTTATTACCGCCATTACCTTTTCTAATGTTTTAACTAATTGATTGTATTTTTAAGGGTGCAAATTTCGTACACGTAGAGCAGTATCTTCCCAGTCGATAGAGTGCTGTCCTTGCGGTGAGGGTGAAGATACAACGGGACTATTTATCACGCGGGAGGATGTCAGATAAGCGACGGGGCTGGGGCGCGGGGGGCGACTGCCAACTATCCACACAGCTGATCGCCTCCATTACACGCCGCAAAACTATGTTTAGTCGTGGGTATTACACAGGACATGATTCATGTTTATTTCATTAGAATGCTTCAGGTGTCGAGTAGAGTATAATATGGTAATTATTTTGAGAGAGCTTGAACCTGATATGACCGAGGACGAAAATGGAGGCGATTTTGTTTTCATAGATTGGTTATGAATAGAGGAGAACTGAATGGCCGATGATGTTCTGGTGGGTCTAAGTGTTGAGTGGAGCTGTCGTGGCACGGCGGCGTCGAAACGCTTCACCGGCCGTCTGTGTACACTTGGGCAGACGCTGCGCGCGCACACCGATCAATACGCCTCGGCTGCGACGAGTTCGCACCACGCGGCCTCTTCTCTAAATTCGTGTGCTTATTTTTTGCTATGCAGCCGAATGGTTTTAATGGAAATTCAACTCGAAATTTAACAGCAACGAAAACAATTATATGCTGACTGGCCAGTGCCGCAGAAAGTTTACATTATTAGTTGGCTAACTTGTTTACACGAAAAGTTTGCGAACATCATGTTCATGTAGTTTGTTGACGAGGTCTCCCATTCGAGGCATGCCTTAGTGAATATAATGTTGTGTGTCTGCTTTTCTGTTCTGTGGCTATGGGTATAGTTTATAGCTTAATGGTTACAGGGTAGTATGAGCCAAATCGATAGTCCTACTTAACTTGTTCGTGTATCCATACCTTGTACGTAACTTATGGACATTCCGCCTTAGTGTTAACTACTTTGCATGTTTGGACTTTCCAACTTAGCAAGGCGGACTTTTTGCGCTTATGGCTTGGGTGCAAGAATAATCTTACATACATTGTTAGATGTTGTACCATTTGACATTATCTTAATTCCAATTAGCTGGACCGGTACCTACTTTCGTATAAGAGCCAAAATTCGAATTAGGTTTCTTTAATTTTTGACATAACAATAGGCATTTTAAGTAATTGAAAACTGAGTTGCGCACATGTTTATACTTAAAGTTGGAGAAAGATAATTATATAACTGACGGACAGTTGTAGGTATCTAGGTACCTACTATGAAAATTTCTTATAAGATGTCTGAGACATCAAAGACCAACGATATGCTTAATCCTAGAACATTGTTACAAGCGCACCATGTCTTAGGAAGTGACAATAGAAGAGTGTAGTGCACGTCACAATGACGGGCTGGGTGGGCGGTGCACGGGTTGATTGAACTCCATTGTCAATCCCCAGGTACCAGCGAATGCCTTCACCTTCACACACAGTTGCTCAATGAAAGGCAAACTTTTATGAAGGGCCGACAATGCACTTTCGGCGACTGAATGGCGGCGAAAATCTACCCGAGAATGCAAATTTTAAAGCATCGTTTCCTGCACCATAATGTAAGAGGGATCTTTAAAGTTCCTTGCAGTTTTGAAAATACGAGAGTTAGTGGGTTTCTTCAAGCTGAATCACGGAGTCGTCTATGTATATTATACGGCCGCAAGCGTATATGCAAGCTTGGGATGAGCAAGACTTGAACAAGTAAGTCGCGCAAAATATGAACGTTTTAGTGAGTTAAAACTGTGTCCAAGTTGGAGAGCACCGTGTGTCTTATTGCCGGTGCACACGTGTTGTCGCAGTTAAATATAACCGGCAGTTCAACGCACGAGGGGGCGCGACGCGTCCGGTTAACCTACAACTACTGCATTCACGGGTGTTATGGGGAATAACTGAATTAGACACCAGTACAAACCATTTCAGCAAAATCTGCACTGTACGCTGTCGTAACTCGAATTTTGAGTTCAGTCGACTTTTATACAGTAGGTACATAATATATATAAAATCAATAAATCATGTATAAAGTGTAAGTGTATGTGTAATGTGTATACATCTAAATATGGCGGCGAGATGCGCAGACGACATTGTTACCATCGCGGGTAGAACCTGGATGAGGTTGGCACAGGAGCGTGGGGATTGGCACATGAAAAGAGAGGCCTATGCTCAGCAGTGGGTGAAATCGGGCTGTGGATGATGATGATATATTTAAAGTTGCTTTTGATGTTTGTCTGTGACCGCGTTATTCTTCTAAGCTACCTACGCAATGGATTTTGATGTGGTTTTCACCATCATTTAGGAGAATTTACTCCGGAAGGTTATGTGTTTAATATATTCATATTAAACTTACATATAATAAATAAATCTCGATGTTTTGTCAAGTAATAAAAACCGTCGCTAGTAAATAATATAATCGAAAGTGACACAAAACATAATTATTTTAAGTATAATCATGTAAGTTAAAATGATATCATTTCATAATATGAGTTAACAACAACTTCCTTGAGAAAAACTTAATGATTGAATCAATCATACAAATACACATTACAAATTCGATTCGATCATTTACTAAGCATATTATTACTAGTGCGCAATCAAAAGCAACAAGTTAGAGAAATATTTTAAATATTCAGTAACTCTTGTCAGTAGACGGTGTAAGTAGGTACAGCTAAATTGAAAAACAAAGTTACGGAGGTAGGTTACTCTGGCAGCTCGTAGGCAAGGTAACAGAATGAAACAATGATATCATTACGTAACTTTTCTGCAACTACAGGGATATATACAGGGTGTAAGGGACAGCCCTCCGCAGACTGATGGGGTGAGTTCAGTATATCATACTAAGATGACCGGTACTTGAAATTATTTCAGGAACGTTATGGGAATCCAATAAACACGATTTGTTTTATTACCTCACACGCAATGTATCGTGACCGTGGCAAAACGCGCGACGCAAACGGCAGCGCAGCGAGCCTTCGGCCGCCGAGCATTTCAAGATCCATTGCAGATTTTTTTATTTTAACTGTTTTATTTACATAAATGGAGTGCTGCGTACAGATAATATAATTTTACATTAAAATAAAGGAACTGAAGAAACGATAAAAAAAATTAAAATTTTCCGGTGGAATATGATTCAAAATAAGGAGCTGAATGCATCCTGTTAGTATGCGGAGGGCTGTCCCTTACGCCCTGTATACAGGGTGTCCGGTAAAGAATGGATAACCTTGAAATCGCATATAACAGACCTTATGGCTGTTCTAAAAAAAATACAAAAAAAAATATATCCCAAGTAATAACTAAGATTTTTTTGAAAAAGAATACAACTTTTTTACATTTTTCATCACCACAACCACAAATGAATGAATTCCATCGGTTATCTGTTGTTATAATATTGTACGTTGACTATGCCGCCGACAGAGAGGCAATAAATAATGTGACTAGAAATTACACAGAATTTTTTTCTAAAAAAAATATATCTTAGGTACTTACTTACTTGGGATATACATTTTTTTTTGTATTTTTGTTAGAACGGCCATAGGGTCAATTATATGCTATCGCAAGGTTATCCATTAATTACCGGACACCCTGTATATCCCTTAGAAACTGCTCGTGTCATGTTATTTCAACACTAAGAATTATGTCTAATTGATAACTGAATCTACCTAATCAAATATATTTTCCTTTTGTTTGTCACAGCGATGGATATTGATACAAGCGTTGTGGGACTGTGGGTTAGTGCAACACCATTAAACTAGGCTAAGCGAGAACAAATGCATCGTCAGTGGTCGTTGCACAATGTCTGTCTAGAACGCGTTGTCCGACTGAATGCTTACTTGTACACAGTTGAGAAAACTGATGCTGCAATGCAACAACAAAGACAGACAGTTTACGGAAGAGTGAGCACTGGCGATGGCAATAATTATAAAACCGGATTCACATTGCATTATATGTCAGATATGGGGCTTGATTAACCTTCCTGTAATCGGATGCTTTGTTTTTTTTTTGTTTTTATAATGTTTTAAAATTGTATTGTATTGTGTGCAGTTACGACAAACATAGTTTTAAGTTACTTGTAATAATAACACACTATGGGCTTACGTAGCCTGCCAATAAAAAACAATTATAAAAAAAATACAAAAGTTAATCTGAACTGAGATTAACTGTGTGTGACATCGGAATGGACGTTAAAATCAAGTGGATACGATTACTACTGACTTTTGGTAATCAAATTCCGCTAATTAAATACGCGTGTGCTGCGAGCCTGCGACCACATTTATAACCTTGTAGAGTCCGCTGCCTAACTATAGTGCAAAAATACATAAACAGCAATAAAAAAAACATAGTAGGAAGGTACATAAAAATACAATATTAGTATGGTTTTTAATTTTATTTCCAAACCTAATCAATAAAAGAACCGAACCGAACTTAAAATATGCTCGTATTTTTAGCATTGGATTGGAACAATTTGGAAGAACCAAACGCTTACCAAAATTTTGCCTCCTTGAAGAATAGAACACCTTCATTGCCTACACCTGCTTAACCTTTCTGAGAATATATCAGAAGGCTTACTTACTATGTCGAACAATCGCTTGACTATGCTTTGTTCACTACGTTTACTAATCGGAAAATTCACAGAATCAGTCGTGCTTACCATCGAGAGGTTTTCCATGCTAACGTTTCTAGAAATAATCTTTCTTTCTAAAAACGTTCCCATAGATAACTATTTTGCTTCTAAAGAATTTTAAAGCTATTAATTTCATTCGAAAAGCGCCGCACTTCGCAGATTTAATTCGAACATGATTTTTCTGTAATTTGAATATTAGAATATATATGTTTATTTAGGTAAGTCACAGTGTAGGCTGCGTGCAAAACGTGGCATGTGAATAACCGCAAATTACTTTTGAGGCTCGCGTCGAAAAATAGACAAAGAGGTTCACACGGCCTTGCCGGCGTGTGCCGCACTGCCAGAAGGCTGACGAACGCGGAAATGCCTAACGAACTGCCGCCTACCAACTTTAAGAATTAAGTGGTTCCATGATGACGCTTATAACGCTTGGCTTCGAGCCTTCAACACTCGACAACCCTAAGTACCTTGAATTTAGCCAGTTTTTTCGCATTACATTCCCTCTAGCTATACCAAATGCACAGTGATTTACAATTTATTAGTTATTTGCGTACATGGAAAATTAATATACACGATAAGAACATGATTGAAACGTACATTATGTATGACGTCAATTTTCTTGAACGATAAGTTTGAAACTTATAACAGGCAAGTTATCGGCGTAACCTCCTAACACTGATGACTTAATTTGTAGTGTTACGATAACAGTCTTTCGTATTTAGACTGCGTATGCGGTTTTAAATTATTTATTTATATATACTTTATTGTACACCAGATTATACATTACTTATAGATAAATTATAAACTACAAAACATACAATGTACCTATAGGTAGTTTATTAAGGGACATTTGGACATTTTAACATTGGGAGGTAAAATTTTCCTCAAGATCCCAATTTACAAACGGTTCGTTATCTAGCTATCCGTGTGCCGTGGTATCGATAAAACAATTGTACAGCAGCCACATCCTTATTACGTGTGGTAATGTTGCGTCCGTGACAGTATTCAATATAATTTTTTGCTAATTACATTTCATCACGTTTCGATGATTCGTTCGTACTTGGTCAGCCATATCAACATTGTTATATTGAAACAATAGTATAATTCTGTTTTCCGGTGACAGAAGCTATAACAAGTAACTTAAAAATATCTACATTAATCGGATTTGTAATAGAATGTTTGTAATGTGTAATTGTGTTTATATCAGAAGAATTAGGGTCTTGTAGGGGAGACTTGTAATCGCAGTATATCAGATTTAGCACAATGACCCATCTTTTCGGAATCGAAAATGAGGTATTATCGTGTCGATAATCTCTTATCAACTAAATAAAGTACAATGACCAGACGGAGTCAGCATTTGCGCCAACAAGACTATTATAATGTAGTACTTAGTAGTTATACGTAATTTAAGCAATATAATAATACACCCTGGTACACTGGTAACTTGATGAATTTAATTGTTGAGCACGCTTTGTAGTATCAGGTTAGAAAGCACTGTAGTCTAGGCTATGTACCTACACCTAATTTTTAGGGTTCCGTACGTCCGAATGGAAAAATGAAACCCCTAAAGGATCACTCGTGTGTAACAGCCATTTTGCTATGAATCTAATGGAAAGATTTAGTTAAAATGTAAATTTCTGTGATACAAACACGGATGTGTAACGTAAGTAAATGAATTTTGAATATGGGGGTCACTTTTGGGGGCAAATAAGAAATAAAAAAAGTTTTGCAAATTGTACCGTGTGACATATCAAATGAAAGGGCTTACTGCGAGGGTCTCAATTGTTTTTTTATAATTTTAAAAATAAATAGTTTTAAAGCTAATTAAAAAATAGATGAAAATTTGCCATTTCTTCCTTATCTTCGAAACCATTGA
The DNA here is from genome assembly GCA_947568875.1 of Fissipunctia ypsillon. Taxonomy (NCBI): domain Eukaryota; kingdom Metazoa; phylum Arthropoda; class Insecta; order Lepidoptera; family Noctuidae; genus Fissipunctia; species Fissipunctia ypsillon. Next base: position 14,349,509 of record OX387660.1, on the reverse strand, counting down.
GTCTAAAATTTACAAAAAAAAAAATCAGTAAATAGTTCTATACCTATATATGTATAAAAAAGCACTATTTTTTGTATTTTTACAGAAGATACAGAAAAAAAAATTTACAAGTCTAAAATTTACAAAAAAAAAATCAGTAAATAGTTCTATACCTATATATGTATAAAAAAGCACTATTTTTTGTATTTTTACAGAAGATACAGAAAAAAAATTTTAAAAAAGCAAATGTAATATAAATATACATATATCAACTTTAAAAGCTTGAGGGACTAATATTGTATCGTAAACCTGTATAAAGGATCATCAGTGCCTCAAGCTTTTAAAATTGATATATCAACATTTATTTTAAATTTTAAAAAGATCTATATTTATATACGTCCCTAGAACTTACCTATCTATGTACGTACACCTAAATTATGATGATGAGTTACCCAAGAGAGGGGTTATTCTGAACCTAGAATATATTATACATATATGACAAATGTCACGTTTTATTTTGTTTCGTTTTAGTTCACTTTTTTTAAATAAAACTTTGTTTTTAATATTTTTTTTTTTACTTTTGGTCCTATAGGTTTATTATTAAAATCTTTTATTTTCAAAACCTAGCAGCATTTTATTTTTTTAGACCATTAACTTTATTACACTATTTACATCAATAATAAGTAATTACTTATTTACATTATTTTCACCATTTACATTATTATTTATATTACTAGTGACGATCATCCGGCTCCATCTTCAGACCCTCGACCTTCCACACATGATAATGTGTAATGGAAAGTAGTCACGATAACAAAAGATTAGCCCAAATTAAGCTGTCCTACCATTTGTCATACTACACAGTTCCTGTGGCCACCTTCTGGCTTCATCATCAGACCATGGACATCATCTACTAATAGAGTATGGTCGATGATGTGAATGACTGAAGGCTGAAGAATTTGCATGGTTCAGACTTTTTCCTTACGGCGTCAATGGATTGAAAGAAGAACGAAGACCGGTTAAAATTACCCCTCTTGAATATTACCAGTTCTGAATACTGGAAGTGGATTTGCGGTTTCAACGCAACGACCACTTATTTTATGCACTCTCCATGTTGGAATACTACAGAGTAAAGTCAACTATATCTGCATGCGGAAAGAAGATTCATGAACGGGACAATAAAGAATGTATAAGGTTGCGTTGTTTTATTACAGAATTCCTGTGGCCATCCTCTGGCTTCATCATCAGACCCTGTACATCATCTACTAACAGAGTACTTGTCAAGACAAATCAAACGAGCCCAAACTAGATGATGTTGCGTTGTTTTATTACAGAGTTCCAGTGGCTACCTTCCGGTTTCATCATCAGACCCTGGACATCATCTACTAATAGACTACTCGTCAAGACAAATCAAACGAGCCCTAACTCGATGGGGTTGCGTTGTTTCGTTATAGGAGTTCCTATGGCCACCTTCCGGCTCCATCATCAGACCCTAGATACCATCTACAATCAGAGTACTCGTCAAGACAAATCAAACGAGCCCAAACTCGATGTTATTGCATTGTTTTAGCACCTACTGAGTTCCTGTGGCCACCTTCCGGCTCCATCATCAGATCAGCTCGATGGTACCAAAATATTGCAATTGTAAAGACTACAGGAAAGCCTATAAGAAGCCTATGGTCTTAAAATCACATTGAAATCTCTCAATATTGTGCGTACTTACATTTTCAGTTGGAATGTATGAAAAAAATATGTTATTCAACTACAATGTTAAGTTTGTTCTCGGGATAAATTCATCACAACTACGGAACCCTACATTATGCGTGGTCATACACGCATTTGGCCAGTTGTTTTAAGCAATATGCATAAGCAAGTTACCTTAGAATGCTTAATTATGATCAAGGGACCATAAATTCAGGAAGGTCAGTAGCTTCCAAATGAAAACAAATATCATCACTTCGGCCACCAATCTGCCCACCGAGCATGGTGATTACGACAACATCCCCCAGGACCGTTAATTTTGACGGTCAGCGGGAGAGCTCCATGTTCACCAGTGGACATTAACGATTTACGATCTGTTATGGGGACGTTGGAACCGATGGTTAGCCCGTGAATTACATTTGGTACAACAATGAAGTGAGGTTAGAAAGGATATTAAAAACAAAGAGTTTCATTGAAGTAACACGCGACATGGAAGTTTATGACAACATAATAGGTATATTATTGAAACAGATGGATCGTATGTTCTACATACGAGTAAATATTTTTCATCAATTTGTCAATAGAACACGTCTGTAGTCGCCTAAAATCGTGTAATTGTTTATGGGCGTTCACACAGAGGAGGCCATTCGAGTGGTTCTCTGGCACTCGCCACACATGTTTACATGCCCACACCGGTACACTGAACTCGGATAAATTGTCGGCGGTTCGTGGAAACGGGACAAGTGCGGACGCCCGGTCCTTTCGTCCGCGCCTGCTGTTTGTGACTGTACTCAAACCTCGCATACCAATACCGAAACCAGTTAATTGACTACAGCGACGGTTGATGCTAATTGCACGCAAATGACAGAAAAAAAAACCGTTCCCCTCAGTACGAGACTTGCTAAACACTTTAAAATATTAATAATTAATCCGCTTTCGTGCACGCACTTTTCTTTTTCAAAGCAAAAGCTTGGTATAAATATAAAGGCATCAAGATTACTTACGTAATATTAAATTTTCCGAGCGATTACCCAGTCAAAAAGTAAATTATTTCACTACAGCGGGTTTGTTGGTGGCGCGCGGCCGAAGTTGCGTGATACTCCGTCTTTACGAACTGTTCCATGGCGAATTACTAAAGATCAGCTAAACTTGATAGACCTATATACATTTATCGATTGTAAACCTGTACATTAAAACTGTTTAACATAATTTATTTTTGTTTTCTCCAATGAAATACGACAAGGTCGTCGTTGTATTTCAGAATTTACACTGAAAAAAGCTCTTTAGCAGGAAGCTTTATTTCTTTATTCCAGTTCCTATGTGTAAATAAAAACCTTTTGCTAAAGAATTCGTAACATGCATTCACGCAGGAAGTATATGTAAGTACTTACATATTGTCGTTATTAACCACGAAGTGTATTGACTTTCACATACATCATGTGTGTACAATGCGTACGTACATGACGAAGATAAGACAGGATACAACAATAATATGTTTGAGATTGTAAGGGTAAGCAATAAAGTCACTCTGGCAGCTAGATCTATCAATAGTAGAGACTCTGTCAAGTAAATGCCATATTTTCCCCGAGATTGCGAGCTCCGAGTACGCTCGAGACGCGACAACTCCTGGGGGAGAGGAGATAGATTGCAATTGTACAGCGAACTACAGAGAGGTTAAAGCCACATGTATTTATCTTCAAAGAGTAAGTATACAGCATGACATTTTATCGGAGCTTGGCCGTCTAGGCATAAAATGACATGTGAACTACGCTCGGCTGTCCGCAGTATCATAACATTTTGCCACCAACATGGGTGTCTCCGATTTCGTCGTGAGGCCGTGAGCGTCAAACGACGCGGGTGGTACGCTTGGCTGAATATAAACGTTCCATAAACGTAACGTGGCTACTATAATTCACTGTAAGTCTGTGAACATGTGAATAACTGAGCAACTACATTATATTCATGGGATAGTTTGTTGTCAGTGAATATTTGTTGCTCGCTGTGTGGCTTTCGGAAGAGAATTGCCTACAACGTTTTCGACCAGTTTACTTTTACGTCACCCTTTGTGCAAAAAACACAATGCGATTTCAAACTCGTTTGTCAATATTCCATTGCTTGCAACTTGCAATCCTTCTTTGGAGAGGTCTAGGTCTATAATGGTCTAAAGCTCATGTTTAGCAGTTCTTACTTCGCGGGTATGATGATTAGTCACAGAGTTTTGTTGTTCTCTAATACTTCGTTTCCACAAAAAGCTAAATTGTTTGCAATGTTTGTGTTACACCAAAATGTTTTATGAGTGATATGGCGGTTGCGTGTTCTGGCTCCACTAGTCATATCAATTTAATCGCAAAACAGATAGCCGTTAAAAGCTGATCCATAGTTGGCTCTGTTTTATTGTTGATCTAGCTTGACTGTTAATGACATCAGACATGTTATTGTTATTATATTGATCGTCCAACATAAATGTTTGTTAATGATATAACGATGAAATTGTCAACACTCGTTTCGTCTGAATGCCTTTTCAACGCTGTGGCATCCGGAGCAAGAAAATACTAACAGTAATAAATGCCAGAGCGTAATGTATGTATTAGATGTGTATGTTTATCAGTGCAGAATGCTATTTATAAAATAATGAAGACAATCGGCTAGCAATCATTTCATATTGAGTTATATCATGATTTAAACTGAACAAAGAATAAAGGTATATAGCTGTGCATAATTATTTTTATATGCTCGTAGTCAATGGGTCCCCTTTTTACCTATACTAAGGGGACACCCCAGTTCAGCTGTCGACGTTTAGGGACTGTTCCCGATTATTGTGATGTTAATCAATAATCCAAAAGTTCAAAATATAGCATATACACAACCCAAAGTCATTCCTAAACTAGTAGGATATTAATTTCCTAATGGTGATTCTATTAAATATGACGTTACGAAAAGTAAACCTATTCTATTGCGTACCCAATGTTTATACCATTTAAAAGTTTATAAGGAAATCCTAGATAATGTTTGATTTAGAATTGTAATTAAGGCCCCTCGTTTAGCATTTGACGTAAACACACGGAACTAATTATTGAGGATGGTTAATAAACCTAATTTGCGTACCTCGTTTTTGTATTATGATGAGCTTGACGTGGACTGATAAAATTATATTTACATAATTATGGGTGAGTTGATGAATAATAAGTGGTTGTGATAAGATAATATTTTGATAGTGATGTAAATGTTACCTAGTTAGGTCAAGAGCAGCTGGCATTCCAGCCGGCGCGAACCACCAGGGCGGCAGCGGCGTGCACATCCGCTGCAGGCGCGGCGGGACCCTCACGCGACCATGCACCACACTCCACACCGCTCACAGTCCACCAACAACGCACCAGTTTCACATTCACCACACAGTAAAATAAAAACTAAACGCGCCAATGTCAACGCAGTGTCATGGTTCAGCGCGCCTTAATTGACCTGAATACAGACAACGGTGACGCAAAACAGTTTGCTAACTTAGGATTACGACCGACAGCCTCGATGATCTTTGAGTTTTCCGGATAGTAAAATAGAGAAAAAAATTAATTATACCCTGTATAGTTCAATTAAACAATCCAGGAAATACGCAATGAAGGAAACGAGACGACTGTGTCGCAACTTCTACTACGAGAAATTGTATGCTATGAATTGTGGCAGCGGCAGCGCTAGACACGCCATCCAGAGAGCAAAGTAATAAAAATATTAAAGCTATAAAAGGGCAGAATCGAGAGCGACCGGATTTTTCAACAAACTTTAGGGGAGTCAATAATTAGAGGGAGCGATTGGCTGAGTGATATGAATAAGGGTTGTTATGGCTGCAACGCTAGGGTCGATAAACTTTTTGTTTAGGATGATTTTTTTTTATAAATGAAAGTAGGAATGTGCCTACTAATTGAATTCTTAGCTTAAGGAGTTAATAGCAGCTTAGCTGGTGTTACGTTTTAGGCTCAAAGGAAAGTGAACATGTAATAGTTTATATCGCGGAAGACGTCGATGTGCGTTCGCGTGGTAGCGCGAGGCGATCGGTCTGTGTGTCGCTCGGTGTGGCACTGAACGTCTGCCGCCGGCCGCCACTGGCTCCGCGTACAGACTAGAGTGCCGCGGCGTCGGTCGCCCGCCCCCGCGCTACTCAAAGTGTTCTGTTCTTGAGCCGCCCTATGATAGCGCAGTTTGCCCTGCTGTCGCGTCGCTCCCTCAACTTAGGAGACGTGACGCTAAACTCATCGTTACTTTATGCCGAAGTTTTTGGAAGTAATTTGGATTTTTGTAGGTGACTACCTAATTCTTAGCGGTTTTTAGTTTACGGTCGATCACGAAATTGGATATGATGAAAATTGAATATCCAACTAAGCGTTAGTAGAGCTATTAAATGATACTGTGGCCCGTGGTCAAGTCTAAAAGTCAAGTTTATTTCCGTTATAATGTTGGTGCTACTGGAGTATTCGGCACCTAATTTAGAGAACCTGCTTTTCTTTTTCGTTTAAGGATTAACCATGTCGACAAGACGCATCCTTTCCTAATTTTATACTGAAACTTCTGGGAGAAAGCGGGTACAGCTTCTTATACAAAACCATGCCCAAGATACGAGTGAATTGGAGCTCCGATCTACCATTTATTTAGGGAAATTAAAGTTGGAATCATTTTCATAATTAGTTCTTCGTTTATAAATTGAAGGTAACATCAATTACTCATTAGTATTTAATGAATTGCAATATTTTAATATCTTCAATCGTCAATTGCAATAATTTTTCGATTAACATAACATCACGCGTTGTTTCCCCGAAGGGTTAAGCAGAGGTGTACCTATAGTACACTCACATTTCGCCAGTTGTCTTAAAGTCCTAAGTAATAGGGAGCGAGCCTATTGCCATAATAGAGGCATGAGGAACAGGGTGTAAAGTTCACTCATCCTCCATAGAAAAGGGAGGATCCTCCGACCAGACGGGTATTGGGTCTGGTGGGCTACTGCCCAACGGTTGATGTCGGGATGTTGTATACTTAGTCTGGCCATAAATACTGTTACAATTAAAAATAAATAAAATATTATATTTGAATTTGGAATCTGTTATTTTTATATGATTGTTCATTGAATTTTGTCATTTTGGCGCCAATACATTGTACAATATTTTGCGATATTAAAATGGAGTGGGGTGATAAAGGGAACCGAATCGCTGTGATTGCATTACACAAAGTAGGTATGGAGCCAAATGCAATTTTTAAAACTCTCCATACGCTTGGTATTAGTAAAATGTTTGTGTACCGGACTATTAATAGGTACAATGAGACCTTCTCTGTTTGTGACAAAAAAAGATCTGGCCGTCCACGTAGTGTTCGTACGAAAAAGGTGGTCAAAGCAGTAAGGGAAAGAATTCGAAGAAATCCTGTCCGAAAGCAAAAGATTTTATCTAGGGAGATGAAGATAGCACCTAGAACCATGTCGCCTATTTTAAAAGATGACTTAGGACTTGCAGCTTATAAGAGACGTACTGGTCATTTCTTAACTGATAATTTAAAAAAAGAATAGGGTGGTAAAATCGAAACAACGACTGAAGCGGTACGCAAAGGGAGGTCACAGAAAAATTTTGTTTACGGATATGAAATTTTTTACTAATGAGCAACATTTTAACAAACAAAATGACCGTATTTATGCTCAAAGCTCTAAGGAAGCTTCCCAATTAGTCGATAGAGGGCAACGTGGGCACTATCCGACTTCAGTGATGGTTTGGTGGGGTATTAGCTATGAAGGAGTGACTGAGCTATACTTTTGTGAAAAAGTTATCAAAACATCGGCACAAGTGTATCAAGATACCATTCTTGAGAAGGTAGTGAAGCCCCTTAACCACGTTCAATAACCAAGTATGGTCCTTCCAGCAAGACTCGGCGCCGGGTCATAAAGCTCGGTCTACGCAGTCTTGGTTGGAAACGAACGTTTCGGACTTCATCAGAGCTGAAGACTGGCCGTCGTCTAGTCCCGATCTTAATCCGCTGGATTATGATTTATGGTCAGTTTTAGAGAGTACGGCTTGCTCTAAACGCTATGATAATTTGGAGTCCCTAAAACTATCCGTACGATTGGCAGTGAAGAATTTTCCCATGGAAAGAGTGCGTGCTTCTATTGATAACTGGCCTCAACGTTTAAAGGACTGTATTGCAGTCAATGGAGACCACTTCGAATATGCTTTTTATATTTTAAATTGTTTTATATTTATGTATTAAACTAACACACTGTAAAAGTAATAAATGTTATTTGCAATAGAAATTTTTTTTCTTTGTTTCAGTATTTATGGCAAGACTAGGTATATGCTAGTCGCGCGGTAAACTCTGATTGCGCGATGCAGGATTTTGTGTGACGTCAGTGTGACGCGTTCCATTGTGGCGATGAAGATATGCCGCCACATCACTCCCCACCGGAGACCGGAGGTCGATAGTGGGCAGAGTCGTGTATCTTGCGATGCTTGTCAGGGCCAGCTGAGGTTCCAGTGAGTCGGAACCGGGTGCCGCATAGTTCACGGTGAGTTGGAACTGTCTGCGGAGATGCCCCCAGTTATTCGGGGTGGCGCTGCATTATGCTCCAGTGCGTCGGATGTGGTACAGCGCCGGGTTGAGGCTGACTGCTGGCGTCGACCAAGAGAGGTTTGAAGGGCTCTGCTTGTTTGACCGTCCGAGAGTGCAGTGTGCTGTGCCAAGGTTGCTGATGAGGCTAAGGGTGATGACCAGGTATGCGCGGTCACTGCATACTGATGGTCAGGATACCCGTTGAAGCCGTGGGTGCTGGCTGGCCGTGTGACTCGCTGCTCGAAAGCTCGAGGAAGTGATGCTGATGACGTCACGCTGTAGTAGTTGCACGAAGGCTGCGCTGACGTTCATGTTCGGGGTCACCAGTATAGAGGCATGAAAAACAGGGTGTAAAGTTCACTCATCCTCCGTAGAAAAGGGAGGATCCTCCGACCAGACGGGTGATGTGTCTGGTGGGCTACTGCCCAACGGTTGATGTCGGGATGTTGTATATATGCTAGTCGCGCGGTAAACTCTGATTGCGCAATGCAGGATTTTGCGTGATGTCAATGTGACGCGTTCCATTGTGGCGATGTAGATATGCCGCCACACCATCAACTGGGCACAAATCCAGACCGGAGTCTCGGTCGGTCGGGCAGTGTTATTGGGTTTTCCTATCTGGAATTTCGCAGTAGCAGCCCGGCTGCTACTGCGAAATTCCAGATAGGAAAACCCAAACCCAAGACCTAGGAATCGAACCCAGGACCTCAGGCTCAGCAGTAGCGCTTGCGACCACTAGACCAACGAGGTAGACATTTTTTCAATTAATTCTGGTTGAATGCAACAGTGAAAATCTGTGCTATAAAGACCTAATAGGTAAGATCTATGATTTGGGTCCTACAAAGAAAATTCGTCGTCACCTGAAAGATGAGCAGGGGTTCGAAACATGAGATTTGTTAAACGAATCCCAATTTACCACCCCTGGGCACGTACTGACGACATTGGCTATAAACCATTCCGATATCGGACGTCGAGGTACTGAGCCGTTCAGAGAAATAATATAGTGGCTCCCGAGCGTCAAAGAAAACCCTGTAGTATTTGTATGTAATGCGTTTGCAGAAAGAATTTCACGGATTGAATTAGCCTAGCCTAATACTCATATAGTTTATTTGGTACAGGAATCATTATTTGGTCCTTTGACACTAAACAGGTTTGGTATATTAAAAAAAAAACTGTATTGTTCAAGAGAGCATTACAGAATTGAACTAGCACTAGCCTCCACACTAAGATTCCCAGTGTCGTGGAGACTAGTCTCCTTCTTACAAGATTATTAGGTACATGAATTGTATCAATGTCATTTATAATTTGCATATATTTAGAGAAGCCAGGTTAGATAGATTGAAATCATAGACGATTTTATTCACGAAGCTAGGAAGTCGATTCTAATATTAGTTTTCAGTTTTTTAGGTTGAAAATCAGGATCAAAGACCATGTCTGCTTTGCGTGTTGTCTAGCTGAATAGACAATAACATGACAACAATAATACATACCCTATGGTTACGACACGCAAGTTACATTTATACAAATCGACGGAGACGTCATTTGTCATATTATCGTTTCGGTACTTTAGACGCTACAAGGGAAAATTCATGCATAATGTTTGTTAATATCATGTTCATAGGAATCATTAAAATAGTCCTCCCCTACTGGTATCCTGGTAGTCTAATAAAGCTTTTTCTAAGTAACTATTTGCCCGGAAAGTCATTAAAATCAATTGGTATGTGAATGAAGAGTATCGAACACCAAATCTAACGTAATTACTGTATATTTATTCCATGCTCCTGTAATAAATAGCGCACTATCAATGTTTATAAAACTATGTTAATGTAGAAATATAAATTTTGGTCCTAAAATTACGGTAATGTTTTAGCCACACGCGCTCGATCATGATTTAATGTTAATGACGATACCAAAAGGTACTTAAATACAATGTAGTTTCAAGGGCCGCGGCAAAGCTAATCAATACAGATGTTTATTATTCCTCAATTGAATGAGACAAAACTATTTAATTTAATAGTGATAAAAGGTTCACTTAAAGGTCTATTATTATGTACATTGTAAGTTTGTAATCATTGATGCCCGTTGCAATCGTAATCAGTGCTAATTAAATATTATTTATTAGATACTGGGAACCGCCCTGAGTAAGTCAAGGATTGTGATGATAAGATGCTAAACTTATCGTGCATCACGTTAAACATCGTCGAGCTGATAATGATAGCAAACTATCCTGGGAAACAAATTAATGGATTGCGATCGAGATAGTTCTAGTTTTTTATCGGTACCATTATTTACTCTGTCACTTAGGTACAATCTAGAAAAACAGTTTGAATCCAACCAACGTTAATAAAATTATAGGTTCTTTCGGTTTTATGACATGCATTGGGATTTTCTCAATCAAAAACCCGTTTACAGGTTATTATTTCCAATAGGCTCGGATGTCGGAGCACAAGATAATGTTTCAGGAATGTGTCAATATTGAGAAATGGATTGTTCTGGTGCTTATAGACGATTTTTTTTTTTTTTTTTTTTTGTGGATGGGAAATCATCAAATGACTTCTCCCGCTCTGGGCGGAGCGGGAGGGCGTGTCAGACTTTTACTGACTAAAACCCACCCGTGTTCTTTCTGTTGCCTGTGCCGGGGCCACGGTAACTCTTTCGAACATCCCGCAACCCTAGCTGGCATCGGCCCTAGCGGTCCCCGTCAATAGTGCTGACATCTCTTTGAGGCGCGCGTGGAACACGACGCGCCGTCGACTCGGGCCTGGTCCTTACCGGACGGCGAGCTACCCATTGCTCGCCGTCCGCAAGCCCGCGCCTACGGTGGCCGGGAATCGGCTGCCGATTCCCGACGCCCAGGGCGTCTCCTGCGGCGACTAGGGGCGTGAGGGTGCAAAGCTTGCCTCTCCCTCACGCGTCCCGCCTCCTCCTTCACGAGCATTACTGCTTCGCAGAAGGAGGTAATGGCTTCCCATGCACTCTCGCTCCGTACCATGGCCTGGACCAGGGCCGGACGCGAGAGATCGCCGCCGCCGATCGCTTCCGCGAGGACACGGCGGTGCTCCGCCCAAGCCGGGCAGACTTCCACCGTATGCTCCACCGTGTCCTCCGGGCGATCCACACAGTGGTGACACCCGGGCGTTTCCTCCCGCCTTATCCGGAACAGGTACCTCCCGAAGCACCCGTGTCCGGTGAGGACCTGCGTCAGGCGGAAGGTGAGGACGCCGTGGCGCCTCTCCAGCCACTCCTCAAAGAGGGGACTTATCGCCGCAATTGTGGCGTGCCCAGCGCTGGGTTGCGACAATCGCACTCTCCATGCCGCCATGAGATCCTGCCGGAGCTCTGTCCGCCGTGCCGCGATTTCTCGCGGCAACGGAGTTACGCCCCGGCGTCCTGCCTCCTCGCGCCACTCCCAGATGTGCGCGAGGACTTTTGCCTCCAGATCCCATGGCGGTAATCCGGCAAGGAGGTTCGCCGCCTCCCCGGAGACCGTGCGGTATCCCCGGGCTAACCGGATGGCCATGACCCTCTGGGACGCGTTCAACCGACGGACCGGTCGCCGCCTCACGGAACGCGCCCACACCGGAGCTCCGTAAAGGGCCATGGACCGCACGACCCCCGCGTAGAGCCTCCGGCAGGAGGCGTTTGGACCCCCCAGATTGGGCAGGAGCCGCCCCAAGGCAGCCCCGGCCCGCTCCAGTCTGGGAGCCAAACGTCGGAAATGCTCCACGAAATTCCACCGGCTGTCGAGGACGAGTCCCAGGTACTTCATCGTCGACTCGACACCGATGAGAACCCCTCCTACCGTTATTTGGGAACCCGATGGTGGTGCGTTCCGAGGACCATGAAAACACATGGCCTCGGACTTGTGCAAGGCCACCTCGAGTCCCAATTGCCGGATCCTCTCTACGATTGTCGCAACCCCGCGTGCCGCTAATTCGGCCGCCGCCTGGTGCGACCTCCCCTGCGCCAGGACCAGCGTGTCGTCAGCGTAGCAAACTACGCTGACGCCACCAGGGAGGTCGGCGCGCAGCACCCAGTCGTACCCGATGTCCCACAGATGCGGTCCCAGAACCGATCCCTGCGGGACACCGCACGACATCTCTCGCCGGTTCCACTCTCCCCGGTGACCGGGGTAGATGACGGCCCTGTCCGTCAGATAGGCCTCGACCACGCGACAGAGGTAGGTCGGCACTCGGTGATACCGGAGTGCCTCCCTGATGCAACTCCAGGGCAGGGTGTTGAAGGCATTGGCGATGTCTAGAGACACCGCCAAGACGACCCCACCCCGGGCCACAGCATCCCCCGTCGTGAGGGCTCGTACGCGCATGATGGCGTCCACCGTAGAGCGCCCCTTGCGGAAACCAAACTGGCTCTCCGCCAAATCCGGCCCCACCCTCACCAGCCGCCCGACAAGGCGGTCTGCAATGACTCTTTCAAAGAGCTTGCCCACCTCGTCGAGCAGCACGATGGGCCGGTAAGCGGACGGCGAGTCCGCAGGGCGCCCCGGTTTCTTAATGAGGACCAGTTTCCCTGTCCTCCATTGAAGCGGGAACTGGCCCCTCTCCAAGCATGCGCTTAGGAGCCCCCTTAGTCGAGGCCCGAGAGCCTCCAAGGCCAGGACCCAGGCTTTTCCAGGTAAGCCGTCGGGTCCTGGGGCGGTATTCTTGGCATTCAGCCTGCGCACCGCCACTCTCAGCTCTACCTCGGTCACCTCCGGAGCATCGTCGTCATCGTCGGCTGCGTGGTCCGCATCCGACACCGCAGGAGGCGGAGCCATGGGCGGGGGAGTATGTTCCCCTCGCGAAGGGAACAGAGCGCTCACCACGTCCTCCACGAGCTGGGGCCGGAGACTCTGCGTCAGCGGGGGAGCCCATGGGCGGAGCTTGTTCCGCACCATTTTATAGGGGCGTCCCCACGGGTCCCTGTTCAGAGTCTCCAGCGACTCCTCACGGGCCAGTCCCTTGGCCCGCAGGATCTCCGCTCGGAGGGCGGTCTTCGCCGCTCTGTACCCCTCGTACAGCTCCGCCTGAATGGCTTCCGTATCCGGAGGGCGGATACGGAGCCTGCGGTGCCTGGTGTACCGGCGTCGCGCAGCAACGCACGTGTCGCGCAGAGACGTCAACTCCGGCGACCACCAGCACACCTGGCGCCGGGCGCGTCCGGGCCGGACCCGGGGCATTGCCACGTCGCATACTTCGGACATGGCCTCCCGGAACCACCCCGCCTCGTCATTGATGTCAGCAGGCCTGTCCAGTGGTGACACCCAGGCCTGCACGATCGAGGCTTCCAGGAGGAGCTCCCGGTCCAGCTGCTTCAACGCCCACCGCGGACCACTCGGGGCCTGTCGGACCGGCGCGCTCGAGGTCTGGGCGGAGACGTCAAACCGGATGTACCGGTGATCGGAGTAGGTCTCCACCCCCTCCATGACGCGCCAGTCGAGGACACGCGGCGACAGAGCGGGGCTGGCGAACGAAATGTCCACCACTGACTCACCCCGCATCCGCACACACGTGGGGACAGAACCCCGGTTTAGGACGACCAGGCCCGTCTCCAGAGCCCAGTCCTCCACCATCCTGCCCCGTGTGTCCGTATGCCGGGAACCCCAAGCCACATTCTTGGCATTGAAGTCCCCGAGGACGAGTACAGGGAGGGAACGGAATCCGACGACGACGACTCTCAACTCCGCAAGGGAGTTGTGGAACTCGGCGAGAGTTCGGTTCGGGGAGAAGTATACCCCTACCACGACAATCTCCCCGAACCGTGCTGCCACGCAACCCCGTCCCCTCTTGACCGCCTCGAGGGACGGGGTACCGGCGGCGGCCGATGAAATTAGAGTCACTGAGCCGCTCAGGTCCTCCACCCAGTCATCCCTGGGCGGGACAAAGTACGGCTCAGCGACCACGGCGATGTTAATCGACCACTGCGCCATGCTCTGGAGCAACAGATCCTGAGCGGAGGCGCAGTGGTTGATGTTCGCCTGGAGGAGGCGTAATGGGGCCATTATTGGCACTCCATATCAGCCCCCTCCCGAACCCCCTGTGAGGGCCCTGCCGCGGTGGTTGCGGCGACGGCGACAGTGGAAGCGGCAGCGGCGGAGGCGGCAGCGGCGACGGCGGCAGTGGTGGCGGCTTCGGCGGTGACGCTGGTGGCAGAGGGCTTGCTGCCCCTGGGTTTGGCGGGTGGAGCGCAGGCCTTGCTCCCAGCCCGGTGATTGGCCGGCTTGCCAGCTGCCGCACACGCGAAGCAGTGCGGCGCGGCTTTACACGAGCCGGCCTTGTGACCGGGCTGACCACAGCAGAAGCAATGGCCGCTACGGTCCACCTCCGAGGTGCATTTAGCTCCCACGTGGTTGCCCACGTGACAGCGGAAGCACCTCAGAGGTCTGGGTTCCAGCAGTTTCACCTGCGTGGAAACCCAGCCCACCTTGAGCCTTTGGCCCTCCCCAGTTATTTTTCGGGCCACCGCCACGGGGCAGCTCACTGTAACAGTTCGCATCCCCGTGAAGTCAGGACGGATGGTGCCTACCCTAACCTGCTCGGCTGAGCACCCTCCAGTCCTAACAACGGCGGCCACCACCTCTCCCTCCGTCGCTGAGTCGTCCAAACCCAGTATGCGCATGTTCGCGCACTTGGTGGGTCTGGACACTCGGGCCTCGTCCGCATTTAGGGACGCCCTAAGCCTCTCGGCCAGAGCGTCAGCGGTCGGGCCGCTGGCCGCACCGGGAACCTCCAGCATCCGGGCCCCAGTCGCAGTGACCCTTATTCGGATGCCATCGGCAACGCCGAGCTCCTCGAGGTTCACCGCCTCCCTCGCCTTGGCAAGCACGTCGCGGTAGGACACGCCCTTCTTCTCCGCTTCCGGCTGTAGTGTGATCACTACAGCTGCGGACCTCGGGGCACGGAGCCTAGCCGCGACGATTCGCTCCTTGCGCCGCTGCCGCCTCTCCTTCTTTTTGGCCGCCCTTGCTGCCTTACCCGCCTTCCTCTTCTCCCCGGCTACTTGCCATTCGGCGTCAGCCGGAGGAGATTTAGGAGGCGGGGGCGGCCGTTTCGCCGCCGGGGCTGGGGCCCTCGCGGGTTCCTGCACGGCCCCGCCTTTCGCCTGCCCCGTTGATGCAGGCTTGACCGTGGCAGCCGCGGCGGCGGCATACGATGCCGCCTTCCGCTGGCCCGAGGCCGGCTGGCTCGCCGCTAGCGGGGGCCGCAGGACTATGGCCTCCAGGGCGGAAAACCGGCTTCGGAAGGCAGCCAGCTCCTGCCGGACCAGGGCCAGAACCCGGTCCTCAGCAGGCACGGGCCCGACCTGCCCATGCCGCGCCTCCCCCTGTGGCACCTCCCGGGGGCCAGCTCCTCGGAGCCTGGCCAGGTCCGCTCGGAGCTCCTCATTCTCCTTTCGGAGAAGCTCCATGGCGGCTGTCAAGCGAGCGACCTCCGCCCGCATCCCTGTCATTCCGTCCGACGGGGGCCTGAGGTGACTGGCCTCCGCTGCCGCCATAATGGAGGCCCTGGCTGCCGATATGGCCTTGTCTTTAGAGGACTGAGTCCTCTTCAAGGCCACACTCTTGATCGCGGCTGCCACGACCTCTGCGAACCTGATCGTTTGCTCCGAATTGGAGCCGCCAGCGGCGTCCGGCTCACCACCTGCTGACTCCGACCCAGCCGAGACTGACCCCAACTGCGACTCTGGCTCGGCCGGGCTGGCTGGGCTCGGCTTGCTGGCTTCTTTGGTGAGCCCTCTGCCCACACCCCTTTCATGGGCCCCACCCCGCCGGCTGATCTTTTTACGGGCCGAGCTCACCCATCCGTCCGAGGAAGACTCCTGGCCATCCCCCGGTTTGGGGCGCTTTTTCAAGAACTCTAGGTTCCTCTTAGCCGCCCCAACCACTTCGCGCTCTTGGCTCTTATATGAGCCCTTCGCGCCAGATACGGCGTCGGACTCCGACCCCGCATCACTTCCCTCCTCTTCTCTACGGTTTTTGTTTTTAGTTATTGGATCCATGTTTGTTCCCACGAGTTGCTTATAGACGATGAGCAAGCAATCTGCCACTTGTAAGGCATCATTTTGCATACATCTTCTAAATTCTCCATTCTACATGACGTAAATGTTTGTTTTCCTCTAGAAAATATATCTTCAAGCGCAAGTAACAGTCAAAGTTCTTCAAAAGATTATTTAAGACTGCTATTGGTTTCATCCAGTCTATCAACACCCTAATTGCGTAACACAATATCAACAACAATCTGAATGGTTTTGAAATAAATTCATATGTTCGAAAAATTTGTCTGCTCAACAACGTAAATAACGTAATGAACGTTATTGAACTGTCAATATGAAACAGATTCCTACAGTGTATTATGCAATTGCCCCGCAGAGTAGGTAATCTGACTAACAGTCAAATTTTATTGTAACATCATCAAGTTCTGGTTAATCTGGCAAGATAGCTACACAAACATGCTTAAAATAACAAAAGCAAATATCAATAAATAAATAGATCTGCGATATATCAGCTATGTCGTTGAGAAAGAATACTATTTGAGGAGTCAATACTAAAATGAGGTATTTATTTTTAAATGTGTTACAAATGGGATTGAGGACTTTACCAAGATTAGTGATGTTTTCCTCAAGCGTTTTAGGTGATGCAAGCGAATAGAGGAAAAAGTTGCCTCAGAACAATTTGTTGTACTTAATTTTACGCATACGGTATATGTGGAAAGCTGAATTTCTGGCGCGCTACAATTCTAATGATAGGCAGTTGTACCCAATATGTCGATAAGTTTTTTCTAAAAAGATGGTGGTGATGGTGAAAGTGGTATCTTGAATGTGATGCGTTATGAGCAGTGGCGGATCCAGGATTTTGGTTTGGGAGGGGCTTGACCTAGCTGAGGGTAGGCTTTATCAAGGTAAACGCTTAGCTGGCAGCGCCAGGTCGCTAATGTTAGTCAAAGGGTCAACGGTACTCTACGATCTCTGTATCGTCTGAGAAACTTTTTGCCCGCTAAGACGAAAACTATGCTTGTGCAGACTTTGATTTTCCCTATCATTGACTATGGTGACGTGTGCTACTTTGACTTGAATGCGGTGTTGCTGGATAAGCTTGACAGACTGCTTAACAATTGTATCCGGTTCATATTCAACCTCAGAAAATATGACCATGTGTCGAGCTACAGGTCTGAGCTCAAATGGATGCCCATTCGCCAGAGAAGAAATTTGCGTGCTTTGACCACGCTTTTCTCCCTTCTTAACTCTCCCACTCCTCCTTCTTATCTAGTGTCTCACTTCCAATATCTATGTTCTTCACACGCTAAGAATCTTCGTTCTTCTAACAATCTTCTCCTACTCTGTCCTTCTCATACTTCTGACTTTGTTCATTCTTCCTTTCATTTTCAGTCCATTCTTCTTTGGAATGCGCTACCTCTTGACATCAGGATGGCCACCAGTCGGTATGCATTTAAGCGGAGATTGCGGAGTTATTTTCAAAATAAATAGCGTAGAGTCATCTCAAAACCTCTCTCTCTTGAATTTATATATAATATATGTATATAATATAGGTATATATTATAGTAAATATGTATGTATGTGTATTATAAGTTTATGACTTATTTATGTACAAATTGTTCCATTTCTAACAGAGCACCTGCCATCTAATCTCTTCACCACCCTTGGTTGACTGGTAGAGAATGCCTAAGGCATTAAGTCCGCCTTTGTACTTTTTTAAGTGTGAAAAGTTTAAATAAATAAATAAATAAATAAACACTAAAAAAGCCCACAAAATTTTATTTTGTGTCTCCTCGGATAATTTTTTGCAAATTCATCAATAACTTCGACAGGTTGTAGGCTTCCAGATATTTCTCGCCCGAGGCTAGTTTGAGGATGGATCGAGATTAGGTTAGATTATATTTTGACCCCTCACACAGAAATTGGAGTTACTTGGTTGGCTTATTCACTCAAGGATTAAAACCTAGTCTGCAAGAGCGAATGAAGCAAGCTCAAAAATTTTTGCGCCTGCCTCGGATAGGTTTTCTTTTGGCCATTCATACAGAAATAGGAGTGAGGGGCACGAAGCACCTAATTCATCCCAGCCTGTCTTTATCGGTCGTTTTTTTCGTTATAGCGAAAAGAAGCTGCGCTCCGCACTACAAGTGGATTCTGGTGTTGTAGCGAGAATTAGTAAAATATTATTTATATTTGGAAAAAAGTAATTTGAATTTCAGTTCTCTCGATAACGAAAGAGGAAGTTTAATTTGAAATTTGTCAGGGTTGGGTTCGGATGCTTTGGGGAGGGGGGGTTGAGACCCTTAGCCCCCCCCCCCCCCCGATCCGCTACTGGTTGTAATAAAAAATAAAAAAATTGCTTTATTTTCAGGCAACTAAGGCCCATAGATCAAATACACAAAATAGCCTTAGAAATAAATAAACTAATACATAATAAAAAAAATAAAATAAAAGATAGTTAAAGTCTGTGTTGATTGTTTCTTCCGACACTCAAAGCTATTCAATTCAGCGCTGGCTGGAGCTGAGTATCGCAGTTTTTCTTCAATCTCTGCTAAATTAAATACTAAACTATCGTTAGGTCCTTAGTACACACACGTTTTTCTTGCATGTATTCGCCGTGTGTAGGCACGGTCGTCAGTGTTGTATGGATCACTATGGAAGCTTGTTGACGACACGGCGGTACCACGGCACGGCGCCGACGCTGGTATGCACCGTGTCTGTCCACGGCGTGATTCACATCAGTGCACCAGTGTTGTATGGCGGTCTAAGGAAGTCTCTTAACGGCACCGGATGTTTTCACGTTTCGTGACGGCTTAACTTCAGTGATTTTGTTTTAAAATGGACATAAATCAAGAATTATTAATTACCTTGAAAGGCTTGTAATATGGGATAAGAATTGATAAGATGATGGGATGTACTTACTCCTATCCAAAACCATCTTTTCTTTTTTTTCTTATTCGAGTTTTCTATACACGTAAAAAGCTATGATAATCTTTTTGCACAGAAAAAACACAACTGAGCCGCACCTAACCGTTGTCACATCCGGTTGTTTGCCGTGTCATGTACAAGCTGACACGTTTTTTCTACGGCGCGGATTTTACGCCGTACCGTAATGAAACCGTGCCTTTAGGTTTTCGTCGTGGTTTTTTCCGTTTTAGATCTTCACTTTGGGATCATTTTGTCTCCAGTATTTTACCTAATAAACAGAGGTCGGAATTAGGTATAGTTATTTATGTACTTACACTGATTTCATACAGCGAAAGAACAAAGATACTTCAAATCTTAGTGATACTTTGAATGAATCGGACAAGGAAAATGATTCTGATGGGCCGTTTGAATAAGCAAACCCTCACGAGCCTAGGCTAGAAGCAAAAGTATTTTCTTATTTATAAAAAAGGCGAGGTATAAGTATGAGAATTTGCTTAAGACTATTAATAATTTGTATTGTGAATTAATGTAAATACTAATAAAAATTGTATGTTAATTATTTTTGTTTTATTTGTCTGTCTATCTCTGAGGTTTTTATTATTATTTATTTGTAATATTGTTGGCCACACGGGATTGTCCATTAGAAATCTCGGGAAGATCCATATTAATATCAACATTTCGATGCAAGTACATAAATAACGCTACCTAATTCCGACCTCTGCTAATAATGCTTAATTTAACATCTACATATTACTTCGACTAAACTAATCTAAGTTTTGCTAGTGAAGTGAGTCTTTAATTTGTATGATGTTATTTCCCACGACGCACCCAGCATTATCTGTCACTCAACTGTAATGAGGTCGTGATAAAGAAACACTTAATACTGAAGATTTCGGAATCTTATATGACGTATCGATGTCGTATCGTCTACAAAAATATGGCTCAGAAATAGACTCAGCGTTGGTCTTTAGGGTGCACAGATAAAGAGTATATACTTGGGGGAAAATGAATATTAGTGATTTAAAGTAATTGTGGTAGCATCCCACTAGAAGAAGTAGAATTCCAATGTGGTTGCATATTTAGCAGTCTTAATCAGGTTTAGGTTTTGATCAAAAGGACAAAAAAGCTGATTTTGGTTACAGATGGGCAAAAACTCCATGCGGTAAAGCTGACGTACAAATGTAAATGAAGTGGGCCTTAAGCTTATTAAATTTAAAAAAAAACGTACTTATGTTCTTATTAAAGACTACCACGAGGTGAAAAAAAACAACGTTGTTTATTTTTGCTATACAAGTTGAAAATAGCTTTGGAAGGCAAATTTCCTCTTACTTTCATGGGACAGAAACGCACATCGTACAAACAAGACAGGAACTACACAATGTACAAAACTTGTTTACTAACCCACACTTGTTATGCGCAAGTTTCGTCTGACTTCGCGAAATATAAAATGTAGCTTCTGGCTACTCAACATGGGTTTACTAATAAAAATACCATACATTTTGATAAAACAGGCCTCTAATGGCACACTTTCGCGTACAAATAAAGACGATAACGTTCTGAAATTCAGAACACCAGTTCTCAATCTGGTTTTATAAAGCGAAGGCATCAACAAAATGTCGTAGAAAGCGTGGCTTTCACGTAAACGCAGGAGGCAGCGGCGGATACGATATGACATATGGTATAACCGCGTTGTTGACCTTTCGCACGATGTGAACGTTGATGAAATACACAATGCAGTTGACACAAGGTGAAATTTTGTACGAAGTGAACGGCTCGGCTAAAGTAAGGATGCTTGCTGAGGACACGTTGACCTGCAAAACCTTGGTTGCGTTCCCTCTGCACTGTTGCCCAATCCAACTGCGAATGACGGCTTAATCACAACTATAACCTTATATGTAAATTAACATGGCAATGGTAACCAAATTATTTATCTGAAACGGTTATTTCTTTGCGAATTGTTAGATTTTAGCTCTCGTTAAAGTCATGCCAGAGGCGCTCGTCGACTTTAACTAAATTAATTTAATTGTGTTTTTACGACAGCCATTTATTTGAGAGTTTCGTTGGAAACAATATGTTTTATAGGTAATAACGGTATAAAAATTGTATAAAGAAAATAGCACGTGAAAATATATGATGATACATCACGTAGACAGCTTCACAACCTCGACTGTTATTTAGCCTTCAAGTCTCCTTACCGTTTGAGTGTCGCGAGGTAGCATTGCGAAAGTTGACAGCATCGTACGTGAGCAGATTGTAGAGGATTCACATTCTTGTTCTGTCGCGTTCGCTTTGCATTTCAGTTTCCATTCTAATACGAATTTGCTGCTACGTTGAACGTTGAATTGGGGCTTTAATTAAATAACGTTATAAAAGTTTTTATTAAGGCACTCAATCGAAGCCCGAGTGTCTTATTACCCATTATAGTAGCTGCCACTTGGACTCCTTTAACGATAGTTGGATGGCACATTAAAGTATATTGAATACGGTAAGCTGAACGAGAGATGGGCAGTGGCGATTAATGTCGTTCTGACCATATCATAAGAAACAGTCGTGCGCAGATCATAATTAAGTACATAGCGTCCAGACTCTTGGCGTTGTTAATGGGTCCGGTAGTAACAATGCGATATTACGACCCACTCAGGGTTCCCACACAAATAGCAAATTATATCCATACACGTTAAACAAATGGGCGCTAGAACAACAAGGTTGCGGTAAGTAGATGGCGTAACAGTGAACGAGAATACGTAGTATTGACGCTAAGCTCTGAGAATCATCTAGATAAATGTGTATTTTATAATATCCCTGAAACGTGGTCTTTATTGCGACGATACGATCATCGCGTCTAACCTTGTTACGAAGCAAAGTTAATCACTAGTAACTTTCAAACTGTTTCAGCCGTGTAATTAATTTGAGAATGGAAATGGAAAGTGACATTGTGTTTTTAGTGCAGGAAATAAGTTTCTTACAAAACGCGACCTTAGCATCGAACAAATCAAGCCCAGGTCGGGCTATGGCGTTAGATAACAATTAATCTTCGTCAAAAAGGCAACGTGATAGGCCCAATGCTTGTTGGAATCGTGTTGCGGAATCTTATTAAATATCTACACCTCACTGGAGTTATTGTTCACCACTCATTGTTATAATTAGTCATTAATAATCTGTCTTGTCAGCGTTGGTTGTATGATTAATAAACCGAGATATTAAACACCAGCTGGCCGCACTCAGAAACAATAGATTTTTCTCGCGTAACTACCACAGATACAGATGTTGGATTACGTACACAATTCCTTAGCAGAACTATACATTATATTCATATTGAAAACATAGTTAGATACGGTAATTCCAATGTTATAAAATTAATCGCCAAGTTGCAATTATGATACTCAGTAGAAACTTAACAAGTTGTAAATCTAACTGACAAAACTGCTCATTAACAAATGTATAATTATGTGGTTGCTGGATTCCACGCATTAATGAAGATAATACTTGATCAATTTGTAGTTAATTTATGTTTATATTGCCTACTTAAATGTCAAGTGGTTTTATAGTTATTTATAGTAGATGTTTAATATCTTAGTCGCCAATCTTCCGTGTTTAAGCAGGCTGAAAGTTATGAGCAGTAACATCTTTACCGTAAAACGTAGCGAGTACCAACTCGAGAGTGGGATAATAAAGTTAATGATCGTAATGTACCTAGGCAATATAAATAGAACGGGGTCATCGCCACTTGGTGTCACTATCTGTTGGGTTCGCAATTATTTTAGTGGACAATTGTTCAAGTGGTTATTTCAGGACTTGGGTGAATGGCCTAGACAAACTCAAGGCTTAGAACAGCTCGGACCAGCTGAGTGGTGAACCGTCGAGCAGTTCAAGGGCGTCGGGTGAATGCCACCAGGCAGGTTTTTTTACCACCGAAACCCGCTTACGTGACGACTGGTCTTATCGAAGCCGGATGAACATTGAGCGTTGCTAATATCTAACGACTTAGCAATGATAGCAGCAGCCTCATGTCGAATACGTTTATTTAGATGGATTCACTTCGCGTGTTATCGTACCTACATGCATGCATACCGAAACACGAAAATTACTACCGATAAATGCATCCGATAAATGAACCAACGACACTCAGCTCCACTCATAAAAGAGTAATTCCAAAATTCCCACAACCATATGGGCAATTTGAAATCTCGTTTAGCCTCTTCCGTTGTTTGGGGAGGCGAACCTTTACTTAATTTGAATAACGTATGAGATTCCGGTGTGAGCGGTGTTGCAATGATAACGAGTAACAGCCGTCTAAACACAAAACACTACGATGATACTTTTACATCATAGACATTTTCTCTCGTGATCCTGGAGAAAAATAAAATAAAGGAATTCTCCGTAAAAGATAACAAGTTACACCTGCGGGGAGCCTGTATAACTATCTACAACTAGGTAAGAGGGTAAAACCTTTGTTCTTTCTCGTCCGTGGCCCGACTCGACTACGAAAAATTATCTTTTTACTTTTTTGCTGAGTCGCTCCCGGAGCGGTGCGGACCGCCCGAGCAGGTAGACTGCTGAATATAATAAACGTTTATTCTATACATATTTAGGTAACATTTGGAGAATGTCGTTATGTGTTACTATATTACCTATACTCTAACCTTCTTTCAACATGAGGTCTTCGACCACCGGTGGAGTCTTTGTGAGTCAAAGCTCTTAGTCTTAAAACGGAATCAAATTAAATAAGAATATTAATAGATTTTTCAAGTATCTAGAGTAGCAATAGATTTGCCGTAGTTATCTTAATACCATGCAATTAAAAAACCTCTCCAGAGTGTGATTGGATTTCATTAGCATTTTATTGGAAACTATCGTCTCCAAGGGACTCTTGGAAATTAGACAAAGAAAAAGACCTTCGTATAAAATGATTTGACGAAGGTAGCTTTATATAATTAAGTATTTTTATACCTAGTACCTACCTACCTGCTTTAAATCTTGGAAAACTACCAGGAAGCGATTTATGCCCCGGTGTAAAATATTAGTCAGACAAAAAACTAAAATTGGTATTATGATCACTATTGAGTTACGCTTATGAACTATGAATTAATAGTACCTTTTATATTATAGTAGGTAGTAAGTTACAAATTGCACAAAACATAGCTAGATTTAACTTATATTTTTTGTTACAATTATTATTACTAACCAGTATTTTCCCACTGCAGGGCAAAGGACTGCGACTGGTCTGTCCGACTGACTTCCCGTTCGTCGCAACCGCGACTGCTGAGCGTAGGGTCTTGGGTTCGATTCTCAGGTCGGGCAGTTTTTCCACTGAATTATTTCATTAGGAATTTCTCAGTAGCAGCCCGAAGTTTGGAAATTGGTAGGTAGTTTTTTTTTGGATGGGAAATCATCAAATGACTTCTCCCCCTCTGGGCGGAGCGGAAGGGCGTGTCAGACTTTTACTGACTAAAACCCACCCGTGTTCCTTCAGTTTCCTGTGCCAGGGGCGACGGTAACTCTTTCGAACATCCCGCGACCCTGGCTGGTCTCGGTCTGGGCCTGACGTGATGTTACTTGCCATTTAGAGGGATTCACTTGGACCCACTCGTGAGTTTGGTCCATTGATCGCCTGACTGATTTGTTTAGTTAAAATTTGGGATAGGTACTTCAGATATGCGTAGAATGTCAGCGGTAAAAGATACGCTGCCGAGATGTGGATACTTTAGACTAGATGGACTGACTCAGTCAGTGCACCTAGTGCTAGCCGTGTCTTTTTGATGACCTCGTCAAAAAGATATGAATGTTTTCCAATGGGGTCTCTTTTGAAGGAATCGATCAGCAATTAAATCATCCCAGAACGAAAATGCTTTCCGAATTGGCCAGCCGAAATCACCAACCATGTCCCCCCAAACAATCGCAAGTAGTGGGAGCAAATGATTTATTTGGGTAAACATCGGAATAAACGTAATCAGAGAAGCGTCGTCAAACTAGGTGCAACAATGTGAAGGAAGCTAGGATGGATGTAAGTAAGGAATGCAATCTGAATAATCCGTAATTCTAAAAATCCGAATATCCGCACATTTTTACTTGAATTGTAAATCCGGATTTGTAAATCGACTCCAGATTTTTTGAACAATAATAAATTGTAACAAAAAAAACGAAACGAACGAGTTTCTCGCGTTAGTCGGTAGACCGCTGTTCACGCGTCCCGCGGTTGCCGTCTCTCGGCTCTGGGGGGAGCGAGAAGGGTGCGGGACGCAGGCACATCCATAGCACGCCAAGCCACTTTACCTGGTCTTGGGCCCTTCCCACATCCAATTCTTGCCCGCTACTTTGACCGGGTCGTCGGTCCACCTGGCTAGTGGCCTGCCTACGCTCCTATTTCTGGGTTAGTTCGGCTAGTTCTGGATCTCTGCTCCAACAACTTACCCCGTCTACCACCCAGTCTGCATCATATTATATGGCCTGCCCATCTCCACTTCTTCCGCGCTACCGCCAGGGCTATGTCGGTTAGCTTCCTTCTTCACAGGATCTCTGTATTCTGTTATGATCACGAAGAGAGATCCCGAACATTGCCCTTTCGTTGAGTTTGGTGATTGCCTGCTAAGTGAGAGACCATTTTTCAGCCCCATACACCATGACGGGGAGGGCACATTTTTCAAAAGTGCGTTGCTTCAGATTCAGTGGTATGTTGCTCTTGAGCACATCGGACAACTTGCCAAAATCCCAATTTTATTGTATTCGATGCTTCAGTTCGCGGTCATGGCTGTTTTAGTCAAGTTCATGTTTCGTCAAAGGTAGACGTACTTTTCCACTTTGTTGATACGCTGGCTCTCAACTTCGATGCAGTCTGTGCTGGTGTCAGTGCACATGAACATTGTTTTCGAAGTGTTAATCTTCAAGCCCACCTTTAGCGGCCTACCGTACAGCTCTTCGATCGACGATCATGTCTTTGAGACTTCCGACAATGTCAGCAAGCACGATGAACGATGATATACAAGACTTAGTAATGACATGTGACTCCGACTGTACGAAAACCAAAAAAAATCGATAGCAATGTCTTTGTTTATACCTTTTTAGTTGGCGTTTTTGTCGTAGTTGGGTGTAAGTTTGTAACTTTCTTTACACAAATATAAACTACTATGAGTGGAGTTGTTTATTTTTTGCAAATTTTCATAAAAAGTCCGTAAAATTCGGATTTGACCAAAACTCCGTTCTTAAAAATCCGTATTTTAAAACAGAACGGATTTGCATTCCCTAGATGTTGTAAGAACCTGATGTTGTCATGCTACTTGAAAAAGGCCTTTGTCCAGCAGTATGGGATAATTATTTATTGAAGACAACCTCCTGCTTGATAGAGTTCATAGGATCTAAATAATAATGTGAACTAATCTACCTATGTAGTACCTACCTGGATTGTTTGTAGTGCTCCATA
Organism: Fissipunctia ypsillon; assembly: GCA_947568875.1. Classification (NCBI taxonomy): domain Eukaryota; kingdom Metazoa; phylum Arthropoda; class Insecta; order Lepidoptera; family Noctuidae; genus Fissipunctia; species Fissipunctia ypsillon. Next base: position 14,322,919 of record OX387660.1, on the reverse strand, counting down.
TATTTTTATTATCTTATTAGTTATTACATTATAATTGGATAGACAAAAAAAAATAGTAATTAAACTATCAATTTGATTGCATGTGTTAAGAAATTATTAAAAAAAAAAACGACTGTAACTCCTTTGTGAGACAATAAATAATAATATAGGTAATAACACTGAAAATTGAGAACTTCATTTTACACAGAATCTGGAATCTTCATTGTAGGGAAGATAAAACTCAGCCTAAATTCAGAATTTCATAAATATGGAATAGGCACTACTTACCATATCCCATTGAATCTTTGAAAATAATCTTATAAGCACCTAGTTTTTTATTTTGTAATTTTACCTGAAAAAAGAAGGAAATTAGAATTAGTATGAGATTTTAGTAAATAAAATAAAAAATAGGGCAGAATGCTAAGCAAGGATGCTTTTGTTCTTTAGTGGGGTCACTAGAGCTGTGGTCAATGATGAGTTATTTTAATTAGTATTAATATAATCCAAGGAATTATACAGAATGTATGCATTCTTAGTTCCAGCTAATATGAATAATACCATTTATCATAATCCATAGATCTTATTCTTAGATGCAAAGTTCACATGAGTCAGTTAGGCGTGGTACAGATTAAAATTTAAGATTTAAATCTACAGTGGATTTCATTTATTACGACCTTGGTTGTAGCGACCATTTACCTATAGCGACGTTAAATCTAAGTCCCTTGAATTTAAAGCATACTTTAGTACAAAATTCATGTGGCTATAGCGACTTTGGATGTAACGCCGAGTTCGGGTGTAGCGACTGTTTTTAATGAATCATTTGTAACAAATTCCTAGAAATCCCATGCAGATATTGCGACCGGAGTCGGCCGCCAAAGACACAAAGATTTTTTTCTTTCACAAACATTTCTTATCTTTTGTTTACATCCATTGCACACAGATGGTCAGCAAGTGTGGAGACCTTTACCTTTTGTTTATAGATATCAACTAAGTAGGTAGGGGAAGCGTGTACGTTTCGGAGCTTTTATGGTTCAGTTACAAAGTGATATTCTGAGTAGCAACTGGGTTTAGTAAACTTTTGAATAAGTATGGCTGCTAGACGCACATTCACTGTTAAAGAAAAGGCGGAAATCATTTCAAAATTGAAAAACGGTGAAAACAATGCTGATTTGTGCAAAGAGTACAAAGTTTCCCATTCAACAGTATCTACGATGTGGAAAAACCGTGATAAAATATTAGAATGCTTTGAATCCAAATCCTTAAAAATTAAGAAAAACCGCAAACCGACGCATCAAGATATCGAAAATGCCCTTCTAATGTGGTTCAAAGCCCAAAGAAGCCAAAACGTACCTTTGAGCGGTCGTCTGCTGCAAGAAAAGGCTAATCAATTTGGCAGACTGTTTGGAAAAATGGATTTTGAGTATTCAGAAAGCTGGATATACCGATTTCGTCAACGACACGATATTGTAGTAGGCAAAGTTTGTGGAGAAGCCGCTAGTGTATCGCAAAGTGACTGTGACAACTGGCTAAAAACAGTTTTCCCAAAATTGACTGAAGGTTATACTGATAGCCAAATATGGAACGCTGACGAGACAGGTTTGTTTTTTAAGTTAACTCCTGACAAAACCTTGAAATTTAAAGGGGAAAAGTGCGTTGGTGGAAAATTATCAAAAGATAGAATCACCGTGCTTGTTGCATCAAGTATGGCAGGGGAAAAAAGAAAATTATTGGTCATAGGCAAGGCAAAAAAACCCAGATGTTTCAAAAATGTTAAATCTTTGCCAGTTGATTACGAAGCAAACAAAAAGGCCTGGATGACTTCAGAGATTTTCGAAAAAGTTCTACGCAAATGGGACTCCCAGTTAAGAAATAACAAAAAGAAGATCATTTTATTTATTGACAATTGCCCAGCTCATCCTAAAATAGAGAATTTGACCAACATAAAACTGGCATTTTTACCACCAAACACTACATCAGTGATTCAACCGATTGATCAAAGGATAATTAAAACCCTCAAAAGTCATTATAGGAAGATTTTAGTACAGAAAATGATGAACGACATTGAAAACTCGGCAGGCCCGTTTTCCGTTAATATTTTAGATGCCATTGAAATGGTAACTACGGCATGGGCTCGGGTGACTCCAGATACGATCAAAAAGTGTTTTCTACACGCTGGGTTCCGTAAATCTTCGGCTATCACAACAATTGACGACGACTCCGATGATGAATTGGACATACCATTGGCACAACTGACTACAGTATCATCAAGCGGAACAAATGTTGCGGACTGGGCAACATATGTTGATATTGACAGTCAACTTATCACTACTAGCGATTTGTCCGATAGTGAAATTGTTGAAACTGTTGTTCCATCACATACGACGCAAGATGAGGAAAATGAGGAGGAAGAAGAAGATTGCAAGGAAGGTGAGATTCCTACAACTAAGGATGTGTTAGGTGTTGTAACAAAGCTTAAAAGATACTGTTTATTTGGTGATGGAAAGGATATTATAGATATTGAAGAAGTAATGAAAATAGAATACACCCTACAGCGTACACTAGCACAAAAAAATAAATTGAAGCAAACTAATATTACACATTTTTTTAAATGTACCGGTGAATAACTCTGTGTGCAAATATTTTCAATAATAAATGAATATAAACTACACATGTGTACGTGTCTGTATCTCTTTACCTTTGCCTGTAACGACTTCCGGATATAACGACGAAAATAGAGTGGTCCCTTCATTGTCGTTATACCCGAAATCCACTGTATATCTATTTACTCAGAGGGAATACCCAATGGAGTGACTAAATTATCCTGTCTATTATTACTAGAAAATACATAGTTTAGATTTGTTACTGTGATTCATATAATTTTTTGAATACATGGTTTTGTGATTTGTTCTGATACTGTTTGCCTGAAGAATGCTTTCAGAACACAAACTGTGGGGCAATTGCGTACCACATTATCAATCGGAATCGGTTTCATTTTGACAGTTCAACAACATTCATAGCGTTATTTAAGTGTTGAGCAGGCAAATTTTTCGAACTTATGAAGCAATGGATTAGCAATTTGCTTCAAAATGATTCAGATTCCGATTGATAGTGTGTTACGCAATTAGGGTGCTGCAGAGATATAAGTAGTGGATGAATACTGTTGGATAGATTGGCCATCCAACTATGTTGGGATAGGGAAAGTATGAAAATGGGTGATTGGATATGTCTGCTAAATAATATCATCCATTTAAGTAGATTCAGAAACAATTAAAACAGAAGCTGCCTGTTTTTTAATTAGAGGATGTTGGGTAAAACCATGTACCTATCATATTCCCAACAATATTGAAGTTTAAAATTTCAAAATATCTTGTATTTTCTGAATACCAAAATATCAGTAAGTACTTATTTTTATTTTTTTTAAATACAACCAGGGTTTATCTATACCTACATCATACTTTCCTATAGGATTCCAATCATAGAATATTTGAGGTACTTAATACAAAAAAATACATTACTGTCTTGTACCATACCTACCATATTCTATGTGGGTAGATAATATTTGTTACCATTTATTAGCATTATTGTATCATTTTAATATATGTACCTACATGTAGAATTCTCCATGACAAACTCCTTCCTGTAAGTAGGAACCTATGTATCAAAATTTGTACAAATTCATTTTTATGCAGAAAATTATAATAATTTCCAAGAACATAAAATACCTACAATGCATTTACAAGATGCACATTCAAATTAAAACACTGAGTCAGACTTTGGTGTTTAGGAAACACGAATGGCGCGACTGACGCCTGTTTACTGTAGCTAAATAAGTATCCAGCTGTTCACAAACACACATGTAACAAAGTATGAGTATGTACTATGCGCATTTCAATAATTCCCGTTATGTACAAACCAACGCAAATATAACTGCATAAACTTCTCCAATACTTTCAAACTACAAAATTGAAGCCGACATTAAATTACGTTACGTTAAATGATTATCGACCCATGTGGCCAGCGTTGAAACTGGTAATAACTGTATCGTAAACTGAAAGTAACCAAGAAATACGTCTCATTTTTTAATAATTGAGTAAATAAACTGCAAGTTTGAAGCTCACATGTGCCAGCCATGGCATCGATTTTCCATTTTTCTTTGCAAACCAAGCGTCGCCGTCACTAGAAACAATGAAAACATTTTTTACCTTCGTTTTCGTGACTCCACGGTGCCGCTTTAGATTCCCAGCGCTGAATACTATATTTATTCACAGCACTTATCATCACAATACTATAAATAGTTTAGTTACTAATTCTACCATCAAACTTTAAAAATAATCGTAATTAATATAAATAATACAAAATACACAAGCTATGAATATTACAAGCAAGGGTTCGGGGGGACATGACACAAATCACTTGACAAAACAAACCAATAGAAAAAGAGAAAAAAAACAAACGCACGACGCGCATGCGTCTCTTATTCTCTGTCGGTAAAGCAGGGAATTTATTATTTTCAACATCAATAGTAGGGTTGTACTACGATTGTATTGTGCTGTCGTTTTATTGAGTCAATGTAGACTTACCTACTAACAGAATATTTGATTTGTAACTAGCACTTCGTTCGCGTAAATTTCGTTCTTCTCCCTTCGAATTTAAACACCTCCTTAAAGGCTCGTTTTTTGAAAATAATTTTTATCTTTATTGTTTTTTCAGATAAGTATTTGTGCCATGTTTCAAGTTTCTGAACCGAAGGAATAAGATTTTTCATATCATACAAACTGAATTCCCTGGTTACACCCCAACAGGGGTTGATTTAAGAAAAATCATTTAGTACGTTTCATACTTAGTTTGAACCTAAGATTATTTGTACCAATTTTCGATTTAATCGAAGCACACAGTGAAATCCTCCCTTTAAAACCTAATACCCCTTTTCACTTAGGGGATGATTATAGAGAAATCCAAAACTCGTAAACCTTATTTATTTGTCAAAATCATTAATACCAAGTTTCAAATTAATCGGACCACATTCTAAGATTCTTCCGTAAAAACTTTAACACCCCTCAACTCCTATGGGGGTAGTTTTAGTACCAAGTTTCAAGTTTATAAACCTAAGAAATAAGATTTTTCATACAAACGAATTCTCCCTTTTCATCCCCTTAGGAGTACAATTTTCAAAAATCTTTCCATAGAGCTCGTTTTCGTTATATTACGCCAGTCTTGTGCAAAATTTCATGTTTCTAGACTCATCGGTTTAGACTGTGCGTTGTCTGTCAGCAAAAACACCACATCCGAGCAAATGTGAATTCCGCCAAACTGTTGTATCCGATATAAATTGGGAATTAAAATCGATGAATCAAATTTAATGTTTTATATATTTTTATGCATTATGAATCAAATTGGTAGATAAGTTTTAAGTCGATTAGTCAAACTAAAGTCTGAACTGCAAAGGTTAGCACTAATCGGTAAAGCAGGGTTTATACGATCAGCGCTATCTAGCCGAATAAAAGCGAAACACATGCCTTTGTTTTGACTAAGTGTTTTTATAAAAGACCACTAGATGTCGCACAAATCCAAGTAGAAAACTGATTTTGGACATTCGTTTCGGTAAATATTGTATTGCAACAATAGCAGCTGTACATAGATGGCGCTGTATCGAAATAATGATTTATTGTTTTCACGTCAGTATTTTGTGTCATAATAGAAGTTTTTATCATAATAAAATTATTTGTGGTTATTTATCTACAGTCCGCGCGCGAGCTCCAAGGAATCGGGGGCTGAAGAAGCGGGCGGTTTTCAAGCATATCGATCCTTTTCAGGAAGAACATCGTAAGCGACATTTTGCACTTTTTACAGGAAAGGGTTTTTTCTTTCCTAATTAACGATGTTATCATAAACGATGATAATTGCTTACAACAATAAAGTCGTGTAAATCTATACAAATAAATAAAATTGAAGTGTCTGTTTGTAATGTCAAAATAACAACTTTTTACTAAATGCATAGGAAAGTATAAACGGTTCATACTTATAACAAAAAAGCAGTTTTTAACATTTTTGTCTGTCTGTCTGTGTGTTCCGGCTAATCTCCGAAACGGCTGGACCGATTTTAACGGGACTTTCACTGGCAGATAGCCGATGTTACGGTGGGTAACTTAGGCTACTTTTATTTTAGAAACATAATTAGGGTTCCGCGCAAAAAAAAAATAGGTACCCATGAAATTATGAACAAAAAGTCTGATTTGAAAAATTCTTTTTGCATTTGGTAGCCAATTCTCGAGGATAGTTATAGGCTATTTAACATCACGCTATGACCCTTAGGAGCCGAGCAAAAAGAAAAAAGTCAGAAACAACACTAAGCGAAAATGAAGTAATAGCTCGGGCGGGCGATTTAACGTGTTGGCGACGGGACGAGGGAGTTTTATTAAAATGTGGCTGTTATTTTAGTATATTGTGTATCTTACGACTTCCACGCGAACGAAGTCGCGGTGCGCAGCTAGTTTAAAATAAAATTTAAGAGTTATGGCGACAAGATATAAAACTGTTTAATTAAGAGGTTACGAAGAAAAAATAGTTTTGTGATTTTTGGCGCTTACAATGTTTTTCCTGAAAGGCTCGATATACTATCCGCATAGAATTATTTCATAATTAATAAAATGCGCGCGTGCGGAGGCAACAGATGTGATAGTATCGATAACCTTATATCGATTAAATTACAACTCTAGCTCATTGATTACGTCAAAATTCCATAAAATTATGATTCTGATATGACTGTATTTTAGAAGGCAACAGATCTTACTTTTTAATAATGAAGCATTTATTTTGTACGGAGAAAGAACCAACAGAATTTCTCAACATCAAAATCGATGATCTGCAAAGACTACAATAATGTACCTACCTACTACAATAAAGGATCAACTGTGTTTCCACGATATATTTACGACTTCCTGGGATAAAACGCTGCCAATAATAAAACAATAAGGTGAACTCCATTTCACGGTGAATTATCTTCGACAGAGAATCTTTGGAGACAGGCCGTAAAGTAGACGCGCTCATTCTCCACACTCGTTACTGACTGTTTTAGAAATCGGATACATCCTTTGCGACTGAGAAACGATAAGCTGAGGTTGGAGTGGTGACAAAAATTTCAAATCAAAAGACTAGATAAAGTTATAAGATAATTTATATTGTAGGTACCAGTGGCGATGCTTGACATTTCGTAGGAGGGAAGCCGAAGAAGAAATTGTTCAGTTATAAATATTCATACACATATGATTATCACGTTGTGGCGCCGGCTTATTTAGAACAGTTTGTGTTGATGTTGGAATATATATTATTTGGCAGTCGTAGACATTACTGAATGTGCTATTTTTCAATGGTGGTAGGTGAAGTTATTCTTTCGATCCTCCAAAGGGAAGCCGGTAGGAATGGAGTTGTTAGTGCGCTTCGCCTCTGGTAGTTACACTCATGACATTATTGCTTACAAAATTTTTACTTTTGCTAGGGCCCTATTTAATAAACGTTACAATCCTACAATTTTGTAAAAAAGTGACACATTTGTTAAGTTTTACTACATGTGCTGTTAATTAAACGTTACAAATACCTATGTAAGAAACGAACAAGTAGGTAAATAACTTACAATTATCACAATTGTATATTACAAAGAGAGAAAGAGTATTATTATTATTTATTTATTTCCCACCATACAATTATCTTTACAGGTTTGTCACCTAATGCGATAATGTAGACAACTTACAAACTACAGTTTCACCGTTACAAACTAATAATTTTATTCCGGATCATATTATGTTCTTATTGCAAACCCCATATATATCTATATCCCAGTCGGACCATAACTTATTTCATAAAGAGCTCTCATTATGTAATTTACAAAGAGCATTTTGCATGTGGTGTTTGCCTGTAATTGGTTGTGCAGTTGGATTTAAGACAAAATTACTTGTATAATAGGTAGGGGGAAAAGTTTCTTCGCATTTTTTAAGAAAATTCAAAACATTTTTTAATATAGTTTATTCACATTTAACTAAAGTATGTAGGTACCATTTTGTTCGATAACTTTTTGCCATCTTGTAGGTAGGGACATGATCCCATTGCTATAGAAATTTTGGGACTTCTGATCAAAATACCGCGACAAGTGGTTTTGGCAGTCCTCTCGTGATGTTAACCTGACACTGCCTAAAGAATTCTGAAGAGACCGAAACAGGTGGAAATCTGAAGCTGCAAGGTCAGAATTATACGGCGGATGCATTAAAACCTCCCAGCCAAACTCTCTTAATTTTTGCTGAGTGGCTAAAGATGTGTGAGGTCTAGCGTTATCATGATGAAAAACCACACCCCTTCTGTTGATTAATTCCGGCCGCTTTCTCTCAACTTCTTGCTTTAATCTCATCAGTTGTTCGCAGTAGAGTTCAGAATCGATGGTCCTGCCTGGTGGTAACAGCTCATAATGAATAATGCCCTTCCAATCCCACCACACACACAGCATCACCTTGTTGCGAGTTAACCCGGGTTTCGCCAGTCTGTGAAGCCTGACCGGCCTTTGACCACGACCTTTTTCGCACGTTCTTGTCGTACGTGATCCACTTTTCATCACCAGTTATCAGCTTCTTTAAAAATGGTTCGGTTTCATTACGTCGTAATAAAGAATCACAAATGAGTAGGTACACGGTTCGTTAGGTTTCTTTCAGTGAGCTCGTGAGGTGCCCAAATATCGAGCTTTTTTGTGTACCCAGTTTTTTTCAAATGCGCCAAAATTGTTTTGTGGTCAATTCCCAGTTCTTCAGCTACGTCGTAACTACTGATATGCTGATCTTGCTCCACTTTTTCAAAAATGGCATCCATTTTATCCGTAATAGGGCGACCAGAGCGACGTGAATCTTTGACATCAAAATTTCCGGATTGAAAACGCTTAAACCAAATTTGTGCTACTCTCACAGACACTGCACCAGGTCCATAAACATCGCAAATTTTTTTCGCGACTTACGTTGCATTTTTACCTTTTTTGTAGTAAAATTTTAAAATGTATCGAATTTCTTCATTAGATTCACTCATCTTGACAGTACGAAAAACAAATGAAAATCACACATTTTCCTAATTTGAATTTGGAATTATGTTCTTTAAAATTTAAACTTTCAATGATACCAAAACCAGCCAGATACAAATAGTATAGCCAAAGAGATTTTATTACAAGTTCATACATACTATGCGAAAAGACTTTTTCCCCAACCTAATATGTTCCTATCTGAATAATATCTGTAAAAACTGTTGGTGAACCTTAAATAAATAAATAAATAAATATGCTGTTTAGAAAACGATTGTCAATTTCAATGACAATATTATATTTACAAATTGTAGTTGTAATTTACATAAAATATAAGGTTTTGGTGCAGATTCTTAATCTTTAATAAACGACGGTAGATTTCTTACTTCTGAGCTTAGAAATTTAGTGTTTCTCGAAGTACCTACCTGCTTTCTTATTGCTTTGGTGCATTACTAAAGTCATGGAGAATAACAACAAAATTACGATTCTGTCTCTAATATACGAGAATAAAGATGTATTATTCGGTCGGTTTAGTAAAAAACTAACTCACAGTATGAAAATAAACAAGTGGAAAGCTAGTGCCGAGTAGTTAACAGAAAATAAGTACAGGAGCTAGACCACCACCTCTTAAAGCAGTATTATTGTAATCTTACTTCAGTGTGGGAAAGTGATGCAGCTAGACGTCCTGTATAGTCCATCGCTTTCCCACACTGAAGTAACCTTAAAATAATAGGTACTGCTGTAAGAGGTGGTGGTTGGCCCCCTGGACATACCTACGCGACACAAAAATGTTTACTTTTTCGAAAAACTCGCCGTTCGCGTCGCCGGCGCCGTTCAATCACACATTCATCAACACTACCATCACTGCTTTCACTACTCGTTGTTAGAACAATTTTTTTGCATAATATAATATTTTAATTTCTTTAGTCATTAAGTTGAGGCACAAATTGACACATCGTTTTGACACATCGTGAGGCCACCTGTCGGAATTATACTACAATTTACAAAATAAATGTAAACTTGTAATTACAATTATCATCATCTGCCTAGCCTTTTCCCAACTATGTTGGGGTCGGCTTCCAGTCTAACCAGATGCAGCTGAATACCAGTATTTCACATGGAGAGACAGCCTATCTGACTTCCACAACCCAGTACCTGGGTAATACGATACCCCTTGGTAAGACTGGTTGTCAGACTTTCGGGCTTCTGACGACCCGTAACGACTGTCAAAGATCCACAAATGACAGCCGGGACCAACGGCTTAACGTACTTTCCGAGGCACGGAGGAGTCTCGGTATGTAAAGATGGTCACCCATCCACGAACCAACCCCAGCAAGCGTAGCTTAACCTGATGGATCGACCCGTGCGGCTGTTATTACTTAGCCACGAGCTCCTCGTATTACAATTATGTGTTCAATAAAGTAGTTTTCCCTATAAATATGTAAACTGACACCTGTAAAGTGAAAATGCTTATTAAATAGAAATAAGTAAAATTGTAGGTACAATTTTACAATTTCGTAAATTTTCATTATGACAAAGTAACTTGTACTTTTTATTAAACAGAAACTTTGAGAGTAAGGTTTATTAAATAGGGCCCGGATTACCAAGTTTCAACCAAACCTGGGCGTTATGCCCTATACCACAAAGCACAAGTTCGTGTAGTACTTTTTAATAAACAGTTGGAGAGTCTGTCATCTACAATTTACAGTTTACAATTTGTAAGGTTGTATTAAATAGGGCCCGGATTACCAAGTTTCAACCAAACCTGGGCGCTATGCCCTATAACACAAAACTTCCACAAAACACAAGTCCGTGTACAGTCAGCGCCAAAAAGATGTAATATGTAGTAACACGTGTATACACGGACAAGGAACTATTTTATTGTCAACGGCTTATCATTATATCCACCGGCACCGTATAGTCCCAAAACATCTATACACACTATGACCAAAATAATGTACACAGCGATAATTCTAGAACAAGGTATACAAGGCTAACAACGTCATACGACTTATATCGGATGAGACATCTTAATAGAAGACCAATAATTTCATGCATGACGTCACTGACGTGTCATTTGTTTTTAGGTTTTAGGTTTGAAACACAATTATGTAAATCATGAATGTTCATAAGCTTATCGAATGTTGCTTAGGCTTTTTTTAGGTGGTCACTCACCGGGTATTTAACATTCCGTAATTTGATTTTGAGCATTGCTTTACAATACTACGCTAGCTCGACGCACTGATTATGGAGCATTTGCTTTTGTAACCACTCGAACTTTGAATATTCGTCCATGTAACATCGATTCCTAAATCGATGTTACATAATGCTCGCTCGGTAATGCTCGGTTTTCCGCACTCACTGCTGCAATGTTACGAATTGTATCATTACAGGTACGCGCTGTAATGCTCGCCTGGACGCACTTACTGATGAAATACTCGAATCTGAACTGTTCATTACACGCAAATGCTCCCGGTGAGAAGTGATCGTGACAATAATAATATTATTATGTCACTGTAACGCATTTGAGTAAATGGCAATTGTTTATGACATCGTATTTTCAACTAAGTAAATACCTAAATCTCGAAGTTGAACTTTTGAATTGAATGAACTTTTAGATTTGTTTACCTCATTATTGAATAATTAGGTACTACATGTATTTATATTTGTGAAAATTATGTAGATTACCTTATTTTGGTAATAGGGTGTACTTAAAGATGTTTTGGGACAAAATTTTTACTTTGTTTTGGTAAAATAAATTATATCCCTACTTTGCTTTGTACCTGGCTGGTGGATACAATATTATGGAACAATTGTTGTAGACAATTAAATGGTTTCTTGTCCGTGTATATCCACATCTTTTTGGGGCTGACTGTACCACGAAACTCTAAGCCACACAATTGTAATGGAAAAGCCTTACAAATATGTAAATTGTCAAGTCTCCAATTTAGGTATACTTACATGCTCATGCCCTCATACTTAAAAAAAAAAAAAATGAAAAAAATGAAAAAGTGTTTATTCACAGAAATAATGTTTTACAGAATAAATTTTCCTCTGCCAAACTGCAAAGCAGTTTGTTGGCAGACGTAGCTCCTTTTTTTTTTTTCAAATATTAACATATTTTATTTTTATAATGACACTTTCACATAAAACTATTCCATCACTTCTTAAATTTACAGACATTTTTATTTTATTTTTAGTTATTCTCTACAGTGAGGTTTTGACAAAAAATATTAAATAGGTACTTATGTATTTTATTTTTAAAGGCGGTTTTTGTGACACAGTTGTTTATGTCGTCTGGAAGGTTATTAAAAATAGTTGGGACTAAAAAATTTCTACACCTTCGACCATAATAATTATTAGAAGTGGGCACTACAAATCTTCTCATATTGTTGTTCCTTTGCGATCTTGTGCGTATATTATTGTTTTTAAATTCATTGCTACAATACTGTTCCAAAGCTACTGACATCACTACCCTCTCATGGACCGGCAGCATTTTACATTCCAAAAATAAGTTTTCATAATCACTACTTTTACAACGGTTTTTTGTGTTTTATCTACTAATAGTTTCATGAATCTGATTTGTAGTTTTTTTATTTTATCCAAATAAGTTTACGCTTTTAAAAAGTAGATTGATTGAAACTTATACAGATTTGTAATTTATGTGTTACGCATTTTTTTCTACAATTTAACAATTTTAAAGAGATTTAAAAATAACTGGCGATAAGCGGGTGTAGTATAGGTACATCTCTGCCTAACCCTTCGGGGATTACAGGCGTGTTATGTTGTTGATGTTGTGTAACAATTTTGTAGAATTATAGACTTGTAAAGTTTTGTGGTAGGGCCCAGGATTTGGTCCGTCTTTTCACAAAACCAGAGGGGTAATTGCGTAACACACAGTAGGAATCGGTTTCACTTTGACAGTTCAACAATATTCATTGCGTCATTTACGTTGTTGAGCAGACAAATTTTTCGAACATTTCTGAAGCAATGGATTAGCAATTTGCTTCGAAATTATTCAGATTGTGATTCATAGTGTGTTACGCAATTAGGGTACAGCATCCAAATTGCGTAATTGCGTATTGTGGAACGGGACGTCAACGAGAACGAGATGACGGTGCCGAAGTAGCGACAGTACATTACTACCTATGGCCTTAAAATCAAAATGTTTTATTTCACATAAGCCTACGTGGGCACTTATGAAACGTCAGAAGCTAGGTGCACGGTTTCAATTGGTCGTTACCTAAGGAGAAGAACCGGCAAGAAACTCCACGGTTACTCTTTTAAAAATAATTGGCTTTTATAATGTTTTCAAATTACAGTGTTATTAAGTATGGGAGGACAGTGTAGGCCTGTCAACAAGGACCAGCGGGGTTATTGCGTAACACACTTACAGTAGGAATCGGTTTCATTTTGACAGTTCAACAACATTCAATGCGTTATTTACGTTGTTGAGCAGACTAAGTTTTCGAACATATGAAGCAATGGATTAGCAATAAGCTTCAAAATGATTCAGATTCTGATTGATAGTTTGCTACGCAATTAGGGTGCTGGTACAGGTACATAGTCATACCTACCTAGATTATAAGTCAATAATGTGGTCTCCTGTAATTGTAAGCGCAACACTTGTATTTGTTCCTGTCTTTGTAAACATGCATGAACCTACATAATTGTGTAGCCTCTGTTGCATGTAGATCCAGTAAATAAATAAAGTGCGATCCGAGAATCTCGAGTGATCTGAAGGCCAGCCCAGGCTGAGCATAGACGACAAGAGACGTTCCACAGTCAGTCATGAAGACATAGCTTCGACAATACCTTACATAGCAATCATCAATCAAATTACCTGAATAATTATATCCAACATTGAAGTAGCTACATATAGCTTACATTGTCTGCGACTCCATCAACAAAGTAGGTTGCCTCCAAAATCTCTGTGACGTTTCACCTTTTTAAATTGCCTTCATTTCGTCGGCACGTCAAAGGAGGCAAGGGCACGGGGAGGCAGCCTCGTGCCTCGAGTGGCCCTATTAGGTCCAGCCTCTTGCCTTTGACGAGGCACCGAGGCTTGACGTGTCTTTGAGATAAGAATTGGGTCGACTTTTCTTAGGCACATCAAAGAATAAGGTAAATATGTTGTAGAAGAATTATGTATTTGTTGGAGTACCTAATCATGGTTATGTGATTGGCGTCGTTTATGTTATTTACTTGATGTTTGTTGTGAATTAGCCTTGCTGTTTCCACCTACCTACCAGTAGCGAAGCTACAACTTCCATTAGAGGGAAGCCGAAGAAAAAAATGTTCAGTACTCGTAAACTCAATATAACATAATTTTAATATTACCTCGAAAATTTAAGTAATTCCTCTACTTTTCTTAATTTAACACCCATATAACTATAGATACGCGTTTTTGTAATGCTTTTTATCTCATGATATTGTATTAAATACACGTAATGTAACTATGTATGTATTTTATTCGTCGTCGTTCCGAAGGGAAGCCGGTAGGAATGGAATTGTATGAAGCCGTCGCCACTGCTACCGACCTATACTCCATTTAGGAATTACCTACATAGATATAACATTAGACAAAAGTGCCCCCGCCCCCCAGACGTTATCATCATAATAATCATCATCATCATTTCAGCTGATAGACCACTGCTGGACATAGGCCTCCCCCAAATACAGCCATTTCGACCATAAAAATAACCTTAAGGCTGCACAAGTCGATATTTTTTCCATACAAATTTCGGGAGGCTATTACCTACTCCACGGTTTGACATTGAAGTACATCCAAAGTTAGGTAAACATGATATCGTCTTGTCTCATTATTAATTGTATGTGAGCGGAAACAGAATAGTAAAATAAAAGGCCATTAAAAAGTTATGTATGAGCCAACAAAGATTCGTTTTTCTTGCTAATTTTAACGCAACTTTGGGCGTAAATAAGTAATAAAAAGACGTGTAAAATCTCCAATACAAAGTCGGAAGAGCTCAATAAACTTCATTTGTTATTGATTTGTGCAGTGGTATTTTTTCATAAATACCAGTTTTCCAAAGGACTTTTCGTAATTTTTTTGGATCGTCTAACGTTTCAGTTCGAAGCGGTGTTTGTATGCGTGCTGTGCGTGTAGACTAGCGTCTAACACCTCCTCACTGATATTATCTCTGTCGGACACGATGCCAGGTGAGACAGCGTGCTTTTTGGCCACGCCCACCGGTGAGTTAGAGCCCGCGACTAGTTCAACCTTAAGTTATAATGTTCTCAAACTCAAAGTTTTTTTTTCAATTAAACCAATTACAGGCACTTGAATAATTAAAGAGTCAGTCAGTTAGTCAGAAAATTGAAGCTAGTCGCCCATTCCAAAAGGTAGATCTCTATGGAGAAGAATGGGCAAGAAACTCCATGGACACTCTTTTAAATCAAAATTATTACAAAATCCTGGATACATTGTTCTTGTTGCTTCTATATGCGAGAACAATGTAAAAAAATAAAAAATTAAAAACAATTCAAAATATACGATTAAACATAAGCCTTGGCAGCTAAGAGATGACCAGTCTCCACTGACGGCGCCCGTTCACGAACATGACGCGTGGATCAGCACCATCCAGCTCAACCATTTTGTAGGGAACCGAATGATCCAACACACGCGCCACTATCAGCGAGACATTTACGTGTGTGACATCTGTGTTTTGAACTATTTCTTCAAGTAGAGTTTCAGCTTATCTTGATTGACCGTTAATGTTTTTAGCTTTATACTGTCATCTTGTGTTAAATCCCTGCTGGATGGAAGGAACTTTAGTATAACCCGAACCCTTCCAACCCTGTACCTGCCATACTTTCTAAATAATTTAAAAATGTTTTGATTCCGCTTTTCCCAGTCTGTGTTGCCTGTTCTACACGTGGGTACTTGTTTAGATATTAAACTGACACGTGCTTAGTGCTTGTGGTGTCAGCTTAGATAAGATAATGAAACACGATTAATGGCTTTGAACAAATAAATGGAAATACTAGTCTAAGTAATCAATGAGGCATATGAAGTAGCATTATGGAAGTAAGTGACGGCGTTAGGCCTAGCAAGCATTGCCGTTCATTTCTATGAAGTATGGAATGTCATCGAAGTGCACGCATTGCGAGGAAAAAAACGCATGCGCTTAATTCACAGTGGGCCTCCCGCTGCAAATTTGTGGTGAGTCCACCGCATGTATTTTGTATCGCAGAGATAATGCAGTACTGCGCACTGCAGTGAAAAAAGGTACCGAAACACCGACCAAGCAGTAGAAAATATCGTTTTGTTTTTTAGACGAACCTAAATCTTACGAAAAGTAGACCTTAATAGGCCTTAAGCCCGTCAAGGGATGCACCCAAAACTGTTTGAGTATCTACGAAAAACGTGCATTTTTTTCACCGCCAGTGTGCGGACCCGTGACTGCGTTTGTTGTAAGTACTTTACCTTACCTTGCGACTGTGGGTACCATCGCCTTATTACTAAGGTAATAAGGTTGAAAAGTGGTTCACCGGAAATGTCCGCGATGGTACCTAGTATAATAGGTATCCAAGGGTTTTTGGATTTTGCCTGTCACTAGAGACTCTGAAAATGTGCCTGTAATTTCAGCTGCATCCATGTTCTTTGAATCGGGACACGCCAAAACGCTACGTGGTGACAAATATGTAGGTATCTAAGCATGAGGTAGGATATGTGGTAGTAGTACTTTATCAAGGTATGGATTGAATGGTGAATGAAAGAATGGGGTGGGCACAGGGAGTAGAGGCAGGCATGGCAAGATAGCTCGGAAAGAGGTGGGCAGAAAACGGTGAAACCTTTGATGAGTGAAATGTGGGTATTCTTTTGTTATAAATTCTAATTGTTACCTACCTACGTGAAAACTCTTGACAAAATGGTATTCTTTTCAATTATTGACTCCAAAAGTGCTTAGAACGTCGCGTGCAGTTTGCAAACCTACGAGTACAACCTACTGTTCTACATACCATTGCTCTTTAAGTGACTTATTAGTTTCTCAAAGCACATACATGTACCTAACGTCACAACAGCTAATTAAATGTTAACAAACATCGGCTCTGATGGTCTTGGATGACCTGGATACGAACGGAGGCTGGCGGGGGCGGCGGCAGGGGCAGGGGGTGCAAATCGATGTGTTGCCATGGCAACCGCGACGTCTGCCGAGGAGCCTGCGCTCTACTGTCCCTTTCTGTCTCGCCTTGATATCATATCACATGCTGCGAGGAAGAAAACGACCTAAGAACCGTCATGCTGCGAGGTATTTTTGATTGTAAAGGATTGAAGGTAAGGTTGAAAATTGCGTGTGCTGAGAAATTTCAGGTGACTTTATGGTTTCCAAAAGCACATCTTCGTACGATATAATATAAGGAAGAAACCCTCTCGAGTCGATAAAGTCAAACACACAGATCCTGTTCCGGGAAATGTAGTCTTCTTAGTTCGCCATTAGGTAGCGTCTCGAGCCCTCGAGATACTGACGTGTTTTAGCTACCTATATGTCTGCGGTGACACTCAGTGGGTGGCTTAACAAGATATTTGGGGTTTGTTCCGAGTCTGTTAACATCTGGCCCCCTTAATTTATGGGAAGGGTAAACTCCTCTCAAGGTGTAGTAATTAATAATTTATTTTTGTTCTCGAGGGCTGAATGCGGGATTGGATTTGTTATTCGCTATCAAATCTCGAAACCTTACAGCAATTTGTTTGATGCTATTATTTTGTGTGAGAACGGGAACGATTTGATATAATGTTTTGTTGAGTTACACGTGTCGGTAGGATTGTTTTTATTGATGTATAAGAATTCACAAGAGTTATGGAGGAAAATCGTATTTTGTGTCGTTGAAATTCAATCGATTTGATGTAAACTCTTCAGAAGGGATTTCACTAGGCACGTTTATGGTTTCTCAGAAGATTGCGCAACAAAGGAAAGTAATTTTGAAAGTAAAAGCAGGCAATAACAATTATTTTGAACTTCGTACTTATTTGTTTCGTGAACTGTAATCTTACAGGAAATATATATACCTTGTCTACGTGACTAGATGTAGATAGACAAGGAAGGTTATTTCATAACGACGATCAGGGTAAAATTATATATCCCTTCTTATAGCTAAGTTAGTTTTCAACTTCAACAGGAGGCCTTGCTGTATTAACTTTGCTGAGTGGCTATTTACCACTGTAATACAATCGACCTGTGTGTCGAATCGATTTGTGAGTGTCGTAGTTTGATATTTAGTTCCTGCTCTTTTGAAAATATTTATGCGTAAGTCATTATTGTCAATTGTTGTTGTGTGTTGTTATAAAGTAGGTAGGCACCTAGGCACAGTCACAAGCATAAATACCTTACAGTTATGCAACATTCAAAAGCGTTTTTCTCGTGAAATAAAAGCTGCAACTTTGAGAAGATATGTACATATTTTATTTATAACTAGCTGCATTACAATGCCACAAAAAGTAAAAGAGTTGTAATTTTTTTGACTAGAAACCCTTGTGGGCGTCCCCAGAAGACCCTACCAAAATGTCATCATAATCTGATCAATGGTTTAGGAACGCATAGAGGACAAACATACAAATATTCATTTTTATTTATGAAAGAAAGAATGCTTTATGAGAAAATCGATTTTGAATCTTGCGTAAGTAGAAGATACCTACTAGTGACTGCGTACACTAGCTTTCCCATGCAGAAAAAAGAAATTGGAAAAGTGAAATAAAAATCCACTCGACACCTGACACAATTCCTTGTTGCTATTGTTACGTTTATCAAACAGATCCTAAACCGTTTTTCTTTTGAATATGCATGGGCAAACATGGCGCCCGCTGGCGTTGGCTGGCGTAAACATTAATAAACATTAATCATTCATAAAAAAGACAAAGCGACCTCTGAGTTACGTATCTAACATCGACCTTACGGTATCATTAAAAGGTACGTGGCCGAAGCTCCTAATGACCGGTCAGGGCTGTACGTTGTCAGTTGTTTTAAGTGTTTCTTTATGATAGAAGTTTATAGTTCTTACGCCAAGTCAGAGGCCAATGGGTGGCATAAATACTCTGACACCAGGTTAGTCACTAACCACACGAAAAAGAAAGAAATATAGTTTTTATAAGCCTAATAATATGCCCGATGGGATTTCGCATCAGCGAAAAAGGCCATCCATACAAACTTTCATCCCTTCTTTAATTAATTAATTTTATTTGTTGGACCAAAAACAGTGTAACAGATATTTTTCTACAAGATATGGATACACACAACAGACTGTGCAATACAATACAGTAAGTACTTAACTTTAGTGGAAAAAGTCACCTGTATCCTGTACTAGTTGAAACACTGTATCACAGGAGGCAGGGCCTTCCGTTTAAAATGAGACAGCATATTGACAATACATGTATGCCAAATGTTTGTTGGAAAAAGCTTGAAGGTAGTGAATACATGAAAAATTAGGAACGAGTACGTAATTAAAAAAAGTAAGACAGCTCAGCCTTCAAGACGGCTCTTTGTGCTCTCTTTGGATTTTTAGAAAATTTACACCTTTAGGGGATGAATTTTGCTTTTGTTATGTACAGCGTGCCGCTTCACTGGCGACATTAATTTAACACACGTATACGGGTCCGCGTTTTCGTTTTATGAAGCCATTTTAATTTCATTAAACATTATTATTTATTGATTTACTTACAATTTTCTAAAATAGCATCATGGAGCAACCTGTACTTAAAGAACTGTAGCGCAGAGGTCATTTGCCGGGGTCACGGATCATAACATCGCATCAATGAAATTAAAGCGAATAACGTGCAAAGAGTAGGCGAATTGAAGGAAAGAGCGAGCTTTATAATTTATTTTGTTAAAAAAAAAAACGAATTATTTTATTTTGTTATAATTTTTATGATTACCCGTGTGTTAAATTAATAACGCCATTGTAGCGGAATGTTGCTGGAATTCTTGTGCGAAATTTTATACTTCTACACCCAGCGGTTTAGACTGTGCTTTGTATGTCAGTGATTAATTGAATGAATGAATGAATGAATTAGGTTTTTATTAAGTAAGTGGGAGGTAGATAACTACGGCTAGAGTTTTTAGTATTAAACTTACCGGAGGCCCCAAGTATCAAACTGACTTTAAAGAGTCCGCTGGCAATCATTTCTAATAGCTAGTTGTTACTTTTAAGTTTCTTTTGTGTTAATTTATCGCACCCTTCATAGAAAAATAACCATTTTTTTTTTGTTTTCTGAAACTTGTGTAAGGAAGGTACGGTGTCGATTTAAAGAGTATAGGTAACATAAGCGATGCCTCGATATCCTTTCCTACACTGTTTTGGCTGCTAACTATATGCTACAGATGATAAGCAAAGTTGTAATTTTAGATAATTAAAAAATATTAATCCTAAATTCTTTTTTTTTATATTTTATTTTTTTATACTGTCACAACTCTTTTGTATTTCCTACATCCTTGACTACACCGGACAGCCCTGGCGGCCAGTCGTGTGACACGGAACACGCTAATATTTATGTAAATTGCAGAGAATATGATTAGTCCGCGTCGCCTCCCCCGCTGATAATCATATTTACGGCTTCAGCCCCCCTTTTCCCCCTATCTCCCCACTCCTCCCCCAAGGGGGGGGGGGGGTTGCCTACGTCCTCGATGTTCTTCAGACTCGTGCCTATCAGGCCCGGGGTTACGGGTTGTGTGCAGGTGGAATTATAGATGTCTGGTGAGATATCTTGTTGACACGCAGTCTTAATAGAAATGTTTTGGGGTTTACATTTTTTTTTAGTTCCTTCTTTAATATCTTCGAACAAGACTTTTAACTTAGATTTCTTTGTTAGGTATAGCAAACATTATTGCGGCATTTCGATTTGTTTCATCTGAAACACCATTTGAAGTCTAAGGGTTCCTTCCAACCCAAGTAAATACAAAAAAGAACGACGAACCCTCGACTTATTTATTGCAATTGCGGGCCAACGGTGGGGGTGACTAGAAAAAAATTGGTCTTAAATACAATCGGGATTATAGCAGATGAATATAATCGTTTTAATCAGCAAACTGTTATATACTTCCGATAATTCAATTATCCTCAAATACGTAAAGGAAATTGTAATCTCCAATTATCAATTTCTTAGAATAAACAGTCCAGCAGTAATACTCACAGATTAACAAGATTATCATCAAAATAAAAACGACGATTATGTGATAAGTGAGAACGTGGCATGGTAGATTACGACACACTCTCTCAGAGAGGAGTTCAGGCCTGAGTCCTAGTATTGGGAACATTAAGACGGCCTGTCCACTGGAGCGGAGAAGAAAGGAGAGAAGCGGAGCTGTGCCAATATTAACCAATACTTAGAATCTAAACTCCCCTCTAGAATTTAGATTCTATATCATGTCCGTGCCTCGGTTGGTGCTGGCTGTCATTAGTAGATCTTTGACAGTCTTTTCGGGATAACTAGCCTTAGCAAGGGGTAACGTACGTGGGGGGGGGGGGTATCGTATTACGCAGTAACTCGATTGTGGAGGTCAGCTGAATACTCTATTTAGCTGCATCCGGTTAGACTGGTAGCCGACTGCAAACACATTTGGGAAAAGGCTAGGCAGATGATGAATGTCATGCTATATTATAGAACTGAAATGAAGATCGCGGAGCCCAGACATATATGCTTAGGACGGCCACGCAGAGGTCTTAGCTGCTAAAACTTCAGCCCCATCCAGTGGCGCAGCTACAATTGTCATTAGAGGGAAGCCGAAGAAAAAATTGTTCAGTTCTCATAAACTCAGACAAAAATCTGTAGGTTTTTAATCTTATGATAACTTTTAAACTGGTATTAAATATAATTATGTGTTAAACACACAGGTGTACCTACCATATTATTTGGCAATCGTAGACATTAAGAAGTGGTTTTTCCGAAGGGAAACCGATTAGAATCGGCTTGTATGAAGGCTACGCCTCTGGCACCCTCTCCTAGATGGCTTGAGTATTTTTTCAGAAAAAAATTAGAAAGAGAAAAGACACACACGAACACAACCTGACGAGACCACCTGATGAAGACTCTCCCTCAGGTAGTCCGTCAGGTTGTGTTACTACCGCCTAATAAGTAACACCAGGGTAATTCCGTATTTACAAGAACGGCCGCATTCTCATCTCAGTAAAAAATTGTGCAGGGTTTTTGACATTAATTGTCGCTGCGATGAGTTTGCGACTAGACTTTGAATGTTTTTAATTACGGGAATTGGCCTTCTGCTGATTGCATATACAGTGCTATCTTGAGAGACAAAATGTCTCATGGCATGGATCGTGAGCATATTTCTATTCCACTGTTTTTTCAGCAGTAATTGCTGGGCTCCTCTAAGTATAGCCGTTTTATCTTAGAGTCGATAAGACAGAAAGTATAGTTCTTTAATATTAGTGATTAGATTAGATATCATTAATAATGTCATGTTCGTGAACGGGCGCCGCGCCGTCAGTGGAGACGGGTCATCTCTTAACTGCCAGGGCTTATTTTTAATTTTTTATTTGTTTTTATATATTTTTTATTGTTTTTTACATTGAAGCAACAAGAACAATGTACCCAGGATTTTGTAATAATTTTGATTTAAAAGAGTGTCCATGGAGTTTCTTGCCCATTCTTCTCCATAGAGATCTACGTTTTGGAATGGGCGATTAGCTTCAATTTTTCTGACTAACTGACTGAATCTTTAAACAATTCAAAAGTGCCTGTAATTGGTTTTAATTGAAATAAATGCTTTGAGTTTGAGTTTAATTCTTGGTTGATTGATTTTTTTGTAAGCTAAATCGGCTAGTAGAGGAAAGTAGATATCTACTGCCACAAACTGATTCACTATTGGAATTGAACAGACTGAACCTTTCTTCGTCCTAGTCACAAGGATGGCGCACTTATGTTTCTTTTCAGCATTTTAAATGATAAATTATTTTCTGCACTATGTAATATTATCGCTGAATACTTGCAGTTATCCACGAGGCTAGTGACATCAAATAGTGGAAGATATAAATTTAAAAGATATTAAGATTATTCCTGGATGGGGGTAAAAAACCTTCTCATATTCCTGTTCCATTCCCGTCCCGTACCATTGAAAGACAAAAAAACGTGATGGAATGAAATTGTTTATTCTAATTAATAAATAGGATATATCGGTGATCACTTTTACACGTCATAATTAAAAAAAAATAAGCTAGTGGAATCGACATTTCTTATCTGACTACCAAAGGAGTCAAAGTCTCTTTTAAAGACATAATCTTGGTCAAATTCATGTGAGCACCATGTAGTCCTTTCTCGTCTGAAATGGTCTTTTGAGGAAAGAACACGCAAATTGAGTGGACCTGTCCAGTTAGTGCAAGCATTTGTCAGTAATCGTGTTAGCTCAACTCAGTACTTAAGGAGGTTAACGACGCGGTGAACAATACCAAAGAAAGGACATTTGGGTAGGCCGCATGAAGTACTCAAAATGCCAAGTCCATCATTAAAACTAACCGAGAAAGAAAAAAAGCAAATGAAAAAAAAAAAGATGACGCACATAGTGGTCACATTCACGAGTTATAGGTACTTAATTTCCTCACCAAACGAACGTTAGATACCTATAACTTTTTGCAGTATCTTTATAACATGAAAGCATAATAATGTTGCAATCCTCTTATCATTATACAAAAATACATTATTACAAAAAAAAAAAAACAACCGACGAAATGTGGCGAAATGTGGGCGTACTATAATAGGTACACCTCTGCCTAACAAGGCGTGATGTTATGTTATGTTAAAAAAAAAAACAACCGACTTCCAAAAAAACACTACAAAGTGAAAAATAACTTTACTTCAGATGTCGTGTCTTTGGGTCTGTATTTAGTTTTATGCCACCGACTTCAGAAATTAAAGTTATTTTTCACTTTGTAGTGTTTTTTGGAAGTCGGTTGTTTTTTTTTTTTTTTTGTAAAAAAGTTTTATATTTTTCGCTTTTTAGTGAGTCGGTTTGTAATTTATCTAAGTTACATAGTCTAATGTCAACTGCTCATCTTTTAAGAAATATTGCTTTTCCCGACGCAGGGACGTTAATTACGGTTGAGGAGTTCTCCTGGTACTTCACCATCAGCTCCAGTTCACCACATGCATTGTGACGAGCATATATTATAATAATCGAATCGCAATTCGTGGAAATACTTATTATTGAGTAGTTTCGGTGGCCATCTGTGGTCCTTCATCATCAGTTCCACTTCACCAAATGGTGCTTTCCGAGAGCAAATGCGCGAGTTATTTAAAAAAATACCCAGATCACTATAGGTGTGCCTATAATATTTGAAGAGTTCCCTCGATTTCTCCAGGATCCCATCATTAGATCCTGACCTGATGACAATGGACCTGGGAAGTATACCCTTTCAAACAAAAATAGAATTTTCTAAATCGATCCAGCCATTTTCGAGAAATCGGGGAACACACAAAAAAAAGTAAAAGATTCTGACGAACTAAGAACCTCCTTCTTTTTTTGAAGTCGGTTAAAATGATTTGTAATGGGGCTGTGTTTATAATGTCCTTATGTAGATTTTACAAACACAGCTCAAATCCCACCAAAAATATTCATTTACAGCATTCTTTCAGGGCGAAAGGAAAAGACAAGGAAGGCAGTCATTAATTTTGTTGATATATTGATACCCAATTTATTTATTTGCTCATTGTCGAATATACCTCATCTGGAATCAAACTTTCTACCCTCCACATTAAATACGATCGCTCTTTCACTACGCTTGTGTGGTACATAATAACTTTCTTAGGTACTAAATAATACCTAGGTATATAGAACTTAACCCGTGTACGATTGCTTGTGTAAGCCTTACTCGTATGTCTCCAACACTCGGGGGATGGGGGATGGGGTGGTGGATAGGATGAGGCTATCCCCCACCCCCAATGTCCGACGATAGTTTAGACGTACAGTACAGCTTGAGTCAAAAGCTTGCTAGAACGTCAATATGTTGGCGGGTTTGTTAAGATTTCGCTTTGAATTGGATATAAGGACATTATATTTATTTTTTATGTCCAGCAGTGGACTGCTAAAAGTCGGCTTCATATATGATTATCTAATTAATGTAAACTAAATATTGTAAAACCTTTTAATTTAAAGAATAAGTAACTAGGCATGTAGTTTCTGGCCTAATCTTCTCCATACGAACCTTTTGGAAGGAGCAACTAGAATCCATTGTCTTTTTTTAAATTTTTACGCTCAACAGTGCCTTTTAATGATCTAATCTTACAAATAAATATAATTGAAGTGTCTGTTTGTAATGTCAAAATAACATAAAATGCATATGAAACTATATACGGTACTTATAACAAAAAAACATTTTTTTTTTCATTTTTGTCTGTTTGTTCCGGCTAACCTCCGAAACGGCTGGACCGATTTTGATGGAACTTTCACTGGAAGATAGCTGATGTTATAAGGAGTAGCTTAAACTACTTATAGAGATCCGCGCAAAAAAAAAACCCATGAAATTGTGAACAAAATCCGATTCAAATAGAGAAGTTGCTTTCCGGCATCCACGCAAGCGAAGTCGCGGGAACAGCTAGTTTTAAATATAGTACGATTTGACTTTTACTAAGATGATCATGATGATGTTGACAAAGTCACTTCTTGCAAAATGTTTGAATGTATCTAATAGTAAAATAGTTCCCTGTATCTTAAAGTTAACAATGCAGACAATGAAAATATCTTTGTTAACATGAAGTTACCCACAGGTAACTAAATAGGGCGGCGGCTATTTTTCCGACGTCTAGTTGAAGTTCTTCACGAAGGAAAAAGTATAATATACGTAGTATCTAACTAATATTAGTCTTCGGGTAATACCTTTCTTCCTTCTATAATACTTTAAAAAATGGTAAATATTAATGGGAATCAGAACGACGTCACCTTCGTAAAGCATCATCAATGTGTTGGCTACCTACAAAACCTCCCCTTACAAAATCTCGAGCATCCATTGAAGCTTTTCAGAAGGCCGTGCTCAGCAGATGTGATTTCTTCTCTTCAGCCATTACGTCCCTTCAGATGTAATAAGCTGAACGGCTGTTTTCTGAAATTATTTCGTAACAAAAATATTGAACAGATGTAGCTGATTGAAAAGAAAATTTTAAGAAGCCTTTAAAAATTCCTCCCCCTGTCGACTAAACTCAGAATATTACATAATGCTCCACCTTGTGTTTCATAACTTAGTTGAAACTTTTGGTTCTTCCCGCAGCTCTCATTTGTGTACCTACCTACTTACGACCTACTTGTAGTAAAGTTTTGTTACTTGGGAGGCAAATCAGGCAAGATTAGGGTATAGTAATTTACTGTCGATCTCGATCCGTTTAATAGTTTCAGTTAGAATGTTTAGATAGTTAATATAAGTATACTGTTTCAGGCCAGTTGAACCTTGAGCATGAAGCTTGTCGTCGTAAATGCGTGTAGGCGTCATCGGGCCCGTGGGTGTAGTCGCGTAAGGCTCGCGCCGTGCCGAGTGACAGTTGGTGGTTAGCCGCGGCTCGGGCCGAGACAGCGCGGCCGGTCACTATCGTTTCCCGCGTGAAAATCGCTTTCCCCGCGGTCGCGGTGCGGTAGAGCACGTGAACGCAGTGTCCCGCCGACCGCTCGCGTGATACGCCGCGCTCCTCGCGCCGCAAACCGCACCTTACCCCACGCATCCTGCAGGACCGGTGACGTACGCTCCCGGCGCCCGCCCGCGCGCCACTGCCGATCCCACCCGACCAAACGCGCGCGCTATTCAACACGTCCTCCCGGACCATTTCAGAAAAACTTTTCCAATTACATTGTAGTGTGACATCGATCGCCATTTAATCATTGAGGAGAGTGTCCTGTGCTGTCACTGCGGTGGCTATGCGGTCCAAAGCTGTTGCGAGGCGCCTCCATGCGCAAGGTGAGTTCATATTTTCTTGTCAACTTTCAAAGTCGTCTTTACTTAGTTACACGGAAAATTGTTTTGAAATTAGTGTTTCGCTCAGTGTGTTTAAGTACTGATGTATAATAGATCGAGGATGCGCAGTAGGTATGTACAGATATGGACAGTGATGCGCTGAGCGCGCGAGCCGATTGGTCGGCGCCTCCCCCGCCAGACAAGATAGCGAGGGACATCCTCCGCGCGCCGCTACACAATTTCATGCCGTATTATTGTACAGTAGAGCTTATATTTGGATGCGTGGCCTTCGGAGGGATGTTCCCTCTATTGTCATTTGTCATTGGATGCGCACGGAGGCTTTTCATTATTTACTTTGTTTATGTACAGTAAAGCGTGATGCTAATCATTTGTTTTATAGGTATCCATTGTTATTGCGATCAGTATTACTTATTTACTTTGATGTTACTGTTTATCTATTATTTTAGAAGTTTGATTTTTTTGATGGAATATAAGTTAGGAAATTATAATAATAATATTAAATACGTTTTATTAGTTAACATTTTACAAATCGTATGTAACTAAAATTATCTAGCTACAAATCATTCCTCACGTATTCTTTCAAACAAAAGAAAGTCTGAAGCCAGCTCTATTGAAATTTCACCGATAAGAGAATTACTCACTAATACTACAGGTATGTACTAGGTACAGTCACGAGCGTGAATACCTTACACTCACGCGAGATTCAAAATCAATTTCCTCCTAAAGTATTTATAGAAATTTGATCATGTTACGAACATAGTATTTTCGAAACCATACTTTTATGAAATAGGCCTGTTCTCAAAGTTGTAATCGTTATTTCAAGAGGTGATCGCTTTTGAATTTTGTGTAAGTGTGAGGTGTGTATGCTCGTGACTGTACCTACCTAGGTACCTGCCTTGTTGGTAGTTGATTGTTCTAGCCAGATGAGTCAGGTGTGCACGGACAGATGTATACTCGACCACTCATAGGAAACCAAAGATGTTTGCTGAAAATTCTTTTGTTTGCTCAACTTTCATACCATTTGGAGGAGTTTTATTTATTCTTGTTTGTATGAAATGTGTTTTTAGGTTAATGTTTATGAAGGAAGATTGGGTTAGATTGCGATTTTGGTTGACTTAGGCCTTTTATTGTGCAAAAACAAGAGGGGGTAAGGGGTGTGGGTATGGCATTATGCTGAGCATCTCTTTCTGCTGGCTACCGTAAAAGATGAACGTAGCTCCTTTCACAGTGACATCAAAGAACAATTTGTTTACCAAGCGTGGTGATGGTGGTTATTTTCCTTTACAACATTTGCTTAGAGTTGTCTTAAGACGATTTTGGGCTCAAAAGGAAGGAATTGTTAACTATACTTATGATATATTGTATACAGAAGCTGTTGGTAAACTTTTGTTAGTAAATAAGTAAAAGATTCTCCTCGAATGCCTGCGAACTATGTACATATCTCGGCAACTTTGTAGGTACCTATTATTGAAATGATTATCATGTCAATAAGTAGATAAGGTATAATTATTTGCTATAAACATTATAAGCCCTTTATTTTTATTATATTTACTGAAAGTAGGCCTAAACAAACAAAAGAAACCATTAAGTAGGTACTTAGACTACTGAAAAATTATAACTTATATAATCATGTTCTCAAAAATAATCATCCTCTTTCATTAGTGTTATTGGGTGTTTCCATCTGAAGCAGCCCGGAGTTTCGATTTGTGCCCGCTTGATGGCAATAGGCTGGGCCCCTGTTCCATGGGACTTAAACATAACTGACTTGTGGGTGTGCTTTAGGTGCACCTCTGCCTAACACTTCGGGGAATACAGGCGTGATGTTATGTTATGTTATTCTCAAAAACAGTGACGTAAAAACGTCTTGAAAATCTTTTTTCATCAGAATAGAAACTCCAAGTCGCCATGTTTGTAGGTATATTTAGTGCAGTATCAACATTGACGAAAACCTCTTATCATCTGCCTAGCCTTTGCCCAACTATATTGAAGTCGGCTTCCAGTCTAACCGGATGCAGCTGAATACCAGTATTTCACATGGAGCGATTGCCTATCTGACCTCCACAACCCAGTTACTGGGTAATACGATACCCCTTGGTAAGACTGGTTGTCAGACTTTCGGGCTTCTGACGACCCGTAACGACTGTCAAAGATCCACGAATGACAGTCGGGACGAACGACTTAACGTGCTTTCCGAGGCACGGAGGGGGTCTCGGTATGTAAAGATGGTCGCCCATCCACGGGCCAACCGCGGCAAGTGTAGCTTAACCTGATCTATCGACCCGTGCGGCTGTAATTACTTAACCACGAGCCCATCTTATCAATGTTAAGATAATTAAGTACCTACTATATGTACAATCGTATGGGTGAGCACTGCTCTCCTAGCTAGGTTATGAAAGGAGCTTATCAATGTATCGAGACAGTGGTTTCCAAACATTGGTTGCACAACCAGCGAGCAACCAATGTTCAGTTTTACGACTACGTTTATAGCGTGTAACAGCCTTAGATAGGTGTGTGTGCACGTTCCAAGGTTTTATATCTATAAAAAAGTTGAAGGAAATTTATTACGCGTAGATCTTTCAATGCCGTATGGGTCCTGTACAATTATGGTTTTAGGATGCTGTGAGGTTGCCTCGCTTTTGCAGTGCGTCAGGTATGTTTGCTAAGGCCAGCTCTGACTGCTTTAGGGCAATAGTTCGAACAAGAGTGGCCTCCCTGATGTGCCGCGTGCGGGGCAGCACCAACAGCCTTCTGAATATTATTGGGACGGGTCGATTGCCCGTTTGCCACTGGAATGCCGTCCACGGATCCGGAGGTGCCCTGTATAATATTAAATAGCGCAATGTTGTAAATAATAATAATTAATAAAGACTCCGAGGCCAATATTGTTGAATGATTCTCAAGCGTGTATCCCGTTTTAAAGCTGCCAGTTGTCTTGTTTGAACTATTTGAGAAATCTTTACTAGTTGATATCAATTGAGATTGGTTATAATAATAGGCTCATATAGATTGAATCTGAAGAAATCAAAATCTGATCATTAAAACCTGAAAAAACAACGGCTCAGATTAAAAGAATAAATATAAACTTTGCCATGAAGTAGGCACAACACACAAGACAGGTTAAAATAAAGATCATGGAATCTGCGTTAAAAAAATGTATACACTAACAAGTAATCATTAATTAGTAAAACAGCGAATATTAATGTATTAGTCTGCTTTTACGAGCGCCCATCGTTACGTAGAACTATGATCTGTTCGTAGCATCTCCGTAGCAAACAGATAGCTGTAGCATCGTCGTAGCAAATAGATAGGCTACGATTCTACGAAGCTACATCCGTAGCAATTGTACAGTAGCTATTTCGTAGCAATTCAAGAAGCTGATGATAACTTACTTTTTGCCTTGATTTGTTCTGAATTTACAATTGATTACCGTCTCCTGTGTGTTGTGGTCAGAAAGGCAATCGCTCCATGTAAAATACTAGTATTCAGCATCCCGTTAGACTGGAAGCTGACCCCAACATAGTTGGGAAAAGGCTAAGCTGATGATGATTTTGTTCTGAATCTTCATTTAAAATACTTTTAGTCTCTGGTCTGATCACAAAGTTAAAGTTACCAACGTTGGTAATTTTCACTAAAATGTTGCCGAATTTTGCATTTGTTGTTTTCAATAAGAATGACTATGTAATGTAAATAAATAACAACTTATACCTGATTAATAAATTAAATAACAATATAATAACCTAACTTTCCATATAAATTAATTATCATCAATAGTTTATTATAATATACACAAATCTTAAATACAGTTTACAATCTAACACTAAAATAGATATGATGTACAATGTACTTACATATATAAAGAAAAAAGAAATGGAAGAGTTAATTGGGTATCAAAAAATTCGTCCGCATCGCTGTCAGTGGGAAAAGTGCCCAAAAGGCTGACAGCGTTGCCACGTTGGATGGCAATGCTTATTCTTTGACCTAAAAATTGGCCAGCCCTCTAGTCACGTGAAGAGTCGACCCACCGTTTGGCAATGTCCCGAAATACTCAATGAGCACTCGGACCCCACGTCCCCAGTGTTTCAACCCCTAACGGCTCAAACATATAGCTCTCAATAAGGTTGTTATATTTGCGCCGTTTGAGGTGTTTTGCTCCTGCAGCAGCCGCCCCAGCAGATCCCGCCGTGCTAGAATGATGGAATGGCGCGAGGGTGGCGACACAGATTGCATTCCACACCAAAGGTCTACTCAACTTCCAAGCGTGCGGCGCGTGCGTCGCCTGCCAATCCATTAAGTTCTAAAATAGCTGGCACCCCGGTGGTGACAAGAGCACGACGGATGATGTCATTAATGCTGGCGTGCCGTGCCAACCGACCAGCGCTCTTGCTGCAGGAAAGGCCACGGTGTCCGAGGTGGTCGACTGCTTCACCAAACTGACAGCGATGAGGAGCCCAGCAAGGAGCGCCCAGACGCAGACTTCTAGCGAGCCGGAAAGTGGTGTCACCTAGCATAGTGCCCATGTTGGGTGACGGTAGCGCCTGAAGCCAGAGGCCCGACTCCTATTCTCCCACAGCCAGTAGGAGGGCACACTCAGCCGTATTGGTTGTATTAATGAGGTTATTCCGTACCAAGCTGCAGAGCGGCTCATCCTACAGTCTCTGGGAAGACGGGCTCTAGGGCTGCACCGTATACGGTCAAGCCACCTTCCAAGCATTCATCGCATCGGTTAAACACGGCACTTTCTAGACAAACTGAGATGAGGGTATGATTTTGCGATTAACTTTTCGGTGCTGTGGACCGAGGACAAGAACGTAAGCTTACACTAGAAATTTGGCGGACGCCGAGCCCACCAAAACGAATGGGTAGTGTGGCTTGCAGCCACGCGCGGTCGTCCAATGCCACATTTAAAATGGATGTTAGAGTACTTAGAATAATTTGATCAATTTTGTCTAAAAGATTATTTCTAATTGGTGGGTTTTTGCCAGAGTATGTCCTTGTAGTCCAGTTACTTTTGATGACACCTGAGTCAGTCTTTAAATGAGAAGAATTGCCGGTATGCTGCCTTGCGGGTTTATGTATCTGTCTTGGTCTGGGTCCTCACCCTAGACCTGCTGCAGTAAACTAAACTCAACCGGCACAAACCTTGAGTTCAGGAGCGCGCAAGCCCCACCGTGACGTCACCGTAGAGATACGGCGGTGGGGATTTCTTATTATTATTAATCTTCGGAGTGATTCACCTTTTCGCAGAAAGCAAAATATTTTTCTGTCTTTACTATAACTTTGAGAAGACGGATTTCGATTTATTCGCTGATGACTCTTGTCGCTACCATATTGTAGGGTTATTTTTTTAATTGAAAAATTGTCTTCTGTTACGCATAATTATGGAGTGGACATGTACAATTATTAGTGAGAACCATTTTCAATAGATTTCAAAAAGTGTATCATGTAATTTTCCCAAACGACAAAACCAACGAATCTACGCGTCCTCGTTGAACGTTTCAGTACAAAACCCATACAGTACATAGGCTAGATATATTGTACGTTTGAACATAAAGATTATATTGATATGGCGTTCATATCTGACCGTTTTTATCGTGTCATTAAAACGGAATGGTTTCGAAACGCTATCCGCACCACGGTTGCACTTTACACGTTTATAACGCATGTAAATATATACGATTTATGTTTCAAATTTACATATCCATTGGATTTTTTAATTGATCTCTTGTTATTGGGGTTATAAAGGTTGTTTTGATGGGTGGTCTGTGGAGGCCAACTTGGGTATGAATGGACCATGCCGTAATAAGGATATTTCTGTTTTCTTGGTCGTAAAACGAGAGGGATATTGATTTCGTAATGTAGAGAGGTAGTTTTTAGTATTAGCTATGCATCTATTGTGATGCTCTATCCAAGTTATAGCACTTTCCCAAAATAGCTAAATATGTGGCCTCTTGAAAAGATGCTATGAGTACCTAGGTAGCTAGGTAGTTCATAGTGGAACTTCACCCCTAATATGCGTAGATACTGTGAGGATAATCAAGTTTTTAGAGTT
Organism: Fissipunctia ypsillon; assembly: GCA_947568875.1. Taxonomy (NCBI): domain Eukaryota; kingdom Metazoa; phylum Arthropoda; class Insecta; order Lepidoptera; family Noctuidae; genus Fissipunctia; species Fissipunctia ypsillon. The sequence goes on along the minus strand of OX387660.1, from coordinate 14,289,920 downwards.
TGTTATAATTATTTCTTAATTAGTAGGTTTTGCCAGATTATATCCATGATACTACTCAGTTTATTAGTCTACAATTTTTATGATATCTGAGTCAGTCTTTAAATGAGATTTATTCAATTTTCTTCTTGACGCAATCCGACACCTTCGTACCTTCATATTTCCAATATCCCTAATATACCTATACTATATACATAAGGATATATAGGTGCACGTCTTTACGACTCTCGTAAACGTGTGCCGAGCCAACGATCTTCTCGGAGTGTCGGGAAATTCGATCCCTGACCGTTGCCCTTTGTGAGAACGAGTTGATTGCCCAGTTCCAGCAATTCGTTTGTATTCAATTCTACAATCGATGCTCTGGATGTACCGATTAACTTTCTCGATGTTGGGTCTTAGATTTTATCATGTCTAGGGTTGGGAGTGGGTCGAGTTGGATTTTTCAGAATGGTGGTATAAATTTTTTTTATTTTTTAGGAAATAGGAATTTACCTTTAGGTAATAGTGGCGAAGCCTTCATACAACCCGATTCCTATCGGCTTCCCTTCGGAACCACCACTCTTTTTAATGTCTACTATTGCCAAATAATGTACACCAGTGTGTGTAACTGTATATTACATTACATTATATATATATTTAATACCAGTTTAATACAGTCATCATAAGATTAGAAACATTACAAAAATGCCTAAAATTTTTTTGTCTGAGTTTATGAGAAATGAACAATTTTTTCTTCTGCTTCCCTCTAATGACAATTGTAGCTGCACCACTGTTAGGTAATGAATAGTTGCTAGGTTACTATTGATTATATTTTATTGTTAAGATTTCATAATGTGTCTGGGCTTCTAGTAAGTACTGTTGAGTAACAGCAACAAAGTCATGAGACGATTGTTCTAAGGCAACATTACCTAATCAAGTGTAAATACGCAACCATAATGGTTCTCTAAACCAACTTCCAGGGCTAAGAATCCGCGTCGCGTTCTGGACAATGGCGATATCTTCCATAAATAACCTGAACAATATTCAATAAGCACGACGGTTTATTCCTCCAGGAATAGTAGTCGTAAAGCTCGCAGACATACCTACGGACGGATCCTCGAATCACAATAACGCTGGAGCTCAGCAGAATCCATAATCTTATTTTTGTACCGCACCGCGAAGCGTGAATTTCGCAATTACGAGAGCATTGGCAGGCGCAGCGGAATATAAGCGCAAAGCTTTCTCCCATAGAGGTGAGAATCGCACTGGGCGACTTTCTCAAAATAAACACTTCTTGTCTGTACACGTGCGAATGTCGACTTTATCTCGGAGACGGAGAGTTACGTACGGGAGCGGCCAGGTGGCGCATGAAAGCGGACTCTTTGCGATGGCAGGAGGGCAGATTATGCGTCGCAGATGTTGCCGGGCGACATCCATTGTGTTCCCTCCTATAATTTTATCGAAGCTGATTTACGATCGATTGTTCGGCCGGCGGACAGTCGGCGGGGCGTCGGTGTGCGTGCGCGCGCGCCGGTGTGCGTGTGGCTCGTAACTTACCTGCAGATGGCGCTCGGATATGACGAGACCACTCGCCACAAAATGCCCTCGTAAATTAAGAAACGACGTCTTGGACCGTGTTTCTTTTCAGCTTTGTTTTATGCATGCGCTCTGTATAAGTTTCCAACTAGTGACGCTTTTATTTATAATATTTCAGCGCAATATAAGTTGTATGAAATATTACGCTACCATTGTGATGACTAAGCATTCTTAATTTTATGTGATTAGGTCGAAAGAAAATATAAATCTTGATGTTGAGTCAGCATGTGGGCAGATCTTTCTTCAAAAGATCACTGTACAGGTATTTTACTTTAACGATTTTGAGATGACATTTCCTTATTAAGCTCTACGGTTATCAAGTTTTCAAGCAGGAAAACGTCTCCTTTATGTAACTGCCTTATTTTGTTAATCTTAACAGGGGGTTATTTGGTGTAAATTTATTACATTACATCATCCCAAATAATTTGACAAGAAGCTTCTACTTTTATGTTGTAGTGTAGGATAGAAGAGCAGTGCTGGCCCAGTGGTATTCGGCGCCGACTTACGAGTTGTAGGTCGTGGGTTCGAACCTAGGCAGGCGCTTTACTTTGTGTAAATAATTTCATCACCCTCTCAAAACGGTGAAGGAAAACATCGTGAGGAAATCGGCATGTCCTAGAACCAAATATTCGAAGACATGTGACATCTACCAACCCGCAATGGGCCCGCGTGGTAGATTACAGCCCACTCCCTCTCGAAGAGAGGAGGCCTGTGTCCCAGCAGTGGCAACATTATAGGCTGATTAAGATTAAGCTAAGATATGAATTACAATATAGGTTGCTTCAATTCCTTAATGGATATGAAAGTAATCTTAACTAATAGCCAGATAATAATTGTTTACTAACAAAACAACATACAATAAACAAGATAAGCCCTGAGAGGTTTTCGTTGTGTGGCTAAAACCAATGTAAAAATTAGTGTTAGTGTTTTGATAATAAAATAAATAAATAGTTTAGTTTCCTTTTCAATAGTCTTAACAAACAGGAAAGCTTTCCTCAGCAGATGTTTACACAAGGCTGGCGGCAGCTAATACCATGATAAAACGCTCTCGATAAAACAGCCATTATGTATTTTACCTGCAAATTGTTTTCCGGCACAATTAAGATTGAGTTTCAATACTCAATAACATCGTGTTAAGCTGTAATAGGCTAGGTCTCAGTGAGAGCGGAAAGCGGTTATGACTAGTGGTGACTACTAAGGGCGAATTTCACCAATGAAACTAAACGCGATCAGCGTATCTAAACTATGTTCAATAGCTGTAAGTGTTAATATTTCACAACAATGATGACACTGACAGCTATTGGACGTGGTTTAGATATGCTGGAGCTAGACCACCACCTCTTATAGCATTATTATTGTAATCTTACTTGAGTGTGAGAAAGAGATGGAGCTAGACGTCCTATATAGCTCCATCTCTCTCTCACACTGAAGTAACATTAAAATAATACTGCTTTAAGAGGTGGTGGTTGGTCCCCTGATCGCGTTCAGTTTTATTGGTGAAATTCGCTTTTACTTTGTTCACTTCCAACTTCACTTGAGTACCTGCACCACACATTCCAAAAATCATTACGGATTTAGACCTCGACACATTAATTATGATATTATTAATTTGTGTATATTATATTACCTTTTAATAAATTGTGGGTGCTATAACATAACTAGTTTGTAGATGATCACTACACCTAGTAACCCACGTAGAAGCCCTGTTGGTTTTTTGTCGATGTTCAACATCAATCAATCCTGAATTTTCCTAAATCACGGAACGAGAAAGCCAAAAATCTATTATACATTATACATAATTTCTAAAAAAGAAGTTTCTACATGTTTCTGCCATTGTCCGACGATGTTAAAATTGAGGTGCGATGTTAATTCTTTTAAAATACCTTATATAACACCGAACCAACTCTTTTTCATCGTCGTGTCGACTTAACACCAAACAACAGAAGATCAAAGCATTTTAGAACAACAACATTCACTTGTAAGGCTTATTGTGGTCTGAAATAACTTTCTTTTCAAAAGAAAAAAAAAATCATTCAGGCCAAATCCATATTACATAAAATAAGATACAATTTCAGAATACTGCAATAGAATACACCAGGACAGCATAAAATGTCAGTAAATAAAATACACGAAAACACACCACAAATACACGTAATAAATGAATATTTTACATTAATTCACTGTTACAAGTAAAACGTATAAATTACACAAAGAGTTTTATTTTAATTAACGCAGTAGACAAAAGGAAATTATGAAATTTTATGTAATTGAAAACAGTTATGTGGGAAGTTATGTTTTTCTTGGAAAAATGTGTTGCGGGTTGGCAGTCCTTAAAAATGTGAGTAATTCTCATTTCCCCTAAAGTAGGTTTCTATATTGTCTGAGAAATTTATCGTGCGTTGTGTTCGGTATTATCAAAGAAAAAAAAAGCAAAGTGCTAACTGGTCCACTTTGTTAATTTTCGCTTGCTACTGAAAAAAATTTATACTCATTGAAAAGACAAACAAATGAATGACGGACTAACAAAGCTAATCTTAGTTCATTCGAAAACAGAGCGTTTTCATCCGTACCAAAATTGAAAAATCTACGAGCTATTTCCCGCGGATACTAGGACCTCGTCCCACAAGCGATTTGCGGGTCAAACGTATGTAAAACAAGAAATTATTAGGGAAAGGCGTTAACTTAAAGTCGTTAACATATTGACAGGCGTGTGTTGCCATAACAAATGTTTTGATTTCTTTTTGTTTTGATTCCTTCTGGTTTATAAGCATTACCTCATTGTGTTGACGTTTTTTATGCTTGACAATAATAGTTGGGTGTGTATGCTTTCAGAATTACTAAAACTTATGCATTTTCTTATTGTAGGCTTACCTACATGAGTCAAGAATTCTATAACTTTATGATTGTAGGAACATTTTTATTGTACGTCAGAAGATTCGTTTTACCTTTTTGTAGTATCTTTAAATAAGTATTTCAAAATTAAATATATATATATACTGATATATATCCTAATCTTTAAACTGAAAAAAATGTTGTAAAACAAATACACAAATATTATATCATTCTTTAAAAAAAGCTGTCTGTTTTATTGCTTTTCCCTTCTTGTTTTCGTCACCCATTTCACTCCTCCCGACTCCATTTTTTCTTTTATACACTTCAAATGAGAATTTTAATCATAAATTATTTCCACGACCTCTTCAAGATAACTATTGGCATAAACAAACTGGCGTAGAGTGTAGAAATGTGGGCGAAGGCGAGTTATAATTAAACCAGAGTCAAGGAATGAGGTCGGCAGCACCAGGGCTTCGCTTTGTACAGCAACCTTTCAATTACGGCCCGAGGGAAATGTGTTCCGGGCCCAGAGTCAGGTACACGGCGAGAACTAAAGAAAATGCTCGTCTTTATTTAGATATACATTATTTCTTCCTAATAATGTTGGGTGGTACGTTCGTAGTAGGTACGGTTCGAATACGGGCTTCTATTAGCGAGTGTTTAATGGTGTACGATATTGTTATTAAAATAGTTTTTCTTAAAAGTTATCAAACTATAAAATAAACCAAGACTCTGTTAGTTTTGGTCATGGTCTGGCAGTTTGAGTAATTTATGCGGTGAACCCAAATGTCCTTTCTTTGGTATTGTTCGTCGAATCGTTGAGCTCCTTAAGTTCTGAGTTGAGCTGTACGATTACTGACAGATGAGTGCACTGACTGGACAGGTCCACTCAATATGTGTGGCTCTTTTCTCAAAAGACCATTTCAGACACCAATCTACATGTTATTCACATGCTCTGACCAAGATTATGTCTGGACTTTAAAAGAGACCTCTGAGTTTATTTCGGCCTTTCGCCGACCTCATCTAGTTTTTAAAATATGATTGAAGTGTAAAAGTGTTTGTACAAACCTACTTACAAAAATAAAATCATTTATTTTACTGCAATGTAAGACAAAAAAAACATGCGTCAGATTATTTATCATTCTAAACTCACACACACACAATTGCACGTACCACTGCTTTGAGAAGATTTAATTAATCTTATTTTTTCATATGTACAAAAAACTTGATAAAAAGATTACTTACATACCAGTCAGACAAACTGCATAGTCACAATAAAGCATTAATTTTCATTTGTTCGTTAACTTTATCTGCTCACCGTCTACTGCCATACATTACTACAATATTGATAAGTTTCATGTTAATTTTCTTTAATGTCAGATGTTTAAAATGTATCAACTTGGTTTGTGCCATTGCAAATATCAGGATTCCGTAGTTATGAGCAGCGACTGTAGGTGTGTGTGGGTAGAAAGGGACTTATTTAAGAGTTAACTCTGGCTATATTGACGCTTTCCGCTACAAAGGGCGTAACTCCAAATCCCATACTTTTGGCAATGAGCAAAAAACACATACATTATACACAAACATACTAAATGCTTAATCGGTTTGTACTGGAGACGTTAGTTACCAGACTATTTAACTTTTTTTTTTAGCGAAAAGCGGCGATAAAGCGATCCTGCTAATTATTATATGTTGGCGGAATGGGTCCTGCATTAATATTGATAATATCTGTAACATCCTTTATATTAAACAAAACAAAAACTAACATTACAACAACAAACATAACGTAAGACGAAATGTGGGTGTACTATAGGTACCTACACCTCTGCTCAACCCATCGGGGAATACAGGGGTGATGTTATGTGTATCCTTTATACTAACCACATTTTATGCAAATAAAGATACTTAGTTTTAGTTACTGAAAAGTGCCAAAAATGTATTATTATGTTAAACTTTTTCTTGTCATCATCTTAAAAAAGACTTCCTTAACTTCATTGATTCATAATATTGCAATTTCATGTTAACAGTTGTCGGCAAAAAACTCATCATTGCGTGGTCAAAAAATCTTGTTTAGTATCTAAAGAAAACTTCCGTTTTTCACATTGATATTACGGAACTCCATATTTTCTTAACTACAATTTATAATAGGCAAAGACAATAAGCTAATAACTAATGTAGACCATAAACCGGTATCAGGCATTCTTTTGATATCTTAATTAAATCGATATGTCATCTCGTAAGTTGTGGATAACTTATCCACAGTCATTTGTAGGTCAGTCTGATACATGTTCATTCGTAGATCTTGACAGTCGTTACGGGTAGTCAGAAACCCGAAAGTCTGACAACCAGCCTTACCAAGGTGTGTCGTGTTACGTAGTTACTGGTTGGGTTGGGTGGTTGTTGAGGTCAGATAGGCTGGCGTTCCATGTAAGATACTGCTGAATGGCAGAATAAGGATGGACAGGGTATTATGAAGTAGGTATTAATGCCATCATGATTCCAGTCCGAAAAAGAGATGGTGTTATCGGTCATGTATAGCTAGGTCTCTCTCGCGCACTGGAATCATGATGGCATTAGAATGTCATAAAATGCCACTTGGAAACCGGCCGCAACGTGCTTATGAAAGGGATAATTTCAAGGTTCAAGAAAAGGCTGATTAAGTTCGTAGTTCTAATGATTGGTTCATTGAAATCAGATTTGACAATTAACTAGGTATGGACCGCTGTGCGCACTTACCCATTTATGACAAATCACAGAATGACTGTAACATATGAGATGTGATACTGAATTGGTTTCCGATAAGATGCATGATCTCAACTAGATAGGCTTATCTGTGAGTCATTGAGTGTTTCATGCAGCCAACACCCGAGTGAAATGCAACACGGTTCGTACTGTGGAGTTTTCTTAGTAATTGCTCATTTTGTTCGTGGTATCTTTGACTTTATATCTGCGTGATTGATTACAGATTTTTTGTCTTTTTATTCAAGTTTGTTTAGAGATATATATTTTTTTGTGCTAAGAATTTATTGTGCTCTGCAATAACAGACTGTTTTGATCAATGCGCTTGAAAATCGAAAGAAGATTGGTTTTCCTTATTCTTATCTGCTTTCTAGATTTTGTTCATAACACTCGTTTAAACAGCTTTACTTTTAGTATTCTTCACAAATTTAATTGAGAATTTCTCTTCAATTCTCCGCCAAGGTTAGAAACTTTGGAAATAAATAACACACCTTCTTTCTGTACGATGATAGCCGACGTTGCAATCTTTGCAAAATCATTCAAAATCACAGATAACTTGTGTAAACTTGAACAAGGTATCTATCTATAACAAAAACAGAGACGAGGTGTCATCGCTAATGTGACTGATAAGAGATACGATACACGATGAATAATGATGGTACCTACTGTCACGATGACATCCTGTCATCAGATTAAGGTACAGTCAGTAGCAAAAGTAGGTGAAGATCCGGTTTCCACTTAACCAGAGAGGACAGGAGATGTCTCGAACAACCAGGAGATTTGCGTTACTTTCACTTCTCTCCGCTTAGCTTTGACGCAATACAAAATTGTAACTTACTAGCAGCGTCCCGCGGTTTCACCCGCATAAGTCTCGATCCCGTGGGAATTTCGGGATAAAAAGTATCCTATTAACACATAGGATACTTACACAGGTTATAAACTATCGGTGTGCCAAATTTCATCTAAATCCGTTCAGTAGTTTTTGTGTGAAAGAGTAACAAACATCCATCTGTCCATCCATCTATCCTCACAAACTTTCGCGTTTATGATATTAGTAGGATCGGTTCCTTATCAGATTCCCTAAACCGGCTCCAACTCTATCCATTAAGATTTTAGAGGAGATTTATGAATGAAAACTTGTTTGAAGGAAGTTATATAGTAGAGTGCAGAATATTTTCAAGGCTTTCCTTTCGTTTTTTTCAGACGCAATATGTGAATTTGTGTAATATTAAATGACCGGAGTTCCGGAATTATGATCTGCTTTTGACAGTGGCTGTACTTTCGAATTATCTTTTTGTCTAACGTAGCACGTGTGTGATAATGTCAAGAACTAAGGAATTACCTACCTATCTATTGAGAATTCTTATGATATAATATAATTGTTTGTATTTGGGTTTTTGCTTGGTTATTTCGTAACTAAATCGTAGCGACTATTGAATTAGAACAAAAAAAAAACAATCACTATTTAAAATACCTACTAGTTTTTCATAAGTTTTAGATTTTTATGGAACAAATGTAGTATATTTAGTTTTCTTTAAGCCACCTTTCGACTCCTGCAACTAACTTTAGATTCTTTGATCCTTAATAAATCTAAGACACATAATTAAGACATTATCATCGTGTAGGTAACTACATTCATTTGCGATCCGACCTTTATTTAGCACTAGCGACCCGCCCCTGATTCGCTCGGTTTTTACGGCTTGACAAAACATCGAGATTTCCTTATTGTATGTAAGTTTAGTATAAGCTGTATTATACACAAAAACCCTCCGGAATAAATTCTCAAAATTATGGAGAAAACCGCGGCAAAATCCGTTACGTAGTTTAGAAGAATAACGTGGTCACACAGACAGACACGAAAAGCGACTTTAATTTATAATAGGTAGGTGTAGATATAGATTATACATAGATAATTCTTTTTAATTCTTCATACTTTCATTTGTTTTTACTTTTTATCCTCTGTGGTTTCCCCCTATCTGCCTATGAAGTAAGTAGCAAATAACTGCCCAAACATTGGAATGAGACCTTGACACCTAATGTTGCACTCAGAGGGACCCCGTAGCCCGGGGCGAGATGGTCCATACACATTGATTGCCCGATTGCCCCGGAGTATTGGCAACATTGCCCCGTGCTATTGACTTCACCTATACTTCTCAAGGGTAAGGTTATAGTTATTGTTATTATAGTAATGTAAAGGCGGAAGGGATATTGGTAAATGTTCCTTCAAGGTTTTTGTGTATGATGCTGTTTTGTGTAGTTAGGGTCTTCTGAAAGTTTGGTCATAAGAGCAGGGGCTTACAGGGGCTTAGGACTTAGAAACTATTTCAAACGGCATTTTTAAAGCCATTTTTAAAATTAAAATCAAATGTCATTTATTCAAACTAGGCTGAGAGTCAGCACTTTTGAACGTCATAATTACATAAGACAGTCCCCCAAAACGCCCACCCTTCGCCACTTCCTAGTGCTTTAGCTGGGAAGAAGAAGTGGCGCAACAAACTCCCCAGCAGCACAGCTGTTTGTTAAGTTTGAAGAACTTCAATCTGCCTAGCCTTTTCCCAACTATGTTGGGGTCGGCTTCCAGTCTAACCGGATGCAGCTGAATACCAGTATTTTACATGAAGCGACTGCCTATCTGACCTCCACAACCCAGTAACTGGGTAATACATACGATACCCCTTGGTAAGACTGGTTGTCAGACTTTCGGGCTTCTGACGACCCGTAACGATTGTCAAAGATCTACGAATGACAGCCGGGACCAACGGCTTAACGTGCTTTCCGAGGCACGGAGGAGTCTCGGTATGTAAAGATGGTCACCCATCCACGGACAACCCCGGCAAGCGTAGCTTAATCTGATGGATCGACCCGTGCGGCTGTTATTACTTAGCCACGAGCTCCTCAAGTTTGAAGAACTTACAAATTAAATATTGTTATGCTGTATTCTGGGGCTAGAAACTTACTTTCGTTAATCCAACAAAAAATATACGCTGATGATATGAGTGAGTGGTGAGTGATGTTTAAGCGCTTGTCCCTTGTAAAGTAAAGCGTTATCCGACGTTTGCACGGACGTAAAAATATCGCGGCGATATTTTTTTGACGCACTGGATTTTCAATGCTCTGCTTAGCGCCGAGAGTTAAAAATCCAACAGAGGGTTGTTTTTCGACGTGCTCGAATGCACTCTGTTGGATTCCCAATGCTCGGCTCAACACCGAGAGTTAAAAATCCAGTGCGCGATAAATCCCGCCGCGATATTTTTACGTCCGTGCGTAAGTCGGCTATTTAGCCCAATTAACCACCCAATTAACCCAATTATTGATTAAGACTTGATTGACGCTCGTACAAAAGAAAATGCATGAAATCTTACGACGGAAAAACCGTAACTAAAAGCATCAAGAACCACAGGATGTGCTATCTCGCACATGTTCACAGGCGCCGCGAACCGCACTTGTTACATGCAGCAATGCAGTACAAGGCCAAATCCAAAAAAGTCGGCCGACCTATTTACACATGGAATGACAACCTAAAACAGGACATGACTTACTTCAATAAGGACATCAATATTTACATGGACACGGCTGATGAACGAGATAAAATTAAGAAGGATGCTAGCGAGATCTACAAGAAACCTGAAACGGATAGCAGCGAGACCTCAGACGAAGACTTTGGTGGAAACAGCAACACGCAATACAGCTTAGCAGTAACCCCGCCAAAAGACTCACCGGTGAAGCCGGACTTGAAACAACTTGACGGCGACGTCGTTAAAAGATGCCCATCCATTGATAAATATTACCCGGCTCTCCAATATTCCAATGTTTACTCTAGGGTGCATACTCGGTAGACTAATAATCCTTCCATATCCTAAGGGCACGTCTTCCCTACCATTACCGCGCCCCCCGGTCTACTCCTTGATATGCAATGGCCTATGTAGCTCCATGTAACATGAGGCTACAGGGGCTAGTGTGAATCTTTGGGTTCATTCGAGTAATCGAGTCTGGTTAAACCACGCTGGGGTCGGTGCATTTCATTCATTCATTCCGTGCGTAAGTCGGCTATTGGTTGGCTTATTATAAAGCATGATTTTGCAACTTTGAACATGCGTATGAGATATCCATAACTTTATCTAAAAGTCATAAAAGGTCCCAAATTACTTTTATAAAGTGAAAGTCGCGAGTAAAGTGCACATTAGTTAGTTGCGACATACCGGTCCGAAATTCGGGTTTCATGATAAGAATTACTTAATAAAAACTATGGAAATGGCCTTAATAGAAAAGGGCCTTATCAGCACATAAAGAAATATGTCCCGGCCATAAACATTAGTTATAATTACATCTGCAACCGCGACCGTATGCTAGATACTGGGGATTATTCTTATCAGAAATATGATTGGCCTCAGGTTATTGAGATTTTCTTCTGCTAGTTTTTTAATTTTTTTATTTGAGATGGGTTTGCTCTTGACTCTAGCCTAGGTCAGAGGTAATAGAGACAAAGTCGACGATGGAGGGAGCTTACCCAAAAGAAGCCTGTTCACTTTCACGTTGAAGAGATCGGTGTTGTATGCGTTCGGAAACACAGATGCAGGTAGAGAGTTCCACTCCTTTGCTGTGCGCATCACAAAAGACATTTGGAAACGCTTAGTGCGAATTGGTGGAATAGCATCTAGGCAAGGATGGTAACTTGCAGTGCGTTTAGATGTCTGATGGTAGAAGGGGGCCGGTGGAATGAGGTTGAGGAGTTCTTGAGCACACTCACCGAATTATAATTTGTAGAAGACCGACAAGCAGGCAACCTTGCAGCGATGAGCCAAGCTGTGAAGCTTGGCATCCACCAGTTTTACGTCGCCAATGAGCCTCTTAGCTCTGTGTTCCACCGAGTCAAGCGCGGCAAGTTGGTATTTAGCTGAGCCATCCCAAAGGTGACTGCTGAAATTATACGAAAGGTGTGTAACAGAAGTTGCCACCAAGATGTACGACTAGCTGCATTACATACAATTTTCGTTGTATAAAAAAGCATAATCTGTCTCACAATTTGTGTTGGTACAATCTGTAGTGAGTCAAATAAGATTACAAATATCGCAAACCTATTATTACTTTTGAAAGTAAAACAGAAATGATTGAAGTTGCAAATAACGTTCCTCGTAAACGAAAGTTTACGAAACCAATATTTGAGTATGCGCTACTGCGCATGTAGTTATCATGCCAAGTTGACTTTCATTCAGCAAGAACACGTCTAGAAAAAAATCAGTAGACAATGAGGTTCGCAACAAAAAACTAATAGCAAAGTACGCCTTATGGTATTTATAATAAATGATGGTAGGTAAGGGTTATTGTCCAGCGCGCGCGATGCGATGCTATCTAGCTTCCGAGCGTCGCGCCGCGTCATTATCATAATAGCCTTGAGACACGAAACTTATAATATAATAAAGGGCAGTTGAACCGTGATTAAATAGGTTTGCTTCATTATGTCTTGTAAGCCTGAAAAAAGTAAAAAGTACCTAATGGAAATACCATTAGGTAGGTACTTTTAGTGTTATTTTAAAATCATTATTAAATCAAGGCTGAAGTCGGTTATGGAGATAATTTTAAACTGTCGCAGCGATGTTTCTTTACTTTCCATACTTAATAGTTCATGTAGATGGCTTAATTTATTAACAAAAATCAACTCTCAAGGTGAAAGCGCCAGAATAGCGCGCGAAATTCAAATTTTCTTACGTATTTTGCAATTTGCAGGTCAGTATTAGGTTATAGGTTGATTAAAATATGATTCGCGATCGTAACAAATATTTATTTACAGAATTATAATCAATAAAGTCTGATGACATTACAATTCTCTAAGACCAAGTAATCCTATTGAATGAATATTTCATGAAATCTTAACATTTGAGGATTATACTAACTTAAAGTTGATTCCAATGATTATAATTCTGTAAATACATATTTGTTACGGTCGCGAATCATACTTTACTCAACATATACCCAAACACTGAGCTGCAAATTGTAAAAATCGTAAGAAAATTTGAATTTCGCGGGCTATCTTAGCGCTTCCCCCTTAATGTGTGGTATTAAAAGGAGATATCTATGGCTGTAAACAAACTTCACTTATTTAGGTATTACATAGTTAATAATAAGATGAAGCGAAGACATAGACAATTTTTTTATGGTTACAGTAAATTATATTACTGGATATAAAAAAATGCAAATTAAGTTTATATAACGCTGTTTTGATGCATTATGATTTCTTTAACCGATTCGTTGCGGATGGCACGTTTCAGTGCCATCACTTTTTTTTGCGTGAGGCGTTAGGCACGGATGTGTGTCATTTTAAAATCGATGGTAACTCCTTCAATTAAGAAAATTAAAAATTAAAAACTTCCTTAACTTAATTGAAGGAGTTACCATCGATTTTAAAATGACACACATCCGTGCCTAACGCCTCACGCAAAAAAAAGTGATGGCACTGAAACGTGCCATCCGCAACGAATCGGTTAAAGCTTGAAATGTAAATATATTCATCACTGTTTAATAGAGACGATCATTTTCTTCGAAATGCTGATCGAATTTAAACAGTACATAGTTTGGAAAACTATAATTGAAACTTGCTACTTGTTACGCTCAATAACGTTATCAGAGTGATAGATGATCTCGGGTGACAGGTCGCACGTTCGATTCCCGGGTCGATCCCATTGTCCGCGTGACGGATCGACGATGTTAGTTAAATATACTGTCACTGACAGCTATCTAAGATGGCAGGAACATTAATTGTATTGAACTTTGATTTAAGCTAATGGTAAATGTGTTTAAGATGATAGAGCGAAAATAAAAGAACTACATATTTTCACTTTCACAATTTTAAAAGTGCCTCTAATTGGTTTATTTGAAATAAATGCTTTGAGTTTGAGTTTGACTGTATCTTAGATGAAGATATTATATTTTGTTAGTTTTTGAACACTCACACATAAATCTTAAATATTAGGGTCATGTTGTTTAAAGCTTGACAACCAGTCTTACCAAGGGATAATTGGGTTGTTAAGGTCAGATAGGCGGGTCCATGTAAAATACTGGTATTCAGCTGCATCCGGTTAGACTGAAAGCTGATTCTAATATAGTTGGGAAAAGGCTAGGCGGATGATGATGTTGTTTAAAGTTTATGTAAAGTGCAAGAAATAACAGCCGCACGTTCGATCGATCAGGTTAAGCTACGCTTGCTGCGGTTGGTTTGTGGATGGGTGACCATCTTTACATACTAAAACCCCTACATGCCTCGGAAAGCACGTTAAGCCGTTGGTCCCGGCTGTCATTTGTGGGTCTTTGACAGACGTTACGGGTCGTCAGAAGCCTGAAAGTCTGATAACCAGTCTTACCAAGGGGTATCGTGTTACCGAGTTACTGGGTTGTGGAGGTCATATAGGCAGTCGCTCCATGTAAAATACTGGTATTCAACTGCATTTGGTTAGACTGGAAGCCGACCCTAACATAGTTGGGAAAAAGCTAGACAGATGATGGTTGCAAGGAATACCCGTCGGCCGAAAACTAAGCAACAAAACCTATATAACAACATGTAGACATTTTATGATCAACTAATTTCTTCTTAAAATTAAATCCGTAAATAAACCATCAAACAAAAAAAAACAATACAAAAAATAATGTTCAATGGGACATCCGTAACCACTTCTATCTATGTGCTACGCTGCTACGCCGCTACGCCGTACATCCGAACATCGTGGCGTAGCGTCACCGTAGAGTAGGGGATCTATTTTTAGAACTGATTAGATTTGGTTCATTTCGCTCTTGTGAATGGTGACGGTCGCTGGCAATGTATTTGTGACTGTCAGTCACATGCTTTTACTTGTTTGAAGATCAATGCCTGGCTAAGAATACTTGCCCTAGACAAGAGTGACTTTCTCATGACGTGAATGGATACTAAATGTATTTTTTTTTTAATGTTATTGAGTACCTCTATCTACTCAAATGGCCAACCATAGTTTTCCGCTCGCCGGGTTTTTGTTTAAAAATATGATAAAAGGGCCTTACTCTTTTATTATATTGTATAATAAATACCCATTTTCTTAATCCGGCATTGAGTATTATCAATCTCATCTCAGTTCACATGCTTATTCATACATTTTGTATGGATTTGTCGCACACGTGTGGCTGGTGGCGGACACCCGCTACAGCAAGACTCAACACCGCAGCAAGAGGCGGCAGCCACCGGTGACTGTAGTCGGTGGCTCGTTTGCGCCGAGTTTAAGTGTAGTAATAACAATACTGCGTCCTTTCTAAAGGTACTATCGAGGAAATTTACATCTGACCAATTTGAAAACAAAATGCCGTGCACACGATGACCGCATCTGTTCGCAAGCGTTACTATAGCGGCCGAGCGCTGCAAGCAAGAATAGTTCTTACGGTGTATAGATGTTCGTTTCTCCCATGGTATTTTCAATACACTAGTTATTATAAAAGCATATTAGAATCGAAATGGGCTTCCTATTATTAAAAAAAGTAATTTTTATTATATAAATAACTTGACATTATTATAAAAACCATTCATTCTTTCGCCGAAGAATTAGCATTGCCATTCAACGTGGCAATGCTGCCAGTCTGGCGACAACGATGTGGAGGAGTACTTCGACGCCTAAGTGTCCTTTTGTTTTTGTATTTAACCGACTTTAAAAAAAGGAGGAGGTTCTCAATTCGGATGTTTGTATTTTTATTTGTATAGTTTATATGATTTAGCCATATAATTTAGTACCTAGCGTAAATAGTTAGTGGTATAATAATTGTATTTATGCATTTTAATATCAATAAAAAATTAATATGTTTAAAAACCCCATTAACTGCCTACTTTGTATTAAATTCGACAGTTTCATCGGTAGTCATAATAACGATTTGTTTGACACTGAGACAAAACAATGTTGTTTATAATGTCGAGCACGTTCCCTTATTACTGGGCCATTGTGTATTGTTCGTTATTACCAGTAACTGATCATAAAGGATAGCGTTACGAATACGATACTTCAAACCATAGATAAGGATTTTGGGCGCCATTAGAATGAACGCATGGAATTGGTAAGTACTAAATGAACGCCACTGTTAAGTTTTCTGTTAGTTTCCTAGAATAAATTTGTCAATAACTAAGAGTCAGTAGTTGATACTTAAAGTTGAGATATTACAAAAGACAAGTAGTAGTCAAGTTCTTAGAAAATTCAGTGTTTTCTTTCTTTCTTTTTTTTTCTTTCTAATAGCGTAATTCTATATGAATAGTTCGAAGGGAATCTTAGACATCCAATTATTGCGGTAATATGAAATGAAATTCTTTTTTTCTTCTAACAAAAACAAAGCTAGAAAATATACATACATGCAATAATAGAACAGTACAAACATACGAACTACCTCCTTGGTCTAGTGGTCGCCAGCACCACTGCTGAGCATGAGGTCCTGGGTTCGATTCCCAGGTTGGGCAAAGTGTTGTTGGGTTTTTCTATCTGGAATTTTGCAGTAGCAGTCCGGAGGCTGGATTTGTGCCCGGTTGATGGCAATAGGCTCGCCCCCTATTACATGGGACTTAAACATACCTGGCGAAGTGTGGGTGTACCTAGGCACATCTCTGTGTAACCCATCGGGGTAACAAGGCGTGATGTAATGTTATGTTATGTAATATGTATACTATCCAAGTACAGAAGCTATTTTTGCCGACAACCATTCAATAAATCTGCCTAGCCTTTTCCCAACTATGTTGGGTTCGGCTTCCAGTCTAACAGGATGCAGCTGAATACCAGTATTTTACATGGAGCGACTGCCTATCTGACCTCCACAACTCAGTAACTGGGTAATACGATAACCCTTGGTAAGGCTGGTTGTCAGACTTTCGGGCTTCTACGACCCGTAACGACTGTGTGAAATAAAATATTTTGAATTTAAATTTGAATTTGTCAAAGATCTATGAATGACAGCCGGGACCAACGGCATAACGTACTTTCCGAGGCACGGAGGGGTCTCGGTATGTAAAGATGGGTACCCATCCACGGAAAACCCCGGCAAGTGTAGATTAACCTGATGGATCGATCCGTGCGGCTGTTATTACTTGGCCACGACCTCCTCCGACAAACATTGATACGAATTTTAATTATCAACTTAAACAGCTGTTATCATTGTCTTTATAAAGAGCAGCGTCAGCTACCCGCAGAACAAGCGTGGCATCTTCCCATAAAACATCTCCACAACAATAGAATCAGATGAAGTACAAAAGATTTCCGCCACACTTCAATCCGATTAGGTTAATTAGGTTAACATTTATAATTGGCCACGCATACCCGAGCGCTGGATTTTTGTGCCGCGAGCATTAAGCACTAATGAGAACACATGATATTTTACGAGGTCACTAATGCTGGGTAAAGCTGGGTGTGCACTGGGATGCTGTAGCTTGGTTTTTGTATCCTGGAAGGAAGTTGGCTGATGTAAGGATAGCGAGAATTTTGGCTTTACTTACATAAATATCGCTAAAGGAAAGAGCTTTATTTATCTGTGGCAAAATGGCTGCCGGCTGTCCTAAGTGGCTACGATGGGCAAATCTCGTAATTTTAAGAACATTCACAGTCTGATTTCAGTCAAAAATACATATAATTTCCCTACATATTTGCCATTTGATTGTCGCTGCGATGAGATTGCGACTAGATTTTGAACGTTTTTAATTACGGGATTAGGGTTTCTGAAAGGTTGTTCTTGTACATCGAGAATTCAAGAATTCATCAAAGTTTCAGAAAGATAAGGCCGTCAGATCTTTGGTAGTCCGAAGGTGGGTTATACCTTCAGTTCTGGGGGCACGGTAGTGTCACCGCCAAGACGAGCCAAAAACAAAAAGCAGGGGGTACTACCTACCTTTGTTCGAAGCGTTTCGTCGTATTTTCAAACCCTCACAGGTTTGGTTACGGATAATACATACCTACAAAAAGAAATCTCACCAAAAAACCATTTCATGTAAAGAAGGTTACCAAGACTCAAAACGCTTTCACTGTTAAAAAGTTATCAGATCTAATGTAGAGAAAAGACCCTAACTCTACAAACCTTACATCTTGGTCAAAATGTATGGCTTGGCTGACCCATAGAACTATTGCGGGACACAAGACTTAATTTTTTACTATAAGCCCATAGGAGTGTCTGTGCGATGGCCGCGAAACGGCCAAGCCGTACATTTTGACCAAGATGTAAGGTTTGTAGAGTTAGGCCTTGTAGAGCTAAGGACTTGGCTCTACGTAACTTTTTAACAGTGAAAGGGTTATGTGAGGCTTGGCAACCTACTTTACGTGAAAATATGTTTTTAGTGGGATATTCTTTAAATTCACCTAAATACCCTTTAAGTGAATATAAAGAATAATAATATTTTAGTGGAATTATTTGACAGGCCTGTTGGTCTAGTGGTTAGTGACCCTGACTGCAAAGCCGGAGGTCGTGGGTTCGATTCCCACCCAGGACAAACTTTGTGTGATGAGCATATTGTTTGTTCTGTGTCTGGGTGTAATTTATGTATAATATGTATGTATTTATAAATTATATAAGTAAGTATATCAGTTGTCTGGTTACCATAACACAAGCTCTGCTTAACTTGGGATCAGATGGCCGTGTGTGAGTTGTCCCAAGATATTTATTTATTTTATAAATATCATCAACATTCAACAGCTCTCCAATCATAAGTTGGTCTTGGTCTATTCGACTAAGTTAAATCACAAATCTGTATGTACCTCCGACGGTTTCTCATTCAACAAAAATATAGACCTACAGCTGCCTTCATTCGTCGTATAGTGAATACATAGCCTTACAGTGTAAATTGTAGGCAAACTGAGAGCGGTTATGAAGAGGCTTTAATACATGTAGTCTTACAAATAGGTCAGGAGTACACGAGCGAGTGCAATGTTGTGAATGAGGGCGTTTTCTGAATAACAGTTGCAGTTTCCTTACGTATGCTCTGACATGTTAAACTTTGAAGTATTTTGTTGACAGGCTTTTTTGAGCCTATTTTAGAATAATATAATTCTTTAAAATGAGGCTTTTGCTTAGATTTCTGCACGCATAGTATGAACACTTCTATCCACTAATATACCACTTTAAGAAGACAAAATGACATTTATTTTCATCATGTTTGACATCGCGCCGCAGAAATCTTTTAACAATCTGTCATTTGGTCTTCCGTTTGTACGATGATCCTGGTACGCGTGTGGACGTATAAAATTAAAAAAAAAGCCAGACGATGGAAGAGAGTTCTCTCTTTCTTTTTAATTTAGGGGAAAGAACTGGTTATTGTTAGGTATAATGCTGTCTAAAAAGGGAAAAATAACCGTAGTCATCATGGTGGAAAAATTTTATAAATAAAATATGACGAGGTGACGACTAAAGTAACCTTTTGCAAAGTTATACGGTTTAATATAAGTAGGTGTATCAGGCATCTACTTAAGCCCAACCAACATATGCAATTACGCATTTACCAACCAGAATATCTGTCAAACACTTATACATACCTTCTATTTACATATTAATCTCGCCAGCCAGCGATGGCGGCCCATCGTAAACATTTAATTGGTGATAAAGGCGAATAATTGGCCGGCTATCGATCGATCGCTAATGAAACTGAATTACTGTGTTACTGCCTAACGATCTGTGCGATATCTCTTATCTTTTTCACCGAGCATGTGTAACCTAGTCTTCTATTAGAAGCTTGCTGTTTTTGCGTCGATTTGAATTAAGAAAAAAAGAATAGTGTCGCCAAATGGGCATAAATCCTCCTTAAAATAAGTCGCTGAAATTAGGCTGTGTTCGGTTTTATGCTGGCTGGTTTTGTGAGTTTTAAATAAAGAATCTTAGGTCTATAGAGGTCTAGTTCCATTATTCTATAGAAGATTGCATCTTAGAAGAATTTACCATCTGAGGGGCAATTCCAGTATTTTTAAGAACAGTCGCATTCTAATCTCAGTCTCAATCTGCCAAAAATTGTATGGGGTTTTCGACATTAATAGTCGCTGCGATGAGATTGCGACTAGATTTTGAACGTTTTTAATTAATTCTGTAGTTTGTTTGTTCATAGTTAATAATAAAAGAAAACAGATTAAATAAACAAAACAAATAACAAACAAACGGAATAGTTTAAAAACAGAAAAGTAAAAATATTTATTCTTCCCGTTGCAACGGGAAGAATAAATATCTACGGTTATTCTTCCCGTTTTAACGGGAAGAATAAATATTTTTAGCTTAGGAAAGATTTGAGCTCTGATAGAGTTAAGACTTCATTTTTCTCAACCAAGTAATTTTGACATGGTCATGGCAACTCAATAAATGTACTGTTAAGGCACAAACAAATCATTTTTGGTCAAACATAGAAAGCTTAAACAACATAGCATAAACAACACAGTACTGTTGTTCCATTCAGCAAAACACTATCGGAACTGATATAACGGTAATAGACATATCACTAACTAATTTCAAGCCGCTTGAAAATGTGGCTGGCTAATACAAAAAGCGCTTTAACTGCTGCCGTTAACATTCTAATAGAGTAGCTCCACATTATAAATAGGTTAAGTATTTTTGATAATAAGAGGTTATATCGTTATAAATGCTTATTAAGGCTGCGTAGGGCGAAGTCACGTCAATTAGTCGTAATCTTACTTCGTGACTTGTGACTTATGAGTCGCCGATCTTCAAGCGTGGCCATTGCTACCGATTTGTATCAAAGAAATCGGGCCACAATAAATATGATCACGACATGTTCGTTAATCGTTTGTATAGTTTATAACGGCGTAAATTTGTCATCGTGCGGCGACCTTGTGGTAATGTGCGCGTAAATGAAACGATAATTATCAGATTGTTGGATCTGAAGGCCATCTTTATGTTAGAGACATTCTTGTTTGCATAATTATTTTCCCCGATACGAATTTCTCTGACCAGAAATCAATAGCCAAATTCCTACAGGGCAGTGGTCCTGCGTAACAATTATATATTCTGTTTCTTTGTCAAACGCTACACCTACTTTTTTTCTAAAAGGGATAGAGATGATATAGCAAACAAAGCTCTGTTTCCTGAATGTCTTTTTTATGAAAAAGAAAGTAACGATTACGTGACAACAACGAGTCAAACGACAACGATCCTCGTGCTGATAACGTAACGTGATATTGGGTTTTTCACCAGGAACTTGTCAGTAGCAGCCCGGAGTCTGGATTTGTGCCCAGTAGATGGCAATAGGCTCGCCCCCTATTACATGGGACTTAAACATAACTGGCGAAATGTGGGTGTACTGTAGGCACACCTCTGCCTAACCCTTTGGGGAAATAAGGTGTGAATTGTGATGTTATGTTATGTTAAAAGAAAGTAACAAATTCACACAGTAACCCTCCTTTTTTGGCTTTGCCGCAGTTGGTTACAAACAAAAAACTTAAAATAGTATTGTGTATCTCACGGCTGCGCCAAATAGGTCTCTATTCTCTTGTTTATACGAGCATAGCTTATGCTGAAGCGAGAGGTTTAACAAGTCAGTATGTTTGGTAACGGGGTCCCTCTCTTACGTAAGTATGTGTCTCCAAAGGTGCAGAATCGTTTACTCATCCCAGCCTGATAGTTATTATTAGCTAGCAAATAAAATCCTGCTTCATAATTTATATTGATTTATTTGTGTACCGCCTGCGTGGATGTCAATACATCCCTATTTGAATCGGATTTTGTTCACAATTTCATGGGTTTGATATTTTTTGTGCGGAATCCTAATTATTTTTCTAAAATAAAAGTACCCTAAGTTACCCTAGTACCATCAAAATCGGTCCCGCCGTTTCAGAGATAAGCCGGCACAAACAGACAGACAGACAAAAATATATTTTTATAAAAATTGCTTTTTCGTTATAAGTATCGTAGATACTGTGATATGCATTAAGTAAAAAGCTGTTATTTTAACATTACAAACAGACACTTCAATTTTATTTATTTGTATAGATTTGTCAGCAAACCCTTACCAAATTTGATTACGACCGCGACATTTAACGGCGTATATTTGTCACCGCTGACCTTGTATACCTACCGTGTGTGAGTGAATAAAAATAATTAAATACGTTACCTTCAGGGTTGCATGTGTGAGTGAAACCTTATATAAAACGTATGTAGATTTAGTTGCAGTCATGTAGAGTATTATGTCGGGAAATTATGCCTGTTCAACAATAAAAACGGATGGTTTAATTTCTCTTTATTTGCTGTAATCTTGCGTTCTTGTGTTTATTTTTATGTGTCCGTTTGTTGGATGTGGGTTTGTAGGTAGACATTGTTGTATGTGGCAGCCAAGCCGGCTAGTAACCTTGCTTAATGGTTAATCTTTTTACGACGCGACTTTAAGTAATGTCGTATGTATGTGTTCGTGCCGGCACGAGATGAGAATAGAAGTTTAAAGAAGATGGGGTTTCCTACGATAAATCAATCATCTTCATTCAATCATCACTTCGTGATGGTTATTTCAAAAATATCTTTGTTTTTTAAGCTTTTATAAAATACTAGTGACTCGCCTCTGATTCACACGGTTTTTACAATTTTGACAGAACATCGAGATTTCTGTATCATGTAAGTATACACATAAACCTTCCGGTATAAATGTTTTTAATAATGGTGAAAACTGCATCACTATCTGTTTCGTAGCTAGAATAACAACCTGGTCAACACAGACAGACACGAAAAACGACTTTCGCCCCAGTCTGATTAATACGGCAAATGTTTTCGTGCCCGTGCCTCTTAAGTCCTATTTATACGACTGAACCTATGTTCGTTTTTTGTTTTTTATTTACATGCAGGACCCGATATTATCATAAATCGACAAATCGACGATTGGTCCATTTGTGAGCTGGGCGCTGGGGGCACGGCAATTGATATAAAACCAAGTGGTCAATACGTTAATTTATAATGTATACCTTTACAAGCTCAAAGATACAGATAATCAAATGCCACTAATTTCTTATCGCAGTTTGCCTTATTTTATCACAGAAAGAAAACCATTATTTCACACTTACAAATACAAAATACAGACAAATTACCACCCTCGTTACCATAAACTATATCTTACTTTTTTCTAGTGTTTAGCGCAACCATAAAGTAGTCACGGGCGAGTCGGGGAGGCGGTAATTAACTTTCAATTTGCACACATCAGCGTACAAACAAAGAAAGTAGCCATCTTGATATCAGCTATTTACATAAAGGGCTGGCCCCTTCTTGAAATAACAATTTTGAAATAATTTGGATGCTAGATCACTAATTAGTACTGAGTTATTTATATTTTGGAGATTGTTGAGTTTTTTGAGAGGGTGCAAGTATTTTAGACATGGTTTTTTGAAGGACAAGATTCTCAATTCGGCTACTCTTACGCATATAGTAAATAGTAATAATAATACATGTGAAATACAAATAGGAACCTACATACATTTTAAACTAATACATACAACATACTTGTCTGAATATTTATTTCATAAAAAAGCTTGTTAGTAATTTTTATGAAGGTTACACAATCTCCACATTAAAAATTCTACGGAAACTAACCGTTGTACTTTTTCTCGAAAATGCAAAACAGAAGTAGGCGTCTTTTTTTTGCGCCACGTAAATTCCTAAAAAATACAAACATTTAAGGTTTCATCACGTATTTTATAAAGCTTCTTAAAGCCATAGTCATTACCTCATTAATTACTATAAAAATAACCTGCAAGGCTGAGCGCTCGATTAACCGATAAAATCCTCAAGTTTCTTCAGCCACTTTTTTTTTCATCGCTCGACTTAATAAACCTCCGTACATTATTAGGTACAAGTTGACAATGCGATGTATAGCCGTGTTTATCAGTGTGTGCTGCACCTTAGCTTTCGTGAGAGAATTCGTTGGATTTCAACGTTGCCGAGTGGAAATGACTGCTTGTTTATGGAGCACTACGAGTGCTTTTTTTCGATAATAGCTTTTACTGACAGCTTTGAAACGTACTTGATTCTTTTACAAGTGCAAGATATTTTATCAAAGAAACAGGGTGAAGTTTTGATACGAAATGATTATAAAATGCGTTGTTTCTGTTATTATCCGCTTTGCTTGACTTTTACATTTTGTGTCGTAGTTTTTAAATCGTTTAAAATACCTTACCTACCTTCGTAGATTGATTGATGAGTTTAGTTATCATATCATTATGATATGTTTCAGCCAAAGTAGAATTATGTATTATGTATTTTTTAAGTGCTAATCCGATTGTTGTTACTAGGAGAAAGGATAGGATTAGTGTATCAGCTTATTTGAATTTTTGATGTTAAACATCTAATGCGGTGGGTCAGACTGGCTGTTGGCATAGCGACGCGGCTAACAGCCAACATCCAAACGAAATTTAAGTAAAGAAAAATTTTTTCTTTAAAAATCTGAATAATTATTTTGTTTTTGATTGTGCCATATACATTATATTTCCTTTAATAAACCATCCTTTCATGCTTATTTAAATACTATTTTGTATAGAAAATATGCATGAAAGGATGGTTTCGATGTTTCACGTTTCAGCCAGACGTCCCGCGACGGCTCAATTTTTTAAAATATATCTTTGAGGATGAGTTTCGGTTTTACGGGGATTTACCGTCTGACGCAAGAATGGTTCTTTGAGTTACGTTAGATGGTTTATCAGGTTCACAGATATCAAGGCACACAGACAGATAATAAGGACAGCCAATTTTATGGAATTACTCATTCCGTCATCTGAGGTCTTAGACTAAAATATCGAAAACTCTATTAACCTAACCTAACCTACCTCCAATAACAACAAAATTAATAACCACAGACTAGACATACGGTTGCCAAAGTTCGCATGTCGGCAGCAGGAAGGCCGTGATCCACTTACCATGGTATCGGATAAGGAAGTTCGTTCTACTACCCTCACTATCGTACGGAACGGATTACTGTAATCTAACTGATATTCTTGCTTTTATTGGGAAGCAATGGGGCTTTGCTGTCAAAATTGGTAAGGGATTGGTTTTCTTATGGGTTAATTTAAAAGGAAGGAGACCTAGGTGGACTTTGTAAGTTTGAACCAAGGTTTCATCAACAAAAGGTTCTAAGAACAAAATACTGATTTGTGTGCCATTCTCGTGATGTTGCTAAATTGTCTTTTGCATCGCGCTTTTTACTCGATTATACTGCTTCCTAGAGATGATTGAGAAAAACATGTAATATTTAAGTATTAAATACATATTTTGATATCGTCATGTGACGATGCAACATTAGTTGGGGAATGAAATCAGAAAGCATCGAAGCTTTTTAGCTCTCCATCATTGTTACAGTTTTTATAAAAGGTAGGTAGGTACTTCAATGCTGCTCGCACGTATAGTCATAATCAAATCTAAGTCAAGCCATAAAAACCTAGGCGAAGTCATTAATAAGCGGCGGAGCTGGTCACGCATGTCGCGGACTCCGGCGCGTATCTACCAACGAACACATTTTCTTCATTAACTTGTCCGCCTCCCGAGTTTTTTCTACGCCGCAGTAAAGCTCTTTTCATATTAGAATATTCGTGTGTGTGCGGGCGTAAATCACTGGATTGTCACTGCGGTGGACTTATAATTTTACTGTCGGACGACGGCGACACGACAGCGCGCCCGTCACGCGACGACGCCCGAACGCCTTCGCTCACACAACACACGGATCCCGGTTTTATTGTCCCCGCTCTAATTATAGAGTTATTTCGAATTAGATCTCACCTGAGATTAGCGTCTAGACTTACACCTGACCAATCAGACTCGCTCTTTCGTGAGAGATTAATTATAATTGGACGCAATATAAAGTGGATGTTTAAAATATTTTGATAGCTTGAGCACTCGCCGGTCGCTTTATACAAAATGTTGCCGATTCGAAACGTTAGTTCGTGCTTATGGAGATATCGCGTGAATGAATTAACTAGGTCCATTGTAGATGGGTAGTTATAAGGAATCATAACTTTATGTTTAGTTCTTAAACCCGACACTTTTATAGTTTGTCCTTTAAATTCCAACCTGTTAATTATGTACATGGTAATATGAAGCAATTATAAATGCTTTCCTTTAGATGTGTGCTTAGTTCTGAAGCCTACAAACCGGAGACTTTGTTATGCTCCGGGCATGTGTTTTTCCAAGTGCTTAAGTTGTGGAAATAAAATAGGTAACTTCTATTGTTTTATTCGAAGATAGTGACAAAGGTTTTCAACACAAAAACATGTCAAGCAAAATGACAATAATAATTTCCTCCGACAACGTAAAACGACAACCCACTTCGACAACCACGGAGCCGTCTGAAAGTAGGTTGTCCGTAGAGCCCCGCCTACCTCCATGCTGCCATTATGCGACAGGATGTCGACCAGACCCATAATAGGTGTCATTATTGTGTCGTTCAGAAATTGCTTCACTATCGGAGGAGTTATCAGGTCGCTTTATAGGTCCAGATTACATGGTATGTACTTTTTTACAGGCCGCATATAAGTGGGCTTTGCAGGCCGCGTGGCCGCGTACCACCCATCGCTTATTGTTCATTATGGGTTTTAATTGGGTGTGGCTTAGCTGTACACTATGAGTTTGTAATGATGTTTAAAATAGTTTACATTTTACTATGCCGCTCATTTGAAGGCTTGGTTATCGTTGTTTTCTTTTGTGTTTCAGGTAATTGTTTATGTGCCTGAGTATTTATTAAATATTTCCGCGTTCTACGTAAAAACTAAGCCGTTACTAAGGCGAGGAAGGCCCTACCGATAGATTCGCTAAAGACAACTATTTGTAGAGATAATGAAGAATATTTATGCATTACTATCGGTAAGAAGAAAAACAATGACATGCAGATATGTCAAATTATTTTCAGGGTACTTCCAATGAAATATCGCAAAGGCTTCTCTACTGAATGATCATCACTCTTAAAAAATGTGTTGCCTTAAGAAAAATAAAATGGTTATAATAATTTAATTGTTATATTGTATATACAAGGTGTAATATAAATAACGCACAACCTTTGAAGGGGTCATTGTACTCATCATTATGAACAACTTTTACTATGGGACCAAACCTGAAATCGCGAAAAAAAATCAGCTGTTCAGTACATTCACGTTTGCATAACTCGTCAAAATGTAGGGAACAGCTGATTTTTTTTTCGCGATTTCAGGTTTGGTCCCATAGTAAAAGTTGTTCATAATGATGAGTGCAATGAACCCTCAAGAGGTTGTGCGTTATTTATGTTACACCTTGTATAATACAAGTTCATACACGTTAACAACTACAGGGACAAAGACTAGTGCGCGAAAAATATTAATTGGAAACCCAACTACGTTCAATTTTAATTTAATTTCACCTCAACCTGTTATCTTCCAGTAATTTCACTGACAAATAGCAGTCATAAGCGGCTATTCGCGTTAATATATGCACCGTTTGTGGCACTCGTATCCTAGCCATGATAATGAGTGTGGCTATGAATAAGTGGCCACTAATACTGGCGGATATCCTCGCGAGCCATTCCTGGCATACCACCTGAAGTGTCATGCGAGCTCAAAAGTTTCTGGATTCTTTTGTTTTTGTGGCTTTGGGCTATCTGGGCTTTGAAGGAAAGTGTTGGAAGAATAAAAAATATTGACCAAAACATTTTTGCTACATGCGAGAATGGTTTATGTAAAATGAACCGATTCCTTTGATAAAGGAATTTGTAAATCTGATAAAAAAACCTAACGAGTCAATTAAGCGCTGAATATGGTAAAAAAGGAATTTAGTTATCTGGGAAGGTTAATTTTCAAAACTAATCACAATTTAGTTAGTTAATTGAGTTATTGTAGAAATAATCTAACATTAAAAAGCAGAGTGCGTGAAAATGAACGCACGACGTTAAAAATAAGCCGGAAAGTACTAGGATGGAGATAAGGTAAGACAAACCCTTTATAAAATAAGGGGAAATAATTATACCTAGCCGGTAATAATAATAAAAAAACTATAACAGGGATGATGATTGGGTAAAAAAAGAAATTCAATTTAGTCCGTAAGTCAGGAGCTAGACCACCACCTCTTAAAGCAGTATTATTGTAATCTTACTTCAGTGTGGGAGAGAGATGGAGCTAGACGTCCTGTATAGCTCTATGTCTTTCTCACACTGAAGTAACATTAAAATAATACTGCTTTAAGAGGTGGTGGTTGGCCCCCTGATAATAAAAAAATATATTAGGCACGTATTTTTTGCTTTATCAAATTAATAAACAAATACCTAGATAAAAAGCATTAAAGTTAGGGAGTGGGGGCTCGCTACGCTACGTCACAACGAAGTATAAAATCTAGCAAGGCGTGACGTCATGCCACATTTTAACCCAATGTATCGCCGTAATCTTTTGATTATGTAAAAAAAGAAAAAATACGTGTCCAATATTTTTTAAGAATCTTCCCGAAGGACAAAAAAAAATTAGTCATCATCGATATTGTACTAAATACAAAAGTACCTATCACCTGTAGCTATGTCTACTATTCTTAAAGACAATGTTAAAGAAGTCAAGGGATTGCGTTCTTAGACAGACATTGGACTCACGCGCGTCATGACTCAACGTCAACTCATTTTCATAATTTCCATAACAAAAATGTAGGTCGTTGACCCCGCCGGGTGACATTTTTGTGACCGTGTTTATGGTTTTAAAAATATAAGAATTATCATGGACCGGTAAGCTTTTTGGTGAAAAATGACCTAATTAGTGCTGACCATGGTTGGTAGATAGAGTGTTAAGATTAACGTAATGTGTATTGAGCTAAATGTTAACTTTACATGGTTAAGTGCAATATATTTCACTAATTAGTTCCTATAGATATGGCTTAACATTAGCTCCAAAATTAAAACAAAAAAAAATTGATTAAAAGTGCTTTTTCATAAAATTATGTTAGGTATCACATAGGTACCTACTTTCAAACTGTGAGCATTGAATAAAATCAGATATTTCCTGTATGTATATTTCCAGATTTTCCCAACTATGTTGGGGTCGGCTTCCAGTCTGACTGGAAGCTGCTAAATATCAGTATTTTACATGGAGCGACTGCCTATCTGACCTCCACAGCACAGTAACTGGGTAATATGATATCTCTTGGTAAGATTAGTTGTCAGACTTTCGGGCTTCTGACTGCCCGTAACGACTGCCAAAGATCCACGAATGCAGCCGGGACCAACGGCTTAACGTGCTTTCCGAGGCACGGAGGGGTCTTGGTATGTAAAGATGGTCACCCATCCACGAAACTACCGCGGCAAGTGTAGCTTACCCTGACCGATCGATCCGTGCGGCTGTTATTACTTAGCCACAAGCCCCCCACTTAGGTACTAGTTTTAAATAATTAATGAATAAAATATATAAGTCTAGTCACGATGAAAGTAACAAAATTATAGAAAATAAGTTCTTACGTAAGTTATTGTACAGAATATGACTACACTTAATGTTTTGTAGATAAGATTAGTTTATCGGTAAATAAATCTCACAGTACGATGACTATGTTTTATTGGAATAGCCACTTAACGCCGATCGTGGACTGTGAATTGTGATTATATAAACTTTCATAGATCTGCTGTTGTTACTAGAAGCGGCAAGCAAGTGACGCTACATAAAACTAAGCGTGGTTTATTTAAATGATAAATGATAAATGATTTTATTTCTGTAAGTAGGTTAGAAGCTAAGGTAGGATTTAAAAGCTGCCACTGTGTCTATACGTCACACGATAGTCGCTGTTTAATTCATTATTATAATAACTTTCTCTAAGATAAACAATCTTTCTTCCATAACTGACAGGGAAACGCGAGTACTTACTTATTGAAACCCATAAAATATCTTCTGAAAATACAAAAGCAACGTACGAACTTGTCGTACCTACATACCAATAATTTCAACTTTATAAAAAATGTAAATGTAAATAAATATTTTATTGTTTGTTATACATTAGAGTAAGTTCCTGAAGTTTGTTTGAAAATGCAATATCTACACACCAATATCTAACTAAACACACGAACTTTTTCATAACTCTCGGCACAACACTACACCATAAGCAATTTTATGTCATTTCCAGTCATCATAATTAATGTGTTGCGCCATTAGTTCATTTTAGGGGTAGATGATGTATCCGATTGAGGGGTCAAGTGTCCCCCGGGGGGTGAGATATCCATAAAAGGGGGGTAATTTTGACCGCGCAGTCAGATCGAATATTGCGATAATGACCGCTAAGGGGAATAAGACAGGGTTGTTTAAGAAATTCTTAAGCCCTTAATTGACTTAAAGATAGGTATCACGCTATGGATATTAAGTTATATGGACTTTTAATTATTTCGTTTGTGGCGCTTTGGTTGTTGTTATTTGACTTTTGATTGTTTTAATGGGTGTATTCGATTTATTTATTTACCTTTTGATTGACGATTTTGTTTTATTTCACAAACTTACCTACAGAAGCTTAGGTTACGTGGTTAGTGTGATTACCTAGCAATTTTAAGTTTTCACTCTACGTATTTTGAACCCGAATCCTTTAGATTACAAGTTCAGCGGGATTGATTATTAACAATTTAAAACTGGACGTAAGTTTTGTTCTTCGCATGTTCTATTTTCAAAATGGCATTCGTTCAAAACAGTAGACAAAAACTTTTATGAAAAAATAAATGTAAATGAATAGTAAAACCTTTTCATGACATACTCACACAGATATTAAACAAACATTTCCATAAAGGCAGTTTGAATAGAATTAATATTCACCGTCAGCGCAATAAAATTTCCCGGAATCACAATCAACACGACTCAAAGGCCGACCATCGCAGGTTTTCTGCGAAACCCGACTAGCAAGTACTTATCACTTTCATGTCGAATACTTACATAACACTTCACATCAGCAGATTTCCTTCCGAGAAATGTTCTGTGAAACTTATGTTCGTAACTACGACAAACCCTATGATACGAGTTCGCAGTTCACACCCCTTACAAGAAACTATCACGTAACAGGAATATTGGCTACAAGAGGGTAGTTTTTATAACGTCCACCAGATGGCGCATGTCATTTACTGCAGCCTTACATCAACCAACTTACGTTGAGCTCCCACATTTCAACCAAACGCTCTTGGAGATGGACACTTTGGGAGGGAGGGCAGGTCTTTATAAACTGGTGATCGACTAGGAGGTTAGGAGTCAAAAGGATCTAACATCAATTTCTGCAGTTATTGATAGGGACATAACAATATCATAATTCAAGTTTTCCGGAGAGATATATGATTTATTGTAGGTAATAGGTAAGGTTGGTCATGTTTTGATGGGTGACATTAGCAATAACAATATACTCGTATAAAATGAACAATACAACAACAAATAGATAGGGCTTGAAAATAGGAAAATCTTACTTTTCCTTTACTGTCTTACGAGGTTTTCTTTTTCATCTAAATCAGGAGCAAAATATTATTGTTTTCATAGTCCTGGTCGGAGTCACCTCTCGCTGATAGATAGATAGTGTCGCACATCTGACAAGATAAGATGAAAGGCCTGATGATGTTGATGAAAACATTAGCAACCAAGACCAAAGTCACCATTCTTGCCAATTGATAGTAACTGACTGCCTCGTTGGTCTAGTGGTCGCAAGCGCTACTGCAGAGCATGAGGTCTTGGGTTCGATTCGAGTAATTGGGTTTTCCATCTTGAATTTCTCAATGGTTGCCTGGAGTCTGGATTCGTACTCGGTTCATGGCAATAGGCTCGCCCCCTATCACATGGGACTAAAACATAACTGGCGAAATGTGGGTGTACTATAAGCACACCTCGGCCTAACCCTTCGGGGAATACAGGCGTGATGTTATGTTATGCTATATGGTAGTTACTGCTGTCTACGACTCATTTCTAACGACCAATGTTCTATCAACGGCCAAAACTAACAGATTTATTACCCGCTACAAATATTTGATGGAAATCCAGACCAATTTGAAGTTCCGTATCTAATTGAGTAAGCCAGTAGTCATGGATCACGCTCTCCTTAACAATTTGTACTAATGATACCACAATTTAACAACGAAGGATTGTGAATTCTCTAAAGCTAATTTCAGTTAAGGGGGAATGATTTATAAGGATTCGTAGTATATGTTTAGGCCTATCTCATTCGCTCTAACAGTCTAGCTATTGTATACAAATAATAAAAGTGCAATAGGCAATAGGCTCGCCCTATTACATGGGACTTACACATAACTGGCGAAATGTGGATGTACTATTGGTAATCTGTGCCTAACCCTTTGGGGAAACAAGGCGTGATGTTATAGTAGTAATAAAAGTGATCTTAATTATTAACGCACAGGACGGTTTCTTTCAATTTTCTTGAGCTCAAGATTTTGGAAAAGTGCCAATTTCATTAATGAAACTGAACGCGATCGGCACATCTAAACTGCGTTCTACTAGAGTTGTCATAATGACACTGAGAGCTTTTGAACGCGGTTAGACATGCTGATCGCGATCAGTTTCATTGGTGAAATCCACGCTTAATCATTAATGGGTCCTGATTAATTCTGTCGAGTTTGAAAAATACATTTCAAGTTAGAACTGATGTGATCTTACTAGAATCTAACAACTCTAACAAGTCACCAATGACCGTTGAAATATTCTAGAAGTTTCTATGGATTCTTCAACAAATATTTTAGTTACCCAAGTGCTTACCTATATCATAGGTCACATTGTAATGACAAGTGACACAATATGTAAATAGAGAGTAGAAAGAGATGGCTATGGGACATGAAATAATATTTATGCGAAAATAAACAGTTAAAATCACCGTTTTACTAATGACTTTTCGTATTGAGGTTTAGTAAGTGCGAGTTTTGCGTAGCTTTTCTTTATTGAAATTACTATTGTATGTAAGATTTTGTTGTTTGACGATTATTGTCTTCTTCTCGTGTCGACAATACTAATATGAGAAATATGTCACGATTTAGTGGAGAAGGACTATATGGTCAGCTGGGTTGGTACCGAGGTACACTGTGAACGATGTGTTGAACTGATCTCCTTTCGCATACATCGTAATGATAAATTTTAGGAAAATCGTACACTTTTACAATGCTTGTGAATATGTGAGCACCATGTATATAACACATATTTAATTTATCTGTCAATGCTTAATTTTTAATTGTTTACCTATTATGGTATAGTAAGTTCATTCTAGGTGCATCGTGTCTGTCTGTCATCTGTCTTCACATATAATTATATAATGCAACGTGGCAATGCTGCCAGTCTTCTGGGTACGTTTCCGGATGACAGCGATGCGGACGAGTACTTCGACGCCTAATTTTCCTTTTGTTTTGTATATTTATTTGTATAGTTAGTTCGTTAGTCAGTGGAAAAATATGTTTTATGTTTTTTATAATTTGAATATACCAGACCCATTATATAATAAATGTATACAAAATATTGTGAAACATTTTAAAAGAGTAACGGTGGAGTTTCTTGTCCATTCTTCTCCATACGAATTTACCTTGTGGAAGGGGTGACTAGAATCAATTTTGACGTTCAAAAGTGTCTTTTATGTGTCTATTTGAAATAAATCATTTAACTTTGTAATCACCAGAGGTCGGAATTAGGTAGAGTTATTTACGTACTTGCATCGAAATGTTGATATTAATATGGACCTTCCCGGGATTTCTAATAGACAATCCCGTATGGCCAAGCATATTACAAATAAATAATAATAAAAACCTCAGAGATAGAAAGCTAAATAAAACAAAGATAATTAACATGCAATTTTTATTAGTATTTACATTAATTCACAATACAAATTATTAATAGTCTTAAGCAAATTCTCATACTTATACCTCGCCTTTTTATAAATAAGAAAATACTTTTGCTTCTAGCCTAGGCTCGTGAGGGTTTGCTTATTCAAACGGCCCATCAGAATCATTTTCCTTGTCCGATTCATTCAAAGTACCACTAAGATTTGAAGTATCCGCTTTATTCTTTCGCTGTATGAAATCAATGTAAGTACATAAATAACTCTACCTAATTCCGACCTCTTGTAATTACAGACACAATTAGTAAAAAATTTACTTTGTACCTATGGGGTTCAAACGATACGCAAAGACTTAAAGGCACCTCAATAAAACAAGCGAAAGTCTAATAACAAGAAATTGGCATTGGTATCGGTTTAAAGATTTTTTTATTCTCATAAAGAGCACAAATAATTCACTTAATATATGAAATAATACAAATAAATCATGTAGTTATAAGATTACATAATGAGTCCTTGAGTCGATAAAAGAAAAACGGAGGTCTTTCTCTTGTCCTCAGAGCAGGCAGGGTATTTATATGACTGTATAGAAAAAGTACCTAGTTTCGTTAAGTTGATTATGAATGAATCATAAAGAAATTTCCCTTCCAATTTTTAACCAACATCCTTTGTTTTACAAAAATGTACTTTTACTGCGTGGGTTTAAACTCGCAATAACAATGAAAGCTCGCCCAAAGAAATGGGGGTCACTATCAACAAATAATAAACAACATCTCTTATATCACAGAGAGAGATTTTTTTCAACTTCTCCAATTTAGCCGCTTGGAGATTACATAAACAATTGCGGGCTGTGCTGTAATGGTGGCTTAACGGCTGGACGAGGCGGGAGTTAATTAAACAATAAATAGCCATATAACCCCCCCCCACGCCCCCCGCCGTCCTTACGATTATTATATTCGAAAGTCGCAGCTTTGAATTCGCATCACTCTCTGGTAATGTGTCAACGCGAGCCAAGGACACCTATTCTCTAAGTCGACTTTGTAAGGTTTCGAACGGTCGTGAGATTTCCCTGTAACATAATATTGGACGCGTTTAAGGTTGAATGATTATGATGAAATTATTAGTTGTTTTAAGTAACAGTGACGCGTATTTATTAATAAATATTAGGCAAAATAGAAGGGTTGTTTCTATGAGGCTCAGACTGGTTTTACTGGTTTTTTAATAAAAAATTAATATGGTATCTAAGTATTTAGATTGATTCAATTCTTATCGGTGCTCGTAGCAACAACTCTACTTGGAGAACTATGACTTAGTACACCACACAAAACAAAACCCATAGTGAATGGCACCCTACTACTATAAAACTAGCCTATTATTGTCCCTCTGCAGAGCAAACGCCTCTTCTCATACAGAGAAGGCCTCGTGCCTTCTCATTGATCACCACGCTTGCTCAATACGGGTTGGCGATTTCACACTTATATTAACTATAAGACCAGGTTCACTACTACACAAACCCGTCCAAAAGTAACGCACGACACCATATCACTCACAGAACGACTGATTCCAGAATAGGTACCCGCCAGTCATTACGAGTCGCTCGTTAACGTTCTCTAATTGCATCGGGTTAATATAGACTTTGTTAAATAAAATCTCTCATCTACCCCCACTACCTCTACCCCTGTTCGGCGCCTTTTTTCGTTATTTAGCGCGCTGCAGATGCCCTTAATGACGCGTTTTGAAACTTACGATGACACTTGGCGTCGCTCCGGCCCAGGTCCGCCTCGGATGTTAATTGCACAAGGAATTAAAGAATTTCCGTTCTTCCTGTGAATTAATGGGTCGGCCTATGTGTAGGGGAAGTAAATGTTGTGATTTTATTTACGAATGGGAGGTGTTCTGTGGTTTGTGTTATGTCATTACGAGGAGTGTGTGACTGTGTGGTTGGTTGAATTCATATGACGAAAGCTGACAGAAATGCTTCAATTATGTAAGATCTTGTGTATATTTGTTGGTTATATTGTTGTGTGTTTTCTGTAAAAGTTTTGTATTTCTATGTTATCATTTAAATGTCAATTCCTTCCACGTGCAATGTTTAAGTTTTGTACCTATTATTTCTTGATCATAAAGTAAATATGATTATTATAATGAGAAACATTTTCTATAAGAATTTGCTGCATATTCGCAAACGCGTATATGCAGCCAGTTCTTAAAGAAATTGTTTCACTGCGTCTTTGATAAAATCATCCATATCTTACGTGTAGGTACTAAATAAATCAAAGCCTAATTTCACAATCTTAAATTCCTTCTAATTAAATTTTCCTTCGAAGATCTTCCCCCAGTTTTTAACTTAACTGTCCAAGTTAGACCATAAACACTGAGAATATATTTCGTAATATTTAATAAAGTTTATATTATAATTACCGATGAGTTGAAGATTCGTTGGGAGTCGTGGTATGAGTGTAGTTCAGAAGTGCGCGCCACGTGGTGGGAACATTACGCTCGGCAATTCGCGCACGATTAAAATTATCCTACTCAGTTATCGAGGGAGTGACGCCGTAGACTTGAGTAAAAGTAGAAATGACGCGGGTTTCTTACATTGTTGTGTGTTTGCACTGGTTTCGTGGTGTTGGGATGATTTATTCCCGTAAGACGTCATTTGAATGGGACGACGTTTGTTTCTCAAATTGTTGGATTTTCGAGAGTTGGTTTTATTTGTTTAACGTGCAGCTTGGCAGTAAGCCTACGTGCATTAGTCTTCTAGCCGTTTCCTGACTTTTATTCCTTGGCTTCAAGTCGAACTAGATGCAGCTATATCAGTCTTTTTAACAAAGCGAATACCAACTGTCATTTATAATTTACTGAACAATACAGCAATAACAAAGTTTTCAGAGATTTAAAAAACCTAAATTTGGTAAAACAAAATAAACAGTAAAAAAAACAAATAGGTAAACAATATTCTAGTTCGAAAGTTGAAAAAAAATACCAATACCAAAGCTTCCAATTCGAAATTCGAATTCAGTCTACCGTTCAATTAGTCTATAGTCAAGACGTTCAACAAGACGGGCGTCAGTAAGGAGCGGATGACGACGTGATTGGCGCTACTTAATTAATCCAAGGGCTCCCTAATTAATAACAATAATTCGCCGAGTTGTCGCAGATGACGTCACCAACCAACAATCAACACTCGACAGTCTTCATTCGAATAAAGTTTAATTGTTTTGGATAATTGGAACAATGGAAGTCTGCGAAACTGGAACAACCCGGCTTGGATGAAATAATATTATTTGTCGTGACAAAATGTTATATCAGACTCCGATTATTGTTTTAAACTTGGCTACGAATCAGGGGTCTACTCCCTAAGCACGAAGTCCGTAGTTTCGGCTGAAGTTATGGGTGCTGCCTACTCCGAATCACTTACGGATATAAGATTAATTCGATTTCCGAACGAAGAATGAATGACATCACGTTTTTACAGCTGTTGTCCCTACGCCCGATGTGTTATTGCCCGTCCGAAAAATTTAATTTTACACTTGTTTTGACAGATTAACTACTTTCGGACGGGCCCGTATCTTCGTTGACGGACTTAGGGAGTAGACCCCCCTGGTTGAGTCTTTAGTTTATTTTAGTTTCCACGGTAGTTGATTTCTGAGTGAGTTTTGAAATTTAATTTAATAATATCATCAAATGACATAGTCACTTTCCTTGCTTTCCCACGTTTGCTAGGAAGTAGAAACTGTTCTTCGATGCAGTTTATAAGTCTTCGTGTTATTTCCACAAGCTCTCGCCTTTTGTTTGTGGATCTTAATTCTTGTTTCAAACAAGTTAAAATGTAAACAACGTTTAGGTTTCGTTAATTTACTATCGAGCGCACTATCGAGTTGTTTTGTGTTGAACTCGAGCGATACGTTATAATTTGCGTTTATCGACCTCTGGTGAGTTTATTCGTTTCGAATCGGTAATGGAGGATTCACTCAATACTCAATAGGTTAAATCTAGTAATGAAAGTATAATTTTATGTGGAGATTTTAATATAAATATTTTAAATGTTACTCCATTAAGTATTAGACTTCTAAATCTGTTTAGGTCTTATAACTTAATTAACTTGTTTATTTAATCTACTAGGATCACGGTATCTTCGTGGACTTGTCTTGATAGCATATTTAGTGATTGTGATGCCAAAAACTTAATCGAAAAAAGAAATCTGCTGTTCTATACATTTATGTTCGCACTCGTCAAAATGTAGGGAACAGCAGATTTTTTTTTCGCGATTTCAGGTTTGGTCCCATAGTAAAAGTTTTTCATAATGATGAGTACAATGACCTCATAAGAGGTTGTGCGTTAATTCTGGGACATGTTGTATAGTAGAACACGAGCATCCTAATGACATCTATAGAGCCCTTTTTGATGTTGTGTAAAAAGAGTACCAATCTACTTTCAAGACCAAAACCATTAACATTAATGGCACCTCCGTTGACATTAACCAGTGGGCTACTCCAGGTATTTATAAAAGCAGAGCAAGACTATTATACCAGTTATATGGTTTGAAAAAATACAGGTGTAATACTCCTTTTTGGTTTAATACTCCTCGTTTGAGACGAGCGCGGGTGAAAATCGCTCCGATTTTCACCCGCGCTCGTCTCGGTGGTGGGATCGCAACACTAGATCGAACACGTAGTATATGGAAATGTAAATTTCACGACGTGATTTATGCCCGCGGCTTGCGCGATTCTTTGCGAATATGCTGCTTATGATCATGGCCTAGGATTTAGTTGGGTTAACTTTCAAACCAAGAGACTGAGCCCAAGCGCTGATACAAGCCAGGTTATGGTTAGGTTATTCATTACAGCAATTGCAGAACCCGCGTCGGCTACAGTAAAATGTCGGTAAATCTGCAAGTCATTTGCGTAGAGGTGGAAACTATAGGAGATTACTCTGATAACAAAGTTTATGAAAATTGGAAAAGAAGAGGGGAGAGAACGCTACCCTGAGAAACGCCTTCAGTGAGGCTACACCAAACATAGAAAGACTCCTTAAGGCGAACAAACTGAGAGCAGCCCCGAAGATAAGAACTGAACCAGGCTAGAGCGGGAGAAGAGAATTTGATAGATTTGAGAATACCTAGTAAAATGTCGAAATCCACTGAGTTAAATGCGCTACTAAAGACAAGTAACACAAGAAAAGTATGGGAGTTATTCTCCATTGCTCAGCGGATGTCGTCAGTAACTTTCAAAAGCGCGGACAGTACTGTGACCTGAGCGAAAACCGGATTGAAAGGGGATATTATTTGTTATTGTTGTTAGTAATTAACTGTTTATTTATTTTACTTCGATGGTCTTAATTTATCATTTGTGACTTCGAGTTACATCTATGTATTCATAATCCAGCATTGTACGTGTAAGCGGGTTCACCCTCTATGCCTGGAGACTTTTGTTACGTATAAGTTCTGTTTACGTTTTCAGTATTTTTTTTTTAGTTCTTCTTGAGTATAGTTTTCAATGTTTTTGTTTCCATATTGGAGTGTGCTAGCTGACATATGGCAAATAATTTAATATTTTTTTTTGTGTTGCGTAATGTTAATTATTTTATATACTATTGTATAGAATCAAGTTTTTCAAACATAACAGACAGCTGTGCTGCTGGGGAGTTTGTTGCGCCACTTCTTCTTCTCAGCTGAAGCACTAGGAAGTGGTGAAGGGCGGGTGTTTTGGGGGACTGTCTTATATAATTTTGACGTTCGAAAAGTGCTGATTCTCAGCCTAGTTTAAATAAATGACTTTTAATTTTGATTTTCTATTTTCTTCTACCCTACCTGTCTTCTGTTTTGATTATATTCGATGTGGAACATAAAACGGAACTCTTATAATTCGTCATGTCCGTCTGATCGGATGACACACAGTCATTTTACTCGAAGACTATTGGCGCTACGTCGGTGAAAATCGGAATGAAAGTATATTCTGTACACCGCTAAATAGCGTAGTCTAAAAGATAATTACAAAAAAATAATTAGAGGTGGCGCTCCCCTGAATGTTCAATCAATCAATCAACTCAGCCTATCGCAGTCCTCTGCTGGACATAGGCCTCTCCCACGCTACGCCGCAACACCCTGTCCTCCGCCTTCCGCATCTAATTTGTCCCAGCCATCTTCTCAAGGTCGTTGGTCCATCTAGCTGCATGATACCAGATTAAAAATAATCTATGCACATAAGTGTACAGATTTTTTTTGTGTATCGAAAATTCAAATGATGATGTTTATGTTATTGTTTGTGTTAGGATGTTTTTCGTAATAACTGCAGAAAGAACTCAGATTTTTTGGTATAGTTTCTTTTAGAAATACTATGAAATACAAACTTATTTTTGCTGTCGATGAAATCAATATTATGCAACCCTAAATATACATCCCGACTGCGGAACTTTTCACTGTGAGAGGTCCGACACGCATTTGTCCGATTTTTTATATCTTAATAAGTGTGCATGCATCACATGACATGCTGAAAAGCATCCGCCTCTTGGACTTCAGAACCTCAGATACCTAACTAGCTGATATCCGTTTATTAAGCGTGATAACGAGATATTATTAGATATTCTTTTGAAACTTATCATCAGTGAGTATCTACTTGTTGTGGGTACGTGGTACGTGTCGGGAGACAGTTTAAAATAATTATTTTGCTACTTTCATGAAATACTATGCAACTGATATAAAATCAAATATCATCATTATTCGTCATGTTATCAACCGGCAGCGCGATTTCATCGGGCAACTGAGCTGCATAAACAAAAATTTTTGACACTTGACACTTGAGACCTTGAAAATGACTTTTTCGGACATAACGCTTTTTAGTTACGTGACGATGTGTAGCAGTTTACTCCTACCGCAAGCCACGTTACTTAAAGACTTCATTCCAAAAGGAAAAGGAAAATAGTTAATTCTGCATAAATAAAACGCACATTAATATTACGCCACGCATATACACGGTAACACTAACGCCAAAAGCCGAGCATTCGCGAAGAAAATTAATATAAAGATTTAATATTATAAAATTGTCTATGACAGGTGATGTCAGGTTGTTTGATGTTACTCATAGGTTACAGTATTATATACACTTGTGTTACTCGTAGGTCAGGTGCGGCCTGCGGACTTTGAGTACCGCTGCTTGAAAATACATAAGTACGTGTACATGCGAATAACGGATCTGTGTTGTATTTCTCCATGTACACAATCAAGCCGGATATGGGAACGTGTCATGAATATATAAATCTGTCAGATTATTACACGAACACTAAAACAACGTCAATACAAAACGATATTCGATTTATAGCTGTAAAATAATCGATTTATTCCACTTTGTGAATACCTACACCTTAATAATAATAATAACACAGAACATAGTTACGTTACGAGTTATTTAGGTTTGCATTCAAACATGAAAACGAAACAAACTGACAAGAGAAGCTAAGAAGCCTTACAGACGAACATCTTCCAAGAGCGTTACGTCTCAATTATGGTAACAAAGGTGGGACTTGTCTCAAGTAAATTGCGTGATACCTGTCAAGTGACCGAGGGCGTAGATCAAACGTTTCTTTGTTTTATCTCCGTGTGACAGGGCGCCACCTAGCGGGCTTCGCGGGTCTTTTGTGCTACTTGGAAATGTGTAGGTGACACTTTGTTGGTTATTTCTCTGCTTATTTCCATCGTATTGTGAACAAAAACGCTCTGTTTCTTTGTGATGTTTTAGACATGTTTTGGTAGCTGTAGATGTTTGGTTTTATTGACAATGGAAAAGAAATCTTCAAAGAGCTTCTAAGGTTTTGAATAAAATTATATATTCTGAATGTTTTGATACTTATGTTTATTTTTTATTAAAAAGAAATGAAAGTTTCAAATCTTTACCTTTGAGATTGGTTACATACCTACTTACTCTGTAGCTTACTTTGTGTCTTACTCTGTATTCGATTCTTCAACCACCATCCATTACAATGATTGACATTTAAATCGCAAATTTAAAACTATTCAACAACTCCAAATATGTTTCTAACCACGTTCCTACAATACAATCACCAAATTACTACACCAAATGTAAAACTAACTCACTCTTAACGTCTCATCACTCAAACCAATAATAGTAACTGTCGAAATGTGTTTAAATCCAGCAAAACATTATGAAGTGGGCAAGTCCTAACAGATCATGAGCCAATGTCGTAAAGCCGAGAGTTTACGAGACTTTACGATCGACTTGACGGCCGCGACGAAAACGCACTAACGATGACGGATCGTGTGTCTCCGTCTTTATGGTGAAAAAAAAGTGTTTTGAGATCTGTCCTTATGTTGAGTTTCGGGTGAAGTGGACCACCTATGTTATGTTTACTTGGTTTAAGAAATGGTAAGGTATTACGTACTTAACCTTAAGAGAGTTGACCTTTAAAACGTGAATACATTGATTATTTTTAATAAAGGAGTTAACCAAAGACAAAGAGATTTTTAGTTTACCGAACTTGAAACTATCGTAAACTAGCAGCACCCCGCGGTTTCACCCGTATAAGTCTCGATCCTGTAGGGATATCAAGATAAAAAGTATTTTATATGTTAATCTAGGTTATAAACTATCTGTGTGTCAAATTTCATCCAAATCCGTTCAGTAGTTTTTGCGTGAAAGAGTAACAAACATCCATCCATCCACACAAACTTTCGCATTTATAATATT
Source organism: Fissipunctia ypsillon (assembly GCA_947568875.1). Classification (NCBI taxonomy): domain Eukaryota; kingdom Metazoa; phylum Arthropoda; class Insecta; order Lepidoptera; family Noctuidae; genus Fissipunctia; species Fissipunctia ypsillon. The sequence goes on along the minus strand of OX387660.1, from coordinate 14,247,369 downwards.
AGTAGGAAGTAGGATAGGATAGTAGGATAGTAGGTACCTAAGGTAATTTGTGCCATTTCTATTTTTCCAGTCTGTAGTAGAATAGAGTGTTTTTAAACCCTAAAATTGTGTGGCACAAACTCTGCCAATCATACGACTAAACATTAATTACCATATAGGTAGGGAAACATTTTTCGTATCACAAGATTTTAATGGGGTTGCGAAGTATTGTTGTGAACGTGTCTATTTTGAGAGATGAATATAAAAAAATCATATTACTTATTCAGAATGTTCACACGGTTTTAGGCTTAAGCACCAAGTTTGGCAGACGGATTGACAAACGTCTTGATTGAGTCCCTCTAGTCACCATTTTTGACACCTATGAGCAGAATAAACGTACCTTTCTTTGTCAGATTTGCCAGAATACACAACGGATGGATAGTAACGGGTAGTAACGACTACTAGCTTTGGAAAAGCTCATGATAATGATGATGACCTCAAAAAATAAATCATAAAAACGAATAAAAAACCATAATACAAAAAAACCTTTCTATAAAACAATAAAAATGACAAATTATCGTTACAAAAAAGAAATGTTAACACCTCCTATGCAGTAGTAATGGGGTCATTACAGATAATGGTTAGAGGCCATTTATTTCATATCTGTATTTGCTCATTCGCGCCCTAGCGGGACATGTGTAACTTAATAATTTCATTGTGCCCCGGATTTGGTCCACAATTGCGTGAAATATACCACTGGGTGCACCCCTAGCCGGGACGAGACATATGCTGCGGAATCGGAACCCCACAGATGAACTAACTGATCTGCGTTTGGTTACGCTTCTCAAAATAATTCCGTGGATCTTAGCACGTTTTCTGTAATATGTTTGTATATTTTAGAAAAGGTGTTAACTCGTATAACGCGTAATCAATAAAATATATTCCGATCTGAAATTATCATGGTATATGTGGTCCGGATTAAAGGTTCATAATGAGTAATCCTTAGAGGCATTAATATTTTTACTAATAATTTAGGTACTATTAGTGTTGTAGGTTTAATAATAAACTTTTTACATTTTCCGTCGTCAGCCCTTTCCCTGCACAATATCGAATTTTAAATAATTATGACAAAACTTAACCCTATTTTGCTACTGTACGCTTTATTTTGACTTAAATTTTAATATAACTATGATTGTGAGGAAGTTTCTCATTTTGAATCCTTAAACACTGTTAACTTGATTTTTAAAACTCCTTGCTGCGGGGGCAATCTAAAACAAGACTTCTTTGTCTTTCATACGCAATTACTCTGTAGCTATTCAGAAGGTAGTCTTTCTGACATCGTCAAAACATAATATATTCGTAGTCAATCCCCAATATTATGATATCGCTTTAAATTCGTCAATGCTTCGCTAATTTGGTTTGCGCAATGGGGGAGTGATGCCGACTGATGCCGACAAATCCCCGTGTCCGAACGGCGCGCAGATGAAAAAATATGACATCTCTATAATAGAGGATAATGTTCCCGTCGCGAGTTAATGTTGGCTTGATTAGTTATTATTTTATTTCTGCTTATTTCTATTTCGAATATCTTGTGTGTTGCATGTTTTATAAAATCGAATAAGGTTGAAAACAGACTAAGCTGAAATTAGTATTGGTCCGATTAATGTAATGTGATTATTGAAATATTTTCTAGTAATTATTTCATTATTTCATTAGAATAAGAGTCAGCGGAATGAATGTTCATAAACCACCAATAATTTAATTTTATAACAGCAACGCTTTAAATTAAAGCTTCAGTAGAACTGCGGCGAATTCCGCGCAGGACGAGAGACGGCTCCGTGCAATCTTCATGAATGAAGAAGCGTCCCGCGCGTGTTACGCCCCAGTGTGAGACTAACTTAATTTGATAAAAAGTAAATTATCCACACATAAACGTGATACCAGAAATAATACTGTCATGACACTGAATGATTAGTTTTGTCTCAGATTATGACTGTTCCTAAGATAACAATTCGATGATTTGGGTAATCATCGAATTGTTATCTTAGGGAAAAATTTAATAGACCCCACCCAGTCTGCAAATATCTGGACGTCGCGACTAATTTAAACAAATGTGTACCAAATTAAACAAAGAAAACTGCAGACAGTGGCCGTAATGACCCCACACAACCTAATTAGATTACAAAAAAAAAACTATTAATTTACTAAATGGACGTAAAACTCAAATCCTCTACACTATTATGTCAGCATCATTACTCGGAACGTCTCATCTCCCCAAATCGACAATATCTGTAGAGGCGCGTGGCAAGTAATCCCTTAACCCTCCGCCTACTGCGTCGCGTGAGAAGTGAATTAAATCGCCGCGGGGTCCGATCGACCACTTAACGGATCGTGTTCGTGTCTTAGGATTGATAGTGCGCCGCGGAGGGTTGTTGAAAGTTAATTCGTGTTTGGTGTCACTGCAGTCGCTTTATTACGTGTTAGAGGAAATGCAGTTTTCTTATGAACTTTCTGATCAGTGGGGAGAAAAGAAAATTGTGGCGGTGAGCTTGTAATTAATTGTATGTTTCAGTCGATATTTTATATTGTTCGCGTTTTTTTAGTGTAGAGAAAGTGGTAATCTCAAGGGTCTTGGTTGGTAAAAGATATAAAGTTGGTAAAGCGCAAAAACAATGCAGGTCAAATTAACACTCATTTGAAATCAAATCAGGATCAGGATCATTTTCTGATTTAAATCCGTATATGTTAGTGAACATGTGTGTGTGTGTGTGTGTGTGTGTGTTGTGTGTGTATGTGTGTGTATTGTATGTGCATTTCATATTAGTAAGTATCAGGGATAATATTATGATAAGTATTAAGGTTTTTAACAATATACACAAATTTACTAATTGATCAATCAGCAACAGAATAACCCCAAACCATGGAAAATTCCCGACAAAATTATGACATAACCAATTTAAGACATTGTCAAAACTTTATTAATCTTTATTAGTACATCGGGCGTGAACAAAAGTGATAAATGTTCGGAAGTTATTGTTCTAAATAATCCTTTCAGTTTACAAAGACGACCCTCTGTCAGGCGGCGTTGTATTAACCCTTAAATGGCGTTGTGCGGGGGTCGCGACACGCGGACTGTCACATTCACAATATAGCTTCATAGTTTATTATAATATTTTCGTTCAATATTGCCCTCATTTCCCCTCAGTAGCTCTACACGTTACACACTACTGAGTTTATATAGCGGTTAGTTTTTATTATGGTTTGGTTTTAAAAGGAAGCGACTTACAATTACATTTATTTTTTATTTTGAAGCTTTTCTAATACCTACTGATAAGGCTAGCTTTTCTATACTAATACAGGTCAATTAGAATAAGATGTGCTTAAATGCTTAAAGTGTAGGATTTCCGTACAATGAGAGGTCAGCGTAGACTGGAAATGTATAGCTTGATATGTAGCCGTGTGTACATATTATTTTCTTTGCAAACATAAGAACCAATGACAACATTATTATAAGCTCCTATTACAACTAAGAAATTAGATTTGAAGATTAGTATGACGTTATTAAATGTACAAAATCACCCCGAGCGAATAGTCGCGCCCTTGTACGATCCGCGATGACAATAAATCATGTAATTTGGTGACGAAATACGAATTCCGCATCCTGGGCCGTATTACTGCCATGGGTGGCTTTGTACTGTTCACATGACAGCAACACGCGGTTATTACTTGAATTACAAGAATATGACAATTTATACCCCGAAACATATTACATTTGGGGACTTTACTCATATGATCAACTGTAAATCTCCTTGCTTAAGGGGGAAAATGGATTTGTCGTATTCAGGAAAGGGCTACACGCAAATCTACTTGAATACTCTGTTTAAATTCACATTTAACAAGCATTCCGCGGAAACTAGCGTTTGTGTATACACATCATGATTTCCTTCAGTAGTTTCTAGTGCGGCTATATCACATAGGTAGTGGAAGTCATAACAGTGTAGGTATATGTAAGCCGATCGATGTGGCTGGAGTGGGTACATACACAAGGCGGAACAATAGGCCAAGGCGTCGACACAATGGACAATGCCCGTACCTTCGATACGATAACTACACTCATCTAACGTCTGTCTGTGTGTGTGTCGATATGTGTTTTATATTACATAACATGTGTGTTTTGTTTCTACTAACAATACTGCGAAACTTATGTCTAACTTTGATGTTATAGAACATTCTTTTACAAATTCTAATAAAAAATCTTCATACTTGCCTAAGTTCTGTAGAACATCGTGTTATTGTCAGCGGGTGAGTACGCATCACGTTTATTTTCGGTAATTCATAAAACTATATTGGCTCACAGATGTCCGTAACGCTAAAGCTCGTATTATTGAAGGCGTGGTTCTGGTAGATAAGTAGATTTGTGACAGTACGGCAACGACACACATAAATTTGTTCAGGCAAACACCGTTACGCGGCTTAGCTTCCTGGCAAACAAGGGCGCCGGGTCCGAATGATACCACCGCGCGTTTGAGGGTTACTCTTTATTAGCTCCGAATATGCCGCTAATATTGCTAAATAAATATCATAAAAATATTATTGGCTCGAATTTTAGGGACTGGTTTTTGTTCATAAAATTATAATTGAAAGTTGTAGGTAATCATGACAGAAGAAGACTCTCCACTTTTAACAGTTTTTTTGAGCTATCAATCAATAATTAACCCAAAAAAACTGTTCTAAGTTCTCTGACCCGCCAAAGAATGACCTTAGTACATCTGACACCATACAGGAAGACTATCGTTGCATAGCGCGTGCGCCGACCGGTGTTCGATCACAATGCAGCGGAAGACGCCGCCCTCCGCAGATGGCGCTCCTACCAACTTGAAACTGGTTCAAACTGGTTTCTAATAAACGCGGTATTATTGACCCCAGATTTGAGGGCTGTTATTATTCAAAATCTTGAGATGCCACGTGTCTTTACAGACCAGCTTTTTTAGGGTTAATTATTGTGTTTAAATTGCTGCATATTTTCGGTTGGAATTATTTTTGCAGAATATTCATCAATCGAAAATATTTTCGTTGTTATATTCCTAGGTAGTAAAAAAACGTAGGCACTTACTTCGTTATAATTTTATCACTCTGTGTGTTTTTGTCATGTTTTGTAAACGATAGAATTTTATCAATTATGGCAAAAGTATAACGTTACAATTTTTCCTTATCCAAAATACATAATGATCGAAAACGACCTTTATGTTACGAAAAATGAAGAAATCATTGTAATCTATTTCGTACAAAACGATTATTGAACTTTCACCACAATAACATATAACTATCCAGCTTAACTTGAACATCTCATTCACCCATTCCAAATTCGGAAGCTGACATCCGACAGTTGCGCTAAGGCACGCGACACACCAGCAACAAGCACACAGACACACAAAGATAAGAACACGCGCCAATTCGAGTGGCGTAATGAATGTGCCCTAAAATAAACCGCCATACAATGCGAACGTCTTGTGTTACCCGACTTTGTATGGAGAGGAAGTGGGAGGCAGCTGGCTGACTTCTTTTCTTCAATTCGTAATGATGGTTTGTAGACGGTAGTGCTGCGTCTTTGTTCCGTCTCCTGTCGCGTGCCTCCGTGTATTATTTGACTAAGTAGGTGGAAAGGTGTTCGTGTAATGTACCGTTGAACGTCTCAAGATGTTTTGATTTGATAGCGAGGGTTGATGCCGAAGCTGCGTAATTATAACTATTATTGCGCATGTTTCAAAGACTTATGTTCTCGCGACATCCTTAGTCGGGTTGCACAGAACAAATGGCTGCCGATTGGAACGCAGATTAAATGGAATCTTGTTAGAATGGGAGCTGATATCAGTATACTTGCCAAAGATAACGATAATATTGAGTGATAAAAACAATACAATGGTGATAACAATAGTAATTATGATGACGTAAAAGAAAAATCCGCAAACGCCAAGCCAGATTTTGTTCTGATTTATTTCTTGAAGGACAACTATGAGTGCCTAAAAGCCCATTTTCTTTACCCTTCTTGGGCTAGCAGAACCATTCTTAGTTAGATAGAAAAATAATTATTTCTGGGTGCTTTATGAAAGCCTCCACAAGTGGCAATATGAAACCGTCTACCCTAGTACCACCTTGCTGACTGGAGATTTTTTGGAACGAAGTTCTTTAACGCAGCTTGTGGTAAGAGTTAACTGGCAGAAATTGTGACGTAACGAAAAAGCGTTATGGCGTCAGTTTCAAGTGTCAAAAGTTTTAGTGTTTGCTTTATAATACAGAGCCATCTAGTATAGTTTTTAGCTTTTTAATTTTGTTCCAAGACTTATGTGCCGATACGAAACAGACAGAGAGAAGCTGAATAGAAAAGTTTTTTGATTTGCTTATAAATTGTTATAGAAATATCGATCCCAAGATAGTTAATGTACTCTGTACACTCTCTCTCTGTGTGTAATTGTAAATGCAGTCCTTCCATGATTATTTTACCTCTGACAGCGACCCAAGCAGCAACCTTAGTGCAATGGCAATAAAGATCACTTTGATTTTAACAGTCATTCAAATTAACAGTAAAAGGACTGTAGAAATTTTGTGTCTTGTGTCAAGAATGAGTATTAGTATATTTTGACAAGATTGACATTAGGATTGTTTTGTTGCGAGTGTTTGCACTATAATACTAATTTATTGTTTTCATAGTCTGTCTAATTGACATTCTTGACTTAGGCCGAGATCTATATCCGAACGTTAATTATATACGTATAATACGTACGTACCTACGTACGTATAGATACGTACGTTATTTCGGTCACTGTCGACAACTATCAAATTACAAGTGCAAGACAGAGACGGGACGGGAACATGTCAAAAGCTACGATTTCCTAAGACGCCGGACGCTCTGCAATGAGGGTTTTCTGAAATGACGTTCACTAGGTGGCAGCACTGAGACGTCAGGTCCGGGCACCTGTCAAAAATTAAAAGCGCCTATATTTTCTTTAGTCGTGACTGAATGATGAATGAATGAATGAATCGAATGATGAACGCCATCATATGTTTTGTATTCATTGTCGAAATGGAAGACCTCTTGTCAAAGTGGCGCCAACTGGTAGCGTGAATTTTCATGAAAACCCTCATTAATCTGCGAATGACGTCACTGAAATGTTATTTATGAAAGTAAGATGGTGTGTTACCATAAAGAGCGTTTTTTGACATCGTAAAGTTAAGCCCCGGTGCCATCATTTTCATGACAGCTGTCACTGCGGCCGTTATCTAGCGGCCACCGCTCTTCTAGGAAACCGTAGCTAAAGCTAAAGTACGTGCTAGTAACGTTAATCAATCTTGACCTCAGTCTGCGCACAGCCTAACTACAAAATAATAAAAACGGTAAGCAATATTAAGATAAGTAGTTTATCTTAGTTTTAAGTACATTGATATGTTTAAGCTAAAGAGTTTTTTAGATTGGGATAAGATGGGGTTTGTCTGATATTTCGGAAGGATTTGTTTTTCAATTCACAAATGATAGTTACGAGTGCGTTCTGTCAACAGCTGTGACTAAAGTAAGTTAATTGAAACACCAAATGAGTTGTAGATACGTAGGTACCAAGCAAGCAAGGGTAGGTAGCAAGTTTTTCAAACATAACAGACAGCTGTGCTGCTGGAGAGTTTGTTGCGCCACTTCTTCTTCCCAGCTGAAGCACTAGAAAGTGGTGAAGGACGGGTGTTTTCGAGAACTGTCTTATGTAATTTTGACGTTCAAAAAGTGCTGATTCCCAGCCTAGTACGAATAAATTACTTTTGATTTAGATTTTATTGATTTGCCAATAATTATGATAGCCAAGTGGGGAAAAGGGAGGGCCCCCCTCTTTTTATGATTAGGTTTTCTTAATCGACCTTCTATATATTTTTTAATGTATCGTTACCGTGTAGCAGTATGATCTGATACCTAAATATCGAACCTCAAGAAAGGCTCTGCATTTCGAAAGACTTTACGTAAAATATCGTTTTATCTCTTTTCATTTAAGTGTAGGTCAGTTCTTAGTTCTACAATCGCCTAGAATCGTAGTAAAACTACTGCGCAATAAAGTCAGTACAACCAATACATGGAAAATTTTATCATTTTATATAATTCGTGTGTCGTCGCCGTCATTAGACATATGATCATTGTGGGTATGTACGATAAGATTAAATGATTTTTTTATATACTTGTTCTTACATAATATTATATGTTTGAGTGTTACCTTGTATAATGTATTTTAGTATATTTCACTGTGAACGAAATTCATTATTTTGTCTGTCAGCGCATAATTTGGTTGCGTAAGATGAATCAACTTTTGAAGATGAATTCTGCATACCTTTACCCACAAATCACAATCAAATTAACACACGTTTCATTAATCAACTTATATGTATGTAAGTATCTATATATTTGCCACGTAGGTATGTAGGTATAAGTACATTTTCTGGAAGATTTTTTTTTTATACCATCGGTAATCGATGGGAAAATACCTAGGTAAATAAATAATGTTTTATGTCCTATCATTGTTATAGAGTACCTATCAGAGTTTTGAATAGATATTAGGATAAACATTGATTATATTTAGGAAATAGTAAACATCTTGCCAAAGAGATTGTCTTTTTATTTCAACCAATTTAAGTATGAAAACAGTTGACAGCTAATTTTAAATGATAGCCTTTAGATAACACCAAATTTGATACAACCGATGACAATTCATGTGAAATTCGTAATATGGAATGTTATCATTTTTTATAGAACTCTGACATTCTATTATGGCTTATTATTTTTGTACCTAACAAGGCAAGTTACTGGAAACTAAGGACTTGTTCTGTTCAAAGAGAACATAAAAAAGTGTTGATAAATCTGACTTAGAAAATGAACAAGGTCTGACCCGACCTTCAAAAGAAAACGCTTCTCTCACAGAATATTTCTGTTACAATCTAGAGATTTTAGGTGTCTAAACCTATACTGTAAATAAATTGTAAAACTAGTACCATTTGAATTGAATTGAATTGAATAGAATAGTGTCCTTTGAGGCAAAAGGAGTATATAGGGCGTAGCAGGTGGCGTTCTGTAGTTTCTGCCTAGTCCCTTGGGAAGAAGGCGTGAGTTTTATGTAGGTATGTATGTATGTATGTATATTATTATCTTGATTAAATTCGATTGTGAATTGAACATTGTTTCTTCTTCGATCATACAATAGAATAGAAAACTTTTGTTTCAGATAGAGTCCATAGAGTTATTAACAATTTTACTAAACATCTAGTGTAAGCAGGTATAGACACAGATTATCATACAATTAAAACTCAATGTGGAGCTGTATTCACCTCCGCAACATCGGGGAATTCCACCATAATTTTCTTTACTCAATAAGACAGTCTAGCAGAGCTCGTGTCTGCATAAACGTTCATGGTTAATCGTTTAGGGATCCATTACGTTCGCAATTTAGTATAATTATCCGGTTAATATCCTGTGCGGAACCCTCTTCAGTGCTGGTCGGTGCCGGCACATCATTGAGGGCACTCGAACAGATAATATAAGGCATACTTCACTTTTATTTAACGAAGAAACTTTGAAAAGGTTTATAATTACTTAATCTAGTAGGAGTTCATCTTTGGAAGTATTAAGTACCACTGCCACGTGACAGCCAAACTTATTGAAGCAGCATCCAAGCAGCGTTGCTGTGATCCGATTTAAAGTGTATGTATGGTGTAAAAACAGTTAATCAATCTGCACATGCAGCTGATGCAGCTGAATGAATTCTACGTGGAGCGACTACCTATCTGACCTCCACAAACCAGTAACTGGGTAATACGAGAACTCCTTAGTAAGACTAGTTGTCAGACTTTCGGGCTTCTGACGACCTGTAACGACTGTCAAAGATCCACAAATGATAGCTGGGACCAACGGCTTAACGTGCTTTCCGAGGGACGGAGGAGACTCGGTATGTAAAGATAGTCACCTATCCGCGGACCATCCCCGGCAAGCGTAGCTTAACCTGATGGATCGACCCGTGCGGCTGTTATTACTTAATCTCGAGCTCCTCTATGGTGTAAAAACAGTCACTTGAGACATTTCAGTATTGTCTCTGGGATGGCAACGCATCTGAGATGCTTCTGGTAATGCAGATGTCTAGAAGGTGTAATTTAAGTAACGCACTTTTTAAGGGGTCAATATACTCATTATTATGAACAACTTTTACTGTGGGACAAAACCTGAAATCGTGAAAAAAAATCTACTGTTCCCTACATTTTGACGGGTTATGCGAAAATAAATGTAGGGCACAGCTGATTATTTTTTCGCAATTTCAGGTTTGGTCCCATAGTAAAAGTTATTCATAATGATGAGTACAATGACCCCTTAAGAGATTGTGCGTTATTTAAATTACACATTGTATAAGCGACGGTGACCACTTTCTACAAAAAAAAACTGGTTTGAAACATTCTTTCAACGCGTTTATTTTTGTTTCAGGAGCTGATGAAGACGGAGAACCTGTAGCAAACGATGATAATACAGGTGAGTCAACTGCCTAGCCTTAGCCTTATCAATCTTAGCATCTCCTTAATAATAAGAAGAAAAGCTGACATTATCTGTCAGCTTTCCTACTTATTGTTTCCCGCGATCAGTTATCTCGAAGGTAAAGCAGACTTTTGATTTTATTTTCGCAAACCATTGAGCCCGAGATCTTACTAATTTTTGTGGGGGAGTATATCACGGGTTGCACTCGGTACTCGAAACTAAACTAAAAGTTTTCAGATCATTTAAATAATTAGTTAATATTTTTTCACAAAACGTTGAGCGCCAGCATGAGAATAGGTATCGATGTTATCAGCATAATATCGATAAAGTTAAACACAAAATTATATTAAATTGTTATCATTTAATAACTACTCTTACGTAGATCAAGGTACTGCCTGTATCTGTCTACTATCTGTATGATATGCTTATCATCGCGAATTATGTGTTATAAGCCGTGGGTACTATGTTTATAGAAATAAAGACTATTGTTTTGAATACCCCCCCCCCCCCCTCTTCGCCCCCTTCCCCCTTCGCCGAATCTATAATTAGGTACATAAAATTCATAAAGTTATCAATATAGATACACCTACTTAATTTGATGTACCTAATACATAGGTACAGGCTTATCTTTTGTACATAGAGTATTACTGGAAACGGAAATATGTAGGTACTTTATACCTGTGTATCTATGTTTCAAGTGTCATCCAAATCGGTTTAGCTGTTTATACGTGATCGGGTGATAAACCTCTTTACAAAGTTTCATATTAGTTAATGTAAGGACTTGTAAGAGTTTCAAGTCCATTTGTTTGACTATGCAAAACTCATTGCAAATGTTCTGGGCAAACCCAAAATACACACGATACTATCCCCAATCATCTTATCACATCTTTAGAACTATCGCAACAGCTGCCACATTTCGGAAACTCAGTCGCAACGTGCTCAGGTTACGTGGATTGAGTTGGGGTGGGGTTATCTACATCCGCAACGCAAAACTTCCAATTTATCAATAACTCATTAGTAATGTAGAATATTTTCTTTTTATTTATTAATCGATGTTATTATCACATTGTGAGCCAAACAAGACATCGCTTACGATTATGACACGGACGATTACTTATCGCAGACTTCGTTTAATCTCGAATTATCATTGTCTACGTGAGTGACGAATTTTTTTTTCAGTAATGAAAAGTTTGCTGAAAGTGGACAGGTGTCTCTTTTGGTGTTCTTTATCTATAAAGAGTTTTTATTGTTTAATTAGTAAGCTGTTCATGTTGATTTGTTACGGTAACGGGTGTTTGAAAGTGCGTGTGGCTACAGTTACTAATATTTTCCGGGTAAGTGATCTTAGTTTGATTATTTAGCCTTAAATATTGATAAATAGTTTGTCATTGTTGAGATTTAATTTTTATAGGCCAAGAATCGTGTGTATTTATTTATTATATAGGCTTTTTTTTTTGTGGATGGGAAATCATCAAATGACTTCTCCCGCTCTGGGCGGAGCGGGAGGGCGTGTCAGACTTTTACTGACTAAAACCCACCCGTGTTCCTTCTGTTGCCTGTGCCGGGGCCACGGTAACTCTTTCGAACATCCCGCAACCCTAGCTAGCATCGGCCCTAGCGGACCCCGTCAATAGTGCTGACATCTCTTTGAGGCGCGCGTGGAACACGACGCGCCGTCGACTCGGGCTTGGTCCTTACCGGACGGCGAGCTACCCATTGCTCGCCGTCCGCAAGCCCGCGCCTACGGTGGCCGGGAATCGGCTGCCAATTCCCGACGCCCAGGGCGTCTCCTGCGGCGACTAGGGGCGTGAGGGCGCAAAGTTTGCCTCTCCCTCACGCGTCCCGCCTCCTCCTTCACGAGCATTACTGCTTCGCAGAAGGAGGTAATGGCTTCCCATGCACTCTCGCTCCGTACCATGGCCTGGACCAGGGCCGGACGCGAGAGATCGCCGCCGCCGATCGCTTCCGCGAGGACACGGCGGTGCTCCGCCCAAGCCGGGCAGACCTCCATCGTATGCTCCACCGTGTCCTCCGGGCGATCCACACAGTGGTGACACCCGGGCGTTTCCTCCCGCCTTATCCGGAACAGGTACCTCCCGAAGCACCCGTGTCCGGTGAGGACCTGCGTCAGGCGGAAGGTGAGGACGCCGTGGCGCCTCTCCAGCCACTCCTCAAAGAGGGGACTTGTCGCCGCAATTGTGGCGTGCCCAATTATATAGGCTAAGAATACATTACATGAAAGTAGAAGGTGTCAATGATGTCTTTTGCTTGTTAAAACGAATACTTAGGTACCTATCTATATCTATAAAAAAAAAATCGATGTAGGTATGTATGTTCCCTATAGACTCCAAAATAGCTCGAGAAATTTCGTTGTGCAATGAATATGTAACTCACGCGTAATTTTAATCTATATTAAAAATCTGTCTGAATGACTTGAATTAGCAAAGTTGATAGGGTGGTGAAGTTTAAAGCCTAATTAATTATGGGAGTTTTAAAAGGGATTCTTTTGCGAATTTACATGATAGTAATTAGTATTACTCTATGTTCCCGAATAAAATAATCCCTAAAAATCTCATTCGTTTTGTTTTATTTTGATTCAAGCTTATTTTTGTATAGTAGTAGTGCATATGGAAGATGAGAGATAATACAGGGGCTTTCCACAGAGTGAAAGTGAATATTACTAATAATAGATAGGTATTTAGAAAAGCTAGTTCAATACATCCCCTCAGGCGGAGACAAACAAAGTTAGTAATTACCGATATGTATCTTAAGACGTTTAACATGAAATCGGCTAAGTTAATAGGTACGCTTGTGGTAAACTTAATGATGTAGGGTTCTACAATTAAGTATTTCAAGTCTGTGTACCATCGTATAATCGCATAGGTTATGTGGAAGTGGGTTATTAGGGTGATGTTGTAGTTAGATTTTAATTAAAAAGGAAGGAAATTACGTTTTTCTAATCTTCCAAAGAAAAATGGCACTGCAATTATTTTAGTTATAGATAAATATATTATATTACGTTTAGTATATTTCAGACCGTCATGGCGTAATCTGTAGGTAAGACCAAACGTGTGACTAAACGTGGTATGATGTTATCCATCGATGTCGATATCGGTCACGTGTTGTTAGTTCTTTTATCTTTTAAAGATATTTTGATTTTCAAGAAAGTCAAAGTCAAATCATTTATTTCAAATGACACATAAAATACACTTTTGAACGTCAAAATTGATTCTAGTCGCCCCTTCCACAAGGTAAATTCGTATGGAGAAGAATGGACAAGAAACTCCACCGTTACTCTTTTAAAATGTTTTTCAATATTTTGTATAAGTACATTAATTATATAATTATATGTGAAGACGATGCACCTAGAATGAAATTACTATACCACAATAGGTAAACAATTAAAAATGAAGCAATGACAGATAAATTAAATATGTGTTAGATATACGATGCTCACGTATTCACAAGCATTGTAAAAGTGTACGATTTTCCTAAAATTTTAATAAGTAATAAGTCAGTGTGTGAGCTAATCACAGAATGGGAAGTCAGTGTCATAAAAAATAATAATAATTAATTAGCAACCAGTTTGATTTTGTCTAGAAATAATGGTAAGTTTGTTTACGAGTAGACAAGGTGAAAAACGAGTTACCTAGAGGTAATAGGACTATCGCCCTAAAAGTAACGTGTTACAAACTGAGTCATAGAGTGATCTGAGCCAGCAATAGTGCTCTGACCTTCTGCGGATACTCATTGGTGATTTGAGTTTGTGACTTTACTTTTGTGAGGTTGTCTTTAAAAGATCGCTCTTAGCGATAAGACCGCCCATTGTGTCACCCCTTGTAAATTTTCTACTTTTATATCTGTAATATTTATGGTGTACATAATAAAAATTGTTTTATCTATCTATCTATCTTTTGAGTAGCGTCGTGGACTATGAGCTTACGCACATGTGACGGAAGTTTCGTCGCGTATTGTCGGTGTCGTAACGCCAGAACGGACAAATACATAACTAATAAAGCATTCAACGTAACACAACCGATGATGCGTTAATGAGTCGGGGAACTCACGAAGTTATGCGCGACGCATCTTTAGTCAGATGTGCGGCCAATTTAGCTTGAAATTAAAGCCAAAGTGAGGCTTGTGAGGGTGGGTGTTTTTAGGAAGTCTTTTTTACATTTTTCCTCCAACTGGTGCTGATTATCAGCCTAGTTTTAATGAACAGTTTTAAGATTTGAATTCATATCTCCCACCTTACCGAATAATTATTTTGTGAAGCTATTTGTTATTTAATAACCAACATTAGTGAAATAGCCAGTAGTGGGTTGGAAGGTCTAAGTAAATCCCGACAACTGGTACTTTGCTTCGTGCGATGATGAGTTTTACACTCGTCGACTGCAACATTACTAAGGATTAATAATAGGTCAGGTGTGTAGTACTTGCAATAGGCGTGCGTGTATCAGATGTATAATGAACGTAAACGAGGCAAAAAGAGCAACGATCTTAGCGGGTGGCGTTCTGTAGTTTCTGTCTACCCCCATGGGAAGAAGGCGTGAGTTTATGTGTGTAGTAATAGTAACAGTCCATTTTTATGTCAGAATATTGTTACAGACATGTTACATAGTTTTCAAAGTTCATAATGTTCTGCCGTTTTAGGGTTTTTGTTAGTTTGTTAAATATAACATTGAGTTAAATAAATTACGATAATATCCAAATTGCAAATTAGTCAATATTAGTTATAAACATGTCAAAAAGATTAAATTACGTCAAAGAGTTATACGAAGAGAATACTATAATTATTTCCTAATATTTAAGTCAACTCAACTCAATCATTAGTCGAGTAGTAAGCATTTACTTATGAGACAGGGGAATAATTTACATTTAAATGTCCTAAAGTTAAGAGTTTTGAAATGATCTGGTAGGTTATTATAAACTTTGGTCGCCATTTAAAATACATTATTAGAAAATAGTTTATTATTTCGTCTAGGTACACGAAGCACGGCTAGGTCTGGATACAACATCATTATGCAGATCAAATTCATGTTTATTCAGGTAGGTACACAAAAATACAAATGTCAAAATATATATTGGTCAAATTTAAATTGTTAACCAATTTATAATATCTATCCAGTGAGTCTCCGTCCAGTTAGGTTTTAATACTAAGTTAATAACAAAGAAACGAATGGGGATGGCAACTGTCAAAATGGCGCTGTCGTAGCTAGTTCCCAACACAAGCCAATAATACAAGGCGTGAGGTGGTTTTATTTCATTTTTGCGAAAATGATGCGTTGTTGTGTTACTAAATACTTCGAAACTGGAGTCTACCATTTCCCGAGAGACCCTTAAATTAAAAGATGGTGGCTTAAAGCTATTCGTAGAGATGTTTTATAAATTATACAGAGTAGAAACATTTTGAATAAAGTGACTTTGAGGATATGTTTATAGTTTTAAATTCTGATAGTTTTAAATTCTGATACTTTACAATTGAAATCACCGAAAATAACGAAATAGCGAAATAAAAGTAAACTCATGAATGAACGAAATGTCAAACTTACTATAGGCCGTGAGGACCTAGCTATGATCACGCCATCTACAATTAACTTTGCCCGACCTTCCCCATTCATACGAAATCAAAGTTTTATTAAATTACTTTGAGAGTGAAGTATATTATGATAAGTAGCTGATGTATTTTTTCTTGAGTTTTCCGACTAAGCCAAAGATACAAAGGATTCTGAGTGCAAAGAAATCAATTGTGACATTAATTTACAAGTAATTTGATTAACTGATCAGAGGTAAGTAACGGAGATTATTGGCAATCATTTACCATTTATCATGTTATTTACATGAATTAAATAGGGATTTATGACGCGCCTTTAAAGTTACCGTATCTGAGATAGCACTGTGTTAGACTGATAATATCTTTCTCGAAATAACCATTTGATTGCCTTAGATTTTCTTAGAAGAATACGTTTACATAGGAAGTACATATTAGCAAAAATATATTGATAAACTGTTTGTCTAATTAATTACATACAAAACTTTAGTTAACTTCCATCAGAAAACAGGTTGGACATTAGGGAAATAATACAATGGATAAATAGATTATTTTTGTGAAAATGGGTCTCTTCTTCTTTACACAGTATGATATAAAATAAAGTCGCTTTTCACGTCTGTCTGTATATCTGCTAACTCCTCCTAAACCACACAACGGATTTTGATGCGGTTTTCACCATCATTTAGATAATTTATTCCGAAAAATTTACGTGTATAAGACATTAATATTTAATTTTGATATAGCTTAGAAATCTCGATGTTTTGACATTTCGCCACATCAGTGCATTGCTTGCGCCCGTGTGAAGCAGCGGGCGGGTCGCTAGTTTGTAATAGAATAAAAATCTGCTAGGTTCATCAATGCTATGAGCAACATTCTAAAATCAGCTTAAAAGCGTTTAAACAAAGATGCAAAATCACTATATTAAGACAGGAACGGACAGGGAAGAACCAAACCATTCCGAACAACAGGATCTATACCACCACCTCTTAAAGCAGTATTATTGAAATCTTACTTCAATTTGGGAAAGAGATGGAGCTAGACGTCCTGTATAGCTCCATCTCTTTCTCATACTGAAGTAACATTAAAATAATACTGCTTTAAGAGATGGTGGTTGGGTCCCTGTTAACCCAATTACAACTAACAATAAAATAATGAAAACTTGATGGGCGACGAAACTAATGATGAATAACAGGAATCCGTATACTGCGTTCGAAATTAAGTTTCCAAACATGTAAACAAATATGTGTTTTTGGAAAAACACCTTTATTATATTAAAGCTCATTTCGCACTACAACTTCAATTATTTTTGACTTTTCTAACAATACTTGTCGTTTCGAAATCAACTTAATTTAAACAAGCATAAAGTTGATATTCGTTAAAGTGGAAACAACATCAATTGAAAACAAGGATTTGAATAGACTGTAGGTTTCATAGTTCGATAGTTAAATGTGTCGTGAATCGATTCTCTTCCCGGTCGTAACCGTGTGTCATTAAGCGTCGGTCGTAAACCACGGTCGCGGTCGCGGCGATCGGAATGCGCTGCGAGGCACGCCCGCAACCGATAAACCGGCTTCTGTCTGGTGTTGCCATGCTTGTTGCTTGGGAAGTTTTCTATGTAAATTTTGTGTAAATAATAGATTGGAAGACGAGCTTGCTGGAAGAAGAAAGGGCAGAGTACCTTTTTCTGTGTTCAGGTATGGTTTAAAATTCCTCATAAACTCTTGGTTTTTTGACGTACTATCTTCAAATTCCACGATGAAGAATTATCACTGGAGTTTAGCTAACAATATCGTAAGACCACCTAAGATCATCTTCCACTATCGTTCATAAAAAGACCGCAGTTATTAAAAAAATCAGATTCTAAAGGGAGGATTTTAAATTCACTTACCTGGCAACACCATAGGTTCGATAAACAGGCTTCTGTCTCGGCACTAATAAGCGCCTCCTCGCTTCCTCTCGCGTGCTCCACTTTACAAGCGTTACAGCGCTGCATCGCTCTGAAGCCTCATTCGTCGCGGTGCCTAATTAAAATATGCAAACGTTGTCTCGGCTAACTTTGATACCTGCAAGAAATATGAGCGTAAGGTACTTATGTGGAATTGTTTGCACAGGTTGTATTATTTTACGTAAAGCCTGTTCAATTCTTTATGAAAAACAAAAAAAAAAAATAAAAAAAATAAAGTCGTCCTTATAAAATATTCCACTAGGGAATGGATAATGGATGAATGGATTTGTTTTACCTGAGACTGTTTTTGATTGATTGAGTATGTATTTATTATGTAGATAATAATTAGTCTGGATTTGTGCCCGGTTGATGGCAATACCCTATTACATGGCACTTAACTGGCGAAATGTGGGTGTACTATATAGGTACACCTCTGCCTAACTCTTCGGGGAAACAAGACATGATGTTATGTTATTATTATTTATTTAAGAACTGTTAAAAAGTAGATATTAGCAAGACTTGTCGTTTATAAGGTACACTGGCAATATGTACTGGTAATTCAAGACAACCCAGGTTGCTATGTAATTTTTCAGGCATATCTGGCGAATTTCAGAAAAATCCTAGGTATAAAAAACGAATAGAATAAATCTCTTTGCATGACAATTTTCATAATAAGTTTTCAGTTTAGACTGTACATTTTTACGACCTTTTGCTAGTGCCGCTCCAAAGGCCGTCACCTTAAAGTCATCTAACGACCGAACCCAATAACCTATCTATTACCAGTTTTGGCATACTGGAGATATAAAAACCTATCTATGTATGTGTGTGTGTGTGGTTAAACGTCCCAATAATCATTATGAGATTACGCAATCTTACCGGCCTGACATAAGGACAGATAGAATTATACTGTCTACCATCAATAGCGATCCGTCTTTTACTGAAAATAGGTTATTGGTTTCGGCCATTAATGATTCCTGCTTCTACTACTACTAGATAACTCTTCGATCAATAAAGAGATGCCTAGACTATCCATAATTCCGATTACCTACTATTATTTTCTGGGAGTGTAGCTTCTGTTAAAACCATAGATAGATAGGGTTTTCTATATCCAGTATGCCAAAACTCTGGTGATAGATAGGCTATTGGGTTCGGCAGTTAGATAGCAACTGTCCTACTTTATTGGTGATAGGCAAAACAAACATGAATCACAATAAACTACGGTAACATATCTTTTGTTATGTTTTTATCTAAAGATTGGGAATGATATTAAATCGTTATGAATTTATGATATAATGATATTAAATCGTTATAAATTTATGATATAATGATATTAAATCGTCGTGAATTTATGATATAATTATATTAAATCTTTATGAATTTATGATATAATGGGCGTGTATTACTTCTTTACATTGTACATAGGGGTGGCACGTGCAACAGTTTTACATGAGGACCAGCACCAATTAGAAGCAATATCAAAACCGGCGGCTGAAGTGCCATCATTATCTCGGCTGTCGCACGCGAAGCTAACTCTTCCTCCCCTACCATTGGGCATAAAATTCTATAAAATATTCATGGGTTTTTGGAGACAAGTGGAGTGAGCAATCCTGAAGCATGGGGTTGGAATATAGTTAAAGCGTTTAGGTTGAGAGTCGTCAAGTACCTTCAGCCTTTTGTGGAGTTTTCTATCGTTTTGGTGGGTTTGTACGCCGCAGCTATTTTGTCAATCGTGGGGGAGCGTGTTTCGTTTTGACAACCCTTGAATAAGGTAGCGCAGGGATGTGGAAAATTGTCGAACATTATGTGCAGTATTACGTAATATCCGATTACGAAACGAATATCCGTTTATTTCTTAAATGATGATAAGTGAATAGTACTAACGTTTTACTGTGTATTCAGAACAATACTCAGAATAGGTGATGTCCTTCAAAAAGCACAGATGCGTAGTAAGTACTCATAACCGCGTGTATGGCTAGATGTAAGTAATACTCATTGGTGCTTTGTACATTTCCTCATGATTTCATTTTGATATAGATTTTACATTACAAAACATTATTCACAATTCTTTAAGTTTTTTAGCCTCGACCACCACTGTCATCAAAATGGCGATTATCGCATTTACAGATCCAAGATCCAAGATCTTAAAAAGGTAAATTAATAAACTTGCACGCTAAATATGAAAGATGTAATGGCGTTAAAATATTAGTTTTTTATCCAATTCGGTTAATTAGCGCACATTCGTAAGATTTGATGGGTAGCATAATAAATATTTTCACAATCAATTTATTGTGTCGCATGTCGTCATTCTGGAATCCAATGGGTTAATCTAATCTTCAGTACAGATGCGTATCTGTACTGAAGATTTATCGATTTTATTAATACGTATCCATAAAATTGATAAAACCTTCATGTAGTGTTATGATTATGACACACCTACTTAGATAAAATCGATCACGGAAGTAAAAAAAAAAAACAAGTAAAAAATCTTTGATAGTCGTCAAAAGTTTATAAAAGGTAATCGTTAGTAATTTAGCTAATGTACCGTAAGATTTAAAGTAAGCAGGAATGTACACGCAATGGAGGGTTACCGATGTATTAATATCGTGAACGTTACAGTACCTAACGACTGTATAAAAGCAGTGAAGCATAAGCGCACTGATTGGATACCTATTTCTGATTTAATAGGATCCGCATATTTAGATATCCGCGGTACGTGAGCGAATACGAAATATACACACCGCGCAACACTATCAAATACTTTTACACTGATATCGGCTTTAACTTTCAACAAATAAAGATCATAACAGCGTACACGATTATGACAATAGTGACAGTAAACCAAGCAATTTTTCTTTTCGTATGTGTGTTGTCGTATTTTTCACGCTGGCAATTGGCGAATCGTACGTCTTTTAATGTGTTTGCGTGAAATTTTAATAATTGACGCATTCTCTGAGCTCATATTGCATCTAGATAAAAACGTATTTTGCATTTATGATAATTTTCTTTATCATATATTTATAAAATAGCTTGAAAGTGCAAGTGATGTATGATCAATCCTTTTTTTTTTCATAAACCATGGATATAAACATGATTATCAATTTGCGTTAGATATGCACTTCATCATTCCCGATAAAAAGATTATACTATCTTCCGTGGGTATCAAACGTGACTAAAGAATCTCAAGAATCTCGCTCTCTCTCATGTATTCTGAATTATGATTGGCTTCTGATGTCGAAATACCTGCTGCGGGTACCAAGAATTTTAATAACAAATATGGTGAATGTGATTAAATCTTTTGAATTTTCTTAGCTATTCATAGGAATTTTTTTAAACGCACAATATATACGTACATTATACGTACATTAGATATCACGTTGTGTTGCTATAGGGCACGATTTCGTTCGCCTGTAATTAAAATTGGATGCATCGCACTTAACCCCTTTTTTACCCGACTGTGGCGAAATTCAAAAGAAGGAAAATGAAGTAACTTGACACTATCTAAGGCAAGTTTAATTTTTATTATCAGTGGTTAAGGTGGTGCATAGTTTTACGTTTGGATAAGCATAACCAGCCTATAATGTTTCCACTGCGGAGGAGACCTGTGTACCATGTCTCCTCCTCTCTAAAAGCGGGAGTGGGCCGTAATCCACCACGCAGGCCCTTTGCGAGTTGGTGGATATCACATGACTTAGAATTTTTGGTTTTAGGACATGCCGGTTTCCTCACGAAGTTTTCCTACACCGTTTTGAGAGCGGTGGTGATGAAATAATTTACAGAAAGTAAAGTGCCTATCTGGGTTCGAACTTAGGACCTACAATCGTAAGTCCGTCCGGCCGTTACCACTGGGTCACCACTGCTCAGTTAATTAATCCGTTGATCAGTCAGGGAGCTGCCCGATATATCGCGCTTTTACCCACATTCAGCAGCAAACACAGAATATCAGTTTTTAAGATAAACTCTTTCGTACTTAACGGGGGCGAAGCGTTCATACAACCGATTCCTATCGGCTTCCCTTCAAAACAACCACTTGTCTTAATGTCTACTATTGCCGAATATTATGGTACACCTGTGTGTGTAATTGTGGATCACATCACATTACATAATTATATTTAATACCAGTTTAATACATCATAAGATTAGTAGAAAACCTACAGTTTTTTGTCTGAGTTTATGAGAACTGAACATTTTTTTCTTCGGCTTCCCTCTAATGATAATTGTAGCTGCGCCACTGGTACCTAAATAGCTTGCTTTTAGATTAAAGTAAATGAGTAAAACTTCATTCTTGGGAATAAAACGTATATTAATGAAATCGGGTTCAATTAAATGATTCCAACCACTCTGTTCTTCCCATATTCCGACATAATGGGAACAACTCTTTTATAAAACTGTGACCATTGTACTCGGCTTTTGTTCTTTTTTATTGTTTTACCCCTTTTCATCAAGCAGAGCACCATTGATAGGGAAAAGATATAAAATTTAATAATAATTAGTAAGAATATGTAGCGTGTCAGTGAATAGTTTTTTTTTTTTTTTTTGGATTAAGTTAGTCGTTTTTGACCAAAATTAGCTTTATAGAGCGTCTTATTCACTCTTACATGTATGGCAGTCTGTTTCTAAGGTTTGATGTGTTATATTAATGCCAGCTTGTGAAACTAGCATTTTATGAAAAACTAACTGTTGCCCGCGGCTTCGCCCGCGTGGATGTTAATACTTCCCTATTTAAATCGGATTTTGTTCACAATTTCATGGGTTTTAATTTTTTTTGCGCGGATCCGTAATTCTTTATCTATAATAAAAATAGCCTTAGTTACTCCTTATAACATCAGCTATTTGCAAGTAAAAGTCCCGACAAAATCGCTTTAGCCGTTTCGGAGATAATCCGGAATAAACAGACTGACAGACAGACAACAATTTTAAAAATTGTGTTTTTGTAATAAGTTCCGTATATACTTTCAAATGCATTTAGTTAAAAGCTGTTATTTTGACATTACAAACAGACATTTCGATTGTATTTATGGATAAACCTACTAGAGCAAGAATCTGTGCTGCAAACAAGAGGTGCCCAGGAACCAAAAGCGAAAACATTGAACATGCGTAGGAATAGAACGTGATGACAGTGCGATGCTGATTAATAAAGCGCCGAATAGCACACACATAATAACACAATCCCTTTTTCATCCTGCGGATAGCGAAAAACTGGGACGAATTTTGAATACGAGTACATACAAAACGTCAAACAATTTTTTTTTTTTTTTTGTAAATTTATTTTTGTCATTGAACTAGGTGATGTGACATAATCATTATCGACAATATGTACAAAGAGTATTTAATACATATTTATAGAAAAAAATTGTCGCTATCTCAGGTTAGGCGACGATGTTGAACATCTAAAACTAAAAAGTATTCACTCGTGACTTGAACACTTCCTGATTACCTAAAGCTCATTCATTAATAACATCACGCCTATAATCCCCGGAGGTTTAGGCAAAGGTGTACTTATAATACACCCACACTTTGCTAGTTATTTTTAAGTCCCGTGTACCTAATAGGGGGCGAGCCTATTTGCATCAACCGGGCACAAATCCAGACTCCGGACGTAGCAAGAAATTCCAGACGGAAAAACCCAATTACACTTTGCTCATACGAGAATAGAACCAAGACCCTTATGCTCAGCAGTAGCGCTTGTGACCACTAGACCAACGAGGCCGTCAAACCTACCTACTGTAGCGAATTAAAAATGAAAATTCACCACTTTAACACGTATAATAATTTATTAATATTTAAAAAAAGAATCGTAACAAAACATATAATAAGCTAAAATTAAATATTATTAAAACAGTTGCGGAACAGGTAATTTAATCTAAAGGAAAAGAGATTACGAGAAAACTTAAGGAACCAATGTTCCTTCCAGGTTTGGTTTCGACGACGAATGAGTTGAAGAATCTTATCAACATCATCATGCTTTTTAACCCTAAATCGAAGTAGTACAATCCCCACTTGTTACATCGCCTCATCCAATTATCTGAAAGAGAACGATGATTAACTTATTCAATCGGGTATTAATCAAAATCGCCGTGGGCTATTTGCGACGCGGTAAAACAGGGTTATCCGTGGCTCCGCACGTGTCTGAGGTGGGGTGGGGTTAACCCCCCACAGCCCGGCGGCTATACGAAATTAATTTCAAGTACGCTGCAGGATTTGTGTACATTGCCTGTGTACTGATATCCAGGTAATAAGGACGTAGCTGTGTATTTTGGAATTTTGGTAATCGTAATCTGAGACTTGAGAAAAAAAAATGTAGGGATGCGGGATGAAGTACGTTACTGTAAAATGTGTCGCGTAATATTTTACGTAAATAAAAAAAATGGAAACATATGTACGTAAATATTTATGATATTTATTTGCTCTCAAGCACAGCACTCATTTTACATAGATTAACTGTCGTTTTTTGTACATGAACCCAGCCACTGCACAGCAAAACACAACGTTGTGTGTTGCTGTCAGAAAAGCTTGTGCGGTACGGTTGAGTTAAATTATAAAAGTACCAAATTAATTTGGAGTTATTATACAAAAACTTAAAATTAACATACATTTTATTCTTTTAACATCACCAAGACTGTTCAAAACCATTTTCAACGAAACCTATACAATTCTAACAAGATTCTACCCAGCTTCCACTTCCTCCCCTATCCACGTTACTCGTGGCAGTAAACACAGAGAGCAGGATGTTGACTCTGCCCGGCCACAGCGCGTATTATCCGCAGATACCGGCGTTTATCTACGGCTAATGTTGTTCACCCATACATTTTTGATTAGCTAATGTTACTTTATACAACAAACATTGCAGTACATTGTCTATATGGACTGGTTCGTGATCGTGTTTTGTTTTTGTTGGGCTGATTGTGAGAAAGAGATACAATACTGTATCTATGCTTCGTGTTTGGGGTTGCGTTCGTAAGAATCGAAGCTCTGTTTGATTCACACCTACAGTTCATTCCTAGTTTTCACAAATGTGGCGGAACCTTAAAAGCAGTTGAATGTTTTAAAAACTTTACTATTGAAGAGTTTGTAATCAAAATACTTGAATTAGTTTTCCTCATTAGAAACAAAACTTTGCTGCGTAACCTTCCCAACGCAACAATTGGAAATAGAGAAAATTCAAACCTATTAAGTAGTCTACCAGGGGCGCAGCGTTCGTACAACATGATTCCTATCGGCTTCCCTTCGGAACAACCACGCTTCTTAATGTCTTCTGTTGATTGCCAAATAAAATGGTACACCTGTGTGTGTAACTGTGTATCACATTACATTACATATATTTAATACCAGTTTAATACAGTCATCAGATTAAAAACATTACAAAAATACCTGCAATTTTTTGTCTGAGTTTAAGAGAACTAGACAATTTTTTCTTCAGCTTCTATATAATGACAATTGTAGCTGCGCCACTGTGGTCTACTCATTTTAATATTCATAATGTCAAAATGTCTTAGAACATTTAATAATACGTGATTCAGTTCTGATTTATTTATGATTTCTTGATGTACCTCCATCTACCATAAACTCAACATCACACCCTACCTATGTACCCACCTACCTACTTCAAATCTTATTCCCCACACGCACCGCTATCAAAGTACCGACTCAAACACAGATTGCCCATTTACAGATCCCCAGCATAAAGCCACATAGACACTTACGTGTAAAACGGCACATGTATTTCTCAGAAACGTCCCTTAGAGGAAGAGAGGCTTTTAAGAGGCCGAGTGAGTGGAGAGCGGTGTAGCGATCGGCTCCAGTGCTCACCCCGAACGACAGTAAAAAATATGAGCATCCCGCCATCCCCCTATATACCCACTCTCCCCCGCGCCATCTTGAAAAACTTTGTCACTTGTAGCCGCAGATCGATCTGTGTCTACGACGTCTACGGCGTAGCGGCGTAGGCGGTATTCGTAGCACTTTTTTAGAATCATGCTACGGTATCTTGTCTGTTTTCGTAGCAAGGATTAACTTTCGTACCTGATATCGTGGAATATTTTGAATGAAATTTAATTGGCCCCATGAATGAATATTTTTATTCATGCCCAATCATAAAGACTTGCACATCGCTTCTAAAGTGTATATAATTGCTTAATTATAATTAATAACATTAGCAGTAAGATACTCAAATTACCATCATATAACATGTCTTTACTTGTAAAGTTCGCAATAAAACATCATATTTTGACTTACATAATCGAATACACGAACAGTAACGACCGTATTCGTACGGTTTCTCTTTTAAAGATGTTGCATATAGTTGTTTAATCAAAAACGTGATTATTATGTACCACCTATTGTAAAGACCCTTCAAAACATGACTTATGTCATTGAAATGATAATGAGTAAAAGGATTTGTGTGGAATTATTCACATGACTACCTTAACTAAGATACGCCCTGTGGCTACTGATTCTTTTGTAACCATCAACACTTGAGCTGAACTTTAGGGTTATGGTGATAAGGTTGATATTTGCGTGTGTTTTTGTCAGTTTGAATAGAAATAAGGACACCTAAGGGCCTCAGCAGGTGTCCTTTCAAATGTACTCGGTAATGTCCATGTTATTTGTGAAGTCAAAACGTTTGAATGAAGAACTTGAATGGAATTATATAATCCAAATGTATGAGACAAATCTTTTAAGATCACGGTACGTACTGAGGAAGTAGGGCTGAAAGTACTTATTATACATTAAATAGAGTAGAATTGGTCAGTTGTATACGGAGGGTTTTCTTAGCTGTGTCCAGTTCACATTTTTTTATTTGCACTAGGTGCCCTTTCTTGGCAGCCTAAAATAACCGTTAGATTTGATGATGCCGTACCACCATTGCAGGGGCTAAGTGCATTCTGTTAAGTTACATTAAAAAGATAAAAAATAGAGGTGTGATCTTTATGACACCGTAACCTATTGAAGAAATTATCAGTCGTTCAAGGTTACAAAGGCCACAAAATTAATATGAAAAAGATAATATAATATTTTTAACTGGCCCATAAGTCACAGATAAAAAGATGATCGGCGATATAACAATATGCGCTGATTACACCTATCTTAAATTCACACATTTCACAAAAAAGTGAACCCCAACCCTTATGTCAAAAGGTCAAGGAAAAGGATCGACCCTTCACGCCTTTATGGAGACAGGTAGGAGATAAGTAGAACCCCTCCGAAGACAGCAAAGTCACTGTTGCATCAAAGGGTTTCGGAAACCAAAATTAGCTACATTCAAATCCGCGTGACAACCATAACGAACCGTGCGAAATTTCACACAAAAGGCGAAAAAGCGAAGTAAAAAATGGCAAAAAAAAATGCTTTTTTTGGGTAATTTTTTTCACCAAATTGGGGAGACGAAAGGGTAATGTCATGGCGTGACCCCCCACATGTCATGTTTTGATTGCACCGTGTCCCTTTTTTAACGGCTTTTTTAATAAGAGACTTCTCGTGTGTGATCTTACTCGTTTTTTTTTACCAATTTTATTTATTTTAATTTCATATCAACCCATATAAGTCGAAAACCTAATGCATCGTCGAAGTCCTATGGAAAAGTACTGAAACTAATACTCTTTTACCTCTAACTTTTAATAACTCCTTGAGTAAAATCAAGTCTATAAAAGTATAAGTTTGCCCTAGATAAATATATATAATAAATACCTATCAGCGTATGATAACGTAATCAAATCGATTCGATTGTTTTCGGTCGGAAAAAACCTATACTTAGATAATTTTAATTAATCGGTCCAAATAGGTTTCTGTTGTAGGTGATATGAGTGTTTTATTATGGTTTTTGTACCTCCCTAAATGAGCAATTTAGGATAAATTACTGTCAGTTAGTTTCAAAAAGTAATAGTTATATATTAATTTATGAGTTATGCAACACACATTTTTATGTTTGCGTTTTCCTCATAAATTTAAATTTATTTTTAAATTTTCCAATTTTACTCCATTACATTTTCCAGTTTTACGAAACTTCACAGACTAACCTAAAAACTTCTTATTATTCAGTATAACAAGACGTCCACTCTAAAGAATGCCATCAAAAGGTTGCAAGCCTCATCTAACGGTTTGTCATTGTCTTTCCACAAGTAGCTGCGTACAAAAATAATACAAGTCAATAGAACAAATGAGGTATACGCACACGGATTTATATCAGATGCATTGACGTGCGATCGTTCAGGGGTTGAGAACATTCATGCGAACCGACCGACTTCGGCAATGTCCGGATGCCTTTATTATTTTAAGGGCCCTATCAAGTGAGTTAAGTTTTGTTTTTCCCTTCGTTTACATGGTGTTCTGTCTGTGAATGGCAAAACAATTGTCAAAGGGAATTTCCGTGGGATACGGTTATTTTTTTAATTGTGATAATTATGTTATCGGGTACAGGGGGCCAACCATTACCTCTTAAAGCAGTATTATTTTAATGTTGCTTCAGTGTGAGAAAGAGATGGAGCTATACAGGACGTCTAGCTCCGTCTCTTTCCCACACTGAAGTAAGATTACAATAACACTGCTTTAAGAGGTGGTGGTCTAGCTCCTGTTACTAGGTTGGCTAAATAAGATTTGGGAATATGTGGGGGGAAAAAATAGGCACGTACTTACCTGTGAGTAGTTTTTAAGATTTCCTTAGCAGGCTTAATAACGTAAGTACTGTTTGTGTTGAATCTTGTTTCATAAACATTGCCTAATAATAATTCACAGAACCGGTCGCAGTGGCGGTGCTTGGGGGAGGCCTATGTATGTCCAGCGGTGGACGTCTTTCGGCTGAAATGATGATGATGATGATGAATTAACTCCACGCAATAATATTTGAATTCAAAATGTGAGCCTGCTGTATATTGAGTAATAAAAACTAAGAAGTAGAGCATTAATTTAACTAAAACTTTTGTTTATTGACGATTTCTTTAGCAGACACTCGACTTTAATGTACCGTAAGGGCAACACAATTTAATATGAACTCTATTTCTATGATCTAAGATAGAATTTCGTTTGAAAGTATGTTACCTCAAGCAGGGGTACTAAAGAATAGATATGGGGTCCGACTTTGATAGAAATTCTTTTGATTGTAAGACCTACAACGGACCCCAACGTATATTTGGACAGCAACCTGAGAGGTCTGAAGTGCTCCCGAGGTTTATAATTACTATAATTTGGAGGCAGATGAAGAAATCTCAAACGGTTTATAGTTCATAGGTAAAGCCCATACATGTGTGTTGTATATAAAATGTAAAGGGAGATTCCATTTAGAATTTACTAAAAGTAAAAGTGAACTTTCGTTTGTTCATTATAGTTAATTAAATAAGAAATTTAAGGCATAAAAAATACTCGTGTTTAGAGGTTCAGAATATATAAAGGTTAGGAAGGTATCTTTATTTATTACTACGCAGTGAGCAACTTGTCAATCAACTTCTTTTCAGACGAGTTGCATTGGCCAGACAATGAGACAATCACAGACATATCTATAGACTATACCATCATAAATCTTCTATCCATAAATTAACAAAACTTCGCAGTCACGCGATTCGCACAAAAAATCAAAACAAATAGGTACGTTTGCATCGGTTTTTATTAAAAACGTGATGAGCCTCGCATGATATATGGACTGGAACGCGGAGCGACCGAAGCTCTACACAAATTAGGGTGAACACCGTTTACACTTTATTATTTTAGTCTCGCACTTACATGCCAGTAGCTGGGTAGTTACTAAATAATTACCCAGCTACTGGCAAGTAGCTGGGTAGTTATTTAGTACGCAAAGTGAAGTAGTAGATCATTTTAGTAGAAAACTTGTTTTGAAAATTGTGATGAAAATTATGAAAATTTTCCAATGATTGGACAGTGGCGAACTTTGAAGTTTCTTTGGTTAAATTGAGTTTTCTTTGGTTCAATAGAACCAAATATGTATGTATGGTGCTATTGAACCGATTTTCTCATATGTGTTTTAACTTAGGGTAATAAAAAAAGAGTTACCGAGCTTATGATAAACCACAGTTGTGAATTCATTCATTCGAGCCTTTTCAAGAACATCGTAAGTGACAATTTGCACTTTTTACAGGAAAGGGTTTTTCTTTTCTAATTAACGATGTTATCATTTTCAATAATAATTTCTTACAACAATAAAGTCGTGTAAATTTAAAATAAAATATAAGAGTAATCGCGACAAGATGTAAAACTGTCTAATTAAAAGGTTACGAAGAAAAAATAGTTTTGTGATTTTTGGCGCTTACGATGTTTTTCTTGAAAAGGCTTGACATTATTAAAAATAATAGACATTCTTAGTATTCGTAAATGTCAACTTCACAACTTGAATTAATAAAAACAACACTCGAAACGTATTGGGGTTCATTTATGTTTTAATGAGCACTACTGCTGATTTCCCTACTATTCCAATATTAATGAACCGTTGCTTAATTCGTGTGCACCACAACATCAGTATGATACAACACACATCCCTATCGTACGTTGAAAAAATCTCGTTTTAAAATAAGCAATTTTTCACGGATCACGCGTGTGCACCAGGCTCAGTTTAAATTTTGATTTACTGGTGCCAAATGTGTGCGATATCTGTCTGAGTTATTGCATTGTTAATGTTGTATCACACATGCAAGGAGTATGCACACTAGTGTAAATTCAAAGGGATGTGCATGCTGATTTTAATCTTTTGTTTTTTATATGAAAAGCGGAAGGAAAGGAGACAGTTTTCGTCGTAAAAATAGTTCTTAATATCTCAGATTTAGGTATGACTGGCATATTTGTACTTTAATAGTAACTTTAGTCAAAGATTTATCATTCATAAAAATGCTATTGATATTTAGGTAAAATTTGTTTTTGTAAAATAGAATGAAAAGAAATGTAGGTATTTTGATACCTACTCTATGGACAATTGTCCTCTCTTTCTTTTGTACTTTTAAATACTTGAAAATTCCCATTGATTTGTTTTCATACTTTTTATCGCGTTCTTATTATTAATATACTACTGTCTTTGCGAACTAAGTAAGCTAAGCTAAGTAAGCTAAGTTGTAAGCTGCGGTTACCGCATTTATTATACAAGATTTATTAATGTATAAGATGATTGTAATGTATCTCGTTGGTAATCCTTAAATAAATAAATAAACTATGAGATGGGTTTCAGTATCTTATCAAATAGTACGACAAAATTTGATATAGGTAATGGTTTTTAGTTATTAATTTCTTAATCTCAAATACTTAAGCTATCAATGTAATAATGCCTTTTATATGATCTATATTAGGTATTAGGAAAGTGTTTGTAATGGTAGATAATGGAGTTAGTAATAAATCATATTTAATAATTACCTTAAATTTAAATACGACAGTTTTGAATTTACATAGGTCTGTACTGAACTACAGAAGCCTACAAATATGAAATACAGTAACATACAAATAGGTACTATAGGCCGACCGCATAACTGAGACGTTGCCTGAAGTAGCAGTGTGGTGAGGGAGGGGTGATAGTTGTCACAAGTTGACGAATCACTGAGCTCTCACATCACGTCACCACACCCCTCCCTCACGGCGCTGCTACCTCAGGCAACGTCTCAGTTATGCGGTCGGCCTATAGTTAGGTTGTTAGGTTAGTTAGGTTGGGCTGCGGGCAAGAAACTGGGCATCCTAAATAGGGTGAAGCGATACTGTACGCCTGGACAGCTTTTAACCCTTTACAAAGCATAAGTCCGATCTTGCATGGAGTATTACAGCCACCTTTGGGATGGCTCAGCTAAATACCAACTGGACGCGCTTGACTAGGTGGAACGCAGAGCTAAGAGGCTCATTTGCGACGTAAGACTGATGGATGCCAAGCTTCACAGCTTGGCTCATCGCCGTAAGGTTGTCTGCTTGTCGGTCTTCTACAGATTATACTTCGGTGAGTGTGCTCAAGAACTCCACGACCTCATTCCGCCGGCCCCCTTCTACCATCGGGCATCTAGACGCACTGCAGGTTACCATCCCTACCTAGTTACTATTCCAGCAATTCGCACTAAGCGTTTCCAAATGTCTTTTGTGATGCGCACAGCAAAGGAGTAGAACTCTCTGCCTGCGTCTGTATTTCTGAACGCATACAGCCCCGATCTCTTCAAAGTGAGAGTGAACAGGCTTCTTCTGGGTAAGCTCGCTCCATCATCGACTTCGTCTCTGTCATCTCTGACCTAGACTAGAGTCAAGAGCAAACCTATCTCAAATAAAAAAAAACATTTTAATCTTACTTCCGCTTTATTGGGTTCTAGAAATCTGTAATTAAATCCTAACTTATAATATATATAATACTCCGTGACTTCGTTCGCGTGGAAGTCGTAAGATAGACAAATACTAAAATAACAGCCACATTTTAATAAAACTCCCTCGTCTCCCGACCCGCCACGTTGCATCGCCTGCCCGCGCTATTACTTCGTTTTCGCTTAGCGTTCTTTCTGTTTTTTTTTCTTTTTGCCCGACTCCTAAGGGACGTAGCGTGATGCTAAATAGCCTATAACCATCTTCGAGAATTGGCCTACCAAATGCAAAAAGAATTATTCAAATCTGACTATATTGGGGTAGATCCTAAATGAAAAATATTTAATTACTGTCGTCTGTCCTGTCATAGATTGAAAAAACTGTAAAAAACAAGGAATACCCAGTTTTTTACTGATCACAATGTAACTAGTAAAATAATTATAATTGATAATTAATCCTAACTTGTCCTGTTCATTTACAGCAGTCAGTCAAATTAAATACATATAGGTATGGTAATGTCTAAAATAGTGTCAAATACCTACCTATTCGCAATTCATGAAAGGACAGTCGACAGTAATGAAATATTTTTCCGGATGTAGATAATATGCAATGCAGACAATTACGTCTACCATAAATGGTTATTCTGTAAAACCCAAATTCAATTCGAACGTCACTAAAGTGACCGTACAGTCCAATGGCACAGCCGCATAGAAGTTTGAAGAGAATTCAGTTTTTTTTGCGAAATCACAACTCGACTTTGAAATTCGAACGATATACGTTCGAATTTTGAAGTGATGTTTGGAGATTCATTTTGTTACAGTCTATAGTGCTTTTATGCAGGCCAACTGATGGCCAACTCCAATAATTAAAAATGTTCAAAGTCTAGTAGGTAACAGAGAAAATCAATAAAAAAAAATGACAAACATTTATGAAAATTAACGTTCTTAAAAAATAAGGGAATTGCCTCTAAAAGTCGAAAGAAATCTCACTCAACGCCTTGCTATTATTTAAAATAGAAATTAAATTGTTTTTATCTTTGCGAGTTTCTAAAATCGCTACAAATACCACTAATACTTTACATGACGTGTCACAAAGTAATTTTAATGGAAAATCCATTATTAAATGTGCATAATAAGTAAATAGATAAATAATTTAGGCAGAAAGGATACATACCCTAGCTACCTACAGCTAGGGCTTGGCTAGTTTTAACACTCTTAAAATGTTTCAATGGAAATATTAACCTAATTTTAAGATTATCACGGTTACTTAACAAAAAAGTATAGGTACCAATCTTATCTCACACATATGTTTATGTGTATTTATTTGTGCTTTTATTTATATATAATTAGGTACATATATTACATTTGTAGTTTTTATATTTATATTTTTGTAAATCTTTGTATATAAATAAATATTTATTCCTCAATCCTGGCTATTGCACCTACCACTGTTTGTCTCTGCATCAACCAAAAAACTGGTAGAAAATGTCTATGGCATTAAGTCAGCCTCTGTGCTTAAAGAATTAAATAAATAAATAGCCTTTGTATGGTCTGACGTAGCCAATTACGTATGGTGACAAGCCCTTTGAGCATATCGACAGGTGCTGTTTGACGTCACGCGACATCCGCTAATCCAATTAACTTGATAAGTCGTGGCCAGAAACAGAAGCTCTTGTGTTGTAATTGGTATTAGTACTATTAGTTGCTAATTGTCACCTATAGCGTGCTTGGTAACTGCCTGTAGGTTATGTAGGTATGGGCCGAGATTATATAAAAAGTGTTTTATTTTTTATATGTCATAACTCTAGGGTATGAATGAGACCATATCAAAGAAGCAACTGGCATTAGAATTATTTTTCAATTATCATTTTTTTTTTTGTTTTGTTTTAACTTTCATACAAAATAATTCGATTAATGTAAAACACCCTTACGTGAAATGTGAAAACGTTGCTTTTTCTCAGCTTTAATTATGAATTATTGGTATGAATGAATTATTTTTACCTATAGAATATAACTCTAGAGTTATGCGTAAAAAAATTAAATTCTACAAACGTACAGCGTGAACTTAGAAGTAATGTTACAAAATATGAAAAAATATTTAAAGAGTAAGAAATATATGATTGTAAACAAAAGGTGAGCGTCCACTGGTCCGCACCAGCCGCAACGCACGCACGGCACGCAATGGATTTTGGTTTGCTTTGTATGAATTCATACAGCACTTCGTCCGCTATCGGTACCGCCCGCACCGAGCGCTCGGTTCATTTCTTCATACAAACAAACCAAAATCCGTTGCATGCCGTGCGTGCGTTGCCGACGGTGCGGACCAGTGGACGTCCACCTTAACACTACCACACACGCACTACTACACTACTCATTGGAAACTATATTGAAAAACTTATAAACCAATATTACACCTTTTATAGATACCTAATTAAATTGAGTTCATTAGCTTTAAGCCTACCCAAGCGAGGTAGTAATTTTTCCGTTTACTCACAAATCAGCCCACCAGAATATCTAAACAGAATGCAGAGACGATCTAACACAAACGCAAACGTTCACAAAAACTTGAAATTGAAATATTATCACAAAGAGAAACTCTTATTGAAAAGTGGCAACCGCCAGGGGTACCAACAGAAAGAAAATTAGGATGTGAGCCGTCAAAACTTCAGAAGCAGCCCATCACAGCGACATTTTAGAGGGATGAAGCCCCCGCATTACACCTCACTCATTATTTATCACATTGTCGACGAAATTAATGGGCGACCCTCGTCAAATGATTTTTATTTTATAAAATAAAGCGCGGCTTCTGACAGTTTAATCATATCTTTGTGTTTCTAATGGGAATGTCTAGACACTCGAATTTAACTTTTAGTTTAGGTACATAAATACTGTGTTATAATTTTAAAGTTTTTCCTTGAGGTAAAACTACTAGGTACTTTCATAGGACTATAGGTAGGTACTAATGTAATAGAGAATTTATTATTATTTTCCATATCTACTATATTATAAATTAAAGTCGCTTTTCGTGTCTGTCTTATGACCGCGTTTTCACCATTACCTAGAGAGTTTATTCCGGAAGGTTTATGCGTATAAAATATTATTAAATTTATATATAATAAAGAAATATCGATGTTTTGGCAAGTCGTAAAAACCGTGCGGAGCAGGGGCGGGCCGCTAGTATTGGTATAATTAAGTGACACCTAGCCTTTCCTGTACAGTCTGTATTTTGTCGTCCTTTTTGTTCTAGCTAGAAATGATAAAATTATGCCTTAGTCAGAGTAGCATTCGGTATACAATGACTAATAGGTAAAATAGTTTGCAGTAAAACTATCTCGATGCGTATAAGTATTTCCTCAATTTTGGTTACAATTTCGCTTTCATTCATTAATATCTGTTTCCATAAATAGGCCAATGGGATATTGTGAGTTTTATTGAGCATGTGTCATATAAATAATTGCGTTAAATAAACGTGAACACGTCGTCTCTTGATCATGGCTGGGGATCGTGAAATTGATTTCTAATGGCCGAACCCAATAACCTACCTATCACCAGTTTTGGCATACCTACTGGAGATAGAAAAACCTATCTATCTATGGTTTTAACGTCCCGATAATCTATAAGAGATTATGGAATCTTACCGGCCTGACATTAGAAAGATAGAATTATACTGTCTACCATCAATAGCGATCTGTCTTTTACTTAAAATGGGTTATCGGGTTCGGCCGTATACATTATGCATATCTATTGTTTCAAGTTCTGAACTTTTCCCTTTTCCTAAAAAACTACGGTTGGTAAAATTTCTGAACTATCCTCAATATTGCCAAGTGCGCTTAGTTGCCAATTAAGAACACTATACATATGTATATTTAGCTTATTATATTATTTTTGTCGCAGTATTCCTGCCGATAACCGACATATTTAATTAGCAGGATGATAGATATCTCGTGTCAGAGGTCAGCTACGAGGAAACCAAGCTTTTTGTAACAGCAGTTGTAACGTTAAAACACCATCGTTAAAATATTGTTTTAATCATCAATTTTATCATTTAACAGTAACAAACAGTTTTAATTACGGAAACTTCGTTTGTGTCCGCCATTAAATACTTATCACTAAATGAACATTTATCTTTATTTTTCAATTTTAATGACGCAGTGATAAAAATAATATCTAACAATAACCCAAAAAACATATATCTGAAATTTCTTTTCGGATAACTTTGATTTAAAATTGTTTGACCTAAACTGAAGTTTGATTGTAATTCTTAAAATTTCTGTTCCCTTGACGGAGGAGTGGGACTTGTACGAAATTCTTGAGTGTTGGGTATTCAAGTAGCGACTTTATTGTGTTGTGTTTAGGGTTGGTGTTCTTTTGTCGTTCGTGGGATGTAAAATTTATAATTGAAGGCCGTAAATTAAGGTGACATCGACAGTTGTGGCTCGCGGGGAGGACGCGACGCCGCGCCACGGCGCTCGCTGGGGACAGCCCCGCCAATATTTTATCGAGAAGGTAATTATTTGATCGGCACATTGGGGTAACAGATGAAACTCGCTTCTCGTAATGTCTTTCTCATACTTTGTATTAGGAAAATGATTGATGATTAAGTTATAATTTTCAATTCTTTTTCTTGGGTATCACCCTACCAAAAGAATTGAAAATGACAACTTATTTCTTTATTTATTAATGCTCCTTATTTATTAATGTTTACAGTCCTTTCGTAATTATTGCACGTTTTCTGTACTATTTTCGAAGTCGAACAGAGCTGATAGCTTCATTTGCACTTCTGAGATCAGCGTAGGACCGAGAGCTACGATAAATTTATTAAAACTACATTCTGAAACAGTTGTCAGTTATTAAAAAGCCACAGAGTATAGAAATTACTATTTTAAATTGAAAAATTCGAAATCACAAATTCCCAACAAAAACTCACTACACCTACCTACAGGGTGTTGAAACTCCCCGAAACGGATATAACCAGTAGGCGATCAATCGCGCCGTGCCTCCCGCTGGCCGATTTAATTCGCGCCTTGACAAAAACCCTTTGACACATTCACTGGTGACAGATCACAGCCGGGCGTCTCGCGCCTCGCTGACGGCTCCATTATCATTGGCGAAATGGTTTGTGCGAAACCCGGAGTAGACTGCATGTCTCATTGATTTTTACTATTTTTAGGAACGTTGGTTGTTTTTTTTTATAGGTAACTTTATAATATCATGCTTGTTTTCTCCAACGTGTTGTAGAGGTGTATTTAGAGTACCCACGTTTAGCTCGTTGTATTTATGTGCATTGGATTAGAGGGTCAGATTATTGAAATTAATTCGGCCCGAAATCCAGACTGTAGGGATATTTAGCTGTAGGTACTCTTCAATGAACAATATTCATGACAAAAACAAAACTTAAATATTGTAGCTGGTATCAGAATATTGTCAGTCATCGAAACTTTAACTGGATATAGGTACTTATGTATGATTAGGTGTGTCTGAAAAGGAAAATCCGGTCAAATGCGAGCGGATCATATGCAAGCATGTAGTTTCAAATTCAAAATCAAAAGTCATTTATTCAAACTACGCTGAGAATCAGCGCTTTTCGAATGTCAAAAATTACATAAGACAAAACGCCCGCCCTTCACCACTTCCTAGTGCTTAAGAGCTGGGAAGATGAAATGGTGCAACAAACTCCCCAGCAGAGAAAACTGTATTTTTAAGGAAAAAAATTATACTATCAACATTTTATCGTTATTGTACAATATGCTTACTTTTTTAGTAGCGGTAATAAAGTAAATTAATTAGATAACATTTTTCACATTCTTTGTCATAAAAATATTCAATGAAGTTCCATGTTTAACATGATAATTTAAAACAGGAAATCGCTTTAAATTATCATTTTAAATATCTAAAACAACTGAGATAAAAGTAAAACATAAGTTTCTACCAGACATATTCGTAAAAAACTGAAAACCCTGTAGCCGCGTGTTTAGGTTTCTAATCAACGTAATCTTAAATGATAAGGTATCTTTATCTTATCATTCAAGGATATTCCGACCTATGTTTTTTTTTTATATTAAAAAAAAAATAATAACAATTTATTTATTTTCATTTCAAGGCACAAGTATCAGTGTAGCCCTGGCTCTTGTACTAGGAGTTCCTGTATCACAAGAGCCAAAATGTTACTAAATTACTATATTATACTCCTATGTATATTATGTTTATTTTTAACAGTCGTTTGTGTGCGAAAAGGGAAGGGCTCGTGGCTAAATAGTAACAGCCGCACAGGCCGATCGATCAGGTTAAGCTACGATTGCCACGGTCGGTCCGTGGATGGGTGACCATCTTTACATAGCGAGACCCCTCCGTGCCTCGGAAAGCACGTTACGCCGTTGCTCCTGGCTGTCATTCTTGGATATTTGACAGTCGTAACGGGTCTCCAGAAGCCAGAAAGTCTGACAACCAGTCGTACCAAGGGGTATCGTATTACCCAGTAACTAGGTTGTGGAGGTCAGATAGGCAGTCACTCCATATAAAATATTGGTATTCAGTTGCATCCGGTTAGACTGGAAGCCGACCCCAACATAGTTGGAAAAAGGCTAGGCAGATTGATTGATTGGGTGCGGAAAGGAATTATTTTATAACATATAGTGTCATTAAGTCCTCTCATATCGGCACGAGCTAAACGAAAATAACTTATGTCATGGTACCTACTTATAAAGTGGCTTAGAGCCACAAGCCACTTTATAAGTATCATGACATGATGTATTTTTGTATAGCTCGCGCTTTAATAATTATGTACTGAAATAAATAAAGACTAGCGAATTAGCAAGGATGATGCTTGCGCTGACTACCCAGGTAGAAGCTTTGTTCCAATGACCTCTGGGTTAAGGGTAGGTAATTAAATAAGAGAAAGAGAAGACAGTAGGTAAGTCACATATTGCGAAGCTTTAAGAGACACAAAACGTGTCCTCACTTGTTCATCATCAGCCTATCGTTACCACTGCTGGATATAGGTCTCTCCAATCGCACGCCATATTTCTCTACACTCGGCTAGTCTCATTCAGCTGCTACCAGCTACCCTGCGAAGATCGTCACCCTATCTAGCCTCCTTACGTTTCCCGATTCACGATCTTCACTCTAGAACACATCCACTACAGAGTGGACGTGTTGTAGACAGCCCTATAAGCCCATTCTCACACGGGGTGACGGCAACTCAACCTGAACTGGTTGGCAACGCGCGTTGCCAACTGTGATGCGACTGGTACTCTCACATGGGTCAACTCAAATTGTATCAATTTTAGTCATGTGATTATTCATTTAGACGCGACTACGACATATCACGCGATGACGCGCCAATTTTATATAGCTAAGAGGCTCATTGGCGACGTAAGACTGGTGGATGCCAAGCTTCATAGCTTGGCTAATCGCCGCAAGGTTGCCTGCTTGACGGTCTTCTACAGATTATACTTCGGGGAGTGTGCTCAAGAACTCCACGACCTCATTCCGCCTGCCCCTTTCTATCAGCGGACATCTAGACGCACTGCAGGTTATCATCCTTACCTAGTTGCTATCCCACCAATTCGCACTAAGCGTTAAAACCCACCCGTGTTCCTTCTGTTGCCTGTGCCGGGGCCACGGTAACTCTTTCGAACATCCCGCAACCCTAGCTGACGACCGAGCGACCTGCAATGCCAGTCACGCGTGACTGGTTGCGTCGGCGTTGACAACTAGTATTCGACAAGTTGCGTCGTGTGAGAACCGCCATAGAAATGTATATGCTAACACGATTGGTTGCGTCGACGTTGAAAACTCCTTTTATGTTGGTCACCTCGTGTGAGGATGGCCTGAACTTATAATCTTTACCATCGCTCATGACTCCAGCGATAGTCGGAAAGGGCTATGGTTGGAGATTGGTCGCTGAGCGACTTTGAATTCGTTGACAACTTTCTTTTATCTTATTATTAAAAACATATTCTTCAGAACAAAACACTATCGCATTTCGGTGAACACCTATCACTACTGGTAATTAGGGCATCATCAAAAGCGCCGGTTCATAGAAGATGGTACGAATGCTGATTCTGTGTATATTATAGGATGCAAGGTGTAAGGTCAAGTCAATGGTGGCTGGGTGGGCGCTATCAGTTCTGGGACCGCCGGAAGGTCAGCTAGTGTTGTTTATCTAACTGATAGTGTGGCACTTAATGAGTTTTGTAATGATGTGCTTTTAATTGGTTTTTTAGGTGCTGTGGTGACAAATTTATTATGTTTTTATCTTGATTTGATGTCTGTTTGATTTTTATGAGATGAGATAAAGGTCAAACATGAGCCATATAAAAGAAAGAAACGGTAGGGAAGTTTGCTCTGTACTAGGTTTTGAAAATAAGTAAGTCCTAGTAATAATCATATTATAAACGCGAAAGTTTGTGAGGATGGATAGATGGATTCACGCAAAAACTACTTAACGGATTTGGATGAAATTTGGCATATATATGGCTTATAACCTAGATTAACACATATGATAATTTTATCTCGATACCCCTACGGGATCGAGACTTATGCGGGTGAAACCGCGGGGCGCTGTTAGTTGTTTTATTTAATTACGGTGTAATAGTTTTGAAACAATTTCAATAACTAGCCTCATATATACAGAATCTACTGACTGGCTTTATGAAAGTTTTGTAAGTTTTCAGAATCTAGACTGTCTAGACATGGGCGAGTCTCCTAAAAGCTTTTACATGTGTATGTTACCTAATTGTTAGCTGTAAAGTCTAAAAAGATGAACTTACTTTAACAGACGATTTTCAATGTCTTTTAAACTTCTGGGGTGTGAAGTTATTTTCGTGCCTGATAAGATAGCCTATTTGATGATTTTCCAACCAACCCTAATTTTTTGCTTGCGAATTTATCTTAATCACAAAATAACTCTAAAAAAATGTCACTAAACCCAAAATACAACAAGTCAAAACAAACAAATAAAATCAAAATCCAAAATTAAAATGCGCAATTTTACCGTTTCCAAAACTGCACTATTCCGTATTCTTTCTCACAACAAAGTCGCAACGTCGAGTACGATATCGAATTTCGCTAAAAATCTCGAACATTGTCATACAAATGTATCTGTTGTTATGGGCACGTAATTGCTGGGCTGGTGTGTAATTTGCGAGAGTCCTTTGTACTGGAGTCAATGCGCAGCCGTTGTTATCAACTCGAATACGTACACTTTGTAGGGTCCGAATTTTAGATGTAGATGGTGAACGATGGATTTTTTGGTTCGTGAGAATGAATGGAAAGCAAGCTTCATTAAGGTAGTCTTTAACTTATCATGGATGAAACTGAACGTATATGTTATTACTGGTAGCTTAAAGGCATTTTTTTTCTCAGCTTTAATCATAGTCTGCCAGTTTGAGTAAATTATGCGGCCTACTCAAATGTCCTTTCTTTGGTATTGTTCGTCGAATCGTTGAGCTCCTTAACTTTTAAGTTGAGCTGTACGATTACTGACAGATGCTTGCACTGACTGGACAGGTCCACTCAATCTGTGTGGTTCTTTCCTGAAAAGACCATTTCAAACACCAACCTACATGGTCTTCACATGATCTGACCAAGATTATGACTGGACTTTAAAAGAGACTGTGACCTTTGAGTTTATTTCGGCCTTTCTTCTCAGAGTAGTCGTATAGGAAACGCCGGCCTCATCTAGTTTAAAAAAAAATGTTTGACATGTAAAAGTGTTTGTATAAACCTACTTACAGAAATAAAATCATTTATCATTTATTCCCTAAGTTAACTAAGTGGGTTGAGACCCCTACTTCCTGACGTTTAAACAGCTTGACTTTGTTCATCTGACTATTGAATTTGGGATTATGACGTTTCAAAGAGTAGGTACATACCTAACTGACACAATGTCTTCAAAATCATAAATCGTTACACCATCATGTTTAACCTCGAAGCTTACAAACAAGTGAATCAGCTAACAAAGAGCGAAAACAACGTGATATCTAAATTGCCAACAAAAAAAAAACCTAACGCGATTAATAAAAGCCTTCCCCACCGTAAAGGCAGTTCCACACGGCACCTTACCGCAACTCAAGATGCATTAGCAAGATTCCTGTAATGACTACTAAAACTGAAGTGAGGATAACACTGTTACTTGGTTTATGTGGGACACGTCATAAGCGGTAGCGGGGTTTACATGATTTTGCAGTGGATATGAGGATGAATGACAGTGACGTAATATCGCTTCCGTTAAATACTGTACTTACCGAAGAATACATTTAAGTATTACTGTCACATATGCTTTATAAAACGTCAATGTCAATGTGGCTTTTTTCAATGAATTAAAAATACTTGAAAATTATTTTCAGTTACAGGCATTTTTTTAGTATTATTGTAATCTACTATTTTGGAATTCCGTAATGAAAGATTATAAAATCATGTCAATCGATCAATATACCTATTCAATAATCGTGAAATTATCTTGTGTTATCAAAGAGATAGGTACGTCTGATTAAAGAACACCAAACAAGGTAATGATTAACATACAAAGCCACGTAATATCAATAGCTATGATCTCATTGTCAGTTCAGCTATAGGTGGAATGTACAATCTGCTGATAGTAGAATTTTTGCACACGACTTGTGTTTCTTCGATTGGGTTTATCAACGAAGCGTCGTGTTACGTCAAATAATAATTATCATCATAGGCAGCTTTGTTACCCACCCACTAATGAGCTTACAATAGGCCCCTTCCTTTTTGTGCCATAGTCTCATCCACTCATCTGTGTGGTCTTTTGTAAGTCATCCACTCATCTGGCTGAATCTCCCAGTAATTTAGTTATTTGTGTCAAACTAGTCCTTAGTACCTTTATTTTCCAAATGGGGAAATATAGGCGTGATGTTATGATGTTATGTTACTGTGGAAATTAGGGTAATGATGTGGGTTGATCATTTGACATAAGCCGACGTTCACACGCGTAAAAATATTGCGGCGATTTTTTTCAAGCACTGGATTTTCTACGCTCTGCTTAGCGCCGAGAGTTGAAAATCCAACAGTGTTTTTTCGACGCGGTGGAATGCACTCTGTTGGGATCTCAAAGCTCGGCTCAACACCGAAAGTTGACAATCCAGTGCGCGATAAAACGTCGGTTTACTGGGACCAATTTGCAGAGCAGTGAAAATCGCTGCAAGTTTCAAACTTGGATGCAAAGAAAACTCAGCTCGTAGGGTGGGTTGATTGATGAGTCGACGTTGTTCTCTGATACCGGGCTCAATTACACTACGATTACTTAATTTGACATGATACTTCCCCAGTTCCGACGCTCTACGATTAACGGCAAGTGTTTTAGAAGTACGCTCCCCTTAATTAACTCTCGACTCCTGACTTGATCTATTTCCAACTAAAGTTGATAATTTTGCTCGTAAAGTTAACCCCACTGAAGTTTGTATAAGGTGGTTTCTTTTTGATCTTCTGTTTCCTTCCATATCAAT
Source organism: Fissipunctia ypsillon (assembly GCA_947568875.1). Taxonomy (NCBI): domain Eukaryota; kingdom Metazoa; phylum Arthropoda; class Insecta; order Lepidoptera; family Noctuidae; genus Fissipunctia; species Fissipunctia ypsillon. The sequence continues at coordinate 14,203,625 of OX387660.1, read as the reverse complement.
TCCTTTCTTCACTCACATCAATTTGATATTCAAGAAAATATTAACATCTCTGTACACTGTTAAAATATATATTCATAATTCGGTAGTCTAAAAGCTGACAGTGACGAACACACAAAATCGTAAACTGACGAATGCCACCAAATTGAATTCTATTTCGAAAACCGAACTAGATTTTATCTCACTGAATCAAGCGCTATAATTGGCCGGTGATCCATTGATGAGAATAAACAACAATGTTTACTGTGCACGCGCGGCCGTCATGCGAGAAACATTTCCATCATGCTTTAGAACGTTTTCAGACATTATTAACTTAGTTGCTTCCGTTCCTGTCGTGTTCTGTTTTCCAAATTGACCACCATTACACAATTAAGGTTAAGTGGGATTGTATCCTATGGACTAGTTTTTCGGTTTGTTTTTTATTTGATTATCTTCTTGACCATCACTTGTCAATCATGGAATGGATATTTTTATTCAAGATAATTTGACTGCTCTCTGTTATTTTTTTACCATCAGTTTTTTACATTAACCACTTATCCAAAATGGGTGCTTACGCAAAGATCGTGAGGTAATCTCTATCCTCAAGTAACAGCTATACTTTCTAATGCTATTTTATTACGTCTATAAATTGTATAGAGTCGCCCCAGGAGGCGCTTACGGAGTGGCTATCGCACTTTTCGATTTAGAACTCTCCTCACTCAAAATTGAAATGGCTCGCCCCTTTGTCGGAACAATTTAAATTGGACATTTTAAAGGTGATTCTTTTGGTGGTCGTTGAACGGTCGGGTGTTCGTGTTAGTCAAATGGCTTGTATCGGGGTAGCAGTGGGTTGAGGGGCGTTGCGTTTTGGGAACATTGATTTAGAGGACTTAATAAAATTAGACGATGTTGATCTACATTAGGATTATAATAATCTTTGGGTGCTTAGTTCAATGAAATAAAGATTTAGGTAGTTTTTGACCGATTAGTTGATCAAGATTTAACCAGTTCACAAACTTGGCTATTTCCAAAACAAAAGGAGTCACGACACCAAACTTCTCACTTCCAATTCGCGTTCCTTTTCACTAAGATTACAATACTCCAGGAACCGATCTATTGTGCTCGCTCCATTGAGGGACATTTTAAACTCCATCGTTTATCCTTTGAAAGTGTTCGGACAGTGGCGGCGGCAGTTTATCACGCCGATAGCTGCGATCACAATGGGCATGCCTTCACGGACCTATGTGATGGCTTGCCTTGATATGTATCTGGGTTTTAAAGTCATTGCATCGTTCTACGTTATGATCTCATTTTGAAGTTTCGAGTTGAAGAGGGTGCTTGGCGGTAGAGAAAAATCTCTGGAAGTTACTAAAGCTGAAACTTTTTGATTTGAATTTTGTGGGGAAGTTAAACTTTGAGATAGAGAGTGGGCGTTTTCGATATCTGTCTTGTACTGCGTAGGTGTTTGCAACCATTAACATTTTAATAATTAACTTAGACGAAATGATTTTGACTTTGAAACTAAATCAGACTCAATTAAACAAAAGGTAAGAACTGACGATGAGAAATCATTTTCGACTCGGAATTCTTTTGCGATGAAAGTATTGCATGGATAACTTCTATCGTAGATAACTTTACAAAGCTGCCTAGGATGAAACATCTTTCACCGGTTTCAGGAGCTTGTTCATGAGTTATGCTGATTGAAGATCTATTCAAAGAGTCATACAGTCCAGTTCTTCTTGGTCTTGTTAATGGTAAATAGTATGGTGTACATAATAAATAGTAATCTATTCTATTGTATTCTTGCCTAATAGTGCAATATTATGATCAGAACATAGAACACACCGCTCAAGATCCTTACTCCACTCAAGTATTTCTGTAAGGTTGTCACGCAACTAACAAAGAGGGGTGGTGGGACGAATCCCGAAGTAAAGCTGTCGCCACAGAATTTACCCTGGTCCGCTCTGTGTCACGTAGCCAAATCATTTGGAATTCAGCTCGGATCCTATTGGTTGCCACGGGTTAGTTTCAACGGCTGCCATAGTTCCGTGTTCAGCAAATAGAAGTGTTCCAACTTTGAAGAGTTGATTAATATCATTGTAACTATTTTTATTATTTCTTAGAATTAGAACTATGATTATTATTGTTCTTGGTAAATATATGATTCCCTTGATATCAAAGCTGGTGGCAATAGATTACCTGTATTATTATGTGTTCTTATAAGAAGTGATCTCTGAGGTATCTGCAATAAAATGTGCTGCTGAAGTTCGCAAAACATGGTGTCCTAACTTTTTACTATGTAGGTATTTGTATTCTCTACAAAATTCTGATTTTGACGGGGCTTAGCTGATGTTACAAGCAGGAACTTAGGCTACTTTTATTTTAGAACGATAATTAGGGTTCCGCGCAAAATAATGAAAACCCATGCAAAAATAATAACTAAGACATACTAGTCAGATTTGAACAATTCTTTTTGTATTTGGCAGCCCAATTCTCGAGGATGGTTATAGGTTCTATTTAACATCACGCTACGACCCTTAGGAGCCGGGCAAAAAGAAAAAAGGTCAGAAAAATCGCTAAGCGAAAACGAAGTAATAGCGCGGGTAGGCGATGCAACGTGGCGGGTCGGGGGACGAGGGAGTTTTATTAAAATGTGGCTGTTATTTTAGTATTTGTCTATCTTACGACTTCCACGCGAACGAAGTCGCGGGGCACAGCTAGTATTTTATATAATATTATAAGTTAGGATTTAATTACAGATTTCTAGAACCCAATAAAGCGGAAGTAATATTAAAATTAATGATTTTAGCATTCGCTAATTGTATGGGACGTAATCAGGTCCTTTTGACTAATTAGGGAGGCGCTTGACATGCTCTTCGATTCTCGCTCAACGTTGGCTCGACAACAGATATTTGTAATTTTCAGGAGAATCATACCTAACACAAAAGACGAAACGTGTTTGTGACCTACAATTATTTTACTTCCAGTATCTAATGGTTATAACTTAATGGTTTAATATAATTAAGGTGTTTTACCCTTAGGTTTAAGATGATCTCTTTGTAAGTAAACTATTTAATAAAATTACAGCTTAAAAACGGTGAATGAATTCATTTACTTACAATAGATTTGAACTACATTATTATTTCTTTTCCACACGGATATTGGTAAAAATATTTTGCGGTTATGTTACTGAATTCATAAAGTCGTTTATTAAATGATATAAATTCTGGCACGGGCTAAATTTTCATATGCGGGACAGGATAAATGTGACATGTGCGAAATTCTTTAGAAACTAGTAAAATTGAATTTTATGGTTTTGGTATTATGAATGGAATGAGCATTTTTCCTTGAAACATGAATGAGATTAATTAAAACATTTGAAACGGTATATTTTTTTGGTTAAAAGTCAGTAAATTTTCGATGGTCGTAAATTCAAATTTGGAACAAGAATGACACCAAAATGATGGCCAGTATGGCGGGTTCAAAACTACATGAAAACTTTTTTTGACACAGAATTATTTTGATGTTTTAGACCTCTAAGTGCGGATTTCACAAATGAAACTGAACGTGTACATCATTTCTAATCTGCGTTCAAGAGCTGTCAGAGTCAATATTCCATAATAATTTTGAAACTGACAGCTCTTGATTGCGGTTTAGAAGTGCTGAACGCGTTCAGTTTCGTTGATGAAATTCACCCTAAGTAAATAAGCACGTTAGCTCGATTAAGGAGTCCGGGAGTGTACCTTTAGTTGACTAGGCAGGTGCTTTCATCCTTGATACTTTGCTGTAAAGTAACGTTATGCAATGAAAAACAGTTTCCCTATTAACACTTGAACATTTACAATTCGCCAATTTCCATAAAAACTTGACACACAATCGATTAAACAAGGACCGCGGAATCGATTACAGCATCGGTAGAAACGGGAAATCGATTATCGGCCATCGTGTCTGTCGCAAATCGATTCTAGTTGTCACCTTCACGTTTTCGTGTTCAGTTTGTCATTCACAGGAAAGGTAATAAAAATTTAAATTAAACTCGAGTGCTTACATATCTGTCGATAAAATAGAAAAATAATAATATGGATTCTTTGCTGGTGCCTACTTATTGTAGATTTATTAACCGAAGTAATTATCTATTGGTATTGAAGATCATAAAATTAAGAATTTCAATGTTCTGTGAATAAATGGATAAGAGAGATTTTTCTTCTGTTTTTAGATGTTCGAATGCGTAATTTATTCTTTTGTTAGTTTTCATAATGCGAAGAATAAGTAGATAGCGAACCACAATATGACAGTAGGTAAAATCTGTGATAGTAATGTGGCATTGAATTACTTAGATAAGTTGACTCAAAGTACAAACAAACATTGGAGTGGGTTCACCTGGGTACCTACTTACTTTCGGTGTGGTTTATAACGCATCAGTACCAATTTATTACCTAACGTCATAAAACGGCATTCATCGAATTCTTTGCAACTAAAAATACATTACCTAGGAGTAGGTATGTAAGAATCGTAGCAGGTGGCGTTCTGCTAGTTTCTGTATACCCCCATGAGAAGAAGGCGTGAGTTTATGTATCTATGTATAAAAAAAAATATTAGGAAGACCATGTCGAATAGTCAAAAACGGAAAAAGAAACACGGAAAAGGAAATCTATATAATATATCGCTACAATTTATTTCAAAAATTAATTTATTTAGTTAACGGTATGTAGACTATGGTTATTCCAAGCCTAGTTTTGGGAAATAGATGTATACCATCCTGTTCCCAATACTACAGACTAAAATCTATGGAAACGCCTTATTTATCCGAGACACAAAAGACGACGCGAGCTAAAGCGGCCATTACCGTGTTGCCAGATAGAGCTGTATAATTTCAGTACTTTCGGCTTCGTCGGTAGGTATATACCGCCAGCCTCGTTCTCGATGCCCGAAGCACCTGCCACATCACTACAGAATCCGCTGACAGACAAAGACGCAGATAATAAGGCGCATCCCATTGGTGCATCACCACCGGTGCCCCGCCCACCGCCCGCGGCGACCAATGGCGCCGCCCGCCGGAGATCTTGAGCGTTATCTAGTTTATCTGCCGTCTCGCTTGGCACATTCTACGGCGATAGCTATTTTCAGATACGCTGAATAAAACGCATTTGTGCACTGAACTTTTATTCGCTTAAGAGAATGGACGTCTTGCGTTTTAAGAAAGTTATTTTTAGATGTTAGGATTTTTTTGTTATTTTATTGGTTTAAGACGATGCTTTACACATTTAGAAGCTATATTCCAGATCGAACTGATCCCGAAATTAGGTTATATTGTGTTGAAAGGTATGTGGTTGCAGTAGTTTCCTTCCTGCATTTACACAACTCGAATTTAGACCACCTGAAAAGGTAATTTATGAATTTAGAGTTCACTGTAATAGATTAGGTATGACTTCGTTAATTTTTAGCTAGGTTAGATAAGTAGTTTCGTTGCGCGTAGGCAATATTTTCAACCAATTTCAAATCACCTGATGATTTAAATTGGCAAAAAACAGCACGGTAGCATTACAGAGCGATCGAATACGATACGATAAGAGACCAAGATTGCTGGCTCGCATTCAATCAAGTTTGTTTTCTTAATCGGCGCCTTGTCTCGTATCAGTGGCCAGCACGAGTTGACCCCCTCCACCCCCCATACACCATACATTCACTGCACACGGAGAGGTAGTCAATTGAAATATCAGAGGTCTAAGTTATCTGGTCGTGTTGTACAAGTGATTTGTTATAAAGCAGCGTCGATAACTGAAGGGCCATTGTTTGTAGGTCGCTCCCGATGTAAAATATTGTAATAGTGTGGCTGTTGTAATCTTGTTATGAATTTAATGAAAGAATTATGAGGTTTCAGGAAGAGGGATACTTTATTAAAGGAGCAAAATAAGCTTTTCTGAGTAAGTATTGCCTTCGTTGGTAACTTTTGGCCAACATTTGTGTAAGTACTCGTATATCTTAACTTCAGGAATAAGTAGTAAAAAGCAAAATTATTGTAACTAAACAAAAAAACATTCACGTCTATCAATTTGGATGAACTGATGCTGAAAATTACCTATTCACGAAGAATTTTCACAAATACAAAAATCCAACAGCAGCTTTTCAAAAACTCCAACCAACTATTTTCCAAAATATAAAGCGTTGTCCATTGAAAAAGCTCGCCGATTATTTTCAGACGGTAACCTTGTATTGCGACCCCGAAACGTTTGTGTGAGAGAGAGGGGTGTAACACAAAGACACGGGCGGGGAGGGGGGCGCGGGGTGGCCCGGGTGAGGGTATGTGATTCGGGATTCTAGGGATGAGCTGGCTCTCGCTTCCTCTCGCGTTATTCTGGCACAGTGCGTCGCCGACGCCGCACATACTGTGCTTCACTATCACACGCAAATCGCACGCGAGTATACCGACACGCGTACGAGGATATCACTACGCACAAAATTCACCTAATTCAAAATTAGAATTGTTCCAACTCATCTTCGATTTTATTCGAAAGTGCTGTGCAGGCTTTAGTGTTTAGAAATTTTACTAACATTTTTTGTGACAATTCAACCATTAGTGAATTAGAATTAACGCGATAATTTTAATTAAAATTAATTATAGTGATTACGGACAATGACAAATAATATTTGTACGAATGCTGAATTTTGATACGAGTTACAGAATGAAGATGTCTGGTGAGTTATAAAATGATAGAGAAAATTACTTAACTGCAATTATTTTATTTCGTGTTTATATGCTTGATCTAAGTACGTAGGTATTGAATATTTTAATACACGATCCTATCCATAACAAACAATCAAATTATAGGTCGCATTTATCAAATTAACTCTTTCAAGAAAGGAGGTACTTATCTACAATAAAATCTAGCTATTTTGTACAATGTAAACCATTTTTTTGCCAGGCTACGATCACTATCTTTTGCTAAGCAATCCGAATTTTTAATTTACGTCCTAAATATAGGCAGGTACCTACTCGGTATTTTCCTTGAAATAGAACCGCCGCAACCTTATTTAAGATTACATAAGCGCTTTTGTTTTCAGTAAAACTAAAAAAAAAAAACGCTTTTCTTATCATTATATTGTTAAGGAGAATTGTACGATTTTACCTATAAGAATAAATAACGACCTATTTTTTTTACTGTTTGTATGATCTAGCAAAATCATGTAGATATTATTTGTTACGCATCTTTGAAATTATTTTCTATCTATGTTCTTCATAAATCAATTAATTAATCACCAATTTCTAATACCACCGATGCCTAGCCTTTTTCCAACTATGTTGGGGTCAGCTTCCAGTCTAACCGGATGCAGCTGAAACCAATATTTTACATGGAGCGACTGCCTATCTGACTCCACAACCCAGTTTCTGGGAAATACGATACCCCTTGGTAAGACTGGTTGTAGACTTTGGTTTCTGACGACCCGTAACGACTGTCATAGATCCACGAATGACGTGCTTTCCGAGGCACGGAAAGGTCTCGGTATGTAAAGATGGTCACCCATTCACGGACCAACCGCGGCAATCGTAGCTTAACCTGATGGATCGACTCGTGCGGCTGTTATTACTTCGCCACAAGACCCTATTGGTAGGTATTATCGATACCTACTAAGGTAAAAGTACGTATTCCCGTTAGTGTACTAGTACCCGTTAACAAGTCAGTTTTTTTATTATTGCATTTTTCTACCAATAATAAAGTAAAGTTTGCGAATGTCAATACCTTCTCGGTAATATTTTGTACAATTGTAATGGCAACATTGTCCAAAAAGTTTAATAGCGTCAAAACCATGCGATGACAAAAGTTTGCTTTGTGAAAATATTACGTAAGTTCAAAGTTCTGTCAGGGAACTACGAAACCACCACGTCGCATTGATGAGCTAGCCATACTGCGACGGATAACGTTAAGGTAAGAGTGTTAATTTTCTAAAATATTTGAGTATATTTTGTTGCGATATAACTTATAAATTGAGGTGAATCTAATTGAGAAATAAATAATATTGCCGTTCACATCTATTGGTACTAACAAACCCTTCTTGACCTAGTACCCGTTAAAATCGTATTTTTTTTACCGGATATTAGTACACAATGAACCCGGTAATACACGTTGTACCGAAACCCGTTATTGTGTACTTATTGCCTTGAAATAGGTCTCATTTTCCTTTAAAACTGTAGAATACATTGCCGGATGTTGGGACTTGCATTAACAGTTGCATTTAAACCCGACATCGTCCTTATTGCCTTGTGTTAAGTTCTCTTTTCCTTCGAATCAACAGAATGTAGTTTCTATGTTCCTTGTTTGTGTTGTAATCACCTGGATTCGATTGCTTCTTTAGTTTTTGATGTGTAACATCTTTATTATCGCTTCTGGGAGTGATTGATTGATAGACGAGTGGTGAGTGATTGGTCAAATTGAATTGGATTTGGACAAAGACATGGACCTGGAGTCGAAATCGAAGCCGAAGTCAAAGCAAGGTGAGATGTCAGATGTTACACATCATATGCGACTACTGTAAGGCTCACTCGTTTTTTATGATTTCCTAATTTTTGCACATTTCGAGTCACTGCTGTGCTGTTCTGAAATCAGCTTTTTCGATGCGCATCATGTGACGCGCTGCTGTTTTAGTATGGATATTGATAACCACGCAGTAATTTGAAGCAAACTTTAGACCGAAAAACTTACATGACTCGATCTGAGGATACCCGACTAATTTTGTTCGCTTGCTAGCATTTGCAATAAACTTGTTCTTTTTATAACGCTGGCCTGTCTGTGTTTCTATCATGTAAGCTCTTGAGATAGTAATTTATCGTGTTTACGACAATTGAGGCAAGATTTTTAATTATACTGCCCTGGGAGACAGAAATCCATACCATACTCCACGTTTCTTTTTCACAATTTGTAACCTTTAGGTTTTGGTTTGTTTTTAAGTAATTGAATTACTACCATGTTTTAATGTTCGGTCGTTAAAATATTTTAAAATTATTAATATTTTCCTATTGATACGGATTCAGACATTTTCAAGAACAGTGTTATTTTTTTTTTAGATAGCCATGACTGATAGGCAGAAGGCCATAGAGGCAGTCAAAAAAGGAGCCTCAATTTCAGCTGCTGCCAGGCAGTTCGGTATCCCACGGTCGACGTTGGATGACAAATTACGCGGCCGCTATTCTGTCGAATGCTCCAAAGGACCGGCTACAGTTTTGACGAAAGAAGAAGAAGAACATTTAAGCAGGTGGATTATTTTTATGGCAAATAGTGGGTTTCCCGTAAATAAGGCGCAGTTATTGGATAGCGTGAGTTTATTGGTGAAAAAAATGAAGCGAGATAACCCATTTCAAAATGGCAGACCAGGTCGTCATTGGTTTGAAGCTTTTATAAAGCGACACCCTGAAGTAGGCCAGCGAGTGGCCCAAAATTTGACGCAAACCCGTGCTTTAGTCAAAGAAAGCGACATAAAAGCATGGTTTAAAGAAGTGGAAGAATATTTTATAAAGACACATCTCGAAGAAGCAACTCGAGATCCACGTAGGATTTTTAATTGCGACGAAAGCGCTTTCTTTTTGTCACCGTCCGATAACAGAGTTCTGGCAAAACGAATACATTTGAAAATTTTTCATTAATAAAAATGTTTTTTTTTTTGGATAAGCCCTTCTTTATTTTACACAGAAATGCAAAAATAGTATTTCTGTGAACTTTGACGTAAACCAATAGAGTTGAAATTCGCATTGAAAATTACCGGATTCAGGGACAATTTAACGTTTACTAGTACAAATCTACCGGGTACTGGTACAATTAGCCCTTTATTTTATATTTTTCTATCATTGTTAAAGAAAATTTATACTAAATAAAAAAAAGAATATTACAATAAAACTTGTTTAAATTATCTCTCTAGTCATGTAATTATTTTTTTTGTAAGTCTTCTAGTTTTAGCATAGCATACCTACAAAGTCAGTGAAGTTCAAAACTTCACGGTTACTGGGCCGTTTACCTTAATCACATCTAAATAACCGCACCTTAATTTCTCTAAATTGCCTATCTCCTACTTCAAAACGACAAACAGTGTAATGACCGTAAAATCAGATAACAGGATAAGCCCAAAGAGGCCAAAAACTCTTCAAATTATTTCGCTTGTTAACCACAAATAAACATCACTAACCGTCTCTTTTTTATCTACGCTCATAACATTATCTGTGGTTCTGTCAAGGGTGTGCGAAAAAGAAAAAAAAAGTTTCTATGAATCTATGATAATCATTTTTTTTTCTTTTTAGTTTTAAAGCTATGCGTTGGATGGCTGTGATCGTTTGGCGGACGCCGCCGGGTCCAAGAGATTGTTTGCTTCTTGTGCAACACACCTTGCATTGTTAAAAATCTTGTTTACATCACGTCAGTGCGAAAAAGAATCGGAATACTGGCTTGTTTGATTTGCTTCGAAAATATCGACACCGACTTTTATTTTTTGTGAAATGAGTTATTTTTCGGGACTGTTTACTCGATTTGTAATCTGTAACCGCAATTTGAGTACGTGTAGACATTACTAGTAGGTAAACATATAGGTAAACATATAGGTAAATTATAATTATAACATTCAATTAACGCTATGATCAACTACGTTAGTTTGTAACCGCTAATTAACTACAGCTATAAAGAACATACCTAATCCCCATTGAACTAGACTCGTTCCTATTTCCATACACGCCAATATGAATATTTAGATAAATTAAAAACATTATAATATCTCGATGAATGATTGCAATAGCATGGAGCACAATAAGAGAATACGCTCCCACTTTGAGACACCAGCACCTTTTCATATGATAATTACGAAGTTGAAAGCATCTTTCAGTTAATTTCTTATGTGGAAATTTGCATAAGCAACCATGGTTACAACTGACTCATTAAAGCGTACCGCACCTAAGTAATGTTAGAAAGTACGGGTTTCCGCGAACACCTGGCCATTCAGTCTCGCGCGCCAAGTGAATTTCTCAACGCCGCCGAATATGATGAGCTAGCCCAGCACTAGCCTAGCATCACATTCACCTGCTTTAAAATAATTCACAAACGAATTTAAACCTTAACTCGGACAATAAAGCGTTAACTTTACTTATAGTGTGTTTATCGCGCGTCTTTTGTCGAGTTAAGAGTGTTTTATGAGTCAACACAGGCCGGGCCGTGAACTGTCGTGACAGAGAGGGACGTAAACCGCGCTTATTGTCAGTCTCCGTGGCTAACACGTGAAATCGGCAAGCCGTGGGGTCCATTGGACTAAAAATCGCATGAGATGCTCTTAAAATCTTATGTCCTGACACAGTTATTAATAAAACAAGAGCTTTTATGACTGGAAAGTTGCATTGCAGCCATAGTTACGTTCAAATAACATCAACCAATCCTCTAACATTAAACAATTTCCACCAATCAGTTTATTACAAACTAACGGAACATCAACACAAAGCTTCGGATACACAAGCAATTTTCTACGTTGCTCGAAGATAAACTTAGACCAACCAATAGCTTAGCAGCTCCACCGTGTTCTATGTCTGTGCATGTTCTTATTTTAAATCTGTCGCGGGTTTCTGCGGAAACCAGAGATTTAACGACGGCTCGTCCGCATTGTCCGCGCACGAAGCGTTCGCGGTCAAACGCGACAAATGGACCTTGCGACGGCTAATTTGAATTTGAAATTCGAACATCAGTTTTATGGGACTCCATTCCTTAAGTTGGTACGTCCCGGGTTTGCATCGGTATTATTTGTATAAGATGTCTGTAAGAAAGTAGGTCTGTGGCAGGCACTTATAATGGAGAATAAGAAACTGAAATTGTACGATAATCGTGCTTATTCTGATATTTAAATATGAGAGTTGATCATCATCACCAACCTATCGTATAGAATTACATTGCTGAGCTTAGACCTCTCTAATTGCACGCCACTTAGCGACCTTCGGGTTCTCTTATCTATTCAAAGGTAGCGCGTTAAATACACAAATTAATAAGTTTCAGTTCAAGTAAAAAAGCAGTTAAACTGATATAACATGACCTATCTTCAGATAACAAGCATATTGTCACGGTACCTATTTCGGCAAAGCGTTTTTATGACAGTTCTTGAAACGTCACCTAGCAACGCGTGGTGTACATACGCGTGCGCAGACAGCGCGTCTACTATCTGCGCCCGCGCCCGCGCCAAACGAGATGATTCACGGAATTGTCATCATTTAATTATTATCTGTGCTGTAGACAGCGTGGTTTTATTACGTTCATTTGAGTTTGTTTGTTTGAATGAAATGATCCCAATTTAGTAGATAACATATTTTTATAGAATACGGATTTTCCAATTATTGTAAATGATATTGGTGTGATTTAGGTTATACGTGTCTTGTCACTACAATCATTACAAGGTCTATAAATTATTTTTATGTTAAACCTTTTGTCTTACTACTTATTACAAGTAGGTAGGTACTTTTAGTGCATACAGAACATCATAAGAAATCGATCCCTTAACTTACAAACTGTACCTAATCGTATTTTGCCAGAAACAAATGACATCTAAGTTCGATTATCAAACTTATCCTTCACATCCTGTAACAGATTCCGATATCAAAACGTTATTTTTTTACAATACACTAAAAAACTGTTACAGTTCCAAATACAAAAACGTTCTTTATAACAGTACCTACTCTAAAGAACTGTTACTGAGTACTAAACCTAGTCAGTGATTAAAACAAAAACAATTGCCGGCGACAGGTGAACTGGCTTAGCAACAGGGTTCAAAAGTACTTACATTCAAAGTATTCTAAAGGCATGGACAATATGGACATCCTGCCCATTGAACGCTGCACTTTATAATGTAAAGCAGTTATCATTATTTCCTTTCTCGAATAATTTTATGCTTTTTTTTCTGTGCCACGTGCTATAGAAGACAAGATAGGGGTTGTTTTAACAAGTATATTAGAGTTATAGTTTATAGGGTAGTTTGATTAATGGCGTGTCTCTTACAGTGCAAGGGTCGTATGGATGCCACGCGTAACTATGAATTTAGTCTTCTTCGATAAACACGGGGTGGGTTTTGTTTTCTTTGAATTGTAATTCTTTATAACTTTTTTAGTGGTTCGTCACTGTATCCATGTAAGATATAATATTTAATCATTTTTTTTTAAGTTACTAATTTAAAAAAAAACTTTTTGTCGCTTAATATGTACCTACCTACCTACTTAATAATCTTCGCATACATTTGACACTTATCTACAGACGTCATTGCGGGTTTAACCATGGTATAAAATATCCGGTATTTATATTAGTAGTTTAGGAACAATAGTTTAGTCGGTAGGTAGGTATATGGAACAAAATATATGTAAATATCATTATCATTTATTTTAAACGTAACTAGGTAGTTAATTCATATAACAGTAATTATTTAGGTCAATCCGCGGAAGTTACCTCAATGTCACGTTAATTTCTGGAAAATACATTTTTTTTTGTTATTATGTACCTGTTTTACCTATTTATTTTAAACTGGTCGGTAGGTATAGGTCAATCAATCTGACTATCCTTTTTCCCAACTACGAGTATGTTGGGGTCGGCTTCCAGTCTAACCGGATGCAGCTGAATACCAGTACTTTACGTGTAGAGACTGCCTATCTGACCTGCACCACCCAGTTACTAGGTAAAACGATACCATTTGTTAAGACTGATTGTCAGACTTTAGGGCTTCTAACTACCCGGTAACGACTGTCAAAGATCTGCGAATGACAGCCGGGACCAACGAACTTTCGTGCTTTCTGAGGCACGGAGGGGTCTCGATATGTAATGGACCCATCCAACCGACCGCGGCAAGCGTAGCTTAACCTTCGAACCCATGCGGCTGTTATTATTTAGCCATGAGCCGTATCTATAGGCACAAAAAATACCTAATATCTTTGAAATATTAAAAAAAAATACACGAAAATTGGTGATTTAGTTATCCAAGTTTCGTGATTTTTGTAAGCTAAGATTTTGAGAAACAAAAGCTTATGTATTTTTTTTTTTAAATATGATATAGGATATTAGGTACCTATATTTAATTAAAAAGTCTTATTGCGTTTTTCCATCTGGAATTTCTCAGTAGCAGCCCGGAGTCTGGATTTGTGCCCGGTTGATGGCAATAAGCTCGCCCCCTATTACATGGGACTTAAATGTGACTGGCGAATGTGTACCTACTATAGGTACACCTCTGCCTAACCTTTCGGGGAACACAGGCTTGATGTTTATGTATGTATGTAAGGTCGATTAGAAAAATAGGTACATAATTGTTGTCACTGGTAGCATAAACACATATTCTACCTCAAAATACAGATTGCCAAAAAAGCTGTGGTTAAGAATTTAAGGTTCATCATCTGCCTAGCCTTTTCCCAACTATATTGGGGTCGGCTTCCAGTCTAAACCGGATGCAGCTGAATACCAGTATTTTACATGGAGCGACTGCCTATCTGACCTCCACAACCCAGTTACTGGGTAATACGATACCCCTTGGTAAGACTGGTTGTCAGACTTTCGGGCTTCTGACGACCCGTAACGACTGTCAAAGATCCACGAATGACAGCCGGGACCAACGGCTTAACGTGCTTTCCGAGGCACGGAGGAGTCTTGGTATGTAAAGATGGTCACCCATCCACGGACCAACCCCGGCAAGCGTAGCTTAACCTGATGGATCGACCCGTGCGGCTGTTATTACTTAGCCACGAGCTCCTCTCTATTTAAGGTTCAATTAATAAAATTAAAAAAATATCTGTCTGCGAATTTGCATTTAGTAGGGATGAACCAAAGACAGAGACAAGCGGAAGTTCTTTGTGAACAGCGGAAACAGACATAAAGCGATCAACATCTTGCACGTCTTCACTTTTTTATAATTCGCTCGATGCTAAACTATAAAACATACCAGCCAGTGAGTTTATTGCTCTCAGACATGCTGCCCTGTTTAAACTTGGAAGATATTTAAATTAAAAATTTAAATTATAGGAGATAAGCAAGGAGTTTGATTAAGGATACGAAAATTGTACCAAATTGGTATTTTCTCGGTTTTCCATGGTTTAAAATGAAAATTCAAAAATTAATCTTACTTAAAGTATAGGAATATTTTCATCGCTTAGAAATATTTGGTTAAGTCAAGTGGAATGCCAACTTTAATACATCTGTTTTAAAACACCGATGATATATGTTGAATGACGAATTGACAATAAAGCTGTTATTGCTGTCATAAAAATAACCCCAAATATCAATATTGTAAGAATATTTAAATGGAACAGTCTCAAAGTGTTCAGCTCTAGTTCAAATACTTAGCCTACTTGATAATATCAAAGTTGATATCGAGTAGACAATTGCCCTCTACGCAACAGTTACAAATTAAACAGGAACCTATGTGGTCCGTAATCGTCTGATTAGATTAAAAACGGTGACGGTAATGAACACAATGCAAACGAATATTAATGATTAATAGTCGTGTCGTCTACATGTCTGGAAATTAAAACTTAATCAATATAATAATGAGAAGTAGTGAGATCGTAACGGTACACTAAACATTTTGTTCAGTAAATGAAGGACGATTAAACAAGATAACAGTGATTTGTGTTAGTATTTACCTATACTAAGTGATAAAAAGTTCCATCTTAATTAACAGATTATAACATATATTATCAGCGATATTTGGAATGATAGAGTCGGTCTAAAGATTTATCTACATCATCATCATCATCTGCTTAGCCTTTTCCCAGCGATGCAGCTGAATGACTCTAACCGACATATTTTGTTCCGATTTCTCTCCGTCACCTTGCCAAATCTATCGCCCCATAATACAGGCGAATACATTACCTGTAACTTATCCGAGTTATTTTGTCCACAGCAGCAGACAGCCAAGAGTCTGGCAGTCCACCGCCGAGCCCGACTGACTCTGCCACATCAGAATCAGCGCCCACCTTAGTTCACATCAAGCAAGAAAACATGCCTCCAGGAACTGATGTTAAAGAGTACTACGGTTCTCTAGACTTTGGGCTATCAGACACATATCTAGCCAATAGTTTCCCTGAGTATGGAAGGGGATACCTACCCAGACCTTTAGATCACTTAAAGTCGGTTAAAAATGAGGATGGGACAAAAGATGACGATCCAGGGGATAGAGACTTTATCCTACCTAGTGAATTGATGTTTAAAAGTGGAGGGATATTTACTAGAGTGAATATTGCCAATGGAACCCAATACGGACCTTTTCTGGGAATGCTGGAGAATCAGCCGAAGGACAGGCGATTTGCGTGGGAGGTAAGTTCTTTTAATGTCAGTAATTTCTAATCTTCTGCTCTGTTCTATTTTTAATATGGCAAGCAATGCCGATGTCGACCGTTCCGCCAATGTCAAAGTATTTGGGTATTTTTAGTATCCGTTCAAAGTACCTACTTTGATGAGTCATTCTTCTCAATCACAAAAAAAAAACAAATAAAAAAAAAAAATCAAAACATAACCAACTCAAACGTGGTTAGTCACCCAGTCATGACTATTCTACAAATGGTCCACCTGTGCTCTCGTTCTAATGCACAAATGTCACACTGAACATAATCATAAAAAAAGTGATGACAAAGCACTCATTCTTCCTCGTTTTAGTTAATTTACAATGAACCACTTGTGCTCGGGTCAAGTGCAAGTGTCAAAAACGTCGGTCTGTCCATAAATTAAGTGCCGAAACTGAAACTCTGTCAAGCGTGGATGCAATAAAGTGTCGATTTTATTGATCCTCCTTGAGTTCGTTGCGTGTCCTTTTGAGTGCACTCCTTTAGATAGATATTGCACACTTCATTATTTTTAATTTGTTTGAGCATATGACGTCTGAAACTCTGAACAAACTTTTAAATCATTTTTAGGATAGGGACACGTTTTTTTAGATGTTTTGGTATGTTGTTTTTGAGATAAAACACGATTTTTCACGCCATTAGTATAAATTATGATTTGATGGGTTTAGATTTGATGAGTAAATAAGATTAGGTTTCCAAGGTTTCTTTTATAATAAAACTCCATTCCAAAATCTTACTTTATCTGTAGATAATCTATAGAGCACACGTGAGCATCGAATGAATAAAATAAATTGTTCAATTGAACGCATCAGAGATTTTTGCGAGGGGTGTGGCGAGTTTATCTCTGGTAGGAAACGGAAATCAATTGTTGGATCGGATTCCTGGATTACGCGAACATGGATAAAGTAAAGTAAAAGTATTGGGTTACTTGCAATCTGTCGTACAAATTTTGAAAAGAGAATGTAGCGCAATTAATTCGAACGATCTGTCCGCAATAAATTAAATAGGTATTGACTTTTTTGAAATCTACTGAGATATCTATAATTTCAACGGAGTTTAGTTTTGAAGACACTCCCTTTTATAGTAATTTTCTGTTTAAGCCAAAATATTTATTATTTAATATTTATTGTTATTCCGCGTCATTCCAGAAGTGTCATCATCTTTTATACCAAATTAAATAATACTAATAGGTACTTACCAAAGTCGGTAACTTGGGTTCTGTATTTCATTTTTTTACCGCCGACTTCCGAAATTAAAGTTATTTCATAATTTTGAGGTAATTTCTTTTTGAACTCGATTTAAATTCTTTAAATTACTTTTTTGTTTCGTAATTTATAGTTTTAAGTAAAAACTGAAATATTTGTTTGTAATACGTTGTTAATAGATATGTTGTAAATACTGCACTAGAATTTGACCAAGGTTTTGAGATGTTTTCCCTTTGACACCACACCTGTAGCTCGTATCAATAAGCCAGGCCGTCACACTTACACGTAATAGTCCATCTCTTGAAAACTACTGAACCGATTTTGATAAAACTGTTAGGGAACAGTGAAGTAAAGTTAAGTGAAGTGAAGTGTAGTGAAGTTGAAGTAAATGTAAGCCAATAAAAAACACAATCACAATCCGATTACTTAATAGTTTTGGAGAAATTCGTGGACAAACATACATACAAACACACAAACATACAAAGATTTAACATACATACATACATCTATAAAAAATTGTATATTTGTTTGGAAGCCTTAATAGATTATCATAATCATGTCAATATATTGCAGTTCCAATAATATTACATAGGTACATACCTACATGTCGAATTTATAACCTCTTTCTTTTTTTGAAGTCGGTTAAAAAGAAGACAAATAATTACAAAAATATTTTCGCGAACTCTTGTCCTCAGCACAAAGGACCGGACGCAAATCGGACATAATAGTGCTGCGATGCGCAAACGCCTATCGAATGTCAGGCTGCGCGAGACAGATAACGCGCATGCGCGAATCGTGGGTGTAAGGTTGCAGTCAAACCACTGCATTGTGTCCTCTGACGGACATGTAGTTCCGGCTGTTAGTACCATAGACAACGTTATTATCTCGTTTTTGTACAATGAAGTAGTTTATGGAACTGTCATGACATTGCAGACCGAAGATTAAAATGGCGGTTTCGTGGAAGCGCCTATTATGTTGTCATAAACAGTAAATACTCTCATTTGTTCATAAATTATTTTTTTACGGATATGTTTTATTATGACATTGCCTCAACTGCTATGATGAGAGGAGAGCTCATTTACACGGTGCAAGTTTCTGGAACGTTCAAGAGCAATAATCGCAAGCCATAAAGCACGTTTAATTATTACCGTTCAAGAATTGCATGCAAGTGCTTACACGCGTGCGATTTCCATAAAATGGCATACAATAATAATTAAATGCAAGTTTGCATGCGACTTCTGTTTACACCTAGGCAATTTTGGCATGCAAGTTTTGCTTCGTCTGAACACAGAGTTGCATGTCTTTGTACAACTGAATCAAGTATTACCCGTAGGTATTTGCGCTGCCAAATATTTCATTCAATTTTATTGCACGTCTTCAAGATGTTTTTTTTTTACCTTGTATCATTAGCTCATGTATGAATGATAGAAAATTTTCATGCCAGAATTGAATGCGATTTTATTGTACGTGCTGTTTACACCTACATATGGCCAGTCTTGAACGGCAACTAACTTGCCCGTATCGTGCAACAATATAATACGTGTTGTTTAGACGTTGCCAGTCAATTGTTGCTTCAATTTTATGGTATGCCACTAGCAATAAACTTGCACCGTGTATATGGAGCTTTACTTGCACAACTGTTCTTTTTATTTAAATTCTTCTTTGGGTCCTGTCACAAGACCTAATTTAAAACTTCACATGATTTTGTGAATGTTGACTTTAGAAAACTAGAGTTGCTTACCTATATTGTAAAACTGAATTTAGGAGGAAATGGTGTTGCACTACCTTCAGGAACTGGCAATGTGTTTGAATCCTTATAATTATTGACAAAGTCATTTATAATCAGTGATCGAAATAGGTAGTGCTAATTTGCCTAAACTTTGAGGAAGGAAGTAAGATAGAGTGGATAACACCTCCTCTAAAATCCCGGAATAATTTAAATGAAGTTTAAATCCCGGGATTTAAAAACCACGAATTATCTATTGGACATTATTTGTAGTTACAAATTATTGATTTGAAAAATCATAACATTTTTAGGATTACACACACACACACACACATTTATATCTGTAATTTTTATGGTGTACATAGTAAAGATTATTCTATCTATCTATAAATAAAGTCCAATAAATAATTCGTGGTTTTTAAATCCCGGGATTTAAACTTCATTAAAATTATTCCGGGATTTTAGAGGAAGTATTATCCACTCTATGTTACTTCCTTCCTCGAAGTTTAGGCAAATTAGTACTACCTATTCCGATCACTGTTTATAATAAAACAATAATCTTCTCTAAATCAAGTTTATTGAATAACATAAGACTGACAGTTCATAGACTCAAATTATAATTAGGCCCTTTGTACACACACGTTTTTCTTGCCGTGAAAAACTACGAGTTATTTATACGCCGTGTGTAGGCACGGTCCTCAGTGTTGTATGGATCAATAAGGAAGCTTGTTGACAGACACGTTTTTTCTACGGCGCGGTTATACGCCGTACCGTAAAGAAACCGTGCCGTATACAAAGGGCCTAATGCTCACGCGTAATAATAAGTGTCCAAATACAAGTTTGTAGTTTTAAACCACATTTCAGGTGTCAATAAATTAGGTATCATGCACTCAGTATATTTTCAGTATTTATAAAGGGATTAATATTATGCAGGTTAATAGATAATAATAATAAGGTTATTCATTTTCTTTCATAATGGTTTTGTAACACTTAACAATTTTGAACTATAAAAATTCACATTGTGAGAGCAGCACTCGAATTGCGTAACATATTACAGTAGGAATCGGTTTCATTTTGTCAGTTCAACAACATTCATTGCGTTATTTACGTTGTCGAGCAGACCATTTTTCGAACTTATGAAGCAATGTATTAGCAATATGCTTTAAAATCATTCAGATTGTGATTGTATGTTACACAATTAAGGTGCTGGTGCCTGAAGTAGGTTTTAGAAAAAAACCTGTATTACAGGATTCCTATACAGGGTGGCGATTAGGTTATCACATTAACTGAAACCACGTATTCAGTTCATGATTCTGAACCCCGCTACGTTAAAATTTTTCGTCTGTTATTAAAAAACAAAATTTGCTGCTCCATACATTTTTGCCTACCTACGAGGTCAAAATGTGAGCAGCAAATTTTTTTTTAATAACCGATGAAAAATTTCAACGCAGTGGGGTCCAGAATCATGTACTGAATGTATGGTTTCAATTAATGTGATAACCTAATCACCACCCTGTATACTGTTATTTATGACACAATCATGTTATTATTTAGGTTGGTATGCGTTGTGTTACTGTAACTACAGCAAATATAGCTTCAGTAGGTATTTCATTAAGTACCTATTTGTTTAATTCAATATCCTTATTTTTTAAGGTTCCGTATCTCAAACGGAAAAATGGAACCTGTATAGGATCACTCGTGTGTCTTTCTGTCTGTCCGTCTGTCACAACCAATTTGCTCCGAATCTAATGGGCTGATTAAGATGAAATTTGGTACACATCAATTTTTGTGACCCAAACACGGACGTATTACGTAAAATACAGAAAATGCTTGGTTCTCGTCATCATCGTGTGCACGGGATTTTGTTTTCAAATTGATCAGATGTAAGTTTCCTCGATAGTACATACCCAACACGTTTGACAGGCTAATGATGTATTTAGCCTAATATTATTACTACAAACGGAACTTTCCTTGAGTATTCCTTCAAAATATGCACTCGTTTCTACGTGATCACACTCCAAATCCTTGCCGATTTCACGCATAATACCAGTTGTCATATCTGAATCATTATATTCTTCTACAATTCCAAATTCTTCGCTTCAGCAACCGCAAATCTCTTGATCTGGTTTCGTACGTGACGTCAGTTAAAAGTGCCAATTCTGGCACGTCATTAGAGGTGCCCGTTGTGGCACAAACGCTGACCATGCTTCCGATCCGGTGCCTTAAAGGATCCTTTGATGTTTGAACTTGCTAACAAATAACGATGGTGGTAATGATCACTGTCCTTTATGATTTTGTGGGTTTTAGGAAATATGTATCAAGTAATAGAGAGTTTGTGCGTGGACATAGCCGAATGAAATCTATTTATGACACTGTAGATTACTTTCATCGATAAGATAATTTTTTTATTCCAAAGTAGACGAATTTGCGGAGTGTGTCTTAAAAATTTCCGTTACCGTCGATAAATCGTCCCGCATTTAATACTTTTGCTTAAAAATGATTGAAATCGCAATTTCTCATGTCTACGCAAACTTAAAGGGGTTAAAATCATTGTTAAATCAGTGATGGTTACATTATCTAACCACCGTTACCCAAACGTCGATATCTCAATAAAAATCTTCAGCAAAAAACATCAGGGTAATCAAAGAATTCTTTATTTGAGCATCTCGTGTCAAAGAGCATTCAAAGGTTGCCAATATACCCTAATTTTGGTCGTGGCGTGACCCCCGTCAACAATATTTTTTTTAACAATTTCACACTTTTTTTAAACCAAAAAACCGAGGTAACGGTAAATTGTACAAAGATATATCGCCGTATTCCAACTTTGAAATAGAAACTTGATTGGCAAGTTTTTTATTTTCAATAAAAACGTCACCAAATCTCTTGAAACGCATCTTCTTTTTAGTTCGCGAATAAAACTTCTTTTATTCGTTTACCACTCGAAGTAAAGTTTAAATATTTTTCTCACAGATCTTAAAAGGTTGTCAGCGAAAATTATTTCTGGTTTTGATGAGAGTTTATCAATTATTATTAATTTTGTGCCAATATCTATCTTAACCCTTATTTAATCACATGTAAATTAATAACTGTAGTTTATTTAAACATTTTTAGAAAATTAATAATGAAACGGATGAATTTCTGATGAGACAAACTAGTTTGTGACAAAGAATCATCTCACATCAAAAATGTCAATCAACTTATGAATATTATAGATTTGTTCATTATTTTTGTGAGGGTAACGTGGGGACAATTGTCAAACATGATGTGAAATAGGCATGTAATGGATTCCGCTAATTATTATTGGTATATGAATTTTTTATTCGTGGGTGAATTAAAAAGCTGTATCGATAATATTCGGTTGGGCTTTACAAAGGCTGGTCATGAATGATTTATTGCGTTCTGTTGATTTTTCGCCGGGAAGCGTTGGTGCCCGAATAATATTTTAATGATGTTAATTTTATGTGTACATCTTTGGTTTTGGTGTGGCATGTATTAACTAAGATGTTTTTTTTCAGTTTTACAATAATTTCATTGTTCTTAACGAGTTTAACCTAGAAACACGGTTAGTTAAATTACATTCAAAGTTAGCCCTACCTCATTATAATTTTAAGTTTCAACTTCACACTCCATTTTGATTGAAAGTTTCCAGACATTTAATTCATAATCCTCTGGACCCATGAATTAAAAAGCGTTAATTTTAAGTCCGCAGATCATTCAGTAGCGTCGAATCCGTTGCATTACTGTCAAAATATCTGTCATATTCGTGTGACATCCTTTCATTTATGGCCACCCCCTTCGGCAAAGGATTAGTGATACACGCGGCCCTATTACATCTTCATTACGGTAGGCGGCTGTCAAACCTCACATATTGTAATAATAACAATAAAAAAATATTATTGTTACTATGTTTATTGCCTCCATTGATGATATTTATACGTTTCGCACTGATCTCGGCTTACAAAGAGACTACAGATGCGATGTGCAGTTGTCAATGTGACAGCGAACAGTGGCGGACAAATGATTTAATAATTTCAATACGTAGATATAATGAGGAAATAACAATTGTTTAAGTAATTAAAATTATGTAACCATATTTTGAATGATTGCATCACACTGCCATTAAAATATTTATTAGGCTGATAATCTTATCTGTATAAAATTTATTTTTGCTAATAACTGTTTTGTTACTTCGGAATAAAATAACGCTTAACAAGTACCTACATATCCCTTGAATCATCAAAATTTCAAGATATCGAATATAACAAATACACGCTCTAAGCAGAAAAGTGAACTATTTATTTGTCCTATAGTGCATTATAATCGCAATGGCGGATCAATGCGGCATCTATGACAGACAGAAGCTGTCAAATTGACACCTGGTCCAACTGACACCATACGATCGGCTATCGTTTGAAATGGAATTGATATTATATCAACAGTGATTGAAAAAAGTACCTATTAGAATAAAGTATTTTGCGATGTAAATATTGTGCTTTAGTGAAAATAGAAAATACAAGTCAATTTTCCGTGAAAGTCAGAAATGCAATGACTAAAATACTGACAGGATAATTTGACATTAAAAATGAATAAATATAATCGATTAATATTCCCTACATTCCATCCCCGTCTCTCTATTTAATTGGCAAGGTAACCTATCACTTCAATAAAAAACATCTTCATAAATATTGACAACATCTTGCAGGGGTTTGCCCCCTCAGTCTTGTATAAACATTACTCTTATTATTAACAAGTAGACACTTATCAGTTAATCTTACACTGTGACACAATAGCTACTAATCCCGGGCGTGATAGAAATTTATCTTTGCTTCACCGTCATTGTCACTTTGCCCCGGTCTCCCCTCTGATTCGAAGTTGGTATACGTTCTTACTTGCGAATGACCGTGTATTTTTTATTGATTGAGTTTATAAAGATATTGTTTTAATGTGTTAACAAATCGTTTTTGTAATGTTTTTCAATTTTTGAGCTCTAAACAGGTAGATAAGGAAGTACTAATTGAATACATAGAACTTAGAAGTATTTTCTAAAATGTTGTACATAAGAAACGTTCCGTCGGGCTTTACAATTCTTCTGTTTGCGATTTGCTCTGTAGCTTACAACAAAATAAACAGAGAATTGGCGTCTACAGAATAGCTTTTTCCATTCGGCCTCAAACTTTTTCCTTACACCTATATATTGTATAGGTAATCTCATTGCAAAGTTTACTCACGAGTCCTCTCTGCGGCTTCTTATTTGCTCCAATATTTTTCCCAACAAATTCGTGTTCGCAAAACAGTGCGGGCGTGCACAGTGGGGCAATATTTCATCTGAGCTGGCCAGAACAATAATAGCCTGTGGAGTCGAAGCCACGGCACGTTCGCGCCACAATGTTACCCACCACCAGTTTTCAGAGACCTCCCTTGCTCTTACCCAAACTTCGATAATTAGACGCGAAAAGAGGATGGTAGCGGAATACGAAGTTTCTTTTGTGACTGGTTGGTTGTATACCATCGCCAGCATCCGTGTAGACAAAATAACGAAATACTCCGAAAGCAATGCGATATAGCACCGGTTATTGGGTTAGGTTAAGCGTTGTTTACACTGGAAGCTCGGCAGAGGCGATTGTTGATGCGTCCGATGCCAAGTTGCTAACTTTGACGTTGCACTGTTGTTCTATTTTGAAACGGGTCAGAATACGCGACTGTGCATGAAGTATTCTTAATAAACAAAAACTTATTATTTTCCTTAAAACAGTTTACCAAACAATTTTACTTTTCACAACATTTTCGAACAGCGTAGTATTTTAGTTTCGCGTTTATCAACCCCAATTCGAGCATCGCGCAGCTTAAAAACACCCTATAACTTTATTGCTCTACATCTGACACCAAAAACAGCATCTATGATCTACAAAAAAACATACTGGAAATAACCGAATAATTCCGGATCCCACCGCTTGTCACCGTGACGGAGCCGCCGGTGTCTTTGTCGCACTGTGCTCCGTTTTTTTCGCTTGTAATCTTCTGGTTAATCCGTTTTAACGCTTCCAGATGTGAGGTTGCACCTCTGTGGACGATTTGCGCTCGTTCCCAAAGGATTCGATTGCTCTCTTACGTAATTATTAAGGTGTTTTTTGTGGTTGTATTGCGTTTTGATAGAGATTATTTCTTGGCAATTTTTCATAGATTTGGATTATGATTATAATTACAATGGTCTATCTCCTTTATATAGACATACATGTACTTATACAAATACTAAAATGGTTTTGAAATAAAGTAATTGCTACGAGGTACGAAGTCTGATACCTAAAATATAGTTTATAGAATGTTTTTCTGTTTGTCTGGATGTATGTTCAGGATTGGTGCAAAAACGGCTAAATGGATTTGGAAGAAATTTGCCACACAGATAGTTTGTAATCTGATTTAACACATAGGGTACTTTTAATCCCGGTAGTACCTACGTTTCCGTGGGATATTTTCCAACATCCACGCGGGCGTCGCCGCGGGCAAAAGCTAGTCATAAATAAATAATAAGTAGGTAGGTACCTAACTGAGTGCAACCCAAAAAGATATAAATTATTTAAAGTTTAATGTTTTTGAAATACCTAAGTATATAATATATTTTTACTTCACCTCCCCTTCATGTAGGTAAATTACGTGACGGTTTTATCGATGTTTTTTTCAAAACTGAGAGCCACTCTGCCCTCGCACATCAATATCATGTTACAGTTCGTCTGTTTGTGTTATTTTTACAACAAAACCAAACCGAAAACACGGACAATTGGCAACCACGCGATTGTTCACCGACCAGCGAACAAACGATGGTCTTGCTTTGTGCCAATCAGTAGGGAGCTGTTGATACCCGATCAATGGGACATCGTGACACCCAGCTACCACTCTATTACCTTTCTAGTTAAGCCTAATTTCGTTTACATAATAGCAAAATAGCTGCATCCGTTTTTTTTTGTGTGCGATCCGTTTTTTGCGCAATGATAGCCGTCGGTTCGTGAATATTTGGTGGTGTCAGGAATTAGAACGTTTTGTCTCCTGTTAATGGTTGAAACGTGACCGTATAAGGTGCTCATAATTTCACAATGATGTGTCCTCTGTAATGTGACAATGATCAGTGAAATCCTATTGAAATGTTTTCGGTTAATTTATGGGTGAGAAGAAATTGATGAACGTTGGCGGCAATAATGCCGACCGGTTGAGAATGGCTAATCCTCGATGAATGATTTGAAGAACGTAGACAGTAAAATAAGTCAGATTTATTATAGTTACAAAGAGACTCTGCTTTTATCATTTCACATGCAGCGTATTGACAAAATTGACGCTTAGAATAGACGCCAAAACCACGGTTATTGTTAAAATACTTGCCAAAATGATTATAGTCCGTATATTTTGCAAAAATATTAACTTACCAGCTAAGTAGCCCAATAAAACACCACGCTAGCTCAACCCCCGACTACGACGACGTTGATGTGCAACACAAAACAAGACACAATCTAATCGTATCGGCGGAAAAACAAAGACATAAAGAAAAAACGCTCCTAAATAAAAGTCCGGTGGATAACACAGGAAGCAATGCTTTTCCGTTGCTGATAAACTAGACAAGTGAAGGAAACGCCGGTAGAAATGTGAGCAAGATGTATGGAAAACCCTGAAGAGGGTTACTTTTCCTGTATTTCGCTTTTTTTCGACAAGCGGAAATTTTTCCGCGTAGTCCGACGGAAGCGTTTCGTTAAGTGATTTGTTAGGCTAATTATATGAGGGTTGAAGTTGCATGTTTAGAATTGAATACTGAGTTATATCTACCGGTTAACCGTTTATATTTGTTTTATATTAAAACTTTCGACGGCATTTTAAAACAACAACTAAAATAAAATACAAACTATATTGAGCTGTAAGCATTTTCCCCATTTTCAATATAAAATCACACATATGCCATTCGAAACACGCAAAACCCTTTGTACGCACATTTTTACATAAAAAGCTCGCCCATTAAAATCGCGTAACCTAAATTCAAAGATACATAGCACATAGGCACGGGTAGTAAGATCAACGGTCCAATTTGGCGCAGGGGTAGGTACGCGCGGGTAAATAAGCGCTCGCAAATTGTTATCTTGTGAAACGAGACGTGTGATTCGACCAACGACGCGTGATCCCTGCAAACCGCGCCAGGAAACGCTCTTCAGTTAACGCTAGGGATGGGCGCGGTTTGTCGAAAACTTTACGGATGTTTTGTGCAATTATAGTCTGGAAGAGATTGAAATTGGAAAGGTTTTTGCGTAATGACACATATAAATAGTTTTGCAGTTTTTGCTGTGATTGCCTATAGGATAAGGAATAACTTGGTTTTACATAATGTATACAAAATGTAACATAAATATTGCACAACCTCTTAAGGGATCATTGTACTCCATCATTATGAACAACTTTTACTATGGGACCAAACCAGAAATCGCAAAAAAAAAATCTGCTGTTCTCTACATCGACGGTTGAAAGGCTAATTGGTCTAAGCGACATTTTTTGCAATATTGAGTTATATACATATTCGGAATCGGCAAATTTTTCTCCGTCGTTTTAGTCAGGTTTCAACATTTTTTGACTACTTTTTTGGCGCTTAGCACCCACAGCAAAACAGGCCTCATTTCTAAGCTCATTGATCTATACGACACAAAATTAGACAAATTTGAGGACTCGATGACTTAAGCTATTTTGATTTTTTGAACTTTTATAACGTGCGTCGATTAAGGCATTTGGCTTTTTCGCCATGGTTGTGGTTTTGTCGTTTGGGCTATTTTGCCCATGTCGGATTTGAAAAATTCTTTTTGCATTGGATAGTCCAATCCTCGAGGATAGTTATAGGCTATTTAACATCACGCTACGAGCCTAAGGAGCCGAGCAAAAAGAAAAAAGTTAGAAAAAACACTAAGCGAAAACGAAGTAATAGCGCGGGCGGGATATGCAACGCGCCGGGTCGGGGGACGAAGGAATTTTATGAAAACGTGGCTGTTATTTTAGTATATTGTGTATCTTACGACTTCCACGCGAACGAAGTCGCGGGGCACAGCTAGCCAACTCATAAAAATAATGATTTACATGGATGGACTATTTTGCATTAAACCAAAACAATAAGCTATGTCGTTTGGCCCATTTTGCATTCAACTACATTAAAAAACCGTGTCGCTTGAACCATTTTGCATTAAGTTATATTAATTAACTATGTCTCTACACAATTTTTTTTTAAATATACAAGACACTGTCTAAAATTGTATAAAGTGGCATACCAACATCAAAAATATTCTTATGGACGTTGCTGATTTACGATGGCCTAAGCATCAATATCTACTATAATCTAGTAAGAGTTAATTTTGTTTCATCCTGCAGTCCCTCTAATGGGCATCTGCATCAAACTACTTAACTCTGGTGCAACACCCTCATGTTGCTTATGCTCATTGGGTATATTCAACTGTCAGTTGACTTGGCGCTAAATTCATTTTCTCTCGTATTATTTAATTCTCGGTCGATGCTTGAGCCAGTTTACTTTCAGCTATTTTATTTACGGTAGGCGTTTGAACCATTTTGCCTTTCTCAAAAAATAACTAAATTTGATGCATTTTGGGCTACCCAACATAAATTTTCTAAACTAATACACAATTTTCAACAGTAATAATTTAAAAAAAACTTCCTTACTTAATTAGGTATACACTGTATTAAATAAATAAAAGTCTATCAAATAGTTGTTTTTTATGATTTTTTTTTTCCAAACAAATACTTTGATGCGTCCTCCTGCAACTTTTACAAAATGTCGCTTAGATCAATTAGCCTTTTAACCGTCGACATTATGACGAGTTATGCGAGCATAAATGTAGGTAGGGAACAGCTGATTTTTTTTCGCGATTTCAGGTTTGGTCCCATAGTAAAAGTTGTTTATAGTGATGAGTACAATGACCTCTTAAGAGGTTGTGCGTTAATTATGTTACACCTTATATAGTACCTGATATCTATACCTAGGTGTTTTTATCTTAATAAGTAAATGTGTGTATCATTTAGTGCAAACGTCTGTCTAAACAACCAGTAGGTATAATTTAGAAGTCTATTATTATTTACAACACTTATATAAAAAATTAAACCTCCTAATAAGACTAAACTATGTCGACGTTTTACCATCACTAGAAAATTTATGAAATGTAATTTTCTGACGTGAACGAGTCATGAACATTTGTAGCTTTTCCGAGTGTACCGGGAAATTGCGATCTCTGCTCTGAGCGCAAAATATGAGATCTACCCGCAATTCGTTTAAATTGCGACCGAGGTTTTTATAATATAGCGCTGTGCACGAGTTGCACTGTAATTGGAATTTGAACAAATACTTCACGTAGTTTATTTACACCTTTCGTCGGGATGAATGGCAGTTTTGTACGCGTGAATTTGTCACTAAGCGTTAAAATAGCGTACAAAGCTTCTGGTTATATTTGTAGCAGTTTCGTCACCTTTCTTTTCAGTGATCTTGAATCTAACTCCCGATTTTCAAGTCATTTGACGTATCGTCGTAACATTTCTCTTCATTTACTTCATTCAAAACAACTTGTCCAAAACGTCTCTTAAATTCGAGACAAGTATTAAATGATCATAAAATAAATGCATTTCATCAATAGCTTCTAAATCGTCCACCCTTTGCCACCCCGACAGTCCTATCTATCACCGCGTATTAATTTCTCCGTCCATATTTCACGTACCCTATAGTTTGTAACAAGTGTCCACGCAATTGGCATCCTTGCATCCTTGACCGGGCGCCATCGATGACTGATGGCTACCATGTGCCGCCGGCACTTGGCAGGCAACTCATCGTAAAAATAGGGCTGTGCGCCAATTTCGGTGGTGGGCTTCTTGTAGTTTAAAATATTGTTCGTTTTCGGAGATCAGATAGGCAGTCTCTCCATTTAAAACACTAGTATCCAGCTGCATCCCCCCCCCCCTTACCTCATTATTGTTAAGACAAATTTTGTTATCGAATAAAACATTTTTAATTTTTTTTTTCATCCAGTTAAACTAGAAGCTGACAGACCAGGCAGATTGATTGAGAAGCAGAAGCTTTGGGGACAGTAGACGGTGTACTGAGTTTTTAGGATCAATGCAAGGCTCTGTTATCGCATGCTTAGGTACTTAGAATTTACTTTCTGGGCTTTCAATTTTCAAATAAATCAGTAGATTTTATAATCTACTCCAATCCATCAATAATCTATCTTTTTTTTAAACCTATTTAAATAGGTATTATACTAATTGATACAGTTTACTAATAGATTATTAACATAAAAATATAATATCCTAAACTAACTAAAACTATTAAAAAATTAAAATATGGCGTCGAAACATTCCTAAATGAAGGAATTTTTAAGAGGTAATGTACCCAAGAGACTGGCGGCTATTAAGACTATATATTCATTTACCTAATTAGGTTCAATCAAATTCAAATGTAGGAACAGATAAGTACCTACAGACAATGGCATTAAGTCCGCCTCTGTACATTTCTGTGCATGAAGTATTAAATAAATAAATAAATGTAGCCACAAAGTATCAATTAATTCCTCCAGCAGCACTCCTTATAATATCAAAATATCTCGCGCATCAGCCCTAAGACGAGGGTGCTCTAAGATAATTATCTTTTTTACCGCTCGCACCCGACACAGCTCCTAATACCGTGATAAACGCCGCGTAAAGGCTTGTCGTTGACGCGGAAACCGAGGGTAGGCAAACATTTTCGTTTGATTAATACTTCACTTGTTATAACTTTATGTTAGTTTCATTGCAACAGATGCTTTTTATATTTTCCACGTAATTTTTTTTTTTTGAGTTTTTCCTCCAAGTCAAAGAGGGATCTTGTTTTAATTTTACGCTGAATTAGCCACCTTGTTTTCTTGAGTATTTAATGCGTTGTCAGATGTTTCGCTCGTAAATTGGTATATTTTGTTCATAGGTTGGTTTTTGTCACTTTTATGCCGTCATTTTGATGGGTTTTAAATAGTTGTTGGTGTTTTGTGGGTGCCATTCATGAAATCTTATTACAAAATCATTGCCACGTGAAAATCGAACCCGTGACTATTAGTAAAGATATAAAAAAACTACAGGTTTATGGCATGGTAAGGTCACGATGTATGTCATTTCCTATTTAACATTCATCAGTAAAACACACATTCAAACAAAAATCGACCACCAACTCTGACACTTATAAGACAATCAACCGATCACTGACTCTGAATTATTTACAGCTATAGTTCGATAGCACCCTTATCCTCTGTTTACTGAAGCAATAGATCAAGTTTAAAGGCCTTATTTAACAGTACAAACACGGAACCCTCAAGGTACACATCTTCATGAAGTAGGGGTAATAAGGCCATTATTGGTATTATGACTCAATAGACGGCATAGGGAAATTTGAGTGTCTGCCCGCAAATTGTAGGTTGGGTACCCCTGGTTATGTCTACCTTGTTATTTTAGATGGTTTAGGGAAAGATAACGATCTGTTTGTAGTCGTAAAGTAGAGGAGCTTGCCTAAATTATAAACAGGTACTGCGGTAGGTCAGTTATTGCATATTGGTTCCTTCCTATTAGATACCTATAGGAATTGATGAATTTGTTAAGATACTAGGAAATCGTCAAAAAAATCCAAACAGACAATAACCCTACCACCACCTAGGATCATTTGGCTCTAAGACTATGTATTAAGCTAAATATTATAGGTAATATTTTGAAAATTGTGAAATTGTGTCTTATAGGTAAGACACAATTTTAAAGATTTACTGACAATGTTTTCACCACAGTTTTCTATAAAAAATCCTATAAATTAGTACACCTAGTCATACCTGTAAGATACTTTATTAAACCTAGGTGGAGGTTTAATATAGGTTTACGTGTTATATAACATTTTCGTACCCAATTTCTATCCCAAGTCACAAAACTGGTCATAAATAACCCGAAACAAAAATTAAAAGCAAAATTATTCAAACAAAGAGCAATAAAAAGCGCTTTAAAAAAAAGAGATTTATATTCCACGAATATAGATATTTATGAAAATTAAATCATCACGCTAGGGGCCGGTTAGATTGGGGAGGTGGATGACAAATGGACAAGCTGTGACGAGCCGTTACATCGTGACACGGACTAATAGCGCCATCTATTGCGGTGTCGCGGTGTCCGTCGGCTTGTCAGTTGTTAATAGAGGCCGAGAGATGACGCTACTAATCGCGTTTTGATGGAATGGGTTATTTTTGTTAAAGCTTTATATCTCTTATTGTTGGAGTGGATTATTGATTATATTGTTTTGAAGGCTGAATTGTATTTTGTTCTGTTTGGAAAAGATAAATCATTGTGTACTACGTCTTATTTAGTAGAAAGTACGAATTATTTTTTGATTTTTGCGTTTGGAATCTAAATTATTTCATCAGATTAGAATCTTTGCACTGCCAATTTGATTGCATGGTCCTGAGATTATCAAAAACTTGTAAGAAAGCTCGAAGAATTTTCTCAAGATACCACGGCTCGCGAACTTTCAAAAGTACAACACGTATCTACCAGGTGGCGTTATTTCAAAGTCCATTGTTTTATCATTCAGATCCTTAGTTCCGATTCCCTTTTTGCTATGAAATCTAAATTAATCCAATGACATATTAAATAATATTTTCCACGCGTTTATTTTTAATAACTTGACAGAAAATTAAGAAAAAAAAGATAGGTAGCAGCTATCTCAAGTTTTTCTCACTTAACTGTAAACTAGGATCTATTATTATATATTAAAACTAATTTATTTTGGTCATTTTCAGGTCCGTGACAAGAATGGGGTCAGTGGCTGGTTGGACGCCACTACAGAGAAAGGCAACTGGCTCAAAATGGTGCGCTCTACCAACTACCCTCACGATGTTAACGTACAACAGCTCTTGTTGGCTGGACAGGTATGTCCATATTGATCATGTAGTCTGGAATGGGCTTTACAAAATGCTCACTAAACGTTGTGAAATTTTCAGATATTTTGGGCATCTGCTAAATCTATCTAATATCTATCTAATCTAATATGTATGAAACAAATATGATGATTGCAACTGAATCGATTAGTAAAGCAGTTCATTTACAATACTTAGCAGATTTAATAATAGTACCAAAAAGTCCCTTCCCACTCTGTTAAAAACATCTCATGCACTTCTGAACTTGAAATCGACGATTAAAACTACAACGCACAAATCAACGAATGATTATCACAACGGTGCTCGCAGCCCATTGTGGCACTACCCCAATTAAATTTGAATGTGGAACGTTGGTACTTCCGGTGGCAGAAAATCGGTGTTCGACTGAACAACTGTGTGCCACTTCCGGTCAACGAGGGGAGCGAACAGATGCGGTGATTAGATTCACTTATTTGTACCCCTGGCGAGGTTAAACGGCTATATGAAATTTGAATACAACGAACTATGATATTCAGATTTCTTTTTTGGTAAATCGTCGCGTTTAAAAAAGGAGCCATGTTTTTCATATAAATATAGCAATTTTGTTTAGCTTAAAAATATATTGGAGAAATTAAATGTAGTGTTGAAGACTCCAATATGTTTTTGACTTAGCCAGTAATATACAGGGTGTAAGGGACAGCCCTCCGCAGACTGATGGGGTGAATTCAGTATATCATACTAAGATGACCGATACATGAATTTTTTTCAGGAACGTTATGAGAATCCAATAAACCTGATTTGTTTTATTACCTCACACGCAATGTATCGTTACCGTGGCAAAACGCGCGTAGCGAACGGCAGCGCAGCGAGCCTTCGGCCGCCGAGTATTTCAACATCCATTACTGATTTTTTTTTATTTTAGCTGTTTTAGTTACATTAATGGAGTGCTGCGTACAGATAATGTAATTTTACATTGAAATAAAGGAATTGTAACTGAAAATACGATAAAAAAAAATGGAAATTTTCCTGAGAATATTTCCAGCGGAATATGATTCAAAACAAGGAGCTGAATGCGCCTTGTTAGTTTGCGGAGGGCTGGCCCTTACTCCCTGTATAAACCAATGGAAGTAGCTTATATTTTTGACTTTATGATAGGTTGATTAACAAACACATATATTCCTTCCGATTTCTAATGACAAATAATCATCTTTAGTAGCTAAAACATTTTTTGCCATATACTCGTATCATCTTAATTCCTTCTGATCGAATAAGTTTCTAGCGAGGAAATTATCCATTTTATAGATTCGAAACTGATTACGAGAGGGCTTAAAAGATTTTCAATGAATATTTTGCAACAATGTTTCAGGTGTGGTACAAAGTTGTCCGAGAGGTTCCCTCCGGCCAGGAATTGTTGCTGGGTCCTCGGACACCCATCTACTTAGACGACGTGCTCTCTTTGGACTCAAGTGAGTACAAACTGTTACTATCTTAGAACAGACACCCAATATCCTACTACTGTTATAAATGCGAAAGTTTGCGAGGATGGATGGATGGATGGATGTTTGTTACTCTTTAACGCAAAAACTACTGAACGGATTTAGATGAAATTTGGCAAACAGTTCAGAATCTGGACTAACACATATAACAATTTATATGTCGATATTCCCACGGGATCGAGACTTATTTTGGTGAACAGCGCGGCGCTGTTAGTCTACATAAAAATGGTACTTATGTTTGAACGGATTTTACACAGGATTTTATTTGAAGGAGAAAAGAGACGAAGAGTCTTAAATTTATTTATTTACACGTTTAGTTAGCTTATGCTTTCAAATTTTCGGACTGATTAGATTAAAAGTATGTATATGGTAATCCCCGAGGTTTGTTCTAGCTGCTATAGTACCATCCTTAATATTCCAAAGCGCTTCCTACTCCAATAATAGTTCTCCTGTTTAACCGACTTCAAAAAGGAGGAGGTTCTCAATTCGGTTGTTTTTTTTTTAATGTTGTTACCTCAGAACTCCGTCATTTATAAACCGGTTTGAAAAAATCTTCTCTTTATTTGAAAGAATATACTTCCAGATTGGCCCCTTATTTTGGTCAAGTTCTAATAATGAGTGGTTTTTGAGTTATCTTCAATAATACGTATTTTGTCCACTTAGTGTACATGTTGATGATGTTATAATAATTTTCTGTCACTGATATTCACATTGCAAGTAGTGGTATACGACTTTGTGTGGGGTAGGTACCACAACTAAAAAGTTGAAAATAAAAACTTTTTTTCAAAAAAAAAAAAAAAAAAACAGACTTCCAAAAATAAAAAACACTACAAATTGAAAAATTACTTTTCGGAAGTCGGTGGCAAAAATCGAAATTACAAAACCGAAGACACTGACTGTCTGACTGGAGGTCGGTTGTTTCTTTTGCAAAAAGTTTTTATCAAAATAGTTTTCGTATTGCTGCATTCAACACCATGCATCAACATGTCAATAGTTTTTTGTTGCCTACGCTTACAGCACAACACTGACAGCTGAGCTCTGTAACAACGAATTTAAATAGTTACCTCTATGGGTAGAATTTGTGTATACTTACAAATAGGACTCCCAGGCTATCAGGGCGTCGGTTGAATCACGGTCACGCGTATTCACGCTCCGCTGACACGCGGGGTGACAGTTAATTGGAGTCACCTGCCTTCTGCCCTGGGCGGTGGACGGCGACCCTTGACGACTCATATGTACTACATATACAGGACGATGTCAAATAGAAATTAGGCTTTATGGTAGATTCTTAATTTTCATGGAGGATGAGAAAATCTTATATAAGTGTATTATGTCTCTATGGAAACTATTAGAAAGAAATAAAGAAAAATAGGTTGATTAAGAATAAGACAAAACAGATCCACATTATAATCACGAGCTCGAAACAGAAATAGTCGGCAGCTGCATGTCATGACTGTGACAAGAAAGCTTCCATTCAGCATGATGCTATGGGGGACCCACAGCAATGCGCTGATTTTCAGTGGTCACCCGCGTGGTATTGGTACATAAGGCGACTGTTCGCAGAGCGACTTAGTGGACTTACCAGCGGGGTAATTGCGTAACACGTTTTTTTTTTTGTGGATGGGAACTCATCAAATGACTTCTCCCGCTCTGGGCGTAGCGGGAGGGCGTGTTAGACTTTTACTTACTGACTAAAACTCACCCGTGTTCCTTCTGTTGCCTGTGCCGGGGCCACGGTAACTCTTTCGAACATCCCGCAACCCTGGCTGAAAAGACAATCCTGACGAAGGCCGGGTTTGAACGCACGACACATGACACCGCAGTCTACAACTAACGCTCGTGTGCTATCTACCACATTGCGTAGCACGTATAAGATGGCAATCGGTCGCAATGCCTTTTGTTTCGTCAGTTGTTAACGTTTTTGAGCGTACGAATTTTTTGAACCTATGAAGCAATGGATTAAGAATTACCTTGTGTATTACGCAGATGGGGTGCGATTTTAGATAACACTTCTTCTTTAGCTACGTTACAAGAACTAAGGAATGGTAAATCCTGGGTAATTTCAAACGTACTCACGATGTGGGCAGCTTTCTTAAGAACCACACAAATTGCAAAGCCTTGAATTATCGTAGTAACCAGTTGATAGTGTTAGGGAAAATAGTACAGAATATTACAATAGTCGTTATGTAGTTCAAATTATTACAATTGCATATAGCAGGTATTCCGTATTAGTCATCGCGGATGAATTCATTCACGACTATTGAGACTGGATTACGGGTATTTAAATTGGTAAATCAAATGACATCATTTAGTCTACATTCCTAAGATCAAATTGACTTTCAATACGCATAATGTTGAACTATCATCTCAATAGAGCAACATTTTGTTGTATTAAAATAGAGCTTTGACAATATGAAGAAGCAGAAATATC
The DNA here is from genome assembly GCA_947568875.1 of Fissipunctia ypsillon. NCBI lineage: Eukaryota > Metazoa > Arthropoda > Insecta > Lepidoptera > Noctuidae > Fissipunctia > Fissipunctia ypsillon. Next base: position 14,166,536 of record OX387660.1, on the reverse strand, counting down.
GTTCATACTTACCATGGTAAAAATATAGGCTAGGCAGCAAAGCAAGGCTTTTTTTTTTGTGGATGGGAAATCATCAAATGACTTGTCCCGCTCTGGGCGGAGCGGGAGGGCGTGTCAGACTTTTACTGACTAAAACCCACCCGTGTTCCTTCTGTTGCCTGTGCCGGGGCCACGGTAACTCTTTCGAACATCCCGCAACCCCGGCTGAACAAAGCAAGGCTGAGTTACAAGAGTGTGCCGAACGTAATACCTATATTTAAGTGTCGTGACTCGTGAATCCTTATCCTTACTAATATTTATTATAAATGCGAAAGTGAGTTTGTTTATTTGTTACGCATTCACGCTAAACCGGCTGAACGGATTTGAATGAAATTTCGCACATGGGCAGACCATGGCCTGGGTTAGGATATAGGATACTTTTTTTTATCTCGCTAGTACCTACGTTCCCGTGGGATAAATTCCGACCTCCATGCGGGCGAAGCCGCACGCAAAAGCTAGTACCTACTGTATAATCTCATCTCAACTCACCAATGTGAATAAATGTAAAAAAAAACATGCTGTATTCGCACGAAAATATCTTAGGGCTTGGACACACCGACACACCGGTGCCACGCGCGCATGCGATATTTAATTTAGATAAATCGCGACGTACGCGCCGTCGCCGATGTGAAAAATCACGCATATGCTTTTGTTAATGCGAGGGTGACTATTTTAAGGGTTGTTTGTTTTTGTACTAGAAGAGACAGAAAAGTTGCACCATAGGGTGTTTTAAAAACATAGCCCACGATCCACCAAGCAAGCATTCCTCTGCTTTACGTTTTGAACGACAGACAGGTCTTGGATTCATATCTAGATATATGTACTTATCTAGGACTACATTTGTTTTTTTATCGTTTACATTTACGGGTAGATAGTTATTTAGACGCGTTCTAGTTTTTTTTAAAGGTTTTCTCTTATTCTTAATAACCCTACAAAAATAAAATCATCAAATTTTGTTTTTTTTTCGTTTTTTCAATTTATTTTATTTTATTAGATAGGAACAACAAACAGCTACAAAATGTAATTTTACAAGCAGAAAAACATAAATAATTTAAGTAATAATGTAGCCCACAGCGCTGTCCACAGATTACCATTAATAAATAAAACCTTACAGTCACTAGGAGGTGAACTGTTCATGCGTGACAGTTACAATAATGTTACGAAAGCGATAAAAAAAAAAATTGTATTTAAAAACAATAACAAAAATTTAAAAATTTATGAGTTCAAGTGCCTCATACAAAAGACTACGAAACCTTTTCAAAGTGCATGCAAATATATCTACGTGTTCGAATGCTTCGTTATAGGTTGCTGCCATTCGCCGAATTGGTGAACGGAGACCAGTGTTTGATCGGCAAGTAGGTACCTACTGCAAAGAGTTTGCCCGCACGCACCCGCCTTTTATGGACAGTTCTGGGAACTGCATAGCACAATACATTATTTAAAGCTATACAGTCAAAATTGCCATTAACAATTTTATACAATGTTATTGCCTCTAATTGCCTACGTCTAGAGCTCAGTGTCAAAAGTCTGTATTTACTGAGTAACTGATTATACTCTAAATAGGTTTTGTGACACCTGTAGTGCATTGCACGAAGATATCTACGTTGGACGTTTTCTATCATGTCAGTGTACTTGCCATAGTACGGGTTCCAGATGGAAACAGCATATTCGAGCTGGGAACGGACTAGTGTTTTATACAGGCAGAGGTACGAAGAGGTCCGCTTAAAGTCATGAGTGGATCTCATAATAAACCCATACATTTTATATGCTTTATTTACGATTTGGTCGATATGCAAATCCAAGCAGAGTTTGGAGTCGAGCAATACGCCAAGATCACGAATCGAACTCACTTTATTCAATAAAGCACCACACAATGAGTATGAAAACCTTATGATGTTTTTATTTTTGGTAAAATTTAGGTAGTTGCACTTGGGAATGCTCAGGTGGAGCTTACTAGAGTAACAATAGTCCGTCAGTCGGTCCAAGTCCTCTTGGAGAAGATAGCAATCCTGAATGCTATGAATAGATCTGTATACTTTGAGATCATCGGCGTATAACAAAAATTTGGAATGATGAAAACAGTTACCAATATTATTTATAAAGATAATGAACAAGAGAGGACCGAGAATAGACCCTTGTGGAACACCAGATGTAACACGAGTAGTATGAGAGTGGTATCCATTAATAACAACCCGTTCATGTTTATATATCGATACCCATCGCGTCTGCAAAGTTTAGCTAGCCATTTTAAAATAACCCTGTATTGTAGGTTTTTCTTCTATTCTTTATCCAGACAGTCATAGTGTTAGAATTCTGTGACAAGTCTAGTGTCACACATGATCTCTCGTACCAACAAAATTAAACAGTTTTGACTGTTGAATCCCCTGATGCACGCTTTGTGCAACGACCTCATACTATGTCACATCCAGCAACCGTACACAAACCGGCCCGGGTCTTCAGTGCTTCCTGTACCGGCTTCCGGTGCAGCGTCGCAGCCGGCACGGTGTCGGTGATTTATGCGATTCCAATTGCACGTAATAGCCGCCTTGCTCTAATTAAGCATTGACTTGCTGACTTTCCCTTGCATTCGACACTTGCTGGCGATTAGGACTGTAGGTAACAGTTAGAGGTGGTATCTGGTCTATGCGAACGATGAAATTGTACTGTGGTTAGCATAAAGAGCGTAGAACTAGAAATTCTGATTGAAAGATGGACAAATCACATAGTTTCCAGCGGTAGATAAGACTGACGAATTAAAAAAAAAAAACCGTGGGTTATGGAAGAAAACTTATGTCTTGCAGGGAAATAATAACTGAAACATAATCAAGGTGTTTCATCGGTTATTAAAAATCAGCTGTTTCCTACAAAAGTGCAACACCTACACGGTCAAAATGTATGGAACAGTAATTTTTTTTATAAGCACCAACGAAAAATTTCAACACAGGGGGGCCAGAATCCAGCTAGGGTTGCGGGGTGTTCGAAAGAGTTACCGTGGCTCCGGCACAGGCAACAGAAGGAACACGGGTGGGTTTTAGTCAGTAAAAGTCTGACACGCCCTCCCGCTCCGCCCAGAGCGGGAGAAGTCATTTGATGATTTCCCATCCACAAAAAAAAAAAGAAAAAAAAGGGGGGCCGGAATCATGTACTGAACTCATGGCAGCAGATTGCGCGTCGATGTCCCTGCCGCCCTGTATGTCAGTTTGTAGTTTTATAACCTAACCTCCTTACTATTAAACGTATTATATCAGGTGAATAGTTACACACTGATTTCTCTCTTCCAGTCATCAGTAATTTGAATTTCAAAAGAAGAAGACAAAGCGTTGTGTAAATATACAGACGCTATACAACGTTTATTAGTAAGTAGGTAATTGTAATAAGAGAAAATGTCTCCTCAAAGCTTTTGTTTCATGTAATATTTTTGATACAACTCTTTAAGAATTTCATAACTCCTATTTTTTAAACGGTTACTTTATTTACAACTGATGTAAAGCTGTTATCAAACAACGTATCGTGGTCACATATTGAGCGACTATTTACCTAAATAACCACAACTCACCACCCACATTCATCATACAAACATAAGCAGCATGACAAACCAATATAACCTCCACAATGACTCTTAAATATCCATAATTAGAAACTATTTGCAGTCAGCATTTGTTATAAAAGCTCCGGGCATTGCGCAAGAGTTGATTGATGGACCTTCGTCCCAACAGAGGCCACCTATAGCTCCATTCATTGATATGAATACCTTTTTTTTGCGAAAGGATTAATTCGGTTCGAGATAGGATTTTGAATAAATAACCTATATGACAATGATGATCGATTGATTGCATGAAGATAATTTATTACCAAATATTTACATACGTTTTCTGAAAGTCTTAGACCATACCGATTTGTTACGTAAGGACAGGCACCTTAAAATTCTCCAGATAAGAGACAGTAGACTCATAAATAATGACACAGATTTATTGTAACAGAAATATTTTGTAAAAGGTCATTTTAGTAAATCTAGCCCCACTCCTTTGGTGGGCTTTTAACTTATATGAATTTTAAGTAGCTTGTCTTGAGTTCAGACTACTTGAATTCCTAGTGTTACTATAAGCGTTTTAATGTCAAAGTCTGTCCCATAGTTTAGAACGATAATCAAGTTTGAATTTCGATTCAAAACATGACAGATTTGATACTAATCTCTACTCAAATCTAGTTTGTACAATTCATCTCCCGTCATACGCAATAACAATAATGTGGAGTTTTAACCCTTTATTGGCCGTTCTTTTTTCAAATAGCCGCGTGCATTCGTGCGCGTAATGAATGAGTGTCGCGCGCTGACATTTGTCATCGCGCAATTGTCGCGCAGATTAAAATTGATGACGTTGCTTTGTCCGACGGCGCACGCACTACATATTGTGTAGTTCTGTAGTAGCCTGTTATCTCGCTTCTTGATTATTATTTTTAAAATTGATAAGAAAAATGTGTTATGACGATTATGATTAGACGTTATTTTGTTTTTATCTGTTTGTTTCTAGACAGCATTATATTGTAAGACTTATGTGTGGTTATATATAACAGTTAGAATACATAAAATTAAACGTAATTTATGGCAGACTGGTTAAGGACGTAAACAAAGCACTTTCAAGGTGTTGTTTTAATTACTTACCCATTAATGTTAAATTATTTGCATTATGAAAATGTTATTATTTAAGATTTATATATTATGGAGCTACTAGAGACGGATTCTAAAATAAAAATTCCAGTATTGCATAACACAAACATGCAGTACAAACCAAAAATTGAAATGTCATGCAAACGCAACGCTGCCCTTGCAAACAGGATGATTAATCAAAAAATTAACCAACGACAATAGTGCTACCCTCCATTAACCCGGCGACAATCACTCGGCGTCCCACATCGCGTATTTATTTAACAATCAAATAAATATTACGCACAATAAAATAGAAATATTTCAATTTAATAACACCGCCCCCAGTGAAGGGTTGAATCTGGTTCGGGAGTCGGAGCCTGTTTTGTTCACAGATTAGATCGTTGACTATCTTGATGTCACGCGAAATTGAATAATTTTTATACCACAATAGATTGTGAAGCGTGTCTCCTCATTTTCATTTTGGATTTTTTTTTGTCGTTAATCCTACTATAATATTTTTCGGTTAATTAATCTGATGACTGCGATAATATTCATCTGTAAGATTAAATTGTCTGTAGGCTAATATCATTATCCTGCGTGCGAGAGGGTTAAAAAAGAAACCGAATTAACTTTTTATTCAACATTATTTTAAAAACCTGCTGAAATTTACAACTCTACCTCACGAATTTAATTTCTCAGAGTAGAATTATTAAAAAAAAATATTTTACATCCTTTCAAGGCCAGTTCACATAATTTTTGGTCCATATCTTTCAACATACATCTGCCAAGCCCTCAACGGGCTAGCACAAACTTGCGAAGCGTACTGAGACCGTTTTCGCCGGCGGGTGTAACGGTAAGCTGCGCGTGCGACGCACCTGATCTGAAGGTACAGCCTCTGGCGTGAATAGGACCTATTTCCACGCAGGAAGCGAACCTTGGACTAACAGATTATCGACACGATTGTATTCTAGAACACGGGGATATTAAATTGAATTGTTTTGCGGCGATCATTTTGTAGTAAATCTTATGCTGGAGTGTGTAGGTAAATGTAAAGGTACTCAAAATTTCTTTAACGGGTTTTATAAAGTTTAATATTTGGAACGTTACAAAGTAGAAAGAATATTTTTGGGGCTTAAAATAACTAGTAAAGTGCCGTGCCTTTACATTTTCAACCTTTTGTAAAAATAAAATTAGCTATGGGTTGGAAAATCCTAAACTAAAGCTGGTATCGATAAAAAAAAAAACGGTTTTTATCCCCTTCACTAATTAACGAAGCTGACTTTTAATAGAATAAGTCAAATGGTACACACTTACAAATTGCGAGAAACAACAGGTGTACTCATTTGTGGGGTGGAATTCATGACAAAAATCGGTAAGTCACCGTCACGGTGCGCGGGCGCAGGTCTGACATCTGTGACGTCGGCGTCGTGGGAAAACTTAACGATCGTGCACCCTGCCTTGATAACGCAAAACCTTATTTATTGTGTGCCTTATTGTTCTGGTCAGTTTACTTGTTTTTATGTTGAAGTGTGGGAACAAATTGTTTATAGTTTCGTGTCGTGCGATTAATGTTGGCTGAATCGCCAAGCATGAGTTTTCTTTCAGGAGTATTTCAGGGAATCAATAGCAATGCACTTTAACGCAACCATTGGTCTAAATCTGAAATGATACCTACTGGTGCTGTATTGATATAAGTACCCTGAAATGTATAGTAGGCACTTAACAGACATTTAGAAGTCGATTTAAATATTTACTCAAAGATCTTATGTTTAGAAGTTTGAGCATGTGTCATGCATGTTGCAACAACACACTTAAGCTTAATTAAGCGATTTCAGAAATTTTCAGCATTTTCTTCAAAGACAATTTTATCATCCCTTGTTTATTTTTTAATGTTCTTCACAAATTACGCTATCACCTCACAGAACTTAACCCTAACCCCGCTCATACTCCTCAATTACGTCACTAAAAACTTTTAAACCACAAACAGTACAGTTGTCACGCACAGATGATTTTCCATATTTCCCCATCGCGGGTCAAGTGAGCATATTAACCCTCGCCTGCAGGTGGGGTGGGGGTGTGACTGGCCCATGATAATTTGTAACAAACACTTCAGTGCCGTACTGACATCGCACATAGTTTTACCTCTGACCTCTTGTGACATCCTTGGTGATCCCTTGGCATCCTGACTTTTCGGCAGACTGACCTTTCGATTTTGTGAAAATTTTGGAGGTATGTTGTCTTATGTTTGTGGTTTTAAGACTTGTAATTGTTTGCAATAGTTTTTGATTTTCTTTTGTTGTTTTTTTTTTATTAATTGTGTTTTCTGTCCGTTAATTTTCTATTAATTAAATTTATGATGATACTGTTTACATTGTGCTGTCGCGAATTACGTTTTACGATTAGATGGAAATGTTTAGACACTCAAAAGAAAGTTGGAATCCTGAAATTTCAAAACGGTAACATCGCTCAATATAGGCATCGAATATGCACAGAGTGTAAATAAACATTGTTCAACCGAGGCATTAGCACCTCTTGTCATAAGAAATTGTAATCCGTCTTTCCACTACCTTATACATTTCTATTCAATATTCATACTATCAGTCCGCATACTAATACTTCTACATAATCAAAAGCTAAACCCATCTGAATCTGCTCCAAATCCATCTAATAATTTTTCACGATATTGTCGGTTCATATTTGCCCGATGATATCATGTCGTTATCTTAGCCTTGCCTTATCACGGATGCTCGTTAAACAATGCTCCAGGCGTGGTTTCGTCTCGTCGTGACTCGAATTAATTCTGCATGTGTCAATGCGAGCCATTTCATACTTCCGACGCCCTATTCGTGATCCCATACGTCAGAATATGACGATAATTCTGTGCAAACGTATGACATGTCCTACCCTGTTATTAGCCGTCGGATATTTTGTTTGATATGTTTCCTAGAGTATGTAATTGTCACATGGTATTTAGTGAGCGTTTTACGTCAGTTGGAAATTACTTTGGAGTTGTTTTAGCATTGTATCAAGAGACAGGCAGGAAATAACGACTATCAGTATCATATCAAATCAAAGTCTTGTTTTATGACTTTCACTCACATGTTTTGTTGGGGTTTACCAAACTTTCAACGCGTACAAAGCATGGTCTTTGTAAGACGATCATGAGAATTTTCTTGAACAATTCTTTTTGTCGGTAAGTAATTTGCAATTTCGGTTTCGTCAACAAAATTATGCATCTAAAGTGTAGCTCTTAGGCTTGATTGCCTAACAGGAAGGTACAACTACTACCATAGATGTACAAAATCAATGAATAACAAATTTAGTCGTGTCGCCGTCGCATCGTAGGCTAGTTATGCATGTTACAAAACTGTCCGCGTTATAATTGCATGGTTCCTATTGATTTACATAACCCTTTATGCCTTTTAAATGACTTACACCGTGAAGGAATTGTAGTCTACAGGTTGTATGATAAATCGAATTTCTACCTATTAGGCTCTGCGCAGATTGAATCAAGACTATATCTCTGTATGAAACTAATGATGGCGCGCACATTCGGAACAAAACATTGTCAAAATTGACGACTTAAGGTAGTAGGCTGAACAATTTGAAGACTGATAAGGACCCTGGCCGGTAGAGTAAAGAAAGGCAAAGATTGATTAGTTAGCAATTATCATCATCATCCACAGCCCGTTTTCACCCACTGCTGAGCACAGGCCTCTCTTTTCATGTGCCAATCCCCACGCTCCTGTGCCAACCTCATCCAGGTTCTACCCGCGATGGTAACAATGTCGTCTGCCCATCTCGCCGCCGGACGACCGATGCTTGACGCTCCACCTGTCATCACTGCGCCTTGCCAGATGTCCTGCCCAACTCCATTTGAGTTCCATAACTCGTTTACCGATATCGATAGTTAACAAAACTCTCCATTAATGTCCCATATTCTATCTGTTTTGTTTAAGCTCTCTTTTCAAATCGTGTTTGGCAGTTACTTCAAGCTAATTAAGTTCATTTTCAAACGCGATTTGAGCAACATTCCTTTGTCTATTTTTAAATGATTATCCACTATCATCTCTACTCAACACATGTAATTTGTGGCCCACATGTATAATGTTTCTACTACTTGTTTCAGAGCGTCAGTCATCTATTGACAAGTTCAGTTCTCTGGCGTCAGCTGACGACGAGGAGAGAGAGGACGCCGACATCCGTTGCAGCTTCTGCGATCTACCCTTCCCTAATATCGATGTGTAAGTACCAACTTGTGTTACAGCTTATTTTTATGTAATGAATCAGGGTTTCTTCATTTTATTGATTATTATTTACCTACCTATGAACCTACCTAGCAAATGAACTTAAAAATACTGTAGTGTCTTAATTTGTAGGTCTGATAAGCGGATAAATAAATGTGTTCATAGAAAGAGAGGGTGAAATCTTAGTTACCAACATAGTTTATGTTTAAGACGACACCGAGCGCAGTGGCTACCTCATCGTTTGTTTGGTTATTTCTTTTATTTTAGAATGAAAGTGCAGAAAATGAGTAGAACATGTTGTGCTCCAAAACTACGGTATTATTATTACAAATGGTAGTTTTACATTATTAAGTTTTATTATAAACCTTAAAATGGAAAATAGTGGCCACTAAGCTCCGTTTTAAGGACTATAATAAAACTTACCAATATAAAACTACTGTTTGTAATAATAATAACGTATAGTCTTGTGGATCACAACGTAACATGCTTATTTTCTGCATTTTCATTCTAAAATAAATAACCAAACAAACGATGAGGGCGCCACTGCGCGCGCGGTGTCGTCTTAATCTTCTAAGTACATTCCTATCAAATTAAATTACTATACGCGTGTTAGTGTGGTTTCATCATCACCTTGCAGGTTTTCAGATAACATTCAGCGTTATTACTTCTAAGGTCTTTAGGTTTATAAGGGATATTCACTAAGCCGTGCTACGATAGACGATATGATTGTATCGCCGGTAACTCTATTTATATCGGTCTAGGAAATTTATTGAGCTCTAACCGGCTTAAGTGGCTAGTAAATAATTCTTATCACAACCATTGTTCCACGCATTAACATTAAACAGTTTATAATATTGCTATTGTAACACGTCATAGATGCATATCTTTGCTTCTTTTAACTATTCAACTTTGTTACCTAAATATAACGTTTGAATAACCATTAAAATAGTACGTAGTTAAAAGTCTAACCAACAAATTAAATTCGAATCAGTCAATCGCGCGTCTCATCTAAACGGTTCATTCAAGATGTCTGACGGTAGACGCAGAAGTCTATCAATTTCAAACGTCTTCGGAACCATTAACCTCCTGCCATTAATATTATTTGGTCGTAGAGGAGCGGGCTGTAACGATTTATTTAGTGCTAGTGATGTGCTCGTTCGATAAGACGCACCTCGATGATTTGTTGCCGGGCGAGTCGATGGCACGCGACGATTCCGCGTTTTTGCTGCGACGAGCAGATGTTGACTCACGCTAAAGACTAGGTACTATCAACACTACTGTACATGACGCTCATTCTTTATTTAAGACATAGTCTAGCATAACACTCTATGACAATGAGGTATTCGCAAAATAATCAATAAAAAAGCTAACAAAAACAAAACAACAACAGCGGCCCGATAAAATCAGTAACACAAATAAACTAAACGTCTCATCACGAATGAAAATATATCATGAATTTGTTATCTATGTGACAAGCGATGGAAGGCCATAATGGCGTGTGTCATCATATTCTATCGAAGCGCTGGCTCGTCAATAATGCAAGAGATCGAGATTATCGACATGCACCGTTCTAACGTATCCTCGCAGTGACGCAGTCCTTATCGCGGCCATCACTATTGTTTTAAACGTTTACAACGTTTCTAGGGCATCGGGAGATCGATTAGTAATTAGATGTGCGCTACATTGTTGCTTTTTCATGTTTTATGGGCTATTTAAAGTAGGAAGGTAAAATTAAATTACATGGATGCGAATCTTGCGACAGTTATGGTAGAAATTCAAATGAAAGCCTGACTCCTGCAATCATCAGATTAAGTTCTAAGATACATCTCGTTGACATCAGTAATGAGATGCTGTGTCATATCGCATCATACAGTAGTCAAATCAACTATGCATAATATTGATATATTAAATTATAGTGTCACGTTCGTTCCGAATACTTGTCCGGGCGTATAATGCATCATGTGTATTACGAAATCTCATTGTAATCACTCTTATCGAATCTCTTTCCACTCTTACTTTCGTCAGAGTGCTGTCACAATTGGAATGATCATCGCCGCTGTCACACCTTGAATCGATATCAGATCGATCAGGTAGCGATTGCGAAGGCGAACACTAAAATTAAAGGCTATTCGATCGTGATCGGATCTTTTGTACGATCATTATTATTTGTCTAACGTGGATTTATTTTTATTTGGCGCCGATCTAGTTTGTAGCTAATTCAATATATGTGGTAATTTTGAGAAATTTAATTGCCTTGGTAATTTGATAAGGTCAATTACTTTTTCAATGAACATTTTGATGGATATGACATTCGGTGTTATTTAATTGGTGATTAACAAGCTGTAATAACGGGTTCATTTACATGTGATATACAAACAGTGAATCGGATCGGCTCGGCGGATAATATCGATGCTATCTATTCGGACATGGACTGAGCTACGGTATTTCTCAACCGATTGTTAGCGCTAGCCGGGATCTACAATCGATTATTAAAATGTAAGCACGTTCGTCGGTAGTACATCATTAGTCTGGGCCGGCGCTAAAATGACGCTTGGTGATTTTTGAATTATTTAATTTCTAATGTTATGTTAAAATATATTTTGCATAGCAACTGTGTGCTTGTTTTAGAGGCTCTATGATTGGAGCTTATGACGAAACGGTAGGCATTTGTTAGTAGCTATTCATGATGAAATCCTATTATCTTTTATTAAAATATTTTTCCCTTTTGTTCGTTTTTGGGTGAATTTTCCAAATTAGGTAAGATTTGTCCTAGAATTTCCGTTCCCTTACAGCGGCGGTGCTAGTTCTGTTCTCATTGGCTTTAACAACAGCTAGTTGCGCATACGTAGCGCATCTTAGAATAATTTAGCGTCATTTTAGTGACCAGTTAGTATCGGCGGCTCGTGTGGGCGGAGCTTAATAGATCGGCTCGGAACGAAAGTTGTTCATTGGATGTTATCAATTCGTGAACACGTAGATTATTCCTATGATCGGCGGATATCAATGTCTACAGCATGTTCAGTTTCGATCTCTGCTGCGGACGTAATGTTTCTAGTTAGAGATAAAGTGCTATCTATGAATGATGGTTTGTTAATTGCTCTGTATGTATAGCTAAAGCAAACTGGTCTTGTTAAAAATCTGATTGTAAGAATGGAGTGTCTAGAGACACCGATGCTTAATGTGTTCGTGTCAATCAGATACATCGAAGTAGCTGAATTCTGGTCGAAGCTTTTATAAAATTAATATGCGTGTTGGACTACGCACAATGAAGGGTTCCGTAGTTGGGATGAAAAAAGAAGAGACTAAGTAAATTATCCCAAGAACAAACTTAACATTGTAGTTGAAAAGAATGTTCTCGTATACATTCCAACTGCAAATGTAAGTTTTTACGCAAAATATTGAGAGATTTACTATGTTATTTTAAGACCATAGACTTCTTATAGATTTTCGTGTAATCTATAGGTATATAACTATTTTCTGTATTTTTTTCAAAAATTTTGGCTCAGTTGTTTCGGAGATAAGGGGGTATGGTCAGTTTTCATGTATTATCTCAAATAACTATAAAACTATTAATTTTTAAATTATTAACAAAACTATTCGTAACCCCCATAGTAAGCACTTTCATTTGTAATATTATAACACGATATAGTTTGCAAAACTTTTTTTTAAATTTTCTTATTTGCCCCCAAAAGTGACCCCCATATTCAAAATTCATTCATTTACGTAATACATCCGTGTTTGATTCACAGAAAATGATATGTGGACTAAATTTCAACTTAATCAATCCTTTAGATTCGGAGCAAACAGACTGACAGACAGACAGACAGCCCGTCTTTTCCTTTTGAGGTACGAAACCTTGAAAAAACAAAAATCATGCCAATGATGCCCCCAACTGTCGATCGACCACATAATGGTCGGTAACAATAGAAATTTAATTGTCTCATAATGTGATAGTTGAAGGTTTATGCAAATATTTTTATTACAGTAGGTACTACGGAGGTAGGACATATCATCAAAGGCAAAAAATTGACCAGTCATGGTAGCCAACCCAAGTGATATCAAACCAATGTTCTATTACAACGAACATAAAGAACGCAATACACTTTCAATTGTTAAAGAAATTACGCAATACACTATTAAAGATACAACTGTTTTAAAAGATTCGTTTACTTAGATGATGTTGTGAAGTAATGAAAAAATACTCGTACAGTTGAAGTTTGAGATCGTATGCGTAGATACGATGCTTGCGTAAGTGAGCCCTGGGGCTATGCGTTGTATCTCAGTTGCGCGTGCGCCGATTACGAATCTACTAAATAGCATAGAATGTACTGAGGTACTCATTTGAGTGATGTGTTGCGAAATGTATTGATGGAACTCATTATTGATTATTGGGCTACTGAAAATTATTAGTGTGAGGAACATAGTGGGAATACTGAGAAATACTAATATGAGCATTAGATAATATGGATACGCAACGAATTTATGCCGAGTCTAATGATACTTGTATAGGATAATGATACAGGTTTATCCTAGTATGGGGGTCATTGATCATTTTTTTTGTACCAGGCTATTTCCACGCTTAAATCAAGTGTTAACCTGTACCTATTTGTGTACTTTTTTATGCCGAATAAATGTATTATTATTATTATATACATGGTGTTTGGAAGCTGGGTGCAAAGCTTTAAGGGGGTGAATGTAACACAATTTACAATTTTTTTACCATTATTGTCAGAAATAACCCAATTTCTGGCAGTTAATTGCCAAGTGTGCCCCCCAGTTAATCTGGACACTTTTGAGGTCGCAGTAAACTTTTAAAATTTGATAAAACATGAAAACAGAAATTGAGTAATAAAAAAAACTAAGTTTGCAGTTCAAAATGAAAAAAAACGTATTTCGTCTAAGACATGTATGCCTCAAAATGTTCAAAATGGTGTCAACTATCACCCCTTAAAGGCTTTGTAGCCAGCTTCCAAACAGCCTGAAGAATAAACTAATATAAAAAAAAACATGAATAGATAAGAAAAAAATGTACCTCCACAAAAGTGAACTGAATTACAAGAAACCTAATCGCAGGATGCTAATTGGCTGACTATATGTGACACAGATTTCAACATGGATGTACGTACGTCTCGTTGACTCGCAAGAGAACGCAACGGACGAACAGACAGTAAGCGACGGAACCATTACTGACGGTAGATTTTATTCCTAAGATTAATTAAAAGATACTGCGACGGGCCCGCCGCCGTGCAACAGTGAAAACGTTCCATCTCGGACTTTGACGATCACGACGCTTTCGAATAGATCGACATAGATCTCCCCGTGCAACAACTAGTCAATGCTATTTCCTTAATAAAACCAGCGATGTAATCTGCGTTTATATTAAAACGCGACTAACGAGGTGTAACAGGTGCAGCGTTAGAAAATAGCCGGAGGCAGTAAGGGTTGCGTGCGGCAGACCAGTTATGCCAAGGAGACTCCCTCCAACTGTTTTTGCAAATGATATACGTTTTCCATCAAGTGTCGACATACGTTATTATGATAGTGATAACAGTATTTTCTAAGGAATCGGAGAAAATGAGGGTCACATGAATGAAGTACTCGGAAGCGATGCGAATCACATAAACTATGCGTCTAGTGCAGATTTTGCTCATAAAACGTGTTCATACAGAATTTATTGCAAAAATGAATTCATACATACGCCGAGGAACGAAAACATGTTTGAATTATGTATGGGCGAGTGTATAAGTTATGTTCGCGTGGGCGATCCCTATGCATAAAGATGTTATTATTTTGTCTTTTCTTGTAAGTAGTCTCTGTACGGATGGCAGTGTCCTATTCGAGTTCGTTAACGTAATCTCCTCACTTTCTAATAGAGTCGTTGGTGGTATGCGATAAAATACAATTATAATATAAAATGAAGTTAAATTACAGTCGCTATGAAAGTGTCACTGATATAAACTAGGGTAGTTTGTGAATGTTTCTTTTACTGCAAATAGGCGATGCAAATGTTAAACTAAACGAAGACGCTATCAAATACAGATGTGTTTCATACTTTATTTTGCGTGAAATTGTCTTCTACATGTTTACTGGAAAACAAATGAGACCCCATGTAGGGGTCTTATTTGTTTTAGAATATATCTTTTCTATTTTATAAACGCCCAACACTGAAACTATTCCTTGAAACTCTCATAAAATCATACCAAGTATACTACTTCACTATAACTATATTTAGGAAAGCATCAACGTTACACATTGATAAACAATAAAGCATGTCTTTTTAAATACCTGTATACCGACACCAGTTTCGAGGACAACAAGATTAACGCTATCGATGTCGGGTCAAACCTGACACGACCGACACAAGCTTTGTTTCAAAACCCACCGGAAAAAACATCGACTAAAACTGAACAACAACTTGCCGTATATGTACAAAAGAATGTGATTATCCTTGAAAATAACAGCTAAATCTAAACGACCTTCAGGCTGAATCCCCGTGCGCTAACTTTCTCTACACACACGCGGATGTCAATATCAAGGGGAAATTTTGTCGTCCTTGACATTTCGCCGGCTGAATGATATTTTTATATAAATTTTCTCGTATTTTGTTGCAGTCTCGATCGGCACTTGATAACGGAGCACGCCCAGCCGGCCGCTGCATTTCATTGCGAACTCTGTAACAGAGCTTACAGCACTCGGGTACTGCTCCTGCGACACCGTGCGCTTGCGCATACAGACATCAGAAAGTACCCCTGCGAGAACTGTCCTAAGGTGTGAATTGAATACTTGTAGATAATAATATAGAGTAGTTTAATACGAAAATTAGATTTTCATTGTAGTTTAGGAATTATTTTTTTACATCCTGAAAAAACATGGGTTTATTAAAATCTTGACTTTTAGTAACATAAATTCTCATTTCTCAATTTTATATCTTTTAAAATTCAAATCTAACTTAAATCATTTCTTACCAAGTTGAGGCCCTTTTGCACACTAAGTTCTAAATACATTTAGCGCTAAACGAATTTATAACATCATTCTATTGTTCTATCAATCGCTTGAAGTTGACATGTACGGAATGATGTTTTAAATAATATTGTCTTTAGTACTAAATGTAATTAGTCCTTTGTGGTGCAAACGGGCCTTTAATGGGTCATTTTCAACTCCCTGGGTTTGATTTAAAAATTAGTGGGTCATTCACCGGTGGTATTTGTTTCACCGTTTGCGAAACCTGATGTTATTTCAGGTATTTACCGATCCTTCCAACCTTCAGCGCCACATTCGCGCGCAGCACGCGGGAGCCCGCAGCCACGCCTGTCCTGAGTGCGGGAAGACCTTCGCCACCTCCTCTGGCCTGAAGCAGCACACCCACATACACTCCAGCGTCAAGCCCTTCCAGTGCAAGGTTTGCTTTAAGGTGAGAATCTGTGATTTTATCTCCTTCAAAGTTAAGTGTATCAATCAATTTGAAACTATTGTTGATTAGAATCAAAATTTTTTTCATCTGCAATTATTTCTTTTTACGAGTTTTGGAGCTAAAATGAATAGGTCCCTATCTAAACCATCCAGATATATATAGTCAAGTGCGTACCAAAATAACGTTTTAAATACTGGTTCCTAAAAGCTTATTATTTCTGATTCCAGGCTTACACCCAGTTCTCTAACCTGTGCCGTCACAAGCGAATGCACGTCGCTTGCAGAGCGCTCGTTGAATGCGTAAAATGCGGCCAGTCCTTCACGTCCTACGCCTCTCTTACTAAACACAAGAGATTCTGTGACACCGCTGCCGCCGCTTCAGTCAACCTCCGAGGGCAAATGCCTCAAGGTCTACCGCAAATACCGTCACTACAAAACGTCGGGATGAATAACCCAAACAACACGAACCCGTTCCCGATGTACAGGGGACCGACCCTGCCACTGCCGTACAATACATTTGCTCACTACCCGGCGCTGTTCTCTGCCGCCGCTGCCGCTGCGTGCCCACCAGAGTTCCTAAGCCCATTGCTCTTCAATGTACAAGGGGCAAGACTTGCTATGGAACATGACATGGCCATGTCAAATGCCAATTTAATATCCAAGCAACAGGAAGGCCGCCTATCAGTAAAAAGTATGGACAGCTCAAATTCTTTAGATGATAACAAGAAGACTAAAGACTTGGATTTCGAAAATAAAAGAGACAGCTATAGTTCAGATAGGGTTACGCCCAATAAATCACATAGTCTTTATTCTAAGCAATCACCTCCATCTGGGGAGGAAGCCTCTTCCCAACGCCGACCGTCACCAGTGATGCCACTGCCTACACCGATTGCTCCATTCAGTTTCTCGAGAGATGAAATGAAGCGCAAGTCTCCATTCAACTTCTCTCTCAAACTCAATAATAATGACATTCCGGGTAACAAGTCTCTATCACCATTACCTAAAGACTTGTCCAAGAATGTTATCGAAGACGATAAAACTTCGGAATATTCAGATATTGAGGAAGATACTAAAAAAGATGAAGGTGATCAGCCATTAGACCTATCGGTGTCAAGGAAACAAAACGATAAGGATTCTGAAGCAGAAAACGATGATCGTTCGTTTCGCAACTCAGTCAAGTCTTATTCACCTCCTGAAAGCCCAGCTGAGAGGAACAAGACTCCTGAAAATGACACAACAGACGTTGATGTCGAAGGCGTAGAACCTAAAAGGGAGGAATCGCCACCGCAGCTAGTGTCACCACCTTTGGCGTTCCCCATGCCCGTTCATCCGCAGCATAGCAACTTAATCGATGCCATGTACCGGCCTCGATTCCCATCGTTCCACACTTCCGAATCACTTCTGAACTCGTCGCACTCTCCTTATGTTCCGAGTCCGTTCAATTTTTTATCCCCACTTCTCGGTACTGATGGACCTGATAGGCAACAAAGCGCGTATGCCAAGTTTCAAGAGCTCAGTTCAGGGTCAGGAAAGCTACGTGATCGGTACGCTTGCAAGTTCTGTGGAAAAGTGTTCCCACGGAGTGCTAACCTGACTCGTCACCTACGTACACACACTGGCGAGCAACCTTACAAGTGCAAGTACTGCGAGCGCTCGTTCTCGATCTCGTCGAACCTTCAGCGGCACGTGAGGAACATTCACAACAAGGAGCGGCCCTTTCGGTGTCCCTTGTGCGAAAGATGTTTCGGGCAGCAGACGAATCTCGATCGTCACTTGAAAAAGCATGAGGCGGAGGGTGGAGATTCTCCTAGCTCTGCGGATACTGAGAGGGAGGATGCGTATTTTGATGATATTCGGTCATTCATGGGTAAAGTGACGTGTTCTCCGGGAGCACGCTCTCCAGCAGCGACGCCCCCGCACGGGGCTCACGGGGCCCACGGGGCTCACGCCGCGCACGGCCCGCGGCCCTCGCTCGCTATCTCCACATAGCCCCCGGCTTACCCGCTGCCGCCGCCACCGCCGCTATGGACGCAGCCTTTTAACTAAGATATACGTGCTAGACCGTACAGCATGTAAACTGGAAATGGCATAAACTTTTTATGAAATAAATTATTTGGTCAAGTGGTCAGCATATCCAGTGTATAGTATATGGTTTCCAGTTTAAATGCCTCAAGGTTGATAGTATCCCATTTCAGTGAACTGAACATTGATGTAGGATCGTTGTAAATAAGTAAGACAATTCAAGTAGGGGCCACGTAGTAGTGTGGGTGTATATTACGTATAGTGACGTCTCTCTAACGTTCACACCGAGAGCAATATAGATAGAATACGGATTTAATATGCAATTTTACGTTCCTGAAACTGTATGTAATAAATACAATCTAAATTATTTTGTTTGTGCTTTAGCTTACTTAATATACGCTGTAAGCACGCGTTGATGTACGTTTTAGGTTCACTAAAATGTATTTCAATAAAATTATTCTGGATTTGTTTGACATTAACACGTAGCTAAAACAAATATTTTTCTTCTTTATTGTAAAAATGTATTACTGAAGAAATACATTATTCTAAGCGACATGACAAATCACTTTAGTATATTAATTATTATAATAAAATTAATTTAAGAATACGTGTTGTTAAGAAAAAATCGTTTTGATGATAACTTAAGTATTTGTTCCTAGTTCATATCTTGTGATTTAAGGTTGACTTAAAACGTATTTTCTATTATAATAATTGTACATAACATATTTTGTCTGTTATTGTGTAGAGTAAAAAAAGTTCATTAATTGATGTTTAAAAAATATCAAATGCTTCGTTCAATTTGTGAGCTATTGAAGGGACTTATTTTATTTTTATTTTAAATTATATTTTTTAAACACAAATTAATTTGAGGTCAATGAAATATGGACACAAAAGTACGGTATTGGTATTTTTATTATATTTTGTAAATTATAAACATTGGTAAAAATATTGAGGTTGCTCTTTTAGTCAATGAAAACTACCAAAGTTTTTCTATAACCCAAAATTATTCGATATTTATTTGGTAAAAAATATACGCAATATAATCCAGTAATTATTGGCATTGTAAATGAAATCGTTAGTTAATTGCGTCTTTAGAAAATCAATTAATAAAATAATATTTTGTTAAATTTGTTATTTACACGATTGTTGTACATAGGAGTTTGCGATACACAAAATGCATATCATGTGTTTTATATTAAATCGAGGCTCAAAAATTTTAGCGATACTTATTACAATAGTAATAAGGATCCTATAAAAAAGTTAAATGTATCTTTAGAAAATGTAATATAAATATAAGGAATAACTTCGTAAGATTTTCTGCAAAGTAATTACGATCACGTTGCTATTCTTTGCCTATCGTCTAGGTATAGTTAGTATCACAGTTTTAAGAGATCCTTTGTCTTTGAGACTTTGATCACGAGCAGTAATTTAAAAAAAGTTTATGACGTCATTTGTCAGTCACAACCTCCTTGCATGAAACTTCACGTATTACATAAGGGCCTGTACACATTTGTATCATAGGTTTTGAAGCTTGTATCTTTGGATCGTGTATTATAATGGAAATGAATGCAATACTTGTAAAGTAAGATATTTGTAATCATATCACTCGGAGGCACTAGTTCCATAAGGTTTTAACGTCACACAATAAAGTTGTATGTTAAGTACACTTGTACCTATTTAATTTCAAGTTCAATTAAAAAAATATTAAATATTGTAAACGCATTGAAAAATAAAACAATACAATACAAATTATGTTGTGTTCATTTGAAACTCTCTAACCCACCATCGCAAATTAATCCTGAAAAAACGACAGAGAAAATTAGTGAGGAAAGTTAAAAAAATAAAAAATAAACTGCCGCTGTCATAAGAAAGCTGAATAATATGGCTAGATGGAGAATAATGACGATGACAAGGTTTATACTGAATCTGATAAGACTAACACATTAAGGGTCCTACAAACAGGTGCGACACGCGACGCGAATCGCGCGCGACACAAAGGCACCGCTCGTCTCGCGGCACGTGGTGCTTTTGTGTCGCATGCGATTCGCGTCGCGTTTAGTGCCTGTCTACAGGAGCCTTTAGGCCCAGTAAAAGTGAGCCTGCACTCTAATTGCAAAACACACCATTAGTCAAAATCTGAATGATTTTGAAGTAAATTGATATTACACTGCTTCATATGTTCAAAAAATTAGGCTGCTAAATAATGTAAATAACGCAATGAATGTTGTTGCACTGCCAAAATGAATCCGATACCTACTATAAGTGTGTTAGGTACGCAATTGCCCCGCTAAAGCTGATGATATCAGGAGAAGGCTTATAGGACTGACAAAAGTAAAAAACACCTTTAAGGTGCTTCCACACAGGAGTTAAAAAATGTTAGTAAACAATAATTTGTTAGTGAACATTTTATCGCAAAACATAACATCATATAATAAAAGTTACTAAATTTTTTCTTGTTATTAAATGTTTTCTAACATTTGCCAACAAAATGTAACAATTTGGTTTGTTGTTTTTTTTTTTGTTATGACTAGCCTTTTTTATAGTACAAAACTAATCTGAAGCGGTGGTTATAAAGTGTTAGGATATATTCTACAACATGTTTTATCATAAACAACAACAGTAGTAGTTAACATGTTAGTGAATGTTAAAAAAAGTTTTCGTGTTAAAAAATGTTATGTAATATTATCTAACATTTTTAAATGCTGACTGCCTCGTTGATCTATTGGTCGCAAGCGCTACTGTTGAGCATGAAGTCCTGGGTTCGATTCCCGAACCCAGGACTGTATCTGGAATTTCTCAGTAGCAGCCCGGAGCCTGGATTTGTGCCCGGTTGATGGCAATAGGCTCGCCTCCTATTACATGGGACTTAAACTTAACTGGCGCAATGTGGGTGTGCTATAGGTGCGCCTCTGCCCAACGCCTCGGAGAAACAAGGCGTGATGTTATGTTATTTTTAACTGCTGTGTGGAAGCACCTTTAACCAAATGTTGTCAAGCTGAGATGGCGTTAAACAACAAACTAGCCGGAAAAGTTATAATAGGTAAATTAGCCAAGACTACTTGAACATTACTTAAACATATACAAATAAATCACCAGTGACTCATTTTTATAGAGAAACTCTAGTCTTGCAAGCTGCATGCCGACGTAATAATGACACTCGAATTACACAAATATGTAATAAAGTTTGCTCGTGATGGCCCTCTGCCAACTGAACCTAATGTTAGAATTCCCACGTATTTACTTAATTACTGCAAGATGGCGGTGACACGATTCTAAATATCATCACGTTACTCTTGATACATGAGATAACTCAGTTGTGGAGGACATTTCACATTAGTCATCGTAGGGAATGCTTGCTGGATTTCGCAAACTTCTTCTGCAGAAGTTGGGGTTGTCTAACGCTGGCTAATTAAAATTCTAAGAAATAAATTCTAAAAATGATTACCTATAGCATTAAAGTCGTTAGATCGAAAAGTGAGCATATGCCTCCCAAAGATCAGAGCCTAAGAAAAATATATATTTTTAAAATTTTTGAGTATTACTGATTAGGCCAGCTCTTAACCTCGATCACGCCTGATGGAAAGCGATGGATGAGTCTATGATGGAACGAGCATACCCAGAAGATGCCTGTTCACTCTTGCTTTGCTTTAGTAGATAGGTAGGGTTGAGGGATTTGTAATCAGAGGACTAAATGATCGCTACGTTGAATGTTCTAATTCATAGGTAATGTTATAATAATTTCGACAAATGGTTTAATGAGGTTTAATGCTGCTGGCAAGGTTTTAGCATAAATCTTTTTAAAGTTGTTTTTACCTATAGCTGACAAGGTGGGGGAAAGTTGTGGAAGTGTTGAACTTTTCTTTTGTAGAAATCTTCATGCCAGCCAGTAAGTTTGGTAGCGATAGCAAAGCTGATTGCTATAATATCTAGTCCCCTGTACCTATATCCTTTACGGTTTTCAAATTGTAGCGGCTACTTAATCCAGGGAATGCTGAGCCTATTCATTATCAGAAAGTATCATAATTTCAGGTTGTTTTTTTTTTAACAATCATTAAAGCTCCTGCAAACAGGCGCGGCATGCGATGCGACACAAAGGTACCGCATGTCGCGCGACGAGCGCTGCTTTTGTATCGCACCGCGTATCGTGTCTGTTTGCAGGAGGCTTTAGTGTTTTTGTAAAATCTAAAGTTTTTAGTTAAAACACTGCGGTCTTTGTAAAAACCCTGTATTATAATTATAGCCTTGTTACTGTTCATGTCTATGGTTATTACGTGCTTGTTTTGATAGGTGGCGCTGTCTGTCGTTCTAATTGGAATAATAAACGCTCATTTATGTTTGTTTTTGTCGTTTTCCTGAATACATCTTCTGGAAAAGAAACATACCTTCTCCTCTTTTTTCTACCTTGCCTGTTTATCTTTATTCTCATAAAACTTGACCTTAAATATCGGTTAAACGATTATATAATAAAGCTATAAGATAAAGATTAGGTAGAACAGTAACAACCAGTTTAATTATTAATTAAAATTAACTTTCAAAATATGTTGCACAGAATAGTTGCACTATGAAGCATGAACCATAGTTAAATGGTTACATGCACAAACATCATAGGTTATTTTAAATGCCTCGATTAATTGCGAATCCACCAATGATTACCAGAGTCTAATGTAAGATCGTGAGTTTAAAAGGACACGCCGCCAAAGAGCCAATCACAGAAGTCTTCCAATGTTTACTAACTCGTGATTGGTGAAGACTTCATCAAAACATTTCATATTATATGTTCGATTGTAACCGCTGACCCACAAACTGTAAACTTTACACGCGCGGTTACAAAATGAACGTTAAATGCGATAGCCATCGAACACTTACGAAAATACTGTAACAAGTCAAGTTTTCCTCACACTAGCAGGTTTAAAACGTCAATTGTGTAAGTTGAAAGTACAATTCGAAAGTACACATCGTCCTTGAAACTGATCAGTCAATAAAAACTCGGTAGTTTGCAATCGATCCTCAATTAAATGTCAAAAATCAGTTCACTGGCGCAAGGGTCAACAAAAAAGCTTGACCTTTTGGGAGATTTTAATCACTCATTATTATATAAGTGATAACCTCGAGCGAGCGGCGTTATCAGTGAAAGCAAGGACGGAACAAGGACGCAGATAGCGCAATTACACTTATTATCGAGCGGCCGGTTTGTGCGCACGCGCAGCCGCCTTGGTACCCTATAATAGAGGATTAAGTGGGCGATTGAGTTCGGTCCCTGACACGCCTCATTGTCTAGGATAAGAAGTTAAGAACTGGCGCACCTTAGGTGAGTTACGTTCATCTCTCTATATCTGGTAAAGATTTAATTAATTGATATTGTGAAATAAATTAATCGAAAACACATTGGTAACGCAGTGTTATTTTAGCTTAAAAGTTGAAATTCTCTCAATCTTATTAAACAGTCAACATAAATAAAATAGTGATGTGACCACACTGCATTTGCTTCGCGTACATTCTCAATAAGGTCTTGCTCGCTAGGAATCTCGCGACACTATCGCGACATGTAGTCACTGCGCTGCCCACTCTATGTGTTAAGGTTGAGTTACATGGAACGGAGAAGTAAAAAAGTCTTTTTAGGATTTTGAAAAAGTATAATGAGTTTGCCTAGACTCTAGAATCATTGAACGTACATAGTAGTTGAAGGAAGAGATTAGAGTAGAAAAGAAGATTTAGAGAGATCTTCACGTTGGTGCGGTAGGTGTGGTGTAGAACCATGCAAGATGAAAATAAGCATGTTAATTTTAGTATAACAAAAGCGTAGGAATGCTACTATTAGATACTACCGCTTGAAATCGAAATTAGGTTTGAAATTAAGAATGAATCATGATGATTATATTTTTATTATACCTTAGCCTTAGCTTATTATTAATTCATTGCATTTTCATCTTTTGCATTTTTCCGATGACGACGAGGTTTAAAAAAACCTCGTCGTTATCGGCAAAATGGAAATTACTGCCTTTTATTAAATACCACATTATTATTGACAAGTAGCGCTATAACAAAACTACCGGATATAAAATAACGTTTATTTTACGACCCCACAAACCTATAAACAACATTTTCAATTCCAAGAAATCAAAGCGACACTGTAATCTAGGTACCTAGCTGCCTACGTTTATCTAAGTATTCCGCCCACATTTGGTTTCCATGTAAAACCACGCTATCGAGTTGACACCGCGGCCATTGTCCGTCCTTCCCGCACAAGGCGCCACGGTGTCCCGTTTTACACAATCGTGGGTACACCCTACACGAGAAATCTGTCTTATTAGCTGGCCCTTGCAAATGTCATAGTGGTCTAGTGGCCCTTACTAAATGCAACATGTGATATATTGCACAAATTCTTGATGGTAATTCTGAAATATACTCGGTCGTTATCAATTTATATAGATCTCATCTTAGGTCAGTAATTTTGGTCAACTGTGTTAATTAGAAACTGAGTTGTGAGTTTGTGACACCTGTCTGTTGTGTTTTTACAGTTGTTTTATAAGAGCATCGTGCCTAATAAATTTGACGAGTTATACGAACATAAATGTAGGGAGCAGCTGACTTTTTTTCGCGATTTCAGGTTTGGTCCCATAGTAAAAGTTGTTCATAATGATGAGTATAATGACCCCTTAAGAGGTTGTGCGTTAATTATGTTACACCTTGTATAATGGAGAATTATTTTTGAGTTGAAAGGGTCTGGGTGGTCACAAGACTTAAGTGATCTAAAAATCCTGTCTCTGACTTTGAATTTATTAGGCCTGCAATCTGACGGTGGAACATTAAAACAATTAAACAGTTAGCAGCTATGCAGCTATAAAATATTTTACACTATATTCCGCTATGTCAGTACAAATTGCTGTATTGTTTAATGTTCGTACTTCAACACAACTTCGCTTGCTGCGATTAAATTTGGACTTGTTCTTATATATTTTTTCTGTCCCACTCGTCATTATTACGGTTATAAATCTCTCTTCTGTCCGTTCTTAAGAACTTCATTAAATTTTCGTTGACATGAGTTTTTCAATTGAAATCATCGGAATGAGAACTCCAAACATTTTAATATCGAGATTGCGATGTGACAAACCGTCAGGAAATCGATTCGGCTTATTATTAACTGCTCCAACTTTTCGGGCAAAGCTTTAATGATGCCCGTTGTCATTATTACAATGCAAGTAAAGTTCAAAATGAGAAGTGCAAGAAAAAAATGGTCCAAATTTAAGTGTAGCAGGCAGGTCTTAATTTAAATGAGTTGACAATTATTTATCGCCACTCATACGCGTAATTTTATTATGAGAACTGCGGCAATTCCGTGAAATCAATGAGTGACAATATTATAAAAATAGAGCAGGTAAAATACTTGTATTAATTGGTCAGCCACTGATTACTGATACAAGAGTCTCCACCCACTTCGCTGAGATAAATCATAAATGATAATTTTACGAGCCACATCCGTTTGAATGATATCTGGGTAGTTATGACTTATGAATTATGACGTATAGCCGGGAACTTTGCGGATGTCGATGTTAGGATCGCGCTACTTATCGTATGTTATGTATTAAGGCTTCTATTATGTTTGGGCAAGGCCCGATTGATTAATCTAATAAACAGTATCATTGTTTGTTAGATCCTGTTACACCTTCATTCTATTTTTAGGTATACTCGTTAGCCTCGTTGCAAGCGTTACTGCTGAGCTCGAGATCCTGGGTTCGATTCTTGGGTTGGACAAAGTTTTATTGGGTTTTTCCACCGTGAATTTTTCAGTAGCATCTCGGAGTCTGTATTTGTGTCCGGTTGATGGTAAAAGGACTTAAACATAATTGGCGAAATGTGGTGTATAATAGGGTCCACCTCTGCCTAACCCCTTGGGGATTACAGCCGTGATGTTATGTTTTGTTATATTGTACCATGCATCCTTGAAAGACTTAAAACGCCATCACGCCATTTCTAGAAGGATTGGGGGAAGAGGGACACTATTAAATTTATTTATGCAGAAGTTGAGGCAGGTAGACAGAATTTAGCGCGTAGTGTTTCACGCGCGCCCCTATTGGATTGCGGGGGGAGTGAGGTGCAAGTCTCCCCGTCTTACGCCTCACGGGCCGCGGGCCTGAGGTGGCCCGCAAAGGCGGACTGGCACCAGCCAGGGATCGTGGAAAGCGCACAAGTTCCCACTATCCCCAGTCCAAGTGTGCGAAGGGAACACTGGGGTGGCTTTTTAGTCAGTAAGAGTCTGACAGACCCCTCTGCCCGCCCCAGGGCGGAGGACATCCATGAGGATTTTCCACCCCGGAACAAAAAAAAAAGGTTGACAGATTTGCTATATATGCACAAAAAATATAAGAAACTCATAGGCTTGTATTAGACTGTTTATGATATCACCTATTGGAATTGAAATGGTTAAAATGCATATGAGAACATTAAATAAGGCCCAAACTTTTTGAACACTGACAAATGCTTAGGAGAATAATTATGATCTGTAAATCAAGGAGGTTAGGTTCATTCATTACCTAAATCTTTAAGCTTGGAGTAGCAGTAATACTATCATCATTAATATTTATACTAATAGCTATCTGAAGAGTGAAAGGAACACAGCCTATCTGCTGATTATCCGCCCGCGCGTTTGTATACCTAATTGAAATGATGGAATTAGTGTACCAACTGCAGTGTAGAGGGCGTCAGCCTACTGATTACTGCATTTGTCTCCGAGAGGCTGTGGCACTTCCTATTGGTGTCGTGTTCTGTTCGCAACAGGATAATTAAGATAAAATTGAGAAGGGCAGATGAATGTTTCATGAAGAGTAAATAAGTACTGTCGAGGAAACTTACATCTGACCAATTGAAAACAAAATCCCGTGCACACGACGATGACCACATCTGTTAGCAAACGTTACTATAGCGGCCGAGTGCGTTCATGTTCGTTTTTCCCATGGTACTTATGACGTGCTATTTTACTGATTCGGATGTCGAAGATACAGCGAAGTGAAGTCAGTTTTCGAGAGTTGAACTCTTTGGAAGTTTGGTTATTCTTATGACCTTGGGCGGGCGTTTGAATTCTATCTAATGTTACTTCTCTTTCATCATCATTCTCCAGCATCTACCTCTTGCTGAAGCTATGGGGAAATAGTTAATATCGTGGTAAAATCTGTCAGGTGATCGATTAACGTCATGTCACACATGAAGGTTCTGTCAATGTTCATCAGAAAAAAGGTCATTAGTGTTTGTTTTATTTTTACTTTCTGTATTTTTTCACTCCCTGACGGACGGTCTCACGGTCAGAGGCCACTTTCCATACACACCATTACCTAAACCAATGACACTTCTCTCAGAAACAACCACGGACGTACTCGTTTCGTAAGTACAACAGTTCATACCGGGTATTAATTAGCTAATTAAATATTCTGTCCCACGTTAATGACACGTAAAAAACATGGAGAACACATGAGACGTACACAGAGACCATTTTAACTTGACACCCGGTGGAATACGGACTAAACGAAAATGGGCAAAAAGTGAAGCGTTTAGCGCCATTTTATGAGGTCAGGGTAAACTGGGCAGTTAGTACACGATCGACTAAGTTTGACAGTACGGTGATGGATCGTGCTGAACTGATTATATCGTCATCTCGTCATACATGTGCGGGAAACGAGGTGGGGCCTGTCTTGATACGTAACTTTGTATGTTTAGTTTTAAGGACATTTAATTAGTAATTATGTATGATAATTAATTTTGTTGTATACTTGAGGATATCCTTAAGCTTTTGTGGAAAAGAACTACCTAATTACAGATTAGATGAGTTCGAAAGAAGAAGGAGAAATATGTGTTATGATTTATGATATTCTAATTTGAAAATCTTATTGAAACAATTATGTATCAATTATCACCTTACGGCCAAACCCAATAACCTATTTTCAGTAAAAGACAGATCGCTATTGATGGTAGACAGTATAATGCTATCTGTCCTTATGTCAGACCGGTAAGATTCCATAATCTCTTATAGATTATTGGGACGTTAAAACGATAGGTAGATAGGTTTTTATATCTCCAGTATGTCAAAACTGGTGATAGATAGGTTATTGGGTTTTGCCGTTAGTGTTTACCGCTTTTCTGATTAACCTGTATCAAAACCCTGAGGCTATGTCTTACTAACTGAGTTTTTTTTTTTATGTCAAAGATTTTTTTTTAAATACACCTGTGGCGGCACATCTACATCGCCACATAGAACGCATCACACTGACGTCACGCAAAATCCTGCATCACGCAATCAGAGTTTACCGCGCGACTAGCATACCTATATACAACATCCCGACATCAACCGTCGGGCAGTAGCCCACCAGACACAACACCCGTCTGGTTGGAGGATCCTCCCTTTTCTATGGAGGATGAGTGAGCTTTACACCCTGTTCCTCATACCTCTATGCACCCATAGAATTGGAAAAACAATAAGACTAAAACAAATAATCAATGCAATATTTTTCCGCTCCACCATTAACATCGACTCATCGATATACCAGTCGGTAATTCCATTAACGATTAGCAAAACTCCAACACACTCGTGACGAACGTTTAGCTTTGCGGAGGTCCTGAATACTAAGCAAATAACTAACATTATTCTGACCTACTCAGTATCACAACAATTCAATAACATCTTAATAATAAAGAACCTAAAGAATTTAATGAAATATGCCATAGCTTAGTTATGATATACGAAGAATGTGATTATAAGGGAAACCATTAATGTGCCAGGAGGTTGACCTCCGGATAGTTGTTCTACTAAAGCATAGCAATTTTTACCTTCAAGCCCTATATAGCCTTCATACCTATTGTATAAATTTTCCCAAGGGTGGGTAAATTCAAATTATTTTTGCTAAGCTAGCATTAATCGGCATAAAATAAACCCGTTTGCACAGTCCAAAGACTCATGCTTGGTAGTCACAAAACTATGAGGTAGGTATTCTATCTGGACATATGTAGATAAGGAGGTTATCTATGCTTCTGGATTTCTAGACAATTTTTTATTAAAACTCAATTAAGAGTTTAATCTTACACAGTCAAGAAATAAATTAGTATTACGAGAAAACATTTACACCAAGAACATACCAAAAATAATCATGATTGTAGTATTTATTTGTTTGTTTTTTGTAGAAACTACGTGGACAGGGCGCGGAGGCGCGTGCGCTGGTGTTGCAAATACGAGTGCTTACATCTAATTGTGCTATCGCTCCGTTTTGTAGTGTTGGCCTTATCATCTGGTACTTATTTGTTATAATTAATTGCTTTCATTTCATTACTGGAAAGACTGGAAGTTACACTCCAACGTAAAATATCGCTATAAATTAAATACCCGTGTTGTTACTTGTAAAGAATAAGACCGGTGAAGGGTTGGTTATGATGATGGGTATAAGCCGCTGGTAAGATGCTGGCTGAAAATGGTGATATAATTATACCAAATCCTGAGCTTAAATTGTTGGCAGCCATGGTAAGAATCATAAAGAATTGGTTACGCTGGTAATAAAATGACACAACTACAGACGAAATCTCGATCGGTAAATCTTTCGCATGTAATAATATTATATGTAGTAACTATAGCATACGTAACAAAGATTCCTTACCGACAAAACTCACGTGAGACAAGAGCAATTGGTCAGGAAACAGAGACCGTTACGAATGGCGGTCGATGCGGAAACACATCGATCGATATAACATCGATACACGCACATCTCTAGCAGGGCGCGGCACTGTTGCAACGACACGTGAACTCTTGTGTCTTAGATATGGCATAGTCATTATGATACAAGCGAACTAAGTATCGAATCGCAACGTAATCGATATTTATACACGCACTTCACTAGTGCCGCTATAACACGAGCCCCGTCCATCTTATTAAGTCCCTGCTGCACACTAGTTCACAATTTATCGATACACAATGTAATCGATATTATTTAGCGTACAAATATCACTAGTATTGGCCTAGGCGCGGTGGTGTTGCAACACGCAAACCCTCATGTCTTGTAGTTTAGGTCGGCCGCTGTTTGATGCAAGTGTGCTATATATCGATACGTAATAAGATCGATATTGTTGCACGCACATCACTGGTGGTACTGGTGGTTGGGCGCGGCACTGTCGCAACGGCACGCGAACTGGTGTGCCCTGTATCTGGGCTCTTGTTAATGTCAAAATAGTTGATCTAAGTCAGGGTATCTAGGAATGAATATTTTTGTACGTTGGGCGTTAAGGATTGCCAAAGCATGAAGATCTTCAAAATCAATATGGATATTACATTGTTCTTTGTTCAACAATTTTTTTTTAAATTTAAAAGAGTGTTCATTGAGTTTCTTGCCCGTTCTTCTCCATATGAACCTACTACGCTTTGGAATGAGCAACTAGGAATCACCACTATCAAGAACTATAGGTCATTAAGAAAGATGAATCTTACTGACTGACCTATACTCAATTTACTTTCCTTTATAATTCAAAAGTGCCTGTAAATGGTTTAATTTAAATAAATGCTTTGTGATCGAGTTGAATTGGAGTTTGAAGTTCATTTAGAAAAATAGTCTCTGTTTTGCAAGACTTGATTAAGTATGTAACTGCATATGAAAAGCCTTTCAGCATGGACAATTAATTCCTGTTTATGTGAATGTAAATAAATCAGCAGGTATACTGTTCTGTTCTATACTGTTAAACAGTATAGAATAGAACAGCATTCTAAAAACAGTGACTGAGAATGTGTTTTCCCCTTTTATGAGGCATTTTGTGGAGAAGATGACCGGTTGAGAAACTGGTTTCGTCTTCTTTACAAAGTAACTCATACCCAAATTGTGTATCTTAATTTATGTATGTACTAACACTAGGTTTAAGGTACTTTACTAACACTACGGATCTCTGTTATCTGAGTATTTGAAAATAAATAAATAAATAAAAACAAACTGATCATTCACCGACTGATCGTCACCAAAGAAAACTAAATCGCTCTAAAAATAGCCCTCTAAACTTATTTACCTCAGCATCGAATGCTCCAGCAGAACCGCGCGGTACAAACTGACCTAATCTCTGCAATCCGCATGACGTGTCGCCCGCGATCTTATTTGTAGCGTGTGCCATGTCGCGACCACTGCACACTACGCTATTGTGTACCACGGACATAAGGGGCTCAGACAAGGCTTTCCTGGAATCTTAGCAAGGTAAACGAGTAATATGACAGGAGATGGAAGGAATAACCCGAAGGAGTAAGAAAAACAAATGAATATTTTAGTTCTTTATGAAACAATTGTAGATTCTTTTAACTTCTTATCCAGAGTAATTCCTAAGAGGAAAATACGGAGGTGAAGTGTCTTTTATATCTAGTCCAGAGTAAGCAAAGAGAGCTCATTCCATTACAGCGTCAGTACTATGACGAGTTAATGGCATCATGATCCCGTTGTAAAAAAGGGATGGTGCTATCGGTCGTGTATATCTCCGTCTCTCTCTCATACTGGAATAATGATGGCTTTAATACGTCATAGTACAGGTCCTTTAAATTAAGGTACAACTGACTTCCTTCCGCCTTAATATCAAGTCCACTGCGCTGGACAGTCCCCTGGTGGATAATCCTGAAATGGACTGTATCCCTACACAGTAGAGGGAAATAGTAAAGTGTCAATAATTAAACACCAGCACCCTTCCGGGCGTGATCTTTCGCATCTCTGACTGGTCTGTTTCGAATACATGTGCAGTAATCTTCGTCATCAATGTGTTACACTTTTTACCCAAGCTTCCTTCCTTGCATCACGTTTTACTTCGATACTCATTGCGTTCGATTGTGCCACATTGTAATAAAAGTCGTACTGCCTCACGTGTCGGACCACAAACCAGGGTCTATTCACTTTACGGCGCCATAAATTGGGTCATAAAAAGACAATTAAAACTCTTAACTCGAACTGTTTGACTTTAACTTTCGCTAAAGGGATTTTAAATCGGCGATTTTTGGTCAAAATAATGATCCTATATATTTTTTTAAGAATGTGGTCCATGTCGGTGGTCCTGTCCTTACAAAGTAGG
Organism: Fissipunctia ypsillon; assembly: GCA_947568875.1. Taxonomy (NCBI): domain Eukaryota; kingdom Metazoa; phylum Arthropoda; class Insecta; order Lepidoptera; family Noctuidae; genus Fissipunctia; species Fissipunctia ypsillon. The sequence continues at coordinate 14,134,112 of OX387660.1, read as the reverse complement.
CTTATGGCTATTAATCTATTGGTCCATGTTGCTTTGGAAGTTTTCTGGAAGACTTTGGGAGGCTGCAAACGGATTCTTAGAAATAGTCGCGACAATGTATGCTCTAGGGAATAGTTGTCAACTATTAAATAGCTCCTAGTATTTTTTTTTCAAATTATTTATAGGTATGTGTAAATGTCGGTTTAAGTCTCAGAAGTCTCATAAAGGAGGTAGACTGTCAGCTCCACCCTTAATGATATCATGCATTATATCATTAGCATTGACAATCGTAAAATGTATGAATTTATTGTGACTATCTTTGTAATTTACCTTATTTGTCACCAATTTATGTTCTGATACAATTCCGTTTCGAAGAAAATGTGTCATTGTAGTGGATGTAGGCGTTAGGCTGGCGATCTGTCAGTACTTAAGATTTAATGTGAATAATAGTGATTTATTAGCATTGTGATAACTGCATAAATGTTGACCCAAACTTGGATGAAATTTTATCAGACATCATAAGCTCTTTCGTATTAGCCAGAAAAGTTAGTCCTAATGGGGTCTCTAGATGGTCAACATTGCTTGACAAGTATTTACGTGCTTGACAAGCAAGCTTGACGAGGCTTGACGCAACGTCAAGCATGATTGTCAAGCATCCGCATTTATTTTCATATTAATCGTCACGGAGTGACCCAGTCTTGAACTTGCGCTAAAACAGAAACATTATGTATACAAAAATATATAACGTCTCTAAATGCAGATAAAATGTTTCTTGCTATCACAATTGCTTAGTGCAAGAAAACTAAAAAGAAACGAACAAAACGATGGCCTTGACTATCTCTGCTCGTGTCGCGCGTGTGCACTCGCCATGACTCTCACATAAACAGCCAAGCATGCTTGACAAGCATTGCAAAAATATAATTTTTCATCAAGCATTATCAAGCACGTACATAGTTTGCTTGTCAAGCACATCAAGCTTCTTTCTAAACTAGACGGTCCAAATTGCTTGACAAGCACGTGAATTTTTCGTGCTTGTCAAGCAATTTTGACCGTCTAGGGATGATAAGTCTTGTTTCAAAATCAAATGTTGGGGTCAATTTTGAATTCCGCAACCCCATAAAAACGTTAGTAAAATATCGTTGGCTTGGTTTAACAAATGACAAACATTGACATCACTCAAAATTTAAACACTTCAATGAACGACTACACATGTTACTCAGTAACTTTACGAAACAAAATCTGACCAAAACTCAGCGAAAAATACCTCCTATAAAGAAGGAGAACCTACCACCAATCACCACAAAGCAGTCTAAACATAAACATTATGCAACAATTGTCAAGTAATCAGTATCTGAGTCAGCTAGATTCTGTTTTCAAACCCTTTTAAGGCTGAGGATACATTACAAAATTTCCACGCGAGACGAACACTCGACCTAATTAGTCATAGAAAAAACGCATTCTCTTGTAACTGTGACGGAAGCGAGTTGACACATTTTTTGTGTTCCGTAAGGCGAATAAGAAAACGTTGGCGCTGTAAGTTTTGTTGAATACGTAGGGTATACAATAAAACTTACAGCGCCTTTTTGTCTCGCCGTGGTCGGGTAAATTTTAGCCTATCGCATAACACTGGCGCTCCAAACACCATTATGGTTTATAATTAATTACTTCATTGTTTTCCCATGCCATTGCAAAACGAAAGAAGAATTTTAAAAGACAGTTTTGTGGGGCACTATAAGCCCGTGTTCATGATAGACTTTTCAGTTTCATTGTTAAATTCGGTATTATCAAAGCAGAGATAACTGATCGCCTTTTAGTGTCATGTCTATTTTAACAATTTCTAATTCCCACATAGCAAAAGATTGATATAAAAATAACAGACTAAAAACAACCGAAGAAACAAAAATGGTAATAAACCAGCAGAACCTTTTCTCATCTAAAACTTTTAACTTAACATATTTTTTGCTTAGTATCGCTCACTGCAAAAAACGTACCGCACCTCTGCGCACGCGGCTAAAGATGTTATCGAGTCAATTAGTGCAGTTGACTGTTTAATTGCATTGTAATTAAAGGCTATATTCGCTCGGCTAATCAGCACGCTACAGCTCTATATGGGAGGGACGTTGTGGGCTAAGGAATTGGTCACATTGCTAGCTGAGATTCCGGCCTTTTATGGTGTGTGTTTAGTTTTGTGAAGAGAGAGCGATAAGGGTTTTTACTAAAGGTTTTTATACTTTCGGTGTGTTTCATGACCTACACTGAACCCTCACGTGTTCTAAATACTTAGGTATGCTCCATCGTGGCGTCAATTGCTTAAAATTTGATAAAGTATGGGTCAAATGGAGCCTATCTACATTCAAATTGAAAAATAATCTGTCTCACACAGAATAAATTTTTATTTCAAACCCCTGAATTTTATTGTTATAGTAGGTAAATAGGTCTGTATAAAAACAAATACATCATTTCATTTATTTATTTATAAAACAATTCACATTGTGATTGAACAGTCACAGTACTTACATCTCAGAACTTATTGGTGTAAGCATCCACAAGCAAAAACGAAAGTACCTAACCACGCTCTCACAGCGACCACGACCATACCCAATAAAAAAACTAACCCTATAAAGGCGGCGGTAAAATTTTTTTCCAGCCAGATTCCCTGAGCGTGGAACGTATTCCAGCGATCGCGTTTCGTCACTTGGATGAGAACTCACCGGTCATCGAGAACCAGACGTATATGGATCCTAACACAGTCATAAGCCATGTTGAGACCAGGAATGCACATTCACTTGTTTTTAGCGTATTAGTAAGTTGACGATAGTGATAGTTAAGATTCAGACGTGTTTTCTTACGTGGAATTTTTGTTGGGTAATAGAGAAATCTTGGAAATGTAGTGAACGAAGGGGTGACCGGTCAGTTCACCAAAAAATAATTCATAAATTTTTACTTGACCAGCAACGATTGGCAAAAACATTATTTGTCATTTCATCATTATACAACAACAAGTTTACCAAATAATTCACTTAGCAAAATAATTATCCGATAAACTTTTATTTAATAACGTATTATTTGACAAATAATTCATTATTTTTACATGGTACAATTTCACTTGGCATACTATGAAGATGGCAGAACTTAGGATGCAAGAGCGAGCGAAGCGAGCTCGGGACTTGGGGCACCCCGACTCGGACAGGTTAGGTTAGTCGTGGTTTTTTTTTTAAACCATCCGGAAATAGGAGCCCCGCTTAGGGGCTCCTATTTCCTATTTATTTTTATATATATATATATAAATATAAATGTATATACTTTGTAGCGAAAAAAAAACAAAAAGACGGAAGATTCACTTTTCTGCTACGACACGTTTAATTTTGTTTTTAAAATAAAAATAGAAAATAACATTAAAAGGTAAAAAAATGAATATTATTGTATCAAAAAGTTGCAGGTTGAGTTGTGTGAAGGGAATAAAATAGAGAACTTTGGTCCGATAGGTACGCGAATAACGAACGAGAAAATAAACGTACTATCTAGTCGATTGCAATCACTAATAAGTAACGCTACCAAAACATATCGTTATGAAAAAAAAATCAGAGAACCAAGGTATCTCGAATTTTACATATTTGAAAATAAAATTAAGTAGTTAATGAATTAAAAAAATCTGCAGAGGATTACTATCTACACTATTAAATTAGAACGTAAAATTTCATAAAAAAAACCGTGGCATAAGTAATTGCGTCCGGCGAGGTGACGTAGACTGTAGGTTGTCGCAGGTTCAGGAACTGGCGTTGTTTGCGAGACCTTCAGCGGTCGAAATGCGGTCCAACACTCGACGTTGGCCAAGGACGTCCAGCGTAATTTTAGGCCAAAACCTGGAGGCCGAAAGGCGGCCTGTTCAAAGCTGTTCAACCCAGAAAAAATAAAGATGAGTGGTTAGACTCGTACTTAATATACCATTCTCAATATAGTTTTGCTATAAGGTATTAATAGGACGGCAGGGATAATGTGGTTCACTTGAAAAAAACTCGTTAATTTTCCACAAACTGGGTCCGTATCAATTGATTCAACTTTTGCAACTAAGAAAAAAATGGGGACCCATCTGTCAGAAGAAAAATAATTCGAATCACGAAATAAAAAGATAAAAATCGATCAGGCTCAAATACAAACGGAAAAAAGGTTGATTATAAAGAACCAAAAAGTTTTGACATGCAGAGTTATGCTGCAACTTGTACATTATGTATATATATATATATTATTATTATTATTTCCTTTATTCCATTTTTATACATATATCTTACATTTTTAAATATTTTTATAAAAACATAAAAAAAAAACATTTAAAAATATAAAAAATAGTAGCCCACCGATATCGGGAATAGGATCCAAGCTACCGGTGGTCAGGGCTCCTGAGAGAGGAACCTCCTGACGATACGTGCCGTATCGAGAAGTACCGCTTTCTGGATCAAGCCCTTGATCCAGCTGCCTAACGAGAGCCTCCTCAGATGTTGGTCGAGACTCTTGGCAATTAAGCCATTGGCTGATACGACTATCAGCACAATGACTGCTGTATCCACATCCCACATGTCGACAACCTCGCGAGCCAGGTCAAGATACTTAATCTGCTTATCTTTTTCAGCTTTCACGAGGTTCTCGTCATGCGGAACCGCTATATCAATAATCATTGTGCGACGCTCTATTCGATCTATCACCACTATGTCTGGCTTATTGGCAACAATAGTCCTGTCAGTGATGATAGATCGATCCCAATACAACGTAATATTTTCATTTTCGAGAACTGGGTCGGGCACATACCTATAGTACGGTACTTCCGATTCCGCAAGGCTGTATTTCAGAGCAAGTTGCTGGTGGATAATCCTGGCTACAAGGTTATGCCTATGCAAGTAGTCTCCGTTAGCCAGATGAGAACAGCCAGAAATAATGTGTCGGATTGATTCCCCGGGACGGTGGCATGCCCGACAGATGTCAACCGTGCCGTCCTTCACAATATATTTCCGGTAGTTGTTCGTCATCATAACTTCGTCCATAATCACAAAGACAAAACCTTCGGTTTCCCCAAAGAGGTCTCCGAATCGCAACCAGGATACGGACGCTATGAGGTCTACATCGGGCCCATGTAGGACTCGGTAAAAGCGCCCGTGAAGCTCTTTACTCTGCCATACCTCCCTGCGGTCATTAGTATCTAATACTATAGGTTGGCGCCAGTTCTCGTTAGCCAAGGAGAGCGGGGTGAGGCCCTTGTCCACTGAGACCACATCTCGGTGCATCCCCACGTCGGCTTCTAGGAAGTATTCCCTGAGACCGTATACTTCACGATTGTGCAGGGTCTTAGCATTTAAAAAACCTCGACCTCCACACTTTCGCGGGATATACAGTCTCATTACCGATGATCGCGGGTGATGCATTCGATATGCAGTCAGCAGCGTACGGACCCTCCTATCCAGGGCGTCTAGTTCGGTCTTATTATTATTTTTTTGATATTTCTCGGGACCCCAGGGTCCCGGACCTTTAGAAGGCATATGAGGGGCCGAAGCCAACTCGCAGAGGCCCGTTAGACGCTTTCAATGGAAATGAGGCACTAACCGACGATTATCCCTGTGCGTACTATGCAAGTGCACCCAAGGACAACCCCCGGATGGTGTAGGACTATTGCAGAATATGGAGACAAAAAAAAAATGGGCTATGGGTTTGGATGGCTAAAGTGGACTGGTTATCTAAAACTATGGATGGACTATGGCCCCTGACTGACCAATGTGTGATAAATACAATACACGGATAAAATGGCAGCGGGTGACTTGCACACTCAACAATGGGCCCCCGGAAACGGTCGCTAGCACATAGTGTCGTAGCGACAAGGGGGCAACATGTCTTGAGGTGCTTAAGAGGAGTGGAGAGGTATTCCGCGGCTATCAGGACAATCCCGGAAGTACGGTCAAGATCCCTACCAGCATCTTACTGGACTACTTCCTTCCTCCGAGCACGTTTGCTCTTGCGAATCTCTACTCAAGCCAGCCAATAAAGGCAAGAATGAGGTGGGAGGTCAGTTCTCGTCAGTGTTCACTCCAGCCGGCCAATAAAGGCAAGCCAGAGATGAGGAACATGACTTCTCCCGTGAGATAGGGTACGTGGGGTCGCTACTGCCCAGCAGCTCGCCACATGCTGCCCTGCGGGTTTCTGTATCTCTCTTGGTCTGGCTCCTCACCCTAGACCTGTTCCGGCAAAGTAACCTCTACCGGCACAGACCTAGAGTTCGAAGCGCGCAAGCCCCACCACGACGTCAACGTAGAGATACGGCGATGGGGTTATTATTATTATTATTATTTCCTATTTATTTTTATATATATATAAATATAAATGTATATACTTGTACATATATATATATATATATATATATATATATATATATATATATATATATATATATATATATTATGTACAAGTATATAAAGAAAACAGAAAAATAAAATAAATAAAAGGGAGAACTCATTGGACATCAAAAAATTCGTCCACATCGCTGTCAGTGGGAAAAGTGCCCAAAAGGCTGGCAGCGTTGCCACGTTGGATGGCAATGCTGATTCTTTGAGCTAAAAATAGGCCAGCCTTCTGGTCACGTGAAGAGTCGATCAACCGCTTGGCGATATCCCGAAATACTCGATGAGCACTCGGACTCCACGGCCCTAGTATTTCAACCCCAAACGGCTCAAACATATAGCTCCCAATAAGGTTGTTATATTTGCGTCGTTTGTGGTTTTCTGCACCTCCAACAGCCGCCCCAGCATAGCCCGCCGTGCTAGGAAGATGGGATGGTGCGAGGATGTCGACACAGGTTGCATCCCACACCAAAGGCCTACCCAACTTACAAGGCATTATGGTCATTCCGTCTGGCCTCTTGTTAGTTGTATATGGCAGCAGAAACATTAACGATTAGGTCAAAAGTGACATTTTTCGAACATTAAACATATTTTGAGTATTTTGCATTGAAATGCGTGCTATGTGGAAGATGTCACAACTTGAAGGACGACGATGCTGGCTGTTACCATCAAACGAACATTCTCAATTCAAACATTTCTCCGAACCCATCAGATTGATATACATTGCGGTTTTTCTACATTAATGAGGATGTGACGACTGAATAAAACCGGTAATAGATTACAGATTGGAAATTTTGTCGTAAATTCGATACTAAGTTGAGCAGTCTGAATCGATTCTAATTGGGTAAATCGATGGTGGACGTGCGTTACTCACTTGATGTTTACGAGTTCTTGTTAAACTCTACAGATAGGTACACCGATTGATGTATTAAACGTACCTACTTGTACGTAGAATTTAGGAAAACGATCGTTAAATTGCCTATAAACTATTAGTGTTTATCTACTAAGTAATTTTATAGAGGCAATATTTATAAATATACCAGATTACTAGAAGATTAACATGGTTATAACAATTTGCATATTTAAGTGGAGTTAATAGCTTAGTAGTTGTAGCGTTTTAAAACATTTTAGGTAATAACGGTTTTGCAGCTATCTAATAGTGATCTGCATTTAAAATCTAGATGCCCTGGCCTTGGAGGTAATGTGTGTTTCATGACCATATAAGGGAACAACGTTGAATTAATTCACTTTTAGTTTTAGGTGTTAATTTTTGTGGTCTTGACCTAAAATATAGGTCACTCTGTGACTTTATAAAATAATATTAGTTTATTATCCTTTATCTCGTAGCTTTTTATAAATATAAATTAATTTATTGCAAATAAATCTTAAGCAGGCTTTTCCCTTACAAAAAGTTAGAATGATAAAGAATGAAAGAATAATAGTTTGGTTGTATCGGTTAAATCGGTCAGTTGTCAAAACAACCAAAAAAAAAGTCGCAATGTCATATGTCAATGTTCACTGACAATGCATCATTTTATCTAGCCGTATAGTATAGACTCACGTTTTCTATTTCGATGGTTTTGACAACTGACTAAATGTCGGTTAGTAAGTTAACGGACCTCTAGGGCAGCAATTAAATTTAACGCCTGATTAAGACAGAAAAACACTCGCTACTCTTGATGCCCGTTACCATTTTAACAGAAGATTAAACTAACTGGTGAAACTAGGTCATAACTTATTACGAGTTGTGATCACTATATTTCCTCATTGCATGTCAACAGTTTGTTGATCACCAGATTTACCTCACTAAAAATATTCAGTGAGGTAAATCTTGCTGGTTTTACGGCGAAGATGAGCATCTTCGCCTTAAGGAACTCTTTTCTGATCCAATATTAGTGCTAAAAATAGAATAAAATAATTAGTCTCCAAGTCTACGGCTTAAACTAAGACAGAGTGTCAATAATGATTTCAACCTCTATTTCATAACCGACCGGCAATTAACGCCGAATACCTACATTGAATCACTTTCCTTAACTGCAGAATTATTCGATTACGAAGTAATTAGCAATACAAATGCTGAGAGAAGTTTATTAATATGTACGCGACAGGCTCGTCTATAATGAGGTGTAGTTGGGGAGCTGGAGACTAAAATGACTCGTTTTTCGACGTGCTGTGCGAAATTAGTCAAGTGGGTTTAGTTTTCAAATAAAATTCGAAATCATTTATTCAAGAGTCAACACTTTTTGAATGTGAAAGGTTTCAAAAGCTAGCCCCAAAACGTCATTTCCTAGCGTTTAAGATGGGACGACGAAAATGACTCCACAAATTCCTCAGCAACACCATCTCATCATAGGGCGTGATAATGATGGTAATGATTTCGCACGATACTGTTATTTCTTAGTAGGTGCCTAAAACTTGGAACTAAATGTCTATAGATAGGCGTAACATAAGCTCCTACAATGAAAGTGAGGAGATTGGGATTTAGAAGTTAACTTTAACGTTGGTGAAAATATTAAATGGTACTAAGTATCTTCAACAGAATTAATTATCTTCTTTTTAATTATTTACTGATTTCGTACCCGAGCTCCTTACCACAGTACAGAAACCGGATGCGGACGAAAACGTTGTAAAAAGTACGGGAGCTAACGAGAGACGCCTTAGTGCACAAGAAAAAATTGTTGCGCTTGTGGGTCATCGAATAAGGTAACGTCCAGTGCGCTGCAAAACTCACCTTCCATACACAGACACATTAATATTACATTCGTACACACGTTCGCGCGTAATACAGGTTGCATGTGTCAAATTGAAATATACGACCATCACACGCAAGTGACGTTTACAATAGATACGTTAATTGGTTGTGACTCAGGTACGCCAGCATCGCCGTCTGTACCTCGCGTTCCACGGGATAACTTACGATTATTACCATGATTCATTTTATGTTATTTCGATTGTTATCTCGTTAATGACTTAATTTTATTTGCCTTAGAATTCTTTGTTGGCAATGATATACTTTTATTTGTTAATTGTAACATTTTTCGCATTATCTCCATAGACATATTTTACTTCACACGCTGTTATCAGGTGCGTGATGTCACATGTGATGTATGTTTGTAATGGATACCATAGGTTGAACGATTTATGTCTGCATTATGATGCATTTACTGAATTGTAAGCTGTTGAGACATACGTAAAAACGGTTCAAACTTGGGCATTAAAAATATTTCAAAGTTCTCTTGATCGTATCTTTTATTCCTTTCTGGTTGGGTTTTACATCATGCGTTACTAGAAAGGGTGGCAGCTTATCACTAGTATTTTACGTAGAGGGATAATAAGATGCTGTATTAGTTTTTATTTTCATAGCTTCAGGCGCCATCTGCCTTGTTTGGCTTCTACATATACAGGCATGGTGACGTGACATGAATTCGTCTTGCTCCTCGATAATTTATTACGATTTACAGACGATTAAGTAGCTGCTACGATCCTTCATTTATTGTAAAAAGTTATAACTGCTTTAAGCTACAGCTTGAGTATTACATTAAGATCTACTTATATGGCTTTATTTTCTTTATTTTGTCTGTGAATGTGTTTGGCTCGTTTTTCTAGCTTGACAAAGAATAATAGCACTTTGATCTTAATCATTTGTATCTCTTGTTGAGTCTGGGCTATGTTCTGCAATACCTAAATACTTACTCATTCCTATGTTTCATTACACCGGTATGTAAATGTGGTATCTCCTAACTTTTACCCAACATCATTAAAATCGAAAGTACCTACACTACCTAAGAAAGCGGGGGACAACTGAAACAAAATAATAAATACTAGTTTATCTAACTAAGTGGTCTATTGAATTGAAACATTGCGAAAACGAGCCTTATTGCGTTACGAAAATACAAATTGTGTTTGATACGTAAGACCAGGGGGTGGAGGGGTAAGCGGAGGGGGGGGGGGGGAGGGGGGGGCAGAAATTCAAAGGAGCGTGTGCCTCTAATTTAGCGTGGACGTCGCTGCCTGTTCAACCAGTTCCGTTACAAAAGCAGTAGGGATCTCAGGTTTTGTTACACAAAACTTAGGTATAGGCATCCTAAGTTTGTTGAGAGACCTAGTCCCGTTTCTAAGGAAATGGTTGTAGTGAGTGTATTGTCAATTCTCCTCGTCGTAATTAAGAGCGAAACACGAATAGTTGACGATTTTTTTAGAACTCGTGCAACACTTTCAAAAAAAGAATAGACATTGTAACGAATCTGGAAGACTCAATTTTTTTTGACACATTTAGAAAACGAATACACGAAGGAAGTTGGAGGGGGAGGGAAATATGTAATAATTCGATACATTAATGCTTTAAAGGACGGCTACAGCAGTAATAACACTCAAACTTCTATTGTGTCTCGTTTGCGACCCGCAAAGTGTTAATACAAGTTCAATATCATTTTCCAAAGATTACAGTCAAGTACAGAGCTTGACTTAAATACTCAAGTCTTGTCTTAAGTTTCTATCAACACCATCTAGAGGTGACAAAGTGAAATACGACGTCAATTTCAAACCACATCACCGACCTATGAATCAACACAATTTCAAATTCAAATTCGGAGTAGAATATTCAAATGAGTGTAATTAAGCCGCACGCGCACACCGATTAGCGGCGCACGCGTGTAGGATGCCCTAGCTTTCACTAATAAAGTCCATATTACTCAATTACTGGTACCAGTACTTTATGTAGGAAATTACTAGGATTGTTCAGATAGTAAATGTTGTTTACAGTTTGTGTAAGCTTGATCAAATGTATGGTTGTGTTCTCTTTGAAGTAACTCATGAGGAAGCGAAGGTACTGAGTGGAACATGGTTTGGATTGTAGTTGTAAGACAATGAAGACTAAGAAACATGTTGGATATTGCGAAAGACTATATCGTACCAAAACAAAAACCGATTAACTGCATTTTTTACCAAAATTAAGTTAAATATAACAATCGACTCTCCCAGTCACGAAGAAGCTACGATAGATAATCGGCTTTTGCAATAAGGGTACGATATGAGAGCTGAAAATTTGGTGGTTGAGGAAGTAAACGAAAGAGATCATATTATACACGGTGTAACATAAATAACGCACAACCTCTTAAGTGGTCATTGTACTCATCATTATGAACAACTTTTACTATGGGACCAAATCTGAAATCATGAAAAAAATCTGCTGTTCCGTACATTTATGTTCGCATGACTCGCCAAAATGTAGGGAACAGCTGATATTTTTTTCACGATTTCACGTTTGTTCCCATAGTAAAAGTTGTTCATAGTGATGAGTACAATGACCCCTTAAGAGATTTTGCGTTATTTATGTTACACCTTGTACACATAAATGATCTCCTTCGTCTACTTTCTCAACCACCGCAGATCTTGATGCTAACCCATAGATACTGAAGCTACTAGTTGACAGGCCTACACTGCCCTCCATACCTATTAACACTGTAATTTAAAAACATTGTAAAAGCCAATTATTTTTAAAAGAGTTACCGTGGAGTTTCTTGCCGACTCTTTTCCATAAGAAACGACCAATTGGAACCATGCACCTAGCTTCTGATGTTTCATAAATGCCCATGTAGGTTTATGTGAAATAAAATTTAGATTTAGATTTTTTATGCGGACATAAACGGAGAATGGGTACTTTGGTAAATTCAATACAGTTCGAATACAAGCTCTGTATGTTGTTTTCTGAATTGGTCACTTCAAGATACACCATGTATCTTGAAGTGACTAATTAATAAACTTGGTTAGGACCATAATTATGGTTCTAACCAAGTTTTTTAATTAGTTTAGGTCAGATGGACTGCCTCGTTGGTCTATTGGACTGCCTCGTTGGTCTAGTGGTCGCAAGCGCTACTGCTGAGCATGAGGTCCTGGGTTCGATTCCCAGGTCGGGCAAAGTGTTATTGGGTTTTTCTATCTGGAATTTCTCAGTAGCAGCCCGGAGTCTGGATTTGTGCCCGGTAGATGGCAATAGGCTCGCCCCCTATTACATGGGACTTAAACATAACTGGCGAAATTGTGGGTGTACTATAAGTACACCTCTGTTTTACCCTTCGGGGAAACAAGGCATTTTTTTTTTCAAATCAAATAACAATGAACTTTACAAGTTTACTGGTGTTCCTACACTAAAGCACATTCTATCTATCTACGAAAATAAATGTGGTCTACCTCGATGATTGATATACTTAAGTATTGTTGTTTGTGCTATGTCTATCCTAGTTTATAATACTGGACGAGATACTGCAGTCAAACACATAGTAAATGTAAGAAGGGTTATCGATCCATTGGATGTAAATATTTGTATTACAAATGGGAACAGGTTGCAGTCTTCCGCCTACGAACATCAGTTAACCCGTTTTTGTGTCAGCTGATCCAAACGACTTTTGTCTTGTTGGTTAGCTTTTTGCGTAAATGAATATTGTAGTAATAATATTGTTATTTTTTCCGTGACCAAAGGGCTGGCCTATTTTTTGGCCAAAGAATCAGCATTGCCATATAACGTGGCAATGCTGCCAGCCTTTTGGGTACTTTTTCTGTTGACAGCGATGCAGACGAAATTTTTGATGCCCTCTGATTATTTCCCCTCCCTTTTTATATACTTTTATTATTATTATTTTATGTGTGTTACCTTCTTACTAATAAACGTATTATATCAGGTGAATAGTTACACATCAATTTCTCTCTTTCAGTCGTCAGTAAGTTGACTTTCGAAAGACAAAGCATTGTGTAAATATACAGACGCTACACAACGTTTATTAGTAAGGAGGTTAATTTTTAAATGATGTAAATTATTATCTTGGAAATTGAATTAAACAAAACATATTAATATACTAGCTGATCTACAGTTAGCAATATTTTTATCTGTAAACACTATGATTTTAAGTGTTTGTGAATTTAAGTGTTTCACATGGGTTTGGGTCTAGAGACAATCATGTTAAATGGGAGATATAGGTTGGTGTACCTGCTTGTTAGGTATTACTAAGTAATTGAGCTTAAGAGAGAGCAGTGGTGGCCCAGTGGTAACGGCCCCGACTTACGAGTTTTACTTTGTGTAAATAATTTCATCACCACAGCTCTCAAAACGGTGAAGGAAAACTTCGTGAGGAAACCGGTATGTCCTAGACATGTCCTAGAACTAAAAATTCGAAGACATGTCACATCTACCAACCCACACTGGGCCGGCGTGGTAGATTACGGTCCACTCTCTCTGGAAGAGGTGGCCTGTGTCCTAGCAGTGGGAATATTATAGGCTGATTACGCAATTAAGCTTGGAAGTAAAGTAAATGGGACAAAAAACTTTAGGATGAAAGAATTTCTAGGATTGCTTTATTAAAGTGACAGTGAGCTTGCTGTCATTTTCTCTAGTATTAACCTGGAGGACACACAGTGGCCTCGATCAGACAGTTAATTAGAATCTTGTAAGACCAATAATGATCTGAAGAAAATAAGAGCTGAGACAAGGTGTTGTAGCGGAATTTCAGTGGAATAAATATTTGAGTAAGTCCTACTGGTTCATGCTAAATTAAAAGTGGCAATTTACAAAATTATGGACTACAGGATCAATTCCGACAGCTGGTTACCTATAGTAGGAATGTGAAAAAAGAAAAACAAGATTTACTGCCAGCCTTATCAGTACCTCAGCTAGTTATCCAACCAAAACTGAATGCAAAACGTGTTATATTATCTGTTTAATTTAAATATCAGCAAAAATATACGTTACTCATTACAAATAACCAAAAACTTAACACTAATGATGGCTATCGTTTTTATCTATGACTATTTTAGTCTAATGAGCTGGGACTACGATTATTATGAAATTTAACTGGTCCAGTATATTTTGACATTTCATTTCAGGTGGCGCCACTTACAATGACGAAGAGCGAAACGTCAAAATCAGTACATTTTTAAGTTTAGTTCCAAGTTTTGCCGTATGTCAGGTTAGAATTGTCGCTCTATTACTCCCGATTGAGTGCAAAATAAGCGGCGACACTACCAAAGCTAGGCTATCTAATTGCATACCCACTAGTATGTGCTGTGAATTGAGATAGCAAACGGAATGAATAGCGTATTAGAATAATACGCTAAACTTTAGCAGATAAACCAGTCCAGAGAAATGCTTAAAGCAAGTCTGCTCAGTTTATTTTGAGATGAGAAGCATCCGATTCAAAACAGCATCGAAGAAATATTTTCTAACAGCCGTCATCAACATTTGAGGAAATCATAAATTCGCTGTCACCGATACCGCGCTAAACGCGTACACCGAGTGGAATCCTGGTGCCCTACCGAGTACCGTACACAATCGTTCGCCAGCTGCGCGATATCGCTTCGCCGGCGAACGGCAATATTTCACCGGGCCGCTGCTATCACCTGTCAAATCGTACAAGTGTTCCGCCCGGCCGGGACCTATTTAAATATCAACTGTTTTAGACGTAAATACTTGTTCTTTGTCTTACTGTAATGTGGGGTGTAAAATGCTAATTGTTGAGTAGAACTTGTTCTATTTTATTACTAGCATTTGTCGAGTACGTGACTTGGGATTGGGTAATATGAAACTATTAACTGCATTTGATAGGATGCAATGGCTTCGTAGGAAGTTAAGTGCAGCGGTCGCTTTTAAGTGCAATTCATAATGCCCATTTCGAACCCGTTAATATAATTTCTTGCATGACAGCGTCGTTCAGGACAATAATTTGGGATGCTAATGCGTGAACGTAGGTATACAAACAAAGTAGGTACCTACTGTAAAACACTTTGTAACACAGTAATTCATTGTCTCTTTTCTCTCCAAGGACCGCATTTCATAACGAGACGACTTTACTTTACATACATTTACATCCACTTTGACGCATAAAATACAGTCGGATGTATCGACGCGTGTCATCCGGCCGAGCTTTCAAAACGCCGAGTGTGCCGACTTAGCCATAAGAAATATTTATAACGCTTTGTATGCAAAATAACCTAATGCATTTCACTACACATAAAATAGTGTCACTTTAATAGACACGTCGTTATACACGATTGTCGACCTTACAACTATGCGGCGTCGATGTGCTTTTATTGTTTGACGCCGCGAATTCAAAGGCGAATATCGAATGCGAATGTCGTCACGTGGGTGAGCCCCACAATCTCACTGGGATTTGAATAAAATCTGCATATGGCCCTTGTAGTTTTTGATTGATGATATTATGTAGTGATGTAACACAAGGATCGGTGATGTGTTTACGGTGTGAAAGGTGACGGTATGTAGATTAGTCACGCGGTTGGTTTGACACGCGTTGTAGATTGACACGTATGTCAAGGTCGTGGTTTCACTTCTGACTTGTCAAATATTGCTTTGTTCGTTATTTTTTCATTGTATCTAATGCATCGAACGGATTTGTTCGGAATTTTTATCGAGTCACGCGCAGGTCGTAACGTTTGTTCGACTAAAAAGGAAATGTTTGCAATTATTAATAACATACTTACAAAGGTGTGAACACTTTTAATCATAAATATTATCATCGTCGGATATCTAATAATATGTTGTCAGTGCTGGTAATAAATTCATGTACTAGGATGCAATTAATAAAATGTGAGAAATAGTTGACATATTGTGTCGCGTATATTTTTGTTTCTTGTATGGACTTTGGTGCTTAACCTTTTATATAATCGTTCATTATACGATTGTCTCTACCGTTTACGATAAGCATCGATAGTTCTATTCAGTGATTTCTACTATAATAAATTGTGTGCGTACAATAAATTGTATGGCACGAAAGTCTAGTTAGGCATCTGAGGAGGCTAGCGCACGCAAATGCATCCGCTTAAAGACAGAGGGCATTCTTGTTGGCGAATAAGGTTCTTCCTAGTTATTTGCTGGTCCTATTGAGATGTTCCGCGCCGAGCTGCTGACACGCGTATGGTCTCCGGCACACCGCGGCCAGCTATTTCAATAGAATGTTAGTGATGTTCACAAAGACCAGTTACAGACATCGAATAAGGCTCGAAGCTCATTCAAATAGCATTTGCGTGCAGCTTTGGTTGCGTAGCCGAGAGTTTGAGCTGAAATTTTCCAAATGCGAAGTGCGAAATTAAATGAGAGGTCCATTGATACGAAATTATTGTGATAAAACATTGCCTCTGTGAAGTTTCAATCCCGCTATGAGACTTGTAACTTGGGAAAGACTGAGTTACAGGACGACATGGCTCTAAATTATCTACGATAGCGGCGATGTTTGTAAAGGAAGAAGTAAAAAATCTGTCAAAACCATAACATTTCATGTTAGTTCTCTGTATCGTCACTTTTTGTAAGATCACTCTCGGACTGAACCTTCTACTTTTCTGAAAATGGTTAAGACGACACCGCGCGCACAGTGGCGCCCTCAACGTTTGTTTGGTTATTTCTTTTATTTTAGAATGCATATGCAGGAAATAAGCATGTTACGTTAGAACGGAGCTTAGTGACCACTATTTTCCGTTTTAAGGATTCTAATAAAACTTAACAATGTAAAACTGCCGTTTGTAATTAGTAATAACTTGTAGTTTTGTGAAACACAACGTAGGTTACATCCTTATTTTCTGCATTTTCATTCTAAAATAAAAGAAATAACCAAACAAACGATGAGGGCGTCACTGCGCCCGCGGTGTCGTCTTAAGTAACTGAAAAATCTTTTATTGCTATTTCATTTGTTGTGCAAGTCCAAGGCAAGTTAAAATAATGCGAATATGTTGTCACTTTTAACATTTCATATATTATTAGAAACGTCTAATAAGCACTTTACAGCTCTATGTTCTTATGACCTGCCTTACGTACAAAGTAATCGGTACCTGCTGAAACATTTCAGACACAAGTGTTTAAAATTATTTCTATTGTTAATTTCTACTCCTTAATTTTGCCTCAGTAAGTCCCAGCCACATCCTTATAAGGCAATGATAATGTCCCGCTATGTCCCGGGTGGCAACGACACATGTCCGGGACAATGGCTGCCCCATTGTAATTGCGAGGGTTATCACGGTGCACAGTCGGCGAGGTCAAAGTTGTAATGAAATGGATATATTTTATGTTTTCTATGTATACCTGGGAAGGCGGTGTGCTTTTGTTTTTGGATGTTATTTAAGAAAATAATGTTTATTGCTTTAGGATTGCTATCAGGTTTTGAATCGAAACTCTTCAAACAATTCTGAAATAATTTTACGTGAACGTCCAAGATTTATTTCCTTTTAGAGAAAGGTTTTGTAACTCTTTATTTAATTCAGTTTCCAAGATAATCTTTGAATCATTAAAAACTAACAGACTTAAAATAGTAAAACATATATTATATGTTACAAGTATATAAAAAAGGAGGGGAATAATCATAGCATAATCATTAATCAGCCTATAATGTTCCCACTGCTGGGACACAGGCCTCCTCTTTTCGAGAGGGAGTGGGCTGTAATCTACCACTCGGGCCCAGTGCGAGTTGGTAGATGTCACATGTCTTCGAATTTTGGTTCTAAGACATGCAAACTAAAACGCCTGCCTGGGTTCGAACCACGACCTACCTGGAGCAGTGTGGCCCAGTGGTAACGGCCCCGACTTACGAATAATGCTTCAAAAAATTCGTCACATCGCTGTCAACAGGAAAAGTGCCTATAAGGCTGGCAGCATTGCCACGTTGTATGGCAATGCTGATTCTTTGGCCAAGAAATAGGCCAGCCCTCTGGTCATGTGAAGAGTCGACCAACCGCTTGGCGATGTCTCGAAAAACTAATCGGACCCCATTGGCTTCAACCCCAAACGGCTCGAACATATCTGTCCCAATAAGATTGGAGTGTTTGCGCCGTTTGAGGTTTTCCGCATTTGCAGCAGCCGTCTCAGCATAGCCCACCGTGATAGGGAGATGAGATGGCGCGAAGGTGTCGATACAGGTTGCACTCCACACCAAAGACCTGCCCAACTTCCACGCGTGCGTCGCGTGCCAATCCTTTGGGTTCTTACACAGCGGGCAAGAGTACGATGGATGATGTCCTTGAAGCTGGCGTGCCGTGCTTTCCTACCTTTTTTACAGAAAGTAAAATTTTCCATTATAAACGATTATGCTGATTTAGTTGCTTGTGTACAATTTACTGTTAAACTTTTGTGAATTCTAAGCCGACCATCTATCCATTGAAGGAAGTCAAAGGCACCCAATATTTGCCCATCCTGGATTTAGCAACTAGACTGGGAGAGAAGCTACTGTTTTCATTTACCTCTTAAATTTTCAGATTTTACCTACATAACTCACTAGATAAGCACATAAATAGGATACAAGAACTTTATGTATGTATGTAACAATGAGCCCACCTATTGTTCATCCAATACCCAATTAGGTCCACAAATCCAAACAAAAGAGGACCACCATTCTTTTAATCTAAGGCTAACATTACCATCAGGCTTCCGTGTACCATATAAATATTATCTCAAGATATTCTCGTGGCAGATAAGTTTAATATTATTATTGTTTTCATAGCATCCGTGGCCGATGGAGGGCGATGTATTCGAGGCTTCCGATATGGAGCCACCATCTGATAGTGGCTGGATCGCTGGTGAACGCACTTACAATACGTAGGGTGAGGGTACGGGAGAGCGGTCCGTGGAGCGGAGCGATTCATGAGATTTAGTAATACAAAATTACTAGGTCCAAAAATCTAGCCCTATGGTTAATCTTATCGTCTCGCAAGTGGGTTTAACAAATGCTAAAAATTCTTTCAGCGTCACATCAAAAGAAGGAAAACTTGTCCAATGATTAGGAACTGGTGGCATAGCATTAAGGCTCCTGCAAACAGGCGCGATACGTGACCCGACACAAAGGCACCGCGTGTCCTGCGACGAGCGGTGCCTTTGTGTCGCGTCGCAGGTCGCGCCTGTTTGCAGGAGCCTTTAACGATATATAATCTAGCCATTGTTAGTGCCGTATCTCTACACCACAATTAATTAGAGAACGCGTTCCTGACACCTGCCATTTATATACATACTTACAGTTATTTTGCGTCTGACAGCAACGTTTTAGCAACGACAATAAAGATCACTGTGATGCAAAAATAGAGATAAGATAAGTAAGTTTTATACCAGCCACAGGCATGTGTATTTCCGCCCTAACTGTGAAAGGACTGCAAACGCTGACAAAAAAAAAAACGTGTTTTACGAATTTAAACTTTAGGTATCAGTTCCTGATCGCTTCCAACTGACAGGTGTCAGAAACGCATTCTCTTGGCGGCTGGAATACTATAGTACAAATTGCATCCCTAAGTTTTTGTTAGCGTATACTCCGCGAATCGGAAATGTATCACGGACGTAGATGGATTGGCATCCAATCAAATTTTATAGCACCTTATCGGTCGACTGGTATCAAGCACAAGTCTTCAACTGAACGTTCAAACATACGTATCGTTAAGACGCATATACGTGCCAACGGCCTTCAGTGCATTGCTTGCGTGTTCTGTGCTGAGCTCACGCAACGCGTCGTACGTCCACCCAGTAATATGACTCGCCCAACAAGGGGCGCTGTCCCAAATTGGATCAATTATTAATTTATTATACTTAAAACAAAAGATATTATATTAAAACACGCATCTTAAAAGATAGGCAGTTAAATTATCTTTAAAATGGTGAAGGTTTTATAAAAATAAGCTTGATAGTTTTTGCGTAATTTTACAAATTAATTACACTATGTAAAATACAACACAATCTAAAATATTGACATAATAAGTTATTAAGAAAATACTGTAATTTAACATATATAGGTATATTTTCCAAATCATTAACACCACTCGTTCAGACGTAATTTTGCAGCTTAAAATAATTAAAAGTCGGTTATCGTCGCCTTAAGCTTAGGGCTGTTTTCACATTCACCGGACACGGGTGCTTCGGGAGGTACCTGTTCCGGATAAGGCGGGAGGAAACGCCCGGGTGTCACCACTGTGTAGATTGCCCGGAGGACACGGTGGAGCATACGGTGGAGGTCTGCCCGGCTTGGGCGGAGCACCGCCGTGTCCTCGCTGAAGCGATCGGCGGCGGCGATCTCTCGCGTCCGGCCCTGGTCCAGGCCATGGTACGGGGCGAGAGTACATGGGAAGCCATTACCTCCTTCTGCGAAGCAGTAATGCTCGCGAAGGAGGAGGCGGAACGCGTGAGGGAGAGGCAAGCTTTGCGCCCTCACGCCCCTAGTCGCCGCAGGAGACGCCCTGGGCGTCGGGAATTGACAGCCGATTCCCGGCCACCGTAGGCGCGGGCTTGCGGACGGCGAGCAATGGGTAGCTCGCCGTCCGGTAAGGACCAAGCCCGAGTCGACGGCGCGTTGTGTTCCACGCGCGCCTCAAAGAGATGTCAGCACTATTGACGGGGTCCGCTAGGGCCGATGCCAACTAGGGTTGCGGGATGTTCGAAAGAGTTACCGTGGCCCCGGCACAGGCAACAGAAGGAACACGGGTGGGTTTTAGTCAGTAAAAGTCTGACACGCCCTCCCGCTCCGCCCAGAGCGGGAGAAGTCATTTGATGATTTCCCATCCACAAAAAAAAAAGGGCTGTTTTCACCAATGAAACTGAACGCAGTCAGCACATAAACCACGTTTAAAGGCTGTCAGTGTCATTATTTTCTTTGAAATAATGACACTGATAGCACTTGAACGTAGTTTAGATGTGCTGATCGCGATCAGTTTCATTGGTGAAACCCGCCCAGTCCACCGCAGCACCCGCTCCGCTCTTGCGCATACCCTAAGTTGCATTACTATCTGTATCTTAGCCCTTCTTTATAGTAAATAATCATCATATAAATAGCTGCATTATTCCACTATTTAACGGTAGTATCATTTTAAGATTGCGGTTTTGTATGTAATGATTGGACAATTCTGATTATTGGCGGTTTTAGGAGTACATTGTGTTTGGAACTTGAAACGGAGGCTAAGTATTTATTAACGGCCGAACCCAATAACCTATCACCAGTTTTGGCATACTAGAGATAGAAAAACCTATCTATCTATGGTTTTAACGTTCCAAGAATCTTTAGGAGATGATGGAATCTTACCGGCCTGACATAAAGACATATATAATTATACTGTCGACGACCAATAGCAATCTGTCTTTTTACTAAAAATAGGTTATTGGGTTCGGCTGTAAGAGAAAAAGCTTTAAAAACTGGAGGTAGTGTAGGAATAATTTTTGTTTCAGTATCGAAACAAATAGTTTTCGTTTCTATGTACGTGTGCTAATTCTCTAGGCAAGATACGAACAGCGTACGGAGAGAGTTGAAGGTAAAAAGCAAACTACTGTGATATACTGTGATATATGAAACCTGTTTTTCGAAGGTTCTTATTTGTTAAAGGGATAAGAAACGGTAATCAAATCGGTACAATTATAACAGTATAAGCCGCAAGCATGACTTCGACCGAGACAGGCTTTCCTGAAGACACTTGTGCTAACCCTGGCTCATAACTCGACACTGCCTAAGTACACTATAGCCTAAGTAATCCTTAAAAGCCTCTAAACTACCCACAACACAAGCACAATACTTCCCCGTCGTCGCCACAAGGTACCAAAGGATTTATCAAAGCCGGGAGCCGTGAGGAGTACCTCCGTAATTTATGTGTGCGCACAAAAACAGATGTGCGCCGCAGGAGTCCAGTTGCCCACGCGCATGATTTAGGTCCTTACTTCAAATAGATATGTTTACGTCACTAAGGAAATAACGTAATGACTGTTATCTCTGTTTGTTGCTGGTATTGGCTCATTAAGGCTGTGAGAGGTTGATGGTATTGTTTTGTCACTCATGTTGTTTGAAGAAGGTTTGGTCAAGTGAGAGAAACAGACTATTTATTTTAGAAATTGTGGCTCTTCAGTCGGCCTTGGTTTTCGTGGCACTGTGTTGCCACAGGCTGAAAACAAGGCATGGTATATACGTTACAATTATTTTTTCGTTACCTTTATTTAAGTTCTTAATCCCGGTACTGTGCTGTGATTTCTCTGATTGGATAGCAGGTATTATATATTTTTGAACTCGGTTAAAATTATAAATTATAAAATTAACTGAGCAGTTTGTCGAGACATCGCCAGGCGGTTGGTCGACTCCACACGTGACCTGGGCTGGCCTATTTTTTGGCCAAAGAATCAGCATTGCCATACAACGTGGCAATGCTGCCAGCCTTCTGGGCACTTTTCCCGTTGACAGCGATGCGGATGAATTTTTTGATGACCTCTGATTATTTCCCCTCCTTTTTTATATACTGAGCAATTGATTAAGAAAATGATCAATAAATAACATTAACATGATGAATTACAGGAAGCTAACGCCACGGTGAATCATTTCACAACTGTAAAAAAAAACTCCGGATGTCAATACACCTGCAGATAATATAAAAACACCATCACCACATTCATTACAGAAAAACAAAACAAACACCACAATCCAATCAATACACGAACAGCAACCACAAAACAAGAATCAGGAACAGTGTACACGGTGCGTGAAGAATCCCATTATTATAAGGTGCATCATACATTCCGGACATTGTAAGTGCACGGTATGAGTTAATGCGAGCGCGGCGGTGAATAGTCCTATATCTGCCGCCCGCAGAATGTACGGATAAGCTACCTGAAGTGGGCGTAGGAAGATGGTAGAACTATCTATCTATGGTTTTAAAGTTCCCATAATCTATATGAGATTATGGAATATTACCGTCCTGACATAATTACTGATAGAATTATACTGTCTACCATCAATAGCGATCTGTCTTTTACTGAAAGTAGGTAATAAACTATTTTCAGTAAAAAACTGCGATTGCGACTGTGTGTGTGGATTGCGATTGGCTATCGGCCGAACCCAAATAGGGTTCGGCCGATAGCCAATCTTAATCTATTACTGGACATAGGCTTCTCCTAAGTTACGCCATAACACTAGGTTTTACGCTGTCAGCATCCAGTCTGTTTCGGACTTCTCGATCCATCAAGCTGGGGGCGTCCCGTTTGCGGATTTGTATTCTCCACTTAAAGACTCATCTGCTCCAACGATCATCGGTCCGTCGACAGTCGTGCCCAGCTCATTAATAACACTAACTTCTGTTACAGCTTATTAACCTTCTACGAGAACAATTCTTTTTCCGACTACATGAAACCTTGTTTGAAGGACAGAGTCTTGGCTTAAATCCCTAATATTAAGACGAGCCGCGAGAAAACTAGACTATTCGTAAGTATGAACAGTAACTTATCTTATTAGGGTTCCGTACCCGAAGGATGCCAAACCTGGGTTCCGTTTGGCACTATTATTACTAAGCCTCCGCTGTCCGTTGTCTATCAGTCAGCGGGCATCTCATGAACCGTAATAGGTAGACAGTTGGAATTTTCACAGATTATAAATACATAAAAATAAAATAAAGTGATAAATTAAAAGGGTACCCCATACAGGAACGTGTTTTTTTAAACTGAAGTATTTTTTTAAAATTTGTAGTGTTAAATATTGTACGGCGTACGGTGGTATGCGAGTCCGACTCGCTCTTGGCCGGTTTTTATCTTTAAATACTCCAGTGTACAATAATCAGTCACTATCAAATCTAAGTAAGGCCTAACATAAGATAATGTTGGTCAGTTCTACCCCTTTTTAGGTCTACATTCATTTGGCAGCGCATATCTTCTGTGCAAGAGTGCATTGTTTATCTACCGCCGCGTGGGGTCGGCCAATAAGGTAGCGGGTTCGATCCCAGCTGCGCACTGTTTATTACGGTGCGGGTATGTAGCTAATAGATAGAGATGTTCCTTGCGTTAGTGCTCTTTGTACTAAAATGTTTATGTTAGAGCGTTTTCGAGCTTCTGGGAAATTGAAGAGGGTAAAGCACCTAGGTTGAAGGTTTTTGGTTTAAGTTTTGATTTTAATCATTTATTGCAGATGAGTCGTTTGCAGACTAATATATTCCAATGTCTGTAGGTATCAGACTAGCAATTTTGAGGCCATGAGTGTAAACCACACACGTTGTAGGTGTTGTACCAAAATTATGTTAGATTGGTCTAATATTCTAAGTGGATACAGTTTAGGATACGGTTTTCATCATCGGAAGCTTAACTGTTCATAAAGACGGAATCAATGGTGCACTCACCATTATGTCATTTTCAAATTCCCCATTAAATTCCCAATTCATCGAGTATTTCGGGACATCGCCAAGCAGTTGATTGACTCTTAAGGGCTGGCCTGTTTTTAGCCCAAAGAATCAGCATTGCCATCCAACGTGGCAATGCTGCCAGCCTTTTGGGCACTTTTCCCATTGACAGCGATGCGGACGAATTTTTTCTGTCCAATGAGCTCTTCCCCGTTATATATTTTTATTTTTTGATGTGTCCATTAAATTAAAATTTATTTCAAATATACTTTTTTTGGTTATTAAAGTCTTAGTTAGTCTTAGGTAATTTCAAGTTTGATTGTACATACATGAAATATTGAACCTCAAGCAATTTCATACAGCCACTTGCTCGAAATCAAAGTAAAACCTTTAAATAGTAATCTTACTCATTCCTCCCAGCTTGATTTCACGCTCAAGCCTCATAATACGGTTAGCAGAGCTGCAGGCTCTTCGTGACCATAGGTTAGAAGGCGTGTAGCGGGCACACTACCTGTCTTCCTTTCGTTACGAGTTTAGCGTGGCAATACTTAGCCATTGTAAATACATAGGTATATAATGGGCACCAGTGGTAGCCGAAGGCTTTGATAACATTTAAAAATGTACAATAAGGGCAGGCGCGCACTATGCAGCCTGGCTGCGGCAGACAGGCTACGGCAGTCAATCGAACATACAATGTCGGAGACCGCGTTCTAGGCAGCCTGGTTGCGGCAGTTAGGCTAAGGCAGCCAATCGAACATACAATGTCGGAGACCGCGTTCTAGGCAGCCAGGCTGCAGCAGCTAGGCTAAGGCAGCCAATCGAACATACAATGTCGGAGACCGCGTTCTAGGCAGCCAGGCTGCAGCAGCTAGGCTAAGGCAGCCAATCGAACATACAATGTCGGAGACCGCGTTCTAGGCAGCCAGGTTGCGGCAGTTAGGCTAAGGCAGCCAATCGAACATACAATGTCGGAGACCGCGTTCTAGGCAGCCTGGCTGTGGCAGCTAGGCTAAGGCAGCCAATCGAACATATAATGTCGGAGACCGCGTTCTAGGCAGCCTGGCTGTGGCAGCTAGGCTAAGGCAGCCAATCCAACATATAATGTCGGAGACCGCGTTCTAGGCAGCCTGGCTGTGGCAGCTAGGCTAAGGCAGCCAATCCAACATATAATGTCGGAGACCGCGTTCTAGGCAGCCTGGCTGCGGCAGCTAGGCTAAGGCAGCCAATCCAACATATAATGTCGGAGACCGCGTTCTAGGCAGCCTGGTTGCGGCAGTTAGGCTAAGGCAGCCAATCGAACATACAATGTCGGAGACCGCGTTCTAGGCAGCCAGGCTGCAGCAGCTAGGCTAAGGCAGCCAATCGAACATACAATGTCGGAGACCGCGTTCTAGGCAGCCAGGTTGCGGCAGTTAGGCTAAGGCAGCCAATCGAACATACAATGTCGAAGACCGCGATCTAGGCAGCCTGGCTGTGGCAGCTAGGCTAAGGCAGCCAATCCAACATATAATGTCGGAGACCGCGTTCTAGGCAGCCTGGCTGTGGCAGCTAGGCTAAGGCAGCCAATCCAACATATAATGTCGGAGACCGCGTTCTAGGCAGCCTGGCTGCGGCAGCTAGGCTAAGGCAGCCAATCGAACATATAATGTCGGAGACCGCGTTCTAGGCAGCCTGGCTGCGGCAGCTAGGCTAAGGCAGCCAATCGAACATATAATGTCGGAGACCGCGTTCTAGGCAGCCTGACTGCGGCAGTTAGACTAAGGCAGCCAATCCAACATATAATGTCGGAGACCGCGTTCTAGGCAGCCTGACTGCGGCAGCTAGGCTAAGGCAGCCAATCCAACATATAATGTCGGAGACCGCGTTCTAGGCAGCCTGGCTGCGGCAGCTAGGCTAAGGCAGCCAATCCAACATATAATGTCGGAGACCGCGTTCTAGGCAGCCTGACTGCGGCAGCTAGGCTAAGGCAGCCAATCCAACATATAATGTCGGAGACCGCGTTCTAGGCAGCCTGGCTGCGGCAGCTAGGCTAAGGCAGCCAATCCAACATATAATGTCGGAGACCGCGTTCTAGGCAGCCTGGCTGCGGCAGCTAGGCTAAGGCAGCCAATCCAACATATAATGTCGGAGACCGCGTTCTAGGCAGCCTGGCTGTGGCAGCTAGGCTAAGGCAGCCAATCCAACATATAATGTCGGAGACCGCGTTCTAGGTAGCCTGGCTGTGGCAGCTAGGCTAAGGCAGCCAATCCAACATATAATGTCGGAGACCGCGTTCTAGGCAGCCTGGCTGTGGCAGCCAATCCAACATATAATGTCGGAGACCGCGTTCTAGGCAGCCTGGCTGTGGCAGCTAGGCTAAGGCAGCCAATCCAACATATAATGTCGGAGACCGCGTTCTAGGCAGCCTGGCTGTGGTAGCTAGGCTAAGGCAGCCAATCCAACATATAATGTCGGAGACCGCGTTCTAGGCAGCCTGGCTGTGGCAGCTAGGCTAAGGCAGCCAATCCAACATATAATGTCGGAGACCGCGTTCTAGGTAGCCTGGCTGTGGCAGCTAGGCTAAGGCAGCCAATCCAACATATAATGTCGGAGACCGCGTTCTAGGCAGCCTGGCTGTGGCAGCCAATCCAACATATAATGTCGGAGACCGCGTTCTAGGCAGCCTGGCTGTGGCAGCTAGGCTAAGGCAGCCAATCCAACATATAATGTCGGAGACCGCGTTCTAGGCAGCCTGGCGGTGGCAGCTAGGCTAAGGCAGCCAATCCAACATATAATGTCGGAGACCGCGTTCTAGGCAGCCTGGCTGCGGCAGCTAGGCTAAGGCAGCCAATCCAACATATAATGTCGGAGACCGCGTTCTAGGCAGCCTGGCGGTGGCAGCTAGGCTAAGGCAGCCAATCCAACATATAATGTCGGAGACCGCGTTCTAGGCAGCCTGGCTGTGGCAGCCAATCCAACATATAATGTCGGAGACCGCGTTCTAGGCAGCCTGGCTGCGGCAGCTAGGCTAAGGCAGCCAATCCAACATATAATGTCGGAGACCGCGTTCTAGGCAGCCTGGCGGTGGCAGCTAGGCTAAGGCAGCCAATCCAACATATAATGTCGGAGACCGCGTTCTAGGCAGCCTGGCTGTGGCAGCTAGGCTAAGGCAGCCAATCCAACATATAATGTCGGAGACCGCGTTCTAGGCAGCCTGGCTGTGGCAGCTAGGCTAAGGCAGCCAATCCAACATATAATGTCGGAGTCCGCGTTCTAGGCAGCCTGGCTGCGGCAGCTAGGCTAAGGCAGCCAATCCAACATATAATGTCGGAGACCGCGTTCTAGGCAGCCTGGCTGTGGCAGCTAGGCTAAGGCAGCCAATCCAACATATAATGTCGGAGACCGCGTTCTAGGCAGCCTGGCTGCGGCAGCTAGGCTAAGGCAGCCAATCCAACATATAATGTCGGAGACCGCGTTCTAGGCAGCCTGGCTGCGGCAGCTAGGCTAAGGCAGCCAATCCAACATATAATGTCGGAGACCGCGTTCTAGGCAGCCTGGCTGTGGCAGCTAGGCTAAGGCAGCCAATCCAACATATAATGTCGGAGACCGCGTTCTAGGCAGCCTGGCTGTGGCAGCTAGGCTAAGGCAGCCAATCCAACATATAATGTCGGAGACCGCGTTCTAGGCAGCCTGGCTGTGGCAGCTAGGCTAAGGCAGCCAATCCAACATATAATGTCGGAGACCGCGTTCTAGGCAGCCTGGCTGCGGCAGCTAGGCTAAGGCAGCCAATCCAACATATAATGTCGGAGACCGCGTTCTAGGCAGCCTGGCTGTGGCAGCTAGGCTAAGGCAGCCAATCCAACATATAATGTCGGAGACCGCGTTCTAGGCAGCCTGGCTGCGGCAGCTAGGCTAAGGCAGCCAATCCAACATATAATGTCGGAGACCGCGTTCTAGGCAGCCTGGCTGTGGCAGCTAGGCTAAGGCAGCCAATCCAACATATAATGTCGGAGACCGCGTTCTAGGCAGCCTGGCTGCGGCAGCTAGGCTAAGGCAGCCAATCCAACATATAATGTCGGAGACCGCGTTCTAGGCAGCCTGGCTGCGGCAGCTAGGCTAAGGCAGCCAATCCAACATATAATGTCGGAGACCGCGTTCTAGGCAGCCTGGCTGTGGCAGCTAGGCTAAGGCAGCCAATCCAACATATAATGTCGGAGACCGCGTTCTAGGCAGCCTGGCTGTGGCAGCTAGGCTAAGGCAGCCAATCCAACATATAATGTCGGAGACCGCGTTCTAGGCAGCCTGGCTGTGGCAGCTAGGCTAAGGCAGCCAATCCAACATATAATGTCGGAGACCGCGTTCTAGGCAGCCTGGCTGCGGCAGCTAGGCTAAGGCAGCCAATCCAACATATAATGTCGGAGACCGCGTTCTAGGCAGCCTGGCTGCGGCAGCTAGGCTAAGGCAGCCAATCCAACATATAATGTCGGAGACCGCGTTCTAGGCAGCCTGGCTGTGGCAGCTAGGCTAAGGCAGCCAATCCAACATATAATGTCGGAGACCGCGTTCTAGGCAGCCTGGCTGCGGCAGCTAGGCTAAGGCAGCCAATCCAACATATAATGTCGGAGACCGCGTTCTAGGCAGCCTGGCTGTGGCAGCTAGGCTAAGGCAGCCAATCCAACATATAATGTCGGAGACCGCGTTCTAGGCAGCCTGGCTGCGGCAGCTAGGCTAAGGCAGCCAATCCAACATATAATGTCGGAGACCGCGTTCTAGGCAGCCTGGCTGCGGCAGCTAGGCTAAGGCAGCCAATCCAACATATAATGTCGGAGACCGCGTTCTAGGCAGCCTGGCTGTGGCAGCTAGGCTAAGGCAGCCAATCCAACATATAATGTCGGAGACCGCGTTCTAGGCAGCCTGGCTGTGGCAGCTAGGCTAAGGCAGCCAATCCAACATATAATGTCGGAGACCGCGTTCTAGGCAGCCTGGCTGCGGCAGCTAGGCTAAGGCAGCCAATCCAACATATAATGTCGGAGACCGCGTTCTAGGCAGCCTGGCTGTGGCAGCTAGGCTAAGGCAGCCAATCCAACATATAATGTCGGAGACCGCGTTCTAGGCAGCCTGGCTGCGGCAGCTAGGCTAAGGCAGCCAATCCAACATATAATGTCGGAGACCGCGTTCTAGGCAGCCTGGCTGTGGCAGCTAGGCTAAGGCAGCCAATCCAACATATAATGTCGGAGACCGCGTTCTAGGCAGCCTGGCTGCGGCAGCTAGGCTAAGGCAGCCAATCCAACATATAATGTCGGAGACCGCGTTCTAGGCAGCCTGGCGGTGGCAGCTAGGCTAAGGCAGCCAATCCAACATATAATGTCGGAGACCGCGTTCTAGGCAGCCTGGCGGTGGCAGCTAGGCTAAGGCAGCCAATCCAACATATAATGTCGGAGACCGCGTTCTAGGCAGCCTGGCTGCGGCAGCTAGGCTAAGGCAGCCAATCCAACATATAATGTCGGAGACCGCGTTCTAGGCAGCCTGGCTGCGGCAGCTAGGCTAAGGCAGCCAATCCAACATATAATGTCGGAGACCGCGTTCTAGGCAGCCTGGCTGTGGCAGCTAGGCTAAGGCAGCCAATCCAACATATAATGTCGGAGACCGCGTTCTAGGCAGCCTGGCTGTGGCAGCTAGGCTAAGGCAGCCAATCCAACATATAATGTCGGAGACCGCGTTCTAGGCAGCCTGGCTGTGGCAGCTAGGCTAAGGCAGCCAATCCAACATATAATGTCGGAGACCGCGTTCTAGGCAGCCTGGCTGCGGCAGCTAGGCTAAGGCAGCCAATCCAACATATAATGTCGGAGACCGCGTTCTAGGCAGCCTGGCTGCGGCAGCTAGGCTAAGGCAGCCAATCCAACATATAATGTCGGAGACCGCGTTCTAGGCAGCCTGGCTGTGGCAGCCAATCCAACATATAATGTCGGAAACCGCGTTCTAGGCAGCCTGGCGGTGGCAGCTAGGCTAAGGCAGCCAATCCAACATATAATGTTGGTGACCGCGTTCTAGGCAGCCTGGCTGCGGCAGCTAGGCTAAGGCAGCCAATCCAACATATAATGTCGGAGACCGCGTTCTAGGCAGCCTGGCGGTGGCAGCTAGGCTAAGGCAGCCAATCCAACATATAATGTCGGAGACCGCGTTCTAGGCAGCCTGGCTGCGGCAGCTAGGCTAAGGCAGCCAATCCAACATATAATGTCGGAGACCGCGTTCTAGGCAGCCTGGCTGTGGCAGCTAGGCTAAGGCAGCCAATCCAACATATAATGTCGGAGACCGCGTTCTAGGCAGCCTGGCTGTGGCAGCTAGGCTAAGGCAGCCAATCCAACATATAATGTCGGAGACCGCGTTCTAGGCAGCCTGGCTGCGGCAGCTAGGCTAAGGCAGCCAATCCAACATATAATGTCGGAGACCGCGTTCTAGGCAGCCTGGCTGTGGCAGCTAGGCTAAGGCAGCCAATCCAACATATAATGTCGGAGACCGCGTTCTAGGCAGCCTGGCTGCGGCAGCTAGGCTAAGGCAGCCAATCCAACATATAATGTCGGAGACCGCGTTCTAGGCAGCCTGGCTGTGGCAGCTAGGCTAAGGCAGCCAATCCAACATATAATGTCGGAGACCGCGTTCTAGGCAGCCTGGCTGCGGCAGCTAGGCTAAGGCAGCCAATCCAACATATAATGTCGGAGACCGCGTTCTAGGCAGCCTGGCTGCGGCAGCTAGGCTAAGGCAGCCAATCCAACATATAATGTCGGAGACCGCGTTCTAGGCAGCCTGGCTGTGGCAGCTAGGCTAAGGCAGCCAATCCAACATATAATGTCGGAGACCGCGTTCTAGGCAGCCTGGCTGTGGCAGCTAGGCTAAGGCAGCCAATCCAACATATAATGTCGGAGACCGCGTTCTAGGCAGCCTGGCTGTGGCAGCTAGGCTAAGGCAGCCAATCCAACATATAATGTCGGAGACCGCGTTCTAGGCAGCCTGGCTGCGGCAGCTAGGCTAAGGCAGCCAATCCAACATATAATGTCGGAGACCGCGTTCTAGGCAGCCTGGCTGCGGCAGCTAGGCTAAGGCAGCCAATCCAACATATAATGTCGGAGACCGCGTTCTAGGCAGCCTGGCTGTGGCAGCTAGGCTAAGGCAGCCAATCCAACATATAATGTCGGAGACCGCGTTCTAGGCAGCCTGGCTGCGGCAGCTAGGCTAAGGCAGCCAATCCAACATATAATGTCGGAGACCGCGTTCTAGGCAGCCTGGCTGTGGCAGCTAGGCTAAGGCAGCCAATCCAACATATAATGTCGGAGACCGCGTTCTAGGCAGCCTGGCTGCGGCAGCTAGGCTAAGGCAGCCAATCCAACATATAATGTCGGAGACCGCGTTCTAGGCAGCCTGGCTGCGGCAGCTAGGCTAAGGCAGCCAATCCAACATATAATGTCGGAGACCGCGTTCTAGGCAGCCTGGCTGTGGCAGCTAGGCTAAGGCAGCCAATCCAACATATAATGTCGGAGACCGCGTTCTAGGCAGCCTGGCTGTGGCAGCTAGGCTAAGGCAGCCAATCCAACATATAATGTCGGAGACCGCGTTCTAGGCAGCCTGGCTGCGGCAGCTAGGCTAAGGCAGCCAATCCAACATATAATGTCGGAGACCGCGTTCTAGGCAGCCTGGCTGTGGCAGCTAGGCTAAGGCAGCCAATCCAACATATAATGTCGGAGACCGCGTTCTAGGCAGCCTGGCTGCGGCAGCTAGACTAAGGCAGCCAATCCAACATATAATGTCGGAGACCGCGTTCTAGGCAGCCTGGCTGTGGCAGCTAGGCTAAGGCAGCCAATCCAACATATAATGTCGGAGACCGCGTTCTAGGCAGCCTGGCTGCGGCAGCTAGGCTAAGGCAGCCAATCCAACATATAATGTCGGAGACCGCGTTCTAGGCAGCCTGGCGGTGGCAGCTAGGCTAAGGCAGCCAATCCAACATATAATGTCGGAGACCGCGTTCTAGGCAGCCTGGCTGCGGCAGCTAGGCTAAGGCAGCCAATCCAACATATAATGTCGGAGACCGCGTTCTAGGCAGCCTGGCTGTGGCAGCTAGGCTAAGGCAGCCAATCCAACATATAATGTCGGAGACCGCGTTCTAGGCAGCCTGGCTGTGGCAGCTAGGCTAAGGCAGCCAATCCAACATATAATGTCGGAGACCGCGTTCTAGGCAGCCTGGTTGTGGCAGCCAATCCAACATATAATGTTGGTGACCGCGTTCTAGGCAGCCTGGCTGTGGCAGCTAGGCTAAGGCAGCCAATCCAACATATAATGTCGGAGACCGCGTTCTAGGCAGCCTGGCTGTGGCAGCCAATCCAACATATAATGTTGGTGACCGCGTTCTAGGCAGCCTGGCTGTGGCAGCCAATCCAACATATAATGTTGGTGACCGCGTTCTAGGTAGCCTGGCTGTGGCAGCTAGGCTAAGGCAGCCAATCCAACATATAATGTCGGAGACCGCGTTCTAGGCAGCCTAGCGGTGGCAGCTAGGCTAAGGCAGCCAATCCAACATATAATGTCGGAGACCGCGTTCTAGGCAGCCTGGCTGTGGCAGCCAATCCAACATATAATGTTGGTGACCGCGTTCTAGGCAGCCTGGCTGTGGCAGCCAATCCAACATATAATGTTGGTGACCGCGTTCTAGGCAGCCTGGCTGTGGCAGCCAATCCAACATATAATGTTGGTGACCGCGTTCTAGGTAGCCTGGCTGCGGCAGCTAGGCTAAGGCAGCCAATCCAACATATAATGTCGGAGACCGCGTTCTAGGCAGCCTGGCTGTGGCAGCCAATCCAACATATAATGTTGGTGACCGCGTTCTAGGTAGCCTGGCTGCGGCAGCTAGGCTAAGGCAGCCAATCCAACATATAATGTTGGTGACCGCGTTCTAGGCAGCCTGGCTGTGGCAGCCAATCCAACATATAATGTTGGTGACCGCGTTCTAGGAAGCCTGGCTGTGGCAGCCAATCCAACATATAATGTTGGTGACCGCGTTCTAGGTAGCCTGGCTGTGGCAGCTAGGCTAAGGCAGCCAATCCAACATATAATGTTGGTGACCGCGTTCTAGGCAGCCTGGCTGTGGCAGCCAATCCAACATATAATGTTGGTGACCGCGTTCTAGGTAGCCTGGCTGTGGCAGCTAGGCTAAGGCAGCCAATCCAACATATAATGTTGGTGACCGCGTTCTAGGTAGCCTGGCTGTGGCAGCTAGGCTAAGGCAGCCAATCCAACATATAATGTCGGAGACCGCGTTCTAGGCAGCCTGGCTGCGGCAGCTAGGCTAAGGCAGCCAATCCAACATATAATGTCGGAGACCGCGTTCTAGGCAGCCTGGCGGTGGCAGCTAGGCTAAGGCAGCCAATCCAACATATAATGTCGGAGACCGCGTTCTAGGCAGCCTGGCTGTGGCAGCTAGGCTAAGGCAGCCAATCCAACATATAATGTCGGAGACCGCGTTCTAGGCAGCCTGGCTGTGGCAGCTAGGCTAAGGCAGCCAATCCAACATATAATGTCGGAGTCCGCGTTCTAGGCAGCCTGGCTGCGGCAGCTAGGCTAAGGCAGCCAATCCAACATATAATGTCGGAGACCGCGTTCTAGGCAGCCTGGCTGTGGCAGCTAGGCTAAGGCAGCCAATCCAACATATAATGTCGGAGACCGCGTTCTAGGCAGCCTGGCTGCGGCAGCTAGGCTAAGGCAGCCAATCCAACATATAATGTCGGAGACCGCGTTCTAGGCAGCCTGGCTGCGGCAGCTAGGCTAAGGCAGCCAATCCAACATATAATGTCGGAGACCGCGTTCTAGGCAGCCTGGCTGTGGCAGCTAGGCTAAGGCAGCCAATCCAACATATAATGTCGGAGACCGCGTTCTAGGCAGCCTGGCTGTGGCAGCTAGGCTAAGGCAGCCAATCCAACATATAATGTCGGAGACCGCGTTCTAGGCAGCCTGGCTGTGGCAGCTAGGCTAAGGCAGCCAATCCAACATATAATGTCGGAGACCGCGTTCTAGGCAGCCTGGCTGCGGCAGCTAGGCTAAGGCAGCCAATCCAACATATAATGTCGGAGACCGCGTTCTAGGCAGCCTGGCTGTGGCAGCTAGGCTAAGGCAGCCAATCCAACATATAATGTCGGAGACCGCGTTCTAGGCAGCCTGGCTGCGGCAGCTAGGCTAAGGCAGCCAATCCAACATATAATGTCGGAGACCGCGTTCTAGGCAGCCTGGCTGCGGCAGCTAGGCTAAGGCAGCCAATCCAACATATAATGTCGGAGACCGCGTTCTAGGCAGCCTGGCTGTGGCAGCTAGGCTAAGGCAGCCAATCCAACATATAATGTCGGAGACCGCGTTCTAGGCAGCCTGGCTGTGGCAGCTAGGCTAAGGCAGCCAATCCAACATATAATGTCGGAGACCGCGTTCTAGGCAGCCTGGCTGTGGCAGCTAGGCTAAGGCAGCCAATCCAACATATAATGTCGGAGACCGCGTTCTAGGCAGCCTGGCTGCGGCAGCTAGGCTAAGGCAGCCAATCCAACATATAATGTCGGAGACCGCGTTCTAGGCAGCCTGGCTGCGGCAGCTAGGCTAAGGCAGCCAATCCAACATATAATGTCGGAGACCGCGTTCTAGGCAGCCTGGCTGTGGCAGCCAATCCAACATATAATGTCGGAAACCGCGTTCTAGGCAGCCTGGCGGTGGCAGCTAGGCTAAGGCAGCCAATCCAACATATAATGTTGGTGACCGCGTTCTAGGCAGCCTGGCTGCGGCAGCTAGGCTAAGGCAGCCAATCCAACATATAATGTCGGAGACCGCGTTCTAGGCAGCCTGGCGGTGGCAGCTAGGCTAAGGCAGCCAATCCAACATATAATGTCGGAGACCGCGTTCTAGGCAGCCTGGCTGCGGCAGCTAGGCTAAGGCAGCCAATCCAACATATAATGTCGGAGACCGCGTTCTAGGCAGCCTGGCGGTGGCAGCTAGGCTAAGGCAGCCAATCCAACATATGATGTCGGAGACCGCGTTCTAGGCAGCCTGGCTGCGGCAGCTAGGCTAAGGCAGCCAATCCAACATATAATGTCGGAGACCGCGTTCTAGGCAGCCTGGCGGTGGCAGCTAGGCTAAGGCAGCCAATCCAACATATAATGTCGGAGACCGCGTTCTAGGCAGCCTGGCTGCGGCAGCTAGGCTAAGGCAGCCAATCCAACATATAATGTCGGAGACCGCGTTCTAGGCAGCCTGGCGGTGGCAGCTAGGCTAAGGCAGCCAATCCAACATATAATGTTGGTGACCGCGTTCTAGGCAGCCTGGCTGCGGCAGCTAGGCTAAGGCAGCCAATCCAACATATAATGTCGGAGACCGCGTTCTAGGCAGCCTGGCGGTGGCAGCTAGGCTAAGGCAGCCAATCCAACATATAATGTCGGAGACCGCGTTCTAGGCAGCCTGGCTGCGGCAGCTAGGCTAAGGCAGCCAATCCAACATATAATGTCGGAGACCGCGTTCTAGGCAGCCTGGCGGTGGCAGCTAGGCTAAGGCAGCCAATCCAACATATAATGTCGGAGACCGCGTTCTAGGCAGCCTGGCTGCGGCAGCTAGGCTAAGGCAGCCAATCCAACATATAATGTCGGAGACCGCGTTCTAGGCAGCCTGGCGGTGGCAGCTAGGCTAAGGCAGCCAATCCAACATATAATGTCGGAGACCGCGTTCTAGGCAGCCTGGCTGCGGCAGCTAGGCTAAGGCAGCCAATCCAACATATAATGTCGGAGACCGCGTTCTAGGCAGCCTGGCTGTGGCAGCTAGGCTAAGGCAGCCAATCCAACATATAATGTCGGAGACCGCGTTCTAGGCAGCCTGGCTGTGGCAGCTAGGCTAAGGCAGCCAATCCAACATATAATGTCGGAGACCGCGTTCTAGGCAGCCTGGCTGTGGCAGCTAGGCTAAGGCAGCCAATCCAACATATAATGTCGGAGACCGCGTTCTAGGCAGCCTGGCTGTGGCAGCTAGGCTAAGGCAGCCAATCCAACATATAATGTCGGAGACCGCGTTCTAGGCAGCCTGGCTGTGGCAGCTAGGCTAAGGCAGCCAATCCAACATATAATGTCGGAGACCGCGTTCTAGGCAGCCTGGCTGTGGCAGCTAGGCTAAGGCAGCCAATCCAACATATAATGTCGGAGACCGCGTTCTAGGCAGCCTGGCTGTGGCAGCTAGGCTAAGGCAGCCAATCCAACATATAATGTCGGAGACCGCGTTCTAGGCAGCCTGGCTGTGGCAGCTAGGCTAAGGCAGCCAATCCAACATATAATGTCGGAGACCGCGTTCTAGGCAGCCTGGCTGTGGCAGCTAGGCTAAGGCAGCCAATCCAACATATAATGTCGGAGACCGCGTTCTAGGCAGCCTGGCTGTGGCAGCCAATCCAACATATAATGTTGGTGACCGCGTTCTAGGCAGCCTGGCTGTGGCAGCTAGGCTAAGGCAGCCAATCCAACATATAATGTCGGAGACCGCGTTCTAGGCAGCCTGGCTGTGGCAGCCAATCCAACATATAATGTTGGTGACCGCGTTCTAGGCAGCCTGGCTGTGGCAGCCAATCCAACATATAATGTTGGTGACCGCGTTCTAGGTAGCCTGGCTGTGGCAGCTAGGCTAAGGCAGCCAATCCAACATATAATGTCGGAGACCGCGTTCTAGGCAGCCTGGCGGTGGCAGCTAGGCTAAGGCAGCCAATCCAACATATAATGTCGGAGACCGCGTTCTAGGCAGCCTGGCTGTGGCAGCCAATCCAACATATAATGTTGGTGACCGCGTTCTAGGCAGCCTGGCTGTGGCAGCCAATCCAACATATAATGTTGGTGACCGCGTTCTAGGCAGCCTGGCTGCGGCAGCTAGGCTAAGGCAGCCAATCCAACATATAATGTCGGAGACCGCGTTCTAGGCAGCCTGGCTGTGGCAGCCAATCCAACATATAATGTTGGTGACCGCGTTCTAGGTAGCCTGGCTGCGGCAGCTAGGCTAAGGCAGCCAATCCAACATATAATGTTGGTGACCGCGTTCTAGGCAGCCTGGCTGTGGCAGCCAATCCAACATATAATGTTGGTGACCGCGTTCTAGGCAGCCTGGCTGTGGCAGCCAATCCAACATATAATGTTGGTGACCGCGTTCTAGGTAGCCTGGCTGTGGCAGCTAGGCTAAGGCAGCCAATCCAACATATAATGTTGGTGACCGCGTTCTAGGCAGCCTGGCTGTGGCAGCCAATCCAACATATAATGTTGGTGACCGCGTTCTAGGTAGCCTGGCTGTGGCAGCTAGGCTAAGGCAGCCAATCCAACATATAATGTTGGTGACCGCGTTCTAGGTAGCCTGGCTGTGGCAGCTAGGCTAAGGCAGCC
The DNA here is from genome assembly GCA_947568875.1 of Fissipunctia ypsillon. Taxonomy (NCBI): domain Eukaryota; kingdom Metazoa; phylum Arthropoda; class Insecta; order Lepidoptera; family Noctuidae; genus Fissipunctia; species Fissipunctia ypsillon. The sequence continues at coordinate 14,096,254 of OX387660.1, read as the reverse complement.
AATCCAACATATAATGTTGGTGACCGCGTTCTAGGTAGCCTGGCTGTGGCAGCTAGGCTAAGGCAGCCAATCCAACATATAATGTTGGTGACCGCGTTCTAGGCAGCCTGGCTGTGGCAGCCAATCCAACATATAATGTTGGTGACCGCGTTCTAGGCAGCCTGGCTGTGGCAGCCAATCCAACATATAATGTTGGTGACCGCGTTCTAGGTAGCCTGGCTGTGGCAGCTAGGCTAAGGCAGCCAATCCAACATATAATGTTGGTGACCGCGTTCTAGGCAGCCTGGCTGTGGCAGCTAATCCAACATATAATGTTGGAGACCGCGTTCTAGGCAGCCTGGCTGTGGCAGCCAATCCAACATATAATGTTGGAGACCGCGTTCTAGGCAGCCTGGCTGTGGCAGCCAATCCAACATATAATGTTGGAGACCGCGTTCTAGGTAGCCTGGCTGTGGCAGCTAGGCTAAGGCGGTCTCCGCGCACTAGGCAGCCAAGAATCTTCGCAACATTCCGGCTGATGCAGCCTGGCTGTTGCTGTTTGGCTGCCTAGTGCGCGGGAGCACTAATAGGTCATTTCGGCCAGAATGGATCATAAATCAGAATTGATTAACCGACAGTTATTATTAAAACTGAAAAGGTTTGGTTTAAAATCAAAGGTCACGGTCATCTAAATGATTGTTGAACTGTACAAGTTGGTCTAATGTCCATAGTGCATGGAGTATTTAGTTGGAATGGTCATCTGAAGAATTGATCACCGAAAAATTATTTCGCTACTACTGCACTTTTGTCCTACAAGGCGAAATAAGGGGCAGCAGCCCTACTATCGGTTACTTATGTCATATAACTAATCCTTCGTCAACAAAATTCTTCATGTTTCTAACTTAATAAAAGTTCATAGGGTTGCCATTATTCAGCAGACGTTTTCTATTTATTACGAAGTGATGTATCGTCCATATTTCGATAAAATATGAAAGTTAGGATCCAGATTGTATCTAGAGTTGTGCCTATCAATCTTCAGATGTCATACCTCAAGAATGCTCTAAATTAAATTAGAAAGGCGGTCGTATCTAATTTGCGTCAGTTTGGTTATTAATACGCGTAGGCTAATTGTCGGTGGCCGGTCATCTCTATTATGTTGACTAACAAGGATGCGTGGAGACTAGATGTGATGGTGGTTCTATGGGATAGGTACCTGCAAACCTTTACAGTGGAAATTGAGACTAGACTTTTAAGGAGGACGCGCTAAGGTAGCCCGCGAAATAAAAAGAAACACGTTTTTGGCAATTTGCAGTTCAGTGTCAGGTTGTATGTTGATAAAAATTCATGTGTTGAATCATTAAGTTCCTTTCAAAATGGTTGAGCTGAATGGTGCTGATCCATGCGTCATGTTCGTGAATGGGCGCCGTCAGTAGGGACTGGTCATCTCTTAGCTGCCACGGCTTATTTTAATTTTTGAATCGTTTTTGGTTTTTATCTTTTTATTGCGGACGCTTTTAACGTGCACGTCTTTTTATATTGTTCTCACATACTTAATGTCAACATGAATGATGTAACCAATATTTTGTAACAATATTTTGATTTCAAAGAGTGTCTGTGGAGTTTCTTGCCCGTCCTTCTTCATAGAGATCTACGCTTTGGAATGGGCAACTAGCTTCAAGTTTCTGACTAACTGACCGACTCTTTGACAGTTCAAAAGTGCCTGTAATTGGTATATTTGAAATAAATGCTTTGAATTTGAGTTTGAATATAATTCGCGACCGTAACAAATATTGCTTTACAGAATTGGTCTCAAATGTCATAATTACATGAAATATTCATTAAATAGGGTAATATGAACTTAGAGAGTTGTATTTATAATTTTTATGATTATAATTCTATTAATAAATATTTGATACGACTTCGAATCATATTTAGATTAACATACAACCTGATACTGACTTGCAAATTCCAAAAAAACATAGGAAAATTCGAATTTCGCGGGCTACCCTGACGCTTTGGCCTTAAGCTGTTAAACTTACAGAATACCAACATAAAATAGAGAGAAAAATAAAATAAAAATTAATGTTACAAATACTTTAATGTGTATTTGGTCTTACTATGCATTTTAAATATACACTTACATAACATAACATCACACCTTGTTTCCCCGAAGGGTTAGGCAGAGGTGTACCTATAATAACACCCACATTTCGCCAGTTATGTTTAAGTCCCATGTAATAGGGGGCGAGCCTATTGCCATCTACCGGGCACAAATCGAGACTCCGGGCTGCTACTGAGAAATTCCAGATAGAAAAACTCAATAAACACTGCCCGACCTGGGAATCGAACCCAGTACTTCATGCTCAGCAGTAGCGCTTGCGACCACTAGACCAACGAGGCAGTCCTATACATTTCGCTAGCTAATAAAATAATGGGATGACAATGTTAACCCTGTCTTGATTATCCACACTGTTAGTCAAACTTTATGGAATACGATTCAAAGTTATTAGTAACTGTTAGGTTTATAGTTCTTACACCAGAACTGTTGCTACTGTGCTAATAAATGATATTTTCACACTTCATTATATCATTTCATTTTATGGTTATCTATCATGAATCTCATCTAGCTAACTATATACCTCACCTATGTTAGCCCACACATTCTGTTGATAAATACCACGGCAGATTCGCTTAGAGGTAATAAATTTCACAAGATTACCGCCATAATGATTAATATACGCTTCGGTACAAAAATGAAGAGCCGCAGCCGATCGATCAACGTGGGTGTTTAATATGAGCGTATGGTCATTTATCTTTATCGATTAGTGCTATACGGTACCGGTACTCAGTACTGTCATAGAATGAAAATATATAGAAGCGAACGCATTATAAAATGCCTACTTTTTTGGGGGCGTAAGACAGTAACGTTCATTCCAGTCAGGATTGTCTTGTCCTTTGCGGTTCACGCGTTCTTTATAGCAGTGTTGGCATTAATCAATTAATTTTTTAATCAATTAATTAATTTGATTAATTTTAATCAGATTAAATTAATCATGATTAGAATAATCATGATTAAAAAAATAATCTTAATCATGATTATTGACGTTAATCATTAATCATTAATCATTAATTGATTAACTACCTTATGACTGATTTAAAAATGTTTATACACTTCTTTTGATCAGCTACAGTTAGACATACTAGCCACTTTTTTTAAAATCTGGGGTAACACAGAGCTGCAACGGCTGCATATTTACTAGTTTCACTCGAAAGAGTGTAAAACTCTTCAAATCTTTTCTCTACGCTTTGTAGATATTTTTCAGCAAGTGGTTCACAGAATTTTAGATTTGGAGTAGTCGTGATCTTCTGTAATTTTTTTTTTCGTAATTTCTTACAATTCATTCGTAGGACATAGTGTAAATAAGTCAGTATGTTTTTTTGGGTTTCGTATGTTCGAATGAATAACGGAACCCTTATTTAGGAACGAAGTTCTGTAACGCGGCTTGCGGTAGGAGTTAACTGGTAGAAATCGTCACGACTCGACTTTCAAAGTGTAAATTTGGTCAAAAAGAAAATCCAAGATGGCGGCCGTGAAAATTTCCAAATTTTCCTTCGTGTTTGTCGTTTTCAAGATTTTCGAGGGTGCTAAAACCGATAGTAAAGTCAAAATGAAAATCCAAGATGGCGGCCGCGAAAATTTTCAAATTTTCCTTCATAGGTGTCGTTTTCAAGGTTTTCGAGGGTGCTAAAGCCGATAGTCAAGTCAAAATGAAAATCCAAGATGGCGGCCGTGAAAATTTTCAAATTTTCCTTCATGGGTGTCGTTTTCAAGGTTTTCGAGGGTGCTGAAACCGATAGTAAAGTCAAAATGAAAATCCAAGATGGCGGCCGAGAAAATTTTCAAATTTTCCTTCATGGGTGTCGTTTTCAAGGTTTTCGAGGGTGCTAAAGCCGATAGTAAAGTCAAAATGAAAATTCAAGATGGCGGCCGTGAAAATTTTCAAATTTTCCTTCATAGGTGTCGTTTTCAAGGTTTTCGAGGGTGCTAAAGCCGATAGTAAAGTCAAAATGAAAATCCAAGATGGCGGCCGTGAAAATTTTCAAATTTTCCTTCATGGGTGTCGTTTTCAAGGTTTTCGAGGGTGCTGAAACCGATAGAAAAGTCAAAATTAAAAAATCCAAGATGGCGGCTGTGAACATTTTCAAATTTTTCATCATGGGTGTCGTTTTCATGGTTTTAGAGGGTGCTAAAGCCGATAGTAAAGTCAAAATGAAAATCCAAGATGGCGGCTGTGAAAATTTTCAAATTTTTCCTCATGGGTGTCGTTTTCATGGTTTTCGCGGGTGCTGAAACCGATAGTAAAGTCAAAATGAAAATCCAAGATGGCGGCTGTGAAAATTTTCAAGTTTTTCATCATGGGTGTCGTTTTCATGGTTTTCGCGGGTGCTAAAGCCGATAGTATAGTCAAAATGAAAATTCAAGATGGCGGCTGTGAAAACCATGAAAACGACACCCATGATGAAAAACTTGAAAATTTTCACAGCCGCCATCTTGCATTTTCATTTTGACTTCACTATCGGCTTAAGCACCCTCGAAAACCTTGAAAAGGACACCCATGAAGGAAAATTTGAAAATTTTCACGGCCGCCATCTTGGATTTTCATTTTGACTTTACTATCGGCTTTAGCACCCTCGAAAACCTTGAAAACGACACCCATGAAGGAAAATTTAAAAATTTTCACGGCCGCCATCTTGGATTTTCATTTTGACTTTACTATCGGCTTTAGCACCCGCGAAAACCATGAAAACGACACCCATGATGAAAAACTTGCAAAATTTTAAAGCCGCCATCTTGGATTTTCATTTTGACTTTACTATCGGTTTCAGCACCCTCGAAAACCTTGAAAACGACACCCATGATGAAAAACTTGAAAATTTTCACAGCCGCCATCTTGAATTTTCATTTTGACTACTATTGGTTTTAGCACCCTCGAAAACCTTGAAAAGGACACCCATGAAGGAAAATTTGAAAATTTTCACGGCCGCCATCTTGTATTTTCATTTTGACTTTCCTATCGGCTTTAGCACCCGCGAAAACCATGAAAACGACACCAATGATGAAAAACATGAAAATTTTCACAGCCGCCATCTTGGATTTTCATTTTGACTTTACTATCGGTTTCAGCACCCTCGAAAACCTTGAAAACGACACCCATGATGAAAAACTTGAAAATTTTCACAGCCGCCATCTTGAATTTTCATTTTGACTTTACTATCGGTTTCAGCACCCTCGAAAACCACGAAAACGACACCCATGATGTAAAATTTGAAAATGTTCACAGCCGCCATCTTGGATTTTCATTTTGACTTTACTATCGGTTTCAGCACCCTCGAAAACCTTGAAAAGGACACCCATGAAGGAAAATTTGAAAATTTTCACGGCCGCCATCTTGTATTTTCATTTTGACTTTCCTATCGGCTTTAGCACCCGCGAAAACCATGAAAACCACACCCATGATGAAAAACTTGCAAAATTTTCACAGCCGCCATCTTGGATTTTCATTTTGACTTTACTCTCGGTTTCAGCACCCTCGAAAACCTTGAAAACGACACCCATGATGAAAAACTTGAAAATTTTCACAGCCGCCATCTTGAATTTTCATTTTGACTTCACTATTGGTTTTAGCACCCTCGAAAACCTTGAAAAGGACACCCATGAAGGAAAATTTGAAAATTTTCACGACCGCCATCTTGGATTTTCATTTTGACTTTACTATCGGTTTCAGCACCCTCGAAAACCTTGAAAACGACACCCATGATGAAAAACTTGAAAATTTTCACAGCCGCCATCTTGAATTTTCATTTTGACTACTATTGGTTTTAGCACCCTCGAAAACCTTGAAAAGGACACCCATGAAGGAAAATTTGAAAATTTTCACGGCCGCCATCTTGTATTTTCATTTTGACTTTCCTATCGGCTTTAGCACCCGCGAAAACCATGAAAACGACACCAATGATGAAAAACATGAAAATTTTCACAGCCGCCATCTTGGATTTTCATTTTGACTTTACTATCGGTTTCAGCACCCTCGAAAACCTTGAAAACGACACCCATGATGAAAAACTTGAAAATTTTCACAGCCGCCATCTTGAATTTTCATTTTGACTTTACTATCGGTTTCAGCACCCTCGAAAACCACGAAAACGACACCCATGATGTAAAATTTGAAAATGTTCACAGCCGCCATCTTGGATTTTCATTTTGACTTTACTATCGGTTTCAGCACCCTCGAAAACCTTGAAAAGGACACCCATGAAGGAAAATTTGAAAATTTTCACGGCCGCCATCTTGTATTTTCATTTTGACTTTCCTATCGGCTTTAGCACCCGCGAAAACCATGAAAACCACACCCATGATGAAAAACTTGCAAAATTTTCACAGCCGCCATCTTGGATTTTCATTTTGACTTTACTCTCGGTTTCAGCACCCTCGAAAACCTTGAAAACGACACCCATGATGAAAAACTTGAAAATTTTCACAGCCGCCATCTTGAATTTTCATTTTGACTTCACTATTGGTTTTAGCACCCTCGAAAACCTTGAAAAGGACACCCATGAAGGAAAATTTGAAAATTTTCACGACCGCCATCTTGTATTTTCATTTTGACTTTCCTATCGGCTTTAGCACCCGCGAAAACCATGAAAATGACACCAATGATGAAAAACATGAAAATTTTCACAGCCGCCATCTTGGATTTTCATTTTGACTTTACTATCGGTTTCAGCACCCTCGAAAACCTTGAAAACGACACCCATGATGAAAAACTTGAAAATTTTCACAGCTGCCATCTTGAATTTTCATTTTGACTTTACTATCGGTTTCAGCATCCTCGAAAACCTTGAAAACGACACCCATGATGAAAAACTTGAAAATTTTCACAGCCGCCATCTTGAATTTTCATTTTGACTTTACTATCGGTTTCAGCACCCTCGAAAACCTTGAAAACGACACCCATGATAAAAAACTTGAAAATTTTCACGGCCGCCATCTTGGATTTTCATTTTGACTTTACTATCGGCTTTAGCACCCTCGAAAACCTTGAAAACGACACCCATGAAGGAAAATTTGAAAATTTTCACGGCCGCCATCTTGGATTTTCATTTCGACTTAACTATCGGTTTCAGCACCCTCGAAAACCTTGAAAACGACACCCATGAAAGATAATTTGAAATTTTTCTCTCTTGATAGAGAGAGAGAGAGAGAGAGAGAGAGAGTGAAAGTGTGAATTTCAAAGAAGAAAGTAGGAACGCGCATTTTCATTAGTGACGATTTCTGCCAAGCCGCGTCAAAGAACTTCGTTCCAATGAGTTGACCTACTGCCTACACGACACGCTTACCTATACTGTGACACATTTTGGGTTCATGCAAGTTCACGCTGGCGAGGTAAGCGCACGGCTCGCTCCGTGGGTAGGTTGGTAGCGTTAAATACCTACTTCGCAGGGTCTACCTCGCCTTAAAATCGGTAGAAAAATCGGGAGAACAATTAAATAAATAAATGAGTAGTTAATAGTTAATCAAATAATCAAATTAACGATTAAAATTAATGATTAAAAATCATAATCAAAAAATTTGATTACGATTAATTAATCATAATCAAATTTTTTGATTATGATTTTTAATCATTAATTTTTAATCGTTAATCAGATTAACTTTGGGCCTACACTGCTTTATAGGCACAGACCTGATCCGTCTGACCACATACAAATCCGTAGCGCATAATCTTGAGAACTACGACGGGCTTAGTGACTGCTACTCTCTGAAGCTTATTTCGTGTATGTGAACTAATCCGATCAGACTGTTTCGTCTGTTCAAATTCATCTCTTTGTGTAAGTAGTCTCGGAGCTCGATCGCGACAACATTGACACCCCAGCGGTGGAACTCGGGGCTGAAAATATTAAATTTGCTCTAACCATACTCAAGTTGCGAGTGTCCATCTGAGAAGAGTCAGCTCCCACATCCCGTATATGACGTTTCCATTGCAGCATGCGATATTATGTGTATCAGCCAGCCGGGGTTGCGAGATGTTCGAAAGAGTTACCATGGCCCTGGCACAGGCAACTGAAGGAACTCGGGTGGGTTTTAGTCAGTAAAAGTCTGACACGCCCTCCCGCTCCGCCCAGAGCGGGAGAAGTCATTTGGTGATTTCCCATCTACAAAAAAAAAAAATGTGTATCAGAGGTGTCAAATGAAACAGAAACGCGACCATATTTTGACGCGGTAGGCTGAATCGAACGATTTAAATCGGTGGGATCGTCGGTTTTATTCACACCTTTTCGAATATAATCGGCAAATCTGTCGACATTTATGGGTAAAAGATCCGTGCTTTCACCGCTGGTTAATGTCTTGGGCGAGTACCCGCGTTTCGCATCTACACGGTTTTCTTATTCTATGGTACCGATAATGATTGCAGGGTAATTCTCAACTAGATGGCGCGGAGGTAAAATTATAGGGAGGTGTGTGTCTTTGTTGTAATGGAATTAGAGGGAATGAGATATGTATTTAATGTACGATGGCGGGTAATCAAATGGATAAGGGACGGAGTTAATTTAGCGTTGTACTGGTCTAAGGATTGGTGAAGGCATTTATGAGTCACTGAAGGTTAAAAGGGTTTTAGTGTGCATTGCTAATTTATGTTTCATTTTATCTTACTGCTGCTAAAAACATGAAATGCTCAACGAGTTACAGACTAGCTCGGGGTTGGATGTCTTTGCTTATAAAAGAAAGACAAATGCCAGGTAAAAAGGATGTGATAGGATACTTTTCATCAAGTTTTAATTTAATGACCTAGTATCGAAACCATAAGCCAATATGTCACAATGTTATATAAAAAATAGTAACGAAGTTATAACTGTACATTGAATATTTTTGAAAAAAGGAATTACTACGATGTGTGGAAACGAGTCTGATGCCAAAAAAATATCGTTTTTAGAATTTTCGTCCGTTTGTTTGTTTATCTAGATGTATGTTCCGGATTCGCGCAAAAACGGTGGAACGGATTTGGATGAAATTTGACACACAAATAGTTTATAACCTGGATTAACACATAAGGTACTTTTAAACTCCAGTAGTACGTTTTCGTGGGATATTTTTCGACATCCACGCGGGCAGAAGCCAGTAATAAATAAAATGAAAAGGATTTACCGATTGCGTTATAGAACGACCATATCCATAAGCTTTATAATCTTTGTAGCTTTTACAGTTTTGATTGATAATATGACAGATGTTTAAATCACCTGTACTAAGGTGAAGGGTCTCAGCTTCGACCTCAATTTGATAAATCTCACTCCGTCTCGACTTACCACTAATTACTGAAAAGTCAAGTAATCTTTAATTATTGCAACACTGAATAATGATCGGCATTAAAATGTTGCCACATTTTGCACTTAATAATGTTGAAAACTGTATTTATTTAATTTTATGTCTGTTTGTACAGACATCATAATTAAAAGATTTTATGGTTGAATTAAAGATTGATAAAGTTGATCAGTTATGTTGTACACGTATCATTGTGATCTTGTTTTTAAAGATGTTGGTAGAGCTTGGCAATCAATCAAAGAGTGTGATCAATTAGAGTTCCATCATTGACATCAATACTTCCCTATTTGAATCGGATTTTGTTCACAATTGCATAAGTTTTTTTTTTTTTTGTGTGGAACCCTAATTATTTTTCTAAAATAAAAGAACTCTAAGTTACTCCTTATAACATTAGCTATCTGCTTGTGAATGTCCTGTCAAAATCAGTCCAGCCGTTTCGAATTTCATGGGCTTTCATTATTTGGCGTGGAACTCTAATTATTTTTCGAAAATAAAAGAACCTTAGTTTACTTGCTATAAAATCAGCTATCTGCAAGTGAAAGTCCCGTCAAAATCGGTCCAACCTTTTCGGAGATTAGCCGGAACAAACAGACAGACAAATAGACAAAAATTTTAATAATTGCTTTTTCGTTATAAGTATCGTTATATACGAGTACTTTCATATGCATTAAGCAAAAAGCTGTTATTGTGACATTACAAACAGACACTTCAATTTTATTTATTTGTATAGATGGAAATCAGAATGTCAGCTTTTTAAAATATGAACAACTAGAATTTGAATCGGCTTTTATGCCAGGCGCACTGTTTCTTTGCGATGCTCTAGGGAGCTCTGCTCTAGGGGTTAAGCCTATCTAACTTCAACCTATATAAAACTAGTTGTTTCTCATTACTGCCAGAATGCTACTAATGTGAATATTTGTTCGAACTTATCATTTCGATGTTAGTCTGGTTTCTTGCAGTTTGGTTTTTAGACCATCCATTTAGCACGGATGCGAGAGAACATTAAGCTGTCTGTCAATTTACGCTGCTCATACGCATAATCAGCAGTAGTAGCTGAGAGTAGTGAAGGCTCAGTGGTAACGACCCTAGATTTACAAGTTGTAGGTCGTGGGTTCGATATCAGGCAGGCGCTTTACTTTGTGTAAATAATTTCTTCTCCACTGCTCTCAAAAACGGTGAAGGAAAACATCGTGACAAAACCGGCATGGAACCAAAAATCGAAGTAATGTGACATCGACCAACCGGGCCCACGTGGTAGATTACAGCCACTCCCTTTCGAAGAAAGGGGCCTGTGTCCCCGCAGTGGGAACTTTAGGCTGATTATGCTATACGCATAAAGCTCTAAAAGCTTTGCAAGTCATTTTAGTGAGTTTAATTTATTTGAAGTATGTTCATGTCTATTTCATTTACATCTAAACGTTTCAATTGACTAGATTTTCAACAATATAACCACTAGCTTTTAACAACAGCTAATTTAACAAACAGGAGGCCATACAAAGACACCATCAAAACATTCAATCAACTTTGACAGTTGCGACACTGTTGCATTCAAAACTGAACTGAAAAGGATTACTCGGCTTTAAATTTAAATTCTAAATAATAACTAAGTCTGCTAGACGTACGCACGCAACTTGCGCACGCGCGGGCGGCAGCGTGCCCAATCCGCTCTAATTTCACAAGATTATCACCACAGAGTGTTCGAGCAGTAGGTCAACTCGGATATTGATGGAGTACACCTGCGTTAGTTGTGGTTAGACTGTGTTTATTGTCTCATTAGGTTGTGGCATGAATTCGGTGGACTTATTTGGACTGGTGTTGTTTAATTTGAAATTATTGTTCTGAACTATACGACACAGTCATTTTTGATTTTTGGAATACTTTCATGATGAGAGTGTTTTGTGATTTCTAGCTAGAACAAGTGATGTAGTTTTTTTTTTTTTTTTTAAAAGAAAACGTTGCCCCACACTAGGAATTTCTCCTGTCGTGGGTGCGTTTACAAACATAGAAACTCACAAACACAAACGCCCAGACCCGAAACAACTACTTGTAGATCATACAAATATTTGCTCCGTGCGGGAATCGAACCCGCGACACATAGTGCAGCAGTCCAATCGCTCAGCCACTGCGCTAACCATGCCATCAAAGTTTACTTATTCATGCCGAGACCAAATGAGGCTCAAATAATTATCTAAGAGCTTAGCTGAAGTGTTAATGTATGGCTAGCCTTTTTTGATTACTGATGATATTACGGTTGAAACACCCATAAATTAATCACTATTGTGTTTTGCACATTGTGCACAGTGCTTGAGCGTTATCCTGGGTCGGAACTAAATGAAATGTTATTTGATGCAATGTATGTGTGTGTGTGTATGTATGTGTAATTTAATTTTATAATAATGATTGGACATACCTACTCAAGTTTATAATTATTGTGAATTGACTAGTGTGATTTAATAAAAATCGTGTAATTGAGTCCGTGTTACTTGAAAAATAAATGACGATGAAACAGGCGATAGATTCAAGCATGATCAGATCTCCCCTTTACCTTTTCAGGGGCAAATATATCATTACCGAAAATTATGAATTTAGGCTGATTTCTATTGAGGTTATCACTCCCCAAATCCACATCTCCCCTCATAACACCCCCTAATACCGTCCCTTATCACAAACACTGCGTGAAGCAAAATTTCTGCGTTATCACCGTCTACATGGCCGCCTGGTTGTAGACGTCGGTCGTCGCGCACTATATCACAGCGGATATTTACCGCCGGCCACCGCCCGCCGGTGACAGCCTTATCTGTTATCAGTATATGGATAGATACCTTATTGGATGCTTGCCGTATCTATAGTTTAGGCTCTGGCCTTGAGATTTGGAATGGTGGAGTTTTGAGTGATTTTTTTACAAGTTGATAGTTTGTTGAACAAAAGACATCAACGCACTGCCAGTCATTATTTTTGGGATGTGTATCTATTTATTTTTCACACTAAACAAAAATATAGCTTCTATCATGCATTGTTTTCTGATTTAGTTTCAAGAGGATTATGTTTACTTTTTGACGAGTGCTATTAATTTGTAATAGTGGCCTTCTTGTCAATTATTGCTATGAAAAAAAAAAAAATCTGCATCTGCACGTTTATTTTTTTTTTACAATTTCTGTTAAAAGATGATCAACGTCTCCAACTTGTTAACTTTTCGTATCAGTAATTCCGTAAATGTACCAACATTTAGTAGAGGAGTTTACGTCCTCACGTTTGAAAGTTAGATGGAATTCCGCTCTGGCTAATTAGCGCTGACAACCATCGCGAGAATGTATGATTTAGATTCGCTCTTGCAGACTCTGTTGCACATACCTGCAGGCTAAATTAGTGTTACTGGTTTAATTCTTTAATTAAGTCGTGTTATAAATGTAACAGTTTTATTACGTGTGGTAGATAAAATAAAATAATTAATTGGAATGATTTTTATGCTGTGACGGAAGAATAAAATGATTTTAGAATCCTGTTGTAATGATTCTGATGTTGATAGCAAAAGATGACACGTGCTCTAAAGCCTAATATAATTTCAACATGCCAGACGAAATAATCTTTGCTAGTAGAACCCAGTGCGACAGTGTCTTCGTTGCCAGAGGACTGCTTTTTAAGCTATTATAGGTAATTTTTTTCTGCGAGCTTAGTAAGAACTAACTATATTAATTCCCGAAAAAGAAACACATGATTAACAGAAAAAATCCTCCTACACCCGACTTCGATGGATTTTGAAGTTTTACATGTTCCATTTTGAAAGATTTATTTATTTATTTAAACTTTTCACACTTAAAAAAAGTACAAAGGCGGACTTAATGCCTTAGGCATTCTCTACCAGTCAACCAAGGGTGGTGAAGAGATTAGATGGCAGGTGCTCTGTTAGGAATGGAACAATTTGTACATAAATAAGTCATAAACTTATAATACACATACATACATATTTACTACAATATATACCTATATTATATATATACATTATATACAAATTCAAGAGAGAGAGGTTTTGAGATGACTCTACGCTATTTATTTTGAAAATAACTCCGCAATCTCCGCTTAAATGCATACCGATTGGTGGCCATCCTGATGTCAAAGTAAAATGCATTCCAGAAGGCAGGAAGGCATTCCAAAGTAGAATGGACTGAATATGAAAGGAAGAATGAACAAAGTTTGAAGTATGAGAAGGACACAGTAGGAGAAGATTGTTAGAAGAACGAAGATTCTTAGCCTGTGAAGAACACAGATATTGGAAGTGAGACACTAGAAAAGAAGGAGGAGTGGGAGAGTTAAGAAGGGAGAAAAGCGAGGTCAAAAGAACAAAAAAGAAAGATTCGTCTTAAAACCAAAACATAACACAACATCACGCCTTGTTTCCCTGAAAGGTTGAGCAGAGGAGTACTTAAAGTACACCCACATAAAATCAAAATCAAAGATAAATCCTATTAGTACAAACTAAATCGGCTGAACTATAGCTGTGGCTCTGTTACGCCAGTGAAAGGGAGGGTGGGCATCTATTTTACTAGACCAATACCACCACATCTTTTGTGTGTGTGCATAATGGTTGCGACAAGGGTTAGCGGCCTGGGAGTGGCCAAGGCAGCAGGGTACTTGGGTACTTGCTAGTATCCGCTTCAGGCTTAGCTCTAGATAACAGCATGCGGAAGCTGCGACGTGTTACGACCTGATAAGAATGTGTACGATCATTATTATGAGATATTTAGCATGAGATTTCTGTGATATTTATGAGTACACAATCATTTACTTGTTTACTGTTATTATTGAGATTTTTTAGGTGATTAGCATTGCGTTTGAATAGACACAAAATAATATCCTTGGTGATACGGCAAATGACAACAAAAATCTCTAGTTTTACTGGCTTGCTTGGAATCGCTTTGTAAAAAGAGATTTTCGACTTTGTTTCTGTCATCTCTGACCTAGACTAGAGTCAAGATCAAACCTATCTCAAATAAAAAAAAAAGTAAAAACGATTTATTACCCTGTTAACTGAAATTAAATCTCATTAACATATTTATGTTTTTCTATCACTAAAGAAATAATTGTATGTTTGGGAAAAACTGTGAAGATGACAAGTAAAGGCTCCCCTGCAGTGGGTGGGTCCGTACAATATGTATAATGTTGAGTATGATGATGATGATGATGAAGATAGAAACCTAATTTTAAAAGAATATAAATTAATACCTAGACTGCCTCGTTGGTCTAGTGGTCGCAAGCGCTACTGCTGAGCACGAGGTCCTGGGTTCGATTCCCGGGTCGGACAGGGTGTTATTGGGTTTTACCATCTGGTGATTTTCAGTGGCAGCCCGTAGTCTGGATTTGTGCCCGGGTCATGGCAATAGGCTCACCCCGTATTACATAGGACTTAAACATAACTGGCGAAATGTGGGTGTGCTGTTGGTACACTTCTGCCTAACCCTTCGGGGAATTCAGGCGTGATGTTATGTTATGTTATAAAAAATAATTTTAGTGTTACTGTACCATGCATTAGAAGCACACGCACAGCAGCAGGTCACATTGGATCCCAAGCAGACATATGCGTCAGTTCCAGGTAGGTACCTTTGTGGACTTGCGACTAATGTTAGCTAAACTAGAATGCTATCAGGTGCGTGAGTCACTACCTATGAAACTTGTTCAAAATTCAAATGTATAACAGGATTAAGGCAATTATAAGGACATTTGCGTTCTTATCTATGCATACCTACTAAATTATCGAGGTAGTAACAACGTTATCTAAGTTAGATTCTGACAGAATAGACGCGTTGTTCCGTTTACCTTTGTGTTTCAATCAAATGTCAAATACATTTATTCAAATAAGGTTGAGGAAGTCCTGGGGCCAATGCTCAGCAGTAGGATAACAGGCTAACAAAAATCGCACAAGCATATTTTGACAGTCCAGAATTACAAAAGAAAACCCCTAAAACCACTCCTTAAAATTATTAAGAAATTACCATGAGGAATAAAATAAATTATATTATTAAACAAATGAGTTTCGTTTCATAATAATTATGAATAGTGTAGTTTGCAATGCTTTGTCTTATCAGAAATCTCGCATTCATCACAACGACCAAGGGTCGATCAAGCATCTCTCTCATCTCTGCGAAACACACAGCCTGATATTTGATTTGCCTATCCTATGGGCTCTGATGTATTTATTTAGACCCGCTGGGCATACTGGAACGAGGAAGTATGAATATCGCTGTAGGCTTGTTTAGTTATCTGCCGGATCATTACGTAATAGCCATGATAAAGGGATGAAGTATTGAGAACATTAATAAGGATAGAGGAGCTTTTATCCATCTTCCAAGCTCCTCAGCTAACAGTAAATAAGTAAATAAATACAGACAATGGTCATTTAAAAACAGAATGCAATTAAATAATTTAAAACGCTGACAAAGGAAAAGCATCCGAGAAAATATTTTTATGCAGATATTTTCGCGGCAATTACAAAGCGGCCGCGCAGCTGCGATCTCTTTACAAAACAATGAGTCAACATCCCATTTAAGCACCACCGATGTTCCTAATAGGCACAATGTAAATATCGATACCAATTAAAGTCCGTACAATACATGTCGAAACATCGCACAATTAACGCGTCACACAGTGTCAGAAGCGCATAAATCCGACACAACCCTGAACTCCAAGGCTGTCCCTAATTATACCTTTCGAATGAGACGTCATTTCCTTGCGCTTACGAAACATTAAATGTAAAAAGAGGCTTTTTCGCGTTTCAAAGGTGTGAATTTAAATAATTGCAATAATCGCGGCGCTGGACGGACATGCGAACTTAATGAACGGGGCTACGCGTGAAGAAGACAGCCAGACTGCCGACAAAGAGTCGCAATACTCGTCTGTACGACACCTTAAGTTTCGGCGACTCCGTTCACACACGTCTCTGGGAACAATTATAAATGAGGTCGATTCCTTATTGGTAATTCTCGCCTCGGGTATTCACATTTCCCTTATGTGTCCATATGTACTAAGTGTTAAAAAATATTAAACGCGTAATGTTCAACGTCTTAAATAAAAGCATCCTGTATTTTTATATTAAATTTTTATCATCTCACAATTTCTTTACGAGTGTGAACGTCGTTGGTTTTACAAGTTGTGTGTAATTTCTTATACTCTCACAAGCTTTTACGTGTGAAAAAATATTTAGTTCATCTTTATTATTTTATTACTTTTGGAAATCCTACAATTGAGTGAGAACGGAACCACTATACTTTCGTAGTTTCCAACATTGCCATTTCCTTTTAATGTTATATGTCAATGACGATGAAAATCTTAAACAAATCTTTGTCGGTGATAGGTGCATTATGGGTACAAATAACAGGATTCTCTCAGCCATAAAGTCCTGATAAAGTAATTGAGATTCACACACGGTTCAGATTCTCCATCTCCGAGCCCCCGTACTTTTGCCATTGTAAAATTTTATGACCCAGCATTTGCGACAATTGTATTAACGATTGATCGAGCTTGACTCACTGATTAAGGCTTTGCCCTTTCCTGTACACGATCGAATAATACTTTCTATATTATTTTCTCACTTTTATTGCCTGTAATAAGCCATTTAATTCGTAATAATACTCGATTAGTGCAAATAGAAGGAAGGGTGTCAGTCGCCGAAATGACGTCGTAAAATATTATTGCGTATTCGTATTTTCAATGGTCATTCGGAATGATGACGATTTTCTTTTGTTTTGCTCTGAACTGACAGTGTAGCAAAATAAAATTTAAAAAAAAACAAATGACGAACTGAAACATCACTGAGCCAAAATTTTGTATTTGGAATACAAAATTGTTGCGGTACAAACAACAATTTAATTAGTAGGTACCAAAGGCACAGCTATGAATATTTATACAGAGCTTAGTGAAGTCAGCTATTGACAACACTGTCAGTCCTATGTTAATAACATGTCACTAGTGTCAGCACTCCCAGTAATAATATTGATGAGATTGACAGTCGACGTACTAACTATAAATATTCTGAAACTACGAAGTATCACTTTCAAAGCAGGATTTGTAATAAATTAAAATAGAAAACGAGGTTATAAAATAAGAGCTCTGGTTTGGAAAACTGTCTGATAAAGAGTGATTGCTCTATATAGCTGCAGTTCGTAATTAAAATTCGTAATTATAATTAAAATTGCAGGACAGCTGTAAATAACCAAGAAAACTATTCCTTTTCTATTAGAAGGAGAGTCCTTTTGATCAACACAAGCAGTCTCATGATAGAAATATAGAATGATGTCGAAAAAGACTTACATTCAATTGTTTCAATCTGGCAATGAACAATGTTAATCGGTGACTAATGTTGAGTAAGTAATCCTGCGGCCACCAGACTGGCGCGGGCGGCTATCCGGCCAGTGGCCATCACTCACCAGCCAGACAGGCCAACAGCTAAACTTGTCTACACACGACCCGACCGTCCAGAGTGATGAATGCCCCGACTTAACCCACTTGACAACTCATTTTCTCGTAACAGATTCCATTACCAAACGCTCAAATAACATAGTAGCAACGATCACCTTCGCAATAGCAGACCATAATGGTAGCCTTATTCATACGACCATCATTATTTTCTGTCTCGCAACAAGGCAAAAACAATCAATAAAAATAAATCATTTAAATAACCATAAACACGTATTACAATGCGCCGACATTACATCTCCTAATGATTTCGCTAACGAATCATTGAAAGTGGTCGGATCGCGTGCGCGCGCGCATGTCCGCGGCGATCTAATCGCGGTGTGTGTGTGTGTGTGCAGTGTTATAGTGTGTGTGCAATGCGGTCGTAATAATATGAAAGTGTTGTCCGGACCCCGCCCTAGCCTCGGGGCCGCGCTGTGTTCCATTTACATCTGCTCGAATACTTTATTAAGCCTTCTGTCGAGCGCGCACCAGATTCTGTGCCTTGTTGAATTAGGTACTGATAACGATAACGGTTACCGAAGTATTCTTGTTGCTAGTCTCCAACAAAACGTGCAGATAAATGTGTTATCCTTCGCAGATTGATGTTTCTGTACCTTGATTTCAAAGTATGAGACATAAGTACAGCTTTATCTCTATACCAATTTAATTTATTCAGGTGATTGACTTCACCTTTAATCTCGAAAATAACCTCAAAGCACGTTTCATTCAACGTTAAACGTTCCCCGACAACATAGTAAATAATTTAACAGCATTTCATCCAACTACTTAAGACATTTTTTGACTTACGATCGTCGTGATCCAAAGTACTTCACTTGATGTATTGTTAAAATTTATAAGGCAATTATTAATAAGAGGTACCTATACCAGTCCGGATATTAGAGCGGTCGGCGAAACAGTAATAAATTGCAATAATTTCAGTAAAAAGTCCATTTATTATAATCATCAGTGGGTATTTTCTAGTTACACTAGTATTTTGAGTCGACTATCTAAACTGGAGTATCAATACCTGTCTGAGTTTCACTGGACGATAGTAATGTTTTTGTAATATCTATTATTATCGTACAATTACTGTTGGATATGTTTTCAATGGCGGTTTGAGAATAGACAAAGATAGAGGTGGTCGTTGGTAATTCCAGCAGGTTCTGGGATAACTGGGTATTTGCATAATAATAGAAACTAATATGGTACCTAGTTAAATTATTTGGATCATAACAATAGCAACGAATTTAGTGCTCTACCCACCTTTCCTAATGTTTGGAGGAATATGTAATCTGGAAATAACATACATGCAGATTAGATAGATTACATGAAGTTATCCGGAGTGGCAGTGGGCTGGCCATGTTTGTCGAAGAACCGTTGGCCGATAGAGCAGATGAGTACTGGAGTGGAGACCGCGTATCGGCAAGCCTTGTGTGGGACACCCCCCAGCTAGATGGACCGACGATCTTAAGAAGGTGGCTGGGACAGATTGGATGCGGAAGGCGGAGGACATCGGTGTTGTGGCGCAGCCTGGGTGAGGCCTATGTTCAGCAGTGGACTGTGATAGGTTGAGTTGATTTTTGATTGATACATGCGCAGAGTTACGTCGACTAACCACCATCACAACATCAATAATGACATCTAGTAGGTAATGGTACACGTACAATAAATCTAGCTCTATAATGTTTTAGAATTAATTAAGTCTGAGGTGGCACCTAGAAACAAAGCAGAAACCTTTAGCCTTAAAGGTTAGGAAAAATGGCCGTACACTTACAAAATCTCTTATGCTGACTAAAAGGACCACAAATTATATTTTTATCCATAATTGGCTTTACTTGTTTGTACCTACGAATATGGTACCTAAGTACAGCTTTTATACAGCAGTTTTTTCCGGATAAAAAATAGTTAATTCTCTAATATAACTTAGTCATCAACATCATACAGCCTCCTCTCCTTATTCCAATTTATTTAGTGGAGATTTAGGGATTATATTTATTTAGGGAGTGGGCCGTAATCCACTACGCGGGCCCAGTGCGGGTTGGTTGGTGTCACATGTCTTCGAATTTTTGGTTCTAGGACATGCCGGTTTCCTCACGATGTTTTCCTTCACCGTATTGTGAGCAGTGGTGATGAAATTATTTACACAAAGTTATGCGCCTGTCAGGGTCCGAACTTACGACCTACAACTCGTAAGTCGCGGCCGTAACCACTGGACCACCACTGCTCTCTCCGGTCGGTCCTAACACAACTTAATATTGATGAATAAACAGTGAGCCAAAGACCTCGAATTGAACCACGTAGAGGTTAAAGATCAGTGGTTGTGCATACTCAGTGACAGGTTACCTTCGAGCATAGCATAACATTTCTCTCAATGACTCATGTTCTCCTAGTACATAGAAAGAGGATAATTGATATTTATGATCCTGAATCACTCACTTGCTCAGTTATACAACATATCCCGGAATTAACGCACAACCTCTTAAGGGGTCATTGTACTTGTCATTATGAACAACTTTTACTATGAGACCAAACCTGAAATCACGAAAAAAATTCAGATGTTACCTATATTTATGTTCGCATAACTCGTCAAAATGTAGGGAACAGCTAATTTATTTTCGCGATCGGGTTTCAAACCTCACCCCAGTGTTTAAAATGCAGATCGGTATTCCGCCGCTCCACCATGACAATGGTGACTGAATTTCAAGTTACTTGAAAGTTCACTTTATGTGCTAGCTAAGAATAAAAATGTCAACTCCATGAAAAAAACCCCTGACTCACACCACATGAGACAGCAATGACAAAGTATGGTAAACATCCTATTGATTTTTAATTTAAAACGTAACAAGTAATACTAATACATATTAGGAATTCCGATTATTTCACCCTCGAGCCAACGGGCTAGACATTGTCCAATAAAGCACGCACTTACAAATGGGGCCATAAATAATGACACACTTCCGAGTCATGTGTCATTATTAATACAATAAGTCGTAAATCAATCAGCTTACATTTACCTTTTTGTATTTCATGTCCTATGCATCATAGAATAAAATGCGAAATTATGAGAAAGAATATTATGACATCGTTATCTTTTTCTCTTTTGGTTGTGTAAAGCAAGACAAGCTGTCACATAATTATTCATACGTAATAGACGCCGACTAGCAATAATAAAATTATATATTTTTTCCAACACCAATTTTCGCTGCATTGCCAAGCATTAGGTATTCTTGCTTAAAGGCAAACAGGTGCGATATGCGATGGGACACAAAGGCACCGTGTGTCGCGCGACGAGTGGTGCCTTTGTCTCGCATCACATGGCGCGCCTGTTTGCAGGAGCCTTTACATTGGTCTTTATTCAAAGGCTCGAAATTCCAATATCTTAAAAACGCCTTAATTTGTATCTACCATTATCACAACTAGACAAAATTACACCAGCCTTTATAATTGACTATTAAAGTAACTACCTAAACGCGTCCGCCAGTGTATCAGCGAATTGTTGTACGCAACAGATCCGACTCAGTTATTCTGCGCAGGATCACGTCTGTGTTGAGTTGAGACACTAAAGGTCTGTGCGTACGCTTGCGAAACTTATTGTAAGTAAATAGAGCAGATAAAGGTGGGCGCAATTTCTACGAAGCCTAACTCGCAATTTGTCGATAAAATTTGTTAATTACGTAACTTTGAAGCTATCAATGCTTATTCGTGCTTGAAAAATGTACAGTCCGGTTCGCCGGTTGTCAAGTTGTCATCTCAATTTTGTTACGTTAGGAATTCTTTGTAGTCATTAATGTTTGCGTACAATGTCGTCTCGTGACTGAGACGGCGTAGTTTTTATTATGAATGCGAATTTAGTTTTTTTTTTTGTCTAGAAACAAGGCTATTTTTTGTGTAGGAAATTAGATGATGTTGCGTAGGAAAGTAGGTGTCTCGGTCATTAGATGACACGCTGTTTTTGTGCTCTAATTTTTACTTCTGAGTTTTCCTGTTTGGTAAATATTTCGTGATAGGTCTGTAGGTGTTCATTAACTTTACTGCTGCAAACGAAATTAGTAATTAAATAGCGGAATAAGGCCCTTAACACATCTTTTTTATCATCACATTATCATCACAGACAGACTACAATCATCTTCTTCTAAATACTGCTACAATTAGCTCATTGTTCGTTCGACCCGTTAAAGAAGTTGTTTCTGAACAAAAACATCATTTCATCAGAAAATCTTAGCAAAGCAAAAAACTAAAGTCCAGTTCTTAAACCAACCAGAAAAACTAAAATAAAAATGAAAAAGGAATCTCCGTAATTGAATTTAATCATGAAACAAAGCACTGAATCGTATCCGCATTGATTTTGTAAAAGAGATGTCTCACTACTGTAAGACAAAGCCACGGTCACTGCGCAGGCGCAGCAATCACTTTGAATACTTTGCAGTAATTGAACGATAACCTTGGCTAAGCGATATTGATATCTTACAGCTTTTAGTTCCTAATTTCAACGGCCTATTTTATAAGAGATTATCTTGACAAGCATTGTAAATGAGAATGTCATATTTAATGCGTATTTGGTGTTTTTTGTTTTGGTTTGATAGTTTGTAAGGTTAAATAATTTCAATGGATATTACCTAAGTAGAAACAGGTACGCAAACCATTAATTTGATTAATATAAGCATATTAGTCAAGTAATACTTCCTTATCCTGGACATTCTTGCAAAAATTTGCAACTTCATTGAACATAGAATAATTACAGAAATGGAGAGCGAGCTTGGCAACACCGATAACTTGGGTGTTTTTCGCCTCATGCTGATATCTGACTTAGAGGACACACTTAGGCATTCGAAGTGATCAAGGCTAATAAGCTCCCCAGCTAAATAGACCAATGATATTAAAAAGGAACCCGGAAAAAATTGAATGCTGAAGGCAAAGAGGGGGAGCCGGCTTTATATCCTTAAGTACATTAGAATGAATGCAAAAAAATTCCTTCATGAGTGCAAAGTGATGTTTAAACCCCCTTCGCCTTCCAAATCATTTGAATTTTCCACTTAACACTCACTTAACACTCATTTTCCACTAACACTTAACTGACGATTGTCACTCAAACACACTAATAATACTAATCGATGCTAACAAATTGTCGGTACTTGGTCATTACCGATGTATCATCAGGCGGTGACGCAACTTTATGCCGATTATTCAGGAGTTGCGCCGGCGCACGTGCCTCTACAGTCACCGCTACCGTAAGCGGTGATAGAAAACGAGTGCTATTGCAATGGCTTGTTTTCAATTAGGTAGATGTTTTGTGTTATTTTCTGCTGAGAAGCTCAACCCTTGCGTTGGGTTGGGCTTCTCGGCCAACTTGAAATAAACTTAAAAACACCGGCCGAGTGCATGTCGGACCACACACAATGAAGGGTTCCGTAGTTGGGATGAAGAAAGATGAGACAGAATTATCCCAAGAACAAACTTAACATTGTAGTTGAAAAATATGTTCTCCCATACATTTCAACTGCAAATGTAAGTTTGTACGCACAATTGATTTACCGTGTTATTTTAAGACCATAGAATTCTTAGAGGTTTTCCTGTAATCTATAAGTATATAACTGATTTCTGTATTTTTTTCAAAATTTTAGGCTCAGTAGTTTCGAAGATAATGGTCAATTTTCGCTTATTTTCTTAAATAACTTTAAAACTATTTATCATATTTTAAAATTATGGAATAAATCTATTCGAGACCCCCACAGTAAGTCCTATCATTTGATATGTCAGACGGTATAGTTTGCAAAACTTTTCTTTTTAATTTTCTCATTTGCCCCCAAAAGTGACTCCCATATTCAAAATTATTTTGTTTACGTAACACGTCATGTTTGGGTCACAGAACTAGACATGTGTACCAAATTTCAACTTAGTCGGTCCATTAGATTCGGAGTAAATTGGCTGTGACAGACGGACAGACACACAGACACACGAAGGATTCTATAAGGGTTCCGTTTTTTCTTTTTGAGGTACCGAACCCTAAAAATATATCTACGTAATGCATAATATGTACATACATTATTTTTATTTTTTAGAAAGAAAGAAATTAAATTTATTTGACTCAGGTTAAGGCACACAATATTCATACAAAAAAAAACGGAAAATAAAAAATAAACCTAAAATAGTATAAATCGTGCGCACCACGGCTGCGCTTTTACGTTTAGCAGTAGTATGTATAGGTATTTAGAAGTGTCTATGTGTGTGTGAATCGTAGCCGGTGGCGTTTTATACTTTCTGCTTATCCTATCCATGGGAAAAGGCGTGACTTTATACATGTATGTAGTGACGTGTTTTTGTGTAGTGGGTATCTAAAATCTATATCTATACATACATACAAATAAATAAAATTGAAGCGTCTGTTTGTAATGTCAAAATAACAGCTTTTTACTAAATGCATATGAAAGTATATACGGTACTTAAAAAACAATTTTAAAATTTTTGTCTTTCTGTCAGTCTGTCTGTTTGTTCCGGCTACTCTCCGAAATGGCTGAATCAATTTTGACGGGACTTTCACTGGCAGATAGCTGATGTTATAAGGAGTAACTTAGGTTATTTTTATTTTAGAAAAAGAATTAGGGTTCCGCGCAAAAATATTAAAACCCATGAAATCTTAAACCACAACCGATTCAATTAAAGAACTATTGACATCCACGCGGGCGATGCCGCGAGGAACAGCTAGTAAATAATATGATAATTTATCTGTATATCAGTTTATCGATATTCGGTGCTTTACAGGATCAGGGCCTTTATTGTGCAATTTTGGAAAGTCTACGTTGATTAGGTAAATCAGTGAAAAAAAGCGAAATGAGGTGTTACGAAGTCGGTTTGACATGAACGGAAGTCATGTCCTGAGAAATATATTTTCTCAGGACATAAGTTTCGCTTGTTTTGGCATACATTTTAAATTAGTAAAAAGATAACGGAACCGGATATTGTATTTTATCTTTAATCCCTATCTGTCTTTAAACTATGTAGTAATTACATAATACATAATGCTATTTCCCACACATTCATTCAACAGTTCTAAAATGAATGTTTTTTTGCCTTTTGAGGTTATCTTTTTTAATGGCAATTTCTTTCAACCATCAGCAAAAACATTACCATTTCAATCCATTACCTGCCGTGGGCCATTAAGATTGTATCAAGTGTTTCTTAAATTATTGATTTTGAGCACAGCGTTTTAAGGGTTAATCGTATGTGAAATGATCACGAACAACTTAACTTGGAGAAATTATGTGGCAATGACCATTAAAAGAAATGGCTGGGGGTCCAAGGGGCTTATTGAAAACTTAAAGAGAATCATCTTATATTACATTATATTACATTTACAGCTTTCCGAAAAAGTCCCAGGCGTTTTACTATTTATTTTTGGTCCCTTATTTCATTGTACCAATTAATTTCAGAATGACCATCTTTTACAATCAACCTCACATCATTGGTAATACTTGCACTACGAAATCGCCCTTATTGGCGGCACATACAGGCGATATCAATGTAAATTTTTAACCGACGAAAAAAAAGAGGAGGTTCTCAAGTCGACGCGTTGAATTTGTGTGGGATAAGTACCACAACCAAAATCTTATCCCACAACCAAAAAGTGAAAAATAAAAACTTTTTTACAAAAAAAAAAACAACCGACTTCCGAAAAAACACTACAAAGTATAAAATAACTTCAATTTGGGAAGTCGGTGGCAAAAAACGAAAATACAAAACCAAAGACACCGACTTCCGAAATTTAATAGGGGCGAGCCTATTGCCTTCAACCGGGCATATATCTAGACTCCGGGCTGCTACTGAGAAATTCCAGACGGAAAAACCCAATAACACTTTGCCCGACCTGATAATCGAACCCAGAAGGCAGTAGGGTTTGCGACCACTAGACCAGCGAGTTCGTTTTTAACTACATATTTTTTACTCATTCAATCGTTTCAACTGGACTCTTTGTTGGTGGAAGTACAATACTTCTGTGAAGTTTAACGGAGCCCGCTATATGTGCTTGCAGTGGAAACCCGGCTTTACCACTTAAACAGCTGAGCTCATTTAATAAAGACCTACACAATGTGTTCGCCCAAGGCGTTTCACCAGGGCGGGCGGAACCGGGAGCAGCAATTAGTCCTAACAATGTTGCCTTTATACACATTATCTTTGATTTTTGATAACATCTGGTTAAGTAATTGTATTGTATGAGTAGCTGTATCCGTGAGTGTTCCTCCATTTTCTCTGAAGGCCAGCTGGTGAATCATTTGAGTACAATAATGAGTAGTTTGTAAAGTACAAAGTACAGTAATAATGTTGAACAAGTTCAGTAGCGATGTAGGTATCAAAATGGCAGTCAGTAATTCAAAGGTCAAATAAACATTTAAGAGTCACACGGAAGGCGGAGCAGACGCTTTTCTGAACACGCCTCTTTTCTGACGCGAATTTTATACTTGTAATACATACACTATACTAGTCGACGTCAGAATTGCTTTTGACAACAATACCTATATTTTTTTTTAAATTATTATTCTCAAACATACATTATTTTGTTTTTACAATATAACTCGCCAAACTTTCTACTTTGATGGCGAGAAGCGCTTATTAATAAACATAATGTAGTGTAAAAACTAACCTTTAAACTATCAACTACCTATGCAATATTTTCCACTCAAGGATCAGTGACACCGGCACGGATAGATCCCGGATGAGCCGCGGACACCGGACTCTGACAGATTCTAAGTACATACATACGTATCCGTCTGGAGGTGTCCGTATCCGGAGCCGCATCTGCAACCCGCCCGCTCCAGCCCGACCAACCCTTAGTCCGCACATTTAAACGTCACTAAGGTTGAAACTATCTAACAGTCTCACAAACAGACCATTTTGTTTTATGACGTGCAAGTGACATTGAACCTTAGGGTGATAATACAATTATCAGGTTGACTGTACCTAACGTGGGTAGGGAACCCACGTTATCGTCGAACAAAATGGAAAATTGAGCGTACTTAACAGCATCTCCGATGAGGAGGTAACGCTCCAGAATTTATCTAGAAAGATGAATAGGACCACTAAACGTTCGTTAGCGCCCTACTTCCCTGATTAGCTACGGACTTACAGAACTTACAGATCCAGATTTCCCTGAACTCCTTAGAGCCTTTTCAACAAAGTAACTAGTGTATGTACCTGTCAGCCCATCTTTTACGGCGTATTAAGTTGAAAGTGGGATTGTTAGGTGCGCCCACGCATGTCTGTGGGACACTATCCGCGGAGTAAATCAAGCTTGTGCAGGCTTGCACCACATCTTGTAGACTTCATCGATAACATGGACACGACATGACGATGTATAGTGGATTTATAACAAACTGTTTTGTTAATCTTGAAGTGTATCAGATTTTTGGCTGTTAACCTGTGTTGGATGTATAACGGGGTTTTGGAGATAGGATGTACCTTTAACTTAAGGATAGTAATCGGAATTTAGGGTCAGTCTGGCTCATTCTGTAAGGTATAATCAACACAACTTAGGCAGCAGACATCTCTGGGTAAGACAGATCAGAATCAAGTCAGAGGGTCGTCTTGACTTATTTGTCGCGAGGATCGAACAAAGTAAATAACTTATCTCCTCTTGATATTGGAGGAGCTACTCTACCATGTCCTAGAGTGTAGCCGGAAGGGACAACAAAAGCGCATTACTATAGCATATTACTCGACTGCCTCGTTGGTCTCATGGACCCAAGCGCTACTGCTGAGCATAAGGTCCCGGGTTCGATTCCCGCCCGAGTCGAGCAAAGTGTTATTGGGTTTTTCCATCTGAAATTTCTCAGTAGTAGCCCGGAGTCTGGATTTGTGTCC
The DNA here is from genome assembly GCA_947568875.1 of Fissipunctia ypsillon. NCBI lineage: Eukaryota > Metazoa > Arthropoda > Insecta > Lepidoptera > Noctuidae > Fissipunctia > Fissipunctia ypsillon. The sequence goes on along the minus strand of OX387660.1, from coordinate 14,068,599 downwards.
GGTTGATGGCAATAGGCTCGTCCCCTATTACATGGGACTTAAACATATCTGGTGAAATGTGGGTGTTCTATAGGTACACTTCATTTATCATTTATCATTATGTATGTAAAGCATATTATAAACATAATAATTGATTTAAACTTGCTAAAAAGTTTCAGTGAACGGCTTTTCAATGTAACTCTCAGTTGGTAACTGGTGCAAACAATTACATTAAGAAATAAACGTCCTTTCGTCAACTGTCAATGCTAAGGATTGTGCAACCGCCATCATGTCTGGCCATTTTGTTCCGACGATACTTATGTAAAGTTTATTTAATTACTGCACTTATTCTGAAGTTGAAAGTAACTATAAAGATCAGATTTTTATGTTGGATCCGGTAGAAAATAAAGTGTATGAGATGAATATGGCGAGATTTCCGTTTAACGCAGATTACATCATTCTTGTCTAATTTTAACAATGCTTCGTATCTTTGAAGATTGATAGAAGCGGAATAGAACAAAAATATTAGTTTTTCTAGATACATAATAAAATACGAACCATTCGTGATCCCCGCAGTATGCAAATGTCCTTTCGTAACAAAGGGATAACCCATGTAACCCAGTATTATTAGGCATGTTTAGGCTCCTACAAACAGGCGCAACAAGGCGTACACAAGGGCACCGCTCGTCGCGCGACACGCGGTGCCTTTGTGTCACGTCGCGTACCGTGCCTGTTTGTAGGAGTCTTTATAAACGACTTTGAACCAAATCTTATCTAATGGTGAGTAATGAAATTACGCACAATAGTTAAATATAACAAGCGTTATCTAGAAAATTTACCGTTTTGAAACAGGTGAAACAAATAAAACAATATCTATAATTTAACCAGAAACACATTAAAGCTTAATAAAACTGTTTCAAGAGTAGGCACAAAGTTTTCTGCATACGCTCGAGTGAAAGGGTCATTTTATGTTCCACGAAACGATTTCAATGCGTTTTGGCGATTAATGTGCCCCGACGAGTAACAGTGCTACTTAATATGAACTTATTTAAACAGGTTACGTCATTAAGTCAGGTGGTATATGCTTCAATGTGCAAGTGATCTTTTTACTTTTCTCGATGATGAAACTATAGACTTACGACTGAAATTTTTCATCGATTAATCTGCCTACCCTTTTCCCAACTATGTTGGGGTCGGCTTCCAGTCGAACCGGATGCTGCTAAATGCTAGTATTTTACATGAAGCGACTGCCTATCTGATCCACAACCCAGTCACTGGTTAACAGGATACCCCTTGGTAAGACTGATTGTAAGACTTTGGGATTCTGACTACCCATAACGACTGTCATGGATTTACGAATGACAGCCGGGACCAACGGTTTAACATGCATTCCGAGGCACGGAGGGGTCTCGACATGTAAAATCTTATTTTTTTTAGATATTATGGTATAAAACAGTCATATAAAGCATCTCCAATCAATTACAATCTTCGGCGAGATCTTTGACGAGAGAAGCTCAAACCTCTTGAATCTTTCATCAAGCCATCTGAGAGCCTTTCACCTGGACAAACGTTGCCGTGGCCGACTTGGAAAACTGTAAACGACTCCACACTTAGGTCGGCCGCAGCAAAGACAATCTTTTCAGGTGGGGTTTCTCGGATGGTTCCGATCCTCAATGTTTATGCAGCGTCTCCCCGCAGACCATGGCCCACCATGGCCATGGCACGGCTTTCATCTTGCACCGCATGTGTACACGTGAGGAACTTATATCTGCGTCAGCGAATGGTGTTAGCGTTGCTGAGTTCTGGTCCAAACAGGAAATTTAAATTATATTTGCCATCGACATGCTGAAAAGAAAAATTACAATCAAATCACAATTACCAAAGATAAATATCAATGGTCGTTCAACGGTCAATTGAGTTCTAATGCGTACGATTCTCAATAGAGTAATTCATCTATGGGTCTTTTGAATAAGGATTATGGGTCTTTATAATAAGTCCAGACCTCATTATGCAGTCATGAAAAGAAAAGTTAAAGGTTAATGCAGTGCATTTTTTCTGCAGTGTCCTTAGAAAAACTCTGTAGAAAATCCGTCATGTATAAATTAATAATTACGACCTTAAAATATCTATGAAATGAAAGAAAATTACCGCAATTAAATAGCAATCAACAAATTGCAATGGGAAGAATTATCTCTTCATTAATTTATAAACATGGTAATAATTTCCTAGAAAGGAATCGTATCAAATCCGGCATAACATCCTGAATTTAATTAGTGTTGTTCATAATTTTTGTCAATGATTACAAAGAATGTATGTATTACTTTATTTACTTTCCTTCCTCATCTTCGAGGGCAAAGCAATTAATTTATGCATCAAAATAAATCGAATTTGACCGTGTAGCTTTCAATATCCTGTTGTAAATGTAAACTATTCATGGTAGCAAATTCTGTAAGAAAATTACTTGCTTTTTATTAAATCTTTATCCGGATCCGTCTGAAATGGAAAAGTTAAACTTTTAATCAAGTAAATACCTACCTGAATTATTCCGTATGACGCGTTGTAATAAATTTATGTTAAAATTATATCTTAAATAAATAGGGCTTTAAGATTAGGACTAATCCTAATCTACCTATGATAACTAACTAACTATGAAAATATAGGTTAGCTACCAAAGTACCTAAACTTTATTTTTCATAATCCAATTGTTAAAAAGCTGCCTGGATATAAAGACATGTTCTAAAAATTATAGGCCTCTATTGACCTATTTTATTTTATTTTATAAATTGCCGATTTCTCTTTTGGATCACAGAGACGAGTGTATGCAAAATTATCAGTTGAAACATACTCAAAACTAAGAAAGCGTTTCTTATCAGCTAGTTTCAGATTTCATCACTCAAACATCTGGCCACCGACCCTACCAGCACAAATTCAATATTTTATTTTATAATTACTAGTTGTCATTCAAGGTGCACCGTCTATCATTATAAATTATAACAACTTCTGTGTCGAGCACGCGAGTATTAAATTAGCCAGAGCTCATTGTTAGAAATCAAAAATTGCTCCGGGTGATATAATGAAACAAGGACGCACCCACAACAAGCCTTAACATTTTGCCAAAAGATATACATCAATCATAATTATTTGCATACATACTGTTAGTCACGATTTTAGGACTAAGAGACCCACCAGATTAATAAGACCTCTAACCCCCTTATTTTTTAATTGAAACTAGCTAAAACTTTTTAACTAGCTAAATAATAATACAATAATGGAGACGACAATACGACATTAAATGAAAACGCTGGCAATACTAATGCTTATGAGTATATTGAAACTAAGAAATAAATCCTTACTTCGAAATCGATAAAGGTATTTTTAAAAGACAAACAAATTGAATAGTAGTGATGGGCCGACTATGGGTTTTGCCAATATTTGACTAGCTATATTGACTAAACTATTGGATATATTTGATTGAATTTTTGTACCTATGTAGACTGGGAACGTCATTAGATATACGAAGTTTAATATTTTATTGTCGTATTCTCACTCTATCTTGTATACCACAGTCATCACATCATCACAAAAGGACTTGGTTATAGTTTATTATACCGAAATACTCCTTTGATCTTTGGTTTTTGCCAGCGGCCGGCCCACGGGATGATCATTGGCCATCGCCACCTACGGATATCTCAACACCAGGATGCAACACAGGTGCGTTGCCTTTTTTTTTTAAGAGGACTCTCTCTTTATTTTGTTCTTGAAGCTGTCCATGTCATAATTCCGATTCATAACCCTTACTTCTTCAGTATCATTAACTTCTTAGCAGTCTAATTTTAAAACTTCGAGAGTCTATACCATGCTGGTCAGTACGAGAGGTCTTACTATGCTGGTCAATCGTTATCAATGCTTAATACAGAATTAATCGAAGCAATATATTGGCTATTAACGTCCGTGGCTATTTAATACATTTTATAAATCATGATTTGGACAATAAAGATAATCAACTATCTTGTAAGCACATCTAAGTACCTTGTCGCTATATCTGGACAATTTGCATAAATAGGTAGTAAGTATTTATATTGTTGGATTCCTGACTGACTCACTGACTCATCAACGCCCAGCCCAAACCCTTGGACCTAGAAAGCTGAAATTTTGCACAGAGGTTTCCTTTATAGAGGCATGAGGAACAGGGTGTAAAGTTCACTCATCCTCCATAGAAAAGGGAGGATCCTCCGACCAGACGGGTGTTGTGTCTGGTACTGCCCGACGGTTGATGTCGGGATGTTGTATATATGCTAGTCGCGCGGTAAACTCTGATTGCGCGATGCAGGATTTTGCGTGACGTCAGTGTGACGCGTTCCATTGTGGCGATGTAGATATATCGCCACATCACTCCCCTGCGGAGACCGGAGGTCGATAGTGGGCAGAGTCGTGTATCTTGCGATGCTTGCCAGGGCCAGTTGAGGTTCCAGGGAGTCGAAACCGGGTGCCGCATAGTTCACGATGAGTCGGAACTGTCTGCGGAGATGCCCCCAGTGAGTCGGGGTGGCGCTGCGTTATGCTCCAGTGCGTCGGATGTGGTACAGCGCCGGGTTGAGGCTGACTGCTGGCGTCGACCAGGAGAGGTTTGAAGGGCTCTGCTTGTTTGACCGGCCGAGAGTGCAGTATGCTGTGCCAAGGTTGCTGATGAGGCTGAGGGTGATGACCAGGTCTGCGCGGTCGCTGCATGCTGGTGGTCAGGATACCCGTTGAAGCCGTGGGTGCTGGCTGGCTGTGTGACTCGCTGCTCGAAAGCTCGAGGAAGTGATGCTGATGACGTCACGCTGTAGTAGTTGCACGAAGGCTGCGCTGACGTTCATGTTCGGGGTCACCAGTATAGAGGCATGAGGAACAGGGTGTAAAGTTCACTCATCCTCCATAGAAAAGGGAGGATCCTCCGACCAGACGGGTGTTGTCTGGTGGGCTACTGGCCGACGGTTGATGTCGGGATGTTGTATATATGCTAGTCGCGCGGTAAACTCTGATTGCGCGATGCAGGATTTTGCGTGACGTCAGTGTGACGCGTTCCATTGTGGCGATGTAGATATGTCGCCACACCTTTATAATGTAGATAAGAAATAAGGAAGGATTTTTTGAAATTCAACCCCTGAGGGAGTAAATTAGGGGATGAAAGTTTATAAGGAAAAAATTGGTATTAAGCCTTTTGTTTAGAAATTACGAATGACGTGTTTTGGTGGTTTTGGACAATCATCCCCTAGGGGGTTAATTTTTTTTACTAATTCATCATCACTCAGCCCGACTTTTGCCATCGCCAAAGACACTTTAGTAATTCAGAGAACAATAACTTTACTAAGTTCCGTACCCATAATTATTTAGGTAAACTATTTTTTTAAACTCTCACGGGATAGGGAATAAAGAGGATTTATATTTTCGCTTTAAAGTCACCTTCAAATTTGGCATGCAATAAGGCTATTTTCCATTCCGTTATACTGTTACCGTCTCGAAATTTTTACAGGATGTTCTACCCATGAACATGAACAACTTTCACTATGGGACCAACTATGAGATCACGAAAAAAAAATCTGCTGTTTCATACATTTTGGTCAAGTAGGTTTGAACTTTTCTATTAAACAGTAGATTTTTTTTTGTGATTTCAGAGTTGGTCCCGTAGTGAAAGTTGTTCATATTCATGGGTAAAACCGTGTAAAAATTTCGAGACGGCAAAAAAAATCATCCAGTATATTCCATTACTATTGTCAGGTTTTATGATTTTTTATCCTCTAGCAATCATAGGTACGTATGTCAATCCGCGCACCGCTCCTCGTATACTATATAAGCAGTGCGAGAAGACATTGTTTACCTCGATTAACACGGTACTTTTATTTATTTATTTATTTATTTATATATACTTTATTGTACACCAGATTACACATTACATAACGATACATCTTAAACTACAAAATATACAATTGGCGGCCTTATCGCATACTGCGATCTCTTCCAGGCAACCTTGGAATGGACAGTGATTTTATGGACATTAAATGGGGTTGTTCTTGGTGCAAATTAAAAGTATATAAGTACAGTATACTATAATAGATACACAGATACATACATATGCTATATAGTAGATAAATATGCCATATAATATATACATAGATACATACATACTAAATATTATCTAAGAGACGAAAACAAAAGAAGACTGTCAGCCAGCAACGAGAACAAAATCACAACGACAAGTAATGTTCCTTCACGAGTCGTTTAAACACAGGCAGTGATTGCGCGCGCTTTATTGGAACTGGTAATGCATTCCACAAACGAGCGGCCTGGACAGTAAAGGATTTGTCAAGAAAAGTTGTGGAATGCATAGGCATTTTAAGCTTCAAGTTATCTGATGACCTTAAGGATTTCGTGTGGGAGTCGCAAAGGAACTGGAAGCGTTTCTTGAGATAGAGAGGGGTGAAAGGGGAAAAGAGCACATTATACAAAAGGGAAAGAATATGAGCATTCCGGCGGAGGCGAATTGGTAACCACTTGAGCTTCACGCGAAATTCGGAAACATGGTCATATTTGCGCAAACCGTATATGAACCTTATACAAAAATTTTGAAGCCGCTCAAGTTTATCGAGTTGGTCTTGAGTAAGGTCTAAATAGCTGGCATCAGCATAATCAAGGATGGGTAGAAGAAGCGATTGTGCAAGCGCAATCTTGGTGGCAGTCGGCAGAAAATTACGCAGTCTCTTCAAAGAAGCAGCGGAAGCAAAAAGCTTACGGCTAACCTCCTGTAGCTGGGTAGTCCAAGAGAAGTTCTTGTCAATGAATATCCCCAAGTTTTTTACTTTCTCACTGAAGGGAATAACTGAGTTGTCAAAAGAAACTTGGGGAAGAGTCGTCCAGTCGATTCTTGAGACCGTTCTAGAACTGCCCACCACCACAACCTGCGTCTTTATGGGGTTGACCCTAAGTCCATACCTCTTGCTCCAGTCGCATATACGGGCCAGATCTCGATTAATTGTTAAGATAGCCTCTGCCAGATTTCCAAGAGGAGCTCGAGAGTAAAATTTGTAAATCATCTGCATAAAGATGGTAGGAAGAAATTAGTTCGTTGGAGATTGAGTTAATAAAAACTGCGAAAAGTAAAGGGGATAGCACGCCACCCTGTGGTACACCGGCAGAAGTATTACTCCAGGAAGACAAGGTCTCTCCGATGCAAATACGTTGCCGCCGACCGAACAGGTAACTTCGAAACCAGTCGATTACCGATGGAGATATATTAAGAGAGCATAGAATGCCAAGCAAAACATCGAAATCAACAGTATTAAAAGCATTACTAAAATCTAGCAAAGCTAAGACCGTTAAATTACCGTTTTCCATGGCTGTCCTTATATCGTCCGTAATATTCAGAAGCGCTGTGGTGGTACTATGACCAGGACGGAAGCCAGACTGGAAGGGGTTGAGGAGATTATTTTTGGAGAGGAAAGTGCTTATTTGATTGTGGATTAACCGCTCAAGGACTTTGGATAGGAATGGTAAGACGGATATTGGGTGGTATTCAGAAAAGGATGCTGGATTGGATTTTTTAGGTAGTGGAATTATTTGAGCATCTTTCCATGAACATGGAAAGACACCACTCGATGCAGAAAAATTAAGGATGTGACAAATAACGGGCAGGATTACATCCAGCACAGGGACTAACATATTACGGCTGATACAGTCACTTCCTACTGCATTGGAAGTAATCGATAGTATGCTCTTCTTAACATCACATGCGGAGAATTGACCAAAAACAAATGGAGAATAACTGGGAGTCGGAAGAGAAGAAAGATAATTCAATGTATTCAATTTAATTGTCCTATCAAAGTCGGACGAAGCAGTAAAATGATTATTCATTGCATCGATGTCAATATCTTTTGGGATTGATTCTTGTCGGGTTTTACCGACCCCCAATGACCTAAGAAATTTCCAAACTTTGGATGCGTCCCCATTTTGGACAGAAGTATGAATGTGATGGCTATTAGCATTCCTACACACCTTATTGCAGTGTTTACGGATTGAGACATATCTTTCCCTATTAGCGGCATTAGGTCTTCGCTTAAATTTAGACTTTGCCGTCACTTTTTTATGCATTAATGCTTTAATTTCATCTGTTAGCCACGGCGCCGGCAAATGTCTAACCTTAACTGCTCGAACTGGTGCGTGAAGATCATAAAGTTCAACAAGCTTAGCCTCAAAAATTTTAACTTGTTCATCGACTGATGTAGAGGAAAATAAAGCAGACCAATCTATATTGTACGCATCCTTGCAAAGACTGTCAACGTTCATACCACCAAAGTTGCGTTGCATGAGGATTTTGGCTTTAGCCCTAGGTGGGCGAATTTTATATGACAGAAAAATCAAGTCATGATAGGAAAAGGCATCAGCTGAGCATTGGCCATGCTTAGCGACGCGATCAAGAGAGGAGACAAACATCAAGTCAAGAAGTGAAGGAGTAGCGTTAGGAAAATGGTGAGTGCTTTTAATCCCGGTGGTACGTTCCCGTGGGATATTTTCCGACATACACGCGTGCGAAGCCGCGGGCAAAAGCTAGTCATTTATAAGTTGCTGAAATACGTATGTGGATACGACTTGATGGGTTTGTGTTGTTTAAAAAATATTTCATTTTTATCTTTTGATTTCATTGATGTTTCTTGATTTGCTTGTGGTTGAGTTTACGCTAGATGTGATAGAGTTGACGCTTGAATAAACATAATCCGTTATTAGTGTGTAGGCTCTCACGAAAACGAAAAGGAAGTAAATTATATACGTAATTAAAAATTGGGATAGAAGGGGGTTAATTTTTCAAAGTCAAAAGTCTAATTCAAAGTCTTTTGAACGTCAAAATTTATAAGAAAATAGAATTGATTCCAGGCACCCCTTCCAAAAGGTCGTTTCGTATGGAGAAGAATGGGCAAAAAATTCTACCGTTACTCTTTAAAAATGTTTTACAATATTTTTTATACAGTGTTTCAGGAGTGTTACACAGCTGTTGCATTTATTTATGGCTCCACTAAAAATAGAATTATCTTTTGTCAGAGCATAAGCCACAGGGCAGTATAAATTACTTTATTCTAATTATATATATATATATTTCACACGTGATTTTGATCTTAAGATAAACGCCTAATTGTTAAAAATAAATTACATTAAGGATAATTTGCATAAAGGTTACTTTAATTACTTTAGTTACACGTACAGCTAATTAAAATAAAAAATAATGCATGTGCAAGACAAAAACTGCACATTTTAAGTGAGGACAAGGCAATAAACTAAAAATGCCTTATAGCTATACAAGTACTCAAAGAATCATGACTGTACTCCCGAAAGGGGTCGTCAGAGGTTATAGTGTCTACTACACTCATATTTCGCTGGGTTATGTCAGGTCTCACGTCGGTGGGTGAGCATATCACCATCAACCAGGCCCTAATCTAAACTCCAGGTTGCTATTGGTATTTAAAAAATCCTAAGAGAAAAACCGAATAACACTGCCCGACCCTGGAATCGAACCCAAGACCTCATGTTCAGCAGTAACGCTTGCAACCTTTATTCCAAAGAGGTAATCAACCTCTAATCACTAACAACAAAGTGGCCGTACAATGATGTATAGTGACCTAATAATGCAAACAAACTGACATTAATACGTTGCGATTGACAATCACATATTAACAAAGAACAATTAATTATCATTAATAGACACGGCGAAAAAAAATCGGATCTTCGTGTTTGAAGCGGCATTGAGATGACAACGGGTAGGATTATGTTATAACCAATTAACCCAGACCTCCCCATCCCTTCTCAAACTGTTAATGGTGTAAGAGAAAGGGGGAGTGTGATAGTGGTCTAGAGCTCAAGTTATATTGGTTGTTTAGTTGACTCGAGTCACGCTCGAGTCGCGACCGGCCACGACCGGCGCCCTAGCACAACATAACGCATTCCTCCTGTCAAACTGAGCTACAAAATTTAACTGGAAAAAATACCACGAGCTTGCAAGGACAACCCACTAAATTCTGGGGAAAAAATGTGCTTCGTTTAAATCTAGATAATGGTGGCAAAAAAACGAAGCTCATTGAAATGGCATGGGCGAGTCCTGATTTGCAATTTAATGTTTTTTTGCATCGCTTGATATAGTTTAGTGCTTAAAATAATTGGTGTGTGATCGTTTTCGTAGTTGTCGACTTTAATATGAGCATCAGTTATATTATGTTTCTGAAGTTAGTTAATTTTTTGGTACAGTAGGCCGCACGTCAGTGATGATGCTTTGACTTGAGCTGGCCTAGCGTCGAGTTGGGGCCTAGCGTAGTGTTGGCCTAGCGTAGAGCTGGCGTAGCGTAGAACTGGCCTAGCGTAGAGCTCGCCTAGCGTAGAGCTGGCCTAGCGTAGAGTTGGCCTACCGTAGAGCTGGCCTAGCGTAAAGCTGGCCTAGCGTAGACCTGGTCTAGCGTAGAGCTGGCCTAGCGTAGAGCTGGCCTAGCGTAGAGCTGGCCTCGTGTAGAGCTGGCCTAGCGTAGAGCTGGCCTAGCGTAGAGCTGGCCTAGCGTAGAAATGGCCTAGCGTAGAGCTGGCCTAGCGTAGAGCTGGCCTAGCGTAGAGCTGGCCTAGCGTAGAGCTGGCCTAGCATAGAGTTGGCCTAGCGTAGAGCTGGCCTAGCGTAGAGTTGGCCTACCGTAGAGCTGGCCTAGCGTAGAGCTGGCCTACCGTAGAGCTGGCCTAGCGTAAAGCTGGCCTAGCGTAGACCTGGTCTAGCGTAGAGCTGGCCTAGCGTAGAGCTGGCCTAGCGTAGACCTGGTCTAGCGTAGAACTGGCCTAGCGTAGAGTGGGCCTAGCGTAGAGCTGCCCTAGCGTAGAGTGGGCTTAGTGTGGAGTTGGCCTGGCGTAGTACGGAGTTTCAGTAGAATAAGAGGCCAGCTAATACTGGTATTGTTAGCACTGACGTGTGGACTACCATACATTAGTGCACTACTGACTAGCTATCATCATCATCATTCGTAACATCTTCTTGCAAATCCACTGCATGACATAAACCCCTTGAAATTGCTCTTCCCTGTTTTGCATCAGATGCACTCGACTTGCAAAAAGATTCTCTTTCTGCATCGTAGGTAACAAATATTTTACTCAAAACAGGAAATCGTACAAACCCACCCATTCATGTTTCTCGAGGAAAGCTGTGACGTAGTGTGATTAAGTCTACACTACATTCATTAAAAAAAAAAAAAAAACTATTTGCACAATAGACTCTCGATCTCAATTTCGCGCATACCAACAGTTGCCTATTATTAAAACGAAACTAGTTTAAAAACCACTTTTAATATTTTATGAATTCTTAATATCGAAAAGATTTATTGTTCATTGGTCGATAAATTATAATTTCTTTAAGTTAATGTTCACTCAATCGGCTCCCATTAAGTAGCGACTACTTTATTTTTAAATAAAAAAAACCGGATCTGAGTGCTGGCCTTACTTCAACGGTTCCGTAGAAGATTATGATTTTTGTTATAAGATTTATGTATTTTTTTTATAACATAACATGACATAACATCACGCCTGTAATACCTGCAGGCTTATGCAGACGTGTAGCCGTAGTACACCCACATTTCGCCTGTTATTTTTGAGTTTTTATGTTTTTTACATCGTAAAGAATGTTTGTCTTTGGAAGACAAAACATATTTGGAACGCTATTACTTACCTATTATATTTTTTACGCGATTGTAAAGCTAGTTAAACGTAAGCAATTAATTAAAAGTTGATAATAAATAAAAGTAATATCAATCAATCGGTCAGGTCGGCTTCCAGTCTAACCGGATGCAGCAGAATACCAGTATTTTACATGGAGCAACTGCCTATCTGACCTCCACAACCCAGTAACTGGGTAATACGATACGCCTTGGCAAGACCGGTTATCAGAATTTTGGGCTTCTGACGACCCGTAATGACTGTCAAAGATCCACGTATGACAGCGGGGACCAACGGCTTAATGTGCTTTCCGAGGCACGGAGGAGTCTCGGTATGTAAAGATGGTCACCCATCCACGGACTAACCCCGGCAAGCGTAGCTTAACCTGATGGATCGACCCGTGAGGCTGTTATTACTTAGCCACGAAATAATTGAACGTAATATACTGAATAAAGTAAACAAGGGCTAGGAATCAGACAGGTTTTCGCAAAGAAAATTTTTTAAATGGTTGGTTTCAACATTTATCAACAGAACTCCAAACGCTTTCTGATAATCGCCCATTAAAACTGGAACAAGTGAAAACTGTCAAAAAATCGAAATGTCAACCTGCGACCTTGCTCCAGACACGTCTGTGTTAATTATTTGTAGCATTTAAAGTAATGCTGTTTCTACTTTCGTTTTTCAACACAACTTACATGCATCCTTTCGTAGATTGGGTTTTACCTAATGGAAGGTAATTCCTGCGCTAAAAGTCTAAAATTTCCCAAAGAAACCCTAACAATTGGCCATTAATTTGTGGATTTTACCTTGTATTACTGGGGAGAAAACTTATTCCAAGATCAGAGTATAATTTTTTATTGTCTGACTAATCACTTTAAAGACCTTAAAGTTATCCTGGCTACAGATCTAGCCTTATAATGACTCAAATAAATTAATAGCCACAAAGGAAACAAAAAACTAATTTACCAAAAAAGCGCTCAACATTAATTACACGCTTTATTATTTTAATCGACGTCATCAAAATAATAATAACAAACAACAATCATTGCGTGATCGTAGCAGAGGCGAAACTTCGAAATCGAAATTCGAATAGTTAGAGATCGCACGATAACGGGCATGACCTCGTCACTAGTTTGACGTTTGACGCTCGGATGTCAACCGATCTTTTATAATAATAATTAAAAGAGTTACTTTGTCCAGCCAAGGTCGCCATTATTTGAGCAGTTGAGCTATTCGGAGCGAGGTTACGACGGACTTTTCACTCTGACGCAAGATATGCACGCACGTCGGAGGATATTATGTGATATGTTATTATATTTTCGTTATGGACAGTGTAATGGATGCTTTATTGCTGATGGTTGATTGCTGTGACAATGAACGTGGGTCTAACCCTTAATATTTTTTGTTATGACTGCGGTAAAGGTTAGAGGTTGTGTGTTAATACGGCGAACTTGGACAAAGTAATTATTTGTGGCTTTAAGATTTTTAGGAAGCAGTAGGTAGTTTTGTTTACCGCAATTATAATGACATTCAATGTTTAACTCTTAATAAAGTAGAACTGATTACATTTGTGCGGAACTTGGCAGAGGGATCGCAATAAATATGAAGTAGTTTTTTTTTGCCTCTTTGATCCACCGCAAGCGCAACTGCTAAGCATGGGGTCTTGGGTGCGATTCTCAGGTCGGGCAAAGTGTTATTGAGTTTTTCCATCAGGAATTTCTCAGTGTCAGCCAGGAGTCTGGATTTTAGCCCGGTTGATGGCAATAGGCTCGCCCCCTATTACATGGGACTTAAACATAACTGGCGTAATGTCGGTGTACAGTTACCTCTGCCTAACTCTTCGGGGAAAACAGGCGTGATATTATTTTATGTGTATAGATTTATTAAGTCAATTGGGAAACAATACAATAACATAGATCTTGACACTATTATTTTAGCATGAAAATTGCACGTGCTTTTCAAGGCTCAAAAGTTTATTAAGAACGGTCATCATCTAAGATTTAACCACGACAACATTCTTGGATTCGAAGGTAAAACTGATCACATAACCTCAACTTCCATAACAAGCATAAATCGATCGGATATTTTATAGAATCCTATACAGAAACCCATAGTGTCCGCCACACAGCATGACATCATTTTAACATTTTTCCTATAATTACACGTCTCATAATATTCCCATCGGTGCAGAATACCGAACTCCGAAAGGTATGTTGCAGTCATTACCGTAGGTATCATCAGTTATTTCCCATAAATGCTGTTTCACTATAAGGATTCACTTGCATGCAGGAAATAATCAAAACGCAATGATGATTACCGCCTGTCTTGTTAATTTATACTATAAAGGTTCATTACTGCATGTTATTGTGTTAATGTTGAATAATTCGCATTTTTAAACATGTTCGTTGCTTGTACTTGTGTGGTTCTAAGTAGTTTTAATTGGATGAAGTCTTCCTTAGGTTTTAATCTATTGATTATGTATAGTCAGCACCAAAAGTTGACTAAGCCTTCAGTTTTCTAAATATTATAATGACGTATAAAAGTAGCAGTGTTAATCGACTTTTGTTGCTGACCTCACCTACCCTGTAGGTAATCGTATAATTATATGGCGTATTCTTACACTTATTATTTTCTGTATCAGATTTTGAATTGCTGCTAAAGTATCAATAGAAGTAGATTAATCGTACCTAGTAGTTTCGTATGTACGTGCTAGCTTTAATATAAAAAATAGACAGACTTTGCAATGACTGCCTCGTTGGTCTAGTGGTCGCATGCGCTACTGCTGAGCATGAGATCCTGGGTTCGATTCCCGGGTCGGGCAAAGTGTTATTGGGTTTTTACATCTGGAATTTCTCAGTAACAGCCCGGAGTCTAGATTTGTGATCATGTGGTGGCAATAGGGTCCCTCCCATGGACTAAAACATAACTGGCGAAATATGGGTGTACTATAGGTACATCTCTGCCCAACCCTTCGGGGAATACAGGCGTGAAACTATACTACGTTATGTTATGTTTATGTTATGCAAAATAGAACAAAATAAATAATTATCGCTAAAATTGCACTCCATTCCAAGAAAATAACACAATTATTTTGGCAGTTTTAATAGTCTATTCAATTATCATAAAAGTTAACACCGCCTTAAATCGTAATTTATGAAGTTGGTAATTGTAATTAATTACAACTCATTATTGTTGTTATTTACACACATTGATTAAATTTGCAACCACCATGTACGATTAAATGACGCAGTTTTCTTAATCCAATGAATTTTAATTAATTGTAAGCTGAGGAGATGAGAAGTGGTTTAAGATAATTGTTTTGAATTATCTACTTTTGTAAAGTACTATACAGGGTGTAAGGGACAGCCCTCCGCAAACTAACAGGGTGCATTCAGCTCTTTATTATGAATCATATTCCACCGGAAAATTTCTCAGGAAAATTTTCATTTTTTTATCGTTTTTTCAGTTACTATTCCTTTATTTCAATGTAACATTACATTCTCTGTAGGCAGCACTTCATTTATGTAAATAAAACAGCTAAACTAAAAAAAATCAGCAATGGATGTTGAAATACTCGGCGGCTGAAGGCTCGCCGCGCTGCCGTTCGCTACGCGCGCTTTGCTACGGTAACGATACATTGCGTGTGAGGTAATAAAACAAATCAGGTTTATTGGATTCCCATAACGTTCCCATGTAAATAATTGCATGTTCCGGTCATCTTAGTATGATATACTGAATTCACCCCTTCAGTCTGCGGAGGGCTGTCCCTTCTGTATACAGATTTCTTGAATCTAATTAAATCTGAAATTACTTGATTTTATTGAGCGAAAATCAGGTTCGATGTGAATTCAAATCAGAAAAAGGCAGGAAAATACATAAAATTTATTAATTAGGTCATCACATCACTAAAATTTGTTTTGGGTAGGCTTTTTTTTGAATGGGAAATCATTAAATGACTTACCTATAAAGATATCAATGATACTACCGACACCGACAATTGTTTTACTAATATGAAGGATTCCACAAGAATTCGAAAGCCTCCCAAAATATATTATGTCAACTATTAGACAGACAGAATAGAATCTATGTCGCTAGTACATAATATAGTAACACTGCTAGCATTACACATCACTTAAATTGCCACAAAATGATTCGATACTACGCAGATGATGATGTTATCACAGATAGAATGACAATTTGTCTATGCTCTTAGGTTAATTTAGGAACAGTCTGTAGTTACCATTTTATAAACAGTTCGATGACGCATAGATATCTATTATCATCATCTATTAGCCTACAGCATGCCACTGCTGGACATAGGCCTCTCCAACTGCACGCTATTCAGCTTGATTCTCGGCAACTCTCATCCAGCTGCTACCAGCCACCCTGCGAAGATCGTCGCTTCGTCGATCGTCGATTAACGATTCGCGGTCTTCGCTCAAGAACACGTCTACTCCAACGATCATCAGTTCTACGGTTAATATGGCCGGCCCATTGCCACTTCAACTTATCAGCAGCAGATATGTATCTGTACCTACAAATAAATAAAATTGAAGTGTCTGTTTGTAATGTCAAAATAACAGGTTTTTGCTAAATGCATATGAAATTATACATATATATTATTACTTATAACAAAAAAAATTGTCTGTCTGCTTGTCTGTCTATCTGTTTATTCCGGCTTATCTCCGAAATTGCTGGACCGATTTTGACGGAACTTTACTGCCAGATAGCTGATGTTATAAGGAGTAACTTAGGCTACTTTTATTTTAGCAAAATAATTAAGGTTCCACGCAAAAATATTAAAACTCATGAAATTGTGAACAAAATCCGATTTATATAGGGTATTGACATTCACGCGGGCGAAACCGCGTGCAACAGCTAGTACTCCATAAGATCACCATAAGTAATTAATACCATACGCAACTTCACAGCTTATTTTCCCCAGTTCAGTATTGTAATCAGACACGTAAATAAACATTAGCCGACAAACGTCTTGCTTAGAAGTCCCTTTAATGTGACGAGTTCATACATAATGCAAATAAACTAGAATCCATGATCTCTATAATTTCCATATTAATTTGCTATTGAACGTGTTTTGCATCACATAAATCTGTATGATACCCTAGCATCAGTTAGAGCTTCCGCAAACCAATATGTAATAATAAAGATGGCGTACCTATATGGTAAGTGGCACAGAGTGGCGAGTAAATGGAGTTACAACGGAAACATAATACAAATTATCTCGACTCCCACCATCCATACACACAGCCTGCAACTTGAAGTGCCAATTCTAAGCAGAAAAGGCTTTTTTCTCAAATAAACTCTCAGATTCGACAAGTATTATTACATCTTCGTACCCAATCCAATGTAACAAATAGTCGCACTGTCTAGTTTCTGAGGAAATACGGATCAATTTAAGAACTGGAACTTCATCTACTTATTCCTCAATACTCAATACATTTATTTGCATTCCACAATGTAAACTTAGGTGGTAGGTACATTATAAAAATATAAATAATTTTAGATCATTGTGGACCCTGTCGGGCACAGCAAGATAGGATAGAGGAAGAGGGCTATTATTATATTATTATTTGAAAATAGTAAAATATACATGCTTTTCTACTACTCACTTCGACTTTGATTTTATTTATTATTCATTTTTCATTCACTATTCATTTTTAATTATTCATTTAATTTATCATTAAAATATTCATTAATATAATAATAGCATTTATGGATTAGGTATTGTTTTAGGTATTCCTCTGTGGCAGGAACGATAAAACACATGTTTTACGATGCGGTTGCTTTAACACATATTCTCGTCTTGATTGAAACAGACAGGAGTTCATCTTCGTCAACCTATAGCATCTCCAATTGTACGCCATCTAAATAGACCCTCGGTTACTCTCATCCATATGCTTCCAGTCACCCTACAAAGATCATCGCTCCATGTAATCTGAGAGTCCAACCCTACGTTTGCCGATTCGAGGTAACTCGAGAACAAAGTACTGCTAATTAATATAAATTTACTGTTGCAGGTGCAAGGCCACAGTGAGTTTGAGCTGTAAGGAAAGATACGATGATTAATCCACATCTGTACTAAAGTAACTCAGACTGTCTATCTGTTACCTTTTTACGTCTTAACGGCTGAACGGTTTTCGATCAGATTTAGCACACAAGTAGATCATGACCTGGGTTAGGACATAGGATATTGGGGGGCCCGAGCGCCGCCTGTAGGCGACTCTACGTGAGGATCGTGCGATCGATGGCCCTGTACGGGGCCCCGATCTGGGCGGCTGACCTGGCCGGTAGCATTGCTGTTCTGCGGAGGCCACAGAGAGCGATGGCCGTCAGAGTCATCAGGGGGTATCGCACGATCTCCTACGAGGCGGCTTGTGCACTGGCCGGATCCCCGCCCTGGGACCTGGAGGCGAAATTACTCGCGTCATTGTATCGGTGGCGCGAGGAAATGCAGGCGCGAGGTGAGCGACCGATGCAGCGACTAATGGAGCAGCGTCGGTTGCTGCTTCGCAAGGTCCTGGTGGCGGAATGGCGGGACAGGCTCTCACGCCCTACCGCCGGCCTCGGCACCATCGAGGCGGTCCGGCCGGTGCTCGACCTTTGGCTCGGGAGGAGGCACGGCTCCTTGTCGTTTCGGGTGACGCAGGTGCTCTCGGGGCATGGTTGCTTCGGGAAGTACCTGTGTCGCATAACCAGGGAGCCAGACGCCCGGTGTCACCACTGCGTCGACTGTCGGGAGGACACGGCGGCCGCGCCACACTCTGCCAGCGTATGCCGATACGCTGGCAGAGTGTGCCGCTTGGGAGGAGCCGCGCCGTGCCCTCATCTCTAGAGTAGGCAGTGACCTGTCGCTGCCGGCTGTCGTTAATTCGATGGTCGGCAGCGAGGAGTCCTGGGACGCGGTGGTTTCCTTCTGCGAGACAGTCATCTCGCAGAAGGAGGCTGCGGAAAGGGAGAGGGAGATCACATCCTCTCACCCAGCCCGCAGCAGGCGCACTGGGCGTCGGCGGAGGGCGGACAACGCCCTCTTCCAGCCCCCCTAAATGGGTCCAGGGGCGACGGACTCGGGGACGTCCGTCGCCCCCCATACATCGGACCCGGGGTGGCGGCGCGTAGTGTTCCACGCGCGCCCCTCTTAGACGTCGCGGGGGGAGTCAAACACCTCACTCCCCCCCTCGACACGAGGAGAGGCCTGCCGTGGCGGGCCGGCACCAGCCGGGGGTTGCGGAAGGATCCTAAGTTCCCGCGACCCTCGGCGTAGGTGTGAGATGGAACACCGGGGTGGTTTTTAGTCAGTAAGAGTCTGACAGACCCCTCCGCCCGCCCCAGGGCGGAGGACATCCATGAGGATTTTCCACCCCGAAACAAAAAAAAAAAAAAAAGGACATAGGATATTACCTGCCTGCCATACCTTTTTATCCGAGTAGTACGTTCCCGTGGGATAATTTCCGAGTTCCATGCGGGCGAAGCCGCGGGCAAAAGCTAGTAAAGTATAACTCCAGAAGGAACTCAAGGTCTTCAGCAATAACTATTCAGGTGATTATCGGCCATGTTTGTAGATCGTAAATGTTATAATTATGTAAGTAACAACTGATTACTGGCCTAGGACTGCAGGTGAGTCATTTCGATTTAATATTTAGAGCGGTTATTATATAATCATTTATTTCATATTTCATAGATATTGATTCCCCTTATGGCGGCATATCTACATCGCCACATTGGAACGCGTCACACTGACGTAACGCAAAATCCTGCAAATTTATTTATTTATTTATAATTAATTACAACGGCTTGCGCCAATGACAGTAATTAATAGATAAGACTAAACATAAAGCTAAACATATTACAAAAACCAATAACAAGCCAGAGATCAAACATGCTTAATGATAACTATAAAAAAAGAAAAGAAAATAAAATCGAATAAAATGATAACACGCAATCAGAGTTTACCGCGCGACTAGCATATATACAACATCCCGACATCAACCGTCGGGCAGCAGCCCACCAGACACAACACTCGTCTGGTCGGAGGATCCTCCCTTTTCTATGGAGGATGATAACTTTACTCCCTGTTCCTCATGCCTCTATACTGGTGACCCCGGACATGAACGTCAGCGCAGCCTTCGTGCAACTACTACAGCGTGACGTCATCAGCATCACTTCCTCGAGCTTTCGAACAGCGAGTCACAGCCAGCCAGCACCCACGGCTTCAACGGGTATCCTAACCACCAGCATGCAGCAACCGCGCATACCTGGTCATCACCCTCAGCCTCATCAGCAACGTTGGCACACACACTGCACTCTCCGTCAACAAGCAGAGCCCTTCAAACATCTCCTGGTCGACGACAGCAGTCAGTCTCAACCCTAAACGGTTGGAAAAATTTTGACAGGACTTTCACTGGCAGATAGCTGATGTTACGGCGGGCAACTTAGGCTACTTTTAGTTTAGAAAAATAATTAGGGTCCCGCGCAAAAACAAATAAAACCCATGAAATTATGAACAAAAAGTCGGATGTGAAAAATTCTTTTTGCATTTGGTAGCCCAATTCTCGAGGATAGTTATAGGCTATTTAACATCACGCTAGACCCTTAGGAGCCAAGCAAAAAGAAAAAAGTCAGAAATAACACTAAGCGAAAACGAAGTACTTGCGCGGGCGGGCGATTCAACGCGACGGTTGGCGACGGGTCGGGGGACGAGGGAGTTTTATTAAAATTTGTAGGTATCTTACGACATCTACGCAAAAGAAGTGGCGGGGCACAGCCTAGTATTACAATAAATTTTGACAGTTCCGATTTGATAAGTAGAAAGAGTCCGATTTTCCGACGTTTCCAACCAATGAATATAATTATGGTAGACTTGTCAAAAGCAAGATTGTTACGCAAGCAGAGCCTAGACCACCACCTCTTAAAGCAGTATTATTTGAATCTTACTTGAGTGTGAGAAAGAGATGGAGCTAGACGTCCTGTATAGCTCCATATCTTACTCACACTGAAGTAATATTCAAATAATAATGCTTTAAGAGGTGGTGGTGGTCATCCGTTCAGAAATTCCATGAATACCGTTTTTGTCCAGCATTTTTACGGCTGATGATAAAGCTAAAAATTAACTTGCTGTATTTTTAATGTATGAAAACCGGAGCTTTAAACACTGCAAATGCTACTTGCATGTAGGTATTAATTTTATTCATGCAAAGTAGATGGACTTTTAAAGTTCAATACAGCACAGGTTGTTATTAATGTGACAGCTTGATGGCTTTGATAATAACTCATGCGCAGATACGTATGTACATCAAATATTTATGACAAACATTAATTTGCACCTATGTGTGTATATATTGATTTTATTTACCACATATTATAAAGTTGACTGCCTCGTTGGTCTAGTGGTCGCAAGCGCTACTGCTGAGCATGAGGCCTTGGGTTCGATTCCCGGGTCAGGCAAAGTCTTATTGGGTTTTTCTATCCATAGTAGCAGTCCGGAGTCTGGATTTGTGCCTGGTTGATGGCAATAGGCACGCTTCCTATTACATGGAACTTAAACATAACTGGCGAAATAAGGGTGTACTACATATAGGCACCTACAAACACGTCTGCCCAGCCCCTCAAGGAAACAAGGCGTGATGTTATGTAATGTTATTATAAAGTTTTATGACCTGTGATGTCATTTGTTCTTGAAAATGAATTGAAATTATGAGGGATAGTTTGAGTGAATACTTATTTTTGACAACTGTTGAGTTATTGATTTGATTGATACTTAAATGCTGATTTGATTAATAAAATTAAATATAATAGTGATTTAATTTGGGCACTGCCTTGAGGGATATTAATCAAAATCGACTTATAGCGAGCAATTAATTCATAGCTCTCATAAATCGTTATCAACATGCATAGGTAATTAACCACCATATTTGATATACATTTCTCATTATCTCCGAATGTCCTGTATTAAGGAATATTTTAAATTGCAAAAATATTCTAAATACTTCGATAGCTAATTGACATGTGTGACTTATATCGATGCAAACATTTTGAAATAGAGGTTCATTTAGAATTCCGATATTAATCGGAATCTACTGATACGGATCGTTGCTTAATAAAATGCTAAGTTAGTTATAAAATAACGTTTTAGGTAATACAGGTACAAAACTACTTACCTACCAAAGGAAGACGAGGTTACGATCTTGTTTGATGATTAGTATAGGTATCTACAGGATGTCTTGTAATCGAGAAATTGATTTATTTATAGGATCCCCCCTTATTACCTACATGGGACTCAGGCATAGCTGGTGAAATGTAGGTGAAATTTAGTCTCTTCTGCCTACATCCCATCCCTACCTATGTATGTGTATATGTATATTAAATTAAAAACTTTTTTACAAAAAATAAAACCGACTTCCAAAGAAAACACTACAAAGTGAAAGATAACTTTGATTTCGGAAGTCGGTGTCTTTGGTTTCGTATTTTCGTTTTTTGCCACCGACTTCCGAAATTAAAGTTATAAAAGTTAAGTAAAAAAGTTTTTATTTATCACTATTTAGTTGTGGTACCTACCCCGCACAAATTCGAATACCACTACCTGCTATGTAAATTACAGTGACAGAAAGTTTAATAACTTAGAGCATCATCCACATAAACTAATTGGGAAAAATTCGTGGTATTCAAGCTAACTCAAAACCACCCAAGCAAAGTTAATAAATTTAAATGGGACCAACTTCGAGGTATACTCTCCCGAATAAAACAAGAATCGTTCAAATGGGTTTACTCTGTAAGAAGTTATGCGTGGTCATACATAAAAAAATATACGCCTCGACTTGAGAAAGTCCAAATTATTTCAATAATGTTCAAATTATTGCATCGTCCGGATTTTTTTTTGTTTTTTCTCTTTCTCTGCCTATCCTTAGCCCTTATCCCTTTTCAGTAACTCATTCTCCAATTCAAATTTAAACTTCTTACCCCGAGTTCAATAAATTGAAAACCTACGAGTTCTTTATAGAATGAGGTTATACAACGCTTTTTAATCAAGTACCCACTCAAATGTATAATAGCACCAATAGGATGTGATCACTTGTTCGTGGCAACAGCAAGAAGTACAGAGGTGCAATTCTATTGGTTCATTACAGTGGCGAGCCGTAAAATAGTGGGTCTATTTGGTCCCGTGGCTTTAAGAATGCCGGAACTAACTCCAATATCACCTTTACTGATGGCATTGCATTATTTTGTACATGTAACCACATCGCGTTATTAACAGAGGCAATATTGTTTAAGATAACCAATCTATAGCGTAATAAATAGACTAATGAGTGTCAATATCAAGTGGACCAATCGTGGCGTGCGCGCGCGCTGGTTTGTATAGAGTTGTTGATACCGCGTATTGGTCTGTAAAATGTTATATTTATTAGTATGGTAAAAATATAAGTAAGTACCTTATATTTATGATTTTTTAAATTAAATTTTTATTGTTCAATGATTTAAATATTTATATGTATATGAAATCCTTAGTTACAAATCTATCATTACTTTGTCAGAGAGAAAACTTTGCAAATAACAAAAATATTGCCGTCAGACGTTTTTAAGTCATGCATTCTACAAATAAATTCTTTCTAAAAAAGAATTAAAATTCCTATTAAAGAGAGGTATCAACCCCTCCAATTAATACAGAGTAATGGTCAAAAATCGTGCGCCTGCGACGGCCGAAGGTCGTAACGACGCTGAGGCCGATCGGTCACCGCGAACAATGGCCATCTGTTGTAATTACTATTACTTATGACTTGTGCAACCGATAGTACCTCCGATACGATACACGGGCGATCATTCATGACCACTACTGATTTGAAACGCGAGTATACTGAGGAAGGGTTTACGGTAAAAGGCTAGGAATGTCAAAAAAATATTAAAAATATTCAAAGAACAAAAATGTTAAATATTCAGTTTTACACGTATATGTTCAAACGAATTTCAAAGAAGGCAAAGAAGGTAAACGGGAGTTTTTTTTTAAAGATGTATGACGAGAAACACTTCTTCTATATGTTCATTAGATTTTCTGCTTTTATCCTTATTTTAATCGAGTTTCTCAAGACTTCAAATTGATATAAAAATGGTCTCTTTATTGTAAGATCTTTATTGTACTATAAATAATAATGGCCGGTAGAAATTAATTGAAACTGCAAGCGGAAAGCACAGTGAGTTATGCAAGTGCACAAATGACTCACGTTAGGTCGTCACTCAGGGTCGCTATTAATTTTGTTATTAATTTTAAGAACGTGTATAAAAACTTATAGCTGAATACGAAAAACACAAACTTACAACTTCACCGCAGAATGAATATAAAAATTAATACAATAACAAATTCCATTCCATTTTTCTTTAATGCGAAATAAAAATAATTTATTTCAAGTCTTTGACAACCCTAGCCCGAGAACGCACAGAAAGAAAACACAATTCATTTCGTAGATGACAGAGTATCGATTTCTTTTGTTTTAGCTTATCTTTGCTCCGGAAATATCATATTTTATCAGCATGAAACACAATTTAATGTATGTATTAACTTTCAACGGTAGCGAGCGAGCGAGCGTCTTTTATCGACTTGTTATTTTTTTTTTCAGATTTTATACACAGAAATGTTCATACCTATAAAACTAGCTTATGCCTGCGGCTTCACTCGCGTGGATGTCGGAAAATATGTCACGGGAACGTACTATCGGGATTAAAAGTACCCTTTGTGTTAATCCGGGTACCTTTGTGTAAAATTTCATCCAAAGCCGTTCAGCCGTTTTCGCGCTATCCGGGACATACATCCAGACAAACAGCCAAAAATTTAAAAAACTATATTTTTGGCATCAGACTCGTCCCACACCTCGCAGCAATAACTTTTTTTATTAGGTTCTCAAGTCGAAGCGTATATATTTATGTATACAAGCTGTAACATAAATAACGCACAACCTCTTAAGGGGTCATTGTACTCATCATTATAAACAACTTTTACTATGGGACCAAATCTGAAATCGCGAAAAAAATCAGCTGTTCTCTACATTTATGTTCGCATGACTCGCCAAAATGTAGGGAACATATAATATTTTTTCACGATTTCATGTGTGGTCCCATATTAAAAGTTGTTCAGAGTGATGAGTACAATGACCCCTCAAGAGGTTGTGCGTTATTTAAGTTACACCTTGTATATATATTATTTTGTTTTTTTTAATGTATAAATCACGTATAACTTTTTACAGAGTAGTCCGATTTGAACAATGCTTGTTTTTTCGGGAGGGTATACCTTGAAGTTGGTCGCATTTAAAATTTATTAACTTTGCTTGGGTAGTTTTTGAGTTATCTTCAAAGGTTGTTTTTTTGTTTTTTTTTTTTTTGAAAAAAAGTTTTCTTTAATCATATTCAATGTATAGTTTTGACTTCGTTACTATTTTACTATATTTATTATATAAGATTGAATTAATAAGTTATTTAAATCGAAATAATAATAAAGAGATTGTAGACTATTCGTCGTCCTTAAAAATATTATGGGACTAATTTAACACCGCAGACAAGGAAAATTTTAAGCTTTTAGCGGAAACTTTTCAAATTAATTATTAATACACTTCAAAGAAATCAATTAGTGGTCAATTTTCTGTTTGCTAGTCTTGACTTTAAAATCTTTAAACGGAGCCATTATGCGGTCGTTTCCTCCATAGCATAAATATTAATTTATTTATTATAAAAATAATATATAATTAAGTAGATTTTTTCTACTTCTGGATAAACATTAAAGTTGGAACTATGGTCAATAAAATTGTTTCAAATTGCATTTTATTGTTTTTTGCGTGAGTTCCAGACCGGACAATTGAGACGTAATTTTATTAGATCTATAACGATTACTTAACATACACTAATGCTAACTTAATCATAGGAATTTGCTGCCGATTCATTGTTCTATGACGAATTTTTGCAACAAGTTTCATCAGCCACCGCTTCTTTAAACTTGAAAGTAACTGCCGAATTCATACGTATCTCAATTTTAAGTTGCCTTCGAGTCTCATGTCATACTTTTAGGTATTATAGCAACTGACAAACTTTCAAGAACTTCTAAAAGTTAAGTGTCGGTTGTGTATTCGGGGGTTACACTTTCATAACACAAACAAACCGAAATCAATTGAGACGCAACACTTTCTTGTGACAAAACAAAATAATACAGTTTCCCCGTAACAAATAATGCAACAAAATTGACGCGTAAAATAAAATCATCAAATTACGTGTTTGTGTAACAAAAAAAAAAAAAGAGACTGACCGAGATCTACATAGTGCGATAACGAAACGTAGCGATCGAATATCGGTTTCATTGTCCACCGGCACACGGAAGGCGATTGGTCGTAAGTAATTACTGTTTTGCACGTAACAATTGTGTAATAGTTATCGATATAAAAAATATATCGATTTATGTGATCGAATCTATTTGTGCGATGAATGACGTGATGGTGTGGTTTTCTCGTTATTTTGATTAAACAATTGTGTAATTCTGCGTAAGTTTTATACAAAAGGACGCTGGTATGAATGTTGGCCATGAAAGCGAACCGTTTTACGATGCTTGATGCAGGTTGCATAAGAAAAATTGCAGTGTAAAATTATAAATAAATCAATTTCTTTATAAGTGTAGTAATTGCACGTGTCAACACTGGATATTCTCGGTAACTGTTGATTTACGCTGTTTTGAAATTGTGATTCGTTTTGTGGATTACCTTTTCTGTTATTCTGACTAACTTAGGATAACAAACCTTAGGTCTATTGATCGCAATTTATGCATCTGCTGAGCTTGTGGCGACATCTACATCGCCACATGTGAACATGTGAACTACGCATCACACTGACGTCACGCAAAACCCTACATCGCGCAAGCAGAGTTTACCGCGCGATAGATTTTGGGACGTTGTATATGTACCTACTTCATATACAAATACAACGTCTCGACATCAATCGTTGGGCAGTCTGTTGCCCACCAGACACAACACCCGTCTGGTCGGAGGATCCACCCTTTTCTATAGAGGATGAGTGAACTTTACACCCTGTGTCTCTTGCCTGTCCTTTTTCTGGACCTAGATTCCATTTTTTTTTGAGTTATATTGTGTAAGTTTCAGTGCCAGGTCCCAGTTTGTATTTGTTCCGGCCTTAATAAGCTCGCCCCCTGGTGCATGGGGCTAGTAACGTAATACGTATATTACTAAGGTAATTATTGTTTATTTCCCTCCTTTTTTAGCCTCCAAATTTTTTTATGTGAAGTTGACATGTGAGAAGTTTTCTTTAATTTCTAACGAACATTAAAAAAAAATTAAGGTAAAAGCGCCAGGGTAGCCCGCGAAATTCAAATTTTCTTACGTTTTTTGCAATTTGCAGGTCAGCATTAGGTTGTATGTTGATTAAAATACGATTCGCGACCGTGACAAGTATGTATTTATGGAATTATAATAATTAAAGTCATCAATACAACTCTCTAAGACCAAGTAATTCTATTGAATTACTATTTCATGAAATCTTAACATTTCAGGATTATACTAACTTAAGGAATTGTATACTGATTTTAATGATTATAGTTCTGTAAATACATATTTGTTACGGTCGCGAATCATACTTTAATCAACATACACCCAGACGCGCGCAATCACTGCCTGTGTTTAAACGACTCGTGAAGGAACATTACTTGTCGTTGTGATTTTGTTCTCGTTGCTGGCTGACAGTCTTCTTTTGTTTTCGTCTCTTAGATAATATTTAGTATGTATGTATCTATGTATATATTATATGGCATATTTATCTACTATATAGCATATGTATGTATCTGTGTATCTATTATAGTATACTGTACTTATATACTTTTAATTTGCACCAAGAACAACCCCATTTAATGTCCATAAAATCACTGTCCATTCCAAGGTTGCCTGGAAGAGATCGCAGTATGCGATAAGGCCGCCAATTGTATATTTTGTAGTTTAAGATGTATCTTTATGTAATGTGTAATCTGGTGTACAATAAAGTATATATAAATAAATAAATAAATAAATAACAATATTTGTGGTCAAGTAGGTACAGCAAATTTGCAATGTAAAACCTTCTTCATAGCTGAAGTCAGTTTTTCATTGAGCTATGACTGTTCATAATAACGTATATATTAATAGTAAATGTTCAAACGCTTGTAACCGCGAACTAATGAACATGATTAATGACTAAAAGGATATGTACAAAGTATCATTATCTAATGTTATGTCAATAATGTTCTTGTGGTGATCGTTTAGTTCTACTACGTCATCAATTAGCATTCATTTAGTGTGTAGAAAGTATAATGTAAGTTGTTCTAGTTGTTGGTAATTATTGTATGTCAAGATTTGGAAGTGTGTGCAGTTGGTTTGCAAAATATACTCTTGTTTTACAATTTAATTAACCTTGAGCAATTTCATGCAAGAAAAGTGTAAATGAGGAAGCCATTGTGGTAGTTAGTGGTGGTTAGTATTGTACTACAATTTACAGTAGGCAGTATATTAATGGTTTACATTTTTAGAAAAATAAGTGTAGGTGTGTGTTGGTCGTGAAATTCCTTTCAACCTACATTACAACTGGTCCATATAATCCTATATGGATTGATCTAAAACCTACACATCATAATAGTTGATATTATTATTGAGTACTGCAGTAGGTGTGACAGTGACACGAAGCACGCTAACAGGAGCTAGACCACTTCTTAACGCAGTATTATTTTAATCTTACTTGAGTGTGGGAAAGAGATGGAGCTAGACGTCCTGTATAGCTCTATCTCTTTCTCACACTGAAGTAACATTAAAATAATACTGCTTTAAAAGGTGGTGGTTGGCCCCCTGCATTATTTGTGACGAAAACATTAAGGGTCCCGAAACGATGAAATGTAATTATCAATTTTTACGGTGATTGATACACATTGATGTGCACATTGATCTTCTATTAAATGCAATTGAAGCGATTGACAATATTACTACAATAGAAGTTGATGGCAATTGATCAATTGCAATTGATCGTTTCGAGGAACCCTTACGATCATAATACAAAAATCTATTAAGGAGACTTGTGGGAAATACCCATACCTACATGAACAAAAAAACAGCACCACCATGCCTGCAATAAACAACTAAACAAAAAATTTATAGAACGCATTTAATTTGTAATTTTCCAAATACAGCCGCATAATGTTTTCATTGTGCGTCCAACTTTAAACAAAAAAATAAATTGACGCATCGACTGCCTCACAAAGAACATCAGACAATTTAATAGAACTGCCAAAGGCGCCTTAATTACTTCCTAATATTGTCAAAGCGAGTTTTTGTAGCTCCCGGACCATTATGTCAATCGTGGTTTGAAAAAACACAAGCATCGGTTCATTCCTAATACATTCTACTATTGACTTTATGTTGGTCTCCCTACTAAGTTGCTAATGGTTAGTTTACATACTCTGTGTACTAAACAGGCCCATGCAATAAGATACCATAGCTTCATCAAGTCAAAGTCTATTTTCTGATATTACGTTCTGTGATGTCGGGTGTTCATAATGAATCCAATTATAGTATTACTTACAAATCACATGTACGAGTAGTTTGTTGTACTGTGAGTAATGTCCATCTTTGGATATACTGTGGACATCAATAGCTGATGGATATGGAAATGGATTTCATTCGCATGTAAGCGTTCTAGAAAAATCACCATTTTAGTGTTAATTGGCGACACTTTAAAAGCTTCCTTGGCCTTCTCCGAAGCTTCTCATGAATATGCAAGTTTCTCGTAAGTGATGATGTAAGCACTATCAGGTATATCAGGTACTTTCATTCTTGTATGCTTATTGCCATCTGAACCTTGTTGCTATACAGGGTCAAATTAAATTAGCTAGCGAAACTCCGCAGACATGATGGGAATCGATATCTAAATACGATAAAACGAAAACAATTAATGATTCATTGTTTTTTTTTTTTAGGTTTACGTCTGTATTTACTTGAAATATCACTTTCAAAATCTGTTGTTTTTTTGTGTAAACTTTACAGACGTGATGGGTATCGATATCTAAACACGATAAAACAAAAAAAAACTATTTTATTAACTAGGTACTTCAAATAACTACACTACTTCATTGACCCTGGAAAAAAAGTAACAAATCTTTTTTTTTATATGTTTTATCGTGTTATTGTGTACATCGATACCCATCAAGTCTGCGGAGTTTCGCTAGCTAATTAAATTTCCCCTGAATTTTTCCCTGTATAAAAAATATAGTAAATTTTGTTTCGTCATATTAAAAAAAGATTTTTTTTTATATTGTTTTAATTTACACTTTTTCTAAGTCGTTTAAAATGAAACTTTTTAGATGATTTGGAGATTTGTGTATTGTAGTTGATGAATATCTAGCTCATATATAAACATCTATGCGATCATATTTTAATAACATTCTTGCGAAATACTTCCATCAATCATGTCATGCTTATTGTCTCTGATTAATTTGTCAATATTCGTCTATGGCATCCCTCTTTTTCTTAGTGGGAAACTACAAATTCAGCCTATTCGATAAACTATGTTCGTTCAGTTTTGAAGAAAAGGAGTAAGTAGTCTTTTCAGGAAATTGAGGAATTCGTAACTAATATTATTCAAGAAGCCATAAAATTCAAAAAATCCAGTTTAACCTAGAGCAGTAAAACCTCTAATCCTGTAACAAACGAAACCAGAACGAGAGCGAATGTATTATTCAGGCGCGTTATCAGGGCGCGCGCTGGGGCCTCACAAATTGTGCGCTCGCGCACCGCCGCGCGCCACTAGATAACCGACACGTCACGAAGCTGGTGTAAGGAAGTCGGGTGATGGATGTTAAATGATCAGGAAGAATAGGATGTGTGTTCGACATGAAGTCGCGTTGTTTGCAGAAGTGGGGTAATAAGGCGATGTGTCACTGTCTGTGTAATGTTGTTTTGTTTTTGGAGAAGATTTTGCTGTTAAAGAACAGTTTCTGGAGAAGAAGGTCGTTGCTAACATAATTAAAAAGGAAGAATTCAAAAATTTGATTGGCCTTGAAGTCTCGTGGTAAGCTCGATTTTTATTAAGAACTAGCTGTTTCCCGCGGCTTCGCCCGCGTGGATGTCAATACTTCCTTATTTGAATCGGATTTTGTTCACAATTTGGTTTTAATTTTTTTGCGCGGAACCCTAATCCTTTTTCTAAAATAACAGTATCTTAATTACTCCTTATAACATCAGTTATCTGCCAGTGAAAGTCCCGTCAAAATCGTTCCAGCCGTTTCGAATTTCAAGGGTTCTAATGATTTTGCGCGGAACGCTAATAATATTTATAAAATAAAAGTAGCCTAAGTTACTTCTTATAACATCAGCTATCTGCCAGTGAAAGTCCCGTCAAAATCGATCCAGCCGTTTTGGAGATTATCTGGAACAAACAGACAGATAGATAGAGAGACAAATATTTTAAAAATAGATTTTTCGTTATAAGTATCGTATATACTTTCATATGCATTTAGTAAAAAGCTGTTATTTTGACATTACAAACAGACACTTCAATTTTATTTATTTGTGTAGAAGATAATGGGTACCTACCTATTTTTTAACTAAACGTTTTTTTAAGAAAACTGTATAAGGGTTTTCATTTGCTTTTGCATGCAATTCCATAAAGTGTTAAACCATTTTTAACTTCACGTATCAAATCATCAATCATAGGAAAAATAATTGAAAAATCAGTTTAGCATAAACAAATTCATGATTGAATACGAACAACGACAGTTTCATAACATAGACATTGTAGAACTTGCGAATATAATGTGTTGAAGTAAAATCATTGGAGTACTTATATTTATTTTGTACAGTCAACACCAGAAATTCGTTTGTGACAGTTAATTTAAAAAACGTGATGGTGTTGACTGCCTGGCCTTTCATCACTGCGTATCATCGAACACTTTATTAGGTACGTACATGTGCCCCACGACTTCGTTCGTGTGGGTGTCGTAAGATACACAATATACTAAAATAACAGCCACATTTTAATAAAACTCCCTCCTCCCCCGACCCGTCGCGTTGAATCGCCCGCCCGCGCTGTTACTTCGTTTTCGCTTAGTGTTCTTTTTGACTTTTTTCTTTTTGCTCGGCTCCTAAGGGTCGTAGCGTGATGTTAAATAGCCTATAACTTTCCTCGAGAATTGGGCTGCCAAATGCAAAAAGAATTTTTCAAATCCGACTTTTTGTTCACAGTTTCATGGGTTTTATTTTTTTTGTGCGGAACCCTAATTATCTTTCTAAAATAAAAGTAGCCTAAGCTAACCGCCGTAACATCAGCTAACTGTCAGTGAAAGTCCCGTCAAAATCGGTCCAGCCATTTAGGAAATTAGCTGGAACAAACAGACAGACAGACAAAAATGTTAAAAATTGCTTTTTTGTTATAATTACCGTTTATACTTTCTTATGCATTTAGTAAAAAGTTGTTGTTTTGAAATTACAAACAGACACTTCAATTTTATTTATTTTTATAGACAACACAGGGACGATTTTCGTTAAAAATACAGTTGGTTATGTGGGACCGTAAAAACTATGTAGTTTAGAATCTACGTGGGCGTATTACCCATAGTTTTTTGCGTGGTACCCTACTTATTTTGCTAAAATAAAAATAGCCTATGTTACTCCTTGTAACATCAGTTATC
This sequence comes from Fissipunctia ypsillon, assembly GCA_947568875.1. Taxonomy (NCBI): domain Eukaryota; kingdom Metazoa; phylum Arthropoda; class Insecta; order Lepidoptera; family Noctuidae; genus Fissipunctia; species Fissipunctia ypsillon. The sequence continues at coordinate 14,036,216 of OX387660.1, read as the reverse complement.
AATCAGTGAAAGTCCCGTTAATCGGTGCAGCCGTTTCGGAGATTAGCCGAAACAAACAGACAGACAGACAACATTTTTAAAATTAGTTTTTTGTTTTAAGTACTGTAATATGCTTTTATATGCATTTAGTAAAAAGCTGTTATTTTTACATTACGAACAGACACTTAAATCTTATTTATTTGTATAGTTATATGTACATACCATTACATATTCATTTTTGTTTTAAAATAGTTTTTGGAAAAAAGTAGTTACATAAAAAAAAGTTACAAAAAAGAAGAAGTAAGCAAAAGGCTTACTTCTTCTTTTTTGTAACTTTTTTTTTGCTTTTTGTTTTTTCGCTTTGCAGTTTGGCAGAGGTCTTCTTGTAATTTTTGCACGCCTCACAAGTCTTCAGCGTGTGAGAGTGCTCTACTCTCGATAGGTCGCATTGTCAAAATTTTCCAACGTAAAACCGTTTCTATATACTCTCAAATTATACATACATGGAATTCATATTAGCAGGAAAGTTTAAAAAACTAGAGGCTTAAAGTTATAAGTTTAATATATTTTTAGAAACATATAGGTACCTTAATACATGTATATAACAAAAAACTTAATTAAAAATTACGTGTCGTGCTTTTCGTTGGGAAGTGTATCTGTTTGGCATTACGATTCATGTCGTCACACACAGTGGATTGATTAATCTAAATATTCTGCAATAAGATTTATGTCATCCTTCGAATGGGCCCTACTGATTTTCGTTATCAAACTCATAACCGTTCAAAAGATATTAACCAAAATCTATGAATTTTCTTAAATTTTTTCCCTTAAGATTTATCGTCAACACGTTTCTCTCTGTGAGGCGTGCACTTTCGCATTTTCCAATTTTTTTTTTGTTGTATTTTATGTCTCTGTTTCGTTTACTTACCAACTTAATTTAGAAGTTGAATAAAAATAATAATAACATTTATTTATTCAAATAACTTTGATCCATACATGAGACATAAACTAGTACAAAATAGTAAGCAGGGACAATGATCGATCACTTTCAGTTTATACTGACTGTACTGTAGTACTAGTCGCCACGGTCTGGTGATTAAACAAATTACTTTCATATTGGTTGACGCTCTGTCCAGCAAGCTTTCGATGCAAGTTTCATCACTGCCAAATAGTATATTGAAATACATTGTTCAAGAAATTGTATGTAACATCATTGTTTGGACTTGAAAAGACGATGGATTTCTTTATTAAAACTCATTGGCTATTGCACTTTCAATCGCCACTCAAATTAGTTAAAAGATAACTGTAACTATTGTCGTATTAATTACTACATAAGGTTAGATGGAATTACGGTTTAACTTATGGACTATTTGTATTTTAAAAAACTACCGGAATTTGAAAATCCTAGCACTGGCAACGACTAAGGCGCGGACCACACGGAAAGGGCGCGAGACGAGAACGTGATGCGGCGTTCTTTTCACGTATCTTCATTATCCTTCATACAAAATGTATTATCACGATCTGGCACAAAACATACAGAAAGGATAAGCCGCAGGCGCGTCACTTTTCCATACCACACGTACTACGCCGCACACTATTGCCACTTCTGCGACCCGTCCTCGTCTCACGTCCGTCCTTTTGGTGTGGCCCGCGCCTAATAATCTCACACGATGAGAAAACGCTCTGCTGTTTCCGCTTTTGCCTGTACCATGGTAGAGATATTTTACTTATCTTTCACTCTAAAACTCCACTGAGATTTATATATATATACAAACATTTGAAAACTCTATGCAACGAGCAGTGGAGGGGCGTGCAGTTTTAGAGTAAAAGATCCCTAATACTAAATAGGCATAGTTTAAAGATAGTCCAAAAAAATTGTATACATCAAACCTTAAACCGTTATTCTATCATTACCATTATTGGTAGGCCCAACCCTTGTCACTAAACAGTGGCTTTTAGTATTCCAAACGAAAACAAGCGATCCCGACAACCATAAACCAATGGGTACGTGACGTCTAACGGAAAAGCCCTACTCTATAGTCAATCTAAATAAACAATCGGTAAATTACCATGGTTACCACAGCCCACTTTCTTTCTTATCTTTCGAGCCACCTGTCGAACGGACGCGACTCGAATCGAGAGCTCGAATACGTAGATCGATATCGAAATGTTTCATAGAAAGAGTTTCAAAGTCCATCCGAAGTATCGATTTTGCCTATCATATTCCGAATAATTAATTTCTGTGAAAAATATATTTTTTACAGCAAGTCACTGTAGTTAAAGCATTTTGAAGACTTTTTATTGAACTTTTTACTTTCGATAAATATTTGGAGGTTCGAACTCACACCGTTTACCAACACACTTCACTTTTCGTTGACCCATTCGTTTAACTTTGAGCTATTCGGAAACAAAAAGAATGAAATAATAATTGCTTATTCTGCAAAAATAAAACAACAATAAAATTAAAATAACTTCTACTTGTACGCTACAAAACGTATTCCAAAAAGATTTGACACATATTTTTCAAAATAAAGAACTAAATCCGAAACGTCAATCGAACAATGACAGTCGAACCATCGAATTGCATCGAAATCTTTTTTCAAATATAAACGTCAAATGATAATCGCGTGAAACTTCAATTGTGTGATTGATTTGTGACAAAAACTGTTTGAAGATAGCGAAATTGATCAGCAGAGATCTTTTTGTTCATTACTGAGAACGCAGTAACAGTGTTTTTGTTCACTGAGATGCGAGTCGATTCTGGTTCACTTTTTTCGAAACATAATTACAATTACCTTTTTCCGAGAACTTCGTATAATAGTAGTATTTACATTGAAGGCAAACGGTTTATTAAAATGGCATCATGACATATTTGCGGGACAGTGGAGCATTGATTTATCATACATTTTATATTAATGAAGATTCCTAAAATCACAGTAAATGTTTTTGTGTTCCTAGTTCTTCTTAGACCCGTTGTACACACAATTTTTTTTACCGTGAGAAACTATAGTTGATTTGCAAGTTCGTTGAAAGACACAGCGGCACAACGGCACGGCGCCCGCGCAGTCGCCATATACCATACAACCGGTAGTTTGCCGTGTCATATACGAGAATACGCTCACGCGATTATTCTGCGGTGCAGCTAGCGCGCCGTACGAGATGCATTATTTCTGTCGTACGGTATAACATACGCAGTCACGGGTTCACGCACTGGCGGTGAAAAAAATGCACAATGACTAACTGATATTTATTGTTGCATAAAAAAGGAGTCCCCAAACGGTTTTTGGTGCACCGACTGAACTGAACTAAACAACTTTCTCCATGGGACCAACATCGTTATCGAGAAAAAAATATTAGCTGTCCCGTTCAAAGCTTCAACACCTACTCGACCCAAATGTATGAGACGGCTGATTATTTTTTCTTGATTACGATGTTGGTCCCACGAAGATAGTTGTTCAGTTTGATGGTCTGTACCACACCCTTAAATTTGACCACACCTTTCTGATACACCCTTTTTTTTTGGATGGGCAATCATCAAATGACTTTTCCCGCTCTGGGCGGAGCGGGAGGGCGTGTCAGACTTTTACTGACTAAAACCCACCCGTGTTCCTTCAGTTGCCTGTGCCGGGGCCACGGTAACTCTTTCGAACATCCCGCAACCCTAGCTGGCATCGGCCCTAGCGGACCCCGTCAATAGTGCTGACATCTCTTTGAGGCGCGCGTGGAACACAACGCGCCGTCGACTCGGGCTTGGTCCTTACCGGACGGCGAGCTACCCATTGCTCACCATCCGCAAGCCCGCGCCTACGGTGGCCGGGAATCGGCTGTCAATTCCCGACGCCCAGGGCGACTCCTGCGGCGACTAGGGGCGTGAGGGCGCAAAGCTTGCCTCTCCCTCACGCGTTCCGCCTACTCCCTCGCGAGCAGTACTGCCTCGCAGAAGGAAGTGATGGCTTCCCATGTACTTCTGATACTCCCTGTGTACAACAAAATACGATTCTTTGAAGTAAAAATTCCAGGGTTCGAACTCAAACAAAAACCTCCACTGCTGAATATCTTGCCTCTTACTTATCCTACTAGAGCAACTCATGTAGGTAGGTACATATTGAGAAAATAACTTTGTAACACATAAATTATCGATAAACCAGACCTCATCAATACATCATCTAAACATTCCATACAAAAACCTACCTAAAAACCTCTAGACCAAACAATGCACTTTAATTTTGTTATTTATATTAACACAGCGGGCAAGAGGCCTTTGTATCGTCTAGCTCAAATCATAATAAGCCCCTGTAATCAGATACTGGAACACTTTTAATTTTGTACTGACCTTCGTCTGTCGGCTATTCACGAGTGAAAACGAGAGGCAGATTAACAATCGCGATCGTGCTGTACCTACCAGCGATTGAAGAGTTTTATTGTTGTACTGACGATAACAGGACGGTTTGGCCGGAGAGTTATTTTAGTATTTTCGTTTACCTATAGTTTCCTGTGGACACGACGGTCGACGTGGCAATGCTTGGGATTATGACTAGCAATTAATAACTTACAGCCGCATGCTAATGATGAGTTGCGCACCTACTGTACATGTTCCTGTAAAAGTTGTTCATTATGGTTTAGCTTGGATTCTCCCAGACGAGCATCTATCTGTGTAGTGGTAAAAATGTTGTTTCATGCTAAATAATTACCATATAATGATGTACTTCCTTCTTATTTTTATTTATTTATTTGCATTTGCAAAACATGGTATACGAAGGTGTTACATGAGTTAAAGATGAGATGATACATGTTTTGCTTAAGACTAAAGCATGTAAAGTGATTAACATGTAGAGGCATGAGGAACAGGGTGTAAAGTTCACTCATCCGCCATAGGAAAGGGAGAATCCTCCGACCAGACGTGTGTTGTGTCTGGTGGGCTATTGCCCGACAATTTTGATGTCGGGATGTTGTATATATGTATACTACTCGCGCGGTAAACTATGATCGCGCGATGCAGGATTTTGCGTGACGTCAGCGTGTGATGCGTTCACATGTGGCAATGTAGATATGCCGTCACAAATATAACCTATGTTCAAAGTATTCCTTAATGCTATAAAAATTATTATAATTTAGCCACTTAAACAAGTGAATTTTAAACAGTCTGCTATTTAGCCATTTAAGTTTACATGGTAATTTGTTATAGGTACAGCCATAGCCAAGCAACTTTTATTATATTTTGCTAATCGAGGGATTCATCTAAAACAAGTCTAGCCAAGTCTACTGGTCACGCCGACTCCTAGAGCTTACATCTGCTGCTGTTCTGAATAAATCTTTGTGTTTCCGTACAAACATACGTTTCTTAAATATATATAGTGAGCGTAATGGTAGCAAACCTAGTTTTTTAAATATTGGTCGACAAAATACGTCCGGTTGAATGCCCTAAATAGCTCAAACACATTTCTTTTGAGTGGTAAATGCTTTGTTATGTTCGGTACTATTACCCATACAATTAGTCCATATCGCAGCAAGGACTCAACATATGCACGATATGGCATTACAGCTGTTTTAATGTTTGTAACATTTTTAATCCGTCTAAGAGCGTATGCGAATTTATTGATTTTATTACACACACCATCGATTTGTGCTTTCCAGTCTAGATGTTCGTCTATGATCGTTCCCAAGAACTTAGTTGTAGTTCTTATCCAGGACATAAGAAGATTATTTTATTTGTCGAAGTTGAAATACTGTGATTTCCTGTATCCAAAATTGTTACTAACAGTTGATTCAGTAATTCTTTAATATTTTCTACATTATGTTATAAATAATATTTTTCAGTATGGTTTTCCACCGCGACAGTACCAATGCGCCCAACAGACGGGCGTCGCCGCGACGCCTTCGACTGGCCGGCACGTGCGCAAGCGACGCAAAAATGACGTTATACATTCCTCAAACGTGTCTGAATAAGATATAAATAAAATAAAATGTTACATCAAGGAAGCATTTATTTCATGTAATGAGTGTTGTAGGTAAATTGTAGAATAGAAAAAGATGTAGAATTTTCCAGTTTCGTATTTTCTTCTGGGATAAAGCTTTAGCTTAACATAGCGACATCGTGATGTGGATGTGGAGCTGTGGCTAAAACTATGCCCCACATCTTATCCTGCCCTCTGTGCCCAAAAAAATGCAGCCATAGTGACCTCTGCGCTGACGCCGACGATGCCGTGAAAGTGGCCAAGTTTTAGGCCAACCAAACCTAGCTCACTGTCGTGCCATAAAGAGTAAAAAGAGAGAGAGAGAAAGAGAGAGAGAGTATAAATAGGATTCTATCTATCTACCATCCACACATTGAAGAAGCGTAGCGTAGATGCTGAAACAGGTACCTACCTCCGTAGGTATACATAATCATAAAATCACGCCTTGATTCCCCAAAGGATTGGGCAGAGATGTACCTATAGTACACCCACATTTCGCCAGCTATGTTTAAGTCCTATAAGTCCTACGTAGGTATGTATTAGATAATCTTATCCTTCATAAATGCGAAAGTGAGTTTTTTTGCTTATTTGTTTGTTTGTCTGTTAGGGGGTTTGTGTCCGGTAGATGGCAATAGGATCACCCCCTATTACATGGGACTGAAACATAACTGGCGAAATAAGGGTGTTACTATAGGTACACCTCTGCCTAACCCTTCGGGGAAACAAGGCGTGATGTTATGTTATGTTGTTTGTTTGTTAGGCTATCACGCTAAGACGACTGCTCGAATTTTGATGAAATTTAGCACATGGGTAGACCATGGCCTGGCTTAGGACATATAATACTTTAAATACTTTTTATCCCGATATTCTTACGGAATCGAGACTTATGTGGGTGAAACCGCGGGCCGCAACTAGTAATTTATAAAAATAATGTATGCATATTTTTTTATTTCTATTTGAGATGGGTTTGCTCTTCACTCTAGGTCAGAGGTGACAGAGACAAAGTCGACGATGGAGAGAGCTTACCCAGAGGAAGCTTGTTCACTCTCGCTATGAAGAGATCAGGGTTGTATGCGCTCGGAAACACAGACGCAGGTAAAGAGTTCCACTCCTTTGCTGTGTGCATCACAAAACACATTTGTAAACGCGTAGTGCGAATTGGTGGAATAACATATAGATAGATAAAGAGCAATTCATGTATCTGAGTACCTAGTAGATTGTTACGAACGCAATTTTCAGTAAGTTATAATGAGATCTCACGATTTTCTACAGCTGGGAGATCAAAATTCCTCCAAATACATTGTTACTACATGAGTGGACCTAAACACTGGCTTCATATTTCTTCATAAATTAAGTAATCACGAAAAAAGCTCAGTCGAGTCGTGAATGTGTCATAAAAGAACATGCCTGGCATTCTTTAGATTTTAAGATTATAAATATGATAATCTTTGTGCTCCTGTTGTCACAGCCTCATTAAGTAGGTATGTAGCAACTTTGGTATAAAAAATGCGTTTACGAAAGTTATTTTTAAACATATAAGTTTGCTAAGGAAAATACCACTAAGATCTTTCAGCTCGCTTTTTAAATAAAACTACGTCATCAGAAACTACTAAAATACGTCATCAGAAATTCTTTTAAAATATTAAAGCGACAGACCCTTTTCCTAGAAACGGCTGATTCACTGAGTGCCGTGACGAACAGACTGACCTCGGTCATAAACGTTGACCTTGCAATGTCTGGCTAATTAAAATGCCCAGATAAAAATAACTTACAATAATTAGGTTGCGGAAAAATGAACTGTAGTATAATCAGGGAAATGAATTGCTAAGCAAATTGACTAACAACTTAAGTTGTCCGTTTATTCAAATCAATTGACACAACGATGTAGATAATTCCTATAAAAGTCAGGGATTACTGACGAGCATGTAATCGTCGATATCGAGAAACGAGTTATGGAACTCAAATGGAGTTGGACATGACATTTGGCAAGGCGCAGTGATGACAGGTGGAGTAAGGCAGTGACTGAGTGGCGTCCAAGGACTGGAAGACGAAGCGTCGGTCATCCGGCAGCGAGATGGGCAGACGACATTGTTACCATCGCGGGTAGAACCTGGATGAGGTTGGCACAGAAGCGTGGGGATTGGCTCATGAAAAGAGAGGCCTATGCTCAGCTGTGGGTGAAATCGGGCTGTGGATGATGATGATGATGATGATGTAATCGTATAAAGATTTTCAATGAAGATGATCAGTCTACGGGCCCTATTATCTACTAAGCATTGGTAATGGAGTCAGGTAGGGGAGGAGTTACTTTACAAAGTTGTCAATTAAAATAACCAAAAGTAGATATAGCATTCTGCTGCTTTAATGGTTTTTCCCAAATTTCGCTATAACTCCTTCCGCATCCGACATTAAAATAAGTACGGAAAGAGTGACAGCATGAAAGCTCGGAATTTATGTTAATTTATTAATTATTAATACCCAAAAAAGCCGTGGAAAAATTTGTCGACAATAATTCCGGTTTTTAACATAGTGTAATTATTCTTACAAGGTTGATTTAAACGAGAGCAAAACGGTGGAACTGTTGCTGGGTGCGAAAAACTCTTTAATTCAATGAAGCGAATGGAGTGACCTCTCTATGTCGTTGCTGTGACTACTTACGGTCGAACCTATCTATCACCAGTTTTGGCATACAAGAGATAGAAACACCTATCTATTTATAGTTTTAACATCCCAATAATCTACATATAAGAGATTATGGAATCTTTCCGGCCTGACATAAGGACGTATAATTATATTATCTACCGTCAATAGCGATCTGTCTTTTACTGAAAACGAGCTATTGGGTTCGGCCGTTAGACGATCTTTTACCAAAATTAATTTAAGAGACATTTTTATGTACACTAACACGGACTTAATTTAAAGCATTTTTTTTAATGATCAAGTTAATACAATTTCGCGTGTGAAGTAGGTAATTTGAATGGGTACAACATTAGCTCAAGCGGATTCGATTCTCGAAACTTTGTAATTGTTTGATCGACAAATCATTTTTGAAGGGTAGGTAAATAGTAGGCCGCGTGTCAGAGGGCACAGTTTAAACTATTAGAGCTGGCCTAGCGTGGTACGGACTTTCAATAGAATAAGAGGCCAGCTTATTCTGGTTTTGTTACCACTGACTTGCGGCCTTTTTTTTTTTTTGTGGATGGGAAATCACCAAATGACTTCTCCCGCTCTGGGCGGAGCGGGAGGGTGTGTCAGACTTTTACTGACTAAAACCCACCCGTGTTCCTTCTGTTGCCTGTGCCGGGGCCACGGCATAGATCTTTCGAACATCTCGCAACCCTAGATGGCATCGGCCCTAGCGGACCCCGTCAACTGACTTGCTGCCTACGACCCTAATGGAAACGTGTTAACCATGACAAGAAATGGTGAAGAGGCCAGTGCTTTTTTAGGGTTCCGTACCTCAAAAGGAAAAAAACGGAACCCTTATAGGATCACTCCTGTATCTGTCTGTCCGTCTGTCACAGCCAATTTGCTCCGAATCTAATGGACCGATTAAGTTGAAATTTGGTACACATATCAATGTGTACCAAATTTCACTGCGACCCAAACACGGACGTGTAACATAAATAAATGAATTTTGAATATGGGGTCAGTTTTGGGGGGTTAATAAGAAAAATAAAAAATAAAGTTTTGCAAACTATACCGTGTGACATATCAAATGAAGGGGCGTATTGTGGGGGTCTAGAATAGATTTTTTTTATAACTATAAGATCAAAAGTGTTAAGGTTATTAAAGTAAATAGACGATAATTGACCAGGATACCCTCCTTATTTTTTATAATTTTAAAATAAGTAGTTTATCGTATAGTCCTTATCTCCGAAACTACCGAGTCTAAAATTTTGAAAAAAATACAGAAAATATTTCTATACTTACTTATAGATTACAGGAAAACCTATAAGAAGTCTATGGTCTTAAAATAACGTGGTAAATCTCGCAATAATATGCGTATAAACTTACATTTGCAGTTGATGTATGGGAGATCATGTTTTTCAACAACAATGTTAAGTTTGTTGGGATAATTCTGTCTATTCTTTCTTCATCCCAACTACAGAACCATTCATTGTACGTAGTGCGACACGCACTTGGCCGATTTTTTTTATATATAATGAAATTCTGTAAGTTAGCCCTTTTCGAACGTCAGAACTAAAATTAGCCACCACCAGATAGGTACGACTAGGTACCGGCTTAAAAGTTTTAAGTAACATAATTAAGATTTTGTGAAGAAGAGACTGAAAATTGACTACCTATTAATCGTTAGTGGTCAGTCATATATTCAAGATAGGTCTATTTGCAGGCAAGTATAAAGGCAAATAATCTTTATTTATATTCCACATAAACCGCTGGACAAGATACACCTTGCATGTAATCAAATAAATATAATATAAGATAATTGCGGCCGAACTCAGCCACACCTGACCAGTGCAAAGATAATCTCGACTAAATGCACTGTTAAAATGTCGTTTTAAATGATCGAATCCGGCTCTTTGTTTCTCAGCAATAACTAGTTTTGTGATTTTCTAAAGATAAGTACTATTAATGTGTAATATAGAATTATAAACTAGTACACTTAAATATATCGTATCAAAGTCACATTAGTTAAACGACGAAGTGCATTTTTTTAAGTGGCCTTGTTTCAAATGGATAAATAGGCCGATTGAATTTTTGTTTTGAATTCTTTTTTTTTTCGTGCTGTCAAATCCAAGTTACGTTCTTTTTTTGAATTGTATGATTGCGTTATTTTCTTTTTAATTGCAGCAAAAAAAATTTAAAACTTTTTTAAATGCCTATTATTTATTACCTATTCTAATCATGTTTACTTTGACAGCTTTTGTAGGTACTTCTTAAGCTTATCTTGAAAGATACGCTTGTGCACAGTGGCCACAACCGTTTGACAGATAAGTAAGAGCTGTAATCACGACCTCCCGATCACCTGTCAGTGCCTTACCCCAGTGGGCTGATGTCGTTTCAAAATTATGATTGATAGTAAAAGATTGTAAGTTTCATTCCAAATGTATTTATTGTAACATTATTCAGCTAGAACGAATTAAAAACTTACCTATTTAAATATCAATAGTGACTAGATCTGTTAGTTATAGAAAAAATCCACAATAATAAAAAAAAAAAAAAAAATGTGTTTATTATCATAAATCTTTACAATTAAGTTGCCGGGGCTTCCCAGAAAGTAATCCTAAGATACTTGTGATGGGATAAACCTCGCTCTTCCTCTATTAATTAACAGTTGTTTCGTTGTGCTAATTAGGTATAAGTTACACATTTTTATAAAACCAATAAAAAGAGAAAATAAAAACAAATAAGAAAAATGAGAATCGTGTAATAAAATCCACAGAATCATCAACTCATTCATTTTTACAAATATCCAAAAGTTATTAAGATATTCCTGTCTTAGTTATTATCTCACGGCCGGGAAAAGCATGTTAATCAACGAAAGATCAAACTGTTCTCAAATGGTTTTCACCACCGATAAGTACCTACGTACCTAACTAAAAAAAAAAAACATTCCCAGATCCCTTCTAAGGTTTTTGTCACCGTAGGTACCCGTAGTACCCAACTAACACCAATCTTGGATATATAATTTTATTTTTCCTTTCTATAAACCACTTTTCTGAACCACATGAAATTCGTGATCTATATACCTCAACGCGGAAAGCCGGTGAATCAGACAGCCCTCGGAGGCGCGGGCGCAGGAGCGAGGTCGCACTGACGCCGCCGCCGCCGACCGGAGCTCGTGATACCGACTCCATCATGCCCGCAACGCCACGCCTCTGTGTAATTGTTATTTTAATCTATGCTCCCTATAGATTCACGATCAGTTTAATTTAAACTGGGTTTTTGTTGGATATAACAATAGATTATTAACACTAATGAGCAATACAAAATGACGCCAGTTTTTTTTTACTTCAAATCAAGCTCATAGTCCCGATGGAAAGTGCTGTCGTAAATATCTGCATCAGCAAGGGTTGTGCTTAATAGTAGAGACAATTTTATTAAGAAAATTTGCAAACCTCTGTAATATCACCTTCATGAATGCATGAAAAAGCGGCATATATAAATATATGGTGACATAGTCACATTGTATTATGTAGTAGATAATTCCCTGGACGACGAGTTTTTTCACAGATTCGTGCTCTATACAAGGTGTAACATAAATAACGCACGACCTCTTAAGGGGTCATTGTACTCATCATTATGAATAACTTTTACTATGGGACCAAACCTACAATCGCAAATAAAAATCAGCTGCTCCCTACATTTATGTTCGCATAACTCGTCAAAATGTAGGGAGCAGCTGATTTTTATTTGCGATTGTAGGTTTGGTCCCATAGTAAAAGTTATTCATAATGATGAGTACAATGACCCCTTAAGAGGTTGTGCGTTATTTATGTTACACCTTGTATAAAGAAGATGTTGCACGATGAAAGCAGAATTTAATAATAAAGATTTCATAACGCTTTTGTTCAAGATTTCATATTGACGCAGGAACCTCTCTATTGGTATCTTTGTAATCCAGCACCCTAATTTTGTTACACATTTAAATTAGGAATCGGTGTCATTTTGACAGTTCAACAACATTTATTGTGTTTTTTTACGATTTACGTTGTTGAGCAGACTTTTTTGAACATACGAAGCAATGGATTAGCAATATACTTCAAAATCATTCAGATTCAGCGAGGTAATTGCGTAACACACTTACAGTAGGAATCGGTTTCATTTTGACAGTTCAATAACATTCATTGCGTTATTTACGTTGTTGAGCAGACAAATTTTTCGAACATATGAAGCAATGGATTAGCAATAAGCTTCAAAATCATTTAGATTCTGATTGATACTGTGTTACGAAATTAGGGTGCAGATGAGGTTGAGTTGGATTATCATTTATTCGCAATAAACACAACGTAATCAGAGGGGCAATTCACGTAATTTTAAGAACATTCACAGTCTGATCTCAGTCTCAATATGTCAAAAATACCTATAATTTCCCTACATTTTTGACATTGGATTGTCGCTGAGATGAGATTGAGACTAGATTTTGAACGTTTTTAGTTACGGGAATTGGGCTTCTGAACTCGTTTCCTATCACACTTAAATCTCAGTGATCGAATAATTAAAAGAATCAGTCACTATGCATAGTCTGCGTGTACGCATAACAATGGGCGCGGTCTCTATTATTGCATGTTTTTAATTTGTAATTAAAACAAACTCAAATAGCTTTTGCCTGCGGGTTCGCCCACGTAAAGGTCGGAAATTATCCCACAGCAACGTACTACCGGGATTCAAAGTATCCTATGCCCTAAACCAGCTCATGTCATATCCATATGCCTTTCGAAAAGGTAACAGACGGACAGGCAGGTAAAAATTAAAATAATCTGTTTTAGGGTTCCGTACCTCAAAATGAAAAATTCGAACCCTTATCAATGACTTCGTTGCCAGTTAAGACCTTTTTATTAAGAACGCGTGGCGGTATCAAGTTCAAATAGATATCAAATACTTTGATCTACCGGTCCCTTGAAGCTGGAAAGAAAATCAAACTTCCAAGTTAACGCAATAAAAAAGGCCATTTATGCCGCTTATAAATAAATAATAATAAATGAATAAATCAAAGCTTATAATTAAGGTATTTCCCGTTGACCTAGCAGCATGGAGTTTGGCGAGAAGCAAGGTCTTATAGTTCAAGTAAAGAGCAAAATCAGAAAATTGTTATATAGATAAAATTATGTCAACTGCAAAGTTAAGTTTGTTCTTTAATCTGGAGCTAGACCACCACCTCTTAACGCAGTATTATTTTAAACTTACTTGAGTGTGGGAAAGATGGAGCTAGACGTCCTGTATAGCTCCATCTCTTTCTCACACTGAAGTAACCTTAAAATAATACTGTTTTAAGAGGTGGTGGTTGGCCCCCTGGGATCGGAAATTCATAGGACGTGTCTTGAAGTAACATTTAGTCTGTATTTCATTCAAATCGATCCTCTCCATTCTATTAAAAGTTATTTTTCAACTAAAAAGCTAAGTTTGTCCTTCAATCCGGGATTGGAAATTCAGGCAACCGAGCGAGCTTTGAAACGGAACTCTCAGGGCACGAGTCCTGCTCACACTTTAAATAAATATAACAGGGTTTTATGATTTTAAATGTGTTACTTAAAAAAAATGTTATTAATTTCAAAATTGTTATCATTCATTTGTAATACCTACTCTAGTGCTGCTATTGAGCACGTAATACATAGATGTTAGAAATGTTATTTTATGACTTGTTGACATGTAATAACTTTTGACCGAGTGACCTAATTTTAATGAAATAAAGTCTAAATATCCCTTTAATCTCAAAAGAAGTACACAAAAAAAAATCAATATTACATGTGAATTTTAAAATTATCCCTATTTTACCCCTTTGGGGGATGATTTTACAAAAACATAGAAACACGTAATTATTTATTTTTTACCCAATCATAAACGAAATTACAAATTAAGAAATGCTGGGTTTCCCGTACAAAATTTCATCCCATATATCCCTCCCTTTAGGATTATATTTGAGACAAAAAGTAGTATATGTCCTTCCGCAGAATGCCATCTATCTCATTGCCAAATTTTATCAAAATCTATACAGTGGTTTAGGCGTAAAGAGGTAACTTACAGACAGAGAGACAAAGTTATTTTTGAATTTTTAATATTATATATAAATATTATTATTTATGGATTTTACTACGCATGATACATATTTATTACCACTTTTAATTACCACCACTTAGGCCTAAGCTTTGCCAATAAGAGCCTATGTAACTTTTATGGAATAAATACATTAAAATATTATGATCTTTGAGTAATTGAATAATAAAAATAAATATATTCATAAACCTAGCTTTTGTTAATTGAGTAGAACCTTACTTCGTTGCAATTAAATATGCATTTATGAGTTTAAGAGCAATAAAATTTTGTAAATCAATTTAAATTCCTTCCTTCTGTTATGATTTGTCTATTATATATCTACGTAATTAGCCACAAACAAAAACTAAGTTTGCCAGGGTAAAGTAAAAATAATAAAAGCAATACCAACATCAAAATAAAGAGTCAACCTATGAAACAAAAGGAAAAAGTAATTAGAAATTTGATTACCAGCACATTATAATCCTAATAATTTTAACAACAATGCATACGATCACTTTCATTTTCATTTCAGTTAAAAAAAAAAATAACAACAAAAAATAAAAGAAGAACGGACAGCGAAAGCAATCGAGATAACCGCTAAAGATTTATTGTAATTAGATCTTTGACACAAAAAAGGCCTAGAGTGTAGTGTTGTCCGTCAATTCGTTTAGGTTAGCTATTCTAATCGAGATAGCTGCATCATTGTGGCAACTGAATAAACCTCCACTCTTACTTGGTACTTTCATATTTAAAGTACCTACCTATCAGAGAATGCCTACTGTGCTCGCAGTTTGACGCGTGCGCAAAATAGAATTCTTGCTTCCTTGCAAAAATAGACCATCCTACCAGTGGCACAGCTACAATTACCATTAGAGGGAAGCTGAAGAAAAAATTGTTCAGTTCTCATAAACTCAGATAAAAAATTACAGGCGATTTTGTAATGTTTATAATCTTATGATGACTGTATCAAACTGGCATTAAATATATATTATTAAAAATGTGATGTGATACACAGTTACACACACAGATGTACCATATTATTTGGCAATAGTAGATATTAAGAAGAGTAGTTGTTCCGAAGGGAAGCCGTTGTATGAAGTCTGCGCCCCTGCATCCTACCTTATATTATTACCATTACAAAAACTTAGATAGTTACTTTTTAAAATGTGGTAAACCTAGCAACATTGTCTATTCAATAGGCTGGCAAATAAATAGGTATTTTTAACATTGAGGGCTGTAGATACCTAGATGTAATGATTATGGCATTACGCAGAATTTTCATCACTGATGTGAAAGCATAATCAGGCTATAATGATCCACCACGCGGGCCCAGTGCGAGTTGGTAGATGGCACATGTCTCCAAATTTTTGGTTCTAGGACATGCCGGTTTTCTTCACCATTTTGAGAGCAGTGGCGATGAAATAATTTACACAAAGTAAAGCGCCTGTCTTGGTTTGAACCTACGATCTACAACTCATAAGTCACAGCCATTACCACTTGGGCCACCACTGCTCTCTGATGTGCAAGCCCGCTACAATTTAAAAGACAATAAGAAAGCGCTCAAAACAGGATCACTTCTACTAGAAAATTACGCAGCCATACCATCTTATCGCCAAAGATCAAACGCGTTTGTCTAGATACACATAGAATTACTAAGAACACGGCAACGTCAAAAACAATTACCGCCATACAACGCTTGGTCGAGTCATTGACAGTTAAGAGCTTACAATTTCCCTCAACATCCATTGCGGCGTCCGCCTTTTTGCACTTAACCTAATAACGGCTGCAATCTCGGCCGGTATTGCTGTCGAAATTGCGGGGTCATCTATCCGGGCACTAATTGAGACAGTTTAGCTTAAGACACTGGTCGACAGACGTCCGTAAATTGGCCGTTTATGGTGAAAGTCAGGACCATCAGGGCCCTATGTGGAAATGTTAAAGTTCATTGTAGCTCCTGATATTACAGGCATGTTATGGTGTTGCTTCGCTCCGGGGCGCTGTCCGAGGTTCTAGCCGCATTTACGCTAAGGTCGAATGCACTGCCACTGTTATTATTTTATAATACGAAATTGAAGGTAGTCGGTGCAGTTTAATGCGGTTTAGGTAGCAATTTAAAGTTGCATGCCTCTTACCTAATTATGTAATTTTTGCGCTTAATAACAATGGCGAAAAAGTTTGGTACTTACCTAATTGTTATTGATTGAAGGTTGTCTTACAATTTAATCGAAAAAAAGTCTACTCTTTACTCTTCAGAATAAATTGCGCACTTAAGATACGACGCAGAACCCAAATATAAGACTTCTCTTATGAAAACAAAACGAACTCAATTCAATCCTGCCTGTCCCTTGCTGTCCTCCCCAGCGATGCCCTAAGCCGAGGTCCGAACACCACAGGGGGTGCCCTTAGCGTGTGGTCGCTTAGTTTTTAAGTTTTATGCCCTGGCTTGAGGCCTTAATTTATTGAGGCACCCACAGGAAAGTCCGATTAAGCAGCCGACCACCTAGGCCTAGGTTGACCTGCGAGATGCGATTCCCCAAAAACAAAGACAACGAACGCCACCTGTATGTTGTCAATGCTCTTGCGATGTTTTTCGGTTGCTAACCAATATTTAGTTGAACCAGACGTACAGCTATACAAGAATCTTTTGGCGCGTGATCATAATCGGTGCTAACGCTGTTGCCGCCATCTTGTATTTCAATGTTGACCAACAGCGCCCCCATGTCAACGTGCGAGCGCCAAGAGATGCTTGTAGCACTCTCAGTTCGTCATACACTTCCAACGTTGTCAAAATCATACAAACCACAACCAATCTGCCTTATAGCTTTTTCCCAAATATGTTGAGGTCGGCTTCCAGTCTAAACGGATGCAGCTGAATACTAGTATTTTACATGGAGCGAATACCTATCTGACCTCCACAACCAGTTACTGGGTAATACGATACCCCCTGGTAAGACTGGTTGTCAGACTTTCGGGTTTCTGACGACCCGTAACGATTGTCAAAGATTCACTAATGACAGCCGGGACCAACGGCTTAATGTGCTTTTCGAGATGGATCTTGGTATGTAAAGATGGTCACCCATCCACGGACCAACCGCGGCAAGCGTAGCTTAACCTGATCGATCGACTCGTGCAGCTGTTATTACTTAGCCATGAGCCTTTCTTACGATCATATAAACCAAAGGCTCTAATCCCATCCACCTTAACCAGAATCCGCCGATACCTCGAACTGTTCGAAATGGTGTACTGTCCATGCAATCTGATTTACGCGCGCGGCTCCGGTCCTGAAGCCAGCGTCTACTATAAAGTATACGTTTACCTTTTTAGGAATGCTAATTCCTGTACAGATTATTCATTGCTCTTGTCTACATAAATTTGTTGGCGGTACACTAAAATTGCATGGTAGGCGGCGTCGTCGGTGACAATATTTAAGGAATTTAATAATGTAGAGCTACTTTGGGTAAACGATATGCTTTAATAAGGGCTTGTAGCTAGGAGTTATCCGTACAGAATGTCTAATCTAATCGTTAGTAGCATCCGGGTACAATGGAGACCTATTTCCGCCGCCAAGAAGCGTTGCTGTGTTCCCGTTTTAAAGGTGCTGGTGTTGAGGACTTGAGGTATTGCAGCTCTGTTTCTGGGTTATCAACGTATCTGCGATGCATCTAGTATTGCAGATTTGTTTCTGGGTTATCAACGTATCTGCGATGCATCTAGTATTGCAGATTTCCAAGCGATGGCAACAACTTACTATCAGGGAGCCATCAGTTTGTTGACCTAACATACATGAATGCTGTGGAAGCTAGAAGACCACACTGCCTCTACGATAGGCAACAACGAGCAAATCCAAAAAGAGATGAAACTTTCTTAAAAAACTGGTCCTAAGCAGCTATAAGACAGAAAGAGAGACAAAAGTGGAGAGTAGTGAGGTCTCCGTCATCCCGTAAACACTTCAAACTTAATAAAAAATTATAATTATGATAATGTTTGCTCCCAATAATATCCATAATCTAGATCCAACAACCAATTTCATTGCAAACACCAGTAGGTACTAATTATATTGAAATGTAGGTACATTTATCTATCCATTAGTATATACATTAATAATGACCGAATAAAAGCACCTGTAAACCTATCATTTATTTGCAACGCTAATAGCGAAGACCTTTGCTGCAACACCAAGGCTTTAATTAACTATATTGTTATGTTACACATTAAATATTTAATAATGTAAAGTGTTTGTTTTAGTGATTTAATGATAGTATTTGCACTAGGTTAGGTCTTAAGTTTCAGATGTAATCAAGTATGTAGATTAATCTTTTGACAGATGCATAGGAGTAATCGTATTCGCAGAGTTAGTTGCTATGCAAAATATAGAAAGACTAATTCATCACGGGACATAAAAGAAGTGTTCGGTATTCGAACCCTGTTCTAGATAATTATATAAAAAAATAATTAAATATATATATATACTTATACAAGGTGGAACATGACGATTGACATTCCTTTAAACCACGTAAAGAGAATCATGTTCTTTACCCGTATACAAAAAATCAATCAACTCCAATGAATGTTTTAGCCACAGGAAATTATTTTTCATTTTCTAATTTTTCAACATGATGTTGATCTGAGTCCGTAATAATAATAGGTGTTATCATTGTAAGGTCAAGAACCTGTGCAAAACATATGATTCTATTCTCTGCGTTTGTAGTTCTCCGACTAAAGTGCCGCACCGCACTGTTAGTCAGTGACTTCGTAGATAAAGCGTGTTTACTTTTTATGCAGTTTATTCTGCTATTTATTTTGTTTGAAAACTGCAATTTTCAAATTTTCCATTTACTACTAATCTTCGTGTTTTAAAATGTTTCGATGGATTAGTACTGTGCTCGTTTTCATTAATTAATGTCGTACAACCAGATACACGTTGAATATAAATATTTGATATAATAAATAATATTATTATAACTTTATATTTGTAACCAATCAAATCAATCAAGCTAATTAAGTTTGTTTTGTATAAAATGGTACCCGGATATATCCTATTCCGTAGTAAGAGTAATCACGAACATATAACATACACAAACACCCGGACCTATTGTTGTATAATTTAATACAGCGTTTTTCATCTAGAACTTTAGATGCATGTGGATAAGTGGTACAAAGTATTGGTGAGTAGTTCTGACAACTTAGACAGACTAGAATAATACCAATTAATCAAAAAGAAACAGTAACAGAACAATATCAGTGACAAATATAAAAAGTTACAGATTCCAGATCAATTTTTATTTGTTAGCACATGGGCACTGCCTGTAATGCTAGTTTTTTTTGTTGCTATTAAGTTAACGAAAAAATTAATCGTTGATTTTTAGTCCCCAATTTTCGTTTAGGCATATTTTTTCATGTATTTCATTGGTTAATCCGGATACGGTAAAGCCTGAAAAACACGGTTCGATTTAATTCCTCGTGGCATACCAGAAGTAGAAGCAACAAAAAAGTTACATCATCTAAAGTTCTAAACTGTGTTTAGACGATACAAGTCATTTGTTGCTTCAATTTTATGGAATGCCATAGGCAAGAAACTCGCATCGTGTAAATAGGGCTTAAATAAATTAATCTTGGCTTACACTCCACTGCTTGCCGTTGCTAGACGGCTCCTATTAGCGATACTTCTACCTCCAAACTATTCTGCTACCGCAATAACCGGGTGCAAAAAAGCGTGATGAGTGCAAAACCTGACCGCATTTTCCTAGTGATATAAAAAAAATAAAAATAAACAATATTAAAGGTGTGTTAAGTCTAATTACTTCGTCTCAGTTATGGCGCTCTGCTATTAAAGCCACTCGTTTGTATATAAACGAGCATAAAATTACCGGACCCCACGCTGGGGTCGATTAAAATACATGTTTTTTATTGTATTTAAACTAACCAGATGGTATGTTTAACTGCAGTTAGCGTGGTGTTTATTTAAATTAATTTCATAGGGCGTTTATTGAAGATAGATTAATTAGTTACGGAAAAGTTAAACGTGGAACGTGCGGTATTTATTGGCGATGTAAATATTTATTATAAATACTTATATAGTTTAGCCAGCTTTTGTCGATTCTTCCAACACAATTACCCTTTTATGGGCATATATTGAGACGTGGAGTGAGTCTCCGTGCAGCTACCGCATAGTCAGAGGGATATACCACTAGCTAAAGGCGATATTGCCCTGTAGCTCATCCTAACTAATATTATAAATGCGAAAGTAAGTTTATTTGTTTATCACGCTAAAACGGCTAAACAGATTTAGATGAAATTAGGCACATGGGTAGATCATGACCTGGGTTAGGATATAGGATACTTTAATCCTGATATTTCTACGGGATCAATATTTATGCGGCTGAAACCGCGGGGCGGAACTAGTACGTAATATTACAACGGCCACAGTTTACTGAAGCACTTATTTTAGCATATAAGTGTATAACAGACATTACTGATTCTGCCTACCGCTCAGTTAGTAATATAAGTATTATATATAGTAAGCGATACGATACGATACAATTTACTTTAGCCAATAATTTAATCATCGTATTTGGCCACAGCATACTTAACCCTATGGATTGGAATAGGTCTCAAATACCCTATCGTTATAATCAAAATTCCTTACAAACTCCACCTACCGCATAGTTAGTGGAATAAAGCAGCAAGAGCGTTATTCATGGCGAGTGTCCTTTGGTTAATAGTTTAATTGCGCTGTTCGGTTCGGGGCAGCGATAGAGATCAGCGCTGCAGCGGTGCGGAGGTCACCTGCTGCTCCGTGTTTTACTGAACTATTCATCAGGCTTGCATAACGTGGGGAGTATTCATAGTTGAAACTCAACACATAAATATCACGCCTTTTTTATATGAGATAGGTTTGCTCTTGACTCTAGTCTAAGTCAGAGATGACAGAGATAAAGTCGACGATGGACCGAGCTTACCCAGAAGAAGCATGTTCATCATTTTGAAGAGATCGGGGTTGTATTCGTTCGGAAACACAGACGCAGGTAGAAAGTTCCACTCCTTTGCTGTGCGCATCACAAAAGACATTTGGAAACGCCTTGTTTCCTCGAAGGGTTGGGCAAAGGTGTACCTGCGTATAGTGTACCCAAATTTAGCCAGATAGGTATCTGGCGAAATGGTGAAATCCAGACTCTGGGTTGCTACTGAAAAATTTCAGATAGAAAAACCAAATAATACTTTGCTCGTCCTCGGAATCGGACCAAAGACCTCATGCTCAGCAGTAGCGCTTGTGACCAACGAGGATGTTAAAAGTAACTTATAGATTTTAAAATAACACTTGATGGAGGAGCTCGTGGCTATGTAATAACAGCCGCACGGGTCGATCCATCAGGTTAAGCTACGCTTGCCGGGGTTGGTTCGTGGATGGGTGACCATCTTTACATACTGAGATTCCTCCGTGCCTTGGAAAGCACGTTAAGCCGTTGGTCCCGGCTGTCATTCGTGGATCTTTGACAATCATTACGGGTCGTCAGAAGCCCGAAAGTCTGACAACCAGTCTTACCAAGGGGTATCGTATTACCCAGTCACTGGGTTGTGGAGGTCAGATAGGCAGTCGCTCCATGTAAAATACTGGTATTCAGCTGCATGCGGTTAGACTGGAAGCCGACCCCAACATAGTTGGGAAAAGGCTAGGCAGATGATGTTAAGTATATTTTTCTTCCGATTTTGCTTTACTGGCATACAAGTTGCTTGTCTGTCTCATCTATTATGATTTCGACTATAACTGATCACCTATCCACATGCACCAAGTCACTTACGTACTTAACGTTGACATGACTTTTTTTTTGGATAGGAAATCATCAAATTACTTCTCCAGCTCTGGGCGAAGCGGGAGGGCGTGTCAGACTTTTACTGACTAAAACCCACCCGTGTGCCTTCAGTTGCCTGTGCCACGGTAACTCTTTCGAACGTCCCGCGACCCTAGCTGCAAAGTTGACATGACTTACCAGTGACTTGACGGCGATGTGACTAGTGTGGATCTACCTTTAATTATGATGACACTGTCTAAACAATTTATTAGTGCCTTTTTTATAAATTATGATGAAAACGAACAAGACAATACTTACATCTGCAACGTCAACTTAGTCCCTCGGCATTCTTAAATCGAGTATTAATTAAAAAACCAAGAACCAAACTATGAATATGACACACATTTAACGTCAGCAAAGTCCGATGAGTTAATAATATTATACAGAATTATCTCAAAACGAGGATCATAAATAACGTTCTAGTTAATTTTTGTGTGCTGCCTCTGAGATTTGAGGTCAAATCTACATAAGTGATCGTTCAGTTCGTTCGTTCATCGATCGTAAGTAAGTTGTCTGACCTGTGGTTAGATGTTTAGCCGATCCTAATCATCATTTAGGTACAAAAAAGATCAGTCATAACAAAATGTAGGTATGTGCTGTAATTTCCCATCTAGAATCGGAGGTTTGGCATCTACATGCAAGTGAATACCGTAGTTTTGTAAGGACTTAGGGTAGGAAAATGGGTGTACTATAGGTACAAGGTACACCTCTGCACAAGCCTTCGGGGGAACAAGGCGTGATGTTATGTAATGTTGGGGTAGATACGCCAGAGATTAACACAAAATTAATATTGGTGAATCTTATATTATGGGGACATACGTTAAAATAGGTAAATTTAAGTCAATACAAATATACAGAACACTTAAGTTACAATTGCACACTTTTAGGTATCTTTATTTGCACCCACTCTACATTTTCATCTCCTATTTTTGGCATACGATGTTCAACGTGGATGGCTGAAAAATAAAATAAAACTTCTTTTAATTGGTTTAATAAGTTTTTGGCTACAGGGTAATACGGCACCTAATCCATCTTCTATGAGGAAGCGAATACTTCTCAGCGATTTTCTCGCTCAAGAAACATACAAAAGATTGTAGGTCCCGTGTAAGTTACAGAGATACTGTATAAAAGTTGATCGCTGACTGTTCACACCGCCGCCGACGAGTACTCGTTTATCGCAGCGACAAGAGCTATCAAAGAGCTCGCTCAGCGACGGTCGCTTGACGGGCAGGACACTCGCTGAGAGAGTCACGCTTGGTACATACACATACCAGCGAGTAATCGCTCGTTTAGTCGCGATCTCGTTTCTAGTTGCTAGCTCTACTCGCTTCTTGTTAATCGCCGGTAGCAGAGGTGCCTGATACAACGGTTGAGACAAATATTCAACGAGATATCGATTTGACTAAAAAGACTAGACAAACCTGTCCGGACCCGCAACATATCTACAATACACGATATTTACGACTGTTTAGTATTAACACCGGTAATTCGTTTGTGGTAACTAAAAAGTCCAGGGGGCCAACCACCACCTCTTAAAGCAGTATTATTTTAATGTTACTTCAGTGTGAGAAAGAGATGGAGCTATACAGGACGTCTAGCTCCATCTCTTTCCCACACTGAAGTAAGATTACAATAATGCTGCGTTAAGAGGTGGTGGTCCAGCTCCTGAAAACGATTACATTTGGAAACTAGCTGTGCCCGCGACTTCGTTCGCGTGAATGTCGGAAAACAACATCCCTAATTAAATCGGGTTTTGTTTAAAATTTCATGTGTTTTAATTTGTTTGCACGGAAACCTAATCCTTTTTTCTAAAATAAGCCGGAACAAACAGACAGACCGACAAAAAAAAAATTTTTTTAAAGTACCGTGTATACTTTCATAAACATTTAGAAGGCAGTTATTTTGACATTACAAACAGACACTTCAATTTTATTTATTTGTAGTAGTGTAGTAGTATGTAATATATGTCGCGGTAAGATGGTTGTAGCCGTCATATAGTTACGTGCCTACGGATATAGCTATATACCGTAATACTATAGTTTTATGAACGTGTTCATAACTGTCGGAGTTGCCTAATTTTGTTAATGCTACCAATTTTGACGCAGCGCTCGCCGGCCGATGCTACGGTATCGCTCGCTTCGCTCGCTCGGCTCGCGCGTAGTTGGTCACAGTAAGTTAGAACTTACTGCGACCAACTACGCTGCGCCTTATGAACTGCTAGAACTGAAACCACCTACAATTTTAAAAAATCTGAAAATAAAATAAAAAAATCATCTCTCGAAAACTACAAAATATCGCAGAACATACATGGTTCAATCGATGGGTATTAGTGTCCCCACATACCTTCGCTGGTAGTGGTTTCCTGGGACAGCCTGTATAGCGCTTTTGTAGATCTACGTAGTGTTGAAGTGTGGAAGGTCTTCGTTCTCACTAGTTCAGCGGTTAAGGCGCAAGTAAGCTAAGTAAGATAGTTATGAACCGCTTTCATATAACTATATTACGGTTTATAGCTATATCCCTAGGGATATATCTATATGACGGCTACAACCATCTTACTGCGACATATAGATAAGAACATATACATAAAATTACCTCTCTTCAACAATTGTACAATATCATCAATGCTTCTAACTGGTGCATTCGGATTCAGAAGTCCACCTGCGACTCCAGTGCTAGGTGCTAAAACATTAAAAAATATTTTAAAAAATCGGCATCAGAAATAGGGTCCAAGCTGCCGGTGGTAAAAGCTCTAGAGAGCTACCTACGCTATCTACCTCCTATACATATACGTGCCGAGTCCAGCAGTACTGCTTTCTGAATCAAGCCTTTGATCCAGCCGCACAATGAGAGCCTCCTGAGGTGTTGGTCTAGGCTCACCGTGCCTCGACCAACATCTCAGAAGCTCACCGCTATTAGGCCATTAACCGTAACGATTTATCGGTACAATGATTGCAGAGTCCACGTCCCATATGTCGAAAACCTAGTGTGCTAAGTTAAGATACTTGTTTTTTAGTCTTTCTCAGCTTTCACGAGATTGCTGTCAAGAGGTACAGCGTTATTATTATTATTATATTTAAAGTTTCTTTGACGTATCTCGTGACCCTAGGGTCCAGGACCTTTGGAAGGCGTACGAGGGGCCGAAGCCAACTCGCAGAATCCCGTTAGACGCTTTTAATGAAATGAGGCATCAAGCGACGATTAACCCTCTACACACTATGCAAGTGCACCCAAGGAAAACCCCCGGTTAGTGTAGGCCTATTGCAGGATATGGAAACAAAGACATTGGAATATCGGTTTGGGCGGCTAAAGTGGACTGGTTATCTAGAAGTATGGAAGGACTATAGTCTCTGCGTGAGCAACGTTTTTATTATAAACGGATAAAAGGACCCCCGAAAACTGTCGCTAGAACATAGTGACGTTGTGACAAGAGGGCCAAATGTCCGGAGGTGCTTGAGGAGTAGAGAGGTATTCCTTGGCTATCAGGACAATAACGAAAGTACGGTCAAGATCCCTACCAGAATCTTACTAGAATACTTCATTCCTGCGAGCACGTTTGCTCTTGCGAATCCCCACTTAAGCCGGCCAATAAAGCCAATAAATAGATGGGAGCTCTGTTTCTAATTAGTGTTTACTCCACCCGGCGAATAAAGGCTAGCCAGAGGTGAGGAACAAGCCTTCTCCCGGAAGATATGGTCCGTGGGGTCGCTACTGCCTAACAGCTCGTCACATGCTGCCCTGCGGGTTTATGTATTTCTCTCGGTCTGGCTCCTCACCCTAGACCTGTTTCGACAAACTAAACTCTACCGGCACAGACCTAGAGTTCAAAGGAGTGCACAAATCCCACTACGATGTCATAGTAGAGATACGGTCCGCGGTGGGGTTATTATATTCTAATCCTGTATTGTCCCATTGCAATGGCTAATATAGTAATAGTTTTCAGGAATTTATTGAAAACACAAAAATACCATCGTTCCCAGCATTTTAAAGGAGAAAGGATAATAAAATGATTGTTAGGAGGGGCTTACTTGTTTTCACTGCTGGCGAGTTCTCTGAAGTGATCATTAACTTCTTTTCAAGCTCATCTAGAGCTTTTTTTAAATCTGCCATATAGACGGGAATTTTCTGTGTATCTGGATCTAAAGACAAAATTAAAATTGTATGTCAAAAATATTATGTTTTATAAACATTTTTTTTTATTTCCCTTTTGGTTTTAGAAGCCTCTTTTAATTCTCTACTCTTACTTACTTACTTAAAGTGATTTTTTATTCATTTTTTTATTTAAGATAGGTTTGCTCTTGACTCTAGTCTAGGTCAGAGGAGATTGTTTTTGCTTTTCTGCTAAATCTCAAAACTACACAGTAATCGTTATTATTTATTGATCCATAGAATGAATTATCTGTCTGCATTGTTTTCGTAGACAGTATTAATTCGATAGACCAGTCAGCCTCAAAAAGGTGTACCTAATCTCTGGCGTTTTTCAATTTGCCAAAGATGTAAACAGCAATGGCCGCTCGAAATTCTGTATTTTTTTACTTGGTTTAGTGATGTAGTTGTATGAATTTTAAGTTCAGGGGTAATATCGTTATTACTATTGTAATTGTATTATTTCCGCGCATAGATTAAATGATTGATGAATTTCTATGCCAAAGGCATGTCTTCTCCACCCTTTTATTATTTACACAATTTTTTCCAGACGATAATATCATCATCTGTTATACCTACACCTACGAAATTATTGTTTTTTCTATAAATGTGTATTAAATTTTTGTTTGTTGTTTTGGTTTTTTTTTTTCTCTGTTACTTTTAATCATGGTCTGGCAGTTTGAGTAATTTATGCGGCCTAACCAAACGTCCTTTTTTTTGGAAAATACTGTTCGTCGAATCATTGAGCTCCTTAAGCTCTGAGTTGAGCTGCACGATTTCTGACAAATACTTGCCCTGACTTGACAGGTTTACTTAATCTGTTTGGTTCTTTGCTCAAAAGACCATTTCAGACACCAATCTACATGGTCTTCACATAATCTGACCAAGATTATGTCTGGACTTTAAAAGATACTGTGACCTCTGAGTTTGTTTCGGCCTTTTTTCTCTGAGTAGTCAAATAGGAAACGCCGACCTCATCTAGTTTTTTAAAATATGATTGACGTGTAAAAGTGGTTGTAAAAAACTACTTACAGAAATAAAATCTTTTAACATTTAAATACTCTTTGCACGTATACATATTATCGATAATTATGTTATATTAATAGTATGTTATGTTTATAATTATGTTTTATTAATTATTACTATTATGAGATTACTATCTTCAATGATAAAAATAAATTTCGACGAGACAAAAAATGTCAGTCATTCGACGTTATGTATGAATTCGAAAATCGTCCCAGATTTACCCTATTATCGATGAATATATAGTATATTTAATAGTTTTCTGGTGATCCACAAGATGAAAAAGTGATTGTGATGATAATGTGTGTCCTAAGGCGCGTAATTAATCAGCGACGCGCAGATCTCGCGTTCTATGTATTACTCGGCAAGTTCATTGTTATCACTTTTGGTTCCTGGGCCCCACCTCTTGCATACATGGACAAGAATTAATTTTGTTGTCTTCAATCTTTGTTCTATAATATTGCATCAATGTTTTGCTACGATTGAATATACTTACGTACAACTATGCGTACAATATGTAATAATCATGTTTTATATCAGTACATCATAACATGATGCATCTATTCACCGAAAGGTTGGACAGAGGTGTATAGTAGCCACATTTCACCAGATATTTAAGTCCCATGGCCATAATAGGCGAACCTCTTGGCATTTACCGGGCATAAATCCAGATCGGAGTCTAGTTGCCGGTTGCTACTGATACAACTCTTAATGGAGCTACATCAAATTTTATAAAGGAGTACAGATTGTAGAAACAGAATAATATAATCTTATAACAAGCCGTGTACCCTATGGGATTTCCCATCGGCGAAAATGTCAATCTTCCATACAAACATTCTTCCTCTATTTTACGCTATGTAAGGAAAACTTGTGCATTTCATGCTTCTAGTTCGTACCCGGTGGTTTAAGCAGTGCATTGTCTGCAGGAGGTGTAGGTGCGCCTGGTGGGGTTACAGGTGCAGGTACGGCTGGTGGATTTACAGGTGCAGGGGCGGCTGTAACCTGTCCTGCATCTGGGGTCACTGCAGTATTTTTTTCCGCGTCCGGAACCAGTGGCACTTCCTTATCCCCTAAAATATTCCAGTTTTATGGAAGGTACCTCATCATCTGCGAAGCTTTTTCTCCGGATGCAGCAGAATATCAGTATGTTATTGAGTGCTCGGTGACTTTGCTGTGATATGATTGATGTGTGTGTGGTGCACCTACCTTTATCGTATTTTAGCCTGCTTTATGACAAGTATACTACACAAAGATCCTTAGTTCGCAAAGTGGTCCAGGTGGACCCCCAGGACCATTAACAAGAGTTGATTTGATTGTCGACAATTTGTGTTCCATATTACTGTATCGATGTGTAGCTACAATTGAGTACCCAGTGTGTTATATATATGTTTTGTGGCTACATATTGATTCCAAATTATAGAACAAAGATTCTAGTCAATTATATGAATTTTCGTCGACGAACATTTTATTTTTTTGAGACTGACTGTACATACAGTATTATACTATGTTATAAAGCAGGCTAAAGCAATATATGTTTGGTGCCTCATGTAATAATAAATAATAATGGTCATTTAGACCGAATCTCAGCCATGGCGACCAATCTCAGAGGAGACTAGCCTTCGGCGCGGGAGATACATATTATTATAGTGCACAAGTGTGTGCAAACACAGGTGCACTCTCTCTTCCCTCACTTCCATAGTTCGAAGGATCGGTAGTCCTATAAGACCAGACAGAGATCAGGATCAACTCAGATCTTGTGCAGGACCTATGGCTTAACGTGCTTTCCAAGGCACGGGGCTATCACACCGCCAACTTCCAAATTCCGGGTTGTTACTAAGAAACTTCTAATGGAAAAACCCAATAACATCTGACCTGGGAATCGAACCCAGGACCCCACGCTCAATAGTCGCACTTGCGACAGTGAGACGGACAGTCACAGCCAATATGTTCATCGCCTTAGCTTAGGGGCTATTTTTTCTACTCATTGCACGATAGAATCTGCTTTATCGACTCAGTATGATACGTTTCGTCGTAATGTTAATACCGTAGAATGGCATACATCCATCTTCATCGTTACATGTCCGACCGTGTTAGAATGGATTACAAATGTGACACTGACAGTCTGACAGACTTTGACAATTAAATTTAAAAAATATATTTATATTTCAAAAAATGGCCAGATCATTAAAAAGGTTTTAGGTTGATATCAACTCGACATTGGTTGAAGTTATATGCTATTTTGATCTTTCTTATCAAGTAATTAAATATAATTTTCTATACAATAATCTGCTCAGTGCCATAGCTTCAAAAGGTGTTTATTATGTGTTGACGTACACACATCAGTCACTTCACAGCCATGTCTTCGATCAGTCAGTAAAATACTGATATTCAGCTGCATCCGGAGAAAAAACCAGACAGATGATGAGGTACTTTATTTCCAAGAAATATTAGTAAACAGATATTTTTTTATATCTTACCTGCTTCATCCTGCATTCGCGGAACTAAACAAAGAGAATAATAATTAGTTTTGATTACAGATTTTATTAGGCACTAGCTAACCCGACAAACGTTCATCATCATCATCATTTCAGCCGGAAGACGTCAACCACCGGACATAAGCCTCCCCAAGCACCGCCACTTCGACCGGTTGTGCTTCCCGCATCTAGCGGATTCCTTGTTGCCTTCCAACGCCACGTCTTCCGGTACGCGGTCAGCACTGCAGAAACTTTTGGCCCCATCGGTCATCTGTTCTGCAAGCAATGTACCCTGCCCACTACCACTTAAGTTTGGCAATTCTTCGGGCTATGTCGGTTATCTTAGTACTCCTGCAGATTTCTTCATTTCTTATTCGATCACGTAGGGAAACTCCAAGCATAGCCCTCTCCATTGCCCTTTGGGTGACTCTTAGCCTTCTAATAAGGCCCATTGTGAGCGACTATGTTTCATTGCCGTAGGTAATCACACGCATCACGGGCAACATGCACCGGTCAAAGACTTTCGTCTTGAGACACTATGGTATGTGGAGCGAGAAGATCCTGATGATTCCTGAACGCTGCCCAGCCGAATCGGATTCGACGATTGACCTCTTTCTTGAAATTGGGCTTACCTAACTGGACAGTTTATCTCTTACATTACTTTTGTTTATCGCTTACATTATATGCTACACTCGTATTTGTGGATAAAAATACTCGTCCACAACTTCGAGTGCAGCGATTCCTATCTTCATGAGAGTAGGTGTTACATGGACATTTGACATGAACTTTGTCTTATCCATGATCATTTTAAGACCCACTCTTTCGGAAACTCTACTGATCATCACGATTGTACTGAGGTCCTCCAAAGTCTCAGCCATGACTACTATATCGTCGGAAAACCGAAGGTGAGTGATGTACTCGCCATTGATGTTGATGCCTAGCTCTTTACAGTTCAACACCTTGAAGACATCTTCCAGTGCAGCGGTGAACAGTTTCGGAGAGAAAACGTCTCCCTGTCTCACGCCTCGCTGCAGAAGGATAGGTTTCGAGATTTGGTCCTGGAGTCGGATTGACAAAGTGGCCTTTTCGTACAGACACTTCAGCACCTTGATGTACCGATAGACGATCTGGAACTGTTGAAGAGACTGCAGTACAGTCCATGTCTCGAACGAATGAAGGCTTTCTCGTAGTCCACAAACGGTAAGCAGAGAGGCAGGTTACAGTCACCGTTCTTTTGTATTTTGTACTATTGTACCGCAGCGTATGTACGAGTATGTGGTCTACGGTGCCATAACCTTTACGGAATCCGGCTTGTTCGGGACACTGGAAGTTGTCGAACCTGGCAAACCTGGACTTGGACCTGACAAACGTTGTCCTGTCAAAATTTCAATATGGTCTTGAGTTTATAAAAAATCCTATAGAAAAAAACACTTTCAGATTTTCCTGAATTTCCAAAATTTCCGGGTATCTTTACTACTTTTCTTTCTCTAAAAACTTTGTTCGGACTATTATGACTAAACTTTAAAACAAAAAAAAAAAAAATCTGTCCATCATCATCATCTTCAGTCTACAGTAGTCCACTGCTGGACATAGGCTTCTCCATTTTCGGCAACTCTCATCCAGCTGCTACCAGCCACCCTGCGAAAATCGTCGCTGCACCGAGCCTGAGGGCGTCCTACATTACGTTTGCCGATTCGCAGTCTCCAATCAAGAACACGTCTTACCCCAACGATCATCGGTTCTACGGCTAATATGGCTGGCCCATTGCCACTTCAGCTTGCTTATTCTGTGAGCTATGTCGACAACTTTGGTTTTCTGCCGGATCACCTCATTCCGGATTCTATCACTCAGGGAGATTCCAAGCATAGCTCCGTTCCATAGCTCGCTAAGCGACCTTGAATTTATGGACCAGCCGTACCGTGAGTGTCCACGTGTCGGCTCCGTAAGTCATAACAGGCAGGACGCACTGATTGAAGTCTTTAATCTCTTAGGGGTTAGGCTCTGCGGAATACGTGACGAGAAGACTCGAAGAAGCTTTCCAAACGCTGCCCAGCTCAGCTAAATTATTCTGTTAGCCTCTCTCTCAAAGTTTTTCTTACCAAACTGCAGAGTTTGCCCGAGGTAAATGTATTCTCGAACAACCTCAAGAGCACCGCCATTGACAGCAATCGGTCCCGGAATGACGTGTTCGTTAAACATAATCTTGGTTTTGCCCAAGTTCGTCCGAAAACCAATGCATACAGAAGAATAAACTAGGCCGTCCAGCATCTGCTGCAAGTCATGCAGCAATTCAACAAGTATGACGATGTCATCTGCAGATCTCAAGTGTGAGATGTACTCACCGTTGATGTTAATGCCGCGTCCTTCCCAGTCCAGCGTTCTAAAAATATCCTAGAATGCGTTAGAGAACAATTTCAGGAAATTACGTCCCCTCGTCTCACCTCTCGACGCAGGGGGATATGTTCAGTTCGTCGGTCCTGAGTTTGAACGGTCATTTTCGCATTTTCATAAAGACATCTCAGCACTTAGATGTATCGCCAGTTGACTTGGCATCGCTGCAGAGACTCCAAAACAGACCAGGTCTCGATTGAGTCAAAAGTCTTGTCATAGTCCACAAACGCAAGACATAGGGGCCAATTATACTCTTCGGACTTCTGTATAATTTGCCGAACTGTGTGGATGTGGTCTATGGTGCTGTATTCTCATTGAAACCCGGCCTGCTTCGGTGGCTGAAACTCGTCGAGCCTTCGCGCTAGACGATTCGTGACAACTCTTGAAAACAACTTGTATGCGTGGCTTAGGAGCGAAATGGGTCTGTAATTTTTTAAAAGGGTTTTATCACCCTTTTTAAGAGCCGCCTCGATTTCGTCTTGGCTGACTTCTGGCAGGTCTTCCGTGAAATAGCGGGTTAAAGTGGCTCTGGAATCCTCATTTTCGGGATCAGGTCGAGATGCATGCGATGCGTGCAATTGGCCGTAGAAGTTTTCCGAAAGGATCTCCGGCTTCGAAACGACGATATCCCCACTGGTTTTGGTCAACTTCGTCAGGTGGCTCCTCCCAAATGACTGGACGAACACTTTCGATCCCCGGTTTTGCTCAATTGCTTTCTCTATAGCGCGTGTATTGGAGCGTCGGAGGTTGCGTCGTACCAGTGTTCTAATATTTTGGTTGAGTGCCCGTTGTTCTGATGAAGTGATAGGTGGGTTTTCACGCCGTTCCGTTATAAGTTCAAGAGTCTCTTCCGAAAGTTTGGACATTTTGCCCGTACGCCGCAGTTTGCAAAATTGCGTACCTTCTACCCTGAGGATTTCCACTATTTGATCGAGCACCTGGTCAACGTCATTTGTGGTTTCCACGGCAGCAAATCGGTTCTCCAGGATTTGAAGCGTTCCAGTCTGACTGAAACGCTTCAGATCCTAACATAGTTTGGAGTATGTTTGGCCGGGGATAAGACTTCATCAAACGAGTTCGTTCGAGCATGAAGTTAATATTCAGAGAGCCTCGGACAAGTCTGTGATCACTGCCGGTGTTAAACCTGTCGATCACCGAGACATCCCTGAACATATGTTCTGTCCAGCCGTTCTCAAGTGATGCGCGTACCAACGAACAGCATTTAATTTTTATTAGGGTTCCGTAGCCGAAGGGTGCAAAACGGAACCCTATTAGTAAGCCTCCACTGTTCGTCCGTCCGTCTATCTGTCAGCGGTCTGTATCTCATGAACCGTAATAGATAGACAGTTGAATTTTTTACAGATTGTGTATTTCTATTGCCGCTATAACAACAAATTATAAAAATAAAATAAAGGGGCTCCCCATACAAGAAACGTGTTTTTTTTTAATCTGAAGTGTTCAATATTTTACGGTGGTACGGAACCCTTCGTGTGCGAGTCTGACTCACACTTGGGCGGTTTTTTTTTTATAAATTTTGCTCAATTTCTCTTACTTGGTTTGATATGACCAGGATTTATAAGGCGAATGAATCGTCTCGGATCATTTGCTGCTGTCCTTGGAACTGATCCATGAATTTCTATTTCCATTTCTATAGCATGGTTTGGTAGATCCGCTGTAAATAATAAAATAAACGTTATCAATAATCTTACAAAACGTTGGTCTCTTGCAACGGTCATAATAACGGCTGACCAAATACAAATAATTTTTTGACACCATAGTATCAAATACTGGTGAAAATGACAGATTTTCATGACGACCGTTATTATAATGACGGGCACCGCTCTTCTAGGAAACCGTAGCTTTGCCCATAAAACAGAAGATACCTACTTGCTTGTAGTTCTCTGGCACAAAAATATTGTACTTATAAAGAGTGCAAAAATTAAATACCTGATAATCTTCGAAGTGGATTCATATATTTCTGGATGACATATTCGAAAGTGTTTCGGTTATGATGATCTACTAAAAAAATGAACTTATCATACTATGTATGTTTGAAGTTAAGAGGTATTCTAATCATAATACGTTAAGTATTATGCATAATTTTCAGTTTCTTAAAACTCTGAAGATCATAAAATATTGAGAACAAAATTGAAAGACACGCCGTCTCCGATGGGGGAAACATAAAACAAAATTCCCCAAAACATACAACTTAGTTAGTACCTGTGTCAATTTAAATAAAACATTAACAGTAAATGCCAAACATTTAGATTTGTATTAGATTTACTTAAACTAGTACTTACAGCGTATAACAGCGCACTCCTGTTTGTGAATGAACATCATCCAAAATAAAACGTAAGCCATGACTAAAGACATGACATCAGAAGGTCACTTGACCATCGTGACACCAC
Organism: Fissipunctia ypsillon; assembly: GCA_947568875.1. Lineage (NCBI taxonomy): Eukaryota > Metazoa > Arthropoda > Insecta > Lepidoptera > Noctuidae > Fissipunctia > Fissipunctia ypsillon. The sequence goes on along the minus strand of OX387660.1, from coordinate 14,001,276 downwards.
AAAATTGAGGGAATATGACACTTATTGAATATTTGTAAGTGCAACTTACTTTACAGTTCAACATTACATTATGAAACGGCAATGTTCTTAAAATAAATTACTAAAACCATAAACGTTATCGAAATCATTTTATGCGGGGAAAAAATAATATTATAAAGCTAGGCAAAAATATGGGCATAATATAAATATAAATAGAGAAAACAAGAAAATGCAATGGAAAAAGGACTGACTGTATTATATAGCAAGTTCAATAATAGCTTAGGACATTATTTTACTGAAAGTATACACACATTTTAATTTTATGTATATTTCTACTAATCTAACTTTATAAGTAACGCAAGGTACGCTTTACGACCGTACCGACACGCGGTAGTGGTTATGAGATATTAATTGAGAACTATCAAGGGCTGAAGGTAGTCATGAAGAGCATAAATCAGGGATAAAGATCACACCGGTGACATAATTTTCCATCTGTGTAAATCACCACGAGTTCATGACAACGGCTTGACCAAATGGAGGTTCCTTCAATACACAAATAGCTGGTGTGAGCATGGACTTTTAACTTCAGCGTTACCATCCAGAGAGAAAATGGTTTTCTATAATTTCTCTATCAGTTTGTTATGTTTTCGCTAAGGGTGTATTTAAAATTGAATAACATTTTCGTAGCTTTTAATGGTATTATCATGTTTTTGCTCATTTATGTCATTTACTGTGTCTGCATATGCGTATACATCCGATTCTCGTACTTCTATGTTTTCTGTGGCATATTTATCAGCTTTTTCATGGTAATCTTCTAACGTTCCTAATTCAAATGTTATATGTTATATGTTGTTTTTAAATGTTATTATGTTATCTTGTAAAAAATATTCATTATCTCTTCTTATTTCTATAGTCTGTAGAGTATGTACGCTTAGTTGCTACGAAATCTGTATTTTTATTAAGCTCTATAAAGTTTAATGTATCTGTGGATACATATTGTGAACTGTCTTTATATCATTGCGTGTACATTTCTTTGATTGCATCTAAACGTTTTTTAATTCCTTCATCTTGTGCTTTCCCTATGTGCCTAACATTTTCTGCATCTAAATATACTTTTGTTTCACTATCTTGTATAGGTTCATTTTCCTTTTTCATGTGCTTAGCTTTTAATTCATCCAAATAAGAATTTATTTCACCGTCTTGTAAAATTTCATCTTCTTCTATTACATTTTTGTCTTTTAATTCATCAAAATATGCTTCTAATTGACTGACTCGTGGAGTTTCATAACTTTGGTTTACATCTTTTAAATCTTCATCTTTTAATAATTCTTTTGAAAGTGCATTATTTTCGTAGTATTGTGCAGTCTCTTCATCTTGTTTTATACGTCTAACTTGTGCCGAATCTGTAAATGGCGTAAGTTCTAAATCCTGTATATTATCATTATTTATTTTTGAGTCTCTTGAGATAGAACCTTCTACTGAATCGTAATTCAATCTTTGTCCCCTATCAGCCTCGTATGTTTCTTTGATTGGCCTTAATTCTTTACCCTCTGAGGCGTCATCGTCTGCTTCGCTTAATTTATCATCTATTTCAACACCTGAAACAACACGACTTTTATAGAAATCAGAAACATAATTGACGTTATAGGTGAAACCTTGAGCTTTCAGAAACTTAACACGTAGGCGCTTGTATTTTTACATAATATTTATTACAGAGATATAAAACTTGTTAAACAACACATTATTTAGTTAAAAACAAACTTTATTTTCTGTAAATAAAACGCAAATTGTCGATGTAGCTCAAAAAGTGGCTAGGCTTAAATAGGACTGAGCAGGCTATGTCTGCCGCATACCAACCAACCTGTGGGACCGTATATATCACAAGATTTTAGCCCTGACACAGCTAGCCGGGTTCGCAGGAGACCGATAAGGAGATGGCGATTTTTGAGTGGCATTGACATTATTATGTGTAGATATTAGTTTTAACAAATAAGACCTACCTACTTAGTATCAACATAATAATAATTTGACCATTAAAATAGACATTCATTAAAATAAATTTTCAAGTATTGCAAGTATCCGAAGGTTGATTTTTATCAAGATAAGTCATCAGGCATCGTTGTAATGCGGCAGTATCTATAGGTCATTAGTTCGAATCTACCGTTCACGAGCAACATTAAAATAATTAGAATACCTGCACTTTATTATATTTGAACTAGGTGACGTCATTAATTTTGGAACCCAGCACCCAAAAAATACACCTTCAGACCGTTCACTATAACTTGTCCCTTGCCGTCATGTTGGCACCATAGCTTTTATGCGTTGTTACATACCGGCAAGCAATGGTGCCAACATGACGGCAAGGGACAAGTTATAGTGAACGGTCTATAAGGGCTGATGCATGTTTACCATAATCAAGTATCTTGCTTATGTCAGCCAACCCCGCTAAGTCGTCACGGGTCATTATGACCTGGCTTCAATGGCGGCGAGATAAATAAAATATAAACAATCTTGCCATACCTGTTGCATTAAATTCAAGAATAATTTTTGTGTTACAAAACTAGAAAAACAAATTGTTCTGGTTGTTCAAGCTTGTTTAATTTTATTTACATTTTATCTTAATAAACGAAGAATAAAAACTAAGCATGAAAATATTTCGCAAACTCGAGCTGCTGGCGAGCGTTTTGCGTTGTTCTTTGTCTATCGGAACTTGTTTTCTTAGTTTTTTTAATTACACGAAGTAAAGAACGCAAAACTCTTTCCCTTAGCTCTTGTGCGCGAGTTGTTACCAAAAATTTACCATCCATTAGGATATCCGTAAGGTCATCAGCGCCCGACCTAAATATTTTGCCCAGCATATACCCCGAAAAAGACATGGTGGTTGTAGTTCCATATTCACATGCTGTAAAGAAAACTATTGTTATGCTTTTTAGAAAAAGTTCGGCTTTTTACAGCTTCGCATTTGTCACTCATACCTGTCTCTTTTTAAAGGGGTAATCATTTTTACAATATTAGGGAGGTTAATAGGATTAGTTGAATACATTAACCGGCAATCATTTAATGTTTCGGCTGTTGGTAAATTAGTGTGACATATAACATGAACAGTAATAAAAAAATTTTTTTCGGTTATTTCATACCTACAATGTCAGTACACTAAAAAACACTTGAGTAGTGTTTTTTGGGCTGCTAGACAAATAATTCGGCAGTTCATAGGTTACGTTGGAACTATGACCAACCGCGCGCGAGCCGAGCGAGCTAAGCGAGCGGTGCCGCGGCAGCGGCCGGCGAGTGCTACTTCCAAGTTAGATTTCTTGCCGACTAATTCCGATTTGTTTTCTGCCCGTTCAGTAATTTTACTGCTTACTTATTTATTTAATTACTCATTTAAATATTTGCCATGACTCATTTATATATAGTTTACTGCTCAGTTTTTAGTGCCGAACTTGATAATAAACATGCATTTTGTAATTTTTAATTTACCAAAACTACAATAAACAACTGCCGCTTTAAATCAGTGCCTTTCTAAATTTCGATGTGTCTTATTATTTACAACCGGGGTATTTATTGTATCTTGTGTAAGCCATTCCAGTAGTACTGAAACAATTTTTACTTAGTAACTATCTATATTATGTAAATGATAAAATATGAATACTTACGAGGCCGACATGTTTTTGATTCCACAAACTTCATAAATTCTCTCATAAGGTTTGACCAGTTTTCAGGCCCGTTCCTGCCTGAAAAGGAAAGATAACATTGATATAAACTACAAATAGTTTCTAAAATACAATTCTTACAATGATAATGTGAATTTTCAGAATCAGACTTTGTTTTAATCAGTTCATATGAATTAAATTGCAAACTTATTTTTAGACATAATAAACCTACGTGCATAAAGATACATTATTCTGTTACTTATAAAAGTCTGATACTATTAAACGCTATGGTAATTCTAAAACAGGGTGCCCAGCGTGATTCTTTTTACTTTAAATTAAAAAAAATAATTAAAAGGTCTTTTTTATTTTTATTTTTTTGTTACAAAATAAACAGTGGCCGGGCATCGACGCACAACCTTTTACCATGGATTGAGTAAATGATAATATAAATTTTTCGTCAGTTATTAAAAAAAATCTGCTGTTTCCTACAAAAGTGCAATATCTACGCGGTCATAATGTCTGACACGGCAATTTTTTTTTAAACCGACGAAAAATTTCCATAATCATGTACTGAATCCATGGTAACAGGTTGCGCATCGATCTCCTGCCACCCTGGAGAGTAACAATAATAATTTTATTTTCATACAGAACTCGTCAAAACTTCTCCACCACTTCTCTTGCAAGCAGACGATGAAAATTCATACATAGGTATCTGTACAGATAAAAACCGATCACGGGCTGTGGTAAGGTCAGAAATAAGAAAATCAAAACCATACCGTTCCCTTGTATTCCAAAAAAATCGACAGGCTTTTCCGTTGTTTCTATAGGTTCCTTGGTTGTTGTTACAGGTGCCTTGTTTGTTGTTACAGGAACGTTGGTTGTTGTCGCAGCCTTCTTGGGTCTGGTCGCAGGAGTAGTATATTTCTTTGTATATTGTTTTGTAGTATATTTATTTGTCGTTATTGGGGGTTTCTTAGTCGGTCTCATACGAGTCCAAATATTTATCCAGTAGTCCCTGGTAATTAATTTCATTTTCTCGATTAGTGGATCAATTGTAGTGGTCGTGGTGGTTTTTAATTTTAATTTACATCGAAGGGGACTGTGTTTTACAGCTGCCTTTTTCATTGTAAAAGGTTTGGTAAAATGTTGAATTATTTGAGTAATTTTCGGTGTAGTAATTTTATTTGTAATTTTTTTTGTAGTAGTTGTAGTCTTTTCTGTAGTGGTTGTTTTAGTTGTAGTCTTTTCTATAGTCGTAGTTTTAGTTCCACAAGTCAGCGGCATTTGTGTTGTAGTTTCTTGTAACTCAGTTTCTTTTATTTTTTTGATGAGATCAGCCCAGTCTAACTCTGTTGATATCTGTGTTGATCTTAGCGCTGAAATCATAATATGTTGAGATCAGACAAAGCAATTTCTTTTTTCATCATAATCAAAATTAAATAATTATTTTTAGGTAATAGAGCAATATTGTAAGGGCCTGTTTGACAGTGGCAGGATATGCACAACGGCGGCGATCTCTCGCGTCCGGCCCTGGTCCAGGCCATGGTACAGAGCGAGAGTGCATGGGAAGCCATTACCTCCTTCTGCGAAGCAGTAATGCTCGTGAAGGAGGAGGCGGGACGCGTGAGGGAGAGGCAAGCTTTGCACCCTCACGCCCCTAGTCGCCGCAGGAGACGCCCTGGGCGTCGGGAATTGGCAGCTGATTCCCGGCCACCGTAGGCGCGGGCTTGCGGACGGCGAGCAATGCGTAGCTCGCCGTCCGGTAAGGACCAAGCCCGAGTCGACGGCGCGTCGTGTTCCACGCGCGCCTCAAAGAGATGTCAGCACTATTGACGGGGTCCGCTAGGGCCGATGCCAGCTAGGGTTGCGGGATGTTCGAAAGAGTTACCGTGGCCCCGGCACAGGCAACAGAAGGAACACGGGTGGGTTTTAGTCAGTAAAAGTCTGACACGCCCTCCCGCTCCGCCCAGAGCGGGAGAAGTCATTTGATGATTTCCCATCCACAAAAAAAAAAAAAAAAAAAAGGATATGCACAAACCATCAGAAAAAAAAAAATGGAACAGAATTTGTAAGAACACAGTTTAATAGTAACCCAAAGCTATCCGGAGGTTGCAAAACAGGCTGAAAGATACAAAAACCTATAGTATGAATTGAGTTAATACTCACTTGGCACCAACTTAGCACCTAACTACCTAGACTAAACGATCTGCATGACTAAGTATGTACTTAGTCATGCAGATTGTCTGATTGATTGTTCGAGAGCACTTAATATTATGAAAATGCTAACTAAGTAGTAGTACGTATTGGTAACAAATTTCAGAATCTTTACTACCACTCATTATTTATACACGTGTATTAGCGTGTATAAATAGTAGTTGTGCGTGTCTACCAGTTTTATCATGAAGGTGAGCATTCAGCGTTTCATATATGTACCACACATCACTGTCAATTTATAACATCATAATACAATTGACCTTACCTTTCGTCCTAAAATTGTGGCGTGTCTTCATAAATTTCCATTCCTTACCATCAAAATATCTTATGGGCATGTCTCTTGGAACTGTTGAAAAATATTTGAGGTATTTTAGTTTCACATTTATCAGAACTTATTACATAATTCACAGATTGCTACATAGATATTTGTATCTAATAATTACTCTCATAACAATGGTTGTATTTCGCATAAATCACACTGTAGGAAATAAAAAAGAAATTAAAGTTCATGTTAAAAGTGTTGTTTTTCGACTTTTTAGTAACATGACAAGATATGACGTCACACAGATTTTCCCATTTTAAAGTTACACATTTTCCATTTTACAAATATCTCACGTAACCAAAACGAAAATGGATTTACGAAAACTCGAAAATGCTAACAACAACGTGTGCGGTACAAATATTAAATTTAATAAGAGAATCGATAAAGTTTATTGCGGAACACAAAATTATTGCGTTCGTGGATCTCGATAGTTGTCGTTGTTTGAGAACGTACCTAATGTTGGCCTTATCGTGTGCGCCTGCGACAATCGTGACGCAGCGACCATGTGTGATATGATAACTATGATTTGCTGGAATGTGCACTACGAAATATTTTAATTCGTTCACTTTACGTGAAGAGGAAGTTTCAAGATTTGATCGATAAAGGATAAGGACAAGAAGAATAAAGGTTGTTTTGTATTTTTTTTTACTTTTGGCTATATTATTTTTGTATTTGTAGCAGAATCATCTTTATTATGCCTTCGCAAGGTTGTCAAAATGACGTGCAGATTACTAGATTTACACGAAAAATCCTTGCTTTTTGTATTTGTTTTATTATATTTTATAGTTTTATATTTTATAAAAATATCTCACAACTCAGCTTATCGCAGTCCCCTGCTGGACATAGGCCTTTTCCAGGCTGAGCCATAATACGCTGTTCTCCGCATTCCGCATCAAGTTTGTCCCAGCCACCTTTTTAAGGTCGTCGGTCCATCTAGCTGGAGGGCGTCTCACACTATGCTTGCCGATACGCGGCCTCCACTCCAGGACTCGTCTGCTCCACCGGCCATCGGTCCTTCGACAAGCATGGCCAGCTCACTGCCACTTCAGCTTGATTATACTACACTATACTCTGCAAGCTACGAGTATGTCGGTAACTCCGGTTCTTTTCCGGATAATTTCATTTCTGATTTTATCCATGCAAAAGAAAGGGTAAGTTGGTTTTATTTTAGGGAAATTTACTAATTGTAAGTGCAACTAGTGTCCTTGTTGATAAATAGTTTTTTTTTTTTTTGTAGAAATTGCATGCCTTCTTTTTTCAGCAAATAAAAATATGTGACTTTAATAAGTCTTAACAATTTATTTATATCTAAGTTGTAATTCGGGTGATGCTTTAACTACTTATTTATTTATTACAAAAACTTTGCAACATGCAGTCATGTAACTTTATAAGTAAGGGTTAAATTGCCAGTATCATGCTTAGTAGGCATATTGGGTTTCACTATTTCTGTGTAGGTACAGTTGAGAGCACGTCGGTGGTAACACTTTGATCTTCTGCTGGAATAGCGTTGTACGCAGTTTCAATAGAATGCGAGGCCAGCTTATACTGATTTTGTTACCTCTGACGCGCGGCCTTCTGTACGTTGTTATACCCACGAGTAGAGAAGGGATGATCTAATATCAAGAATCATACGACGAATTAGGTTGTGGGACTGTGTTGTATGCTTGCTCCTAACTTTTTTAAGGTTCCGTAGTTAACAAGGAACGGTCTGTCCGTCCGTCCGCAGTTTAGCTCAGAGACTCTTAGTATTTACTAGAAAGCTATGATTTGGCATGGATATACATATTGATCACACCCGACAAAGTGGTAAAATAAAATCATGAAATTTTGTAGGTCCTGGGTCCAGTACACGTAAAGTGGGGATGTTTTTTTTTTCGTCTACCCCATAGTGTGGGGTGTTATTGGATAGGCCTTTCAAAAATATTGCGGGTTTGTGAAAACTATTTTTCGATTACGGGATCCGTTTCTGAAATATTAAGCTTAAAAAGTGCTAGATTTTGTTAGAGTCAGTAAAAGTCTGACGCCCTCCCGCTCCGTCCAGAGCGGGAGAAGTCATTTGATGATTTCCCATCCACAAAAAAAAATAAAAGAAAGTGCCCCCCCCCCCCCCCGTAATAGTCGACCAACTTAACCATGATAAGTTTGTTAAATTCATCCCGACTACGGAACCCTTCATTGTGCGTGGTCAGACACGCACTTGGCTTTTTTTATCTCACTCCTTTCTGTATCTAAGTTCTGCCAACTATTTGGTGTTAGGTCACCACATGCATTAGATTTTCAACAGTAAGGGCCTTTACCTGTGTTTCACAAAAATGCTCAACAAAATCTAAGCTTTTCATTGCAACTATCAAGATCAGTAACCTCTACCAACTATTTACGATACTTAGACAATAACCATATAAGTGTAAGGATAATATTAATAAATATGAAACTGGTGACATTAGCACATAGTTATGGTTATCAGCAACACTTCATGGGCGGCGCGCGGGCATCCAAAACGGTGTGTGCCGTGTACCGGTCAGAATCGTGACCAGTACCGACCCCTTTGTTCCACATTGTGGCTTCTGCTTATACATATTTATATTTTAATGGAATAGAAAAACAGTGTGAAACAGCTACGTGTACCTATGCTGTTAGGTATTACACACTGTAATTATGTTGGGCACGGTTTTTCCATTAGGATATTCATACATACACATACATAAATTCACGCCTTCTTCCCATGGGGGTAGGCAGAAACTACAGAACGCCACCTGCTACGATCCTGACATACTCCTTTTACCTCGTTTACATTCATACATCTGGTCATACACGCACGCCGGTTGCGAGTACTACGCACCTGACCTTTCTGAAGATTATCACCAATAAGATCACTATATTATGTCTTCCTAGGGCGTCCCCTCCCACGTTTCCACTCACATCTGCCGTGTAAATACCTTTTGTTAGTCGACTTTCATTCATCCTCTCAACATGACCAAACCAGCTAAGCATACTCTTTTCAATTTTTGTCACTACATCTTCTTTTAAACCGCACCGTTGTCTTATCACATCTTTCCTCAGTCTATCATTCATAGTCACACTACACATGCTTCGCAAGGAACGCATTTTCACAGCATTTATTCTACTTTCATGCTTCTTTTGCCACACCCAACATTCACTTCCATACATAAGCGTAGACACCAGCACACCATTACACATTAGACATTAGATTATTTATTCTGCGCATTAGGATATTCTTTTCTAGATTTATGCCAGGTTTCTGGATTAGTGCCCGGTTTCTCGATTTGTACCCGGTTATAATGCCCCTGTTACATGGGACTTAAACAGCTGTCTGCAGCATAAATATGTGGAGAGACTCCTTGCTAAGCCATAATAGCTGGACATAGGAGAAACGAATCGACTCCCACATAACCCTCCCTAGCTCATGACATCAGTCTTGGTACACATTGTTTAATAGTCATTTCATTTGATATTCAAGCAAGTTTTTAATCAACACTGGTCCAGTCCGAAGTGATCTCTTCAAATCCATTCATGTAACTAAGCTCAATTAAAATTAAACTGATCACACACAGAAACCTATTAAAAGTACTTAAAAGGAGTTCCATCTAGCGGCCTAATCTATATCGTTACACTGGCGGCCGATCGGTAAGGGCTAATTTGGGGGGATTTCTATGCAAATTTAATTACACTGCAGTTGCATGCACTAACGAAGTATGCCATTAACTGAGGCAATACACTGGCGATATTAATTTTCATGAAGGATTGCAGCATTCAGTACGTACTTGAGCATTGGGTGGTTATTTTCTGTTTGGTTAGAGGTTCTAAATAGGTTGACGATGATAGTGATGTTGCACCTTTGTTATTTTAATTAATCATCATATTTCTGGGTAGGTGGAAACATCTCACCAGTAGATGCCCACTACATCTACTGCTTACTCATTAGGGACTTGTTATACGTATTTGGTTTTTATAAATAAAATTCGTATAAATTCCTCGTTTTAGATATCATTTATTTATTGAGCCTTGACTGGTGAAATTTTAAGTATAAACGAAAAACTATTGATTGTTAAGTACGTTACTTATACTATACGTTTAGTAACGACAAATTCAGAGATTTTGTAATTTCCAATTAGTGCTTATAAAATGAATTAAGAACCTACATAATGCATTACAAATAAAACTTTTACAAATCACGCGATACTTTGTCAAGGATTTTGAATTAAATGTAATATTAATAATGATTATTGAATATCAATTTGATATAAATCTACAAGTAGCCAATAAAATAATTATTATGGAAAAGTCAATTCACCTGCTTCCGGAAATCAATAGTGATTTAAATATTTATATTAGGTAGGTACACATATAATATTATAATGAGGATTTTATATCATTCCGACAATTCAGGGAATTCATATTACTGTACCATTTATATTTTGATATCACTATTTGCTTTGTGCACACGCGAATTACTCAATTTTAACCGACCTCAAGAAAAGGAGGAGGTTTTCAGTTCGTCGGAATCTTTTTTATTTTATTATGTGTGTACCCCAATTACTCGAAAACTCTATTTTTGTTTGAAAGGGTATACTTTCCAAGTGGTCCTATTGTCATCAGGTCAGGATCTGATGACTGGACAGGATCCTGGAGAAATCAAGGGAACTCTTCAAATATTATAGGCACCTCTATAGCCATTTGGGAATTTTTTATAGTAACTTGCTCTCGGAAAGCATCATTTGGTGAAGTGGAACTGATGATGAAGACCACAGATGGTAAGATGGCCACCGGAACGACTCAATAATAAGTATTTCACGGGTTGCGATTCGAATACTTTAAAATGATTGATAAGGAATAGGTATAAGCTCGTCTCAATGCATATCATTAAGTGGAGCTGATGGTGAAGTACCATAAGAACTCCACGACAATTAACGTCCCTGCATCGGGAAAAGCAAAATTTTGTTAAAGGTGATAAGCAGTTGTCATTAGGCTATTGTAACTTAGATAAATTACAAACCGACCCACTAAAAAGTGATAAATAAAAAACATTTTTACAAAAAAAAACCTAAAATACAGATCCAAAGACACCGACATTCGAAATTAAAGTTATTTTTCACTTTGTAGTGTTTTTTTTTATAAGTCGGTTGCTTTTTTTTGCAAAAAAGTTTTTTTTATAAAAAGAGTATGTTCACAAGAATATACTAAAACTAAACTAAAAACAGACGATGTTGTTATTTTGGTCAAGCAACCACAAATGATTACCAAATAAGATTTGCCAGCTATTCACTGAATAGAAACTTGATCAGGCTTTCAGTAATCCGGTACCTATATCGATTTAAATAATCGATTTGGAATCGGTTTATAAATCTGACATTTTAAAACAATAGTCAACTATTCACACTTTCCACGAGACAGTGAAATCGATAAACAACGAAACGATACGTACAACTATGAAGGAATATAAATAACTGAATGTTTTCCTTTTAGCAACACCGCTCATATCCATTGCTATCGAATAACAGTTTAACCATATAAACGAAATTCAAATTATACTGTGGAAGCCGCCTATTGGTCATCGAATGGGCATTGGAGTGGGCAATCGGCATACCGTTTTAGTGTTAAGGGTTATCGTTCAATGAGCAAGAAAGGCAAGACGAGCGTAAAGATGGGCAAGTATGTGTGATTTCTCTGGAGCTATGCAGTTGAACTAAGAATTCTCATGTGAGGCCATAAATGTGTTTTATTGAACTTGCGATTTGGCATACAGATCAAATCTTGGGAAGGATTTATGTATGTAGGGCTACTTTACTTGCAGAAAGAACCGTTAGATACTGTTTGCTTTGATCAAATCAAAATAGAAAGCAATGTATGTTTTTAATTGCCCTTTCTTTAAATGCTGTGTTTTTTCTTCTCTTTTGTTGTGAATGCTGTGCACGTCAGTAATTGACGTAAACACTAGTCCATGTCTCTGTTCTCTGTTATTTGTAAATAATTGTGTTTGTGTTGTTGATGTGCCTTAATAATAAATAAATGACTCGTCCAAAACTATAACCTTTTATACGACCTCCATACTTAAAACTCCGCAGGTCGTGACACAGACCATCATGTTTCCATGTCGTCATCGCCGTGACAGCCAAGCCCATCTTGCAGGGTGCGTCACTTTTTTGACAGCTATCGCCATATTTTAATGTGTCGACTTTCTCAGTCCTCTGTACGGCCACCCTATCAGCACATAGCAATTGACACCATGTAAGTCATGCCGGTGGCTACGTTCTCCCATTAGACCACTTCCTTAACAAAAGAGGTTCGGAGCCTCCTATTCTAACAATTGTATGAGCTATTTACCTTATCTGTATACCGCCACAATCACACCCGGTCCTGATCCGACGCCGACCAATAAGTTTTGATACTCGCCCCATTGTTCTGTCGCGTGATAAATATTAGTCTAGATTGTACTAATATGACTTTATTTATTAGTTCCTGTTATCTTTTAATGCGATTTATAATTATGTCGGCGATGTTTCGGATAGATATTCATCATGTGTGAATTTGGAATGCTAATTTTATAACTTGTTTGACATATTTATCTTGGGTATCGTAAATCGGAGCTCTTACCATATTTTTTAAGTGTCTGTATATTTTAAAATAACCTGTCTACTACTTTGGCGTAGTAATAACTTATATCCACTTAAAGCTTCTGTTGTAGTTGCACATTTTTGCGGACAGTTGGCTGGTGAGATGAGTAAGCTGTTCCACACGTAGAAAATTTAGGTACTAGGTACCACGGGAGAAACGAAAATCTATACACATAAGGACTATTCTTGCTTGCAGCGCTCGGCCGCTATAGTAACGCTTGCAACTGTTTGCAACAAACTCCCGTGGATTTGGTTTTAAAAATTGGTCAGATGTAAGTTTCCTCGATAGTACGTTTGGAATAGCTTACCTACTCATCGACTTATATTTTCAATCTGGAGCTAAACCACCACCTCTTAAAGCAGTATTATTTTAATCTTACTCGAGTGTCGGAAAGAGATGGAGCTAGTCGTCCTGTATAGCTTTATCTTTTTCTCACACTGAAGTAACATTAAAATAATACTGCTTTAAGAGGTGGTGGTTGGCACCCTGTGCGAACTATGTACACACTCTAGATAAAAAAACCTTTTTTGTTTTGATTTTAAATCTTAATTTTTAATAAACAATGAATAAAAAAAACCCGCATGACTTTAAGCCTACTTCCTAATTTGCAAGTCAACTCATAAAAAGATAAAAATCGCTAATTATGTAAAAATCAAGATCACTTCCTCGGCATAGCAGAGGGCAGTATCTGTGTAGGGAGGCGCTCGCGCTGGTAACCGCGTTATAACAGTGATAGCGGCCGCGTGATGTGACCATAGCGGGACGCATGCGCCGCGGCTCGCGTCATTTTACACTTATGCCATTATAGCACTGGACTGGACTACCGTTAGGTGCCAGATTAATAAATCTGTAAATGCTGTGGTCAGTGCCTAAATATTCACAACTATTGCTCGAAAAATACGTTAAACCTTAATTCTGAAAAGTGCGATAAAAACCATCATAAATGAATCAACCAATTTTTAATACATATTTGAAAGCCGTTATAGAACAGAAAACCGGCGTGATGAGCTCGATTTCATTGATCCCCAATATTTCAGTGGATAACAGATTATTAGGTCAGATTGCAGTCATTCCATGTAAAACACAGATAAAAGGTTGGTACCTATCAGCCATTGGAGTAAAAGCTTAATATCAAGTTCCCTAAACGAGAACGTCAAACATGAGGGGCACTGCCTCTGTCCTGACCAACGAAGCTGTGAAAACTGTTTAGTTATGGTTATCAAACCACCCAGCCGGGCAACTACATCACCAATTCGGAACCTAGAACTTGTGGCCACGAGAGTTCTCACTTTTAGGCAGTGGGTATAGACAACATTATGTATACCAGCTCACTATGATTGTATGCCAAGTTCTGATGTGGGTACCTATCGTTAAACCTTGGTGAAATCAAAAATACACACATAAATAAAATTGTTATCTTAATTTTTTTTTCATATCGGCCATATTGCTGTGATATATTGTTGTCAACACGTTTTTCTCAGGCTGTCAACTTTTTAGAAAGTAATTAAAAATATGCGTCCTTTTTCACATTCAATGGCTTTTTGAGACCAATTACAGTAGTCATAATAAATTAAAGCGTGATAAATCAAGACAGCAATTGTGGCTTTACGTAACTAATTACTTACGAATGCAAAGTAGGGTTGTGCTAATCAGATTGTCAAAAAAGTGCATTTCTCCAACATTTCGAAATACACACATTCGATGAGAACTAAAATTCAGCGAATGATTTGAAATTGTCCAGAATTAATAAAAACATTGAAGTGCATTTTTCTAACATTTCGTAAGGCAGAATTTGTCGTACAACTAAAATTTAGCTTGGGATTTCGCCATGAGGACGGCACGTGCCTTGCCGGGCGTATGGAACAGAAGTGTCCGCTCCAAGTCGTGACATAAGTCGACGGGCGCCTGTAATCTAGAATAAATTGCGTACACTTACTGACTCTTTATAGACCTTTTAAGGTAGAAAATTTAAGATGATGATCGCCACGTTCATAATTAAGATCGGCCATGATAGGCGACTCGTGACGTCGTGTGGGTGGTTCCGCTTCCGAGGTCACGGGTGGTCTACGAAGCCAATTTGGGCAGGCTACTGAGAATTTTTGGTTTTCTAGAAGGATGATAGATTAGGTGTTTGACGTGGTTGCCATATCCGGTGTCAGGGGAATGAATAAGGACACGATTTTTGCGTTTGGCAAAACGGAACTCGCTAGTAGTTTGTTTTTGCTGGCATTGAAATAAACTTTTGGAAAAAGTACTTTTAAATTTCACTATTTAGGTACTATTTCAGGGCCACTGGATCGGTAGCAGACCAAAGTGACTGTATGGTAATAAAAAGCCTTATATCACGATAAAGATCACAAACATAACTTAAGCAAGGCTAGAAGCCCGAGCACATGAGAAGCACGTTCCATATATAAAGTTAAGGAACCTTCTCTTCAACAAACTGAAGTAAGCCCTTATTGGTACAAGTTGCATTCGGTAGCGACGTGTGTGGCATCCCCAGATACTTCATACATACAAACATATAATATGGATACAGTTTATATAATACTTGGCCGCTGGACGATCCCCATATCTCAACGGGAAGTATTTTGCATGCAACCACCACCTATCTTTTGGAACAATCTGAAAACGGGAGCAAGTTGCATCTAAACGACTCATAATGAAATACCACATCACAGAAATTGCAACTCTACGACATCTCTCATAAGGTTGATTCTCATTTGATCAGTGTGGAGTGATATGGGTTTTGGTGTTTGGAAAGGTTTTGCCAAACGCATTATTTATCGTAAATTCGTAATTGCTGATTGTGGACAAAGAAGGGAATCTTTGCAGAGCTTGATATCATGTATTAAGTGGAACCTCGTTGTTTACTTATGTAATGCTTGAAGAGAAGACCGAATGCTATCGCCAGGGGCTTCTACTGATGATGTGGAAACTTTGGAATGTAAGTATGACTTAATGACTGCTAATTCTCTTTATACTGCAGGCATTTCTGTTTGTTATTTTAAAGCACTTGACTGAGTACTATTTATTGCTTACCTAAAAATTCTCACAGGTCTTATTATAATCATTATTGCTGCAACTTCTAGGAGTTTATAAGAATCTAGGCTCTCCAAAGGAAACACAACTGCCTGTGCGTCTTTACTACACTTTCGCACGCCACTGGGCTACAAAACTCACATTTACTGATTACTACTATGAGTGTTGAGTGTCATAAATAAAACTTCATGAGCTATCGCGCACGATTTCTGTAATCAGCACAGAAGCCAATATGAAACCACACATTTTCTTCTATCTGGACAAGATGTAGTAAAGCTTAGAATCATAATTCCAATACTATGGTTACTTTTATAAATACACTAGCTTTTGCCACTACTAAATTGTCCTACGGGAACGTACTACCGGGATAAAACGTATTATCTCTCCTAATCTAGGTCATGGTCTATCCATGTGCCAAATTTCATTCAAATCCGATCAGTCGTTTTAGAGTGAAAGTGTAACAAACAAACTCACTTTCGCATTTATAATATTAGTTAGGATTCTAAATATATACTTATTTAATTACTGCAAACTGTGCAAACTGTGTCACTAGGCCCACCATGGAACTTACGAAACTGACACTCAGTGTGGAATCCACACAAATGAAATGTCCATTGCAAAACAAATTATTAGTTAACTTCCCCCATTCTTATCTTAAATCTTATCAATTATCTTGTTTACTATTCTAATATACTACCTGCCTACTGTTGCTTTAATACGATATGCATCTGAATAAATTAAATTATATAATAGGCTTTATCATGCAAATCGATTGTAACTTTAATCCTAAATGAATTACATCTAAAAATAAGACACCCGTGTTGTCTTTTTTTTTTCAAATTTTGTTGTTTTCATTCAAAAAACATCTTTGGAATTCGTTCTATTCTAAATAAACGTCAACGCCTAAATGTATGGAACTTATGAACCCATAGTGCGAAGGCAGTCATTCCGATGACATGCCTTATTACTACAGAGTGAGAGTCTATAATTAAATGTGTTAAATCGGTTTTTATTATTTTACTTCGAATCTAATCAGTAAAAAAAATAAAAAGGTATATTCGTACCCAGAATAGAATAATTTTTTTTAATAAAAAAACCGGTGTCGGTCTTTGGTTTTATATTTTCGTTTTGTGCCACCGACTTCCGAAATTAAAGTTATTTTCTTCACTTTGTAGTGTATTTTTTTTTTGGAAGTCTGTTTTTTTTTTGTTAAAAATATTTTATTTTTCTCTTTTTAATTGTGGTACTTATCCTACGCAAATTCGTATACCACTACTGGCTATGTAAATAAAAGTGACAGAAAGTTATCATAACATCATCAACATACGCGGAAAAAATACATAAGTATTGTTGAAGCTAACTCAAAACCTCCCCAGGCACAGATAATAAAATTTATATAGGACCACCGCGCAAGTTTTCTCTACCAAATGAAAAAAAGGAATTTTCAAAATCTGGCCAGAATTGACGAAAATATCGATGAACTTACATAAAAAATATATACAGACGAATTGAGAACCTCCTCCATTTTGATTATATAAGAACTTGGTTAAAAATCATGAAATGGTATTTTTGTATAAAATGTTGTCAGTTCAGTCACTCAATATTAGATCGGAATTTTTAGCTTAACGCCATCTAACTTGGTACTGAACCAATTGATTATATTATTAATGATCCACAGCTAATCATTTGATAGCCCCATTTTGTTTTACAACTTGCGTCTGAGCAATAAAATTCTTAACTTCGGGTTAAGAGCCCCCTGTTTGTTTAAAACTGACATACTTGCATAGTAATCTAACATCTTTTAATTAGTTGGCAATTAATAGAAGAAATATCTAGAATTTGATGTCGCAAGATCATTAGAAGAGGCGAGAAGAGGCCTTTGCCCTGCAGTGAGATAATGATAGGTTGGTATCTTGACAATTCTCGGGACCCTGGGATCCTGAACTTTTGGAAGGCGTACGAGGGGCCGCAGCTAACTCGCAGAGGCCTGTTAGACGTTTTTAATTAAATGAGGAATCAACTGATGATTTTCCCTGTTCGCACGATGCAAGTGCACCCAAGGACAACTTTCGGTTGGTGTAGGACTATTGCAGGATATGGAAACAAAGATATTGGATTATGAGTGGCTAAAATGAACTGGTTATCTAGAACTATGGAAGGACTATGGCCCCTGCCTGACCAATGTTTTATAAATACACGGATAAAATGGCACGGGGTGATTTGCGCCTATCTGACGGAAAGGGCCCTCATCTACCCCGGTCACCGGGGAGAGTGGAAGCGGCGAGAGATGTCGTGCGGTGTCCCGCAGGGATCGGTTCTGGGACCGCATCTGTGGGACATCGGGTACGACTGGGTGCTGCGCGCTGACCTCCCTGGTGGTGTCAGCGTAATTTGCTACGCTGACGACACGCTGGTCCTGGCGCAGGGGAGGTCGCACCAAGTGGCGGCCGAATTAGCGGCACGCGGGGTTGCGACAATCGTAGAGAGGATCCGGCAATTGGGACTCGAGGTGGCCTTGCACAAGTCCGAGGCCATGTGTTTTCATGGTCCTCGGAACGCGCCACCATCGGGTTCCCAAATAACGGTAGGAGGGGTTCTCATCGGTGTCGAGTCGACGATGAAGTACCTGGGACTCGTCCTCGACAGCCGGTGGAATTTCGTGGAGCATTTCCGACGTTTGACTCCCAGACTGGAGCGGGCCGGGGCTGCCTTGGGGCGGCTCCTGCCCGATCTGGGGGGTCCAAATGCCTCCTGCCGGAGGCTCTACGCGGGGGTCGTGCGGTCCATGGCCCTTTACGGAGCTCCGGTGTGGGCGCGTTCCGTGAGGCGGCGACCGGTCCGTCGTTTGAACGCGTCCCAGAGGGTCATGGCCATCCGGTTAGCCCGGGGATACCGCACGGTCTCCGGGGAGGCGGCGAACCTCCTTGTCGGATTACCGCCAAGGGATCTGGAGGCAAAAGTCCTCGCGCACATGTGGGAGTGGCGCGAGGAGGCAGGACGCCGGGGCGTTACTCCGTTGCCGCGAGAAATCGCGGCACGGCGGACAGAGCTCCGGCAGGATCTCATGGCGGCATGGAGAGTGCGATTGTCGCAACCCAGCGCTGGGCACGCCACAATTGCGGCGATAAGTCCCCTCTTTGAGGAGTGGCTGGAGAGGCGCCACGGCGTCCTCACCTTCCGCCTGACGCAGATCCTCACCAGACACGGGTGCTTCGGGAGGTACCTGTTCCGGATAAGGCGGGAGGAAACGCCCGGGTGTCACCACTGTGTGGATCGCCCAGAGAACACGGTGGAGCATACGGTGGAGGTCTGCCCGGCTTGGGCGGAGTACCGCCGTGTCCTCGCGGAAGCGATCGGCGGCGGCGATCTCTCGCGTCCGGCCCTGGTCCAGGCCATGGTACGGAGCGAGAGTGCATGGGAAGCCATTACCTCCTTCTACGAAGCAGTAATGCTCGTGAAGGAGGAGGCGGGACGCGTGAGGGAGAGGCAAGCTTTGCGCCCTCACGCCCCTAGTCGCCGCAGGAGACGCCCTGGGCGTCGGGAATTGGCAGCCGATTCCCGGCAACCGTAGGCGCGGGCTTGCGGACGGCGAGCAATGGGTAGCTCGCCGTCCGGTAAGGACCAAGCCCGAGTCGACGGCGCGTCGTGTTCCACGCGCGCCTCAAAGAGATGTCAGCACTATTGATGGGGTCCGCTAGGGCCGATGCCAGCTAGGGTTGCGGGATGTTCGAAAGAGTTACCGTGGCCCCGGCACATGCAACAGAAGGAACACAGGTGGGTTTTAGTCAGTAAAAGTCTGACACGCCCTCCCGCTCCGCCCAGAGCGGGAGAAGTCATTTGATGATTTCCCATCCACAAAAAAAAAAAAAGGGGGTGATTTGCACACTCAATAATGGGCCCCCGTAAACGGTCGCTAGCACATAGTGTTGTAGTGAAAAAGGGGGCAACATGTATAGGCTGGTGTTTTTATTAAGAACATAATTAAAGCTACTTTTACGGATATATTTTTAATTGTGTATCAAACTATTGTTCGAATAAAAATATGAAATTAAAATTTATATTAAAAATAAAATTATTCATAAGTGGAATCCATTTTATTCACGATATACTGTGCCTACATTATATTTTGGCAGCAAGTTACAAACTACCAATCAAATTACAATCATATCAAAATAATCGTGCTTATTACAACTAACAGGTTCAATAATCACCAATCTCTTTGATGGCATACCAAGAAGCCTATGAATTTACAGCAGCCTACAGGCATACGTGATGTTTATAGCCACTATTTCACATTTAGAACGTTTCCTTATTGATATAAGGAAATTACTTTTCATTAGTAGCCTGGATGGATGTTATTTCACCGTGTAATAAGTTCACCAAGCGTAGAGTCACAATCCACTCATTTTTTCTTTGGTTTTTACACCAAAGAAAATATGGTTGGGTAGTTTGAAAGATGATGTGGCTAAAGATGGGGTGATTAATAAGAAGAAGGCTGAAGAGGATATATGGTACAAGGAGGTATGTTGTACCAACCTCAGGTGAAATTAGATAAGGACGATGAAGGAGAAGTATGATGAAATATTTTCTTTGGTTATTATACCAAATAAAATATGGTTCGATAGTTTGAAAGATAATGTGGCTAAAGAGGGGGTGATTAATGAGAAGGAGGCTGAAGAGGATATACGGTAGAAGGAGGTATGTTATATCTACCTCAGGTGAAATTAAATAAGGACGCTGAAGGAAAATGATGATGATAATGATTGCTCAATCTTGAAGATACTGTGGTAACAAATTGAAGAAGGTAAGATCAAGTAAATCGATGAAATGCAGTAGAAGACGTCTGCATCCGGCCATGCAACCCAAAAATAGCCGATAGCCGTAATAACCCAGTGGTTATTATGGGTATCGGCTATTTTTGAACCAGTGTTCAAGCATAATAGAAGCTCGTGGCTAAGCAATAACAGCCGCATGGGTCGATCCATCAGGTTAAGCTACGCTTGCCGGGGTTGGTCCGTGGATGGGTGACCATCTTTACATACTGAGACTCCTCCGTGCCTCGGAAAGCACGTTAAGCTGTTGGTCCCGGCTGTCATTCGTGGATCTTTGACAGTCGTTACGGGTCGTCAGTAGCCCGAAAGTCTGACAACCAGTCTTACCAAGGGGTATCGTATTACCCCGTTACTGGGTTGTGGAGGTCAGATAAGCAGTCGCTCCATGTAAAATATTGGTTTCAGCTGCATCCGGTTAGACTGGAAGCCGACCCCAACATAGTTGGGAAAAGGCTAGGCAGATTGTTGTTGATTGTTCAAGCATAATAGAAATTCCACTAATCAAAAACCTTCGGCTTACAAATCCAGCTCTTTAGAAAAAGGGTTTACTTTTTTTCCTCAAAACATAACCAGAGATCGTCCTTACAGATGGCACCAGCGGTTAGTTCAGTGTTTATCGCTTCATTAGCCGAGGTCAGAGCGTCTCAGCGACACCTCTCGTGCTAAATAGCTGATGTGTCGCCTCGATTGTGTCTCGTACCTGTGTCTGCACGCAAACTGAAGAGTATTCTGGAAATTCCAAGTTTGTGATATATTGTAGTGAAAAAATAAATAATTAAAAACACGACTGCCCTGCCAAAATCGAACTAAAAAGTAAAAAAATAAATTGTAGCAATTAATCTTTATATACAAAAGCGAAAGGTTACTCATTTACTCCCTGACTAAACAGTTAAATAAAATTGTCATTGCAGTCGAGAGGTTTAACCTAAGAGGTACCCCTACTGCAATGACAATTTTATTTATCTGTTTGTCGTGTTTTTTAATTTTATTTATTTTTATTTTATACATTTTAGTGGCCGGCTTTTACTTTTGCCAGAGGCTAAGCATTGCCATAAAACATGGCAATGCCGCCAGTCTCTTGGGTACATTACCAGTCGACAGCGATGCGGAGGAATTTTTCGACGCCATATATTAGCTTGTGAATAGTTTTAGTTAAGTTAGGATATAATTTTATTTATCAACTCTTAAATAAATAAAGGTTTTAGTGACAAGTTTTATTATTTTTATTTGTAATGTGTTTGTAATTTGTCATGGCCTTCAATTTGTTACCCATATTGTAATAATTGAATAAAAAATATTTTTTCACATTTGAAAATGAAGACATACTGCCGCCATATTGAATTAAAAAGAATAGCCAGTATCACTCGGGAGGATGTAAGGATTCTAACGATACCCCATACATCCAAAACTGTTCAGGCGTTTAAAAGTTATGGTGGAATAAAGAAACTCATAAACATACATGAACCCTGGAAACATTACAGTCCGTTTTTGGGGCAGTCCTGTAATTATAAAGGGTCGTCCTGTCTTAATCACGGGTCAGCTTCCGTTTGGACCCGTATATGCTAAAAATATTATTATTTTTAACGGACGAGAAAGGGAGGAAAAAAGGATTTCAAGTTGACGCGTATATTTTTCACAGTTTCTGCTAAGCAGTAAGAGCACATCTCTAAACTTGCGCCAGTTTAACCTCATGTTCACTTTAATTAAAATTAAAATTACACTCGGTCTTTAACCGGATTATAGTTGGACATAAAGAGTTAATTTTCGAGACGAGACTTAAGCGAACATTGGGCTGCTGCCTAATTTCCACCTACATTCAATCCAATCCCTATTCCCTAAACCCCATCCTATTTCTTAAATCCCGACAAAATCCTATATTCTAACTCGGCACCTCAAGAATTACGTGAACTAATGTACAGTCATTCACAGCCGATCGTTTTCGCGCTGCATCGCCGTTAAAATACAATGTAAGCACAGCCGACCATCAGTAACCTTACCTCTGAACCACGAACTATTACCGCTTGCCATCTAATTTACATTTCGTTGAAGCGCGAGCGCCGTAATTTTTGCACGTTCTGCGCACGCGCGGCACGTTTGGAAAAACCTGTGTACGTGAATGTACATCACTTAGATTTACGATTTTCTTTTGTTTTGGATTGTACTTTGAACTCAGTTTAAAGGAAATTTTATTTTGTAACGGGTTACTTTAATTACATAGTATTCCAATTATATTGATAATTTGGTACCTGTTTGACGTAAAAAATAAACTTGGTGTCATACATAATTCATTACGATTTAAACCTTTTTTTTAAAGAATACAATCCTAATTAATTTGCATTAAACGTCAAAAGTACTGACGTTGATGTTACAAAATTAGTTCAAGCCAAATAAGTAGGTGAGCTGCAATGATTAAATATAAAATAATTATTATAATTATATAATTTGATTAAATAAAAGATCTTGTCAATTATCTTCCATATTATATTAAGAAGGTACAGATTGATAATCGATATTTATAGGTAACAAAAAGTGGACAATCAGGAAACAATTATTTTGGCAAGCAAATTGGCTTCGATTAATTTATTGTCAATCGTAGGCTTTCATGATTCAGCTTATCGTGATTAATAAAACAATACTTAGTCCTGACTTACAAGTGGGCGATTTATTTAATCACTAGGTTTTATCAAAGTAAGAATTAAATGCTTGTGTCTCAATGTTTATTAATTTGTGTACCTCGTATAGTCACAGCTCGTCATAGCTCACACGTGTAAGGCAACGCGTAAAACTCATACGTGCGAGATTTGACAAGACACAGGGTGCTTATATAAAGAAAAAGGTTTCCGGTACAGGCGAGCCTGTGCGGGTCGGTACCCATCGGTATGGTTCGGTCCAGGTAGTCGGCACCGACAAGTATAAACCTGTTTCTTTATAAGTGAGCGCATAAGATAACATGGGAATATTATTCCTTTCTCCGATCGGTACCGACCCGCACGGGTTTATATAAGCACCCTAAGTCCCGTATTACAGAACGTCACTCAACATTACTTAAAAATAGCTTCAACCAATCTAGCTTTAAAAAATCTGGGGAATGCCTCACATGTGGTGCATTCACGCCTCATCTCAACCTCCAAATGCTCCACATGTGGGTCACGCATAGGGAACGTGTTAAGTTTTTAGAAGAACACAAAGAAGTAAGAACATTTTAGGTATTTTAGCTTTACGTAAAAAATAGTCTGCGTCCACTTAGCTCTAAAACGGATCTTCCGATTTCAGTGGGTTGTTTTTTTTATAAGAATAATTTTAGAAAATACGCAAACCATATAAAAAGAAATATATCTTATGTTAATTGAGTAAAATAGTATCAGATGACAATAACTTTTTCGTTATTACATAATTGAATAACCTTAATATATTTTAAAATGAACTTTAAAAAATATTGAATCATTATATCACCTCAAAGTTACAATATTTATTTGCTATTTCAATTTGCCAAAGTCGAAACGTCTATCAAATTCAGACCATCTTATTATAAACTATTATTGAATTTTCTAACAATTGTTACATACACTACCTCCCGCTATTGTGATTCGAATGGAAAAAAAAGCTCCTACAAGTAGTTCCTATTATACAAAAGTAGCATTACTGAATCTTTTTTGTAGCCTTTTTAGGGATCCATGTGCCAACGTGACGGATAAGGTTTACGTGGTGGAGATAAATAATACGTATAATATGTCGGAAATACGTTAGTCGTCATTTGACTAATCGCGACGCCAACGCCACCAAGCGGCGCTCGACAAAGTCTACGACATAACGCTGGTCGTCCGGAGTTAAGCAGGGTTTGTCGGTGGCTGTTGAGCAGTGAACACGTTTAGGAACTGTCGCGCGATCCGTATAGTTGTGTTGTATACCTACAGTGTGTGAATGCTTAGTGTGATTAATTTGATCGTGAATTATAATTTGATTTGAACTGCAAGTGGTTTTTCTATTGCGCAATAAGCAATACTACCCATAGCACGCCCACAGTAGTTAAAATATGGCTGACGATAACTAGAGAGATGTATCTTCTCCGTCAAATATAATTATAATTCCTAGCGATAAGACCACCCATTGTGAAATTTCTACTTTTATATTCTGTAATGCTTATGGTGTACATAATAAAAAGTATTCTATCTATCTATCTATAAATAAGACCACGTAGAGTTGTCAATATAAAAAAGAAAGTTACATAAAAAGTATGGTTAGGTGTGGTTGGTTTAGGTAGGTTTATGGTGCACTAAACAATTTAACACCCTTGGGAGTAACGCAGTACTCTACTGGCTCAGCTTGGTGTGACGATGATCGCAGAGGGAGTGCCACGTTGCAGACACCAGGGAAGGTAACGGTCGGCGTATGCCCGCCAGACCCGTAGTGAGCTCAACGTTTATTAACCAGACCAGAGTCTGGTCAACAACCAATCGTGAGTCAGTAAATAATATATCTAAAGCCAGTATAATATTCCCCAATTATTTTAATTTAGATTTTCTTCAGTTTGCTACTAATAATATCATTATAAGAATTCGTTGCCAAAACAACTTTCTGTTCTGTTTTGTTTTCAGTCTACAGATAATTTTTAACACTATATTTGTCCATGGAACTTTATTAAATGTACCTACATACTTGTTTTACAAAATAAACATAAGGCTTATTACTCGATCTTTGGCCTTCGATCCCTCATTAACTAGGCCTGCTCTACACCTTAATTAGAAATTATTGTGAATGGGTAATGTGTTTTATTAGTTAGACTACCTTTGATTGCGGATGCCAATATAAATGTACATCAATTTGGTTCAGAGCAATGATTGAACCGGCTTCTTTAGAGGAAGCTGACTTATTGAATTACTCAATAAAAATGTGTGGTCATACTATTGGCGGTTTTTTGCTATTGATTTGATTTATTTTAACTGACGACTTTTTTTAGTAAAGCTTATTTTATTCAAGAGCTTTTCATTGGTGTTTTCTCAATTTTAATGATATTTTTAAATGTTAGCAGATGCTTTTCATGAGTATAATAATGTAATCACTGATAACAACTGAAATGATCTTCCTTATACATTCACGATTGTTGTGGTGACTTGCATTTACAGATGAACACCTATTTCAGGAAAGAAGCTTAAGTTTTATTAATGTTTGAAAATATAATATACCTACTTATTTATTCGTTCACTAAAATAGGTAGTCAATCCATTGTGAATGATTCAAACCTAAGTATAAGTTTGTATTTTACTTTTTATCAGACAAACACTTTTAGACGTCAATCATATTTTTTTTAAACTAGATGAGGCCGGCGTTTCCTATCTGAATACTCTGAGAAGAAAGGCCGAAACAAACTCAGAGGTCACAGTCTCTTTTAAAGTCCAGACTTATTCTTGGTCAGATCATGTGAAGACTATGTAGATTTTTAGATTTGGACCTATCCATTCAGTGCATGTGCAGTGCATTGTCAGTAATCGTACAGCTCAACTCAGAACTTAAGGAGCTCCACAAATTAGTACACCGCTCAGCTTCCCTTTACAACTTGGACTAACACCCAAAATGAGTAGACCAGTAAATTCGATTGCCGATATTAATAAGCTAAAATATCAAATAATTTCGCGCATATATCGTAAATCCTAAATGACTGTATTAACCGTCAGCCATAATTATACACAGATAATAAAGAATATAAAAAAATAACAAGCCGTGTTAACTATACTATGACCAATTAACTTGCTTGCAAAATAATAACTTTTAGATTTTTTGCCCAATTTGACCACACCCATGTTTGGGTTTCATCATAGTTTTAATAAATTTGATCGGCTAGATGGTTTTAATCCAATTTTGATGTTTATTTTTAGAGCTTTATGACCAGCTTCTGGTCGCGATTTTGATCGCAGTAATTTCGTAAATTCTTTGTTGGTGATTTTGAGAATATTATATTGAAAGAAAAAAAAGAAAGAATAAAGTTTATTTGGACACAGTTCGTGAAACACAAAATACAAATAACAAAATAAAAAGTGAAAATAATGTTTTGGATCGTTTGGTTGGTGTTGCAACTGGTAAACATGAATAACAAGAAACATAACCCTTCCTTAGCAGTCAGGTAAAAAGACACTAAGCAACAAATCAACAAGAAGCCCTAGGAACAAACAAGAATTAAAAAAAAAATCATTATAACGTCAGCTTTCCCTATAGTCAGGCAGCAGAGGAAATACATCTACAACATAGCTGTCTGATTTAAAGAAACTGAAAAACAGTTGACAATCAACCGACGACCGATGCAGCGACAAATAGAAACAGCAGTGATCAATAAAACTTACTAAACCACCCGGGCGATGATATACCTGCAAACTGAATTAAAAAGCGTAACACATGGGAGTGACAGACACGGCGTTCTTCAAAACTCAAACTTTTTCTAAATTTCTATGTCCCAAATTAAAGGCCGCGTTCTGTAGCTCTTAATACGTCAAAAATTAACACTAAAAATAACAATATAAGTTACACACTGTACACAGTTTCCCTGTCCAGGCGACATAGGAAATACGAGAGGACATCTAAATAAAAAAACTTGCGTGCTAAATAAGTAAGACTTAATGGCGTTGACATATGAGCTTTTTATGCAACTCTTTTAATTAACACACACTAAATGATAAATGATTTTATTTCTGTAAGTAGGTTTATACAAACACTTTTACATGTCAAACATTTTTTTTTTTTAAATTAGATGAGGCCGGCGTTTCCTATCTGACTACTCTGAGAAGAAAGGCCGAAACAAACTCAGAGGTCACAGTCTCTTTTAAAGTCCAGACATAATCTTGGTCAGATCATGTGAAAACCATGTAGGTTGGTGTCTGAAATGGTCTTTTGAGGAAAGAACCACACAGATTGAGTGGAACTGTCCAGTCAGTGCAAGCATCTGTCAGTAATCTTACAGCTCAACATAAAAGTTAAAAAGCTCAACGATTCGACGAATAATACCAAAGAAAGGACATTTGGGTAGGCTGCATAATTTACTCACACACACTTACACACATTTACTTACACTCATATGATTTGGTGGGTAGCAAATTAATAATTACATAATCAATTTAGGGCGTCATTATGTCGTCATTTTGGGGTCCTTTAATGGGACCCACTACCGAGCCGGCAGAGGTTCGTGTGTCCTTTCGGGGGTGCTTCCGAACTATACGGTTAAGCTTGCTTCAGAAAGACGGGCAAGACGTAAGAAGACACCTTAAAGAAACGAGTGTACGACTAAACGCCGACAGACACTACGCCGACAGACTGAACACCAACAAGACTTTACTTCGACGGAACTCTTCGCCGAGAGGACACTTCACCGACAGACTGACAGCAGGTCGACGGAGCCCCGCTACGCGGGGTTCCTATTTTTGTCTGCAGAGTTAAAAGGAACCTAACCAAACCGAACCTCGAGGTGCCCCTGACGTCGACCGTCTAGGGTTAGGATTTTTGGGTCAGCTTTATAAAAGATGACCTATTTTGTCTCCAAACAATCTCATGCAGGAGGCATCTTCTTTATATTTAACCCTAAAATAGGTAATCTTTTTTCAATCTTTTTTAAATTCACTTTTTACGCAGTTCGGTTTTCGATTTTTTTAATTTACTGTTTTTTATTTTACACTTTTTAGTTATAATAATTTTGCTCTCACTGTATTAAGTAACGCTTTAGGTAACGGTCGTAAATACAATACCCACTTATAATCGGGTGATAACGGCCTCTTAGTCACTTCACTCCAAAAGTTCGATATTGTTTTTTTTTATCATTTCTCATTCCAAGTTACATTTTGACATATAATTTGTACATATTTTTGAAAACCCTTCATTTTGATACCCCACTTGATAAGCTTGGGATACTTTTTTTAAAACAAACATTTTTACGCCATATACCATTTTGATATACGAAATGACACTTGTGCAATAAAGACAAATCTAACGACATATCAAAATCGGTTCAGCCATTTAGTAGTTACGAGGGAACATGGGGACGGACATACATACAGGTCAAACACATAACCTTCCTTTTTTGGCTTCGCCACAGCCGGGTAAAAGAAAACGAATAGTATGTAGCGATCAACAACCAAACTCTTTAGTCTAACAACATAATTAAACAACAATAAAAACTTACACATTAACAACAGCTGTACCCGGCTTTCCCAGCAGTCAGGCAACAGAGGAAATATGTGAGGACATCTAAATCAAGCATGCGTCAGACAGACGGACAAGCCGACATCGCGGCTGGCGGCGGCGGCTATAACTCTCTGCAGATGAAGTTATTAATGTGCTCGGAGGCAGGTGCTTTGATGCACTAACTACCTATATTATCTATGAGTTATAAGCCATCGATTGTTTGAAGTAACTTTTGATAGGAACATAGGAAATAAGGGGAAGTGTTTTTGTGGGGACAGCTGTTTTTTTTTCGCAATTTGGAAGTTGGTCCCTTATTAAAAGTTATGCAGTTCGATGGTCTAAAGCACCTCTTAAAGTTTGTAAAGTTAATTTTGAAACATCTTATATAATTTTGATGATTTTGCTTCAGTAAGTGAATAATCAATGGAGAGCTTCTTGTCACAAAATAACGCCGATCCTGAAACAATCCATAGAGCAGTGGTGGCTCAGTGGTAATGGTCCCGACTTACGAGTTTGTAGGTCGTGAATTCGAACCCAGGCAAGCACTTTACTTTGTGTAAATAATTTCATCATCACTGCTCTCAAAACAGTGAAGAAAATCATCGTGTGGAAGCCGGCATGTCCTAGAATCAAAATTCAAAGACGTGCCATCTACCAACCCGCACTGGGCCCGCGTGGTAGATTACAGCCCACAGAGAGGAGGCTGTGTCCCAGCAGTGGGAATATTATAGGCTGATTATGCTAGGCTGTATGAAACAATCCCTTATCATCATGTAAACGTTTCAAACCATGTTTGTTTTTCATTCGGCTTTTAAAAGCGGCTAATTATCAATATTTGATTATTCATTTATCATGACTTTTGTTATGTTGTCCCATCTTCGGTCTGACCGCGGTAAGCGCAGCTTTGTCAAGTAGATCTATCAAATTGTGCTGGGTATAAATTCTTTTATATCAAATTCCTGCTCAACATCAGTGCTGTATCGATACAGAGCTGAAGTGGAAACTTGATCTCTCCGAGATTCCCCGGGGTTTTGCTACCCCAATTATTAAACAATTAAAATAAAAAAATTAAAATTCCATTTCCTAGGAAATACCAGCCTAAAGTAGAACTAAGCAATTAAGGGTTAAAATGAAACCTTGCAAGGTCATTTCTGTCGCCCAAGTTCCGGTAAAACCCATACTGACCCAGCCAATTCGACCACAGAAGTGATTATTTCGGTATTTATGTGGTTTTTCTTATCGCCTGAAGACAAAAAACAAATGAAAAACAAACTTTCTATAACCTTGGCGTGACCTTTCCTTGTGTGAGACGGAAGTGTTCTCGGAAATGCAACAAAGATACCAAACGAGTTATCAAGTAATAAATTATCCCGGTTTATTATTTCTAAAAAAATAGTTCCTTTGTGAGAACTATCTTTCCTGTTACTTTTCCTCTTTCGTTTGAATGAGTTTCAAGAAGCTGCAACAGCGTATAGGTACACGTCTGCATACGTACATGTAAAAATAAATGACAAATATTTGCACCTACCGACGTCATTGTTGGTTTTATTTTCAACTTTTAATTGGATGTGCTTTGTCTTCCGATGACAGAGAGCTCGAGATGTTACTTGGCAGTAGGGGACTTTTTTAACCAAATAGGATCTACGAAACTTGCAATGCAGTATATAGTCAGATGATAATGCACGACATTCGGAGCAATTTGTTTCTTTATTTGTAATTGTGGCTCGTTCAGATGTCAATGTATACGTTTTTATAATAAACTTCCAAGCCACGTTCAAGATCTAAGCCTTAATAAATTCAAATCATTCATTAAACGTAAGTTGTGTCAGAAAGCCTTTCTTACCATTAAAGATTATATTGAGGACAAAAGGGCTTGGGATTGAGCTGCTCCAATTTTTTTTTTTTTTTACTTACACTTCTGAATGTTTTATTTTTTATTTGCTAACTTTTTCATTTTTATATACACACTGACATTGATGAATTTTATATACACGCTCCCTTTTTGTTGGCTAGAGAGCCGCCACGATAGTGTTGTAGTCATCATTATGAACAACTTTTATTATGGGATCAAACCTGAAATCGCGAAAAAAAATCAGCTGTTCCCTATATTTTGACGAGTTATGCGAACATAAATGTTCGTGGAATCGTTAAGTTCTGAGTTGAGCTGTACGATTACTAACAAATGCATGCACTGACTGGACAGGTCCACTCAATCTGTGTGGTTCTTTCCTCAAAAGACCATTTCAGACACCAATCTACATGGTCTTCACGTGATCTGACCAAGATTATGTCTGGACTTTAAAAGAGAGTTTATTTCGGCCTTTGTTCTCAGAGTAGTCAGATAGGAAACGCTGACCTCGTCTAGTTTAAAAAAACATGATTGACGTGTAAAAGTGTTTGTACAAACCTACTTACAGAAATAAAATATATCCACGACCTTCCATTCTACCTTCTCGCCTCAAAACTGACAACCCTACATGCCACGTAGGTCTGTTAATTACCTAGTTAGCTATCCTAATAAAAATCAATCAAAATCCGTTGACACGGTCTACCGACGCGGGCGCAGATAATATCTCTCACTTTCACTAGGCAAGTAAACAAGCGGAGACGTGCGTTGGATTGACGCGAACCCATTTTAATTTGTGCCCGCTTCCCGCTATTAAATACGCCGGCGGACTGTATGCTTATGCGCAGAAGTGTTTGAGAATTTGTTAGGATGACAATTTTTAAGATATGGCCGGTAATGTCTTTGTGATCTATTTTCGGAGAGGCTTTAAAAATACACAATTTTATGTATTTTAAATGTCGAACGAAACAAAAGGAGTATGTAAGGATCGTAGCAAGTGGCGTTCTGTAGTTTTTGCCTCCTCCCATGGGAAGAAGGCGTCAGTTTATAGTAGTATATGTAAATATTTGGAGCAGTTGATTACTTACAAATATTACAATAAATATGATTCATACTTCGCCTTATGGTCGTTAAGGATAGGTATTTTAAAGGCCTAATAAAATATTAATAGTTCCAGTGTCGGAATTGTACATATTTTACATAGCTGAGGAATGCAATAATTGGTCTATGTGTCAACAAATTGACATACTTAATTCCAATATTGTACATTATTTCGTAGTGTGATCTAAATTATTTTTAAGAAACATGGTTTCTTTTCCCAACTAGGTAACTGCGAAACTCCATACCTAACAAGGCTAATTGGCATCTAATCAGTTGTCAAAAACCATACCTAGTTTTTTTTTATTCGTTCTAAAATTAATTTATCAAACCCTTTTGCCTCCGCCTGTACAGCAGCTGTCGATCGTCAGGGCACTCCCGTTAACAGTCCGCGCGTTGTCAGTAGGTCTTCGTAACTAAAGCTTCCTGCAGGCCGCTTGATATATTCCACTAAGCCGAGTTAGGGAAATGAACGCCTAACGAGATACGGAGCATTTTTTACGCAGGATGAGAGAATTGGTTAGCTGTATCGATGCATGTTTGACTGTTGCGTAAATTGATGCGAAAAAACGAAGTATTCCACTCAGAGCACTGATTTCAACAGCACTTGTTCGAACCGCACCTGAGCACTTCCACTAACCGCACTGAAACAATTTTTTTTTTATTTATTTATTTATTTTTTAATGTGTTTGTATGAAAAAACGTACAATTTACGCAATACTCATGATGCTAAGAAACGGTTTAAACTTGTGCTATCTTGAATAACAATAATGTTTGTTTTTTTGTTCTTTTCTTAGCAGCAGTATCTTCTCAAGAAAGAGAAAATATAAAGGCAGGAAATAAAATATCTTCCCATACAGAAAAATAACCAATATTAACCAACACGCAAGCTCACTGATAGCATCTTGATAGATAACGGGTAACGTAAGTGGTGGTGGTGACAACAAATTATGTCTAGGCATGGTCAGCAGCGTCAAGCACCCCATATTTTGAGCGTAGTTATTATTGCAAATCCCCAATTCCCTCTGTGATACCAATTTTCAGCAGTCGACGTTTAGTAATTCCTTCTGCACATGTGGCTTCTCTGATACCTTATTAACAGCATAACTATTTATGTAAATGTCTATTAACTGCTCCCAAATTATTTGTTTTTAATTTTTTTACATACTTCCATGACATAATCTTTTCATTATTTTCTATTTTGTTATGTACCTACCTGGTACTTGTTGACAAGCCTACACTGTCCTCTCACACTTAATAACACTGTAATTTTAAAATATTGTAAAAGTCAATTAATTTAAAAAAGTAACCGTGAAGTTTCTTGCCGGTTCTTCTCCATAGGAAACGACCAATTGGAACCGTGCTCCTAGCTTCTGACGTTTCATAAGTGCCCATGAAGGTTTATGTGAAATAAAATGTTTAGATTTTGTTTTGGGCTCAGAAAAGACGTCTCAATATTTTGTACTGTATTCGCTATAATCTACAGTACTTGGCATTTCACAATAACTGCTTAAGTAACATCAATTTAAGTAGAAAGTCCGATGGCTCGTTTGTAGTGTAACATGAAACCGACGAATCATCAATGTTTATACCGGGCTAATGTCAAACATATCCGCGGGCGTCGCAAGGCTTTGATTCCTCCACAATGGACCAACTTAGTACTTGATGTTTCAAATAAATCTGAGTTTTAACCTGTTACACTTTAATTACAGTAGGTACTTAGGACACAAGTCCTTGGACTAAGGTGATAGAAAGGATTTCCTTCGACTTGCTGCAAGGGCGATATCGTTTTAAGTTTTCAGACAAACTTTGGAAGCAAGCAGCTCCGCGTTTAAAACGTTCAACTATCTTTGCAGTAGTAGTGGTGTTGACATGGTAATGAGGAATAAATTAATGATTTCTATCTATTTACTGCAGTTTTCATCCACAAGTCCTACTTTAACCTCCGAAAAATATATTAATTATTTTTACAGAAGTTAAATATTCATAAATTATTGTTTAGAAATGTCAAGTACATAATATCACGCCTTTTTCCCCGGAGAGTTGGGCAGAGATGTACCTATAGTGCACCCATAATTCGCCAGTTATATTTAAGTTCCATGTAATAGGCGGCGAGCCTATTGCCATCAACCGGGCACAGATCCAGACTCCGGGCTGCTGCTGAGAAATTCCAGATAGAAAAACACAATAACACTGCCGGGACGCGGGAATCGAACCCAGCACCTCATGCTCAGCAGTAGCTCTTGTGACCACTCGACCATCAAGGCAGTCTGTTAGTCAGAAATGTCAAGTCACTCTTAAATACTTTTATTCAGCAAACATTAAAAATCAGACTTCAAAGTTACGTACGGATTACGTATCTTGTGGGAAGGCGTTTTTTTTTTTTTGCATACCCTAACAACCCCATTACCCCTAAATAAGTCTATTGTAGAATACGTCAGTGATGCAGCCGGAGCGATGTGGCCGATGCGCTTGCAAATTAGCACGGCAACACGCCCGGAGCGAGGCGATAAGGCGCGGGCGCAGCGAGCCGCGCGGACACTTGCGGCCGACTTAATTATCAGTGCCCCTAGACCCGTTGCGTCAGACTGATAACCGACGTTGTTCCTTTGTTACGGAAGACTGGATGAGTTGGAAGTGGAGTGGTAGAAAAGGTAATAGTGAGCTTGTTAGTACTACCTAGAATGGATAAATAGATGAAGGAGATACAGATTTGAAGGTGGCAGAAGTAAATTCCATAAACTTAGTCAAAAGTATGTGGTGGAAAGTGGAAAGTTTACACAAGAGATACTGGAAGGGTATGTACGGTACAAATACGGTACGGTGCCTATCCCGAAGAAGCAGCAAAAGTTGGTGAGACTGTTGGTGAGACCTAATGAAGTTAAGGATGCTAAGAAATTAAATACTATGATATGAATGAATGTTAACAGATCGCGTTAAAAATGTGCGTACAAACAGTATTAAGGGGACAAACTTGGTAAGTAACAGGACAAAGGCTCGACAATGCCCACACAAATCAAACAGGATTCCTAATACATTATCGACCAAGTTGTTGTGTACACCAAGCATTTGCATGGCTCGGACCGCGAGACTTGCGTGTCCCGCCCACTCCGTGCGGTGCAATACTGTGCAATCTTACTACGTATCGGCATCACATTAAACGTTGTAAAGGCAGCACAATGCGGATTTCTCCACGAACTTATAAAAAGTTATGTGTAAGGTTTTGTTGAGTGCGCTGTGACATGCGAAGACCATTGCCGCAATGTCTGCTACAATTGCTGCTTGTTAATTAGTTTACGAGGTATTCTGACAGAATGGATCGGTTTTACTGTTATTACTAATTACTGTGTTGTCTTTTTCTGACAAATTGGTACAGTCTGCTGCTTTATCCTCCGCAACTATCGAACAAAAACGATATTTGCTTCGTCAATTTAATCTTGCATATTCTTAGGTCTAGGTGCTCAACAGTTTCATAACGACCTAATTGTTGTATCTACGCAGCTAATTAGTGCAATACAAGTGCGTTGACATTCTCGGCTCGTGATCGGTCGATGGGTAAGTCGATCGCATCGTCTGCGACACCCGACACCGTCGGATCGCCTGTCGACGACGATACTGCACGGGGCCTTGAGATCGCGCTTACGGAATAAGCGTCTCATGCGTATCGGGTTCAGCTCGAATACTTTGGAAACATGAGCGTGCACTTATTTGTGGCCTGGAATGTACGGTGTGTTTTAGGGATGGGTTTGATGGGTTAATTAGATTATAGGTGAAGTTTTAATAAAATTCAGGTAGATACATTTGCTTTCTGCTACATTTATGCTTTGGTTTAACAGGAAGCACTCAGATTTTCCACTTGTTCAAGTATGATGTTTCTTCTTCTTTGGTATCGATACAAGCTACACAAACCGTTGCTAAAATTTACAATTTACTTGCGGAGGCTCTTTCAATCCACTTCACTTTTTTTTTAAATTTACTGTCTAGAAGTTGCATACGCTTCCGTCCATCGTCAATCAACTTTTCAGTTTCGAACATTTCTGTAATTATTCAATTCCATCGAACAGAATATCGTTCATCAATTCGTGACATTCTTTTGTTTATTCTTTCTTCGAGATTCATAAACCTTGGAACGCTCTTCATTAAATTCGACTTTATTTTGTTTTTAAAACGTTTTGTGTAGGTATATATTTTGGAAGCCTGCGGGCAGGATGTGATGAATGCAGCCCAAAATGGTTTGCAGGACACGCCTTCAATTCAAAAACACGTTAACACCTTGTTTTAAAGCTTACTTAAAAATATCGATTTATACTAAAAATGTATTTAGTGTTTTTTAGTACGTACTTCCAAAACCGAATTCAAAATATCTGTAGTAAGTTACAACCAATTTTCATACTGGCATTCTAGTTATAATACTTAGGCTACTACAGTCAAAACTGGCGATAATGCTACGGCTACATTGTTGCGATAACGCGAACTACACTTTGCGCGCTCTTCGTTGTACAGCGAGATGTCGAGCGGTATGCAAAAGAGAGCGTGCGAAGTATAGTTCGCACTATCGCGACAGTGTAGCCGTAGCGAAATGTAACATAACATCACACCTGTTTTCACCGAAGAATTAGGCAGAGATGTACCCACACGTAAAGACATAAAATTCACGGCCACTATCACGTTTTCTATTGTAGATGGACCATTTTAGATTTAAGTATTGTGTATTTATTTTGTTTCTTTTTGAATTTCATTGCATGCTGCACCAGCTGACGTCATCACGTCAACGCTGGCTGTCGCTAAAAACCAGCGCTGGGGCTCTGTCTCGCATAGGTTTGCAGAATTATGCTGAGCGATGGCCGATTTGCGTGGATGTGACGCATATTTTCCCCCAACTTGTTTATTTTTGTGTTTGTATTCTTTTTTGCGACATGTTTACCGCAAATAAACGTATTTTATTTCTTTGTTTTTTTTTTGATCAGCAGAATGACAGCAGAGGTTGTCTTACTAACACAGTCCCTTCAGCTCTGATCTATAGTAATAAAAATATTATTATCTGTCATTTCCATCATACTTGATATAGACCACAAAAGAGGTGTATTAATTCAAATTGACGACACATATGGAAATATATACTTAGTGTTGATCTGCTATTATTTACAAACATTACCATACGTTATTTAGTGTGGGAGGCTTAAGAGGTTAGTGAGCCATGATATCAGGGTTATTATTAGCAGTCAATTAAGTTCACAATCTACAACATACCGCAGAATCTGGCTGTTGATAACTGATGCTAGTTTTCCTAGAAATTCTCAAGGTTGGACAAGAGCGCATAGGAAAGGGGATCATCATCATTTTCAACTGTTGGTAAGCGATGATGTGGTCGATCCATCAGGTTAAGCTACGCTTGCCGGGGTTGGTTCGTGGATGGATGGCCATCTTTACATACCGAGACTTCTCCGTGCCTCGGAAAGCACGTTAAGCCGTTGGTCCCGGCTGTCATTCGTGGATCTTTGACAGTCGTTACGGGTCGTCAGAAGCCCGAAAGTCTGACAACCAGTCTTACCAAAGGGTATCGTATTACCCAGTTACTGGGTTGTGGAGGTTAGATAGGCAGTCGCTCCATGTAAAATACTGGTATTCAGCTGCGTCCGGTTAGACTGGAAGCCGACCCCAATATAGTTGGGAAAAGGCTAGGCAGGTGATGGTAAGCGATGACGTGGTCAACGATGCGGGCACGCTTGGCTAGAAGTAATTTAGTCACTCTCTACTTAAAGACTCTCAGATTATAGCTATCAGGAAACACATATAATAATATGTCAATCGATTCAAAAAGAATGAAACATCTTTTTTTTTTCAATTGTAAAGCGGATGCTACAACATTTCATAATGAATTAAAATTCGATGGAAATGTAGATAGATAACATTCACAACTCATGAATATTAAAAAGTCTATGGATGAAAGTGATACTTAAAGACCAATAGAACATGATCAACAACAGATATTAGTCTTAACTGAAAAACTTTGTCAAAGGATAATTCCTACTCTTCGGACTAATCGTTTTTCATCGTTCTGTGAAGAACATTGCAAAACGATTTTATAAAACAGTACGAAAGAACCGGGCAATTGAATTCAATATTTTTTCTTGTGTTTAGCTTTAGAAAGTGCCTAGATTTAACCGTGAAGACATATGTGAGTATTTGAAGTATTACAAATGTGATGAAACAAGGAACACCATACAAATATGCCAATGCAATATTCGTACTATCACTGCAACAAAACATGCGTAGGCGCATGGGAAGGAATTCCGTCTGTTGACATCAGTCTGGTTTAGTAGTTTTTTTAATAGTTCCCATGTCTTTATAAACTATATTGATTGACATGTATGGGAGTTATTTGCCATTGTGATCTGTCATTTAGAATGAGTAAATAATGTTTACACGCAAGGTTTTTTGGGAAAATGTTAATTTTGTTTGCATCAGCAGTGCCTTCGATTGATTACATTGTTCCTTTCAGATTTTCCCATGGGAGCAGGCAGAGTCTATTGTACGCTACATACAACGATCCTTGCCTGCACCAAGAATTAAGTGCTTATTTGACTAAATTTCTTTAATGGTATTTTTATTAGAATCAATCAATTTGCCTAGCCTTTTCCCTACCATGTTGGGGTCGGCTTCCAGTCTAACCGGATGCAGTGGAATACCAGTATTTTACATGGAGCGACTGCCTATCTGACCACCATAATTCAGTTACCGGGTAACACGATACCCTTTGATACGACTGGTTGTCAGACTTGACCGCTTGACTACTCGCAACGACTGTCAAAGATCTACGTATGACAGTCAGGACCAAAGGCTTAGCGTGCTTTCCGAGGCACGAAGGGGTCTCGATATGTAATGGTTGGTCACCCATTCACGAACCAACCGCGGCAAGCATAGCTTAACCTTCGATCGACCCGTGCGGCTATTACCATTTAGCCACGAGCCCCTCTATTAGATAGAATTATATAATATTGAAATCTTCTTGCAAAAATATATGCGACTAGATAAGAAGTTTAAAATATTTCAATAAAAATATCCTTAAATTATCATAATTTATAAAAAAATAATCAGTAATTAAAACACTTCTACACCGTTTAAATACCTCTATAGTCCTCAAAGGTATTAGTTGTACTGTTTATTCGACGTCCGCCACAATTAAATAGACACATTAAGAAATAATTGTGATATTTATGTAGATATATGTAATTACTAATTACATATAAGGCAGAGAGGCTCAATCGAAGACACACGTTCATTTGAATAAATATATGCATAAACATTAAGTTATTGAGGATTGGTAATTAATTATAACTACCTGCGTATGGGTGGTTAGAATTAAGTATGAAAAATAA
The DNA here is from genome assembly GCA_947568875.1 of Fissipunctia ypsillon. Lineage (NCBI taxonomy): Eukaryota > Metazoa > Arthropoda > Insecta > Lepidoptera > Noctuidae > Fissipunctia > Fissipunctia ypsillon. The sequence continues at coordinate 13,962,115 of OX387660.1, read as the reverse complement.
CTTGACCAGTTGGTGATTACTAGGAAAACTGGCATGGCGTCCAAACTGTGACAGTATAGCTCTGATTTGGACAAGATACATAACTTAAACTTCCAAAAAAAAAAAAAACAAAAACCCTATTCAAGCGTTTTTCGGCTAAACCCTCCCGTTACTTTAAAAAAGCTTCTGTACCAGGAGTGGGTTTAGTTCAACACTACGACGGATTGTTTGCAAACTCACAACGTTTCACTCGTTGGTCCTACATTTTAACACTTGGAAAATTCACCATTATTGTTTGAGCAAGCGTGGTGATCAATACTCATGCCTTCTCTGTATGAGAAGAGGTCTTTGCCCGGCATTGGGACAGTAATAGGCTTATTATTATTATCTACTATTATAAGTTCTATGATACTGGGATTAGTTTCCCGTTTCCGCAATTAGTCCTTCAAGTGGACCATTGTACGTGATTATCTTCCATTTTTGTTGTCTCAAGCGACTTTTAACTATAAAATAAATAAAAATAAAAATGTTTATTTTCAATTACAATGGGAATTTTGATACACATTGTTGGAGATCACCTTTTAAGCAAGGAATTGCTTGTATTAGGAGACTCCGCACTTTCATTTATCATTAATTATGCAATTGAAAATTAGACAGATGTAAACATGCAAAACTAATTATAAAAAGGGTAACTTAAAATTATACAAACAGCTCTACAAATGAGTGAGCTTTATAAATAGAAAAAGGCCAGATCGTGCGTGTACGTATGATGTGTGTCACGAGTGAGTGTGTGTGGGGGTGAGTGTGTGAGTGGGGTGCGAGTGTGAATGGTGAAGTTGTGCGGTGTGTGAAATATATCCTGTCGAGCATTATTAGTACGAAAGCGTGTCTGTTTATTTATTTGTTTATTTATTAGTCACACTTTCACGCCTAGACGACTGAACAAATCTGACTAAGATTTGGGACTTTGGTAGATCATATCCTGGGTTAGGACACAAGATATTTCCAACTCGACATTCCCATGGGATCGAGTCCCATGCGGGTGAAACTGGAAGGCGATGCTAGTTTCAGTAGGCTTAAGCATAAGGTCAATGTAGGCTGTCGGTTGTTGGTTTATCTAACTATATACAAGGTGGTTTTTTGAGATGAGGCAGTAAAAGCAGGTACCGTAACCCTTGTAGCTACAGGAAACGGTCATAAGAGACTGTCCTTAATTGCTAAATAGAATAAAAGTGTTAAATATATTATATCGACTATGTATTTTACACATACATTATGTACCAGTGGCGAAATCACCATATAACACGATTCCTACCGGCTTCCCTTCGGAGGTTCGCATCAGCAACTGTGCCACTATCGGAAATGGCACAGTCAATAGTCTGATACCTACTATTAAAACCGGCTTCCTTCGGCTTCTCTCTTATAAAAATTGACACCTCGCCGCTGATATGTACCAGTGTGTGTGCGGTATTTGCATGCGGTTTCCTTGTCCAGTGGTCTACATTCAGAATCTTCTCTCGTAATTATATACTGACGAGGATTAATGAATATGAATGCTGTAATTGGCAAACGACGCGGAAGGTGTTGACTGATGGCTTCAACGATAAGGCGTATGCTGCTGATATGGGCATGTTGTTGTGTATCAACTAGTTTACACTTGAGTTAATGATAAATATGATTTTGTAAGAAGAATCTCGTTATAAACCTTCGTTGACACACACACAATCAAAACTGACTAGGTTTGTAAAGTCGGGGAAATTAACTGTTTATACTGGAATCAGCTGATTTTTTTGTCGTGATTTCAGAGTTGGTCCCATAGTGAAAGTTGTTCATGTTCATGGGTAGAACACCCTGTAAAAATTTCGAGACGGTAAAAAAAATCATCCAGTATAATTGACTAGCAACTTAAATTGTCCGTTAATTTAAAACAGAATTGTCAGTCTTCGATAGTTGTATGAAATGTTTATAACACGGCAAAATGGCGTGACAAAGTGTTAATTTGACAATCAATTAATTTCCCTGAGGGTTGCTATACACATAAGCGGACCGGCATTAATCGGCACAGCGGGGCGGTAAAATCTAATAAATGTATGTAGATGTGAACAAGTGCACTAATTGCTTCGGGTCGGCTTTGTTGTTCGACAAATACTGCCGAACCGACAATGGCCGGCCCGCTTATGTGTGTAGCAACACAGACTGAACATTGATTGTTGGAGATTCTTCTGGGGGACGTGGTTACTGACCAAGAATAAGACACCGTACCTACTCTTAGGTAGATGAAAAGGTAACGAAGGGATGCTCTCATAGGAGATAAAAGTAGGTAAGTGAAAAAATTGCTGATCCGTTTGTTGCTCAATCCGACCCAGCCTGTCCCTTGCTGTCCTCTCCCAGCGACGCCCTAAGCCGAGGTCCGTACCCCACACGGAGTGCCCTTAGCGAGAGGTCACTTAGTTTTTAAGTTTTATGCCCTGGCTGGAGGCCTTAATTTATTGAGGCACCCACAGGAAAGTCCGGTTAATCAGCCGACAACCTCCTAGGCTGAACTGCGAGATGCCATTTTCTAAAAACAAAAACCAAGATCCGTGTAAAGAACGTTTATCATCTTTACATCCTCTTTGGGTATGGTACGACTGTGATCCAAATTTCGGAAAAACCGCTGTGGTCACCAAATTAATTAATAAAATTTTCCAATCATGAAATTTCATAGTACGCTATGGAGTCATGAACTGATGGAACACGGTCGAGTCATGAACGAATGGGTTTTTCAATTTTTCCAATATCTTAGTTACAACCTATGGAAAATCCTCTGACCTAATTTAAAGATGTCTATTGATTATAAAGTACCATTGATAAAGTGATTTGATCGGGGCCCGTGACTAAATAACAACAGCCGCACGAGTCGATCGAATGTTAAGCTATGCTTGCCGAGGTCGGTCCATGGATGGGTGACCATCCATTACGTAATGAGACCCCTCCGTGCCTCGGAAAGCAAGTTAAACTGTTGGTCCCGGCTGTCATTTGTAGATCTTTTACAGTCATTTTTGGTGATCAGAAGCCAGAAAGTCTGACAACCAGTTTCACCAAGGGGTATCGTATTACCCAGTAACTGGGTTGTGGTGGTCAGATAGGCAGTCTGGAAGCCGACCTCAACATATTGATTTGATAAGCAGAATAAATATCCAGAGATTATTTAAATTTTAAGTTTCCAGCTGTTTATGCTTTACTTTGAAGTCTAAGAGCTATCAAGCAACGACATAATGACCCGTATTGGTTGTTAATATAAAATATTCATAATAAATACCCATAAATTATCACAGATGATCACGGGTCGTTCCTATACACTGTTGCAGCGAATCTTACCACTTAATATGGACGTGGTTATTATTAAATACCATAAGAACTACGAGACTGCCTCGTTGATCTAGTGGTCGCAAGCGCTACTGCTGAGCATGAGGTTCTGGGTTCGATTCCCAGGTCGGGCAAAGTGTTATTGGGTTTTCCTATCGGGAATTTCTCAGTAGCAGCCTGGATTCTGGATTTGTGCCCGGTTGATTGATGGCAATAGGCTCGCCCCCTATTATATGGGAACTAAACATAACTGGCGAAATGTGGGTGTACTATAGGTACATTTCTGCCCTACTCTTTGCGGAACAAGGCGTGAAATTATGTTAAGAACTACGAATTTTTTTTTTTCATTTTTGATATTCAATTCATCTTTATCTCTCGTATCAGTACGAACTATGTCATCACAATGTTTATATATCATGTTAAAAATTTGTCCAGGAGGATTCAGAAGTTTCTTGCCCGTTCTACTTCATAGGAACTACTACGTTTTGGAATGGGCCACTAGCTTCATCTTTCTGACTGACCGACTCCTTGACAATTCCAAAGTGTTTGTACATTCAGTCCGGCCGTCGAGAGAATGCGTTCTTGACACCCGTCAGCTTAACTAGAAATTGTCCAACTGACAGGTGTCATTAACGCATTCCCTCAACGGCGGGACTGTAATTGGTTTATTTGAAAAAAATGCTTTGAGTTTGAGTTTAAGTCAGCAAGGTAGAACCGGGGCTGACTGCCCAACATGCACCAGAAGTACCTACATTTAAGTACACGGATATATTTGAATGCACCCCTAAACATGCTCAACGTTATGTTTAAAAGTAGCAAATCTGCACTTGCTACCATACTGTTTTAATTCTTACTCTTTGTCCTTTATCAACACCCCTAAAATATCATCATCATCTTCCTGCCCTTGTCCCACGTTGCTTGGGGTCGGTGCAACACATTTTCTACTTCCAGTCTCCCCTGTCTACCGTAACGCTCTCATGCACTCCCTTTTCTTTCATATCATCCCTCACACAATTCATCCATCTTTTCTTTGGCCATCCAACACCATTAAAATATACAAATATAGCATAATCAGCCTGTAATGTTCCCACTGCTGGGACATAGGCCTCTCTCGGTGAGAGGGAGTGGGCCGTAATCCACCACGCGGGCTCAGTGCGGATTTGTAGATGTCACATGTCTTCGAATTTTTGGTTCTAGGACATGCCGGTTTCCTCACGATGTTTTCCTTCACCGTTTTGAGAGCAGTGGTGATGAAATCATTTACACAAAGTAAACTGCCTGCTTGGGTTCGTACCCGCGACCTACAACCCGTAAGTCACGGCCATTACCACTGGGTCACCACTGCTCCTATATATAAATAAATTAAATAATCACTGTCCTACTCCCTCTAAATTTAAAATGCACGCCAGACTCTAGCATTTCCATCCACTTCAAAATACACTTACATAATCCTCTACAATGGCTAACTGTAGACCGCCAGGCATACCTAAGCAGGCCCTAATGTAGGACATATCCTACGCCAGGTCCTAGGGGCTATCAATAGGTATTGCGAACACAAATTCAGCTAAAGTCCTCTTAGTAAGCATCAGTCTTGTTTACGCCTACGTTGGGCGTTAGATATTCAGTTTTATTGATAAAGCTGAGGCCCGCTGCAGAGTTGCGTGGAAATATACGGGGATTGGTTCGAACTGACGTGAGCTTAGAAGCTTAGAATATTACTTATAGAACATGTCCCGGAATTAACGCACAACCTCTTAAGGGCTCATTGTACTTATCATTATGAATAACTTTTACTATGGGAGCAAATCAGGTGTTCCTTTTGACGAGTTATGCTGTTGATTTTTTTCCGCGATTTCAGGTTTGGTCTCATAGTAAAAGTTGTTTATAATGATGAGTACAATGATCCCTTCAGAGGTTGTGCGTTAATTCCGGAACATGTTGTATGAGTATTAAGTAATGATCCTTCGTCATTGATCAATGATCAAAGAATGCTTTAAACATTCAGCTTTAAAAATCTGTCTGAAGTAGATATATTTCTGTGACATCAGTAGGTATATTAAGTTTTTGGATCACATTTATATAAACAAGTGGACAGCCTTACTTCATTACTAGAAATTTCGATAGATATTACAATACTTGTAAAGAATTCCTTAGATAAGGGAACTAAACTCAATCACCCAATCTAGCTCAAACTAAAATCAAAAAATGCATTCTCAAGTTCCAACCTCACCTACATCATCTGCCTAGCCTTTTCCCAACTATGTTGGGGTCGGCTTCCAGTCTAACCGGATGCTGCGGAATACCAGTATTTTTACATAGAGCGACAGCTTATACCTCCACAACCCAGTTACTGGGTAATCCGATACCCATGGTAAGACTGGTTGTCAGACTTTGGGGCTTCCAACGACCCGTAACGACAGTAAAACATCCACGAAAGACAGCAATGCTTGCCGAAGCACGGAGAGGTCTTAGTATGTAAAGATGGTCACCCATCCACGGACCAACCGCGGCAAGCGTAGCTTAACCTGATCGATCGACCCGTGTGGCTGTTATTACTTAGCCACAAGCCCCTCAACTACATGCTTGACAAAATATCCCTCCGCATGTTTCCATCCAAAAATCCTTTAGCAAAACACAAAATATACCTCTAGCTTTTTCTACTTGCTACTAATCCTCACTGAGGTAAGTAATATTTAATCCGACAAATACCTCAATAACAAAATTAACAAACATCTGAATGGAAGCTGAATCCGTATTAAGTTTTGAGCAAATATTATAAATTATACTAAGCGTTCAGATATCGGAGTTTACGGCTTTCGGATTGCTTTTAGCATTCATAAGTAAGACATAGCTTTTGACGTCCATTCTGAATACACTTTCTGTATGTAAAGTGACAGTATGAAATGTTGGGACAAGGAAAGCTGGAAATAGTATTTAAATAATATTATGTTATTCAAGACGAGGAGGATGTTTCAGCATGATTTAAGCGGGATGTTTTTTTAGTAAGGAAAGCTGAAGCTGAAACTTATATGTAGTACATAGAAGGACTAGTGAAAATTATCACTATTATAATATTACTAGCTGTCCCCCGCGACTTCGTTCGCGTGGAAGTCGTAAGATATGCATTTAGGAATAAAATAAGAGCCAAATTTTAATAAAACTTCCTCGTCCCCTGACTCGCCGCGTTGTTTTTCTTTTTGCTCGGCTCCTAACGGTCTTAGCATGATGTTCAAATAATAGCCTATAATTATCCTCGAGAATTGGGCTACTACATGCAAAAAGAATTTTTCAAATCTGACTGGTAGTTCCACAGATTAGTGTTTCAATTTTTTTGCGCAGAACTCTAAGTCTTTTTCTAAAATAAAAGTAATTTAAGTTACTCCTTGTAACATCAGATCTGCCAGTGAAAGTCCCGTCAAAATCGGTCCAGCCGTTTCGGAGATTAGCTGGAACAGACAGACAGACAACAATTTTAAAAATTGCTTTTTCGTTATAAGTATCGTATATACTTTCATATGCATTTAGTAAAAAGCTGTTAGACATAACACACAGACACTACAATTTTATTTATTTGTATAGATGTATAGATTAGGTATTTACTTGATCTTCCCCAGTCATGGAAATGGTACCTTGCTCATGTAAGTTCTGAAAACATGCGATGGTTTACACCTATTGCAAATTACCTATATATTGTTGTACAAACCTTAATTGCTAGTTATAGGTATTATTCTTAAAATTGTGATAATATGGACTGCCTGAAATAAAGACTCTTTAATTATTGTTATTATTTACGAGCTTTACAAGGAGCTCGTGGCTAAGTAATAACAGCAGCACGGGTCGATCCATCAGGTTAAGCTACGCTTGCCGGGGTTGATCCGTGGATGGGTGACCATCTTTACATACTGAGACTCCTCCGTGCCTCGGAAAGCACGTTAAGCTATTGGTCCCGGCTGTCATTCGTGGATCTTTTACAGTCATTTTTGGTGGCCAGAGGCCCGAAAGTGTGACAACCAGTTTCACCAAGGGGTATCGTATTACCCAGTAACTGGGTTGTGGAGGTCAGATAGGCAGTCGCTCCATGTAAAATATTGGTATTCAGCTGCATCCGGTTAGACTGGAAGCCAACTCCAATATAGTTGGGAAAAGGCTAGGAGGATGATGATTTAAGAGCTTTAAAAGGAAAACGTATGTTGGACACAAAGCATATTTATCGAAAAGTTACGTTCTCCACAAATGTTCCAGATCGGTTACTACTTTACCAGTTAATATAACTGACACTAATAAAAAAAAACAGTAGCTTTATAATAAACATCGTATAATCAACATTTATATAATTTATTTATTTTCACTTCAAGAGAAGTATCAGTGTAGCCCTGGCTCTTGTACTAGGAGTTCCTGTATCACAAGAGCCAGAACGTTATCCTATCTCTTCCAATATTTTTTCAGAATGATTTTTACTCGATTAGAAAAGATCAAAATGAGTTATTGAACTGACCTCATGTACTAAACGTAATTTTTACTAGTGGCCCTGAACAAATACCCTATTCTGTCGAAAAGCTATTACTAGGACATTCCTGAGTACTATGGAACTTGCGAGTTATATTATGGTTTTTATTGGTCTATTTGTTTGGTTTGTTGACCACTGTACTTCACTGTGCACACTATCTAAAATAGAGTGACTGACTACCAAAACGACTAAAGCTTTTCGACTCAAAATCTTGGTCCTTCATTCTCCACACTCAATTTTTTTTCCATACTGTCTGTAAAACTATGAAAAACAAATAGCACAGTATCGCCTACACCACTGCCTACCCAATAAAGAACAAAAGCAGTAGACACTAGCAGAGCACAAAGCAGGCATTAGCTGGAGTTGTGATAACGCGCCGTTATCACACCGCGCCCCCGTCCACTCGAACAGTCGCCACATTCACTGAGAATATACTGCGACTGAGTGGATTTGGCAGTTGGAACTTAATAAGAGTGATTTATTGTGAACTGTTCTAAAAATGTAATATTTTTTATTTGACACATTCATGTTGATACCTACTAAAGATAATGAATTTATCACAAATTGACCGCAGCTTTCAGGAATGGAATTATGATGGGAATAATATTCTCCCGACCGAATTTCAATCACAGCGGTCAATCTCCACTTAGACGATTCAAATACGCAAGAGATACATATAGTGCACAAGTGTGTGAGTAAACAGAGATAGACTCCCTCTCTCTCGGGCCGTGACCTTCACGTGAATTCGGGTTATCGCGCCGGGCACGTGAATTCGTTTCATCAGAGGGCGCCTTCCAGTTTTTCAAACATATGATTGAAAATTTTTTGCGACGATTATGTAGTCGCGCGGCGATTGCTTATACTGAGATGGGGTCATAGTTTGATACGACGGCAATCCGAGACAGGAGAAAAATAATTCGCAAGACTGACGGTTTTTCTTTGGCTGGGCTGCTCCTAAAAAAATTCTAACTAAAAAACCCGATAGCACTTTTAGCGGCGTGAGAAATGAAACCAGGACCACAAAGGCAGTTAAGGCTTCATCATTGTGTAAACCTAAATTGTTCGAATAATTGTTTTATTGTAAGACTAGTGGAACGTAAACTTGATGATTGCAGTCGGATTTTTTTGAAGCTCCTTATTTGGTAGTTAAGTTCGTTAACTTTAAAAGACGGACACGAACTGAATTCATCAAAATATTTGCAAGTACCTCAGAGCTTTCAAAGTTTCAACACCCGATTTGCAAAGTACCAAAACCGCTCAATCCTCTCACATTAGCAGAGATCATGCGATGCTTGACGCTGGAGTCAAGGAGAGCGGCCGGCGCCGACCACGCCCGCCCCCCGCGCCCGCGCACCTGCCTCACCCCCCGTCATCCCTGCCCGCGCTTCATGCAAACTATGCTGGTACATCGATACATTCAATTGTTAACCATTACGTATCCTGGTCTGTAGTGTATTATTATGGGTTATAAAGGCTATTATATAACAAATATTTCCAATTACAACCGGCTTCCGTGACGTAGCGACCTGATTATCGTCTGTTGGGTTATCTAGGCGTAAGTTAGTACTTAAGCTTGCGTTATCATCTTTTCATTTAGTTTCTAAGAGCTTGCAGAATGGTTTTAAAGGGTTTTTGCCGCATTCCTCAGCAGTTCTTAGTGCAAACCAAAGTACAATGGAGTGGTACCTTGTTACTTACGTCTTTTTTTGGGAGTTTTCTTAGATATAATTTATGTTTGAGCCAAACTGTACCCATTTTTTAATTGTTTTCTTATGCTCTAACCTGCGTATCTGTCGGGAAATCATATTCTCCCAGCTTATGTACACTTGAAGGGCAATTCTTGTAGATCTGTACTTAAAAAACGTTCAAATTCAAGTTGCAATCTCATCTCAGCGACAATCAATGTCAAAAACTTGTCAAAAATGTAGGTAACTTAGAAATAAGTAAGTTTTTTAATAGATAGAGACTGATATTAGATTTCGAACGGTCTTGACCATACGGAAATTGCTCCTCTGGTAACTATGGTGCATTGAAAGAGTTGTGAGGTCAATATGTACTGCATACTTTCTAGATAGAATTCTATTTTAGAGACAGTAATGAAAGGTTGCTAGGTAAATGATCATAACTGGCTACACTGGCGTAAAGATAGTAATAAAGCACTAATGGATGTGACAGCTTGTTTGAATGATAGCTTCCTAATTCAATAGCAAGTTTCCTGCAGAAAATCACAGTGAAAAGTAATTTTTTTTTAGGTATTAAGAGGGCGCATTCTGAAAGTTGGCAACGGTGTAATAGCTGTCAAATATTTTGCTATTTTGTATCGGCAACTTCAAGACAAGTTTCTGTCCGCAATCTTGTCCGCGTGAAATTTCTTGTTCCCCAACCCACCCCGTTGCATCGCATCGCCTGCCCGCGCTATTACTTTTTTCGCTTAGCGTTCTTTCTTACTTTTTGTCTTTTTGCTCGGCCCTTTAGGGTCCTAACGTGATGTTAAATAGCAGCCTTACTCAAGAATTGGGCTATCAAATGCAAAAAGAATTTTTCAAATCCGAATTACCATTCGGATCAATAGATTAGCGCGTTCAAGAAACCAAACAAAAAAAAACAACTCTTCTGCTTTATTAATTAGTTTAGATGGTTAAATTATGAAATATCGTTCTGTTATGCACTAAAATATTGATTATGAATTGCAACAATAACACAAAATTACCTGTGTACCTACGTGTTTCTGTGGCAATATAACACATTTTCTTTCTTCATTATTTGTCTGTTGGAACAGTTTTAGGTGTAAAAAAGCATTTGGAAAGTTTTCAAATTCTTTTTTATACCTTTGTCTAAGTGTACAGTGTTACGATATTAATAATTGCAATTCACGTTCAATATTTTAGTACACTACATAACACAGACACATTTCATCATTTCATTTAGTAATATTAACAAAATAATCAAAACAGCAAAATATTTGACAGCTATTTTAGAATGCACGCTCTTAAGAGATTACAGAATATTGTAAATTAATTTCTTAACTTTTTATCAGATCCGTATAGCCAATATAATCGATATTTTAAACTCGTTCTCAGCTCAGCCGCCAAGAAGCAGAAATTCACGTATTTTTCATTAATACACAAACTTGTAAATTACAAATTAAACGAGTAATTATAACAATCGACAGACGGACAGCCGAGTTAAACGGTGTTTAAATGACTGATTACCAGCGCGACCTTTGAGGGCGTGCAATTAATGGAAACCTTAGGGTGCCGGTAACCAATGAAGATGGAAGAAAAGATGTTTAAGGCTGGTTGCAAATATCCTCGAGCAGTGAGAAAGGCTGACGAAGGCGATCGTCATTATTTTTTTCGAGCAAACTTTTATGTTATTTATCATATTATTCTAATTTTTATTCGGGTTTTTGTGCCAAAATTCATAGTGAGCATGAGGCATGAATCTTGGTTTGTTTCCTAAAGCTTGAACATTTTTCTTTTCATAGTATTAATAAATATTTGACACTTAGTAAATCAATGTTAAGCATATTGATTAAGGTGGTTATGGGGTATAAATGAGCATATAGCAGTGACAATTCTTGTTGGCTGCATTCCAAGAGTAACCATGGGATGTTAATCCCACCAGCAATCCCATTGACTAATCTTTCTACTACTGTAGACTCCAGTTTCTTTTAAATAACATGGTTACAGGCAAGAAAAAAAAGGTTTTTATATATAAACTCGAACTAAGTGGCTCTTAAGTATAGCATAATTAGCTAGCAAAGGGAACCATAGCCGTAAAACTTCTTGCTCCATTGTTTAGAGCTGAAGATTAAAATTATGCGCCATGTTTGAATAACATACATATGTAGCTACACCGTATTTGATCTCGTTCAAGTTCGTTTTTGTGCAACACTGATTAGGGCAGTGCCATATAGCAAGCGAAGAGAATAAAGGAGAGGTGATGTCACTCAGTATGATATGGCTTTGGAAACTTACTGCAAAAGTCGATTTCTTGCATGGCCGTTGAATGTTAACTTTCTACAAAATAAAAAACTGGCATGGGGACTGCCGACAGAAGTGAAAACTTAAGCGTAAAACTATAAATAAGCATGTCGCATGTCGCGAACCCGTAAGATTATCCCCTACCAAAAAATTCTTAACGCACTGAAAGATGTTTTCACTTCAAAAAAATCTAGTCTTATTGTCAAGTATTTATAACCATGCAATGTATTGTTTTACGGTGCATGTTACCCATTTGAGCACGAAAGGTTTGAGACACTTGCGCAAATTATACATGAGGCGAATAATTTACTGGGCCCACACACTAATGTATTTACAGGGTTGCATAATATCGTCGGTTGAATGCGTCCCAGAGGGTCATGGCCATCCGGTTAGCCCGGGGATACCGCACGGTCTCCGGGGAGGCGGCGAACCTCCTTACCGGATTACCGCCATGGGATCTGGAGGCAAAAGTCCTCGCGCACATGTGGGAGTGGCGCGAGGAGGCAGGACGCCGGGGCGTAACTCCGTTGCCGCGAGAAATCGCGGCACGGCGGACAGAGCTCCGGCAGGATCTCATGGCGGCATGGAGAGTGCGATTGTCGCAACCCAGCGCTGGGCACGCCACAATTACGGCGATAAGTCCCCTCTTTGAGGAGTGGCTGGAGAGGCGCCACGGCGTCCTCACCTTCCGCCTGACGCAGGTCCTCACCGGACACGGGTGCTTCGGGAGGTACCTGTTCCGGATAAGGCGGGAGGAAACGCCCGGGTGTCACCACTGTGTGGATCGTCCGGAGGACACGGTGGAGCATACGGTGGAGGTCTGCCCGGCTTGGGCGGAGCACCGCCGTGTCCTCGCGGAAGCGATCGGCGGCGGCGATCTCTCGCGTCCGGCCCTGGTCCAGGCCATGGTACGGGGCGAGAGTACATGGGAAGCCATTACCTCCTTCTGCGAAGCAGTAATGCTCGCGAAGGAGGAGGCGGAACGCGTGAGAGGCAAGCTTTGCGCCCTCACGCCCCTAGTCGCCGCAGGAGACGCCCTGGGCGTCGGGAATTGACAGCCGATTCCCGGCCACCGTAGGCGCGGGCTTGCGGACGACGAGCAATGGGTAGCTCGCCGTCCGGTAAGGACCAAGCCCGAGTCGACGGCGCGTTGTGTTCCACGCGCGCCTCAAAGAGATGTCAGCACTATTGACGGGGTCCGCTAGGGCCGATGCCAGCTAGGGTTGCGGGATGTTCGAAAAAGTTACCGTGGCCCCGGCACAGGCAACAGAAGGAACACGGGTGGGTTTTAGTCAGTAAAAGTCTGACACGCCCTCCCGCTCCGCCCAGAGCGGGAGAAGTCATTTGATGATTTCCCATCCACAAAAAAAAAAAAAAAAAAGGGTTGCATAATATGCACGGTGCACATGCACTACAAAAACCACTCCGGTAAAAATATCTTTACAACGCTTTCTATGTAGCAACGCCTTTATAAAACCCTGTACGACTCTATCATGTATGCATATGATTGAAAAAGATGCAAACACTTATGTTTATTTGCGGCACCGACTTTGTAAGGAGAACAACATGTCCATAAAACATTACCTACTGGCAACCGCATGATCGATTAGCTCTGATTTTAATATTTACATACATTACACGACCATTACGCTGGACAGGTAAGTTGATCGAGGAAAATGTTTTTATATGACATCTATCTACACTTTTGATTTAGTCGAGACTTTGTGATTCTATTTTTGTATGAACATCAATCATCACATCACGAAAATTCCTGTTAACCTCACCACCTATACTTGTCTATTGTCCTTATACTTAAGGGTAAAACCCTTTTCTTATACGGAAAAGGAACGAGTTTTTTTCACCTTGCTAGTTCATCACCTACGTCATCATACCTATTATTATTGTAATTCATATATCTGCCCTACTCTTTGGGAATACAAGCGTGATGTAATGTATTATTTGTCTAAGGACCGGGTTCCATGCTTAGAACGCTAGAACGCTTGTCACTCGAACTCACAACCTCTCGATGGCCATGCTGACGCCATAACCATTGGGCTTTGTTCATTCATTCTTACTAAAATATTAAGACAAAGAAACACATTATCCGGATATAAAATAGATAATTAAACTAATATAATAGTTATAATCTTATCAATATCTGAGTAATGAACACAGTACATTCGTTTGACAAGCGACGAAGGACATAATATCCGCGACTGATTCGCGGTACCTTATAAACATTAATTATTAAATCAGAACAATTCCTTAAGACGGATCTAAGACGTAGGTAGGTAAGTACGATTCGGGCAAAACCAGGCGGACGCGATGTAATTAATAATTAATTAAATTAGAGATTCAGTATCATTCAGCTGTTGTTTCATTGACAAAAACCTGACAATGTTTATGTATTTGTAACATCGTAACGTGTTTAATAATATGCACAAATAAATGTGCATTACGGTCTTATGTTCTTATAATACGTAAGTCAGTTAATCTGTCTGTCTATTTATTAGGTGTTTACTGCTAAACTGCTGAACTGATTCTGATAAAATTTGACAGGAATAAATCTTAGTTTTTCTAGCACGGGTGCTTAAGGAAGCAAGTGGCAAGAGGGAAGTTTCATGCTTTAATAATATAAACTTTAGACCAAGATGGAGACACAGGACTAATCAGTAGATTTATTATGCATAATTTAATGATTACATTATACAGATTGATTACGATTTCTTTGTTATTCAATTAAAATATTAAATACAGTGAACCACTTTATTTGCCCTTTAGAGTGAAATATTGACATTTGCTAAAGAGAAAGAAATTACTCGATTGCGTAAAATGAGACCTGTACGGACCGGTACAGGTTTTAGGAAATATGGTGCACGTAATGCGAAACTTTCATTGGTTGTAATGTCAAAAAGAAATGAGCGATCGCGGTTTGATATAATTTACTGCAAAATGTGAAGTGAAACTGTGGCAGTGTGTTGAAATCAGTTTCAAAACGAAGTTGTAAACGAGAGTACTTTTTTTATTTACGTTGCGATAAGGTTAACAATTAAGATTACCTTTACATAGTCCTTACCTTTTTATTTATTGACTGCAACTTTCGTATCTAAAATTTAGAAAAAAAGTACTTATACTGGTTTGCGTCGATTTAATCGTCTAGTTTTCAAATAAAAACATAACATCATTGGTAAATAAAACTATTCGTAAGTAAGCGTGTTCATCCCCAGTAATAGAGAGGCTTTATCCCTGGAAAAAAAGTCGCATTAAAACAAAGTACCAATCATCCTTTAAACAGAGAGACAAGGTACAAAGAGAATCGCTTTAAAAGCTCATTACGAGAACAAAAAGTATGGCGATAGCTTTTAAAGTTGGATTCTTGTAAACCAAGTAAATTCACAACCGTAATTAGTCCATACATTTGTCCACATTACCACCGCTATGACTCAAACTCGCCATATTTGTATAATAAAGTAAAAACTGGAGATCCTTTTATATTACAAACAATTTACTTGGATAAAAGAGCAACATTGGATCCCTGTAGCGAGAAACAACATCGAAATTAAGCTATAAAACTTAACGATACAATCTCACCCAAACATTGTTGCTACACATAAATTATCATATATCATAATTTGGCAAAAGAAAACCGTTGATGGCAGAATCGCTCGAGAGTTCGAGAGTCGACATTTTAACCTGTCCAAATACCTTTACTTACCCACCAACAGGTAGTGGCTTTAATTATTATTATTTTGGACTTTAATTTCGGCGCAGCGCCCGCCTGACCTTTTCACTCAAGCGCTTTATTTTTTATTCATTTCAGATGTTGGTTATCTTCAAACGTCGATCTGGATAGGCGGTGTGCGATCGAGGCTGCTACATCCGCTCACTAAGGTCTCTCGACCACGCCTAACTTTACCGAAGCCTACCGCTCGACTATTGTGGGGGATTTACACGGGACGATTTCCACTGCATGATTAGGGCGCACGGTAATAATCGACAGAACAGCAGGTGACTAAAATCGCATAGGCCTAAGGAGAGCACCTAGGTACGCAGCGGGTTGCTAAAAGCGATACACAGGTGTGAAGCGATCATTCGTCATTTTAAAGGCGTTTTTTTTCTTTAACTTTCGATGGCTAGCATCATTAACCATAGCATTAGAAAAATAACGGCAAAATAACGACAGTTATTGTGTAATATTGTTGAAATTACTGCACTATAGAGTTATTTTTTTAACGTACATGGTAAATAGATTACATGGCTTTTGTATTTATTGTGAAATAACGAAGTTTATTAAACGTTTTTATCGAAATAATGAAAGGGTTTTTCTAATGTTATAAAATAAATGTAGTATAGTTGTTTGTGTAAATGAGGTAGCTACGCGACTTTATGAGGCTATTTGGTAAGCGGCGAAAATTGGCCCGTGTAAATCTCCCTTTATGCACGGACTGACTTTGAGTGCTCAGAATTAATAATTAGTAGTTCCTATGGCACATAAAATAGCATGCGTGTTAGTCCATTAAATGTTACGCAATATATACGTATTAACTTGTCATTGTTGGAAGAATATTGATTATCGGAACCATTTGCTGTCAAAATTGTATTGTATATTGTACAGGTGAAAATTTGATGCACGGAATATGAAACAATTGAAGTCAAGTCAAAAAGTCAACTAATGCTTCCGTGATAACATTAAAAATAATTGACATGTCAAACATTTAAGTGCACTAAGTTACACGTGTCAAATAAAAAACAAAATAAGATAGACATGCCTGTTAAAAGTTTAACATATTATGACGGAATGAAAAATCACTGATTATTGTAATATTAACATAATATCACGCCTGTATTCCCCGAAGGGTTAAAGCAGAGGTATAGGCACACCCACATTTACATTTACAGAGGTATAGGTACACCCACATTTTCGCCAGTTATGTTTTAGTCCCATGTAATTGGGGGCGAGCCTATTGCCATCCACCGGGCACATATTCAGACTTCGGGTTGCTACTGAGGAATTCCAGATGGAAAAACCCAATAAACATTGCCCGACCTGGGAATGGAACCCAGGACCGAGCTTAGCTTTAGCGCTTGCGACCATTAAACCAACGATGTAGTCATGATATTTAAACTTGTTTTCGAAACATCTAAGTTAACCAAAGTTTCTCATAACTTGACCGATTCACACTAGACCCATTCACCTAACGTCAATATTGGCCCAACTTTTTTCATCTCTACATCTACAGCTAGGTATACAAATAAATTAAATTTAAGTGGCTGCTTGGAATCACAACATAACAACTTTTTATTCAAATGCATATGAAAGTATATACGGTACTTATAACAAAAAAAAAGCAATTTTTAAAATTTTTGTCTGTCTGTTTGTTTCGCTTAATCTCCAAAATTATTTTATTTTTGAAAAAGAATTAGGGTTCCGCCCAAAAAAATTAAAACCCATGAAATTGTGAAGAAAATCCGATTCAAATAGGGAAATATTGACATCCACGCGGGCGAATCTGCAGGCAACAGCTAGTATATTATTAAGTGCATTACATTAATCAACTCAGGTCACTCAGTACATCCATAAGTCGACCTTTAAGCGTGACCATCACAGCCCTTTCACTACATTTACTCGAATCCAAGAAATTACTCAGTCCTTCCAATGATTTACCTACGCTTCGTTTTCACTGAACTCGTATTTAACCGATAGCATCAGTTTGATTGACAGTTTATAATGAGTCTTATTATAATTTAGAGAAAAAGAAACAACGCCGACATCCGGCACTAACTACTGGTTAAATTCTTGTTTGCGTAACTAGTGGTCGAATGGTAGCTGTTTAATAAAAACTAGGCGCTGCTCACGACTTTGTTTGAATACTAAATTTTATAGAGGTATGAGGAATAGGTGTAAAGTCCACTCATCCTTCGTGGAAAAGGGAGGATCCTCCGACTAGACGTGTCGTATCTAGTGAGCAACTACCACTGGTGGAGTTTTTTGGTTTTTGGGGAATGGCATCTCGCAGTTCAACCTATAGGAGGTTGTCGACTGCTTAATCGGGCTTTCCTGTGGATGCTTCAATAAATTAAGGCCTCCAGCCAGGCATAAAACCTCGGCTTAGGGCGTCGCTGGGAGAGGACAGCAAAGGGACATGCTGGATCGGATTAATGCTGCTGGTTGATGTCGGGATTTTGTTTATATGCCAGTCGCGCAGTAAACTCTGCTTGCGCGATGCAGGATTTGTGTGACGTCAGGTCTTTGATGCCTAGTTAGCATGTGGCGTTGTGACGCCGCCACACTTTAAACCCTGTTTATTGCATACAAACTTTTACCCACTCAGAGTAGGTGGAGTTTCATGATTACTTTTAAATGATTAACAAATGGGTAGGTAAATGAAACAACTGGTAATACTACGAGTATCAACGCATAGGAGTATTTTGAAACTATGAAATAAATCCTAACACTGAAATTATAGAAGTGATTTTTTCAAACAAACTAAATAGTACCTACCTACTGATGGGCCAACTATAGGTTTTGCCAACCAGCCGACTAGCTATAGTGACTAAACTCTTGGATATATTTGAATGAATTTTTGTATACAGACTGGAAACGTCGTTACAGACCGGCGTCGAGAGAATGCGTTCTTAGCACCAGACAATTTCATACTAACGAATATGTTTTTTGCGAATTTGATCCTTATTACAACTAGAAATTGTCCAACTGACAGGTGTCAGGAACGCTCTCGACGGCCGGCCTGTAAATATACGAAGTTTAATTTACTGGACTGCCTCGTTGGTCTAGTGGTCGCAAGCGCTACTGATGAGGATGAGGTCCTGGGTTCGATTCCCACATCGGGCAAAGTGTTATTGGGTTTTTCTTATATGGAATTTCTCAGTAGCAGCCCGGAGTCTGGATTTGTGCCCGGTTGATGGCAATAGACTCGCCCCGTATTACATGAGACTTAAACATAACTGGCGAAATTCGGGTGTACACCTGTAATGTGAGGTACACCTCTGCCTAACCCTTCGGGGAACCAAGGCGTGATGTTATGTTGTTTAATTTATTGTCGTATTGTCATCTCTATCTTGTAATGTCTCAAGCTGTAATTGAATTGTTTAATGGGCTGCATGGCATGTTATGTAACGCTCCATTTTTACTAACCCTAAACGCTGAGCTGTCAAATTGTTTATTTTTTTCAGGGTTGTCAACAATTTACTGCACAAATGGCGGCAAATTCAAATCTTGTATTAATTTTGGGACACTCTTTATATGGACATCTGTAATACCAGAAGCTTCATATAGGTGCTATGCCATCACAGAGACAAAGCTGAAATAACACTGGCAGTGGCACCCAAACCGGAACACAGGAAAGCTATTTGATGCAAGGGTGCATCTATGTACCCTATAAGAAACATAGAATTATTTATAAACGTTGTTTAAGAGCGTTTACTACCTACGGCATTTCATACAAACTTTCAAGTCCTTGTTTTTCGAAATGAAAGAACCGATTTTAATTAAACTTCTTACGCACAAGCAGGATACATAGGTCTAAAAAGTTAGTTAAGAAAATTTTCGAAATGTCTTATTTAAAAAAAAAAAGATAATTGGAAATCTCTGTTTCTATGGAAAATTTAAAATTGGTCGAATTTAGCTGTAACACTATTTTTCGAAAATGTTCTTAACTAACTTCTTAAACCTATGTATCCTGCTTGTGCGTATGAAGTTTCATTAAAATCGGTTCATTCATTTCGAAAAACAAGGACGTAAAAGATTGTATGAAATTCCGTACGTCGTAAACGCTCTTAAAGTTAAAAGACATTTAATCGTAAAAATGTAGGGATAAGCAGAAGTTAATTATTATTTAACTTTAAGCTACGTTTATTTATGATTTCTAACTTATTTCATGTATTACCCAGTGATATAGACTATGTCATCTGTCAGTCAGAGGGTCAGTCAATCATGGAACTGGTTTGTATATTCAGATAAAATTAAATAGATTTCTCTTTCGACCAATTTGTTCTTGAACATTGTTTTGTTTTATATAACAGCTGTAAGCACACTGACATTCTTTGTGTGCGTTAATTATCTATGTGTTTCAATAAGATGTATTGTTTAATTATCGTAAAGTAGCTACTTGCCCTGGGGCTTTGCATGCGTAGATTTAAACGTGAAAACTTTTTTGTGGTAGTGTAACTCTAATTTGAAATTAATTTTGGCATTCGTAGTGACGTGTAAGTATTCGTGTAATTGAACTATTGTTCAATTACTCAGAATATCTAATAACAGAATAAAAAGAGCATTATAGGTTTAACTCAACATTCAAACATTCATAAATAGATGTTCTATTATTTATAAACACACCATTAAGGTGCCATTCATGATAGCGCCATTTGACGTGGCACCAAACGACTAAAGACAAATGGAGCGATTGGACATCCAGATTTTTACATCACGCTAACGGATTTCAACATTCACGATAAAATTTTGGATGTATCGTAACATCACGCCATTTGGCGCGATGGACCGACCACCTTAAAATACATTGGAAAACGACATTGAACTTTTGGCTACAAAGGTACTGTTTACTTCTCGATAAAATTCTTCCAGCAAACCTGCGAAAGGAGAACCACTTAGCAGTAACATTTTATACGAATATCAGGCAAAATATAAACAAACATTTTTTTAATATAATCAATAAGCATCTCACTATTATACACCTACAATATAATAATTAAGAATCAAAGTAGGTATCTCACCAGTTAAACTTATTAACTGTCGCAACAAATAACTTATTTATTATTTGGCACAATTGGCACAATCTTACGTAAACATCAATTTAAATTTGAATGTTTAAAGCACAATAAGTGTACAAATTATTATGACATTACGATCAGCCTAGCATAATTATTAGCAATAAATAATATCAATAAAATAATCAATCAAATACTGAATGTGAGATAATTACAGGCCTTGAGAGAATATTGTCGTTGCAAAAGGGTGGATCGAGTGATAAGTAAATGGTTTCAATTAAAATATGTACCTGTAATTATGTATTTAATTGACATTCTATGTAATGGATAATAAATGGCGTATAAAGGAATTAGTATAGTATTTGTTTAAGAAAGCTCCATAAAATATGTCGCTTTTTAACCCATAATCAAAAATTTATATGTTTTTTACGTTTTTTTTTACCTACCGAATTTTTTACAAATCGGCTCTATTGTCTTCAATGATTTTTTTTAAATATAAATTATTTTACGAAAAATATATATGGCAATATATATGGCATATAATATATATGGCAATATAAATATATATGTATGGCAAAATATTATGTTTCTTCTAGAGCTTAACACATTCGGTACAAGTCTGAAGAATTAAATGGAGTAGCCACAGAAACTAACTTGAACCTGTTTTTCTGCGTTATAATTGATTAAAAAATCAATCAGGTTCAAAAACATCACGACAGACACAACTTGATCGATTGCTGTCACATAAAAAATACTTCAAAGTTTAATTTAGGCTTGTAACCTTACAGTCACTTTTAACGTTATTAAGCCCTATTATTTACTATTTAGATTGTCAGTTCAATTATACAGTAATTGAATGCCCAATGGATATGCTTTTAATGTTTAACATTGGATATAACATATTATTCTATCTTTATCAAGCTCTTTGTCTGCTGTTATTTTCATTTACAGACATGGCCCATGTTGATCTCTTAGATTTTATAACTAAGTTTACGTTGTAGATCCAATTATCTTTTCTTGATTACTCAAGAATATAATTCTGTTTATTGTCAAACAAGTTTACACTTGGTGGACAATAAAACATATATTCTCGCTTTGTTGGCACCAACGAGGCAACAACACAAGGCAAGACAACACAGTTTCTCTGAATACAATTTGCGATTGAGAACTAAAGAAGACGGCCAAGAGAAGACGAGTAGTTGAATCGATAAACTTACAAGCATGAATAATTATCAATTCAATCAATCACAAAACTCATGATCAAGTCGCTTTTCATTTGTTTTTTGTCTAGATGTAATTTCGTTTTTCCTTTGTTTCAGGATTCCATCTCAATAATTAATAACTTATTTGCATTCCACAATGTGCACTTAGGTTGTGCCTTTTTATATAATTATGTACTCACTTATAATGACTGGTTTGTATTCTATTTATATGATTTTTTATTTAATTTTATTTTTTTTTTATCTGTGACATTTTATTTTTATTTTAATTCTGTGGCAGTATTGTGAAATTATTAAATTTTATTTTATTGCATGTATATGGGTCTTACCTGAATTAAATGTGTTAATTAATTAATTAGGTGGTAACTTAAAATTATATGTGATCATTATGGACCCTGTCGGGCACAGCAAAATAGTAGGAGCGAGGAAGCTTTGAAAAAATTAGCGTATCAGTCTTCTGAATTAAATCGAATAATATTATATTAGGATTTTTTTATACGTATATAGTTTACTGTACTAATACCCATGTACCTCAGTCTAGTCAAGCAAAAATAAGACATAAGGTATACGACATTACATCATATCATTGCCTAACCCACAGCCATGATTCATTTTACATAAAACGTACAGCTCACTGTCTAACACGTAAGAAATCTATAACACCCAAAAATATAATAGAACTAACCGATGTGTGTGACGATATCAATAAAACACGGTAATAAAGCAATGAAATATATAACAGAATGATGTAATTTACAAAAGAGTTGAAGATAAAACTCGTGTTTAATTGAAACTGAAAGTAATGGCGATTTTACGATAGCGACTCGCGCAACGTGATTTACTGTGTCAACATAAAATATGTGTCGCGGGGCAGTGGTAGAATCAGGGTTTTGTTTATATTTCGAGGGGGTTCTGCAGTCTATTTTAGTACAGGAATCACATCAGAACTTTCGTGATCAACGGCGAATTGTGAAAATCACAACGTTAACACAGTAATGTAAAGACGTTAGTCCTTTAATATACCATGCTACAAAATGTTTGTTAGAAATCGGTATTGTAGTAACAATATTAAGCTGTTGTTCTCCAAAAACAAAATCAGAATTATATTTAAGTCATTTATTCGTCCTCAACACTGACAGCTGAAACATAATGATACTTTTGTTCATGTTTTAATAATAGATAATAATGCGTATATGCAATTATTATATAACTAACTATTTACATCAGGTAATAGTCCTCCAGACCGAATTTAGGTCATGGCAACCTATCTCAGTCGAGACCAGCCTTCGACACAGGGGATATTACTCACTCTCTTAGTCCGATGGGGCGGTAATCCGACACGACCGGAGAAAGATCAGGCGCAGGACCAACGGCTTAACGTGCTTTCCGAGGCACGGGGGTATTACCACTAACTTTCATACTCCGAGCTGTTACTAAGAAATTCCTAATGGAAAAACCCAATAACATTTTACCCGACCTGGGAATCGAACCCACGACCCCACGCTCAGCAGTCGCGCTTGCAACCACGAGACCAACGAAGCAGTTACAACACGTGTACCTATTATGCATAAAACATACATAAGAGCTTATGTATGTACTCTATTAAAATTACAAACAGACACTTTTTATTTAATATTTAATTTGACATAATTTAAAACCTAATAATCTTAAAATAATAATAATAATAATATGTACAAGTATATAAAAAAGGAAGGAAAATAATCAGAGGGCTCTATTAAATAACTAATTGTACAAATAAATACAAAAACAAAAGGACACTTAGGCTTCGAAGTACTCTTCCACATCGCTGTCATCCGAAAACGTGCCCAAAAGACTGGCAGCATTGCTACGTTGAATGGCACTATCTGTTAAGTACCTATAAATTTAAAATTCGCACTAAAACTTACATAATTTTTAGCTAGTTTAGGGATTTTATCAGAACCACGATTTCATCATACCCATGCGACATTTCATATTATGACTTGTCAACTTTTTTCCCTTCACAGTATAATTTTCATATAATTCGTTCAATTATATCTGACATTTCACTCAGTTGGACTCCATTAATTAGGCTAAAAGTAACTTTTACGGCTCATGGTAATCCATGAGATGATTTTACTGGGTCAACAGAAGTGTCTCACATGGCTGTCATATTTTGAATAAGTTGTAATGCTACGGCTACACTGTCGCGATAATTCGCGCGCTCTCTTTTGTACACCGAGGCGTCGAGCAATGTGCGAAAGAGATAGCTTGTAGTTCGCGTTATCGCGACAGTGTAGCCGTAGCATAAGTGACTGATATTGAAAAAGGACAGGCGGCTGCCTTTTTCCATTTTTGTAAATAAGGATTTCCACGGACAAGCTTTTTGATGAATTAGCTTTTTAACTGCTAAAACTGACAATCTGGTTATAAAATCAAAGAAAACATACATAAATAATCTCACGCCCCATGGAAAAAAGGCGTAAACCAGGCAGAAACCACAGAACGCCATCAGCTACGATCCTTACATAATCCTTAAAGAAAAGTTTGTCAAACACCCTCTCTTTTCTAGAACAAGGCAATGGGTTTCCCTTTTAAACCTCAATACTGCAGAGGAATGAATAAATAAATAAATTAAATAATAAATTTTAAATTAGTAGGTACCATCGCGGACATTTGTGGTGAGCCACTTTTCAACCTTATTGCCTTAGTTATAAGGTCGAAAAGTGGGTTCACCGCAAATATCCGAGATGGTAAATACATTTTTCATAGCACCGTCCTTAAAATTAACTACGAAAAGATAATCATTTGTGGTCAACACGTATAACTTGTAGTCTTAGCTAATGAGGCGAGTGAATACTTACTTAAGTAGGTACTAAGAAAAACAGTGACACAGCGCTGTCATGCGGTCGACAGGATTGATCACATAAAGTAACAGATGTGATCTCTAGACGTGATATACAGGGTGTCCGGTAAAGAATGGATAACCTTGAAATAGCATAATATTAGACTTTATGGCTGTTCTAAAAAAAAAATACAAAAAAAATATATCCGATGTAATAACTAAGATTTTTTAGAAAAAAAATACAAACTTTTTTACATTTTTCATCACCACGACCACAAATGAATGAATTCCATCGGTTATCTGTTGTGATAATATTGTACGTTTACTATGCCGCCGACAGAGAGGCAATAAATAATGTGACTAGAAATTACACAGTATTTTTTTCTAAAAAATTCTATCTTAGGTACTTACTACTTGGGATATACAATTTTTTTGTATTTTTTTTTAGAACGGCTATAGGGTCTATTATATGCTATTGCAAGGTTATCCATTAATTACCAGACACCCTGTAGATGATCAAAGAAATACATCAACATTTACATTAGCATAATTATTTAAGTACATATTAGTAACACATAAGGGTAAAGTTTAAAATCATCAAATAAACATAACACTTAATTCGACTCAAAGATGAGCTAAACCACATTATCGGAACGTAATACAATCAAGTGTAGTAGCCTAACTTGGGCCATTTATGTTTCGCAGTGGATAATGATAGACTAACTGGATTAATTAATTAATTAACAAAATCACGCCTGTGTACCGCAAAAGTTAGGGAGTGACGTGTAGTACACCCACATAATACCCAGTTATATTTGGCATGAGTCTTAAAAGGTTGACCCTTATTGATTGATTAGCATAAATATAACACTTATGATCTAAGTACTCCACATTTTTTAAGAGGTTATATGTTCAGATAGGCTAATTCAATCGATTATTTAATTAAAACGTTCAGAATACTAGGTCACATATAAATAATTTAAAACAAACCAAAATTCTACTCCAATTCCATCATAAACAAAAAAGAAATAGCATTTTTATTAATTCAAAGGTCGTTTAGAACGTAATACAAAGGAGTACGTATCTGTTAATGGAACAATGCAGAGAATCTCCCAAAGCCTTGAACTGGTCCATTATTGATGCGATTTCACACGATACCGTACGTACGAGCTGAGAGCGGTCACTGAGATATTACGAGAATGGTAGCAATATGAATAATTTGAGAGTTTTTCTAAATTGACTATTTTTGAGATTCTATGAGGCAAATGTTTTGACTATTTATTAAAATTTTGCGGAGACAAGACTTAATATTTCGGATTAATTGTTTTGTAATAGGAGTTTGGGACTTCAAAGAACGTAGTTTAATAATTATATAATTATTCCATATTATGCTCAATAATCATGCCTTATTCTTATACCAAGCATCCCCAGCGTTCATGGACCAAAATAAAAACACACTGCTGGCCAAACATTTAAATAAGTTATCGAATAAATTAATTTAATTTAATTTAAATCAAGTAAATATTTTTATAAAGAGTAAATTCTGTTATCCACAGGAAATAAAGTTGACTCTAAATCTACACAGGGGGGCAGGGACATCGACCCCTTGCGTTGAGATTTTCATTGGTTATTAAAAAGAAACAGCTGTTTCCTACAAAAGAGCAATACCTACATATGTGGCCAAAATGTATGGAATAGCAAATTTTTTTTTTTAATAACCGACGAAAAATTTCAACGCAGGGGGACCCAGAATCATGTACTGAATAAATGGTAACAGGTAGTGCGTCGATGTCCCTACAACACAACTTCTAATAACAATATCAACAACAAAAAAATAAAAAACACCACAACATCGTACAACATTGTATGCAACACATACGTAGCTATACAAGATTAAAACGATATAAATTGTGGCGTACGTTTTGGGCAGTCCCGAGGCCGCTTTAATGAAGAGTTACTACGGTGTTGATTTTAACATAATGAACTGAGTAATTTCAGAAACGGCACGAAAAAATTCGTGACACATTGATGCTTGTTGTACCGAACGGGTATTTTTAATGTGTCTTCAATTTAATATGTACATAAAAAGATAAAATCACTGAAATGGTCCCCAAAGAGGAAGGAGGAAGCGTAAAGCAAATCCACAATCCATCAGTTAAGTTACAAGTCCAATGTGGTAGGGGTAAGCCCGGCAACTTACTCCGGACGACTACTGAAAATTTTAAAATGAAAAACTGAATACCATTTTGAACAACCCAAGTCCCGAATACTAAACTACTAGACAAAATAAGAACAATTTCATAAATTCAGTAGTCGAAAAGCACAACTCTTAAAAATCATGATAAAATTATAGCAATTTTATGCGACAGCTAATTTTCTTAACCATAACATACAAGTCGATAAATGCATGCTCCATTAAGACCGTTAGTAAACAAAGTCGCACCGGTTCTCCGGTTCTCGTACATTTCATGTCCCCTAAGTCTTCTTCTTAATCAAAGCGACCAGTTCATTAATACGGTTAGGTTCAGGTTTAAACACGGGGAGACAGCGGCCTAACATCTTCGACCGTTAAGAAAAGGAGGTTTCCGTACTATCTTGTTATCTATCTATCTTAAGGAGAAACCCGAGATAGATAACACGAAGATTTACACTTTGCTAGTTAAAGGAGTCTTACGCTTTATTATTTTAGTAACTAGTGTTACGACTCGGCTTCATTTGGAAGATTAACAAATCAATGTACTAATGCTTCTAAACCTACTTCAAGAAATGATTATCATGATGATGATGACGTGAAAAACGCATCAAATCTAGCCTTTTCCGATTACACAGACGTTCGTAGACGTAGTCTTATATTTAACACTATTAAATCTATTAATAGTAATGATAAAGATTAGGCGAGTGAACGAGCCTGCCCCGATGCCAAATAAATTGAAATAAAGGAAGAAAGAAGATGATGAAAATAGGGCAAATCGTTTTTCCGTGGCTTTTCAGCAATCACGTTTAAAGGTGCTTCCAAACCGCATTTAAAAAATGTTACATAACATTTTTTAACACGAAAGTTGACATGTTAGTGAATGAAGTTTTCGTGTTAAAAAAATTAGGTAATGTTATCTAAAATTTTAAACTTCTGTGTAGATGCACTTTCACTGTCAGAATCATACACACAAAGAAAAGACAATCTTATCCAAAAAACACGATACCTATGCCTTGACATTAAATATTATGAAAAGTTACTCAAACAAAACAGCAGTGTGTAACACAAGAGCCCGTAGAATTTTGGCCATTTCTCGTGAAAAACGATTAAATGTCATGACTGTTATTGCATTTTAATAAGGCTTCGTCCGGTACCGCACGGAGAGCCTCCGGCGTTCCTCTCTACCCTCTTATTGTTTGAAGAGCCTTTTTAATAAAAAAATAATATAAGTTATGCTCGCCCTCCTTATTTATTGTACCCAAGATATGCTTATCCGCCAAAATACGGGCAACAAAATAACTAATGTGAATAATATTCAAATTAAAAATTAATTTTCGTTTTGATATTGAAATTCGGTGAACGGCTTGTGATCGTTGTTGATTTATTATGTATTTAGTGTGAAGTGAATTGTGTTGTAAATAATAAGGTAATTTTAAGTTAACACCAATATTTTTTCGGAGGTGTCGATGAAGCAGTTTTGCACGTTCCAAAAAATGAGCGTCGGGACGTCTATAGCCAGATCATAATAAAATTCAGTTCGGACAAATAAACGAGTGTACAGTACACCATTCAAATTAAAATCTAAGTACTAGAGTGACCAAAAAGAAACCAAAATAAAACTTTAAGAAGTTCCGCCCCATCACGGATTGTTCATACATTAGACATCAACGCATAAAGAAAAGTCCAAACATTTTCCCATAGATTTTATTATTAAAAGTGAAAGTTATCCCAAAATAAATAACTTAATGCAAATAAACTGGTTTCTTTATCAATTATATATGTAAAAGAAAATACAAATTGTACGTATGTGCAAAACAATATCAACTAAAGAAATCGTAGCAAGCGCTAACAGCTGATAATTATGAAAAAAGAAAACTTGCCTTGAAATGATAAAAGGCAACTTAATTGTATTAATATAACGCAATGGTCTGTAAAAATAAAACCCTTCTTTACATGATCAATTTATATAACGATTGTGAGTAATAGCTCAAAGATTTTTTTCAAGGAAACGATCTCATACACGTAAAAATGGCGGGAAAAGAAGCGGGCACTCCGGGTGCGTTTGCGCAGGCTGTAGTGCGCACGGGGCGGCGTCGCGCTTGCGACTAGCCGCGCTATCGTTCACGCGGCTCGCGCATCGGTCCCGTTAAACAGAGAGAGGGAAACGCCGTCTTACGTGCGAGCAGTACAACCGACTGCCCGCGCCCCGGCCGCGACCCATCCGGAAGCCCCGCTGAAACTGGACCGTTTTCTTTTCTTGTTGTTATTGAGATCGACTCTCAAGTTCTGTTGTTGTCGCGCGCCGCGCCGCTCGCGCTGATAACGCGATGCCACGCCGACCTGCGCACGCGCACATAGTAACGCTCCGCAGCTTTAAGCTCTCGCGGACACTTTAAAAAATAATTCGCCCCCAGTGATGGAATGGATATTTTTTATGGACAAGTGCCCAGTGGTTAACTGATCGCGAGTAGCTTTTTTTTAATTCATACTGTGTGTTATACTGTTTGAACCAAATAAGTGTTAATGAGAAAGTGAAACCGATACTCTGTGTAATTATAATATTCTGCTCGAAAGGATATTTTTAATTAAACTTTTTAACCAATTATTTTTTGTGAGATTGTAAGAGAAACTGAAGTAATATTGAACAGGATCAGCTGAAATTTATGAACTTTTCGCCTGTAAACAGGTAGGTGTCTATTTATTTTACACAAGTGCCGATTTTAAAGAAACTCTTCGTGAAATGTGTTAATATTTGATTTATAAAACAATTACCTACTTATGAAGTTAGGACTTATAAATATTTTGTGTTTGACTTCTCTATAGATTTTGAAACCTTTTGCACAGATATTCTCAAAGCTTTAAGTATTAAATCTAAAATATTCAGTGTTGATGGAAATGAAAATTATAAGGCAGTAATGATCCGAAAATGATTAAAATGTATAAAACAACATGTGTAAAATCGCATTTCAGAATAAATTAATAACTTAAAAACGTATTAATTCAATTTGAATAGATTTACAATAAAATGGTTCTTTGACTCTCGTTTTGACTCTTTTATGATTCCGAATAAATACGGACTAATTTATTGGATGTTCCAATAAACGATCATTTATAAAAATTTAGCATAAATTTAAATGTTATATCTATTTGATCTTTATTTTCTTTTTGATGTCTCATTTAAATACTAAATTAGGCTTGCATATAAAATACAACAAATAAAACGATTAATAAAACCATTATTAATTCTAAATCACAGCAAATTATGATTCAGAAGTTAAGGCGCTTTTATTGGGCCAATTATTTATTATATATATAAAAGACTTTTCTTCCTTCTTAATACCTGACCTATCTTACACAACTCTTCAAGTAAAAGTGAAGGGCAGTTTCACTAGCAATTTTACTGATAGAAAATGAAGTAAAAAATGGAATAAATGAAATAATTCGACCTAGTAAATCGAAACAGTTATTCCGCCCGCCGCCGGCACGCCGCGCCGCCCGCCGTCGGCGAAGGCTTTTTTGCTCGAGTTTTACTCATTATGCTCCAGTGGTGCTCGATATTGATAAGTTCTTGCAGTTATAAATGCTTCTCGGCTTTTTTGTTGTGAACGATGAATAAAGGGGTTTAATTTTAATTAATTTAATTTCTTTGCGATAGTACTTCTCAATACTTCTCCAGTTTTCAAGCCTTACCTAAAGTTCTCTTTAGAATTCAGTGTTTGCTAATTGTAAAAACTTCTTCTACTCCTATGTGATAATAGGTTAGTAGTGAAGACTTTAAACAATAATTTTTAACTTTAAAAGCTATCTTTCGGATCTACCTAGGTACTTTTTGCAACAAAACGTGAATGAAATTCATTCGTTTACACGATGAGCGCATACGTAGAACAACGCATGAATAAATTTTATATTAATAATGTCACAATTGTAGGGATTTTAAATTCAACGTTTTCTTCCTATAGTCTTTTTTTAATACATACCTACCGCCTTTTCTAAATATCCTCTTTTTCCATCCCAGCTTTTTAAAGTATCCACTTTTAATCATAACCTTACCGTGCTCTATATTAAATAATCATTTCGAGTTCACCTCGTGTCCATCTTTATTCACATATGCGCAGACGCATGCTTCTTAAAATCCTGTTTGAAACGTCTACCGCACTTCATGCTTTCACGCCGCAATTTAAATTTAAAAACGATTGACGTTTTTAAGATGAATTGCTCTTTGCGGATTAATGCTTTAAAATACTTTTGACAGTTTTTATGTAACCTGTTCGTGCGATCCTTTTTTGTTGCGGAATACTCGGTTTAACGAATCGCATAATTATATTGAACCTTTATGACTTTTACGATTGCGACGGTTCAATACCGTCGCAATCGTAAAAAGTCAAAAAGTAGATCATAACTGCATTTTAGCTTCATTCATCGACTTCAATATTACATTGGAGTTGCAAAACATTTATTTAGTTCCTTATTAACTGCTAAAACAGATAAATCTCCGTAACTTATTACCAAGTATTTTACTACAGATAAAATCAAAATCCTTGCACGCCAAACCGACGCAATTCAGCAACCCACTATACATCAGTGGGTAGATATAAAAAGAGTGCCGCGAATACGTGACGAAAACTGGATCGCTGTCGATTTTAAATGTGTAACAGGCCATAAAATGTATTTCTCACATGTATCAGCTCCTTAAAAGACATTCACTACTCAGGCGGCTACCAAAAAAAAACTGTTGCAACCGGGTTCGCAAAATTACTCTTATCGTACCTTACATCACTTGGCCGAAGGTTTGAATAAAAACGTATGTTTATTATCAAAGCATTCCAGCTTCTGTTAAAGCTTTAAGTGTTTATACGAAAAATATTTTTATACTTCCCATTTAATAAAATAAAAACATAAAATGCTTAATTTGTAATAAAATAAATATAATATAAAAGCCATCGCGGAGCAATTCAACCTCCTTACTTTATTCAAAGTTTATTATTTTGATTATAACAATTATTCGAGCAAGTTATGCTCCATTTGTGAACCCGTTTGGATAAGCAGTGGCTTATCAGGCAACAGAGGTTAAAGTGGTTAGAAGTTTTATTTAAATCAATTACGGCGATAAGTTGAAAAAGGTTTTCCTGCTAACTAACTTCTTATACAAATAATATTTTTTTTTTACAAATAATGCCTTATTTATTGCAAAGTGGTTTTAACAAAACAAGCATGTATTAAGCGTATCTATTCCATTTATTATGAACTACATTTGCTACGTCTTTAAATATTTATTTAATTTACTCAGAGACTAGACAAAATTCTAGTTTATGGCTTTTACTTTAATTAAAAAACAGAAATAAAGACGCGAGCACATCAACATTTTTACAATATTTTTGTAAAACTTTATTACAGCATCGAGAGCTAATTTAAATGAATTGAAATTGTTTATTTTACATTTAAATTGCTTACGAATCCAGACTGTTATATAAGAACAAAATACGAACAAACTGGTTGCTCCTTTGGCTGTTAATTTAAATAATGTAAATAAGTGCTTTTATTTTAAAAATGTCACGTATATTTATCAAAGATTCAATAAATAGCTTTGTTTTGTTCACAACAGAGCCAGTCACGTTCGTTTTATTATTATTTAATAGCCATTTCACATCGGCCGAGAAGATTGTGTTCCGTTGTCATTAAAAAGTATGCGAGCGTATTGTTACAAGTCGTTTGGTTCCGTAGCTGTTACAGTTAAGAGAATATATTGGAAGCGGGATCAATTTGACTCAAAATGTTTTACATACTTCATAGAACAACTTCTAAAATTTAATCAATACAGCATACATTAAAGCATTTTTAATGGAAGATTAATTAATCAAAAATAAAACGTGTCAAAAGGTAGGTAGGAGTACGATTTATTTTAATCTTCAAACCCAATAATGTCACTAAAGAGTTTCAATTGCAATTAGAACCCTAAAAATAGATCTACGAAACGCTGTGTCATCTGTTGTAGTAAAAAAAAAGTAATTAAAAAGTTCGCTTTCACTGTTGAGACTACGTGCGTAGAGTTAGGTAACTGACGGACCTGTCTTATTTTATATCGATCAGTTAAACGACATATAGCCGGTTTTTTATGCCTTTGATACAAGTACCTACGTGTTTTATACAGAGGTATATTATTTTTAGTTGAAAGTAGTTTATTCAGGATCAGCAATAGATTCAATTTCAGTAATTTTTAGTGTAGACATTAAGTTCTTAAATATTTTGCCACAATTAATTTTTAAAATTAATTGTGGCAAAATATCATTACAGTATTATATTTAGTTGAAAGTAGTTTGTTTATGAACAGCAATAGATTCGATTTCAGTAGTTTTAGTTTAGACATTAAGTTCTTAAATATTTTGCCACAATTAATTTGATTAAAGTTAATTGTGGCAAAATATCATTACAGTATATTATTTTTAGTTAAAATTAGTTTGTTCAGGAACAGCAATAGATTCGATTTCAGTAGTTTTTAGTTTAGACATTAAGTTCCTAAATATTTTGCCACAATTAATTTGATTAAAATTAATTTCATCTCAGAGTAGTCAGATAGGAAACGCCGGCCTCATCTAGTGTAAAAAAAATGTTTGACGTGTAAAAGTGTTTGTATAAACCTACTTACAGAAATACAATCATTTATCATTTATCAATTGTGGCAAAATATCATTACAGTATATTATTTTTAGTTGAAAGTAGTTTGTTCAGGAACAGCAATAGATTTGATTTCAGTAGTTTTTAGTTTAGACATTAAGTTCTTAAATATTTTGCCACAATTAATTTGATTAAAACTAATTGTGGCAAAATATCATTACAGTATATTATTTTCGACCGCAGCGCGCGGCATTGTAGTTGAACTAGCGTTTAAGTCTTCAGTTCTCGTTGTGTACTTTTCAATTTTCTTTCATGTGGCTACGTTAAAATCTGATTAATCTATGTTAAAAATAACGTTGTATATTTCTCAACGAATGAAATAACTATGACAGAATTTATTTTAGTGCAGCGACTATCTATCTAATTATGATTATTAAGTTACTTAGATAGTAGCGGTACTAAATATTATATGGCTCAGATAAATATAACGTTAAATTTTAATTGACCACTCGTCCCTTAATAAACATCGTTAATTCAAATTGTTATTTAATTATGATTATCTTTTATTTAATTTTATAACACTGATAACTTTTATTGCTTGTAAATGTATCCTTTTGTATACACGCACTATTTGTTAATTTAAACTAAAATGGGACAACACACAACTTTGGATGGATCTTCAGCATTGCAAAGAATCATAAATGCAACCTAGATTTGTCGGCCGGTCCGGCTATAGAATAATCATAAAAGAAAACAAAACAAACCCGCATACCTATTTTATTTTTCTGTCACACGATCAAAACTAATTCAACCAATCCGATTCATTTTTCAAAACCTAAATCCAACATGGCTGCACATTTTAAGTTAAGAACCCTAAAATCCTTGCTCCAAAGGATTATTAACCACGCAGTTTGTATGTCAAGTAGTTTCGAAGCATTGAGCGTCATTACAAGTACCGGTGGGCGGGGCTACGAAATGGCTGGTTTCAAAACGAGGCAACTTTGTCGCGCGTCGCATTTGCATATAATTGCGGTTCATTTCTAATTATCGCCGTAGAATGGCATCTCGGACGATTATACTCTTCCTAGTGTGGTGAATGGGTGATGATGTCCCGCATTGTTGCCGTAATTTACTGTGAGTATGGCTCGGTTGATTGAAAATGGATTTGTCGAATGCAGTTTCTAGTAGAGGTTGTTCCTAACGTTCTTAGCACACAGTACCTAGCTAATGTAAACTATTTTTCGTAGGTGCTAGGCCTAAACTACTAAACAAAACTACTACTGCTTACCAACACCAAGTCACGAGGCAAAAATAAACACCATTTTCAGCTTTAGGCCATTCCTTGGGTGAAATCGTGAAGCCTTCTTGTAATATCGAAATAATAGGGTTTAACAATCCTAAATAAAAGTAGGTACGTATGCAGATTTATTATAACAGCAAGAAGGTCGATAGAATCTTATTGTCTTATTATTCAGCAAATGTGTTTTTTATTCAGTTTATCTTGTAATATTTTAGGTATAAAACTGCTCTGAATATTTTAGTCACCTTGCACACACCAGAATAATATGGAACACAGTCAAAATGCATATTGTTCCTACGTATATCCTGTTCCAATTTACCTATTCAGTTTTTATTCCAGTTTGAAACAGTTAATACAGACAGGTTGCACTGACATGAAAAATGAGCATTCAACCTCAAAAAATGTCTGTCTCAACCAAAGTACAATTGTATTCGTCTGCTGCAGCAGACACATGAATCACGATGCAGACGATAAAAACATTCTATTTTAGGGGTAATCATACCGCAAATAACAAGCAATCTTAGTCCTAAAAAACAGAAATATCGTCCAAAAATTGTCGATATTCGCTTGCAGCTTTCCCTGCTGATCAAAGACGTAGACATAGTTGGCTGATCAAAATTCAAGGAAATTCGACATATTCTGCACTCAAGTACATCGACGGAGACACACGAAGACAGACGGAGTGTAGACAGTATAATTTTTAGATTCATTTTCATAATGTGCAGTCGAAGTTGAGGTCATTCTTAAACTAGGAACGTCTAGATTGTGCGGGACAATTTCAGACCTAAAAGTCGTCGTTTTGGTATTAGAAAATGCATTTATGAAACGCAATTCCAATAACAACTGACTGTAACAGATAAGTAATTAAAACTTTTATAAAATAAAACACAATAGAAAAAATCAAATTATAAATCATTTCACAATTGCTGCAATTAAGCAAGAAACAACAGAAAGTTCAATAAAATCAGGGAAATAAAAGAAAATCGCTCCTGTTATACTGTCTTCAATTAAAAGTAAGTGTTTGCCAATAAAACAATTAAATAAACCTTTCACCGGCCGGACGTCCGTTTTACATAGACGTAAATAAGGATGTCATCGCCTAAAGCCGGCGAAGATTAATTCTCTATTAAGGAGAAGTCTTACCATAAACACGGCCGGCTAACGAGCCAACATTGATATATAGCCTTAATAGCGAACAAAACTTTACGCTATATTAAATATTTACATTAATATCTTATATGACAGAAACAATTATACCGAACAAAATGAGCTCATTTAAATGGAATACCATTTGTTTCCGATATTAATGTTTATGAGATACGAATTGAAATATCGAAGGAATCGATTAGTTTATTTTCTTTGCTCTTGCGCCGATTGTGATTGTGCAAGTTCCGTAGAAGGATGTTCTGATTTCGACAGTTTTTGTCGCTAAGAAAGCGATAGAGCCAATTAGATGATGTCTTTATTTTTGTTTTTATAATTAATGGGACGAAGATATTTGGTAAAAAATGAAATGTAGAACTCCATAAATTGAAATAATCACTGCGATTTCGGTTACAATAAACTGAATCGTTTCGGGCATCGAATCCTGTTACCTGTATTATTATCTAGGATTTGGAAACTTAATATACTCGTAGTACCAGATAATCAGCCCAGATATTTTCAACATTAAACTGATAAATAAATATATTATTACGGAGCATTAAAATAATGGTAATCACTTGGATTTTATTGCATTTATGATAACAGTTGATAGACCCTAGAGAAAACTAAAACCCGAGTAATCTATACCTGTTTTGTTATATAAAGAAATACAGGGAAACGGTTATCATAAAGCAATGAATAGTATTATAAAACTAATAAAGATAAGCAGAATTATATACCTAATGACTTTAAGATGGAGAGCCGAAAGACCAGTCTGTCAATGCACTCTGATAGGCTTAATTATTTGATACCAGATTTAGCATGAAAGTTATGGTTCAAACAATTTGTTCTATGGTCGATCCAAACATCTTTTATTTAGCAATATTATTAGTTAAAGCTTCATTGTAAGGCGAAAGCGCCAGGGTACCCCACGTTTTTTGCAATCTGCAGGTCAGTATTAGGTTGTATGTTGATTGATATATGATTCGCGACCTTAACAAATATGTATTTACAGAATTATAAACATTAAAGTAATCAATACAGCTCTCGAAGACCTCCTCGAAGAATCCTATTAAAAGATTATTTCATGAAATTACTGATTCTAATTCTGTAAATACATATGTGTTACGGTCGCGAATCATACTTTAATCAACATACACCCAGACACTGAGCTGCAAATTGCAAAAATCGTAAGAAAATTTGAATTTCGCGGGCTACCTTAGCGCTTCCCCCTTAATTAAGGTAAACTTCAAATGATTTAACAGTATATCTACTATTACTGGCCAAATTGTCGTTAACTTACTTTGGCCACATCCCTGCCAGTGCCAGTGTTCTTAAAAAATGTCCGTGACATATCAAGTCAATATGAAATATTTGACGATAACCCATGACTTGGTTGCAAGATTGGTCTGGCTGTCCGGAGTACTCCGATCATACACATACATACATACATCCTAGAGGTTTTTAAAACTCAAATAAAAAAAAGGAATGCAATACTTATATTGAGTTTTATATTGCAGAATACCACATTAATTTTATCATCGTTTCAACATGCCTGAGTTTAGTTTTTGCCTGTAATAACGTCATTTGAGCTCATCCGAGTGTACATAAAGTAGTAACAATGTGGGTCTATTAATTTACGCTCATCTTGTTCTGTGGTCGATATTTTTTGTTGTGATATCAACTTGTTTTGTTGCTTCACTTCTTATTCTTAGGTGGGGTTTTATAATAAGTGATGATATATTATTAACTGCGATACGGTTTCAGATACCTTGGATTCCTTATTGTTATAAAAGGCTTAGATTCTAGATTTTCTGAAGTTTTCTTTGTTTGATAAACCTTTTCAAGGCCGTATTCTATAATAAACTTTTTGTATTAAATGTTTTGATTATTATAAGTCTTAAAACTAGCTACGATAGGATACACATCTGCCTAGCCTTTTCCCAACTATGTTGGGGTCGGCTTCCAGTCTAACCGGATGCAGCTGAATACCAGTACTTTACAAGGAGCGACTGCCTATCTGACCTCCACAACCCAGTTACAGGGTAATACGATACGCCTAGGTAAGACTGGTTGTCAGACTTTCGGGCTTCTGACGACCCGTAACGACTGTCAAAGATCCACAAATGACAGCCGGGATCAACGGCTTAACGTGCTACGGGGGGTCTTCGTATGTAAAGATGGTGACTCATCCACGGACCAACCGCGGCAAACGTAGCTTAACCTAATCGATCGATCCGTGCGGCTGTTATTACTTAGCCGCAAGCCCCTTCCTTAGCTACGATCGGATAATGAGGACGTAAATTGGATTGCACATATTAAACCAGTATTTATTATGCATAGGTTAGCAAAGGAGCTTCGCCGACCACAAAAAAACCTAATTTCACATTTAACTGAACTGGAAAATCCAATATTAATTTCTTGCAACCATCTTTCCTACTGATAATTCAATGTGTTTCTTCTTTTAAGCGACTTTATTAACATGTATCATAGGTTTGACTTCATACATTTATTCATGCAATACATTGTGATACACATACGTAATGATTAGCATAGTTATCAAATAATAATTACGAAAAAATGCAGTTCAATTACATTGATTAAATTTAATCCCTGTATAACTTATCTACTTCAACAATGTCATACTATAAAATGATTTGCGGTTACACAATAGGTTAGGAGTAATTAAATTTGAAGTGCGGTGAAATACTAGTCTTATTTAATAAATATTTAATCAGTTTTGTGAAAAATATTTGCGGTTATACTCTTGACAGAATTCTTTGTGAATGTCCGTGTTATAATTAATTATTATCTGAATTCCGATACCAATTACTCGGTTCTATAAATCTATGAGTAATAATTAAACGTTGTTAATTACTGTCAATTACTTGGAGATCATGGGTAGCTCTATCAAGACGTGATACTCATACTAATTATTATTTTTTAATTTACAATGTGAGTTTTACATTTCTTGAACAGGTGTAAAAATCCTTTGTAAAATTATTGGTCCCTTAACAATTCTTTTTCTTGCAATATGCACAACACACATAAACATCACGCCTTGTTTCCCCGAAGGGTTAGGCAGAGGTGTACCTATAGTAGGTACACCAACATTTCGCCAGTTATGTTTAAGTCCCATGTAATAGGGGGTGAGCCTATTGCCATCTACCGGGCATAAATTAAGACTCCAGGCTGCTACTGAGAAATTCCAGTTAGAAAAACCCAATAACACTTTGCTCGTCCTGGGAATCGAACCAAGGACCTCATGCTCAGCAGTAGCGCTTGCGACCACTAGACCAACGAGGCAGTCCTTTAGCAAATAAATAAATAATATTTTTTTTTCTACTTTATTTATATTTTGTCTCTGTGTCATTTATCTAGCCACCCACTCCATACAGACTTAAGACTAACTTAACGCTTAAAGTATACCTTGTTAGAAAGATTTTTCCAACATCTCGTCTAACTTAGCACAATCATCTTTCACAACCTACAACAAAGTATGAACAGTACTATAGCTTACCTAAAGACCTCAATACACATATCGCTCGCTCACACGTGTTTGAAACACACAAAAAGTGCTTTCGTTATCTACAGCACACGTCTTCGCATTGCGTAAGGATTGCAAGTTTACTACTGATGGCAATCGGTGCATGGGAACGCCATTGTTAGTAAAATGTTCGCACACACGAATGCCAACGTTGGGCTCTGTTGTTATGATCCGAGGTAATGTGGCTAGTGGCTACTGTTTGCATTTTGTTTAGCATGGTTTTGTTTATAGTGAGACTGATGATAATTCAAATGGAGTAAATCGTTGGTATTGCTAAAAAGGAGTTCTGCTTTGTGTCAAATTGTAGCATACAGATTCAGCGAGGTCATTTTTGTTGTCCGCAATTGCTTACCCATCTTGCAACTTAAAAAAAAAAACTTAACTTAAAAATG
Source organism: Fissipunctia ypsillon (assembly GCA_947568875.1). NCBI lineage: Eukaryota > Metazoa > Arthropoda > Insecta > Lepidoptera > Noctuidae > Fissipunctia > Fissipunctia ypsillon. The sequence goes on along the minus strand of OX387660.1, from coordinate 13,922,321 downwards.
GCAGAACATCTGAAATAAGAACGTAAACTGCACTTATCATAATTACCATAATAGGATATTACCTACTCTACTAACTAAGTTAAGTAACTTATTGTCCTTTTGTTTTTCTATTTATTTATTTGTATAGTTAGTCATTTAATTTAGTACCGAGTGTAAATAGTTAGTTGTGTTAAAATTGTGTATAGGCATTTTAATGTACATATATGAAATAAATACAAGTAACATACATATCCAAAACTAAAAAAAGACGTTATAAAACTCCACATTTCAGATGTCACATAAGAATCCCGCTATTTTACGAGTCTCTTTATTAGTCACCAGTAAATTGCTACTAGAATACGTCAAGTTAGTTAAAGAGATAAATTAAACTAAGTGTTACCGTACATTTTTAGAATCGCTCGACTTAAACTGTGAGAATTTTTATTTTAGAAATAGGTCGCTCAAACTTGTATGAGATTTTTAAAATTAAGTTTAATAATTACGCAACTATTTTTTTGTACTTTTAAAAACCTTAGTGGTTTTAATATCATGAATGAAATACAGAATGTCTATAATCCAGCTAGGTAGCCAGTAAAAGTCTGACACGCCCTCCCGGTCCACCCAGAGCGGGAGAAGTCATTTGATGATTTCCCACCCAAAAAAAAAAATATATTAAAAAAGGGTGTCTATAATTCCAAAGTATCTAACTTCACTGATTTGACGAATCATAACGAATTAAAAAACTGAATACTGTAACCGATCAAATCAGCCAAAAACAGTTACCAAAATATTAAAATTATCGAATTAGTCTTTGGTGCTCACAGTCGAATTTAGAAAAACAAGAATCTAGCCGGATGATTCGGTTTTATTTCCAAATGAGTTAAACGCCGTTCATTCGACTTTAAAAAGTGAAGTTGATAGCTAACAAAAATGACCTTGATTAGGAAATCACTTGCAATTTCGTTTATAAAGTCAGTAACAAAAGTATATTTCATGTACTTTCAAAATGGTGAGCTGTAACAATACCGAATTAGTTTCATGAATAGAAAGAAAAAAGAAAAACGCTGAGAGTTTTGCGCATTTGAACTATTCTTCTGATTTACGCTACCATTCCTCACAAGAAGAAAACTAGTAAAGTAATAAAGTTTCAGTAAAAGTTATGAACTAATTCAATAATTGAATCATTACGTGATTCAGAACTTTTATTGTTACCATAATAATCGCGTAATTTAATTTCATAATTTTAGGAATCTGACGAAGTTGTCAGTATCGTGATCATTAACAATAACTCAGAAACTCCCACTGGCGCAAGAAATCGCGAAAAATTGCCATTGCGTCACACCAAAGTGCTAATTGCCGTTACTGATTATTACAAACCAATAGTTTCCACTCGATTTCGTAATAAACTGTATCATATTAAAATCGGATACGCACGAGTTTTAAGACAATCGATTTCGTTTTGACGTTTATTGAAAAATCGAATTAAAGTTCCTTACATAAGATGTGTGTGTGCTTGAGTGTAGAAAATGACAGTTCTAGTACGGGAGCCAGAGAATTTTTTATTGATTTCACTTTCATGTTACTTTTAAGTCTACCTACATTTTTAACTGGGTTCTTTGTTATATTGTCTCCATATAACTAATGGTAATGGTTGATTAGCAATCAGTATCGGTCATTGTGTTTTGGCTGTGGATTTTCGTTTTGTCGGTTTTATTTTTTAAATAGAGGAAGTGAAAAGGGCATCTTTAATTTTAACAGTACCGTGCTATTTATTAAAATGATCTGAAACGATAATACAGTTTAAACAGAGCGTTTAGCTTGTGGTATCACGATATTACGTTTACAAATAAGGGCTTATCCGCTAACTGACAACTTATACGAACATTAACATTAATTCACAATTACGAAAACTCGTCTCGTGGCTAATTGTAATAAAACAGTATGAAACTGGACACAATATAAATCAGATATTGTTTGTTTCGCAACGCTTAATTGGTCGCGAAGTGGCGATTCTATTCAGATTACTAAAGACGCCATATTGATTTTAATACATTTTCAGTGGCGACGCAATCAGCGACCGATAAATCGTGATTAATTACGTATCCACGAGGATATTTTATTAATTTTTGCACTGATAAAATGTTGCAACATTAATTATTGTATCCTGTAAGATAATAATCTAGTAAGCAGGTAGTAGTTTACCGTGATATTAAAAATATATATAGGGTGGTCCAAATAGAGACGTCCAAAAGACAAATCTGAATTCCTCATGTCCAGTGGTATTCAAAAATACCCCATGTATATGTTCCGCAATTTTTTATAATTTTTAAGAGTTTCTGCCGGTGCACCTTCAAAATTCTTATTTTTCCAAATGTGTGTGTGTGTCACTAGCTCCTAAACTTTCAGCTGAGAAACAAGGTTTTTTAAAACAAGTTGCAGAATTCTCTGTATTTGAAACAATAGCAAAAACATTGCAGCAAAATAGTCATATAAAACAAATAGGTCGCAAATTCTATGTGCTACTTGAATATTTACTCCGATGCAGAAATGGAAGCAACTACATTAAGTACTTTGTTTCGACAAAACACGCAAACAGTTATGAGGGGAATTTATCCCTAAGATATGCAAAAAATATAACACAAGACACTGCAGTGTCTCGTGCTAGATTTATGTATTTGCATGCATAAATATTTGATCTATTTCATACAAAAAATACAGCACCTATTAGACCCAAATGAAAACCGTAATTCTCGGCTCAAACTTGTATACTTTTTTTTACTTAGCTTTTACTGTCCCACTGCTGGGCAAAGGCCTCCTCCAAACCTTCCAGGAACTCTTTACCCGCGCCACCTCAAACCAGCCCTCACGGTACGCTTAATTTTGATAATTCACTCAAAGCAAAGGATGTTGCCACAACAAAAAAAAATAGCACTAAAACATTCACTACCCAAGTAAAATAGGTTATCTACCACTTAACCTAGATACGGGTTTAATATTCAACGTCCACCGGCCATAACTCATGGGAGTTTGTGATTCATTTATGCATAGTGTCGTTGATTACACTGTTTTAATAGTACGGCCTGCACGTGTATCTACTGCGCAGATGAACGCCGAAATTTACATAGAGCCTTCAAAATCTGGAGCAGTGTTTTACTAGTAGTTGAACACCCTTGTTACACGGTATTATCTGAACGTGCTGTTGGTGCGATTAAGATGTTGTGTTGTTGCGATGAATTGCTCAGATCAGCTGTATTTATAACGTCCGTAACATTCACGTGGACACGACATTAAAGCGTAATGAAGGAATACGAGTAAATGCAAAACTAAGTTACGTTTCCATTCCATAATAATTATCAAGATAATTATATAATTATAACGCTCTTCATCAAATAATAAGCTAATTACTAGACAAAAGAACCCAATCACAGTAACAACAGATTCGCTACAGTTCGCTTTTGTACCACAGATCTAGTAACACACAGACGGTCCTCGTCCTTTGGAATGCGCCAGTCAAACTAACAATGGCCGTCACAAAAAATCTCCCACGGCACATAATAATGAATAGTTAACGACGAAAACTAGGTGAATCTTTGTGCAATCGCCTAGTGTCTTTTAAAAGAAATATGATCATTTTCAATTTCATAACGTTTCCCACACGAGGCGGCATGAATGGACCACAGTTGTCGGCTATACAACTGACAAATTAGTGTAATCTAAAACAGATTTTGTTGCTAACACAATTTGTGGACGCGTGCCGTGTGTGCGTGAGACGTCAAATTATGCGATGGATATTAACATAATGAATATCATCAGGGTTCGGTGTATTGTGCCGTTCATTTCTATGTGAAATTGAGTGACTGTAATTGCCTATGTGATTTGCATCTGTGGACTGTGGTAATTTTTAGTGCATTAGCAGACTACTTCAGATTGAAGGATATGTTCAAAGGAAGCCTTGACGATGGCATTCTTGTTAGACGTTAATTAGATAGTATTATTAAGACGTTAAGTAGGCTAGTTACAGCCTACTAGCTGCGGTCTCAATCTTTTTCTGATAGCAATTTAAAGATGAATGCATCGCCTGTGGAGCAATCAATTCTTTGTGCTTGATTGCTGTCTGCACATTAATTAATCGCAATCTGGAATTAAAATAGTTACTCAATAGTAGCCTACATTTGTATAAGAAACAAGAATGTAGAGCTTTTACGAATACATAGTTTTATGAAGACTAATTAATGCACTACACGATTTAATCGTTTTAACCACGCGGCCACGTCTTTTACCAAAAACTCAACTAAATGTAATACAAATCAATAGAAATAAAACGTCTATCCGTCCATGAAAACCGCACGTGAAAACTTCAACCCGCGTAACAAACTGTCCTAATGTCAAACTATAATGAGCCCTGATGCACACTGTACTGCACAACGTTCATCTTGACATTCCATTTTGTTCGCCAAACAATCGGAGCGGTCCGTGCGAACAGTTCTCACGTAGAGATAGCTGATAATGTTAGGAGTATAGTGCTCAGCCAGCCGGCTAAACACCGGTTAAGATAACGAGCGATTAGTGCATCCGATGATATGCATCTGCCTTTTGTATGCTTTCGTAGAGCGAAACGACGCGTTTTTTGTTTATTAAAGTTTAAGTAATTGTTAAGTTTCATATAAAAAGCAATGCTAAAAATATTCAGTGCAAGATTATTCCTGCTTTTCTGTCTACAATTATAAGTGTATGCTCTAAGGGTGTTTACATAAAGAAACAGGTTTCCGGTACAGGCGAGTCTGTGCGGGTCGGTACCGATCGGTGCAGGTATAATATTCCCATGTTATCGTATGTGCTCACTTATAAAGAAACAAGTTTAAACTTGTCGGTCTTGACTAGCATAATAACCCTGCACCGATCGGTACCGACCCGCACGGGTTTGTCTGTACCAGAAACCTGTTCCTTTATGTAACCACCCTAAGACAGATAAGCGGGTTTTTTTTTCTGAAAGTAATTTTGGAAGCTATGCAAATTCAACTTTATAGCCAAGGTAGCACTCCGAAAAACAAAGGTTTTTAATCCGAACTTCTTAAATTCTCAAGAAAGATAAAAGTCAAAAATATCTTTCAGAAATAATGCTCTATCTAGAGACCATAGCATGTATTTTCATCGAAGGATAACGACGTCTTCAAAACACAAATCATATTCACCTGATTCACACAGACCTCCATAACATTAGTTTAACATGACTCAGTTTCCGTCCAAAGTCGTTTATTACTAAAAATTAGTCAGTATGAATTTGTCCTCGCTGGTTCCGACAGCGTATTGAGCAATCGAGCAAAAAAAAACTTTAAGTACTTGAATAACGACGCATCCTATAATCTGAGACAGAGGCGGTTGCACAGTGCAAGCGAAGAATATATATAAGCGAATAATAAGCTGTATTATATATAGAGCTAAACTTATAACTTTACTTAATGAACTATGTAATTATTGAATGAAAAGGTAAACATTGGAACCGAGCCTAAAAGAAAATGAGTTTTTCACTTCGTTTCATGTTTGCGTTTTATGTATACAAAGCTTACAAAAAATCTATTTACAACACGAGGTGTAGATTAGAAATAATTTACTATTTATTGTCACCCTGTAGGTACAGACCAGTAGACTTCCAGGATCCAAAGATTATTTAAGGGCAGTTATTTCACACTATCTTCCGCCCGCGGCTTCAACCGCGAGGTATGTCGATAAAAAGTGTCCTCAGTCTATGTCCTTCCCCAGGGTTCAAAGTATCCCCATACCAAATTCCTTCAAAAAAGGTTCAGCCGTTTAGCCGTGAAAGCGTAACAAACAAAGAAACTTTCACATTTATAATATTAGTTCGGATAACACAACCTAACAAAACGCCTGTATTCTCCGAAGGGTCAGGCCGAGGTGTACCTGTTGCCTGTTGTAAGTACACCCACATTTTGCCAGTTGTTTAGTTTAAGGCGACGATAATCGACTTTTAATGATTTATAATGAATATTTATCTTTTATTATACTTGTTTAAAAATAATACCGCTAGATAGCGCTCCTTGATGTTCGAGTCCTATTACTGGGTTGACGTACGACACGTTGCGTGAGCTCAGTACAGAACACGCGAGCTATGCACTCAAGGCCGTTGACATGTATGTGCGTCTTAAGTCCCAGTACAAAACAGGTCGCTGTTAAGCTATATGGTACCTTGTAAATCTTTCTGTGTAAAAACGCCTGAACAAAAGCAAGTACTATTTAGACTACTTTGTTAGAGGATGCCGATTTATTGACCATTGGCGGCGCAAATAAGCAATAGTTATCCAATAAACTGAGCCTGACCCATAATTACAGCCACATTAAATTGAACATCATCTTATTAACAATACACCACTATATACTCGGGAGTACATTTGAATTGTTAATGTATCATTAACTCGTTATTTATGCATGAATATTTTATATAATAAACTTTAATGTGCGCATGATTTAATTTTATAAATTATTTAAATAAAAATATTAGGTTATATATACTGTCAATTTTGAGATAAGAAATCTTAATCAAAATGTTTCGATATGGACTAATTGGATGATAATTATCATTGATTTGCTGTTTTTGAGTAGATTATTAATATGTTAATTTGTGAGGTATAGATTATTAATTTCTGATAATAGATCTTGTATGAGCATGCTAGACAACTTTACATCGTAAATCAGACCTCGTTGAAATAGGCACATAAAACTTTTAACGTTTCTAAGTTTTTAACGTGTTATGTGTAAATGCAATGAAGATGAACAATCTCATATGGATGATGAATAATCTCAGTTTTAGACACAAGTTTGGATCGACACACGACTGGAGTTCACTCCGTGAAAGGTGCGCAAGGTAGGTTGCGCAGAAAAACGTAACGCTTTTGAGTTAACGATTGTATTAATTTCACTCCTCATAAAATTTCCATACTGGAGGCCTTATCTCCAAAAATTTTGTAGTTTTTATACCCAATATATTTAGGGAAATAAAAACTTCAAGTTAGAAAACTAAGAAAACATACCTAGCTCTTCATTTTGTTTACAAATCAAATTGCTACCTAGTAACCATGTACCTACATAATATCTGCTATTTAAATGTGTTTCGTTACCACTTATAAGCCACCAAACCATCGAATTTTCAGCACTTACATCACAAAAACGCCCATCTACTTATTACTATAATATGATAATTCTAATTTTAAACACATCAGTGTTTTGTATAGATTTATGATCTCTTACGAAAACCAATCAGGGGAGGCGTGACCAATCGTAATTATTTCTTAACACCTCCGTGCTACCGGGCGACTATTAGCTACTTCCTCAATCTGATCGGTTTGATTGAGACGCGGGTAAGGTAAGGGTTAATTAGTAGGGTTATGTAACGGGAATGTGTAACGGGTCTTCTGAGATGAGTTGGTTCAAGTTACCGGCTCCTGAATTATAGAATTCGTATTTTTTTTTTTAATGTCTATGTGTGTCAGCTCCGACGCACGTCGGGAGTTTACTCCGTGAAAGGTGCGCAAGGTATGTTGCGCAGCAAAACGTAACGCTTTTGAGTTAACGCTTGTATTAATTTCTCTAATCATAAAAATTCCATACCGGGGGCGTTATATGAAAATCGATTCTTAAGGAGTAAACTCCAAAAAATACTAAAAAGGAGACATTTTTATGCCATAAACTTGTCACCGATATATTACTTACTTATCGGCTATTACAATACCAAAAGAATCAATAATAACTATGCCATAATAATGAAAATGGCATCAAAGAGGCAACGATTAGATTCTAAATTTATTTTTCATAACTTTGTCTGTTATATCATTATTAGGATTACATAAGTGATAATAATCATAGTAAAAATGATAACACAAGAACATCAAAAATTGATCGCACCCTAATAATCACAATTACTTACTAACAGACAATTTATTTGCAGAAGGTACAGCCTACATCCTCCAAATATAAAGCAAAATACAATAAGGAAATTCTCATTTCCGTCACGAAAATCTTAGAGGCAATGAAAATGGACAATAACACTACATGCCCCTTATTGACAAAGTACGATCAACAACAAAAGGGAAAGACAATAGATAGATAGATACTCTTGATAACAAAACCCAAACACTACAACGACCTACAATGACCAAAGTAAAATAAAAGTACCTAAGCAGTCATGGAGGCTGTCGACAGAAGTAAAAACTTAAAACATTTACATGTACACACTTTCTGGCACAACACGTCACAATAGCATGTCGGTGACGCGAGCATGCCGCAAGCCGCGAAAAAAGAAAAAGAGAAAAAAAGGTTTCACTTAAAAAAAATATCTTTTACATTTGAAACTGCTTTCTAGACAAGTATTATTTACAATTCGCAACCCGTCCCGACTATCTGTGTGTGGAATGTGGGCTGTGAATCTTCACCAATAAATTCTCTAAAAGATTGTGAAATCTCTTTAAAAATCCATCAAATACTCAGTTTAGAAGTAATAAACTAAAACACAACAGTAAAATGTATACTATTTTGAACTGTAAAGACAAAAACAAACAACAACAAAATCAACAAAACAAAAGCTTCTCAAGAAAGTTCATAGAATATTACTTTGCTATAGCTGCTGACCGTACTAATGCAGGTATTTACTCATCGGTGAGGCTCTATGAGGCTCATAAAAGATTTATAGTGGCCATGAATGACTTGGTAATGTTTATCGAAGAAGGTAATAAATCGGGGCTGTGTGTACTTCAGTACTTGACGTATCAACTGCTAATAATGGTAGTGTCGATTTCAATTGCATTTAGAAAATTAACAATTATTGGAACAGTTACAGCTGTAATTACTATTAGGCTTAGTTTTATTTTGGCATTCATGGCTTTCTGTTCAGATAGAAGATAAATATAATACTCTTTATTATGTACACCATAAAAATCTATATCTATAAAAATCTATGTGTGTATGTATGTATGTTCCCCCTGTGGACTCGAAAACGGCTGGAGCGATTTTGATTAAATGTTCAGGTAAATTTCAAGATTAGCCCAGCGGGTGATTCTGTGAAGTTTGGTAGCGATCGGATCAACAGAATTTTTTTTTTTTGGCTTTTTGATAATTTCGTGTCATATTTTTTCCGAACGGTAATATAACAAAAAGTACTAGGCTTGCATGAATTCAAGATAGTATTTCAACCACCCACAAGTCTTAAGGCTATAGGCTATAGGTAATTGGGATCCCCCCCCCAACCCCCGGCTTCACACGGGTAGCTAGTAACAGATATTTTATGATATATATCACACGGAATTTTAATCATAAATGCCTAGTAATGAACAACGAATTGATCAGCTTAATTTTTAATGAGAAAAAAATATTTTCTTAAAACTCATTCTGTATAATGAATCGGCTGTTTTTTTTACTGATTTCACTATCCATAGACGTGCTCCTGATCTTTTCTTACAATCAAACATGGTGGGATTTAAGTAAGTATCAGATGTTTATCATCAGGAAACCATATAAATCAAGCAATCAAGTAAGGGAAGCTGATTGCTCCAACATCCCTAGGATGTCTTACATAAACATACATCGATATCATTCACGCAAAAATATCACCATCCTGTCATCCGCTGTCAAACTAATTTAATTTATTTTTCTTAAACTTTTAGAAAGTAGGTAAGTAGGTACTTACTTGAATAAAAACTAAGTAATTGCTTCCTTCCAAATAGAAAGTGTATTTACCAGGGATATTTGGCTCCTAAATAGGTAGGTACAGTCACGTGCATAAATATGTTGACGCTTAACGAAATTCCACAGCGATTATCTCTTGAAAACATTATACAATGACACTTTTTTCCTAATAGTATGAATTGACAGATATTATGTGAGTAAGACTTCAGAACTTCAATCCATACTTTAGGAGAAAACTGGTTTTGAATTTTGCAAATTGATACTTATTTTTGCTCGTGACAGTACTTATCTAATTGAATTTACCTATCAAAGTAAGTCATCTTTATTGAGTCTTGTATAGAAGGAGTAATTGTGTTTCCAAGCTTTAAATAAGAGATGTTTAACTGCAAATAGGATCATTGGAGAGGCTACACGATTCAATCACTGAATCGTTGTAAAGTATTGATGACTATTTTAGATCGAGAACGACAATTTATTGTTTTGTGAAGTTATTTTGTTTGATAGTATTGTTTATTCATCTAAGTATATACATAGGTATTTAAATTTAGCGGTTAATGTCAATATTGCAACATTTTGAGCTACTACTGCTGAAACTTGTACATATTATTATGTGGTACATACATAATTACATACAGACATACATAAACTCACTCCTTCTTCCCATGGGGCTACCATGGAAACCAGAAAGCGATCCTTACATACTCCTTTTGTCTCGTTTACGTTCATACACGCACGCTGCAGATTGCGAGAACTACGCACATGTCCTTAAACCACATACACACATACACTAAATTAATGCCGGCATTACGTCTGTATTGTTTATAAAGCGGTGCTTTTGTAACGACGAACCCAATAAAGAAACGACGTTTTTAATACAAACTGCATTCGACATAATACATATGGCTAGAAAAACAAAATAACACTTTTGCCTGACCGAGGAATCGAATCCATTAGACGAGCTTCATTTCAAAATATATCCAATCGTCACTAGATACGCAGTAAGCAATGTTTTTCAACACAGAAGGCAAGTTAACCACGCCCCATAGAGGTCGTATTCATAGTTTTTCAAATGACGAGATTTTGATCAAGTTTTTACCTATCATGTAACTAGATCCAAATACCCGTCGTGGTTTAATTTTGTCACAGATTGCAACATGAAAGAATTAATTTAATACTCGAAGAAAAAACAATCTTAAAATTTGATTGTCCTACAAAAAATAATTACCGATTACTACTGCTTCCTACAACAATATTATGATTGAATATTGATTGTCAAAATATTGCAATATCTATGACTGATTAGTTCAACGAAGCCGGTGTAACTCTTGTAACATCGCAATTTCATACAAATTATAAGATAATTTTCATCACAATAATAATATTGTAACAATTTATTATACCAAAATAATGTTGGTTGAGCAAAATATTTTGTGTTACAAAAAACCTTAATTTCTACTAAAGCGTGTTTGTAACGGTTGAACAACCAATATTAGGTTTAGAACATTATTTCAGGGTTTTCTCATACTCTCAGCCCAGATGTTATCTATTGAACTTATACATGAGTATCTTTAACTAAACAAGCCTTAACTTAATCAATCTACAAAGTGGCCACGAGTCAGCTTATCGTACAAGGAACAAAGACACGTACAGACAGACATTACAACATCACGAAACATGATATCAGTTGCGGTTCAGTCTAAATACCGCAGAGCACTTGTGAAAGAGGCGTCAATGCGTCATCCGAACACTGCGGGTACAGCATGACAGCTGGACCGAGATGTCATTGTCATCCGACGGATGACAGCGCATGACATCCCGTCAGACATCCCACTCGTGATCTATAGATAAGGCTCAATGTGTGCTCTAGTTGTTTAGGTTGTAGGTAATGAAGCCATTGATTCAAATTTGCAGGCAGCATAGATGGCTATTTCATATTTTATATATGTATACTAATATTAAGAAACTTCTGTGCAGTTACTATCCTTATCTAAAACATCTAGAGCAGATCTAGATTTTCTCGCGAAAAAATCCAGCCGCGGGCGTGACTACACCATTTCCTAGAGCAATTTCAACATTAAGTTTATATTTAAACCCATAAATTATAGAAACAATTTATTACTGAACGATTCAATATAGTAAATTGCTTTGATATATTTGATTCTCATAATATTTGATATAGTTTAAACTTTAAGTAATTCACGTCGTTCCAGTTCACATTTTGGTCCGATGTACGAGCAATTTGGGGCAAATTAAAAGACAATATAAATCAAATGTGTTCTGTTTCAAAATCGAAATTGCTTGTCATTAGCAAGCCTGAAATGTCATAGAACAATGCTTGTCCCAGTCGATCCGTTGTCACAGCGAGCCGCATGAAGGCCGCACGTGATCACATTTCCACAGACATTAAACCCGAAAACGGTCACGCAAATATAATATATTTAATAAATGTCTCGATACCAAAACGTTTTGGCAACACGCCGAACAATTCCACGACATCGAATTATTCGTCTATTCGGAGAATTCAATTCGCCTAATACATGAAACATACAATCTGCAATTCTGTAGAATAATCGATGACCTACTGTGAGAATTGAATGTTAGGAGACAAAATTAAATATCAGTTTTCATGTCCTCACTATACAACAAAAGATAGATGAGATAAAGAGGCAGTAATAAGCAAAAAACAGAATAATGCCAACATCTAATATTATGGAGTGAAAGGTCAAAGCTCCAAGTGGCTATGAAAAGATTGAATACAATATAGAGGGCAGCTAACAATGGGACAGTATTTTGTTTGCAAGTAGCCTTATAACGGAGCGAATAGTGGCAAGCGAGCGCGGGTGACTAGAGGTGTTACAAAACGATGAGTGTTGGGTGTACCGCAGCCAATGAGAGCGGCAGCACGTGGCGAGGCGCCGGTCAGAGGTCGCGCCTCGGGGAGCGGGCGCAGCGCGTGCGCATCCATTGTTAAAACGCTCTCGGAATTATGATGTGGTACGAAGCGATAGAAAATGAAAATCGCTGTCGAGTCACGTATGTTAGATGAATAGAGAACATTATATAAACTGCATCACATTTAGAAAACATGTGCAGCTAAACCATCAATGTTTTACATGCGAGATAAAGTTCCTTGGATTAAATTAAAGTTCGGAATGTTATCTATATGATACGTAGGCGGAAACCACAGACCCTTCAGCTTTCCCCTTAATTCATCAAGTGAGACAACCGTTAAAACCATATCTAATCTGCCTCTAGGCCGACATACTCCGTTATCTGTGACATGCCAAGAGAGGCTTTAATTCAATCAGACATGAGTTTCAGAGATAGGTTGTATCTAGCCGTGTCACAAGAGGGGCGCGTCGGCCAATAAATCGGCGCTGGCCCCGCGTGAAAGATGAAGTGCCCGCTTAACATACAATGAGTTCTGTACGCTGTCGCAACGAGGCTTAGCTTAGGACAGCGTTGGTTGGAGACAGGCGTGTTCAGACGCTGCTCGGGACTTGCGCTAGTTCTGGGCGAGTATGTCAAAATTATTGTGAGGAATTGTTACGGTGACATATCTTTAGTTGTGACAAATAGTGTCAGCTTTAATACCCTTCGAACTTATACAATGATTAATTCAAACTAGAGCGAAAAGATAAGTACTATTATTAAGTCTTAGATTGCTATAGATAATGGTATGCAGAAGAGGCCTTCTGCTTCGAATTATGTTACAAATTATATTCACAAAAACGTGTCCTCTAAATTCCTACTGTATCACGTCCATTAAAATTTAAAATAATACCTATGTTACGAATATGCAAAAAAAAAAAACAAAAGCAATCACGTCAAGTCACGTGTCCTTACTATCGCATTCTTAATCCAGCAAAATAAGCTTAGTATAAAATATTGAACGGTCTAAACGAAGCATAAGGTTAGTTGCTAACGAGTCTGGGTGTGTCCTCTGCACCAAATAACGCAGTAATAATAATTATGGGTGCAGTTAGATGCAATAGAACGGTACAAGATGTATACCAGCCCGGTTATTGGGCATAATTGAAGAATATTACCAATAATTAATGTCATATCTACGAATAGGTGTAAAACTAAATTATCCTAACTAAATAAACTATCCACCAGTTAAACTAAGCCCCAATAGAAAGTGTACAAGGCCGTCGCAATAGAATTCATGTACGCTTAAACGGTAATTATGCTGACAAACATTATGCGGCGCGCGCCATTCAAAAAATAAAACCAAACTAAAATTAATTACATTCTTGAGGCACAAGATTAACGACGAGTAGTCTCGAACCAATTACGCTGTCAAAACATCACCTTGAAAGTCGAAATAAAGAAAACATCAAACAATTGGTGCTCGACATAACAATAATGGTTCTATTGTTGCATGAAACGGTTCAGATAGTGATGGAGATAATCGCGGGCCATGCGAAAACCCGAAAATATTGCCTTTGTATTAATTAGCATGTTGCACAATTATTTGTCCTCTAACGAAATCTTTTAAACAGTGATTTTTCATAGTATACGCATATCAAATGGATGAGCAACCAAGCTTAATCGGTGGCTGTTATAAAGAACTGTTACAAAAAACTAGTATTTGTAACGATATCTGTTACGGTAATCACTTTTGTTTGAGAATGAAGATGACTGTGTTGACTATAAGCAGGATATAAAAGTGATTACTATTCGAAAGCAGATGAACGTACGGTGATTAAAAAAACTTCATAACGTATTCTGATATTGAGGATAAGATTACCGTAAGCAATTGTGTTTTAAAAACCGCAAGCTATTCTAGACCTTATTTCTGGTAGAATTATGCCACTAATGGCCTAAAGATAATAACAATTGTTAGGTGTTTTAATAAGAATGGATACCTGAATAGAATCTTTTTTTTTTGTTCATCTTATGAATAAAATGTCATGTAAAATCAAGTCTACTTTCAGAAAGTTGCCAAGAGTACAAAGCTACAAGACAAAACTGTAGAAGGTAAGTAAAAATGAAACTGACAACTTTCATGAAACTAAAATTGTCTTAAGCGCTGGCCACACTACAATTTAATTTTTATAAAGTTAAAATTGTAGCTGCTGGAAAAAAGATTTTATTCTATAAATTAATTTATAAATAATGTTAAATAATCAGCTTGTAATTAATGCGGCGATAATTAATATTGAATGTATTATAAAATTAATGAATAATAATGTAAACTAGCATTTAAAGCATGCCATTGGACATAAACATTATAGGTTAGAGTACCTTTAATATATTTTTATTAGGTTTAAACACATTGTAGTATTTTGCATGTCAAATATCTGACTATGTATTAGGAACTTAATTACTGAATTTAAGACCGACGCTCTGTACCAATACTTATTACAAATAAATGATTATGATTATGAACGAAGCAAAACGAAGCTAAGTTCGTTTAGCTTTGTTCCATGTCTTTTCATACTTCGGTTCACACCGCGTGCTAAGCGATACGAAAACGGAAGTATGAAAAGACGCAAAACGAATCCAAACGAAGTTAGCATCATTTCGCTTCGTTCCCAGTGTGGCCTGCGCTTTACGAATAACTATTACAAATACATTACCCCTCTATTAGCACTAAAACTGTTCCATCAATTGTTACAGAAATATCATTTTAAAACACAAAAGATCACCAACAAAACATGAGTACACCATATTTATTCAAAATAATTTATAGCAGAGAGCTAAACAGCTTGTATCTGCCATTCTTATATCCATCAGTAGTATAATAGCTCCGTAAACTGGACACTAAATAACGTGATTATAGGTTCTGACACTTATGAACTTTCATTAACCATTTTGAAGACGTAATTTTCTAATGTATTGTGCTTTAACACAATGATAAAGTTTTCCACATAACAGGATACGTGCAAAAAAACTGGCTTCTAACAACGTTTGATGGCAATTTTTTTTTGATCACACATAACTTAACATACATAACATCACGCCTGTAATCCCTGAAGAATTAGGCAGAGGTTCTTTGATCACTAATTTCATAATAACTTTTACAGTAATAAATAAATAAGTTAAACAAAAACTTAATGCTTAATAGCTTGGAGACACACAACAATAGTTTCGAAAGAGGTCTTAAATCATAATCCAAAAGCAATGTTAGAGAATAAATGACTCGTGTCTTAAAATGCCGTACTATCTAAATACCTCACGAACCGATCTAGGCGGGACTGATTAGTCCAGCATTCTTTAAACTTTCAGAATATTCAATCAATTGATGTATTAATAAAAATTATTAGAAATATAATTTGAATGCGGATCGTCGATGGCATCTGATAAGTAAGTGGTTTTCGTAACTCCCCCGAGCGGTCGCGATACCATCGAATGCGCGTGCGCAGCTCTGCCATGTGTTATTTTTTAAACACACGTAACTGAACATCTGTGCGATCAAGATTAACAACCAGTTTCGTATCTTCTTTTTCCACTACAAAGACTTTGAGAGATGGATCAATATTTTACAAGAATAAGATTCTAATGGGCGATACGTTTCATTTGAGGACAGCCATTAACCTCAATCCCTGTAGGACTTAATCGACCTTGAAGCCACATGTGATTATATCATTTATAGCTTTCTTGTCGACTCAAAGGTATCGATACGTTAATCGATACTTCGACTTTGACAGTTGAACAAAAGAGGCAAGGTTGTAGGCTTCGATTCTACAAGTAAGATTTAAATGTCAAAGTACTCTAACTTAAAAATCTACCTAAACATCCAAGCTTATCTGCGAATGAAAGGAAGGAGTGTTTGTGCTTATCATCTGGTAGAACCCCGCATTTTCACTCCCCTCCTAATCACCACTTTGTATACCCGAACTAAAATAATAAAACTATATCCTTTTTCGATGCGTGCTAAACATTTGTCCAACATTTTAGGCATAAAACTCAAACACACAAACAGACCAAAATCCTTCGGTACATCCTTCGTCATAATGTAATACAGATATTAGTCGTAGTCGTAGGAGTCATCTAAAGGAAAATATGATAAAACTACGCAAGTAGGCGGCCGTCTAGAAATCTGTCTTCACTTATGCTATCGTGATCTTGTACCTAAAGTGAGCACATTATGGTCGTCGATTATAGCGATATAGACACTCCTTGTTTTAATATTAAATAAGTCATAGCGGCTTCGTAGTTTTGGACGACAATTTTATGTAAGTAGACATTTTAAAAAGCACCAATAAGGCCCCCAATTGGGTAAAAAAAAGAAATTCTATTTAGTCCGTCAGTCAGATGAAAATAACAAAAAATGTTTATTTATCAAAAAATATGTGTTAATAAAAAAAATGGGGAGTGGGGGCTCGCTACGTCACAACTCAGTATAAAATCTAGCAAGGCGTGACGTCATGTCACATTTTAACTCGATGTATCGCCGTAATCTTTTGATTAGGTTAAAAAAGAAAAAATACGTGTCCCTATTGCGATGGACGGGTAGAAATTATTGGACTTATTAAAATGTAAGGCGAGATGGGCGGACGATATTGTTACCATCGCGGGCAAAACCTGGATAAGGCTAGCACAGGAGCGTGGGGATTGGCACAAGAAAACAGGCTTATGCCCAGCAGTGGGTGAAGTCGGGCTGTGGATGATGATGATTTCAATCTAAAGCATTTTTCTGAAAAATAAGAGAAAATCGGACCCGATGCTTAACTTTTTCTGTTTTTAAGTAAGTAAAAACATATTTGAACCTCTTTTTGAAGGAGAAATAGATTCGAATTAAACTTTGCACACGGCATATGTAGGCCAAAATAATCTTCATATTCCGGAAAAATAAGAATTCCTCACACAGACGATGCCGTGGGCACATACATTTTTATACAAAAAAAATATATATAATAAAACCACCACTTAAAATTCACACCTTCACTTCCCCTTTTTACGACACCCATTGTCCACCAAATACGTATTTTATTCACATATCCAACTTCACCTTTAAGCAGAGAGCAATCAAAAGAAACCTGAGTACATTGCCATCATAACTTCAATCACTTTCAATGACGAGTCATCGTTATCATGATCTGTCGAAAGCAAGGTTAGGGATCGGTCAAGGGATAGTAACCAAGACCTCCACCTCAAACCTTGATGAGTCACAGTCACAAGTCGATCAGCATTATTGTTCGTTGATATTGATCCTAACGACACGACTTGCAACATTACACACTAATTATAACTTTATATCGTTGCCTAATGTTAGGGTTGGCAGTGTGTAGATGTGATTAATGGATCAGAAAAGCTCTTCTGTTCACTGTTGAGATGATTGATTGGTATTAAAAGAGCTGTTACTACGTTTACTAGATGGTTATTTACTTTGATTTTCGCAGTTACTCATCAATATACATACTACTTCATTCACTTTTGAAAAAGATGAAATCTGTAAACAGTTAAGCATTTTTTATTTATTTTTTTGTTCTTAGTATTTCCAACCAGTATTACAAATCTATCTGCTGCGTATACGTGAGCAAACCAAATAATAATTACAGTAGTTCCAAACAAGCATTTTGTTTATTCTTCAAGAGCTTTTATGAGACAACCCTACCCTAGGTACATTGTGGTGGCACGCGGGCGTTTCTATGACGTCTGTCGGGAGCATTCGAGTTCGTTTTCGACGAACGCTCGCGCTTTATCTGATCATAGCTGTTTCGTAATATAGATCTCTGCACGCATCGGTCTAAAATTCTTCAAGCGGCCTTGTCTTCCAACATTTGTAATTTCTGGACACCTGATAAAGATATTGTATTGCTGTTATCTTTATATCAAAGTCTGATACTTTTACTTTTGGCTTGTCTTAGTTGGCTCAAGGTTTGTTCTGGTGATTGAGAAAATGTAAGGGGTCAAGCTACTATGTAATTATGGTTTTGATGAGATCAGTTTTTGGAGCTACTTACAAGCCAGTGTGGTCATCATGAAAGCGGACCAAGCGATCATGTACGTGATGTTTAGTGATGTCCGCTCATGAGTAGCAGTTAGCAGTTTGAGAAATAATCTATAGGTAAAAAAAAATTAAATTAAATTAGATCTATTCCTACGTTTTCAATTAAGGGGGAAGCGCTAAGGTAGCCCGCGAAATTCAAATTTTCTTATGATTTTTTGCAATTTGCAGCTCAGTATCTGGGTGTATGTTGATTAAAGTATGATTCGTGACAGTAACACATATGTATTTACAGAATTATAATCATTAGAATCAGTTATACAACTCCCTAAGTTAGTATAATCCTCAAATGTCAAGATTTCTTGAAAAAGTCATTCAGTAGGATTACTTCGTCTTAGAGAGTTGTATTGAAGACTTTAATGATTATAATTCTGTAAATACATATTTGTTATAGTCGCGAATCATATTTTAATGAACATACAACCTAATACTGACCTGTAAATTGGCAAAAACGTAAGAAAATTTGAATTTCGCGGGCTACCCTGGCGCTTTCGCCTGAAGTTTCTTCAGTAACTCAGCCTGCTGAACGATCAAATCCAGTCTTACCTTGCAGCGTTCATCAGTTCATCAATCCAATAAACATGTCAGTAATAATATCCTACGGCAACTAAAGTTCGTTTTTAATCCCAGAATTTGACAGGTGCAAATGTCAAACTATGAAATGAAAAAATTATACATGGAACATTTGAAATACCAAATTACTATCTGGGATTAAAACCGAACTTTACATGTAGTTCATTTACATGTGGTTAGTGACTTACCTGGTGTCAGAGGTTTTATGCCGCCTATGGGCCCCTGACTTCAAGGATCCTGCAAACAGGCGCGACATGCGAGGCGAATCACGCCTGTTTGCAGGAGCCTGTACGTGTCGTTTATCGCATAAGGTAAAGGTATGTACCACTTTCTATGTACTTAATGCCTACTTAAAAAGCTTGCTTATTATTTAAAAAAAACGTTCGATAAGAGAATAAGAGAAGCATGTATCGATAAAATTGAATGATTTGAGAATGTTTAAAGTTCGTACAGACATTACAAAGAATTAATTTATCATAGACGGATAACAAGGTGCAGTTCAAAACAATAGGCCCACTTGTAAACGTTTATTTGTAATTTATTGTTATTGATTTATCTTTAACTTTGGACAAGCGAATATATTGTTATGTTAAATGATGAGTTTGATTTTTTTTACGGTTTAGATTTTCTATTTTTTATTTGGCGCACTTTTATATTGTTTTTTTTTTAATCTCAGTTCATTTATAGGTATATTACTTTTTGTTAGATCATTGTTTTACCAACTATGTTGTTTGGTGTTAAGTGACCAGTGTCATGCATTTGATCATATAGTAAATTGACTCAGTTCTGACAGGTTATTAAAAATAACCGCAGCGATATTATGTGTACCTACACCGGAAATATTCTCAGGAAAATTTTATTTTTTTTAATCGTATTTTCAGTTACTATTCCATTATTTCAACGTAAATTTACATTATCTGTACGCAGCACTCTATTTATGTAAATAAAACAGCTAAAATAAAAATAAAACAGCAATGAATGTTGAAATACTCGGCGGCCGAATGCTCGCTGCGCTGCCGTTCGCTACGCGCGTTTTGTCACGGTAAGATACATTGCGTGTGAGGTAATAAAACAAATCAGGTTTATTGGATTCCCATACCGTTCCTGAAAAAATTTCATGTACCGGTCATCTTAGTATGATATACTGAATTCACCCCATCGGTCTGCGGAGGGCTGTCCCTTACACCCTGTATAATATCCTTGCGATTATTTTAGTATTTGATAGCAGCTAAATCTCATTCATGATTTTCTAAACTACGATTCGACACGTTTGTCACCACGAGACAGCTATAAACAGCAGGTATAGTCACACACGTAAGTGATGATGTCTAACAGGTACAGTCGTTATCAATATCTTATGACAGCTATATGAACACAAGACATTTATGTCCGATTCAATCGTAACTTTTTGTTAAAATTTCTCTTCAGTTTCATAGAATTCAACAAAAATGTTTAAGAGTATCAAAGATTTCCCGTCAAAGTGGCATTGCTATCGGATTACAGAACTTTATAAGGCGTGTCAGTGAAAAGTTGACTGTGATACGCGTTTTTATAACAATATCATATACGGACGCCTTAACTGGAAGACGACGATCGACTTTCATGTCGACGGACGATTTGAGATTGTAGTTTGATGGATTTTGTTGGCCAACTATATTTGGAGCGTATTTATAATTGAAAATCTAAACAAAAAGTTGCAGGTCGACTCTGACGGCTTATTAAAGGTTTATTAACAAGTCGCCGGGGAATGTTACACCGTTCATTCTCACAATGAAAGCTCACATGCGTATTGGGAACTTACCTTTTTACTTTGTCAGGAACTAATTGAATCACAAGAACATTACCGATTACTTATCGTTTCTTATGAGAATGACTTCAGCTTTAAGAAAATTAAAAAAAAGTATTCTTACTTAGTTCTAAGTTTGAATACAAGGTACTCATTTCGTAACTACTCCTTTCGTACAGTGGCGGCCACATCATTTGTAACCAACAAATTCTCAATTAATATTCATCTAGATCGGTATCTCGACGCTCGACTTTTGACTGTTCCACGTCGTACCGATATGAGAGATATGGCATAAGTAAATAGAGGTTTAATTAAAATATTTTTTAACTGAACGTAACTGTAAATTTATCTTTGGCTATCTTGATCTTCTACGGATTTCGTCATGCGTATTCGACGGCAAAAACTTGCAATTAAGTTTTGTACATAAAATAATGAAATATGAATACGAAATTACTGCTTTTAATCGATAATTATATATATTACTTGTGAAACAAACTTTAAAATTTACGTTATTTGCGCAAGATACGAGATCAATTCTGAAAAGTGTATTCAATTGAATAAAATATTCATCTCTGAATACACTCGACTGAGTATGTAGTTATTATTCATTCACCATAACTGTTACAACGTCTAGTCACATTACGCGTAACGTACGTGACCATTGAACTCATTAATTACAGGAACCAGTCAAAAATAAAGTGAGGACCACCCGCGACCAGTTTCTCTCGGCCTCTAGTGTATCGAGTTGCACTTCCTAGTAACGACGACGTACATCTTTTTGAGTTTTTTTTTCTTTCTTGTTATATTTTTTATGGCAACAACTTTGTAGTGTGGGAAACACTGGCTGGTTATTTTTACTTT
This sequence comes from Fissipunctia ypsillon, assembly GCA_947568875.1. Classification (NCBI taxonomy): domain Eukaryota; kingdom Metazoa; phylum Arthropoda; class Insecta; order Lepidoptera; family Noctuidae; genus Fissipunctia; species Fissipunctia ypsillon. The sequence goes on along the minus strand of OX387660.1, from coordinate 13,900,470 downwards.
ACCTTACTTAGACTCAGCATGGTAACAATTTAAGATTACTATAATGATTTTTGTTTAGAAGTTACATGTATATTATTTGCTTAATTAATAGCGATTATAACGTTGGCAAATTAGGCCCAAATCATTCGCTCTCGTAATCTATAAAGAAGGCCCACATTCAGTAGTGGCCGCCTTCTGGTTGATAAATTACTTTTTTACTCCATGCAGTTTTAAATGTATTAAGGGATAAAGCGGACGCATTTTATCTTAATAATATTGTAACTATTACTTATTTGATTTACTCTTATTCTCTAGTTAATTAAGTATATCTTAACATGATTAATTAATTACATGTAATTAATTAATTATTTGTCACTTTAAATTTGTAGACAAATTAGATGCTAACAATAATTTTGTACTTTTACACGCTTGTAAACAGCTGTTTCTATAAAACCTGTCATACATACATACTCATTACCTTAGGAATTTGTGATTAAGGTGCACCTTAACTGGAAAAACCTCTCAGAAGATTAATATTAAAGTTTATTTTCGTAATATTTCCTATTTTATCCAATAAAGATGCACAATTTGTTGGTAAATTATCAAAATATTTTTATCTTTTTCATTATTACACAATTTTTATTCGTGAGAATCCAATTCTATTGAATATCGGATCTCCATAATACGTATTATTATTCAATAATTATCATTCATTTCTATTAATATGTCTATAAAAGAGATTAACATATATTCAGAAGCTTTTCCCACAAGATATCACAGAATCAGTGTTACTTGAAGTCACTTGAAGGTCATTACACCACGAAATTAATTCTCACGGCGAAGCTATAAGCTTTGATCCGTTTGAGATGAGACATATTGTTAACCAACATAACTTTACGTGCCTCCAGCTCAATTTCCAACCTTAACACAACGTAATATAGTACAATTTCGTGAATCTACAGTATGATATAAAATTGTACTGTCAGATATCTTAAAGGAATCAGCTGTCATTTCACACGCGGCTTTGCATGTCCGAATGAATGTCACCGACTTGTCTTATTATCTCGAGATCTATAGAATGATGGTAATACCTATAAATTAGCAATATTACTACCTGATTCGGGGCAGGAGGCTCGAATTACCTGCTCTTGTAAAGTGGGCAAATATTTATGGTTTCAGCGTAGGTAGTAATTTTGGGTAAGCACAAAATTGGTGGTTGTATGTGCTTGGTACTAATATTTATTCCATTGATAGTAATATTTTGTATTAACTAAGTCTAATAACTGGGGATAATCTATTACTTACTAAAGATATATAAATGTTTAAGTTGGAAATAATAAAAGGTTACATCAACCTTCAGTGTTTTTGAGATATCTCTGTTCGTGGCTGTACAAATACACATACTCAGCAGGTGAACATAACAACCCCAGATATCAAGTTGCTTCCTTGCTTTGTTATCATTTATATACTGTAAATTAAGTTTTTATGGAAATATCAGCTGAACAATAAACCTTTGTAAACCCATGTAGATCCGGATCAACAAAAATATAACATCAAACGAGACCTACAAAACGCTTCACATTTCAGTTGCTAACTGTCAAGGCTGTGCCAACAATAATTTACTTATATGGACGTAAAACTGAGTTCTTTACCCACCCACGAAGGTTTTAATGCGCTCAAGATTACAGCGTCGTATCGAAACAGTAATTTTGTACCTTATTTAAGACATGTTATAGTCAAATTAATGAAATTTGCAAGATGCAGATGAGTTTTTTCGTGTGGGTGTTTATAGCATTATGCTAATTGAATGTGGGTACGTTGGCAGCCTACGAAGGGAGCTTAACAATCAATATTTTACTTGTTAAAGGAGTTGATGTGTAATTATTGTAGTTGGGGCATCGTGATGCAGGTTTGAGAGCTGTTGAAGTGACCGTAACTTTCAGGATTCAATAAAAAGCGAGACATAGTAGTTGCTACACTAGCGGGAGGCAAGCCTTATAGAGAGATAATTTATTTGAAGTTGACTACCCTGGCAAGAAGTTCATACTGGCATTTTATTATTTAAAAAGTTATTAGCACACTCAAAGGCGTTAAACGTCAAAATACCGCCATTCTCTCGCAAATAACGCACATAATATGAACCACAGCCGCTTGTTCACCACAAACGACAATCTTTACACAATTATTAACACTAAAGGTTGATCATTATTAAAATTAAAAAATAACCCCTATCATGGTGCCCGTAAAAAGACGAAACAATGAAAGTGAACAATTTTGATGAGAGGCGCAGTTTTTGGCGAACGCGATACTTTTCGCGCTTAATTGGCCGCCCAAATGAGCGGAGTGCCTTAATTTAAGCGAATTTAAGCGAAGCGGCTACATCAAAAGCAGCTTTATTTATTGTGCCAGCAAACAAGATTAGAGTTGACGTGGCTTCGAAGATAATTTTAATGGTGCGTTTGACGTCACGTCAAGTGTAAGGTTCTGTTGTACGTCGGCATTTTAACAAGCTTTCACCTTTATTCAGTTAACATTTTTGTCGATTTTTTCTTAAAGGTCATATTTAAGTAATGAGCTGAATAAAATTGGTATTAAATTATTGATTTCACGTGAAAAATTAAGCTAATTACGGACATTAAATCCAGTTTTTTTTTCATTTTAAGACGACAAATGCAAGGGCAAATTAAAATGCTAATAAAGCGAATCAAAACAAACAATTATTTTTTTAATTTAAACAACATTTTCCTCCTCTCTTTCTTAAAACATGAAACACTGACATTGAAGCGAGAAAAAAAGATAAAAGACTACTAACATTAATAAGAAGTAACATAATAATAAAAGAAATATCGCGAGTATAAAAAGATACCGCGAATGCGCGGGGGCCGGTGTCCATCACCGATCTAGTAATGTTTGATGCCCGTTGTGGGTATTTTTACAAGAGCTTTACACTTGAGGACAAGATTAAGTGAACATAATTTTTTTAGTAAATGTATATAAACCTATTTTCTGACGCTAAGCTTAATGTACCATCGACAAACGTCAGGTCTTTCCAATTTTTTTACATTTTTGCTTGCAAGCTGCAATTGTACTTATCAAAGTTAAACATAGGACCATAGGGGCAGGGTTACTTCAATGAATCAGTGTATACAAAAAGCAACTTTAAGATGTAAAGGCGTCCGTTTTGTCGATAGTACCTTACTTTATTAATGAAAAATGATACACAGTTAAAATGGGTTGAAATATTTTGAGTGAGACTAGTTACCATTTTTTGTTACAGATTCTGAAGAAATAAACAATACATTAATCGTATAGTTTGCTTTTTTGAAAAGTGCAGCTATTTCATACATATTACCTAAAACTCGGAATAATATTTCACCATGAAATCCAATCTAGCCAGGTTATCGTGTCCTCCAGTGCACAACGGTTTCATCACTGCTTGCCTCACTAATATCTCATTCACGCATGCGTCACTCTCTTTAGAATCTTTAATATCAGTTTTAGATCACGTTTGATCTTCTTGACCCTTGATTTCGGCTACCGTAAGCACGATTTTTTCTCAGCCTACCCATTTGAAAATACACTTAAAGATTGTATAGATAAAGTTGATTTTGGATAAATGGTGGTTAACTTAGCGGGTCGTTTGAACCATCTCATGTTAACAATCATAGATTAGTATGTTAAACAGTTAAAGTCTTGGCATTTTAGTAATGAATAAGAAAAATAACTTTTCGTTGATTGAAGAGATCGCTTTGAATGTTTCAGGGTTCGTTATTGTTGTTCGTGAGAGCGTGATGGAGCGTGAAATGTATGTGTAGTATGTTGTTTTATTCAGTCTAACGTGTGTGATTTATCTAGACTTGTTAGACAATGTATAACTATCATCTGGAAGGCCATACAAGGTAGACAGATAACTTGATGATACTATTTAACACATCAGAAATCGCCATGCACTATGTAAAATCAATCTGCCTAGTCTTTTCTCAAAACGACTGTCAAAGATCAAAGATCTACCAATGACAGCCGGAACCAACGGCTTAACGTGCTTTTCGAGGCACGAAGAGATCTCGTTATGTAAGGGATGGTCACCCATCCACGAATCGGCCGCTGCAAGCGTAGCTTAACCTTCGATCCACCCGTGTGGCTGTTATTATTTAGCTACGAGCCTTCTACTACATATGTAGTAGGCTTTAAAAAATATATACATATTTTGGGCTTGCGTTGTTTGATTCTAGACAAGAAACTCACAGCCATATTCGAATAAACGTATCGGTATTCGAAATTCGATATGGACGTTGGAATAAAGCAAATTGTCATCTCCCAAGAATACCATTATTACAGACAGCACAATAATTATTTCTTCAAGTAATTATTAAAAAAACTGAATACAAAAATGACAAAAGCCCCAGTTTCATTAAAAACCCATTCACACGAACAGATGCGTCTGCGCATTCAGATCGATGTTTTGCAATCAAAATCATCGCGGCCCAAAGGCATTAAGTTAATGAATGGCGTATGTGGAGCAACATCCTGTAGACGTAGGAAGTCAGACCAGTTTCTGACTAATAACGGAGATGAGACTTAATGTGGCCACATTAAAATGTACGAAACGATGGTCCGAATTCGATGGAATAATTGTAATGTGTGGCCCCGCACTTAAGGTAAGGTCGTATGATGGAATTTATGTGATCATGTTTTGATCTTCTTTCGTAACGGGATTAGAAAATTGGCATAAGTACTTAGTTTAATTAGATTTTTTGTGACGTAGATATTTTTTTTACTTCGAGTTAGGTACGTTATTATACCCTTCGGGGACACAAGGCGTGATGTTATGTTATGTTTATTATACCAGAAAAAAAAAACGAAAATATTTTTTTTTTAAAAACCAGTAATTATACTAAAATATAGTAAAAAAGCGTGTTAAATAAAATAATTAAAAAAAAACTATATAAAATTAGATTGCACAATACTGATGTGCTCGTTGATGTCTATTCTACTACAGCTTACGTAGCGGGCTCGTTTGTATGAAAATGAAATGGAGGCAGAAATTATTGTAATTTCACCAGGCCTTTATTTGAACATGCCGATACAATATTAAATTAAGAGAAAGTTGTTTCATTAAATTTTACGCAAGTGATTGTTTGTACAAGATTATTTTTATTTTTAATCTCTACGGAGATAAAGTGGTCTTCTTCCGTTCAAGCTTCTTCGACACATCCTGTATTAAAACAGTTTGTATTTATCATTTTGCAACTTAATTTTTTACTTTTTGTAGACAATTTATCAGCTGTGTTTTTTATCCTGACAGCATTTTTGATCTGAAACTTCTGAATTCTGGAGACTACTAAAGTTATCAATATTATAATTATAAATAAATGATAAGTCAGTAAAGTACATTATAAATATTGATAATTTTCTTCAGGTTGCTCTAAAGAATTCGCCTGTGTTCTCCATAACACTAAATCAATAAAATTACTGGAAAATGTAAGCCACAGAGCAAGAAGAATCATACATATATTAAATCATATACAGCCGATATCGTGGATTCCGTTGGGTGCTTTATCATATATAAATCAGTAATAGGAACAAATTATTCATGCGCATAATAAACAGGGGTCGTGCAGGGACCTTCCTTTGGCTATCTGATTTTATATACGTCATATCGTTACTCTGTGGTATCGATTTTGTTTTAGTCTAGTACAGGAAGGGTTTATTTTAAGATTTGTTCTAGTTTTACATAACGTCACGCCTGTATTCCCCGAAGGGGTAAGCAGGTAATAGGGAGAGAGCCTATTGCGATCAATCGGGCTCAAATTTAGACTTCGGGTAAAAGCCATTGCCCGACCTGGGAATAGAACCCAGGGCCTCATGCTGAGCAGTGGAGCTTGTGACTACTAGACCAACGAGGCAATACAGAGGTGATGTTATATTAATGTTATATTCTAGTTTTGCCCAGATTTATTTTTAAAGATTAACCCCCTTATTCATGTACGTTGCTTAAAGTTATGAGATGCTTAAACGTCAAAAATGTATGGTTAACTAGATGTTATCATTACTTAACTTTAATCAACTTATATGAATGGGGGTTAAAATATAAAATAAATTGATAATATTGACTTAGAAAAAGCGTTACATTGAACACAGACTAACATAAAATCATTCCAAAAGACTAATAACCTCCTTACAGAGATATAAGGTCTCCCCACAGAAAACCACATAATAATACTCGTAAGTAAGTTTTAGTATTGTTTTTCTTTGCTTATTAAAGGTTCCCGCAAACGTGCGCGACGCGACGGTGTGACGCAATTCTGGTAGAATAATTTCCATGAATTTTTCATAGAAATTGTTCTACTAGAGTCGCGTCGCGTCGCGCTGTCGCTTCGCATCTGTCTGCGAGAGCCTTAACTTCATCAACGGCCTTCTCTAGGCCGCTAATTTGAATAGTTATTCCATTACTCCTGTCGTTTATTTTATTCAGTATAATTTAAAGCGTAAAAACACTAATTCCCTATTAAAATATCACATTCTGAGCTAAATTCTTCAAGCTGCTAGAATTAAATGTTAACTGTTATTGCCTCGTTGTTAGTACCTACATATATGTACTTATATTCGCATATTTATTTTGTTCCTGCATTATTTACGGAAATAATAACTATGAACATAGTAACTTTGTTGCGTTTTTAGGGTTCCGTACCTCAAAAGGAAAAAAATCGGTACCATTATAGGATCACTTCGTTGTCCGTATGTCAGTCTGAAGACCCTTTTTCTCAGGAACGTGTAGAGGTATCAAGTTGAAATTAATATCAAGTACGTAGGTTTACGGTCCGTTGGAGCTCTAAAAAAAGTTTCTAAGTCGACGCAATAAAGAAATACGGTCATTTATGCGACACTCGCAAAATAAATCAAAACCTATAATAGGGTACTTTCCGTTTACCTAAAATCATGAAATTTGGCAAGAAACAAGGTTTTACAGCATGAGTAAAGCAAAAATTCCGAAAATCAATCATTTGTAGTTTTTGTAATTGCAAAAAAAAACATTTTTTTGCAATTGCCATTGGGTTCTAATACAGCTGGGACGCCGACGGTGACAAGAGCCCGTCGGATGATGTCATTAATGTTCGCGTGCCGCGCTATGCGACCCGCACTTCGGCTGCAAGACAGGCCGTGGTGTCCGAGGCTGTTGACAACTTCGCCACAGTGACAGCGATGAGGAGAGCAACAAGGGGCTCCTAGTCTCAGGGAAGCAGCGAGGCGGAAAGTAGTGTCGTCAAACAAAGTGCCTATGCTCGACGACGGTAGTGCATGAAGCCACAGACCCGACTCCCACTTACCCACAGCCAGCAGGCGCGCACGCTCCGCAGTAGTAGCAGACGTGTTTAGTAAATTATTCTGTACTACTCTACAAAGCGGCTCATCCCACCGTCTCTGGGAAGATGGATTGTCGGGTGAATCTGAATTCGGGCTAGCGAGTCTCCAGGCATCCATAGCCTCGGTGAAGCACGGCACATCAAAATTAATCAGTGTCGAGGCTAGGATTTTCCTGATTAAATTCTCAGTGCCGTGGATCGAGGATATAAAAGCCGGTAAACTGATACTAGAAATTTTGCGGACGCCGAGGCCTCCCATACGTATGGGAAGAGTAGCTTGTGCCCAGGCTCGGTCATCCATGGCCACATTTAAGATCGAAGTTAATGTATGCCGGATAATTTGGTCCACTTTGTCTAAAAGATGAGTGTGCTTCCATAAATGGGAAGCGCGAAGGAAATATGTTAATTTAGGGCCGAAACAGCAGTAACGAATTAAGGTTATGGCCGAATGCATGTTAATTTGCAACAATCTTTCCGAAACGTCATTAAAATTTTGTATTTTTTCCTCAATAAAAACGGGAAAGGAATTTTCAAAGATTGGGGAACCAAGGAGGCTACTTAATTCATAGTAATACACAAAAGAAACAACGAAGTTTCTTTTTCAATCCGATATTGCCAGTCTATTCTTGACAGCTTCTGAATCTGTCAGTTTAAACAAAAACTCGTACAGTGGACGACACCTGTCTCGACGAGCAATGCTACCGTGCAATAACCGAGACCATTTGTGCCATATGGCATATGACCATAATATGGTGCTACACTTCAAAATGTCGACGCAGTAAGGACAGAAAAATAAGGCTAAATTTCAAAACATGAGTTTTTCATTTTAGTTTTTTTTTTTAATTTGACATGGGTTTGCTCTTGACTCTAGTCTAGGTCAGAGGTGACAGTTATTAGTGATACAGTTAAATTTAGGTTAGTTTAGTAAGTTTCTACACGATAAGGTATTTATAAAAAGGAAATAAGGGGATAAAAATCAATTCTTATTTATTTTCATTTATTTTTATTATACCCAAACATAACATCACGTTTTATTGTAATTGATTTGTTGATTCCCATTAACTCATTAATATTAATTTCTGAAAAAAAAAATAAACGTGCTCCAACTATAATATTATAACATGTACAACACATAACAAACAATAAAATAACATTCGTGCGGTTATTTTTTTGCACACCATACTTAAGGTAGGTTAACGCTAGCAATAAAATTCTGATGATTCCCGGAGCCGCGCGCGCAACCGTGATCTACGACTCGACGCTACTTCCTTATAACACGGAAAAAAAATGAAAAAATGGCAACTACAATGACTAACAAGGTTTCCATGAAAATACGGCGCATACGCATACTGAAATGTTTATGGACTTACGCCAGTTATTAAATAACTATGTACCGGATTTCGTGTTACGGTATTCCCTTCCTATTCTTTGATTTAATTATTTGCTGCACAACTTGAAGCCGTGAAAGTAGACTACCAAACTGAACCAAAAAACTCGCATTCAATACCAAGCGAAATGACACTCAAAAAATATTGTTAATTTAGGGCCTGAACCACTTAAGTCTTCTCAATATGACGAACAGTTTTATTTCTAAACGATTAAAAGAAATCGCTTCACATTCAAAGAAGTATTACCCAACCGTCCTTAAATATCGTCATTAACATCTTCCTTATAAAACCGATTCATTACGCAATTCGAACTGCAATCACTTTCAAAAGTAATAAAAAAATACCAAAACTGATGTCAATAAAGGACCCTTCTCTTTATAGCAAGGCGAGTATTTTGACAGATGACGAAATAGCGAACTAAATAATGTACCGAAATGTTGTTAAATGGTAGAGCAATAGAATGCTATTAAATTGATCATCAACTTGTCCTTTTATTGGTTTATGCGTATCTTTAAGTCACTCAAAAGTATATTAAAACTAGCTTATGGCCACGACTTTGTCCACGTGAAGTTTCTTGTCCCCCAACCCACCCAATCGCATCGCATCGCCTGCCCGCGCTATTACGTCGTTTTTGCTTAGCTTTCTTTATGACTTTTTTTCTTTTTCCTCGGTTCCTGAGTGTCCTAGCGTAATGTTAAATAGCCTATATCCTTCCTCAAGAATACTGGTAGTTCCAGAGATAAGAGCGTGCAAACAAACAAATAAACTCTTCAGCTTTATTATTAGTGTAGATAGATACTCGTAGCATTCACGACTACGCCTAGTGCACTCAGCCCCGCCCCGCTACCATCAAGCTAACTGGCAAACATTTATACTCCTGCGAACAACCAAATAAACAGAAAGAAAATAGGTTTATTTGCGGTAAACACGACACAAAGAAAGAACACAAACACAAAAAAGAAACAAGTTGGGGGAAAATATGCGTCACATCCACGCAAAACGGCCATCGTCCAGCATAATGCTGCGACCCTATGTGAGATCGACTCAACTCCTAATCATGGATTTCGATTCAAATAGCAATTTCTCAAAAACAACTAAACCGATTTTAATACTTATGATACCATCTTAAAGCTGTCTGGCTTAAAAAAAATCTATATAAGAAGTTATTGAAAAAAAAAACTACTTTGTATGTTTTGGGTTGTATAAGGTTAACTCGAATTGGTTGCTCGCGTGTGTACCTATGTATATTATATTTTGTGCCAATGAGAGACAGAACAGACAACCGCATAGGGTGACTTGCAACATGCCATGCATAAAAAGAGACGATAAGAAAATAAAAATTAATGCCCACCACATTAATTTTAAACAACTTATTGAAAACTGTCTAGTCTATTACATGGATCTAGTTAAATAGTTCTTCATTTGATAATATTATGAATTCGGACATTCTAGGTACTTATTGGTTGCCTTTGCAAGATCAATAAAAAAATAATGTCGTATGATGGTCGTAAATGTTCCTAAAGTAATAACCCCAAAAGGGTGATCCTTGCAAACATCTCTGTGTCCCACATACGTATACATGAATCACATTTTTATGATTGTCTTGTTTTACTACCCTTTATATCATTATTATGGTCAGTTGGCAAATAAAAGTGAATTCAAAATGTTGTGAAATTCATGACAACATCACGGACTTTCCTTTCTTCTTTGTTTATAATCATTTTATAGCCATTTCCCACTAAACTTAAACTTGCAAAAGATAATTGCGGCATGCAACTTTTTAGTAAGCTTACGAAAATGAGCTTACTGCGATTATTTATACGGTAAGAATTGCTTCTGAATGTCATTTTCTGCAAGTTTTGTAGCTATTCTAAACTTGGCTTAAGATTCAGGTTCCGCGATTGACGTGATGAGGCTTGATATTAGTAATTAAGTACATATAATGACTGTCATCTACCTCTGGTAACAAACTACGTCATTATATCCAATGATGATCTGTGATCTACATATTTTGATTAAAGCTAATTACGGCATCGTTAGCTACAGGGCTCTCAAAGGTGATGATAATTACCAGTACCTAGAGCGACTGCCATTGAACCATCCGTTTATCTCGTAACTCCACACTGGACGCAAAAGAACGCAATGTAGTATAATCAGAGCCTACTTGACGATGCCCATTCAACCACTTTAAAACATCAAAGAAGGCCTTCTACGACACTTGCCTGCAAACAATTTTATACAGCCCATGATCAAACCGAAATTACCAACACAATTCACGTGTAACTACGTCGTACGCGCGTAATAGCGATTCGGATCAACTCGGAGCGGCATCCAACGTCTTAATTATTATTATTACATCTTAACCACTGTTCGCAAGCCATAATGGGCCCTAGTATCATCAATCCGAAGCAATATTTGGTTTAAACGAGCTTCTACGTAGGTTAATTTTTCACCGGCCTTGCTACCATTTTGTTACCTAATATTATCAACATCATCAAAGGAAATTGCGCAAGTTTGTATGTTTAAAGAAACTGGAGTAATGGCTGGTATGCATGAACTGATGCTGTAGACACGTTATAAATTATAATAGAAACTTCATAGTGATTCTAAGATTGTCTTTTAACTCTCGGGTATCCTGTTGAATAGAATAAAGCTAGTGAATATTATTCGTGTTTTCTTTCTTCTTTTGTCGTAAACGCAGAAAATTATGATTCTGAAACCCTATATCCTTACAATACGACTCCACTCTTTAAACTCACCCACAAGCTCCATAATAAACGTGTCAAAAACAAATTTCATCTCATTCCTTTCGACTCTTCTTTCTCAGGTGCGATACAATGGCACCGCTTGTCGCGCGACACGCTGTGCCTTTGTGTCGCGTCGCGTGTCACACCTGTTTGCAGGAGAGCCTTTAAATTACATTACACACTAGGTTGGTACCCTACCTAGTGTGTAATGTAACTTTAAAGAGTTAAAGTGTATGTAAGTACTTTCAAATAGCTGCGATTAAACTTAATGTTACTCTTTACAATTAGTAACTCCTAAGAAGCCATTCGCATTGTGCAGAAAAGGAGCTGTTTCTCTATCAATACCGTTAATTAACTTCTTCAAATCAGTTACTACGCAAAAAATGTATTACAAAAAGGTATATTATTGCCTAAATGCGTAATTAACGCGAGCATTAGTTTCTATTGTCGTGTTGAATGGGAGTAGTTGCTTAATTTGAACCTTAACCTACATAAAGAAGTTAGATAGGTAGTGTTCTGTCACATCAATCTTCGCAGAGGATTAATAACAGAGGCTTCGAATGCTTTGTGTATAAGAATCATCGAGTTTTATGTATGATATGTTGTGTTGAGACATACAGGAAGAAAGAGTGGCGAATATCAGTGGTATTATATTAATTGTATAGGGATACTGTTTAAAGTTTTATTACAGTTATATGAAATATATTAAAAAACAAAATCTTTTCATGTCCTTAAGAGCTACGCTCTGGGCAATCCTCAAGTTTACATACATATAAAGGAAAAGAAGAATAAGAACATTAGCAAAAAAAAAAATCATTGCAAATGCCATATTTGTCCACGAACCTAATTCAGTTTCTGTTTCTCATATATTTAAGAGTGCTCTCATCTAAGATAAAAGACTAGTAGCAATATTGGTTCTACTAGAAACCTTCCCTAAAGATGTTGGAGAAAGCCCATTTTAATATGATCGCCATCAACTCAACCACCTGGGGTACTTAACTTCAGGTACTTCGGACTACTGGCCTAGCACTCTGCTTCTCTGCGGTTGAATGCGTGCCCAGTGTGGTATCGTTCCGCCCACGCCAAGGAAGTAGATGTTGCTCTAAAAAACATGCTGAACATTTACACGCTGCCTCAAACCGACCCCGATGGGCGCACTATATCCCACAGCTGACATAGCAACTCCACAAGTCCGAAGAGAAGTTGCAAGCACAGTGGAAAAACACAAACAGGTGTTCAGACACCTGGACCTGGACACATGTGGGTGTCTAGTGTCAGCACTAGACACCCACTTTTTTGCGCAAAACTACCAAACCAACGACTACAAGGCAGGCACAGTTTTTTGAAATCGACAGTGTCTCTACCTGGAATCCCGGCCGACGCTCGTTGCAAACTGTGGCAGAATATTCTGCCTCCACTGACTTACCACCAAGCAAGCATCTTCCCGCAGGGTCTTACCTTCCGTGGAACTCAAGTGGGAAGATGTAACTACCACCTCTACCTCGATGGAAGGGCAGCAGGCTGGATGTGGAGCTGTGTCGCAAACTATGCCCCACCTCTTATCCTGCCCTCTGTAACCCAAAAAATGCAGCCATAGTAACATCAGCGCCGACGCCGATGACGCCGTGGAAGTGGCGAAGTTTTGGGCCAAACAAATCTAATAAGCTGTTGTGGCCATCGACAGGACCAAGAAAAAAAATCAAAATCAAGTCATTTAATCAAACTAGGCTGAGAATCAGCACTTTTTAAACGTCAAAAATTACTTAAGATAGTCCTCCAAAACGCCCGCCCTTCACCACTTCCTAGTGCTTTAGCTTTAAGAAGAATATGATCGCAGCTTCCATGGTATACGTAACAGTGGCACGTGCCAAGTCCACCAAACGTAAAACCACTGTGTCAGAAGAAGGCGCGGCATCCATTTTTCAATAGCTAACCACGTAATGATACTCTCAAATAGTTTGTACCTTTGTTTCGGTATGATACATAAACTCATTGACGATCAAACCAGCTGGTATGAAAATACTCGTCTAGTTAGGAAATCGTATCATGTGTTGGGACACAGCGGTTGTTGAATCATTGTATGTGATTTGATCGCAGTGTTTTGACTTGAGACACATTGTGGCAATTAATTTGAAGATGCAATAGGAGTTATTATTGTTGTTAAGTAATACAATGAATTTATGTTTTAGGAAATTAAACTTTATAAAACATGATTTATTTACCGTCATGGTGGGTCACTTTGAATCTAGGGTATAACTTTGGCCCAAATCGAGACAAATGTTTGAACTGCCCACCGTGTCGCGACTACACAACCGAACGTTGTATTCCTTCTTTAACTAATAGATGGCGATATAGACGCGTACTTGCGGAACTGTTGTGTGGATTTGTGAAACATTTGTCTCGATTTGGGCCAAAGTTATGCCCTGGAGTCAAAGTCGCCATGACGGTATGTAATGTTTAACTTAGCACAGATTCTTATTAAAGGTTTTGCACTTAACTATTCATAAACTTTTAGTTACGTCCAACTTAAGATGTTGCCTCCCACTGCACGTACCCTATAATTATCCCCAGTTACATTACCACATTTAAACTCAAACCTAAAATTTGCATAAAATTTTAAAGTCCATTAACATTCACTAGCTCCTGCGTTACAGGTCTAATTTTTCATTAAAGGAAGGTTTAAATCATTATTAACTAGTTACGTACAACTATGTGTATCCAGTACTAACGTATAGCGCGGCAGCAATAAAGCTGGCACCCGGAGCAGCGCAGGCGCATCGTAAAGTCCGCTGCTAATCGATTCTATGCCTATAAAGAAATTATTTTCCGCTTATGCGAATAAAATACGTCTCTGTACTATATAATTTCATCTGTGTAAAGTAGTTTTATGAATATTTAGTTATTTCTTGGGTTTGCCACTCATTTGGGTATGAGCGATGATGTCTAGACTAGTGGAAGTTCCCTTTTAGAAAATCTTGATAACGTCTTGTAGTCGTGAATGTGGGCATGTTTGTTTATTATGTATGTATTCGACTGATATGGAAGATTGTAGATGTTGAAGGAAATCATAAAGTTGAAGGCATCACTAAATCAATAGATACAGTAACTATAAATACTCGAGAAAATAAAGACTTGAACAGCGGAAAATTATCACTTATTTATTTATATAACAATAGCAAGTCTAAAATAAATAGTAATATTTACAAGCAGGACAAGTGAAACTAACAAGTTACAACAAAGACTCGTTGCAATATACTTAATTTACGACGTTATAAACAAGATCGTTAACTTAAAAATTACGACGTTCCAGTTTAAAAGTATAATATCACGTAATCTTGTTCAAGCATCGATAATTTATATTATTTGTGTAAAGTGAGGAACAACACTTTATTTCAGCTATAAAGCCAGGGATCGTGAATCATTCTGTAATGCAGCGACAATGCAGGGCTCGCGAACATTTGGCAACGGTTCAAAGATCACGCGATTAAAACTCAATAGAGTTCTATATCGACCGGTAGGTTTGTCACGATGCGACTAATTTGAACCGGATTTAGTAATACAATGAAATAATTGCGGCTTTTTGTCGCAACTTTATTTGGGGACGACTGAATCTTGCGCAACCGAGCAGATGTCGATGAAATTAACTTATTGCGACTAAGCCTTATTATTTGTTAACAACTGTTATTATTTGTTGAGTCAATCACAGTCATTATTGTCGGACTAGCCGCTTTATTTGTCATCAAAACCTATACATTTTCTATTGCCAATTATTAACCTGATTTCGTTGGCGTCTTCTTTATTCGTAACGTAACATGTTATTTGGATATGTTTGCTTATTAAATTGTTTCTCGGAACGATCGATGCTCGTATAATTTTGTTTGATTGATGTATCATGTTGGTTGTGTTTTGTTTCAGTGTACCAATACCGCCGCCAAGCTGACTACCGCAAATGAGATTATATCCAGTTACCACGTCGCAGCGCTAATAGGTAAGCCCATTTCTACCCTACTGTAGACACTAAAACTAACTTAATTAAAAAAAAAACCGGCCAAGTGCGTGTCGGACCACGCACAATGAAAGGTTCCGCAGTTGGGATGGATTTATCCCAAAAACAAACTTAACACTGTAGTTGAAAAGCATGTTCATACATCGATATATGTATAATACGTCACGGTCAATTCTCCAACCACAAATGTAAGTTTGTATTCAGATTTTTTCATGTGATAAAACTACAAATTAACGATTTCCGGATTTTTCCCTTTACTTGTGCTGTGAGACCTTATTTCTTGCCAAATTTCATGATTCTAGGTCAACGGGAAGTACCCTATAAAAACGTTTTGATTTATTTGCGAGTATCAAAATATGTCGCATAAATGGCCGTATTTTTTTATTGCGTTGACTTAGAAGCATGATTTTTTTAGAGCTCCAAGGGACCTATGTATTTGGTATTAAATTCAACTTGATACCTCTACGCGTTCCTGAGAAAAGGGTCTTGACAGACTGATAGACGGACCACAAAGTGAAGGATTCCGTTTTTCCTTCTGAGCTACGGAACTCTAAAAACAAACAATATAACCTAATATTACCTATATAAAAATCTAAAATATCAAGACGTCAAAGAAGTATACATTATTTCAAAAAAAAAAAATCTTGAATGAAAATCCAATACTTAGAAGGGTCAGTTAATTGCTTAACTAAAACACAAACCATACATCTCCCAATCCAATTACAAGTCCCAGCAATGAAAGCAAATCTAAATCCGACATCTTGTCATCTAAACAAATCTAAACAAAATTAATGTGAAAATAATATCCGTAATGTAAGTCTAACCCGGCTAACATAAAGGGCGATGGGCAAACTTTATAATGGTAGCAGAGCTTATTATAATAAACGTGGCGGGCCGCAGGGCTCCTACACGGTTTGACCTCGGGCCTGCGATTAGTCGGCTACTAGTGGAGCACCTACTCGGAATATCTCGTAACATGCTGCGCCTGCGCTGAGCGTTAAGAGTTACTGAATACGCCAAGAAGGTTTAGTTGGGAGGATTACATTTTAAGGTAAATTATTTTAAGATGATGGGTATTTTTCTCATTTGGAAAAATCCCAAGTTTTGCAGTTTACATAGTTGAACACCTATAGTTTCTCTTTTTACCGAAGACGATGTAATCCTGTATCTTTGATGCGTTCATTGCGGAATAGGAATCTGTTGTTCGTTCAAAAACACCCTTTTCTCAATTGGTGTTTGATTGCGTAAACGTATGTATCTATGTACCCTATATTTCAAATAGTGGTTTAGTTGGACTTTCTCTACAAACTCTATGTCTTCACATACGTACCAAAATAAGTACCTATTTACTAAAGTGGACCACCACCATACTGCTCGACATTATTTCCAAACTTTTAAGGTTAATCACGATTATTGGAGTTACGTAAACTTTCTATATACAATTTAGACAAAAGTAAACTCGCTCAGTGCAATTTATTGAGCAATTTCTAAGACCAATAACGAAAAAGATTTTTTGTACCAAAGACTCGCTCACTCTAAATTGAGCCATCACAATTTTTGTTTGAGGAAAAACGCATTGAAGTACCACGTGATTTGAGAAGCATAAAACTTAATGACAAACTGCTTTTTCTGTTTCTTTAGGAAAAACGTGATTGAAATCAGTGAAGAGTTTAACAAGATAAACGGTTGAATGTGTCTCCAAGACTCCAAGTAAAAGTTAAGGCTCGTTCTTACATTACTGAGCGCTACAATGAAACGGTACGCGTCTAGAATCACTACACGAAGAATTTCCAAAGCCTGTCCATTGCTGTCCTCCCCCGCGATGCCCTAAGCCGAGGTCCGTACCCCACAGGGGGTGCCCTTAGCGAGTGATTGCTTAGTTTTGAAGTTTTATACCCTGGCTGGAGGGCTTAATTTTTGAGGCACCCACAGGAAAGTCCGGTTAAGCAGCTGACAACAACCTCGAATATTTGACTGCCAACTCTTTCCTTTTACAACAGCCATATGTAGAATTTAAGTAGAATAATGTTTTATTATTTATTATTTTAATATACAGGTACACTAAAAATTCATGTTACTCTCTTTCATCTGCCCTCTTACTCTACATACTTTTAAGTACTATACATAGGTACATAAATCTGTCTATCATCTAAGCATCAATTAAATTCATCAATAAATTTTCATACTAATTCCTCTTTAACAATATATCTCCTCCATTTCTGTCCATTTTATCACATCCAGTACGAATAAACAGTGTGACGATACATCGTCGGACACTGCGCAAGCAACTGCACACGCATTACATGCTCCGATATAATCGCGGCAAACGACCGCCACGGAGAAATTTTCCTAGGAGCGCCGTTTTCCATCTTAAATCTGTATAAATTAGAGTAATTTGCATTATACGAGCGTTTTATTTTTATTGAGGTTCGAGGCTGTATTTTATTTAGAATTGTAGGATGCTTTTTTATAACTGAAGAAATGTATGAATTTTGATCTGAAGAATTATTGGATATCAGTATTGATCATTATGTATCATTTGTTTCATTAGTATTGATAATGTATCACACACATACTCTACCGAAATGAACCTTCTAAATCTGCTCAATGGCCGGTCATGTCCATCGGTTGTATCAAAAAATGTGAAACGAATTTTCGACCTTAGTCTTCTGTTTTGATAAACACAAAAGGGTTTCTGAACTGCTACACTGCACTTCTCTGTCCTCCTTTGACAAGTCCGACAGTTGTCTCCCAAAATATTTGTTGATTCCTTTATAACCATTGTTGTTATTCTCTCTCTCACACACTTCAGTCCTTTAATAGATTTTTTTTCCTCTTCCCAGCAAAACTTTAAGCAACGAAACAAGCATAGTTCAATTTTCTATAAAATGATTCATCGATACCTGCTTTAAGTACACGGTGCCATAAGAGAAGAGGAACTATTCAGAACACAGCTCGATAGTCTAACAATGTAACACTATACACCGCCGTAGCCTTTGATCCCAATTCAGAGTTGCTTCACGAGCCACCTGGCGCTGGCATATCAGACATACGCTTATTACACTCCTTACTATTCTACTCACTGTTCTCAGTGCAAAATACTAACATATTATTGACATAACGTTAACCCCTACAATCATGGCTTTGAATTAGCAAAACAAAAAGTATATACAATTGTTCTGTAATAATGAAATAAAATCACTCTCTTACTTACTGTCTCACTGATGGGCAAAGGCTTCCCCCAAATCTTTCCAGGAACTCTTTTCCCGAGCTACCTCGAACCAGCCCTCGCGGTCCACCACCTCTTAAAGCAGTATTATTTTAATGTTACTTGAGTGTGAGAAAGAGATGGAGCTAGACGTCGTATATAGCTTCTTAGCTTATAGTGGTGGTTGGCCCCCAGGTCGTCTCGCCATCTCTTCTGGTCCGGCCTCGGTAGCGCCGTCCATCATCAGGCAACCATTGTGTGGAGACTTTTGCTCAGCGGTCATCATGCTTGCGGCTAATGTGACCCACCTAATCCCATTTGCAAGCAAGCAGCCATCTTTCTAACATTCAGTATGCCCGTTTGGGAAAGCAGCGTGGTGTTCCGAATTCAGTCCTGTCTTTTTACATCCGGATTACTGCTTTCCATCGCTCTTTGGCAAACTCCAAAGCGGAACTTTTGCGACTCGGTGAGCGACCAGGTCTGAGCACCGTAGGTGGAAGATAATTTAAAAAGGAAAATCTTTAAGAAGTCCATAGTATGAACATAGATTAAATGCCATAATAACGTGATTTTTAATAGCCAGCATCTGAGAAACTGGATCCTACTTGGACTGGGAAAAAAGCCATGCCCATGGATTAAGTACATTGTTTAGTTCCCAAAACACTCTAGTCGAGCTGATATAGTTTCTGTACTAAAGTCGTTGGCGAGAAGATAGGCGGTGACTGCTATTTTTAATGATATTCGAAGCGAGCCACTAATAATAACATTTTCATTTAAAGACGCGTGGCACCACAGGAAACGAACTTAAGAATCGAACACAGGAAGCCACGACCATTACACCAATGAAGGCAACAGTTAAAACTAAATCGTTTAAAATTATGCGCAAACGCAAAAGTAATTACTTCGTGTAGCTTCTGATCTTATTCTATTTTATTTAATAACCATTTAATGTAAGCGAAGTTTTAATTGTATGTTAAGTTTGATGGTTAAACGGCTGTCAGTAGCATAATGTGTTTACAGCAATTAATGGAGTACTTCTGGTGCCCCTGTAGTATGTATGTACACATACATAATGTGCCTATGAATAATGCCATTCAATTAACTATAGCTGTCTTCAATACTTGGGTATTATAATCATTAAGGTTTATATAAGTGGTCTACATTAACTTCTTCGTCGGCCTATGCCTACCGAACGTAAATCTACGCGAGACACAATAGCTTTTTTAATTGTTTCGGTAATTACCGGCGATACGAGTGGTTAATAATGTGAGCATCGAAGTGTTGACTTGTAGGGCAAAGCGTCTTTACCTATACAGAGATGAAACGAGCTTTCATCAATACATTTACCACGCTTAGTCATGGAAATCAGCTACGTATTCAAAGTTCAAGAAAAACGTTGAATGCTAGTAAGTAACTCTACCATGACACTCCATTGAAGCGACTGTAGCGAGTCCCTCCCTATCCTTATGAACACCATCATTTTAAAGTACGATATCATCAGTGTCCCTGTAAATGGTACTTCCCACTCTCTTTACATAATTGCCTCTTCTACCACCCACAGTATAATACAGACTAACCTCTTGACCACCGACAACACGGCTATAAACAACCGAACTAAATTAACAATAATTATACTTCTATCGGACATTGGTCTCAAATATCATTGCATTCGACGACAATTTACGCAATACAACTACCATTACATGCGATTACGCACTGCACTAACAATTAAAAACTACACTAATAACTTTTGATTGAATCTCAAAATGAATTCAACGCACGGTTTATTTGACTAAACGTTACCGCTCGTGACATGACAAGCCAATATAAATATTGATACGTTAATAGAAATACCCCACGAAACAGGATGCTGGCTAATTTAAAAGTAATTTTCATTAAACGCTGCGTAATTGTCTATTTAAATAACCAATCATAATCGATCATACAATCTTCATAAAACTCAGTTTAACATAACGGGCGGTCATTGGAAATTGGCACGTCAAGGCTAGCGAAAAATATTGCTTAGGATTTTGTAAATGTAGATTTTAACAGGAATTTAATTTTGTCTTTTATAAATGAGCTGCCAACATACATAAATTTGCGCTGTTTAGTCATTTTGCTGAGATATTTTGTTAGGATTTATGTGCATGATAAATGTTACACTAATCCTAGATAAGTTTTCCTAAAAAGATGATCTGGATAAGAAGTGGCAAGGTCTACTATCAGGGCAATATATCAGCTGTTACAAGGCTAGTTTCATACAGATGCTTTAGGCAGATGACACACTATGCAAGTTGATTGTGAAGCTGATTCAACGGACCGTAACTTACCGTAGTCATGTCAGATTAACTTGAGTTGTTGGCGTCGAATCTGCGACGTGATTGTGCATTCTGGCTGCCTGCCTACCTTACATTTAAAGAACGGTAGAGCGATAGAAAGTACCTCAATGACAAAGGTTCAGAAATGATTTAAACTGTATTTAAGTGAGAGGTTGAGTGTGAAGATACACTATTTATATTCAACTATGTACAGTACCGTTAAAACTATCTATCGCCTATAACTAACTACCTTACCTGCATTGAAAAGAAAGTTACATCAAAAATATCCATACCTATACCTACATAGAATCTATTGATTCGCAACCGGTACCCAACAATATCAGCACTTGCGGAGATGAAGCGTTAATAGAAAATAAATTATAGTGAACTCACACCCAAGTATTTTATTAGAAGGCTCCAATATAACCACAGCTTCAAGATAACCACTAAGATTCAACCAAACCACGGAGTTACAATTCAACCATTCAATGCAAAATATACGAAATATTAATATAATATATAATATAACATTTATTTATTTATTTATTTTCACTTCAAGACAAACATATTAATATTTTCTTTACCAAATAAAGTAGCGACAGACGGTGTATTTGATAATAAAATAATATTTTGAAATAACCCAAGATTTAAATATACATCCTTAACTTCTATAAGGCTTTTGAATCAGATCCTAAATTGGTAAGGTATAAACTATTGGATAATATTGTGAATAGGACTTTGTATTTCAAGTCTGGTTTTATAAATTGTTTATGAGCCCACAGAAGGTGGCTGACAATAAACTGTTGAATGTATTTACAAATTGGTTTTAAATAATCTTATTGCGATTTTCACTTTTAACTATGTTACAATGTATCAAAATGTTTCCTAGTCTCGAACTATAAAACAGCTGCATTCTTTGTATTTATAAACGTCCATCTTCACAAAATGATGATATTGATTGTCACATAATGAACAAATGGTTCTACTGGAAGGTGAAGATCTGCAGGACATTTCGACACAAGAATTCTTAACTGCCTCATTGGTCTAGTGGTAGGTTCTGGGTTCGATTCACAGGTCGGGCAAAGTTATTGGGTTTTATTATCAGGACTTTCCGGGCTGCTAAGCCCGGAGACTGGATTTGTGCCCTGTTGATGGCAATAGGCTCGCCCCTCATTAGGAAGGACTTAAACTTAGGTGTAAGTCCCATGCAATAATGTGCGTGAACTATACAAGGTTTAATTTTAATCATCGTTAACCTCTTATGGGGTCATTGTACTCATCATTATGAACAACTTTTTCTATGGAACCAAACCCGAAATCGCGAAAAAAAATCAGGTGCTCCCTACGTTTTGACTAGTTATGCGTACATAAATGTAGGGAAAAGCTGATTTTTTTTCGCGATTTCAGGTTTGGTCCTATAATAAAAGTTGTTCATAATGATGAGTACAATGACCCTTTAAGAGATTAACGGTGATTAAAATTACACCTTGTATATACATACGTACACCTCTGTCTATCCCTCCGGGGAAAACAGGCGTGATGTTATGTGTTACATATTCATCTTATTAAAAAAGAGAAAACATTATTTTGTGTGCAAGTTTTTTTGTTAACAATTAAGGAGTCAATCATTCAGTGCCTTACTTCCAGTGACGTCAGATTACAGCACAGCCCTTATTATTCTCCAATAAAACCTCTTTCTGATACACTATCTTCCTACAAAACTACGTTTTCTTATCAAACAACGTTGTGAATCAGAGGCCCACTTTCCTTCGATACATCGCGAAAGCAACGGATCCAAGTATTTGCGGTCGCCTACAATTGATATTACGCGGGTTTGCGCCACTACTCGGTAACCAGCTCGATTTCAACTCGATTGCTTTTATATCGATGTATCGTAATTGTAGTCTGTATCGATATGTAGTTATGCGGTAATTGGAAGGGAAAAAAAACATCTGGTCGTATTAAATCGGAACTTGAGCTAGTTATTTGGGTAGATGTAATTATAGAAAAGTGAAATTTTGAATCAACTCGCTCCAGTTCGTAAAAAGTTGGGTTTCAGGGCCATGTATGACCTGTGTCTTTGATTATCATAGTGAAAAGAACTAAAAGTCAATGTATATAAACAAAATCTCAAAAAAAAAATGTTTTTATAACAGATTTACCTGCGTAATTTAAAATAACAAAATGAACAGTAAGTTTCGAGTTTTTATAGTAATGTATCTATCACCCTTGATCTGAGGCAGACCGCGTATTAAGATCACATCAAAGCGCATAATTTGCGCGCATAGCCGCTGGATACCCGTTGTTGCTATAAATGGTTCTTACAGGCTCTCTTTTGTTCATGTTATATTCATAATACTTGCCTGTACCGTATCTTCACTATAAATTAATAGACATAACATAACATAACATCACGCCTGTAATCCCCGAAGGGTTAGGCAGAGGTGTACTTAAAGAAAAAAAAAAGAAAAAAACGAAAAAAAAAATATTAAAAAAAAATGAATAGACTCGTTAATATTTTTATTTAAACTCCTGAATAATAAAATTAAAAGAAAATGATAATGTAAATGAGATTATATTAAGTATATCTCTAAGATCAAATAAATAATCTACTCTTCTTTCTTTAAAACAGTGTTTTCCAGCCCAATCACAAAACGCTGAAACAATGCCAAAGTATCATTAAACTCCCATATTATTATTCAACACTTACTACCTACTTATTTAATAATAATGCAGCCCACACGTGTGCTTATTATCATAATAACACACATTTACATACAAACAAAAAATATAACCAAAAACAATTTATAAATACAAAAGTGTAAACGTCTAGCAAACGGCGCCCGCGCCGATGTTACTACCAATTTCTTAACATTTAATATTATAATAGAACAATTTAGATTCTAGATAAAGCGATTGAGAGCGTCAAATGCGACTAGTAACATGAAAGTATGTTAATATGCAAATGTTGATAGATAAAAGAAGGTTATAACATAGTTAAGTTAACGATCAAGGTACCTGCGCACACGCATTATGTATTTATTATAGAACTAGTTATAACAGCCCGGTAGCCACAGTCAGCCGCCTCACTACCATAATTGCTAATTTCCTTTAATATTTAATCTCATCTAATTGTATCGTGGTTAACGAATCCACGTGATTTATTTGTACACCTGCTTAGAAATTGGATGCTCCTATTAGGAAATAGTAGTTATCTGATTTCGATTTTGCTTTATATAGAACTTGCTTCTGCCCGCGACTTTGTCCGCGTGTTGTATTATAAAATATATCCTGTGGCAAACGGTAATAGAGTAGCTTTCTATCAGTGAAATAATTTTTGAAATCGGATGAGTATTTTCGAAGATTACCTCCTACATACATACTAACAAACATTACCTCTTTATAATATTATTATTGTAGTATAGATTGAAACCCTTAGAACTTGTTTCTTAATTATTATGGTCCTTTATAATTCTGGCTGCTTATAGACAGTGAAAGCTCTAAACGAATTGGAGAAGGCATTAGCATCTTCGCGATCTCCTTTGTACAATTAGTAGCTAATGTGTTACGTAATAACGTCCAGAAATATTCTACATCATTTATGTTGGTGCTATGTTATTAAATAGCTGCGCGGTTTCACTCGCCTCGCTCGGCTTCTAAGGGTCGCAGCGTGATGTTAAATTGCTTTTCAACTTCCTCAAGAATTGGGCTCTCAAATACACAAATAATTTTTCTAATACGACAGGTAGTTCCAGAGATTAGCGCGTTCAAACAAAAAGCAAACTCTTCGACTTTATTATTAGTATATACAGGGTGTATATACTAAAAATAATTATTCCAACTTTAAAATTTTTAAATGATAGGTGGTTATCTCTGCTTTACCCTATTTCCCTTTGGACCACTAGGTCTAGGACAGCCTGTAGAAGATATAGTGTTTATCTTTCAGTCTTTACACACATGATTTTTCTGTCTTGAGACATTATAATTTCGTCGTATGAAATAATTTGTACAAAAATTTAAACTCTGATTTCCTAACCTTAAACTATTTACATTAATTTGTATTTTTAATTTTATCATAATTTTAGCCTATTATTGTCCAACTGCAAGACAAAGGCCTCTTCTCATACAGAGAAGGCACGAGCATTGATCACCACGCTTGCTCAAGACGGGTTGGCAATTACAGACCAATCTACTAACTATAAAATCCACCTGGATTTTCTGGATCGTGAGGAAACCTTTCCTCGCGATGTTTTCAATCACCAAAGTCAATGAGGTCCAAGATAAACTCAGAAAGTACAACATATGAATTGAAAAAGTCACATTGGTACTTGCCCGATTTTGAGCCCACAACGTCGTGCAGGGGAGGCAAGGCCTCAACCACTAGGCTATCACGAAATCAGTTTTATCATAGTTTCTTATAATTTATAAACTAACCTGTACACTTTAAAAGTCAGAGTCTATATAAATAATTCGTTATGATCATTGTACGGTCTCATCGCCGTACATTTTTCTGCTTACTCTGTAACCTACTGTAGGCCAACTATGCGCGTCATAATTTAGCATAATAATATAACATGACTAACTATCATAATTTAAATGTAGTGAACTTATAACTGTGTAGCTATCAACAACAGAGAGAAATAATCACCTCCCCCCTAGTACTGTTACTTACTTAAATAAACTTAGCTACTCAGTGCATCTTAGTGGGTGTTTCTCTATACTAACTGAACTTACAAGCCTTCACAACAAATCGTTGTACGGAGTTAACTACTACAACCCGTACAATCATATTGTCTAAACTCTACTAAAATGTTTAATTAATGTCTAGCTATTAATGTTTAATTTATTTTAAAATTCAAATAACTTAAAATGTCTACCCTATAAATCACCTTTGTGTAACATTTACTATTTTTGTAACTAAAGAACAGAAAACGAAATTCTTAAATACGATTAAATCTTGTATCACATTCTCGATTAAATTTTGCACATCACTAAAACAGAGCGCAAGAAAATTGTGTTTTGAAATCGCAAAACCGCGAATGGATACGACAAGATGCATACATAATAGATTTTATTGACCAGCTCGGATTAGTAGAGATATCTTGTTTCCAATGAGTACACTTACGCCGCTCCAATTATACTATCGCATCAGTAAAAATCGATATTCTAGATAGTGGCTCGATTAAATGAAGTGGTTTCAACAGCTCTATAGAGATGCTTGTCGACTTTTAGTGTTGCGCGGCTTCACTTTAGTTTAGTGTCGTTCGCACTTCATGTTTTTATGCGAAGATGGTAGTATATCGAGTCTGACTTCGGTAAATGGAGTCGTAGATATATAAGTATATAGATTATGCATCAGAGATTTAGTTTTAGAACTTTAGGCAGTTTTTATGGTGATATATTCATTCTAAAACATACTTATAGAAAAATCTAAATACCGAAACGCCCTTTTTTTTGGATGGGAAATCATCAAATGACTTCTCCCGCTCTGGACGGAGCAGGAGGGTATGTCAGACTTTTACTGACTAAAACCCACCCGTGTTCCTTCAGTTGCCTGTGCCCAGGGGCCATGGTAACTCTTTCGAACATCCCGCAACCCCAGGTGGCATTGGCCCTAGCGGACCCTGTCAATAGTACTGATATCTCTTTGAGGCGCGCGCCGATCGCTTCCACGAGGACACGGCGGTGCTCCGCCCAAGCCGGGCAGACCTCCACCGTATGCTCCACCGTATCCTCCGGGCGATCCACACAATGGTGACACCCGGGCGTTTCCTCCCGCCTTATCTGGAACAGGTACCACCCGAACCACCCGTGTCCGGTGAGGACCTGCGTCAGGCGGAAGGTGAGGACGCCGAGGCGCCTCTCCAGCCACTCCTCAAAGAGGGGACTTATCGCCGCAATTGTGGCGTGCCCAAAATACCGACACGCCCTGGAATTTACTTTACGTAATCTTCATAAAAGAAGTAAGTAGCTAGATTTAATTTTCTGCAAGGTAATATAAAGATAATGACATAATTACTCTTTCAATTATACACACAGTAACTTAATTTGTATCAAATATCAACTCTAAAAAAACAAACAGAAAAAGCCACATATATTATGCATTAAACAAGTTTACGTCTACTTGTAAGTGCATAGATCACACTACAAATAAGTCGGAAGCTTCATTATGTAGCCATTACAATAAATACCAATCTCCGTCGAATGTGTTCATCACAGTTTTCTTGAGAAAAATGATTAAGAACGGATGCGTCCACAATTACACACAGGAAGTCGAATAGTTTTCCAACAAATATGTGATGCCAATTTACTTGAAACAGCTCGCAACTTCTCGTGGAACCACTAGCATAATTGGTTATTGAACACAACCAACTAATGGTGTTGTTATAAAAAACTTGACACAATTTAACTTAAATAAAAGAACCTTTTAGGGCAGACATTCTAATGGAAACTGTAATGCGACATTATAAAAATCCAGTTTCACCACGTAGAGCAAAGAATCGAAAATGATCATTACGTGAACGGAACTATTCGAGTATGAATCGGAACACTCACGAAGCTATAGCTCGCCACGGAAACCGATGCCTTAAATCACGAACCACTCACGCGTAAAGTGAGTGGAAAAAAAAACTTTATATCAATTTTCGTTTTTATTGATTTGCTTTAATACAATTTACCGAAATCACAGAGGACTTTTACCTCCATTCGCGCGAGAGCCGGAATTAACGTTGATCGTTTTCAGTTACGACGCTTTGCGGGCTTTTTAAAATGATTGGCAGCGCATGCGCTCCCGTGTTCGTTAATTTTCAACTATTTTTGTTAAAACGATTGGGTAATTAATGGCTTTTAAGTTTTATGTGTTCAATATTTTTCACACTGGGTGCGAGGGGAGATCATAAAGTTTATTAATGGCTTATTATCCCGCGAGGATTCTCAGTTAACAGGATGTAACGGGTTACGGGAGATGTTGGGTGTAAAAACTATAGTTAAACGTGTTTTATTGTTGGGCTGATTTTTTTATGACAATGAAATTAAAGATAAACATAAAAAACCGGTCAAGTGAGTGTCGGACCATGCACAATGAAGGGTTCCGTAGTAGGGATGAAGACAGAAGAGACAAAATTATCCCTAGAACAAACTTAACATTGTAGTTGAAAAACACGTACTCCCATACATTCAGACTGCAAATAAAAGTTTGTACGCACAATATTGAGAGATTAACCGTGTTATTTTAAGACCATAGACTTCTTATAGGTTTTCCTGTAATCTAAAGGTATAGAACTATTTTCTGTATTTTTTTTTCAAAATTTTAGTCTCAGTAGTTTCGGAGATAAGAGCGGGTATGGTCAATTTTCGTCTATTTTCACTAAAACTAACTACAACTAACTTATAACGTATAACTTTAAAAATACATACATACATAAACTCACGCCTTCTTCCCATGGGGTAGGCAGAAACTACAGAACGCTACCTGCTACGATCCTTACATACTCCTTTTGCCTCACGCCGGTTGCGAGTACATCACCAATAAGATCACTATATGTCTTCCTAGGGCGTCCCTTCCCTGCGTTTCCACTTACATTTTCCGTGTGTCACCTTTTGTAAGTCGACTTTCATTCATCCTCTCAACATGACCGAACCATTTAAGCATACTCTTTTCAATTTTGGTCACCACATCTTCTTTTAAACCGCACCGTTGCCTTATCACATCATTCCTCAATCTATCATTTATAGTCACACCACACATACTTCGCAAGGAACGCATCTCCACAGCATTTATTCTACTTTCATGCTTCTTTTGGCACACCCTACATACACTTCCATACATAAGCGTAGGCACCAGCACACCATTGTGAACAGCCAGTCGGGCCTTTAAAACTATTTATTTTAAAATTATTCTATTCGAGACCCCCACACTAAGCAGTAAGTATTTAATATGTCACACGGTATAGTTTGCAAAACTTTTTTTTTTTATTTTCTTATTTGCCCCTAAAAGTGACCCCATATCCAAAATTAATTTATTTACGTGACACGTCCGTGTTTGGGTCACAGAAATTGATATGTGCACCAATTTTAAACTTGATCAGTCCATTAGATTCGGAGCAAGTTGGCTGTGACAGACAGACAGACACGCGAGTGATCCTATAAGGGTTTCGTTTTTTACTTTTGAGGTACGGAACCATAAGAAATCAAATATTTGTGTAAAGCCGGCTGATGGACAAGCTCTGCGAAAACTAACAATGCCCGAGATTTTATTTGCCTTCGATTAGACGAGGTACATAATTTAATCATGTACGGACTTAGGTACTACTTAAAACTAAATCACGTAAAGGAAACGAGCGAACGATAAAATTAAAGTTACTAACCATCTAGTTAAATTAGTAATGGTTGGATGTGATGAAAGTCTTCGGGATTTAATTTGTCTCGGAAGAGAAAGGAATAAAAACATTCCTATAAATGAAATCCTATAAAAAACCCCCAGCGTGGTTTGACCAGACTCAATTCCTCGAATGAACCCAAAGATTTACACTAGCCCCTGGAGCCTCATGTTTTTTCATGCGGCTACAGAGACCATTGCATATCAAGGAGTAGACTGGGGGGCGCGATAATGGTAAGAAAGACCGTGCCCATAGAATATGGAAGGATTATTAGAGCCGTACCGCATATGCGTCCTATAGTAGGCAAAGGAATTTTGTAGAGATGGGTGGTATTTAATGACGTTGCCAGCAGGCTGTTTCAGGTGCAGCTTCTTTCGTTGAAGCTTTCTCAACTCTTTTCTATGTCACTGCTATACTGTGTTGTTCCAAAGTCTTCGTCTGAGCCCTCGCTACTATCCATTTCAGGTTTATTGTAAATCTCGCTACCAGCCTTCTTAATCTTATCTCGTTCTTCAGCCAATGCCAATGAGCTGTGTCCGTCCAAAAATTGTTTTTCTTTTCGAAATAAGTCATGTCGTGTTTTAGGTTGTCAGGTAGGTTGGTAGGTTGTAGTTACACACGAAATGTGTAATTTTGAATTATTTTAATAGTGTTTATTACATACATACTACATACTCCTTTAAAGGCAGTGTACAAAAAGTTAAATTTAAATAAATGTAAATTAAAAGATAATAGAGTTGAATTATGATTATGAGACTGAAATAGCTGACGAATTGAGGTCAAGGTCTGCACATAAAATATAGGGGACCAAAAGTAATTAAGTCTAGTTAGTTAACTAAAACTGCTACTTTAATTTGCCTAGTGCATTTTGTCATTGTCTCTAATTTCAAGTGCACAAGTGCAAAAAACCCCTCACATTGACATAACGCACGCTAATGAGCCGCGCTAAAAAGCTTACAACACGATTCGCGACGACGAAGCGTCTAATATTTTTAGAGAAGCAACAGTTTACAGCCGATATAAGTTTAGCGCGTGCTCGTTCAGTGTGTTAGAGCACTTATAACGGCTCGCCGAGTGCGGGCAGGCACGCGCGCCTCCGCGAGCATCAATTACCGGGTCGTGAGCGCTCCTGCACTACAACCAATATAAATAAAAGCCGGCCAGCACACGCCACCGACCACAATTTCACAGTGGCGCAATTGTAAAATGCTAGATCGAAAAGGTCTCGGGTTCAAACTCCTTATCTTTACGTCAGATGTATTCCACATAGAAGTTTAATGTTCGCGGCTGACAGATACGCTCTCCGCGCCGCACGTGCCGGTTGATCTTTACACAAGGTCTGAGTAGACCTTAGTATAGTTTGGATTTAGATGTGTTTCGAGGAAATAACTGTTATGATCACGTAGAAATATTGATGATCCTTGATTTATAAGTGGATGAGTATATGAATGTCGGTCGTGACTGCTGGTGAGGCGAAGTGGCACGCGCCCCGCGTCACGCCGGCCGGCTGCGCTTGCGCCGTACAAACCGTCCAGCGAAGCGCGCTGCCGCTTCATTCTTCTATTTTTCGCGGCGCCTCCGTCCTATTTTCCCTTTCCTAACAATGGCCTCGGTCACGCACAGCGTTGATAAAAGCCGGATTGATTCGCTTTCGCTTCCCGCCGACGATGTCGCAGCCGGTGACGACATGCACGGCCCTTGCGGTAAACCCAGACGCTGTGAAATCAGCCTAATTCTTTGTTTTGGAACGGACTGCTAATTTTACTAACCTTAAAACACAAAGTCTCATGTAAATCTCAATCTCCTAAATAGGATTTATCTAATATAGATCTCAAGAAAATACCATGTCCAGACAAACGTTTACCATTTTGATGTGGACAGATTTATACAACAGTTTGTGCTAAAGCGAGTGCCATTAATTAAGACTGTTGACGGAATCAAGTTCGCTTGTTATGACCTAACCCACTTGTGTCAAGGTATAATTACTCTTTGTTAATGTTGATTCCAACTGCCAGCATAAAACAGAAAGTTAAAATAAACACCTTAAAATCATATCTCAGCGAAATCACATTTATTACGATATTTAATAGGCTCAAATAAAACCTTTTTTATTTCATAATCAAAAGGAAACTTTAAACAGTGTTGCCAAATTGTCGGTCGATTCGCGAAAAAGAAACTTTAATTTTATTATTGCAATTTGTCGGATATATACGTCAATAGTGTCATTAGTTCTTATCGAGGTGATTAAGAAACGTCAAACAGTCTTAAATGTCGGCTTTTTGGCAATAATTAAGGTCGATAAAAGGAAAGAGGCTATATTTTAACGTCGTGTGAAATGGAGCTGAAGCATCTTCGTGTGCAGTCCTTCTCATAATTATAATGGTACTGAGTGTAATTGAAAACACGCAGGATCATTTTAAACAACAGTGGGCCATAAAACGCAAAAGCTAATGGCTATAGCTTTAAGAAAAATAAAAGGTGAGAGAAGTCCCGAAAGTTTTGAAAACCAAATTACCACTACGCACTACCAAGCCTGAGGTAATCATGACGAAATCTTTTAACCAGAATAGAGAAACAAAAACATATTCATAGAGAAATAGCTATTTTCATAACCCAACATCGTACCTACTTATATTAAATTCAACATATTTATTCACCATCGATCCTAAACATCGGTATTCCGCATTCCATGATGTAACTGAGACGGTGACCATTTGTCAAGACATACTGCGGACTTCAATTGCGACTTAAACTTCACCTTTAAAGGACAATACACAAAAGCTTAATCAATAATAGAACCCATCTATCTAACCTTCGATGTTATTAGTGGTTTTTAGTGTTACCATGAGTTTAGGATAGGCGGGACATGTGTGAACCGTTTTATAAACCTTCAACAGTCATGTTACAGACACTATTAAATTTCTACTGTTACTGGCCTCTAGAGGGTTGTTTGACATTTGTTCTTTTGAGACAATGACGCAACACTGTCCACTATCTGGCCTTTCAACATAATTTTGAAGAGGTCAAATACAGAACGATCTAGTTTTTTTATGATCTGAAAAATTAGTTTACTTGGTAAAATAGGATAGGAATCGTTACCGGCTCAAGTTAATTAAAACAATTTTACCAGACCTGTAATCATTAGATTACCAAGCGTTACCTGGTTGCTCACCTAGGCTTCCAAGTCCTTATGCCTTTTTTTTAGGACAAACCACAGAATTTTCGATTCTCAAAAACAAAACAATCTTATGCTATCTTTGTCCAGTACAAAATAAAATCGTCTTATCGACATCCCTATCCTCGATTATCGAATTTAATGGTCACCGCTCACAGCGTCGCAACCGGCGAACAATCGATCAGCGCGAGTGCGTTGCGTTATCTCGCTCGCCATTCGGAACAAACAAATTCAATTAGGATTAAGAAATTAAACCACGGCTCAAAGAAACCGCCGACCGCTTCCGATGATACCCGAAACAGTTCGTTGACATTCCATATCGGAATCCACAAATACAAACTACTTGTCTTTTAATCGATCTAATCAATTATCCAACTGGTCTTTGTCCAAAACCGTCTTTGAAAGTTGTCTTACATTTATTTTTATCATAATATTCTCTATATTATGTGTCTGTGTGAATGAAAAAAACCCGTCTTGCTATCTCCGGACCGATCTCTCTACAGTTTACGATACATGTACATTCATCCTCGAGTCTAACTACCCTCTGCAAGTCATCAGAGAGCTAAAAAAACGTATTTTCAGAATGTAACGGACGAAATTTAGACATGCGTAATATACTGTTTTTTATTATGTGAAAACGCGCGGCCAATTGACGCTGACTGCTTCTGTGTTGCGTTTATTTCGCCACAATGTTCTCAAACCATAAAAAACGCTCACGCAAATAAACGCTTTCTTGCAATTGCGGTAAGAGTCATCGTTGGTTGAGTAAATTGCCTTTTTTTGATGCTACTGTTGGACCGTAATGTCTCAAAAACTCGAGTACGTGAGAAAGGTTGCTCTACTTGCAGCACCTTTGACACAATATTCGATGTGTTGAACTCTTGTTGTAATTAAAGCTACAATTCACGTAACACGGGACATCGTAAGCAGCCTGTATGTCGTCTGCGATGTGACCATAGCACATTCACACCATTAAAACTGTATAATTTTACGTAGACATCGTTGACAGACGACGACGCTGAACGTTTATTGCCGTGACTCATCTTTATTTCGCTCTAAAATGAGTGAGTATAAAGTTGTAAGCGTTATTTAGCTGTTCCTCATCCATGTAACAAATTTATTTGAGCTCGTTAAAATGCAAGTTTAATAAAAAAAGTCCAACCAGTTTATAACTTGCTATTTTTGTTTTGTATTTTCTAATTTTGACTGTATAACCAAATGTTTTGCATTGAGTAAATACCTAGTAGAATAAATTAAAGCAATTAAAAGAGAATATATAATCTCTAATGAAATCGTTTAGTGGTCCTATAAATATTAATTTCATATTTATAGCATGCGCCCCGCTTATACGAAGGTGTTATTTACGAGACGTCATCTATAAGGGGTAGTCGTACTACAAACTACTTTTCCTTCGATCGAGTTTTCTCGCGGGGACCGGTCACATCACTTAGAGGAAACTGTCGTTTTCAATCGCAGAGCCGGAGCGATGATTCCCCTTATCAAATTACAGGTCTTGTCGGATAGTGAAAATTTTCCCACATTTTCTCGGTGTACATCGACGTACAGATGATATAAATCAGGGTGAAATTGTTGGTTGCGCCCGCGCTGCCGCCGCTCGAGGCTGCTAATGGGTGGTTATTTGTAAGTTTTCACTGGACGCCCGTTACGCGCCATCGAGCTCTTGCCTCCAACTCGACCGCTGTGACGCACGCCACCATTTTTACCCATAATCATAACACTTTCGTTTCATACTCAAAAAAAATGTAAATCACGGCGAAAGAGAGATCTCCAGTTTAGACCAAGAAAATGATTGCGAGAAAAGTAAAAGTCTGGTGCGACAGTTAAGTAGGAGTTGATAAATTAAAAATGAAAAATGATTGCAATAAAGAGTTCCCTATAAAACAAAATGCCATAATAGACTGACACAAATGTCTTAAAATAACATTTTTAATTGCGTGTTGTACAATAATGTGTGACTATTCTCACTGGCTGGCGTCGTGAACGGCTGTATCAATTAATTAATGTTAGATAATGATCAGTATGCGGTATTCGGTAACAGTTCCCTGCTGCGTCCTGTCGTGAGCTTGTCTCCTTAACTATTGACTATCGAAAATCGATTAAATGATCGCAATCTTTCATAATCGTTTCATTGTCCCTAATCTGTACAAAAAGTTAGCAGGTTGAGCAATTCGCATTGTATAGCTTATTTAGAGATATGGGAAGTTCAATCGTGGTTTTATTTCGAAACCGGTGAAAAAACTGAAACATTGATTTTAAAGAAAATTACTTTAGCAACACGTTTTGCTTTGCTTTATAATGCCTTTACTTTTACATAGTTATTTGGATTTTCAGTATTTTTCATTTATGTACGTTAATAACCTATGTTTTCTAGTGCTTAGAAATTAGAAACCACCCTTTACGCGAAATATGACGAAAAGATAAAATCTTAGAATACTTTTTGCTCTACATTTGTTTTTACCCCAAAATGATAGAAATAATTATGTGTAAGTAAGATGGCAATAACATTTATTTAAGCTTTTACTGAAATTTTCACACTCCTGAAAATACATCGTTCATTCAAAATATATGCCCCGTTCAATAGGCTTTATTAGATTTCCCGATGTAATGACAGCGCTATGGAACGGGACTGGTGAGGCCATTACGCGCAGACACGACCGCCGCCGGCCACGGGCGCCGATCAACTGAGGAAGTGACGCCGCGCCTAGCTGCGCACGCGCAAATCACGCGCAGGGGTGCAGCTTCCGACAAACGGTGTTTTTTTAATTAGTCCTTTTAAAGGCTATGAAAAGATTATTTTGGTTCGAAATTTATTATGTAATGGACAACTATGTAGTTGATAGACAGATTTAGAGCACTCGTATGCTAAAAAAGGAAAGAAAAAACTTAGAAATTATTGATTACGTATTACATTTTGCGTCTTAAAAATACCAATGCGTAGCTTGATATGTAACGGAGTTTCTTAAGAGCAATATACGTATCAGTATGTGTATGCAAAAAGCTGAGCTAGGTGGAAATGAGCATGTCGTTTGCCATATAGTAAATAAATATCCATATATGTTTCTAATTATAATACCTACAAAAATAACGTTTATCCACAGTATCAACCTTAGACCAAAACTTTGTCTACGCAGAGCCGTAAGGCACAAACTTGGATTTAGTATTTGAACAAAGCAACACCGCAACACGCCTCGGGCCTTCGAATGTCATTCCAAGATTCAACATTAGTTTCGCGTCTCGACAACCCTGAAATATTCGTAAACTTTGACCACGGATATTAATACCAAACACGGTTAGAAGAAGTTATAAACATCAGACCATATCAGTTCCACTATGTTTTCTAGTAAAACGTGTTTAAAATAAAAATTAAATGTAAACTAACTAACTGTTATGGTCAATTCCGAGCTTTATATGTGCAAAATTTTACGCCAATTTGCAAGATCGGACTCCCAGCTGTTAGCAATTTAATTTATAGAATAAACCGTGAACGATTTTGATTGACTTAAGTAATCAATATTAGTTAAGAAGAGCAATAAGAGAATTACGATAGCACCTAAAAAAAATATAAGGTTTTTTACTAATTACGTTGTATTTTCCTTAAGGAAAAGTAAAGCTCTACGAAACCCACATTTTCTTAATGACGAAATTCAATCCCGGGTATTTATCAATCAAGATCCCTGATATACCTGAAAATAAGATTCTCAGAAAACTGTGCTCACGCTGGTGGGGCTAATTGTATTCGACACACATTCAGTTACGTAATAAAAGGTATAATATCACCTCAAAGTGCTAAATCCCCGCTCAGACACCCGCTAAAACATTGAATGACAACAAACTATCTAAAACATTCCGTCTTATCTCAGCATGTTTATAGCTTACCCATTTACAAATATTTGAATATATATTTTGCAACACTATGGCAGTGTTCACCATGACTATGCCACTCTATAAACTAAGACATACCGAATACCGATACCAAATTGCTTCCAAATAGTTTCTGATCGAGATCTACGATACTATCGGGGTTTAAAGACAATCTCGACTTGAAATCGGGTATTCAATTATGTCAGCAAACACTTGTTTGGATATATTTTGTACTGGCGGCGCCTTTTTAGTCGAAGCCGATTCTGGAAACCATTCTTGGAACTATAGAAACATATTTTCAAAATTCTGAATAAATAGCAATAACAGTTTCCATTTCAGTATTCAAACCTAGGAATAGTTCTTCCAAAGGGAATTATTATTTCATGTATTTTCAAAAGGATATAATTGAATGTTTAATAACTTCTATCAATGCAAACATCTGGTCAAGTAGTTTGAATAGAATTTAATAAGCTGTCAGTTTTATAACCTACCTTACAAAATACAAAGTAAAACCTATACAGCACAGGTTAAGTATGTTACAATTAAGTACAAGACATTTTGATAGCTTAAGTTTAATGGCTCCATCACAAATAATGGGCAATGATGGACCAATTCCCATTGATGAATTCCTGACTCATCTGATGGGCACCTCATTGAATAGGACGATGGACATTGAGATGTAGACAGTCTTAGCTAGTTGACAGGAGCAATAAAATTATGGCAAGAAGTCGTAACTTGGTATAGATCTGCCATGTGTAAGGTTGTAGAGCTCTCTCATATCGGCTGGCAAACGTCCACGGTAGAACTTGGACGTTCTGATAAACCCTAGAAATGAAGAAGCGAAAGGTAATGGGATAAACATTATAACCAAACACTAGGATAAGAGTATTGATGATATCAGTACTTACATTGTTACTAGCGCAAACATGCTGCTACCCATTCTCATGGAGTCATGCATTACCTTCACCATTTAAGACACCCACTGTATAAAAGAAAATGTTTCATCTTTTGCCAAAACGTGAGAATAAAATTCCTTAACACTTAAACATGAAACAATTTTCGTTTCTCATGAATGAATGATTGTCGATCAGTCATATTTATCAAGATTAGCGCGTGCGCATCAATCGCAATGACTATTAAATGGAGTCATGCAGCTTGAATGGTTGCAGTATTGAATGTGGCCGACACTAAATACCTGCACTTCGTTGCATCATCCGCGTTTTATTGGGTGGATCGGTTATTTATTACCCACAGTTCCGTTGTGGGTATACTTGATAATTTTACAATTCAGACGTACAAGCAATGCTTATGCAAGCTCATTCATCTTCCCATCTCCAACAGCCACCAACTTCCATCATTCAACAGTCTCCATCTTCAATATAACAGATAATTTGTCAATTTAGTAACTCTATAGACATATCTGGTACATTTTTGGGAGTGTCCGCAAAGACTTCTTTTACTTTCTGTGTTCTCAGCATCTCTATGGAAAACCTAACAATTTTGAACAAAAATTGATACCCTCACGTCTATTTTAGACTCCTTGAAAACTAGCACTTAGGTACACATTGTGGAATGAAATCTAAAAGATAAAATCTGCTAATTTCTCATATCTATTTTATAGAATCGAAGTATTTGCACAAACATGATACATCACTTTTTTTTTTTTTGTGGATGGGAAATCATCAGATGACTTCTCCCGCTCTAGGCGGAGCGGGAGGGCGTGTCAGACTTTTACTGACTAAAACCCACCCGTGTTCCTTCTGTTGCCTGTGCCGGGGCCACGGTAACTCTTTCGAACATCCCGCAACCCCGGCTGGCATCGGTCCTAGCGGACCCCTTCAATGCTGCTGACATCTCTTTGAGGCGCGCGTGGAACACAACGCGCCGTCGACTCGGGCCTGGTCCTTACCGGACGGCGAGCTATCCATTGCTCGCCGTCCGCAAGCCCGCATGATACATCACTTGAATCACAGTATCGGACAACCGTAGCTTATTCCATACTAAATTATTTGCAAAGTTAAGTCTACAAACTAAAAGCCTACATCTAGAATTTACTGATTCACTCTCAGATACGTCAAAAGCGACATTTTGATGCGTATAGTGAATAGAGCTTTGATTATTCAAGCATGATGTTTGTGATATTGGAAACTTTAGAAGTGCCAGCCTCACTCATGTCCTTAAAATAGATGACCTCATAAGATTAGGGTTTCTTCGGACTAAAGCCACAAAATGGCTTGTGTAGTGCGATATGTCCAGGGAGAAAGTTTTGATACTTGTTGGACAGTTTCGGTGTTATGTAGAAGTGATATTGGGTAATCTTAGATAGTATGGCAATTTGTGGCCGAACCCAATAACCTATTCTCAGTAAAAGATAGATCGCTATTGATGGTAGACAGTATAATTCTATCTGTCCTTATGTCAGGCCGGTAAGAATCCATAGTCTCTTGTAGATTATTGGGACGTTAAAACCATAGATAGATAGGTTTTTCTATCTCCAGTATACCAAAATTGGTGATAGATAGGTTATTGGGTTCGGCCGTAAACCAATAAGTTAAATTAATGCCCCGTTTAATTCATTCTCAATAATTATTGTGCGTTACATAAAACGTGTTTCATTTCAGTATTACATTACACAAAAATATAATGTAACCCCAATCGATATTCGCCGTGTCGCAAATTAGGATTATGTACATACAAATCAGTTTTCGTAACGTATCAAGCCGCTTACATCCGCCGTCTAGCTCCGTGGTGCATTAAACAGTGCGCGTGGGCAGATCCGTCCACATTTCTATGATGAATCGGTCGCCGGCGCCGCCATGTTACGAAAATTCGCCACAATTTGCATATAGATACGATCCTACGACGACGCTAGAAACTCCAATACTTCATAGCATTGTTACAAGCATTATTTATCTAACAACCACCACACTGGTCCAATGGCTCCACAATAAACATGGCAATTGACGCCTACTTATCGACGCCAGCGAATTACTACAATGTTGTAAACATAATTTACAATGCAAATAATATTAAAAATATGTGTGCTTACTGCATATTTGCTCAAACACTGAATAAGTTAAGACATCGTCAACATTTCAATGCAAATCTTGTACATGGTTCTTTACTCAATGTTTGTCTGCCAATGCGGGCACCGAAGCCTTTTAGGAATCTAAGGAACTCGTCCGTTTTGTATAGGCCAACTTGTATCTGCTATGATAATATTATAGCACTCATCGGCATGTGTGAAACTTCACATTACGGACCATATAAACACAAGGTATTACTTCCATACATATTAAATATCATTTCGTCTATGGACTTTTCTCGAACACGTTAATAGATTTATATTCCGCATTTCTTTTTTATTAGAATGATTTTTCTCGAGGAATATTTAGACCTCCACGAAAATTATCGGAAAAGTTGCACTACTTTTTTTTTGTACTTTCTGTTGCAACTACAAAACTATGATTAAAATACTACCATTAAACCCAGTGACCTCACGTTAAAACAAAGACTAGCCCAACAATACCTCGGTCAACTCTTTGCGAAACACTCGACATTAGAACGTCACATAACCAATGCGCGCGCGCATGATTGATGGCCGACACGTGGGCGGGGGACGCACGCTGAAAATGCGCGCCAAATTACACGCTATAGAATAGGGCTGTGACTTAGTAGTGTTTGATTTATCGATAATTTTTTATAGGTGAGATTAGAGATGGGTGATTCTGAGTGCGTAATTTTGTGATTATTGGCATGTTTATAGACATGTTTTAATATATATGTATTTTTTAGTTACCAGTGAAGTTGAAACCACATTAAAATTTCAGAACAATTGTTATATTTAGAAAACCCTAACCAACAATAGCATTATTTCAAATCTGAAGTTGGATATGGACAAAACAGTCGGTTGTGCTTATTAAACTATCATTACTTCAATGCTGTAAATCTAATCAACGGTTCTCGTTCAAGAATCCATTAAACTGTAATTTAATTTTGTCACTTAAGATAAACAAAATCGCATTTAAAATTAAGTTTTATTAACAGCTATTTAATATAAGCAGTCTAAACGAAAAGGACATTAAGGACTTAACAAGTACATAAAGTAGGTGAGTAATGATAAGTGTTAATTAATAGAAAGGAAGACTAAAACTTAATCCTTAGTTTAGTGTACGTTAAGCTGAGCGAGACTGTATCTGATGGAATATTAAACAGTAAACGAACTTACGTGTAATGTATACTGTTTCAAATTTAATAGCGCATCGCACGCGTTGCGCACGCGCCACTAATGACCCGCGCGATTCTGCTACCACTACCTATTTTACTACTATTCTAATAATTACAAAATCAATTCAAGATATTTTGAACTTTATTCGGAAGGCAACAGAGTTGAGAAATAGATAGTTTAAATGAATAATTACTGGAATCGGTGCTGCGAGTGAAGTTCTGATTGGATGTATTAAAATTAATTTAATAAATGCAATCATTTTGTACGAGCTATCTTAAGTTTAGACATGTTTCAAGACTTAAATTAAAGTGAAGTATTTAATGTTTCAATAAGATTATTAGGTACCTGTTTTTCTCAACTGCATACATAGGTTACTTTCACGATCGCGATATTTTAAGTTGCTGAAGAAAACCTTTTACAAATCTGGAAAAAATTCGGAGTTATCCCAAGAAAAAATATAGAACATTATAATTATTACGTACCTACCGTTATTAAAAACAATATTTCAATGTCAATTTTATTAATCAAATCATCATTTGCCTAGCCTCTTCCCAACTGTGTTGGGATCGGCTTCCAGTCTAACCGGATGCAGCTGAATACCAGCATATATATGCATATATTTTACATGGAGCGACTGCCTATCTGACCTCCACAACCCAGTTACTAGGTAATACGATACCCCTTGGTAAGACTGGTTGTCAGACTTTCCGGCTTCTGACGACCTGTAACGTCTGTCAAAGATCTACGAATGACAGCCGGGACCAACGGCTTAACGTGCTTTCCGAGGCACGGAGGGGTCTTGGTATGGAAAGATGGTCACTCATCTACAGACCAACCGCGGCAAGCGTAGCTTAACCTGATCGATCGACCCGTGCGGCTGTTATTACTTAGGCTTTATTAATCAAATGTTAGCATAAAAATATCTAATCACATTGTTACTAAGCATTGCAGAATCGACCGTCTCGTCTCTAATGACCTTTCGAGACGATCCATCTTCAATTCATTTTCATTCAAACCGTATTCATTCCATTCAGTTTAGACATTTCGTGCGTAAACGATGCAACCGACGAGTATTCAATACGATTTATTTAAGGTCGATTTTGATACATTAAACGGATATTTGTACACAATACGTATCTAACGAATTGTGTATAAATCGCTTAATAATATTAATCAGCATGTCATTTGATTTGTTAAGATTTATTGCTAGAACTGCTTGTACATTTTGTTCGTTGTTACAAGTGGCTTCGTTGCATAATATCGTACGTGTATCTATTTAAAAATTATTCACACTTCGTTAAGTTTTAAAGCAAATGTGAAATATTTAATGAGCCAATGATATATGATGTACACCTTAAAACTTGCAGAATATGACCTAACCCCGAAATATCTACCTGTATGTAATTAGATGTCCGTATAGAATAATCATTCTTTATAATAATAAATATCGATGTATATATCTAGACAGCTAATAAGGGGGAGGAGCTAAGGTAGCCCGCGATATTCAAATTTTCTTACGATTTTTGCAATTGGCAAAAATGTATGATTCGCGACCGTAACATATATGTATTTACAGAATTGTAATCATTAGAATCAGTAATACCACTCCTTAAGTTAGTATAATCCTGAAATGTCAAGATTTCATGAAATAGTCTTTCAGTAGGATTACTTGGTCTTAGAAAGTTGTATTGATGACTTTAATGAATATAATTTTGTAAATACATATTTGTTACGATCGTGAATCATATTTTAATCAACATACAACCTAATACTGACCTGCAAATTGCAAAAAACGGAAGAAAATTTTAATTTCGCGGGCTGCCCTGGCACTTTCGCCTTAATGCAAACTCACACAAAATAATAGTTATCTACAAATAGCTTCCCGACACCGTTATTATAATGAAAAATATAAAATAAATAATAACAACATAAATAACATCCGTGTTGTAAACCCGCGGCCCGAGGCGAAGTTCTCAATTATCCGGCTTCTTCAGTTATGTGCATTAGTGGAAGATATTTATGTTGAACATTTGTTGGGTCGTCTGTCCGGGGCTTAATAGCGCGTAGGCTTAATAAGAGCAATTGAATATCTTTTTTATTTGTTTTGTTACCAGTAATTATAAAGAAGAGATAAATATTAGTTTTGTTTGAGATATGAAAGATGGTCTTTTTCAGAGACGATAGATCGTTAGCTAATAATCAATGCATGATAATAAGTATCTTCTAATCATCTTTTATTGGGAACTAGCTGACCTGACAGACGCTGTCCTGTCTAAAAGTTCATACAAACTTTTTTACAAAAAAAAAATAACCGACTTCCAAAAAAAACACTACAAAGTGAAAAATAACTGTAATTTTGGAAGTCAGTGTCTTTGGTTTGTATCTTCGTTTTTTGCCACCGACTTCCGAAATTAAAGTTATTTTTTACTTAGTACTGTTTTTTTTTTGAAAATAGTTTTTATTTTTCACTTTTAAGTTGTAATATCTACCCGCCACACAAATTCATATACCACTACTTTCTAGATATGTAAATAACAGTGACAGGAAGTTACTATAAGATCATCAACATACACTAAGTGGAAAAAATACGTATTATTGACGCTAACTCAAAAACCACTCATCGAAACTTGACCATGGAACCACACCAAGCAAAAAAAAAATCGGTTCATAAATGACGAAGTTCCTGAAGTAATAAACATTAAAAATACAACCAAATTGAGAACCTCCTCCTTTTTTTGAAGTCGGTTAAAAAGGACTCTTCCACCATTTTTTTATTCATAAAAACATAATTCGGACTATTACGAACATTTAAAAAGAATAGCTAAATCGGCTCAACCATTCTCAAGTGATTCGCTTACCAACGAATATCATTTCATCTTTATTTGTATAGATTTATGGAGCTTCCAGTCTACATAGCTAAGTTATTCAAACAAATAGCACAAAGAGGCAGGAAAATACTCTTTTTTCCCTGTCAAGTTTATGAGGGGAAATAAACAAATCCCATCAGCTCATCACAACAAGGTAGATGTAACTATGACATAAGTGTATTGAACCGTATAGTATTTTTCTACTAGTGATGCGGACTTCACAAGTCGCATTTTCCTATGCGTGTTGAGAATATATGAAAAATTTACATAGGTATTATGGAGAAAATAGATAAAACTGAGTTTTTATACCAA
The DNA here is from genome assembly GCA_947568875.1 of Fissipunctia ypsillon. Taxonomy (NCBI): domain Eukaryota; kingdom Metazoa; phylum Arthropoda; class Insecta; order Lepidoptera; family Noctuidae; genus Fissipunctia; species Fissipunctia ypsillon. The sequence continues at coordinate 13,856,618 of OX387660.1, read as the reverse complement.
TTCTCTCATGAAATAATTTACCAAAACTTTGAATTATTACCAGAAAATTAAACTACAACAATACTCAAAGATTTAACTAAAGTAATTAGTTACCAGATTTATATCAACGGCAGTTGAATTCTAAGTCGATTCTAATTAGAAACCATTAAATTATAATCGTTAAATACATCGATTCGTGCATCGATATCATTTAATTCAACATCGGTAAAGCCGTAACGTATATTATTTTACGAGGTAAGTTAGATCTCATAGATCCTCATTCTTAGCTCATAAAGTATCATTGGCACCGGTTTGCGTCTGCGCATTGTAACTTGACACTTATTGAAATCACTGGACGCTTCGGTATCGATTTGAAATAGATTCGCGATGTCGATTTGATTGTTTTTGGATAGGTATCGAATCTCAGATGAGCAATATTGTACGCATCAAATATTTTAGTAAGACGATCTATTGTGTTGGTTGTTTTTGGTTCAACTTTGTGTTCGCCGTTCAATTTAAATTTGTAATCTTCACAACAATCGGTCATCACATTTTGGACAGAGCTATCAATTATCTAGAGTCTTTCAGCCATCAATCTTGCTCCAGAAATTTTAGTGACAATAAATTTTCCGACATTTTTTATTGTGGCTGCAAAAATGGTATTTCTATTTTACTTATTTATGTGCACCTGCATTATACACATTTTTTCAACACACATTATCAAAAGAACAGTAGGTACAAATACACTTTTCAAACTCCAGTCTTACGTAAAATTTTCCCTGCATCTAAAACCCTCCACGGTAAATTCCTAGCAGCATAAAAATCCCCGCTGATGACATAAAGATGGGCTAATTTCGAAATAAAAATCATTAAGGAAGTTTCAAGGAAACTGAGCGTAAAGTGGATTGTAGAATTACCTACGGTGACTCAGATCTGACTCATATTTTCTTTGCATATCCCTATCCTTGACATTTCAAAAGCATCTTTTTAGGGCAGCCATCGTAATGTGCACTTACCTCCCACAAAAGCGATGGTAAAAACTGTAATGGTCGAAGCAATACTCATATAATAATATTCTCTGAATGAAATGAGTGTATAAAAACGAAATCATTACGCATCTAGACGGTTTTGCACATGGGTGTAAGCACAGGATTCGATTGCTTCTCACCGTCATTTCCGCATTGCTAAGGATTTTTAATCATTGGGTCTTGGAATTGGATGAACTCTCCTGTGATTGTCAATTCTGTCTAACCATCTATCTAGTGTATACATCTATTTTTTCTTCGTGTGAGTATCTTGCAGTTGAACCCAATAACCTATCTATCACCGGTTTTGGCATACTGGAGATAAAAAAAACCTATCTATCTATGGTTTTAACGTCCCAATAATCTATAAGAGATTATGGAATCTTACCGGCCTGACATAAGGACAGATAGAAGTATGCTGTCTACCATCAATAGCGATCTGTCTTTTACTGAAAATAGGTTATTGGGTTCGGCGGTTAGTGGACACCCTTAGACTTAAATAATGTTTTTCCGTCATATTTTGTGGGATGCATTGTCTTGACCCATTTTCATGGAAACAAAATCATCTTCAGAAGTTGACCTACCGAAACCTTGCTATAATAGGTAATCATTGACAATTCAAGAAAGGAAGCCTTTATTTCCAGCGTTCCCTGACGAACGGATGCCTCAGGGCTTTAGTGCTAATATGCTGCCATAATCAAAGGATTCTTAATACTTACCTCCTACTTAATACACCTCAATCGATCTTTTATTTCACATGCTTAATTTTCATCCGAAATGTGCATAAGTAATTGTGGTAGCGACAGCATTATGGTTAATATTCGTCGGCGTTGGCCATGCGTAGGCGCCGATACAGTGCCTCGATGATGAACAACAGCTCAATTTGTTTCGTTTACACATAGGGTTGCCACGTTGTGGAAACTTTTCCAAGTTTATCAGTTGATTTTACTACAATATTAAAATGTGTTACATGTTAACAAAGTTTATAGTCTAATCAAAAATATTAGTGTGGAGAAAATTCGTTATGAAACACAGTACCTCTGTGTGATAAAATTAGCAATGAAGGCTGCTTCATACATCTGACAAGAGCTGATTATCATACTTCTAACGAACCCGAACATAGAAAGTAGATACTTAAATAATTTTAACAATATATGAAGAGGTGATTATGTTCACAGTTATATTATAGTCTGACATAAATAAAATTCATTATTTTCTTTGTTATTTTATGTTGTGTAAACTTAACAGTTTACTTTCTAATCTAAGTGGCAGTACTACCTACTTACATTACTTAAATGAAAAGATCTAAGTAAAATAAGAGGTTATCATTGAAATCGATACCCTGTCATATTAAATGACAAACTTACTTGGAAGCTACACATCGACCATGTCAAAACAAAATTAATGTCACTATTGGGAGCGTTACGAAAAATTACAAACTGTATTCCGAAAAAAGTACGACTATATGTAACTCTCTAGTAAAATCAAACCTTGAATATCTAATTGAAATATGGGGATCAGCCCCTAAGTCTAATCTAAACTCACTACAAAGATTACAGAACAAAATTATCAAAGTATTATTTCATTATAACTATCTATACCCAACGAAACTAAAATGACAATTCACAGTAGAACTAAACTTAAATGACAGTTCACAGTAGTTTCCAGGACTCTAAATAAAGATAAGTAGGTACTAATTATTGAAAAAAAAAACTATCTTTATATCAATCTATATTTAAATCCATGTATTCATCAGCTCCCCGAGTCAGCCCTGCGCAAGCGCATCATGTATTCTTAAGACGAGCCGAATTTCTCCGAAGCTTTTTACGAACGTCGATATTTCAACTAGACAGAATTTTTCTTCCCCAATCGTTGATTTATGGAGGCATTCAATGCGATGTCTTCATTGAGTAGCTTCAGGCAGGTCGTGAGTGGGAGTATCTCTGATGACCCGAAAATACATTCAGGGTTGGCGATGAAGAAATAAATCAAATTTATTGTGCGTTGTCCGTAATACGGTCCTTTGTGCGATCTTCGTACGTAAATCATGGCGATCAACACACCTTGCGGACAATGGGACAGGAGTTTTTTTTTAAATAAAAATGTTCTCGTATATATAAATAATTTTTATTGTTTATATTTGGTTAAAGAGCCAAAAACAAATTACTCGTGCTGACCTAGAATTTCATGTGAAACGGCAGAAGATTAAAAAAAATCCATTGACGCAAATTTAAAATAACCGGAAGACCAATTCCCGTAATTCAAAACGTTCGAAATCTAGTAACAATCTCATCTCAGCGACAATCAATGTCAAAATATTGTCAAAATGTAGGGAAATTAGAAGAATTTTTGACAGATGAACGCGAACGTTACTAAAAACACGGCAATTGCCCCTCTGAAATTGCTGAAGAAAAAGAGATAATTTTGAATAAGTTTTTTGGAATAATTGAACGACCATTTGTATAAAACATAAGACAGCTATCAGATACCGTTGTGCTAACTAATACTCTTCAACAAACAAACACAAAACCCATTCAACCTAACTGCTGCCAATTAATTATATATACCAGCATAAATAAATTTAGTGAAGCCTAAGCTCACTTTATGGCATCATAGAAAGACTAAGTAGAATTCGCTTCATTAGCACGCAAGATCGTTTATTTAGCCACACTTGATTGTAAACACTGAACGGACTAGAGTCAAAGACTATCGAATTTCAACTAATGCAACTAGGAAAGAGAAATGTTAACTTAAGTTGTATTTATTGCTTATTGATTGTGTGGTGTGTGTCTGAATTAAGTTAACGATGCATAATATACGATGTGGATCTGGACGTACGACATTAAATTAAAACGAGCACGGGTTGGTTAATGTCACATGTCTTCGAATTTTTGGTTCTAGGACATGCCGGTTTCCTCACGATGTTTTTCTTCACCGTTTTTGAGATCTGTGGTGATGAAATTATTTATACAAAGTAAAGCGCCTGCCTGGGTTAGAACCATGACTCGTAAGTCGGGGCCGTTACCACTGGGCCACCACTGCCCTGTCAAAGATTAAAGAAGTTTGTTAAAATAATTTGGAACAGCCTATTTTTAACGAATCTTAAAAAGGTTTGCTAACTACGTATGTACTTTCTTTAACCTTACATAGGGCAGAAGCGTAATTATTTTTAATTGATAAAATCTACCTTAAAGTTAGACTAGTCAACTGCAAATATCGTTTCTGCCCTATAAAGGGTTAAAACAGCATAGCATAAACCACTAACGAGCATATAACACAGGCCTCCGTACTTTTTTAACTACATACATTTTTTAATATTAATGTTGTGAATGTCATTTTTATTTTAATTAATTTAGCTATTAATTAAATTACTTCCAACATTGTCGACTTATGCCTTTATTTCCGTTTTCCTAACACACAATGTCCCCAAACATTACCATACCGACTCCACAGGCACCAAGTAACCCACAACGTAATCATTTCGAACAATAGTTTGTAACAAGGAAGTGTTCTCTAAGCACCAAGTTATCGATAGTACCTAAGTGCAGTGGACAGAGGGCAGTGTCGCATGCACCGTTGTATGCCCGGTGCCCCCCTTGCATACTTTCACCACTCGCTTCCCGATACATCGATAACAAGCGTTTGGACTGCACTAGTGCACGAGTAACTGGCGAAGAGCTTTCGATTCCGATGATAATGGACTGGATTAGGAAGTGTATCTGTTACGTAATGATAGGTATTAAATCTTAGATGTGATTGAGTTTTCTTTGGATCTTAATAGGAATGGTTTTGGACGTTTACTCCGGTTTTATAACTGAAGTAAAGCTTTGTATGGCCGCAGTCTTATTTACTTTTAAAATGGGAATTATTGTTTCCACCTACCAATAAAACTTTAAAACGTTAATAAAAAAGCTAATAATAAAATAGAAAAGCTAATAATAAAAATAGAAAAGCTAAATAGAAAATCTAAAACGTTAATAAAAAAGCTAATAATAAAAAAGATATTGCTACCTGAAATAAAACGTACACTAAATTCAAACACGCAATTCTATCTACTCGCTCAACTAACTAGTTCGATGTAAACGGATCATCAAAGCATTTTCCGTCTGCGCAAGCGCTTGTTTCACATTACTTATACAGAGCAGCACTCGTAGGAAGCAACACAACAAACGCCTATAGGCTGTCTTTATTTTACCTGTTTTATTGTAGGTGTACTTAGTTGTGGGCTACATACTCGGGACGTTAACGATGGTTATTAGAGCAGTGTTTTGTTTTGACCCTCATCTATTAGTGTTGGAAACTGCTACTCTGCTTACCGTAGTGTTTCTGTTATATATTGACTTGCTGGTACTGTTAGCAAGACTAGAACTCGACCTTTCCATTGATGAGATGCTACAATGATGATTATCATTAGCTCTGACAAAAATATTCTCTAAAATTTAAATTAAGTATGAGTATGGGCCAGTGGAACAAGACCTAACTGTAAATAATTTTCCAGGAGAAGTCTAAGTGATATTTGGTTTTTCTATCTGGAATTTCTCTATAGCAACCCGGAGTCTGATTTGTGCCCGGGTGATGGCAATCGGCTCGCCCCCTATTACATGGGATGGGACTTAAACATAACTGGCGCAATGCACCCACATTTCGCCAGTTACACTACTACCAAAACTATAGGTACACCTCTGCCCAACCCTTAGGGAAAACAAGGCATGATGTTATGTTAGGTTATGAAAAGTCCAAACACGACAGCTTATTTATTGATTTTTTTTTATATATTTAGTTTCGGACAACAATATAATCCATCTTGTTAGTGAAGAATACCTTATAACTGTTAGTAATACAAAACATACAGTCAACACCGGCAACGCATATCGAATTAAGTGTCTGAGGCAGGTTGCTCAGAGAACAATCAAGCGAGAGATCAGCTACTTAGTTGACCATCCTCTCCACAAAATGCCTCAGAACAGGGAGGACGGCGCAATACCTTTTCTTCTTCCATTCTGCCCTGTCAGCCATCACATAATCATACACTCCCTTTTATTTCATATCGTGCCTCACACAATCCATCCATCTTTTTTTTTGCCTTCCTCTCCTTCTATAACTAATAACTATTACCTACAATTTAATCATCCTAATTAATTCACACCAGGCACATTAGTAAGTCCAATAAATATTTTTTCAACGAGTGAATGTTTAAAAGCGTTGAGATGCAATCTGTCAGCTCCAACAGCCTCATCTTACGCAAGATGGCTGCCGTTTCAACATGTCACTAAAGTACCAAAATAATTCGTGTGTTGGTGTGTAAACAGTCCAATTTACGCGCATGCGGCGATTTTTTAAATCTTATAAACTCACTTTCCTTCGAACGGTCGGTTGTTGAAAGTTTACAATGTGATTAAAATGTTGTCGGCTTCTGCGGTGAGACGGTGACGCGGCAGTCACACACTGATATGCTCCTAGATGATATAGTATGAAGCAGATCATTTCAGGTTAATTTATTTAGTTACAATTATTGCAATATTGCCTGCCATTTTTTCTCTCTGCCCTAAGGTTGACTGGTAAAAAGTCTGCCTTTCTACATTTTTTTTTTACATGTGCTTAAAGTTTTAATAAATAAAATAAGACATGTATGTAAAGCACTGAACTCTCAGATTAAAAAGAAAATGCCAAAACTCTGTCGTGTTTGAATTACGTGAAAGATGTCTCCAAGATTCATAATAATGTTAGAGATGTGGAGCTACAATTTATTCAGTTAAATTATCTTTAACTGCGAAATAAATGGCGGCATTTAACAAACAGGCTGGTCAGAGGTGCAGCTGGAAAAGTTCAAGTCACCTTTATTATTGTCGGCTTTCATTAAAAGATGGCATTTTAACTGTACATACTAAGGTAATGCATTTAAAACAGAATATTTTAAAATACATCAATAATCCTTTGCTTCTGAAAGACGAGAGATGATGATGAGAGATGTTCTGACATGTTTGGTTGTTATTATTATAATAATCTAAACAATCAGGCTGTACTTTATAAGCATTAATTTCCAAACAAAAAAACTGAGGTGAATAAGGAACAAAGTGTGGGGCGAATAAGAAATATAAAATCTGGGGCGAACTTTGTGAGGCGAATGTGGAAGAATTACACTAGTCACTGAACCCAAAATGGCGATTGCCTGTCAGACGTGACCATGCATCTAGAAATGGGGGATACCTAAATTAATCAGAAGAACCAATCGAATCAATAACGAAACTTCACAGTTCATTCAACGATTTTCCTTAAACAAACAGATTTATTTAATTATAAGTTACTTTCTTATCTCACCATAACCTTTCTGGTGACACGCATTAACATTTTACTTTCTTTATTACCTTTTTATGAGCAACAAATGTGTTAACTTTTGTGCGAAAGATAAGAAAAACTGTTGCGACATGCGATCTTTTTCCTCCTCTTTTCGTGAGATGAGTAAGTGTCGGGAGGATGGACAGCATGAATCATCTGTGGATGGTGACGTCATATTAATTAACATGAAAGCGAATCGGTCGTAATCTGACAAATTAACCACAGACTTGTGTGACTAATGTGGTCCTTCTAGAGACAGTCATGTAGTCCTTTACACGCATCTCACCATCACGAAATTATTGATGTACGAGTAAGCATGCAAAGAGCACTTAGTTCTACATAATATCAACATCACGCCTGTATTCCCCGCAGGGTTAGGCAGAGGTATACCATAGTACACTCACATTTCATCAGTTATGTTAAGTCTCAATGATAATTGGGGGCGAGCCTAGTGCCATCAACCGGGCACAAATCCAGACTCCGGGCTGCCACTGGGAAATTCCAGAGGGAAAAACCCAATAACAATTTGCCCGACCTGGGAATCGAACCCAAGACCTCATGCTCAGTAGTAGCGCTTGCGACCACTACACCAACGAGGCAGTGTTACTTGGTGCTACCTAATTCTATCTTAATTGAATATGAGAACTTTAAAGAAAGAGTCACAGCCTTTTGTGTTTTTCGATAGCTACAACCTGGCAGTTTGTAAGTCTTGAGTGAATAAGTTACTTCTGCAAGTGTGCTCTACCTAAACTTCGACCGCATTATCAGACTGTACTTCGGAGAGTTTGTGCAGGAGCTCCACGACCTGATCCCACCATCGCTCTTTTACTACCGGACGACCAGACGTACTGCAGGGTACCATCCGCACTTGGTTGATATCCCGACCAGTCGTACTCAGCGCTTCTCCTCCACATTTATTATGCGCACAGCCAAAGTGTGGAACTCTCTGCTAGCTTCTGTATTTCCTTGCCTTCAAAGCAAGACTGAAGAGACATCTTCTGGGCACGCTCATTCCATCATAGACCTCATTCATCGCTTTCCATCAGGCGTGATCGAGGTCAAGAGCAGGCCCATTCAGCTGTTTGTTTTTTTTTAACTGTCACCAACCATCCGGTGACATACGAAGGCCTATCTGATTTAAAAACCACCTTCGCAGCCATACAAAATTCGAATCCACAAACCCCATAATTCGTTGAATCATGCATTAATACCAAAGTCCCACTAATCCTTATAAACTGGATCTGGCTATAAAAAATCTTGACATAATAATTATGAGAGATAACGTGAACAAAGCCCCCGCCTTGCCCCACATCGCAAGCGGGTTAATGACGCCGATCACTCAATGTTGAGATCTTCATACGATACACTGCCTTTATGTGAATAACTCATCTGCAGTGAATTAAGTGAATAAGTAATTAAGGTGCAGTTTCGTGTTATTTTATTTGGGTAATTTGGGGAATATACTGTTAAGGGGCAGCTTTAGCTGGGTTATTGATTAAGCTAAAAAAAAATATCTGGTCGTTAAAAATTAAATATATTATCTGATACACCTTTATTGCAAGATTTTAAAAGAAGATGAGTAATGATAAGTATCAAAGAACAGCTAATAATACTAACATCTTCCTCATTAAGCTCATATTTAGTTGAAAAGGAAACGCAACAAAAAACATACCTAATTATACCCATTACATCGGTCCAGGAATCATTTGTCTCATCGTAACTACTAACGAGCAGCTCTTCAAGCCATTCGTTGATGTCTAAACTATGAATGACCTCATACTGAACATTCCTCAGCCGCCAATCAGTAGTAAAATAACTCCAACCAATAGGATTGATGGCCACAAAAAAGCCGTTCCACTAAGAAATAAATATGATATTAATTAAAAGCTGAACTATATTTTTATAGAGCACATCTACTTATAACTTATTGGCAATTTATTTAACAACTTCAAATAGATTCACAAAATCGTAAATTACCAAATCAAGCTCGAAAACTGGAGCACTTTTATCAAATATTTATAATATGCCAATCATACGCATTTACGACTTATTCATTGATTTATTTATATTTATTGGTTTGGGTTTAGAAACTAGTCACTGTGTCCGGCGTGCTAGCCTTTAAACACAGTACTTTAGGTTCTCATTCTTTTGTCACTTTCAGCAGCTTTTAATGCGAGTTAGTATTCTGTGGTTCACGTTTTGATCAACACTTTTGAGCTTCAATTTGTGAGCGGTTGGTTCTATTACCTGAATATTAAAAGTGAATTGAATAGGTAATTTTTATTTACGAGTATCAAGACAATTGTTATTTATGAAAGCACAAGCCATGCGCCCGATGGCGAACTTAAAAATTACGACCTTAGATAGAAGCTTTCATATGACCCCTATTTAAACCCTCTAATATTTATTTACAGAATAATAATGAATTTTCAAAAATCTTTCCTTAGTGCTCGCCTTCGTTATAAAAGAAAGTCTTGCAAAAATGAGAGCGCAAAATTGCATATTTCTAGACCCACCGGTCGAGGCTGTACGTTGTCTGTCAGTGAATGAATTTAAGGCGAAAGCGCCAGGGTAGCCCGCGAAATACAAATTTTCTTCCGTTTTTTGCAATTTGCAGGTCAGTATTAGGTTGTATGTTGATTAAAATATGATTCGCGACCGTAACAAATATTACAGAATATTTACAGAATTGCAATCATTAAAGTCATCAATACAACTCTTTAAGACCAAGTAATCCTATTGAATGACTATTTCATGAAATCTTAACCTTTGAGGATTATACTAATTTAAGGAATTGATTCTAATGCTTATAATTCTGTAAATACATATTTGTTACGGTCTCGAATCATACTTTAATGAACATACACCCAGACTGCAAATTGCAGAAATCGTAAGAAAATTTGAATTTCGCGGGCTAACATAGCGCTTCCCCCTTAAGACTTTTACAAAGTAGATCAATTCCAATGAATTGATCTATTTTGTAAGTCCAGTAGCTTTAGCTAATAACTTAAACCAATATTATGGATCTTATCAAGTCATGTCGAACGAAAAATTGTACTGAGTCTCGTTTCAGAGTCCATAGTAGGACCACAAACACATAAAACTAAACTTTTTGTATTTTACGACTATTGACAATTTTGATCAAGTGACGTACTCAATCAAAGTACGGAAGGGCAATAAAATTAAATATACTCCAATACTTAATTTATAAGATATAAAAAATTCTAATATATCAATTAAATTGCGTCTTTAATAGCTTTAACTAAGTCCTTAGGTTAATAGCTTAATTTAAGATCGTTTTCATACGTAATTCATTTAGATTAAGGTAAAATAAGCAGTTGTTAAATTGATTTTTAAAAGGTCAGAACATAAAAAGCAAAAAAAGTGTTAAGGTTTTATTTTTCAGGGTTCGGCCTCTGCACTGTTTTGAAAACAATTGATTAAAGACTTAGTTTTTACTACGGTTAGGAGAAGTAAAAACTGTTCCAATTTTCGAGAACCGTTTGATACAATAGAGATTTTCATTTACAAATTGCTTTGCATTTTCATTTTCTTTTATCGTTTTCTTGCAGCGAGCACAGTAATATGTAGTTACAGGTAATCAATCAGAAATTGAATGTGTGTAATTTAATATTTTACTGACTCAAATTCTTGAACGAAACAGAAATTAATCATCACTCAATTGAACATTAATTAACAAATATTTATCTGTTATAATTTCTCTGATAAAAACAATCACGGACCTGCCACAAGCCGCCGAAATGTCTCGGTGTTAAATTTCACAATGTTTTAATTGCCGAAAGAGATTTCGGCTTTTTATCAAGCGATGCCGACAGCCGATTGCCGCCGATTTTAAATTGAATTATGTGCCGTTACAATACGAACTCTGACAAATATTACACACGCACGCATGGTAATATTAAACGCAGGAAAATTTAATTCGATTATTTTAAATAGGTAGGTAGTCGACACTCGAGATATTAAGGCTACATTCGTGGAACTGTAAAATATTATGCTTATGGCCGGTGGGATAAGCAAAGATGCACCTTATGCCTGAATGTATGAACAAGGAAGTTACTTATTCATATTATCTCAGTTTAGTTTCTTTGTTTTATCGTAGTCATTGCAATAGATTAATGCTTATTCAGTTTAAGGCGCTACCCCGACCAAACAACCTTGAACGATCGGTCCAACTCTGTTCCGTCGCTCTAACCCACTTTGTTCTGCTCCCTCCACTCGCCCATTTATCATAGAATTCACACAATTTTTGGAATTATTTAAATAAAAAATCAAATTTAAGTCTTTTGAAAAAATATTTCCAGCAAAACGTTCATTATTAAATTGTCTATCCAATAGTGTCAGTAGCAAATTTAAAAAAAAAATGTTTACTTCACGTGGAGACGCATGTTATCAATAATTATTTCTCATTTCTGTGGTTTCGTTGTAAGAAGATTAATTAAAAACGTACTACTTTTAAAAAACACAACACACATAAACTAACAAACACTATTATGTTGTGTATTTAAGTGTGACGTTATGTTACTTTTAAAAAAATGTACCAATGTGCAATCAAGATTATGTAGAATTTAATGTATTTATTATTAGTTGCTATTTCTTTTATTTAAATAATAAGTAAAAAACGGATAGCGCGGCATTTTGGTCAGGGAGGCGCCTTAAGTAAAGTTATTCAGCTCTACGAAGACAAACCTAAATAATACGAAATTTTATTATTTGCGATGAAAAATATCCACACAACTACAATTTACTACGAAAGCTCTTTGTAACCGATGTCAATTTTCTCCTTCCTTCCTTCGTAACTTCCTCCAAAGACTTGATAATTTATTCACCTTCCTGTCACAAACATACCATTTAATAAAGCCAAGTATTCTAATTATATGATAAGCACAGATAAAGAACTTAACACTTAATAGTATACGCAGTTAATCAAGTAACGCGTAATACACTTGGAATGTTCCAAATTAATTTTATTACAGTACTCTAAAACATGATGAGCTCAAATGTATCATATTTGTGATATTTTTATGACGCATCAATATTTTTACAATCAAAATAACTACTTTAGTAGGTTTATGAGCACTCTAATTTGATATCATTCATCAAACTAGATCATAAAGATAAAGATAAAGACGAGTTGATAATTGGTTATTATTTTGTTAGTAATGGTCAGTTCACAACGATATGTAACGCTGCGCTTAATTTTTAAGATAAAGACACAATATCGATCTTATTTACTACACGAAAAGGTACCATTTCAGAGCGAGCGTGAACGCGTGTCAAAGTATGCTGATATGCGCTGTGCTGCAAAGCGCGACATACCTTATTGTGTAGTAAATAAGTTCAATTTTGTATCACTATCTAAAAAAGTGCGCGTAATGTCGCGTCGCTTCGTGTCGGTGTGAATTCACCCTAAGAGTAGTACACACTTGAGGCACTTAAATTGCTAGTTTATGTTATGTATTGCAGTATTTTCTATGCTTCAAATTCTCGTTAAACCATAGCAGCTAACATCGAGGAATGACTCAATAATTTATAGGTTGACCATAAATTATCGGTAATTTGTACACTTACGTTGTCCGGTCAAATATGTGCATCCTGAATTGCTCACAACGGTGTTTTATGCTCCCAGCCTTAAATAGACACAGAAATCTTCATTCCTGAATACGACGACACTAATAAAAATAATTCCTTTCTCGCAAATCATAACTCAGTAAACACATAAGCGTCAAGTGGGCACCACGTCGCATTCATTAGGCCGTCCGGGCTACTCCGGGCGTACGCTCGGCCCGACTGTCCGGGCACTGAGCAGACGATGCTTACGCAAATGTGTACCACGGTTTATTGGCCACATGAAATATTATTAGTTTTCAATCGCGTCCGCTTGTCCGCCTGTCCGTTCGGTTGTCGCCGGATGCGTGTCTAACTATATTGATGGGACCAGTCCGCTGGCGATTATTGCGCTATGCCAATTTCACTTCGCGCATTCAACCTGATTTAATTGCACCGAATAAATCGCACCCTTTAAATCGAGAGCATTCCCTCCTTCAATCAGAGACCCGCGAAAAAAGCAAAGAAAGTGCAATAAAATTTATACACCCAATTAAATTAGAGTTAAAAACAACTTCGATAATGAGGCAATCAATAAGGTATGTTTTACAGTGGCGTGTTCCTTTGAAGCGTTTTTGGTTAACAATGATCGAATTTAGCTCAAATTAAAGTTTCGTTAAAATTCCGTGGGTACTTTTCACGTTTGCGACAAGAATTTAATGATAAACATAAATTTGACAGAAGCCTGTTTACTGTGAGCGCGTCGCCTTAACGAGACATCTGAATCAAAGACAATGGGTGGTAACTGCAGCTTAATTGATTTGTCCCAGCGCTGCTGGCCGGCCTGGCTGCGAGGTGCCCATGCGCACGTGCTACGAAATTATTGCTGTTACGTAAATCAATAAGTATTAAAAATAAACCGGTGAATTAAATTTTATTGAGTCTGATTACTCTCGCCGTAGCCTTCAATATATTTTTGTAATTTTATACGTGTTCTGTCATTCTTGAGAGTCGAGGCCCGAAACGAAAGCTGTTCTTTCAAAATGCAACTCTCGTTTTTCGCAATGCATATCAATCGCTCTAAAATGAGGCATAACCGTTTATTATATATTTTATGTAACGTTATTATCTGCGGCTGATTCAATGTTTGTATAACGAGATAGGTACCGTATAATTTAGCGTAACGATCTAACATTGGGAGTTCATAAAATTTAATATAAAATCAATAACCATAAAATGGAATAATATCTAATGATGATTTAATGGTTGCCGTGGCCATCATAAACCGATATGTTAAACACGGTGATCCACGGTGTATTAACGGGCGGTAAGTACGTGCGCCCGCGCACCGAACGCATCAATTACGTTGTTATCTAGACTCCACGTTTTGTCATCTAGTCCAGTGTGCCTACAAAGTAACGATTACTTGATGATTTTCCTCATAATTGCGAGACAAATTGCGAACAGGATAATTCTAATAAACATTATGAATTCCATTTGTAGCTAAAACTGGAATCTTGATATATATAGTTATTACGCATATTTTCATTTCCGTTACTATCATTCTAGTTGTTGCTTATTCACCTGCAATGAGGATGTTGATCGTGACTAAATTAGAACCTGTATAGCCATACAAAATAACCTGCATCCCTCAAATCAACCTGCCTACCCTTTTCCCAACTATGTCGGGGTCGGCTTCCAGTCTAACCGGATGCAGCTAAATACCAGTATTTTACATGGAGCGACTGCCTATCTGACCTCCACAACCCAGTTATTGGTTAACGCGATACCCCTTGGCAAGACTGGTTGTCAGACTTTTGGGCTTCTGACTACCAACGGCTTAACGTGCTTTCCGAGGCACGGAGAGGTCTCTGTATGTAAAGATGGTTACCCATCCACGGACCAATCCCGGTAAGCGTAGCTTAACCTGCCACGAGCCCCTCAATAACCTGCATCACTATCACAATATATTATCTTATAAGATCGTTTGTAATTGACACTGCATAATTCAAAATCAGCTCTAGTTTAGTGCTAGAATAAATGAAGTGTTAATATAATGCTAGTTATATAAGTGAAGTGAAAACGGCATGCGACGCTGATGTCCCTCTAACAAGAGCGAGTGTCCGAGCGGTATCTAAATTCCGCACGACCGACGTGCGCCCGCGCACCGGTGAAATCATTGCGGAGTTGCCAACTGTTTCACATTTTTTATTAAATTAGTAATTATAATATATAGAATATTATGAGAAATTTAAAGAAAATTATGTTGGTACAGAAGCCACGGCAGTTAAATACTACAAAATGAGAGCTTTCGACTACCTGAACAACAAAATTGAAAATAACGAATACCTACCTACCTACCTCTGCCTAAATTGTAATACAAGTAATTCGTGACTCATAGATAACTTAGATAAGTAGCTGTCACACTTATTAATAATATAACCTTTTTTGTTACAGGTAATTAACAACAAACTACAACCAGCTTTAAAACTGGAACGTTATAAATCAACGTTCAACAGTAATGGAGAAAAACGGATTGGTAACAACTTTATAAATGCTCTCAATGGTTGTTAACCCCTGTCCAGTTTCACCACAAGAACCAGTCCACAAGTTCTTGTTGCTGATGCATCGATCCTCGGTAACAGTAATTAACGATACTACCCCGTGAAATCGAATTATGTCGACAAATCGATTCGGAATCATCGGTCAAACGTGTGCCTGGTGCCTTATTACGTACTGGACACAATTTATCGTGTTTACTTATCGTTTTGACAATGGAAAGTATGAGTTATTAGATATTGCAAGATGGACATACAGCAGTCTTGTTACTTTATAAGGGGCTTCTAATAAAATGAAATCAAATAGAATAGTGAAAAGGCTAATCAAAACGATAAACGTTCTAAATGATCGATTGTTATCGGACAATAATCACAACGTGTTCCAATCACTTTATATTTCCTCTTGGGCGATGTGATGCAAAGTCGAAAAAAACGAAATCACGTCGCGACGTACGTGTGGTGGGTCTCGAGTTCATCATAATAAAAGAAGGGAAAGTTTCACTCCTTATTATTGAGAGTACACAGTTTTTTTGCACAAATTGGAGTACTGCGCCCACCCTCTGAAACACGATCGCGACCAGTTTAACCTGACCTGCCACGCCTTCTTTCAAGTTATTACTGAAAATGCACAAAGATGATGCACCGCTACAGGTCTTCATAACCTGGCCGCCAAGTAATGATCTTCTCGCGTGTGGTCTTCCGCGTAAGAATTTCGAATTCGATTTTACGAATACAATTACAGTACGGTCAATAACAGCAAATTTACATACTAATGATCTAATTTCAATCAGCAATCTCAATTAACTAAGCAAAAAATACGGCAAATGATGTGCCAATTAAAGTGGAATTCAAATTAGGTATGTTGATTATATAATTACGTCAAGATATCGATGTCGATGAAATGGTTGTTATTTTCTACAAAAAATCTCAGTGCGCAGTGCGACGGAATGTGCGTCTACATGTATTTATCAGAGTCGTCTAGGTCTATCGTAAAACACTACAAGTGTAGGAGATTGTGACTAAATAAAGAGCGGTTTCACGGTTAATGGCTACTGACATCTTCGGAACATCGGCTATACCTAATGTCAATACTAGTTTTATGACGGAGACACAATTTATCGATAGGCGATAAGATCAGTTCTAACATAAATTTCCCTTAATATATTCTGAAACTGTTGATTTCACTTATGTCTACAAGTTTCTACTTAGAATTAGCATGAAACATACAAAGTACAAATTCAAGGGCATAGCAAGATTAATATTAAAAACAACATTTACAGAAGCTGGCTAACTTATAAAAACCGTGTTAAATCAACATCAAATTAACACTAACGAAGCATTTCTAAAGGTTCGAGTGTAGTATCGATAGTTTATCGGTGCTAGTGGTGTCACATCACTCGGAATTAGTGCACGCTCGCCGGACGGACAAGATCAGTATGTAAAGCAGGTGCGAGGTTGTGCCGTGTAAGGCGTAATGGCTCGAAGGCTTTCCAGGAGACTTCCTCTGCTTAAGAGAAAGTCTTTCGACGCCTCTGTTCATTGGTGCTTTAATTCAACCGTTCTGGCACTGGTGATATAATTGTTTTTTTTTTTTAATAATAAGATTACGCAAGTTCAGCTTAATTTTGTACTTATGTGTAGCAAGATTCATTTGTTTGATTGTAAAAGTTCGTTTTTAATGACGATGAGACCAGTCGGCGATATTGTGAGTCAAAGAACGGAAACCAAAATTGCAGAATACTCAAATGTTCGATATATTTATATTAATTAGTAGAGTTTACAAAATTATTACAGAAGCTCGTAGTTAGGCGGAATGGGTACTAAATCTTATTCGTTGAATGATCTGTAGTCTACGACAACTTCCAACCTGATGATCTACAATTAATAACGAATAGAAAATCAAAAAGCTACCAGATTAAATAATGTGTTACAATAAATTTAATCGCCTACCGATGCCACTTTGTTTCCGTTACGCACGATGTGTTCGACATTAAACACAGTTGATTATTTTGTAACACATCTTATTGCTACTAGTTCATTCTCTGTAGAACAGGAAGACAGCCGGTTCTCTCTACGTTATTAATTAAACACATTATCGAAATTGGAGCTCATTGCGGTTGCTTTGATACTTTTGATACCCGTCGTATGTATTAAGTACTCTTTAGAAATTAAAGTTGAAATTAAAGGAAATGGCAATTAGATTGATACTGTGGCCACACGGGGTTTTGTCAATTAGGGTACCGAATGATGGACGGCTTCCTTAAACATTATTATCTATCTTATTAATTTAATTATTTTATTATGGCTTCACAGAAGCTCTTTTAAATTATCTACTTGCTTTCGTTTCAATTATTACAATTATTTGTGTAATCGAATAACTACGGCTCAATAAATTGAAGCATCCAATAGCAATAAATTATGAAGAAGCTATAAACATAGTTCCATTAAATATATTTTAATATTATCATCAAATATCGAGTGACGCAATAAATAACCTAAGCGCGGTAGGACATCGTAAACCTGAAAACCTAAAATCTATAAACACAAAATGCGAATAAGAAGCTGGTACTTGATAGGTGGTAGATAAAGTACCTACATGACGTCCACTGCCTTACAAACATGAATTTATTTGAGCTTCTACAGTTAGCAGCAAATCAATAGCGGCGGGTTGCGCTAGCGCATCGGAAGCGGCGCAACCCGCCCCCGCTCCATTGTGCGCGCCTACCGCCATCTATCGACCGCGCGAGATACTTTACGACCGTCCGCCGCGTAATGTTCAGTTAGGGACCCTTTATTACTGCGCTGATGATTTCTAATAGATACCAATTCAGTTAAGAATACCAATATTGAATTTCTCGCTGTCGCTGGTAAAAGTTGTTTTTCGTTTATGCCATTATTCGAACTATTGGTTCTGAGACTACACTGAAACGTTGAAAGCCAGTTGCACTGATTTTATCAAAGAAAATCAATAAAAACGTCTATAATGTGTGCAGAAAAAGTCAAAAAAGTCGCCAACCACTCGTTAAAAGAACTAAAGCGAACTTTACTCCAATTTGAGGCACATAATAAAACTTCCGAAAAATTAAGCAATACTCATTCAATTAAGTCTCAGTTGAACGTTGCACAATAAATCGAAGGCAATCTTAACAGGATTACAGAGAATTTCGAAAGCATCCGTCACAGACCCGAGCAAAGAGGCCGGTAACAAAAGTCCTCAAGTTTTATAATTAAACACGTTGCTATTTAAACGCCAAGGCGTACTCAATACTGTTTTTTATCCCTTAATGAAGCCCATAAACGGATCTGTCGTACGCTCCAGAATTTGCATTGATCTTAATGTAATTGCATATAGGAAATTTCTTAGTCAGTGCACCAATTTGGATCCAACTTGTCCACTTGATTAGTTGATGGTCCATTCAGTGTTTGATTGCATCCATGTAGCACGTCACTTTTGTTTAGACTTTATTTATCTGAACTTTCTATAAGTAATTGCTTACGAGAGCTAGGCTAATTTTAGTAAAGTTAAACCATAATCAATGCTTCAGGTCTTTCTAATAAACAGTTGGCTCAATGAGATATAACTCTCTCCGAATGAGTTCATTGCATTGAAATCGATATCCATATTTTACTATTATTGTTGCAAAATACAGTAGGACTGAACCGAATTAATTCCCAATATTCTAAGCCGCGTAATTCTCTTCGGCACTGGATTATAATGGGCTTAGAGCAATGAAATAAATCGTCACGTCAACACTAATAACTTGATAGACACGTGGGTAGGAAGGATCTTGAGACCGTAATACTAAATGTTCTTGCACAATGTGTACAATACACACATAAATAAAAAGGTGAAACTATCAATAATCTTAGCAATAAAATATAAGATATCATTAATTATTCAGACATCAATAATAAATTCAGCGCAAATAAAGATACATATAGAGAAAACGATACAGCAGCAAGCAGCAACAGGAAAATCTTCAACTGAGTAGGTTACATGTGCATAATATGACAAATAAATAATAAGACAATTAAAATTTGTAATCGTCTTCATAAATAAGAAGACAGGGGAAATAAACTATGCGAAATAGTAATCTGATATAAATACTAGTCTAGTCGTGACAAGTTTTGTATTGGTGAAAAGGATAATATATAAAAATAGCATAGGTGAAGACAAATGAAATGTTGAAACCGTATCATTGTTTGTTTAAAAAGCTGCCCTTGTGTTACACATGCTCATCAATATAAAATGTCGTGTATATATAGCATTAACACTTAACAATCGTATGGCATATCATCCCGAGGAATCTGCCAGACATTTGAAGTGAATGCCAAGGCTCCAGCACGTGGGCTGGCCATTGTAATCGTCTGTCATTGTTAATTTGTATTGGCAAAATTGGGCCACTTCTATTATTGTGTCATTATTATAAATGTTGCGATATGAATATGAAAAGGCATTTGGCATCGTAGGTAAACTTGTTTGAGGACCTTTACGTTTTTGTGGTGCGAAATTAGTCATGTGTAACCAACCTTCCGCCTTTCAATTGTTTTTTTTGTCTTCCTTTGTTGCCTTCTTGAGGCAACTGATGAAAAATAACCGTTATGATAATTGAAACGTCAATAAAATTGATTTTTAGAACAGGTTGACCTTTTATTGAAACATTCTGATAATTTGTCACATTCATTGAAGTAAAGTTCACTTCCTTTATTTCAAAAATATTTATTGCAATTCTAGATATTTTTCTTTCTGCTCCAATTATAATATTTTCGTAAACTTAATGACGACAACTTTAATGCTTAATAGACAAAATATAATTATGTTATTGACATGACTTTAATCATAATTAAGTGTATCTTATAGCTTCAAAGGATTTCTGTGTAAAGAATCTGATGGCCACTACGGTGAAGCACCTCTAATCAATGGACCTGATTCTTACGTAGCTACTCTATCACCCTCAAGCTAAATTCACACCTCACATTAAAGTGTACTAAGGGACTCATCATAAAACAGCTGCTAACCACATCCAGTTCAATGATTAGATACTCCAACAGACTTTTAGACCCAGCAACTGTAAAATAATCGCCTCAAAACGATGTTATATTAAAAGCGTAGGTTGCGTAAGTACTAGGGCAGCATGAGGCATGAAGATCTTGACCCACAGCATTATGTCCCGCAAACTGGCGATTATCCCGCGTACTTACGACCCGCCTTCATTGTAGCGGCTTCTATGCCCGTAATGACTGCCCGAGGCTGGTCTACATCTGTGTGTTATCTCGCAGAAGGTCGATTGCCTGTAATGTGCCTGATTAACAGGTGCTGGTGTTATGTAATGCGAGCTTGATGACTTGACCATTGTGAAGTGTTGAGGTTGAATTTCTTGGATCGTAGAATCTTAGGCAGGAAAAACTGCATAGAGGAGAACGGGACTATGAAATAAATATTATGTAAGCACCATTTGTAAAACCTAGTAATCTTAAAAGATTAGTTATCGAGAAAAAGATATGGAGGAAAATAAGAATATAAAAAATACCCTAATTGCGTACCACACAGTAGGAATCGGTTTCATTTTGACAGTTCAACAACATTCATTGCGTTTTTTACGTTGTTAGCAGACAAATTTTTCAAACGTATGAAGCAATGGATTAGCAATATGCTTCAGCATCATTCATATTGTAATTGATAGTGTGTTACGCAATTAGGGTGCTGATTTCTGATAATGATCACTCAACGACATTTAATTTCCAAATAATTTATTTAAACTACTTCATCAAATGAAACTCCGCATTTAAGTACCGCCAACACTAAAGCACTAAAGATGTCATCTAAAACTAAATCTGAAATGTAGCAATTTCGTTACATAAACCCTGCAGTACTTAACGGTCTGCGCAAGGCACATAAACGGACTACATAATGCAGTGTACACACATAGGTATGACATAAAGCACATACACACTGGCCTCGTTTGTCTGCGATGCTCTAATGGGATGCAATTATGAGGGTCAGAACTGATAAGCTTGGATAGTGACGTGATTTGAATGTTGTTCAGAAATGGATTGCGTTGGGAGTTGAATATATTGAGCAGGATATCAATTACGGTTTTATTATTCAATCAAAAAGGTTTGTCTGTCTGTATTTGAGACCCTTCTCCGGCTTTTTTTTATATGTCGACAAAAGTTAACATTTACTTCATTCGAAATATCTTCGTCTTTCTTCCTGTCTGTCTGTAATTTTAGAATTCCAATAACTATTACAGTGACATTAACTTCATTGTAGCACTTCTCAATGGCCTCTAAGATACTTTCACGTAAAGCTTTTTTGTCATATCTTCCACCGTAACCACTGAACCATCGGAAATGATTGCTAGAATTCACTCTAGCATGAAGTACTAAATTCGATGGCATCACTATTACTGAGCCATTTACATACGCGCTCCATATTCAGAGCAATCTAATCCGTATGTAAAGTACCGATACATGTACGTACTTGTTACATGACTTTATGAAGACTGGTTTCCCTGGTAGACGGTATCTTTTGAATCTATTGACGAGTTTTCACTGTCGATATCGAGAACTGCTTCCAAATAAATTGTTGAGTCTGAATAATGTTCTGAGGAGTTAAGAGTAATATGTGCATCTTTAAGTAAAGCTCCTTTATCGAAAATCTTATTGATGAAAAAACTGATTAATTAAATAAGACCATTAATGGACATACAACATTCTTCGTTATTACGCAAACACCCAGAAAATTATCCCACAAAAAAAACCAGTGCAAGCTCAACTCAACAATTATAATAAATGAAAGTCCCCATATTTTAACCTTAAACACGACGTTAAAGAGACAACCTGCAAAAAATAGTCATTAAATTTTTGACCAGATGTTCGGTAAAAACGAGTAATATCTCAATTTTGACTTAGAACTGGCGATTTATCACGTGTGAGTACTATGATCATCTGTGCAATGCATAAATCTTACCTTGGCAAGATCTTGAACGCCGCGATATCGGCTCAAACGCAACAAATTACTGTAATCATAGTCGCATGCGCACAATTTTAACCATTTCATAACTATACCAGTGTCATTATATTGCACACATGCATAGGCCATTTCTATGTGTGTACTGCCGATGTGTGCGTACAATGTTAGTCTGTGTTTTTGTATATCATTAAAAATGTTTAAGTGATATCGTTCAGCAAAGAGGTTTGATATTTAAACCATTTTCTTTGTATCATCTTTAATTAACATCAACCTCTCTTTTTAAATCACGTTCTTCGTTTACCTAATGTATAAGTTTAATTAGCCTTGTTGCGAGAATGAGCTAGCAAGTAAACTATTTTCGTTCGTTCAAATTCATTCCAGTCCAGATTTTTACTTTTGGTGCACACCACAATGCCGTTTTTACGCTAATATTGAACGTAACGAATGCATTTCAGTGCATAACCAATCTAGCCAGTAGTTCTGAACAGAATTGGATAATAATGTTGTAAGGAACTGAATGACTCTTGTAATTTAAGAATACTATTTTGAATACCTATGTTATTTTTTTGCTCCCCAGTGTACATTTTTTACTACGAGGTGTACATTTTTTTTGCAATTAAGTGTAATAACTGAACAAGGAACTGAAGTTTGTTTATTAAATAAAGTAGAAGAATTACTACGAACTATTAGTTTTTTATTAATTTTAATCAATGAGTGGGTTTACGGTTGACTAATTTGAAGAACCGGTATCTTACGTAGGTATTTCTAATAGAGCGGGGCAATTGCGTAACACATTATCAATCGGAATCGGTTTCATTTTGACAGTCCAACAACATTCATTGCGTTATTTACGTTTGAGCAGACAAATTTTTCGAACTTACGAAGCAATGGATTAGCAATTTGCTTCAAAATGATTCAGGTTCCGATGGTGTGTTACGCAATTAGGGTGCAGGTCCTTATCGGTAGAACAAAATTTAGCAACAACTAAGAACATACAACGCTGCAACCATTTTATGACGTACACAAAACCGAGAAATCAAAAGGTAATGATGTTTGCAAACGCTGAAGACAGTTGAATTTAAGTCTTATAACAATCAGACAATCAATCAGATAGATTAAAATCTAACATTTGGCAATAGATGAAAATCGTAAAAATAAAACTATTTTCTGTCTCTCCCTTCCTAGTTTTAACCTCATCTGTTTAACGAGCTTATATTAAAATATGATATACGACATTCTAGCAGCAAATTGACAAGTGAATCCGTAGGCCATAACCGGTTTAATCAATAGATAAACACACACGCACATAATGAGTGAACTTGCTAGGGAGGAGACAACCTTGCCCGACTTCCAGCCGATATACATCACTAGTTATAGGTTATGATGATATCACTCTACTCTCGAGGTGATATGAAGTGATATTAACATTAACATTGATGTTGGCGACTGTACACTGGACAGCGGGGCGAACAAGTGCAAAGCGACAATAATTTGTCAATGCATTGTCTTCGAGATGAAATATGACTTAACTTCAACATTAAATAAGTCATGAAGAAGTAAAGAAGGTGCCATACTATTTAGTTTGTCAACAATCTACAAATCAACAACAAATCTCGACTCTAATATGAGTTATGACGTCTTACGGATGTGTAGAACGTAATTAAGGGAGAGATCGTCAATTTTACTCATTTTTATGGACGGCTCGCACTTGATCAAAATGTTTCAGGATTGTGTTCGTGAAAAAGGACCTAATAGTTCCTTAAACAGTTTCCTCGTATCTCTTTCGAGTTTTGGTTTCCCCATGCTGTTCCAGTTGGAAAAAGCACTCGTATAATTAGTATCAATTGCCTATCCAATCTGATTCTCATGACAGGCACAATTAATATCGGTAGTTTTTAACTTTGTGGTATTCGCATTTAGTTTTATTATCTTGACCTGTTTGAAGATCTACACATGTCTGAGTTTGTCATCTACGCGTGCTTTTTTACCTTCTAACACAAAACTCACTCTGATTACAACAACTCTACACAATTTATTCATCCATTACTTATTAAATTGAAAATCCATTTAAGCTAATAAATGTGAAAAAATCTCTTGTGCACAGATAACATTTATTTTAACTTTTTTTTTACCATTGAGCATAATTATTTCGACTATTCTGCCAAATACATATTTTAACTTGTGCCTCCGCGCTTAGCTCCGCGCGTGCGTCAATGGCGGCGGTGGCAGCGGCGCAACGAAACGTTGCCTTTTTAAATACCTTTACCTTTTATTTTGTACAATTATTATTGCTCTCTTTGTTTTTTTTACTTTAAATTCATCATATTAGGCGCAAGTAAACTTAATTTCTTTCTTTCTTCGTTAAATTTTAATGTTAGCCCTGCGGATTCCTGTGGTAGGGTTAGATTTATGGATAAAAGAGAGTTGTAGGGTCCGTGCTTGTATGCTGAAGCATTTTCGACTTGACAATGCTTGTTTATTGATTTATCATTTTATCTTTTATCAGGAATTCAGGACTGCTTGACAAGAACTATATAGGTACTTCAGTTGCGTTTTCACGATAGTGTGTGTTACTTTTTCATCTCACACACTAGGTTGTTCCGTGGATGGGTGACCATCATTACACACCAAGACCCCTCCGTACCTCGGAAAGCACGTCGGCTGTCATTCGTGGAGTTTGACAACCAGTATTACCAAGGGGTATCGTATTACCCAGGGGGTTATCGTATTAACTGGGTTGTAGAGGTCAGATAAGCAGTCGCTCCATGTAAAATACTGGTATTCAGCTGCATCCGGTTAGACTGGAAGCCGACCCCAACATAGTCGGGAAAAGGCTCGGCAGATGATGATGTTGATGATTTCAAAGAGGTTGTTGTAAGTCACTGTGATAACATTTTAAGTAATTTCTACGTATATAATCCTAAATGATGAAACTGTAGCAAATTATGATAAAATCTAAATCTGTAATTTAATGGGTGTTTGAGCAATCTAGATAATTTGCATGAGCCAGTGACATCTACTTACTTCACCTGATAGGTATATAAAATTATACCAAAACAACTTAGTTACGCCGGTTTAATTAATTCATGCGATTATGATCTCTACTTATATCGGAATAGCATCAAAAATAGCTTATATTTTAACACTTGATCCAATCTGCATTGACATCCTGTCTGATTAAAATAATTCGGTCATTATAAAAAGCGGGACGTGGTTAAGTCACAGTTTAATTTCGTAGTTACGGGGTGGAACATAAATATATGTACCTTTGGCAGCTGAGAAAAACTGTTATTCTTCACTTTGACGTTTTTGTAACACCATCGTTTTGATAAAAAAGGCCTGAATTGCTCAAAGTTAATATGGGTATGGGGGTGGTGGACTGCCTCGTTGGTCTAATGGTCATAGGTGCTACTGCTGAGCATGAGATCCTGGGTTCGATTCCCAGGCCGGGCAAAGTGTTATTGGGTTTTTCTATCTGGAATTTCTCAGTAGCAGCCCGGAGTCTAGATTTGTGCCCGGTAAATGGCAATAGGCTCGGCCCCTATTACATGGGACTTAAACATAACTGGCGAAATGTGGGTGTTAATAAAGGTACACCCCTGCCTAACCCTTCGGGGAAACTAGGCGTGATGTTATGTTATGTGTTAATATGGGTATACCAGAATGTTCATGTACGTATTTATATTGTGCATTTTTGACTATTCTGAAGTTAGTACCTAGGTAGGTTTTTCGAAGTACAAGGTCCCTGCATATGTGTTTGGATATCTTGACAACACAAAAGCGATATGATAAACCTACCATTACGTCACTATAAGTACTCACAAGTACATGGTGTGCCAGTAATATAAAGCGGGGTCAGTACAGCACTGAATCCTCAGCAACAATGCTAACTACTTTATTAACATAACATAGATGTTATAAGTGGAACATATGGAAGGCCACTACATATATATATATATTTACTAGTATCCATACCAATATTACTATTGCAAAAATAACTCTGTCTATCTGTTACTTTCACGCCTTTAATTTTGGTACACAGATAGACTATGCCCTGGTCTAGGATATAGGATACTTATTATCCCGGTAGTATGATCCCCTGGGATAATTTCCGGTCACCACACGGGTGAAGCCGCGGGCCAAAGCTAATATATTAATAGTTGAGGTAATATGAGAAAGAATGTGGTGGTCGCCGATCGTTAGTTGATTTAATATGATATAATTTTTAAGTGGACATCAGTACGCACCCTAAATGGATGTGGTTGCGTTGATTCGATAAAAAGTTGTGCTGCGCAAACGAAATGATTGAGTACAGTTGAGCACGGAACTCTTTGTTCATATCGGCATGAAACAGCTGATGATGGCAGCTGGATACTTTGTGGTTTGCAGTACGATTAATGAAATAATAAATACCTACGTTTACTTGTAGAGCGGAGAGCTAGCCAAACAGCTTCCAACTTTCGAATCCGTACTTACCCTTACACCCGTCAAAATACTTAACTTTCTAGTCTAACAAATGGGTTCGCGAGAGAGGGAAATATAATTAAAATCTAATGGTCCAGGCTTACCATTACGAGTGACACTATCATCTTTACAGCAACATTCTACACTTACTTACTAAGTAATATAATTGAGTTGTAAAACTGTAGGTTTACGATCTGCCAAAGTAAAATCTAATAACCTAATATGATACAGATAACGCCAATATTTATAGTGGCACCGCTAATTGCGTATATCTTCTTGCTATAATATAATATAACGGTTTAATAAACTTAGAAAATTATTTTATTTTAGTTTTATTGGTGAATAAAACCATATTTCAAATGGGCCACTTGATATCTTTCTCTGTTCATTAATCTAAAGATTTATGGCTGCCTTCCATTCCAATTAAGAGTAGAACAGTTCATTTTTGGCTTTAATTATCATGATCAGATTTACTATTGTAATACCTACAAGTAGTTGCCTTTCTGTGATTGAAATACGATGCTCGGGGCAGTATATTTCTTTGCATTTTAATTTTTCTTTTGCGAAAAAAGTTAACACAAATAAAATTAATAACTGCTACAAAACAAAAGAAGCTGATAAAAATCTTAAGAAAGGAAAAGTAAATCAAATAAAAGCAGTTTATCGATGACTGTACTTATATTTAGACTACGCTATATCATTAAAACGTGGTAGCTGTCAAACAGGCTGGCATTCTTTTTGAAATATCAATCTAAACTCAAGTTTATAAAATAAAACTACAAAACATCTTATTGTATCTTAAAAAGGGCTGTCAAAAATCCAGACACAGTCCCAAGTTTTTTCTGGATTATGTACGCAATTTTACAAATTTTCTCATTGTTTATCGATTTTTTTGCAGTTAACCGGTATTTACCAATAGTTTTTTTTATGTATGATCAATATTTTGCTCGTGAAAGCCCTGACCGAAGGCGACATCGGATGCTTCGCTTTCACCGATCAGATGTGTAATTATAGTAGGCGGTAATTTTCTTGCTTCACTAATAACTCGAGCGTTTATTACGAATGGGTGTTATAATCTGTGCACTTGTCTCGAATCGTAACTAGGTGCTCGACAAAGTTACGATCTAATGCATGATGGATCTTATACAGGTTGGTTTTTGTAGACATAAATGTGTTAAGTGAGAATACTTACTCTTGCAACAAACCGAACTCTTTGAATTCTAAATTAACTTTTCAAATTTTTAAATTAAAATTTGAAATAAATATTAATCATCAGTTTAGATAATATTAAAGATAAACAGCTAAAAAGCAAATACAGAACATGCAATTTTCATTGTAAAAAAAAAATATCATCCACCAAGTTTGCATAAGTTCTTATCACCGTCAAATTAATTATGACACCATTAATAATTCCTTGCATAATAATAAGCATTAATTTTTATGTATACATAACGCTCAGGAGGTTGAGTAACGCGGTCATTATTTTAATTCGCATACATTCCCAAGTTAGTATGTTTACCGTCCGGTATTTGATGTTCTATAATTATATCTATGAAATTGACCGTTTATAAATTGTATTGGTTTTGGTTTAGCCATTTGCAAGACTATTGCGTTATTGGTAGTCACTGGTTACAAGTTTACTTTATAAAAATTTTGATTTGGTGACCATTTAAATATAAGGG
Organism: Fissipunctia ypsillon; assembly: GCA_947568875.1. Classification (NCBI taxonomy): domain Eukaryota; kingdom Metazoa; phylum Arthropoda; class Insecta; order Lepidoptera; family Noctuidae; genus Fissipunctia; species Fissipunctia ypsillon. The sequence continues at coordinate 13,828,033 of OX387660.1, read as the reverse complement.
CCCCGGTACGGAAATTTTATGAGCAGTGAAATAAAACAAGCGCTAACTCAAAAGCGTTACGTTTTTCTGCGCAACGTACCTTGCGCACCTTTTACGGAGTAAACTGCAGTCGTGCTTCGGAGCTGACACACACACACACATTTTCTTGCTTTTTTTTGCATATAATGTATTTTGTTAATGAAATGACATGTCCAGTGGGACAATGCACGATTGCCTAGGTAGCCAAAACCAATGTTCAGTAAATATTATCATATTTTTATAACCGCTATATTTATAGTTTAAAAAAGTAATAAAAAATATGATTTATGGATACTCCTAGGATACGTAAATATAGTTGCCTTTATGCGATCTACAAACAATGTTACCTAGTAGGTAATAAAAATTAAAGCTAATAGTTACAGTAATCCTAAAACAGAAAACACTATTCACCCATATATTTCAGTTACAACAAATCTCTAGTTCCAAACTTCCTCGCTATGGAAATATCAGCCGGTCTCGACCGATATTTACTAAGGGGAAGACTAATAAAGTGCAGCGGGCCCCTCTAGTGGTATTGTAACTGTGATAAAGGCGTGACCACCTACGAACTAGGAATGCGTTGGCGCAATGACGTTTACTGGAGACGATTTAGCTGAACGACGTTTTTTCGAACGTTGGTGAACATTTTGTCGTATGTTATACATACATGGTGATTGTCATCTTATTTTACTGTAATTTTACAAATACTGTAATAACCGATTTTATTTTATATGCTTACCTTTTCCTATATAACATTTAATATAGCTAACTAAAGAATATCTTCAATCATAAAGTTTTTTATTATTTTTATGTTGATTGTAGGGACAGCTACCATCAGTTAAATTATTCATATTGTGAAACAAGAGATAACTTAGTCATAAAATGTAAAATATCCGACACTAAAAAATAAGCAGAAAATCTATTAAGAAACTACTTAAAATTGATGCGACACGAACGCGAAATTTGATATTTCTTACTCAGTCGATCGGTCGTATACTACAGTCGTTTTATGTAAATCTCGCGAAGGATTTCACCAGTCAACATTATTATGGTACTGGTATGCGTTGTACCTAGGGTATCGGTTTTCGTACAACTTGTCGTTAGTAAATTAGGATCGGTCGGCTTTCGATTAAGTCGATCATCGACTTTAGACATACTGCTAAGTTCTACTTCGTTTGGTCGCGTTCAAATTTAGGAACACGAAAAAAGTTTCTATAGGTCCCTGTCAAAGTGTTCTTACTGGCATTTCATGTTCAAAAAATTGCAAGATGCCAATAAATAAAAGAAAAAAAGATTTTGTGTTTTAATTTTAAATAAGTAATGGCTGCTTTAATTGTTTCTAGCACTGAGTGCCATCAAGTTTCTTTTATTTATTCAAATGGTTTTATTCATATTTTGATCCTTTGAACTTTTATATTAAGCACCTTATTTCGGGTTTGGCTTTATGTATCTATCAAACAAATTAAGTCATTATTGTGTCACAGTAGCTCATAATTAAGGACTTTTAATAGAAATTAAGCTTCGTTAGTGCACTTTTAAAATAATAATGAAGCAATAAAATGAATATTTAATGTATTCTATTCCAGTTTTATTTACTTAAATTAAATTTAATGGCCATAAAAAAGTTGATTAGTGCAATAACGGGTTCGATTTATTTGCTACCGAATTCAATTACATTCAATTGAACATTAAAATAGCAAGAATCTTAGTTTTATATTGATTATGTACCTGTTTTAATTGCAGATGAATTTACTGTGCCACTTATTTAATATATACTAATATATTTTGTTTAAACGGCTCTTAGTATAATTTGCAACACTCTGCATTAACATAGTTTAAGTGACACGAAATAATCATTTTATCCTTGTCATAAACGTAAATATCTGTCGTTAAAGTCAAAGAAGAGTTAGAGGTGTTCGGGCGGGAGTAATAGTTTATACTAGAGGTGCAGTTCTCTATGGTCCTGCGGAGTGCAATCAAACCTCGATACATCATTTTAATACTGGACATGTCACCGCAAATTCGAAATTCGAATGCAAATGAAATGCAGGCTGGATACAAAGTACGATGTAATGGCGGCCGATAAATTATAAGACAGGCGAGTTTTGTTATCGGCGCGCGTCCCTCTATAGAATTTCGTCGAGATTATACGCTGAATACGTAATGTAAATACATTATCCTAGGTGGTTTGCAAAATTTTGTGCTGAGGAACTTAAGTTGGTAGATAATAGTGCAACTATTCTGACATAGCATTACAATTTCGATTTACTGAAGCGTCCCAAAGAAAGACATTAAATTAATTCAACACCATCAAACAAGACACCGATCCCTCAGACGAATTGCTTGCAATTCTTACTTTAAATGATAAAGGTACTCTTCCGAATTAAATCAAAATTATTAACCACAACAAATTTTAATCAATAAATTTAAAACAAGATAAATTCAACCACATCTAATTCGCTTCTAAACTTCTGATTCAATCACCGACAGCATCGAGCATCATTGTGAAATGCAACTAGTTTTCTCGGTGTGAAACTAAATGTTGCAATTCGGCGCGTGCGCATACATTTAACGAGACGTGTTTAATTACCAAGCTTAGGCTACCGATGCATACCAATTACACCACGCACTTTAATAATTTCAACCATAAAATATTAATACGGCGTTTAGAATCATCGCGGTGATATTTTCTTGCGGATTAAGCGGAATAGACATGGTTAAATTACATCGGATTAAATTCTTAGTTCTTAGGAATTGATTATTTCGCGATGAGGTTCAGTTTTACAGCTTCAAATTCTCGATTTGAAAGATTGTCTCAAGATAGGGATCATTTGACTAAAACCTGGACCACTCTACCTGCCATGCTGGAGCGCTTGTCTTTTACCTTACTAAAAGCTATTCATCAACCTTAATGTATATACTTAAAGTTTCTTCAGGCGAACATACCAAGCCCTGACACTTTGAAAAACCACGTAACTACCTACCTAAACTAAGTCTGAAAACCCACAGCCAAAAAGAAAGTTGCTTGTGAATTTGTATTCTCCTTTTCAATCTTTATACATGGTAGGGTTTCGTTACAAATTAATCTGTTAATAATCAATTACGGATTCCTTAATTCATTATTACGTGACTCTAATCTAGAGCTGCAATAAATAGTCATATGAGTCTTAATTCAACACTCTAAATAGTACAAAATCCGTTGCTTTAAAAGATTACGTGCTGTACGGTGCATTGTTGGACAAAAGACTCACTCCAATTGCAAATGGCGACATTATAATGCTCGAATTAAACCAAACAGGTTTTAATCATTATTTTTTTTACAATGCAGGAAAAGAGCCAGACAAGTACTTATCATTTTAATTATCACACACAGAGCATGATTCATTAAGTTTTGTAGTTGTAAATCTTTTTTTATTACTTCGAGGATATGTCTCAAGTTGTTTCAGCGACTAAAATATTTCGCAACTTTTAGTTATTAGTGTGCAAACCCCTGTTTGAGTGACGCATGCCAATAGCTTAGACATGTCTTTAATCTAGACGCTTACTTGACATCTGTGGCTTTACTCAAAATAAAAAAACACATTTTTATCAAATCGGTCTTAAATTATTCTGTCAATTAAGTCCTAAAAAATTAATACCGAGGAGCTTATGTCGACACAAAATATATGACTCAATTCCTTAATAATTACACTGATAAAATACTCATTAAATTAACTAGAAATGATATTCAGATTTGGAGCGCACCTTAACGGTCCAGTCATCAGGATGTCACGAAAAAGGTCCTTCATCGTTATCTACTGATACTTCGCAAAATCGGCGTCAGTATAATATATAATTGCGGACGCCGCTCTCATAACTAATCACCGCTAAATAAGCTGTATGTAGGTAAGGTGCAGGTTGACAGAAAAAAAGTCCCGATTTCCGTTGGTTCCCACGGCGCGCGTCGCCCTGCCGCCCCGGTTCCCACATGCAATCGCAACTTTTATAAACAACATTATCGTCATAAGTGCGCATGCGTGGCAAATCAATCCGCCATTGGCCAGAATCGGCCGCGAGGTGTATTAAATGCCCACTCTAAAATACGTTACATTCCGTTGTGATTGGTCCATAAACGCAATTCGATAATAGATTAGATAATTATTTCGCGTGGCAACTCGAACATCGGCGGGTGCGTTGAATACTTAATTTTCGAATTGTGAGTCCATTTGCGCAGTTTATTGGCGTGCGATTACCACAACGCGATACAGTGTACGAGGTCTGCGTCAGTGTGCCCACGAACACATTATCATGTCACGCGCAGGTCATGATATGGCCTTTGTCAATAAACTACAGCTATCATTGAATATGCTAAAGAAAGACACCTATATTTACGACTGCGTTCCATCACGATCTTAATAAATGGCATATCGACGACCGCGTCTAGTTAAGAGATATTAATGCTAAGTAAATTCGCGCAGGCAACAAACTAGTTGTCATCTAAAAGATAATATTCAATGAAGAAGCTTTAAATAGCATGACCTAATATAGTGTAAGTAGCGTGCGCTTAACAGGAGGATTTAGTACTAGCAGCTTTGGTTTTGCAACGATCAACCGCATAATACGAGACATGATACGTCCGCGAACATAATCGATCCATGTGAGCGGGCGTTTAGTACTGATTCTAAGTTCATACATCGCCGAGCAATTTCATATCTCGCCATAAGGCGATCGGCGCGACGCGTTTCCTAAAATAGTGATGTGAAATAAATCAAAGATCGTGGTTGTCGATACGATCCGTCTAAAAAAGTGGCCGGTGCGTGTGAATCTGCTGCGACTGCGATCGTATGAGAATATCATACGGAATGTCGACCATTGACTACATGACTTATGTGATTTCCACTACTAATTTTAGTAAATATGTTGCCAATGTACCCATTAACAATATTTTTATCTGCAGTATCAGTAATGAACAAGTCCTTATCTTTATTTAGTTAGCTCAAGTTGAATTAAAAATCATGACCTTATGCTCATGTTTGTGCAGCGAGACATACAAGTGCAGGTTTACTGATATTTATTAACAAATTGCTTAGGTACTTCATCTATTTCAGTCACACGAATATTTTTCCCTCTTTTTGCAAGACGATAGTCTGCGATTTATTACTTATTTCATCGCAGCATTGCGAAGGACCGGCTTCGTGACTACGCAGTGTTGCGACCTATGGAAGCCGTCAACTTTTTTATTAATCATTCTATCGATACGCGGTAGCAATAGCGGTGTGGCAATCTCCGCTCTAGACCTATTGTTGTACGACTCACGCTTTTTTCGACGATATTCTCTTGAAATATTCTTTGGACTGTTGTTATGAAATTAAGGTATTTGATTCGCGTATTGCCTCGTCAATCATAATCGAAAATGAAAGGATAAAATGTTAGAAAAAAGTGTTATTATTTCCAGACACATCGGTGGGTCTAGTCAAGCGTTTAAAATAAAACGAGCTTTTAATACAAATACACTTGTTATATAAAGTGCACTTTCAAATACGTCAGTCATGCGATCATATTGTTCGTGTGGTAGGTAACGTTACGAGGCGTCACGAACAAGCGCAGCATCGTATGCTACGGGCTGGCAGCCATGCGAGACTCCTGCCATTGGCTGCTTCTGAGTAAATACTATTGTACTTACCTACCTATGTCGGGTACATAGGTACACTCATACATACTAAATTAATCGACGTGATTGATCGAACTGCGCGCCTCGTATCACGCCTCATTATGCGCAATAAATTATAATAATTTATCGATAAAATATTATCATTAATATGTTTAGCTAATAAGTAGGTTGAAATTATTTGTTCAATATTTAAGTGCGTAGAGTTTGGTTATTTATGTTATTTTATTAATGGCAATTTATTTTAAACGGAATTTAAAGTAAAAAGATAGAAATAAATTAACAAGAATTCAACATCTCATTCCCCATTCACACCTCGCCTCTAACATGATACCTACATTACATGGACTGTATAAAGGGATTTATCGCCTCGCTATGTTTTATCGTAGACGTTCGGAATTCCAAATACACAGAGCATAGTAAAACGAATCGCGGTAATTTATTACAATTTTGCATAAGAAACGAGGTGGGACGAACTACGAAACGCATGGAATAACACAAAGTCACAAAAGTGGTCAGTCAGTGTGCGCTCGAGTCGACGGAACGAATAAGCGATTCAAATGCTAATATATCACAGCGTCGGCGCGGCATGATGTTTCTCATTGGCCACGCTATTTACATTAACATACATAACGACGCTGGCCCCGCCCACCGCGCGCGTCACGCCGCGGCCGAACATCGTTAATTACTGGTAATTAGTGGGTCGTGACTGAGCGAAGATGCGCGCGCTAAAGTGCTATGAACGCTACTTACGAAACGTGCAACTGTGCTTAAACGGACCACTAACATCGACAGCACAAGTTACCGCTTCCGAACCGTGTGTTCAGGAAGTTAAGGCTTTCGCGAAACGTTTCGCTTTGAATTTGTAACTACAAGTTTATTAGCTCTCTTTTCATGAGCTTTTAACACTAAAAGGTAAGGTCCGATTCATGTTTAAATATATGCCTAACAAACGAAAAGAAAAATATTATCACCACAGTACAGAGAAAGCTCCTCCTAAGCTTTTGACGTCTACATAAAATAGCGTTCTTTAATCAGCAATATTTGCATTGCCACATCGTTGTATAATGAACGCCAGAAAGCTACTTTACTGAAACTTTTTCTCTTTCATTCCAAACAGTTCCATTCTCACAGTTCTCATCCAATCGATTAATATTGACCGTCAACATAACACAATTATTCACCTAATCCTTGCATAAAAGGGGCACGTCTGCGCCTGCGCCACAAATCATAAGTATGGAACCGAGGGCTCACGACCGCGCCATATATGGTCACCCTAACGTCTATGCCCGACCCTTGTTCAAAGGATTTATGTCGGCTCCTTTTGGTGCAAATTAGCCCGCGTCGGCTACAGGCGTGAGCTAACAAATTTGTAGCACCACTACCACGCCAGCACCACGGTTGGTTTGCTTTTACTTTTTACTTTAATGGCCAGATAAAATTGTATTGAGTTAACCCTACTGCGAAGGAATGCACAGTCCAAGCCGGAACCGTACTCCGTCTTTAGCATAGTAGATAAGTTAACATTGTTTTGCCGACACGATCTATAATAGTAAGCAGTACTTAAGTTAGCCGGATAGTCGAGTATCTCCATGTATCTGTCCACTCTATCAGTGTCAAGACGATCTACTTGCCTTCATGGTTGACCAACCAAAACTATATCACACATCGCCTTATAAAAGCAAAGAGACCGAAAACCAAGCACATTGAGACAAAAATGATTACTTATAGATCATGGCACGGAGTAATGACAACATTATGTGGTTTAACATGTTAAGGCGAAAGCGCCAGGTAGCCCGGAAAATTCAAATTTTCTTACGTTTTTTGCAATTTGCAAATGGAGAGAAGAGAGAACAGAAGAGAGTTAGATTGTATGTTGATCAAAATATGATTCGCGACCATAAAAAGTATGTATTTACAGATTTATAGTAATTAAAGTCATCAATACAACTCCTTAAGACCAGGTAATTCTATTGAATGACTATTTCATTGGATTTTAGCTTATGGAGTTGTATTACTGATTTTGATGATTATTATTCTGAAAATACACACAAACTTAATACTAATTTGCAAATTGCAAAAAACATAAGAAAATTTGTATTTCGCGGGCTACCTGGAGGTTCCCCCTTAATGTATCGACGCCGGCGCACGCCAACAATGCGCCTGACGTACGTGGGTGATGGCGCGCGCCGATCTATCTTCAATGAAGTTGTCCAATTTATTGTTGCACGATTATCGGCGGATAATATTTTTGTTATAACACTATCTGTTATAACACTACGTGGGCAGAAGCATGAAATAGCGAAAGGAAAGCACTTTAAAACCGTTTTACTCGTATCTTTCATGTCAATTCGTGCCTGCGATTTCACTTTTACACGAAGTGAGAGCCATTGTTGAGGACACACAAGATTGGGCAAAAACTAGACAGATATATCTGGGGCAAGGTTCGGTAATAAGCATAAAGTATTTCACTCATCACTGCCTTGCGCATGCTCAACACTTTTGGACATGTTGAGCAGCTTGTTACGTAGATGTCAATTCTGATTCTAGCCAGCCGATCGCATTCGCAACTCTTCCATAAGCAACTGGTTCCAACGCAATTTATTGGCTGTATAAAGGCGTATTAATAATTAACAAAAAACTTGGTAGTTTCGGTAGCAAGTGCTCTAGTTACCGATGTCGCAAGTAAGTGGGCGTGAGTCGAAGGCGAGCGTAGGAGCCGACATCGATCAACCGGCCACCCCCGCCGCACCGCGCGCGTCATTTCGCAATGTTTATACAAGTTTTAGCATACTGGTGCTCGGAGGATATTGCTGATAGGGGCAAAGTTGATCAATAAAATGTGATCAGTTGTTGTGTGTGGATTGCCTCATCATGACGTTATTGTGGCGTAGAGTCACAGATCCGGGACGGGTCTATTAATAGGTTTAGTTCTAGTACAGAAAGCATTGACAACGATGAAGGCTAACATGTGTTTCGTTGTGTTGTTCCAGGTCGGTGGCGCACGAGCCCGATGAGCGCGTGCGCGGCGGCCGCCATGCGCGAGAAACACGCGGCGCCGCGCCGCCTGGCGTCCCCGCCCGAATCCCCCCCCGGCCACCTGCCCAGCCCGCTCAGCAGCCCGCGCGCCGACGAGCCCCTGGACCTGCGCGTCACGCATAAGCGCCCGTTGCGCCTCGAGGACGAGAACTGCAACCTCATCACACAGTCACCACCCCCTCACCCCACTCACCCCACGCATCCAGCTCACCCCGCGCACCCAGCACTCCTGCAATTCTGTCGACGACTGCCGCTGGCTCTGCCGGCATCCTTCGGCCGCTATCCCTTCCTCCCCGCGGCAGCCGCCACCCTGCTCGCCCCCGGAGCCCCGCGAGCACCACCAGTGCCTCAAAATCCTGGAGCCCCTCGGGCACGAGACCGGTATACATGCTCCTACTGCGGGAAAGCATTTCCTCGCAGCGCCAACCTAACTCGACATTTAAGAACACACACGGGAGAGCAACCTTATCGCTGTAAATACTGCGAGCGCTCCTTTTCGATATCGTCAAACTTGCAGCGGCACGTGAGGAACATTCATAACAAAGAGAGACCGTTCCGGTGTCGTCACTGCGACCGCTGCTTCGGCCAACAAACGAATCTCGATAGGCATCTCAAGAAGCACGAGGCGGAGAACGGGGACGACGGTCGTCGGCGGTCTCCGGACGAGACGTACTTCGAGGAGATCAGATCGTTCATGGGCCGCGTGGCGCCGGGCCGGCGCGCCGCCGCCGCCAGCCCCGCCGACCACACCTGATAGTGACACGTGCTGACCACTTTCACACTTACAATAATCTGGTCGATGCATCCAAATGACTCTTGTGTACTTATAGAACCTTTACTGAGTGTGAATATTTTGATCAAACTGTTAATGAATAGGCGCCAACTTTAGTTCTGCATCAGTATAATAAACGATGATAATATGAAATTGCAAGGCAATAATAACATTGAAAATATTTCAAAGCGTCAAGCTACAAGCACCAGGTAATTGTAAACCTAAGGAAACACTACATACAATGTAATCATAATGATCACGCATCATCAATTTTGTAAATACCCATTATTGTTACCGCGTTAGCACATTGAATTGGCGCAAACGAGTGAAAGTAAGTGTACTTGCCACCAAGTCGGCTATTAGGATATGTACTCGTATTATAAATAAAGTGATATTGAATCTCGTGTACTTAATGTAAATATTAAGCTATTGTAGTGTATGTAGCTAGGACGCGTACCGAATTTTCTCTACCGATAGATATAGATATGAAAAATATATAGTACTTATGTATTCCTTGTCGAAAGACATAAATAGACAATTAATGTTAAGTGTCCCGAGAGTGTTCTCTATTATAGATTACGCTATATCGATATATTGTATGGATGTAAGTAGTTTCTTTGTACTTTTTTTGTAAATTTCGCTTTATTTGATGTAAAATAATTAGTATTATTAGTCTGAGAGGAAACGCCGGTTACCAATAAAAATATAACTTGTTGCTTATTGAAGATATTATTAAATATTTTTTACGAAATGTTAGAAAAGTTGTTTTAAAAATTATCTTTCTGTCGAAATTATATATGTATATAATGTATACTGAATGTTGCGTAAATTATTGTCGTTTTGGGCACCTACCGCGGGAGGATATGTTTCTGTGTTCAAACTGCCCTAATTGTTAAGTTTCAGAATATTACGCAAATTAGATGTTTATTGTCATTGTATTGAGATTTTAAATTAGAACTTATACAGATATTAGAGATTATTTCAGAATTTTGTTAAAACATTGTACGTATTCCAAAATTATTACTAAATTAATATAATTACAAATCTGTGATTTAATTTATTACTGGACAGCAATAATAAATGAAGAAATATTTTTATCAGTTAAAGAAATCTCTCAAAGAACTAATCTAAACGTTCCTGTAAGTATAGATAGATCTCTATGATTGTTGCGAGTGTAAAGTTGATATATATTTTATATACTAGAGATAACTATAATTTTCCCTTATATCAAAGTACACACACAAACAAAACGACTTGTTCAAGAAAGCCATAGACACGGTTCAAAACTATTTTTTTTTTCATTAAAGTATTCAATGCCCATTGCCTACACAAAATACGGGTGTTACTTTCTTTCCTTGAGGTGATCTTGGTAGAATATTATAAAAAAGTAACATTCCATGACGCTGCATCTCACTTCAGTGACTTTACTGTAATTTTCAAGGCTTGCTTAACCCGTCGTCATACCTAAGCGTAGATGCGAAGCGATACTATGTGAAAAAATAACGGGTGTAAAAAGACATTTAACGAAGTCAAGAGTCTCTTATACTCACCGTCATTGTGATCATTTTTTTGTACTGGACATACCCGGGTATCTTCTGGTTACGGAGATATTGAAGGTCAAAGTTCCAACTTTTTTTGACGGTTTCGTGATGGGTCTTTTTACACCCTGTATATTCTTTGTACAGGCTTTTATTTCTAAGTAACTCTGTCGCGAATTTCACATATGACTTTTCGGTTGATGCATTTCATTCCCCGTTACAAAGTTTCGCCAATTCCTATACACCCCTCCTCACGTCAACGTTACCTACTGCATGAATGTACTCGTACCAAATCCTGTTTGATTCATTAAGAGATGCTATTTAACTTATCGCTAGGATGTATGAATAGAGATTATTACTTCATCGTTTTGTACTTTTGATATCTATTAGTCGTTCAAAGGTCACCGATTACCTTGTCAAAATGAATAAATAACAATAAATCTTTTATTCTTGTATTTTTATTTTTTTGTTACTACCACACTATCTACAATTTTAAAATCTGAGCTTTTCGCTTCAGGAAAACAAAAGCACATCAATGCAAACAGAATCTCCCGGAAAGGTCAACTCATAAAAATGACTGAACCTTACACAGGGAACAAGCATGATGAACTAAAGTTTTACCTTCTCGATTTTAAGACACAGATATATGCCGACGGCTTTGAGTGCATAGCTTGCGTGTTCTGTGCTGAGCTCAAGCAACGCGTCGTACGTCCACCCAGTAATAGGACTCGCCCATCAAGAAACGCTGTCCCAAATTAGACGCATTATTAATTTATTATACATATAACAAAAAATGTTATATTTAAACACGTATACTAAAAGATAAATTATTAAATTATCTTTAAAATGGTGAAGGTTTCGTAAAAATACGCTTGGTCGTTTTTGCGCGATTCTCAGTTTTTTATCTGCGTTAGAAATAACTTTACAAATTAACTATACTATGTTTTATAAACATAATCTAAAATATTCACATATTACATTATTAAGAAAATGCTCTAATTATTTTTTTTTTCTAAATCATTAACACTACTCGTTTAGACGTGATCTTCAGTTTAAAATCATTAAAAAACTGTTATCGTCATCTTAATTCTGACCCAAGTTTTAAAAGTAGGTACCTAAGTAAGATTCTACAAAGCTTATGATAATTCATCACAAAAAGAACACCTTATTCCATCTACAAATCCATCTAGACACCTCACAAAAGATGATAGATCTTATTCATAGTCTGCAACCGCATTCCTGGCTTACCTATCATAGTAAAAAGAAACAGGTTTGTACGAGAGACCTATGTAAATAGATTACAATCGAGGTACACAATTGACCGGTAACCTGTCATTAGTAACGTGGTCTTTATACTCGACCCGTTATTGTTACAAGCAGTCGAAGACTTGCTGTAACGAAATAGTAACTTTAGTTTCAAATAGGTACTTAAATAAGGCTGATTAAAATAATGATTTATATGGTAATTAATATAGCATAGTAATTAACACCAGAAGACCCTCATTTACTCAACTCCCAAGAGATTGAAAGCCGATAAAAAAAGCGCCAGTCGTTCACACTGACACGAAATAGGAACTCTAGAGACCTGAATTAAACGGCTTATCACAATTATCTTTACGCTTCCGGGTCCACAGTAGAAAAAACTATAACCAAAAAAAACATTATTAGGCATGCACCAAGAAAAAACTGTACAAAAAGCACCAAATACGATTAAAGTTGAGCGCCATCTTGGAATCGAAGGGCGCCCGGAGGCTAGCTGCGCCGGCGCAGCCTCACGAACGCCGTTTACGATATGATTATGCTTTATTGCCATTAATTTGCGACAAACGAAACCGCCCAACACCATCTAGGCCGACATGTTGGCAAACTGTTAAATTTATTGATCTAATCAGAACAACAGAAAGCCACGTATAAGAATGCAGATACCTGCATACGACTAAATATTTTTTTATCTTGTAATACACCAAGAAGATAGAGTACTCACATTTACACTTCGCTACCAAACTAAATTCCAATATCATTACTTCGTTACATCGAAGACTAGGCTAATACAGGACGATTGGCTACAACCACCTAAACCAAAATAATTACCAGCTTAATGAATAAGACGTTATCTATATGTAGAATCTTGTTTTCGTCTGTCGATATCGAAATACGGCAGCATTAGAAAGGTATATCGTGTTTGGAGGACATAAGTCTGTAATCCATAGTTTTTTTTTTAATCAGTCAACCGATAGCAAAAGTTGTGCTAAGTATTTATAAGGTATGTGACGCGATGATCTAATAGATACAGAAAGTGGTCAAAGTATATATGCTATAGTATATTGTGGGCACGGGAGTCGGACAAGAACGGTATCACTGAGGAGCTGGCCCAATTGAGAAAATCGTTCAGAGTTTTGATAACGTTCTAAACTTTGACGAAGAACACTAGTTCTGTGGCTCATGCCGTAGCTTTGAATGAGTTAATTTACAGAATAGTAAATTAGACTCAACTGGTAATTCGATTTGTTAGGTACGTTCTTAAAAGCTCCTACAGATATCTACAAATAAAAAGGAAGTTTTACAGCTTTCTTTGTTAACAAGCAAGCCTTGGCTATGCTATATTAGCAGGCTGAATCCTCATGACACCTTCGTAACCAAATTCCAGGAAAACACATACTGTTATCAATAGTATGTGCAAGTCAGTGAGCATTTATCGTCTCAAACGTAGAAGTGTATACATAATACATACATACATAATCAGCCTATAATGACCCCACTGCTGGGACAGGCCTCCTCTCTGTGAGAGGAAGAGGGCCACAGAGGGAGAGGCCGGCTCTCTGTGAGAGGGAGGGGGGGGTGAGTGGGAGGGGGGAGGGGGTTCTACCACGCGGGCCCAGTGCGTGTTGGTAGATGTCACATGTCTTCGAATTTTTGGTTCTAGGAAATGCCGGTTTCCTCACGATGTTTTCCTTCACCGTTTGAGAGCAGTGGTGATGATATTATTTACAGAAAATAAAGCGCCTGCCTGAGTTCGAACCCACCACCTACAACTCGTAAGTCGGGGCCGTTACCGCTGAGCCACCACTGCTCTTACTTTATAAGAGAATTTTATGAGTCACACAAATTATAATGATCTAGAATCAAAAGACATCTGAACTGATCTCCCCATTAACAATAGCATCAGCACTCACACTGCAACATCCTGTTTCTATCACCTATTCCGCCATTCTCTCACCGCTCGCGCCCATTGCCCGCGCGCCTGAGCAGGGTGGGGCAGGTTGCACAACGATGGCACGGCGCAGGCGCACGCGGCCGCCTTGTTAGCGGCGCGTGCGCCAGCGCCTGCCACCGTTGCGTTGCATTATTTATTGCTTATTGAAAAACTACCGATAGCTTTACCTGCCCACTTTTGTGGTCGCTTTCGTTCGTTGCCGTTTTTGTTAATTATTTTTGTTTGCTGCTTTGAGCTGTGATGCAAATTGGGAAAGCAATTATTGTTGGTGTTAGGAAATGTGTTGGCTCGTACATGGTTTCTAAGTCTATTAAAATTCGATCAATTGCGTTTAATTTACGTGAAGCCTTCAGGCATTGGCTTGACTAGCGTGTTTTGGCAACAGTCACTCATTTCTCTTTTAGTGAAGAAAACTATATCGAATGTATGCGATAAACCGTATGCTATGTATGAACTAAAGATGGGCTAGTAATAATTTGGTTCCAAAATAAGTCTTTGCTATATTGACTACCTAATTTCTACTAGTCATAGAACTTACTACTTACTAGACATTTTACAATAAGTAAACCGATGAAAGAGACCAGTGGTGGCCCAGTGGTAACGGCCGCGACTTACGAGTTGTAGGTTCGAACCCAGACAGGCGATATACTTTGTCTAAATTATTTCATCACCACTGCTCTAAAAACGGTAAAGGAATACATCGTGAGGAAACCGGAATGTCCTAGAACCAAAAATTCAAAGGTATATGACATCAACCAACCCGCACTGGACCCGCGTGTTGGATTACAGCCCACTCCCTCTCACAGAGAGGAGGCTTGTGTCCCAGCAGCGGGAACATTATAGGCTGATTATGCTTAATCCTATGAAAACACAAGAACAATTCAAACGAAATACCAAGCCCAGCTACCGTTTAATTCTTAATGTTATTATAAACTAATATTTACGAGTTATACATAATATCGAGGCGGTTCATTACATACTTTACTTGAATTGAAAACAATATTCACAACAGTTTGGTTTCACAAATTTTAAGTGGACGATAAACGGAACGCTTATTAATTCTGCTGGAAGCATGTGACAACTCAGCAACGGTATAATAATATTGTTTCTATTGAGATAATACAAAGTAGTATTGTAATAATTATTAGTAATATCCGTGGTGTTCAGTTTCAGTAGGTACAGTAATACTTTAGGTTCGGTGCATTTATTGAGCTTTATTATTTTATGTAGAACAAAACTACTTTTAGGCTACAGCAGCCCTCACGAAAGTATTGGAAAATCAGTATTGGAAATGCAAGAATACCAAAACATGTAATTTTGGTTTGCGTAGCTCCAGAGTCCAGGATATCTAACTTGTGTCGTAGCATCGCTGCGGCGTAGTCATTTTAAATTATCATTATGTGTTGTTATTATGATGGGACTAGTGGCGTAGCATTTGGTATGCTACGTTGTAATTTGAAACCCTTATTTTGTTATTAAAAGTTAGCAAATATTTCTTCCTCTTAGTTTTATTGTATCGTATTCTTACCATTGTCTATGAGCACCTTATGTAGGTATTTCACAGTGACTGGATTAGATATAAATCTAAACTCAACGAAAAAATTTAATCTTTTAACACAGATGATCAATAACAAGTTACACAAACACCTGTAATACACAACTGTACAACTGCTCACTATTGCTAAAAAGATCAGTGAAGGTCATCTGGATGTTCTCTTACAAGAACAGTCGGTACAGTACAGTGACCATTGAAAACAGCTGCTGTTGTCAGTTGCGTGATTTTCGAGAGCGTACGCCAGTGACATGGCAACTACGATGTAGAAATATGGTAGCGACTTATCGATCTGCAATTAAAACACTCAAGTTGATAATAAAAAATCTGGTATTATGTTCACCCAATATGGAAGTAATCTTAATGCATATGGATTGCTTTAAAATAATGTGCTTTCAATTCTGAACTTGAACCAAATTAAGTCCAATGTCCGTTGTAATTTTACTGCATTCAATTTTTTTGTTATTAACTGTGCAACTTCATGATTATCCTTTCCTACCCTTTCACTCTCTTCCTTTCCGCATCGAGAATATCTCAGTCATTGATATTCAAATCATTTTGAGACTAGTGAAAAAAATCCGCAAAGATTATGAAGCCAACATTCAATGTTGGTTACACAACTGTCGTATCGAGTTGCTGCTAGTCATTGTAAGTGCAGGTGACCGATCCATCACCGACTCACCGAGACGTGGACGTGCCTAATTAACGGAAAGCAAGGTCAACTGATGAAACAGGCCTAAGCACCCACTCTAATTTGTCACAAAAATTACATTGCGCAAGAGACGTTTCTCTTGCGAGTTTGCGACGAATTGTCGTATAGTTAGCAAAATTCTTAAGCTGAGTGTCCACTGTCTTCGCACACCAATTGAGGGACGCCTATCTACTTTGTCGTGGTGGCAGTTTTTATGCAAACACAAATCAAACGCAAAGCACAGTTGCTGCGCGAACGTAGTGAATACCTAGCTTTATATCTTGTCGCATATCTGAGCAAGGTTTATTAGTATGTTAATGTGACTGTAGCTAATTAGGTGATCGTTAAGTACCGGAGGTGAGATTTTTTATTTTTTTTTATTTTAATGGTCGATTGGTCATCTCGTCACCTTTTAAATTGATACTTACTTTCTAATAAAAATGTAAAGATTTGCTTGTAAACCGTATTTTTATTTGTTCACAATTTCCATACAAACTGCTGCATTTAAATCACATCATAATCTCAAATCAAGCACCAAATCCCTTGAGAAACAGGAACACCGCTTATTTATGTAACTCGCAACGATATCGGAGTGCTCGACTTAAATTTTGCTCCAAAAACCGTCCGGCTATCCATTTAAACGTCCGTCGGCAACAAAATGCCCTCTACTTAACATTTACACCTCTGAGACATGCGATCGTAACATGTCGTGTAACTCAGCCCTCTGAATGATATGAAAATTCAACTTTTAGACCCAATTAACGTATATAACTAAATTGGACACTTTAATTTTGTTTAAAAAAAAAACGCAGCCGCACTAACCTTTCTTGAACATTTCTTTTACAAACAATAATCTCACATAATGAAAAACCATCGGTACGCTATACTAATATTTATGCATGCCCATTACATAGCTCTGAAGCCAATTGCACCAACCGTGCTATCAAATTCATAATTACATACTACATAAAGTCCCATCCTATTTTCAAGTCCCTTTTTTTTCCAAAACGATAATGATGTGCACTATGTATATCGATGCATTTCCTGCTCTATGTACCCGTATCATAGTGTTGTTACCTGCGACCAGTAAAGCGACATGCCCCGCTTTGGTCAGGAACTCGGGACCTCATGCCTCACGGAGATATTTTGATGAGGACGAGATAAATTAATTATAGAGTCATATGGCCGTACACTAATAAACTGGCAAACTTGCTTATCGATATCGTGGTCTAGATATATACACGGTAATGACCGGTCGAGTTACATCGCGACTTAATGACGTCGCCGATTTAGACACTCGTTGCTTATACGGGTAAAGTTTACTAAGAGAGCAAGGGGTTTTAAAACAATATACATATTACAATTAGGTGTATAATACAGGCAAGCGTTTCTCGGCCTAAGCATTTGTTGGTGAACAGTTTATTCACGGAAAAGTAATTGTTTGCGTTTAAACGATTATTAGTTTGCGTCAGTCGATCGTGTACATTCGTGTGTATTTTCTAATTTATGTTACAGATATTTTGTGCCGACCTATTTCGTTTTTATTTTAGTCTTTATCAGAGGAAACTTGTAAATGGCCTTCAATTTTATATTTTTTAAGAACACTTTTTAAGTTAGTGAATAACCAAAAAAGAATAAAAAACTATTTGCTGCTTTTATAGTTGAATTCATAACTGAAACGAATTAGTTTCTAATTGGTAGCAATTAATTTCCCCATTAAGTAGGTGTAACCTTGATGAGTATACGCCATCACTCACAGTAAGTACTTACTCCAATAATTATACATCTATACGTTAGTAGTAACACTTTCAAATTACGTGATAACAACAACGAATTAAATGATTTTATATTCATAAATCGTAATAAACAAATTAAGTACGCTGGCCCGAGGCACCGAGCTCAGTAATTACCGAAATAAATTTAAACAAATTCCATTATGGGATCATTTCGGCGATGGACGATGTTATCCATCATTTTAATGCAGTTACCACAAATCGAGAAACTTATAGCTCGTTTAATGGTGTTGTGTATCGATAATAAGTGCAGCGAGGATCGATAATTGCACGGTAGCGGTGACGATAAGCGTCGACACTATTGTGCATAATGTCGTTCAGCATTACTAAATTATACGGTGCATACGCGTGGTACTTACTGCCGTCAACCGGTCCTGTCTGTCAGGGCGGGTTACTTTGAAATATGCAAAAAACGCAAAATATTCACAACTGCAGCTACGTTTAATAAAACTATCTATCATATATTACAAGAGGATTCAATAAGTAAGACTCAAAAATTTTAAATTATTTAACATTAAATGGAAAGTTAATTAATTTAATATTTCTAAATGCTTATTTATTTATTCACAAAATCCACAGCTCTTTAACAATTTCACTTAAAATCAATAAACTAATCTTACAGTCAATTACGGATTTACAATTTAGTAGCTACACTTATTATGCAGCAGAAACAAACAGGATGACATGCTAGCACCATCCAAGCATATCTAAGTGTGCAGTGTGGGTGTGTGTGTAAGAGTGTGTGTGAGGAGTTGTAATGGTGTATGGTCACGGAATACTTTATTCAATTCTATTTAGAATCACTTCGGTTTTTTTTATCAGGCAAAACTAATAAAAAAACCTACATACGGGACCCGGGTCCAGATCTAGATGCCCCAGGACAGGGCGAGTCGTCACTGTCATATTATAAATGCGCGCAGGCGCAACAAAATTTTCCGTATTTAATTCCTAAAGCGCAATTACCTCACTGAGCTAATGGAAGGAAATTAAAATGTATCACCTGGATGTCAAACAAGTTTAAATATAATATTATAATAATTTCATGAGAAATAGGTTAAGAACTTGTAAAGTCAGTAAAAAGAAGTTCATGCGCGGGAAAAATCTATCAATTTTCTGGGATCTCAAACATGATGAAAAAAGATGGATGTATGTATGTAAATATTATGGAGAAACATATTGTTTTAAGTTTCTGGAAGGCAAACTAGCTGAAGTGACCTAGTGACGTACATGTGCCTATTTAATTTTATACATTACTAGCAATGCCTCGTGACTTTGTTCACGTGGAAGTCATAAGATACACAATATACTAAAATAACAAAACTCCCTCGGCCCCTGACCCGTCGCGTTGCATCGCCCGCCCGCGCTATTACTTCGTTTTCGCTAGTGTTCTTTCTGACTTTTTTCTTTTTGCTCGGCTCCTAAGGGTCGTAGCGTGATGTTAAATAGCCTATAACTATCCTCGAGAATTGGGCTACCGAGTACAAAAAGAATTTTTGAAATCCGTCTTTTTGTTCACAATTTGGGTTTTAATTTTTTGCGCGGACCCCTTATTTTTATTCTCAAATAAAAGTATCTTAAATTACTTCTTATAATACGCTATCTGCCAGTGAATGTCTCGTCAAAATCAGGCAGGTCGGTCCAGCCGTTTCAGAGATTAGCCGGAACAAACAGACAGACGGGCAAAAATTTTAAAATTTGTTTTTTTTTGTTACAAGTACCGTATATACTTTCATATGCATTTAGTAAAAACTGTTATTTTGACATAACAAACAGATACTTCAATTTTATTTATTTGTATAAATAGGATGGGCAGATGAGTGACGAAGCACTATGCGCCTATGGTATTCCCAAAGGACGCACAATAGCCTCAACCTTTCCTGGTGTAGGTACATTAATCAACACTGTGACCTTCCAGTCCAGTAACCTGAAATAACAATGTTTGCAGATGACAGTGCTTCTGTTCCACAACACCTCTTGGGAGAGTTTGGCACGGATAAGTAAACGAGGACTTTCAAGAGCTGGCTACCCTTGTGATGAGAGGGTCGTATTTTCAACCTTCCTGTACCTGTCCTAGGCTTGAGAGAGCCAGCAACATAAAATACCTATTGAATCGATGACAATTTGAGTGGAGCCATCAGCCAGCATATCTCAGTCACAGCAAAAAGAACTCGTGTTCGGCCGCCATTTTATAGTGTTATAAAAAAGAAAAATTCCACCACTTGAATCACGTTTAATTTCTTAGTAAAAAATCGAATACATAAAAAGGGGTAATATTTGAATAATTTATTTTTAAAAAAAGCTATTTCGGTGGCTAGCTCCAGCGAAAGAGCCAAAATAGTCTCCGACACACGACACCCTTTGCACGACAACATCCTTGTGCCACAAAGGCTGAAAAGCCGAAATAGTTTTTTTAAGTGTGTCGTCCCACTCACCCACGAACGATGAAAAGAAAGACTGCAGCTGTGGCGAGACAGTGCTTCCTTACCCAAACCATTTGTTCCACCTGCTGAAGATCTCCCGCGAGGACATGAGTTGCCTTGGGTAACCTGGAAGTCTTTAAACAGACTCCGGACCCAGGTTGACTGAAGCAGGGAAAACCTGTTCAGGTAGAGATTCTTTGACAACTCCGCCTTGAATTGTAAATGTGGTGCTGTTCCACAAACGATGGGACACTTAATATCAAGTCCTGCGTGTCCTGTCAGCTGCACGTTGCAGAAACTAATGGACGCTAGTGATGGCGCCAAACTCGTAGCCGAATTCTGGGCCGGGTCTATTCAGATGGCCATTGACACGCTAAGAAGAAGGAATAAGGTATAATTATTATGATACATTCAAAACCCTAAGATATGTTGCCAGTCATAAGCTACTTATACAAACGTATAAAGAGTTGTGTCTCTGCGTTTTGGGCTATGGTATCTGTACATGGCGTGGTACTGGAAAAACCCATATGATAGAAATAGAGCGTTCCCAGCGTGCAGTCTAGAAGGTGCTGCTTTTCCTAAACTTTCGGAAATAAGTTACTACATATATCACCATTTGTGCAACAGTGGACTTTTTGGGCATAAAAGACATAAATCTTTTCTGAAAATGCCGTTTCTAGTTAAAATCTCTAACACAACCGTAAGTCTTCAAGAAGTGTTCAGTGAGTGTGTAAATTGTGGACGAGTTTTACGCAACAAACTCGATTTATACGCAAATTATTGCCGCCTCAAATAAATAGATTTGCCTAGCTTTGAAATTTTCAACGTTGACGACGCTTTGGTTGACTCACAACAATTTCATCGTAGGTATTAAACAAAACAAAAAAACTTGTGTTTGACGGGCTTAGCGCGGCTACCAACGTTGTTAAAGGGCAATGTTTTCACGAAGACATCGACATGAGCATGGTAAGGTAAGAAGATTACCACGGCCGAAAATAACAAGTCCAGTTGTCAACTTTTCGTCAACAGAAGAACTAAATATAAATCTTTGTACCTACTTATTAATGAATTTGTACCTACTTATTAGTGAACGAAGAGTTAAACGTAAAGATATCAATTTCTACTATACATATTTTCAGGTTTGATTTGAGATTGCCCAACCGAATTGTAGCAATTTCTTGAGCCTGCCTAAATTTAGCATTACTCAGTTACATAAAAAAGTAAATTTAAGAGCGTTCACAGTAAGTTAAAGTATGCGTTCGGGCCAAACAAGAAAAAAAGCCGTTGCGACTTGCAAAACAAGAGCAGATGCCGAAATAATGAGGTGCGCGGAAGACGCGGGTACTTTGAGCAGGGTTGTCCATTTACCGGAAAATCTGTCTGACTTTTTTTACATCCTTATTTCCACCAGTATGTACCTGCTGTGCAGTAAGCAGGATTTGTAGGCACCAAAGTTAAGTTGAGAGGTTGGTATCATCATCCTACCTTGCCTTTTTCCAACTATATTAGGGTCAGCTTCCAGACTATCCGAATGCAGCTGACTTTACATGGAGCGACTGCCTATCTGACCTCCATAACCCAGTTATTGGGTAACACGATACCCCTTGGTAAGACTGGTTGTCAGACTCTCAGGTTTCTGACTATCCGTAACGACTGTCAAAGATCAACGAAGAATGTGCGAACGTGTAGTGGCACCGAGTTGCCGAGTCTGGCCATACCGCTGTTAAACCCGCGATGGTTTGTGCGGTATGTTTAAGGGTTCAACAAATGTTTATACTGTTTTATTGATTAATAAAAATAAAAAAAAACGTGTTTTCCAAGGCACAGAGGGGTCTCAGTATGAAAGGTATGGTCACCCAACCACGGACTGACCGCGGCAAGCGTAGCTTAACCTTGATCGATCGAACTATGCGGCTGTTACTTTTCCACGATAAAGTAACTAAGATTCTTGAAGTTCTAAAGATTGATGTTCACTCCACGCTCATACAAATTTCAGTCCTAATTTTCAGTTCTGAATGTGTGCCTCTTTCAAAAATAAGATTAAGGTAGTGATGACCACTTATATGTGGATTTTCTGTACTGATTGGGCAACAAAAGTTACAAAGTTACGTAACAGTAATATACTGTCTGTGTACCTATGTGGCAACCCTGAATCGGAGTGGCGTATGCGCGGGCGCAGACACGAGGTACGGTTAATTGCACGTGTGATTTATACCAAATTGGGAGGTCTGCGCCACTCAGTTTTTCACTCAATGTATG
Organism: Fissipunctia ypsillon; assembly: GCA_947568875.1. Lineage (NCBI taxonomy): Eukaryota > Metazoa > Arthropoda > Insecta > Lepidoptera > Noctuidae > Fissipunctia > Fissipunctia ypsillon. The sequence continues at coordinate 13,805,090 of OX387660.1, read as the reverse complement.
TCTATTTTAATTAGTGTGTCGACGTTCATTTCTTCATCAGCGAGACATGAAATGAAATCAAAGCTCGTAGTTACAAGCCTATGAGCACAATTATGAATTACATAAGTTAATTTATTTATAGAAAATCATGCATGCGTGGATTTCGGACATTATCCCACGGGAACGTACTACCGGGATAAAAAGTATCCTAAGTATCCATAATATAAACTATCTGTGTGCCAAACATCCAAATCGTTCAGCCGTTTTTGCGTGATTGAGTAACAAACATCCAAATATACAGACTTTCACGTAGTAAGTTCATATATTCGTAGAATTAGTAGGATTAGGGATGTGTAAATAAAAATCTCCATGATTTAAAAGCATTATGTCACGACGCCAGCGTAGCATTAAAATTAAAATAAACAAAAATATACATAACGCCAGTTTATTAATGGATCTATTTTCTATTAGGTCACTCGCAAAACCTATAAAAAAAAACAAACACCAATCTACCTACATAAACAATTCATCACACATATTACAATCAAACTTTTCACAAGATAACTACGTACAATGATTTCACAAACGTCTATACAAATAATGAATAATTCATACAACATTCCAATGTAAACAAAATTATGACAGCACCAATGGAATAACACCCTTGCATCGCCCGAGGCTAGGCTCGCGACTCAATAATAGACATATTGAAAGGCGACCTGATGATAAACAGAAATAACGACCAGTCAACATGGTCTGCCTCAACTCCCGTTTCCACCCACATATGCAGAAACCAAAGGAAGTTAATAGTATGATTGGTGTCTACATAAATTGGTCATCTGTCCACGGTCTGTTTTCACTCTCTATGCCATCCCGCTAGATTATTTTCTACAGTGATACAGTTTTTCATTCGAAGTAGGTATGTACTACGCGACTGGTTTCACTGATTGTTGTCAAGCGCTACTAAGTTAGATGACGGTAAAAAGTGTGGTAAAGCCAATATTTTTGGTATTGGCTTTTTGTTCATAAGTTTCGGTAACGGTAATGGGAAATATTTGCGTATCTGAAACTTTTTAGTGGATTATTTTTTGGGCTTTGATGTTGAACAACATTATTTTCTCTTTTCATATTGTCAATTCACTTCAGCTAGTGCAAATGGAAGATCCCAAGTGGTACGTTACGAGAAATTAGAATTCATGGAAGTTGAGGTCTACAAGTTATACTTTTCTCCGAATAACAATAGTATCATTTGATAAAGCTTTATTTTAAAGGAATATATTTTAAATTCGATAATGTTCAATTACTAAGACTTCCGGAAAATATAGTTCACGGAAATGCGACTCTCATCTACCTTAAATTAAACACATATTTGCAAGACGCGATTTACCAAAAACTATTACGGATAGGCAGGTACTGAAATTATTCTACATTCACGTCGTGCACGAGTGGGTTGACTTTCTCGCTCCCGAGATGAGCACCAACGTTTTTCTTTGCGCAAAAAACTTGTTAGCGTCGCAAATAAAATGAGAGCACCGTGCGCATACGCACTCAATGCGGACTGACTGAACGTTTTTTCCGAGTATTGAATTAAATTTTGGGGACATGACTTTAAAGAGCGGTTTAATGGAATGGTCTAATCACGTTTTATCGTGACATAAAAAGAAGATGTTAGCCTGGAAGTAGAGTATTGAGATAAATGCCAAAAATACCAAATAATCGTAGATGAATAAAAAAATCAGAACAAAAAATGCTACCATCTGTATCATCGAAACACAACGGTGCTAGTTCCGACACAGTTAACGCTATAAAAAGAAATATTTTATAATTACCACTGCAACCATGTTCAGATCTATATTTTAATTCAAGGTACATATCAAATAAATTATACATACCAATAAAAAAACTGTCAATACGCCTGCATATTTGTTACAATGTTACAGTTGGACTCAAAGAACACAATTAAAATATTACACATTACAATCATACTTGGTAGCTCGTAAAACAGCGTGGTTGAAAAAAATCTTCTCATACCCTAGAATGTGCTAAATCTGGATCGAGAATATCGATACATTCTCGATACGAGCTTATAAATAAACAATTATAAGGCATGTCTCGATATTTGAATTTCGAAACTTCCCGCTGCGTGAGAATTCACAGAAAATAAATGACGATCGGGTATCGGATTCCAATGGAAATTCCTTGTCGGAATATCAGTGCATAGTAAAACCTGACAGGTGATGAAACAGGGAACTCAATTCAAAAGTGTATAATTTGACAAATTACTGACGTTTACCTTTGAAACCAGCCTCCGATTTAGAACCTCAGGATAACTCATTTGTCATTCACTTCGATTCAATAGGTAAGACATTTTAATTTACAATAGTCAAACTTACAGATAGTCTAACTAATTTAGTTGATATTATCATACGAAATTAAAGCTTTAGAAAATAACAAAATGAACATGACAAAAAGCCGACCGATACGGTTAATAATCAAAAAGTTCTAAATAAAGCTTGTGGCAAGTTTTAAGTACGGTTCATATTCTTATTCATATTCATATTTGCATCTTAGATCTTACAATATGCGTAAAGCTAATGTACAATTACGGACCCTGTAGGGCACAGCAAAAATTTATTTTGGAATAAAATTAATACTTAATCAATTAACAATTTTAAAACATGTCTTTAATATTAACTAACTAAATTATAACATTTATTTTTATTGAGATCAGTCATAACATAATTATTATTCGATAAGATTAAATTAAAACATATTTTATAATAATGATATAGTAATTATCTATCTATGTAAATTCTACAATTCTGTTTAATTCTGGTTACTATTATATTATTCACACAATAGTTCTAGATGTTTCTGTCTAGCAACAATGTCGCATGCAGATTAAAATCAATGCCCCTATAAGTAGAGCACCCTCAAGTGTCGTGGATTAGAATTATGAGAGGATAATGTATTAACTGGTCGTGTTAGGTGTCAGCCGTACAGATAATTTGTCGTGCTGTATCCGAAGCAATGGCATACGTAATTCTTAAAATATTATAGAGACGGATCTATGAATTGGTAATGACATTTCGAACTAAGGTTTAATTTAGATTTATGGCTGAGCTTTACACTTAAATCATTACCTATATGACATCAAATTGGTCTAATAAACGTTTTTTATATAACACATGAGTTTACCAGAACTCGGGAGATGATTTCCTAACCAAAACATGATTAGGTATGCCTTGAAGAAAAATAAAATAACCCTTTTCAAGAATCTATTTGACTCACTTAATATTGATTCAACGTAAATTCCAACATCTACCGCTGACCTACCTGTGTATTCAATAGTACATAGTATCTAAGTGTGATTTCATACGGACTTGCGGTTACAAAAGAAGCGATCTGTGCAACCACAGCGATTGGTTTCTATTCGCCATTGTGAGCCCCGCACTGATGGGAAAGTAATTTGCCACAAATAAACTAGTTACAAAACCCAATGGAATGTATCGATACATTTTGTAAGAAACAATTAACGTATTTGTTATTGTGTGAAGTTAAATGTAACTTTGCATTGGAAAACATTGAAACGGGCTTGTCCTAGAACTAGAAATTTGAAGACATGTGACGTTTACCAACCCGCTTGGCGGACTATGGCCCAAGAGAGGAGGCATGAGTTTCAGCAGTGGGAACATTTTATGCTGATTATTTAGATATCTTAGTGTGTCGTACCAACTGAGATGACACAAATACTTATATATAATACCTATATGTATTAATATACAAGCATAAGTATGTATGTGAACTAAACTAGCTCTCACCGAAACGTCAGGAATTCAGGATGGTGTTAGAACTCTCTAACACCATCCTGAATTCCTGACGTTTCGGTCAATTAAAAAAAAGTTAAAAGTTGAAAAGTTATTTTCTTTCTTAAGACACATCAGGAGTACTCACTCCTGATGTGTCTTAAGAAAGAAAATAACTTTTCATAGGTACTAATCTAATTGATAAAATGCTCTTATCTAAAAAATTAATTGCTTAACACTTATCACACCTCACCTCACAATTACCATCAATCACGAACTATATCAGCAGCCAGTGCGTAATGCACACGAATTAATTCGAAGCCTTTAGGCGAACTGTAACCGAACCCAATACATTACCAATACACTGGCAACACTACCAACATGATAATACATCATATCTATGTATTATTCATATGACGACTTGCGATTTTGATGTCGCAAGGCGAGTTCAGCCGTTTTTGCTCCAAGATTTATATCGAGGTAATAAATGTATCATAAATATATGGAATCAATTTTATATGGACCGTTGGTCGCTTAAAGTCGTAATTTGGTTCGAAAAAAAATGATAGATTCATTGATATTACACGGGCGGTTCTTTGATACGAAGAGGGTGAGGTTCGGTGCCTGATTGATGAGATGGTTCCTTTAGTTGATGGTACAATTGTTTGGCGAGGAATGGAACAGAAATGAAGGTTTGAGAGTATTTATACTGAATATGATTGCTCCACCTTTTCATTTTACAATTATTTGTCTTATTCTTTATGTATTTTGGTAGTTAAGCTGACTTACGTATTAGTAAAGGATTTATCAGATACTAATGCTTTACTAATACGTCAGTTAGCTTAGTAAGGAAGAAAACTAACTGAACCGAAATACAAAAAGTAAATTGTCCCTCTCACCTCCAATTTACACAATGCCATGAACTTACAGATAAGACCCATTGTAATAGAAATAACAATAAAAATCTCACGAAAAACAGTGAATAACAATCCCAAAAGAATACGTGTATCCCCATTCGTCCCACTGCCGTCTCCCACTGGTGGGACGAACGGGAATTTAATCAATAAAATTACATTTATTCCCGTTCGTCCCACTAACAAAATCAGTGGGACGTTGCGGACGAAAAATTGTTGTGACACAGGCGACCCTGTATAAGACACAGTAACAAACTGTATGAAACCCATCAAACGGCGTCACTAGACTGCATGGAACCACACACCATACACGCCGACTATTAGGTAACCTCTCCATAAGCGTCACTACTGTACCCATAAACAAATGACTGCGCAGGAGTTCGCTCACAGAAGAAAGGCGACGGGTCACGAGCGGCACACATCTCTTAATTTTATATGTTATCATACACGACTATCGGTTATAATTATTTGTTAAGATGTCACTTTCGAACACAACCGGGTGGCGTGTTGTGACTTGTGACGTAACTTGAGAGTGGCCTATGTCCAGCAGTGAACTGCTATGGACCCAAAATGGACTGAGTTGATGGATTGATGCCACTGTTAATTATAGCTAGGTCTGCTGATCGGATCATATGGTGGACGGTAAAATTCTAACTTCCTAACTATTATGGATATATATATATAATATATTAAAATAATATATAATATAATATTATAATAATATTATAAATGCGAAAGTGAGTTTGTTTGTTTATTTGTTTGTTACACTTTCACGTCTTAACTACTCAACCGATCATCATGAAATTTTGCATCCCCGTTTTCAGGGGTACAGAAAAGGACATAGGGTACCTTTCGTTCAAAAAGAAAGGACTGTTCCCGAGGGATAGAAAAATAACTTTACATATTCTATACGCGAGCGAAGCCACGGGCAAAAGCTAGTGAAAATGTTTTAAAAATAGTGGTCGATTAATAAACATTTTAATGTGGATATTTAGAAGATTTTACTTGGAATCTTTGATGAAGCAAGTACTTTGATTTTTCATGGGTGCAAAGTGTTTAATTAACCCATACTTTTATAAATATCATATTACTTACCTAATATGGAAACTTTTATATATTTACCACAAAGATTACTAAAATTGTATGCGAACAGATAAAAAGAAATATGATGTAAAAGATTGTCGTCGTGTAACGTGTGGGTGATTATAATAAAGTCATTAATTAGTTATAATTAATTACTAACGTCTCTTTATTATACAGATCACATTTAATTACCACCGATATTTTCCATTTACCAAACATGGATGAATGAAATATGTATGTGTAGAAACAGCGATCAAGAAACCGATATATGTTTATGAGTAACACGGTAATAAACTAACAAACAATATCTTCCTTTTAATTCCATTTATAGATAGTTTTATAGTTGACAATTAAAATAGAGCTATAATTTAATTAGACCATTGATATGGAATTTTTTTCCGTGTCGCAAGAAGTCTGAGATATTATACCAAATAGAAAAACAAAAGCATAGCTAATGAACGTACTAAGAGAAAGTCAGATGACAAAAGTCAGTTGGAATTTCCCAAATTATTGTGGAAAATAATTCAATGAAATGTTTAAACGTTGTCAAACCAAACGACGATCTTCAACTGTCAAAGAATAGGGGAGTAAAAGTAAATGACATTCACATATTATGTTGAGGTGCATCATTGATAAGTGAATTCAATCCCGAAAGATTTTCTTGAATTTTCTTTCTTGGATTTTGTAGTGCATGACTTTCAACCTTTCAAACTCAAGACCTCACAGTGATCAAGTAATAGAACAATAAATTATGCATGCATCTTTAAATAATTAATCTGTTATTATCTTATAATAATTCTAGGAATGACATTGAGATAACTTTATTATTGATATTAAATTAATAATTAATCTTTATTAACTTTAAGAACGAAATTCTCTTAATTTATTATCTTAAAATATTTTTTATCTCATTTTATATATTTCAACGTAAATCTTGATCTTGATTTTGATAAACCATGATTGTTTACATTTTGCATGCCTTACGGTCGAATCACTTGAAACATGTACAAAATAAAAACACCATTGTAACAGTGTTTTCAGCAAAAATAAATAATTTGATTTGATTTCGTAACAGCTGGGTTTGGACACCCAAGACCAACATAAAATGCTGACTCAGTAATTCGATTACCAAAACATTTTCCAACTGCAAACAACAACCCAGAAACCACCATTTTCCAGGAAAATCCATGCTAGTGCTAAGTGTTAGTACCACCCGCGAGTGCACTGTACACGCGTGCCTCGTGACTGGTAATGCTGTTCGCTCCGTAGGCACATATTTATGCATTCAAACACGGCATCAATCATTCTAATGAGCCGGCCAGTAGGCAGGGACGGGTGTAGGAGCCGCGGGCCCGGGCCGTCACGTGATCACCGTAGTGATGCGCTCGTGATTTATCGATTGAAGTGTGGCTGTCAGTTCTACATTAGCGTTGGATCGGATTAACGGGGAGACATGAATTAGATTGGCATAAAACGAGAAAGAATGGCGTTGAAAAGATGAGGCTTGTGCAGCGGATGATAATGATGTGGCCTTTGCTAGAAGATAGATGCAGTAGCAGCAGCAGTAAGTTTCAATGAATGTACCAGTGTGTCGAAAATGGGATTTTGAACTAGAGGTGCAAGAAGTAACACCTTGTCGATGGTTCTTGTTCATTATGGAAACTTAAAAACGAGCAGAGAGAAGAAATACTTTTGGCAGTGTGGTTGGCATGTGGTGCAGCCTTGTGAAAAGCATGATTGTCAGTCAGACCTTTGAAGTGAGTAGACGATGCCTTCACTCGTAAGAGTAGGAGCTATCGACATCTACGATAATAATAAGTAATACATACCGCATATAAACATCTAGTTCTGGAACTAGTAAATAGCATGAATTATTGAGATATGCGTATGTCGAATAACAGACGTATTCAATTCACTGTATTATGACCATTGATAGACGTAAATTATAATTTTACGACGAATAATACCTCATTCGACTGTAATAAACATTGTTATGAATATATTTTCGCTAACACCATTCCTGTTTATTAACATATTCGTGTGTAGTTTCAGTTTATCGATATCGATACTTATAGTGATCAAATGAGCCCTATTTAACATAGCAGTGATATTCAACTAACAAGTTTAGCAATGAAGGAAAGAAAGCTGCCCGGAGCGTCCGGCGCTATTCACAAATTGGCACGAGCTAGGCACGCGTTGCGCCCGCGCACCGTAACGTAATATCTCCTTTTAAAGTACACTGCAAAACCAACCATATCAATAGACTATAGAGTATATTATACAGCAGGTGTTCTTAAAGGCATAAGTGACGTTTCAAAAGGAGGTAACTTACAAAGATTGAATGGCGCAGTGCAATGATACCGTAGAGCCATTAGTGAGAGCAAAAAGGATGGAATTCGTATTTTGTTTATTTTCTCTTTGATTAATACTTGCGTGGTATGCTAATTATTGCGTTAAGCAAACATATACCAGCTGTTTTGAAGTTAAGTTCATTTTTATGGTAGAGAGTTGGTTTGAAAATGGGAGCTAGGTCGTGGTTTATAAAGAGGCATGATATTATCAGTAGTTTAAGAAATTATATCATTAGAACATTCTGTTCTTAAATGCTTATTTTTCACGCAAGTTTATTGTTTTTTGCGGGCTAAGAGATGTGAAAAGATCTTTGACGGGAAATACATCCCAGGCAGGAAAACAAACAACATCCTTAAATACCTATATTAAAGAAAGAAAAGAAAGAAAATACGTTTATTTACGGTAAACATGACGCAAACAAAGATCATAAACACAAAAAAGAACAAGTTGGGGGGGAGGGGAAATATGCGTCACATCCACGCTAAACAAAAAAATCATAAAAAACTATGTATATTCATTCGCAAAGCCCAGCAGCTCCTGTCAAAAGCTTTCAAAACATAACTCTATAATCAATACTCATGCTTTAAAACAAAATAAAACACTTAACAGTTTGGACATTACAGTAGATAAGTACACGACGGTAATTAACTTTCACATTAAAGAGTCAATTAACTGTAATCATCTCATCAATGGAGCCAGGAGCTAAACGTTAGTTAGGAGCAGTGAGCTATTTTCATTTTTGTATGCTAATTAATGAATAAATAGCCTTTGGCTTAAGCTTTTTATTTAATCATTTATTATCATAACGTTACATAACATCACGCGTGTATTCCCCTAAGGGTTAGACAGAGATGTACCTATAGCACCTACACCCACATTTCACCAGTTATGTTTAAGTCCCATGTGTCCCAGAGGGCGAGCCTATCGCCATCAACCGGGCACAAATCCCCCCCAGACAGACAGCAGACTCCGGGCTGCTACTGAGAAATTTCAGATGGAAAAAACCAATAACACTTTGCCCGACCCGGGAATCGAACCCAGGACCTCGTGCTCAGCAGTAGCGCTTGCGACCACTAGACAAACGAGGCAGGGTTTATTATCAATATTCAGGAATATGTACGTAGTATTGAATTAATAATTACGTGACTTGTATGACAATAAAATCTAACAAACTACTTTAGAAAATTGTTGTCTTGACCTTGTCTACAGTTTTTTCAATCATGAAAACTCGATTTTATGGTACTTTTCAGAACGACATACTCACGACACGACGTCTTAATACTATAATAAACACTGAAGGAAAATTAAACAAACTGACGAAATCTGACAGTGCGTAGCAGCTTCACATCTACAACTGTCAAAACTTCCTTTCAACTCACGCGCAGATCGCAATCAAGAGTGCCATTGATTTTCAGACTTTTCACTAATTACATCAATCGGCACAAACTACTCAACAAATTCACGACTCGCTCTGATTTATTTTGACTCGGTTTTGTATCTATTCGATTATTGTTAACTAAAGTTAAGTTAATTGGACTTTAAGGCTAGACAAATTTTATGATTTCCTCCGTGTGCAAGGAATGTGCGTATAATTTTGTGTAATTGTATTTAGTATGCCGATTCGTTTATAAATTGTAGTAGTAAACGATAGATTGACAGCTTTGGAATTCACTCATTTAGACACTAAGTAGTTAGCTCCGCTAAAGATGTAGTAACTTGCGGTCAAAAGATCAAAAGTTCACATTAACACCGTTGAACTTTGCCCATTAAGCCATTATCTTGCATTGCCTTACGCTAGAAGGCATTCTAGCCATATTAAAAAAGAGATTATAATATTATTGTATCAGACAAAAGTCAAATTATAAATAGGTCTCGAAACTTAGGACTGCAGCGTTGATCTTGTGGTCGCAAGCGCTACTGCTGAGCATGTGGTCCTGAGTTCGATTCCCAGGTCGGGCAAAGTGTTATTGGATTTTTCTGTCTGGAACTTTTCAGTAGCAGCCCGGAGTTTATATTTGTACCTGGTTGATGACAACAGGCTCGCCCCCTATTACGTGGAAATAAAAACATAACTCCTAACCCTTCGGTGAATGCAGGCGTGATGTTAGGTTATGTCTTCAAACTTCAATGAGCAAGAAGGTCTGGGTTGTGGCCAACCAATCTGCAATGGGAGAACTCCATCGTAGCCATTGAGGATATGTATGATGATATAAAATAGCATGTTATTGTACTGAAACGTTATAGAAACTAATATTCAATCACCGATCAAGCCACACGATTTAAAATGAATAAAAAAAATGCACGCCGATCCGCAATAAACAAGCAAAAAATCGAGATGAAAATTACAATAATAAATCTTGCTAACACTCGACTTTCTCAGGCGACGTTCTAAACGAGGCACGGTTTTTTACAAAACCACTTATTGACGTAGTTTAAACATGATTACTATGTAAATTTATAATGGATGGGTCATCAAGTTGACTATCAAAGACATCATTACCTTACTCCTGTCACTCGGCAATTTCATATCATCAATCTTGTATTTAAATGGTACAAGTAAACGCTCTCAGTTGGTCCCGAGGCAGCTCATAATGGCCTATAAATCCAACATTAGAATTGAGAAGCTATTAGTTCGTAAGATCATAAACTTACACGATTTTAAGTAGTCTTTTATTGGTTTCGTCAAGTGCATGATGGACTTTTTTGGAACGAAGTTCCTTAACGCGGCTTGCGGTAGGAGTTGACTGGTATAAATCGTCACGTAAGGAAATACGCGTTATGCGCCCTCCATGCGACTTTCTCTCTCTCTTTGTCTCTTTCTATTATATACAAGTGTGTTGTGCGTGCAGAACTTCATTCCTGACGGGGGTTCCCCATTCGCATGTTTTTTTTACTTCCGCAACGGAAAATTGAGAAAAGCGATCTTAAAGCTACCCTTATTTACCGTCTACTTCAGTTAAATACTAATAAAAAATAATGTGACATGAAGAAATCATGCGAAATTATCAATTATGGCAAAACCATAAAACTATGTACATTTCTCAGAACTGCACATTTCTCATCAACATTGAATGCACATAAGAATTTTCAGGTCTACGTCTCTACAACTTAAAACCTTGGCTCATAATCATATACAACAAAAAATAGCTCTTAGCTAAGAAGGAAAAGTAAGCAAGTTATTAAATACCAGTTATTCGCTCCAAATGCTAGTTTAAACGCATCACCGATTTGCGACACTGGACATGCTCACATACCTAATAACAAATTACATAAAAACGTTCTATGATGCAGGTTCAGTTAATTTACTTGTCATGTTGCTAATAGGGAATTGATGTGTAGTTTCCAAGCATTTAAAACCTAGATAACTTAAAGACTTGAATATAATCTTCACTCCATTTTCATCGAAGCCTTAGATTCCGTGTGGACGGCATTCCTTGTTGGAAAAACGAAGCGTGTCCACTTAATTATATTGTAATTGGCGAGGATGGCTCAACTATCTGGAGTATTGCGGCACTTGCATAGTAGGCAAATGGACTGAGTCATCTCTACACTTTAAAGAAACTGTATGTGGATGAATGACTACTTTTTAAACTTTTGTTCTTGCTATGGGGTTCTTTCTTCAGACCGTATCGAGTAAAGTAGTAAGTTGTATATGACGTAATAGCTATAACTAATATGGAAACAAATAGGATCATCCCTCTTCAATTCATCAGTCTTCGTTGCACAGTTAAGTGATAAATGATTTTATTTCTGTAAATAGATTTATACAAACACTTTTACACGTCAAATATTTTTTTTAAAACTAGATAAGGCTAAGGATAAGGTTTCCAATCTGACTACTCTGAGAAGAAAGGCCGAAACAAACTCAGAGGTCACAGTCTCTTTTAAAGTCCAGACATAATGTTGGTCAGATCATGTGAAGACCATGTAGGTTGGTGTCTGAAATGGTCTTTTGAGGAAAGAACCACACAGATTGAGTGGACCTGTCCAGCTGATGTAGTATGTTTCTGCAACTTTGTACTCAGAGTGGAAAATATTTCCTTCCTCACACAAGCACTAAACGTCAATATATCTTCCATCTGAAGTGCATTTTACTTCATATGTACAGGTAAATAGAGCCTCTTAGGCACACGTCACATTATGCCAACATGGTGCCTACAAGGAAGTTTTATTTTACCAAAACAATAAGCAAACTCGTTACATATCCTCAGAGGGTTGGCTGCGACCGGCTCGAGAATCGCCTTAATGATGTCAAAAGGCAACATAATGTGTTCTCCTTAAACGGTCGTCGCAGTTCGTTACTGTCGCCTCCTTCCTCGGTGACGTCTCACTGCCTACCAGACGGACGCATTAAGATCACCTAAGGGCACCACCATTATGTAAAACGACCACAGAATAAAATGTATTCACTCGTTAAAAAATAAATATACGACCGGCTCCGGTGTTTGCTCGGTTTACGACGAAATTGTACAAATAAACTCGTCGCATGCTGGCCAGATCTCTCAAGTACTTTTGGCATTATAAAAATGATGACGTTATGCATAATAAAAGCTCGATAAAGGAAGCAATGTTCATAACTCACGGCGTCCTCTTACTGCAATCGTAATAATAAAGAAGGTATTTTTTAGTGGTGAGGATATGGCCGCTCGCTGGCTACACTGACGACCTCGAACTAACCTCCACTGTATACCAAATTAATTTTGCCATATTTAGAGTGCGAACATTGAAAACGTGTTAGGGTAACACACAGATATGACATGATCGTCGACATCCATCGTAATAACAGCTCAGCTCTATGTAACAGGAATTAATGTATTTGTCGATAACTAAGGCCGAATCCCAGATTACAGATCGAACGACCTCGTTAGATCTTATCTCTGTAATTCGAAAATCTTTTATGAATAATTTGTCTCCATTATGTTCGGAACGTTTAATGCTCAGGATTGGAACTTGACATCCTGTAATGCTAATCAAGTATTAAATACCTATTTTAGAATGTTGATTTATTTCCTCTCGTTTACGTAATTTATTGGGTCGGTAAAACATCAAATAGCTTGAATAGCCAATAGCATGTAAACATTATTGTTCTGGGAGTTAATCGAACTATGACAAAGAGACTACCGAGTAGGAACTAATTTTGTATGAAGTATAGTGTATTAAGCTCATTATTGAGTGAAGGAACAATAAGATGACAGTTTTTATTGCATAACATTACTGTCAAAATATTTATTGATGTAATCAGCGCAAACAGACTTGACCAGTAATAATATAAAACGTATTACTCAGCGATCATCATGTACCTACGTTCAAGTCCGCCTTACTTTTGCTTTCGTTTCCAACCTACGCGCATTAAAAAGGCTTGAATGAACGTAACGGGTAAACTGATTGTGGGGCGAGTCGCACTTCTACCTACGGCTCGTACCTTATAATTAGATGATATGAATTCGATGCGATAGCGTGGCGGTCCCTTGCGAAACTCGCCCGGCTTCTAAGGGACCACGTCCACATTTACAAGCCCAAACGACGTACAACATTATCTTATTTCAGACCAAACATTCTTCTGCGTGCTAAATTATAAAGCTCAAATTTGTATGTGCTCGAAATTAAGTTCGACCCTTTCAAATCCCATGTAGCCGCTGGACTATAGATGAAGTCACTCCGGAATGTGCTTTTGCATATTCAACCAACTTTACGCTCTATTTTCAACCGCAGACAGATGTAAATCGTGTTTAAATGAATAAGATATGCGTCGTTTACAGTTATAGGCAGCGCACGCGTTAGAATCAGGATGCTGTAACTGTCCGGACGCGGGTCTAATTACCGCCGCCACTCAATATTGCAAAATGAAGCCTATTCTAGAGTAGTACCCCTCGGCTATTACACTCCATCTATTGTTACGCAGACCACATTTAAAACGTTCAATGGTGTCTTATAATGACCTAGGTGCGGTTCACGCTACCGATACTACAGAAACAATAAACAATTTTATCTCCCCGATCTCTACTCAACAATTTCTAATTAATCTCGTACACAACTCCAATTAATTGTTGTTATGAAAGTTTAATTATAATTACAACGTATTACGCAGGTTTAATAATGATAAATTTTATCAATGATAAGCCTTACATGAATTTAATACGGTTACAAAGCGCATTAAAAATTTGAATACCAAAAACTTATTTGCATGTTGCTGTTATTTGAAAAAATAGTTTATTTTTGTAAGAAGAAGCGTTATTTTAATTGAAGCCCAATGGAACTGTGGAGGCATCTACATCCCCACATGCGAAGTACGCACCACACTAACGTCACGCAAAATCCTGCATCGCGCAATCAGAGTTCACCGCGCGATATACAATCCCGCCCATGGGTATGTATGTGATCGCCCGTATTTTTCTGAATATTCATGAAAAATTATCGAATATTAACTTTAAAAGGGAGGTTGGTGGATATCTTTAATGTTATTATTTTTTTTAGAAAAAATGTCTTCACCTCCGTTTATTTTTTCATAGTTGACAAATTTTAATAAAACATGATAGTTGATCCGATAAAATAACTCATAAGCGTTTATAAATTATAAACAGAATCCAAATCAACCTAATAATATCGGAGATATGGCAAAAAAATGTTAAACAAGGTCATAAACGCTACTCAAAAAATAAAAAATTGATAACATGAAAAATATTAAAGATATATTTTAAAATTAATTTTCGATAACTTTTCATAAATATTCTAAAAAATACGGGCGGTCACATGCCCATGGGCGGCATTGTATACAACGTCTCGACATCAATCGTCGGGCAGTAGCCCACCAGACACAACACCCGTCTGGTCGGAGAACCCTCCTTTTTCTATGGAGGATGAGTGAACTTTACACCCTGTTCCTCATACCTGTATAAAACTATCAAAGTATAGCTCAGACATTAACCAGTGTTAAGTCGTAAAAGTCAAACTTAACTAACAATTAGAACTGTTGTACTTGTCATATGCCTTGATAAAATCGTGTAGATAAAGCGATTTAATTAATTCAGTATGGCTTAGTTTTAATAAAGCCCGCATTAGCACGGTTTTGTGATATAATTGACGAGAACAATAAACATAAGGAAGCTGAAGCTATGCAAATGGCTTGTAGAACAAGCTGTAGGTAAAGTTGCGCGTGCGCAGTGTAGGCTAAATGTGGTGCTAATGGTGTTAGTAAGTCAGTATTGTACTCGTATGGTTTTATTACTTTTAGGAATATTTTTACCTTTACCTACGTATTTATATATATTTATATTTATATATACTTTATAGTCTGTGTTCAGGCTACGTAAAAGTCATTTTACTGTTACTGTCAACCTGTATCATCTCATAGAAGGGCAAAGACCTTATGGCATTCAGTTACCTACTTCAATCAGAGAATGGCCATGGCAGTACAGAAATTGAGGGTTCACTTTTCTTTGAAGACTACAGCATTTCAGAAAAATCTTCTGCAAAAACTCATACAATCAATCTGCCTAGCCTTTTCCCAACTATGTTGGGGACGGCTTCGGGTCTAACCGGATGCAGCTGAATATCAGTATTTTACATGGAGCGACTGCCTATCTGATCTCTACAACCCAGTAACTGGGTAATACGATACCCCTCGGTAAGACTGATTGCGGGCTTCTGCCCGACGACCCGTAACGACTGTCAAAGATCTACGAATGACAGCCGGAACCAATGACTTAACTTGCTTTCCGAGGCACGGAGGAGTCTCGGTATGTAAATATGGTCACCCATCCACGGACAACCCCGGCAAGCTTAGCTTAACCTGATGGATCGACCCGTGCGGCTATTATTACTTAGCCACGAGCTCCTTCTGCAAAAACCCATACGATTCTTTGTTTTCTTTAAAAGTAATAACCTCAAATTATATTCCCACTTACTGAACATTCCAATCACTGATCAGCCCTATGATTGCCAGTCCCATCAAATCGAAGACATCCGCAGAGTCGTCATAATGACCGGAAACGCTATAGTTCACGTAAAATTGATATGGTATAGTAATGCCAACATAAGGTCAACTCCACACTTCCTCTCTACGATCACTTCTTGAATCTATAGAACTATAATAAATATCATAAATGCGAAAGTAGCTCTTTCTGTCTGTCTGTTACCTTTTCACGCCTCAACGGCTGAACGGATATGGATGAAATTGGCACACGGATAGACTACTACGTATCCGTGGGATAATTTCCGAGCACCATGCAGGCGGAGCCGCGGGCAAAAGCTTGTAGAACTATAAGTAGATCCTTATCACGTGTCACTGACGAGTTTTCAAAGACAGTGTGAGATAATCTTTAATGACTGAGATTAATTGCAGTTGTGTTAGAAATGTTTTGCTAATTAATTTGTATGATTTATTGCTTAGATTGAAGCAGGTTCGACAAAAGAAAACGAAAGATTTGAAGAATAATTTTCGATGTCGCGTCGAGTGAAAAGAAAACGCGTAAGGATTTTAAATAACGAAACATAAAGTATCCTATGTTCTTCTTCAGGTGGACTGAGTTACCTTTCCACTTACTTAAAATCGTTAAAATCTTTTCTGTAGTTTCCTCGAGAAAAACCGGCCAAGTGCATGTCAGACAATGAAGGGTTCCGTAGTTGGGATGAGTTTATCCAAGAACAAACTTAACATTGTAGTTGAAACAGCCGGGGTTGCGGGATGTTCGAAAGAGTTACCGTGGCCCCGGCACAGGCAACAGAAGGGAACACGGGTGGGTTTTAGTCAGTAAAAGTCTGACACGCCCTCCCGCTCCGCCCAGAGCGGGAGAAGTCATTTGATGATTTCCCATCCAAAAAAAAAATACATTCCAACTGCAAATGTAAGTTGGTCGACTATTACTCGTAAACTTGTAAAGCCTACTTAGCTGTGATAGTTTTCCTTTTAACTTCGTTGTATTGACTACTACCATGAATTTTTTCACATACCCAAAACTAACCGTTTAGCTGGCAGGGGGGGACACTTGACTCTAACAAAAATTAGCACTTTAATTATTTCAGAAACGGATCCCTTAATCGAAAAATTATTTCACAAACCCGCAATATTTTTGAAACACCTATCCAACAACACCCCACACCATGGGGTAGACGAGAAAAAAAAACATGCCCGCTTTACGTGTACAGGAGGTACCCTAAAAATTTTTTTTTCCATGATTTTATTTTACCACTTTATCGGCGTGATTAATATGTATATCCATGCCAAATTATAGCTTTCTAGTAGTAAGATTCTCTGAGCTAAGCTGCGGATGGATGGACGGACGGATATGGTGAAACAATTAGGGTTCCTTGTTGACTACGGAACCCTCAAAAGTACAAAACCAACGAAGAGGCTTTGTTGCATTTACAAAATAAGTCTAGAAAAGTCAGTCTCCTTCGCGTAAGATTCAACATAAAAAAAAATCTTAGTAGGTATTTCAGACTCTAATTAATTCAGATCGGATTCGATACAAACTGAATATTTCATTTCAACAATTTTACAATTTATTACTTATTAAAAAAAATTTATTCGCCACGCGTTACCGCAATATTCGAACTATGTAGTTTTTTCTTAATAGATTTGGTTTAGATTTTGTTTGAATGTCCCGATCTCACATAACTCTATTTATTTGATGAGAATGTTAAAAAGTTTCATCTGACTAGGATTACTCTTTGACAACATTCTAACCAAAAAAAAAACTGATTATCTCGATAGGAAATTGATTGATTGCTCGCGAGATATAATTAAAGTTGAAACGACAGCATCTTCCTGCCATGGTACACATCGTACACAATTCGCTAAGAAACTATTCAATCTTCATACAACCAAAGGTTGAAAGGTTACCCCTTCGGGGAATACAGCCGTTTTAGCCATGTTTGTTAATTAGTTTTTTTTTTCCAATGGGAACTAAGTCAAGATTTTTTGTTGGCACGACAAGGCCACACTAAATATTTATTTGGAAAAAAATGGCACGTGGATGTATAGAGAGATTCGCCAGTCTATGACATAGCATAGACCATAGACTGTACTCTATAGCATAGACAAACGATGTTGAAGTGTCATTCGATCTTAATATATGTAGTAATAATATTTTAGGTATTGATCTAGTACTTAAACATCACGGTTTACCTTTTTTTGTATTTTTCTTAGATTTATGAAGTGAAAACTTTTCAGGCGCGTTGAGCAATTTTTGGTAGGGGGAATTCTAACGGGTTCGCGTCACCGACATGCGACACATTATGTTGGTAGCAGGAAATCTAACGGGTTCGCGTCACCGACATGCGACATGCTATGCATAGTTTTACGTTTAAGTTTTCACTTCTGTCGGCAGTCCCTGCCTATTTTTTTCCTCTATTTTTTAAATCTATTTCCGTAGGTGTGTCCTGGCACCACAGCGGCATATTTTTAAATATCGCAGTTGTCTTTTTTTACTTGTTAGTTTTATTGTTCAGCTGCAACCGGTAAGACTGGAAGCCGACGCTAACAAAGTTGGGAAAAGGCAGGTAGATTGTTTGAGTTTTATTTTTTTTAGGGTTCCGTACCTCAAAAGGAAAAACGGAACCCTTATAGGATCACTCGTGTGTCTGTCTGTCTGTCCGTTCGTCACAGCCAATTTGCTCCGAATCTAATGGACTGATTAAGTTAAAATTTGGTACACATATTAATTTCTGTGCCCCAAACATGGATGTAACATCATAAACATAACATCACTCCTTGTTTCCCCGAAGAGTTAGGCAGAGATGTACCTATAGTACACCCACACAAACAACATGGATAAACATAGATGTGTAACGTAAATAAATGAATTTTGAACACGGGAGTCACTGTTAGGGGGCAAATAAGAAAATAAAAATAAAAAGTTTGGCAAACTATATCGTGCGACAAATCAAATGAAAGGGCTTAATATGAGGCACTAAAATATATTTTTTTAATATTTTTAATCTAAATAGTTTTAAAGATATTTACAAAAATTGTCGAAAGAAAATTTTAATTTCGCGGGCTACCTTTACGCATTCACTTTAAAGAGTGCACTTTTCAATTTTTTTTTGTGTTATCTGTGGTAGGGGCTGCTGTGGCGCGCACCCCCGCGGTGTAATTTTGGTGCAGGTCGTCATAATTACGATATTATTTACTGTGTTATTGATAAAGAAGTGTACATAACTAGGTATGCTACAGTTACATAAACTACTATTCTTTATTTCTTTTTCATATTTAGTCATTGAATAATGTCCAAAGTCAAAAGCTTACACATGCAACTGCAGTTTGTAACTCGCTGTGGACACGAGACCGACACGAGACCGACACGAGACCGACACGAGACCGACATGAGACCGACACGTAACCAGTAACGCCAACCGTCTGATTATGTTTTAATCTCGATAACTTTAAATTCGACATTTTCGTAAAAATTACATTAAATTATTCTCGAGCACTCACAATCTCGAACGTAATCATCCACCAATAAAATTGATGTTCGATATGATTTTCTGAGAAACTGTTTATATTATGTACGATGTAGGAAGATACTTTGTAGTGCCTATAATGCGTAATAAGTACTGAGCGGTAATTCGCTCCAGTACTTTAGTGCTTTCGAAAATCGAAGATCATTGCTTCATTTTTGGGTACTTATGAAGCAATAAAGCATTGAAATATCGAAGAATTTTAAGTACATGCTAATATGCGCAAATTATCGATCAGACGACATGGCCGCTTTATATTAATCGGTGCGTAGCTTATTTGCATTGACCATACAAATAAAATATAAAATCTACTAAAAATATTCATGAGCTCATGCGCGTCAATCTGTTTATCTTTTTATACCATAGTTTATTGTAATGGAAACGTGTAATATCATTTAATGGGGAATAATAAATAACTAGCACCTATTTTAAATAAATAAAAGCTTCTGAATTATTGTTTAATTTATAAATCTTACACTATGTCCGGAGCATTCAAGGGTCGTTCATTATTTACGATGAAATATACTTATTTATTATAGCCAATACAATTGCATCTGCATTTTTATTGTTTCATTGTGAAAGAGTAATAATAAAGCATGATGCCTTCTTTATCTGTCCAAGGTTTTATTTCTTTTAGTTCCTGCATAATTACTTTACCTTAGGTGTACTATAAGCTAGTTGATCAAGTACAAAATCGAAAACAAATTCAAAAAGATTCATATGTTTTACTTTTGGGAACGTGAATTCGGCCCACATGAAAATCACTTTGGTAGCACAAAGTACCCACGCCTCCCATGCCTAATTAATACAATTATGTGAACATAAAACACATCAATAACAAAAGCAGTGCAACGTGTGGAGCTGACATGGACAGTAACAGCGCTCAACAAGTGGAAAGGGCAGACGAGGCCCCACTGCCGCCCCGCGCAAGCGCACAACTCCAAAAACGTAATTTATAACTACATTTAACCGAAGAGCCTGCCAGACGACTTCGTCCAATATTAATATCGGCGTCAGCATCATTAAGGCATTCCTTTTATTGCGACTTTAAATAAGTCCGTTCGCCGATCGCCTTTATTAAAAGAGGCTACCTTTCTCCAAGGTTTTGCAACGTCGCCCTTCTTTTGAGGCGTTTTTTTTAAGCGGTAATGCAGCACACCAATTTACTGGCCACTGAAGTAACAAAAGAAATTCTTATCAATTTTTTTGGTAATTTTTACACGCTTTTTGTGCTTAATAATCACTTAATCTGCGGTGGTATTTTTGGTTATTTATTGGATGGTTTGTTGGATATCTTGAAGGTAGGAATCGGTAGCGCATCGACAAACATCGCTGCGATTCGCTGTAGCGGTAATGAGACGAAATTAAAGTTGAATGTATAAGGGAAATTGCCTGTAGCTACGAGTATTTTGAGGTTGGTCTTTACATTAATATTTTAGCATAATGTTAACAGTAAATCTTGACAAAACGTGAATACTAAGTGCAGTGTGTCGGGCTGGTGAAGTAAAGGTGCAAGCGAAGGTGTCGGCTGCCGGTGTCAGGTGACACATGTTTTTTTTTTATTCTCGTTGTGGACACGTCGCACCCGTATAAATCATTTGAACCAGGCATCGAAAACCTTTATAAATTACGCAACAGGTATCGAAGTATTTCGGTTACCTTTACGACTAAGGTTAGGTACCGCTATCTGGTTAAACAAGAAGATGAAACATGTTACCTATATTTCGGTTACCGTTTTAATATTGGTTACCTAGAAATGACCTTTATTACGAGAAAGCACAAAATCGCCGGCCATCCAGGGCCGTGATTGGTCGGCTTCGCCGGCGCGTGGGTCGAGACGACTCTTTGACACACACGCAGCGATGCGCGCCCTTAGACTAATGCGGATGGGCACGTGTAAGATTAAGGTAATATTTATTTCGGTAACCTGTATTAATACTTGTTGTATTCAATTTAAGAATTAAATTACCTGTAAAAATACCAGTAAAAAAATGTTGTAACCGAAAAACACCCGTATTGATCATACCGGTTTCGGTCCCTGATTTTAACTACACGTGTGAACGTAATGTAGCCTTAATTTAACTTTCCATAAGAGTTCTGATATTGCCTTTATACAATATTTATTTGCCAAATATTTCGAAGGCAAAGAGCAAGTTTCTTTATCATTGTTTAGTAATGATACTAAAATTCCTCTCCTGGTGATCTCCCCAGGCATAAATTAAAAAGTAGCCGAGTTCATTTTATCAAATTACATGTCCCCAACTCCCAGCCCGGTGACAAAAGCTTTCATCTCCGAAACTTGACATAATGAACACAAAGCACGCTGCGTTGATGCTAAAGATCCTTAATTACACAACTTTTTCAACCGCGAGATGATTTATTTCATTATACATACATTTTTGATACAACCTGGAGGACGAGTATTATGTACCAGTAATTAACTTATGATATTTTAAAATTGCTTATGAGTTCTTAATTAAGAACCTCTTTTTTATTTTTGTGTTTAATGAGTTGCGATTAAAATTATATTTCCGGGTAGAAGCTGTGTCGAAATTGATACGCAAGTGATGTAAACACAATAGTTTTTAATGATGCATTTGCAGTTTTGAGTATAAACAGTTATTTAGTATTTTTAGTGTTACTGAACTTATGATAGCACTTGTATCCCCAAATAAATAATTACTATGTTAAGTATTTCCATTACTTGAAAACATGTTTTTATTAAGTTATTACTTAACAATTTATCGATGTCGAAAATCTGTCTGTATAAGTTTTCATCACTTGATGTAACTGAAGTCTTACAATCGTAAGGCGTGTACTACATGACCAAACTAGTTTGACGGCACATCGCCCTTGAAAACTTCAACTTAATAAAGTGACACCTTACGACATAACTTACACCCACAAATATCGTCTTATCGCATCTAAACATCACTTATTAATAATCATGTCAATGAATAAATTATGTTCCGTGATGCATGAATTAATATCCACGAAACTGCGTGGCCGGACGGTACAGAGTAAAACTGACCGCGATCCGTTGCGTAAACGGACGAAATTTTATAAATTTTAACATCGATTATTCCGCTCTCGTCACGAAAACGAAACAAGTGCAGGCTGTAGTAGTAATAATTGCTTTGGAACCAAACTGGAGCTACATTATATAAGCACAATAATTCTCTCTCGGTCGGAACCGTCGCCCCGAAGGTCCGAAATATTGCCCTACTCCAATTTACCAGACGAGCGAGTAAATAAGGCTTTTATTCTCAGAGGTTCAGTATTTTACGTAAAAGTGAAAAATCCACTGCAGTAAATGTCAGTGGCGTGCGATAATTAATTGAGGCCCCCCAAGTAATAATTTGGACAAATAAAATGTGTTCGGAGTGGACATTCCCACGCGGTGCGGCGCAGGCGCTGACGCGAGTGATGCGCGGCATGTGAAACTATGCGATGTTTGGGTGGTATCGGCCCATTCTCGCCGTTACGCGCTGCTATTAACATGCCTCGAATCCTGGGAAAGATGTTAGTCCACCGATGTAATGGAGAATTCAAGTTTTTCCTTTTAAATTGAGCGTTAGTAAGAATTACAAGAATATTTCTCGCTTGGAACATTTAAAGATTTGCATAAGATCAGTTCGAGTTGGAGTACTAATTTCGAGTGTAAATAAAAAGGTTGCTCCATATTTCAATGTTTCTTCATGTTGGCGTCGGGACCCATGCGGCTGAGTCACATAAATTATGAAAAGCTGACGTGCGCAGGGCTGTCTCGTCACTATCGACAAGTTGCTCTTTACACGATGCCGCATACAGCGCAGTCATTTAAGCTCTGGTACATCTTGACAAGACACCATCAGCGAAATACTTTGAGAACAACAGCTATAATTTAATATTTTTTGTTGCTCTAAAAAATTGTATAAAACTATTCTCAATCGATTTTCCAACTTCGAGCAGGAAGGGTAGGTACTACATACATATTATTACCTATATCCAACCCGACCTAACTTTGTTACTTTTTTCTTATTATAGAAAAACCCAAGAGGTATTTTCTACTCTTTTCTAATTCAGTGCAGGCAAGGCACGGTCATTATATCCAACTATTTTTTTGCCCTCAACCTATAGACCAGTATCTCGTGATAAATAAAAAGCCCAGTGAAATTCAACATTTACTCGTAAAACCTGAGGTCAATGGATAGTCAGATAATGTGCGTATTAACTTTACCTTCAAACGAACAGGTATCGAGTGCCGACATCCTTAATTAAGGTAGAACGTCGGCCCGTCAACTGGATTAAAAGATCGGATTTGATTTTGATTGATATTGCGGTGAAACTGCGGCCACTCGACCACTCTCGGATTTTCTCGCGCACTTTAGGGCTTGGACACATCGTAGATGGGAAGGTGGACTGTCGATCGATGCAGGTTGCTTTAGAATTCATATGATGGATGGGCCGTAGCTGCGAATCAGTTCAGGTCAAGATAGGATGCATTTTTAGAACAGAAGATTGGGAAAAGTACCAAGCGCTTACTTATATTTATTAACTTTGGAATAAGATTACCGAAAACAAAAGAAACGATATATTTTCTCGTCTCGTCAACTAGTTGGTCCAAAAGCATAATTACCTACGTCAGAAATCACGGTGGTGTGTAATTCCTGGAACAGTACAAGTGGAAATTCATAACGATAGCTTAATGCATCTTACAGGTGCTTTGTGTCCCATGTCCATATAATCTAGAGCTATACGGAACCTTGGATATTCAAATTAGCCTATGAAAGGTATCTACAACATATATCAACGTAGCGTAGATATCAATGAAGAGCCTTTACATTTTCTTAACAAGTCTTATAAAACCCAACCTGTGTGTGGCGTAGCCTTTAATCTCCACTCAGGAGTAGAAGCTATCTCAGTGACTGCGCCTGCACATATGTGACGGATGAGAGGATTAAACACGACACGACGACAACCACTGACCGTTCCCAAAATATGATTTGTTGTTGCGATAAACAGGAGTTACTGTTAACGAGGTCTGTTGCTTGGCTGTGGGAGAAATAAAATTTGATGGAAATGCTTTAGTTGACCGTAATTGGTGATCAAACCTGTGATATGGAGTCACAGTATTAATTATAATGATGGTTTCGTAAAAGTTGGACATACATACTATGTCAATTACAATACTTGTGACGCATGTCAAATACTGTTAGCACATGATTAGATAATGAAAAATAGTCTTCAAGACCGAATTTCGGCCATGGCAGCCTGTCTCAGTGGAGGCTAGCCATCGGCGCGGGAGAAGTTAAAATTATTCCGGGATTTTAGAGGAGGTATTGTCTACTCCATGTTACTTCCTTCCTCGAAGTTTAGGCAAATTAGCACTACCTATTCCTATCACTGTTTATCATAGGTAGTTGAATTAGTCAATAAAAACGTTATAGTGAAACATTTGAAACTAGAATTTTTAATCATAATGTGGCATTACAGAAACAAAAAATGTCAAGTAACTTTTGGAGGGCTTTTGTAGATATAAGTCAACATCTAATATACTTAGTAAATAGCCTACTCTACTACTGAGTAACAAGTGGTTTGTGCAATAGATTTGCTTTTATAGAAACCAATCATGATTTGTGTAGGTAGGTACTGAATGCTGCCTATATAATAAGTTATTAAAATAAATAATAAATGTAAAAAAATAAATAAATACATAAATGTTCATGTTGTATTTGTTATAAAAGGAATGTAATTGAAAGTGAAAATAAATGAATTAATTAAGTAGGTAGTATATCCTCACCAGCTTCACCTTCTAACAGGGACTCTAGAATCATAAACTTATCTTTTGCCACGTTTTTTCCTCTTGCAGATCTGTAATGCAATAATTCAATTGGCCGTTGACGATGTTTATACGACAGTTCTAAGGACATCTGGCCGGGAAATACTTATTATTATGATTACGAGCAAAGCTCATGTGTGTAATAAAACATAATCATTATAATATTCATAATGTGCTACAGTAAACGCACCTTGAAAATAACATATTCTGGTACTGTCCGTAAATTATGTATCATATGTTATAAATGCGAGTTGTATGAATTATTACTGGGTGAAATGAAACTGAACGCGATCAGCACATAAACCACGTTTAAGGGCTGTCAGTGTCATTATTTTCTTTGGAATAATGACACTGACAGCTCTTGAATGTAGTTCAGATGTGCTGATCGCGTTCAGTTTAATAGGTGAAATCCGCCCTTAGTGTTTATAATAAGGACCACAATAATTCATCATTATGATCATGCTCCTGCCCTAATCGCAATGTATTTTGTGTCAGCGCAACATGTATTTTTCTTCAATACTTCTCTATTAGTCGTTTTCTTGGGAATCACCAGCACAGTTTTGAGTTTTAGTTTTGAACCGTTTGGGGTCGAAACGCTCGGGTCATGGGGCCCGAGTGCGCGTCTCCTTTTTAAGGAAATTTCTCGCCGACTGGTCGACAGTTCACGTGACCAGAAGGCTGGCTCGTTCTTTGACCAAAGAATTAACATCCATTCAACGTGACAATGCTGCCAGTCTTCTAAGCACGTTTCCGGATGACAGCGATGCCGACGAGTACTTCGACGCCTAAGTTTCCTGTTGTTTTGTATAATTATTTGTATTGTTAGTTAGTTAGTCATTGTATTTAAGATTTGAGAAAATGAAAATTAATAATAGTATCAGAGTAGTCAGTCAATAATTTCGACTGGCATTAGCTATATATAGTTGGCATTAGCTATGTATACGCGAATACTATCTACTGATATTAGCAGAATTATCGACAGCACCAGTCAGCACTAATATCGGCCATAACGAAAAATAGAATATAGGAGTCAGTGTCTAAAATGTCTATGATGATAATATACAGGGTGTAAGGGACAGCCCTGCTCAAACTAACAGGGTGCATTCAGCTCCTTAATTTGAATCATATTCCACCGGAAATATTCTTAGGAAAATTTTAATTTTTTTATCGTTTATTCAGTTACTATTCCTTTATTTCAATGTAAAATTACATTTTCTGTACGCAGCACTCCATCTATCTAAATAAAACAACGAATAGCAAAAAATCAGCAATGGATGTTGAAATACTCAGAGGCCGAAGGCTCGCTGCGCTGCCGTACGCTACGCGTGTTTTGCCACGGTGACGATACATTGCGTGTGAGGTAATAAAACAAATCAGGTTAATTGGATTCCCATAACGTTCCTGAAATAATTTCATATACTGAATTCATGCCATCAGTCTACGGAGGGCTGTCCCTTACACCCTGTATATTTAAGAATGTATTTAAAAAGTTTATATTTTTTAAATTGTTCTAAAAATTGGCGACATACTTAGGTAAATAAAAATACCAGTTTTGTAAGCCATTTTCTAAAATATGATATTTGGTAACACTGATAAATTGGATTGATTTCCAAGATCAATGATCGGAACGAATTCAATCTTGTTTATTTTTTAGATGCCTAATACAAAATTAGATTTAGAATCAACTATCGCGACGAAATATTGATTTACGATTTGAACGTTGCTTTTTGAATTAACATGTCGCTGATAGATTGTAAAATTCGCTGTTTTACAAAACCGCTAGTTATTTTACATAACAGCGCCGCGCCTTTATGTAAAACAGCTGAACAAAGTTCAGTTGGATTGTCATTGCACTACGTTTTACAATACTGCTACCCACGTTTAGACGTATTACAGAATGGCTTATCTGAAGTCACAATAAGCGTTTGATGTGGCTTCTAATGCCAAATCGGTCGCATTAAGTAAGCTAGCACCCTGACCAATGTTTTAGGTGAGGCTAGAACTGTGACCAACCAAGTGGCGAGCGCTACTTCCAAGTTGGTGGCAGTTACTTGGCTATTTAGTATTTTAGGACTGACTTTCATGCAACTCTGAAGACTTTATATTAAATTTGTCTAATCACTGTTTTTACTTGAATAAGGGATGACCCTTACTGAATGATGAAAATGATCACTTGTATTACTCGTTTTATTTCTTTCTATTTCGGACGCCATTATTGTTGTCATGACACACAGAGCTACGAGCGTCAAAGTTTAGAACTAAAATCTACAATCTGACGTTTCATTTCACGCTGTTTTACATAACCTCTAATTGTTGTCCCGCTGCAATGATAAACGCAAAACGTTTAAACAAATTAAAGTTTAGTAATCATATGAAACCGCTAAACATCGTTCAGTTTGCATATCGATGCTGTTTTATAAAACAACTAGCGGTTTTGTAAAAGAACGGATTCTACAATCCATCTGCGGCAAATATAAGGCCTTATAGACCGACTTTTGTGGTCAAAATGTTACACTTTTTTCGGTTTAGCTCATCCATGCCAACTGTACAAGTTCCATAAGGCACGTGAACATCGTGCAACATGCGACTACTTCGTTCAAACTTCGTTCAAAAACTACGTTCCAAAAAAAGGTATTATAGAGATCATTATTGCCTGCAATAGGTATAATCTACTGTTACCTATTCCTAAAACAAATGCTTCCACCAAAACAAGATTAATTTATCAACCATAAGTTCACCTAATCCATAGAGGATTTCTTAAGGTTTTGAAAGCGCTTCGTACTGAGGACATTAACAAGTTCGCCAGCAAAGAGGCAGAATAAGTAGCATAGGTGGAATAGTCTGGCAATTCATCTCGATTTGTCTGCCGGGTCACGGAGGAGCGAGCGTCGTGACTCCACGACACATATGCGCCCGCGCAGATTTGTACAGACAACCGACAATTGCAGATTTAGAAGCGATTTTGATACCTATTTTGCACTGAAGCTTGGAGATTAAATGACAGAAATGTTTTAGAGGAAATAAGCTAATGTTTTAGTACGAGTACATACATTTCACCTGGTTAAGTTATAAAATATGACATGAAAAATAACTACAAAGTACAAGAGTAATACCAGAAACATATCAGAGAAAAAACCGGCCAAGTGCGTGTCGGACCACGCACAATGAAGGGTTCCGTATTTGGGATGAAGAAAGAAGAGACAGAATTATCCCAAGAACCAACTTAATACTGTAGTTGAAAAACATGTTCTCCCATTCCTACATACCAACTGCAAATGTAAGTTTGTACGCACAATATTGAGAGATTTACCATGTTATTTTATGACTGACGTTATGATAGACTTCTTATAGGTTTTTCTGTAATCTATAAGTATAGAACAATTTTTTCAAAGTTATAGGCTCGATAGTTTTGGAGATAAGGCGATATGGTAAATTTTCGTCTGTTTTCTTAAATAACTTTAAAACTATTTACTATAAAAAAATAGATTCGAGACCGCCACAGTAAGCCCTTTCATTTGATATGTCATACGGTATAGTTTGCAAAACTTTTTTTTTCTTATTTGGCCCCCAAAGGTGGGCTACCTTTGGGGGCATATTCAAAATTCATTTACTTACGTAACAGGTCCATGTTTGGGTCATAGAAATTGTCATGTGTACCAAATTTCAACTTAATGTCAGACGAACAGACAGACACACGAGTGATCCTATAAGGGTTCCGTTTTTTCTTTTTGAGGTACGGAACCCTAATTACGAAAATTCTATAAATAGGTAGGTACTAAATACATAAATAGAAGATAGAGACACGTCGTTAACCTAGGAATTTCCCACAACTAAGTTGGTGTCGGCGTCCAACCCAACAAGATGAAATCAGTATTTTACACGAAGCAACTGCCACGTGACCTCCGCAACCCTGAGACATACAGATATTCTCAAGTTAGAAGTAATTACTATAGTAACTATAGGATTTAATAGGAAGTTAAAATCTTATCTTCTGCAAATAAATCGACATTCTTCGTCTTGTTTTTATGTTCTATTTCAATTTACAGTTTCGATCGGGGTTTTAATATGCTATACAACAGAGTTAATGGTAACACTACAAGGATCATTTTACAAGGCTCATAATTTACGTATCCTATAACAAACATCTAAAATTTTATATGTAGCCACGTTATTTACAATCTATTCACTAGCCTGATCGACCCCCTCGTAAAATTGCTGCTATGACCAAATAACCGCCCAAGGGACACACATTCAACTTGCAAATAAGGGAGTTTGAACTTTTTGCAAATCACTTAAGGTTCGCAATCCAGCGCAGGCAACCTACAAAGAAAATAATCTTATGATTTAGGGCTCCATATCTGTCAACTAGCGACCGATTATGTGAATCTGTTTGCGAACAAATAGGTTTATTGGCTACTGTCGTAATAAAACTGCATGATTTATCAATGGCGATAGCAAGAGATAACATTATTTTGAAGTCAAATGATGTCATTGATCCCTACTGCTACCATATTGGTTTCAGCCGCATTGTGCACATAGACACGACCTTTGTTACAAAGTTGCAAAACCAAAACAAGAACTCATCTGTGTTGTGGTTTAAAATTGTTTTATCGTAAAACATGATATGTAGGTAATAGTAACGCAATCAGACGCACCTATAACGGACGAAATTATTTTCAAAACCGAAGAAGATTGCGTTTCTGTAATGTTGCAAACTGATTGAATAAATAAATAAACGAGACAATTTGCCTCGATCGACAAAGAGGCTCTGTTGAAGGTTATTATTATGACATTCATAAATATAATAAAAAAGCTGTAAAGTCATCATAAATACAAGTAACCGGTATCAAAAATAGCGGAGTAAAGTTGTGCAAGTCACATCATGTGCCACAGTGCCACAGGACCAATCGTCAAGGTCCTGCGCAGTCGTGCATGGCGGTACGTGCTCACTGAACTAAAATTAAAATTAAATCAAGCCTTTGATCGCAAATCAGTCGGAGTATCGACAAAGCGGTCTTCAATACCGTAATAAATGAAATTATTTTATAAGGCCAATAATATGAGACTGCAAATCTGATTGACGGACCATTTGTATCACCTGTTGAGCATCAGGTCGTCTTAAAGCCAGTTAAAGCTAAGGCAACTTAATTCTCAAATTTTTCACACACAATTCAGGAACATTATGATTTCATACGTTTTGGAGAAGCAACACAATTTTTCAGCCAGTCTTTTTATCTCACTGCTTGATTTGTAGCATCCTCATTTTTTACCATCTCCTCTTCTTCATATTTTGGAGTTTGTAGCAACACAATAAAATTATTTGTAATAGATATTAGGTATGATCTGATCATGTCGAGGTGTGGAAGATTTCATGTCAATTACACCTCTAAGTTACCTAGTTCGTCACATCAGTTCCAGAATCTTGGAAATAAACTAAAATTACACAGTAATTAACCGCAAATAAATGCGCCAAATAAATATTTAGTACACTCTTAACCTACATAGTTGCTTAATAAAGCAATTAAGTGTTATTTAATCGCAAATTAAGTAAGGAAGATAAATGTAAGGTCTCAATATATATCGCGTCGGTAAATCTATGTGCACGCGCCGATGGTACAAAACTACCTTAGTTTAAACGCACGATAAGATCTAAGACATATTAATTTAATAATAAATAACGTTAATATTCATGTAGAAGTTTAGGATTCCTATCAATACACTCACCCATTATAATTAGTGAGCAATTTGCTGGGCAACTAAATATAAAGGTTGATAGAATTTATTGGCACAGATGTTAATGTCTGTCTGTGTGTAATTAGTTGATGCTTGTGAATGTGATTGCGATGTTGTGGGGAAATGGAAACTTGAGTCAGTCTTAGGGTGCTTACGTAAAGAAACAGGTTTCCGGTACAGACAAACCCGTGCGGGTCGGTGCCGATCGGTGCAGGGTTATTATGGTAGTCAGCACCGACAACTTTGAACCTGTTTCTTTATAAGTGAGCACATAAGATAACATAGAAATATTATGCCTGCACCGATCGGTACCGACCCGCACAGACTCGCCTGTACCGGAAACCTGTTTCTTTATGTAAGTACCCTATGATAGGAATCGAACAGTAGGTAGTGCTGAATAGGATAATGTTGTCTGAATGCTTACAAACTTTTTCAACTGAGAGAAGTAAACTTTGTAAGTAGCCTTTTAAGTAACATATTGTAAGTTCACTAACATTTTGTCACAATATACCTACTGTAATAGATACGTTTTACTATCAACATAATTTACTAGCCCATTCCTGCTTCTTCACTATCAACATAGTTAACTTCAGTATCGTCTTTCATAATATCAAGTTCTCTTTTCCAAGTATCTTTCTTAGATTATGTTCCCATAATGTCTTAAGATTGTTACTGTATTTCGATAAAAACACACTTTACACGCACCCCCACTTGTATTTATAAAGAACGTACTGTACATTAAATAAAGTTGTATGGTAGGTACCGTACAATTTTTTTTTCGACCCTGTGCTTTATAGCAACGAAACGTCTATTAGATATCAAAAATATAATTTTAGCTAGATCAAGGTGATTGTCTAAGTACAGATAATCCGACTAAGCACATCTGACAGATGTCCTAAAATGGACAATCAGCCCAATGAATATGCAAATAAATAATCCTTATAACTACTTCACACATAATTATAGAATTTAAAAAATGAATTAAAAGTAAACGCAATATAAATTTAATTCAACATGCTGTATGAATTACATACATTTTTTGTTACAAAAAATATGCTAAAATCACGCATTGTTTACAAGGCCGTCCTGTGGGTGTTGACGAGTTTTTTATCGAATTACAGTATGATACTCGTACAATGTTATAAAACAATCAAGTGCAAGCTTGAGACGAGACTCTCCCTTTCATTTTCGATAATATGAAACTTCGACAACGTTCAATGTTAAGAGCAATAAAAATGACATCAAAATGAAGATTTTATTCTGCACCTTTATAAGCATCTGTGAAAGAGTGTATGTGATTTGACTACGTCGCGACGTTACTCGATTTCCATAATAAAACCTTGTGAATCGTATTTACAGGAATTACTTTCAACAACTGAAGCGATTGACGTAAGAGGCAGACCAGTCCCCTTGTCCACGTCTAGACTAGACTGTGACCAATAACTATGACTTTCAGGATCCACAAAAAAACGTACATCGAACAGTTTTTGCTTGTTTTGCAAACTTTGTGACCAATTGATTAAAAAAAGTGTCATTATAGAATATTTTTGGACAATGTTTGACCTTGTCGCGTCTTTGCGCCACCCGTCACTCTTAAGCTTTGTAATTTACTGCGAATTCTTAATAAGGTCTTTTGTTGGCCCTCCAAGGAAGTTTAACTGCACTATAGATACGATAATTGCATGCCAAACGGACGGCTTTATCGTTCAACTAAAATTAAATGGTAGGAAATAGATACAGGTCATTATGTGTCTTACTTTGACTTTAAATGTTTGAGACACGTGTCCTTGTTTGTAACTGTGGCACTTAATTACATGCAATTAATGAAATATAAAGAAAATTGTTTCCTTTACCATTTCAAACAAAGCTAAAAACTAACTTTAAGTTCAGTTAAATAAAGGAGCAATAAAAGAAACTGCTAATGGGATCAATTACTCAATTACATACCTCTTATTCCTGTACCTAATCTTAATTGAGTTTTTCTCTAGATGATGGGCAGGAATGACTTAGAAAGTTATGTCGTTTGTCCCAAATATTGAAAGAGTAGCACTTGTTGGTAAAACAACTGTCAGTCTTCTATAAGCATATCTTCAGATCAAAATTCCCGTGAAACTGAACTCTTTACATTTATTATTTATTTATTTATTTAATACTTCATGCACAGAAAAGTACAGAGGCGGACTTAATGCCATAGGCATTTTCTACCAGTCAACCTTTGGGTGATGCAGAGACAAACAGTTGTAGGTGCAATTATGAGAAATCGTGGAATACATATTTATTTAAATATACCAATTAAAAACAATAAATATAATAATATATACCTAATTATGTATAAATAAGCGCAAATAAATATATACATAAATACACGAATATACTAAAACAAATAAGACAAATAATGGGAAAACGTTAACGTTGTGATGATACTGCCAGCTTCTTACGAATGTGCTCGCGAACTTTTATTTTAAAGGATAATCGGTTGGTAGCCATCCTGATATCCAGGGGGAGCGCATTCCACAGAGAGATAGACTGAATGAAGAAGGAAGAGTGAATAAAGTCTGTGCGATGAGAGGGACATTGAAGAAGGCGATTATTTGATGAACGTAGATTTTTATTGTGGTTGGCACAAATGTACTGAAAGTGGGGGACAAGATAACTAGGGGAAGTGGGAGAGTCAAGAAATGAAAACAAGGTGGTCAGCGCCCTTTGCTCTCTGCGCTGGCGTATAGGCAACCACTTAAGAAGCGACCGATGCGCAGAGACATGATCATATTTACGCAGATTGAAAACGAATCGAATGCAGTAATTGAGAAGACGGTCAAGTTTGTCGAGGAGATCTGCATTCAGGTCATAGTAGCACACATCACCATAATCGATGATAGGGAAAATTAAGGACTGCACAAGCATTGTCTTCGTTCTCGTTGGTAATAAATTTTCCAGTCGGTACAGAGCCCGCAATGTTCCAGTAACCTTCTGGCTGACCCTAGCGACTTGGATACGCCAGTTCAGGGTACTATCAATGTGCAAGCCTAGGTCCTTCACGTCAGTACTAAATGGAACGATTGTACCATTGAAGAGGACTGGTGGCAAGGTTGTACTATCCACCTTACTCATACTCCGAGAACTACCGATGATGATTGCCTGACACTTATTAGGGTTTACTGCAACACCAAATCTATCAGACCAGGTTTTTATGGCTATCAAGTCTCTATTTAATTTGTCGATAGCTTCAGGTATTTCATCAACCTTCCCTTGACAGTACAACTGCAAGTCATCAGCATACAGATGATACGCACACTGAAGTTCGGAAGTTATAAGATTAATAAAAATAGAAAACAGAAGAGGAGAAAGAATACCGCCTTGAGGAACGCCCGTTACCAAATCACACCAGCATGATGAAGAATCCCCAACCTGGACGGACTGCTGACGTTCCTGAAGGTAAGAGGAGAACCATCCCAGTGTCTCGGGAGAGACCAAAACATAGGACAGAATGGCTAGCAGGATGTCGTGACTGACGGTATTAAAGGCATTCGAGAAATCGACCAACACTAGTGCAGTAACTTTGGTGTCTTCCAGTCCTGCCCTTATATCGCCAGTCACTTTAAGGAGGGCGGAAACGGTGCTATGCCCGGGCCTGAACCCGGACTGAAGAGGGCTAATGAGTGAATTAAGATGAATAAAAGTGGAGAATTGTTTGTGGACGCAGGCCTCGAGCACTGTGGATAGGAAGGGAAGGATAGAAATGGGCCGGAAGTCGCTAGGAAGAGAGGGATTAGGAACCTTAGGTAGCGGACGAACATAGGCCTTGCGCCACAGGGAAGGGAATACTTCGGTGTATAGGGAAAAATTTACAATGTGAGTAATCGCGGGTAGGAGATGATCCAGTATAGTTATGATCATACCACGGGTAATATTATCACATCCTACCGCTTTTGATTTAATGGATAGGATGATCTTTTTGATCTCTCTCGGTTCAACTGGAACGAATCTGAAAGGATTAATATGAGGACGCGTTAGACCAGAAATTAGAGACAAAGTTTGTTGCTTGACTAGACGATCCATGGACGGAACAGTGGAGACATGACGGTTGAGATCGTTTACATTAAAGACTTATTTATTTATTCTGTCTCATTTAGTAGCACCTAGCTAGTTTCACCTATACAGGGTTATTTTAAATTGGCGAGCTAAACTCCGCAGACGCGATGGGTATCGATATCTAAACAAGAAAAAAAAATTTTTGATGATTTTTTGTGGGGTTATCGACCGCAGTTATTGTAGTCACTTGAAATATCAGTTAAGAAAATCTATTTTTTTTTGTGTAAACTTCACAGACGTGATGGGTATCGATATCTAAATACGATAAAACATAAGAAAACAGTTTTTTTCAGCTCATACTTCAAGTAACAACACTAACAGCAGTTGTTGGCCTCCCAAAAACCATCAAATCTTTTTATATTTTACAAGCTGTGCCCCGCGACTTCGTTCGCGTGGAAGTCGTAAGATATACAGTATACTATAAAAACTTATTTATAAAAAAACAACCGACTTCCAAAAAAAAACACTACAAAGTGAAAATTACTTTAATGTCGGAAGTCGGTATCTTTGGTTTAGTATTTTCGTTTTTTGCCACCGACTTCCGAGATTAAAGTCATTTTTCACTTTGTAGTGTTTTTCTTGGAAGTCAGTTGTTTTTTTTTAAATAAGTTTTTATTTTCCACTTTTTAGTTGTGGTACCTACCCCACCCAAATTCGTACCAGCACTTGCTAAGTAAATAACAGTGACAGGAAGTAATTATAACATCATCAACATACATTAAATGAAAAAAAAAATATGTATTATTAAAGCAAACTC
This sequence comes from Fissipunctia ypsillon, assembly GCA_947568875.1. NCBI lineage: Eukaryota > Metazoa > Arthropoda > Insecta > Lepidoptera > Noctuidae > Fissipunctia > Fissipunctia ypsillon. The sequence goes on along the minus strand of OX387660.1, from coordinate 13,769,096 downwards.
AAAAACCACTCATCAGAATTTGACCAAATTTATATGCGACCACAGGAGTATACCCTTTCAAAATAAATTCTTTGCAAAAAGACAAATATATGTCGCGCTAAGTCGTGTCAGAAGTTTGGAATGCGTAGTTTTATCGGGTTGGAACACCGTCCCCAAAAAATTATTAAATCAACCACACGACGACAGATCGTTGACGAAATCTGTCTTCTAACAATCATGGCCACATATAAGCGCAATTTGAAGAATATTACCATTAAAATCATTTATAGCCAGAGTGCATCTCATGACAATTCCAATAAGCCCAAACACGGCTAGGATACATTGTTGTATTACGGAGACCCGGTGCCTACCATTTTCATCAGAACCATTTTTTTAAATTTGTTTCGTGATAGTCGCTTAACTATCATAACCGACATATCTATACCCATGAAGTACTTCTCAATGAGGAGTTCCCGTGGCCATCTGTGGTCTTCTTCGTCAGTTTCACTTTACCAAATGATACTTTCTGAATGCAAATGCTTGACTTGTTGATGAAAATACCAAAATCACTATGAGTTTGCCTATAATATTTCAGGAGTTCCCTCAATTCCTTATAGATCCTATCATCAGAACTGGATTTTGATAAAAATGGGACCAATCTGGAAGTATATCCTTTCAAATAAAAAAAGAATTTTCCAAGTCGGTGTATAAATGACGGAGTACTGAGGTAAAAAACATTGAAAAAAAAAAACCCCTGAATTGATTACCTCCTCCTTTTTTGAAGTCGTTTAAAAATAACAGCCACATTTTAATAAAACTCTCTCGTCCCCCGACCCCGTCGCGTTGCATCGCCCGCCCGCGGTATTACTTACTTCGTTGTCGCTAAGTGTTCTTTCTGACTTTTTTCTTTCTGCTCGGCTCTTAAGGGTTGTAGCGTGATGTTAAATAGCCTATAACTATCTTCGAGAATTGGGCTCAAAAAGAATCGTTCAAATCCAACTGTTTGTCCATATTTTCATGGGTTTTATTTTTTTTTGCGCGGAACCCTAATTATCAGGTTGGCACAAAAGTAATGATACACTACAAAACTCTATACATTTCCTTTTTCAAATTAATTGTTTTCGATAATGTTCTACAATGTTGTAGAATATTCTAGGTACTTGTGATGTGGGGGTATGTAAAGCCGCCCTCGCGATCGGTTTAGTCCCCTGCACACCTAATAATGCTACTGGCTACCATCTTCAATGGTGCCATGAGCAATAACATCTTCCCAGAAGCATGGAAAAAGGCCACTGTCATCGGCATCCCCCAGCCTGGAAAGCCCAAATCTGAGCTCATGAGCTACCGCCCCATCAGTCTGCTCAATGTCCTCGGCAAAGTCTATGAGAGGCTTATTTATAAGCGTCATAGAGACTATGCCGAAACAAAGGGCCTCATCCCAAATGAACAGTTTGTTTTCGAACCCAGCACTCTTGTGTGCATCAGGCCCACTGCATCATCGAACACATAAACGTTGGCTTCCAACGTGGTTTGATGACGGGTATTGTATACTTCGACATAGCAAAAGCGTTCGACAAAGTCTGGCACAACGGTTTATATATATATGCTCTACCAACTGGATGTGCCGGACCATCTCGTACTCATCTTACGAGACTTCCTGTCAAACTGCACCTTCCGCTATCGTATCGAAGGAGCACTATCCTCCCCCCACCCTATCCGCGCAGGCGTTCCCCAGGGCTCCGTGCTTGCCCCCCTCATTTTCACGCTGTTCACCAGCGATATACCCAGGAGCAAAAAGGCACAGTTGGCTCTGTTCGCAGTCGACACGGCTATTTACTACTCAGGCCAAAAACAAGGCCCGATTTCTCTCAATCTCCAAATAGCGGTCAACAAACTTGGCGACTGGTTCAGGAAGTGGGGAATCGAAGTGAATCCCGACAAAAGCTAAGCGGTTCTCTACTCAAAACCGCGCCGTAACACCCCCCCACCAATCACCATGTTCGGTAAGCCTGTCCCTTGGGAGAAGCGAGCCAAATACCTAGGTGTGATCCTTGATGAGCACCTCACCTTCTCAGAGCACATAAAGAAGGTTTGTTCGCGCGCCGCTTTCGCTCTCGGTAGACTCCATTTCATAATGAATGCAAAAAGCAAATTGTCACTAAAGTGCAAGTTGCGCATTTACACGGCGTGCATACGCCCTATCATGACATACGCCTGTGCAGTCTTTGCACACGCAAAACCCCACCATATCCATAGGATGCAGACCCTCCAAAACCGCGCCCTCCGAATGATTACGGGATCCCCATATTACGTCCGTAACGAAATCCTCCACCTCGACCTCAAAGTCCCCACCATCCACCAATTCATGAAACGTAACTCCAAGCGTTTCTTTGACACCGCCGTCCGTCAAACATCGCAACCCTCTAGTTGTCGAGGCCGCTAGTTATACCCCCTCTAGTATAAGTAAAGTCCGCCGTCCGAGGCATACACTCTTAGACCCAAATGACCCCATTACTCTCCTCCAAGAAAGCAATAGGGCCAGTACAGTATAGTATAGTACAGTATACAAACACAAAAAACCGACATTCCGACCTCGCCGCCGAGGTCCATCGCGAAAACCCCGAATAAATAATTCCTCCCGCCCTTGCTCGAAGAAGTGCCAGCTCGCGCCGAAGCTTAGCCTGTAGTTTTAAATTCCCCAGATAATAATAATTATCCAAGTTTGATCCAGCCTGTCCCAACTTGCTGTCCTCCCAGTGACGCCCTAAGCCAAGGTTCGTACCCCGCAGGGGGTGCCCTTAGCGCGCAGTCACTTAATAATTTAAGAAACATGCCCCTGGCTGGAGGCTTTGAGTTCGCTTAAGGCAGTCACAGGATTGACCGGTTAAGTAGTCACGGCCGCTCTTGGCCAACTACGAGATGCCATAGTCAGGAAAAAAAATGCAACCGTTTTAAGATAAAAAAAAAAAATCGGTTTAGTCAGTTTGAAGAAAAATGGACGAGCGACAAGTTCGAACACTATACTTATACGAGTACTTGTTAGGTCACAGTGCGCGGGCTGAGGCTGACAATATCAACACTGCATTGGGCGCTGGATGTACTACAAGCTTTGCGTCGGTGTGCCGATAGTTTGACCGTTTTAAATCAGGAGACAGGTGCCTTGAAAGTCAGCCACGCACAGGACGACCACCCACAGTGAATGATGACGATGTACGCCGCAAACTGCAGTCGAATCCGGATGCTACCACACGTGAATTAGCGGAAGCACTTAACTGCAGTCACCACGCCATGGAATACCATCTGCATGAGCTTGGGTATCGAAAAGTTTTGGTTCGGTGGGTAAAGCGCATTCTTACAGATGCCAGTCGTGCAGTCCGTGTCGCTATCTGTCAATCACTTTAGCTGCGACCCCGACGTAAGGTGTTTTTGTCTAATCTGTTACTGGAGATGAATCATGGATTCATTACGAGAACGATACACGTTGTGCTTTTTGGCTGTTTCGAGACGAAACACCACCAACTCAAACGAAGCTGAGTCAAAAGAACAGCTTAAAAGTTCTGCTTTGGTGTTTCTGGGACGCGCAAGGCATGCTGTTTTATGAACTATTACACAATGAAACTATAAACGCTGACAAATATTCAACCCAGCTCACCAAACTATCTGCTGCTATCAAGAAAAAACGATGGAGACGAGTCAATATAGTTTTACTACACGATAACGCTCGACCTCACGTCGTATCTGCCATTCGCCAACAGTTGGAGAATTTGGGCTGGGAGACGATACCCCACCCACCTTATTCCCCAGACCTCGCCCCATCAGACTATCATTTGTTTAGAGCCCTGAAACAACATTTGCGGGGTAAACAATTTAATGATTTCTCGGATGTAGAGGCGGAGTTGAACAACTTTTTCGAGACACAGCCATCAGAGTTCTGGGCGAAAGGCATCCAAACTTTGCCGGATCGTTGGCAAGAAGTCTTAGATGCTAATGGTGATTATATAATTGACTAAGCTTTTTGTATTGTAATAATAATAAAAAATATAAAACGCAAACAAAGTGTCTCATTACTTTTGTGCCAACCTGACATTTTTCTAAAATAAAAGTAGCCTAAGTTACCCGCCGTAACATCAGCTATCTGCCAGTGAAAATCCTTGCAAAATCGGTCCAGCCTTTTCGAAGATTAGCCGGAACAAACAGGCAGACAGACAGACAAAAATGTTAAAAATTGTGTTTTTTGTTTTAAGAACCGTTTATACTTTCCTATGCATTTAGTAAAAAGTTGTAATTTTGACATTACAAACAGACACTTCAATTTTATTTATTTGTATAGTCAACAGCCTCGGACACCACGGCCTGTCTTGCAGCCGAAGTGCGGGTCGCATAGCGCGGCACGCGAACATTAATGACATCATCCGACGGGCTCTTGTCACCGTCGGCGTCCCAGCTGTATTAGAACCCAATGGCTTGGCACGCGACGATGGCAAGAGACCGGACGGCATGTCTTTATTTCCATGGAAGGTGGGTAGGCCTTTAGTGTGGGACGCAACTTGTGTCGACACTCTTGCGCCATCCCATCTTCCCGGCTCGGCGTGCTGTGCTAGCGCTGCTGCTGCGGCTGCGGAAAACCTCAAGCGGCGAAAGTATAATAACCTTATCGGTAATTATATTTTCGAGCCGTTTGGGGTTGAAACCCTCGGGCCGTGGGGTCCGAGCGCTCATGGTTTGTTTAACGAAATCTCCAAACGGCTAGTTGACACTTCCCGTGACCCAAGGGCCGGCTTTTGCCTTGGCCAGAGGCTAAGCATTGCCATACAACGTGGCAATGCCGCCAGTCTCTTGGGTACATTACCAGTCGACAGCGATGCGGAGGAATTTTTCGACGCCATATTTTAGTTTGTGAATAGTTTTAGTTAAGTTAGGATATAATTTTGTTATTTTATTAATTAATTAGGTATAAGTTGTTATCTAAAATATTAATGTATTGAAAAAATAAATAAATGATAAATACCGACAAAAAAAAAATTGTATAGAAGATATAGATTTTATCGTGTTTCGATATTGATATCGCGATGGGTATTGATACCCATCGCGTCTGCGGAGTTTTGCTAGCCAATTTAAAATAACCCTGTATAATTAGCTAGCCAATTTAAAATAACCCTGTATAATTAAGTGGCGACATTTTTTGTCCACCGAACCGTCTCCTGGGGCCTTGAAAACGCGGAAGACTAGACTTAACACTAGATAAACAACATTTAGCTTCTGGGCGTTAATCGTGTTTAGTGTTTCACATACAACATTAAACGTTTTAGGTATCCCAGACTGGTTTATTGTGTGCTTAGCAAATGATTAACTGCGTTTAAAAATGTTTGTTTCATGTAGGTAGATCAGATTGACTGTATGCGTTTTTTTTTAACTCAACTCGTCATGCTAGTCGTTTTGTGGTGTGTTTTCACGCTGAAAAAAGTACTGTCTGTACCGTACACTGTGAAAACGCAATGAAAAACTTATGTAAAAATTACCGTTTGGGTGCTATGATGTCACAGACAGATAGACAAGTAGACTGTCAAACGGACAAAAGTTTACACTGTACTTTTTTCGTGTAACTCGAAAAAATCCTTTGTGGCCGAATTGTTCCAGATACGACTACAATGGTACAGACAATGTGACAAAAACTAAATCACAATCGGAGACAGGATGTATCACAAACTGGGACAGATTGGCAAACATTGAAACAAGAGCATCAATACATTTGCAATACATTTGATTGGCGCCGGCGCGGTGCCTCCGTACCAGGGTACCAGGCGACATTCACGACCACTGTGTACTCGCATCGTGAAAAAGAACGTAGATACCCAATTTCACGCAACATAAACTCCGTGAACACTTTTTGCCATCTTATGATGACAAACGGCTATTTCCTACTTGGGCTAATTGTCCAGGCTCATTGTGGCCGGTTACTCATCGACGTTTTTGTCGACCATCGGCCCTCACCTTGCACTTTCGATTTTGCTCGGGTTACGCATCGATCTGATTGAAGCCCGCGGCTGTCTTTGTGTTACCAACGACCTGCATTCCGGTTTCAGTTCCACGAAACGGCTTTGATATCTCTTATTGGATTACAAAAACTTGAAGTCCTTTGTGTTTCCCCAATTTCGTGTAAAATTTATTGGTTTATGCTCGCAAGTAAGGTGAATATGTAACAAATTTCGATTTGGACTCGAAAACCTTACTCGGTAAACGTAATGTAACTAACAAAGCTCGCGGTTTCGGTCGTCACTTAAACTTACTTTCAACAGTTCGTGCAACAAAATAAGCGTACGATTCAAGTTATATTTTGTGTTAAATATTATTTAGTTTAGCTAACGTCGTTGTAAGTTATCGAAACAATACTAAAACGTAACCCTAACTTAAACCGGGGGCCACAAATTATAAGCACGCTAACAGACAAACATTCCGCCTTGCAACATTAGTTATCGCGGAGACAACTCGTTGAGTAACGCAAGGCCATCGAAAGTAATTAAGTACATAGCGGAGACGCGGACCACCTTGTAGTCAATTTTAGGGCTTCCTCACCAAGGACGATGGCTCCTTTGACAACCACGCAGCCAGGCAAATTGCTGCGGTTTCACAAAAAAGTTTGTGTTTAAAAATCTCAGCTTTTTTAACATAACCGCACACTTGGTTGGCTGGTTCAGGTGGGTTACCGTAATACAGGCTTTTTTTAACAAAAGTAGTATATTTTATAAAACGAAGTTACATAGCTGTTTATATTGCTACAGTGTATGGCTGGGAAAACTTCGATGGCCCAGTGACACAAAGAGCAACGGCATTTCCGAAATTGGGGACAGAATTTTCCCTTCACCCCGGAACATAGAAAAACTGCTTGCTGATAGAATAGCTGTCTGGTAGTTCGTCCACTTAAGTCACGATACACATTTCATATGGATATTAAGCCATTGTTTGCACCTCAAACTTGAGTCTTGCAATAAATAAAATAAAGTGTAACAATCAACAATCAAACGACATTAGCTCACCGACTACCTGTACACTGAATCAAACACAATTAAACCATGTACAGTGTTGTATAACAGATGCCTATGACGAGTATAAAATAGAAAGTGCAGATAAGAGCCACTTTTAATAGGTTTCAGTCTCGTTTATGGCATGCAAATACTGTTACATCAATCGGTATCAGACTATCAGCTGCATGCCATTCAATTATCTAACGAACAACCAGTCTTGTAATTGACAATGTGTTTTTTATTATTTTTGTATCGCAGTCCGATTTGTGAGAGGAAAATGAGTTTATTGGCTCATCACATGCCAATCAGTGAAAGTCATTAAAGTGCAGACGGTTTTTATAGTGACTATGGGCAAGATTCACAGACCGCACTTTGAATTTACTTTGATAAGTTAGGGTCTCATACGAATGTGAACTTTGTTAAAATACGAGACCAATAATTTGAAATATGGTGTCACTTTTGTCTGTCCCCGCCTGCGTTACCAAAAATCCAGTGGCGAGGCTTGACATTTGGTAGGAGGGAAGCCGAAGAAGAATTGTTTAGTCATAAATAGTCATACAAATACGATTATCACGTTGTGGCGCCGGCTTATATAGAAAAATTTGTGTTGTTGTTGGAATATACATATATTACTTGGCAATCGTAGACATTACTGAATGTGCTATTTTTCAATGGTTGTAGGTGAAGTTGCTCTTCCGATCTTCCAAAGGAAAGCTGGTAGGAATGGAGTTCTTAGCGCGCTTCGCCTCTGCAAAATTATATTCTTAGTAGATAGTATCTTGCCCTAATTCCGATGTTATTCCTAATTCCAATTTTCCTTAGTTAGAAGTCCAAGAAAGGGGAAACCTTTATTTATTGTATTGTTCTCTCGTGTCTCAAAAGCGCATGTAAGTCTACAAGAAGAAAATATGCTGAGATGCCTTAGTCAAATAATTAACCAACAACTGACTATTCCTAAGGGCGTAGCAGATGTATAATATAATAATTATCCTTTATTCCACAATCTTACAAAACATGAACATGAAAGTAAACGATTATCTATACATCAATACAAATAAATAAAATTTAAGGTCTGTTTGTAATGTCAAAATAACAACTTTTTAATAAATGCATAGGAAAGTACCTATGTATAAACGGTTCTTATAACAAAAAACCAATTTTTAACAATTTTGTCTGTCTGTCTGTTTGTTCCGGCTAATCTCCGAAACGGCTGGACCGATTTTGACGGGATTTTCACTGGCAGATATCTGATGTTACGGCGGGTAACTTAGGCTACTGTTATTTTAGAAAAATAATTAGGTTCCCACGCAAAAAAATGAAAACCCTTGAAATTATGAACAAAAAGTCGGTTTTGAAAATATTTTTTTGCATTTCGTAGCCCAATTCTCGAAGATAGTTATAGGCTATTTAACATCACGCTACGACCCTTAGGAGCCGAGCAAAAAGAAAAAGTCAGAAAGAACACTAAGCGAAAACGAAGTAATAGCGCGAGCGGGCGATTCAAAGCGACGGTTGGCGACAGGTCAGGGGACGAGGGCGTTTTATTAAAATGTGGCTGTTATTTTAGTCTATTGCGTATCTTACGACATCCACGCGAACAAAGTCGCGGAATACAGCTAGTGTAAATATAAAGTAACATATTACACTTAAATACATTAATTATTTGACACCGGTATTGATCAGTCCAATCCAGCCTGTCCCTTGCTGTCCTCCCCAACGACGTCCCAAGCCGAGGTCTGTACCAGGGGCGACGGATGCATACAACCCCATTCCTACCGGCTTTCCTTCGGAACAACGACAATACTTGAGTTTACTATTACTAAATAATATAGAGCATACATAGTCACATTATAGGTATTTAATACATCATAAGATAATAAACATTATAAAACGCGTACCTTTATTCTGTCCTAAATGGCGAATGCAGTTTACCTACATTTTTTATCTCAACTAAGAATCCCGAAGACGCTAGCGCTAATAAGCCGCACGTGGTGTGTCAGAATAAAGTATTAATCGTAGTACAGACCACGCTACTTCGGGCACACCTCGGTGGCAATCGGGGGTTCCGAAACAACGTTCTCGATGGTGCGAGGTAAGCCGTTCTCGAGCGAGTTATTACCGAGACAGAAAGCGAAAAATGCGTAGGCGAGAACGAGATAGAATGAGGTGTTGTTGAATTTCGTGGATTCGCAAAATATTGTGACGCGTCGTTGACGGATAAATTAACTTTTATTTTGTTTTTGTTTACGTATAGTTACATTCACAAAATAATTTTAAAATCTATAGTAGGTCCTATTTCAGCTGGAATTGGTTTTTACGTGATTTGTGCCAGACAGTGATAGTACTTTGATTTAGGTGAGTTTGTGTTTGAAGTAGTTTAAAGCGTTGTCATTTTGATATGAATAGGGGAGACCTATGTAGATAGAATCAGTAATGTTCCATTTCGTAGATTTGTTGTGATTTCTTGACAGCTAAATTCACGGTTATTTTTTCACCTTTTCCCTCGCATTTTATGCGTTATAATTATAACATAATTTTAGAATGTATCTCTATAACCTGTTTTTCAGAAATAAAACTATAATCGATAATACATAATATAGTTTTATTTCTGTAAAACATTGATAATTTTGTTTATGTAGTGTTAGCATCGCTTTGGTTCTAGTACTTGACCATAGATGGCGTTAAATTAAGAAAATTAAAGAAATTACTAAAATTTTTGAAGTACTTAATCATATATTAAATTTTGATGTTATCTTGAGTTTACGAGAACTGAACAATTTTTTTTTCGGCTTCCCTCTAATGGAATTTATTGCTTCGCTACTGTCCGTACCTCACAGAGGGTGCCCTTAGCGAGTGGTCGCTTAGTTTTTAAGTTTTATGACCTGTCTGGAGGCTTGCATTTATTGAGGCACCCACAGGAAAGTCCGGTTAAGCAGCAAACAACCTAGAGCTTGCCACCCTTTCCAATTAAGTATTGCTCATCCCCCTCCAAGTAACGCCAGCTATTTTTAGCACCAGGTGTGTAGTTAAGTTTAACGTTAAGAAGCTCATGGACTGCTAGTACTTCCAGCAGATCCTGGAATGGTGAGTACACTTCATTCGGTTACCGGTAGGTACCTGAAGGTCTGCAAAAGACTTCAAATACTTAGGTACTAATCAAGCGCATACGGAAGTATTCAAACTAAGTATTACGATTTAAAATAAAATATAATTATAAATATAGCTACCTATACAAAATGATTGATCACGAATCAGTTGACATATTGTAAATTAAATTGTTATTAATCAATTAAATGAAATCAGATGTACAAGTCAATTTGTAACAACTTATAGGTAGCAGAACAACGGCCTTAAATGATTAATTACATAACAATTAAAAATAGATCTATAACACTGGCTCATTGAAGTCGAAGTGTTGAGAAATGTCATTGAATACCCAGTAAATATTTCAATATTAGAGACTAACTTTGTGTGAGTTATGATAAAAATCGACATAATTGCGAAATCCTTCAATTAAAATGACGGCAGAAGGGTGATGATGATCTATGTATATTATTTTGTGTACATAAATACGTAATTGCAAAGATTCTGTTTTTTTTTTTCATGTCGTTTAATCACAAAATAATATCTTTGGAAAAGATGATTAGTAGTGTGCGGGACAGTGACAGACAAACAGTTATATGTATAGTATAGTTATAGTGTTCACAATAGTAAGTTAAGATGTCTTGTAAATAGTACTTCATGTTTCTTTATATTTTGTATTTTTGTTAAATAGATCTTAGTTTATAGAATGTAAAAATATATGCTTTACCATAGTTTTATAGATAATAGAGAGAGAAAAACGCAATAATGTCACGCGGCTCTCATTAAGGTAAAGTTTCGTCGTATTTAAGCTAACTGTGCCGAAATCGACTCTATTCTGATTGGCTAAATATTCCCGTGCTCTGATTGGCTGACCAATCAGACTGCCCACATTTCATTAGCCATTTTTGTATAAATATCTGGAGGGATTTCGGTATCGGCACCCTGACAAGACCATCGCCTTCGACGATGCTGACAAGGCTGAATGCCTAGCCAACAGCCTCGAGGCTCAATGCTCTCCCAGCTCTCAACCAGTAGACCAAGCTCACTTGTCAAAAGTCGACGCTGAAGTCGAACGTAGAGCCTCCCTTCCCCCCGTCGAAAACCCTGACTATCCTCTGCCTCCCGTCACCCCAGACGAAGTGCATGATATCATCAAGGGTTTAAAGCCCCGTAAAGCTCCCGGCTCAGACGGCATCACTAACAGGGTAATACAACTATTCCCTGCCCACCTCATAATGCTACTGACCACCATCTTCAATGGTGCCATGAGCAATAACATCTTCCCAGATGCATGGAAAAAGGCCACTGTCATCGGCATCCCTAAGCCTGGAAAGCCCAAATCTGAGCCCTCGAGCTACCGCCCCATCAGTCTGCTCAATGTCCTCGGCAAAGTCTATGAGAAACTTATTTATAAGCGTCTCAGAGACTATGCCGAAACAAAAGGCCTCATCCCAAACGAACAGTTTGGTTTTCGAACCCAGCACTCTTGTGTGCATCAGGCCCACCGCATCATCGAACACATAAGCGCTGGCTTCCAGCGTGGCATGATGACGGGTGTTATATACTTCGACATAGCGAAAGCGTTCGACAGAGTCTGGCACAACGGCTTATTATATAAGCTCTACCAACTCGGTGTGCCGGACCGTCTCGTACTCATCTTACGAGACTTCTTGTCGAACCGCACCTTCCGCTATCGCATCGAAGGAGCACTATCCTCCCCCCACCCTATCCGCGCAGGCGTCCCCCAGGGCTCTGTGCTTGCCCCCCTCATCTTCACGCTGTTCACCAGCGACATACCCAGGAGCAAAAAGGCACAGTTGGCTCTGTTCGCAGACGACACGGCCATTTATTGCTCCGGCACCAAACAAGCCTCGATTTCTCTCACTCTCCAAAGAGCGGTCACCAAACTTGGCGACTGGTTCAGGAAGTGGAGAATTGAAGTGAATCCCGACAAAAGTCAAGCGGTTCTTTATTCAAAACCGCGCCATAGGCCCACCCCCCCCCCGACCAATCTCCATGTTCGGTAAGCCTATCCCTTGGGAGAAGCGAGCCAAATATCTAGGTGTGATTCTCGATGAGCACCTCACCTTCGCAGAGCACATAAAGAAGGTTCGTTCGCGCGCCGCTTTCGCTCTCGGTAGACTCCACTCGATAATGAATGCAAAAAGCAAGTTGTCACTAAAGTGCAAGTTGCGCATTTACACGGCGTGCATACGTCCTATTATGACGTACGCCTGTGCAGTCTTTGCTCACGCGAAACCCCACCACATCCATAGGATGCAGACCCTACAGAACCGTGCCCTCCGAATGATCACGGGATCCCCCTTTTATGTCCGGAACGAGATCCTCCATCTCGATCTCAAAATCCCCACCATCCTCCAGTTCATGAAACGCAACTCCAAGCGTTTCTTTGATACCGCCGCCAAACATCGCAACCCCCTAGTTGTCGCGGCCGCTAAATATACCCCCTCCAATATTAGTAAAGTCCGCCGTCCGAGGCACACACTATTAGACCCAGACGACCCTATTACTCTCCTCCAGGAAAGCAATAGGGCTACTAGTACAGTACACAAACATAAAAAACCGACATTCCGACCCCGCCGCCGAGGTCCATCGCGAAAACCCCGAGTTAATAAATCCCCCCGACCCTTGCTCGAAGAAGCGCCAGCCCGCGCCGAAGCTGAGCCTGTAGCTTTAAATTCCCCAGATTAATAATAATTACCCAAGTTTGATCCAGCCTGTCCCAACTTGCTGTCCCCCCAGTGACGCCCTAAGCCGAGGTTCGTACCCCACAGGGGGTGCCCTTAGCGCGCAGTCACTTAGTATTTGTAAGTAACACGCCCCTGGCTGGAGGCTTTGAGTTATTAGCTTAAGGCAGCCACAGGATTGACCGGTTAAGTAGTCACGGCCACTCTTGGCCAACTACGAGATGCCATAGTTAGGAAAAAAAAAAAAAAAAAAAAAAAACGGTATCGGCACGTCATTCCCTCGCTCGACTCCGCTGTGGACGGTCGTGCCGCTGACGCATCCCGCTCGCTGCACCGCTGACTCACCGCTGACTCACCGCCATCGAAGCTCGCTCGTGACGCCACGTCACGCTCCGACTCCAGTAGTCTCTGACTGCACCCTTTATCAATTATTGCCTTTTTCAAGGCGATCGTTGACAAATTGTTTCTTTGACGTCGTCCGTCTCATAAACGTTCGGCGTGTCTCCTTGACCCCCTCAGGGTAAAAACCACAGTTTCGTGGTCCTTGACGGATACCTCACGGTGACAACCAAGTCAAGGGGGTGTTGACCCAACACACCCGCTGAGCCCCTTCAGGGTAAGGCAGTCAATTGGACGGGTCCCAGAGTTAACCGGCCTTGGGGGGTCTCCTAGTCGGCTCTGGTGACAGTTTTCCTTCCACAGCGACACACCTAGCGTCTTTAGGGTGTGTCTACACCCTTCGCGCTAGACCGGTCAGGGCCCTGTCGCACATTAAGATTGGCGACAGGTTTCAGCTCTAGGGCTCACCAGTAGGTACACACCTCCCTGTCTGCACCCGACAGGGAGGGCCACACATCCCCGGGCCCATCCACCCGGGGAGTAGGAGTAGGATCATTAGGTCCCCTTATTTTTTTCCTAATTTTCTTTTTAAATTCCCCTTGCTACGATGTCTGACGCAGACATCGTAGCTTTTGCAAGAGAGGTCCTTTTTAAGGACCCCGATTTCTTGCTGAAATACGGGAAGGCTTGGCGTAGTCGCCACGTCGACCCAAGCGAGGCTCTCGAGAGCCCGCTTTCCCCCCCTGTAGCAGACAGGGGCACCCCTCCTACGGCGGTTTCGATGCCGTCCGTAGTCTCCCCCCAGCCCGAGGTGATGGACACCTCCACCCCTCCTTCGGACTCAGAGTCCGAAGACGCCATCTCTCTCACTTCCTCCTCCTCCTCCTCAGACGACTATCAAGTCGTCGGAAAGGGAGGGAAGAGGAAGAAGAGCGCCTCCTCAAAGGCCGGTAAGGCCAAAAAACCTCTGGCGGCAGCCATCCCCGCCGCCCCTGCCCCCACCTCCTCCTCTGCCTCTGTCCCCACGGCACCCATCCCAGCCAGTCCGTCCCAAGCCGGTAAGCCTGTATCTGCTACCCCTGCCTCCGCGGCAAATAGCGCCCCCTCATCCTCCTCCCAGGATGCCCCCCCCGCCCTGACTCCAGCTTCTTCTGCCCCCAAGAAGCTGGCACCCCCCCCGCCTGTGTTCATTCAGGACAAGGCAAAGTGGACAGATGTGTCCCAATGGTGCACCGAGCAAAAGATCGGTTTCACCAACGCCCGCTCTACCCAGCAGGGTATCAAAGTGAGCATCCCTACGTCCAAGGACTATAGGGAGCTCACCAGGCTCCTTCGGGCGAGAGGTGTGTCTTTCCACACCTACACTCTTCCCGAAGAGCGCCAGACCCGAGTGGTAATTCGTAGGATTCCTAAAGAAATCCCTACTGACGCCATCAAGGCCGACTTAGAGGCCCAAAATATCCCTGTTTCGGAGGTCCACCGAATGCACCGCGCCAGAGGCGGCCATGCATTTGACATGGTCCTCGTTGTCTGTCCCCCAACTGAAGGGCATCACCCCATCTTTGGTGTAAAAACCATCTGTCATCTCGTGGGCTTCGAAATCCAGAAGCCCAACAAATATGGCTTCATCGGCCAATGTCACCGATGCCAGCTATACGGCCACGCGCAGAAGAACTGCCACGCCAAACCCAGGTGCGTCAAGTGCCTGGGCGAGCACGGCACTTCTGACTGCCCCCGCCCTAAAGACCGTACCCTCTGCACCGAGCCACCTAGCTGTGTGCTATGTGGTGAGTCAGGTCACCCGGCAAATTACCGGGGCTGCCCTAAAGCCCCGAAATTATCCCCCAAACTGGCCAAGCGCGCAGTCGCCCGCCAGCAAAGGGAAGCTCCCGCCCCTTCGACCCAAATGCCAGAACGGCTAAGCCCTCAAAGGCCTAGCCCCTGGACGGCCCTTAACCATCAAAGGGCTTTCCCGGCCCTGGCCAAAACCAGCCCCCCACCTCCATCCATCCCAGCGCTGATGGACCCCCTCAACCGCGCCGCTGCGCCCGCCCCCGCCCTCCCCCCGAGACCGGTGCAAGCGCCTAAAACCGCCCCTGCAGCCAGAACTGCACCCCCCCACTCACCGACTACGGTTGGCCCTAACCCCCTTGACCCCTTTAACATCATTTCGGGCACCTTCACGGCCTTCCTCACCCCACGCGCCAGGAAAATGGCAAGCGAATTAGTCGCTGCCAGAAATGCCGGCAACCTTCTCCAGATTCTGGAGATTTATAACTCTTATCCCGAAATCACCCAAGCCTTATCCTCCTTCGCCAACCTTCCCAACCCCCACTATGGATAAAGAAGCCAAAGGGAGAACTAAGCCCCGATCCCTTAAATTAGGCTACTTCAATGCCAATGGCATTCGCGATCAACGCGATGAGATCGCCGAGTTCCTCCGTGATCATCAAATTGATATTCTCCTTATACAGGAATCCTTCCTCAAGCCCAACGTCCGTAACCCGTCAATCGCTAACTACTGCGTAGTTCGTAACGACAGGTCTCGGTGTCACAAGGGTGGCACCCTCATATACTATAGAAAGGTTCTTCACTGCATCCCTATGGACCCTCCCCCCCTATCCAAATTAGAAGTGTCTGTATGCCGGTTAGGCATGTCAGGACACCAACCGATCACCCTAGTATCGGCCTATGTTCCCCCCCAAACCTCGTCAGAAAATCCCCAGTCGATTTCTGACGACCTCTCTGCCCTCTTCGGCCTGAGCGATTCCGTTATCATAGCGGGCGACCTCAACGCCAAACACCCTGCCTGGAACAGCAACACCACCTCAGCCAGAGGGAGACAGCTGTTCGGTCTCTGCCCCATACTAAATTTCGATGTCATCGCCCCGATGACTCCAACCCACTTTCCCCACGACCCCAACCATACCGCCGACGTCCTCGACATAGCGCTTCTGAAGAATATCAACCTACGGTTGGATTCTATAGAGGCGGTACAAGAGCTCTCCTCTGACCACCGACCAGTGGTCATGAAACTGGCCCCCCGTGTCGGTCTCCATGACCCCACTCAACCCCCTCTCACCAAAATAGTCACAGATTGGAGGAAAGTAAGCAATAGCCTGAAATCCACTTCTTCCCAACACCTGGACTCCATCCCTGATCAGTTCGACTCTGTCGCAGACACGACGGCCGCGATCGACTCGCTCACTGAGCACGTACAATCAGTCCTGAACGACTGTTCAAAGGTAACTCCAGCGGACGATGACCGTCGCTGGAGATTGCCGGACGATGTGCGTGAACTGTTGCGCGAGAAGAACGCGGCTGTCCGTGCATACAGCAACTTCCCCTGCCTTGCGAACAAAGCCCATATGCGCCATTTACAGCGAGCTGTAAAGACACGCCTAGCGGAGCTGCGTACCGCTGGCTGGGACAGGATGCTAAGCGACCTAGAGCCCACTCATCAGGCCTTCTGGGAACTTCAAAGGAAACTAAAGTCCAATGAAGTAGTCTCCATGCCCCCCCTACTCCGCCCTGACAAGACCATCGCCTTCGACGATGCTGACAAGGCTGAATGCCTAGCCAACAGCCTCGAGGCTCAATGCTCTCCCAGCTCTCAACCAGTAGACCAAGCTTACTTGTCAAAAGTCGACGCTGAAGTCGAACGTAGAGCCTCCCTTCCCCCCGTCGAAAACCCTGACTATCCTCTGCCTCCCGTCACTCCAGACGAAGTGCATGATATCATCAAGGGTTTAAAGCCCCGTAAAGCTCCCGGCTCAGACGGCATCACAAACAGGGTAATACAACTATTCCCTGCCCACCTCATAATGCTACTGACCACCATCTTCAATGGTGCCATGAGCAATAATATCTTCCCAGATGCATGGAAAAAGGCCACTGTCATCGGCATTCCCAAGCCTGGAAAGCCCAAATCCGAGCCCTCGAGCTACCGCCCCATCAGTCTGCTCAATGTCCTCGGCAAGGTCTATGAGAAACTTATTTATAAGCGTCTCAGAGACTATGCCGAAACAAAAGGCCTCATCCCAAACGAACAGTTTGGTTTTCGAACCCAGCACTCTTGTGTGCATCAGGCCCACCGCATCATCGAACACATAAGCGCTGGCTTCCAGCGTGGCTTGATGACGGGTGTTATATACTTCGACATAGCGAAAGCGTTTGACAGAGTCTGGCACAACGGCTTATTATATAAGCTCTACCAACTCGGTGTGCCGGACCGTCTCGTACTCATCTTACGAGACTTCTTGTCGAACCGCACCTTCCGCTATCGCATCGAAGGAGCACTATCCTCCCCCCACCCTATCCGCGCAGGCGTCCCCCAGGGCTCTGTGCTTGCCCCCCTCATCTTCACGCTGTTCACCAGCGACATACCCAGGAGCAAAAAGGCACAGTTGGCTCTGTTCGCAGACGACACGGCCATTTATTGCTCAGGCACCAAACAAGCCTCGATTTCTCTCACTCTCCAAAAAGCGGTCACCAAACTTGGCGACTGGTTCAGGAAGTGGAGAATTGAAGTGAATCCCGACAAAAGTCAAGCGGTTCTTTATTCAAAACCGCGCCATAGGCCCACCCCCCCCCGACCAATCTCCATGTTCGGTAAGCCTATCCCTTGGGAGAAGCGAGCCAAATATCTAGGTGTGATTCTCGATGAGCACCTCACCTTCGCAGAGCACATAAAGAAGGTTCGTTCGCGCGCCGCTTTCGCTCTCGGTAGACTCCACTCGATAATGAATGCAAAAAGCAAGTTGTCACTAAAGTGCAAGTTGCGCATTTACACGGCGTGCATACGTCCTATTATGACGTACGCCTGTGCAGTCTTTGCTCACGCGAAACCCCACCACATCCATAGGATGCAGACCCTACAGAACCGTGCCCTCCGAATGATCACGGGATCCCCCTTTTATGTCCGGAACGAGATCCTCCATCTCGATCTCAAAATCCCCACCATCCTCCAGTTCATGAAACGCAACTCCAAGCGTTTCTTTGATACCGCCGCCAAACATCGCAACCCCCTAGTTGTCGCGGCAGCTAAATATACCCCCTCCAATATTAGTAAAGTCCGCCGTCCGAGGCACACACTATTAGTCCCAGACGACCCTATTACTCTCCTCCAGGAAAGCAATAGGGCTTCTAGTACAATACACAGACACAAAAAACCGACATTCCGACCCCGCCGCCGAGGTCCAGCGCGAAAACCCCGAGTTAATAATTCCCCCCGACCCTTGCTCGAAGAAGCGCCAGCCCGCGCCGAAGCTGAGCCTGTAGTTTTAAATTCCCCAGTTAATAATAATTATCCAAGTTTTGATCCAGCCTGTCCCAACTTGCTGTCCCCCCAGTGACGCCCTAAGCCGAGGTTCGTACCCCACAGGGGGTGCCCTTAGCGCGCAGTCACTTAGTATTGTAAGTAACACGCCCCTGGCTGGAGGCTTTGAGTTATTAGCTTAAGGCAGCCACAGGATTGACCGGTTAAGTAGTCACGGCCACTCTTGGCCAACTACGAGATGCCATAGTTAAGAAGGCTTCAAGCTTCAACATTGGTTTTATTCCTCACCAACCCAGCACATAAATGTGTATCCCGCACATTTAATGGTCCTTCGAGCACCGGATATTGTGGGGAATATTACCTGAAGATAGTGCTATAGTGAAGAAGCTTTGAAGAAATTACTTAATCTTCGTGTTAGTATCATCGACTTCGAAGATCAGCTGACATCATGCCCGTTACGCGCTCCGAGGGTAAGGGCCGCAAGCCGTCGGGTGAACAAAAGCCGTCATCATCGGAAGCCACTCCAGGGACTTCTGCGACGGATACCAGCACGGAAGCCACATCCGAATCGACACAGACAGGGACGACTGCCACGGAGAGTTCAGACCAGACCTTCACCTCCGCGACGACCGACCCAACCACAGTGACTTCCGCTGCCATCGCCTCAGTCGTCAGCACCCCCGCGTCGGCAGCCACCGCGCCCCCCCCTTCGGTCGCCATCGCGCCCCCCGCCTCGCACCCCGCCGGTGTCGCCGCACCCTCTGTCGCCCTCTCCGCCGCGACGACACTCACTGCAGGTGCGAAATCGAAACAGCTGATGAAGCCACCCGCCGCTGTCACCTCTAGAGAAAATCGCCGTGATACTGACGCCTCGACAGTGAAACGAGTTGTCAAGAATGCCGGTACGTCGAAACCAACCGGCCCACAGCTCCTCCGTCCCCCTAGCAAGAAAAGGGGAGGGGGGGGATCGACGCATAGCAAGACGAAGTTGCAAAAAATCGCCAAAGCAAAGGAAGATTTGCTCCGCCTCCAAGTCGAACTAGCTGCTGCACGCTTGGCCGCGCTAGAAACGGAGGAAGAAGAAGAAGAAGAAGGAGAAGAAGATGATGTCTCCCTCTACTCAGAAGTCAACGCCCGAGTGGACAACTGGTTGGATAACCAGGTGACTCGCCCCGTTCTAACCATCGCCAACGAGCCACACCGCCCTCCGCCGGAGCCGACGATCGTCCACGAAGAACCACCGAAACAAGAAGAAGTTCATCGAACACCGGCGGGAGGTCAAGGGGACCTAGCCCTCCTAGCTGAAGCTATCACTAGGGCTATCAGCGCCGCCCAGCGACCCAAGTTCATCGAATTACCTTTCTTCAGCGGGTCGCATCAGGAGTGGCTACCCTTCCGCGCCGCCTACTACGAGTCTGAACCGATGTTCAGCACCGTCGAGAACATCAACAGGCTACGAAGAAACTTGAAGGGGAAGGCCAGAGAAGCGGTAGAAGGATTGCTCATCACCAACGCACACCCTTCTGAGGTGATGAAGACTTTGGAGTCAAGATTCGGAAGACCAGAGTCAATCGCCATAATAGAAATAGAAACGCTTTGAAGTCTGCCACGCCTCTCCGAGTCACCGAGAGACATCTGCATATTCGCCACTAAGATCTCCAACGTCGTAGCAACATTGAAGACATTGGGTTGTTTCAACTACATGTACAACCCCGAACTTGCGAAGACATTAGTGGACAAGCTGACGCCGACGCTTCGGTACCGCTACTATGACTTCTCATCGACGCAACCAAAAGAAGATCCCTGCCTCATCAAACTAGATAGATTCTTCAAGAGGGAAGCTGAACTGTGCGGACCCTATGCGCTTCCTGAACAGGTGGCAGCACCATCGACAGCCGCACCACACAAGAAGACTCAGCGAGTCACCAACGTCACAGAGAAGAACAACACACCGAAGTGCTTCGTGTGCGACGAGACAAGCCACACCAACGCGACGGAGTGCGACACATTTAAGAAGATGGAAGCCAATTCAAGATGGGATGCTGCGAAGTCCAAGCGCCTCTGCTTCAAATGCCTACGTTATAGAAGCAAGACTCACAACTGCCGAACGAAACCATGTGGTGTCAACGGGTGCAAGTACACGCACCACAAGCTACTTCATTATGAAAAGAGGATAGAAAAGGCAGAGGAGACAGAAAACAACGAGGCGATAGAAGTAATCAATTCGACGTGGACAATAAAGAAGCAATCCTATCTGAAGATCCTGCCGGTCCAGGTGAAGGGGCCAAAGGGAGCTGTCAACACATTCGCACTGATGGACGACGGATCAACGGTCACGCTCGTCGACAACGACGTCGCTGAGAGCATAGGAGCTACAGGACCTTTAGATCCACTGAAGATAGAAACCATCAACGAGCTGAAGACGGCTGAATCGACATCAAGAAGGGTAACCATCGGGCTGAAAGGGGTCAACAACCGAGAAGAGCAAATTCAAGCAAGAACAGTGAAGAACTTACAAGTCTCCTCTCAACGAGTTCCACAAGAGTTAGTGGAGGGATGTCCACACCTATCGGACATCAAGACACATCTCACATACTCTAATGCGAAGCCGCGCGTACTCATCGGGCAAGATAACTGGCATCTTCTGCTGACTAAAGAAACCAGGAAAGGAGACAAGGACCATCCAGTGGCATCTCTCACGCCGCTTGGATGGGTACTCCATGGAAGCCAAACGAACTCCTTCGGTCAGAAGATTGACTTCGTGTCGCATATGAAGGAAGCTAAAGATGACCTCGAGGACCTGGTGAAGAGATACTTCGAGACGGACGCCCTCTGCATAAACCCGAAGAGACCGAAGACCGATCCAGAAGAGAAGGCACTTCGAATACTGGAACAGACAACTGAAAAGATCGAAGAAACAAGATATCAGACTGGCCTCCTCTGGAAAAAGGAAGACATCAAGTTCCCAGATAATTACGAAAACTCACTGAAGAGGCTCTTCAACATTGAAAAGAAGATCGATCGCGACCCGGTCCTCAAGAAGAAGTACGTCGAACAGATGGACGCCCTTATAGGAAAGGGCTACGCCGAGCCCGCGCCGCCACAGAAAACTCCGGAGAAGACTTGGTACCTGCCTCACTTCGCGGTCATCAACCCCATGAAGCCGGACAAACTACGCGTTGTGCATGACGCCGCCGCCAAGACCAGAGGAGTAGCCCTCAACGATATGCTTCTCAAAGGTCCGGATTTGCTTCAATCGCTACCGGGTGTCATCATGCGCTTCCGACAGCATCTCATCGGGGTCACAGCAGACATCAAGGAGATGTTCATGCAGGTCAAGCTACGCACCGAAGACCGAGACGCACTGCGGTACTTGTGGCGTGGGGATCGCCGCGACAACCTACCTCCGGAGGAGTACAGGATGACTTCATTGATCTTCGGGGCATCGAGTTCACCATCGACAGCAATCTACGTCAAGAACTTGAACGCCAAACAACATGAGAAGACTCATCCGGAAGCCGCAGCTGCTATCATAGACAAACACTACGTCGATGATTATCTCGATAGCTTCAGAAGCCTGGAAGATGCAGTGAAGATAACAACGAGTGTGCGCGAAGTGCACAAGAAGGCCAGCTTCGAACTGAAGCAATGGAAATCGAACTCAGCGTCACTCCTAGAGGCACTGGGAGAGGAACACCACATAGAAGAGCTGGAGCTGTACAAGACGGAAGAACAAACAGAACGAGTATTAGGCGTCATCTGGAAAATAAGCTCAGACGAGCTGACGTTCAACCTCAACTTAGCACGAATACCTTCGACACTAATCGAAGGAAAGCAGCCAACGAAGAGAGAAGCCTTGCGCATCGTCATGTCACTCTTCGACCCGTTAGGATTCGCCTCGCCTGTCACCATTAGGGCAAAACAGTTACTCCAAGAAGTTTGGCGCCGAGGAACACCGTGGGACGACCGGATCGATGAAGACTTGACGGAGCAGTGGGAGTCGTGGATGGGACACTTGAAAAGTCTTCACGACGTAACAATCCCGCGGCAGTATCTACACTACAGCGATGCCGCTTCCCTCGAACTCCACGTCTTCAGCGACGCCAGCGAATCGGCCTACTCTACGGTCCTGTTCTGGAGAGCAGTAACGCCGGACAGCGAAGTTGGCATATCATTCATCATGGCCAAGGCAAAGGTGGCACCGCTAAAGTTGACAAGCATACCAAGACTGGAGCTACAAGCAGCAGTTATGGGGACCAGACTCGCCGACACAGTCATAGAAGAGCACGAGAGGAAGCCCGACAGAAAAGTGTTCTGGACCGATAGCAAGACGGTACTCACCTGGATAAGGACAGGGTCACGTTCTTACAAACCCTACGTGGCTCACCGTCTCGCAGCAATAGAAGAGAGCTCCAAAGTCAACGACTGGCGCTGGGTTCCGACGAAGCAGAATGTTGCTGACGACGCAACAAGAGATGTACCAACCGCCTTCGACAAGAATCATCGATGGTACAAAGGGCCAGATTTCCTCCACTTGACGGAAGACTACTGGCCAATGGAACCTGTGAAGACAACAGCGGAAGAACCTTCCGAAGAAGAGAAGACGCACCACATGATCAATAGAAGAAGACTGAGGCTAGCGGAGAGTTTACCTGATCCAGCGAAGTTCTCCAGCTGGGATCGGCTCCGGTATGCGACAGCACGTGTTCTGCAGTTCATCGACCTCTGCAGAGCCCCCAACCAGAAGGTCAACTACCGACGAACAAAGAAAAATAAAGAAGCGGATCCCACATGGAGGAAGAACAAGCCGACAGCAGTGAAACAGCAGGCACCCGTACCGAGAAAGAGATCGACACTTAACCTGCTCCCAGTCACGGCCGAGGTCCTCAAGAAAGCAGAAGAGCTACTGATGCGGTCTTCACAAGAAGAAGCCTTCACAGAAGAGATAGAGAAATTGAAAAACGGGAGGCCAATCGCCAAGGAGAGCCGCCTTCACCAGCTGAGCATCGAGTCCATCAATGGTTCACTCCGACTTCGGAGCCGCATCCGAGCGGCCAGGGACATACAAGAAAACGTCAAGAGCCCGCTAGTGGTCGACGGGGATCATCCAACGGTGAAGTTATGGATACGGGCAGTACACCGACAGCTACATCACACCGGCGTCGAGGCAACGATCAACGAATGTCGCCAACAGTACTGGGTACTAAGATTGCGACCCATCACGCGCGCAATCCTTCGACAATGCCTCTTCTGCCGCATGAAGACTCAAGTGCCGCCGTATCCGAGAACCGGAGACTTACCAGCGTGTCGCTTAGCACATCACAAGCGACCCTTCACCTTCACCGGGATAGATTATTTTGGACCTCTCTCCGTGACCATCGGACGTACCAAACAGAAGAGATATGTAGCCATCTTCACGTGTCTCACGACGCGAGCCATCCATCTCGAAGTCGTCGGCTCGCTCAGCGCCGATTCAGCGGTAATGGCGGTCAGACGAATGATCGCGCGACGTGGCTGCCCGGCTGAAATTTGGTCGGACAACGGCACCAACCTGAAGGCTGCCGACAAGGAACTTCGACGAACAATCGACGCAGCGACAGCGGAGGAAGCAGCGAAGAGGACCATCTCCTGGCGTTACATCCCGCCCGGAGCTCCGTTCATGGGTGGTGCCTGGGAACGCATGGTGCGTTCCGTGAAGACTGCGCTCGCAGCAACACTCCACGAGCGCCACCCCACCGAAGAAGTCCTCACCACTCTACTAGCTGAAGTGGAGTACACCGTCAACAGCCGTCCGCTGACCCACGTCTCTGTCAGCGCAGAGGATCCAGAGGCCCTGACTCCCAATCACTTCCTGCTGGGAGGTCCTGGGCGCGTGCCACAACCGGGCACGTTCTCCGAGCAGGACACCATCTCCCGGTCCAGCTGGCGAGCGGCACAAAGACTCGCCGACATCTTCTGGCTCCGCTGGGTAAAGGAGTACCTTCCCGAGCTCCAACACCGGCGGGAGCCCCACGGACGAGGTCAAGAGGTCAAAGTGAATGACCTCGTGCAGATCGTCGACCCGAACCTACCCCGCAACGTGTGGATACGAGGACGAGTCATCGCGGTATATCCCGGACCCGACAGCATCGTGCGGACGGTGGACGTGCAGACCAAGGGAGGTGTCCTGCGCCGGCCGGTAAGGAAGCTGGTGATCCTGCCCCTGCCTACGGACGACCTGCCCACACCAAGTTGTAATGCGACGCAGTCGCACGGCGGGAGTGATGTGCGGGACAGTGACAGACAAACAGTTATATGTATAGTATAGTTATAGTGTTCACAATAGTAAGTTAAGATGTCTTGTAAATAGTACTTCATGTTTCTTTATATTTTGTATTTTTGTTAAATAGATCTTAGTTTATAGAATGTAAAAATATATGCTTTACCATAGTTTTATAGATAATAGAGAGAGAAAAACGCAATAATGTCACGCGGCTCTCATTAAGGTAAAGTTTCGTCGTATTTAAGCTAACTGTGCCGAAATCGACTCTATTCTGATTGGCTAAATATTCCCGTGCTCTGAT
This sequence comes from Fissipunctia ypsillon, assembly GCA_947568875.1. Taxonomy (NCBI): domain Eukaryota; kingdom Metazoa; phylum Arthropoda; class Insecta; order Lepidoptera; family Noctuidae; genus Fissipunctia; species Fissipunctia ypsillon. The sequence goes on along the minus strand of OX387660.1, from coordinate 13,744,123 downwards.
TGGCTGACCAATCAGACTGCCCACATTTCATTAGCCATTTTTGTATAAATATCTGGAGGGATTTCGGTATCGGCACGGTGACAACTAAGTCAAGGGGGTGTTGACCCAACACACCCGCTGAGCCCCTTCAGGGTAAGGCAGTTAATTGGACGGGTCCCAGAGTTAACCGGCCTTGGGGGGTCTCCTAGTCGGCTCTGGTGACAGTTTTGCTTCCACAGCGACACACCTAGTGTCTTTAGGGTGTGTCTACACCCTTCGCACTAGACTGGTCAGGGCCCTGTCGCACATTAAGACTGGCGACAGGTTACAGCTCTAGGGCTCACAAGTAGGTACACACCTCCCTGTCTGCACCCGACAGGGAGGGCCACACACCCCCGGGCCCATCCACCCGGGGAGTAGGAGTAGGATCATTAGGTCCCCTTATTTTTCTTTTTTTAAATTCCCTACTACTGCGATGTCTGACGCCGACATCGCAGCTTTTGCAAGAGAGGTCCTTTTTAAGGACCCTGATTTCCTCCTCAGATATGGGAAGGCTTGGCGTAGTCGCCACCTCGACCCAAGCGAGGCTCTTGAGAGCCCGCTTTCCCCCCCTGTAGCAGACAGGGGCACCCCTCCTACGGCGGTTTCGATGCCGGCTGTAGTCTCCCCCCAGCCCGAGGTGATGGACACCTCCACCCCTCCTTCGGACTCCGAATCAGAGGACGCCATCTCGCTCACTTCCTCCTCCTCCTCCTCAGACGACTATCAAGTCGTCGGAAAGGGAGGGAAGAGGAAGAAGAGCGCCTCCTCAAAGGCCGGCAAGGCCAAAAAGCCTCTGGCGGCAGCCATCCCCTCCGCCCCCGACTGCGCCCCTGCCTGCGCCCCTGCCCCTGCCCCTTCCTCTACTTCCGGCTCGGCACCCACCCGATCACCCACCTCAGCCAGTCCTATCCCAACGGACTCAAAGAGGAAGGTGCGTCCCCCGCCCCCCTTATACATCCAAGATAAGTCCAAGTGGACAGAAATCTCCAAAGTTTGTGTGGATCGCAAGATCCAATACACCAATGCCCGATCTACCCAGCAGGGCATCAAGGTTACTGTCCCCTCGTCCTCGGACTACAGGGACCTTGTCCGAATTCTTCGTGAAAGGAAGTACTCCTTTCACACATTCTCCCTCCCGGAGGAAACTCCGACTAGAGTGGTCATCAGGCGTATCCCGAAGGAGATCGCCACCGAAGAGATCAAGGCAGACCTGATCTCCAAGGGTATCCCAGTGTCTGCAGTTCACCGCCTTCACCGGGCGAAACAGGGCCTTGTATACGACATGGTCCTGGTGATCTGCGACCCCGTTGAGGGTCATCACCCGATCTTCAAAGTGAAGTCGGTGTGTTCACTGTCGGGCATCTCTATTGAGAAGCCCAGAAAGTCCAATATCGTTGGCCAGTGCCACCGTTGCCAATTATACGGCCACTCCCAGTCGCACTGCTACGCAACTCCCAGATGCGTTAAGTGTCTGGGCGGGCATGGCACTGCGGACTGCCCTCGCCCCAAGGACAGGACTCTGTGCACAGAACCTCCAAGTTGTGTGCTCTGCGGGCAAGCTGGTCACCCAGCTAACTACCGGGGATGCAGTAAAGCCCCTAAATCCTCCTCGGCCAAGCTGGCGAAGCGTGCCAGCGAGCGCCAGCAAAGGGAAAGCCCGAGCGTAAAGCTCCCCTCTGCTCAGTTGCCCGAGCGCCTCGCTCCTCAGAGACCCTCCCCATGGGTCAACTTTAAGGCAGCTTCGGCCTCGGTGCCGCCCTCTCAATCCATCCCTGCGCCATTGGCCATTGCCACGCCGGTCCCGGCAGCAGCCCCATTGGCTCCTGTGGCCACCGCCGCTCCCAAAGCTGCGCCGGTTCCCACGGCAGCAAACAGGTCCCCTTCTTCAGGCCATCAGCCTTCAAACCCACAGGTGCTTCTCAGCGTATTTGCTGTTTTCTACACCCCGGCGGCCAACGCCATGGTGAAGGAAATCCGTGCCGCTCAAGGAAACGCTCTTCGTCTCCTTGAGATCTTCAACGCGTACCCCGAGGTATCGCAAGCTCTCGAAAATCTAACCTTTTAAAATTCCATTATGAATTTACAAAGGATTAGGTCCCTCAAACCCCGCTCCCTTAAACTAGGCGTCTTCAACGCCAATGCAATTACCGGTCAACGCGATGAGATCGCCACCTTTCTGCGTGATCATCAGCTTGACATTATGCTCATTCAAGAGACCTTCCTGAAGCCCCATCAGCGGGACCCGAAAATCGCCAACTATGACATAGTTCGCAATGACAGGTCCCGCTGCCACAAGGGTGGCACCCTTATATACTACAAAAGGTCTCTTTACTGTAGTCCTATGGACCCTCCTCCACTAGTCTCTCATCTTGAGGTCTCAATCTGTCGGCTCGGCATGACTGGTCATCAACCAATCACCATCATCTCTGCCTACTTCCCGCCTGCCAATGGTGCGGAGGATCCCACCGCGATCACCAAGGACCTAACTGTCCTCTTCGGACTGAGTGACTCCGTCATCTTGGCGGGGGATCTCAATGCCAAGCATCCCGCCTGGAACAGCAACACGACCTCCACCAGAGGTAGGATACTGTTCAACCTAGGTGCCTCCCTCAACTTCGATGTCATCGCTCCGATGAACCCAACCCACTACCCTGGCGTTCCCAGCCAGCTTCCAGACGTGCTCGATGTTGCGCTACTCAGGAATGTAAACCTTCGTTTGCACTCTATTGAGACGCACCACGAGCTCAACTCGGATCACCGCCCAATTACCATGCTCTTCGCCCCTTATTCGGGCCCGCTCGATCCTAACCAGCCCCCTCGAACCAAAGTGATAACCGACTGGAAGAAAGTAAGCGAACAGCTGAAATCCACCACGTCGCCTCACTTGGATAAAATCCCCGACCACATAGTGTCAGTCGAAGACACGACGGGTGCGATCGACTCGTTTACAGAACACGTTCAATCCGTTTTGACGGATTGTTCGCGGGAGGTTCCGGCGATGGATGATCATCGCTGGAAGTTACCGATTGACGTACGTGAACTGATAACCGAGAAGAACGCGGCCATTCGTGCCTACGACTCCTTTCCCTGCGACGCGAACAAAGCCCACATGCGCCATTTACAGCGTGCTGTAAAGAAACGTATAACGGAGTGGCGTTCCGAGGGCTGGGACAAGATGCTCAGCGAGCTCGAGCCCAACCATCTGGCCTTCTGGCAACTCCAACGCAAAATGCGTACCTCCACTGGGGTGGCTTCAATGCCCCCCCTCATTCGCCCTGACAAGAGCATCGCATTCGATAATCCCGAAAAGGCAGAATGCCTAGCCGACAGCCTGGAGTCTCAATGTTCTCCTAGCTCCCAACCAGCTGACCAAGCGCACCTTGCCAAGGTCGACGCCGAAGTCGAACGCAGGGCTGCTCTTCCCCCTGTGGAAGACCCTGATGATCCGTTGCCTCCCGTCACTCCAGACGAGGTGCACGACATCATTAAAGGGCTACAGGATCGGAAGGCCCCTGGCTCGGACGGTATCACCAATAAGGTTTTCAAACTCCTCCCCGCCCCCCTGATAATGCTAATGACCGCCATCTTCAATGGTGCTCTCAGCAACAACATCTTTCCGCAGACGTGGAAAGAGGCCACCGTCATCGGTATCCCCAAGCCAGGCAAGCCCAAGTCTGAGCCCGCTAGTTACCGCCCCATTAGTCTCCTCAATGTCCTCGGCAAAATATACGAGAGGCTTATTTATAAACGTCTCAAAGATTTTGTCGAGGCTAAGAGCCTTATCCCTAGTGAACAGTTTGGTTTCAGGACCCATCACTCTTGCATCCAGCAAGTTTATCGAATCGTTGAGCACCTAAGCGCTGGCTTCCAGCGCAAGGCAACGACAGGCATGTTGTTCTTCGACATAGCGAAAGCGTTCGACAAGGTCTGGCACAACGGCTTAATATATAAGCTGTACCAACTCGGGGTGCCTGACCGTCTCGTGCTCATCTTACGAGACTTTTTGTCGAACCGCACCTTTCGCTATCGCATTGAGGGTACACTCTCCTCCCCTCACCCCTTACGCGCCGGTGTCCCTCAGGGCTCGGTGATCTCTCCCCTCATCTTCTCGCTCCTCACGAGCGACATCCCCAAATGTAGCAAGACTCATTTGGCGCTTTTCGCCGATGACACAGCTATCTACTACACAGGGCGGTGCCAGAACTCTATCGCCAGAACTCTCCAAAACTCCGCAAACGCTTTAGGCGTCTGGTTCCGGAAGTGGAGGATTGAGGTCAATCCCGATAAGAGTCAGGCCGTCCTTTTCACGCGACCGCGACTCCGCGCTTCCGCACCTCCTAGCCCGATCACCATGTATGGCAAGCCGATCCCTTGGGAGAAGCAAGCCAAATACCTTGGCGTGATCTTAGATCAACACTTGACCTTTAGAGAGCACATCAAGACGGCGCGTTCGCGTGCCGCTTGCGCTCTCGGCAGGCTTCATTTCATCCTGACCGCGCGTAGCAAACTATCTCTTAAGTGCAAGCTGCGCATCTACACCGCAGTCATCCGTCCCATCATGACGTATGCTTGTGTTGTATTTGCGCACGCTAAGCCACACTTGCTCCATAGGATGCAGACCCTACAGAACCGTTTCCTCAGAAAGGTCACGGGGGCACCCTATTATGTACGCAACGAGTCTCTTCACGTTGATCTAAAAATCCCAACCGTCCAGCAGTTCATGAAACGCCTCGCCAAGCGTTTCTTCGAATCTGCCTCCAAACACCCGAATCCCCTGATTGCGGCGGCCGCCCGCTACACACCGTCACGCATAAGTCGCATCCGCCGTCCTAGGCACGCCCTAACCGTCCCGGATGACGCCATAACTCTCCTCCAGGAGAGTAATCCCGCCACCAGCACGATCCGGAAACTCAAATCGAGACCGCCGTGCTTCCGCCCTCGCCGCCGAGGGCCACCGCGACGCCCCCGTCCATACCCACCCCGACCCTTGCTCGAGCCAGCCCGCGCAGCTGAGCCCGTAATTCTAAATTTGCCCCCAAATAATCCGATCCAGCATGTCCCATTGCTGTCCTCTCCCAGCGACGCCCTAAGCCGAGGTCCGTACCCCACAGGGGGTGCCCTTAGCGTGTAGTCGCTTAGTTTTTAGTCTTAGTTTTAAGCCTGGCTGGAGGCCTTAATTTATTGAGGCATCCACAGGAAAGCCCGGTTAAGCAGTCGACAACCTCCTATAGGTTGAACTGCGAGATGCCATTCCCCAAAAACAACGGTATCGGCACAGTCAGCGGGCAGCAGTTGAAGAAATAGGAACACTACAAGAAGATTAAAGAAGGCTTCAAGCTTCAACATTGGTTTTATTCCTCACCAACCCAGCACATAAATGTGTATCCCGCACAAGTAGCATCATTCCTCAACCTAAATTATGAAAATCATATCATTTAAAAAAATATATAGGTACATGATGATGGTGAAATTAACACTATTTCCCCCAAGACCTTCAATAAGTATCATACCTAAGTAGGTACCTACTGTTTCCTTCCTTAATTTTTTTGCGAACAAGGATTAATTTCCCTACATATTGGTACATCTAGATCCAGATTAAACTAATTAAAGAAGGTAATCTGACACCTGCAAAGGGCCAGGTTTTCACAACTAGTTAGCTCGGCTAGGTTACCAAATGAAAGCGGTCGGTATCATATCTTACCTTTATGAATAAATAAATCACTAGGTTCTATATGTAAATCTACATTTCCTATATGTTACTACACCAACTATATCAGTTGCTTCATCTCTCAAAAATGTACTAACTATGGTTTCAAAGTTTCATTCATCCAAGTTATTTAGAAGAAAACTGTTAAGACACTTAGTTACCACTTCATACACACCAATACCACATATGATGACAAAAACGTTTTCATAGCAAGAGGAACAGCTTTTATTAGTAATTTGCTTACCAATTTGCAGCATCAAATTTTGATGACACCAAGCTACTCCTATGAAATCCCTTTCTAGGGTAATTTTATTTTTAGAAACTACGTACGGATGATAAAGATGACACTCAGAACTTCTCTTCCATAACCTAAGCACCGATAGCTTCAGTTTAACCGCACTTACATCCCCATAACCAATCCACAAACTTAGATCCACGAGTGATACTGAAATCCAGCTGCAAGTACATCAAATTAGATATAGTATTAGATTAATAAGAACCGTTACAATGTCGAACATTAATAAATTTGTCCTACGTTATAGATAGCGCGAGAGTGCGAGCGTGGACAATGAGCCTGGCCTGAGTTATAGCCATGATGGCCCATTAGTCTCCGAAGCTACAGAATAATGGCCCAGAGAGATGTACTATCTATCTACCTAGATATGGCACTAGTATTGTGCCTTTAATGTGCTTGGGCCTCCTTTAGAAATGTTTTTAAACGGGATTGTATAAGACAATATGATTCATCGTTACCCTGAATGGGGGGTCTTTGTGGGTATTTCAATTCATTCTTGTAACTTCCTGTTTAAACATTAGGGTCAGCGAATTCTGCTTTGCAATCTGACCATGCATTTATTTTAATAAAATCAATCTGGGCCGTATGGTCTGACACAGTACCAACATGCAGTGAGTAGAGTGATGATGCTCGTTTCTTCTCTGTGTAAGAGACTGTTACCCTGACAAAGGAATAAGTAGATACTATAAGCAAAAACTCATGTTGCACCAAGTGAAAAGAATTAAACTTGGGTTTGGTACTAATTACAAATAATTAGATAAACATTAAAAGCAAGACGTCAGCTCTAATTGTACTATTACAACTCAGAATAAGTCACTTATCTAAAATTCCAAATCATTTAACTTAACCATATCCAGTGTGCGTACATCTACTATGTGATCCTTTGCAAATAATGGTGGTGCCAGCCGGTAAGTCACTAAGCGATGCTATCGCTCGTCGATATGCTTCTTTTTATGACCATTCCGCAGTCGTAGAAAGAGTTGGACAATCTGAAGGAAGAAGGCTTTATTGGCTTGTACTGGTGGTATTCTTAAAGCTGGGTCGGTTTGCAGCCTGTTATTAGGAGTTAGTTGTAACAATTTTTAAAGAAGTCCTTGGAAATTAAAAAAAATCTCAGCAGGTGAAACCGCTGCTAAAGCCAGTTTTTCTGAAACGCAAATCGATTTACTACCGATATGCTAATAAAAATAACCACAGCCCATAAAACACTAAAGTTTATTTAAATTAACGTAACAACAGCAGATAACTATAACTATACTAAACGCTCAAATACCTACATTACATATTTAATCAGAGCTCACGACACGACTTGGGCAAGTTAAGTCAAAATACATTATATGAACTAAAAACCTTTGACCTTTATCTACTCGATTAAAGCTGCAATTAAGCAGAACATGGCTAATAAGATGTACAATGGGTTAATTAAGACATGCGGCTGTCATGCGCCTACGCAGCCGCCTAACATTCCCGATATATACAAGTAGAGATGCACTCTTGGCATTTCAAAGTTACTCGATATTGCTCCGAGAATTCGCGTTAACACTAATTAGAAACAGTAACTTGTGATTTGTTCTATAAATAGTGTTAATTAACCTTTATTTTTTGTGAAGTTCTGTGTAGGGCTGCCAATGTCTAGGTTCACTAATGAAACTTTACTTGATAGCAAAACTTTTTATCAGAGAGACTTCTTCATTACATCAAATCGAGTTATTCACAAGTTATCGCTTCTCGCCAGGATTTCACTGCCGTTAGATACTATTATTGGGCCATAAATGTTGCCTATTGCCAGCGTGACACAATATTTAGACCAGCATCATATTTGCGTCACACTTTCAATCACAAGTCGAGGATTTGAAGGAAATTCCTAATCCATTGCTTCATAGGTCTAAAAAAATCGTCAGGTCAACAACGTAAATACCGCAATGAACGTAGCAGAACTGTCAAAATGAAAGGCATTGCGATCAATTCGCATTTTAGGTGTATCACGGGATTACCCGCAGCATGACAACGCGTCAAAATGATCCCTACATGTTGCTAATTGTCTACGCCTCTTTATCTACAAACCTGCTGTTATGGGCACTAGATACATTAGTTAAAAGAAAGAAAAAAGAAATGTTTTTTTTTGTCACAGAAACACGTGGATACGGAAAAGATAAGTTAACTCGAATAACCAAAAACAAAGCCGATCTTTAATCACGAGCACAGAACAGAAATAGCAAAGTGGATTATCAAATCTTCAAGAGAAGAATACGCTGCTATTTTACGCGTCTTTATAACAAATCCATGTACTTACTGAGCTAAACTATTTACCATGCTTGTCAGTTTCATGCTGATGTATAGAGCCTAAGTTTTTACATTATTCTAACCAGGTCTGTCCATCTCAGACTATTTTACGCCAAAACTCAAAACCGCCACGCGAAGTCGCATTGCCAAAACCAGCGACACTTACACCACTACAACTTGGGAATTCTGAGGCCCCTCGTCTCCTAGCAAAATTTCTAGCCATTGTCCTGATCATCTTTCTAACCACGTTGGCATCGTGCCACTGAGGAGTGCGACGTATATTACGACGTGTATGCCTCTATCAAACCAACCCTATCTATCCCAGGCTAGGTATTTAGGGTCGAAACTCAAAAGCGCCACGCGGCGTTGCAATGCCAAAAGGAAATGTTTCAAAATGGGCCCAGAATATGTACAATACCTCGAAAAATCGAGAAAAATCCGTGGAATTCGGGAAAAATACTGATAAATTGCATAAATGCATATTTCTCTTGTAATAATTTTATATTTATCAATTATTTTATCGACTTTCAATATGGCGTCTCGCCAATTTAGGTACTCTGTGGTTAAAAACCAATGACAGTAAACCATAGATCGACCATTGATCATAGATCGTGAATTGTCTACTGTCACTTCAGTCGCTTTCGTTGTCGATCGTGTTCTGATGTTCTGTTCTCTCGAGTTATTTTTAACAACCTGGCTTTCGTTTATCGCTACATTGTTTTTGTCTGAGTTAATATTTCGACTATTGAATGTTTGTATTCTGTACGTTTATGCTATAAGTAAAAATCTTGGCATATCGCAGGTCAACCTATGAGGTTGTCGTCTGCTTAACTGGACTATACTTTATGTACAGACGCCAGTACATCAAGCTACTACAATCTGTCAGATTTCTTTAATAGATTTTCGACTTTACAATTAGATCTAAAATAATATTGCAAAAGACTAAAAGTACGACAATGTTATGATTCTCTTTGACAATGTAATATGACAGAAGTAAACATGTCAAACGTCAATAATCAATCAACATGACAACTTACCGCCATGATGGGTTTTTGTTGTGTGTTGCAATTTAATTTCAATTCAATTCAATTTCAATTGTTATTCTTGTACTTTACTACCAAACAAAGCCAATTAAAAGTAATTGGATGATTGGAAACTGTTTTTAATTGTGTTTCCCCATTTTTTAGTAGGGTGTACCAATACATGGCCGGGGCTCCATACATTTTGAAACATCTCCTTTGCGAGCTGATATAACCGGGTTCAGAATTAGGTTTTTAAAAAAGAAACCACGTTAAGCTAAAAATAAACTTTGTATTAAAATTGGACACGAGTGCAAGATATAAGTGCACGGTAGGATGGTAGGGAGACAACTGGCGTGTTGCGACTGTGTGGAGGGGGAGAGAGGAGTGAGAGGATACTGTGTCAGCAGCAAGAATGTAGCATAGACTGCTGAGTAAGCCAGTAGGGGTCCAGATAAAGAATGTAACAGAGGGAGTGTGACGATAATGCGACTGCTCATAAGCAGGGACCGAAAACGAAGGTTTAAGGTTACCGCTATCTGAGTAACCAAGAAGAAGAAACATGTTACCTCTATTTAGGTTACTCTAGTTATAATACCGGTTACCTAAATGACCTTGATTACGAGAAAAAACAGAATATCGCCAGCCAGCCAGGGCTGTGTTTGGTCAGCGTTCGCCGGCGCGCGGTCGACTCGACTCTTTGACACACACACAGCATGTGCGCCCTTTGACTAATGCCGAAGGACACGTGTAAGATAGAGGTACGTGTAAGATACTGGTTGTCATAACATAATTATAATTACATAATTTTAACACTAGAAATAGGAACAAATTAGATCAACCACGTTTCAGATTATCTAAGGTACACACTTCTTTTATGGGGTACTGTGTAAAATGTTATAATAAATTACCTCTCGATATTCTTCAACTAAATGAGAAGCAATTTAAAACATGCATTAAACGCACACTATGTAGACAAGCATATTATAGGTTGAATGATTATATCATAGATAAAAATGCTTGGCTAAATGCTGGTCCTGCTCCACAGCCACTTGGGCTTTGTTAATTTTTTTTTTTTTTTTTTTGTTTGGAAGACATGCGTTTTTTTTCTGACATTATGTTATTACTATAGACTTATTGACTATATATAGACTATAGATTTAGTGTTTACTAATCTTTTAATTACAATCATTGCAAACTATAGTTTTGTATAAATTAGAAGCATCTTTTCAATTTTGTAAATGTGAGTACCATGGAGCGGTTTTATGTTATGATGTAGGTATTGACTTGAAAGAGTATGGCAGTTGAGAGTATGTCATGCTCACTTAAATGTCTCGCTGATGGTGGCGCGTGTGTTGGATCATTCGGTTCCCTACAAAATGGTTGAGCTGGATGGTGCTGATCCACGCGTCATGTTCGTGAACGGGCGCCGTCAGTGGAGACTGGTCATCTCTTAGCTGCCAGGGCTTATTTTTAATCTTATATTTTAAATTGTTTTAATTATCTATTTTTTACATTGTTCTCACATATAGAAGCAACAAGAACAATAACAATGTACCTACCCAGGATTTTGTAACAATTTTGATTTAAAAGAGTGTCCATGGAGTTTCTTGCCCATTCTTCTCCATAGAGATCTACGTTTTGGAATGGGCGACTAGCTTCAATTTTCTGACTAACTGACCGACTCTTTGACAATTCAAAAGTGCCTGTAATTGGTTTAATTGAAATAAATGCTTTGAGTTTAAGTTGAGTTTGAGTTTGTATTCAATTTAAGAATTAGGGTAACCTTTAAAAATACCTGTAAAAATGTTGTTACCGAAAAATTACCCGTATTTATACCGGTTTCGGACCCCGCTCATAAGTAACTTCGATTTTGAGTTTTAGTCCTAAGTCTTCGAGATCTTATAGCAAAATAGTTGCCATTCTCCTGGTCATCTCTCTAACCAGGTTGGCATCGTGTCTCTGAGGAGTGCGGCGTGTATTACGGTTGCGCAGCTCGCCGGGGGCGCGCGTGGCTGTCGATGATTTATCAATAGCCGCCGCGATGCCTGCACGACGGCCCGAGCCGACACCACTCTTCCTGTCATAGAGAACAAGGCACGAGATACAGCGGTCAAAGGTATTAGAGTAAACTAGGCCACATTCATTTCTAAGATCATTTTGACTATAGAACTTCTCAAACCCATAAAACTTTTACAAATTCAGGGGCTCTTCCAACCGTCTAAACTTTCATGTAAATTATACCTACTTACTTGGAACTTCTGTTTTATCTCCCTTCGCTTGTTTTACAAAATTTTTGAGCGCTTGGGAAGAGTACTTCTTAAGTTAATCTTGGATTGTCCTGAATATCTCTGAAAGCTGCTGATGGAATGATGCATGATAAGGAAAATTGGACTTAAAATCTCCGAAAGCAGTGACCATGACCACGCGTGGTGGTCAATGCTCCTTTCACATTTGTATATAGTGATTTTTGTCCTGAAGTTCGGGAATTAATGTTGCACGACTTTAGTTTTGTTTTTTTTAATGAGTAGGGTTGGGATTTTCTGGACAAACCGAAAAAGGCCAAATTGCGTTATAACGTGCTGGACTCTAGTTATCATTCCCAGGCAGTGTAACCAGCCATCAAACCGGCTTAACGTCATAAATTCACCTGGTTAAGAAACTTCTTATAATAAGCTCATACTCTTGCAAATTCAATACTGCATTTTACCACTAACGCCTATCTAATCTCCCGCTTATACCTCACACCATCGTCTAATCGTACTGTCCCTTCAGTGCCCGCCCCGCGCGCCGCTCGCCCCCTCGGAGCCTAGTTGCGCACGCGTCGCCACGCCCTGCCCCTACCCGCGTTAAATATATCATAGGTCATCTGGCCAGGTTTGTCGGCTTGGATACTAAAAGCTCAACTTTACAACTGGTGCAGATGTATAGATATACTCCGCTATGTGACTTGGTGATAGTGTTTAAGTAGTTCAGGTGTCCTGTATTTGTCTACGTTTGGTTATCTATGGGAATGGACAGTGTTGTAATATTTAGTGCTTTGGTTTTTGCTGTTTCAACATGGCATACTGTCGTATGGAGCGACAAGCCTATCTTTAACTAGGTATGCCCCGGGCAAAATCTTAGTCTGAACTTTTCCTACGTTTATAAACATGGTTACATCATATTATTTCTATTTACTCGTTTTTGTGTGTGCATTTTAATTCCGAAAAAACGTGCCCAAAAAAAACTTATCGTCGATCGATCATCATAAACATAAAAACAAACCTACTTAGAACTAGGACGACTTAAGCTGAAGCAACCGCAGAAATCGAGAGTCAATTGCATCTAAAATTAGAATACAAGACCAGTAGAGTCGGACACCCACCATCAAAAAACGGAATTTCAAAAGCTCACAATACATTTGCGTTTCTCTTTGACGACTTTTAGTTGAAGACTAAAACCCCGCAATGTACTCGGTTATGAAACTTGAAACTTCGAGGTTGGTAGTTTATAGTGGCTCCCTAGATTCCAATGAGATTCAGTAAGGGGCATGTCGTACGCAGCGGGATCGCTGCAAGCGTCGCGCGCGCACGAACGGCCCATAATCAACGACAACCGACTTCCTTACGTAAGCCCAAAACAGATAAATGGAGAATATGAATTTTGTTGAACAATCGCTACCAGTGTTGCAATACTTCAAATCTATATTTTTTTGACAGACTGTCGTTTTTGATCGATGGATTACAAATTGACTGGCGATTTGATCTGCAAATAAATTCGTTTTCGATTTTCGCAATAAGTACGAAAATGCAGGACTTTCAACTAAAGATTGCATGGCCATACAATTACACATTTTGTCCTTTGAATTGGACATAATTTATCAATTACGCCGAAAATCGTATGCAAGAAAGCACAAAAACAAATAACCTTAACTTAATGTACAGTTACTTAATTTTTGAAGACTCATTGCGGTTTCAGAGCACATCATCCTTCGCGCGGCCTAAAATGTGACCCAAATTATACAGCTCGCAATTTCGGGCATAAGCAGAGATGCGGCAATTTGATCCTCTATACTTAGCGTTCCAACCAACTATAATTTACTTTAGTTGCAACATCACAGGCCAATTGCGATGGCCCTCGGTTTTCACCTGAGAGAAATAATTTCGAAAATTTATGGCGTTAATAAAATCGCCTGATGGATTGATCGATATCTTGTTTATCTGATTTTATACTGCATGTCTAAAGAAACGGGTAGATATGACAAGAATGCGTAGCAGGTACCTAATTAAATTTAATTTATTATTTTTTTCAGTGAATAGGAAACGTTGTGTATAAGAATTTACAACTATTACTGTGATAACTACTTACATAATATACATATAAATTACCTATTAAAGAAATATTCTATATTTTTTACCTTTTATTTTAATTATTAAAAAGTTTTTTAAAGTCAGTATTAAAGTAGGTACCTTGTCACACTTGTACCTACATGTGTAATAATTATAGTTTGCAATTTGCAACAGTTGTTACTGAAAACTATAATGTACTATCGCAGAAACTTACATCGGATCAATTTGAAAACAAAATACCTTGCACTCGATGACCACATCTGTTAGCAAGCGTTATTATAGCGGCCGAACGTTGCAAGCAAGAATAGTCATTGCCGTGTGTAGATGTTCGTTTCTCCCATGGTACATTGCGTTTCAAAAAAGAAAACAGAATAAGTTCTCTATTTCCCAAGTCTGTGGGCAGTTGGCGCCGACAGTGTGCGAGCTCCGCCCTTACGTGATACAATCTTTACCCACATTGCCGTTTTATTTATTTGTATTATCTACCCGATTCAGATTTCTTCATTCAACGTACGAGACGAGGTCCGAAATAAATTCGCAGAATGTCTTCATTTAATGCATTAACGTCGTTATTATGCCAATTTGCTGTGTACTGAGAAATCATATTGTTTATGATTTCGCTGAATTTATTACTGTACTTGAGAGATTCGCACTAATTTGCTTGACAAACGGAAAGGTGCCCTTCATAACAATTTTATATTTCCATAACTTTAAATAATTTCTCCCCCAAGATGCGATGCTTGGGGGAGTCCTATCTCCGGCAATGGACGTCTTTCGGTTGAAATGATGATGAAATAATTTTTATTATTCTACCAAAATGAATTATATGTAGTTTCCTAATTCCAATGCAATAACATATTTACACGCAACCCACAGATTACATAATTCAGTTTTATTCGTGGTCCTATCAGTTACATTTCGAATCGACTCGATTACTCATTGAACGCGATTTCTATCGTAACACATTAGACGCGTGGTCACGCTACACAGACAAGTAGGCACAACTTGAGTTAGTTCATTTTACACAAAAGATTATAAAAACCATCGTGATATATAAATTCAGTGTGAAATTAAGAATCAGCGACCACCGTACGGATTCGATGGAATCAATTGTTTGACCACAAAACTCATTTCGTGGTGTGCCCGGGAAGAGTGAAATTTTGATTGATGCAGTTGATGCTATCTTTCTTTCTATCACGTATACAATAAGGTTTGTAAGCAGACTAATGTTGGAAAGTTTTAGTTTTCATTGGCGGTAAGATTCGATATGAAATCTGTATTATAATCGGCAGAACTTAAGCCCAATTCCCGTAACTAAAAACGTTCAAAATCTAGTCGCAATATCATCTCAGCGACAATCGAATGCCAAAAACTTGTCAAAAATGTAGGGAAATTATAGGTATTTTTGACATATTGAGACTGAGATCAAACTGTGAACCAGTAGTCTCGAACGTCATAGAGCGAGATCGGTAGAGTTGCCACCTAAAATCGGTATATTTGTACCCAAAAACGGTATTTGACAAAAAAATACAATATTCAATCAAATTCGTTTATTTATTTATTTATTTTTTTTTTTTTAATTTGAGATAGGTTTGCTCTTGACTCTAGTCTAAGTCAGAGATGACAGAGACAAAGTCGACGATGGAGCGAGCTTACCCAGAAGAAGCCTGTTCACTCTCACTTTGAAGAGATCGGGGTTGTATGTGTTCGGAAACACAAACGCAGGCAGAGAGTTCCGCCTATCTGACGGACAGGGCTGTCATCTACCCTGGTCACCGAGGAGAGTGGAACTGGCGAGAGATGTCGTGCGGTGTCCCACAGGGATCAGTCCTGGGGCCGCATCTGTGGGACATCGGGTACGACTGGGTGCTGCGCGCCGACCTCCCTAATGGCGTCAGCGTAGTTTGCTACGCTGACGACACGCTAGTCCTGGCGCAGGGGAGGTCGCACCAGGCGGCGGCCGAATTGGCGACATGCGGGGTTGCGACAATTATAGAGAGGATCCGGCAATTGGGACTCGAGGTGGCCTTGCACAAGTCCGAGGCCATGTGTTTTCATGGTCCTCGGAACGCGCCACCGTCGGGTTCCCAAATAACGGTAGGAGGGGTTCCCATCGGTGTCGAGTCGACGATGAAGTACCTGGGACTCGTCCTCGACAGCCGGTGGAATTTCGTGGAGCATTTCCGACGTTTGGCTCCCAGACTGGAGCGGGCCGGGGCTGCCTTGAGGCGGCTCCTGCCCAATCTGGGGGGTCCAAACGCCTCCTGCCGGAAGCTCTACGCGGGGGTCGTGCGGTCCATGGCCCTTTACGGAGCTCCGGTGTGGGCGCGTTCCGTGAGGCGGCGACCGGTCCGTCGGTTGAACGCGTCCCAGAGGGTCATGGCCATCCGGTTAGCCCGGGGATACCGCACGGTCTCCGGGGAGGCGGCGAACCTCCTTGCCGGATTACCGCCATGGGATCTGGAGGCAAAAGTCCTCGCGCACATGTGGGAGTGGCGCGAGGAGGCAGGACGCCGGGGCATAACTCCGTTGCCGCGAGAAATCGCGGCACGGCGGACAGAGCTCCGGCAGGATCTCATGGCGGCATGGAGAGTGCGATTGTCGCAACCCAGCGCTGGGCACGCCACAATTGCGGCGATAAGTCCCCTCTTTGAGGAGTGGCTGGAGAGGCGCCACGGCGTCCTCACCTTCCGCCTGACGCAGGTCCTCACCGGACACGGGTGCTTCGGGAGGTACCTGTTCCGGATAAGGCGGGAGGAAACACCCGGGTGTCACCACTGTGTGGATCGCCCGGAGGACACGGTGGAGCATACGGTGGAGGTCTGCCCGGCTTGGGCGGAGCACCGCCGTGTCCTCGCGGAAGCGATCGGCGGCGGCGATCTCTCGCGTCCGGCCCTGGTCCAGGCCATGGTACGGAGCGAGAGTGCATGGGAAGCCATTACCTCCTTCTGCGAAGCAGTAATGCTCGTGAAGGAGGAGGCGGGACGCGTGAGGGAGAGGCAAGCTTTGCGCCCTCACGCCCCTAGTCGCCACTTGAGACGCCCTGGGCGTCGGGAATTAACAGCCGATTCCCGGCCACCGTAGGCGCGGGCTTGCGGACGGCGAGCAATGGGTAGCTCGCCGTCCGGTAAGGACAAAGCCCGAGTCGACGGCGCGTTGTGTTCCACGCGCGCCTCAAAGAGATGTCAGCACTATTGACGGGGTCCGCTAGGGCCGATGCCAGCTAGGGTTGCGGGATGTTCGAAAGAGTTACCGTGGCCCCGGCACAGGCAACAGAAGGAACACGGGTGGGTTTTAGTCAGTAAAAGTCTGACACGCCCTCCCGCTCCGCCCAGAGCGGGAGAAGTCATTTGATGATTTCCCATCCACAAAAAAAAAAAAAGGCAGAGAGTTCCACTCCTTTGCTGCACTATTGCACTATTTATTGAAAAAAAAACTTACAGCCCATATGGGTAGAAATACCAAAAAATCGGTAGGTTCGAGACCACTGCTGTGAACGTTCATAAAATTACGGGTATGGGCCCCTCTTATAACTGTTTTAACGCTTGTCAAATATACATAAAACATATTCTTGTTTGGTTTCAGTAACCACTATGTTCCATCTCTTGGTCCTACAGGAGCTAGACCACCACCTCTTAAAGCAGTATTATTGTAATCTTACTTGAGTGTGGTATAGAGATGGAGCTAGACGTTATGTATAGCTTCATCTCTTTCTCTAATTGGTTGGCTCTAATTGTCATAACTAACGGTAGTTATGACAATTAGAGCCCTATCCTATGCAAACAAAAATATAGTAACAGGCACATATTCAGTGCAAAGCTGCAAGGGTAACTTAAAAAAACTAGCCAAGAGCGTGTCCGACCACGCACAATGAAGGGTTCCGTAGTTGGGATGAATTTATCGCAAGAACAAACTTAACATTGTAGTTGAAAAACATGTTCTCTCATACATTCCAACTGCAAATGTAAATTGGCTGACTATTACTCACTAACTTGTAAAGCCTAATTAGCTGTGATAGTTTTGCTTGTTACTTCATTATACCTATAAATACTACTGCCGTGAATTTATTCACATATCCAAACATAACCATTTAGCTGGCGGAGGGGAGGGACACTTGACTCCAACAAAAATTTGCGCTTTAAAGCTTAATATTTCACAACGGATCTCTGAATCAAAAATATTTTTCACACACCCGCAATATTATTGAACTGCCTATATAACGCCACCCTACACCATGGGATAGACGAGAAAAAAAGTCCTCCCCACTTTACGTGTAGGGAAAGCCCTAAAAAAATTATTTTCAACATTTTGTTTTACCACTTAGTCGGCGTGATTAATATGCATATCCGTGCCAAATTACAGCTTTCTACTACAAAGAGTCTCTGAGCTAAGCCTCGCACAGACAGACAGACGGACGTGGCGAAATTATAAGGGACTTGTTGACTACGAAACCCTAAAAGGCCTAAGTTCTATGTGACATCTCGTGAGTTTCATGCATTGCAATTTGCTATTAAGTAACTGTCATACTTACAAACGCTTGCTGCTTTTATGTACCAAGACAAGGTAAGTACCTTCAGTTGCATTCTTTTCATGTAGTCTGTGACAGTAGTTTTATTGCATGTTTTAATGCAAATAGAATTATGATTGAAACACATAGTTCCTTATTGTAAAGTAGTAATAACATAATGACCAGTTACTAATTGAAATACTAATCTGTTATCATTATACTTATATAGGTTTATATAGGCCAGGAGCTAGACCACCACCTCTTAAAGCAGTATTATTTTAATCTTACTTGAGTGTGGGAAAGAGATGGAGCTAGACGTCCAGTATAGCTTCATCTCTTTCTCACACTGAAGTAACATTAAAATAATACTGCTTGAAGAGGTGGTGGTTGGCCCCCAGATTACCGAGCAATTTACGCGCGCGTATTTATAAAACCAACTATTAGAATTGGTCAACAATTGGTGAAGAAGGTGATAATATTTAAAAAAATAATTGTTACAAGTAACAGAGAGATGCGGTCAATATGTTAATGATCTCTGAATAAGAATATGCACTCAATGTTACTGTACTTCAAGAATTATTATCAGAGTATTCTGACTTCTGACTGTTCTGACTCAAAGAGAAACGAGCTCATGAAGAAATCCATTTATGATACAATCGTTTTAGAGATGCATGGAAGCGCCAAACAAACAAAGGCATAGACAGTAAACTGTCAATTAAAGGGTATTTGTAAATGAAACTTGGAATTCGACAGGGTCTGGCATCGTCAGGTGTGGCCGGTGGGCCAGTTCAGCCGCGGCGTGAGTCAGCGCCCGCGCCGCGAATTCCGTAGATAACCGACAACTCCTTTATTCTCTTTGCTATATCGAGCACCGCCATACTCGTGCCCTTTCGTACGCCCGACTGTTGTTAAGTTTTGAATAATTCAAATATTGCCTAATGGTCATAATAATAACGTTTGGCTGCGAGAATTCGTGTCTGGATTTTGTTAAAAAATAGGTTGAGATTGTTATATTTAGCTGAGTTTAGTTAGCTAGGAGAACTACAACCCTACCGACTATTAAATGGAAACACTACTCGAACTCAAAAATCACGATATCACAGATAATATTCAGGATTAGATGACTTAGGAACAGTTGGACACATAGGTTAATAACACTGCGCGACACAAGAATTAAGGAAGTTACACTTGTTTGTGTCCACCAGGGGCGAAGCCTTCATACAACCCGATTCCTATCGGCTTCCTTTCGGAATAACCACTCTTCTTAATGTCCACTATTGCCAAATAATATGGTTCGCCTGTGTGTGTAACTGCGTATCACATCACATTACATAATTATATTTAATACCAGTTTAATACAACAAACGCTTATCTTTTATTTGTATATTCATTTATTATTTATTCATTTAATTACTTAGGTACTACTATTATTACAGATACAACCCAATGCAAAAGTGAAGCAAACTAATAACAAGAACTTATTTTCTAAAACTTATTACATATAATGTTATCCTATTGTTTTTATAATATTAATTAGGTATGTACAACGTTAAACTTTTATACAAAATCTCTACGAATACTATGGCCAATAACATAGCAGAACTAAGTGAAAGTGAATTGGTCTAGGTCAAAATCTAGAGCGAGTTCCTGACCCTTGACTTTAAGTTATTTACTTGGTTTAACGACGTGTTTGTCCGACCCTTGAGACATTGTAATACTGGCTTCTGATTGGTTAGAAAATTAAAATGGTTTGGGTAAGTTGAAACAGGTGAAACAGGTGTGGAAGCCGAAGACAAAATTGTTCAGTTCTCATAAAATCAGACCAAAATCTGTAGGTTTTTAATCTTATGATATTAAGTTCCTCTCTCTGGAGCCCTGGCCCTTAGCTTCTCCCAGTGTTTTTTCTTTCTTACAAACACAAAAAAAAATAACACATTTTAAACGATAATGGCATAAAAATAATTGCAAATATTTTCGTATATCTATATTCTCCGATATTTGATCGATAGCTTGCGGTAAGATGAGCCACATACAATGATAAATGCGGCTAAAAGCTTGCGACGATAAACGCGATAAAAGGGTAATTTGACAACCCTGTACAACAGCCCGGCCCTCTGTTACACCGTTACGTAACTTTGATGAATCTTCGCATATTACTTAATTGAATTATCAGTGTTAATAAAACAATTTTCTGTTTTGACTGGATTATGATAATTAGAAACCATTTATTAACAAATACAACTATTTTGGAGTAGGTATCTTATAGGTTCATAACGGCAAAAGTCACTATACAAGTTTTAGCCCATATATAAGTCAATTTATTTTAGTTAATATTAAAAAATGTAATATTCTGTTATATTAAACATAAATGTAACAGGCATTCTAAATTAGCGTTTGCAAACGAGATTTTTTAATCATTTTCGCTTGGGGCATCCTTGCTTGTAGAAAAATATAGCTGTATCGAGTTCCTTCATCATCAGATATTCAGACATCATGCTGTGAGCCGCAATACGGGAAGCTGCGAATGTCAACAGAGATATTAATAACATGCATGACATGTATCAACCATGATAGCATACTTACTTTCTGCTAAACGGCTTAAAAAACTAAATGAATACATAATATCAAAAACTTATTGTATGGTCCTGTCATTTGGGCCAATTAACGTAAAATGACTCGGTTAAATGGAAATAGCTTTGGATAACAGTGAATTACGGTATTACCAAGTAAAAAAGATAAAAACTCCTCATTGGTCTAGTTGTCGCAAGCGCTACTGCTGAGTATGAGGTCCTGGGTTCGATTATCAGCTCAGGCAAAGTGTTATAGGGTTTTTCTATCTGGAATTTCTCAGTAGCAACCCGGAGTCTGGATCTGTGCCTGGTTGATGGCAATAAGCTCGCCCCCTATCACATGGAAATTAAATATAAGCGAAATGTGGGTATACTATAGATACACCTCTGCCTAACCCTTCGGGGAAATAAGGCGTGATATTATGTTATGTTAAAAGATAAAAAATATTTGTTACTAGCTTTTGCCGCGGCTTCGTCCGCGTGGATGTCGACAAATATCCCACGGGAACGTACTACCGGGATTAAAACTAAGTACCCTACATGTTAATTCAGGTTATAAACTATATGTGTGCCAAATTTCATCCAAATCCGTTCAGCCGTTTTTGCGCCAATCCGAAACATACATCCAGACAATCGGACAAAAATTCTTCGTTACTATTTTATTTATGTATAGCTATAAATTGACTTTTCATCCATATTTTGAGTGCTAAATACTAAAAGATAAATCATTTAGTTAAATTTCCGAAGGCCTGCAGGCGAGAAGCGGCACTTTTACGCCGTCCTAATGAAATTGTTTTATTTAATACGCATCAGTTTTATTTATTGTTAACGATACATCTCCGCTAATCGGTTATCTTTTAATTTATCAATATCGTCGATAACAATGACCGAAATACCGATGTAGGTCAAATGGCTTCGTGGAATGATAAAAATATATCTACAACGCTTGCAATATATTCGTTACTTTATTGTCCGCTGAAATATTTCTTAACGTTAATTCTGAATAGGTTGGTAGGTACTACATTCTAACGTTAAATCTATTTTACAGGTCTACCTAGGTTACCGACAAATACAGTACTTAAGACTAATGATAATGTTTCATTAGGGGTTTACGAAACAAACTATCAAACATTAAAATTGGAAGCACTTCTTGACGATACTATCTAGTACATTATTTAATTAACCCTTCACAAATTGAGGTCTTTATTGAGAAAAGAATTTAACGAAAAACGCAGAGTCATCGCGGTGCAATTTAAACGTCTGTTTTTGCCGAGACAGGCCGATCCCTATCTTGATCTCATTACATAAGTTCTGATCTCATATTTACATTCAGTTCCTCACATAAAGTAACAAGAGCAAATGGTAAAAGTATGCAAAACCAATAACTTGGCTAAATTACAACGAGCAGTATAAACCTTCACTATTAATTGACATAAACTGTAAAGGAAGAGGGTAGTAAAACTATGTGATCTCATTTCGCAACGAGAGGAAATGCAATAACACTTAGCACTCTACTATAAAAAAGACAGTAAAACCCAAGGGTTTCGAGCATAAACGTTGCATTAAACGAACATAAAATACATAATAAAATATTAATAACGGCGTCATGAAAACATTTTAATTGCCAATACATCAAACGGCGAATTATTCGATCGATTGTTTTGCGAACTCATAACAACTTGCAGTTTTGAACTATAACATTTTACTTTTCAAGGTGGAATCAAAGCAGCCTGTCTTCACACTGTTATGTAACAATAAACGGTAATAACTCTTTGTTTGATGAACAATCGATATTTTATACACAACAAAGAAGTATTTGATACTTTTACTGTTTCTTTATTCGGTACGCAGTGAATGATTGAAGACATTTTGGAATAAAATTGGTTCACCTTCTACATAAGATCAGGTTCAAACGACAGAATATAATTCAAGATAATTTTCTAATAACTAAAACTTGTTACACTTTCAAAACTAAAAATATCCTAAAACAATATATATATATTTATTTATTTATACACGTAAACGCAGACAGTGTGACAGGCGCCCGCCCTAACCCATTTCTGCAGCGTAGCTGATTAAATGCACAAGGGAAATTAAATTTTTAATTAGTTGCATTCTTTTTGTTAATCAAACCATCCTTGAAGGTAGTTCCACTTACAATCTCAGACCGGGGATAACTGTCGCTCCAAATTTTAATAGCGGATTATGTCACGATGCTTACCTATTTTGTACATGACAAAAACTAATTTTGACAAAGAGTTACTGTAAAAAACTAATCCTTTTATTTTTGTGTTGAGTCGTATGCAAATTAGTTACCCACTGTTGCAGGATACATTGAGATAAATCATTTAGCAAAAGAAATTGGATTCTTATTTGTAAAGTTTCCATGGAGTCTTGCCTGTTCTTCTCCATTGGTAGGGATCGTCTAGTTTAAAACTGCACGCCGCTCCACTGCTTTGTGCATACACATTTCAAATGTTTGTACTAAAATTTTAGTGAAGGGGCGTGCAGTTTTAAAATAGTTGATCTCTACCTACTACGCTTTGAAATGGTAACTAGCTTCATATTTCTAACTGATCGACTCCTTGACAGTTAAAAAGTGCCTGTAAATGGTTTAATTGATATAACTGCTTTGAGTTTGATTTACGTTTCGCTCCCAATTTATTATAGTCGCATAACGTCCTATACCAGAACATTCTAGAAAACCCAATTACGAAACCAATCACTGGATCAATAGTCCTTATTCGATATTGCTACTTCACTGAAACATTAGACACGGCAGTATTACCGTAACCAGCCAATTTCACATATCCTTGACACTTCGCTCGCTTTGGGCAGTCTGCAATGGGCACGTCCGTCGATGATTGGGGCTATTTCGGGTAGGTGCAATCATTCCACTATTATTTGTATTAGTATTTTACAATGGACATGTACGTGATCCGACTGCCGTCCCACACCGACCCACTTACCGTGACCTTTCGGTTTCGGTTATCGTTGATGCAAGGTTTTAGGTTGTTTCCATTATTGACACATATTTTCAACCCTCAGTATTGAACGAATGTGTCCATGACTCATTGTTACCTTTGTGAAATAAAGCTGAGTTTCCCAGTAGCCGTTTTATTTTTATTATTTTCATGAGAAATGGCATTTTTGTAATTTAACGAAAGGCATTTAAAATCTATCTATAACACCAAGCATCTTTACCAGCAGGATAACAGTGTTCTAATTATTAGGAAAGCCTTGGCGCAAATGAAAGCTTTTTCATATCTTTCGATGATTGGCAGGCAAATTAAAATGTAGTAGGACTGAATATTGATTCTCGATGAGATCATATTATGAAAGAACACTTCGGTCGGTACCAGGAAATCTTGTTATGGGTTTTGGATATGTTTTAATAGAAAACATATAGTGTAGCCACGAAAAAAAACATCTGGCTAGAGTGGCTAGCTCAAGAGTTTCACCAGTCAGTAAAAAAATCGAATTGAGAATAAACCGTGTAGGTGATTGTAAAAAAAAATTTGAATATCACTAAAAACTTGCAAAAAGCACTGCCGTATAACTTTGGCGTAAATAACAAGTGCCCTTATTAATATTATACTTAAATAAAGACAACAAAGAACAGTGAACCCGCTGATTTTATCTGTTTGCCACAACATTGCTTCTGTTTTGCGTAAAAAGTTCAGAAATTTTCTGAATTTGGCCATAGTAATTTGGATGGAGATTTCGGGCGTGAAAATTCAGATTTCCGATTTTTTACGCATAACAGAAGTAATGTTATGAAAAACAGAAAAAAAAGGGTGGTTAGAATAACCGGAAATTAGGTGACTTATATTTGGTGACTTAATTACTTTTTGCACGTTTTTAGTGATAATATATATATTCTTTTAACAATCATCTACATATAAAGTTTGTACAAAGTTTAAGTTTGTTTGTTTTCTTTGTTTATACAAAGAAATAAAATTGAAGTGTCTGTTTGTAATGTCAAAATAAAACCTTTTTACTAAATGCATATGAAATTATATACGGTACTTATAACAAAAAAGCATTTTTTTTTAATTTTTGTCAGTCTGTTTGTCTGTTTGTTCCGGCTAATCTCCAAAACGGCTGGACCGATTTTGACGGAAATTTCACTGGCAGATAGCTGATGTTACGGCAGGTAACTAAGGCTACTTTTATTTTAGAATAATAATTAGGGTTCCACGCAAAAACAATAAAACCCATGAAATTGTGAACAAAAAGTCGAATTTGAAAAGTTCTTTTTGCATTTTGGTAACCCAATTCTCGAGGATAGTTATAGGTTATTTAACATCACGCTACGACCCTTAGGAGCCGATCAAAAAGAAAAAAGTCAGAAAGAACACTGAGCGAAAACGAAGTAATCGCGCGGGAGGGTGATTCCTCGCGACGGGTCGGGGGACGAGGGAGTTTTATTAAAATGTGGCTGTTATTTTAGTGTATTGTGTATCTTACGACATCCACGCGAACGAAATCGCGGGGCACAGCTAGTCCTCAATACGATTATTTCACTGACTAGTGAAACTCTTGAACTAGCCAGACGTTTTTTTTTCGTGGCTACTCCTTTAAGTTTTCTATATAAATTTATCCAAAACCCATAACACAATTTCCAGGTACCGACCCGATTAGTTAGCCTGTTACTTCCCCAAACTTTCTGGATCAATCATCATTCACCACCAATCATTCAAACCATCAACAATATAATAAACACACGTGCAAGACAATAACTCACTGTTACGTGGATAATAATAGAGCATTGGTTACTTAGACAGTATGTAAACGAAGTTCAATTATTTCTTTAGGTAGAACATAATATTTCTTTATTGAATTTAATTGATTCAATAAATTGAACGTTAGTTGTGATCATAAACCAAATGTTTTATGTTTTATTAAATGTTCTCATGGCGGCAAACTATTGATTACTACATGAATACGTGTAAAAGTGTTTGTTTATACCTACTTATAGAAATAAAATCATTTATCATTTACAATTACGACGTCATAGCAGGATAAAACATACAGGGTTATACGTTGAGATGGGGCAGTATGGGCCAATCTGGAATTATAATAGTTCTAAGGAACCACATAATCTACAACTACAACAACAACAACATGAACAACGTAATATAACATCACGCCTGTATGCCCAGGAGGTTTAGGCAAAACTGCACCTATAGTACACCCACATTCCGCCAATAGGGAGCGAGCCTATTGCCATCAACCGGGCACAAATTGGCAATTTGGGAATTGCGACGCATAATATACAAACGACAAAATATAAATAAAGATCGTTTTCTAATAACTAAAACTTATTATACTTTCAAAACTATTTTAAAGTAACTAACTATCCTACAAAAAAAATACATTTATACAGGGCAATTTTTTAATCACTAGCCAAATTTTCACAGGGTGATCTACCCATGTATATGAACAACTTACACTATGGGACCAATTCTGAAATCGCGAGAAAAAAATCAGCTGTTTCATACATTATGGCCGAGTAGGTATTGAACTTTTGTATGAAACAGCAGATTTTTTTTTCGTGATTTTAGATTTGGCCCCACAGTGAATGTTGTTAATATTCATGGGTAGAACACCCTGTGAAAATTTGGCCGGTTATTGATAACTAACCCTGTATAAACACTTAAGTGCAGAGACAATGCTTCGCCCTAACTCATTTCTACAGCGTAACTGAAAGCAAAATTAAATAATTTTATTGTTAGGAAATCTCAGACGCTTGTTGATAATCTTTTCTGCGACTAAACTCGACCTTATCTAATAAGTGCGTCGTTACTTTGTAACACCACACTGCCGCCCTAGATCGATTAAACCAAGGAAATAGCGAATTTAAAAGCAATAGTCTCTTTGAACTTCTGGCCGTAAACAGACAGCTAACTATAAAACTCCATCGAATTACTCCAGATATTTCCAGGGTGGCTACCGTGCACCTTTATTGCCCCGTCGAGTGACTTTTCCATGATTAAACTATAAAATAGTAAAATAGTGGTTCCTAGGGCCTATCGCTAGTACCTTAGCACGACGTAATAAAATGGACGGGAGAGAATATCTAACAATTGCTTTTTACCGTATATTGATCAGATCTGTCGTAGAGTTTTTGTTTTTGGGAAATGGCATCTCGCAGCCTAGGAGGTTGTCTGCTGCTTAACCGGACTCTCCTGTGGGTGTCTCAATAAATTAAGGCCTCCAGCCAGGACATAAAAACTTCAAAACTAAGCGACCACTCGCTACGGGCACCCCCTGTGGAGTACGGACCTCGGCTTAGGGCGTCGCTGGGAGGACAGCTAGGGACAGGCTGGATTGGATTGTTGATTATTTAGGGACAAATTTAAAGCTACAGGCTCAGCGGCGTGGGTTGGTTCGAGGGTCGGGGCGGTCTGTCGTACATGCATCTTTTCTGACTTTATTTTAAGAGGGGACTTTACAAGATAGGTGGGTAATTTACTTAGTAGGTAAGGGTGTATTATACTCAATCCTGTGTCAATAACTTAAATTGTGTGGGATCTTCTGTTTCTGAGCGTGTTGATGGCAAAATTAACAATATATATATATATATATACAACATGTCCCGGAATTAACGCACAACCTCTTAAGGGGTCATTGTACTCATCATTATGAACAACTTTTACTATGGAATCAAACCTGAAATCACGAAAAAATAATCTGCTGTTCCCTACATTTTGACGAGATAAGAGAACATAAGTGTAATAAATAAATAAATTTTTATTAACAAATCTGGGTACAACTCATCTGTCCTAACCAAAAACAGTACAAAGTATGGAACAGCAGATTTTTTTTTCACGATTTCTAATTGGTCCCATGGTAAAAGTTGTTCATAATGATGAATACAATGTCCCCTTAAGAGGTTGTGCGTAAGTGCGTATGTGAAAGAATGTGAAGTAGACTATAATGGTCTGGCTGATGGACATGGAGGTCTTCTAGGTCATTTTTGGTTGGAATCTCTGACAAGCAAGTCATGTAACAACAACCAGCATATTGTTATAAATAAGAGAGTTTTCAGTTCTAATAACGGCACATATTTTAGGCAGGGAATTTTGAGACATAACTGGAGTAATATGGGAATAAATGCATTTATAAAGAAGTTCTCTGAGGTCTTTAAAAGTAGTTACAAAATCAAGAAACGTAAAATAAACCTTATAAAGAGTACTAAAGTGAAATGGGTCACCAAAGGAGTGAAAATCTCTAGTAAAATGAAACGCATTTTATGCGCCAGTAATAGTAAAAATCTTGAAACTAGTGTTCTAAATTACAAAAATAAATACATCAGAATTTATAGAAGGGTTATCACGAAAGCTAAAAAAATAACAGTAAGGGAAAAAATTAATAATTCGAAAAACTCTAGCAAAGAAATCTGGCAAATTGTTAACAAGTGCACAAACCGATCTAAAATTATGCATAAAGAACATCTACTACTTAAAATTGATGGAAAAATAGTTGATGATCCCGAAGAAGTAGCTAACACCCTAGCAAAACATTTTGATAACAAATGTCTCACCAGTGGAAATAAAAACGAGGAAGCGACTTTGTTACTTCAACAAAGTACACCACGGGTCGAGAATGAACTCTGTTTTGCTCTTACCACTCCAAATGAAATTTCTAATATAGTCAGAAAGATGGACAATAAACGTTCTTGTGGATATGACGATATTCCTATATCTGTGATTAAAGATCATTTGAATATTCTTGCCGAACCGCTTTCTTACTTCTTTAATGAGTGTATTAATGATGGAATATTCCCAGAACAGCTAAAAATAGCCAAGATTGTACCAATTCACAAAAAAGGGACAAGGACCGATCCTAAAAATTACAGGCCAATCTCTTTGCTGCCAACGCTTTCAAAGATATTCGAAAAAATAATCAAATCTCGGCTCATACTTCATATAAACTTAAACAAAGTCTTACATAGAAGACAATTTGGATATCAAAAAAATCTTGGCACAGGAGACGCTATAAATACTCTTGTTAATGATGTGATTAATAAAATCAATAATAAAATGAGAGTAGCTGGAGTATTTTTGGATTTGAGCTCAGCTTTTGACACTGTTGATCACGATCTACTCATAGCCAAACTACATCACTACGGAGTGAGAGGCAAAGCCTCACAACTTTTGTTTTCCTACCTAAAAAACAGAAAAATGTTTGTAGAAATCAGTGAGATACAAGGCGGACATAGTCAAAATTATAAATCACCTTCTTTTAATATTTCTGCAGGTGTTCCACAAGGGTCGACATTGGGGCCCATATTATTCATTTTGTTCACCAATGACTTAATTAATTATATAAGCAAAGTTCTACCTGACATACGACTTGTAGTTTTTGCGGATGACACGAATGCTATTATTGGGGCAAATGACACTAAAGACCTTACGGAAGAAGTAAACGCGGCTCTAAGTTATCTTTATTCATGGTTCACTGTAAATAAGCTAAAAATAAATAATACGAAAACCAAAATAATGTTATTCAAGACAACTGCTCGTAATAAAGACACCATGGAAATAAGACTAAATGAGGACAGAATTGAACTCGTGAGAGAAGCTAAATTCTTGGGAGTACACATAGATGACTTATTAAATTGGAAAAAGGAACTAGCCGCCATCGATGCATCAATATCATCTGCGTGTTATGCGTTAAGAACCCTTCGAGACGAAATTGATATTAAACAATTGAAAATGGTATACTACGCGCTAATTGAGTCTAAATTAAGATATAGCATACAATTTTGGGGGAAGAGCTATAATTATAACTTCCAAAGAGCTTTTGTCCTTCAGAAAAGAGCTATGCGTACTATCGTCCGTATTTCACAAAGAGAGAGCTGTCGTCCACATTTCTTAGATTTAAACATCCTCACAGTACCCAGTCTCTACGTTCTAGTACTCCTGACTAATCTTAAGAAATACATACATGAATATGAGACAGACGAGGAAAGACTGGTTAGGGAGAGCACACGTAGGAAAGATTTGAGAAGTAAGATAAGTCCTCACTTCAACATTGTGAAGCACAGTTCACAATATCGAGCAGTGCAAATATTTAACAAGTTACCACTACACTTAAAAAGCTTAATTTATACATCTGCATTTAAGACTAAGCTTCAAGCATTCCTACTAGATAAGTGTCTCTACTCCGTTGACGACATGTAATTATTATGACCATGCGTTTTTTCTTTTTTCTCTCCTGTCAACTTAAATAATTATGTAGGTACATACCTATTTTACTAAAGTCGGCTGAACTATTGGTTAATGTATGTGATGGATATTATTTTTAAATGACAAATGTATTATATTATTCCTTTTATTTATTTGAGTTGACTTTTAGCAATTTTTATTTGTTTTTAATTTTTAAATGATTTTCTATTTCCAATTTTAGTAAAGTTGACATTGAATAATATTGTTGTTTTTGATGTGGGTTGAGTTGTAATTTTTATATGACTAATGTATATGTGTATCATGAGTGTATTTTTTAATTATTATTTTTATTATGTAGAATTATTTCACACACAATGTAAATTGTTTAAGAATAAATTGAATTGAATTGAATTGAATTGAATTCTGGGACATATTGTATATACCTAGCTTTTTTAAATCTGCTTGTGGGGGACCTGAAAAGGGGTCATTGTACCAGTCATTATGAACAACATTTACTGTGGGACCAACTATACTCTTTCCAACCATTGATTTTACTTTCGACATAAGCACGCCTATGAAGTTCCTTATTTATTGACAGGCAACCAAGACGAAAAAATACAATACTTTACGGATGCTGTTTTTTCTTTATATTTTTCTTTAAAATAAAATATCAATGCGTTAAAACGATTAAAACTTCTTCATAAATAAAGTCAATTGTTATAAGAAATAACGCATCAGGAGATCACTAATGGATTAGTACTCAAGCTGTTAAAAGTAAAACAAATGGTTGGAAAGATTTTACTCCTTGTAGAGTAGCCTATTTCAGTCTTCGTAAGATGATGATATTTATGATGTCTATTATCAATGATGATATATAATATATATCATCTCACACTAACGATATATTATATCGTTAGTGTGATAAACATCACACTAACGGCTGAACCCAATAACTTATTTTCAGTAAAAGACAGATCGCTATTGATTGTAGACAGTATAATTCCATCTGTCCTTATGTCAGGCCGGTAAGATTCCTTATACCTACTCTTAAAGATTATTGGGACGTTAAAACCATGGATAGATAGGTTTTTCTAACTCCAGTATGCCAAAACTGGTGATAGATAGGTTATTGGGTTCGGCCGTAACGAGTACCACCAAGATAATGTCGTTTAATCAATATTAATGCACTATCTAGTTTCTCCGCTTCATTTTTCATCAATCTACGATCTCAGGAAGTGCTAACACGGGCAACATACATTGTAGCTACTATATTTATCACAGTTATTCCTTTTTTTCATCTACCGATTTAGGTTAACAGATTCATCTTATTCCGACTCACGTTCTTTTGGATAATAAGCTTGTTTTTCACATTCAAAATACAGGTTTTTCTTTATAAAACATTGCAGATCACGTATTTTGCTCATGTGAACCCAGAGCTATAAATAAATCAGTTACTGTACATGCGGCAGCTTGATATCGACTAATGAATTGACAAAAGTTGACATACAGCATACAGTTAAGACCGTTTACGACGTACGGCATTTCATACAAAATTTCAAGTCCTTGTTTTTCGAAATTAATGAACTGATTTTAATGGTCTAAAAAGTTAGTTAAGAACATTTTCGAAATGTCTTATTTATTGTAAAAAAAGATAATTGGAAATCTCTGTTTCTATGGAAAATTTAAAATCGATCGAATTTAGTTGTAACACTATTTTACGAAAATGTTCTTAACTTACTTTTTAGAACTATGTAGGTATCCTGCTTATGCGTATGAAGTTTCATTAAAATCGGTTCATTCATTTCGAAAAACTGACTGACTTGAAAGTTTGTATGAAATACCGTACGTCGTAAACGCTCTTAAGACTTAATAGATGTAACGGAACTTAAGGAAACAAACTGGATAATATAGGTAAAGTCGGAGAAATTAGATGTAAAGCAAATTGTCTACCAACTTAAATTGCCCAAATATTCAAATCACATTTTCTGTCATTCTATGACATTTGTATGAAATGGTTGTTACATGGTAAATTTGCGTCAATTTGCTTAACAATTAATTTCAGTGCTACGTGCAACTTTTACCTTAAGTTATAATTATGTATAAGTTAGCTAATAACTTAAATAAAGTTGGTATAGTATTGTAAGAAAGTAAGATAATTCTGAATGTGGCCGTAGGGTGAATACGTGAATTTTATTTTAAGCGCCTTTTTTCATATAGGTACCTTTATGTTTTGGTAACGGGGTGGAAATTCTCATGGATGCCCTCCGCCCTTAATGGCCAGAGGGGTCTGTCAGACTCTTACTGACTAAAACCACCCCGGTGTTTCCTCGCGCACTTGCACTTGGGGGCTACGGGGACACTTAAGCACTCTTCCACGCAGCCCCCGACTGGTGCCAGCCCACATCTGCGGGCTCTGTCTGGTCAAGCGAGGGGAGTGAAGTGTTTGAATCCCCCCGCGTCATCTATGTGGGGCGCGCGTGGAACACTACGCGCCACGACCTCGGCTCCTATATGATAGGGGGCGTGGACGTCTTTCATATACCTACATTAAAAAACGATATATAAAAACGTGCCCTATAGTGCTATGTTATGACGTTCTAATGCCATCATGATTCCAATGTGCGAGAGAGACCTAGCTATACATGACCGATAACACCATCCCTTTTTCGGACTGAAATCATGATGGCATTAATACTTCATAACACGGCCTGGAGTGGCCTGGAGTGGCTGTAGCTGTATAAGGACAGAAGCCATCCAGATAAAAATAAAAGCGTAAAAATTTAATAGCAACATACTTATTACCAACTATCGGTAGTATCAACGAATGGAGTTTCTCCTAAACTGCGGGAAATCCCCTACTCCTGTTTTACGAAACTTAATTTTCAGCTGGTTTTTTGGCTACTTTTTCCCACTTTTGGAAAACGCCTCCATGCTATTCACTACTCCAAAACTTACCTGAATAGATTTAAAAAAGTTTAAGTATTTCAAATTAGTAGTTTTCTAGTTTGTATAGGTATGTGTGTGTATGTATTTTAGGCGCTTATCTATAAGTTGGTTTAAGAACTAACTTATAGAAACATTACTACTTCTACCGATCTCCGCTTCATCCCATTAAAGATGCTGCAGTAGTAACCCACGCAACAGTAATACAGCCTACGTGCAATCAAGTTCACTTAAAACAAAATCGTTTTAGTATTGCAACAGATCTCTTCGTGCCTCACTTTTTCGTGTCTGAAACTAATTGAATACAATTGGCGTAAAATAAAAACATTATCGAATGTTTTATTGAGTCGACACCGGCAATCGATGGTTTTGCGTGACTGCGAGCACTGAAAGGTTTGGTCAATGAAATTGCGGACACTCAGTTACGCAAACCGATGACCGATTGTCGAGAAATAGGTCTTTATTTTTCGTTTTTATTTTAGCCGCGGAAGTCGTAAAGAAATATGTTTTTATTTTCGCCCCCTATTATATAGGACCTAAACATAACTGGCGAAATGTGGATATATAGATACATATACTACAGATACATCTCTGCCCAACCCTTCGGGGAAACAAGGCGTGATGTTATGTTTGGAACTCTGGTTTGGAACTCTAGTCGGATGTGTTTTTAATGAAACTGTATTCTTGTTAGAGCAACAGTTAAAAATTAACATTGTGTTAAGCTGAAGAAATATTAGGTATGTCACTTTTGATTTGAGACCGTTTAAGGAACTGTTGTTTTTTGTTTCTTTTTAAACTTTCTTGGACCCTTAGTAGGTAATGTACATCGGATCGGTCAAAAAAATTTACAACACCAATTATACGATCATACAGAACCGATCATTTCTCGATGTTTGTGTAATTTTTAAGAAATTATCACCGACCGCCTATGGTGTGCTCGTCATTATCATAATTTAAATTTTTAAAATATACCACACAAAAATCGATGAGTCTTAAATTGAATTCGGGGAGCGCGCAAATAAGAAATGGAGGCGCGAAAATTGGACGAAGCACCGTTTAAAGTATCGTTAAGGCTTGTCGGAGAGAAAATATTGTAATCGCAGGCGCACAGCCGATCAGTATGCTTTATGAGCTGCGGACAGCGGCCGCCATTACTCCACTGGTTGATTTAGTTCATTATAGTGTACCGGGAATCCATGGTGTGATTTTGGCAGTGGAAGGCGTAAAGCAAAGGCCTTTTGGTGTGAACAATGAGATAGCTATCAATTTCGTTATTTATACCTTCCTCTACAACGCCGCCACCATTTTGCATTTTATTTTCACCGGACACCGGTTACAAACAGCTCCGGTAGATACAGCAGAGTTACTAGATATCAGTTAAGAAATATTTTCTTACTTCTAACGACCATTGGGTTACAGAATTTCTTACAACTAACAAGCTCTAATTTACATAACTGCTAAAATCATTTACCATGGTGCGGCAAAGGATATAAAAACGACTACAAACATTCCTACGACGATGATGTGATAGACACAGAAGTAAAGCTGGTAAGGCTGATACCTAGGTACAAAAAAAAAACACTCTGTTTTTAAAATTTGGAAAAAGAACGAACATTTCGAAAGAGAACAAGGGAAAAGAAAAGATAAATTAAAATAACGGCGCAGGATCGTGAGGGCAGCGCGGACGTGCGCGGAGTATCTCACGCGATCGTCGCCGCCGCCTCGTCCTTCTGCCGATGCTATCCGACGCAGCACACTACGGGTCACTGTGTCGCCGACGGACATTTCGCATTCCATCGTCACCTCCTCTAATCTTTATAATTTCGTCCAATATGTAGATAGCGCTTACTTTCTATCAACCCCCGGCATTTCTGTCTGCTCAAAGAGATGCCGCTGCATTAGTCTCTAGATATACCTTTCATATTTCTACAACACAGTCAATGTAACAGCCGTAAAAGGTACTATAGAAAATGGTTTACATAAGTCTTCGAAGTGGCTATCTCAAAAAGTTCTTTAGAAATTATTAAGCGTGCATAAACAAAAATAAAATATTCAATAACACGGCTTTTTATTACTACAGTGCGTATGACGCAAACTATTATCTGTGGCCAATGAAGCATGTAATTATACGTAAGAAAAACTTTAATAAAGTAAGCAAACGTCAAGTGAAAACGCTTTGCAAAAGTTTAATGAGCTTACGTAAATTTCTCAAAAGTAACACCGCCGCACCTCCGCTTACAAATGATACGTAAGAGAAAATACAGTTTAAAACACATTTCAAAAATGTGTGCAATAACATTAAAAAAAGGAAACACAAATGAAGTCGGCGAAGATTCAAATAGAGCCGCCAATCAAAGGACGGTAGCTCAATCAGATGGCGGTAATAAATCTCCAAAAACCAGAAGATTCAATTACACGGCTACCGGAAGGCACGAAGAGTGGCATTAACAAATTGTCCAAGATAAATAAAACCTTTTTAATCTAAAGAAGAGGTCCCGAACTCGTTTGTGTTATCGGTGGTCGCGGCGTTTTTTGAGAATTTATTGAACGCTTAATGTATCGACCAAGAATTAATTGGTCCCCCTGAGTGAAAGGAGCGTCGCTTTTAAATTATAACGATCAAAAACACTTTGAGACTGAAGATCATAAATTGATAAGAGACCTTGTTACATGGCATTGTACGCTTTGATACGCATCAGGAGCTTCGATTAGATGTACAGGTGTCTACTTTTATGGTTACCAAACTAAATCGTTTAACATTCAAGCTTATAGTTGTTGATGTGTATAAAGAAAGGATTTAATTTAAAGATTATCTAATCAAAATATTTGTTGAGGGCTGAAATGTCAAAGGCAGTTAGATTTTATTGAAAAACATACTATGATATGGCTAAATGTGTTGTAGGGAAGCTTGGGGGAGACCTGTGTCTAGCAGTAGAAGTCATTGGCTGAATGATGATGACGATACTTCTGAAGAATATAAATGTAGGCAAGCATCTAATCTAATTCAAACTCAAAACTCAAACTCAAAGCATTTATTTCAATTAAACCAATTACAAGCACTTTTGAATTGTTAAAGAGTCAGTCAGTTAGTCAGAAAATTGAAGCTAGTCGCCCATTCCAAAACGTAGGTCTCTATGGAGAAGAATGGGCAAGAAACTCCATGGACACTCTTTTAAATCAAAATTATTACAAAATCCTGGGTACATTGTTCTTGTTGCTTCTATATGTGAGAACAATGTAAAAAATAAATAATTAAAAACAATTCAAAATATAAGATTTAAAATAAGCCCTGGCAGTTAAGAGATGACCAGTCTTCACTGACGGTGCCCGTTCACGAACATGACGCGTGGATCAGCACCATCCAGCTCAACCATTTTGTAGGGAACCGAATGATCCAACGGGTAATGGGTTCTTTATATCTACATCAAGCACTACAAATGTATGTCTACAGCCCCTGACCTCTCTAACGCACAAATTGAAATAAATATCCTAGTTTGTGTTACTTTTATTACATATGATAAGTATCACAAAGATATTTTTGGATAAATAGGCGACATAATAAATGCAGCCTACCCACGTGATGACTTGTATAATATCTTCACGTCTTACTAAACTAGATTTCAGTGCAATGATGAATACTAAAACGAGTGCCGAACATGAGAGCATATCTTGTAAATATTTAACAGTAAGTGATGCTGCAGCGCATCTTTATGTAAGTGAAAGCGCATCAGATGTAGCTGCTGTTTTTGATGGACATGATAACATTATGAAATACCCGATGAGAACAGCTGAAGATTGAAACCCATGGAAGTGACAAGAAGAGACCTGCTACCTAGCAGTAGCTGAAAATGAAGAAGAAGGAAGCTCCTGAGGTAAACACAAAGTTTGCTTTATTTTATTAAAACTAAATCAAACTTTTTTGAATATCTCTAAAGCATAGATAATTATCAAAAGGCTGAAACCATAGGTATCACTTCTGTCAGTCACATTAAACCCTCGTGATATCAGGATAGTCTCTGTTTATCTATCGGAGGCATCCGTGTGACTCTGTGACTCGCACATGCCGACACGATGTGAGATGGCGCGTCGCTGTTCCAAACCGACGCAGCCGTGATCTAGGCCACTATTTCGCACACACTACCAAAAACTTACTCACCGTTACCTTCACCCTTATCTTTATCAAAATTAAGGTTAATTTTGTTTGTGTTGACGATAGCATTATGTTGGTATCAAGTTTACGGTCAGCCCTATTTGGTAGTAGATCTCAGTTAGGAAGTGAAGTGACATGACACCTCTATCGATCGTGTGCCGCTGTCTCTGTTCTTGTATTTGAATATTGTTGTCAACACATTATATTATTATCTGTAAAATTTTACTAGGTACATACTGCTGCAAAATATAATATGTTTCATACTTCCATAATTTCATAAGCATACAATCGAATTCATTCGCTATTTTTATATAAGACCAGACGCTAGACAGACAAATATAAATATGCAATTAGTATAATCGTATTAATCGCCCCGACAGTTCACTCTTAAAAGTCTGTATAATAATAAAATCTGTTTCAATTAACCTGCACATTAATAACATGAAATGTTTTAATTGAAATATTGCATGAATACGTAATTTAAATCAAAAATCAAATAGCCGTTATAATCCGGATTAGTAGTTTGCGCAGGAGTGTCACTTAATTGGTCGATATTTCATCGCCTACTCATCTTTACGGACGTGTGGTCATTAATAGAGTTTGCGCTATTGTATAGAAACAGATACAGTCTAATGAACTGCTAACTTAATTTTATATTTAGTTAATTTCTATTTCTATGACAACTCTATTAATTTCTCTATTTTGTACGGTATGTGTCTACCAGCATTTTAAAAGCGATTGACAGCTGAAAGTTTTAGCTGAACAAAGATTAATTTGGTTCGTTTTTGAGTGTATTGTAATATTTATTTATAGCCTAGAAAATGTACAGCAAAATTGTTATTTCAATTGTTATGACAGCAACTCACTATGATTTAGAATTGATTTGCCAAATATTTCGTATACCTACCAACTTGGGGCAAAAATTAGTTAATAGTAGGTACTTGGCTAACGGTGCACGGTGCGTTCATTCGGAAACATCTTCAGACACGACATGACGAGAATATTCGGAGCAGTTTCAGATATAAATTTATTTTCGTCACAGATACGACGTGCGTGTTTCAATACAAACTGTTTGCACAAAAATCTATATTTTAACAACGATAAACCCTTGTTTTCCACTGGAAGCGACACAATAATTTACAACGCAATGATAACGGCACACGTCCAAAGATAAAACCGATTCCTCGTGAGATTAGTGTGATAAAAACTGTGGCGGTAGTGGACGTTCTAACGGAATACAGTTTATAATTAGAATTATGTTCCAGTGCTCTACAATGTTACTGTTTACTCTCAGCGTAGCTGGACTCATTCGTTATGGTAAGCTTCCATTTTGTCACAATAAAAACGCTTGTAAACAAACAGTATAGTTGGTATTCGTTTGTAATGATTTGTTAATCTATTGTGTCTACAAGTTGACATCCGATTGAATATAAATAAAACAAAGTGCTACACGTTACATCACGCGCTTTTAAATTCATTTTCTGAACCGGCCGCCCGCGCCTGCGCCACACAATGGCTTACCGAATACCGACTCATCTTGCCTCTGGATAAATATTTATTTATTCTGTTGACAATAGTATTTACATTGTCAATGCGTCTAGTAATGTCGCCACAGTGCGCGTGGGCAGGGGATTTTATGTTGATGATCACTAGTTATGAATTTAGGTCAGTGCTGTGTTGTGACTTAGATAACTGAAGATAACGCGAATATAGGTTTGTCTAGTGCAGTCTAGTGAATTTCTATTGTGATTTTTGTGGACGATTCTGTTATGAAATAGAATTTCGAGGCGGCTTTATGGGGTGCATTAAAATTTGCAGCATATTCTGCATCTCAGGTCAGATTGCCTGTCTTTGCTCTTTCTACTAGTAGCCTGTGCTATTTATTTTACAGTGTTAACTTCTTCTTTTTCTGGCCTAATCTTATAACATGATGGTGTTATAATTCACTGTCTCTCTCCTTCTGTTCAAGCAGATTCTATGGTCACCTTTTTATAAACTTTAAGGTCCTCCGAATCCTGCCAGCGACTATCTTTGCTTGTTCATAGAGAAACTAAAGAATCTTATAACCTTTTATTTATATCTTTGTACAGTCTAAATTGGTCATTTTTCTTCATTCATATAGACTCAGATGAATGAGGAACCAACATTCTACCGGCTGACGAGAAACTGGTCCATATAGAATTACAATAGAGACACGGCAGTCAGCTAGCCGTGCACAATTATGTCAGACGCCTATCAAGCACTTTCTCGAGCGCATAGACAAGAAGTGGCGATCACATGCGCGATCTTACGCACCATCGGGCTATGATCCGTTTCTACTAGGTACAGTGACAGTCTAGCGACTGCTATACGGTCACCAACCGCGTCCCGACAGAGATGACCTTATTATACAACCGTGTGGATGGTGATGTACGACCAAACATTGAAACAACTCTGCCAGTCGCCAGCCAAGGTCACCTCTGTCGGGGACGCGATTGGCAACCGTTTAGCAGGCGCTTAAGTCTCAAAAAGATGTACCCACCTATACATCGACAAGAATTCATTTAATTGATTTCTCAGTAGCAGCCCGGAGTCTGGATTTGTGCCCGGTTGATGGTAATATGCTCACCCCCTATTACATGGGACTTAAATATAACTAGCGAAATGTGGGTATACACCTCTGCCTAACCCTTCGAGGATTAGGTACAGGCGTGATGTTGTGTTACGTAAAATTATCTTTGTTCAGCCATGTAGGTAATGTGCAGCCAGTAGCTACTTAATTGTAGTAGCACAATGATACAGTATTATGGAATACAACTTGTATGCCCGAATCGTTTTAGCGCGGCTATAGGTCATTGCCCTTTCCCTAATACCTCTCCGTAGGAACCCAAAAAATAAACTATGTATAGTTTTTCGTTATTGGGATGTGTTGAAGATCACGATAGACATTAATTCAGGACGTTAATGGACTTTATTTCAGTTTAAAAAAAAAAGAAAATGTAGGTGGGTCAATGACTGTTATTGCTACGCTAAGGCGATTCGGGTATAGTAATCGGCATACATCTGTATGAGGCTGACTGTACCTAACTTAAATATTTTCAAAGTCAGAAAGGCTCGCTTGTCAAAGTGGCTGAACGATGAGCTTAGCGATACGGAGCAGGGGTTACATATAAGAAACAAATAATATTTGTATGGCATATGGCATTGTGTTGAACGTAAAAAAAAACAAGTAGGTTTTTCAATCCAGCCCGAAAATTAGGGTACAATATTTTAGATATCGATCTGTTTCTGTCATACAAAGCACAATAATAAGCTAGGATCCTCCAAAACTTTAACAAGTATCTAACCAAACTCATTAATAAGGTAGGTTATGTGATAAACTGATAACATTATCTTTAATATCAGCTATTATAAGTTAAAGAGCGAAACTAAACTGCAGCTTTAAATAAGCGTTCGTGCATACCTTGACGTCGAGAGCGGATTCTCTGCTTTCAAAGTTTCAATAATTACGGAGCGTACCCGCCGAACGGATCGAACGACGCCTGACGGCCGGCAAAATGGCGCGAAACGCGAGAAAATGACATATGATTGCGGCGGTTAAAACAAACGTAAACTGCAGTGAGGAGTGGCATTACATGGCGGGATCGATCGACTGCGCTGAGTAAAGGCCGCTGCACAACAATCAGATTGGACATGGACATGCATTGTGCGAGAAAATGCCGTGTTCTGGGGCACCCGTCAATCAATAATTTCGCGTCTTTAGGTACCTACCCAGTAGACATCATGATAACTGAGATCTGACTGTAGTTACGCCTAGTCGATTATTCTTATATACCCGTGTCATATGAAGCTGTTCATTGCCTCACTCACGAATTTGCCTCATTTTTAAGGTTCCGTAGTCAACAAGGAACTCTTATAGTTTCGCCATGTCCATTTGTCTGTCAGTCTGTCCGCGCCATAGCTCAGAGACTCTTAGTATTAGGAAGCTGTAATTTGGCATGGGTATACGTCATATTAATCACGCCAACAAAGTGGTAAAATATTTTTTTTACGATCCCCTACATGTAAAGTGGGGATGACTTATTTTCTCGTCTATCCCATAGTGTGGGGTGTTGTTGGATAGGTCGTTCAAAAATATTGTGGGTGTTTGGAAACCATTTTTCGATTCAGGGATCCGTTTGTGAAATATTAGGCTGTAAAGTGCTTATTTTTGATAGAGTCAAGTTTCTCCCAAGTCAAGTGTGCCAGCTAAATGGTTGTTTTTGGATATGTGAAAAAATTCACGGCATTAGTTTATATAACGAAGTTACAAGGGAAACTATCACAGCTAAGGTTTTACAAGTTAACGAGTAATAGTCGGCCAACGCAGTATTTGCAGTTGCGGTATTTGCAGTTGGAATGTTGTGTTTTTCAACCACAATGTTAAGCTTGTTCTTGGGATAAATTCATCCCAACTATGGAACGGAACAACGGAACCCTTCATTATGCGTGACCGACACGCGCTTGGCCGGTTTTTTTTTTATAAAGAAATCGTTTAAAGTAAGTCATACACTGGTTTCATATCACGAAATCATGGACTTAGGGTTAAGACAAGTTGAAAATCAAGGAATCGAACCGATTTTTTTTTTTTTTTTTGTAAACTGCTGACGCCATTACAGACCACTTTTACTGATGTAGTTTTTCTGAATATGCTTTCTAAAAAAAAATATTGAATATTTTCTTGTATGGTGAAAATAATGTTTTTATCAATTACTTCCGTGCTTCATATTTATTTAAAATCAAATTTACTAAAAAATACCTAAATAAAAAATTTTGGCCGTGACTTCCTCAATTACCTGTAATAAGTTTCATTAAAATTGAAGTGTCTGTTTGTAATGTCAAAATAACACCTTTTTACTAAATGCATAAAAGAGTATACATATAGAGTACTTATAACAAAAAAGCAATATTATTGTCTGTCTGTCTGTGTTTGTTCCGGCCAATCTCCGTAACGGCTGGACCGATTTTACTGGCAGATAGCTGATATTACGGCGGGTAACTGAGCCTACTTTTATTTTAGAAAAATAATTAGGGTTCCGCGCGAGGAGCTCGTGGCTAAGTAATAACAGCCGCATGGGTCGATCCATCAGGTTAAGCTACGCTTGCCGGGGTT
Source organism: Fissipunctia ypsillon (assembly GCA_947568875.1). NCBI lineage: Eukaryota > Metazoa > Arthropoda > Insecta > Lepidoptera > Noctuidae > Fissipunctia > Fissipunctia ypsillon. The sequence continues at coordinate 13,701,990 of OX387660.1, read as the reverse complement.
GGTCCGTGGATGGGTGACCATCTTTACATACCGAGACTCCTCCGTGCCTCGGAAAGCACGTTAAGCCGTTGGTCCCGGCTGTCATTCGTGGATCTTTGACAGTCGTTACGGGTCGTCAGAAGCCCGAAAGTCTGACAACCAGTCTTACCAAGGGGTATCGTGTTACCCAGTAACTGGGTTGTGGAGGTCAGATAGGCAGTCGCTCCATGTAAAATACTGGTATTCAGCTGCATCCGGTTAGACTGGAAGCCGACCCCGATATAGTTGGGAAAAGGCTAGGCAGATGAATTAGGGTTCCGCGCAAAAAAATAAAACCCATGAAATCATGAACAAAAAGTCGGATTTGAAAAATTCTTTTTGCATTTGGTAGCCCAATTCTCGAGGATAGTTATAGGCTATTTAACATCAGGCTACGACCCTAGCAAAAAGAAAAAGTCAGAAAGAACACTAAGCGAAAACGAAGTACCTAATAGCGCGGGCGGGCGATTCAACGCAACGGTTGGCGACGGGTCGGGGGACGAGGGAGTTTTATTAAAATGTGGCTGTTATTTTAGCATATTGTGTATCTTACGATATCCATGCGAACGAAGGTTCGGGGCACCGTTAGTTATTTATATAAGTATGCACCTCTTACTTGGATACTTACCTATTTATGGTGTCTTATTACTTAGAATACCTAAATTGTGACACCTGTTAACTCAAAATTGAGGAATGAATCCTCTCTGAACCTTACCATATAATTAAAACGGCTCTAGGTATTTATAAACGTAACGTTACAAATACTTCGCATGCAAGAGAAATCAAGGGGCCTACTCTTTTGAGTCCGTCAACGAACATACGGGCCGGTCCGAAAGTAGTTCGAATCTTCGGAGTGAACCCTACACCCGATCTTTTTCGGACGGGTAAATGTACATCGGGAGTAGGGACAACTGTCAAATCGTGGTGTCATTCATGGTCGGGCTCCAAACTAATCTTATGTCTGTAAGTGATACCTACGGAGTAGGAATCGCCCGTAACTTCCGAAACTACGGATTTCTTGCTTAGAGAGTAGGTAGACCTCCATAACACTGCATTTAGCGATTATAATCGCGCCAAAAACTTGACTTGATTAAAACTGTTTTGCGTAACTGCCTGCTTCATATCTTACATTATGTAAAACAATAAAGATAAATTAATTTTGATTGTATTACACCTATTTTGCATAAAAATCCATTCCATAAGTGATTACAACTGTTATTTCTTGCCCTACCAATGAAATAAATTGATACCTAGTTACCTACTTGGAAAACAACAAACAATGAACAGTGTGCATACCTACTAAGTAAGGTTAATGACGTGGTGAACAAGACCGTAGATATTCCGTTACGATATCAATTATAATAAACGTCAACGGATAATAAAATCCGCATTGGAGTAGGTATCTTTCCGTAACCATCAGCTGTGCTTCGAAAATAAACTTAAATTGACGCTACAATGGTTGGAATATTACAGGGAACGTCCAATCTTCGTTGAAAATGAAGAATCCTAACTGATCAACTGGACTAAATCCGCAAGTTTGAGGAGACTTTGACCGTAGCAAGTTCACGTATTCTTTGCGTAACATATTAGCTAGTGTCTAATTATAAGTATAACAGTATACCTAACATAATAATCTCGTGTCGACAGACTAATTTAGATAAGTATTTAACACCTCGTTAAGGAAGGAACTTATTTATTTTTCATATTTTCGCCGGATCTGGGAATTTAGAGAAAACAAAACGTCACTAATCCTAATTGACCCAATCGATGAAACTACCAATGTACAAGCGGTCCCCGAAACAATCAATTGCGATTGATCAATTGCCATCAATTTCTATTGTGTAGTAATACTGACAATCGCTTCAATTACACTTGGTAGACGGTCAATTTGCGCATCAATGTGTAATCAATCACGTAAAAATTGACAATTACAATTGATCTAAATCATCGAAGAGTCCTAGGGTGGAAGTCTGATTTATTCTAATACTAGCTTTTGAAATTATCCCACGGGAACGTACTACCGGAATAAAAACTATTCTATGTCCTAACCCAGGTCATGGCCTCTCCGTATGCCTTTCATCTAAATCTGTTCAAACGTTACGGATTGAAAAGGTGACAGACAGGCAGATAATAAATTCAAATAATCTTGTATCTATAGGGGTCAATTTACTGTGAATGTGAAGACTATGTGGGTCCTTGTTTTTTTCTTTTTCTTTTCTCTCAGCTTTAATCATAGTTAGCCAGTTTGAGTAAATTATGCGGCCTACCCAAATGTCCTTTCTTTGGTATTGTTCGTCGAATCGTTGATCTCCTTAACTTTTATGTTGAGCTGTACGATTACTGACAGATGCTTGCACTGACTGGACAGGTCCACTCAATCTGTGTGGTTCTTTCCTCAAAAGACCATTTCAGACACCAACCTCTTCTTCTTGGTCTTCACATGATCTGACTAAGATTATGTCTGGACTTTAAAAGAGACTGTGACCTCTGAGTTTGTTTCGGCCTTTCTTCTCAGAGTAGTCAGATAGGAAACGCCGGCCTCATCTAGTTTAAAAAAAAAATGTATAACATGTAAAAGTGTTTGTATAAACCTACTTACAAAAAAAAAATGGAACTCTAATTGAATGATTTCGTAGAAAACGAAGTATTTTTTTTTTGTGTCGGGAGTTTATGAAATCGTTCATTTAACTTTTTTCAACTGAAAAGTTAAGTTTGTTCTTCAATCCGGATTTGGAAAGTCGGACAGCCGAGCGAGCACAGGTTTGAGCCGGAACCTTCAGGGCGCGAGTCCTATTCACACCTGTTCGGTTTTATTTTTAATAAATAAAACAGGTTTTCTTATTCTAAATGTCTTACTTAAAATAATAAATTATCCATTTTAACAATTCAATCAATCTGCCTAGCCTTTTCCCAACTATGTTGGGGTCAGCTTCCAGTCTAACCGGATGCAGCTGAATACCAGATTTTTACATGGAGTGACTGCCTATCTGACCTCCACAACCCAGTAACTGGGTAATACGATACCCCTTGGTAAGACTGGTTGTCAGACTTTCGGGCTTCTGAAGACCCGTATCGACTGACAAAGATTTACGGATGACAGCCGGGACCAACGGCTTAACGTGCTTTCCTGGGCACGGAGGAGTCTCGGTATGTAAAGATGGTCACCCATCCACAGACAACCCCGGCAAGCGTAGCTTAACCTGATGGATCGACCCGTCCTTCCTGATGAATCCATTTTAACAATTATCACACCATTAATTTAAAAATAGACAGAATTCATATTGACTCTATCAACTATTTATTATCTAATGCCGCCATTGACCACGTAAGGCCTCTGCCTCGAATTTTACGGGCAGCGGCGCGGCGGCGCGGGAGCGGCGCGGGCAACGCAGTCCCCGTTCTCGAAACCAGCGGGCAGATCGCGCGACACTATAGCGGCATAGTGTTGTGTCGTCGAGATATTTGTTTTTGTTCGCGAACGAAATGTCTGAACAACAAGAATATTTTGTAGATAATCCCATTAATTACTAGTTATTTTATTAACATAATAAAACATTTTTATATTTGCCTTCAATATTTAGTTCGTTTTTAATTTCTTCCCATAACTGATTAATTAGCCTCCTATTTTTGTGGTTCACATCTTTGCTGTTCCATATCGGTGTCCTATCAAAAATAGCTGAAATAATTTGTTCCTGCACGTCCGAGGACATTTCGATACGTCACAAAAATAAATTGCGCAGCACTCAATGCAGACGCGCGGCGGTCACCGCTTGACTGGAGTGCACCGCTCGTCGCCCGCTCCCGCCCCGCTGCCGCGCCGCTGTTTTCGAGGTCCGGTCCGTTTAATTTTACGCATAAAATCCTGCTGCTCCCGCGCCGCCGCCGCCGCCGCGCCGCTGCCCGCAAAATTCGAGGCAGAGGCCTAATACCTACATGTTAGAAAGGTTATTTTATGACTTTAAATTGTACTTACCTATTATCTTTTGACCGAGTAGGCCGATTTTAATTCAATATAGAAATGTTAACCAAATGTTACTTCAAGTACTATCCGGCTCGAAGGACCAAAATGTACACCCACCCTCAACAAACATCACGTAAGGTCGCAATGCTGTTAAGGGTGTGATGACATATGAAAATATATGATACGTTAAAGGAACCTACTAAGATCTATAAGCCTAACAGTCCCTTCGACCCTGCGCCCTACAAGCCTTAACCTACCATATACCTAGTATGTGATAAATATATAAATAAGATGTCTGCACCATGTGACCTAAGGTTACAGACGGATAATATACAGATTTCCAGGTTCGGGAAGGGTACACTCACCGCCAGTCCCACAGACTCACTAGACTGATCAGAGATGGCTAAAGGTGTCTTGGCCACAGTAATGAGACAAAAATATAAATTCAAATCTGATTTATTTACATTTTGTTACAGCTTATATACTACTTTTTCTTAACACACACTATCGTACAATATCTTAGTGTCCTATGCATGTAAGATGCATCCAAATCATTATTTTAACTGGGCCGCGCATGCACCGCGCCGAGTGCTGAGTCAATGTCTAAAGGTTACATTGAACAATACGGACTATGACTATATTTCCAATCCCTTAAAAATCTCTTGAAAAGAGGTGCACAAAAAATTCATAACATGTGAAATTTAAAATCATCCCTTATTTTACCCCCTTGGGGAATGATTATACAAAAACGCCGAAACACGTAACTCTTTATTTCTTACCAAAAGCATTTTGAATTTTCATATCCCTAACTTATGAAATTCTGGGTTTCCCATACAAACTTTCATCCCTTATATCACCTACTTTAGGATTATTTTTGAGACAAAAAGTAGCCCCGCAAAAAGTAGTATCTAGTCCTTCCCCAGGATGCCATCTATCTCGTTGCCAAATGTTATCGAAATCCGTTTAGTGTTTTAGACGTGAAAAGGTAACAGACAGCATTGCTTTCGAATTTATAATATTAGAAGGTATGAGATGGATATAGTTAGGATTTCGTTAGGAGTCCTGATCGTAATCCGAACTTCTGAACTGAAACCATCCCACAGTTTTGACAGTTTTAAATAGGTAAGCAAACTGCCCCATAATTTTTCCGCAACCATCTCCACTTTGATCGATCTTCAAGCTGTTCAGTAGGTACCAAACCATAATCATCAAACCAATCCTTCTTTACATTACAGCCGTCCCTGAAACGTGTTTCTACCAGCGATGTCTAGGCTGTCACCCTGAACAGATGATAGCGCATGGAGTACCGGTAGAGTGCCAACCTGCCAACTGGGTGTCGGTGACCTGGGTACATAACTATGGACATCCTCCGCCGAACACAGACTCTAGGATACCTATCGAGTACCGCTGCTTGAAGATGATTGCTACGCCGGATGATAAGACTTGTAAGTCGATAATAATTATGATACATTACTTAAGAGCGTTGTCACATTTTGCACCTCTCTCGCTCACATAGGACCAAATTTTTAAGGATGTTAAATGAAAAAATGCTTTTTTGAAAAATGCAATCAATGGGCGGTCTACAAAATAATGTTAATTTAATAGGTAGTTATCAAAAACACATTTCTATTGTGTTATCTAATAAACTTAAGTAATTAAGTATTATAAACTGTTTTTGAGATGATGTAAATAAATGCCAAAATAAAAATGTGTTTCTAATAATTACTTATTAAATTCAAATTATTTTGTAGACCGCCCATTGATTATATTTTTACAAATGCATCTTTTCATTTAACATTATTAAAAATTTGGTCCCGTGTGAGCGAGAGAGGTGCAAAATGTGACAACCCTTTTAAGAAGGAATGAAATGAAAAATTGAATGAAAAACTCTCATTTTTTTTTAAGATTTCAAGCTACATGTGCGGGCCAATTCTCAAGCTCTCGCATTCATTTAGCAAAATCACACAGTAAATCTAAGCTATCCGTGTCCGGATCCGGATGATACAATTTTCGAGCTCGCTCTTACATTCTCTTAGAGCTCGTCTAAGCTGAAATGACGCACACTACGATAAATGCGATAGAGGGGCGCGTCATTTCAGCTTAGACTAACTCTAGCAAAATCACAATAACAGTTTTCTAACTCGCTTCGCTCGCTTGTGCGTTCTCTTAGTAAGATCATAATGACAGCTTAAACTTTTGAGTGAGAATGCTGTTTGATTTATTTTGTAAAAAGAAACAATATCTCCTTTAGAACTGGTCAGATAAAAAGGGGCCCCATTGTATGCAGGATCTATATACACCATACTACAAATACTCACCTAGGGGATGTATTAGAAAACCAATCTTATAAACCGCGTCATAATATATTATGACCGCAAAGTATACAGATCATACAATATAGAGGGTCAAACTAAATTAGTTAGCGAAACTCCGCAGACGTGATGGGTATCGTTATAAACAACACACACCACACATAAACCAACATAAACCAGAAATAAATTATTTGTGATATTCTTTTGGGGGTCTATGACCGTTGGTTGTGTAGTTACTTGAAATATGAGTGGAGAAAATCAGTTTGTACACACCATATCATAGAGTAGCAGTGTTAGCTTTCATCCCGCGTTTCTTCTCGCTCTCGGGAATATGTTCGAATTTTAATCGAACACTCAGCGAACATGCATTATTACATCGAAAGCAAATATGCACATTCGCTCATTTACCAAAATGTGGGCCAGTTGGCGTTCGATCTCATTCGTGATACCACGTTCTTAAAAACCATTACCATTTTACCATAAATTTACCAATAAGTTAGTAATAATAAATAATAATAACTGGGACATGTCGACATGTGGGATGTGGACTCAGCGATCATTGTGCCGATAGTTGTATCAGCCAATGGCTTAATTGCCAAGAGCCTCGACCAACACCTAAGGAGGCTCTCGTTGGGCAGCTGGATTAAAGGCTTGATTCAGAAAGCGGTACTTCTGGACACGGCTCGCATTGTTAGGAAGTTCCTCTCTCTAGAGCCCTGACCGCCGGTAGCTTGGACCCTGTTCCCGATACCGGTGGGCTACTATTTTTTATATTTTTAAATGTTTTTTTATAATCTTTATATTCTAATATTTAAAAATATAATTTATATGTATTTATTTTAATAAAGGAAATAATAATAAATAAATAAATCTTTATTTACACAAAATACATTTGTAACATACTTATTTGAAGCCCTGGCTCCTTAGCTAGGTGGCAACCTGTGTTACAGGAACCAGTGTCTTCCACCGTTTGTGGTACATTTCATATTTTATATGCTGTGCCATAAATTAACTTAAAAACATGTTAAAATAAAAGAAATTAAAAGATGCACGCAACTATTTTGTTATGCATCATCTGTGCATAAATGAGTGGGTGTTAGTTATATAGTTTAACATTTTTTGTTAAACAGCTATGCAGCTATTCAGTAAAATGTTGGCCAGTCAGTAAAGCAGCCTGCATAATTACGTATCATTAGCGACAAATAGGTACTTCTTTGTACATTTGATTCGATTTCATCAATTTTAAGATCGGGAAAAATACTATACTATAGGTACACCTCTGCCTAACCCTTCGGGAAAACAAGGCGTGATGTTATGTAAAAATACTATACATGGGCGTAACTGCGGCGTTACCAAAACCCTTGTTACGCTAACCCTAGTTTTGGGACAGTTTGGGTATGTGATCTGTGGTTTGGGGTTAGGACTATTTGCGTCAGATTCACGCATAAGATTACACTCACTGCTAAAACCTATGTACCTACCAAAGAAAGCTAGGTGGTTTACTTCGACTCGTTAGAAAAACTTTATATTGCTATTACTACACATAGAAATTGTCAGTTGTACGATCTATGTTATCGCTTGACTTAGGAATTCGCGGAATTACCACTTTCAGGCAAAAACAGACCTTATCAGTGCTACACTATTCCAACATTGGTTGAAAACTATCAGGCGATTCAGAGTTTTCGAAATCCCCAAATTCTATTGCATAATCGTTATTTTCAGTCGGCAACACAGTGGACACTCTGCGAGGCTGTGTTCCGCGAGTACAGATTGATTCGGTCTGTCTCGGCCTACTAGCCGTAGAGAGAGCACGCGGCCACAGCGACGCGCGTTGCTTCACATGCAGCGGAAATAACTGCAACTCAGCAACGCAGCCAACACTACCGCTACGTGCAACGCTAGCATCTTTGCTACTATACTTCATACTTAGATGAAGTAGGTACGAACATATAGGGAATGTAAATAAAATAAAAATAGTGTATAATAAACAGTTAATTTAATGACATAGATTCTCTTAAAATTTAATTTTAATACATTTCATTGTACATTCTTTTTTTTTTTGTAAATCGACTAAACATTGTCTAAATAAAAACGTTAAATTTTTTACAGAATTTTATGTTATTTATGACATGTAAGTCATGTAGCTGATTTTATGCTGTGGACTAGTTCCTAGAAAATTTTTCTAAAAGCACCATGTGAAAAAATTGCGAATCTGTCAAGAAGCATTGCTATGCACCTACTGGTCGCACATTTGAAAATATTATTATGTTTAATTATATACAAATATAAAGCAAATTATATAAAAGTGTATAAATTGACTACTTACGTTAATAAAAGCACTTCAAAATCTATTCAACAATGATAGGACATTCACGTAATTCCTTAGAAAAAATATTATTATTTATTTTTCACATTGTTGCATTTATGAATGATTGCGAAGAGGTAACTGGAATGTATCGACGAAATACTGTGGTATCTAAATATAAATAAGAAATCAACTAGCTAACACCTAGATTAAAAGTAGTCAGATTGAAGACTAGAAGAAATATAAACGCAGCGAATGATTAAAAAAATCGATACAAAATAAACGCTAATTATTAATCATGAAACTATTTACAAAAAAGTAATAAGAATTGATTCTGAGGAGATGACATTTTACTCGTCAACCTTAGCATCTGCACCAAAAGATCGATTTTTCTAGCTAACAGATACTATAAACATTTTATCAATAAGTTCACTCATCCTCCATAGAAAAGCGAGGATCCACCGACCAGACGGGTGTTATGTCTAGTGGGCTACTGCCCGACGGTTGATGTCGGGATTTTGTATATATGCAAGTCGCGCGGTAAACTCTCCTTGCGCGATGCAGGATTTTACGTGACGTCAGTGTGATGCGTAGTTCGCCTGTGGCGATGTAGATGCCGCCACAGAGCGATAAGAGACAAAATACGCTACCTTGAGAGTAGTCTATAAAACTTAAACATATTATTCCGGGGTCCCATTCTTGAGTGTCCAAGTCTTCCCCGGCCAGGACATAGTTCTTCCATAGTTCAAGGTAACGAATCCACTATAGCCACCCGAACCCATAGCCCAAGATGTTTTGTTTCCATATTCGGCAAATGTCCTGCACCAAGCGGGGGTTGTCCTTGGGTGCACTTGCATAGTGCGTACAGGGATAAACGTCGGTTGGTCCCTCATTTCAATCAAAAGGTCTAATGGGCCTCTGCGAGTTGGCTTCGGCCCCTCGTACGCCATACAAAGGCCCGGGACCAAGTATAGTTTTATAGACATATATAGTCTATAAAACTTAAACATAGTAATATAAGTAAAAGATAAGGTTAATCTCGCAACAGTGGAATGTTATTTTGGCGATAACACTAACCGCCATTTTGTACATAAACTGTCTAATATTAACTTAAATAAACATTATAAACTATTAAGAAAATACCTATGGTGTTAATAATGTTAAAAAATCACAACTTATGGTCTTGCTCCTACAAACTAGTAATTTCATTTCAAAAATAATATCATTACAAATCACAGGTGCTAAATATTACTAAATGCCTCCCTTATTATATTGTACAACATTTTAAATTACTAATTAATATAAGATTCCGAATCAGACTCAAATAATATTAAGTACTTACATAAAATCTCATTTTGCACTTAAATTAATGTACTCTAAGAATTCCGGCCTTAAACTAATGTCATTTTTCTGTCAATTCATTGCAGAGTGTATTTAAAATTTGTACTACCTACTTTTATCACAATATTAACGCCAAGGCACGCGATTAAAATGCCAGATTTGTTTATCATCCGTAATGCACCTCTTTGAGGTTAAAGGATCACCAATGCCGTGTGAATCCTTAGTAACTACTAACGTTAGACACAGACCATCCTGAGTTTTTAGTCTGGGACCCTTCTGTACCCATATCTGTTTGCTGCTGTCACTGCAACTCTTCCAAAGTGCGCGTCCGTTCCCTTGCTGCAAACATAGGCCTTCGTCAGCCATTATTTTTCCCTCTGGAGTGAACACTACTAAACTTTCTAGGCCAAGTGCTGCGACACAGTCAACCGCGATGGCTGGGCTTCCCAATCCAACTGTACCAACGGTAACTCCTATACAACCACCTTTTTCATTTTTGATTCTCCCGAACCATCTCTGGTCGGTCGGGAAAAAGTGTTGGGGCCATACAGTACTTAGGTACCATCCAAAACTTTTGCACTTTAAGTTCTTTCTCAACTCTACTCTATCCCCGACTGATTGCTGGTCGCGGATCAATGCTACATCTGGATTGAATTTAAAGAAAAAGTCGGCCCATTCATCCATCCACACGGTAGCAGCTCGCGCGAGGTTCGCATGGAGAACCTTTGTTACTCCCCCAGGGTATTTATAAGGGCTGTGACTCCTAAATATATGTCCCACTCGAGAGCATGATGTTATTTCGACTCTTGCGCCGCATTGCCACGCTCGCCAAGATAGTTCTAGGTTTTCTGCTCCCCATATGGTCATGCCTTCGTCGTAGCCACCTAGACGCCAGAAAAGGCTTTTCCGGACAGCAAAAAGGCCGCCAGCCATGGCAGGAGTGGGGTAAGGCTTAGAGGGGTTTTCTGACTTCTTTTTTAGGACTTCACTACTGGGTATAAGCCACCGGAAGTGTAGCCTCCAGCTGAACGCGCCCCAGTGAGCGTCGATACTCTTTGTGTACGCTAGTGTGTCTGCAGATAACAGGTCTATATGTGGACAAATGAAGACATCGTCGTTTCCTGCACGGTCCAGCAAAGGTTGGAGCCATCCTTTGGTGACCTGAAATTATAATTTTACAATTTATGGAGCTTTTCGAAAGGAACGTTGTTAAATGATACGCTACTATTGAAAATGTAAACAAAACTGGTGGATGTCAATTTGTATTGCCACTTACAAATTGAATGTTTTGATTATTTGAATACTTTACCCCGAAATTCAAATTTGAAATCACCTTAACCTTTTAACCGCCCGACTTCATATCAGTTGTCGTGCCCCCAGCGCCGGGCAACTTGAATCATTACGATATTTGGTCGTAAATATACGACCCTGGCGAAATGGACACGAAAATATTTGTCGGATTAATCCGTCGTAGGCGGTTAAAGGGTTAAAGACGTTTCTCATTTGACATTGAGGTTAAATTTAAAACCTCAATTTCGATGATTTTTCAATTCCAATTTAAAAATGTTATTCAAACAAAAATCTAAATACAGAAGAATGTGTTACTAATTCCCTTTAGTGAGTGATTGCGTAAGTATTGAACATGAACAGAGTTATGGTTTAAGAACTTTATTATTTCTCATAAAGAATTAACAATAATTCACTTACTGAGAAACTAAATTTACATAAAATGTTTATGAGCCTACAAACACGACATTAAAAGTAAATTTATAATAATAATGAGGAAGGTAGTGAGAAAAAAAAGTAAATATCAACTAATCACCAACCCAGTAAACACGGATCTAAAGTAAAAGTAGATGTAGATGTGGCATACATGGCTGCGTAGTCTGACTAATACAGATCTTTTATTTTGTGTGTTTGCATGAACCCTTGCTAAAGCTAGTATTTTAATATTATTATTGTTATTGACACATTATATACGATTTAAGTTGCTTTTTAAAACAAGACATGCTTATTTTACTTTCATTGTATTATTATTTATTTATTTTATTATTTACTTTTCGTGGTATTTATTGTGCATGTAAACACCTTCAAATTCAATGTTTCTTTTCCCGTAATTAACTGTTCTGGGAGGACGTGTTACTAAGTAATTGGAGTTTCGTAGTTTAATTTTTTGTACTTGATGTTTTTTTTTCTGAAATTAGGTTTGTGTACACTTTCGTCACATACTTTTAGAACAGGCCATAGTTACAAAATCTTTGAAAGGATGGGGACGAAAGGGTTCCTTAGTATTAAACCATAGAATAGTAGACATACCTCGCAGTGAGCATCGAGGAAGACCAGCACGTCGCCAGTAGCCTTCCTGGCGCCCATGAGCCGTGCGCCCACCAGCCCCGTCCTGACAGGGTTCCGTAGTACTTGCACATTGTCCAACTTCGCCACAGCCTCGTCCAGCTCAGCGTGGAGATATCTCCTTTCACTTGCATCGTCGACTAGAATTATCTGAAATGGGATAATAATCACTTCTTAATTGCAAATAATTAATTTGTCTCGCAAACGACAGGGCACTTAAGATTATATCCGCTTCTATTTATTTATTTATATTACAGGTTGCTCTAATGCCGTAATTAAGTTCACATATTATTTATTATAAAACCTACATAATATGTTTGATTTAGTTATTAAATATACTAGCGACCCGCCCCTGCTTCGCACGAAGCGCCATCTATCGGGCCCAAAATCCTACCCTATCTTTCAAGCTAGAACCAGCCATACACATTCACAAAATTTCATACGAATCGGTTGGGTGGATTCGGCGATTAGCGTGTACGAACACGTGGATATTTATATAATTTATTAAGATAACCAAAAATACTAGCTTTTGCCCGCGGCTTCGCTCGCGTAACTCACTTTCGCATTTGTAATATTACTAGCTTTTTCCGCTGCTTCACTCGTGTGAAGGTCGGAAATTATCCCACGGGAACGTACTACCGCGATAAAAAGTACCCTATGTCTTAATCCAGGTTATAATATATTTTAAATTTAAGCGTATCTTGACAAAAATATTAATTGATAAATGCTTTTATAGTGTACTTGAGTTCCTAGATTATAAGGTGGAAGTCCTGCATTTTAATATCAGGTACTATTATAAATAATTAATTGTTACCAAATAAGACTCGATCTAATACAATACTTACTAACTGCATGCCTGATTCAAACTTATAATAATTCTTCATAATTTCTTTTATTTCTTAATTAATATAATATACGTATAATGCTTTGATATTAAATAATTATGTAAAATTTGCATGCCGACATTAATGGCAGAATAAGAGATTCATATACCTTATCTTTAAGATCTCTCTGTACCTACCTTATTTACGCAAATAAATGATTTTGATTTGATTTGATTTTTGATAAAATGTGTGTGCCAAATTTCATCCAAATCCGTTCAGCCGTTCTAGCGCGAAAGCGTAACAAATAAACAAACAAACTCATTTCCGCATTTATACTATTAGTAAGAATATAGTTAGGATGTTACAGCTGTCGTAACTAAGTTGGAAACAAGGGAGTTATCGGCAAACCGATTCAATTACTGCCGATTTGTAGCCGCTTAATTTGATTTTAATGCGAAGTATCATTACTACGCAGCAATTTGTCATACTTATGACTTAAACATGAGATTTTCACCAATCTCATTTTCAGATAGCGTTATTCTCAAAACAGTGAATTGATGTGTACAACATAGTGCAATGACACTTGTAAAACAATATAATTTACCTACCTTCTGCAATTATGAAGGAGTATTCCCGTTTGAGCACCTGAGCACCTATTTTTTGGGCACCAATGCATTGAGCACCGAAGGTATTAGTGAGTATTAAGTGGATTGGTGCTCAAATAGGTGCTCAAACGGGAATACTTCATTATGAATACTCAGTACCATACAATTTACGAATTGTTAATTTGGCGTCGAAAACAAATTAGTTTCATTGATAACTATTTTTGTCATTATAAAGTGTAATTCATATACATATTATAAATTGAAGTTGCTTTCCGTATCTGTCTATGAGACCGCTTTGTTCTTTTAAACTTCGCAATTTCACTTGTAATCCTTCCGGAATAAATTCTCTAAATGACCATCATTTAGAGAATTTATTCTGGAAGGATTACATGTTACATAATACATTAATATTAAACGTACATATAATAAAGAAATTTCAATGTTATATCAAGTCGTAAAAACCGTACAAAGCAGGGACGGGTCGCTAGTCACTTAATTAAAAAAAAACTGTGCATTTTATTTGATTGGCAACATGCTTTAGTGATTACATAATATGTATGCAGCATATTATGCGACTGTACCACAGTATGTCAAGCGAAGCTTGTCAGACATGATGGTACCAAAATAAACAATAATTAATCAAGATACTTCAAACAAAAAAAATCTGAACTAAGAATTTCAAGTAGGTAACACAACCTGCAGCCGTTGATCCCGTTAATCAGCTGTAGTTACTTGAAATAATGAGTTTAGTTGAATCATAAATTACCTGCTGTAGCAGTTTAGGTGGCGACCTCATCAGCACGGACATGACGGTCCGCATGAGAGTGGACCAGGCTTCATTGTGGAACACTATGATCACCGTCGCAGTCGGCAGATTATCTATGTCAAATACAACCTCTCTGCACCTGAAAGAATTTATTATATGTGTTACTAGTAAACTATCGATGGTTTAGTACTGCACCAAACTAATGACATCGATGCGATGTCGATCGCGTTCTATTATTGCCGATTGACAGAAACATTCGGCTTTGGTTCATTAATCAATAGCACAAGATTGGTGTTATTCGACGTAGCTCGATGCGTTATCGACTGTATGGGTGTAATAACACCCTAAAGCGCAACACAGCCGGTAACTGACATTGCCAGTCTATTGCAGTGATAGATACATTGTAACAAAGGCTAGTATCCTGTATTCATGTGTGAAGCGACACAGTTATCTTACCGTTCACATAGTACGCCGTGCCTTCGATCTATGATGTGCCTGACGGAATTTGGTTAATCGCATTATCTACAGTCGAAAACTGCAAATGTGGCGAATCGAACAATTCAGTTATTTTTAGAGACGTAGCAACAAGACGGGAAAACCGACTAGGTATTCGGCCATATTTTTGTAGTCGGCGATTAATCGGCAACTAGTCGGCTCTTTACTTTGCTCATATTTCTATGCTTAAAAATAGGGTGATTGAAATTAAATTGTAACCTTTATTGTTACTAGATATTATTATTAAAAGCCTGTGATGTCCCACTGAAGGGCAAAGACCACCCTACTCTCTTTCCACTTCTCTCTTATTAAAGCTCCTAAGGACCAGCACCCTAATTGCGTAACACACTATCAATCACAATCTAAATGATTTTGAAGCAAATTGGTAATCCATTGCTTCATATGCTCGTAATATTTGTCTGCTCAACGTAAATAACGCAATGAAGGTTGTTGAACTGTCAAAATGAAACCGATTCCTACTGCAAGTGTGTTACGCAATTGCCCCACAGTTCTTATTGAAGGAATCGCAACTCATCCCGCCATCTCCGTCTGGGCCTGCCGCGATGTCACTTGCCATTAAGAGGGACCCATTGGGTCCTAAGTTTGGCCAATTGGTTGCTGACATGCGGCAGATTTGTCCAGCCAATTCCATTTTAGTGTGGCTTTATTGTTAATAGTTTTTATCCTAAAATTTGCCTTACAGCTTGTAATGCAATCTAGGAATAGGAACTCTTCCTTTAGTACTTCCTTTAGTAGTCAATAATTGAACTTATTTTTTTTTTTGGTACAGACAAGGCCACCACGCTTGCTCAAGGCGGGTTGGCGATTTCAGACTTATGTATATATAAGTCCAGCGGGCTAATTGCGTAACACTAACAATTGCAATGCCCTTCAATTTGACAATTCAACAATATTCATTGCGTTATTTACGTAGTCGAGCAGACGAATTTTTCAAACATATGAAGCAATGGATTAGGAATTTCGTTCAAAATCCTTCAAATTTTGAAAAAAAGGTGTGTTATGCAATTCGGGTGCAGGTTTCCTCACGATGTTTCCCTTCACCGATGTCAGTGATGTCCAAGATAAACTTAAAACCGGCCAAGTGAGTGTCGGATCACGCACATGAAGGGTTCCGTAGTTGGGATGAATTTATCCCAAGAACAAACATAACATTCTACACTTCTGGACACATCTATTGGCCCACCTTAGAGTTTAGGTTTCGATGGCCCCTACCGAAATATGATTGCTAGATTGAACAAAAACTGTTGATGCAGTTTTAAACCTGATACATTTTACCATCTTTTTCGATCGTATTGTTTTAAATTTGAATTCAGAATACCATACGACATGGAGCTACGCCTAACAAGTCGGATATGCGCCTTGTTAAAGGCAATTGATTTTTGAATAAAAAACATGTTTTATCAAATAAAGGTTTAATTTAATAACGCGTGTTGCCTCCATGGGCATCTACCACAGCTCTCATACGATTAGGCATAGAGTTTATCAACCGCTCTATGAAATTTTGAGGGATCATCTCCCATTCCTCTTCTATGGCAGTTTTCAACTCCTGCATCGTCTGGGCAACTGGCTGACGAGCCCTAACACGTCTTTTTAGCTCGTCCCACATGTGCTCAATGGGGTTCATGTCTGGGCTTCTGGCTGGCCAGTCCATAACTGTGATGTTCACATCCCGAAGATATTCCCTGACGATGCCGGCCGCATGGGTTCTTGCATTATCATGCATAAAAAGGAAATTTGGGCCCACATAGTCCGCGTATGGTATCACGTGGAATGTACCTTTCAGCATTTAATGTTGGCAGCCGTGGTCCTGTAACAACCTCAAGTTGAGTTTTGCCGCTCGCGGATATACCGCCCCAGACAGTCCATGAACCACCGCCATAAGCAACCCTCTCTTCAAAGCAGCATTGTGCGAAACGCTCTCCCTTACGTCGGTAGACCTTCTTCCTTCCATCATTGCCATGTAACACAATTTTAGACTCATCAGAAAAGAGTACACGGCTCCGATCTTGCTGTGTCCAATTTAAATGACTGCGTGCGAAATGAAGGCGCGCTGTTCAGTGGGCTCGCGTTAGTTTGGGCCCATTAGCTGGCTTGTGTGGTACCATATCGCGTTCTTTTAACCTTCTCCGAACAGTTCGAGCGCTCACAGATACTCCGTGGAAGTCGCGAAGTTGGTTTTGTATCTCAATGGAGGTAAGGTGACGATTTCTCAAGCTGGTCGTCACGATGAATCGATCCTGCCTTTCAGTTGTGACCCGAGATCGTGGCCTTCCTTGGCGACGAACAAAGCCGCCAGTCTCTAGGTACCTCCGATAAACATTTCGGACCGCAGATCGACTTAAATTAAGTTGAGAACTCACGTTTCTTTGGCTGTGTCCGGCCTGAATAAGTGCCACAGCTTGGGCGGCGACTTCAGGTGAAGTATCCATAGATTATTGATAGAACCTCACCTTAATGTTAAGAATAAGTAATGTTTGTTGCAAAACCAAAGATATCAATCACTTTTTCAAGAATTAAATCCAAGTAAACCAATAAAACCAAGTTTTCTTAGTATTCGATTGTTTGATATCAACAAACAGGCTCCAAATTGTCTTTTGTTTCTTTAAATTCTGTGTTCGAAATTCAAAAAAAGACTATTGAATGAAATTGTGAATGTGCCAGGTTCAAAACTGCATAAAAACTTTTTGCTCGACCTAATATAAAATTTTAGCTAGGACCAAACGAAACTGAAAATACAAGGTGGGCCAATAGATGTGTCCAGAAGTGTAGTTGAAAAACATATTCGCTCTGCAAATGTAAGTTGGCCGACTATCACTCGTTAACTCGTAAAGCCTACACTTGTACCTACTTGGCTGTGATAGTTTTTCTTGTAACTTCGATATATGTCACCGTATGATTGTGAACACCGTTAATTTATAATCTGTCTCGCGAGACTGTAAACTGTCGATAAATTGTGAATTGTATCATACTGCTTACAGTATAACGTATTAAGGTGAAAGCGCCAGGGTAGCCCGCGAAATTCAAATTTTCATACGTTTTTACAATTTGCAGCTCAGTTTCTGGGTGTATGTTGATCAAAGTATGATTCGCGACCGTAACAAATATGTATTTACAGAATTATAATCATTAGAAGCAGTAATACAATTCCTTAAGTTAGTTAGTCTTGAAATGTTAAGATTTCATTCAATAGAATTACTTAGTCTTAGAGAGTTGTATTGATGACTTTATTGATTATAATTCTGTAAAGACATATTTGTTACGGTCGCGAATCATATTTTAATCAACATACAAGCTAATAATAACCTGCAAATTGCAAAAATTGTAAGAAAATTTGAATTTCGCGAGCTACCCTGGCGCTTTCGCCTTAATTTTAGATAGTTTATAATCTATCCATGTCAAACCGTCAAATTGTGACTCCGCATTCGACATTGCCCCGCCCACCTAACACTATTAAACTGGTGCGCATATCAGTACTGGAACATGCTGATCAGTTCCGGCGGCTAATCTGCATAGATTTGCTGCCGTTAGTGACCTGCTGTGGAACACGCTTACGATCTGTATAGTATTTGACGGTATGCTTAAGACACAGTACAACACTCAGTGGACAGCCGGGGACGAAACCCGAACTGGTTATCGTGCAGTGTTACCGACCGATATTTAACTGTGCGCTAAGCAAACTATCAAACCTTTATAATTTCTAACGTGACGATATTACCGCGGATACCCACGTCCATAAAATGTATGGAAAAACGTGCACGAAACGTGCGTGAAATTTAAAAGCGTCTTCATATATTTCCAAACATGTTACTTTCCTGTGTTATATATCGTGACGCGGACGTGGACATCTACGATAATATCGTAACGTTACAAATTATAAAAACGCACAAAGTTCACATTGATGTCATAAGATCCATGTTTACCTATAATTTATTACCAACATATACTTTTATTTTCTGCAGGGTGCATCGAAAAGACAGCGTAATTTTATCCTCCTGTCACGGCGGTCACGAAAGTTAACTGTGTGGGTACTGTTCGTACGTAGACAGAGTATTCTATTCTAGAATATTCTGTCTACGGTTGGTAGGTTCACATCATTTTACAGTTGACGGTTATTTTATCATTATGTAATAAAAATTCACGGCGAAACACATAACAAAGTCCGGGTGAGTAAAGTTATTTTATAATATTGAGAACAACTAAGTAAATATATTGTACAGAACAGAGATTCACTCTTCAGTATATTCGCATTATCAGTTATAAATTAAGTTTTATTTAGCTTCTTGTGAGCATGAGCATGAATTCGCGTAGGCATGTAGGTATGTTATAAATGATCAAATCAGTGGAATATCAGACATCACACTTCATTCATCATCAAAAATCAACATAAAAATTGCAACGCGCGCCGGTCAACTTTTTGGTTGACTTATTTATCAACAGCCACGTCGCGTCGTAGGCTTACGTTCCAGAAACCGGGCTTTAATATCGTAATGATTGTTTATATTTGATAAAACGCAGTTTGTACCGTCATTCACGTTTAGCAGAGCTAGATTAGCCCATATCGTACCGAATGTCATTGCATCCTTACAAAATATTATAAAAGTCTCTCCGCCTGTCCGAAACCCCTTAACCAAAAATAATATTGCTTATTAGTCCACGCTAGCGAAACTGTGGGCACAGATACTAATTGCAGATAAAACTAAGGACTTTAGCTATGAATCCTCGTTAAACTCGATATTCACCTGTCACTGCGCATATCCGGGAGACTCCTGTTAATAGATATCTTGTCGCTAACAAAGATGTTGTATGAGTGTAAGGAGTACAGTTCCCGGGCTGTGATGAGCTCTCTCTGGGACAGCTGAACTGGACGGCCGCCCTCGCCAGCGCCCGCCACTGGCGCGTAGTTGTTACTGTGTATTACATCTGGAAATGAGAAAAAAAAATTGCAGGAGGTACGTAACAATAGCGATACAAGGAAAGTCATTTTTATACATGAACACATCAAAAAACTTGGCAACAAGCAAACAATCATCTCATCTCAAGACTCCTTTTTTTTGGATAGGAAATCAAATGACTTCTCCCGCTCTGGGCGGATCAGGAGGGCATGTCAGACTTTTACTGACTAAAACCCACCCGTGTTCCTTCAGTTGCCTGTGCCGGGGCCACGGTAACTCTTTCGAACATCCCGCAACCCTAGCTGATCTCAAGACTCCTGAGATTGACTCTTGTTAATTTTTAGGGTTCCGTACCTCAAAAGGAAAAAATGGAACCCTTATAGAATCATTCGTGTATCTGTCTGGCTGTCTGTCCGTCTGTCACAGCCAAAGTTGCTCTGAATCTAATGAACCGATTAAGTTGAAATGAAATTTGGTACACATATGAATTTCTGTGACCCCAATACGAACGTGTAATGCAAATAAATGAATTTTAAATATGGGGTGACTTTTGGGAGGCAAATAACAAATTTAAAAAAAAAGTTTTGCAAATTGTACCGTGTGACATATCAAATGAAAGGGCTTGCTGTGAGGGTCTTAAATAGAATTTTTTTTTTAATAAATTGTTTTAAAATTATTTAAGAAAATAGATGAAAATTGACCATTGCGCCCCTATGTCTCCGAAACTAATGAGCCTAAAATTTTGAAAAAAAAAAACAGAAAATAGTTCGTAGTTATAGTAGGTACTTACAGATTACAGAAAAACCTATAAGAAGTCTTAAAATAACATGGTAAATTTCAATATTGTGCGTACAAACTTATATTTGCAGTTGAAATGTATGGTAGAACATATTTTTCAACTTCAATATTGAGTTTGTTCTTGGGATAATTTTCTCTTCTTTCTTCATCCCAACTACGGAACCCTTCAATGTACGTGGTTCAACACGCACTTGGCCGGTTTTTCTCTCTTGAGTCAAGAGAGAAAAGCGAACATGTGCCAGACAAAACAATACTTTATAAATAATGTTCAGAGATAGTTATGATAACAATTTTTTTGCAACATGAATCGGTTTTGTATTAGTATCTAATAATTAAAAAACTTTATGAAGTTGTTTTATTATAGTAATACTTATTGGAAAACATTCTTCGTGTAAAGTACTCATATTATATAATCAGCCTATAATGTTTCCACTGCTGGGACACAGGCCTCCCCTCTCTGTGAGAGGGAGTGGGCCATAATCCTCCACGCGGGCCCAGTGCGGATTGGTGGATATCACATGTCTTCGAATGTTTGGTTCTAGAACATGCCGGTTTCCTCACGATGTTTTCCTTCACCGTTTTGAGAGCAGTGGTGATAAAATTAGGTAAACAAAGTGTCTGCCTGGGTTCGAACTCACGATCTGCAACTCGTAAGTCGGGGCCGATACCACTGGGCCACCACTGCTCTTCTCGTAATTTACTCAAAATATTTAAAATAATATTATATTAATAACATAATTTAATTAAAAGAACGGGAAATTAATCAACATTAGAAGATTGCATAGCTTAGCAGATTAACGAACAATTGCCATGACGACTGCCAATGCCTTAATTAAATTGTGAAAATGGTGTTGTTGGCAAATCCAAACAAATGCAAATTAAATAAACATGGCCTAGGTTGTATTTTATATTTATTTGCCATGTATAGAAATGTTAAACAATAAATAATTTCCGATCTACTGATTATTTTCACACAATTTGAAATAGTTTGTGTAAATTTGATAATAATATCTCAATTTTTTTTACAACCTTCATTTTCCCATTCTTGGGCAAATGTCTCCCACAGTCTACCCTGTTTGTTGGCTTTAAGAGTAGAAGAGACTAAAGAAACTATGTATTGATAAAAAGGAGATACTGGGATACTTGCCCACATAAAACCTTTTGCATTCTTAATTTTGTCTCATTTATAAATGAAGATGGGCTGGTCAACCCCAAATAGATAAAATAAGGGCAGAAAGATAATGAGTGGGGTCACTAAGCTATGATTGGATTTTTTTTAAAGCTACAGTAGAGCGTCGATTATCCGAACTAATTAGGGGACAAGGGTGTTTGGAAAACCATTTGGATAATTATATTCAATCTATATTAAAAACTTTACCAATAAAACCATAAACATATGTAATCAGCACCCTAATTGCGTAACACACTATCAATCAGAATCTAAATCATTTTGAAGCAAATTGCTAATCCATTGCTTCTTAAGTTCGAAAAATTTGTCTGCTCAACAACGTAAATAGGGCAATAAATGTTGTTGAACTGTCATAATGAAACCGATTCCTACTGTAAGTATGTTATGCAATTGCCCCGCTGTTATAAATCTTTTTTATTTATTACAATAGTAAGTAGTAATCCAGTAAACAATATATAATACATGTATTTAATACATACACAAAAAGGAACGAATTAACTCTTAAAACGTCCTTAATTTTGGTATAATTTCTTTAACGTAACATAAACACAACATCACGCCTTGTTTCCCCGAAGGGTGAGGCAAAGGTGTACCTACGTGTAATTCCTTTACTTAAGTAATTTAATGACTATACAAAAGTTTAGTTAAGCTGTTGTTCAGATGACGGACGTTTGGATAATCAACACTCTACTGTATTTAAAATACTTACAGTGTAAACTATTAAAGTAACAATCAAACTATTTCCTGTTAAATCAACAATGTGTGCAAAAAGATAGGTATCTCATAAATATTCAAGGTTTTATACTTTAATTGTGAGTTAATACTATGTTAGTGTTTTAGCTGGTTTATATGGTTATGAAGACTTTGTAAGGGTTTCAATGTATTGCTATTTAAACAAGGGATAGCTGAAGATGATGATAATTATATGTGGGCGTCCAAGCAAAAAGGGTCCCGTAGTGGGGTATTGAGTTAAGACCAGATTTGATATCTAGAATAGTCAATTGATAATAAGGATTAAAAAAATATTCAAAAACTGGCACATTTTTTTATCAGACATTTGAAGTCTGATAAAACTTGATTTGAGAAAAAGCATTTTCAAAGTTTGATTTTTGGTACAACTTAGTACATTTTCTGATGTTTCTAAGTAAACTTTCTGGTACTTAGAAACATTATATAAAGTCATTTACTATATGAACTTGTAGATAATTGAGCATTAATTAATAATCAATTAAAATCGAGAAATGCATTTTTTCACCCAACTTTACAAAACTGCGTATATCTCGGAAACTAAATGCCAAGAAGTGGACCCTTTTTGCTTGTGTGTGTGTGAAAGTGTAACAGTGAAACATGACCAGGATTTGAACTTTACTAAATAGTTTGAAATTGGCTTAAGTTTACATAGATCTTTTGGATTGTGATAATAACATTTTACCTTCAGAAAGATTTCCACCATTTGTTCCACCAACATAATGTCCAACTATAACTCTCATTCCACTCTCATCCACATAAGAGTTTTTATCAAAATGCAAACTGAAAGAAAATTACATAATATTAATAACAATACATTATTCTAAAAACGTTCCACAGTTCAGTGGAGTAAATACAACATCGTTTTAGTATTCTTTCATAACATTTGTCTACTCACCTACTATACCAAGGTTGGTTCTCTTTCCTCTTAACAGTATTGTATAGTTCTATGCTGACATAAAACAATCCATTCAACAAAAATATCAATATTATAATAAGCGCCACAATTTTTTTCTTGCGCCCTCTGCACAATAACGACCAATAATCCTGAAAAAAAAATGTATTCGTTTTAAACTTTTAGTTTGATAAATAAAGTTTTGTGGGACGAGTCTAATCAGAAACTTTACTTGATCCTGCAATAATGGTAAATGATTAAAAGCTTACATTTTTAAGTAGCATTATTTTCCCGAGTTTTTTTATACTTTTGAATTTGTTCTCTAACACTAAATTATACAAAACACACACAACATACTGGTACAATATTGGCTAGCTACTGGGCTGGGAGCTACTTATCATAGATAATACACTATCTACATATAGTACTTATTTCGCTTTTCGTTTATTGCTGGCTGAATGAATGAAACTAACAGCTGCCAGTCTTTCTGACAGTCTTATTACTGACACTGCTGACATAACCATGACAGCGTGACACCGACAAAGCCATAGACTATTACACAAAGCCCAAGGACGTTATACAAAGCCAATTTAAATCGCTATTTTCCCGTTAGAATACTGCGTTCGTTTGTTGTTTTTTTATTCAAAAAGATATACAGTGTGAGTCTTTATAATGTGCACATATCGAAATGAGGGAATCTATGCTTAATTTTATCGACGGAAAAAATGTTAAAAAAAATCTAAATATTTATTAATATTTTTTATGGATTTTTAAAAAAAATTGTTTGCTTTTGTGACCCCAGTGTATACAAAACTGTGTAACTTTTAAACTAAACGATTTATCACGATGAAACAAACTCCATAATGTTTGGAAGTAATTAGGTGTCGTCATAAAATAAAAATTATGGAAAAAAAATAGCCATAATCAAATATAAACATTTTTTTTTGGCAAAAATCTGATTTTTTTTCATTAATTTTTACAAAAATTGTAAAATTTCTCAATAACATGCCCCCATCACCTTCTTTTTTTATAACTTTAAGTTATTCTTCATTGTATTAGGAACCTAACGGTAAAAATTGCATGTTTTTAACTCAACCCCAACATTTTTTATCAAATGTCAAAGAAAGGCCCAACGCATAGCTACGCACATTGTTTAGCAGGTAGATAAACTTTTTTTTGTTAACTTTGTTGTGAATGCGCGCGGGTCGTTTCAAAGATGGCACTCCGAACGCGGAATCGTATTGTTCTCATAAGGGTGGTTTGTTTGGGATGATAATTAATGCAAAAGAGTTCAATTGAAACCCATTTATTATTAAATACAAAATTTAATGCATCAGGTTCTCAAAATGTCCACCTCGTTGTTGTAAACACAAAGCCGCGTGAATTAGAATTTGGTGTGTCGCTCTCCTTATCATTTCGGGATCATTGCGAATATCATTCGCACAGTTTATTATGCGGTCACGCAAATCGGCCTCACTGTTGATGGGGGTACTGTAGACGCGTTGCTTCATGGTCCCCCATAGGAAATAATCAAGGGGCGTCAAATCGGGTGAACGCGCAGGCCACCCTACAGGTCCTTGCCGGCCGATCCATTTGTCATGATAATTTTCGTTTAAAAATCTTCTTACATTTGTAGCGTAATGGGCAGGACATCCGTCCATCTGAAGAAACATCCTTTGACGCACAGCCAGTGGGACATCTTCCAATAACTGAGGCATATCATCTCTCAATAGACTTAAAAATCTTTCACCAGTCAACGTTCTCGGCAATATGACTGGTCCAATCAACATGTTATCGATAAGACCAGCCCAAACATTTATCGAAAATCTTACTTGGAAAGTAGATGACCGTTTCAGTTTCGGGTTTTCACCTGCGCGGCACCATCTGTGTAAATTTCGACAGTTAGTAATACCGTCTCTAGTGAATGTCGCTTCGTCCATCCATAGTATTTTTCTTGGAAAGTTTGGGTTTGCTCTGGTTTTTCTTTGAATCCATGTGGACATCACACACCTTGGACGCCAGTCTACGTCTTCATGTAGATGTTGCACCCTTTGATAGTGATAAGGATGCAATCCTTCTTTCTTTAAAATACGCCACACTGATTTTTGGGATATTCCGTGACGAAGAGCCAGTCGTCTAGTACTTATGGATGGATCAGCAAACAAATCACTTAATACTGCTTGTTCAGTAGCCGCATCAATAATTACTTGAGGTGGCTCGCGACGATCTCTACTTGATCCAAGTCCAGTGATCGACAACCTTCTGTGAACTTCCTGGAAGTTTCGGGCAGATGGCACTGGTTGCCTGTTAGGATACGCAGCTATGTAAGCCGCGCGCGCAGCTCTGGCACTTCCTTGTCCCACTCCATAATAAAAATGTATGTCGGCGATGTGTGCCGGGGAAAATTCACTTAAACGCGGCATCATGTAGCAGCGAACGAAAGTTATGAAAGTCCAGCGAAAGAAAGTACCGAAACACATGTAGCAGCGGCGAATAATTCGGAGCGACTGCCAGTCTGACATCTGTCATAATTCAAGTTCCTTTGGCTGGCCCTACCTCCCCGACCTGCGCACATTCAAAAGAAAGTTTATCTACCTGCTAAACAATAGCTATGCGTTGGGCCTTTCTTTGACAGTTGATAAAAAATGTTGGGGTTGAGTTAAAAACATGCAATTTTTACCGTTAGGTTCCTAATACAATGAAGAATAACTTAAAGTTATAAAAAAGAAGGTGATGGGGGCATGTTATTGAGAAATTTTACAATTTTTGTAAAAATTAATGAAAAAAAATCAGATTTTTGCCAAACAAAAATGTTTATTTTTAAATGTGGCTATTTTTTTTTCCATAATTTTTATTTTATGACGACACCTAATTACTTCCAAACATTATAGAGTTTGTTTCATCGTGATAAATCGTTTAGTTTAAAAGTTACACAGTTTTGTATACACTGGGGTCACAAAAGCAAACAATTTTTTTTAAAAATCCATAAAAAATATAAATAAATATTTAGATTTTTTTTAACATTTTTTCCGTCGATAAAATTAAGCATAGATTCCCTCATTTCGATATGTGCACATTATAAAGACTCACACTGTAGATTCCCAACTACTGCCATAGAGTATAGTAATGGCCCACTGCTGTGGCGACGCGATAGTTCACGCTAGCCAACTGACAAGTGATGAAGTGACCCCAAGATGCGGTCTGTGATGCGGTCGGTGTTGTTTTACGTTTGGCAAAAATTATATTAAAAAAATGACCCCTCAAAAATTAAAAGGAAGCCTTAATTAACTCTTCGGGATCCTCCTCCGCTAGGAGTATTAGTGTTCTGTGCTCGGGATGCACTGAAAAATAATGCCTCCATCCCAATTCCCAATTTGCAGTTCCGATAGATTTAAATCAGACCTACAGTGACAGTGAAATGCCTTAAATCCGCATAAATCGCCACAGTCCTTTAACAGTTAAATAGTAAATTACAATTATGACCTAACCAATGAAAAGTACAGAATAAATATTTACAAAAATCTTAACCAATAGAAACAAAAATACTATAACCAATCAAATCACAGCATTGTTGTTTCCCTTTTTGCCTCGCGGTGTCGCGTTAGCGCCGAGTCGCGGTTGCGCGCCGTTCGCACCGCAGTTATAAAATATAGGTGCCACGTAGTTCGCGCTACATTCCATAGATAATACACTATATAAAGTAATACTCCATTCGTCGAGGCGGTGTTGTCCAGTGAAGACACAGAGTATTATTTTATATACTGGTTGATTTTTTTTACCGTCTCGAAATTTTTACAGGGTGTTCTACCCATGAACATGAGCAACTTTCACTATGGGACCAACTATGAGATCACGAAAAAAAAATCTGCTGTTTCATACATTTTGGTCAAGTAGGTTTGAACTTTTATATTAAACAGTAGATTTTTTCTTTCGTGATTTCAGAGTTGGTCCCGTAGTGAAATTTGTTCATATTCATGGGTAGAACATCCTGTAAAAATTTCGAGACGGTAAAAAAAATCACCAGTATATGGAGTGAAGATGTCTTGTGCTCGCGGCGGGTATATGGAGTGAAGATGTCTTGTGCTCGCGGTGGCGACAGAAGATTGACGCGAAGACCAACGTACTGTTTCGAAGAATACGACGACGACGTGTAGCGTCGGAAGTTCTTGCACTGCTCGGAATTTTGAGTTTCTTTGGCAGATTGTCAAAACGTGCTGTTTCTTTAAACAGGGTTTGTCAAAACATGCTGTGATAGAGTTCTTTTGAGAACTGTTGGTTTCTTTAGCAGAACGTCAAAACGTATTGTTTCTTGTAAACAGACTTTCTAAATTTATCATATAAGTTTTAGAGGTACCGCCCCAAGTGTTAATGC
Source organism: Fissipunctia ypsillon (assembly GCA_947568875.1). Taxonomy (NCBI): domain Eukaryota; kingdom Metazoa; phylum Arthropoda; class Insecta; order Lepidoptera; family Noctuidae; genus Fissipunctia; species Fissipunctia ypsillon. Next base: position 13,674,097 of record OX387660.1, on the reverse strand, counting down.
AATAAACTAGCAAGGACTGGCATAGTGCATAGTAAACTGTTTTAATAACTGATGTATTAGAAATGTCTTATATTTTTAAATATGTAGATTACTTTGCGGATTCTTTTAACTAGGGTTTCAATGTGTTGTTGGAAGCTGAGATCAAAATAAAGATCACTGTGTTGTATAATTATAGGTAGAATAACTGTGAAAGGACTATAGGTGGTCAGTAAGCAAACCGGAGCAAACAGAAGGTAGCCCGCGAAATTAAAAATTTCTTACGATTTTTGTAATTTGCAGCTCAGTGTCTGGGATTGTATTGATTACAGTATAACTCACGACCGTAAGTCGATGTACGCACGGACGCGAAAATAACGCATCGGGATTTTATCGCGCACTGGATTTTTATCTCTCGGTGTTGAGCCGAGCATTGAGAATCCAACAGAGTGCATTCCAACGCGTGGAAAAAGCACAGTGTCGGATTTTCAACTCTCGGCGCTAAGCAGAGCGTTGAAAATCCAGTGTGCGATAAAATCACGCCACGTTGTTTTCGCGTCCGTGCGAACATCGGCTAACAAATATCTTCGTACAGAATTATAATCATTAAAATTCCAAGATGCATAACATGCATACTGACAATAGACATAGAAAAGTTTTCCTATCTCAGTGATACTGACCTAATAGAGATACCGAGTCACATCACTATTTTTAAACGTCTCTGTCATAAATGTCAAGTGAATTATTATAGATCATTTGCGACAATTTGCGATTTGAAATCAAATTGAATCAAATCTTCAATCTTTTAATTTTGCGAATACAGAAAAGTTTAAAGGAACCAGTTTTTAAATTGTCATAATTATTGTATTTTAATGCTAAGCTACTGATACACAATAAAAGTTTTTAAAAAGAATGTTTTATTAAATAACAGCAACTTATCTCAGTGTTTATTTCGTGTTTATGTGAAAATTATATCATTTTGACAGAAAATCAATATTTCGGCCAAAAAGGATGTCTCGACGTGGTAATTGGAATAGAGCGCTGTATAAAAATAGACCTCACGGTTTACGCGGTAAAGATATTGGCTTTTATTACAGAGATAGGCAGATCAATAAAACCCATACTAAGGAAAATGATTTCATGGTTAGTATGGTTCCATAGCGAAATTTTTGTCTAGGTTGTTGAAAAAATATACAATCATTTTCTGTGTAAAAGTTTTGGGTTTGATTCCTGGTTATTTGTCAGGAATCGCGTTTCTCAGTTAATTTATTTACTTAAAATTGAACCCAGATATAATGTGTTACTGTTTGTTTGTCCCAAATAAATAAATAAACCCTGCAGTCTTTTTTCAAAAACTGATGTAATAAATACTGTAATCGTAAGAAAGAATGCATTCATAAAATATTAAGCCAGCTTTTAAATATCTGTTTTATAGCATATCTTAATGTTGTTTATTGATTTGGGCATTCCTGAGTGCATGCAAATGGCATGTTGATTGAAGAATTCTTCAATGCTTTCGAATTGTGATAATCGTCGCTTGTTATTCAAAAGCTTTTGATCTTATAATGATTTGTTTGCGAATCAAAACAATTAAATGTGCTTGCTTTAAAGCTGCTATTTTGCAAGTACTGCATTTAGTGTTACAACAGCAGAATAATGCAAGTAGTCCCTCTCAATCCCTCTCACAGAGAGGAGGCCTGTGTCCCAGCAGTGGGAACATTATAGGCTAATTATGATAAGGTAGGATAATTATGGAGAGCTTATTATAAGAGCTTGTCAAAAGTATTGCAGTATTATGAGGTACTTACTACCATCAACTTAAGTATTACCCATATTCAAGCAAATCCATTCTTTGGTTTTTCATTTTTTGGTTGGTTGTGGTTGATGGTTGTTGTTGTTATGTTGTAGGCTGTAATGCACCATGCGGGCCCAGAGGGACCTCTGGGCCCATGTGGTGCATAATGGGCCACTCCCTCTCACAAAGAGGAAATGCCTGTGTCTCGGCAGTGGGAACAATATAAGCTGATTATGCTTATGCTAAGCAAAAAAATGATTTGATTATATGAGAGAAATGTTCAATAATACGATGTGTTTTCTTTTTTCAGATTAAACTAACAATTCCGCCAGCAGTATTGTCAAGCTTACAAAAAAATATAGATTCTATTAAAAAGATAGCTAAAGACTGTCATATAAAAATACAACCACCCAAAAACATGAATTTGGTTAAATTAAAACATGAAAAATCTGAATTTTCCTATGATGTGAGTGAATTAAATTTTCAACATAAACATGTAAATAACTGTGTAAAGTTGCATAGAGAATCAAGTTCATCAGAAGGACCAAGCACTTCTTCAAACTATAAGCAAGATGATGAGGCTATGGAAGCAACAGAGGAATCTAAAGTGATAACTGAACAAGTTGTAGAAAATGTTAAAGCTGATCTAACTGATGATGTAGAAATGGAACAATCTAGTCATAAATCTGGTGAAAGACAGCGAGATTCTCTCAGAGGAGCTGGAGATTACAAGTATGGATATGAAGATATTATCACTGGAACTTTTGAAGAAAAACTTGAAAAGTGCCTCTCTGAGGGGAATATTATATCTATTGAGAGTCATTCAAATGATACATTAAATAGTACTTTTTATGAAAACTATAAAACCATGATACAATCAAATACATACAAAAAAATGAAATCATTCCGTGAAATCTTACCAACGTATAAGAAATCAAAGGAATTATTAGAAGTAATAAACAAAAACCAAGTGATTGTAATTAGTGGTGAGACTGGATGTGGAAAGTCTACACAGGTAACTTTAATAATCAATTTATGTTTTCTAAGCAGGTTTAGTGAAATACTAGACCAATTACCATAGTAACCAATCTCATGTTAAAAAAACAAAAAGAATACTTCACCATAGAACTAACAACTTCATTTAGTTGGTTTTTAAATCTTCTTTATAATCAATAAGAATCTATTACATAAGAAGTAGTTACAAATAGTGTTGAAGTCCCTGACACCTGTGCTAGGTGGTTAACCTGTGTTACAGTAGCCAGTGCCCTCTCCCAGGAGGAAATCCTATTAAAAAACTTATGCAATAAGATTAACAAAGGAGACATAAGAAGACTAAAGTAAAGTAATACAAAATAATAAAAATTAAAATTAAAAAATGGTTAGAAAGAGCCTGTATGGTGATTGTGTGAATGCGTGTAGTGTGTGGGGTGTGTGTGTGAGTGCTTGAAGTGTGGGTGTGGGGGGTGTGTGTAAATTGAATTGTAAGGTCAGGAAAGGTTGGTGGGGTTGCGAATAAGGGGTGCACTAGAGTGCCTCTCTAGGGTAGCATTGGTGTTACAAAGGAGTTATAAGGATTTGCTCTGTTTCGTCGTAATTAAGGGATAGTAGCCATGGCTTAAGACTCAGCTTGACCTCATGCAGGGTAAGTTTATAAATTGATAGCGTCTTGTCGATTTTATTATATATTCGAGTGCTTTGGACACTATAGTGTCGTCGGGCCAGTGCAGAACGACACTGGACAGATTCACAGATAGGAAAGCCGCCGCTTGGATAGATTTCCATCTAGCGGCATCGTCGAATGTCGACGCAAGACAGCGCGCAGGACATAGATTTTCCTTACCGTGAGTACTTGGGCTTCAGAGTACAACTGGGCTGTGGGGTAGTTTCTTTTACGGAAATACATAACTTTGAGGACAGCCCGCTGAGCTCATTCCACCCTAAGCATCACGGTTTTGAAAGTCCCCCCCCCCCCACACTGGGATGCAGTAAGTGATAATCAACTCACACAGGGAACAATATACTAGTGAAGCTGTTTCAACGTCGGAAGAATGTTGAGCTTTTTAAATATATAAATTATAATTTTATATTAAATTCTTGTAAAGCATACCACATAACTTGTAACTTGTCTCCATGAATTTGTTAATGAAATATTGATATTGAGGGAGAGGTGTCATAGATCTACAAGGTAATAACAGTAAAATTTTACTATTTTCAGATTCCACAGATAATTTTAGATGATGCAATTGTCAATAAAAGAGGTGCTAATATACATATTCTAGTCACACAGCCACGACGTATCGCAGCTTCTTCGTTGGCGATGAGAGTTGCAGAAGAAAGATCTGAACCACTTGGCGTTTCCGTAGGATATACTGTCAGATTGGAAAGGTAAGTTTTATGACTTTAAGTTTCACACATGCAAACCGAAAGGGACACCTTTTTACCAATGGATGTTGACAGAAACTACAAAACGCCATCTACTACGATCCTTACATCCCCCTTTTCTTTCAGATGCTATAGCTACTGTGTATCTATCCAAGACTTTTGACACTGATGACCACAGCAGGCCTATCAATAAACTATTACCTACTGAATTTGTGAACATGATAAGGTTCATTTTTGCTATTAATTTCGAAGGCGACAAATTGTGTGTTAACTAGTGAAATTTTTTAGAACCGCTCTCTATTTAAAATAGGTATGCCCAAGGCTCGATTCTTGGCTCTTTCCTGTATAAGCTACTTATAAATAATATTTTTTTTAAATTAACTCCGATTTTTAACAAACTCATTTATTTTTGCGACCCGCCCGTGCTTCGCAAGGGTACAATGTCAATCGAGATTTCTGTGCTATATCTAAATTCAATATTAATGTATTAATATGGAATAAATGTTCTAAATGAAAACCATTGTGTTGTCTAGATGTAAGCGGTCACACATATAGATACAAAAAGCGACTTTATTTTATGTAATGTATACTATGTATAGATGATCTCTCTAACTACATTACATTACTATACTCACTACCAAATACCAATACTTTGCAGTGTGGAGCCAAGGCAACGTGGTAGCATTAAGTTTTGTACGACGGGTATTTTACTAGCTGAGATGGAAACTAATCAGGGTTTGACTAACTACAGTCATGTGATACTTGACGAGGTCCATGAAAGAGACTGCCATGTTGACATATCTATGTTGATGTTGAAACAGGTAAAAAAAAAAAAAGTAGTATATTCAATTTTGTTGAACAGATCCACAATTACATGCAATTTTTATAGGTAATCAAACAGCGCAAAGACCTCAAACTAATTCTAATGAGTGCTACAATAGATGCTGAGAAACTAACGTCTTATTTCAATGACTGTCCAATGATGCACATTGAAGGGTTGGCTTACCCTGTGAAGGATGTTTACTTAGAAGAAATCCTGCACATGACTAAGTACATTCCATCCTTTGATTGTGACATGCCAAAAGTTAAGAGATGGCAAACCCACAAAAAACAAAAAAAAGAAGCTGAAATGCAGAAGGATATACAATATAAAGCCGACATTGGTAAGAGTAACTGAAAGCTTGCTTGTTTGCTTTTGAAATTAATTTTCTAGAAATTTTCTTGTACAAATAAAATACTATTTTAATTATTTTAGCTCCTTGGCTTGAATCTATAAAGAAAGAAATAAGTCGAGATGTCTACACAGCACTCAAAGACGCCAGAATTGAAGATTTGAATGTCCTTCTAATTTACGAACTCTTGGTCTATATTTGTAAAGGGGACCCCGGTGCCATTCTCGTATTTTTACCAGGCATCGGCGAGATAACAAAGTTATTAAGAAAAATCACTGAAAGTAGTTTCTTCCCGAAATCCCGCTATGACATCTATCCTCTACATTCAAAATTGCCATCTTTGGATCAGCACAAAATATTTCAGCGGCCGCCAGAACATGTAAGGAAGATAATACTGGCTACAAATATTGCTGAAACATCTATAACTATAGATGATATTGTATACGTCATTGATTGTGGCAAAATAAAATACAGTGGACTTAATATAGAAGATAATATACCCACTTTGCAAACTGAATGGGTTTCTCAGGCAAACTTGCGACAACGGTAAGCATTCGACTGTACACATTATACTCTTTTGCATGAGATAAGTTTTTTTTTTTAATTATTAGCATTGGAGAAAAAAAACTTTATGTTCAATGCATTAAAGCTCTTTTTTATTTGCAGACGAGGCCGTGCCGGTCGCTGCCAGCCAGGTATTTGTTACCATTTAGTGACGTCATACCGAGCCAGTAAGCTCGAGGAGCGCCTGATGCCAGAGATACAAAGGAACTCTCTATTGGAGCCTGTGCTGGCTATAAAGAGACTGCGATTAGGGAAGGCCGCTGAAGCTATGAGCAAGATGCCGTCACCGCCCGCTGAAACTACTGTGGAACGGGCTGTTAAACATTTATCTCAGTAAGTATGGCGTCCTGTTCGATTTATACTAAGACTGTCATTAGATTTTATAGGAATTTACTATGAATAATGTGAACGCTTTAGGTTATAAAAACAAAAAAATATTTTTTCTTAACAGAGTGGGTGCGCTGGACATCGATGAGAAGCTGACCCCGCTAGGCTGGCACTTGGCACGGCTGCCGGTCCACCCGGCGGCGGGCAAACTGTTACTGCTTGGGACCATGTTCGGCTGCCTCAACCGCGCCGCCAGTGTTGCTGCCGTTTGGGGCTTTAAAGACCCCTTCCAGCTCGTTATTGGTAAGTACAGTGCACAGATTAGATAATAGTAGCAAGCCAGTACAGTGCTGCAAGGATCAGTTGACGCCTGAATGACATTGACAGGAAGGGGAATTATTGGTAAACATGTGTGCAATTGTTTTGTGAAACGTCTCTTGAAATGTGTTCAAAACACAAGATGGTGGCGTTAATTCCAATTTTAGCCACATGCCGCAAAAACCTTGTAGCGCCATAAACTCAAAAGTGCGGCTTGCAAAAGGATTTTTGCTTGTAAGCGATGGTTCTAATATAACAACTTCCTGGATCCAAAATTCATCCATCTGGATCCATCGACGCGCAACCTGTTACTATGGATTCAGTACATGATTCTGAACCCCCGGCGTGAAAAATTTTTGTCGGTTATTTAACAAAAAAAAAAGGTTTCCATACACAACCAACGAAAATTTTCTATGCCAGAGGTCTAGAATTCACAGGCAACTGAAGGATCACGGGTGGGTTTTAGTCAGTAAAAGTCTGACATGCCTTCCCGCTCCGCCCAGAGCGGGAGAAGTCATTTGATGATTTCTCATCCAAAAAAAAGGGGTCTAGAATAGAATCATGTGCTGAATTCATGATTACAGTTTGCGTGTCGATGTGATGCCATCCTGTATATTATGGCAGAAACCTCTATTCCCTCTCTCTCCTCTATGGCCTATTGTTTTAGACATTCTATGTAGTCGTCACTGTAGTAAAAACTCACTTGGATCAAATTCCTGACCATATAAAAACTACTATAAAATGGTAACATTGATTAAAATCTTAAGTGCTATGATTACTTTATAGCAGAAAAAAAACTATTGTCATGATGATGAATCGCTTTAATAAGTCCATTTATTTTATTTCAGGCAAAGAAAAAGAAATAGACGAAGTGAAACGCACGCTAGCACTAGGAGAACCGAGTGATCACGTCGCCATATCGGAAGCTGTCATACAATTTGAGAACTGCCGTTCATACCACCAAAAACGTAATTTCGCCTATGATAACTTCCTAGCATTCAACACTTTGGAACTCCTGTCAAATATGAAGAAACAATTTGGTGATAATCTGAAGCAGATGGGCTTCTTGCAAAGTGGTGAAGTTACGTCTGCTTGGGAGAATCGGAACGAAGATAATATGAGCCTCTTTAAAGCCATCGTAGCGGCATCGCTGTATCCTAATATTGCTACTGTGAAGTAAGATTTCTTTCATTGCTTACTTACAAATATTGGCCATCCTTTTTTTGGAATAATTCTCGTGAATCCTTTTGACATAGCAAGTCTTATATCGTAACCGACGAAATTTGTGTGCTTTTCCTACCTATGGTCTGTTCTAAAAGTATCTCACTAAAGTGTAAACAAACCTTATTCAGGTAGCATTCTCACGCAATCAATCGCTAAAGAGAATTATCTAGTACTACATTCATCTGTAGTTATAATGTTTTAACGTTATATCTCAGCACTTTTTCCAACAATTATTGTTTGAATAACATTATTAAATGGTAATTAAAAAATCATCGACAGTTTAGTTTATCAAATTAAAACATGTCGAGTTTAAGTATTCAAATAATAAATTCAAAGCCCTCAATTTGTAAGAGGCACCACAAATTGACATCCACAGATACGTTTTCTAATCCTTTTGTGTGATATTTTTGCTAATAACAAACCCCTTTCAGATGGAAACATGTGAACCGTCGCAGCTCATTCTCACAACCGAAGCTCAAAGCGAGAACACCGGAAGATGGCTCAATAACTTTACACCCTAGCAGTGTAATGGCTTTCAAAATGAACCCGGGACGAAAGTACCCATTAGTACACACGTGCCCCACGCCTGGGGCCAACTGGTTGGTCTACTGGCTGAAGCAACGGTCTTCAGACCTCTTCCTGATTGATGTCACCCTGGTGTACACTCTGCCATTCCTGTTCTTTGGGGAATTAGTGGTTTCTGAATGTGAGTGTTATTTGCTATTAACTTTGTAACTATCTATGCTATCTAGACAAGGTTATTTTAAATTGGCTAGAACTCCAGGCGCGTGGCGAACGAGCGTGGTCATTCTTTTCTTTGAAAAGGGTGATAAGACCCTTTTAAAGAATTACAGACCCATTTCGCTCCTAAGCCACGTATATAAGTGGTTTTTAAGAGTCGTCACGAATCATCTAGACTCTAGAGCGAAGACTCGAAGAGTTTCAGCTACCAGAACAGGCCGGGTTTCGAGGAAGATACAGCAAAATAGACCACATCCACATAGTGCGGCAAGTTATAATACAGAAGAATCGAAGAGTATAATTGGCCCCTATGTTTTGCGTTTGTGGACTATGAGAAGGCTTGACTCAATCGAGACCTGGTCTGTTTTGGAGTCTCTACAGCGATGCCAAGTCGACTGGCGATACATCAAGTGCTGAGATGTCTTTAGAAAACCCGAAAAAGACCGTTTAAACTCAGGACCAGAGAACTGAACATATCCCCCTGCGTCCAGGGGTAAGACAAGGGGACGTAACTTCCCCGAAATTGTTCTCTAACGCATTGGAGGATGTGTTTAAGACGCTGGACTGAGAAGGATGCAGCATTAACATCAACGGCGAGTACATCTCACGCGTGAGATCTGCAGATGACATCGACATACTGGCTGAATCGCTGCATGACTTGCAGCAGATGCTGGACGGCCTAGTTGATTCTTCTGTACGCAGTTTTCTCCGGATGAACTTGGACACAACCCAGGTCATGTTCAAAGAACACGTCACTCCGGGACCAATTGCTGTCAATGGCGGTGCTCTCGTGGTTGTTCGAGAATACATTTACCTCGGGCAAACTCTTCAGTTTGCTAAGAATAAGAGAGAGAGCTTCGGTGAGTGTGCTCGAGAACTCCACGACCTCATACCGCCTGCCCCCTTCTACCATCGGACATCTAGACGCACTGCAGGTTACCATCCCTACCTAGTTGCTATTCCACCAATTCGCACTAAGCGTTTCCAAATGTCTTTTGTGATGCGCACAGCAAAGGAGTGGAACTCTCTGCCTGCGTCTGTGTTTCCGAACGTATACAACCCCGATCTCTTCAAAGTGAGAGTTAACAGGCTTCTTCTGGGTAAACTCGCTCCATCGTCGACTTTCTCTCTGTCATCTCTGACCTAGACTAGAGTCAAGAGCAAACCTATCTCAAATAAAAAAAAAATAAAAAAAGAGGCTAACAGAACAATTCAGCTGGGCTGGGCAGCATTTGGGAATCTTCGTCGAGTCTTCTAGTCGCGTATTCCGCAGAGCCTAACGACTTGTTGATGATGACATAATAACACCAATTTTAATCGATTATTCTAGACAAGCCTAAACATGTTCAAGAATAACTCACAGTTGTTTTACTGCGCGATTAATAAACAAGATTGAGTAGACTGACACAACTCACAACAAATAGGTAAATGCTTTTTTTATAGCGCAAGATACATCAAACTACTGCATCCTAATAGCGAGCGTCAAAGTAAGCTGCGACAAGGCAACTATGAATCTACTGTGGCAAATGCGATCTCTATTAGACCAAGTCTTAGCATCAAAGATCGGTGACTCAAACAAACATGGAAATCATCTCTCTCCTTTTGAAAATGAAGTTTTGGAGTGAGTATCTATTTAATTACTGTACACACAATACATGCATGAAATCTGTGAATATTTATATATATCAAGAAGGTCAGTGATGACGTAAGTAACCTTGGTAGCTGTAGGCCGTGACCTTAGTTGCGAGGCCGGCTGTGTGCGAGGTCTTGATCAAGGTTATAACAAGGCTAGCAGTGTGTCACAGTACCCCATCTAATTATTAATTTTATTAAAATTCCAAAAAAAATAAATGCTGTACTACGATATGACAACACTAACACAAAATCTACGAATTTTAATTAAAAATTTTTCGGACTAGCAACTCTCATAAATACAATTACTTTGAAATCAACTCGCTTATCTTATCAAAGCATTAAGAACGCCAGTTAAATTAGCACAATATTTTAAAACTATTACACGGTAGATGCTGTCGTTAATGATCCGAAAGAAACTAGTTAATTACCTACTTACGCGTAATTTACTTGTTTCAGTGCTGTCAAGGAGTTGATAACTGCAGAAGATGAGCGCGCTGAATTCATCGGCGACGATGATTCCGAATCAGATAATTCCGAATTTGAATCGCGTAGACATTGGCGACGCTAAATAAATTTTATTGTCGTTAGTTTTTATTTTCCTTTTTATTTTTTTCTTTACTTTTTTTGTCTGTTAACCCTATATTTACAGCTCAATAGAAGTATGTGTTCTGTGGCTCAATATGTCAAATTGATACCATTTTTTTTTGTTTTATTATCATTTTATTTGGATACTTATAGATTATAGAATCCGTTACTAGATTTTATTTTACCCATCTTTTAGTTTCTTCCTCTGTTAACCCTATAATGACAGCCAATATGATAACAACTTGTTTTGTTGTTAAAAGTATAACATTTTTTTTGGTTATAAACCTAATTGTTTGGTAGTTTATTACTAGATTGTACTAAAAAAGTAAAAAGTCTGAGATTTAATCTTGTATTTAATCGAAACAATCTAGTGAAGAAAAATGTTAGTGCCCCTTCAGGTAGGTTGAAATTGAGACTAAAAGTGTACAATACATATTACACTGATATTTTGGACTGATTATACCTAAAATCATCTGAGTATTTTACTTGTGTGTCTATTTAATGGATAACAATTTTATTATGTTATAGCTATTAGAACACAGACTGTGTGTAAATAATAATGTTAAAAGTAAGGGTTTTTGAAATGTGAACAGGGTTAAACGTTGAATTACTCTGATAATAGTCCTTCTAAGTACGATATTATTTATGCCACTAAGATGGTTTAAGAATCAATTGGCCTTATAAGGGCTCCCCGATACGATCAATTGCGATTGATCACTTGCCATCAATTTCTATTGTAGTATAATATTGATGACCCCTTCAATTGCACTAAGTAGATGGTTAATTTGCGTATCAATGTGTAGGTATCAATCGCGTAAAAATTGACAATTGCGTTTGATCATTTCGATGACCTTTTCGTCAGGTTAAATTTAGGACCCGATTCCAGAGGCATGCTTTCAAAAGCTTCAGCTTGCCTTAGCCGGCTGATCTAAGTGAAACTGAAAAGATGCCCGTGTGGTTTTGTCTGTCGGTCTGTCCAAAGCTTAACTCAGAGACTCTTAGTACTAGAAAGCTGTTATTTGGCACGGGTATACTATTAATCACGCCGACAAAGTGGTAAAATCAAATCTTGAAAAATCTTTTTTGTTTAGGGTATATTTACACGTAAAGTGGGGATGATTTTTTTTCTCTTCTATCCCATGGTGTGGGATGTTGGATAGGCGGTTCAAAAATATTGCCGGTGTGTGAAAAACATGTTTCGATTCAAAGATCCGTTTGCGAAATATTAAGCTGTAAAGTAATTTTTGAGTCAAGTGTTGCCTCCTGCCAGCTAAATGATTGTTTTTGGATGCCTATGTGAAAAAAATCACAGCAGTAGTATAATAACGAAGTTACAAGGAAAACTATCACAGCTAAGTAGGCATTACAAGTTAGCAAGTAGGTAATAGTCGGCCAACTTACATTTGCAGTTGGAATGTATGAAGGAACATATTTTTCAACTACGATGCTAAGTTTGTTCTTGGGATAAATTCATTCCAACTACGGAACCCTTCATTGTACGTGGTCCGATACGCACTTGGCCGGTTTTTAAATATGCTTTGCCTGGATCTGCTCTGAACTCTAAATGCCCAAAAATTCAAGTGGTAACTGCCAGCACTGCTTTCAGATACTTTAAAGAGTAGATATGGTTAAGTTCCCATTTATCATCCTTAGCTGTTTTTGGATGAAATCACACTGTAACGCACGGATCAGAATTTCACCCTTAGCCTGGAGTGTGTTCTGAGCCTATCGCATATACCCGTCTACTAACTAGATAGTTAGATAGATAAATAGAATACTCTTTATTATATACTCCATAAATAATTACAGATATAACTTAGAAATTTTACAAGGGGTGACACATTGGGCGGTCTTATCGCTAAGAGCGATCTTAACTAGCCTAATATTAAGGTGGCTTACCTAAAAACCATTCTGTGGAGCATGTAGGGGTAAAACTATAATAAATAGTTAACGTTGCTGTAATAATCTCGATAGGTACCTAAATCAACCAATCATCTTTACATTTTTCTCTCGATGTTTGGGTGTAGGTAGGTACCTAACTTAATGTCTTGTATTTTGGGTGTAGGTAAGTACCCAACTTAATGTCTTGTATTTTTGGGTGTAGGTAAGTACCTAACTTAATATCTTGTATTTTTCAGAATAAGTGTTTAAGACCACTGTCTGTGTATTGCCGGACTTTACATAGCCAATACCTAATTACAAATGAAAGTAATGGAACACGTGAAATTACTCTCAATCATGAGAAAACAAAGTTTGTATTCATGATAAAAAATTAAATTGTTAGTTTAATAAGGTATTTCTATTAAATGAACCACTTTTGTGTAGAAACTCACTGTCATTGGAAATGATGAAATACCTTACAGAAGCAATAAGTTCGAACAAGGATGACAAATCTTTGAGGGCTATAGTTTTGACTGCCAAAGGAAATGTATTTTCAGCCGGTCATAATTTAAAAGAATTGGTAAGTTCGTAAAACGAAGCCTCCCATTGATTCATTGACCATAATTTTACGTCTTGAATAATTTAAAGAAAAAAAAATCAATTGAATATTATGTAAACTGAGTAGTAAATAGGCTCGCCGGATATAGAGTGTAGGTATCAGAAAGGTGTGGTCAAAATTAAGGGTGTAAGTAGTACAGACTATCAAACTGAACAACTTTCTCCATGGGACCAACATCGTAATCGAGAAAAAGTTGTCGAGTGGGTATTGATATTGAAGCTTTGTGCGGGACAGCTGATAATTTTTTTCTCGATGACGATGTTGGTCGCAATGAAGAAAATTGTTCAGTTTGATGGACTATACGACACCCTTGTTGACTACACCTTTCTGATACACCCTGTATGAGCCCCCTGATTGTAAACATAACTGGAGAAATGTACCTAGGTGTTATTAGGTATACACCTCTGTGTACCTCTTCACGGAATACAGGCGTGATGTTATGTTATGGTTGAATAGTCTTTCTGGAAATGGGGGCTAGGTACTGTAAGATCATAAGATGTGCAAATAACTGCAAAATTAACGGATTTTTCTAATTTTTAGCAGTCTAATACTGGCGTAGATCAGCACAAACTGATATTTAGTAGAGCAAGCGAATTAATGAAGTCCATAATTCAAAGTCCCGTGCCCGTTATCGCTAAGGTAGGTATATGTATGTAAAATTAATTATGTACTATCGATACTAATAAATACACGTAGGTAACACAAGTCCTATACGTACCTATCTATCTGTTAACCCGCATTCATCCATACTGACAGACAGCTCGATGTTTCTGTCCAATGGCTCGGCACAGACCTGGCGAAGCGCGGTTTTTACTGCCATACAAATATCGACCTTGCACTGTTGAAATAAACTTCCGCTAGTCCGAGAGCACATGAAATGCGACTGAGGAGTGCGTTTGAAGTTATAGTGTTATTTATTTTCGACTTCATTATTTTTGATATTTTGCTTGGCAGTGAAACCCGCGCTTTGCTTCGTGAGTCAGAGGCGATCCTTTAGGTATTGGTTTTAAGGATGATAGAGCGAGATAGCTCTATTTGCCAGCTTATCTAATCCACCTAAGTACCATAGCTTAATAATATACCACTTTTATATTGTGTATCCCGCTACCCCGGTTTTCTACCGCACCTGTTTATCCCCGTTCCAGTTCTGATAATCTTAACTTGCTAGTTTCAAATTAATAGTCAGTTTGCTCTACTAAACTGTATCTTTTGGTGACCATCTTCCATTTATCTCAAATCTATCTACAGTTACAAAGAGTGTGAGTATTGGCATTCTATTTAGATTAGGAACCAGCATGGCTAATTGGTGCATTTTCCTCAATTGGCCAGTTGGCTTGTCTTATAGTTATTATTTTTATACATTTTGTAGGTAAATGGCTTCGCAATGGCAGCAGGGTGCCAGCTGGTCGCTACTTGTGATATGATAGTATGCTCAGACACCAGTAAATTTTCAACACCTGGGTAAATAATTTTATGAAGACTTACGACGATAACCTTTATATTATATTGAAAAAAAAAATTTTTTTTCTAAATAACTGAACAATTTCAGAGCTAACTTTGGCATATTTTGTTCAACTCCTGGAATAGCTGTTGGAAGATGTGTTCCGAAATCCAGAGCTACGTATATGCTGTTTACAGGTTTGTTATTGACCCACTATTTACTACAATAGTCATTGAAGTGGCGAGTCTTATCACGTTATCAGTTTAATTTCACGCCATTATCTAGGAATTGCTAATATTGTGTGCATAATAACAACAACCTATATAGGTACTAAAAGCCGCCACGTCATAGCTATATGAAAATGAATTTCTGTAGGCACATATTTTTATGATTCACACGAAACACTATAAAGTATTTCATCTCATTAGCCCAGCATCCTAATTGCGTAACACTATCAATCAGAATCTGAATCATTTTGAAGCAAATTGCTAATCCGTTGCTTCTTAAGTTCGATAAAATTTGTCTGCTCAATAACGTAAATAGCGCAATGAATGTTGTTGAACTGTCAAAATGAAACCGATTCCTACTGTAAGTTACACAATTGCCCCGCAGGTCTCACGCTCGAGCTAAGTTTTAGTGCTACATTATTTTGACGAGAGCAGTGGTGGCCCAGTTGGTAACAACGGCTCCGACTTACCGAGTTGTAGGACGTGGGTTCGAACCCAGGCAGGCGCTTTACTGTGTGTAAATAATTTCATCACTACTGTGAAGACTAAGAACAAAACCGTGAAGGAAAACATCGTGTGGAAACCGGCATATCCTAGAACCAAAAATTCGAAGACATGTGACATCTACAAACACGCACTGGGCCCGCGTGGTAGATTACGGCCCACTCCCTCTCACAGAGAGGAAGCCTGTGTCCCAGCAGTGGGAACATTATAGGCTGAAGCATCTAGACGATAGGTGTCAAAAAAGAAAAATTATAGTTATACATACAGGCAGGCGTGTTCTAAAGAATGCTAAATAAATTAAAAGCTATGAGACTGCCCCGGGCGCAGTTTTATATTCCGGATGCAGTGACAGAGGTTGGGTTTGAATACTAGATGACGAAAGGAATTGATGTTTCCTTATTATTAAATTTTTGCGCGGCAATCACTGTTTCAGGTGAACCTATAACTGCTCAAGAGGCTTACGAAAGTGGGCTCGTGACAAAAGTAGTTCCAGCGAGTGAACTAGACAATGAAGTTAATAAAATCTTAGAGAAAATCAAACACAAGAGCCGAAGCGTTATTGCGCTAGGTAAAGAGTTCTACTACAAACAAATTGATCTAAGCTTGATGGAAGCTTACAAGTTAGGAGAAGATGTCATGGTCAAGAACATCAACTCAAATGATGGACAAGAAGGCATCAAGAGTTTTGTTGAAAAACGAAAAGCAGTTTGGAGTCATGAGTAGCTGTTATCGCGAATGTTCGAGAACAACTTTAATTACTTACACATAATATGTATTTTTATCTTTAACAATGTTACCTACTGATAAAGACTAAGTTTCATACTAAATGATGTTTTTTAGTAATTTATAAGTTTCTGGTAAGGTAAATAAGTAAGTAATACACTCATGATAATTATTACTAGGTGTGGCTAATTTTTATGTAAAAATAAAAACAATTAATTTTTATTTACACCTAACCTTTATTTGCCACTATCATAATATACTTTAACAAAACCGCGAAGCATAAATTATACCGTTAAAGCGTACAACATGACATGACACAGGACATTAAAATATTTTTGGCCGATTCATCTTATATTATTTACATATTGTAATATTTTACCATTATAAATCAAGATGGATCACATAAAAATGTTGTTAGTTTTTATAATTCAGTGCACACATATTTTACAATTACAAAACGTGTAAATAATAAACTTATTCACTAAATGAAATTTTTAAAAGTTAATGATAAATACATCTAAAGTTAATATAAAGTATAATAATTTACATTACATGCTCTGCTGTATCCTCCAAAGTAAAATGTTATATTATTGTCAGCAACACTGCATAGTTGTTGTGTATGATAAATTAATACTTCACAAGGGAATTAGTAATTTCAGATATCTATTTTAACAGAACAAAACGGTTTTTAAAGATAACTCTTTTAAATTTAAGTTAAGACAAGGAAGTATGATTATTGCAGACATTACAAATACAAGAATTATTGCATCATACATTTAAACTCCAAAATTATGAGAATAATATGATCAACATGTTCTCACTAATACTTTCATATTACCAAACAAAAGAATGATGTGAAATCTACTCTATAGACAATAATTATAGGAAACTGATCAAACTATACTTTGCATGATTATATAGACCATTATATTATATAACTATATATGGGGCCATTTTCACAATATCATTTATATGGCTAGCTAAACTATAAATAACTGCTTCGGCAAAACATTGTGAAAAGAGCCTTCAGCCTAGTAGTATTAAAAAGACATTACTTGTATAATTACATAGAAATTTTCATAGTCTTTTAGGTTTTTGTAGATTGAACAACAATCACAAGCTGAAAGTTGTCAGTCATTACGGGAATGTTTGTAGTTTGTTCCCAGTGACTGTTAGCCAAATTGATTCTCACTTCTTCGCTAGTTCATTGGAGAGCCAGTCTAGACCCTCGTACAGTCCCTGGCCTTGCGTTGCACATGTTGCCTGGATGTACCACTGCCAAAGAAACATTATAGTTAATTTAGAACATCAGGTAACCAAATTTTACTGTAGCTCAGGTATTGTAAAGAAGAATATTCAATACTCTTTTATATATTATGACACCCACAGCTAGATGGACTGACTACTTAAGGAAGTCTAATGGAGATGACTAGATGATTTATTCCCATTGTCCTTGTTAATCATGTCCCTGTCACAGTATTTTTAGTAATTTTATTAAATTATCGCTGTCCCCGGTAAAAGGGGACCTGGCCTACTTATAATGTTTTTACTTGTTATTAATTTAATAAAATGACTAAAAAAAAATGTGACAGGGACATGGTAAATGGGGACAATGGGAATATACAGACTAGATAAAAATGAATAAGTTTTACAGTGACTTGACTTTGGAACTTGCTGGTAAGTAGATAAAGACAAAGTTTGTAAATATAAATAATGTCTACTTACACGGCGATTCCTCAAGTTATTTAGGTTGAGGGCATTTGTAAGTTCAGCTGCAGTCATAGCATTGGGCATATCTTGTTTGTTGGCGAACACAAGAATCACAGCATCCCTCAATTCATCTTCTTTTAGCTGAAATCAATAGGTAAGTTGTAATACAAGAAATAACTCACAAGTGTTTTAGTTGGATAGTATCAAGCCTATTATCATACTTTTTATAAAGGGTGATGTTCTGCTAATTATAATAAAAATCCAGTCTAAAATAATGTTAAATGAGTGTGTGAAGGAATATTAGAAAAGAAAAAACTGGCACTATGACAGATATCAGACCTGAAACAGGATAAACTTGTTTTTTAAACATGAACTGGTAAGGAGCGATAAGAACAATGGCCTATGCTTACCATATTAGCCAGCTCATTTTCGGCTTCTGCTATTCTCTTTGTGTCGCTCGAGTCCACGACGAAGATCAACCCCTGCGTGTTCTGGTAGTAGTGGCGCCACAGTGGTCTGATCTTGTCCTGGCCGCCGACGTCCCATACAGTAAAACTGATGTTTTTGTACTCTACGGTCTCCACGTTAAAACCGATCGTCGGTATTGTGGTCACTATCTCACCCAACTTAAGCTTATAAAGTATAGTAGTTTTCCCAGCGGCATCCAGCCCAACTGCAACAATGAGGTTTATAATAAAGTATCAAGAAACCATCATCACGCGAAAACAATGACGATGGCGTAAAAATGTAGAAATTCTACGCAATCTTCGACCGATGAGCTGTCATGTCACTTACCCATAAGGATACGCATTTGTTTCTTGCCGAAAAGCTTGGTAAAAACACTTGAAATTGTTAAACCCATCTTGGATTTTTGTGTAAGATAACAGTATCAATTGAATATAAAACTAAATTCCTAAATTTGAAATGAAAAACGCAAATTCTAGGGAAATAAAAACTGATGACCATACGCACGTCAACGTTTCCAATTTTTTTTTCTACCAAATAGTGACGTTACCGCTTCTTATTTTTTGCGTTTAGTTTCACCTACAATGCTGCCGATATTACACATTCAACTTCAGTAAATATAAAAAATAAGAGGCTAAATGTATGATATTTTGTGCTGATTCATATGATTACATTTTAATTTCGATCCATGAATATTGTTGAACTTGGAATGCGTCGGCACGTGTGACGGTGTGGCCACATTTCTGTAAAGGGACTTGCCGCGACCGCCCGGTCTCTTACCGAGCATGCGCTCTAAATGTGCAGTCGGACACGCTTTATTAGTCCAATGCAATGCAATGGGTCCAAGGCACTAGTCCAAGAAGCATAGCATGTTCTTAGTGAGCGTACACAGAGAAGAGTGTGTGAATGTGAATAGTGAATACTAGTATTATAGTCTGTGATTAGGACTTAGACCGGGCGTAAGCGTCCGGAATGATCAGCAAGTGAATGATGCAGAAATTCAGGAACTGAAAGAAGAATTGAAACAGAATTGCATACTGTTTTTTATACATGTCACACACCGAGCCGGTTTTTATCAGTACTGCATGATTCAAATCAATCTGACAGGCTAAATTGATTGCGAAGGTGGTTCTGAATTTCAGGATCATTCTCTTGCTGAGCATTCCGGATGTTTACGCCTGGCCTTAGCTTTGGATTTGGACAGAACTTTTGATACAAGGCTTTATTACTATGTAAATAGAAGTAAAAAATCTCTATGGTATATTCTGACATACTTGAATTTGACATTCAGTCAGTGTTTGACATTGAAATTTTGACATCCAATAGGAATCCAAATAGAGTTTTGCTGTCATGCGTCGTCATAGAAACGATTTATTTTAGAAACTTTTCATTTTTTTTGGTCGGTATCGACATGGAGATTTACGAGGGTGAGTTTTTTATAATATTATTTCATTTAAACCCGATTTTATCAATAACCCTGAGAGTATAATATTAGCGCCATAATTTAAAATGATGTAAAAACAAAAACAGGTTCTCAGCGAAGGACCTTTTTGTGAAGCCAGTTATTAGGATCACTTGACGCTGCCTACATTCCAAAACGAAGTCCTTTTCTATGTTAATTTATGAAATGATCAATCCTTCAATCAATCCTTTATAATATAACCTTACGGTTTAAATTTAAATAGAAAGGCAACAAAGATTTAATTAACAAAATCGGGAAGGTGCACCTAGTTTTACAGACCACATCGTTTTATCGGTATAAATTATTCATGAATATTTGGCCATAATAATGGGTACAGACCCTTAGCTCCTAGTTATATTAGGTGCGGTTAATTAGGACTCATTCCTAAATTAAGACTACGAATAGTGGCGTCAGGTTCATCACTGGTTGTTCACTGGTAACAGAGCTTCGTGTTTTCATGCTTTATCCAGCCTCTTGATTCTGAACTTTAATTTAAATATATTTCATTATTTTCATCGTTTCTGAGGATAGGCTAACATCAATTCAACGAAGAGACTTAGGTAAATAAACTATTTAGATAAATAAAGCAAAGTCAAGAGCATAAACCTCGGGGGGCAAGTTTTGCAGCACTCAATCAGTTAGCAAATCATGTTCACCTTGCAACTACGAGAAGTTCACTGCTGTGTAATGACGATTTGCGGCATTCACGTATTTCGAAATAGACGAATGATCAATCAGTAAAAAAAATGAGAGAAGAATTATATTACATGCTGAAGAACAGTTCTTCATGCTGGGTTAGACTTGCACTGCTGCAACTAGCTTTCGTGTTATATTAAGCAATAGGTACAACTTTATTTTTAAAATAGGTAGTAGAGTCGGAAAACATACGACTCGCGGAATGCGACGAAAGTGTAGAGAATTCTGTTCAGTCTGACTGAAAGCGGTAATAGGCACTTGCTAAGCACAGATTATGTAGGTATTCTCTGGCATAGAGTTATCTGGCGACAAAGAAACTCTGCTGCCACTTCTTTGTGGAAGTTTCCACATTCTTGATTCACCATCTTTGTTTACATCATCGATCCTATCCCAGTTCTACCGACATCTATTCAATCAACGCAATAGTAATTTGTTCAGCAATCAACAAGATTCCCTCGTTTGAATTGGATCCAATTACGTAAACTTTTAGCATAGCCTATGTAACAACAAATAACACCTAACATGATGCCAAATCGTGTAATATAACACTTGTTCTAAACGCCGTGGAATAAACCTACATTGTTCTCTTTCAGTGTAAGGTAAACAACACAAATATGGCTAGTCAGTGTTTTATCGCTGTTGGTTTCTATGGGCAGTAAATATGCAATGGTGTGCGCAATAGGCCACATTACGTCATTCATGTGTACAATACCGATCGAGCTTAGACATCTCTAATTAAAATTTTACAACCACTTGTTTTGCCGTTTGTCTGCGAGGTTTTTAACGTCTCGTAATTAATAACCAAGATAATTATGAACCTGTTAAAATCGAAGGCTACAGTTTCCGATTGTCATCTCATTACGAACAGCTTTACATGTGTTTGTCTTGCGGTCAGTGATTGGTCTACTTCGAAAAGTGTAAGATTTCAGTCTCATTAATTTTACCTACGACTTCGGAGAGAAACATAATCATTTATACTTTTTGCATCTCAAATGTCAAACGGAATAGGTTCCAATTTCCGATATATTAAATTACATGACTGTGCTACTAATGATGTTACAAGCTTACAAGCCTGTTGTAATGGCTACTTATCCTTTTTGATACCTAATCATCAAATTAACTTATCATGGTTCACTGCTGGACATGGGCTTCTCTCAAATTAAGTTAGCCTACAACTGTCGGTCTTCACTTTCCACGTCAAAATGCACGTCCAATTAGGTATCTATAATATTCTCTCGTCTGCAAAGCGCAACTATTTTGGTCTTTGCGTAACTAGTTGTGTTGTGTGCTGTGACACTAGTGTCACAGCATATTAATAATTCCCCTTAGAACATTATTTATTATACAACAAAGGATTTAAGGTTGTATTAAGTCAGCAATGAAATATGTGTAGGTCTTAATGGTGGCCCCCCGTAATTGCTGATCGCGTGTGCGACTTAATAAGAATAATGTTTAATAATAGAACAGGGTTACCTACGTTCTTATATTTAAGTAGGTATCGCATATTGAAAACCCTCGATTCTAACAGAAATGAAATCTGTAATAATTATTTTGAGGAATAAAGTCCTGATATTTATATCATTAACAGAACCCTGAAATATGTTAAAGTTTGGTATCAATTGACATTAGATTGAGAATCACAGAGAATCATTCGCTTATTCAAGGTAGTAAAATCCCACGAGGAAATGAGGCAAGTTGCATTTTCCAGGTAGGTGCAATTTGAGGATAAGTAAGTAAAATCAAATCTCAATTTTTCCTAGAACATGATCCTAAGCAGATATCCCGCGTTCATCATATCGTAAAACATATTCGATTACTTACTTAGATACTTATTTGCTTTTTGTTTGGCTGTGAATACTCAATTCAATTATTAAATCACTCCAAAAGTTGTAGTCCGAGTGGAATTCATTCGCGTCCGAATATTAAAATTACATCTCCATAGACACTATCATTATCATTGGAATTCCTATATTATTATTGCCCGAACTTTGCACCTTTCAGAGGCATCGTCCTTTGCAAAACCAGTCTTTTAGTATTATCTATTTAATACCATTCCATAAAGCTTGAAATTCTCATGTGAAATAAATTCTGTTTTATATAGTTCGACACCATTATTCAATT
Organism: Fissipunctia ypsillon; assembly: GCA_947568875.1. Lineage (NCBI taxonomy): Eukaryota > Metazoa > Arthropoda > Insecta > Lepidoptera > Noctuidae > Fissipunctia > Fissipunctia ypsillon. The sequence goes on along the minus strand of OX387660.1, from coordinate 13,651,529 downwards.
CCTAATAATTTCACGGATTATCTAACGTACTGATGGACACTCATTAGTTCTATTAATCTTACAATTTTCAATAAGTACCTATCATTTTTGTGAAATTTCAACATCTTCGTGCAAAATGGTCAAAGTTGCTGAAATAATGACACACAGGCTCTATCATTCATTTGAGGTACCGCCGACCATAATGGGCATAATTTGTGTTAAATGGTGCATCAGCCTAGTTTGTCTTCCATTTAACACAATTAACGAGGTTTGTCTTCTCTCGTTTTCTTTTTTAAACATTAAGTGTAAATATGTAGGTAGGTATCAGTTTTTTTGGCTCGGTGATTGCGTATTTACACAATATCTACTTGGCCAGCAAAATAGTCGCTTCGATGTTGAATTTTAAAAGGTTATTAAAATATTGATTGTTATTTCAATTTATTCTATCCATTTCATTTTCTTTACTAGTTTCGTAAATTAATAAATCTACTTCTGAGAACTATAGAGAAAACAATTCAACAGTAAAATTATATCATTTTGATCTATTGAATCTTCATCATGCTGGCAAACGGTACTACAAGTTACATTAAATTTTTCGATCAACACATTTTATCGCCGATCAATAAAACATTTGCCGCGTTTATTTTTCATAATCTCACAAATATCATCTAGTTTTGTCTTTGTTACAGTCGAAGCAACTTTCAATTTACTTTCATATTTCAAGCTTCACACTACTACATCCAACAACGATTTCCTACTTCTGTCAAATTACAGACTATGTAGATCTCTATCAAAGTGTTTAGTTCTGGCCAGGCATGGTAGTAAGGTTGCGTAAATATTAAATGCGTATTCAAACCAGATTTAAGCGAGTCATGTTTTTGTTCAAAAATGTAATCAACAATACCTCAAGGAAAGAAGTTCACTAAGTGAAAGCGTTGCAATCAGGTTAATCTCCGAATACACACGGTCTGGTTCTTTGTATGAGATCATATTGTCGCAAATAGCGCATAATAGCCTAATCGGATGCAAAGCAACAAATATTTGTGTAAGTACGTAGGCTCCATGGTGCTCGCCCACTCAAAGGCGGAGTCGATCCGGCTTTTTGTATTGTGTTGTGGTCATCGTTCTTTAATGTATCGACGCCATTGAAGTTCGTGATATTCTTTTTTAGTGGCCATAAAAATACTTCATTCATATTATAACATAACAAAGAAAATGCGTTTAAAGACGATTTTGTCTGTTGACATGAAACGCGTGTGTTTCACATGTGTGTTTGCTAAAGATTAACTCTCCGCTATTAATATTTATTGTTATGATTCGTGAGCTAATTTAACCATCTGTGTGCAGATGAGAATCAATCATTTGCGTTTAAACTACAGCTTGATTGAGTCCATACTCCGATGCAAGTGCTGGCAATTGAAAAAGTCTCGCATCATTCCGCTAATAAACAGTACAATGACATCGCAGTAGCTCTTATCAAGTATTGTTTAATTAATAGTGTTTCCTTTCTCGGTATTAGCTGGATAAATAAATCTAGGTATTCTTTTAAAACTCTTCCTTTCTTAAGGCTCCAGCAAACAGGCGCGACACGCGACGCGACACATACGCAGGGGTCGTCGCGCCCAGCTAGGGTTGTGTCCAGCTAAGGTTGCGGGATGTTCGAAAGAGTTACCGTGGCCCCGGCACAGGCAAATGAAGGAACACAGCGGGGCAATTGCGTAACACATTATCAATCGGAATCGGTTTCATTTTGACAGTTCAACAACATTCATTGCGTTATTTACGTGTTGAGCAGACATATTTTTTGAACTTATCAAGCAATGGATTAGCAATTTGCTTCAAAATTATTCAAATTCCGATTGATAGTGTGTTACGCAATTAGGGTGCGGGTGGGTTTTAGTCAGTAAAAGTCTGACACGTCACACGCCCTCTCGCTACGCCCAGAGCGGGAGAAGTCATTTCCCATCCAAAAACCTTATGTCGCAGTGCCTTTGTGTCGCGTTGCGTGTCGCGCCTTTTTGCAGGAGCCTTTAGTATTAGCTGAATAAATAAAACTCAAATCTCTTCGTATATTTTAGCCATGTAGTAAGTATTCAAAAGTGAAAAGCTTGAGACGATTTGAAAAAAGTTCTAATAGGATAGTCCAGCTTTAATCCCTATTACTTATTTCATGATGTTCTGCGCTGCTTTAACCCCTATTTGAACAGGCAGGCAGGTACCTTCTTATGTAATTTTGCTTTAATAAGATTGAGATAAGTGCTTGCGCTCTACTTACGCAAATAAAAGCATGCCGATGCCGATCAATAGGAAATTAGCATCATCAATCATGCATTCCCTTCTTTTGACCGACATTCCCTTCCGTGAGCCGTCCCTATTCTCATTCTTTATGACGAGTTATTTTTATAAGTACTCTAAGGAATCAAGGTTGCACATTTCTCTAATGTTGCAGTAAAACTTGACAGTAGGTACTACTATCTTCATATTCTACATGATGGAAAGGAATAATTTCACGACGAAAGTTTGATTTATGCAATCCAGACAGGCAGACAATTAATGAATTCGTTTTTGATACTTGTTCGGTAATCATATCATATCAGAATTTAATCTGATATATTTATTGGATAATGAATATTGGCCCCAATTGATGAAAGTATTATTGGGATGCTCCTCTACATTGGTGAACAAGATTTTTGCAACGTACCTATACGTAGCCATGGAAATCAATGATGACAGACCCAGATTGGGTCTGTCTGGCACAGGCTGGCATTACTTTGTAGTTAGGAGCTGTAGTGTTGTAGCGTAGGATTTTGTGTTTCGTCATCATCATTCAGCTGAATGTTGTCTTCTGCTAGCACCAAGCATCGCCACATCGACTGATCCTGTCCATATTATGTTTACAATCCGTCAATATAAAAATATGCTATTATTTCTGATTTGGCTCAATTTTCTCTTAGTGACTACTTGCACGTATTCATATATACATAATAACATCCTGTATTATTGCCTAAAGAAACACATTAAGGACTCCAAATTACATAAAAAAGTGTGTGGGATTTTACGATTGAGACGTCAAAGTCAACATCATCATCATCTTCCTGCCCTTGTCCCATGTTACTTGGGGTCGGCGCAACACGTTTTCTCTTTCCATTTTCCCCTGTCAAAAGTCACGCTATCATTCACTCCCTTCTCTTGCATATCATTCCTCACACAATCCATCCATCTTTTCTTTGGCCTTCCTCTCCCTCTCCATCCATCAACATTTATATTCATCACTCTTTTAGTCACATGCGTTTCTTCCCTCCTCTTCACATGTCCATACCAAGCCAAACGATTTCCTTTCAACTTTTCTGTCACTGGCGCCACTTTCAAACTTCCCCTTATATACTCATTTTTTACTTTATCTAATTTCGTCACTCCACACATCCATCTCAACATTCTCATCTCCGCTGCATGCAAAGATGAGAATGTTGAGATGGATGTGTGGAGTGACGAAATTAGAAACGAAAATGACGAACGAGAGTGACGAAATTAGAAAATTAGAAACGTCAAAGTCAACACTTTGTATTTATTTGTTAACATTATCCGTAGACTGGCTATTGCCACCAACAGTTAATATCTTCATTCATGTCATTCATGTAACATTTCGAAGTTAAATGCATTCGACGCTTACTCGCTGCCATGTTTTGATCTCTAATCGAATATTTATTGCAATGGATACAATGCAGCTTGTCACTTCGCAAATAGAAGTCACGTCTAAGCCATTATCGGCATGGCTGCGAGTCATCTGCACACGAAAGCATGATAAACGTTAACTGTTTCTTCTATTTGTCTTTGTCAGTCAATTTGTCCATTTGAGAACATTTCGTTGTTTCTATAACTTTTCTAAAGTAAAAAAAAAGAAGAAAGTAGTGTTAGCTAGTGAAATAAATATTGCTTGTCATTTTATATAGGTATGTACCTACTTAAAAAAAGTAAGTAAATTTAAAAAAATCAAAAAACCTGACTGCGTAAAAATGAACTTTAAAAAAGATGGAAACAAGATGACCTATTTTGTCTCCATTTCTCCAAACAATCTCATACAGTCGCGAGTCGGAGACATCTTCTTAAATCTATACATACATACAATATAAATAAATAAATAAAATTTGAGTGTCCGTTTGTAACACAAAATAACAGCTTTTTACTAAATGCATATGAAAGTATATACGGTACATAGAAGAAAAAAACATTTTTTAAATTTTTTGTCTGTCTGTCTGTTTGTTCCTTCCGGCTAATCTCTGAAACGGCTGGACCGATTATGACGCGACTTTCACGTGCAGATAGCTGATGTTATAAGGAGTAACTTAGGCTAACTACACTACCTACGCGACGGCGACGGTTGGTGACCTCAAAAAAATATTCATTAAATGGATTTTTTTTTGTATTACCGTGCTTAAATATCGATACCCGTCACGTCTGCGGAGTTTCGCTAGCTAATTCAATTTGACCCTGTATAATTTGAATTGTTTATAATTTGAATACCTATATTTTTGTAATCAGCTTTTATAAATCTTCATTTTGATACTCCACTCGATAGGTTTGGGGGAAATGTTTTAATTTGATTTTTTATAATTTTAATATACCCACTACACTCGCGCAATAAAGACGAATCTCACGACATATCATTCATCCAAATCAGTTCCTCCGTTTAGTAGTTACGAGGGAACATAGGGACGGACATACCTACATACATACAGATCAAACACATAACCCTCCTTTTTTGGCTTCGCCGCAATCGGGTAAAAAAACAGCAGTGTCGCCCACACACGTTCCAAATGGTTTTGGACACCTGTTGCAGTGACTACATTTGAGTAAATTAATTCTGTTACCACATCATTCACGGTAACTTTGTCATGTCCTTCAAAATATTATTATGTTCCAAATGCTCCAACTTATTTCGTTTTATTGGCTTACACACTTAATTTATTTAATTCAATTTATATCTAAACCTCTCCTATCCTTCATTGATGGCACGTCGTGTCCAGATTGTCCTATAAAGAATTAACATATTAGATGCAGGCAGGCATCAACCTTGGGATATGTAAATAATTGTGAGTCGTTAGCTTATGTTAGGTGTATATTGTTATAGCACATTTAAAAATCCTATACACTGTGTAAACTGGCGTCTCATTTTAAAACACTGCGTATCAATAGAGACAACATTTTATGCGCATGACAAGTTATGCAATCACTTTTAGTTGTAACAAGATGCCAAGATAAAACGTGTCGCCTATTTTCCTTGTCATATTATGCAGTATTGGAGCTACAGCATTACTAGCATGAATAAACTTAGCAATTTCTAAGAATGGAGTCATCTAAAATAAGGTTGCTATATTTAATCCCGTTGCTACTTTCGCAGTGATCCTTGTCAATCTGGCCGTCGTATTTTTAACATCACTTATATAACCTGTCAATACGAAAGTCGGGTCGGCTTCGGGTTCATTGTGAGGCGAGTCTATTGTTTTCTATTGGATTTTAAAGCTGGCTAGCGTACCTACTTTGAGTCAGTTACGTCAGTTCCTTGTTTTTAGTGTCAGATGACAATAAACTGGTTTGGTAAGCCCTGCTCGTATTACGCCGAGTTTCGTTTCGGACATGTGAATCAACTGAATGGACCGTTTAGGCATATGTTCCTCCTAGCCTTTTACACAACAACTAGGAGGATCATGTGCAAAAACGAATATGTATGATGTCATAACCTCAATCAGATCCAGGACTAGGACTTACAGTCCGGATCTTTCTAATTCACCTAATTAGTGAAGCTTGTAGCCATAAATATTGTTACAATTAAAAATAAACAAAATATTACATATGAATTTGGAATCTGTCATTTTTATATGATTGTTCATTGAGTTTTCTCATTTTGGCGCCAATACATTGTACAATATTTTGCGATATTAAAATGGAGTGGGGTGATAAAGAGAACTGAATCGCTGTGATTGCATTACACAAAGTAGGTATGGAGCCAAATGCAATTTTAAAAACTGTCTATACGCTTGGTATTAGTAAAATGTTTGTGTACCGGGCTATTAATAGGTACAATGAGACCTCCTCTGTTTGTAACAGAAACAGATCTGGCCGTCCACGTAGTGTTCGTACGAAAAAGGTGGTCAAAGCAGTAAGGGAAAGAATTCGAAGAAATCCTGTCCGAAAGCAAAAGATTTTATCTCGGGAGATGAAAATAGCACCTAGAAGCATGTCGCGTATTTTAAAAGATGACTTAGGACTTGCAGCCTATAAGAGACGTACTGGTCATTTCTTAACTGATAATTTAAAAAAGAATACGGTGGTAAAATCGAAACAACTACTGAAGCGGTACCCAAAGGGGGAGGTCACAGAAAAATTTTGTTTACGGATGACAAAATTTTTACAATTGAGCAACATTTTAACAAACAAAATGACCGTATTTATGCTCAAAGCTCTAAGGAAGCTACCCAATTAGTCGACAGAGTGCAACGTGGGCACTATCCGAATTCAGTGATGGTTTGGTGGGGTATTAGCTATGAAGGAGGGACTGAGCCATATGTGAAAAAGGCATCAAAACATCGGCACTAGTGTATCAAGATAGGTACCATTCTTGAGAAGGTAAAAAAAACCCTTAACAACACCATGTTCAATAACCAAGAATGGTCCTTCCAGCAAGACTCGGCGCCGGGTCATAAAGCTCGGTCTACGCAGTCTTGGTTGGAAGCGAACGTTTCGGACTTCATCAGAGCTGAAGACTGGCCGTCGTCTAGTCCCGATCTCAATCCGCTGGATTATGATTTATGATCAGTTTTAGAGAGTACGGCTTGCTCTAAACGCTATGATAATTTGGAGTCCCTAAAACAATCCGTACGATTGGCAGTGAAGAATTTTCCCATGGAAAGAGTGCGTGCTTCTATTGATAACTGGCCTCAACGTTTAAAGGACTGTATTGCAGCCAATGGAGACCACTACGAATAAGCTTTTTATATTTTAAATTGTTTTATATTTATGTATTAAACTAACACGCTGTAAAAGTAATAAATGTTATTTGCAATAGAATTTTTTCTTTTCTTTGTTTCAGTATTTATGGCAAGACTAGGTAGGTATAAGACAAGCTTCACTAATTAATTCATTTTCTTTATAATTGTCATTAAATCATTCCTTTACTTCTTTTATTAACCGACTTCAAAAAAGGAGAAGATTATCAATTCGCCGGAATGTTTTTTTTTGTACGTGTGTTCCCCGATTACTCGAAGACGGTGGGACCGATTTGGAAAAACCCACATCGCTATAGGTGTGCCTATAATATTTGAAGAGTTCCCTCGATTTCTCCAGGATCCCATCATCAGATCCTGACCTAATACAATGGGACCACCTGTGAAGTATACCCTTTCAAACAAAAAAAGAATTTTCCGAATCGGTCCCGCCGTCTTCGAGTAATCGGGGAACACATAAAAAAAAACAAAAAAAAAACATTCCGGCGAATTGATAACCTCCTCCTTTTTTTGAAGTCGGTTAATAAAAGAAGTAAAGGAATGATTTAATGACAATTATAAAGAAAATGAATTAATTAGTGAAGCTTGTCTTATATACATATAAGACAAGTTTCCCTAATTAGGAGGATTAAAAAGATCCGGACTGTAAGTCCTAGTCCTGGCTCTATTGAGGTTATGACATCATACATATTCGTTTAGGTTTAGGTGTGCCTATAATATTTGCAGAGTTCCCTCGATTTCTCCAGGATCCCATCATCAGATCCTGACCTGATGATTATCGGGCCATCTGGAGAGTATACCCTTTCAAACAAAAAAGAATGTTTCAAATCGGTTCAGCCGTCTTCTAGTAATCGGGGTACACATACACACTTAATAAAAAGATTTCGACGAACTGAGTGAGAGCCTCCTCCTTTTTTGAAGTCGGTTAAAAATAATTTATAGCCAGAGTGCATTTCATGACAATTCCAATAAGCCCAAACACGGCTAGGATACATTGTTTTACTACGGAGTTCCGGTGCCTACCTTCCGGCTTCATCATCAGATCAGTTCGATGGTACCATTTTCATCAGAACCATTTATTTAAAATTGCTTAGTCATAGTCGCTTAACTATTTTAATCGAGATATCTTATCGCCACCCGTGAAATACTTATCATTGAGGAGTTCCCGTGGCCATCTGTAGTCTACTCCATCAGTTCCACTTCACCAAATGATACTTTCTGAATGCAAATGCTTAACTTGCTGTCGAAAATATCAAAATCACTATGTGTTTGCCTATAATATTTGAGGAGTTCCCTCAATTCCTCATGGATCCTGTCATCAGAACTGGATTTTGATAAAAATGGGACCAATCTGGAAGTATGTCCTTTCAAATAAAAAAGAATATTCCAAATGATTGGTAAGCAATATAAGCTCGTCACAATGCATATGGTGAAGTGGAGCTGATGGTGAAGTACCAGGAGAAGTCCTTAAAAATTAACGTCCCTGAGCTGCGTCGGGAAAAGCAATATTTTGTAAAAGGTGATGAGCAGTTGTCACTAGGCTATTGTAACTTAGATAAATTACAAACCGACCCACTAAAAAATGAGAAATTAAAAAATTATTTGCAAAAAAAACAACCGACTTCCAAAAAAAACATTGCAAAATGAAAAATAACTTTAATTTCAGAAGTCAGTGGCAAAACCTAAAATACAGATCCAAAGACACCGACTTCCGAAATTAAAGTTATTTTTCACTTTGTAGTGTTTTTTTTTTGGAAGTCGGTTGTTTTTTTGCAAAAAAGTTTTTTATTTATTATATTGCTTCTACTACTCGTAACAGCATAAATGTTTTGAAGCATCGCATTTTGTGTTGGATAAGCGATACTTCCGACGTATTCTATTTAAATTCAATGTGACATGTTACCGTTATGTCCTCAAACTTGATCTGATCTCGGCTCATATTACATATCAAATTCGTTTGTTTCACTTGGTTGCAGACTGTGGTCTAATGTCTATAATCAAATCTGGAAGTGAACTTTACAATATGGTTGATTTATACGGGGAAAGGACGGCAATTTACACCTGTAAATCACGCAAACATGTGATGCGCGTTCGGGATTTACGAGATAACGAGACTGTTAATTTATGTCTTATGTTGGAACTTGAATTTTTGTTTCTTGCTTTCTAGTCATTAATTTTTTTTGCATGTATACAAATTTACCTTTTACTTTCGTCTGGTTTGTGTGGTCATCCCATCTGAGGCTTCCAAAAATGTGGATATGTGTCAGGATGCGCAACCAAGTGTGAGACAGCGGTTGGACGCGCACCATTGCATGCGATTGTTCGAGCATCATGCTCACAGAAATCGGCAATGAATTTATTATACTCTCTCCCTCCTTTTCTCTCGTCAAGCCTAGCGTGGTTGACCTATTCCGTGGTCCACCAAGCATGATAGAATAATAACCTATTATCATTCTTGTAGCTGGCTTGGCTTCGTTCATAATTACTATACTAACTAAACTATATGAACTATATGATTTAGTATACATAGTTAAAGTATTCCATTCTATTTTTCTCTAGCTATGGCAATGGTGCCAATAGTTTCAAAGATAACTTATTTTCATTACTTACTTCTGTCGTCAGTTTCAGTAAGTAATAAGTCTGATAGCGATTTTGTCCATGATCACCCTTTTACTATAGGTACTCGGTACTTTCAATCCTTGTACCGAATTTGGAACTACTTCTATACAGGGTGGCAGGGACATTGACGCACTACCTGTTACCATGGATTCAGTACATGATTCTGGACCCCTCTACGTCGAAATTTTTCGCCGGTTATTTAAAAAAAATCTACCATGGATTCAGTAGGTACATGATTCTGAACCCCTGGCGTAAATTTTTCATAGGAAACAGTAGATTTTTTTTCAATAACCGGCGAAAAATTTCAACGTAGAGGAGGGGTCCAGAATCATGTACTGAATCCATGGTAACAGGTAGTGCGTCGATGTCCCTGCCACCTTGTATTATCACATCAAAACGAAATTCATAAAAAAATGTTCGTAACCATGTCTAAAATACGATATTGCTCTTATGCAAAGAAAAATAAGGTGTAATTTAAATAACTGCCAACCTCTTGAGGGGCTCATTGTACTCATCATTATGAACAACTTTTACTATGGGACCAAACATGATATCGATCGCGAAAAAGAAATCAGCTGGTCCCTACATTTATGTTCGCATAACTCGTCAAAATTTAGGGAACATATGAATTTTTTTTTCGCGATTTCAGGTTTGGTTCCATAGTAAAAGTTGTTCATAATGATGAGTACTTTGACCCCTCAAGAGGTTGGCAGTTATTTAAATAACACCTTATATGTAGTAAACTGATTCTTCACGTTCCTGCAGTAATACAATTTCATTGTTATCCACTTGAGTATCATGTCGAATGTGGTTTGCAAATTGTTTTAAAGTGTGAACATCATTTCGTAAGTGGCACTCCTCGTCGCCGCGCGTCGGTCGGATGAAGTAAAGCTAAACAAACTCTGAAATGCTAACTGTGTCACAACTATGTATGATTCGTTTACGACTTGGCATATTTCACGGCATAAACAACCATGTTGTTTTGCGAAATGGGAGTCTGGACAAACATGGCGTGTTTAGTGAATGTTCTGCGCCAATGTCGCTAATTGCAAAAGCTTCGACACGACATGTCGAAGCGAACGAACACTACTGTGAGATATTATAATGGTCTGTGTAGTGTAGTGTCAATATCCTTCTTAGCAGTGGCGCAGCTACAATTATCATTATAAGGAAACCGGAGAATTGTTTTTTCAGTTCTCATAAACTCAAACAAAAATCTGTAGGTTTTAATCTTATGATGTATTAAACTGGTATTAAACATAATTATGTAATGTGATGTGATACATAGTTACACATACAGGTGTACCATATTATTTGGCAATAGTGTACTATTATTGATCGAAGGCAATAGTAGACACTAAGAAGAGTGGTTGTTCCGAAGGGAAGCCGATGGGAATCGGATTGTATGAATGCTGCGCTTCTGCTTCTTAGCAGTTACAAAGGGGGATCTACTTTGCAAGTGAAACTTTCTGCCTAGTTGTGTCTACTGAAATCTCAAGTTCCTTATAATTCAACTAGTTCCACGTCGAAAATAAGGAAGCAATTTTCAACAGGACTAATTTAGTTGGCGGTTCAAAGAGGATACATTATGTTTCCGTTAACGATGCCGCATCTAAAGTGGTAGTAATTATGGACCGGACTCTTGAGACGAAAGTATCCTTATAGTACCTACTTCCTTAAATCTGTCATTACTCCCCAATAGTCCCCAATGTTTAAAATAGAAGTTTTATTTGTATCTTTTACTAAATCTAGATCATCCTTATTGAAAATATTAAACAGCATTATTGCAAAGTTCCTACAAATCACACTAGGATATTCTTTCCATGAGAGCTTTAAATTCCCCAATTTTTTTGCTTCTTTTGTCCCGCTTCCCCCGCTCGATCCTGTCATATGTTTATTCCCTTCGCACCCCTTGGTGATTTATACGTAGTCCGAGCCCATTATCCAGATTTGAATCGTCGCTCTTCCCGAAAGTGCCATTCGTTAAGTTCCATTTTTAAAAACTAGTCGGCGGATACGTTGCCTCCGGTGTTGTCACCACTGCGTCGCCGGTATATCCAAATATTGTTAACTAGTTCCATACATTTCTCCGGTTGATTGAATTCCGAAGGAAATGGGATTCTGTGAGCGGAAGGGGACTCAAAGTTTGTCAATTTTTGTGTCAGTGTAGCGTATACCGGTCAAGCTCTCTATTATTCTCGTGTGTTGCGCGTACGCCGCTGCGCCTGCCTGCGTGTTTAGTTGCGTTCGTAGCACGACCAAGAATAGGCGTCACAGTGATGGTTCCTGCCTGAAAGGTTTATCTAGTTCGGTGTCTGAATCGTTACTACTCGTGAGCGGTCAGCGAGTTGTGCAATACAACACTCTGTTGTTTTTCTTCAAAGATACGCCCAATCGCTACATATTATCTTGTTCGAGAGGAATCATAATAAAACATCAGTATTTCACTAGAGCCTCAGCCGTAAACTCGTGCGCGTAATTAATATTTAATTCTTATTTCACACGTTATCACCTGACGTGGGCCTGTATATTGATAGTAAGTGATAAGCATAGTTACGAGATAACCAAAAACGGGCAATGGATGTGTTTGTTTTGGCTAAAATTTGCCGTCTGACATGAGTTTGTGCTAAATAGTGTAATTTGCTCTGCTGTAAGCTTTTATGCTTGACTGGAAAGACTCATTAAGTGAAGAGTTTCGTGTTTAAACGTAATATACGTATGAGTGATGCGTCTGCGCGGCGGTGCAAGTGTTGCGTTAGGACTATTTTCGTAGCACGGAAATAAGAGCGGCAAAAGGAGCAAAAAGTCGAGATCGTCTGAAAAACTTTAGGACGTAGTGTCGAATGTATTTCTGTCTGTTGTAAATCGATGTCTACAACACTTGTGGCTGAAATTAGTGTACCTAATACTGTAGGAAGTATTCACTCAAAATGAAGAAGAGGACCATATCAAAGCTCAAGTCGATTTTCGGCTCCAAGAAAGGTAAATTTCGATATTTCTTTTACAAAACAAAAACCTTGGCTTAATTGACATAAAAAAAACTATGATGATTATTTGCATTTTTTTGTAACAGAAAAAGGTTTCTCCCGAGTTTTCAAGTCCTGTCTAATGTAAATTTTATTCGTGCACTCACTACCTGAAAAACATGCAATAACCGTAATTATATCACATACATCAATATTCATTCAATTGTACTTTTTACCTACCGATTGTTTTTTTTGCTTTGAATTTCTAATTACGTTCTCTCCAGATCCATAATGATCATTTCGTTTGAACTGAATTTTTATTTTTATAACATTAATTGGACCTATTTAAGCAAAAATTATCCAACCCACCATTGTCGGGGTTGTGGGTTGGATCATTTTTGCTTAAATCGGTCCAATTAAAGCTATACTTTCATCATTAAATTCAATCATTAATCAGCATTTTGTTAAATCTTGGCGCTAAAAGATTAGCTCGGAATAGTGTCAGCCGACATTTCACGCAAGTCTTGTACGCAGCTGGAGCAACTGTCACATTTTTTTATTGCATTCCGTGTGACCCTGTTTGCGATGTACAGCTGCTGCTCTTTGATTTTTAACAAACAGGCCGGCTTTATTATGAAAAGTCTCGTAATATCTTGCACTGGTAGGGTGAGAGATGGGCGTTGCATTGAATAATTTTGTAACGGTCGCTGTCTGCCTCAACCTCAACTTTGCCCTTTCAAGATGGTTCACTTGGGAAGTTTAGAAGCTTTTATTAGCTGACACATTTGCTCAAATAGTGTAAAAGAGGATAACTTCATCAGCTTTAGTTATTTGTTATTTTAGTTTGGAACTACCCACAGTGAATTCATCATTTACGTCAGTTTGATCTTTGATCATTAATAAAAACACGCGTCAATTAATTTTGTTCAATCAAGTTCTAAAAACATTCTTCTTTGACTGACCACAATATTATACGTATGATAAAAACAAGTTAAATGTGCTCATCCGTTCAAAATATCATAAAAGCCTTGAACACAACCAGTGAATTAACACTTGTAGTTGTGTAGGTACCTACTATTGGTCTAGGCACAATACAATACTGATAAGCACGTGGTGTCACCCGTACTTACCTACTGTGAATACTGAAACCTACCTACTGCTTACTGTGTGTTTTAAGTTCAGTGTTTAAGATAATGTTCTCAGTGTAACTTGTTTGTGTGAATAGTATCGCGGTTTAAATTATATTCATCATGCTTTGCGGTTTTAGGATACGCCGCAAAAAAAGTAAGTCTTCTAAACTATTTATTACATCTGCAGTCAATTTGGTGTATTTACTTTGTGATTCAACGGCAGGTTACTACACAATATTGCTTTTTAATAGTTCTTCTACGTAATCATAGTAATCAAAGAGCAATTTCGTGCGCTGCCTTTTGTTATATTGATTAATTTTCGTCGACACTTCATTAATCACTTCTGACTCTCTGACATCTGCCGTGTTTAGAGTAGGATGACTTATTTAGTAAGAAATGTCCCACCTATCCATTGTTTTAGCTTGGACTACGTTAGCTTCCGTGGGAGTTTCAGTAAGCGCGTTTTCCTCGACAAATTGTTTGATATAATCTAGATACCCTATCTTTAGGATTGTCTCCATGCATGTTTCACACACATGTGAGTGTTCGCAAACAAGTTCACTTTCTTGATTATTTAGATAAGTTTTCAATGTAGCTATTAAGATGAAATCCATTGATTGTCTTTATGTTTTATAGAAACTACTGGCCAACCATGACATTGCGGAATAGAATAGAATTTCTCTTTATTCAAGTGACCAGGACTCAACAAGACTGTTAGTAAAACTTACGACTATCTTAGTAAGTACAGACATTAAAAAAAACAAAAAACGAGGAAAACGGAGACTTTGTCTTGTGGGTAAAAATAACTTGATGGTAAATAACTGGTCTTGTCATAATGATCATTGTTTTTAATATAGGTATGTGGGTTAAATGTCAGTTGCGCTACGTCGTCCTATTGTTGTTAACCTCTTGAAATGTTTATTTTTTACTCCTTGGGAAGGAAGAAGACATATTAAAATATATAAAAAAGCATATCTACTTCAATTGAATGTGTGCTGCCCAGTGTCCACACTTAAAACATACCTACCTTATGAATTTACAATCAATAAAATTCAATTGCTTCAAGTATTATGTCTTCATTAGACTATGCGGTACGATGATCAAATGAGTCGGCTCCAAGAATTCATGCACATGCTCAATAAAACGCAATTGTGAAATCTCAATTCGGAATATAATATTTGCACTGAGACGCGACGATATCACCGGCCACCGCATTCGAACAATTCCGTCAAGATATTTGAGATCACGATATTAGTTTTCCTCAGCGTCTATGATACGGAATCGGAGCAACGCAACGGTGCCACTCAGCGTGAAGATAGAACAGATTTCTATGTGTTTATTGATGCAATAACTTCAGAAATATCATTAATTATAATCATACTTTCACTGATTGCTCTTAATTTGTAACTATTCAACTTGACCAAACGGTCAAATAGGTAAGCATTCTTAATCATATTTCTTGTGATGTTCCTTACCTCGATTTCAGGTGATCTCTCTTATAAAAAGTAGGTACAGCATTTAAATGTCAATCTTATGATATGCGCTGAAAATACGAATCATATCGAGTCAATATTAAGTACTCTTTCCATTTTGGGAATTTGACCACCACTTTTGACAGTAGTATAAACTTAAAAAAATGTAGATAACTTTACGAACTCAATGTTCTACTTTAGGAGATCATCACAAACGTCATGAGCCGAACTTGTTTGACCTTTATTTACGTAAGAGGCGTGATCAAACCGAGTAAACTCACGTTATCTCGCACAGGTACCTTCGTCCAGTTGTTTGCATACGTTCATTCTCACGACTACAATATAACCTTTTATATGAAAGTGTCTGATATTCTCTAAAGCTGAGCTCGTAATATTTCTTTCATGCATGTAACGCTGCGGTCACTTTCATTCCCATGTCAAGTATGTTCGTGAGTCGACGCTGCAAATTGATGAACAATGCATGGATGGGAACCTATCAAACTGGACTGTTGTTCATTAATTTGATCAGCAGCACAAGCATTGCGAAACTAAGAGTATAATGGCAGACAGACGCTTTGATTTCTCCTGAATTTTATAGCACGACTATAAAATTGTCGAAGTCACAAACATATTTGTCGCTTTCATATTGAGATTTTCGTGTACACAATTGGATGGTCTTAACTACCATACCATCAATCATCGATTCTCTTCGCATACCACAACATTTTCCAAAGTACAAAAAGCTGTAGGTGTAAATGATCTCGTCATGACACTATAATTTTGATCGAAGCAGTAATGTTAAAAAGTCTCTTCCTCCATGTAAGTAATCTTCGACCGCAATGTTTGCTCAGATAGGAAGTAATTTCGTGCTTTATTGCATTCTTCACGCGATTTGTGGCTCATAATTAAAGTTCATAGCACAGACACGCTTTCTTCTCTAATGAAAATTATTACATTATCTAATATTTTATCTATGTCTTGTGTAATTTCATTATTCTTTTTGAACACTTATTACTTATTAATGTGTGTCCTGTAATGTGTCAAAAGCTCATCGTGTAATTTTTGCGTTACTTATATGTATATTTTATTCTCTTGAACGTTATCCGGTTTGTTGGCCCAGCTGAATATTAATGAATTCTCTCCAAAATGATCACGTGCAAACTCACGGACATCAAATATACTAATCACCATACCAGGGTTATGTCGAATAATAACATTTCCAAATCAGATAAAATGGTACGTATACGTGTGTTCCTTTACAAATTCACGTGCTACATGCCTTTAGTTCGTGTGCTTGCACTATAAAGGTAATTAGTCGTTATCCAACATCCTATTTATAGAAGGCGTACAGCAATTTGGATCTATTTCTGGAAATCTTATATCTTACGCACATTGCTTTACACTGAACTTGAAAACATTCAAGTTTTTACTAAGACGATGACCCCCATATAACCTCCGTATTCCGTGCCTTAAATTCTGTGCCAGGCACTGACGAGTACGTGTCTCACCCTAACCCTCACTCGACACGTTCGCTACCTATGTTCTACCCTCCAATAAATGAGACTTTATAGGCCGTGTTGGGGCTCTAATTGGTGTTTAATATTACAAGTGAATCTAAATTCTAAAATTTATGTCTAAGATGGTTCCCTAATAACGCAAATGGGTAACTGTCGTACGCATAAATTTCATTTATGAACTCATTAACATAGCTAGTTACACAAAAAAGTGATTGGGGTTGTTAGCAACTTAATATAAAATCCAACATATTTATGTGATCCGGTTCCTCCTGAGCCGCGATAGTGGAAGGTATTCAGGTCGGCTCGCGTCACGCTTCCAATTATTATATTTGCCGTACAAGATATTATGGTAGATTAGCGTGTCATTTTATACATAAGGTTAAGCCTATTTTAGGTAATGTAAGTACGGTGTTGTGGTGTAGATAACTGGCATTGTTCACTGACTTATCATTGTTCCTGGTTTTCTATGCAGCTATTGCCATCGTTCTAGAAACTATTTTATTTACAGCTACAAATAGTTCTGTCGCATTCTTTATCGAAGTTCATCAGTTGCTTTCCGCTCATTACTTGCACTGAATCCTTTAATGTAATATACAGTGTGAGTCTTTATAATGTGCACATATCGAAATGAGGGAATCTATGCTTAATTTTATCGACGGAAAAAATGTTAAAAAAAATCTAAATATTTATTTATATTTTTTATGGATTTTTAAAAAAAATTGTTTGCTTTTGTGACCCCAGTGTATACAAAACTGTGTAACTTTTAAACTAAACGATTTATCACGATGAAACAAACTTTATAATGTTTGGAAGTAATTAGGTGTCGTCATAAAATAAAAATTATGGAAAAAAAATAGCCACATTTAAAAATAAACATTTTTGTTTGGCAAAAATCTGATTTTTTTTCATTAATTTTTACAAAAATTGTAAAATTTCTCAATAACATGCCCCCATCACCTTCTTTTTTTATAACTTTAAGTTATTCTTCATTGTATTAGGAACCTAACGGTAAAAATTGCATGTTTTTAACTCAACCCCAACATTTTTTATCAACTGTCAAAGAAAGGCCCAACGCATAGCTACGCACATTGTTTAGCAGGTAGATAAACTTTTTTTTGTTAACTTTGTTGTGAATGCGCGCGGGTCGTTTCAAAGATGGCACTCCGAACGCGGAATCGTATTGTTCTCATAAGGGTGGTTTGTTTGGGATGATAATTAATGCAAAAGAGTTCAATTGAAACCCATTTATTATTAAATACAAAATTTAATGCATCAGGTTCTCAAAATGTCCACCTCGTTGTTGTAAACACAAAGCCGCGCGAATTAGAATTTGGTGTGTCGCTCTCCTTATCATTTCGGGATCATTGCGAATATCATTCGCACAGTTTATTATGCGGTCACGCAAATCGGCCTCACTGTTGATGGGGGTACTGTAGACGCGTTGCTTTATGGTCCCCCATAGGAAATAATCAAGGGGCGTCAAATCGGGTGAACGCGCAGGCCACCTTACAGGTCCTTGCCGGCCGATCCATTTGTCATGATAATTTTCGTTTAAAAATCTTCTTACATTTGTAGCGTAATGGGCAGGACATCCGTCCATCTGAAGAAACATCCTTTGACGCACAGCCAGTGGGACATCTTCCAATAACTGAGGCATATCATCTCTCAATAGACTTAAAAATCTTTCACCAGTCAACGTTCTCGGCAATATGACTGGTCCAATCAACATGTTATCGATAAGACCAGCCCAAACATTTATCGAAAATCTTACTTGGAAAGTAGATGACCGTTTCAGTTTCGGGTTTTCACCTGCGCGGCACCATCTGTGTAAATTTCGACAGTTAGTAATACCGTCTCTAGTGAATGTCGCTTCGTCCATCCATAGTATTTTTCTTGGAAAGTTTGGGTTTGCTCTGGTTTTTCTTTGAATCCATGTGGACATCACACACCTTGGACGCCAGTCTACGTCTTCATGTAGATGTTGCACCCTTTGATAGTGATAAGGATGCAATCCTTCTTTCTTTAAAATACGCCACACTGATTTTTGGGATATTCCGTGACGAAGAGCCAGTCGTCTAGTACTTATGGATGGATCAGCAAACAAATCACTTAATACTGCTTGTTCAGTAGCCGCATCAATAATTACTTGAGGTGGCTCGCGACGATCTCTACTTGATCCAAGTCCAGTGATCGACAACCTTCTGTGAACTTCCTGGAAGTTTCGGGCAGATGGCACTGGTTGCCTGTTAGGATACGCAGCTATGTAAGCCGCGCGCGCAGCTCTGGCACTTCCTTGTCCCACTCCATAATAAAAATGTATGTCGGCGATGTGTGCCGGGGAAAATTCACTTAAACGCGGCATCATGTAGCAGCGAACGAAAGTTATGAAAGTCCAGCGAACGAAAGTACCGAAACACATGTAGCAGCGGCGAATAATTCGGAGCGACTGCCAGTCTGACATCTGTCATAATTCAAGTTCCTTTGGCTGGCCCTACCTCCCCGACCTGCGCACATTCAAAAGAAAGTTTATCTACCTGCTAAACAATAGCTATGCGTTGGGCCTTTCTTTGACAGTTGATAAAAAATGTTGGGGTTGAGTTAAAAACATGCAATTTTTACCGTTAGGTTCCTAATACAATGAAGAATAACTTAAAGTTATAAAAAAAGAAGGTGATGGGGGCATGTTATTGAGAAATTTTACAATTTTTGTAAAAATTAATGAAAAAAAATCAGATTTTTGCCAAACAAAAATGTTTATTTTTAAATGTGGCTATTTTTTTTCCATAATTTTTATTTTATGACGACACCTAATTACTTCCAAACATTATAAAGTTTGTTTCATCGTGATAAATCGTTTAGTTTAAAAGTTACACAGTTTTGTATACACTGGGGTCACAAAAGCAAACAATTTTTTTTAAAAATCCATAAAAAATATAAATAAATATTTAGATTTTTTTTAACATTTTTTCCGTCGATAAAATTAAGCATAGATTCCCTCATTTCGATATGTGCACATTATAAAGACTCACACTGTATGTGTGGCCGATGCCGGCAGACAGCGGTCCGCTTGTTAACAGCCTCTAGTCCTCAACGGTATCAATTTGTGTTCATGGCACGCGTGAGCGATGTACCGCGTACCGCATAAATAGGATTTACGCTTTTTAATATGGGGAACAGGGAACATCTTCTCGGAAAGGTTAAAATTGGTGAAATCCTTTGATGGACTCTGAATTTTAAGAAGCGTTTTTAGATTTTTTGCGAATTAATTGACCTTGGTGTTGACTTATAAATAATTCAGGACATAGAGTCGTCTCGTCTGTGTTATGTTCGTAAAGATACAATTATATTAAAGATAATTGTATCTTTACGACAATATACAATATATTAAATATACAATTATATTAAAGATAATTGTATATTTACGACTCACACTAATATCAATCTGCATTGTTTTTGTAAGATTGCTTGGGACTGCAGTTAATTAGCATTATTTTCTGTATTGTCTACGCGTTTAATGCTCTCTTTATCAGTACTTACGTGATTACAATATTATTTACTTTCGCATGTATTCTGCGGCTTTACTTTAAATTAGGTTTTGTTCCCTCACTCAGTTTTACTAATGTTTATGGTCTCAAAACTAAAGATAGTTGAATCGGGCCGCAGTCATCCGGTTCCTCCTAAACTATCAAGATGTTCCTATTTTAAACTAGAGAACTGTTTTACCGAGACCGACTTAAGTCAATTAGTAGTCGAGTCATGCGTGCTACTTGAACGCCCTCGAACGGGATGTGCTTGCGCTGCGGGTTCAGCCACCCGACCGCGCACAATCCGCCGTCTTATTGATAGTATTTATGATTTATTGCACTTAAAATTCACCTTTTGTTTGTATTAACATGGTCAGATTAAAAGTTGTTTATTTAAAACCACTTTTCTGATGTGCTATTACTGCTAATGTAGGTACGTACATCACATTATCTATTATCTCCATACTTTATTTATAAGAGCGTCCAGCACTCCAACGAATAGTTAATACAATAAGCTGTGCTTTTAAGCCATCACGTGTTTAAAGTTAAAAGATTGCTGCAGGCTACCGTGGCTGATGTACACTACACCAGTAATCATAACCCATGTGCTGTGATTACAGGGAGTAGCACAGTAGCATCATAATTACTAATCATCACATCACCAACACTACACTATTAATGCAACCGGCTTCCCACGTGACGTGATTCAACTATTTATTTATTGCTCATATAATAAGGCATTTACTGTACTAATGCGTGGAAATGTCAACTGGCTGATAATGAGTGATGCATTCCAATTCCAACTCCTTCTACTTTAGTGTTATATCTTATATTGTATCAGCTTTGAGTATTATCAATCGGCAGATTTATGACAAGGCATTATTTTAAAGCCATTGGTCAGGTTCCTCCGGTTTCATCTATGGATTACATAAAACTTCAATACCGGTTGACGTATCAATGAAACCGGAATATTAATCGTTTACAAATATGATTACGAAAGGAAACGCCCGTTTAAACATACACGTAGTAGAATAAATTAACAGCCTGCGTGAATTTGATCATGGGTGATTCCTTGAGCCTTAGCCCGATGGGTAGAATTGTTAGATCCTCATATCTACATGTTTGCAAAGAACAATAGAATAGTCGAATGAAATCGCTTATTCCTATCCTTTATCTCTGTTGTTTGAGCTCAAGTGTCCCCCCTCTTCATTATCGCCCGCCTACACTGCTTTCAACCGTTGCGTTTGTCAAGTAATTTGCGCTTTTGTTATTCCCAACTTCTGTTCAAGCTACTAGTTCACAAAGTGTGGCCACATTTAGGGATCATTTTTATTTAGCTGGAGGTTGCGTGACCTAGGTAGTAATTTAACTAATCAATATAGAGGTTGTGGTCGCAGGCTTGCGTCATGTTTACTTGCTATTCAACCTTGCATGAGTTTGGCAATGAATGAAGGCATTTTTTGGTATTGAATTTTCAAATAACCACTCCACGAGCCACGGTTGGTCGGCTTCACAGGCTTCACTCGAGGAATATTCAGTGTAGCCTTGAAATGGTACCCACTGCTTATGTCACGAACATAGCATAAGAATGTTTTGTGAAGAATCTTTTTGTACAGCGATTCGTTATGGGTGAAGCGTGCTAGGATTTGGTTCGCGCTGGATGTGATTGAAATCTTAAAACGTCCATAATCGCAATCTACTCTGACCAAGAATATCTGGCTATTTATCCTTGTAGAATGTTAAATCTGTAGCCACAGGAAAGTTTTAATGACAAACTTATGGTTGAAATAATTTTTATTCCATTTAGCTCAACGAAGATGCTCTGTGGTGATTATGGTATAAGCAAAGGTAAAGGTGAAGTGAAATTATAGTTACCAACATACCGGATGGATACCGCGCTAGGGATAGTAGAGGTCTTTAAGTGCAACAAAGTTGTCATTTACGTGAAAGCTTTGAAAGATTACTATAATGATTTTAACAGTAGGTACCTAATATTAATTATGAACTGTTGATTTGATATGCCCTTTGCAGTAGAAAGAACCCTTTCGATATTATTATAAAACTCCTCAGATGTGGAAACAATATTTGCACTTGCAGAAGTCCTAAGCATATTATTATGTATTAAATAATTACAGCCATTTTGTCGTGCAAGTGGCACACCGAGCCGCTAGCTGACATTACGTCGTTTATTTCTGATTTCGGTGATGTCATACACCTAAAGTGGGTATCTACTGTTTTAGTCACTACAGCCTTAAAAGTGTTGTTAAAGCATTAAGGGTTCATCTTCATTATCGTTAGTACTTAATCGTCATTTAAGTACTAAGTACAAAGAACTCTTGTGCCTTTAGCTGCTTAGAGATCGCCGGAGATCATTGACCTGCCTACGCGGTATAGGTACCCGTATACATACTTATCAGTATATTTTTTATTACTTACTCCAATCTAAACCTAAGTACCTCTCCCGTCGTTATCAGATCTGAGAATGCCTTGAAGAATATTCATCTGCTTAAACATTATTGGAGGATGGAGTCCAAGTAACTAAATAACCATACATATACCACCACCACCATATATATACCTATTTTTCTTTCTTTCTTTCTTTTCTAAATGCCTGCTATAACTTGATTAGTACTATTTTAGTAAAAATGAAAGGTTTGATGTGGATTTAACCTCGCACACAGTTCACAGTAAAATCTGAGCTACACAAGACATGTAGCCACAACCCCTTTATAATAAACTTTCGGGATAATTTATCGAATGTGAGGAAAAGGCAAAAGAGGAAACGGTAACACTTTTTCTGTCCCTAAAATTACTTGTTCATTAAGAGGTCTTCAAGCTTTCTGGGTCTGAGATCAAACAAAACATCCTGCTTACTTACCCGTAATTATATGTAGATAATCCTCGCCTTTCCAGGCAAACGGCAACTTCAACAAGAGCATTCTTCGAAGAATTCACGTTCACCGTCGCCGGAGCAGGCGCGTGGGGCGGCGTCCCCGGTTCCCAATGATGATGCATTCCGGTCCATCCAGAGATCTCCGCAGCCAAATCGGGGCCCGCCGCCGCCGCCCTCGCCACCAGTTCCCACGCACCCCGTGGCCCCCGGCACTCCAGAACCTGCCACACCACTGCCTCTTCTTCCATGCGCTGTCTGCGGACGGACTTTCGTGCCAGTGTCACTAGCCAAACACGTGAAAATATGTGAAAAGATGACGGTGAAGAAAAGAAAAACTTTTGACTCTTTCAGACAAAGGCGAGAAGGTGTGTACTTATTTTTTCTTTTTAATCTGCAAAAAATATCCAAGTAAAGTCCTATACCTACGTGCCCCGTGCAGGAGATTATAAATTGACCTTGTAGTTAAGAAAATGGGACGTCTCTAGTGCAATGTAGGGGGTACAATAGATAAAACTTGAAAACCGAATATAGAATTTATGTAACAGCACGCATTGTATGTACCTACTTGTGTTCAAGTGTACAAAGGCATACGTACCTAATCGTAGATTCATGATGACATTGTAAGAAAATTCTTGTCTCATTACTGGTACTGTTGACCTGTAGGTATCATCCCTCTGCTGGGCAAAGGCCCCATGACTTGACTCATAATGACCTAAATACTACTTATCTATTTTACCGTTTTGATCTTATTTATGTACCTACTTTGGATGGAGTTAATTATGTAGTGTAGCTCATCATTTTGTTAATAACGAAGGTTGTGGGTTTACTAACTAATTTTTCTTTTGTATTCTTGCCAAGACCATAATGTTTCTTTTGTCTTGCGTTTTATTTTGAATAAGTATTGCAGATTTTGCATGTCCCCAAAATTGAGTTTTGATTTTGTTATTTGATTTAAGTAGTTATTCTTTTATAGGTATTAGTAAGTAGTTTATAATATTGTTTTGACATTAGCATGATTTATAATTAGTATGTTTATTGACGTTTCCTTTGTTGTTGTGGGTAATAAGGGCTGACCGCGGCGAACGGTGCTAATTCCGGTGAGTGGGTGAACGGTTTACATATTCCCTGCCATTTATTTAACTGACACTCCGTACGTATGTGAACGTTTTACTAACACAGACACACACGTCCTACTGCATTATAAATGCTAGAGTCGTGATACTTTGCGTAGATACGGTTTTAAACAAAACATTATGTTTTCATTTCTTAGACTGTAGGTAGATTTCCTAAGATGAGGCAAAAATTAGTCCTTACGAAAGGTATCCCAGATGTTGTCAGAGTTAAAATCTCTCGCGGCCATCATCATCATTGTGGTCGGCTTTGGGTTTCATCTCGATGGGTCTCTTGAACGCAAATAATGTCGCAGTGAGATCTCCGGTAGACATCAATACCTAATTTCTAATTTATTTTGTGAGAACCCTTCGATGTAAATCGAGACTATGCACAAAGCCGGCTTTAGGTATAGGTGGTCTTTGGATTGCCATCGTGGTGAAAGGATTAGCCAATCAGCGTGGAAACTCGCCGATTGCTCAGGGTGCGCCGGAAATATAATGGCTCAGTAGATACATCGCTCGGAGAGGCTCCTTTCATGCACCGTATATGCATTATTGCATCGTTGTTACAGTGGCAGAGTACCTTTACATGTTCATTCAAGTTTTGGCCATTTCAAATTCGTGAGTTCATATTATAGTCACGTTCTATCTTAAAAACAAACATTAGCTACATACTAAAATTACTCGTTTCTGCAATAACATGACAAGATTAACGGATGTGACATAAACATAACGGAGGTTGGCTACTTATTTCTTTAAACTGCGCCTACAATTTTGACAGAATTTTTCCGTTTGTACCTACAGTTCAAGAACCTGCATAATAATAATGCAATTATTTATTTCCTACCAAGCAAGATAAACGATTAAAATCCCATAAAGGCTCCTGCAAACAGGCACGACACAAATGCCACGCTCGTCGCGGACACAAGGTACCTTTGTGTCGCGTCGCGTATCGCGCCTGTTTGTAGGAGCCTTAACCCGTCAAAAAGTGAAGCTTAAAAATATTTATAATGTAAATGTTGATTGTGCTGCATTGACAATATGACATCCTACGGAGACTCTAACGAGGTCTGAATTAGCATATTTGTTTGTATACGCTAGCCATACGTTTAGCAACTCCGCCCTCGTAAAGTAACCGGCCGCGTCATCGTCATTATACTAAGCACCGCGCCTCATGTTTCTAATGAAGTCTTTAGAAATGCATGGGATGTCTGCCACGGCTTGTTACTGAACATCTGGTGACATTACCAAGTGTTTGTTCTACAAATTAGTGAAGTGTGTCCAATGAATTTTGTTAGTTTTAATTGTATTTGTTGAGTAATGTGCACGTTGGTTTGTGTGTGTCGGACTTCGAGTTAAACGTGTGTTGTTTCAAGTAGTAATACTGAGTGATGTTCAAATGTTTATCTAGTAGATTTATCTCTGTGACATGAGCACCGTGTGTGTAGAAAGTAACGTTGCATAATGGATGTTTTTAATTCATTGCTATATTAGACTAGAGTAACCAACTTACAAGATCTCTGGGTATGGCAAGGCTGCAGGAGCATGCTTTTAATGACTAATCAAGGTTTGAGCTTGCTATACGTCACTCTGTCTAGATCCGTGGGTTGATACATGTGCCCAATCACACCTATACGTATGCTTTTTGGTCACATTATAGGCACAGACCTGGAGCAATACTTGCCAAAGAACTTCGGTCTTCCTGAAAACAGTCCGTTCCTAGAGAAAAGTCCGCCGAACACCGCAAAACCGACGCCGAAACCGAAGCCACAGGCGGTCAGAAACTCTATAACGAAGGTAATATTTAATCTGTATTTTGTTGCAGTAGATAGGTAATTAGAAATAAAAACTGGGCTATAAATCTATTCTTAACAGTAGATGCATTACTTTTAAATGATCGCGTGCAGTGCACGGTATGACTGAGGGGAACAGTTTCTATGTTCATGTAAGTTCTAACAAGATGAAATAGGATAGCTTTGAGAAATTCAAGTTTTATTTACAAAGTAGGCTTCCACTGCGGAAAGAATAGTGTCGCTCATTTGTAAATGTCACGTGAAGAAAGTCCCATCTAAACAGAATAGAAAATAAACCCATATGTGGTAAAGTCCTTACTTATTCAATAGTCTTTTCACTTCTTAGTGCTAATGGCCGCTACGTTGGAACAGCGTCACTGTCATGTTAATATTTAACTTAGAAGTCATAATGAACGTTCTATTCAGTTACGATTTTGGTTTACAAAGCAGGAATGGAAATTAACTATTTAGAGCATTTAGTGAAAATGCATCGATACCTTACAGTAGGAGTACATACATAACAGGAAAATAAACTTGGAAGACATCTAGTTTAGAATTTTGATGGATTAAAAGAAGAGGATAAAATTATACGACGAGCTCTTTCTCTTATTTATAAACAAATTAAGGCTCCTTCAAACAGGCGCGACACGTGACGCGACGCAAAGGCACCGCGTGTCGCATCACGAGCGGTGTCTTTGTGTCGCGGGATTCGTCGCGAGTCGCACCTGTTTGAAGGAGCCTTCATTGTTGTCTCATCGCTTGATGCTAGTCGATATGAGTAGGTAGCAATGTCCATAGCCTCATAAAAGCTTGTAATTTCGTTTCCAGCCAATGGCCGAACTCCAAAGATGCCCACACTGCCATCGTGCATTCGGCGTGCGAGCATTCGAGCGTCACGTCGAGTGGTGCGCAGATAAAGCGAAGATCCTGCCCGCGGCGCCCGCGCAACCGCCGCAGCACATCGCTAACGCCAAGCAGCGGCTCAATGCGCGCACGCAGTACAAAGCGCCGCTCATACGCGGACGACGGTCAGTAGCTATCTACGTAATAAAAATCTTAAATTCACTGACAGACAACGCACAGCCTAAACCGATGGGTCTCTAGAAGCATGAAATTTTGCACAAACGTGCCTTATATGAGGTTAATACTACAATACAACAAAAAATGAAAACACTAGCAATACTAATGCATTTAGGAACTATCGAATAAATCCTCACGCTGAAATTAAAAGTGATTTTTTCTAACAAATTAAATAGTATAAAAGTGTAAACAAAATAGAACACCATTTAAATATTAGTTCACTAACTTTATTTTATTTATTTTGTGACAACAGTGGCAACAGCGCGCTGTCAATTGTGTATTGCGTATCGGTGGTGTGTCGCGTTGACGAGACGCGCGCCGACGTGGCCTTTTAGCGCCATATTTAATATTATTAATGCTCAATAAAAACAAATACGAATCACAGTTTATTAACCGAATAGTCAGTCACCCTCGAGTAATTATTAATCACAATCACTGTTCAATCAATTAGCTAGTAATGATGGGTTGTGTCCAAAATAATTTAAAATTCGTTCGTCTCGGGCTCAGATCAACAAAAAAAGGAAGATGGCGCGCTGCGAACAACAAAAGTGAAGCCACAAAACCGTGCTCCTGCAAGTAAAATACACGCTCACGCACACACATACAACTAAAACCATGCTCCTAGAACCCATGCTCTTAGAACGTGACGAGTCGTCGTCTAGTTAACATAGTTTTAAAAAATAGAATTATGCCTTTCTGTGTAGTGAAAAGTTTTAAAAACAATAGTAAATCACATAAAAGTCTCACGGAATCACTTTTCACTTGAAATAACATCGTTTTTTTTATTAAATATACTATAGGTTTTACGTCACTTTGAACAAAAAAAGCCAGTGAACGAACGCAGTGACATCAAGTGCGAGGGTTGCCATAATATGATTTTTTTCTCCCATTCGAAATGTGATTTCTTACATCGCGTTTTATTCCTATTTTCTTATTTTTATGTATCTAACATTTTAGCTTTCCTATTAATACTGAAACAAAAAGTAAATGGATAGTAAGCTATAAGAAATAGTCGAAATGATCCCGAATAGCTGCCATCGAAAACCAGCGTGGTTTGTTCCGATAATTTTGATAATAACGACCTTTATACAACTAATAATCATGGACTTCGCCGTGTGACCAAAAGTGGATATCCTAAAAATTTATGTACATACAATTTAAAAAAAAGGATGATAAATCAATACAATAATTAAACACAGGCTGTATTTTTCTGATTTGATTTAGTTTCGCAGCTTAGACTAACTAATTAAAATACTACTGTCCCAAAATTTTATTTTTATATTTTAGATGTCATTTCCATCGTCCGTGATTGCTGAAAACTCAAAAAAATTTGTTTATTTTTCCGGAATAGAAGTCCTTCTAAACAATTGAGGTACAATACCATACTAAGTAATATGTTACAATATTATATTACCCATACATTATTACTCCCCAAATTATAGGGAAAAAATTTTACAAATGGCAACCCTTCGATACACACGTAGATAAAAAGGTGGCTTCACTTTTGATGTTCACGGCGCTCCATCTTCCTTTTTTTGTTGATCTGAGGTCTCGGGTCACTGTTTCAGACTAGAGTAGCACTATCCAAATGCGGGATTAAGGGTACATTTTCCCGTATCCTCGGCGTTTCCGTCACATTCTCCATAAATTAAAATCATGTCGGTGTATTCCGAAGCTGGGTAACTAAAATGAGGCATTGTTATTAAAAAAAAAAAAACGATTACACACAATGTACTAAGCCCCCTATTACATGGGACTTAAAACATAACTGGCGAAATGTGGGTGTACTATAGGTACACCTCTGCCTAACCCTTCGGGGAAACAAGGCGTGATGTTATGTTATGTGTGTGTACTAAGCATCTAATTTCGCACAATTTACTTAACAATTTAAACTATGAATGTACCTATTACTACGTTACGTGTCTTGTCACTATAAAAATAAAGCGTCCAATTTTGCACAATACAATACATCTTACGCCGAACACGTGCACTTGCGATGCAAAGCATTGACGTTCAAGAGCAATAATCGCATGCTATATAGCACGTTCAATTATTGTCATTCAAGAATACCATGCAAGTGTTTACACGCGTGCGATTTCCATAAAATGGCATACCTACAATAAATGAATGCAAATTTTGCCATTCCGTAATTGCATGCGACTTCTGTTCACACCCAAGTCAATTATAGCAATTATTCCATGCAAGTTTTGCTTCGTCTAAACAAACGTGCTTGTGAAATTGATTCAAGTATTGCCGTATTTGCCGCTGCCAAATATTTCAAAAAGTCTACTCAAGATTTTTTTTTTTACTTGTTTCATGCCAGATTTGAATGCGATTTTATTGTACGCGCTGTTCTAAACCAGTTTTGAACGGCAACAAACTTGCCCGTATCGTGCAACAATTGTACGTGTTTTTTAGACGGTGCCAGTCAATTGTTGCTTCGTTTTATGGTATGCCACAGGCAATAAACTTGCACCGTATAAATGGGGCTTAAGGCGAAAGCGCCAGGGTATGCCGCGAAATACAAATTTTCTTACGTTTTTTGCAATTTGCAGGTCAATATTAGGTTGTATGTTGATTAAAATATGATTCGCGAAAAAAAAATCAGCTGGTCCCTACATTTTAACGAATTATGCGAGCATAAATGTAGGGACCAGCTGATTTTTTTTTTCACGATTTCAGGTTTGGTCCCAGAGTAAAAGTTGTTTGTTATCATGAGTACAATCATGTGTTTAAGTATCGGTCACTAATTACCAGTCACCCTATATAGATACTTTCGACCACGCGCTGTCTTCTAAAGCTATATTATTAACAATCATTATGTAGTCTACATCATAATAGCTGATAGAAGTCCTGCATATTCCATCAAAACCAACCGTCGCGACGATTTTGTGTGTGTAGCCGTATGATAATGTTAGGTTATTAAAATTGGGATTATTCACTGCTGATTTTAATTCCTAGTATCTAAGCTGTCGTCGAAAAATAGACTGAGAAAGAGTGTTATGAGCACTCCAAAAGCTTGCTACAAAACATAGTACACATTATAACTGAAATCTTCATTCGACAGGTCATCGCAAACGCGCGATAAGTCCTCAAACAGCCGATCAGCGTCTGTGGAATCGTCGCGCGGGGTGTCACCTCCACAACCGCGTGAATGTGGCGACTACAAGCTTGGACGCAACAGAGCCTCAGGTAAAAAAAAAAACATCTTTATTGTACATAAAATCCAAAAGACGCAAGAAAAGGAAATAAATCATCGACGATGTCAAAAAGTACAGAACCTACATTTTTTTTGTTTACCTTACAGAATCGGTATCTAGTAATGACTGTCACGACGAGACTTCCCCACACATGCCAGTGATACGAAACTCTCGGAATTCACAAAACAGTTCGTCAGGCGACGCTAATGTCAAAGCAAGGCAAGCACGACTCGCCAGGGATCTAAGCAGCTCCAGGTACGAACGTTATCTTATTCACACAAACTTTTGTAAATCAATTGTCCGAACATAACCTATAATTAACCTTATTCACAAAATTTTGAAAACAAATTTAGATTTGTAATAAATAAGGGGAAAGGAAGGATCTCCATTTTTTAACAATGTTTTTAATTATTATATATATATAGATAAACGGATTTAGTTCCTGTCTCCTTGTTTGTTACTATAGAGAACTAAAAAAAGACCTTACCCTTCCTTTCCCCTTCCATAGAAAAAAACAAGATCCTCACCCACCCTTTGCCAACCAAAGTAATACTGATCCAAATATCAAGAAAAATCAACAAAATAATACCGAACCAATTCCTACCAAGAAAAGCCAAAAAATATTTATTGAACCAAATACTAAGAAAAGCCAACAAAATAAAACTGAATCAAATGTCAAGAAAAATCAAAGTAAAATGGAGCCAAATATGAAAGCAGTTGAACTGAGCGTTATTGACCCTCATATTATCAAGAAAAACCAGCGAAGTAATACTAATTCAGGTATCAAGAAAAACCACCAAGTTAACGCGGATTCAAGTATCAAGAAAAATCAACAAGATAATACCGATACAAGTGTCAAGAAAAGCCAACATGGTAATACTTGTACAAGTATCATGAAAGGCCAACGAGATAATACTGATTCAAATGTCAAAAATATACAGCAAAATAGTACAGATCCAAATGTCAAAAACACCCAACAAACCAGTACTGAACCAAATATTAAGAGAACTGTATCGCAAACCAAACTCCACAAAATAAATGTGAGAAAGCAACAACAATTAAAGAAATTAGAAGAAATCGTCCACAAGTATAACGAAAAAAGCCAAAACACTACCGATGATTTAAAAAAATCATCAAAGAGTCCCTGTGATAAAAGTCAAATACCCATTCCAAATAAGTTAAATGGTAAAAAGATGAAGAAAGCATTAAATGACTGCGATATTGATCAGTTAATTAGCGAGGATATTAAAGATATGAATTCTTCAGAAATAAGTAGTCAAAATGTTAATAAAATACATTCAGCTAAAACATCATCTGAAGCATCTGAAACGAATAAAACAAATAAGGATAAGAAGAAGATCAAGATGGTAAAAGAAATTAGTATGAGTCTAGATAGTCTTGAAGATAGCCCCGGTTCTGCGGGTAGTAATCAACTTCGTAACTGTCAATCAATTGGCATTAATACACTCTCATGTGTTCCATGTGTTATACACGATAACCTGGACAAGAAAAAAGCCAACAGGAAAAATAACAGCAATAAAATAGACAAGAAAAGTGCTAACGAACTTGAAAATGTGATCTCCGAACCAGAAATAGAGTTACTTTATAAAAATCCAATTATAATAAATTCTGTAGAACGAATGTATGACAAAGATCCATACGTTACAAAGGATTTAATCAATTCAAATTTTGATAGCTCCATACTGACTCCTAGTACTTCTGACAACTATATTCCTGATGAAATTGAAGCTATAACAGACTTCGATAACCAGGAAATTACTGACAATAATTTTAATTCACTCACCGAAGACGTAGATAATCAAATATCAAATCAAAATATTAATGTGTCAAACAGGGACTCGATTAGTGAAAAAATAGACGAAGATATTCACAGTCTGACTGAAGAACAGTTTGAAGAAAACTATGAGCGCGATAGTGTGGTACTATCTTGTGAGTTTGAGGAAAACAAGTTTGACGATGATAATATCATGGAAACCAATGAAATCGAGTGTCGACATGGAAGCGGCGAGACTTATACAAAATTTACAGAGGACCCAGCAGACCTAGAAGAATTCATGAATATTACTGATAAATTATTAAGTAATGATCTATCTGAAAGAGAATGTTCCAATATTGCCATAGACATCGATAGTTTACATACACCAACAGCGAATTCTATTGAAGCTATAAATCAACAAATTACGGATGTTGCTATCAATGAATCGCCTAAACATCAGTTCTCTGATACATTTCAAGAACTAAAGAACCATCTGAGAGAATTACTCGAAGGTGCTGGCAATACAGTAAGCGAAGTCTTAAAGAAAACAGACGAAACAAATAAATATACAACATCTAACAATATATCCGATGTCAATAGAAATGTTTGTGACATGGAACACATAACTGTTTATCAACTACAATTTTATGAAAAAACAGCTGCCGCAGATGAACGGAACGACGCGGATGATGAACCTCCTCGTTTAAAATTGCCTTCAATATCAGAATCAAATAAACCAGGAGATAAAGTAGAATGTAACAAGAAAAAGATTAAAAACATATACAAACCAAAAAGAAAATTTAAAATGTTGGGCGAACAAACTAGATCTAATAAAGAGTATCAAACGTTTATCGTTAATGAAAATTCAAATGATAATAGCGATGGACAATCAGATACATCTGAGCCTGTATTGAAGCTGCCACGAATTGAAAATAAAAGGTTAGATTACTTTGTTTGCCCCGTTCCCACTCAACCCTGTTTCCTCCACCACTGTACATTTCCTAAACAATTGTATTTCTAGTGACTATCACGGTATGCTTTAATCTTGAATAATTATTATTTATGAATATTTATACAGGGTGACATTGAAAACATGCGACAAATTTTAAGGGGGAGTTCTACCCATCAATATGAACAACTTTTACTATGGGACCAACTTTGAATTCGCAAAAAAGGAATTCGACCTTCCCGTATATTTTTTACATACCCGTTTGGTCAATTTGGAATAAGGTCGAAATTTTTTTTGCGAATTCAAAGTTGGCCCCATAGTAAAAGTTGTTCATATTGATGGGTAGAACTCCCTCTTAAATTTTGTTGCATGTTTTCAAAGTCAGCCTGTATAAGGTCAAATTTTAGTATTCGCAAATATTTTATGGGGTTTATCTACTCATAAAACTGAACAACTTTTCGCAATAAACTTGGGTCGTAATACGATTTTTTTGGACTGTCTATATAAATTGTACGCTCAGTGTGCACGGAGTTATAAGACAGGGTAGGCAGAAAATTTTAAAAACTATTATCATCATCTGCCTAGCCTTTTCCCAACTATGTTGCGGTCGGCTTCTAATCTAACCGGATGCAGCAGAATACCAGTATTTTACATGTTAATATAATACCCATTAGTAAGACTGGTTGTCAGACTTTCGGGCTTCTGATGACCCGTAACGACTGTCAATGATCCAGGAATGACAGCCGGGACCAATGGCTTAACGTGCTTTCCGAGGCACGGAGGGGTATTGGTATGTAAAGATGGTCACCCATCCACGGACCAACCGCGGCAAGCGTAGCTTAACCGATTCGTTGCGGATGGCACGCCAGGCGTGCCATCGATTTTTTTCTGGATGGCGTATGACACGCGGGTCGCTCAAATTGCATTTTGGAAGATTTTTAAAAAATACTTTCTAATAAATAACAAATATGTAAATAATAGCACTCATCGCGACCGCTCACGAACTAATTCGATTTAATTCTAAAAAAATTGGAAAATCAAAAATATTTGTTCGCCGCCACAGCTAGAAGTTTTCGAAAACGGGCGCCGCAACGAATCGGTTAACCTGATCGATCAACCCGTGCGGCGGTTAATAAAACCATTTTCTCACAGGTATTATCAACGTTAAAATCTCAAATACCTACCTACGCTCACAACCAAAACAAACAAGGGCAACTCAGTACAAAAATATTACGATAAAAAGTAATGGTGCTTTAAGTAGCGATAATTTAATTAAACAAAGCTACTTTTTAAAATAGTTGTGTTGTATAAAAGACATTGTCTAATCTGTGCGGTTGTGTGCGTTATTTGTGAGATTGTGTGCCACGTATTTATAGGTACACACACCCATTAAATCCGCATGACCACGAGAGCACACATAGTGTAGGTCCTTACATATGAAATTGGCGTTTTGTACGGGAGGAATATAAAGTAATTTTTTTTTTTGTAAAATATATTTAATTAATCAAAGTATGCACCGTTGTTATCTATGCACTTTTGCCATCTCATAGGTAGTTAGTTCATTGATCCCTTTACTAAAAAAACCATGGGGGCGAGAATCAATAAACTCTTTGAAGGCGGTTTGGACTGCCGCATCGGAGTTGAATTTTTTTCCTTGTAAGTTGTCCAAATTCCGGAAAAAATGGTAATCTGTTGGAGCAAGGTCTGGGGAGTACGGTGGAAGTCGCAGACATTCCAATTGTAGCTCATCTAACTTAGTGGTTGTTTGTTGTGCAGTGTGTGGTCTTGCGTTGTCGTGAAGCAGCAGTGGCCTAGAGCGATTGACCAATCTCGGTTGTTTAGCAGCTAGTTCTTCCTTCATGGTTTGCAGTTGCTGACAATAGATATCTGCCGTAATCGTTTGGTCAGATTTTAGAAAGATGTAGTGAACGACACCGGCGCTAGTCCACCAAACACTCACAAGTAACTTTTTCTGAGTCAATTTTCATTTAGGGCAGGATTTGGCTGGGTCTCCAGGGTTCAGCCATTGCGACGAGCGCTTCCGATTATCGTACAGTATCCACTTTTCATCACAAGTAATGATTCGATTTAAAATCCCTTCATTATTGTGTCGGTTGAGCAAAGTAACACAGCAGTTGACGCATGTTTGCAAGTTCGATTCATTCAATTCATGAGATACCCATCGTTCAAGTTTTTTTACTTTCCCGATTTGCTTCAAGTGGATTAATACAGTTTTATCACTTACCCCGAAGCCTGCAGCTATCTCTGAAGTGCTTTGTGATGGATCCGCTTCCACAATAGCCTTTAATTCTTCATTTTCCACTTTGGTCTCCAGCCGTCCACGGGGTTGGTTCTGAAGGTCGAAATTTCCAGAACGAAAACGTTGAAACCAAAAACGTACCGTGCTTTCTTTTGCGACACCTCAGCGCCGTACACATCATTAATCCTTTGAGCTGTTTCTGCAGCACTGGTGCCACGGTAGAACTCGTACTCGTAAATATACCGACATTTCATGTTTTCCATTGTGCGGTAATAAGCGACGCCAAAGAAAAAAATAATGAGGAAAAAACAAATGAATGACTGTTTTCAAAACTCAAATGCTACCTGCCACCCACCACCACCCAAATGGCCACCAGCTAAATGAATTTATAAATTTGAATTTGGAATTCTTAACCAAAGAGGAGATATTTCAGATCACAGTGGTCAGTACGACAAAACGCTAAATAATTTCATATGTAAGGATCTAATATAAACATTTAGATGCGATAGTTTCTGTCTTTCCCGAGGCACTCAGGGGCGCTAGTGCAGCGCTTTGCGAAGTTATGTCAAATTATACGAACGAGCTTAATTTAATGTATCGAATATCGATGATGCTTAATGATACCATCGACACTCGACAGGTGGAGCTGATTTATAATTTTTTTGTTTATTGATAGTAAGCTCGTAGATAAATAATATTAGCTATCAGAACAAGATTATAAATAATTATCTGAGTTAGGTGGGGTAGGCAGTGTCTTTCTGTCTTTATAAAACGCACGCCACTGCTCAGCTGACTTAATATCGGGTTAGAATTTTTTTTTCACATTTGACTCATGTTTATTAGGAAAAGTTGTTTAGTGTTATGAGTAGATAAACTCCTTAAGATATTTGCGCTTACTAAAATTTTACCTTATATATTACAGAACCTCATAACTAGACAAGAATTGTGTTTTTATGAGTGCACTTTCGTGGCGTCGCTTGCGGGGCTTGCTACTTTTCGCATACATGGCAAAGCTTATCCCATTGCGAGAACTGTTATTACTACTTACAAGATTAATAAAATAATACCTATCTATATTTATTATTACATTTTACAGGCTTGACGAAACTTAC
Source organism: Fissipunctia ypsillon (assembly GCA_947568875.1). Classification (NCBI taxonomy): domain Eukaryota; kingdom Metazoa; phylum Arthropoda; class Insecta; order Lepidoptera; family Noctuidae; genus Fissipunctia; species Fissipunctia ypsillon. Next base: position 13,615,145 of record OX387660.1, on the reverse strand, counting down.
GACCCATTTGTGTCAGCTGCTAGGCAAATGAAAGAACTTATGTCTTCAGACACAAACATTCCTAAAAAAATACAAACTACAAAAGACCACAGCAGAACCCTTCCCGCCCTCCAACCCGCTAAAGATAAAGGCTCTTCCTCTTATCTACGATCTGATAACAGTAAAATGATAAAAGACACACTAAATAAAACTTACCAGAAGACACCAACATTGCAAAGAATGAAATCTTTCGGCAGCACAAATAATGAAAACAGTAGTAACACGTTCGGCGGTCGATGTAGCTCATTTAGATTAAATAGAAATGACAAAAAACCTAGTCCAAAATTAAATACAACCTTTACAAAGTCCAGTAAAGAAAACATTAGTACAGGAGAAAAGAATTATTTTAATCGAAATAGCAATCTAAATAGATCGTTTTCTAGTTACACAGCTTCAAGTTACAGTACACCAAAACCTAAAGATAAAATCCCTAAAATTGCAACTTCTATGTATCATAGTTTCCAGCGCACAACTATAAAGCAACCTGTCAAATTAGATAAAATAAAGAGAGACGATGAAAAGAAAGATTTCGTCAATCTCGATGCCATACTAGCTGATGACAATTCTTCAATGACTGATAGTAACTATATTGATCCAAGGCTCATCAATGAAAACGACAATCTGCCTATTAATGTTAATACCATATTAAATAACCCTGATATCATTAGTAGCATGGAATCTCTTCTCACTACTGAAAACTTACCAAAAAGATTTGAATCATTTAACACTGTTAATCAAAACAACAACAAAAACTTGAATAACAATGTAACTGGTTTATGCAATAAAACCCCAAAAAACGAGCCGAATAATAACATTAACAAAACCACTGCACCAACAAATAATGACTTGAGCATGCAGTATGATAAACTTATGTATTCCTTAGAACAAAGTATAGCCTCAAAGACCTCTACTAGAGATGATGATTCTCTGTGCGAGGACTTCGATCTTGATGATTTCATGACATCTTTTGATGAAGAAATACATAAACAGAAAGTAGAAAACAAACGCACATGTAGCTCCACCACTAGGATAGTTAAACAGTCTGAGCTTGCTGACAGCAACAGGACATCAGAATTGAATAGTATTAGTTCTTCTCCCAAAGTTATCAATGGTATGCACCCTGTTAACAAGTCCATGTCTCTCAATTTTAGCAGTAACAATGTGAGTGAGAGCCTTTTCCCATCCTCTGTGAAACGTTCCACCTCCCTCCTTGATTCCATCCAAAGGAAGCATACACCGAAGATGGACAGTGGGAAGAGTCGCCATAAATCCGACCAACTGGAACAAGACCTCATGCAGTCTCTAAAAGATTTTGACAAATTCTGCGAAAATGAGAAGAACGAAAATCAGTCGAGTAAAGAGATTACTAACTTTAATGGCACGACAAAAAGAGATTTTCGAATGAAGACTGAACGAAAAATCAAGAAAATTGAAAATATTGCCAATGGAAATCACACGCCAACGGGAAAGCAGAGTAATGATTCAGCTTATAGCAGGTTAGTCAGGTAATTGTTTTCATTTCATGCAGAACAGCTATTGGATTCGTCGTTGGGAAGAATGTAATTGGTTGCATTGTCGATTGAGATAGTAATAGGATTTATCTTTTCAGTCTGCACAGAATATCTCCGTCGAAACTGTCACTATGTACTTCGAAGGAGCCGAGCAATGGGTTGACGTCTTTAGAACAGATCCCGGCAGGGTCGGACTCGAGCGGCAGCAACAAGGACGACGCGCGCTCCAACTCCAGCGACGAGTTTCTCGCCATGGAGCGCTCGGCCGAGCTCGATGAACCACTGCCGCCTCCAGACCTCTATAAGGAAAAAGACAATCATAGCAGCGGTAAGTGCTGAAACATCTTTTCATGGGCGTTCTGATGGTCCCCTGTAATAAAATCACTAATTACAAAATTTTAGTAATATTAGTATAAGTTTCGTAAGTTCATGTTTGACGTTTTCCCTACAGCTCTGCGCGCGAGCTCCCAGGCCTCATGGCGCGCGCACGGCACGTTGAGCTCGTCGGGATCGGAGGCGTCGTTGGCACGGCGCCGAGAGCCCGCGCCGCGCGCCTGCCGCCTGTCGCGCTTCTGCCACGAGTGCGGTAACAAATTCCCCGTCGACACCGCCAAGTTCTGCATCGAGTGCGGCGTCAAGAGACTCGTCGTCTAGCGCCAGGGGACATCAGTGAGCGACTTCTAGTCTTTTAAGTAGTGCCGGTTTTGTGGAGGCATACTGGTGATTAGTACTTAGCGCCCAGGTGACGGACGTTGCGCATTCTGCCGCAAATTTTTCATACACGGCAAAGATGTTGACGAAATACCAGTTAAGATATTGATATCATGAAATACGTATCACTAATGAACAGAACGTTCAATTTGTACAGATGTCGCGAGACTTTCTTGTAGGATACCAAACAAAAATGTGTTCTGTAATTATTTGCGTGCTGAAAACGTTTTATATGAGTTTATTGTTGGTGACCAAATGGTGCATCGCCATGATAAGAATTGATTTAGCATTGTGAGGAAATTAAAGATACATTATGTATTACACATTGCATTATTTAATACAGAATCTGTTTTTATTAAATTTGATGATTATTTATTAGACCTTAGATTTACCTCAAACATGAAAAGTATATTTTTATACTTTTATGGTATGTATTTGCACAAATCAATAATCTTGGACCACTACTTAGATGTAAATTGAGAAAGTAATGTGTATAAAGTAATAACGTAATATTATTATTTACAAAATGTTACCAAATTGCTATAATTTATTAACTAATTTGTGCCTTCCCAATTAACTAGATTGTAATGTTCTGTATTCTGTTGGTATAATCTCTGTTATTTTGTTTGCGAAGTTTTAATTTCTGTTGCAACTTTTATAAAATAAAAACTGGCCATGGTAGCCTTGGAAATTATAATATCTGTGATACACGAAAAACACTGGTAGATCAAAATTGTTGTCATGGAAGGTTGCATGAATTCATAAATAATTTTTTAGTGCCAATTTGTTTATGTAATTTGGGATTTGAATGGAATTTTGTGTACATCATTGATTTTAGATTTGCTATTGTTAGCGATTCCATTTTATTTTTGTAATAATTTAGATTTTGATGAACCTTCCAAGGATTTCCATTAATGTCTCTTGTCCACAACATAGTTGGCCATTTTAACAAGACTGATTTTATTTTCAAAGTTTTCGAACTTGATTAATCCTTAGTTACTGTTGTATATTGTTTTAATAAAATAACGATTTTATCATGTAATAAATTAACATTTTAATAATGATAACCTGTCGTTTGTCTCACAACCCCTATATTGCCCTAAAATAATAATATTACGGAAAGCCTGCCTATTTTTAAATATTAAATTAAATTTAAACAATTGCTTTTCAAGTTAACATGAATGATTTATTATTATCTAATGATTAACCCCCTTATTCATAAACGTTGCTTAAAGTTAAGTAATGATTAACGACTGGATATCCATAGATTTTTTGACTTTTAAACTTCACTTTAGGCAATGTTTATGAATGAGGCGTTAGTATGTAAAATTATGACATGATATTTCTTATTTCAGCTATATTGAACAGCAGTTTAAACAGCAGAACTTAATGAAGGACATTTTAGCATACTGATAAAATATATAATAAATACTATAATTGTATTTACAAACATCATATTCCAATTGTAAAAAAAATAGAGTAATTTAGTCATTTGTTTTGTTCTTAATCGAAGATTACAAGTCTAAATTAAGAAATCTAATAACAAAATAAGTTGTTTACAGTCTTAACATACTCAAGTTGTTTACAGTCTTAACATACTCTTATGTCCTTTTCTTGTTGCTATAGCACCTCTTACCCGCAGCCTGCGGAGGGCCTCCCGAAGGTGTTTGGGTTGGAGTGGCCCCGCTTCACCTGACTTATCTAATACTTCAAGAGCTGAAACGAATAAATTACTTTTGTTCATAAGTTTGGAAAGCCAAATTCATCAACATTTGTGTTAGCTGGAATAATCACATAATTTTCAAATATTATTTAATAGCAAATTATGATGGCAGCGTTTTATAAACTCTATACACTAAAAAATTACTTTGAGTGGTTGGTTAACTATGTACAATTTCAGTGAGTGAACTAAAGAAGCCTCTGGGAATCCATAGGCATGAAAACCACTATGCTACTTTTCAACCAACTCAGCCTATCGAAGTCCACTGCTGGACATTGGCCTCTCCCAGGCTGCGCCACAACACCCTGTCCTCCGCCTTCTGCATCTAGTCTGTCCCAGCCACCTTTTTAAGGTAGTCGGTCCATCTAGCTGGGGGGCTTCCCACACTACGCTTGCCGATACGCGGTCTCCACTCCAGGACTCGTCTGGTCCACCGACCATCGGTCCTTCGACAAACATAGCCAGCCCACTGCCACTTCAACTTGCTTACTCTGCAGGCTGTCGGTAACTCCGGTTCTTTTCTGGATATCTTCATTCCTGATCTTATCCTTTAAAGAAACTCCGAGCATTGCCCGCTCCATAGCGCGCTGAGCGACCTTAAATTTGTGGGCCAGCCCGACTGTCAGTGTCCACATTACGGCACCGTATGTCATACCGGGCAGGACGCACTGTTTAAAGACCTTAGTCTTCAAACACTGCGGGATTGGCGACGAGAAGACCCGACGAAGTTTTCCCAACGCTGCACAACCCAACTGCATCCTTCTGTCGGCTTCTTTCTCAAAGTTGTGCCTACCGAGCTGGATGACTCGCCCTAGGTAGACGTATTGCTTCACAACTTCGAGAACCGACTCTTCGATGTGGATTGGACTCGGCAAGACGTGCGAATGGTACATGTCTTTCGTCTTGTTGAAATTCATGCCGAGGCCAACCTGCCGATAGGCTCCATTTAAGCTGCACAGCATCTGGAGCTAGACCACCACCTCTTAAAGCAGTATTATTGTAATCTTACTTGAGTGTGGGAAAGAGATGGAGCTAGACGTCCTGTATAGCTTCATCTCCTTCTCACACTGAAGTAACATTAAAATAAAACTGCTTTAAGAGGTGGTGGTTGGCCCCTAGGTCTTACTGTTCCAGCGTTTCTGCCATTATGACGACGTCATCGACAAAACGAAGGTTGTGAGATGTAGGGCAAAACTTGGCTAATTCGTGATATGCAGCTATTCGGTGATAGATAATTGTGTTTTATTACCAAGTTACTACTGACTTGATAAATGTACATTTTTCAATCATTATAGTATTTGCCACATTTTTAGATATAAGTTAGCAAAACTTATTTTGTCTACTATATCACAGTAAATTTAAAAAATAGTCTGATCAATGAATCGAATTTTACAAGTAAAAAACAAAACTATCACCGATTACCCAAGTTTTGCCCTACTCGCCGTTTACGTTGATACCCTGTCCAGTCCAGTCTAGCGTCTTAAAGGCGTCCTCCAACGGATTGGTGAACAGTTTCGGGGATATCACATCCCCTGTAACCCTGCAAGCAGTTCGATGGGGCTTCTTCTTCTTATCTTGGATATGGACAGTCATCGTGGCAGCGTCATACAAACACCTCAACACTTCCATGTAGCACCAGCCAATTCGACATCATTGCAGAGAGACCAGAACTGCCCATATTTCGATGGAATCGAAGGCTTTCTCGTAGTCCACAAATGCCATACACAGCGGCTGGTTGTACTCTTCGGTCTTCTGCACAATCTGCCGAACGGTATGGATATGGTCTACGGTACTAAAGCCTTTTCGAAAAGCGGCTTACCTTCTTGGATGATAGAGTTAAAAAGACTCGCTAGCTCTCTCGGGACTGGAGCCCCGCCCGCTTTAAGGAGCTCTGTCGTTATTCCGTCATCACCAGGTGCCTTGTTGTTCTTTAGCTGCTCGAGAGCCGCCCTAAGCTCGCACTAGTCGACATCCGGGATATCCTCCGTGTAGTGACGCGTTAATTCGGCTCGATGGTCATCTTTACTATGCCCCACTGGTTTCGCCATTCGCGTTGAGTATAAGTGCCCGTAAAATTGCTCGACTTCCTCGAGTATCTCAGACTTCGAAGTCACGATTCTACCATCCGCAGCTCTCAGTTTCGTCAGATGGGACCTCCCTAATTGCGGAGCGAACACTTGCTACAAATGCTACTTTTGCCACATGTAAAAACAATTTCATGGTTTTGCAAAGATTAGGAATAAAGATGTGCTTACCTTCTTCCACAACTTCTCCTACAAATACTTTGGCAATACCAGACATGGCTATCACAACATTCTGGCCTACTGAACATCCGGTGATGGTCTGCATCAGCCTCTTTATAGCAGCCTTGGGGAAAGCAGCTCGACGGTACATCTCATACCTATCCAACTGCTCTTCTGTGAAGTTGGAAACTAGAACTCTACAAAACAAGATTGTTTATTATGAATACATAACAATTAGGGGGAGGGTAGTTCCTCGCGTCCGTATAATTTACCATCTATTCCTAGACCCACCCTACACGTCTCCCCTGGGTGGTGCTAAACGAGCAACAACGCCGAGTCTCAGGCGGCTGTTACTAACCCGACTTAACTTGCCTAACAAGCATGTTCTTGCTGGGGGTAGGAAATGACCTCCACAACCGCAACTCCATTGTCTTATTATGGAATCAGGGGCATTGCCTTCACCGCCCGTGTCATGAGGTAGAAAGCCTCTCTAAAAACTCACCCTAATCCAAAGGTGAGAAGCACGTCGAGGATGTACGGCTTACGGGTAGTAAGTTGTTAGCGCCAACCTCAACGGACCCGGCAAACCTTGTTGTATGAGCCTCCTTGAAGGGATAGGCGTCACCCTCCAAGTGACTATTAATTTTTTTTTTTTTAGTGACTAGTGACCTTACTCGTGGGAACAATATGAACGAAACCAATAAAACTCCAAATAATCCTAACAATATGATCCAACAACAATTTCACAAAAGTGTGTTCATCAGAAACCATAGTAACAGTCTACCATCAGTTGCAGCAAGTAAAACCAGTGACAAACAAACTCAAAACAATGAATCAGAGTCTAAAAATAATGCGGAGAACCCTTTAAACCCTTTGCAAAACGATCAAGTACCTCCTAAAAGGCAAAAAAAGAAAGGAAACAAGCCCAATTCACAGTGACAATACTAAGAAATCAAAGAATACGACCAATTACGCAGTGCCTACGCACAACAAATACGACATCCTTAACAGTGATGAAACTTCTGTTTCATCACTTGTTAAGGATGTCGAATTTGTTTGAAAAAAATACGAGAATTGCCCCTTCTGTTCTTCTGAACAGAGGGGGCAATTCTCGTAATTTTAAGAACTTTCACAGTCTGATTTCAGTCTCAATATGTCAAAAATACATATAATTTCCCTACATTTTTGACATTTGATTGTCGCCGAGTTGTCTGGTCTCAGTTACAGAGTACATATCTAAACCGGAACCTATTTTTGTGACGGAAGACATGGATGTTACAGTATTAAAAGCCACTCTAAATAAAATTGTGGACAACAAATTATACAAAATGACAACATTAAGATCCGGCCATATCATTAAGCTAATGCCCAATGATGTACAAACTTATAAAGCAAAATCCGAAAGCAGTTTATAACTAACAATGTATCACATTATACTTACAAATTAAAATGTGAAAAAGCATATAGAGTTGTACTATGAGGACTACACTCCAGATAAGATCCTTCTCTAAAACAAGAGTTAAAAGAACAAGGACATGAGGTGAGACAAATAGTAAACGTTTTAAATAGGTCTACAACATAAAGCCATAATCACAATGGGAATTAAGCTCATAAATCCATTAAAAACAGTGGAAGACATAGAAGAGGCTATTGAGAACCTCAATAAAATCATAGATGAAGCAACCACTATCTCCACAAAAGTGCGAAAAAAAATACCCTTACTGCTTAACGAATAACCGAAAACGATCAAAGACAAAATATTAGAACGTCGTAATCTAAGAAAGGTATGGCACGTATCCAGATATCCTGCAGACAAAACAGCGTTCAACAGATCTTCGAATGAAATAAAAGACCTCATTAAAAGTTTTACCAACAATAATCTCGAAGTGTTCCTTTCTAATTTGACCCTAAGTATAGACACAAACTATTCACACTCACTATGGAAAGCAACACAGAAATTAAAATGTCTCAATTATCAGATCCCTCCCATCAGACAAAATAACGGGAATTGGGCCAGGTCAGACACGGAAAAGGCTACAATCTTTGCTGAACACCTTAGCAATGTGTTTCAACCATTTCCTGCATTGAGACCAGAGCACGACGCCGAAATAAAAAGTTATCTGGAAAGTGCATAGCAAATGTGTCTCCCATTAAAATATACAAGCCCTCCCGAAGTAGCTGGCAAAATAAAACATCTCAAGGATGGAAAAGCTCCGGGATACGACCAAATCGACAGTGTTCTTCTAAAAAATCTGCCAAAAAAGGGCAAAACCCAAATCCGTCACTGACTTGGAAGTAGTTCTAAGTCAGCGACTTACTATACACAGAGGTAAACTAATAGTAGAGTAGTTCAACTCAAGTCTGCCTTTGATGGTGAGACTAAGATTACAGGCTACTGTCGGAAATTAGACAGCGTACGCAGGGTGACACAGAGAACATAACACATATATATTTTCATTATGAGTGGTCTCTTTGACTGTCTTAGTAAGAAACTACCAGACGAGGAGAAGTACTACACTACCACCATGTTATTTTAAGACTAAGTACAGACCTCTAGAATAGCTGTCAACATATTTAACGCTTGCCTAAGACTTAGCCACTTCCCAGTGGCTAAGTCTTACAATGGAAGATAGCCCAGGTAAAAATGTTACCTAAGCCCAGTAAGCCACCTAATGAAGTAGCGTCGTACCGACCTATAAGTCCATAATAGGGAAACTCCTCGAGAAAATATTACTGAAAAGGATGAAGGTACACCTAAGTGACATCACTCCAAATCACCAATTTGGCTTCCGGGAGAACCACGGTACGATCCAGCAAGTTCACCGCATCGTAGACGTTATAAGCAGATCGCTGGAAGAAAAGAAATATTGTGCAGCAGTGTTTTTGGATATTAGCCAAGCCTTTGACAAAAGTGTGGCACGAGGGCCTACTATACAAAGTCAAAAAGATGCTACCACACTCGTTTTACCACATTAATAAAGTCTTATCTCAGCAAGCGATGTTTTGAAGTAAAGTTCCATGATGAACTTTCAGACTTACATGAGATCAAATCAAGAGTACCACAGGGAAGTATACTAGGGCCGGTTCTCTACCTACACCATATTATACTGCTTACCTACCAACAGCAGACAAGACTACGGTTGCAACATATGCAGACGATACAGCTTTACTATCTACACACACGAATCCAGCAACTGCATCAGAACACCTACAACATCACATTGACAAAATTTAAGAATGGCTTAAAATCTCGCGAATCAGAGCAAATAAAAGTAAATCAACACGTGACCATTACTCTCAGGAGTTGACAAGAAGAAATCTCGCAAGATGACAATACAAAATACTTGGATCGAAGGCTGACATGGAAAAAACACATATGAACAAAGTGGAAGCAACTAGATTTAAACTACGCAGTATGTACTGGTTAATGGGACGACACTCAAAAATGAGCACACACAGCAAGTTGACAGTCTATAAAGCCACCTTGAAACCAGTATGGACCGATGGCATACAGCTCTGGGGTACGGCTAGCAACAGTAACATTGAGATACTGGAGAGATTCCAAACCAAAACACTGAGGACCATCTTTAACATCCCTCAATACATCAGTAATAAGAACATTTATCTTAACTTAAATGTACCAACTGTCAAACAGGAGATAGTGAAGTATAGCACCAACTACCAGAAAAGACTCTCAAATCACAAAAATGAGCTTGCCCTCAGACTCAGTGGAGATCAAGGTCTTCAACATAGAAAATTAAAGAGACATAGTGTCCCAACTCTACAAGATAGATTCGTCAGGATGGAATGAGACACCTACTTGAGAAGTGTCTCACCAAGCTAAAAAGCCTAATGAGATACAAGTATCAGACAAAGCAGTGGCTTATTGTTGTGTCCAACAGATTGCCGCTGTGCAGTAAGGGAGAAAAAATAAAATGTGAATACATATACAACTTTTAACCCTTAGGGCTCTCACAGAAAACCGCGATGCAACGCGAATTCGCAGTTTTGTGTGGGAGCCCTTGACCTGCTGAATTCACTGAAGCCAAAAGGTGTCCCTGGGTTAAACAGGTTAAAATACCTTGCAAATATTCATTTTAAATCTGCAAGAATTCAACTTACTGCATCTTTTCACGCTCCTCTTCCTCCAATTCTTTTTTACTCTTCTTTTCTCTTTCCCTCTCATTTATGAGCATTTCTTCTGTTATTTGAGATTCATATTCAACTGATTCACCCTGCTGGAACTCATTCATGTTGGGAACAATAGTGTTGTCCCTATTATCTTCTTCCAATTTGTCATATTTATCATCAGTGATATCTCCTGGATGCTGGTCCAAGTTTGAGTGATCAAATGAGTATTCATTAATATATGGTTCATACTGGTCAGTTAGAGTATCTGGTTGTGAACTAACAAATGTATCAGAGTTGTCAGTGTATATGTTGCCAAGTTCATCAGCTCTATGAATAGTCTCCACGTTCTGAGAGCTATCAGAATAAGTTTCAATCACTTCACTCTCTAGGTTTGCATTTTGTGCACTCTCTCCATAGTTTACCAGAGTTGTGTCTGAATAAATATAGGAGGCGAGTTAAAAATGGGTTACACATCTAACAAAATTTTCTGAGGCTGATGAAAATATAGATTAGACAAAGAATGGAAAATCATCTATTTATAGACCTAAGACTTATGGAATCACTTAGAAGTCCATATTGTTACATTTGATTATAAGTAATATATATAATATGAAAAACATAAACCACTTTTGGAGGTAATCTCTGACAATACTGTTCTGTCTTCAATCAGCTGACCTAGCGTAAAATACCACACCACTATCAATGCAAATGTAGGTTATTCTAAAATTTTATCTAACCTCCCAGCAGGCTGAAGGTAGTATTTCTTACAGCTGGAGTACCTGATTATTAGCCTGTCAGTCTGATTATATTATGTAAGGTCATTACAACTTAAACTTTCATGGATACATTATCTAATGTCGCCTCCAAATTGAGCTTACTGCTATGTGCAAGGAATGGTAGCTACACTAAGTTAAGACAAGAGCTAAGGATGAAGAAGATATTAAATAGCCATGCACTATATTGCTTACATTCTGGTTCATCTTTCAACAACTTTTCTTCGATTTCTAATGATATCTCTTGTGAATCTTCTTCATTGGAATCACTGTGTTCCAATTCTTGAGCCAATTCGTCCTCTGAAAACAAATATTTCAGTTACTTTTTAAGAAGACCGGTATTAGGGAAGAAATTAGATCCACCTTTTCTAACACCCACCTCTTAATCTTTCGGCTTCTGAAAGGCCGTCGCTGCTAGGATTGTCAGCCATTCTCTTACGATCACGACTAGATAGGGCTAATTTATAATCAATGTAAGTGACAATTTGATGAGAATGCTATCAACGTTACAAAATATTTACGCATTTTGTAATTTTAGAAAGACAGACAAAACTGTGGACAAGACAGAATAGCCTTCACATCGCACATATTTGCAGTTTGCTGTACATAGTTCCAGCAATGTTCAATATTAAGCACACAAGTATTGCTATCTTTGTTTGGTTAGTGATATTTTATATTGCTACCTCGTTTCAGCTTTCTCATGCTAAAAAAACGTTCACTGCAGGGTCAAGTGTGAGCGACCTATAGACAAGGAAAGCTTGACATGTGAATGTTTTAACTGCACATTTCTAGCAGGTAAAGGTAATTTATAATGGTAATCGTTAAAACCATCGTGTATCTATTAGGCTCGGACTACAAGCGTCCGGAATCTCCCCGGTCCAAGAAAAATCCGAGTTCGGCATGCTATCGACTACACGCTGCCCGCAGAGAGAAATTTACTCAGTCGGCCGCTAGCTCTTGCGCTGAATAGTCGCTACTTTGGTGTTTCAAATGGAAACTTTAGTTGAAGTTTTGCGTTTCGCTGCAGCCGTTAATAAAAAAAAGGAACATAGGAAAGCAAAAGATACTGGATTCATCCTTTTCACGTAGACCGAATAACAGAAGGAGTATTCCACAAATCATACCTAAAAATGATGAAGTGATTCGTCCGGAAGCGCCCAGAACAAACGTTTTTCGGAGTCGTGTGGTCAGCTCCATACAACTACATACTAAATTGAAAGGCCCCGCCACTCGTGCCGAAAAATAACGGCCCGGGTGGTCTGGTCAGAGAAAACCAGAGTATGATCCGGTTGTTTCCGGGTGAAATTCGGGATCGGATTGCCCCTAATCTTATGTAGTCAATGCAGAAACAATTCAAATGATTTCTTGAGAAACGGATTGAATCCGGGCTTGTCCGGGGCCGTCTTTTTCGGGCCCGGGAGATTCCGGATGCTTGTAGTCTGAGCCTTAGAGGCTATACACTCAAGGCCGCTAGCATTTATCTTAATGATAAGCTATATCGTGGTAGGACCAGACGGAGATGGATGGTGATGGCGGAACAAGTCTGCTACAACTTGGGATTAGAATTAGAACTCTCACTACTCACTTTATTACTAGTTAAATAACTAGTTATAAGCAGCAGTAAGCACAGAAAAAGTAGGTATAAATACTTTGTAAAACCTTGATAAAAGCGAATTGCGATAAAAATATACTTTCTGTGAAACCGTGTTAACTGATATTAAGTTTATCAAAAGCCCCAGGTATTTGTTGTCAAGCTTCCAAAGCTTCGCTTAGATTGAGCTTACATATGATGTTTGATAATAATATAATATAAATGTAGTTGTTTTCACAATGATAATTATTGTTAAGTCTATTTTATACATTTTTTTAAAATAAATTACTTTTTCCTTTAAGTTTATACCTTGTATTTATGTAGCAACTTATAGTGGAGAGTGGAGTCGAGTATACAAACCGATTTCTTTGGAGACACCTCTATGCATATTAATGACTAATCGCCTCTTCTTCCAAACGATGGACGTCAAGAATGTTGGAGAAACAACAGTCAGGCTGTAGAAGAACTGGGACAAGGACGGCTGTGGGAATCCCCCCTTTAAACAAAGTCGGTTATAGCTGTCTATCTGTCTGTGTCTGTCGGTTATTCTGAGGTAAATTATCTAGGTTCTGTGTGAATACTGGTCATCTAGGTGATCTAGTACCAATTCACAGTGTTTGATTTCACTCAAAAAATTTCCCTATGCTGTTTGTCGCATAAATGAATCAAGGAATGCGTTTAAAATGGAAGAGTAGAACACCCACGTGTCCATTTCATATACTTTTTTTTATAAAAAATAATATCAATTTCATGGCCTTGACCTAGAAAAATCAATAAAAAAATTGTGTAAGCGTAACTAATTATGATAAATATATTTTTTTAATATAGTTCTATGAAGGATCTTTTGGCGCTTATTCCCCAGTTTTGATTTTTGAATTAACACCTTTGGTCACTGAGTTATTATTATTTTTTCAGATTTGTGTTTTTATTTTTTTTCCCTTAAATGACTTAAAAGTGCGGCTTGTGAGTAGCACTCAAAGATTGTTCTCAATTAGGTCTATCGTTGATAAAAAAAACCAGGTTCCACTATCGCGGCGTTTGGGAGTTATGAATAAAGGTCAAATGATGCGATTTAGGGGTGTCACTAAGGTCAAACAAATATGATATATATTATTTATAAAAAAAATTATATGAGGGTTTTTTATATCCAAAGAACGACACATAAGATACTTCTTGCCACATTATATTCCAAAAACAACTTACAGGAAGTCACTTCATGTTATAGTGTCTTTTTGCAAGTTGTTTCTATATTTAATTGATTTTATGATGCATACAAATCATTTTCATTTTCAAGTACCACCGTGCAAATATCAATATTGGATGGATTTTCATTATTGCCCAATGATCAAGATGCATCGAACGATGGATCTTCATCATCGACCTCTGCCAACTGCAAGTTTTCTTCGTAGATTGGGTTCAGAAGTTCATGAACAGCTTTCGGCAGACAAATCCTTCTAGATTGTTTTTGCCGTTGCCTGTAATGTGCCATGGACACAAACGGATCCGATGATTCCAGTGCACGGTGAAAGAGGTCAATCATAGTTTTTCTCCTGTTCATTTTTCGGCAGTGATGTTCCCTATCTGAGCGCCAAAATTTATTGCGCGATTCGGCCGCTTGCTCTGAGTGCATACCGACAGGAAGAGAACATGATGTTATGATCTCTTCACCGTGGACTAAAATTTTGTGTATTGTCACAGTCATCGGATGCCAATTATATGACTGGACGTACCTTTCCGCGAGCTGGCGGCAAAAATTGCCAAACTTTTTTGCATCTATAGAATATTCGCAAGATATGGTGACAAGAATAATATGCAATTCGTCGATCAACCATGCATCAAGACCTAAAATCTCAGTAAATATGGCACGGTATTTATCTGACAGTGCTGTCCGGGCTGAATTACCATCGTTTGTGGTACCTGAATTTGGTTTAACTACGTCCACCAATAATCCAATTCTGTGTCTTATTTCAGTCTGAATGCGTTTTTTCCTTTCTTCGACAATTTGGCTTTCCCTGCTACCCTTATTGATTCTCCATTTTCGTACTGATGGATCGTTTTTATAGCTGAGATGTAACAAAAACTCTAAAATACGTATCCACGCATGGAGTGGATTGATCCCGTGTCTCATATTTTCTTTTATAGTCGGTTTTGTGTATGATAATTCTAAATCGTTAAACTGACTAGCAGTAAGCTTACAAAATGGACATCTTAACTGCGAAGACGTTCCAGTAATGACGTTGAGAACTTTGCCGTCGATTACACTTAAAGTCAAGTCATAAAAAAATGTGATACGATGACCTTCGGAGGTTTCTGTCATAAAAGGAGTCAAACTTTTAATTTGCTCTTCTATAACAGATTTTTCCTCGAGAATGAGATTATTAGTTTCTTTTTTATATTGTATGTGTAGAGGCCGACAAAATCTATACGACTGGGGTGTGGGGTTCAGCCAGGCAATATAATGTTTGTCGATTACTATACGTAAAGGAATAAAAGTTGTGGCAAAAAGGCTATTTTCGTTAATGGAAATATCTTCATCTGATCCTGGGAAGTGTTGCTTATATAATGCTTGGCCTGTGCTTCCATCGAAACCCCAGGACCCTTCAAATATGCATGAGAATTCTTGCTTGCCTTTTCTGTTGCAATATTCAACAAAGCTAGCATCACAACTTTGAACAATTCGTTGAACAGTATGTATAAGAAGTCCATTTAATGAAACTGATGCTTCTATTTCCGAAACATTTATCTCTTCTGCTGGGTAACATGCTTTTCTTGCATTTAATATGTCGTGGTAGGGGGGATAAGCGGGATAACCTCGACTCTTCAAATCCTGCCTTAAAAGTTTATATGTTTCAACACTTAGTTTTCTGTCGATTATGAAACCTAAAGCTTCCTCCGGTGTATAAGGCTTTGCAACCGCTGCAACTTTTTTCAATACTACGCATGGTTCTATTGGTGATTTCAGACAAAGATTTATTAATTGTTCCAAATCTTTTGAAGCTTTTGGGGTTAATTTGCTTCCATCATCTGAAGTAATCGTTAACGCAAAAGATTTTATCAATTTAGTTTGAGGTTCATCTGCTAGAGATTCCATTATACGTTTTCTAATTTTAAGATCTTTTTTATACCTTGTACTGGACGCCTGTGTTGATTTGTTAGGTCCCAATGATGATATGTCAGTCGAATCCTGAATTGTTGCTTCGAATTGTGTGACATCCAGTGCCAGTCCAATTCCTTCCAGAGGTAGTTCATTATTGCCCATCTCACTGGATGTATCAATGTTCACGGCATCCCTTTGCAGAGGTTGTGAAGTACTGCACATCTCACTGGATGTCGCAACGACCGCAGCAACCCTCTTAAATTCTACTGGTATATCATCAATGAATAGTTTGTTTAAGAAAACGCCATGCTTGTCCCTAAACCTCTTTTTGTTTCGGTTGCATTTTTTATAAAAACTCATGGCTTTCCTAATAAAAGGTTTAACAACTTTACCTATTAGTCTATCTTTTTCACTAGGAGAGAGATCTCTAAGTTGCAGACCCATTTCTCTGAAAAGTACGGTTGTTAAATCAGATGGTGTTAGGTCGTCAGGTGAGGCGTTCTTTTTATATTTTTTGCTTTCTGCGTAAAAACACTCAAAAATATGGAAACGCGTATATAATCCTTGCATATTTGCGGTTACTTCCGGATTTTGAGAAGTACCGGCTGTGGCGCGATCCACAGCATCGTTTGCCACTCGTGTACCAACATGAGGATTGGCGCCCTCATGTCCCCCTTGCAGTAAGTCCTCCGGTCCCGGTCGGGGCCCGGACGGACACCCCTCAGCAGGTTGGGTAAGCCCCTGCTGAGGCAAAATGGCGCCATGGGTCTGTAACGGCTCCATGGTGCCTCACCTCCGTTTCTCTACTTCACATGTATCAGCGTAGGGTTTCAGCATAAGCCTGACGAAGGTGGACCCCTTCCTACGCTACCTGTGAACCTTCATCGAAATAAAAACATGATTAATTGAACGGTCTCCGTTAATCGATCAAAGCTACTACGCCAATCTATCGACTTCGATCAACGTCGATTGTTTGATCAGTCTGTTAACACCTCAACATCCTGTGTACAAGATATATTTTATTTCTAAACAAATAGATTTGTAAATAAAGGAAAAAATTAATCAACTCTAAAAATAATATAAGAAAAAATCGAACTAAACATGAAAGGTCAAGTTGTGTGACAACCCTAACATAAAATTTTGAAATTCAATGACTCCCAAACGCCGCGATAGTGGAACGTGGTTTTTTTTATCAACGATAGACCTAATTGAGAACAATCTTTGAGTGCTACTCACAAGCCGCACTTTTAAGTCATTTAAGGGAAAAAAAATAAAAACACAAATCTGAAAAAATAATAATAACTCAGTGACCAAAGGTGTTAATTCAAAAATCAAAACTGGGGAATAAGCGCCAAAAGATCCTTCATGGAACTATATTAAAAAAATATATTTATCATAATTAGTTATGCTTACACAATTTTTTTATTGATTTTTCTAGGTCAAGGCCATGAAATTGATATTATTTTTTATAAAAAAAAGTATATGAAATGGACACGTGGGTGTTCTACTCATCCATTTTAAACGCATTCCTTGATTTATTTATGCGACAAACAGCATAGGGAAATTTTTTGAGTGAAATCAAACACTGTGCAATTGACACCGCATGTCATATTTAGGTTGGGCACGCCACAATTGCGGCGATAAGTCCCCTCTTTGAGGAGTGGCTGGAGAGGCGCCACGGCGTCCTCACCTTCCGCCTGACGCAGGTCCTCACCGGACACGGGTGCTTCGGGAGGTACCTGTTCCGGATAAGGCGGGAGGAAACGCCCGGGTGTCACCACTGTGTGGATCGCCCGGAGGACACGGTGGAGCATACGGTGGAGGTCTGCCCGGCTTGGGCGGAGCACCGCCGTGTCCTCGCGGAAGCGATCGGCGGCGGCGATCTCTCGCGTCCGGCCCTGGTCCAGGCCATGGTACGGAGCGAGAGTGCATGGGAAGCCATTACCTCCTTCTGCGAAGCAGTAATGCTCGTGAAGGAGGAGGCGGGACGCGTGAGGGAGAGGCAAGCTTTGCACCCTCACGCCCCTAGTCGCCGCAGGAGACGCCCTGGGCGTCGGGAATTGGCAGCCGATTCCCGGCCACCGTAGGCGCGGGCTTGCGGACGGCGAGCAATGGGTAGCTCGCCGTCTGGTAAGGACCAGGCCCGAGTCGACGGCGCGTCGTGTTCCACGCGCGCCTCAAAGAGATGTCAGCACTATTGACGGGGTCCGCTAGGGCCGATGCCAGCTAGGGTTGCGGGATGTTCGAAAGAGTTACCGTGGCCCCGGCACAGGCAACAGAAGGAACACGGGTGGGTTTTAGTCAGTAAAAGTCTGACACGCCCTCCCGCTCCGCCCAGAGCGGGAGAAGTCATTTGATGATTTCCCATCCACAAAAAAAAAAAATGTCATATTTAGGTATAATATGTTATGTGGTCGTCTTAGTGTTACCTTAGCTACATAAAGAAAACGTGTCAATTAAAAAGCGATATCTTTGGTCATAAGTATATTCTGCTAAACAAATCCCTCACAAATTGGTAGCAAAGCGTGGTTGTTTGCAAATATGAAAAATGGCATCAACTACGAGTTATCGTAATATAGAACCTTTTACCAAGTCAAACTATGATACATGGTGTTCGCAAGCACAAGCGGTCCTGATTAAAAATGACTATTGGGTTAAAAAGTCTGTTCTAAAACGAATGACTACAGGAGAAGATATACGTGACCACATAAATAACTTCATGGACATCGTAGACAAACTCGCACATATGGATATAAAGGTACCTCCAGAACTGCTTAGCATAATGCTTCTCTACAGTTTGCCGCCAACTTTTGTGAACTTTAGAATAGCCATCGAATCTCGAGACACCCCGCCTAATCCTGAAGATCTGAAAGTAAAGATTCTGGAAGAATACTAAGTAACGAGTGGGAATGAACAGCCTGAAAGCTCAGAAGCTCATATCAAGAAAAACAGGCAAAGGTTGTACTGCCAGAGCTGTAAAAAGAAAGGTTACACTATGTTGGGGCAAGAAGAAAACCACAAATGAAAAAGAAAACGGAAGCAAATACAATTATAACGTTTGTCTGAGCACCGTGAATTCAGATACTGATGAAAATGTCTAGTGTCTGGATATCGGCTGCTCATCACACATGTGCGGTAACGTATCGTTGTTTTCTACCATGACCACTGAAAATGGCACCCTAAAGTACCATTAGACAAATATACTAGTAGAATTCAAGGCAGAGTTACAATCAGTACCGATAAACACTGACTGTTCGAAAGAGAGGTGGGGATGGGTTTTACTACTTTAAATCTAAATGAAAAGAGACTACACTACAAACTACACACCAAAAAATGACAGTGACATTATGGAATGGAATCGCAAACTCGGCCATATAAACTAAAGAGATTTAAAGAAGATGGCTAAAGATAACCTCATTTATGGCGTAAACATAAATGATGAAGTCATGGCAACATGTGAGACCTGCATTAAAGGCAAATTGTGCAGGTTACCGTTCATAAGACATGATGATACACAACCGATAACCTGGAAATAATTCATAGCGACGTTTGTGGACCTTTTGAATGTGATACTCTAGCAGGATCAAAGTACAGACGCCAGCACAACAAGCTACTACAATTTGTCAAATTTCTTTAATAGATTTTCGACTTTATTTCTATAGTATTAGGTTCAAGGTTGATTGGGAAAATTTGACAGTTTGTGCTGGCGTCCGTACTATGTTACTTACACAGACGACTACAGGCACTATTGTCACATCTATTTTATTAAAAGAAAGAGTGACGTATTTAACGTTTTCAAAGAATACAAAAATGAAGTTGAGACAATCCATAACAAGAAGATAAAGAACCTGCAGACCGATAATGGCACAGAATACCACAACAAGGAATTCGATGACTTTTTCAAATCGCATGGCATCCAAAGAAGGTTGACCACAGTTTAGACCCCTCAACAAAATGGGATTAGCAAGAGGAAGAACAACTTGCTAGACAAAGCCATCTGGCTGGTCTGTTAATCGAGGCCAAGGCACCTAAAACGCTCTGGGCGGAAGCGGTAGCAATCGCAAACTACCTTATAAATCCTAGCCCTTCCAAAGCACTGAATGGCGAAACACCGTTCAAGAAATGGCTAGGCCGAATACCATGTGGACATCATCTTTACGTGTATGGCAGGAAGAGTTTTTTTTTTGAAAAAGAACAAACGAGGCAAACTGACCCAGAATGCCAAAGAAGGCGTATTCATGGGGTACTCGATGACTTCAAATGCTTACAGAGTGTACATCTGCGAAGACGATGATGTAGTGACAAGCAGGGACACAAAAGTCATAGACAAGATGTACTGCGAAGAAGAAATCAGAACTATGATAAATTTATTAACGAAAAGGAATACTCTTGGATACTTGAAAAAGAAAACAAAATTAAAGGCAATGATAAGAAAAATAACAAGGTACAGACGCCAGCAGGTCAAGCTACCCGAAACTGTCAAATTTTCCCAATCAGCCTTGAACCTAATGCTTTGGCGATAAAGTTGAAAATCTATTAAAGAAATTTGACAGATTGTAGTAGCTTGATGTGCTGCCGTCCATACAACCAATAGAAATTGAAATAAGAGAATGAAAAGGAAAATACTTTACATAATTTAAGAAATAGAGTCTTACGATGACGCATCAGATGTTGTAGAAATACCTGAAAACAGGAGGCCGCAAAGAGAAAGGCTGCCCGCGTGGACCAGAGATTTTATACTGGACCAGACTGAAGAAAGTCACCTAGTCTCGGAGATATCCTACATATCCGATGAGAATGAAGATGATTATTACTGGCATGATGCTATAAAAGCCGAGATTAGAGGACATGTTAAGAATGGAACCTGGAATATAGAAAAGAAGAACAAAGGCACTAAATAAGTTGCCTACAAAATGGTTCTAAGAAACAAAATAGGACCTAACAACAGTATCACAAAGAAAGCCAGACTTGTAGCATGGTGCTTCACTCAGCGACCAGGCGTTGACTACAATTAAACATACGCTCCTGTAGCTAAACTGAGTTCGATAAGATCTGTTGTTGGAATAGCCATGTAAGAAGGCTTGAAATTGAACCAGATGGACGTTACAACGGCGTACCTGAATGGCGAACTAGAAGAAAAGATAGTAATGAAGTATCCTGACTATTTAGAAGAATACCTGACTGAAATCATGATTGAAGACAGTAAACAAGAAAATTTAACTTTGTACAAAAAAACAATGAATATGCTAAAAGACATAAAAACAATCCAAAAGAGAAAGTTTGTCATCTCATAAAAGCTTTATATGGACTCAAACAGGTAGGGAGGCAATGGTACAAGAAACTCGAAACACAGTTAAATAACATAGGTTTTAAAGCATCGGAAGGTGATCCATGTCTATAACTATTACTAGAGAAAAAAAGAATAGTCATAATAATTATCTATGTCGACGATTTGTTAGTTGCCTCTTCGTGTCCTAGAAAGCTCCAAGAAATAAAAAACCTTCGAAATTTGAATTTAAAGATTTAGGAACACCTAAACGGCTAATAGGGATAGACATTACCTATAAGCGAAATGAAATCAAACTAAAGCAGGAGTAGTTCATAGAAGACACTCTTAAAAAATTCAAAATGGAAGATTGCAAGGCCACGTCTACACTCATATATAGAACCCAGGTCTTAGACTAGAAAAAGGAGGAAGAGTTTGAAAGTAACGATCTGCCCTACAAAAATTTGATTGGCACTCTCATGTATCTGGCAGTGGCAACTCGACCAGATATAATGTTTGCCATAAGCTATCTCTCCTAATTTAATTATTGTGACGGAGAAGAGCATTTCAGGAGTGCAAAAAGAGTTCTGCGAAAAGGAACAAAAAGCGTTTGTCTTATATTCACAAAAACTTGCCAAGCATTATACAAGCTCGACCGGAAGTCTTTTTCAGGCTGTTGTTTTAAATATGCTGGAACGGCCATATGCTGGATGTCGAAGAAGCAAAAGTCTGTAGCGCTATAGACTACAGAAGCGGAATATGTCGCAATGACTGAAGCTGCAAAAGAGGCTATTCACTTAAAAGTCTATTCAAAGATCTTGGGGCCAACTACGAAAGCATAGTCATATTAAACGACCACCAAGCCGCCCTCAAGTTATGTCAGAAGACAATCGTCACTTCCAAGTCCAAACACATTGACTTGATAATGCACTTCGTACGAAATTGCATAGTGGACGGAGCGATACAGGTCAGGTATCTGCAAACTGAAGATATGGGGGCAGATATTCTAACCAAAACCCTAGCCGGCCCGCGGCTGTTGAAATTTCGGAGCGGCTTAGGAGTTTCCTGAACTCCTGACGACTACGATGATGCGGTGAAGAGGAGTGTTAGTATTGGCCATCTAGTTGATCTAGTACCAATTGACACCGCATATCGTATTAGTGTTACCTTAGTTATGTATAGAAAACGTGTCAAATAAAAAGCGATATCTTTGGTCATGAGTATATTCTACTAAACAAATTCCTCACGTTCTGGCTATATGGCTACTGTCGTGCAAGAATATCCAAATCGCATGGACATGGACTTCGAGGTTTAATGCGGTATATGTGGTGTTGCGATTTGGATATTTTTGCAGAACAGTACCTACGCATAAAGCTAGAATTCACACAAACAGAGGTATTTTTCCAACTGTGGAACTCTAGACTAGGCTAATAAAAAATTATTGAGTACCGGGTCATCTCATCACTAAAGAGCAGGAAAACTTGTGACGAATCGAAAACTCGAGAGCGCATCGGTGTCGATCGATGGATACGTCACTAATGTCAACATTTTGTCACTTGTGAGCGTGAGTGTGACAGCTTGCCGAGCAAAGTAGTGTTCGTGAATGTGATTTCTGATTGCCGAAAAACAATAAAATTGTACTCGTGGTGCGGACAGAGAGTTCCATCATGAGTGCATTAATGAAAGTAGCTGTTTCTCGAAGCCCTGCTTCATTGGTGAGTTCTTACATCCATGTTTTTAACAAAATTCGTGATAACGTTATGTAATCGGTAAAAAGAATGTTTTGAACATTCCACTGGAATTCTCTTACTGGTACTCACATGGTAATTTAGAAAGGCCCAGAATGTTAAGTAAACATTTACAAATTTCTAAATCAGCTTTTTGGGTGATAAATGATAGCAAATTTGGAAAATCTGGTACGCAAATAAATACGAAGTAATATTTTCTAATAGGTATTTTACTTTCATTATGTCACTCCAAAATCTACGGCATTATGAAGGTCAATTACCTAAAGTTATCTTGCAAAAAAAAAACAAGTGAGTATATTTCACTTGTAGGTACCCAACTATCTTTTGGTCTTATTAATGCTCTAAAGAATAAGATAGTTCTTGAATAAGCAAGCTCTACATTCATTATGCATAAAATACTAGTTAATAAATTATGTTAAATAGTATTTTTATAATACAGTTTCATTTTCTGGAAGCTGATCCCAACATGGTTGGGAAAAGGCTACAGGACAAATGATGAATACAGTTACATTTTCAACAGCTATATATTGAAATTGTTTCAGGCTTCATATTTACACCGAAACCTGCACTTGTCAGTGGGGGGTGCTACTCCAATCAAAGATGCTTCTGCAAACACAAATACCTCAAAGGCCTATACGGTTATAGATCACAAGCATGATGCTATAGTGATAGGTGCCGGTGGGGCTGGCCTACGTGCCGCCTTTGGTCTTGTGCAGGAGGGCTTCAAAACTGCTGTTGTCACCAAATTGTTCCCTACTAGGTCCCACACTGTTGCTGCTCAGGGAGGAATCAATGCTGCATTAGGTGATTTCCATATTATATAAATATTGTTTCTGTAGTTTGTATCTTTACTCACAAAATGAAACATAATTTTCCTAAGGTAAGTATTTGTTTTTAAACATTAAAAAAAAATATGTGACAGAAATTTAGAAGTAAGTCAATAACTTTTAATTTTTGACATTGATTCTTAATCCTTAAGGACTCATAAAAGTTAGATTTAATAATACTCTGTTGAATAACATTACATAATCTTTCAGGTAACATGGAGGAAGACAACTGGCTCTGGCACATGTATGACACAGTCAAGGGTTCTGATTGGCTAGGAGATCAGGTAAACAAAGAATAATACAACAATATAACAACTGGTAGAAAATCAGCTTGCAAACAGGAAAGTAAAGGACTCCACCAACCTTTAATACTACCAACTCATAACACTACCAGGGGTGCAGCCTTCATACAACCCGATTCCTAATCGGCATCCCTTCGGAACCACCACTCTTCTTAATGTCTGCTATTGCCAAATAATATGGTACGCCTGTGTAACTGTGGATCACATCAAATTATATATATTTAATACCAGTTTAATACAGTCATCATAAAACATTACAAAAATGCCTGCAATTTTTTGTCTGAGTTTATGAGAAATGAACAATTTTTTCTTTGGTTTCCCTCTAATGATAATTTTACCTGCGCCACTGACCTTTATTATGAGAATCACTCTTACTATATTTTGTTCTTTTTTCAGTAAAGTCTTTGTGTCTATTTGTACATCAGAGATGGACAAGCACTATCTGCGTATATAATGTTTGCACACCATTTCAATTACCAAAGTGGTGTAAGTCAATTGTCAATATTGGCCAAGCAAATATGCTCAGATATTTGCATAACATTATTACATACCTACATTATCGTATTACCCAGTGGGTCGTGGAGGTCAGATAGGCACTTGCTCCATGTAAAATGCTGGTATTCAGCTGCATCCAATTTGACTGGAAGCTGACCCCAATATAGTTTGGAAAAGGCTAGGCAGATAATGATGACGATTTGCATAACATTTTTATAGTTGATCATAAAAATGTTTCAATGCAGGATGATAGAAACATTGTGTAAGGATTGTTATGCAGTTCCTTATTTTTCTAAATCAGTGGAAAAATAAACCATCTGTGAGTTTTCCATTCGAAGACATTGGATTATACTTAACATAAAGAAAAGTATGGTTATAATTACCAGCCACATACTAGTATGGTGCTCACATGCTTTAGAACAATGTTATAATAGACAATTGGACATCCATGAACAATTATTTCATGCAGCCCATATTGAATAACATTAACACTATATAAGTTGTGTAACATTAACTTAACAGAGTACCGTAAAACGGGGTGAATCGGGACGAAACTTTAAAAGGGATTTTAACGTTGAAATAATATAGTTTGTTACCAAATAGGACTCTAGTGTTTACCGTACCTACAATAATTAACAATTAAGTGTCCTGGTTGGTAACAAACTATATTATTTCAACGTTAAAATCCATTTTAAAGTTTCGTCCCGATTCACCCCTCCATCCCTATTCACCCCGTTTCACAGTAGTTGCACAATGTGCAGAACTTTTGAAACAGCATCCTAATGATAAGAGGTTTTCTAACAACATGTTTGGTAGTCTGCTCTGAAAAATGTTTGTGTTATCAAAAACTGGCGGCGTGTATATTTAATTAAGCATTTATCTAGCTTAGCGGCATTTTCCATCCATTCTGAAACGTACTATGGACTATAAACGCATATGTGCGTAAATCAGTAGTTTGCACTCTTAACTATCGAGTCTTCTCAATTTTAGTTTCACAGTAATAAACAACATGATTAGAAATCTGTTTACAGACAGGTCTAACCTTACACTAATCGATATTTTGACGTCATTTCTCCATCTTATTTAATTAATTAACTAGCTTTTGGCCGCGGCTTCGCCCGCGTGGATGTCGGATAATATCCCACGGGAACGTACTACCGGGATTAATAGTGCCCTGTGTTAATCCAGGTAAACAGTCTGCTCGCACTGCTCATACAAACTTTCATCCCCTATTTTACTCCCTTAGGGGTTGAAATTTGAAAAATCCTTCGTTACACATTATAAAGGGAACCTATGTGCAAATTTTCAGTTTTCTAGGTCTAAGGGTTTGGGCTGGGCGTTGATGAGTCAATCAGTCAGGACTTTTCTTTTTATTTAAATAGATTTTGAGTTACGGTATTAGGGCTAGGGCACGGCCTTACCTACTCCCCTCCCCTGTCATACCCGCGCGGTCGTCAGCATTGCGCAGGTAGAAGGGGCGAATAACCTTATGTAGATAAGTAGGTAACTATACAAACAGGACAAAAGAGGCGTAACAGACTCGAGTTTTATTGTTCGTATGTAGACTGCCAGTACTGCGAAAACGAAGCTTGAATTCAGATCTTTTTCGTATTATGAGAAGTGTAGTAATTTGTCATTTTGTCCTGTACAATCGACTTAAATATTTTCTGCTATGTATCATAACATAATATTAAACACCTGTTTAAATAAGATATGGTGTGAAGGCATTCACATATTTAAACAGACAGTTTCATAACTGAAAATCAAATCGATTAACCATACGTAACAATATTAAGTCGTTACCTATGAAATTGGAGAATCAGACAAAAAACTTTAGGCATTTTTTTAATATGTTTAGTCTTATGATATATTAAACTGGTATTAAATATCTGTAATGTGTTACACAGTTACACTCACAGGTGTACCATTATTAAGTCCTCGCGCACATGTGGGAGTGGCGCGAGGAGGCAGGACGCCGGGGAGTAACTCCGTTGCCGCGAGAAATCGCGGCACAGCGGACAGAGCTCCGGCAGGATCTCATGGCGGCATGGAGAGTGCGATTGTCGCAACCCAGCGCTGGGCACGCCACAATTGCGGCGATAAGTCCCCTCTTTGAGGAGTGGCTAGAGAGGCGCCACGGCGTCCTCACCTTCCGCCTGACGCAGGTCTTCACCGGACACGGGTGCTTCGGGAGGTACCTGTTCCGGATAAGGCGGGAGGAAACGCCCGGGTGTCACCACTGTGTGGATCGCCCGGAGGACACGGTGGAGCATACGGTGGAGGTCTGCCCGGCTTGGGCGGAGCACCGCCGTGTCCTCGCGGAAGCGATCGGCGGCGGCGATCTCTCGCGTCCGGCCCTGGTCCAGGCCATGGTACGGAGCGAGAGTCCATGGGAAGCCATTACCTCCTTCTGCGAAGCAGTAATGCTCGCGAAGGAGGAGGCGGAACGCGTGAGGGAGAGGCAAGCTTTGCGCCCTCACGCCCCTAGTCGCCGCAGGAGACTCCCTGGGCGTCGGGAATTGGCAGCCGATTCCCGGCCACCGTAGGCGCGGGCTTGCGGATGGCGAGCAATGGGTAGCTCGCCGTCCGGTAAGGACCAAGCCGAGTCGACGGCGCGTCGTGTTCCACGCGCGCCTCAAAGAGATGTCAGCACTATTGACGGGGTCCGCTAGGGCCGATGCCAGCTAGGGTTGCGGGATGTTCGAAAGAGTTACCGTGGCCCCGGCACAGGCAACAGAAGGAACACGGGTGGGTTTTAGTCAGTAAAAGTCTGACACGCCCTCCCGCTCCGCCCAGAGCGGGAGAAGTCATTTGATGATTTCCCATCCACAAAAAAAAAAAAAAAAAAAAAAAAAAAAGGTGTACCATTATTATTTGGCAATAGTAGACAGAAGAGTGGTTGTTCTGAAGGGAAGCCGTTAGAAATCAGATTGTATGAACGCTGCGCCACTAATAGCTGGTTAATGTAGGTACAGTTATTTAGGTATTCAAGGAAGGAAACACTACCTACTTTACAATTTGATATATTATATCTTAGAAGGAATTTTATTATTGAATCTTTAACTTCCCTGTTTGCACTTAATTATACCTGAGAGGAATTAATCGGTTATGACACATTCAAAGTAGTTACATTCCATTTACCAAAACGTTTGTCGTAGGACGCCATCCACTACATGACTCGGGAGGCACCACACGCTGTCATCGAGTTGGACAACTACGGCATGCCTTTCTCCCGTACCCCCGAGGGCAGGATCTACCAGAGAGCCTTCGGCGGACAGTCCCTCAAGTTCGGCAAGGGAGGCCAAGCGCATAGGTGTTGTGCTGTCGCTGACAGGTACATGAACGATTTGTCATAATATATTAACCACATATATTCGTATAGTCCCCTACCACACGAGGATATGTGGTTGGCTGTGGGCTGATGAATTGTCCACATCCGGCACACATTAATATTTCAAAGGGAGAGAAGATTTCGAGTGCGTGTTTGCTGAGTGGTAAAAATATTTTTTCTGTCTAAAACTGCTTCCTATAAGTTTTTCTGGACTAAAATCCCTATCAAATTTCACCGTTAAACACATTTTCCTAAACCCATTATTTACCAAAAATTACATCATTATCAAGAAATCTGTAAAGTCCAGATATGAGAAAACGAATTTACAAAATCATACTACGGATAGTGGTTTATCGCTTCGTAAGATTTAAAGACTTAAGTTTCTAGCAATAATTAAATTAAAGTATTAAACCAATAAAAGCGGTACTCATAAAATACAATCTTCGTCATTCTCTACTTTGTATAATCGTCAATTCCCAAGTAATACCCCACCAAAACTTGATTTATGATATTACTTTTCATATAATTGTTTTTGAGCCATTCCATAACATTGTAAAATCATCCTCTAATATATTAGTACAAAAATACATCTTTACATACCATACTGTGCATAAGTTGTTGACATCTTAAGGCCAATTCCCGTATTTAAAAACGTTCAAATTCTCGTAATCTCATGTCATTGACAATCAATGTCAAAAAAATTTCAAAATGTAATTAAAGTAGATGTATTTTTGACAGATTGAGACTGAGATTAGAATGCGGCCTTATAAAAATACGGGAATTGCCCCTCTGATGTAACCTAGCCACTTTGCAAGCATTTATTGTTTCTTTGTTTGCTGTCGTTTTCGAATGTTCGCTTAAGTACAAAGTTTAGTTCCAAACACAATCCCACTTCGCATCTCTACAATTCCTATGCAAAAGCCAATGGCTTTCGTCACAATACCTATGCTAGACAGGAAGTTGGTCCTACAGGTGCTATTTTACTTGTAACATGAAACTTTTGCTATATTCTTCTTCTTCTATTGCCTAGAACGGGACACTCACTTCTGCACACCCTCTACGGCCAGTCTCTTCGGTATGACTGCGAGTACTTCATCGAATACTTCGCACTGGACCTGCTTATGGAAGATGGAGTGTGCAAAGGATGCATTGCTATCAACCTTGAAGATGGAACACTACACAGGTATGGTTGTTAATAATAATTATAAGTAGGTACTATAGCTTGCTCAGGTCAACAAAAGAATTTTGTAAACAGGCAGGAAATTAACATCTTTGCACTAGCTGGCGATATTCATTATTATTGGCTGGGTGCGATTGATATGGCCACCTACTGGGCCCAAGTAATTTGTAAGTAAGTTCCCTTCAAAATGGTTGAGCTGAAAGGTGTTGATGTTGTGGCCAAGCCCAATTCTCGTAACTAAAACGTTCCAAATCTAGTCGCAATCTCATCTCAGCTACAATAAAATGTCAAAAACTTGTCAAAATTTTAAGGAAATTGTAGGTAGATTTGACATATTGAGACTGAGATCACAGTGTGAACTTTCTTAAAATTACGGGAATTGTCCCTCAGATCTTAGAATTGACCATTTCATGAAGTGTTTGGTCATTTCATAAAATGGTTGTGTTTCATAAAATGACCAGTTAAAATTGGCCGTATCGTTTAAACGTCAACATTTAATTATAAGTCAGTCGTCGTTTGGCCATATCATTAATGTAGGGTATATGTCGTGGTCCGATCGTAGAAAGGCCATATCGTGATCTGCCTGGCCATTCCACCAGCTGACCACTGGGCATATCGCTAAGTAGTTGCATTTCACGCCGCTAGTGGCACCCTGAACAAATGGGTTAGGTTAGAACTGTGACCAACCGCGCGCAAGCCGAGTGAGCGAAGCGAGCGGTGCTGCGGGAGCGGCCGGCGAGCGCTACATCCTAGTTGGTCGCAGTTACTTGTCTATTTAGTATTGTTAGGACCCTAAAATAGGAATTATTCGAGCAAGAATAGATGCACAACAAAAACAAAGCGACATTAACGCCTCTACCGGTGGATAATTGAACTATTTTACGATATGATCACTAATGTTTGGCCACATCATGAAGTAGTCGTGCGTTTAACTGTTCATATCGTCAAACGTTGAGTATTCAATTTTCTGACCAGACCACATCATGATGTGACCAGCGCTTGATGTTCTATTTCATGAATTACAACCATTTCATGAAATGGTTGAACACTTCATGAAATTATCAATTCTAAGATCTGGCCATGACATTGATCCATGCGTCATGTTCGTGAACGGGCCCCGTCAGTAGGGACTGGTCATCTCTTAGCTGCCACGCGTTATTTTAATTTAGGAATTGTTTTTATCTTTTTATTACGGACGCTTTTAACGTGCAATTCTTTCTACATTGTTCTCACGTGTATAATTTCAACATTAATGATGTAACCAATATTTTGATTTAAAAGAGTGTCCGTGAAGTTTCTTGGCCGTTCGGCTCCATAGGAACCTCCTACGCTTTGGAATGGCCAACTAGCTTCATCTTTCTGACTGAATTTTTAAGGGGTCGGTCCCCTTAAAAATTTAAAAGTGCCTGTAACTGGTTTATTTGAAATAAATGCTTTGAGTTTGAGTTTGACAAGACGTCATCGATACGAAAGAGGAAGAAGCAGATTGCATGGGTCATAACTTTTTAAATATAAACACATCAGACGAGTGGTGTCAAAGATTAGCTGTTAGGCACACACACAACATGGTTTTATTTTGCTCCTTTGTTGACTGTGAAAGTCACTATGTTGAACGTCGGTTGATGACCTTGGGGTCATTCCTCTGGCTCCACTTACTCCGCATAAAAAATACACACCAAAGAATATATCAAGCAATCCCATTGTTTGTTGATTTAGCAGGTTACCAACAGTAAATTGCACCGTGTGTAGTGTCGAGATGAGATTTGGAATATGTGCTTCTCTATACAACGCAATACATGAAATGACTATGAAAACCGTGTGAGTAGCACCCCGCAAAGTAACAAAGCAAGATAACGGTACGGTCAGTCTATTGTTGTCTCAGAGACTAGATATAAAAACATTTAAATCTCTAATTTGTTATTGAACCAGACAGTAAACTGGGCCACAATATATTTATTTACTTCTTATATTTTATCAGTATTGACATTGTAAAAACTGTAAAAGTACATCATTTAAGTAATAATAGAATACAGAATAAATTGTTACATTACAATGTAATTTATTTACTGTGTCACATATTAAATAACACTAGCAGTGCCTCGCGGTTTCACCCGCATAAGTCTCGATCCCGTGGGGATATCCGGATAAAAACTATCATATGTGTTAATCCAGGTTATAAACTATCTGTGTGCCAAATTTCATCCAAATCCGTAAACATACATCCATCCATCTGCATCCTCACAAACTTTCGCGTTTATAATATTAGTAGGAATAAGCTCTTTTTGGGCAACGCAATCGCGTAATAAATACAACATTCATTAATATAATATGATATGAAACGTGTGGAACTCAGGATCAAAGCAAGACACGCTGTTAATTAATCAATTACACGCAAAAGCATAAAATAGTTGAAGTATGTAATTAAAACGAACATAAATCAATTATTCTGCACTATACAACGTGTTTCTGGACATACGACATTCAATGAAAACGAGCACAGTACTAATATATCGAAACATTTTAAAACACGAAGATTAGTAGTTAATAAGAAATTTGAAAATTGCAGTTTTCAAACAAAATAAATAGAAGAATCAACTGCATAAAAAATAAACACGCTTTATCTACGAAAAGTCGATGACCGCATCACAATGCGGGGCGTCGCGGCGGCGGTGCGGGGCACAGGTAGGTAGGCGCAGGCACTTTAGTCGGAGAACAACACAAACGCAGAGAATAGAATCATAATTATGTTTTGCACAGGGGTTCGTGACCTTACAATGTTTACCTAATTATTACGGACTCAGATCTACATCATGTTGAAAAATAAGAAAATGAAAAATAATTTCCTGTGGCTAAAGTATTAATTAAATTTGATTGATTTTTTGTATACGGGTAAAGAACATGATTCTCTTTACGTGGTTTAAAGGAATGTCAATCGTCCTGTTCCATCTTGTATAGATGAAGCACAGAATTCTCGATGTTTTGACATGTTATCATTTCAGTAGATTGCACCCGTGCGAAGCATGTGCGGGTCGCTAGTTATGTCATAAAATAAATAAAATCGTTTTCCGAATTTATAGGATTTTGTTGCTGACTGTACGTTAATGATCCGGATCGATCTCAATAACAAACGTGACTGCTCCACATTCTTATCGTTCTAATTTTAAGTATAATGAACTTTGAGTAATTAATTATACTTAGAGTCCCGTAAACATAGAGAATGTCGCGAGTCTGTCTGTAATATATTATATACAAATAAATAAAATTGAAGTTTCTGTTTGTAATGTCAAAATAACAGCTTTTTACTAAATTCATATGAAAGTTTTAAAACTTACAGTAGATACTTATATAACAAAAAAACAATTTAAAAAAAAATTGTCTGTTTGTTCCGGCTAATCTCCGAAACGACTGGGCCGATTTTGCTTTTGCTGAGCTGATGCTATAAGGAGTAACTTAGGCTACTTTTATTTTTGTAAAAGAATTATAGTTCCGCGTAAAAAAATTAAAACCTATGAAATTGTGAACAAAATCCGATTCAAATAGGGAAGTATTGACATCCACGCGGGCAACTGCTAATGTATGAATAAATACAGAAGGAAATCTTATTTAAATGTCACTCAGGGAAAATTCCCTGTAAGTATTAATTTAATAAATTAATAAACTTCGTTTGGAAACAGAAAATAATTTAATCGCTGTTCATATTTGCTTGGTTCATGTTCTTACATTGGTCCAGGACAAAAATCACGATAGATAAGCCTGTTAATTAGTCACATTGTAAAACAATCTTAGAATAGTCTCGAAGATAGTTCTAGTGATATCGCTAAAATCACGCGAACTGCATAAGTTACACAAACAATATTTTTATCTCTAACAAAAATACTTTATTGACTTGTTTTTGTTTATTATAATAGGAATGTTACCGAAATTATTATTGGATAATGGTAATTTGTCTGCGCAGTTGTTTTTGTTATACATACATACATAAACTCGCGCCTTCTTCCCATGGGGGTAGGCAGAAACTACATTTTCCATATTACGAGCAATATTTTGATAGATTATTTAACAGAAATATTACGAAAAATAACATAAACAAAACAAAAGTATTGCGCAATATGGCGCAATGGCCGTGTTTTTTCATATCGATTTTATCGGCAACAACCTTGGAACCTATGATAGATGTAGATATTCGCGTAAAGCTTGAATCCTGAGGTTTTTTTTTATATATTACACTAATACATTGTATTTTAAATAAATTGTACTTACATTGTAAACACGACACACATAAAGATTTTTTAAATAAGTCAAGATTTTGAACATAAAATAAACACATATAAAATAACATAAAATAAATTTACAACAAGGAGATAGTACTAGGAGTGGCAACAGACTCCAGGTAAGCATTAGCGGTTTTCAGGAAACTCAGTTCAGTGCTTGTAAAGGCATCAAGCGATTCATCATACTGTAATATTTTATTGATGAGGGCAAGGACTAAGTGTAATTGGCTGGTTTTTAGAGTCGCAGAACCAGCTTGAGGAACTGAAAACAGAGGACGCTGGCGAGGACGAAGAGTATGCCTTATCAGGCATACTCTATTTCTGGCTATTTTTTTGCGTTCTCTCTGGTCCTTTACCTATCGGTAAAGGAACGTTGATGGAGATGTGTTCTAATAAGGAAGAATTTAAGAGGGGGGGGGGGGGGGGGAATAAGGTGGATAAAATATTTCACAAGCGCAACATTTCTCCTAACCTCTAAACTTTGATATGTTACCGTTCCTAGCACGAATGATGGGTACATAATATGGGTAATATCCATATAGTTTTAAGTATAGATAGCGAACAAACGATTTCTGTAATTGCTCAATAAGTAAAGTGTAAGCTTTTTCATGAGGGTTCCAAATAACAGCATTCGTTTCCAGCAAACTACGGATGAAAGAGTTGTAGAGTACAGTAATGGCCTGTTAAATATTTTTGCTTGTCGCAAGACAAATCCCAGATTTTTACGGGATTTATTACACGTCTGTATTATGTGTTGATTGAAAGTGATGTGTGGATCAAAGCAAGTACCAAGATCACCTATGGTGGAAACATGTTTCAGCGTCTCATTGTTTAACGTGTAGGTGTTATGTACGGGATGTTTGGCTTTTGTGTAGGACATGACCGAGCATTTACTGATATTTCGACTGAGATTGTTAATAGTGCTGCAAGTGTGAATATTGTCGATGTCATGCTGCAGAGCGACCGTGTTACTGACGCAGTCGCTCTGCAGCATGACGCTAGTAATTAACGAATAACTAGCTAGCTAGCTTAGCGGTACTGGCATCCTCTTCTTGGCGTAAATTGTATTCAGAGTTTTCTTACTGCTACAACTCGAATACAAGAATTACATACAAATTCATATAATTATTAGCTATAGTCCGGCCGTCGAGAGAATGCGTCTTTGACACCTGTCAGTTTCATACTAACGAATACGTGTTTTGCGAATTTGATCCTTATTACAACTAGAAACTGCCCAACTGACAGGCGTCAGGAACGCATTCTCTCCACGGCCGGACCGTAGTCAGTAGTGGTAGCAGAGTTAGGCTGCCAATTTTAACTTAACTTTTCAAACTGTAATTGGGTTTTCCGTCAGAAATTTTGCAGTTCGGAGTACGGGTATATGCCCAGTTAATGGGAGTAGGCTTTCCCATTGAACTTAAACGAAACTGGTGAAATGTAGATGAACTCATGCACCTCTGTCTAACCCTACTAGGTAAACAGGTGTGATGTTATGTTAAGCCCCTATTTCATTAAGGTTTAAGTACTATAGCTAACATAGTTTATCCTTGTTGTCCATAGGTTCCAAGCTAAGAATACAATCCTGGCGACGGGCGGCACTGGTCGTTCGTACTTCAGCTGCACTTCTGCCCACACCTGTACCGGTGACGGCACGGCCATGGCAGCCCGTGCTGGTCTGCAGAACGAGGACATGGAGTTCGTGCAGTTCCACCCTACTGGTGAGTCGATAGCTTATTGCAAATTCCGAAAAGAAAATGAAAAAAAAACGCGATTGAGAATTACTATGTATGTAATCTAAAATCTCAATTTGACAATATTTTTAAACAAGAGGCGATGATGATTTTTATCATGATAAGAACATCAAAAAGGTTGCAGCATTACGTATTGCAATCACGATATCGCAAATCCGCCTGTGATTAAAAATCAAATTGAATCAAAACCAATGTATGCCCAGTTATCGTAGGTTCAAATGATAGTACGCTCGTAACGTAATGCGAAAATAAACTCGATGCTTTCATTAACATTATGTAAGGGTAGTAGCAGGTGGCGTTCTGTAGTTTCTGCCTACCCCCATGGGAAGGAGGCGTGAGTTTATGTATGCATGTATGTGTGTATTATATCAATTCAAAAGTCAAAAATAAAAAAAAAGTCAAAGAAGTAGCAGTGTTGTTAAGATTCTTAGGCACGCTAAGATTGATATAAATCTATATGACATAAGCGAACCTAACAACAACTAATACTAATAAAATCTACCTATCATGATGTCAAACTATGCTGATGTTTAATCTACACAATCTTTACAGTCGTTGCATTTTAAAGTGAAAATTCAAACAGAAACCCGTAATACACAACTTGTTGACATATCCGTTTCCTGTTTAGATACACTGAAGTCCATGTTGAAACAATTTTGCGAATCTGACGTTACAGTCATGTGACAATTTCTTCGCACGAAGACGCCAAGTGTTCACTTGGCCATGTACCAATTAGATAATCTGTAAAAAAAATACGACGAAACATATCCACATTTTATCGTTGTTTGCTCAAAAAAAAAAAGTTTCTTGGACACCAAAAACACGTTCATTTTCGTCGTATTGACACGAACAATATTATATTTGAATACTCTGCCTTGTTAGAAAAAAAACGATCATTACACGAAATATTTAATCTCTCAATCAAGCCTTATCGTGCGTAAGAGTCTATTTTAGTGAACGGTTAGTTAAGTTAAACTGCAGTAATAATGTGTGTTGTGTTACTATGGTCATTACTTTTACATGAAAGTTGTGCCCGTAGTATTAAACTGCCTATGTCTGTAATTTCACGTAAAGGATACTTAAAAATAAACTTGTCTATGTAATAATATTTGAAATAGCGAAAGTGAATAAACGAACATTTAAATAATTTGGCAGGCGCCCAAAAAAGTTTAAGCGAGCTAGGAGTACTTCTTTATTGCTCGAAATCATAATTTTAGTTATAGATTCACAGTTCATATATCATTTTCTGTATTAACCATGTGTGATAGATAGATAGATGACCCCTGATTTCTAAAAGCGGGAGGAAGCGGGAAGTGTTTGATCAGCCAATCTGCGGCAGATATCCTGTTAGCTGTATTGATTAGGAGACCTAAGAGTAACAATTCTAATAGACATGACAACAATCTTATCTCCTGAGTTTCATCATCATCTTCCTGCCCTTGTCCCATGTTACTTGGGGTCGGCGCAACACGTTTTCTCTTTCCATTTTCCCCTGTCAAAAGTCACGCTATCATTCACTCCCTTCTCTTTCATACATTCCTCACACAATCCATCCATCTTTTCTTTGGCCTTCCTCTCCCTTTCCATCCATCAACATTTATATTCATCACTCTTTTAGTCACATGCGTTTCTTCCCTCCTCTTCACATGTCCATACCAAGCCAAACGATTTCCTTTCAACTTTTCTGTCACTGGCGCCACTTTCAAACTTATCAATCAAAACAATCTTATCTCCTGAGTTTGTGAGTTTTTTTATCGTGGATAGGAAGGCACGATGCTTCAGAGTTCTAAGTTCTATCACATATACTCGTGACAGTAATCTGTTTTGATATCTTGAAGCCAATTGATGCAAAATCCTATCAATATAATTAGGGTTTTGATGTAAAATCCTATCGATACAATTATGGTTTTGATGCAAAATCCTAGTACTACAATATTATGGTTTTGATGCAAAATCCTATCAATATAATTAGGGGTTTGATGTAAAATCCTATCAATACAATTAGGGTTTTGATGTAAAATCCTATCAATACAATTATGGTTTTGATGTAAAATCCTATCAATACAATTATGGTTTTGATGTAAAATCCTATCAATACAATTATGGTTTTGATGTAAAATCCTATCAATACAATTAGGGTTTTGATGTAAAATCCTATCAATACAATTATGGTTTTGATGCAAAATCCTAGTAATACAATTATGGTTTTGATGCAAAATCCTATCAATACAATTAGGGTTTTGATGTAAAATCCTATCAATACAATTATGGTTTTGATGCAAAATCCTAGTAATACAATTATGGTTTTGATGCAAAATCCTATCAATACAATTAGGGTTTTGATGTAAAATCCTATCAATACAATTATGATTTTATTGCAAAATCCTAGTAATACAATTATGGTTTTGATGCAAAATCCTATTCACAATACACACAATACATACAATTCAATTCAATACATACAATTCGGGTTTTGGTGCCGGTGTAGATACAGTCACTTGAGACAGCTTCAGTCAGCTTGGTTTTTGCAACGCACGTGCGTTTCCTCTGATATTGTAAAATTTGTAGATGGACATGGCGGCTTACCTTTTGCCTTCCAATCTACATCTAGGTACACTAATATTATAAACAAGTAAAGTTTGTTAGTTTGGATGTAGGAGGTAATCTCCGAAGCTACTCAATTCAATTCAAAATGTTTATTGCTCAACACGGTACATAATCATACATTTCTAGATGTCAAGTGAATGCGCAGTCCACTGTGTTGCACCAATTCAGGCATGCGAAATTATTATTAAAATTATACAAATTTCACAAACTCAACAATAATACCATATATAATGTCATAAATTCAAAACAATAAGTATGTTATGTCAGAGTATACTCATATAATGTCATAATTAAGTAATGTCCAATACAGTCGACACATAATTAGCAATACTCATCCATTTTCTATTCCTTTCGCTGATAGAAAGCTACGCTACCGCCGAGTGCCATAACCCTATGGCACTCGGCGGACAGAAGCTAGTCACGTATGAAAATAACCATGTAAAACGCCTTTTCAACCACCAGGTATCTACGGCGCCGGTTGCCTGATTACGGAGGGCTGCCGCGGTGAGGGTGGATTCCTCGTGAACGCGAAGGGCGAGCGCTTCATGGAACGTTACGCACCCGTCGCCAAAGACCTGGCCAGTCGCGACGTCGTCTCCAGGGCTATGACCGTCGAGATCATGGAAGGTAAGAACTTTGAGATGTTTATAGATCTTTAATTAGAGTTTTAGCACTTTTCTAAAGGGTTAGGACTGAAATATCCATGTTAAAATAGGAATCATAAAAACCTTACCTAAAATAAAAAATTATAAACCTAATGCGGTGAAGAAAAAAAGTGTTGAAATTTCAACTCTCGCAGCAATGAAGGAAAACTGAAATTATTAGAATAAACATGTAAACTCTCTCACACACAGCTCACTAACACAATTAATAAATATTTAATTATTATGCTAAAAAAGGAAATGGGAGTGGTCTTTAAGGTTTACGTAAAAAGAGACAACGTATGTTTTTCGTTGTAGAAAAATAGCTTCAAAGCTAGCTACATTAAAAAAATGTTGTACGAGTAAAATCCAGCAGTAGATACTACGTCACTATAATGAGTGTAAACATAAACGGTTTAATGACTTGCACTAATCGTGTGTCCATATAACTTGACGTCGTTTAACTGCAGTTATGTAGATAAAACAATAGTTTATTTGACCACTTTATGTGGAAGGTTATTTCTTCACACCTGCTTGTAACTATTCATCACCTAATAAAGTCAGTTCTGACTGACGTAATTTATTGGACATTAAACAAAGCTATTTTTATATTATCGCGTTGTAAGTAGATACTATTTTATATGTTGTCTATGATGATTTATTAAAATGAAATTATTGAACTATTGAATGAATCAGTTTTAGGTCAAGTTGGCTGTTTAATTAAAAACCCCTGAAGGAAGGGTTTCATCATCAGATAATCTCTTCCTACGACATAAGCAAGTTACAGTACCCGACCGTTAGTATGTTAAGGCGACGTATACGTATATTGCATCACTTTGATTCAATAATAAACAAACAAATAGTGATTGTTTAAAGCCAAAAAAATATATATTGTAGTTTACTACATGTACTTTGACTTTTTGTGGTTCATAACATGATATCGAAAACTTCGCTCTATCAAAAAAAAAAAATCGGAAGAGGAGTCTAATCGATGATTTTTTTGATGTTTTTCTAATTCTGCTTGAAGCTTATGAAAGCAATACTTCCAAAAAATATATCTATAAAAAGTTCATAAAAAATAGAAGAATAATGTGTGGTTACATATTGCAAAATAGTAAAACTGTTGATAAATCATTCAACCAATTACAGCAGTTTACACGCGCTTGACAATTTTGCGAGATTATTAGATTCGTTCGAGAAACTGGCCCTTAATGTCTTGCGACTATAATAAAACCACGTTCCTCCCAGGTCGCGGTTGCGGTCCCGAGAAGGACCACGTGCACTTACAGCTACACCACTTGCCCCCGGAACAGCTGAAGCAGCGTCTGCCCGGCATCTCAGAGACGGCCATGATCTTCGCAGGAGTGGACGTCACTAAGGAACCTATACCTGTGTTGCCCACCGTGCATTACAACATGGGAGGCACGCCCACTAACTTCCGTGGAGAGGTCAGTATACGTAATACTTAATAATACCACGCGTTTACATCAAGGGATAAATATATATTCTACAGGTTGTGTCTACGGTTTTCGTTTATCGTTTACGCCTAAAACAAGTGGTATTGTAATGTCAAGAAAGTGAACAAAATGGTTAACAAGACATGTCTGAAACAACGCCATTACATGTATGACGATGTATGTTTTATACACATGTTTTTGACGAGTATTTTGTAAAACTTTTTGAAAACAAGTATCACTTCTTGCCTATGGGTGTAAACGCGTGGTTAGACTGTCTCGTTGAACTAGTGGTCGCAAATGCGACTACTGTCATGGGGTCCTGGGTTGGATTCCCAGGTCAAAAAAAGTGTTATTGGGGTTTTCTGTTAAGGATTTGCCAATAGCAGCCAAACACACCGGCACAGCAACTTTCAAAAATGTACTATAGGTAATTGGTGAGCACAACCTTTAAAAACGCCGGACGATGACTTTCTGAGATAACAGTAACTAGCCAAAACATACATAAATAATGAAAACTCAAGTAAACAATAAAAATAAATAAACAAAGGAATATATTTCGCATATTTTTTGTGGCTAAGGTAGCCGCAAAAAATGTGCAAAATATATTAGCAGTTAAAAATGTTCTTTTTTTACCGTGCTTCACTATTAGGATATGGATGAATGACTTGTAACACACAATATACGTATAGAAATTATAAGAGTACTCCTTATCACCCCGGGGTCAGCTTTATGAGTGTTCCCTTTGATAAATTCATTTGACTCCTATGTGTCATAATGATTAATTGAACTCTTTGGCGCGTTCCATAAAGAACATTACAGCTTCATTTAACTTATTATAGAAGGTAAACGTACTAATTGACAATAAGTATATAAATACATACAATAATTTCATCGTATAAAATTATTGAACAGGAAATATGGCAGATAAAGAATAGCTAGTAGCTGTTGTAGGTATGTCCGTTAACTTGTGAAAAAAAGAGTTGCCTTACTAGTTTTGCACTTAAGGGGGATGCGTTAAAGTAGCCCTCGAAATTATTCGCGACCGTAACAAATATGCATTTACAGAATTATAATCATTAGAATCAGTAATACAACTCCTTAATTAGTATAGTCCTCAAATGTCAAGATTTCATGAAATAGTAATTCAATAGGATTACTATTGGTCTTAGAGAGTTGTATTGGTGACTTTAATGATTATAATTCCGTAAATACATATTTGTTACGATTGCGAATCATATTTTAATCAACATACAACCTAATACTGACCTGCAAATTGCAAAAAACGTGAGAAAATTTAAATTTCGCGGCATACCCAGGCGCCGGACGCAAATCATGACCCAACACATGTTTGCACGACAACACAATTTAAACTGAAAATAAAACTAGTCAAGTGGTCAACTCTGGTTCTACCTGATTTGCTGTGCCCGACAGGGTACACAGTGATCATATTATTGTAAAATAAAACTAGTCAAGCGGTCAACTCTGGTTCTACCTGATTTGCTGTGCCCGACAGGGTCCACAGTGATCATATTATTGTAAAATCTACCACCTAAGTTCACATGTGGAAGCAATAAATAGGTGTATTGAGTATTGAGTACCTGTCACAGATCACCCTCTCTAGATACCGCTTGTTAAAAATTTTGTTCTGATTCGAGTTCGCCAAATGAGGTGCGGTAAGGGTGCGGGGAAAGAGAAAGCTGGGCTATCATTGGCTATTTCAATTAATTTCCAAAAACGCTCCACTCTGTAGTGATGGGACAGAGACATGAAATGTCGACAATAGATATCGAGAAATTTGGTTAAGCCAATTGAAAATAATTAAAATAATTTTCTAATTATTTAATTGCTCTAACTACTTTGTTACTTATTTTGTTAAAGTACACACCAGTTATTAAAAGAAACCGATTAAATAAAATAAAAAATGTTTTTTAAAGTAAACCGGTCAAGAGGATAGGTTGAAAAATCAGAGTCACATACCAATTATGAAACAATTACCGATCAGTATACTCCATAATAGTGATGGCTCAGTGTTTAAGGTGCCGCCTCTCATACACGAGGTTGTGAGTTTGAAACCGAGCAAGTACCAATGTGACTTTTCAATTCATATGTAATTTCAAACATTATCTTAGACATCACGGACATCGGTAAAGGAAAACATAGTGAGAAAACCTGAACATTAAGTTCTTGTTTAGTTAATATCAGTCTGAAATCGCCAATCTGTGGAGGATCAAGTGTGGAGATTAGTCTTAGTGCCTTCTCTATGTATATGAGAAGAGGCTTTGCCCTGCCGTGGGACAGTTACAGCCTGGTGTTACTATACTCTATGGCCAATAATAACTAAAGCCCAAATCACAAAATTACGAATGACTCCAGTTTGAAATAACGCTAACCAAAATCAACTTATGTACTAACCCTACTCCATTCCTACTGAGCGCTATTCCTAAGAACTTCAACCTGATACTGCATTACTCCAAATCTTTGAATAAATGACATAATGAATGCGCAAATGACGTGTCCATCTACTGGGCCTTAGATAATATAAAAATGAAAATATTCACCAACAATACGAAAAGAAGAAAAGCCATAGAATAGTGTTAAAGGGTTCTTCACTTATAGTCAAAATAAGTTTCAAACGCAGTCAGTACAGAGGGGCAATTCCCGTAATTTTAAGAATGCTCACAGTCTGATCTGTCTCAATACGTCAAAAATATCTATAATTTCTCTACATTTTTGACAAGTTTTTGACATTTGATTGTCGTTGAGATGAGATTTGCGACTAGATTTTGAACATTTTTAGTTACGGGAATTGGGCTTCAATTTCTTGATTCTAGACCATAGGTTCCCAGACTTTTTTTTTTTCTCATAGACCACTTTCAAAATTTAGCTGGTTCCGGTGGACCCCCTGCAGCTACATTTCTACCATATTCCCAAACTCGACAAAAAATGTGAATATGGAAATCTAACTATGGAAATTTGCGTTGGCTGCGTTGACCCCTGGGGGTCCACCTGGACCACTTTGGGAACTAAGGCTCTAGACCTTTACCTGAGATCCTTTCCTATCCCAGCTTAGTCTCTTCATCCATCGGTTGTCTATTAATTAAAGATCGCTTTTTAATTTGCGGTAAGAGATTCCATTGTGAAACTCTTTCTAACTTTGATTATTTTTGTACATAGATACAATACAAAAAGTAATGTATCTATATCCTTAACATTCAATATACTGACAACAATAAAAAGCAGGATAGAATCACTTTTGCCGACAAAGTAAGAATCATCATCATCTTCCACATTACCTTACTTCACCCACTGCTGGTCGTAGGTCTCGGAAAGTTCAATGACTGCAGCTGCCGACTATTTATGTTCTGTGCTCGTGAGTATCTTCCGTTTTGTTTTTATTTTTTTATTCGAGTTATCTTTTTGTAAGCTCCTGTTTCTGTGACAATTAAATCTATTTTTCTTTCTTTAATTTCTTTACTAAAGAATAATAGTTAAAGACTACCGAGATGACGACTAATAGAGAAGTATGAAAGAAAGGAACATGTTGCGCCGACCCCAAACAAATTGGGATAAGGGCAGGAGAATGATGACTAAACAAAAAAAAAAATATCGATAGTACGTTTATTTCCTCTGTCTCGTGCGCAACTTTTATTTTTTTCCGTAAGAACCTGATTCGGATTATTACGAACATGTTCAAACAAAAATTTTCCAAATCGATCCAGCCGTTCTGAAATGATGGGCTTACCAATGAACAGCATTTCGTTATCACACTTTTATTTTTATTATATTACCTATAGATTCAATTCAACTTATTACATAATATAATAATGCCGTCACTACCATAATTTAATGAATTATTACTTAACTGCTATGAAAACATCGATAGTCGGTTATCATCGGAACTGGAGTGTTGCGAAACACTAACGTGACAAAGGACCAGGGGCGAAGCCTTCATACAACCCGATTCCTATTGGCTTCCCTTCGGAACAACCACTCTTCTTAATGTTTGCTATTGCCAAATAAAATGGTACACCTGTGTGTGTAACTGTGTATCACATCACATTACACAATTATATTTAATACCAGTTTAATACATCATAAGATTGAAAACCTACAGTTTTTTGT
The DNA here is from genome assembly GCA_947568875.1 of Fissipunctia ypsillon. Taxonomy (NCBI): domain Eukaryota; kingdom Metazoa; phylum Arthropoda; class Insecta; order Lepidoptera; family Noctuidae; genus Fissipunctia; species Fissipunctia ypsillon. The sequence goes on along the minus strand of OX387660.1, from coordinate 13,571,331 downwards.
CCGGTTTTATGAGAACTGAATAATTTTTTATTCGGCTTCCCTCTAATGATGATTACTAATACGCCACTGCAAAGAACCAAAATATATATTTTCGTAATGGGAGAAAAGGACATCACCAAATTATATTACGTGACCTTTGTTAGTTTTCCAATATAACTTGAGCTCTGCTGGACGGCTCAGTACGAATTTATTTTACTTAAGGTGAAAGCGCCAGGGTAGCCCGCGAAATTCAAATTTTCTTACGTTTTTTGCAATTTGCAGGTCAGTATTAGGTTGTGTGTTGATTAAAATTAGTGTTGCCCAAATTCAGTCTTGGTCTTGCAGTCTTGGTCTTGTTCTTGCGTTTTTGCAAGACCAAGACCAAGAACAAGACCGCGTATTTTTAGCAAGACCAAGACCAAGACTGACCGTGCAAGACTTGAGCAAGAACAAGACATAGCCTGCAAGACTCTTGCGTCTTGCAGCTAGGACTTAGCGCTATTTCACTGAGTAGTTAGGTGTAACAGTTCGGTGTATAGGTAGGTACGCTTAGGAATTCTATGAGACGCAAAAAACTGTATCAAAGAATATGAAAAACTGGACCTATGCGCATTACGACTAATACCATAAACATAGCGAATAAAAAAATATCTATTAAAATCAAACTGAGTGCATGCATAGTTATGTTTTAACCATCGGCACTTTGATAATGCGGCATCAAAGGCTTTGTACTTACTTCTCAAAGAAATTTGCCGCTTTTCGGAAGTAGGTACATGGTTATGATACACGCGCCGGCGGCTTCTTTTGAAATCTAAAACAATCGTTGCCGCCACGCCGAAATCATAACATTTGTGACACTATTTGATTGCCGCCATAGGGCGTAGGTATACTCATGCAAAATAATTTCGAATTTTTTTAAGAGTACCTACAGGTGTTCCAAAGAATAAATAAGTTTCAGAGTGCTTAGAATGAAAATGAATACATTATACTTCAGCCAGATGGTTACTTTGTATTAATTCTTGGTCAAAAAAATTGATATAAAGTATCATAACCTAATGATAAAGCTGTTGATTTGTGTTGTATTTTATTTTTTATTCAAATAAATGATAAATCGTAAAACTCTTTTATTAAATTTCTTATAAGTTGAGGGTTCAATCTCTTTCTAGACAGATAAGTATTGTTCTTTAAAATACAGTCAAGTTATTGTAATTAATTTGTTTTTTTACATGTTTTAGCAAATGTAAGCTTATAAATCATAAATGTTTATTAAGAAACAGTTACTTCCATGGAAAACGACATATAGGTCAGTTGATTTTTCGAATTTCTTATCAAATCTTCAGTTATTTATTAATCTGCTTGATCTTTACTATGGCTATGTTAATTCAAGCTCACAATGTTCCAATTCTAATACGTTTTTCTAAGATTTAAAGTAAACTTTAATAAATAGTAATAGACTAATAGGTAATTGCAAGACTTGCAAGACTCTTGCTGCAAGACCAAGACCAAGACTGGGAGCGCAAGACCAAGACCAAGACCAAAACCAGGTGTATTGGCGCAAGACCAAGACCAAGACTGGCTAAGTCTCGTCTTGTTCTTGCATTTGGGCAACACTAATTAAAATATTATTCGCGACCGTAACAAATATTTATTTACACAATTATAATCATTAAAGTCATCAATACCACTCTAAGACCAAGTAATTCTATTGAATGACTATTTCATGAAATATTAACATTTCAGGATATTACTGATTCTAATGATTATTATTCTGTAAATACATATTTGTTATGCTCGCGAATCATACTTTAATTAACATACTTCCAGACACTGAGCTGCAAATTGCAAAAATCGTAAGAAAATTTGAATTTCGCGGGCTACCTTGGCGCTTCCCCCTTAAAGGTGGAATGTTATGTCAGATTTTTGACACTTAGAATTCCTGGATGACTTTCCATACCTTTTGAAACATACCTAAATACTTACACTTTCTTAAACAGTTTTACTAGATTTATTGATTTTTAAGGAAAAATAAAACTGAAACTTCAAACGAAACTCGCAGATCAAGATGACACTGAAGATTTTAATCATAGCTGAAGACTTTTGTGCTAATAAACTTATCAATGGCGAATGAAACCTGCTTGCAATGCGGTATCTAGAGGGGTGTGATGATGATAGGTCACACCTATGTGGATATTTGGATCTTTATTAGTGTTTACTGATTTGCTGACGATAGATTTCTGGTTTGCTCGATTTGTTACGAACTCGAATGGAGCTCTCACCGTGTGCAGAGCTCCGTGAATACGTCTCACGAAAGTTGAGTATAACAATATGGATGTGTGATTAATGTGTATGTTTTGCCACATAGGTAATCTCTCACTACGACGGCGTAGACCGCGTTGTCCCCGGCCTGCTGGCCGCGGGTGAGGCGTCGTGCGCGTCGGTGCACGGTGCCAACCGCCTCGGCGCCAACTCGCTGCTCGACATCGTCGTGTTCGGCCGCGCCTGCGCTCTCACCGTCGCCGAGACGAGCAAGCCGGGCGACGCACAGGCACCGCTCAAAGACGTAAGTCAACAACTATGTCGGACACAAAGCTACACGCTTCAAAAGTTTTTGGAACGGATTATTCTCGTCCTTATCGCGCGGTACGGACAATGTATAGCGCTAGTAAGAAGTTACGTAGTCGTGAAGTCACTTCTGTGATAATGCCATCTTTGTCTATCAGTTATTTTAAAACGTTTATAACTTGACATTTTCTTAAGCTTTTTACACTTTCTGTAATTTTGTTTGCACTATTTGCAAAAAAAAATATTGTTTACGAGTTTAAAATTAAAAACAATGTCATCATCTCTATTGGCAAAGTGAAAAATTACGAGTAAACACACGGAGATGATGACACAGCTATAGTCTGTTCCAAAAGTATCTGATGAAACTGTACACAAACCCTGTAAAGGCCCTGTTCAGGTTAAATTATTACGCATTTACTCACTAAAGGGAATTAGTAACACATTCATCTGTATTTAGAAGGTTTCAACGTAATATCTCGCCACTTTTTCTAAAAATTGTTGTTTGAATAACATTATTAAATTGTAATCGACGAAAATTGAGCTTACAAAATTAACCGCAATTTTCAAATGAAAATATCTTTATGGTTTTAATATTCAAATCATAAAATCACTCAATTTATAAGTGACACTACAAATCCGTATTACGTTTCACAGCTAAGTTTTCTAATTCATTTGTTTACATTTTCATCACATGCTTTTGGAACAGACCAATGTGATAAAAGACAACAACGGAACAGGCCTAATGTGACGTAATGTCTGTTGCTGTCAAATTAGACTAGATGGCGCCAGCGTATCCTATCTGGCTCACACTGAGATAAAAACTCACGAGGTCGAGGTCTCTTTTAAAGCCCAAACATGTGGATGTAAGTTTTGGGTATTACCACAACGGACATGAGGTCTGTCTCGAGTCGAGAATAGTTTGATGGTCGAGATTCGACCATGAATGGTCCAAGTTAAATTATTGAAAGAGCCTTACTGGTAGAGGGTTATCGGCCCGATCTTCAGAATGGATCTAAAAGATGTTTATTCCTAGCAATTAAAAAGTTCAGCTCTTAAATACCTTTACATCTCATATTAATATCATACTACATCTTCTTGATACACGGTAACGCTGCTAAGACAAAGACGCCAAAATCTAATTTAAATTAAAAGATAATTAATTCGCAAGTTACGCAACTGACCTTCGACACAAGACTGGTAATGTGAGTCGATATTATCTTCAACCATAATTTATTATAATCTAATATTTAACTTACATCTTGATCAACTCAGAAAATTAATTTTAGTTACTTGGCAACAGTATAATTATTATTTATAGGCTACTGTTGCCAAGTAACTAAAATGAATTTTTTTGTTTGTGCTTTTCATAATATCTACTATGTTTTGTTTCGCTTTAAATATTTCGTGAACTAAACTAGCCAGTACCTTTATACAAAAAATCAACAACATTGAAAGTACCATTCGTTTAAATAAATGAATTTTAATAATAAGACATAATCAACTTGTTAATATCATACACCAAAAACTCGTAACTAAACTTAAACTCATGCAGGATCCCTACACACCATATTACAAGTACACGCCTAGAGCTGTTTTAGAAAACAAATTCTACAAATTATATTATGACCGCACTATAATAACAGACCACACCATATATAACAACAGACCTGATATAACACTAGTTGATAAAGTAAGCAAACACACATTTATAATAGATATAGCAGTCCCAAATACTAATAACGTACAAAAAACTATAACGGAAAAAATCAGAAAGTATACAGAATTACAAGAGGAAATTACCAGAGTCTGGAAAATGAATAGAGTCACTGTAGTCCCAATAGTAATATCAACAACAGGTGTTATCCCGAAACAAATATTCAATAGTTTTAATGCACTCAATATATCCAAATACACATACAATATAGCACTACAAAAAGCTGCCATATTAAACACTTGTCGCATAGTAAGAAATTTTTTACAACTAGACTTGGATAATAATTTCACTGCAGTACAGAGCAATTTATCTTCTCAGAATAATAACTAGAACCTCACCTTGGTTCACACCCGTGAGATTCTGAAAATACCAGGTACTAACATGAGAAAATTAAATTTAAAAACTATAATAATAATAATATTAAATACACACCACACGCTGCATTTACTTGGTTTTGGCCCGTAAATGTAGCTAAAACCAGCCTAGAGCTGAGAAAAAGAACACTCCCGTAAATAAATAATAATAAACAAGACACAAATAACACTGACCCACAGAACCAAAAAATTGAAAAATGGAAGAAGAAAGTCCTTCACGGTAGGCACCCTCATGATTTAGAACAATCCCATATTAACATAGTGGCGTCTAATAAGTGGCTTAAAATAGGCAATCTGTTCCCTGAAACAGAAGGCTTCATCATAGCTATACAAGATCAAATCATCAACACCAAAAACTACAGGAAATTTATCATTAAAGACCCTACCACCACAAACGATAAATGCCGAAGATGCCACATTCAATCAGAAACCATACAACACATAACTGGAGCATGCACAACCCTCACACAGACAGACTACACTCACAGACACAACCAGGTTGCAAACATCATTCACCAAAAACTAGCACTCAAACACAATCTCATACAAAACTCTAACACTCCTTACTACAAGTACACACCACAAACTATCCTAGAAAATGATACGCACAAAATGTACTACGATCGCGCCATACTTACAGATAGGACTATCCACTATAATAGACCAGACATAACCCTACAGGATAAAATAAGAAAAATTACCTACCTTATAGACATTGCAGTTCCTAATACCCATAACCTACAAAAAACCATATCAGAAAAAATAAGTAAATATGAAAAAACAATTTTTAAAATTTTTGTCTGTTTGATCTTAAAGAAGAAGTCACAAGAATCTGGAGACAAGATTAAGTATACGTTGTCCCTATAGTTCTCTCCACGACAGGCGTTATCCCCAACCATCTTCTCCGTAGCCTTAAATTAATAGATTTAGAAGAATTCGTTTATATCAACCTACAGAAAGCTGCCATATTAAACACCTGCAGAATAGTTAGGAAATTCATGCAATTAGATGAAGAAAACACACCCTCATCTTAAATACACACCACACGCTGCATTTTCTTGGTTTTGGCCCGTAAATGTAGCTAAAACCAGCCTAGAGCTGAGAAAAAGAACACTCCCGAAAATAATAATAAAACTTTATTATCAGACACAATTAGCCCATACATTACAAAAAATTAAATTTAAAAAAAAAACAACAAACAACAAAATACACATCAAATGAAATACACATGCACATTATATAAAAAATAAATACAAATACATACACAATTATTTAATGTATTGGAATGACGCTCTGTGAGTCGTCATCCAATGCCACATTATGGGGCTGTCCATCCTGCTGGCCACAATAGCCAAGAGACTATAAATAAATATTATTAATGATAAATAACGTAGTCCAGTTGCCTTTGAAGCGCTCCACATTATGAGTCATAGGATCTGTCGATGTTTCCTCATCATTGCTACGTCACGGATAATTTTGAGACACACCCACCAATGATTTCATCTGATAACACGAATAACATAAACAGGGAAATTGAAAACAATTTAACATTGATAAATATGTATATTATAATTGTGAATAACAATTGCGAAATCATGTGGCTGCATCATGTACAGAAAATATATATATATTATACGTTTTATTTTTATTCTTCTCTCATATTGCCATGAACTATATAGAAATATGTAGCTTATGCCATAAAATATTAGTCTTTCAGTAATTAAACAGTACAGTACCAATCGTTTATGACAATAATTCTCGATTGCTATCACTAGTGCCAATATAAGAGACGATACTTGCGCCAGCGCAAATCAGTCGCGCTTTTTTTATGAATATCAATAGGAAACTATTTAAATATTATGATGTATTGATAAAATTTAATATCACAGTTTCAGAAGTGGCTTATAGTATGCAACAAGCTTTGTAGGTACATACAAAAATATTCCTGCCAAAGCTGTTGGCGTCGCGTCGCAAATTTTCCACCTCATGTGGCACCGGTTTTTGTTTTTATATAATCGACGTGCAATATGTAGAAGCGTTAAGATAAAGCCGGTCTTGGATTGGTATTTTTTTAAATCTTCACATATAATATCGTGTTGTTATGCTTAGGTCGATAAAGAACTAATATGTTTTGGCAAGAAATTCTGCTGTTGTAATTAAAATTAACACGGAATAGCTTCATGAACTGATGGGCTAGAAGTGTTGGTTTGTTCCTCACACGATGAGCTATTTCTAGCACCAGAGTATTACGCTTAGTTAGCGAATCCCAGTACATTTTTTTTTTTTTGTATACTTTTGTTTAACAAAAAAGAAGTCGATGTCCTGAGCAGAAGGCGTGCAATCATTGCCTTTCGGGAATAAAGAACAATATCGAGCCTTTTCAGGAAGAACATCGTAAGCAACAATTTGCACTTTTTACAGGAAAGGGTTTTTTCTTTCCTAATTAACGATGTTTTTCATTTACGATGATAATTTCTTACAACAATGAAATCGTGTAAAGGTGAATGCGCAAAATTGCCCCAGCCCCGGCGCAAAAGCAACTTATCTCAGATTTTTGTACATTTCAAGTGTATTAAAAAAATATATATGTGATATCTGTAATCACAGTCATACATAGCAAAAAAATGCATTGATTATTTTTGTAGGCGCAGATTTTTATTTAACGTTATTATCACAAATCGCGTATTTCTATGTATTTCTATGACGACGAGTCGCTAATAGAAATACATAGAAGTACCAGTAGTGTCCCGGCGACACGTAGTATATAATATTTAAGGGTAATATATAATAAGAACAAGATATAATACGGAATTTGTTTATTCTATAATATCACAATTCCAAGTCTATTAATACGCTATCTAAGAAAGCAGCCGGGTGTTCGAAATCGTTGTGTCTGGCCCAGCCTAGATAATATAAAATACTGATTACATGGGCACAACTTCCAAGTGTCCGACGACCGTGAATACAAGAGCAACAATACCCTTTTATGGCGGCCCGACCCTGTGTCTCGGCATTGTACAAAACGTAAGTATAGTATGTTTTGCTTCGCACATGCCGAGATTGTATTTTGCATCTTAATAAAACATTTTCTTCATTGTTGATTAAAACTCTTTCTGAATGTCGATAATAAAAGACTTCGTATACTCCTGTTCTTTTAATATGTTCGCTGCAGTAAGACCGTGATAGCTTCAAATGGTACGTACCGATTGCAATCACAATTATATCTTCATGTGTTAGTTCAGGGAAATCGATAAGTTGGTTGTTAACGTCCAATCTATCGAATGTGACTCTTTGACGATTTATATTATTTTCTTCGATATAATCAGCCAGAACATTCGGTCTATTTAAATTCAGTCTAATAGATTCTATGAATTCATTCGTGTATGGACTATCGTCAAAAGGTTCTTGAAAGCAGTTGATGATGGCTCCTGCTATTTTAAAATCGCTAAAAGTATTTAGCGAGGCGCGATTGAAAATTCTTTGTCTGAAGATCTTGAAATCTCTTTTGAACTTACCGTTAACGGCTTCAATCACCCATCTACAAATAGTTACTAGTCTTGACTTGTTTGCGTCGACGGTGGTCAATTGAGTTTCGTCTCGTCGTTTAGTCGGGGGCATATGTGCAACATATCCATAGGTTTCTATGAGTGGTATCGCATCACGAAAACCTCTGTCCAATATTAGAACGTCGCCCTCTTCAAATAAATAATGAAATGCGCCGTCTTCAATCGGTTCTTCGTGATTTTCTAATATTTTTGTCATGATGTTAGCATCTGTAGTTGTAGCGGCATAAGGTCCGACTATATCAACTATATGACCATCGCCACAAGCTATAATAAATGGTTTTATAAGGTTTCTGTATTTATGGAGGCTGTAGGTGCGTCTCTGGTATAAAAAATTAGAGCTTTTTTCAATGAATAAGTAAGTGCCGTCCATTAATATCAGGGCTTTTGGAGACCCTTCATTTCCGAAGATGTAGTTTGGAAGGATTCTGTTTCTTTCAATTATCTCGTCTCGGGTTATATGGTCTAGCCCTATGTGCAATGGCACAAAATCAGCCAGTAAGCATGTTCTGACCAAATGGATTTTCCTGTCAATGCTTCTTCTTGATAAGTTAAAAATAGAACATAACCTAGCACTGGGTTCTCCAGTTCTAATCTTGCTTAAATATATAGCCAAGTCTATTTCTGATGTATTAGATTGTTGTTGTAAAGTTGGAGCTTGGTTCAGGAGCCGGTTGAATTTTTCGCGGTTTAGTCCGGTCCAAAAATGAAGCTCATTATCCACTATTTCGTTTATGTCAAAAAATGTTCTTGTTTCAAGGGCACGTGTGTAGATGTTTAAAATGTCAGTAATGTTGTCGGCATTGAATTCATGTTGTAGGTGTGTTATATTTTGTGGGAATTCTTCCACAGCCGTAGTTGTTAAATGTCGCTGGCAGATCCGAGCACGATCTGGTATGTAGAGATTCAAGTAACTGAGGAGGTATACCTTGATAGAATTTGGAAGTCGGCGTAATAATGTGTTTCGGCAACTGTCCATCATACAGCGCCGAGATGTATTCGCAGCTCGAGCCAATCTTGGTATAGCTATTGAAGCTCTAACCTGTTCTGGAATTACAGGCATGGCTAGTCGGTCTTCATTTAAACCTGAGTCAATTCTGTGCCAGCACGAATGACATATTGATCGCGTGCCGTCGAATGGTACCTGTAAAAAAAAACGTAAATGTAAAATAAACTTGATTTAGATTTATTTAATGGACGCGTAGCATAATCAAATATATCTATCTATCTATACTTTAACAAAACTGTAACAGAGTTATGTTTGTACATTGAACAAAGCCCCTAGTATGCGTTTGTAAAACCTATTGTTTACTTTAAAATACGTTAGCGTCTACCGTAGCTTGTCATTTTTGCCGAGTTACATTTTGACCATAGCAACTAGGCTGTTAGCAGCTAACTTAGTAGTGATATAAGGCCAATATTAAAAATATGTGGTCAACGCGAGCGAATGTTATAAACCTACTTATAGAACATCAGTAAACATAACTTGTTTTGTTACCCAGATTTATATCTTAAGAAACAGAAAACGTTATTTACAAGTACTTGATTTCTTACCTCTTGTGGTGGTTCTATGTTGCGTACGATATGTTCCACGAAGTTTGCACGATCTTGTAGAAAACGAACATTAAGAACGTGTCTACGGCGTCGCAAAAGTGACCGATGACACACAACACAATGATTGTGGTCTTCCATATCAACATCCAATCGTTTGCACTACCAAGTCCGGGAAGATAAGAGCCAAGTTGTTAAAATAAAATACAATCAAAGTAGGTACTATAACAACGAACACAACGTACGCACACGAAGTCAAGACATCGAGTGCGTCATCATAATACAAACGAAGCAACGTGCCTGTGCGGCAATTGGGTCACTATTCTTCTCTCTTTAGCACACGGGAAAGAGCGAAACGGCAATGTTAGCTATTTGTTACCTGCTGCAAGAATCCTGCGTATGCGGCCGACAAACAATAGAACTCGTTTTTTTATCTAGAATAGCAAACTATTTCGTAATAAAAATAATTTCAATTTCATTAAAAATATTTTAATGCAGTATAATATGCAATATTTTATATTATGAATATCACTGCCGCCTATATATAAGTAGTTAAGTAGCCTTTATTTCATATTTTGCTTGCTTTTAAGTAATATGGTCGAATAAAAAATAGGATAACCAAAGCAGTTTTTTCTTAGTATGACTATGATTACGGACATCACATATATATATATTTAATACCCATAAAATGTACAAAAATCTGAGACAGGTTTCTTTTGCGCCGGGGCTGGGGTAATTTTGTATGAAATTTGCGCATTCTTCTTTAAAATAAAATTTAAGAGTAACCGTGAAAAGATGTAAAACTGTCCAATTAAGAGGTTACGAAGAAACAATCGTTCTGTGATTTTCGGCGCTTATGATGTTTTTCCTGAAAAGGCTCGATATATTCGTACTCCATAGGTAAGTACATACTTTGCGCTTATCAACCCGCGCCAGCAAAACAATCGACAAAAGGAAAAGACAGACATATCATAAACCATATTTTATAACCCCACTTTATCTTTAGTTTGACCTTCTGTACTCTTTCGCGGAATTACGCACTTAGATTATAATGGACAAATTGAACCCGAGACTAATGTCGTTTACTGAGAACATTGATCAGAGATCACTGATCAGTGTCTTCAGCAGACACAAATAGTGTCACTGAAAATAAAGGTGCTGACTTGTGTCTCTTAATGACAGGCAACTAACTGGTTTTAATTGGAACCCGCTGTTAACCAACATGGACATGTTGTTTAAGTGGTTCAAAGTATCTTCGTTCAAAATATCCTTTATTAATCTCAAGTTTTACCATGATTTCAGCACATGATTCTAGATCCCCCCAGCGTTGCAGTTTTACGTGGTTGTTTGTGCGTCGATGTCCTTAACACTCTGTATACATATAGGGAATAATGGAAAGGCTGAAAGTCTTTATAGGCCTTCAAAACATATGTGAACATATATTTTTATGTTGTCTTACTTACTGTTCACAATTTTAATCGTAAACATATTTGCAGTCTTCCGGCGAGGCGAGTATCGCGAACCTGGATAGCGTAAGAAACGCGAACGGCACCATCTCCACGGCTGACCTGCGCCTGCGCATGCAGAAGTGCATGCAGACTAACGCCGCCGTGTTCAGGCAGAAGAGCACGCTCGAGGAAGGTCTGTAGCTCTTTAATAAATACAGGATGTTATCCCTTCGTCCGTGGAATTTTATCTTTTTACAGAGTATCATAAAAAAAACAAGTAGAGTGATACAAAGCCCACTAAGTTACACCTAACATTTCAGAGCTCACTTTTTAAAAATTCAGCTTGACACATAAAAACCTTCACTAAGTTTTAATTTAGTAACCATCTCCTACTTCATTCATCCATCTTCCACCACAAAAAGCAGCAACATATCCAATCGTCATCTTCCTGCCCTTGTCCCACGTTGCTTGGGGTCGGCGCAACACGTTTTCTACTTCCAGTCTCCCCTGTAAACCGTGACGCTCTCATGCACTCCCATGCATGCTCTTTCATATCATCCCTCACACAATCCATCCATCTTATCTGCCTACAACATATCCAATAAACTGCCTATATTGCCAGGTGAACGCCTCATCCAAGACATCTACAAGCAGATCAAGGACGTAAAAGTCTCGGACCGCTCCCTCATCTGGAACAGCGATCTGATCGAGACCCTGGAGCTACAGAACCTACTCATCAACTCCGTGCAGATCGTAGAGGGGGCACTCGCGCGAGAGGAGTCGCGCGGGGCGCACGCGCGTGAAGACTTCAAGACGCGTCGCGATGAACTCGACTATTCCAAGCCTTTAGATGGGCAGGTACGATGTTTCTTTCAACTATTTATTTACACATGGCACATGGTTTATACATGGTGTCCGGTAAAGAACCTTAACTATATAATGTGGATCTGGACGTACGACATGAAAACGAGCACAGAAACATTTTAAAACACGAAGAATACTAACTTTTTTTTTACCTTATTTTACATTCTTCTTCACCACAACCACAAATGAATGAATTCCATCGGTTATTTGTTGTTATAATATTATAACTTGACTATGCCGACAGAGAGGTAGTAAATACTATGTCTAGAAATTGCACAGTATTGTTTTCAAAAAAATCGTACATAATATGTTTTTTTTTTAAGAACGGCCATATGGTCTATTATATGTTATTTCAAGGTTATCCATTCTTTACCGGACACCCTGTATGTATGCTTTATTGTATATACAAAATACATAACAAAAAAAAAACTACAAATTATACAATGGGGCGGCTTTATTGCTTCCAACTACCTATCATATGCAGGGTATTTTTAATTGACCTGACATTACACGTAGGTACTTTCAATAAGTGATGAGAACCGAAATACGAAAACCATCTTATTGCTAAGGTATAAAGGAACTGGATGTCAAATTGTCACTATGGACATACCGTTGACAGTACAAAGCACCGGGTTGGTGACCGTTCGTAATTATGACTAGCTGTGCCCCGCGACTTCGTCGCGTGGATGTCGTAAGATACACAATATACTAAAATAACATCCACATTTTAATAAAACTCCCTCGTCCCCCGACCCGTCGCCAACCGTCGCGTTGAATCGCCCGCCCGCGCTATTACTTCGTTTTCGCTTAGTGTTCTTTCTGACTTTTTCTTTTTGCTTGGCACCTAAGGGTCGTAGCGTGATGTTAAATAGCCTATAACTATCCTCGAGAATTGGGCTACCAAATGCAATAAGAATTTTTCAAATCCGACTATTTGTTCATAATTTCATAGGTTTTATTTTTGGGCGCGGAACCCTAATTATTTTTCTAAAATAAAAGTAGCCTAAGTTACCCGCCGTAACATCAGCTATCTGCCAGTGAAAGTACCATCAAAATTGGTCCAGCCGTTCCGGCTAATCTCTCGGCTAAAAAAGCAATTTTTAACATTTTTATGTTAAAAATTGCTTTTTTGTTATAAGTACCGTTTATACTTTCTTATGAATTTAGTAAAAAGCTGTTATTTTGACATTACAAACAGACACTTCAATTTTATTTATTTGTATAGATTAGTAGACCGCGACAACAAATTATCTGGAGATGAGATAATAATGCCACAAAACACGCTCGACCGTCGTGATAGCCGTCTGGCTATTATAATCGATTATCGAAATATAGCGCCATCTAATGAGGATACCATATTTGGTTACAAACCTGTATTGCGCGGTGTCGCCCGCGGTTGTGTTATTATTGTCTGAGCCAAGGTCTTTGAATTTCATTGAAACTGGTTTTGTGGACGTACGAAACACAGCCGGAGTAACTCTTTCCCGCATTAATGTTATTAGTTAGTATAACAATATAATAATCGTCGGCCTCAAGTCTACTACTGGACATAGGACAACCACGCTACAGAGCAATAATATATCAAACTAGGACTTCCCGCGCGACTTGTCCGCGTTGGTTTCGTACTTTACTCGATAGATTTTCAAAAAACCCTGATACACGTTATTCTTTATTTTTGAACTTAAGTATAAATACCGAGTTTCGAGTTAATCGAACCGCGCGTTAAAATTTTTCCATACAAACTTTGATACCCCCCAATCCCCCTTTAGGGGGTAGTTTAGAAAAACAAAAAATGACAAACTTCATAATTTACTTAGATAAGTACTCGTGCCAAGTTTCAAGTTTATTAACTCAAGAAATAAGATTTTTCATACAAACAAAATCCCCCTTTTCACCCCCTTAAAGATCGAATTTCCAAAAATGCTTCCTTATTGGACGCTTACAACATAACAATGCATTAACAGCCAAAATTTCAAGTTTGTAGCCGCAGCGGTTTGTAGCCGCAGCGGTTTGTAGCCGCAGCGGTTTGTAGCCGCAGCGGTTTGTAGCCGCAGCGGTTTGTAGCTGCAGCGGTTTGTAGCCGCAGCGGTTTGTAGCCGCAGCGGTTTGTAGCCGCAGCGGTTTGTAGCCGCAGCGGTTTGTAGCCGCAGCGGTTTAGGCTCTGCGTTGATGAATCAGTCGGAACAAGTAATTATATAATATAGATTGATAAGAACCTAACTTTCCTAATACACGAAAAACTCTTGTATTTGACTACTGTAGCTATAACATTGCAACTGATTAAACCTAACATTCATTCATATTATTATGTGAACATTATTATTTTATTTAATAACCAGCGACGTACCCTGCTTCGCACGGTTTTAACAACTTGACAAAACACCGTGGTTTCTTTATTATTTGTATGTTCTATGTTAGCTTATTATACACATAAATCTTCCGGAATACTTCTTGACTGCTTCGTTGGTCTAGTGGTTGCAAACGCTACTGCTGAGCATGAGGTCCTGGGTTCGATTCCCGAGTCGGGCAAAGTGAAATTGGGTTTTTCCATCTGGGATTTCTCAGTAGCAGCTCGGAGTCTGGATGTGTGCCCGGTTGATGGCAATAGGTTCGCTCCCTATTACATAAACATAACTGGCGAAATTTAGATGAGCTACAGGTACATATCTGCTTACTACAGGTACATCCCTTCGGGGAATACAGGCGTGATGGTGTGTTAATTAATTTATGTTCCTTCCTTCTTTAGATGATGTAAACCGCATCAAAATCCGTTGCGTAGTTTAGAAAAACAACGCGGTGTCAGATGTCACACACAACAACGAAAAGTGACTTTAATTTATAATATGTATACATCTTATATGAATTTAATAAAAAATCTTTAACCCCAAAAACAGACCAAACTCCCCTTCGAGAAGCACTGGAGGAAGCACACCCTGGCTAAGACCAACGTAGAGACAGGCAAGACCGAGCTGACGTACCGACCTGTCATCGACGACACGCTGAACGCGCAAGAGTGCAAGACCGTGCCGCCCGTCATCAGGACCTACTAGATACCTTTAGTTCACTTTACGTAAGTACACCACACGAGTTTGTTAATTATACTACTAACAAGCCGTATGCCAGATGGGATTTCCCATCGACAAAAATGACGAACTACCATACAAATTTAATCGCGTATTTAACCCCTTTAGGGGGTGAATTTTTTAAAATCCTTCCTTAGTGCTCGCCATCGTTATTTAATTTTATGGAACGCAAAATTTCAAGCTTCTAGATCCAGCCGTGTAGGCTGTGCTTTGTCTATCAGTGAATTAATGAATATAAGATTTTTAGTGTTTCGTAGTCAACAAGGAACCATTATATTTAGTTTCGCCATGTCCGTCGTCTGTCTATCCGCAGCTTAGCTCAGAGACTCTTAGTACTAAAGAGCTGTAATTTGACACGCCTTCATATTAATCACACCGACAAAGTGGTAAAATTGAAATATTGAAAAAACATTTTTTATGGTGCCTTCCCCTACACGTAAAGTGGGAATGGTTTTTGTAGTCACTTGTACCCCCCCTCCCGCCGCGCCAGTTTAATGGTTGTTTTTGGATATGTGACAAAATTCATGACAGTGGAATATAAAACGAAGTTACAAGGAAAACTATCACAGCTGAGTAGGCTGTGTGCGTTACCCCAGCAAAATAATGTCGAAAATAGTCATATAAATTTTATAGATAATTAGTTGCCCAGCTTCTGTAATTGTTGCAAAAAACTATGTCACAAATTTAAAAATGTGCATTTTTAAATTTGTTACACTTATAGTTTTTTAGTTATTGCACATAAACATTTCCTGCTCGGGTAACATTACCACAGCCAGACATTTTTTTTTTTAATGGGAATATTGAAATAAATATTAGCTATATAATTAGTTGTCTAGACGAGGTAAATATTGCAACTTATTTTGTATTTGTTCTTTCTTCGACTACAAAGTTATTCGAGATCCTGCTGAAGTAACGTTTGTGGTTTTGATAGATGTCTGAAACGGTTAAGCGGATTCTTATCATGTTTTGTACATGACTTCTTAAGAATTAGTTTTAATTACATACACTCGCGCCTTCTTCCCATGGGGGTAGGCAGAAACTACAGAACGGCACCTGCTACGATCCTTACATACTCCTTTTGTCTCGTTTCCGTTCATACATCTGGTCATACACGCACGCTGGTTGCGAGTACTACGCGCCTGACCTTTCTGAAGAACATCACCAATAAGATCACTAAGGGCGTCGCGTTTCTACTCACATCTGCCGTGTAAATTTTAAACCTTTTGTTAGTCGACTTTCATTCATCCTCTCAACATCTTAATAACCAGTCAACCAAGGGTGGTGAAGAGATTACATGGCAGGTGCTCTGTTAGAAATGGAACAATTTGTACATAAATAAGTCATAAACTTATAATACACATACATACATATTTATTCTACTTTCATGCTTTTTTTGCCACACCCAACATTTACTTCCATACATAAGCGTAGGCACCAGCACACCGTTGTGATCAGCCAGTCAGGCCTTTTTGGACATCAACTGGTTGGTCGCAATTGCATGTATAGCACCATTCACTTTATTTCCCGCATTTACTCTCCTTTCCACATCTTCTCCCTAACGTGTATAGCCGAAAAACATCTGGCAAAGCACAAGAAAGTGCCTTTGTTGACTTGGAGAAGCCCTATGACAGTGTTTGGAGGGAGGAACTGTGGTCGACACTGTCGGTGTACGGTGTGGACAGGCGCTTGGTACGGGCACTGAAATCTTTATACAAGGATTCCAGTGCTTATGTTAGGATAAATGGGGCATACACGGACTGGTTCTGCATCTCGAGGGGTGTTAGACAGGGTTGTGTAGCATCACCATGGCTGTTCAACTTGTACATGGAAAAAATGTTTTTTGTAACTAAGACTGTTTTTATGCCGTGTTTTTTATTTGCTAAGCATCATGTGATCTTAGCCATTATCACTGTTTTTATTTCAACGAAATACTCGCAATGTTTCAAAAGGTATATTTTTTTTTAAGAAAAAGGGTCTGTCGTAGGTGATAAAAAATTAAACCATCAATATTAATAATACAAATATTTTTTTCCAATTTTTTTGTCGATAAATTATGGTCTAGTTTCACCCATTTTCGTTTGTGCACATTATCCAGGGACACACTGTATAGCTAATATTTATTTCAATATTACCATTAAAAAAGAAAATGTCTGGCTACGGTAACGTTACCCCAGCAGGAAATGTTTTTGTGAAATAACTAAAAAACTATAAGTGTAACAAAGGAGATGTTTCAAAATGGGCCCAGAATATGTACAATACCTCGAAAAATCGAGAAAAATCCGTGGAATTCAGGAAAAATACTGATAAATTGCATAAATGCATATTTCTCTTGTAATAATTTTATATTTATCAATTATTTTATCGACTTTCAATATGGCGTCTCGCCAATTTAGGTACTCTGTGGTTAAAAACCAATGACAGTAAACCATAGATCGACCATTGATCATAGATCGTGAACTGTCTACTGTCACTTCAGTCGCTTTCGTTGTCGATCGTGTTCTGATGTTCTGTTCTCTCGAGTTATTTTTAACAACCTGGCTTTCGTTTATCGCTACATTGTTTTTGTCTGAGTTAATATTTCGACTATTGAATGTTTGTATTCTGTACGTTTATGCTATAAGTAAAAATCTTGGCATATCGCAGCTCGCCGTCCGGTAAGGACCAAGCCCGAGTCGACGGCGCGTTGTGTTCCACGCGCGCTTCAAAGAGGTGTCAGCACTATTGACGGGGTCCGCTAGGGCCGATGCCAGCTAGGGTTGCGGGATGTTCGAAAGAGTTACCATGGCCCCGGCACAGGCAACAGAAGGAACACGGGTGGGTTTTTCCCATCCACAAAAAAAAAAAGGTCAACCTATGAGGTTGTCGTTTGCTTAACTGGACTATACTTTATGTACAGACGCCAGTACATCTATCTGTCAGATTTGCAAAAGACTAAAAGTACGACAATATTATGATTCTCTTTGACAATGTAATATGACAGAAGTAAACATGTCAAACGTCAATAATCAATCAACATGACAACTTACCGCCATGATGGGTTTTTGTTGTGTGTTGCAATTTCAACTGTACATTCTTGTACTTTACTACCAAACAAAGCCAATTAAAAGTAATTGGATGATTGGAAACTGTTTTAATTGTGTTTCCCCATTTTTTAATAGGGTGTACCAATACATGGCCGGGGCTCCATACATTTTGAAACATCTCCTTTAAAAATGCACATTTTTTGTTACACTTATACTTTTTTGCAACAATTACAGAAGCTGGGCAAATAATCTATACTAATATTATAAAGCTGAACAATTTGTATGTTTGTTTGGTTGAACGCGCTAATCTCAGGAACTTCTGGTTCGAATTGAAATTTATTTTTAGTGTTGGATAGCTCATTAATCGAGGAAGGCTATATAACATCACGCTACAACCAATAGGAGTGGAGCATCAATGAAAAATGTTGCAAAAAGGGGGAAAAAATTATTCATTTTGAGAGCTTCCGTTGCGTGCGCTGCGTAATCGGTTAATGTTACGCAAAAATCATGTATTTCGGAATTGTTCCTCTTAAAAAGTTCTAAAAAAAAATCCGCGATAGCATATATCTATCTTTTAAGGTTGGCTCACTATAACTTTTTTAATGGTAATCAAATTTTTTATAAAATAATGCATTATTTGCGAAAGTGTTTTCATAAACATGGTATTAATCCTTATCCAAATAAATAGTTTCATAATCAAGGTTGATTAAACACGTAAATTCCTTTTTAAATTATTCAAATCGGGCTTTTCGTTTAGAAATTACGACGGGTATAAATATGCTTAAAGTAAGAGAAATGCGCTTAGTCTATTAGTTACCTACACATTTGAACGGGCTAATCTCTGTCACTACCAGTCGGATTTGAAAAATTTTGCATTTTATAGCCCAATTCTTAAGCCGATCAAAAAAAGTAAGAAAGAGCGCTAAGCGAAATCGAAGTGACAGCGTGGGCAGGCGATGCGATGCGACGGGGTGGGTCGGGGGAACAAGAAATTTCACGCGGACGAAGTCGTGGGCGGAAGCTAGTAATATTATAAAGCTGAAGAGAGTTTGTGTGTTTGGTTGGTTGATTGCGCTAATCTCAGGAACTTCTGGTTCGAATTGAAAAATTCTTTTAGTGTTGGATAGCGCATTTATCGAGGAAGGCTATAGGCTATATAACATCACGCTACGACCAATAGGAGCGGAGCATCAATGAAAAATGTTGCAAAAACGGGGAAAATGTATCCTTTTGAGAGCCTCCGTTGCGTGCGCTGTCTAAACGGGTAAAGTTAACGCAAAAATCATGTATGACGTACTTGTTTCTCTTAAAGAGTTCTAAAAAACAGTCCGCGTTACCATAATTATGTCTATCTTTTAAGGTTCAGTATAACTTTTTTAATGGTAATAAAATAATGCAATATTCGCGAATGTATTTTCATATACATGGTTTTAATCCTTATCCAAAAAACAGTTTCGTTATTAAGGTTGATTAAATACATGTGAATTTCTTTTTAAATTATTCTAATCAGGCCTTTCGTTTAGAAATTACGACGGGTATAAAAATGCTTAAAGAAAGAAAAATGCGCTTAGTCTATTAGTTACCTACACATTTAATTTTTTATTGACTGTTTGAACGTGCTAATCTCTGTCAATACCAGTTGGATTTGAAAAATTCGTTTTGCATTTTATAGCCCAATTCTTGAGGAAGGCTATAGGGCTTAAGATTACGCTAGGACCCTTAGAAGCCGAGCAAAAAGAAAAAAAAGTAAGAACGAACGCTAAGTGAAAACGTAACAGAGCGGGCAGGCGATGCGATGCGACGCGGTGGGTCGGGGAACAAGATATTTAACGCGAACGAAGTCACTATTTTCGACATTATTTTGCTGGGATAACGCACACGAGTAGGCTTTACAAGTTAACGAGTAATAGTCGACCAACTTACATTTGCAGTTGGAATGTATGAGAGACCATGTTTTTCAACTACAATGTTAAGTTTGTACTTGGGATAAATTCATCCCAACTACAGAATTCTTAATTGTGCGTGGTCCGACACGCACTTGGCCGGGTTTTTTTTATTCAGTATATTCGATAAATTATACAGTACATACAGTAGATGTAAAGTCCTTCGTATATTTTTGTAAAGTAAATTCTTTGGAAATACTGATCCGGTTACGAAAACTTTCGGTTAGAGTAAAAAAATATCTCTAACCGTAAGCATTCATTTATTAACGATTCGTAGAAAACGATTCTTACGGTTATCACAAAGCAGTATCCAATAAGCTTCTTATATGTGGTCGAGTATGTATGTACCTACTAATATTGCGTTTTTTTTTTCAGGTAATAATTATAATTTTCTCAACATGGGTGCTGACTGAGCTTTTCAGTATTGTCAACTCGCGATTCTGCCCCGCCAACTTAGTGTTCATTTAACGCCACTATTTATATCATTATTTATTTTTAGCGTAGCATGGTATTAAGCGTAACAATCTATAACAGAATGAATACTCTATAAGAGTCTAAATTATACAAACCAATATGACTACGACATACAATCATGGCCCCAAAGTTGTTATACAGTACAAATGAAACAGTGCCAGATGTTATGTTCCTGTTGATATTGTAACATTAATGCGCTCGTGTTTTTAATCATGGACAAAAATATTGTTATATATTTTGTTAATAATAAATATCAGCATTTATTATGATTTTATATTATTTATACTGGCTTCAGCAGCCCCAGAGTACTTAAGAAATTTATTGTTAGATACAATACAAGTACCGACCGACGCGTCCCTCGATGTCAACGTATCTCTTGGTCTGTAACTGTTGCACAAGACCTTATAATATATTACTGAAACAATCACTAAATCTGGCAGTTTGTGTTATGTGTGATAGATAAGTTTCTATATGGGTTTAGTTACGAGAATCATCTTCATTTCTGTTAACACATTTTACGAATCTTCAGCTCAACATCAATGTTTTGTCTCAAACTTTTTAAGTTTCTCTTAGTGTTTGTAATGGTTAGTGTCTTTGTAACGCATTTTAAGATACTTAACGAAATAAATTAATAATGTTACATTTGTTGTGTAAATTTTATTTCATGTTCAGTATTACCTACATTACAATGAAATTAAAATACAATTATGAATGTACAACAATGTGTAGATGATAAGACAAAGATGTAAAATATTATAAATAATAATAAAACAAACAGCACCATTTTTTATGTTTTTATTTTTAACCACCGCCCGACGGAAACAGAGGGAAACTCGAGCGATTTCCGTTAAGTACCTATATGTATTAGGGTAATACTTCTAAACGCTCTATACATAACTACATACTTGAAGGAACGAGTCCACTGGCTCGGAATCGGAGCGTACGAAGCGTCGCCACTTAACAAAATCTCAGGCGCAGATTAGCCGATCCAGTGCACGCAGTACAATAGAAATCAATACAAAGCAAATAAAAACCGTACGCTCCGATTCCGACCCAGTGGACGCGTACCTTTAGTACTACATATTATGATGAGATCAGAACTATTTTTATTTTATACCTACCTACATTAAAAATCTTAAATGGATCGTTGTTTATCTACTTTGAGAGAGATATGAATGGAAAACTTCTGATCTTTGTAATTTATCCGCGCTAATCGGCAATAGAAAGTAAACTCTAATAATTATACAGGGTGGCCGGTAAAACGAGGTCCAAAGCAAAATTTTGCCTCTCTCCAAGGCCTTCCCGAAACACCTCGTATGTTCGGCGATTATTTATAGTTAGGAGCTAGACGGTTTTTATTTTTAGGGAAATTCTCACTTCTGATTTTTTATTTTTCTCTTTGTGTCGTATTTTTTTGTAAATATTTTTTTTTAATGAAAAATACATAAATTATGGTCTACGATCGAAAAAAAAATACTATCAAATAAAAAATTAAAAACAATTTTGCTCGAAAGGATTCGTTGTAGATTTTCAGTCTTTATAAAAAGAAAAAAAATGTGGCAATGACCCCATAGTAGTTTTAAAAACTTCTACAGACCCTCAGCTTTGGAAAGCAATATAAATAATAACTACTTTTTGGGACATTAGTTGGAGAAATTGTAGTTCGAACATTGTATGTAGGTACCTACTCAATATTTTCATACTTCGTAGAACTAAAGCACCTATTGTATGTGTTTCCGTTTGGAGTAATCAATTTTTCATGTACTTCCTTGCATCTGATTATCTGAAATTTGGCACACGTATACTTGTCAAGAGAAATCCAAAAAAAAAAACGTCATCTAACACGATGGGGTTTTTCTCTTTTAGTTGAAGAGTTCCTATGGCCACCTTCTGGCTGCATCATCAGACCAGCTCCATAGTACCATATTTTTGCATTGTCACCAAAGTTAAATTCGTAAGAAAATCTGAAAATCTAGAACGAATCTTGTCGAGCATAAATTTTCCCTTTGACCTTTTGTGTCACTTTGGGTGATGTTTGGACAGATAGTATTTTTTATCGATCGTAGACCATAATTTAATGATCACCACAGTATAAAACAAAGTCGCTTCCCGCTGTCTGTCTGTCCCTATGTATGCTTAGATCTTTAAAACTCCGCAACGGATATTGATGCGGTTTTTTTCAATAGATAGAGTGATTCAAGAGGAAACACTGATAATTTTAGAGGTTTCTAATGTGATGTCGTAAATAAGCACATTTTTTTTGCGCTTACATTGCAAACGCTGGCTGAACCCTACGAGATAGATCAAAATAATGTACTACAGTATTGTACACGTTATAAAGGTATACAAAAAAGTCCGCGATGGTATATGTCTATCTCTTCGGGATAACCCACAATAACCATTTTTTATCCTTTACTTTTTACGAGAAATAATGGCTTATTTACAAAGCGATTTCAAGCAATACCTACAGCATTAATCCTTATCCAATTAAGTACCTTAAATACATTGTGCATGTAATATAGATCAATATGGCCATTTACAGCATGTAATTTAAATGAATATTTTCGAAGATATTACAGTTTAAAAGGCCGGCGGCGCGTGCCTATAAATATAATTTTGTTACACGGTGAGAGGCCCTTATGGCCCCACCAAAGCCCGGTTACGCAGTAAAGGTTCCCGGAGCCAACTAGCAAAAGGTCCGAACCAAAAAAAAAAAAAAGGCTATAAATAGCGCGTCGAAGGTCGCGCTTCGCCCTATCGCACTTTATGATTAGCAGCGATCGCACGCGTTTATCGGAGCTCTCTAGCGAGGAAAATAACAATTATCCATACTAAATTATATATATATATTATATATTTTTATTTAATATTATAAATTCGAAAGTAACTCTGTCTGTTTGTCTGTATGTTACCTTTTCACGCCTAAACCACTGAACGGATTTCGATAAAAAATTGGCAAAGAGATAGATGGCATCCTGGGGAAGGACATAGGCTACTTTTTGTCTCAAAAATAACCCTACAGGGGGTGATATAGGGGATGAAAGTTTGTATGAGAAACCCTGCATTTTTTAAGTTAGGGATATGAAAATTAAAATTTATGCATTTTGTAGGAAATAAAGAATTATGTGGTTCAGCGTTTTTGAAAAATCATCCCCTAAGGGGTTAAAATAGGGGTTGATTTTAAAAATCACAAATATTAGAAATTTTGTGTAAGATAAGATTCATTTATTTGCAAAAACATGTGTAGATAATATGCATGGTATAATGTTTGTTATAGGTGTTACAGGATATTCTTTGGCACATGTCTGACCATGGCTGGTATACAAATTAGGTCGGTAGAACATAAGATTTCAAAAAAGAAAATATAAAATAAAAAAGAAATATACAAAGTTAAATAATCTAAAAAGAAAAAAAAAGCAACAATTAACATTAATATTAAATTATAAATAAAAAAACAATTGGTAAATATTCATGCGATTCAAAATAAATATTATAGATTCAGTCAGTTTAACAGAGCGATTTGTCATTTAAGAATTCATTGATATCATAGTAAGCTTTTCCTGTAAGTATTTTTTTAAAGGTTTTCTTAAACTGGTCTGTATTTAGTTTTTTGACACAGATAGGGATATTGTTATAAATTATCGGTGCTCTGCATACAACGCTTTTATACGGTAATGCTGTCTTAGCTGGCTGAACACGAAGTTTACTATTATCCCGGCGGTTTCGTATTACAAGTTCCGATATTCGAGGAAACAAATGGGGGTTATTTCTTACAAATAAGGCGATTTCTAAAATATAAAGATTTAAAAAAAAAGAAAGATTTTTAAAAAGTTTTGAAAGATTTTTTCTGCCGTCAGGCAGTGTGAGGATTTTATGCTTTGTAAAAAGTGGCATACAGCTCACAGTACTTTGGATACCAAACATAGCACGTATGCATCGCTTTTGCATTTTAAATGCCATATCTTTATTTGATGAGTTGCCCCAGAAGATAATGCCATATCTTAGGACAGATTCAACAAGTCCATAATAAGCCGATAGTAACACATTAGTGCTGATAGATGGAGCAAGTTTGTACAAAGCATATGCTTGACTACTGATTTTTTTACATAGTGCGTCAATGTGTTCTTTCCAGTTTAGTTTGTTGTCTATAATTAAGCTGAGAAAACGGACATTAGATACTTCCTTTATAGTGTAGTTATCATGAATCAAATTTACATTTAATGGATTATGCAATCTTTGTCCAAAGTGCAATAAATTTGTTTTAGATAAATTTATTTTCAAATTATTATTATCAAGCCAAGAAATTATAGATGTCAGTGAATTATTTATGTCAGATTTATAATTATTAATGTCCTTACATGCAATTGAAACTGTACTGTCATCAGCAAATAATGTCATTGGTTGATTCGTTGCCTTTGGCAAGTCGTTGATATAATATAGATAATAAACAACGGCGGCCCTAGGACACTGCCTTGAGGAACACCGTATGTGACATTTCTCTTCACGGAGCTGAATGTTTCCTTTTTTTTAGGATTCACTTTAGTTACTACAGTTATCTGTTGCCGGTTCGTTAAATAGGATCTAATTAAATCTAAAATATTGCCTCTTATGCCGTATGCTTCAAGTTTACTAATTAGTATATTATGATCTACATAATCAAAAGCCTGTGACATATCGCAATAAATTGCACAAGCTGGAACTGTTTTGTCAACGTGGCCTATAACATTTTGTATGAATTCATAAATGGCCATATTCGTGGTTTTATTTTGTCGAAAGCCCTTTTGTTCATTGCACAAAATTTTATTTTTTTCTAGATATGAATTAAGTTCGCCATAAAGATATTTTTCGAAAATTTTTGAAAATATTGATAAAAGTGCAATAGGCCTATAATTCACCATTAACTGTTTGCATTCTTTTTTGTATAAAGGTTTTATAACAGACAGTTTAAGATCCTGTGGAAATATTCCAGTTGATATCGACAAGTTCAGAATGTGTCTCAAGTGATGGCATATCATTCCATGCTTCCACTGGACTCAAGCATACTTCTAAGACGTCGCGGTTTTCCGGTCAGTGACTCCCTACATTGCCGGACCGCTTTCGCAGGTCGGCTATTCGTTATCTTAAGCGCTCGCATTTATAATAAGATTCACCACCTGATCAATATTTATACATTAAACAAATATACACTAAAAACCAAGTTATCTAAATGGTTGCAGAAACTGTCTTATGATTATACCGAATCATTACTTACAATCATCGCATAACTATTTCCCAATACTGTTACACGTCTATATACAAAGGCTATCTTAATTGTACCTAACATCCTATTTTTGATCATCTCCAAGGAGGAACTGGCTCCTGAGATACAAGTATTTATTATACTTAGTTTAGGAGTCAAATGTTAATTTTATTTCAATGGATCAGTCCTTGTACAACTAATGTATCTGCTCATGGCATTATATACCATTACTGTGTGTGTAAAATGTACAAAATAAAGATTTATTATTATTATTTTATTTTATTTTTTTATATTTCTCGGGACCCTATGGTCCCGGACCTTTGAAAGGCATATGAGGGGCCGAAGCCAACTCGCAGAGGCCCGTTAGACGCTTTTAATGGAAATGAGGCACCAACCGACGATTATCCTTGTGCGTACTATGCAAGTGCACCCAAGGACAACCCCCGGTTGGTGTAGGACTATTGCAGGATATGGAGACAAAAAAAATATTGGGCTATGGGTTTGGATGGCTAAAGTGGACTGGTTATCTAAAACTATGGAAGGACTATGGCCCCTGCCTGACCAATGTTTGATAAATACAATACACGGATAAAATGGCAGGGGGTGACTTGCACACTCAACAATGGGCCCCCGGAAACGGTCGCTAGCACATAGTGTCGTAGCGACAAGGGAGCAACATGTTTTGAGGTGCTTAAGAGGAGTGGAGAGGTATTCCACGGCTATCAGGACAATCCCGGAAGTACGGTCAAGATCCCTACCAGCATCTTACTGGACTACTTCCTTCCTCCGAGCACGTTTGCTCTTGCGAATCTCTACTCAAGCCAGCCAATAAAGGCAAGAATGAGGTGGGAGGTCAGTTCTCGTCAGTGTTCACTCCAGCCGGCCAATAAAGGCAAGCCAGAGATGAGGAACATGACTTCTCCCAGAAAATAGGGTACGTGGGGTCGCTACTGCCCAGCAGCTCGCCACATGCTGCCCTGCGGGTTTCTTTATCTCTCCTGGTCTGGCTCCTCATCCTAGACCTGTTCCGGCAAAGTAACCTCTACCGGCACAGACCTAGAGTTCGGAGCGCGCAAGCCCCATCACGACGTCAACGTAGAGATACGGCGATGGGGTTATTTATTATTATTATTATATATCTTCATTTACTGCTTTAATTATTTTAGTAGAGATACCATCATACCCTACACTGTTGGTATTTTTAAGGTTGTTTATAATTGTGTACCTCTTTTTAAGAGATTTAAGGGATTAAAAATGTAGCCTTAGTTCGTATCTTGACTTCTTGAGGTAACATTTTAGTCTTTATTTTTAACCGACTTCAAAAAAGGTTCTCAATTCGGTTGTATGTATTTTTTAAACCGTTTTGGAAAATTATTTTTTTATGTTGAAAGGACATACTTCCAGATTGGTCCCATTTTTATCAAAATCCAGTTCTGATGATAGAATCCAAGAGGAATTGAGGGAACTCCTCAAATATTATAGGCATTTAAATAATATTATTTACGTATTTTCATCAACAAGTCAAGCATTTGCATTCAGAAAGTATCATTTGGTGAAGTGGAACTGATGCAGAAGACCACATATGTCCACGGAAACTCCTCAATGATAAGTATTTCACGGGTGACGATATCTCGATTAAGATAGTTAAGCGACTAAGGGCTGATTTTTCAATCGTCAGATAACTTTTATCTGGGGAATATGTTTGACGTTTTGACAGCTTTTGTATAGAAAATGTGTCAAACCGCCATATTTATTCCATAAGTAAAAGTTATCTGACGATTGAAAAATCAGCCCTAAGACGAAGTAAATTTAAATAAATGGTTCTGATGAAAATGGTAGCATTAAACTGATCTGATGATGAAGCCGGAAGGTAGGCACCGGAACTCCGTAATAAAATAATGTATCCTAGCCGTGTTGGGGCTTATTAGAATTGTCATGAGATGTACTCTGGCTATAAATTATTTTAATGGTAATATGCTTCAAATTGCGCTACTTGAGTCGTATATTATGTGTGGCCTTGATTGTCAGAAGACAGATTTGGTCAACGATCTGTCGTCGTGTGGTTTACTTAATAATTTGTTGGCGACGGCGTCCAAACTTGATGAAACTACGCCTTCCAAACTTCTGACACGACTTAGCGTGACATATATTTGTAAAGTTTTTATTTGAAAGGGTATAGTCCTGAGGTGGTTGCATATAAATTTGGTCAAATTCTGTTGAGTGGTTTTTGAGTTAGCTTCAATAATACGATTTATTTCCATTTAGTGTATGTTGATGATGTGATAATAACTTCCTGTCACTTTTATTTACTTAGCAAGTAGTGGTATACGAATTTGGGCGGGGTAGGTTCCACAACTAAAAAATGGAAAATAAAAACTTATTTATAAAAAAAAAATCACCGACTTCCAAACATACACTATAAAGTGAAAATTTTTTTTTATTTCGGAAATCGGTGGCAAAAAACGAAAATACTAAACCAAAGACACTGACTTAAAAAATTATAATTATTTTTCGCTTTGTAGTGTTTTTTTTGGAAGTTGGTTGTTTTTTTGATTTTTTTATAAACAAGTTTTTGTAAAAATCGGTTCACTCGGTCAAAAGTTATTTCATATTTGTTATTGAGCGGGGTAATAGTTTTGCAAATTCTTTTTGCAAAGTCCTCCCGCCGCGTCTGTCTGTCTAAACGCGATAAACTCTAAAACTACCGAATGGATTTATAACCGGTTTTCACCAATGTACGGAGTGATTTATGAGGAAGGTTTAGGTGTATAATTCATTAAAGTTTTATGTGAATTGGCTGAAATATGATGATATGATGATTGTTGAAGATGTCCAAAAAAATCATGCCGACTGGGAGCTTTCAGGCGTGCGCCGCGAAAACCAATAGAGTATTACGGAACATAGGGTACTTTTAATCCCGATACGTTCCCGTGGGATATTTTCCGACATCCACGCGGGCGAAGCCGCGGGCAAAAGCTAGTATACATATAATAAAAATATATATACAAAAAATGCGACACAAAGAGAAAAATAAAAAGTTTGAAGTTAAGTGAAAATAAAATTTCCCTAAAAATATTAAAACCGCTCCTAAACTAAAAATATCATAATTGCTGAACATACATGGGTAGGGTCGCCATACGTCCGGAATTTTCCGGACATGTCCAAGCAAAGTAGACAAAATGCAGTCTGTGACCTTTGCCCTTAGGTACATTGGTATTAAGTACCTATATTATAGGTACTTAAGTACCTATATTATAGGTACTTAATACCAATGTACCTATATTCTGTGCCTTAGGCTTCAATCCCATCAAATGGGCAATATAACAACTTTGTTAACCGCCTGTCTCCACTTGGGCGATGAGGTATTTTTTGTGACAAAAGTAGACTTTTGAGCATAATTGTGATAGTTCCCACAATTAACCCCCAAAGGTCCCTACGGAACCCTCGACGAATGCGAACAATTTGCACTGTTTTTGTTCATAAAGTTTAACAAGAAAATGAAGCATCCTGTGTAAAAAATAAAATACATACTTATAATATATAGGTACCTAGGTATACCGATTTACCTCGACAACTAATACCTACTTGTTGTAAAGCTTACAATTCCTCAAAATATTTACTTCAAATCGCGTCGTTATCTTGAAAAGACTGGACATTCGGTACATATTACAATGATGCATTACGTCGCTGGCTCGCTGGCAACTGATAACTTCCTCAGGGGTCATGTCGCAGCCATTTTGAGTAGTCACATCTTTGACGTCTTGTGATTCAGTCGAATCCCAGTGTTTCTCTTCTTCCTCTCCTTTTGAAAACTTTACCGAGATTACATGGTGCTGTTTGGCACTATTAAACTAACGAACACGTACGGTGTGTGCAGGGGGCCTGTTATTAGCGGCCTCAAGATTGAAGCTCTCAATAATTTGACGCTCGAGACCATTTTCTTCAACTTGTGTAAAGGTAACAAACATTTACTTTATTGTAAGTAGTAATCTTTGTGTATTATTTTGGTTTCATAAAAGTTCATAATGAAACTAAGTATTCCTACTATAGTTATCTGGGGCACGACGGGAGTGTCGCCATTAGTAGGTTCTACCTACTCGTTATTCTCGAAGCAATTTCTAGCGAATTATAGGCCTAACCTCATTCATACTAAGTGTAGGTATCTAAATACCTCATACGCAATGCCAACCATCGAAGTTTCATTATTTGGCCACTAAATTACTGGTTCACCAATCTTCAAAAAGCACCTAGCTAGTGTTTGGCCTATGGAGATGCAGGACAAAGAAAACCAATAGGTACCTACCACTTCACAAAATTCTTGCAAAACAATTTTACCTAGGTACTTATTTATACAGGGTTATTGGTAAAACGCTAACAACCTCTTAAGGGGTCATTGTACTCATCAATGAACAACTTTTGCTATGGGACCAAACCTGAAATCGCGAAAAATTCAGCTGTTCCCTATATTTTGAAGAGTTATGCGAACAGTACCTAAATATAGGGATCAGCTGATTTTTTTTTACAGTAACAGGGTCGTGGAGGTCAGATAGGCAGTCGCTCTAAGTATATAAAATAAGTACTAGTAGATATTCAGCTGCATCCGGTTAGACTGGAAGCTGACCCCAACATGTTGGGAAAAGGTTAGGCAGATGATGACTTACTGATCTACCTACCTGCTGTCGGACGGACATGACGAAATTATAAGGGTTCCGTTTTTGCCAATAGGCTACGGAACCCTAAAAAGTGAGATTCTGTCATTTAAAACAAAGTAGCTGTCTCACCTAAGCAGAATAGGATAGTGTTCTATAGATACTTTTTATTATCATTTATGCTGTAGGTAGGTAGGTACCTATTCTATTCAACCTATTAATAATAACTCATTGTTCACTGACCACTGTGCTTCGGAATGCATCAAAAGACAACGGTCATTCCCAAAAAATGATTCTTCAACTTTATTTTGTTTTTGATGAGATTACAAAATGTCGACTATCGACATGAATAATATTTAGATAGATCACAATCCATTTTCCCAAACATGTTAGGTTATGCCCTACTTACATTCTGATCTGTTACGCGGTTCTTTTTTTCATAAGTACCAACTGCCATCAGACCCCACCACAACCCAATTACTGGGCAATAACGAAATTCTAAAGTTATAAAAATGTTAGTTTAATTTTTTATAATTTATTTTACACAGTGATTTTTAATAAAGTAAGTAATATGTTATCAATAAAATGAATAAGTGATAGGTTATTCATTTTATTGATACTTTTATTAATACTAAGTATTTTTTCATTAATTTCAGCCTGTCAAATCAAGAGCATGGCGTCAATCCCGCCCTCCGCTTTCTCAGCAGGCCGTATCCGCGATACGCAGCGTGATATGAAGATATCGAACAATACGAAAGGAAACGAGTCCACCAAATTCTTTAACACTACATGTAAGTTAAATATTAATTATAAGCCGTGCGCCCGATAGGATTTCCCATCGGAAAAATAATACTTCAGTTAACTCTAGTGCAAAATTCCATGCTTCTGTGCCCAGAGGTTTAGGCAGATATAATAGTAGTTTATGTTAGGCAGTGCATGGTCTGACAGTGGATGAATGAATGAATTTAAGATTTTTATTAGGTACGTAGATAACGTATACCCAGAAATCGAATTCGAGATCAAAAATGTAAACAAAAAATTGTCATTGTCAATGTGACAGTTCAGGTGTAGTCAACATTTCCCTAGTAATTTAAATTATTATATTTTCTTCAGAAAGTTTACAGCTGTTAAACGAGATGTTTGATTTTGGGCCAACACTATGTACCTACACTATATAGATAAATAGGGAAAAAATAAGGGACTTTCATAAAAATACAAACAAATTAATTTATAGAAGAGTATAGGCGTACGAAAATTATTATTTGGGAAGATTTTTATTATGATAACGCCATTTTTAGGGCAGCCATGATAGTTGTTTGACATGACGTTTGACGACTTTGACAGTTATGTTTCGTGACGTGTTGACGTATTTGACTCTGAATCATAGTTAGGGTATTTATGTTCTGTGAGACAAACACAGCAATCAAATGTCATTATCAAAATGACATACCTAATGACATTTCGCCGCTGATCCACCATATTTTTATGTTGTGTTGCTCTCCTTGACAGAGTTAATTTGAATGTACAGACGCCAGCAGGTCAAGCTACCCGAAACTGTCAAATTTTCCCAATCAACCTTGAACCTAATGCTTTACCGATAAAGTTGAAAATCTATTAGTTTGACAGATTGTAGTAGCTTAATGTGCTGCCGTCCATACATTAAAACGAAGTCAAATGAAAGAAAATTAACATTAAAAAACGGTTACTATATTGTATAGCAATATTTACATAATATTATGTAAATATTATATACATTTCTGGAATATCTTTAGTGTTTTTGGAAGAATGCTAAATTAGCGTCTCAATGTTAATTACCACTTATAGGTTATCACAATTATAGGTAAGGTAAACGAAATGAAAATAAAAGATTTATATTCTTATGAACAAGTTGCTCATGTTTATTTGAATAATATTATTATTTATTCACTTTGTGATTCAGACTCTGATGAGCTTGATGAAGAGTCCGAATCAGTTACACTAATTATGAACTGATCCCTCGCCCTGTCTATAAATTGATCGAGATCACACATTTTGTCCTCTTCTTTTATTACGTGTTTAACGCAAACACTCCACCGCTGCGGCGTCACCTTTTTTTTTTTGTTCTGTTCATAATAATGTCTGGACAAGGTTTGTGTGTAAGAAAATTCTCATTTATTTAATTAGTAAAAAGCAACCATGCGAAGCCGATACGTCTCGCTAGTAGAAAACAGTAAATGAAGTCCAAATGTTGCCTTATTGCCAGTAGCATAAAAATAATTTGCACGATTTTATTTCAAACACATATTTTATTCTTGGATCGTAGTTTACGTCACTTTAAAGTTGAAAACTGTGTGCAATATTATATTTTACCTGTTTAAGATATGCCTACAATTTTAGCACTAAGTTATAGTACAAATCGGCAAACTGCACAATTGAGGTTATTGTTTAAAATTGGCAACACCTTTATTTACATTTTTGATCTCCAATTCGATTTCTGGGTATAGATGCTTTCTAGTTATCAACCTTTACCTCACTCACATGGAAAATGTCCATATCATAAGACATCAGACTACCGCGTAGGCATACTTATGGGCAACGCACGTCACGTATGATACACCGACTGTTACGAAATAAAGGCGCCGAAACGATCAATTGCAATTGTCAATTTTTAAGTGATGGATGATGGGTGTACTATAGTTACACCTCTGCCTAACCCTTCGGGGAAACAAGATGATTATGATGCACACTGATGCGCAAATTGATCGTCTACCAGATGCAATTGAAGCGATTGTCAATATTACTACAATACTACAATAGAAATTGATGGCAATTGATCAATTGCGATTGATCGTTTCGGGTACCCCTTAAAGTCAAATTGTTACCAGGGTCGCGCAGAGGTACAATCAACCTGTACCTGAGCAATGTCATGTTTTCAAATAAGGCGCCCATTACACGGTCAATCTCGATCGCGATCATTGGTTTCGCTCACAGACTACTTACATAGATTTTATGAAATACTTTTTTTTGTCTTTTCAGTCATGGAATTATCTCCACTGAAGTACAACAGCAAGTTAATGAACAGCATCTGGGGCCTGTACAACCGATATTCGCCGCATAACGTGAAGAAGATCAACGATGCTCACACCTCCACTGCGGAGTTGCAGCAGTAAGTAATTTCTATCGACCCACTTTACCTCCAATGATGAAACCTGATGTGTCGCTGGCTCACTCTGCAGGTGAGAAAGCAAATCTATTTGCATCTCTCTTTTCAAGCAATTCACGTCTGGACGCTGGCTCCAAGCAACCACCTACTGTACCTCATTGTGACTCCTCGATGTCGGAGATCGCAGTTCACGTTAAAGAGGTCCGAAGAGTATTGTGCAGTCTAAACGTGAACAAGACCAGTAGGCC
This sequence comes from Fissipunctia ypsillon, assembly GCA_947568875.1. Lineage (NCBI taxonomy): Eukaryota > Metazoa > Arthropoda > Insecta > Lepidoptera > Noctuidae > Fissipunctia > Fissipunctia ypsillon. The sequence goes on along the minus strand of OX387660.1, from coordinate 13,537,475 downwards.
TGACGGCATTCCAGCGAGTGTTGAGGCAGTGTGCGCCTGAACTGTCTCCTGCTCCGCCTCCCTCTTAAAAAAAGGACGGTACCAAAATCCTGGAAGCTTGCAAATGTGCAACCTGTGCCCAAAAAGGGCGACCGTGCAGACCCTGCCCATTACCGTCCGATCGCCATTACCTCCATTCTGTGCAAGGTTATGGAAAGAGTACTGAACAGTAAGTAGCTGACCTACCTTGAAAACAATGATCTCCTCAGTGACCGTCAATACGGCTTTCGCCGGGGACAGTCAACTGGCGATCTTCTTGTGTATGTCACGCACTGCTGGGGCGAGGCCATCGAGAAACACGGCGAAGCACTTGCTGTATCGCTTGATATCTCGAAGGTCTTTGACAGGGTCTGGCACGCTGCTCTACTCAGCAAACTAACTGCTTATGGCATCCCAGCTGATTTTTGTAGCTGGATATCAGACTTCTTTAGTGAACGGTCGATCAGAGTAGTCGTTGACGGCTGCTCTTCCGACCTTATGGCTATTGATGCCGGAGTTCCTCAGTCTGTTCTCTCTACAACCCTTTCCATGCTGCACATCAATGACCTACTTCAACCTGGTATTCTTGGGTACGCAGATGACAGTACAGTTTCAGAGAGATACTTGTCCATCGCAAAAACCAGCGGGGCCGAAGTTCGTGCCTTGAGAGAGGCCATGATAGAGCGGACCGATTTGACCTTACGCCTTGTCTCCCAGTGAGGTGATGATAATATGGTCTCTATTAACGCCACCAAAACAGGCGTGTCTTTTTACCGCTAAAAGGAGTTGTTTCGACCAAACTCCTACTTTTCGGGGTACATCTGTTCCTGTAAGTGATCGGCTCGAACTCCTAGGCATGGAGTTGACATCATGTCTCAACTTCGGAGCCACCATCGAGTACAAAGCCCAAACTGCGGCCAAGAAACTGGGCATCCTAAATAGGGTGAAGCGATACTTTACGCCTGGACAGCTTTTAACTCTCTACAAAGCGCAAGTCCGATCCTGCATGGAGTATTGCAGCCACCTTTGGGATGGCTCAGCTAAATACCAACTTGCCGCGCTTGACTCGTTGGAACGCAGAGCTAAGAGGCTCATTGGCGACGTAAGACTCGTGGATGCCAAGCTTCACAGCTTGGCTCATCGCCGCAAGGTTGCTGCCTGCTTGTCGGTCTTCTACAGATTGTACTTCGGCGAGTGTGCTCGAGAACTCCACGACCTCATTCAGCCTACCCCCTTCTACCATCGGACATCTAGACGCACTGCAGGTTACCATCTCTACCTAGTTGCTATTCCACCAATTCGCACTAAGCATTTCCAAATGTCTTTTGTGATGCGCACAGCAAAGGAGTGGAACTCTCTGCCTGCGTCTGTTTCCGAACGCATACAACCCCGATCTCTTCAAAGTGAGAGTTAACAGGCTTCTTCTGGGTAAGCTCGCTCCATCGTCGACTTTGTCTCTGTCATCTGTGACCTAGACTAGAGTCAAGAGCAAACCTATCTCAAATAAAAAAAATAAAAAAGAATAAAAAGAAACCTTTAACCCGGCCACATACAGTCCGAATTCCGTTTCGAAAGCAGCAAATCCATTCTAATCTAATCTACTACTACTAGATTACTACTAGACTTTACTAGATTTGAATGGATTTGCTGCTTTCGAAACGGAATTACAAATCGGAATTCCGACTGTATGTACGACCTTACACGTACAGATTACCATGCGGAATTTCGAATCGGACAAAATTTCGAACGGAGAACTAGATTTTGATGTGAATTTGCTGCCTTCAAAGTTCCGAATCGATATTTCGAAACGGAATCCTGTAAATGATCGGCTCGAGCTCCTAGGCATGGAGTTGACATCATGTCTCAACTTCGGTGCCACCATCGAGTACAAAGTCCATCCTAAATAGGATGAAGCGATACTTTATGCCTGGACAGCTTTTAACCCTTTACAAAGCGCAAATCCGATCCTGCATGGAGTATTGCAGCCACCTTTGGGATGGCTCAGCTAAATACCAACTTACCGCGCTTGACTCGGTGGAACGCAGAGCTAAGAGGCTCATTGGCGACGTAACACTGGTGGATGCCAAGCTTCACAGCTTGGCTCATCGCCGCAAGGTTGCCTACTTGTCGGTCTTCAACAGATTGTACTTCGGTGAGTATGCTCAAGAACTCCACGACCTCATTCCGCCGGCCCCCTTCTGCCATCGGACGTCATGTTACCATCCCTACCTAGTTGCTATTCCACCAATTCACACAAAGCGTTTCCAAATGTCTTTTGTGATGCGCACAGCAAAGGAGTGGAACTCTACCTGCATCTGTGTTTCCGAACGCATACAACCCCGATCTCTTCAACTGTATTAGGCACTCTATTCTAGAAGCACTTACTAGGTACTTTAATATTACATTACGCCTGAATTCCCCGAAGACTGAAGAGGTAAGCAGAGTTATATTATACCCACATGTTCATATCGCATGTTATGTTATAGGTACCTATCCCATGTAGCACAGGGCGAGTCTATTGTTGTTTACTCTCAGATACCATCTAACATCCACTTTCAACGAAATAAATTGGGAAAAGGGTGGGATGATGATAATAATATAAAACAACATACCGCGACTCAAATGGGTGGTCTGAGGAATTAAATCCAGGCCAATCTTCGATATCAGTGCAGAATTGACTTTATAATAATATCTATAAGTAACATTATCGTGTACGTAGTACATTACCTACCGTAATTAATCTTTTTTTATTTTATTTCAGATCAGCTGCCAACTCTAACAAGAACGAACCCATGATCACATTGCCTTCAGCCAAGCTCGACAATGTTTGGGCTGCTATAAACGTCTCAAAACACTAATACAAATGCTTACTTATTTGAACAAAATGTTTTGTCAGTTAAAAATATTTACTTACTCAATACTTATATTGTTTGGTTACATATAGCTCAAATACATGGTTTCCTTATAAAACATTGTACCTAATGTTTTTTTTTATTATTTCCATGTCTATCTTCGATTAATGCTTTTATGATTTATCTATTACTGTGATTCGGGTCTATTTCACAATTAAATTAAAAGGAGCAATCCTTTTTTATTCATTCAGACGTTTCGGTCGATTGCACGCTGTAGTCAGAAAAACAAAAACCAGCCAAACACACGGCTACTTAACAAGCTAGACATTTCCAGTCATTGTATAGGATTTCTATACAATGAGGTCAGCTTATTCTGGAAATGTATAGCTTGATATGTAGCCGTGTGTACGTGTCGCACCACGCACAGGGTTTCATAGTTGGGATGTATTTTACGCATTGCAGCAATAACTCTGCATGTCAAAACTTTTTGGTTCTTTAATGTCAACCTTTTCTCCGTTTATCATTGATTCCGGTCGATATTTTTTTTACCTTTTTATATCGTGATTCGAATTATTTTTTTCTGACAGATGGGTCCTCATTTTTTTCAGTATGGCACCATACTGAAAAAGATGAGGAAAAAGATACGTACCAGGTTAATTAACACGAAACTTCCCGACTCAAACCATGGAAGTATGGGATTCGAACTTGGAAAAAAACGTTCCTATGACAATAAATAGCGTATATTAGCACAGAAAGTAAAAAAAAAAAAACATAATCCTACTAAGGCAACAACATAACAGGAATACATACTGAAAGTAGAAGAAAAGGCGACGTAGAAAGAATTTTGCTTTGGTTATACAACAAGAAAACGTAAGTATTAGATATATAGACACGTAAATTTTCAACCAACTGGGTCAGTATAAACAGATCAACTTTTTGCAACTGACGCACCATAGTGAAAAAAATGAGGACCCATCTGTCAGAAAAAAATAATTCGAATCACGAAATAAAACGGTAAAAAAAATATCGACCAGAATCAATGATAAACGGAAAAACGGTTGACATTAAAGAAACAAAAAGTTTTGACATGCAGAGTTATGATGCAGCATGCATAGTATTGATTTTATATTATATATTTCACCATATAATTAAAAATGGCTGTGTAACTATGGCTGAGTATATGTACCTATAGCTGTTTTTGCCATTTGGCTATGGAGCCTAAAAAGGATAGATTTTGCCAAATTATAAGATCGCAGCACTAATTTGGTTCAGAAAGCAAAAAAACTCAGATCTTTGGGGAGAACAAAATGTATACGGCTCAATGAATCGAACGTGTGAATCACGGAGTCAAAATTGTAAAATATTATACAGAGAGTTATATTTAATACTAGCTGTGCCCCGCGAATTCGTTCGCGTGGATGTCGTAAGATACACAACATACTAAAATAACAGCCACATTTTATTAAAATTCCCTCGTCCCCCGACCCGCCGCGTTGCATCGCCCGCCCGCACTATTACTTCGTTTTCGCTTAGCGTTCTTTCCGACTTTTTTTCTTTTTACTCGGCTCCTAGATCGTAGCGTAATGTTAAATAGTCTATAACCATCCTCGAAAATTGGGCTACCAAATGCACAAAGATTTTTTCAAATCCGACTGGTAGTTCCAGACATTAGCACCAAATAGCTTAAATTGCATGGGTTTTATTTTTTTTGTGCGGAACCCTAATTATTTTCGAAAATAAAATTCCAGCCGTTTCGGAGATTAGCCGGAACAGACAAACAAAAAATTTTAATTTTTTTTTTATTATAAGTACCGTATATACTTTCATATGCATTTAGTAAAAAGCTGTTATTTTGACATTACAAACAGACACTTCAATTTTATTTAAATATTTGTATAGCTTTATTACTAGGTATCTGTAAAATTGATCGTAAGAAAAGCATTATCTCAATACCGTCTATATCCTTGCATACCCGCCGCCCCCGCGTCCCAAAAACCTTCGAAAGGGTCGCGCTCATGGTGATTGGCCTGTAACATAATGTAACACGTTGGTCGCTGTGATCAGAGTCGTAGTCGTGGTCGCCCAGTGCGAGGCCTGAAAAACTGAGAAGTAAACGCATAGTTACACATAGAAATGAATTAACATTTCGCAAAATAAATGAAATTATAAAATGACTGTTGCATTTTATTTATTAGGACATTAACATTTGCTGTAGGTAACAATACGAGTGGTAGGTATACAATTTTATGACATTCCCCTTTACATTGATAATTATTATCTATCATATCACAGACAATATTAATCTATAACTACAAATCTTCTATTACCACTGGAAACTAAGAGATTTAATAGGTAAGTCAGCAAAGAAAATCTATTAATTTTGATACATAGATTTTCAGCATTTCATGTATGTAATAGCTACGAGTTACTAGGTACTCCTTAAAAAGTTTAAAAACTGAAGTGTTAACTGACTTTTTTTGCTGACCGTACAAAAATCAAAGAATCGTTCATTAAAAATTATTCAACCATAAGGGGTGTCCACATTGTTAAAATATTCTACTTATTCTAATGTTACAAAATAACACAAATAATAATTATGTAACCAAACACAAGGAGACTAGACAACTCTTCTTAAAATCATAGCCATTGCAAACTGTCTTAAACCAGTAGGTGAATAAAATTACAAATACCTATAGTCCAAAAGGACATTTACTATTGCAAATTAAAGTTATAAATAAGTTAAACAAGCTTATCTCGAGAAAATAATAAAAGGGTGAAAAAACTAAAGGATATTTTAAATACAATATTGTTTGATGGTTGCAAATATAACATGTATAAAATATGAAATTTCATGAATCTATAAAACATGTTATCTTATTGTTGTATGTCTACATTATAAACTGAATTAATTTACAAAAGGAAATATAATGCACTAAAATTGTTTGGATACAAAGTACAAACTATGGCAAATCTTAAGAATTTCCTCCATTCAGTCTAACTATACAGGGCCAAATTAAATTAGCTAGTGAAACTCTGCAGACGTGATTGGTAGCGATATCTGAACACTAAGGGCTGACTTCACCAATGACACTGAACGCGATCAGCACATAAACCCTGTTTAAGAGCCATCAGTGTCATTATTTTCTTTGGAATATTCACACTGACAGCTCTTAAACGTAGGTTAGATGTGCTGATGGCGTTCAGTTTCATTGGTGCAATCCGCACTTAAGACTAAACATGGTAAAACAAAAAAGAAATTCAACCACTAGTGTAGTCATTTTAAAACATCAGTTAAAATCTGTTCTTTTTTGGGTAAGCTTCACAGACATGATGGGTTAACAGATTATAGTTGGTAAACAGATTATATCAACTCACGCTTCAAGTAACAACACTACCAGCAGTCATTTTTATTTTGTCATATTTAAATATCGCCTCTGCAGAGTTTTGCTAGCTAATTTAATTTGACTCTGTATGTTGTAAGGGATTAATGACATTTCTTTCAATAGAATTCATCATTTCTTTTGACATTGAGAAGATGGTGCAACTTGAGAGGCCCATGACCAGCAGTGGACACTAGAGATAGCCTGATGATGATAATTATTATACATATTATTTTGTGTAAACTACGTTTTATTTACATACTAGCTTTTGCTGCATCTTCTCCTGCGTGGAGTTAGGAAATTGTCCCATGGGAACATAATCTCTAATCAATTTTTATTGAAAAGCTAGCTCCACATGAACACCCTAATTCAGCATTAGGATTTTGCATTATCCTAAATGCAGATCTAATTAGCTCTGTCTGATAGTCCACAGTAGAACCTTTAATGTAATCCAAGGAGGTCTCATCAATAACCACTTTTACACCATCTTTTTCAAATATTCTGAAAAAATAAAAGTAAATAAATACTGATCATCATCAACATTCATTTTTAACCAACTTCAAAAACAGGAGGTTCTCAGTTCGTCGGAATGTTTCCCTACTCGAAGACGGCTGGACCAATTTGGAAACTCTTTTTTCGTTTGAAAGGGTATACTTTCCAGGTGGTCCCATTGCTTGTCATCAGGTCAGGATCTGATGATGGGATCCTGGAGAAATCGAGGGAACTCTTCAAATTTGGGTTTTTATATAACTTGTGCATTTACTCTCGGAAAGCACCATTTGGTGAAGTAGAACTGATGATGAAGACCACAGATGGCCACTGGAACAACTCAATAATAAGTATTTCACGGGTTGCAATTTGATTATTTTAAAATCATTTTAAGCAAGCAATATAAGTGTGAAAAGATTAAATAAATAAATAAGCTCGTCAAAATGCATATGGTGAAGTGGAGCTGATGGTGAAGTACCAGGAGAACTCCTCAACAATTAACGTCCCTGCATCGGGAAAAGCAATATTTTGTAATAGGTGATGAGCAGTTGCCATTAGGCTATTGTAACTTAGATAAATTACAAACTGACCCACTAAAAAGTGAAAAATAAAAACCTTTTTGCAAAAAAAAAAAACAACTGACTTCCAAAATAAACACTACAAAGTGAAAAAATAACTTTAATTTCAGAAGTCGGTGGCAAAAACCTAAAACACAGAACCAAATACACCGACTTCCGAAATTAAAGTTAGTTTGTTTTTTATTTCACAAGTTTAGCAAATGGGTAACATCTCTCTGTTCACAGACCCATGAAGCTTTATAATTGGGACTCTGAGTCTGACCAATATTATTTACATACTAGCTGTGCCTGAAGTCGGTAAGATACACAATATATTAAAATAACACCACATTTTAATAAAACTCTCCCAACCCGTCACGTTACATCGCCAGTCTGCGCTATTTGTTCATAATTTCATGGGTTTTAATTTTATTGCACGGAACCCTAATTCCTTTTCTAAAATAAAAGTAGCCTAAGTTACTCCCTATAACATCAGCTACCTGCCAGTGAAAGTCCCGTCATAATCGGTCCAGCCGTTTCGGAGACTAGCCAGAACAAACAGACAGAAGAGCAGTGGTGGCCCAGTGGTAAAGGCAGCAACTTATGATTTGTATGTCATGGGTTCGAACCCCAAGCAGGTACTTTAGTTTGTGTAAATTATTTCATCACCACTGCCCTCAAAAATGTGAAGGAAAACATCGTGAGGAATCCGGAATGTTCTAGAACTGAAAATTAGAAGACATGTGACATCTCCGACCCGCACTGGGCCCGTGTGGTGGATTACAGCCCACTCCCAGTCTCTCACAAATAGGAGGCCTGTGTCCCAGCAGTGGGAACATTATAGGCATTACGAAACAAACAGACAGACAGAGAAAAATTTTAAAAATTGTCTTTTTGTTATAAGTACAGTGTACTTAAACTTTCATTTAGCTGTTATTTTTTTTAGCAGCATTAAGATGTTATATTACAAACAGACACTGTTACATTACAAACAGACACTGCAATTTTATTTATTTGTATAGATTATTTAAATACCTGCTGTATCCAGCTGCATTCTATTTATTAGACTGGAAGCCGATCCCAAAATAGTTGTGGAAAGGCTTGATAGGCACTCTAGGCACCGGCCTATTATATTATATATTATATATTGATGATTTTTAAATATAGGAGTAAAAATTACAGTCAGAAAATTGACTTACAGATAGTATTTTGACCCACAAAACCGTGTCAATGGTTGGCTGTTGATTGGTTGTTTTTCACTATTATTTAGGTGTAGTAATGAAAACACATACAACATAAAATTATGCAGTCAGGGTAATCTAGACTATAATTTATAAGATGTACATACTTGTCATCATCAGCTACTTTGGTATCCAAATCAAATTTATACTGGAATCCAGAGCACCCACCACTTTCCACACACACTCTTAGGAAATTATCATCATCGCCACATAACTGTTTTAATTTTTGTACGCATTTGTCACTTATTGTTATTCCTTCGGTTGAAACAGGTGCTACTGCCTTTTGCGTTCCATACAGTTTATTGGCTAGTCGGCAATAATTATGATAACCAAATCTAAAAACCTGTTTATGTTTCAAAAACATTTTGCTAATTTCAACTAGATTTAGACCGTTTTTTTTTTCTATGGAATCAAAATGGATAAAAACAAAACACAACACTTCAGATTTTGCAATCTACAACTACAACGAACACAATCGAAATAATTTCTCTCTCTATCACATAACATCTGACTCTGCTACATTCCGAATTATGCCATGATCGCTCAGAAACAGCGCTCACGTCAATAGAGTGTCCAAGCAAAACGGGCCCAGTTCTCAGCATTTAGTTTCCGAGATATACGCAGTTTTGTAAAGTTGGGTGAACAAATTGCATTTCTCGATTTTAATTGATTATTAATTAATGCTCAATTATCTTCAAGTTCATATAGAAAATGACTTTATATGTGGGCGTCCAAGCAAAAAGGGTCCAGTTCTCAGCATTTAGTTTCCGAGATACCTACATATAAGAAGTTTTATAAAGTTGGGTGTAAAAATTGCATTTCACGATTTTAATTGATTATTAATAAATGCTCAATTATCTACAAGTTCATATAGTAAATAACTTTATATGATATTTTTAAGTACCAGAAAATGTACTAAGTTGTACCAAAAACCAAACTTTGAAAATGCTTTTTCTCAAATCAAGTTTTTTCAGAGTTTCAACTTCAAATGTCTGATTTAAAAAAATGTGCCAGTTTCTGAATATATTTTTAATCCTTATTATCAATTGACTATTCTAGATACCGAATCTGGTCTTAACTCAATACCCCACTACTGGACCCATTTTACTTGGACGCCCATAATTTGCGTTACGATTTACACCATAATCGCTAACAGCGCTCACATAGATAAGCGTTCCGATTTAGATATGATTATGACAGCTGAGAGCTGTCAGCAATTTGGAACGGGTATAATTTAGATGAAATAACATCACAAAAATCGCAAACCTTGCACAAATATTATTTTTGGTTCCTAAAATGTAATGGATCAACGGTCACCAAATTCTATCCAACTCAAAGATTTAGTCTAAAGTGTATTTTAAAGGCGTCCATATAATTTTTATGGCAGTCAATAATACGAAAAAATGGATTTATTTCATAATATTTTAGGAAACGTTATTTGGTGACCATTTATCCATTTTGGTAACCGTTTAGAATTTTTTATAAAATAATGCATTATTGCGAAGGTGTTTTCATAAACATGGTATTAATCCTTATGCAAATAAATAGTTTCATAATTAAGTTTGATGCAAATTCCTGTTTAAATTATTCGAATAGGACCGTTCGTTTAGAAATTACGACGGGTATAAAAATGCTAAGTAAGAATAATGCGATTAGTCTGTTAGTTACCTACACATTTCATTTTTTGTTGACTGTTTGAACGGGCTAATCTTTGTCTCCACCAGTCGGATTTCAAAAATTCTTCTTGCATTTTATAGCCCAATTCTTGATGAAGGCAACATAACAAGGTAGGTGGGTAGGTATGTCATTACGCTGGGACCCTTAGAAGCCGAGCAAAAAGAAAAAAAGTAAGAACGAACGCTAAGCGAAAACGAAGTAACAGTGTGGGCAGGCGATGTGATGTGACGGGGTGGGTCGGGGGAACAAGAAATTTCACGCAGACGAAGTCGCGAGCGGAAGCTAGTTACCTAATATTTGCGTAAAAAATAAACAACGATTTTTGGGTATTCTTTTCGGCCAAAGATGTTAGAAAGGTTATCACGACCATGACCTGAGACAAGTTTCCTGGCCACGATGACTTGAGTATCGAGCATTTTAAATATGCTGGCGTCCATCTTCCAAGGGTTCTGGCTATGTTTTACTCCCTATGTCTAGGACATTCATATCTACCTCTAGCTATGATGCAGACCGTGGTGATACCGATCGTGAAAAGTAAAACTGGTGATATAAGCGACGCCAACAACTATAGACCCATCTCTCTGGCTACAAATATGTCTAAGGTGCTTGACAGTCTTCCTAACACACTGATCAATGAGTGGCTGTCTCGAGTTACATGACAATCAATTCGGTTTCAAATCGGGAATCTCCACTGAGACAGCTATTCTGTGTTTGAAGCAGATTGTCAAGTACTATACTGATCGCAAAACACCGGTCTACGCTTGCTTCCTCGACCTTACGAAAGCGTTTGACCTGGTTTCCTATGATATCCTCCGGGATAAACTTAACGACACATCCCTGCCAAGCGAATGCATTCGTATACTCAAATATTGGTACGGAAACCAGGTCAACGTAGTTCGATGGTCGGGGACGCTGTCTGAACTATACAGATTGGAGTGCGGGGTGAGGCAAGGAGGATTGACCTCACCAACGCTCTTCAACCTTTATGTAAACGCACTCATCGAGAGGCTGAGCAGCATGCTTGTCGGATGTCATGTTGTGAAGTTTGTGTGAACAACATTAGCTATGCAGAAGACATGGTGGTGGCCTGTCTTAGCTGCTCGGCATTTGTGAGGAATATGCTCTCAGTCATGGTCTACTCTATAACACCAAGAAAAGTGAGTGTATGGTTTTTCGGGCCAGGGGTAAATGTCCAGATAGTATCTCTAGCATCAAATTAAATACTATACCGCTAAATAGGGTTATACCTTCAAATACCTTGGGCATCTGGTGACCTCTGACTCGAAAGACGATTCAGACATAGAGCGGGAACGTAGGGCGTTGTCTGTTAGAGCGAACATGATAGCTCGCAGGTTTGCACGATGCTCGAAGGAAGTAAAAAACACTCTTTTCAGAGGGTATTGCACCTGTTTTTATTCGAGCGCCCTATGGGCTAAGTATACTCAAAAACCGTACAGTGCCCCGTAGGGCACTGTACGGTTTGTGCTAGCGGCCGTTTCCGGGGGCCCATTGTTGAGTGTGCAAGTCACCCCCTGCCATTTTATCCGTGTATTGTATTTATCAAACATTGGTCAGGCAGGGGCCATAGTCCTTCCATAGTTTTAGATAACCAGTCCACTTTAGCCATCCAAACCCATAGCCCAATATTTTTTTTGTCTCCATATCCTGCAATAGTCCTACACCAACCGGGGGTTGTCCTTGGGTGCACTTGCATAGTACGCACAAGGATAATCGTCGGTTGGTGCCTCATTTCCATTAAAAGCGTCTAACGGACCTCTGCGAGTTGGCTTCGGCCCCTCATATGCCTTTCAAAGGTCTGGGACCATAGGGTCCCGAGAAATATCAAAAATATAATTGAATGAATATAAAATACCTGTCACCGCTTTGATTCAACTCTCTTCGTATAGATTCCCAACGTTCATTTTTAAGAACAGTGTTTTTTATATATTGCCTATGGCCCAAATCGTACAGACGCCAGCACATCAAGTTACCCGAAACTGTCAAATTTTCCCAATCAACCTTGAACCTAATATTTTAGCGATAAAGTCGAAAATCTATTAAAGAAATTTGACAGATTGTAGTAGCTTGATGCGCTAGCGTCCATACAAACCTAAGTGAGTAAGAATATATTCGACTAGCTTCCGCCCGCGACTTCGTCCGCGTGAATTTTTTTTTTCTTCCAACCCACCCCGTCGCATCGCATCGCCCGTCCTGTTACTTCGTTTTCGCTCAGCGCTCGTTCTTACTTTTTTTCTTTTTGCTCGGCTTCTAAGGATCCTAGCGTAATGTTACATACTTAAAGCCTTCCTCAAGAATTGGACCATAAAATTAAAAAAGAATTTTTCAAATCCGACTGGTAGTGACAGAGATTAGCGCGATCAAACAGTCAATAAAAAATAAAATGTGTCGGTAACTAATAGACTAAGTGCATTTTTCTTACTTTAAGCATTTTTATACCCGTCGTAATTTCTAAACTAAACGTCGGATTCGAATAATTTAAAAAGGAATTTACATGTACTTAATCAACCTTGATTATGAAACTATTTATTTGCATAAGGATTAATACCATGTTTATGAAAACACCTTCGCAAATAATGCATTATTTTAGAACAATTTTGATTACTTACCATTCAAAAAGTTATAGTGAGCTAACCTTAAAAGATACACATAAATATGCTATCGAGGACGTCTTTTTTTGAACTTTTTAAGAGGAACATTTCCGTCATCCATGATTTTTGCATAACTTTAACCGTTTACGCAGCGCACGTGATAGATTATGCGGATAATTTCAGTTTATTTATTACAATAACTCACGTCTATTTCTTTAATTATACACGTATAAAAACATCCCCATAATAATTATAACCTTGTTTACATGTGACACACCACATTCAACAGTTTCTCATCAAAATCTTATCAAAACTATTGCGAAAATACTGTTCTTTCATCGTTGTTTTGTGTAACGTTACATTTTAACCGTTATTTACAGAAATAACATGACTTGTTTACTAATTATGCCATTGTAAGACCAAGTATGTAATTGATGTAATTCATTTCAACATATTTACTATATTTTTATATAATCATAGTTTCATGATAAAATACAAATATGTATTAACAAATCTGTAAAGAAATCGTACGATGTGACGTCACTTGTTTACCACCGGCTATAAAAGCCGCCGCTCCGCCGTACTCGCTTCATATAATCCGATCCAGCATGTCCCATTGCTGTCCTCTCCCAGCGACGCCCTAAGCCGAGGTCCGTACCCCACAGGGGGTGCCCTTAGCGTGTAGTCGCTTAGTTTTTAGTCCTAGTTTTAAGCCTGGCTGGAGGCCTTATTTTATTGAGGCATCCACAGGAAAGCCCGGTTAAGCAGTCGACAACCTCCTATAGGTTGAACTGCGAGATGCCATTCCCCAAAAACAAAAACGTACTCGCTTCATTCGTTCTTAGTGTTCTGTGTTCGTTCCGGAGCAGTCACATCGAACAGACCTAAGTAAGCTTATTTTGTTATAAACTTTTATGTGTACTTTTTAGTAACATATTCTCTCATTTCCTAATATATATACTTTTAAATGTATGGTTTATGTGTATGTGTATACTTCAGTTTTTTTTGCATAACGGAACTATATAATATTTCAGTGCTTATAAATTGCTAGACTAATCTCCTTTCTAAAAATTGTGTATTTTCTTTACAAATAAATAATTAATCCATTTCAAGTATCTCAATTTTTAAATAAATAAATTCTTTATCCCTATGTAGGTACGTCTATTATTTTTAGCTCTATTTTTTATAATCCCTTACACGCAACGGAAGCTCTCAAAAGGAATAAATTTTCCCAGTTTTTGCAACATATTTCATTGATACTCCGCTCCTATTGGTCATAGCGTGATGTCATATAGCCTACAGCCTTCCTCGATAAATAGGCTATCTAACACTAAAAGAATTTTTCAATTCGAACCAGCAGTTCCTGAGATTAGCGCATTGAACCAAACAAAAAACAAACAAACTCTTCAGCTTTATAATACTCATATAAGTATAGATTTCTTTTTCCCCTTATTAGGGGAAAATGTTATTACATAGAATTTATTGCATATTCTGATAGTTATTATTGAAGTTCCGGATCATGGCCCAGAAAACTCTGACCATCAAACAAGTTTATGCTCCTACGTCAACACACCCAGACGAGGAAGTGGGAGAGTTTTATGACCTCCTGAATAAAGCGTGTGAATCGTGTGATCACCATCGGGGAACTTATGAACTTGGACCATGATGCTAGGATACTTTAATGCCAAACTGGGTAGTGGAGAACATAGCGATAACAAAAGCATTTTAGGCCTCACGGTTTGGGAACTATATGTTATGTCTAGAGATGGGTTTCTACCCGGTAAAAACCCGAACTTTTGTTAAATACCCATATACCCATTTTTACCTACCCAATATTAATTTATACCGGGTAAAAATTTAAAAAAAAAATTAACCAAATTACTTACCTTATAATTTTCACGTCTGTCTGCAGGGTTGCCATTTACACAAATTTCTGGACTATCTCACTATAAAATGCAGTTTTATCAAAAATATATTCTATAAATAAAAACAAAATTATATCATGTACATATTATTCCTAAATCAGAACGTATCTGGGACGCTTGCGCGAACCCAGTTGCGCGAACAGACACTTCCGCGAACGGACTTTTGCGTGAAGGGACACTAGTGCCAAAAGACATTTCCGCGACTGGACTTTTGCGCGAACGGACATTGGCGCGAAAGACACTTGCGCGAAAGATACTTACCCGAATCCACTTGCGCAAAAGACGCGCGAATCCACTTGCGCGAATGGACAGTTGCGCGAAAAGTTACGGAAATGAGATTTTTTTCATACATGAGAGTTGTTTTCATGGTTTTCGAAGGCGCTGACAACGATAATGGGGTCAAAATCAAAATTCAAGATGGCGCCACCTAAAATTTGCTAATTTTTTGTCATGGGTGTCGTTTTCATGTCGAAAATAAATATTAAAACAAAAAAAAGTACATAAAAAAACTACGACAAAAACTATTGACGACTAATTAGACTATTTACTTCCAGTCTGTCTGTAACTGGAACTTAACTGGCGAATACAATTCTGCGTGTACTATTCACAGCATACACGCCTGCCCCAAACCTTTGAAAGAATACAGGCGTGATGTTATGAAGAAATCTCATTTGCAACTTTTTCGCGCAACTGTCCTTTAGCGCAAGTGGATTCGCGTAAGTGTCTTTCGCGTATAGAGGTATGAGGAACAGGATGTAAAGGTCACTCATCCTTCATGGAAAGGAAGGATCCTCCGACCAGACGGGTGTTGTGTCTGGTGAGCAACTGCCCGACGATTGATGACGTTGACGTTGGGACGTTATATATATAGTAGTTGCGCGATAAACTCTGATTGCGTGACGTCAGTGTGATCCGTTCACATGTAGCGATATAGATATGTCACCACACGCGCAAGTGTCTTTCGCGCAAGTGTCTTTCGCGCAAGTGTCTCGTGCAAATGTCCATTCGCGCAAGAGTCCGTTCGCGGAAATGTCTTTTCGCGCAAGTGGGTTCGCGCAAGTGTCCTGCTACCAATCAGAACTATTAATCATATTGAACACGGCCACTTCTAAATTACAACATGGAAATAAAATACCCAGAAGACGGTTTTCATTTACACACACACCTTACAATACAATGTTTTAATGGCAACCCTGGTTGATTGATAGCCCAAACTCCACCATTTTCTTTAGTCAGTTTAAAGTGCGCGTGCGCTGGCTTTAGTCTTGATCGATAATAATACAACTTAGTGTTATATAGGTTATATTAGTTCGTAATGAGTTAATTATTTTTTGTTTTGATATACTGCTGTTAACTGTAACCGGAAATGTATGTGACTGAAAAAACTGGTGCCGATTCTCTTGTCACAAATGCCTATAAACTAGACTAAATATCACCAAAATTTAGTTTATTCCTGTCAAAAGATGATTTCCCATTCTGAAATTGACTAAAGTGACACAACTTAACTATATGTATTTTAGTTTGACAGCACTAAGATGGCAATGAGTTATTACCAGTGATTGGAATAGGTAGAGCTATTTAGGTTCATTGACCGCAAACATTGATGTTAATATGGATATTCCACGGGATTCCGACTGATACTTACTTACTTTATACTGATATTGAATTTCATTCTTTTTGTCAATATGTATAAAAATGGTTTATGTAAGCCAATAAGCGCATGAGCGACGTTGTAAATTTTACGTCAACAGCACGCTATAAAACTTTTTGCCAAGCGCGCGACGTTGCCGCTTTGTTGAGACGCGTAATGTCGCCGCATTATGGAAACAAAAGAAAACAATAGCGGGGTGTTTCTGTCGCTAGAGTGACGCACCTGTTTTTGTCTCTTTCTGCGCCACTAGAATTCAATTCTTTACCAACAGTAACTTGTTGTCCCACTCGATTACTTCGGTTCTTAGAGTGCGCTTGTTTGCTTCCTGTTGTGTGGTGAATATCTTCTGACCCTGGCTTATTTACTGGATTCTGGAAACTTCTTGCTACTACGACTTTGGCATTTACGAACTCTGATTTGACCTTATTGGATTGGACGTTTGGAGTTATTTTATTGGATACTGATTTGGTAAGTTCTATTTTTTAAGTAAAATATTGAATAAAACTAATGTATTAATCTTATTCTACCTTGACATATTAGAAAAATTAATTGTTTGGGCTTAGCGAAAAGCTTGTCCTAAGTCGAACCAATAAAAAACATTTTAAATACAAAAAGTAAAGTACAGTGTTATTCGCACAAAACGCAAAACCTTTTCTTGTTAGCTAAACTTTATTAATACTAATGTATTCCAATCCAGTATTTTCTTGACTTTAAAGTATGTCACGCACGTGTCAAAATTAACTTAGAAACTTATTAATAGAATGTATTATTTAGCTATATGGTAAAGTGCAGGAGTCATAGACTAACATGTTTGCAGTTTGTGCACATATGAACTATCATTGAACTGTACTTGTGTGCGATTAACCGTACCCTCTCTTAGCGTAAATTAAAAACTTTTGATTGACTTTGCATTATAAAACTTGCACTGGGAATATATATATTTTACTAGTTTTGTTTTTCGAACACTAAGTGTCGATGTGACTCTACTCAGCATTTATAATTTAACGACATTTTGATTCAGGTGAAGTACTTCAACATGGCGTCAAGTTCTGTCAAGCCTGAAACGGTTCAGAAGTGAATCGTGACTATCCTGAGCTGATTTTTGACGCTGCCAGCTGTACTATTTACTGCACCAAGTGTGAAAGCCATTTATCAGTAAAAAAATCTAATATTAATCGACATATTGAAGGTGCTCGACATCGAGGAACATACAAACAGCCTCAAGAAGAATTTTATTTTGACCTCTTTCAGTTTTTAATTCTTTGTAACATCCCCTGGTCGCAAATACAAAATAATGTCTTCTAAGATTTTTTTCAAAAATACATACATGTGTGGTGCTTGTTGTAATTGCAATAACAAAAAAATACCTGACGAGTCGCTATTACGAAAGGTGTATTTGGACAAATTTTATAAAAATAAAATTGCCGCCATCTATGAAAACGTTAAAGATGAGAAACTTTGGATATCGTTAGATGAGACAACTGACTTTTTAAGTCGTTATATTGTGCATTTCTTATTAAAGCCATTAAATGAAAACTTCTCTGGTCGACCTTATTTAATTGCCTGTAATTTTACAGGCAATTAAATAAGGTCGACCAGAGCATTCGAGCATTTGCTCGAGGTGGTTAATGGCCAAACTATTTCAAATTTTGTAATAGAGTGTTTGGAAAATATTTGGCAAGACAACTTTGAAAGAAAAGTTGATAATGTGTTAATATTATGTACTGATAGTGTATAATAATACATACATGTTGTCTGCGGGCCGAAATTTTTTTTTTTTACCTCAATTAAAACATGTCACCTGTTTGTCACGCTCTTCATCGCGTATCAGAACAGATACGGATAGAAAATCATTATACGATTATTTTATTTTCATTAACACGTTCAACGCCACGGAATAAAATGATAAATTTCCATTCAGGCCATGTCGGACAATGTTGGGCGACATGAGTTATCTTCATATTTATAAATATTTCCGCAGTTATGTCAATGTTTTGTAAGTTAAAAATGCATATTTATTAATATTATTAATAAAACGAGAAGTCGATTTTTAGTCAATTTCAAATTTTTTGTGTGGCTTATAGGGAAAGTTAAGTGTCGCCCAGCATTGTCTGACATGGCGTTGAACGTGTTAAAAGAGTTGCAGAAACAAATATTAGCATTAAGTGACTTGTTTTTGGCTTTTGATCAAGTCAGAGCTGCTTTAAATGAATGTAATTCTGGCAGAATAAAAAACAAAATTGAAAAAGTTATGGATAGGAATCCTGAAATTGACATCCTCAGAGAATATGAAGGAAAATTATCGAAAAATGATGTGAATGACGAAATTTTCAACAGATGTCGAACGCTTGTTTTCCACATATGAATGGGTGTTAGATGTAAAAAGAAATAGATTAAAATTAGACAATTTAGAAAAAATAATGGTGATTTACTTTAACTCTGGTCATACTCAGTCTTCTAGTGAAGCTGAAGACGAACCAGACGAATGACATTTTTTGTTTAAATAAGTGAATTATTGTTAAAGCGTATTGATTATTTTAATTAAGATTTTATTGTTAATCCAAATTGTTCTATTTGATAATGTTTTGATTTTCTGAGGAACAAATAATTTGTATGGTAATATGTTTTTGTACAACTTCAGAATAAAAATGTTTAAATGATTTATTTTTATTCTTGAATAAGAAATTGTTAAATGAATGAGGAGAATAAGGAGGAATGAGGAATAAGGAAGAGGCTTGAATAAGGAGCTTGTGGCTAAATAATAACAGCCGCACGGGTCGATCCATCAGGTTAAGCTACGCTTGCCGGGGTTGTCCGTGGATGGGTGACCATCTTTACATACCGAGACTCCTCCGTGCCTCGGAAAGCACGTTAAGCTGTTGGTCCCGGCTGTCATTCGTGGATCTTTGACAGTCGTTACGGGTCGTCAGAAGCCCGAAAGTCTGACAACCAGTCTTACCAAGGGGTATCGTATTACCCAGTTACTGGGTTGTGGAGGTCAGATAGGCAGTCGCTCCATGTAAAATACTGGTATTCAGCTGCATCCGGTTAGACTGGAAGCTGACCCCAACATAGTTGGGAAAAGGCTAGGCAGATTGATTGAATAAGAAATTGTTACGTAAAAAAATATATGTGGTTTAATGAATCAAGTTTATCTATTTATTATACTATCCTTAATCCCGTCCTTATATTTACCCGTCAGAAAGGAAGTGTAATCTTTCATTAGTCCCGAAGGCGAGAATAGTTTTTTTTATGATTTTGCTACTTAAAAACCGAATCCCGGGACTCGGGGAATATCCATATTATTCTAACCTATGGCAAGTACATAAAACAGCTCTACCTATTCCGATCTCTGATCATAACATAAATAACTGAACTCCGTGCGCGCGTCGCTTTAGTATTATTAAGTATCTTAAGACTAAGAACACCCTACGTATGTATTTCTGTTTTGAGCTCGTGATGTGGATACATTTTGTTTTATTTTTCAGATTATTCTTATATTTTTGTATGCACGTGTTTCTGTGACAAATAAACATTTTTTTCTTTTTTTTTTTTCTTTCAAAACAAATCGCTGATTTCACCCAAAAAGCAGCCAAGCTTAAGAGGGACTGGGCCGGACACGCACAGTGTGATAAGATCCCGGATTTTGTGTCATCGTGTTTTTATTGAGTTAATCGATAGAGTACAATTCCGACGATTAGAGTAAAACTCCGGGTTCGCTAAGACTTGTACTTTTTTTTTAAAAATGTCAAAGTTTCGCAATATCCGACTCTTGAAAAACGAAAAAAAAAACGTTATAATTTAATGGAAGTATTTATTCCAGAATTTATTTATTTTATCGAGAAAAGGTATAATAGCCGACCGTTCTACCAATTCCTGTTGCTTTAGTATGAATGGGTCGAGAGATATGATTTTTTTTCTCATTTTTCGTTTTCATTTTTTTATTCATCTAAACCGCAGTAGTAGGTGGTCACTCCTACATCAAAAAAATTGCTGATACTTTCTATTATGTGTAGTATTAATTCCAAAACCAAACTCGTTGGGTTCCAGGAGTTATTGGACATTTAATAATATCCGAAATATCCGCACTTAGGGCTGCCACTTCAACCAAAACATAATTTGTTAATTTTTATTAAGTTTTAGCTTCCTTATCACGACCATAACAAGATATCATTATTTTGTGGCTTAGATGGCAAAGATTGAGTAATTTTATAAAAGAAATTAAAAAAACAAATGGAGAAATTGGTATCATGTTGACTGATACACCTTTTTTTGGAAACCGCCTATAAATTCTAACTCAAAAGACTCAACTATTAGTAAATAGAAGAAAATCTTTTCCGATGTCTCATAAGCAGTGGTCGGAGTAGGTAGAGCTGTTTTGGTTCAATGACCGCAAACGTTGATGTTAATATGGGCATTCCCCGGGATTCTAACTGAAACTCCGGAATTCGATAAATTAATTGTTTTTTTGTTAATACGGTCAAAAGAAAGCTTGTCTTATGTACTGACAGTGAGCGCACGACGTTGTCAAACTAACGTCAGCGACGCGTTGCTAATTTCCAATGTACACACGCGCGATGTTGCCGCTTAGGTGTAACCCGCAACATGACTAGTGGAAACAAAAGAATACAATAGCGGGCTGCGCCGCTAGACGAACGCACCTGTTTTTGTCCCTTTCTACAGTATTTAAATTGTTTTTCCACAATGGTGCCGATTCCCTTTCACCGAACTAAATGAAAACTATCACTAGAATTCCTTACTTTTGGCTATGACAATCTTAAAGCTAAGCTGAAAAAAAAAAACTAAAATTAAAAATAATTTTGACCCAACTAAAATCGTATTTGACAATCGTGAATCCACGTGGTACTTGTTTGCCCTACCCCGTGTCGCGCGGGGGGGCAGCCTCAACGTGTTTTATATGGAATTTTCACTTTTTGTATGGAAAATATGAAAAATGGTTACCTACATGTTGAGTTTTAGGGGTTTATGGGTTTGATAAAGGGGTTCGAAATTTTCATTATTTTTGCAATAGGACACACCATTTTCAAGATATAATCAAAAGAAGAAAAAAAAGACAGTACTGTTTTTGCACCTGAAGTCAAGGTGTTGGTGTGAATGTTCATGACATCTAAATTTATTCCACACCTTTTTAATCGCGATTAAAAATAGATTTAATTTTAAAAAGATGTGAATAGCTTTTTACAAAGTAATTTCTAGCTTATTTAATAATATATATTTCAAATCCCGGGATTCCGGGAGTGTCCATATTAGGATAACGTATCGCAAGTACAAAAAATAGCTCTACCTACTCCGACCACTGCTCATAAGTATATCAATCAACATTTAACATGAGTAAACAAAATATCAAATTTTTTTTACAATTTTTTAAATATTTTTAGTCAATTTAGTTCTTTTTATTATTAATTTTACAATTCTTTTAAATCAATTTTGTTTTACTTTTTGATTTTACAACTTATTTTGAATCAATTTTAGTGTATTTTTATATTTTACAATTCTTTTAAATCAATTTTATTATATTTTTTGATTTATAACAATTCTTTACAATAATTTATTTTGTATTTTTTTTTATCTACATGAATTATATACCTATCTAATTATTTTAAGTAAATTTTCCTCATGTATTTACATCAATTGTATTGATTTTTCATATACAGGGTGTCCGGTAATGAATGGATAACCTTGAAATGTCTTATAGTATAACTTATGGCCGTTCAGAAAAAAAAATTAAACAAAATATATCATAAGTAGTACCTAAGATATGATTTTTTTAAAAGAAAGGTCTAATTTTTTTTACCTTGTTTTACTTTTATGAACACTATGATCAGAAATGAATGGATTCCATCGGTTTGTTGTTATTTTATTATTATACACGAACTATGCTAATAGATAAACAGTGAATAGTATGACTAGCTATTGCACTTTTTTATTAAAAAATTAGCAAATTAATTAATTTTAGAAAAACTTTGCAAAATTTATTTTTTAAACAATGTTTAAACATCTTGGGTATAAAAAAAAATGTATGAATACATGAGTGGCCAATAATTTTAAAATAATGTCACTTTCAAGTAGATTTTATAATGGTACAATTCATAAATGTATCTACAATAAATAGTGAATTATTGCCATTAATGTAGAAAAGGAGAAAATTTTACTAAATATCAAAATTTGTAATATGGGAACATTTTTAAAATTTAATTGTACCTGAACTTTGGGGATTAATAAAAAACAACATTTAACATAAACAACACTTTATTATACATTCATTTATAATAAATGTTCAAACTGTCGGCCTCCCACTCTTATGCAGGCCCTACATCTACGGATAAATGATCTACGGAGCAGTCTTGTGTGCCGTCGTTCACTAATTTTTGATGCGGCTGCTCTGACTCGTCTTCTTAATTCTTCTAAAGATCTTATAGGCTTACGGTATACTTCCTCTTTAAGGCAGCCCCAGTAAAAAAAATCCAATGGATTTAGGTCCGGTGAACGTGGAGGCCACAAAATTGGCCCTAGCCGCCCGATCCATCTATCTGGGTACGTGTTATTTAAAAATGCACGAACAGATACAGCATAATGCGCAGGACAACCGTCATTTTGCAACCAATATGACTCCCTCAGCTCCTCGGGCACTTCTTCTAATAAATTGGGGAGATCATTTTGAAAAAACTCCAAATAGCTTTGCTCTGTTAAATTCCCCGGTAATTCAAATGGCCCGATTATTATTCCACTTAATATTCCAGTCCAATAATTGATTTTAAATTGATATTGTGATCTATCTTCACGCATAAGATGGGGATTTTCTAGTTCCCAACTGTGTAAATTATGAAGATTCATGTATCCATCTCTTTTGAGTGTTGACTCGTCGCTCCACAGAATTTTATTAAAAAATTGCGGGTCTTCTTCGATTTTTGCCAGCATTTGTCGGCAAAAACGCAATCTAGCTGCATAATCTCTTGGTTGGAGAGTTTGCACGCGTGTAACGTGGTAAGGGTGGAATTTATTTTTTTTCAAAATATCGTGCACGGTCGATTTTCCGATACCTGTGCGTCGAGCTATTGTTCGCGTAGAGGTAGAAGGATCATTTTCGATTTCCTCAAGCACGGATTCTTCTACATCAAGACGAGCGATTCTTCCACTGCTTGTACCACCGACACCACTACCCGGCAATCTTCCTTCGGAGTAACAACCGTGGACACGGATAAATACGCGGTAGTCTGGGTGGCGCGCATTAGGGTATCTCTCCCTATAGAGCGCTGCAGCTGCATTTGCGTTACCTCTGCATTCTGCATAAATGTAATGCATATTTGCATATTCTTGTGCCGTATACTGACGTGGCATTTTGATACACAAAAACACAAAAGTCCAGTTTAGTCCAAAAACAAACCAAATCGTCGCAAATATCACCAAACAAAACAAGTCCAAATCAGTAAGCAAAACGAATAGTCCAATAAAATAGCCAGGTGGTCGTTTTAACACTGATTCAAAGTAAATCACGATAATTGCAAACGGAACAACTAAATAAACACATGCGAAGTCGAGCAAGTCGAGTAACGCACTAAGTAAGAGTAGGTACTTACCTGATGTTTTACATTTATTTCCTCTCTCTCGCACCTAGCCAATTCAGACCCTCTTTGTCTAACATAACACAAAAGAATGACAGCACGGCGTGCGCGCAGGTAGCAAATATGAAGGTCACACGACCCATTTCACGCTTTTAAAGTAACTATTTTAATCATTATGAGTATTTGTAAATTTCTGACAATTTGGTTTCAATACGCAATTTTTATTCACTACAAATTCCTTAAATGTATTTTTTATTAATCCTCAGTGGTCAGAAGCAATTTAATTTAAAAAAAGTTCCCACATTACTTTTGACATTTAGTAAAATTTTCTCCTTTTCTACATTAATGGCAATAATTCACTATTTATTGTAGATACATTTATGAATTGTACCATTATAAAATCTACTTGAAAGTGACATTATTTTAAAATTATTGGCCACTCATGTATTCATACATTTTTTTTTTTATACCCAAGATGTTTAAACATTGTTTAAAAAATAAATTTTGCAAAGTTTTTCTAAAATTAATTAATTTGCTAATTTTTTAATAAAAAAGTGCAATAGCTAGTCATACTATTCACTGTTTATCTATTAGCATAGTTCGTGTATAATAATAAAATAACAACAAACCGATGGAATCCATTCATTTCTGATCGTAGTGTTCATAAAAGTAAAACAAGGTAAAAAAAATTAGACCTTTCTTTTAAAAAAATCATATCTTAGGTACTACTTATGATATATTTTGTTTCATTTTTTTTTCTGAACGGCCATAAGTTATACTATAAGACATTTCAAGGTTATCCATTCATTACCGGACACCCTGTATAGTACGCTGAGAATGCGCCCCTGCTTAAATTATTTACGTTGACTACACATTATTTATATACAATATGTAACTATATTTATTAAAGTATAGTTTTTGCTATAAAGCAAAATCAATGGTTGTTCCATCTGGAGTTGGAACAATTTCAGGGGACTGAGCGCCAGTCAACCTTTATACCGTAACCGTACTTTGCACTTCAACAACCTCAGTAAGGCGTGACTGAGGTACGTCGTGCACAACTACGGCCGGGGGGCTTGCCATAACTGGCCGACCCGCGAGAAGGAACACTCTATAAAACCCGACAGCGAAGTCGTTTAAACCCTACGGATATCTGGCGACCTCCGTAGTATGTAGCCTTACCCCCGGAATGGGCGTCACCCGGGGGTGGACCTTCTATCGACCCTACTCGTGGGAACAACAATGGAAACTAATCAAAAACCAACAAATAAACCTGGAATTTCAACACAGACGACTATAGCATTGCCAACTGACACTGATTCAGACGACGAGATGTTTTTAACTAACCAACAGAGCCCTAACTATGCGTATCAACAGACAGATCACCGTGAAGGACATTCTTCTGGTACAAAAATACTAACTCGAATGGAAGCCTTTAAGCTGTTTAAGGGTAAAGCAAAGGAGCTGCCGCATTCCGAACGATTGAGTATGGTTGTCAATTATTTTGGCTCTGAATATCAACTTTCACAAACTGACGAGGAGTTGAAACAAACACTTCCACGGTTTTTATCAAAGAGTCAAGATTACTTTAAGCGTTGTAAGTTTAATGAGTCCTATTTTATTAAAACAAAACGAGATTGGCTTAGTGGTACTCTTGTTAGTGGTCATTTGATATCAGTCCTTGATAATGATGAAACTTCATCAGCAACGGTTTCTAATAACGAATCTCTCTTTTCTCCGAAATCCAAGAGGTTTATGGCTTTAAGCAGAAGCCAACAATATAGATCTAAGCGAAAACTTTCGGAAGCCTTAGACAACGAACCAAATGTCCAGAAAATACAAGCGTTTGTACAATATATTAAAATCGGAGGACAAAATCTGCCACATTCATCTGCTAAAGATTTAGAGACACTATTATGTCTCTGTCTAGAATCTGAGACTGCTCCAACAGAAATTCTTAAAAAAGTTCAGACATCTCCAGAACCATGCACACCTGTCGAAGCTCTGGCTATGATAACTGATAGAAATATGTCTGTCGAAACATACAGTGCAATTCGATTAGATCTTAAAAGACGTGGATTTGATGCATACCCCCCGTATAATAAAATTCAAGAGGCTAAAAAAACATGTTATCCTGACCAGGTGCAGGTGTCTGAAAGAGAAGCATCTGTGCCTTTTCAAAGTTTAGTCAACCACACTTTTACTCAGGTGATTAAATTATGTGATGAAGTCCTCATCAACTATTGTACCAAAAAAAGCATTCAAGCAGTAGATTGCATTTTAAGGGGTAACTGGGGCTTTGATGGAAGCACTGGGCAATCTTTATATAAACAATCATTCTCAGATGCAGAAGGTGACGAAAATAGTCTTTTTGCGACGACATTTACGCTATTGCAGGTTGTAACTAAAGACAGCAATGATGTTATTTGGGTAAACCCTGCACCGTCATCTTTTCGTTACTGTAAGTAGACCGTTACACTTGCAGTATAAAAAAGAAACGAAAGAATTAATTATTTGGGAGAAACAGTCTATTCAGGATCAAATACAAAATCTTACCCCCATATAACTGAAACCTCGAGAGGGCATACAATAAAAGTTGTTGAATATGAATTATACTGTGCAGCTATTGATGGGAAAGTCCTGAATGCAATTCTTTGTACGCCATCTCAGTTACGTTGCCCATATTGCGATTTGACCTCATCGCAATTCAACAATTTAGAGTTAGCATTCTCCAAACCAGTAATAGAAGAACGTTTGGTGCATGGCATAAGTCCACTTCATTCTTGGATAAGGGCCTTAGAATTTTTATTAAACCTGGGATATAAAGTAGAGGTTAAAAAATGGAGGATCCCTCAAAGGTCAGAAGAGAGCCGATTAGTCGAGGACCGTAAAAAAATAATCCAGGCTAAAATCAGAGAAGAAATGGGACTTTTGGTAGATGTTGTCCGTCCAACTTCAGGGACCACTAACGACGGAAACACTGCACGCACTGCTCTTTCTGATAGAAACCGAGGTAAGTACTTTTGCAAACATTCTGAACATTGAACAGTGGCTATTAGATGGATTATATGTTATTTTAACAGTTTTGTCTAGTAACCTGCCAATTGACTTTGAAAAATTCGCAACTTTTTGCAAAGAGTTGGCATACAAATATGTTGCGAAGTATGGATGGCATCCTATGACTATCACGCTTCACAAAATTTTAGTACATGGGTCGAAAATTATAGAAAAATCAAATTTACCTATTGGCATGCTCTCTGAACAAGCGGCTGAGTCACGCAACAAATTTTGGAGGTTTGACAGAGAGCACCATACCAGAAAAAAATCTCGTGAAGCAACTATGTTTGACCTTTTTCACAGAGCTTTAGTCTCATCGGATCCCATTATCTCTGATTACAACCTCTTAGAGAGAAAAAAAAAGGCTAAAAAAATCCCATTGCCACCGGCCGCATTGTCTTTGTTGAGACCTGTTAATGAACAAAATCTAGCCATCGATGATTATTCACATGTTGAATTAATTGTAACTAACAATGAAGATGAATTTTAGTTCGGTTAGCCCACATAATATTTTAAAAATTCATATACATTTTCCTTTCGAATAGCCAACTCCATATTAGTTATTAGATAAAAATTAAAACACATTTTTTTTTCAAATAAAATATATTCGTGTTGGTTTTTTTTCGGATACATGAAAGGGACAACCCTAAGGAAAATTTTGAATTTCCAATAACTCCTGGAACCCAATGAGTTTGGTTTTGGAATTAATACTACACATAAAAGAAAGTATCAGCAATTTTTTGATGTAGGAATGGCCACCTACTACTGCGGTTTAGATGAATAAAAAAATGAAAACGAAAAATGAGAAAAAAAATCATATATCTCGACCCATTCATACTAAAGCAACAGGAATTGGTACAACGGTCGGCTATTATACCTTTTCTCGATAAAATAAATAAATTCTGGAATAAGTACTTCCATTAAATTATAATGATTTTTTTTTTCGTTTTTCAAGAGTCGGATATTGCGAAACTTTGACATTTTTTTAAAAAAAAAGTACAAGTCTTAGCGAACCCGGAGTTTTACTCTAATCGTCGGAATTGTAGACTCTATCGATTAACTCAATAAAAACACGATGAAACAAAATGCGGGATCTTATCACACTGTGACACGCTTGGCGCATGTCGAACGAGTCATGGGCTAAATCATGACCACCATGTTTCATGTTTTTTTGGACCATGTGGGTCCCAAAAAACGTCCGTTGACGTCGAGGCAGACCCAGAAGCTGGCAAGATGAGCTTGACGCCTACAGACAGGATTGGTCCACACTAGCTCAAGAAAGAAAGGTGTGGAAGGGAGGCTTTTGCCCTGCAGTGGGACAACTCAGGCTAAAAATAATAATAAAATAAATCCCTGTCTTTTAGCCCTCTACGCTGTAGAATGGGGCTGTTCTTGACTATTATCCTTGAATTAAAAAGTTTCTTTTCTACATTCCTGCAAAAGGTACAATGATACTCTACAGTTGGTTCTGGTGCGATTAAAATACAGGATGTAATTTTTATTTTACATTTAGTTAGTTCGATAAGCGAAATCCCGATACAAGCAAGTTCAAAAAAATGTTTGACAGCAGTTTTTAAAATTAATGTGGATCCGCAAAGGTAGCCCGCGTAATTCAAATTTTCTTGCGTTTTTGCAATTTTCATGTTAGTGTCAGGTTATATCTTGATCAAAATATGATTCGCGACTATAACAAATATGTACTTACTTACATAATAATATAATCATAAGAATCATCAATACGTCTCTCTAAGCTAGATTTGTCCTAAAATGTCATGAACTCATGATTGACGTTTTAGAACAAATCTAACTTGACACTGACCTACAAATTGCCAAAAACGCAAGAAAAATTGAATTTCGCGGCCTACCTTTAGGGATTTACTATGATGTCTGTTTCTTTGGAATGTTTAGGGTATTTTCCCTCTAGGGCCCACTCGAACTTTCCAATCTGTATATCAAAGGGCTTACGAAATGCCAACTACCAGAATAATATTAACCCCTTACCGCATGTGATTTATGTTTTTTCTGGAAAAAATATATTTGGTAGTCCTTAACATATACTATTAAGTTAGTTCAAGCAGTTTTCCAAATTCCGAATAGTTTTCGAAATATGATAAAAAACTTCAATTTCCCATAAATGGCATAATATGCAGTACAAGCAACTAAAACAGATTTGACATATTTGGCATAATATGCATTGCAGTAAAGGCGACTGAAACTAATTGCCACAATTGGCATCCCATGCTATAAAGGTAATTTTGAGTCAATTCTCAGTACAAAATAAGGTTTAGACAGGTTTAGAAAATAAAATTCAGAATTTAATGAAAAAATAAGATAAATTTAATGAGATCAGTTGCATTTAGGAACATCAGATTTTACACTTAGTATCTAACATGCTAATAATTCACCAATGGCGCAGCGTAGATTCAGTGTCGTAATTTCCCCTTACGTAAGATGAAACAATTTAAAGCAATTCCTATCTTTATTTAAACAAAGGTGTATGTTACATTTCTCACATTTGATGTAGGATTTGCCCGAACAACCATTCATCTTACAGAGTTGTCGTTCCTGTGTGTATGCTGGCAAATGATCCAAACCGTCATTGGCAATTTCGGGGAGAGGTAAATCTATTCGTCGTTTTCTTCTTCTTTTTGGTTCTTCGGCAGCAGGTCTTCCGCGATTTCGTGTCGGCGTGTAAAATGCTTGGTTAGCTCTTGTTAGTGATTCAGCCAATAATAATTTAAAATCTAGCAATGGCATGTAGTTTTCATGCGTTTTACGCCATAAAATCCAACTATTTACGCATGTTAGATCGATCATATGGAAAAATATTTTATGATACCACTTCTTGCTCCTCACTTTGATACGATAGTAACCAAGCATGGAATCTAAAAGGTCAACACCTCCCATATAACGATATTAGCACAGCTTTTGGGCAAGGTACAGTCTGAAATATTTTTTTCTTTCTGTTGAACCTCTGAACCTCTCCCTCTGGATTTTTTCCAACATAGGTTGATGCCAAGTTGACAACTTTGTTATCCAGCCATGTAACCACGGCTATATCTACGTCGTCTACCTCTACGACTTTTTCAACGCTATAACCTCTTCCTTTTTTCGTCATTTGTCCAGCATTTGGTAGATTATGGTTAGGGAGGCGTTTTCGATTTACGGTGCCTAACGGAAATATACCTTTTTTATGTAATGCAGCCATAAGCTGCAAACTCGTGTACCAATTGTCAAAGAACAATTTGTAGTTCATATTTTCTGGGATACTGCTTGATAAGCGCATGGCTACATTCTTGCTAACTCCCAAGTCAGGTTGTCCTTCTAGAACTACATTCGACTGTGCCCCTGCATACAGCTCAAAATCATATGTCAGTCCTGACGCGCCACTTAAAACAAAAGCCTTATATCCCCATTTGTGTGGTTTTTTAGGGTTGTAGTTTTTTAAAGAAGTCCGTGCTTTTGTTGGTATTACTTGCTCGTCAATTGCCAAGTACTCTTCTCTAGGTAAAAGCAACAATCTCTCGCGAAGTTTGTTTATAAGCGGTCTAATTCTTTGCAGCTTGTCATAGTTCGGGTCATTAAGCGGTACAGTGTCCTCATTATTAGTAAAATGAAGAAACCTCTTCAATTCTTCAAAACGATTGCAAGTCATAACATTACTTATTGGTGTAAAGTTAGAACAGGTATTCCAGTAATGTCGAGTAGTGGGAAAATGCATGATAGACATATAAATTAATACACCTATAAACTTCTGAAATTCTTTGCCTGTCATTTCTAATGCTGTCCCCCGCGTTTGCTCTGAATAACGACACATTTCTTGAGTTATATATTCAATAGTTTCTGGAGTGAATAAATATAAAAAATACTGAAGAGGTGTATCTAAATCTTTAATTTCTTGGGAAATATTTTGATCGCCCAAACGGATGCAATCATCTTCATTATAATCTAGACCTCTGTCTTGCCAGTTTAAGCCAACAGGTATATTTTTGTGTTTTGTTCGCGAACGCGACGAAACAGCAGCTAACGGATCAACAGAGGCCTGCTCACCTTCATCTGATGAAGAATCCTCATCAGAATCAGAAGGATAAATAATAATGTTTCTTCGTCTCGTAGAATTCCCACTTGGTTCATAGTCTTGATCATCCGGATCATCCCCCGCTAGTTCATCCTCATCATCTTCGCTTTCATTTGGTATATCAAGACCGTAGAATCGCACCGGATCCATTTTCTGAAAAAAAAAAAATCTAATAATGCTTCATTGCATAAATTGCCACATCTGGCTGAATGCTAAAATAACTACTACTGCATACAATGCCAAATATGGAAAAAAAAATTTCGCGTTACTGCATAATATTCCATATTTGTCATGCTAAGTTTTGGCTTGATTGTCGCAAAAATATTACTGTTTACTTACATGTTTTCAGTGTTTTGAGGCCTTTGATAAGTCTTCTTAGCGCCACGATATGAAGATCGAACGAAAAATCGACAAACGATCGCAAAATGAATTTACAAAACTTAGCACACACTAACGAAAATTTGAACTGTCACCGACTGGTTTTGACAGGTTATAGTTTTGTTACGCGGTACACTAGATGGCACCACATGGATTTTTATTAAAGCTTGGTCGTTGCCGGATCTGTCTTGATATGCATTATAGGGAAAAATAAAATATTTTTGTTTTTTCTAAACGTTTGAAAATAATTTCCCATATTTGGGTAGCTATGCGGTAAGGGGTTAAGTATAAACAATTATATGCCTTACTTTTCTTCATAGAAAAAAATGTTGATTCTAAGAAAGGACTACTCACCATTACACAAAAATCAAAACACCTCATAAAACAGGACTTTTCCTCAAGTTGCAACACAGATGTTTTTAACCCATGAGTTAGAAAGAGAACGATATAGAGAAAACAGAAAGAGAGAGGCAACAGACTTGGGGAAAGCTGGCCAGCGGACCGCTGCATCAACACGTTTGTTCCAAGTTTGTTTATTTTTATTTTTCTAAGTGAACACTACAATGTTCACAAATTTGTTTTTAGAAAATGCAATCATCAAAGGTTTGATAAAGTTACAGATCTAAACTATAATAATGCAGGATATTACAATCATCGTGACAGGTATTTGCACTTTTAAATGGGGTATTTTTATTTGATTGTAATGTTTGAATTAATTAGAAAACACACACATACACGTAACTCGTAAAACTTTAAAACGATTGTTTCAGTAAGTACATCTAATTGTTATTAGAAACATTGGAAAAGTGCATTATTTTAATAAATTCACTGGGCACCCTACTCCACTTTGCGCGGCAGCGGTCAGAAGGCGGAGCTTATCGGCAAACTCGCGTCGAAGCTGGCTTCACTGTCAATTCGAGAGCCGCGAAGAGTACGCTCGCGTCTATTACGTGGTGTGTTTATAGTGAAGTGGATTTTGTGATGAGATTATCGAATGTCGTGAAGTGAAAGATAGTGTTGTTTTATCAAAAAGTGCAACTCGTGGGCTGTACAATGTTTATGGTTCACTTATAGTGAATAATCAAAATGTGTGAATCACGATTGTGTGCAAAATTGATTTATGCCACGTAGTGACGCGAACGGGTAATGATTCCTAATGTGGAGTTCGAAGCAAGATGGTTAGAGAGACTCGGCACCTGTGGGTTGGAAATTTACCCGATAACATTCGTGAAGACCGAATAAGGGAGCACTTTAAACGGTAATATTACTTTTACTACTACATAACTAACTTTCAGAGAACACTGGCCTGATAATAACAATGAATTTGTTAATCCCAAGTCCTAAAGCCTGTACGGTTGATGAGTCGCGAAAAATTATGAAGTGTAGGTTTCCACAGACTTGCTGTAAGACGTGTGGCAGTTGGAATAAAAACACTATACAAAAGTATACAGTATGTTTGAGTCGAAATGTTTAACTCTTTTGTATTTTTAATAAATTATTGTAAAGAATTGACTGCATCCAATAATTATTCATAAAAGATCAGACGTTTTATACGTAGGTAATGGCTTAAGTAGATGCTTCAAATTTACGTGATTATTTTCATAATGAGAAATGAAGAAGTTTATTTAGATATATCAAATATCTACTAAACATTGTGAGATAAACGTTAATATATTAAATGAGGTGTCCTATAAAGTTGTAATGTACGTTTTTTTACCTAAAGATTTAATTTATCACCAAGTTTCGACTCGTCTCAAAGTCGTTCGCCTTCCACTGGACATACTTCCTTTCATGCTTTTTGCTATTTGTATTACGTATTAGCCTTGTAGACTGAATTATTTACGTTCACTATGTAGTGTTTTTCTATAGGTTTATTGGTAGGGACCTCTACCTACCTACTTCATTGACGATTTCTCTTCCTAGATGATAAAACACGTTTAGGATTCCTTGCAAAAACACAAACCAAAAGTCAAATTATTCTAGGGGAGAATTGGCAATTCTTTGGAAGAAAAACCCAGCTTCAACTGAAACTTAACACATAGCTCATTTTATCTCTCATAGTGACCTGGTAAAGGCCACATTATGTAATTTTGAAAACTTCTAGAAGACCAAAGGTCTTCTAGATCAGTTGAAGTTATGAGTTTGTCACCACAGGACAAATTTCTTAACAGAAAAATTAATCTCAGGATGAATTGGATCAAAATATCAATAAAATAAATCATATTTGACATAAAAATACATTGTACTTTTT
The DNA here is from genome assembly GCA_947568875.1 of Fissipunctia ypsillon. Taxonomy (NCBI): domain Eukaryota; kingdom Metazoa; phylum Arthropoda; class Insecta; order Lepidoptera; family Noctuidae; genus Fissipunctia; species Fissipunctia ypsillon. The sequence goes on along the minus strand of OX387660.1, from coordinate 13,503,729 downwards.
TTTAAGACCCTAAATCCTCTTGCTAGGTAGGTTGTTTGTTAATAATATGTGGGCGTCCAAGCTAAAAGGGTCCAGTAGTGGGGTATTGAGTTAAGACTAGATTCGGAGTTTAGAATAGTCAATTGCTAATAAGGATTAAAAAAGTATCCAAAAATTGGCATACCTATATTTTTTATTAGACATTCGAAACTGAAAAAACTAGTTTTAAGAAAAAGCAGTTTTAAAGATTGATTAAAAAAAAACATAGTTCAACTTGTTTGTTACATAGATTTTGATTATTAATGTAGATCAAGATATTTTGCATGAAATCAACAAATATTTTTATTATATTTGTAATGTTATAAAATAAGTAATAACAATCTAAAAAAGGATTTTGTCAACATATTGCAATAAAAAACAAAAAATCTAGTGTTTTTACTCCATTTAAGAAACAACAAAATATCAAGGCTAGATTATTTTTATTATTATTTGAACAAAACTATGAATAATTAGTATTACAAATTACATAAAAGGCACCAGTAGCCAAAGTTAAACACAAAAATTGTTCTAGCTTATAATCTTACTTAAATCTAACTTATGTTTTGGATGAACTTATTTGCAATATGAACATGTTGCACATGCTTCAAGTACTCTTTTGTTGGCACTGAATTGTGATCTCTAGGAATGCTAGACGAACTTGGTTCATTATAATATTTGGAACGGGTTTCGGGCATAAAATATCTTTAGATTCTTCGCTAACGAATTCACAAATTTTGCTATAAAGATAGAATTTTCTTATTAGGGTCAAAAGTTTTGCTTTAGTAGGTTGACTATCAGTATTTTTTTCATAACAAGACATGTGCTCTATTATTTTCAATCATTACAAAATGACAGTAACTTAGAATATGGTCATTAGTCACAGAATCAGGTTAGTAATCCCTCACTTACACCCCCGATACTAATATTTTTAAACTATTTTTTTGTCCACATCATGTGGATTGTATCCTCTCCAGCGCCCTTGCATAATGCGGTCCCTAGAAGGTCAAAATTGCTTGACAAGCACGTGAATTTTTCGTGCATGACAAGCACGCTTAACGAGGCTGGACGCAACGTGAAGCATGCTTGTCAAGCAAACGCACTTATTTTCATTGATAAGCAATGCAAAAATATAATCTTTCATCAAGCAGTGTCAAGCGCGTAGTTTGCTTGTCAAGCACATCAAGCTTCGTTCTAGACGGTTAAAGTTGCTTGACAAGCACAAAAATGCACGTGCTTGTCAAGCAATTTTGATCGTCTATGGACCGCATTTGATGCATGCTTGTCTTTCAAGCAACACAGTCAGTGTGCTACGGAAACTAAAATGAAAATGAGTGCGGATGCTTGACGTTGCTTCAAGCCTCGTCAAGCGTGCTTGTCACGCACGTAAATGCTTGTCAAACAATTTTGACCGTCTAGGGTCCGCATAAAAAAGCGCAGGCCACAGCTGGCGGAGACTGCCAGACCTCCGTGCCTCCGGCTCTAAAAAAACACTTCGAGTTAGGGCAAACAGTACCACGTGGAGTCGGGGTAGGCTAACTTAAGGCGTGTGATTGCGTTGCATACGATAAGTGTGTTTCTATTGCATAGTTTTTCATATAAAACTATCAATCAATCAACGTGGGATCAGTTTGTCTCTCGCTTAGTGCGAGAGACAAACGTATCACTTAAGCAACGTAGGAATGTATCGCAATATATCTGGAATCTTGATTTTATATGAAAAACTATGCAATAGAAATGCACTTATCGTATGGAACGCAATCACACGTCGACCTGCGATATCCAGATCGGCGTGTGAAGGTGGAGGGGATGTTCATACGCTATCCCACGCGTGTGACCAGTGTGTTTCTAGAACTTACGCGTAGTAAATACAAATAAACCTTTGGTGCACTCGTTTTGTTGTCAAAATGGGAGATAAACAGTTGATCGATTCAGTAAGGAAATACGATGCCATTTAATTTATTCTCCAACTTTTTCTCTTTGTTTATTTATCTCATGAGCCGAATATCTTCCCTTCGTGAATCAGAAAATATGACTTACAGACGCACTAGTGCACCTTCTGAGAAATTACGTTTGCACTGCAAAAAAACGTATATAGTTAAATACGTTTATCGAATACCCACCGGACTTGTCCGAAGCAAATCGAATGAAATTTTAACGCTAAATAATAAAAACGACTAGCTGCAGCGATACCATATATGGTATCGCTGCAGCTATTCGTTTTTACACAGAGAAAAATGTATAGTGTGAACAGCCCACTGTTAATACCGTTTAAATCGAATATTGTAAAAAACGTGCTGTGTATTGCCGTGTGAACCCAGCCTTACGTTGCATGCACGGGACAAGTGTGCACACCAATTTTCCCACGTTGTATCGCATATACGTTGCGTACGTGGGACCAGTTTGTCTCTCGCTTAACTGTGTTTCTATTGCATAGTTTTACATATAAAATCAACAGTCCAGATATCATAATGCGTTGCATACGTTACGTACGTGGGATCAGATTGTCTCTAAACTCTATATCCTTAGGAGTCATGTGTAGGGTAGATTGGTTCAAACTATGTGTGATCTGCTGATCATTAATTATTCTGAACTACGGATTTTAACTGGTTTGAATAAAAAAAATATTAGTTCCTCCAAAACCTTCTTTATAAATATGGTTGATAAAATCAGTTATTTTACTTTTGTCTTTTTATAAGTAAATAAAAACATTTAAAAAATGTTCTTTGGCTAAAACTATTAATATTTTTATAAAGCTAAAACTGTTATTTTATCTATTAGTAGAATTCGCAAATATTGGTTTAAGATTGGCTACTATGTTCTTATTTTTTTTAAACATGTTGATCATAATGTATATTATTTTTGTACCTATTTTGTATGCTGACTATAATACACACTGTACACACAATCTTACACATAATCTTGTCTAAAAGAAACATTTTTGAGAATGCGAAACTAGAAAGTACTTTGTTGTATGGGAATTGAGGACAGGACAACGTCTGTCGGGGCAGCAAGTAATGAATATAACTCCGAAATCGCCAACCTGCCCTGAGCAAGCGTGGTGTAATGCTCGTACCTTCTCTGTATGAGGAGAGGCCTTTGCTCTGCAATGGGACAGTAATAGGCTGGTATTAAGTATATCTTCATTAATAAAAATAAGACCATGCATGTCTCTTAGGATAATCGAAAAAATCATCACTCACTACGATTGCAAAGGGCCAAATATTTAATACCCAAGACAGATTTCCGTAATCCTACAAGCTATGTAGGTACTTCCAGGAACATTGCAATATCCGGTTTATCTTAAGTAAATTCTGAATTTGCTCACGCATTGAGCGGTGATTAACTGATACGAATATTATGCACTGGCGGATACGCTGATTGGCTAACACTTACATTCGAGCTCCGACTAACCAAAATAAAGTTTCAATTATTTGACTCTTAAATTAGCCAATCAGGATTCAGGTTTCCTATCGCCCTGAAAACTCTGTGATTTATGTAATGATCCTGATAAAAGCTAGCTGCTCGTATAATTACAAAAATCATTCTTAGATTACAAATATCCGGTCCTTTGCAATCGTCAAAAGAGCCGATATTTTTGGTTATTCTACGAGATTTATGTAAGTTCAAGTCTTATCATACAATGTTATTGCCCGTAAACATGTGAAAACTGTACATAATATATTAAGTATATCTTTTTTGAAGAAACCTCAACCAAACGCCAATTGAATATAATAATTTTAGCGACCCACCTCTGCTTCGCATGGGTGCAGTGGAAAAATTTCAAAACATCAAGATTTCTGTGCTAAAGTATCTAAGTTGAATATTAATGTGAATAAGAACCTTTCGTGTGTTTTAGACGTGGATCCACGTTCGAAAAATCTTTACCCTCGTGTGCCTAAGCGTGGATCCACGTCCAAACCTAACAAACTTTTTAAATGCGATTTTGTTCACTATTCTTTGGACTTTTGGGTCTATTTTTTTTGCATCGAAAGTGTACTGAATGAATCTGTCACGGGCGGCCATTAGACTGAATAGATTTCATCATGGGAATGGGAAAACGCTCGCCGCTTCCTCGCGCCATTTCATTTCGGCCGTGCATACGACGGTAATTATTACGAGCGTGGGTCAATCACACGAAAGGTTAAATACACATAAACTTTCTGTCATAAATTCTCTAATTGATGGTGAAAACCGCATCAAAATCCTTTGCGTACCCTAGCACCTAGTTTATTTAGATACAAGAACAACGCGGTCACACAAAGACTCGAAAAGCGACTCTAATTTATAATATTTTATATATATGGAACATAGAATAGATATATATAGACTTCTACTAAATATACGTTAGAACGAAAATCGAAATCCCGAATAACTGTATCCCAAAAGAACGTAAACCTGAATGAACCCTATCCCGAATGAACGTCCTGAATAACGAGCCCAAAAGAACGGTGTTTTTCATTTATTTCTGTGCGTAGAACCAACGCTATCCCTAAAACGATATTTAAGCCTCAATTATAGCAAAAGAGCAACTGGTATTCCAATAAATAAAATAGTATTTCAAGAACTTACATTTAAGTTCATCAGCATCATTGTAGCCGAAAGACGTCCACTCCTGGACATAAGCTTCTGGACCAAGCATCGCCATTTCGACCGGTTCTGTGCTTCTCGCATCCAGCGAATTCCTGGTACTCACAAGGTTTTCGGTTATTTAACCTTGTGAAGCCCGCAGGAAATACATCCTAATTTTAGTATGCGAAGACAAATCCATAATCCTTTACAATCTTTACAAATAAAAAAGTAATTTAAAAAAAATAGACTTCAAAAAGAACTTAACTCAAAATTACGAAATAACTTTCGGAAGTTGGTGTCTTGGGATCTTTGTTTTAGTGTTTTGCCACCGACTTCCGAAATTAAAGTTATATAACGTGTTTCTGGATGTACGATATTAAATGAAAACGAGCACAGTACTAATCCATTGAAACATTTTAAAACACGTAGTTAATGGAAAATTAAAAAATTGCAGTTTTCAAACAAAATAAATAGTAGAATCAACTGCATAAAAAGTAAACACGCTTTATCTATGCCATGTCACTGACCAACGCGCAACGGTGCGGTGCGGGGCGCGGCGGCGGCAATGTTTACCTATTATTACGGACTCAGATCTACATCATGTTGAAAAATAAGAAAATGAAAAATAATTTCCTGTGGCTAAAGTATTCATTGGGTTTGATTGATTTTTTGTATACGGGCAAAGAACATGATTCTCTTTACGTGGTTTAAATGAATGTCAATCCTCCTGTTACACGTGGTAGGTATACACCGACTTCCGAAATTAAAGTCATAGTTTTGAGTTAATTTCTTTTTGAAGTCGATTTTTTTTTAAATTACTCTCACTGTTACCTAAGTTGAAGTAAATGTAAGCCAATAAAAAAAAAAACAATCACAATCCGATTAGAGCAATGGGGAAATGTCCTTTGGAGTGACGAATCAGTTTCAGATTTTCGGATCCGATAGACGTTTGTTAGGGTTACCCACACAGTGATGTTTAGGGTCAATGAGGTAGTTTTCTTTCGGCACGTAGCTCGTTTTTTTCTGATGTTTACGAAATTGTTTTTTCATTTTCATATCTAGCTTAAGCAAAATGCTTATGTTGTATGCTCTAAACTTTTGTTTATTTCCTGATTATCCTCAATATCCAAGTAAGCAAAGTTTAGCAACTAAGATTACTTGTTCATCTCAAAATAAACCTTTAATGAACAATACTTACAATGTTTGTAAGTATTGTTCAATTAATTAAGGTTAATTTTCAAATGGGTTTATCTTCGATCAATAATAGCACTAGATAAATCAGGAACAAAAATAAGTCGCTCAAGTGGCCATGTTTACACACACATTTTAAACATTTATATTTCGTACTAAGAAATTTAGAAAAAAGTTTAATAACCTTAACAACTTCAGTTTATTATAAACCTTATCACTCACACATAAAGTTTAAATCACGATTGCAAAATATCTTTGTTAGCCCTTTTGTCATCGGAGAAAGGCAATAAAAAAATGCGCTCGAAAATAGTCATTTTTATAATAAGTACAAAACTATTTATTCTAAAATAAAACTTAACATCTAAGCAATAAGGTCAAAAATATTTTGTTAACAATTTCGCTCTTACTCTATTTTGGAATTAGACGTAGTTCTTGGTATTACATTTCAATCGTCAGAACAAAGTAAGAAAGTTGCAGAAAATATTATATTTTTAAGCGAAGGTTGGTTTGTATGGTGGCAAATATTTTTGACGGATTTAAAAAAGTGGTAGGACTAAACTAGTACAATATTTAGTTATTTTATTACATCATTGCTATTAATTGTGTTTGGGTTGGCTTATTGCAATCAACCCGTATAAAAAAATGGGTCATTTCCCCCAGAAAACACATCTTTTTCAATATATGCGTTTAAAACATTGACACATACAATAGATTCCATTCCATTCTGCACAGCGAAATGGGTCGCTAGGAAATCTACAAAACAAAAATAGCATAAAAAATAACAATACTACTCTATGCATTTGTTTCAGAACAGTCGATGTTTGTTACTATAGTTGGCGCGTTGTCGCAAACATTGGTCAACCAATCATAATATTTGCGATTTGATTTATATTTACTATTTAATTCGGTTTTTATATTATAAAAACACTTAATGATATAAGCTTACCGAAAAAAAGATATTCCTTCCAAAATCTTGGTGTTACGGTGGTTATTTACACAGTTTTTGAACGCGCACTGCGGCATTTTGACGTCTTCACATTGGCTATGATTGGACCATACTAATTTGAAATAAGAGCAATAAAGTATTTGTGCTTTTATTTTTCGGGCCGTTTTTGAAGCGCTTATAGGGAATCTAGTGCTATTATTGATCGAAGGGGTTTATTAATTTTGTGTATTAACGCATGAGAGATGCTTCTTAAGACGTGTTTGGTGTCTTAAGTCGGTCAATTTACTTATTTTTAAATAAACAAGTTACGAAAGCAATAATGGGTCAGTTACCTTAGTACCTACCAGGATAGTAGAATGTCCGACTTTTTCGTGTGCTTTTAAGTCGCTCTCTGTCCGTATCGGTGCGAAGTTGTGATTATCATTCAGTGATCGTTGTGGAATTGTCATGAAAATGTCACGCAGTAATAGCAAATACTATGAGATGATGTTGTGTGTTGGAGCAACGGATGGTAATCTGCGAGCTGCCCGAGAGTTGTATCCTCAGCGATTCATCGACGGAAGACCAGTTGCTGAGCGTCGGCCGCTGCCATCGAAGGCATGTTTCAGCCGGATGGTACAACGTCTGTACTCCAGGGGAAGTGACAGGCTGGCTGGATAAATCTTCAAAATAGCTCGCATTTATCTAGGCCAATAGGGCACTGTATGTGACGGCTAAACACCCTTATTTCAAAATTTGTGACGCTACAGAATCTTAGATAATCGATCGAAAACGTGTCCAGCCCAGCTTGAAAAACCACTTTTCGCTGGTCTCTCAATCTCGGTAACGGAACTGATTTTGACGACTTTTTGCATATCAATGGGCGTCACATAAATTTGTGACAGGCATCGAGCTAAAAGTTTTGTGATACGTACAGCGGTTTAGTAGAAAAATGCAAAAATCTGTGTCCAGCCAGCTTGAAATTACGTATAAAACTTCTGGCTGGCACTTCCGAATCTCAATAACGGGAGCGTTTTCGAATATGGTTCCTTTACTAACATTTAGTGACACAATGTGTGACAGTAATAACGTTTGATTTTTGGCGTCACATGTAAGGGTTTACGAGAAATCAATAAAACTTAATGTCCAGCCAGCCTGAATTGAAGCTGGCTGGACACATATATCTCCGCTGCCTGATGATCTACGGCCTTCGAAATATGTTCAAAATTTTGTGACGGGACGATAATGATAACCTGAATTTGTGACGGAGAAACTTTGCGGAGTTTCAAAGATATTGATCATTTAAAATTTCCCATACAAATACTGCAGTAGGGTTACCAATATTGTAGGTTTTATGTAGGACTAAGTATATTTTAAGGTGTTTTCTTTAATGGACGAAAATCCGTGTATTGGTGATACTAATACGAACAACTGTAGGTATTTAAATCGATAGAAGACAAAAGTGAGGAAGGGGGTGTCATTTTTTAATGTTATTGATTATTTACGTGCAGATACCTACTCTTTTTAGTAGGTAGGTATTGGTGTTTTTCATGGTAAGTACATAGGTAGATATTGTGTCAGGATAACTAATGCTCAAAGGTGAAAAATGAAAAAATTATGTTCGCTCTAAATAAAATCACATTTATTTATTTGTACTTATACAGCGTTTCAAATGACGAGGATCAACGCCATTTGCGCTTCAGTAACCCCGCCTTGTACCACAACGTTGTTTTTACCGCCGCCCTAAGTGTTTGAAGCGCAAATGAAGTCGGTGGTCGTCATTTTAATCATATATATGTATATAGCTGAATATACTAAAATATTCTTCAATACCTATTTATAAAAGAGAACTATTACACAAAATCAATCATAGCATCAGTCTTCATTTTTTGATTAAGTATTTGGTAAAGTATTCTTTTATTGATTTAAATGACATGATACAATCACATTTGGTTTTGGTACGTACTACCTAGTTAGCTAGGTGAGTTATTATACAACGTGTATCTGGACGTACGACATTAAATGAAAACGAGCACAGTACTAGTCCATCGAAACATTTTAAAACACGAAGATTAGTAGATAATGGAATATTATACCTCGAAATATTGAAATTCTGTTTTTGAAGAAAAAGTATCCAAAATCGTAATCTTACGATTTTGGATACTTTTGCGTCAAAAACCAAATTTCAATATTGTTTGACATATGACATTTTGCAGTATCAACGACGAAATATGTTTTAGGAAGCTAAAATAATCCTGGATTTCGGTTAACGCGAAACAAAACCAAAATAACTAGTAATGAGTAGCTTATAAAAATGTTACAATGATTCTACCACCTGGTCCTTGTGCGGCACTCATCGATATTTTGAAATAATATACCGTTATAGGATGATAACCAGAGGTCGGAATTAGGTAGATTTATTTATATACTTACACTGATTTCATACAGCGAAAGAATAAAGTGGATACTTCAAATCTTAGTGGTACTTTGAATGAATCCGACAAGGAAAATGGTTCTGATGGGCCGTTTGAATAAGCAAACCCTCACGAGTCTAGGCTAGAAGCAAAAGTATTTTCTTATAAAAAAGGCGAGGTATAAGTATGAGAATTTACTTAAGACTATTAATAATTTGTATTGTGAATTAATGTAAGTACTAATAAAAATTGTATGTTAATTATCTTGGTTTTATTTGTCTGTCTATCTCTGAGGTTTTTATTATTATTTATTTATAATATTGTTGGCCACACGGGATTGTCCATTAGAAATCCCGGGAAGATCCATATTAATATCAACATTTCGATGCAAGTACTCAAAATCATAAATCTACCTAATTCCGACCTCTGATGATAACTTAAAAATATACAAAAATAATGACTTGGAAATTCTTTAATAACAATAGAATACGCTGATGTTCAAGTTAGCTCTTTATCATTTGTACTTTTGAAATATTTTGTTGGTGACACAGATTTTTACAACTGGTCTCAAACTTTTGGCCGTCAGTGTACAAGTAATAAGAAAAGTATAAGTACGTGTCGAATTGATAATCTCTTCTTTTTTTTGAACTAGAGTTAATAATAGCTTTTTACTAAATGCCAATGAAATTAATATACGGTACTGAAAACAAAAAGCTATTAAAAAAATATTTGTGTCCGTCTGTCTGTTCGTTCCGGCTAATCTCCGAAACGGCTGAACCGATTTTGACGGAACTTCCACTGGCAGATAGCTAATGTTATAAGGAGTAACTTAGGCTATTTTTTAAAATTAAATTTAAAACAACTATAACCCGACTGCGTAAAAACGGGGTCTAAAAAGCACGAAACAAGAAAATTATTCAAATAGAAATCTAGAAATGCATAGGTACAAAAACTGGCCAAGTGCGTGTCGGACCACTCACAATGAAGGGTTCCGTAGTTGGGATGAGTTTATCCCAAGAACAAACTTAACATTGTAGTTGAAAAACATGTTCTCTCATACAATCCAACTGCAAATGTAAGTTGGTTGACTATTACTCGTAAACTTGTAAAGCCGACTCAGTTGTGATAGTTTTCCTTTTAACTTCGTTATATATACTACTACCGTGAATTTTTTCACCTATCCAAAACTAACCGTTTAGCCGACAGGGACACACACGCACACTTGACTCTAAACAAAATCTAGCACTTTAAGCTTAATATTTCAGAAACGGATCCCTTAATCGAAAAGTTGTTTTCACATCCGCAATATTTTTGAAAGACCTTTCCAACAACACCCTACGCCTTGACGACGTAGACGAAAGAAAAAAAAAACATCCGCACTTTACGTGTACAGGAGGTACTCATAAAAAAATTTTTTTTTCATGAAACGGGGGACGAGGGAGTTTTATTAAAATGTGGCTGTTATTTTATTATGTTGTGTATCTTACGACTTCCACGTGAACGAAGTCGCAGGGGTACAGCTAATAACAAATAATTTTAATTTGGTTTTTTTTTATTAGCACATGCCCCACACAGTTGAATCCAGATTTTCGTGATGTTTTAGATAAACGTGACCGGCGTGTAAAAAACTTACACCCCGCTGATTTTGTATTAAGTTACAAGTTCTGGCCTGAGACTCTTCGCCCGACATTGTCAACAAGTATCTGAATTACCTAATAATGTAGAATGCACAAAAATGTGCAAATATACAGCGTAAGAGAGACAAAAAATTGTTATCCGTATCAGTTAACCGGTTCGTATGAGCCAAGGGCACGGTCAATTTTTCGCAGAAATCGCCTTTTGTCTTTAATGTTCTAGACTATTGTAAATTTGATGTGAAAGAGTGAGATAGAAAACTTTTCTATTGTCATCAGATAACCGATGTGTGTCATTTTCTTACCAAAGGAAAGCTTGTCTTTTTTAGTCCAGACAAAAAAAAACTAATGAACTTGAAAAAAAGCTATGTATATCTTGAAATAGGCGTTGTAGATAATTATGTTTTCCTGCTTTGTAATAAAATATTAAATTCGTAATGATTTATTTTAAAATATCGATTTTCTGTCTGACCGTACAAATCACCGTAATCGGGAGTGAAACATATCTGGTATTATTATTCGGGCCGAATTGTCCCTGACCCGTTATAGCGCGGGCAGGCGATACGATGCGACGGGGTGATTCGGGGAACAAAAAAAATCCACGTGGACGAAGTCGCGGGCAGCTGAACGAACGATTATTGTGTACTCCAATAATCGTTCAATAACCGGGTAAACAAATTTATACTGCATTGGTTTAGGTAATTAAATAATGGCAAACAAAAAAAACACGTGACGTGATTAACCGACTAAACGACGAATACCAGTCACTTCAGTTGTCATGCTACGTCACATGCGTAACGTAACGTAATGTAACGTAGCATGCATGATAAATGATAACTGAAGTGACTGGTATTACGTTTAGATCTAGTTTCACCATGCCATGTTAGTCAGTTCAATATTCTGTTAAAATGTTAACGGGACGAGAGTAACGAGTGTTTTACCAAGCGCTAATCGCGGTCTGCTTGTGGGAGTAGCTATGGTATCACAGCGGCTATTCGTTTTTACACGGAGAAAATGTATCGTGTGAACAGCCCGCTGTTAATACGGGTTAAATCGAATATTGTATAAGACGTGCTGTGTATTGCCGTGTGAACCCAGCCTGAGTGGGAGAAATACGTATTATTGAAGCTAACTCAAATATCACCCAAGCAAAGCAAATTTTACGTGGGACCAACTTCGAGGTGTACCCTCTCGAATTAAACAAGACTCGTTCAAATCGGACTAAACTGTAAAAAGTTATTCGTGGTCTTAAATAAAAAAAATATATTATACAGGGTGTGGCGTAAATAGTGGTCCAACGTTAAGGAGTCGATACACCGTATACTCAGCTAACACATACCACAATTTGAAACTTTTTTTTCCATAGATCTCAGAATAAAATATCTTTCTATTTTTTTTTAAGTTTACACCTTGCTTTACTAATGTGGCTGTAATTTCTAAAAAAGACATTATTTTTTCTGTTTATAACTGTGGAACACACATGTGCTATCACATGCAAGTATTTTTGTAAATGTAATTTTATAGGTAATAAAGAAAAATGTGTTTATTCAAAATGTAACTCAAATGTCTAGAAAATTGTGACTTGGGGTGAGAATGGTGTAAAAAAAATGTACGACACTGTCGGTACCCATTATTTTAAAAACTTGTTCAATTAATGCAGATTCTTAAATAGTATAATAATAACTGACTCCTTAATTTAACCAAAAGTTGTAGCCATTTCTATTCAAAAAGAGCTGAATTGAACAGCTCAATTAACCAACAACAATTTCAAATTAGCCGCGCGGTTGCAGCGCTGCCGCCGCGCTGCTATCGCTAGGTTCGAGCATCACAGTGTTGTACATTTAGTTTCACGATGGACTCTGACGACGAAACACTGCTGTTATTGTTACTATTAAAACGAAAAAAGATTTTGGAAAAAGAAACCTAAGAAAACAATGCCGTTATTTTGTATAAGTCAACGAACTGAATTTCATAAAGTAAAAGGCTACTGTGATCAAAAATTTCAGAATTACCAATTACCCATATCGCTGGACTCTCAACCTCATCGATAAATTCTTCAACCTGATTTTCGTTCATAGACCTAAACAAAAACTACGTACGATAAAGTGACGATGCGTCACTAGTCGATCAATGAACTGATGCGCCGCCGGAGCGCGGGTGTAGCGCTGCAGTCGCGTGTTTTTATTCATATGGATTAACAAAGCAGCGTTGCAGCCGCGCTGCCGCCGCGCGGCACTTTGCGGCAAATTTGAAGGTGCTCTAAACGGAAGGTCGGATTCGAATAATTTAAAAAGGAATTAATTTACACATGTACTTAAGGGGGAAGCGCCAAGGTAGCGCGCGAAATTCAAATTTTCTTACGATTTTTGCAATTTGCTGGTCAGTATTAAGTTATAGGTTGATTAAAATATGATTCGCGGCCGTAACAAATATGTATTTACAGAATTATAATCATTAAAGTCATCAACACAACTCTCTAAGACCAAGTAAACCCCAAGAATTACTATTTCATGAAATCTTGACATTGGGGGATTATACTAACTTAACAAGTTTTATTACTGATTGTAATGATTATAATTCTGTAAATACATATTTGTTACGACCGCGAATCATATTTTCATCAACGTACAACTTAACACTGACCAGCAAATTGCAAAAAACGTAAGAAAATTTGAATTTCGCGGGCTACCTTAGCGCTTCCCCCTTAATCAACCTTGAATTTGAAACTAATTATTTGGATAGGGATTAATACCATGTTTATGAAAACACCTTCGCAAATAATGCATTATTTTATGACAAATTTGATTACCATTAAAAAAATTAGGCCTCTGCCTCGAATTTTGCGGGCAACGGCGCGGCGGCGGCGGCGGTGCGGGAGCGGCAGGATTTTATGCGTAAAATTAAATGGACCGGACCTCGAAAACAGCGGGGCGGGAGCGGGCGACGAGCGGTGCACTCCAGTCAAGCGGTGACCACCGCCACGCGTCTGCATTGAGTGCTGCGCAATTTATTTTTGTGACGTATCGAAATGTCCTCGTACGTGCTGGAACAAATTATTTCAGCTATTTTTGATAGGACACCGATATGGAACAGCAAAGATGTGAACCACAAAAATAGGAGGCTAATTAATCAGTTATGGGAAGAAATTAAAAACGAACTAAATATTGAAGGCAAATATAAAAATGTTTTATAATGTTAATAAAATAACTAGTAATTAATGGGATTATCTGCAAAATATTCTTGTTGTTCAGACATTTCGTTCGCGAACAAAAACAAATATCTCGACGACACAACACTATGCCGTTATAGTGCCGCGCTATCTGCCCGCTGGTTTCGAGAACGGGTCTGCGTTGCCCGCGCCGCCGCCGCCCGCGCCGCTGCCCGCAAAATTCGAGGCAGAGACCTTATAGTGAGCCAACCTTAAAAGATAGACATAAATATGCTATCGCGGTCTTTTATTTTAGAACTTTAAGAGGAACAATTCCGTCATACATGATTTTTACGTAATTTAACCGTTTACGCAGCGCACGCAACGGAAGCTCTCAAAAGAAATAAATTTTCCCCGTTTTTGCAACATTTTTCATTGATGCTCCGCTCCTATTGGTCGTAGCGTGATGTTATATTGCCTATAGCCTTTCTCGATAAATGGAGTATCCAACACTAAAAGAATTTTTCAATTCGAACCAGTAGTTCCTGAGATTAGGGCGTTCAACCAAACAAACAAACTCTTCAGCTTTATAATATTAGTATAGATGTATACGCGTCGACTTGAGAACGTCCTCCTTTTTTTTCGTTCGGTTAAAAAGGCCAGCTTATACCTACTGGTGTTGTTACCACTGACGTGTTGAGTACTTCACAAGTTCGTTTTTAACAGACTCAAAAAAAGGAGGAGGTTCTCAGTTAGTCGGAATCTTTTTTTTTTTTAATGTATTTTCCCCGATTACTCGAAGATGGCTAGACCGATTTGGAAAATCCTTTTTTTGTTTGAAAGGGTAAACTTCCCAGGTGGCCCATTGTCGTCATCAGGTAAGGTGATGGGATCCTGAATAAATCGAGGGAACTCTTCAAATATTGTAAGGACGACTACAACGATTTGGGTATTTTTTATAGTAACTTTTGCATTTGCTCTCGGAAAGCACCATTTGGTGAAGTGGAACTGATGATGAATACCACAGATGGCCACCGGAACTACTCAGTAATAAGTATTTCACGGGTTGCGATTCGGTTACTTTAAAATCATTGCTAAGCAGTTTATGCTCGTCAAAATGCATAGGGTGAAGTACCAGGAGAACTCCTCAACAATTAACGTCCCTGCATCGGGAAATGCAGGGACTGCTCATTACAAGCAGTTGACATTAGGCTATTATAACTTAGATAAATTACAAACCGACCCACTAAAAAGTGAAAAATAAAAAAACAACTGACTTCCAAAAAAAATACTACAAAGGGAAAAATAACTTAAATTTTGGAAGTCGGTGTCTTTGGATCTGTATTTTAGTTTTTGCCACCGACTTCCGAAATTAAAGTTATTTTTCATTTTGTAGTGTTTTTTTTTGGAAGGCAGGTGTTTTTTTTGCAAAAAGTTTTTATTTTTCACTTTTTAGTTGTGCTACCTGACCCCACACAAAGTACCACTACTTACAATGTAAATAACAGTGATTGGAATTTATTATTCTCAACATACACTAAGTGGAAAAAATACGTATTATTGAAGCTAACTTAAAAACCACTCATCAGAACTTGACCAAATTTATATGTGTGCAATCTGGAATCCTTTCAAATAAAACAAAATACAACCGAATTGAGAACCCTCTTCCTTTTTGAAGTCGGTTAAAAAATAGGATTTAATACCTTTTTTAAACTAATTAACCGATCTTATAAAATTATGATTTATGAAGCACAGTGGGATCTTATACTCAAAGAAAAAAAGAATTAACAAATAGGCCCACGGAGGGCTCACGGAGAAATCAATTCTATTTAAAACTCGTTGATTGCGTAACTGCCTTTTTAAAGTCGGTTCATCATCAATTCATCATTATCCTTTCAGCCCAGAATCACCCCCTGCTGGTTACAGGCCTACTTCCCGATTTCGTGTGTCTAAGTTGGTAAAAATATTAATAAAATTGATATGGCAGGACTGTAATGCAAGTAAGCAGCATTCTGATAAATCCGCTGACTTCGTCTAAATCTAAAAAGAAACTAGCTGTTACATTAGTAGCAGTCTATCGCCCCACCACAGTTTTGCAATGTCGCGCTCCAAAAGCAGCTTAGGTGCGCGGGCGGGGACCGCCAGGTCGATGAACCCGTCACGGGCAAAAATAACCAACATTAAAAGCTATGATTTAGTTTTGATTCTTTATTTCATCTCGACCTTACTTTACGTTACCTACTACGCGTTGGGAAGAAATGGTGTCAAATGGTTTCGAAGTGCGGCTTATCAGCGTTTCACATGAAATTATTATGTATGTATGTATAAATGTAGAAACGGTTACTCTTAACCAACATTTAATATCTTATGTAGCTTAACCCTATCTAACCCCATGAAGCGGAATCCCTTATATGTATATTATTATTATAACTGACATTTTCAATGACCTTATTATTCTGGCAACCAATGTAACGGCTAACCCGTGGATCCCTTAAAAATCCTTTCGAATAGAAAAGTATTTTTCAAATGCTCTCTCTCTGCACAATCAATAAGTACTAAACAATTTTATCTTAAACAGTAGATATACCTATTTATTTACTCAAAATTTCGAAAAAAATTACTTACGACTTGCATTTTGCTTTTTTATGACATAATATTTCATAAACAATGTTTTGTATAAAGTAATTAAATAAATATTACTGGCGAAATATGGGTGTACTATAGGTAACACCTCTGCCTAACCCAATACAATCCTAATACAGGAGCAATGTTTGTTAATTAAATAAATGATGCAAACACAAAATTCCAAGGAAAAACATTCAAGCAGCATAAAAGTTAAAACATTGTATTACATAGTTGGAATAATTCATTAAATTTATCAATCGACAATGAGCCACGCTGACGCACGCCTCGAAACAACCAGATACGAATGTTGCCGTGTTAGCACTGCTCGTGCTCGACTCGCCTTGGGTAGAATAGGTAGATGTATACAATACATAGATAGAGGTAGTGAAGTGACGATGGCGCCCGGCGAGAGATCTGGCAACGTCGCGCGTCGCATGTTCGTGTTTTGTACTTGCGCGCGGACAGAGAACGTTTGTACGTAACTACGCAGGTATCTAAAATATCCAACTCGGCTCAGTGCCTTGCCTGTGTTGTGATAATTTATGATTTTTATTCACTGTAATTTTTTGTAATAAATTTGATAACGTATATTATTAATAGATAGTTTATTCCTTACCTAATGTACTGCAAAAGTAGGTACTACGTTACTCAAAATTCACATAGAAATGAATATTTTTTGCCTTTGTTCAGCACAGGGACATTAAAGGATAACAAAATAAAAAAATATTTTGGTGCAGGTCGCTCTTGCTATCCATACAATAATTGCTTGCCATCCAATCATAAAATATGCGACAGTAACTGTCTGTTACCTTTTTACGCCTTAACAGCTGAACGAAATTTGGCATACGGATAGACCATGCCCTGGGTTGGACATGGATATTTTGTATCATACGTAGTACGGTCCGAGGGATAATTAATGAACTCCGCGTGGGCGAAGCCGCGGGCAAAAGCTAGTCAATAGTACATTTGAAGAGCCTGGGTGGTAAAACGATAATTGTTTCCCGAATAGTGTTTTAACATGTTAGTCGCAATTAATGTGTAATGCAGTATACAGGCTGACTTAATTTGACGTATTCCTTCCAGGCGTGATAGTCTGATCTATTTGCAACAATTAAGCACCCCATTAAGCCAAGGCGAAAATTGATGGGATTCGAGAAAACACAATTTTTGTGGTTTTGAAAATTTCCCAGAATTCGTCACTAAATTTCACTTTTCTCAAAACACAAATTAAATGGCCTTCATTGCTATTCCATTGGGTACCTAATACTTTAACAAACCTTTCGCTGTAAACAAATTTTCTAAAACATCAAACAGTTAAAAGTTAAAGGAAGAAATTAATTAGCCATTTTCAAAAATCATCTACCTACATGAACTTTGACACCAGTTAGCTCAAAATTTTACTGTGACATTAAGCGTACAAATTACGGGAAAGAACTTCATTTAGTCAGCTATCTAACGAGGTACAACAGTTAAAATAATATTTAGAGGTGCCGAGGAAACGTATATAATGCTGGCCAAGGTCGAAGTTGCTAATTGTTGAAATATTAAAAACATGTGTAATTATCGAATTAATTAACTAGTTTAAACCTTCCCACTACTTTCTAAACTCCCAGAAATCCATCACACGTTAAGCACCCAGGTCCTCATGAACAGGTCGCAAGTCGCGGAGCAGCTTTTGAGTTTTTAACATGACTCACGGTCTACTCGCTGGTCACGGTTCACTTGTCTCTTAGTTTCCGTGTATTTCAATACGTGTACCATGGGAGAAACGAACATCTATACACCATAAGGACTATTCTTGCTTGCAGCGCTCAGCCGCTATAGTATCGCTTGATGTGGTCATGGTGTGTGCGGGATTTTGTTTTTACATTGGTCAGATTTGAGTCTCCTCGATAGTACATACTCTAAGGGCGAAAATACACATGCCTGTAGCTGGTACAAAACTATGCAAGTAGCTGGAATGCCGTGTGCCATAATGACTTCTGATTGGTCAATGTCATAATGGGCATGCCAGATACTTGCATAGTAAAAAATGTACGAATGTAAAAAATGAAATGAACTAAATGTTCGTACGAATGTGTGTGTTGTACGTGTGTAATGTATGAGGAGGGATCAAAAAGTAGTGAGAATGAGATAGAATATAATGACTATTGATAACATAATAATTTATTTTTCTACATAGTCTCCGAGTCTCTCTAAACACCGAGTCCAGCGCTTTTCCAAGGCTTCAATCCCTTTCAAAAAAAAAGTTTTGTCTTGGTCCTGCAAAAAGCTCTCCACGGCATCCATCACCTCGTTATCGTCTTCGTACCTGTTTCCCCTTAAGTATTCTTTCAATTTGGGGAACAGATAAAAATCGCTAGGCGCCAGATCTGATGAATAAGGGGGGTGGTCAACCAATCCGAAGCCAGCTTGCTGAATGGCAGCCATCGCAACTGCCGACCTGTGCGCGGGTGCGTTGTCGTGATGAAACAGCAAGCCCCTTCGAAGTTTCTCTCTCCTTTTCTCTTTGATGGCATTCCTCAACTTGGGAATTAAAGTTGCATAATATTGGCCTGTAATAGTGGTTCCACGCTCCAGGTAATCAATCAACAATATCCCTTCTGAGTCCCAAAATATTGAGGCCATAACCTTGCCAGCCGATGCTACGGCACGAAACTTCTTCGGGGTCGGTGATGATGGCCGTTTCCATTGCGAAGATTGCTGTTTTGTCTCGGGATCAAAATGATGGACCCATGTTTCTTCCATTGTTACGAAACGAGACAAAAAGTTTTCAGAATCTTCTTGAAACTTGTCCAACAATATCTTCGAAATGTCAAGTCGATTTTGTTTCTGACTGTCGGTTAACATTCTCGGCACCCATCTTGCGGAGACTTTTCTCATATTCAAAGATTGTTTCAATATGGATTGAATACTTCCATATGAAATGCCCGTTTCTTGAATTAAGTATCGGATGGTAACTCTTCGATCGCTCAATACAATTTTCTCGACTTTCGCAACATTTTCTTGGGTGACTGACGTCGATGGACGGCCGCAACGATGTTCGTCTTCCGTGCTCGTTCTATACTCGAAATTGAGAAGCCCACCTTGCGACAGTGGAATACGGCGGAGCAGACTCTCCTTATGTTGCATCCAAATTGCAATGAATCTCTTGCGTCGTTAACTTTTTTAAACAGAAGTATTTAATAACGGCTCGCACTTCGTTTTTCTCCATTTTCGAGAACACGTTCCGACACGAAGCAAACAAATGACTACATTCAGAAAAAAACAAAAGAGAATCGAAGATTTTTTTCTTTATTAATATTACAAATATGTATCTGAGCTATGCCTGCCAGTATTTATTTTTTTTCTTACCAAGGAGTATGTCGTTCTCACTACTTTTTGATCGCTCGTATGTGTATCTCAGACGTGTTAAAAAAGAAGCATGCTCATAATAAGCATGCTTCTGAGGTCTGTGCTTTCATGAGCAAATGTACACACTCGGAGAGCACACTACCTAGTAGCAAACAAGTGTGCTTTTTTAGTAGCATGCGTATTCCAGGCTTGAGTTTTGATTTGCTCCATCGTATGCTCTGCTAGCCCAGGAGCCAGGTACCGAAGCACTAGAGACCTTGTTTCCATGCAAGTCCAGCACCCTAATTGCGTAGTAACACACTATCAATCAGAATCCGAATCATTTTGAAGCAAATTGCTAATCCAATGCTTCTAAAGTTCGAAAAATTTGTCTGCTCAACAACGTTAATAGCTCAATAAATGTTGTTAAACTGTCAAAATGAAACCGATTCCTACTGTAAGTATGTTACGCAATTGCCCCGCAGATCGAGTTAACGTCCAGAGCGAAGTAGTTTTCTCATTAGAGGTTTTCGGTCGAGAGGTGCTTTTTCCAAAAACTTCAGTTCAATAACTTCAAAAACAACAAAATTTGAACTCCAAGTTATCGGGTCGTACCAAATTAGCTCCAATATACCCCATTTCAAGGAATGCGCCCAATCAGCAACCCCTTTTTATCAAAGTCAAATAATGTATTTCAATTATGCACATAAAAGGCACTTTCGAACGTCAAAATTTATAATAAAACTAGCTGTTGCCCGCGGCTTCGCCCGCATGGATGTCAATACTTCCCTATTTGAATTGGAGTTTGTTCAGAATTTCATGGGCTTTATTTTTTTTTGCGCGGAACCCTAATTCTTTTTCCAAAATAAAAGTACCCTAAGTTACTCCCCGTAACGTCAGCTACCTATCTGTTAGTTACAAGTCCCGTAAAATTGGTCTAGCCGTTTCGGAGATTAGCCGGAACAGACATACAAAAAAATTTTTTTTGTTTTGTTAAAGTACCGTATATTCTTTCTTAAGCATTTAGTAAAAAGTTGTTATTTTGACATTACAAACAGACACTTCAATTTTATTTATTTGTCTATACATATAGATTTGATTCTAGTTGCTCCTTCCAAAAGGTAATTTCGTATGGAGAAGAATGGGCAAGAAATTCATAGTCACTCTTTTAAAATGTTTTACATATACAAAATATGCCTGTGTGCGGTAGGATTTTTACGCAAATAGCTCATACAGTCATACATACTTAAAATCAGTCCGAAAGTTTCGGAATCTTATATTTGAAGTCGTTTAAATTCTTTTATAGACACAAGACAAACATATCTAAATAGTTATTAACTGTTAAGAATACAGATGCAACATTTGTGTTGAAATACCTGCTAGTATGTTCAGAAACTGGTAACATCAACAACGATAAGAAACATTTAGGCTACGAGCGGAAACGGAAGAACGGTGCTGAGGTTTCGTGATTTCGTAATCTTGGTCGCAGGACGCATTCTGCTGCGATCGATGCCAGCCAGCCGGTCCAACGCCATGAAAAGGGGGTGAAGTGAAGTGAGGAGTAGTGCGCACAACTTCATTGCGCCGACTAACGTGAAAGCGGGCGCGGCGCGGGTTATTTGTACATAATTCATTATCATTATCTATAAATGATTTTAAATGTTATTGCAACATATGTCCAATATTGCATAATTGTTTAATAAAAGGGATTTTGAGTTTTGACAAATAAAGATGATTGATTTACCCTTTGACCGTTTATTTTAGAAGTTATTAGGATGCCCGCCCTATTCCATAATTTAATATTTACCATGAATAAAGACGATAAGAATTGAATAGAACTGCATAATTCAATGGTTAGGCTGAGAGTGAGACAGAATATGTAGGTAAGTATTTGATTTCTTATTAAATAAGTAGGTACTAGCTCTTGCCCGCAGCTTCGCTCGCGAAGAGATTGGGTTTATCTACTAGAAAGCTTCGCAGGTGTGCGCACAACAACATGCCAAAGTTTCAACACAATCGGATGAATAGTATGGAAACGCAGGCGGGACAAAGATTTATTTATTTTAATTTATACTCATGAAGATATTACTAAGATATGACAAGACAACAAATGGTAGAAAATTCATTTCTGATGTAAGTGCTCGTTATTATTAACAGGAGCTCATTTATACTTCGGACATTTAGTACCTGAAAATAGTGCCGAAAAGAATTTGGTGTAGTTCTCATGGTGAATTCCATTTTAACAGAAATACAGCAAATCTCCTAATGTTTGTCCAAACGTTACCATTAGACTTAATAAAACCTACTAAACTTGACAATTTTTCTTATAAACCTCATAATGAAATCTATGGATTGATGCGAAAGAAATACAAGATAAATTTTTGATTCTTGTTTGTTCGGTTTCTGGATGAGGCAAGGAAATTGTCAAAAATATTTTAATGCACTTATGAACATGTTAAAAAATAAAGGAATGTTTCATTTGACTAAAAGCAATCATCAATATACACCACCGTCCAAAAATTTGGAAGCAGCAAGGTAAAATCAAAACAAAGTCATTTCAATTTCTATGTATTGTAAAAAAATTCAAATATTTAAACAAAAACTAATCCGAACCCTAACCCGATCCATCGATCGATCGATCGATTTTTTTTATGAGCTTGATCCTAACAGAATAAAATTTTTAAATACAATATAAAATTAAATTTTAGCTTTATCAGTGTCCTCCTTTTTCCTTTATTAGCTTCTCGCATATTCTAGGCATTCTATTAATGAATTTATTAAAATAATCTTCATCTAATTTGTTCCATTCGATCTCCACAAATGTTCTGAGCTCGCAGGAGAACGATTTTTCACCCTTCTATCGAGGTCATCCCAAACAAGCTCAACGGCACAGGTGATTGAGATGGCCATTGCATGAGTTTAAGATTTTTCATCTTTTTTCTTGTCCAAAAAGGTCTGGCACAGTTTAGAAGAATGCTTAGGATCATTATCCTGTTGGAAAATTAATCCAGTACCAATTAGATTTAGTTCACTGGGTACGGCGGAATTTTGGAGAATTTTCAAGTAACATTCCTTGTTTAGTTTTCTGGTTATTCTCACAAGATTTCCGGGTTTATTGTTGCCAAAACACCCCCAGACTATGACATTACCTCAACCATGTTTGATAGTAGGCACAGTCCATGCCTCTGAAGCCCTCTCTTCTTTTGATCGGCGTACAAACACACTATTGGATCCGAAAATCTGAAACTTTGATTCGTCACTCCAAAGGACATTTTCCCATTGCTCTATTGCCCAGTTTTGTATGGTAGTTTGTGTATTTTTCTTATGTCGAATTGTTAGTTTTGGTTTTTTAGCTGCAAGGCAACACATCCTCTTAGTCCCGCAGACAATAAACGTCTTTTAACAGTTGTTTTTGAAACGGGTGTTTCTCGCGTTTCATTCAGAGCTGCGGTGATTTGTGGCATTTATTTAAATCATCTCTAAAACAGATCATAATACTTATTGAGCTAAGTTTATTAGATAATACAATAAAAACGTGTTTTTAATAACTACTTATAAATTAGTATTATTTATTAGTACATAGGTCGCCCAAAAAATTCCATGCAATAGATGCACTGTAAACTAGTGTTATCAATAAAACCACACCATTGCAACAATAAAGTACCCGACGGATTGTCATAAAACACGTGTTTTGTCAAAACTAAGGAGTTAGTTAAAACTTCATGAATGTGGAATAACAATCCTTTTATGTAAACAATCGTAAAAGTTTGTAAAACGATAGTTTATTGCTAATTATTGCCGCCTATAGTCGGTATTCATTTGTTTTGTTTGAAGACAGGTGTGCTTCCAAACTTTTGTACGGTAGTGTATTCCTTTCCTGCGTATTGTAAAATTTAACCTCCTCTTTCCTATATCAAACTAAACATTTTTATTCGTACAGTCAAAGAATTATAAAGTCGAGCACCTTAAGTTCTAAAGTTGCTTGCACTTGTTACAAACTCTACGCTCTGACAACACTACGAATGAAAACAATTGGATGATTTTATGTAAATAACAAACGTACTTTAATCTATTTTTATGCGGCGGGACACCCAACGCGTGTTCCTAGTGTAGGTAGTATGCAGAGGGGAGACCGATAGTGATGGTGGTGTGGACTAGGTGTTGTAACATTATTATGCAATGCAAAAGTTGCTGCCTGGTGACGGGACCACAGGGTGAGGGCGAAGGCACCACCCCACACAGAGTATAGCTCTGCTCCACCCACGCCGCCCGCTCTATCGACCTGCGCAAGCATCCGGCCCGTTACTGCTAGGGGCTCGTCGACCGACCCAACCGAATTGTACTTTTCTATCCCCTCTCCTATCGCACGTCAACTCATTTCATTCAATTCGCCTTTTTGATGTCGCATTTATCGCATTAACTCATTAAATAAGAAAAATGATAAATTGAAACTCATTACAATTTGTTAGTTTGGCAACTAAGTATTAGTATATATTTTGTTGTATTACGAGACAAATACATGTCTGGATACTTATTAAAACCAAGGTTTGATTGGTTGTTGAAACAGATGAGTAATGTTAGCGTTAGTGAATCTACGGACAAAAGCTGCAAATAAATAGTTTCATGTTAGATTTGTAATTAATTTCTGTGCAGCGATGCGCAATGCGTACCACAGTTTGTTGCTGCAAACATAAATTACATGACCCATTGGTAAATTTGCGAAATAACGTTGCAAAGAGTTACATGGTGAAAGTTGGTATACTGCGTTTTATTTCTGGACTAGTATTAAGAAACTTGCTTGTAAAAGTGACCATTAAGTACAGTATTTTTAATGTTTTTTTCTTGTGTAAACAATTGATTAGAAGGAAACAGAGCAAATTAAATGTCCCCAGAACTGTAGCACTTTCTCATACACCTCAAACGATAAGTAGGTACAGGTGTTTTTCGTTTTAGTAGGTACCTTTTCCTTAGGTGTGGACTTGTTTTACCAGCCTACTTTATATTGTTAGAAAGTTTTTTCATTCTAGTTATAGAAGCTATATTCTATTTACTCCAAATTCATGTTTATTTGCTTTACTTCGACAGGAGCACAGGCATATCCGTATACGTTTTGTATGTGTGTCTATGTGTGTGTGTGGGTTTAGTTACGTGGAAATAGAAGTTTTGGGATGAGAGAAAGACGAAAAAGTAAAATAAATCTGGACACACTCATAAATGAAATAAGTACCAAAAATAAAAGTGTAGGTACCTATGAGGCCTGAAAAGGCTCCTAACCTAAGTTCCGAATAGAGATGCGAAAATAATAAAAAAACAAGTGTCGCAACGCTGGTATTCAAGTAGCACGGATACTGACGGAAAATTACTTCTTCAACCATTAAATCACCAATAAAACCGTTGGCACGCTCAACATACCTGCAGACGATAGCGCGTGTTGAGATAAACTGGGAAGACAAGAACAAATAAATCTGTACCAGCTAACAGTAAAAGGAGGTTACACTAAGTACAGTGGGTACCACACTACCCATTTGGAAAAAATCAGCCATTTAAACAACATTCAGCTTTCTCTATGAAAGGAGAAATGTGATAATTCTCCTTTAACGATTTTTCGATAAGTCTAGTGAAATTATACGTTCGTTTTTGTTCATTTGTTACTTATTTTCTAATATAATGGTCATTGTAAATATTTCTCGCTATTCTCAATAACGGAATGTTAACCTAATTTTGTAGACTCTGTTCGACAGTTACTGCAACGGTATCTATACAAGTATCATTCGTACGAAACGACGCGCGGCGAGTGTTTGGAGACGTGAGATGAAAACAATAAATAACTTTATTTAATTCACGAGATAACGTCAAAAGCATAATACCACAAAATTTTACTATAATGCTAAAAAATGCATTGCGATAAAAGCTTTCCAATCTTCACGTGCGTATTGCTTATCTACCATAAAATACGAAGCCAAGTACCGTTGAAAGAGTTTCCTTGTCCGACTTTCGTGCAGACACCACCCTGGCTGCTGGCAGCTTCAAGACAAAGTAGAGTATACAAAGTTTCAACTTTATAGCCAAAGACTGAGACAGATTTTCTTTACATGAATACCATATTTCAGTAAGTTACATTAAAATCCATCCAGCAATTTAAAAAAGCATACGGGTGTCTTATCTTCAGATAAATGATAAGTAATTTCAATTAAGATTAATGTGTGTCTTTCTAAAATTGATTTATTTGTGTTCTTGTTTTCAATATCAACCGTCGTGTCTCATCGTGTTTCGACCGTGTCTTTCGTCGTGTTTTTTCAACCCTGCTTTATTCTTCATTTAATTTTATTTCACTTATTGTACTCAAAAACTCTTGTTAGAAAATAGTAATGAAATCCCTATTTGGCTATTTTACACTGTCCCAAGTAACATAATTATACCTACTTATGAATTTTACTGATTAACATTGCAGTTTTATTTCAGAGAATAAAACTCCATAATAGATACAGAAAGAATAGTGTCTACAACGCGTGTTGAAATAAAAAAATAGGTATAATAAAATATTATGCATAGCGCTTTCGGCGTAAAAGTTGTGGGACTAATATTGACCTTGACTCTTATAGTCTTACCTTTACATAAATAAGTAATTCAATTACCTGATGACTAATAGTTTAATAGAATTTATTGGTTAAGGATTTTTTTATCCTGAGGTAGGTTTAACTGTAACTATTTTATTTTCCAGTTAAGTAGATAATGCGGTTTTTGTTGTTATTGTAAAGAAAAATATTATTGTATCTACTAGTGAATAAAACTTGTCACAAATTCAGATTATTAGAATGTAACCCTTATGCAATATATGATACTATGCAACTTGAAAAATATCTTACTTCGATCGTTACAAGTTAAACCTCAAAACAAAATTTAATAAAAAGGAATATACCAAAGACACAACGATTGATTGAAGTAGCAGCTATTCAGAAAGTAGATGACGTCACCGACCCGGTATCTCCCTTCCCCTCCCAACCCGCACCACAACGCTCATTTTTCCTTGCCTGACTCGCCAGTGCTACTTCGCCTCGGACCCCGCGCCTTCCCCTCGTTGCCCGTTTGCCTGCGTGTGCTATCACAAACACGCGCGCAGTGTGTTGAGTCGAGTTTCACACGGAAACCGGCTACGGCATCGACTGCGGCCATGTTGTAAGAACCATAAAACTGGCAACGTCGCACCAGACATCGACCGATTTAATCTGGTTTGAATAAATTTCTCAAAAGATAGTAGGTAGGTAGTAAATAAATTTCCAAATAAATAAATGTTTAATGTGGTGGTAATTTTTTTTTCTGCACCTTTGTGTAATAAATTTACCTAAAAGCTAAAATAAATAAGACGGTACTTGCCAACTAAATTTACCCAGATGAAAACTTGTTAAATCTATGCATTACCTTCTTACTTTTATAATAATAATAGAATAAATGGAATTTGAACGACGAATTTTTGATATTATTATTATAGTTAACTAGCGACCCGCCCATGCTTCGCACGGATGCAATCTACTGATGTAGCGACATGTTAAAACATAGTGATTTCTGTGTTAACTTAGTTAAATATTAATGTAACACGTAATAAACTTTTTGGAATAAAACAATTTATAAAAGTTTGTGAAAACCGCATCAAAATTCATTGTGTACATTAGAAGAACTAAGCGGTCACACAAGGTGCTTTGTTTTATTCGTATGTATAGAATATAAGATTATAGAGGCCTAAGACAAGTCATACCGACTAATAAATACCAGGAACACCACTGTATTCTCAGTTAACTAAGTACCTACTTTAAGTAGATGTATTTTATTTAGAATTATAAAATGTATTACTTTGAATGTGATGTAGCGTGATAAAATAATAATAACAAGTGAAGTTGCTATCCATAATTATTATTTATACATAATGGATCGTGTTCGCTACTATAGTACCTACGATAGAGAGAATGGGGAGGCAAACGGCGGTCTGGCAACAACGCTTATCTTTTATACGCCTATTGTGAACCGTGATCAGAGCGGCAACAGCGCGTTTTATAGCTGCTGGCCTGCTCACTCTCGTGTCATCATGCCGACGCGCACCGCTGCCTGCTCGGTCGGTTAGTTGTTTATTTTATAAAGTTGCCTCTTCATTATACTGCCATTCTAAATTTTGTAGTGATATTGATGCCAAAACAGTACCTAATATGATTTATCTACTTATTGCATGACGATTTTGATAGATACCTACCTATATACAGAGAGATGCATTTCGACATCTGTTGTTTTCCCATATTAAAAATATGTTAAAAGTAAAATAATATAGTTTTGTTTAAAACCCATCACAGACGTAGCTATAATATATGCTGTGCTATATTTCTATTACGAACGGGAATAAATTTAATATTATTTATTAAATTCTCGTTCGTCCCACCAGTGGGACGACGGCACTGGGATGAACGGAATTACACGCATAATACGATATATTTTGAATACTACCGCACAACAATATGTAGCTATATTATGTACTTCTATAACGTCACCAACCTATACTGTAATTTATATTATTTTATATTAAATTATTAATGTACTTATATTATTATGGTATATGACCGACCATCAATGAAATGAAGGCAAAATAATTGTGCAGGATGACTTGTAATTTGACTTGACGCATTCCTTCCAGGACGTGATAGTGTGACCCATTTGCAACAATAGGGAATATTACATCTTTGTGTCCATGTGACACAGCAGATGGTGTCACATGGACACGGAAGTAAACAAACTGTCAAAGGCGAGAGGCAACATTTTTCGGTGTTTTTCAATATTATTTGAGCTTTATTTCATCCTTGTTACTATAATTGTAGGTTAAAATGTAAAATGTTCCTGTAACTGATCGGCTCGAGTTCCTAGGCATGGAGTTGACATCATGTCTCAACTTCGGTGCCACCATCGAGTACAAAGCCCAAACTGCGGCCAAGAAAACTGGGCATCCTAAATAGGGTGAAGCGATACTTTAAGCCTGGACAGCTTTTAACTCTCTACAAAACGCAAGTCCGATGCTGCATGGAGTATTGCAGCCACCTTTGGGATGGCTCAGCCAAATACCAACTTGCCGCGCTTGACTCGTTGGAACGCAGAGCTAAGAGACTCATTGGCGACGTAACACTGGTGGATGCCAAGCTTCACAGCTTGGCTCATCGCCGCAAGGTAGCCTGCCTGCTTGTCGGTCTTCTATAGATTATACTTCGGTGAGTGTGCTCAAGAACTCCACGACCTCATTCCACCGGCCCCCCTTTACCATTACCCCGGTTACCATTCTTACCTAGTTGCTATTCCACCAATTCGCACTAAGCATTTCCAAATGTCTTTTGTGATGCGCACATTAAAGGAGCGGTACTCTCTGCCTGCGTCCATGGGGTCATCAAGGTATTGCTGAGATTTTTCATGAAATTTCTACGTCCCGATGGTTTTTCTTTCTTGGATAGGACATTATCACTGTAAATAATGTATGCGTTTATAAATTCTCAAACACCTTATCAGAAAATCGAATCTATCTCTATTCATGGCAGCAACATATCTGTTTCCCGAATACGAACAATCAAATAGCTCATCCGTGGTCAATGGTTGTCCTTCATAGCTGTTAGTGTCAGTATGTCGAAAAGAGCTTGAATTTCATCACAAGTTGTAGTTTTAAAGGTTGCTTTTACATCAGGCCTTTGAATCTTCAGCTGGATTTCCGCGTTGGTCCATTTTGTTATCTCCTCCATAATGTCATCAGTAATGAATATACTGAAACATTCTAAAAGCTCATAAAGGCATTTATTCATCCGATTGGGACCCCTTGATGTCCGTATAATATTAGCAGATGATACCCGACCACTTGTTCTGCCTTTAGTGGCTGTCCAACGATGATTGTTTTTGCCTCTGAGGTTTTGACGCTGCGGCATGACAATATTACTCAGCATACTTGGCGCAGATTCAAGAGTTTCAGGATCACTCTCAGACACATTTTCAGTGTCCAATGGGTTTTCCACTGGTGGAGCACTCACCTCAAAGTCTTCGGCATCACTCTGTACTTCATCTTGTAATAAATTAATTGTCTTCAGTTTCACTGTCCGACCCCTGAATCTCTTCATCGCTTGTTTCATGCAACAATCGACTGATTTCTGCATCGTTTGCACAATTTTGTGACGTCATTATGTTTTTTTTTTATAGTAGCCTATAACAAATAAAAACAACTAGTAAAAATATGTACATTAATTCTCAAAAAAGTTCAAAAACTGACACTAAAGATCACTTCCACGTTACGGTAGGTAAATATTGACAAAAGTACAGAGCGATTTGCGTGTATCCTGCAAGCTCCGAGGGCCAACTGAGTTGACAGAAACGGCGAGTTTAGTGACGCGAAAAACAAACGAGATATCAATTTTTCAAAATCAATTACGTCGATTCGACGTAGGTTATCTATCTAGGGTTAAACTGGTATAAATAAAGAGAGATCATAAGATCAAAAACCTAGTTTTTTCTCCGAGTTTATGAGAACTGAACAATTTTTTCTCCGGTTTCCCTCTAATGATAATTGTAGCTGCGCCACTGCATCACGCTATAATACCTTTATGGAGCTATGCAGGCAATCATGACAATATAAGAATGGATATTTTAGTTTAGTTACGAGTTTAGTAAGATCGATTTCCAGCTATGCAATTTTTGTAATTCTTTTTTTTTACATTTTAGGTGACAGTTAATGAGAAATCCCGTGTGTTTACGATCTATCTACTGTTACAAAGTACTGTTACTTATATTATTTTAGTGATAGCCGTTTGTCAGGAATAATGTGTAAAAACAAAAATGCATCATTCAACGTACATATTATCAGTTCTGTGCCATTAGGTAGTTTAAATATCATATATTCAGGAACACAGGCGTTCATTGATTCACTAAAAATCAATTTCCAAAAAAAATAAAAACATCACTAAGTACTTTTTAATTTCGAAAGTCAATGTCTTTGATTTTGTATAATTTTCGTTTTTGGCCACCGAATGCCGAAATAAAAGTTACACTTTTTATTTGGAAAGTCGGTTGTTTTCTTGTAAAAGTTTTTATTTTTTCTTTTTAGTTGCGGTACCTACCCCACACAAATTCGTATACCTCCCACAACTTGGTATGTAAATATCAGTGACAGGAAAATATTATAACAATTTCAACATGTTACATGAATTTGAAAAATACGTATTATAGAAGCTAACTCAAAAACTGCCCCAGCAGTCAATAAAATTCATTTGGGACCACCGCGCAAGCCTCCTCTGCCAAATGAAAAAAGAATTTTAAAATCGGTTCACAATTGACGAAAATATCCATGAACATAGGTATATAAAAAAAAATGTGTATATAGATGAATTGAGGAACCTCTTCCTTTTATAAGAAATCGGTTAAGGCGAAAACGCCAGGGTAGTCTGCGAAATTCAAATTTTCTTACGTTTTTGGCAATTTGCAGGTCAGTATTAGGTTGTATGTTGATAAAAATATGATTCGCGACCGTAACAAATGTGGATTTACAGAATTATAATCATTAAAGTCATCGATACAGCTCCCTAAGACCAAGTAACCCTATTGAATGACTATTTAACCCTTAATTGGGCATGCCGTGTGTGGGTTCTACTCGGTTTTATAAACCTAGTGGGAATTTTTTATTTAGGTATCAGATTAAAAAAAAAAAAAAAAAAAAAAAAAAATATTTTAATAAAAAAACAACGTGGGAAATATACTCCTACTGCAAGTGTAGGGCTAAATGAAATGAGCTCTATGTGGGAAATAATCTACATGTTGGAGAGTGCTGGTCTAGAATGATAATTCTCAAAGCATGGATCAGCACATAAGGATACCAAACATATGGAACAAGAATATTTTGTCCTCTGCTCTTTTGCTCGGGTGCTACAGAATTTACACCTTCTATATTTACTAATGCGTGGCATATGGGCAAAGACACATTCTTTGTTCATATAATAATTGATATATTGTGGGATTCATGTAACTTTTGACGGCTTACAGACTCTTAAAATGATGTGGGAAGCATTCTCCTTTAGTCCAATTAAGGGTTAATGAAATCTTGACATTTGAGGAATATACTAACCTATGGAGTTGTATTACTGATTCTAATGATTATAATTTTGTTACTGATTCTAATGATTATAATTTTGTAAATACATATTTGTTATGGTCGTGAATCATGCTTTAATCAACATAACCCAGACACTGAGCTGCAAATTGCAAAAATCGAAAAACTTCGCAAGCAATGGGAAATTGCTGCTGAAGGTTCCGAGTACCTTAAGAGGGAATAGAGTCTGCGATTCTCCATACAAATATTTTCCCCTTTTTCTGAATAATGCCTCTAGAGCAATCATTTATTTTTCATCAAATCAAGGTCTGCTGTAGACACGTCCCTGTCATTTCCTTTTTTAACAGACTTCAAAAAAAGGTGGAGGTTCTCAGTTCGTCGGAATCTTTTTTTTTTATGTTTGTTCCCCGATTACTCGAAGACGGCTGGACCAATTTGGATAATTCTTTTTTGTTTGAAAGGGTATACTTTCCAGGTGGTCCCATTGTCATCAGGTTAGGATCTGATGATGGGATCCTGGAGAAATCGAGGGAACTTTTCAAATATTATAGGCACACTTATAGCGATTTGGTTTTTTTTTTGGGTTATAGTATCTTGTGCATTTGTTCTCGGAAAACACGATTTGGTGAAGTGAAACTGATGATGAAGACCACAGATGGCCACCGGAACTACTCAGTAATAAGTATTTCAAGGGTTGCGATTCGATTACTTTAAAAGCATTGCTAAGGAATTTATGCTCGTCAAAATACATATGGTGAAGTGGAGTTGATGGTGAAGTACCCGGAGTACTCCTCAACAAATAACGTCCCTGCATAGGGAAAAGCAATACTTTGTAAAAGGTGATGAACAGTTGTCATTAGGCTATTGTAACTTAGATAAATTATAAACCGACCCACTAAAAAGTGAAAAATGAAAAACCTTTTTTTTTTCTTTTTTAATTCAAGATAGGTTTGCTCTTGACTCTAGTCTAGGTCAGAGGTGACTGAGTCGACGATGGGGCGAGCTTACCCATAAGAAGCCTGTTCACTCTCATTTTGAAGAGATCGGGGTTGTATGCGTTGGAAACACAGATGCAGGCAGAAAGTTCCACTCCTCTGCTGTGCGCATCACAAAAGACATTTGGAAACGCTTAGTGTGAATTGGTGGAATAGCAACTAGGTAGGGATGGCAACCTGCAGTGCGTCTAGATATCCGATGGTAGAAGGGGGCCGGCGGAATGAGGTCGTGGAGTTAATGAACACACTCACCGAAGTACAATCTGTAGAAGACCGACAAGCTAGGCAACAAGCTGTGAAGCTTGGCATCTACCAGTTTTACGTCGCCAATGAGCCTCTTAGCTCTGCGTTCCACCGAGTCAAGCGCGGCAAGGTGGTATTTAGCTGAGCCATCCCAAAGGTGGCTGCAATACTCTATGCAGGATCGGACTTGCGCTTTGTAAAGGGTTAAAAGCTGTCCAGGCGTAAAGTATCGCTTCACCTTATTTAGGATGCCCAGTTTCTTGGCCGCAGTTTGGGCTTTGTACTCGATGGTGGCATCGAAGTTGAGACATGATGTCAACTCCATGCCTAGGAGCTCGAGCCGATCACTTACAGGAACAGATGTACCCCGAAAAGTAGGAGTTTGGTCAAACGACTCCTTTTAGCGGTAAAATGACATGCCTGTGTTTTGGTGGCGTTAAAAGAGACCAGATTATCATCACCCCACTAGGAGACAAGGCTTAAGGTCAAATCTGTCCGCTCTACCATGGGCTCTCTCAAGGAAAGAACTTCGGCCCCACTGGTATTTGCGCTGGACAAGTATCTCTCTGAAACTGTACTGTTATCTGCGTACCCAACAATACCAGGTTGAAGTAGGTCATTGATGTGCAGCATGGAAAGGGTTGTAGAGAGAACAGACTGAGGGACTCCGGCATCAATAGCCATATTGTCGTAAGAGCAGCCGTCAACGACTACTCTGATCGACCGTTCACTAAAGAAGTCTGATATCCAGCTACAAAAATCAGCTGGGATGCCATAAGCAGTTAGTTTGCTGAGTAGACCAGCGTGCCAGACCCTGTCAAAGGCCTTCGAGACATCGGACGGACAGCGGAGGCTTAGTAATAGGGTTCTGTTTAGCACCCTTCGGGTACAGAACCCTAAAAACATTGTAATTGCAATAAGACTTCTTTTCGCGTTTCTCAGGGCTATAATTAGCGTGGAATGATTGAAGAAAAAAATTATTTACTTATAGAAAACGATTATTTAGTAACTTGTGTTAACTTCAAGAGCATTTATGACGGTCATCATGGAATTAATTAATGCCACGATGACGTACTGTGGAATGTTCTCCCGTGCTTCCAAGATGGCAGCAGCTCCTGCAAAGTTTCTGGAGTTGGTTGATTAGTCCGAACACGCCTCTTCAGCTCATCCCATTAATGCTCTTTTGGATTCATAATTGTCAGGGCTTTTTGCTGGTCATTCCATTACTGCGATACCAACGTCATGCAAGTATTCTCGAACAATTCTTGCAGTGTGCGCCCCCTTGCATTATCATCTATACAAATAAATAAAATTGAAGTGTCGGTTTGTAATGTGAACAATTTTTTTACTAAATGCTTATGTTGTCGTAACGTACGACAAAACAATTTAAAAAAATCTGTTTGTTCCGACTAATCTCGCAAAACGGCTGGACCGATTTTGACGAGCAGATAGGTGATGTTATAAGGAGTAATTTTGGCTACTTTTATTTTAGAAAAAGATTAGGGCTCCACGCAAAAACGTTAAAACCCATGAAATTGTGAACAAAATCCAATTCAAATAGGAAAGTATAAAAATTAAATCTTGGCATCATTGGCATCACATGACTCTAGGCATTGATTAACGAATGTATCGGTCGCTACTTAGTGGTGGCAACCGTGGTCCCGTCACAACCTTAAGGCCAGTTTTTCCTTCGGTGGAAATTCCGCCCACAGTGTCATGTCCCACTGCCATAACTCACCTCACTGTCTGGATAGACTTTCCTACGTCCATCATTACCATACAACTTAATCTTGGTTTCATCCGTAAAAAGAACCTGGCTCCATTGACGAGTCGAATGCCATTGTTCGCGTGCAAACTATAGGCGCGCCTTTCTGTGAGCTCGTGTCAGTTTCGGATCATTGGCTGGCTTACAAGGTTTTAGGCCACGTTCATCGAGTCTCCTTCTAACAGTTCGAGCGCAAACAGTCCACGAGTCTCGAAGTTGTTCTTGGACCTGTACTGAGGTCAGGTGACGATTACGCAGGCTGATGGTAAAAAATAAATCGATCTTTTCGTGCTGCAGTGACCCGGTTTCGTGGTCCTTCTGGACGGGTGCACAGTCTCCAGGTATCGATGGTAAATTCTTTGAACGGCAGAACGGCTTACATGAAGTTGTGCAATTACGTTTCGCTAACTAAGCTCACCCCAGACTGAGTCATGTTATGTAAAAGAGAAAAAATAGGTGGTTAGAAAAAGTAGGTGGTGGAAAGAACAGGAAATTAGGTGACTTCTTATTTACGCCAAAATCAAAATACGGCAGTGCCTTTTGCACTTTTTTAGTGATATGTAATTTTTTTTTTAACAATCATTTACAAGGTTTATCCGCAATCCGATTTTTGCACTGACTGGAGAAATTCTCGAACTATCCAGACGTTTTTTTTTCTACTGCTTTAAGTTTTCTATATTTATGAACTTATCCAAAACCCATAACATGATTCCTGGTACCGACCCATGATAGCAGGGTGTTTAGGTTAATAACCATTCTCAAGTCTTTTTTCTTATGGGGTTAATAATACAAAGTTTAGACGCAAATACAGTTTTAAGTACAAGGCTACCGTACACTCTTTATAAATAAATACTTAAATTTAAGAAAAAGACAATAACTACAAATAGAAAATTTTTAATGTTGGTTACTGCACCCTAATTGCGTAACACACTATGATGATGAACGGAATGATTTTGAAGCAAATTGCTAATCCATTGCTTCATATGTTCGAAAACTTTGTCTGCTCAACAACGTAAATAACGCAATTAATGTTGTTGAACTGTCAAAATGAAACCAATTCCTACTGTGTGTGTTCGAAATTGCCCCTCTGGTTACTTTGTCCCGGAGCTACTTTCTCCCTTTTGTAGGGCTGCTAGTACTTTCAATGCCAACCAAAATACGCATAATCACTAGCGAGCCCAAAAATAGCAACGTTTCATCTATAAGACTCGGGAGGCGA
Source organism: Fissipunctia ypsillon (assembly GCA_947568875.1). NCBI lineage: Eukaryota > Metazoa > Arthropoda > Insecta > Lepidoptera > Noctuidae > Fissipunctia > Fissipunctia ypsillon. The sequence goes on along the minus strand of OX387660.1, from coordinate 13,467,541 downwards.
GTTCTTGGCGTGTGGATAATTTTGTAGAGAACCCGGGAGCCAGATCTTTGGCGTTGAAAGTGCTAGCAAGCCAGCTTGCTCAGCATTAAAGCATTACATATAATTGATGTATTGCGTGTGTGCCTTGAAAGGCACATATATGTATACAGTTGTGGTCACATAATTAGGAACGACTGATAAAGAAGTTACTTTCGGATAAACAAGTTACTTTTACTTTTGTATCAACTTACAGATATCAATTTTGAATCACATACAATATTAGAAGGTTTTAATGATCCATACTCAAAAATCAAAATAATTGCTCTTCCCTATAAAAATCAATAAGTATCGTAAATTGGCTGTATTTCAAAAATACTGGCTGCTGCACAAATAATTAAGAACGCAAAAAACGCACGCATATGTTCTCAATTTTGAATTTCGCAAACAAATCGCCCATTTTTTATTTCTCGCCTATCCTTTAGTTACTCCAATTATTAGAAGATTGGCGCACCGACCGTCGACGGCGACACACGTGCGATTTGCGCTGCGTTGCGTTCGAACCGCTGTTGTCGTGTTCATTCCGTGTGTTGTGTAGTGTCAGGGTCTATTTTTGTGTTAGTGAGTTTGTAACTGTGTTGTGAAAATACGTGAGACTAATTGCCTGGGACCTAGTGCGCCGAGCGACATGGCGTGACCCCCGTGCAAGCTTATTTGGTGAGAGCGTTCCGTTAAAGCTTATTTTGTTTCTACCAGTTTAATTAGTTATATGCGCTAAATAGGTACATAGCTAACTTTAAAGTATAATAAGTGTGTGACAAATTATTATAATATTATGTGCAGTGCAGTGTTCCAAAATCGTTTGTTTTTGTGAATGCGCATTCTATTTTTAGCCATCGACATAAACGAGTTTCAAGCGGTCGACTTAGGTAGTACCTACCCAACGCCCTACAAAAAAGGGCCGTGAGGACAGCACCAAACAGACAGATATTCTTTTTGGTTTGGTGAATTCCGAATAAGACATCATTATATTTTGCTATCTTCGACTTGCCAAATCCAAAAAAGTCCTATTTACGCAGGAATGACAACCTAAAACAGGACATGACTGACAAGGAAATGAATTTTTGGATGGACACGGCTGAAGACCGACATAAGATCAAGAAGGCTGCAAGCGAGACTTAGAAGAAACCTGAAACGGATAGTAGCGAGACCTTAGACGAAGACTGGAAACAACAACATGTAATACAGCATAGTAGTAACCCCGCCAAAAGACTCACCGGTGAAGCCGGACTTGAAACAACTTGGCGGCGAAGTCGTTAAAAGATGCCCATCCATAGATAAATATTACCCGTCTCTCCACTATTCCATTGCCTACTTTAGGATGCATATCCGGTACGGCGCTAATAATCCTTCCATATCCTAAGGGCACGTCTTCCCTATCATTACCGCGCCCCCCAGTCTACTCCTTGATATGCAATGGCCTCTGTTGCACCATGAAACATGAGGCTGCAGGGGCTAGTGTGAATCTTTGGGTTCATTCGAGTAATCGAGTCTGGTCAAACCTCGCTGGGGTCGGTGCATTTCACTCATTCATTCATTCATATCCTTTAGTTACTTTCTCCTACGTTTTTTCAGTCAAAAGTGCTTATTACAAAATCATGGGTAAAAAGGAAAGTTGTGATCCATCAACCCGGAAAACGATTATGGCACTGAGAATGTGATTGGTCGTATGCGATGCTGATCATATAGAGTGCTCTAAAACTAAGATTTCTAACACTGTAATCACGTCAAGAAATTCCACCAACCCAACCAACCACCAATAATGTTTTTCGAAAACATAAATCTACAAAAACGTAAGCGTCAGAACCCCTGGACGAATAGGGATATTTGATGTTTAGAAAATACCAAAATGCACTAAATGAAGTGGTCAGAAAGACATAGGACACCTGGACCACTTCTTTTTTTCTTAGTTCGAGACAACACAACTAATTTAGATTTTTGTAAATATTTATTACCTTCTTAGTATTTCAACATATATTTTATAAAAAAAATTTTGCCGTACTAGCAAAATGTTACGCATGAAAGAATTTTTTTTTGATAATGGATATTTAATTTGCCACATATAGCATAATATATTTTTAGTATATATATTTGTATTGTGGATTAGAAATCATACACTCTAACTATCATAGACTCTAATATACAGAATAATTTTAATTACTAGAATTGTAGGTACATAATGTTATTGATGAATGATAAATAATTAATATTTCTTGGCGTATATTAAGCAGTGAACAGTCATGTTCTTACAACTTATAATAACTCTACTAAACATATCGTCGTAACATTGCCATTTTGACTCTCGGCGACAATGCGATTAGTAATGTCCTACACCTTCAGAAGTCGAAGATTGCACAAATTCAATAACAGACAATAGATTGTACTCTATACCTTTTAAAAATATCTTTTCTGGTAAATCATTGATGCAAATTTGTAGGTACTTCAAGGATGGGCTCAAAAGCAACAATATTCTTCAAATTATAATCTATGCTTCTTATACCATTGTCGCAGCCAGAAAGTCTACAATTTGACATATTACTATCACTAGCCATCGATTTGACATACTGCTCACATTTTGATATTTTCTAAACATCAAATATCTCTATTGGTCCAGGGGTTCTGACGCTTACAGAAAAACGACACCGCATGAAGATGCTTTGATTGTTTTCAGCGAAGACTAATCCATTTAAGTGTTCTGAAATTATAAGGAAAGTTTTTGGCAATGGAGGAGTATCGGCGCGTACAGTACGAAGACGCTTAACGGATGCAAAGTTATTTGGAAGAATCGCCCGAAGAGTACCACTTCTCAAGAAGATGCACCGAAAAGCAAGATTAAATTTCGCTAGAAAATATGGCGACTGGACAGCAAGTCAATGGAAAAATATATTATTTTCTGACGAAACGAAGATAAAAAGACTAGGTTCTGACGGTAAACAGTGTGCGTCGACCGGGTAAGAAGGCATTGCATCCTAAGTTCACGAAAAAAGTAGTAAAGCATGGGGGTGGAAACATAAAGTTCGGGGAAGATTCTCAGGACATGGTGTTGGGCCAATTGAAAGGATTGAAGGCATTTTAGATCAATTTCAATACAGGCAAATATTGGAGGAGACTCCTTATTTATGCTGAGGAGACGTTGCGTGTAGTTTGAATATTTCAACATGATAACGACCCCAGACACGCTGCTCATTCAGTGAAAAAGTTTCTTAGTGATCAACAAGTCACTGTGTTAGATAGGCCTGCAAACAGCCTAAATCTTAATCCGATCGAAAATCTATGGGGAGAGAAGTAAATAAGAGTGTGGCTGCTAAATGGGCAAGTAATTTGAATGAACTGTATAATGCCGTTGTCGAATCTTGGAGCATTATTTCTGTTGAAACCTGTAAAAATTTAATAAATTTTATGCCCCGTCGCTGCAGAGCAGTTATTATAAGCAAGAGTCATCCTAAAAAATATGAATGCTTAGTTTTGTAAACAGAGGTAAAGCCTACTTAATAAGTATTGTTCAACTATAATGCGTATCTTGTTTAAAGTATTCAAGCCTATTAAAATTGATGTTTAACCACGTTGTTAAAAAAATATCATTAGTGAATTGATACACAAATAACAGCAACTTGTTGTTTATCGAAAAATGACTTCGGTATCAGTCGTTCCTAATTATATGTCCACAACTGTATTTATTTAGCACAGACTTTAAGTCAGTAATAATCGTGGTTGAATCGAGGCGAACTATTCCCGGAGACTGAAGGGTTCATGCTTGCAATACAAGACCAAGTTATTGAGACCAAAAACTACAGAAAATATATTATAAAGAATTTAGCAACCGACAATTGTAGAAAATGTATTAATTAGTTCTCAAGAGACAATCCAACATATCACCGGCGCCTGCAAATCAATAGCCCAGACAGATTATAAACAACGACACGACCAAGTAGCCAACGTCATACACCAGAAGTTAGCCCATCAATACAAACTCATAGACACCGTAGGACCATACTATAAATACAACCCTGAAACGGTATTGGAGAACTCTACAACAAAATTGTACTTCGATCGAGCCATACTCACAGACCGCACAATTCACTTTAATAGACCAGACATCACATTAATTAACAAAGTAAATAAAAATGGGTTTCTAATAGACATCGCCGTGCCAAATAGACATAACTTACAAACTACATTAGCCGAAAAACTATCCAAATACACCGAATTAAAAGACGAAATAACCCGACTTTGGCATCTCCAAAGAGTCACAATAGTCCCTATAGTGCTATCTGCAACAGGAGTAATACCCAAACAGCTTCATCTTCTTCAAGCTGCCACCTTAACACCTACCACCTGCTGCAGAAGGCAGTGATTCTCAATACATGCAGGCTAGTAAGAAAATTCCTACAGTGTGAGTCGGACAACTTGCACCATTACTCCCCCTCAAATATAGTTTCTGTTACCATACAGTCTACTGCGGAGAACCAAGCAGTATCCAATATTACTCCCACACTTAACCCCACTGATTAACACTTGGCTTAGGCCCGTGCCATCAGTTCTACCCGGCTAGGCCGAGAAAATCAACTGAAGACAAATAATAATAATTTACTGTCAAAGGTCGCGAAAAACAGTTTTTTACAGACATAAGGACATAGAGATGTGGCCAATATTTTAATTCGGGTGGCGTTTTTTTGTTACGTCAAATCATCAAAGGGTTTTAAGCTCATTGAATAACGCATCAAACCACGTTGGCTACATTATCACTGTCTGATTCTATGCGTTGCACACGGCGTTTAAGAACCACAAAGTACCTATCAGTCATCTTTTTGAATGCAGAAATAATAATTATAGACTAACGAGGTAGTACCTATTGTTGGAAGCGTCATGTTGTTCCGCGGGGGCTATATGACATCACATAAAATCCTCTATGGCGGCTGATAGCGTACGTAGTGTTACCGAAAAAAATATACAGTGTGAGTCTTTATAATCTGCACATATCGAAATGAGGGAATCTATGCTTAATTTTATCGACGGAAAAAATGTTAAAAAAAATCTAAATATTTATTAATATTTTTTATGGATTTTTAAAAAAAATTGTTTGCTTTTGTGACCCCAGTGTATACAAAACTGTGTAACTTTTAAACTAAACGATTTATCACGATGAAACTAACTCCATAATGTTTGGAAGTAATTAGGTGTCGTCATAAAATAAAAATTATGGAAAAAAAATAGCCATAATCAAATATAAACATTTTTTTTTGGCAAAAATCTGATTTTTTTTCATTAATTTTTACAAAAATTGTAAAATTTCTCAATAACATGCCCCCATCACCTTCTTTTTTTATAACTTTAAGTTATTCTTCATTGTATTAGGAACCTAACGGTAAAAATTGCATGTTTTTAACTCAACCCCAACATTTTTTATCAAATGTCAAAGAAAGGCCCAACGCATAGCTACGCACATTGTTTAGCAGGTAGATAAACTTTTTTTTGTTAACTTTGTTGTGAATGCGCGCGGGTCGTTTCAAAGATGGCACTCCGAACGCGGAATCGTATTGTTCTCATAAGGGTGGTTTGTTTGGGATGATAATTAATGCAAAAGAGTTCAATTGAAACCCATTTATTATTAAATACAAAATTTAATGCATCAGGTTCTCAAAATGTCCACCTCGTTGTTGTAAACACAAAGCCGCGCGAATTAGAATTTGGTGTGTCGCTCTCCTTATCATTTCGGGATCATTGCGAATATCATTCGCACAGTTTATTATGCGGTCACGCAAATCGGCCTCACTGTTGATGGGGGTACTGTAGACGCGTTGCTTCATGGTCCCCCATAGGAAATAATCAAGGGGCGTCAAATCGGGTGAACGCGCAGGCCACCCTACAGGTCCTTGCCGGCCGATCCATTTGTCATGATAATTTTCGTTTAAAAATCTTCTTACATTTGTAGCGTAATGGGCAGGACATCCGTCCATCTGAAGAAACATCCTTTGACGCACAGCCAGTGGGACATCTTCCAATAACTGAGGCATATCATCTCTCAATAGACTTAAAAATCTTTCACCAGTCAACGTTCTCGGCAATATGACTGGTCCAATCAACATGTTATCGATAAGACCAGCCCAAACATTTATCGAAAATCTTACTTGGAAAGTAGATGACCGTTTCAGTTTCGGGTTTTCACCTGCGCGGCACCATCTGTGTAAATTTCGACAGTTAGTAATACCGTCTCTAGTGAATGTCGCTTCGTCCATCCATAGTATTTTTCTTGGAAAGTTTGGGTTTGCTCTGGTTTTTCTTTGAATCCATGTGGACATCACACACCTTGGACGCCAGTCTACGTCTTCATGTAGATGTTGCACCCTTTGATAGTGATAAGGATGCAATCCTTCTTTCTTTAAAATACGCCACACTGATTTTTGGGATATTCCGTGACGAAGAGCCAGTCGTCTAGTACTTATGGATGGATCAGCAAACAAATCACTTAATACTGCTTGTTCAGTAGCCGCATCAATAATTACTTGAGGTGGCTCGCGACGATCTCTACTTGATCCAAGTCCAGTGATCGACAACCTTCTGTGAACTTCCTGGAAGTTTCGGGCAGATGGCACTGGTTGCCTGTTAGGATACGCAGCTATGTAAGCCGCGCGCGCAGCTCTGGCACTTCCTTGTCCCACTCCATAATAAAAATGTATGTCGGCGATGTGTGCCGGGGAAAATTCACTTAAACGCGGCATCATGTAGCAGCGAACGAAAGTTATGAAAGTCCAGCGAACGAAAGTACCGAAACACATGTAGCAGCGGCGAATAATTCGGAGCGACTGCCAGTCTGACATCTGTCATAATTCAAGTTCCTTTGGCTGGCCCTACCTCCCCGACCTGCGCACATTCAAAAGAAAGTTTATCTACCTGCTAAACAATAGCTATGCGTTGGGCCTTTCTTTGACAGTTGATAAAAAATGTTGGGGTTGAGTTAAAAACATGCAATTTTTACCGTTAGGTTCCTAATACAATGAAGAATAACTTAAAGTTATAAAAAAAGAAGGTGATGGGGGCATGTTATTGAGAAATTTTACAATTTTTGTAAAAATTAATGAAAAAAAATCAGATTTTTGCCAAACAAAAATGTTTATTTTTAAATGTGGCTATTTTTTTTCCATAATTTTTATTTTATGACGACACCTAATTACTTCCAAACATTATAGAGTTTGTTTCATCGTGATAAATCGTTTAGTTTAAAAGTTACACAGTTTTGTATACACTGGGGTCACAAAAGCAAACAATTTTTTTTAACATTTTTTCCGTCGATAAAATTAAGCATAGATTCCCTCATTTCGATATGTGCACATTATAAAGACTCACACTGTATATTCATATAAAGTGTTTGGTATCTAATGAAAGGTCTTTCTTACATTACTGCAGCGGCCCACAACAGAGACATTGATGGACGAACGTGAAAATGTGGGCCGAGGCACACATACGCGAGTCTCTCAATGCCTGGTTGCGGCCAAGGCTTATAATAGTACTTTTCTCAAATAATGCGCGGAAATTCAACAATTAAATCGCTCCGTGAGTTTCTTAGCCTAATTTATCAAAGACTTTATTTAAATATCGAACTAGCTTAGCAAATAGAGCTGTTTAAACTAAAAAAAAGTCCATTAATGCTTAGTTGCGGCCAAGGCTTGTATCGTACTTTTCTCAAATAATGCGCGGAAATTTAACAATTAATTATAAATTCTAGAATCAATGACAACTACAACAATTTTTTACGCGCCAATATGTTCATTTGATTCTCTATTTTTTCTAAGCCAGTTCTAGATTTAAATACAAAGATTTAGATTTAAATAAGCAAAAAGTTCGTTCCATTTTTAAATTACACGACGGATAAATGAGTTTTCATAGTAATTTATTCAGCCGCTAAACACGACTAAAGTGAGTTTGTTTGTTTATTTGTTACGCTAAAACGGCTGAACGGATTTGGGTGAAATTTGGCACATAATTATACTATATTGAACTCATGCAAGTTTAGTACTTTTTGTTAGATTACTGCTCAGAAATTGTGCACAACGTGTCGTGAACAAAATACCGTCTTGTATACATGCAACTTATATTACTTCCTTTGTGTTTGTGGGGGCATCCAGGCAATCCAGGTAACAAACTATTTGTGTGCCAAACATCCAAATCCGCTCAGCCGTTTTTGCGTGATTGAGTAACAAATATCCAAACATAAAAATTTTCACATTAATTATTATTATATATTAGTAGGATTAGTTACGATAAATAAGGGTTTTTTTACCATTGAAAACAGACTCAAATTATTATTATTATTATTTAGTGGGACGAACGGGAATTTTAATAAATAATATTAAATTCCCATTCGTCCCACCAGTGGAACGACGGCAGTGGGACGAACGGAATACACGGAATTTCCAAGCATGTTTGAGAAAATAAAAATTTGAAAAATAGATGAAAAAAAATTAAATCCTATTTAATATACTTTTTATTTTACTTAGTTTTATTTTATAACTTAACACTCGGGATGTCATTCAAATGAAGCGAGGAGGCAAAAGGTCCACCAAGCCAACTAGGCATCTGCCGCCTTCCAAGCCGCATACTACCCGAGTCACAGATTACTGAATAGTTACTACGTAACAGATACTTCACTCAGTAGAAAATTTCCAATACCTATTACGATAATTGCCTACTCCCTCGCGTCAACAACCACTGTATGCTAAAATGCGCCTAAATGCTCAAGCGTACAGCAGTGATTGCTTCGCACCGCGCGATTCCACAGTAATCGCAGGGCTGCCTCTTCGATAAAATTAAATTAACATAACTTTTTATCTATGTTATTGAGAACTGTGAATATGTTCTGACTTTTATGTGGCAGTTAAAAATTTTATCATTTATAAAATATTTAACCAACTTAAAAAAGGAGGTGATCAGACATACAGGTCAAACTGAGAAGTTTGACTTGTATGGTTTGTAGGTATGTATGTTTGTGCGCGATAATCTCGCGTTTGGCTAAACCGATATCGATGCGGTTTTCAGAAAAGGATTTGTTACATTTAGGAGAACGTTTTAAAATAAGTATAATACTTCTTAGTTTGATGATGATCTTCGGAGATGTTCACTAGAAATGAAAAAAAAAGCCTTAAAAAAAGAGAACCGACTTCAAATAAAGCACTAAGCCGTAAGAAATAATTTGTTTTTTTTTTATGTTAGTGCTAACAGCTGGTAATTACGAATCGAAAAAGCACCGACATCAAAGTAGAAATTATTTCTTACGGTTTAGTGTTTTGAAGTCGGTTCTCTTTTTTAAAGTTTGTTTCGTCATCGTAATACGCGTACGAACGAACAGCACTATTAAAATTGAACGGCGTGCGCGCGCTTCGCTTGCGAAAACCGCACTGAATTTGATCCGCCGGCGGACCGAGACCGCTCGGCTGGGCGGTAGGCACTTATAGCGCGCAAGTACATGGAGTGACGGAGGCCTGCCCGAGTACCCTACTTGCCATAGGTTAGAATAATATGGATATTCCCCGAGTCCCGGGATTTGGTTTTTACGTAGTAAAATCATAAAAAAAAACTATTCTCGCCTTCGGGACTAATGAAAGATTACACTTCCTTTATGACGAGTAAATATAAGAAGGACGGGATTAAGGATAGTATAATAAATAGATAAACTTGATTCATTAAACCACATACATTTTTTTTTACGTAACAATTTCTTATTCAAGAATCAACAATCATTTAAACATTTTTATTCTGAAGTTGTACAAAAACATATTACAATACAAATTATTTGTTCCTCAGAAAATCAAAACATTATCAAATAGAACAATTTGTATTTACAATAAAATCTTAATTAAAATAATCAATACGCTTCAACAGTAATTGACTTATTTAAACAAAAAATGTCATTGGTCTGGTTCGTCTTCAGCTTCACTAGAAGACTGAGTATGACCAGAGTTAAAATAAATCACCATTATTTTTTCTAAATTATTTAATTTTAAGCTATTTCTTTTTACATCTAACACCCATTTATATGTGGAAAACGAGCGTTCGACATCTGTTGATGTTAGTGAAGCGAATTTATATGACAAAATTTCGTCATTCACATCATTATTCGATAATTTTCTTTCATATTCTCTGAGGATGTCAATGTCAGGATTCCTATCCATAACTTTTTCAATATTGTTTTTCATTCTATCAGAATTACATTCATTTAAAGCAGCTCAGACTTGATCAAAAGCCAAAATCGAGTCACTTAATGCTAAATTTTGTTTCTGCAACTCTTTTAATGAAAATAAAATAATCGTATAATGATTTTCTATATATACTAATTGATTCCGTAGATTTTCCTTTTCCAGAATATTTTTAGCATTACGCATTGCCATTGAATCAGAACTGTGTAATCTAGAAATAACATTTATTATTTCTTCATAATATTTTGCATAATACGATGCAGCTTCGAGCCAAGTGCCCCATCTAGTTATCACTGGTGGGAAGAGGTAAGTTAGGATATGTATCTTTCTATATATATAACATTAGATTTTTTTACTAATAAATTGCTTTCACACTTGGTGCAGTAAATAGTACAGCTGGCAGCGTCAATAATCAGCTCAGGATAGTCACGTATCCACTTCTGAACTGTTTCAGGCTTGACAGAACTTGACGCCATGTTGAAGTACTTCACCTGAATCAAAATGTCGTTAAATTAGAAATGCTGAGTAGAGTCACATCGACACTTAGTGTTCGAAAAACAAAACTAGTAAAATATATATATTCCCAGTGCAAGTTTTATAATGCAAAGTCAATCAAAAGTTTTTAATTTACGCTAAGAGAGGGTACGGTTAATCGCACACAATAGTACACTCAGTACAGTTCAATGATAGTTCATATGTGCACAAACTGCAAACATGTTAGTCTATGACTCCTGCACTTTACCGTATAGCTAATCAATACATTCTATTAATAAGTTTCTAAGTTAATTTTGACACGTGCGTGACACATACTTTAAAGTCAAGAAAATACTGGATTGGAATACATTAGTATTAATAAAGTTTAGCTAACAAGAAAAGGTTTTGCGTTTTGTGCGAATAACACTGTACTTTACTTTTTGTATTTAAAATGTTTTTTATTGGTTCGACTTAGGACAAGCTTTTCGCTAAGCCCAAACAATTAATTTTTCTAATATGTAAAGGTAGAATAAGATTAATACATTAGTTTTGTTCAATATTTTACTTAAAAAATAGAACTTACCAAATCAGTATCCAATAAAATAACTCCAAACGTCCAATCCAATAAGGTCAAATCAGAGTCCGTAAATGCTAGCCAAAGTCGTAGTAGCAAGAAGTTTCCAGAATCCAGTAAATAAGCCAGGGTCAGAAGATATTCACCACACAACAGGAAGCAAACGCGCACTCTAAGAACCGAAGTAATCGAGTGGGACAACAAGTTACTGTTGGTAAAGAATTGAATTCTAGTGGCACAGAAAGAGACAAAAACAGGTGCGTCACTCTAGCGACAGAAACACCCCGCTATTGTTTTCTTTTGTTTCCATAATGCGGCGACATTACGCGTCTCAACAAAGCGGCAACGTCGCGCGCTTGGCAAAAAGTTTTATAGCGTGCTGTTGACGTAAAATTTACAACGTCGCTCATTCGCTTATTGGCTTACATAAACCATTTTTATACATATTGACAAAAAGAATGAAATTCAATATCAGTATAAAGTAAGTAAGTATCAGTCGGAATCCCGTGGAATATCCATACTAACATCAATGTTTGCGGTCAATGAACCTAAATAGCTCTACCTATTCCGATCACTGATGATGACACAAAATAATCTTTACGAATATAATATTGTGTACCGTATGAATTCTATTATCGTTGCTTAATGTCTGCTATCCCTTTATTCAGTTTGTTGTCGTAGTTCAGTAAAAGTTCTAGAAGTTTGTAAAATTATGGATGTTTGTGTGGTAAGACTTGGGATAAAACTTAATCAAAAAGGGTGGTGGAAGTTGTCAAAGTTAGATTATTGATATGTCAAAGTATTTTTCTTTTCACAGCTATGGCCGAGTCCAGAATGTCAAATTGTTGGGTCGGGCAGACAACATTGCCACTGGTGTCAATGCTGGAGGTGCCAGTGGCGTTTGTGCCACAGTTGCCTTTATGGACATTAAGTCTGCATCAAAGGCACACAATGCAGAGCACGTGCTGGACGAACGCACGCTTACTACCGAGTATTATGAACCGGCTGCGATACCCTCGGCAGCGGGTGCGCCCTCGGCCGGCTCATCCCCTGCCGGTTCTGGCTACTCAGGTTCTTCGTCCTCCGTGAACTCTACCCCTGCTCCCGCTTCCGTGTCACGCTACCACCTGTCGTGAGTACCAGTTTTTCTGGGCTTTATTCTTTTTCACTATCAGTGATCTATTTTAGTATAATTTATTTACATTGAAAACAGACACGACGAAATAAATAGTTACAGACCCGACCAGTCATGATTTGGGGTACCTATACTCAAATTGATCACTGTGTTTCTATTTCTACATGGCTTGAACTCACTAATTCACAGATATTTGTTTTCGAGGACAACTTGATATTTTTTACTGTTCTTTAATCGACTGATTAATGTGTTCACAGTTTCACACTATACATTAAATTATCGAATGCTTATTGTAGCAGAACTTTTATGACCTAGTGGATTTACGCCTGTAGTTATATATGCTTGGCCTTGACATAGATGTTGTTTATTTTTCATAATAGTTAAATCAATAAACATTGTGTGTTAAGGCGCTTGTGTTTTATATGGAGCGATTGTAGATTAATTATTGTGCTTTTTATTATGGTATAATCTTTACGTGGCATGTAAAACCTACGTTCATGCACGATTACGGTGCCGCCGCCGCCGCCGTTGACAGTGACAGCCTTCGTTGTTAATTAAGGATTGCAGTGAATCATTTGGATTGCAGTGCGGAATTTCCCGGAGAAGTGAGATGTGCAGTGTTTATAATTGTGTCAGTGAGTGTTTAAGTGATGGAGTGCAGTGAAACCTATACGTTAGTGGCACTTGAAAAGAAAGTTCACTGTGGCAGGCGGCGGCCCCTTAATTTATACCTGCACCTTGTTATTAACTCTTGTGTGTTTTAGTAATCTTTTGAATGAATGACGTTAATGTGCCTAACCTGCCAAATTGTGTATTTGTTTGTAGGGTCTTATTTTAGTGGTTCGATGGCTCTATTCGAGATCGAATTGATTAAATATAAGCCCAGGCACTTGTAGTTAAATGAAAACTGGGTCAAATGTGTGCATAGAAGGCCCCACGCGATATCGCATAGCTGGCATAGAGACATAGACCCAATAGACCCAAAAAATAGTCCCTTTTATGACACCGTAGAAACAAAACATCAATTCATTTATTTATATTTAAATAATATTATTGAGCTAATCTGTTATTAGGTTATATTGAATTATAAATGTCAGGTCTAGTGGCGTGCCTAGGGGTCAAAATTAGGGCAAGCCGACATATTTTTTATGTTAAAAAAAAGCTACCTACGTACCGTATCGCCTGGCAAGTGGCAAAGCTGCGACTACGGACTGTGCCGTTCGTTTATGTACTTACTATATTTGTATTTCATAATTGTAAGTAAATGCTATTAGCTATTATTTTTTTCTTTCTTAATAAGTATAAATAAATATTTAAATTTGAATTATCAACAAAACAAAACACAACTGGAAAAATGTCGGTGTAGCTCTGCCTAACCCTCCGGGGAATACAGACGTGATGTTATGCTTTAATATAATTTAATTTATAATTACGAAGAGTAGATAAGTACCTACTGGTAATCCTTTACAAAATCAGAACTTTTTCATTTTCTTGCTATCAGTTTCGTATAATATATGATACAGCCATATAACAGAGCCATCTTTTAACATTTTTGAAACAACAGAGCTCTTCATGTTAATTCATATTTCACTCGCTCGCAGCAGTCGCTATGGGTAGAAAATTACATTCCGACTACTAGATGGCGCACAAATAATTGATCGATTTCTAACTACTCATTGTTTACGATGTGGCTAATATTTATAATTACTCACAATGTGAACAACCATAACTCTTTATTCTTCACTTTATCACAGACAGATGACAAACATTAAAGCACACGGGAAGGCTGATTAAAGGATTATTATTGTTTTTTTATGACAACTATCGATAATTCGGAAAGCCGCTCTTGTCCCTACGTATTTCTTAAATATTTGTGAATACGTTTTAAAGATGAAAAAGCACGTTCACAACTTGTCACAGGAATGGTCACAATTGAGCTAATAAAAGTTCAGTAAAGGCAACCTGAAGGCAATTTTAATGTATGAAATTAATTATAATTAATTTCCATATATGGATCTCCATATATGGAGCGAACTCAAAGTAATCTTTCCGAGTAATGATTGCACACATTTTAATCATTCACAAGGAACAATTGAAACACATGCAATTGTTCCTTGAATTAATTTTAATGATAAGAAACTTTTTAATCACTTCAAAACAAAGGTAATCATAGCAAAAACGAATCACAAACAATGATATTATTACAAAGAGATGATATCGCATTAGCGCACGCAAATTGTTGCAGAGAAAATCAGCCAATTGTTGTAATTTGATTTAGTCGGCTAATAGCAAAGAGCGAAACGAAGCGTGTCAAGCGCAACACACTAAATTAAATTAATCATCCTATAGGATAGATCGAAATTCGCGCTTGGCGCCGCTTTTTTGCGCATGCTCTCGTAAACTTACACATATACGATTCGTTCCATTCATAAAAAGGTCAAAAGCCGGGCTTATAATTAGAACAATCTGCGAAATGAGTACATGCTAATGTTATCAACAACGTTAACAATAGGGAATATTACGCAAAGCTGAGACAGCAGATGGCGCCACTTTGACACGAGGTAAACAACGCAAACTGTCAAAGGCGCGCGGCAACATTTTCGGCGTTTTTCAATATTATTCCAGCTTTATTTCATACTTGTTAATATAATTATAGGTTAAAATAAAACCAAAAGGTTAAAAACATGCATGTAAGAATTTCAAATATATTTGTTTCAGTGATATTGAACTACTTAACAAACTTTTAACGTTACATTCAAGTAAATAGCACTAAAAATATTATGTTTTTGCATTAGGTTAATATTCTGACCTGTAAAATATCCTTCAATCTTATAGTCTTATATATTACTCGCGGAAAAATGGCGGGAAAAGTACAAAACCAAAACATTTTATGTTATAATAAAAAAAAACAGGAATTATGCATGAATTGAGACGTTTTTCTTTTCTCTCACAGTAGTAGTATAATTTGTACATCGTCTATAGACACAGGAAGGCATTTTCTTCTTGAATTGCGAATGATAGTGGCGTGTAGCCGCGACACTGGGTGTTGCGTGACTAATTTCAAGTCGGGCGATTGCCTTGCTTTTACTTTGCCAATATTGAGCGCGAGTAACGCATTGGATAACGACCTATTACTCACTCACTCCCAAAAGTTCGGGATTGTTTTTTTATCATTTCTCATTACAAATTACATTTAAACGTATAATTTATATATATATATATTTGTAATCTCCTTTTAAAACCCTTAATTTTGATACCCCACTCGATAGGTTTGGGAGATTTATTTAAACATACATTTTGGTGCCAAAGATCCGCCATTTTGATGTTTTTATAATTTTAGTATACCCAGTGACACTCGCGCAATAAAGACAAATCTAACGACATATCATTCATCAATATTGCTTTAGCCGTTTAGTAGTTACGAGGGAACATAGGGACGGACATATATACATTCATACACACACGTCAAACGCATAACCCTCTTTTTTTGTCTTCGCCGTAGTCGGGTAAAATTATATTTAAATAAAATGGTTTATGTATGCGTATAAATAAACTGGCTAAGCCAGGTCATCGCCTATCCGTCCGTATACTTTTCATCTAAATCTGTTCAGCCGTTACAGCATGAAAAGACAGACAGACAGATAGATAATAAATTCATCCACCTAATCTTTTATAGGGTTCCGTACCTCAAAATTAAAAACTGGAACTCTTATAGGATGAGTTCGTTGTCTATCAAGACCCATTTTCTCAGAATCGTGTGGAGGTACCAAGTTGAAATAGATAACAAAAACTTACGATCTACGGTCCCTTGGAGCTGTAAAGAAAATCAAACATCCAAGTCAACGTAATAAAAATTACGGCCATTTATCGACTAAAACAACGTCAAATTCAAATAATTTATTTCAAATAGGCACATAAAAGGCACTTTACAAAATTGACTAGTCGCTCCTTCCAAAAGGTAGTTTCGTATGGAGAAGAATGGGCACGAAATTCCACCGTTACTCTTTTAAAGAACCCTTGAAAATTTTCGCAGCTTGCCATCTTGGATTTTTATTTTGACTTCAGTATCAGTTTTAGCACCCTCGAAAACCATCAAAACGATACCCATAATGAAAAAATTTAAAATATGCGCAGCCGCCATCTTGCTTTTACATTTTAACGTCACTATCGGCTATAACACCCTCGAAAACTATGAATTCGACACCCATGACGAAAAATTAGAAAATTTACACTGCCGCCATCTTGGATTTTCATTTTGACGCTTTTTTGCGTTACGATTTCTGCCAGTGCACTCCTACCGCAAGCCGCATTAAAGATTTTCTTTCCAAAAATATTGTCGGTCATCAAAAATAAAATATTTTACTAAGTACTAAGATTTGACGATCATACTATACTCGTGCACTATCGTTGTACCATGGAAGAAACGAACGTCTATACACCGTATGGACTATTCTTGCTTGCAGCGCACGGCCGCTATAGTAACGGTTGCTGAGAGATGTGGTGATCGCCGAGCGATGCGTCCACTCTAGAAGGCCTCACGGCGCACTAATTTGAAACGATTTACGCGTGGAATTTTATAGTAGTTTTATCTAGAAAATTAATATAATTAATTATGTTTACATAACATAACATCACGCCTTGTTTCCCCGGAGGGTTAGGCAGAGGTGTACCCCACATTTCGCCAGTTATGTTTAAGTCGCATGTAATAGGGGGCGAGTCTATTGCCATCTACCGGGCACAAATCCAGACTCCGGGCTGCTACTGACAATTAATTATGTTTAATTTTTGAATGGTAACTTATACCAGATGTTCTTCTATTACAGTAAGCCATTATTATAATAAATTAAGTAAGATATATTGCTGAAAAAAATCATTTTATCGAACAAAATTTCATTATAATTTCGCATTGTTTGGATTTTAATTTCTCATGTAGGTAACCTAAAACGAAAATTCCTTTTTAACCGACTTCAAAAAAATAGGAGGTTCTCAGTTCGTCAGAATCTTTAATTTTTTTTTTACGTGTGTTCCCCGATTACTCGAAGACGGCTGGACCGATTGTCATCAGGTTAGGATCTGATGATGGGATCCTGGAGAAATCGAGGGAAGTCTTCAAATATTATAGGCACTCCTACAGCGATTTGGGTATTTTTTATAGTACCTAAGTAGTGCATTTGCTCTCTGAAAGCACCATTTGGTGAAGTGGAATTGATGATGAAGATCACGGATGGTCACCGGAACAACTCAATAATAAGTATTTCACAGGTTGCGATTAGATTACTTTAAAATCATTACTAAGCAATATAGGCTCGTCACATTGCATATGGTGAAGTGGAGCTAATAGGAGAGTACCAGGAGAACTCCTTAACAATTAACGTCCCTGCATCGGGAAAAGCAATATTTTGTAAAATGTGATGAGAAAGAAACATTAGGTAACATTGAACACACATTGAAAAAAATATTAAAATTTCAATGTCTGGAGAGGTACAAACGGGACGATTAGATGGCTTACAAGACGTCCAAACCTGATACCTCTGGATTAATTTTTATGGGGCCATGTAAAAAATGTTATTTACAAAAAAGTCTTATGAGACTGTAGTCTTCTACAGTCTCATAACCCTTAGCTCTTGCTAAGGGTCGAGGTAGAAAATGTTATTAGGAGCATACACCACAACCACAACACTTTGCAGAAGGCTACACAAAGTGTATTTGAAAAATGACCAAATATGTGTGTCCGTAACGAGGGGGTCTCATTTCGAACAACTTAACAGTTAAATTATTAAAGTGTAACAAAATTGTTATTTTAAATAGTTTAAGTATCAATGTCTTGCTAGGTAATAATTTTCTTTCATGTTTACGTGTCCTTCATATTAGAATTGACGATAAAATAAAATTAATGTAGTTTTTATTTCGGAACATAATATTTACATAATATAAAAGCTAACAATATAATCATAGGGCATCAAAAAATTCGTCCGCATCGCTGTCAACAGGAAAAGTGCCCAAAAGGCTGGCAGCATTGCCACTTTGTATGGCGATGCTGATTCTTTGGCCAAAGAATAGGCCAGCCCTTTGGTCACGTGAAGAGTCGACCAACCGCTTGGCGATGTCTCGGAAAACCAAGTGGGCACTCGGACCCCCATGGCCCTTGTGATTCAACCCCAAACGGCTCGAACATATAACTCCCAAAAAGATTGGAATATTTTCGCCGTTTGAGGTTTTCCGCACCTGCAGCAGCCACCCCAGCACAGCCCGGCGTACTAGGAAGATGGGATGGCGCAAGGGTGTCGACACATGTTGCATCCCACACCAAATGCCTGCCTAACTTCCAAGGCATTATGGTCATTCCGTCTGGTCTCTTGCCATCGTCGCGTGCCAAGCCGTTGGGTTCTAAAATAGCTAGCACCCCGGTGACAAGAGCACGACGGATGATGTTATTAATGCTGGCGTGCCTTGCTATCCGGCCTGGGCTCTTACTGCAAGATAGGCCATAATGTCCGAGGCAGTCGACAGCTTCACCGCACTGGCAGCTATGTGGAGCCCCGCAAGGAGCGTCCAGACGCAGACAAGTAGCGAGCTGGAAGGTGGAGTCACCCAGCAAAGTGCCTATGTTGGGTGACGGTAGTACTCGAAGCCAGAAAAATTATGAAAATTAATGCTAGATTACATGATCTTTTTTATTTCTAAGACCAAATGTTTATTAGAGATATTTTATCCTGAACAATAATCCTATCAATTTGTAGAATAAAATAGCGAGTGTTAATTTTTTTAATTTTTACGGTTTAAGACATTTATTTTCTCAAAAGATTACATGAATCACTTACAGAGAAAATACAATATTAATAAGTAAATAACCGATTAGCGTTGTTAGTAGGGTAGATGTTAAAAAATTAGTGGAGACTGCGTATAGTGAGTGCGCGCGAGCAATACTTGTTTATTAAGGCCTATGGCACAGTGCGTTTGAATAAGCGAGAATTGAGCAGTTCTATACATTGTTTTTTTTTTCTTTGTTTTAATGTTATTATTATATAATTATAATTATTTTACTATTATAATAATTATTTAATAATTAATTTTTAGCTAGTTGGATTCCCGGTTTAGGTAAGCTTGTCAAGAAATCTGTGAATGCAGTTTTGTTTCTTAGGATTTAATGTGGTTTCCCTTCAGGGCCCATTGATTTTTTCCACCCTTTATAATGAGTAAAACTATATATCAGAATTTACTGCAAATCGTAGCACCGCTATTACAAAAGCATAACACCAATATCTATCGACATGCGGTACGGCAGGCGTCATGAAGCCTGCATGCAGCGACGCGAGCGCGACGTTGCGGCTCCGTCGACAGTTTCATAGTTTTGTATGTAAGCTGGGAGCTGGCGTACACCAAGCGTATAGTGATGAATACGCGTCTATGAAGCTGATCGTCCGTCTACAGTAGGCCTTACTCAACTTTTACGATCGGCGCGGAATGATACATTCCATGTCTTCTTTATTGCTCTCAGATCAGCATGGAAGATATACAATCCAAAAGAAACCGTCGTTCTGTCACCGCCTAACACGTCACCACAGATAGAGGAAACTATAAATAGGTCTTCGACTTTTATATGGTCAGAAAGTCATAATTTATGAACAGTTCTTGCTTTTGAAGAAGTTATACAAAAACAAGAACTGTTGATAATTTATAATTATGATTTCTTTATCGATAGATTCCTTAAGGAAAGAAGCGAGAATTTACAAACGTAACAAAGTGCACTCGTTTATGATTCTTCATTTGCCAAGCCTTTTTGAAACAATGTCTGGGTCGGCTTTCAGTCTAACCGGATGAAACTGAATACCAGGATTTTACATGGAGTGACTGCCCCTGACCTCCACAACCCAGTTACTGGGTAATACCTTTGCAAAAAATTCCATGGGGATTCTTTTAAACGTAAAACGGGTAAGTAACCACAACACCTGTTTATCATGATCCACAACACCTTTCAGACTATTAGTAAAGTTGTATTATTAATTCACTGGAGAAAACTGACAGGCTCAGTTTACTTCTTTATTACATATTAACCATGGAATTAGTAGGTACGCACTTAATAGATATTACTTATTACTTGCATAATTCAAAGTAAAATAAAGACAATACTTTGTAGAGCCCCCGAGACGGTCAATTGGACATAAAAATAAGAATAAACTAAAGTCGTGTTTGCTCCGACAATGAACACGAAATAGTTATTTATGCTACAAGTGCATAAAGTAGGTGATTACCGGCGAGTGTATAAGTCGACACGAGTCGGAAATCATCTTATGCACGTGTATCATTCGTTTTACTATGCATTGTGCGAGGAAATAAAAAAAATATATATTGAAAAGTATTTTGCTTTTGATTTAGCCGGTAACAGGCTGTTGTTGGCATTTTATGCTTCTTGCATAACATGTTCCGGGGTTAAATTGATTGACTCGACATTTTTACACGACTGCCCCATGGTGTTATCTTTGGCAAGGGCCGGGCTTTAAACTAATGAATTAGTGACAGTACTATCAGTAACCTACCGTTTACTTGTGCTCATCACCGCCCCGCGCCGCCCGTCTGCTGGCCCGTCGCTCTTTCTTTTATCGTGAAAGGTTTCATCATCGTTTAGGTACCCAGACAACACAAGTAAAAAATACAACTTCCCGACCCTTGCCAATTTATTGGCACTGAATTAAAATTTAACTAAAAGTGACAACCCTGAGACAGTAGGCAATTATATCGCGGATTGTGCCGGAGATAGCCTACTTCCTCTCTTTATACTATGGTTGGTCAGTGACTTTTCGTAGATAAAGCGTGTTTACTTTTTATGCAGTTAATTCTGCTATTTATTTTGTTTGAACACGGCAATTTTTTAATTTTCCATTATCTACTAATCTTCATGTTTTAAAATATTTCGATGGAACTAGTACTGTGCTCGTTTTCATTTAATGTCGTAAGTCCAGATAGGGCAAAACTTGGCTAATTCGTGATATGCAGCTATTCGGTGATAGATAATTGTGTTTTATTACCAAGTTACTACTGACTTGATAAATGTACATTTTTCAATCATTATAGTATTTGCCACATTTTTAGATATAAGTTAGCAAAACTTATTTTGTCTACTATATCACAGTAAATTTAAAAAATAGTCTGATCAATGAATCGAATTTTACAAGTAAAAAACAAAACTATCACCGATTACCCAAGTTTTGCCCTACTTGTTGTATATGGCCCTGATTGCTCTTTTCTGCACTATAAAAATAGACTCGATGTCTGCAGACCGTCCCCAAAGTAAAATGCCGTAAGATGTGGTACGAAAGTAACTAAAATAGACTAGCCTCACGGTATCTACATCGAATAAATTGAAGGATTTTTCTAACAGTTTATGCTGCTGAACTTAGCCGTCCTGCAAGAGATGTTTAATGAGGACCCCATTGTAGCCTTGAGTCGAGCGTGATCCCCAGGAAAATAGTTTTATTGACTAATTCTAGTTTCTCTTTATTCAATACTATCTCACAATCACTATCTTTGACATTTGGTAAAGCAAATCTTATATCGTGTGTGTATTATGCACTTAGTTTTGTTTCTCTTTTAATACTAAATTATTAGTAGTGAACCCATTTTGGACCTGCAGTAGGGTGTTATTTACGTCGCCGAAATTTGTAGCACGTCAATTCCCTTAAAATTTAAACAAGTATCGTCAGCAAATAACACCATTTGTGGTTGATTTTTTCTATAAATCGAGTAATTATTATACACTAAGGGCTGATTTAACCAAAATCAGATATCTTTTATCTGCGGCATAAAATTGACGTCTGACAGTCTCTATAGATAATCTTTCAAAAATTAAAAATTTGTTCGCTGGACCTTTTTACTATGCTTAGCGCTATTTTGCCTAGTCCGTAATGCGTAGTTTCAGGAGTAATGTATCGTGATCTACGTAATCAAAAGACACACCTTAGACAGGTCGCGGAAGACACCTATGGCATCTTGGGCCTCTTCCCATTCCCACGCGTTAAGAATGTCTTTTAATAAGGTTACACGTACCGGTGTCAGCCGTACAATGTCAAAAATATGTCTTTATCTAAAAGGATAATACTTAGCTTCTTATCTAGTTTCGTTACATTTATCTTATCTGGTGTAAAGATACTAATAACAATGACGAAGACCTACCCGATACCTTTGGAGAAAGACTACGTATAATATTAGGGCCGGTGCTCACTGGCGGCACGGCACGGCAAATGATTTTTTACGACGAATAGAAATATAGCTTAATAGTATGACAACAAAATAGAAATTTCATCGGCAACTATGCCGCGGTATCCTTAGGCATGCCGCGGCGTTCTTAGGCATCATAATTGAAATTTAAATTTATATTTCTATAAAAGTTATATTTCTATTCGTCGCATAAAATTCCCTTGCCGTGCCGTGCCGCTAGTGGGCGCTTGCCCTAACTCTATAATGTATGACAGCAAATCACGTGTTTAGTTATGTATTTATTCGACACTATGTCTATACTAATAATAATAAAGCTGAATGAAGAGTTTGTTTTTTTGTTTGAACGCGCCAATCTCAGGAACTACATACCAGTCGGATTTGAAAAAATATTTTTGCATTTGATAGCCCTGAAGGCTATAGGCTATTTAACATCACGCTAGGACCCTAAAGGTATGATTCCGAACCCCGCTGCACGCGGCAGTGCTGCCGCAGCAGTTCTGCCGCGTCACTAATGGTCCCCATACATTTTCTATAGGTTTATATGAGACTAGCTGTTGCCTGCGGCTTCGCCTGCGTTGATGTCAGTACTTCACTATTTGAACCGGACTTTGTTCACAATTTCATGAGTTTAAATTTTTTTGCGCGGAACGGAACCCTGATTATTTTCCTAAAATAAATGTACTGTAAGTTACTCCTTATAACATCAGCTATCTGCCAATGAAAGTCCCGTCAAAATAGGTCTAGCCGTTTCGAATTTCATGGGTTTTAATTTTGTTTGGCGCAGAACCCCAGTTCTTCTTCTAAAATAAAGTACCCTAAATTACTCATTATAACATCGGCTATCTGCCGGTAAAAGTCCCGTCAATATCGGTCCAGCCGTCTCGGAGATTAGCCGGAATAGACACAAATTTTAAAAATTGCTTTTCGTTATAAGTATCGTATATACTGTCATATGCATTTTTTTTAGTAAAAACCGGCCCAGTGCGTGACCACGCACAATGAAGGGTTCCGTAGCTGGGATGAGTTTATCCCAAGAATAAACTGAACATTGTAGTTGAAAAACATGGTTTTTCATACATTCCAACTGCAAATGTAAGTTAAGATAAGATAAGATATTTTATTTGCGTAAAACATGGCATACAAGGTGTTAAAAAAAATATATTAGACCGAACATGTTTTGCTTAATACTAAAGCATGCAAACTTACTTACTAAAGATACGTTATGACATTGAGATATATTACATTGAATTCATATTAAAAAAATCATTAATGCTATGGAAATTATTATTATTGAGCCATTTATATAATTGGATTTTAAATAATTTACAATTCAATGTTTTAAACATTTTTGGTAATTTATTATAGAGACTTACACACATAGCCAGAGAGTTTTTATCGTTGTATATACTAGTACCGTGAATTTTTACACATATCCAAAACTAACCGTTTAGCTGGCAGGGACACTTGACTTTAACAAAAATTAGCACTTAAGCTTAATATTTCAGAAACGGATCCCTTAATCGAAAAATTGTTTTGACAACCCGCAATATTTTTGAAAGACTTCTTTCCACACCATGGGGAAGACGAGAAAAAAAAATATCCCCACTTTACGTGTACAACGAGGTTTTAAATTTTTTTTTCACGATTTGTTTTTACCACTGTCGGCATGATTAATACGTATATCCATACCAAATTATAGCTTTCTAGTACTAACAGTTTTGACATTGCAAACGGACACTTCAATTTTATTTATTTGTATAGATATAGATTACATTCCGAGAGCACGGCAGTAATATCGCGGCAGCACTGCTTTGTAAATAAGTGGTACTCGCAGCAGTGGTACTCGCGGGAGTGCTGCTGCATAGTATAAAGAGAGGAAGTACGTTATCTTCATACAAACGCACCGCGCGCGGCTTGTATGTGTGTGCCAAAGTATCTATGCGTCGCCGCACGCACACTTAAACAAATCTCGGCCCGTTTCGCAGCGCGCCAGTCGGGGCTAACATCGCACGAGGATCGCGCGTCATGGCTTTTCGGCACCGCTAAATGAATGAAAAATGTGTGATAATCGCAGGAGAACGTATTGCTGTGTGTTTGGGTTTGGCTTTTTTTTCATAAATAATACTGCTATGAATCTTGAATAAATTTCTGTGTTTGTTAGGAAAACCATTGTTGAACTTTATTGACTAATGATCACTGAATTAGTTATACAGAGATATGTGTTATCTTTGGCAAGGGCCGGGCTTTAAACTAATGAATTGGTGACAGTACTATCAGTAACCTACCGTTTACTTGTGCTCATCACCGCCCCGCGCCGCCCGTCTGCTGGCCCGTCGCTCTTTCTTTTATCGTGAAAGGTTTCATCATCGTTTAGGTACCCAGACAATACAAGTAAAAAATACAACTTCCCGACCCTTGCCAATTTATTGGCACTGAATTAAAATTTAACTAAAAGTGACAACCCTGAGACAGTAGGCAATTATATCGCGGATTGTGCCGGAGATAGCCTACTTCCTCTCTTTATACTATGGCTGCTGCGACAGCACTCCCGCGTGCAGCGGGGTTCGGAATCCTTTAGGAGCCGAGCAAAAAGAAAAAAGATAGAACGCTAAGCGAAAACGAAGTAACATCGCGGGCAGGCAATATGTGACATCGAACAAGCACCAAGACCATTTGACGAGACAAGCGACACTAAAATATGGGACATCGGCTTCAAAAAGATTTGTCACCTCTCAGAATGCGTAAATATCGGAAATATCAGCATAAAAACCTGACAGTATAATGTTGCGGGTCTTCTTCTATATCGCAATCAGTACCGCTAATATCGTAAAAAGATATGACATCTCCGATAGGCACTCACACTGCCGTGACCGCGGACGGGCGCGGCGCAACGTTGTTTATTTTGTGAATATTTACAAAAATTTATCTATTTCGGAGTCTGGATCTGTGCCCGGTAGATGGCAATAGGCTCAATTACATGGGACTTAAACATAACTGGCGAAATGTGGGTGTACTACTATAGGTACTACACCTCTGCCTAACCCTTCGGGGAAACAAGGCGTGATGTTATGTTATCTATTTCGCCATGCATTTTAACGAAAACATATTTTGTGTGTAACAATAGAATGTGTTCGTAAATATACCTAGTGATAAAAATGCAGTTTTGAAAGCAAAAATATGGCAGCAAGTTGCAGATCACTTAAATGAAAGTAGTGGTTTATTTTTATTTATTAATTATTATTGTCTAATTTGAAATGCTTCCATTTGTTGGATTTAACGATGCTAGTACTCAGTCTATACTGAATGATTTTTTTTACAGTCTCGAAATTTTTACAGAGTGTTCTACCCATGAATATGAACAACTTTCACTACGGGACCAACTCTGAAATCACGAAAAAAAATCAGCTGTTTAATAGAAAAGTTCAAAGCTACTTGACCAAAATGTATGAAACAGCTGATTTTTTTTTCGTGATCTCATAGTTGGTCCCATAGTGAAAGTTGTTCATGTTCATGGGTAGAATACCCTGTAAAAATTTCGAGACGGTAAAAAAGTCATCCGGTATACTCGTATTACACACATCATAAAAGTCTAAGCAACATGTACGGTTTTGAACTTTTGAAAGATTTATACTATTGTAATATACAGGGTTACAGGGAAAGTCGTACTGAATATTAAAGGATGTTATTATTCAGGTCATTTCCGATGAATTTCATTCTGAAATAAAATGTCCGAAACTTAACCGTTATGAGAGATATTAAATTTTAAAGATTATTTTTAAAAATCCTTTATTTTTTGGCTTTTAGTCGTTTTCTTTGGGATTAGAGCTCCTAGAGTCGGTTTTTTTGATGTATCTAGTTAGAGGACATGTCCATTAATAAAAATGATCAACAGAAACTGAACCTACTACTAACAGCTTAAAAAACTGCTCGATAACGGTTAGCATTATGAATTTTCTAATAGAGTGTTCTTAACTTTAACAGGCTTTTAATAAAAAATATTGTATGGAACTTATTCTGCAAATAATATTATAAAGTTCTACGTCTCTTTAGCTATTCAAAAAGGTATAACACTTGCTATTAAATAGGCAAAACATTGCCCAAATAACAGTTAAGTTAGGAGAGGGTACATTTTTAGTTTGAGGTAAAAGTAGCTAAAATACGTAAAAAAAAGACAAAAATTTTAGCAATATTTTTATAATTCATGTTCTACATGGCCGCCGCTATTTCTTACACAAAGTCTCATTCTTTTTCTTAAATTACTTTTCACGACAGAAGTTCGTAGGTTCCGCCTCATTTCCTCAGCCGCATCAATAATTTTTTGTCTTAGAATATCGACATTTGCGATCGGTGTCATTTGGTCGTATACTAGGCTTTTCATATGACCCCACACATAAAAATCCATCGGCGTTAAATCTCTTCGCCGATCCGAGGTCCGCCTCTTCCAATCCATTGGTTTGGGTAATTCTCGTCCAACCATGCTCGAACACTTCTTCTGTAGTGCGCTGGGCAGCCATCATGTTGAAAGAACATGTCTCGTCTCAATGCAATAGGCAAGTCTTGCATTAAAGAGGGTAACTCCTCCCTCAAAAAGTTTTCATATGTCTCGCCATTCAAGTTATCGGGCAGGAAGTATGGCCCTATCAAGTTATTTGATATTATACCCATCCACACATTAAGACTGAATCTCCTTTGTGACCCTTTTGGTCTTTTTTTCTTGGGGTTACCTTGCGCTTTGGGAGCCCAATAATGGGTGTTATGATAGTTTGTGATGCCGTCTTTGTCAAATTTCGACTCATCTGTCCACATGATTTTCTTTAAAAAATCTGGATCTTCATTATCGGCATTGAGCATAAATCTGCAGAAGTCTAGTCGTCTCAATGGATCCCCTTCTTCAATTACTTGCACTGGCGTGTAATGGTAAGGGTATTGCCCAGAACTGTGCATTACGAACCAGACTTTCCACTGGGAAATACCAAGCCGTCGAGCGACAACGTTTGTTGACGTGGTTGGGTCGGCTTCAAAGAGACGTCGTATTTCATTATCTTCGTCGTCGTCATCAAGAACACGAGGTCGTCCCATGTCAGTCCGACGTACTAGCACAGAACCAGTTTCTCGTAGTCTTCGATAAACTCTGTCAAATACGCCAATATCAGGTACTCGGCGAGTAGGATACCTTAGCATGTATTCATTGCGTGCACGCAACGACACTCCTTCGCAAAATCCATAACACATTAGGATGTCAGCATATTCCTCGTTGGTAAATGTTGCCATGTTCACAACACAAATCAAAGTCCAGTTACAAGCCACGTCACACAGTTAGAAGATGAAACAGTCCAAAAATAAAAGCCAAGTCGCGTTTTTACAAAAAAAAATCGGAGGGCACGGATAACACATCTACCATGGAAGAATCGCATGAGCAGACTAAACAAACACCACGATCCACGATTTGACAATTCAGACATTTAACAACTTCCCTGTACAATGAGTCATATATGACTCACGAGAGAAGTTTTCGCCCTACGTCCATGAGTCACATATGAGTCATAAAATAACCAAAATAGGATAAATCTACATGTAATAATTTATGAAAATTATATTTTATGGTATATAAGAATGTTATATATAACTCCTCAGAAGAAAAAACTGAAAAATGCGTTGTATGGGGACAGGGAAGTTGTTAAAATGGCATAAATACCTGTCACCGCACGTCTCCCGGGCACAAACAATGTCTACCCAAACCTTTTTTCATTGTTTAAAAGTGCCAGGTAGTAAGCCGGATTCTTTTGTATCGAAATTCTGTTATGTTGTACTACCAGATGGGCCTATTCTAATAACATTATTTTAAGATTTTATGAACAAACCTAGTAGATGATATACCTTTTTGAATAGCTAAAGAGACGTAGAACTTTGTAAAGTTATTCGCAGAATAAGTTCCATACAATTATTTTTTTAAAGCCCATCAAAGTTAAGAACACTCTATTAGAAAATTCATAATGCTAACCGTTGTCGAGCAGTTTTTTAAGCTGTTAGTAGTAGGTTCAGTTTCTATTGATCATTTTTATTAATGGACTTGTCTTCTAACTAGATACATCAAAAAACCGACTCTAGGAGCTCTAATGCCAAAGAAAACGACTAAAAGCCAAAAAATAAAGGATTTTTAAAAATAATCTTTAAAATTTAATATCTCCATAACGGTTAAGTTTCGGACATTTTATTTCAGAATCAAAATCATCAGAAATGACCTGAATAATAACCTCCTTTAATATTCAGTACGACTTTCCCTGTAACCCTGTATATATTTTTTTATAAGTAATAATTAAGCATTATTTGATGCATTAGTGACTAAAGCAACAAAATTCTTTATTAAATTGTTAATTTAATCACAATAATTAACAATATGTGTACCGTAACATACGTAGAAAACAAATAAAGTTAAAACGAAATTAAACTTTTCATGTTAATACAAAATTAAATAACGAACATTTTTAAAAATATTTGGTAATTCAATACAAAGTGTGACCCGCCTCTGTTGTGTAAAACTTGTCGGCAACGATTTTTTATTGAATTTATAAGATTGTTTCTCTGATCTGGCGGCAATCGCTCCCAATGAAATTTTAACAAGTCTTTCAGTTGTTGGGTTGTCGACACTCCGTCCAGGTTCTTTAGAACACGTCTCTGGAGCATGTCCCATGCGTGCTCAATGGGATTGAGGTCTGGCGATTGTGCAGGCCACGACAATACCCGGATGTTTTCCATTGCCAAGTACTCTCTGGTCCTCCGAGCTGTGTGCGAACGCTCATTGTCATGCATCAGTGTGAAATCTGAGCCAAGACTGTGCAAATGGGTGTATATAAGGCCCGACGACATCTTCAACGTAATTTGCAGCGTTTATATTGCCATCGACAAAAACGAGCTCAGTTCGTCTGTTCTTCATAATACCCGCCCATACCGTCACTGTGGATCTAATGTAAGGGTGCATTTCCTGGACGCATCTCAGCCGTTCAGCATTTCTGGGACGACGATACACTCTTACCCTTCTCGTATTAGGCCTAAATCCAAACCGGGACTCATCGCAAAATAAAATTTTATTCCATTGCTCCTGGGTCCTAATTTGGCGTCGTGCTCGTAGGCCGTATTCATGCACCATATTTCTCACGGTTTGGTGGCTAACAACAACACCGCTTGAGAATCTATCTCTCGGGCGGTTAACATTGGCTGATGTCTTACTGTCAGTTGTATATATCGGTCCTGTCGAGCAGTTGTGGAGTACAACTGCTCGACAGGACCGATATATACAATTCCACGTCCTGGGTGTTGCTCAACAGGATCCCCTGTATTAACGTATCGCTGCCAAAGACGACAAATCACGTTCCTATTGTCACCAAAATGCAGTGAGACCTGGGACTGATTTCTTCCCGCTTGTAGCATTACTACAGCTCTTTGCATTTCATCAGCAGTCAATTGGCGTCGCTCCATGACATAAAAAAATTAATATGCCACTCATTTCTTTCAAAAACTGTATATCTCAAAATGATAAGTGAGATGAATACCAAAATCAAGCAAAGAAAACATGAAATCGGGAAAAAAATAATTAGCTTTTATTTTTATGACAACAAAACACAATCGAAAAGTTTCTATTTTTAAAATCAGCCAGTATATGTTTCTGAGAACAAAAAGATTGTATACCAATCTACTTTGTTAAGAAAAAAATTATCAATTAATAACAACATGCAGTTTCTGTAAATGATGCGTGTTGCGTAGACTTTTTTGATGTGTGTATTACCCCGTTTAATAATGATGTAGTTTTGCAAGCAAATTCAGGCTTTGACTACATGTATTGCAGTTTCGACAGTGCATTCTGTAGGTCTTCTAAATACCTGCCCTTTGTGTTAATATCCCTAAAGCGTTCTCGATAACACGCCTTGTACGGCATAGTCAGCAATAAGAAGAAAAAAATTGTGCATCGTGTAGCACTGCGGCTCTTGGAAAAGGTCGAATGATAAATAGGTTTTCAGTCCAAATCCTTCGTAGCCTATATTAATACACGAGGAACGGCATCATCTGTACCTGGTTACAGTTTTGAAAGCAATAACATGTTGTCGCAAATATATTCCTGTTAAAATCTTGAATTCTCAAAAATTACGCTATCGCTATGGCGACCATAACTTTCGATTTTTACCATGATAAACTTATAACATGGATCTACTATGGCCAATAGAACTATTTAAATACATATGTATAAGTTTTTAGCAAAAATTGTTTGAACCACTGTTACCAGGACATTTTATATTAATATTTTTGCCGTCAATACTGCCAACACAACAAGGAAAATTCCATATTTCTCTATAACCAATTTCCGACTGCCTCCAAGTATCTTCTGAGAGCGCAGGCATGTATATTGGTTCCACTACTTTCCATATCGATTTACATACTTCTTTTATTTTATTCGGAAGCGTACTACTTCCATTGGAAGTTACGTACGAGGAGGGATCAAAAAGTAGTGAGAATGAGATAGAATATAATGACTATTGATAACATAATAATTAATTTTTCTACATAGTCTCCAAGTCTCTCTACACACCGAGTCCAGCGCTTTTCCAAGGCTTCAATCCCTTTAAAAAAAAAAGTTTTGTCTTGGTCCTGCAAAAAGTTCTCCACGGCATCCATCACCTCGTTATCGTCTTCGTACCTGTTTCCCCTTAAGTATTCTTTCAATTTGGGGAACAGATAAAAATCGCTAGGCGCCAGATCTGGTGAATAAGGGGGGTGATCAACCAATTCGAAGCCAGCTTGCTGAATGGCAGCCATCGCAACTGCCGACCTGTGCGCGGGTGCGTTGTCGTGATGAAACAGCACGCCCCTTCGAAGTTTCCCTCTCCTTTTCTCTTTGATGGCATTCCTCAACTTGGGAATTAAAGCTGCATAATATTGGCCTGTAATAGTGGTTCCACGCTCCAGGTAATCAATCAACAATATCCCTTCTGAGTCCCAAAATATTGAGGCCATAACCTTGACAGCCGATGCCACAGCACGAAACTTCTTCGGGGTCGGTGATGATGGCCGTTTTCATTGCGAAGATTGCTGTTTTGTCTCGGGATCAAAATTATGGACCCATGTTTCGTCCATTGTTACGAAACGAGACAAAAAGTTTTCAGAATCTTCTTGAAACTTGTCCAACAATATCTTCGAAATGTCAAGTCGATTTTGTTTCTGACTGTCGGTTAACATTCTCGGCACCCATCTTGCGGAGACTTTTCTCATATTCAAAGATTGTTTCATTATGGATTGAATACTTCCATATGCAATGCCCGTTTCTTGAATTAAGTATTGGATGGTAACACTTCGATCACTCAATACAATTTTCTCGACTTTCGCAACATTTTCTTGGGTGACTGATGTCGATGGACGGCCGCAACGATGTTCGTCTTCCATGCTCGTTCTATACTCGAAATTGAGAAGCCCACCTTGCGACAGTGGAATACGGCGGAGCAGACTCTCCTTATGTTGCATCCAAATTGCAATGAATCTCTTGCGTCGTTAACTTTTTTAAACAGAAGTATTTAATAACGGCTCGCACTTCGTTTTTCTCCATTTTCGAGAACACGTTCCGACACGAAGCAAACAAATGACTACATTCAGAAAAAAACAAAAGAGAATCGAAGATTTTTTTCTTTATTAATATTACAAATATGTATCTGAGCTATGCCTGCCAGTATTTATTTTTTTTCTTACCAAGGAGTATGTCGTTCTCACTACTTTTTGATCCCTCCTCGTACATACGGCTAATGAAACTTTTCTTATTGCTAACGCCTTCTATCACTACAAAACACTAAATATGTTTAGCCCATAACGAAATTAAAATATCTTTGTTTCTGTCAATCGTAAGTCGATAAGAAAAGGCAATAGTTTGATACGAATCGCCAGTCGTTAGGTATATGAAATAATAAAAAAATGTAATAAAGGGGTTCTTAGGGGTTGCAATATGTCTGCAGCAGTATGGCCCATGATTCACACTTGTAAACGGGCTACACAATCGGGCAACAATGGCTGACGAAGCCACACTCATCGCAGCCGCTTACATGGTTTTAAACGAAAAAATAAAAACCGACCAATTGCGTGTCGGGCCATGCACAATGAAGGGTTCTGCAGTTAAGATGGATTTATTCCAAACTTAACATTGTAGTTGAAAAACGTCACGGTCAATTCTCCAACTGCAAATCTAAGTTTGTAATCGCAAAAAAATGTTTTTTTATGTGATAAAACAACGAATTATTGATTTTCTGACTTTTTCCTTTACTTGTACTGTGAGACCTTGCTTTTTGCCAAATTTCATGATTCTAGGTCATTGGGAAATACCCTATAGGTTTTAATTTATTTGCGAGTATCAAAATATGTCGCGTAAATGGCCGTATTTTTTTTTATTGCGTTGACTTAGAAGCTTGATTATTTTAGAGCTCCAAGGGACCGTAAACCTACGTATTTGATATTAATTTCAACTTGATACCTCCACGCGTTCCTGAGAAAAAGGGTCTTGACAGACTGACAGACAGACAGACGGACACTGAATGATCCTGTAAGGGTTCCATTTTTTTCCTTTTGAGGTACGGAACCTTAAAAAAGGAGCGAATGTGGATTCGACCTTACTTCAATAGGCGTGACAGTTTAGATGCCTTAAGCCAAGAATTAATACTTGAGAAATATTTATTTAAAAACTAAACAAGAATGTCTAAGAGTGATTTCAAATTCCTTGTAAATAAAATTTGATTGGATTATATAGATTATGTCTAAAGAGTTTTTATAGGTTGAAAACAAACAAGAAAGAAGGCACAGAATATATTTCAACTAATTACGATGTCGCATGGCAAACTAAACGTTGCGTCAGAAAGGGATGCACTTATACTGGAAAACGAAACAACCATTCATCTGACCCGGCAATATTTCAGTATTTTCGAATGTGAAGCGATCGTTCAGCAATGGCGCTACACATGAAAATGCATTGGCCATACCAAACATGTGTAGCTATATGGCCAGGGCAATACTGCAATAATGCATAGTCTGGCTGGCATTGCTGGTAATGCTGCCGGCCATTGTGTTGCAGCTACATATTGCAGAAAAATATTGCCCGTTTAGAAGCACCTTTACTTTAATAGTGGAGACCTTATATCAGTGGATATTATGGTTGGTAAAATGATGATGGTCTTTATTTTTATAACTTGCAGGTGAATTAAGAAGTGGAAAAGTATGAGGGTG
Source organism: Fissipunctia ypsillon (assembly GCA_947568875.1). NCBI lineage: Eukaryota > Metazoa > Arthropoda > Insecta > Lepidoptera > Noctuidae > Fissipunctia > Fissipunctia ypsillon. The sequence goes on along the minus strand of OX387660.1, from coordinate 13,433,667 downwards.
AATACATCAAATATAAGAAAACAAATCAAAGGAAATACGGGAAGCGAAAGAAAAACAGTAAACTTCATGTGGTCTGCTCAACTTTCAGTTTTGGATAGTAGTATTAGTCCTAGAGAAACCGAATCCAACGTTTTTATAGGCAGCCCAACCCAAACTTCTGCAAGTTCTGATACTCCGCCTTCTTTGTCTTCTACGCCAGCGACGTCGTCGCCTAGAAACCATTCTATAAACCAAGAGTATTCTATACCAGGGACATCTTCAAATCCAGTATCGTATTTTCTTCCATTGCCTACACAATCTAACGAACCATTGGAACCCACCCCAACGCCCCGAGGTAAACAAAGGATTGCAGATCCAGATGAGCCCGATGTCGACGACACGATAAAAAAATACTCGAAAAGTAAAAAAGAAAAACCTAATCATAACTTCTTTATATAGCCTACTTTTATTTTTGAGTTACGCACGGTCATTTAAAAAAACTATCACAACGAAAACGAGCTATGCTCATTAGTAAGGGTGACTGAAGCAAAATACTTGGGTCACATGCTGTCGGATCGCCTACAGGATGATGCAGACTTAGAGAGGGAAAGGAGGGCGTTGGCAGTCCGCTGCAGTATGTTGGCCCGCAGATTCGCACGATGTACTACAGATGTAAAACTGTTACTTTGCAGAGCCTTCTGTCAGTCATTCTACACGTGCAGTCTGTGGATCAACTATACGCGGTGGGCTTTCAATGCCCTGCGTGTTCAGTACAATGACGCTCTGAGGGGCAGTGTTGAGGAAACCCAGGTACTGCAGTGCCTCAGAAATGTTTGCGGCAGCTTCCGTCGATGATTTCTTCTCCATCATCAGGAAAAGAACCGCATCGATGATGAGCAGGGTCCGTGGTAGCACCAACACTGTCCTCAGAACGTTAGCGTGCAAAATAAACGGTCCATTTACTGTTTACTGGGCGAGTGTTCACTTGCTCAGAAATAGGAAATAATACTATAATTTAATGTACTCGTACTATTATTGATTTTGATTCTGTACTAACAAATTACTAATACCCTGTTATTTGTATTTTTATGTGTTCTACTAACAACTTTACTAACGTTTCATTTGTTAAAAATGTATGGACGTATGTCTGAAATAAAGATATATTATTAAAGTAGATCTGGCTAAATTGTTTTCCGAGGCAGAGCTAAGCGAACTCACGAAATGCTATCTATCAACAAAATATGTAAACCATTCACCAGCTTATTCTATTGTATCCTCAGTCCCAGAAAATATGAATTCTGATACCAACACTACAACTGTTTATTCATATTCGATTAATACCACATAATTAGTAATATACCACATAACTTGTCAAATACGTTGCTGACTGAATTGCCTTGACATGTATAACTCACAAACTAAAATCAAACAGTCAATATTTCATTCTCATGTGCCTCAAGGTGCTCATACACGGACAATTTTTGAGCAATTTGCAGCAATTTCAATAAAAATGCGGCAATTGTTTAGGAAATTTTGTTTCTAATTGCTCCATATATTCCATATTACTCAAAGCCGCTGACACGAATTGCCGAATATCCAGTGGGTATGGAAATTTAAGTCAATTTTTTTCCTATCTCGCTTGCACTTATTTATTCTGCGGTTTAACCACGCCTCGCTTCCGCGGGGAGAGCGGTCAGGCGGGCGGATGAGCAGCGGCCCCAGCGAGCGGGGCGTGTACACTGCCTCTTCTGTTGTGAATTGTGACTGCAATTTTCGTAATTAATGGGCCAACTTTATCAAACTCAAAGCATTTATTTCAAATACAGGCATTTTTGAATTGTCAAAGAATCGGTCAGTTAGTCAGAAAGTTGAAGCTAGTTGTCCATTCCAAAGCGTAGATCTCTATGAAGAAGAACGGGCAAGAAACTCCACTGACACTCTTTTAAATCAAAGTATTGTTACAAAATATTGGTTATAACATTCATGTTGAAATTAAGTATGTGAGAACAATGTAGAAAGACGTGCACGTTAAAAGCGTCCGCAACAAAAAGATAAGGGTCAAAAACGATTCAAAAATTAAAATATGCCGTGGCAGCTAAGAGATGACCAGTCCCTACTGACGGCGCCCGTTCACGAACATGACGCATGAATCAGCACCATTCAGCTCAACCATTTTGAAGGGAACTTAATGATCCAACACACACGCCACCACCAGCGAGGCATTTGAGTGAGCATGACATACTCTCAGTCGCCAGGGCAAATTCAAGTCACTAAAAGACGTACCCAGTTAATGGTAGCTTTATAGTAGGTAGGTATATAGTGCTCACATATGTGCTATGTAATTATACAATACTAAGAGATTGAATCTATATAATGCAAAGATAGTTTTTACAATCTTCAGCAGCTCCAACAATATTTTAGAATGCTAATCAATTAGTTTCTGCGCCCTAGTAGAGCAGGACCAGCATTGAGTCAAACATTTTTGTCAGCGGCGATGTAATCCCCCAACTTATAGTATGCTTGGCTGCATAGTGTGCTTTTAATAGAAGATTCAAATTTCGTTTCATCCAGTTGGAGAATATGGGGAGATATTTTATTGTAACACTTTAAACAGTACCCCATGAAGGATGAGTCTACTTTAGCCAGTCTGAAACCTGGTTAAACATTTCTAGTCCTATAATTGTGTCGTTCACCTCTTTTACCGAATAGATTTAGATTTTTCCTTACGTAAGTACTTATGTACATATGTACGTACGTATGTACATGATGTTTTCATAGATACATTGACAAGGTACCGTCATGATGTTAATATCTTTAAACAGTTCCCTTAGAGAATCGCGCCTGCGGAGGCCATATATTGCTCTGATGGTTCTTTTCTGCAGAATAAAAATAGACTCGATATCTGCAGCCCATCCCCATAATAAAATACCGTAAGACATGATAATATGAAAGTAACCGAAATAGACTAGCCTAGCGGTATCTACATTAGTAAATTGACGGATTTTTCTCACGGCATATGCTGCTGAACTTAGCCGTCCTGCAAGAGATATTAAATGAGGACCCAATTGCAGCCTTGAGTCGAATGTGATCCCCAGGACAACAGTTTTATCGACGAATTCTAGTTTCTCCTTATGCAATACTATGTCACAATCACTACTTTTAACATTCGGTAAAGCAAATCGTATGCATTTAGTTTTTTTCCCATTTAATACTAAATTATTAGCAGTGAACCAATTTTGGTAGGGCGTTATTTACCGTCGTCAAGATTTGATGCCCGTCTATTTATCTTAAAAATTAGGGAGGTATCGTCAACAAATAACACCATTTGTGGTTGCTTTTTTAATACATAGGGTAGATCATTAATATATACTAAGAAGAGGAAAGGACCCAATATCGAGCCTTGTGGAACACCCATTTTAACTTTCAAACCGAGTGAGCTGACTCCATTTATTTGAACTTGCTGTTGTCTATCATTTAAATAAGATTTTACTAAACTAAGCGCAAGTTTACCTAGTCCGTAATGCTCAAGTTTCAAGAGTAAGGTTTCATGATTTACCCAGTCAAATGCCTTGGCACAGAAGAGGTCACAAAAGATTCCTATGGTATCTTGAGCCTCCTCCCACGCTGTAAGTATTTGTTTTAATAAGGTGACACCGGCGTCAGTCGTACAACGTCCTTTGGTGAAACCATACTGCTGATCGTGCAAGATTTGGTTGGTGTTAAAATGATTAAGCATTTAGATTGAGCATTACCTTTTCGAACACCTTACTGAATACTGGCAACACGGATACTGGTCTGGTTATTCAAAAGGAATTCAAAATCACTTCAGGACATTCGAGTAAAGTTATTGAATAAAATATCATCTAATTCACAACACATTGAAGATTTCTTCTGTCTTGCTCGCACCCAAATATGTCTATTCCTTTTTTTTAACTCGTGATAATAAAAGTGGTATAAGCCGCCGCTGCAAGAAAATCGTCGTCCGTAGTGAGCATTAGTTCTTCAACTAAATTGCTCGTGCATGAAAGTTCTGCTTAGTTTCATGTTGTTGCTCCATATCGTTCAATATCGTCGTTGCAAAACATTTTGCCAAATTGATGCTTGTTGCCGTAAATTGCTTAATATTTTGTCACGTCACAATCGATCAATATTACTCATAATTGAGCAATTTTCATTGCCCGTGTAAGCTCACCTTAAGAGCACCTTTACTTCTGCTACACAATCATAATGTTGTTTTTTTTTTTATAAATAAATGAACAAATAAAAGTTTAAATAAAATAAAAGTGAAATAAAAGCTTATTTACCTTAAACAAAAACAAACTGCGAGTTTTTTCTTGGTAGATACAGCTAACCTCCAATTTGCAGAGTTAGAATATTTTTGGGCTCAGTTTATCTCAAAAGTTAAATATATTTGCAAAAACGATCCCCGTACTTTTCAATTCTCTACACAGGCGATGATATTCTCCATATTCTTGTCTTTTTTTTATTAACTAGCTGTGCCCTGCGACTTCATTCGCGTGGAAGTCGTAAGATACACAATAAGTATATTAAAATAACAGTCACATTTTAATAAAACTCCCTCGTCCCCCTACCCACCGCGTTATATCGCTATTACTTCGTTTTCGCTTAGCGTTATTTTTTATTTCTTTTCTTTTTGCTCGGCTCCTAAGGGTCGTAGCGTGAATTTAAAGCCTATAACCATCCCACACTTGAGAAATATCACAAAAAGTTGACAAAAATCTATTTTGCAGTATTTTTTATCTGATTACCGATTTACTTTATTTCTAAGTTATATTGAAAAACTAAAAGTATTAGGGTTATTAATTGAAATAAAATGAAAATCAATAAAAAATCAAATAATTTATTCATCGTCATGGATTAAAGATATTTTAGTAGGACTTAAAGTTACAAGTTTTTTGGTGGTAATTTCCTTATTTCCTTTAATCCAGTAATGTATGGGTCTGAAGACACCATTAATCTCAGAAAAGTATCTTCCATGGCGACTTTTCTCGAGAATTTTTTAGAATAGTTTTATCTGTATTTTCTGACGTCTTTATTTCTGCTTTCTAGTTTTTTGTAGTATTTCTTTTGCGGGTAAATAAAAACAAAAGCTGAGCAGTCCGTAGGCAAAATAAATGAAATTTCACAAAATTAATTTTGTATCCACTTGATATAATTTTCAGAATAGTGTGGAATCTATTAATGAGACTTGAAAGAAACTCCTGTATCTGTGCAGTTTCGTCTGCATTCTGAAAAAAATCTTCCATGGCGAATTTTCTCGAGAATTTTTTAGAATTGTTTTATCTGTATTTTCTGACGTCTTTATTTCTGCTTTCTAGAGCATCTTCACTCAAAAGACCTATAGCAATGCCAATATTGTCTACAATGAGGGGCCCATGCACTAAAATTTTATGTATCGTAGTTGGCATTTTGAACCATGGGTAAATAAAAACAAAAGCTGAGCAGTCCGTAGGCAAAATTAATGAAATTTCACAAAATTAATTTTGTATCCACTTTATATAATTTTCAGAATAGTGTGGAATCTATTAATGAGACTTGAAAGAAACTCCTGTATCTGTGCAGTTTCGTCTGCATTCTGAAAAAGCATACGAGCAGTGTTTCCATCTGTTGATATCCCTCCTCCTTGGCGCGGCTTGTCTACATGCAGACCTAACTTTTCTCAAAATTCTTTTTGTATTCTTTTTTTTCACTGGCCATAATTTCTTTATCACTGCTTCTTGCTTGCCATTTTCCGAGTTTCAATTTGTAACCCAAATGCAAGATGCACTCAGCAAATCGTATCCAGGCATATAGTGACGAAAGCCAATATTCAAAATTTTCTTCAGTCACTCGTCTATTGATGCACTTTTTGATCAGCTTGAAATCTTTGGAGGTAAGCCCGCACAGATAATACCGCATGGCTGAGCTTGTATCAGAAAGCGCATTAATCATTTTACGATCTACCATGGTTAATTTTAGATCGTGTTTGACACACCATTCAGCATTCCTAGTAGGTACCATGTCTGATATTGTTTTTTTACATTAACAGTTTCCAATTTGTATACTTCTATTGTCTCATGAGCCATCTGAAGTCTCAAAGGTCGGCAGTATCTTGGCGATGACGGGTGAGGATTTTGCCAGACAATATTTTCCCCTTGATTCAAACTCACAAGGCGGAATATTGATGTTATAAGCATATCTGTGGATTCGACATTTTGGAATTTTTGTTTATATTGAGAATGACTGCCAGAACCATCACACCTCCACGAGATAAACACAGATTTTGATGTTCGCTTTCATTGAGACTTTGAATGACTTCACTTAATGACAGTGTTCTCAGTCTTATCAGACTTCACTTAATGACAGCCTTTGAGCCGTATGATCCATAAGATTTTGAAGAGATACTTCTGCTCGTGTTTCTGAAATGCTAACACCAAAAGGGTAACACTTTTTCTTAGCTTTGGTAATTGCCTCATAATTTGGGTATAAATAACAATTCACTTCCATAGCACTTTTTCTAATTATGTTATACTGGTGCTTCATAAGCTGCCCTTCAATAACAATAGATAAAGCTTTATCAGGACAGAGAGTGGCATGGTTTTTATCCATTCTTGGAATAACGTCTTGAGAAACATCTTTTACTAATTTCGATTTTTCTGTTTCTCCACACTCTATATTTCATTTGCGTGGCGTAAGCCAATTCTGCAGATGACATTTGCCGTCGCATATTTTCAGTTCTAAACCGTTTAGCCCATTCACTTAATTCTTCAAAATCCTTAGAAGGTCGACCAGCCGATACTTTTCTGAGATTGCGAGACGTTAGCAAACATACTGGTCAAACCATTATTTATGCGCATTGACACATCTTTCAAAATGTCTTTGATATTTTTCAAGTTTTGATTTATATTGGACTACTAGCTTCCGCCCGCGACTTCGTCCGCGTGAAATTTCTTGTTTCCCCGACCCACCCCGTCGCATTGCATCGCCTGCCTGCGCTGTTACTTCGTTTTTGCTTAGCGCTCGTTCTTACTTTTTTTCTTTTTGCTCTGCTTCTAAGAGTCCTAGCGTAATGTTACTTAACCTAGCCTTCCTCAAGAATTGGGCTATAAAATGCAAAAAGAATTTTTCAAATCCGACCGGCAGTCACAGAGATTAGCGCGTTCAAACAATTAATAAAAAATTGTTGGTAACTAATAGGTTAAGCGCATTTTTCTTACTGCTTTTTTTATACCTGTCGTAATTTCTAAACGAAAGGTCCGTTTCGAATAATTTTAAAAGGAATTTAGATGGAATCAACCTTGATTATGAAACTATTTATTTGGATAAGGATTAATACCATGTTTATGAAAACACCTTCGTAAATAATGCATTATTTTATAACACATTTGATTACCATTAAAAAAGTTATAGTGAACCAACCTTAAAAGATAGAAATATGCTATCGCCGACTTTTTTTAGAACTTTTTAAGAGGAACAATTCCGTCATACATGATTTTTGGGTAACTTTAACCGTTTACGCAGCGCACGCAACGGAAGCTCTCAAAAGGAATAAATTTTCCCCGTTTTTGCAACATTTTTCATTGATGCTCCGCTCCTGTTGGTTGTAGCGAGATGTGATATAGCCTATAGCCTTCCTCGATAAATGAGCTATCCAACACTAAAATAATTTTTCAATTTGAACCAGGAGTTCCCGAGATTAGCGCGTTCAACCAAACAAACAAACTCTTCAGCTTTATAATATTAAGTACTATGCGTGCCAAATAAGAATAGGACTGTCAAGACGCCATTTTGTTCAGCAATACGCGCAAACTTCATAACCAACGCTTACGGTGTGCAAAAAAATCAACAATTAAATTATACTCAGTTTAATTATTTAATGTACGCTTTTTTGGTATTTCTAATCAATTTCACGCCAAATTAATTATAAATGAGTAGGATTTGAAAAAAAGCATGTTAATAAAAATATTTTTTTTTTATTATTTCAGTTTTCATCAATCAGATATTTCCTCTATACCGCTTAAGACAGCGTCATCGTCGTCGTAATCTGAATCATTGTCATTGCTGTCGCTGTCACTGCTATCTCCGCCTGTAAAAAGAGAAAGCATTATTAATTTAAACTCTAACTGTAACATTCACTTTTTTATTTTTGCAGAAGTTTATAAATTATAGTTACATGTATTTATAATGAAACTAAAGTCATCATCTTCTAGACGCTCAATTTCAGCATAATTTGCTTCAATTCTTTTGTCGTGATTAACCTCCCGTCTCCAGTCATCAACTGTGATTGATGCTACAGCCTCTCTTGTCAGAGCCTCAATCTCACTGGCTAACTGGCTCACATTTTTGTCCGCTACTCGCCTTTTTATTAAATGCTATATGTATTCTATTGGATTGAGATCGCAATTGTATGGGGGGGCAACTTCATGGCCGTGGCTGGCAAACAAGTTATCAACAACATAATTCTTGGACGATTTATGTTTTTTTTTAAATGAGTTGGTATAACTCTGCTTTCCTTGCGTTCATAGTCGGTGGCTTATCATCTAAGCTGTGGTAACGGAGCGTTGTCAATAACGACTAGGCAGTTTTTAGGCATAACTAGTAATGAGCAGCTCATAAAAATATTACAATGACTCTACCACCTGTGGTGCTATTCTGTAAAGATCCCACCGTGAAAATTTAGGTGAAGTGAGCGTGATGTGAACTGTCATCCCACCTTACTCTACTAGGGAATGAGCTCACTTCACCTAAGTGCTTACGGTGTGATGTTTACAGAATAGATCGGCTGGTCCTTGCGTGGCACTCATTGATGTTTTGAAACAATATACCTTTATAGGATGATAACTTAAAAATATACAAAAAGAATTACTGTTAGAAATTCTGTATTAACAATAGAATACGCATGTGTTCACAATACCTCTTTATCATATGTACTTTTCAAATATTTTGATGGTGACAAAGATTTTTACAAGTGGTCTCAAACTTTTGGCCGGCAGTGTACTTACGAAGGATTTCACGTTTTGTTTGAACACAAATCAGAAATACACATACATATAAGTAGCAATGGTTAACAGTCATCTTCTTATCATTTACTTGTATAAAAATCTAAAACAAAACAATAAAAGTTCTATAGGTACAGGAGCTAGACCACCACCTCTAAAAGCAGTATTATTATAATCTTACTTGAGTGTGTGAAAGAGATGGAGCTAGACGTCCTGTATAGCTCCATCTCTTTCTCACACTGAAGTAACATTATAATAATACTGCTTTAAGAGGTGGTGGTCTAGCTCAGCTCTTAAAGCAGTCACAAGAAAACCGTGTGTACAAAGGGCCTTAGGCTTTAATTATTATTATTATTTATTTTACTTCAGATTCAGTGATCCATATTTTTATTAGTATACTTACGAATTATGTTAGTAACCTAGATTCAAATACTCACCACAATCATACTATTATAACTAAAATTAAAACATTGCTTTAGGTACTCGCATAAATAAAATTATAATCATCTTTAAATTCATTAAAATGTCAATGTGTGTTTTAATCATCAATATTGTTTAAAATCATATAACAATAAAACAAATACAAATAAATAAATAAAATCAATATCATAAGGTTGTCTGTGAAAGATCGCTTTTAGCGATAAGGCCGCCCATTGTGTTACCCTATGTGTAAAATTTCTACATTTATATCTGTAATTTTTTTAGTGTACGGTAAAGAGTATTCTATTCTATTCTATTCTATCATTTCATCAGTTCATCAGTTGCTGTTCTGTGCTTTAAATATTTTATTTTTCATTTTTTTTGTTGTACCTACTCTTATTATTTTAACATTATACTTGCTGTTGATTTGACTTTATATTTATTTGTGGACATATTTTAAATTAATTGACTCTTGGATATACTTTTCACATCAATTTTAATTGGGCTTTTAAATGTATTGTTTCTGCATGTGATAATTTTATTTAATATGTAATATTCAACACAATGTTAATATTGTTAAATGAATAAATGAAATGAAATGCATTTAGTAAAAAGTTGTTATTTTGACCATTACAAACAGGCACTTCAATTTTATTTATTTGTATAGATGTATAGATTTCCCTTTGCCGTGCTCTTCTTTTTAAAATAAGTAGAAATAATATCTCTTCCTCCATGTCCGAATTCCCCATCTCACTGCGTTTTCGTAGCAACAGTTGCCGCTGTCAACTTGTCAAGTCGACCACGAACGACTCGCGCCCGACCTGCTGCCAACTCGCACCCGCGGTCTAAGTGAAGAAGACAAGTGATCAGCACGTCTGTCTAATGGTGTGTTTACATTGGGTCGGCCGCCATATACGGCGACCGCTTTCGGTTGGACCGAATCGGTTAACCGAATTGGGTGGGTTTACATTAGGTCGGTTCACCGAATTCGGCGACCGCTTACGGATTTACCCATCCGAATTTAATACGGGTTGCGAGTGCGACCGACTACGGCCAGCCGAATACCTGTAGTGTTTACACTAGTCGGTGACAGAGTACGGGCTGAGACCGAATACGCCCAACCGAAAACCTGTTTACACTAGTCGTTGACCAAATACGGTTGCAGCCGCTAATGGCATAACCGACCTAATGTAAACGCGTCATAATTTTCACGCGACGAACATGACCCGCCCGCAAACGCTCTGTGTGTTTCACGCTGAAATCGTACTTTAAAATTTAAACCACTCATTTTTAGGACCCTGTTGCAATGAAACTAACAATATTTCTTCAATTCTTTGACTTGTTATACAGATGGACAAGCATTGTTTATATTTATTCCTTTCGACTCTATAGCATTATTAGTTCCTGAAATGCAGTTGTGACAGACGAACGGACAGACTGACGAAGTCGCATATTTGGTTTCATTTTTACCATTTTGATACGGAACACTGAAACGCCTTTATTGTTAAACTCACCCTCGTGTTTTCTAATCTTAAAGTGAAAATGTTTTTTCACCCCGGAAATACCCTCCAGACTCCCGAATTTTATTCGAAACTAGCTGCCCCGACAGACGTCCTGTCCTTTCGATCATTCTGCAAAATTCGGGTGTTTTCTCGTGGACCTACTTTTTTGTCCTGTCAGTAGGTCCACGAACCCTCGTGGACCTACTTTTTTTAGACATTTTGGTTTCAACACTTCAGTAGGACCAACAGAAATAACATATCCTCGTGGACTTACTCATAAGACAAAAAGTAGGTCCAAAAGAAAACACTCCAAAATTCCCATAGATAATGGCACTTTCAGTTTTGCCAAATTTTGCCATTTTCCCGACAACTTTTACATTTTTTCTTTCCGTAAAAACCTGATTCGGACTATTACGAACATTTTAAAACAAAAATTTGCCAAATCTGTCCAGCCGTTCTGAAGTGATGCGCTTACCACGAACAGCATTTCATTTTTATTATAATTACTAGATGTGCCCCGCAACTTCATTAGCGTGGAAGTCGTAAGATACAGAATATATTAAAATAACAGCAAAATTTTAATAAAACATCCTCGTCACCCGACCCGCCGCGTTGCATCGCTCGCCCGCGCTATTACTTCGTTTTCGCTTAGCGTTCTTTCTGACTTTTAATTTACAATGAAAGTTTTTATGAGAACTGGTTTAGTAACAGGCCAGCAGCCTTAACTACTTATGGAATTGAAACAATTATAATTTTATGTGTAGCACCATTTATTTTCGTACAAAAGCAAATTACTATTATAAAATCTTACACAATTTATTGAAAATTAAAAAAAATACTTAAAAAATAATACTACTCAGGGTGTAAGAGACGGCTATCCTTTAAGAGCCTACCCTCAGCTAAAATTCACGTTTTATCTCGCTCGCACGATACTGCGCGCGGACTGAGTGAGAGCGGGACTTAGGGCGATGCTGGGCGGCAGGGAACGCCGATAGTTTAGGTAATTGCTTTTTACGGTGAAAATAATGGTAATTAAAAAAAAAAACAAGACCTGCTTTATAGTTAGTTCAGTTAGTATGCAGTTTCATGATATAATTTGAAGCATGTTTTGAATACCAGCTGTTTATTGTTCGGTTTGGAGGTAAATTTGGAATTATTTTCTATCGAGAAAATTTTATGAAATCGTGTTTTCGGCAAACATAGTATTAACATTAATCCTCAGCTTTACCTTATATTTATTTCAAAATTAATGCTGCAGTATTTTCGACATAACGGAGGATCATGCTAAGCCATTTGAGGTAATATAGGCCCTTAACCTTCGCCAGTGCACTTGGACCACTATTCTGACTTCAGAACAAGTGGAATTTCTCGTCGGAAAATTTTTAAATTCTTCGCTTTTTTGGGGAGGTCAGGTTATACAAGGTGTGATTTAAATAACGCACAACCTCTTATGGGGTCATTGTACTCATCATTATGAACAACTTTTACTATGGGACCAAACCTGAAATCTCGAAAAAAAAACTGCTTTACCCTACATTTCTACGAGTTGTGCGAACATAAATGTAGGGAACAGCTGATTTTTTTTTCGCGATTTCAAGTTTGGTTCCAAAGTAAAAGTTGTTCATAATGATGAGTACAATGACCCCTTAAGAGATTATTATTATTAAAAGCCTGTGATGTCCCACTGCAGGGCAAAGGCCTCCCTACTCTCTTTCCACCTCTCTGTTTAAAGCTGCTAAGGAGGTCTCTCTGTTTTAAAACAAGTGCAAAAGAAACTGTTAGAGCTCGTCTACTTTGAAATGACGTGTCCCTCCACTTTATTTATACGCACGTACCAGTGGATTTATATATTTTAACGGTATTTCACTCTAGTTAAATAGCTTGTCTAAACTAAAATACCGCGCCCCACTATCATAAAATCTTGTGATAAATGTTCATTTCAAACCGAGCTCTACAAGCAGCTGAAAATGATACAAAAAGAATATTGAGCTATTTTTTACTTAGCGGAGAAGTTTAAAAAACCTCCATATCTAATAATTATAATAATCAGAAGATAGATAATCAGAACGGTGGTCTGAATTCGTTTTAAGGATAGCTGTTCCTCACACCTGTTATAATTAATTTGATCGTACTATGGGGGAAACTTTCATCGACCCAGTTTGAAAACAAAATCCCGTGCACACACTGACCACGTCTGTTTTACGCCCCTTTTTGCGTCGACCAATAAAACAAAAATACATTCCCTTAGGCTTCGGTAACAATGATCACAGAGGTCTGACGACCTTTTTTCGACCAATAGGAATAAAACAAAATAAAAAAACAAGAAAGTGAAAGTTTTTAATGTTTTTATACTTTACATTTTGTTTTAACTAAATTCTCGGGTACAGTTGCCAGACCTTTCGGGAACAACTAAGTAACGTATTTACGTAGCATTTATAAACCATGTCTTCGTACCGTCTTACCACACTACAGAGGCATGAAATCTTGTTTCTGCGGGAGGAAGGACTAAACATTTTTAAAATTTTTATTTCTGCTTGAGTACTTATAGTTTTCGATGTCTTTTTTTTGTTGGTATATTGGCCTGTGCTAGTTGACATATGGCACATAATTTTATTTAATGTTTTTGTGTTGCGTAATGTAAATTATTTTGCATTACTATTGTCTAAAATCAAGTTTTTCTAACTAAGCAGACAGCTGTGCTGCTGGGGAGTTTGTTGCGCCACTTTTTCTTCCCACCTAAAGCACTAGGAAGTGGTGAAGGGCGGGCGTTTTGGGGACTGTTTTATGTAATTTTGACGTTAGTGCTGATTCTCAGCCTAGTTTCTATAAATGACTTTTGATTTGATTTGATTTAAACTGGCGTTTTCTTCTACCCAAATTATTAAGTAATATTGCGTATTTCGATTTAGTGTTGATAAATGATAATAGAACTACCCAACTACAGTTAGACTCATGACAATAGAGAGCGGTTTGAATATTTACTACGAATGGGTAATAAAATGATCGCTATGGCTAGGTAAGTGTTTCATACGAATATGAACATAATATCAATAGAAATAAAGTTCAACTAGGCTCGAAATGTAGTTTAAGCACATGTGCAGCATTTTTTCGAACTTCGTAAGGCAAGTGCCTTTTTGTCTATCATAAAAGTTTTTGTTAAATTCCCGTTGTGTTGAAACGCACTTGAGGTCCGAGAAGCATCGACCAGCTGTAGATGGTCGACTCGAATCCCAACAAAGGTTCTCTTTTGTCATCATTTTATGAACAAAAGGATTTAAGGCTCTTGCAAACAGGCGCAAAACGCAACGCAACACAAAGGCATGCACCGCTCGTCTCGCGACACGCGGTGCCTTTGTGTCGCGCCTGTTTGCAGGAGCCTTCATTCGTTCTATAATTTTGTATACGTAAGTATTGTTTATTTATAATAATATATTGGGCGCAGATTAAATATCAAGAGTATTGCGATTGTCGGCGTCTCTTTGTTGCGGCGTAGACTCGAAGAATGCCTGATACAAGCAGGAATTTTAAAGTGTTAATCTCTTAAGGGGTCATTTTACTCATCATCATGAACAATTTTTACTATGGGACCAAACCTGAAATCGCGAAAAAAAATCAGCTTTTCTCTACATTTATGTTCGCATAACTCGTCAAAATGTAGGAAACACCAGATTTTTTTTCGCGATTTCGGGTTTGGTCCCATAGCAAAAGTTATTCTTAATGATAAATACAATGACCCCTTAAGAGATTAACACTGTTTAAAATTGAACCTTGTATAATCATTACATAATATTAAAATTCTAGTGTTAGGGCGAGATTCACAAAACCGCACTTATACTTTGCTAAGTAAACCGAGCGTTTCATACGAATAGGAACATTCAGATACGAATAATGTTCACATTCGTATTCGAATTGCTTGCATAGCACAGCTGCTCAGCTTGTCAATGCACCCGCGCGTGGCATCGGCTCGGCGCAGTTTTGTTTATGAATCTTGCCCTTATTATTGAGCAAATAACAACAAACTTCTCAACAAACTCTACTGGTCTGTAGTCTGTATTGTGTCTAATAGTCTGTTTTTTATTTGTATACCTACAATAATTTAGGCTGCCGCTGCTTATTAAGTAGGTATTTAGTTCGTAGTTTACAAGTGCCAGCCTTCGAAAAGACATGTTTTCACGCTCTGGAGCAATCTCTTTAATTTCTCGAGATCTCGTTCGATTTTCGAGATTAATCTCGGTAAATATGGCCGAGATCAGCACGAGATTGCATTCCCTAATTATAATTATTAATCATTTTTCCAACCACTTTCCCCTTGTTTATAGCTGAATTAACATAATAATTGTTGTGTGCTTTTCTTTTTTTCATAATACCTTTTTTAGTTTTTTTGTAAATTCCTTAATGTGTGTTTTTGTTTAGGACTTGCAAGTTCATCTTTACTTTGAAAGTATGTAGTTGACGTTTCCTTTTCAAGCACAATTTTGTGCCTCTACTTAGCCATCTAGGGTTGCTCATCTACGGCAGCGCGGCCATCACTGCCAAACAAATATCGACCTTGCTGAAGTTGAAACAAAGTTGAGAATAAATAAACTTCCGTTAGCTCGAGAGGGTAGGTATCTAAGCGGAAAAGGTGCACATCTCAGGTTATTCATTTTCGACTTTATTTTAAGACCTGCAATGTTGATTTTTGTTTGGCACTGACAACTGCAACCTCGCCATAATGTGCGTCGGATCTTAGGCCTCTTAGAAATTGGTATTTTAACTTTTATGGTAGGAAAGCACAAATCGTAATACAGTTTAACAGAAGAACAGATCGTCAAAGGATACCTATTGCTATTTATTATGCTATTTCAGGGTCATTATTTGTGTAGCATTCCGAGCATTCCATAACGGGGTATCTCAACAGATGAGCTTTATTACCTGACAGTGAAAGTGTAAACTGTAGATTTTGTAAAATACGTCATTCTTTGTTTTTTTTTTGCGGCCTTTTTTGGCCTACGCTAAGGTCCCTATTGATATTTATTTCCAATGAAAAAACCGCACGACCTCAGCTAGTTTATTACGGTCTTCTTTTTCATTTACAAAAACTAGGGGTTCAGCAAACATCTGAAGCTGCGATGCTATTGGTTGATGACCGTAGGTAAGCGTTACAATAGCGGCCGAGCGCTGCAAGCAGATATAGTCCTTATGGTGGTCCGATGTATCTTTCCGCGACTGTACGTTTCACGAAGTTAGCATTTCTGTGTCAGGCTGTTGTAAACATGAGGCAGAAACGTTAACGTCGTCATCGTCAGATTCTACTCGCTTTGAAGTACTCTAAGGACATTCATTGTGTTAAAATAAATAATCATAATTTTCTTTAGATTTTAAATTTTTAACTTATTTCTCCATTTAAAATCCACTTAATGTTGAAAACGACCTTTCAACATCTACGGAAGTGGCGCGAACTTGTAAAGATTAAGCGTCACTTACTTCCATAGAGTTTAGGGATATTTCCCCGACTGCGTCAAAATCGGGATTTCTATCCATGAGTTATTCTAATTTATCTATTAATTCATTATTTGATATCCACTCAATTAGCGTTCTTACCTCGTCAAATATTTAGGGACAAATCATGTTTTTCCAACTTTTTTATTGCAATCTGAATAATTTAAAAATGCTCATCTATAAATTTTAGATCGCGTAACAAGTTTGTTTTAGTCAATACATTTTTGATGGAAATGGCTTCATTGCTATTTAACAAAGACACAACGTTAGAGATTTCATCTGGTAATAACGGGATTTGGAGGCAACGGTAAATCTGGATACATGTCCCTTAAAATTTTTACTCTATTGGGAGATTTCAGAAAAACTTTTTTTACATTTGATATAAGCGTATTGACGTCCTCGTAATCTAAACGTATTTTTTCTGTTAACCTATGCAATGCGTGAGCTAAACAAGTAAAATGCTTCATGTTAGGGAAAGTTTTCTGCAATATTTTGCCAGCAAGTATCATGTACGCTACACTATCGGTGCACATCATAAGCAAGTTTTGAACTTAAAATTCAAAAAGTCGCCGCACAAATTCTTCAAGCATTCAATGACAAATTGAGATATTGATTGTACATTCACAGCATCTAGAGTCTTACAGGCCAATATTCAATATTATATTATTAGTCTGCTTAGGTTCATCCTCAATTAATCGTTTTACTAAAAAATGCACCACATTTCGTCCCTGAAAATCTGTAGTTTCATCAAATGAAATCCATAATTTACAATTATTCACATCGTCATGAATACTTTTAATTTTAGCCTGGAAATCACGGTTTTTAAATATGTTTTTCTCAATAAAGATTCACTAGGAATGGTACGATTTTGTTTCCAGTTACAAATGTATTTTTGAAAAAAGTTTCAAAATGTGGGATTTTCTACCTGTGACCAAGGTATGTTGCAGATTATCAGAAAATCTACCAAATCAAAATAAAAATCATCTGAGGGCGTTTGAAGATTTGATGTTTCTGCGACTTTATGTGTCGATCAATATTTGTCTTCTTTGCCTTCATAGTCGTTTCACACTTCGTCGTGCTGCGTCGTAAATCATCTCAGGAATGTTCCTTATCCATGGCTGTGCAATGTCTTCGACTGGAATCGGTCTGCCATTTTAATTTTACAAAAAGGATCGAAGATGGTTTGTTGACAGCCAACCAAGATGCAGTAATCGCAGACTGAAATAAAAAAAGGAATTCACAATGTAAAATCAATTTAGTTTTCATTTAGTTATGCATTATTCTAGATCATTATTTAGCGCAAATGGTAAATCATGAAACTACAGGGTTAACTGAAAAACACCTGAATGGTAATGTTATATCTTTTGTTCTACAATTTTGGCGACACTGCAATTGCACCGTAGAAAATAAGTTCAACATTTCTTACCTTGTAAAAAAAAAAACAAATAATTCAAGCCAGGTCGCAGAGAGTGACGGAGTCCGTGATTCGTAGCGTAACGTTGTTTATCCAAGCAAAACAGATATTCAGATCACTATGTAAATCAAAAACCGTTGGAAAGCCACGTCGTTAGAAAAAGGAGCAAAACACAACTATTGCTCAATATTGCTCATAATTTTCGCAAAGCATGTAAGGTCGAAGTCTTGGAACTAGCTCTGTCGGACCACACAGCACAGTTTATGACATTCCCAGTACAAAAAAAGTGTAACATTAAATACTGGTGGGTAAAAAGACGTGACTACTGCAATGAAAATATGACAAAATTTAAAAATTGCTTAAATAATTTATCTTTTTCTGACATTTACAAAACCAATAATCCTAATGCAGCGTACAAATCTTTCCTTGACATATTTTCATTATCTTATAACTTATGCTTTCCCGAAAAGAATGTCAGAATAAATACTATGAGAAAACCGAAATGGGTGTCACGTGGCATTAAACTATGTAGTAAAAAGAAAAGACAGCTTTTATGGCAATACAGACTTAAACCAAACCAGATCAATAAAAGAAAACTTACTAATTACTCTAAACTGTTTAAAAGAATTGTTAAACTCACTCAGAAAGCACAAAACAACTACACAATAAATACTTCAGAAAATAAATCTAAAGCCACTTGGAAAATAATAAATAACTCAAAATTCAACATTCCGAAAAATTGTATTGACAAAATTAGTGTCAACAATGACATTATCACGGACCCAAAGGACATTGCAGATGCATTCAATAATTATTTCGTTGACAAAATTAATCCTATAGCAGAATCTGGAAAAAAAGCAACTTCATTGATACAAACAAGAAAAGATTCTTTTTTCCTGGCTCCATGTCTGCCAAACGAGGTGTTTAAAATTATAAAAACTTTAAAAAACACAAATAGTGTAGGATACGATGGTCTAGCAACAAAAGTTATAAAATCAGTAGCAAGTGAAATATCGATGCATCTAAGCCATATAATTAATCTATGTATAGAGACTGGTACCTTTCCGGATGCACTTAAAATATCTATAGTTAAACCATTATTTAAAAAAGAAAATAAAGAGCTAATGAAATTTTATAGACCCATATCCCTTATAAGTATAATGTCAAAAATATTTGAAAAGTATTTATATAAACAGTTGTATAATTATCTTGAAAAAGAAAATATACTCACGAAAGAACAGAAAGGGTTCAGAAATGGTAAAACAATAAACTTGGCAATATATGATTTTTTACACAATGTCATGACAAAAGTAGATGCGAATATTCCTGTATGTACAATATTTTGTGACATGACACAGGCATTCGACCATGTGCGTCACGACATTCTAATTGAGAAATTAGAAGCATATGGAATTAGAGGAAATGTCTCAAGCCTTGTTCAATCCTATTTAAGCAACAGAATACAATTTACAGAAATTTCGGCAGTAAATAAAAGCAATAAGCATGAAATAATTCATAGATCAAGAGCGTGTAGTTAAATTTGGCGTGCCACAAGGTACTGTCGTAGGCCCACTATTTTTTATATTGTATATTAATGACCTACCCAAAAGTATCGACCACCCAATGACACTTTTTGCCGATGATAGTACCATCACAATTACCTGTAAAAACAGAGACACATACGAAGCTGATATTAAGAATTCTATAGAATCTATGATAAAATTGTTAGAAAATAACAATCTTAAGATAAATCTTGGAAAAACTAATATTATGCACTTTGCCCAAAGATCAACCATTCCAAATGTTAATGTACACTATTGTGGAAATAACATAAACAAAGTTGACACAACCAAATTTCTTGGAGTAACTATAGACACTAAATTAGATTGGAAAGCACATACAGAAGCCTTAAGCAAAAAAGTTAGTAAATCCACATATGCACTGTACAAATTAGCTCCGATATTAAATGTTGATGCGTTGTTAACTGCTTACCATGGATTAGTATCATCTAACTTAAAAATGACATTTTTAAAACCCAGAAGAGGTGCCTTAGAACTATGTTTGGACTTCATGTCACCGAGAGCTGCAAACCATTTTTCATAAAATATAAGATATTAACCCTTCCATCCATGTACATTTTAGAGACCATTATGTTTGTCAAATCGAACCCACACCTATTCCCCCTATTGTCAGACAAAGTAATGCGAAATAGACGTGACAATAGCAAACTTTGCATTCCTAGATCCAAGACAGCTCTGCTGCGTAAAAGCATATTCTGTATGGCGCCAATTCTCTACAATACGCTACCAAAACATTGGAGGGAATATACAACTGAAAAATTAAGAAGTAGGTTAAAAAATCTTTTTTTAGAGAAAGCTTACTACAGCACTGACGAATTTATGAATGATAAATTAACTTAATTGGATTATTCCTAATTATTTTGACATTTAATTGAATAATTTAATTATTTATGATGAGTTAATAACATTATTCTGTAGTAGGTACTGACATTGTTAATTTTTTAATTATAATTTAGATTATTTTAATTTTTTTTTTTTTAATCTAAATTATTTGAATAATGGATACACTTATGATTCTTTAATGTTTATAATTATTTGAATAATGGATACATTAATTATTTGATGTTTAAGTATAATTAATCTAATTTGGTAATTCCTAATTATTTAACATTTCATTGACTAATTTAATTATTTATGAATAGTTAATGACATTATTCTGTATTCAAATTCTAATTTTAATGCATAGGGTAAGGTGGGGTACTGTGTTACAAAAAAAAAAAAAATAGAATATAGTGACAAAAATATCGTTTTAATCAGCTTGTTTTTGGCATGGAAATAAACTTTAACAATCTCTCTTTAATTAAAATAACTCAAACATTAATATTATTAACAACTACTTAATTTAAATTGCACTTATTAAATCAGTCGATTGTAACACTCAGCCCCGTATCTGGGGTAGTCTGTTACAGGGTGAGGGGCACAATGTTACAACATAAAAATAATAGAAAAACTAACAATTATAATGTTTAACTCTAACAAATATAAAATTTCTTTAAAATACTCTTTGGGAACGTATAGACATCTGTCTGACGTTTGGTCTTTCTTTCTGCAACATTTACGAGCGGAAGCACTATTTTAATATCCTCTAATGATACCGTTGCCATATCCGGTTCAATAGGAAAGTAAAAATGTTTGTCAACTTTGCCACTTTTACGTAAGTAGCTAACGTCATATTCATTATCCTCAATATTTGTCAGTAATTTTCCAACATAATGCTTTACGAGTTGTTTTCCAACAAATTGAACGACTACAAAATCGTCCTTTTTCGGTTTCACGAACTGATTTAATGGCAGTTCATCCTTAGATGTTAAACTATCAGAGGAGGATATCGGGATGTTTTCTATATCACTCTCATCATCAGTAAATAGAACTCTTTTCGTAGTTTCCTTTGTCTTCAGTCTCTTGTTAGGATTTTCCTTTTTTTGTGACACTTTCTTTTTCTTTCCCTTTCCCAACTTTTTGCTTTCTCTTTCCAAGGATTCTTTTTCAATTTCATTCTTGATAGGTGTATCAGTTGGAATGCAGCTTTTTCTTCTCTTTCTACCACGGTTTGATTGTAGTCTCGGTTGCGCTTTTGGATAAGCTCGAAATCCTAGAGGAGAAACTAATGGTTCATCTTGAGTAGATGGAAAAGTTGTAAATGAAGAGTTTTCTTTAGCTGTTACGGATAGTGCTTCCACAGGTTGGGTTAGCAAACTTGGGCTCACGGATTCAGAACGTCTATTCACCACTTGTCGATCGGGAGAAGCTGGATCGGTAACATCACCCTGTTTGGATTTATGTGGAGTAACTTGATCTGGTAGAATTATAACATTGATCTTTTGAGAATCATGTTCATGACCAAAAGATTGACTTGAACTGGGGGCATCAGAAGAACCTTGTTGAGTTTCAAAGAGCTGACTTGATCCAAGGGCATAAGAATAAGAAGCTTCATGAGATCCATAAGGCTGACTGGGACCGGGAGCATTAGAGGGGTCTTCAAGTGGCCGATTTATAACTTCACTTGGCATGAAATTATTGTCGGTAAAAATGTGCCTATCAAATGGAAATATTCCAGTTTTTCGGAATCCAGATTTAATATTTGTGGGTGTCATGGCCCGATCAAAAGCTTGTCCTAGCAATTCCGCAACATTGTAAATAGAAATTGGCTTTCCAGGGTGACGCATCAACCAGGAATCCATAGGTGCGTTGTAATATGTTTGCAGAGGCCCAAATACTGACACATCAAGTGGCTGCAATCTGTGACTTGTGTGTGGTGGTATAGTTATTAGGGTAACTCCGTTATTCTTCGCTATGTTTTACACTGCAGGTGCTAGATGGCTATCATGATTGTCAACTATCAGTAAGGATGGGTTTTCGTTTGTAGACGCTGTTACTTTTACGAAGTGTTTCATTACTTCTGGAAACAATTCATTATTCATCCATCCGGTGGGTTGAGCTAGACCTAGGGTTTCTACTGGTGCACCATTAAGCATGAAAGACTTGAATTGGTTTCTGGGAAACACCATTGCTAGAGGTAGTGATGCTCCTGTTGCAGATACTGCACAACACGTTGTAACTAGTGTGCCTCTATCGGCGCTTGTTACTTTATTTAGCTGTCTAGCTCCCTTTGCTGCAATTATTTTTTTGCACTTTTGGACAGTAGTGGTCCCAGTTTCATCTAGACAATATACTCTACTACCATCTGCAAAACTAGGACATCGCCGCATAATATCTTCCAAATTATTAAAGAATATATTCACATTGTGACGATTGAACGATGTTGCCCGTGTCAAGCTGCAAGGTTCTGGTTTTCTTAATGATAAATCGGTATGCTGTTTTCTAAACCCATAGAGCCAGTCAATTCCTGCCATCTTCTTATCTTCCCAGTTTTTTGGTGTATTCAAATTACGAGTATAATAAACAGCCATCTCATAAGCTAGTTTTCTGCACTCAATTGTGTCTAGGCTATAGCACATCCTGGAACAGTTTATTAAATATTCCTGCAACGCGTTTTCTTGATCGGGACTGAATACAACTCTATTAGCATAATTTGGTGTAAGTCGTATGTGTCCGGCTTCTTGCTCCGAACATTTTTTTTTCTTTTGAACATATCTTTGTAATGTCATAAAATTAACATGCTTTTCATTTGCTACTTTTCGAAGACTAACACCACTTTCAACCATCAGAATCGCTTCTGCCATATCTTTTTCACTGTGAAGACCGTAATCCGTCTTCCTCTTACGGTTTCGCACCATTTTTTCTTAATACCTTGAAATAGTAACGAATATTATGTTAATTGGGGCTGACTGTTACAGTGTCACACAGTGCCCCGTAACACAGTGCCCCAGAGAGGGTATCCAATTAAAAAAATTGAATGAGTATTTTAGGTTATGTTTACAACAAACTATTCAACGGTAATTTGTAGCTAAATATGTGTGAAATAAAGGAAAACTACCATCTCTTACCTAAATACAATACGTCCGGAAAGAAATTAAAAACTTTGCACTGATTTTTTCGTCGTTTAATCACAATCAAACCTTTTTTGTTTGTTATTTTTTAAGCACGTTAAAAACTGCGGCGAGGACAATTGTTTAAAGATGGCTGCTTGTGAGCTTGACAAACATGTGTACCAACTTCATAAAAGTAAAAGACAGGGACGGAGATAATGTGCATTGTAACATTGTACCCCGTGTAACACTGTGCCCCACCTGACCCTAATTATTTGCTATCTATGTAATAACCTACTTACCCATTAATATTTGTACGCCGCCAAGGCAAAACATGACTGATTTATTTTTATAGTAACATCTTGCATGCCATGTGTCTGTATACTCATGTTTTGGACAAATAAATGATCTTAATCTTAATCTTAAACAACAACACCCGAACGCATGAATAGACAGACAAGCAACGAATGAACCTAAATATGCGCAGGCACCCTCCTTACTTCAGTCCCCCGCTCATCCCTTCATAGCGTTATCGAAGCCGCATTTTTGCCCGAATTACGTCATTTCTGCCGATCATCTAATTACGTTGGCCAGGTAATATTATTTGCTGTCTCACTCACTTACTTGCGCTTTGCACTTGCAC
Organism: Fissipunctia ypsillon; assembly: GCA_947568875.1. NCBI lineage: Eukaryota > Metazoa > Arthropoda > Insecta > Lepidoptera > Noctuidae > Fissipunctia > Fissipunctia ypsillon. The sequence continues at coordinate 13,409,720 of OX387660.1, read as the reverse complement.
GAATAGATTTTGGATAAGGATACTCTTATGTGTAGACTCTTAGGCGATTAACACACGGCACCGCGCACCGCCGCGGTAGGCGGTGAAGCGGATCTCATGTCGCATTGACCTCTAATAAATCCGTAGATGCCTAACACACGTACACCGCCCGACCGCGCGGTCGAGCGGTGCTCTCACCGCCACCGCCCCTCCGCGCTGCCGTCCGCGCGGTGGAGCGGCGCCTCACACACTGGGCGCCGCATAGCCGCCCGGATCATCGTGGGTGCAGAACGTGTTGCAATTTAAAAATAGATTTCGATGTCGAAAAGTTTGTTAAATCCATCCGCGCGGACAGGCGCGTAAACCGCCTTACCGCGCGGGGCACCGCTACGAAATCCGCTTTACCGTCGCCGCCCTCCGCGGCGGTACGCGGTGCCGTGTGTTAATCGCCTTAATGTTTTTATGTTGCTTGCTTGGAAATATCAATAATTAAAAAATACAACTGTGAACTTTTTTAGCAGTCAATAAAAATATAAATATTTTTTAGTCTTCTGTTCGTATAAAATACAATAAATTAGTCGATTCGATCACTAATCTGTTAGATAGATAAACAATTTCCACTACTTGACCACATTGTGCACATATTATTTTTTATTGATATTCCATTTGTTTTGAATAAAATAAAGATACTAAATCAATATATGTATAGGGGCCCCTTTAATTTTTAACTATTTTATTTTTATTATTAGTTGTTATATATATAGAAATATGTACATAATCTCTTAAAATTTCAACTGTCTACCTATTACGGTCCGTGAGATACAACCCGCTGACAGATGGACGGGCGGACGGACAGCGCAGGCTTGGTAATAGGGTTCCGTTTGGTACCCTGCGGGTACGGAACCCTAAAAAACTGTTTTTTTGAGTGATACGTCACGCGACACATTTATTAAAACTTTATTTCCACAGAAATACGTTCATAAGAGACGGCCTCCTAAGAACATTTTCCTCTATATACAATACATCGCCAATAGTACATTACTACAACGGCCGACAACAGAGGCATTGATGGACGAACGAGTAAATGTTGGGCCGAGGTACACATACATGAGCCCATCAATGCCTATTTGGGGCCAAGGATTGTATAGTAGTTTTTTCAAATAATGCGCAGAGAACTCAACAATGAATTATAAATTCTAGAATCAGTGACGAGCAACAACAATTTTTCACGCGCCAATAGTGTTCATTTGTGTCTTTTTACTTTAACCGTATTGTTCGGAAGCGCCCCCAATTGGACCCGAACACACGAACCTCCGTCGGCTCGTGAATGTATCCAATTGGACCCCAGATTGACGACATACAACACACTAAATTTATTATGAAAATATTTAGTGTGCTTCCCATCATATCTCGTGACATGAATGTGCGTTAATTAAGAGAGTTGGATAAAAAACTCATATCTTAACGCCATTACATCTTTCATATTTAGCGCGCAAGTTTATTAATTTACCTTTATAAAATCCAAGTCTGTAAATGCGATAATCGCCATTTTGATGACAGTGGTGGTCGAGGCTAAAAAACATAAAATTTGGGGATTTCGAACATCCAAACTCCACCACAGGGGCAGAAAATAATACATCATTTAATTATTTGACGAATTCATTCATTGTTCAAGTAATATAAGTAATGGGTGTTTATATTTTTACTTTTCACTAATATCACACACAAACATGTAGATACGATTTATATTATGATAAATATTATTCAAAATATTATAAACAACAAGAAAATGCCCAGATCTTAACGTAATATACAAACATGTTCAATAACACGTAATATTCGTTACCACTACTCAATTTGTGTTCAAAATCGCCGACCATTATTGTTTTTTTTATTGTAATGATGTCCGAAAGCGATTATGCCTAACGATTTTTTTAAATTTTCGATCGACTGTAGTAATGAAAATGACGAATGGCGGAAATCGATACTTGGAAATTGAAATAAAATTGTTCTAATCATTAAAAAAAGCACTGTTTATTATAATGATAATTTACTTTTCTAATGTAATTTTAATAGTTTTTCGGACATTATATTGTTCAAACTGAGTCAACAGAGACAGGACCTATGACCATAGGCACCTACCTCATTTATTGAATTTCGCGCCGAATTATTATTATTATTTCCTTTATTCCATTTTTATACATATATCTTACATTTTTAAATATTTTTATAAAAACATAAAAAAAAACATTTAAAAATATAAAAAATAGTAGCCCACCGATATCGGGAATAGGATCCAAGCTACCGGTGGTCAGGGCTCCTGAGAGAGGAACCTCCTGACGATACGTGCCGTATCGAGAAGTACCGCTTTCTGGATCAAGCCCTTGATCCAGCTGCCTAACGAGAGCCTCCTCAGATGTTGGTCGAGACTCTTGGCAATTAAGCCATTGGCTGATACGACTATCGGCACAATGACTGCTGTATCCACATCCCACATGTCGACAACCTCGCGAGCCAGGTCAAGATACTTAATCTGCTTATCTTTTTCAGCTTTCACGAGGTTCTCGTCATGCGGAACCGCTATATCAATAATCATTGTGCGACGCTCTATTCGATCTATCACCACTATGTCTGGCTTATTGGCAACAATAGTCCTGTCAGTGATGATAGATCGATCCCAATACAACGTAATATTGTCATTTTCGAGAACTGGGTCGGGCACATACCTATAGTACGGTACTTCCGATTCCGCAAGGCTGTATTTCAGAGCAAGTTGCTGGTGGATAATCCTGGCTACAAGGTTATGCCTATGCAAGTAGTCTCCGTTAGCCAGATGAGAACAGCCAGAAATAATGTGTCGGATTGATTCCCCGGGACGGTGGCATGCCCGACAGATGTCAACCGTGCCGTCCTTCACAATATATTTCCGGTAGTTGTTCGTCATCATAACTTCGTCCATAATCGCAAAGACAAAACCTTCGGTTTCCCCAAAGAGGTCTCCGAATCGCAACCAGGATACGGACGCTAAGAGGTCTACATCGGGCCCATGTAGGACCCGGTAAAAGCGCCCGTGAAGCTCTTTACTCTGCCATACCTCCCTGCGGTCATTAGTATCTAATACTATAGGTTGGCGCCAGTTCTCGTTAGCCAAGGAGAGCGGGGTGAGGCCCTTGTCCACTGAGACCACATCTCGGCGCATCCCCACGTCGGCTTCTAGGAAGTATTCCCTGAGACTGCATACTTCACGATTGTGCAGGGTCTTAGCATTTAAAAAACCTCGACCTCCGCACTTCCGCGGGATATACAGTCTCATCACCGATGACCGTGGGTGATGCATCCGGTTTGCGGTCAGCAGTGTACGGACCCTCCTATCCAGGGCGTCTAGTTCCGTCTGAGTCCATTTGAGTATGCCGAAAGAGTACATCAAAACCGGCATGACCCAATCGTTGAAGGCTCGCGTCTTATTTCCGCCTGATAAAAGACTGTTTAATACTTTATTCAGGCGGCCAAAGAAGCGCTCCTTCAACGATTGCTTCATGTCAGCAGCATTAATGCCCAACGCTTCCGACATACCCAAATACTTATAGGTTTCGGTTGCGGAGAGGGCTCTAAGGTTTATGGAATCCGAGAGTTGCGTTCCCACGGATTCCATAATCCTGCCTCGCTTTACATGCATGACCGCACATTTGTCCACACCAAATTCCATCCTGATGGCGCTACTGAAAGTTTCGGTTACCTTCAGTAGCTCCAGCAGTTGCAAATTGTTGGGGGCAAAAAGTTTCAAGTCATCCATGTAAAGGAGGTGGGATATGACCTGACCACCTCTCTTCAATCGGTAACCTAGACCTGAATTCTCCAGCAGTGTACTTAGAGGATTCAAGGCTAGGCAGAACCAAAGTGGACTCAAACTATCACCCTGAAAAATACCTCGCTCGATCCTTATTGGTTCGCTATTCCTCTGGATATGTCGACATCCTGGATAACGGAGAACCGTCCTCCATTGCCCCATACACGACTCAAGGAAGGTGCGTAGAGTTGCATCAATCTTGTACAACTCCAGCACCCTCATGAGCCATGTATGTGGCACTGAGTCGTAGGCCTTCTTATAATCTATCCAGCATGTGGACAGATCCTTGCGGGATCGACGAACCTGTTGGCTAATGGCCATGTCGATGAGGAGCAGCTCCTTAGTACCGCGGGATCCGTTCCTACATCCATTTTGAGAGGCAGACATGATGGAGTTAGTGTCTATATGTTTGTTAATTTTAGCTCTCAAAATGGATGTAAAAACTTTATAGACCGTTGGTAGACAAGTGATCGGTCTATAATTTTTAGGTTCCGCAGTACTACCTGATTTGTGGAGCAGGTGGGTTATTCCTGTCGTTAGGAACTGGGGCAGCGATCCTGATTCTAAGGCTGACTGGAACTGGGATGCCAAGCGGGCGTGCGACCTTTGCAGCCACTTTATCCAAAAGTTGTGTAGCCCGTCCGGCCCTGGAGATTTCCAGTTGGGCAACGGACGGACTGCACGAGCTACATCTTGGGGGCTGATGGTTAGTGCCCCCATTTCTGATATTTGATCGCATGCTCGCTCGAGCCCCCCAGTCCAATCACCTTCGGTGTGACTGACAGGCACCGACCAGATGCTTCGCCAGAAGGAACACATGGCGTCATCATCCGGTAGGCGCGTGTCAGTCACACCTTGGTTCGATTGCTCCCAAGCCCTATAGACCCACCTTTCATCGCTCTGGAATGTGCGATTCTGAGTGTACCGCTCCATTCTCCGCCTGTATCGACGAATACGGTTTGCCCATGCACAGATCTTCTGCTTCAGGAGGTCGATACGCTCTGTGACGCGGCTCAAATAATCTCGAGAACTAATATCCGTCCCCGAGAACGCCCGCCTCACAAAGCGCATCACTCTAGGGCGAGTGTTGCCCTGCCTGAAAGAGATTAGCTTGCCGATGAGTGCTCTAGCCTCACCGATACGTCGCTCAATCCTGCACTGCCAAGCTGGCATAGTTGGTTTTGGTCGTGGAGCTCTGTCACTGTTAGGAAATTTAACTTGAGCTACACGACATGCCGCTACAGCTGCACAGTACAAGATTGAGTGGGTGTCGGCGAGGTCTTTGCTGCCGTCAAAACAATTTGACAGCTGCGAGTCTAGAGCACACACCAGCGCCCTGTTTTTCTTGTGCATGGGCAAACGAGGTAAACGTGGTCTAAGTCCCGGCGGAGTGGAGCGGTACTCCCGGAAAGCATCCTCCAAAGCGCTCCTCAGTCGTACATTGCATTGGGAATTCACGGATATAGCCCCGTCATCATCCACTTCACCAACGCGGTCGGGTCGCGGTGAAGCACTGGGGAGATTTTGCAGTTGCACCGCGACCGGTGGCAAAGCAGGTGTAACATGGCTATTCCGTGATTCGAGACGTAGTCGATCAAGCACGACGTCATCCAGCATATGGTTACGCTGGATGACCCGCACCTGATCCGACAGTCGTTGCGCCGACACGTTGACAGCTGGCTCAAGCACCTGAAACAGAGAGAGCATTCGACCACGGTACGCAGTCAAGTTACTTCCCCCCTCAGTAGCCCCAAAGTATGCGCGCATGACATTTTCGTTGACTGTTTGTGTCCATCTCATGCGCTGCACACTTCCACCGGAAGCGGGGACCCTATCAGAGGCCGATGGGCCTCGGAGTCCTAAGCTGGCCGGTGGTCGGCCTCTTCCACGCCGACGTACTGGTGGTGGTGTCGTCGGCGGCGAGAAGTATTCGTCGCTCGAGCTCGACGCAACTGCAGCGGCCGATATTACTGGACTCACATCTGGAGCAGGTTCCGGTAACTGCGAGGCGGAGCTGAGCGACGAACCCGAAGATGTTGGGTGTGTGTTTAGGGTCAATTGTCGTGCCCGACTTCTTGTCAGCATTGTACTATTGTCCGTGTAACATTTCGCTCTCCGTCTTAAGTCGTTTTTTACTTTGTGAGCCTGTTATAAAATCAGGCTCAAAAAAACATCTCTATAAATGGTGTAGACACTCACAACACAACATTGTTGCATGTTTAAAGTTTAAAAATACTAAAAAAATTACACGGACTAAATTTTTTCGGCCGTCAGCTTGACAGTCGGGCCACAGACTTATTATTATTATTATTATTTTTTTTTTTTTTTTTTTTTTTTTTTTATTACATTTTGTTTGGGAATGATGATAAAATTGGGTATTCCGCAAACACTTGTATTTGTCAATATTTTTTGTTAGTTAAATGAGCTTGGTAGTTTTTGTTTCTATGTTTACTCGAGTGGTAATAGAAATTGTCTTTTTTTTTTGTGGTAGTTTCCCAACGAAATTTAAAAATCTGGGCAAGTGTATGACAGGCCACGCACAGTGAAGGGTTCCGTGGTTGGGATGAATATTTACATATGCACATTGCACATTATTAATTTTATCGACTGCAAAAATAAGTTTGTATTTCATAGTATTTCTCGAAAAAAAACTATGAAAAACAAAGTTAATTCTGCTGTTGTACCCGAAAATATCCTTTATCTCAAAAACTATTGACTTAAAAAGCAAATTATTTATTTATTTATTTAATACTTCATGCACAGAAATGTACACAGGCGGACTTAATTCCATAGGCATTTTCTACCAGTCAACCTTTGGGTGATGCAGAGAAAAACAGAGTCAAATTAGTCACTTAAAAACATCTTTATTATTTAAATTATGAGATCCAACAATATCTAATACGTTTATAGATTTTTTTTTCATCCCTCGGTTACATGTCTGGGGAATGCCACCCGTAATTATGTTTATTGTAAATTTTAATCCATTGTTTAGCGGGGCAAAGAATACACCTTCATTAAAATTTTCATCAATATAGTCTCCGAGTAAAATGGCTGTCCGTCTGTCTGTGCGTCCGGACGCACGGACAGACGGACATGACGAAATTAAGGATTCTGTTTTTTTACGGATTTTGAATATCGGATATATCGGATATATCGGATTTTGACGTGTCGTTGCGACACGTCGCAGCGTCATGTCGCTGCAGTCATGATTCCGAACCCAACTGCAGATGGCTGCAGCAGACGGCAGCGCCGTATTCCAGTTAGTTCTGAATGTTCGGAAATCGGAAAAACTCATTTTTTGAGAATGATTCAACGTGTTATCGCTCCAGCGTCGGTGGCTCTACTGATCTGCGGTCGGGCGACACGTCGTCTGCGGTCGTGCGACGTGTAGTCGGGCGACGTGTCGCTAGCTGCGGAAGGTATTTCATAGAAATACATAGAAACCAGTAGTGTCGCAGCGACAAGTTGTCTGCTGCTGCTGTCTGCAGTCGGCTACGAACTTGTACCTTAAACTTACCGATGAACAAAAGGAACAGCGAGTTTAAGGGTGTAAAAAAATTATTGCAAAGTTTGAAAACGGAAAATCTAAAGATCACTTCAATCGTCACGGGCGATGAAACGTGGCTTTATTATTACAAACGTGCCCACAAAGCAGCAAACTAAAATTTGGGTGATAGAAGGCGAAAAAATTCCGACTGAAGTAAAAAAATCGTAAGTCAACCTAACCTAAGTAGGTACCTACCTAAACTTGACCACACGAGCATAAACGACGAAATCACGGTAATATTATCTATACAGTATTCCAACTTCATACAAACGGACGAAGCGCAAGCTATGCCTACGCGCCTCGATCTCGGCATGCGCTCGGCATGCAGACAGTCGCGACTGTGCCGCAGTGACGAACGGACGGTGTGTTGTTTTTTTAACAATAACCGCACGATTTTGTCACTAAAAATAGTTCAAGTACATATTTACATATTTAATATGACGAGTAGGATATATTGTGCTGTTGTTTGTTGCATGAATTCGTCAATAACGCATCCAGTTAGATCTTCTTAAGCGTTGTTTTGGGAAACATGATGATTGTCACGCTTTGAAGTCGTATGTGAAACCCGATCAAAGAAGCCACAATTTTAGCTCAGAGTCGGTATTTAACACATTCAGTGCCCAGCACCCGACTCCCGGGTCCAATAATAATTCGTTCGTGTGCCCACAACCCGGCTCCCGAGTCGTACATGTAGATAGCTATTGTTGACATGTGACCATGCCCAGCACCCGCCTACCGGGTGCAAATCAAAACACGCCAACGAACAAACAACGAATTATTGTTGGACCCGGGAGTCGGGTGCTGGGCACTGAATGTGTTAAGGTACCGGAACTACAATAAGATTAATTCGCAAACTTTTTTGATTGTACCCAGCGATGATTTTGTGGAATATGTAGAAAAAATGGAGGAAATATTCCGAACTTCATTTAAAACCAAACATATAAATTGTAAAGTAGCTGCAGGTATCTATAACCAAGTAAAAGATATTCCTTTTTCTCCACCTTGTCCATGTTTCCCAAAACAATTTTTAATTAAGCTTTATATTAGAATGCGGATTTTTTATACTTTAAAATTTAATAATAAAGCATTTCGTACGTCTCAGTCGAGGCGCAAATATTTTTCGGTCGCAAATTTATAAGACCGATTCAAACATAAACATGGTTTTTTAATTAAATCTACCAATCAAAAAACAACACGCTTTTTTATTGAACACTTCCTATTCAATTCACAAAGTATTTAATTTGTTTATATAAAAAAGTATATTTAAAATCACAAAACTAAATGGAAACACAAAGTAGGCAAATGTAATTAAAATACTGGAGGCGGGCAGCCCTATCGCATGTTTACGTATTGCGCGCCTGTAGGCATTTATTTCAAAGATACGGCATAGTTACAATACTGTATAGATAATTTTACCGTGACGAAACTAAGCCGACATTCGCACGGACGCAAAAATAACGCGGCGGGATTTTATCGCGAACTGGATTTTCAACGCTCTGCTTAGCGCCGAGAGTTGCAAATCCATTAGTGTGTTTTATCCACGCGTTGGAATGCACTTTGTTGCGTTTCTCAATGTTCGGTTCAACACCGAGAGTTGAAAATCCAGTGCGCGATAAAATCCCGCCGCGTTATTTTCGCGACCGTGCGAATGTCCGCTAAGTAGCATCTAATATTTATCTTTAAATACTCTTCAGAACTGTTCTATTAACTATAAAAAAAAATCAGATGCAAATCTATCAGGACATCGAAGATATGCTGATTCTATGGTTTTAAAATTTTTCACTGACGTTATCATTCTCAGAACACAAAAAATGCAATTAATAATTTCTTCAGAACACAAAAATGTAATTATTAATTTCTGTTGAGACAATCAATTTTTGTATTTTTACGTGGGTCCCGGCACCCAGGTGCAGTACATATCTATTTATATCTATACTATTTACAAAGAAGTAACAGGACATTGTCCACTTTGTATGGGAATTTGGCTCGGTGTGAACAGGCACTTTAGTACAAAAATAATACAGATTTAATAGCTAATACCAGGCAGTAGGAAAGAGAATATATATTTTTTTTTATTGTATCGTGATGCTTGTAGGACTTGTTAAGCGTACTTATTTTTTTGAAATAAAACACATTACATTTTGTTATTATTCTCATAACTTAACAACATGTTGTCTAGGAACTGGGCAACCGGATAATACATATATTATCTTGGTACATTGCCCAGCTTAAAAACCAAATTATAATCATTACATGAGCGCAGCAACCCACTGTTCTTCGACTATAGTTGCAGCAATACTGTAATGTCGTTCCTGACTGTTTTCATTTTCATGTAATATGTAGACAAAATACACTTTTGGGCGATATAGGCAAACGTACCACTTGGAGCGACCCACTACCTTATAACAGATTGCACTTCCTCAAGATCGAGGGTATGCCTTCTGGCATACCGGGTTGGATATTCTGGATTGCCGTCGAAGTTCATAGGCGTGCCGGGGCCAACGTGAGAAAGGGTATCAGCGTCCATTTTCAAAACCAAAACAATACTTGAAAAATAATGACAGTAAAACGAGGCAAACAATATTCACGATACCAAGAATTAAAGTGACAAGTGACAACTGACATTGACATAGACTTTTTTTTAATAATCGATTTAAGAAATTGAATGAAAACAAATTAGATGAAGATTATTTTCTTAGATAAATGATTGGTCTCATTGCGCTCGACTAGAAACCGCGCTACCTAAAAACAATAGCTCCGTGAATGCGGCAACTTACTATTTTAGTGTGTGTAAGACATTATCACTTGACAATTGTCAGTTGACATTGACAACTAGTGTGCGTGAAGAATTGTGTTACCAGCTGCTCGAGCAGCCCGAGTTAATGGGAAAAATATTTTATGCTGTGGTCTATTAGTCAAGTTATAAATATAGCTCAGAAAATACTTAAAAATGAACAATACATTAAAAGCGAATGTATAAATATTTTTGTGTATACCTTATACACAAATATATTCGCTTTTAATTTTTAAAGAAGAAACCTACGCCTAACCTTAGGCGTAAGTTTCTTCTTTAGAAAAATGGAAGGTATGGATATCAATGATTAGGCCTCATTTTTAATAGTTTTTTTTTATTTACATGTAATATTTACAAATTATTATTAAAAATAATCATAATGAATATAAGGTGTTACCAAAATAGTGCTTTCTATTTCAATTCTACCCGTCAATACTGTATAATTTTATTGGGGCGGTGGTGGCCGTGGTGGTAACGAACGTTGACTTGATCCAAAAAAGTCGCTGGTTCAAGCCCCGCCCGTACCACTGGGTTTTTCCTAAGTACACTCACTCTTCGGTGAGGGAAACACCGTGAGGAAACCTGCACATTCAGATTTCTGGATGTGTAATCATGATCCTAAATGAGTTTGGTTCCCCCTGCGGTCATGACGGTCAGATGGCAATCGAAACAAAGGATCTTCGCGAAGATGATGATCTTCTTCTTAACGTGTCGATGGCAATCTAGATAGACTCGGCCCAGAATTCAGCTTCGTGTTTGGCGCCATCACTAGCGTCCATCAGTCCCTCTAACGTGCAATTGAAAGGATACTCAGGACATGATATTAAGTGTTCCATCTTTTGGGGAACAGCACCACATTTACACTCCAAGGCGGAGTCGTCAATGAATCTCCACCTGAACAGGTTGTCTCTGCTTTGGCCAACCTGGGTCCGGAAACTAACTAGGTTAGTCCGGGGTGCATGAAAGGAGCTTCCCCGAGTAGTGATGTGCCTGGTGGCAATATTGCCACTACCGGCAATATTCCCAATGTTGCCACTGCCGGTAAAATACCAATATTGCCAGCAGCATTGGCAATGTTGCCAATGTTGCCTGTCAAATAATACCAATATATTTTATTATTACTGCAGGTGTAATCATCGTTTAGTTATATTTGTGTAGTGTGTTGGTCATAAAATATTTGAAATACGCACACGCGTGTCGTGCAAAAAGATAGGACACAATTATATGAATAAACATCAATGTATGTTCTATCTCTTTCGCGCTGCACATACACGGCACGGGGTTGGGAGAACAGTTTCTGGCACAGAGTACTCTTTTTTAAATAGGTTTCTGGGCATCTCTCGGAGTATGGGCACGTCACTTCCGTCCGTTCCTAACCGACAAAATAAGACCGCGGAGCACGATTATGTCACACTTTATTACCAGTACAGAAAATAATAAAGATAATCTAAATACTTGTAAATATTGTGATAGTGTATACAAATAAAAATGCAACAAAATTTGCACGACATATAACTAAGTGCACTGGTCGAAATTAAGAATGACCTCGATAAAAAAACAGTGGTCAATGTACCTTGTATCTCCAGTGCTTCTTCCAGTGCGAGTGTAGTGACACAATTGCCATCGGTGACTGATAGTACCAGAACATTATTGGACAATACAGAGGTGCATCGTATTTTGTCACGAGCCATTTATGTTACTGGCCAACATCTGTCATTATTGGAACATACACTCTGGAAAGAAGCTTTGCAAGCACTGCGTCCTGACTATGAAGCTCCATCGAGAAAAATGTTATCGTCACTCCTTAATGAAGAGTAAACGCTAATATATTAGACATTGCTATTGATGGCTGGTCTAATTTAAGAAACGACTCAATTATAAATATTGTTATATTCGCAACCAAACCAACCCTATTTTTATAAAATTTTGGAAACTAAGAATAACAGACTGATTATTATTAAGATTTAGAAATATAAAGTATTAATAAGAGCTGTGATTTTAAAATGATTATAAAAACTACTAAGTTGTTACTCTAAACGATGATTTACTGATTATGTAAGGATTATCGAAACAAGTGCGTTGAAATATTATGCCTTTTATTCAATACATAACAATCGTCAATTTTTATCTTAATATTTATGTGTTATTTCTTATATTCACTATCGTGTGCGGCAACATGGGCAATATTTCCGGTAAAATACCGGGAATATTGCCAAAAATGCTGGCGTTATTGGCAATTTTACCCAAAACAATATTTTATTGTATATAATGTAGATTATGGTCTTTAAATGCTAAATTTAAGTATTGTATATTATAGTTTCCGTAGTTAATTTGACTTATAATTAAGCAATATTCCCAATTATTTCCACTCCCGGCAATATTGCTGGCAATATTGCCACCAATATCCCACTTCGGGCAATATTGCCGGCAACGGCACATCACTATCCCCGAGCGACGTATCTACAGAGCCACTATACTTCCGGCGCACCCTGGGCAATCAGCGAGTTTCCACGCTGATTGGCTAATCCTTTCACCACGATGGCAATCCAAAGATGATGATGAGTCGTGTAGACACCAACATTTTGAATAAAACAATAATCACATTATATATATATAGTTAAACCTACTATAATTAACAGGTAAATGAAAGACTAAAATGTATTATTAATAATTAAAAATTACATTCCACTAACTTTTACGATACATTTGCCTTTTGGAATATACACATATTTGAGCTACAAGCTTTTCGATATATAATGAATTCGAATTTGTATATACTTCTCAACTACTAGCCGAATCAAATTAATTTGATGTATAGCACGTGGCTTGTGTCAAAATCGAAATATTGTCTAGAACCCGTCCCAATAATTTTTTTCATTACATCAATAACAATTTTTTTATAAATTATATTTGACTTTATGTGGGACACTTTATCTATATTCTGTATTCTGAAACCATGCATATTAAATATACATCTTCAGAGGCATATGATAATCCACCTCTGTCTTTTAATGTCACAAATTTATGAAACCAACAACGATTATTTGCAGTTAAATTATCAATACAATGAACGCATTTAATTTTTTTTGTCAAGAACTGGACAACAAAACCGGCTATATAACCAACAACATGATTTTTAAAATTCGACATATAAGGCACATCCAAGAATTCTGTGATCTCGTCAAATTCATCTTTGACCGTTTCTAGTGCAGTCAACAATACTGAATCTTCTTCTTCAAAACGTTCACCCATGGTAGTTATATTTATACGTTTAAGCGCTGAGGAGCAATTTAAAACAGCAATATTTTGTAGTGGGATGCAGTTTCCAGTATCGCTTGTTTTCAATTCTAAGTGACACATTAGTTTTCTATATATGCATTTAAAATAAAATACCTATTATTATTTCGATACTATTCATAAATATCGGTTGCGCAGCTCTAGTGCAGAGGCGAGCATATTAAAAAAGCCGTGCCAGCTACGCCACTGTCATCATAAGGTAACAAGAAAGTACGTCATGATTGAACATAGTGCTGTGATGGTATTAACTTGGTTTTATCGATTGTTGTTTTGAATTGTGTATTTAACGCCGAAACTGTGACACATATCATTATCCTTTCTATCATAAAGATCAAAGCGGAATGAAATATACCTAATCATTATAAAAGCAACTCTGTCTGTAAGGTTTCACAACTCAACCACTGAACTGAATTTGGTAACATTTTGTACGGAAACACACGCTTGACCATAATTATCATCTCAATCGAATGAACGCATAGAGGACAATCGCATCCGTCACAAGCTTGAGCAAATTATTAAGGATCCTATAATATTACCTGGACTATAAGCTATACCTGTTCTCAGTTTCATTAAAATCCGTCCAGCAGTTTTTGTGTGATGCGCGTACAAACAGATAGACAAAAATTCCAAAAATGGTTCTAATGTATTCTCTCACGTATCCTTCATCCCCTCGATTATTTTTTTCGCAAATATTTTCGATGTACAGACACGAAGTTTACATTTCAGGAACATGGTTCGAAATACGAAAAAATTTTGGTTGCTTTCCGTAAATCAATCAGCTGATTGCGCATTTTGTATGGGAAGACGAAAAAATTTTTTCATTTTTCGACCCATGTTCCTTGGGGAAAGATGTTCAGTTTCATGGATAGAATCACCCCTTGAAATAGTGTCAGCTAACATTTTTACACCTTATGTGTATAATTACAAAGATAAACAGTAAATTATTTATAGAACTAGGTTAAGTATACAATAACTAGGTTAGATTAATGAAATAGGTTTTTTATTAAATTAAAAAAAAAACAATAAATTCACATTATAAAAATCTCAACCATGGGGAAATTGATTCTTGTATACGCGGCAACACTGAATGGCGTTTAGGGTTCATGTTTTTTTATGTTCAAATTTCGAAATTATACGATGGGTACTTACTGATGGTATGTGATCCCAGTGTCCTTATTTCTTGTTGTATTAATTTTAAAAAGTTTCACTACGCACACTGGCATTTTACTTCGGATTATGCCCAAAATTTAATAAAACATTCGGCACGTACACGTCACAGACAGCTTGCAGTGTATTAGTAGTGTATTCAGTAGTATTTATTGCCGCATTTGACAAGTACCCCGGCGGTATTTAGTCGAGCGCAGCGAGACCAATCATTTATCTAAGATTATTTTAATAAATAAATTAATAGAATGCCTAGAATATGCGAGAAGCTAATAAAGGAAAAAGGAGGACATTTTGATGAAGCTAAAATTTAATTTATTTTTATATTGTATCTAAAATTTTTGTTCTGCTTAAATTAGTTTTTGTTTATATTTTAATTTTTATCAATACATTGAAATTGACTTTCTTTTGTTTTATTTGATTTTACCTTGCTGCTTCCAAACTTTTGGACGGTAGTGTATTACTACATTCGAAGTCACCGAAGACGACGATTCTAGTGGACGCATCCGTATGTAGAAAAAAAAAACATCAACTGTAGATTGTTTGTAGCGGCAAGATAATTATTAGAAGATGACAGTGTATTTACCTAAACATAACTGGCGAAATGTGGGTGTACTATAGGTACGCCTCTGCCTAACCCTTCGGGGAAACAAGGCGTGATGTTATGTAATCGTGAGTATTTTTAATCTCGATTAAAAAGGTGTGGAATAAAATTAGTTGCCATAAACTAAAATCCACACCATTACCTCTACTTCAGGTACAAAAACAGTAATGTATCTTTTTTTTTTTGCTTACATCTCGAAAACGGTGTGTCCTATCGCAAAAATAATGAAAATTTCGACCCCCTTTATAAACCTCTAAAACTGGACAACTGGTAAAACTGGTATTTAGGTAATAATTTGTCGTATTTTCCATACAGAAAGTGAAAATTCCATATAAAACACGTTGAGGCTGCCCCCATGCGCGCCTCCGGCTCAAAAAAAAAATCACGGGGTAGGGTAAACAAGCACTTACCACGTGGAGTCGCGATTGTCAAATTCGATTTAGTTGTGTCAAAATTATTTTTTTTAGTGATATTTTTTTGCAGAATAGCTTTAAGATTAATTTAATAGGTACTCTAATCTATTACTTTTTTTAGTCGATTTGAAAGTTTTTAACGCACATAGCGTTAAACGCTAAACACCTTAAAGGTACAAGTTCGTAGCCGACTACAGGCAGCAGCAGCAGGCGACATGTCGCCGCGAAACTACTGGTTTCTATTGTATTTCTATGAAATACCATCCGTAGACACGTCGTTTTCATAGAAATAAATACCAGTAAAACCAGTAGCGTCGCGGCGACACGTCGCCTGCTGCTGCTATCTGTAGGCGGCAACCAACTTGTAGCTTAACCTAAAGATAGCATTCGAATCAAGACGACTGCGACGAGAGACCACGACCCGAGACCGCGACCGGCAACCGGTCGCAGGTCGCGGGGCGACAGCTACCTACGAATCTACGCGACCGAGTCGTGCGACCCATACGAAACTCAGTATTCTTGCAGTTGCTAAACTAAACGGTTGTATTGTATTCCATCACGACGCGTTTTAACTATGAACAGAAAAAAATTTACTAGACAGTTATTAGAGGATGAAGAAGAAGAAGACGATGATATCCTTCTATTATTATGTGCTCTAATTCCGAAAAAAAGGATGAAAATCGACACATTGTTTACGTCGCGAGAAGAAGAGGGCTGCTTTCAAATACTCATAAAACGACATTTAAATTATAAAGAAGAGAAGTTCAGAAAGTATTGTAGGCTAAATCATAGTCAGTTTAATTTTGTACTCAGTTTAATCAATCAGGATATTCAAGATATTCAACCAAGAAGAAATGGCTCATCAATCATCACAAGCGCTCAGAAACTTTTCCTTACATTGAGGTAAAAAAATTATTGTTATCGTATTCTGTAGATTCTTCTGATTGGAGATAATTATTTGCATCGTGAGCAACCTGATTCAGTAATGGGATGCTTAAATCAGTTGGTTGGGTAGGTGGAGACGCAACACTGCTGATAGATATGGGCTCAGGTTTGATGCTGAACTATGTGTAATATTGGAAATTGAATAGCTTTCATTTGAATGTGGGCTGTAGGAAGCGCTGCTGAGACTTAAACTTTGATTAATATTTCTCAATTCATATTCTGCCAGTAAATTAAAAACTTTCGTTTTAGCCTCCACTCTTAAATTCGGTGGTAATTTTTTTGAAAATAGTCCCGATATGTGAGCAAAATGAATTAATTCCGTCTTTATCAGCTTGTCCTTCCTCTTCTGTCATGATCTTCATTTGTTCTTGTCTTTGTTTATCTCTTTCTTTCCAATGCTGCAGTAAAGATGTGAAATGTAAATTATTATCCAGTTGACATGTTTTCTTTTTTTTTCTTCCACTTGTCTCAGCTGTACCTTTACCTGGTCCGCTTGCCTCTGCATTGCTCGTTTCTCCACTTCTCTCCCCTCTTCTCTCTGCATTACGTTTTGTTCCACTTGTACAAGCTGCACTTATTCCAGCTCTTTTTACCTCTTCATTGCTTCTTTCTTCACCACTTATCTCTTCACTACGTCTTAGTTCACTTATCCCTGTTGTATTTGTTTCTTCACCACTTTCTCCACCTTCAGTATTTTCAGCTTCAACTGTTGCTACACTCGCTCTTTCTGTGGGAATTTTTTCTAAAAAACGAAGTCTCTCATACAGCATCCATTTTGTTGTTTTTAAAGAGGCTGAAGAACCCGTGGGCAATTGGTTCTTACGTTTGCATCTATTATAGAAATCTCTTATATATTTCCACCTCTTCTTGCAATCATTACCTGTAATGAACATAATGATGTTTCAGATTTATAGCTACTGGAGAAACAATGCATCTCTAGAGTTCACGTATCGTATATCGGCAAGTTATATTAGCAGAATAGTGAAAGAAGTGCTTGCAAGCCTGCGAAAGAACTTGGTGCCACTCTGCATGCCAGTACCTACAGAAAATCATCTAAAGCAAGTGACGAGTGATTTTTGGAATCGATGGAATTTTCCCAATACTTTTGGAGCCATTGATGGAAAACATGTGCGTGTTAAAGCTCCAAGTAATAGTGGTTCGCTGTTTTTTTAATTACAAGGAGTATTATTCGATCCTACTTCTGGCGATTGTAGATGCTAATTACAAATTCATTGCTGTTGACGTGGGTTCTTATGGTAAAGGAGACAGTGGTATATTCAAAAGTCATGCATAGGGAAAAAAATTGCTCGTAATAAGTTTAATGCTCCGAAGCCCGCAAATTTACCAGGAACAGATATTATGCTTCCACACTTTCTGGTCGGTGATGAAGCGTTTGCCCTTGATACATATATGATGAAGCCCATATTGTAGAAATGATGCGAATCTTGATAAAGCTATCTTCAATTATAGACTTTGCCGTGCCAGAAGAGTGACAGAAAACTCGTTTGCATTGTTATCACAAGTATTTAGAATATTTTACACACCGATATCAATCAGACCAGAGGTTGTTGATGACTTGATTTTGACCGCGTGCTGTTTACATAATCTTTTGCGGGATGCTTATTTAGAAAAAAACGGCATTCCTTATTACAAATATGATCCAAAAACCGCCCCACCTACGGAAAACATGATACCATTCTCAAGAGTTGGTGGTTTTGCAAGTCTGGCGGCATTTGATATTCGAAATTCATTGAAATCATTTTTTTTTTAAGTCCAGTTGGCCATGTATCATGGCAGGAAAATCGTATAAATAGAATAGAATAGCGTCCCACGGAAGTAATACCAGAACAGTTTTGTAACCTCAAAAAATAGAGAAAAGTAAAATAGTATTTGTAAACAATAAAAATAAGTACCTACCTATCGTTCTCATTTCTAATAAAAATATGTATCATTTGAACTTACTTGTTTTTTTCAACGCTTTTCCAATTTCTTCCCAAATATTGTCCCTCACAGTATTATCTTTATAAGCTTGAAGCCTCGTATCGAATAAAGGTGCGTTTTTACTAACTAATTCTATTAAAATTTCGTCTTCGTGCGAAGAAAACACGGCCATTTAGTATCTGTCGCGCCACGGCACTGCCTTGTGAGCGACCGAGTCGCGCGACGCAAGTCGCCGGCAGGCCACGCCCACACGTCGCGCGACTCGGTTGCTTGCATCCGTCAGCACTTCCTATTAATTCATATAAAGCAGTGGGTCGCGGTCGCCGGTCGCGGTCTCGAGTCGCGATCTCGCGTCGCGGTCGTCTTGATTCGAATGCTACCTTAAGCTCACGGCGCGGCAGTCGCTGCCGATACTGGAACAATTAAATCTCTCACAGATTAACAGACAAAAATTCCAAAAATGGTAGAAACGGCATCTGTTGGTTACTCCTTAACACCCCAATTATTTTACGGTAACTCTTTTGAACATCCCGCAACCCTGGCTGGCATCGGCCCTAGCGGACCCCTTCAATGGTGCTGACATATCTTTGAGGCGCGCGTGGAATACAACGCGCCGTCGACTCGGGCCTTGTCCTTACTGGACGGCGAGCTACCCATTGCTCGCCGTCCGCAAGCCCGCGCCTACGGTGGCCGGGAATCGGCTGCCAATTCCCGACGCCCAGGGTGTCTCCTGCGGCGACTAGGGGCGTGAGGGAGCAAAGCTTGCCTCTCCCTCACGCGTCCCGCCTCCTCCTTCGCGAGCATTACTGCTTCGCAGAAGGAGGTAATGACTTCCCATGTACTCTCGCTCCGTACCATGGCCTGGACCAGGGCCGGACGCGAGAGATCGCCGCCGCCGATCGCTTCCGCGAGGACACGGCGGTGCTCCGCCCAAGCCAGGCAGACCTCCACCGTATGCTCCATTGTGTCCTCCGGGCGATCCACACAGTGGTGACACCCGGGCGTTTCCTCCCGCCTTATCCGGAATAGGTACCTCCCGAAGCACCCGTGTCCGGTGAGGACCTGCGTCAGGCGGAAGGTGAGGACGCCGTAGCGCTTCTCCAGCCACTCCTCAAAGAGGGGATTTATCGCCGCAATTGTAGCGTGCCCAGCGCTGGGTTGCGACAATCGCACTCTCCATGCCGCCATGAGATCCTGCCGGAGCTCTGTCCGCCGTGCCGCGATTTCTCGCGGCAGCGGAGTTACGCCCCGGCGTTTTGCCTCCTCGCGCCACTCCCACATGTGCACGAGGACTTTTGCCTCCAGATCCCATGGCGGTAATCCGGCAAGGAGATTCGCCGCCTCACCGGGAAGTAATGAGACACTCGGTTTACGTTTTATATTTTTTATTTCGAACCACATCCAGCTACAGATCTGCAGCAGCTGTAGATCTGTGCTGAACGGAAACTTGTTTACTTTTTGTAATTGATGTTTGAGCCCGTGTATCAAGCGAACATTGAGTTGTTTTTTTATCTAGCCACAATTACTAAGCAAATGTAAACATCCAACAATATTGACTCATGTAGTGAATTATTGTATTCTTATGAGGATATAAACGTATCTCAAACCTCAAAATGGCAATACCTTGTAACATTACAATAAAGAAGAAAGAAAGAAAGAAGCTTAGTCAATGATGTAATCACCATTAGCACCTAAGACTTCTTGCCAACGATCTGGCAAAGTTTGGATGCCTTTCGCCCAGAACTCTGATGGCTGTGCCTCGAAAAAGTTGTTCAACTCCGCCTCTACATCCGAGAAATCATTAAATTGTTTACCCAGGGCTCTAAACAAATGATAGTCTGATTGGGCGAGGTCTGGGGAATAAGGTGGGTGGGGTATCGTCTCCCAGCCGAAGTTCTCCAACTGTTGGCGAACGGTAGATGCGACGTGAAGTCGAGCGTTATCGTGTAGTAAAACTACATTGACTCGTCTTCGTCGTTTTTTCTTGATAGTTTGGTGAGCTGGGTTGAATATTTGTCAGCGTTTATAGTTTCATTGTGTAATATCATAAAACAGCATGCCTTGCGCGTCCCGTCCCAGAAACAGCAAAGCAGAACTTTTAAGCGGTTATTTTGACTCGGCTACGGTTGAGTTTGGTGGCGTTTCTTCTCGAAACTTCATTCCCTATTTTACTCTCTTAGGGGTTGCATTCAAAAAATCCTTCCTTATTCCTTGTACACATAACATAACATCATGCCTTGTTTCCCCGAAGGGTTAGGTAGAGGTGTAGTAACTATAGTAGTACACCCACATTTCGCCAGTTATTCCTTGTCTACATTATAAAGGGAATCTCTGTGCAAAATTTCAGCTTTCTAGTTCTAAGGGTTTGGGTTGGGCGTTGATGAGTCAGTCAGTCAGTCAGTAAGTCAGTCATTCAGGACTTTTCTTTTTATTTATGTAGATAGATGTTCAGAAACGTCTTGTCTACAGATCTTCAGAACCTCCGCCTGTTTTTTAGTGGTTAAAAAAAAATTTAGTTTTAAAGCTATATCATAAATTAAATTAACAGAATTTAGAGTCACGGTTGGGTTACTGAATGTGAGACTAGGTTAGGTTCCTAATTAGCTAATCGCAACTTAGAGATTAGATTATGTTCTTACTAAATTTAAAACATTTCTTTACAGTGGCGGGGAAGATAGCTCAAGCAATACTTGTCCAATAGCTGCCTCTGCGGCTGCACCTGCTACGTGGCGTGGTACTAATGACAGTGCTACAGAGTATTGTCGCCGTGGTAACACGCCCGCTGCGTACGGCAGGTACCAGCGCAACAACTCAACTGCACCTTATTCTACACCACCCTCTAATGTTGAAAGGTATTTATTTATTTAAAGCAGCAAAATTACCACTTCTTATTATTTAAATCTCGACTTTCGCTGAATAAGTAGAAACAAAACTTTTTAGCAAAAAATTAAACCGACGAAAAAAGAAACTTGAAAGCGAAAACCTGTTTAGTCTAACTAACCTTCTAAATTAAATGTCGGTAACTAATTTTGAGGCGGCGCGGGCGCCAAACAACCAATCGACGAAGGTCAATCAAGCTGCCATCATTTTATTTGGCGCCTTTTTGTTTTTTTGGCGCCGACTCTAATTTCCATTCATTTAGGAAAGAATATATATATTCCATTCTCCGACATCCCGCTCGGTCACAAATCTCGGCCTTGGTATAATGCAAAATGCGCCCACGCTGAGGGCCGGAAAGAGTCTGCCTACCAAGCCTTTTTTTTTTTTGTATCGGGGTGGAAAATCCTCATGGATGTCCTCCGCCTTGGGGCGGGCGGAGGGGTCTGTCAGACTCTTACTGACTAAAAACCACCCCGGTGTTCCATCTCACACCTACGCCGAGGGTCGCGGGAACTTACGATCCTTCCGCAACCCCGGGCTGGTGCCGGCCCGCCACGGCAGGCCTCTCCTCGTGTCGAGGGGGGGAGTGAGGTGTTTGACTCCCCCCGCGACGTCTAAGATGGGCGCGCGTGGAACACTACGCGCCGCCACCTCGGGTCCGATGTATGGGGGGCGACGGACGTCCCCGAGTCCGTCGCCCCTGGACCCATTTAGGGGGGCTGGAAGAGGGCGTTGTCCGCCCTCCGCCGACGCCCAGTGCGCCTGCTGCGGGCTGGGTGAGAGGATGTGATCTCCCTCTCCCTTTCCGCAGCCTCCTTCTGAGAGATGACTGTCTCGCAGAAGGAAACCACCGCGTCCCAGGACTCCTCGCTGCCGACCATCGAATTAACGACAGCCGGCAGCGACAGGTCACTGCCTACTTTAGAGATGAGGGCACGGCGCGGCTCCTCCCAAGCGGCACACTCTGCCAGCGTATGCCGCGCCGTGTCCTCCCGACAGTCGACGCAGTGGCGACACCGGGCGTCTGGCTCCCTGGTTATGCGACACAGGTACTTCCCGAAGCAACCATGCCCCGAGAGCACCTGCGTCATCCGAAACGACAAGGAGCCGTGCCTCCTCCCGAGCCAAAGGTCGAGCACCGGCCGGACCGCCTCGATGGTGGCGAGGCCGGCGGTAGGGCGTGAGAGCCTGTCCCGCCATTCCGCCACCAGGACCTCGCGAAGCAGCGAGCGACGCTGCTCCATTAGTCGCTGCATCGGTCGCTCACCTCGCGCCTTCCTTTCCTCGCGCCACCGATACAATGGCGCGAGTAATTTCGCCTCCAGGTCCCAGGGCGGGGATCCGGCCAGTGCGCAAGCCGCCTCGTAGGAGATCGTGCGATACCCCCTGATGACTGACGGCCATCGCTCTCTGTGGCCTCCGCAAAACAGCAATGCTACCGGCCGTCAGGTCAGCCGCCCAGATCGGGGCCCCGTACAGGGCCATCGATCGCACGATCCCCACGTAGAGTCGCCTACAGGCGGCGCTCGGGCCCCTCAGATTGGGAAGCAGCGTTGACAGCGCCCCAGCCGCGCCCACTATGTGTGATCCGGGCGGCGGCGCCCGCCGGGGACCATCGAACACCATGGCCTCCGACTTGTTGAGGGCCACCTCCAGGCCTGCCTACCAAGCCTGGGTCAAGGCCCGTGACCGCTAAGAGCGCGTAGGGTTCGCGCGAGGAAGAGAGCTTTTAATTCTGCCGCCAAGTTCTGTAAGCGGGTTTTACGTGGGGCACATTTTGATCATGTCGGATTTAGATTCTTCACGATGAGCATACGAATTCAGCTCCCATGACAACACGCTTTTATTAGCTTGACCTGTATCTATCTACCTATGTAACGGAATATTTCAACGTAATTTTCACTAACTTGAAGACATCCGATTAACTTGAAAATTTGCGCATGTATCAAGGACCGATGACAATACAATAATGTGGTATCTTGGAGCTGACTTATGGAGCCAGGAGGTGGATAGTGGAACTCTTCAGTGGCTTTTAGTAAACCCATCAAGTTTGGGCTCATATGATTGGTTTTGACGAGTCCAATATATTGGGCTTGGTAACGAGAGTCTGCTGATGGAGCAAGGAGGTGAATTGTGAAATTATTTAGTGGCTACTAGTAAATCTCTCGAGTTTGGGGTCATATGATTCATTTTGATGACAATTTTTTATGTATAATGTAGTTCAGATGACTATACTATATTTTGGTAACTTGGAGCTGATCTGATGATGGAGCCAGGAGGTGGACAGTGGAACTCTTCAGTGGCTTCTAGTAAACCCTCGAGTTTGGGCTCATATGATTCGTTTTGACGAGTCCAAAAGATTGGGCTTGGTAACGAGGGTCTGATGATGGAGCCAAGAGGTGGATATTGGAACTCTCCAGTGGCTACTAGTAAACCCTTCGATCAATAATAGCACTAGATAAAGGATCAGGAACAAAAATCAGTCGCTCAAGTGGCCACGTTTACACACACATTAAAAAAATTTATATTTCGTAGCACGAAATATAGAAAAAAGTTTAATAACATTAACAACTTCAGTTTATTGAAGATGTAGTGACAAAAATTGAAAAGAGTACCTATGCTTACATGGTTTGGTCATGTTGAGAGGATGTATAAAAGTCGACTAACAAAAGGTATTTACACGGCCGATGTGACTGGAAACGCCGGGAGGGGACGCCCTAGGAAGACATATAGTGATCTTATTGGTGATGTTCTTCAGAAAGGTCAGGTGCGTAGTACTCGCAACTGGCGTATGAACGTAAACGAGGCAAAAGAAATATGTAAGGATCGTAGCAGGTGGCGTTCTGTAGTTTCTGGCTACCCCCATGGGAAGAAGGCGTGAGTTTATGTATGTATGTATGTACACTACCGTCCAAAAGTTTGGAAGCAGCAAGGTAAAATCAAATAAAACAAAAGAAAGTCATTTCAATTTCAATGTATTAATAAAAAATTAAAATATCAACAAAAACTAATTTAAGCAGAACAACAACAACAAAACAGAACACCACACTCAGTCCGCACGCAGTGTCGTGCGAGCGAGATAGAGTGAATTTTAGCTGAGGTAGTATAGGCTCTTAAGGGGGAAGCGCCAAGGTAGCCCGCGAAATTCAAATTTTCTTACGATTTTTGAAATTTGCAGCTCAGTGTCAGGGTGTATGTCAATTAGTATGATTCGCGAGCATAACAAATATGTATGTACAGAATTATAATCATTAGAATCAGTAATACAATTCTTTAAGTTGTATAATCCTGAAATGTAAATATTTCATGAAATAGTCATTCAATAGAATTACTTGGTCTTAGAGAGTTGTATTGATGACTTTAATGATTATAATTGTGTAAATACATATTTGTTTTGGTCGCGAATAATATTTTAATCAACATACAATGTGGATCTGGACGTACGACAATAAATTAAAACGAACACAGTACTAGTCCATCGAAACATTTTAAAACACGAAGATCAGTAGTTAATGAAGAATTTAAAAAAATCAGTTTTCTAACAAAATAAATAGCAGAATCAACTGCGTAAAAACTAAACACGCTTTATCTACGAAAAGTCACTGACCAACGGTGCGGTGCGGAGTGCGGGGCGCAATGTTTACCTATTATTACGGACTCAGATCTACATCATGTTGAAAAATAAGAAAATGAAAAATAATTTTCTGTGGCTACAGTATTCATTGGATTTTATGAATTTTTTGTATAAGGGTAAAGAACATGTTTCTCTTTACGTGGTTTGAAGGAATGTCAATCGTCCTGTTCCACCTTGTATAACCTAATACTTTTTTTTTTGTGGATGGGAAATCATCAAATGACTTCTCCCGCTCTGGGCGGAGCGGGAGGGCGTGTCAGACTTTTACTGACTAAAACCCACCCGTGTTCCTTCTGTTGCCTGTGCCAGGGCCACGGTAACTCTTTCGAACATCCCGCAACCCCGGCTGGCATCGGTCCTAGCGGACCCCGTCAATAGTGCTGACATCTCTTTGAGGCGCGCGTGGAACACGACGCGCCGTCGACTCAGGCTTGGTCCTTACCGGTCGGCGAGCTACCCATTGCTCGCCGTCCGCAAGCCCGCGCCTACGGTGGCCGGGAATCGGCTACCAATTCCCGACGCCCAGGGCGTCTCCTGCGGCGACTAGGGGCGTGAGGGCGCAAAGCTTGCCTCTCCCTCACGCGTCCCGCCTCCTCCTTCACGAGCATTACTGCTTCGCAGAAGGAGGTAATGGCTTCCCATGTACTCTCGCTCCGTACCATGGCCTGGACCAGGGCCGGACGCGAGAGATCGCCGCCGCCG
This sequence comes from Fissipunctia ypsillon, assembly GCA_947568875.1. NCBI lineage: Eukaryota > Metazoa > Arthropoda > Insecta > Lepidoptera > Noctuidae > Fissipunctia > Fissipunctia ypsillon. Next base: position 13,383,973 of record OX387660.1, on the reverse strand, counting down.
ATCGCTTCCGCGAGGACACGGCGGTGCTCCGCCCAAGCCGGGCAGACCTCCACCGTATGCTCCACCGTGTCCTCCGGGCGATCCACACAGTGGTGACACCCGGGCGTTTCCTCCCGCCTTATCCGGAACAGGTACCTCCCGAAGCACCCGTGTCCGGTAAGGACCTGCGTCAGGCGGAAGGTGAGGACGCCGTGGCGCCTCTCCAGCCACTCCTCAAAGAGGGGACTTATCGCCGCAATTGTGGCGTGCCCAGCGCTGGGTTGCGACAATCGCACTCTCATGCCGCCATGAGATCCTGCCGGAGCTCTGTCCGCCGTGCCGCGATTTCTCGCGGCAACGGAGTTACGCCCCGGCGTCCTGCCTCCTCGCGGCACTCCCACATGTGCGCGAGGACTTTTGCCTCCAGATCCCATGGCGGTAATTCGGCAAGGAGGTTCGCCGCCTCCCCGGAGACCGTGCGGTATCCCCGGGCCAACCGGATGGCCATGACCCTCTGGGACGCGTTCAACCGACGGACCGGTCGCTGCCTCACGGAACGCGCCCACACCGGAGCTCCGTAAAGGGCCATGGATCGCACGACCCCCGCGTAGAGCCTCCGGCAGGAGGCGTTTGGACCCCCCAGATCAGGCAGGAGCCGCCCCAAGGCAGCCCCGGCCCGCTCTAGTCTGGGAGCCAAACGTCGGAAATGCTCCACGAAATTCCACCGGCTGTCGAGGACGAGTCCCAGGTACTTCATCGTCGACTCCACACCGATGGGAACCCCTCCTACCGTTATTTAGGAACCCGATGGTGGCGCGTTTCGAGGACCATGAAAACACATGGCCTCGGACTTATGCAAGGCCACCTCGAGTCCCAATTCTCTCTACGATTGTCGCAACCCCGCGTGCCGCTAATTCGGCCGCCGCCTGGTGCGACCTCCCCTGCGCCAGGACCAGCGTGTCGTCAGCGTAGCAAACTACGCTGACACCACCAGGGAGGTCGGCGCGCAGCACCCAGTCGTACCCGATGTCCCACAGATGCGGTCCCAGAACCGATCCCTGCGGGACACCGCACATCTCTCGCCGGTTCCACTCTCCCCGGTGACCGGGGTAGATGACGGCCCTGTCCGTCAGATAGGCCTCGACCACGCGACAGAGGTAGGTCGGCACTCGGTGATACCGGAGTGCCTCCCTGATGCAACTCCAGGGCAGGGTGTCGAAGGCATTGGCGATGTCTAGAGACACCGCCAAGACGACCCCACCCCGGGCCACAGCATCCCCCGTCGTGAGATATAACCTAATACTGACCTGCGAATTGTAAAAAAACGTAAGAAAATTTGAATTTCGCGGGCTACCCTAGAGCTTTCACCTTAAGCCGTTGGTCCCGGCTGTCATTCGTGTATCTTTGACAGTCATTACGGGCCGTCAGAAGCCCGAAAGTCTGACATTCAGTCTTACCAAGGGGTATCGTATTACCCAGTAACTGGGTTTTGGTGGTCAGTTATTCAGTCGCTCCATGTAAAATACTAGTATTCAGCTGCATCCGGTTTGACTGGAAGTTGACCCCAATATAGTTGGGATAATACTAGGCAGATGATTTTGTTTGTAGCTGTCCTAGCGACCCATTTCGCATTTAAATCAAATTGATTTAATACAAATATGTTTTTATAACTTCTAAATTGCGTACAAAAGTAGACGAACCCATTTTTTTACACGGGTTGATTACAATGAGCCAACCCGTATTCAATTAATAGCAATGTCGTAATAAAACAACTAAATAAATTGTACTAGTTTAGTCTTACTACTTTTTTAAATCGGTCAAGAATATTTGCCAGCATACAAACGAACCTTCGCCTAAAAAAAATATATTCTGCAACTCTACGTCTTTCAATACTTACTGTGTTCTGAGCATTGAAATGTAATACCAAGAACTACGTCTAATTCCAAAGTACCTAGAGTAAGCACGAAATTGTCAACAAAACGTTTTTAACCTTATAGCTTAGATGTTAAGTTTCATTTTAGAATATATATTTTTTTACTTATTATAAAAATGACTTTATTTTCAAGCGACATTTTTTATTGCTTTTAACCTTTCTCCGATGACAGAAGGACCTAACAAAAATATTTTGCAATCGTATTTTTTTCAATTCGTCATAAGAAAAATAGACTACGAGTGGGCAAAAGCGCACCAAAACTGGACAATAGAGCAATGGGAAAATGTCCTTTGGAGTGACGAATCAAAGCTGCAGATTTTCGGATCCAATAGACGTGTGTTTGTACGCCGATCAAAAGAAGAGACGGCTTCAGAGGCATGTACTGTGCCTACTATCAAACATGGTGGAGGTAATGTCATAGTTTGGGAGTGTTTTGGCAACAATAAACCCGGAAATCTTGTGACCGGAAAATTAAACAAGGAAGGTTATTTGAAAATTCTCCAAAATTCCGCCGTACCTAGTGGACTAAATGTAATTGGCCCTGGATTCATTTTCCAACAGGATAATGATCCTTAGTATTTTTCTAAACTGTGCTAGACCTTTTTGAGCAAGAAAAAACATGAAAAAATCTTAAACATCATGCAATGGCCATCTCAATCACCTGATCTTTCTCCCATTGAGCTTGTTTGGGATGAACTCGATAGCAGGGTGAAAAATCGTTCTCCTACGAGCTTAGAACATTTGTGGAAGCTATTAGAGAGCGAAATGGAACAAATCAGATGAAGATTATTTTAATAAATTAGTTAATAGAATGCCTAGAATATGCGAGAAGCTAATAAAGGAAAAAAAAGGACACTTTGATGAAGCTAAAATTTAGTTTAATTTTGTATTGTATGTAATATTTTTGTTCTGCTTAAATTAGTTTTTGTTTATATTTAAATTTTTTATCAATACATTGAAATTGAAAAGACTTTGTTTTGTTTTTTTTGATTTTACCTTGCTGCTTCCAAACTTTTGGACGGTAGTGTATGTATAACGAAGTTACAAGGAAAGCTATCACAACTAAATAGACATTACAAGTTAACGAGTAGTCAGCCAACTTACATTTGAGGTTGGAATGTGTATAAGACATTTGTTCAATTACAATGTTGTTCTTGCGGAGAACCCCTTCACGTTGTGCGTGGTCCTAACACACACATGGCCGGATTTTATAATTTTTTTCCGGTGTTTACGAATGTTGTTGTAATCGTAAATGTAAAAATTATTATAGTAGCATAATTTACAATAAAAAAAAACTTCTTTTTTCAGAACAACTCCTCACCATCGATGGTATGCAAGTAGCGACAGAGTGGCCGGCGCAACAGGCGGTGAAAGTACACCAAGTACACCTGGTGGTGAAGGAGGGCGACGGCGGCGAAACTCTGGTTCTTGCTCGTCGCGATCTGACTCGAGTTCGCCTGAGCCAAGCGATACTTCACGTGCTTCGACGCCAGCCACACAACCACCGCTTTCCCACCATAACAACCATCGTACGCCGCCGTCCTTACAACACCAAGTATGTTCTCTTAGAATTTTTGCATAGTCGTCTAGACTTAAGCTCAAATCTTCGTTGTACCACTAGACTAGGTGGGCTTACAGAAAAAAAAAAATAGTTTCATGAATTTCTATTGAATAATAAATAGGCGCAAATTCACGTTAACGACTTACACACTAATACATTAATCAAATTGCGCTCTTTCCTATGGTTTAGCAAAGGCAACTACACTTGCGGGCGACCAAATCCACTCAACGAACTATTAATCATGCATTTCGAGTCAATTAACAATTACTCGAAAACAATTGAACCGATTTTAATCACCAACCATCTTAAAACTGATACGTCAGTTTAAATAAAAAAACTTTTTCATAAATGGGACAAGAACTTTTTGAAAAAAAAAAAGAGTTATGCACGGGTTGTATGGGGTTGAGTCGATTTGGTTGCTCGCGAGTGTAGTTTCAGCGCTCCATGTACCAGGATGTAATGTTGTAATACACCGAAACATCTCAAACCCTTGAAGATGTTAAAGTAATTATTGTTAATATTATTTTTGATGCTGACGTCTACGCTCTCCATGCGAAATACTATTCCTCAAATCCTAGTACCCTGTAGGCATTATATTTAAAAGATTGAAAGAAATCTTTACTATTTATGAATTATTATCACTGCAGTATTATTGCTATTGCAGCCAAAAGCGACTGACTAATAAGTAGGTATGTAAAAAATTACGTGCGAGACTTAGCGCAATTTATCACGTGACAGCTAAATAAAGTTAGTATTTTTTGGTTCAAGTTACTTTAATGGGGAGGGTAGGCAAAGCTAATTACAGATGACGCCACCCACGCTGGTAACTGTCAGCAGTCTGTCTGTTGAATGTTTTAAGTAAAAGACAGTAACCAGTATACGCGCTCCCGCCATATTAATTCTCAGGTCTACTCTAAAGTGAGCACTACCCGGTACTACTAACGTGAGTGTAAGTGCCTTGCCGCTGAACTTGATTTCCATTTTTTGTGCGTAAGTCTTTGAGTCACGCTTTTCTTCTTTCCTCATCAGAAGGAAAACGGTGTACACCTTTATTTGAAATCAAATAATTAAAAGATTATTTCAATAACAAAATCTGTTAAAATTCATCTGTCAGACTGTCTATTCGTTCATCTAAGTCGATTGCAATCGCTATTAGGTAACGCTCACAAGACAAACGGTAAAGGGAAAAGAGATCAGAGAACCAAGGTATCTCGCATTTTACAGGCTTGAAAATTTAAAATAAAATTGTCAACGAATTAAAAGTTTGCAGAGAGTTAAACTGACTACGTTACTTAGCTAGTATATAAAAAATATCGTAAAAAATCTTTTTCCAACGTAATTACGTCCGGCGAGGTGTCGCAGACAGCAGGAGGCGCTGGCAGATTGGTCTACGTGGTTGTGTGGTCTTCGCGGCTGGATGCAGCCAATTACTCCGCGTTGACCGTCGATGTCAAGCGTTTATTTGGGCCAGAACCTGGAGGCCGAAAGACGGCCTGTTCTAAACTGATTAATCCAGGTTAATTAAGACGAAACTTCCCGACTCAAACCACGGAAGTATGGGATTCGAACTTAAAAAAAAAAAACGTTCCGAAAGTAGAAGAAAGGCGACGAGGAAAGCAACTTACTATTCTTATACAACACAAGAAATCGTATTAAATACACGTAAATTTTCAACTCACTGGGTCAGTATCAACAGATCAACCTTTTGCAACTGACGCACCATACTGGAAAAAATGAGGACCCATCTGTCAGAAAATAATAATTCGAATCACGAAATAAAAAGGTAAAAAAATATCGACCAGAATTAATGATAAACGGAAAAAAGGTCGACATTAAGGAACCAAAATGTTTTGACATGCAGAGTTATGCTGCAGAGTGTACGCCGCGCCGCCTTGATGAGTTCCTTTGAGGTGCGACTTCATCTTGGGGGAATAAGAAAAAGTCGCATGGGCGGTATCTGGGATATAGGGTGGGTGGGTGTGGCTGGCAACGTTGGAATGCCTTTTTTTGCCAAAAACTCTTGCACAATGAACGAGGAATGGGCCGGCGGCGCGTTGTCGTGGTGCAAAATCCAGCCTTTCTCAGCGAGTTCGGGCCGCGAATGGTTTCTTTGTTGATGTTTAACTCTCATCAGACAAGGCACGAATGCTTCGACGCCGCGCCGGTCAGACGTGATCAGCGCGCGAAGACGGTTGACGTTCGCGTCGGTACGAGAGGTGACGGAAGCTACTTCAAGAGGATCGTCATTTGCTGATTCACGCCCCTCCTTGGACTGCTTCGCTCATTTAAACACGCGCGTTTTCGACATGTACCTACTCGTCTCCGTACACCACCTGCAATTTTCGGAGGATTTCTGAGGAAAAAATTGTTTTGTTTTTAATCATACGACGTGAGAAGCCTGAAACCGGTATGATCAATACGTGTATTTTTCGGTTACAACATTTTTTTACAAGTATTTTAAAATGTTACCTTAATTCTTAAATTGAATACTGGTTGTATTGTATTCAACTAATACCGGTTACCTAAATACAAATTACCTCTATCTTACAAGTGCTGTCGACATTAGTCAAAGGGCGCGCATCGCCTGTGTGTGTCAGAGTCGAGTCGACCCGCGCGCCGACGAACGCCAACCAATCACCGCTCCGGCTGGCTGGCGATATTCCGTTTCTTTCTTGTAAACAAGATCATTTTTAGGTAGCCGGTATTAAAACGGTAACCTAAATAGAGGCACAGATAGCGGTAACCTTAGTCGGTAGAGGTAACCAAAATTCATCAATACCTGTACCGTAATTTATATAGGTTTTCGGTTCCTGGTGACAAGGAACTTCGTTCCTAACTAGGGTCCCTCGACCGCACACGTTTTTTTTTTTTCTAAACGCTTTGCCTATGGAACAACAGTTTATCCACCGAAGAGTGAATGTGAGTGCGCGTACAGGTCGAAAAAAAATAGGTAAACAAAATAAATCAGCTTTTGAAGCCGTAACAGGCCCTAAGATAGCCAAGCTCATCACCAAACTCGCTTCCAATCCGGTCGGGATTACAATCCATTCGACTCTGCACCAATGGGCGATATTTTTCGTTACTGAGATTACACAGTCTGTATCTACGGCAATAATGGATAATAATGTTGCTCTAATCTTCGTTGTGACTTTGTGAGGGGGATTTGTTTAATGTAAGGGCCAGAAAATGTAACGAAAGTTATTGAAAACAATAAAAAAATGTCTGTCTTCTTGCTCTCATATTAAATGACAATGTTATCACACTAAGAAAAAATAAAGAAAGGAAATAGATCTGTCTAAATTAGACATACATTATTTACCTATTACAAAATCTAAAAGTTCTTCAAACATAAATATGGTATCATTAGATTTTTGAAACCTGCATGTGAAAATTCGTGGTAGGCAGACAATCGGACAACTAGGTGATGGGTAGTTCAGAAGATCCGTTTTATTATTTTATTATTTGTGGATTTATTGTACCAATGTTTTTGTTCAATGTTGAACAAATGAATATGACTTATGACATAACTATGCGTGCCTAATTCATAGCATCATCTTAGTTTTTTTGAGAGGCGATTTTCAGACTTCAGATAACTTATATCTGAGGAATAAAAATCCTTCACCACTTTAAAACCTACCATTAACACACAATATTTCATTTTATGCCCTTGATTTTAACTGACATTCTATAAAACCTTTAATATTAAAGGTTTTATGGAATCGAGGTAAGTTCATCTATCGGGGCTCATACAAATATTTCAAGGTCCTTCAGCATTATTTCTTAATAAGTACGTTAGAACGTCATTTGAAACTTGGTAGTCGCTCATGTACTAGGTACTGACCCAAACAGATTGTAAATAATAATTCATAAATGATTTGTCATAAATCTGCTTTTTAAAAATATAGTTGTCAAATAACATTGCATATTTTTGTCTTGATAGTGGGCGTCAACGGCGAGTGGTAGACCTTTGGCAATCTGTGTGCGAAATCTACCGACACGATCTACTGATAGTTCTTTGAAGGACGGACTTTACCATGAATACAAGAAACATGGAAAAGTTGTATGGGTTAAAGTAGTTGGTCAAAACGCCGATCGCTATGCGGTGGTGCGTTTTAAAAAGCCATCCGATGTGGAGAAGGCCTTGGAAGTATCACAAGATAAACTTTTTTTTGGCTGTAAGATCACTGTGGCGCCTCATCAAAGCTGTGATGAAGATGCAGATTCGGCTAAACCTTACGAGACTGATATCGATGAGTACCACCCGAAGGTAAGATATTTAAATATAGTGCTTTTCGTTAAAAAAAAAAAACATTTAAAAATCTAATGATATTTAGACCGGTGTAAAATTTCCAGCAAAATTATGATCTTGATAACAAAACATGGTTTTCAAATATTTATGCCTAATTTTCGCTCAAAATTTAATTCTCAAAAATCGAGGTCTGCTTGGTGGTCATGGTTTTCAAATATTTATGCCTAATTTTCGCTCAAAATTTAATTCTCAAAAATCGAGATTTGCTTGGTGGTAGTCATTTGAAAAAAAAATCAGCGTTGAATTGAATTACTTACGTTCCTTAATGATATATAATTTAGCCTTTAAAAAACCGGGTGCTAGTGTCTAATTGCCATGTTTAGCTGAGGAATAAAAAGTCTAAAGCTGGCACCAAATAAGGAGGTATTTAACTTTCACCCATCTTTATTTACTTACAGATTCTAGCATTTTTCACATATGTAAACTCCGTTAATATCCTGAATCGATAGTTATCGTTGTCAACATTTTTCTCGAATGAAAATCGATACATGCATACATATTAGGGAAATGACAAGTTAAAAAGTTTACTATGATGGTCCTTCCTTTATTTATAGTAGCAAGTTTTATCAAAACAATACAAATAGTGCACGCAATCGTTCTTACTAACAATATAGCCACCCCTGACTACACTACATAAAAAAATATTCTCGCGCCTTACACGCTACACCCGTCGTCTTCATGCGACGCTTATGCGGCAAACGTTACTGCGTTAGATGTGTAAATCCGACTAAAGCTGAAATCAAAAAGGTGCCAATGATAATTTTACTACCAAATTAATAACTAAAAGTATATAAGTTTTTGTTGAGTGTAATCGGTTTCCAGTCCAGATAGCATCACGCCTGCCGAATTCAAAGTATATCAAAGTTATATTCCTCAAATCTCGGTAAAATCAAGCTCAAATCTAAGTAGTGCTTATAAATAAATAAGTAATTTATAAAGAAATTGTCTTCTGAAATTATTAATTAATTCATAATTTCCATACTAGGTAATCAAATCACTCATGGCCTGTAAAAATAAAAAAGAACAGGTAATTGCGTTTTAATTTTTTTTTGTTATTGTATTGAAGTATTGATTGAATAACTCTAACTATTTGAATACTTATAAATATCCAAAAAAGAAAAAACTGCATATTTGACCAACAAATTTAATGAAAATGCCAGTCGTTTAGAGTATTGCGTATGTCTCTAAAAATGGTTTGCTGATACTGTTGATCAAGTTTTATCAATAACAAAGAATGGTTGCAAGTAAAATAAACAGGTTTTTGGCTTTTGAAAACCCTGGAATCAGTCTTACAGCGTCGAATTACGTTCTTTCGAATAAGTTTTGTAGTGGTACCAGGATTAGTCGCCACGCCTCGCAGAGGAGACACCGAACGATGCTGAAGGAAGAAGTCTCCCTTAATTACTTGATTAGAACATTTGCTAATAATTTCATAACCGTCCTGAAGAAATGTCCTAATCAAGTAGAGAGACATGACAGAGTTTCGGACGGATACATTGAAATAATAAGCGTTCGGATTTTTCACTTGCACCGATGGTATCCTTGAAATTGTGTAACAAACTCATCAATACAATAACTTGTATTTACTTATATCGCCGCATATGTATTCTTATCAATTACCTTTAGTGGTCAGCCTTTTACTGGATACAATTCCAAGTCATGGGCTGCCTTTAAAATAAAATGTGTATTTATAATTATTTATTGAGATTTGAGGAATATTACTTTTTCATGGAGGGTGAATATATCCCCGATACTAGATTTATTGGTATTCTTGTTATCATAGTTGCGTGTGCTAAGTAAGTGCTATGTGTTCTTGTTAATTATTATGCCCAGGCCCATTTTTATTTGAAAACTTAACCAACACTGGTATGCTACACGGCACCGCATCAGTATGCGGTGTGCTGCAGATCACCCCAGTGTTCTGGGTACAATGGTTTCTTAGCGACCCGATCCGCTTGGTGTGCTAGCCTACACTAAGGGTGCGTTTCCACTGAAGCAGAGACGAGCGGAGCTGTGTGGAGACGTGCCAGAATCGTCCAATCGCAGACGAGACGAGACTCGATGAGGATTTCAACTATTGTGATTGGTCGATTCCCGCACGTCTCCGCTCAGCTCCGCTCGTCTCCGCTTCAGTGGAAACGCACCCTAAGCCGGCTAGGCCAAGCATAATTTATTATTTCCAAGTGAGGAGTTTTATAGGCAGTTGATTAAAAAAAAATATTTTCTGTTCAAACCGCGTTTGGTATTTTCGCCATTTACAAACAATAAAATTAAAAATATAGTTTTATAAATACTTATCACCGCGGCCCTTATGGTGTTTTGACAAATATTTAAAAAAAAAAACTTGTTTTGTGAGAACGATTCGAGTACTAGGGGCGAATATATATATATATATATTTGAGAGCTCATTCTTGGACTGTGAAAATTTTAACGCCAACATAATACAAACCATCAATTTGCAATAATAATGTACTTTTGACAAATGTTTAAAATATCTATACAGGTATTGAAACATCATTAAAAACCGCGCTTAAATGACATCAGATTTAAATGAGAGATTTTTTATGACAATAACGAGTCTAGGACTAAAACCGAGGTTAAAAATAAATCGTAACTGATTTATAACGCTTTTATATAAACGCTACATGTTATATGAAACAATTTGTCACCTTGGACCTATAATAATCTAAATTATTTTTATCTTACAGGCTACGAGGACGCTATTCATCGGTAATTTAGAGAAAGATGTGACGCAACAACAACTTCGAGACAAGTTCAAACTTTTCGGACGAATAATCGAGATCGATATAAAAAAGGGTAGCAGTGGAGGTGCGGGATATGCATTCTGCCAGTACGCATCAATTTCGAGCGTTGTGGAAGCTATTCGCGCCATGGATGGCGAAAATGTGGGCGGTTCGCGTGTGAAACTTGGCTTTGGAAAACCTGTTGCCACCACTTGCGTATGGGTGGACGGTCTTACCGAGCATACGGAGAAACAGGTAATTATAATACTGCCTCTCTATAGCATAGGATGTGTATGGGGTCATGAATCAATGGGCATTTATGTGTTTTAGTCGTACTGTTACTTAATACAACTTCGTAGAAATATGCATCACCATCTAAACCTTATTTTTGGTTGATTGGGTAAGTGTAGTTATAATCCGCGAATGTTTAAAACAGTGAATATGTATTTATTTTGAGATACGAAAAGCCACTCTTAGCTAGAAGTAAGTAATAGAAATGTTTGTGTTGTTCTGAGACCAGAGTATTCAAGTGAAAAACGCAGAGGCGTAAAGACTAAAGACTAGTGCGGTCGACACCGCGCCCTCACCCGCAATTTATACGTAGGTGTATGTATCTAAACAAGGGCTTAAGTTCGTTCACCCTTGACAAAATTTTGTAGAATGAACTTTCTCCTACCCCTCAATAGCAACAAGAAATTTTATGCTACATGCGTAATGCTAGCGGAATGAATAAAACTAGATTACCCTGGCTTACCTAGAATAATAATTGTCCAAATTCTTTGGGTGAATGAAGTCCGAATAATTTCAAAAATAAACATGATTTCTTCATTTATCCATATTCACCTAGATTTACTCACCGCTGGCTTGGTAATGTTAGTTGCTGCTGCTGCTGCGTCATTTTGAGGCTGTGGCACGAGTCGAGCGTACTTCGATAGCTGCCGGCGAGCGCTACACTCTGTCTGTCGCAGTTACTAGATGAAAGCTGCCTTACCAAATCGATTTGGTTACCCTAGTAAATCTAACGTTACCAAACCATCGTTGGGTGCGCAAAGAAGTTGCTATACAAGTAAACGCCGATTCATTGCCATAATAAAATCTATTCGGACTATCCAAATAACTGTAATTCTGTTTATACCTGGGTAATCCTGTTTTTATATTTTTCTGGCGTCACCCGTTGAAATGAAATATCTTTGGGCTTGGGATAATCCCATACATGACTTGTATGCTCAGATGAATCTATCGTGCTTGATACAATGTATGATGGTTTCGGGTCCGGGAAAATACGTTAAAGCAAGCAAATACGAAGTGCGTGCGTGTGTAGGTGCTGAGCGCGGTGTCGCGATGCGGCGGTGCTACGTCGGTGTGCGTGGACCGCGCGGCGGGCGCGGCGCTGGTGCACTTCGAGCAGGCGGCGGCGGCGGGCGCGGCCGTGCGCGAGCTGCGCCGCGTGGCCGCCGCCGTATCGGCCGCCGAGCCCGATCACCCGCGCCTCTGTGTCGACTACGCCTCCCGCGAGTGTCAGGTGATGCTACTTCCGTAACCAAAATGCTTCCCATTGCTCTCATAAATAATTGTCATACCGGTATCTTATTTGAAGGTAATAAATACTTTTCATATTCGCCGAGGTATATTTAGAGAGTAATTGAAACAAAAAGTTAATAACGTAAGATTCTAAAAAATCATTAGGGCTTCGCCGCAGTCTGATAAAAAAGTAGATACGGCTCTTCGTTCCGGAAATTACGCCGCCGGATTACGCTTTTTCACGCGCCGCAGCGTCCCGCGCTCGCTCGTAGCACCAGATCACACCACCAGAAAACCCGCATAAAGTTATACAACTGACCATATTATTAAGTTCATAAGTAATTTGTCTATTTATTAAAAATAAAAAGAGTCCAAACAGTTTTCATCGAAACTTTTCGGTAAAACACCTTATTAGTGCGTGGCGTGTGTGGCAATAATGCCCAAAATTTAAAATTTCCCTTATTTTCCATATTTCTAGGTATAGATTTTTTTATAGGAACAAGCCGTATTCCGATGGGATTTTCGTATATACTTACCATATGGGTGCCATGAACACCTACAAAATTATAATGGCATGCGACGACGGCTTTACCTTGACCACTTTTGTACATAATATGTCTTAGTTTCTGTCTGAAATATTTCGTCGTTGTCAAACCAAAATCTGCTATGTTCACTTTTTTGAGATTTCTACTTTTTGACCTTTGCGTATAGTTCACTGCCCTATCAACCGTATATAAAAAAACTGCTAAATGCGTAGGAGCACTGTACGACGACCTACGACCTTTTTTATATAGTTCTTAAAATACACCTTCATATAAAATTTTACAGGAGAACTTTTTTTCAATATTTCAAAAGTATAATTTTTGCACATATTAGATTTTGGTTTGATAACGACGATTTTTCTTGTTTCGTGCTTTTTATTTTTCCGTAGTCGGGTTACAGTTTCTTAAACCTAATTTTTTATTCTATACTTTTCCGTTTTAATTATTGTATAGGTATTAATTTGACGGTTGAAAGGTAATATATAATATAATAAGCGACATTTTGGTCGAAAATGCCGAAATGAATGCCATCCTAAAAAGCAGAAAATTTTAAGTAGGCCAATTCATAACTCATTTTCGACCAGAATGTCGCTTATGCCCTATTTATTTACCTTTCAACCGTCGAATTGTACAGCCGCGCCGTACGTAGCGCAGTCTCACTTTCGCTAGTTTTTAACAAATTAAACATATTTATTTACTTGGACAATAAGAAATATACAGGGTGTAAAAATACACATCACAACGCCGTCAAACGCATACTGTACATCCAACTAAGTAGCTTTGCGGCAAAATTATTGCTGGGAACAGACTTTTATTTTTAGGTATAAAAAAGCAATTTTTTTATTGCGCGCAATGTAACGCGAACCCAGGCTAACGGACTCCGTGCTGTTGTGTGAGTTAAGCCCCGCCCCTTCGCTCATCGCGTGCTTGTCGGGTACTCGGGGGTATGAACGAAATGAATTAAACGTTTCCGTGATTGTACAACTAAGTACCTACTGCCATGCATGATTTTCTTAAATTAAAATATCCTATGTAGGTATTTACGTACTGCCCATCGCTGTCATCATCAAACATCGGTGGCCTCTCGACACTTACGAGCTGCGGTTTAAACTGCCGACCTCCCACGGGAAGACAGGCCTAGCGCGATTGCCATGCTGTCTCTGCAATACTTTAGCCATTATACGCTGTAAGCAACGCACTTCCAAACGTGGGTTTTCCCGCATCACAGAATTTACAGATAGGATGGCCATTTCTGCCGCCGCGCCGCGCGCTGGTCTAATTTCCCTGCCGCCTCCTTGTGAAACCGGCACAATCGGCTGGTTGTAACATAACCGTTGCACTGCCCGAGTGAAAATACGTGAATCAGAGGGCTGAAACGCAGTAGGATATTCAGTACCGTTAAGTCATAGGGCTTCGGCAGCATTTCCACGGGCCATTTCGTAGCAGTAGGTACACGGAGTACACCATGTTAACATTCTCGTGTGCAGAATAATCATGAAAGACCATCTTCGCAACTAAAACACAAATAACACTAATGCACTAACAAAAAAACTCAGGTAAGTACGTACACAAGATGACAAGACACTTTTGTGTCTGCGAGTACGCAGTCACAGTAACTACACTTAAAAATAATGTTTTTTTTCGGAAAAACAACACAAGCGCATTCGATAACGTAAGAAACCAAACTAACAAAGTTATAATACTAAAAAAAGTTGCTTTTCTTTGCGTTTTTATGGTTTGATGGAGGGGGTTAGGTTAGCGTTCTTAGGATCTATCAAGTGGCTGTCATATGGTTATCTAAATAATCAATGTTATTTCAATTCTTTGGAACAATAAGTAAGTTCCTACAAAAAGTCTCCCTTGCAGTTACGTAATTATTGCCAGGCATAAATGTTTATTTACAATGAAAAAATATCCTATAGGCAGTATGGTTTAGTGTGAATAAAGTGGTAGGAATTTAAACATGGTAGGTATCTTTATTTGTGCAATAAGTAGTAAATAAATAACTCACTCGAACCAGAAGGTGGTTTAAATAGCTAAACAAATTCTTCATTATTTGCCAGTATCTTGAATGTACTGACCGACCGCTTTAATGAGTCTTCGCCCGCGGGGTACAGGGGTGCGGGGGTATGACGACAAGGGTAGCCTAATACACAAGAGGCGAAATGCACACTCGACCGTTCTTAAGATATGTGATGTCATATAGGTTAACGATGAACAGGTGGTGATTTTTATCCGACTGCGGCAAAGCCAAAAAAGGAGGGTTATTTATTAGAAAATTAATTGATGACGATACAAAATATGAATGGATCAACTATAAACTATGTAGGTAACAAAATAAAATATTAGATAATAAACTTTTGTACTATTTATTATCAAGACAACATTATAAATCAGTCACTATGTCCATATCAATATCACTGGAACTTGATTCTTCACTTTCGAAGCAGCCATCATCAGAATCGTCCTGCACATTAATAATAAAATCAACAACATCATCTAGACCTCTATCATGTTTGCAGTATTCGTTCTCGATTTGTATTACAATGCTTCCACTTCTCTACGGAGTATTCAGCAAATAATCCCTATAACGTATTTTTTTTTAGTCCAAATTAGAGTCGATACTTTTTTGTGCTAATTGTCCTTTGATATCACCCCAGACCAAATCAATTGGGTTCAGGTCTGGGTGATATGGAGACAAACACAACACTTCATGTCCGTTTCTTTTCAATAACTCGTCAATTTTGTAAATATCTTCTGTGAAATGTCTTTTAATTAATTTTAATAAGTCATCTTTTCAAAGTGTATCATCAAAAGGCACGTCATGTCGTCGTAGCCATGCTTGCATAGCTGGCTTGGTAGAAGCCATAGTCGGCATTTTCTCTTCTCGAACCGAATGATAAGCTGCGTTTATCCATTACTATGACAGAATTTGGTGGTATATTAGGCATGAGCTTTTCGTTTATCCATTTACTAAAATTCACGAAATTCATGAAATTCATGGAATCGTGATAATCACCTGTTTTACATTTGTATTTAAAAACAAGTGTAATTTAATGACAAGTGCTCCCGCCTACAAATCCAGTTTGACCTCCACAATGTACAATGATCAAACGGTCTCCTTTACCGATATGAGACAGCACGCCGCGTTCATCTTTTGATTGCCAACATTTTGAAACGTTATGAGACGCATTAACATATGTTTCGTCAAGATATAAAGTATGTCTTCCTTTTCTACGATATTTTTTAATAGTATTTATGTATTTCCACCTCTACGATGTTATATTTGCCTGTTCGATAAGAAGTTTCTTTTTAGATCAGCATTTCTTAAATTTAAAACCTAGATCATGTAATAATAGCCTTAAATATTCCCTGCCGCAATATTCTCTTCTCTAAGTACAACATTCAAAGTTTTCAGAGTAGGTACTTTTTAAAAATTGTGTAAAACTGAGAGACTTTTCTTCTTACCACTCCTTTTATGAATGCGTCTACTTCTACTCTTTTTCTGCGAACCTGTTTTGGTTTTCTCGGTGAGTTAAATCTTTCGTTGTCTCTCAATACTTTTCCTTGTTGTACAATTCTAGATACAGACTTTTCCGATAGCCCGGTAACTTCTGCCACGGTTTTGTTTAAAGGTATATCTTGTTGATATTCCGTAGAATTTGGGTCCAGTTTTTCTTTTTCTAAAATATTCGTATCCGTTAAAAGCCATTTGCTTGCACTGACTGTTAATTTTATGTCCGAAGATTTTTCGACTCATTTTGAGAATGTAATTCATGTATAACTTTCACAAAGCGTCCGCAACTGTCAACACGTGCGATCGCTAACCGCGTAGCGAGCGGAATGAGCAAAGAATATACTACTCTCTGACGAGAGGGAATGAGTTATGACAAGAATGCGCCTGCTGCCCTCGCCGCCCTCGCCTCCCTCGCCTCCCTCGGTCCCCTTTGTCGTCGTAATCCCGCACCTCTGTACCCCGCGGGCGAAGACTCATTAAAGCGGTCGGTCTATAGCAGTTTACTTTTATTGTATAAATGTCACAAATGAGGACAAACTTCGTCAACATTTTTAATGGATTCTGGAAGAAGTTTAGAGATAAGATTTATAATTTTTACAAGGGCGTGCTATTCGACATTACAGACAACGGACTGCAATTCTTAACTACGTCTTTGAAGCAAAAACTGCAACAAATGTCAAAAACAACCGATCAGCTGTTACAAACACGGGTCGTCGTAACGTTCAAGGCTAGGCCGGGCTAGCTTATACCACGTGACACTGTATCGTGCGCTTGTTGTCATAGAGGCAATCGTGGCGTGGTGGTAGCGTGCGTTAGATATTCATTGCGTTTTTGTAACATTTTTTTTTTTTTTGGTCGTGAAATCATCAAATAACTTCTCCCGCTCTGGGCGGAGCGGGAGGGCGTGTCAGACTTTTACTGACTAAAACCCACCCGTGTTCCTTCTGTTGCCTGTGCCGGGGCCAGAAGGAACCAGGGGTTTTTTGTAACTTCAAATGCGTAATTTGTTAAGAAAAATCGAAAATTCAGGTAATGTTTGTTTGGAATAAAGTTCAGTAATAAATAACACTTAGAATTCGTTTTCGTAAAAAATAAAATGCGACTTTGACCTTCAATATCTTCAGAACCAATGGATTCCCAGGTATGGTCTAGTGGAAAAAAAAAAATCCAAATAATGGGTACCTCGAATATGCGACTTTTTGCTTCGGAAAGTGTCTTTTTACACCCGTTACATACAGGGTGTAAGGGACAGCCCTCTTGCAGACTGATGGGGTGAATTCAATATATAATATTAAGATGACCGGTACATGAAATTATTTCAGGAACGTTATAGGAATCCAATAAACCTGATTTGTTTTATTACCTCACTCGCAATGTATCGTTACCGTGGCAAAACACGCGTAGCGAACGGCAGCGCAGCAAGCCTTCGGCCGCCGAGTATTTCGACATCCATTGCTGATTTTTAATTTGAGCTGTTTTATTTACATAAATAGAGTGCTGCATACAGAGAATGTAATTTTACATTGAAATAAATGAATAGTAACTGAAAATACGGTAAAAAAATGAAAATTTTCCTGAGAATATTTCCGATGGAATATGATTCCAAATAAGGAGCTGAATGCACCCTGTTAGTTTGCGGAGGGAGGGCTGTCCCTTACTTCCCTTTGGAATGTGCTCGTCAAGACCTTTCTTTTATACCAAACATGTCATGATTATCTCAATAAAAATTTTTTTCGAGGTCAGAAATTTGTGTAAAGTCCACCATTTTAAATTTAGGGAGAATTTATAGAGCCACATAGGCTCTATAAATTCTCCGAATCCGATCCAGATGACATCATCCGGATCATTATTTAGAATTTATTGATACCTCATTCATCAAAATCGGTTCAGTAGAGGCGGTACGGTGGAACACACGTAAATACAAAATGTTAACATACATACATACTCAGAACAGAAAAAACAGTAAAAGTCGCAAGTAGGCGGGGCCCGCGTACCCCGAACTTTGCGAAGTTCCGCAAAGTCTGCTCCGTGCACACAATCAGTCAATCACATCAGTCTTGTTACAACCGTCACGGTAACGAAAACTTGAAAAGATATACAAAAATTCCTTATCTGGGGGCACGGTAGTGCCCCCGCCAAGACGAGCCAAGCGAAGCGCAAGGGCACTACCTACCTTTTCTCGAAGTGTTTCGTCGTTTTTTTGAACCCTCATAGAGTTGGTTTCCGATGTACC
This sequence comes from Fissipunctia ypsillon, assembly GCA_947568875.1. Taxonomy (NCBI): domain Eukaryota; kingdom Metazoa; phylum Arthropoda; class Insecta; order Lepidoptera; family Noctuidae; genus Fissipunctia; species Fissipunctia ypsillon. The sequence goes on along the minus strand of OX387660.1, from coordinate 13,365,634 downwards.
AGATAGTTCATATTCTCAGGATATGATGCCAATAATACAGTAATTAAACATACAAAGTCTCAATTGAATAGCTCTAATACTTTAGATTTTATTGATATCTAAAATACACCGATTTCGTCACTGACACACTCACTGATACACTGACACACTGATGATCATCAAACTGTTTGGTTCCTTCCTGAAGTGCTAGAAAGCTGAAAATTGGTACGTAATCTAAGTTTAGTATACAACCAACAAAAAAATTCATAAACTTATAACTTTCGCCCCCATCCCCTAAAATGGGGGGTGGAAGTTTGTATGAGACTTCAAAATGTTAGGGTACTTCCTGAAGTGCTAGAAAGCCGAAATTTGGTATGTAAACAAAGTTCAGTATTTACAAGTTCAGTATTTACAACCATCAAAGAAAAAAGGCAAAGACAGAGAATGGGCTATGAAAACCGGCACTGCTGATGTGCAAGAAATACACCCCAAAAAAAGAAGAAAAAAATAAACACTAAAAAGACTGCCTAGCAACTTACAAAAAGAACTGAAATCCCACCAAAAACATTTCATGTAAAATGTTGCCAAGACGACCACATAAGGTTTGCCCTGTGAAAAAGATATCAGATCTCATGTAGAGCCAAGCTTCTGAATCTACACGGCGTAACTCTACCGACCCTACATATCAGTAAAAATGTATGGCTTGGCTGTTTCGTTACTTACTTCAGAAACTAAATATTCGCATCACCTCCATGACGGTCTCTTAACGGTTCCTTTCGGACGGTTCTTTTTAACTCAAACATATTATTCGCGAAGATTCCAACTACGCACATGTCACAGTCAGCTACTCAATTAGAGATTACCCTTATCGATAATGAGTTATCGATATTTCAAACTTACAATGTTCTGTGATATATCGGGGAAAATGTAACACTGAGTGCGTTTTTTCTTTGGTGACTCAGTATTAGTAATAGGACGCATTTCCATGAAATGTTGAAATCTTCTTTTTCTAATTCTATCTTATCTAAGTTTGAAATAAGAAAATCATGAATCTAGGTGTACCTAGTCTATTCGTAATATTCTAATCGAGAAAAGGATAAGGAAATTGTACTGTGTTGGAACAATTGTCTATCCTAAACTGTTCATCCCCAGTAGATCGCATAAATAAAACATCTACTGATTCAGGCTTAACACAGGACGATTGGACAAAAGACAACACAGAAGAGCAAGAAATCGGCGAACTTTTAACACTCTCACCGCCATGTGGTACGACGGCCGCCCACGTAAATTCTAGTGCAGCAAGCAACTGTATACAGCCTTGGCCAAAAGTATTGAGCACCCATGATATCTTTCAGTTTTATGCGGAGTATCAAATAGAAATAAAACAAAACGTTTTATATGGGTTTATTTTACTATTTATTAATAGAAAATTAATATTTTGTGGGTCCACCCTTTGCCTTAATTACGGCAGAAATTCTTTTTGGTAAAGAGTTAACAAGTTTTTTACAGTCGTCAACAGTAATCGAGTTCCATTCTAGGCGCAGGCAGCGTTTTAAATCTTCTTTGTTGTTAATTGTGTGGCGCCTAACCCTGCGCTTTAATAAACCCCATAAATGTTCTATGGGGTTCAGATCTGGAGACTGAGCTGGCCAGTCAAGCAGTTCCGTGTTATTTTCCCGAAACCATCTCATAGTGCGTGCAGATTTGTGGCATGGCGCGTTATCCTGCTGGAATTTGACACCATCCATATTCGTGTCGCCAAAAAGTTTCGTGAATGAAGGCAGTAATGCAGTTTCTAGTACATTTATGTACTTAGTAGAGTCCATGCGACCCTCACACACGAACAATTCGCCAACTCCAGAATCGGTCATGCAACCCCAGACCATTATGCTGCCTCCACCGTGTTTAACGGTTGGGATCACACACTCTGGCTTAAATTCTTCGCCCACACGGCGACGCACAAAGGTCACACCAGGTGTACCAAAAATCTGCAATAAAGAGAAAAATATTGAGTTCCGTAAAACTAAAATAAATTCAATTATGCGTTTGGTTTTTAAAACATTTTATAAAATTGTATCAGGGCATTAAATTGACTTACTCACCTCAAAGTTTAATTCGTCTGACCAAACAACATTTGACCAATCTTCAGCGGTGAAAATTCGGTGTTTTAAAGCCCATTTCAATCGAGCTTTTTTGTTGTTATCGGAGAGCCATGGCTTCTTCCTAGCTTTACAGCCTTTCAGACCAGCTTCTTGAAGTCTTCTGCGAGTAGTTCGAGCAGAAATTGGCTTCTTAATTTGTTCCGACAACTCAGCAGCGAGCTCTGAAGATGTTTTTTTCCTATTTCTTAACGACTCTCTCAGTAACTGACGATCTTGACGGTCTGTGGTGATGCGTTTGCGCCCGGTTCTCGGTCTATTTTCATGTGATCCGGTAGTAGAGAATCGCTGAATAGCATATTGCACGGATCGGCGCGAACATTTCACAGTTTTAGAAATCTCTACTTGTGATTTCCCTTGCTCATACAGAAGCTGTATCTGCACACGTTTTTCTAAAGACAGTTCGTTTTGTTTTGGCATATTGCAACGATAACACTTAAAACTTCTGAAATAAAATACAAAAGGCGCACTAGATCACTGGATGTGTTCACAACGAGCGATAGTAGCGAACTGATTAATAAATACAAAAATTGAAAAAGACAAATTTTGTGACATCCAGGTGTTTTATTGCTAGCTGCGGCGTGACTGATTATTTTTAAACCTTTGTAGATGCCGATTAAATAATCCATAAGCAATTGATTTGGTTTCTTCCCATACTTACCGTGTACGAGCGAAATTTGTAAGGTGCTCAATACTTTTGGCCAAGGCTGTATATGCGTGGCGGTGAGAGTGTTAAAAAACATTTCTCAATTTAGTTCTCAAGCAGTAGCACATATTGCAGGTTACATTGCCCGAATCATAATAAAGAAAATTAATCGGTCTATAGCAGTTTACTTTTATTGTATAAATGTCATCAATGAAAATTAATGGCGACGTCTGTGTTGACTTCTTTACATAAGTTTATACTAGCCAAAGATAAAGGTGGGTTTGTATATCAATCAAGCGACATGAAAAAAAAATTGTAAAGTGACTGAAGTTGTCATTCGAACTATGGATGGAAAACTAAAATAGAAGAAATAATAGCCAAAATATTAAGAAAGTTTATTGGAGAAAAATTGTTCGAAGATATTAATTTTCATCAAATTGGAGAATTCCCCACATAAAACCATGTAACTGACTTGATAAAAGCCATTACAGAACGCTACATTAATGTACGGATATATACCATCTACTTAAAATTAATATAAAACAAACAGAAAGGCAACTTCTTAACAAGTATGTTTTATTTCAAGGCCAATAATCTGGGTATTTCTGTCTTTAGCTGTTTTTACAGTACCCGGCGATAAATATTGCACATCGACCTTTGGAAAGAGACAATCGGCTAATTTCGGCTTCGTGGAGCGTTGTCTCTGTCGCACGAAATACAAACAGTCCGGTATCTATTAGGAGCTGTTAAAACAATTATGATTTGCTTCTTTTGATAATTCTTTTTATTCTTTGTATAAAATACACCAATTTTTCTATAAGTGATGGCTTTAGGTTGGGGTAAAATAAAATAAAAAAAAAACATGTTCACATTATGTTTACGTATTTAATTATTTTGGAAAATTACAGCTGTAGTGCACATAATAAACACCATTATACCTATTGTTAAAATGAGACATTGTAATAAAAATAATAATAATTCTAATTCTCAATTACTTCCATTTCATTATCTGTGCTCCCAAAGAGGTCATCAATATCACTGTCACTGTCAGCCGTATTATCACTAGTCTATCAGTGTAATTGTCTAAACCGTGTTGAATGCTTCTATATTCATTCTCACATTTGATTGCATGATCGCAAACCTTTTTCCACTCTTCTGCCCCGATCATGTTTACTTTTTCAGTCAATAATGTTTTTACTGTAGTTAAATTCATACCCACATTTCTACAGGCTACATAGCCTTTTAGTTGAGACCATATATTTTCAATTGGATTAAACTCCGGATGATATGGTGGCAATCGCAACACAGTGTGCCCATGTTCGGCAAGTACTTTGTCCACGGAAAACTCTGTATACCTCTCCTTGTGCTGACATATAATAGCGTAAATCTGGGTTTTTGTTAATTTTGGATCAACTGGAATTTCGTGTCTGTTTAACCAGTTGATCATTTCCTGTTTAATGGTGTTTGAGTTGAGGGGTCTTTCAACATATTTGTTGTAATAGGGTGCGTTGTCGATAGCTAGAAAAGAATCACTGGGTATATTTGGGATTAATTGATTAACCAGCCATTTTTCGTAGTTATCGCTATTCATTTCATTGTGATAGTCACCTGTAGTGTCCGTGGATTTATACGTTAAAAAGGCACCGGGTACAAAGCCTTTTTCATTTTCCGCATGAACTATTATCAAATGTTGACCTTTTGAAATAGGATTTTTTACTCCTTTTTTTTATCATCACTCCAAGATTTCCCTTTAGTGTGGGATGTATGTATGTAAGACTCATCCATGTAGACGATAATTTTTCCTGATTCGCGAAATTTGCGTATTTTATTGAGGTATTCCATTCGTTTCAGACTTACATCGTGCTTTTCCATTAGAACTTTTCGATTATCTTCCATTTTAGTGAACCGAAATCCCTTCTCGTGAAGTATTTTTCTCAACGTCTTTTCAGACCCATTGTAATTAATAGCTTCAGATAATTTAGCTTTTAATGATTTTAATGTTGGCAGTTCATTAAATCGTAAGTGAAAATCATACACCATTCTTCGAACAACATCATAATCAAAATCGTCCATATCCAAACGAAATTCCTTTTTTGGTCTCCCTTTTTTTGGAGTGCTGTACTTAATTTCAGTAGAATGTCGTTTCAGTACTGACTTTCTTCTTGAAATTCCAGTGGCATTTGCAACTCGCTCTTGAACCTTCTTAAAATAACAACTTACATTTTCATCTTCATTTTTTTTAATCCGTCAGCTTCGGTTACAAAATATTTATAAACATTGAAGATAATTTCGCGTGACTGACCTCGTAAAGGTTTCCCTCTTTTTCCTAAAGATGCCATAGTACAACTTTAAATGATTTAAATTGGGGGGTGTTAACAACTCTAAATATATATTTTGAACTGGACGCGACCGCACTCTAACGCACTTGAACAACGAATGACAAAACGTCACATAGGTAGTGTGCGACAGAACACACAGACAGACAGCTCTACGAAGCCGAAATTAGCCGATTGTCTCTTTCCAAAGGTCGATGTGCAATATTTATCGCCGGGTACTGTACTTATGTTATTACCCAAAACATTTTTTTATTTTAATTTGTATTAAATAATTCTCACTTTTACAAGCTTTGATCGTATTTCAACCTCAAAAGGTCCAAGTTCCAAAATAGTTTTACGAATGACTAGCCGCGATTTCGCACATGAAGTATCATAATATAAAAGACAACCGCCTTCAAAACCAACAAAGTGAAAAATAACTTTAATTTCGACCAAGTGAAAAATACACACTATCTGTATGTAACATAGAACCTCCTTCTTTTTTGAAGTCGGTTAAAAGTGGCTTATGTGTTGAGTCTGACATTTAAGATCTATCTATCTATGTACCAAATTGCATCAAAGTCCGTTACGGAGTTAATCAAACTACACATAACACGAGTAATTTTCAAAATCAGATCAGTAGTTTAACACAACAATTCTTAATTATACTTTCTATAAATCGTAAGTATTATATTAAAATTTAAACACTTGATTTCAAGCATCAAATATTTATCGACTAGCGGTATTTTCAAACAAAATAGTCAATTTTGTTTGAAAATAAAACGGAATGTCAATAAATAAGGCAACGACAGTGGTCATCCCTTGAGTAGGACGAATAGTAGTGACCTCATTACGGAAATCAATTTTGTTTCTAATGAATTACAGCTTTAAATTGAATGCATTTATTATAGTGACATCTAGCGGTGGGTAGCGTAACTTGCTCATCAAACTATTCCGTAAGGTGTACTGGGGTAATTCCGACGGGAATTTTTACGAGATGTCTAGAGGTCTACATTTCGGTTAGTTATGTAAAGTAGTTTCATATTTACTGCCATTAATAAGCGACTTCGGTTAACTTAATGAAAAGATTTAACCAATGGATATATTAGATTCATAAATATGTAGTTGGATTCACTAGATAGAGCATTTTGAATTTTTGAATTATAATTTTTTGGTTTACGGGAAATTACGAACTATCTTGGGGTTATTCCGAAATTATTTAAACGTCGACTTGTACTTTGGTACTTTGACCAAAGGTTTACATTTCTTTTTCAATCGTATTTACCCCTTACACAAAATATCATGAGTTTTGTATTTCGGAATTACCCCAAGAAGAGAATTTTATGGATTTTCGGAATATACCCTTTTTTGGAATTACCCCAGTGCACCTTATGCGCTTTAAACGGAAAAGGTAATAAATACTTAACAACAGTAGATAAACAACTCTATCATCATATTATTAAGGTTTATTTTCAAACAAGCGTCAATTGACATATTTCCTACTTTCATTCAATAATAAATTACCAATCACACCAAAGATTTCATAATGTTACGAAATACAATTAACCTGTCTATGTGTGAGTTTGGATACGCTGGTTCCGCTATGCGATTTCTACTGTTTTTCTGTTCTGTGCATACATACATAGACAGCTAAAATCATTACCTTTCCTTTGTGAGTTTGGATACGCTGGTTCCGCTATGCGATTTCTACTGTTTTTTCTATTCTGTGCATACATACATAGACAGCTAAAATTATTACCCTTCCTTTTGGCTTTGCCGTAGTCGGGTGTCGGGTAAAAGAAACTATTTATTTGATGTTTGTCTTTGTTTTATGCACCTATGAGAAGTAGCAGTGATAACCATTGTAACCAAATCTATACGGGATATTTCTGCCGACCTCTGCTTCTATTGGGCAGGAGTATGTTTAATTTTGTCATTCTTCTTCTCGTGTCGATGACTTATGATGACTTATATTACGTGATGTTTTATCATGATTAAATATTCAATTGTATGTATTAGGAGGCGTTTTACGAACAATTGGAAAAGCATGGCGGCTCGGCAGCGTTGACGGGTTCTGAAAGACTGAGCGGGGATCTTGCATCTCGATACCTTCCATCTACTCGACATGAACCCATTCGGTTCGTATTAATAAACAAATCATTGTATATTTAACTTTATGGTCTAAATAACTGATGCAATTTGTTTCTGCCAGGTTTGACGGGAGTGGGTCACGATCGAGAGCTTCTAGTTACGGTCGAGGATCCTCGAGAACCCCTCGCTACTCTGCACTAGAACCCTACGACCCGACTGACTACGCAGCAGACCGACGGTACAGGTAACGAGCCGACCGAGGCTTTGTCGTCAGTTATGTGCAACAGTTGCATATTGCATGAGTATTATTAAAGGTCTTTAAACCCTAATCATCTTACAGGGTATACGATGAAGTAGGATCAAGCCCACAACCTGAAGATACACCCTACGAGGAAAGACTACAATCAGTCGTGGTGTCGCCGCATCGAGCACGGCGCCATCGCCGCGACTCCAGTCCAGACGACCGAAAACTCTCCAAGGTGAGGCGTAAATAAAAATAAAAGGTTTCCGGAACTCTTATGAAATGCTTCAATTTTATATACAGGGTTAGTTTTCAATAACCGGCCAAATTTTCACAGGGTGTTCTACCCTTGAATATTAACAACGTTCACTGTGGGGCCAACTCTAAAATCACGAAAAAAAATCTGCTGTTTCATACAAAAGTTCAATACCTAGGTACTCGGCCAAAATGTATGAAACAACTGCTTTTTTTCTCGCTATTTCAGAGTTGGTCCTATAGTGTAAGTTGTTCATATTCATGGGTAGATCACCCTGTGAAAATTTGGCTAGTGATTAAAAAATTGCCCTGTATTATCAAAAATAATGCTGCCGCGTAGTGCGCACACAATTTAGAATTTTTTCATTTGTTTTCTTCTCGTTTTATTATATTGTTTGAAAAAAGTAAAGAACAAAGTAAGTAAACATTGTAACATTGAAAAGTCCATGAAAAACTGTACGCTTACTAATCGGTATATTTAATGCAGGAGCGACATCGCAGCGTTGGTACACGCCGCTCACGTTCCGGATCGCGCGGCGGCGAGAGACACGGCGCGCGGCGTCGCCACCGCCGGCGCCGCGACGGTTCCGGCTCGCACTCGCGCGCCGGCACCCCGCTGCGCGACGAACCCGACGCCGCGCCTCCCGCCGAGCCGCGCCGCGCGCCTCGCGAGCGGCCCCCTCTCCCCATGAGTCTGCCTTTACCCAAGTTCGCCGTGCAGCTGATGCGTACCGCGCCGAGCACGCCGCGCCCTTCTCCTGCACCTGCGCCCGACTCACCGCCGCGACCACCGTCCGCTTCTTCTTCTAGCGGTGGCTCCGCGCCGCATTCACCGTCATTGGAAGAACGCATCCGCAGCCTCGACGAAAAGCTCAACGGATCGCGAGCGATAGCTGATGCACCCGACCGCGCGCGCCTTCGCCACCGGCTGCTCGACGTCGATATTAACGAAGTCAAACCATCGGAAGTCGTGCGATCGTTACTCGCAAAGCGCTCCGTGTTCGACGAGGACTCCGAGCGACTCGAGGGTGCCGGGCGCGCGCCTAGCCCGGGCAGCAGCCCGCGCGGCCGTATCTCTGCGCCCACGCCCCGCGCTCTGCGCTACCCGTTCCCGGCACATCCGCAGCCGCCGGCGCCGCCTGCGCCGGCTGCGCTTGACCCAGACGAGCTGGCCGAGCACGGTGTGTCGCGCCTGCTAGCCAGCCTGTGCCACGAGGTGCGCGGGCCGCCCGCGAACTCCGCCACCGCCGCCGCCCCCGCCTGAACCAGAACCGGAGCCTGAACCCGAGCCTGAACCCGAGCGTGAACTTCAATCCGAGCCTCAGCCCGATCAGAACGACAATTCTGCCCAGTTTGACAGCGACGTGAAGCCAATTGAGAGGCAAGTAGATGATTATTTTTCGGGTGACGGGGAAGGCGAATCGTTGATCGCGACTGGCGGGACAGAGGACAGCGTTGACGGCGAGGATAGTGACCTAACTAGTCGTGATCGAAATAGTAATTTTTCTGTTGCCTCTACCAGCCTTAACAACCAAACAACTGGTTGTGCCGATAGTCAACCTACAGCAGTTGATAGCGCCCTTGTCAAAGGCGATGTATTCAACAAGGACGATGGAACGAATAGCTCTCTTACATTTCATCAGGAAGATAATAGTGCTCGAGAAGTTATGGAAATGCTGCTGAAGAGAGTTGAAAAATTTAATGAAAGTCAAAATTATGAATCACAATTTGAAAAGATATGTAAATATAGTAAAGAAAGTCTTATTAAATCAGAGCTTCACAAACACGAAGAAAGACTAAACTTAGATAGCGAAAACAAATTAGATCCTTTTTGTCAAACTGATAACCACAAAAATAGAGAAATACACGAAATCCATATTACCAAAGAATTAATTGAATTTGAAATGCAGCAAAATCATTTAAATGCTGTTAATTCAATTAAATCTAATAATGCTGAATTTAATCAAGATTTTATGAAAAATACTGAAAAAGTTCTCAAGGATAGACATAATCACAATTACCATAATGCAAAACTCGAAAAGGAAAATATTCAATTCGTTAAAACATTGGAAAAAGAAAGAAATGTCATTTTGACTTTACCTGAAAAAAAAATTACGGATAGTGAAAAAAATCACGATGATCGCGTCAGAATAGATCGTGACAAACTAAGACACTGCAAAGAAAGATTAGCAGAAAAAGAAAGAAGTGAATTAGAAAAAGATAAGTCGAAAAGTAGTAAATCTGAAAAAAATAACGATAAAGATAAAAGACCGAAGGAAGACCAACATGGTGAAAAAAATCATAATGATAAAAATAAGGCCGAAAAAGATGGAGAACGAAACCAGAAAGATAAAAATGATAAAGAATTCGATAAACTAAAATACAGCGAAGAAAAATCCTATAGGCATGATCATCATAAAAAAGATCGAAGTGACAGGGACAAGAGAAAGGAATCCGTAGATACTGATTACATATCTATCAAAGTGAAAAAGGATGACAAACACAAACATGATAGGTCAAAGAAAGATTATGACTCAAAAAGAGAGAGTAAAAAAGAATCAGAATCTGTGAGAAATCGTAAGTCCTCCAGAGATGAATCTTCTAGGGAACTATGTCGCAAAGATTCTACTGACTCCTCAACGTCTAGAGCTTCGCACGAATCATCTAAGTTAAAAGATTTGGAGATCAGTGAAGCAAAGGATGACGCAAAAGTAAAACACACTGACCTATTTGTGAAACATGAGACTGACAAAGAATTACTTGTAAAATCTGAAATTAAAGAAGAAAAAGACGCAGGAAATCATAATAAAAATAAGAATGAAAGTACGCTAGAACATAACATAAAGTCAAAAGGAGACATGAGTGAAAAGCAAAGACACTATTCTCTTGACTCGCCCAGTGTTGATACCAAGCGTAAGGAACGATTAAATTCGTGTTCAAGTTTACCATCGAACATTGGACATAAGCGGCGAATGTCATCTCAAGATAGTATCGATATTTTTAACGAAGACGTAAAAAAGGGTAGAAATGACACAAAGATTTCTGAAAGAAGGGAATCTAAAGAGTCTCGCACTGAAAATCGTCATAAAACTGCTAAATTCAGCAAAGGTCATTTTGCTAAGATAATAGAGAGTAAAACAAAAGATGATAAGAAGAATCAGGTCAAACCTCCAGATGAAACGTATGTTGAAAATAAAGGAACTGAGTCCAAAGATACAAAACCCGTGGACAGAATTCAATATTTCAAAAAGAGTTCCGGAGACGAAAACGAAGAAAAACCAAATATAGAAACAGCTACTGACGGACTTCAGAATGATTTAGATTTTCTTGCTACATTAGAATTGCGCTCAAGTGAAGAAGATGAACGGCAAAGAGCTCTCCGAAAAGAGATGAAAGAAAAGAAACGCATACAACAGTTGCAACAAATACAAGAATTACAATTGCAAAGGGACGCATTGCATCCAACTGAGTTTATGGGTAAGAATAAAGATGATAAGAAACAAAAATTTGATGAGAAAAAGAAAGAAATCGCTTGTGAGAAACGTATGTCAACAGATCGTAAAAGTAGAGATGAAAAAATTGATAATAGCAAACGGAAAAGTCGTAAACCTGTGCACAGCAGTGACAGTTCTGATTCGGATGAACCTAAAAAACATTCAATATTTGATATAATTGACGATGGGCCTACATATATTTCTATGTATGACAAAGTTAAAGCTCGTTCATGTAAAAATATGCAAAAACAAGAAGAAGAAAAGCGCCAAGAAAAAATTAAGGCTAAATTTAGTCAGTTAAAACAAAGTAGAGCAAAACGAGAGGAAAAAAAGAGGTCCAGTTGGGATGAAGACAGCGACTCTGATCAGGATAGAAAGAAATATCAATCCATGGACAACTCATCGGACGATGATATTGTGATTAAAAAACGAGAAAAGTCACATAGCTATGATTATGACCCTGATAAAACGGATGAATATTTTGATGGGAGTACTAATGAAGAAGATCTGCGTAACAAATTGTCTCGTAAAAATTCTAGAACTCGCATAATGTCTGACACATCTGATGACGAAGTTTCCAAAAGAAGTATTAGCAAGAGTCCTTCTTTTCTTGATAGTATAAAAAAAGAACTCCTTTCTGATTCTGAATCTACACAAAGACCGAAAATTGATGATGCTAAAGAGTCGAACGAAAATATTACGAAAAAGAATTCTTTGTTAAATTTGTTTGGAAAAAGTGACAGTGATGATAGTAAATTAAAATTAAATCTTGATAATGACAATGGATACAAATCCAGTTACATGAAATCAATGTGTAATGACTTCTCCTCTGAAAGCGAATCTGCGTGTAATAAAAATTCTATGGAAAATCGTAGGAAACATAAGAAAAAACAGAAAAAACATAAGTCAACATATTCAGATGACGAAAAAGTAGAAAACAGTGACACTAGTTTACTAGAAGGATATAAACATAAAAACATTGAAAAACAACGTCGACACAGTACTAAAAAAGATAAAAGAAAAGAAAAATTGCGAGATAGTATTGACACAGATGAGACCCGTGATGAAAAAAATAAATTGAAACGAGAAAAGAAAATAGCAAACAACAATTTTGACATTATTACTGATACGATTTGTAATGCCATGAGGAAAGATGGAAAAATGGAAGACATATTTGGGCCGTTATCAGATGAATCAGATAGAGACACACGAACGCATGTGGCTCATAAATTAGACTTTTCCTCACATGAGGTCGATTCTAGTTTTTGTGCGAACAACTCTGATTATAAAATAAAGGAAAAAGATGAAAGACGTAAAAAAGAGAAAAAACGAAAAGAAAACCGTTTTTTCAAAGAAGATGATAACAGTTTAGATGTTGATGCTGTAAGTAAAGCAATAGAGGCTCGTCTTTTTGCTGACTCTTTGATAGATGATGATATCCGCCTTAGAGCAGAAACTCTTTCTGAGAGTCTCAACAAATTTGAAAACAGTGACATTAAATATGCTGACGGCAATATAATAAGCGAAGTAGTTAAGCAAGAAAAATTTAAAAGAGATTGCAAGGAGAAGAAGAGGAAGAAAAAGAAAAGCAGGGAAGACAGACTAAGTCGCAAAGAACACCATAATTTCTATCACCAAGATAAACTCGAGAAAGCGGATCAAGTTGTGATTGAGAATGCGGAAGTCTCACCTAGAACAATGCTATTAGACATACCTTTGCCAAACGATGAACAGACAGTGAGTCTTGATGATAAAATTGAAAATCGTCAGTCGCCTTTAGGATCACAAAGTTTGCCTCGATTGACAGACAGCCCTCCAATTGTTATACAGTCTGATGAAAATACAGATTCTAAAAGTATAGATTATAATAACGTAATTGATGATAATAAAATGGATTACGTAGAAAGTAAAGAAATAGAAATTGAAGAAATTCCAATGCCTCCACCATTTGAAACTATTGTAACAGATATTAGTGAAGTGCCATTACCTAAAGACCCCTTACCTAGCAAAGTGAATAATAATACTGAAGATAGTTTCTTATCAAGTTTTAGTAGTGACGGCGACTCCTGTGAAGATGCAGTGCGAAATATAGAAAGTTGCGAAAAAGAAGTAGACAAGACTGAAAAAACTGAAAAAACTTCCGATGTAGTGGAAATATCACCCTGCAAAGCGGAGAAGAAAACAGACGAAAAACCTAGGGCTATTATTTCACAAGAAGAAACCGAGGATGCAGTTGCTGCATTGCTAGGTGAAAGTTTTGGAGGTAAAATAAATACTTTTTCCAGCTGTTACGAAGAATCCGAAAATATCTCGACACATCCTAATGAAATTGAAATTGCCACAATAGAAAATGAAAATATTCCGGAAGAAGATGCAGAAGAAATGAGACAAGCAGTACAAAATTTAAATGCTAGTGAGATGGAAATGAAGCCAGACACTCCTGTTTCTGATAATGACCTATTATTAATTGATACTGATACTGAAGAAACTGATGAAACAGCTCAAGATGCTATAGAAAAATTACCAGTAAATATCATAGCAACAAACCAGGCGTTGAATACTGCCTCTGAACAAAAGAAGTGCGTGGATGTATCAAATAATGTAGTTCCTGATACGAAAACAAATTCTGTGCCGACTGTAACTACTACTCCAAACGATTCTAATATTAAAGTCAAAGAAACAGATGTTAAGATACAATTAACGAAGAGAGAGAATATCCAAGTGATTACATCAACGGCAACTCCTGTGATTACGTCGTGGACATTGACGAATAATAAATTGTTGGAACCACATGTTTTAAACATTCAAAGTAATTCTATCCCGGGTAGAGAAAAAAACGAAATTAAACCCACCCATATAACTGCGAATATTGTTCAAATTAAAGGCCCTACAAATCAAAATTTGCAAATAAATAACTCCTCAAGACCAATTATGGCCCAGACACGAGTCAGTGCTCCGTATCAAGTCATCAACCAAATGATTCGCACTCAGACCCCGAACATGCAACCGCCGACTATAAAAATTCCAGAGCCTCATATTTTATATCAGAAACCACAAGGGATTGTAATATCACCTCGAATGTCCAACGATCCTAGATTGCAGAGTCCTAAAGCTAGTTCACAGAGTGAAAGTATGACCTCACCAAGATTAACGAATATGGCCATTTTAAATACATCGCCACAAAATTTAAACTCTGCAGGAATGGCATCACCTAATGCGATTCAACAAAGATCTCCGGGCCAAGTGACTGTGGTTCGAATGCAGCAGCCGCCGTTAAGCCCTATTCAGACAATGCATATACCGCATGGTGCTAGAACAATGCTGTCACCTAATAGACCTAATTCAGTTCTGGTTCAAACCCAAGGCACACCAATCCATTTCAATCGTTTGCCTGTTACTCCAGTCTTGACTCCGATTTCTAAACAAATGAATGTCAATAACATAATTCAGCAAAATAAAGGAATTAGTGTAACCACATCTCCTTTGATACATCAACAGAAAACAATGTCGGGGGACTGTAGAAAAAGTGACCAAAGAAGTATTTCAGAAAACACAAATGAAAATACTAAAATTATTTTGTCGCCAACGAATCTTCAACACAGCACCAATCCGACAGTCATGGCTCAAAATCGTTTGATATCCATGCAAAATGCCATACACGTTAGTAGCATGAGTTCTGTTCATCTTAACAATAAAGTGGTTATAAATACTGTCAGCCAACTAAATGATAAAAGAGAAAACCAGCCACAAAAATCAGATAAAATAAATCATATCCCGTTTGGATCAACTCCTATAATACATGTTGCTGCAGTAAATAATGCCACGACATCAAGCATACAAGGTTGTAACAAATCTGCTCCGAGTAATGTTCAAGAAGCAAGTTCGATCAACAGAAGCCAAGGTTCTAATGTTATTCATTCTTTAGGTTCCCCGAAGCTATTATCACAAGCACCTCTTAGCAACGTTATAAAAATAGACACTAAAAAAGGACCCACGTCTGTGTTATCAATGGCTACAATAAGACCACCATCAGTTCTAGCTAAATTGGGATTGTGTACTTCTGCTACCACTACAACTACCAGTATCACTAATGTATCGCCGTTATTGTTAAAAACGACTAGCTCAACAGGGCCTGTTAAATTGAGTACTAAATTTGATAAAGATAACAAAGAACCACTCAAAACCTTGGTGTTACAAAATCATATGCGGGAAAATGAACCAAAAGTGAATGAAAAACCTGAATCAATCAAACCTGCTGTTCCTGTTGATGAAACTGTGAAAGACAAAAAAGATTTACTATCGAAACCGCTTATATGTCCCAATGAGAATGTTGCTAAAGGTGAGACAGACTTTGAAGAATTGTTGAAAGACAATACAAATGAAATAAAAATAAGTAACGATCCTGAAAAGAAATTAGAAGTTAATGTTGGTAAAACGGTAACTTTAATTACGACTCGTAAAGAAAATAGCGACATAGTTGTATCAAATAATATGGATAGTCTGAAGGTGGAAAATGTGATAAATACGAACCAGTCTCAATTTCCACTAGTATCATCTCTTACCAACGAAAAAAGAGAAAACAATGAAATAAAAGAAGATAATGCAACTGCTCAACCAAAGGAAATAGTGAAAGTTTTGTCTCGTCTAGACAATATTTCAGTACAGGCAATGTTACCTTCTGAACCTGTAGTCCAAGAAAAGACTGACGTATTCGGTGTTGATATTAAAAGTGCGTCGAGTGGAAATCAAATGTCGTTGAATATAGAAAACCTTTTTCAATCTGATGAACCCAATTTTGACCTCTTGTTGCCAGAAGATGCCCAAGGAAGTGGTAGCCCAATAAAAACTGATGAAAATGACTCTTGGAGTGGTAAAGATGTAAACTTAGAATCTGTTATAAAAAAGGTGGACTCTCTTTGTAACGAAAGTGTTGAAATTACTCAGAAAACAGACGAGATAAGCAAAGATGTCGATCCTATTAAAATAAGCTCGCAGATTTCAGAAAAGATACGTCATACACCTCATATAAAATCAATGACTATAAACCCTCCTATCGAAAATGTTATTGAGAATAAATTATTAGAAGAGATTGTAACTGATAAAATCATACCAGCTGCTACTGCTAAACGAGGTGGACGTAATGTGAGAGGCAGGAAAATAGATAAAAGTCAAGATAGAGTACAGACTCGTCAAATCTCTAAGCCGTCGAGAGGAGGAACTTCAGCAAAACGGGGTAGAGGTAGAGCCAAAGTAGACAAGAAAGTAAAAACTTTAGTAAATAGTAGCGGAAGTACTATGCCAGGGGACGTCTATGATTTCCATGAAGATTCTGGTGATGAAACTGCCACATCACCCAATAAAACTGAAACACGTCCCAGGTTGATTTTAACTATTAAGAGTCCACTCTCAGGGCATTCTTCTGTGACAGCGACTTCAACTCTCAGCATAGCCCAAAAAGAACAAATGAAGTTTATTGAAAAAAATAAAGAGGAAAAAAACGAAGAATTCATTTCACCGTCAACAAACACGCGCAAATCGAGGAGGCTTCAAGAGAAGGACGTCCAGCGGAGCACAGTAGACGATGTAATAGAGGATGTAATCAAGGGCCCCGTTGGACAAATTAAAACAGGAAAAGAACCAAACAAGAAGAGGCCCACAAGACAAGCCGTCGTAAAAGCAACTCAAGAGAAGCCTGTAGGGTCCGACACACGGAAATCGCCTCGCGGTGCCAAACGAACAAGGGATCGAAGTTTATCGGACGCGTCCATCGACAGCGGCGATGAGAGAAACATCAGGGACTGCATACGCGATCCGAAAGTTCCGCGTCTGGAGGAGCTTGAGCCCGAGCCCGCCACCGCGCCGCGCAGCGCCGCAGCCCCTGTCCAAGCAGCGCCCGCCGCGCCGTCGCCTGCGCCTGTCGGGCCGGCGCCGCTCGCGCCCCACGCGCCGCCTGTGGCCCTCGTGCCGCCGGCGACACGGGCGCCAGCCGCGGCCCACGCGCCGCCCGCGACCCACGCTCCGCCCGTCTCTCACGTGCTCCACTCTCCGCAAGCACCGCATGTGCCTCTTGCGCCGCATGTGCCTCTTGCGCCGCACGCGCTTCCTGTGCCACCCTCCACGTCGACGCCCATCACTAAGCCGCCTAAAAAGATGATATCTGAGATCAGCGCTAAGCTAGCGGGGGCTTTCGACGCCGTGGTCGCCGCCAGCTCCACGTCCAGCGCGGCGGGCGAGGCGCCGTCGTCTCCGCTGGCGCCAGGCGGCGGCGACGCGGCGCGCGGTCGCCGCATGGCGGATGGCGTGCCGGGCGCGCTGGTTCCCGTGGGCGCCACCGAGGCCAGCGACGCGCGTGTGCAGTCGCCCGCGCTGCCGCACCGCCCGCCCTCCGCGCCCTGCACGCCGGCGCCGCGCGGCCCGGTCGAGCGCGCTACGCCGCTGCTCATCCGCTCCGTGTCGCGCGCGCCGGCTCGGCCGTTGGAGCGGCCCAAGGAGCAGTTCGACGAGTCAGAGGCGCGCGCGTTCCGCTACGCGGCTACGGCCAGCCTGCCACGCGGCGCGCAGCACCCGGCGCCGCCCGAGCACCTAAAGCAGGTGGCCGTGGTGGGCCCGCATACGCACCACCACCACCCCGGTCAGTATGCACACACACCACAACCACACCACCGTTTATTATTTGAACTGACTTATAGAGGATGAGTGAACTTTACACCCTGTTCCTCATGCCTCCATAGACTTATAACCGATAAGAAAGCGAATTATATTTTTTGAGCAACATACAACCTGACACTACCCTGCAAATTGCAAAAAATGTGAGAAAATTTGAATTTCGCGAGCTACCCAGCAAGCTTCATCCAGCAGGTATGACCACCTTAGAAACGGGTTTTGTCGCACAAGAACGAAGAACAGCCAAAATGACAGACTGTAGAAATATTTATAACGTCTAAGCATGGCGATGTGTCATTTTGTCTATTCTTCCGTCGACAAAACCCGTTTTTATGGTGGTCATACTACGCGTGCTAGTGCTTTGGCCTTAAATATTGATCATCATCCGCCTAGCCTCTTCTCAACTATGTTGGGGTCGGCTTCCAGTCTAACTAGATGCAGTTGAATACCATTATTTTACATGGAGCGACTGCCTATCTGACCTTCACAACCCAGTTACTGGGTAATACGATACCCCTTGGTAAGACTGGTTGTCAGACTTTCGGGTTTCTGACGACCCGTAACAACTGTCAAAGGTCCACAAATAAATAATAATTATGAAAGAATAGTGTCGTATGTTGATCGTTAATGTTCTTAAAATAATAACCCCTTAAGTGTGATCTTTGAAAACATCTCTGTGTCCCATATATGTATATGTATGTGTACATGAATCACATTTTTATGATTCTTTTTACTACTCTACTAATCATCATGGACTAAATAAGTGTACTCTGGATCTATTGGTATACTTCTTTATTGTTCAACTAGCTTCTGCCCGCAATTACGTTCTGGTGGAAGTCGTAAGACCACAATATACTAAAATAACAGCCACATTTCCCGCCCGCGTTATTACTTCGTTGTTTCTGTTTACCCGTGTTTTGACAAAAAATTGTTATTGTGACTTACATAATTGTAATAGACACAATTATGCCTCTCCGACTTTTTTGTAGGTAATGATGAGTATAAACATGTAGTATTTTATTTTATGTATCACCAATAGTTTACTAATAAATAAATAAATATAAATAATATAGTAAGTAGTATATTAATAGTTTACTGGCGAAATGTGGATGTGCTATAGGTACACCTCTGTCCAACCCTTCGGGAAAACAAGGCGTGATGTTATGTTGTTATGTTATCACTAGTTTTCGCAGCCCACGCCAAATAATGACTGATAGGCAAATTTTTGATACCTTGGGTTATTGCATTTTTCGTTGGGATTTCAAATTTTTTTGGGAAATAAATTACAGCCCATGTTACTCACTGATAATGTAGCATTCTAAAATAGGTGAAAGAATTTTTAAAATCGGTTAAGTATTTTTTGAGTTTATCCATTGCAAGTATACAAACAATCTAATCCTTTCTCTTTATTTGTAATATTAGTTTACATAATATATAATAATGTATAATAATTATAAAATACATGTACTCTAATTTATATTTATTTCAGGTGCCGCCTCTAGAGTTACTATTGCGAGCGTGCCGTCAATAAGTCCTCAAGGCCAGATAGGAATGGTAATTATGTTTTCTCTGGCTTACTAAGCAATTTATCTACAAAGTGTACATATTTCAATTTTGTTCATGCCGTCCGGAAGTCTGCTGATTTAGTTGGAAGTCCTCCGCCTGCACATCAACAAACTTCTCCGGTTACTCCGGTATACCACAACGTAATAAAATATTAAGACTTGAGAAAAGGTTTAAAACTCTAGATTGTAACTTAAATTGAGAGTAATCATTGCACGTTTGTGCTTACAGGGCGATGGAATGTATCCTCACTTCTCACATCAACACTATCAGATGTACCAGCAACATTTCCGCGCCACTCAGCATGAGACTCGAGCTACGCCTTCACCATATACTCGGTAATGTTTTACTCAGCATTTTATTAATATGCTAAATTACGTAACTATTTATTTCTGCTATGTTTACAAGCATTTATTTACTTTAGAAGGCCTGTGAAATTAATATTTTATTAATTTACTCAAATTATTTCGTCCGTGTTGAACAATCGATTTTTCCTATCGATTAATTGGTCTCCTAGTAGGTTAGAGACAAACAAAATGCTTTTTTGAATTGGCGTAAAATAATGCTCTAAAATAAATAAACAAAATGTCGCTGAATTATAAGAAAAGCCTTTTTATTGTTTTGCTTTTTTAAAGAATGAGAAAATAATGTTGGCTGCAGATTTTTTTCATTACTTACCTGATTTATTTAATTGTACGATTCGATGTTGTTTATAAGAATAATTTATTGTGATGATGATCTCGACCAATTCGACAGTATAAAATTGAAAAGTCGTCTAAACGGTTCGCGTGGACACAGGTCCCTGGAGGCGGAGGGCTCCGAGGCGCCCACGCCGCCGCTGGAGCTGCGCCGGCCGCCCAGCGCTCGCGTGCCGCCCGCCGAGCGCGAGCTCGCCTACCGCGCGCCCGACGTGTTGCGCCGCGGGCCTGCGCTGGCGCCGCTGGCCCCACTTGCCCCGCTGGCGCCCGCCTACGGCGTGGGCTGCGGGCGCTCGCCACCGCCGGCGCACGGCACTTCGCGCCACGCGGGCGCGCTTCCGCCGGGCGCCGCGCCCGGGCCCGCGCCCGGCCCGCCGCACGCCTCGCAGGTGCCGCGCGAAGCCGACTCGCTGCAGATGCTGCTCCGGGTGAGTGTCGCCCCACCCCGCGCCCCGCGCTCCGTCTGTGTTCCCCGGCTTATTTCGTTGGTCTGTTCCAGCGCTACCCGGTCATGTGGCAGGGCTTGCTGGCGCTGAAGAATGACTCCGCCGCCGTGCAGATGCATTTCGTGGGCGGCAACCCGGGCGTGGCGGGCGATACGCTGTCGCGCCACGCGGACGGCTCCACGCCACTGCTGCGCATCGCCCAGCGCATGCGCCTAGAGCAGCCGCAGCTGGAGCAGGTGCATCGCAAGATGAAGGTGTGCAAGCGTTTCGCCCTCCTCCCCACAAGCCACGAGGTGACGCTACTCGATATTATAACTCTACGATCATTTTGCAGTTGGAGAACGAGCACTGTATGCTCCTAGCGCTGCCGTGCGGACGCGACCATATGGATGTACTGCAGCAGTCGACCAACCTGACTGCCGGCTTTATAACATACCTACAGCGGAAACAAGCTGCCGGAATTGTTAACATCGCGCCACCCGGACATCATCAGGTATGTTAACCAATACGACTCAAGGAGGAGTTAAAACTTATAAAGGAAGGATCAAAATATTGGATGGGGCCGCAAATCCTAGGATTTTCGCAAAAAAAAAAAAACAATTATCCTGCGACATACATGCGACGGGTGGTGGCGTTAGTTTGAAAAAGTAATTTTATACCGGCTGAAAATCATACCAAATTTTAGAGATCTGGGCGTCAGCTGCTCCAAAAGTGGGGGATAAAAAACGTATAAAAAAGTGAATTCATATCGCGCCTAAATCTTATGGGACGGTTTTTGGGATCATCTTCAACCCAAAAAAAAAAACAGTCAGCTGCATGGAAGTGGGGGGAAATATCAGTCGCGTAAATAAACTTGATTGTTGCGCTGGCACATCAGGGCTAAATTCGAAACTATGGCTAATCTAATAGGGCAAAGTGGTCAATGGAACCATGACCTCAGTTATGAAGGAAAATAAAACTGCACTTTTCGTTTTTTGAAAAAGCTTTTGCCTGAACCGGGAATAGAACCCGATTTCTCTTATAAAAAAGCACCTGTATTTTTATACTGAGCGATATTGTTGCTGACAAGGATCAAATACTGCAAAGGAATACTGTAAAATCAAAGGATGTGTCAGTTTTTAGCAATTTTGAAGTTTCTTAAATTATGAAAAATTGCAAAAGTTTCTATTTCTTTCGATTTGTCACAATATATTTGATCCATACCAGTTACACTATCAGTTAGTGCAATAAAAAAGGGTCCTGTCTTTGTAAAAAAAACTGTTTCGATTCCTGGCTGGAGCCAGGCGCTTTTTCCAAAAACCAAAAACGCAGTTTTATTTTTCTTCAAAATTGAGACCATGGTTCCTTAAACCACATTGCTCTATTACCCATAGTTTCGAATTTAGCCTGATGTGCCATTGCAACAATTTTATGTTCATTTACGCGACTGACATACATAATTATATTCCCCCCATTTTCATGCAGCTGATATTTTTTTTTGGGTAGAGGTTGATCACAAAATTCGTTTAGGTGTGGTATGAAATGAAGAAAAGTTTTTTTACAAGTTTGACATGCTGTAACTTTGGGTTCCCCCTGGGTGCGGCGGCTGACTCTCATATTCATGATAATTGAATATTAAATAACTAATACAGGGTGTTTGGTAGATGGGTGCAAAGCCTGAAGGGGGTGATATCTTAGACCATTTAGAGCTCATTAAGCTAAACTTATCTTAAAGGAAGTCTGTTCCTTGTATTTTTTTTTTGAAACTCCAAGGTTTTTAACAATAATACCCATTTTTTTTTCAATTAATTGTTAATAGTGTCCAGTAAAAGCTGTTATGTTATTATTTTTTTATTTATGTAATTTGTGATGATTACTCGAACAAAATAATTCCCAAGCATCTGTGTCATCAGAGAAACATTCTACGCTATATTCAAGTTTAATGAATTTATAAAAATCAAAAAAATGTTTTGTTTACGGCATAATAAAAAATAATAAAAAAAATACCCCCAGTTGTTCAAACCTTTTTAAAAAAATGCTTGGTTATTGCCCATTATTTTGAAGCACTATTTACGCAGATGTCTCATCAACTTTTAGAATTAGGATGTACAAAGCAAATTGAGGTTGAATATTTAATTTTTAAACACCAAAATAATGCAACACTTTTGCTAATGCACTATTGTTTTTTGTTAGGAATCAGTTATCAGTAACTGATTCCTTCTTAGAATGATGGTGCACGCACACCAATCAAATTCTGAAACTCGCATAACAAAAGCCGCCACGCGACGATAGCAAACTTGCTCTTTTTTCGACTCTCAGGTAGCGTCTAGTGAATTGTTATTCAATAGAAAAATCAGCTTAGTTGCTGAGGATATAGTCGTTATTTATTTACACTAGTACTAGTACCCGAGTAGTCGGGTGGACTCGTCACATCTTCGGACCCTCAGTTAGTCAAGTAACGACTGCCCTTGGGACAAGACGTTTTAATTGCAAATTCGTGTTTACACAATTCACCGCATGAGGTTGTGTGCTCCTTCACGTATTGATTTTGAGGTGTTTAAGGTGTTGAGCCTAGCCTTAGCTGTGAGCTCCTTCACTGATTTTGGACTTTTATTTGTGTGATCAATCGACTATGGCTACTTTTAGGAATGAAGAATATGCCAATATAAAATATATAATGAATACCTATATATGAAATATAATATGAATATATATATATATCGTCTTCATGTATGGCAGAGCTGACGGTAATGGATCTTTGGCGCGACAGATGTACCAAGAGAGATATCCGAATCGCAGATTACCTAATGTCAGAGTGTTTTACAACACATTTCATCGGCTTTCTGAAGTTGGAATCCATCACGCGGAATCTGGACTCAACCCGGGAAGACATCACCCAAGTATCGAGGAAGACATTATTGCAGCTTTTAATGCAGATCCTACTACGAGCGTCAGAGTAGTAGCTCTAAACCTCAACATTTCGGCATGGAAGGTGTGGAATACGATGCAACGAGAAAACAAATATCCTTTCCACGGCACGGGTGTACAAGGTTTGGAAAATGAAGATCCCCCACGAAGGATTCAGTTCTGTCGCTTTATGTTAAATAGTGACATTGAAGATGCATTGTTTTTAAAATCCGTCTTGTGGACCGATGAGTCAAAATTTTCGAAAGAAGAAATTACCAATTTTCATAATCTTCATCGATGGACCGACAAGGAGAATAATCCACACTGGAAGAAGCAAGTGTCGTTCCAAAGGAAATTTTCAGTTAACGTGTGGGCAGGAGCAATCGGCCGAACGTTGATTGGCCCCCACTTCATACCAGATAATTTAAACGGAGAAAATTACCTGGAATTCCTCCAAAACCATCTCCCAGAGCTTCTGGACGAGACCGAAATACCAATATCTGCAATGAGAAGACCAATGATTTTTTAACAAGATGGTTGTCCAGCACACTGGACCCTAAATGTGAGAGAACATTTAAATAATTGTTTCCCAGAGAGCTGGATTGGTAGAGACGGGCCCATCTCTTGGCCACCTCGATCACCCGATTTAACTCCTGTTGATTTTTTCGTTTGGGGACGGGCCATGGAGCTCGTCTACACGCACGTTGAAATTTCAACTAGAGAAAAGAATTAATAGAAAGAATCCAAACGGCTTTTCAAGTCATGAAGCAGGAGATGAAATTAAAAATCATTACTACAGAAGTGAGAAGACGGGCACGCGCTTGTTTGTATAAGAAACCGCGGTCAACATTTTGAACATGAACAATAAATTATTTTAACAAAAATGTTGTTTTATTGATCTGTTAAAAAATCACAATTTTCATACTCAATTTGCTTTGTCCACATCCTAATTCCAAGAGCTAATGATATATTTGCGTAAATAGTACCTCAAAAGAAAGGGCAATAACCAAGCATATTTTTAAAAGGTTTGAACAACTGAGGCTATTTTTTTAATTTTTTTTATTATGCCGTAAACAAAACATTTTCTTGATTTTTAAAAGTTTCTTAAACTTGAATATGGCGTAGAATGTTTCTCTGATGACACAGATGCTTGGGAATTATTTTGTTTGAGTAATCAGACATTACATAAATAAAAAATAATAACATAACAGCTTTGGTATTATTGTTAAAAACCTTAGTTTCAAAAAACAACAAGGAACAGACTTCGTCTAAGACAAGTTTAGCTTAATAAGTTCTAAATGGTCTAAGATATCACATCCTTCAGGCTTTGCACCCATCTACCAAACACCTTGTATAAATGAAATTTATTCGGTATAAAATTGGTCGAAAAAATCGAGCAGTACCTCCCCTAATAAACGAGTGTTCTATTGTTGGATCACATAATTAAAAAGATTATGATGTTTTTTAAGTGACTTCGCTGTTTAAGTTAAAAGTTAGGTATGGGATATTTTCGGTTACAAGTTTTATTTCTCATAGTTTTTTCGAGAAATACTATAAAATACAAACTTATTTTGTGGTCGATAAAATCAATAAAATACAAACTTATTTTGCGGTCGATAAAATCAATACTGTGTATGTATAAATATTCATCCAAACTGCGGAACCCTTCACTGTGCGTGGTCCGACACGCACTTGACCGGTTCTTTCATTTTGGTTTAGTTACCTACTTTGCCTATTTCATTATGTGAGTACCAAATCAGTGTTTTTTTTTCAGGCAATGTTTACCGTTCACATATTTCCTTCGTGCGAATTCGCTAATGAGAACTTAAACCGCATCGCACCAGACCTGATGCATCGTGTTGCAGACATCGCACACTTACTTATTGTTATAGCGACCGTGTGAGGTACGCTGTATACTCTTATATTTATGATATTCCACAAGCTAATTGTTATGTACACGCCATTCTTGTGGGCTACTTTTAAAACTTGAGGTGAAAGTCCTGATCTTATTCACGGACAATCTTGGACTGGACGCATTTATTCCTAAATCAGTTTGCTTCAATATTGTATGGACAAAACCGCCATCGATGTAGTCGATTCGATTTTAAGAAAGCATTGTAAATACGGCCAGGTTGTGAAATTTTTATCTTCATTTTTATCGTAGCAATAGATCGACCTGGTAGAAGTAAAGTGTAATGAAACTTTAATAGATTTTTTCGTCATCTTCACGATGTCAAAAGTTCTTAGGAATTGAGTTGTAATACCTCTGAGAAAGTGAACTCTCGTTTTGGTAATAATGTAACGTCAGTTTATTTATTGTTATCGCGTATCGCGGCGTCGTCGCCGCCGGCTCGGGGCCTCCACACGCGCCTGTATAAAGTCTCACATAGTTAGGTAAGCAGCCGTCACTTATTTAAGTGCTAGATATAAGTCATAGCTTATTTGTAAAATACTTTTGTTATGGTCGACTGGGATCGACGATGTTCGGAGTTTAAATTTTTTAAAAATAATGATAGATGGCAAAGTCAGTTGATAAAAATATATTTAATTTTGGGTTCAGATTAGATGAGTGGCAATCTATCGAGCATTTTTATTGTTAGTGTAAATTGTTATTTTGTTTTAAGCGAATTAGGTCTAAAATAATTTAAATTATGTAAATATCGAATCTATCCGTACTAAAGTTCGATTTCGCTTAGGTCATTACGGTAGGTAATGAAAAACTCATGAATACTGGGTCGAATGATTACTGTTTACATGTAAAAAAAATAATTAAGTAATGTAAGTTAAGATATTAAGGGAAAAATACATGTGGAAAATAAACTGTGATTCTGACTTTTTAATGTAGACTGTAGGTAGCCCTATTTTATGGAGCATAGAGTGCAGTGTGCTACTAAGCGAATGCACACCAGTGGCGCGTATGGCCTCGCCTGAAGCGATATCGGAAATTATGTTCAATACTGTTTTGAAAGCCAATCTTTCTAATAACGTGTGCAACAATGCGGAATCGTTATTGTTTGGGACTTAAACAATGCAGCATTTTTGGTAAGCACTGTTGTGGTCAAGGGATAGGCGACTTGATTATTGACCAAATTAATACGAATCGCAATAAGCTAAGATCGGAGATGTTAAGAATGTTTTTAATTTAAATACCACAACCGTGTATCAGTATGACTGTACATTATGTCCAAATGTCAAACTACGTTATCGATATCATCGTTTTCAACAAACACATTCACTAAAAGACTTTGCATACTTACTTAGATATAAATTTCTTTCAATTGCAAACGTAAACATAGCTTAACAAATATATAGTAGGCGATATAAATCCAAATATCGCCTTTTAATAAAAAAGGCTATCCCAGCGATTATTGTTTGTGTATCAGCTATGCTTCGCTTCGCTCTTTGTAACGGTACAGAGATCGTATAATCAAAGAAACTGCCCTGTTACGGGGTGAGAAGCGATGCTTGGGACGTGGCGGGGTTCTCAAACAAACGAATGCGTGGTGGTTATAATAGAACTACATTTATAATATATAAAATAATTATATTTTACGTAAATTTTGTCACTTAACATTCCTACGGGCTTATAAGAATTCTAACCTTCACCGGTCAAAGTATAACATAATTCCGAATAAAGTCACACAAAATTTATTTATAATAAGTGGTATTTTGAATTGGTTACAGCCAAATATATGAAAAAGGTACCTAATGGTACCTAATATTTCTAGAAGTAAAATATGACGGTCGCGCATTCTTTCGGTTTGGATGAAGCCGTCGTGCACGTGGTGTGCGCGCCTGCCCGTACAGTGTCGACGTATTCGGATCTCATTGCTGCTTTAATTGCGGGCCGCTGCTCAGGTTATTCTCTACTTGTACTCGCCATCCTCATTTGCCGCTGTTCATTCGCTTTTTTCAGTGGACAATTTTTTTATGAATACATTGACAACTCATGATGATAAATAGCTGTACTATGATAGCTTGACATGATTACCTTCAATCAATTCAAACTAACAATATTGTACTTCTCATAATTTAAGTTTTAGTGGTAGCGCCACTTTCTGATTCGATTAGCAGAGGCATCTTACATAACTTGCATTATTATTATAGTTAGATAATGGTGCGACTGTGCTGTGTCGTACGTAAAATAAAGTACAAAATATTTTATGTATTGTAATTTTATAAAGTACGATATAAATTTATAGCACAGGTAATATTATTACGTATATTCTTTTTAAGGTTTATATCTAGAATGTATAAATATAATAATTGTATTGTTTGTCATATTTCCGTCGCAAACAGTTCTTAACTTGGCTAGGAGGAACACTAACGAACTCATCACTTCGTCCATTAATTTTAAAATATCTATAATTTTACTAGCAAACAGATGCCCAATACACTCTTAAAAAATCTTATTTGAACTCCTTATGAAGGAGGTTAATGTAAATAAGTCTTCGTGAAATATAGTGATATGACGGTATTTAGACACGCTATTGAAAAAATATGGTATAAGAAACATTATGAGAATTATAAATGATTAATTTATTGCGGTGAAAGGATTTACTTTTTTTTGTAACTGGGGTGTAGTTATTTCCTAAGCTGTTGTTAATACATTATGTGATTTGTTATTCGTAAAATTTATTATTTAGCTTATCTGTTCAGTCGTAATATTATCGTCTATATTCATTTAATTTATGTGACAGAATCCAAAAAAAAATGATGGATTCTGGCTAGTTAATAATTACATCCTTGAAAGCGGTATGCTAAAAATGTCAATTATTAATAATAATATGTCTCGGAGTATTCATTTATTCCGTAAATATTATGTTTTTTATGACACAAAATTTACACAGTTGCACACTTAACTGCATGTGAGAAGTATAATATAGTTTTGTTTATTTATTAATCAAGCGAGCCTCAAAAGTGATCCCACTTCGCAGTGGCTTCAATCTGGTTCATTGAGGACACAGCGACGTCGGGCCCTTTAAATTCACCGAGCAATGTTTAATTCTGTTCTCTAACATGAAGTGGTTATATGAGGATGGAACGTCTAGAAACTTCGGGTCTTCTTCGCTAGCGACTGTTGTTGGTGTGCGAGATGATAGTTTAAATATTTGTAAAAATAACATTTGATCTCAAGTGTGCAGCAAAAGTGAACGTGAGTTAGATTGTTGTAGAGCAACAGTCGCGTGCGGATACAACCCGCTGCCAGTGTGCTCGATGTTGGGTTGGATTCTAACGGAGCGTACGTATAGAAAAAAAATATTGTGATCATAATTATATTATAGTTTTAAAGCTAGTTTGTAGAGATAACTGTATATTTTGTACATATTGAAAATAGTATTGTATCTTTACTTCCCTTATCCAAACAACCCAGAAACCTGTGTGTTATGTACCTCCTACCTACCAATACTATTAAAAAAATATTACATAACGTTGTTGTTTTTATTTATTTAGCCTCGTGTTTGATTTAGGGTAAAATTAATAATAATGATCGTCCATACACACAAATAGCGATGCCAAATCACGTAATTTTACCGGAAAAGCGCGTAAAATGCTTGTAATTTCACGCAGATTATGGTAAAATTACCGGGGGTTTTTCTATTTCTTTCTATTTAACAAATAAATTGCAAAATTTTGCAAAAGTTGGAAACGTAAAGCTAAAAACGCAGAATACACTACCGTCTAAAAGGTTGGAAGTAGCGAGGTAAAATCAAATAAAACAAAACAAAGTCATTTCAATTTCAATGTATTTTAAACCATGAAAATTGCTATTTAGCAATCATCTCTTTTATTTCGGAACATAATATTTACACAATAAAGAAGTTCGTCGATGCCTCTGCTATAAAATCCTGGGGACGGGAATCAATGAACTCTTTAAAGGCATTTTCACCGCCTCGTTGGATTGTAAATTTTTCCCCTGTAAAAAGTTATCCAAATTTCGAAAAAAATGGAAATCAGTTGGAGCAAGGTCTGCTGAGTATGGTGGGTGACGGAGCGTTTCCAGTATCCCCTCATTTCTGTGCCTATTCAACAGCTAAAGACAAGTTTCGACGCGATTTTGTTGTTGTTGTTCAGTGAGTTCATATGGTACCCAATTTCTGAGCTTTTTTATCTTTCCAATTTGACGTAAACTAATCAGTATCGATTTATCACTTACATTGAATGCTGCTTCAAGTTCCGAAGTGGTTAGAGATGAATCTGCTTCCACTATGGCTTTCAATTCATCGTTATCGACTTTGGATCCCGTCGGCCAAGGGGTTGTTGAGGTCAAAATTTTCAGAACGGAAGCGATCAAACCAAAAACGCACCATGCGTTAACTTGCGATACCTCGTGACACGTCGTTAATATTGCGTGCTGTCTGTGCTGCGTTGGTGCCACGACGGAACTCTTATTCGAAAATAGTGCGCAATTTTGATTTTTCCATGGTTACAGAAGCAGCGATATCAAAGATAAATCGAACAGCGGAAAACCAAATGAACAAACCGATTTTGAAAAAAAAATGTCATGCTATATTATAAAATTAATTTTAATTTGGAATTCTAAATAGGTACTTCATCAACAACTTTCTTTTATTTCGGAACATAATATTTCCATAATATATAAGCTAACATACTTAAAATAATAATTATAATATGTACATATGTAAAAAAAACATATAATCATAGGGCATCAAAAAATTCGTCCGCATCGCTGTCAACAGGAAAAGTGCCCAAAAGGCTGGCAGCATGCCACGTTGTATGGCGATGCTGATTATTTGGCCAAAGAATAGGCCAGCCCTTTGGTCACGTGAAGAGTCGACCAACCGCTTGGCGATGTCTCGAAAAACCAAGTGGGCATTCGGACCCCATGGCCCTAGTGTTTCAACCCCAAACGGCTTGAATATATAACTCCCAAAAAGATTGGAATATTTTCGCCGTTTGAGGTTTTCCGCACCTGCAGCAGCCGCCCCAGCACAGCCCGCCTTACTAGGAAGATGGCGCAAGGGTGTCGACACATGTTGCATCCCACACCAAAGGCCTGCCTAACTTCCAAGGCATTATGATCATTCCGTCTGGTCTGTTGCCATCGTCGCGTGCCAAGCCGTTGGGTTCTAAAACATCTGGCACCCCGGCGGTGACAAGAGCACGACGGATAATGTCATTAATTCTGGCGTGCCGTGCTATCCGGCCTACGCTCTTACTACAAGACAGGCCATGATGTCCGAGGCAGTCGACAGCTTCACCGCACTGGCAGCGATGTGGAGCCCCGCAAGGAGCGCCCAGACGCAGACAAGTAGCGAGCCGAAAGGTGGAGTCATCCAGCAAAGTGCCTATGTTGGGTGACGGTAGTGCTTGAAGCCAGAGGCCCGACTCCTATTCACCCACAGCCAGCAGGCGGGCACGCTCAGCAGTATTGGTGGACGTATTGATAAGATTATTCCGTACCAACCTGCAGAGCGGCTCATCCCACTGTCTCTGTGAAGATGGGTTCACGGGCTGATCTGTATCCGGGCAAGCCGCTATCCAGGCGTTCACCGCATCACCCAAGCACGGCACTTCAGAGTCAACCAGGCTAAAATTTTCCCGGTCAACTTTTCAGTGCTGTGGACAGAGGATGTCAATGTATTGTTAAAAAATTAAAATATAAACAAAAACTAAGCAGAACAAAAATTTTACGTAAGTACAATATAAAATTAAATTAAATTTTAGCTTCATAAGTGTTCTCCATTTCCCTTTGTTAGCTTCTCGCATATTCTAGGCATTCTATTAATTAATTTATTAAAATATTCTTCATCTAATTTGTTCCATTCGCTCTGGAATAGCTTCCACAAATGTTCTGAGCTCGTAGGAGAACGATTTTTCACCCTTCTATCGAGTTCATACCAAACAAGCTGAATGGGAGAAAGATCAGGTGATTGAGAATTTGAGATGGCCATTGCATGATGTTTAAGATTTTTTCATCTTTTTCTTGCTCAAAAAGGTCTGGTACAGTTTAGAAGAATGCTTAGGATCATTATCCTGTTGGAAAATGAATCCAGGACCAATTGGATTTAGTCTACTGGGTACGACGGAATTTTGGAGAATTTTCAAGTAACCTTCCTTGTTTAGTTTTCCGGTTATCCTCACAAGATTTCTGGGTTTATTGTTGCCAAAACACCCCCAAACTATGACATTATCTCCATCATGTTTGATAGTAGGCACAGTACATGCCTCTGAAGCCCTCTCTTCTTTTGACCAGTGTACAAACACACGTCTATCTGATCTGAAAATCTGAAACTTTGATTCGTCACTCCAAAGGACATTTTCCCATTGCTCTATTGTCCATTTTTGGGGCGCTTTTGCCACTTCTAGTCTATTGTTCTTATGTCGAATTGAAAACTCGGCTCAAACTGTTTGTACCATCTGTAGACGGTTGCACGAGAGGGACAGTCATCACCAAGTATATGTAGGCTTCATTTCTTCTAAACAGTTTTCTGGACTTAATCCACGTAAAAAGTTATAACGCAAAATTGCGTGATATTCGAAAGTCGTCCACGAAGCTATTACCTATAGCCTGTTAGTAATTAACAAATTATCATGAAATTCAGTTCTCCATGTTCACGGTCACAATGCGCGCGGACTTATTTGGCCACCGATAAAGCTGTATGTGGATATATAAACTGAATGATATATCAATAATTAGTTGTTAGTTCAGTTTTATACCTGTAAAATTTCAGCGTAGTACATGCAATATTTAACGAGATAATAAAATAAAAGTCATTAGGAAGTGCAAGACTGCGGTAACCCGACCATGTTTAGGTGGTTACAAAAAAAGCGAACGCGTAGTACATTATGCTATCTTCTAAAATATGTAGGATAGTGTTACAGGTTTAGTACTAATGTGTACACAAGTGTTAAAAAAAAACTACATGTTTCTTAAAGACATTTTATTTACAGATAAAATAAATCATTTCAATAGAACTTTTAAATGGTAATATCTAAGCAAGTGTCACAACAAGATAATTATGAATTTCTTAAAGCCCGAGTTACTTGATATAAGGAGTTTGTGGAAAATAATGTCTGGTAATAACTGGGTACGCAAGTTGAGGTAAAATGTTTGTAATAAGTAAGTATGTAAATTCAAATATTTAGTAGTTTGTCTTTAAGAAAAATCTACGTTTATAAAAGGTATATAATTTTAATCATTGTTAACATCATAAGGGGTCATTGTATTCATCATTATGAATAACTTGTACTATGGGACAAAACCCGAAATCGCGAAAAAAATCAGGTGTTCCCTACATTTTGACGAGTTAAGTACGAGGAGGGATCAAAAAGTAGTGAGAACGACATACTCCTTGGTAAGAAAAAATAATAAATACTGGCAGGCATAGCTCAGATACAGCCCTCGCCAAACTTTGTGACCGCCTTGAATATAGTCGCGAGTCCGAACTTGCGCATGGTACAGTCGAGTGGACAATACGTAATCAACCAAACAATTTTCGTTTTCTAACATTTTTAATACTTATTTTATTATGTCAATATATTTTTATTTGGTGATTATAAAGTTCGTGTTTATTTCATAGGTTATTTTATTTTATTTAATATATAATGTATGTGTTATTTGTAAAACATATAGGTTAGGTAATAATAAGATAAATGTAAATAAAAAACATTAATATAAATAAAAACTATATTCACAATGGGGCCACACCTTCCATAAAAACATCTCCCTTACTAGTGGATGGTTCCGCATCCGAATCACTCTCTTCACAAAAAATATCCGAATCATCTTCATCTGATTCATTATCGCTCACGTGAATTATTATTTTTTCAGTTAGGTCATCTATGATGACATCACTTTTCTTATATTCTTCTTCAATATTTATAACTTTGTCGCATAGTACAGTCCACTCCTGTTCACCCATGCTATTTACTTTTTCTTCCACTAGTTTCATAATATCAGTTATATTATTTGCGACATTTTTTTTCGCCACGTAACCTTTTATGGATGCCCAAGCCATTTCTATGGGGTTCAAGTCGGGATGGTAAGGTGGAAGCCGTAATATTGTGTGATTGTGTTCTTCTAAAATTTTATCAATATTAAATTTTTAAAATTTTTCTTTGTGTATAGAAATTAATTTATACAGTTCTGGTTTCAGCATGTCAGAACTGCAAGGGATATCTTTTGCCGTAAGCCATGCCACCATTTCTGCCTTTTTGCTATTTGACGTCGGCGCTGCATCCTCTAATTTGCTATGATAGGGTGCATTATCTATCACCATAACCGATCTCGGTGGGAGATTCGGCAAAAGTTGTGTGCGTATCCATTTTTCATAATTATTATAATTCATATTATCATGGTAATCTCCGGTTTTCGTACCTGCCTTAAACATTAAAAGGCCGTGGGTACAAATCCTGATTTGGATCCAGCATGTACAATGACGACACGTTGACCTTTTGATATCTTTTTTTTTAAACCTTTAGTGCTACTATCACTCCATGCCTTCGAAGTGGTATGCGATGAATCGACATACGATTCGTCAGTGTAAACTATCGGTCTTCCTTCTGCGCGATATTTCGTTATTGCACGCAAATATTCAATTCGCTTACAGCGAATATTTGTATTTTCAATTAATAATTTGCGATTGTCTTCAGTTTTTTTCCATTTAAATCCTATTTCATTTATAATTCTCCTCAAACTCGTTGCGGATCCTTCAAAATTTATATCTTCTTTTAATTTTTTTAAAAGTTGAGCAATTGTCGGCAACTCTTTCTGTGTTACATGAAAATTGTGGATACATCTTTTGATGACACCTTGGTCAAAATTGTCGA
Organism: Fissipunctia ypsillon; assembly: GCA_947568875.1. NCBI lineage: Eukaryota > Metazoa > Arthropoda > Insecta > Lepidoptera > Noctuidae > Fissipunctia > Fissipunctia ypsillon. The sequence goes on along the minus strand of OX387660.1, from coordinate 13,331,404 downwards.
TTCCGGTTACCTTTTTTACCCCTTGCCTCTTCTTTCCGGGTGTACGAAAAACTGCTAATAAATCGGAACTTGGTACATTAGCAACCGATATAATACGTCGTACAGTTCTTTCTGATACTCCTGTAGCGGCTGCAGTCCGTTTATGTACTGCCTTCAAATCGTATTTAAGGCCTTCTTCAGCTTCTTTCTTCATAAATTTATAAACATCGTAGACCATTTTACGAGCCTGGCGTCGTAAAACATTACAACGTCCAGTAGGCATGTTTATAAACAAATAACAACGAGTAACAATAACAACAAGTAACAATAACTAAAAACTATAACAACAAATTAACGAAACGATCGAACGAATTCTGAACGCGACAGTACTCTCGGAGCTCAACAAGTGCGTGATTCGTGTACGGACGTAGCACTCAAACTAAGGCGTGGGTGCCAGCGCGCGTCGCGGGTGAGCGGTGCGGGCGCGCGGGGTGTGGCCCTGCCCCCAAGCTCTTGTGCGTCCCGCTAATACCCTGATTTTTTGTTCTGCGCAATGCAATGAGCCTAGTTTCGGGGCGGTCACAAAGTTTGGCGCGGGCTGTACATATTTGTAATATTAGGTTGGGGAAAAAGTCTTCGCATTATAGTACAGCCCGCGCCAAACTTTGTGACCGCCCCGAAACTAGAAAGAATACTTAAGGGGAAACGGGTACGAAGACAATAACGAGGTGATGGATGCCTTGGAGAGCTTTTTGCAGGACCATGACAAAACTTTTTTTTTAAAGGGATTGAAGCCTTGGAGAAGCGCTGGACTCGGTGTGCAGAGAGACTCGGAGACTATGTAGAAAAATAAAATATTATGTTATCAATAGTCATTATATTCTATCTCATTCTCACTACTTTTTGATCGCTCCTCGTAAACATAAATGTAGGGAAAAGGTGATTTTTTTCGCGATTTCAGGTTTGGTCCCATAATAAAAGTTGTTCATAATGATGAGTACAATGACCCTTAAAAGATTAACACTGATTAAAATTACACCTTGTATAATAAAAATGTAATCTAAGTATGTACAAAATAGATAGAGATAGATAGACATTGCAACTATTTCTGTAGATACATTATGCAAGCTTACCCTTGTTCGTGAATTCATTAAGCAACCCACACAATAATTACGGTCCTCAAAAGAAGTACTGCACATTAATTAGGTACTACACATATTGAATAACTCTCAAGCACTCGATAAATATTTGCAAAAATAGAGAACGGAAGCGCACACGCACTTTACAAGACGAATTATCTAAGTCACTTTACAAGATAATTATCAAGTTTAGTGCGCTATGCAAACAATGAAGTTCCCCTTGGCCCACCCGTCCCGCGTCCCACCAAAAGACGTGTTATTCGACGATTCTTGGTAAGAACGTGCAATTTTGCACATACTAGATACCTATCTGATAAGTAGCCGAATGATAATAGAATAATGTTTTCAACAGTATTAAACTAAACATTTTAGAAGATAGCATAATGTACTACGCGATCGCTTTTTTGTAACCACCTAAACATGGCCGGGTTACCGTGGTCTTGCACTTCGTAATGATTTTTATTTTATTATCGCGTTAATTTTTGTATGTAATACCCTGAAATTTTACAGGTATAAAACTGAACTAAGCAACTAATTATTGATATATCATTCAGTTTATATATCCACATACAGCTTTATCGGTGGCCAAATAAGTCCGCGCGCATTGTGACCGTGAACGTGGAGAACTGAATTTGTCGCTGATGTCGTCGGTGGGCCGGCGGCTACAGCGGCGCTGGATCCCCCTCCTCTTCCTTCTTCGTTCCGTTGGGGTAGCCCGGCCAGCGGTGCATCGGACGACGCGTCACCGATGTTCGGCAGCGACGTCGCCCGGTCCAGCGCCGGAGGGTCGTCCTGGGTCCCGGCATCGCGGCCCAACGAGCCGCGCTTGCCGGGTTTCGACATCCTGTTGGACGTAGCCTCCGCGACCGCACCGGTGACGACTCACCGGGCAGCACGGGGTGCTCCCCCTGTGTCTACACAAGTGCCGGCTAGGTTACTTGTGCAAACACAGAGGCAACGATTAAAATTTGCGGCCCGCGCGGACGTAACACCAATAACACTGTTTGGATTAGTGCTCGTTAGGCCACGAGCTAATCCGTAGACCGCCCGCGCTGCGAACGCGTTATATTTACGTTACTGCTATCTCGCTCGCGCGCGCATCTGTCTCGTTTCTTTTAGGTACTTACAGAGCCTTGTAGGCGTGTTCTTATTGGACGATCGCGCGACGCCTTCATGGTAGCACTGGCACTACTTCAGCCCCTGAGATTTTGCACTTAAGCTCGTTGTGTGTACGGAAAAATAGATTCCCTCGCTCGACTCCGCTGTGGACGGTCGTGCCGCTGACGCATTCGCTCGCTGCACCGCTGACTCACCGCTGACTCACCGTCATCGACGCTCGCTCGTGACGCCACGTCACGCACCGACTCCCGTAGTCTCTGACTGCACTCGTTATCAATTATTGCCTTTTTCAAGGCGATCGTTGACAAATTATTTCTTTGACGTCGTCCGTCAAACAAACGTACGGCGTGTCTCCTTGACCCCCTCAGGGTAAAAACCACAGTTTCGTGGTCCTTGACGGATACCTCACGGTGACAACCAAGTCAAGGGGGTGTTGACCCAACACACCCGCTGAGCCCCTTCAGGGTAAGGCAGTCAATTGGACGGGTCCCAGAGTTAACCGGCCTTGGGGGGTCTCCTAGTCGGCTCTGGTGACAGTTTTGCTTCCACAGCCACACACCTAGTGTCTTTAGGGTGTGTCTACACCCTTCGCGCTAGACCGGTCAGGGCCCTGTCGCACATTAAGATTGGCGACAGGTTTCAGCTCTAGGGCTCACCAGTAGGTACACACCTCCCTGTCTGCACCCGACAGGGAGGGCCACACATCCCCGGGCCCATCCACCCGGGGAGTAGGAGTAGGATCATTAGGTCCCCTTATTTTTTCCTAATTTTCTTTTTAAATTCCCTTTTGCTACGATGTCTGACGCAGACATCGTAGCTTTTGCAAGAGAGGTCCTTTTTAAGGACCCCGATTTCTTGCTGAAATACGGGAAGGCTTGGCGTAGTCGCCACGTCGACCCAAGCGAGGCTCTCGAGAGCCCGCTTTCCCCCCCTGTAGCAGACAGGGGCACCCCTCCTACGGCGGTTTCGATGCCGTCCGTAGTCTCCCCCCAGCCCGAGGTGATGGACACCTCCACCCCTCCTTCGGACTCAGAGTCCGAAGACGCCATCTCTCTCACTTCCTCCTCCTCCTCCTCAGACGACTATCAAGTCGTCGGAAAGGGAGGGAAGAGGAAGAAGAGTGCCTCCTCAAAGGCCGGTAAGGCCAAAAAGCCTCTGGCGGCAGCCATCCCCGCCGCCCCTGCCCCCACCTCCTCCTCTGCCTCTGTCCCCACGGCACCCATCCCAGCCAGTCCGTCCCAAGCCGGTAAGCCTGTATCTGCTACCCCTGCCTCCGCGGCAAATAGCGCCCCCTCATCCTCCTCCCAGGATGCCCCCCCCGCCCTGACTCCAGCTTCTTCTGCCCCCAAGAAGCTGGCACCCCCCCCCGCCTGTGTTCATTCAGGACAAGGCAAAGTGGACAGATGTGTCCCAATGGTGCACCGAGCAAAAGATCGGTTTCACCAACGCCCGCTCTACCCAGCAGGGTATCAAAGTGAGCATCCCTACGTCCAAGGACTATAGGGAGCTCACCAGGCTCCTTCGGGCGAGAGGTGTGTCCTTCCACACCTACACTCTTCCCGAAGAGCGCCAGACCCGAGTGGTAATTCGTAGGATTCCTAAGGAAATCCCTACTGACGCCATCAAGGCCGACTTAGAGGCCCAAAATATCCCTGTTTCGGAGGTCCACCGAATGCACCGCGCCAGAGGTGGTCAAGCATTCGACATGGTCCTTGTCGTCTGTCCCCCAACTGAAGGGCACCACCCGATCTTTGGTGTAAAAACCATATGCCACCTCGTGGGCTTTGAGATCCAGAAGCCCAATAAATATGGCTTCATCGGTCAGTGCCACCGATGCCAGCTATACGGCCACGCGCAGAAGAACTGCCACGCCAAACCCAGGTGCGTCAAGTGCCTGGGTGAGCACGGCACTTCTGACTGCCCCCGTCCTAAGGACCGCACCCTCTGCACCGAGCCACCTAGCTGTGTGCTATGTGGTGAGTCAGGACACCCGGCAAATTACCGGGGCTGCCCCAAAGCCCCGAAATTATCCCCCAAACTGGCCAAGCGCGCAGTCGCCCGCCAGCAAAGGGAAGCCCCCGCCCCTTCGACCCAAATGCCAGAACGGCTAAGCCCTCAAAGGCCTAGCCCCTGGACGGCCCTGAACCATCAAAGGGCTTTCCCGGCCCTGGCCAAAACCAGCCCCCCTCCCCCATCCATCCCAGCGCTGATGGACCCCCGCAACCGCGCCGCCGCGCCCGCCCCCACCCTCCCCCCGAGACCGGTGCAAGCGCCTAAAACCGCCCCTGCAGCCGGTAATGCACCCCCCCACTCGCCGACTACGGTTGGCCCCAACCCCCTCGACCCCTTCAATATTATTTCGGGCACCTTCACGGCCTTCCTCACCCCACGCGCCAGGAAAATGGCAAGCGAATTAGTCGCTGCCAGAAATGCCGGCAACCTTCTGCAGATTCTGGAGATTTACAATGCGTATCCCGAGATCACGCAAGCCTTATCCTCCTTCGCCAACCTTCCCAACCCCCACTATGGATAAAGAAGCCAAAGGGAGAACTAAGCCCCGATCCCTTAAATTAGGCTACTTCAATGCCAACGGCATTCGCGGACAACGCGATGAGATCGCCGAGTTCCTCCGTGATCATCAAATTGATATTCTCCTTTTACAGGAATCCTTCCTCAAGCCCAACGTCCGTAACCCGTCAATTGCTAACTACTGCGTAGTTCGTAACGACAGGACTCGGTGTCACAAGGGTGGCAACCTCATTTACTATAGAAAGGTTCTTCACTGCATCCCTATGGATCCTCCCCCCCTATCCAAATTAGAAGTGTCTGTATGCCGGCTAGGCATGTCAGGCCACCAACCGATCACCCTAGTATCGGCCTATGTTCCCCCCCAAACCTCGTCAGAAAATCCCCAGTCGATTTCTGACGACCTCTCTGCCCTCTTCGGCCTGAGTGATTCCGTTATCATAGCGGGCGACCTCAACGCCAAACACCCTGCCTGGAACAGCAACACCACCTCAGCCAGAGGTAGGCAACTGTTCGGTCTCTGCCCCATACTAAACTTCGATGTCATCGCCCCGATGACTCCAACCCATTTTCCCCACGACCCCAACCATACCGCCGACGTCCTCGACATAGCGCTTCTGAAGAATATCAACCTACGGTTGGATTCTATAGAGGCAGTACAAGAGCTCTCCTCTGACCACCGACCAGTGGTCATGAAACTGGCCCCCCGTGTCGGTCTCCATGACCCCACTCAACCCCCTCTCACCAAAATAGTCACAGATTGGAGGAAAGTAAGCAAAAGCCTGAAATCCACTTCTTCCCATCACCTAGACTCCATCCCTGATCAGTTCGACTCTGTCGCGGACACGACGGCCGCGATCGACTCGCTCACTGGGCACGTACAATCAGTCCTGAACGACTGTTCAAAGGTAACTCCAGCGGACGATGACCGTCGCTGGAGATTGCCGGACGATGTGCGTGAACTGTTGCGCGAGAAGAACGCGGCTGTCCGTGCATACAGCAACTTCCCCTGCCTTGCGAACAAAGCCCATATGCGCCATTTACAGCGAGCTGTAAAGACACGCCTAGCGGAGCTGCGTACCGCTGGCTGGGACAGGATGCTAAGCGACCTAGAGCCCACTCATCAGGCCTTCTGGGAACTTCAAAGGAAACTAAAGTCCAATGAAGTAGTCTCCATGCCCCCCCTACTCCGCCCTGACAAGACCATCGCCTTCGACGATGCTGACAAGGCTGAATGCCTAGCCAACAGCCTCGAGGCTCAATGCTCTCCCAGCTCTCAACCAGTAGACCAAGCTCACTTGTCAAAAGTCGACGCTGAAGTCGAACGTAGAGCCTCCCTTCCCCCCGTCGAAAACCCTGACTATCCTCTGCCTCCCGTCACTCCAGACGAAGTGCATGATATCATCAAGGGTTTAAAGCCCCGTAAAGCTCCCGGCTCAGACGGCATCACAAACAGGGTAATACAACTATTCCCTGCCCACCTCATAATGCTACTGACCACCATCTTCAATGGTGCCATGAGCAATAACATCTTCCCAGATGCATGGAAAAAGGCCACTGTCATCGGCATCCCCAAGCCTGGAAAGCCCAAATCTGAGCCCTCGAGCTACCGCCCCATCAGTCTGCTCAATGTCCTCGGCAAAGTCTATGAGAAACTTATTTATAAGCGTCTCAGAGACTATGCCGAAACAAAAGGCCTCATCCCAAACGAACAGTTTGGTTTTCGAACCCAGCACTCTTGTGTGCATCAGGCCCACCGCATCATCGAACACATAAGCGCTGGCTTCCAGCGTGGCATGATGACGGGTGTTATATACTTCGACATAGCGAAAGCGTTCGACAGAGTCTGGCACAACGGCTTATTATATAAGCTCTACCAACTCGGTGTGCCGGACCGTCTCGTACTCATCTTACGAGACTTCTTGTCGAACCGCACCTTCCGCTATCGCATCGAAGGAGCACTATCCTCCCCCCACCCAATCCGCGCAGGCGTCCCCCAGGGCTCTGTGCTTGCCCCCCTCATCTTCACGCTGTTCACCAGCGACATACCCAGGAGCAAAAAGGCACAGTTGGCTCTGTTCGCAGACGACACGGCCATTTATTGCTCAGGCACCAAACAAGCCTCGATTTCTCTCACTCTCCAAAGAGCGGTCACCAAACTTGGCGACTGGTTCAGGAAGTGGAGAATTGAAGTGAATCCCGACAAAAGTCAAGCGGTTCTTTATTCAAAACCGCGCCATAGGCCCACCCCCCCCCGACCAATCTCCATGTTCGGTAAGCCTATCCCTTGGGAGAAGCGAGCCAAATATCTAGGTGTGATTCTCGATGAGCACCTCACCTTCGCAGAGCACATAAAGAAGGTTCGTTCGCGCGCCGCTTTCGCTCTCGGTAGACTCCACTCGATAATGAATGCAAAAAGCAAGTTGTCACTAAAGTGCAAGTTGCGCATTTACACGGCGTGCATACGTCCTATTATGACGTACGCCTGTGCAGTCTTTGCTCACGCGAAACCCCACCACATCCATAGGATGCAGACCCTACAGAACCGTGCCCTCCGAATGATCACGGGATCCCCCTTTTATGTCCGGAACGAGATCCTCCATCTCGATCTCAAAATCCCCACCATCCTCCAGTTCATGAAACGCAACTCCAAGCGTTTCTTTGATACCGCCGCCAAACATCGCAACCCCCTAGTTGTCGCGGCCGCTAAATATACCCCCTCCAATATTAGTAAAGTCCGCCGTCCGAGGCACACACTATTAGACCCAGACGACCCTATTACTCTCCTCCAGGAAAGCAATAGGGCTACTAGTACAGTACACAAACATAAAAAACCGACATTCCGACCCCGCCGCCGAGGTCCATCGCGAAAACCCCGAGTTAATAAATCCCCCCGACCCTTGCTCGAAGAAGCGCCAGCCCGCGCCGAAGCTGAGCCTGTAGTTTTAAATTCCCCAGTTAATAATAATTATCCAAGTTTTGATCCAGCCTGTCCCAACTTGCTGTCCCCCCAGTGACGCCCTAAGCCGAGGTTCGTACCCCACAGGGGGTGCCCTTAGCGCGCAGTCACTTAATATTTGTAAGTAACACGCCCCTGGCTGGAGGCTTTGAGTTATTAGCTTAAGGCAGCCACAGGATTGACCGGTTAAGTAGTCACGGCCACTCTTGGCCAACTACGAGATGCCATAGTTAGGAAAAAAAAAAAAAGAAAAAAAAAAAAAAAAAAAAAACGGAAAAATATGACTCACCTAGCGTCTTTAGGGTGTGTCTACACCCTTCGCGCTAGACTGGTCAGGGCCCTGTCGCACATTAAGATTGGCGACAGGTTTCAGCTCTAGGGCTCACAAGTAGGCACTCACCTCCCTGTCTGCACCCGACAGGGAGGGCCACACACCCCCGGGCCCATCCACCCGGGGAGTAGGATCTTTTAGGTCCCCTTATTTTGTTCCCATTTTTAAACTTCAATATTGCTGCGATGTCGGACGCCGACATCGCAGCCTTCGCAAGGGAGGTCCTTTTTAAGGACCCAGGCTTCTTATTGAAATATGGGAAGGCTTGGCGTAGTCGCCACCTCGACCCAAGCGAGGCTCTTGAGAGCCCGCTTTCCCCCCCTGTAGCAGACAGGGGCACCCCTCCTACGACGGTTTCGATGCCGTCTGTAGTCTCCCCCCAGCCCGAGGTGATGGACACCTCCACCCCTCCTTCGGACTCAGAGTCCGAAGACGAAATCTCACTCACTTCCTCCTCCTCCTCCTCAGACGACTATCAAGTCGTCGGAAAGGGAGGGAAGAGGAAGAAGAGCGCCTCCTCAAAGGCCGGCAAGGCCAAAAAGCCTCTGGTGGCAGCCATCCCCTCCGCCCCTGCCTCCACCTCCTCCTCTGCCCCTGTCCCCACGGCACCCATCTCAGCCAGTCCTTCCCAGGCCAGTAAGCCTGGATCTTCTACCCCTGCCTCCGCGGCAAAAAATAGCGCCCTCACATCCTCCTCGCAGGATGCCCCCCCCGCCCTGACTCCTGCTTCTTCTGCCCCCAAGAAGCTGGCACCCCCCCCGCCTGTGTTCATTCAGGACAAGGCAAAGTGGACAGATGTGTCCCAATGGTGCACCGAGCAAAAGATCGGCTTCACCAATGCCCGCTCCACCCAGCAGGGTATCAAAGTGAGCATCCCTACGTCCAAGGACTATAGGGAGCTCACCAGGCTCCTTCGGGCGAGAGGTGTGTCCTTCCACACCTACACTCTTCCCGAAGAGCGCCAGACCCGAGTGGTAATTCGTAGGATTCCAAAGGGAATCCCTACTGACGCCATCAAGGCCGACTTAGAGGCCCAAAATATCCCAGTTTCGGAGGTCCACCGAATGCACCGCGCCAGAGGCGGTCATGCATTCGACATGGTCCTTGTCGTCTGTCCCCCGACTGAAGGGCATCACCCTATTTTTGGTGTAAAAACCATATGCCACCTCATGGGCTTTGAGATCCAGAAGCCCAATAAATATGGCTTCATCGGTCAGTGCCACCGATGCCAGCTATACGGCCACGCGCAGAAGAACTGCCACGCCAAACCCAGGTGCGTCAAGTGCCTGGGCGAGCACGGCACTTCTGACTGCCCCCGTCCTAAAGACCGTACCCTCTGCACCGAGCCACCTAGTTGTGTGCTATGTGGTGAGTCAGGACACCCGGCAAATTACCGGGGCTGCCCTAAAGCCCCGAAATTATCCCCCAAACTGGCCAAGCGCGCAATCGCCCGCCAGCAAAGGGAAGCCCCCCTCAACGGGCCCTCCGCCCCTTCGACCCAAATGCCAGAACGGCTAAGCCCTCAAAGGCCTAGCCCCTGGACGGCCCTTAACCACCAAAGGGCCTTCCCGGCCCTGGCCTAAACCAGCCCCCCACCTCCATCCATCCCAGCGCTGATGGACCCCCGCAACCGCGCCACCGCGCCCGCCCCCGCCCTCCCCCCGAGACCGGTGCAAGCGCCTAAAACCGCCCCTGCAGCCGGTACTGCACCCCCCCACTCACCGACTACGGTTGGCCCAAACCCCCTCGACCCCTTCAACATTATTTCGGGCACCTTCACGGCCTTCCTCACCCCACGCGCCAGGAAAATGGCAAACGAATTGGTTGCTGCCAGAAATGCCGGCAACCTTCTCCAGATTCTGGAGATTTACAATGCGTATCCCGAGATCACGCAAGCCTTATCCTCCTTCGCCAACCTTCCCAACCCCCACTATGGATAAAGAAGCCAAAGGGAGAACTAAGCCCCGATCCCTTAAATTAGGCTACTTCAATGCCTACGGCATTCGCGGACAACGCGATGAGATCGCCGAGTTCCTCCGTGATCATCAAATTGATATTCTCCTTATACAGGAATCCTTCCTCAAGCCCAACGTCCGTAACCCGTCAATTGCTAACTACAACAGGTCAGACAGGTCTCGGTGTCACAAGGGCGGCACCCTCATATACTATAGAAAGGTTCTTCACTGCATCCCTATGGACCCTCCCCCCCTATCCAAATTAGAAGTGTCTGTATGCCGGCTAGGCATGTCAGGCCACCAACCGATCACCCTAGTATCGGCCTATGTTCCCCCCAAACCTCGCCAGAAAATCCCCAGTCGATTTCTGACGACCTCTCTGCCCTCTTCGGCCTGAGTGATTCCGTTATCATAGCGGGCGACCTCAACGCCAAACACCCTGCCTGGAACAGCAACACCTCCTCAGCCAGAGGAAGACAACTGTTCGGTCTCTGCCCCATACTAAATTTCGATGTCATCGCCCCGATGACTCCAACCCATTTTCCCCACAACCCCAACCATACCGCCGACGTCCTCGACATAGCGCTTCTGAAGAATATCAACCTACGGTTGGATTCTATAGAGGCGGTACAAGAGCTCTCCTCTGACCACCGACCAGTGGTCATGAAACTGGCCCCCCGTGTCGGTCTCCATGACCCCACTCAACCCCCTCTCACCAAAATAGTCACAGATTGGAGGAAAGTAAGCAAAAGCCTGAAATCCACTTCTACCCATCACTTGGACTCCATCCCTGATCAGTTCGACTCTGTCGCGGACACGACGGCCGCGATCGACTCGCTCACTGAGCACGTACAATCAGTCCTGAACGACTGTTCAAAGGTAACTCCAGCGGACGATGACCGTCGCTGGAGATTGCCGGACGATGTGCGTGAACTGTTGCGCGAGAAGAACGCGGCTGTCCGTGCATACAGCAACTTCCCCTGCCTTGCGAACAAAGCCCATATGCGCCATTTACAGCGAGCTGTAAAGACACGCCTAGCGGAGCTGCGTACCGCTGGCTGGGACAGGATGCTAAGCGACCTAGAGCCCACTCATCAGGCCTTCTGGGAACTCCAAAGGAAACTAAAGTCCAAAGAAGTAGTCTCCATGCCCCCCCTACTCCGCCCTGACAAGACCATCGCTTTCGACGATGCAGACAAGGCCGAATGCCTGGCCAACAGCCTCGAGGCTCAATGCTCTCCCAGCTCTCAACCAGTAGACCAAGCTCACTTGTCAAAAGTCGACGCTGAAGTCGAACGTAGAGCCTCCCTTCCCCCCGTTGAAAACCCTGACTATCCTCTGCCTCCCGTCACTCCAGACGAAGTGCACGATATCATCAAGGGTTTAAAGCCCCGTAAAGCTCCCGGCTCAGACGGTATCACAAACAGGGTAATACAACTATTCCCTGCCCACCTCATAATGCTACTGACCACCATCTTCAATGGTGCCATGAGCAATAACATTGTACGGTTCACGTACAGGCAAATCGCTAACTCCGCGACCTACTTTTCACTACTCGTTGTGTTTACTTTTATAATTGCAATTATAATAAGTTTAGTTGACCAATAGCTACCGTAGCGCTATTACCGCGGATTAGCATCTAACTTAACTTAGTGTAACTTTTACGAATATATTTTATTAACGTGAACTCTGTGGTTTTCGTCAACTCACCTTCAACAACTCAACTGTAAGTAACTAGCTACCTCTGAACCATACATAAAAGTGGTCCTTCGAGCCGGATAACAGGTGCGTATTGTCTCTATTAACATTAGCGAATCGGTCTAGCTGGTGTCATAGAAGAGCGGATCGCGTTAGTAGGGTGACGACGCACTCAATATCCAAAACTTGCGGAAACTTCGCAACTTTGGTGAACTAGTACCTGCGGTGATACATCTCTACTTTACCAACGGTCAAACCAATAACTAACAACAATGGTTCAGAGCGTAACAGAACTTATAAGCCGTCAAGAAACCATCTTCAGGGACTTGAAGCTTATTTGTACCAACTATAAGAAGGATAGTCCCACCAGGAAGAACTTTGCGTACCTGGAGGAGCGTCTTTCTAAGCTTAACAACAACTGGGAGAAGTTTGTTCACAACCATCAACTACTCGAAGAGTCTGGAGCAACGGACCTTCAATACTTCAACGACGACATTTTCAACAGTACGAAGAAGATGTATGAAGATGTGCTGCAAGACATGTTGAAACGTAAAGCCGAATTGCCGTCTGCATCTGCTAGTAAGATGGAACAACCACCTGCGGCGCCTAAGCAAGGTATGGAGCAATCGAAATTTACTTTCGACGATATCAAATTCCACGTACCTCCTCGGGAAACAAGCGAGTCGACGGAAAAGCAACAAGATCTTTTGCGTCAACAATATTGCAACTTTAGGGCGTTTGAACGCACTGTGGAGAAGATAAGCATAGCATTGGCGGTACCAATGGAAAAATGGGAATTAGAAGACAACTTGGGCACCCTAAAGACTAAATGGGAGCAAATCGAAAAGGTAAATTGGGAACTTGACTACGTGCTACAAGAAGAGGACTCAGTTTATCAACAGAAATACAATACAGCAGAAAACATTTATGATGACCTGAAAAGGAAACTACAACACAACATCTGGAACAATGCTCATTATGAAAAATCTACGCCAAAAATTCAAATACCGGATTTTCATGGAAACTATAACCAGTGGTTGACTTTTAGAGATCTCTCCCTCGAAAGCGTACACAACAATCCGACACTTTCGAAAGCACAAAAAATGCAACACTTGAAAACAAAGCTGAAGGGTGAGGCGGAGAAACTGGTTCAGCATCTTGGCATCAGCGCTGAGAACTACGCGTCTTGCTGGGAGATGCTAACCCACCGCTACGACAATAAACGCCTGTTATTCACGTCATACATGAATACGCTCCTGAATCAACCTAGTATCCAGCAACCAACCGCTGCAAACATACGGACCCTTCACGACGTCATGATGGAGTGCTTGAACGGGCTCAAAAACATCGGACTAGATACCACCAACTGGGACCCAATCATCGTTCACCTATTGATTCAAAAACTAGATAGTGTTACGTACAACGAATATATAAAGGAGATCAAACATCCAAGGGAGTTTCCCGACCTGGAAGAGTTCACCGGGTTCTTAGAATCCAAATTTATGTCACTGGAAGCTATACAGGGAAATAGTCAAAAGGTAACGTCATCAAACAAATCATGGAAATCAGAAAAGCAAACACATAAGGGATCGGAAAACCGAAATAACAACTACAAAAATAAAACACCAGGGTCATCGTACTTTAACAAGTCACAAAACTCGCCAAAAACCTTCTTCACCACAGCGAAAACATGCCCAATATGCAAAACTAACCACGTTCTGATGAATTGCGAACAATTCTTGGCTATGAACACAAACAAGCGTATTGACGTAATTCGCAACCTGCATATTTGCAAAAACTGCTTATTCAGCCACGGAGAAAAACAATGCAAATCACGGAAGACGTGTAAATTGTGTCATAAGGCACACCACACACTTATGCATGAAGCAGAAACTGAACAATCTAGCAGCAAACAAGCGAAAAGGGAGGAAAACCCGTCATCGACGTCATCGACTTCCTATGGGGTCAACAACGTAACGAACGATGAAAAGGAAGTGTTGCTGACAACTGTACTTCTGAAAGTCAAAACAATTGATGGAAACTTCATCAACTTGAGAGGTCTACTTGATCAAGGCTCCCAAGTGAGCCTGATAACGGAAAACGCGGCACAGCGCCTCCGATTACAACGACGTAAAGTGAGCGCTGTTGTATCGGGTGTAGGAACCCTTAGCGGTAACTGCAAAGGGGCAATGAACTTAGAATGTCAGTCAATACATTCAGACTATAAATTCAACTTTGAAGCACTAATTATGAAAAAACTCATAACCAACTTACCTACCGCATCCTTTTCAATCAGCAACTGGGACTATCTGGAAAACTTAAAACTAGCAGACCCACAGTTCAACCTGTCAGGCCCGATTGATCTGCTCTTGGGCGCGGACATCTATTCAGAACTTATACTAAACGGCGTCATCAGGAGCGATAATAGATACCCAGTAGCTCAACAAACCAAAGTAGGCTGGATTCTATGCGGGAATGTAAAGACATTAAACTGCTTCGTGACACTCAACGACTTCGAAAACATGACAAGATTTTGGGAGACTGAGGAAATTCCAGAAAGCTCCTCATCATCAACTAGTGAAGAACAACACTGTGAGGAATACTACAACGCAACTACCAAAAGATTGGCAAACGGACAATATGTGGTACAAATGCCAATGAAGCCTAACTTCGAAGCAAACTTAAAAAATGCAAGGTCACAAGCTTTAGCACAATTCCTTCAACTGGAAAGGAAAATGTTAAAAAACAAAGAACTCAGTTACGAGTACAAGCGTTTTATGAACGAATACATCGCTATGGGACACATGAGACCTGTCACAGGAGAAAGTAGGGGCCAAGTCTACCTACCTCACCATGGCGTTTTGAGAGCCGAGTCCACTACAACAAAACTAAGAGTAGTGTTCAACGCGTCGTACAAGACAAAAGGAGACAGCAGCCTCAACGATCACATGTACTGCGGACCGAACTTACAAAAGGATATACTGACACTACTAATCAATTGGAGAACGTACAGATACGTGTTTACAGCAGATGTGGAGAAACTATATCGGTTTATCTGGCTGAACGAAAATCAACAACATCTACAAACGATCATCTGGAGATCTTCTCCTAACGAACCTCTACAAAATTGGCAGTTGGGCACAGTAACTTACGGAACGAAAAGTGCACCTTATCTAGCAATGCGTACTCTACATAAACTCGCAGAAGATGAAAAAGGTCCCTATCCGGAAGCTGGAAACGTCCTGAAAAACTATTTCTACATGGATGACTTGGTTTACGGGCAGGACACTATCGACGCATCGAAAAAACTGGTCACACAGCTAATCGAGTTGCTGAGAAAAGGAGGATTCAATTTGAGAAAGTGGAAATCAAACGAACCAATTATCCTGGAAGACTTGCAAGATGAACAAAAAAGCCGCAGTACGAAATTCGACTTTAGCCCAGAACAGACAACAAACTCAAAAATGTTGGGCATGAGATGGAATCAAGACGACGATAGCTTCACATACCAATGGGACTTACCAATAAAGAAAAATCTGACAAAACGCGTACTACTGAGCGAAATAAGCAAGCTATACGACACACTTGGACTACTATCGCCACTTACGATAAAAACAAAAATTCTATTTCAAAAAATCTGGATCAGCAAAATCAACTGGGATGAACGCTTACCCAACGACCTTGCTACAGAATGGGAAACTATGAGAAAAGATATCCAGTTGCTTAACAAACTTTCCATACCACGATGGTTACAAAGTCAAGAAAACAACCTAGAGATACACGGGTTTTGCGACGCAAGTGAAAGGGCTTACGCGTGTGTGATTTATAGCCGAGTGAAAAATCAAGCCGGTGAATACAAGATAACACTAATTACAGCAAAAACAAAGGTTGCACCAATTAGCAATAGGATAACCGTACCAAGAATGGAACTTTGCGGGGCCCTTTTACTGGCCAAACTGGTTGAAAAGGTTCAGAACACTCTCTGCAATAAAAACCTACATATAAGGTGCTGGAGCGACTCCAAAGTCGTTTTAGCCTGGTTGCAGGGCGATATAAACCGATGGGAGAAATATGTGGCTAACAGAGTCAAACAAATAAATAGCATTATCTCGGCAAATTGCTGGAACTATGTGAAGTCAGAAGAAAACCCTGCTGACTGTGCAACTCGAGGGCTCACACCTTCTCAACTCTTAGATTTTAACCTTTGGTGGAATGGACCAGATTGGTTAAAAACAAACATGCCAGAAATCCATCAGTATAATCGCCTGACCTATACAACAAACACTGAGTTGCAAGAAAAAAACTGCTGTGCAGTCACAAACAAAAGTTGTAAAATAATTGATACATTACTGAACAAAAACAGTAATTATAAACGTGTAATACGAGTGCTTGGATGGATTCTACGATTGAGCAGCATTCGTAAGCAAAAACGCACACTGAACTCCGTAAATAACTTAGCCGACTGCGGTAACAAAAAAGAGGTTACGTGTTTGTCACCACTAGACATTATGAGAGCAACAGAATTGGTTATCAAGAACGTCCAAAATCAAAACTATGGCGACGAAATTGAATGTTTGAAGAAAGATCGACCAATATCGACAAAAAGCAGCTTGCTGAAGGTAACTCCATTTCTCGACGACAGTGGAATGCTGCGCGTGAAAGGTCGACTAGGCTACTCAACTTTATCTCCAGAAACTAAACATCCAATCATACTTCCGGCAACAGGAAGACTAACGGAGCTTATTATTCAAGAGGCACATCGCGACACTCTCCACGGAGGCGCCCGGCTCACTTTGGCCCAGTTACGTCAAAAATTTTGGGTCATTGGAGGCAGCAGAACAGTCAAGAAGGAGCTTCGACAATGCGTCCGATGTCATCGTTTCAAACCAAACCGAAACGTTCAACTGATGGCAGACTTGCCAAAAGAGCGTGTAACTCCATCAAGACCGTTCACAAACACAGGCGTCGACTATACGGGACATGTTGATGTGAAAATCAACAAAGGAAGAGGAGTCAAAACTTGCAAGGCTTACATAGCAATTTTCATTTGCATGGTGACCAAAGCTGTGCATTTGGAATTGGTGTCGGACCTGACCACGCAAACATTCCTTGCCGCATTCAAAAGGATGTGTGCCCGCAGGGGTACACCCCGACACGTATTCTCTGACAACGGAACGAATTTTGTGGGCGCAGCAAAACTACTACAACAGGAATTTGAGAAACACAGTACGTTTAAGACTTCCGAATTCTTCGATGAGATGAGCCACTTACAAATTGAGTGGCATTTCAATGCCCCTCTTTGGCCAACAGCGGGAGGCCTGTGGGAGGCTGCCGTCAAAGCCATGAAATATCACCTACATCGAGTACTGGGGGAACAGAAGCTTACGTTCGAACAATTCACTACATTACTAAATCAAATTGAAGCCTGTCTTAACTCTCGTCCGCTGTGTCCACTAACAGAAGATGTCGAAGACCTAGAATACCTAACTCCCGGTCACTTCCTCATTGGCGGCCCTCTGTTATCACTACCACAAGAAGAGCAAGATTTTGCAGAGCACGATCCAAGAAACAGATGGAGGCTAGTTGAACAAATGAACGTGCACATCTGGAAGCGCTGGTCGAATGAATATCTACACCAACTACAAATCCGTAGCAAATGGCAGCAACCAAAAGAAAACCTGAAACAAGGAAGCCTAGTATTAGTAAAAGATGAACACTTACCTCCTGGCCGTTGGGCTATAGGAAGAGTCCAAGAACTTCATCCAGGTGCCGATGGTCAAGTACGGGTTGTTACCTTGAAAACCAGGAAAGGGTCACTTAAACGACCAATAACGAAGCTTTCACCGTTACCGCTGAAACTCGAAGAACAAAAAGTAAATGAAGAGGAAGAGAAAAAGACACCTACTCCGGAAACTAAAAAACGGGGAGGGACTACGAAACACAAAAAAAATTGGCTGTCACTTGTTCTTTTATCCATATTAGCAATGACGGGATTTGCTCAGTCAGCGCCAACGACTAACAGCTTGAAGGTTACGGCTATACCGAGCAATCATCCGATTTACTTCGATGAAGCAGGAAAAATACAATTAATACATGACGAATGGACTCTATTGGTTTACTACAACTTAACATCATACTGGCAAGCAACTGATCAGATCAATGATTATGTCAACCAAATAGATAAACTATGCCAAAGGATATCATATGAGTACAAGCCTTGCGAAACAATTGTCGGCCACCTACGTCATGAACTGAGTCACTTAGTCGACTACAACTCGATGCTGCTCACTCAACATTCAAGACCAAAACGAGGATACTTTGATGGAGTTGGGAAGTTAGCAAGAACTCTTTTCGGAGTTCTCGACGTAGACTTTGCTGAAAAATACGAAAGAGACATACAGAATCTACAATCAAATGATGACTACCTACTACAACTTATGAAGAACCAAACATTAATTGTAGAAGCTGAAAACAATATAATAAAAAGAAACACCGCCTTCATGGAGAAACAATTCAAAACATTGAGTGGCTATATGAGCGAAACTTGCAGCGAAATCACAAAAATAGAGAACAAGGCGCACATGCTTTTTACGATGAATGACATAAATTCCGCTGCCGTGACGTCAACTTTGATTATAAGTGATTTAAATCGAATATTGGAAATGTTGATAAATGCCCTCGCCAACATTTACAGAGGACATTTAGATACCCATTTATTTCCGGCCAACCAACTAATCGAGCAGCTAAACATCATATCCGGAAGGTTACCACAGGGATTGTCATTACCTGTAAAGGACATTCAAAGGGATTTGAAAAACATCTATGACCTCATCCATGTGAAGGCTCGAATAACAAACAATTATATGTTATTTGAAATACACATCCCTTTACTAAGCGATGAAGACTATATGATATATCGAGTCATTCCGATACCGTTCCTTAGATACGGACATTTAAAACTCATGCAACCAACCTCAAGTTTCATCGCAATCAACTTCAGAAAGAACTCTTATATTACAATGGAAGAGCAAGACATGCGCCAATGTACTTCATACGGAGAAGACGAATTTATCTGTATCTCACGTAATCCTGTGTACAACATGCACGATCAAAACGCTCCATGCGAGGCCCAAGTCTTCAACCAACAAGAGTCTTTATCATGCGTCCTCAATGACGTAACATGCAAGGAAACCTGGACAAAGCTTCACAAACCGAACATGTGGCTATTTACATTATGCGGAAAACAGCTGTTGCGCGTCATATGTAACGATCAAGTTACGCCAGCGGTCATTGACGGGACTGGAGTCATTACCTTGCAATCAAAGTGCATACTACAGAAAAAGGACGCCACAATATTTACACAGAATCAGCTGGGAAGTATATTTAACATGGAACCCGACATAGAAATACCAACGATAAATTCAACTATAAACCACATCTTTGACTTCGGCTGGAAGAATGCAAAACTAAACATAACGGAACAAAGGGCGCCAACTGCAGCAGAAATAGGAAAAATAGACCAGCAGTTGGAATTCCAAAAAAGCAGAGAAATATTACCAAAGGGGTTTGAGTCTGACTTGTCAAGTCACGACATCTATCTCTACTCCGTTACTTCTTTGTTGTTGGGAGGAATCGCTGTGCTTGCCCTCTATGTTATTATGAAACGATGGTGCAAAACAAAGAGAGGCGCCACAACAGGAGTGACACCTAGAGGAAGAAGTAACTTGAAAGAGGACATCGAGCTACATGAAATACATTCGACAGCAGCGGAGCCCGTTTACAGCGAAGCAAGACAGCCGAAGAAAGCATTTCACTTTGACGATGTGAATTGAGTGACAACTATACTTTTACTTTTATACTTATACACATTTACTATTGTTTACTATTTACTTTCAACTTTTTATATTAGATGTTTTTTTGCTTTGTAATGGATGCTCATCCCACTTTTCCCTCGGGAGCATGTACGGTTCACGTACAGGCAAATCGCTAACTCCGCGACCTACTTTTCACTACTCGTTGTGTTTACTTTTATAATTGCAATTATAATAAGTTTAGTTGACCAATAGCTACCGTAGCGCTATTACCGCGGATTAGCATCTAACTTAACTTAGTGTAACTTTTACGAATATATTTTATTAACGTGAACTCTGTGGTTTTCGTCAACTCACCTTCAACAACTCAACTGTAAGTAACTAGCTACCTCTGAACCATACAAACATCTTCCCAGATGCATGGAAAAAGGCCACTGTCATCGGCATCCCCAAGCCTGGAAAGCCCAAATCTGAGCCCTCGAGCTACCGCCCCATCAGTCTGCTCAATGTCCTTGGCAAAGTCTATGAGAAACTTATTTATAAGCGTCTCAGAGACTATGCCGAAACAAAAGGCCTCATCCCAAACGAACAGTTTGGTTTTCGAACCCAGCACTCTTGTGTGCATCAGGCCCACCGCATCATCGAACACATAAACGCTGGCTTCCAGCGTGGCATGATGACGGGTGTTATATACTTCGACATAGCGAAAGCGTTCGACAGAGTCTGGCACAACGGCTTATTATATAAGCTCTACCAACTCGGTGTGCCGGACCGTCTCGTACCCATCTTACGAGACTTCTTGTCGAACCGCACCTTCCGCTATCGCATCGAAGGAGCACTATCCTCCCCCCACCCTATCCGCGCAGGCGTCCCCCAGGGCTCTGTGCTTGCCCCCCTCATCTTCACGCTGTTCACCAGCGACATACCCAGGAGCAAAAAGGCACAGTTGGCTCTGTTCGCAGACGACACGGCCATTTACTGCTCAGGCTTCAAACAAGCCCCGATCTCTCTCACTCTTCAAAGAGCAGTCAACAAACTTGGCGACTGGTTCAGGAAGTGGAGAATCGAAGTGAATCCTGACAAAAGCCAAGCGGTTCTTTACTCCAAACCGCGCCTTAAGCCCACCTCCCCCCGACCACTCACCATGTTCGGTAAGCCTATCCCTTGGGAGAAGCGAGCCAAATACCTAGGTGTGATTCTCGATGAGCACCTCACCTTCGCAGAGCACATAAAGCAGGTTCGTTCGCGCGCCGCTTTCGCTCTCGGTAGACTCCACTCCATAATGAATGCAAAAAGCAAATTGTCACTAAAGTGCAAGTTGCGCATTTACACGGCGTGACGTACGCCTATGCAGTCTTTGCACACGCAAAACCCCACCACATCCATAGGATGCAGACCCTCCAGAACCGTGCCCTCCGAATGATCACGGGATCCCCCTTTTATGTCCGGAACGAGATCCTCCACCTCGATCTCAAAATCCCCACCATCCTCCAATTCATGAAATGTTACTCCAAGCGTTTCTTTGATACCGCCGCCAAACATCGCAACCCCCTAGTTGTCGAGGCCGCAAAATATACCCCCTCCAACATCAGTAAAGTTCGCCGTCCGAGGCATACTCTTCTTGACCCAGACGACCCCATTACTCTCCTCCAAGAAAGCAATAGGGCTTCTAGTACAGTTTACAAGAACAAAAGACCGACATTCCGACCCCGCCGCCGAGGTCCATCGCGAAAACCCTGAATTAATAATTCCCCCCGTCCCTTGCTCGAAGAAGCGCCAGCCCGCGCCGAAGCTGAGCCTGTAGCTTTAAATTCCCCTGGTAATATAATCACCCAAGTTTGATCCAGCCTGTCCCAACTAGCTGTCCCCCCAGTGACGCCCTAAGCCGAGGTTCGTACTCCACAGGGGGTGCCCTTAGCGCGCAGTCACTTAGTATTGTAAGTAACACGCCCCTGGCTGGAGGCTTTGAGTTAGCTTAAGGCAGCCACAGGATTGACCGGTTAAGTAGTCATGGCCACTCTTGGCCAACTACGAGATGCCATAGTTAGGAAAAAAAAAAAAAAAACGGAAAAATATCGCGCTAGACTGGTCAGGGCCCTGTCGCACAATAAGACTGGCGACGGGATACAGCTTTAGGGCTTACTCGTAGGTACTCACCTCCCTGTCTGCACCCGACAGGGAGGGCCACACACCCCCGGGCCCATCCACCCGGGCAGTAGGATCTTCAGGTCCCCCTTATTTTATTTTAACTCTAATCCTTATTGTTCTTTCCTGCGATGTCTGACGCCGATATCGCAGCTTTTGCTAGGGAAGTCCTTTTTAAGGACCCCGAATTTCTCCTGAAATATGGGAAGGCCTGGCGTAACCGCCATCTGGACACCGCTCCTATCGCGGACTATAGCGACGCTCTAGAGAGCCTGCTTTCGCCCCCTGTACTAGACAGGGGTATCCCTCCTCCGGCGGCTTCGATGCCGTCGACAGTCTCCCCCCAGCCCGAGGGGATGGACACCTCCACCCCTCCTTCGGACTCCGAATCCGAGGACGCCATCTCCCTGACTTCCTCCTCCGAAGACGACTATCAAGTCGTCGGAAAGGGAGGGAAGAGGAAGAAGGGCGGTTCCTCCCAGGCCGGCAAGGCCAAAAAGCCTCTGTCGGCAGCCATCCCCTCCGCCTCTGCCTCCGCCCCTGCCTCCGTCCCTGCCCCTGCCCCTTCGGCACCCACCCGGTCACCCACCTCAGCCAGTCCTTCCCAGGTCAATAAGCTTGTGGCAATAGAGACTGACCAGGTCCCCCTCCCCCCTACCCCTGCCCCGTGGCAAAAAATAGCGCCCCCTCCCCGGCAATCACATCCTCCTCGCAGGATACCCCCCCCCGCCCTGATTCCTGCTTCTTCTGCCTCAAAGAAGCTGGCACCAGGCAAAATGGACTGACGTGTCCAAATGGTGCGCCGAACTAAGGATCGGCTTCACCAATGCTAGGTCCACCCAGCAGGGAATCAAAGTTAGCATCCCCACGTCCAAGGACTATAGGGACCTCACCAGGCTCCTTCGGGCGAGAGGTGTGTCCTTCCACACCCACCCGCCACTCCACCACCACTCTTACCGAAGAGCGTCAGACCCGCGTGGTGATACGTAGGATTCCTAAGGAAATCCCTACAGAAGCCATCAAGGCTGACTTAGAGGCCCAAAACATCCCGGTCGCTGAGTGTTCGATCGCGAGCTTCCACTATACTCGATAGATGGCGTTGTACAATTTGGGTGACTCTCTGAGTCGCGGTGTTTAGACTTTCCACGAATATCCTACCTATACCGATTTGAATAAAAATAAAATTTGTACTCGCTTGCAAAGAATTGTTTTATTTAAACAAAGTCCTCGGGAAGTTTTCGAGTCCCCAACATTTGGTCCTATCGAGTCGGATCGCGAAAGTGAAATCACGCCGGCAAGTGAAGTGACAGTTTGTGTCGTGTGGTGACTAGTGGTGAGGCATAGAAACCAGTGGTGGATCGCCCTGAAGTGCCTGTAAAATCCCCGGTGTGTGGTGATCAGCGGTGTACAGCAGTGCAGCAACGAGGTTTGCGGCCGTCTCCGCCAGGGGGCGCCACCAGTAACGAGGCAACGGTGACAACGTCAGTAGTGACGTCAAGTGGAACAACACAATCGCAGCAGTATCAGCAGCGAATGAAGTGTGACGACTTACTCGCAGCGGTGTCAGCAGTGACATTAAGAGTGACGACGCACTCGCAGCAGCGACGTGCTTGGAGAGGTTTGGCAGACAAAACCGTGAGTTACAATCCCAGTGTTATTATTGTGTAGACTTGTAAATTTTCTCAGTGAATTTAGAAGATCAACTTAGTGCAATTACAATTTTTCGAGACTTTTAAGATTTTGGTAGTAGTTTGGACTTAGAATAATTACAGATAAGGCGTTGTGACGGGAAATTTATGCCCAATTTTTTCTAAATTCAAACATGTTCTAAACACTTGTAGACTAGTTTTGTTAATTGACTTATAATTTTTCGTCGGTGGCATTAAATATTGAAAATTGATTTTATTAAACTCTGTAGTTTTGTTGTATACAATGGAATCCCTAGGTAAATTGCAATTAAACAATAAAACAATTATAGAGAAAGGGAGAAGTAACTTTAAAAAATCGCCTAAGGATCGTCTTACACAAACTTACATTGAAACAAGATTAGAATCATTAGAGGTGCAGTGGAAACAATTTGTTGAAACTCATAGTAGCATCATAGCAAAGGCGACCGACGAGGAATTAAGAAAGAATGTTTATTTTACGGCTGAAACATATGATTTAACTGAAGATTTGTACATAAACTATAAGTCTGAATTAAAAGAGCACTTACTTCAATTTAGTCCGTGCGGAAGTGCTAAGCCCAGTACTAATAAGCATTCTAATCAAAATGGCTCAAATGTGAAATTGACACAAATTTCTTTGCCTACGTTCTCGGGGCTCTATTCTGAATGGGTAACGTTCCGTGATTTATTTACGTCACTGATCCATAAAAATGATGCACTGGACGACGTTCAAAAACTCCACTACTTAAAGAGCCACCTATCAGGCGAAGCAGAACAGTTGCTTCGGCATATACCTGTTACTGCGTCTAATTATAATGAGTGTTGGTCGATTCTAAACAAACGATTTGACAATAAAAGGTTTTTAGCTAACTGTATGCTCAAACGGCTTGTCCATCAATCGTCGATTACTAAAGAATCATCAACAAATGTTAAAACGCTGTTAGACACGACTGTTGATTGTTTGCATGGTTTACGCAGTCTAGGTATTGATGTCAGCTCCTGGGATGCAATTGTGGTATACTTAGGTTCCGAAAAGTTAGATACCGAGTACCGTAAATTGTGGGAGCTAAAAATTAGTTCTAGTCCTAATGATGATTTACCTACATTTGATGAGTTCAAAACTTTTATGGAGTCTAGGTTTAGAGCCTTAGAGTTTTTTGATCCAAAAGCTAATAAACAGAATAATGCTCGTGATAATCATGCCAAATCTTTTCATGTCGCTTCTCAAAATTGTGTATTATGTTCTGGAGAGCATAAATTGTGTCACTGTAAAACATTCGCTAAGAAAGATTGTGACAAACGTCGTGAGTTTGCACGAACCAGTAAGCTTTGTTACAACTGTCTAGGAACAAACCATTCCGTTTATTCTTGTCGTCAAGATACTAAATGTCACCTTTGTAAGAAGAAGCACCACACACTACTTCACCCAAAATAAAATGCCAAGTCTGCTGAAATTGTTGATGGTTCAGCAGAAACGAAGGTGGTGCTGGCTAATGCAGCTACCTCTTCCAGTCAAAGCGAGACTAAACCCATTTGTTGTTTTGCGCCTGTTCACAACCACGGTCTGTTA
The DNA here is from genome assembly GCA_947568875.1 of Fissipunctia ypsillon. Lineage (NCBI taxonomy): Eukaryota > Metazoa > Arthropoda > Insecta > Lepidoptera > Noctuidae > Fissipunctia > Fissipunctia ypsillon. The sequence goes on along the minus strand of OX387660.1, from coordinate 13,306,505 downwards.
GCCACAGCCTTGGTCAACATTGAGTCAAAAACTGGTACTGCTATTGTTTTAAGAGCTTTGATGGATCAGGGCTCTCAAGTCTCTTTCATAACAGAGGCTGCAGTTCAGTTGCTAGGATTGAAGAAAACACCTGCTCACACCGACATATTTCGACTAGGCGATGACGAGGGAAACTCAATACCCTCTAAATGGATAGTTAGATTTAAATTGCAGTCACGTCTAGATCCTCCTTTACTTTATTTGTAGATGCTTATGTATTGAATAAACTCACATCTCATCTTCCTGAGAAGAAGATCGTTCAGGTATCGGCTTCGTTCCCGTCCTTAAAATTAGCTGATCCGTCCTTTGATACCCCAGGGAAAATTGATTTATTGTTGAGTACGCGGGTGGTCGGAGAAGTTTTATTGGATGGTTTAGTCAAGGGTCCGCCGGGAACTCCAGTCGCCCAGAAGACTAAGTTAGGCTGGATTTTATCTGGTGAGATCCCAGCGTCGGCAATCTCTAGGCCAGTATGTTATCACACTGTAGCACAGTCACCGGATGTCAATGACCTTTTGCGTAGGTTTTGGGAGTTGGAGTCAGAGCCCTCAGTTCGTAGCGTGATCTTGACTGAAGAAGAACAAAAATGCGAGGATTTCTACTCTAAAACCACCAAACGCGACGCGACCGGGAGGTATGTTGTAAAACTGCCATTTAAAACCGATTCGCCCAGTTGCACGTTTGGTTGGGTTAGAGGTCATTGCCCGTAGGCGCTTTGTCAACCTAGAAAATAGATTATTGAAGGAATCGGAATTTAAGTCACAGTATGGTGCAACCATTAATGAATACATTCAACTGGGACACGCTGAAGTTATCCCTCAGATAGAATTAGGTAATGATGCTTACTATCTACCACATCACGCGGTGGTGCGTGAGGATAAAAGCACCACTAAGGTTAGGGTCGTCTTCGACGCTTCATGTCCAGGCCACAATGGTGTGTCATTAAATAAGGAATTAATGGTTGGCCCAACTCTACAACCTGATTTGCGTCAAACTATTATGCGGTGGCGCTGTCATCCCATAAGTTTGGTCGCAGATATCGTTAAAATGTACCGTCAGGTCAAGGTTGCAGATGAGGATGCTAATTATCAGCGCATTTTGTGGCGTGACAATCCAGAAGCTGAATTGAAGCATATTCGGTTGTTGCGTGTTACCTTTGGAACATCCTCTGCGCCATATCTGGCGGTCCGGTCTCTACAGCAACTAGCTCGTGACGAAGGAAATGATTTTCCTCTGGTGGCAGACCGAGTCCTTACATCCTTTTATGTAGACGACCTTTTGACGGGTTGTCAATCTGTCGCTGAAGGTGAACAAATTTACCACCAACTAAATGAATTATTAGGTCGTGGGGGCTTCAAGCTTCAGAAGTGGTCCAGCAGCAGTGACGAATTATTAAACAAAATAAACGAAGATACTGTTAGGCAGGAAAACTTGGAACTTAAAATAGATACACTTACGAAGATCTTAGGGTTAACTTATGATAGAAAATTAGATGAGTTTAGATACACTGTCCAACTTCCTCCACCTGAAACCCCTAACCCAGAGAAAAGTGATATCTGACATCGCTCGTTTGTTTGATCCTCTCGGCTGGCTTGCGTCGGTGATAGTAACAGCCAAAGTGTTTATTCAACGCCTGTGGTTAGCAGGATCCGAATGGGATGATAAACTTCCAGATCACCTGTTAAAGGAATGGCTTAGTTATAGAAACAACCTTAACCATCTTAGGGATTTCCGTCTGCCACGATGGATTCACACGAGTCAACTCGATGTCCTACTAGAGTTGCACGGATTCTCTGACGCCTCTAATGTCGCTTACGATACGAGCCGCTGTCTATGTTCGGTGTATTGATACCAAGGGTCACATTCATGTTAGTCTAGTTGCGGCTAAGACCAAGTTGGCCCCTGTCAAACAGGTATCCATACCTCGTTTGGAGTTAAGTGGCGCCTTGCTACTTTCAAAACTTCTGCGTGAAGTTTCTGACACCTTGGGTATCTGTAAAGAAAACATACATGCCTGGACTGACTCGACAGTTGTGCTTGCCTGGTTGAGCAGCCACCCCAGCCGCTGGAAGACATTTGTCGGCAACAGAGTGTCTGAAATACTTACCGTTATGGAGAATAGACAATGGTCGCACGTCCAGTCCAGTGATAATCCCGCAGACATCGCGTCGCGCGGCGTGAATCCTTCCGAGTGCGCTAACCTGAAGTTGTGGTCACAAGGACCTAGTTGGCTGAAAAATAAAGAAATTAGTTATAGTCGAAGGGAAATTAAAGAAACTAACCTAGAGGAGAAAAAATCATTAGTCGCATGCAACACAGTAGTAAAAGAAACAAGTGAGGATTCTATAATTTCAAAATATTCGTCTCTTAGAAAACTTACCAGAATAATAGCTTATTGTAAAAGGTTCTTAAAATTTAAAAATAAAACCTGTACTACAAAATTTCATAATTTTTTAACACATTCTGAAATTCAAGGGGCATTACTTACCTGCATTAAATTATGTCAAGGGGAACATTTTGGATTGGAGATGGATAGTTTAAGGTTAAAAGGAGAAATAAATAACAAGGGCGTACTTACCTCGCTCAATCCTTACCTGGACCAGGAACAGATCTTGAGAGTTGGCGGTAGGTTACACAGGGCGAACCTTCACGAAGATTCGAGGCATCCTATAATTCTACCTCGTAAGTCACATTTAACCCACCTCTTGATAGCTGACGCTCATGAGAGCACGTTGCATGACGGGCCTCAGTTAACTCTTAATTATTTGCGATCCAAATATTGGATAATAAACGCAAAGGGTACTGTTAGGCACTTCGTACGCAAATGTGTTATTTGCATTCGTCACTCCGCTCGATCTGTACATCCTTTAATGGGGGCATTGCCCTCTGCTAGAGTCAGGGCATGCCGACCTTTCTTTAGAAGTGGCGTGGACTATGCAGGTCCTATTAGCATCCGGCCTACCAAAGGTCGCGGCTATCACTCCACCAAAGGCTACATCTGTTTGTTCGTATGTATGGCCACCCGGGCCATACATCTAGAAGTCGTCAGCGACATGACAACGCAAGCCTTTTTAGCAGCCTTCAAGCGCTTTACAGCGAGGAGAGGCCATTGTGGTGAGATGTGGAGTGATAACGGCACTACCTTTGAGGGAGCTAACAAGGAGTTGAAGGCATTGTTCAACCACGAAAGGTCCGCCATAGCACCTGATATTGCCAATTGGTTGGCAACCAACGGAACAACTTGGAGCTTTATTCCACCCCACGCCCCGAATTTTCGGGGCTTTGGGAGGCTGGGGTGAAGTCGACCAAATACCATCTAAAACGAGTAATTGGTACAAGCACACTCACTTTTGAGGAACTGACGACAGTGCTTGCCCAAATAGAAGCTTGTCTGAACTCGAGACCTATTTCCACCATTAGCAGTGACTCAGAAGATCCATGCCCATTAACACCGGGTCATTTTCTGGTAGGCGAGCCGTTGCTTCTCGTACCCGAAATTAATTTTGAAAACTCTAATATTAATATATTGAGAAGATGGCAGTTGACTCAACGCATGGTTCAGGACTTCTGGCGTAGGTGGTCGCGTGAGTATCTGGTTCAATTTCACCTAAGGAATAAATGGGCGCATCAAACTGTAGAACCGAACTTGGGTGACGTAGTGTTGGTTATGGAAGATGACCTTCCACCCGCAAGATGGCTCTATGGTCTCATTACCGAAAAGCATACTGGCTCGGACAAAATTACAAGAGTGGTTACATTGCGCTGTAAAGGTTCTATGATTAAAAGACCTGTATCGAAGTTAATTGTGCTTCCTATTACTTCATAAATACCTAGTATGTTCTTGTTCACGTTTATTTGTATTAATGTTATGATTAATTGATTATTGGTCAAATAACAAGTTAAGTTTAAAATTAAGATCTCTTATGTTTTCAAGGTTCAGTTATTCTATCGTTCACATACTAGTAGTCCATTAGTGTTTTCAATTCCCACCGAATCTTGTTTGTTTCATGGTGGGCGGTCATTTAGTTTTATTGTTATATTTAAGCTAAGTTCTGGACATTCTGTCCATGGTGGGCGGGATGTTTGATCGCGAGCTTCCACTATGCTCGATAGATGGCGTTGTACAATTTGGGTGACTCTCTGAGTCGCGGTGTTTAGACTTTCCACGAATATCCTATACCGATTTGAATAAAAATAAAATTTGTACTCGCTTGCAAAGAATTGTTTTATTTAAACAAAGTCCTCGGGAAGTTTTCGAGTGCTGAACACTGAGGTCCACCGAATGCACCGCGCCAGAGGCGGTCATGCATTTGACATGGTCCTCGTAGTGTGTCCCCCGACCGAAGGGTATCACCCAATATTTGCGGTGAAAACCATCTGCCAACTCATGGGCTTCGAAATACAGAAGCCCAACAAGTATGGCTTTATCGGCCAATGCCACCGATGCCAGCTATATGGCCACGCCCAAAAGAACTGCCACGCCAAACCCAGGTGCGTCAAGTGCCTGGGCGAGCACGGCACCTCGGACTGTCCCCGTCCAAAGGACCGCACCCTGTGCACCGAGCCCCCTAGCTGTGTACTATGCGGTGAGTCAGGTCACACAGCCAATTACCGGGGCTGCCCTAAAGCCCCGAAATCATCCCCTAAACTGGCCAAGCGCGCAGACGCCCGCCAGCAAAGGGAAGCCCCCCTCAACGGGCTCCCCGCCCCTTCGACTCAAATGCCAGAACGGCTAAGCCCCCAAAGGCCTAGTCCCTGGACAGCATTAAACCACCAGAGGGCTTTCCCGACCCTGGCGAAAAACAGCCCCAACCTCCATCCATCCCAGCACTGATGGACCCCCGCAAACGCGCCGCCGCGCCCACCCCCGCGCCCACCCCCGCGCCCACCCCCGCCCTCCCCCCGAGACCTGTGCAAGCGCCAAAATCCGCCCCCGCAGCCGGTACTGCACCCACTCACCAACCACCCCCGTGGTTGGCCCAAACCCCATGGACCCCTTTAACATAATATCGGGTACCTTCACGGCCTTCCTCACCCCACGCGCCAGGAAAATGGCAAACGAAATAGTTGCTGCCAGAAATGCCGGCAACCTTTTACAAATTCTGGAAATTTATAATGCGTATCCCGAGATCACGCAAGCCTTGACCTCCTTCGCCAACCTTTCTAATCCCAATTATGGATAAAGAACCCAAAGGGAGAACTAAGCCCCGATCCCTCAAATTAGGCTATTTCAATGTCAACGGCATTCGCGGACAACGCGATGAGATCGCCGAGTTCCTCCGTGACCACCAAATTGATATTCTCCTCATACAGGAATCATTCCTTAACCTTTTGAACGCCATTGTCACATATACGTGACAAGCAAGCGCGTGCCCTGTACGCCAACGACACAAATATGTGACAAAAAATGCGGTGCACTTTAACACGAAATAAACAATTAAATCATTACTTTTGTGTGTTTTTATTTGTATACCTTAAATATTTCAGCTCTTGTCCATATTTAATTGCTTGAAACGAATTAAATTATACCATGGATATAGAGAAATTTGATGACAAAAAAAGAGAAATTAAACGTTTAAAAAGTGTGGCTTGGCGTGGAGGGCACGCGCGTGCGTTTATGCTCTGGCGTTCAAAAGGTTAAGCCCAACCACCGTAACCCGTCAATTGCCAACTACTGCGTAGTTTGCAACGACAGGTCTCGGTGTCACAAGGGCGGTACACTTATCTATTACAGAAAGGTTCTACACTGCATCCCTATGGACCCTCCCCCCTATCCAAATTAGAAGTGTCTGTATGTCGGCTAGGCATGTCAGGCCACCAACCGATCACGCTAGTATCGGCCTATGTTCCCCCCCAAAACTCGTCAGAAAATCCCCAAATGATATCTGACGACCTCTCTGCCCTATTCGGCCTCAGTGACTCTGTTATCATAGCGGGTGATCTCAACGGCAAACACCCTGCCTGGAATAGCAGCACTTCCTCTGCCAGAGGAAGACAATTGTTCGGACTCTGCCCCATATTAAATTTCGATGTCATCGCCCCGATGACTCCAACCCATTTTCCTCACAACCCTAACCATACCGCCGACGTCCTCGACATAGCGCTTCTAAAAAATATCAACCTACGGTTGGATTCTATAGAGGCGGTACAAGAGCTCTCCTCTGACCACCGACCAGTGGTCATAAAACTGGACCCCCGTGTCGGTCTCCACTCAACCCCCTCTTACCAAAATAGTCACAGATTGGAGAAAAGTAAGCAAAAGCCTGAAATCCACTTCATCCCACCACTTGGACTCCATCCCTGATCAGTTCGACTCTGTCGCTGACACGACGGCCGCGATCGACTCGCTCACAGAGCACGTACAATCAGTCCTGAACGACTGTTCAAAGGAGATTCCAGCGGTGGACGACCATCGCTGGAGATTGCCGGACGACGTGCGTGAACTGTTGTGCGAGAAGAACGCGGCTGTTCGTGCCTACAGCAACTTCCCCTGCCTCGCGAACAAAGCCCATATGCGCCATTTACAGCGAGCTGTAAAGACACGCCTAGCGGAGCTGCGTACCGCTGGCTGGGACAGGATGCTAAACGACCTAGAGCCCACTCATCAGGCCTTCTGGGAACTCCAAAGGAAACTTAAGTCCAAAGAAGTAGTCTCCATGCCCCCCCTACTCTGCCCTGACAAGACCATCGCTTTCGGCGATGCAGACACGGCCGAATGCCTGGCCGATAGCCTTGAGGCTCAATGCTCTCCCAGCTCCCAACCAGTAGACCAAGCTCACCCGTCAAAAGTCGACGCTGAAGTCGAACGTAGAGCCTCCCTTCCCCCCGTTGAAAACCCTGACTATCCTCTGCCTCCCGTCACTCCAGACGAAGTGCACGATATCATCAAGGGTTTAAAGCCCCGTAAAGCTCCCGGCTCAGACGGTATCACAAACAGGGTAATACAACTATTCCCTACCCACCTAATAATGCTACTGGCCACCATCTTCAATGGTGCCATGAGCAATAACATCTTCCCAGAAGCATGGAAAAAGGCCACTGTCATCGGCATCCCCAAGCCTGGAATGCCCAAATCTGAGCCCACGAGCTACCGCTAGTGTTGCCCAAATGCAAGAACAAGACGAGACTTAGCCAGTCTTGGTCTTGGTCTTGCGCCAATACACCTGGTCTTGGTCTTGGTCTTGGTCTTGCGCTCCCAGTCTTGGTCTTGGTCTTGGTCTTGCAGCAAGAGTCTTGCAAGTCTTGCAATTACCTATTAGTCTATTACTATTTATTAAAGTTTACTTTAAATCTTAGAAAAACGTATTAGAATTGGAACATTGTGAGCTTGAATTAACATAGCCATAGTAAAGATCAAGCAGATTAATAAATAACTGAAGATTTGATAAGAAATTCGAAAAATCAACTGACCTATATGTCGTTTTCCATGGAAGTAACTGTTTCTTAATAAACATTTATGATTTATAAGCTTAAGAAGTTTTAAAATAAATAAATAAGTCCTGAACGTCACTATACCTCCAAAGTTACTATTCCTCGTGGACGAAGTCGCGGGCACAGCTAGTAAATACTTACTCTCATCATCTCTCTCAGAGATATTCGGGCTGGTAAGTAATACAAAACTCTTATCGCAGGCTTTTTATTTTATTAGTAGGTAAGTACCTACGCTTTTTATATTATTTTATTAGTTTTGTAGAATTTTTTTACACGTTTCAAGTATATTTAAAAGTGGCTACAATATTTATTAAACGGGTGATATTTGAACACTTTTTTGCTATTTTTTCTTGTAAAAACTTAAGAAATATAATGACTAAATGTACAATAATAGTACCTAAGTAATTAGTTTAAAACCATATAAGTAATCAATATTATAATATATACTTACTAGAATGAATTAATATGACATCTACTACCTATCCTTACCATTTTATCCTAATCATAATACTACTTGCGTGATCAGTATAATGTATTCATTTTCATTCTAAGCACTCTGAAACTTATTTATTCTTTGGAACACCTGTAGGTACTCTTAAAAAAATTCGAAATTATTTTGCATGAGTATACCTACGCCCTATGGCGGCAATCAAATAGTGTCACAAATGTTATGATTTCGGCGTGGCGGCAACGATTGTTTTAGATTTCAAAAGAAGCCGCCGGCGCGTGTATCATAACCATGTACTTCCGAAAAGCGGCAAATTTCTTTGAGAAGTAAGTACAAAACCTTTGATGCCGCATTATCAAAGTGCCGATGGTTAAAACATAACTATTTACTATACTCTATGGCATGCACTCAGTTTGATTTTAATAGATATTTTTTTATTCGCTATGTTTATGGTATTAGTCGTAATGCGCATAGGTCCAGTTTTTCATATTCTTTGATACAGTTTTTTGCGTCTCATAGAATTCCTAAGCGTACCTACCTATACACCGAACTGTTACACCTAACTACTCAGTGAAATAGCGCTAAGTCCTAGCTGCAAGACGCAAGAGTCTTGCAGGCTATGTCTTGTTCTTGCTCAAGTCTTGCACGGTCAGTCTTGGTCTTGGTCTTGCTAAAAATACGCGGTCTTGTTCTTGGTCTTGGTCTTGCAAAAACGCAAGAACAAGACCAAGACTGCAAGACCAAGACTGAATTTGGGCAACACTAGCTACCGCCCCATCAGTCTGCTCAATGTCCTCGGCAAAGTCTATGAGAGGCTTATTTATGCTTATAAATAAGCCCAATCACCATGTTCGGTAAGCCTATCCCTTGGGAGAAGCGAGCCAAATACCTAGGTGTGATTCTTGATGAGCACCTCACCTTCGCAGAGCACATAAAGAAGGTTTGTTCGCGCGCCGCTTTCGCTCTCGGTAGACTCCATTTCATAATGAATGCAAAAAGCAAATTGTCACTAAAGTGCAAGTTGCGCATTTACACGGCGTGCATTCGCCCTATCATGACATACGCCTGTGAAGTCTTTGCACATGCAAAACCCCACCATATCCATAGGATGCAGACCCTCCAAAACCGCGCCCTCCGAATGATTACGGGATCCCCATATTACGTCCGTAACGAAATCCTCCACCTCGACCTCAAAATCCCCACCATCCACTAATTCATGAAACGTAACTCCAAGCGTTTCTTTGACACCGCCGTCCGTCAAACATCGCAACCCTCTAGTTGTCGAGGCCGCTAGTTATACCCCCTCTAGTATAAGTAAAGTCCGCCGTCCGAGGCATACACTCTTAGACCCAGATGACCCCATTACTCTCCTCCAAGAAAGCAATAGGGCGTCTAGTACAGTATACAAAAACAAAAAACCGACATTCCGACCTCGCCGCCGAGGTCCATCGCGAAAACCCCGAATAAATAATTCTCCCCGTCCCTTGCTCGAAGAAGCGCCAGTCCGCGCCGAAGCTGAGCCTGTAGCTTTAAATTCCACAGATAATAATAATCATCCAAGTTTGATCCAGCCTGTCCCAACTTGCTGTCCCCCCAGTGACGCCCTAAGCCGAGGTTCGTACCCCGCAGGGGGTGGCCTTAGCGCGCAGTCACTTAGTAATATTTATTTATTTATTTATTTATCCATACTTACAAATATCTTTACAGGCTAGACCCAATGCGATATTGTAGCACATTTAAAACTTAAGTACCCTGTTTTGACCATAACAAATTGTACAGGTAGCTGTTCTTGTAAATTCACCCAAAGTGCAACAGAATATGTCCAAGTCCTCAGCAATGAGGTTGAGAGTGCGGAGCGCGCTCGTGAGCGGCGCCTCGCGCAGCAAGTTAGTTCGCGCACGCGGTTCTGCCAGCAACCGTGGTTGACGACGACGCCCCACATACCCGTCTGGCACGACTAGCTCCACCCTTCGCAATATATCCGCATTGTGTATCCTCCCTCTATTTATCTTAAAGATATAAGTCACTAGTGTGAGTTGCCTCCTGACCCTTAGTTCATTATATCCGACCATACCCAAGACAAATAGAGTCGGATACATTAATGGATAAAATGGATATACCCCGTATTCCTTCATATATTTGTACCTAATAAATTTATTTTGTACTCGCTCCAACATGAGACTATACTTGTTTCATGTGGAGCCCAGATAACTGCATTGCATTCTAGTTGGCTTCTTACTAAAGCATTATATAACGCCGTTATAGTTTTAATATTTGTGAAGCCTTTTACCATTCTAAGCACAAATCCTAGGTTTCTATATGCTTTTTTGCATACCTTAACTATATGATCACGAAACGTGAGCCCAGCGACGAAACCAACTCCCAAGTCCCTCACTTCAGTGACCCTATTCATCGGCACCCCCGTCCACCGTATAAGTATGCGTGATGGGTGTGTGTGCGCGCGAGAAACTTAAGGTCACACACTTGGATGTGTTAAACTGCAGGAGATTACTCTCGCTCCAAGCTACCACTCTGTCTATATCTCTCTGCAGTCTTTCACAGTCAGTCACGTTTGAAGAAACACGCCCCTGGCTGGAGGCTTTGAGTTCGCTTAAGGCAGCCACAGGATTGACCGGTTAAGTAGTCACGGCCACTCTTGGCCAACTACGAGATGCCATAGTTAGGAAAAAAAAAAAACGGAAAAATATACGTTCCTATTTCTACACTTACTCTTGTTTTATTTCATCATTACCTACCAAGCTGCTACAAGTCTATAGAGCTCTTATTCAAGGTGTTAGGACCTATTGAAGTATTTTTATATTTAATAAAATAAACTTTAAATGGTGCATTATTTTAGTTTTTTTATTGCACAACTAATTAAAACTAATTCTGAAGAAGTCGTGTACAAAACATGGTAAGAATCCGCTTAATCGTTTCAGAGATCCAGCAAAATCACAAACGTTACTCGAATAACTTCGCAGCCGAAGAAAGAACAAATACAAAATAAGTTGTAACATTTACCTCGTCTAGACAACTAATTATATAGCTAATATTTATTTCAATATTCCCATTAATAAATAAAATGTCTGGCTACGGTAACGTTACCCTAGCAGGAAATGTTTTTGTGAAATAATAAAAAACTATAAATGTAACAAATTTAAAACCGTGCGCAACAATTACAGAAGCTGGGCAAATAATTATCTATATAATTTAAATGACTATTTTCGACATTATTTTGCTGGGGTAACGCACACTTTAGAACACCCTACGTAAATATTTGAGGACATGCCTTGAAACTCGTACTAAGGTATCCCTCTTTAAAATTCCAACAGTTATCAAAAATAAAATGCCCAGCACCTGTTGGCCATACCTACACTTGCAGATTGAAGCTGTCATGACTAATCGTTTCAAGCTGCGACTCTATCATAGTTTGCCTAGCCTTTTCCCAACTACGTTGGGGTCCAGTCAAACCAGATGCAGCTGAATATCAGTATTTTACATAGAGCGACTACCTAGCTGACCTCCACAACCCAGATACTGGGTAATACGGTACCCCTTGACAGACCACGCGCACTCAGCATTTTAGGTATGAAGCTACAAGTACGCGGCGGGCTCGACTTGTCGGGCCAATCCAGTGGGTTGCCTCGCGCCGGCCGGTTTGCACGTTAGTTCTTGATCGCGTCGTATGTCATTCCGGATTTGATACGCATGCACTTAAACACCTACAATAGATATTTAGTTTTATAGACAAGGTACACACTAACGTGTGCCGTATGGCATACGACACACGTTAGTGTATACCTTGAAGAAGAAGAGTAAGAAGATAGCCATACGGCGTATGCCTATCTTCTTAGTAGGTACCTTTGCAGACAGAATAAAGTTGTTTTCTGTTGATATACTACTAAGTAAGTCACCGAGTCTACTAAGTAACCGAGCCTAGGTTTAGATAAAGTCCGCCACTATAGTAATAGAGTGTATTACACATATATTTTATTGAAAGTGGCGGAGACCAGTTGGCAAAATTGTATTTCCAATTATTATTGCAGTTGCATAATTGGGAAGCTGTGCTCATGTGATGACAATTGTCTGGTATCTTGGTTGGGCTCGGCATCAAAATGATATATCTCCACCTGCTCAGTTTCTCGACAATATTTTAATAAGAGAAGACATTGAAAATGAAGAAAATCAATAAATGAATATTTAAAACTGAAAAAAGTTTTATTTCATAACAAAACCGTAACACTAGCGTCCCAATAAAGCTTATTATTTCAGTTTATAAATTGCATAATTTTCGAAAGGCTTTTCATCTACTTCTGATCTTGATTATGCTACACATTTTTGACTTAACCCATTTCGTCTTATTTCTTAGTATTGAAGGTACAATAATTAGATTTCAACGTTTTGTTTTCATTGACATACTCACAGAACACTAAACTTGTACTCATAAATCAAATATTGATTTACAATAATGACAGTATCATATGTCAATTTTGACAAGTTTACTATTTTTTTGGGGTGTGTTCTAGGTGGCTGACCTGGGAAGAATCTCCCCAGCAGCTTGGTCACATTTATAGTACTTATATCAAAAACTAGGGCACCTACCGAAGATCTGTTTTCTCCCAAAAGTCGCCAATTAGTCGCAAGTTTTTGCCAAGTCAACGATTTAGTCGAGTCTTAGTTTAGAAGATATACAGTGTGAGTCTTTATAATGTGCACATATCGAAATGAGGGAATCTATGCTTAATTTTATCGACGGAAAAAATGTTAAAAAAAATCTAAATATTTATTAATATTTTTTATGGATTTTTAAAAAAAATTGTTTGCTTTTGTGACCCCAGTGTATACAAAACTGTGTAACTTTTAAACTAAACGATTTATCACGATGAAACAAACTCCATAATGTTTGGAAGTAATTAGGTGTCGTCATAAAATAAAAATTATGGAAAAAAAATAGCCATAATCAAATATAAACATTTTTTTTTGGCAAAAATCTGATTTTTTTTCATTAATTTTTACAAAAATTGTAAAATTTCTCAATAACATGCCCCCATCACCTTCTTTTTTTATAACTTTAAGTTATTCTTCATTGTATTAGGAACCTAACGGTAAAAATTGCATGTTTTTAACTCAACCCCAACATTTTTTATCAAATGTCAAAGAAAGGCCCAACGCATAGCTACGCACATTGTTTAGCAGGTAGATAAACTTTTTTTTGTTAACTTTGTTGTGAATGCGCGCGGGTCGTTTCAAAGATGGCACTCCGAACGCGGAATCGTATTGTTCTCATAAGGGTGGTTTGTTTGGGATGATAATTAATGCAAAAGAGTTCAATTGAAACCCATTTATTATTAAATACAAAATTTAATGCATCAGGTTCTCAAAATGTCCACCTCGTTGTTGTAAACACAAAGCCGCGCGAATTAGAATTTGGTGTGTCGCTCTCCTTATCATTTCGGGATCATTGCGAATATCATTCGCACAGTTTATTATGCGGTCACGCAAATCGGCCTCACTGTTGATGGGGGTACTGTAGACGCGTTGCTTCATGGTCCCCCATAGGAAATAATCAAGGGGCGTCAAATCGGGTGAACGCGCAGGCCACCCTACAGGTCCTTGCCGGCCGATCCATTTGTCATGATAATTTTCGTTTAAAAATCTTCTTACATTTGTAGCGTAATGGGCAGGACATCCGTCCATCTGAAGAAACATCCTTTGACGCACAGCCAGTGGGACATCTTCCAATAACTGAGGCATATCATCTCTCAATAGACTTAAAAATCTTTCACCAGTCAACGTTCTCGGCAATATGACTGGTCCAATCAACATGTTATCGATAAGACCAGCCCAAACATTTATCGAAAATCTTACTTGGAAAGTAGATGACCGTTTCAGTTTCGGGTTTTCACCTGCGCGGCACCATCTGTGTAAATTTCGACAGTTAGTAATACCGTCTCTAGTGAATGTCGCTTCGTCCATCCATAGTATTTTTCTTGGAAAGTTTGGGTTTGCTCTGGTTTTTCTTTGAATCCATGTGGACATCACACACCTTGGACGCCAGTCTACGTCTTCATGTAGATGTTGCACCCTTTGATAGTGATAAGGATGCAATCCTTCTTTCTTTAAAATACGCCACACTGATTTTTGGGATATTCCGTGACGAAGAGCCAGTCGTCTAGTACTTATGGATGGATCAGCAAACAAATCACTTAATACTGCTTGTTCAGTAGCCGCATCAATAATTACTTGAGGTGGCTCGCGACGATCTCTACTTGATCCAAGTCCAGTGATCGACAACCTTCTGTGAACTTCCTGGAAGTTTCGGGCAGATGGCACTGGTTGCCTGTTAGGATATGCAGCTATGTAAGCCGCGCGCGCAGCTCTGGCACTTCCTTGTCCCACTCCATAATAAAAATGTATGTCGGCGATGTGTGCCGGGGAAAATTCACTTAAACGCGGCATCATGTAGCAGCGAACGAAAGTTATGAAAGTCCAGCGAACGAAAGTACCGAAACACATGTAGCAGCGGCGAATAATTCGGAGCGACTGCCAGTCTGACATTTGTCATAATTCAAGTTCCTTTGGCTGGCCCTACCTCCCCGACCTGCGCACATTCAAAAGAAAGTTTATCTACCTGCTAAACAATAGCTATGCGTTGGGCCTTTCTTTGACAGTTGATAAAAAATGTTGGGGTTGAGTTAAAAACATGCAATTTTTACCGTTAGGTTCCTAATACAATGAAGAATAACTTAAAGTTATAAAAAAAGAAGGTGATGGGGGCATGTTATTGAGAAATTTTACAATTTTTGTAAAAAATAATGAAAAAAAATCAGATTTTTGCCAAACAAAAATGTTTATTTTTAAATGTGGCTATTTTTTTTGCATAATTTTTATTTTATGACGACACCTAATTACTTCCAAACATTATAGAGTTTGTTTCATCGTGATAAATCGTTTAGTTTAAAAGTTACACAGTTTTGTATACACTGGGGTCACAAAAGCAAACAATTTTTTTTAAAAATCCATAAAAAATATAAATAAATATTTAGATTTTTTTTAACATTTTTTCCGTCGATAAAATTAAGCATAGATTCCCTCATTTCGATATGTGCACATTATAAAGACTCACACTGTATATAACGAGTTTAATTTTTAAAGTATAGTCCAAGAGCTAGATTGAAGAGTTTACGAAAAATTGCCAAGCAAAAAATATTTCTATTAATAGATATGTGTAATATACTTCTAGTTTTATCGGTTTAAAGTCCTTAGAAATGCCAGAGAGAGATAAATTCTCAATTAAATACATGTTTTTATGTTTTAAATTGCTAGGTTAGAGTGATTTAAACTTCTATGAAAACATTAAACCTCGCTCTTGGTCAATTTGGTGTCAAGATGTACAGTCGCATGCAACTGACCAAATTATAACGTTAGGCTCTAATTTATCTTCTATATCTAAATAAAAGGAGAAACTGACTGATTGACTGACTGACTGACTGCCATATCAACGCACAGCCGAAACTACTGGGACTAGGAACGTGAAATTTTGCACACGGCTACCTTTTATAATGTAGAGGAGCACTAAGAAGGGGTTTTTGGAAATTCGATTTCTAAGGGGTGAAAAGGGGGAATTTCTTTTGTTTGAAAAATGTTATTCCTTGAGTTAGTAAACTTTCAACTTGGCACAAATACTTATCTTAGTAAATTATGAACTTTGTAATTTTTGGTTTTTCTAAACTACCCCCACGAGGGGGATTAGGGGGTGTCAAAATTTGCATGGAAGAATTTTAACACGTAGTCCGATTAACTCGAAACTCAGTATTTATACTTAAGACCAAAAATAAAGAGTAACCTGTATCAAGGTTTTTCGAAAATCTACCCCGGACGGGGTGAAAAGGGGTTGTCAATTTTATAGGGGAGGATTTTACTGCGTGGCTTGATTAACTCGAAAATTGGTAGAAATAATCTTTGAGTCAAGTTTTGGAAATATTCTACACGATTGTTTTAAATTCTACGCCTGTGGGGGTGAAAAGCGGGGATTTAGTTTAGATGAAAAATCTTATTCATTTGGTTAATATACTTGAAACTTGGCACGAATATTTGCCTAAATAAGCAATAAAGTTTCTTACTATTGGTTTTTCAAAACTACTCCTGACGGGGTGAAAAGGGGTAATTAGATTTTTAAGAGGATGATTTTACTGTGTGGCTTGATTAACTCAAAAATTGGTATAAGAAATCTTTGATTCCAGTTATGGAAAAACCCGAAACAATTTTTCGAAATTCCACCCCTGTGGGGGTGAAAAGAGGGGATACAGATTATATGAAAAATCTTATTCCTTTGGTTAATACACTTGAAACTTGGCAATATTTGCCTCAGGAAATAATAAAAAATGTCACTTTTAGTTTTTTAAAACAAGTAAGGAACACTTATGCCCGTTTTCACCGACATCCCCTAAGTTTAGGGGATCCCATAAGAACGGTTAGGGGGCTGTTAAAAGGTGGTTTCTTTTTCACCAACAGTAAGGGGTCAGTTATACGTTAAAAGGTCCCCTAAATTTAGGTGGGCGAAATGTGGGCTCATAAACCGGCACATACGTAAGTGACATCTCAAGCAAAGAAGATGGATAGCGATTTATATGAATTTGTTGTAAATTTCGAAACTGTGTCTACTATATTCGACGTAAATAATAACCGTAGATCAAAAATATATCGGAAACGACCAAACTACGTATGCACTTCGAAAATTTTGATGAAACTGACTTTTTTCGGAGATATACATAGGTTAAGTAAATCTTAAATGTATTTATTGGAAAATATTGAAGACGCCTTAGAATTTCTTGGTATGAAGTGAGTACTTAACATAAAGATTTTCTAAGTACTTAGCCCATAAAATAACATTAAAAAAAAATTACCTATAAACGTGGCTTTTTTATGTTTAGTCGACGATATGACGACGACGACGACGACCCGTCGGTGTGACGATACGTTGCATTCTCATAATTATTATTATGTAAGTAAAGCGCATGTGGGCGGTGACGGGGTGGTAGCAAGTCTGTTGTGCCGGATCTTTAATATGTGTTGGAGGTATGGCCGTGTGCCGGATTATTGGTGCAAGGCTGTAATTGTACCACTATGTAAGGGAAAAGGCTCTCAGCAGGAGTGTTGGAAACTACCGCGGCATTAGTCTTTTGAGTGTTATTGGCAAACTGTATGAAAAGGTTTTAATAAATAGAGTAATAAGAGTGACAGAGGAGAAAATATGGGATGTGCAGGCAGGATTTAGAGACGTAATGGGCTGTATGTATCAATCTTCTCCCTAAGGTACATAGCCGAAAAACATCTGGCAAAGCACAAGAAAGTCTACTGTGTTTTCGTTGACTTGGAGAAGGCCTATGACAGTGTGTGGAGGGAGGAATTCTGGTCAACACTATCCATGTACGGTGTGGACTAGCGCTTGGTACGGGCACTGAAATCTTTATACAAGGATTGGTGCGGTTTAAATGAAGATGTACCTAGTGACAAAAATTGAAAAGAGTATGCTTAGATGGTTTGGTCATGTTGAGACGATGAATGAATGTTGACTAACAAAAGGTATTTACACGGCAGATGTGAGTGGAAACGCCGGGAGTGGACGCCCTAGGAAGACATATAGTGATCTTAATGGTGATGTTCTTCAGAAAGGTCAGGTGCGTAGTACTCGCAACCGGCGTACGTGTATGACCAGATGTATGAACGTAATCGAGGCAAAAGGAGTATGTAAGGATCGTAGCAGATGGCGTTCTGTAGTTTCTGCCTACCCCCATGGGAAGAAGGCGTGAGTTTATGTTTGTATGTAAGTAAAGCATTTCTTATTTTATTTCAGAAATAATTATATATCTCCAATAAATCAGTTATTAATAGCATTGAGGTTTTATGCTACGGGGATTTGTTGGCTGTGGCAGACATGGGAGAGATAAGTGTGGCTACTTGCAGTCGAAAAGAGTGTCTGCACACACTACACCAATTTCAGTAGCTAGTCTTTCTCATCCTTTGTGAAATTTTGACTACGCTTCCAATTTTCTGCCATTATAATACACCGTAACGATAGTATAAATAGCAAAGGAATAATTATTTAAAGTCTAGATCTATTTATTCAAAAATGCCACGAAATAATTGGTAAAATAACACGCAACGCACCGTTACAACAAAATCAAATTTCACGTCAGTTCGTCATAAAAGAAAGTAGTGTCAAATATAAGTAAGACCACAGATAACACACGAGGTTTTGTAATATAAACACGAAGTAAATAAGTCAATAAATATGAAATAATAAAAAATATGAATAAAATAATATTTATCATTACTATAAAAACATGATTTATTAATAATTGATCCATGTAAGTGTACCTATACTTTAGATAGTTTCATTAAAAAACTATCTTGTTTCAAAGTATCGATAAGTTCAAAGACGAATCAGTCACTACTATCGAAAACAAAATGTCACTTAGTTATGTGTCCTCTAGTTAAGTGGTAAAAATGATGGTGAAACGAAATTTAATTTAGGGGCTAGTTTGGGGGAGCTTTTAAGCTAAAGGTCCCATACGTAGGTGGTAGAATAGGGGATGTCGGTGAAAACGGGCATTAGGACCGTAAGAACAGTAAGGAACAGTAAGGAACAGTAAGGAAACATTTTAACGCGCTGTCAGATTAACTCGAAACTCGGTACTAATACTTTTTCGGAAGACGATGTCTTTGGATCTGTATTTTAGGTTTTTGCCACTAACTTCCGAAATTAAAGTTATTTTTCACATTGTAGTGTTTGTTTTGGCAGTCAGTTGTTTTTTTTTTTTTGCAAAAAAGTGTTTTTTATTTTTCACTTTTTAGTGGGTCATTTTGTAATTTATCTGAGTTACAATAGCCTAATGACAACTGCTCATCACCTTTTACAAAACATTGCTTTTCCCGATGCAGGGACGTTAATTGTTGTTCTCCTGGTACTTCACCATCAGCTCCGCTTCGCCATATGCATTATATGCATTGTGAGGAGCTTCTATTGCTTAGCAATAATTTCAAAGTAATGGAATCGCAACCCGTGAAATACTTATTATTGAGTTGTTCCGGTGGCCATCTTACCATCTGTGGTCTTCGTCATCAGTTCCACCTCACCAAATCACCAAATGGTGCTTTCCGAGAGAAAATGCACAAGTTACTATAAAAAATACCCAAATCATTATAGGTGTGCCTATATTGAAGAGATATACATGTGGTCAAGCTGGGAAGATTCTTCCCAGGTCGGCCACCTAGAAACGCTTATAACTTTTGAACCAGTGACTGACAGATTCTGATATTTGGCGACTGATTCCGACTAATTAGCGACTAAATTTGGGAGAAAACAGATCTTTGCTAGGTGCCCAAGCAGGAATAGACGCCTAACAGCACCAGAAATCCGCGCAGAAGTGAACAAATCCCGATCTGAATCGATTGAGATTGAGAAATGCTAACTTATTTGGTCGCGTCGCCGTTCGAAAACCACTACTAAAACCACACAACAAAATGAAATGGATGCAGTGGGCTCTTACCCATCGAGACTGGACTGAAGAAGACTTTAAAAAAAGTTCTTTGGACAGATGAATCCAAATTTGAAATATAATATTTGGATCAAAACGACGAATTTTTGTTCGACGTGCGCCGAGGAAAAGGTGATGCCAAACTGTGTGGTGCCAACAGTCAAGCATGGTGGTGGTTCCATTATGGTCTGGGGAAATCATGAAAAAAGAGCAGTCTAAACGAATACTAGGTACAGCAAAATGCCGTTCCATCTGCTTTAAGATTAATTGGAAATGGATTTGTTTTCCAACAAGATCCAAAACATAGTTCAAAATTATACGGGGGTTATTTAGAACATAAAGAAACAGCGTTAAAAAACTTGGTGTGGCCCCCTCAGAGCCCGGACCTCAACCCAATTGAGCTTTTGTGGGAAGAGCTTGATAGAAATGTGCGCAGTTGTTGTCCCTCCTCGCAAGAAGACATGTGGAAGGCTTTACAAGAAAGCTGGAACAATATTTCACAAGATACAATCGACAAATTGATTGCTAGCGTGCTGAGACTAGTGAAAAAAGTAATAAAATGAAAGGGAGGGTTTTTTGACGAACAATCTGTAATGTATGAACGAGATTTTTAATGACATGTAAAAGTGTTTGTATAAACCTACTTACAGAAATAAAATCATTTATCATTAATGTAAATGATTGATATTTTTTGTTCTCTTCTTGATGTATGTGTATTAGTAAATAAGAAAGAAAGAAAGAAAATGCGTTTATTGGTATTACAAGAAAAAAAAATAAGCAGTTTAATTAATAATTAAACTTCTTGCTATGTATTTTGAGTTTTATTTTATTTCCTTCTATGATGTAGGTTATCTCAAACTTTTGGCCGGCAGTGTATATCCTCCCTAATTATTATTATACTCTCCCCATATTTATAATTGAACTGTATACCTACTCTTTGATGACACCTAAGTTACACTCAAGCACTAAAATTGTGCTTTTGTAAGTACATAGGCGAGTCCTGTTACTGGGTGGACAACGCTCATGTATATTAAAATTTCTGTGGTTTTTGCTCATTTTATGTGAAATGGTGAAATGTTAGTTTGTTGCCAGGGTTGGTCCGTGGATGGGTGAGCATATTTTCATACCGAGACTCGGAAAGCACGTTAAGCCGTTGGTCCCGGCTGTCATTCGTCGATCTTTGACAGTTGTTACGGGTCGTCAGAAGCCCGAAAGTCAGACAACCAGTCTTACCCAAGGGCTATCGTATTACCCAGTAACTGGGTTGTGGAGGTCAGATAGGCAGTCGCTCCATGTAAAATACTGGTATTCAGCTGCATCCGGTTAGACTGGAAGCCGACGCCAACATAGTTGGGAAAAGGCTAGGCAGACTGATTGCTGAAATGTTAGTTTGTACGGGCATTTTTGCAATAGAATGAAGACTCCAAGAGTTTTAACGCCAATATCATGTGAAAGCCTATAGAACGCTCTTTATTTCATTTCATGTCTACCATAAGGCCATCTTGAAATAGGACACAATCTTGATGATTTGTTGTAGAATTGAAGGGAGGAGAGAAAAATAAAAATTGTTTTTGTATTGGACGTTACTAGCTCATCGTGACTGGCATTTCAGCAAGCAAGACAAGCCTATTCATTTATTACACTAAAGATAATTATTCATGTTTAACGATAACAAATAATAATGACTAACTTTTATTGTACTGGTAACTAGTACTTAACATTTATTTAATTATGAACTACACTACATCTCCCTATTCCTATAGTGTGTAACATATTATTGCTACCCGTTCGTGTTAACTTCTACTTGTTACAAGGATTTAGCAGCCTTGTTTCATCATCAGATCTGCTAGTTTAAAGATTCGTAGCCAGCTGAAAGTCTCTGATTGTGGTTGAGCGGCCGTTGACCCCGAGGCAGTGGCCGTAGTGGTTTCAACGCGAGAAGGCGCTGTCTCTGGAGTGCGCGCCGAATTCGTCGGCGATTTCTTCTCGGCCTTCTGGTTTTCTGGCGACTTTGTAATAGCTGGCGACGTCATTCTGTAACAAAGAGATGTACTGGTTATCTTTCCGTTTTAGAATTGATTTCTTATAGGTAGTTACCTATAAGGTCCCGGGGGTAATTTCTATGTCGATCTTGGATGTTACACCTTCCGTGCCCTCTGGAGGGCTCCCTCTAGTCGCATTTGCGATACCGGGAAACCTCGTGGAGGGCTCATTTTTAATGTACGTTTTTCTTAGCAAATACCTACAGCGTTATAAAATGTGAAAATAAAATCAGTTATATAGTTTAACAAGATTTATTAATATACGCGTTGGTTTTTCAAGTATTTTTGGCTCGGATATCAGGAGTGAAAAATCTTCATATAGCACTTTGCCTGCGACTTCGTCCACGTGGATTTCGTATTTTCTCTTACAAAATTCAATAGCCCCCGCCCCTTTTAACCGGTACTTTTGGAAAATTAATGATTAAGATCCTTTTAACTATTATTACATACATACATAAACTCAAGCCTTTTTCCCGTGGGGTTAGGCAGAAACTACAGAACGCCACCTTTACTCATTATTAATTTATTGATGAAAGGAGTAATGTAATGTATAATCTGGTGTACAATAAAGTATACAGGGTTACAGGGAAAGTCGTACTGAATATTAAAGGATGTTATTATTCAGGTCATTTCCGATGAATTTCATTCTGAAATAAAATGTCCGAAACTTAACCGTTATGGAGATATTAAATTTTAAAGATTATTTTTAAAAATCCTTTATTTTTTGGCTTTTAGTCGTTTTCTTTGGGATTAGAGCTCCTAGAGTCGGTTTTTTTGATGTATCTAGTTAGAGGACATGTCCATTAATAAAAATGATCTACAGAAACTGAACCTACTACTAACAGCTTAAAAAACTGCTCGACAACGGTTAGCATTATGAATTTTCTAATAGAGTGTTCTTAACTTTAACAGGCTTTTAATAAAAAATATTGTATGGAACTCATTCTGCAAATAATTTTATAAAGTTCTACGTCTCTTTAGCTATTCAAAAAGGTATAACACTTGCTATTAAATAGGCAAAACATTGCCCAAATAACAGTTAAGTTAGGAGAGGGTACATTTCTAGTTTGAGGTAAAAGTAGCTAAAATACGTAAAAAAAAGAAAAATTTTAGCAATATTTTTATAATTCATGTTCTACATGGCCGCCGCTATTTCTTACACAAAGTCTCATTCTTTTTCTTAAATTACTTTTCACGACAGAAGTTCGTAGGTTCCGCCTCATTTCCTCAGCCGCATCAATAATTTTTTGTCTTAGAATATCGACATTTGCGATCGGTGTCATTTGGTCGTATACTAGGCTTTTCATATGACCCCACACATAAAAATCCATCGGCGTTAAATCGGGGCTCCTCGCCGGCCATGCTATGGGTCCGCCTTTTCCAATCCATTGGTTTGGGTAATTCTCGTCCAACCAAGCTCGAACACTTCTTCTGTAGTGCGCTGGGCAGCCATCATGTTGAAAGAACATGTCTCGTCTCAATGCAATAGGCAAGTCTTGCATTAAAGAGGGTAACTCCTCCCTCAAAAAGTTTTCATATGTCTCGCCATTCATGTTATCGGGCAGGAAGTATGGCCCTATCAAGTTATTTGATATTATACCCATCCACACATTAAGACTGAATCTCCTTTGTGACCCTTTTGGTCTTTTTTTCTTGGGGTTACCTTGCGCTTTGGGAGCCCAATAATGGGTGTTATGATAGTTTGTGATGCCGTCTTTGTCAAATTTCGACTCATCTGTCCACATGATTTTCTTTAAAAAATCCGGATCTTCATTATCGGCATTGAGCATAAATCTGCAGAAGTCTAGTCGTCTCAATGGATCCCCTTCTTCAATTACTTGCACTGGCGTGTAATGGTAAGGGTATTGCCCAGAACTGTGCATTACGAACCAGACTTTCCACTGGGAAATACCAAGCCGTCGAGCGACAACGTTTGTTGACGTGGTTGGGTCGGCTTCAAAGAGACGTCGTATTTCATTATCTTCGTCGTCGTCATCAAGAACACGAGGTCGTCCCATGTCAGTCCGACGTACTAGCACAGAACCAGTTTCTCGTAGTCTTCGATAAACTCTGTCAAATACGCCAATATCAGGTACTCGGCGAGTAGGATACCTTAGCATGTATTCATTGCGTGCACGCAACGACACTCCTTTGCAAAATCCATAACACATTAGTATGTCAGCATATTCCTCGTTGGTAAATGTTGCCATGTTCACAACACAAATCAAAGTCCAGTTACAAGCCACGTCACACAGTTAGAAGATGAAACAGTCCAAAAATCCAAGCCAAGTCGCGTTTTTACAAAAAAAAATCGGAGGGCACGGATAACACATCTACCATAGAAGAATCGCATGAGCAGACTAAACAAACACCACGATCCACGATTTGACAATTCAGACATTTAAAATGACATAAATACCTGTCACCGCACGTCTCCCGGGCACAAACAATGTCTACCCAAACCTTTTTTCATTGTTTAAAAGTGCCATGTAGTAAGCCGGATTCTTTTGTATCGAAATTCTGTTATGTTGTACTACCAGATGGGCCTATTCTAATAACATTATTTTAAGATTTTATGAACAAACCTAGTAGATGATATACCTTTTTGAATAGCTAAAGAGACGTAGAACTTTGTAAAGTTATTCGCAGAATAAGTTCCATATATATTTTTTTTTAAAGCCCATCAAAGTTAAGAACACTCTATTAGAAAATTCATAATGCTAACCGTTGTCGAGCAGTTTTTTAAGCTGTTAGTAGTAGGTTCAGTTTCTATTGATCATTTTTATTAATGGACATGTCTTCTAACTAGATACATCAAAAAAACCGACTCTAGGCGCTCTAATCCCAAAGAAAACGACTAAAAGCCAAAAAATAAAGGATTTTTAAAAATAATCTTTAAAATTTAATATCTCCATAACGGTTAAGTTTCGGACATTTTATTTCAGAATCAAAATCATCAGAAATGACCTGAATAATAACCTCCTTTAATATTCAGTACGACTTTCCCTGTAACCCTGTATATGTATAAATAAAAATTCATATAAATTGTTCCGCCCTTTTGAAAAATCTTCAATCATGTGTTTCCTCATTTACTCCCTTTATTCATTCAAATTCAAATTCATTTATTGGTGTGATTTTTGTTACATTTTACGTGACATCTTAATAATAAATAATTAGTTCCTCAAAAATTTACCTTAAAGGTACTCTTTCACATAATTAGTAACTATTATAAAAAAGAATAATCAACTTATTAAAATCAAATAATTACAAGAAACACAACATAAGACAGAAAAAAACAAGCAAAACTTTAACAATCGAGTATAGGTACATATAAATAATGAATGGAAATAAAGATATAGATACATTGTCAATAAATAAATATCAATGTCAAATAACTTACAATTTATCATTAAGGAATTCATCAATAGTGTAATAAAATTCTTCCAATAAAAGACGTCTTAATTTATTTTTTAATTGAATAATATTTAAGTCCTTAATTCCATTTGGTAATTTATAAAATATTTTTGAGGCCATGCATAGTATGCTTTTGTGCATCAAGGCGGTCTTTGATGGTCGAACGCATAATTCATGTGTATATACTTGTCTAATCATTTTATAACCATGTTCAGATGCTTTTATGAATAGATGCATGTTCTTTTTAACAAATAAAGCAGTCTCAAATATGTACAAGCAAGGTAAAGTAAATTTTTAAAGGTAAATTTTTAACAATACACAATAAGGTTTGCAGCTATCAGTTATTTTTATACCGGTAATAGCTATAATGCACCTTTTTTGCGATTTGAACACCATGTCCTTATTACAGGAGTTACCCCAAAACATGACTGTAGCGTAGTATAGATTCGACATATCCATAGTATGCAGTGACTGCCGCGGCTTGATTGACTACTTTCTTTAGTTTAAACAAAGCAAAGCAAACTTACTAATTTTAAAAATTAATATTGAAGTATGTTGCTTCCAGTTAAGTTGATTGTCGATTGTTAAGCCTAAAAATTTTGTATTTGCAACTTCTTCAATTTTTTCATTATTAAAGCTTACATTTAGTTCCGAATTAGCTACTTTTTGACGAAAATTTATAATTTTTGTTTTCTTCAAATTTATAATTAAGTTGTTATGTTCTAGCCAGGTAACGGCTTGTTGTAATGCATTGATTATGTCAGCTTCAAAGTTTTTTTATTTGTGTCAAGTTTAACAATGATAGTACTGTCGTCGGCAAACAATGTCATAGGATAGGGTATATTCTGGGGAAACTCATTTATATATTTAAGAAATAATAAAGGCCCTAGCACACAGCCTTGGGGCACTCCATAAGATATTTTTCGTTCTTTAGATATGTATTTTATAACGGTTTTATTTAATTTACAAATTTGACTTATTTCCGTACGTTGTGTTCTATTTTTTAAGTAAAAATTTGTGAGTATTAAAACATTTCCCCTTATCCCATACGCATTTAACTTGCTCAGCAGTATATCATTGTTGACCAAGTCAAATGCCTTGGTCATATCCATGTATATTGCTGATATTGGGACTCTCTCATCCATGTTAGCTATGATAACATTAAGAAAGTCATATATTGCCATATTTATTGAATGATCTTTCCTTAATCCTTATTGTTCCTTCATCCTTAACCCTTATTGTTCGTTCTAGTATATTATGTTTGTTGAGGTATCCGTCTATGGACCTATAGATCCATTTTTCGAATATCTTGGATGTTACCGGAATAGGAGCTATTGGCCTGTAATTTTTAATGTCTTTCTCATCGTCTTTTTTAAATAAAGGTTTTATGACAGTGGGTTTAAGCTTATCAGGGTAGGTTCCAGACTCAATAGTTAAATTAATTATGTAGCTGAGAGGATCTGATATTATTTTTGAAACATACTTTAGAACCCTTGTTGATATATCTTCGTATCCTACACTATTTTTATTTTTAAGTCTTTTATAATTCTATTTACTTCATCTTTTATCATTCAGGTATGATTTGACTGTGCAGAGAATTTTATTTTATTGTCAGTGGTCAGTTGTGTCGAAGCACTAGAAAGTTTTTCTGCTTGGCTTATGAAGTAGTCGTTAAAGTTATTTGCTATGTCTTTGGGTGTGGTGAATGTAACTCCGTCATAATTTATTTCTTTAATATTCTCTGGTGGAGAGTTGCTTCTATTTTCATTTATTATTTTCCTCATCATTTTAGATTTATTATATGCTGTCTTTATTTTATAATTTTCTTAAGAGCGTTGTCACATTTTGCACCACCCTCGCTCACACAAAACTCAATTTTTAAGAATGTTAAATGAAAAAATGCTTTTTTGAAAAATGTAATCAATGGGCGGTCTACAAAATAATATTAATTTAATAGGTAGTTATTCAAAAACACATTTCTATTGTGTTATCTAATAAACTTATGTAATTAAGTGTTATGATCTGTTTTTGAGATGATGTAAATAAATGCCACAATAAAAATGTGTTTTTAATAATTACCTATTAAACTAATATTATTTTGTAGACCGCCCATTGATTACATTTTTCAAAAATGCATCTTTTCATTTAACGTTATTAAAAATTTGGTCCCGTGTGAGCGAGAGAGGTGCAAAATGTGACAACCCTCTTAAGTCTGTATGAATAATTTTTAAGTTTCGTCACATTTTTCTTAGATAAATTTAATCTATGGTGCCACAACAACTGTCTCTTTGGCTACACCGTCTAATACCAGGTGTTAACCAATTTGGATTCTTTATTTTTTTTTTTGTACGTAATCGGAAAATATAAATTATAAAACAATTGGAATAGTTCTAAGAAGTTGTTGTATGCTACGTTGGGGTCTTGAGTGAAGTAGTCATCAGAAAAAGAAATTGATTGCAGTCTTTGAATTTTATCAAGTTTTCATTACGCACTTTTATATTCTCGCACTTTTATATTCACGCACTTTTTTTTTCATGCACTTTTATATTCCAACTTTTGATTAAACATGCCTTTTTTACTGGAAGCTTTAAAGTTAGTGCGGTGTGATCCGACATAATTATGTAGATCAATTTCGTGAAATATTATGTGCAAAATTATCAATACACGTATTGCTTTGCAGCCTAGAACATAGGTTGTAATTCAAACTAGTAAATTCAAGAGATAATTTATCTTGTTTTAAAATATTAATGTTGAAATCACCACATACATATAATTACATACTTATTCGAGTCGTAACAGTATTTTGATAATATAATGTTAAATTTTGAGTAGAAAACCTCGTAAATTGTTTAATTTTGGTACTCTATATATGCAAATAATGATTGTGTTAAGTGGTAAGTATTAGTTCAATTGCACAAACTTCGACAACGACTTCAATTGACATTTTTCTGTTGTTGACAATTGACATGTTACATTGTTCTTTGTGTTGAAGATCAAATTTTACCAAAATACAGGCTCCTCCTCTTTTCGTACTTCTTGTATAGTAAGCGGCTAATTTATAATTAGGTAGGTATTGAAAGAAGCTCCTCGGGTCCTCGCTCCATAAAGTGTTCCGTGACGCAAATTATGTCTATGCTGTTTCTTGATCCACTTTGTTGATGAGTCCCGCGATGTTTTGATGCATAATAATCAGATAATTATAGAAAAAACGTGTCTGAATCCTTAATTTCTGAGGTAGAAGAATTAGATGTTGTCATATTATTTTCAGTGTCGATCATAAACGTTGATTAAAGTTAAATGATGTTTAAACGTCAAAAAATCTATGGTTAACCAGTAGTTAAACATTACTTCTACCAGTGAACATTTTTTTTGAATTGGGTCATTAGTTCCGGAGATTACCCGCTACGTACAAATTTACAAACTTACAAACAAATTTTACTCTTTATAATATTAGTATAGATTTTACCTTTTAATTTAAAAAAAATTTAAGATAGGTTTGCTCTCGACTCTAGTGTAGGTCAGAGGTGACAGAGACAAAGTCGACGATGGGGCGAGCTTACCCAGAAGAAGCCTGTTCACTCTCACTTTGAAGAGATCGGGGTTGTATGCGTTCGGAAACACGGATGCAGGTAGAAAGTTCCACTCCTTTGCTGTGCGCATCACAAAAACATTTGGAAACGCTTTGTGCGAATTGGTGGAATAGCAACTAGGTAGGGATGCACCTGCAGTGCGTCTAGATGTCCGATGGTAGAAGGGGACAGGCGGAGTGAGGTCGTGGAGTTCTCGAGCACACTCTCCGAAGTACAATCTGTAGAAGACCGACAAGCAGGCAACCTTGCGGCGATAAGCCAAGCTGTGAAGCTTGGCATCCACGAGTCTTACGTCGCCAATGAGCCTCTTAGCTCTGCGTTCTACCGAGTCAAGTGCGGCAAATTGGTATTTAGCTGAGCCATCCCAAAGGTGGCTGCAATACTCCAATGCAGGATCGGACTTGCGCTTTGTAAAGGGTTAAAAGCTGTCCAGGTGTAAAGTATCGCTTCACTCTATTTAGGATGCCCAGTTTCTTGGCAGCAATTTGGGCTTTGTACTCGATGGTGGCACCGAAGTTGAGACATGATGTCAACTCCATGCTTAGGAGCTCGAGCCAATCGGTTACAGGAACAGATGTACCCCGAAAAGTAGGAGTTTGGTCGAAACGACTCCTTTTAGCGGTAAGAAGACGAACTTCGGCCCCGCTGGTTTTTGCGTTGGACAAGTATCTCTCTGAAACCGTACTGTCATCTGTGTAGTGCGTACCCAACAAACCAGGCTGAAGTAGGTCATTGATGTGCAGCAGGAAAAGAGTTGCAGAGAGAACAGACCTCTGAGGAACTCCGGCATCAATAGCCATAAGGTCGGAAGAGCAGCCATCAACGACTACTCTGATCGACCGTTCACTAAGGAAGTCTGATATCCAACTACGAAAATCAGCTGCGATGCCATAAGCAGGAAGCTTGCTGAGTAGACTAGCGTGCCAGACCCTGTCAAAGGCCTTCGAGATATCAAGCGATACAGCAAGTGCTTCGACGTGTTTCTCGATGGCCTCGCCTCAACAGTGCGTGACATACACGAGAAGATCGCCAGTTGACCGTCCCCGGCGAAAGCCATATTGACGGTCACTGAGGAGACCATTGTTTTCAAGGTAGGTCAGCAACTTACTGTTCAGTACCCTTTCCATAACCTTGCACATAATGGAGGTCACATAGTGGCGATCTGACGGTAATGGGCAGGATCTGCACGGTCGCCCTTTTTGGGCACTGGTTGCACATTTTCAAACTTCCAGGATTTTGGAACCGTCCTTTTTATTAGAGAGAGGCGGAACAAACCCCCTACCTCTTTATAATATTAGTATAGATAAATAAAACGATGTCTAACTAAAACAGTTTTTTAGAAACCAGCAAATCTTTACGAACAAACTTAGTTATGCGGTAGCAAAAAAATAAAATTTACATACTCGTATGAAAGTTGATAAAATATTTTTCCTACCAAGGTACGGAACTCAGGGTGTGCATATCCATCTCGCTCTTTGACGGCTGTTTAAAAAATTATGAGTGACGATCAAGTAAAACATAGGACACTGACGTTAATCAGCTGTTACAAAAATAATTATTACGTTTTGTTAAATAAAAAAAAAATAACGTCGTTTTTGCGGTTAATTTAAATAAATCAGAAATTAAAATAGTTATTTTGCAGGAACATTTCGCAATTCGCTCCACTGTCACGGGATCAGAGCGATCAATTATAGGTACTTTGTCTTAATTTTTTTTTTTATTGTTCCTGGAGGATCCATTAGCAATATGTATGGCGGCATATGAGCTCTATGAAAAGTGAGTGGACTCGAATGTGATAATAGTGATGGCTGCACTGAAATGGCAAGCAAGCGTGTGTAAAAGAAGAAGTGTCTCCTAGATTGACCCATCCGCCCTGAACCCAAGATTGTCCCTGCGGCAGGCGTGTAAGTAGCCGCACTTGTACGCAACTAAACAAAAAAACTGTTATTGCGGTTGCATATTATAAAATCAAAACTTTCTTGAGCAAATTTCAAAAGAACAATAAACGAAATAACAAAATTTAAATGACCAAATGTTTTATTTAGAAAAATTTTAAAATCCCAATGTATGTGACATCAAATGAACGACTGATCAAAAGTTGCTAGATGTAATTTTAAAATATGAAATCATTACTAATCAAATTACATAATCACAAATGACGACTGAATAAATTTGCTAGATGTAAATATAAGTACCTACCAAATTATTTTTAGTAGGCTCTTCGGAACCGAACTAGTTAAATTAGGTTAATTATTAAAAAAAAAATGGTTAGGTTAGGTTAAAACAGTGAACCCTACGCACGAGCCGAGCGAGCGAAGCGAGCGGTGCCGCGGTAGCGGCCGGCGAGTGCCAGAAACGACTAGATTATATCAGTGGCGTGCCTAAGGATGAAAATTAGGGCAAGCCGACGATAAAAAACACAGATTTTCTTACGTTGTTCATACTAAAACCATTATTAAAATGTTGGTTATTTAACCCTTAAAATACGAAGAGTACTACATATATTTCAAGAATCAGTAGGTACATAATTAACATACGCGCCATCTATTTTATTGGATACGCATAACTACACTGCTTAGCCTAATTAATTATTATGATTTTAAATTAATTAATTGTGATTTTACTAGGGCAAGCCCGGCTTTTTGGTTTCTATGAAGGTACCGCCGCTGGATTATATAGAAAACCGGTCATGTTGTGCAAAGGTTTTCTGTATCAGACAGGCGTGTTTTGGCCATGAAGACAGGGGGGCCAGGCAGGGCTTCTTCAATAAGGCTAATTTTGAAACTTTATGATGATTTATTTTTAATTACATTATCAATTTATGTACACTCGATCCTGCTGTTGGTAACACACTGGCGCAGGCGTTGCACGGGGCAGCCCGCGGGCAGGCGGACTTTCCTCGAGCCTGTCGCGAGCAAGCAACTCTCCAGTTGAGCAACAGATGTCGCTCTCTCTCGTCTGTCGATCGTGGATGTATGGAAATCCATTAGATGGTGCTGCTTGACGCAACATACCGGCCGCCTTGGAAGATCCGTCTTCCAACTAAACAGGAGTTACGCTGGCTTCTTTTGTGGAAACCGGCAGCGGACAAATTTTCGAGGAAGCACGCCTGATTGTGCCCGTAGATGTTCGGATTTCTGCCACTCTCGAAACGCCATCATTCCCTGGAAATAGACGAATAATCCTACCCATTCTCCACTTGAATGGTGGCAGGTTATCTTCTTTGATGACGACAAGACTATCTTTAGCGATGTCATCTTTATTTTGTGCCCACTTCGTTCTGCGTTGCAGCTCAGACACATATTCTTTTGACCACCGCTCCCAAAAATGTTGTCGCAGCTGTTCCAGCCGATGGTAGCGACAGCCAGTCGTAGATGTCGTCGTGAAGTCCTCACTGGCAGGCGCAGTCAACGGTCGGCTGATTAGAAAATGAGCAGGTGTGAGTGGAAGGTAATCATTTGGATCTGCGGACATAGGTGACATAGGACGGGAGTTCAGGACGGCCTCAATCTGTGTCAATACCGTACTAAACTCCTCGTAAGTTAACTTAGCATTACCTACGACACGTCTCAAGTGATACTTACACGACTTCACTCCTGCCTCCCATAAACCACCAAAGTGAGGCGCATAAGGCGGAATGAAACTAAATTTAATGTTATGACTACTAGCAAAATCAATTATTTCGTTTGATTTTTCAAATATAGCTGAAAGCTCCCTCTCAGCTCCAACAAAATTCCTACCGTTATCGGAAAAAACTTGACACGGCTTACCGCGTCGTGATATGAATCGTTTGAATGCCAATAGATAATCCTGAGTGGACAAAGAACTAACTAATTCTAAATGCACAGCTCTGGTAGCAAAACAAACGTATAAACAAATATATCCTTTAATAAGTTGTGAACCTCTGCCTTTGCGATTCAATATAGATATTGGCCCGGCATAATCAACACCACATCGCATGAATGGAAATCCAGCTTCTAAACGTTCGGCAGGGAGATCACCCATGTGTGGAGTTAACGTATTTCCTTTCATGCGAATGCAGGTTACACATTTATGAACCACTAGCCTTGCTAAATTACGTGCTCCCAGCACCCACCATCTATCACGCATGGTAGCCACAAGAAGCTGAGGTCCAGCATGAAGTAAACGTTTGTGTTCGTACGAACACAATAACCAAGTAAAGCGATGTTTACGGCATAACAACACTGGATGTTTCTTATCGTAATCAAAATTTGAGTTACTAAGTCTACCACCAACACGAATGATATTATCCTTATCTAAAAATATACTTAAACCTAATGTTTTATTGCTAGACTTATTGTTTAAATGCACCTTTTCTTTAAGGTTAATATATTCCTTACTGAATGATTGTGATTGAACTAAACGTGTCAACAAAAGTAACGAACTATTAATCTCGCTCACGGTCAATGAACCGGTTATGCGACCTTGACCGACGCGCGATGCACGTAAGTTAGAAATGTAACGTAAAACATACGCGACTGTTCTTTGCAAACGATTAAAACAAGAAAACCTTTCGAAATCAATTATAATATCAGTTTCTACATTTAACAAATTTGTAGTTTTAGAACCTTTTAATTCCGGTAACTTACTCTGAATAAACTCAATATCATTAGTATTTGTTGTCAACCAACTTGAAGTCGGTTCACGAAGAAAGGTCGGACCACACCACCATAAACTAGTGTTGTCTTCCTTTAACGAATCAAAGAGAACACCTCTTGATAATGTGTCAGCGGGATTATCCTTACTTTTAACATGCAACCAAGTAGTGTTGCTTGTCAATTCGTTGATTTGCACAACCCTATTCTGAACAAATGTTTTTAGTAAATGTGGTGATGTCCGAAGCCAGCCTTGAACTATGGTGGAGTCAGTCCAGAAATAGATCTTATCGAATTTCAGCCTAAGAGAGTTTATGATTTTGTTATACAATTTAGCTCCAACTAAAGCTCCACATAGTTCAAGTCGTGGAATACTTAACGCTTTAATTGGTGCGACTTTACTCTTAGCACATAATAATCGACTAGTAACCTGCGACTCATCAATATCAGAGTGTGAGCGTATGTACGCACATGCACCATAGGCAGACTGAGAAGCATCGGTAAAAATATGTAACTCTTTATTTAAAGCATTAGTACACATGACATAACGCGGCACTAATATTTCAGACCAATATTGTAACGAATGAATAAAATTATACCAGACACATGCAATTTGACTTGGGACTTCATCATCCCAACTTATCTTAGCAAGCCATAATTTTTGTAATAAAACTTTAGCCGTGGTAACAGCCGGTGCCAATAATCCTAGTGGGTCGTAAATCTGTGCAATGACTGACATAATTAAACGTTTAGTTATCTTCGTATCACTATAACCTTTATCTACACTTGTTGAAAAATTAAATAAATCGTTCTTGTTAGACCAACCAACACCCAGGGTTTTAGACTGACAATATTCACCAATACATAAATCCTTAGTACTTTCTGAAGTAACATCAAAATTAAAAGTCCATTTCCTTAAGGGGAAACAACCGCTTTGTAGAATTGCGGACGTTTTATTGCAAATATCTAACAACATGTCGCGCTGATCATGCCCCGTCAAAAGATCGTCGACATAAAAATCGTCATTGATAACGCTAGCGATGACGTCATCCTTACATTCCTTTGCCAACTGTTTCAAGCAACGGTTGCTTAGGTACGGTGCTGATGCAGTGCCATACGTCACTGTGATGAGACGATAAACTTGAATTGGCATGCTGTTATCAGTTCGCCACAATATTAGTTGTAGGTAAGTTACGTTGTTTAGGATGGATTAAAGTTTGTCTAAAGAATTTTTCAATATCTGCGCAAGCAACATATTGATATTGCCGGAAACGAAGCAATATTGAGAAGATATCATTTTGTAACCTAGGGCCCACGTATTGAATATCATTCAACGAATTATTATTAGAAGTTGTCGCGCTTGCATCGAAAACGACACGTAATTTGGTTGTTACGCTACTTTCACGATATACCCCATGGTGTGGTACGATATAATACGGTTTAATTGAACCATTAAAATCCTCAAAACATGTCATGTGACTTAATTGCTCATACTCGTGCATAAATTCACAATACAATTTTTTATACTGTGGTAAACGATCTAGTTTCCTCTCTAAAGATAAAAAACGCTGTTTAGCAGAATTATATGAATCACCCAAACAATCAGGTGATTTTTTTAAATGGCATTCTTACAGAAAACCTACCGTGCTGATCGCGTTCGGTAGTCTGCAAGAACAGCTCTTCACAAAAACGATCCTCCTCAGTAATAACGGGAGGGATATGTATTTCTTCGATTTCCCAGAACTTTCGTAATTGAGAATCAACTAACGTCAAGTTGCACTGGACATCTGTCGTGCTAGCCGCTAATAAACGATTATTATTATAAACTGGACCGGATATAATCCAACCTACCATTGAATCTTGTAAGTACGGACCGGTGTGAAGTTTTATTTTATTATCTTTTAGCAAATCCCAAAAGACATCCGCGCCTATTAATAAATCTATGTCACTCGGTACATAAAATGTGGGATCTGCAAGTAGAATATTGCTAGGTATGCTAAGAGCATCACTATTAACGTGTGTCGAAGGCAACTTCGAAATGATACTAGGCAACACTAAACAATGTAAGGTTATATTAAAATCATCTACCTTAGAACGAATATTAATATCGCACTTGTGACTGGACTGTGAAACGGTTTGTCCAACACCACAAACACGTATAGTGGACTGTATGATAGGTATTTTCAAACGTTTACATAAGCTTTGAGCTATAAAACAATTTTGACTGCCGCTGTCAAGCAGAGCGCGAACTGTGTGATAATTGTTATCAAAATCAGCAATCTCAACTAACGCCGTAGACAGCAAGACAGTCTGTAACGATTTAGCATTCTCTATGAACGCGTTACAACTCCGATTATCAATATTGTCAGCTGTTTTACTAACGCAGTGTAATACAGACGACTGTGGTAACGTATTATTGATAACGGAACGTTGTGGCGACGTATTTGGAATAACGCAATTATTGTCAACATGAATCAACGCATTATGTTTTTGTTGACATAATTTACAAGGACCGAAAGTACAATTTTCAAGTGTGTGAGTGTTTGTACGTAAACAGTTTTGACAAACGTTTTTTGACTGGACTAAATTTAATCTTTCTTTTATCAACATATTTAAAAACATAACGCATGAATACAGTGCATGTTTACCACTACACAGCGGGCATATTAAGTTATGTTTATTTGTTTTACGTTTACTTCCTGCCGAGACCTTATTATTATTCACACTCGCATAACTAAGTGTAGTTTGAGAATTAGACAGTTTTTTATGATCCGCTGACTGTTTACCCTCATGTTTACTCTGTGAATGCGACTGGTTATTTTTACTATTACCTGAATTAATCATGTCTAACATGTCAGACCTATTGTTTAAAAACGTTAATAAGTCTTCTAGTTTTAAAGCTTTAGAGGTTTTGTTAGACTCCGAGATAAGTGAGCTTCTGTAGTTCTCCCACTCGCGTTCAGTAGCCGAATCAAGTTTACTGACAACTAAATAAATTGTAAGCATATCCTCGAGTGAAGATTCTGGTTCTTTAAGAGAATTTAGGGCTCTCAGATTACGTAAAACGCAATCTACTAGCGTTCTGATCTGTGCCGGACATTCCTTACCCAGTGAAGGTGCCGCAAACAAAGCCTTCACATGGTTGTGTATCAATAGCCTATTATTTTGAAACCTAGCTTCAAGTAGGTCCCACGCATTACTATAGTTAGGTGCAGTAAACTCTAACGAACTGATAACATGTAACGCAGATCCGCTGAGAAACGACTTTAGGTATTGAAATTTCTGTATAGGATCTGTCATCGCGATCATGTATCATTGAAACATACGAGTTCCTAAATTCTAACCATTTATCGAAGGAACCGTCAAAGACAGGTAACTTTATTTGCGGTAATTTAATAGACACAGATTTCCCGGAAATGCACTGAGAATTATTTAATCCGTTTTGTTCACAGTCGCCTATCATGTGCTTTGCTATAGCTACAATTGAATAATATTGGCACTCAAACGAATCTCTGTAATCTAAATGTGACAATAATTCTTTTTCATCCACAATTCTTTCTATTTTAGATTGCACGTCGTTAAACTCGCCAAAGAAAATGGCTACGGAATCAATACGCATTTGCACTTGAGTTTTAGTCACAGAATCTAAACATGTTCTATCTAATTTATTAACATAATTTGCGAATAATGTTAATCTACCTTTAATAACACCACGTTGTTTTTTAAGATCAGATAACTGACTATCTAAACGAGAAATAGTTTCATCATCACTCATTTTGGTAGTTTACGAAAGTAGGTACTCACAGTTTGCGTGTTCAGTCGTGTTTTCTCGCCTGAAGACGGCCTCAGCAATGCCAGTAGATCTGATTTCGATCAGTCCTGAAAACGTTTAGGTACGATATTAACACAAGGCGAAGATACAGGGGAAGGAGGGAAAAGGGTAACTGGATAACCTGACCGTTGCTAGCTGCTGCACCAATGGCTTCTGCTCAGTAATCTGTGGCTGGGCTTCCAAATCTCCTCAACGTACTTCTAATTGGAAGTTCCACTCGCTTCCTCACTTCTTCAACCCGGCTCGTCACGCGGCTGATATCTTCTATGTGGCTCGAAGGTCCAATGTTTTGGCCATGAAGACAGGGGGGCCAGGCAGGGCTTCTTCAATAAGGCTAATTTTGAAACTTTATGATGATTTATTTTTAATTACATTATCAATTTATGTACACTCGATCCTGCTGTTGGTAACACACTGGCGCAGGCGTTGCACGGGGCAGCCCGCGGGCAGGCGGACTTTCCTCGAGCCTGTCGCGAGCAAGCAACTCTCCAGTTGAGCAACAGATGTCGCTCTCTCTCGTCTGTCGATCGTGGATGTATGGAAATCCATTAGATGGTGCTGCTTGACGCAACAAGGCGCTATTCGCTAATATTAATATTATTTTTACCTTTTTCAGTTAATCCATTTGATAATTAATAATTTATCCAGTAATCCATCTTGACCTTTAAACGATTTGGTCAATAGTGTAATAAATAATTTAAACATTGATATTCCAGACTTTGGTCAGCTGAACTTTTGATCAAATTACCATCGTTATTTTAAACTTTGTTGATTTGTACGTTGTTCTTTTGTTTGCTTAGGAAAGTTTTGATTTTCTAATATGCAACTGTTATTTCAATCTATTATAAACCTGAAGTCCAGCTGCCAAAACCGCGCTTGTTGCGGAAAGGTTTGTATTACATCGTCACTAGCGTGACGGAAACAATGGCTTGTTCCAGGGCTATAGTACGGGTTCACTTAGGTACTACCCATTCTTTTTATTTCCTGTAGGAGGGAGATGCTCGTTGGTTAGTACATACAATGGCCCTACATAGTAAATCGCGCTTTCGAGTCAAACAGACCTACCTAACCTATGTAACTAGTGATAGAGCTGAGTACCTACAGAGACGACGCTTGGTTATTTTAGGGCTAGCGCGCACTGCGCTGCGGTGGATTGCGGTGCGTTATTTCTGCCGTACGGACGGTAAACCAAACG
Organism: Fissipunctia ypsillon; assembly: GCA_947568875.1. NCBI lineage: Eukaryota > Metazoa > Arthropoda > Insecta > Lepidoptera > Noctuidae > Fissipunctia > Fissipunctia ypsillon. Next base: position 13,268,358 of record OX387660.1, on the reverse strand, counting down.
CAGTCACGGGTTCGCGCACTGGTGGTGAAAAAATGCACGGTGACTATCTGCATATACAGGGTCAAATTAAATTAACTAGCGAAACTCCGCAGAAGTAATGGGAATCGATGTCTAAACATGATAAAACTAAAAAGAAATTAATTTGATGATTTTTTTGTGGGGTCATCGACAGCAGTTAGTGTATACTTATAACTATATTATTACAGTTTTTTTGTGCAATCTTCACAGACGTGATGGGTATCGATATCTCAACACGATACAACAAAAGGAAACAGATTTTCTCAGCTCATACTTCAAGTAACAATACTACCAGCAGCAGTCATTGACCCCTCAAAATAAGCATCAAATGTTTTTTTATTTTATTTTATCGTGTTTAGATATCTAGATATTAAAACCTATCACGTCTGCACTTCTGCAGAGTTTCGCTAGCTAATTTAATTTGACCCTGTATTTATTGTTGCTAAGAATCCCCAAACGGTTTTGGGTGCATCCCTTGATGGCCTTAAGGCCTAATAAATAAGGTCTTCTTTTTCGTAAGATATAAAGATTTACGGGCGTATTCACAAAACCAATTTTGAATTACTGCTTGGTCGGTGTCTCGGTGTTTTTTTTTCACTGCAGTGCGCGGTACTTCATAAGTTCATCAATCAATCTGCCGAGCCTTTTCCCAACTATGTTGGGGTCGGCTTCAAGTCTAACCGGATGCAGCTGAATACCAGTATTTTACATGGAGCGACTGCCTATCTGACCTCCACAACCCAGTAACTGGGTAATACGATACCCCTTGTTAAGACTGGTTGTCAGACTTTCGGGCTTCTGACGACCCGTAACGACTGTCAAAAATCTACGAATGACAGCTGGGACCAACGGCTTAACGTGCTTTCCGAGGCACGGAGGAGTCTCGGTATGTAAAGATGATTACCCATCCACGGATAACCCCGGCAAGCGTAGCTTAACCTGACGGATCGACCCATATGGCTATTACTTAGCCATGACATAAGTTCATATCGTACCCTTATTGCAAAAATCGATTATCTGCATTTTTTAACAGGTTTTACCTGTAGCTTCGTCGTGACTTGGATAGTCGATTGTTATTTAACGTTGTTGATGACATCCGCGTCCGCGTAGTCAACCGGTTAATTTTGGTAACAAAATGCAGATAATCGGTTTTCGCAATACGGGTAGGTACGATATATGGCTGCGGTGAGCTGGTGACGCACCGCGCAGCGGGAGGCCCTGCACTATGAATAAACCGCTTGTGTTTTTTCAACGCAATGCGCGCATTTCTATGATATTCCATACAGCACGCATAACTTTATGAGCTCTCGAAGTTGTAATTGTAAATAATGCTGTAGGTAGGCATAGGTCCCTACTATAAAAATGTTTCACAACTTACAATGACTGTGCACTCAACTGACCATGCGCGGTTTCGTACTCGGGCCTATGTTCAGAGGGCTCATAAAGTTTTGTGCGTGCTGTACTTCACAGATCATGCGGTAAAAAAACGCACGGCAGTGTTAAAATACGTTTTAAGTTTTTTGTAACTAACACTATGGGCCTTGGTTATCTGAAAATAAAATATTTTTGTTTTATTGTTTAGCTAAATAGTCATGTTTTTGCCTAAATACGATCTAGGTAAGTAACCTACTATGAGGTACCTAGGTTACGTCACAAAACAAGAATTACCATTTCGGTACCTATGTTACTGTCATTATTGAAAAATGAAGTATAGGTGTAGTCAATAAGCTCATTCTAGTTATGATGAACATAACACGCGTCGTAGGCACTGGTCGACCGTGACCCAATTAGAGCTAACGTTTGATAAAATAACAACTGAGGTCGCGTTGCCGACTGTGATGGCTAAGGCCATCAGACGCAGACTGGACAAATTCAAAAGCCATAGGTAGATTAGGTTAGATCCAGTAGGTACCTACATAACTGATGCCCACCACGGCTGACCTGACTGACATGTACTCACTGTGATTATAGAGGGCCTAACTTTATATGAATAACTAGCTGACCTGACAGACAATGTCCAATTTCAATAATTCATACAAAATTCCCATAGAAAATGCACCAATTTACCCAGCAACTTTATTTTTCTTTCCGTAAGAATTCGAATTATTACGAACATTTTAAAACAATATAGCCAAATCGGACAGGCGTTCTCAAGTTATGCGCTTACCAACGAACTTCATTTCGTTTTTAATATACAGGGTGTAAGGGACAGCCCTCTGCAAACTAACAGGGTGCATTCAGCTCCTTATTTTGAATCATATTCCACAGGAAATATTCGCAGGAACATTTTCATTGTTTTATCGTATTTTCAGTTACTATTCCTATAATTCAATGTAAAATTATATTCTCTGTACGCAGCACTCCATTTATGTAAATAAAACAGCTAAAATAAAAAAAATCAGCAATGGATGTTGAAATACTAGGCGGCCGAAGGCTCGCTGCGCTGCCGTTCGCTACGCGCGTTTTGTCACGGTAACGACACATTGCGTGTGAGGTAATAAAACAAACCAGGTTTATTAGATTCCCATAACGTTCCTGAAATAATTTCATATACCGATCATCTTAGTATGATATACTTAATTCACCCCAACAGTCTACGGAGGGCTGTCCCTTACACCCTGTATACAGGATGAAATTGAATTCAGGGGTCATTGTACTCATCATTATGAACAACTACTAGGGGATCAAACCTGAAATCACGAAAAAAATCTGCTGTTCCTTACATTTCTGTACGCATAACTCGTCAAAACATAGGGAAAAATTGTTCATAATGATGTGTATAATGAATGAGGATTTTCATTTTGACTTTACTATCGGTTTCGGCACCCTCGAAAACCTTGAAAACGACACCCATGAAGGAAAATTTGAAAATTTTCACAGCCGCCATCTTGAATTTTCATTTTGACTTTACTATCGGCTTTAGCAACCTCGAAAACTTTGAAAACGACACCCATGAAGGAAAATTTTCACGGCCGCCATCTTGGATTTTCATTTTGACTTTCCTATCGGCTTTAGCACCCGCGAAAACCATGAAAACGACACCCATGATGAAAAACTTGAAAATTTTCACAGCCGCCATCTTGGATTTTCATTTTGACTTTACTATCGGTTTCAGCACCCTCGAAAACCTAGAAAACGACACCCATGATGAAAAACTTGAAAATTTTCATAGCCGCCATCTTGGATTTTCATTTTGACTTTACTATCGGTTTCAGCACCCTCGAAAACCTTGAAAAGGACACCCATGAAGGAAAATTTGAAAATTTTCACGGCCGCCATCTTGGATTTTCATTTTGACTTTACTATCGGTTTCAGCACCCTCGAAAACCTTGAAAACGACACCCATGATGAAAAACTTGAAAATTTTCACAGCCACCATCTTGGATTTTCATTTTGACTTTACTATCGGTTTCAGCACCCTCGAAAACCTTGAAAATGACACCCATGATGAAAAACTTGAAAATTTTCACAGCCGCCATCTTGAATTTTCATTTTGACTTTACTATCGGCTTTAGCACCCTCGAAAACCTTGAAAACGACACCCTTGAATGAAATTTTGAAAATTTTCACGGCCGCCATCTTGGATTTTCATTTTGACTTTACTATCGGCTTTAGCACCCGCGAAAACCATGAAAACGACACCCATGATGAAAAACTTGAAAATTTTCACAGTCGCCATCTTGAATTTTCATTTTGACTTTACTATCGGCTTTAGCACCCTCGAAAACCTTGAAAACGACACCCATGAAGGAAAATTTGAAAATTTTCACGGCCGCCATCTTGGATTTTCATTTTGACTTAACTATCGGTTTCAGCACCCTCGAAAACCTTGAAAACGACACCCATGAAGGAAAATTTGAAATTTTTCTCTCTTGATAGAGAGAGAGAGAGAGTGAAAGTGTGAATTTCAAAGAAGAAAGTACGAACGCGCATTTTCGTTAGTGACGATTTCTGCCAAGCCGCGTCAAAGAACTTCGTTCCAATGAGTTGACCTACTGCCTACACGACACGCTTACCTATACTGTGACACATTTTGGGTTCATGCAAAGTTCACGCTGGCGAGGTAAGCGCACGGCTCGCTCCGTGGGTAGGTTGGTAGCGTTAAATACCTACTTCGCAGGTTCTACCTCGCCTTAAGAACAATACACCAATGCCGTCCTCTGGCTCGGTAGAAAGAATGTTTTCTTTTGCAACTATGCTAAATAAACCTAGGTCACACAAATTATCTGACGACTTATTTGAAAAAAAAGTAGTTATGAAATGTAACTTGAACATCAAGGAATCAGAAATGTAAAGATCGGAGATTAGTTGATTGAAAATATTCTTCAAAATTAGAATTCAGTGTATTTGAAAGTTATAAATTATTTTTTTGTTCTTTGAATAATTAATAAAAATATTATAGTAAATGTGTCATTATTTTCCATCATTTCTTTTATATAGAATTAATAACATTGATGGATGTATTAGTTTACAATCAAGTTAATCAATTAATGATTAATGATTAACGTCAATAATCATGATTAAGATTTTTTTTTTAATCATGATTATTCTAATCATGATTAATTTAGTGAACACAATTTTTAAAAATTCAGCATATTTTTAATAGTGTACACTTTTTCTGAAAAAGACCCGGCTAACGCTTCCGACTTACCCAAATACTTGTAAGTTTCGGTTGAGGAGAGGGATCTAATGTATGTGGAATCCGAGAGTTGCGTTCCCACAGATTCCATAATCCCCCCCCCCCCCCCAGCTTTACATGCATGACCGCACATTTGTCCACACCAAATTACATCCTGATGGCGCTACTGAAAGTTTCGGTAACCTTCAGTAGCTCCATCAGTTGCAAATTGTTGGGGGTGAAAACTTTCAAGTCATCCATGTAAAGGAAGTGAGATATGACCTGACCACCTCTTTTCAATCGATAGCCTAGACCTGAATTCTCCAGCAGTGTACTTAGAGGATTCAAGGCTAGGCAGAACAAAAGTGGACTCAAACTATCACCCTGAAAAATATCTCGCTCGATCCTTATTGGCTCGCTATTCCTCTGGATATGTCGACATCCTGGATATCGGAGAACCGTCCTCGACTGCCCCATACACAACATCAGGAAGGTGCGCAGAGTTGCATCTACTTTGTATAACTCCAGCACCCTCATGAGCCATGTATGGGGCACCGAGTCTTATGCCTTCTTATAATCTATCCAACATGTCGACGGATCCTTTCGAGAACGACGAACCTGTTGGCTAATGGCCATATCGATGAGGAGCAGCTCCTTAGTACCGCGGAATCCGTTCCTACATCCATTTTGAGAGGCAGAAATGATGGAGTTAGTGTCTATATGTTTGTTAATTTTAGCTCTCAAAATGGATGTTAGAACTTTATAGACCGTTGGTAGACAAATGATCGGTTTATAATTTTTAGGTTCCGCAGTACTACCTGATTTATGGAGCAGGTGGGTTATTCCTGTCGTTAGGAACTAGGGAAGCGATCCTGGCTGATTGGACCTGGGTTGCCAAGCGGACGTGCGACGTTTGGAGTCACTTTATCCAAAAATTGTGTTGTTGTCCGGCCCTGGAGATTTCCAGCTAGGCAACGGACGGACTGCACGAGCTACATCTTGGGGGCTGATAGTTAGTGCCCCCATTTCTGATATTTGATCGCACGCTCGCTCGATCCCCCCAGTCCAATCACCAATTATTATTATTATTTGGCAGTTTATCGAAAACATCCGTTGCCTTAATTAAATGGGGGGGGGGGGGAGGCAATTTATTCGTTTTTTTTCTTAAGTAATTATTTATTTTCAAGCAAGATAATATTTACACAATACATATAAGCTAACAGTCTTGAAATTCATGATATGTACATGTCTATAAAAAGGAGGGGAGAGAATCATAGGGCAGCAATAAAATAATTCATCATATTATTTCTTTTGATCTAAAACGTTTAACCTCGCTGAAAAATTTAGTCTGTGTAAACTATAACCCTAGATAGAAGATAGATAGATAGAATACGCTTTAGTATGTACACGTGCACCATAAGGGTTACAGATATACATGTAGAAATTTTACATAGTAATTTATTATATAATAACAATAAATTTTACATACACAATGGGCGGTCTTATCGCTAAAAGCGACAACTAACACGTTTTGAATCAGTAGAACTAGGTCGATCACCTCTTTGTGACCTAGCGAGTATGGGTGGAATATATTTAAATTGTGACCTATTTAACTCTTTCCTAATATCTTTAGATACCTAACCGGATAGGTAAACACGACTCATGAAGTCATTACATGACGTGTGCACAGTAGGCCTGGGGGCCAACCACCACCTCTTTAAGCAGTATTATTTTAATGTTACTTCAGTGAGAGAAAGAGATGAAGCTATACAGGACGTCTACCTCCATCTCTTTCCCACACTCAAGTAAGATTACAATAATACTGCTTTAAAAGGTGGTGGTCTAGCTCCTGTACTGTGGCAAACACTAGGCAGGCATAAAAATTAAATCGATAATTTAATTGAAAATGAAAGGAGATTTTGTATTGCTTTTAGGTAGGCCAATTTTATGTTAAAACTAGCTGTTTGTTACCCGCGGCTACGTCTGCGATCCAGAATGAAAAGTAGCCTATGTCCTTCTCCAGGTCATGGTCAAACCATTTGCCAAATTTGGTCCAAATCCGTTCAGCCGTTTTAGCGTGAAAGCGGAACAAACAAACAAACAGTCAATCAAACAAACTCACTTTCGCATTTATAATATTAAGTTAGGATATACATATAACACCACCTGTCGGAAATCTTTCTACATGATTGATCATAGATCGAAAAAGTTTCAGGTAAAGTGTTCAGTGGAAAAATTATGTAAAGTATTACTTGCCTACCATGCAGACATTATACATATAGTTAGGTATCTACTACCGGATAGCCAGAGGTCATGGGAGGATTATGCAAAATAAACAAGGCTTCAGAAGTTAACTTACGTATAAATTTCGGGATTTTATCTAATGATTTATCGGCTGAAAATTGTAGGTATAGGCTGATGTTTAATATGTATTTCCTCTCTGCTTTTCTTTTTTTATACCTGTTTAGCTCGTACGTTTATAATGTAAGGAAAGAGCGGAGCCTTCAACTACAGGCATTTTTTATGCTTAAATGGAGACTCCTTGATATGCAGTGTAAGCCAAATGAGATGTATGAAATAAACTTATTTTATTTATTTATTATTTATTTAAAATGACGTTCTGCCATTGTCTATTACAAGTTCATAACGCATTTTACGAAATTACGACTTACTTTTAAGGCTTGTTAGTAGAGATATCCTGTTTTGTCACAAAAATCGCGCACTGTTGAGAATTATTTGGGGTATTAGGGTCCAAATTATATTTTAGGATTACACTAAGTAGAGCAGATTTCGGTGTACCTATTTGGATTCGTGCCACAACGAGCAAATAGTCCGTACTGATTTCGCGCTGCGCGTCCGCGTCGTCGGCAGCCGTGCTCGCGACTGGCTTCATTGTCGATACACTCAGGGGCACGCCTGTAGCTACTGTTGTCACTACTCTGCATGATACCAAATTGATGTCAAATGGGTAGGCGAGAATTACGTAGTGTGTCTTCTTGGGAAATCAGTTGCTTCATTGGTTCGACAGTTTATTTGATGATTAAACGAACTTACCAAGTGAAGTTCTATCATAATTATACGTAGCACTCCGTCCGAAGAGTTAGGCATTATTGAAACAACGGTGGCACCTATGCGGTACTACATTGTGTCAATAATGCTTTATTTCAGGATATTTATCTCGAGGACGGAGTGCAAGTATAATTACCTATGGTATTTGCGTGCTCTGGGTTGCTACCTCTTTAGATCACTTTAGCGAAGTTTAGTGTTAAAAATTAGAAGCAAGTTAATGGAGTTGTTTACCATCAAAAGGGATTTGACTCGCTGCGTGTGTGCACGTCTGACACATACATCATGTCCCTACATTAATAATATGGCTAAACGTCGACTGACATAAGTTTAAACGATATGATAAACTTTAGCTGGTCATTTCATGAAACACATTAACCATTTCATGAAATGACCGAACACTTAATGAAATTATCAATTTTAAGATCTGGCCACGACATATACCTAACTAATCAACAATACAAGAATAGCAGCGGTTTATTTGTCTCTGACCTGGAATCACCTTCAATGGCGGTTACCGATCGTAACTCCCGTAACTGTGTAACGTTCATAGGCGACGCATCGCTGATTACGTCAGCTACGTAGATAAACCTGTATTCATGTCGTACACACTCACTGGCGCGTATGTCGCATTGAATGTTGATAACGTGTAGGTACTGTTAGAAAGTTTGTATGCCGTGGGAACCTCTTCTGTGGGTGAAGGTACCTACGCGCAAGCTACACACTACTTTCATGAACTCGGATGGTTAAGTACGTCGCCAACGCTTCATCCTTATCTCACAAAAATTCAATGGAGCCCAATCGTCGTCCTGTGCTTTTCGCATACAGCGGATTCCCGCGTTACCTTCATGAGGTCATCGGTCCACCACGGTTGTGGAGTTTCGTTATAAGCTCCTCTAAAGTTGAACGGAGTGGCAATATAGTGATTCCGCAGTTCCACTATCCTTCTGCTTGTTTTTACGAATTTAATGGTGACTTTAGTCGGAAATAATGATGGAGGCTGAATTAAAACAATACTTTTTACCATTTGAGTTAGATCAGAGTAACCAGTCAATAAGACGATAGTATGTAATAAAATAGAGCGCGCGTGCGCTCATCGACCAAGCACCGAGGTTCGCTGACCTAAATAAATCCTTTGAGGTCCTTTGAAACTTCCAATTTATCCACTCTCTACAGTATTACAACTAACGACAATGGTATAGGATGTACGTAGATTAAACATAAACGTAATAATTGGACTTGTTGTGAAATGGTAATGAAAAAGAGTTAAAACAGTTTTCATAAATCATAGACATAACGAATGACACAGTTATTATTTACATACACAGAGCACATACTAGTACCTAGTGTTTATGTCTCCGCCTACCCTTTCACCTAGATTATTCGTAACGAGTTGGATATGCAGTTAGGTATAAAAAAAAAAACAATGAATAGCCCGCTATGTCTTGTCTATGCTTCAAGTTATGAAAAAGTAAAGCTTGTTTTTATACGAACACCATATAAGAGAAACACAGGCTGATTAACGATAACTTGTAGCAGCTATAATATCTATAATAATATAGAATATAAAATGTAAACAGACGCTGTGGTACCTATTCATCTGCGATAATTCGACCTACTGACACAGAACCGCCACAAAGAGTATTAAAAAAATGAATAAACCGTAATTAAATAAAAATAGTCATACATGTTTGAATGTTACCTTGATAGATTCTCCTCGGAAAGCAAGCGATGCTGTTAGATCTGGCTCGTAGATCTTGCGTTGGATGCGACACAGCGGGCGAGTGAGCAGGGCGGGCGGTGACTCGCCAGTGGCCCCGTGCCGCCCTGCGTCTCTGCGCGATACGTATCCGAACTGCGCACTACCGTACCGATTCCACGTACGACATTTCTCAGATAATTCTTACTAGCGGGGAAAGTGAAACTGATTTTCATTTGTGATGATTTATTTATTTATGACCGAGAGAGTTTTTTGTGTATTAAACAGGCAAAATTTTACCTTGTTGTTGGGATACCATTTATGCATTTAGATAAACATATTATAAAAAAAAAACGAACAATTCATAAACCAGTAAGTAAGGTATAAGATCTTAAATTAATTTAAGATTTTTTTGCGTTGTCTGTTAGTCACTGATCGACCAAGGCACACTCGCACGGCCTAAACTGCTGAGTCTAGAAGAATATCATTAGGAAGGATTTTGAAAGTTCATGCCCTAAAAGGGTTAAATAATGAATGAATGAAAGTTTGTATGAAAGTTCGTCATTTTTGCCGATGGGAACCCCGTCGGCCGTACGGCATGTAATTATTTTTCTACCTAATATATTATAATAGAGCTGTTTAGGAACTTGTAATAATCTCAGATAGCTGAGCGCTCTGACACAGAGAATGAGAGGAACACTCAAAGCGTGGCGTTGACCCCGCTCACCTCACTCTAAACAAGCACGTTTGATATTTCGAAAACATACGCACTTTATAATAAGGTTATCAGCAGAGAACATTATGTTCAGCATCTGGTAGGGGTGGGAGCCAGCCGGCCTATCACACTTCAAATCAGAACAGTTCGAATAACGAGTCCGTCGTGGCAAATCTTACTGTCCTACTTCCTACTATAATATATGTAATATTATAAACGCGAAAGTTTGTGAGGATGGATGAATGGATGTTTGTTACTCTTTCCCGCAAAAACTACGGAACGGATTTGGATAAAATTTGACACACATACAGTTTATAACCTGGATAAACATATAGAATACTTTTTATCCCGATATCCTTACGAGATTGAGACCTATGCGGGTGAAACCGCGGGGCGCTGCTAGTTTTATATACAAGGTGGAACAGGGCAATTGACATTTCTTTAAACCACGCAAAGAGAATCATGTTCTTTACCTATATACAAAAAATCAATCAAATCCAATGAATACTTTAGCTACAGGAAATTATTTTTCTTTTTCTTATTTTTCAACATGATGTAGATCTGAGTCCGTAATAATAATAGGTAAACACTTTAAGGTCAAGAACCTGTGCAAAACATATGATTCTATTCTCTGCGTTTGTACTGTTCTCCGACTAAAGTGCCTGCGCCTACCTATCTGCGCCCCGCACCGCCGCCGCCACGCCCCGTTGGTCGGTGACTTTTTGTAGATAAAGCGTGTTTACTTTTTATGCAGTTGATTCTGCTATTTACTTTGTTTGAAAATTGCAATTTTTAAATTTTCCATTAACTACTAATCTTCGTGTTTTAAAATGTTTCGATGGATTAGTACTGTGCTCGTTTTCATTTAATGTCGTACATCCAGATACACGTTGTATACATATTTTACAAGCTGCAATGGTAAAGCTCTAATAATTTTGAACACTCATTGGTTTGTATGTCAGTTTAATCAAACCTCGCTTTCCGTGATCTGTGGGCCTTTAGTGGGTAATGATGGATCGTTCAAGACAAAACATGGTGATTCCGTAGGCTACTCATATAATATGTATTTACCTATCATCTAGGTACTTAGGTAGGTACTTAAGGGGGAAGCGCCAGGTAGCCCGCGAAACTCAAACTTTCTTATGTTTTATGCAATTTGCAAGTCAGTTTTAAGTTGTATGTTGATTAAAGTATCATTCGTGACCATAACAAATATGCATTTACAGAATTATAATCATTGAAATCAATAACACAACTCGATAAGTTTGTATAATCCTAATCGTCAAGATTTCATGAAATAATCATTCAACAGAATTAGCTGGTCTTAATGAGTTGTATTGATGACTTTAATTATTATAATTATTCTGTAATTACATACTTTTTACGGTCGCGAATCATATTTTGATCAATATACAATCTAATACTGACTTGCAAATTGCATAAAACATTAGAAAATTTGAATTTCCCGGGCTACCTGGCGCTTTCGCCTTAATACAATTTTTAGACAACGCACAGCGGTCTATGCTGGGTAAAGCATGACATTTGCACACAAGTTCCTTTCATACCAAAGGCCTTAAAGCGGTTGAAAAGGGAATGAATGCTGGTAAGGAAGTTCGTCATTTTTGCCGATGGGAAATCCCATCGGGTACCTACACGGCGTGTCTAATAATAATTTTGGGTCCATTCGTTTTGCTCCTGGTTTCGATTGCCCCCGTTCGTTTTGCACCCGATTTTGTTTAGGTAGGTACCTACGATGAATTTAATTCAAAGATATTTTTAATTCAATTTACTGGCAAACACAAAAGTGATTTTACTAAAATAATAAAATATTGGATGTTTAATGCCTGCTATGATAATAATTTGAACTTAATGTAAAAAAAATAGTTTGCTATACTGGATCAATTAAATACAAATCACAATTCTTTTATTAACAGTAGTGATAGCCTAGTGGTGTGACCGTCGGACTGCCAAGTCATAGGTCTCGAGTTCGAACCCAAGGTACCTCTGACTTTTCGGATTCATGTGCGTATTGTATTTACCACTTGGTTAAAAAACGGTGAAGGAAAATATCGTGAGGAAACCGGCATGCCTGAGAGATATTTCTTGACGGCATGTGAAGCCAAGTCAGAGGCCCATAAAAACTCTGACACCAGGTGAGTGAGGTGAGAGAACCACATGAAAAAGAAGAATTCTTTTAACCTTTTTTATTAACAACCTATAAATAAATATTAATAGTAGGTATCATTAATATACACGTATAAATAAAATATTGAATTCAGAAACAATTTTGTTGTCAACAGTATTAGTCCAAATCACAGAAATCTATTAGATTTCCAAATTTGGTCCAAATGAACTTAAATTTGACAAAAAATATTGATGTACAATTTATTCTAATCGGGTGCAAAACGAACGGGGGCAAAACGAACGAGCCATAATTATTGTCTCATACGTGTTGTTTCATACGTCTCGCTGATCTCTGTAGCTCATCTGATGTTCTATCAGCCTTAACATCTTTTTTAGTAGATACGTAGGTACCATTTGATCGTGGTGGCGTAAGATGTGTGCGTGAGCAATACTTACTTCAAGTAATCTACATCCGTCCAACATCATGGTTTCTATACCTAGATTGTTAGTCTACATTGTATAATGTCTTTTTACGCAGTTTAATTTGACAACAATGAGAATTTTTAGTCTCAACCTCGATCCGCGTTGGAAAAATGATTCCGGAAACTGTCTGATACATTAGTAGCTGTATAGACGCTCTATGGTTTAAGATAGGTTGTACCTTATGGAAAGATGCAAGAGTGCAAGAAGACAACAAAAATAAAGGGTATGTTGGGGTATGTTCGGCGCTAGGATAAGAACGAATAAAATTCTGCACTATTTTGACGGTGCACGGTGGCGGCGATGGTTGAGGCAGAATAAAATAGCGCAGAACACAATGTTGTCAGCCAAATTTGCCAAATTAGCTGGGAATTTGATTCGTATTGTCTTATCCCAGCGCTGAACTTACCCCAACATAGGTAGGTACTCTAGGCCATCAGTTTGGACTACGTATACCATAGCTCAGAACGACTTAATTTCAATTAAATAGAATGGTGCGACGCGGCAGCAGGGTGCGTTAATTTAACTAAATTGCTGCTTAGTTAGATTTGTATTTATGCTGCTATAAAGTACCTACTTAATAATTCCACGTAACTGATGCAACCAGTGACAGGCTAAAGGTTCCAATTAAAAGTGTTTATTCTCGCCTCATTCAATTGATATTTAGCTACTCATGTGTACCCTGCGATCAACAAGTGTATACCTAATTTAATTTGTGAGTTAGCTAGAGGAGTTATATGACGTGTTTAACATTAATTTGAAAGTTCAACGTTTCACGTTTACAAAAGGCCGAGGCTTGACATAAGCTTGGCAGTCTTGGCACTGACGATTGTTAGCCATGTTAGAAACCTAATCAGTGTAGATTATATTTTGTTTGTAAAATGGCTAACATTCATGATATCTAATTATTTGCAACATAATAGTTTGTTTATATCTACATACATACTCACGACTTCTTCCCACGGGGGTAGGCAGAAACTACAGAACGCCACCTGCTACGATCCTTACATATTCCTTTTTCCTCGTTTACGTTCATACATCTATTAGCCTATAATACGTACCTAGGACAGCCACCATTATAATATCCCCTACAGGTGTGTCATGTGTGATCTCGCGAGCTGCAAGGAAGTGGCAGTAGAAGTATAAATAGCATCAGTTGGTTTTTAACGATATTTAGATCGGCGAGATGTCAGTCTGGGGATCGTCACCAAACTTGGGCTATTTACAGAATCCGGTGATATACGAGCATTTGGTGTGATGTAACTCAGGATTTGGGGCACATTAATCTATCATACATGATTCTCGTTTCATTATTTTGAACAGAGCATAAAAATGTTTCACATGGCTGAATTAATTTATCCTTTTCATAATAGCCGGAATATTATTTTAAACTCTTTTAAGAACATGTTTGAAACGCTTTATTTGCGCATTCGTTAATTGGCCATCCAAGAGGTCACGTCAAGTTATGCCAGGGCTCCAGTCTGGCGATAAGTAGGAATATCGGCCTAGTTTATAAGACCTAATAATTAAATACCTGCTTTATAAGATTCAGTATGACCTACCTTAATTGACGTAAGTACATTAGTTGCAAAAGTTGGGCATATTTGCTCTAGTTTATTTATTGTGACGTCTGCAGAGTTTACTAACAAATCCGGGCAAGTGTGTAAGTGTACCTAGGTAGGTAACCTAGGTACCCAGATAATGAGGCGCAACTGCGCAAGCATTGACACTGACATTAAGCATTCGTGTCAAGGAAATCACATTCTAGATAAACTAAAATAGATTACCTAAGCAAAAACTATAAATAAGTGCACTAAATAGTACCTACCTATTACAAAATAGATTACCTACGCAAAAACTATAAATAAGTGCACTAAATAGTACCTACCTATTACAAAATAGATTACCTACGCAAAAACTATAAATAAGTGCACTAAATAGCACCTACCTATTACAAAATAGATTACCTACGCAAAAACTATAAATAAGTGCACTAAATAGTACCTACCTATTACAAAATAGATTACCTACGCAAAAACTATAAATAAGTGCACTAAATAGTACCTACCTATTACAAAATAGATTACCTACGCAAAAACTATAAATAAGTGCACTAAATAGTACCTACCTATTACAAAATAGATTACCTACGCAAAAACTATAAATAAGTGCACTAAATAGTACCTACCTATTACAAAATAGATTACCTACGCAAAAACTATAAATAAGTGCACTAAATAGCACCTACCTATTACAAAATAGATTACCTACGCAAAAACTATAAATAAGTGCACTAAATAGTACCTACCTATTACAAAATAGATTACCTACGCAAAAACTATAAATAAGTGCACTAAATAGCACCTACCTATTACAAAATAGATTACCTACGCAAAAATTATAAATAAGTGCACTAAATAGTACCTACCTATTACAAAATAGATTACCTACGCAAAAACTATAAATAAGTGCACTAAATAGCACCTACCTATTACAAAATAGATTACCTACGCAAAAACTATAAATAAGTGCACTAAATAGTACCTACCTATTACAAAATAGATTACCTACGCAAAAACTATAAATAAGTGCACTAAATAGCACCTACCTATTACAAAATAGATTACCTACGCAAAAACTATAAATAAGTGCACTAAATAGTACCTACCTATTACAAAATAGATTACCTACGCAAAAACTATAAATAAGTGCACTAAATAGTACCTACCTATTACAAAATAGATTACCTACGCAAAAACTATAAATAAGTGCACTAAATAGCACCTATTACAAAATATCCCAATGTTTGGTATATTATTTTTACTTATTCAAACCACATTTTTGAAAGAGCGACTATGAACGTCTATTAGTCTATTATATAGGAATATATGTATAATAGACTTGATTTAGCATGAACTACAGTTTAGACACTACTTATTCAAAGCCACCTCTTAAGGCGAGGTAGACCCTTTTTTTTTTTTTTTTTTTTTGTGGATGGGAAATCATCAAATGACTTCTCCCGCTCTGGGCGGAGCGGGAGGGCGTGTCAGACTTTTACTGACTAAAACCCACCCGTGTTCCTTCTGTTGCCTGTGCCGGGGCCACGGTTTACCTCTTTCGAACATCCCGCAACCCTAGCTGGCATCGGCCCTAGCGGACCCCGTCAATAGTGCTGACATCTCTTTGAGGCGCGCGTGGAACACGACACGCCGTCGACTCGGGCTTGGTCCTTACCGGACGGCGAGCTAAGGCGAGGTAGACCCTGCGAAGTAGGTATTTAACGCTACCAACATACCCACGGAGCGAGCCGTGCGCTTACGTCGCCAGCGTGAACTTACATGAACCCAAAATGTGTCACAGTATCAGTAAGTGTGTCGTGTAGGCAGTAGGTCAACTCATTGGAACGAAGTTCTTTAACGCGGCTTGGCAGAAATCGTCACTAACGAAAGAGCGCGTTCATACTTTCTTCTTGGAAATTCACACTTTCACTTTCTCTCTCTCTATTAAGAGAGAAAATTTTCAAATTTTCCTTCATGGGTGTCGTTTTCATGGTTTTCGAGGGTGCTGAAACCGATAGTAAAGTCAAAATGAAAATCCAAAATGGCGGCCGTGAAAATTTTCGAATGTTCCTTCATGGGTGTCGTTTTCAAGGTTTTCGAGGGTGATGAAACCGATAATAAAGTCAAAATACGTCCAGGAGTTTTTTTTTTCATAAAATCCAATACGCTCAAAGGTCTATTCATGAAATTTTACGCGCTAGTTTTCGTTATAAATCATCGTCTATTTCACTTTCTCATACCATGTTAGGTGAAATAGCATGCTTATGCGTATTAGCCACGTCCACCAATGAGTTCGAGCCGTCGACTAGCGCAACCTTAAGATGTTTTTCAAAGTCAAAGTATTTATTTGTAAAACAGGTGGGTGTAAAATCAGGTGTTGTAAATAAAAATATAGGTACCATGAGAGAAACGAACATCTATACACCGTAAGGACTATTCTTGCTTGCAGCGCTCGGCCGCTATAGTAACGCTTGCTAACAGATGTGGTCATCGAGTGCACGGGATTTTATTTTCAAATTGGTCAGATGTAGATGTAAGTTTCCTTGATAGTACACCTGCCGTTGACGGCGTACTAATATCAACAAGTTAGGTATTTAAAATTACTCTTAAGAATTACACTTGCAGTTCGTTTTTTAATCCCAGATAGTAATTTGACATTTTAAATGTTCCATGTATCATTTTTTAATTTCATAGTTTGACCCGTCAAATTACTATCTGGGATTAAAAAACGAACTTTAATTAGTACAGTAGGTAACAGAATTCATATCAAACATAATTCCGGCAAAAGTACATTATAGGTGAAGTAAGGTGAGGTACCAATTAACCGCTGAGGGATATAAACTTGAGATGTCTATATTAGCCTTGAATTATAATTAAAAATGGAGATTTAAAAAGCGCGGGTACGGGTGGCACACTTGAGTGTCAGCGCTGTTTGGAGGTTTGGCGCCGATAGGCAAACAAGCAGTGGCGTAACTATACCATCTGGGGCCCGTGGCAAATTCTTTTGATGGGGCCCTATCAGTAAATTTTAATAAACTTCGAAATTTTTAGCGTACTCAATTACACGTTGTATTGGTATGTCCCACTAATGGCCACAGGCCTCCTCTCTTAGGCGAGAGCCCGAGAGGGAATGGTCTGTAGTCCCCACGCTAGCCCAATGCGTATTAGAGACTTCACATTCATCCATAGAACATTATATCTGAATGCATTCATCATCTATTCGCTATCTTTTCGGTGAAGGAACAACATCGTGAGGAAACCTGCATACATTTTATAGTGAAATAAAAATAACAATTTAATCTCAATAAGATATTTATTAGGAAAAATATTATTAAGAAAGATATTTATTAAGAAAAATCTTTTTTTCGAGCTTTCTATTCCGCAAAAGTGTCTATAACATCATCAAAGTTTAAAGATCTGGCCATAGAATTTTCAATAGACAGAATAGCCAAGTTACATAACCTGTTTTGTCTCATTGAGTTTCTTAAATAGGTTTTTATCAATTTTAGTTTTGAAAATTATCGTTCAGCACTAGCTGTAGTCACAGGAATTGTAAGAAATAACATTAATGCAGTGCATACTTCAGGAAAGCTGCAACATCTTTTTGTTTAGGTTGGTTAAAATGCTTAACGATTAAATTAACTTGAAATTGTATTATGGTCTTTAGTAGTCTCACTTTGGATTTTAAGCAGAACTTATAAAAATATATGTTTCAAATAAAATAAAATTCTCAGGTACAATGTAAAAAAATATTTTTGTGCTCGCGGCCTCTTGGGCCGGGGCCCTCTTGGGTCGGGGGCCCGTGGCATTTTGCCAGCCCTGCCACCCTATTGTTACGCCACTGCAAACAAGAGAGCCAGTAATCAAAATCTAGTCGCAATCTCATCTCAGCGCCAATTAACGTCAAAAACTTGTCAAAAATATAGGGAAATTAGAGGTATTTTTTACAGATACGACTGTGAACGTTCTTAAAATTACGAAAATTGCCCCTCTGCGACTCGGTACTGAACTGTCCTATTCTTTTTTTTTTGGGGACAGTCTTGGGAAACGTCATCTGGCGCATAAATTGAGTACTACTATTAGCTTGTTCGTTCATGTCATAAACCCTATGCATTCCGTTAAACCGTTTTAAACTATTGCCCTGGTTCGAAGTTCTAACTTCATTCACGAGATGGCGTCGTTTCACTGTGGTGCTGAAATTCAGTCTGTCTCACATTCAGATGGTTGTTCGTGTTTTTAAGATTTGTGATAAGAGGGCGCTGTGTTGGCTGCTTATGGTGCATTTAATTAATTAACAAAAATTATTTAATATATCCATTTAGATTTATTTCGTTTAACAATATCAGGACCTGAAAACCAATATTTTATATTTTTCATGAGTGATGACTTTATCGATAGGTACTTGTTCCATGTAATAATGTGTCTTCTGAGTTACATAGGTATTATAAATATTATATGTAATACCTATGTCAAACGTTTAAAAAAGATACACTTACTTTCACGTACTTTCTTTTTATTTGCCTAATTTAAATAATTAGGCAGTCCTCTCTGCTGTTGACCGACCTCCTAGCGGTCGGTAACAATAGAAATTTAATTGTGTCTCAACGTGACATGTGTAGGTTTATTTCGTTGTTAAATGCCGAATTTTATTATATACGAATCCCTCATCTTTATGAGGTAGCCCAGACTGACTATAACACAAACATATTACCTATACGACCTGACGTTTATACAGGTGCGGAGTTGAGGGTCATTTACATTTTAAAATGTTCCAGAAAGCTATCTCGGAGAGCTTAGGGCGACTTTACACTTGATTTATAGGCGCAGGTAACTGCTAAAAAATTTAAATTTCTAGCCGCGTGCTGTAGTTCTCATTTATAAAGTTCGCTGTACTTTGGCAAGCCCCCATATGTAGCGGCTGTTGCAACCGCGGTATTATTATGAAAGATGTTTGGCATAAACTTCTAGTACCTACTGTTGTAAACGTCCCTTTCTGCCTACAGCCTAACAATTTTCTGTTGAGAGGGACTCGAACTATGCTTTTATACCCCTACATTGCTGTTTTCGGATTAAACGTTGAAGTGCTACTAGCATACTCTTAAGCCTTATTTATTAACACAAGTTTTTGATCATAAAAATATGTACAGCCTTGGCCAAAAGTATTGAGCACCCATGACATCCTTTAGTTTTTTGAGGAGTATCAAATCGAAATAAAACAAAACGTGTTATATAGGTTTATTTTACTATTTATTAATAGAAAATTAATATTTTGCAAAAAAAAACAAAAATAAAAAATAAAAAAGCAAAGGCCTTAATTACGGCAGAATTCTTTTTGGTAAAGAGTTTACGAGATTTTTACAATCTTCTGCATTTATCGCGTTCCGTTACAGACGCAGGCAGTGTTTCAGATCTTTTTTGTAGTTGATTGTGGGGCGCCTGACTCTACTCTTTAATAAACCCCATAAATGTTCTATGGGGTTCAGGTCTGGAGACTGGGCAGGCCAGTCTAGAAGTTCTGTGTTATTTAACCGAAACCATGTCATAGTGCGGGCAGATTTGTGGCATAGCGCGTTATCCTGCTGGAATTTAACACCATCCACGTTTATGTCGCCAAAAAGTGTCGTAAATGAAGGCAACAACGCAGTTTCTAGTACATTTATGTACTTAGTAGAGGTCATGCGGCCCTCACACAAGAACAATTTGCCAATTGCAGAATCGGTCATGCAACCCGAGACCATTATGCTGCCGCCACCGTGTTTTACGGTTGGGGTCACACACTCTGGCTTAGATTCTTCGCCCACCCGGTGACGCACAAAGGGCATATCAGGTGTACCAAAAATCTCCCTCTTTAAGAGGTGGTTGGAGAGGCGCCACGGCGTCCTCGCCTTCCGCCTGATGCAGATCCTCACTGGACACGGGTGCTTCGGGAGGTACTTGTTCCGGATAAGGTGGGAGGAAACGCCCAAGTGTCACCACTGTGTGAATCGCCCGGAGGACACGGTGGAGCATACGGTGGAGGTCTGCCCGGCTTGGGCGGAGCACCGCCGTGTCCTCGTGAAAGCGATCAGCGGCGGTGATCTCTCGCGTCCGGTCCGGGTCCAGGCCATGGTACGGAGTGAGAGTAAATGGGAAGCCATCACTTCCTTCTGTAAGGCAGTAATGCTCGCGAAGGAGGAGGCGGAACGCTTGAGGGAAAGGTAAGCTTTGCGCCCTCACGCCCCTAGTCACCGCAGGAGACGCCCTGGGCGTCGGGAATTGGTACCCGATTCCCGGCTACCGTAGGCGCGGGCTTGCGGATGGCGAGCAATGGGTAGCTCGCCGTCCGGTGAGGACCAGGCCCGAGTCGACGGCACGTTGTGTTCCACACGCGCCTCAAAGAGAAGGCAGCACTATTGACGGGGTCCGCTACGGCCGATGCCAGCTAGAGTTGCGGGATGTTTGAAAGAGTTAGCGTGGCCCCAGCACAGGCAACTGAAGGGACACGGGTGGGTTTTAGTCAATAAAAGTCTGACACGCCCTCCCGCTCCGCCCAGAGCGGGAGAAGTCATTTGATGATTTCCCATCCAAAAAAAAAATGTACCAAAAATCTGCAGTAAAGAGAAAAATATTGAGTTTCGGAAAATTACAATAACTTCATCAATGCATTTGGTTTATAAATCATTTTATTAAATTATATTAGGGCATTAAATTGACTTACCTCAAAGTTTGATTCGTCTGACCACACAACATTTTGACCAATCTTCTGCGGTGAAACTTCGGTGTTTTAAGGCCCATTTATACCGAGCTTTTTTGTTGTGGTCGGAGAGCCACGGCTTCTTCCTGGCTTTACAGCCTTTCAGACCAGCTTCCTGATGTCTTCAACGAGTAGTTCGAGCAGAGATTGGTTTCTTGATTTCTACTGATAACTCAGCAGCGAGCTCTGAAGATGTTTTTTTCCTATTTTTTAACGACTCTCTCAGTAATTGACGATCCTGACGGTCTGTGGTGATGCGTTTGCGCCCGGTTCTTGGTCTATTTTGATGTAATTCGGTAGCAGAGAATCGCTCAATATCATATTGCACGGATCGGCGCGAATATTTCACAGTTTTGGAAATCTCTACCTGAGATTTCCCTTGCTCATGCAGAAGCTGTATCTGCACACGTTTTTCTAATGAAAGTTCGTTTCGTTTTGGCATATACAATAATATCACTTAAATCTTCTGAAATAAAACACCAAAAGCGCACTTGATCACTGGATGTGTCCACAACGAGCGATAGTAGCGAACTGATTAATAAATACAAAAATTGAAAAAGACAAATTTTATTCCACCCAGGCGTTTTATTGCTAGCTGCGGCGTGAGTCATAACTTTTAAACCTTTGTAGATGCCGATAAAATAATCCATAAACAATAGATTTGGTTTCTTCCCATACTTAACGTGTACGAACGAAAGGGGAATGCCCAGTCTCCATAGTATCCTAGGCCCAAGATGGACATCAAATATTAATATAAAAATGGAGTGTTTTAAAATCTTAATAGTATTGGATATCTAAAAAATATAATCAAATTGACGCCACTATTTTAGAAATATTTAAAAAAAAACGTTTCGAGGTTAATTTTCTATATGAAAAAGTGTCGGACTATGAGGTAATTAAGAACTTTTCTTTTTTCAGTGCTTGATTATTGATTGGAGGAGTTTTCCTAATACCTATATTTTTATTCAATTGTAATTATTAGGGTATAAAAATAACACATTTGCTATTTTAAATATCCAAAATCGAATGCAGCCTTGATCCTTGATTCCAGAGCCAAAGTTGTCGTTGAAGGTGAGAACAAAATCCATAAAACAAAGACAATTTCGTTGGTAAAAATCCGAATCTAGTCCATATAACAAAGCCAGGTCGCAGTAAAAGAAATCGAAGAAAAATCAAAACATCCACATTGAGTGTAACTGTGCGTTTACACTGGCGAAACATTCACATAAAAAAACATGTTGAAATCTCTGTTTTCTGTCAATGTATTGTCACTAAGCAACAAGTGAAGTGTCAGATTCAAGTCAGTGTTGTCACTATCACGAAAAAATAATAAAATTAATTCGATATATCGATTACTTTTTTAAATAACCGTTATTTGATTTATTTTTCTTATTCTTTTTTTTACGAGTACACATTAGTTTTTATTTTCATGTGTTTTCTTTTAGTTGGTTTTTAATTACAATACCAGTAAAGTCCCGTGAGTATGCCGTTGGGTTATTGTATTTGTTTATAAATCGACTCAAATCGATTAAAGTGATAGTATTTAAAATATAATTTTGATGCTGGCAATATTTTGCCAGTGTCAAAATCAAAAATCTTCTTATTTTTTTCAATCTAGTTACTTTTTTAACTATATGTTGTAGATTATAGTGGCGCTCATTTGGAAGAAAGTAAATACATATTTTTTACGGCAAAATTAATACATAAAGTATTTTTCCTCTGGTCTAATGTCCACTGAGGGCCTCAAATGGGCATTTCCCTTTGTAAGGTACTCAATACTTTTAGTCAAGGCTGTATGTTTAGGTATTTTTCTATGGGCCTGTGTCGTCTGAAATAAATGGTATTATTATTTTTTGTTTGGCACGAAGTTCTTTTACGCGGCTTGCGGTACGAGTAAACTGGCAGAAATCATCACGCGAAAAAGTGTTCATACTTGTATGCTCCCTCCATGCAAATGTCTACTTTAACGGAATATAATAATAAGCATGCAAATTTTTCAGTAGGTAACTGGCAGTCTGGCATTAACAGGTAGGTGGGTACCCTAAGGTACCAGAGAGCCTTCACGATCTGTCGCTATTTCCTTCTGCCTTATGCTCTCTCTTTCAGTTGCACGACTAATATAAATATACAGTAACTTGAAGGAATTTATCGATATCATAATGCTCCTGCTTTTAGCCCTATGTATTTAGGGTCGGAGAAGCAAGACTTTTTCTTCCATACATCTCTATAAGCCTCACTCCGTTCTTCGTTCCTTCAAATTATTATCGAAGAAGATATAACTTACGTATTCCAATGAGCTCGTCACGCAGTCGGTACATACTTATTAAGTGAATGAATTACTATGAGGCTTAGCTATGATGAGGTAAAACAAGCGCGGATTGCGGTCGTGTTAGTAATTTATATGCGGTGTTGCTAACATCTGCCGTCTGCATGTTCAAGCTTGTGATACAAACTTAGTTCAAGACATGCTGAAGAACTGACTTCATTAATATACTAGAAGCGACTAACACAAAGGTGTATCTTATTTTCTGACGAAAAAAGTAACCTGCTTGCTTATTTGTGGTGTAGTTAGTAGAGATGAAGAAGATAAGTATGGACAAAAAATAGGGACTAGGGCAGATGCAATAAAAAAATTCTGGCTGAAAAAGATCGAAATGACGTGCTTTGTTGCGACTACAATAAAAAGTATCAAAGTACTTATTTCTTTTTAATTCATTGTCTATAGCTTAGAATGGTAGGTAGATACTTATTAAATACCACTTCTTGTATTTTCTGCGGTGGTGTTGTGGTGGCAAGTTGCGCGGGGTGCAACGGGTGACTTATTAACTTACAGATATTACGTAACAACAACAGGTGCTTAGCAAAAACATCGGACGAGGTGCATTTAATTAACTTGTACATACCGCACACTTTGATACTCAATATTGTTCCAACTTGGTTACTGCATATATAATTTATAGACATAAAAATATATTTTCTCAAATTACCTTAGTTAAAATAAAATAATACAAATACCAGCGTATTATATTGACCCGTTGAAATTACCTTGCAGCGGTACTATTTTTTTTTATGCATTTGATGGTGACTATTTCTACATCCTCACAATACAATGAGAACAGTTTCCTTACCTACTATCAAATATTCTTTTTGTATATCAAAATTACTACCCCTGTAAATCATTTCACGTAGCAACTAAATTACACAGATTTTACCGCACATACCTATTCAAAAGAAAAACTAAAAATCATCTCTAAAATGGACAACTTCACCTACTCGTAAGTTGAGCCAGCTATTGATTAGAATGCGTGGCTAGATGGATATGTTCTGTCCCTAATTGAGGTTGGTCCAATCCGGCCCGAGGCCTATCCCATCCGCCTTTCAGTTCGACGTGGTAATAAAATAAGCAGTTTTTCCGATTTCACGTTTTATCTGTCTCTTCGTATTCTCGCTCCAACATTCGTTTCGAGAAAATCGAGTTCGATGCTCTCAGGCGGTTTGTACATTGGAATTAGTTTACGTTTTACATGTTTTGAGATAAATTTTCTAAGGAAACATGACGATTGTGTTTAGAATAGATTGTAAAATAAATCGGCGGACAAAAGATTTGAATGACTAGATTCTGTGTTCTTCACGTTTATCAAGTAAAGCGGGAGACCCATTTCTTTTTTCAACAATTCTGTTTTACCTCATCCATAATTTATAATTTTGTTAAGACACCCTTCCTCATTGTTTACTGCGTACCGGTTTCGTAAATAGCATTTCTTTAATACCATAATACATGTACCGAATGAGCACGTAAGCCAAGTTTGCACATAAATCAACAAAGACTTTAGAACGTTTCCGTCGTGAGGCTCTCGTTACCGTGAAGGGTTAGAAAGGTGAAATTACGCGTTTGTTATTAACAGGGTAATTTGTATTTCATAAAATTGTATGTCGCGTACAATGTCACTTCGGTACAAATAAACTTGGTGTGATTCAGTTACGGAGTTGTACATAAAGATTTGGTTGATTCACTGTGTTTTGTTTACTTGTGTTGTCATCCTCTAGAGACAGACGTCGTTGTTCTTTGTCTCCGAGATGTTTTTTTTTCTCCGATGATAAATACATATTTCTCGTGGAAATCCGTAGGTAAGTATTCCCTTCTAACGTAGCAGCACAACACGGGCGTAGAGGTCATAGCGGAGAAATAGTATGATTTCAGACTTGTTTATTTTATTATATATATATTTTTATTTGCCATAGTAACAAGTATCAGAGAGGCCCTATTTATGGACTGTTAATAATATTATTTTATTACGTAGGTATAAGACTGTTTCCGTTGTCACTATCGTAAAGGGCGACAATGGAATATCAGCGCCAGTAGCTACGATGATCTACGTACCAAACGAAATAACGTGCACGTTACCCTTACCGCGAGGTTAGAAGAACGACTCGTAGCTCGTAAGTGGATAAGGGGTTGATATCTCAGAGGAACGATACATTGCTTATTTGGTACTTTTATGAATTATTTATACACATAAATCAACTTTTATATGAAAGCATCTACCTATGCATAATCATCCTGAATTATAAGAGCTACGTGAGAGCTTTTATTAAGATATTTATGTAAGTTAAGTAATTTAGGTTTATGATATCAACCATGTCAGGTTATAGTTTACGAAGTTAAAAGACTCCTATTTTTTGTATTCTCTTTAGATTCCGATACGGTGAAGGTATTTAATAAAGGGTAGTATTCAATCATCATGAAATTATAAGACCTAAAAGGGTCCACTTTCGGAGTGAAATAAAATTCGTTCTACCTGAGCAATACGAAGGGAAATTGAGTTTTCAATTGGAATTACATTTACTGTTTTGCCCTAAAAACACGGGGACCCTCATCTAATCCTAATTTGTTCGAGGATTTAGTCGGAGCGCGAAATCGTTTAAGGTTGAGAGAGTCTGAGGTCTGTCCGACGTCCTGCGCGGACGGAGAGCCTCTCCAAACTTTACAACGAGTACGCAACGCACTCACATGCAAATTATATACACGTTTTCTATTTGTAGTCCCACTAATTTATTGTTTAACACAAATACTTCTGATTTACTTCTCATGAAGTAACTCCCTTTTATTCCAAATTCTAAATCAGTTTATCTTTTCATAACATCGTGAGGAAACCGGCATGTCATAGAACCAAAAATTCGAAGACACGTGACATCTACCAACCCGCACTGGGCCCGCGTGGTGGATTACGGCCCACTCCTTCTCACGAGAGGAGGCCTGTGTCCCAGCAGTGGGAACATTATAGGCTGATTATGCTTATCTTTTCATCATATATAATCGTTAGTCCCAAACCAAAAACCAGATATTTACTTAAAAAATCTACCTACTTCTCGAGGAAAATGGACGGTTATGAATGGTAAGTACTTTTCCGTCAAGTTTTCCTTTAAATACATTTAGGCAATTCCTGCTCACTTTTACAGAACAAACACCGCCTTCTTAATTACTCCATCAGAGTACCTACCTTGGAGCCTGTTGTCTCAAGTTCGTGCCATTTTCGTTGGTCTTAAAACTTTTCCTGCAGAGGTTTTCTTTCCGTTTGTTATTGTTGTGTATAATTCGCTCGACGTTTTGCTGGCAATGATGTTTGGAGGTGAAGATTGGGCCGTGCGCGGTGCGTCGTAAACACGCCTCAGGGAAATACCGGCGTCGGCCGTACCTGCGCCGCCTCCGCGCGCTCCGCCGGAGACCACTTACCTGAACGTCCTGACTAAGCGAATGCTCAGCGACGTACTTTACCTTACATAAACTCCACTTTTTTCTTCTTCCGCAATTGTTTAAGGTGTTATCGCTACCTGCTGGAGGAAGGGACTTTCTAAATAACCTTTTTATCTCAACAGACGTCGTTTAGGGGCGTGTAGTGATTTGGCGAATAATTGTAGTGTTATCTAAGAAAAGGGAATCCAGATATTTCACTGTTATCTTTCTAAAAAAAGCTTGAATAAGGTTTTTTTTTGTCTAAATGTTTCAATACAAACCATTTCAAACAAAGCTAACAAGAATAAAGGTCAGCTGTTTATGTTTTGGCAATTTTATTTTAAGTTACGATAACACGTACCGATTACTTTACTTCGTATTCCTATTTCGATAATTTCGCATGAAATACTTGAATATTGCATGAAACTGTTATATTCGCTGTACCGAAAGCTGTAAATCAATTCGGTTTCATAAAAATATCTGTAGGAGATTTACTAGATATCGGGGCCCGGCCCACCGTGGGAAATATGAAAATTGGAAATACATGCATGGCCCGATACGGCGCGGAATAAATTTCGACCCTATTTGTAAGCGAACCTCAATATCGCAAAGTACAAAGTACAGTACGTACTTGTTCGTATTCTCGGGGACGTCGAGTTCCCAACACGTCGGACGAAACTGACTGCGATGGAAGGATTCAATGTGTAGTACCTGGAGTCTAGAGGGAATCTTGATAGCTTTGTATTAATATTGTCAATGAAGAAAATAGGGACAAATTGTACAATTTTTCGAGAATATAACGAGTGTATTGATCGGACAATACGTGCTGTCGGTCTTGTACACAATTAAGTAGACGGCTTGAATCTTTAATTTCAATTAATCAATCGAATGTAGGTTTCTGTGTGGGGTTCACATAACTTACGGATAAGCTCTATTTGTAGGGATGTGTACTGTCCAGTAAAAGAACGAGCGAATAAATGTAATAAAACATTTCCGTTGATTTCAATTTATTTGTTATAATCAATTGCGTGAGGTATACGTTTAGTAGGTAGGTATCCATTAGATTTGTAACTTAGTAGTTTCTTCATTAATTTGTTTGTAACATTGTAGGTACAGACGAACTTTTCCCACAGCCAGTTATTTCGACATGCGTGGGACGGGAAGCAGCTGATGCATTAACGATACTAACATATTGTAAGCTAATATTGTTGCTAATATATACTAACAAGATATGGATTTTAATTATCTGAAATAAATTATTCTATTCTAATCTATTCTATTCTATTAACATTACCAATGAGTAGGTACGCTTTCCTTTTTTCCGAGTCGCATCTAGTTCAAGATGAATACGATAGGTTTAGGTTTGTTCTAATATGACGCAACAAATTTGAGAGTTGGAAGGATAAAACGAAAAAGCTCGAAATGGGATTCATGACCTTTAGATGCTTGTGCATTTAGAGGTAAAATAAAAGGCAATAGATGGGTACCTTAGTCATACTGTAGTATGAAAATTCATGTGTAACTAATAGTGATCAGTGCGAGTTGTGGACGTAAGACCATATCGTTCTTTATAGTGGTATATTTGTAAAGCTATTGTTCACCAGTTGATGTCGAACTGAGTTTTACCTATTTCGTAACTTTGAATCAATGAGTCAGTACTTTGTTGGAAAGGCTTTGTCTAATAAAATAAAAAGGTTTGTCCTTGCGGCGCGTGACCCAGTTCGGTCAGAGTGGGATTACAGACAGGCCCAATGTTTTGCCCATCAGAGTTTAATGTGTTCCCTGGCGTCCCAACTCGTCCCCACTCGTCCCATCGGCCGCTAACTAATTAGAATCTATTTTCTGTTTCCTTATTTGGAACTTCACCTGATTTTACGGTATGGTTTTAGATGAAAGCAAGATGAAAGTCAAAGGTATTCGATCTACTGTGACTGGAGAGTAATTAATTTCATGTGTCAAAAAGCTCGTTTGTCGTCTACGTACTTAGGTACAAAGGAGCATAATACTGAACCAGTGTTCTATTCTTACTTACAACGCACACACGTGAGGTTAGGTTCTGGCTATTTGACCCGGACGGAATAAACTAACCACACAATGTTTTTTTACGGTCAGATACTGAAATATTTGGAACTTATGAGGAAAAGGCGAAAGGCGGCAAACTGTGGCGCTTAGTATTCAGCGGGCGAGCCGCGCCGGGCCGCTAACTCAGGCCAGATTGTCGTGTGGACTACATTTTTGGACACGTTGACTTTGCTCGGTCTGTTTGGTTACCCTTTCGGTTCTTTTTCTATATTTAAACAAGCTTGAACGTGTTAGAAAAAATCTGTTAAGCGATTTGGATTTTAGTTTTGTTACACTGTTTTTCCCCATCTTGTCTATTTCCACTCCTGTAAAACTCAAACTCAAAGCATTTATTTCAATTAAACCAATTACAGGCACTTTTGAATTGTTAAAGAGTCAGTCAGTTAGTCAGAAAATTGAAGCTAGTCGCCTATTCCAAAACGTAGATCTCTATGGAGAAGAATGGGCAAGAAACTCCATGGACACTCTTTTAAATCAAAATTATTACAAAATCCTGGGTACATTGTTCTTGTTGCTTCTATATGTGAGAACAATGTAAAAAATAAATAATTAAAAACAATTCAAAATATAAGATTAAAAATAAGCTCTGGCAGTTAAGAGATGACCAGTCTCCACTGACGGCGCCCGTTCACGAACATGACGCGTGGATCAGCACCACCCAGCTCAACCATTTTGTAGGGAACCGAATGATCCAACACACGCGCCACCATCAGCGAGACATTTAAGTGAGCATGACATATCTACTCTCAACTGCCATACTCTTCAACATACCTACATCATAACATAAAACCGCTCCATGGTACTCACATTTACAAAATCCCTTCCCTTAACATACTTATTTGTTTCTATACAAAAGTTTTTAGATAAAGACTGGCACAGGTTACATTTTATAAACGATGGCTACGTTTTACGTTGCTGTCTAAATCCTCATGTAGGTAGGTACAATACAGGACAATTTTTTAATTGTTACCAAAATTTTCACAGGGTGTCCTACCCATGAATATGAACAACTTCCTCTATGGGACCAAATCTAAAATCAGGAAAAAATATCTGCTTTTTCATACATTTTGATCGAGTAGGTATTGAACTTTTGTATGAAACAGTATTTCCTTGTTTATGTTATAGGTATTTTGTACCGACCTTTTTTTTCGTTTTTATTTTTAGTGTTTAAGAACACTGTATAAGTTAGCTGTAAGTTTCCGGAATAGAATAAAATAAAATAAATAAATAAACCTAGTCACAATTTCCTTGAAATACAAGTGTCGTGTTCAGAACATTCTTCAGTGCAGATCCCAGTGTAGTTGCCCGACAATGTTATTGTGTGTGATCGTCAAGACAGGAGACATGTGCGCCATCGACTGGCAAACAGAATGAATCGAATGGAAATTGACGTGGCATGGCGCCCCTAGTGCTAGATACGATGCGGTAGATTTATAACAATGGAGTTACTACATTGTTTTTACATCGCTAGGAATTTTAGAAAAATGTGTTGTTCAGGCACCTACGAGATACGGATCAACATTTGTCATTTAGAATTTTAACCGGTTCGCGGACGATAAACGAGGCACAATAGAAGTTTTATATGACGTCTATATACGTCAAGCGTCCGCGAGTGTTAGAAAATAAGTAGACCGTATAAGAAAATAATTATGTATAACTAGCTGTGCCCCGCGACTTCGTTCGCGTGGAAGTCGTAAGATACACAATATACTAAAATAACAGCCACATTTTAATAAAACGCCCTCGTCCCCCGACCCGTCGCCAACCGTCGCGTTGAATCGCCCGCCTGCGCTATTACTTCGTTTTCGCTTAGTGTTCTTTCTGACTTTTTTCTTTTTGCTCGGCTCCTAAGGGTCCTAGCGTGATGTTTAATAGCCTATCCTCGAGAATTGGGCTACCAAATTCAAAAAGAATTGTTCAAATCCGACTTTTTGTTCATAATTTCATGGGTTATATTTTTTTTGCGCGGAACTAATTATTTTTCTAAAATAAAATTAGCCTTAGTTACCCGCCGTAACATCAGCCATCTGCCAGTAAAATCGGTCTAGCCGTTTCGGGGATTAGCTGGAACAAACAGACAGACAGACAAAAATGTTAAAAATTGCTTTTTTGTTATAAGTACCGTTTATACTTTCTTAAGCATTTAAAAGTTGTTATTTTGACATTACAATCAAACACTTCAATTTTATTTATTTGTATAGATAGCTGTGCCCCCCGACTTCATTCGCGTGGATGTCGTAACATACACAATATAATAAACAGCCACATTTTCATAAAACTCCCTCGTCCCCCGACCCGTTGCCATAGATTACCAGATAAATCACTCCATGTACTTATGCGCGCTAACTACCTACCGGCCGCCGGGCCGCATGCAGCCCATTTCTCAGTGGGTTGCCGACAGCTGCGAGGCGCGTACATATACAGGTCGTCCCACGGATATGCTACATGGAGGGAAAGTACTTTGAATATTGTAGATGGAACATTTTACTGAAAGAAGACATTATTTGAATTTAAAAAACAATTTAAACTGCATTCATAGATATTTAAATAATTACATGGTTGAACCGGAAATCGAACCCGTTATACGAGAAAAATAATCACTTTATCATACCGATCGAAAGGCTTCATCATAAGGATTATTTTTTGCTGTAACCATGCGGCGGCATGCAGCTACAAAGCAAAACTCGCTTTACGCATGTAAGGTTAGGTACATTTTCGTTCGCAGCATCTAGCGACTCGAAGGTGTACGCTATTATAGCAGTAGGTATTGAACATTTTGTATGGAGTGATTTATCTGGTTTTTATTTATCTTTGTGCCGTCGCGTTGAATCGGCCGCCCGCGATATTACTTCGTTTTCGCTTGGTGTTCTATTTGACTTTTTTCTTTCTGCTCGGCTATTTAGGGTCATAGCGTGATGTTAAATAGCCTAAAACTATCTTCAAGAATTGGGCTACCAAATGCAAAAAGAATTTTTCAAATCCGACTTTTTGTTCATAATTTCAAGTTTTCATTTTTTTGCGCGGAATCCTAATTATTTTTCTAAAATAAAAGTAGCCTAAGTTACCCGCCGTAACATCAGCTACCTGTCAGTGAAAGTCCCGTCAAAATCGATTCAGCCGTTTCGGAGATTGGAACAAACAAACAGACAGACAAACAGACAAAAATGTTAGAAATTGCTGTTTTGTTATAAGAACCGTTTATACTTTCCTATGCATTTAATAAAAAGTTGTTATTTCGACATTACAAACAGACACTTCAATTTAATTTATTTGTAGAGATTAAAGATTTAATCATTGCACATTTTTGGATAGTTCTAGGGCCAACTAGCAAAATGTTTTTACATGCAAATAATTATCATAGTAGATGTACTTAGTTTATAAGCTCGTGGTATATATTGTACTTGTAACTACTAACTACTAATAACATTTATGTATGTATCGGTAGATGTGGCAACTTCTTTCTAGAACACTATTTTCCAATCGTAGAATGTAAAGGGGATTCTCAAACACTACACGCTCGTCCACTGGCACTGTTTGAAGAAATCAAATAATGCAGACACAATTGTTAGTCGGGTTACTTACAGAATAAGAATACGAGCGCCTCGTCTGAATACGATTCAAGTTTATTTAACGTTTAATATACGTATTATCTACATATATTAATATTATAAAGAGGCGGGAATTAGGGGGTAATCTTCGGAATTCCTGATCCGATTCCGAAAATTCTTTCACTAATAGGAAGCTACAGTATTGCCTAGTGTTATAGGATATAATTTCACGCGGACGAAGTCGCGGGCAAAAACTAGTTAAAAAGATATTCCAATAAAATGTAAAATGCCATCAATCAGGAAAATCAGCATAGTTATCAACATTTTACGTATACGTGCAGTTACGAGTCAGCCTGAACAGACGCTACTGTCCGTCTTCGAGATCCGTCGTCATACGAAAGTCTACAACGCCGCCGGTGATAGGGCGATTAGTTTCAAGTGGAATTATGCAGAATACCTGGCGAGATGAAATTTTTTTTTAAATGAAATGAAGAGTGTTTATTCACAGATTTTTTTTACATGATAATTATATATTACCACTGCCAAACTGCAAAGCAGTTTGTTGGCAGACGTACCTAGTTCCTTTTTTTGTATACAATTTTTATAAAGACACTTTTTCACCAGTAGGTTAAAACTATTCTTTCATTCCTTAAATAAAAAAATAACATACATTTATGTTTTTTTTAATAGACATGCAAGTTTTTTTCTATGTGGAGACAGTCGATGGAGTTAGGTTTTGCTGATGGAGTAAATTGCCAAGATCGGGTCTACGAAACCCGAGCCATCCAGCGCGTTATTCTGTACCTCCGACATAGTAAAAAAGGCAGGAAACACCGGACGAAGAACTTTCAAAACTGTGAAGTCTAGCAGAGACGATAGGAAATCAGCGGTGGGTGAAGAATGATTTAATATCCCCCTTTATTATTTTATATTATACCCCCTTATTCATAAACGTTGATTAAGGTTAAATGATGTTTAAACGTCAAAAAATCTATGGAAAACCAGTCGTTAACATTACATAACTTTAAGCAGCGTTTATGAATAAGGGGGTTAGTTGTAATATCCTTCATTATTTACCATCTCCCAGCATTTAAACAGTATCCGGTGGGTTTGATAAAGTGCAATACGTTGATAACAACAAGAATGTTACTGAGCGTGGTCGGCTCGCGCTCGCGCTTCACTTCGCACACTGATGGTATAAACAGGTTTGGAGCCCGCAGCGAGCTACCCGATGCCAGAGCACACGTACCACGTTATGAAATGGGAATTAAATTGTCTGTGAAGAATACAACGGGATTACCATTTATTCCCAAGTAGTGCTATTTTGTATGAAACAGTTTGCCACCTATCCACTGCGTCTTTGAATCGATTTGCTGTAACGGATAAACAAACCCGTGGAGCGTTGGATACAATGTTGTATTGGTTAGCTCGCTATGATGAGAGTCTGTTGTAGGCTAATGGTTCAGAGGAATTCTCTGCACTGCAGCGGGATAGAGCTTGGCACACTGCGCCGCGGTCCCGCTCGGGATTGTGTATCGTAAACAGATGAAGGATTACCAAATGCGAAATCAGTTTTAAAATATTGATTCGTTTAATATTAGGTACATAAATATAAAAATAAAATAATTGTCAATCAAAATATTCAAAATGATGTGACTGCTGGTGAAAATAAGAAGGCTTATTACTGACTCTTTTACTGATCTGTGTTTTAAAGGGTGCAAGAAGCGGATAAGAAGCTGCTTCAAACATATAATGTTTGTTACCAGAGAAATAATTTAAGCTTTTGTATTTGACTACTTTTGGTTCACGAGTCTTCGGAGTGGTCTGTTTTGTACGTGGCCTACTCTTCAGAAACTGTAAATATCCTGCGCTCGATTTCTTCGTTTCAGTATATTGAGGCCGCACAACAGCTACAAAGGGTTGTCTCATAGGATTTGTGTTATATACTTGATTGTCACGCATTACTGTCTTACTGGTTTGGACAATCACTGGTCTTGGTCTTGTTTTCGGTTGAATTGGTTTTGGGTTATATGTCCAATAATCGCTGTAGGGTACGTTATATTTTTTTTCCGGTTCGTGAAAGACGCTTGCATTTCTTACGAGTGCTGGGTGCATTTTTACATATACTCTCGGTGGTAATGGGGTCTGGTAATGTTGGGTTATGGATTCTACATAGACTTTCGGTGGTAATGGGGTCTGGTAATGTTGGGTTATGGATTCTACATAGACTCTCGGTGGTAATGGGGTCTGGTATTGTTGGGTTATAGATTCTACAGAGACTCTCGGTGGTAATGGGGTCTGGTAATGTTGGATTATGGATTCTACAGAGATTCTCGGTGGTAATGGGGTCTGGTAATGTTGGATTATAGATTCTATCATTTCCGGAACATCAAATATTCTACTGTATGTACTAGCTGGTCTTACGTGCTTTGGTAATAAGTTTACATTCAGACTTACATTAGACTGTTTCGTGCTCGTCATAGGTTGTCTGAATTTAATTTCAGCATGCGCTCTTTGCATTGTGTTTAAAATATTCTCAAGATCTTGTAAACTCAAAGATGGAGGAGTACTTACAAATATTTCAACTTGATTTTCGAGGTTGATAAGACTTTTCTCATTACTATGCTTCAGAGTACGTGACTCATCCAGGTAGTCAGATAATGGTCCTTTCTGAGGGACTGGAGATCGAACTGATCTTTCCCAAAATGATTGCGGGGCATAACTGTTTTCATTAAGAACAGAATGAAATGGGACTTGTCGGTTTGCGTCTGAGTCTATAATCAATTGTTGATCAACTTTAGAATCAGCGTTGCGTATCACAGAAGCTATTTGTCTTCCTAAGTTTGAATAGTAGATGTCATCGGTTGCTTGTCTATGTAGTTGTGGCATTGGGTTGTAAAAACCTTCATTTCTGCGTGTTGGCGGTGATAATTGTTGTTTTTGTAAATCTTCGTTAAGATTAATAGGTAAGGGTGGTCTGCGTCTACTTTTGCTTTGATTCATTCTATGAATAAGTTCAGATAAGTACTTAAAATCAACTTCTTCTAATTTCGGAATATTGTTTTTTTCTTCGTCCTCTTGGTGATGTAATCGTTTGTGAGGCGAAGAATCTTCTAATATATTAGAAACGTCGTCTGAATTCTGCAAATCGTCATCTTGCAATTCTTCTAGCAATTTGGCATGAGTTTGCGATAAGCTATTTCTTCTTTTTCCTTTCACTTTGTCCCGTAATTTTTGCATCTGCAGCAAAGTAGTGCTGTTATAAAATACATATAGGTATACCTACAAAATCTAACACCATAATAATCCTTTCACCACTCTACACTCACACTGTGTACACCAGCTTACATCTATCTGATAGGTATCTTCCGTCAACAATCACCGCTACTCAACATCTATCATGTATCACCTGTTAACAACTAGCTACCTTACAATAACTTTGTTTCACTTACCAGCGTACTTTGTTGTCCATGCTTGAGTTTTTTTTGTTTCCTGAAATAACATATTATTATAATTATTTTTATATGAATGCATGTACACATGATGTGTATGACATGTATGATTGGTGGTCCAGTGGTAACGACCCCGATTTACGAGTCGTGGGTTAGAACTCATATTAGTGATCTGTGGTTCGAACCCAAGCAGGCGCTCTTCGTTGTGTAAATAATTTCATCACCACTGTTCTCAAAACGGTGAAAGAAAACATCGTGAGGAAACCGGCATGTCCTAGAACCATAAATTCGAAGACACGTGACATCTACCAACCCGCACTGGGCCTGCGTGGTAGATTACAGCCTCTCCCTCTCGAAGAGAGGGGGCCTGTGTCCCAGCAGTAGGAAGATTATAGACTGATTATGCACGTACACATACACATAATATAACATCACGCCTTGTTTCCCCGAAGAGTTAGGCAGAGGTGTACTTATAGCAACACCCACATTTCGCCAGTTATGTTTAAGTCCCATGTAATAGGGCCTATTGCCATCTACCCACACACACACACACACAAATTACACACATATGTTATATGTGTTGTGTGTGTGTGTTAT
The DNA here is from genome assembly GCA_947568875.1 of Fissipunctia ypsillon. Lineage (NCBI taxonomy): Eukaryota > Metazoa > Arthropoda > Insecta > Lepidoptera > Noctuidae > Fissipunctia > Fissipunctia ypsillon. The sequence goes on along the minus strand of OX387660.1, from coordinate 13,231,933 downwards.
TGTGTTATATCTACACATATGTTATAGTTAATGCCAGAAGGTATACCCGGTGTACGGGAAATCGACGAGCATATTATCAGAACATGATTCTAGACACCCCAGAGTAAAAATTTTTCGTCGGTTATGAAAAGAAAAATCTGCTGTTTCATACAAAAGTGCAATACTTACACGGTCAATATTTGTGGAACAGCTGTTTTATTTTTAATAACCGACGAAAAATGTCAACGCTGGTGGGGCTAGAATCATGTACTAAATTCATTCATCACAGTTTGCGCTTCGATGTTCCTTACACACGGTATAGATCCATTTCCGTTTAAATTAGAGATAAGATGATAAGCAAGTGATAGCCTCTGGATAGGGAGTTGGATACCCGATACAAGCGGTCCTAGTTAAGGCATAGTGATATATTTAAACGTTGTTTATACCCGGGTCCACTAGCTCGAGCTACGATTTTTTCCAGATTAGGTCTTTTGCGGTGTTTTCCAGGTCTATTGCGTCTGTGTGGATCTTCATCTTTTATGTTCTCAGAATGTGGTGGATGCGAAATTTCTGAGTTTGATTCTGGTGGTGTCTCAGTTGTAGTTGCTGTGGTTGATTCTGTTGTTGAATCAGTTGTAGTTTCTGAGGTTGACTTTGCAATAGTAGTAATTGTACTCGGGTCAGTTGCAGATGTAGTAGTAGGCCGCTCGGCTGTTTAATGTAATAAGAAAAAAGTCGATAAGGAAATAAATATATGTGTAGGTACTTATTAAAACAAAAAGATCATCTTGTCAAACCTGGGAACGCAGGAAACATCGGAGGAGCCATCGGTGGCACCGGTACCATAGGGTACATTGGTACGAGCGGCGGTGGCGGCAATCCTATCGGCGGGTAGTACGGCGTATCCATATTTGGCAAGAAAATAAATGATGGCAAAGATGGTTTAGGTCTTCTATTAAATATTATAACTTTTTTATGACCATGATCTTTGTCATCGCAGGCTTCTTTGTTGGGTGATTTCTTTGCAACACTTCCACTGTCAATATCAGCTGAATCTTCTGCTGAGTCACTGCTATCGCTTTCAATACTGGAACTGTCACTATAATCTGAATCTGAGTCTGAATATGAATCTGAATCAAATAAACTGTCATCTTCTGTAATACGGAGTAGTTTCTTCCTCAGGTCACGCTCTTTCATGTGTTTCCTTTTCTTGCGACCTCTGATAGATTTTCGAGATTTTTTCTTAGATTTTTTGATGACCGGACCAACTCCAGTTCTTCGTGTCGGTGATTTTTCGTTACTGGGCTTTGTTTTATTGGAATTATTAATAACTTGACTCTCTATTGTTTTAAAGAATTGATTGTAAAGCCAATCACCGAGTTCATCTGTGTCTTTGGGTATTTCTAGAACCTTGTCATCGTAGTAAGCAGTGGTGGTGGGGGTCGGGTAGGCTGTCGCTGCTGGAGTGGGCTCAGCGAAGTAATGTTGGCGAAAGTGTTGCGATAATTTTACACTGAAAAAAATTAATGCATTTCTCTATTAAAAAATGTGGAGTCAATTTTTTTGAGTTTGTTTTACTTCTAACATAAACATAAGTATCTGGAACCAAAATTACTGTTAATAAAAAAAACCTAACTGTGGGAGATAAGCTATTTATATAAGTTATACACAAGGAATTTAGTTATATATCTGTCTTGTATTTGTCTGCGAGATTGGCTTCGATTTATATTGGCAGAATCAACTATGGTGCTAAGCGTGTTAGCAGACGCTATTCTTACCCATCTTGACGAAATCCATGTTGAAATTGGGGTGTTTTAATTAACGTAACGTAGGAATAGGTAAAACCTTTTACTTTGCCAAATAACAAACTTGGTAATCGATCACGCATGCTAATTTGTATGTCAGTCATCGATATCGTACGCCTTGTACAATATGTCCCGGACACCACCAAACACCCGAATGCGCCTTGTCGCTACATAAATTCTCTATAATCATAAATTCTTATATTTGTTTTTTCCCTCAATGGCTTTCATTGAGAGCAGTGGTGGCCCAGTGGTAACGGCCGTGGTTTACTAGACAACTAACAAACAAAGAAAAGCACAAAGAAAAGCGCTGGCGCTTTTCTTTGTGTAAATTATTTCATCACCACTGCTCTCAAAACGGCGAAGGAAAACATCGTGAGGAAACCGGCATGTCCTGGAACCGAAAATTCGCAGACATGTCATATCTACCAACCCGCACTGGGACCGCGTGGTGGATTACGCCCCACTCTCTCTTGCTGAGGGCCTGTGTCCCAGCAGTGAGAAGTGTGGGAGCATTATAGGCTGATTATGATGGCTTTCATTGGAATTGCCAAGGAAGAGCGTGATGAGAAGGCGTGCTTATAAGAATTTACAGTTCAAATGAGGATTACTTTGGTTCACATATTTTGCTTTCGGTGTCGAAGTAGTATCCCGGATGGCAGTGGCAGCCGGTCACGCAGCCAGGGATCTCATCAATGCAGTACTCGAACTTTCCGTGCGGGCCACATTCTGAAACCGAATGTAGGGTTATAGGTGCGACCAGAAAACAACTTAAATCCTATGTAATGTGCCAATAATGATAAAAATTATTTTAAAAAGTTTTTTAGTCAGTACGCTGCCATGTAAGTATCTATGCCATGTCTAGTACCTAACACATCTTACTTTTAGGTACTTTACATTCGTGTTTACTCGGTTGGTGATTAGCTGATATTTTTGTTTTTGATTTAAAGCGGCAGTATTATATTGTAGTGTATTGTAGTTATGGTAGATAAAAAAAATACAAAATGCGAGTTTATTAAAAAGATGCGCAGTAAAAACTGAGCAGTAAACTAAATAAAAATGAGTCCTACTCATTATAACAAATATTTAAATGAGTAATTAAATAAATATTAAGCAGTAAAATGGCTTAAGGGGCAGTTACATGTGGGCACTGGGCAGTTAACAAATAGAAATTGCGCGGTAAGAAATCTAACTTGGAAGTAGGTTGGTTACAGTTCTAACCTAACCTAACCCATTTGGTCGGGGTGCCCTGGCTTAGTCGCTGCGAAAAATTCGGAGCTCTTCAGTGGCTACTAGTAAACCCCTCGAGTTTGGGCTCATATGATTCATTTTGACGAGTCCAATAGATTGGGCTTGATAACGAGGGTCTAATGATGGAGCCAGGAGGTGGAAGTGGAACTCTTTAGTGGCTACTTTACTGGTCAAATCATAATTTCGTTGACTTTAGACTTATTAACTAAATGAAGAATATACTAGACTAAAAAGTAAAAAATAAAAATATGTATTAAAAAAAAAAAAAACTAAAAAAACACGCTTTTATCACGCACTAAAAATTATAAAATAATTAAATTGACTTGTAGAGATATAAGTACCTATGCAGCTTGTCACTTCTTTTATATCCAATTATTAATTAAAAAAGGAGCGCTTTTTACAATAGTTTTTTTTTTACAACTCACACACGGCCATCTGATCCCAAGTTAAGCAGAGCTTGTGTTATGGTAACCAGACAACTGATATACATACTTATATAATTTATAAATACATACATATTATAGATAAATTACACCCAGACACAGAACAAACAATATGCTCATCACACAAAGTTTGTCCTGGGTGGGAATCGAACCCACGACCTCCGGCTTTGCAGTCAGGGTCACTAACCACTAGACCAACAGGCCTGTCAAAAAATAGTTATGTATACTTTTAATTAATTTAAACAAAGCCCCCCTAATGTTTATAATAACAGATATAACAATTATTACCCTTTGTGTTTGTGATCACTACCTACCTTCCTATTTGTTATCAATTATTATCATACTCTTAAAGTCACTTATGTACCTACGCTTATAAACGTTTTCTCAGTAAGTGAATTATTTTTCATTTTTGATAATTGAGGAATAATAAAGATCTTAAACCTGACCAAAAATTATCGTTTTTACTGATAGATCGTCCCAAGTCCCAAGCGTACCTGAAGCTGGACACGTTATAAGTTATTGAAGCTAAGCTTGAATTGCTTTTTTTTTTGTTTTATCGCCTTACACTATATTTTGAATTGTTTTTAATTTTTTACATTGTTCTCACATATAGAAGCAACAAGAACAATGTACCGAGGATTTTGTAATAATTTTGATTTAAAAGAGTGTCCATGGAGTTTCTTGCCCATTCTTCTCCATAGAGATCTACATTTTGGAATGGGCGACTAGCTTCAATTTTCTGACTAACTGACTGACTCTTTAACAATTCAAAAGTGCCTGTAATTGGTTTAATTGAAATAAATGCTTTTGAGTTTGAGTTTATTATCCAAACCTACATATTTCATATCTTTTCAACTTTTTAGTTATACTAGAATGTGGCAGTAGTAGGTACCTACGTTTCCCATCAGTCACCTTCCTTCCTATTCATTCCTGCAGCAGCTACCATGGGTCAGAGCGAAACAGCAATACAAGGCGGAAGAAGATTGACCGCAACGGACGCCATTTTAAAAGGAGTCCAAGTTGGTCTAAACCTCGCCGCCGCGAAAGCATGTCTCCGGAGCTTTTACCGCTAATATATCTGGATTTTGGGTACCACTATACTTTAACACCCGGCGCTTTTATACAGTAGCATTTTTTTTTTTTGGTAGAATAGACCCTTTTTAGTGTATATTTGAAAACCCCAAAGTGCGCATAACCATAGGTGCCGAGACAAAATCGGCAAAGTTTCTTTCAGGATTGGTGGGATAGTGGGAGTATTAAGAGTGGGGAAGATCACGTGGTGGGTCTAAACTTATTTCCAAGCAATAATAAGGCGTAGTCGACGGAGCCCCGCTTCGCGGGGTTCGATGGTTTAAAACTCATAACCACGAAGGGGATGGCGGGGTCTTTGTTCGCTCGCTTTGCTCGCTCACTAGACCCCGCCATCCCCTTCGAACCTAACGTGTTCGAGTAAAATGTAAATTTTATTACGTAAACAAATTTAATTATTTCAAACTTTAGGAATTTTTTTCTCGAAAACTGGGCGTTTGCGCAGTTTGAATTTATAAAAAAATTGCTATAAAATTGTGAAGCTTCACACGCTAGGGTGTTAAAGTACAGTGGAGCCACTACTTATCAAGTTACACTGATTTGAAGTGCTTTGAAAGAAATAGGAATCGTTTATTTGTGAAACCACGCTGGCTTACCGCGTGATTACCCTACACATCCAGGACATGCAAAGCCCTACCAGCAGGAAGGCGACTCCAGTCCAGACTTCTAGAAAGGTAAGGCGCTGCATCCTGTGTTCTTCTCTTATTCCTGTTTCTCCATACCAAAAAATAACTTCCTTCAAAATCAATTTATGCTGCTACATAAAGATTATTGCAGTCAACAAAATCACCGATTCTCATAGCAATCACCGCCGATTCTCATAGCCTTTTAGAAGCCTGGAAAGAGCTGTTTAGACAGTTGTATTCATTTCATGGTAAATTCCCCGCACCCCTCATGTTAGCGTTTAAAGGTTTTTCAAAAAGCTCGCGGCGCTATCAAATTGTTTCCTCTTAATTAAAGTTTAAAAAATTGACTTAGGCAGAACATTTGCTTACGATGCAATGTGCCCCAAATGACGTGCAATTAAAACAGTGATATAAAGTAATGACGTACCATACCGAACTTCTCTGGACACAGGAGAGCTGCAGACTCGTGTCAGGGCACTCACCAAAAAACAAAATAAAACTGTAAAACCCATTGGTGGGGCAACGAAAACTGTACACATTAGAAATGTTACTGTTAAACAAACAAAATTTTATGTGATTATGATCAAAACTGAAGTTGTTTTACTATTTTATGAAACACGGTTTAATCACTTTGCCCAACTGCCGCATAAGGTGGGTAATGGTTTTAATGAAGTGGTACAAAAGATATACATGCCATGGTGGACCACTTTTTATCTTTATTTAAATAGAGTTTAAGTTGAATTTAGTTTACACAACACGCTCGTATATTTCAGAACTAGGTTATAATTACAAAATATAAAATCTAACAATGGCTACACACTTTGATGACTTATTGGTGTGAACTAAACAATGGTGTATTGAAAAGATAAAGTAGGTTAACGAAGGCTAATTACAAATAAAACGCAGTTTGGCTTTATCTGTAAAAATGACGATGGTCATTGTCCTTAAGATTATCTTGTGGTACCTAATTATTTATATAATCTAATACATTGCACTATGGTTTTTCTAATCTTCAGACTATATCTTTCGATTCCAGAAACATTCAACATACCTTTTGATCGCACTGGTTTCTTTTATAACCGTTTTCTTTAGGAGAATACAGAATTAATTAAGGGGCATAAAAGGGCCTCTGTCTGAATGCTTGAGCATAGTTTTTTAGTAACGAAGTCATGTGACTGAATCAAATTTTACCTAATCATTGGAGTCGATTGTTTCAATCCAAAACATTTTAAATTAGGAAATTAGTTTTCTTTAATCACCGGGAAAAAACGACGAGAAATAAAATAGGAATATTATTACAAAGTTAATTTATTAAAATAATAAATATAAATAAGTAGGTAATTCCAATCGTATGTCTATATAAACCCTTCACATTTTGTAAATTTACTTAAATGTCGTCACCAAGATCAGGAATTCCTTTGAGGCCTCTGCAACGAAATATTTTGTTTTAGAGAAATTGATTTTCTTTCTTATTGTGTATGCGAAAGTCTAACATAGGTGGTTTAAGGTAGCATCTCCAATAGGTCAACTGAATCATTATCCAAGCAACTTTGAGATTTTGATAACATTTTATGGGGCTAACAAAAACAAATCCTTATTTATTTGTCAGATTAATCAGATGCTATTGTCAGCAAAACTGGCGTACTTAGTGCATTCCTCGGGTAGGACGCACTTGTGTGTCCTGTCGTCTCGCACATACGGATGCACGCAGATGCAACCCGGCTCGCAGAACGGGTAGCAGGGGCGCAATCGATCCCGTGGGTTGTCACACGTCACTGACGCACAAACCGCGAAGCACGCCTCATATCTGCACAAAAAACACACATATACTAATTCACAGTAAATTAGGTTAAAAGCTAATAGCATATAACGCAATACAATAAGGGGCGTCGCGCACTACGTGACCACGACCACGGCCAGATTAAACTATAGAAATCCAATACGCATCACGCACTTGGCCGCAACGACCAACGGTTGCGGCCAAACTTTGTTTATGAACATCCACATCTTAGTCAGAGATGTTGCGGCCAATATTACGGCCACGACCACTTGTCGTAACCATGGCCGCGCAGTAAACGAGGTCCCCATCGGATGTTGTGAAAATTTTCAGGTACCTTTCATGTGGTCTTTCGCAGTTCATCGACATGGGTGATTTTTTCTCTCTCTCTGGTTCTTTTTCACTGCAAATAAACGTAAGCAGTTTGAAATGTCACTAAATACAATAAGCACGAATCTGGATCTTTTAGAACTCACATGTATGACGCAGCGTGGGCCACTTCTGCACTTTTCAATGATTGTTGTAAATTCATTTTATCGTCTTCGTAATGTCTTGGCGGTAGTCTGTACGGTGATGCACCATCCATATTATTATCTCTTTGTCTGTCTATCCCACCGAAAATCTTCGTTTCGGTTTCATCCATATATCTCGGCTCTCTGTTATCATAATCGTTTCTCCTTCTATCCCAGTCCCTGTGTTCCTCTATGGGGTTCAGTAATGCTTTCTTCCTCCACTTTCTTCTGTCGTCTATAAGGGAGTGTCTTTTGCTTCCATCTATGTCATCATAATCGTAACTGTTCACTCTCGCTGCCATTGCAATGATGTTATCTGTAAAATAAAATTGTCCATTGGCAATAAGTACTGTTTTTTTTTTAATTAATGCACATTTTACTCGAATCAAAATCGAAACACTTACATAACAACAATGCAAGTAAAAGTAATTTACGCATATTGTTAAACTTTTTGTGAACAAGCAGATATTAGTTCATGGTTTAGTTTTCAAAATGGCTGCAAAGCATCGCTCCGTTTCACTTTACGTCGAATTCGTAACTAATCGACGAAATTAAGCTGGGCCTCACAAAAAGAAATAAAAACAAACGGATGTGATTGCTTTCATGCGTTTTTGCGTTTCTGGAGAGCAAATAAGTAAAAACAAAAACTCTTCTTTTATGTCGTTTTTTAAAATTGTTAACTGGCTTAATTACCTACATCAGTGGCTTTGTATGAAACGTCTCGCAGTTTTCGTATGATTTAGTACTTAGAAGCAAAAGAACTGTTTTGGTTTTTCAGGTCGACATAAAAATATAGCAGTTTATTGCTTGTGATCCAAATTTCTTATCCTCATTTGATTGAGTCTAGGTAAAATTTCTATGTATATGAAATAGCTGTCAGGATTCTATGTAAACAGAAACGAATCTATAAAAAAATTTAAAATCTTTATTTCAGGCAAGACAGACATTATATAGTAGTATATTCATATAATTTAGTTCATTCGTTTGGCGGCATTTCTGTAGTTTTCGCTTTGTAGTAGTTTCCTAGGTTGCAATGCTTTAATGGGTGGTGGAGCGATGACGATGTTGAAGTAGTTGCCCATACGGGAGACCTCGCTGCCGCGTTGCTTGAAGTCTTCCTTAGGGCCGACGTTGTTGATAGGAATGTTATTGCCGAGGGCATTCGGCACATCGTTGTCGACGAAGTCATCTGCTTCTGCGCGCTTCACGTAGCCGCGAGGCATACTTCGGTATTTCGGTGCCGGCTTGTCCTGTGCTCTTTTTGTTGGTACTGGTATCCCCATTTGCGTTCTGTAATGTTAAATGAAAAATTAAAATGATGTTTGCCACTGTCTTTAGCAAACTTTACATATGATTTACGTAAGAAGTTTTGGGAATGGGCTTGGTAGAATAGGACAGGTAATGCAAAAAAAAATTGGTGTGAGGTTATGTTGTGTTAAAAAAAAAATAAGTTGAAATACGCAATTAATTATTTATAGACTCGCCTCCAATTACATGGGACTTAATCAAAATTGGTGAAAGGAGGGTGTTCTATACACTTCTACCAATTCGGGAGACACGGGCTTGATGTTTTTTTTTTATGATTGATACCCACGGTGAACAATCCTGAGGTAGCACGCACTGGTGGGTGCGATCGTCTCGCACGTAGGGCTCCTCGCAGATGCAGCCCGGCTCACAGTACGGGTAGCAGGGACGCAGGTGGTTGCGTGGGTTGTCGCACGACACCTCTGCGCATCCGCCGAAGCACGGTTCATACGCCTCGTTCGGCCAATAGCAAGCTGGGAACAGGCGAAACATTTAAATTCATTTAGGTTATACGAGAAAAGAAAATTGTGCCATCGTGATTTTTGCAAGGCAGGTGATGGGTAAGGCAGGCGGAGGTGACAGTTAATAGTGGAAGCGCACCTGGTACGACATCCCATGAGACTTCACTTTTTGTCTAATATTGACCTGCTATATGTATAAGAATGTATGGTACCTTACCGATTATCAAAAGTCATAAAGAACAATTCTTATTTAAAACATTTTCAGAGAACAATTTATCAACCAATAAAGATTGTTTTAACGCTTTTAAGAGACCCCCAAGTAACAACTGCGGTCTCTTAGGAATTTCAAAATACATTTTCCTTTTAAATAGTGCGCAATTTCTCACATCGGCACATTATTGGGTATCTAAGGGCACTAAATCTAGTTGCGGACTAGACTTTTCCTTTTGCAGTCGTTTCTACAGGTCCATTACTGCTCCCGGGGGCGCTACTTGATATCCTTCGACTTACACTAGTAGTTCTAAACTTGGACAGTGTACTTACAGGAGATAAAAAGCAAGTAAGGAGACTTGTGTGTTTTATAAAACGTGTAACGGAATGGCTCTACAAGTATACTGTGCTAACATATCAAGTGCACGGGCTCTTTAGATGATCACAAACTATAGCTTCGTAGCTTTTTGAGTAACACAGGATAAAACATTACCTTTCATAATTTTATCTTCATCTCTGCATTTTCCGCATTGAAGCCAGATTGCAAAAATCACGAAACAAACCAATTTGTGCATATTGTAGTTGAAAACTCTGTCGACACAACTGCCCATTGTGATTAGCGCTTATGACTGTCGGCACTTGTTTTGAAATGCTTTTTTTCTGTTTTGGATGGAGATTGCTTTTACTCATATTAATATATCGGAGGGACACCTAGGCTGTGGGATAAGGTCGTCATGTAACATGCTAAGGGTAGGTGGTGTGTTTGGTAAACACGGAGAGAGGCCGGTTAAGCCGCGTCTGATTGAATTATTGCTTGCGTTGTAATTTCTATTATAGGCCCGTCCGGTTCCGTACTGTCGATACTATGAATATTATAGGCCCATCCGGTCACATGCTGTCGATACTATGAATATATTATAGGCCCGTCCGGTCACGTGCTGCCGATACTATGGATATTATGTTATTTTTGTTGTAAAATGTGTTTCATATTTTTGAAGTGAAAACTTCTTTAGGCGCGTTTAGCGCTTTTTGGTAGGGAAAAATCTTACAGGTTCGCGACATGCGACATGTTCACGTCACAACTCTAATGTGACGTGTTGCGCTAGACTGGCGACGCGCAGCTGCCTGTGTACATGTTAATGTTTTGAGTTTTCACTTCTGCCGGCAGTCCTTACGACTGCCAATTTTTATATACTCGTATCATTATATCTAGGGAAAAGGCTAGGCAGATGATGATGATTCAAGAGTAGATGCGTATAATTCTGTGGCATATTTAATATCCTACATCATTCAAGAGTACGTGCGTATAATTCTGTGGCATATTTAATATCCTACATCATTCAAGAGTACGTGCGTATAATTCTGTGGCATATTTAATATCCTACATCATTCAAGAGTACGTGCGTATAATTCTGTGGCATATTTAATATCCTACATCATTCAAGAGTACGTGCGTATAATTCTGTGGCATATTTAATATCCTACATCATTCAAGAGTAGGTGCGTATAGTTCTGTGGCATATTTAATCAAGTTACAAACACATTTGGCCCTATACATATATCCGCAGCCGCCACCTTAATAATATTCATTTATACCGAAATGAACGGAAAATCACGTGTAATTGCTTATAGATTTCTGTTCAAAACGACATTTGATTGATACGAACGTTTCTACCCGAATCTAGCTATTTCTATAGGTAGAAAGTCCGTATTTGAGTACATTTGTTTAGTCCATGTAGCAAGTGTGTCGTATCGTCAATAAATTTGTCACCCAAAGTGCTGAAGGGTCAAGCGGAAAAATAAAGGTGTTGTTTTACTGGTTTTATCGTAACTTACGATCGATTCAGGGGACTTTTTCCAAACATTATTATTTACTACCTTGCAAGGAAAATATGTGATAATAGTGATAGATGGCTTTCGCCGAATATCTAACAAAAGAGACAAAGCTACGGCCAGCAGGACAATAAATAGTACCGTCGGATCAGACAATACATTGAGATTCCAATCTTTTCGGCTCTTCGGGCCTATCTATAACTAGCTAGATATCTAAATCTAGCTATCCAAATACTATTTTACTTCATGCTTTTAAGTCAGTTTTCAGGATATATGAGATACCTAAAATATGTTGAGTTGTGTCCTAACATTTTCTTCATTTTGTGCTTTTAGTATGCATATCTAGTCGTCGCCTATCCTAAACTAATTATAACGAAGAATAGAGTATGCGCTAATTAGTTTCATGAGCCTAGTTATGATGAGACAAGGACTGAATTCTGATATTCTTTATGGTACCAGATTTTAACTAAATTTATGATTTTTATGGAATTTACAAAAGTACGATTGGCTTCCCATAGTTATTTTGGTTAAAAGTATTTTGTTCATTTCGATAGGATTATTTTACTACACTTGAATTACACAATGTGCCTGGCAGGGAGGAGCGCTGAGCCTGAGATACAGGACACGTCTTAGTTTGGGTGTCAGGAGTTTCACAAAATCGAGCATGTACTTAGTCTAATTACTATAAGGATCTAATTTACAGAAGTAATGCATTGTTAACCCATTTTCTCTCCCTATGTATTAGGCTTATGAAAATAAATTATATTATATAACATATTTTACTACATGTGATATACCTACTGCGTATAGCAATAAGTGCAGTTTATGGTAACGCACTGCCGCACTTGTTGTCTCCATCGTGCGATGCCATCAGTCTTTCAGCCTGGCTCAGCTAACCAGCCTTTATCAATATGTTACAATGAAAACTATATAAACAGAAGCCCATTAATTAATCTTCTTTTTTCGGGTAGGTCGTCATGTAGTCTGTCAATTTTGGTATATTTATTGAAGACCCACAGTTGGATAGGTGTTTTAATTTTCACTCGGCCATTTTATATTTGGGTTCACGGTTCGTCTGCTATGAATAAAAACAATGAATGAGAGCTTTTTTGTTCCGAGTCGTTTGCGTTTTTATAAGCGAATTAGGTTCGTATAAAAATAGGGAATTTATTTTTATAACCGTCGTTTTAAGCTCGTGTTTGTTTTAAATTTGATTTTGAAATACCATTAATACTTACTTATCTGGAATGTGCACTGTAGGCTGGTGCTAATTGCATATCAAGCGTCGATGAAGTAGCATATATTACTTCCTAAAGGACTGCACGATTTATTTAAACATGAATAATGAACAAAGTGATCTGTCACTCTCCATAAAAGTATAAGGGTAGTTTTTCTGTATGAAAATATAGTGGTGACATCAAACTTCATCTGTTGTGTTCCAAATACATACTAAGACAAGTGACACGGAACACCCAAGAGAAGAGTTTTAGTTGTCCTCTGACGACCGAACCCCATAACCAGTCAATTATATCATGTATACTGTCTACCATCAATAGCGATCTGTCTTTTACTGAAAATAGTATAGAGGGATGAGGAACAGGGTGTAAAGTTCACTCATCCTCCATAGAAAAGGGAGGATCCTCCGACCAGACGGGTGTTGTGTCTGGTGGGCTACTGCCTGACAGTTGATGTCGGGATGTTGTATATATGCTAGTCGCGCGGTAAACTCTGATTGCGCGATGCAGGATTTTGCGTGACGTCAGTGTGACGCGTTCCACTGTGGCGATGCCGCCACAAGAGGTTATTGAGTTCGGCCGTTAAAGTAGCTTTCAGGATACGGTAAGGTTGCTATGTACTTACCTACGGTAGGTCTCGGAAAGTCTCGTTTTTTTACAGCAATCCAAAATCGGCATTATATTGTAGTCACAATGAATACCTACTCATTAAATTGTCACAAAGTACCTAACTAGAATTGTCGAGCCTTTTCAGGAAAAACATCGTAAGCGCCAAAAATCACAAAACTATTTTTTCTTCGTAACCTCTTATTTGGACAGTTTTACATTTTATTTTAAATTTACGCGAATTTATTGTTGTAAGAAACTATCATCGTAAATGAAAACATCGTTAATTAGGAAAGAAAAAACCTGTAAAAAGTGCAAATTGTCGCTTACTATGTTCTTCCTGAAAAGGGTCGGTATGCTGCAAGTTTGTCCAGGCTGAAGCATGTAGGTACGTCTAAGTAGGTACGTATAATAATAATAATAAAATGAGGAGCCAAACCAAGAGAGATACAGAAACCCGCAGGGCAGCATGTGGCGAGCTGTTGGCCAGTAGCGACCCCACGGACCCTATCCCCCGAGAGAAGTCTTGTTCCTCATCTCTGGCTTGCCTTTATTGACCGGCCAGAGTGAACACTGACGAGGAACAGACCTCCCACCTCATTCTTGCCTTTATTGGCCGGCTTGAGTGGAGATTCGCAAGAGCAAACGTGCTCGGAAGAAGGAAGTATTCCAGTATGATGCTGGTAGGGATCTTGACCGTAGTTCTGGGATTGTCCTGATCGCCGTGGAATACCTCTCCACTCCTCTGAAGCACGTCAGGAAATGTTGCTCCCTTGTTGCTAGCGACCGTTTCCGGGGGCCCATTATTGAGTGTGCAAGTCACCCCCTGCCATTTTATCCGTGTATTGTATGTATAACACATTGGTCAGGCAGGGGCCATAGTCCTTCCATAGTTTTAGGTAACCAGTCCAGTTTAGCCACCCTAATCTATAGTCCAATATCTTTGTTTCCATATCCTGCAATAGTCCTACACCAACCGCGGGTAGTTCTTGGGTGCAATTGCATAGTGCGTGCAGGGGTAATCGTCGCGCCGATTACCCCTGTACGTCGGTTGGTGCCTCATTTTCATTGAAAGCGTCTAACGGGCCTCTGTGCGTTGGCTTCGGTCCCTCGTACGCCTTCCAAATGGCCGGGATCCCAGGGTCCTGAGATATGTCAAAGACACAAATATAATAAAATATTTTGACTTAGCACACGAGGTTGTTGACATGTGGAATGTGAGCTCGGCTGTCGTTGTGCCGATTGTCGTAACGGCCAATGGTCTGATGGCCGAAAGCCTCGATCAACATCTCTCGAGGCTCTCGTTAGGCGGTTGGATCAAGGGCTTGATTCAGAAGGCAGTACTCCTCGATACGGATCGCATTGTGAGGAAGTTCCTGTCTCTGCAGCCCTGCTCCCGACACCAGCAGACATCTATTTTTTATATTTTTAAATGTTTTTTTCATATACATATTTTTATTTTAAGAAATATTTTAAAATGTTATTAGATAAGAAAGAAAATTAATAAACGACGTATAATAACCCCCCCACCGTATCTCTATGTTGACGTCTTGGTGGGGCTTGCGCGCTCCGAACTCAAGGTCTGAGCCGGTAGAGTTTACTTTGCCGGATCAGGTCTAGGATGAGGAGCCAGACCAAGAGAGATACAGAAACCTGCAGGGCAGCATGTGGCGAGCTGTTGGCCAGTAGCGACCCCACGGACCCTATCTCCCGGGAGAAGTCTTTTTCCTCATCTCTGGCTTTTCTTTATTGACCGTCTGAAGTGAACCCTAACGAGCTACCAAGCTCTGATCCTCGTCAGAGTTTACTCCAGCCGGCCAATAAAAGCAAGAATCAGATGGGCCTGATTCTTGCTTTTATTGGAAGTAGGAAGTATTCCAGTAAGTGCTGGAATAATCGCATGACCACCATCCGGTCTCTGCGATAGTCTTGATAGCTGTCGAATATCTCGTCATTCCTCAAGCACCTCAGAATTTATGTTGCCCCCTTGTCGCTACGTCACTAAGTGCTAGCGACAGTTTCCTGGGGCCCATTATTGAGAGTGCATGTCACCCCCTGCCATTTATTCCGTGTATAATAAAACATTGATCAGGCTACAGTCCTTTCATAGTTCTAGGTAACCAGTCCACTTTAGCCATCCAAACAAATATTCCAATATAAAGATATTTTTCATTTCCTGCAATAGTCCTACACCAACCGGGGGACAACCCCCGGTTGGTGCTTCATTTCATTAAAAACCGTCTGACGGGCCTCTGCGAGTTGGCTTCGGCCCCTCGTACGCATTCCAAAGGTCCGGGACCCCAAAGTCCCGAAAAATGTCAAGAGACGTAAAACTATAATATAAATATTCATTTAATTTAGATAAGTATCCATAGAGTTAAGAGTTACATACGTTTAGAGTAGGATATTAGTTTACAACTAGTCTAATTATTACGCTACCAGCGGTCAGCCGTCAGTGTTACAAAGTTGTTCTGTGTAGGTGAAGAGGAATTGAGGCGTTTCACATAAACGGGGGTCGAAGATATATCCCCCTGCGAAAAATAGCATCCGATAAAATATGATTGCGTGCGATCATTTTTATTGCTCGAGTTTCTCACCTACGGCCTACGGGCTACAAGGTTGGCCGTGTTTGTAAATAAACAGACGCAAGGTTTGTAGCATTGTGTGGCCGACTGAGTTTTGATGATTCTTTTAGTTTTTTTTCACTACCAACCAAAAAACTTAACAGGTTATCACCACTGGAAACGACCACATTTCAATGCACTCTCGACATTGTAGGTAATTAGCCACTTTCATCACTTTTTTCATTCCTCCGATTATAACAAAGTAGGTACTTAGTGGAATTATTAATGCACTTGTACTTTTTGTCTGCGAATATCTACGTAAGATATCCATGAGTTCCCGTTGCAACTGAGTAGAACAACATCTAATAGGTAGGGGAAAAAGTTTCTTCGCATTTTTTAAGAAAATTCAAAACATTTTTTAATATAGTTTATTCACATTTAACTAAAATATGTAGGTACCATTTTGTTCGATAACTTTTCGCCATCTTATAGGTAGGGACATGATCCCATTGCTATAGAAATTTTGGGACTTCTGATCAAAATACCGCGACAAGTGGTTTTGGCAGTCCTCTCGTGATGTTAACCTGACACTGCCTAAAGAATTCTGAAGAGACCGAAACAGGTGGAAATCTGAAGGTGCATGGTCAGGACTATACGGCGGATGCATTAACACCTCCCAGCCAAATTCTCTTAATTTTTGCTGAGTGGCTAAAGATGTGTGAGGTCTAGCGTTATCATGATGAAAAACCACACCCCTTCGTTTGATTAATTCCGGCCGCTTTCTCTCAACTTCTTGCTTCAATCTCATCAGTTGTTCGCAGTAGAGTTCAGAATCGATGGTCCTGCCTGGTGGTAACAGCTCATAATGAATAATGCCCTTCCAATCCCACCACACACACAGCATCACCTCGTTGCGAGTTAACCCGGGTTTCGCCACAGTCTGTGAAGCCTGACCGGCCTTTGACCACGACCTTTTTCGCACGTTGTTGTCATACGTGATCCACTTTTCATCACCAGTTATCAGCTTCTTTAAAAATGGTTCGGTTTCATTACGTCGTAATAAAGAATCACAAATGAGTACACGGTTCATTAGGTTTCTTTCAGTGAGCTCGTGAGGTACCCAAATATCGAGCTTTTTTGTGTACCCAGTTTTTTTCAAATGCGCCAAAACTGTTTTGTGGTCAATTCCCAGTTCTTCAGCTACGTCGTAACTACTGATATGCCGATCTTGCTCCACTTTTTCAAAAATGGCATCCATTTTATCCGTAATAGGGCGACCAGAGCGACGTGCATCTTTGACATCAAAATTTCCGGATTAAAAACGCTTAAACCAAATTTGTGCTACTCTCATAGACACTGCATCAGGTCCATAAACATCGCAAATTTTTTTCGCGGTTTGCGTTGCATTTTTACCTTTTTTGTAGTAAAATTTTAAAATGTATCGAATTTCTTCATTAGATTCACTCATCTTGACAGTACGAAAAACAAATGAAAATCACACATTTTCCTAATTTGAATTTGGAATTATGTTCTTTAAAATTTAAACTTTCAATGATACCAAAACCAGCCAGATACAAATAGTATAGCCAAAGAGATTTTATTACAAGTTCATACGTACTTAATGCGAAAAGACTTTTTCCGCAACCTAATATAAAAAATAACAACAATCCTGAAAATCCTGAAGTTCAGTCTCAGTCAAGTTGTTACACACCGTTGTTTTTATCTTTCGTTAGGAAGCGTGTTTAGAAATATTCAAACAAACTGAACGATATTCTACTAGGGAAATAGGTTCTTCGTTCTAATTAAAGTTAATTAGATCGAAGAAGCTATTTCCCTATGCATACAAATGCATAACATTTTCTAATTCAAGTTAATTAGAACGAAGAACCTATTTCCCTATGCATACATATGCATAACATTTTCTAATTCAAGTTAATTAGAACGAAGAACCTATTTCCCTATGCATACATATGCATAACATTTTCTAATTCAAGTTAATTAGAACGAAGAACCTATTTCCGTATGCATACATATTGTAGCGAAAAAAAAAATAAAAAGACGGAAGATTCACTTTTCTTTTCTGCTACGTTACGTTTAATTTAGTTTTTAAAATAAAAATAAAAAATAACATTAAAAGGTAAAAAAATGAATATTATTGTATAAAAAAGTTGCAGGTTGTCTTGTGTGAAGGGAAGGAAATAGAGAACTTTGGTCCGATAGGTACGCGAATAACGAACGAGAGAATAAACGTACTACCTAGTCGATTGCAATCTCTAGTAAGTAACGCTACCAAAACATATCGTTATAAAAAATTGAGAACCAAAGTATCTCACATTTTACAAATAAAATTAAATAGTTAATGAATAAAAAAAATCTCGTACTATCTACACTATTAAATTTGTACGTAAAATTATCATAAAAAAAACCGTGGCATAAGTAATTGCGTCCGGCGAGGTGACGTAGACTGTAGATTGTCGCAGGTTCAGGAACTGGCGTTGTTTTGTGAAACCTTCGGTGGTCTAAATGCGACCCAACTCTTGACGTTGGCCAAGGACGTCCAGCGTAATTTTAGGCCAAAACCTGGAGGCCGAAAGGCGGCCTGTTCAAAGCTGTTCAATCCTAAGACAAAATGAATTAGGGTTAGACCAGCGTGATCAGACTGAACTTCCGATTGAGGGAAACTGTTAAAAGATACGTACCAGAAAAAATAAAGATGAATTCTTAGAATAATACTTAATACACCATTCTCAATATAATTTTGCCATAAGGTATTAAATAGGACGGCACAGATAGACTGGTTCACTTGAAAAAAACTCGATAATTTTCCACAAACTGGGTCCGTATCAATAGATTCAACTTTTGCAACTAAGAAAAAAATGGGGACCCATCTGTCAGAAGAAAAATAATTCGAATCACGAAATAAAAAGATAAAAATCGACCAGGCTCAAATACAAACGGAAAAAAGGTTGATTATAAAGAACCAAAAAGTTTTGACATGCAGAGTTATGCTGCATTACCCCCTTTCCAACAAAAAAAAGAAAAAAATACATACAACAGAAATGTGGCAACCCTAAAACAAAGTGACAACCCTATAAAATAAACGATTGAACGAGAAAATTAATTAACCTACCTATTGCAATCTAGAACCTAGAAGATACTTAAAATACATATAATAGACGACATCGAAGTGCAGCAGATACAGAATAAAATCGAAAAGCGCCCTCCAACTTAGACGTTATCAGCGCGATCTCCAGATGCGTCCACTAAATCTGAGTAACCTAGAGACTTAAAAGCAAAAGATTAAAAACTAACAATCCTAAGGACAACGACTAAAAACCTTATAGAGACTAATTACAACTATATGTACCTAACTAACCTAAATATGAAATGAACCCTGAAAAAAATTAAAAACATGAAACAACCTTGGCGAAAGATAATAGCCTCAGTCAAAGACGATACAACATCAGCCAAAGATGATGTGACATCAGTCAAAAAAAGACAAAAGTGACATCAGTCAACAATAGTGACATCAGGTCAACAAAAGTGACATCAAGTCAAAAAAGTGACATCTGTCAACAAAAGTGACATCAGTCAACAAGAGTGACATCTGTCAACAAGAGTGACATCAGTCAACAAAAGTGACATCAGTCAAAAAAAGGTGACATCAGTCAAAAAAAGCGACATCAGTCAAAAAAGCGACATCAGTCAAAAAAGGCGACATCAGTCAAAAAAGGCGACATCAGTCAAAAAAGGCGACATCAGTCAAAAAAGGCGACATCAGTCAAAAAAGGCGACATCAGTCAAAAAAAGGGCGACATCAGTCAACACAAACTTCTGTCGAAAGAGACTTCAGTCGAAACAAGTCGACAGAAGTCGAAGAAAGTCCATAGGACTAAGTGGTCCTAGTGATATTACTAGTAACACAGCCAAAAAATTAAGCAAGCTCATACGCTCGGGTAAATAAGGGGGGTAAAGCAATAGAGGGATTAATAGCGATGTTAACACAAAAACTCAGCAATGAATGAAAGGTAAGACGCGAGTTGAGTCCGACTTTCAGCTAAATTAACGCTTTGAGTCTGACAATCCCGCCTTAACCTCAGCAAAGGAAGAAAGATTCGATGCCTGTCGAGCCCGACTTTCAGCTAAATGGATGCTTCGAGTCTGACCATAAGCACAGGTTGAATCTATAAGGACTTCCCTGCTAAATCATTGGAGTTACCAACTGCATTAATCAAATAGAAACGATATTATGATTAATTGCTCCATTGAAAAACCAGGATGATCGAGACTGTTAGACCACTTGGTTTTTATCGAAAAAAATTATCGACAATGGTACATCACTACACACAAGAGGTAAGCTGTAAATAAGACGTAATCAAAAGGTTCCACTTGTGACAACTAGATGTCGCTGTGGATGGTTTTAGAAATGGTAGTTTGTCGAAATATTTACGAAATTTAAAAATGAGTTTTTTTGTTTACGTAAATATTTTGTAATTCTTGGTTACAAAGGAAAGAAATTTATGTAAAACTAATATTCCAATTGAATTCGTGTAAATCGGACAACGCGTTTTGAAGTTGTGAGAAATTATTTAAGGATATCTTTTATATGATATGTTCCGGAATGGACAGAATCATAATCTTGAAGGACATAGGTGGTTCTAGAAATAACTCTAGTCACACGACACTTAATGAAGCGAGGAGCAAGCTTTCCCGAAAAATAATCTGCTCCAGAGGATCTAGCAAAGTTACGTCTCCATACCGTGTCACCAACGTTAAGAGTAACAGCCGTGCGGTTCGTATTATAAGCCCGAGAATTACGGAGGAAAGCCATAGAAAGATTATCAGCTACTTTCTCATAAACCTCAACAAGAGAGGAAAGATTCGACGCGTGCTGAGCCCGACTTTCGGCTAAATTCGTGCTTCGAGTCTGACTATTCGCACGAGAAGAATTCATAAAGACCTCTCTGCCGAACATGAGAAAATTTGGAGTAAAACCTGAATCGATGTGAAAAGAACTAAGGAAGTTTAAAAATATATTACTACGAAAAACAGTAGCATTGTCACAGAGAATAGCACGTGGTACACCAAAATTGAAAAATAATTCAGATTCCAGAGCTCTAATAACAGAACCAGCGTCAACCTTCTTAAGGGGAAATAACCAGACATATTTCGAGAAAACGTCTACCATGGACAGAATATACTTAAAACCATAGTAAGCAACAGGCAAAGGTCCAATGACATCGATAGAAATTACCTGTAGGGGCAATGAAACATCTTTCGGACAAACCATTTGGCCTCGTGGTTGAGTGTTTGCAATTTTATGAGCCTTACAAACCTCACATTGCCTCAAAGTTGCAGAAACATCACGAAACATGTTTGGCCAATAAAAAATCTCCTTGATCTTAAGGTAGGATTTGTGACACCAGGATGTATAGAAGGAAAGTTGTTGTTTGTATATAGGACAAATAGTTTAATATGAAAACGGGATAGTTTAATCAAAATTGTAGGGATATAAGAATAAACATCTATGAAAAATAAAAGCTCAAAAAGGGAATTAGTGAAATAATAATGTTCAGAGCTACATTTTTTGAGTTAATGTTTAACAAAACAAAATGTATGAAAATATGTCAAATATTATTGTTTAATAAGATAAAGGGATAATTTAATACTAATAGGAGGGAAACCAGATGAAAATAGATGCGAAAAAATGTTTTAGGCTGTATGATCATGTTGTCTGTGCTTTTGTTGAAAAAATGTTGTGCTTTTATGTCAAAGGCATAGAATTAGAAAGTATTACATAATAAAGTTCCTAGGACAAATTGGAAAAGAAGAATTCAACAAAATAAAATGCGGAGTAACCCTGAATGAAATAAGTAGAGGCCTGCAAATAAAAAGACTTCCACATCAGAGTGTCACACACATTGAATTCCTCCATCTGCTATATTAAATCATGAAAAAAACCAAAACAGAATAAAACAATCCACGAGCATGTTTACCAGTAGTTGGAAAAAGTTATTTAGTGAGTAATATGGCTGGTGGATGAATAGAAAGACACGCATTCGGCAAGCTAAACGGTCAGGCTAGGAGTCAAAGAAAGATAGGAACCTATTAGAAAAACAAAACGTGAAAGAGGACGCTTTGGGCTAATAGAATACCAAAAAAACGAAGCCAAGCACACAACCGCAAAAAAAGCTTACCTTTGAAACACGACGCCTATACATTCACACACCAAGCATTCTCTACAGGGAACTACAAATACAGGCATTAAAATAAAACTCGGGATTAAAATATATTTGTTGGGAAGAAATGAAAGAGTTATTAATTTAGTATTATTATGGAATTAAAGTACAATCACACACAACATCCAACATTAAAAGGTGATCATCAATGGTATCATTGTATTGTTATGCATATTCTGCTCCATCCATGACACTGGAAAAAGGACAAAAGGAAAAAAATATGGATTATATTTGCTCGAAGAGCATCACATTTTGTAGCGAAAAAAAAAATAAAAAGACGGAAGATTCACTTTTCTTTTCTGCTACGTTACGTTTAATTTAGTTTTTAAAATAAAAATAAAAAATAACATTAAAAGGTAAAAAAATGAATATTATTGTATAAAAAAGTTGCAGGTTGTCTTGTGTGAAGGGAAGGAAATAGAGAACTTTGGTCCGATAGGTACGCGAATAACGAACGAGAGAATAAACGTACTACCTAGTCGATTGCAATCTCTAGTAAGTAACGCTACCAAAACATATCGTTATAAAAAATTGAGAACCAAAGTATCTCACATTTTACAAATAAAATTAAATAGTTAATGAATAAAAAAAAATCTCGTACTATCTACACTATTAAATTTGTACGTAAAATTATCATAAAAAAAACCGTGGCATAAGTAATTGCGTCCCTGACGGACAGGGTCGTCATCTACCCCGGTCACCGGGGAGAGTGGAACCGGCGAGAGATGTCGTGCGGTGTCCCGCAGGGATCGGTTCTGGGACCGCATCTGTGGGACATCGGGTACGACTGGGTGCTGCGCGCCGACCTCCCTGGTGGCGTCAGCGTAGTTTGCTACGCTGACGACACGCTGGTCCTGGCGCAGGGGAGGTCGCACCAGGCGGCGGCCGAATTAGCGGCACGCGGGGTTGCGACAATCGTAGAGAGGATCCGGCAATTGGGACTCGAGGTGGCCTTGCACAAGTCCGAGGCCATGTGTTTTCATGGTCCTCGGAACGCACCACCATCGGGTTCCCAAATAACGGTAGGAGGGGTTCTCATCGGTGTCGAGTCGACGATGAAGTACCTGGGACTCGTCCTCGACAGCCGGTGGAATTTCGTGGAGCATTTCCGACGTTTGGCTCCCAGACTGGAGCGGGCCGGGGCTGCCTTGGGGCGGCTCCTGCCCAATCTGGGGGGTCCAAACGCCTCCTGCCGGAGGCTCTACGCGGGGGTCGTGCGGTCCATGGCCCTTTACGGAGCTCCGGTGTGGGCGCGTTCCGTGAGGCGGCGACCGGTCCGTCGGTTGAACGCGTCCCAGAGGGTCATGGCCATCCGGTTAGCCCGGGGATACCGCACGGTCTCCGGGGAGGCGGCGAACCTCCTTGCCGGATTACCGCCATGGGATCTGGAGGCAAAAGTCCTCGCGCACATCTGGGAGTGGCGCGAGGAGGCAGGACGCCGGGGCGTAACTCCGTTGCCGCGAGAAATCGCGGCACGGCGGACAGAGCTCCGGCAGGATCTCATGGCGGCATGGAGAGTGCGATTGTCGCAACCCAGCGCTGGGCACGCCACAATTGCGGCGATAAGTCCCCTCTTTGAGGAGTGGCTGGAGAGGCGCCACGGCGTCCTCACCTTCCGCCTGACGCAGGTCCTCACTGGACACGGGTGCTTCGGGAGGTACCTGTTCCGGATAAGGCGGGAGGAAACGCCCGGGTGTCACCACTGTGTGGATCGCCCGGAGGACACGGTGGAGCATACGGTGGAAGTCTGCCCGGCTTGGGCGGGGCACCGCCGTGTCCTCGCGGAAGCGATCGGCGGCGGCGATCTCTCGCGTCCGGCCCTGGTCCAGGCCATGGTACGGAGCGAGAGTGCATGGGAAGCCATTACCTCCTTCTGCGAAGCAGTAATGCTCGTGGGCGGGACGCGTGAGGGAGAGGCAAGCTTTGCACCCTCACGCCCCTAGTCGCCGCAGGAGACGCCCTGGGCGTCGGGAATCGGCAGCCGATTCCCGGCCACCGTAGGCGCGGGCTTGCGGACGGCGAGCAATGGGTAGCTCGCCGTCCGGTAAGGACCAGGCCCGAGTCGACGGCGCGTCGTGTTCCACGCGCGCCTCAAAGAGATGTCAGCACTATTGACGGGGTCCGCTAGGGCCGATGCCAGCTAGGGTTGCGGGATGTTCGAAAGAGTTACCGTGGCCCCGGCACAGGCAACAGAAGGAACACGGGTGGGTTTTAGTCAGTAAAAGTCTGACACGCCCTCCCGCTCCGCCCAGAGCGGGAGAAGTCATTTGATGATTTCCCATCCACAAAAAAAAAAAAAAAAAAAAAGTAATTGCGTCCGGCGAGGTGACGTAGACTGTAGATTGTCGCAGGTTCAGGAACTGGCGTTGTTTTGTGAAACCTTCGGTGGTCTAAATGCGACCCAACTCTTGACGTTGGCCAAGGACGTCCAGCGTAATTTTAGGCCAAAACCTGGAGGCCGAAAGGCGGCCTGTTCAAAGCTGTTCAATCCTAAGACAAAATGAATTAGGGTTAGACCAGCGTGATCAGACTGAACTTCCGATTGAGGAAAACTGTTAAAAGATACGTACCAGAAAAAATAAAGATGAATTCTTAGAATAATACTTAATACACCATTCTCAATATAATTTTGCCATAAGGTATTAAATAGGACGGCACAGATAGACTGGTTCACTTGAAAAAAACTCGATAATTTTCCACAAACTGGGTCCGTATCAATAGATTCAACTTTTGCAACTAAGAAAAAAATGGGGACCCATCTGTCAGAAGAAAAATAATTCGAATCACGAAATAAAAAGATAAAAATCGACCAGGCTCAAATACAAACGGAAAAAAGGTTGATTATAAAGAACCAAAAAGTTTTGACATGCAGAGTTATGCTGCAATATGCATAACATTTTCTAATTCAAGTTAATTAGAACGAAGAACCTATTTCCGTATGCATACATATGCATAACATTTTCTAATTCAAGTTAATTAGAACAAAGAACCTATTTCCGTATGCATACATATGCATAACATTTTCCCCGTGGAGATGCTGCAACTTCTACATTCTCAACACGCGCAATACAAATTACAAGTAAAACGATCAGCTGTCCCTTTAAATAGACGTCTCTCGATTGCACATCCCTTTCCTATCAAAACAAATATTAGCTTGTTACAATGGGAATTGCGACTCTAGGACCTAACAAATAAGATTTAAAATTGTTTGTTGTTTAAGTCAAAACAAGAAATGATCACCTAACCCGCACTGGCCGGTCTCTAGGGGTAAGAGTTCCAATATATTTGTGCGGGCTCGGGCTGGCAACTCTTCAAGATTACTGTCAGCAAATAGGACAGGCCGACGTGCCCTGAAAAGTAGATGTCCGATAATGCGACCTAGTGCAACTTCCGATCATTTGCTCGGCTCTTGGGATACACTGATACTTGGGTGGTGATTTCTTTTTGATATTGCATGGCTGCGGCTTGACTGTTTAGCGTGGATTCGTATACCTATTCTGTTAATTTGATGTTTCTTAAGACTTATGTTAGTGAAGTTTTGGGCTTGTGGGTTTATACAGGGTTATGCTAAACTCCGCAGACGCGATGGGTATCGATATCTCAACACGATAAAATAAAAAAAATAAAAAGATTTGATGTTTTTTTTGGGAGGTCAACGACCGCTGTTAGTGTTGTTACTTGAAGTATGAGTTGAAAAAAACTGTTTTCTTATGTTCTATTGTGTTTAGATGTCGACCATAACGTCTGTGAAGTTTATATATTTAAAAAAAAAAACAGATTTTTTAACTGATTATAGAAATCATTTATTTACTTATATTATGATTATTGACTTATAATAAGATGTAATTTTCATAAATAGTCCCGATACATTTTACCTTACGACATTCAAAATTTTCACACAGTAGAATTTCTCTAAATATAGAATTGAATTAATATTATTGTAACATTATTATAACCCTTTTCAAATTTGGTATTTAACAAAAACAGTAGGTAACATAACATCACGCCTTGTTTCCCCGAAGGGTTAGGCAGAGGTGTACCTATAGTACACCCACATTTCGCCAGTTACAGTAAGTAAATGAATCTAAAAATAATAAAATAAAAAATCTAACACATAACGCAATAATAGGTATAGCATAATCATGTTCCCAGTGTGACCTCGGTGAGATCACCGAGAGGAGGCCTGTGTCCCAGCAGCCCGCATTTAGGCCTGATGTGCTATCACAACAATGATATTCATTCACACGACTGACATTATATTCCCCACACTTTCATGCAGCTGACTATATATTTCGGGTCTTAGTTGATCCCAAAAACCACCCCATAAGGTTTTGGTACGGTATGAAATTACTTTTTAGGGTTCCGTAGTCAACAAGGAATCTTTATAGTTTCGCCATGTCCGTCTGTCTGTCTGTCGGTCCGAGGTTTAGCTCAGGGACTTTTAGTACTAGAAAGCTGTAATTTGGCACTTATTAATCACGTCGACAAAGTGGTAAAATAAAATCTTGAAAAGACTTTTCTTAGAGTGCCTCCCCTACACGTAAAGTGGGGATGCCTTTATTTTCTTGACTATCTCATGGTGTGGTGTGTCGTTGGATAGGCGGTTCAAAAATATTGCGGGTGTGTGAAAAACAGTTTTCGATTCAGGGAACCGTTTGCGAAATATAAAACGCAAATTTTTGTTAGTCTAGTGCCTCCCCGCCGGCTAAATGGCTGTTTTTGGATATTATTACGTGAAAAAATTCACGGAAGTAATATATACAACAAAGTTAAAAGGAAAACTATCACAGCAAAGTAGGCTTTACAAGTTTACGAGTAATAGTCGACCAACTTACATTTGCAGTTGGAATGTATAAGAGATCATGTTTTTCAACTATAATGTTAAGATTGTTCTTGGGATAAATTCATCCCAACTACGGAACCCTTCATTGTGCGTCGTCCGACACGCACTTGGCCGGTTTTATTTTATAAGGTTTTTTTTCAACTTTGTCATGCTCTAACTTTTGACTCTCCCAATACTCCAGCAGCTGACGCTCAGATATCTTATGCACTCAGGATAAACTATATTTTTGGTATGATTTTCAGCCGGTATAAAATTACTTTTTCAAATTAACGCCACCGCCCGTACTAATAGGTAAAGCATTGAATGTTATTATGCTATATACATAAATATATGATATAATATTAAACATAGAAAACCTTGTCTCTTTTACTAATGCCCGCGACAGTGGGGCAAACAACTTCTATCATAATAAATGCACTAAAGTTCCGTCAGCTAATAAATCAAATAAGTACCTACAACTCAGTCTCACGAAACAAAACATTACCAAAACGACACAATCTGCCGACGACCTACTTACTTACCACCACAGTTGACAAAGTTACCTGCAAACAAGATAAGTGCACTAATGCATCGAACTTCAACCACGGAGCAACCAGACCCGTAGTATATTATGTACCTCATAAAGGAATACAAACTGCTGAATGTACGGAGTACCTAATGCAATCGACGTGGGCTTGCTACGTCGCAGACTCGCAGTACATTTATGACTTATCCTATTCTAACTGCATCGCTCGTGTGTTTATTTGTCGTACGTGACACGTTCAAGCTCTTAAGTGCATTGTCTAAGCAAATTGCAGGTAGGTAGAGACTGTATATATAAGCAGGCACTAAACGTTGATGTTGGCCCGCACACATAGCCTGAACGTGGTGGTATGATTCATAGATAAATAGTTACAGGCAAAGATGAAATAACTAAGATGAAGAAACGGAAAAAAAACGGTAGAAAAACAAATACCCATACGTTTTTAAAGGTATACAGTTTACATATGAATGCTTGAATTCCAACCTTTAGGGCTGATTTTTTAATCGTCAGAGAACTTTTATCTGAAGAAAGAGAGTGGTTTGACATATTTTCTGTACCTACCTACAAAAATTGTCAAACGGCAATTTTTGTTCCTCAGATAAAAGCTATCTGAAGACTGAAAAATCGGAACGTAACATAGGTAAGTACTAAACTTTAAATCCAAATAATTATTACAAGCTGTACAAACATACCTACATGCGGACCATGTGTTTCGAACTTTAAAAACTTAATCACTCGAAAAAGAGCAACTTGTAGCAGAAATAACCGAGGTGCTTAATCCCCATTATACGTGAAAAGAAATCGATAAACACGCGGTAATCAACGCGGAAAGAACGACAATTACAACACTCATTGACAAAGTTAGGATCGTGAGGACGCGAGCAAAGTGATATCTGTGTGAGTGCGCCGCGTAATTGAAAGCCGCGGTTTGGCCCAATAACAATGGAACCCCGTACAGTAACGTTCGCCGCGTATAAATTAGGGAATTATATTAATCGCGTATAACGCGGCCCCGCTCCCGCCCCCGCTACCGCGCTCGCGCCCCCCGCGCCTAACGAGGTTACTCTTGTTGCGGATTACGTACTTACTTGTAGCTGGAAATTACACTTTATTACGGTTACAGTCTAGGAATCCGAGAACTTTAATTAGAAGATCCTCTATGTGGATATTAACGTTTAAATATTCCACTGCTAACATTTTTACTCTGTGTATAAAATTAAGCTACACTATCTTTTCAGCACTAAAGAAAATACCTGGCGCGATTTTCTTGCTTGTAGCAAGATTTTTGTGAGATTAATACCGAGATAAAGAAAAACAAGGTAAAGCATTAACGTTGCCGACGATATTATTTATAATTTAATTTTCAGTGGCGCTGCAAGGAGCACAATCAATTTGCGAGAAGATTATGCGCGGGAAATTAACGCAAGATAACGCGGTATTAGCGAGCCACCTGGGGAAGGATTACGTTTTCCAGATAAGTAAATGTATTGCCCTCCATTACCAAAAAGAACAGATATTTAAGGGAAAACACTGTAATGTAATTGTCGCTGCAATCTAAACGAGCCGCAATGAAACTCGAGGGAACATCTAACAAGGTTTATCAGTACTATGTCCCGTAGGCCTTTTGTTTATTATGAGGCTCGATATACCGCGTTACATATTTTAATATTCCTCCGCCTTTGTTCTGGAGAATATCATCGAGACATTTAAGTTTTCAACAAACTTATCACAGTTAAATAAATATGTTTGTAAGCACGGAAACTTTAGGCTTGTCTTGACAACGAAATATAATTTGAAACACAGTGAACATTAATGTTATGTTGTGTATATTAAGATGAAGTTATATATGCATTCATCAATCACAAATTACCAGCATCGCCCAGCATGAGTCCACAGTCGATGACGTAGCAACTTCCACTAATACAACTTGCTCTATCACTGGCTAGGAACATCACTAGTTCCGCCACATCTTCCCCTTTTGTTATTTTCCTCAAAGGGGTATTCATTTCTATGCCAACGAACATTCTATCGCTATCTGTATCGCTCATGCCGCTTCTTCTGAACAGTTCTGTCTTCACAGGTCCTGGATTGACAGCATTCACTCTTACTCCTTTTGGGCCCAATTGCAGAGCAGTACACTTCGTGAACATGTCTATGGCTGCTTTTGACATGCAGTATGGTATCATCATAGGCACTGGTTTGTTTGACAAGATACTTGATATATTTACGATATTCCCTTTTGTTTTTACCAAGTAAGGTATCACTTTAGCAGTGAGTAGATACATTCCGCGTAAATTGGTAGCCATAACTCGATCGTAAGCCTCTGCTGACGCGTGTGCTCCTGACACGGAGTTTATGCCGGCATTGTTGATCAGGATGTCTATTTTCCCATGTTTACTTACAGTTTCTTCGACGATTTTTTCTATATCACTATCCAATGTTATGTCAGCGATAATGAGAAGTGGTTTGAGATGGTTTAGTTTTTCGCACTGTTTGCTGATTTTGGTGAGATTGTCCAAGTTTCTGCCTACTAATGTTAGTGTGGCGGAGGATTTTGCGAATACTATTGCACAAGCGGCTCCTATCCCGGAGCTGGCGCCAGTAATCAGCACTACTTTGTCGGTGAACATGGTACGAGGTCTGGCCGGCTACTGAGTGGCGATATGGGCGAGCGTGCATTATACGCTCCAGCCGGCGGTGAAACACTTCCGCGTGTCGTTGTGACCTCAAAGTGAAACTGCAAGGATCTAATGTCAACTTTAACTTCCTGATGTATTTAATTTCGTCTAATTATGTAACACATAACACACACACTCAACACGAGAGCAGTGGTGGCTCAGTGGTACAGCCCCAACTTACGAGTACGAGTTGTAGGTCGTGGGTTCGAACCCAGACAGGCGCTTTACTTTGTGTAAATAATCTCATCACCACTGCTCTCAAAACGGTGAACGAAAACATCATGAGGAAACTGGCATGTCTTAAAACCAAAAATACGAAGACGTATGACATCTACCAACCCGCACTGGGCCCGCGTGGTGGATTACAGCCCACTCCCTCTCGATGATAGTAGGCATGTGTTCCAGCAGTGGGAACGTTATAGGCTGATTATGTACCAATGTAGCACATACATTATTACCTTGGGTTTTTGTTATGATGTTCTAATGAGAATTAAGAGACGAAACAATCAGTTTTTTTATCTTAAATAAAACAGTTTATTGTTAACTAATGCTTTTATACTTTTAACTGACTGCAAAACAATTAGAAGCTTCTCTACCTGCAGCTAGCCTGCAGTAGGTAGGTAGGTATTGTTGAAATTCGGTTTAAAGAAACTTTATTCCCAATAAATACATAAGTCACTTACTTGAGAACAATACTAAAAATATAGATTACAATAATGTTCGTCATCAGTATTACAATTTAATAGTTACCCATACAATGCATTCATTTGCTGAAATTTGCTGTATAATTGTTAATTGGCACCGCCTTTTTCGTACATCCAGCTTTTATTCGTTAATTTACAGATATTATCGCAGAAAGCTTCTGAAAATTGAAAGTAAGGGGAGAAAATGAAAAAAAAGTAGTTTGATTTTCCATACAATTTATTGGAGTCATCTCGATATACGAAAGACAACATTTAAAATTTGAAGCGAATTTTTATTTACATCATCACTTATAATAATCGAAACTTATCGTAAAAGCTCCCTAAATTGTCTTTGGCACTTGCTTTACACTAATACTTTAATACATTTAAATATAATTACGAATAGTTTAAGAGAAGTCATGTATGAGCAAGACAAAGCAGCTACATGTAACCTATCTTGGTTTCCGCATCGTGGAAACACGTACACAAATGATTCACAACCAAATTATACATTTCAAGCATTTGGATATTGAACAAATGTTTTCCAATACATAAAACACTAAACGTGAGATCTTATTCTTCGCGGCTATTTGTTAGAGCTGCGTGGACATTTGTCTAGATGTCCAAATGCTTTGAAAAGAGGAATTGGACGTTTCTAAGAGCTTCGTCATCTCCGCAGGTGGACACTCAGCCTTAGGGCGATATGGATCGTGAGGCCAATACTTGCGGAGGGAAACGGTTTATTCTCCCAAGAGGGATTTGGAGCGGGTGTATGATTTGCATATTTATGTAGAGCCAACAATATTAACATTGCAGATTAGTTTTCTATGTGGCAAATATTAATAAATAAATTGCTTCGCTCGAAGACTACTAAATCAACGAAAGGCGTATGAATTATGTTGCGGGCTTTATTTTGGATTAGCACGGTTACTTTCTCGCGTGATCTCAATATTTAGTATCTATACTCTGGGGATCACACTGAGACCTTAATGTATTCTGCGTGAGAATCTTATCGCCTGAATCTGTCAGCTGAAAATTCGGGTAGTCTATGTATATTGAAGGTAGTAGAACCACATCAATTGAGTCTTTAATAAGTTAGCGAATGAAACGAACTAAGTAGGTATTTTTATCTTTTCTAATGACAATAGAACTACTCGTTATTAAAATGGTTGATGAAAGCTGAATATTAGCAGACTTCACTCGCTATTAGGAACTTATATTATAAGGGGAAAGATTCAATTTAAGACGCAAACTGCCGAAGATGGATTTTTACTCCAGTGTAATATTTAATGGGGAAGGCAACTGTCAAAATGGCGCTCCCGTAGCTTGTTCCCAAAACGGGCTTGACGCGTGAGGTGGTTTTATAATTAAATATTAATTTAAAATATGGAAATCATCGAAAATAACGAAATAATGGAATAAAACCACTGAGGTTCAAAATAAAATCAAACTCATGATTGAACACGTAATGGAAATAATGAACGAAATGTCAAATTTACTGTCTGAAGTAGGGACCTAGCCATGGTCACGCCATCTACATACAATTAGCTTCGACCGACCTTCCCCATAGTTCGTGAAGATCGGTAAAATTGATCTAACAAAATTATGGGTTCGGCAAATGCATTTCCCAGTTAGGGTGTATAAAATTCATGATGATGACTGAGGCGAGTAAAATCTGTTAAATGCACTCTACCGTACACTAGTAAATATAGCCGAATAGTAGCCATAAAACACTCGTAACTTTGTACAAAAATGATGTGTGTAAACACTGGAGGGAGTGCGATACTGGACGTTTGTGTTATACCACCCTTTTACACTTAACACCTTATCATTAACACGTACTTATAGTTACAGTAATCTAATTAAAACTTAAGTAAGTACTAGTGAAGAGGAACTTAGCGGTAGGGTTGAGCGGTCCAAAGTTGATGACAGTTCTGAGCTGTCGATCATAATACGTAGGTTTGGAGGTGTGGGGCACATCGTAAACAAAATGTGTTCATATTTGCGGTATGTAGGGCAGGCTGGGCACTGGGCAGCGGGTAGCAGGCAGGGAGTCCGGCCCCGATCGATGTGCGACCGAACAATATATTATTATTTTGTTCGACGAACCGTGGAGGAGCAAACGAATTTCTAGCACACAGCCATTTTTAAATGAATTTCGTTTTACTTATGAAAAATATTTTCGATGAACTGGAAACTTTTACAAATAAATGTGTTAAGTACTAACCTTAATATTTTGCTTACTTTAAATTTTTTTAGTAGGTATCATGTTTTTAAGCAGGTACATGTGACTCCTGACTTACATTTTAAATACAATGGTATTTAAACAAAGAAGCTTACGATCAAAACACGAAGTTTACGCCCTACTTACTCTAAGTTACCCTTACAAACTTTGACATTGGAATCAACTACACAATAGAAAAACATACAATTAAGTTCTACGTAATGACTAGAATTTAAAGACTAGATTTTTATACAAAAATAATCAATGTTTCTACTATTATCACTAGAAGCGGCTGTACATGTTAAAAGTAAATTATTTACATCTACAACTGTACTCCATGCCTATAGCATTACACTAATTAGAAAAATCTAGACGAGTACTAAAATCTAAACACAGAATTTGAAAATGTCACTACTTATAATCGAACATCTAAAATTTGAGATCACAATATCGCTTGGCAATATAACCTTATAATAATGACTAGCAATCTATTTGAGATCAACGTCTTTATAGAATGACTTTTGATGTAAAATATGTATCGTTGATTAATTTTAATTATAAGCTCACCGGATTTGAAAAAGACAAGTTGCGCCGACCCCAAATTAATTGGGATTAGGGCAGGAGAATGATGATTTAATTGCATAGAATTACGCAAATAAATATCCAATTATAGTTTTTGGACCAACAGCCACTGATTATAATTAAAATTACAGTGTCTTGCGTTCACAAATGGACAACATAAAATCGGTAGACTTTTATGAAGTGAAGCAAAGCACACTACTATGCACTGATTTTGAAAAAAAAGCGTGTTCTCTAAATGCGACAATAAACTAGAAAGAGTGACTAGCAATTCCTTCAAGTTCTGAACAAATCGTTAAAAATATCAATGGCTGTTGGCGTTTGTATGGTTGAAGACCACACCTAGATAAAATCTAGCCACGTGGCGTGATCTAAGCGTTCTTGAGATGATGTGCATCATGATCACAGCGTCGCAACACTGCGAAGTGCGTCATCTGGAAGGTGTTTGAGGACCGGCAGCCTCGCTCCAGGGTGCCCGTCATCGTGTAACCCATGTTGAAGTCAGCCTGCGTTACGTTCGTCGTCAGATACAACTGTCAAAAGTGAAGAAACGATTAGAGATATGACAACATTCTTATGAATGGCTAGGTGATACGTTTGGGACTGTCTGCTTTCTCAGAGGCGAAGTGTGACGGTGTGTTGCAGAAGGCAATATGAAGTAGAAGGTTAATTGAAAAAGTTTGCTTTTATGTAGCTATATATACATATATATAGCTACTATGTATATTATGACTGGGTTTTTGTGTAGATATTCAGGTGTCAAGACAGGTCTCTGCGCAAAAGTATTAAGATACTCGTAGAGGTCACAGTCGCTTGAGCTTACTAAAACCCTTTCATTCTTAAAGCCGTCATGAATAAAACACAGACGGATTGCATTTGTCCTCCTACCTTGAAGTCGGCATCAGTCCCCATATGCTTGAAGGTGCCGACGATGTAGACTGCATTGGCGCCGCTGATAACCATACGAGCATGGGTGCTGTGCCTGCAACAAATACACAATTTAAGCTTATTTCCTGTGAGCCACACCCACACACAGTTAATTGCTGGACTAGATTATGAGGAGTTGATTTCTATGTGTGTCATTTACGTTCGTGCAAAAACAGGTGTTAAATATGCCTGATACTTGTAGTTTTGGGCAAATCAATTAATTGAATTGTTATAAACCCCCACCTAGATACCTCAAACCCTTACACTCCAAACTTTCAATAGAGATGTCGTAAAAACTAAATAAAAGTAAGGTAAGAAAGAGCTTTGTTTAGGTGTACGACAGATAATGTGTGACGCCAGACGCTTGTCACGCGGCGAGAATTAGTGCAGACGCTCACTTCGGCCCGAGCCCGGAGCCACCACCTTGCAATGCGCCGCAGACAAGCGGTGATTTATCTCCGCTCGACTGCCTCATAACTATTGCCCCTAGAAATTATTTGCTCTACAACATCGGACACGTTGTACCAAATGATAAATTGCTATCTACTTCTAAGATTTTCAGAATAATCAATGTTCTATGCCTATGAAAATGTATACTTAGGTTAGATTAGGGAAAAACAAATCAAATTATCTTGCGCACCCTCCGGCGACGGTGACGTATCATTGAAGTGTAAAAGAATAAACTGTCAAAGTCCCTTCGAGTTACGCAAACTAATTTGAAGAGAAAAAGTCACGTGTAAACTTGGAAACTTTAGCCTTCCTGATGCGTTCGGGAAGGCCGAGGAGCCCGTATGCCGGTCACGTATCCCAGTTAGTAGGGCGCGAATCCAACACGTACCTACTGAGGCTCTAACGGCCCTGTAATGGCCGCCGCCCTATAACAGCCCTGAACACTCGCCTCTGACTACCCACCAGCAAATTAAAATCCCTTTATGTGTGTTCCGACATTACTTTCTTCGAAGTAAACGAAATTAAATCGACGTTTCCGAAATTAGAGCCTACGGTAGCAGCACCTTTCAGAATACGTCGATGTGACTGTAATCGGAGCTCCCGAACACTACGGAAACAA
The DNA here is from genome assembly GCA_947568875.1 of Fissipunctia ypsillon. Classification (NCBI taxonomy): domain Eukaryota; kingdom Metazoa; phylum Arthropoda; class Insecta; order Lepidoptera; family Noctuidae; genus Fissipunctia; species Fissipunctia ypsillon. The sequence continues at coordinate 13,196,475 of OX387660.1, read as the reverse complement.
AACTGAAACTGCGATGCGTACGTAACGTTCCTGTCGGCAATTTGGACTTTATTAATCTAGTCGTTGTTTAGTTTTGAATGTAAAAGTAGATGAACTTAACAGAGAAAACTTTTTCTTTTTTGTAATTTAAAAATGATTAAATTTTTAGTATATTTATAATATTTAATAATTATTGTGTAGTATTTTATAAAAGCCTACTTACAGCCCTGCCTGAGCCACGTTACCTTGCGTAACGTTACTTTGAATTGTGAACTTTATCTACATTGAAAGCAGCTATCTGTGAGGAGTATCGTGAGATATAACTCATTTAGGTAAAATAGTGGGACGGCTGGCAATAATCGTTAACTCTAACTGCTCCCGTTTAACTATCGCGTCTTAGCCTCGACGTTTTTCTCTAAGCTTAAGTATTTGTTTTCCACAATTTCCCTGTTGTAGGACTTCGAGCAACTTACACGCTTTGCTAAAAGCCTGCACTTAGCGGAATGGCAACTGCTATAATGCGGTTAGAGAGCAATAAATTTAATCAAATTTATCAATAGTTCCGATACATACCGGGCTCACACACTGCTGAACTTTGAACCGGTAACATTGGTGGCTAAACCATCTAATTTACAAAATAAAGCTGTTCAACGGCCGTTAAATAAATACTTTATGTTGTGGCGGTGTGATAATAAATAGCACCTCATTCGCGCTAAGCCCTTTAGCATCCGCCATCTTTATTTACGGCACGTTCGCGCCACTTCTCAGCGGCGCATGGCGCGGCGATCGCGCGATAGTGGCGCCGACCACTTCCCGCCGTTTGTCAAACAACGGCTTAGCGCGCTCACCTGTACCACGCCGGTTAATTGCGAAAAGCACGTTAACGTGCTACAAACATGATATAATGTTTCCTCTCCGCGTTGCAAGCGTTAATTATATTTCTCACTTCAAATCCCCGTTTTGTTAAAAGTGTTTTGGGATTTTTGTAAACAAGGCTTGTAACGCTAATTATGTTGTCTTAATTTTCCTGGTTGGGGTTGCCCGCATTAGTAGGCTCTCTTAGCGGAAGCTATTGCGGGTGAAGCCCATACTGTACAGCTAATTTTGTTTTGGGAAGTAGACGAACAGATAGTGTAGCAAATATTCAACGTGTTTTTTTTATATGTCATAACTCTAGGGTTATATTCTATAAGTAAAAAATAATACAAAAAGTCCTAGAATATGTGGTCCAAATGCATAGTTTCGAAGATATCATCAATCATAATTAAATTTGGTTCATTCTTATTTTCATTGATACATACGAGTACCTAATTCATTTTCATTCATACCGATCATTCATAATTAAAGCTAAGAAAAAGCGACGTTGTCATATTTCACGTAAGGATGTTTTACATTAATAATCGTGACTTTGTCGAATTATTTTGTATGAAAAATAATAATGATAATTGAAAAATAATTCATATGCCAGTTGACTCTTTGATATAGTCTCATTCATACCCTAGAGTTATTACATATAAAAAACACCTTGTATAAGTAGCTCCACATCTTTTTCGAGGGGTGTATCACCACTACACATCAGTCACTTAAGAGGTCGTTTTCAGTTGAACTCGAAGACAGGTGGTTTGGTATTCTGTCTTTATCAATCCTGTATTCTTCTATAAAAAGAAGTTGGGTAAAAATATGCTTACTGGTTCAAAATGTGAACAGCCATTTACCAGTATTATATATAAATGGCAGTTCAAAAACATTGAATTTAAAAGCTCTCACCGTCTAGTTCCGGCGACCTCGACGACCTTGCAACGTGACCGGCGCCACCAGCACGGCTGCAGTGTCCAGTAGGACGAGGAGGCGCTGCGGGCCCACCCCTCCTCAGGGAACATCAGCACCTGCACATAGACACAATCATACCACTCAATGTCTTCCCATCTATTCAGCTTGGTAAACTTTCTAATGAGAACAGCCGGTTTATTTACATTTCCAAGTTCGCATAAATTTATTTAATAACTCCATCAGCCCCTAATCATACCGAGCGAATACTCGATTGATGTTGTTTTAACAATCATCGCACTGTTCCCTAGCCAATGTTTTACGAGAGTGTCTTCAATCTAAGAACCTGGACGAGGGCTTCACGAACCGTTGAGTACGAATTAACTAAATTACAAAACTTTACAAGCCTTTCGACGGCGGGTTGAAAAATAGCTTTTTGACTAAAACTAATATTGCAGGCCAGAAACAAAACAGAGCGGAGTTGTAACGAAGTTGTTTCAGACTCTCGAGTTTACAACCGCGGGCGGTAGGAGTGTGTACAGTGTAACCCGCTCGGCGCTCGTTTACGTTTACAGCCAGAGCAGTTCCGCCGCCAGCGTCATCGATAACGCAAACGCGGAAGCATATTGCCACTGAGACTCGTTCGCTCGATTGGCTCCTGGCATTCCGTCCTCATTTTCTTCGCCGCGTCTCGGGCAATATTTTTTTCTCGTAAAATGTTTTCCTGCTTTCGACAATATTGCGCCAGTTTCAAAGGGGCGGAGTCGTCGAGGATAAAATCGCTTTCACATTGAGTGAGCACACTAATGATTGAGTTCCGTGCGGTGCGGCCGAGCGGCGTGGAGGCGGCGTGGCGGTGGCGTGGCGGCGGCGTCTAGCACGGGGACAGTCCACGTCCGCTCACCCTACCGGCCCTTTGATCAATGTACTCCACTGTTTAATGGATTTAAAAGCATTTCATTGTTACGGATTATGAAATGCAGGGATTTGATTTAAGTCTGCTAAATTCAAATACTATACTACAAGTTAGTGGAAATTCGCATCAGTGTCGTTAACCTCGGGATATCAAAATATGAAATAACTTTTGACTACGGAAAACTTATAAACCTAGCTACAACAAGTACAACTTAACTGGTACGTCAATAGAGATGTGGCCAAATTAATACAGCTGTTTAATGTTCAAAGTACGTCTGTGGCTCTGACTGGTCGTAATATAAAGCTCTACGGGATTGTTGGAATTTGGGAAGTCACGTCTATTCCCTGTGGTGTGTGCCAACTCGCCGATGGCCATTACGAGTTTTGGATAGATAATTCCGGCGAACATTTGACACAAGCATTTTGGTAAGTAGGTACCTTCCTCTCAAACGGAAAGTCCACAAAGCTCTAGCAACGTTAAGGGGAATTATTCATCAAAGAACATTAACGTTCGTTTAGCATAAAATATTAATAAGCCGAATTTGGAATGTCGGATAATTTATTTTTAATTTTTAAATTAGAAGGATTTTAATGATTAAATAACATCTATACAACTAAATAAAATTGAATTGTCTCTTTGTAATGTCAAAATAACAGCTTTTTAATATACTAAATGCATGTGAAAGTATATACGGTTATAAAAAAACAATTTTTAAAATTTTTGGCTATCTGTTCCGGCTAATCTCCGAGTCGGCTGGATCGATTTTGACGGGACTTTCACTGGCAGTGTTATAAGGAGTACTTAGGCTACTTTTGTTTTAGAAAAAGAATTAGAGTTCCGCGCAAAAACAATGAAACCCATGAAATTTAAGTTATTTTGCACTAATCTCTGGAACTACCAGTCGGATATAAAAATTCCTTTTATATTTGGTAGCCCAGTTCTCGACCCAGTTCTCAGTTCTCGATGTTTATAGGCTATTTAACATCACACTACGACCCTTAGGAGCTGAGCAAAAAGAAAAAAAAATCAGAAAGAACGCTAAGCGAGAACGCGGGCGGGCGATGCAACTCGGCGGGTCGCGGGACGAGGGAGTTTTGTTAAAATGTATCTGTTATTGGTAGGTATATAGTGTATCATATGACTTCCACGCGAACGAAGTCCCAGGGCACAGCTATTGTTAATAAGGGACAAGTAGGTATACCTTCCTAGCCATGTACGGTAGTACCTACAGTAACCGTCTGTCGGTACCTAAGTAGGTACCTAGTTAGTATTTTAGCTAACAACACAAGCTCTTTGAAACACAAATTCTAATGCTCTAAACTTACACGTTCTGTGTTAGTTGAAAATCTTCAAGTTAGTAGGTAGATACTAGACATGTAGGTATAACTAATATGATCTACCTGAATTCGATTAGTGTATGAACCTATCTATTGTAATATTCAGCATAAAAGTTCTATAAAAATTCATAACAATTTTCTATTAAGGGGGAAGGGCCAAGGTAGCCCGCGAAATTCAAATTTTCTTACGATTTTTGCAATTTGCTGGTCAGTATTGAGTTATAGGTTGATTAAAATATGATTCGTGGCCGTAACAAATATGTATTTACAGAATTATAATCATTAAAGTCATCAACACAACTCTCTAAGACCAAGTAAACCCCAAGAATTACTATTTCATGAAATCTTGACATTTGGGGATTATACTAACTTAACAAGTTTTATTACTGATTGTAATGATTATAATTCTGTAAATACATATTTGTTACGACCGCGAATCATATTTTCATCAACGTACAACTTAACACTGACCAGCAAATTGCAAAAAACGTAAGAAAATTTGAATTTCGCGGGCTACCTTAGCGCTTCCCCCTTAAGACCGAACTTTTTATATGCAGCCAGACAAAAACCTCTTCAATGACACTCATTAATATTCAAAAGCTCTCGTGGCGCCATCTATCAACACCTTTTTATATGAAGCAATCAATTCGCGATTCGAGAGTCGTCCAATTACGAAGCGATCTCGAAACGATCTATTAATTACTTGGTGAATTGCGCGCGATTCATTCGTAAGCACCTATGTACCACAAGGTAGGTATTACAAAATCCTCACCAATCTTCTACAATAAGGTTATAATTATGTAAGTTGTTAAGTAACCGTAGAATTATTCTATCTTTCATCAACCACTCAACAATTGATTGGCAGAGTGCCTCATCTCCCTCTTCAAATATTTGTTGATTGAATCGAGATCCAAAACTGCTATCGAATAGGTACATCATTTTGCTGATCAGGTACCTACCTACTGCTACACTGCTACTGCCCGAGACTGCTCAAACTGCTGACAAAGTAGCAAGCTACAAAGTCGAGTCTAATCGTTGCCGTAATGCTGTCGTATTTTAAATGTTCTGCAATAAAGGAGGTGGTCGCTTCAATGAGAATGTTTACTGAATGCATGCATTAGGACGTGTTTCTTTCACATTCTCAACATATTAAGCAACAATAAAGGTGTTTCCGTAGTTACGTCATCCTCTTCAGCCAGCAAAAAACATGCAAACTGAAATCTCGTAATTCGTATTTTAAAATGTCGATGCAGATTGCACGACGCGACTGCCGACTTGATAGTCACGCGCAAGCTCTTGACTCGAGTGTTCGCGCCTCGACCCAGCGCCAGCGTTTAGAGCCTTCGCCACTGACGTGAGCAGCAATTTACTCGAAGAGCTGCCAAACTGCAGACTGCACTCCACACTACATTTTAATAACAACGAAATATTTGAGAGTTGACAGTGTCCTCGATAAACGCGTATGTGCTACGCCCGCCACGCCTCAGTCGATGACCTTCTGAAGTCACATGTTTAATTATCTTTACAATAAAAGTTCATTCAATGAAATTGGACTTAAACTCTTTTAACTGAGCAGATAGTTTCAGCAGAACCTACCAACTAATACAGGTCTTAGAATAATCAGGTTCTAAGACAAAAGGCAGCCTGAAAATTTCCGAGACCTTTCTATCACAACATCAGTGGTTGAGTTGATACCTATCACACATATTTATACATATAAAGCTGTAAAAACTCCATCACAGTTTCTATAGATAGACTGTCCAAACGTGGTCCTATCCAAATAGCAAAAGCCTTCACTATATTGCACGGGAGTTATTACTTGTTTCCTCTTTTGTTTCGCCGTGATAAACTCGAAAATAATATGACTATGTGCAAAAATAACTAGTGGGTTTATGTTATGTAATTCCTTGTTCTGTAGTGGGTTGCGCCGACACGCGGTAATTGGATTTAGTCTGGACTACGAGTGAGGATTACGGGTTTAAGGGCCATACTAATGATACAATTTTCAACTAGCTACCGAAAGTTATTAAGTGAATAGTCACGCTTTATTTGATCATACGTGCAATCAAGCAGGTTTGTTGGAACTTAGTTAAATCCTAGTTAAAGAGATATGTTATAAGACTATGTCTAAAAGACGAGTTTCTTCAATGAGTAGATAAAGGAGAGGCTAAAGACAAACATGTCTTTAAAACCTAGTCTGAAAACTTTTCCAATTTCTAAATTAGGTTGTGTTACCATTGTCAGCGACAAAAGTCGACACATCAGTCTTTTAAATCTTAATTTTTAAGATAAGTTGATAAGGATAATATAAGATATTTATTTTGCAAATGTGGGTACAAAACACGGTGACATAAAAAATAATTAGCAACAGCCATATTTAACCAGAAAGCATGCAAAAGTACAAATACACCTAATACCCTAACGTCCTAATACCTAATAATATAGATAAACAAACACAATTCTTCTGCAGTCAACTTATTTCGTATTGGAATTAAATTAAAGTTAATAAAATAAAAATTAAATGTCACATTTTTCTAATTTCTAATCATTATAAAAAGTAATCAAGAAATTCCGATCTCCATTAAAAATTCCGTCACACTATAATACGCTTTGTCTACTAAAAAAATTCGAAGTTTTTTTTAAAAATAATGTCAAGTTTCATTCTTTCCAACTCCTCGGTAATTTATTATAAATGACTAGCGCCATGTACCAGACACTTTTGCACATTAACGTCGTTCTTGCATTAGGAAGACATAGCCTACTATTATCACGCCAATTTTTATTATTTTTAATTTTTTTCGTGGAATTACGTCAGCTATACGGTCAAAACGATCAGGGTTCATCTGTACAAACACTGCCGTTTCTAAAATAAGTTAAATATTTAATTAAAATCGGAACAGAAGTGAAATTAAAAGAATATCAAATCTTAACTCTCAGCTATTATATGAAATGCTGAAATGCAATGAATCGAATAATTTTGTGTCAGTTTAGATGATGTGTTTTGCTGTGTTAATCAACTTTTGTCGCTGACCTACCAGTGAATCAAAAATTACTGCCATTATTATTTTGACGACAAGTAATAAGCATATTTTTTATATTATTTCATAAACAGTTTCAATGCTTATGTATTACGAAAATCTGGCAACAAATTTGAAATTTTTACAATGTAGCTGGTTGCATAACACAAAAATAATGGATTTTAGATGTAAAGTTTCTCGACCTCACTCGAGCTATAGCTATGTATATGAATACATACATAAGTGTGGACCTTATGGCACTGCGACCTTGTTCGTTGTATTGGAAGAGAAGAAAGTTTGCTCGGACATTATCATTCTTTTATATTGCGTATCTGTTTGCTCGGTTATACGAGTTTGTTTAGGTCGCGCGATTGATTTATGACAATATCGTGGACGTCTTGAAACATGATATTATCTGCACTATGGAGAGTGTTATAAATATTGCCTTTGGTTCTTTGGATAGGAAATATTCCTTAAATATTTTTTTTTCGAGTCGTAAATCTAACTGCTAAGTGTGATGTCCTAAGTTACCAGGCCAGGCCAGGCCAGGCCAGGCCAGGTTGGATTAGGTAGGTACATTTTGTTGGGTTTTACTTGCTCAACATATTATAATGGGACTTAATAACGTCATCAGTGGATGGTGGGTTTACAAAAGCACAGCCCGGCCTACCTTTTTACGCAGTAGTGCAATAGATACATAGATACCTCCAAGTAGTAGATAACTAGAGATGCATCTAATTAAAAGTTTCAGTATTTTTTCTTTCAGCGCGATGAGAGCATGAACTTAAGAAGGAAGTCGCGGGAACTTGTGAGAGGACTTGTGGAGTGATGCGGGTCGAGAGATAGAGGGGCGGGGGTGTTATCTCTGAAGTTCCCTCATTAACTTATACGTCAACATGACTGCGTGAATACTCCTCATAAGCCAAGCGACGCTCGCAGTCGTGCCGGATTATTAGTAGATAAACAGACTTGTGGAATTGCGAAACGAAAAAAGTTGTGTAAAATGTGAAGATAATTTGTTATTTTCACTCAAAGACTCCAAAGCTATAGTTTCTTAGAACTCACATAACACATGGAAATAAAGTTTAGATTTTAGAGCTAAAACCGACGTCCAATCTTGGATATCGGTAGGAAACTAAAGTTTTCCAACAAAAACTTACGTTCAAGCTAAACTCAGCTCACAGTTGAAAAAGTCTCGACAGTAAAAGAGCAAAGCAATAAACAAATATGACTGGTATTACAGTTAGTTCCGCAGTCGAACTGGAGCTAAACTCACGCTAAAACTTGTCTCTGGTTGGTTAAGGCCCGACTTCACCTTACCCTTTTTGACATTAATTGTCATGTTGTGAACTTTGATAGACTGTTCTTCTTAGTACTTTAGTCTTACTGTTCGTGAAACTGCTTAGCGAGAGATTTAAAAACTAACAAAGTTTGGTGAAATTGGGCTTTAGAACCAGGTACGCCATACTTCGTTAGTTGTATTAAAAATGTCAAGCTAAGAATTTTGACCGACTGCTTTTTCATAGCGAGACAGTAAGTACATCAAATCATCAAATAGCTTATAGGGATATTAAATAACTAACAGGGTTGGGTGAAATTGGCTCTAAACGTACAATTTAGTTGGAAATCTTCCATATTGACAGTTTGTGTGTGCTATGGCCGCGGTCGCCGGTTCCGTGTCGAAATCTAATTAACCTGCCAGTTGGTTCAAACACGGCAGATGATGGCGGCCGCAGCTCACTTCATTGCCTTTCATTAGCGACTGGCGTTTCTACGTGTGTTTCACTAATAAACCTAGTGAAACTAGTGCGGATTACTCTCGTCATTTCTGTGTCAGACGTAATACATTTTGTAGAGTTTTTATTGCTAGAATATTCAGTTTTTACAAAAAAAATAAATAATAATAACTAAGTTCTAAAACACCACATATCAAATTTATATGTTTTTTGTTTGAATTCATAGACATTGTTCTTCGGTCAGATTTTAGCTGTGTAGATTTTAGTCCACGCGGACGGAGCTGCATGCACAGCTGGTATTTTATAACTCTACGGTTTTTTAATCCTTTAGCGTTTTTTTAGGGTTCCGTGCCTCAAAAGGAAAAACGGAACACTTATAGAATCACTCTTGTCTGTCCGTCTGTCACAGCCAATTAGCTCCGAATCTAATAGACCGATTAAGTTGAAATTTGGTACACATATCAATTTCTGTGACCCAAACACGGGCGTGTTACGTAAATAAATGAATTTTGAATATGAGGGTCACTTTTGGGAGGCAAAAAAAAAGTTTTGCAAATTATACCGTGTGACATACTTAACAAATGAAAGGGGTCTCGAATATGTTTTTTATAATTTAAAATAAAACAATTTTAAAGTTATTTTAGAAAATAGACGAAAATTGATATCTCCAAAACTCCTGAGCCCAACATTTTGAAAAAAAAATACAGAAAATAGTTCTACGAGTATACCTATGGATTACAGGATTACCTATAAGAAGTCTATGGTCTTAAAATAACACGGTAAATCTCTCAATATTGCGTGTCAAAACTTACATTTGCAGTTGGAATGTATGGGAGAACACGTTTTTAAACTACAATGTTAACTTTGTTCTTGGGATAATAATTCTACCTCTTCTTTCTTAATCCTTCACTGTGCGTGGTCTGACACGCACTTGGCTGGTTTTTCTTTTCTTGAAACCTACAGCATTACAATGCACCACAATCTCCTTTACAATAGTAACAGATTGCTAGCCGAGCATTTAGCTACAAGTGACACTAAGCGGCCGGCTTCCCTCCATTAACTCCAACAATTTACATTGCATGTTAAACAGTGGCACGTAGATCCGTAGCTACACAGAGATGTACTTACACAACGCTCAGGTAATGCAGTTCTAAGATACAGAAAGGACACGCGAATCTGGCAACGGTGTATTTATTAATTATAAATACATTATATGCTTAAATACAATTTTACCAAAACGCATGGTTTTCTATTAGGAATTTCTTGGTAGCAGCTGGATTTGTGCCTGGCTTTTGGCAATATAGGCTGGCCTCCTATTACAGGACTAATCAGGACTCAAACATGTCTGGCAAAATGTGAGTGAAGAGACTAAACATCTCAGCCCAACCCTGGGAGCTTTTTGTTTTAGTATTTATCAGCTGCAGTTTACAACAACAACACAAACCAATGTTTATATCGCATGTTTTATTCGCCGAGCGCCGATATTTGCGCGGCGGCCCGCAGCTATTCACCGGTAGCGGGAGAAACTGCCAATTTGCAGTTTGATGACACGACAAAGGGTCGGAACGCGCGTGTGGTCCGTAACTCCGAATGTCCGAACATACGATACCGTATACCGGTCTAACTCAATTCCATGCCGAGCCCAATTTACCAACAAAGATCTTTGGACACTATTGCTTTTTGGATTTTAGCATCGGATTTTCTGCTATGATGAGTGCTTACACCAGTTGTTCGTGGATTCCATTTACGTTTTGTGAAAGTACATCGATGCGTGCGGAGTTATAGAGTTATGTGCCTAACTTCTTTATGTTAGCGCATTGTATGTTGCAATCACGGATCCCCAAATAAGCCTTCGTCTCTATATACTTACCCTCGATGACGACCAACGTGTTTATTCATTTATGTAACAATTAATTTGTGAACAATGTATTAATGGAACATCCATTTGTCACCTCATCGTTTATTTAGTTTGTTTTATACGCAAACAACGATTTCCATCGATTTTGGGATTTAGAAGGAATTAGCAGATAATGTTATTTAGAGAGAACAGTTTCCACGATCGGTGGTCAATGCATAAATTATGCAATTGCTTTGTGGATAATTAGTGAACACATCAGTGGTATTAGTGTTTATGGGTAACTGGTTCATAAACAACGCACAATAATACTGCAAATACTAACGTTAAGCTTTATTACAGCTGAAAAGTTTAATACTACATTTGAACAATACATAAACCATGTAATTCCGAGTTGTTCGCTCGCTAACAATTTCCGCTACTTCTTTTGCCGCCAACATACGAGGAAATTAAAGCTCGCCAGACGTTCGCTGGCCAGACAATTGTGTTACGGAACGTTGATTCGACCAACAAATCAATTTTATACAACCGAGTCCTTTAATTGGACGATAAAGCGAATAAATTGGAAGAAATAATTTCGTTTGCGGTTGATCTGGTGGGTTTCTTCATTTCTTGTCGTTGCTAGGCAACGGGGGTGACAACATGGAGCGCCGGAGGCACGTCGCGACGTAGGGTGATGTGGCTTATCAGATAATTGACTGCAACTAGTGGTGACGCGAGAGGAGTTGCACGGGATGCTCCCCCGTCGCGCGAGCGATCTTATTTGTGTCACGTACGGAATTGATGATCACTCGATATGTAAATTGAGTTAGTTCCCGAATAACAAGGTTATGTATGTATGTTAAGTATCTACAGGATAACATTTCTAAGTAACTGTAGAGATCATAGTTTACTGCTTTATTAGTAGAAACAATAAATATTATTTTGAAAGGTACTAAAAACTAAAAGACCTTTCCAAGATTACCTACTAGACACAGTATACAAAGATTTGATCATTTTTGCTGATAATAAAAGCTACAAGAAATCCACATGTTCCTTTCAGATACCCAAGATAATCTCGTGAAATATGACACGATATAATACAAGGGTTAATAAATCACGAGGATCTTGGCATTCATACGTACCTAAGTAAAAAAACTTGGCACAGTTCACATAAAGGAGACTGCGTACCTATTTATATGTATATTTTGCGCCGTCGTCGAGCCTACCCTGTCATCACCATATATTTTGACTTGTAGTCTTTATAGTCTATCTTCTCTCCGCAGTTTGCTACGCTCTATTATTGTGGTAAATCAGATATTTACTTTCATGATGTTTTTATGAGGAACCATTTAGTATTTTGGAGGAAGCCTAAACCATTATTTATCGCACGCATTATCATACCTAATGTAAACGCATAAAGTTACGAAAATGCCAAAGTTGTTCATGATAAACTTACTTATTTTTACTAGCAAAAAAAATAATCAAAGTTCAATACTAATTATACCTAATTATACATTATTTGTGAGTTTCTAAAAGTTAATCTCTGGTTAGTTAGTCTTTCACTGATAGAAAGGATACTTTTTATGACAGTAAAATGCACTGTTTCTGTGAGAATCTCAATGCGGGTGAAACCACGGGGAGCAGCTAGTTATATTAATAACTTACAGAATGTGTATTCCATGAAAATTGCGCGGTGTATAGTATAACTGCGAATTGGCATCCGCATAGCTATATTTATTACCTACCTAATCAAACATCAGGGGTGTAACCTCGTAACAATATCAGCATATCAGAGATATTCTAATGACAGCACAAAGCTATGTAAAGCGAGCGAGTTGCCAACAAATATCGGTTCATCACGCATGCGGGAACTTCAGTCATTCGAATATGTATGGACTGATGATTGATGAACTAGCAGATCTCAAGTTAACTATTTAATGCGACTTCAGCGGAGTTGTTTGGTTAATAAGAAGCTCTCTATAATTCTGTAATCAGAAAGATTCGTGTGGGAAAATTGGATAGGTAGTCTTATGGCAACGTATTAAACTGATACCCGGAGATACTACTTTAGATAAGGCGTCGCCCAAAAAATTGATAATTATTATGAACATTTCAACCTCTACAGTTTTGAATATTTTACGAATACAAAAAATGATACAGTTCCCATGTTTAGATAAACGTTTTTTATAAATAAAAATAAAGGAATTTAAATAAAATGTCAGGTGAACGTGACCGTAAATCGTGACAAGTGGCGACAGATGCCGATACGAGTGCGTCACATGTGAACCCAGCGTTATTGCAACAATAAAAACTACTTTTCACAACAATGATATAAAAAAAAAATTGGAACATCGCCTTTATGCAAACATATTCTAAAATTGAATTGATCTGGCTTTGAAAATTTATTTGAAACTTTGTGCGAATGTTTGATCAACGGATTTTCACACGCATTGAAGTAGAAAGAAAAACTAGGTACCTATCCATTTTCGTTTTGGAAACGTACAATAGGCAATGGAATATCGTACACAAATCAGACCAAAGTTTTTCTACTAGTCAAAGCAAGGCCATAAAATAGGCATCAAATTACTGAGATAGTTTTTATGAAAGATCCGTAACATCCGAGAAAAACGCGTAAATATATCGGAGATGTACAAAAAAAGCAGCTATAATTCATAGTACCTACATCAGAACCTACCCTGCAGGGCCCGAGCCCCGGTGTCGGTGCCTCGGGCACACGACGTAATGCACAAAGGGCGCTAAGTGGCAGCGCGGTTCATCGATGAAACAAAGGGAAATATTACCCGGAACACTGTGAAAAATTGAGATATTCTCTCACAAAGCGGAGTGGCTTGTAAGCCGTAAATGATTTTGTTTACGATTGTACTGTTCATGTTGAAAGCTTCTCGGCGCGTTCGTTATAAGACGGCAAGAACAATCTTTTTTCTTTTTTTATAGAGCTTATTAATGCTACGCTCTTCAACTGATGAACTGTACCTACTGCATGTACCTGAGTAGGTATTTCACATCACGCAATGCTTTACTTACAAATATTTCAGGATGGCTTATGAACGATGTGTCATTTTGGGAAAACTTTTAATCTTATTCAACCATTAATTTTGTTTGATGGATGGATAATCTTGATTTGATGCTTTGTATGAGCACCTTTTAACATCTGTTAAAACCATTACCAACTTCCATCTCAGTTCACTTCTTCTCTTATAAAGCAACATTACCCATGCGACTAAACCCTGATGGGCAACAAATTAACCTACATAATATGTCGCACACCTCAACACACAACAATTACAATCAAATCCCAGCAGTCAAACAGGCAACCACTAATTGTAAGAGCAGGCAATCAAGCAATCAATATCACAACAATGGTACAACATAAACGATTGTACGTAGAACTAACAACCGGCGATTACCGAAGGCATAAAGTGAATGCTTCGGGACGAGCTGAATTTAATAGCGGAGTATAATTCAATCGTTCCGGCCTGCCGGCCTGTGAAACTATGTTCCTTTTGCGTTGTGATCTGCGCACGGAAATGACAACCCTATTAAATGCGATACAGGTTGATACATCAACTAGTAATGGCTATTTGTTGTTGAGTAGGTCTTGTGATGTTTGTTACGACGTGATCACAATTTGCATCAGAAATAGTCGTTTTCGAACATCTATGAAATATATTTAACGAACGTCTAATTATTAACTTTTGTTCTTTTCCCGGATTTTTGCCAATTTGGGCTTCTTTCTGTAATTGTTTCTCGTATTTTTGTGTATTTGTTTGATCACTAATAGGGCTTTTCATCAACGACATTTTTACAATATTTTCTGCTTTCAAGATCATTAAAAAATAAGGCTGAACCTCCATTGTCAACCGAGATATTTAAACACCACATTCCGAAAACCACGCACGTACAACAATATCATAATAGCGGTCATCAAAGTAAAATTGGGAACAAATGAGTGTCACGCAGGGCGATACGTGGGCGCGTCGCATTGGCGCGGGCGACGCCGGGGAGCGAGACAAATAGCGCTCATTCCATTCCAAGATATTGTCCGTAATGTATCGCAAAACGACAAAACATGTTTATTGAGATTCCACGCAGAAATCGGGGAGATGGCGCAGCGTATACGAAATCTCTTTTTATTTACCATTCACTTATACTCTCTACATGTTTAGTGATATTTTATTATAGTTGATATTTTTGTATATCCACTTTATTTCGTGTCCTTGATTCAGCTAAAATATTGTGTTACGTAAGTTACTCGTGTGTTAACGGGAAGTGAGGGGATGTAGGCAGTTTCCGTAAAAGAGAATAAAACACTTAATTAAATAATGTAAGTAGATGAATCTGAATCTTGATCTGGAATTGTAAGGAATATGTCTTGCATTTTTTACGGGAGATTTCAGAGAATTGAATACTTAAACCGTCATTTTTACTAGTAATTCCTGGAATAACTTTGTATTCGAAAAAGGTGGTATTCTGTATTTTCTGCTTACCCCCATAAACAACAGACGTAAGTTTATGTATGTATTTCTTTGGACTTTAATATTATTTTAATAAAAACATTGCAACAATACTTTCTTTGTTAATAATATTGATACCAGATCCGTTATTTAGAGAAAATGTACACCGACCAAACATCTAAATTTGAAACAGGAACAGCAATTACACTAGCAGTATACTTTCGCGCCATCATAACCGCTTAAAAAGGTAAACATGAAAGGAGGGTGGCGGTATTTGCCACATCAGCGAACAATCAGTCTCGTTAGGACTCAGTTGGGCGCCAATTACAGATCGGTATTGGTCTGATTGTACGGAAAATAACAGTTCGGGAAACAAGATTTATAAAGCGAGTGTATCCATCAACTGTACCCAAAATATTGGGGTTATTTCAAACAATGTAGCCCATAAAAATTTGAATTATGTACTTTGCGGATTTCGGGGCGAAATAAAAAAAAGTTTCGCGATTCCCATGTGAAGCTTGTTAAGTGAACATAATGGTAGGTACTTTGTGGATGTTTTGAGTTTATTTATATCTTCCGTAAATAGGTTCTCTACGAAGACTCGACAATCTTTTGTGCGAATCCCAATAAAACTTTTCTTTTTGTTGATTTGTAGTTGTGATTTGGCTGGTATATCAAGCCCTTTACAACGTGCAGTCACGACCAGACTACAATGGCTATTCACTTTACTGTCTTGAACTGTGAAGCACTTGCAATGCCAGGAACACAGAAGTGGAATAGAAAACTATGGCAAAAATACAAATTAGTACCTACTAGTAAAAGATATGCATTTAGCGCGCACAAATAATTTTTACGCGACTGACGTTGAATGATGTTTGAATGACGTGAAAAATCAACGAATCTTGTCGGCTGGTTTCCAACCAACATTAATTTACAACAAATGAACAAATGATATGGAAATGAGACGCAATCATTTTTCATCTTCATATGTCAAGCATTCACGAAGTACGCTGTGCACCTCGCGGAGGTGAACAAGTATTTTATACTCCATTGTTGAACCTTAAGTTTTCAGGCACCAAAAATTAAAAACAACAGTTTTTGTGTCCGATTTTTATTACTGTTCATCATAATTCAATCTCCAACAGAAAAAACGATATGGAAATGAAACGCAACTATTTTTTTCAGCTCCATCCGTCACCGGAGCATTTACAGAGTACGTTGTGCACCCCACGGAGGTGTAACGACTAATGTCCAATTTACAATTCACGCGTGTCCGTAATGTGATTTATCCGACCCTTTGTGACTGGACCCGACACAGTCCGCATGGATACGTTGCCCTCGACAAAGTATGCTAAATTCATCCGATATCATTCACTTCGGGATATAAATGGAATCGGACATTTTTGACTGTTGAGAACTTTCTTAATTGAAGACGCTGCGATGTAGTCGGACAGTTTTTGAAGTTTGTCTTAAATTGTTTTGAGGCAACCTTTGAATATTTTTGGTTTAATGAAAGTAGATAATGAGGTACATTACCTACCTTTATTCAAAGGTTGCCTCAAAACAATTAAATACTAACTTCAAAAACTGCCCGACGACATCGCAGCGTCTTCAATAGCCTAGGTATACAATAAGTAACTTTACATGTTGGGAGCGTATAAAATGTAATGAACAATTTAGGTAGGTAGGTATCTTCATTTATATCTCACCAATTTGTTTAATGTCTATATAGTTTTATACTAGGCAACTATTTACAACAGAGTTTTAAGCATATTATTATATCATTGGTTAAAAACATAAAAAGCTCGATTCACCGGTTTAAAATTATTTTTATTTTTCCTCTTAAAAACGGTCTAGTCAATAGTGAATTCCGATGAGCGGTGTGAACACGCCAGTACCTACCTACGTGGCACGGCTGCCGGTAGTTCATGTTTAACGTGACAGCTGCTGGTCGCCATCGCCGCTCTCACGGCTAAACACATTCTACCATTTTATTATGTACGTCGTACGTGTTCCCCGGCTTTTTTATTTCTTTCAGTAGTTTTTAGATTGTTTACCTGGACTAAATCGATTTTTAGTACAACTTTAACAAAACATCCAGTAGATATATGTATGTGTAACAACTACTGGTTAGCACTCGCCGTCTCAGGTCGATTTTGCAGATCATTGTGTTGACCTCTCTTTGTTTTAAACAAGAAAACACTGTGTAGCTGGTGTACCCTTTCTATTCCCGGAACTAACCATATCAAACATCTAAGATCTTAATTAGAATTTTCCTCCCACAAAGGATCATAGCTTAGGTTTTTAAATACAATTCTACAAAAGCGTACTTCATGCATGACACTCGTACAGGCAACCATATAGTGAATATAACAGTTTCATTACATTCTTCAGACGTTCAACGTTTCTAAATCGAGTTGAGTAAATGTTGTTACGCCTCGTTTCTCTAAATAAATAAGCATTCACTTCTCGAAAGGAAAACAGAACTTCGTGAAGAAATTTTTAGGTAAATATGACTAAGAGAAAATTGTAATACATCGCGTAGATAAAATCCAGATGGCTGCAAAATGCTTGGCGAAAATGAACAAAGTGCTCAAACTCGTCGGCGAAATATTGAATTCGAATTGAAATGATCTTTATGAATACTCAATTGCTTCAAATAATCAGAGAATTTATTATGCAGGAATATATATCGAATGTCTGTCTATTGGCAGATTGTTTGAATCTATGCAGATATTGGCAATAACATTAAAATTCATGGTTGTGAAAACAGACGTCGTCAATTCAAATGTTTGTTGGGGAACGTTAACGTTGGGTTGGTATTTTTTGTATGCTATTAATTTTATGAATTTTGGTATCGTAAAAACCGTAGCATATACAGCTGGAACATACATTACATTAATTACTAATGCCATTACCGTAATGTTGGTGGCTCAGTGAGCAGAAACACATTGCTGTGACTCTTAGAATTAAATGTCGAGCGTGGTGAGGTTACAGTAGTCTGTACTGAACGTTTGTTTATAGCAATAGCTGGGACATAGCTTTAGTAAACTTCTAATACGTAACAATAACATGTAACTCTAACATCAATATCGAAACAATCTGAGCGTATTCTGCTTCAGTCGTGTCGATGGCATGAGTATTACTTTGGTACGTTCAACTGTTTATTTACAATGCAAATAATATAGCAACTAATAAACTCAGAAGGACAATAATTACCTACTATTTCATGATTGCGTGCCTATTAATAGACTTCATTTCTGCTTCAAAACACAGCATTATTATTATGTGAATATGGATATCTGAATCGCTATTATTCATAGTTATTTTTAAGCTCGTATCTGAACAATAATGATGATAATTACCATAGGCAATTTAAAATAATCAATACAGAGAATATAAAACTTATAAATATACCAATTGTGGTTTCATTGGAAATATGAAAGAAAAAAAAAAAGAAAAACAAATGAATATGCCATGTTCCGACAAGGTTATGGTAGAGCGTGGGCCAGTCCGGTGCCCCCGGCTTCCGTGTAAGAAACGATAGGAATTCGATTTAGACCCTCGCGCCGAACGTCCTTCCTGAATGTAAAGCGACGGTGAGCTCGTGCCCCACTAAGTCTATTTTTAAATTACAGTAAAATTGACATTGTTTTGCCTCTTGGGTAAAATAGAGTTACGATTTTTGATAGAAAATTACCAAAAAATTGCTCTTCTTTACCTATAAAATGTCACCGCGTCGTAAGTTATATTTTAGACTAACCTACCTTTTACTTTGGGCGTTGCCTTATTTCAGACTAGCCGTTATTTTGGACGTTGCCTATATCTAGCAGTAAGCTCTATGAAACCTAAGAGGGGACCCTCATTGCCTGTCTAACACCTAACTCTTGGGGAGCGAGCAGAAAATATTATATCAAAAGACACCTACGATATTATAAAACTAAGTTACTGTTTAAGTTTTTTAAAGTGAACATTTTGGAATTCATAATTTTCTTTAGCTTACGAACACAGAAAAAATAATTTTCAGCAGCAATATGTATTGTGTTTTTATATATACCCATTGCTTTAACTGTAACAGCTGTTAAATGCCAGAAATAGATTTGGCGAGTCATCAACATGAATAAGAAATTAATCACCTATTGATTGAGTATCATCAAACCATCTATTAATTAACCAAACACACGTAATTACAGCCTGAATACTCAACAAATAAGCTACTGAATAGCCCCTTTAATTATAATGGCTTGACGAAGGCTACTTGTGAACCAATAGGAGATCGTTAATATGACGTGATACAACTCATGCAAATGCGACATACACCACACATACTAATTACTCCACGGTCCTCTATGATTGGCTCACGTATAATTTGCTCAATCCCTGGAACCGCTATATGTTTCCGACTAATACCCGGGTCTTGGTACAAAGTAAATCTTATTTAATATCTTAGTTTGGTAATATGTACCTAAAGAGGTTCTTGTAAGGGCTTGTTCGGGAAAATATGGGTCAGAGTAATATGTATTTTCTCGGTATGCCAGAAGTATTGTAGTCTTTAAAAAAGCGATTTAACTACTTATTTGTCAAACAAACAGCCTTAACGAACGATAGAACGTGTTAGTGTTAAAAAAAATCTGTAGATTCGGTGTGTAGGTAAAAGTGATGATTATGTACAGAAAATCACGTGTTTTTCCCAACTAATTTCTGAAGTATTATCTGTATTATTATACTCAGATAAAAATGTTATAAAGAGTTTCCTTTTTGCTTGTTATAAGATAAAAGGTAACTGGTTCCTCTTTCTGTACAAGTGTACATCCTGTGTGTAGGTGTAGGACCCTTATTGAGATATTTCTTATACCAATGCTTATTTTTTATATCTGTATACATATGTATTTTTTTTAATTTTCAACAATAAAATACTTGACCACAAATGGTATTTTCAATTAAATCCGTATGCTGATTAAAATTTAATAAAACTACCTACCTCCATAATTTACTCCGGATAATCCAGCTGTGTTTCCGAGTAACATAAATAACACAGCGAAATCCAGTCGGATGAAACCATGAAAATATATACTGTGCGCCGAGAGACAAACATGTTTACAAGATGTTTGTTTTGCTGAGAAAAGGCAAGTGAAATGAAATTGAAGTTATTGTGACTCCGTATTGTTATTCTCGTTCTGTGAATGCAGCAAATAAATTTCTCTTCAGCGATTATTTTGCGGCTGACGAGGAACTTGTGTTTTCAGGCAATTTAAGTTGTTCGGCTGACTCGCGGCCCGCTACGCCGCTACGTATCTCGTAGCACCACTACGTATCTCGTAGCACCGCTACGCCGCATCGCTACGGGCTACGATACCCTAGTTGTGCTCGCCATTATATTCGCAAACTTTTGAGTCGAAGTTGTTCTTTATTTAAGGCACTTTAAGATACGGATCCATGTTGAGGTTGATACGCTCATTTAGTGAAGCATACTTTTTTCTTTGTCTTTTTGGTATCAATATTGGTATTGAAAGTTGATATCTTATTAGCAATACTGAGGCTGAGGCGCTTACTTTCTGACTAATCACATTATATTTATGGTTCGGTATTGGATATCTTGTACTTTAGTAGACATACATAAACACAAATTGAGTATCCATGTGAGTACGTATTATAACCCACTCTTTAAAATTCTTCAGTTATCGTTAACTAGTTTTAAAGTAGTCACACATGCGTCATGTTCGTGAACGGGTGCCGTCAGTATGGACTGGTCATCTCTTAGCTGCCACGGCTTATTTTAATTTTTGAAACGTTTTTGGTTTTTACCTTTTTGTTGCGGACGCTTTTAACGTGCACGTCTTTCTACATTGTTCTCACTTACTTAATTTCAACATGAATGATGTAACCAATATTTTGATTTAAAAGAGTGTCCGTGGAGTTTCTTGCCCGTTCTTCTCCATAGAGATCTACGCTTTGGAATGGGCAACTAGCTTCAACTTTCTGACTAACTGAACGACTCTTTGACAATTCAAAAGTGCCTGTCATTGGTTTATTTGAAATAAATGCTTTGAGTTTGAGTAAAAACCGAAACCGTAGCAGTTAGGAGCGCTGGCGCAATAAAATATATTTGTTCCGAAAACAATTTGTAGTAAAATGTATTTCGGTACATTTAGTAGTTCAATGTGACTTGAAAATATTTTCATTTGTTGCTCGGCTGTGGCCACGTAATAGCGTTCTTTGTCGCGGAATTAGCAATCAGCCGACGGCACTCCGCAGCCGCAGAAAAAAACAAGCCTCCGAGCTTTTTCTTAATTGCTGCGCAGATAAGCTTTACGCCACAGCCCGCGCTCACAAATTACTAATATTTATCTAACGACTCGGCTAAATGAAAACATGAAAAATGCGACCCCTTTCTCTGGAAACGGCTTACTCCAGTTGCCATACGCTCAACTAAAATTAACTTCTATTACCGTCTCAAAGTGTTTAAAAAACATTAAAAGCGACCGCCGGAATCCTTTTAACCTCCGTATCTCGTTATAAAGAAGTAAAACTTAACATTTCTCTTCTTGGTAAAAAAATGAAGACGGTCGAAGTTTTCCACTTTACCGGCGTTAAAATGAACTTCGTTTAAGGACTGAATTGTATTTGAAACTTGTTAATTCGCGTCTCCCGCGCAGTTACTTAAGTAAGTCTTTCATTAGCGCTCGTCACGTGAGTGGAATTATAAGCCGCGGAGTTTTAAAGGTTGGCAAAAAATTCAAAAGACAAAGATAGCGTCGCCGTCCATCCGCAATTCGGAAACCCTTCCTCAGCTCGCCTCTTCTGAATACAAATCGAGCTTCGCTACTAAACAACTTTTTATTAACCGTAACCGATCACATTTTTGGCCGAAGTTACTTCTATTGCGGTCTACTTCGGTCTCTATGTTGTTTTAGAATCGAAAAGCAATTCCATTTTATATTCCATTTGAACTTGTAATTTTATTATTTCAATATTTTCTGTAGCGGCAGCAAAATAAAATGGAAATACATTTGCTCGCCATTTAAATTACATCAAAATATATTTCAAGCGATTGGACATCGTTACTGCTTTATGTAGGTGCTGAAATTATCTGCATCTGTTACAGTTGACTGCAAACGTTATTGCTTCAAATTATTCTCAATGGTCTGTCTCGTCTCAGCAATTCCATAAACAGAATAAATATATTTAGCCTACATTTTCAAATAAATGTAGTCAAACTTTCTTCAGCAGAAGAGAAATGTTACACCACATCCCATAATTAAACGAAATAGTTTTCCCTCAAAAGGGCAAATCTATAGGTGTTCAGTGAACACGTATGTCGAGGGAGGGTGTTACAGTAGTCACAAAAAGAACCTACGTCTGTCAGGCGCGCCGGGTAGCTCTGTAGGACAATGAAAAACACTTTCACCCCGCCGCGTGTGAATGCAAAATAGGGTAAAACTTTGCTTTACTGCCGACATACGCACTGAGCTACCAATGTAAAGATATTTTATATGAACCCCGCACTCGTTTATTAAATAAAGAACGTTACGTAAACCACTTTATTAGTGACAAAGAAGAAATAAATATGAAAACATACGAAAAAGGGACGAAACAAACGAAAACCTCCAAACTTTATATCTGTTCGGTTTGTTGATTTCTCTTTTATATTAAATTGACAACTGTATGTGTATACATATAAATATCAAGTTCGCTTCTTAAACAAAAGGTTGGATATATTTCGGAGAGAGAGGGAACAAACATATCTCTAAAGCGAGGGTAGTCTGGAGAATTGTAGTGCCATCCGCAATTATTCAGATTGAACTGCGGGTTTCAATACTATTAATCCTTCCAAGAATCCATTAGTAATAATGGGAGTGAAGCTTCAATGAAAAATGTAGACGTTTGTAGCTGTTTTTATTCAAATAGAAACAAAGGGTTATCGTTATAGAATGTCAAGGAAAGACCTTTACGTTTGCACGATCATTTTCTTTGTGAGCCGTTTGAGTGAACAAAGGAAACTTCAATAAAATGGCGGCTATAACAAGTACCTAGTGGTGCAATGAGTTGACTATGTTCCAGCTGACACAATTTCTCGTTTAAATTCATGGTATCCTGCACCCGCAAATAGTTAGCGAAGTTTGAATGACAGTAACGGGTGAGGTGAGGTATGAAATCACTGTTCATTTGAAAAGCGGGAGAGCTGTCTGAGCCACCCTCGTTTCCACGATGGAGGCATTTCCGATGGCTCTTATGGATACAGAGCTAAGTTGTTGCGGTGTTCATAGCATATAACTAGAGTTAGTGTATACGTCCAGGTATTAAAAGTAATCCACCTAAAATTACAGAAGTTGCAGATAAAATATGTATATGTCACGCGGTCATAAAGAAAATGTTTCATCGTATCAGTTTTGGGCATTCAAAACTAATTACAATTTTAACCCTTCCATGAAACGAAAAGGGTGACACAAAAATACACATTGATATTTTTAACAAAGGTTTGTATGCAGATTTACTGTGACTGAAAACCAACGTCCGAAAATAAAACAGGATTTGAAATCGGTTAACCCGTGTCAAATTCAATAATGTCTTATCCCGAAAATAAGCCACAATAAATTTATCCTCGTTCAAAAACGTTCCTAATTTATTATTTTGGCAGCGGCTCACGAGCGCTGATACTTCACATTAGGACCAATGAACTAATCCCATACGAACTAGATTTGAAAATGCGTATCACTTGCCAAAAGATGATATCCAGACGATCTTATTTGTTATTTTTGTCTATCATTGCAAGACACTACGTTTAAATGAAAAAAAAAACCGTCAATATAAATCAAGTTGTCCGCAATCAAAAATAAGTAGATATTCAATCCTTTAATCAACAACGGCCACCCAAATTTTCACTTAGAAAAGGTATTAGGTTTACACACAGTCGTATAGACCACAATGTTTCGTCAAATAAAAAGATTTTGCAAGGAGAAATGAAAACGAAGAATTAATTTTGAAACTAAAACTTAATAATAAATTATTTTTTCTTTAATTTTATCAAAATTAAGCTAACTTTTAGGCGTATTAAAATAGTAAGAAATTAAAGTGAAAAATGAGGGAAGAAACCGGGGTCCGCTCGGGTATTTGCCCTCTGAAATGAGTTTTCTCAAAGACCTAAATAGCTTTCTCGCGCCCAAAGTGTAAATTCACTTCATCGTATCAAAATTATTAAGTCCGTTTTGTGACAAATTGAATGAAATACCGAAATACCAAGGCAACATTGATATTGCGAATCAATTGGATGGATACGCAGTGATTCAAAAATGTTTACCGACCATTCAAACAAGGCAAAATTTTAATATTTTAGGCCGGCCCGCAATCCCCTTTCTATCAGAGAGCGTCCCATAATACCCTGTCTCGTGCTATGGCAGTTCTAATACTTGCAGACAAGTGGGGGTGACAGTGCCGAGTGTTTGCCGAGCACCCATCCACGTCCAACGATGGGATAATAGCCCACTCCGCGCGACACCGAGCCACATCAGATTTCGCTCGGCTTAATGAATTCCAACGTATAAATACGTTATCGGTTCATTCTATTCAAGTTTAGACATTCATGAAATGAAAGCGAATGGACGTTTAGCCTTTTGGAAAATAGGATTGTGAATGCATGTGGTGTTTGTCTATTGTAATTCGAAAATAAAATTTTTAGTACGAATGAACATAACACTTTCAATTTAATCAACAAATATTGATACGATCTAAGTAAGACACGGACATATTTGCATTGTTAATGGTTATCTAATTTTTAGGTTAGTTCATCACATCACCTATATTTAGGTTAGTCGATAAGGCCGTTTTCTAAATATGTATTTATTTTAAAGTTTCTGATACTTATTTGTTTGCCTTGTTGGTATACAGTAAAGAATACTTCAAGTAGGTATCACTAGAAAGACATTTTCAATAAACTATCGAAATGATATTCATGGTATATAAAGGATCCAACGTCGCCTGGCGAAGAAACCTATAGCAATACAACAAAGCGCACGGGAATAAATACCAATTTTCACCTCAAAGGGAATCTGTCTGTGGCGAGAGAAGCAGCCAATCGGAAAGCAAACGCAAGGTAAATATTATTTGGAGATTTCCTCGAACACTAGCAGCGCGGCGGTTTGAAGTCACGTAGCCGACAGTGATTTCAATTTCGCGCGAAGAATTCGTGCAACCGCACCGAAGAGTCTCGACGAGCGAGTGAAAGTACGGAGGACATGACGGGAATTACAGATGTGGATATACAAGTACTGTAGCTGGCGTGAAAATAGGACACCCTGTAGCTACGGGCAAGGCGTTAGATGTATCGGCAAGTTTTCATTTGCTGTGATTTACCGATCTAGGAACATAATACTATCATGTTCGCCATATCCTTTGATCACCTCTTGAAATACCTATGGAACCTTGAGTAATACTAGATGTTTTGTGGTCCAAGGTCATTGTCGTTTATTGATGGGAATTTAAGAGCCTAGAAGCGGAATTAAATGATTACAAAGAGTATCTGAAAGATCAAATAAAGCTTTAGGGAGATATCTGGTAAAATGACTTTAAGTATTATCACTACAAGAAAGAGCTGCTGTTCTATAGAAACACTTTTCTATTCAACTAATGTTTTTCATGCTCACACCGTAAACAATCAATCCCGCATCAAAACATCTTCCGAAATATAGATGACACCTCTCTACGCTGAGTAATGAACTTTCTTCCAACGTAACTAAATATACTTTTAATGTATAGTATAATAGTGTTGGAATCGGCGCGAGACTCTTGTCTCCGAGGAATGTAGCGGCAGGCCATATTAAATCGCACGTCGGTGTCGTATCGCATCGTCGCGTCGTACAGTGAGCGCCGTGCCTTATTGCGCGCTCTTTAAAATCTTCGTACTTCAACCTCAACGATATTGGACAAGTTTCTAACGTAGAATGTTCGTAGTTAATTCTAAAACTGAGCTCGTTTAGAGGGAAATCTTTAGGAGGTAGGTATGTTACGACTTGCTAGTGCAAGAAATTTTAGGTGTTAACTTGAACTTAGGGTATGTTTTCGGTATGCAATAAATCGGGGTGGCTTTAAGGTTACTTACATGTTCGGCGACTTACTTTACTATGAAAATACTGCTTTATTTATTTATAGCTTTACTTTTTGCAATGTTATTAGGCATCTTATAAGTATGATTTGCTAAGGTTATAAGTTAAATATAATAAATTCACCGTTGTAAACGTTCAAACATTTTATTTCATTGTCCAGAGGTTGTGAGTCTAGAAAATTTAATTAAACATCTTCCACCATAGTACAAAGACACGTATCTACTTACCTGGCCACTTGCTACACAGAGAAGCAGAGAAGAAAATTCCAATTAATTCTTCCCCGGTATTTCCAGTTCAACTTTAAATTTAAACTCGTGAGACCTTCTCGTAATAAATTTTCTTATTCAATATCTGAGCTAAAGTGATGTTAGACGTAAAAGTGTGAGCAGCTGCCGGCAGCGGATTGGCTTAGAAAGTACTGTTCGCAAGTAGTTAGCGGAGGATAAGTTTCATGTTTGAACTTGCATTAGAGTTCCACAAGAGATGCATTTTAAAATGTCCGGCAAGTCCGAACTTTGGACGAACAAAAGTAGTTTGCGAAACTAGCCTGATGCTAAGATGCGGGCTAAATGTTGATTTAATTTAAGGCAAAGTTACATCTTGAGTTAAGTAAGAAGTTAAGTAAGACAGGTACCCCGAGAGCAACCACTAAGATTTGTATATTGGCTGACGTTTTACATCCATCATTTCTAAACCCCTAAACGGATAGGTCGTGTATCGTAACGCTACGTCAAACAAGATTCATCAATCAATTTACTCTATTCCAAATAACAAGAGCAGTCAGTAAAAATGCTGCACACAATCCAATACAGAAAATAAACGTCGGATTCTTTCTCGTACTTTATATCGGTATGTCAAATAAAAACAGTATCGAACGTCGTGCGGCTGTAGTCGGCTGTACTGTTCTTACTGTATCAGAGCTCTGGCGTAAAATCTTTTATATCCGCTGGTAAGAAGCCAGAGAATTAACACTCGTTCAGCCGATGGATAAACTCTGAAAGGATCTTTAAATGGCGCTCAGAGGCGTAAATTATTGCTCTCCACGCCCCTGTTTCAGCCACAATTTATCGCTGCCGAGTCACCTGTGGGACACTAGTGCCTAACTAGCCTCTCTATGGATATTCATACTTGTTCGAATGTTACGAAGAAATTCGATCTAATAAACGATAATAGTTAGTAGATGTTAACTTAACAGTAGTAGGTATATTAGATCATACATTTGTTTTTACTATTATATCTGCATTGAATGTTTATTACCTACCTAATACTTCATAATGCTTCTTATTCCCTGAGAGATAAGCAGAGATATTTAACGCACCATTCATAATAATGAATGCTGGACATTGGCATGCCATTTATTCACTTTGTGCCATGTTATGCCAAGAGTTCATTTCCAGCGTGACGCTTCTAATTGTCGAATACGAGAAATGACAATCGCGTTTAGTGCTATGGTTTCACATGTCGATCAAAATGTGTATTAATTTATAGATTTTTACATATTTATAATATCAGAACATAATTAAAATACCTTATTAAAGGAGACGGAAAACGGTGGGCCCAAATGTAATAAGTTGAGATATGATCTAAAAAATTTGACATATTTTTTTCATCTTAGAATATAAAAAATCAGCTCAATTCGCAATCTGGAAGCGGAGGATTAAGAGAAATATAGTTCTATGTAATCGATTACAAAATTACAAAAAGAAAACCTTCGCACTTGGTAATTAACTCCAGTAATTAAATGCACTAAATATACTTATATACAATATAGTGCATTTACTTACGTGCCATATTAATAAATTAAATAACAATTAATTACTGAATAACCAATATAATGAATATCGATTTCATATCGATTAAAATCAGTCTCATATTTTTAGTCTATGTCTCTGGCATGACAGCTGTGAGTCAGCTCAACATTGACAGTAGACAGTTGCCGACTGCTCTTGCTTGTTCACTCGTTTCGTGTTTTCCAATGCGTTTTGATTGCTTTTCAGAATATTTCATTTTTAACGACCACTGCGTTGTTTTTCATGGATTCTGACCCTGCATACCTTGTACGACCCTTGCTTTCACACTGTACACAGAAGATCGCTCACACGTTTGACTTGGAATTGTTATTTTGGATTTTACCGCCGCCTTGTGGATTGAATACTGTTGAAACTATGGATCGCTTTGTGAATTGAGAGATAGTAACTAGTCACTACAATACACTAGGCCGACGACCCTTAGATGAAATATAATATACATTAGTGTTTAAAGAACATCTTTTGCACTTCAGGAATAAGTTTTTAGTTAAAGATTGTGACATAGCCTTACTTTTACTAAACCTCTAATAACTCGGCTCTCAGATTGTCAAAACTAACAGAATTTTCAGCAAGGGACTGATAAGTTTAAATCTATTAATTCACATCAATTTCATCTCGTTACATTCAGGCCCAAGATTGTACGTAATCGTTTCGGTCTCCTTAAAAGTGTATCCGTGTGTTGAAATAAATATAAACAAAACACTGTCGATACCCATAAATTCCGCAAGTTATTTTTAAAATATTACCGCACATCCTCAAACCAATTTTTCAGGCTATAAAAACTTGGACAAGAAAATAAATTAGTTTTGAATAGCGAGCTAACTTATTACTTAAAGTTGTAACAAAACCTCCGACACTATGCCTTTCAATGGAGGAGGGTATCTATACTAATCTTTAGATTATGTTAATGTGAAGCTACTTATACAGAAATCGGATCTTTTTCAAAAGATACTCTTTTATTTATATTCAAATCTTCGCGGAGTAAAAAGTATGTAAATCACAGAAGGGGTATAGTTTCTTTATGTAGTTTAGCACGGAATTACATAATGTTTACGACTTCCTGGTACATAACTGAAAAACCTTTAAAGAGCTGTGTTAATATTTCAGATGTTACTCCATTAAGTATTAGAATTTTGAATCTGTTTAGGTCTTCTAATTTAATTTAATTGTTTTTTGAACCTACTAGGATCACGACATCTTCGTCGACTTGTCTTGATAATATATTTAGTGATTGTGATGCCAAAAATAAATCAGTGTTAAGTGACTTAACGTCTGATCATTGTGGTTTATTAGCTAGCTTCCCTATGCGATTACATAAAAAGCCGCATAAAATAGAATGCAGGCCGTATATAGCTAGTCGTTGCAACAAGTACGTACGTAGAACACGAGAATCCTAATGAAATATATGGAGCCCTTTTTTATGTAGTGCAATAAAAGATAAAGTTAAAAAAACTATAACCCGACCACGTAAAAAAGGGGTCTGAAAAAGATGAAACAAGAAAATAATTTAAATAGAAATCCAGAAATGCATAGGTACAAAAATTGTCAAGAGCCGTGGTCACACCCACTGTATACTACGAGTATACATACCTTGTCTGTTTAATGGAGGTGTCCCTGGCACCCACATAATCATAGTAGGTACACAGTAAGTGCGACCACGGCTCTACCTTGACCATTTTTGTACCTATGCATTTCTGGATTTATATTTAAATTATTTTCTTGTTTCGTCCTTTTTAGACCCCCTTTTTTACGTAGTCGGGTTATAGTTTTTTTTACTGTATTTTTTATTTAATACTTTTCCGTTTCCCGATCGGGCATATACACTTATGGTATATATACATATCTGTAACGTCCTCGCCAAGACAGTTCTTTTGTTACCAAACACGTCATGATTATATCTGTTTAATTTTTCGAGGTTAGAATCTTAGGTTTAAATTCCATCATATAAAATTTTGATAAAATTTATATAGCCTATGTTACACGGGCCATTATAACGAATCTATTGACCCCTCATTCATTACAATCGGTTCAGTAGTTTGTGCGCTATGGTGGAACATACAATCATACATACATAGACTGCCAAAATCATTACCCTTCCTTTTGGCTTCGCCGTAGTCGAGAAAAAAGAGTACCAATCAACTTTCAAGACCAGGGGGTCAACCACCACCTCTTAAAGCAGTATTATTTTAATGTTACTTCAGTGTGAGAAAGAGATGAAGCTATACAGGACGTCTAGCTCCATCTCTTTCCCACACTCAAGTAAGATTACAATAATACTGCTTTAAGAGGTGGTGGTCTAGCTCCAAAACCATTAACATTAATGGCACCTCCGTTGACTTTAACCAATGGGCTACTCCAGGTATTTATAAAAGTAGAGCGAGACTATACAAGTTACATGGTTTAAAAAAATACAGATTTGATACTTCTTTCCTAAAGTATGTCAAAAATTATTCAAAATTATTAAAAAATAATGTGTTTTTGCTAAATCTAAATTTTTAAGTGATACAATTAAAAATTCCAATAATAAAGTAAAAACTACTTAGAAAATGATTAATGATCAAACGGGTAAATCGGTTATACAAGAAAACAACTTGAGATTATAGTCGATAACAAATTACTTAATAAAGCAGCTGACGTAGCTGAGGCATTCAATGAGTTTTTTCCAACATACCTATAACTACGACTCGCTCCTTAAATTCTTCCCCGTCTAAAGCTGAAAACCTTTTGCATAGTAGTGTGCCTAAATGTAGTCGCTTATTTAGCTTCGAACAACCTCGAACACCTTGTAATGAAGTTAATGTTTTTAACACACTTAAATCTAAAAACATTGGTGATTACTGGGGAATCTTCATTAAACTATTAGGTAATATAATAGACATCGCAGCCCCCTATCTAGCTGTTACTTTTAATAAATGTGTTGATTTAGGAACTTTTCCTGACCTCATGAAGAGTAGTAAAGTCATACAATTATTTAATTCGTGTAATAAAAATGACATTGGCAATTTCAGGCCTATTTCTATCTTACCTGTATTTAACAAAATATTCGAACAGTTAATACTCAAGCAGCTGCTAAGACATTTTAATTTAAACAGTCTCCTTCATGATGAAAAATATGGCTTTACAAAAGGTTGTTCGACTACAGATGCGGGTGTTGCTCTGCTGAAACACATATTTAACGCTATTGGAGTTTTCTGTGATCTCTCCAAAGCCTTTGATTGCATGCACCATGACACGCTTTTGTGTAAACTACGACGTTACGGTGTCAAAAAAAGTTAAGCTCTCAAAGTAATACATTCTTATTTACATAATAGGTTCCAATGTGTAGATGTTAATGATGTGAAATCTTCCGGGCTACCAGTTCAGATAGATGTACCTCAAGGCTCAATACGGGGTCCATTCTTATTCTTAGTATACGAGTATATCAATGACTTATCATGCTACTTAAAAGGTATCTGTGACGTTGTGCTGATTGCAGATGATACCTCTCTTATTTTTAAAGTAGACAGGAATAGACAAGATTTTGACGACGTAAACAGTGCACTCTCAATGATTACAGAGTGGTTTACACCAAATAACTTGTCTTGTTGGGTGTCTCAATGCCAGAAAACAAAATGTATAAAGTTCGCCTTACCGAATGTTAGAAATCTTGGACCTAACATCGTCTTAAATAAAGAGATCCTTGTAACTGCAGACTCAACAGTTTTTCTGGGCATAACAGTAGATGCCAAACTTCAGTGGGACCCACATATATCAAGCCTAGCGGGAAGGCTCAGTTCGGCCGCCTACGCCGTCAGGAAAGTAGGACAATACACTGACGTTGTTATAGCTCGGTTAATCTATTTTAGTTATTTTCATAGCGTTATGTCCTGCGCTATTCTGCTGTGGGGCCGCTGACATTCAAAATATATTTGTTCTTCAAAAACGAGCTGTTCGAGCAATTTACCAGCTAGGTGCCAGACCTTTTCTGAGAGATTTTTTTAAAGATATTGGTATTCTCACGGTGTCATCACAATTCATTTTCGCCAACATCATATATGATATATTAGGCAAAATATACATTTATACAATAAAAACAGCGACATTCACAATATTAACACCAGAAATAAGGACAAATTACGCGCTCCATTTCACCGGCTTCATAAGGTTCATAATTCATTTGTTGGGGTTGGTTTTATCTTAAGCTACCCTCTTTCTTGCTAGATTTGCCCTTTGCGTTTAAAGCTAAAGTAAAATCCACCTGTTCAATGGCATACTATTCTATCAACGACTACTTAAACGATAAGAATAGTTGGTCGCTGTGATTAACCCAAGACAATGTTTATGTTCTTTCTGCAGAATTAGCTTACCTACTGACAGGTTTTATGAGTTCATTTATTTTATTTGACTGTATAAGTCAATTTATTTTCATTTATTATTGACTTGATCTACACATTACAATGGTTTTTTTTATGAGTTGTGTTGCAATATGTGGTTAGTTAGCGACCTCGACAATTTATCAAATTATTCTTGCCTGAGCAACCGGCGGCGGCAAGTTCGTTATGCTGCCTTAGATGTCACTGCTTGCGGTAGCGTCGAGGGTCGTGTGGCTCCTTCCCTCAAATATGGCGAGGCTGATCTTTGCGTTATGCTCGTGAACGGGTGCTGCTTGTGGTGACTGGTCGTCTTGTTGACCATGTTTTTTTTTATTGTTAGTAGTTATTAACTACTTATTTATTTTACTGCGATGGTCTTAGTTTAGCATTTGTGACTTCGAGTTACAGCTATAGGTATAGATATGTGTAAGTGGGCATGCCCTTATGCTTGGAGGCTTTTATTTAGGTATTTATATAGTTCTTTTACGTCCCTATTTTTAAATTTTTATTTCTGCTTGAGTATAGTTTCGATTTCTTTTTATTGGTATATTGGCGTGTGCTAGCTGACACATGGAAAATCATTTTATTTAATGTTTTTGTGTTGCGTAATGTAGATAATTTTGCATACTATTGTATATAATCAAGTTTTCCTAACTAAACAGACAGCTGGGCTGCTGGGGAGTTTCTTGCGCCACATCTTCTTCACAGCTAAAGCATTAAGAAGTGGTGAAGGGCGGGCGTTTTGGGGCCTGTACTATGTAATTTTTGACGTTCGAAAAGTGCTGATTCTCAGCCTACTTTGAATAAATGACTTTTGGTTTTGATTTGATTTTGTCAGTCGTGGTTGTGATATCGATATTTTATTGTCATACGCATAGGATTACTTAGTGATATTCTACGAGCCATGTGATACTTTTAAAAGGATGGATACACTAAGTCTTTGTTAAGAAAATTATAAATGTGTGTAAGTATTTACAAAAAATTGCATTTCAAAAGTTACATAAATTAACACAATCATGATTTTTGAGTCATAAAAACAGGATAAATATTTCTTGCTTCATCCTCTGCTGAAACTAAGTCCATCAGTTCAGTCATCCGCTCCACTAGCCGACTCGACTCACCGTCAGCGACACTCCACTTTTATGATTTATGAAAGAGCCGTTATATAAAAAAGTCCGCCAAAATTCGTACCATCTAATTCCAATTTACGGAACTTTTGCTTTGAAGTATTTTTTCTCGTTTCATCAGCATTTAATGTCAACAAAGGATTTCAAACACTTTAAATTACAAATTAGTAAACTCAGCATTTTTTCAAAGGGAAATCAGTTTTTCAGAAAAATTATTATGCAAAGCTTAATTAACTGAGCGCAAATTAATTTACTTTTAAGAAAATTAGGGTGACAGTTTCGTTGAGTCGTCTTATGAGATATTTCGTCATTATGAAAATTGCTAATTTTCACTTTTTTACGTTCTGATGAGGTGCTTCCGTTTCCCCATTAAAAATATTTTTATGACAACGGTTGGTACGTAATAATTTCTTCTATTACATTAGTATCAATATATTTCCGTGCTGCTTTGTATGCGGTGAATAGTCCCTCCCGATTGAAACATCGATATAAGACCCGGGAGCTTTTCTCATCTAGGTAACTATACGTAGACACATTAGTCAGATTGAAACCTCTTTGCCAAACTTAGAATTGCAAAATAGTAACTGCAGCCGTTCCTGGATGCTGTTTGATTCAAAGAAATACATTTTATTTTGAGGTTTGTGGATGTAATATTCAATGAAAGTATTTATTTTGTATGGAAGATAATATGTAACAAATAACATAAGTTTTTATTGTAATATTGTTACAATTTAAATAGATAAACAATAGTTTGCAGTGTAAATAACTTCTGTTCCTACAACACATCAGTGCGGCGCCAGTAGATTACAATTACACTCGAGCTCTATTAAAACTTCGCACGTACTTTAATGAGTCTTTTATTAAATTCGTGCAACATACATAAATCGTTGTGCATTTGTTTCCCCGGAGGAGGTTAATCAAAGTCGGGGAGCGCTTCACGTCAGCTAAAACTAATTTCATCCAAAGTTAGCACTTTCGCGGACAACTTATTTGCTGTACTAGTTATGATCTTAATACAATGTACATAATATCAACTCCAGTCTCGAACTTGTATAATAAGTCTGGGCTTTACATAACTACGTATACCTAGAGGTAATCAAAGATGTATTTCGTAAGTGCGGTGGAGTCAACCGCCATGGCTAAAAGTTAGTTCAAACTTCGATTATATTGAGCTTAAACGCGCTCTACCTTGAAATATGGCGGATACCTCCGGTCGGGTGTTTCATTTAAATAACAAGATTGGAACGTCCTTATAAGTCGAGCGAACTAATTATGTATATCGAAGTCGATTCTGTATGCTCTTTACTTAGCTCCAATAGCCGTGAAACAGTTATAAGTAATTTCTCCGATACGAGAGAAATTACATTAAAGTGCTACACGGGGACTGTTGCCTCGGCGCATACAGATATTGAATCATTACAGCGACGTACTTATAGAAACTCGTAACATTACGTTTGTAATGTTTATCCATAAAGTTTGACTTTATCACGTGCCGTAAAAGTGTCCGCTTACTTGAGGTATCGTGTGCTGGTGCTAATGTACGCGAGACATAGTCTATCCGCTGAAATAGTGGCAGTTTACGGGTCCTGTACCCAAACGGTGGGCGGGAATTTATTTTAATATATAAAGTAGCATACAAATATTGATACGTCCAGTTTGAGAATATTTTTTATTTATTTATTTATTTTACTATTTATGTACACACAATAAAACATTATACAGTTAGGACATTATGATCATCGAGTACAAAGGTACTGCTTATTTCTTAAGAAATTTCTTCCAGCAGACCTGCGAAAGGAGAAATTAAAAAAGAAATGTAGACAATAGTGTGTGAGAACAAGAAGAGAAGAATATGATTAGTGACGTCTTAAACTAAAATATATATACCTACACATATACTATAAAGCAAAAATTAACAAACACTTAAATAAATAAATATGCTATAAACCTATATATATATATATATAAATTATCACAGTTGAGAGGAGAGGTAATGCTCTTTTACTCGATATTTGAATAAGAAATTAATTTTATAAATTAATTATTATTTTTAATTCATAAGAAGAAAAGCTATGATTAACTACATAATAAAACGCTGTTATTCATCACTAGAAGTATCCTCGGATTCACTACCTGTGTTTTTAATAAGCCCCGCGGTATGTTTCTTAGAGCGCCAATGTTTAACCAGATGGTCTTTAACAGAGAGGTGGTGGACTTACCTTCTTGGGCTTGCCGTTCTTCCGCAGCAGCTTGGCGCAGCAGAGGCCGCGTGTGTCGGGCAGCGGCGGTGGGGGGCGCGACCAGCACAGCCGCCGCGGACTCTCCGCGCCCGCCTCGCTGCGCGCCTCCTCCTTATCTTCACACATTACACTACCCCCCCCCCAACCCCGCACTACCACCCTACCATTACACAACCCACGAAAAATCACAACCT
The DNA here is from genome assembly GCA_947568875.1 of Fissipunctia ypsillon. Classification (NCBI taxonomy): domain Eukaryota; kingdom Metazoa; phylum Arthropoda; class Insecta; order Lepidoptera; family Noctuidae; genus Fissipunctia; species Fissipunctia ypsillon. Next base: position 13,160,591 of record OX387660.1, on the reverse strand, counting down.
CCAAGATATCGATGCTTTATGAGAACCTCTGGCATTGTTTCCCCTATAAAACTACGGACCGCAGCGATAGAGCTATCTACACCGCTGTACGTTATAGAAAATAGCGACGATTTAGCAAATCGGTTTCTCTCGGCTCCTATTTAAAACGTTACAAAAATAAACTAAGAGATACTTAAGCGATTAAGTTCGATAGCTTTGTACTATTTTTAGAAGATATTAATCATTTGAGCTGCACTGCTATGTTAATTCTACGGAAGGCTGTTTTAACGTCCGATTTAGCATCTGGAACAAAGAGAGAATGCATTCATTAATAAGTAAAACGCGCGATGATCATTCATCGTCACTGAGAATGACAGTGCAATTATTGCAATGTGTACGCTACGCCATAGAACACGCCATAGTAGTACGATCGTTTACATTGAGCATTTTGAATTTTGATGGAAACATTGGGAACTATCAGAAATCCTTCAACCTCCGTTCAACTCTCGTGCTACGCGCCTACGCTACGTGCTACATGGCGTAGATATCAGCGGCTACGCACCACTTTCTACGAACTGCGAAAGACACTACGATGAAGTTCAGAGAAGAAAGATCGGATTTTAAAATCATTCCGATTTATTGATATAACAAGCCAGCATGTGCCTGATGTTATTTTCTATCAGCAAAAATGAAGAACTTCCTTACAAACTTTCATCCCTTATTTAACCCCTTTAGGGGATGGCTTTTCAAAAGTCCTTGATGCTCACTCACTCTTCCACACTTGCCCACACACACACACTCACACACTTTCACACTTTTGCTCGCTCACTTTAGTTAGATATACAAGGAACTCTTGTTTCATGCTCCTAGAGCCAGCGGTACAGGCTGTGCGTTGTCTGTCAGTGCATGATTTTAAGATTTTTATTAAGTAGATTAGTTTGACCTGTGATCACTAGGAGGCAGGGGCGAAGCCTTTATACTCGTACAACCCGATTCCTATCGGCTTCCCTTCCGAACAACCACTCTTCTTAATGTCTACTATTGCCAAATAATATGGTACACCTGTGTGTAACTGTGTATCACATCACATTACATAATTATATTTAATACCAGTTTAATAAATCATATGATTAAAAACATACAGTTTTTTGTCTGGGTTTATGAGAACTGGACAATTTTTACTTCAGCATCCCTCTAATGATGCAATCATCATTAGAGGGAAGCCGAAGTAAAAATTCTGCGCCACTGCTAGGAGGCCTACGGAACCCACGAACCCTTTATACCCACGAAGTAAATATTAAGTACTTCGTAGTTTCACCATTTTTGCTTCTAAGCTTGATATTTTTAACCGATGAAAAAAAAGGTAAAGGTTCTCAAGTCGACGTGTAAACATTTTTTTTAAATGTGTGACCACGCATAGCTTTTTACAGCGTAGTCCGATTTGAACGATTCTTGTTTTACTCGGGAGGATATACCTCGAAGTTGGTCCCATTTAAAATTTATTAACTTTGGTTTGGTGGTTTTTGAGTTGGCGTCAATAATACGTATTTATCCCACTTAGGCTATGTGTGGATGATGTTATAATAACTCTGTTACTGTACTTTACATATCAGGTAGCGGTATTCGAATTTGTGTGGGGTAGGTACCACAACTAAATAGCGAAAACCAAAATTTTTTTTCACAAATGATATTATTAAATGTAAATGCTATAGCTACCTATTTACCTATATATATTTTTATTTGTGGAGCGTTGTTATAAGCAACCTTTTTAAATGTTTTATTGTAACCATAATTAAGTCTGTAAACCATCTTAAAAAGTAAAATAAATAATGGTGCCGATTCTCTTGTACACCGAAATAAACTACTTAACTAAACTATCACTAAAACTATGAAAATCTTAAAGCTATTCTGCATAAAAATATCACTAAATTTAAAAATAATTTTGTCAGAACTAAAATCGAATTTGACAATCGCGCGACTCCACGTGGTACTTGTTAGCCATGCCCCGTGAATTTTTTTTAGAGCCGGAGGCGCGCAGGGGGCAGAATTTTTCACTTTTTGTATGGAAAATATGAAAAGTTATTACCTACATATTGAGTTTTAGAGGTTTATGGCTTTTATACAGGGGGTCGAAATTTTCATTATTTTTGCGATAGGACACACCGTTTTGAGAGCAAAAGAAAATAAAAAAAAGCTACAGTACTGTTTTTGCACCTGAAGTCGAGGTGTTGGTGTGAATTTTAGTTCATGCCAACTAATTTTATTCCACACCTTTTTAATCGCGATTATAAATAGTTAGATTTAGTTAGAAAATCTAAATTTTAGGTGAAAAACGTCAAATTCAGAATAGCAAAATTACCATTTTCACTAAACTAATAAGTCAGTGCCATCTTAGTGCTTTCAAACTAAAATATAGTTAAGTTTTGTCACTTTAGTGAATTTCAGAATGGGAAATCGTCGTTTGACAGGAATAAACTAAATTTTGGTAATTTTTAGTCTAGTTTAGACGCATTTGTGACAAGAGAATCGGCACTAATACCTATGTTTTGTATGAACATGAATAAATAAAAATAACTTGAAAATATTAGAGTTCTACAAACAACGAGCACCGCCGTCTCTGAACAATAAGCAACTTCGTTACTTCACCAGTCTTTGTAACGAAGCTCGGTTCAAAACGAACTTAGACTAATTTCCATGTAATTTACGTTCGTAGGTACCAGGGATTTGGCAGCCAGACGTAAAGTAAAAATGTTACTTGTAGACCGCGCCCTGATGAATATTAAACACAACACGCCTAATGAATGCGCCAACTTGCTCGACATAATTACGGCAACTCATTGAATTCTTTGCCAAACTCAACCGACACTTATTTAAATTCTTAACGGTTGTTCTCGTAAGGGGAATCTGTGCACTCATCTTTAATGTGTGTAGGTACTTTGAAGATTTTTTTCTTTATTTATTATGCACCTGGAACAAGCTGAGTCTTAAGTTTAGGTAATTAGCGGACTTGTTCATAAACTCTGGTAAATTCGACGAATGTTCGTACGTACCTATGCGCTGAATAACTTTTAATTAAAATAAAAGCGAGTACTGAACTAGGACGCGGTTCAACACGTAGATAAAACTCGCTCCTGTATAAGGAGATACCTTTATCACAGAGCATAGTTCACACCGAAATGTTGGATTCATTCCAACAGCTAATATCCCATTCTGTTTGTCTTTCGAGGCAATAAAATGACTTTTATGCAAATTATACGAATTCTATACATTTTTGATGAGCTACCCGACGACGCATTCGCGGCGTTTAATTAATACATTTTCCATCAAACTTTGAAAGTTTCAAACTCGCGAATATTTTTTTATAGATTTATTTGCGTGAATTAATTATCACTTTGTTTGTTTTTCCTTGTATAAATATTCTGTAGCGAAGTTAAAAGTTATTAAAATGGCTTTTATAAATACAAACAGGCAAGTAGGTAGGTAATTATGTGATCTACTGTACCTACAGACCTCATCTATATAAAACCAACGTTTTTGCTCATGATTATTTTTTTAAACAAAAATAAAAGCCGATTCGAGGGCTTTCATCATCTGCCTAGCCTTTTCCCAACTATGTTGGGGTCGGCTTCCAGTCTAACCGGATGCAGCTGAATACCAGTATTTTACATGGAGCGACTGCCTATCTGACCTCCACAACCCAGTTAATGGGTAATACGATACCCCTTGGTAAGACTGGTTGTCAGACTCGGGCTTCTGACGACCCGTAACGACTGTCAAAGATACACGAATGACAGCCGGGACCAACGGCTTAACGTGCTTTCCGAGGCACGGAGGGTTCTTGATATGTAAAGATGGTCACCCATCCACGGGCCAACCGCGGCAAGCGTAGCTTAACCTGATCGATTGACCCGTGCGGCTGTTATTTCTTAGCCACAAGCCCCTATGCCCTATGCCCTATGCCCCAAGCTTTATGAGCTTCTAAATCATAAAACTAAAATAGCGGCAAATAACATAAAATTCCCTCAAAGGTTCAGAAAACAGAGGTACTTTGAGAATAAAATCTCTTTTATATTCAGCCTCGTTAATGAGTGCAAATAAGTGCAAACCTACACTAGCCCCAAGTTTGTTGACATGCTAGCGAATAACGGGGCTTTTTCGTTTTTTCACTTTTCCACTCGCGGAGAGAGCTCGCGTCTCGACGTCGGCGTATAAACTGCTTTTATTATAAAATCAAGCGCGTTTCACTCAAAAAACGATAAGTACTCTTGTCTGGCGTTTGAACAACATGGAAAATAGAGAGTGAAAGGAAAATTAGCAGTACATTATATAATGAAAGTCGTGTCAGTTTATGTACTCGCTTTTGTTTAGACACGTATGCGTTTGAGATAAACGAGAAAAGCGTTGCTTGTTTGTTCTGCAAAGTTTTATAAACAGAATCTTGTTGGAAAAAATACGATAAGTTTTTCGAGATCAGAATAAATAAATATGAATTTTAATTTTGTACTTACTTTGTATTCCTTAGCTCTTGCATAAAAATAGGTACAGAGATTCATTATTTTGAACAGGTTTGTTCATTGCACAGGTTCATTGTTATGGATTCCTTCATAATTGTTTATCGGAACGAAGTTCTTTAACGCGTCTTGTTACAGGAGTAAACTGGCAGTAATGCGACTGAACGAAAAAGCGTTAGGTATGCCGTCAGTTTCAAGTTTTTATTTTTTAATACGGATCCATTTACTAGCTGGCTCTGTATTAATCTATACTAATAATAAAGCTGAAGAGTTAGTATTTTTGTTTGTTTGTACCTATGTTTGAACGCGCTAAACTCTGGGACTACCAGTCGGATGTGAAAAATTATTTTTGCAAAGTAATAGCGCGGGCAATGCGATGCGATGGGGTGGGACGGGGGAACAAGAAATTTCACGCGAAGTCGCGAGCAGAAGCTAGTGTGCTAATAATAAATCTGAAGAGTTTGTTTGTTTTTTGTTTGTTTGTTTGAACGCGCTAATCTCTGGAACTACCAGTCGGATTAAAAAAAACTTTTGCATTTGATAGTCCAATTCTTGGGGAAAGGCTATTTAACATCACGCTAGGGCCCTTAGCAGCCAAGCAAATATAAAGAAGTCAGAAAGAACGCTACGCGAAAACGAAATAATAGCGCGGGCGGGCGATGGGATGCCACGCGGTGAGTCGGGGCCGAAATTACACACGGACGAAGTCGCGGGCAAAAGCTAGTACTTAATATACAGCGAAACGAACTTTATTCCGAACGGGTGTCCTACGACACCCCCCGACTTTTTTTTAAATATTTCAATTACTCTTTACTCACACAGTTTGTTTTCATTTACCAACAAGTGTATAACTACTTACTTCCTTCTTTCATTTCCAGTCTTTTATTTATTTTGTCAAATTTTTCTGTATTTCCCATCGTATTTGTGAACATAGCTCATCTTCGCATTATTTTGTAACTTAAGTAATTTATCTAACGCCATATTACACGTCCTTTAATAATGAAGTTTTCTGCTAGTGCTGTGCACTTCTGTAAGTGACGAATTGCCAATACCTAAAACTGTACCTATGTGATTTTTGTTTGTGTATGTTTTAGTGAATCGTTGAAGTGCCATAATAATAAATAAATAAATATTATTATTTGTTTTTACGGACTTAAGTATGAAGTTGATAGGTACTTAGAGAGAATAGCTAAGTTTATGCAAATTCAAAAGAGAGATCGAAGAACATACTTACATAGGTAGGTCTAAAACGTGTAGGAAATATATGAGGTAACCTTTACGTTTGTGACTATCAATATTATCAACGTTTAATTGTAACTCAGGTAGGTAGGTACACTATGAATCTTCCTACTATTGGAAAAGAAAAATATTGTAGTTTAATCATGTCATCCCGATAATAACCTAAATATTACTCGCTAATTGTCACTAACTAATGTTCCTTATAATATTCCTTCTTCATTATAATAAATATATTTGTTTACAATGCTAACTAAAATGCCTTTACTTTAACTTTAAAAAATATTATAAGTAGCCACGGGTGACAAAAAAGAAATATTCAGATAACTTTGTTGATATACCATTATTTAAATAAAAATATGTAATTGAGTAACTATAGTTATATTACTAGCATATTTAGCTACATTCTTATTGTTATGCCTAAACATACAAAAAAAAGTATAAACTCAACAGAGGAACTACAAAGCAACAATTTAATATTCAATGAACCTTACCAAATAATGAACGAGGCAAAAACAATACGATATCTGCACAAGAGTTCCACCCGCGAATATTTAAAAAAGTTAATTTTAAAATGTCTCGTAGAAAGTTGTGTAGTCTCGTAGCACGGGCTACGCGACGCTACGTCGTAGCCGAGAGCTGCTACCGCTCTGAACTGGCGCCGCTATGCCGCCCGCCTTTTATTCACCTCGTAGCACTCTCCCGCCCGCCTAAGTCCGCCCTTCCCGCCGAAACATCCCCCTACATCGGGCACACAGAAATTCTCGAGCCTCACTGCTACAGGACCGTTTTAATAATGCTTCACAAAGAAATAAAGGCTCTTGCGATTTGAGCGTTACATGTACTTTCTTGAACTTAATTAAGAAAATATTAGCTTAAATAGGCGTATTTTACTTGCTGTATTACGTTCATGACTCATTGTAAAAATACAATTTTAATTTTAGTAGAAATCTGCTCACAATCTGTATAAAATTGTTGAGCTCAAGAATATTGCGCTCAATCTACATGTCAGTAACCATTTACTAATAACTAAACCCGAGCCTCCCTGTGAGCAGGTTTTATCCCGTTTCCCGTGAAATCCGACAGTGGGATGAGATATCAGTATCAGTTCTACGGAGAGCAGGATTAATCTGTAGCTTTCCTGATAGCATCAATCAGTTTTCTCAAATCTACTGTTGGACATTAGATTATTGACATGGTGGTATAGGTTCTTAAGATTGTTCTTTTTAGAGGCTCTTGAAGAAGCATCCATTCTCGTTTTCTATACTTAGATGGAATAACCGATCGCTAATTTTAGATTTGGAACTAGCAACTCATGTTCCTCACATTGTCAGATCAAGATTATATCTAGACTTTAAAAGACGATTGTGACCTCTGAGTTTGTTTAGGTGCTTCTTCTCAGTGTAGTCGGATAAGAAACCCCGATCTCATCTAGTTTTAATAAATCTAAGTATTTGAATAAACCTACATATGTACAGAAATAAACATCATTATCGTTAAAAACTATTCCAAAAAAACCGGCCAAGTGCGTATCGGACCACTTACAATGAAGGGTTCCGTAGTTAGGATGAATTTATCCCAAGAACAAACATAACATTATAGTTGAAAAATTGCCGTGCCAAATTGCAGCTTTCTAGTACTAAGTATCTGAGCTTAGCCGCGGACAGACAGACGAACATACGAAACTACAAGGGTTCCTTGTTGACTACGGAACCCTAAAAATGACAAAGCAGTCAGTGGATATTGAGAATGGGTTCTGTGGATAAGCCTGTTATTTACGCCTCATTATCTATTAAAGAAATAGAAATCTTTAAAGTAACCATTACCGGTTGGTACTAATGACCAAAACTTTTTTAAGCCGTATTACCCCGTAGGACGCCCATTCTGGTCGTCAGTAATGAGACCAAACGCGTCACGTCTTACTGCCCAGGTCCGATACAACTGTTAAAAAGGACTTGTATATAAAAAACTAATAATCACTATTTCTGACTAATAAGTCAGAGTTAAAACCGATTCCAAATAAGTTGGGAATAAGCTAGCAGCTACAGCAGAAGATGGTAACCTACCCACCATGTTTGAGTTGGCTATTATGACTACTACTCTAAGATTACAATGCTACAATTTGACATAACCTGACACTGAATCAAACGACACGCAATGGAAACAAATACGCACACTACACACACATACACAAATATACCATACATAACATCTGAAATCACCTTTCTAGTTTCCACTCTGGTATTCGTACCCCGAACCCCAAGATACAGACTAACTGTCTAGTTTGAGGCTCACTGGTAAATAATAACTATTTTGTAACCTAGCCATAGGTAATATTTTAAGTTACTCATGTCGTCTCAACTTGGTGTCAACCTGTAAACCTGCTTACTGTATTATCTGGACAATAAACTATTTTCTATTTTTTCTAATTTACAACACAAAGCAGGTGTCATTAGATTTGATATGCACTAATTCTTTATTAGATTTGATTAGAAACAAGGAGCCGGGGAAACAGTCATCTATGATTTAATTGATCAGTTTGTAGGTACCTTCTCGAAGAAAACTGTATAAAACATATGATAGGTGCTATCATACACGCTTAGTAAATATTCAGTCCAGACACCTTTAAATACCTATAAACTTATCATAGGAGGCTGATATATTTTTCATTATGTTCTAAAAAATGCTTGCTAAGTGATTCTAATCATTAAACGTACGAAAAAGATATTATTCGTAAAAAAAGCTTAACATGAAATCAAATGCGACAATCACACACCTATTTCAGTTATTTATCTTTGTCTTTCGCTTGTGCCGTACTTACAATACATATAGCTAGGTATAGCTATTTAAATAACTACAAATATAACTGACCGTAAGATTTCTCAGTCCCGCTGCTCAAAAATCACATGATTCTCACAAACCAATGTTACAATCGATGTATAACATAAAGTATAAACACTAAACACAGCACAATTCAGTTTGTTTACATGAATCTTAGCTAAATAAGATGTAATAATATCATGTTGTGCTAGGGCGGGCTCGCAGCGCCGACTAGCGGCGAGCGCGCGAAGCGGGCGGTAGGGCGGCGGCAACTGGGGCCGCTAGGGTGAGCGTGGGCCTTTTCCCTCTCATTCGCACACACTTCGTCTTAATTGTCACAATACTCTATCGCGTTACGCAAAAACGACGCTTTTATCAATGACATAGGAGACATAATATTACTACGCACTGGCGTGGCTCAGCCGGCCGGCCCCTCGGCTGCGCGTAGTGGCCTTGAGTAGGCCTGATGTTTTCATCCCGCGTGCGTAATAAAGCGCTTAGGGAGGGACAAGTGACTTTAGCTGAAGGATTTATGGAGGAATCTCTAAAATTAATTCGGCCCGATTGTAGCTCTCCCTCTCGTCATAGGGCTAACAGATTTAAATATTATTTACATAATGGTAAAAATTATACAAACTAGATTTTTGATGTTCATTTTATAAATAATTTTGTTTGTAGTTTATCATGAATAACTTAAATACATATTATTTATAATTCGACTATAATAAAAATCGTAAGAACATTTAATAAATTGTTTAATTGAAAAAATATAAGTATTACAAAGCGAAATCAATCTCAAAAAGCAAATACATTGACCGAACTTTATTATTGTTCTACATTATTACGTTTTTTTGGCTAAGTAATAACAGCCGCATGGGACGATCGATCAGGTTAAGCTACGCTTGCTGTGGTTGAGTGATCATCTTTATATACCAAGACCCTCCGAGCCTCGGAATGGTCCCGGCTGTCAATTATTGATCTAGAAGCACGAAGTCTGACAAGCAGTCTTCATTTTTATTACCCAGTAACGTGTTGTGGAGGTCAGATAGACAGTCGCTCCATGTAAAATACTGGTATTCAGCTTCATGCGGTTAGCCTGGAAGCCTATCCCAACTTCATTGCACATAAATTATGCTTTTTTAAAAGAAACGAGAATAAATAACATTAAAGGTACTTGTACTTTGAGAAACATTACTGTACAGTAACATCATTTAAACACTTAATAAATATTTCAATTTTACATTCCACTTTTAAGTAAAAAAAATATTTTCAATTTTAATTGGACACTTTTTTAATTTTTATCCAATAAGCATGGGCTCCAATTTTCCTGACGCATGTAAAGCCCTGACATCAGAGCCTCCTCCCACACAGTTGCCATTGATGAATACTTGAGGTACCTGTAACATTGCAAAAGACAATTACTATTGTGTATTAAAGCCATTATAGAGTACTTCATTGGAATGTTTTACTTCATTTGCATGACTATCTTTCATGTCTTCAAAATATAAACTGAAACGAATTGCTACATAAACATAGAATTAAATTTTTTTCTGTGCATCTGCATAAAGTAAATAAATAAAATTAAATAGTTGACATTGTGTTGTGACCTCATAGTGTGGCTGTACTGATAAATACATACCTATTCACAGAATTTGTGAATTTGGTTAACCACAATAGATAATAAAACTTCTAAACAACATTTTTAAATTATTTCCATAATTATCAGGTGATGTGGCTGCCCATTTTCCTCAATATCTCTCAATAAGAGAGAATTATTACTGAGGATGAGGTGGATAGCGCCACTTCTACATTAAAAAAGAAACATCTTAATAATATGTTGTCATTTCATCTGTGTGTTATAATATTAGAAAGACTGAATAATTTACAGGGTGATCAATACCATTAAAAGGTATAGAAAATAATCATTCAATAAATAGCAATAAATTCACCTCCTAGTGGCCCTTGTCTCCATAAAACTCACAAATGAATGTACTTCATCACTCTAATCAGTCTATAGCTAGGATGAGTTACCATTCATAAGTTAAATACAAATATTTGGTAATACCCAGATGTATGACAAATTAGCAAAAAAAATATGAATCATAGCCAAAAATAATAACTTACAGTTCTGAAACCGGTTACGGCAGAGAGGTTCTCCTGGATCGAAGGACCATCATCACGCTCGTCCAACTCGTAGACTTTTATTGGTTGCTTAACTTTGCAGAACACCTGGAATTATCAATTGAATCTTTTTTAACACAGGTAATCTAAAACAATGATAAAACTTATTTGATTAAATATTAGACTATAGACTTTGTGCTGAAGTCTCAGAAACATACCTATTTTATTTTAATTATTGCAGAATAATTTAATACACGTACTAAGTAAGAAAATATGAGTCATATCATTAGCTTTTTAAAGTGCAAGGTAAAACAAAAACTTGAAAATCCTTTACAGCTAAATAGGTAGGTACTTACTTCCTTAGCCATGTCGCAATAGGGGCAGTATGACTTTGAGAAAACTACAACTTTGTCTTGAGAAATTGCTTGTTTGATAAATTGCTGTACGTCTTGTGTACTCGCCATTTTGGAAGCACTAACAATTTTAGTTGACTGAGAGCCCATGTAACCTCGAAACCTCGAACCTTTTTGGTGGAGTTGTCAATGTCATGTCAGTGAGTGGTGCTGCAATGATGTCAGTGTCAGTTGGTGAAGTAGTGTTGCAGATACACATTTGTTTAATAAATCGCCTAAAAACGTCTGGGTACACCTTTTTCGGAGACAAAAAAAAATGCTAAGCTAGAGTCTGACCTGACCAACGAAAGCTATCCAAGAAAAAAAGGCGGGAATTTAAAAAAAATTAAGAGCTGTTAACTTTGGCTATACACTACTTAAACGGAGTTGATACTATTTATAATTCAAGACATATTATGCGATATTTAGATCAGTATTTCATATTTATATACTTAGACCATAATAACCTTAGTGCCCTTGATATTTACTTGGAACTGTTAAACCACCACTATATATTCGCGCAATGGTGGATAAGCAAGTTACCGTTACAATATTTCACCGTGAGGATGATCATTATCAGTACCAAAGTATACTCGTATTACGAGAGATGTATTTATAAACAAAATATGATTACAACAGAGTATGGCCAAAAATGTCGTTTATTTACGTAACATTATTTGCTCAAACAAAATGGTATCCGCTCTAAACGAAACTAGCTTGGCATTTTTTAACTTCTACATACTGAAGTTTACAGCTCAACTTTCCTGGCACAGCCTTATACAAAAAAGGTTGAATTAAACAAAAAGTTATTAATATACATTTATTTAATGGAATAGAGACCACTGATGTGATGAGGATGACACAATAAAATCAAAACAAAACAAAACATAGAGGTTATGAGTCCTATTTGAAATCGGATTCCAAAAACTCTACACCTGATAATATTGAGTCAGCTTCATTGCTTTCTTCGCTGCTACTGTTACTGTCCCCAACATCTATTATGAATCGTTGTTCGTTTTCAACAATACAGTCCCTTAATTTGTACTGATGTTCACTATTTAGTACATGATCAGTGTACTTCTTCCAGTCATCAGCAGTTATGGATAGAAAACATTATTTTATTAAATTTTGAATTTCAGACCCTGGTATTCCTATATTTTTGCTTGCTACTTTTCTCTTAGCCTGACTCCACACTAGCTCAATTGCATTGAGGTCGCAATGATACGGTGGCAGCAACTTTCGTGATTGTGGGTTTGACTGTGTTTTTGTAGAAGTACTTCTGCTTCGTAAACAACTGCAGGTTTATTATCTTTCACCAATATTCAGCTTTGGTATGAAATTCTTCAAAATCAAGATTATTCTCTTAAAGCCATATTGGGAGATTAGCTTTAGAATCAGACATAGTAGGGGTTTTTTTTACTTGTTTAACATGGTAACTTGCATTGTCCATCACAAGTACACTAGGTTTAGTGAGATTTGGTATCAACATTTCCTCAAACCATTTCATAAAGTTGGTAGCATTTATATCATCATGGTAATCAGCTGATTTGGATTTTGTGCTGAATACCAATAATGCACCTGGCACAAACCCTTTCTCCAATCCTGTATGCACAATAATATGTCTTTTCCTGACGATATATTAGTAGTGCAGAGTTTTGATTCAAATCACTTTTTACGTCTTTATATTTGTCTTTATATTTGGCCAACGAAAGCTGACCACGAATTATTTTCAAAAGTTTTAGTATGGCAATATTTTAGGACTGTCAAAATTATCACATTGACGTTTCGTACTTGAGTCATATTGTGTTTAGGTACGTGCATCATATTTTCGTTGGTTCTGTTTAAAATTATGCCGAAAACAATCAAAAGTTCGACGAGGTTCTATGTACTATGATTGACGAAGACGATTGATAAAGACGTAAAAAGTGATTTGAATCAGAAATCTGCAGAGAAAATACGACGACTGGATTAAATCATTACACTCTTAGGTTAGTTTTTGAATTTCTAATAAAACAACTAGATACTTTTCGACTATTAAAAAAAACGCAATATTTTTCACGGTGTATCTATTTTTCAGGAAGTATTAACAATTAACAACGAGGTGACACAACTTAAAATTGTGGAAACAGTAAAGAAACTGAAAACTCTCGAAAAAAATTAAATGTCCACTTGTGAAACACATTACATATTTAGAAAAGATATCCTGAATGACAGGTATTACTTCAGAAATTATAGATTTTATCAGTTATTTTGAAGGGTTTATACATTTATAATAATGTGTATGGATGGCTAAATTAAATAATATGCTATCTTTGTATTTTATTATGGTTTTTTTACTTTAATGACTGATTAGTATTAATATAATGTTACATAATTTATTTCATTTGTTGTTTTCGATCTAAGAAGATCCTAAAAAGAATTAAAACTGAAGGGTCCAAAAATCAAGGACAGTGGAATACTCCGGGGAAAATCGTCCACATTCAGCAACAGTTTCCAATTTGGATAATTTTGATATTTCGGCTATAAGAAACAAAATAAACGAATTTTATGGAGTGAAAAAACAAGTCCCAACACTGAGAAGCCTGCACAATGAGCTGAAGGAAGCAAATGAATTTACGGGATGCAGTGAAACCCTTAGAAAAATTTTACACAAGAACAGCTTTGAGTTTCAAAACAATAAAAATGAACGGGCTTTACTTACGGAAAAATATGCTATTGCAGCATGGAGACAGATTCTTGAGGACAAAAATCAGAAGAGGCTAGAAGGTAAACATATTGTTTATCTTAATGAGACATATGTACATCAGACCTATAAAGTTAAAAAATCGTAGCAAGGACCTTCAACAAGTGGTGTCACTACTAATATATCGTCAGGAAAAAGACATTATATTGTGCATGCAGGATCGGAGAAAGGGTTTGTGCCAGCTGCATTATTGGTATTCAGCACAAAATCCAAATCAGCTGACTACCATGATGATATGAATGTTACCAACTTTATGAAATGGTTTGAGGAAATGTTGATACCAAATCTCACTAAACTTAGTGTACTTGTGATGGACAATGCAAGTTACCATGTGAAACAAGTAAACAAACGGGGGTTTGTTTGTTTGTACTATGCCTGATTCTAAATCTAATCTCCGAATATGGCTTCAAGAGAATAATAATCATTTTGAAGAATAATATACCAAAGCTGAATTAATGTGTTTCTTGAAAGATAATAAACCTGCAGTGGTTTACGAAGCAGAAGTACTTCTAAAAAAACAGTCAAACCCACAATCACGAAATTTTGTTGCTGCCACCGAATCATTGCGACCTCAATACAATTGAGCTTGTATGGAGTCAGGCGAAGAGAAAAGTATCAAGCAAAAATATAGGAATACCAGGGTCTGAAATGCTTGCGGGATGTTCGAAAGAGTTACCGTGGCCCCGGCACAGGCAACTGAAGGAACACGGGTGGGTTTAAGTCAGTAAGAGTCTGACATGCCCTCCCGCTACGCCCAGAGCGGGAGAAGTCATTTGATGATTTCCCATCCAAAAAAAAAGGTCTGAAATGCAAAATTTAATAAAATAATGTTTTCTATCCATAACTGCTGATGACTGGAAGAAGTACACTGATCATGTACTAAATGGTGAACATCAGTATAAAAGGGACTGTATTGTTGAAAACGAACTTGAACGATTCATCATAGATGTTGGGGACAATAGCAGTAGCAGCGAAGAAAGCAATGAAGCTGACTCAATATTATCAGGTGTAGAGTTTTTGGAATCCGATTTCGAATAGGACTCATAACCCCTATGTTTTGTTTTGTTTTGATTTTATTGTGTCATCCTCACCACATCAGTGGTCTCTATTCCATTAAATAAATGTATAGTAATAACTCAATGTGCATAACTTCAATATGCATAAGTTAAAAAATGCCAAGCTAGTTTCGTTTAGAGCTTAACTTTGGTACTGATAATGATCATCCTCATGGCGAAATATTGTAACGGTAACTTGCTTATCCACCATTGCGCGAATACATAATGGTGGTTTAACAGTTCCAAATAAATATCAAGGGTACTAAGGTTATTATGATCTAAGTATATAAATATGAAATACTGATTTTTATATCGCATAATATGTCTTGAATTATAAATAGTATCAACTCCGTTTAAGCAGTGTATAACCAGGGTTGACAGCTCTTGATTTTTTTTTAATGCCCGCCTTTTTTCTTGGACAGCTTTCGTTGGTCAGACTCTAAGTAGATAGTCAAGTCCTGACTTCTGCGCTAGGTAAAAACATCTGTGTTATAGGAGAAACAGGACAGTCGTTGGACACAACGGGAATATCCTTCAATCATTACCATTGCTCAAAAGACAATGTGACGCATAATGGCGGCAAGTTTAAAACTATTTACAAAAAAAAAATAGATTTTGTATTTTGGATGTTTCTTTTATCCATAAGACCTCATAAGCGGTCTGAACTTTTACCAATCCTTTTACCGCTTTTAGGCACTAGCCTAAAAGCGGTCCGACGAACATCAAGTCCGACCGTGTTAGAAACACAGATGTCTTGCGAAGGGCTAATGTCTGCGGAATTGAGGTCTATCTGATGCGTCGTCAGCTACGCTCGTGTGGACATGTTGTGAGGATGCCTGACGAGAGGGTAGCTAAGCGCGTCTTCTTTTCTGAATTCAAGGACGGCAAGCGGATATAAGGCGACCAGTTCCTCAGATACAAAGACGTTCACAAAAGACATATGAAGAGATGCAAAATAGACCCCTCTCGTTGGGAGGAGTCGGCAAAGGATAGACCTGTTTGGAGGCGTTTGGTGAACCAAAATGTTTACGACTTTGAGGATCAGCGGAAGAGAGATCTCAACAGCAGGAGAGATCACCTCAAGAGTAAACCACCCTCCAACATACAATACCATTACCACAATGGCATTCTAACATGTCCGCACTGTGCACGTACCTTTACTGTCAAGATAGGTTACATTTTAGCTACATCAGAGCACACGCCCGTAATATATAGTCGTCGGAAACGAAAGTAGTCACCGTAGCCGAAATCGGCATGGGATGTATAAGTACATGTACTCGTACACAAATTTAAAATAAGTCATCATTTCAATCAACAGACCATTCACTTCACAATCTTCTGTAACACCCGTATCCATAAACCCAGACTGTGATGATGATTCTGACTCCGATTGTAATGAAGACTTTGATTTTATTTGAATAAATTATTAATTAGTTTTTAATAAAAATTAAGTTTTGGTACTTTTTTACACATGCAGTTTTATTTTCAATGCTTTTCAAAGATTTAGTGTTTTTTTTTTAAATAGGTAAACATAATCTAGTGCATTTTCGCGGTTGATTTAGGGCATTTTCTGGAAAGCAGTTGCTAGCAAAATTGCGTCGATCTATCAGTCAGTTCACTTTACGAAGGGACTTGCTTGCTGTGGGCGGACTCGTCTTGCGCAGGTCGTAACATGTCGAAAGAAGATCGAAGTGGACACCGTGCACAATTGGAGGAGTTCATTCAAAGCTACAAAAGTGAAACTTGCCTTTGGAAGACAAAATCCAAAGATTACCATAATTGTACCTAATAATAAAAATTACGCCTACAACAGACTGGTTGAAAAACATATGTAAATCTATTGATCCAAATGACTGAGAGCCTGTGTTTATAATACAGTGTGTCCCTGCATAAAGTGCACAAACGAAAATGGGTGAAACTAGACCATAATTTATCGACAAAAAAAATTGGAAAAAAAAAATTAAAATATATTTGTATTATTAATATTGATGGTTTAATTTTTTATCCCCTACATTCGAATTGAAAAATTCTTTTAGTGTTGGATAGTCCATTTATCGAGGAAGGCTATAGGCTATATAACTTCACGCTACGACCAATAGGAGCGGAGCATCAATGAAAAATGTTGCAAAAACGGGGAAAATTTATTCCTTTTGCGAGCTTCCGTTGGTGCGCTGCGTAAACGGTTAAAGTTACGCAAAAATCATGTATGACGGGAATGTTCCTCTTAAAAAGTTCTAAAAAAAAGTCTGCAATAGCATATGCCTATCTTTTAAGGTTGGCTCACTATAACTTTTTTAATGGTAATCATACATATTTGTTATAAAATAATGCATTACTTGCGAATGTGTTTTGATAACCATGGTTTTAATCCTTATCCAAAATGAATGGTTTCATCATCAAGGTTGATTAAGTACATGTAAATTCATTTTTAAATTATTCGAATCCGACGTTTAGTTTAGAAATTACCTACGACGGGTATAAAAATGCTTAAAGTAAGAAAAATGCGCTTAGTTACCGACACATTTTATTTTTTATTGACTGTTTGATCGCGCTAATCTCTGTCACTACCAGTCGAATTTGAAAAATTCTTTTGGCATTTTATGGTCCAATTCTTGAGGAAGGCTTTAAGGTATGTTACATTACGCTAGGACCCTTAGAAGCCAAGCAAAATGAAAAAAAGTAAGAACGAGCGCTAAGCGAAAACGAAATAACAGCACGGGCAGGCGATGCGATGCGACGGGGTGGGTTGGGGGAAAAAAAAATTACGCGGACGAAGTCGCGGGCGGAAGCTAGTGTTTATATATTTTTGAAATTATATAATTTTGATAAGAGGAACTACAATTTATTTGAAAATAGCACTGACAGGCTAAATAGCAGAACACGGCATAAATATAGACTTCGGCTGCCACCAATAAAACTAAAATTATTTAAGGAAAATGTATACTGCATGCATGCCGATTATTATTTACAATCATTTAGCAAATAGTTTGCAAGACTTACCGCTGACAATGTTTAAAAAAATACTTTTTAAACTATTACTTTAGAAGACAAGTCAATAGAATCTGTAAGTTGTAAGTTGGATTAATTGACATCGCTGATTATGAATACATTTGCACGCCATGTTATGGCAGGATATGCTGAAACAAGTTTACTGAGATACCATATTCTAGCAAATAAACATTTTGATTTGATTTGAGATCCAAGTTCCAGCCATAGGAAGGGTAAAAGGGGAGGGGAGGGGGGATTGAAGGGGAAGTATGGTAGATATAAAAAATCAAGACACCTTTTATTTGGGTCGAAATTGAAAACCTGTTCTAGGTCGATAACATTAATTAACTAAAAGGTTTGCTAAGAAGGTGCGGTACCTTGGTGTGGTACCTTGTGCAGTTGTGCCTCTACAACTCTTCATAAAGTAAATAAAAAGGGAATCAACTTAATACCGATTAGGTAGTAGGTATCTATTAGCTACATAAGTATTTTCGGTATACCAAATGAATAAGTATCTAGGTACGATTTGTTTCTACTAACAAATATCACGCTTTTCCGCGACACGCTTAATAAGTCCCCGCTATTTAACCGACTACAAAAAAGGAGGAGGTTATATTTATATGTTCGTCTGTATGTATTTTTTTTTAATAAAGGGTCTTTCAACAAGGACGGGTCGATGTTAAAATTGAATAAAACAAGATGTGTGTGAAATATTAACGAAATTTATTTTTTATTTAAAAGGCCCATTTATGCCATTATGGATGGAATATGACATCGTTCAAATGTCCGCCGCGGCTTCGTATGGTGGCACGAATCCGGTCCAATTTTTAATGACTCTGCTGCATAGATCCGGCTGAATCCGAGCGATGGCCTGCGTTATGTTGGCTTTCAGGGCAACGGTCGAATGTGGTTTATTGGCATAGACCTGCGACTTCAGAAAACCCCACAAGAAAAAGTCTAGCGGAGTCAAATCACACGATCTTGGTGGCCAATTCACGTCACCTCTGCGAGAGATAACTCTACCCTCAAACCGTTCATGCAGAATGTCGATTGTGTCGTTCGCTGTGTGGCAAGTAGCGCCATCTTGCTGGAACCACATGTCGTTCACGTCCATATTGTTCAATTCAAGCCAAAAGAAATTGTTTATCATTGATCTGTAGCGCTCGCCGTTGACGGTGATGGCCTCGCCAACGTCGTTTTCGAAGAAGTACGGACCAATGACGCCGCCACACCAAAATCCGCACCAAACAGTAACTTTTTGTGGATGCATTGCCACCTGGTGAACCTCATGTGGGTTGTGGTCATCCCATATACGGCAATTTTGCTTATTAACAAAACCATTCATCCAAAAATGTGCCTCGTCGCTAAAGATTATTTTTCGGCCAAAATCGGGGTCCTCTTCCAAGCGTTCCGATGCCCATTCAGCGAACACACGGCGTTGTCTATGGTCATTAACTTTGAGCTCTTGGGTCAGTTGGATCTTGTACGGATGCAGACCCAAGCCCCGACGCAAAATTCTCCAAGTTGAGGTCTGCGAAAGGCCGAGTTCTTGAGCACGGCGAGAAATCGACTGCCTCGGAGTCTCCTGAACACTCTCACGTACAGCGGCGATGTTCTCGGCCGATCTGGCGTTCCTTTGACGTAAAGGTGTTGGTTGGTTGTTTACCGAACCGGTCGTCTCAAATTTAGTCACCAATCGTTGGAGAGTGGACTTTGAAGGGCCACCGCGTCTGCCGTAAAATGGGCGCAATGCGCGCAACGTTTGCACTAACGAACACTCATTTTGATAATAAAGTTTTATCATTTGCACATGCTGCTCAACCGTGTAACTTGCCATGGTGATTTGGCATCACTGACTGCATAATATACAACAGATTTTACAGATCCCACCAAAATAGTATGGCTGCCACAGACTGTCAACATCGACCCGTCCCTATTGGAAAACCCTTTATATGTTCGTCGATATTTTCGTCAAGTATGGACCAATTTAAAAAAAAAATCATTTGGTAGAGGAAGCTTGCGCGGTGGTCCCATATAAATTGTATTAACTTTGCTTGGGTAGTTTTTGAGTTAGCTTCGATAATACGTATTTAATAAACTTTGTGTATCTTGATGATGTTATAATACTTCCTGTCACTGTTGTTATACATTTGTATACGAAATGATGTGGGGTAGGTACCATAACTAAAATGTGAAAAAAAAACTTTTCTACAAAAAAACACTACATAATGAAAATTAACCTTAATTTCGCAAGTTGGTGGCAAAAAAAACTAAAATACAGATCCAAAGACACCGACTTCCGAAATTAAAATTATTTTTCACTTTTTTTATTGTAAAAAACGTTTTTTATTTAAATTAGGTTGGTGTGATTGGTTTAGGAAACGAATTATTTATTCAAATAAAAACTCCTCTTGTATAATAGTAATTATGGCAGCATGCTAGCTGTGCTGTTTCTTAGGTTCCTTCTGCAGTTCTAATAACTATTTGAGTAGGTATATGTACCTAGTTTATATAAGTACCTAAAGTAGGTAATCTGTTTGTTATCAAACAATAATTTATCTTATATACCTAAAGTAAATAATAATAATGTGCATTTATTGTGAGGATATGAATATATTTATGTATTCATATCTTAATGTGTAAATATTATTTTATTCAGGCAGGTGTTTTTTCTCATAGTGTTAACATAGCCAACAAATCTTATCTGATCAGTTTAAGTACTTACCTGCTTGTTATCTGCTATGCCAACACGAAATATCAAGAACACTCGACCCCATGTGATTAAAGCCGTAGAACTAATACTCCAATACTTACTAGTATGAATTCCACAGCTATTCCGTATTTGTGTACTTTGTTCCCGAGTTTTGAATGTAAGCACTTCAATTATTTATTGACCAGTGATCTTCGGAGGTTTAGGTGTAGGTCAAGATCAGAAACTGAATTGTAATAGGTATGATAGGTATGTACTAAATTACAAATAAGTTGATACAGCAACTTGAACCAGTAGGTATGAGTAGGATTCGAACTTAGGTACATACGAGTTCTTGCTTGCCGCACCTTAACTTTTGGGCTGGTCAAGACTTTCTGCAGAGGGTCTGTTTCACCGAACTACCTACCTACTTAGCTGAATACTGGTCTCCTTCTCTTTTAGGTTCAAAGCTTTTTCTATGCCACTGTTCGCAGAGCTGGACGAGACAAGCAACGTCAAACGGTCAAACGAAGTCAGAATGTAAGGTAAACTTTATGACGTGAAGCAACGTGTCTTTGTCTGTCTCAGAGTTTTCAAAAAAAGCATCCACAAGGTGTAAAGACAATAATTATTATCTGTAGAGCCAGACTAATTTACGTAATCTTAAATATCTGAGTATCCATACGCTGCACTCACACATCATGAAAAAGTAAAATTTCACTTTAATTTAAATTCAAATTAAATGCACTCTTACAACTAAGATTAAAATGGTTATCCATGTGATCCATTTTAATCTATACCTATAATAATTTTTTTTTACATAAAAGTCTAGGTAGGTATAACTCTCTATATTACAATGGTGACTGACTTTCTATTTATTTTATTTACCAAATTACGTCAATGCAATCATGTCAATGCGAGACAAAAAACGACCTTTGATCTCAAGTATTTCGTAGCAAGTACGAACAAGTAGGTACCTATCTGAAGCTGTAGTCATACACACCAAAAGTGGTAAACATGATGCACACATCTGCATATTTGACCACCTGACCGGTATAAAGGTACCTTACTAGCTACCTGCAAATTATTAAATGTCCAAGGTTCTCTTTAGGTAATCTTTTAAGGTATGAGTCAAACGTTTCGTCTTTGTATACAACCAACATGCTTTGTCAGTTCATTGTATACTTACTTAAATGCAGTTGTCAAATTACTTAAATTGCAGGTAGGCATTGTAGGTAGGTAAAGACATTTCATTAAGTATCATAAAATTATTAATGTACGAGTATTTTCGTCATTTTTAGGGTTCCCTAGGCAACACAGTTTCGCTATGTCCGTTCGTCTGTTCGTCCGCAGCTTAGCTCAGAGACTCTTAGTACTAGAAAGCTATAATTTGGCATGAATATACATATTAACACGCCAACAAAGTGGTAAAAAAATATCATGAAAAAAAAATTGTTTTTATGGTAAGTACCTCCTGTACACGCAAAGTGATGTTTTTTTTTTCTCGTCTACCCCATGGTCTGGGATGTTGTTGGATAAATCTTTCAAAAATATTGGGTTTGTGAAAACAATGTTTCGATTAAGGGTTCCGTTTCTGAAATATTAAGCTATAAAGTGCCAATTTTTGTTAGAGTCGAGTCAAGTGTCCCCCCCCCCCCCCCAACTTTATATATACTATAAAAAAATGAAAACTATCACATCTAAGTAGGCTTTACAAGTTAACGAGTACGTAATAGTCGACCAACTTACATTTGCAGTTGGAATGTATGAGATAACATGTTTTTCAACTACAATGTTAAGTTTGTTCTTGGGATAAATATAAATAAACTCATCCCAACTACGGAACCCTTCATTGTGCGTGGTCCGACACGCACTTGGCCGGTTATAACATAACGCCTGTAATCCCCGAAGATTAAGGCAGAGGTGTACCTATAGTACACCCACATTTCACCAGTTATGTTTAAGTCCCATGTAATAGGGGGCGAGCCTATTGCCATCAACCGGGCAGAAATCTAGACTCCGGGCTACTACTGAGAAATTTCAGATAGAATATCCCAATAACACTTTACTCGACCTTTTTTTTATGGATGGGAAACTTCTCCCGCTCTGGGCGGAGCGGGAGGGCGTGTCAGACTTTTATTGACTAAAACCCACCCGTGTTCCTTCAGTTGCCTGTGCCGAGGCCACGGTAACTCTTTCGAACATCCCGCAACCCTGGCTGGCATCGGCCCTAGCGGACCCCTTCAATGGTGCTGACATCTCTTTGAGGCGAGCGTGGAACAAAACGCGCCGTCGACTCGGGCCTGGTCCTTACCGAACGGTGAGCTACCCATTGCTCGCCGTCCGCAAGCCCGCGCCTACGGTTGCCGGGAATCGGCTGCCAATTCCCGACGCCCAGGGCGTCTCCTGCGGCGACTAGGGGCGTGAGGGCGCAAAGCTTGCCTCTCCCTCACGCGTCCCGCCTCCTCCTTCGCGAGCATAACTGCTTCGCAGAAGGAGGTGATGGCTTCCCATGTACTCTCGCTCCGTACCATGGCCTGGACCAGACTTTGCCCGACCTGGGAATCGAACCCAGGACCTCATGCTCAGCAGTTGCGCTTACGGCCACTGGACCAACGAGGCAGTCGGCCGGTTATTATTTATTATTTACTGGTTACCTAAGTATCTACTATACTGTACCTAGTAATTTAATAAAGACTATACTAAAGTTATTACTAGGCGGTGCGTAATAGGTAGCCTAGCTAGGTACTACTTTGTAGGTATCCTTGGATGATTACTGCAACGTAGAGACTGCAGGCTTAGAACTTAGTTTATTTGAATCCAAAGTAAATGAATACCTACATAGTATTATTTTTTTCAGTAAACTCCTTGTTTACTTTTTTCTAATGTTTACTTACGGCTTTAGTCACGCTCTGATTGCTTACTAGGTGCTGCTAATCTTGCTTCGTGACAGTGAGCTCTAGTCCCGTTTCAGTTCGAAACTAGTCGGGCAAACCCGAAATAGACCTGTAAGCAGAAAAAGTTCCTTTCGCTTTTGCACACTTGCCGAATGAGTGCAGCGGGGCAATTGCGTAACATAGGTACTAACAGTAGGAATCGGTTTCGTTTTGACAGTTCAACAACATTCATTGCGCTACTTATGTTGTTGAGCAGACAAATTTTTCAAACCTAGGAAGCATTGGATTAGCAATTTGCTTCAAAATGATACAGAGTCCTATTGATAGTGTGTTACGCAATTAGGGTGCAGGACCGAAAAATTTGTAACAATTTGACTGTCACGACACTTTGTTACGTAACAAAAGTGTCGTGACGGTTTTCGGCCCAGCTTTCATTCGCTAAGTGTGCAGAGTACGACATGCGACATGCGATAAGGAATTCGTTCCAAAAACCGTACACACGAATATACATATGTATAACTTTAAAACACTACTTCCGAAGTTCAGACCGATCTGTTCTATTTATCGACCGATCTGTCTAGAGTAGGTAGGTAGTTATAATACATCAACAGTACTATTGGATCGGTACCCGTATTATGTATCTGAAACTCTATATTGTATTGCGAGTCGATCTATATGTATGTACGTTGTGGTGGGCAGTGATATGAGTTCGTAACCACACCGCGAGCAACATTTTACTTACCGCGAACGGTACTATCTGGTATGCACCGTTAGCTAATTACAGGAGTTCACGACTTATTGGTTTATTAAACGCTTTACCCTTAATACAATACCCTAACACTGAAGGTGATTGGATGTGTGTTGTTGAGCAGGCGTGTGATTCAATACCAGACATGGAGGCTATTATAATAAGTCCTCTGGACGTAGCCCGTGCAGTCCGCCCGTTACCTAACTGGAAATCCCCAGGACCGGACGAACTGCACAATTTTTGGATTAAATGGCTACAAAGGTCACGCCTGCTTAGCCTCGCAATTCCAGTCATCTTTAGAGACTGGGTCGCTGCCACTGTTCTTTACGACAGGAGTTACCCACCTGCTCCATAAATCGGGTAGTACTGCGGAACCTAAAAACTATAGACCAATTACATGTTTACCGACGGTCTATAAAGTTCTTACATCCATTCTTAGAGCAAAAATTGCACACCACATTGATAGTGGCTCAATTATGTCTGTATCTCAGAATGGGTGTGGGAACGGGTCTCGCGGTACTAAGGAGCTGCTCCTTATAGACATGACCATAAGCCAACAGGTTCGTAGATTCCGGAAGGATCTGTCGACATGTTGGATAGATTATAAGAAGGCCTTATGACTCGGTGCCACATACATGGCTCATTAAGGAGCTGGAGTTGTACAAAATAGACGCAACTCTACGCACCTTCTTGACGTCATGTATGGGGCAGTGGAGGACGGTCCTTCTCTATCCTCGGATGTCGACAGATCCGGGGGATCAATGAACCGATCAGGATGAGCGGGGAATATTTCAGGGCGACAGTTTGAGTCCAGTTTGGTTCTGCTTAGCCCTGAATCCTCTAAGCACACTGCTGGAGGATTCAGGTCCAGGCTATCGGTTGAGGAGAGGTGGTCAGGTCATATCTCACCTCCTCTACATGGATGATTTGAAACTCTTTGCCCCCAACAAATTGCGATTGATGGAGCTACTGAAGATAACAGAAACCTTCAGTAGCGCCATCAGGATGGAATTTGGTGTGGACAAATGTGCAGTAATGTATGTGGGGGGGGGGGGGGGGGTATGGAATCCGTGGGCATCAATGTTACTGACATGAAGCAATCGTTGAAGGAGCGCTTCTTTGGCCTGTACAAAGTATTTAATAGTCTTCTATCAGGCGGAAACAAGGTGCGTGCCTTCAACGGTTGGGTCATGCCAGTTTTGATGTACTCTTTCGGCATTCTCAAATGGACTCAGACCGAACTTGACGCCCTGGATAGGAGGGTCCATACGCTGCTGACTGCATATTGAATGCATCGCCCACGGTCATCGGTGATGAGACTGTATATCCCGCGAAGGTGTGGAGGTCGAGGCTTTTTAAACGCTAAGACCCTCCACAACCGCGAGATATGAAGTCTCAGGGAATATTTCCTAGAAGCCGACGTGGGGATGCATCGAGATGTGGTCGCGGTGGACAAGGGCATCACCCCGCTCTCCTTGGCGAAAGAGAACTGGCGCAAACCTGCAGTACTTGATACTAAAGATCGTAAGGAAGTATGGCAAGGCAAAGAGCTTCACGGACGCTTTTACCGGGCCCTCCATGGGCCTGATGTAGACTTTTTGGCGTCTGTATCCTGGCTGCGTTTCGGCGACCTCTTCGGGGAAACGGAAGGTTTTGTCTGTGCGATTATGGATGAAGTTATCATGACGAATAATTACCGGAAATATATTGTCAAGGACGGTACGGTTGACATCTGTCGGGCATGCCACCGCCTCGGTAAATCAATCCGACATATTATTTCCGGTTGTTCTCGTCTTGCTAACGGGGCGAGTACTTGCACAGACACAATCTAGTGGCTAGGATTATCCACCAGCAACTTGCCCTGCAGTACAACCTTGTGGAGTCTGAAGTACCATACTACAGGTATGTTCCCGACCCAGTTCTCGAGAATGGCCATGCCACATTGTACTGGGATTGATCTATCATCACTGATAGGACTATTGTAGCCAATAAGGCTGATATTGTGGTGATAGATCGATGACAGCGCCGTGCAATGATTGTTGCTATCGCTGTTCCTCATGACGAGAATCTCGTGAAAGCTGAGAAAGATAAAACATCAAGTATCTTGACTTAGCACACGTGGTTTTCGACATGTGGGACGTGGACTCTGCAATCATTGTACCGATAATCGTTACGGTTAATAGCCTAATAGCGGAGAGCCTCGACCAACACCTCAGGAGGCTCTCATTGCGCGGCTGGGTCAAGGCCTTGATCCAGAAAGCAGTACTCCTGGACACGGCACGCATAGTGAGGAGGTTTCTCTCTCTAGAGGCCTGACCGCCGGCACCTTGGACCCTGTTCCTGATGCCGATGGGCCACAATTTTTTTATATTTATAATGTTTTTTTTTTTGTTTTTATAAAAATATTTAAAAATTTAAATAATATGTACAGAAAATGAAATACAAAACATAATAATAAAAAAATACTTTAGCTGCGCATTTTGTACATATCGACCATTGAATGCGGTGAGGCGGAAATTACCTAAATAATAATTTGATCTTTAAAATTATTATTACCCATTTTTATGTCTCTTAAAGTGAACTTATTAATTGGAATCGGTGCAGGTATAATATTCCCATGTTATCTTATCCGCTCACATATAAAGAAACAGGTTTAAACTTGTCGGTGCCGCCTACCTGGACCGAACCTGCCTGCACCTATCGGTACCGACCCACACAGGCGCGCCTGTGCCGGCAACCTGTTTCTTATTTAAGCACCCAAACACAATATCAATCACAATCTGAATGATTTTGAAGCAAATTGCTAATCCATTGCTTCATATGTTCGAAAAATTTGTCTGCTCAACAACGTAAATAACGCAATGAATGCTGTTGAACTGTCAAAATGAAACCGATTCCTACTGTGCGTTACGCAATTGCCCCGTAGGTAATCCTAGCCTGCGATGTGAACGGTGGATGTCCATCAAGTTCACCAAACGTTTTTCTTTTTAATGATTAAAGAAAAAGAAGAGTATGCTTAACCATCTTCAAAAAAGGTCCTGTGTTCGACTGTATGTTTTTTGTATTTTTTTTATTATAATGAAAATAATAGCTAAGTAGGTACTAAAGTTGCAGTTTTATTGGCATGTTTCCAGCTTCATCTTCCAGATGTTAGTGGTTTTCAACCCTTTTTTTTTGCACTGCGGTATTTTTTATTTTCTTTTAGCGAGATTTTTCATTAAAGCTATTTATTTTATCGTGCTTGTTAGTGATCCTAAGATTTCTACTACTTTTACTATTTTTTACCCGTGAGAACCTGTAATTGGCTGTATGTTTCAAATACAGTTATTATCCATTTGTTATAGCGGTTGGTTCTCCTATAAATAAGTAAATATTGTCCAAGAAAAGAAAAACCTTTGGACTACCAACTTTGTTAGTCAACGAAGACAAAGGAGGCCACAATTACCCACCACAACGAATAGGCACAGTAACATGTTACTAAGTACTCATATAATCATGTATCTATTTCACACTGCATTAAATCTTTACAATACTTATGCCTTGAAGGTCTTTACAGCACCTTAAGAAATATAGAAGCTTGAAAATGAGTCAGACAACAGGCATTATGTAAGTACTCGCTCCAACTATTATTTTGCCTTACATAAAGACAACCTTGGCAATAAAGTTGAAATAACAATGAAAGTCATAAAAACCTTGTCAGATATGTACAAAAAGTATTCTGTCAAGGATTCTTATCCTTTCTTTGAATTGCTGTAGAAAGTCAATGACGTCATCATCCTCCTGCGAGGGCAGAAGGATGATGGAACTACCTTACCTATATCTATCAGCTTTTAGCCGTAGAAAGTCAATATATGAACGATAAAACTTGGAATGTTGAATCAAGGAAGCAACACGGACGTGTTTGTTTGAGGTCCCCGAAACGATCAATTGTAATTGATCAATTGCCATCAATTTATATTGTAGTAATATTGTCAATCGCTTCAATTGCATTTGATAGACGATCAATTTGCGCATCAATGTGTATCAATCACGTAAACAATGACAATTGTGATTGATCGTTTCGGAGACCCTTAACTGGACGCCATCAGTATCCGTTGAAGTTCTAGCTAAAAGAAATTCTTGTGAAATATGCGACAAGGCTCGCTTGTATCCCAATTTATTTGGGATCGGCGGCAACACAGCATGTCTTCTTCAAAACATCTCTATCAGCCTCAGATATTCAATGTAAGAACGACCGACAACACTTGGAATGTTTAATCAAGGAAGCAACATGGAGATTCACGTAAGTAAACAGTTAAGTCCGTATGTGTTTGTAGTTTCATTGTAACTGGACGCCATTCAGAACAGTTCGTATCCGTTTAAGTTCTAGCAACAAGAAATTCTTGTGAAATACCACGCGACAAGGCTCGCTTCCGGGTTGCGCGCGCGCATAGTACCTAGCTGAGGTTGTTTTGAAACCCGACGCCGGCTGCTGGCTACACCTGCGCCGCTTGAACCACACACACCTTTATTATACAACACGACTTTACCTTTTCATAATGAAGATTGGACCACATCTGTTGTATTACACTTATTACTGCAATGTTTGGCTGAGAATTTCTTCTGATCACGCTCCAAATATGGCATCCTTGTTATACTTTTCCATCGCACTCTTTTTCATCGCTTTCCACTTGAATGTCTGTTCATCCGATTGAACATACCTACCTAAGCTGTTTTACTTGTGTACACAGATACTCGGCTTTTAGGAAGACACTATAATAAATATATTTTTAACCTTGCAGATATCAAAAATGATAGATATCGATATATCGCACCTTTAAAGACAAACCGTTACTAAACGAAAATATAAAATTTTACACAGGAGCTTAAATAAAAAATTTGCACGGCTTTTTCGCAATAGAATTTAAGATCATGGTGCTTTGAGCCATCTTTTGAGGTCATAATGATGGATATTTTACGTAATTTTATTTTATTCATCGTATAGTTTACGTAATTTAGAAAGATGGCATTAGTAACTCAATTCTAGAAAAATTTCGTTTAGTAATGGTTTGTCTTTAAAGGTGCGATATTACAGTCCTATTAGATAATGTGCTCTCCGAATCAACTTTTAATCTGTATCATCTAATAGCCAATTTGTAACACAATGGAAGCAAGTAGATACGAGTACCTACTATTTGTTCGCTATTTTCATCGGACTGACAACGTATCAAGAAAGTAATTACCTGAATGATGTGCTGACGGTGTCAGATAGTACTCAAATAATGGAAAGCCACCTTATCGTGGGCCATTCACTCAGGGTCCGCAGTGTGTTTACCAGCGACAATATGATGCAAGAGTTATGCTTCCTTAAAAGAATGGTGGTTTTTCAGCAGGACCTCTTCTTGCTCCGTTCAGGTTCTGTAAACTTCTGCCATAGACTCGGCAGGAAGCACACAAAGGTTGACTGGTAGAAAGTGCCTATGGCATTAAGTCCGCTTCTGTACATGTGTGTGCTTAAAGTATTAAATAAATAATAATTAATGCTTATAATACCTTTATGGAGCTAAGCAGTCAATCACGACATATACAAGGTGTAACATAATTAACGCACAACCTCTTAAGGGGTCATTGTACTCATCATTATGAACAAATTTTACTATGGGACCAAACCTGAAATCGCGAAAAAAAAATCAGCTGCTCCCTACATTTATGTTCGCTTTTGTCAAAATGTAGGGAATAGCTGCTTTTTTTTCGCGATTTCAGGTTTGGTCCCATAGTAAAAGTTGTTCATAATGATGAGTACAATGACCCCTTAAGAGGTTGAGCGTTATTTATGTCACATCTTGTATAAGAAACTCAACGAGTCAACTTTCAACAAATAGCTTAGCGGTTCAGCGACTGCTTTGTAAACCTAAGTTCGATACCCAAGGCCAACAGTTAATGTATTTTGTGATTTTATTTTTTACATTTTGAAATTTATTCACGTGATAGTTCGTAGAACGTACACAATGAAACATTAAGCTAAGGCCTCTTGTGTCATCTATAGTTATAATGAAAATAAATATCTATTGTTTGTTAGGTGACTGTTAATGAGGAATCCCGTGTGTTAACAATCTACTGTTAAATTATAATTATTTTAGTGATAGCCGTTCGTCAGGAAATAATATATTTTAGTGTCTTAAGACTTCCACGCGAACGAAGTCGCGGGCAGAAGCTAGTTTTCAAAGTTGTAGGTATGCGGATACGTTCTTAGTATTGCGTAGGTTCATCCGGTTAGCCCGGGGATACCGCACGGTCTCCGGGGAGGCGGCGAACCTCCTTGCCGGATTACCGCCATGGGATCTGGAGGCAAAAGTCCTCGCGCACATGTGGGAGTGGCGCGAGGAGGCAGGACGCCGGGGCGTAACTCCGTTGCCGCGAGAAATCGTGGCACGGCGGACAGAGCTCCGGCAGGATCTCATGGCGGCATGGAGAGTGCGATTGTCGCAACCCAGCGCTGGGCACGCCACAATTGCGGCGATAAGTCCCCTATTTGAGGAGTGGCTGGAGAGGCGCCACGGCGTCCTCACCTTCCGCCTGACGCAGGTCCTCACCGGACACGGGTGCTTCGGGAGGTACCTGTTCCGGATAAGGCGGGAGGAAACGCCCGGGTGTCACCACTGTGTGGATCGCCCGGAGGACACGGTGGAGCATACGGTGGAGGTCTGCCCGGCTTGGGAGGAGCACCGCCGTGTCCTCGCGGAAGCGATCGGCGGCGGCGATCTCTCGCGTCCGGCCCTGGTCCAGGCCATGGTACGGAGCGAGAGTACATGGGAAGCCATTACCTCCTTCTGCGAAGCAGTAATGCTCGTGAAGGAGGAGGCGGGACGCGTGAGGGAGAGGCAAGCTTTGCGCCCTCACGCCCCTAATCGCCGCAGGAGACGCCCTGGGCGTCGGGAATTGGCAGCCGATTCCCGGCCACCGTAGGCGCGGGCTTGCGGACGGCGAGCAATGGGTAGCTCGCCGTCCGGTAAGGACCAAGCCCGAGTCGACGGCGCGTCGTGTTCCACGCGCGCCTCAAAGAGATGTCAGCACTATTGACGGGGTCCGCTAGGGCCGATGCCAGCTAGGGTTGCGGGATGTTCGAAAGAGTTACCGTGGCCCCGGCACAGGCAACAGAAGGAACACGGGTGGGTTTTAGTCAGTAAAAGTCTGACACGCCCTCCTGCTCCGCCCAGAGCGGGAGAAGTCATTTGATGATTTCCCATCCACAAAAAAAAAAAAAAAAGTATTGCGTAGGTAATTACCTACCGCAATTGGTAGATATTAGTAGAATTGACCAATTAGTTAAAAACCGGCCAAGTGCGTGTCGGACCACGCACAATGCAGGGTTCCGTAGTTGCCGTAGTTGGGATGAATTTATCCCAAGAAGAAACTTAACTTTTTAGTTGAAAAAATGTTCTCCCATACATCGAATACGTCACGGTCAATTGATCAATTCTCCAATTGCAACTGCAAGTTGAGAATATTTTTATGTGACAAAATTACAAATTAATGATTTTGGGACTTTTTTCTTTACTTATGCTGTGAGACCCTATAGGTTTTAAAATTATTTATTTGCGAGTATCAAAATACAGGGTGTAAGGGACAGCCCTCCGCAGACTGATAGGGTGAATTCAGTATATCATACTAAAATGACCGGTACATGAAATTATTTCAGGAACATTATGGGAATCCAATAAACCTGATTTGTTTTATTACCTTACACGCAATGTATCGTTGCCGTAGCAAAACGTGCGTAACGAACAGCAGCGCAGCGAGCCTTCGGCCGCCGAGTACAACATCCATTGCTGATTTTTTTTATTTTAGCTGTTTTATTTACATAAAGGGAGTGCTGCGTACAGAGAATGTAATTTTACATTGAAATAAAGGAATAGTAATTAAAAATACGAGCAAAAGAATGAAAATTTTCCTGAGAAAAGATATTTCTGGTGGAATATGACTCAAAATAAGGAGCTGAATGCACCCTGTTAGTTTGCGGACGGCTGTCTCTTACACCCTGTATATCGCATAAATGGCCGTATTTTTTATTGCGTTGATTTAGAAGCTCGATTTTTTTAGAGCTCCAAGGGACCGTACGTAGACCTACGTATTTGATATTAATTTCAACTTTCAGGAACACGTGGAGGTACTACGCGTTCCTGAGAAAAAAGATCTTGATAGACAGATAGACAGACGGACAACGAAGTGATCCTATAAGGGCTCCGTTTTGTCCTTTTGAGTTACGGGAGTACGGAACCCTAAAAATTATGATAAAGACGGGTTAATTGTTCTGATGATACCTACTTTCAAACTATGATATTCATAATGTTATATTATTATCAGCTACCGAAAATTCTTAAAATATAATAAGGATCTGGCTTTGCAAAAAATGCAAGCTCAGGACAATGATAACGTTATCAGACATATCTAACCCAACCTTATAGGTACTGTGTCCTTTGTTGAGCCTAGACAATAATTTTCCTGCAATTAGTCACGCTTCAAAAAAACAATTTATATACCTAATTACCTGGATGACATAGTCAGTCAATTTGCATTTAGAACGACGCAATAGTACCTACATAGGAATATGACACCAAAGTCGATGAAAATTAAAGAAGAAACAAAGACGAATCGATTAAAAATCGAGTGACCGAGCAGATAATAAGTGATCGTTCTCGCACATAATAATATACATTATTCATAATTATTTATTTATTTATTATGGCATTCCAATGACTAGTTCACAAAAACATTAACAGAGAGCTTAGCCTAAATGTATAAGTACTACAGCGAACTTATCACTTAAAGGTGTGCACAGCTTCAACATAGTTTCATAATAAAATAAAATCAATAAGTTAATAATAATAACATCAAATAAATTATTAATAATACGATTCTGCAATCATTGTACCGATAATCGTTACGGTTAATGGCCTAATAGAGAGCCTCGACCAACACCTAAGGAGGCTCTCATTGCGCGGCTGGGTCAAGGGCTTGATCCAGAAACCAGTACTCCTGGACACGGCACGCATAGTGATGAGGTTCCTTTCTCTAGAGCCCTGACCATCGGCACCTTGGACCTTGTTCCTGATGCCGATGGGCTATTATTTTTTATATTTTTTATTGTTTTATGAAAATATTTAGAAATGTAGGTAAATTATATGTATTGTAAATGAAATAAAGGAAAATACTTAATAATAAAATCTAGATAAGGATACAATAATTGCGTCAAATAACTATAGTCATAACAATGCAATGCAGAACAATCAATCATGTCATCAATCATGTCTGCTGGATGAAATTTCTTAAGAAATAAGCAGTTCCTTTGTACTCAATGCTCGTAATGTCCTAACTGTATATGTTTTATTTTATTGTGTGTACATAAATAGTACAATAAAATATATAAACAATATTTGAATTATGAAATTCAACATGAATCAACTGTCAGCATCTAGCAATCCAGTGGTCGTAAAAGATGATTGCGAAACTGAGCCAGGGTGTTGGAGAATATGTCAATTTTATTGGTGTGAGAGTGGCTTTCATTGCACGTCCTCATGAAACGGTTCAATGGCGCTGATCGCCCGATAATTATGCATATTACTGGTTATTGACTCTACTATTAATACACAGATGTTAATATGGCAACAAGAGTTAATAGCCACTATCCACGTTATCATCAAGATAATTCCGCGCACTGAGTAAACAAGAATAACCATAAACTGACATTTCGAAAGGCTTTGAGAGTTATAAAGCGAATTGTTAATTTGCTTTATCCAAGCAAACCTAATTTTAAGAAATAACTGGTTTAGAGAACTTTAGTTTTTTATTGGTCGAAGAAAATGTTGTCAGCTTGTCGTAATGGAAAAAATAAGGGTACCTATGTTATCTATTGTAACCCATATAGGTATTTTAGTTATTAAGCACTGTTATGTTATCTGTATTTACACTTAACACTAACTAGGTATCTCATTATTAACCTTTGTCTTTTCTTGTTTATTTTTTAAACACTTTATTTACTTTTCCAATGTTTACATCATCAGGATGCTCATTAGAGTAATAATTATTTGTAAATAGGTTTACTGCGCCCTATATAATGGCTTGTAAATTAAAATTAAGTCAGTTCCGGTAAGTGTTTTATTCCACGCCACATAACACCTACCTACCTACACTATTCATTGACCTTTTAAACTTTTAATTCAAAAGAAAACTGACTGCTATACATAAATGATCTTCGGCCAGAAAAGTGTACCTACTTATTGAATTGTTTCATAATCAAGAAAAAAGAGATAATCAGACGAAAAACATTTTCCAGCTGGTTTTGCATTAAATTTAACGCAGTCCAAACATTCCTTCACGTCCAATTTAAGTTAGTTTATTTCTTACTAGCTGTGCCCCGCGATTTCGTTCGCGTGGAAGTCGTAAGGTACACAATATATACTAAAATAAGAGCCACATTTTAAAACTCCCTCGTCCCCCGACCCGTCGCGTTGCATCGCCCGCCCGCGCTTCTTTCTCATTTTTTTTCTTTTTGCTCGGCTCCTAAGGGTCGTAGCATGATATTAAATAGCCTATAACCATCCTCGAGAATTGGTCTACCAAATTCAAAAAGAATTTTAAAATTCGTTTTAGTACACAATTTTATGGGCTTTAATTTTTTTGCGCGGAACCCTAATTATTTTTCTAAAATAAAAGTAGCCAAAGTTACTCCTTATAACAACAGCTATCTATCAGTGAGTCCCGTCAAAATCGGTCCAGCCGTTTCGTTGATTAGCCGGAACAGACAGACAGACAAACATTTTTAAATTTGTTTCTTTGTTACAAGTAGATACCGTATATACTTTCATATGCATTTAGTAAAAAGCTGTTATTTTGACATTACAAACAGGCCCTTCAATTTTATTTATTCGTATAGATATAGATAAGCATAGCACAAGCATAATTAGCCTATAATGTTCCCACTGCTGGGACACAGGCCTCCTCTCTTCGAGAGGAATGGGCGCCACGCACACACCACGCGGCCCCAGTGCGGGTTGGTAGATGTCACATGTCTTCGAACTTTTGGTTCTATGACATGCTGGTTGCCTCACGATGTTTTCCTTAGTAGTGGTGATGAAATTATTTACACAAAGTGCCTGTCTGGGTTCGAACCCCCGACCTTAGTCGTGGCCGTTACCGCGGGGCTACCACTGCTCTACGTTTCTTATAAGATTACAATTAATTAAAAGTAAATACAGTCATCTAAAATGAGACGACAGCCACATTTTGACTGATAAACTGTACTGAGTCACAGATAAGGTCATTGTGTCTTTCATCTGTTTCAAGAAAAAAAACAGATCACTTTGTACATAAACATTTCAGACTTGTAAATCATGTTGCGTACGTATCTTACCAAAGTTTACGTTACTGTGTTGTGTTTTGAAATTATAGTTTTTGAGCTAAAAGTTCAAGGATTTAAGAATATGACCACTGCCTCGTTGGTTTTGGTCTAGTAGTCGCGACGCAACTACAGAGCGTGGTGGGGCCTATGGGGTCTGAGGGAAAGTGCTTTTTGGGACTTTCCTAGTGGAAAGTCCAGTCTTTTCTAGTGGAGACTCCAGGCTGCTATTGAGAATTTTCTCTAGAATATTCTCATCTCTCTTTCTCTGAACCTGTCTCCGACTATTGGCTTGCTGCCTATTACCTATGTACCACCGCAAATGTCCGCGATGGTACATAGATATTTTTTTTTTGAAAACGGTGTTATGACACGTTTTCTCAGTAGCAGTTGCAGCCCGTAGTCTGAATTTGTACCCGGTTAATGGCAATAGGTTTGCTCCTATTACATGGTACTTATAAAACATAACTGGAAAATGCAGGCGTAGGTACTTTACCTCTGCCTTTCCCTGAGTGGAACAAAGCCGTAAAAAAAGACTAGTAATTTGGGGAAACCAGATGTTTCCCCAAATTACTATAGTCTTTTATTTATTATTCTATACGTCTGCGATACACGTCATGTATGTAAAGTATCAACATAGATATGTATGTTGCGTTCCAAGACTGAATCAGCCAGTAAGTCTTGTCTTTTGTCTTACATGAAAGAGCACGCTTTGTCTCGGATGATGAAACTTGGAACAATAGCCTATTTATTTGTTTACGGATCAGAAAACAGATGCTCCACATGTTTAGGAGTGGCTTGAAACCTAGTTGAAGTCTTGCCCGAATTATTAATTACTTACTAACAATAGGCTAGCCCCTCTAAAAAACATAAATGGTGAAATGTGGGAATGTGGGTGTAAGTAGGTACTATAAAATGCATCTCTGCCCACCCCTTCGGGCAATTCACACGTGATACGAATCTAACGTTATGTTTACGTTGTGTTATTAATTAACCTTTTATTTATTATCCAATTGTTGCAGTTCAATAAACTCTTCAGGGTTTCTAATGTTTTCCTTAACGAAGTGCATTCCATTTTCCTGTTTTGTTCTATTTTTAGTACCTACATATTTTATGTTTTACCTATAAATCAATTCAGAATCTTGACTGTTGATAATTGAGGATTCTGTTACATACTCGCCCCTACTCATGCATGCTCGCCGTCAATTTGCATGAGCCACAAGATTATACAGCTGTGCCTAACTAATTCTACATGGAGGAGAGTTAAAAGCGGAACACGATCATTTCTGTTCTTTTACCGAACACTTCTTAAAATAACGGTTTACATTGACGTTAATTGTTTGAAGAGCAACTCAAATTAAAACAAATGCGAACAACTCACGTAATTTTGCGTAAACTTGCGACTATTCTCGCGAATAGAAAAGAGTTTAAGGTCAATGACAAACAAATAAACATCGGATGCAATCTTCAGTGTCATTTATATTTATAAGAGAACAGTGATCTCGAAAACGAGTCACCATATAAAGCGCGTCTTCTTCCTATTGTGTGGAAACGACTCCGCAATCCAGTCTGAGAGAAACGGGGTCAAGAAATTTATTTCTGGGTACACTAGACTATGACTGTACGATAGATATAAGAAACTTTCATTTTATACTTCGAGCCACAGTTTACAATGCAAATGCTAACGATGTGAATATCCTTCACAATGACAAAAGATAAAAGAAATCTTGGGCTCTTTATCTGTTAATCCCTCACTTGGCTTAAAAATTAAAATGCAATTCACATTGCTCAAGTGCAGTTTGATAATTTGTGCAAAGGGAAATGAGATAATAAAATGTAGAGCCAATTACATTTTTTTTCTTTTAAGTCCGTACATTGTTATCATTAGAATAGTCTGAAATTGCCATAATGCAGTGAGCTAACGAGGTGATCAATGCTAACGCCTTCTCAGTTCTCTGTTTGAGAAAAGGCCTCTTGACTTTACCCAATAAATTATTATAGGCTGGTTTACTATTATTATAGATGTCCTTGTTTAAACTACTGAAACTGCTGTCGGTAACCTGTGCTGCGGGGCAATTGCGTAACACACTTAGGTACAGTAGGAATCGGTTACATTTTGACAGTTCAACAACATTCATTGCATTATTTACGTTGTTGAGCAGATAAACTTTTCGAACACACGAAGCAATGGATTAGCAATTTGCTTCAAAATCATTTAGATTGTGATTGATAGTGTGTTACGCAATTAGGGTGCTGGTCGCATTTTCGTTTAATTTAGCGGAGCTATTTCTAACGGCCGAACCCAATAACCTATTTTCAGTAAAAGACAGATCGCTGTTGATGGGAGACAGTATAATTCTATCTGCCCTTATGTCAGGCCGGTAAGATTCCATAATCTCTTATAGATTATTGGGGCGTTAAAACCATAGATAGATAGGTTTTTCTATCTCCAATATGCCAAAACTGGTGATAGATAGGTTATTGGGTTCGGCCGTAAGCCTGCAACTCCTGCAAACATAGTTAGTCAAATGATGAATATGCATAGGTACTCGTACTTACATACTTATTTAGCATTTTATTTTCATCCGGCTCACAGTAGGTTATTCTCAAGGGTGAAGAAGACTCACCTGCGTGCATACCAAGAATAAACCTGACCTCATTAGTAGCACGCGCTTGAAAAAGGAAAAACCGCTTTTCACCATGTCCCATTAATAAATAATTTCTATTAGATCAGTAAGGTTATTTATTGATACATTTTTGTGCTCTACATATCTTTACAGAAAAGGAGAATTGAGTTTATATCGACCTTCGATACAATGTCGACCATCAATTTAATTTGTTTAATGAATTAATTGATGGTAGAACAAGTCTTAGGAGCGCTCATCGCGCGCAGGCTGGCAACGTCGCATTTCTAGACGTTTTTCGTGGTTGTTTTATTAAATTTAAATCAGAGGACAATTTCCTCTGACAAATACTTAGATCGTTGGTATTTTTATGTATGTATGCTATTTTTTTATAGTTATTTTGGTATTTACTCTTATAAATGATGGTGATTCCCAGGTCGGGCAAAGTGTTATTGGGTTTTTCTATCTGAAATTTCTCAGTAGCAGCCCGGAGTTTGGATTTGTGCCCGATAAATGGCAATAGGCTTGCCCCCTATTACATGGGACTTAAACATAACTGGCGAAACGTGGGTGTATACTATAGGTACACCTCTGCCTAACTCTTCGGGGAAACAAGGCGTGATGTTATGTTATGTTATGTGTTACTCTTATAAAATAGAAAATAATTGACAATATGTCATTTTCTAAGAGTAAATACTAAAATAACTGTCAAAAAATAGCTTACATACTTTTTAATACCAACGCGGCAACGATCTAAGTATTTGTCACAGGAAATTGTCCCTTGATTTAAATTTCATGAAATAATCACGAAAAACGTCTAGAAATGCGACGTTGCCAGCCCGCGCGCGATGAAAGCTCTTAACGAAGTTCCCTAGGAAACAGACTACATATCCTACCTACATAAAAATTCTATGATGTCGTTTCTTTCCTAGAAGCAACCGGATAATAAAAAATAAAATAAGATCATTGTGACATCATATCTATTAAAGTTTTACAAGGTTATCGATTTTTGTAATGCAAATCAGATCCATGATTTTTTTTTATTTAAAGACGATGACGAAGAGATAAGCCATGATTTCTAATTCATGATCGACTGTATCTTATCATTATCGACTTGTTTAATGTCATGATGAGAAACAACATTAAAAACAGACTAATCAATTCCTATTTGGAGTTAAGGCAGGAGGCAGGAGAGGCGCGACGCGACTCTAGTAAAACAATTTCTATGAAAACTTCATGGACATTGTTCTACCAAAATCGCGGCGCACCGTCGCGTCGCGCCTGTCTGTGGGAACCTTTATACTATCTGGCCCAGTGCAAATGATGTAAGTACCTAATTCCTAAAATGATTTCTTGTTCAGTTTCAATCTAGGTATTACGACTTGGAAATTCACGGTGAATAGATAAAACTACAGAGTTTCCTGTCATAATAATTTTAACCCACTTCAGTTAGATGACTCTCACTTTACTGGAAAACATTACATAGCTAATATCCTAAACTGGGTTGTGGATAACCAATCTGTGACTTTATACACACCCCCACCCCCTCCCCACACACACCACACGCACCACACACAACCACACCACTCACGAGTGTCAGTCACTTTCATATCACACCACATCACTCACATCACATCACATCACATCACACCACACCACTCTCACACATACACCCCCATACCCCTTCTACTTCATATGCGAACACACATACTATAAATATATTTTGTAAAAGTCATAAGTAGCTTTTGTTTTTATCACCTTTAGTCTACCTAAGAAAGAGCAGCGTTTTCTAACACAGGCATTATAATATGCTTAAAAGGACCTTATAATATGCACCAACAAAATGTAAACAACTATGGTCAAGAAATAAACATTTTTGTATTTTTTTTTTATGATCTTCCTTGCCTGTAATCT
This sequence comes from Fissipunctia ypsillon, assembly GCA_947568875.1. Taxonomy (NCBI): domain Eukaryota; kingdom Metazoa; phylum Arthropoda; class Insecta; order Lepidoptera; family Noctuidae; genus Fissipunctia; species Fissipunctia ypsillon. The sequence goes on along the minus strand of OX387660.1, from coordinate 13,120,500 downwards.
AGTGAAACATTGTTTTACATATATTCATATGGCCACTTCCCCCAATACAGTCGTTTTTCTCGTTATCCGCCATTTACCAAAGCGGAAAGACAATTCCAATTTGATTACCTTCGTTGTAATTACTCAGAAACACGTGCATGTGTTCATACTGTAAATTAATCTCAAGGAAAATCGAAGCTTGCGGTCTGACTGGATAACAGCAGATTGTTCACGGCGAGTTAACATCATTATGATCTATAACAATGTTCTGATTGTCAATGTTCGGACAAAGGGCTTGTACGTGATTGATTACAGAGCTAAAATGCTTCTATTTTTGCATGTTTTATTTGCGTGATGATTTTTAATGTAGAAGTTAAATACTCCAATGTGTCACTTATACGTAAACTTATGTGATCTGATAATGTCATACTCTCTCTTCCTCACATGACCAACTTTTATAACAATGTCAAATCTTTATGACGTTAATCTCTATCCGACGTTGCATGTGGCAACAATTTAACAGCGGAATTAATCTACAGTTATGGCTGCGCGGCGCACGATTCTAATTCCGGCGTTTTGCCTATAAACGTGCAGACAAACTACGAGGAAGGCCCCTAATGTAGCCTGAATAAAATGGATTAAATATATTATGTGTCAATTAGAAGTGGTAGGTTCCTTCCGCTGCGGTCAGTCGACGGAAGCAGCGCCACGTGACTCACATGACCACTGCGTGTGCGCACAGCACTCAATTCCCTACCCATTGTCTGCACACTCCATAAACTTCGCTCATTTATGCCATAGGCGAAACTAAAATAGAGACGTAATGTATATGAATGAATACAGTCACATTAAAATGAGTGGTTCCATTATTGTTTAGGGTCGAGTGCAGAATGGATCATTATTGGAAAATGATGAGTGGACCCCGGTTATAAACAGGGCCTCCAATTGTTTTCTGAATGAGTAATCGGAGGCTACAGTGTTATTACTAAAAGGATGGATGGTGTGTTTAGCCTGCTCAGTATTGCTTCGTATTAGAATTATATTGGTTAAAACGAGATGGTCTGAACTCGCCTTGTCGCAACTCGCAAGTGATCACCGTGTTGAATGGGTGATTGATGCTCATTCCTCATCTATATCGCACATCCTCTAAAAAACTGTCATAACACAAAAAAAAAAAATAAGAAAACAGCCTAAGTTTCCTTTTGTTTTATATATTTATTTGTATAGTTAGTTAGTTAGTTCCTTAGTAATTGTATATTGTTTTTAAGATTTGAGAAAATAAAAACTCACTAACATTAGTTTATTGGAAAATAATTAAAATCGGCTTTTTGTCAAAACTTGTTTTCGGCCTGTTACGACAGTTTTTTATAGGATGTGCGATATGATAAGAAACCTGATAATTATTAATGACTAATGTTGAACATCCAGCTTTCGTTGCAGCAGAATCTGGGGCAGGCATAGTTACGACTCAGTATCGAACGAAATCCGGATGATATCGATAACAACGCGGAAGACAAAGCAGCTGTTTTGATTACAGATTATAATATCATCTATCTTTCACATGGGAAAATTTTCCTAAGGAATTTTATCGTAGCATGTTCTGTGGAATGAAAATAATTAGGTATGTCATCCTTCTTTATTCCCATTTCTTTAGGATGGTACCAACAGTAACTTGCATCCGACTCTCCCATCAATTTAGCGTCTACTTACCTAAATTATTCATCATGTGCTCTTCGCTAAATTTTTCCATTGTATTTGATAACCTCATTGATGCAGTGAATTTGATTTGGCAAACATAAATATCTAAACATCATATTTTTATCGTAGACTAGCTTGTTGTGTGGTCTTTGGAATGTTATAAACAGAAACTGTGTGATGAAATTCATAGCACTGCACAATTGCATATGGGTTGTCCACCCGAGTATTCGATATGTTTATCGTCTTCTGCAGGTACTTATCAACCTTCGTATCTCAGGTACTTTGGCTGTGAATACTTAGAAATCGCTCTACTAGGCGTCAATGAGACTTGACGAATGATATCACTTACATTAGCGTATGATTAAGTCCAGCCTTCACTCCACTGCACTGTGAGCTCCATTACTAACCTATGCATACGTTTGATTCAAGAGGTTGGAATTGCGATGATAGTATGATTCATCTTCACTCTTTTCTCAAGAGTGAAGAAGTGTGTGTGAAGTTCAAATAGAAAGGGTGCTCTAGAGCACCCTTTCTATAATCTTTTTATAGATGATTTGAATGACACATTAGTTTGCGATGCTCGTCTGCACATTAATTAGACACTGATTACAAGTCCAAACATTTGTATTTAATTAGCATATAGGTACTAAGTTCGTACGCTAATGAGTTGGCATCTTCAAACTTTCCGGAAGGTCTCTCGGATAAATAAAACGAAATGGTTACATAAATATGTCATCAATACATTTATTATCAAATTCTACACTATAATATCAATACATTGTTTCAGTCATTTCAATATTTACAATCATTCGAAATAACTTTTGTAGTAAGCGATTAGGATTCGGTGTGCGAGTGAGTACACAATATTATTATGACTTTCTGTTACACAGCAGCTGCCTTTTCAATTTATATACAATAGTGTTATCATACAATAATATTGTCCATTCGACGTCTACTATGTAGACAAAAGGTTCCCTACACTATACTATAAGTAATGAATATGAGAGAGCTCTGAAGTTCATTAGTGAGAGCTATAAGACCGTTAAAGACGTTACACACTACATATAAATGCCCCACACGTACCAGGCGGCTACGCAGAAATCACGCTTTCAATAATTTAATACTGTTCTATAACCACAATGAAAACGTTATTATTGAGACCGATTACTTTCGATACCTTCCACTAGCAGGACAATAGATACTTATTATTAAAATAAATCGCTTCGGCATCTCATATTTTTCAAACATGGACTTAAACATAATAGTAAATGCGCAATAAGCCTCAAATAGTTAAAGCAAAGTATCTACAACTATCAAGTGATATCTGAAGTGTTCAAGTTACAAGAACTGGTTAGTAAACGGAATAAATAACATGAAGAACATAAGCTCAATAAGTATGCAAGCTTATGTGGATGTAGACCGAGATCCAGCGGCTATGCTCGTGATTCGAGCGGATGCGACGAAACGAGAGCTGAGCACCGTTACCTGCGTCCGCGCCGTGCGGCCGCGGGGGATGCGCCGACCTCACCGCCTCCCACCGCCACCAAAATGTGCCCGTCTGCCCGAGCCTGACTCGGTAATCGAATGCCCACTAACCAACTTGGACATCAACTTCCATTAGGTCGCCGCTCTAATCCGAGGCCATATAAATGCACTTCAGCCCCCGAGTACTTAGTTTAACAATATTGCTACGCTCCTAATAAGCAGTTTACTCTAGTGTTCTAAGCAGTCTCAATGCCTTAAATTAAAAATACACTTGATATCACAAAATGCAAACCGAAGCACACGAGTGCAACGACACATTAGTGGCGTTTCCACGGACGGAACAGTCCTTTGTGTCCATTATAACCAAGCTGCTACCACAATCTGCGATAAGGTCAATCTTTATCACGCAGTAACTCTGATTTAGCACTTTTTTCGTTGCCGTGGAAAGAAAAATTTGGATTGTCCTTTTGTTTGTATGCTTTGTCCAGTTTTGCTGAAGGAGGATCGTTTTCAATTGGTATTGGTACAGTCGGCGTTGTAGTCGTCGTTATCGGAGCCGGGCTTATGTTTTCACCTCGACAGAAGTCTTGGAGCCAAAGTTCCGAGTTGTATGAAGGGCCTTCTCCTCCCAACTCTGCTGGCAGAATATCAAGTGGCAGGGAATCATGAAGCGTTGAAAGATTGTTTCCATGCAACACGATGCGCTCTCGCGTCTTCGCCTTAAGGTACGGTTTTATTACAGCGAGCGCGGTTTCCACATACCAAGGTTGTCCGATGAAATGTATGCTTTTAAAACGAACAGGCATACAATCTTGTAGACAGTCAATCATCATTTTCAACACTTTAGCTTGTAAACTACACGATTGCTTAAACGTGAATTCAGTCCAATCAACGATGATGACATATCCGTTAGCCTGGTTTTGAACATCGTCGAGGGTGCGTTCTATTGTGAGCAGTAGAGCTCTGAACACTGAGAGTAGTGGGCACGCATGCGGGAGCCAGTTGGAGGCGAACATGAGCAGCACGCAACGGCCGCGGCGGTCGCGCTGCGCCAGCACGCCGGGCAGCCCGTCCGCCAGCGCACGCAGCACGCCGCCGTCCGCCGGCGCCCACAGGTCCGCGTGCTCGCGCCGGTACTGGTGGTAGCTCACTAACAGCTCGAAACTCTGCTGCACATCGTGTTTGCGCGCGTACAGAAAACGCCGCAGGAAGTTGTCATCCTGACATCTACTCTTGTCGCGTAGGGCGAGGTTGAGGCTCTTGTCCACAGCGTCCCGCAGGCCGTTTAGGGCGCGTTGTCTGTCACCGTCTGTGAGCCGTTTTCTGGCCACTTCACAAAGGCGCTCATTCTGCATCTGATGCAGCTTCCAGTCGTACTCGGCGTACTCGTTCATGACTGGTTTTGGTATGAGTCATGCGTCCTTTCACTGATATAACGCGTAGCTGCGCGCGCGCCGCCTGTAGCTCGGGGCCGACTGCGCACCGAGTTCGCGCCGTGCGCCGCCGCCATCGCTGCTCGTTCATTAAACCGTGTAATGCTCTGTTCACACGCGATATCAACTTGTTCCAGTAAACTTGCCTGACCATTTTGTGGAATAATGGTTATAATATTTGCGACCGTAAATTACTCTGGTACCATAATAATAAATAAATGCATTTCTAATTCGACTAATTACTAATGACCAAAAATAATAAAATTGATGTCAATTTACTTGAACATTACCGGACCATGCGTGCGCTGCGTTACGATAACAACATTATCTTAATAAGGGCTTAAGTACCTGAATAAGTAAACATGCACTAATCGTACCTAATATTTCATAATCTTATCTAATGTCAACGTTCAAGGGAATTACCTACCTGCCTAATCGATATTAAGTTGTATTACTGTATGCTCTAATCAGTAAATTGATTAGATAAATCCTACAAAGTATACTATATGTCATAATTAGGAAATAAGTGATGAAAAGTGCAAGCATACGAATTAGATACAGCATATTTTTATGTTTTCAAACATAACTAGATGTTTCTGTCTATTTATTCTTCTTGTGAAAAAATAGTGGCCCAGACTCTTCTTTGAAAATGATTGAGTTGACTGGTTGACTGTTGATCGGTAGATTTATGTGTAAAAAATACTTCTGATTTATACCCAAGTATATAAGTATATTCCTCGCGTTATTTGGTTCACGCGAAGTTCATAATTATAAAGTGCTAATAACAGCAAACTTAATTGCTAAACCATGGTTTAGCCAATAAATTTTCTGTTATTAGCACTTATTGGAAGATGCACGAGGATGGTACTCCATCCTCGTGCATTTTCCATCAAGTGCGTTCCAGTAAATCCTTTGTTTGGGGAGTATCCCAAACGTGATGACTGTAATTCTTTGACTGCCATTTACGACAGCCACACAAAACAGAGATAGGTAAATCAAAACATTCAGTTACTTCAACGGTCCTTTTTTTCTTGCAGCTACTGTCCTTTTAGGTAAAGGGCAAGTCGACAGGTAACCGGCGTTTGAACGCAGCATAACTTACCCAGCCAGAGCGAGTTATAAATAAAAAAAACTGAAGGTTGGCAGTATACCGGTCAATTGGCTGGCTGGTTTCTGCGATGACGTAGCGTCGTGCGCAAGAGACGCACACGCATGTGTGGGCGAGAAGGAAACACACTTTGTAACAATTATTTCTATGAAGCCTTATACGTAACGTATAAACGGATGGCCGAAAATCGTTGAACGTCCGCGCTTTGTTCACTTTATCGTATAACTAGCTGCCGTAACAGGCACACTTACTGCCTATGCCGCATTCATAATTAATACTTGTAGCAGTCGTGTACTAATATTTGATTCTGATGTTACTTTTACTCTGAATACAAACATTTTTGTTCATGTATGTAGCCGTTAAAATAAACCCATTAAAATAGCTCTGACATTAGTCATAATACAAAAAAATGCGCTACTTCTCAAAATAGCCTGAACAAAAAAAATATAAAGACTATTACATTAAGAAGAGCAACTTATTCATTAAGAATGTTATAAAATTAATAAGTCTTATCACAATTCTTAATTTTAATAAGAAAGTTTATTTTCTCAATGTGAAAGACATCAACGTCATCGCATCGGGAACATCTCGCAATATGCGAGACTCGCATATAACTTATTGAAATGAAAGAAAGGACTCATGTCAATGGCTACTAAGTTATCTTACACTAGCTGTGCCCCGCGACTTCGTTCGCGTGGAAGTCATAAGATACACAATACACTAAAATAACAGCCACATTTTAATAAAACTCCCTCGTCCCCCGACCCGTCGGGTTGCTTCGCCCGCCCGCGCTATTACTTCGTTTTCGCTTAGTGTTCTTTCTGACTTTTTTCTTTTTGCTCGACTTCTAGTGTGATGTTAAGAAGCCTATATCTATCTTCGAGAATTGGGCTACCAAATGCAAAAAGAATTTTTCAAATCCGACTTTTTGTTCACATTTTCATGGGTTTTAATTTTTTTTTGCGCGAAACCCTAATTATTTTCCCAAAAGAAATGTAGCCTAAGTTACTTCCCGTAACATCAGCTATCTGCCAGTGAAAGTCCCGTCTAAATCAGTCCAGACGTTTCGGAGATTAGCCGGAACAAACAGACAGACAGACAAAAAATTTTAAAATTGCTTTTTTGTTATATACTTTCTTATGCATTTAATAAAAAGTTGTTATTTTGACATTACAAACAGACACTTCAATTTTATTTACTTGTATAGATAAATGACGATACAGAATTGCTTATTTTCCTTTGTTTGAGACTTCGCTATTTAAAACAAAAATATTATGCGTGAAAACAGAACCTTATTATTTTCCATTTCGATATAGACGCGCATATTCATATTAAAAAAAATACAACAATAAAAAATAATTTATTTCTTTTCAGACAGTTTGTGAAGGAATTTGTGTTAGTAAGTGTCGATAATGATTTAGGGGCAATGACTTTTTTAAAATTAACCGTGTCGATGCATCGCATGGTCGTTGCCCCATGCAGTCGGCTAGGCCGGCCAACGAGCCGCGCGGTAAAAATAGACGCACTTCGTCTCAAGATGTGCTGATAGTGCCTTCGCACATTACCCTACTGCACAAGCACAACACAGGCTGCCGAGAATCTTCTACAACTTACAAGTGGCGCTTTCATTAAAATAACATTACGAGAGAATGTTGCGTAGCTATTATTGTAGAGGGATAATTTTGAGGTAAATCATTTCACCATTTATACAAGAAAATGCTTAAACATAGTAACATACCAAGCAGGTAAAAGCGTAGTAATTACAATATCATAAATTCATAATCTATAATACATATATAAGTAATGAAATCGTAGGGAAGGCAAAACTTTACATTGAATATTTTTTTTTTAAAGTAATTGCTACGAAGCCTGGGAACGATTCTAATGCTGAAATAAATATAGTTTTTAGAATTATTATCTGTTTGTCTGAATGTATGTTCCAGCATCACGCATATACTTCCGGATAAATTTTGTTCAAATTTTGCATAGATATTCCCTATAAGTCTGGGGGGTAACCACCACCTCTTAAAGCAGTATTATTTTAATATTACTTCAGTGTGAGAAAGAGATGAAGCTATACAGGACGTCTAGCTCCATCTCTTTCCCACACTCAAGTAAGACTAAAATAATACTGCTTTAAGAGGTGGTGGTCTAGCTCCTGGTCAGTCTGTAGACTATAAACTATCACGTTATTTGCTATAGGGGATGAGAAATATTGCATTATGTTCGTATACTTCTATAGTTTACCCTAAATTATAAAAAGACGAGCCAAAAGGTTAGAATATTGCAGATACATAGTTACAGATTTAACCTTTTAAATGATTATCATCACGCTATACCTTTATGGAGTTAAGCAGTCAATCGTGACATAATTATACAGGGTAGATTATTGACATGGGGCAATAAGGGCCTTAACCATTGTTGCTACATGAAAACGGTCTTAGGAGACTGTCCTTAACATTTTGAAACATTTTGATGTGCATTCACAGATTTTGAAAAAAGGTTTACACAACACACAATAAACCAGTATATACATAATCAGCCTATAATGTTCCCACTGCTGGGACACCTCTCGATGAGAGGGAATGTATGACAACAATCGAATTATTCCATTACTTCACTGAGCTGAATAGGGAACGATTATAGCAGATAGTTGCAGATTTAACCTTTTAAATGATTATTTATTTATAATTACCTTATCAACTATCATAACAGGATTATCCTAATGCGATAGTGTGGTATTTATATACTTACAATATTAAATTAACCTAATAAGGAACTTCTATAACATACTACCTAATCTAAATTATATAAATCTCATACATAACATATTATCATACCTTTATGGAGTTAAGCAATCAATCATGAAAATGTATATATATAAGAACGGCTATTTTGGTCCAATTTCAACAAAGCAAACAGCTTAGCGATTCGACGACTGCTCTGCAAACCTAAGTTCGATTCCCAACAATTGATATGTTTGTCCTTCTTGTTTTTACATTTTGTCTCTTAAGTGATATTTCGTAGAACGTACATAGAACGACATTAAGTTTAGGCCTCTTCTGTCATGTATTCGATGGTTATAACAAAAATCTATGGTTGGGTGACTGTTAGTGAAAAATCCTGTGTGTTTACAATCTATTGTTATTATTATTTTAGTGATAGCTGTTCGTCAAGAATAATCTGTAAGAAAGCAACAGTCAGTGTACCAGTGTTGTGACATTAGATAGTATATGCAGGAACACAGGCGTTCATTAATTCACTAAAAACGAAAATCTTCGCATGCACTGGAAAACTGCTACTGAAGGCTGTGGGTATCGAGCTCAGGACGAGCTGCCTCTCACACGGACAACTGAATGTCACCAGTTCTGACTGTCTTTATATTTTGGCTGCCTCACCAGCTCAGTTATTTAGTTTTGGTCTCGACCAAGACTACTAACGTTGTTGGTCTATTTACAGGGAAATTTTATAAAAATGTTGCTGTTATTTTAGTATACATAATGTATGTGGCCACATACAAAACCAAGTCCAAGCAAAAAGGGTCCAGTAGTGGGGTATTGAGTTAAGACCAGATTCGGTATCTAGAATAGTCAATTGATAATAAGGATTAAAAAAATATTCAAAAACTGGCACATTTTTTTAAATCAGACATTTGAAGTTGAAACTCTGAAAAACTTGATTTGAGAAAAAGCATTTTCAAATTTTGATTTTTGGTACTTAGTACATTTTCTGGTACTTAGAAACAGCATATAAAGTCATTTACTATATGAACTTGTATGAGCATTAATTAATAATCAATTAAAATCGAGAAATGCAATTTTTTCACCCAACTTTACAAAACTGCTTATATCTCGGAAACTAAATGCCGAGAACTGGACCCTTTTTGCTTGGACGCCCACATATTGTGGTGTCTTACGACTTCCACGCAAACGAAGTCGCGGGCAGGAGCTAGTTACAAAATATAAAACTGGAATACAACGTCACATTTATAAATGAAGGCAACATTTACACACAAGCAATTAAATCGGTTCAAACAATAAAAAAAAGAAATCTCAGATTCGTAAAATAATATGTTTATATGATTAATTATACACGTGTTCTTTTAAGCTGGTATACGATAAACAGTAACCCCCTTATTCATAAAAGTTATTTGAAGTCAAGTAATGATTAACGTCTGGTAAACCATACAGTTTTTGACGTTTAAACATCACTTAATTTTAAGCAACGTTATATGCATTATTTACAAATTTTAAAACAAGGAGTCAAACAATCATCATGACTTAATAAAACAGTTCCAAGATTTAAAAATAACGTCATCTTATGTCGATACGTTGACTCAAAAATACATAATGTAATATTGTGAAATATTTTCCTCCTTTTCGTGCCTACTAACTTGATTTTTGCTGATAAGTTTCCTAATAAGCATCATTGAAGATTCATCAGACATTATCTTTTACTCGTAGACCCTGTTTAAGATCGTTAACGAGCAGGTGTAAGACATAAATTATAGTACGGAAGGCCGATAATTATAGTACATAAAAATGTTTAAAATCTAGTTTCTGCCTAAACTGTCAAAAATGGAAATAATTTACGCTACCTCACAAATCAGCTTCATCTTTTCATAGTAAAAGTCAAATACTTTAATTCAGTTGAACTACCAAAGGCACTTTGAAAAGTAAAAATAATTAAATTGAATTGCTCATCAACCCGCACTCGGCCCGCGTGGTGGATTGGGGCCCACTTCCTCTCACAGAGAGGAGGCCTGTGTCCCAGCATTGCACATTCCAAAAGATAGTTCACTATGGAAAAGAATGGAATGAAGAAACTCCAATTTATTCCACGTTGCAGTCTGTGTTAACGTTAAACATTATGTATTGTAATGTATATGACAGCTGTATTTATCACAAATCACTATGTAGTTTACTTGCAACGCAACCTTGAATGTAACAATTGATTTTCTGAGATTAGTTATTATCGACGTGACGAATTACTTTTCAATATACAACGTGTAAAGCAAAATTGCATCATCATGCTAGCCCTTTTAAAGTTTCGTAGTTGAAATAGAATAGTTTGTAATAAGTATCAGGGTCATATTCAAAATAATTGTATATTTACTACTGTCTTATTGTCCAACCCAATTATTTTTATAACGAGATACAATTGACTAGAATTTCATAAACAAACAGATTAAATGTTTATTTGAGCTTAATAAAAAACAACAAAACATTTGATACAGCTAAACAATTCTTTAAAAAAAATGAAACCAAACATTGCGTAGATTCCGTTTCATACAAGTATTCAATGTCCACGTCTTTGACGGTAAACTAAAAAAAATAATTTAACTATTAACCATTACACAAAAGTTTAAAAAAAAAACTATATTCAGAGAATATTGTTTAAACTTTCAACACTTCACTAAACAAAATATAAAATACTATTTATTGTTCTTCAAATTTAATTTATTAATGAGTCTCCTGATTTTACACATATCTGTTATTCTTCTCTGTTATGCTATTTTAATATTATTTCCATGGTAATAAAGAAATTTGATATACTGGCAACATTAGTCCACTACCTGTCACTACACGACGTAAGAATAAATGATCGGCCGTTTTGTTCAATATAGTTTCTCAGCTCGTTTCGTTGTCGAAGAAAATTAGACTTTTAAAAGTAAATATTCAATGTGAGACGTTTAAAATAGCGGTTAGTAAGTTTACTGTTTTATTACTCATACTAGAAAATGTCTGTATTGTGCTAATTGTTTTAAATATAAAATATTCGTATAACATTTAAATTAGTGTGGAAATAAATAGATTTGTAGGTTAGACACGTGCAATTAATTCATATACGTTATTTTATCCGTCATTTTTTCTGTTACGTAACAGATATGAATGATTAGGCGTTATTCACATGGTGTCACATATACATTAATGATAATAAAATATTAATTATACTTACTGCACCTCAGGTTAGCCAAAACATTTTTTTCTTTACTTCAATTTATTTGAAGTATGTAAAGTTTTCGAATAATGTGCCCTGTATTGCATTGCTGTGCCATGTATTGTCTGTGTGTGCATGTTTTACTGGGTATATCACCGCTTGCGCCGTTTGTACTAGCACAGCCTCGCCGACGCGTACCCGGCCTCTCGTCGTCGGCAGTCTCAGAATCAGTTAAGGGGGATGCGCCACAGTAGCCCGCGAAATTCAAATTATCTCACGTTTTTTACAATTTGTAGGTCAGTGGAAGGTTGTATGTTGATTAAAATATGATTCACGGCCGTAATAATTATAGTATAGTATAGTTATAGTTTTACATAATTATAATCATTAGAATCCTTTCGCCTTAATATTAATACCTACACTACCATCGTCGCGTATCACATTTTGATCTACATACAACCTACTAGAGCTGCAATTTGCAAAAACCGGCTAAGGGCATCGTCGTCGTGTCGGACCATGCACAATGTAGGGTTCCGTAGTTGGGATGAACTTATCCCAAGAACAAACTTGGGAGATTTACCGTGTTATTTTCAGACCATAGAAACCTTATCGCTCACCTTGCAATATATTGGCACATCTACATTTTTCATATTTTGCAGTTGTCAACACTTGCCCTAATAATTCCTTTCTGTTATTTTTCTGTTACAATCAAATAATATTCATATTTGTTTCCTATCCGTAACTTACAATTCTTTTGAATATGACCCATCATTTAAGGACACGTTATTGGTAAGGAAGTAAGTATAGCTACTGTTCGCATGGGATTTGTCGAGCAAAAAGTTTAGATAATTTTCTTACAGCATTATAAATTAGGTAAAAAAAACGTTTATGCGAAAATATTTGCCAAAATGTACACAATACAGTACATAAATGGCTCCAAATTCTCGTTAGTAGTTATTAGAGATACCTAGTAGAGCTCCAAGCAGTAGCGGACTAAGCCTGTCAGGGGCCCGGGGTGGCAAAACTTGTATTTTGTTTTTTGGGGAATGGCATCTCGCAGTTCAACCAATAGGAGGTTGTCGACTGCTTAACCGGGCTTTCCTGTGGATGCCTCAATAAATTAAGGCCTCCAGCCAGGCATTTATGCCTGCCTGCTTAGTTTTACTTTTAAGTAAAACTAAGCGATTACTCGCTAAAGGCACCCCCTGTGGGGTACAGACCTCGGCTTAGGGCGTCGCTGGAAGAGGACAGCAAAGGGACATGCTGGATCGGATTAAGGTGGCAAAACTAAATGGGGGGTTCAATACTCAGGTATGCAGAAAAGTTTGAGAAGTACGAAATTTTTAGCACGCAGCCTCGTAAAGGTTAGGTTTTCTCTTGACCATTCATACAGAAATAGGAGATAATTTGTCGACTTATACTGAAGACTCTTCTCTAACTCTTCACTGAAGAGTTATGATTATTAGGCATTAGACGAATATAGGATGCTGGATGCTGCCAGCTAAGAGAGCTCGAAAATTTTAGCACTCCGGATAGGTTAAATTTTCGTTTGAACATTTTTACAGAAATAGGAATTACTTTGTCGACCTATACAGTAAAGTTTGTGAATGTAGAACGCAAGAGCGAGCGAACCGAGATCGAAAATTCTAGCGTCCCGCTTCGGACAAGTAGGTAAGGAATTCTTTTGACTATTCATATACAACGTGTCCCGGAATTAACGCACAACCTCTTAAGGGGTCATTGTACTCATCATTATGAATAAGTTTTACTATGGGAACAAACCCGAAATCGCGAAAAAAAATCAGCTGTTCCGTACATTTATGTTCGCTTATCTCGTCAAAATGTAGGGAACAGCTGATTTTTTTTGACATATTGTATAAATAGAAATTACTTTGTCAGCTTACGTAGAAAAACCTGAGAAAAAAGAAAATGTTATAGGATGAACTGTCTGGATAATATTATTGATTTCATCGAGCCATTTTTTAATTCGTTGCTTTCAATAAAATTGTTTTCTGTTTTCTTCTGTTTCTTTTCGAACAATGAATAATGTTAGTAATTATTAAGTAGTAAAGTAATAATCAGGGTTTAGATATGACGTAGGTACAGAGTTGATCCAGGTACCGGAACCACCGCGTTCAAGTATTTCTAAGTACTTAACTGTGCGTATTTCTAAAAAAATCGTTTGGTTAATAAAACCTCCAAAAAAGGAGTTTCCTATTATCAGAACGCGGTCGTCGCATTATCGATTGCCATAGATAAGTTATGATAAGCTGACATTATCGCTATCTATCGCCTAGTTCCGTGGGTATTACAAATATCATGCTGCGTTTACACCACACTTCTGAGCACCCACAGGCCAGCAAACTTGATTAGTATTTAGCCGTAATTGACTGAAATTAGATATCCATACTATATACTATACTAAATATACATACTATATTTTATTATATAACGTGTAATATAATATACTGCATGATTTTTGTACCGTCTCGAAAGTTTTACAGGGTGTTCTAACCATGAATATGAACAACTTTCACTATGAGACCAACTCTGAAATCACGAAAAAAAAATCTGCTGATTCATACAAAAGTTCAATACCTACTCGACCAAAATGTATCCGGTTTACTCCAATGGACGGAGTGATTCGTAAGGAAGAATTAGATGTATACTTCATTAAGGTTTTTTTATAAATTAGGTGAAATGATTGTTGAGGATGTCGGACAAAATCATGCCGACTGGGAGCTTTCTGGCGTCCGCCGCGTAAACCAATAGAGTATTGCGGAACATCGGGTACTTTTAATCTCGGTAGTACGTTCCCGTGGGATATGTTTCGACATCCACGCGGGCGAAGCCGCGGGCAAAAGCTAGTAATATTATAAGTTCGAAAGTAACTCTGTCTGTCTGTCTGTATATTACATTTTCACGCCTAAACCACTGAACAGATTTCGATAAAATTTGGCAAGGAGATATATGGCATCCTGGAGAAGGACATAGGCTACTTTTTGTCTCAAAATAACCGTAAAGGAGGTGATATAGGGGATGAAGGTTTGTATGGGAAACGTTTGGGATATGAAAATTTAAATTTATACTTTTGGTAAGAAATAAAAACCGGCCAAGTGCTTGTAGGACCACGCACAATGATGGGTTCCGTAGTTGGGATGAGTTTATCCTAAGAACAAACTTTGTAGTTGAAAAACATGTTTTCTCATACATTTCAACTGCAAATGTAAGTTGGTCGACTATTACTCGTTAACTTGTAAAGCCTACTTACTTGTGATAGTTTTCCTTTTAACTTCGTTGTATATACAACTACCGTGAATTTTTTAACATATCCAAAACTAACCGTTTAATTCTTAATTCTTAATATTTCAGTAACGGATCCCTTAATCGAAAACTTGTTTTCGCAAACTCGCAATATTTTTTACCCCACACCATGGAGTAGACGAAAAAAAACATCCCCACTTTATGTGTACAGGAGGTAATGTAAAGAAAAAAAATTCATGATTTTATTTTACCACTTTGTCGGCGTGATTAATATGTATATCCATGTGGCTTATAGCTTTCTAGTACTAAGAGTCGCTGAGCTAAGCTGCGGACGGACGGACGGACGGACATGGCGAAACTAAAGGGTTCCTTGTTGACTACGGTACACTAAAAAATTACGTGTTTCAGCGATTTTGTAAAATCATCCCCAAGGGGTTAAAATAGGGGATGGTTCTAAACTTCACATGATTATTAATTATTTTGGAATTGGAAATATAGTCCAGAGTCCGTACCTTGAGGTAATATTTATTGTAGTATTTATTTAATTAAAATCGGTCCACCCGCCTAAAAGTCATTACAATTTAAAATCATAAAATAGCTAATAAGTAGGTATTAATTACGTGGTTAATGGCGGCGCTAGAGTATTCCAATTTAATGGTGATAATATTAACATGAATTTTTATTATTGTTAAGTTACACATTTAGAATCATAATAAACTCTTTAATAAAAACAAAAAAAGATTATGTTTTACATTTATTATGTGTCTGTCTGTCCGTTACCTTTTCACGCTTTAATGGCTGAATTAAATGGATTTGGATAATAGGATACTTTTTATCCCGCTAGCACGATCCCATAAGATAATTTCCGACATCCAAGCGGGCGAAGCCGCGGGCAGAACCTATTCGTTTATAAGCCTTATATGTATATCAAGACAAACAAACAAACAAACTCTTCAGCTTTATAATATTAGTATAACATAATATCACGCCTTGTTTCCCCGAAAGGTTAGGCAGAGGAGTATATAGTACATCCACATTTCGCCAGTTATGTTTAAGTCCCATGTAATAGGGGGCGAGTCTATTGCCATCTACCGGGCACAAATCCAGACTCCGGGCTGCTACTGAGAAATTCCAGATAGTAAAACCCAATTACACTTTGCCCGACCTGGGAATCGAACCCAGGATCTCATGCTCAGCAGTAGCGCTTGCGACCACTAGACCAACGAGACAGTCTATGTCAATATTAGTATAGATTGTAAACATTACTCATTTACCTGAAATCGTCTATCCGATACATTTTTAGTAGCAGTATAGATTATCACCTGCCTAGCCTTTTCCCATATAGAATAATAACGAACATAACTAAAGGATTTCCGAAGGAATACCAATATTTCAATAAGAAAATGAAATAAGTACCTGACTTTCCTAACAATGGTGATTGATGGTATTGTCAATTAAACACGCTCTATTTCCATTGAAAAATAGAAAACGAAACTAAAATACTTGTTAACTGAATTTGTTGAAGCAATACAAGTGTCTTCTTAAGAAAACATATGCAAATACGTAGTTAGGTCAATGTCAGATAAGTAGGCAATACTTGTGACTCAGACTACTTGATTATTATGCGTAAAGTATTGTTAAACCTATTTATTATGTCGTTTATTTGATTTCTTTTCCGATTTTGCATGTACACACGGCTACATATCAAGCTATACCTTCCAATATAAGATGATCTCGCATTGTATAGGATTTCCGTACAATGAGAGGTCAGCTTATACTGGAATGGATAGCTTGTTATGTAGCCGTATGCACACCTTTCGATTTAAAACATTCTTAACAATATTCATAAATAACCATCTGTTACAATTTTATTATGTTTTCCATATTTTTACGGTTTAACTTAATTTATCTAGTCTGTAAGTATTTCTTCTATATATTATGAATAGTTGAATGTAATCTAAATACCAGTAGGTACTTCGAACAGTTACTAAAATTCTGTTTGCATTTAAATAAAAATGTTTTTTTTTTATTTGTCTCACAGAGTTAACTATGGCTTTGAAACAAAAGAAGTTAAGATACAAAAAACGGCAATAAATGTCGCTATAAGTCAAGAGTTGATAACAAAAAAGATTAAGGTAAGTACCATCAATCATTAAAAAGAAATTAATATTAATTGCTTTCATCACGAACAGATGGAGGCACCAGATAAAAACTAATGACCACACAAAGCGAAACTACGAACTCCTGCGCAGAATTTCAAATGCTTTACATATTCAGTGATCTAGATGATCGCAATACTTGCACTATACTTAGCTGCACGATCATCTAATTCCTCGGCCACGATGCGCATTATGAGGTTAGAATTTATTATCTTATCTGATGTGCTTAATTATGATTGAGTCAAATGCATGTGCATGCAAATGTTCATAACTCCCGGGAAAGGTGGAGAGAGCGCGCATTCAAGCAAGGAGCTCGCGTTGATGTTTTGCGTCAATACCATAGATAACATACATAAATAGCTCGATCGCTCGTTTATTAAATGTTATCGATAGCTGCCCAATGGCCCACGCTAACCTTATTTTTATTCCGACGATCGTTAAAGTGCCGTTCGTCTGTTTGGCTTCACAGAGAGTCGAGTGAGCCCACATATTTTAGTATTTTGTCATTGTGTGGTTGCGTTCATACTGCATCTTCCGGTGTAGTATCAAAATGTCTACAAGCCATTTCTATGCCTGCTTACCTAGTCTGTCACTCGAATACCGATCATACCCTGTTATGCGTCTGCCAATCTGGCCTCGACTACTCATGTGACCATCTTGAAATTAAATTGTAGAATGTCGAAAATCACGACATTGACTATTAAGGGGCCATATATAGGAAATCGTGTAATGGGTCTTGGATAATTTTATATAGAAAACTGAAAGTAGTAGCCACGAAAAAAACATCTGACTAGCTTAAAAGAGTTTCATCAGTCAGTGAAATAATCGGATTGAAGATAAACCTTTTAGATGATTTTTAAAAAACATTGAATATAACTGAAAACGTGCGAAAAGCACTGCCGTATTTTGATAAATTTGGCGTAAATAAGAAGTCACTTAATTTCCTGTTTTTTCCACCACCTTTGTTTTCTGTTTTCCATAACATTACTTCTGTTTTGCGTAAAAAGTTCCGAAATT
Organism: Fissipunctia ypsillon; assembly: GCA_947568875.1. Lineage (NCBI taxonomy): Eukaryota > Metazoa > Arthropoda > Insecta > Lepidoptera > Noctuidae > Fissipunctia > Fissipunctia ypsillon. Next base: position 13,102,417 of record OX387660.1, on the reverse strand, counting down.
TTCTGAATTTTCACGCCCGAAATCTCCATAAAAATTAATATGGCGAAAATTCAGAAATTTTTCGAACTTTTTACGCAAAACAGAACCAATTTTATGGACAACAGAAACAATCAGTGGGTTTACTGTTCTTTGTTGCCTTTATTTAAGTATAATATTAATTAGGTGACATCTTATTTACGCCAAAGTTATCAAAATACGGTGCTTTCAAGTGCTTTTTGCACGATTTTAAGGATATTCAATTTATTTAACAATCATCTAGATCCTACCAGCTTTATCCTCAATCCGATTTTTCACTGACTGGTAAAACTCTTGAGCTAGCCAGACATTTTTTTTTTCGTGGCTACTACTTTGTTTTTTTTTCTATATAAACTTATCCCAAACCCATAACACGATTTCCTATATCCGACCCTTACATTATTTAGTCAGCACTGACTCATAGGAGATATTACAGGCTTACAATAAATTGTTCATGTATAATAACAGGAATAGCAGGATTCATTTTTAAGGTACGCGTCCACTGGGTCGGATTCGGCGCGTACGTAGCGTACGGATTTGTTGCTTTGTATTGATTTCTATGGTACTGCGTGCACTGGATCGGTAAATCTGCGCCTGAGATTTTGTAAATGCCGACGTTTCGTACGCTCCGATTTCGACCTAGTGAACGCATACCTTTAGTCATGCAGCATGTCAAAAATATTTAGCTCGTTTATTCAATTTATTGTTTTTTTACTCTCTTCTTCAATTAGTTTATGATAATGTCAGGCAATAGGTTACTTTTAAAGTTGATTATCACTGAGAATAACTATTTATCTTGCTTCTCTTTCATTTTCCTTATCTTGGTCTTATTTTTATCTGCAGTATTCTTAACAAAGGAATCAGGTACCCTTTACATCATGCATTCGATTATTGCTTTTGTTTCCTCGATACACACGGTTCACTAATTATTAGCCGGCGAAAACTTGGCAGTTTGCTTACACATAAGAGGCAATAAATGGCAACCTTTGAGTTGAACAAAAAGTGGCCTCCACTGGCAGCAAGGTTGCTGGGCCGGTTCGGACAGCCGAGCCCGAGAGCCGATAAGTATAGGCACCACACCGCATACTTTCGTCCGATCAATAGTTAGGGGTCTACCGCGAAATCGGCAGGGATTCATACGATGTCGCGATTTCTTTGGAACCGTTACTGAGCAATAAAACGTATGACAGTTTAATATTATATTGGAAACAAGTATACAGGAATATCTGACGAACCGCGTAAATTCAGAAAGAAAAGACCAATTGATTCTACATTAGTAATTGGGAGCCTAATAAAACAACTTAGTTAAGTACAGCTCTTGCATTAAACTCTTTATTCTTGCTTTGATAGTAGATACAATAAAAGCTGCTTAGGAGTTAGCTACTTCATTGTTTTGTTCAAGTAATCGTTGAGTTACATTTCATAACCATCACAAACTTATTACCATTCTAAAAGTTATACCTCGTCTAGCGAACAAAATTTTCAAGTTTATTCCCAACCAGAGATTGAGTCGAAGTACGTACAGTCAATACAAAAATATGAATGCTGACAAGTCATGACATTGTAGACAGGTATACGAAACGAAACCTCATCGGAGAATGTTTCAATCGTCTTTTTAGGGTCCCATAGTCAACAAGGAACCCTTATAGTTTCGCCATGTCCGTCCGTCCGTCCGTCCGCAGTTTAGCTCAGGGACTCTTCGTACTAGAAAGCTATAAGCCACATGGATACACATATTCATCACGCCGACAAAGTGGTAAAATTTAATCACAAAAAAAAATTTGGGTACACGTAAAGTGGGGAGGTTTTTTTTTCTCGTCTACCCCATGGTGTGGGGTGTTGTTGGATAGGTCTTTAAAAATATTGCGAGTTTGTGAAAACAAGTTTTCGATTAAGGGATCTGTTTCTTAAATATTAAACTTTAAAGTGCTAATTTTAGAGTCAAGTTTCCCCCCTGCCAGCTAAACGGTTAGTTCTGGATATGTGAAAAAATTCACGGTAGTAGTATATACTATACAACGAAGTTAAAAGGAAAACTATCACAGCTAAGTAGGCTTTACAAGTTAACGAGTAATAGTCGACCAACTTACATTTGCAGTTGGAATGTATTAGCGAACCTGTTTTTCAACTACAATGTTAAGTTTGTTCTTGGGGTAAATTCATCCCAACTACGGAACCCTTCATTGTGCGTGGTCCGACACGCACTTGACCGGTTTTTTTTTTAATATTTGTGGTGACGTGTGGCGGTCCCACAGCGGTGTGGTTTTTGGATGGGTCGGTTTATTATTTGGGCTGGCAGGTATCAGGTTCATTTGTAATGGGATCAAATGTGTTTTAGGGTTCCTTACCTTTTATGGAAAAAACGGAACACTATGCTTTGTTGCCCGTCTGTCCGTGTGAGGAGGCCCTTTTTATTATATTGAAATAAACTAATGTCTTTAGCTGCATACTGCTGTAAAAAATCAAGTTACTAGTTTTATGCAATGAGATATAAGTAGTAGTATTTAAAAATCTAAGTAGAATCTCACTGACTGTTCACCCAAACCCATAGGATAAAAGCGACCCGGTAATCTACAATACATATATTGATTGATTTGAAAAGCCAGATCATCGCTATATTAATTACCTACAATGATGACGAAATGCTTTTTCATGTCGACACCTCAATAATTGAATACTTGCATGTTTTTGCTAAAATATAAATTATATTACAAAAAGGAAACCAAACGGATGGAATCCTAATTAAAACAATGAGTCATCATGATTTTATTGTAATAGATCTACTTGTAGACTTGAAACTATACCGGTTGCGTTAGGAATAGTAATAAATAGGTACGTATTTGTAATTTTCTAGATTCTGGCGAAACCAAACGTGTTCTCCTACGTATGAATTAATACAAAACGAACCAGTGTAATACTAGGTTTGTTTTTCATATAAGGCGGGCCCGCGATAACTTTGAGTCGGAATTATAACAAGAATTCCGTTCTGGATCGAATTTGTTTAACTTTATTTTAACGCTTATGTTTCGCTATGTGCTCATAATTATGATTGCAAAAAGTTAACGCTGCTTTTGAAAAGAGTGTTATTACGAGACATTCTATGACCATCAAAGATAATGTGGAAAGGATGGGTGAAATGTCACAGTCATTTACTGAATGAAAATTAAAGGTCACTTGGAAATCATAGCCGACTTGGTGAAATAGATGTTCACATTCTTCCGACGCAAACCACAGTCTCAATATGAACCAATTGTGTCGTTCTCACATTATGAAAAAGGTATTGCCGTCGCTTGAATTTGTATACTATCTTACCAACCGAAGGAATGAATGCTATCTTGAATTCATGACTTTTTGCAACTCATTATCGAAATAAATGTCTGAAGCAGAATTCAAAACAGTTCAGACTCACACATACTCATGACCACCTAGAACTAGAACCTTACGAATTTCCTATTGGGCCAAGTGTTCACTTAGACCATCTAATCGATCCATGCGCCAAAATGTTGTTTTATTTCCTAGCGTTATATCGATTCTTTCAGTAACTATTTTCAAGCCCAAACCTTACATAACAGTTAAGCACCGTTCTTCACCGTTGGTCTTATTTTATTGGCCATTTGCCTAATAATGATTACTGCCTTTATGTAATGCCAGCGATTGTCGGCGACATCGTCGACAACGACAAAGTTCATAAAGATTTTCACACAGTTTTAGTGAAGCACTAAGTTTCTGATGTCGCATGCATAACGACAGGTAATGAATGATAGACGGAACTTTCATATGGTATAGTGTATTTTATTATTTTTATATGGGATAGTGTGTACTTGTGACAGTTTTATGGACCTACAGTTTACCTACCTAATTTATCTTTAGACAATTTTAACAATTATCTGTTAACAAGATTTATAACTTAGTTTAATAAAGATCACAAACAAGACATTGATAGCCAGGTACATAATAATAATCCTAGATCATCAATGTATAATGTATTATCGTCAGCACGATCCGAGGATCTCTGCCAACGTCGAGGGTCATAAACTGCAAGTAATCGTAACATCACACAGGAAGTGTGTTAATTAAGGATTGTAATACGTAATAATAAATTGCACTTAAGCAATTAGCGCAGTGAATGGCCCAAGGCGAAATACATGAAATATTATGATAGACGTAAAAAATAACTGTAGGTAATATGATCATTACCTACTCTGTTATTTTTACACGCGCCTTAAGTTGATTACGAAAACTCTTCACAGATTCAAATGTTGTAGAAAAATCTACGCAAATTTAACATTAGAATATTCACTTTTTCTCGCTCTTATAAAATTTTCATGAGCTACAATAATGCTCACTTAGTTTGCCGCGAATTAATTAAATGTAAACAAAACAAATTAGAAACTTTAATGCAATCGCGCCCGTTTGCCCGTGGAACATGTTTTCATCGTTATCAGAGTATGTCGTCATTATTGTGGAACAAAACCGCCGCCGACACATCCATCCGCGCTCTAGTGACAATGCAGGCGCTAATAATTGATACATAGCCAGTATTAGCAATATATTGACTCGGTTCCATACTGCTTTCTTCCGTCGACATTTTGGTTTTCTTGGGAACTACTTGTATAACAAAATTAAAGGAATTTTATCAATCTATGCCCTGCCCAAACAGCGTTGCAAAAGAAACACACTCAGCCTGGTTACAAAAATTAGACTATGATGCTACCGAGCAGCTACTCATTGTTCCTTCGTAATATTTAATTATTTCAAGTTCTTGACGTTAACTACCACCCTGCGCACTCGCACTATCATTCCACCTCATACTCACATCACGCTATCACTTCACCTGCACACTACACACAACATTACACGAAAATTGTTTTTTTTATAATTCAAATTTATTTTTCTTTTTTGGTTGATTATTTTAAACATACGTCTATTTTTTCTTTCATCAATAAATAATTTGTCTAGAGTGTGAAAATGAACCATTGTAATGTTTTTAGATTAATTAATTTCGGGGTGAGAGCCTGGTGATCTGTCACACAGGGTATCCTAGTATGGACGCCAGTCTCTCACAAAGGATCATATTTTATGATTTTATGCTTTTTGTCAAAACGCTATGATTGAACCATGCACACCTGCAGTGCCGACTACCTACCCTCGATAAAGATTAATAGTAACTAATATCTTTGATTCGAGCTACGCCGTAGCCGGGCTACGAATTCTGTTCCTGGAATCACAATACTGATAAGGAAATGAAAAGTAGGACGTGAAATATGATACAATCATGCTGAATCTTAATAAAGTTACAGATTGACCAGGTAGTGGATCTTACATAATGGCAGCTGCAACTAGAGCGACGTAGACGCTACATAACAGCACCAGATGGCGCATCAAGCTCAGGTTCTCAAGACATCGTCATACTGATGTAATAAAAAAGGTAACGGGTCCATTTCTTTGATTCGCGTTTTTATGCGATTCCAGCAGGTATTGTGTTGTAATTCTAGTGACTACAATGGAGTACATTTGCCAAGCAAGCGGGTTGCGTCAACGTGGCCGCAGAGGGGCGCTGGCGGCGGCGGCGCCAACACACCGTGAACAAACATTGACCAAGCACGCACTGCGCTCCGGGCCTCGACAACTTGCCGCAACATTCTTAGCGTAAAAGTTAACGTGGATGGTTTACTCTATGTAATTTGCGATGTTCGAGTTGATACTAAGTTTTCCCTTCGACAACGACTGTGCGACCGATTTGTGACGTATTCCGAACTGCCACTGTGCTGTAAACGATGTGTTTTGCTCATGTTACTACGAGAATGTTTTCTCTAAATTCCATGGATATTGGAAAATTCGTGCAAGATGCAATTAGTGAGTATGATTGATTTCATTTTACTTTCAACTAACGATAAATAATGCTTCACTCGCGGCGGCATTATGTTGGCCGAGACACCTTCCGTGAATGAGCTCATCCGGTAAGAGTTTTGAACTTGTTTGTAAATCATTCTTGATGCTCAGATTGCCAATATTACAAAAAATAAAGCGCGATATTCGTTCCAGATTATTCGCTTAGTATGAATCACGTTCGTTTTTTTTTGCTGCATCATAACAAATAATAATGTAAGCAGTAGGTCTCTAAGTACACTTAATTTAAAATAAGTAATAGGACGTTAGGCCTTGAACAAGATTTAGCAACGTCTCAAATAGCAACGCAATCGCGAAACCATAGAACGACATGAAAAACAATTCATGTGAACCATAACAAGTAAGAATTTAGAGAGTTTACGCGGAAATTACTCTACTTATCCATGACATTATTATAATTTCAACGTGCGGAATCTAAACAACGTTAATGATGCAAAAGCGATTGAGCGTAAACTTTGCTTATTAAATTGTTTAATTAGAGGCTTTTCCGTTTAGAATTTCTATTTCTTATATACACTCAATATTAATTACGAACGTAGCACTGTTTATTAGGTTCAAAATCAATCTTCTTGGTAAGGTAAATTGAATCTCTTTTCGTAACACAAGAGCCAGTGTCTGGGGAACTGCTTTCGACGCGATTTCTTTGTCCAAAACAATCGATTGGACACCTCATTGTTTTGTCACGTAAAAGTGTTATGCATTGTGGTTACATTGATTGATAACATAAAGTTACAACAAACAATAAAGATACCTACTTTATTCAAGATTATGGCAATGGTAGGTAGGTATGGTCGCCCTCTGTTATGCGGGATGATGAGAGTAAAGGTACGAGTTCGTAGCCGACTGCAGACAGCAGCAGCAGACAACGTGTCGCTGCGACACTACTGGTTTCTATGTATTTCTATGAACAGAAATACCTTCCGCAGCTAGCGACACGTCGCCCGACTACACGTCGCACGATCGCAGATGACGTGGACGTGTCGCCCGACCGCAGATCAGTAGTGCCACCGAAGCTGGAGCGACAACACGTTGAATCTTTCTCAAAAAATGAGTTATTCCGAGGAAGAAAAACTGCTAAATCAGGTGGTCCAATATCCTGCACTGTACGATGCATCTCACAAAAACTGTATAAACGGTGTCGTAAAAGATAATATTTGGAAAAATATACCGTCTGCTGCAGCCATCTGCAGTTGGGTTCGGAATCATGACTGCAGCGACATGACGCTGCGATGTGCCGCTGCGAGATGTCGCAACGTCACGTCGTCTACTGCTGCTGTCTGCACTCAGCTACGAACTCGTACCTCTAAACTAACTGACAAAGTGTTGGGCTACCACTCACCTCTACTTAACCTTTCAGGGAATATAGACGTGATGTTATGTTAACCATTATATGTCTAGCAAAATGTGGCTTTGAGGATTCTACTTACTATGAGGGTTGAAGGCGCCATAGTAAATAAAAAAATAAGGTAGACCGCTAGCAAAATTTTAATCTAATACAAAAAGACTGTGGTTTTTCCACGTTCGTGTAGCAATACACTAACTTAGGTAGGTTCCTCTATCATGGCTCGTATCGATTACCGCAACTCGTTAAGGTAGATTTTGGAAAGGGTCTACGTCAACTGTTATCAGATAGGGTTGGGCAGTAGCCTAGCTGTCTGCCACTATGAAATAGTTTTCTTAAGTCCGGCAATTATGACCATAGTATGACAGTTATACGGTATATGGTATGTCAACTATCTTCTCTTTTCTCAGTCGACTTTTACTAAACATCGTTTTGTCTCTGTCATCGTCAAACGATTGACAGGAACACAACGATATTTTAATAAATACGTTTAACAATTTCTTGTGCAAGCGAGCCCAAGTCTGATTACTATTAGAAAGAAGAAAGAAAGAAGAAAAATATTTTATTTGGGACACGCACAGGAAATACAACAATAAAAAGAACATTAAAACTAACAATATCATAAACACAAATAAAATAAAAGGAAAGAAAAAAAAAACAAAACAAAGAAGACCTGTGCGAGGCCAAAAAGGCTCCTATCTCAGCATGATGCTGCGATATTTGCGATATACTACTATAGCTTTAGTATCAACTAATGTCTTACTCCAACTATTATTATAACCGAGCCTTTTCCCAACTATATGTTGGGATCGGCTTCCAGTCTAACCGGGTGCAGCTGAATACCAGTCTTTTACATGGAGCGACTGCCTGCCTAGCTGACCTCCACAACCCAGTTACTGGGTAATACGATACCCCTTGGTAAGACTGGTTGTCAGACTTTCGGGCTTTGACGACCCGTAAGGACTGTCAAAGATCCACTAATGACAGCCGGGACCAACGGCTTAACGTGCTTTCCGAGGCACGGAGGGGTCTTGGTATGTAAAGATGGTCACCCATCCACGAACCGCGCCAACCGCGGCAAGCGTAGCTTAACCTGATCGATCGACCTTTTTTTTGGGTGGGAAATCATCAAATGACTTCTCCCGCTCTGGGCGGAGCGGGAGGGCGTGTCAGACTTTTACTGACTAAAACCCACCCGTGTTCCTTCAGTTGCCTGTGCCAGGGGCCACGGTAACTCTTTCGAACATCCCGCGACCCTTGCTGGCATCGGCCCTAGCGGACCCCGACAGTTAGTGTTGACATCTCTTTGAGGTGTGCGTGGAACACAACGCGCCGTCGACTCAGGCCTGGTCCTTACCGGACGGCGAGTTACCCATTGCTCGCCGTCCGCAAGCCCGCGCCTACGGTGGCTGGGAATCCGCTCTCAATTCCCGACGCCCAGGGCGTCTCCTGCGGCGACTAGGGGCGATAGGGCGCAAAGATTGCCTTTCCCTCACGCGTTCCACCTCTTCCTTCGCGAGCATTATTACTTCGCAGAAGGAGATGATGGCTTTCCATGTACACTCGCTCCGTACCATGGCCTGGACCAGGGCCGGACGCGAGAGATCGCCGCCGCCGATCGCTTCCGCGAGTATACGGCGGTGCTCCGTCCAAGCCTGGCAGATCTCCACCGTATGCTCCACCGTGTCCTCTGGGCGATCCATACAATAGTGACACCCGGGCGTTTCCTCCCGCCTTATCCAGAACAGGAACCTCCCGAATCCATCGACCCTTGCGGCTGTTCTTACTTAGCTGCCCCTCTTTCTTACTCCACTACGGTACACATTAGTGTACCGTAGTGGAGTAGTATTCTTATCTATACATCTATACAAATAAATAAAATTGAAGTGTCTGTTTGTAATGTCAAAATAACAACTTTTTACTAAATGCATAGGAAATTATAAACGGTTCTTATAACGAAAAAGCAATTTTTAACATTTTTGTCTGTCTGTCTGTTTGTTCCGGCTAATCTCCGAAAAGGCTGAACCGATTTTGACGGGACTTTCACTGGCAGATAGCTAATGTAACTGCGGGTAACTTAGGCTACTTTTGTTTTAGAAAAATAATTTGGGTTCCGCGTAAAAAAACTAAAACACCTAAACAAAAAGTCGGATTTGAATAATTCTTTTTGCATTTGGTAGCCCAATTCTCGAAGACAGTTAAAGGCTATTTAACATCACGCTACGACCCTTAGGAGCCGAGCAGAAAGAAAAAAGTCAGAATTATGAACAAAAAGTCGGATTTGAAACATTATTTTTACATTTGGTAGCCCAATTCTTGAAGATAGTCATAGGCTATTTAACATCACGCTATGACCCCTAGGAGCCGTGCAGAAAGAAAAAAGTCAGAAAGAACACTAAGCGGATACGAAGTAATAGCGCGGGCGGGCGATTCAACGCGACAGCACAGATTACCAGATAAATCACTCCATACAAAATTTTCAATACCTACTACTATAATAGCCTACATCTTTGAGTTGCTAGACGCTGCGAACGAAAATGTACCTAATCTTACAAGTGTAAAGTGAGTTGTGCTTTGTAGCTGCGCGCCGCCGCGTAGTTATTGTGAATTGCCAGGGCTGCCTTTTTCGATAAAAATGTCAGTAAGTATTTGTAGTACACTTTATGAAATAATATAAAATAAAATGAAATGTTTTTTAATGTTTTAGCATGTTTAATTGTTAAAAATACTTATGAAAGACCGAGGAATATTTTTATGCTAGGTAACTATTTAGTATTCTGTGACCACACCCAGAAACTGCAGTTATAAGACAAGTAAGGCCAACATCGTACGCAACGTGTAGTACCTAACTATTTAATAATCAGTGACGTAACCACTCCGCATGGCCACGAATACGAATGAAATACGAAATGGAGGAAACTGAAAATAGGATTAATTGATTTGTTCGTTCATTTACACAATTAGTGTAATATGTAACTACTATGCTTCTACACTATGAACAAATCTGCGCTGGCGCCATATTGTTACGTCATGCACACTTTTCTAACACTTGCACGCTTTTAAATAAACAATAATCATATAAACATAACATTAACAAGATAATAACGGCGGGTAACTTAGGATACTTTTATTTTAGAAAAATAATTAAGGTGCCGCGCAAAAAAAATTAAACCCATGAAATTATGAACAAAAAGTCGGATTTGAAAAATTATTTTTGCATTTGGTAACCCAATTCTCGAGGATAGTTAGTTATAGACTATTTAACATCACGCTAAGACCATCAGGAGCCGAGCAAAAAGAAAAAGTCAGAAAGAACACTAAGCGAAACTGAAGTAATAGCGCGGGCGGATGATTCAACTCGACGGTTGGCGACGGGTCGGGGGACGAGGGAGTTTTATTAAAATGTGGCTCTTATTTTAGTGTATTGTGTATCTTACGACATCCACGCGAACGAAGTCACGGGGCACAGCTAGTCTATAAGAATACTTCAATATCCAGCAATAGTAGTTAAATATGTACCTATAACGACACTAATACCTACTATCCCGTATTTTAGGCATATCGTTCTTAAAACTGTTGTTACAATTTTATTAATAAAATTACACTAACTTTATTTACTGAGAATTTTTACTTATCATGAATGCTTACCAAATTATTTCTGATATATTAGTGATGTACATCATCATTAATTATAGATAAAGTGCGTGACTTATCTTGTCATAAGTTATGACATTATATTATTCATTACACAGAGAACAAAGTCATAAATATATCGTGAGTGTTTTTTATTATTTATTTACTTTTTGATTTGGTGCTCTTTTGGATATAAGAAGTTAGATCCTATAATATACAAGCCCTTCGTACATCGCGATGTACTTTACTCATTACATGTAACTATAGTACCTATCCTACGCGGGTATTTATCTGATACAATGACACTTCTCGAACTTGGATCCAAACCTTGCGACCTGCTTAATAGGTATAACGTCTATGTATTGTCTAACAAATTCCTTGACGAACTTATACATTATTCATAAGTATTAATAGATCCTGCACTAAATGTACTACAGATTAGATGTTATGCATCGATTTTTAGAGTCCCGTACCTCAAAAGGAAAACACGGAACCCTTATAGGATCACTTCGTTGCCCGTCTGTCTGTCTGTCTGTCAAGACCCTTTTTCTCAGGAACGCGTAGAGGTATCAAGTTGAAATTAATATCAAATACGTAGGTCTATGGTCCCTTGGAGCTCTAACAAAATCAAAACCCATAGCCTACCCGTACCCTACCTAATCATGAAATATGGCAAGAAAAAAGATCTCACAGCACAAGTAAAGGAAAAAGTCCGAAAATCAATAATTTATAGTTCTATCATATTAAAAAAAAAACATTTTTTTTGCCTTTACAAACTTACATTTGCAGTTGGAGAATTGACCGTGACGTATATCGATGTATGGGAGAACATGTTTTTTAACTACAATGTTAAGTTTGTTTTTGAGATAAAACTGCGGAACCCTTCATTGTGCGTGGTCCGACACGCACTTGGCCAGATTTGTTTTTTTAACTTAGGTATCCAGCCGGTCTATTCTGTAAAATTCTCATCGTGAAAACTGTGAACTGTGAGTGTGAGTGGGTATTCCACCTGATGCTAGGGATTGACACTATTATTTATTTATTAAAATTTTATGCACTAGTAAAAAAAAATACCGTACAAAGGCGGACTGCCAGTCTACCTAGGGTGATGCAGAGAGCATACATGGCAGGTGCAACATAAGGGATAGATTCTATAACACGAAAATAACTATAAAATACAAGAATAAATACACATTGTTTATACATACATATTAATTGAACGGAAATAACGATCAGTAGAGGAGATAACGAATCCAGCAAATCAGCGCTTCACATAAAGGGTCCTGTAAACAGGCGCGACGCACGACGCGACACAAAGGCACCGCGTGTCGCGCGACGACCGGTGTCTTTGTGTCGCGTCGCGTGTCTCGCCTGTTTGTGAAGCCTTAAGTTTTCACGGTGAGATTTCTATAGAATAGATCGGCTGGTATCTACTTTGGTTGTGACAAGAGTCTCGGACTACCATCAGCCATGTGCCAAAGTTGATTGAATTCCAAGGAGCTCACAGGAAATTATAAAAACCCTAATGGAAGTGGAAGTCACGAGGCATTCATAGTGGTACTCATATTTGTTGTGAAAAATGATTGATGTTAGTTTATTAGTATTAGTATCTAGAAATCGCAGCTATACTCGTATACATTACACCATTTAACTGTAGTCCTACTTTCGACAATTAGGTACTTACATACCTACAAACTGCAATAGTAAACTTTTTACCTATCTGCCTACATACCAAAACAATATATGCTTTACTATTTACCTTCGATCAATATTATTGACCTACATTTCAATTTGCAATAATTTTTTCTAGCTTGCAAATACAATGTTAATTGGGTTACAAAGTTATTTCATTACTCATTATTACGTTACCATGTCAAAAACTAATTAATTACTTAATAGCAGTCTTGGTTAATGATCGCGATTAAATCGTTTAGGAACTCTTTTATGGTTAACTTAACTAATGGTGTATTTTTTGGTTCTCAACTTAGTATTTTGACTTACCTACCTACTTCACCAACTCTTTTGTAAGTACTTATACCTAAATATTAATTTATTTAATGGATGTTTAGTCGGACCAAGTATAGTAATTGTGAATACTTCAAAATAAATATTTAATTGGTTTTAAGTATGAAGTTTGACTTTCTAACACCAAGGCTATTCTTTAATTTCAAGTGTCTAATTAGTATACAGTGTTTATTATTTATTAATTGCAGTTATCCATTGGTACTGTGTGCGTAATAAAAATGGCAGGTTAATTAATAAGGTCTTTCCGTAAATTCGGAATTATAGTCCGAAGTTGAAACACGCATAGGCATTTTCCACTGTTGGTAGTAGGCAAGTAGAATAGGTTATTTTTTTTAGTATTAGGAACCAATTAAAAGTACCAATAATATAATCATTTTGCAAGCTGATCTTTTTATTCACGCTTGCCTACAATACTCATCAGTTCCTATAATATCTATTTTTACTATCTAGGTATATCTTTACGTATTCAAAATTAAAGCCACTCTCCGCATCTGTCTGTGTGACCGCGTTGTTCTTCTAAACTACGCAAGCGCAACGTATTTTGGTGCGGTTTTCACCAACATTTAGAAAATTTATTCCGGAAAGTTTGTGTGTACAAAACATTAATATTACTTACATATAATAAAGAAATCTCCATGTTTTGTCAAGTCGTAAAAATCGTGCGAAGTTGCCTCTCGTAACAGGGCGTAGCACTGCGACGCCGCGCTTAGCCGCGTGTAGCCGCGCGTAGCCTCGCGTAGCCTCGCGTAACCTCGCGTAGCCTTGCGTAGCCTCGCGTAGCCGCGCGTAGCAGGGCGTAGAGGCGCGTAGCTTCCCGTAGCGTCCAACGCGGCTTAGGGAATTCCATCCCTTCGAGTGAAAATATGTATCTATTAGTTACTAACCAATAGGACACATAAAGTTTATTAACATGAACAACAAACAATTTAATAATACCTAATTGTACTTGACTATTTGTAAAAATACAACAAAAATCCTGAACTGCTATATTCTCGATTCAATTTAATTTTGATAATTAATTAATTAATGGAACAATGTAGAATTGTAGAAAGACGTGCTCGTTACAAGCGTCCGCAACAAAAAGATAAAAACTAAAAACGATTCAAAAATTAAAATAAACCGTGGCAGCTAAGAGATGACCAGTCCCTACTGACGGCGCCCGTTCACTAACATGACGCATGGATCAGAACGAACCATTCAGCTCAACCATTTTGAAGGGATCAGGGGGAAGAGGAGATTAGGTTTTGACTTTGCGCTGTCATAGTCAAATTATTCACCATTTATCATCCCACTCCCAAAAAACTTTAAACATTATTTAAATCAATATTGATTTAAAAAAAAAATAGAATCAGTGATCAGGGCGACGGCTGCGAAGGCTGCACCCTGTGTGCTCGGCGCCTCAGACCCCGAGCGCGGCTGCGCCGCAGTCGTCAAACGGTGACACTCCGTCATTAGTGACATTTTTTGTAAATAATGTGTTTAGTTTTAGTGCGTGTTGTTTATATAGTTTATTTTATTTTTATATAGGTAAGTGGAACATTATATAAGTTATTTATGATCAATAACGGCAGTAGCGATGCCGGAAATAGTGCCAGTCAACCTGTCACATCGCTCGATGTCCAGCTGGTGAGATGCCCGTATTGCTCACAGGCACGCTTTTTTAAAGGCGAAAGGGGGCTGAGGATACACTATGGCAAGATCCACAAACCACATAGTGTACCATTGTGCCCCCCAGCCACATCCCCAACATCAACACCTCCAGACCAAACCTTGTGGCAAACGCTAGCAAAATTAAAAAATTCTACCCCGGTTTTAAAGAGAGTTCCCCGGGGCGCGAGACAGTCTGTTGCGCTAAGTTTGACGCGATGTCTCCGTCTTGCGACTCAGGAGAACTCACAAAGTGCCTGGGAGCAATTACTCACCTTCCCTTATAGGATTCTACATGTCCAAAAAAATTTGGCAACTAAAACAACCTTAACGAAGCAAATTAAAGACAACTGCAACAATTCGACCATAATTTTAGATTCAAAATTACCTGCATTTAACAATCAATCGCAAAAAGGCTTATGTTCACATGTGGAATCCAAATTAAGTGAAGGTGACATCAGGGGAGCGGCCAGGATATTGTTCAGCAGTGATGTGGTGGCGCCTTACTCTTCAGAAACGCTAACAGCTCTAGAGAGTAAACACCCAGCGCCTGCGGATGGTCTCACCTTTCCCGACCCACCTGACTCTCCCGACCTAAATTCAACCATCCTAAACGTTTCGGCCCCCCAGTTGATTGCAGCCGTGAGCTCCTTTCGAAGTGGTTCCGCCGGCGGCCTCGACGGCCTGACTCCACAACATCTAAAGGATCTACTGAGTTCAGGCGCCGGGGAAGCTGGTGAGTCGCTTTTGAAGGAGCTTGCGGCCCTGATTAACCTCATGCTCACCGGCGGTGTGAACGAGGCCGTCGTGGATGTCTTGTACGGGGCCAACTTATGCGCCCTGCGCAAGAAGGATGGCGGCATTCGTCCCATCGCCGTTGGGTGCACCTACAGGCGTACGGCAGCCAAAATATGCTGTAAGCTTTACAGCGAAACGCTTACAGCTAAGTTTCAGCCCCTGCAGCTTGGTTTTGGCTCGAAAGGGGGCTGTGAGGCTGCCGTACATGCCCTTTCCACCTTTTTAAACTTCAACAAAGGTGAGGTCATCCTCAAGGTTGACGTGAAGAACGCCTTTAACTCTGTAAACAGGGACACTTTGTTGGCTGAAGTCAAAAAGGAACTACCCGAAATTTATGGTTTTATGTGGCAATGTTACAGGTACCCTTCCAAATTATTATACAAGGACAATGTTTTGGAATCTGCAGTAGGATGCCAACAAGGTGACCCTCTCGGGCCAGTCATTTTCAGCTTGGCTATTCATCCAATTATCCAGAAACTAAATTCAAAATTTAACGTGTGGTATTTAGACGATGGAACTCTAGGAGGTGATGCAGACACCGTTTTGAAAGACCTACAACTTCTCAAACAGGAATTTAAATCTATTGGCTTGGACCTTAACCCCTCAAAATGTGAAATCTATCTTCCTGACATTACTGACAGACAATTGACCCTAGATAAATTTAATGCAATAGCCCCACAAATAAAAATTTTAGAAAAAAGTTCACTGCACCTCCTAGGTTCCCCAATTTTAGAAGACAGCTTTTCTCCTTTTATCGACGAAAAAATCAAAAACTTCAACGACATTTCGGACAGACTCTCCAAAATTAATTTACATTCGGCATTCACCTTGATAAGATACTGTTGTTTTGGCCCAAATTTTATATATTTTCTACGTTCTTCCCCTTTATGGAAGCAGCCACATCTGTTGGACAAAATTGACCAAATTATTCGCAACACGCTAACATCTATTTTAAATGTGGCCTTGGACGACCGAGCGTGGCTTCAAGCCACACTACCCATCCGTTTTGGCGGCCTCGGCGTCCGCAAAATTACCAGTATTAGCTTACCGGCGTTCCTGTCCTCTGTCCACAGCACTGAAAAGTTGACGGGGAAAATTTTAGCTCCCTCCCTGGTCGACTCTGAAGTGCCATGCTTGAGTGATGCGGTGAACGCCTGGATAGCAACTTGCCCGGATACAGATCGGCCCGTGAACCCATCTTCCCAGAGACAGTGGGATGAGCCGCTCTGCAGGTTGGTACGGAATAATCTTATCAATACGTCCACCAATACTGCTGAGCGTGCCCGCCTGCTGGCTGTGAGTGAATGGGAGTCGGGCCTCTGGCTTCAAGCACTACCGTCACCCAACATAGGCACTTTGTTGGGTGACTCCACCTTCCGGCTCGCTACCTGTCTGCGTCTGGGCGCTCCTTGCGGGGCTCCACATCGCTGCCAGTGCGGTGAAGCCGTTGACTGCCTCGGACATCATGGCCTGTCTTGTAGTAAGAGCGCAGGCCGGATAGCACGGCACGCCAGCATTAATGACATTATCCGTCGTGCTCTTGTCACCGCCGGGGTGCCAGCTGTTTTAGAACCCAACGGCTTGGCACGCGACGATGGCAAGAGACCAGACGGAATGACCATAATGCCTTGGAAGTTAGGCAGGCCTTTGGTGTGGGATGCAACATGTGTCGACACCCTTGCGCCATCCCATCTTCCTAGTACGGCGGGCTGTGCTGGGGCGGCTGCTGCAGGTGCGGAAAACCTCAAACGGCGAAAATATTCCGATCTTTTTGGGAGTTATATGTTCGAGCCGTTTGGGGTTGAAACACTAGGGCCATGGGGTCCGAGTGCCCACTTGGTTTTCCGAGACATCTCCAAGCGGTTGGTCGACTCTTCACGTGACCAAAGGGCTGGCCTATTCTTTGGCCAAAGAATCAGCATCGCCATACAACGTGGCAATGCTGCCAGCCTTTTGGGCACTTTTCCTGTTGACAGCGATGCGGACGAATTTTTTGATGCCCTATAATTATATAAATATATATATTTTTTTACATTTGTACATATTATAATTATTATTTTAAGTCTGTTAGCTTATATATTATGTAAATATTATGTATTGGTTTAATTGAAATTATACCTAATTGAATACAAACCTCGAATCAAAACTTCAAACATTCTAAATCTAAACAATAGACAATCAAATTATAAAATTAAATCATTAGCATTATTGTTCATGGTACGATAGTTTCTCACCTTCGTGGATCTCCATAACTTGCATAATTTCATTTTAAGCAACGTTAGTAGTCGGTCAAAATAATCGTTAGCCTAGTGGTAACATGCAGTGCTTGGAACCGCACAAGTTGTAAGCTCTGTTTTACCTAAAAGTTTTACTAAGTTCGCTGTTCCTTGCCAAAAAGAATATAATATATACTAGCTTCTGCCCGCGACTTCGTCCGCGTAAAATTTCTTGTTCCCCCGACCAACCCCGTCGCATCGCATCGCCTGCCCGCACTGTTACTTCATTTTCGCTTAGCGCTCTTTCTTACTTTTATCCTTTTTGCTCGGCTTCTAAGGGTCCTAGCGTAATGTTACATAAGTACCCTATAGCCTTTCTCAAAAATTTGGCTATAAAATGCAAGAAGAATTTTTCAAATCCGACTGGCAGTGACAGAGATTAGCGCGTTCAAACAGTCAATAAAAAATAAAATGTGTCGGTAACTAATAGACTAAGCGCATTTTTCTTACTTTAAGCGTTTTTATACCCGTCGTAATTTTGAAACGAAAGGTCAGATTCGAATAATTTAAAAAGTAATTTACATGTAGGTACTTAATCAACCTTGATTATAAAACTATTTATTTGGATAAGAATTAATACTATGTATATGAAAACACCTTCGCAAATAATGCAATAATTTATAACAAATGTGATTACCATTAAAAAAATTATAGCGAGCCAACCTTAAAAGATAGACATACCTATGCTATCGCGGACTTTTTTTTTTAGAACTTTTGGAGAAGAACCATTCCATTATACATGATTGTTGCGTAACTTTAACCGTTTACGCAGCGCACGCAACGGAAGCTCTCAAAAGGAATACATTTTCCCCGTTTTTGCAACATTTTTCATTGATGCTCCGCTCCTGTTGGTTGTAGCGTGTTGTCATATAACCTATAGCCTTCCTCGGTAAATGGGCTATTCAACACTAAAAGAATTTTTCAATTTGAACTAGCAGCTCCTGAGATTAGCACGTTCAACCAAATAAACAAACTCTTCAGCTTTATTAGTGTAGATTTAGGACAAATTGAGTTGCGATTCTCGTGAAAAAGTCGTATGGCGGATAGTCCGCGGGTCCTGTGTGAGTCTGTGTGACAACAACACAGACCTCATTGAAAATGCAAATGAGAAAGCCAGCAAAGAAACGCAAACAACATAAATTAAAAAAATGTATGTAAAGAATATGCAATAAGTAGAGCCTAATAACGTATGAAACATGAACAAAGCGACAACAAATTAGAAATAGATTAGCTATTGAACTCAAACGCCTACCAGGAAATTAATTCAATGGTGAGAAGTCGTTACACTGTTTTGTTTGTAGGTACTTCGGAACTTGTTACGATCGCCAAATAATTTAATAAAAAAGACGTATCTACATGAGTAGACAAGTTATTATTGACAAAAAAAAAACTAAATCGAAAAAAAAAATGGGTACGGTCTACTCGTAGTTGGACAATTTTTTTATTTAGGGACCTCGGGCACTTGTCGCCCACGACCACAAGTAGTTGCACGACTGGCTGCAATCTTGGTCACCAAAGTTCCGATCAACAAGAAACCAAGACCGATCGTCTGACCAGTTGCGGGCAAGCTCTCTTCTTGATCTGGCTGCGAAGTCCCATAGCAGGTGTCAGGATTGTCATTATAAAGTTTACAGTGTACTTACGTACTTTAAATTAGTACATCAACAGCATGTCCGAATTTAGTCCTCATTGAGCATATTTATATAAAGTCCCAATAGGTTTGAAGCCTATCAAAAGCGAACAGACGAACGCCTCCAAATGTCACTATTAGGTACTTGGCGATTAACCTCCTTACTAATAAAAGTTGTATAGCGACTGTATCACAATGCTTTGTCTTCTTCTTTCAAAAGTCAAATGACTGATGACTGAAAGAGAGAAATCGGTGTATAACTATTCACCTGATATTGCAGCATAACTCTGCATGTCAAAACTTTTTGGTTCTTTATAATCAACCTTTTTTCCGTTTGTATTTGAGCCTGGTCGATTTTTATCTTTTTATTTCGTGATTCGAATTTCAAACTGTCATTCGATGGGAACGCTTGATTGACAATTAGGCTGTCGTTTGTGATTTTATTGAAGAAAAACGAATTTTTACGTCCCAAAAATTACAATTAGTGGAAAATATTTATCGTAAAAGTGTTCGCACACTATATCCCTGCCGAATACCATAGGGCAAAGCAATTTTAAGTATGGTATATTAAGTACGAGTCTAACCATTCATCTTTATTTTTTCTGGTACGTATCTTTTAACAGTTTTCCTCAATCGGAAGTTCAGTCTGATCACGCTGGTCTAACCCTAATTCATTTTGTCTTAGGATTGAACAGTTTTGAACAGGCCGCCTTTCGGCCTCCAGGTTTTGGCCTAAAATTACGCTGGACGTCCTTGGCCAACGTCGAGAGTTGGACCGCATTTTGACCGCTGAAGGTCTCGCAACCAACGCCAGTTCCTGAACAAAGAACTGCGACTCCCTACAGTCTACGTCACCTCGCCGGACGCAATTCGTTATGCCACGGTTTTTTTTATGATATTTTACGTTCTAATTTAATACTGTAGATAGTAACCCTCTGCGGATTTTTTTTAATTCATATGACTACTTAATTTTTATTTTCAAATATGTAAAATGCGAGATACCTTGGTTCTCAGATTTTTTTTTCATAACGATATGTTTTGGTAGCGTTACTTATTAGAGATTGCAATCGACTAGTTAGTACGTTTTATTTCTCGTTCGTTATTCGCGTACCTATCGGACCAAAGTTCTCTATTTTATTCCCTTCACACAAGTCAACCTGCATTTTTTATACCATAATGTTCCTTTTTTTACCTTTTAATGTTTATTTTCTATTTTTATTTTAAAAACAAAATTAAACGTGTCGTAGCAGAAAAGTGAATTTTCCGTCTTTTTATTTTTTTTTTCGCTACAATATATTACGTTAATTAGTCAGGAGGTAAGGCACTAAACCATTCAATCACATGTTGACCATTTTCCTACCTATTTCAGCATTTTTTTTTTAATGGCGGCCGTACCTAAGTAAATACTAAATGGTCAACCCGTATACTTACCTGGCTTTGTAAAGCGTTAAGAGACCTTGTAAAAAGATGGTGAAATTCGGATAATTCTGAAGAACTCCTTTAATTATACATAAAGATATATCTACTATGGCTTCTTCGTAAGTTCTCGCAATGTTTTGTAAGTAGATAATAATTTGTTAGCTCGTTGTGCAACGGTGAATGATGTCGTAATAATTCGTCTGTCTAGTCTAGTCAGACCACGTTTGAGTCTCTGAAAACTATGTATTTATAGAATATATTATTATCTATATTTTTTTACCATAACGTTACATTCAGGTACCATACAATTAGAATCACGATAAATCAACAACTTCGTGAGGTACGTAGGTACTTAGGTACAGTCGTCAGCAAAAATTTACTGATTGATAATAATCGGTACCTAGGTAGTTATAGGATATAAGTGGTCCGCATCATGTACCTATTAAACGATATACGAGCCCTTCTGAAGTCCCCAATCGGTATAGGTATGTACCTACCGAGTCGCGCTGTACAGCCACAGATTAATAGAGATTAATGTAATGAGTGCAGATTTAACAAGCAACGAACGCGATAAAATTCATACTTAACAGTTAGAATTTTAAAAAAATGTAGGAAGCAGGTAGATAACTAAACGTGTTGCGCGACATGCACGCAGTTAATATTCGCGAAGGACAGTTTTCCACGTTGAATGCGGGAACTAGGCCACATTTGGCGGCCTGGGAAATTGCTTGAACGCTTTGTGCTTTTTTGTATGTCAGTATGAATAGGTACCTAGTGTTGAGAATGCCGACTTAGTATTATTGTAATAAAACAATAATAGTTAAAATTATAGGTAGATACTGAACTGCCTAAACAAATATTATTTTAGTTGGTACGTATTAATATCACTTAGTTCTGTCTCATTGTCAGCACAACAAACAGTCAGGCACAACATACAGAAGTTAACACTTGTGAATATTTTCTTATAAGTGCAATACCTACCTACTATAATATTCTCTCAACTATTCTACTGGGTAGCATTAATTAACTTATCAGTATAGTAAGTTTACGATGTGATAGTGATGTGAAATGAAGAAAGCGTTTATTTATTTTATTGCAAAAAAAGTTCGGCATAATACAAAAATACCTGTGCTATATTATTTATCGCACTGAAAAAAAACTGAAATGTCAAATTACGATAACGATAGCGTTTAGTTTCGTTTACTTACGCCGCAAAGTAATTCCAAACAGCTGTTTTCTCTTTTAGTACGGTACGCTGATGTAAATAATTGAAGAAAATGAACAGAAATTATAGTAGAAGGGTCGCTGACTTCCACGATGAACATTGCTGCGCGGGTAACGTCACCGGAAACTTCCGGCGCAGCTCTTCATTGCGGCTGCGCGGGGAGAAAATGGTGCAGCGCTCGCCTTTGGCAACAAGGAAATTAATACCAATAATCACGGAAAATACACACCAAAAACAACGCAGTGATGTGCCACGACTCCAGGAGCCTGGCCATCGCCAGCGAAGCCATGTAAGTAACCTCTCATGTAAACTTTTTCAATCATGAAACATTACCATAGCGACAGTAGGCAAGCCACGCAACAAAAATTAAACATATTTTAATTTTTTATAACGTCATTAGCCCAATAGTTTAGTGCAACAGTTTTATTTTGATAGTCATTTATTTAGAATTTGAGGTTAATTGAACAAATTATTATTATTAATTTGTCAAAAATAAAAATAAGCTACACAGCAAGCATTTGTTTTCAAACAGTCTTGTTCTAAAAATAGACATGATATTTTTGTTTGACCTTGTCTCATACAGCAATTTTATTTTTCAGTCATTCAATTCAAACCCTCAACAGAAGCCAAAAAAATCCTGCTTAAAACCACAGGAGAGTGGTTTAGACAGGAAGTTGAGTATGACTGACTCTGCTCACACTCCACCTGGCTCTCCAGAAGACCTGCCTGATGATGAATCACTCCATAGTTACGGAAGTGCTGCCACAGCTGCATCCGTTGATGCAGGCTATGCACCATTCAATGGCACAACATTTAGTGGAAGATCCATGCGTTATGTATTACACTGCTCATCACATGCGGGGCTTGCTGGGGAAGAATATCTAACACCCACTCAGCGAGCACAGAAACAAATTCGACGACTCAAAAATCTTCTAAGCCAAGCCAAAAAAGACCTAGACAAAAAAGATAGTGAAATATTCCAACTCACAAAAGAAGTTGTAGAATTAAGACTGTATAAAGCATCAATATGTTCACCTGATGAAAAATCTAACTCTAGTGAAATAGTAACAATAAGGGAAAATGCTGATGAAGCTTCTGTTGAACAAGGGAGCCCAAAACATGGGGATGCTTGTAGATCATTTGATATCACTGATAGCCCATTATTCAAAAACCAAACACCAACCAGATGTCGCAATGAAATGCAAGGCTCATTCACTGACTCTGGTCATTTTGACGATCTCACAAATTCATCATTACATTCCAAAGAATCTGTGCACATGTTGACACATGAGGCATCCTGTATGACTGATATAGGAGATGGAGATGAGGAGCGTCGTAGTTTAATACTGTATTACGAGAAGAAGATAGAAGATATAATAAGGGCTCATGTTGGAGAGACACAGGAACTGAAGAAACAGCATAATGATAAAGTGGAGTCGTTACTGCAGAAGTTGGCAGATGTGAACACCAGGTACTGTGAGTTACTGCCAAACTGTGAGCAAGCTAAGGAGAGGATCCACTCTCTGGAGAAGCAGCTGGAAGAGGTGAGCAAGCAGCTGCATGAGGAGGAGACCAGGCACCGGGCCATCTACCTGCAGATGTACAACAAAGGTGTTGAGGCCGCTAAGTTTGAGCTAGAAAAGGTAAGCCATCTTCTAGACTCTATGTCTTTTATGTGCCTGCACAGAACTTTGTATAATATAGTTTGTAAATATAGTAATGTAAACTTAAGAACACCTGAATTAACATTAACCATCATTAATGTGTTTTGCAAAACATTGGAACCACTTCTAAAATTTCTTTGAATGGAACAATAAAATACTTTTCAATAACCACCAATTAAAGAAAACTGGGAATCATATTCTCAGATTTTTCAATTTATTTTAATTCTTATTTCTGTTAGCAAACTTACACCTTTGTAACTTACCATGTTTCTGGCAAATAAATAAATAAATAAACTAATTTAGATTTTTAAATTGAGTGAGTTATTAATAGTGTATGTTTACATTTCCAGGATAATGCGCCTTGTACTTCACAGGGGCAAGTCAGCCGCGTGTCTGTAGAGGAACTACTGGAGCAGTTGCAGATTACTCAGACCGAGCTCGAGAAAGTTCGAGTGAGTTACCCCTATTGTTATTCCTAACTAAATCACTACAAATATTGTACTATCACATTGAAAAATTATCCAGCAATAGTTCAACTATTATACCTATTCATTGATTAATTATTAGAGGATATTTTTCACAGTGATAAACATTTTCACTATCCTGTTCTTAAATCATTCTCAAATAACATTTTCAAATAAACTAATATCAAAACTTTAGAAATAGAAGATTGAGTCACAATTTTAAAGTTGATTAACCATTTTGAAATCCGAATTAACCCACAGCATTGTACACGGATTTAGTGTTAGTGTGTGCATGTAGTGGCGATTAACATATGCCAGCTTTAACGTGTAGTGCATTCCAGGACACGGCATTCACAGAGGACCGATCAGCAAAGTCACAAGTACTGCTAAGTGCAAAGGAGGCTGTTTCTTTATGGGTCCTAGGAGCTCGAAAGGTTGGATTTTTATACCGGACAAATGGCAGTACTGCTGAACACTTTTTTATTTTATTTTTGTATATTACACCCTGCTTACTACACAGGTTCCGAGAGATATTGATACAAACTGTGTCTATGATAATTAAGTCTATTAAAAAAAATGTTGGATAGAACTAGAATATTATAATCATTAGAATGTAAATAAAATTCAGGGCTTTGGACTTGAGTTGTCTTGTAGGTATTGTGTTCTCGAACTTATATTTTAACGATTTTTTGAGATAGGCAGGTTTAGGTTTTGTTTTCTATTTAAATAAACTTTTCTTTGTAAATATGTAGTTTTATAGATTGTAGTGGTATTGATAGAAAGCTTACACCTTTTACTAACTCACTTTATTTAGCAAGGCTTACTTTTGTAAAAAAACTAACCCGTTTTTGGTTAATTTCTCGCCTAACCTTGGCTTCGCATGTTACCTATTTGGTCGAAACAGCCTCTTTTGGTTTTGGGTAATTAGGTTCCTTCATTATTGTTTCCGAGTTGAAAATGTAAGGACAGCTGCATTATTAATCAGTTCCTTTCTCTTTAAGAAATTTTAATATATATTTGAGGCTTAATTATCAAATTAATGCAGGTGTCTGTACATTGTAGTACTTACGTAGACAGATCCTACGGTGTTGGATAGTAACTTTATTCGTTACTATAATTATATACAATAGAATCGAAGATATTGTCATCACACTAAACTTTTTTGGCTGACATTATGTGTAGGTTTATTAAACGTTGTACATTCATCCTGGAAACAAAATGTAAAATTATAATAGCTTTCCACTCTTCACGCTGCTTATTGCAAACTAGGCGCACGATCCACGACGCAGCACACGGTATTCAAAGAGTCGTCTACGAAATACTATTGACACATCGATTGTGTTTCTAAATTACATATAATTGTTAACATAGAATTGAGGTTTGTACAGAGATCTCCTATAGCAGGAATTCTCAGCTCAGCCAAAATAAGTTTCGTGTCAGGCGTCAGTAGGTAGAATGCATGCTCCCATACACTTCAGCAAAATTAAGGATCTAACAATACTTTATTTATTACAGGCAATGTACCGTCGCATTGTCGAGTCACAGAAGGGTAGCAAGACCAACGTAGATCCAGAAGTGACATTGCAGTTCCTAAAATCGGCCATCTACTACTTTCTAACGGATCCCGAGAACCACCAGGGACACCTCAACGCCATCGAGAACATTCTTGGCTTCACTGATGCAGAAAAAAAGAATATACGCAAGGCGAGGACATCGTAGGAAAGACTGCTGTGATCGTGTGATATGACATTATTACTAGATAATTTTGTTACTATTTAGATAGGTCTTATATTTTATTATTTGTCGTCTGGGACGAGAGGTAGCTCATATAGGTTACAATAATAATATAGTAACTAGTTGTGTGCACGTTACTCGCGTCTAAACGGTATAAGTTTGCACATAATCATAAGATTTCTTGTGTTTTGTTTAATTTTAATATTTGTTATTTTTGATTGTACTTACATTTTTATTTGCTAGGTTTGAAACCGAATTTATTTTGTAGATAGTGATTTTTTAATATTTAGTTCGTAAGCACCAAAGATCGAGTTTTCCTGTAATAAAATCGTGCTATTTTGACTTAAAACATAAGCATAATAGTGGCAAATGTTACATTCGTGCTGCTTTAGAATAAGTGTTATATACCTACTTAAAATTATTATGTTCCTTTTGGTGTTGTTTTCCTATCTTTTTACTATGCATGCTGGTCAGCATTTTATTTGATTTAGAATGGCTATGATAAAATTACAATTAATTATCTTATTAATCAACAACAATCTATGTCAACATTTAACATCTAACTTCATTTCCAAAATAAAGACTGCTGTGAGAAAAAGAAGTATTGTTAAATATAAGTAAATTTAAAAAAATGCCGAAGATTCTCATAGCATGGAAATGAATAAATAATAATGCAAATAACTGAAGATAAATTTTAATGACGACAATATGTAATGTTGCATAGTAACACGCGTAACATACTATTTCTAAGTAATTGTGCTTGTCTATTCCCTCTCTAAATGAAAAGAGGTAGTGGAATAGAGGCCCTATTATTTTATATTATAAATCCATCCCATAGTTAAATTGCATTAGATTTATCTTCAATTGTTATTTGGGTTTACTCAAATATTCAAATGTGACCTGTTTTAAAGTGATTTAGTACATAATCAATTTATTCTTGCCACACATAATGTTGCATCTGTGATTAAATGTACCTTATAGTGATGACAATCATAATAAATCTATTCACCTTTACTGTGGATAGGCACACATTGTGTTCCATTCGATAATTTATGTAAATATCTAACTTTTACACTTCAAAACGTCATACAATACTCTTTTCAGTTTGGAATTTTCAAACCCATGTACTTTGAGCATGTTTTTCTGTTAATGCCAAATTGGAGAGATATAAAGCGACTTCTTATTTCTTTTTATTGAATCAAGTATTGTTTTAGTGTTAAAATATCGAATGGAATGATTTTGCATAATATTTTGTTATACGCTATTTTTCTTTTACATGGAGCAAATATATGCAAATTAATTGTTGTTGCATCTAATCTTGCCTCTATAATTTAGGAATTCAGAATGCAGTGATAATCAGCTATTTTTTAATAGCATTGTTAACGTCCAATAGTTATACAAATCTTGTACAATAGGTATTGTAGATTTGATTTATATTTTAATTTACTATAGATTTTATCACTAGTAAATAAAATACATGACATTCATTACAAGGTAACAAAATATTTCTGGGACATTAAGTTGCTTGCTTAGGTTCTCAATTATATGGTAAATGGATAATTAATTGTTTTAATTTTTCTCCTCTTCACACATCTTTCTTAATTATTGAGAACTTCTGTCTCCTCTACTGCTGCAGCTCAAATTTTAATTTTCTTACAAGAACACATTGGATGGTGATCTCCAAACTAGGCGTTGTGTGTATCTTGGGGGTCGGAAATACGACATTTTTAGGGTCAAGGATTATTACATCATATAAACTAAAATCAATGAAAATAATTAAAAAATATTGGAAAAAATATAAACGTAGTAATATGAAACAAAATATTATGAATCAACAAAAATTAAATCAATCGGTCAAAATTAAGTGTAGAATGTAAGTGTGAGTGTGTTAGGGTTTGTTGTGGACGTGAGCTTAGGAGTGTAGTCTGTATGATGTTGCTTTTAATTATCTACGTATAAGTATTATAATAAAAGTGTAACGATCAATGCACACGCGTTTCTTACGACGTTTTTCAACACACTTGCGAGGCAAAATATAAGTAAAGTTTCATGAACTAATTACATAATATGTAAAAAAAGATTACGTAAAATATGGCCCGCAGATTCCTTTTATCGCGGTGTCTTCGCAGGTTGAAGGAGAGGCAAAGGCACGAAGCCGCCGAACAGTGTAATAGGTACTAAAAGCATAAAAACTGAATATTTTGTATGTTATTTGGATGTAGAACACGAAAGAATGTTTTTTTTTTTTTGTTAATAATTTCAGGAAATATTATGTTAATTTATCATAATGTTATTTATGTATGTATAGACGGCAGCACAATTTGCGGTACTACAATCTGTCAAATTTCTTTAATAGATTTTCAACTTTATTGCTATAGCATTAGGTTCAAGATTGATTGGGAAAATTTGACAGTTTCGGGTAGCTTGACCTGCTGGCGTCTGTACACAGTAGGCATAAAAAGGCATGAAGTCTCTTCGATGAGATTAAAAAAGCGCACATCTCCGACTAGTGCGCACATTACCACACTAGTGCAGCAATTTATAGTAAAAAGCACGCGTGCTTAATACACTGCATTATGAACCTAAAAGCGGTCCAATAAGAGCCACTTTACGAGCAAGTGTGTTGAAAATAATGTTTTGTTTCGTCATTGGAGAGAGTAAAAAGCCATTTCTTTATTACCTTTTTGCACAGGGATATGTTGAGGTATTTTATGTTGCAGCACTTTATGGCTTTGTTTTAAATGCGTGAACTAAGTAGTCCGGGGAACGTCTAGCCATAAGGGAGTTTACTTGGGGAATGGGAATCAAAGAGTATAATAGTAAATAATGGGAATCCTGATTGTGCGCTTTGACATTATTTCTTAGTAGGTACTGCCCTGAATTTTAGTTTTCTTCCACGGGCGAAAGAATCGCGGTGAGTCTCGCCGTGCCATCATATTCTCGACGCCTGTCCGTAGTGCTCCTACCTAGAGCTTTTCAAATATATTTTTGGCTTTTTCTCATTCGCCCCACCCACTCAGCTATCAAGTTTTCGTGCTTAGTGTATGCTTACTGAAAACCTTCAGGGCTCTCCATCGCGCGCCGCCCGCATCCTATCGTTTCGTACATACTTTCCCTGTCAGGCATGCCCCAAGCACGTGTGACGCGGGGTTTGCGGGTGCATCATACGCGCTAAGCTCATGCATGTGGGCGAGGCACGCACGTGACAGGAAAAAAGCCCCTCACACTCAAAAATAAAAGGCAATTTTATCAATAAAAAAGTATTTTTTATTATTGTACAATTAAGATCATACGTGAATTATTGGTAGTAAAACTTATACAAAATTAATATCAAAATTTAAAGCTAGCACAGACTTAGTAAAAATAAAATACAAATGTCTTATACAAACGTGAGTCTTATTGTAGCTGCCAGGTGCATAACTATCGCAGATCAACATTTAATACTAAATACATAGTAAAAAAATAAGTGGCGATGTAATTGTCCACATCATCAAAATATAGCCTCACAATAAAAACTGGTATCACAACCATATCTTGTACACAAGTTCTATGGACTAGCAACAGATTCTTATTGCTTAGTTTATATTGTAAAAAATTTAAACATTAAAAGTTTTGAACATTGCTTCATTTCATATTATATTACAATAGATGTATGATAAGAAACTTGATTCTTACATGCTAAAAGTATTTCAGTCTATTCTAATGAAATATATCGAATAGCTATTTTTATGGCACATGTACTGTCGAGGTCATGGATATCACAAAAAATGCATTGTCATGGATATTGTTAAATGTAGGAGAAATATATAACATTACTCCATAGAGATTCTGATCAGTCTTTGTTTCCATATCTTCAATGATAAATCACAAATTAATATGCCCCATAAAATTCAAACCCTTTTACTAAAATAAATAAAGGGCTAAAAGAGTGTGCTTCTTTCTTCGTTTTACAGTCAGCAGTCCTTTGGGCACATGCAATTCTAATTTGAACTTTTATCCTTACATCTAATTAGTGTAAATTACTATAAATAACAATTCACAGATACTTTGCATTATAAGTATCAATGTTTCCATACTGCTATGCATGAGTTGCAAATTTGGATATTTATCACGATATGGCTGGTATCAGTCGAAGCTGAATTTGACCTCCTCGCGGGATGGATCATTGTTAGCGGCTACTGCCTGCAGCCAGTAGCGACTTATTTGGCTCTCGATGGAGGGGGTGCTCTCCTTGCGAGTGCTGGCGGCGCGCGCCTTGCGCTTGGCCTTGCTGTGCTTGGGTCGGCGGCGGCCTACCTTGGTCTTCATCTCGGCTATCTTGACGGACAGCTGGCTGTCGAGCGAGTTGCGGCGCGACTCCACAGACACGTGACGTAAACTGATACTGATCTGCGAGTCCTGTGAGTTGCGGCGGTCCGGCGTGGAGCTGAGCGAATGATGCGTGTGCGTCGGCAATACGAGTGCGTCGCGACGCCGCACGAAGCGAGGCAGGGTAGCCGCCCACGATGACGACAGCTCTCCGCTGAAATTAAAATATTTTATAAGTCTATTTTTTATGAGGAAGTTTATGTAGAGCCCCACCAGCTTAACCAATAACATGAAGAAATGTACCTAACATAGACTGGATGCGGATGTCGGTATTGAGGCGCAACTTGGGAGAGACTTATGTCCAACAGCGGACTGCGACAGGTTGAGTTGATTAGGCTAACTCATGAGATAAGAGGGACAGTGAATTAACATTTCTAAAAGTATTATTTCAGTATGAAAAATCTTTTGCATTATGCACAGGGTGTAAGAAATTTAGTAAAATTGTGCTATATTTTGGGCATATTAAAGCCTAGTCTCACCTCTCATGTTTAGCATCGTCCGGGTAGTCAGCAGGCGAGGTGGGGTCGATGCAGAGCCCTACCGGGTCTTGCCTCGAGCCCCCCAGAGAGATGGACAGGCGCCCCCTAGCGGCGAACTCCCCGCGACGTCGGTAGGCGCGCGCGATGAGCTCGTGCTTGCGCGCGCGACGCGTCACCTCTGCTTCCACGGAACAACCGCATTTCCTGAATGGGAAAATAAGGGTTATTTTGCGATG
Organism: Fissipunctia ypsillon; assembly: GCA_947568875.1. Taxonomy (NCBI): domain Eukaryota; kingdom Metazoa; phylum Arthropoda; class Insecta; order Lepidoptera; family Noctuidae; genus Fissipunctia; species Fissipunctia ypsillon. The sequence goes on along the minus strand of OX387660.1, from coordinate 13,071,552 downwards.
ATTTGGTAAGGGTGGAAGGTGCTAACCATGGTCCATCAGAGTAGATTTAGACAGATTTTAGGTCCAATCAACTATAAATCGGTAATCGGTGCCCTGTTTTACAGAAGTTAGGTAGAGTACACGATTTACGAACAATAATGAATTAAAAAGTGGTAACATAAATGTTTTAGCTCCTATTTCGTTTCTAAGTTAGTTGCAGCCCGGAGTCCGGATTTGTGCCCAGTTGATGGCAAGAGGCTAGCCCTCTATTAAATGGGACTTAAACTTCATTGGCGAAATTATGGTGTATGAAACACCTCTGACTACTCTCCCTCAAAGAATATTGGAGTAATCTATGTGTGTATATTTAGTTCCTTCTGGTAAAAAAACGTGATTCCTATATATTTGTACCACACCTTGCCAAGTAGCGCCTCCAGCCGGCGGCGGCGGCGGGCGTCCAGGTCCACGACGCCATGAGCGCGCCGGCCGCGAAGCAACACAACAAGCGCAGCTGTAGCACGGACACTGACGGACGCGCGCCTGTCGAACACTCCTTCTCCGTCGCTTTTAAAGCTTCCAGGCGGCAGCTGTTGACACACAGCGAATAGTACACTACAGCCGTAAGGACTTAAGAAAAGTCAAGGATAGTCAATATCCACAGCCTCCTCTGGTTTTGATACCAAATCGAACTAAGGCCGAGATTGATAAAAGTTAATTAGTAAGTGCACTTGTTGTTTCACAAGTTGTGCGACAGTGACGGAATTACTGCTAAACTGGAGTAAGTGCTAAGTAACGTTTATTAATCTCGGCCTTACTGTTTCCTTTATCATAGTGCTGTCATAAAGAAAAAGATAACCAATTCTTTAGAAATTCGTAGTGGAAGGGATATCTTATGTATTTTCGTAACTTACATAATATTCTTCTTAAAAGATTCCTTCCAAAGCTCAGCATTTCTAAACTCGTAGATATGGCAGGCGAAGGTGACGCAGATGAAGACAGCGACCAGCGCGGCGGTGAGCGAACATCGCGTTATGGTCTGACGGATCTTGTTGGCGGCGCGTGGAGATATCACGTCCTTACTTGAGACTCGCACCGCGATTAACGAGAACACACCTAACGGAAAAATAGGCGTTTAGTTGGAAACTTTTTAGCAAAAGATCAACTTGCCTAAACAGACTTTTCATTTTCGTGCCTTGTTTAATAAGGTGAAAGCGCCAGGTAGCCCGGGAAATTCAAATTTTCGTACGTTTTTTTAGCAATTTGCAAGTCAGTATTAGGTTGTATGTTGATCAAAATATGATTCGCGACCGTAAAAAGTATGTATTTACAGAATTATAATAATTAGTCATCAATACAACTCTCTAAGACCAGGTAATTCTATTGAATGACTATTTCATGAAATCTTGACAATAAGGATTATACAAACTTATGGGAGTTGTATTACTGATTTTGATGATTATAATTATATAAATGCATATTTGTTACGGTCGCGAATGATACTTTAATCAACATACAACTTAATACTGACTTGCAAACTGCTAAAAACATAAGAAAGTTTGAATTTCGCGGGCTACCTGGCGCTTCCCCCTTAAGTAAATGTTACTGACCAAGAGGTTTTTTATTAATGCGTTTATGATAAGTAGTAGTAAGTTCAGACAACATATTATGGCTTCGAAAACCTAAGAAACTGGGAATAGTTGGGTTATTATATCACGCTTTTGGCGTCTTTTAAGACAGAATACTAACCCCAACAAACTTGGGTATATAGGGAGACTGGTAATTAGTGACCAATACTTAAACACATGATTTTACACATGATAACAAGCAACTTTTACTATGGCACCAATCCTGAAATCGCGAAAAAAAAAATCAGCTCTTCCTTACATTTATGTTCGCATAACTCGTCAAAATGTAGGGACCAGCTGATTTTTTTTTCGCGATTTCAGGATTGGTGCCATAGTAAAAGTTGCTTGTTATCATGTGTAAAATCATGTGTTTAAGTATCGGTCACTAATTACCAGTCATCCTATACATAGGCTAACTAAAAGGGATCAATAATAACACTATGTTCAATGGCGAATGGTGGTTATAAGTTAATAACAGTCACACCAACCTCTAAGTAGAAAGTATCCGCCCAACGTCAGTACAACAGACAGCGGCGCCAGTAACAACGCAGCCCTCATCGGGTGGTTGACGTAGCCCACGAAGCAGATGCCGGTCACACTGCTGCCGTCCACCTCGCCGAACGCCATCGTCGCTATAGTGAGGATGAGGGGCAGCGACCACGCGACTAAGTGGAAGTATGCTGCTTTTTTGTCTATGCGGTCTTGGATTTTTCCTGTAGGATAAGAAAATATTTTAGAAACTGAGAGAAAAGGACCTAATGATGGCAACTCAACTCCAATCAAGTTTTTTATTTCTTTATCTGTAGTTGATGAGTTTAAGAAAATGGAACACTAGAATGATAAATTATTTTAGCAACGGAATTATTAGGAGAGCTGTACTGTACCGCCATAAGTTTCGATTTATTTTATAATTGAAAAAAATCCTATGGATTATTTTCCAAGTTGTAATTCGAATGTAAGCTACTGGAATTATGGATTTTATTCTACTTATATATTATATCTGTACTTAATTAAGTTTATGTATAAACTGTAGATTTGTGTAACCTACGAGTACTAATACTTGCCCATGCATGCACTGTAAATTTACAGCAGTGGAACTGTAGCTAAGGGTTTGTTAACAAATGCAAAATATTTCTGTGAAAACGAGTAACTTACCTAAAGCCCGGAAGCTCATATGCCACGCATAGGTGAATATAACGAACCACACGCAAGCTGCCATCATGAAGTAATACACCTAAAAACAAAAATAAATAAGTATAGTACTCCATTTTTTTCGTAATAAATCATGGACATGTGTTATAACCAGAGATCGGAATAGTTAGAGCTATTTTATGTACTTGCCATAGGTTAGAATATTATGGATATTCTCCGAGTCCCGGGATTTGGTTGGAGTAGTAAAATCATAAAAAAACTTTTCTCGCCTTCGGGACTAATGAAAGATTACACTTCCTTTCTGACGGGTGCGTCACTCTAGCGACAGAAACACCCTGCTATTGTTTTCTTTTGTTTCCATAATACGGCGACATTACGCGTCTCAACAAAGCGGCAACGTCGCGCGCTTGGCATAAAGTTTTATAGCGTGCTGTTGACGTAAAATTTACAACGTCGCTCATGCGCTTATTGGCTTACATAAACCATTTTTATACATATTGACAAAAAGAATGAAATTCAATAAAATCCCGTAGTATCAGTCGGAATCCCGTGGAATATCCATATTAACATCTATGTTTGCGGTCAATGAACCTAAATAGCTCTACCTATTCCGATCACTGGTTATAACAATATTTAGTGATTTTATATGAAGAAATGTTTAGTAGTAGCCAGAAGCCAGGATTGGGGCCCACTCCCCTATTACATGGGATTGAAATATAACTGGCAATGTTAGGGTTTACACTTCTGTCTACCTCTTTAGGGAATATATTATTATTATTTTTTTTTTTTTTTTTAATATTTCTCGGGACCCCAGGGTCCCGGACCTTTAGAAGGCATATGAGGGGCCGAAGCCAACTCGCAGAGGCCCGTTAGACGCTTTCAATGGAAATGAGGCACTAACCGACGATTATCCCTGTGCGTACTATGCAAGTGCACCCAAGGACAACCCCCGGATGGTGTAGGACTATTGCAGAATATGGAGACAAAAAAAAATTGGGCTATGGGTTTGGATGGCTAAAGTGGACTGGTTATCTAAAACTATGGAAGGACTATGGCCCCTGCCTGACCAATGTGTGATAAATACATTACACGGATAAAATGGCAGGGGGTGACTTGCACACTCAACAATGGGCCCCCGGACACGGTCGCTAGCACATAGTGTCGTAGCGACAAGGGGGCAACATGTCTTGAGGTGCTTAAGAGGAGTGGAGAGGTATTCCACGGCTATCAGGACAATCCCGGAAGTACGGTCAAGATCCCTACCAGCATCTTACTGGACTACTTCCTTCCTCCGAGCACGTTTGCTCTTGCGAATCTCTACTCAAGCCAGCCAATAAAGGCAAGAATGAGGTGGGAGGTCAGTTCTCGTCAGTGTTCACTCCAGCCGGCCAATAAAGGCAAGCCAGAGATGAGGAACATGACTTCTCCCGGGAGATAGGGTACGTGGGGTCGCTACTGCCCAGCAGCTCGCCACATGCTGCCCTGCGGGGGTTATTATTATTATTATTTACCAATACGAATACGACGACGCATGTCAGATTCTCCTCTGCAGAAGGTTCGCCCTGACGTCTTGTGCCGTCCTTTGAGCACACGATGTCATCTCTAGATCCCACGCCGAACTGAATGAGCCATCTGTAACAAGTTATCATTAAGTCAGCAATATCACTTACACATAGAAGAAGACCAAGGAATCTTTAAAAGAACAGGCTAGTTGACAGTGTGAAAAATACCTTATGAATTTTAATATGTAGAATGCTTGTGAGCTAAAGTATCAAAATCAACTTTAATATATAAGTCAATGGCAACAGTACTTTTGATTCGATAATTAATTTGTTAGGCCGCCGGTCGTTCCTATTGTTATTTGTTCCAAAATGTCTTTTTATTATTAACTAGCTGTGCCTCGCGGCTTCGTTCGCGTGGATGTCGTAAGATACACAATATACTAAAATAAAAGCCACATTTTAACAAAACTTCCTCGTCCCCCGACCTGTCGCCACATATTACCAGATAAATCACTCCATGTACATACGCGCGCTAACTACCTACTGGCCGCCGGGCCGCACGCAGCCCATTTCTCAGTGGGTTGCCGACAGCCACGAGGCGCGTACGTACGCATACATACATATATATATTTCGGTCGACCTGACGTACTTAGTTTCAAATTCATATGATATGGCTGGTTCTGGTGTATTATGTGCAGTTGATGGTTGTAGATCCAGCAAGAGAAGAGATAAAAAAATTATCTTTTTTCAGTTTACCTGCTGATACAGTTTTACTATCTTTTTTTAAATAGGTAAATTGTTTAAACTTGCATGTTTCGTGTTTTGTATTTTAATGGTATGTACGCAATTACTTCTACTATGCGTCTGAGATAAGAATAGAAAGGTCAATGAACTCCATTTGTCAAAAGTCATTTCAAAATTACGTTTAACAAAAATCTACTTTGTGCAAATTAATTTTCAATAATATTTATTATCGTTACTATCTTGTTAATGTTATGTTCATATGATTATTGTTTATTTAAAAGCGTGCAAGTGTTAGAAAAGCGTGCATAAGGTCACAATAAGGCGTCAGCGCAGGTTTCTTCATGGCGTAGAAGCGTAGTAGTTACCTATTACGCTAATTGTGTAAATGAACGAACAAATCAATTAATCGTGTTTTCAGTTTCCTTCATTTCGTATTTCATTCGTATTCGTGGCCATGCGGAGTGGTTACGTCACTTATTATTGAATAGTTAGGTACTACACGTTGCGTACAATGTGTCTTACTTGTCTTACAATTGCAGTTTCGGGGTGTGGTCACAGAATACTAAATAGTTATTACCTAGCATAAAAATATTACTCGGTCTATCATAAGTATTTTTAACAATTAAACATGCTAAAACATTCAAAAGTATTTTATTTTATTTCATATTATTTCATAAAGTGTACTACAAATACCTACTGACATCTTTATCGAAAAAGGCAGCCCTTATTTTTTGGATGGGAAATCATCAAATGACTTCTCCTGCTCTGGGCGTAGCGGGAGGGCGTGTCAGACTTTTACTGACTAAAACCCACCCGTGTTCCTTCAGTTGCCTATGCCGGAAAAGGGCAATTCACAATAACTACGTAGCGGCGCGCAGCTATAAAGCAAAACTCACCTTACGCTTGTAAGGTTGGGTACATTTTCGTTCGCAGCGTCTAGCGACTCGAAGGTGTAGGCTATTATAGCGCAGTAGGTATTGAAGAGTGATTTTTTTCTGGTAATCTATGCCGTCGCAATGAATCACCCACCCGCGATATTACTTCGTTTTCGCTTAGTGTTCTTTCTAACTTTTTTCTTTCTGCTCGGTTCCTAAAGGTCGTAGCGTGATGTTAAAGAGCCTATAACTATCTTCGAGAATAGTAAATAAATAAATAATAAATAAATTTTTATTTATCTTCAATTGTACAAGAAACACTTATCTAAACGCTATCCAGCCTTACAACTAGGGAAAAAGTGTTTGTAGTGATACCAAATTCAAAAAGAATTTTTCAAATAGGATTTTTTGTTCATAATTTCAAGGGTTTTAGTTTTTTTGCGCGGAACCCAAATTATTTAAAAAAAATAAAGTAGCCTAAGTTACCCGCCGTTACATCAGCTATGTCCCAGTGAAACTCCCATCAAAATAGGTCCAGCCGTTTCGGAGATTAGCCGGAACAAACAGACAGACAGATAAAAATGCTAAAAATTGCTGTTTTGTTATAAGAAGCGTTTATACTTTCATATGCATTTAGTAAAAAGTTGTTATTTTCACTTCAATTTTATTTATTTGTATAGATTGCAAACATAATATGCACTAGATATGACCGGTAGTTTATAATTGTGTTTTGATAGCTATTACAATGTTTGTATTCATCACATTCAACTAGAGCGTAATACGTATCTATATTATAACAATGAGACAATAAAAATACGGCTAAGTCATTGTTGTCACTTTTATTCACGTTCAAAACAGTGTGCATGACATAATAACATATAAATGTTAACATTGATAAAATTTTATTTGAGAGCCATTGTTTCGGAAAAAATAATTTTAGTCTCCTGCAAACAGGCGCCACACGCGACGCGACATAAAGGCATCGCGTCACAGATTACCAGATAAATCACTCCATACAAAATTATCAATACCTACTGCTATAATAGCACTTTCAGAGTCGCTAGACGCTGCGAACGAAAATGTACCTGACCTTACAAGCGTAAAGTGAGTGTTGCTTTGTAGCTGCGCGCCGCTGCGCCACAGCTGCGTAGTTATTGTGAGTTGCTAGGGCTGACTCTTTCGATAAAGACGTCAAGTAGGTATATTTATGCTCGGGAAGGAGGAGGCGGGACACGTGAGGGAGAGGCAAGCTTTGCGCCCTCACGCCCCTAGTCGCCGCAGGAGACACCCTGGGCGTCGGGAATTGGCAACCGATTCCCGGCCACCGTAGGCGCGGGCTTGCGGACGGCGAGCAATGGGTAGCTCGCCGTTCGGTAAGGACCAGGCCCGAGTCGACGGTGCGTTGTGTTCCACGCGCGCCTCAAAGAGATGTCAGCAGCATTGAAGGGGTCCGCTAGGACCGATGCCAGCCAGGGTTGCGGGATGTTCGAAAGAGTTACCGTGGCCCCGGCACAGGCAACAGAAGGAACACGGGTGGGTTTTAGTCAGTAAAAGTCTGACACGCCCTCCCGCTCCGCCCAGAGCGGGAGAAGTCATTTGATGATTTCCCATCCACAAAAAAAAAGTAGGTATATTTGTAGTACACTTTATGAAATAAAATATAATGCTTTTTAATGTGTTAGAATGTTTAATTGTTAAAAATACTTATGAAAGACCGAGGAATATTTTTATGCTAGGTAACTATTTAGTATTCTGTGACCACACCCCGAAACTGTAATTGTAAGACAAGTAACTTCAAGTAAGACACACATCATTTGACATCATACGGAACGAACCTAACTATTTAATAATCCTTGACGTAACCACTCCGCATTGCCACAAATACGAATGAAATAAGAAATGAAGGAAACTGAAAACACGATTAATTGATTTGTTCCACGGAACAGAAAAAACAGTGGAAGTAGTAAGTAGGCGTGGCACTGTCGCCGCTAGTAAGTACTGCATTACGCACTTGCTGTTCAAGCGCTCTCATTCGCAAACTAGACTGCGTCAACATACAATTTACGTAAAAAAATATTAAAATGCCTTATTGTGCCATATTGGACTGTAAAAACCATAGTCGGACTAAAAATCTAACTCATGGAGGTGTATCATACCACCGGTAACTATTATTTTCGGATTTATTTTAATAAAATGAAAAAATAAAATTTAGTCAAACATTGCACAAGATATACAAACAAAAATTGTCCTTACAGACATGACAACAAAGTTGATTTTCTTTTCCCGGTTATTAGCCTTTCTGGAATATTCGCTTGTCTACCTAGACTTTTGACGCTATCCAAATAGTGCGTGACTTTATCGATAAAATCAATCGACATGTAATACATTACCTTTTTAAAATAAAAATATTGAAATATGTATGTAAGTAATATAATGCAGATAATTATTAAATTAATAAAGTTAATAAAAAAAATGTAGGATGATATTCGTGATGTAATTTTAAATACATCTAGCTAAAGAGTTAGGTACAACATAGGGCATATTAATTGTTATAAGACTTACTCAAAAGTACCAACTTTTAAATCCTTCATTCACACCTAGTTTATTTTTGGCAGCCCTAGTAGCGTGTTTTGATTTGCACCCGGTAGGCGGGTGCTGGGCATGGTCACATGTCATCTATAGCTGACACGACTCGGGAGCCGAATTGTGGGCACACGAACGAATTATCGTTCGACCCGGGAGCCGGGTGCTGGGCACTTAAAAGTGTTAATTAATGGTTTAAAATGAACAGCGGTTTGTGTACCAAATAAATAAATGTACTCCCAACAAGTCTTATTTATGCTAATTTAACAAAATATCGGGTATCTATCGATATCGATAAAGAATTTCAATGTGCTATGTGGTGCGGCCTTGGCCGAGTAGCAGCAGAATTCGACCGATCACGCAAATGTCAACCGTATGTCTAACGCAATTAAGTTGATAATTGCGACCCCTGAGAATAGCGCCATCTATGGTCAAGGAGCGGAATTGACTCGTCAATCGAATCTAGTGTGACTATAGACCGTAAATACGTTTTGCCGCTAAAGCAAAATAAATCTTATTTGTAGAACGTCAGGGTTTATTTCCAAATCTGTGATGTAGGCTAATTTTGACTAAACTTTAAAACTACAAATCAAACGAATTGTTTCTTTGTCGTGCAATATATAATTATCGGTTTATTTGTGTGAGTTTGGCGACACCGGTTCTGGTACAAACATTTTCTCAAGCTACTTCCACTGTTTTTTCTGTTCCGTGATTTGTTCGTTCCTTCCGACCGATCGTTTACACAATTCGCGTGATAAATAACTAATATGCTTCTATACTATGAACAAACATGCGCTGGTGCCATATTGTGACGTCATGCACGCTTTTCTAACACTTGCACGCTTTTAAAAACAATAATCATATGAAAATAACATTAACAAGATAATGATAATAAATATTATTAAAAATTAATTTGCACAAAGTAGATTTTTGCTATATTTGACAAATGGACGTCATTGACCTTTCTATTTTTATCTCAAGACGCATAGTAGAAGTAAATACGTACCTACCAATAAAATACAAAACACGAAACATGCAAGTTTAAACAATTTACATATTTAAAAAACGATAGTAAAACTGTATCAGCAGGTAAACTGAAAAAAGATAAGTTTTTATCTCTTCTCTTGCTGGATCTACATCCATCAACTGAACATAATACACCAGAACCAGCCATATCATAAGAATTTGAAACTAAGTACGTCAGGTCGATCGAAATATGCGTACGTACGCCGCCTTGCGGCTGTCGGCAACCCAATGGGCAATGGGTCGCGGGCGAACCGGTGGCCGGTAGGTTGTTAGAGCGCGTAATTACATCGATCTGGTAATCTGTGACCGCATGTCGCACGACAAGCGGTGCCCTTTGAGTCGCGCGCGATTCGCGTCGCGAGTCGCGCCTGTTTGAAGGAGCCTTTATTCTTTACGATAAAAAAAGATATAAATCTGTGAAGTGCAGATTGGACTTCCACCTTATATAGGAGTTATCAAACTTACCCCATAGAAGCGACGGCGAAGCACACGTTGATATAGAAGATGACAAGCGCAGGGTACTTGTTAGCACTGCGCCAGTCGATTAGGAATGTAGCGACCGTCAGCAGATTGAGAGCCAAGCATACTCCCGCGCCCCACGCCACTAGACGGTGGATCTGCTGGTGTTCGTCTTCAGTATACAGCGGGTCACGGCATGGAAGACCGCACCCTGATATACCTGAACAAGAGAAGCAAAATGTTAGTCCTAGCCAAGATAATGTCAAGGTACCAAGTGGTCCAAATTAACTCTCACCACTCACCTTCGTAAAAATGCAGAGGTTTGTCAGTATGTATAAGGGGCGGCAGACATTTCCCACTCGTATTAAACTTCAATTCCCTCACTGCGTTCTCGCATCTCGAAGGAAACAACGTCGCGTTGCATTTCAGAAAGGACGGAAAATATGAGGTATTGTACAATATAGAACATGGCTCCATCGTAATCTTGCACATTTCATAAGAGGGCAAATAAACCATGTCATTGCCCAGGACGCGATCGCACTTGGGCATAAAAGTGGAGCAAAGCAAAGGCTGTATAACGGCCCAGCAGTTTGGCACGTTTATCAGTTCTCTATAAAGTTCCAGCTGTGTCTGGATTTGGTACTGATTATCATGAAACGTGAGATGTACGCTTGTGTTGGCGTAGGGCAGCTTGGTCCCCAAGCAGCTCGTCCTGTTGAGTGGTTCACATCGAGCTCGCCGCACGCAGCTGTCGAGCTTGATCTGCGGCTCCGGGAACCATTGTGTACTTTTGTCTGGTTTAATCAGTCTATAATTTGGCGTGCCGTTTATAATTTCAAGGCGTTCTGTAGCATTGTCGCTCATATCTGTTATAGCGTTTTTGTGGCCACCGTTATCGAATTGACTCGCTCGACATGCTAATATCAGTAACAGCCAACTCAACCATCGCCAAGGGGTCATCTGGAACAAAAGAAACTAACGTTGACTATATGTGACTAGCAATCATCTCAGGGCAAAAAAGTAAAAAAAAATAATTAAAACTACATTTCATTTCTCAACAAATCTTTATTAATGTAGGTTGACGACGGTATCAAATGAAACCCTTTCAATTTTCAAAATTTTATTCATTGAACATTGTTGTTTTCATTCAAATCCTATGGTTACTTAGTTGAAATATAACTAACCCCAAGTCCGACGATTGTCCAAGGGAAAAGGATGTCTGGTGGTTGCAAGTGAGTCAGTACATTGTAATAAAATATTTTACGATCTATAAACATTTCCTGCCTTGGTGGTCCCTATACAAGTTGTAGGTAGTTGGTAGTTCATTATTCTTAGAAAAACGAACATACCAGAACAATATTTCAATTATTTTGAGGCACATTAGACTGAGTTTGTCACTTTGGAGATGGCTGTGCCTTAGTTGAGCTGAAGACTAAGGTAATCTGATGTAATTAACGTGATTTGATGCACCAGTAGATGTATTTGATTAGGTATTGTTTTGGGTTAGTTATAATTATAATTTTTGGGTATTAGGTTCATATTAATTTGAACATGATCATTGATCATGTTTCATGTGAACAATCAAACTTTACTAAGTCAAAACGAAAAAAACAATATCAAGCCATGACACAGGCTTAATTATTTTGGGAGATACATTAACATTAACTTTCTCTCAATATCTATCTCAATCAAAATAGAAAATATAGAAATTAAAGAACTTGATCTATTATTAAAGTTCTAAAGCAGGTAACCATAGAAAATAAAACAGCTTTTATTTGGCATTTGACACTAATGTTGAATGACACCTCTACATGAACTTTACTGGTGCATTAAAAACATTCCCGTTTTTGATGAGAAAAACAAAAAATGACTTCTGATTTTCATAAATATGCATAATTTGACCAAAAACTCTTATTTTGCCAATTTATCCATAAAGCTATGTGATATGTGCATCAAGATTATCTTTATTCATAAGACTTATAAATTGAGTTAATTACATGTTTTACGTCATTGATAAATTCATCATAACTAGATAAAGTAACTGCTATTAAAAAATAATCAACAAAATAACAGAAAGGGTTTTCCAAACAAAAAACTAGCACAAACCTAAGAATAACAATAATTGTACCTACACATGTACTGACAGGCACGAAAAGGACAGGATAGCCCTCGGACGGAGGGTGTTATTTATTTATTCATCATTTATTTCAACCCCATGTATTTCAAAATATATTTGTTACAATTGGAAATCGGGTAAAACTTTATTCGTGATTCTTTATTTCTTCATTATTGACAAAACAAATTCAAAAAATACCAGGCTCTTACTATAAGAATGATGAAGATGTCGAGATGATCGCACGACGAGTATCAGCCAGACGTAAAGTGCAAGTTTCTATGACCTGCTTCTGCGCCCGACTCCGCACTGGATGCGATTCTTGTCCAAATAATTACCTGATGCCATAACAAAAACCATGTAAATGTTTTGAACAACAGTATTAACTTACAACGAAACTGATTAACTTACCAATGGTTACAGCAATTTGGGAGAAAACCACCTGTACAGAAATCTTACATTTTGTGACATAATATAAATTTTATTATGTGTTTAGCTTACGAAAATAAAATACAAGGCGGAAATAAAAATTATGTACAACCTTTTGCATCAACACCACTGTATTGTCTTAACACTTTCGAAACACATCTCGAAGTCTCGATTGTAACGTAAGAAATTCATAACAAAGTCTATGTATTTTAAAATTAAGAACAAGATGAAGGCGGTGTGCTAGTTGGAGACAGGCTTTCCGCCTCTTCTGAAGCTTCTGTTGGCGCCACCGCCCCGCCGCCCTCGCGAAGTGCCGCGCGAGCCTGCGTTCCCTCTCCAGTTGTTCCGCCCGCCATGTCCGTTCATGCCGCGCCCTCTGCCACGTCCTTGACCACGTCCTCTATAACCGCCATCCCATCTCTGATTTCGCATGTTATTGTTATTGTATCCATCATCTCCATTATTGTCATCATTGTTATAGTTTTCTTCATAGTTTTGATCATATGATGAATCTTCGTCATTGTAATCCTCATCATTCTGTGAGTATGGTTGATTATCATACCCAGAATCGAAATGAGGCTTATTGAATCCATTATCAGGAAAAGGTGGACGCGGTGGCATATTACCCATTGGTGGCATGTTGCCCATGGGCGGCATGTTGCCCATGGGTGGCCTGTTGCCCATCATGCTGGCTATGTGTGGTGGCGGTGGCATGTGCATTGGACCCATTGGACCAATCGGGCCCATTGGAGGCCGAGAACCCATTGGACCCATTGGTAATGGTGGACGCATCATGTTACCCATAGGAGGAGGCATATTATTCATAGGACCCATATTATCCATATCAGGCCCATTGTTAAAACCTTGTTCATCTTCTCTATTTTGTTCACTAATATCCATGTCATTATCATAATAATCATTATCTTGATCATAATTGTCATAATCCTCATTATGTTGATTATTTTCATCATCAGGGCCATCATTTTCATTTTCAGGGTCAGGATATTCAAATGGTTGGAAGTTATCTTCATCTGCATCATCTTCTAAGTGAGGCATGACATCATGTAACTCTTCTATATCACCTGAAGCTATGTATTTTTTCAGTGCCAAAGGTCCGTCTGATATAGCTTTCTCCAATTTTGAGCCAGGTTCTACTCCAATCAGTTTACCATAAATGAAAATTGCTGATGGTGTTATTTGTTGAAGAGGTATAGCCCCTGGAACAGATTCAACCAGAGCTTGAGTCAAAGCTTCAGTTGCAGCATCATCAGTATTTGGTCCATGGTTCCATTGAGCTTGGAAATTTCTAGGAATAGGTTTGCTGTATGGTACCTTCTTAACCTTTTTCTCAAAGTCCATTGGGATTAATGTGGTATCCAAATCCAAACCTGGAATAACTTTGTCAGTATCTGAGGAAAATATTTCCACTTTATCTTCAGGACCCATACCAGGTATAACTGCTGGTTCTTCCAAGTCATGGTCATCCTGAACACCTGGTGGCAATGTATTCAGGTTATACTTGTCTCTCATGAGATCTCCAGGACGGTTACGAGTCCAAAATTTTGATGTATGGTCATTGGAACCTGAACATAAGATGTGACCAAGAGGATGCCAAGCCATTGTCCAGACTATAGATTCATGAGCTCCTTCAATACAACCAACCTCTTTATCAGTACCAACATTCCAAAATAAAATGGCTCCATCAGAACCTCCAGAACAAAACAATCCCTCGTGAGTAGGATGCCAAACCACACTAGAGGCTTCTTTCTTATGACCTCTAAATATTTGTAACTCTGTACCTAACTTACGAATATCAAATAATTTGAGTAAATGGTCACGAGAGGCAGTGATCAGCCAGTTACCATTCTCATTCCATTTCAGATCCATCACAGTAGACTTGTGTGCATGCAGGGTAGACAAGGCTGTCCCGGACTTGGGATCCCATAACTTTATAGGTTGCTGATTGTCTTTACTTCCTGATACAATGAGTGCTTTTGTAGGATGCCACTGGACACATTTGACATCTGCACCATGTCCTCTCAATATTCTCTCTTCTTGACATCTATAGAAATCAAATATTCTCAATGTACCGTCATCAGAACATGTCACAATTTTAGAATCACTAGGACTAAAACTAATACCTCTAACAGCTTCTTTGTGAGCCTGGTACATCTTAACATTGTTCATATTACTTTGCCAATACTTTATAAATCCTGAATGATCCCCAGTGACCATCCAGCCTTCGCCATGAGACCAAACCATAGACCTTACAGGGGAATCATGAGCTTGAAGAATAGTTTCAAAATTAAATGTCAGTCCATTCCATAATGTAAATTCCCCAGATGAAGCCCCAGTAATTAAACGACGGCCTTCCGGCGTCCAAGCCACAGCAAATATTGGACATCTCATTTTATTAGTAGCAGTTTTAACAAATCGGGTTGTGACGGCATTTATAGGATTATCGGGATACGAGGGTGGCGGCAACAAGTCAGGGGTGTACATAGCGTCGGGCTGCAGCGCGTGCCTGTCCCGCCAGTCCCTCTGCCAAACGCGACATTCTATAGCTTTTATAATAGCAGCATTATAATCTACAGTTTTTCGCATAACGGATTTACGTAAACGTTTACCATCAAAATCATCTTGAGTCATGTTCAGTGGCCCTTGAGGTGGAAACCGCATCTGGTAGTTGAACGGCCTAAAATTATGGCGCATGTTGTTCCTACCGGGCGGACCCATAGGTGGTCCCATGCCCATGCCCATACCCATGCCCGGAGGAGGCATCCCCAAATTCGGTGGAGGGTGTCCGAAATCCATGGTTTATTACTTCGATACCTAATCAAAGAAATAAGTTCATTACATTTTCGGCCATTGAGAAAATGGCCAATCAGACAATCATTCATGTTATTATTCTTACCTTAGACTTATAAAATACACTATAACATTATATACGGCGCTCTTCTCAACTACACAACACACAAATTTGTTTTTATGCACCACCAAACAATGTTTTATGTACAAACAGAAAAACTTAGAACACAACGTTAACCTATTTGGAATGCTAGGCCAAGCAAATCAGCCATGTTGCTAAATGATAGCGATGGGACATGCACGACGCCACAGAAATACTAAAATAGAATAAAATCGTCTAGTTTAGTCGATTTTATTCCATTTTAGTAACGATATAAACAAGTATTACGCTGCATGCCGATTTTACGTTGTTTCATAGCTAATAGCTTAATAAAAATTTGTTTCACATAAAACAATTCCCATATTATCATTTCATAGAATAATTAATACGCAGAATACTTATTTTAAAGTAATTTAAATAATTGATTTTTGTTTCACATAAAGTTTAATGTTAGAATATTCATATCATAGAATAACAAATCAAATAATCTTTATCCTTTAATTTTTTATTTAATATAAAACTTATTACCAAGAATAACATTTTATCGAGCGACAGTTTCTAAACGTTTCAATTCATATAATTCCTGGCACGAGTCGTGAGCACAAACTCTACTCTTAAACCTGACGAATCTTATTTCCTATCACGGCAGGTTGCACACGGGCGGGAGCAATGAAATCAATGTATGAACAAGCATATTTATATACAGATAGAAAACAGAATACAAGAGCACGGTGACGAGGAGGGCAGTTAAAGTTAAGACGGAATTTGTGCTCACGACTCGTGCCGGCAATTATACCTTTGATAAAATGCATACCCTCCTATAAAATTACAACAATCTTATCATTCTCACTAATAGTGACTTCATATGCACATACTAAGCGTGCCAGCAAGCATGCAGCATACAAGCGAGCATGCAAAATGCAGCGTGCAAGCATGCAGCATGCAAGCAAGCATGCAGCATGCAAGCGAGATTGCAACATGCAGCAGGCATGGTTTCTGCCACGGCTCCGGCGCTGCGGGGCTCCGGTGGTCCCACGCGAGCTGAGGAACAGATGGTTTTAACGCTCACCAACGCAGCTTCGGCTTGCTGGCTGGCTTTGCCGGCCCGCCTCAGCCGCGGTAGCGAGCGTTAAAACCAACTGCTCCTCCACGCCTCAATCAATCAACTCAGCCTATCGCAGTCCACCGCTGGACAAAGGCCTCTCCCAGTCTGCGCCACAACATCCGGTCCTCCGCCTTCCGCATCCAGTCTGTCCCAGCCACCTTCTCAAGGTTGTCGGTCCATCTATATAGGGGGCGTCCCACACTGCGCTTGCCGATACGTCGTCTCCACTCCAGGACTCGTCTGCTCCATCGGCCATCGGTCCTTCGACAAACATGGCCATTTTAGTTTGCTTACTCTGCAGGCTATGTCGGTTACTCCGGTTCTTTTCCGGATAACTTCATTCTTGATTTTATCCATCAAAGAAACTCCAAGCATAGCTCTGCACCTACGCGGGCTTAAATTAGGTACACTTTGGGGGTAGGGCAGACAATACTACGTGGAGTCGGTTTTGTAGCGATTCGTTTCTGTCACTAAATTTTATTATGGATAACTTAAGGTCTATTTTTACATTTTCGTTGAAAAATACCATGGAAAAATACACCGAACAAACAATATTTGTTAAAAAATAATTCTACTGTTTGATAAGTTTGTTAAATAAAAAAATGTGATTATAAAATTAATTGAATTGTGTTTCTGTAAAATAGATTTTATTCAAGATAGTAGTTGAAACAATAATATTCGAAAATACCTTTGGCCCACGGCTTCGCCCGCGTGGATGTCGAAAAATATCCCACAGGAACGTACTACCGGGATTAAAAGTACCATATGTGTTAATCCAGGTAAACAATGTCTTCTCGCACTGCTTAATAGTATCATAGGAGCGGCGCGCGGATTGATATAAATGATTGCTGGCGGATAAAACACGTGCTCGGTAGGAGGACCCCCGTCAACGGTCGGGGGACCCCCGTCAGGAACGAAGTTTCTTCGCACATATGATTTAAAACAAAAAGAAAATTTTCGCTGCCGCCATCTTGAATTTACGTTTTGACCTCACTATTGACTTTAGCACCCTCGAAAACTATGAAAACAACACCCATGACGAAAAATTTGAAAATATTCATAGCCACTATCTTGGATTTACATTTTGACGTCACTATCGGCTTTAGCACCCTCGAAAACTATGAAAACGACACCCATGACGAAAAGTTTGAAAATTTTCGCAGCCGCCATCTTGGATTTTCATTTTGACTAATTCGAAAAAAAAATCGAAAAATCGATCCGATTGAAGAATTCGAAAGAAGAAAGTCGCATGGTACCTATACAAGTATGAACGCTTTTTCGTTTGTGAAGATTTCTGCCAATCTACTCCTACCGCAAGCCGCGTAAAAGAACTTCGTTCCAAACATCCTAAAACCTAACAATAGTTAACGAAATATATAACGGATCGGCAAAATACCTACTTGCGTGCGAAATTTGATGGCCACTTTAAAGCGAAAATATAAATCCTCTTTAATCCCTATCCCGTGGGAATTTTCCGTGGGAAAAATAAACGCCTGTTTTCCCGTAGGGTTGGGTAATAAACTTAATAGTACACCCACATTTTGCCAGTTATTTTTAAGCCCCATGTTATAGGGGCGAGCCTATTGCCGTCAACCGGGCAATAATCCAGACTCCGGCCTGTAACTGAGAAATCCCTGATGGAAAAACCCAATAACTATCAATAACAATAATAATCAAACACAAAAATAATGAATATAAAACCACTATACTGGATGATTTTTTTTACCGTCTCGAAATTTTTACAGGGTGTTCTACCCATGAATATGAACAACTTTCACTACGGGACCAACTCTGAAATCACGAAAAAAAATCTACTGTTTAACACATTAACTGCGGCAGCGCTAGAAGCCAACTTACCTTCTGTGCGTTACGCAAAAATACTTCCCGTACATTTTTCCTTCTAAATTTGAATACACTTAAAGCAAGAACGTCGGCAATATGTATAGGCATCCGGGAACTTAGTTTTATAACCTCCGCACCGGGGGCCAGACAGGGAAAACTAGCTGCCGCACACGGCGAAACTCAATTACGGCCAAATACTTCCCGTAACGCAGCGAATGTGTTAATAGAAAAGTTCAAACCTACTTGACCAAAATGTATGAAACACCTGATTTTTTTTCTTGATCTCATAGTTGGTCCCATAGTGAAAGTTGTTCATGTTCATGGGTAGAACACCCTGTAAAAATTTCGAGACGGTAAAAAAAATCATCCAGTATATTTACAACACATGTATTTTCATCTGAAGTATTCTCAACAAAAGCGTTCACTCAAACAACACTCACCCAATATAAACAAGTTAGTCAACGCAGCACACGGCGAGCAAGCTTGCTAGTTTTACCTAAAACAAGAACTAACTATGGCAAAAAAGCTAACTTTTGAAGGAGCACAACTTTATAATAAATTACCGTCCTGTATAAGAAATCTACACTCTTTCAATGCATTCAAAACTCAACTTAGCCAGCACCTAATTGCGGATCGATCACTTCTGGAGAAATGAATGCGTTGGATGGGTTATTTACTTGTAATACTGATGACGAACTTTTTGTAATATGTGTATGTTTTAAGTATTGTTCTCAAGTAAATGACATATTAGGTATGTCTTTATTGGGAACACTTTGCCCAACTTGGGAATTGAACCCATTACCTCATGCTCAGCAGTACCTAGCGCTTGCGACCGTGAGCAAGGAGGCAATCTTTAACATTTTGGACAGCCTAGACAGTTTTTGGGATTTAGTTACATGGTTCCAATTTGTGGATCCCTCTGCAGAAGAAGGAAGCAGTTTAAACTCTCTTTTAATTTTGATAGGCCACCTCGCGTGAGTGTGGACATCACGTCCCTACCTTACCTATGTGGCGGCATATCTACATCACCACAATGGAACGCGTCACACTGACGTCACGCAAAATCCTGCATCGCGCAATCAGAGTTTACTGTTCCTCATGCCTCTATACCTACACACTGGAACGTCGTTATTGTATCTGTTTGCTTGGTTACAGTTACGGCTTGCTAGTGAGTACCCGGCTTTCGCATAAATAGGTATGCACATATATTTACATTTCTCGGTTAGATACAGAAGCTTCGTCAGGAGAATCTCATTCATGAGCACCTGGAATGTAACAAACAGTTTTATAATTTAGGTCAGTCATGTGCAATCCACCAAATCCACCAATAGTGTGGCATTCTATAAAATATCAGCCACTTGTATTGTAAATGTATGTTGAAAAAATAAAACCGCCTTTTCTGTTTTTAAATAAACTATTCTCCTACTCAATCGAACCCGTTATTTTTTGTGAAAAGCGTGTTAAAAATACTTTGCAGTGCGCAGTCGGGCAATACAAAGGAGTCAGGTAAGGTACCTGGACGCGTCCAGCTGATAAATAGTTATCGCTCTGACTAATCCATCCATACTAATAAAATTACATAAACATAAATACAAAGTAAGGCTTAATCTCACTATAGGACACCATGGTGGCGCAACCATGGTCACGTTACGCTGCCAGACAAAGACAAAGACTTGCCCTGTTTATCAAAAATTAACCATAACCAATTTGAAACCCTATCCACTAAACGCCATCCAAGTGCTCTTAAGTCTTTGCTAGGGCCGATGCCAGCTAGGGTTGCGGGATGTTCGAAAGAGTTACCGTGGCCCCGGCACAGGCAACAGAAGGAACACGGGTGGGTTTTAGTCAGTAAAAGTCTGACACGCCCTCCCGCTCCGCCCAGAGCGGGAGAAGTCATTTGATGATTTCCCATCCACAAAAAAAAAAGTGCTCTTAAGTCTATAAAAACTTTTTTGCAAAAAAAACAACCGACATCCAAAAAAAAAACACTAAGTACAAAGTAAAAAATAACTTTAATTTCGGAAGTCGGTGTCTTTGGATCTGTATTTTAGTTTTTTGCCACCAACTTCCAAAATTAAAGTTATTTTTCACTTTGTAGTGTTTTGTTTTTGGAAGTCGGTTGTTTTTTTTTTTTCAAAAAAAAATTATTTTTCACTTTTTAGTTGTGGTACAGACGCCAGCACATCAAGCTATCCGAAACTGTCAAATTTTCCCAATCAACCTTGAACCTCATACTTTTGCGATAAAGTCGAAAATCTATTAAAGAAATTTGACAGATTGTAGTAGCTTGATATGCTGCCGTCCATACATACCCCATACCAAAGTCGTATACCACTACTTGCAATGTAAATAACAGTAACAGGAAATTATTATAAGATCATCAATATACACTAAGTGGAAAAAATACGTATTACCTACTGAAGCTAACTCAATAACCACTCATCAGAACTTGACCAAATTTATATGGGACCAATCTGAAAGTAAGTATATCCTTTCACATAAAAAAAGTTTTCAAATCGGTTCATAAATGACGGAGTTTGGAACCATTAAAAAAAAACTACCGAATTCATAGCCTCCTCCTTTTTTGAAGTCGGTTAAAAACCCATCAAGCCCTATTCTCAAAAAGTTTCCTAGGAATGGCTCTAAAAACGTTTAACAACCTACCTAAATCGATAAAAGCTTCAAAAGACTTAAATACTTTAAAAAAACACACCATAAGTGTCTAATACAGAACGCCTCAGGCACGTATACAGAGGGGGGGATAGTTGGGATTTATCCCCCCCCGAAATCTGACTGAAAAAAAAAAAACGTTTTAAGCCATCTGTTTATTTATTCGCTTGCGTGTTCTTTAATTATAGTATAGTACATTGAAAATTATAGTACAGTGATTACAGCGATTTTCACACAGTTCACATGGTTGTTTCAATGTTTGTCCCCCCCCGAACCAAAAGTCTAGATACGTGCCTGGAACGCCTATTACACTATAAATGAATATCAAAGAAGAAAAATAAAGTCCGTAATACCTTTACTCAGACTGATTTATTAGTCTACTTAGATTAATTACTAACTATTTTTACCTTAATTTGTATTAATTTGTTTGTGTTTATGTTTATTTTATTGCTAAAGATTTATATACTACCTGTATCTATTGTATAAGCAATGTTTGTACGCCTTGCAAGGCAGCACATAGTGACACAATATTTTTTCTAAATTTGTAATAGATGATATATGGTTTCTGTTTTAGTTTACGAAAATAAATAAACATTAAAATAAGTAATTCTACCTATACTTAGTAAATATTGCTAGCGTTAACCTTTCTCTTTCCTTGTCCCGTGATACTGATCCACTTCAGTTGTTTAAGTGTTGTCAGCTTCGGCATCCTAATTGCGAAACACACCTAACACGTAACACCCTAATCACAATCTGAATCATTTTGAAGCAAATTGCTAATCCATTGTCTCATATCTTCGAAACATTTGTCTGCTCAACAGCGTAAATAGAGCAATGAATATTGTTGAACTTTCAAAACGAGACCGATTCCTATTGTAAGTGAGTTACGCAATTGCCCCGCGGGAATAGTAAAGGGGAGCGTTGGGTATATAAGCTTGCTCCCTTACATCACAAGAAAGTGGGTGTATCTACCATTATCCCAACTTAACCCTTTGGGGAAAACAGACATCATGAAGTTATGTAGTCAGTACATACATACCCACCAAGATAAGTAGGTACCTACATATGTATAAAAAAAAAAATAGAGACAAATTATATCCAGATCCTAGTAGATCACATCCGTGCTCTAACATATCATAACATGACGCCTATTTTCCTCGAAGGGTTAGTCAGAGGTGTACACACAGTATACCCCATAGGCTCTATTTCGCCAGTATTTAAGTCCCATGTAATAGGGTTGAGTAGATGAGATTTGTATCTTACAATAGCAAAACGAAAAACGTCATGTCCTTTCAGTGAATTTTATATTGTTTTATTTAGTTGCAATAACTAAACGCTAACATATTTTTTTTTAAACGAGTTCAAAAAAAGGAGGTTATCAATTCGACACGTAGGTATGTATGTAATATTATTGGAACTGCAAGATATTGGCATAAGATATTCTATTAGGGCTTCCAGTCAAATATACAAAATTTTATAGGTGTACATATGTATGTTTGTATGTATGTATGTCCACGCATTTCATGCTAAGACCCCTCCGTGCCTCGGAAAGCACGGCTGTCATTTGTGGATCTTTGACAGTTGTTACGGGTCAACAGAAGCCCGAAAGTCTGATAACCAGTTTTACCAAGGGATATCGTGCTACCCAGTAACTGGGTTGTGGAGGACAGAAAGGCTGTCGCTCCATGTAAAATACTGGTATTCAGCTCCATCCGGTTAGACTGGAAGCCGACCCCAACATAGTTGGGAAAAGGTTAAGCAGATTGATTTACGCGTAATCGCAAATACCTCTAAAGCAATCGCTCGAAAGGTAACTCGCTCGGACTCGTCTGCATACCTACCAACCTTTTACCTATCCAAAAAATCAGGATTTTGATAGTAAAAAACCACTTGCTTGATAAAAATTGATGCGGTTTTTTATTGCTGCCTTTCAGTTTTTTTTTCAATTTTGATATGAATAGCAGAGAAAAAGCGAAGTTTTCTGATAAAGTCGGAACTAAATGCTTTTTGGGCACATTTACACGGTAATCTTTTCAATGGATGCTGTGTGACCGCGAGGTTTTCAAAACTTTTTTGTCCGCGAAAGCATATGTGCTTATTATCAACTTTACCTACGTTTGAATTTGAAAGTTTGATTTTTTTTATTGTTTATTAATTAAGGAACAAAACTAAATATAAACATAAACATCACAAAAACCTCAATAGGTTTGTCCGGATGTTGAAACACTTAGCAATCTTAATACTAACGAAATATCATTATTTATGGTTAAAACATAGTTTATAAAACATTGTGAGGTAGTTCGTAAACAATTACTTAATAAAAAAAGTACAAAAAGATAACATAAAACTTGTCATCACGGCTTGTTTCCCCGAAGGGTTGTACAGGCAGAGGTGTACTATAGGTACACCCCTGCCTAAAATAAGATGTTCACCTAATTTTATTATTACTTTTTAGCAACACTGTAGAAGCAGCATAATTAATAAAATAAAAACATAAAATAAATACATTAAATTACGCATTTAATCTAGATATTGCTACCGAGTTGTTGAGGTACATGAAATGCAATCACAGGTGGCGGGCGGGCGGAGGTAGCTCACTGCTGCCCTCGCCCAGGCCGATAGGCTCCGTTTGTAGACCTATCTATGAGTACCTTATATTAATACAGGTAGGTACTGCTACTTATATTTGATTGAGTGCACAATATTACCTAACTGGCGGCGCGGGATACCTATTAATCGTGTATATTAGTTATTGGTTCCATGATATCATTGGAACCAATTTTTTCTTTGATTGGATCTTATTTATTAAAAGCTTTCAGAAACCAGGAGGTAGTCTCTAATCTAGTTTTTCAATTAGCAAGAAACGCTAGTTAGAATTTACATAAGGGATAGGTTTATATTACAACCATCATCATCTGCCTAGCCTTTTCCCAACTATGTTGGGGTCAGCTTCCAGTCTAACCGGATGCAGCTGAATACCAGTTTTTACATGGAGCGACTGCCTTTCTGACCTCCACAACCCAGTTACTGGGTAATACGATACTCCTTAGTAAGACTGGTTGTCAGACTTTCGGGATTCTGACGACCCGTAACGACGTCAAAGATCCAAGAATGACAGCTGGGACCAACGGCACTGCTTTCCGAGGCATGGGGGTCTCGGTATGTACAGGTCCAGGGACTGACCGCGGCAAGCGTAGCTTAACCAGATCGATCGACACGGATGGCTTATTTGTTACTTTGCAACCATTGAAATTAAAAAAATACATTACTTTGTTAATAATTTATTAAATTGAAATAGATCAATCTTACTACCTTAAAGCCCGGACTCCACCAAAGCGGAGACGACACGAGAGGAGATGTGTTTTAAACAACCAACAGAATTACGTAATTCACACATCTCGTCTCCACTCAGCTTCAGTGGATACCACTCTGATCGGAGATGTATCATATTTGTATGACGCGATCGAAGCAGAGAGTGAGCTGTGCCTCGCCGAGATTGAGCTGGGCGGCGGCGGCGCGCCGCCGCGGCGATCAAAGCGGAGATTCAGCCGCGCCGCTAGTTTCCCCCGCGTCCACAACCCGCCAGCCGCTCTAGCCAGCACATATCTCAGCTCCATTCTAGCCAGTACGAATCTCCGCACAGCTTCGGTGGATACACCCTAGTTGAAAAACATTTTTCTCGTCTCCGCTTCGGACATCTCCGCACATCTCCGCTTTGGTGGAGTCCGGGCCTTATTGCCTCAAAATCCCACTAAAATGCAGCTTTTTGTTTTCGTGTAAAATCAGTCCGTGACAGATTTGTCAACAACAAAAAAAAAATCATACACTTCTTAATTACAAGATTATACCCGTTTTTCTAAAGTTATTTGATGTCCATGGACTGGAAACAGGAGTATTTCTATTTTGAGCCGATCGCATATTGTAGACGATACTTTGTAACTTCTTAGTACACTGGCGAGGATACTTTTCATTGCAAGCATCCCGAAGTGACGACCTGTGAATGAAATAACAATGCTTTACGTGGGTTTTGCAATTTAAAATATATGTATGACATCGGCATAGAGCAATTTTTATCTTGTAATGATTTTGGTCTTGTCGTAGCATAGAGGGACCAGCAGCGGGGCGATTGCGTAACACACTTACAGTAGAAATCAGTTTAATTTTGACAGTTCAACAACATTCATTGCGTTATTTACGTTGTTGAGCAGATAAATTTTTCGAACTTAAGAGACAATGGATTAGCAATATGCTTCAAAATCATTCAGATTGTGATTGATAGTGTGTTACGTAATTAGGGTGTAGGCCCAATTCATCCCAGATTTAAAGTTAATTATTTTAATCGTTTAGACGAGATTACCTACATCTACAAACAGTGATGTGCGACCCAAATGACTTATTAAAACTAACTGCTACGCCCTTGAATAAACCTATGTAATACTATGTAGAGGTAAAACTGTTGGTATTTTCGAATTACCTTTTACAGCACCTATTGAAAGAGAAGAAGCCATAACAACACACTCAAGTGCTAAGTCATAACAATGACTTTGTAGCGTACCTTCAATAGTCAACACTCGATCATTTATTGTTTTCCACAATGTGTACTTGGTGCAGGTGGTTATTTAAAATTTAATAAGATCATTAAGGACCCTGTCGGGCACAGTAAAATAGTCAAATAGAAAATTTTAAAAACTTATTTTATCAGTATTTGTATCTACACGCTGCTTTTCTATTGGCTAGCGAGCTGTCACGATAGTATTGTACTGATCATTATGAACAACTTTTGCTAGTGGGACCAAACCTGAAATCGCGAAAAAAAAATTGCTGTTCCCTACATTTATGTTCACATATCTCGTCAAAATGTAGGGAACAGCTGATTTTTTATTTATTTATATATACCTATACAATTCCTCGTCCCGTAACTGAAAGGTATGTAAGCACACGGATGTCTGGCCGAACAGTTCTCTGGAAGGAACCTGTCAGGATTGAAACTGTCTGCATCAGGACCCCACAGCCTCTTCGACCGATGCATCACCATTGGTATCACCGCACATCCCACGCCAGCCGGGATCGTGAATGTAGCTAAAATGTTAATTAGAGAATAATCATTATCGTCTGTTTAATTTTAAATAAGTACGTGACTTGGTGGCTACTGGAAATCAGCCCTGGAAAATTCGCCATTGCACAGCATCATGCTGAGTGGAAGCCTTACAGTCACGACGTGCAGCCGCCGATTAATTTTTTTCCCGCGCTTTTAATAATTATTTATTTGTTTTTGGTTTTACTCGTGGTTTTACTAATTATTCGAATTCGAGCTAAGTTGTCTTTTTTTATATGCACATGTGACCTTAAAACCTTTTATCAATCTTCTTTTAAAAAAAAAATTGGCTGTAACACACCTTATTTTCTAATAATAGAAAAAACATGATTTTCAGGTAATATGTCAAGCTTTAAGGTCACTAATGAAGAAAAGACAAAGAGACGTTCCGGTTAATAATATCAAAGAGAAATATCTAATCACATAAAAGAATGATCATCAAGAGTGTCAATAGGTATAGTTTCTGTGCTGTTCTGTTTTGCAATTTTCTAGAAATCTCAAAACGGTAACAGATGGTAACTAGTGAATTAGCGGTTACCACTTGACAACTTTACACTTTTTTGCGACTATTTGCTCCCAGTCACGTAACAACTCGATATTAGCTGTTTGCTGGGTTAAATTAATAAATTTAACCAAGCAAACGGCTAATATCTATACAGGGTTACTGATAACTGGACGTATTCCTTGCAGCGGCTTGCCGAGTGTTTGGAGTTCAAGCACAGGTAAAAACTACGAATAATACGAATAAGAAACAATAGGTTGACGGTCTCGCAATTTTACCTGCTCCCCATAAAACTCCTCTTCCCTGTCACACATGCAAAAGTATTGACAATAATAGTTTTCTGAATAGCTGATAAGACAAGGATATTTTCCTAGTAATTTGTACATCACGCGTAGTATTTTATTTTTGCACTAGCCAATATTTTTTATGAAGTAATGGCAAAAATTACAAAAAAATTAATGTTTGATTAGTGATATTTGCCAAGGTTTTAGGCATTTTTGAACTTTTCATTATTGATAAAGATCTGCTACGTCATAAACTATAACTTAAATTTCAGTACAGACGCGCCGTAAATCATTTTTAAATTGGCTTCAAATGATTTAATCTGGGATTTTTCATAAAAGAACTAAAAATCTAACTCAAAAACTACTGAATTTCGGTAGAATATTTGGCGGCTTAATTTGTTGCATTTTAACCCTACTTTGACGTCCTGCAAGGAATACGTCGAGTTGCCAGTAACCCTGTATAATCTAGTTAATACTTACACAGCTTCAATTCTTTCTCGGTTTTTCGACCAATTATAGGCACTACAGTGTACAACCGCATCGTCTCTTTAATTACTCTTTCTAAGTAGTCCATTTTTGATAAATCTTCTTTGGTAGGTAATCTTTGAGAGTCTCCGAAAATTGTTTTTAATCTGAAAGGCACAAAAGCGTGATTGAATTATTGCATCAAAAGTTTATACCAACCTTATCTGGATCATGTTTTATATGAAGTTTATTCACTCTACAGAAGTCTTAGGACCTGCTTAACCACGTAGGCACTATCCTATCTATCTAATCAATTACGTGTAAGTACCTAAGTACGTAAAAGTTTCAAGCTCTGAATGATAAGTTTGTTGCGCCACTTCTTCGCAGCTAAAGCACTAGGAAGTGGTGACTGTCCTATGTAATTTTTGACGTGAAAAGTGCTGATTCTCAACCTAGTTTGAATAAATGACTTTTGATTTTGGTTTTGAATAAAAAAAAATTAAGGCCTCCACCACGAATGGCATTTCTCTGAGTAGCAAATCTTTTCATCACAACCTGAACTATTCTCGAATAGCTGATGTGTAAACTATAGAAAAAAGACCACTTACTCTGTATATACTTGATCCTGAGCATCTTCATGGCTTCCCACCAATAGTAACGCATACGATATCACAAGCGCCGTCGTATCGTTACCAGCGATGGTGATAGAATCGATGTGCTCCCGTAACTCCACGTTACTGAATGCTAACTTTCTCTCTAATAGTAATTGTAGTATGTCTTTTCGGTCTGAAAACGATAAGGAAAGTTGTCATTACAATATTTTAAAGGCACCGACGATTGATTTGAATATAGTTATAAACGTGATTCGTAATTACCGTCATTATAGCTTAATTTCTCAAAGTCAGTTATCTTCTTCTGTATAACCTGTAAAAAGCAAATTAGATATATAAATTATATTATATTAACTAACTAAGTAAATAGGTATACCGATTTGGTTTTATGGACCCAATAGACCTATGTTAATACGTCAAAGACCTAATATGAGTTCGAATCATCAAAATTGGTTATGAAAACATCACCAGACACACATTTTTGCAAGTGTCATTTGCGAATAGTGTTAATTCAACACACAAACGTGGAAATGTAAGTCTGTCTTTGCACACGTAAGTACAATATTTTCTTAAAAGCTATGCTTGGTATAATACTAAGGTAGATCTTTAAGACGGTAATTTAAAAATCACTTATAAATGAGTACGATTTATTATGGACAGTTTAAGTTGCCACAAACAGCAGTAGATAGCTTAAGTGGAAGGAGGGAAGGAGGGCTTTGCCCTGCAGAGGCATACAAACGGCTGATAATAACAATTATCCTTACCTCATCAGTGAACTTATGCGTGGCGTCAATACTTTCCTTCTGCGCGGTGGCGTGTGACGTCAGACTGAAGAGCGCGTCGGGCTGCAGCCACGCCTTGAACAGGCGCATGTTGATTATCGACATGACGGTCTTGCGCGCACGCAAGTACGGCGTGTCCGGGTTGTGCTGCACGTCCATTTTCTTGCCCATTGCTGTTTCTGTGTTCACGTAACATGTATAACATAACATCACGGCTGTAATTCCCGAAGGGTTAGGCAGAGGTGTACCTATTATAGTACTCCCACATTTCGCGAGTTACGTTTAAGTCCCATGTAATATGTGAGCCTATTGAGCCTATTACCACCAACCGGGCACAAATCAAGACTCCGGGCTTCTACTGAGAAATTCCTGATTGAAAAATCCAATTACACTTTTGCCCGACCTGGAATCCACCTGGGAATCGACTTGGGAATCGACCTGGGAATTGACCTGGGCATCGGACCTCATGATCACCAGCAGCGCTTGCGACCACTATGAGCAACGAGGCAGTGACAGAGATTATACATAGCCAACCATGGGAATAATTTTTAAAGAAAGTAATTTAATATTTGTTATCTACAATTTAAGCCCTTTTACCCCACATTAGTTTTTTTTTCAACCGCCTCTGGGTTTTTTTCCATACATTTTTGGGCATTCTACTTTGGTTTTGCAAGTCGAGTCAAGATACGCCGGATTAAGTACTTACTTTTTTTGCTACGTAAATACTTTATTACTATACGTATTTTATTGTTAAGGATCAAAATGAAGAAACCGAGGTCATTTAGCACTAACAAAAAAAAAAAACATAAAAAGTCAAGAATTAAATCTTACCCAAGGAGCTTAAACAGTATTACAGTTTCCAAGATCTTACCAAAAACAATGTCTAGCATGCAAGACGTGACGTATTCGTAAACGTCAAACGGTGACTTTCCGACTTGTTCTCGAAGTCTCTCTACGAGTATCTCTCCCTGTTCTCCGAACACTTCTAGATAGTCCTCTATGATACGGTTATGGAATATCGGCAGAAGTAATCGCCTGTGAGTCTTCCATAAATCAACTGTAAACAAATAAATCACAAAGCACAAAATGTTAAGAAAAAGCCATTTGGCGAATTTGGCTGAAATTTTGGTCCAATATAGACTGATATTGACTGAAAATCCAATATTGACTGAAAATCCATATGGACGCCATTTTTTTTTAAATATGATGTTTTATTGTAAATAAATAAAAAACATCTTCCTTAATTCAACAAAAAATGGCTAAGTACCTATATCTCTAAAACTTGCCATAATTTTTTTTGCGCCCATATTGACTTTCAATTAGCATGTTACAGGCTATACAGGGTTATTTTAAATTGGCTAGCTAAACTAAGCAAACGAGATGGGTATCGATATCTAAACATGATAAAACAAAAAATAAATTAATTTGATGTTTTTTTTGTGAGGTCATCTGCCGCAGTTATTGTATTACTTGAAATATCAGTTTATAAAATCTGTATTTTTTTTTTTATAAACTTCACAGACGTGATGGGTATCGATATGTAAACGCGATAAAACATAAGAAAACAGTTTTTCTCAACTCATGCTTGAAGTAACAACACTAACAGCGGTCGTACACTTCCCAAAAAAAACGTCGTCTTTTTATTTTTATTTTATTGTGTTTAGATATCGATACTAATTGCGTCTGTGGAGTATAGCTAGCCAAATTAAAATAACCCTGTAATGTACCAAACTTTTAGCCAATTTGTTACGTCAATATTTTCTCAGGAATCGACTACGTGGACTCCAGGGATTCCCAAAGCGTTCGTAGCACGCTACGACGGGCCTACGGGAGAGCTACGGGAGTTCCCGCTACGCAAGCGTTACGGCACCGGGGAATCGACTACGGGGGCTACGGGATGACCATAGCATTCGTAGCACGCTACGAAGGGCCTACGAGAGAGCTACGCGATTATTCTACATATAACAGACTCTAATGGCTGCCGTTGGTTTTCAAATATTCCTACAAGGTTTTAATAGAACATAATCGTTTTATCGTCTAGCTATACACAATAGGTAAATAAATACCATTAGGAAATGTCAACATCTTTACATTCTTTACGACTTGTTTGTTGGGTTACTTTGTTTAGCTTGAATTACTAGGAAATTGCAGTGTTGTAGAGTAGATATCTAGGCGGCTGTTTACTTTTGCACTCGGGACACAACATAATAACTATTCTATAGCAGCGCATTTTGTATTTCCAGGATGGCATGCATTCTTTTTTTACATTGTTTAAAAAATATTTTAACTGAATTTGTAGGTACCTGGAGCGACAAAAAGTCCATTTCCTAGCCAAGCTCGAAGAAACTTGTAACTGTAATCCTTTTGGAGGCAATTTTCCAAAATCTTCTGCACGTCATCCGGATTTAACGTCACTGAAATCAATTAACTTCACATTTGAACACAATCTTTGATTAATATTTAAATATTCATAGACACTTTTTAACCGACTTCAAAAAAGGAGGAGGTTATCAATTCGGTTGTATGTTTTTTACCTCAGTACTCCATCATTTATAAACCGATTTTGAAAATTCCTTTTTTATTTGAAAGGACATACTTTCAGATTGGTCCCATTTTCATCAAAATCCAGTTCTGATGATAGGATCCATAAGGAATTGAGGAAACTCCTCAAATATTATGGGCAAATGCACAGCGATTTTAGTAGTTTCATCAACAAGTTAAGCATTTGCATTCAGAAAGTATCATTTGGTGAAGTCGAACTGACGAAGAAGACCACAAATGGCCACGGGAACTCCGCAATGATAAGTATTTCACGGGTAGCGATAAGATATCTCAATTAAGATAGTTAAGTGACTATACTCTGGTTCTAATGAAAATGATACCATCGAACTGATCTGATGATGAAACCGGAAGGTGGGCACCGGAACTCTGTAATATAACAATGTATCTTAGCCGTGTTTGGGCTTATTGGAATTGTCGTGAGATGCACTCTGGTTATAAATGATTTTAATAGTAATATGCTTCAAATTGCACTACTTGAGTCATATGTTATGTGTGGTCTTGATTGTCAGAAGACAGATTTCGTCAACGACCTGTCGTTGTGTGGTTGATTTAATAATTTGTTAGCGACGGCGTCCAAACCTAATAAAACTACGTCTTCCAAACTTCTGACACGACTTAGCGCGACATATATTTGCCTTTTTGCAAAGTTTTTATTTGGAAGGATATACTCCTGTGGTCGCATATAAAGAATCATGGCCACGCTCCTAACATGCTTGGACTAGTAAAATTTAACAAAACGACTCTTGATGAAACGTGCGTTGTTTCATTTGTCTAAATAAATGGTAACAAGTACGGCCTTCAAAATATTTTTAAAAGATGGGAGAGTCAAGTAATCAAGAAATATATTTTTTGAGGTTAGGTGGTATATTATTAATCTGTGGCTTTTGAATTGAGAGGTTTTTCATATTTTTACAATTAAGTTACAAATTATGTCAAATGCAGGGCCCGTACTCTACATATCCGTTAAGGTTGAATTATCTTCATTCATAAGTAGGTACCATACACACACAGTAGGTACATAGACACGTTGAATTTTTCCCTGATAATAGAGGAGTTTCCAAGAAGACTGCTACACATACGTAGCGTACGTACAATACGAGGAGAAATCCTTTCAGCAATAAAAGATACCACTCTTGTGTTTTGCTCTAGGACAATGTGTCGCGCAATACGATTTACACACAATCCACAGTTAACACACAGAATGGAAGAAATTTTGCCACTTCCGATAGAAGATCCAAAACGTGATGCAGTTCCAAGTCCAATATACGAAAGCCAAGTCAACTAGAGTATATAATAAGAGAATATATCAGGAACTCAGGAAAATAACACAAAGTCGCACAGAACACAAGAGTCGTCGCCGAAACTACAACACAGTCTGCGCAGAAAACTGTCAATGTCAATCATTCTTTTGTTTATATTACTTGTCAAAAATAGAGGAAGGCCATGTCATCGATCAATTTATGCAGTATCAATTTTGAGATGTAAAATCATTACTTTTAAACAGTTTTCATTGCCCGGGGTTTCATTTCGATTAAAAAATAAAATCGATTCAGATCTAAGTTAAAGTATGGACTTCTCTAGTAACGTTAATAATACAAATGCGTTCAAAATCAATATTTTACGCTGCGTTCTGATAACGAAAATTATATTTATAATGATATAAAATATCTATACTTCCCCATCTTCAAAAAATAAACTGATGATATCTAATAATTACATTAACAATGTACTACATTTTGGTGACAGTCTCATCTTGGGACGAAATTCTGTTTTTTCTTAGTCCAAAATGACCATGATCCTTTGGTCAAATTCTGATGAGTGATTTTTGAGTTAGCTGCAATAATACGTACGTTTGTCCATTTAATGTATGTTACAATACATTACGAGTATTGTGTAACATACATTATTTACTTAGCAAGTAGTGGTAGGTATACGAATTTGGGTGGGCAAAGTACCACAACTAAAAGTGGAAAATAAAAACTTATTTATAAAAAAAAACCGACTTCCAAAAAAAAACAAAGTGAAAAATAACTTTCATTTCGAAAGTCTGTGGAAAAAAACCGATTCCGAAATTAAAGTTATTTTTTACTTTGTACCTAGTGTTTTTTTTTTGGAAGTCGGTTGTTTTTTTTTCATAAATAAGTTTTCATGAAATATATTTTAATTAAACTGAAATCACATTTACCTACGTAAAGAGAAGGTCCGATCCAGATGGTACAAGCAGAACCAGTTTCTTCAATTTTTTTAATCAAAGTTCTTATATTATTAAATATTCCTGAAAATAATTTAAAACCAATGAATGAATACGAATTATGTTCTGATTTAATGATATTATTATACTAAGGTACACTGTTACTTACTTTCAGGCCCTCCAATGAACCAATGGGCATGTCCTAAGATAGGGAGGTCACCTACACAAGGCAGAGTTTCAGAAAATTTGTACAGAAAATTACGTGAATATCTAAATTTAACATAATACAACGCGGCTAGCAAAAATATTAATAAAACGACGAACATCCTGTAAGAGGATTCGATAACTTTAAAAAAATTACACTGTTTCTAATAAGAACTTCTCCTCGTAATATTTAATATTACACTGAAAGGCAAACGAATGAGGCTATGGTTTTAACGATGGTTTCCGTAAAAAAACTTCAACTGTATGTATACACGTAAATAACATCACACGGACACTTGAATTATACAATTGTGTGCATAGCTGACCACGTCACATACCATATACTACGATGTACGTAATATTGTTGTACCCATAATGTATCATCGATATACCTAATTAGCATCCTACTGAGATTTTAACACCGATTTGAGAGAAATTCACGTCTTCCACACAATAAGTATCCTAATCTCACACTTTTTTACACTATTACGTTATTAGAATATCCACCTGTAATTATAAATAATCGTGCACGTTTAAAATTTTCAGTGCAGAGGAAATGCGTCTTCTCATATCCTTGAGATACACAATGGGAACAAACTTAATTCCTATGCCTAACTTTTAAGGTTTTGTAACAGTGTTACTTCAGCGTAAGGCTGCGTTCACACGTGCGTGTTTTTTCGGCACGAAACTCGCTTACGAGCCGCTCCCTCCTCAGAAACTTTGGAATTTAATAGTTAGTCCTTTTATCGATATAAAGTACGCACGCACGCTTAGCGCCTGAATAGCTATTGCGCGCGTTTATACACGCGTCGCAATCGCGCAGCGACCGCGCCGCCTTCACATCCCCGCTTCCGCGTTTGATACGAGGATGACGTTCTTGCCGCAACAACCTTAATGTTACAGCAATCCTTTCAGTAGGAGTAATACATTCCCGCACTGTTGTATTTCGGTATTTTATTTTGTCATACAAAATCAACAATAACTTATCAGACGTTTTAATATTAATTCGGAAATACCCTAAAAACTCCTTTCATCATTTCTTAGGTCCTTGTACAGAGTATGAAATTCACATTCAAATTCAAAATAGAGCGAATCCAATATTTTCTGTTTCTTTTTTTTCTTTTTGATATTTGTTGTAAAAGTAATAAGCCACTATCACTTTCTTTTTTTTATTCAACGTAGACAGAGACATTGTAGGTATGCGTGTGTATCTCGCGGCAAAAACGTACAACTGTTGGATTATTGGTGGTCACCCGATAGAGCGGCTGTTGACTGGGCGGACGCGACGCGTGCGCGATGCGTGCTCTTATCAAAGGCTGCCCGAACGCGTTCAGCACACGTTGCAATCGTGTCTATGAACGCGCTTTAAGCTGTGCGTTGTCTGTTAGTGAATGAATGAGTTTTAGATGTTTAAGGCATGTCGCCTGTCATACATATAGAGTAGGTTAACAGGTGTTGTATTTGTTTATATGCTTTTGGCGGTAACAGTTCAAGGCCTAATTTAACCTTAAAGAGTACCTATATAATGCAGGTTTGCATTAATAATCGACAGATTATTCAAACCTGATCTCGAATTTGTATACTAAACCTAATAGTTGTCTGTTTACTCGCTCCGTGAGTAAATAAAGTCCTCTGTGGCGAGTTTCGTGCTTCTATTATACCACAAGTTGAATTGCAATCGTGAGAGAGGATACTCGCCCGCGATCGAGATCTGGTACACGATCGATATAGTGTCGACGGAACAACATAAATATAGATTTGATTTTGATTAATTAAAACGTAAGTAATCCTTAATTGTTTAATTATATAAGTAGTATGTGCTAAGTAATAAGAGTAAATAAGAATTGATGCAGCGGGTAGATAGTTTGTCATTTTAACAGTATTTACATGTCGATGCGATAGAATCAGTACCTACCTAGTCAATTTATGAGATTTATGTATGTACAAGTTTATGTTCAAGAACAATATAACGCATTTCTCTAACATTGTTATTATCTGTTCAAATTTATATACAACGCGTTTACAATGACTACTTACTACACCAATTTTAATCTTAATGAATGAGTGTTAAATTTTAAAAACAGCCGTACTTACTACAAGCTAAGCAATGAGATTTAATTTCAGGCAGTATGACTACATTTTCAGTTCGAACATAGTTGCAATCGCCTAATAAAAAATATTGGTTTCTAAGAAAATTAATAAAAAAGGAGTTCTACGAAATTATCCTGCGCTTAGTCTGCATTTATATGTATATTAGAAGTTCTTTAAAGAATCGTCGCGGGCCGCGTAGACCCAATGGTTGCGGTTCGATTTATGCTCCCCTGCTGGCGATTTTTTTTTGTTTTTATTCTGGTTTAATTGAGTTATTGTCATTAGGTAAACACATGGGTAATGGGAACAAGATAAACCTACCACTACCAAGTACTATTGTATACCAAACGACGACGGTGATGATCTGTATCAAACGTCGATATGTCGTCGTATAACTTACATGTAGCTACAAGTAGTTATTAGTGTGAAATACGATATCCATTCAACGTTATTATTAACCCTAGAGTACTAATCATTGCCTGAGGGGCCGCCTGTGTCTAAATGTTGCTGAGAATTTCGACGACATTCTCAATTTTCTTCAAATCTGCGAATCTGATTGAAATTCCTATGCGACACCGAAATCAGGCGCACTCCGCGCACTTCTCCGTTATGACTGCGATTGCGTC
Organism: Fissipunctia ypsillon; assembly: GCA_947568875.1. Lineage (NCBI taxonomy): Eukaryota > Metazoa > Arthropoda > Insecta > Lepidoptera > Noctuidae > Fissipunctia > Fissipunctia ypsillon. Next base: position 13,035,127 of record OX387660.1, on the reverse strand, counting down.
TCTCGTCGTCAGTTGTGTCGATGGTAGAAAAAACAAAGCACACACAAATGGATGGCACAAAAATAAATGATGTGTTCCCTACATTTTGACGAGTTATGCGAACATAAATGTAGGGAAAGGCAGATTTTTTTCACATTTTCAGGTTTGGTCTATAGTAAAAGTTGTTCATAATGATGAGTACAATGACCCCTTAAGAGATTAACAGTGATTAAAAGTAGGTACACCTTTTATACAATTTTATTGACCCTCTCAACGAAATCAACTTATAATTAATCAATAAATATAACAAAATTATATCCTAACTTAAACATAAAAATATAATATCCTAAACTAACTAAACTGATTAAAAAACTAAAATATGGCGTCGAAAAATTCCTCCACATCGCTGTCGACTGGTAATGTACCCAAAAGACTGGCGGCATTGCCACGTTGTATGGCAATGCCAGCCAAGGCCAGCCCTTGGGTCACGGGAAGTGTGAACCAGCCGTTTGGAGATTTCGTTGAACAAACCATGAGCACTCGGACCCCACGGCCCGAGGGCTTCTACCCCAAACGGCTCGAAAATATAATTACCGATAAGGTTATTGTACTTTCGCTGCTTGAGGTTTTCCGCAGCCGCAGCAGCAGCGCCAGCACAGCACGCCAAGCCAGGAAGATGGGATGGCGCAAAAATATCACAAATTGACACAAGTTGCGTCCCACACTAAAGGCCTACCCACCTTCCATGGAAATAAAGACATGCCGTCCGGTCTCTTGCCATCGTCGCGTGCCAAGCCATTGGGTTCTAATACAGCTGGGACGCCGACGGTGACAAAGGCTCGTCGGATGATGTCATTAATGTTCGCGTGCCGTGCTATGTGAGACGCACTTCGGCTGCAAGATAGGCCGTGGTGTTTGAGGCTGTTGACAACTTCGCCACAGTGACAGCGATGAGGAGAACAACAAGGGGCTCCTGGACGGAGGGAAGCAGCAAGGCGGAAAGTAGTGTCGTCGAACAAAGTGCCTATGTTCGACGATGGTAGTGTATGAAGCCACAGACCCGACTCCCATTTACCCACAGCCAGCAGGCGCGCACGCTCTGCAGTAGTAGCAGACGTGTTTAGTAAATTGTTCTGTACTACTCTACAAAGCGGTTCATCCCACCGTCTCTGGGAAGATGGATTGTTGGGTGGATCTGAATTCGGGCAAGCGAGTCTCCAGGCATCCATAGCCTCGGTGAATCACGGCGCATCAAAATTAATCAGTGTGGAGGCTAGGATTTTCTTGATTAAATTCTCAGTGCCGTGGACCGAGGATATGAAAGCCGGTAAAGTCATACTAGAAATTTTGCGGAATTTTAAATTACAGCTTGTATACACCTTTCAAAATGTAAAGTTGAATAGGATTTAGACAGGCTTCACCCTATAAAAATTCAACCACTTTAATAATAATATTAGACCTAGTTCATAAAACACGAAATGATACAAGATTGTAGTAGGTATGTCTCACATAGTGCTTGCGGCAACTGATTTTATAACTATTTTATTAGGTCTTTTTTACATTATTTATTTTTGTTTACTACCTGTCGTGGTGAAGCCTCTTTATCCAATACTCTTATTTTCAGGTCTTCGCCATGATTATCTTAGCACTAGTATTCCTAGTGGTATGTATCTTCTGGATATATTGGGTGACTCACGCGCAGCGTATGGATCGCATGACGGCCTCGCTGCCTTTACTGCCGACTCTACCGCTCATTGGAAATGGTTCGCTTTTCTTGGGAGATACCGAACGTGAGTTTTGATATATTTCTTTTACTGGTTTTTAGGCGTTCTTTGCTTCATTTGCCATTATCATAAATAACCGAAAAAAGAAAGGTAGGTCTTTGCCTTGCAGCGAGACAAAACTGAAAATAAGTACCTACCTATACAGAAAATAACTGCTGTATGCCACAAAATGTTACTATGCATTTAGTACTAGTGGTCTAGGGTTACATCGTTTTCCACTTTACCTTGTACCCTACAATTTTAACAACAAACTGTGCATGAGAGTTAGCGGCTAGGTGCTCGGCGACATACGAGTATAGTCAAGGTAATTCCATCATAATGTAGGTACTTAATTCATTCAGTATCTTGTGGAACCATCACTTATAAGGTAGGTACTACGTCGTCTGTACAAATTGTTGAATGTGACACTTCAACTATTTACACCGCCAATGCATCTATATTGACGAGGTGCTTACTTACCAGAGCAAGTACACATTACCAACATAGATGCGCCCTCAACATGTTGACCTAAGCGTCATTCAAGACAGTTGGCAAACGGGACTGTTTAAATAGATTAAGTCAATTATCCCCTTGTTACAGAAATACTTAAGAACCTTTGGACTATAGCGGAGTTAGCGTTTAAGCATAAACAGTCTGCAAAGATCTGGCTCGGCCCGAAATTATACGTGGGTAAGTTATCACATCACGTGCTTACTAAGTAAGAAGAATGTACGCATCGCGGAAATTTGCGGTGGACCACTTTTCGACTTTATTACTACTATAATAAGGTTGAAAAGTGGTTCACCGCAAATGTCCGCGGTGCTACAGAAGAATAGAATAATTTATTTTTGCAAATATGGGTAGATGATACATCAATAGGTGTTAGTACAGTACAAAGATCAGCCATATTTCGCCATTCGGCATGCAAATATTTATATCACATTATTATTATTATTGCATATATCATTTACATCAAATTATTATCATATATTGTTTACATCACATTATTATCTATCATTGGATCAATTACTATTAAATTATATACCATTAAATTAATCCTTATTAAATTAGAGTTCCTTAGGAGCTCGTGGCTAAGTAATAACAGCCGCATGGGTCGATCCATCAGGTTAAGCTACGCTTGCCGGGGTTGGTCCGTGGATGGGTGACCATCTTTACATACCGAGACTCCTCCGTGCCTCGGAAAGCACGTTAAGCCGTTGGTCCCGGCTGTCATTCGTGGATCTTTAACAGTCGTTACGGGTCGTCAGAAGCCCGAAAGTCTGACAACCAGTCTTACCAAGGGGTATCGTATTACCCAGTAACTGGGTTGTGGAGGTCAGATAGGCAGTCGCTCCATGTAAAATACTGGTATTCAGCTGCATCCGGTTAGACTGGAAGCCGACCCCAATATAGTTGGGAAAAGGCTAGGCAGATAATAATGAATACTAGAAAACTTAACTAATCTTTTTCTCAGATAGGAACTCAGTCACACTGTAGTACGCTTTATCTTTCAAAAATGTACGTAGTCTATACTTAAATAGCAAAGCATTTAAATCTTTCCAATACATACACTGTTCTCACTCAAGCGTCTCGTTTTTGCGTCACCAACAAATAAGCAGGGTTTACTCAACAAATATTTTAGGACTGGGATATTAAACAGCTTAAAATTGAATGTGTTAATAACCTTCTGCGGATGTCAGAACTTTGTGTTTATTTGTTGATTAAATAAAAGGTCCTATTTTAAGATTACTGTACAATATCGTGCACGTGTGTGCGAGGACAATATATAAGTACGAGTAAGTGCCTGTTTAGGAATATCTCCAATGTGGCATATTGTTTCAATTAATTTATACTATTTACTTTATAAAAGTGAGTTTAATACCACCTACAGTACTGTCTCTCCTTCTCCCTTTAATCCATCTAAAGGTTGTCTGTAAAAGATCGCTTTTAGCGATAAGACCGCCCATTGTGTCACCCTATGTGTAAAATTTCTACATTTATATCTGTAATTTTCATGGTGTACAATAAAGAGTATTCTATCCTATTTAATTACTTTTAATGTTTGCAGCAATCAGTGATCCTGTTGACGCTCAAGTGGTGTTAGTAAACTGCCTAGATAAGGATGTAGTGTATCGTTTCCTACGGCCTTGGTTGGGCCACGGGCTGTTTGTGGCTCCAGGTAAATATAGCGCGTTAATCAAACGTGTTTATTCTAAATTCAAATGTGAACTACCTAGGCGCGAACTTTACGAATCCTTGAATTTTTGATCGGTCACTTCTCAAATATTGTCTCTGATACAATATTTCTTTTGATATTGCGTCTTTAATTCTTTGGTACATAAAACTAATTTTAAACATTTAAGTTGATTTGGAAGTTTTGACTTATTTCTCAGTTAGTCACTTTTCAAAGAAGAGGATACACATTGTGTCATCACGTGTTAATTTTAAAAGAAAAATCTTTTAAATTTTTCTTATTAACACAAATATCACATTGTACCTATGACCTGAAAGCACATAAAACATCACTGTAAACATTGTCCTCATTATAACAGAGTAGTTACTTCCTTAGCCAACCGAACATAAATACCTAAGTACCTAATAAGTATATAATTTACTTTTATGTTACCTACAGTAAATCTATGGAAAGCGCATAGAAAAGTATTACTACCAGTTTTCTGTAATAAAATTGTTGAAGAATACTTGGGAGTCATCGCTGAACAAGCTGATGTGCTCATCGAAAGACTGAATGAACAGGCAGAAGGGAAGAAATTCGATGTTCTCAAATACGTCACTGCTTGCACCTTGGACATCGTTTTTGGTACGTTGTATGCAAGAATTTTCATGATAAATGTTTTTAAAAACATATTTTACGACAATAATTGAGAGACCTTTTAGAACTAATCTTACTTATAGCTAGTGATGTCATGATTTTTCAGCTTAGAGACTGTACATACTAATGATGCCATAACTACGCAGTCTCATTTACTTCACATGTGATTACATGTGTATTTTTTCAAATCTATTAAGCCCCATCTTACATATTCAGAGACAGCTATGGGTGAGCGCATGGACGTGCAGCACTCCCCCGACACGCCGTACCTGCGCGCGCGCCACATCGTGATGGAGATCCTGAACAAGCGCCTGTTCAAGGTCTGGCTGCAACCAGACTGTCTCTTCAACCTCACTCACTATGCTAAGCAGCAGAAGGATAATATCGATATCACTCACAAGTTCACTGATGAGGTAGGTGTTCAAAACAGAATGACAGTTTAACAATACACCAGTGCTACAAGACCTTTTGCCATCTGAGTGACGTTGGCAGGGGGGCTTTATTGGTACAATGGTGGCTGAACACTCACGGTACGGCTGGTCCATAAATTCAAGGTCGCTCAGCGAGCTAACGGGCTATGCTTGAAGTCTCTCTAAGGGATCGAATCCGAAACGAGGTGATCCGGCAAATAACCAAAGTTGTCGACCTAGCTCACAGAATAAGCAAGCTGAAGTGGTAATGGGCCGGCCATATTAGCGGTAGAACCGATAACCGTTGGAGTAGACGTGTTCTTGAGTGGAGACCGCGAATCAGCAAACGTAAGGTAGGACGCCCTTAGGCTAGGTGGAGCGACGATCTTCGCAGGGTGGCTGGTAGCAGCTGGATAAGAGTTGCCGAGAATCGAGCTGAATGGCGTGCAGTTGGAGAGGCCTATGTCCAGCAATGGACTGCTATAGACTAACCTATAATGATGGTGATTGTTGGTAAGCATTTGTGAAATTGCAATTTCGTTACTTCCGATTTTGGTCACGCACCTAAATAACATCGTAAATAACATCGTATATGTCACCGTAAGGCCCGGAATCCACCAGAGCGGAGATGGGCGGAGATGTACGAAGCGAAGAGCAGGAGATACTTAGCAGCTAGGGTGTATCCACTGAAGTTGAGCGGAGATGCGTACTGGCTAGACCGGAGCAGACGTATACTGGCAGGGGAACTAGCGGTGCTGCTCGCGGCACGCCACTCACATCTCCTCTCGTCTGTCCTGCGCGCCGTCGACAGCTTGCTAGGCACAGCTCACATCTCTGTTTTGTTCGCTCTAAGCAAATCTGCTTTCTGTTCAACCGTATCCACTGAAGCTTAGCGGAGACAGATTTGTAAATAACAAAATCCGATTTGTTGTTTCCAACACATCTCTCCTCTCGTCTCGTCTCCGCTTTGGTGGAGTCCAGGCCTAAAATTATGAGCACCGTTAAAAAAAAAAATATTAATGTTAAAAATTGTGAACAGTTACAATATACCTAACGCGTTAATTTTCGGTAGTTTATAATCTATCAATGTCAAATCGTCAAATTGTGAACGAACCTGCACTTAGCGACAGGGTTCATAATTTGTCCGATTTTATCACCCGTAAAATTGTGAACCGTCCTTGATTGGTAGGTCTCGGGGGTAGCTGAATTGGTCGCAGTAACTCCTCAACCAAACCTCCTCCTCAGCACCTCAACCAAATGGGTTAGGTTAGGTTAGAACTGTGAGGTAGAGAGGCACCCGGTGATACCGCAGTGCCTGTCGGATGCAACTCCAGGGCAGGGTGTTGAAGGCGTTGGAGATGTCCAACGACACCGCCATCATCACCCCGCCCCGGGACACCGTTTCCTCCGCCAGGACTCTCACCCGCGACACAGCGTGTATGGTGGAGCGCCCGTACCGAAATCCGAACTGACACTAGTCCAGGTCCGGCCCCTCTCCGCACAAGTGGCCGACGAGGCGGGCTGCGATAATCCGCTCAAACCGCCGCCGCCGAGAGCCGATGAAGATTCAGTTGCAAAAAAAATCTCAACAATCTTCTACTTTTTTTTTTAATTTTTTTACGTCAGTCAGGTCGAAAATTCTCAAAAATTCAGAAAAAAATTAATAACTCGAAAACTATGAAAAGTCGCGGACCGTACATGGGGGTGATTCGGATACCCCACAATACGAGGGATCTATTTTTTTTTGACGTCAATGTTCCGGCCATCCTGTATATACACTTATATAATACATTTATAGTGCTTACAGCCTCTTCTAACATCAGAAGTGGGATTGTTCTCTGGCCTTTTGAAACAGCTTATTATATTTAAAATCGCAATTTAAAATCTAAGATATACTGCAAGTAGGTATCATTAAATATTACATAATTATGTATAGTAATAAAATCTAAGTGATTTTTGTAAGTTAAGAGTGTTATTTTTTGTAAACACAATACCTTGTCAAATTAGGTACTTTTACATTGGTCCCGAGCTTCGTAAATGTAACAGATGCCATTATTCAACAAACAATATTCTGTTATTATAACAATAACAAAATGAATTTTTTAACACGTTCACATGTGGCGATATAGATAATTTTACGAAACTTTATTTTTTGCCTCACAAGTGTGTTGAAAAACGTCGTATGAAACGCGTGTGCATTGATCATTACATACTCGGCTCCCTTATCACTAAGTTATCACGCTCGCCTACGGTTCGCGCGAATGTATTGACCTGGGTCTGTGTTTCCGAACGCATACAACCCCGATTTCTTCAAAGTGAGAGTGAACAGGCTTCTTCTGGGTCAGCTCGCTCCATCGTCGACTTTGTCCCTGTCACCCCTGACCTAGACTATATAGAGTCAAGAGCAAACCTATCTCAAATAAAAAAAAATTACCAACATAGCACACTTGTACCATAATGTACACTATTATTTAAGTACGGTACTGGTTTGGCAGAACGGGGGTAATTTACAACGTTTCATTTTTGCAGGTAGTTCAAAAAAGACGTTTGGAATATGAAAAGAAGCAAAAAAAGAATGGGATTAAAGAACAACCCGGTAAGATTATCGATCTTATGTTTTGCAAATTTCACACCTCATCATTAAACATAAGAAAAAGATTTATGGAAAAGTGGACAGTTTGTGTACATTCAGCTAGAAATCTGACACAAATATGTGTTTCGAGAAAAATATTTGTATGACCCCTAATGATTTTTTATAAAAGGAAACTGTTCAAAAATTCTATAAAAAAAGTCTCTAAAATATAGTCTCGATTTACATAGTGAATCAAATATTTGAACCTGACTTTTTAATTAAACTTGTGCTCGAGCAAGCAATATTTGCATATTTATGTATGCGTATTTATAAAAAAAAAGGTCCGGTTTCAACGTCATTATCATTCATAGCTTAGCATAATCTCTATTGTTTTATGATATTATAATAATAATTTACTTTTGTAGATATTTGATTTTAAGTGTTGTTTGATAGGATATAAAAATTTTGTTAGTATAATTAGTACAGAAGAAAAAAACTGGATCCTGTTGTAGGTACCATTGAAATATTCGCAGGTACTTGTCTAACGTTAATTCTGCAATGATCCCGTCCACGAACCCCAGTCCCGAAACCCAGAGATATAAATCTATACCGAAACCTATTTGTTTTATGATAATGCTTATCTGGTTATCATATTTCCCTGAATTATTTTCAGAAGGCAAACTCCGCACTGTCCTTGACTTACTATTTGGTAGAGAGATCGAGTTCACAGACGTACAACTTCGTGAACACATCGACTCGATCACGATCGCTGGTAATGACACTACGGCTCTTGTCATTGCGTACACCCTCGTCCTCCTCGGAATACATCAGGATGCACAGGAGAAAGTAATGCTTGAGTAAGTTACTATGCAGTTACGAGCACTAATATGTATATAAGTCACAGATGGATTGTAGAATCTGTGTTTTACAAAACCACTAGTTGCTTTACATAACAGCACCGTCATGTAAAACAGCTGAAAAACGTTCAGCTGGATTGTACTACGCTATATGTATATTGGATTGCGCTACGTTTTACAATACTGCTACCCACGTTTAGACGTATTGCAGAATGGATTATTTGCAGTCACAATAAGAATTTGGTGTGGCTTCTAATGCCGATCGGTCGCAATAACTAAGCTCGGGCACCCTGACTAATTGGTTTACGTTAGGTTACAACTGTGACCAACCACCCGCGAGCCGAGCGAGTGAAGCAAGCGGCCGGCGAGCGCTACTTCCAAGTTGGTAGCAGTTACTTGGCTATTTAGTACTTTTAGGACTGACTTTCATAAAACTCTGAAAACTTTATATAAAAATTATCCAATCACTGTTTTCACTCGATTTAGGGTAATTTTAACTCATATTACTCGTTTTATTTATTTCTGTTTCTGACGGCACTATTGTTGTCATGACACACAGAGCTACGAGCGTCAAAATTTCAATCAATCATTTATTTTGTAAAACATAGGTATGGTTACAGATAGTATATTGTCTAAAATATGTGCACTATGCTTTGCCAATATTTGGCGAACAAAATCAACATAAACAAGCGATTACAATAAAATTAAGGTGGCATGTCAATAGATTACATTAAAAATAATAATAATAACGAACAATTACCGGAGATTTTTTGTGAAGGACGGCACGGTTGACATCTGTCGGGCATGCCACCGTCCAGGAGAATCAATCCGACACATCATCTCCGGGTGCTCTCGCCTAGCTAACGAAGAGTACTAGACACAACCTTGTAGCCAGGATTATCCATCAGCAACTTGCTCTGAAATACAGTCTTGTGGATTCGGAAGTGCCGTACTACAGGTATGTGCCCGACCCAGTTCTCGAAAATGGACATATCACATTGTACTGGGATCGATCCATCATCACTGACAGGACTATTGTTGCCAATAAGCCTGATATAGTGGTGGTGGATCGAATAGAGCGGCACGCAATGATTATTGACGTAACTATCCCACATGACGGGAACCTCGTGAAGGCCGAGAAAGATAAACAAATCAAGTATCTTGACTTGGCCCGCGAGGTTGTCGACATGTGGGATGTGGACTCAGCGATCGTTGTGCCGATAGTTGTATCAGCCAATGGCTTAATTGCCAAGAGCCTTGACCAACACCTAAGGAGGCTCTCGTTAGGCAGCTGGATTAAGGGCTTGATTCAGAAAGCGGTACTTCTGGACACGGCTCGCATTGTTAGGAGGTTCCTCTCTCTGGAGCCCTGACCGCCGGTAGCTTGTTCCCGATACCGGTGGGCTACTATTTTTTATATTTTTAAATGTTTTTTTATAATCTTTATATTCTAATATTTAAAAATATTATTTATATGTATTTATTGTAATAAAGGAAATAATAATAATAATTTAATCCAAAATATGTCAGCTAGGTAAATAGGTAACTATAATTTTAGACAAATAAACACATTCATACTTCAACGATAAATAAAATCATAAGTGTTAGATTAGCAAGTTGGAATCGTCATACCTCTGTTTATCAGTAGTAAACTCAGTGATTGAATAGTAACATCTATCTATAAGGAATTTAAACAAAGACCTCTTAAAGGATCCCAGACACTCTTTATTTCTAATAGCTTCTGGTATACTATTATATATTTTTGAGGCCATACCTAGCACACTTTTGCCGAAAAATGCGGTTTTATGAGAAGTAGCATGAATAGTATTCGGATGACGGCGAGAGCGCAGTTTTTCAAATAAATGCAAATTACAGCGAACAAACACTCCCATTTCATAAATGTACGAGTAAATAGACGGTAGAGTGAGCAAACTAAGTTCCTTAAACAATAGTTTACAACTATCGATTGATTGTAATTTGGTAAAAGATCGCAAGCACTTTTTCTGAGCTTTAAAAGCAATGTCTCTGTCAGTGGAGTTGCCCCAGAAAATGATTCCGTACCTAATTCTGGAAGCGACATAAGCATTATATGCTATTTGTACTGAAATGTGGTTAACCGTTTTTGATAGTCTGTACAGTGCATATGCAAATTGGCTAAGCTTCTTTGACAAAGGGTCGATATGATGTTTCCAAGTCAGATGACTATCTATGTAAAGGCCCAGAAATTTTGTGACGTCACTTTCAGAGATTGCTACTTTACCATACTTTATATTCAGTTTCGGTTTATTTGTTCTTTGATTAAATGTCATTATTTTAGTTTTGTTAAGATTTATTTTTAGATTATTATTAACTAACTAATTTATTATATTTTTAAGATCTTCATTTATGTCATTTTCAAGAATATTAATGTCATTATTAGAGAACAGAATAGTGCTGTCATCAGCAAATAAGACCATCTGATGTTTACTGGCCTTAGGCATATCATTTATATAAATGTTAAATAATGGAGGGCCAAGAATATTACCTTGGGAAACACCATAAGTAGTTTTCCTAGGACATGACATGTATGTTCCTTCAACTTTCGAGCTCGCACATAGCCTGTCAAGCGCTGTGATTTGAGTGCGATCAGAGAGATAGGATTTTAATGGGTTCAATGCAGACCCTGTAATCCCATAACGCTCTAATTTGTTTAGCAGTATACCATGATCTACGTGGTCGAATGCTTTCGACATATCCATGAACAAGGCCGCCACTGGAGTTCTAGCATCAACATTAGAAACGATTTTCTCGATCACGTCATAAATAGCCATATTAATGGATTTACCTTTCCTGAATCCAAATTGTTCTCTGACTATGAGATCATGCTTTTCGAAAAACGACAAAGCCTATTGTATATCACCTTTGCTATAATTTTGGAAAAAATAGGTATAAGTGCTTTCGGTCTATAATTACCCAAGATACTTGTATCATCTTTTTTATGAATAGGTTTAATGACAGTAATTTTTAATTTGTCCGGGAAATGGCCAAATTCAATGCAAAGATTGATGATATAACTCATAGCAGGTCTTATTAATGGCGCTACATGTTTGACCACTTTTGTAATGATGCCATCATATCCATGGCTATTGGTATTATTCAGAGAGCGAATTATAGCCACTATATCTGTTGGTACTGTAGGAGGAATAAATATGGAGTTACAATTAGTCACAATATTAGTATAGGAAGGAGTAAAATTATTCGGTTGAATTTCGTCTATGAAATAGTCATTAAAAGCTTGCGCAATTAGTCGAGGTTTATGTATTTTATTGCCATATATTGTTATATATTCAGGTATATTTTCTCTAGGATAGATATTCGTATTTTTATTGATAATGCTCCAAGTCGCATTAGATTTATTTTTGGCCGTATTTATGTGAAAGTCATTCTGTGATTTTTGAGTCAATGTAATTATTTTCTTTAAACGAGCAGTATATTGCTTTAATAAAAGTTTATTTTTAGAAGTTGGGGCTCGCCTGTATTGCCATAGCATTTCTCTTTTACGTTTACTACTGAGCCTAATTCCCTTGGAAATCCAGTTTGATTTTTTACGCAGAGTGATTCTTACTTTCCTTAAAGGGAAACAGAGGTCATAAAAAGCATAAATAGGTCATAGAAACAGTTAAATGCTTCCTCAGGATTGTCGTATAGATAGACTTCACTAAAACTAAGATTATGAAGAGAATCAATGAATTTAGTTAAGTTTTCTTGGCAATAGTCGCGCCTTAGAGCATACCATTGCCCAATGGAACAGGTTTTTTTCACAGGGCATTTGATCACTTGGGCAGTATGATCAGATAGCGCAAGATCAAGTACCGTACACCTACCTTACCGTACACGTACCTCTGATATTATGAACGATATTGTCTATGCATTTACCACTAGCTAACCGTGTAGGTTGATGAATTCCAATTTTCAAGCCGTAATTTAAAAGGAGAGTTTGAAAATTGTTAGATGGTTTTGATTGTGACAAAGTGTCTATATTAAAATCACCACAAATAACCACTTTTTTTAAATCACCGAGGCTACACAATCGTAAAATACCATACAAGTTCAGGTAAGTTGCGAGTTTGAGTAGATTGGTCAGTTTTTAGCTTAGCGAGAATTCGATTTTGTTCAATATATGTCACAAATTTGGTTTTGAAATCAATATGTAATATTTCTTTCAGTAAGTATCTACAAATATTAACAGTAAGATGGCGCTGTTTTCGTGGTACAGATTGACTATATCCCATATTCACAAATAGACCATTGTATTTATTACATACGAGGCGTAGCAAACTATTCAAGCTCCGTTCATTTAAATGGTTGTTGTAAGGGACTTCTGATACAATAATATTGGTATTTTTAATACTTCTAAACCAAACACCGAAGTCAATTTAAAAATCCAGAGGATTGGTATCATTAGTACCGGACAATATAATAACATAGTCATTTTTCGTTAGAGAATCAAAGTTATAAGAATTGAATAAGACATCTGTTGTTTTTGCTCCAGGTTTCCAGAAGCATAATACTTGAAATTTGTTGCCCAGCAGGGCTTGCAAGGTGTATCGAATATTTCGCCCTTGGTCATCAGCTAATACAAATGACCTTTTTCTGCTGCACAGGTATGGTTTTGTGGGTTGGTGCCGTCCTTTACAGTGGATATACATTCCTGTGCAAGAGTACTAGCGCTTGAGTGCATATTACTTACAGGTCCTGGGGTCAAGATAGCTGCAGAGCCTTCTGTCGGCATATTATTGATAGCAGCAGACTCATCGACAGGAGTATCCAAATCACATTTGTCAGTTACTGGGGATACTGCAACGTTTTGTGTAGGGGACGATGTTATTAAGGTTGCTCTGTTCTTGTCATGCATGGATAGCCTTTTCTTCTTTCTATTTGATAGAACTTTCGGTGAATCAGAGCAATCTATTTTTTTATAAACTTGTATAACTTTCAAACAGCTAATTCTTTTTTAACAGACTTCAAATAATAATTATAATATGTACAAATGTAAAAAAAAATATATAATCATAGGGCATCAAAAAATTCGTCCACATCGCTGTCAACAGGAAAAGTGCCCAAAAGGCTGGCAGCATTGCCACGTTGTAAGGCGATGCTGATTCTTTGGCCAAAGAATAGGCCAGCCCTTTGGTCACGTGAAGAGTCGACCAACCGCTTGGCGATGTCTCGGAAAACCAAGTGGGCACTCGGACCCCATGGCCCTAGTGTTTCAACCCCAAACGGCTCGAACATATAACTCCCAAAAAGATCGGAATATTTTCGCCGTTTGAGGTTTTCCGCACCTGCAGCAGCCGCCCCAGCACAGCCAGCCGTACTAGGAAGATGGGATGGTGCAAGGGTGTCGACACATGTTGCATCCCACACCAAAGGCCTGCCTAACTTCCAAGGCATTATGGTCATTCCGTCTGGTCTCTTGCCATCGTCGCGTGCCAAGCCGTTGGGTTCTAAAACAGCTGGCACCCCGGCGGTGACAAGAGCACGACGGATAATGTCATTAATGCTGGCGTGCCGTGCTATCCGGCCTGCGCTCTTACTACAAGACAGGCCATGATGTCCGAGGCAGTCGACGGCTTCACCGCACTGGCAGCGATGTGGAGCCCCGCATTCGTTTTTAGGTTGCTAATTTCATCATGTAGGTTGTCTATTTCATTGGTTGCAATTTCAACCTTATATCGCAAATTTTCACAACAGGATTTGCGCGAATTACTATTAACTCAACAATGAAGTTTGCCGGACACCTATAGAGGTGTCCCGCAAACTTCATTGTTGAGTCAAATATCGTCGTGTTAGATATTTCGTGGAATGATATAGATCGCCTCATGCGTCGGAACGTTACATTCTGGTGCTCATCCATTATAATTATTGTGTTACGTACAACACCACCTCAACAATCTCTTATATGTTTTTACTGGGTTCGGAATGAAATGCGGGTTCAAGTAACGAGAAATATTTAAAAAAACAAAAAATGTTCGATGCAAGTTAGGACGGAACTTGAGACACCTAGCGCGACAGGTCACCGTCGTATCCACTGCGCCAACTTGCAGTTAGGAGAGAATGTTGAAATAAATGCTCTGTTTTTAGTCGTTTCTATAAATAATCGATCGTTAATACGCTCATTTGAATATGTAGATAATTTTACCGCAACCATCAGTTTTATTTAATTCACACAAACACACTTTAGTTAGTAAATAACTTATTGATTCACTTATAGTAAGTAGGGGAAAAAGTTTCTTCGCATTTTTTAAGAAAATTCAAAACATTTTTTAATATAGTTTATTCACATTTAACTAAAGTATGTAGGTACCATTTTGTTCGATAACTTTTTGCCATCTTGTAGGTAGGGACATGATCCCATTCCTATAGAAATTTTGGGACTTCTGATCAAAATACCGCGACAAGTGGTTTTGGCAGTCCTCTCGTGATGTTAACCTGACACTGCCTAAAGAATTCTGAAGAGACCGAAACAGGTGGAAATCTGAAGGTGCAAGGTCAGGACTATACGGCGGATGCATTAACACCTCCCAGCCAAACTCTCTTAATTTTTGCTGAGTGGCTAAAGATGTATGAGGTCTAGCGTTATCATGATGAAAAACCACACCCCTTCTGTTGATTAATTCCGGCCGCTTTCTCTCAACTTCTTGCTTTAATCTCATCAGTTGTTCGCAGTAGAGTTCAGAATCGATGGTCCTGCCTGGTGGTAACAGCTCATAATGAATAATGCCCTTCCAATCCCACCACACACACAGCATCACCTTGTTGCGAGTTCTTGTCGTACGTGATCCACTTTTCATCACCAGTTATCAGCTTTTCATTACGTCGTAATAAAGAATCACAAATGAGTACACGGTCCATTAGGTTTCTTTCAGTGAGCTCGTGAGGTACCCAAATATCGAGCTTTTTTGTGTACCCAGTTTTTTTCAAATGCGCCAAAACTGTTTTGTGGTCAATTCCCAGTTCTTCAGCTACGTCGTAACTACTGATCTTGCTCCTCTTTTTCAAAAATGGCATCCATTTTATCCGTAATAGGGCGACCAGAGCGACGTGCATCTTTGACATCAAAATTTCCGGATTGAAAACGCTTACACCAAATTTGTGCTACTCTCACAGACACTGCACCAGGTCCATAAACATCCAGCTAGGGTTGCGGGATGTTCGAAAGAGTTACCGTGGCCCCGGCACAGGCAACAGAAGGAACACGGGTGGGTTTTAGTCAGTAAAAGTCTGACACGCCCTCCAGCTCCGCCCAGAGCGGGAGAAGTCATTTGATGATTTCCCATCCACAAAAAAAAAAAAAAAAAAAAAAAACAAGGTCCATAAACATCTCAAATTTTTTTCGCGGCTAAGCGTTGCATTTTTACCTTTTTTGTAGTAAAATTTTAAAATGTATCGAATTTCTTCATTAGATTCACTCATCTTGACAGTACGAAAAACAAATGAAAATCACACATTTTCCTAATTTGAATTTGGAATTATGTTCTTTAAAATTTAAACTTTCAATGATACCAAAACCAGCCAGATACAAATAGTATAGCCAAAGAGATTTTATTACAAGTTCATACATACTATGTATAATGCGAAAAAACTTTTTCCCCAACCTAATATTTAATGATATTTTCACTGACTTGTATTATTTAAACGTTATTTGTTCACAGTCTCACAGGTCGGTCGGTCAGGTTAAGCTACGCTTGCCGCGGTTGGTCCGTGGATGGGTGACCATCTTTACATACCAAGACCCCTCCGTGCCTCGGAAAGCACGTTAAGCCGTTGGTCCCGGCTGTCATTCGTGTATCTTTGACAGTCGTTACGGGTCGTCAGAAGCTCGAAAGTCTGACAACCAGTCTTACCAAGGGGTATCGTATTACCCAGTAACTGGGTTATGGAGGTTAGATAGGCAGTCACTCCATGTAAAATACTGGTATTCAGCTGCATCCGGTTAGACTGGAAGCCGACCCCAACATAGTTGGGAAAAGGCTAGGCAGATGATGATTTGTTCACAGTCTTAGATGTAAACATCTGTTGTGTCACTTTATTTAAAAGTAGTATTTTATACACTATGCTTCCACGTAACACGCAGATAACAATAGTACTTGTAATTAAAAAAAAAAAAAAATTTACTTCAGTTGTACAAGAAACACTTATCTAAACACTATCCAGCGTTACAACTAGGGAAAAAGTGTTTACAATAAACTCTGGCACTATTATATATACATTTAAAAGATATTTTTTGTCTAGAAGCTATTACAATATTTTTTTATGATATAAATACTCAGATACGAAGTAGTGCATGGCACTAGCGCCATCTCCAAAATTTAGAACTAAAATCTACAATCTGACGTTTCATTTCACGCTGTTTTACATAACCTCTAATCGTTGACCCGCTGCATTGATAAACGCAAAACGTTTAAACAATCCTGCGTGTTAAAGTTCACTAATTATGTAAAACCGCTAAACGTCGTCGTTCAGCTGTTTTATATAATGGCGCTGTTTTGTAAAACAGCGGATTCTACATCCATCTGCGACACCATAGAATACACTTATCAAATTTTAAAAGTGATTTTCAGCCACAATATTTATTGTAATTTTATGTTCTTGCAAACACAGTATTTTGGACCCCTTACGATATAGGTCCTGATCGTAAAGTTACTATCTATAAGTATTATCGTATATCTATAGCAGGTATACATATTGTACTCGTGACTGTACACCCGATAAAGTTGGCAGTTGACCACTTTTCAGCCTTTGTTTAAACCTTTGGTTGAAACGTCGTCAACCGCCATCTTGCCGACTGTACCTACCTACAGTGCTCGGTTAACATGACTCTTACCGTCTTATTACACAACAAGGCTTTGGACACAGCTTAAGGACCCGATCACACGTACCAAAACTACACCACATTGCACTGACAAAATGTGGTTATGTGTGAATAGTGTCGCTGCAGCTTCTTAATACAAAACTGACAACTTAGTAAGTACCTATACCGGACTAAGTTATCAGTGTTGTATTAAGAACTGTGTTTCGATCAAAGTTAGATCCATACCTCACCGGGATGCCATGGCGGCGCAGCCAGGTCGCGTCGCCAACAAAATGTATGGTTGGCTGCGTAACCAAGCGGATGACCAAGTCAGCCACCCAATATATAGCTGTACCTATACATTTAGTTGGCAGCGCCACCATGGAGATGTCGCCATGGCGTCCCGGTGAGATATGGCTCTTAGGTGCTTGTTACAAAAACTGGCTCAATGGTTAAGGGCCCGAACACGTGCCACAACGACAACACCTGAACGGGCGCTAATTTGTATGAAAATGAAAAGTTTATTCTCACGGACCACATTTGGCCGCCAAAATCAACCGTATGGGCGAAACCGACCACATCAAGACCAGCGAGACGGCGCACCGGCGAGCGGTCGGCCACATCGCAATCACAAATCTGTCTGTCTGCAAACACTAGCCACAACGTAACCACATCGCAACTACTAGCGATAACGCAACCACAACGAAATTTTGTAGTTACCACAACGCAACTGCAACAAGCTTCAGCAACACTATTCAGGCGTAACCACTATACCTTCTTGCCCACATTTTGTCGCTGCAATGTGGTGTGGTTCTGGTACGTGTGATCGTATGACAAAACTGACACTTACTGTTTTGTACTTACTGTTGTCAATTTTGTATTAAGAACTAAAGATTTATTCTAAAGTTCAAGGTTTATTTCGATTTAGGTCAGTAAAACCGGACGTTAATATCACAACGAGATCTAGCTTTAGCCTGACCGAGCCAGTTTTTTTTTCTTATTTCCAATTTTATCCCGACTAAAGTTAGATCTTGTTGTGAAATTAACGCCCGGGTTTACTGACCTACTTTGATGATCATTTATTGTAAATCAAATTAGGCAATTTTATTTATTTTTAACATTCCGTGCAGGCAACAATCAATCTTCGGCACAGAAAAGCGAGGCTCTACTAAAGAAGACCTACAGAAGATGCACTATTTAGAGCGAGTCATCAAAGAGAGCATGAGGCTCTACACCGTGGTTCCGATCATCGCGAGGAATATAGACAAGGATACTTATTTACGTAAGTTATTCTATATTGAAATAAAATCGTTTGTTTACAGACAATAATTCTGCCCCGTTATCGGATATATGTATAATGTTGGCAAGGTTAAACTGGCAACAAGTTAAAGTCCTGATTTGTACGTTGAACTAGCACGTTCATCCAGAATATGGAGAGTTCAGCATTTGTTACTTGTTTAGTTCAGTACTGTAGGAATCTACAACAAGCCCTCTTGTTTATAAACGTTGCTAAAGTTAAGAGACGGTTAAGTCAAAAACTTATGGTTAAACAAACGCTAAATACCTCCTTAACTTTAAGCAACGTATAAACTCGTAAATAAGGGGGAAAGTGTCGAAGTGTGCAAACTCCAACTTGCCATATGATTTATAATCTGCTTAACCGGGTAGCTAAGCAATATTAAGTGCTGGAGGATCGTATATAATTACAAAAAAAACATGCCATGTGCACGCTTCAAGGACGCCTTGTACCGCGATACGTTTGTTTTGATCGTGTTAGCGACACTGCCTTATCATTTTTTCGTATCGTTTTGAAATATTGGTATACATTGGTAGAAGGCGTCAACGACTTTTATTCCACGGTTATCTGGCGGAAGGTATAGTGGTTTTTGTGGATATGATATTTATTCAGATTTTTTACTGTAGTGGTAATGGAAATCATGTCATTTGGTTTAAATAGGTTTTTATTTTTAACACGCTTTTATTATCTTCACTTGTAGCTAACCAACAAACAATGTAAGAAAATCTCGGAAGTCAATTTTAACCTACTTATAATGTTGTCGTATCAAAATGAAACTGTATGTATATGTAGTTCGGAAGAAAATACTATAATTTGGTATTTTGGAGCTGATCTGATGATGGAGCTAGGAGGTGGATAGTGGAACTCTTCTGTGGCTACTAGTAAACCCCTCGAGTTTGGGCTCATATGATTTATTTTGGCGAGTCTAATAGATTGGGCTTAGTAACGAGGATCTGATGATGGAGTCAGGAGGTGTATAGTGGAATTCTTCAGCGGCTACTAAATAATCCCCTCGAGTATTGGCTCATATGATTCGTTTTGATGAATCCAATATATTGCACTTGGTGTTCAGGGTCTGATGATGGAGCCAGCTGGTGGAAGTGTAATTCTTCAGTAGCTACTAGTAAACCCCTCGCGTTTGGGCTCATATGATTCGTTTTGACGAGTCCAGTAGATTAGGCTTGGTAACGAGGGTCTGATGATGGAGCCAGGAGGTGGATAGTGGAATTCTTCATTGGCTACTAGTAAACTCTTCGAGTTTCGAATCATGCAATTCGTTTTGTGTCCAATAAATTGCACTTGGTGTTGAGGGTCTGGATGATGGAGCCAGGAGGTGGATAGCGGAACTCTTTAATTTCTACTATTAAACCGGTCAAGTCATAACTTCGTTGACTTTAGACTTATTAACTAAATGTAGAATATACTAGAATAAAAAGTAAAAAATTAAAATATGTAATTTAAAAAAAAAAACTAAAAAACACGCTTTTATCACACACTAAAAATTATAAAATAATAAAATTGACTCGCAATTAAGCGTGGAGCGCTTTTTAGGTGTGCGTACTTGTAATTACGCTGACGCAAGAGGCTGTGTACAGGGTGAGAATTGCACAGAGAGCCATGGAGCGTTCCATGCTCGGCATAAGATTGATAGACCGAGTTCCAAACGTCGAGATCCGAAGACAAACGAAAGTTTTCGATATTTGAAAACGAGTTATGGAACTCAAATGGAGCTGGGCAGGACATCTGGCAAGGCGCAGTGATGACAGGTGGAGTGAGGCAGTGACTGAGTGGCGTCGACGAAGCGTCGGCCGTCCGGCGGCGAGATGGGCAGACGACATTATTAGCATCACGGGTAGAACCTGGATGAGGTTGGCACAGGAGCGTGAGGATTGGCACATGAAAAGAGAGGCCTATGCTCTATGCTCAGCAGTGGGTGAAAACGGACTGTGGATGATGATGATGATGACTTTTAATTAATTTAAACAAAGCACTCACCGCGTTTTAAATTAATAATTGGATTTTTTAAAAATGACAAGCTGCATAGGTACTTATATCTTAACTACGAGTCAATTTAATAATTTTACAATTTTTAGTGCGTGATAAAAGCGTGTTGTATGTTTTCTACCTCAGTACTCCGTCATTTATAAACCGATTTGAATTTTTTTTTTTATTTGAACGGACATAGTTAAGCGACTATGATGACGCAAATTTAAATAAATGGTTCTGATGAAAATGGTACCATAGAACTGATCTGATGAGCTGGAAGGTAGGCACCGGAACTCCGTAATAAAACAATGTATCCTAGCCGTGTTTGGGCTTATTGGAATTGTTATGAGATGCACTCTGGCTATAACTAATTTTAACAGACTTCAAAAAAGGAGGAGGTTCTCCGTTCGTCGGAATCTTTTTTTTTATTATGTGTGTTCCCCGATTACTCGAAGACGGCTGGACCGATATGAAAAATTCTTTTTTTGTTTGAAAGGGTATTCTTCCAGGTGGTCCCATTGTCATCAAGTCAGGATCTGATGATGGAATCCTGGAGAACTCGAGGGAACTCTTCAAATATTATAGGCACACCTATTATATATTTAGGTATTTTTAATATTAACTTGTGCATTTGCTTTCGGAAAGCACCATTTGGTGAAGTGGAACTGATGATGAAGACCACATATGGCCACCGGAATAATAAGTATTTCACGGGTTGTGATTCGATTACTATAATACGGTTGCTAAGCAATTTATGCTCATCACAATGCTTATGGTGAAGTGGAGCTGATGGTGAAGTACCAGGAGAACTGCTCAACAATTAACGTCCCTGCATCGGAAAAAGCAATGTTTTGTAGAAGGTGATGAGTAGTTGTCATTAGGCTATTGTAACTTAGATAAATTACAAACCGACCCACTAAAAAGTGAAATAAAAAACTTTTTTGCAAAACAAAACAACCGACTGCCAAAAAAAAAAACACTACAAAGTGAAAAATAACTTTAATTTCGGAAGTCGGTGGCAAAAACCTAAAATACAGATCCAAAGACACCGACTTCCGAAATTAAAGTTATTTTTCACTTTGTAGTGTTTTTTTTTTTTTGAAGTCAGTTGTTTTTTTTTTTTTTGCAAAAAAGTTTTTGTGAATGTGAGAACGTTGTATCTCTAGTACACTGTAGATTTTTTGACCGTGTTCTATTTTGTTAAGTACCTAGTATTTGTTAAAAGGCTTACTGTCCACCCATAACTATAAATCTGTTATTTGAAAATATTGTAAAAGCCAATTTAAGAGTAACTGTGGAGTTTCTTGCCGGCTCTTCTCTATAGGAAACGACCACTTGGAACTGTGCACCTACCTTCTGAAGTTTCATGAGTGCCCGTGTAGGTCTATGTGAAATAAAATATTTTGATTTAGATCCCGTTTCATATTGGAACAACTTTACACACCAGTCCACAACGCTATTACTGTCATAAAACTGCATTTAGACCTTCCAGTGGTGCTATTCTGGAAAGATCCCACCGTGAAAATGTAGGTGAAGTGAGCGTGATGTGAACTGTCATCCCACCTTACTCTACTAGGGATTGAGCTCACTTCAAACTCACTTCACCTAAGTGCTCAAGGTGTGATGTTTACAGCATAGATCGGCTGCAGGTCTTTTCTCTTTGTTAAATGACAGCATGTGATGTTACGGTATCAACATTTCACTCATTACAGCTACATGTGGAGTAACTTTGCCCGCGGGCACTGGTGCCGTTATAGGAGCCTTCGCGATACATCGCTCTACAGCCGCATGGGGCCCCAGACCTGATGAGTTTGACCCCGACAGGTTCCTGCCTGAACGATCACACAGCAGGCACCCTGCCGCCTTCCTGCCGTTCAGCTTTGGCTCCAGAAACTGTATCGGTACTACATATTCATTTACATATTATTGTACTTTAGCAGTATAATATACTTACAGCATCATGCTTTAGTACATCTACTATCCTACTATACGAAGTACACCAAGTAGATAGGTATCTCTAGTTACCTACCCACTTACTTAACACATTTACCACCGCCACAAATTTTGAACGTAACACACGGATGCCGCCTACATTTTCTATAGACTCGCTAGACGGACCCATCTAAAGAACATTTTTAGAGAACTCGCGAGGCGGGTTACTGGCATTAAATGTGTTAATTATAAGTAATCGCGCGATCCTGAGCTGCATTTATTTATGAAGGAGAAACTATTCTTTAAAAATTATTCGGTGTAATATTGTAGTTTTCAAATATCTGGATGAATTTGGAGACTTACAGCCTCAATCATCTGCCAAGTCTTTTCCCAAACATGTTGGAGCCGGCTTCCAGACTAACTGGATGCAGCTACCTATACCAGCATTTTTTACATGTAGCGGCTGCTTGACCGCTACAACCCAGTTACTGGGTAACACGACGGCTAGAGCCTGACACGATAAAGTTATTTTAAAAATATTTTTCAGGACGTAACTTCGGCATGCTTATAATGAAGAGTATACTATCAAGCGTGGTGCGATCATTCAAAATAGAAGCCGATGACATCGGTCCCCTTAAAATAGAAATGCTACTGTTTCCAATTAATGGACACCAAGTGAAAATCTCAAGAAGAACTCCTTAGTTAAATAATCATATTAGCAATAAAACTATTTACCGAGAAAATATATTTTACTTATTTCAAAAAACGCAAACAAAACATAATTGTGACAGAAGTGATAGCTAATTAATAAAATTATATTCTTATACTTAATTCATTGTATATTCTTATTTGGTAGACAATTGTGACGTGGTAGGATTGATCCGAAAACTCCTGGTTTTCGTACCGTGTTTGTTTTCCAAATAAGACGTCATAAAGAAAAAATACAATATTTAAGAATTATAATACATATTAGTACTGCGTTTTATGTTGTTGTTGTCATTGTTACTGGCTCTGGCGTTTTCATTACCTCTTTCTCTTCTATGAGCGTTTCCTTTAGCGCTCGCTTTGGAAATGTTTCCACACTAACGCTGCTTTCTGGTGGAAGGGTTAGCAACACTGGTGTCGGAAGGGGAT
Source organism: Fissipunctia ypsillon (assembly GCA_947568875.1). Classification (NCBI taxonomy): domain Eukaryota; kingdom Metazoa; phylum Arthropoda; class Insecta; order Lepidoptera; family Noctuidae; genus Fissipunctia; species Fissipunctia ypsillon. Next base: position 13,011,534 of record OX387660.1, on the reverse strand, counting down.
TCGTAGAGTATTCCAACATAAGGTCGTCATCACTGCTGATAACGTCGCGAGAGTCATCCACCCCACATGTCAGGAACTTCGAGTACTTGCTCAAGTCCAAGAAGCCTACACCACACGGCCGATCCACTAGACGAGAAGTCATCATTCCTCGTACAAAGCCAGAACAAACGATTACGGAGCCTACGTCGTCCTAAAAATGGAATGCTGTTAGACTATATACCTATTCAGAAGATTGTCTGATTGACCTACAGAGGTAGGTTTCAGAACATCAACAGTCAATCGTTGGCAGACACGAGACCGCTCCTAAATACACGTCGTAACTGCCCATGTAGGTTTATGTGAAACTAGCTTCTGCCCTCGGCTTCGCTCGCGTGGAGGTCGGAAAAAACCCCTTATAAATACATATACGTGCCAACTTTCAGGCCTCGTTCACCCCCGCACGCTCCTGTTTCCGTCTGTCGGTCCGCGAGTCGCATCGCGGTGACTCATGGAATGCTCTAATCTAAACTACATCTTTCATTTGTTTTCTCCGCAGTCGGTGTCGCAAATCGTGTGTCGCTTAAGGCCCTTTGTACACGGCACGGTTTCATTACGGTACGGCGTAATAACCGCGTCGTAGAAAAAACGTGTGAGCTTGTGACACGGCAAACAACCGGACGTGACAACGGTTAGGTACGGCTCAGTTGAGTTTTTTCTGTGCCAAAAGGTCATCATTGCTTACCTATTACGTGTATAGAAAACTCAAAAATAAAAAGGGTATTGGATAGGTACCATCGCGCCCATCGCGGAAATTTGCGGTGAACCACTTTTCGACTTTATTATTAAGGTAATAAGGTTATTTATTACTTTAGTAATAATAATGTCGAAAAGTGGTTCACCGCAAATGTCCGCGATGGTAGGAATTGCAATATCTCGAAAATCTGAAGATGCACAAATTATATTTTCGGATTTGCACAAATATAAGCTCTCTGCCCATGCACGATATTTGTCTCTCCGATCATTCGTTCAGAATTTTCCTGCTGGAGCAACGTTACTCCAGCAGGGATCGTTTTTTCCGTTTTTTTTTTCCAAAACGACAAAGCGCATAAATTTTTTATTTGCCGCACATTTACAGCAGAACACGCACTAATTATACGTTCCATTCAAATCACTCTAGGAGCTACTTTTCTGCTGGAGTAACGCACACAGCTCGTGGCCACTGGAGCATGGTGATCAGTCAACCGGTGCTGCGAGTTAATCAATCTCATAATATACAGGGATATTTTTAATTGGCTAGCTAAACTCCGCAGATACGATGGGTATCGATATCTAATACAATAAAATATAAGAAAACAGTTGTTCTCAACTCATACTTCAAGTAACAACACTAACAGCGTCGTTGACCTCTCAAAAAAGAACACCAAATCTTTTTATTTTTTCGGGTTTAGATTATAACCATCACGTCTGCGGATTTTAGCTAGCCAATTTAAAATAACCCTGTAGATATACATATATAGGCTGTCTAACTTAAACGGGACTGAGCAGGACATGATTGTTGCATGCTGGACAAACTGTGGGACCAAGAAGCACAGCATAGGTGCCCGGAGTCAGTCGCGGCAGGTCACGAAGGACAGTTCCTTTGAATTTGCGGAATTTGTCCAGTGACAAATTCCGCCAAAACTAGTAGGAGGAACCTCGGAATCACAAAACAAAGGAATCAAGGGAAGGCTTTGCCCAGGGTGGGACTGCACAGATAAATGACATTAGCCGAGGATCGAATTGAATGGCTTGCGATTGAAGGGCATGTATAATATGTAGGTCCAGCAGTGTTGGCCTGCATAGACTCATAATGATGATGAGCTGTGTGGCCTTTTTCGATTTCTGATTTCGTTATTTATACACGTCGACTGGTATTAAACACACGTTTTTGGTATTTATTTTTGTGTAAGTAGGTAGGTACGTAGGTACTTATTTATAGATATTCCATTTTCATGGTCGAGTCAGTTATAGGTACTTCTGCGTTTGCGCATGTCGCGTAGGTACTCGTACCTATTACATTATTTACATTGTAGGTACTACATTAAACATTGGACAATAAGCTATTTGTCCAAACGATGAACGCAAACACGCAAAGGTGCTTGGTACACCGACATCACTCTAAAATAAAATATTCAATATGTATAAGAAGTATGTAGTAATGTACTTACTGGACACAAAGCTCCGAATTTCTCCGACTGAAAAAGTATTGATACGTCATTATATACAAGTTTCTTTTTTTCTAAATAGGTACGATATATATTTAATTAAATTGGGAGTCACCGGAGAGCAGTACCGTGGTGGCCCAGTGGCAACGGCCCCGACTTACGAGTTGTAGGTCGTGCGTTCGAACCCAAGCAGGCGCCTTACTTTGTGTAAATAAGTTCATCACCACTGCTCTCAAGCGGTGAAGGAAAACATCGTGAGGAAACCGATATGTCCTAGAATCAAAAATTCGAAGACATGTGAAATCTACCAACCCGCACTGGGCCCGCGTGGTAGATTACGGCCCACTCCCTTTCGAAGAGGAGCTGTGTCCCAGCAGTGGGAACATTATAGGCTGATTATGTATTTATGTATATATGGGAGTCACTTTGAACACCTTTCAAGATACCACTTGTCTACTGTAAAACAGGTCTTACTATTTAGTGTCAAAATCTCATTATAACTCAGATGTAATCGTACTGTAAGGTTTGTTCTCTCTAAGCTTTATGAAAATACAAGGTGAGACCATAATTATTTTTTAATTTAATTAACAAAATGAAAGCTCACCTCCAAATACACTTAGGAGTTAGGACGGCTACCGTATGGATTTAGTCAGTAAATGTCTTCCAAATCGAAGGTATAAAAAGTCAGAAATAAACCTCCGTCTTTTAAAATGGATGACAGGTACCTGATACTTTTCAAATCCTATGTTTGTGCTTGCGTCCTCACAGCATACCTGCATCCTAGGTAGTACCTCCCAAACACTCGCAGACTCACTATACGACTAAACGCTGACAGACACTACGCCGACAGACTGAACACCGACAAGACTTTACTTCGACGGGACTCTTCGCCGACAGGGCATCCTTACTTGTGATTATTCCGAACTTGACCCGAAAATCCTAACCCTAGACGGTCGACGTCAGGGGCACCTCGAGGTTCGGTTTAGTTAGGTTCCTTTTAACCCTGCAGACAGAAATAGGAGCCCCGCTACGTGGGGCTCCGTCAACCTGCTGTAAGTCTGTCGGCGAAGTGTCCTGTCGGCGAAGAGTCCGGTCGAAGTAGTGTTGTCGGTGTTCAGTCTGTCGGCGGTTAGTCGTACACTCCGCAGACTTTATGGGGCCTTCACAAACACTTAAAGCTGTTAATGACTAAAAGTTATAACTAATCAAATTAGCAACATTACCCGGCACTGTGATTGATGGACACAAAGATATTTTTCCTGGTAGTTAAACATAGCCAAACATTTGCTTCTGGGTAGTATGACGACGTCCATGCGCCGGAGATTAATCAACAGCGGGATCAAGAAGCCCTGAAGATGATAATTATTAAAAGAAGGTACTTACTTAGGTTACCTAGGTACATACTTAACTTGAACTTTCAAAAATTGACAAGAGATTTTTTATTGAATTAGGGCTGCGATAAAATATTGTACGTAGGTATAGCACTCTTGACTTTAGCTTTCACTCACACTTGCATTGCATATAATTATACAAGTAAGTACCATGGTGGTATTGCTTATTATACTTACAAGAAACTACCATTATGGTACTTATTTGTATATTATGCAAGTATGAGTATGAGAAGCAAACGTTGGGATGGTACTACCATCCTAACATCTACTTCTTCTGCTTTAGGTACCATGGAAGAAACGAACATCTAATACACCGTAAGGGCTATTCTTGCTTCCAGCGCTCGGCAGCTATGCTACGCTTGCTCACAGATATCATGGCCATCGTAGCACGGGATTTTATTTTCAAATTGATCAGATGTAAGCCCACGTTCGCACGGATGCGAAAATCACGCAGCGGGATTTTATCGCGCACTGGATTTTCAACTCTCGGTGTTGAGCCGAGCATTGAGAATCCAACAGAATGCATTCCAACGCGTGGCAAAAACACTGTTTGATTTTCAACTCTCGGCGCTAAGCAGAGCGTTGAAAATCCAGTGCGCGATAAAATTCCGCCGCGTTATCGGGCGAACTTCGGCTGTTTCCTCGATAGTACCTACCTACCTACTTACTTGGTTTTGGGACATCGGGATCAGAAATCATTGACGAGTACCTACAGCCTGAAAATCTGTTGGTGGGATTCCCTTTCCTGAATGTTACTTTTGAAGACAAAAACTAATCAAAGCATAGGTAATAATAGCACTTACATTCCTCCTACTGCCCCAACCGTAATACTTGCACGAAGTGTCCGTATACAATCTATCGTCTTTGGGAGAAGAAAGGCCATAACGAACACGATTCATAATGAACTCGGCGCCTTCCTCATGGGCATGGAAAGAGTATTGATTGTTTAGAACCAGTAACGCCAAATTGTCTGCCATACAATCTGTCCATCGCTGTGAAGTGTTGTAACCTACGATAAATTAGAAGTATTATAGTCAAGTTCGATTCCTGGCTTCAGGAGCTAGACCACCACCTTTTAAAGGAGTATTATTTTAATCTTACTTGAGTGTGGGAAAGAGATGGAGCTAGACGTCTTGTATAGCTTCATCTCTTTCTCACACTGAAGTAACATTAAAAATAATACTGCTTTAAGAGGTGGTGGTTGGCCCCCAGGATATCTAAAACTAAAAATGATCTTCTTTTTATGATATCGGATTTCACACTGACGAGCAATCTCTAAATCTCACTCTGCCTCAACCACCTCCAGGCTCCAGGCTCTATAACCAATTTTCGGTTTAACCTTCATGTCTTACGTGGTATTCAAACCAAATTCAAACTTCAAAAAAGGAGGATAAATGTAGGTTTATCCGTGATTGCTGGGCCGATTTACGTGATTCTTTATTCATTTTTAATCATTTGGTAGATCCCAGTCTGCGCGGTGGTCTCAGATAAATTTTACTAACTTTGCTTGAGCAGTTTTGGAGTTAGCTTCAATAATACCTATAAACACAATACATTTAATCCACTTGTGTATGTGGATGATGTTATAACTTCCTTTCACTGTTATTTAAATAGAAATGAGTGGTAAACGAATTTATGTAGGGTAGATTAATAACTTATTTACAAAAAAAAAAAAAAATATAACCGACTCTCAAAAAAAAAACACTACAAACAGTTAAATAACTAAGTTTGGAAGTCGGTGGCAAAAAACGAAATACAAAGTCAAAGATACCGACTTCTGAAAGTTATTCTTAACTAGCTGAGGCCCACGACTTTGTTCGCGTGGAAGTCGTAGGATAAAATAACAGCCATATTTTAATAAAACTCCCTCGTCACCCGTCGCCGTCGCGTTGCATCACCCGCCCGCGCTATTACTTCGTTTTCGCTTAGTGTTCTTTCTGGCTTTTTCTTTTTGCTCGGCTCCTTAGGGTCGTAGCGTGATGTTAAATAGCCTATAATTATCCACGAGAATTGGGCTACCAAATGCAAAAAGAATTTTCCAAATCCGACTTTTTGTTCACAATTTCATGGGTTTTATTTTTTTTTGCGCGGGACCCTAATTATTTTTCTAAAATAAAAGTAGCTTAAGTTAAGGTTTATAGATATTTTATTCTCAAAAATACACAAAGTCACTTACATGAGAACAATGCTTAAAATAAATTATAATTATAAAGTTCGTCACAGACGTCACGGTAGCGATTATGATACACCCATCCAATGCATTCAGTTTTTAGAAAGGGTATTTTTATGATTAAATATTCAGCTAGTTGAGTTTTGAATTAATTGAATGAGTGTAATTTTTTATACATGAGGGTATTTTGTTGTATAATTGTGCTCTTTCAAAAGTTTTTTTTCTTTTGCCAAACTTAGTTCTCACCTTCGGTAAAATCCAAAGTTACTCCCCGTAACATCAGCTATCTGCCAGTGAAAGTCTCTTCAAAATCGGTCCAGCCGTCGGAGATTAGCCGGAATAAACAGACCCAGACCAAACTTTTAAAAATTGCTTTATTAGATAAACAGGGTGGCGATTAGGTTATCACATTAATTGAAACCACGTATTCAGTACATGATTCTGGACCCCGCTACGTTAAAATTTTTCGTCTGTTATTAAAAAACAAAATTTGCTGCTCCATACATTTTTGCCTACCTACGAGGTCAAAATGTACGGAGCAGCAATTTTTTTTTTTAATAACCGACGAAAAATTTGAACGCAGCGGGGTCCAGAATCATGTACTGAATGCGTGGTTTCAATTAATGTGATAACCTAATCGCCACCCTGTATAAGTACCGTATATTATTATACTTTTTTACGAATTTAGTAAAAAGTTGTTATTTTGACATTACAAACAGACACTTCAATTTTATTTATTTGTATAGATCACTTTGTAGTATGTTTTTTTCTTTCTTGTTACACCGTGATAGATACTACCAAACCACGCCGTTCAACTAAGCCGTTTATATTTTGACTAATCAATTCAATTATTCTTTATTGCAATCCATAATGTACACATACAGGTGGTGAGTATTAATATTTATTGAAACAATTATGGACCCTGTCGGGGACAGCAAAATTTTAAATGTAGGAGAGAGGAAGAGCGCTTTAATGATTTTCCTTTAATAAATAATTATTTGCTATCTATGAGTCAGCCAATGAACGAAAACTGAAGGCTCGTGATTATAAACGTTCAAAATCTAGTCGCAATTCCATCTCAGCGACAGTAATGTCAAAAATGTACGTAATTTAGAGATATTTTTTACAGATTGCGACTGAGATCAGAATGGGAACGTTCTTAAATACGGCCCCTCTGGCCCCGTTACCTACTTGCAAGCACTCCATACCTCTATGAACACAAAGATGGTCCACCATTCGTAGGGCGCCAATGTTTTCCAGAAACTTGTGAGTGCCAGCCACTATATTGAACTTATGTGTCTCGCCATGCACACAACTGGCTGGTGTGAGTACCACGTGAGCTTCTATCATAACGCCCAAGCAAAACATCATCGCGTGTGATAAATAATGGACCTGAGTACAAAAAATCATCGTCAATTCTTTGTTTTTGGAACCATGGGGCCTTAACCACTAAACAAGGATCTCCAGAATCTCTTAATACTTACTTCTAGACTGTTTTCTGTTTTATTCCATTATACTGGATGATTTTTTTTACAGTCTCGAAATTTTTACACAATGTTCTTCTCATGAATATGAACAACTTTCACTATTGGACCAACTCTCAAATCACGAAACAAAATCAGCTGTTTAATACAAAAGTTCAATACCTACTTGACCAAAGTGTATGAAACAGCTGATTTTTTTTTCGTGATCTCATAGTTGGTTCCATACTGAAAGTTGTTCATATTCTTGGGCAGAACACCCTGTAAAAATTTCGAGACGGTAAAAAATATCATCCAGTATTCTTAGAAAAACATTTCTATTATGTAGGTAGTTATTCCGTTCGTTTGATCATGTGTGGGCAGTGGGACATACCACAAATTGATATTGTAGGGTAAATTCGTTAGAGATGGCCATAGCTTTTTTAGGCTTAAATAAAACAAAAAATATTGAGATCATAATTAAACTTTTATTTTTAAGAAAATCAACAACAATCAAAAGTCGACTCATAAGTCTTTAGAAAATCAGCATAAAGATATTTTTATAATATCTATAAGAAACATAAATAAAAATTTAATTTAAAAAAAAAACATAATTGGCGGTATCACCACCTCCAAAACATATTCGGGAGTAATGGCCGCAGTAGTATGGGGCAGATGGCCGACACTAGATTTGCCTCTGTCTTTCCCCTTTCCTTTGATTTCTTCTTGCTGGAGCTCCTTTTTAGGGTTCCGTACCAAAATGATAAAATGGAACCCTTATTGTGCGACTCAGTCTGTCTGTCTGTCCGTCTGTCACAGCTGGATATCTCAAGAACTACTAATGCTATCAACTTGAAATTTGGAACAGTTTTAGATGACGTTTGTCCAACTATTTTGCAAATAAGAAAGATTTTTTTTTTTGTAACAGGGTCTCAAAGGGGGTCTTAAAAATTTGAAGTAGGTCTACTAGGGTATGTGGGGTATCCTATGAAAGAGCGCTGTTGCACATCCTCGTACATTTTTTTTTCTTTTTTTAAGCCGCAAACTTTTCGACTTTTGATGAAAAATGTAAAAAAAATACCATTACCTCCGAAGTTTACAAAGAGAAAAATATGGAATGATTCTATGTGAAAGAAGTTTATGTAAAGACTAGCTGTGCCCCGCGACTTCGTTCGCGTGGATGTCGTAAGATACACAATATTCTAAAATAACAGCCACATTTTAATAAAACTCCCTCGTCCCCCGACCCGTCGCGTTGCATCGCCCGCCCGCGCTATCACTTCGTTTTCGCTTAGTGTTATTTCTGACTTTTTCTTTTTGCTCGGCTCCTAAGAGTCTTAGCGTAATGCTATACTCGAGAATTGGATTACTAAATGCAAAAAGAATTTTTCAAATCTGACTTTTTGTTCATAATTTCATGGGTTTTATTTTTTTTGCGCGGAACCCTAATTATTTTTCTAAAATAAAAGTAGCCTAAGTTACCCGCCGTAATATCAGCTATCTGCCAGTAAAATCGGTCCAGCCGTTTCGGAGTTTAGCCGGAACAAATAGACAGACCGACCGACAAAAATGTTAAAAATTGCTTTTTTGTTATAAGTACCGTTTATACTTTCATAAGGATTTAGTAAAAGTTGTTATTTTGACATTACAAACAAACACTTCATTTTTATTTATTTGTATAGATAGTTGTGCCCCGCGACTTCGTTCGCGTGGATGTCGTAAGATACACAATATACTAAAATAACAGCCACATTTTAATAAAAGACAAAAATTAAAAAAAAAAACACTCCATGTACAACCCTCGCCAAACTTTGTGACCGCCTTGAATATAGTCGCGAGTCCGAACTTGCGCATGGTACAGTCGAGTGGACAATACGTAATCAACCAAACAATTTTCGTTTTCTAACATTTTTAATACTTATTTTATTATGTCAATTTATTTTTATTTGGTGATTATAAAGTTCGTGTTTATTTCATAGGTTATTTTATTTAATTAAATATATAATGTATGTGTTATTTGTAAAACATATAGGTTAGGTAATAATAGGATAAATGTAAATAAAAAACATTAATATAAATAAAAACTATATTCACAATGGGGCCACACCTTCCATAAAAACATCTCCCTTACTAGTGGATGGTTCCGCATCCGAATCACTCTCTTCACAAAAATATCCGAATCATCTTCATCTGATTCATTATCGCTCACGTGAATTATTATTTTTTCAGTTAGGTCATCTATGATGACATCACTTTTCTTATATTCTTCTTCAATATTTATAACTTTGTCGCATAGTGCAGTCCACTCCTGTTCACCCATGCTATTTACTTTTTCTTCCACTAGTTTCATAATATCAGTTATATTATTTGTGACATTTTTTTTCGCCACGTAACCTTTTATGGATGCCCAAGCCATTTCTATGGGGTTCAAGTCGGGATGGTAAGGTGGAAGCCGTAATATTATGTGATTGTGTTCTTCTAAAATTTTATCAATATTAAATTTTTTAAATTTTTCTTTGTGTATAGAAATTAATTTATACAGTTCTGGTTTCAGCATGTCAGAACTGCAAGGGATATTTTTTGCCGTAAGCCATGCCACCATTTCTGCCTTTTTGCTATTTGACGTCGGCGCTGCATCCTCTAATTTGTTATGATAGGGTGCATTATCTATCACCATAACCGATCTCGGTGGGAGATTCGGCAAAAGTTGAGTGCGTATCCATTTTTCATAATTATTATAATTCATATTATCATGGTAATCTCCGGTTTTCGTACCTGCCTTAAACATTAAAAGGCCGTTGGGTACAAATCCTGATTTGGATCCAGCATGTACAATGACGACACGTTGACCTTTTGATATCTTTTTTTTTAAACCTTTAGTGCTACTATCACTCCATGCCTTCGAAGTGGTATGCGATGAATCGACATACGATTCGTCAGTGTAAACTATCGGTCTTCCTTCTGCGCGATATTTCGTTATTGCACGCAAATATTCAATTCGCTTACAGCGAATATTTGTATTTTCAATAAATAATTTGCGATTTTCTTCAGTTTTTTTCCATTTAAATCCTATTTCATTTATAATTCTCCTCAAACTCGTTGCGGATCCTTCAAAATTTATATCTTCTTTTAATTTTTTTAAAAGTTGAGCAATTGTCGGCAACTCTTTCTGTGTTACATGAAAATTGTGGATACATCTTTTGATGACACCTTGGTCAAAATTGTCGATTCCGGTTACCTTTTTTACCCCTTGCCTCTTCTTTCCGGGTGTACGAAAAACTGCTAATAAATCGGAATTTGGTTCATTAGCAACCGATATAATACGTCGTACAGTTCTTTCTGATACTCCTGTAGCGGCTGCAGTCCGTTTATGTACTGCCTTCAAATCGTGTTTAAGGCCTTCTTCAGCTTCTTTCTTCATAAATTTATAAACATCGTAGACCATTTTACGAGCCTGGCGTCGTAAAACATTACAACGTCCAGTAGGCATGTTTATAAACAAATAACAACGAGTAACAATAACAACAAGTAACAATAACTAAAAACTATAACAACAAATTAACGAAACGATCGAACGAATTCTGAACGCGACAGTACTCTCGGAGCTCAACAAGTGCGTGATTCGTGTACGGACGTAGCACTCACACTAAAGCGTGGGTGCCAGCGCGCGTCGCGGGTGAGCGGTGCGGGCGCGCGGGGTGTGGCCCTGCCCCCAAGCTCTTGTGCGTCCCGCTAATACCCTGATTTTGTGTTCTGCGCAATGCAATGAGCCTAGTTTCGGGGCGGTCACAAAGTTTGGCGCGGGTTGTACCTACTTACGCGCGCTAACTACCTACCGGCAGCCGGGCCGCACGCAACCCATTTCTCAGTGGGTAGCCGACAGCCGCGAGGCGTGTACGTACGCACATATAGTTTAAAATTCTTATGATAATATGGTAGTTCTGGTGTATTATGTGCAGTTGATGGATGTAGATCCAGCAAGAGAAGAGATAAAAACTTATCTTTTTTCAGTTTACCTGCTGATAAGTTTTACTATCGTTTTGTAAATAGGTAAATTGTTTATTAAACTTGCATGTTTCGTGTTTTGTATTTTATTGGTAGGTACGTAATTACTTCTACTATGCGTCTGAGATTAGAATAGAAAGGTCAATGCCTTCCATTTGTCAACTGTCATTTGAAAATTACGTTTAGCAAAAATCTACTTTGTGCAAATTAATGTTCAATAATATTTATTATCGTTATTTTCTTATTCATATGGTTATTGTTTATTTAAAAGCGTGCCAGTGTCAGAAAAGCGTGCAAAACGTCACAATATGGCGCCAGCGCAGGTTTGTTTATAGTAGTTACGCCTATCGTGTTTTCAGTTTCCTCCATTTCGTATTTCATTCGTATTCGTGGCCATGCGGAGAGGTTACGTCACTGATTATTAAATAGTTAGGTACTACACGTTGCGTATGATGTGTGCCTTACTTGTCTTATAACTGCAGTTTTGGGGTGTGGTCACGGAATACTAAATAGTTACCTAGCACAAAAATATTCCTCGGTTTTTCCGAATTTTTAACAATCAAACATGTTAAAACATTAAAACGCATTTCATTTTATTTTATATTATTTCATAAAGTATAATACAAATACGTACTGACATCTTTATCGAAAAATGCAGCCCTGGCAATTCACAATAACCACGCGGCGGCGCGCAGCTACAAAGCAAAACTCACTTTACGCTTGTGGTACATTTTCGTTCGCAGCGTCTAGCGACTCGAAGGTGCAGGCTATTATAGTAGTAGGTATTGACAATTTAGTATGGAGTGATTTATCTGGTAATCTATGCCGTCGCGTTGAATCGCCCGCCCGCGCTATTACCTCGTATTTGCTTAGTGTTCTTTCTATTTTCTTTCTGCTCGTCTCCTAAGGGTCGTAGCGTGATGTTAATTAGCCTATAACTATCTTCGAAAATTGAGCTACCAAATACAAAAAGAATTTTTCAAATCCAACTTTTTGTTCATAATTCTGACTTTTTTTTATCTGCTCGGCTCCTAAGGGTCGTAGCGTGATGTTAAAACGCCTATAACTGTCTTCGAGAATTGGGCTACCAAATGCAAAAAGAATTTTTCAAAACCGATTTTTTGTTCATAATTCTGACTTTTTGCTTTCTGCTCGGCTCCTAAGGGTCGTAGCGTGATGTTAAATAGCCTATAACTGTCTTCGAGAATTGAGCTACCAAATGCAAAAAGAATTTTCCAAATCCAACTTTTTGTTCATAATTTCGTGAGTTTTAGTTTTTTTGCGCGGAACCCTAATTATTTTTCAAAAATAAAAGTAGCCTAAGTTACCCGCCGTTACATGAGCTATCTGCCAGTGAAAGTCCCGTCAAAATCGGTCCAGCAGTTACGGAGATTAGCCGGAACAAACAGACAGACAGACAAAAATGTTAAAAATTGCGTTTTTGTTATAAGAACCGTTTATACTTTCCTATGCATTTAGTAAAAAGTTGTTATTTTGACATTACAAACAGACACTTCAATTTTATTTATATGTATGTATAGTTAAAGACGGTTCTAAAGAAACACAAAATTCTTCCTTTTAACCCTAGCTTAACCTTAAAAAGAAGAAAAGATATAATAGCGGAAGTTCCTCAAACTAAAACCATGTTCGCCCGTATACAATACAATACAAATAACGCTCAGCTCAGCTATACAATAGACTTATCAAAGAGATTTACATTTAATATGATAAGAAACTAAATTAATGTAAAAAAATTGTAACTAATTGGATAAAACCTATGTCGACACGGAGGCGCTGCTAGAATAAAGAAATACTCTACTCCTAATGCCTGCACCATTCATAACCTCACTCATATACTCCGACTCATTAGTGATCACATTCACACAACCTCACATTCGCATTCACACACCCTCACTCTCACTCACACACTCGCATGCCTGCGTGCATGCTGCATGTTTAGCTTTCTCTCATTTATTTTTATTCTTTTATTTTTTTTTTTAATTACTATTTCCTTTTATTTTCCTTTACATTGCATAAAACAAGTAGTTATACAAGTAGTAGATAGTTATTTAACCCCTCTTTGCATGATTTTTTCTATTTTTTTTAAATAAAACAGGGCGATGTAATTATTGCTCTAGATTAAACGAAAAATAATTTAAAAAATCCTAGTATAAATAAAAATATGAATTATGTAAAAAACAATATGATGGAAATTTACATCATCATGCATTGTCACATATTTAGCTCAGTACTAAATAAATAAAAAAATATTCTGTATTTATTCTTCTTTATTCTTTATGATAATTTAAAAAACAATTATTATTCTTATTCAAGCACAAACTAACTCCACATTTAGTACACGAAATTGTGGAATAGCCTTTACATTTGGGAAATTTGCACCGGAGTGACCCACCTACTTTTGGCCAATGTTCAGAACCATCTTTTCTTATGTCTTTTGGAGGTGGTGGAGCTGGAGAACCTTTTCTTTTTTTTATTGTATTTTTTCTTCTAGGATACTGGTACTAGGACGCCCTCTTTTAGCTTCTTTGGTGGTTCCTTTGTTGCATAGCACAAAGGCCAATTCATTTCTGAATTGGCCCATTGTAAGCAGACTCTTTTTAGGTTCACCCCTTTCTTGAGCATTTTTAAGCGGATGAGCGGATTTTATAAAGCCTGTCATGTTCTGGATGACCTATAGATCTGTGAAGTTCATTGTTATTAAGATGTAATGATAACTTTATTTTCTCAAACTTGTTCAGTGGCATTGTCGAAGAAATGGGCTCATAACCAAACTTTGGTGACCAGTATGATCTTGTGCTAGGAAATTTGATTACTGACATGTATACCAAAGAACTTATACAAATCATATTCTGTAAATGTTATAGATGAACTGGGATTACTTTGTTTTATATATAAATTTGTCTGCTCTACTAATGTTTTGATAAAATCTTTAGTGATAAAATGGTTAAAACATTGATATGGAGTTTCTAGGTTTGATATATCACCTGGAGCAGCAGAACTCCCCAAGAAAGTAATTTTATCTGTGTCATACACAAGATTCCTTTTTTTCCAAATCAAGCTTCTTTTGTCAAATGAAAAACTGGATGAAGACTGCAAATTGAATGAAGATGATGTGTGAGGGGGCTCTTGGTCTTCTGATTCTACAAGAGAAGGATCAATGTCAGCAGTTTCATCCTCATCATCATCGTTTTCCTCCTGCAACACTCTTATAATTTCATCAGCATCGCAGTTTTCACCGTCGGAATCTTGGTCATCAAGGCCATCTTCCGAGAGCCAGCCGCCTTCTAACTGACTGAAAAAATCTTCAATATCCCTTTCATTCATATTTCCCTAAAAAAAAAACAACATAAACATTTACTAAAACATTTTTGCCATACATTACAAGTGAAGTTCCTGCATAGTGATGTAAATTTCTGTCACATACTTTTGAGAAATTTATTCACGGTGTTTTGATATAAATTGTACATAAAATAACAGAAACACGAAAACAAACCTTTTTTCCACTCATTATCACTATTATTGTATTTTAAATCTCCGATTATTTCCATAAAACAATTTATAATCTCGCTCGTTTCTTCCAGTCACAACAAACAGCGGAATGACAAGTTCAAGGCCTGATAATAGACAGTGATGTTTGCTATTTTTTGACAACTGCGTTTTATTGTACGCAATAGTCGCTTAAAAAGTTGCCAGCAACAACAAATTACCAGTACAAGGGTTTTGAGTACCTTTTTTCCTTCACTAAATGTTATGATTGAAATTTCCACCATCATGCAAAGAAGGGTTAAGTTATGGAAGAGCGGAGTCTCCTAACACAGGCGTATCTGCTTAAAAGGAGGCTCCAATCACTAGTTGTTAAGATTTACCTGTTAAAATAATAAAGCAATTTTCATTTCATTTTCAATTGCCTTTTTGTCATAAGTACCGTTTATACTTTCTTATGCATTTAGTAAAAAGTTGTTATTTTGACATTACAAACAGGCACTTTAATTTTATTTATTTGTATAGATAAAGCTGATAATTTTCGCCACATCAACAATTATCAGCTTGTATCTTTTGCGTCTTCATCACCAGATGTATCACATAAATTGGTTCCTCCTCACTAGTGCTACTTTCAGACCTTCATTTTGTCTGCTTGACAGCTTTTCGTTTTCTTGCTGTGCTTTGTTTTTATGGCTATCTCTCGTTTTGTCTGGTTAAGATGGCCACTTCAATTTTTAAACTTACGAACAAACTTACGAATGACAAGCCCTTTCACTAAACACAATACACTAACAAAAACACAAAGAAATAATAACAATATTTCCGGATGATATACTACGAACCTACTATAAAATTTCACCACTACTAAATTAAATTCAATTTGCTTACTTACTTTATTTTTAAAGAAGAAAGTTTTGTTCGGATATTGTTCCCTGGCGGTGTATTATACGAAGCGTACTAATTTAAATACAGCGCCACCTTGTGAATAAATGAAAAAATATATTGATTGGCCAACTCTCCCGTACGGCCAACTCTAGTGAATTTACCTTATACCATATTGCACACCAGATTTTGTGAACCTATGGACCAAAGTGATGCTATGTACGCCCACGCCCACGCATTGTGATTGCCGACGTTATACAGACGGTAGAGCGATATCTATCACCCTTAAGGGGGAAGCGCTAAGGTAGCCCGCGAAATTAAAATTTTCTTACGATTTTTGCGATTTGCAGCTCGATGTCTAGGTGTATGTTGATAAAAGTATGATATGCGACCGTAACAAATATGTATTTACAGAATTATAATATTAGAATTAGTAATACAATTCCTTAAGTTAGTAGGTATAATCCTGAAATGTTAAGATTTCATGAAATAGTCATTCAATAGACGTACTTGGTCTTAGAGAGTTGTATTGATGACTTTAATGATTATAATTCCGTAAACTCATATTTGTTAGAGTCGTGAATCATATTTCAATCAACATACAACCTAATACTGATCTGGAAATTGCAAAAAACGTAAGAAAATTTGAATTTCTCGAGCTACCCTGGCGCTTTCACCTTAAATAATTAGGTAAACACATTTAAAAACAAAAAAATACGTGTGCAGTCGGGGGACCCCTGTCAGGAACGAAGTTCCTTCTCACGTATAATTTAAAACAAAAATAAAATTTTTGCAGCCGTCATCTTAGATTTAGATACATTTTGACTTTACTATCGGCTTTAGCACCCTCGAAAACTATGAAAACTCTCATTCTACCTCTTTGATCTAGTAGTCGCAAGCGCTATGCTGAGCATGAGGTCCTGGGTTCGATTCCCAGGTCGCCAGGCCAAAGTGATATTGGGTTTTTCTATCTGGAATTTCTCAGTAGCAACCCGGAGTCTGGATGTGTGCTCAGCTGATGGCAACAGGCTCGCCCCCATTACATGGGACTTAAACATAACTGGCAAAATATGGTAGTACTTTAAGTACACCACTGCCCAACCCTTCGGGGAAACAAGGCGTGATGTTATGTTAACTATGAAAATACCCATGATGAAATTTTTTTTAATTTTCGTAGCCGCCATCGTGGATTTACATTTTAACGTCACTATCGGCTTAAACACCCTCGAAAACCATGAAATCGACACCCATGACGAAAAATTTGAAAATTTTCACAGCCACCCCGTCTTGAATATCGTTTTCTGTTTTTCTAAACTACTCCGTAAAGGAGGATTGGGGGGTGTCAGTCTGTATGGAAGAATTTTAACACGCGGTCCGTTTAACTCGAAACTCAGTATACGTTAAGACCGAAAATAAAGAATAACGTGTATCAGGGTTTTTTGAAAATCTACCCCTAACGGGGTATTAAAGTACGAAACCCACGTGGACGAAGTCACGCGGGAAGTGCCAGTTCTAAATCTATAAATTAAATGTTGATCTCGTATTCGATATTCGTTGATTTCGATACTTAAACTTACGAAGGTTGCATGCTAATACAGTAGGAACCTCTTAAAATCCTGTCATTCTGCACAGAAACAAGAAACGGTATCCATGACTGTGAAACTAGGACCGATATAATAATCATCTCCTGACCGAATTTCGGTCATAGCGGCCAACTAACTGTGCGTAAACTGTATGCACTCTCTCTACCCTCACTTACTTTATTCCAATGGGACGGCAATCCGACAGGATCGCAGAGAGTTTAGGCGCAGGCAGGCCTAATCTCTCCGCGGTCCTGCTGGACTGCCGTCCCTCCGACCACTGACCGATCAGCTTTACGTGGAATTCAGGAATTCTCTGTTTCTGGGCAGTGTTGGTAATTTATTATAATTATACAATCACCAAAATATATTTCCAAGGACGAGACATGGGGTATGAAAATAAAACTAAGACTTACAACATATTGGGCTTCCGTGGTTTCCGTTGGTTCGCCAAGAAATGAAGCAGCATTTTTAAAATCCATATCCACTGTAATAATTATTAGATGGTAAACTCTTTACAAGGATCATTGTTATTAGGATTGAGGATAATTATTTTAAAATATTCTAAAAGTAGAGTATTTACGCAAAGTGGCAATCCCTCCGATTTGACCTGCACCCATTTTTAAGAACTTATTTATGTCAGCCCTAATAGGAATTGTTTCATACAGTTCCCGTAACCATCATCATTCTTGCAAATTGAAAATTATTTTTTGATTTGTTTATTTTACTCGCAAGTAAGCAATCAAAACAAAAATTATTCGGGCGTTGCAGTTTTAATTAAATGAAGTTAGTACCTACGCTAAAGCATGCGAAAATAACTATGTAATAAAAAACCTTCTTTCTACGCGATCATTTCACTGCAGCGATGTAACACGATGTCATACAATCCTAAGGCAAATATAACCGTAGACTATAATTATAATAATAAATTCATAGATTCCCAATATTCGCTAAACCAATATCGATCAACTGTGTGCTGGGATTGTTGGGAGAAAACTAAAAAGTTAGAGAGTCGTCATAGGAGCGGGTTATCATAAAACGCACCTGTGTGTTGTCAAGACACAGGCGGTAGCGGTGGCGAGCGCGGTGGCAGTCAGACGCAAGCGTACCGCGTGTGTTTAATTGGCTCAATATCATTACTACTGTCCGCCACCGCGCCGCCACCGGCATACCACTTCTATCAGAACAACGCACCAACACTCAGCCAGTCATCGCTGTGCATCAACAACTCTTTCGCGCAAAGAAGACAATGGTTAACATTTTGTCGTGATTTAGTATTTTTTGGATGATCTCCACCTGAACTTCTATTAGCGTTATGGGATTAGTATGATTATATTACATATGTTGTTTCAAAATTAACCCGACAATAGACCATTGAACTGATAACTTGTACGATGGGACCAGCTTTGCAATCGCGAAAAAAAAACAGCTGCTCCATACTGAAGTTCTAAACTGTTCTTACTGCTCTAAACTGTATGGGACAGTTGTTTTTTTTTCGCGATTTCAAAGATGGTCCCATAGTAAAAGATATTCAGTTCGATGGTCTAAAGCACTTCTTAAAGTTTGTTGGGTTAATTTTGAAACACCCACATGTAGTACAACGAGGGGCGCCAACTTTTAGAAATCGACGACAGGCATTAAGGGCGTCACACACAACGAAGATAATATATACTCGTATTATAGCGCTTAATGTAAAGATATATTATCTTAACCGACCACACACACCTAGGATACTATAATATATCGCAAGATCGTGTTTTGTCCCTTGTACAGGCTGTTCAGTTTTTGTAATGAAACGCATACAAAACTTAATATTGCTAGACCTACTTGACAGCTCATCTGATGAAGATTGGAACATAGATTAAATATTCAAGTGGCATCGACCATTAAAAATCATAAAATCTGGGTAGAAGACCACATAATAACCAGAAAACGTTCACGTCGGGCGGCTGGCTTCGGCCCCCGACTCACCGCATCTCATCGCATCCCCGTCTGCGCTATAACTTCGTTTTCACTAAGCGTTTTTTTTTTACTTTTTTTCTTTTTGCTCAGCTTCGAAGGGTCGTAGCATGATATTAGCCTTTAACCTTCCTCAAGAATTGGGCTAACAAATGCAAGAATTTCTCAAATCCGACTGCCGAGTAGTTCCAGAGATTAGTGCGTTCAAGCAAACACACTCTTCAGCTGTATTATATTAGTACACTTAGATAGAACAGATTTAAAATAATAATTAGGTTCTATGGTACAATCAACCAAAATTCCGTAATGGTCATCGACTTTTGTCGCTGACATCATATTTAGGTAAATCCTAAATATGATGTTCTGTCAGCGCAGCTAAGGTGCCATGCAAATTATTGTAGGTTATTAACATAACGCTTTATATTCTATAAAAAGGTCTTCACTGTTTTTTACCAACACATTACTAAAATGTTAGTTAGCAATATTTTGTATTTCACTAACCAGGTAAGTACCTACACACAATAAAATATTTAACGCTTTTTAATAAAGGTTACCCAAAAATCGTTGTTTATTTTTTACGCGAATATTAGAACATTCTGTTACTCGTCGTCGTCAGAAGCCCGAAAGTCTGACAACCAGTCTTACCAAGGGGTATCGTATTATCCAGTCACTGGGTTGTGGAGGTCAGATAGGCAGTCGCTCCATGTAAAATACTGGTACTCAGCTGCATCTGGTGAGACTGGAAGCCGACCCCAACATAGTTGGAAAAAGGCTAGGCAGATGATGATGATTAGAACATTCTGTTGTTTATCTTAAGATAAAATCGCCAACTAGATAGTTGGCGATTTTATCGCCAGTTTTATCGAAGTTATATAGTCGAGTTCAACTATTATATAACTTTCGCGAATCGGCCAGTATCTTAAGATACTCTAACATGAAATATTATTATCTTCAGTATGTGTGGTGTTCCATAAAATTTTATGGTGAGTTGTGTCGAAGATAATATATATTTCGTATCATCTTCTGTGTGTGACACCCTTTACGGTAAGGAAGATGTTACATTTTATTAACGTAAGTAGTTTGTGTTCGCGAATCGAAAAATTGGACTATGAGCGAAGCGAGCTCAAAAGTTTCAATACCTCGGATAGGTTCACTATTCTTTCGACCATTCGTAGTAGCTCAGAAATAGGAGTTACAATAGTTTGCTGACTTAAGCTCCATTTACACGGTGCAAGTTTATTGCCTTTGCCTTTTTTTTTTTTTTTTTTTTTTGTGGATGGGAAATCATCAAATGACTTCTCCCGCTCTGGGCGGAGCGGGAGGGCGTGTCAGACTTTTACTGACTAAAACCCACCCGTGTTCCTTCTGTTGCCTGTGCCGGGGCCACGGTAACTCTTTCGAACATCCCGCAACCCTAGCTGGCATCGGCCCTAGCGGACCCCGTCAATAGTGCTGACATCTCTTTGAGGCGCGCGTGGAACACGACGCGCCGTCGACTCGGGCCTGGTCCTTACCGGACGGCGAGCTACCCATTGCTCGCCGTCCGCAAGCCCGCGCCTACGGTGGCCGGGAATCGGCTGCCAATTCCCGACGCCCAGGGCGTCTCCTGCGGCGACTAGGGGCGTGAGGGTGCAAAGCTTGCCTCTCCCTCACGCGTCCCGCCTCCTCCTTCACGAGCATTACTGCTTCGCAGAAGGAGGTAATGGCTTCCCATGCACTCTCGCTCCGTACCATGGCCTGGACCAGGGCCGGACGCGAGAGATCGCCGCCGCCGATCGCTTCCGCGAGGACACGGCGGTGCCCCGCCCAAGCCGGGCAGACTTCCACCGTATGCTCCACCGTGTCCTCCGGGCGATCCACACAGTGGTGACACCCGGGCGTTTCCTCCCGCCTTATCCGGAACAGGTACCTCCCGAAGCACCCGTGTCCGGTGAGGACCTGCGTCAGGCGGAAGGTGAGGACGCCGTGGCGCCTCTCCAGCCACTCCTCAAAGAGGGGACTTATCGCCGCAATTGTGGCGTGCCCAGCGCTGGGTTGCGACAATCGCACTCTCCATGCCGCCATGAGATCCTGCCGGAGCTCTGTCCGCCGTGCATTGCCTTTGCCTTACCATAAAATTGAAGCAGCAATTAACTGGCACCGTATAGACTTACGGGTAAGTAAGGTATAGGTGTAATCAGCACGTACAATAAAATCGCACATACACACGCCAAAAGAGTTAAGTAACCAGTCACGCACATTACAAAACTATATCGCTACTGTACGTACTGCTCACAATGACAGCCACGCACACATCGCATTCGTAGAGTGAGTGCGCTAACGTCTTCGAAATGATAGTATAACATAATTTCGCATCGAAAATTAAAGCATTCGTAGCCCAACAAATAAGTCATATACTTCTGAATATTGCTTTATGAGTTCGAAACTCTGAAGTGGAGATTCTTTTTGTGATTTAAAATTTTAAGCTAAAGCAAATAGAATAATTTTTGTTAAGAAATGGTTTTATTTATTTAAAATAGCTTGAATAAATAAAACCATTTTTAATAAATATCTTTATTTAAAAAATAAAAGAACTTCACAAGTTAACATGTTTCATTATAAATGCAACAATATATTTAGAATATACCTACCATTACATCTTTTCATACAATTATTTAATAAACAATGGGCGGAATGAATAAACATGTCAGATAGATAAAAAATATAATCTGATCTAGTAACAATAACATCACTCACACTCCAGTACCGCCGACTTATTTTATTATGGCTAATTATGCTGTGAAAATTTTGAACATGTAATAGTATTAAGTATTTCGTTTATACAGTTCCGTACAGTTTGCAAAGTGACGTTGTGTTCTGCTGCTGTTATGCTGGTCTTAGCAAATGGATCGTGGGTGGCAACAATCTCACGGTGCCGAGGCGAAGCATTTGTGTAAGCCAATGGTGTCGGTCCAGACAGGCGACGGTTTATTTCGCCTTTCTCAGCGTGACGATGCACCCACAGTCGAACGATTGTTATCTACAAAAAAAAATGAAAATATTAGAACTAAGGTCACGGTGACATAATAAATTAATACATTATTATTGAATTTAAAGATGATTGTAATTAAAATTTTATTTACGTGAGTAATGCACTGTTGTTATTTCATTTTAGTTATAATAGTATGATTGTGGTGTGTATTTGAATCTTGGTTACTAACATAATTTGATAAGTATACTAACAAAAATATGAATCGCAGTATCTGAAGTAAATAAAATAAATTAAATTAATAATAATTTTACTCATCGATATCATGAGGCGCCTTGCGATTTCACTAACAAAAATGTTTTGCTCATGCAAAACAATAATCTGAGCTTTTTGGAATACTGTTAAATGATGCATGGTCTAAGTTAATCAATTTATCACAATCACAAACTTTGTAAAAGTGCAAAAGGAGGAGTATATGTGTAGTTGCTAATGCAGACTGACTCATGAATACATAAGGGATATTTATTTATTTATTTATTTATTAAAACTTTATGCACAAGTAAAAAGAATACCGTACAAAGGCGGACTTAATGCCTGAGGCATTTTCTACCAGTCAACCTTAGGGTGATGCAGAGACAAAACATGGCAGGTGCAACATAAGGGATAGATAACACGAAAATAACTATAAAATACTGGAGTAAATACATAGATATATATAGATATATAGTTATATACATAAATACTTATAAACGGAATAAACTTCGTCAGGAGAAATAACGAACGGTAGAGGAGAAATAACGATCAAAAGAGGAGAAAACGAATCCACCAAATCAGCGCTGGGATTTTTCTGCCAACTTCTTACGTATATGCTCACGTGCCTTGACTTTAAATGACAACCGATTTCTTACCGTCCTGATGTTCAGAGGGAGCGAATTCCAAAGAAAGACTGCTTGGACAAAGAAAGAAGAGTGAATGAAACCAGAGCGGTGAGAAGGACATCGTAGAAGACGATTGTTAGTGGACCGAAGATTTTTACTGTGGGCAGAGCATAAATACTGAATATGGGAAGTCAGGTAAGAAGGAGAAGTATGTTTGTTGAGAATAGAAAATAACATAGACAGAGCCCTCACCTCTCTGCGCTGACGAATGGGTAACCATTTTAAACGCAATCGGTGCGCAGATACATGGTCATACTTACGAAGATTGAAAACGAATCGAATGCAATTATTGAGAAGGCGGTCAAGTTTATTAAGGAGATCTGCATTCAGGTCATAGTAACACACATCACCATAGTCAATTATGGGAAATATTAGGGACTGTACAAGCATAGCCTTTATGTGTGATGGGAGAAGATTTTTCAACCGATAGAGCGACCGCAACGTTCCGGTGACTTTTTTACTAACAGTCGTGACCTGCTTTCGCCAGTCAAGACAAGTGTCGACATGCAGACCAAGATCCTTAACATCGGAGCTAAATGGAATGATGGAGTTATCAAAAATTACAGGTGGCACAGTTAAGCCATTTAGCTTTCGTATGCTATAGGGGCTCCCTATTACGATAGCCTGACACTTGTTAGGGTTAACCGCCACCCCAAATCGATCAGACCAGTCCTTGACCACACCCAAATCCCGGTTTAGCTCCACAATCGCATCGGAAATGTTATCAGCACTTGCCTGGCTGTAAAGCTGCAAATCGTCGGCATAAAGATGGTACGAAGTCCGAAGCATGGTGGTAATGAGATTAATAAAAATGGAAAACAAAAGAGGAGATAGTATACCGCCTTGAGGGACGCCAGCTGCAAGATCACACCAACTCGACGAAGAGTCTCCAGCATGGACAGACTGCTGACGCCCCCGAAGATAAGAGGAAAACCATTCCAATACCTCCGGAGAGACCATAAGATAGGAAAGGATAGATAAAAGGACTTCGTGACTAACGGTATTAAAAGCATTGGAGAAGTCAATTAACACTAGAACTGTAACTTTAGTGTCTTCCATTCTCCGCCTAATATCGTCAGTCACTTTAAGGAGAGCTGAAACAGTACTGTGCCCGGGCCTGAAACCGGATTGAAAAGGACTGATGAGGGAGTTGTGGTGAATAAAGTGTGAGAATTGTTTATGAACACTGGCTTCGAGTACTTTAGATAGAAAGGGAAGGATGGAAATTGGACGAAAGTGACTAGGAAGAGAGGAGTTGGGTATCTTAGGGAGGGGCCGTACAATGGCTTTACGCCACAGGGAAGGGAAAACACCGGTGTAAAGGGAGAAGTTTATAATGTGGGAGATTGCAGGAAGGAGTTGATCAAGAGCCGCTACTATCATATGGCGGCTGATATTATCGCAGCCAACGGCTTTGGACTTGATGGAAAGAATAATCTTTCTGATCTCTGCTGGGTCGACTGGGGTGAAGACAAAGGGGTTGATATTGGGACGCGTCAGACCAGCAAGGTAGTCGAGGGTTTGACATTTGGTTAGACTATCTAGAGTGGGAACAGTGGAGAAATGGCGATTTAGATCGTCCAAGCCAATTGTGTTAGGAAGGTCTGAATGTCGCGATTTGCCGATACCTAAAGTTCCAAGGAACTTCCAGATATCGGCAGAAGAAGAAGAAGTGATATTATTTAAGATGTGGCGGCGTTTAGGATATTATTAATTGCACATCAAATAAAAAATCACATATCAATTTATTTCCAGTACAAAAATACGACAATCATAGCATAAATACTGACTGCACAGCAAATTAACCAGAGCGTACTCATACATAATACTCACACTCATAGCAAAATGACATGGCGACTATATTAATCCCTAGGTTAGGTTAGGTTAGGTTACTTTAAGCCCTATACACAGAAATAGGAGCCCCGCTAAGCGGGGCTCCATCGACATAGGATGCAAGAGCGAGCGAACGGTACGAAGGGTAAGTTACAATCATTTGTTTAATGTGCGCTAGTCATTATTAGAGCTATGCATTAATAAAAAAGCTTTACTTTGAGATAAATAGTGGTGCGCCACGAATATAAATTGTAGCTTATTTAGTTATATTTTGTGTTCAGTATTTTGCTGTGCAATCAGTAATTTTGATTGGAATTCGGATTATTTTTGCAAATAAAAAGTTTTTTTTTTTTTATTTGCGTTTAAATACTACCCAATACATAAGTTCACAATTATTAAAGGCAGAAATATATTTTTAAAGCGGGTAGTTAGCTTCTAAACTGGCAAATAATTATAAGTAGGCGAGAACCTTGTGGTAGATTCTCAAAATCGGTCAGAATATTGCTTTATTCAGTTCGTATATTAATTAACTCGAAATTACAAAATCTCAAAAACAGCAAATAAATATTTTAGTAAACTCGTGGCTCGAACTCAAATTAATTGTCACTGTAGGTCGAATGCTTACCTGTTGCGCCACAAGAGCAACTAAACTTTATGGCGAAATCATGTTATACTATCATTTAGAAAACGTTAGCATACTCACTCTACGAATGCGATGTGTGCGTGTCTGTCTTTGGTAGCAGTACGTACAGTAGCAATATGTATATGATAGTTTTGCAGTGTACGTGACTGATTACTTAACTCTTTTGATGTGTGTACAATAATCGCACGTGTAATAGAGTCGCATTCAATTCTGGCATGAAAATTTTCTATCGTTCAAAAAAGTTAAAAAAAAATGTTGAGAAGACGTTCAATAAAATTTTAATGAAATATTTGGCAGCCCAACTAAGAGCAATACTTGAATCAATGAGGGCTTTTCAAAACGCCAAATGAGTATGCTGTAATGTCAAAAATGCATGACATATGTAGCTAGCATAGGTTTTTGCCAGTGTGAGCATTTGTGGCAGACCTGTTAGGCAGATTTTGCTAGCTTGCTACTATTATCTAATCTATGGATTTTGCTATTGAATTTTCAGGTCAGGTCAGCAGGTGAGGTTTGTAGAAAATGAGCTGAGCGTATAAAAGAATACTTCTTTAATTTTAATCCAGGCTTTAAATGTTTTATGGCTTGAATCCATTGGGCTTTTCATATTTCGTCCTTAGGAAAACTGTGGGTGCCTATATTTTTGCAATAATTCACAATGCATGGGCTAGCCATTTTTATAACTTTTTAGCCCAAGGGCCAGACTAACTCCTATACTAAAGCCCCCAAGGGTCAGGACCTAGCTATCTTATCATAGCAATATACTGTTTATTATATATGTTTTAATTGGTCGTTAAATAAAAAAAATTAAAATCGTTTCCCCGCTTCCGCGGACCGGATTGTTGATGCGGGCTAACTAAAGATTTATCTAATACTGATAGCAATAACATTCACCGAGTCCAAAACGTCGAGCTGCCGCAATTATTAGGTATTGTTAGAACGAGGCCGCGCGGCGCGCGTAATACTATGACTATAAAAAAATGATGAATAAGTTAAGGTGATAAATGTGATAATAAGGTATACATGGACTCACGCTGTACGAAGTGGTTACTCTTGTGCCTAAAAACGGATCGGCAGAGTGTGCAGCGACCATAGCCGCATCGTCTGCCGCCGTCGTCTGTCGCCGTCGTCTGCGGCTCTCGCATAAAGTTGGCTGTGGTGGGCTTCGAGGGTTCCGCTTTCTTGCCTCCGCCGAAGTCAGAAGTAAACAGTTTTTTTTCTGGAACGGAACAAATAGCTACGTATCTATGTACCCTCACGTACGCACTGCAGCACGAAACATTATAAGTAAGAACTAACAAAAAGCTATTTATCTCATTCGCATGATTCTCGCTGTAGTTGTAGTTGCTCATAACGCGCTCAAGATCAAAGTGTGGTAACTTGATGTGCTGGCGATTGTACATACAGTCCTACCAACTTATCTGTGAACTAAAAGAGGACGGCACCGTCGATTCAGTGTTGCTAATTAATTTAAGGTGCCCAATATTGAGTAAGTTTTCAAGAAGGAAATTTCACATTAGACATAATCGTTTAATAGGATCTCTGTTGTCCTAATAAAGAAGTTTTGATATTTGATTAATAAGTTCGAATAAATTCGAGTTAATCAAATAAATAATAATAATAATAAGAATTACAGTTTTTACAAATTAAAAACAATGATACCTATATAAAAATAATAAAATAAATAAAAATAATTTGATAATTTATAGTTACGTAGGTACGCTAACAGTTTAGTCTCTCAGCAATAAACAATGGCTTTATCTAAAAAGTAATCCAATGAAGTGGAAATTCAGCAGATAAAATGTTCCACGGGGGGGATACAACTTTCATTTAATGCGAAGTTAAGTAGGTACCTACCTTGCAAGAGATACCTGGATGTCTAGCATTTAGTTATGACCGTACCTAACCCCTAACACTAGATTTGACTAATTATAATTAGCAGTGGTACCTAGTGGTAGTGTAGTGTAATAAAAAAAAAACAAATTGCTTTACAATGATTTATTGAAAACCAGGTTTACAGTAAGTGTGATCTTTAGATGAACCTGCATATACAACTTCATCCTAGTTGTGAGGCCATACTCCGCTATTTCCGTACCACTATCATCATTATCACTATCACTTTCGGTTTCAGTGTCACTTACCACTTCTATAATAAAAGGTTTATCTAAATACAAATCATGTTTTAAGTATTCTCCTTCTAACCTGCGAACGTGTTTACAATGCTGTACTCACTCATGAACTGTAATAGCGTCAACCTTTAACTAGGCGGGGAATTTCAGCATTTTTGTGCTCAATATTTACATCAGCAACTTTTCTTTTCATTGTGCTCAATATGAGTTCAATGGGATTGAGATCACAGTGATAAGGTGGTAAATATAAGCATTCGTGTCTACTGTCTTCTAAAATTTTTTCAATCTCATATACAGGTTCAGGCTTGTTTCTCTTAATTATTTCTAAAAGCCGAGGTTTAGTCAAATTCTCTCCGTAGTCAATCTTATTTTGGGTCAACCGTAATTGCATATCTTTTTTTAAGGAATTCGTATTTGGGACTTCATTCACACAAATACGGTGATACGGAGCATTATCCATCACTATTATGGATGGCTCTCGTAAATTAGGCACAAGTTTTTCAATAACCCACTTTTTAAAGTTGGTACTATTCATCTCGTCATGGTAATCACCACTTTTTGTGTTTGATGTAAACACAAGTAGTGCATTTGTAACAAATCCAGTATCTCCTCCCGCATGAACAATAATATATCTTTGCCCTTTCGATACAGGCTCCAATACTCCGTCTTCACCCTCTCCTTGCCAACATTTACCCGATGTATGCGAAGAGTGAATATAGGTCTCATCTAAATAAATTATGGGCCGGGGCTGGGGAGATTTATTATTTTTATCCACTGCATGCAAGTACTTAGCTCTCCAAGCTGATATTTCATTACGCTCCATAAGAACCTTCCGATTGGATTGAGATTTTTTAAAACGTTTTAAACGATTTCGTTTTAAAAAATCTGCGAGTCTCTCGCTGTCCTGTGTAATTTATTTCTGTCTTTAAGACCTCTAGAAGCTTTTTAACAGTAGGGACCTCTTTTTAGCAGAATAAAATTCATTTACTTCCCTCCGTATAACTCCACTTTTACGTTTTCTCTCCTTGCCTGGTGTCCGAATTTTTATACCAGTTTCTTCTGCTGCGTGCCCTTCCTTAACTATTTTTGAAAGTAGTCCTTGACTCACACCTGAAATATAAGATAATAAAATAAATGTTAGTAGAAATTTGAAATCTGGCAGGTTAGTTTGCTCACTCACTTAGCAGGTTACCTATTAGATGTACGTTACCGTTACGCTAACCTGAAGCAAGAATAGAAACGAATATTTTGTGGACTTAAATAATTAGTTAAGTATCGGGTAATTTATAACAAGAAAGTTGACAACACTAACCTGTCGCTGCCGAAATTCGTTTGTATATTTGATTAAATGGAATAATCGGAGACCCCGCCCGAGCTTCTTCTTCAAAAAAGGTTTTAACCTTTAGAATAATGTTTCGAGCATCACTTTTAATAGCTTTCGGCATATTTAACTTTATAAATTCAGCAATATCACGACAAAACAACCAGAGAACCCGAATGTAGTATACACTGGCAATCGAATGACATTTTAACATGACGGCCGTAGTTCCAATTTTCGCCATCTCACAGATAAGTTGGTAGGAGTGTACAAGGATGTGCAACTCAGTGTTTAGACGAGGCAAAACTTACTTATGCAATAATCGCCTTGCAATAAAATTGGTGTTGGTCGCATGCAGTTTTATTGAACGGCAAAACTTTTATTCAATTATTGTAAGCCATTTTATGGAAATCACACACTTACATGTAATTCTAGAATGGCAATAATTGAACGTCCTATATGGCATGCGATTATTACTCTTGAATGTTTCAGAAACTTGCACTGTAAATGGGCCTCTATGCAGAAAAGCTTTAGATCCACGATGCAAAAGAGAGCGAAACGAGCTCGAAAATTTTAGCATTGTGCTTTAAAGGTTATTAACGCAACCAACATAATACTCGTACGTAAGTAGTTAGACGTCTTGCCACGCGGCAGCGAGTGAAGTTATCAAAAGTCATAGAGCGAGATCGGCTAAATTCGGTATATTTGTACCCAAAATCGATATTTGACAAAAAAAATACAATATTCAATCAAATTCGTTAATTTATTGAAAAAAAACTCACAGGCTAATTTATAACAAGAGCCCATATCGGTAGAAATACCGAAAAATCGGTAGGTTCGAGACCACTGATTATAGAGATGTCATAGCCGATCTGGCTATAATTAATCATTTCATGAAGTGTTCGACCATTTCATGAAATGCTTGTATTTCATGAAATAGTCCCTACATCGACCGCTAGTCACAACATGCTGTGGCCTGGCCAGATCATTAAATACTCGAACGTTTAAGGATATGAACAGTTAAACGCCCGATTACTTCATGATGTGGTCAAACATTAGTGATCATGATCATATTATCGTAAAATAGTTAGATTATGCACGGGTAGAGACGTTGATGTCGCTTTGTGTTTGTTGTGCAACTATTCCTACTCGAATAATTCCTATTTTAGGGTCCTAAAAATATAGGGTGTCTCAGTAAGAGTGCACTTTTTCATTTTAAAATAAAAACAAGTATTCTATGACAGAGTTGTGATATTTTTATTGTGTTGTAAAGAAGACATGTTCTGATTAAGTATGGAATAAAATATCCGGCAAATGACCCCCACGGCTCCGATGACAGGCCATTACTCTTTTCATGAAATTTTCCATGACTTTTGCACAGAGATGTGGCTGTACCTCACCGATGACGCGTTGGATTTCCGATTTGAGCTCAGGAATTGTTTCGGGTTTATTCGCATAAACCCGAGATTTCACAAAACCCCAAAGAAAAAAAATTACACGGCGTTGACATCAGAATTTCGTGAGATAATGTGTTCTGGAAATCGTTGCTGCAATAAGTCGATTGTTTCATGCGCGGTGTGGCAGGTTGCGCCGTCCTGCTGAAATCACATGTTGTCCAGATTCATGCCTTCCAGTTGAGGCCACAAGAAGTCCCGTTATCATATTCCTGTAACGAATGCCGTTCACAGTCAGTGCAATTTCGGCCTCATTTTCAAAAAAGTAAGGTCCAATCATGCCACCTGACCAAAACCCGCACCAGACAGTTACTCGTTGTGGGTGTATTTGTTTCTCATGGATTGCATGAGGATTTTCAGAGTCCCAAATTCGACAATTTTGTGTATTCACGAAGCCATTCATATGGAAATGTGCTTCATCGGAGAAAATGACTTTTTTCGAAAAATTGGCGGTTTCAGCGTAACTTTCCTCATTTTTGTAATGAGTTTTCATAATTATAACGCGTTGTTCAAAAGCGCTCCATTTTTAATAATCGGAATAAACAGAGGTGACAGCTGTCAAATTTCAGAATTGCCACTTGCATGAAAAAAAAATATTCCAATTTTAAAAAGTGCACTCTTACTGAGACACCCTTTACTAAATAACCAAGTAACTGCGACCAACTTGGACGCGGTTAGTCACAGTTCTAACCTAAATGGGTTACGACATAGAAAAAATCCGACCAAACGGTCGGGGTGTCACTATCGGCGTGAAATGCAACTATTTTGCGATATGGGTCATTTTCACAAAAAGTGTACACTGTTTTAAATATGTCGAAATTTATTTTTTTGTTTAGTTCGCTTTTTTTTCATTACATTCACAAGTGGTATTCTTTGCAATATATGAAAATAATAATAGAACACCTTATTCTGTAGTATTTAATTAAATATAGGTAATTTAATGCCTTTGGGAAACAAAAATTCTTCCATTCCGCAACTATAAGCTATCGATTATAGAAATAAAATAAAACACGCTTTGATTTAATCAACTGGTATTATTTATTAGTAATGGTTTGTACTTCAATATACAATAAAGAAAAATAAAATCACTAATAAAAAACATACATTTTTATCAATTTATTTTCCATTACGTTACTTTTTGGACGAAATTAGTTAAATTCTTTTTGGTAATTTACTCAATTAGGAAACAATATAGGAACTCTTTTTTAATTTATATTCATCAAATTATTACCCTCTAAATTACAAAATTTGATGACAATTAGATGGGATTTCGCTCTAAAAATTATATTTAAATCTAAATATAAAATAGGACAGTCACGGAATTGACTGTTCCAGTAACGGATTAGAATTATTAAGATTATTGTACATTAACAAGAAGACTTGAAAATATTGCATATACAAAATATTGCAAATTGTATACAATATGAACAGTTTTTGCTACTGAAACCTATGTAATTCAACATTATCATGAAAAATATATACATATATATGAAAACATTATCATGTTTACTCCAAAGCTATAATTGCACATTGTCAAGAAAATGTAATCAAATAATTAAAATAATTATAAAAACATTTTCGACATAAAAAAAAAACAATATTATTATTACTGAAGTGCAGCCACCTTATACAAAACATTGGCTTAAGAGCGTTTACGCCTTGCGGCATTTTATACAAACTTTCAAGTTCTTTTTTTTTCGAAATGACGTAACCGATTTTAATGAAACTTGGTACGCATAAATGGGCTACATAGGTCTAAAAATTTATCAGAGAAAATTTAGGAAATCTCTTAAAAAAATATATTTGAAAATTTCTGTTTGTATGGAAAATTTAAAATCGGTCTAATTTAGCTGTAACACACTATTTTTGGAAAATATTCTCTGATAAGTTTTTAGACCTATGTATCCCGTTTATTATGCGTACGAAATTTCCTTAAAATCGGTTCATTCAATCCGAAAAAAAGGACTTTATATTTTGTATGAAATGCCGTAAGTCGTTATTATTATTACACCTATATTTAAATCAACATATATGAATGAAAACAACATTATAATATTACCTATTCTAAAACTATAATTGCACATTGTCAAGAAAATGAGATCAAATTATTACCAATTCATTATGTTCTTCACCAAAAGAACAACGCAAGAACAACCATTTTTGTTACGTACCTGAAAAAGAAATATTAGGTAGGTACTCATGTCAATATTATTAAAATGCATACATTTTCTTCGAACTTGTGTCATTTGAGCATATGAACATTTATAATTAATAATTTCTGAACATTAGAATTCTTATTCACAGTCACAAAGTGACATGAATATAATGTACCATCTTCCTAAGAATTCTATTCCGAAACTTTTTAGTTCCAATTTTACGTTACCTGCGTTTTGGTAACGGAAGGGAAGTATCGGAAGTCTACCTTTAAACATTTTTGTTTAATTTATTTTTAACTAACACATCAGACCAACAAGCTTGGTATTAAATTGGGTTCACTGAAAGTTTATAAAGATTTTAAAATAATTTGCAAGAAATAAAATTGTAGTACTTACTTCGAAATTGGTTGCGGTTGTGGAATATCAAAAACGGACCGTTACTAAAGTGCGTGTTTCATCGTCTGCTGGTCGCGGTCAAAATGGACGAATCATTGTGGTACAGCCAATGACAGACTTACAAATGTTGTTATTAACAAAAAATATGCATAAGTGGTAGTTTTAAATGCGATCTTACGTAAAAAATGGGGTTTCGGAAGGGAATTTTCCACCTTAGCTAATTTATGTCCTCACACAAATACAATTATTTAAATATTTTGTGTAATGTTACGCTGCTTCTGCAATTATGAAAGAAATCGTAAACAACTATACTTTCCGAAAAATCAATCACATTAGTATTAATAAGTCAACACAATATATAAAAGTTATGTTATTTTACTGTAATTGGTAGTGGGACAGCGCTAAAATAGGTACCTTCTACTAGTATTTTTGAAAATTACGGTAATATTACTGTATTTTTATGTAGCAACAACATATAATATTGTTAAAAACTAACCATAGATCCATATTTTTAGTGTTGTTTTTCTTAAATGTGGAAATTATTCGTTAAATATTTATCAAAAGTTGTGGGACACTCCCGAAACCCGAATGTACACTTTTTGTGAAAATGACCCATATGCCCAGTGGACAGCTGGGAATGTCGATAAATAGGTTGCTTTCGGCACGATATCCATGGCCACTTCCACGATTGGATCACGACAGATACCCTACATTAATGATAAGACCTAAGGTCGACTGACCTATCATTAAACGACGACGACGACATTGACGTTTAAACGATATGGTCTATTTTAGCTGGTCATATCATGAAACACAACCATTTCATGAAACGACCGAACACTTCATGAAATGATCAATTCTAAGATCTTGCCACGAGATATCGGAAGCCGATTCCGAAGCCGGTTGATTGATCGTTTTGATATCTATGCTCATAGGTGCTCCGCACCCACTATTTGCTTCTTGTGGGTGCTGGAGCCCCCGAGCACCCACGGAGTCGGCGCTCCCGGTACAACCAAGGAGCTATATACTGCCGTGGTAAGCGAGAGGGCAGTAAGTCAAAGGTGGCATACCTTTGACTTACTGTCCTTTCGATTACCACGGCAGTATAGTACATACTAATTCTATGTGTACAACTTAAGCTCGTTGGTTAGCGATAGCTACTATTTAAAAAGCCTTTTACCTATTAAACTAGTCGAACTGTTTTGGTGCATCACTATTCTGAATTTGACTGACAACGTCAAAACGTCATGCATGGAGCAAGTTTCGCAGATTTCATGCAATTTCTAAATTAGAAATTCTAATTTAAGCATGACATTAAATTTCAGAGAGAGAAAACCAAAACTATTGTGTTGTGAAAGACAGTGATGCAACTAATTTTAAGTTCTACTTGCGTTAAATTCTATCGTCGTCTTGAATGACCGACGTTTACAATAAAATTTTACGATGAGGGATTTCGATTATTCGATTATGTTTACGTATAGCAGGATTTTAAAAAAACAATATTAAATAAATCACTTTATCGCTACTCCCACGCAAATATTGTATATCTCTTATATTACATTTAAGTTCCTGTATTGAGATAACTTAAACTGTGTAGTATTTGTCGACGAAGTGATACTTTGTGCGACGAAACAACTATTTTATCGTGATTAAAAATATTCCATAATGAACAGTATTACTAACGTATGCCTGAGTTTATTTAGTCTGGTGATTTTATTAAATGTAAGAGTATGTCTGTCGCAGTTTAACAAACCATGGAGTGAAAAATACGAAAATAATAAATGCCCGAAGCTGTACCCCAAGAATTTTTTGAACTATATGCCAGTTGGTAAGTTTATACATACCACTCTTATATTTATCAATTTAGCTTTCATAAAGTATTTTTTTCAACTGAAGCACAGTCATCTTAAACGAGTGGTTGAAAAAACAGCTGTTGACCTATGTATAGATTAATAGAAAATAGTCACTGAACATTTAAAATGCTACTTATTACTCAATTAGGTACTACTAAAAGCTACTAGGGCTACATAATAGTAGCCCTTGACATCTCCTTTCTTTCAAATATTATTTTAAAGAAAAGAGATGTCTTTGTATGTACTGGGTCTTGTCTCAAAGCTTTTACACTGACACATCAAGTGGTAAAATTAAAGATATTTTATTTTCATAGGTCCTAGTTACATGTACCAGAATTACGACAAGAAGTCTTACACCTAAATAGTTTAATCTTAATATTTTTCTCTTCTCAGGAAATCTTACAGCTGGGAACTATACAGAGAAGCCAGGTCTAAAAGGTTTGAAGCAGTGTGTGATGGAATGCTGCCTATCTGAGTCCTGCAACATAGTGTTCATCTATGACCTGAGGTGTTTCCACGTGGAATGTGTCAGCGATGAACTGTGTCTGCCTCTGCAGAGAACTGGTAGCCGCAAGTGGGAGGCATCACACGTGTCCATGATACTGGTGAAACCAGTCCTGCCTAATGGTAATGCATGAACTTGTTGAAAACATGGCCTTATCTCAAAATTAAAATGTTGTAGTCTATTGTCCTCTCTTATTTGTAACATGAATATAACAAGGACAGGTAGTATTTATGAAGTTAGTATTGATTAATTACATTGCTTTACTAAAGTTTAACATTTAATACCATGCAATATGTTCTTTTACTAACAGGTAATGCATGTTGCCTACCTATTATGTAGTTTAATGACATAGCTGTAACATGTTTCTGTTTTCTATCAATGAAACATTAATAACACTTCCTTGTTCCCTGATATTGATAAAAAAAATCATTTACAGTCAAAACCGTTCATAACAACTTCGAACTGACTGTTGGATTACAGTTGTTATAGCTGAACAACCATAATCCAATGGTCCCTTCGAAATCATTCTAAACGGTTTTGACTGTAGTTTACTAAACCTTTACATGATAACAACTAGGTTAGTGCTCCTACTATCTCATAGGCATTGCTAGTTTTATTGATTTCATAAAAAGTAATTATTTCATGTTGTTGCAGAGAACTGGTCAGACATATTAGATCAGTCAAGCTACAGGCCAGTGAACAACAATTTTTCACCTGAAGAAGAATCAATATATTCTCCATACACAAGCCACCGTAATGATCTGCTAAATGATGATGACGACTCCAACTTTTTGTCACACTTTATCAACAACTTGCCTACAATAGATGATGATGAAGCAAGGTCCTTTGATAAGTACCGAGACAATAATGACAGTGACATGATAATGGATGCCACAAATTTTTTAGAAAAAATACCGTGTGAGGTAGGTGCTGGTGACTGTCCATTCAACTCTGAGTGTATACCACTGGGCTTAAAACTAAGGAATGGTATATGTAAATGTGTGCCTGGTACAGAAGAGAATGCTCAAGGCGCTTGTGTTCAGACACTGAGACCATTTTCCAAAGGGCCAACTGATGATTCAATGAAAAAAAGTGATGATGGTGAAGCAAAAAGTGATGCTCTGAAAAGTGAAACCTCTTCACCAAAAAGTGTTCAAACTTTGACCGTTTCTATTTTATCTAAACAGGTAATTAGTTTTCTATTATTTTTATCTAAAAAAAGCGAATATAACATGAGGAAAAATGTTTTTTGTTGTACTTTCCTAGTCAAATTAATTGATTACAGTTAATTAGGAAAATGTAACTAAAATTAATCAACCAAGGGTTTATATGGCAATTAAAGTGATTACAAATTGATTAGAACTCCATTACTTCTAGGCTGATTCTTAAATGTATTTGCTAGGTACAACTGCCGGACAATGAAGTGACCTTGGCAGCATACACTATTCCTGATGAGAAAGCGACAATGAGCCATTACAACTATGTATGGACACTAGTTGACCAACCGAAAGGGGGATTTACAGGTAATAACTATGAATAAGTTAGGCAGTTGTATGTAAAATGTTTTTTATTGTATGTGCTACAAATGGAACGGGTAAACCATACTAATATTATAAATTCGAAAGTATCTCTGTCTGTTTGTCTGTATTGTCCTTTTCACGTCTAAACCGCTGAACGGATTTCAATAAAATTTGGCAAGGAGATAGAGCATCATTTTTGTAAAATCGCCCCATAATGGGGATAAAATAAGGGATGATTTTAAAATTCACATGTATTATGTCATATTGAAATTGTTGTGTACCTACATCGTTTTTCTGAGATTTAAGGGATTAGAAATATTGTCATTGGAACTAGGTATATAATCCGCATCTTGAGGTAACATTTAGTCTTTGTTTCATTAAAATCGGGCCACTCAATCAAAAGTAATTACAATTTAGTCACAAAATAACTTGACTGACATTGTACACATACACTTGCGTGGTCAAAGCGGCGATAGAGTAGGTATTTCAAATTGATGTCTATTGAAACAATTTATATTATTTTTAAGTTAGAGATTTAGAATCATAAAAACCTGATATTTTTAGGGTTCCGTGCCTCAAATGGAAAAAAGGAACCCTTATAGGATCGTCTTTATCTTAGATCAGTAATAAATTCTAGTATTAACAACGGCATTCAGTAAAAACTAATTTTAACTAGTGAAAACGCGTTCTAACTAAAAACGTGTGTTTTAACTGTAACCTAAATATTTATTATACCTATATACTTAAGCCGAAGAGTTTGTTTGAACGCGCTAATCTCTGGAACTACCAGTCGGATTTAAAAAAATATTCTTGCATTTCGTAGCCCAATTCTTGAGGAAAGCTATAATGCTACTTAACATCACGCTAAGACCCCCCTTAGGAGCCGATCAAAAAGAAAAAAGTCGGATAGAACGTTAAGCGAAAACAAAGTAATAGCACGGGCACGCGATGCGATGCAACGGGATGTGGGAACAAGAAATTTCACGCGGACGAAGTCGCGTGCAGAAGCTAGTTCATAAATAAATTCTCAAGTAAACATCACATAACAGCATAACAATACGGCATTTACAAATGTAACACTAAGCATTATTTTATGTGCACAATAGAGTACAATAACTGAATTGAAAGTTGCTTAGGTTCACATTATACTCTGTCATATTTCAGTTCAACTTTAAATAAATAGTAGTTACGTCCACCGCACGTCATTAGTGACACACGTGAATAGCGAAAACCGCTCTTACTGCTAAGAAATAAAGGCACTATCAAAGTTGAATTTTCACCTATGAACAATAATTCTAACAAAACATTATCTTTATTCACAATTTTTTCACTCATCATCACAGGCAATATGAATCAAAACGGAGCAAAAGTGACGCTTACGGATCTCACAGAAGGCCAGTACCGTTTCAAAGTGACGGTGAACGGCACCAGCTCCTACGGGGAAGGGTTTGCCAATGTGACGGTGTTGCCGCCCCATCGCGTGAACACACCGCCACAAGTAGTCATCACGCCGCAAACGCAGACTGTGAAGCTGCCGAACACGGTCGCTGTACTTGATGGAAGCGCTAGCAAGGTATGATAAATATCGATTTCACTATTCTGCCTGCCCTTATCCCATGTCGCTTGGGGTCGGCGCAAAAAGGTTTCCTTTTCGATTCTTCCCCATTATCCATAACGTTATCATTCAGTCCTCATTCATTTCATTCACACAATCTTCTTTTGTGTAGTCTATCGATTTTGATACTAAAAAAACCCCTAAATATATTTGAAACATCTGATACCAAAGAATCTATCAGATAGACAAATATTCATCCAACGAGCCCTGTTAAGCAAGAAACATGAGGGCCTAACTCACCCCCTTTTACTAGTTTTTATCACGTAGATATGCAGAAACTACTGAACGACAGGTGCTAAGATGTTAAGCAAGTAAAACTAAAAAATCATTTGGAGTACCTATACCAATTTTTGTACACTAATAATCTTTTGCTCCACTGCAGTTCATTGTAATTGTTCCTCATTACAGGATGACGACGCTATTATCTCCTGGCATTGGGACTTAACATCAGGTCCCATTGGCTACCAGCCTCCATTACAAGATGGACCCACATTAGTACTGAATGACCTCAAACAACCCGGCAACTATACATTTAAGCTGACAGTTGAGGACTCTGACCATGTGAAGAACTCTACGGCAGCTAATATTACTGTTTTGAATCATACTGATTATCCGCCTGAAGCGAATGCAGGTGAGTTTAACGCATATTTTTTTAGATACTAGGTTTATCCCGCGGCTTCACCTACGTGTAGATTGGAAAACGACAATGAGAACTTTTAAGTTAACCCACGAGAAAGTACTACCGGGATTTTAAAAAATCCTATGAGATAATCCAGGTCATGGTTTACCTGTGTCCCAAATTCCATCTAAATCCACGTAGCCGCTAAGGCGTCATTGGTTAACAAACAACCAAATTCACCAATTCACGCAGATATACTTTTTTGTCGCCTCTATGTCACCGCTGCGCAACGCGACATAAACGCAGCGTTCGAGTTGCGCGCACATTGCGTTAAACCGCCAGCAGTTGATATTTAAAGCGTTATGTCATTTTCTTCAGGTCAGGACGTAATCATTTATTTGCCCAACAATAACTTGACGTTAAACGGAAGTCTATCAACGGACGACCACGAGATCACCTCTTGGGAATGGACGAAATCCGCTGAAGATGAAAACAAAGCTGTGGACATGCAAAATACACACTCGCCTTATTTACAAGTAAGATTTAAATCATCTATACAGTCCTACTGCTGGATAACCCATAGAATTTAAATACGTTGTGAACGAATCCAAAACGTTACGCCAGAGCTTCTTAGGACTCGATGAAGACGGCGCACACCTAAGAACCCTAGTCCATCTGTCCTAACTCCTAATGAATTCGACAGATATGACCCGCCCAGTCTTAGGGTGCTTACATAAAGAAACAGGTTTCCGGTACAGACAAACTCGTGCGGGTCGGTACCGATCGGTGCAGGGTTAATAAGGTAGTCGGCACCAACAAGTTTAAACCTGTTTATAAGTGAATATAACATGGGAATATTATACCTGCACCGATCGGTACCGGCCCGCACAGACTCGCCTGTACCGAAACCTGTTTCTTTATGTAAGCACCCTTACTTCGGTAAAATGCGGGGCTTTTTCATTAATTGGTGAAACTCTATAGATGTGATGGGTATCGGTAGGTACAAAAGAAAAGATTTTCAAAAATCATAATTTATTCATCATCAGTGAACTTTCGCCAACCCATTAGGTACAAAATACTTTGTTTATTTAAAAAATCTGTAACCTTTAAACGTTGTCTCAATACACGTTAGCTTGTGTGTAGAATAACTTATAAAAGCTGTTCTGTTCAACGCTACTCGCCATTATTATAAACATTATTATATAAACACTATACCATAGATAACGGTTAATGAAAAAACGAGGTTTATAATCATATCCTTTCATTGTTATCGCCACTTATCAATCTAGCGCATGGTGTGTTAACAATATTTCCTCTTTTTATGAAAAATTTTGTCCTATTTCAATTGTTTGTCAACCATTAATGTTTTTAGAGTAGTTTATGATAAGAAATAACGCGATCTTTTATCACAGATAACTATTTAATTGCATGTAAAGAACCACTTACTTGATGCTTTCTACAAAAATGTTCTTATCATCCCTTGAGATGAATATTATACAACATGATCCGGAATTAACGCACAACCTATTAAGTGGTCGTTGTACTCATCATTATGAACAACTTTTCGTATGGGACCAAACCTGAAATCGCGAAAAAAAACAACTTTTCCCTACATTTATGTTCGCATAATTCGTTAAAATGTAGGGAACAGCTGTTTTTTTTCGCGATTTCAGGTTTGCTCCCATAGTAAAAGTTGTTCATAATAATGATGAGTACAATGATTCCATAAGAGGTTGTGCGTTAATTCCGGGACATGTTGTAAACGTTTTAGTCGTACCTAGTATGTTGAAGTGTCATTTGAAAGGCATTTACTACAAAGCAAAACCTTCTATTGGGATCTTGAGCTAATAAAGGCCGACGCTCACCAGGCTGCACGGCGCGGCATGGCATGCCAAAGGATTTTCTTAAGCGGAAATGATTTTGAACCTTATTTTCATACCCTTAGCACTCACATTTCGTTGATATCGTCACAAGGGGACTTGAGCATACCGCGGAAGGCTTCGGCAGGCCATACAAATGTTGCTTTACGCCTTTACTTCTTGTACACTGTCAAACGCCAAAGCTGTTCAAAATACTAATCAAAATTCATTTTATTTTATATTGTACTGCAAAATATCTCGAAAACAAACCGTCATTAATTAACGCTATTTTCATACTATTCCAGTTGTCAAATCTGTCGGAAGGCGTGTACACATTTGTTTTAAAAGTGACGGATTCTTCG
The DNA here is from genome assembly GCA_947568875.1 of Fissipunctia ypsillon. NCBI lineage: Eukaryota > Metazoa > Arthropoda > Insecta > Lepidoptera > Noctuidae > Fissipunctia > Fissipunctia ypsillon. The sequence goes on along the minus strand of OX387660.1, from coordinate 12,970,232 downwards.
GGCCAGTCTTCCACAGCAGATGTACATGTTTTCGTTAAACCACCGACCAACACCCCGCCTGTAGCTGATGCACAGGCAGAGGCCGTAAGTACTACAGACAATTCGAATAAAACTAAGCCCCAATTTCCGATTTTATTAGTACAATAGTTTGATATAGTCCAGAAGTTTAAAATTCGATATGATTTTTCAAACATCATCATCAATCAGTACAAATCAATTCGATTCAGATTTGTTCAAGCACATACGGTCTAAAAATTTATTAAAACAATATTGTAACTTGTAAGTGATATTTGTAATCTGATAACGGGCTAGTAAATCATAAAAATAATGAGCAGGGCCCTCAGGTTTATTAAAACAAAAATACGTTACGTGACTTTTATTCTATCCATAAAATCAGATTGCTGATAAGCTTGTGAAAATCTTGCTGAAAAAACAAGTAGTTATCTGGAAAAAAGGTGCTGCTATGCTAAATAATTTGCTGCAAAAGTAAAGTAACGAAAGCGCTACGATAAACAGGGACCAACATTAAATTCAGCTGAAGTATTAAATGCCATTTTCCCCATAATCAAGGCAATGGGGTGGAAGTATAGAATTTGCTCAATAATAATAAATTTTACTTGGAATTCGTACTAAATTGGAATGTAGTATATTTGCAAATATGTTAAATATTAATACAGGATTAATATGCACGACCTTCCTTACATTTTTTTTACTAACCACTGTACATTTATCCAGAGGGTCAAATGGGCTATTTACCTTCTATCTTGTAAACATGCATGCTGTTTTCGTGGTGTATGGATACTAAAACAAATGTTACTTAAATGTAAAATTGTGGGGGAAGCATATAAAGTATGATAAGAGATCATTGCATGTCACTATCGACGATCTATGCAAGTTATCACAACGGATATCCGAAATAATGGTTCGTTGTAATATTGCACAGTAAAACGTAGATTAAATAATTATCTATAACTCAATATGTGTCATTTTACGAATTGTGTAATTTTTTGGCAGTTTTCGAACATTAATAATTACTGTCTTTATCACAATGAACCATGACTATAGTTGGTGCAAATCACGAGAAAGCGACATGTGACTTTTATCAACATTGACATAAGGCATAAATTACAACGCGCGCTCGTGAAATGCAATAACTATAACTTCAGCCAATGACAGCTGCGATAGTTGTAATGAAATATACTTGCAGTTCATATCACTACCTCAAACGTGGATCATCCTGAACGGTTCGGCATCGCACGATGACCATAGGATAGTCGCGTACACCTGGCGTTGTCTCTCCGGTCCCACTAACTCTAACATTGTCAATTTTAACGAGTCCGTTGCGAATGCCACTGGTCTCACGAAGGGGCAATACGTGTTCTCGCTGACTGTACTCGACGATAACGGAAACTCTGCATCTGATAATGTCACCGTCACCGTTACTCAAAGTAAGTTTGTACATAATAATTTTCTTTTCAAAATCACTGTTGAACTCATTGCACAAATGCTTATTTCATTATTAGGCTATAGGGTCGAGATTTCTCTACAGTTCTGTTGATAATTTTAAATCGAATATGCAATGCACCTTCCCAAATCAACCTAATGAAAGAAAAATGCAATGTGCAATAATGTCTAAATAAAATAATATACATTTCTGCATTATTAGGTATATATTGCATGAGTTTGAAGGAACTTCGATGGGATATACTAATAATGTAGGTACTTGAATGTCGTGTCACTTTCAGATCATAATTTTATGTGGGTTTGTCCAATTTTATTACAATGCATTTCACGAACGCGCGTCAATTATTCCAGTTTATATCTTATTACAATGACATAAGAGTCACATGATGCCCGCTGGTGAATTGCTTTATTCTACGTAATATAAGATACGTAGAGCGTTACTATACTTATATCTATTGTAGCATTTGTAGCTCTTAAAAAGAGTACATTTGTTGAAGAATTTTTATTCTAATAACCGTTCCACCAGACAAAAACAGTCCTCCAAAGGCTGACGCAGGGGGTGACCTGGTACTAAACCTGCCAGTGTCCGTGTTGATATTGAACGGATCCAAGTCTTCGGACGACTTCCGTATCGTCGCGTGGAAATGGACTCGATCGCCTTCTGGACTGGCCGCCGGCACTGTTATACTGAACTCTGATGCGCAACCTGTACTTATGGTGAGCGGTGTTTTATTATGCATTTGGCTGCTGAATCAATCATTTACTCATTTATTAGCAGTGTGCAAGTGTGGGGAAACGGAGATAGATGATTTTGCCCTACAATGAGACAATACGAGCTAGAATGAATAGAATTTTCTTTAGTTTCTTATGCGAATTATATGGTAGTAACAGCACTGAGTCAACATTAAAAACCTTTTTTGTTGGGCCAAAAAAAACATCGACGATTTCGTCAGCAATTTAGAGTGCTACAAGGATACTTTGACGTCTGAAGACATTGACAGGGGGCGTTGTTGACATTTGTGAAATTGTATTGACAAAACAAGGACAACAAACAATTGATTTTGACCACGCGCCAAAATAACCTCGTACCTAGCTTTGTAGATACTGAAGATTCCATGTTGTTGATCCCGGGCTTTTAAGAATTTATCTATTTATTATTTATTTATTTAACAGTTTATGTACACACATATAAACAGACAAGAAGAAATGAACAGAAAAATACGTACAAAGGTGATGCTTATTTCTAAAGAAATCACTTCCAGCTTACCTGCTATTTGGTTTTCTATTCTAACTTTGGTCAAAAATATCGAAGTATATTAAAACATTTTCAAAAAAACATTGATCTTTACTAAAAGAATACTAGATACCAAATCTAGCCCAACTTACAAGCCTGTAGATCTTAGTGCAGAAACTAACATTATCTTCATACTTTTACAGCTAACAAACATAGAAGCAGGACGCTACGTCTATGAACTCACAGTGACAGACGATCAAGGGGAGTCCGACAAAGACACAGTGAGTGTCCAAGTAAAGCCAGACCCCCTCGAAATGAACCTTATGGAGTTAACCCTGAACATTCCAATATCAACCTTCACGCAAAGCCAACTCGACTCCTTGGTGCAAAAGATGACGTTACTCCTGAAAGATGATATTAGAGTCAATGTTACTGAGGTCCACGGGCAAATTGATTCGGGAAATACGCAGCTGATTTTCTACCTTTCTGAACAAGTAAGGAATATTTGGCAATACTTTACTAAATTCTACTTTTTACCCGACTGCCCCAGAGGGAGGGTAATGTTTTTCGAGATTATGTATGTATGTATGTTTATTTCTTTGGCAAACTATGTAGCCTAAACGACTTGATGGATTTTACTATAATTATGAGGTGTCGTTGGATTCGTCTTAATTGTGGGAGTGACATAAGCTAAATAATATTTACCTATATATTGAATCTGTAAATACAAAAAAAAAACTAAAAAGCTTGAAATAAAGCAAATTATTTAATAAAAATAAAAAATAAAAAAACCCGACTGCAAAAACACATAACTGAAAAGAGAAAAATAAGCATTATTTTTTATTGAACTTTGTTTTTTGTAAAGTATTGCAGGCGGGACAAACCAATAATCTGAAATATAGTGTAACTTTTGTTCATAGCTTTATATAACACCAATTTTTGTATGGAAGCATTGTTATTTTCGCCACTATTTAAAATTAGGATATCGATTACACGTTCCGACACCCAAAAGAACAGAGAAACAGAGCCAAAATGGTGGGTCTATTTTCAAAACTGAAATTATACGTCAGGTACGGCAACAAATGTAATTGGAATTTAGTTTGTAATTTGACTTTCGCAACTTGCACTTAGCTCGCTTTCAATGCCTTACCGTTCAATGGACCACCTGTCTTATGGATAATCTCGCCAAACAGTGCGGAAACATAGCCGTGCAAGTATTACGATCACCTCTCGAAAACGTTGATCGCCCTTGCATCTCACTACTCAATCATTTATTGCATTCCACAAAGTGTACTTAGGTGGTAACTTAAAATAGAATGAGATCAATATGGACCCTGTTAGGCACAGCAAAATAGTAGAAGAGAGGCAGCTTTTACTTAACAGTCTATATGCCAATCTATTGTTATTAGAAGTTATTATTTCCGTTTCGTTTGTCATACTTATTATATACATTTTTAAATATTATTATAAAAACATTTTAAAATATAAAAAATTGTAGCCCATCGGCATCAAGAACAGGGTCCAAGCTGCCGGTGGTCAGGGCTTTAGAGTGAGGAAACTCCTCACTATGCGTACCGTGTCCAGGAGACTTCTTTCTGGATCAAGCTCATGACCCAGCCTCAAAATGAGAGTCTCTTGAGGTGTTGGTCGAGGCTCTCCGCTAATAAGCCATTAACCGTAATGATTATCGGTACAATGACTGCCGAGTCCACGATACCCATGACCGTGGGTGATGTTCTCAAGAACTTATTATTACGTCTCTTATTATTACTTTTAAAAATGTCTTTGACATATCTCGAAACCCTGGGGTCCCGGACCTTTAGAAGGCATACGAGGGATCGAATCCAACTCGCAGGGGCCCGTTAGACATTTTTAAGTAAATGAGGCACCAACCGACGATAATCATTGTTTGCACTATGCAAGTGCACCCAAGGCCAACCTTCGCTTGCTGTAGGATTATTGCAGGATATGGAAACAAAGATACTGGATTATGGCCATGGGTTTGGTTTATTATTATTATATGACCTTATTTGTATTAACTCACGTGAACACACACACACACACACACACACACACACACACACACACACACACACACACACACACACGCACGCACGTGACACGTTAAGCTCAGTGTCCTCAATTGATGAAATACGTCACACTTTTGACGTCGCCATTTAAGTCGATATGGTTCTAGGTATCGTTTCGGTTTTAGTAAGCCGACCGTGCCTATCACACCACGATTATGTGCAGTTCGTTTATATTGTATATTTTGTTCACAGGATAAGGCAGTAGAGGGCGTGCGCGCACTGTCGCTGGTGCGCGGCGCGAGCGGCGGGTGGGAGGCGTGGGGCGGCGGGCGCGTGCGCTCGCTGCGCTGTCTGAGCACGTGCTCGGGGCGCGGCGTGTGCGACCACGCCTCGCGCACGTGTCGCTGCGACGCCTTCTGGATGCAGAGCCTGCTGGCGATGTTAGACCCTGACGCGCAGCCTGACTGCGGTAAGTACGCTGTCTGCACTGCCATATTTCCCTCATTACTTCATTAGATACCTACCGGAACCGATATCCATTAAATCTGTAAAGTTTCGCCAGTTACTCCAAAAAGGCCCTTCAAATACTCAAAGTCAAAGCATTTATTTCAATTAAACCATTTAACACGTTCAACGCCACGGAATAAAATGATAAATTTCCATTCAGGCCATGTCGGACAATGTTGGGCGACATGAGTTATCTTCATATTTATAAATATTTCCGCAGTTATGACAATGTTTTGTAAGTTAAAAATGCATAAATATGCATTTTAATAAATATTATTATTAAAAAAAATATATATATTATTAATAAAACGAAAAGTCGATTTTTAGTCAAATTCAAATTTTTTGTGTGGCTTATAGGGAAAGTTAAGTGTCGCCCAGCATTGTCCGACATGGCGTTGAACGTGTTAAGGTGGGCATTCACGATTTCATCGATCCATTTGGCGTGGCTCCAAGCGAGTAAAGTCAAATGTAGCGATTGGACATCCAAAGTTTTACATCACGACGACGGATTTTAACATTCACGATCAAATTTTGGATGTACATCACGCTATTTGGCGCCTTGGACTGACCATGAATGCCTACCTTTACAGGCACTTTTGAACTGTCAAGGAGTCGGCCGTCAGTTAGGAAGTTGGACTACAACTACTAGACCCAGTTTACGGATAGTTTTGACGGACGGATGGTTTAGCATAGGCATTCACCGACCGCATACGTAGCTTAGACACTGCGCAAACGCGACGGAAACACTGCGTTCATGCGACATAGTTTTCAATACAATCACATTTCGCCTTTTTAATTTTTTATTTTAATAATGTTTTTTTTTTACTTTATTTTTTTACTTGTGTATCAGAATGGTCGGTGGTATACGCGAGCCTGGGCGGCGTGGCAGCGCTGTGTGCGCTGGGCGCATGTTGTTGGGCGAGTGCGCGTGCGCTACGCAAGCTGTGTGCGCCTCGCAAGCCGCGCGCGAGGCCCAAGTACCGCCTGCTGCCGCTCGCAGACAACGAGGAGAAACCATGTAAATATTGTACGACTGCCTGCCTCACATACTAGTTTTATTTTTTTTAAAACCACTAAAGACAAAATCAACGTAAATACTGAGCCCCGTGCGCATGGTAAACAAAAGTTGCTGAATAAAGTTTATGTGAAAATGTTTTTCAGTCAAATACAATAATATTGTGAAACTTTTGTTGCATGTTACTGTGCAAATTGGAAGTTTACACTGTCGCAGATAACTGACGAATATATCGCTGTTTTAATTAATTAAATAAATATTACTGAATAAATTATAAAATGTCATTCTGTGTTATACTAAATAATGTTTGATATTGGTATGAATATTTAATTTTTTAAGTAATTTATGCACTTTGAAACCTTCCAAATGCTTTTTATACCTACCTAAAACTGTTACAACACCTATTCCAGTGTTATTATTGCAATTCATAATCAATATTTTAGTGCAACACAACACGATATTTCATAATTTACATAAAAATAAATTCGGCATTTTTTGTATAATTACTGACACATACTTTTGCTCTACTTTATCAAACCGCGACCTTCAGCCAATTTGTATTTGCCAGAGTAATCTGCTTTCCCCCAACACTTATCATATAATCATTAAAAGATGATCATGATGAAAAAAACTACCTAGGTACTAAGTGAAAAATAGCTTTAATTTCGGAAGTCGGTGTTTTTGGATCTGTATTTTAGTTTTTTGCCACCGACTTCCGAAATTAAAGGTATTTTTCACATAGTAGTGTTTTTTGTTAAGAAGTCGGTTCTTTTTGTGCAAAAAAGATTTTATTTTTCACTTTTAGTTGTGGTACCTACCCCACACAAAGTCATATACCACTACTTGCTATGTAAATAACAGTGACAGGAAATTATTATAACATCATCAACATACACTAAGTGGAAAAAATACATATTACTAGAGCTAACTCTAAAACCACTCATCAGAACTGGACCTAATCTGGAACTACATCCTTTCAAATAAAAAAGTAATTTTTCAAATCGGTTTCTATATGACGGAGTTCTGAGGTAACAAACATTTAAAAAAATATAACCGAAATGTGAACCTCCTCCTTTTTTGAAGTCGGTTATAAAGATGATCATGATCTTTTTTTCGGGAATTTAATGTCCTGGCTACTGAAATACTGCCTTTAAGTATTTTTTTCAAAAATAATCTTAATAACAAAGTCACGCAAGCAAAACGTACAACTCATTTATGTTTATTTTGCAGTCACTAGTAAAGACGTATCAGAAAGCGAGACAGATTCGGACGTGTTGTTCGAAACGAAAAGCAAGACGACATCGTTCGCGACCCGCGCCATGAATGGTGAAGCGTCGCAGGGCAACGGATGGAAGAAGAACGGACACTTCAAGACCTCACGCAAAGTGAAGACGTAGCTCATCGCAATACGCCTGAGCTGCCTACGTATTAAGTCAGCTTTTGGTTACAGTAAGTAAACAAAATAATCCTCCACACTAAAACGGACATTTCATTAAGCCACATTGCCATTCCAATTTGTGTATAAACAAGACAAATATTGTGACTTCCGATAGTTTAGAACAAATGCTAGAGTAAATTGTAATCGCCTAAATCATCGGTTATGTTTAAATGTAAAGTAAGCGAACGTCTTGTGTGAGCGTACTCATATGTGAAACGTAACATGGAATGTAACGTACGTTGAAACGAACATGCAAAAGAAAACAAACTAAATATATGCAATGCAACATGAAATGTAACACGACAACAAGGCGAATTTGTTTCAACATGTGTTTCATGTTGCATTGCATATATTTAAACAGCAAGTTCGTTTTAAGGTGAGCGTCCTCTGGTCCACACCGGCCGCAACGCTCGCACGGCACGCAACGGTATGTTGGTTTGCTTTGTGTGAATTCATATAGCACTGCGTCTACTATCGCTACCACCCGCACCGACCGCTCGGTTCATTTTTTCATACAAAGCAGACCAAAATCCGTTGCGTGCCGAGCGTGCGCTGCAGTCGGTGTGGGCCAGTGGACGTTCACCTTTAACATATGTTACGTTTCACATAATTATTTGTACCCACCATTACATTAAACTAAGTGAATGGAAGATGTGTATGTACGGAAAACGAATAAACTCCTTATTTATTTGCGTAATTTATTATACTAATATCGCGTATGCAGTATGTCGTATCAGCGTAATAATACACCCGTCGAATGCTAGATCTAGGACTGTAGGTAACGCTAACTGGCCATGCGGTATTGTCAACACTTCGCTATGCGATACGCTCCCATGACCGGCAGCTGAACTTGCCGTAAGTACACTAATTTCAATAACAGTACTTTGTTACAATAAAAGATTCAGAAAAATCATAGATATTTTGGCTCCTCTAAACGCCTTGGCAAACACAACCCATTTAAGAAATAGTCAATATTTATAATTGCACCTCTATATTGAATGAACTGGCAGCGTTTTAACATTTGTGCAACTAATAAATCAAATAAACTAAGCACATTCTTTAGAGTTCCGAATCGGGTCAGATGGATTACAATAATAATTAATTTCATGTAGAAGTTTCGAATTAATTAAGTAGGCTACTAAAATTAATTCATTGGCAGGTAATATGAAATAAGGCAGGTCTATCATTGGCCCATTTACACGAAGCAAAATTCTTGCCTGTTGCATACAATAAAATTAAAGCAATGTGACTTGCACCATCTAAACACTGTTTAGATGCAACAACTTTTATTATTGCTTCAACTTATTGCGTTAAGAGGCACTTAAAATTACTTCGTGTAAATCAGCTTTTATAGATAAATATACTGCCAGTTTTGTGAAATTAGCCGCCAACGTATTATATTAATTTTAGTACCCGTTTCCTTGATGATGAAATAGGAAATAATCAATTTTACGCTCGATTAAATACGACTTACTCTAAAATAACACTCCAATAGTGTTACTTTAGTGAAAGTCGTATTAAAAATTGATTACATAAATAAATGGCTATGAATAAAAAGTGTATACATAATTACAAAGATTGTAGCATTTAGATTAGGATAGGTTTTTTACTTATAAACGTTACATAAAGAGGGTTACTATGTGCTAGGAGTTAGTTTTATTTATTTGAGTATTTGTTCCCATTTATTGGGGAGTCTGAGAGATATGAGCACATTACAAGCACAAAAACCTATATACGAGTAATTAAAAAAATATATTTGGCAAGATAGAAACCCTGTTAATGTATTATATATTTTTTGTATTAAAATTGGATCAGATGCAAAATGTCTAAAATTGTTATTTATCAAAATCTTACCTAAATCGTAGGTATCAAATCATTTGTAATCTATAATAGTAGTGATGTATTCTATAGAAATTATGTAAAAAGATTCTTTAGGAATAGGCATAGGGATAATTTTATTTACATATTTACGTTTCCGTGAATTAGGGACAGTTTTAGTAAATCATTATAAGTATTTTTTGTGTATTCTTCTTTTTTTATTTATATTTAAATATTATTCTGAACGTTTTTATTTGTATTTAAGGCGCTTAGGGACGGATTTTTTGCAGCGATTCAGTAACGTAATCGCAATAAGACCACTATACAGTCGCGATGATGTCGCTGGTCGCATACCTTTCCCCCATGTTACCACGATTCTGCATCACTACTATCACGATACGCATCGATACAGCCGCGATTCAGCTTCGATACAGTCGCAATGCAGAATTCATAATATAGACGCGATGCCGTATAGATACAGTCGTACGCTGTAGTGACTACTTGTGAATGCCTGTGGACGCTACAGTTGCAAGATGGACTCGGTCGAGACAACATTGATCGCGTAGACTTTATTGCCGCTTTAGTAGAGTTGCTAAATCGATACTACGATTGTATCGCTACTTAATCGTTTCTGTCGCGCGTTGCAAATGCGACAAACGGCCAAAAGTAGCGATGCAGACACGCGTTAACGAAACGCGCTACTGAATCTCTGCAAAAAGTCGCTGTTTTTTTTTTGCATTTTGCAATTCAGCATCAGACCTATTGTATGTTGATAAAAATGTATGTGCTGTGCTGAAAAACGAAAAAATCAAGAAAAATTGAATTTCGTGGCTAGTTTTTATGAACCGCGACAGTAGCAAGAAGTTTCACAGAATTTAAACCGCCGCCGCCATGTCCAAGTCCAACATGCCTGCATTACCCGAAGGATTAGTTAGGAGCATGAATAAAATAATACTGACCGATTCGCGTGGACTGCGATAGGCTGAGTTGATTGATTGATTGATGAATAAAATATACAAGATGATAAATAATGTACCTACAACCTCTAAAGGGGTCATTGTACTCATCATTATGAACAACTTTTACTATGGGACCAAATCTGAAATCAGGAAAAAAATCTGCTGTTCCCTACATTTATGTTCGCATGATTGGCCAAAATGCGGGGAACAACTGATATTTTTTTCACGATTTCACGTTTGGTCCCATAGTAAAAGTTGTTATAAAATGATAAATGATTTTATTTCTGTAAGTAGGTTTATACAAACACTTTTACACGCCAAACATTTTTTTTTTAAACTAGATAGATTTTTGTTCATAGTGATGAGTACAATGACCCCTTAAGAGGTTGTGCGTTATTTATGTTACACCTTGTATATAATCATCTCATCTCGAAATAACTTGTCTTATCCATACTCTGGCCATAAATCAGATTTGCCTTATTTTAAGTATTATAATAAGTAGGTTCGTTTCCGCTTAGCGTTCTTTCGGACTTTTTTAAAAGCTTTTATTCTTTTTGCTCGGCTTCTAAGAGTCGTAGCGTGATGTTAATATTGTATTGTTACAGTTTTTGTATTCTTTGTATTGTATTAATTAAGGCGTCATTATATGGCAAGACGTTCAAGTGTGACCAGACAGTTAATATTTTCATAATTGAATAATCTAGTCGTGATAAGTGATAATTTTATAGATTTTAGTACACTATTGCGTATGTATTGTTTATGTAAGTATCATATTTTAACTGTGATTTTGACGAGTATTTTATAATTTGAGTGTACTTAAGTTGTTCGGAAATAAAATCGCATTTATGCTTTAAAGTTGTTTGTTATTGAATGGCGTGTACTGGCGATAGCACCTGACCTCAATACTGATCTAAAGAGGAACTAGTAATTATGATTATGTAAGAAGCCATGATGACATGCAACCTGCAAGTAGGTACCTATTTACATTAGAGGCCGTAATAAAACGCACAATACCCATATAAACAATTTATTTAATATAAAATTTATTGCTTTCTTAATAGTCATCGGTCGCTAAAGTTCATTCGTAAATCAGTGATTGAACACTTCGTTGACTATTTTAGGCAAAATAGGCACTCGACCACAGTAAGTAGGCACCAAAGGGCAAACAAAAATGCACACGATACTATTTTACTGTCTACAAAATTGGTACAATTTCATTTTGCTATGTAGATTGTAGGTGTTGTTGTACTTTAGAGGCGAGTTTTCATTGCCAGAGCTATTCTGTAGACATTCGAAAATCGTATCTTTTTTTCTCAAGAAATAATCAAATGGATGTAATATTTTGTCCTAAATCCGTTTTGACTTAAGTACCTACGAAACATGGAATTTTATAAGATTCCTCTGCACACCTCGCAAATAAGGCGTGATTTGATTCTAGAGAATGTGCGCATTACCAATCCATTCGCTTTCTGGTCCATGATCAAAGCGATACACTCAATGATAAAGCCTGCATTCCTAATATTAAAATTTTGAGACTAGCCAATGCTAATAGAGAGCTCTTATTATATTTACAAAGATTTATACACGTATGTATAAAAATTACACAGAACTTTGTTTCAACGAAGTTTTTTTTTTTATCAGAAATATAATTACTACAGTATTTGGTATTCTGCATTAATATAACATTGATACCTTGGGTTCCAATAACCAACAACTCAAGTTGCAATTAATACCTAATATTTTGTTCCCCAAGGGTAATAAAACAAATAAATATTAGATCAATAAAATAATAAGTTAAAGACTTCTAATTAAGTTTTATCGTATTGTTTTGGAATGTTTTGTACCAAAGAATTATCATACCTAATAATAGATTACTTTGATAAAAGATTTTACCTACTTACTTAAAAATATTATAACAATTTGTGACTACTACAGAGTATCCGAATTTCTCCTTATCGATCAACATTCGAAACTTCAGAACGATTCTTGCAACTATTTAAGTAAAATTTTAAGTTCACCAACATTTACACATCCTGCACATTATTCAGGCCAATATGCAAATCATACGTATACCTACATTTCGATTATATATTTGTTTTTAAAGCTATCGTCACAAATAAATGCTTATGTAATAATTATCAAGAGACACGTAAGGTAATTTTTATCATCCGTGAAGAATCAAGTCATGATAACAAGCAGGATTTGATCTTACGTAACAATAATTACGATACCTACTACTTTATAATTAATGAATTGCTTGTCCTTTATTTTTACGTTACATTACTTACAAAACGCCTTCATTAGCAACTAAATAGATTATTGCTACAGGCAATGAGTATGATTAATATGATTATATACTTTTTCGAACAAATTGTATATTTATTGCTGGATTCATTCACAACCAATGTCTGTTTGTAACATTATCGGCAATATCAGTTATCTCAAAACTAATTATTATGTTATGAAGAAACAAGTAGCACTGAGAACAATTCTCGATTAAATGGTGCCTTGTTCTCATAATAGTACTTAATTACTTAGATATTGCTGCATTGTAATAATATTTTATGTAGAAATCTTTTTATCAAAAAAATGATCGTGATTTTATGCAGAACCCTTGAATTCAGATGCGTTTATTTGTTACAAAACAATTAGGCCACGAAAAGAAAAAGCAGTACATAATTTAACACTACATCTACAATGGGCAGACAATATCTACAACTACAAAGAACACTGAATAATGAAATTTATAACAGCTGTATTGTATTAGCCAGTATTTATAAAATTTCAAGATACACTTTTAATTGAGTCAATTATTTGGTACACAGTGCCTCTTTTTTACCGCATAACAACCACACACAAAAAACATTAATTTAAATCAATAGTATCCTTTTAATAGTGATTAGGTACAAATACTATACGAATGATTTAGAATGTCTGAATTATACAGGGTGTAAGGGACAGCCCTCCGCAATCTAACAGGGTGCATTCAGCTCCTTATTCTGAATCATATTGCACCGGAAATATTCTCAGGAAAATTTTCATTTTTTTATCATGTTTTCAGTCACTATTACTATTATTTGATTTACTATTATTTGAATGTAAAATTACATTCTCTGTATGCAGCACTCCTTTTACGTAAATAAAACAGCTAAAATAAAAAAATCAGCAATGGATGTTGAAATACGCATTTTGTGATGCGCACAGCAAAGGAGTGGAACTCTCTGCCTTTTTTTTTGTTTTTTTTTTTTTTTGTGGATGGGAAATCATCAAATGACTTCTGCCGCTCTGAGCGGAGCGGGAGGGCGTGTCAGACTTTTACTGACTAAAACCCACCCGTGTTCCTTCTGTTGCCTGTGCCGGGGCCACGGTAACTCTTTCGAACATCCCGCAACCCTAGCTGGCATCGGCCCTAGCGGACCCCGTCAATAGTGCTGACATCTCTTTGAGGCGCGCGTGGAACACGACGCGCCGTCGACTCGGGCCTGGTCCTTACCGGACGGCGAGCTACCCATTGCTCGCCGTCCGCAAGCCCGCGCCTACGGTGGCCGGGAATCGGCTGCCGATTCCCGACGCCCAGGGCGTCTCCTGCGGCGACTAGGGGCGTGAGGGTGCAAAGCTTGCCTCTCCCTCACGCGTCCCGCCAACTCCTTCACGAGCATTACTGCTTCGCAGAAGGAGGTAATGGCTTCCCATGCACTCTCGCTCCGTACCATGGCCTGGACCAGGGCCGGACGCGAGAGATCGCCGCCGCCGATCGCTTCCGCGAGGACACGGCGGTGCTCCGCCCAAGCCGGGGAACTCTCTGCCTGCGTCTGTGTTTCCGAACGCATACAACCCCGATCTCTTCAAAGTGAGAGTGAACAGGCTTCTTTTGGGTAAGCTCGCTCCATCGTCGACTTTGTCTCTGTCATCTCTGACCTAGAGTCAAGAGCAAACCTATCTCAAAAAAAAAAAAGAAAAAAAAAATACTCGGTGGCCGAAGGCTCGCTGTGCGGCCGTTCGCTAAGCGCGTTTTGCCACGATAACAATACATTGCGTGTGAGGCAATAAAACAAATCAGATTTATTGGATTCTCATAACGTTCCTGAAATAATTTCATGTAGGTACAGGTCATCTTAGTATGATATACAGAATTCACCCCATAAGTCTGCAGAGGGCTGTCCCTTACATCCTGTATATAAATAAGGTGTACTGGGGTAATTCCGACGGGAATTTTTACGAGATGTCTAGAGGTCTACATTTTGGTTAGTTATGTAAAGTAGTTTCATATTTACTGCCATTAATAAGCGACTTCGGTTAACTTAATGAAAAGATTTAACCAATGGATATATTAGATTCATAAATATGTAGTTGGATTCACTAGATAGAGCATTTTGAATTTTTGAATTATAATTTTTTGGTTTACGGGAAATTACGAACTATCTTGGGGTTATTCCGAAATTATTTAAACGTCGACTTTATTGTACTTTGACCAAAGGTTTACATTTCTTTTTCAATCGTATTTACCCCTTACACAAAATATCATGAGTCTTAGTTTCATTTTAGTTTTGTATTTGGGAATTACCCCAAGAAGAGAATTTTATGGATTTTCGGAATATACCCTTTTTTGGAATTACCCCAGTGCACCTTATCTACAGATATATGTTAGAGTAAGAACCAAATATAGGTTTATGTTTATATATAATATTGGTATATATATGTTGGTAAATTATAGGTTCTTGGTTTATCTTTTAATTTTAAGTAGTTATTTATGTATATATTTTTGATGGGGTTATTTATTATCACTTTCTTAAACATCAAACAATGATAAATGAAATTAATTGGATCTTAAAATTTCATCTCGATCTTCACTGATTGTTACCCCTTCCCGTTATCAATTCCTAAATCTATATTATTTCCTCCAAAAGCTTCATTACTGCATTCTACTTCACCAATCCACAAATTAGAACAACTTAAACTTACAATCCTAAAAACAAGAAGCGAGGTTAACTAGGTTACTCTATCTAAATTGTTACTACCTCAATTATTATTTGGCCTTTTTCTTCCCAGATCTTACAGTTTTTTCTACTTCTGTAGACCAAACAGCTTTGTTGACTGTTTCTCCTAGAGAATATGCACCACAGGCTAATGTGAGGCAGAATATATAGAAACATACTCTTACAGGCCAATTCAAAACATTCAAGATAGGGTAAACCCAAACACCCGAGTTGAAGTAGATAACATGTACCCAAACTAAATAACAAATCATAAACAAAGAAAGAATAGAAAGACCAACTTTTCGCTTAGGATACATCCTGAATGATGTAAGAAGTTCTATCAGTATGAACACTACTATGTTTGTGTGCATCACATGGTTTAGCCACAGTGGAAAGTATGCATCCATACTTCTAGGCAAAATCAATTCTCTATCAACAGCATATATGCCCCAAAATGATACTCCTACAAATATTGCTAACGGGAAAGCTAAAGCACTAAAGACTGTGTCCTTAACTTTCCTTATTAGTGGCTTCTCTGATGGTGATGGTTTATTGTTCCCGAAAATATCATTGAGCAGTGCCAGTGTAAAGTATGCAGTTTGTATCATCTGAAACAAAAGGGAATGTTCAAATAATGAGGCAAAGACTTGATATCAGTTTGTCACTTAAACAAAATTACATAAGACTTACCGCATCTAAGTAAGTTAAGTATTTGAATTTGCCTCCATAAGGTGTTACTGTTGAAGTTATTGGTATATTGACGTAGACGTAGTCATAGTAACATCCATAGAAAAATTGGATGGCTCCAAAAAGATGAAATAATGTCCTCAACATGATTGAAGTTACTGCAAGTAAAAGAACACTTAGTTAGTCAGGCTATTGAATAACAATCTAGGTTAATACAAACAAGCAAGTGGCATTTAAATCATTTAAAAATTAAATATAATCCTGGTACGTTTTTCAGAAAAAACCAGGAACTCTGAATGATATTTAGAAGAGATTCTAACCTGTTCCTCGGCTGTTTAACAATTCCAGTTGAAGACACAATAGTCAGAGAAGATTTGTTTTACTTGTATTCTTGCTGTATATATTTTTTATTATTCACATCGGCATTTCTGGCGTGTCACGAATTCACATCCAACCATCGACTACGCCGACAGAATGACAGATGATGGATCATGGACGGATGATAACTGATGAGCTGATATCTGACATCATCATGACATTTTTATTTGACGTACTAGGGGTGTGCCGTGTGCTTCAAGGATAATAACAACGACACAGGTATGAATTTCATGTATTATTTTCTGTAGTTTTATCAGGCACCATTTACTATAGTAGTTGTATGGACGCACATCAAGCTACCCGAAACTGTCAAATTTTCCCAATCAACCTTGAATCTAATTCTTTAGCAATAATGTCGAAAATCTATTAAAGAGACAGATTGTAGTAGCTTGATGTGCTGGTGTCTGTACAAGTATATTTTGGCGCGTGGCGCATATCCGAACTAACGCCACAATCTAGTTTTATCAGTTAATATATACCTAATTTATTTGTACCGATCAACATACGCCTCCCGAATCACGCCTGTAATCGCCGAAGGTTTAGACAGAGGTGTACCTTAGTACATCCACATTTCGTCAGTTACGTTTAATTCCTATTCAGGGCGAGTCAGTTGCCATCGATCCAGACACCGGGCTGTTATTGCGAAATTTCTAATAGAAAAACCTCATAAACACTTTGCCTGATCTGGGAATGGAACCCAGGATCTCATGCTCGGCAGTCGCACTTGCGACCATAAGACCAACGAGCAATGGCGGCCTTGGGCGTCGTCGGCGACCACCAACGCCGTCACGCCTGAGACCTCGAAAAAAAGTTTTAAAAGTTTTGTTATTCGTATTTATTTCCCCCCGGCCCTGGTCCTGGGGGCCCCCAAATTTCGAGAAGTACTTTGTAATCAAATCCCAAACAAGGTCAATATGTTCAGTAGGTAACAAAGAGGCAGTTTGTAGTTAAAGGCCCCGCTAAGTATGCAAAGTATAAACGTAGCATGCTATTTGCGAGCTCGCTTCGCTCGCTCTACCATCGTACATTTTCTTCGTTTTCAAACTTTTCTGTACCATCATCATTCTCTTGCCCTTGTTCCAGTTTATTAGGGTCGGCGCTGTCGCGCCGTCTTTTTTTCCACTCTTCTCTTTTAGTCGTCCTTCATTCTCCTCATTCTCTAACTTTTCTGCATAAGTCGACAAAATAACTCCTATTTCTGTATAAATATTCAAAAGAAAATTTTACCAATTTGAGACTGGGTGCTACAATTTTCTCATACTCACACCTTTCTGCATAATTAAGACAACAACGCCGAAGTATCTAGTATTTCTGATGTACATATGTGGTAGCCCAGTGGTAACGGCCGCGGTGTACGAGTTGTAGGTCGTGGGTTCGAACCCGGACACTTTGTGTAAATTATTTCATCACCACTGCTCACAAAACGGTGAAACCGTGTCCTTGAAATAAAACTTCGAAGACATAATGTGACATCCACCATCCTGCACTTTGCCCGCGTGGTATATTAAGGCCCGCAGGAGGGTGCAAAAGAAAGCCTTACCTTCCTAAATTTTTAGATCTCGCTACGCTCGCTCTTGCGTCTTGTATTCTGCTAATTCTCATTTTTTTTCTGTACAACTTAACAAAATATCTATTTCTGTAAGAATGGTTAAAAGACAACCTAAATATAACCATTCGAGGCGGCGCGGCGTGCTAAAATTTTCGAGCTCGCTCTTGCATCCTACAGACCTTTCACCAAAGAGTATACTAATGAAATAAAAAAGTTTGAGAAGTACAGGAGCTAGACCAAAGAGTAGTAACTATTTATAATGGCTAGACCACCACCTCATTACAGTATTATTTTAATGTTACTTCAGTGTGAGAAAGAGATGGAGCTATACAGGACTGTATAGCTCCATCTCTTTCTCACACTGAAGTAACATTAAAATAATACTGCTTTGATGTGGTGGTTGGCCCCCTGATCGTTTACTATATCCTGTCCATTGCCGTCATGTGGACACCACAGTGTGTGTGTGTGTGTGTGGTGTGCATAACGGTATGTAACAACACATTTATAAAAGCAGTGGTGCTTGCGCAACATCAATTTAGCACTAATTTTGAAGGCTTCGCAAGCCTAACCGAATAGACGAGGAGCAATTTTGTGGAACGAATTTCTTTAACGCGGCTTGCACTAGGAGTTGACCGGCAGAAATTGTCATTTATCGAAAAGCGTTATGTCCTGTTGACCCCCATGTCAACAAAATCTTTTGACACTTGAAGCTTAAGACCATAAACTAGATGGCTCTGTGTTTACATATTGTACAGCGAAAGGAACATCGTTCCAACCGGGTATCCCACGACACCTTCCCAATTTATTTTTTAAATGTATTGAAGCTCTATTTCTGCCGTCCCACCATTTAGCATTCATCACTGAAAATACTCATTCTGTGAATACTAAGGTGGCAGAATTAACTATAATACTTACTAGTATCTAAAAGGTATTCTGATAACAATTATCTATTTACTATGTCCCGAAAATTCCAGATATTAATGAACCAGTTTCATTCGAAAATGAAGGCCAGCTGAACCACCCGTGCCCATGCCCAGCTGCATGCATGATATTCTACGTAGTACATGAAACTTTTTATTTAGGTATAGTTCTGGATCAGTGAAAACAGTATATTCATAATATAATGATAGAATTTAACCTTCTTGAACAGTAAACATTATTTTAGAGTGATTAACAGTATGGTTGGTAGCCCTAGGTGTATTATAGGTACACCTAGCCCTCTGCCTAGCCCTTCGGGAAATACAGGCGTGATGTAGTTATGTAATATTTATTATTATCTCATTTATTTCATTTTCTATACATATTATTTACATTTCTAAATATTTTTATAAAAACAATAAAAAAACATTTCAAAATAGTAGCCCACCGGCCATCAAGAACAGGGCCCAAGGTGCCGGTGGTCAGGCTCTAGAGAGAGGAACCTCCTCGCTATGCGTGCCGTGTCCAGGAATACTGCTTTCTGGATCAAGCCCTTGAACCACCCGCGCAATGAGAGCCTCCTGAGGTGTTGGTCGAAGCTCTCCGCTATTAAGCCATAAACCGTAACGATTATCGTTACAATAATTAATAATAATTATAATCTATGTTTATTATTAGACCATTCTCCTCAGAAGTTCGTTGATCTCGTCCTCATGGTTTCCGAAGTCACCTCCGTCAACGTAGTGGATGGTCTTCTTGCGCCAACCTCCGGTGGGGTTGTTCAGCTTGAATGGCCAGACGAAGTTGCTGGCGTACTCGAACTTTTCTCCGACGCTGAAGATCTCGTGGATGAGGTCCTCAATACAAATGATGTTCTGTTGGCCGAGCTTCTGCTCGACGATTGTGTTAGATGCGATCGGCACGCGCTGTCCGTTCACCTTTGCGAAACCGCGCTTGTATACCAGCTCCCTAACACTCTTAAGGTTGGGGTATCCCCACGCGATGTAGGGCTCGGCGATACGCAGCATGTTGACAGTAGCCTGGTTAAGACGGATGAAGACACCGTTGTCGATTTGGCACAGTCTGAACAACTGCAGCACTGCGTACCTTGGGTGAAATAATTATTGCAGAGTCCACGTCCCACACACATGTCGACAAGCTCGTGTGCTAAGTCATGTATCTTGTTTTTTTCAATAAAATTTCACAAAACAATGTTTCCCAACAACGCACCCTGACAATGTTTTTCAAGCGCCAAAATATCTTTATAGCCCCGTAATGTGTATACATACTACATACATCACGGTTATTTATAAATAATAATGGGGAAGGCAACTGTCAAAATGGCGCTGTCGTAGCTAGTTCCCGACACAAGCCAATAATACAAGGCATGAGGCGGTTTTATTTTATTTTTGCGAAAATGATGCGTTGTTGTGTTACTAAATACTCCGAAATTGGAGTCCACCATTTCCCGAGAGACCCTAAAATTAAAAGATGGTGACTTACAGAGTAGAAACATTCTGAAGAAAGTGACATTGAGGATATATTTATGGTTTTAAATTCTGACACTTTCCATATCATTTACTTGATTTAAAATATTGAAATCACCGAAAATAACGAAACAGCGAAATAAAAGTAAACTCATGAATGAACGAAATGTCAAACTTATTGTAGGCCGCGGGGACCTAGCTATGATCAACGCCATCTACAATTATCTTTGCTCGACGTTCCCCAATAACAGTAACGCAAATAGTATTTACATCCCTTCAGGTTACATATGAAAACAGATAACAAATCGTGAGAAAAACCGTACAGCATCGAACCAAGGAGCTTAATAGTACATACTAATTCCATGTATCAAACTTTTCCGACACGGTGATATCCTAGGGAAACATTGCTTTATAAGGAGTGAGCTCGCGAAATTCCATTTTCTTACGATTTTTGCAATTTGCAGCTCCAAGGGTCTGGGTGTATGTTGATTAAAGTATGATTTGCGATAGTAAAAAAAAAAAAAAAAACGTAATTTTGGATATCATAAGTAATTTTATTCATTTAGGTACATGATTTAACATGATGTAATAAATAAGTAGTTTATGTATGTACTCCTACCTACGCAAAATACGCGCTTGGACGTGGAGTTGCAGACAATACAATAGTATATGTAGGTAGTGCGACTCAACCCCAGCACTAAAGTAGGTAATAAATAATAATATCTAGCAATAGTAATAGTGAACGCATTTTTAAATAACCACCCTTCGAAAAACTAGATTTTATAAAAAAGACTATAGGTAGTTAACCGTATGTACATCTTATAAGATTAAGGGCTGATTATTCAATCAGTAGATAACTTTTATCTGAAGAATAAATATGGCGGTTTGACTATAATTTTCTTTATAAAGCGCCGCGGCCACACTGAGAACCAAGCGAAACGAAACGAAGTTAGTTTAGCTTCGCTCATGTAGCTACTGCGTCTTTTCATACTTCGGTTCACACTGCGAACTATAAACCGAAGTATGAAAAGACGCGATAGCTACCTACATGAGCAAGCTAAACGAACTTAGTTTCGTTTCGCTTCGTTCTCAGTGTGGACTGCGCTCAGATGCTGTCAAACCGCAAATCTTATTCCTATGATACAAATTAACTGAAGATTAAAAAATCGGCTCTAAGTACATGATAAAATTAATATGATAGGTAATATTATAAAATAACAATATGATCTCACAATATAAAAAAAAAACTTTTCTTTTGCAACTTTCTGATACAGTTTCAAATAAGTATAAAGGACAAATAAAACGATGACGATTTTAAAACGATGTAGGTACCTGTACACATAGAAAACGCGTTACTACAAACAGACTTCAAGTTAGGCCTTTATCCAAAAGTATGGCAGTTACGTTGCGCTTGTGCTGGCCACGAAATAGGATAGGTATACTGATTTTGAATTTAGGTATACTTAGTACAGCAAGCCTGTCTGGCTCGGTGACGGCGGCGATAAAACCATGTGCCAGAAAAGCTTGCTGCTAAGTATATCCAATGTGCTTTGCAAGCAGCCCGCGTCACCATGACATGCAAAGATTACTGTACTGCGAATTTTCATAGTAAATCTGGGCATATTGGGCGGGCTAACTCTGCATGAGTTAGCCCGCGCAATATGCCCAGATATTTACGGACGTTTACATAATATACGCAAAACCTTTGCGCCAACGTCGCACGTCTGTATATTAGGAATGATATTTCATAATGAAGCGTGGTTTGACTCATCATGATGATATAACATTTTTCAAATACCGTCATGGCAGGTCAGGTCACTTTAGGACAGAACTTTGGCCCAAATCGAGACAAATGTTTGAACTGCTCGCCGTGTCGCGACCACACGACCGAACGTCGTATTCTTTCGGTAACTAATAGATGGTGATTTATACGCGTAGGTACTTGCGGAACTGTTGTGTGGATTTAATGACACATTTGTCTCGATTTGGGCCAAAGTTATGCCCGAGAGTCAAAGCAACTCGCCATGACATTAAATAAAATTGAAATGCTCCACCGACTCACGCATCATGAAATAAAATAACTCGACCTGTGTATTATGCAGGGAAGTTAAGACAACGAAAAATAATATTTTCTCGTGAAGTCCTGAAGTTTAAATAGGTGGTAGTCGGGCATATGCCGGGGGTGCAATATCAGGAGTGGGCGCAACGAATGCCTTCCGGTAGCCGATCTTGGTCGTCGGTGTGGGCAGCTCGGGCAGAGCGCCGCGTACTAACTGACGCAGCGCTACGTTGCGCTGGCGCAACTCTACCACCTCGTCGTGGATACGTTCGCGTTCTGCAAATAATAATAATAACAAACCTTTATTTTCAGATCACAGAGAATCCATACAGTAATGTTAGTAAAGAAAACTTAACACTAATGATAGCAGCCGATCTATTCTGTAAACATCACACCGTGAGCATTTAGGTGAAGTGAGTTTGAAGTGAGCTCAATCCCTAGTAGAGTAAGGTGGGATGACAGTTCACATCACGCTCACTTCACCTATATTTTCACGGTGGGATCTTTACAGAATAGTTGAACAGGTATCAAAAAAATAATATTAATGCTAGGCAAAGCCTGGAGCCGAACTTCACACTCTCCACGAAGCATGTAGTGCGTAATAGGTACTCGTAGACGTACGAAGGGCGACCTAGTGATGCAACAGTGGACAATCCCACCTACCGCAAAACGTGTTCAGGATGCTGTTGGAACTGGCACGCATTCATAAAATTTATGATGAATAATGACTACATTACAATTTATTTGTCATTCATTCATTGTGGTGATCATGATCGAAAGCAAATTGGGCAAATGGCCGAGTTGTCTTTTACATTGCCTGAATCTAGCGCAGTGGATATCCCCAACTAAAATGAGGATTCAAATTACCTACCTATACATAGTTGCGTGACTGGATGAAAACCTCTATCCGCAATGACCGAATGCGACACGGTTTACCAATGAAGCAATGCGATTGTCGATGCTGTTAATACTAAAACGAAGTTTTGTAACCATTCCATTTCGTAACCAACCTTGTAATATCGACAAATAATTGTTCAATCCAGTCAGCAGTCCATCCCAAAACTTATCTTTCTCTGGTGGGAACACATTTTTCCATTGTAACCAATAGTTGTTGATTTCTTCCTCAGTAAGTCTGCGAGATGGCGTTTCAAAATTCGGTGGTTTTAAGCTGTCTCTGTAATTAATAATTAACGTAAATCAAGGTCTGGATACAGACCAGCGAAATAAGACTCGCACTGAGTATCGAGAGCATTCCATTGGATCTTGGATCACCCATGAGCCAGGATGTCGGATCGTTTATTTCGTTAACTTTACAAGCTTTGAGAAGCAAACGTATTTACAGTAAGAGAGCTAACTAAGCAAGTACCAAATAATTACTTTCAATATACTAACAGTAAATTGTTAAGTTTCTTCTTCTCGGGTGGTAGGAAAACTGATATGAATTCGCTCAAAGCAGTCAACACTTGCATTGGCTCCATTTCCAAAACGTGACCCACTGAAAAGCCAACGATGTAGGTCTATAAAAGGTCAAATTAGATTAGCTGGCGAAACTCCGCAGACATGATGGGTATCGACATCTGAACGCGATGAAACAAAGAAAAAAAGAGCCGGTTTTGAAAACTGAAATATCAAGTGATGACACTACATACGGTCGTTTTTTGTTTTATCATGGTTAGTTAAGTATCGATAGCCAACACGTATCCCGAGTTTCGCTAATTTAATTTGACCCTGCCTAACAGTAGAAACCCAATAATAATTTTAGTTAAGTCGGAGCTCAGTATAAACAGGACAAATATACCACTATAACTAACATGGACAGAGGAAAGGATTGTTTTCTTTAGGAGTTTCTTCGTCCTGTCCTTGTGCGTGTGCTGCTACGGTAACAGCGCGCGCGCCAGGCCTGCGACTGCCCACGGAGCCCTCGGGCGTGCCCCCCGTCACCATAACAGACGCTGAAAAAAATTAATAATAACAATAAATAATAAAGTTTATTCATCTAAGAGTAACAATACAATATTGCTCGGTGAGCTACAAAGGGCAACTTTCTCAAACGAAAATGATCGCAAAATTAAAGTGACAAATTGTCAAGCGCGCGTAAACTGCTGTGATTGGTTGAATGATTTATCAACAGCGAATCGGAGCAGCTTACGCGCGCTAATTTGTAACATCACGTCTGTTTTCCTCGAAGGGGTAGGCAGAGATGTACCATCGCGGATATTTGCGGTAAACCACTTTTCAAAAGTCCCATGTATTTACCTACAAATTAATTTAATTAATGTTGCGGTAATTTTTGTTCGCAAAACTGGCCCTAAGCTTCGCTTGTAGGTATCTAAGTATATATTGTAATGCGCGTATTATTGCACGGGTATCGTAAGTAAATCAAATTATATCAATAGGTCTATTCTGCATTAAAACCATTTTGCGGTGGTGCCGATGCTCTTGTCACAAATGCGTCTAAACTAGACTAAAAATCACCAAAATTTAGTTTATTCCTGTCAAAGAACGATTTCCCATTCTGAAATTGACTAAAGTGACACAGCTTAATTATATTTTAGTTTGACAGCATTAAGATGGCACTGAGTTATTAGTTTAGTGAAAATGGTAATTTTGCTATTCAGAATTTGACGTTTATCACCTAAAATTTAGATTTTCTAACTCAATCTGACTATTTATAATCGCGATTAAAAAGGTGTGGAATAAAATTAGTTGGCATGAACTAAAATTCACACCAACACCTCGACTTTGCGTGCAAAAACAGTATTGTATGTAGCTTTTATTTCTTTTCTTTTTCTTTTGTATCTCGAAAACGGTGTCTTAGCGTAATGAAAATTTCGGCCCCCTTTATAAAACAGGTAAACCCATAAAACTCAACATGTAGATAGTAATTTTTCATATTTTCCATACAAAAATGAAAAATTCCATAAAAAAAACACGTCGAGGCTGACCCCTGCGCGCCTCCGGCTCAAAAAAAATCACGGGGTAGGGTAAACAAGTACTTACCACGTACAGTCGCGATTGTCAAATTCGATTTAGTTGTAAAAAATGATTTTATAATTTAGTGATATTTTTTTGCAGAATAGCTTTAAGATTCTCATAGCCAAAAGTAAGGAATTTTAGTGATAGTTCAGTTTAGTTTAG
Source organism: Fissipunctia ypsillon (assembly GCA_947568875.1). Taxonomy (NCBI): domain Eukaryota; kingdom Metazoa; phylum Arthropoda; class Insecta; order Lepidoptera; family Noctuidae; genus Fissipunctia; species Fissipunctia ypsillon. The sequence goes on along the minus strand of OX387660.1, from coordinate 12,944,575 downwards.
TTCGGTGTACAAGAGAATCGGCACCATAATCAACCATTGATCTTACATTGGAAATCCCCACATTTCTGCATTATTTCATCTGCCTCCGTCATCAAAAGTTGTTCCAGTGGGGATAATTCAGATAGATTCCTGTAAGGAAAAATAAAATGACAGAACAAATAAAATCCGCAATCGTACTTATCTAACCTAAATATTATTTTTCTTCAATGAGTCAAGTGTATCTACCTAAACCAAATTACGGGGACTTATTTACTTTTCTATCAAATTGTATTGAAATACGGTTTAGTTATCATCACCAATTCAGAGATTATAATAAGATGGCCCCTATCAGTATGCCAATAATATATGTAGGTAGGTACCAAGCTGTTTACAGACAAAATCGCGACCTTACATTTTGCGGGCTCTTTTGGAAGGCCCATACTTAGCAGTGAATAGAGTAGCGTGTAAAGAATGCATCGACAAAATATGGATAACAGTCTATGGCATAATCAACACAGCCGATCGTAACATGCAATCCACTGCTGTTTTTGCGCCTTCCGCATGACGTTTGTCCCTAGCAATTCAGCCCTTGTCTATTATGCACTTCATTGGTGTATTTGTGCAAATATTCGCATTATTTCGCGGGAAAAGCAATATTTTGCAAACGGTGATGAGTAGTTGATATTAGGCTATTGTAACTTATTACAAGCCGACCCATTAAAAAAAAAAAATAAAAAAACCTTTTTTCCAAAAAAGGAAACAACCGACTTCCAAAAAAAAAAACACTAGATAAGTACCTACAAAGTGAAAAAAATATGTAGTTTAAAAAAAACTAAAAAATACGCTTTTATCACACTAAAAACATATATAATCTTTATGTACTAATATTATAAAGCTGAGGAGTTTGTTTGTTTGGTCGAACGCGCTAATCTCGGGAACTACTGGTTCGAATTGAAAAATTCTTTTAGTGTTCGATAGTTCATTTATCGAGGAAGGGCTATATAACATCACGCTACGACCAACAGGAGTAGAGCATTAAAAAATGTTGCAAAAACGGCGAAAATTTATTCCTTTTCCTTTTTTTTTTGCTTCCATTGCGTGCGCTGCGTAAACGGTTAAAGATACCCAAAAATCATGTATGACGGAATTGTTCCTCTTAAAAAGTTCTAAAAAAGTCCACGATAACATATGTCTATCTTTTAAGGTTGGCCCACTATAACCTTTTTAATGGTAATCAAAAGACATTGACCAAAATCAAAATCGCTTTATAGTAAACGAGTATGGCTATAAAAATATACTCAAAAATTATAAAATATTTGTTTAACTTTTCTTAGTTCACTTGATCGAAATCGTATGTGGGGTTAATATTTTGTATTTAATTAGTTATTTATTTATTCAATTTAATTGCATACTTTTTTAAATGGCGTATTTTAGTGTTGCCAATTTTAAGAACCTCCCCATAATCGGTCTTAACAGGAGAATATTACTTTACTAAAGCCCACTTGCACGTTTATTCGGGTCAAATAAATAAATATAGACAAAAATGATGAGATGAGATGAGAAATGTAAACTCGGAGTTATGTAATTAACATTTGAACTCTTATTACGCGTTGCGCCACTAAAAAGTAACACCGGGTTAGATAACCTGATATTAGTATTTTTTGAGTTGAGAACATGGCAGTTCGATCGACGAAACATAAAATAGAATTGCAATGTCTGTGCCCTGATATGTAATCCGACCAAAAATTAATGAACGAACAATCAACAGAAATTGTATACCCATCTCTTTTATGTACACTACATTACGATACGTAATACTTTCTTGTCTTTGAATTTTATAACATAATATTTAATTTTAATCGTATTGTATGTGGTTTCCAAGGAGATTTAGTTTATTGATTAATGAAAACGACAAATAAGGAAAATATGTTTAGAGTTTTTCATAATTTGTATTTATTTTTATATGAGTTCATAAATATATTGCCTGCTGATAAAGTACCGAATTTCCACTTACTATAGCGTCGAACAATATAAAAAACAACATAACTTATCAGCGGTACCTCATAACGTCAATTTATTTTGACATTACTTACACTGACCTAGAGTTAAGCGACCTAACTCTCCCACATCGGTGGGTTAAATATTTAAAAGTTTACCTCTAACTCTTGGTGGCACAAGATGAATTATTTGATTAACCCTGAGTTAGCTGTTAACTGTGTTCTTGGATAACTCATGAACACGCAAGTGGGCCTAATTAAAAACCTTTCTGTAGTTGACAAATCGGGTTGTTTCCGTTTAGACAGATTTTCGTTTCGCCAGATTTTTGTTTCGACAGCGTGTCACTTTGTTATCTCCAAACGTACAGCTACGTACAAAATAAAAGACAGGTAAAACAATAAAACATATTGATGGTATGACGCTAGTGAAAACTAAAACGTCAAATTGTAAGTCTTGCTAAATACCGGCAATCTACCGACGAAAAGCATTATCTAGCATAGCATTCTATTGTAGTAATTAAATTTTCTTTTAAGTCATGGATCATGCGTTCAATCTTCATGTCCTTTACAATAACAGATGTATTTCTATTTTTGCTCAAATTGTGAGTTTTTTTTATTGAAAAAAGGCTTCCTTTTTGACCAAGAAAATAAAATGCAAGATGGATGGTTTTTTAGTAAATCTGTTATTCACTCGTCGGTGCCAGCCTTCCACGTTATTTGTTGTACGAATAGATTCTTTGTAACAACTCAATGTAGCACTTGTGACAACTCAACTCAAGGGTCAACCATTCATTAATGAAATAATCTTGAAATGCTGTTATTACAGCTGAGTTTGGAACATTGGCAAAAATAGATAGTACTGCTTCTGGTATCCGTTCTGCCGGTAATAACGCTACTCGTGAACACAATCTTGTTATTTTTCTACGCTCAAGATCATCGCTTAGGCCAATTAAATTGGACTTTTTTTAAATTGCCTTTACAACATGAAAATAGCAACCACTAACGATTGCGTTGGGGAATACTTCCTTTATCGCAATGATGGCCACCATTTCATAATCACATTTGTAATAGCAAATGTTAACAGAAAATCTGTCTCGTAAGATTGAAAACAGTCTGACATATGTGGCTGTCGTTTTATTTGGCAGAATGACATACAGTAGTGGAACAAAATTTAGTATCTCATTGTTCTCTTCAATATTTGCATGTAACGAATAAACCTGGTAGAAAGGTCTTGGGCATATTCGAAATGTTCCGTCACCATAGTATTTAGTTACTGTTTTCAAAACCTTTTATAGGAATGGTGTAGTAAATATTTTTTTTTCCTCTGTGCCTTCTTCATAAACCACAAAATCTAAAAATAAATTGTCGGGTAATTTTACATCACTGACATTTTTAAAATTATTATCTCTTAAGTATATGAATAAATAAAAGTAGTTACAAAGTTACCGCTGAAATATGTATAAATAATTATATTGTGTTGAATTTCAAAAAAATAAAAGCTTTTACACACCCACTTTAACTAAATCTATCACTCCTTGTGATTGTACTTTTACTGTCGAAACAAAAATCTGGCGAAACGAAAATCCGACAAAATAAAAATCTGCCGAAACGAAAATCTGTCTAAACGGAAACAACCCAAAACAAAAATCACAATTAGTCGTTGTTGATTTTGCCATTAGGTATAAGAACTTATTACATGGAATGTGTCTGGAACGAAGTCTCAGTGCGATAACAGTCAGTCAGTCTCCACAGAAGCAGTCAGTTTCCAAAGAATCAGTCAGAATCCACGGTGAGTTCAAGGGATATAGTTGGATCGTTTTGTACCAGACTCCTTTTTCTTGTGATCTTTTATTGAAGTAGTCCTTCCAAAACGAATAACAATCCCGTTTGACATTTAGTATAAAGTTGGTAAAGTAAGGAGAAAAGTTAACAGGAATTCCATCTCATATGGCCTGCTTGGCTAGTAGATCAACAATATGGCTGCCTCTTATCTTATGTGAATTCAAATCATATTGTTGAAAGGACTGCTTTTTTGGTGAAAGGTTTGTCACAAAACTAACCTCAAAACTGAACAGAAAATCAAAGTACAACACAAACCCCACAAAATAAAAGGATATTTTTTATTTCTTTTGAAAGTATGTACGACATCGCCCCTCTTTAATATCCAGTTTGTGCTATCATACAAGGATTTTTGATGCGCAACGGCGGTCCGTAGAAAAATGGGCATTCTCCTTTGTTATAAAATAATGCATTATTTGCGAAGGTGTTTTTGATAAACATGGTATTAATCCTTATCCAAATAAATAGTTTCATAATCAAGGTTGAACAAGTTAATTCCTTTTTAAATTATTCGAATCGGACCTTCCATTTAGAAATTACGACGGGTATAAAAATGCTTAATGTAAGAAAAATGCGCTTAGTCTACACTGAGGTACTCTAGTAACATAGTTCAATATTAGTTACCAACACATTTTATTTTTATTGACTGTTTGAACGCGCTAATCTCTGTCACTACCAGTCGGATTTAAAAAAATATTTTATGCATTTTATAGCCCAATTCTTGAAGAAGGCTATAGTATGTAACATTACGCTAGGACCCTTTTTTTTTTTTTTTTTTTTTGTGGATGGGAAATCATCAAATGACTTCTCCCGCTCTGGGCGGAGCGGGAGGGCGTGTCAGACTTTTACTGACTAAAACCCACCCGTGTTCCTTCTGTTGCCTGTGCCGGGGCCACGGTAACTCTTTCGAACATCCCGCAACCCTAGCTGGCATCGGCCCTAGCGGACCCCGTCAATAGTGCTGACATCTCTTTGAGGCGCGCGTGGAACACGACGCGCCGTCGACTCGGGCCTGGTCCTTACCGGACGGCGAGCTACCCATTGCTCGCCGTCCGCAAGCCCGCGCCTACGGTGGCCGGGAATCGGCTGCCGATTCCCGACGCCCAGGGCGTCTCCTGCGGCGACTAGGGGCGTGAGGGTGCAAAGCTTGCCTGTCCCTCACGCGTCCCGCCTCCTCCTTCACGAGCATTACTGCTTCGCAGAAGGAGGTAATGGCTTCCCATGCACTCTCGCTCCGTACCATGGCCTGGACCAGGGCCGGACGCGAGAGATCGCCGCCGCCGATCGCTTCCGCGAGGACACGGCGGTGCTCCGCCCAAGCCGGGCAGACCTCCACCGTACGCTAGGACCCTTAGAAGCCGAGCAAAAAGAAAAAAAGTAAGAACGAGCGCTAAGCGAAAACGAAGTAACAGCACGGGCAGGCGATGCGATGCAACGGGGTGGGTCAGGGGAACAAGAAATCACACTGTGTGTGACTGTTTGAACGCGCTAATCTCTGTCACTACCAGTCGGATTTGAAAAATTATTTTTGCATTAGAAAGCCCAATTCTTGAGGAAGGCTATAGGGTACTAGCTTTTGCCCGCGGCTTCACTCGCGTGGATGTTGGAAAATATCCAATGGAAACATACTACCGGGATTAAAAGTACCCTATATGTTAATCCAGGTAAAAACACATTGTTTCATATAACTTAATTGGTTTACGCGGCGCACGCCAGTAAAGTTCCCAGCCGGCATGATTTATTCCCACATCTTCAACAAACATCGTCATATTTCAGCCAATTTACACAAAACCTTAAAAAATTATACACCTAAACCTACCTCATGAATCACTCCGTCCATTAGTGAAAACCGTATACAAATCCGTTCAGTAGTTTTTGAGTTTATTGCGTTCAAATAGACAGACAGACAGACGCCCCTTTGCTGGCCCCCTTTTGCTGGTAGATTTTCGAAAAACCCAAAAACTTATGTTCATATTATTTGTCAAAAGTATTAATACCATTATTCGAGGGTACCGGACAGCACGTTAAAATTCTTCCATATTAAATTTAGTACCCCCTATAATCCCTTTTGACAGGTAGTTTTGAAAAGTGGTGTTTCAAGGTTATAAACTTAAGAAATAAGATTTTTCATACATAAGATATCCCCCTTTTCACCCCCTTTAAAGGTCGAATTTCCAAAAACCCCTTCTTAAAGCTCGCCTACATTGTAAAAGGAACCCTTGTGCAAAATTTCTCATATTATTGTATCAGTCATTCAGCACTTCGTCCGCGATTTCGCTCGCGTGGTTTTTGTACTTTCCTGTTTAAATGGTAATAATGCTTAAGATCTTTATTATTTATTTATACATAAGTAGACATGTTGCGCCGACCCCAAATAAATTGAGATAAGGGTAGGAGAATGATGATGAAGTATTCAGACCAAGTTTCAAGTTTATAGATCAACGAAATAAGATTTTTTTTCCCCACAAAGAGGTTAATTTTTGAAAAATCTTTTGTGATGTTTCCATTATTTGACTTATAGGTTATTTTTACCAATTTTCGAGTTAATCCAGCCACGCATTAAAATCCTCCGCTGTAAAATTTACTACCCCTTTTCACCCCGTTAGGGATCGATTTCCGAAAAACGGATGGTGGTGGTGGGTTGTTGATGGTGGCTGGTAATGCGTCAGGTTGAATGGAAGCGACCCAATTTCTGAAGTTTTTGATACATTGCCAATCATTTAGCAGGGTGTCTCTTGATAGCAAAGTGCTGTTACTTCTTGATAATCATCCTTCGCATATAACAATAAAAGCTTTAAACTTTTGTAAAGAAAATGGCATAATAGTTTTATCGTTTCCACCACACTGCTCGCATAAGTTGCAGCCACTAGATCGTTCTGTACATGGTCCTCTGAAAAAACATGTAAACACCGCTTGTGACGCATGGTTGGGGAACAATCCTGGTCAAACCATGACTATTTACCATATTCCATCAATTGTTGTCACTTCATTTCCTCTAGATTTTACCCCTCGAAATATTCAGTCTGGATTTCTTTGCACAGGAATCTGTCCCTACATCAGAGATATATTTGATGATACTGATTTTGGCTTTTCATATGTGACAGGCCGACCTTTGCTTGCTGTTAATAGCATCCAAGAGCCTCCTCCCGAATCAGGAATTTGAAGTAGTCCCCTCGAGTCAGATCTTGAACCTGTAATTCCACAAATTGTATCTCCACGTGAAGATCAAAAGACGCCCAAAGAGATCTGTGCCATACCAAGTCCATCGTCAGAAGCAGCTACTTTAGTGCCTGAAATCATGCCTGGAGACACTTTGGCATTAGTTGATCCTTTGGATATAGGACAGGAGTCACAACAAAATACATCCCATATTGAATATGGAAATACCTACAAGGTTAAGATTTGGCACACCACTACTTACGTGAAGTAACAAATATTTCTTCCCATTCAACTCCAGTACTCGACCCCAAACCGTCTACATCTAAAGGAACTAAACCCTTCATTTTCTCTCCTGAAGTAGTTCGCCCTCTGCCAAAGCCGCCACCACGCAAAACCATCAAACGCGGAAGAATAAAACGACAAACGGCTATATACACCGATACCCAGGAAAAAGATGCTATACAAAAAGAAGCGGAGGAAGCTGAAAAAAGAAAGAAAGCTAAACAAATTAAAAAGAATTTACAGTACCCAGGAAAATCTAAAGGGATAAAATGTGATTCCAGCCAGATCAAGAAAACTGTAGCAAAAAATGACTCTGAAAGCAGTGAAGAAGAAGAAGAATGGTTTTGTGTAACTTAATTACAATTTTATGTTAAAAAAACTTAAAATATCTTTTTCTACTAACTAACGAACTAACTAACTATACAAATAAATATACAAAACAAAAGGAAACTTAGGCGTCGAAGTACTCGTCCGCATCGCTGTCATCCGGAAACGTGCCCAGAAGACTGGCAGCATTGCCACGTTGAATGGCAATGCTAATTCTTTGGCCAAAGAACGAGCCAGCCCTCTGGTCACGTGAAGTGTCGACCAGTCGGCGAGAAATTTCCTTAAAAAGGAGACGCGCACTCGGGCCCCATGACCCGAGCGTTTCGAGTCGACCCCAAACGGCTCAAAACTGTAGTTACCGATACGGTTACAGTATTTGCGCCGCTTAAGGGTCTCAGCAGCCGCAGCAGCGGCGCCAGCACAGCTCGCCGTGCTTGGAACATGAGATGGCGCAAGGGTGTCGACACAGGTTGCGTCCCACACCAGAGGTCTACCCACCTTCCAAGGCAACAACGTTATGCCGTCTGGTCTCTTCCCATCGTCACGTACCAAACCGTTTGTTTCTAATATCGCTGGTACGCCGGCGGTGACAAGAGCTCGACGAATAATATCGTTAATGCTGGCGTGTCGTGCTATGCGGCCTGCACTCCTGCAGCAGGACAGGCCATGGTGTCCGAGGTTGTCGACAGCTTCACCGCAGTGACACCGATGCGGAGCAACACAAGGTGCGCCTAAGCGGAGACACGTAGCGAGCCGAAACGAAGAGTCATCCATCATAGTGCCTATGATGGATGACGGAAGCGCTTGAAGCCACAAGCCTGACTCCCATTCTCCCACAGCCAGCAGACGGGCACGCTCAGCAGTATTAAATGACGTATTTACTAGGGTATTCCGTATAATACTGCAGAGCGGCACGTCCCACCGTTTCTGGGAGGCTGGGTTGTCAGGTAAATCCGTATTGGGACAAGCCATCTTCCACGCGTTCAACGCATCGGTCAAACACGGTACCTCAAAATCGACCAGTGAGGAAGATAAAATTTTCCTGGTTAATTTGTCGGTACCGTGGACCGAAGAGAGGAAGGCCGGTAAACTTATACTTGAAATTTTGCGGACGCCGAGACCACCCAGGCGAATGGGAAGTGTAGCTTGCTGCCACGCTCGGTCGTCCAGGGCCACATTTAGAATAGAAGTTAGTGTGTTTCTAATAATTTGGTCTACTTTTTCTAAAAGTTGTGGATGCTTCCATAGATGGGAGGAGCGAAGGCTATACGTAAATTTTGGTCCAAAGCAGCAGTATCGAATTAGTGTGAAGGCCGAATGGATGTTAATTTTGAATAGTCTTTCCGAGACGTCATGAAAATTTTGAATTTTTTCCTCAACAAACGTTGGAAAGGATTCATCAAAAATTGGGGACCCCAGGAGGTGAAGAGAGTTTCTTTCCGTAATTTTGATATTTGGTGCTATTGTATTAAATTTTGCTATGGTAGTCTGTCTGTCAGTGGTTTGGGGAAGATAAATTTCACATTTAGAAAGGTTAAGGTCTAGGCCGATGGAACTAAATTTTTCTTTTATAAAAGCTAAATCTTTTAAGACTGTGTCTACATCACCTCCTAGGGTTCCGTCATCCAAATACCATACGTTGAATTCAGAATTTAGTTGTCGAATAATTGGATTTATTGCCAAACTAAAAATGACTGGCCCAAGAGGGTCACCTGTTGACATCCAACGGCTGATTTCAAAAGGTTGTCTTTATAAAGTAATTTAGAGGGGTGCCTGTAACATTGATATAGGAAACTGTAAATTTTGGGTATTTCTTTTTGGACTTCTGTCAACAAGGTGTCCGTTTACGGAATTGAAGGCATTTTTAATGTCAACCTTAAGGATGACCTCACCTTTACCGCTGTTGAGGTAAGTCGATAATGCATGTACCGCAGCCTCACAGCCCCCTTTCGACCTGAAGCCCAGCTGTAGGGGCTGGAATTTGCTGGCCAGTGTTTCGCTGTAGAAAGCACAGCAAATTTTGGCTGCGGTACGACGGTAAGTGGACCCTACGGCAATGGGACGAATGCCGCCATCCTTCTTGCGCAGGGCACACAGATTTGCCCCATACAAGATATCAATGACGGATTCGTTCACATTGCCGGAGAGCATGAGATTGATGAGGGCCGTCAGCTCCTTCAGAAGAGACTCACCAGCTTCCCCGGCACCTGAACACATTAGGTCCTTCAAATGTTGAGGTGTCAGGCCGTCGAGACCGCCGGCGGAGCCACTTCGAAAGGAGCACACGGCCGCACACACTTGTTGAGCTGTAATTTCAAGTGTGTTGGATTCCGGATCGGGAGGGACAGGGAAGGAGAGGTCATCTGCCGGGGCGGGATGTTTGCTCTCCAGGGCTGTAAGTGTCTCTGGAGAGTACGGCGCAACCACATCGCTGCTAAAGATGATCCTAGCTGCACCACTGATATCACCTTCGCCTAGTTTAGATTCCACATGGTGCAATAAGCCTCTTTGGGGGAGGTGCGCTGTTAATTTAGAGTCGAAACTTTGGGCCGAAATGTTACAATTATATTGTGTTTTGTGTTGTATGTATAGAACCTTATATGGATTCTGAAGTCTTCGGCGATGCGTGCAAATACCGGCAGCTCAAAAGAGGGATCTCTAAGTCCTTGCTTGTACGAGATTAGGATGGCTCTGAAGCAGCTTAAAAACAACAAGGCGACAGGTGAAGTAATGATGGAATTACGGCCGAACTCCTGAAGGCTGGTGGAAAACGCGTTCTTAAGGCCCACCAGAAGCTGAACTGCTGTGTGTGGTGGTTACTCTTCTTTAAAAAGGGCGACCATGCCCTGCTTAAGAATCATAAGCCCATCTCATTGCTGAGCCATGTCTACAAGCTATTTTCAAGAGCCATCGCGAACCATCTCGCGCGCAGGTTTAACGAATTCCAGCCTCCCGAACAAGCCGGATTCCGTAAAAACTTAAGCAAACGTAGACTACATACATACGCTGCGGCAGGTTATACAGAAGACCGAAGAGTATAACCTGCCTCTCTGCTTAGCGCTAGAAAGCCTTTGATTCGATCGAGACTTGACTTGGACTGTACAGGCTGTACTGCAGTCTCTCCAACGGTGCGAGATTGACGATCGGTACATAGAGGTGCTGAAGTATCTATACGAAAACGCTACTATGTCAGTCCGACTCCCTTCTGCAGCGAGGTGTTGTGACGTTGCAAAATTGATTATTTAGTTACTTGTGGCGACATCTCCCGTGGGAACCATGGAATATGAACTCACACAATGTTTTCACAATTAATGTAGAAATGGCGCTGTTTCAAATTGGAGTATTGACAATTGTTTTTATGCTAATTAAATAGGAATTCGTAATTAAGTAACATGCAGATATAATATCCCACATTATACCGCTATATAATGTCTTAAAAATTAAAATGTATTATTATACAAGATGTAACATAAATAACGCACAACCTCTTAAGGGGTCATTGTACCCATCATTATGAACAACTTTTACTACGAGACTAATCCTGAAATCGCGAAAAAAAATCTGCTGTTCCCTAATTTATGTTCGCATAACTCGCCAAACTGTAGAGAACACCTGATTGAATTGTGGTTGGGTTTGGATTGGTTTTTTTTTTATTGATGTTATATTTCTTTTATGAGCACAGCCTAAATGTCTCAGTACTTTTACGACTGAGCTGCGTTCAACACATCACACGAAGCCTCACAAGTGACTCTTGAGTCTTTTTGTGGTTAAGTCTCATGTTGGTATCTTCCTCAGCACGCTTGTAACAGAGGCGAGTGTGTTAGAGAAGATACCTAGCTGTTCCAAGATTAGGAAAGTTCTATAAGTTTGGTGGCTCGCCACATTTGATGTTTGTGTACCCACAGTAATAGTTTTAATTCGTTAAACTTTGTATTGTATCAGTGTGTACCTACTAGTTTAATTTGATTCTTTCCCTAACAGCATATAATTAATAAATTTACTTTAGCACGGGTTATAACTACGGGTTACAGTGTGAGACACGTCTCCCACGATATCTCTCGAAACTGTTCACCGCTGCACTGGAAGATGTCTTCAAAGTTCTGGACTAGAAAGGGGTTGGCATCAACATCAATTATATATAGGTAATTTATTTATTTGTATAAATAAATACGGGCTGGTATCGTGAGTAAATTTGTGTACCACATGTGGTGCGCTGGGCATTTAGCGGTGTTTTGTGTTGCGTAATGTAAATTATTTAGCATACTATTGTATAGAATCGAGTTTTTCTAACTGAACAGACAGCTGTGCTCCTGGGGAGATTGTTGGCCACTTCATCTTCCCAGCTAAAGCACTAGGAAGTGGTAAAGGGCGGGCGTTTTGGGGGATTCGCTTATGTAATTTTGACGTTCGAAGTGTTGATTCTCAGCCTAGTTTGAATAAATGACTTGATTTTGAAAAAAAAAACGAGTAGGTACATCACTCGCCTTCGATTTGCCGATGATATAGTAGTCACGGCTGAAACTATGGAGGACCTCAGTACAATGCTCGATGAACTCAGTAGAGCTTCCGAAAGAGTGGGTCTTAAAATGAACATGGACAAAACGAAGGTCATGTCAAATGCCCATGAAATACCCACGCTTTCTGGCACGTCAAAATTGCCCCAATAAGCAACCATATTGCTCTAACGTCTACTATGCGGCTATATGGCCTACAAATCATTGCAGACTGTCTATCTTACGATAAATAATATTTTGCAATTTGTTCAAAAAGTAATTAATATTAAATTTTAACAAAAATTGAGGTTACGTTTTGCTTATTCCAATGGCATTAAAAACGAAAAATCGCGTTTTTGCATATACGCCCCCGATATGGTTTGAGATCCACGATGTGCAAACCTGAATCCAATGTGTAGTGTGCGCGACGTGCTAGCCGACACACTTCTGGCAGCGATGCTTGTTGTACGAGCTCTGCTTATCGACCCTCTTTCGCCTCCGACGCCACCTAACGACATAAGAATGATGCTATGGCTACATTGTCGCGATAACGCGAACTACACTTCGCGCGCTCTCTCTCGCACACCGCTCGACGTCTCGCTGTACAACAGAGAGCGCGTGAAGTGTAGTTCGCACTATCGCGACAATGTAGCCGTATCATAACGGGTGTAGAAATGTTCTTCCCTTCACTGTGATATTTTTTGTACTGGACCATACCAAAGTGGGTAGTTCCAACTTTTCTGGCGTTTTTTTACGAAAACTAATTTTATACCACATATACAAGGTGTAATTTTAATCAGTGTTAATCTCTTAAGGGGTCACTGTACTCATCATTATGAACAACTTTTACTATGGGACCAAACTTGAAATCACGAAAAAAAATCAGCTTTTCTCTACATTACTCTCTTGAACACAAGTTTAAGAAGCAAGCTGGGGTCTGTGTGTACGTCCGCGATGACATTTGTTGTCGTCGTCTCCGTTGCTTTGAGAATCGGGTTTTTCTGCCATATGGCTACTTGTGGACACTGGCGTGGAGAAATCTCTCTACATCGGCGTCTACCGATCGCACAGCGGTGACCAGAAGACAACAACGCTCTTTAATTTCCTCGTGGAGTCGACTGACGTAGCCCAGCAGCGGTACCCAACAGCGAAGCTCATCTTTCTGGGAGACTTCAACGCCCATCATAAAGAGTGGTTGTTCCCGTACCAGAAAACTGACCATGCCGGGTTAGAGGCGCGCAAGTTTGCTTTAACGCTAGATCTGACCCAGATGGTGAATGTGGCAACGCGGGTACCGGATGTTGACGGCCATACACCCAATTTCTTGGACCTTCTGCTGGCATCTGATCCGGACAGTCACTCAGTATCGGTCTCAGCCCCGCTGGGAACGTCTGACCACTGTCTGGTGAAATCCATATCGATCTGCTCTCCAGATGAGAGTCCTAGAGGCACGAGACTTGTACTCACAAGTCAGCAGACTGGGATGAGATGCGGCACTTTTTTGCGTCTTATCCTTGGCGGCAAGTGTGCTTCTCCTCGCGTGACCCCTCGAGCTGTGCTGACGTGGTTTCGGACGTTATTCGGCAGGAGATGGAGTATTTTATTCCATTCTCCGACATCCCGCTCGGTCACAAATCTCGGCCTTGGTATAATGCAAAATGCGCCCACGCTGAGGCCCGGAAAGAGTCTGCCTATCAAGCCTGGGTCAAGGCCCGCGACCGCAAAGTTAGAGCGCGTAGGGTTCGCGCGAGGAAGAGAGCTTTTAATTCTGCCACCAAGTTCTGCAAGCGGGTTTTACGTGGGGCACGTTTTGACCATGTCGGACGTATTTAGGGAATGCAATCCGGACTATCCGTAATCCGAAATATCCGGATATCCGCCCATTTTTACTCGACTTGTAAATCCGGATTCGAAAATCAAATCCGCGGATTTTCTGAATAATAAGAAGTTGTAATTCGCAATTACTTTATCACTCGTACCTATATTCGTGTCGCCTCTGGAGGACGCGAGCGGGGCACTGCGCCGGCACCGTGCGGGGAGTGCGTCCTTGATCGGATCGTTCCGTTCATTCGACGACAGCGACGAGGAGCGAGAGAAGCATCTTTGTGCGCGCAATCGGATTAGACCGGCGATTTCGTACGTAAGTAGATAAAATAATTATCTATATTCATTGTTCTTTAATTCTATGGTTTAAGACATTTATTTCTTTAAAATAGAGTACAATTATTCACTTACAATGAGAAACATTTATTGCATAAATGTTTCTTGGAAAGAGTATCTGATTCGAATCGGTACCTATGAACTTTGAAGTAGGTACAATATTGTTAGTCACTAACACTGTTAGTACAATAAAGCCTTTTTTTTTTGTATGTCAATATGAATGGTTTATAATAGTTTAAAATTAGTAAAATATTGAGTTATTAAATGAGGTAGATATAATTACGTAACTTGACAATGTGAATTTTAATCAGTGTAGGAATAAAAATAAAATTAGTGTAAAAAGATAGATATATATTTAAAAACTAATATACAAAAGGAGTCAATTCAATAGGGCAAGAAGTTTAGGAAATATAGACACAATTGTAAAGTGAACATAATATTCTAAGATAGTTTTTTGTTATGTGCAATATAATTATTTAATAAGTAAGTATATACAGCAAGCGCTACTTCGCCTTTAGATATGCTATCGCTACAAAGTCAGCCTGTATGTCGCATAGTAGTCTCTTCACCTCTTCGATACAACCTTATTTTTAGTACATGCGAAACCTTAAAAGGGATCATTGTACTCATCATTATGAACAACTTTTACTATGAGAGCAACCCTGAAATCGCGAAAAAAAAATCAGTTCAGTTCCATACATTATGTTGAGTTATCCTTACTTCCTTACTAATATTATAAAAGCGAAAGTGAGTTTGTTTGTTACGTCTTCAGGCCTAAATGGCAAAACCGATTTTGATGCATTTTGGTACAGTGATAGTTGAGACTCTGGGGACGGACATAGGCTAATTTTTTTTAAAGTAATAAACGCGGCTGAAGACGCGAGTAAAAGCTAGTACGAACATAAATGTATGGATCAGCTGATGTTTATATACTTAACATACTTTCATAAACTAAAAATAAGGTCCACGCCTGCTATCAGCTATGCGCCTAAATCTCACCTTCACCTTACGCCCGCGCCGCGGCCGTTTGTGTATGATTCACGCCGGAATTCGTAAATTGCATTTGATTATATTGCATAATAATGTTCATTTGTTTCAGTATAAACTATAGACTATGGATTTCAAAGAATATTCCAAAAAATCTGGCGATGCATCAAGTGTATGGGCTCATTTCTTAAGATCCTCGAAGCAAAATGCAAAATTTGTCAACGAATTTTTAAGATTAAAGGCAGTACATCAACCTTACACAATCACCTTAAAAATTGTCATGCCATAATTCGGCCTTCTACTGCTACGACGAATAGCAACAATGGTGATGAAATGTCTATTATCAAACGACCAAAAATGACTGATTATTACAAAAGTGAAGATTCACTAGAATATGTTATTGCGAGAATGGTATCTTTAGATGGAATTGCTTTTAAGCTGTTTTGCACATCTGAAGACCTAAAAAAACTACTCCGTAAAGGAGGTTATACAAAATTGCCAAGTTCTCCAAATACAATCAAAAATATTATTATGGGAGTTTATGAAGATGAACAAAAGAGACTGAAGCAAGAAATTCATCAATTAAAATTAAAAAACCAAAAATTTGGTTTGACGTTTGACGAATGGACCTCTGTTAACAACCACCGCTACATAAATATTAATATACATAACAGATCCTTCAAACGTGGCTTTTTTCGCAACATGGGTTTGATTCGAATATATGGATCTATGCCAGCTGAGCTGTGCATTTCTTTGATACGGACTAGATTGGCTTTATACGATCTCACTTTAGATGACTGTGATGTTCTTAGCATGACCACAGATGGAGCGAGTGTGATGTGCAAAGTAGGACGTCTTTTGCCCATATTTCATCAAATATGTCTAGCTCATGGGATACATTTAGGTATATGTGATGTGTTATACAGTAAAAACCATTGCCATTTACCGTCGCAGTCGGTTAATGATCTGCTCCCTTCATTAAATACAGATATTGGTGTTTCATCTGAAGACGAGGAAGAGTCAGTTATAGAAGGCGAATTTCTCGTTGAAAGAGCTGGTTCTGCTTCTCCATTAAACTTAGACTTTCGAAGCATTTTAAAAAAAGTTAGGACAACAGTAAAATTCTTTAGAAATTCTCCGACTAAAAACGATTCTGTCTTACAAAAGTATGTCCAAAATGAATTTGGGAAAGAACTTGTACTGTTGCTTGACTGCAAGACACGGTGGAGTAGTATGGCCTCGATGCTAGAAAGATTTATTAAATTAAAAACCTGTATTCAAAAGTCATTACTGGATTTAAAAAGCGATATCAACTTCACTGATGAAGAGTTTAACTTAATCCAAGATCTGCAAATGTCTTTAGATATTGTTAAAGCGACTGTGGAAGCTTTGTGCAGAAGAGACGCAACTCTGATCACTGCTGATACTACACTGAAACTGATGATCGAAAGTTTGGAGAAAAAAGGAGGAAATCTCACAAAAAGTGTTTCTGACGCCTTAAAAAAAGGGTTAAAGAACGACGTTTACATTGTGTCGCAGGTACGATGTTTTATCTCCACAATCCGTGTGAATTTTCCAACTCACCCTCTGATGAAGTATTTTATAAGCCATCTAAGGCAGAAATAGAAGAAGTAATTTGCAGAACTGTAGAAAGCCGTATTAATCCTATAGAAGTGTCTGTTGAATCACATAAAACTATTTCCAGAGAACAAGAGTCTTTAGATCAAGAAATGAGTTTTCGAGAGAGATTAGCATTTGAGTTAAACAAAATCAACAAAGCTGGAGAAGAAAATGTGTTTATCAGCCGGAAGCCTGAAACTGATATTCCCAGTTTAGTGCGAGTAGAGATGGCGTTATTCGAGGATAGTGGTTCACGAGGACGATATTTGGAGGCCGCTTACAAGCATCTTCAATGCATTCCCCCTACAAGCGTTGAATCAGAGCGTGCTTTTTCTGCAGCAGGAATTATGTGTAACCAAATTCGCAGCAGGTTAAACGATAGCACTTTAGATGCTTAATTATTTTTGAGGTCACATTTTATATCTCATAAAATAACATAGTCTTTTTTCAAATTAAGTTGATTAATTAAGTGAAGTTAAATTATTTTGTTACCTTTGTTATGTTATTAATTTGTCAAGAAGTCAATTATTTATGTTTACCAGAATTTATTTTAATTTTTACTTTTAATTGTTTTAGTAACGTTACTAAGCTGACAGCTCACGAGTCACAGACTGATTATTTTAATAATGCGGATTATTTTCGTGTGTAACGTTTAATAATTTAAGAAGAAGTTTTAATAGTCTTTATTTTTGATCTCCAAAGTTTATTTTAATTTGTACTTATTATTTTGATTTGAAATTGAATAATTACAAATATCAAAAATAAAATAAAAATCGTATGATTTGATTTTCCAGTGTTTTTATTTTAATCCATTTACACAAATATAAGAAACATCATATTAATAAACTGATATAAGTAAATTTGTTTATTTTCATGAAAAATCCGTAAAATCCGGATAATCCGGATTGGACCAAAAATCCGTTCTTAAAAATCCGGATTCTAAAACAGGACGGATTTGCATTCTCTAATTGGGGCCAAGCTGGCTTCGCACCCTCCGGGTAGTAAACAGTTCTGGTCCTGTCTAAAGCGACTGAAGCGAATTTCTGTCGACCCACTTTACCTCCAATGATGAAACCTGATGGGTCGCTGGCTCACTCTGCAGGTGAGAAAGCAAATCTATTTGCATCTCTCTTTGCAAGCAATTCACGTCTGGACGCTGGCTCCAAGCAACCACCTACTGTACCTCATTGTGACTCCTCGATGCCGGAGATCGCAGTTCACATTAAAGACGTCCGAAGAGTATTGTGCAGTCTAGACGTGAACAAGGCCAGCGGGCCTGACGGCATTCCAGCGAGAGTGTTGAGGCAGTGTGCGCCTGAACTGTCTCCTGTGTTGACACGTTTGTTCCACCTCTCTCTTAAAAAAAGAACGGTACCAAAATCCTGGAAGCTTGCAAATGTGCAACCAGTGCCCAAAAAGGCCGACCGTGCAGACCCTTCCCATTACCGTCCGATCGCCATTATCTCCATTCTGTGCAAGGTTATGGAAAGGGTACTGAACAGTAAGTTGCTGACCTACCTTGAAAACAATGATCTCCTCAGTGACCGTCAATATGGCTTTCGCCGGGGACGGTCAACTGGCGGTCTTCTTGTGTATGTCACGCACTGCTGGGTCGAGGCCATCGAGAAACACGGCGAAACACTTGCTATATCGCTTGATATCTCGAAGGCCTTTGACAGGGTCTGGCACCTTGGTCTACTCAGCAAGCTTCCTGCTTATGGCATCCCAGCTGATTTTTGTAGCTGGATATCAGACTTCCTTAGTGGACGGTCGATCAGAGTAGTCGTTGACGGCTGCTCTTCCGACCTTATGGCTATTGATGCCGGAGTTCCTCAGGGGTCTGTTCTCTCTGCACTCTTTTCCTGCTGCACATCAATGACCTACTTCAACCTGATATTGTTGGGTACGCAGATGACAGTACAGTTTCAGAGAGATACTTGTCCAGCGCAAAAAGCAGTGGGGCCGAAGTTCGTTCCTTAAGAGCGGCCATGGTAGAGCGGACAGATTTGACCTTAAGTCTTATCTCCCAGTGGGGTGATGATAATCTGGTCTCTTTTAACGCCACCAAAACACAGGTGTGTCTTTTTACCGCTAAAAGGAGTCGTTTCGATCAAACTCCTACTTTTCGGGGTACATCTGTTCCTGTAAATGATCGGCTCGAGCTCCTAGGCAAGGAGTTGACATCATGTCTCAACTTCGGATCCACCATCGAGTACAAAGCCCAAACTGCGGCCAAGAAACTGGGCATCCTAAATAGGGTGAAGCGATACTTTACGCCTGGACAGCTTTTAACTCTCTACAAAGCGCAAGTCCGATCCTGCATGGAGTATTGCAGCCACCTTTGGGATGGCTCAGCTAAATACCAACTTGCCGCGCTTGATTCGGTGGAACGCACAGCTAAGAGGCTCATTGGCGACGTAAGACTGGTGGATGGCTTATCGCCGCAAGGTTGCCTGCTTGTCGGTCTTCTACAGATTGTACTTCGGTGAGTGTGGTCGAGAACTCCACGACCTCATTCCGCCTACCCCCTTCTACCATCGGACATTAGACGCACTGCAGGTTACCATCCCTACCTAGTTGCTATTCCACCAATTCGCACTAAGCGTATCCAAATGTCTTTTGTGATGCGCACAGCAAAGGAGTGGAACTCTCTGCCTGCGTCTGTGTTTCCGAACGCTTACAACCCCGATCTCTTCAAAGTGAGAGTTAACAGGCTTCTTCTGGGTAAGCTCGCTCCATCGTCGACTTTGTCTCTGTCATCTCTGACCTAGACTAGAGTCAAGAGCAAACCTATCTCAAATAAAAAAAAAACATTATGTTCGCATCATTGTTTATTACCTATATCTATGGTTCGCATAGCTCGTCAAAATGTAGGGAACACCAGATTTCTTTTTCGCCATTTCGGCTCTATAATGCATATTTTTACAGTAAACCCTGCTGTAAAAATATGCATTATATAGTCTGTTCTATTCTCTTTAATCATGATTTTGTTTGGTTTTTCTAAATTGTATGGTTTAGCTAAAATGACAGTTTAAAAATAATACCATGATTTTTTAACAATAACTCGAAAACATAAGATCGTGGGCTGTTATTAGGCATACAGTGTTCTTAGCAGGAGCCATTACTCCACCTAAAAGGATGGCCAGCACCCTAATTGCGCAACACACTATCAATCGGAATCTGAATAATTTTGAAGCAAATTGCTAATCCATTGCTTCATAAGTTCGAAAAATTGGTCTGCTCAACACGTTAATAACGCAATGTATGTTGTTGAACTGTCAAAATTAAACCGATCCCGATTGATGATGTGTTACACAATATTGCCCCGCTGATCCCTCGTGGGGGGCACTCTAATCTTGTTCGCTTAGCCTGCTAGACCCTTTTAACTTTTTGACGACATGTGAGTTTATTGTTCCAAAACTTGGTAAGTAAATATTATCTCAAATTCTGAATTCAAATATAGTCTTCTTGCTTGAGCAATATTAGTCTTGTGGACGAGACGCAAAGAGTCTTCTTTTATCAGCCTCATACGGCAATAACCTACTTACTGAGGTGGTCTCGGTAACGCTCTCTGTAGCTTAAGAAAATACTCAGAACAAAAAACCGACAGTTTAATGTATCGTAAAAATGTGTGATGTGCATGAGAGAGCACATCTATACAAATAAATAAAATTAAAGTGTCTGTTTGTAATGTCAAAATAACAGTTTTTTACTAAATACATACATATGTATAAACGGTACTTATAACAAAAAAAATCATTTTAAAATTGGTGTCTGTCTGTCTGTTTGTTCCGGCTAATCTCCGAAACGGCTGGACCGATTTTGACGGGACTTTCACTGACAGATAGCTGGTGTTACAAGGAATAACATAGGTTACTTCTATTTTAGACTAGCTGTGCCCTGCGACTTCGTTCACGTGGATGTCGTAAGATACACAATATACTAAAATAACAGCCACATTTTAATAAAACTCCCTTGTCCCCCGACCCGTCGCCAACCGTCGCGTTGAATCACCCGGCCGCGCTATTACTTCGTTTTCGCTTAGTGTTCTTTCTGACTTTTTTCTTTCTGCTCGGCTCCTAAGGGTTGTAGCGTGATGTTAAATAGCCTATAACTATCTTCAAGAATTGGGCTACCAAATGCAAAAAGAATTTTTCAAATCCGACTTTTTTTCATAATTTCAAGGGTTTTATTTTTTTTTGCGCGGAACCCTTATTATTTTTCTAAAATAGAAATAGCCTAAGTTACCCGCCGTAACATCAGCTATCTGCCAAAGTCCCGTTAAAATCGGTCCAGCCGTTTTGGAGATTAGCCGGAACAAAAAGACAGACAGACAGACAGACCTAAATATTAAAAATTGCATTTTTGTTATAAGAACCGTTTATACCTTCCTATGTATTTAGTAAAATGTTGTTATTTTGACATTACCAACGGACACTACAATTTAATTTATTTGTATAGAAAAATTAATTATTTTTACATACAAATAAATAAAATTGAATTCCGCGCAAAAAAATTAAAACCCATGAACTTATGAACAAGAAACCGCATTTGAAAAATTCTTTGTTGGTAGCCCAATTCTCGTGGATGGTTAAAGGCGATTTAACATCATTTTACGACCCTTAGGAGCCGAGCAAAAGGAAAAAACAGTAAGAACGCTAAACGAAAACGAACAGTGCGGGCGGGCGATGCAACGCGGCGGGTCGAGGGACGAGGAGTGTTTTATTAAAATGTGGCTGTTATTTTAGTATATTGTGTATCTTAACTTCCACGCGAACGAAGTCGCGAGGCACAGCTAGTAAATAAATAAAAATACTCAAGAGAAGTTAACACTGACGCCAGCCGTCACCGATAGTGAATAAATAGGAGACCCTAGCCACAATAACTGCATGATTTACCTACCCCATCTAATCACACCACCAGAGTCTGTTTTTGACACAGCATCCGGTGATATTTGGTCCTGCGCCGGCAGCGGATTTTCCGACGCTATTTCCAAACCCACGCAGATAGGGCAAAACGCATAGTTCAAAAATGTGCCACACAAAAGATCTATATCGTCTTCCGCTTGAATTTCTAGTGCCTAAAAATGGTAAAATATTATGAGCACGCAATATTAAAATATTATTGGTAGCTGTAGATAAGAAGAGTACTAACTCTGTAGCACTCACCCAGCTGGGAATTATTATTTAAAGAGATAATTATTTAAAGAGAGCTTAAAATAATGACTAGTGCTAAGCCAAAGCTCAATCAATCATTACGAACCCATGTTGCTAATGCTATGTCAACGATTCGCAAACCGCGATAAGTACGAGAAAGACGCTGTATATAACAAAGTGAAGCATTAGGTACTTACCATAAAAATTGCATCTAGCGTACACAAATTTCTGGAGCTCAGTTGGTACTTTTCAATAAGTTTGAGTAAACGATCTTCAACTAGAAAGCCTGTGTTATCCGCTACAAGCTGTAGTATGTGACGAATCTGCGGAATGACCACATTTATTTATTTATTTTATAGGAGGACGCGATTCGAGCCATGCCTAAGACAGTCAAGTTGTTCCCGAAAAGAAGACAAATAACGATGACATTAATTCCAAGACTGAAGAGCAAAAATCAGCAGACATTAATTAGCTTAACAAAGCTTAAAGCTAGAGCGCTTCCAGATACGAAGTATCCCTCTTATTAATTCGCTTTAAAAGACTGAAGCGTTAATCGAATTTTGATGCTGACTGTAGTTACAAAGAAGCTTGATTAGTGTGAACATAAAATTACCAGTTTATCTTTTGCTTCCTTAAACTCGTCTTCGGGATCAACCCCTTTCTGCTCAATGGTACTAGCAGCAAGCTTGGCTTCAGTCTCTGAAAATAAAACAGACATGCTTTTCTTTAAATCATTTAAGTAATCATTTTAGTATTTTATATCGTTACAAAAGTATCTGATGTAAAATAGGTCTATACATACGATTTCGCATCCTTTTATTTAAAGGATCTGAAAACGTACATAGATCTGTGCATGCCAATTTGTAGAATACGAAAAATTTATTTCCTGGAAATACAGGTTTTACTGCATGTAAAAATTGGTGGTTTATTCACAGTCCATATTTTGTCTGTTTAGGGCATGCAAATTAGTTAAGTAACACCATTTCGGTAGGTACTTTTATGTTAGTAAAATTTATTAAAAAATTAATTACTACACTACAAAACTATAAAATAAGTTTTATTTAGGTAGGTAGGTACCTATTATATTTGCCTTAAAATATTTTTTTTCTCTATGTTGGACAAATTCTTGTAATGTATAAAACAGTTGGCGCAGTTAGACTCTAAAATATTTAAATGGGAGTTCCCTTAGGCTACGGACACGAAGTCAGCGGGCGCGGGGCGGCGGCGGCGGCGGCGGCGCGGGGAGCGGCGCGTTTCAGGGTCATTTTCACAAAAAGTGTACACTGTTTTAAATATGTCGAAATTTATTTTTTTGTTAAGTTCGCTTTTTTTTCATTACATTCACAAGTGGTATTCTTTGCAATATATGAAAATAATAATAGAACACCTTATTCTGTAGTATTTAATTAAATATAGGTAATTTAATGCCTTTGGGAAACAAAAATTCTTCCATTCCGCAACTATAAGCTATCGATTATAGAAATAAAATAAAACACGCTTTGATTTAATCAACTGGTATTATTTATTAGTAATGGTTTGTACTTCAATATACAATAAAGAAAAATAAAATCACTAATAAAAAACATACATTTTTATCAATTTATTTTCCATTACGTTACTTTTTGGACGAAATTAGTTAAATTCTATTTGGTAATTTACTCAATTAGGAAACAATATAGGAACTCTTTTTTAATTTATATTCATCAAATTATTACCCTCTAAATTACAAAATTTGATGACAATTAGATGGGATTTCGCTCTAAAAATTATATTTAAATCTAAATATAAAATAGGACAGTCACGGAATTGACTGTTCCAGTAACGGATTAGAATTATTAAGATTATTGTACATTAACAAGAAGACTTGAAAATATTGCATATACAAAATATTGCAAATTGTATACAATATGAACAGTTTTTGCTACTGAAACCTATGTAATTCAACATTATCATGAAAAATATATATATATGAAAACATTATCATGTTTACTCCAAAGCTATAATTGCACATTGTCAAGAAAATGTAATCAAATAATTAAAATAATTATAAAAACATTTTCGACATAAAAAAAAACAATATTACTAAAGTAATAAATAATAATAAATAAATAATAATAATAATAAATAATAATAATAGTAGTAATATTACTGAAGTGCAGCCACCTTATACAAAACATTGGCTTAAGAGCGTTTACGCCTTGCGGCATTTTATACAAACTTTCAAGTTCTTTTTTTTTCGAAATGACGTAACCGATTTTAATGAAACTTGGTACGCATAAATGGGCTACATAGGTCTAAAAAATTATCAGAGAAAATTTAGGAAATCTCTTAAAAAAATATATTTGAAAATTTCTGTTTGTCTAATTTAGCTGTAACACACTATTTTTGGAAAATATTCTCTGATAAGTTTTTAGACCTATGTATCCCGTTTATTATGCGTACGAAATTTCCTTAACCCTTAAATGCATGATTTTTTATTTATAGTTAAAAAAATATGTACGTGACTTTTCAGGGTATGGGAATTACTGGAAAAATAATAAAAAAACATTTGAGAACTCTTAGTCCATTAAATTCTTCATTTTGTCTCTGTAGGATCCAGCCTACATTATGCATTCCAAGTAAAAAGCGTACGTTCGTAAGTAGCTTTATACATAGAATGGTTTTACTCAAAATTAAAACAATCAGATTATATGTTTAGTTTATTTATTGTGGTAATCTTTAAAACAATTTTTTCTTTTATTATAACAAAGTGAGATACTACATTTGTCACATATTGTTTGTGTAAAACCCGTACATTTAGGCATTTTACACCTATTGCTTTTTTCACAAAAAACTGGCCAGTGGGCTACTTGGTCGAGACGAACATCTTTTACTGGTGCAACCTGGCAAACACCCTTCTTCCTTTTCGCCTGTATTTCATGCTCCAATGACGAACTTGGTCTACCCCTTTTTACATCATTTTTTTTCCCCAAACTTTATACTTTATATTTTATATATTTTATATTTGGACTTTATATTTTGTATGAAATGCCGTAAGTCGTTATTATTATTACACCTATATTTAAATCAACATATATGAATGAAAACAACATTATAATATTACCTATTCTAAAACTATAATTGCACATTGTCAAGAAAATGAGATCAAATTATTACCAATTCATTATGTTCTTCACCAAAAGAACAACGCAAGAACAACCATTTTTGTTACGTACCTGAAAAAGAAATATTAGGTAGGTACTCATGTCAATATTATTAAAATGCATACATTTTCTTCGAACTTGTGTCATTTGAGCATATGAACATTTATAATTAATAATTTCTGAACATTAGAATTCTTATTCACAGTCACAAAGTGACATGAATATAATGTACCATCTTCCTAAGAATTCCATTCCGAAACTTTTTAGTTCCAATTTTACGTTACCTGCGTTTTGGTAACGGAAGGGAAGTATCGGAAGTCTACCTTTAAACATTTTTGTTTAATTTATTTTTAACTAACACATCAGACCAACAAGCTTGGTATTAAATTGGGTTCACTGAAAGTTTATAAAGATTTTAAAATAATTTGCAAGAAATAAAATTGTAGTACTTACTTCGAAATTGGTTGCGGTTGTGGAATATCAAAAACGGACCGTTACTAAAGTGCGTGTTTCATCGTCTGCTGGTCGCGGTCAATATGGACGAATCATTGTGGTACAGCCAATGACAGCCGTACAAATGTTGTTATTAACAAAAAATATGCATAAGTGGTAGTTTTAAATGCGATCTTACGTAAAAAATGGGGTTTCGGAAGGGAATTTTCCACCTTAGCTAATTTATGTCCTCACACAAATACAATTATTTAAATATTTTGTGTAATGTTACGCTGCTTCTGCAATTATGAAAGAAATCGTAAACAACTATACTTTCCGAAAAATCAATCACATTAGTATTAATAAGTCAACAAAATATATAAAAGTTATGTTATTTTACTGTAATTGGTAGTGGGACAGCGCTAAAATAGGTACCTTCTACTAGTATTTTTGAAAATTACGGTAATATTACTGTATTTTTATGTAGCAACAACATATAATATTGTTAAAAACTAACCATAGATCCATATTTTTAGTGTTGTTTTTCTTAAATGTGGAAATTATTCGTTAAATATTTATCAAAAGTTGTGGGACACTCCCGAAACCCGAATGTACACTTTTTGTGAAAATGACCCTTCAATCCAGACGAGCGTAATTTATTCAGTTGCTTTTCAACGCTTGTACTGGGTGTTTGTGTAGTGCAATGGACAGTTGTTACTTTTCTCCTCCTTAGTGAAATTGTTCCAATCTTCGAAACAATTTTCTGCAACCTCTTGCCATGCCTTCTGTATTAAAAACTTGTCACTATACGACTTTTCTGATAATTCCACAGACAAGGCCGTTGTTCGACTTCAATTATCAATTTTTCCGTGTCTACAAACATTGTGACCAAGAAATTAACGTATTGACTCCCACGCGTTCCGTGATTGACTGTCGATTCCCTCGCCCCCCCCTCGCCGCGAACTCAATTCAGCCGGGATTGAGCGCGTGAGTCGGTAGACAACTCATTTTGCGTCGCCGGCCGTGTGAACGAAACAGGATTTTTGTATGAACCGAATGTAGCAGATATTACGCGACTCACAACTCAAAAAATTACGCTTGTCTGTATAAATCGCCTCAGACCACAGGAGACTATCACAGTAAGATGAACAAAGAAAATTACGAGAAATGGTTGCAAGAGAAATTAATTCTCAACCTCCAACCGAATTCTGTGTTTGTCATTGACAATGCGTCATACCATAGCACAATAGAGGACACGGCACCGAACTTTGCAAAAAAGATTATGCAGGATTGGTTAAAAGATAAAAACATACCTTTCAATATCAAAGCGTATAAACCGGAATTGTACGATATAAGTAATTAAACGCCATAAGCATCTCTATGTAAAGTACTCGCTTGACACCATAATGGAAGCTCACGGCCACACAGTGTTAAGGCACACATCCGGATCATCCGGACTTCAATCCGATAAAAACATTTGGTCGCAGGTCACGTAAGCAAATTCAATGTTGCCATGAATTTGACCGAAGTGCAACGTCTTTTGTCTGAAAAATTCGCATCCATCGGGCCAGACGAGTGGCAAAAAGTTGTAGATCATGCCATCAAATGCGAAGACGAATTTATGACATTGGAAGAGGCCATCGACGATAGATAGGACCAATTTGTAATAAACACCAACGAAGACACGTCATCCTCATCGGATAGTTCGAGTCGTGATAGTGGTGGTAATAGTAGCGACGCTCAGAGTGATATTAGGATAGCAGGAGCGCGGCCTTTAGATTAAGTTTTTTCTATTGTTTACTAAATAAATACTTATTTATTTATAAAATAAATCGTACATTTTAAATAACCTGTATTTTTAATTAAATATATATTTGATGAAAATTGGGGGCCCGATAAAATTGGCACGGTGTAATTGTGCGGAGGGGCATGACACGCGAGTGAGACGGAACTAACAGCTGCAGTGTATTATGAACCATATAGTATTGATGTAAGGATGATTGTAAGTTTTAAGCATTCTTTCGTTAATCTTCGGGGCCATACTTTATTTTCTGTACGAACGAAGATTCACGACGCGCCTTATCAGTTGGGTACCACAGTAACAGCAAACCCACGAAAAGTCACGAACTGAAAAAGGGATTATTATTTGTAAAATCAAAAGTTTCGAATTTGGAATTAACTTTTTTTTCATACCCAGACTCTTTATTAAGTGCCAGTAACATAGTTTGGCTATTAAAACCTCTTTAGAACTAAATTATTACCAATAATGTAGAAAAATCAAAACCGCCCGTTTTTTTTTGCAAAGGAGTGTATAAGTTGGTTAATAATAAAGTCTGATGAATTTGTTACTAATTCCCTTTAGTTACCTACTTGTACTATTTATTATCTATTCTGTGCTTTAGTGAGTGATGGCGTAAGAAAATAACCTGCTTTACATTTCCTTCAGATACTTTTGGAACAGAGCAAAAGTGTAGGTACGTCTGTACGTGTATCACGAATATTACCGTATTTAGCCAAAGGACTCTTGGGCGGTTTCTGCGGCGGCGGGGGAGGCGGCTCGGCTAGGATATGAGCATGTAGTGCTATTTCCCCTTGGCGTATCTCTTTGCTCAACTCTAGACACCTTGCGCTCGACATCCGCCACACTTGAGTGAACTTGTTATGATTCACCTGAGCGAAGTTATCAGATTTCTTCTCCAAGTCGTCCATTATTTGCATCAACCTAATGATTTCAGCGTCGGCCTTTATTTCCTCTATGGCCCCATCCTCAGCCGCTTTGCGAATTTTCGCTCTCAACGAATTAGCTATATCAGACATTTTATTAAGCTTCCTTTTTTGTTGCGATCTTACAAAGACATTCTCCTCTTCGCGTTTTTTCAGAACCTGAAAAGTATATTTATAAGTAAAACAGTAAGAATAACAATAAAACTAACGTGTGAATCACCCATCTTTTCACCTGATACGTATACCCAATTTTTTCGGTATTAATTATACACGTAGCCTTCAACTTTTCCAGTTCTTGTTGCAACTCCTGAATCAAAGATTCCAGTTCTATTTTGGCCTCGCGATATTTTTCGTGATGCTCCCACATTATAGCCTCAATGTCTAGTTTATGTTCGTCTAACTGAAATTGTTTATCAAATTATTATGTGTTTTTTATAAGTTGTTCAGCCATTTTAACCACATTTCACATAATTTCAACCTGAACATATTTGTACTCTAAATGCGCAATTTCTTCTTTATCGCATTGCTTATAGAGTGCTTCCCATCTCTTATTGTTATGATCAATCATTGCTTCGCGTTCAATTTTCACTGCTACATCTATCAAACTTAGTTGCTTTCCGTAGGCTCTTTGCATGATTGTTACTTGCTTTTCAATTCTGTCTGATAATTCTTTTATGTCATTATCCTGTAATAGTAAAAACGAAAATTGAATAGTTAATCAGTGCCTACAATTTAGGTAGATACATTCATCTCTCAACAGTCAAACCCTCTATAAAATAAATAAAGATTTTTAAAAAATCTCTCAACAGATAAGTAACTACCTGCTTCTCCAAATCTTTATAATAAGCCTCGTCCATTGTTTTCAGATCACCTTTAACTTCGGCAATAAGTGCATCTTTTTGAGCAAGCAAGGCATCACATTTCTTCTTTTGCTCCTTCATTTCAGCATCAATGTCTAAGGGATCTTTAATTGACAACATGTGGTCCCAATTCGCTGAAATAGCTTCATACTGGATCTGTGCGTTATTTGCTTCTTCCTCTATCTTTTGCATGGAACCTATTAAAATAGGTACGAAAGAAAATGTTCTCAATTAACGTTTTAGACTTATGTATCCTGCTTATGCGCATGAAGTTTTATTAAAATCGATTCATTCATTTCGAAAAACAATGACTTGAAAGTTTGCATGAAATGCCGTACGTCATAAACGCTCTTAAGTAATTAATTCCTCGTTGTAAGTTGCAGTTGCACATACATACAGGCTAATTAAGCAATAAGTACGCCACTTAGTTGATAGTGCTGTAGGTACTCGCATCGCGCATAAGCTTGATGATTGTTGACGACCGCAAATGAGAACCGACTCTTACATTTCCCAATGGACATAAAACAAACATAGGTTCCGTATGAAATAAACGGAGTAGATCTAGGTAGAGTACCTGAACCAAGAGGGTCTCTTCTAGAATCTCAATCAGCTTTATGTATAGATACCAAAGCATCAAATCTCGTAGTAAATTATTTTAATTTCCAAGTTATTATAATACAAAAATAAAAGAATGTTACTGGTCATTTTCCTGAAGAACTGATTGCGTCGAACGACCTCGCGCTCATCCGTGGTGACCTTGACATTGGTGACTTTGGCAGCGCCATCTAGTGCCAACCGCTGTAGTTCCACCGCTGCGCTCGCCGTTGCTTGTTCTACGAGGCTCGGTTCTACCTCCGCTGCCGCTTCCTCAGCAGGCTGGTCAGCTCTTATTTATAGAAAGTCAACAAATAAAAATATAGCTTCGCCTACGGCTCCCGCCGGATAAAGGATTTTTGAATTATAAGCACATTATATGGCCCTTGTGCGTTCTCTGTCCATAATTATATTAAAATGATAATTATCAAAGACGACTATAATATCCCAGGACTTACATGAGAATTTAAGGTTCAGTGAATGTGTATTCCCGCTGTCCCCGTTAATCGTATCCCCGCACGGTAATTTTATTAAATCACTAGCTGTGCCCCGCGACTTCGTTCGCGTGGAAGTCGTAAGATACACGTTATACTAAAATAACAGCTACATTTTAATAACACTATCTATAATAACATATTCGCTTAACTATCTTAATCGAGATATCTTATCGCCACCCGTGAAATACAATGAGGAGTTCCCGTGGCCATCTGTCGTCTTCTTCGTCAGTTCCACTTCTTCACAAATGCTTGACTTGTTGATGAAAATTCCAAAATCACTATGTGTATGGCTATAATATTTGAGGAGCTCCCTCAATTCCTCATGGATCCAATCATCAGAACTGGATTTTTATAAAAATGGAACCAATCTGGAAGTATGCCCTTTCAAATAAAAAAAGAATGTTCCAAATCGGTTTATAATTATATAAATAAATCTTTCTTGCACTAAAGCCTAAGTAACAATTTCAATGGTATAGTAGTAGGAAGCACATACAATACTATAATATATATATATATATATTACTACTACTATATATATATTGAGAGGCTTTTGCTAGGTAGTATAACATTGAAATCCTGACCTCTAAACTAGGTTGGTACCTGTATCTTAGAAGATCAGTGTCCCTCCGCAACAATGTTACAAGCCAGACATTTTACAGCTCTAGGACTACTAAACATCGCAAAAATAAAAATGTAGGTTATACTTTTACAAATCAAAAGAAGTGAAGGTATGCCGTTAATGTGTGATTGAGGTGTGTATGTGTGTGTTGTATGTAGGGGTGTGTGTTGTGTGTGGAAAATTGGAATTAGTTTTATATTTAACTTTAAAGGTTGCCTAAAAGAAGATCCTCTGTGTGTTGATGAGTCAATGTTAATAGGTAATTATGTAACGTGTGTTTGCATTGATATTTTGATTTTGTGGATAATTTTAATAATTTGTTTAAAGTGTTATATAATTTTGTGCTGGTAATGTAATACTGACGCCTGGCAAACGTTGTTCTGTGATGTTCTTGTGGAAAGATGTTGTGCTAATTTCTGCCTATAGGTTCTTTGTGGGGACGGGAAGAGTGTTTACGGATTACCGTATGGAGAACATAGAGCTGCCTGACGGTTAACACTTCACATTCAGTAAGTATATAATTTTATTGTGGAATATCTTCGAGGTCGAGACCGCATAACTTTTAAGACCGCCCGTTGTGCACGCTCACGCCTAATAAATTCGTTTAACGTACCCCCCAAACTCGAAAACAGTATGAAAGAACTGACTGACCTAGTGCAGAATATACCAGTTTCAGGATATTACTATCCGCAAACCTGCGTAGTTTTTTTAAAAAACAAAGATAAGTTTACGGATTCTGCCCGTGAAAACCTCTATATGCTTATGCCAGTTAAGGTGTTGTCCTAGATATGCTGTCCATATAGGAGGGGACACAGTAGTACACGTGTGGGCCTTGAGAATATACGATTTGACCTAATGGCAAAGGGAACATATACCGTTTTCTGTACGTTCAGCAAGCAAGTTGTTGCTCATGACGTTTCAGTGCATTTTCGGCATTATAAAAGCATTTGTCCCAATCCACTCCATCGATTACCATAGCTGTGTCATCAGCATAGGTAAATATTTTGCAATGTTGGATAGGTATATTACACAGCTCATTTATATAAATGAGGAATAACGTGGGCCCCAATATGCTGCCTTGCGGCACGCCATATGCAATAGGTAATGTTTCACTCTCACTTTGTCCGTGTGTCCGGCCCCTTAGGTAGTCGGAGAAAATATCCAGGAAATGACGGAGTACCGAGGTAACAAACATTAGAAAAAAAAATACAACCGAATTGATAACCTCCTCCTTTTTGAAGTCGGTTAAAAAGAAAGCTTTCATCTAGAGGCGCAGGCCTTTAGTGAACTAGGATATCTGTGATAAGCTAAGTTGATAATCCTACCTTTTAAGTGCATCCTGCCTTCTTTTAATGCGTAGACGCCGACCTGCTTTCCGCTCTTCAGGGTCCAAGCTCGTGACCTGCGGTTCTTTGGGCGCCAAAACATCATCCTCCTCATCCCCGAATCTCGAAGCCATGCTTTGTATTTTACGATAAAAAATACGATTTAATACACTACAAAGAACCTTCCAAATGATGAAACTTGACAAGTACACGTATACCTGCTGTTGTAGGTATAGCAACGTTGCTATAACAACCAAACAATATTGTTGTTACTATAGCAACTGGTAATCTGCACAGATTATTGATGTCTGTAACGGTTATCTGTAAGTAGGTAGCCACAAAGGAGTTTATAACCACAGACTCTACTTCTACCACATCGCGTGCTGAACATTTACCCAGCGTTTTACAATCGACGATCTAGTTCCACAACTACCATTAGGTACTATCGCAACGAATCGATAAGTGCATATCGATAGCTACATGTTTTTAGAACGGAGCCAGCTAGTATTTATTTACAAGAGTGCCACAGTTGTGTTAATATCACTTTCCGAATGCTGAGATTCTCGTGAAAGCAGAGAAACAAAGATCTCGAGTACCTGTACAGTCACGAGCACTAATATGTTTACACTTAGCACTTATTCAAAGGCGATTTTCTCATGGAATTACGATTGCAACTTTGAGATAAGACCTCTGTCATAAACGTATGGGTTTCAAAATACTAGGTTCGTAACAACATAAAATTACAATCAATACAGTAGGAGAAAATGACTTAGTTGCTCAGCGTATACATATTATTGCTCGTGACTGTACCATACCTTTACTTATCTTGACTTGGCACACGAGGTTGACCTGTGGCACGTTGAGCAGTCTGAAGCCTCCTCTTCCGACACATACTGATATCGTTGCGCATAGTTATGCACTTTGATCAAACGAGTATAGACAGGAACTGCTAGAAATGCCGATTAGCGGCTAGTATCGTTCCTCTTTCCGCCAGTAGCATGGGGTCTGGCTGTTCGCCATGCTGGAGTAGGTACAACTTTTATTAACATATCATCACGCCTGCTTTTCTACAGAGAGCTAGGCAGAGGTTTACAGTCAAGGAATAAATATGATAAGCACACCATAAGGTTCTAGTCAATACCAAAATGTTGAACGATAATGACTGTATACATGGTGCATTTGGCTCTTTGACCGTACATATCGCTCATCCAATAGAACAATGACGCAATTACGTTTTAGCTATTTTTCAGGAGAACGTTTTAAAGGTTTGAAATTGAAAATATGATATATTTCCAATGATTATGATAAAATCTTTTAATATTTATGTACTTATGTTCCCCTTAAAACAAAGATACCTAGATAATTTCCTTGACCTAGATAATGTAAGATACAAAAAATACTACTGTCAAATAAGTCGATGTTTCCGGGTGACCTTTTGAAAAATACACCAATTCCCTGACGACAGTCACTCACTTGCACTCTATAAAAAACCACCGTAATTATAATTCTGTCGTTTTTGAAAATGAAAATGAGTTACAACAATTTAGTTTTTATGTTAAGGCGATTGAATGACTATTTCATGAAATCTTGACAATTATCCTGTACATTAGCAACAAGGTCAAATCAGCAGAAAATAAAATAAAAACAGTTAGGAAAGTTATAAATAATGAAATTAATAGGAAAAAATACGAAACACTGATTTCACATTGGAGACTTCACGTGGTGCTATAAGCTCTAATTTAGAAGTAGATCAAGAATTTGTACAGTTCTTTAATAATATACCATCTAAAACGACAGAAGCTTTAAATTCCTCACCCGATATTTCAATTGATTTATTAAGAGCGAACGTTCCAGGCTGTCCGGTTGAATTTCAATTTAAACACATAAACCCTATGATAGTTATACAAGCTTTTCGGCAAATCAAAATCAAATTAACCGAAGATCTATGGGGAATGTCTATCAAAGTTTGTACATCTATAATCAAGACTGTAGCGCCATACTTGGCTTTACTATTTAATTTGTGTGTAGATCAAGGAGTCTTCCCGGATTTAATGAAACACAGTAAGATACCACTTTTTAAATCTGGGGACAGTAAAGACACCAACAATTATAGACCAGTATCCGTGTTGCCGGTATTCAGTAAGGTGTTCGAAAAGGTAATGCTCAATCAAATGCTTAATCATTTTAACACCAACCAAATCTTGCACGATCAGCAGTAGTTTTCAATTTTGTTTTTTATTCTATCAGAATTACATTCATTTAAAGCAGCTCTGACTTGATCAATAGCCAAAAACGAGTCACTTAATGCTAAATTTTGTTTCTGCAACTCTTTTAAAATAAAATAATCGTATAATGATTTTCTGTATATACTAATTGATTCCGTAGATTTTCCTTTTCCAGAATATTTTTCGCATTACGTATTGCCATTGAATCAGAGCTGTTTAATATAGAAATAACATTTATTATTTCTTCATAATATTTTGCATAATACGATGCAGCTACGAGCCAAATGCCCAATCTAGTTATCACTGGTTGTGGTAGGGAGAGGTAAGTTAGGATACGTATCTTTCTATACTTTTATTCTGCGAGGGGCTTTTCACATTGGATATTAGCATATCTACATCATGGTACTCTAACCGTATCTGTTCTGATACGCGATGAAGAGCGTGTGCCAAACAGGTGACATGTTTTAATTGAGGTAAAAAACAATTTAATTTTCGGCCCGCAGACATGTATGCAACACTATCACATAATATTAACACAGTATCAACTTTTCTTTCAGTTGTCTTGCCAAATATTTTCCAAACACTCTATTACAAAATTTGAAATAGTTTGGCCATTAACCACCTCCAGCATTTTACAGGCAATTAAATAAGGTTGACCAGAAAAGTTTTCATTTAATGGCTTTACTAAGAAATGCATAATATAACGACCTAAAAAGTCAGTTGTCTCATCTAACGATATCCAAAGTTTCTCATCTTTAACGATTTCATAGATGGAGGCAATTATATTTTTGTAAAATTTGTCCAAATACACCTTTCGTAATAGCGACTCGTCAGACATTTTTTTGTTATTGCAATTACAACAACAAACACCACACATGTATTTTTTTTAAAAATCTTTGAAGACATTATTTTTTATTTGCGACCAGGGGATGTTACAAAGAATTAAAAACTGAATAAGGTCAAAATTAAATTCTTCTTGAGGCTGTTTGTATGTTCCTCGATGTTGAGCACCTTCAATATGTCGATTAACATTAGATTTTTTTTACTAATAAATGGCTTTCACACTTGGTGCAGTAAATAGTACAGCTGGCAACGTCAAAAATCAGCTCAGGATAGTCACGTATCCACTTTTGAACTGTTTCAGGCTGGCAGAACTTGACGCCATGTTGAAGTACTTCACCTGAATCAAAATGTCGTTAAATTAGAAATGCTGAGTAGAGTCACATCGACACTTAGTGTTCGAAAAACAAAACTAGTAAAATATGTATATATATTCCCAGTGCAAGTTTCAAAATGCAAAGTCAATCAAAAGTTTTTAATTTACGTTAAGAGAGGGTACGGTTAATCGCACACAAGTAGTACACTCAGTACAGTTCAATGATAGTTCATATGTGCAAAAACTGCAACCATGTTAGTCTATGACTCCTGTACTTTACCGTAAAGCTAATTAATACATTCTATTGATAAGTTTCTAAGTTAATTTTGACACGTGTGTGACATAGGTACTTTAAAGTCAAGAAAATACTGGATTGGAATACATTAGTATTAATAAAGTTTAGCTAACAAGAAAAGGTTTTGCGTTTTGTGCGAATAACACTGTACTTTACTCTTTGTATTTAAAATGTTTTTATTGGTTCGACTTAGGACAAGCTTGTCGCTAAGCCCAAACAATTAATTTTTCTAATATGTCAAGGTAGAATAAGATTAATACATTCGTTTTATTCAATATTTTACTTAAAAATAGAACTTACCAAATCAGTATCCAATAAAATAACTCCAAACGTCCAATCCAATAAGGTCAAATCAGAGTCCGTAAATGCTAGCCAAAGTCGTAGTAGCAAGAAGGTTCCAGAATCCAGTAAATAAGCCAGGGTCAGAAGATATTCACCACACAATCACACAACAAAACACAACAGGAAGCAAACAAGCGCACTCTAAGAACCGAAGTAATCGAGTGAGACAACAAGTTACTGTTGGTAAAGAATTGAATTCTAGTGGCGCAGAAAGAGACAAAAACAGATGCGTCACTCTAGCGACAGGAACACCCCGCTATTGTTTTCTTTTGTTTCCATAATGCGGCGACATTACGCGTCTCAACAAAGCGGCAACGTCGCGCGCTTGGCAAAAAGTTTTATAGCGTGCTGTTGACGTAAAATTTACAACTATCAGTAGAGTACATAATATTAACACAGTATCAACTTTTCTTTCAAAGTGGTCTTGCCAAATATTTTCCAAACACTCTATTGAAAAATTTTAAATAGTTTGGACATTAACCACCTCGAGCATTTTACAGGCAATTAAATAAGGTCGACCAGAAAAGTTTTCATTTACAAGCAAGTGAATATTTCGCACAGAAACTGTACTCTCAATAATATTAAAAATAATTAATCGGAATTTTATGAATATTTGCGAATGCCGGGGACTAGATTTGATGTACAGCGTGGTTGTAGGTACCTGTTGCTAAAAAACGCTAGAAACTCGCGACGTTAACGTCGTGTCTGCGCAACGTTGGCGCTGCGCAGACGTTGGAGAAGCGCCAACGCTCGTAAAACGCCAGTGGGATATCGGCCATAGCGTGCATGCTTAGTAGGCGTGTGTAACTCTTTACAGAATCGACTCACTGATCCGGATCATTGAAGTGATTCAAAAGATTGGTTCAGTAGCAACATTTGGATCTGAAACATTACTTTGCTCTGTGCCCTTTCCGCGCGACGCGTCGCTTGCGAGGTGACTGAGCAGTGAGCGAGAGAGGGAGACTGAGACACACTGAGTTACTTCACTACTGACTCTCGAGTCGCGAGTGAGCGGGCGACATATTACAATCTATACAAGTCGGAAAGAGATATCAAATGAGATGTGTATCACTCATACTCTCACATTTTTTTGTTGTCGTTATCCATGCACATAAAAATGACCACTAAGGCGCTTACATATCAAATACTATAAGGTCGTTTTTTGCATAAAATGTTTCCACTAACAACTACAAAGCAGATGATACAAATGAGCCAAATTAAACATATCAGTGTTGCGGATCATTTTAGTGAGCCAGATGCAAATGTTCCAATCGCAAAAATGATAAACTTTGCCCACGCCTTTGCTTAGTATTACATTGTGACAAGACATCACTCAATCTTCGTCGCAGACCTCCCGATATGATCCAGCCAAGGTAAGTATCTTGAGCCATTGTTTTACCCTTAGGGTCCTTGATTAAGCCTTCTTTAAGACTTTAGTATAGGCTCCCGATCCTTATTGGAATTTGGATCAGGCAAATGATCAATACTGTTAAGCTCTGGCCAATCCACCAACGTAAATTTCCTTTCAGGTAAAATCGAAGTCACCTTACTCAGCACATAAGCTTCTATTTGAAGGGTAAAGTCAGGATCCCGTAACGACTGAATGTTAACTCTAACCTTATAGAACGTGATATAAAGTTGTGTTAAAACTAAGAATTTTATTCGGCCAAATTCCTGCTTCGTGACATAGTACACCCACCACATTTCCCCAGTTATATTAATGTCCCGTGTAATAACCAAGTAACTTTTAATGTGTGTTTGGCTTTTCAAATTTGAGTGCAGACATGATTGTGTACCTACAATACTTCCATAACAGCTCTAAAATAGAAGCATGACAAAGGCTACTTGCGCTAACTTGTGAAGGTGCATTTGCGTGTTCGGAATAAATAGGATTTTTCATAAATAAAACACGGTAACCTTTATAAATTTTGTTTACTTAAGTTTACTTTGCTTTGCTGTTCAGGATGATACCATCGTATTTCTGTTGGAACCACTTCATGGCATCCTCCTTAGTCAAGCGATGGGGGAACCCAACCTTGCCAGTCTTGCGTCTTCTGTGGGCTACATTGAATCCTAGAATAACATAAAAAATACATTAGGATTATGCTCTAACTAATAAAAACTTGGATTTTATTCAGAGTAGTTTAGATTTTTATAAATGTGCACCATATTTTTGTGAATATAAGATTTGAACTTAAAATTCTTTAAAATATGGTTTTTATTATAGCACATTTTTTACAGAGTGAGGCTGTGTTGTTTTCATCACCCTTGAACAGATGTGCATTTCAAATAACAAAATATTCTTTGGAAATAATAAAATTTAACATTCAACAAAGCTTTTGTGACTGCTATTACCTTCGATCAATAATAGCACTAGATTCCCGAAAAGCGCTTCAAAAACGGCCCGAAAAATAAGAGCACAAATACTTTTGTGCTCTTATTTCAAATTAGTGTGGTCCAATCATAGCCGATGTGAAGACGTCAAAATACCGCAGTGCGCGTTCAAAAACTGTGTAAATAACCACCGTAACACCAAGATTTTGGCAGGAATATCTTTTTTTCGGTAAGTTTATATCATTAAGTTTTTTTATAATATAAAAACCGAATTAAATAGTAAATATGAATCAAATCGCAAATATTATGATTGGTTGACCAATGTTTGGGACAACGCGCTAACTATTGTAACAAACATCGACTGTTTTGGAACAGGGAATGAATGCATGGAGTAGTATTGTTATTTTATATGCTATTTTTGTTTTGTAGGTTTCCTAGCGACCCATTTCACTGT
Organism: Fissipunctia ypsillon; assembly: GCA_947568875.1. Classification (NCBI taxonomy): domain Eukaryota; kingdom Metazoa; phylum Arthropoda; class Insecta; order Lepidoptera; family Noctuidae; genus Fissipunctia; species Fissipunctia ypsillon. The sequence goes on along the minus strand of OX387660.1, from coordinate 12,905,576 downwards.
GCAGAATGGGTATTTATTGTATCTTTATAAGTGTTAATGTTTTAAATGCATATATTGAAAAAGAAGTGTTTTCTGGGGGAAATGAACTTTATAACAAGCTGAATCTGTTTAAAGGTAATTAAACATAGATTACGTTTAAACAGACCGATTACGATTGTCCAAGTACATTATTTAAAGCATCCACCCTCGCACGCACTTTGAATGAAAAAATAGTTTGATTTAAATCAAATTGATTTAATACAAATATTTTTTTATAACTTCTTAATCGCGTACACAATAGACGCACCCATTTTTTTATACAGGTTGATTACAATGAGCCAACCCGCACACAATTAATAGTAATATTGTAATAAAACAACTAAATATTGTACTAGTTTAGTCCCACTACTTTTTTTAAATTGGTCAAAAATATTTGCAACCATACAAACAAACCTTCGCCTAAAAAAATATATTCTGCAACTCTACGTCTTTCAATACTCTGAACATTGAAATGTAATACTATGAACTATGTCTCAATTCCAAAATGTAAGAACGAAATTGTCAACAAAATGTTTTTAACCTTATTGCTTAGATGTTGTTTCATTATACACTTCTGGACACATCTATTGGCCCACCTTGTATTTTCAGTTTCGTTTGGTCCTAGCTAAAATTTTATATTAGGTCGAGCAAAGTTTTTATGCAGTTTTGAACCTGGCACATTCACAATTTCATTCAATAGTCTTTTTTTGAATTTCGAACACAGAATTTAAAGAAACAAAAGACAATTTGGAGCCTGTTTGTTGATATCAAACAATCGAATACTAAGAAAACTTGGTTTTATTGGTTTACTTGGATTTAATTCTTGAAAAAGTGATTGATATCTTTGGTTTTGCAACAAACATTACTTATTCTTAACATTAAGGTGAGGTTGTATCAATAATCTATGGATACTTCACCTGAAGTCGCCGCCCAAGCTGTGGCACTTATTCAGGCCGGACACAGCCAAAGAAACGTGAGTGCTCAACTTAATTTAAGTCGATCTGCGGTCCGAAATGTTTATCGGAGGTACCTAGAGACTGGCGGCTTTGTTCGTCGCCAAGGAAGGCCACGATCTCGGGTCACAACTGAAAGGCAGGATCGATTCATCGTGACAATCAGCTTGAGAAATCGTCACCTTACCTCCATTGAGATACAAAACCAACTTCGCGACTTCCACGGAGTATCTGTGAGCGCTCGAACTGTTCGGAGAAGGTTAAAAGAACGCGATATGGTACCACACAAGCCAGCTAATGGGCCCAAACTAACGCGAGCCCACCGAACAGCGCGCCTTCATTTCGCACGCAGTCATTTAAATTGGACACAGCAAGATTGGAGCCGTGTACTCTTTTCTGATGAGTCTAAAATTGTGTTACATGGCAATGATGGAAGGAAGGTCTACCGACGTAAGGGAGAGCGTTTCGCACAATGCTGCTTTGAAGAGAGGGTTGCTTATGGCGGTGGCTCATGGACTGTCTGGGGCAGTATATACGCGAGCGGCAAAACTCAACTTGAGGTTGTTACAGGACCACGGCTGCCAACATTAAATGCTGAAAGGTACATTCGTGAGTGCTTAGAACCTCACGTGATACCATACGCGGACTATGTGGGCCCAAATTTCCTTTTTATGCATGATAATGCAAGAGCCCGTGCGGCCGGCATCGTCAGGGAATATCTTCGGGATGTGAACATCACAGTTATGGACTGGCCAGCCAGAAGCCCAGACATGAACCCCATTGAGCACATGTGGGACGAGCTAAAAAGACGTGTTAGGGCTCGTCAGCCAGTTGCCCAGACGATGCAGGAGTTGAAAACTGCCATAGAAGAGGAATGGGAGATGATCCCTCAAAATTTCATACAGCGGTTGATAAACTCTATGCCTAATCGTATGAGAGCTGTGGTATATGCCCATGGAGGCAACACGCGTTATTAAATTAAACCTTTATTTGATAAAACATGTTTTTTATTCAAAAATCAATTGCCTTTAACAAGGCGCATATCCGACTTGTTAGGCGTAGCTCCATGTCGTATGGTATTCTGAATTCAAATTTAAAACAATACGATCGAAAAAGATGGTAAAATGTATCAGGTTTAAAACTGCATCAACAGTTTTTGTTCAATCTAGCAATCATATTTCGGTAGGGGCCATCGAAACCTAAACTCTAAGGTGGGCCAATAGTTGTGTCCAGAAGTGTAGAATAAATATTTTTGTACTTATTATAAAAATGAGTATTTTCGAGTGGCATTTTTTATTGCCTTTCTCTGATGACCGAAGGACCTAACAAAAATATTTTGCAATCGTGATTTAATCTTTGTTTGAGTGATAAGGTTTATAATAAACTGAAGTTGCTACGTCTTTCAATACTCTCGAGCATTGAAATGTAATACCAAGAACTATGTCCAATTCCAAAATAGAGTAAGAACGAAATTGTCAATAAAATGATTTTAACCTTATTGCTTAGATGTTGTTTCATTTTAGAATAAATATTTTTGTACTTATTATAAAAATGAGTATTTTCGAGTGGCATTTTTATTGCCTTTCTCCGATGACCAAAGGACCTAACAAAAATATTTTGCAATCGTGATTTAAACTTTATGTTTAAGTAATAAGGTTTATAATAAACTGAAGTTGTTAATGTTATTAAACTTTTTTCTATATTTCATAGTGTGAATTATGTTTTAAATGTGTGTGTAAACGGGGCCACTTGAGTGACTTATTTTTATTCCTGATCCTTTATCTAGAGCCATTATTGATCGAAGGCTTTTACATAAGTAATGCACAACCTAATTCTACTAATAAAAGCCTCATAGTCTTTAAATTGAGAAATTAATACAAAATAAATTTGAATATGTGAAGAATAATAATATGTCTTACCTGGTCGGCCAAGTACGACGTAGAAGTCAAGACCATAGATACCAATGGAGGGATCGTATTTGATACCCAAGTCAATGTGTTCTTGAATACCAAAACCGAAGTTGCCAGTGGCAGAGAAGTTGTCACGCCTCAACTCGTATTCCCTGACCTGGAAGCAAAAAAGGGAAAAAAAAAATATTTGTTAATTTATGGACCGAAAACCTCATGGTTATTATTATGTGATAGATGATCTTGATATTATCTTTCTAGAATTACTAAAGACATTAAATGTGTAAGGAATTCCTTCTGCTATGCCTTTCAAGCAATAAGAATGATTTTACTGAAATACAGTAGAACTTTGTAGTTTGTATAATAATACTAATGAAGGGATAATTATAGAACCTCATCATCCTTAGCCCGTTTTCACCCACTGCTGAGCATAGGCCTCTTAACCACATCCAGGTACTACCCGAAATGGAAAATAGAGAATAGAACCTACCTAATGTAAACTAAGAAACGAATCCAACAGTTTTCACTTGTATGCAACAATTAACTTACACTAAGCAAATATAATCCTAGATAAGGAGCACCACCTGCTTAATTAATTAAAAAGTAGAAAGTGCTTGAATGAATGGTAAAATCTGAGAACATTAACATAATCCTCCCAGCTATACTGAGCCTAAGCCCCAAAATACACAAATTATTCCCAACAAACAAGTCAAACTAATTAAGATCACAATAATCTTCTTATTAGTCTTATTATTGCTTTCATCAAGATATAAAGCTAGAAGGGTAAGTCAAACCCAAATGGTTTAGTAAATAAAAATAACTATTATAAAAGAGAAGGAAAATCGGTTCATCTAGTACATTGACTTACTTTGAGACCTCTTTCGAGGATCTCCTCAGCCTTAGCACCACGGACAGTGCAGTGGACAGCGATCTTTTCATTACGACGGATACCGAACGATCTGACGGTGTACCTGGCCTTTGAGAACACCGGCTGCTGGCCAGTAAGCTGTTCCAACACCTGAAAAAATACAACAATAATACTATAACATTTATGTTTATAATACAAATACATTTATGTTTAAACACATGACTAACATAACACGACATGACTATGTATAACTTGAAGATATAAAATTGTAACAAACCATGGGAGATACATGACAAAGCAACTAACTAATAAAGAACTTGTACCTGAAATGTTATTTCCGTAAGTATTCTGAACAGTAAGTAGTTAGTGCTCAGAAGTTGCAAATTGGAAATAATGCTCTTGCATGAATTTACAAACAGTAACACAAGTTATGTTACTCTTGAACAAGTTCATGCTGCCCTACTGTAGTTCTTAGCTCATTTGGTAAAACACTGAAAATTGTTAAATCAAAGCGGAAATGTAGTAAAATAAAATCAATAAACTTTTCACTCCAACAATATAATGACTACTGCACATGCCCACTTCAAATAGCAATATTAATAATGACACTAAGTGCACTACTTTTGGGCAAAGCCATCATCGATTTATTACTGAGGCATGAAATTTTATGTAGTCAACATGGTGTGTACCTACGCATGTTTTGAGGGTTATGTATGATAAAAACCACATACAAAGCGTTATAAATATAGGCACGCTATGTGAAACAATGACTAACCTTAGCAGCACGAGTCAGCCTGTCACCAGACTCTCCGACACAGATGTTCAGGCAGAGTTTCCTGATGTGAAGATTTCTCATAACATTCTTAGAGTTATCTTTAGGAGGTTTCTTCTCCTTCTTGTCTTTCTTCAACGCGGGCGGTGGTACACGCTGAAATGCATATTCTTAGTTTACGTTTGGCACTTTCAACACATTATTTCAAAAATAATATCCCTGTGTTCAAACACAAGACCTAGGTTATGCCGAATCTGAGGCCAATTCACAGCGATAAAACCAAAAATAGGATATCGGTAGGAAACAAACATAAGTAACAAAAAAAATCAAATATATTTCCACGCATAATCAAAGAAAATATAACCGATTCAAATGGATAAATTAATACAAAAATCAAAAACACCCACCGCCATGGTTACGACTTATCAAAAAGAACCATAAGCAATTTTGCTGCTAACGTCAATGTCAATTATGAAACATAAACAAAAAAAAGTACTTTTACGGGAATTGAGTACTAGTTATTTAAGTTTCGATTAAAAGTCGATCATTCTTTTAAAAAAATATGTATTTTATTCATTTCTACTTCATTACAGTAATTAACAATTCCTGACCTGATTATTGCATAAGCTATGGGTTAAAATTACGGATTTGGAAAAAAAATACAGCAAAAATACAGTCGAACATAGAAAATAAATAAATAAATATAGAACCTCCTCCTTTTTGACTTCGGATAAAAATTAAACGTCTTCTTGTATGTAAAGGGTGTCTCAGTAAGTGCACTTTTTCATTTTAAAATAAAAACAAGTATTTTATGACAGAGTTGTGATATTTTTATTGTATTGTAAAGAAGACATGTTCCGATTAAGTATGGAATAAAATATCCGGCAAATGACCCCCACGGCTCCGATGACAGGCCATTACTCTTTTCATGAAATTTTCCATGACTTGATTTGAGCTCAGGAATTGTTTCGGGTTTATTCGCATAAACCCGAGATTTCACAAAGCCCCGAAGAAAAAAATCGCACGGCGTTAAATCGCACGATCTTGGTAGCCAGTTGACATCAGAATTTTGTGAGATAATGTGTTCTGGAAATCGTTGCTGCAATAAGTCGATTGTTTCATGCGCGGTGTGGCAGGTTGCGCCGTCCTGCTGAAACTACATGTTGTCCAGATTCATGCCGTCCAGTTGAGGCCTCAAGAAGTCCGTTATCATATTCCTGTAACGAATGCCGTTCACCGTTGGTAATGAGTTTTCACAATTATAACGCGTTGTTCTTTCGAAAAGCGCTTCATTTTTAATAATCGGAATAAACAGAGGTGACAGCTGTCAAATTTCAGAGTTGCCACTTGCATGAAAAAAAATTATTGCAATTTTAAAAAGTGCGCTCTTACTGAGACACCCTTTATCTACATACGGCTTTCCCTTATAAAATATTAGGTATATAAATACCTAGACAAAATAAAATAACATTCACATCTAAAAGACGGTAACACGCCTTTGGTCCATGCCATTACTTTGTTTTGTTAAAAATCTATCAAGAATCAAGAATAAGACTCATTGTTAACAACACTATTTTATATGTTTTGGCCACTTCGTTTACTATAAACTGCTTTTTTTATTCAAAATGCTTCCAACCCATTCAAACAATATTGACAAACCACGCAAGAAAGAAATGCGTATAAACATAGTGGACCACTATTGTTCACAGGAACCATAAAGTTCAGAATTTTATTAGAATGGGACTTGTTTATAACCCTGGTGCAGGTTAGAGCAGGTGGGTCCAACTTGATGGACCTATTTATGAATTATAAGGGGAGAGTGAATCATTCACATTTCACGTTAAGTGAACCTTTGTAACTCGACGTTTCTGCTTAAATATTAGAGTAACATTGCAGTTGTTATTTTCTTGCGTAGAATAATAATGAACCTTATGTAGACCATGTTAGGTACATACTATTAAAATGATTTATTAAAATTGAGAAACTTCCGGTGACAGCATTTTTTTTTTGGCATGGTGACAGCATTTAAAAATAGTAGTTACTTCGGCAGGATAATACATACCGGTCTATACATAATGTACTAGATAACTGTTAATTTATAAATTACAATTTTTACCTTTGCTATCCTGCATTAGATATCGTAGCAATTTTAAATTAAAATAAGTTACTATTCCTACCTGCGGATTTATTAATATACTTTCGACAATATAACCAATACCTAGGTACTTCCTTATTCACGAGATCGAGATCCATTACTTCTCATCACTTCTCATAGTGTCGTTGTCGATTGTGGATATTGATTTACGGAGTGGCCTAGTTCTCCAATAGAATCGAATAATCAATAAATTGCAATCATAAATAGATATTCTATAGATACCTACAGCGAATTATTTTAATATGGCAGAGGAAACGCGAAAATCTAAAATGATTGCTAATAAAAAATATGAGAAATATTATTGCTCTATATGCCATAAATACACAAACTCGGAGAATCAATTAAATCAGCATTTAGAAGGCATTCGCCATCAACAAAGGAAAATATTTTCTCCTCCGCTGAATACCGATAATTCAGATAATAAATATGAATGTAATAGTCTTCTGTATGTTCCTGCCTTCGCCGTTCTTTCCATAACATCATTTGTTTTTTGTTATATAATTGTTGTGTATTGGAATTGACATCTACCGCTAATGATTATCATAAATAAAACATTAAAGTGTAGTTAACGACGCCTTAAATTTCGCGCCATAATTTTAATTGGTGGAGAAGTCGTCCCCAAGCGTTCACGGCTTCTATGCGCACGAACGAACGCGCAGAACAATGAGGTAGCAGCCATTTTATGTCGGTGTCTAAGAAAAACATAATTCGAATGGCCAATCTTAACGAAATTGTGTAATTAGTGATATAATTTATGTGATTCTGTATACACTACTATATTTAGGTGTTTCTTTACTTATGTGAGTAGAATATAACTTTTGCTATACATAATATAATGATAAAATAACATAAGCGCGATGAAACCTAACATTTTGCATAAAAAAGAAATAATAATAAATTTGTATTTCATTCCCTCCATACATTAAGAAAGGTCGTTGTATTTCCAATAGCTACAAGTCTCGTTTGCAAACGATGTTTATGTTTACAGATAGTACCTAACTAAAGAGTAATATCACAAAGTACTTTCTGTAGATTGAGCTCAGGATAATATGACATAACTTTCACCGAAACGTTAAATAAAGTATTAGAGATATAAACCCGTCTTGTTTACATTAGACTTGTATTGGTTACTAAATTACTTGTCGTATGACAACCGGCGTCGCGCAGCCTCGGCTTGAAAGTTGGGGACAAAATTCAATAACGAATTGGCCATTTTATTGATGGCCGGGGGGGAGGCTGGGTGGAGACAGTCGGTCGGTGAGCTTCCGCCATTTAATATTTTGTTAGACATTTTAGCTGTTTCCATTATGTTTCTTGTTTACACTTTCGTATATCTACCGATTAGAGTTGCCGCTGTATATGTGAACAAGTTTGCATACATATCTGCATGCTACACAAATATGCTAAAGATAAGCGCCCTTGTGTGAGTGTACGCTATTATATTCGTATACATGCCTATACCTACCTATCTATTGCGTTTCACATACATATCTCCGGCTTTTTATGCACATAACTACTGTGTTCAGTCAACGGCCTAACAATATAAATAAAACTGCAATGTACCTAATGTAATTTCTAATCTATTTTGTTATTGTTTGGAATTATCTGTTTAACCTTATTATAATTTTTGTTTGCCTAATATTTACTATGCGTTTATGTATTTGTTACTTAGCACTTTGTAATTTGTTTTTTTTTGTTGCCTTGTATCTGCCTCTGTTGATTTGTAACCAACTGATTTTGTAATAATTTTTGTTTTACTTACCTAATATATTTTTATTTCACGCAAAACTAAGCTTTTTATTTCAAATTATTAACTTTTATGTTCAAATGGGTTTAATTTTATTTGCAAAATAGGTAGATACGTTTAATACCTACTTGCCGCCCGGCACTGATTATAATTGAAAAATTACCGTGATTTAATTCCTCATACCTACCTATCTACGTGCCTTATAGGTATGATAGTACGGTCAGCAACAGAAGTAGATTAACACTGTTACTTTTACATGTGACATAAATAGACCCTAAATTATTAGTACTCTACTTTTCTGTATTTCAAGTAATAGCTAAGAGTTTTTATCATCGGAGTTTAACAACTGTCCATTTCTTAAATTTATTCTTTTGAACATAAATTGTGTTAAAAAAACTGAAGTGTAAATCGACTTTTGTTGCTGACCGTACCAACTATCCTCCCCTAAAAAATAATCTTTGAATATATATTGTTCTTTCTATTTAGTTCCCTAACCCTTACTTTTGCTATGAAGCATTGTCTTCCTTATAATTGTTGTATAGGGCTATTTATAGTGTCGTTCAGTTAAAGTAGGTATTTACCAACATCTAAATCTGTATCATATTTTTGGTATTCCTAAAAACCATTGAATACGGATTTCATTGCACAATTAAAAGACAAGGTATTCATTACACTGAAATTATTAATTAAATACTCATTGCGAAAAAAGCCTTTTTATTTATAAGAAAATCGGACAAGAATCCGATTTTCATAGAAATAAAAAGGCTTTTTTAATTTAGCCGAAAAATGGCGCCATTATCATATATGAACCATATTCCGAAGGTGGTTCTCATTAAATCGCGGCTGTCCTACTCTTGTACAGATCCACCACCACCTGAATCTTTATTTCCCAACTAACCCTGGATTTAATACAGACGGTCCGTGTATTGAATCCTCCTTTACAGATTTTTCAGTCATTATCATCAAATCTTTGACTTGTGTTTATCTCTTAAGTACTTTTAGGCAAAGTAAAAGCCTTTACTTGAATTAGGATAACTTTGTCAGTTTTTGTTTTACTTTAAGTCTACACACGAAATTATAGTAAATTATTGTCTTTTGCACCTCGATTTTTATAAGAAAAGTGGTGGAGCTGGAAGTGTCTTGCCACTTCTACAGCCGGTAGTTGACCTTTTTTTAAAGTAAGGCATCCCTGTACCAGTTCTTTGGCTTAAGCTTTATCTCTTACCTCCAGGTAAGGTTAAAACCCCATATTTTTCGTTGTTGCACCGCTGCACCGGCAACAGTTTGTTATTCGAAGTTTTGCTGTACCTAGATATAGACAAAAACGCATCATAATTCGATTCAGTTACACCGATACTACTGAAAACCAGAAACTACCCTAGTTCTTTACAAAAGGTAAATAAAGCCACGTAAATTTCCTATTCAGGTAGGCTTAGTGCAGTTTTGATAGCAATTTGACATGAGGCTCTTTTCAGGTGGCAGAAATTGAAAATGGGGGAGCAAAGAGGTCGCCATTAGTTTCCCAGCACACTGGGGCGTAGGCGTCGGGGGAGTGGCACGGGGCGTGGGGGTCCCCGTGCCACCCCCTGGCGACCTACTCGCCACTATCTCCATGTTCGAACAGCAGATCAAGGCTGAACCCATGAGGTAAGACTCGTCCTTAAGACTATAAGTTGAGAGGTAGGTACCTGGTGGCCTCACCAATTATAATTGGGTTTGTAGATCTTTACAATCGTTGTTACACTTGTAACGAGCATTTGACCCAATACAAGTTCGAAAAAGAACAATGAGGGCTAACCAAATGTATAAAAATAAAAGGTTCAACCCCAATCAAAATATTGAGGGGCAACTTCGTAATGTTGGTGAACTGTGTAACCAAAAAACTTTGGAAACTTAGGATCACTCTAACGTTACGTTTTGATTAGGTGCCAACGTGTACCTACTAAAAGGCCAAAAATAACAAGCAAAAATCTGCTGAGCACGTAAGTAATTTGTGGGACGGCTATTAAAGGAAGCATTATGTTGCGTTGCAGTTTCTACACATCTCATCCACACGTACACTCCGGTCCCCCAACAATAATACGGTCAGATTCAAGCCATGCATCCATCATCAACATGAACCAACATCACCAGACACACCAAGAGGATTCTAAAGACAGCCTCATAGTACAACAGCAAGTACAACATCAGCAAGATCTCATGGAACAACACCAACAACAACAAGAAATGCAACAACAAGACGACGAGGTGAGTGCACTAACTTTAAAGGATGAACACATGGCCTGTAAGGTTAACCCCTCGTGTTAGGTACTCGGGGTTGTCGGCCAAGTACCTAATTACGCTTGGTGGATAAGAGCAGGTAAACTGCTGGAGTCCTGCCAAGTAGTTCCTTACATATACTACTCAACACCGGGCACCCGAAGGACCTATTCATCGCTGCATCGATCCAAGACCAGACCAAAAACTGTTACTGCTGAACGTGCTTAGCATACTGATTGTTCGCCAAACTTGTTTAAATCGAAAAGCCAGCCAAGAAGCTCACTTCTGAACGTTTATTTTTTTATTTTCAGCTCAGCTTCAAAGGAATGGAAGATGAAGGAGTTGACATGGATATGGACGGACGACAATGTTCTCAGGTTAGACTATATTCAATTCCACGACACGTTTCGATATACTAACCACTATTTTACAAATAAAACATCATTAATGCAACCGTTTTAACAGGGTATGGGAGTGGACATGGGATCCGTTCAAACTAAAATGGAAGTGTCAAATGGGGGTCAATCGACGCCACGATCTAAACCTCAGGCCTGTAAGGTGAGCTAGAATCGTTTAAAAATACTGGCTATTTACAGATTTCTCTCTCATCTCGCGCTCGCGAGTATGAAAGAGAAATCGCAATGGTGGGTTGATTTTCGTTCAATTTTGAACGGTTGTCCTATCATCTCGTATAGCTATTTACGGCCGAACCCAATAACCTATTTTCAGTAAAAGACAGATCGCTATTGATGATAGACAGTATAATTCTATCTGGTCTATTTGTCTGTTCGGCCAGTAAGATTCCATAATCTCATATAGATTATTAGGACGTTAAAACCATAGATAGATAGGTTTTTCTATCTCCAGTATGCCAAAATTGGTGATAGATGGCTATTGGGTTCGGCCGTTAGTCTGCATCAGCCCCATTTAACTAAGTAAGCTCGTACTTTTCTTAATTATTAATCTTAAGAAATCTTAAACTCTTCATATTATTATTATAACACAACAATAATAATAATTCAGCCTGTGTTGTCCCGCTGCACGGCAAAGGCATTCTTTTCCTTTTTCACATACCGTGAAACGGGGTGAATAGGGATGCAGGGGTGAATCGGGACGAAACTTTAAAATGGATTTTAATGTTGAAATAATATAGTTTGTTACCAACCAGGACACTTAATTGTTAATTATTGTAGGTACGGTAACCACTAGTCCTATTTGGTAACAAACTATATTATTTCAACGTGAAAATCCCTTTTAAAGTTTCGTCCCGATTCACTCCTACATCCCTATTCACCCCGTTTTACGGTACCTTCACGAAACACAAATAATATACTTAAATTGAAACAATCTCAGTGCGGATTTCACCAATGAAACTGAATCCGTTCAGCACTTCTAAACCGTGGCGAACTGTTGGGCAGTAGCGACCCCACGGACCCTATCTCCCGGGAGAAGTCATGTTCCTCATCTCTGGCTTGCCTTTATTGGCCGGCTGGAGTGAACACTGGCGAGGAACTGACCTCCCACCTCATTCTTGCCTTTATTGGCCGGCTTGAGTAGAGATTCGCAAGAGCACACGTGGAAGGAGGAAGGAAGTATTCCAGTAAGACGCTGGTAGGGGTCTTGACCGTACTTCCGGGATTATCCTGATAGCCGTTGAATACCTCTCCACTCCTCTTAAGTACCTCAGGACATGTTGCCCCCTTGTCGCTACGACACTATGTGCTATCGACCGTTTCTGGGGGCCCATTATTGAGTGTGCAAGTCACCCCCTGCCATTTTACCCGTGTATTGTATTTATAAAACATTGGTCAGGCAGGGGCCATAGTCCTTCCATAGTTTTAGAAAGCCAGTCTACTTTAGCGACCTAAACCCATAGCCCAATAATTATTTTTGTTTCCATATCCTGCAATAGTCTTACACCAACCGCGGGTTGTCCTTGGGTGCACTTGCATAGTGCGAACAGGGATAATCGTCGGTTGTTGCCTCATTTTCATTGAAAGCGTCTAACGGGCCTCTGCGAGTTGCCTTCGGCCCCTCACACGCTTTCAAAAGGTCCGGGAACCCAGGGTCCCGAGAAATGTCAGACATAAAAAAAAAAAATTCAGCCTGTGTTGTCCCGCTGCAGGGCAAAGGCATCCCTTTCCTTTTCCACTTACCTTCACGAAACACAAATAATATACTTAAATTGAAACGAATCTCAGTGCGGATTTCACCAATGAAACTGAATCCGTTCAGCACTTCTAAACCGCGTTCAAGAGCTGTCACTATAGGTATTCCACAACAATTTTGATACTGACAGCTCTTGAACGCGGTTAAGATGTGCTAAACACGTTCAGTTTCATTGGTGAAATTCGCCCATAAATGTAAAACAGTTGACTGCATTAAAATTCAAAACACGTTTGACGCGTGTTTAAGTCCCGAATTGCAATATGTGGGCGTCCAAGCAAAAAGGGTCCAGTGGTCGGCATTTAGTTTCCGAGATAATATACGAAGTTTTGTAAAGTTGGGTGAAAAAATGGCACTTCGCGATTTAAATTGATTATTAATGAATGCTTGTAACTAGCAAATTTTCTATGAGAAAAGTTTAGTAAAAAGGTACCGGAGGTCGGTCTAAATATTTGGAACAAAATACGTTTGAATACCGTGTACTGTGTGTACCGTGTGTATTTAATTACTTGAATTATATTTTACTAGCTTCCGCCCGCGACTTCGTCCGCGTGAAATTTCTTGTTCCCCTGACCTACCCCGTCGCATCGCGTCGCCTGCCTGCGCTGTTACTTCGTTTTCGCTTAGCGCTCGTTCTTCCTTTTTTTTTGTTGTTTTTGCTCGGCTTCTAAGGGTCCTAGCGTAATGTTACTATCCTATAGCCTTCCTCAAGAATTGGGCTTTATAATGTAAAAAGAATTTTTTAAATCCGACTGGTAGTGGCAAAGATTAGCGTGTTCAAACAGTCAATAAAAATAAAATCTGTAGGTAACTAATAGACCAAGTGCATTTTTCTTAATTTAAGCATTTTTATACCCATCGTAATTTCTAAATGAAAGGTCCGATTTGAATAATTTAAAAAGGAATTTACATGTACTTAATCAACCTTGATTATGAAACTATTTATTAGGATAAGGATTAATACCACGTTTATGAAAACACCTTCGCAAATAATGCATTATTTTATAACAAATTTGATTACAATTAAAAATGTTATAGTGAGCCAACCTTAAAAGATAGACATGCTACCGCGGACTTTTTCAAGGAACCATTCCATCATACATGATTTTACGCAGCGTACACAACGGAAGCTCTCAAAAGGAATAAATTTTCCCCGTTTTTGCAACATTTTTCATTGATGCTCCGCTCCTATTAGTCGTATCGTGATGTTATATAGCATATAGCCTTCCTCGATAAATGAGCTATCCAACACAAAAAAATTTTTCAATTCGAACCAGTAGTTCCTGAGATTAGTGCGTTCAACCAACCAACCAACCAAATAAACAAACAAACTCTTCAGCTTTATAATATTAGTATAGAAGTATAGATAATAATAACGTAAAAACTATGTGTACAGGATCCTTAAAAGCGAGGAATTACCTACTGTAACTTATGTAACATGGCGGGTTTTAACAGTCGAAGTTTCCGTATGTCTTCCCGTGGATCACACCAAGTTTGCTACAGACATATATTTCGGTCTATTGAAAAAAAAAAATCGGGGAATGGGAATGTAATAGTTTTTAAAAAGGTTATTACCAGCCGATGTTCAGGCTTGACCGAAAACAAAATCAATAGCAGCTGTTCTAGACTGGAGATGAGAATGGAGAAACTTCAGTGAAAACTTACGACTGGGCAAATTATTATATACCTGATTCTGTGACCATCGACCACCTTCTGCGTTTCTGTCATTTTGAAACAAATGAAAATAATAGAGGGCACATGTTTTATTATGAAAAAATTACTGATAGTCAAGCAACTGTAACAACAATTGTGAACACAAATAAGGTATACGGTTTTCCTTCAGCAAAATGCCCTTCGGGCATGACTTTCGAAAGAAATCGTATCTTTATAACAAAATTCGTGAATTCGTTAGTGAAGAATCTAAAGATATTTTATACCCGAAATCCATTCTAAATAATAGGTCTTTACCTATGTAATTGGAGATTCTATAACCAGCATTTTCAGATTTAATTATCTGTGGATTGGCGCGCAATTCGAAATTCAAATAAATTTTATTCGAAAGCCGTGTTAATTTAATTTCAAATTCGTGTTAATTTCATTTCAAATTCAGTCATTTGTTTTTAGATAGTTTTTTGTTTTTGTGAAATTGTGGTAGTTTTTGGCGCCATGGATAAACTGAAAATTCGTACAATTTTCGAATTGAGTTCCTACGTGGAAATACCGCTGCGCAAACAACACGAAACATTAACGACGTGTACGGGCCTAATACTGCTTGCATAAACACGGTCCAATATTGCTCCAATCGTTTTAAATCTAGAAATTTTGAGTTGAAGAAGGAGCTTCGCGGTCGGCCGGTAACTACTGTCGACAACGACGAATTGAAGGCGATAGTGGAAGCGGATCCAACTCAATCTACAGTTGGGCTTGCTGCGGACCTTGGAGTTAGTGTCAAAACACTGTTTGTGTGTTTCTGGGTAAGCTCGCTCCATCGTCGACTTTGTCTCTGTCACCTCTGACCTAGACTAGAGTCAAGAGCAAACCTATCTCAAAAAAAAAAAAAACATTGAAGCACTTGCGTCAAATCGGAAAGATTAAAAAGCTAGATAAGTGGGTGCCACACGAACTAAGCGACCAACAGCGAGACTTACGCGTCGAAGCATGCGTAGCAATACTGAATTGGCATAGAAACGAGGGAATTCTAAATCGAATTGTTACCTGCGATGAAAAGTGGACCCTGTACGACAGCCGTTAGCGTTCGTCTCAGTGGGTGGACCCGGGTACAACACCTAATCAGTGCGCTAAATAAAGATTAGGTACTCATAGGAAGATGATGGTGACTGTCTGGTGGACCAGACTTGTACATCACAGCTTCTTACCGAATGGCACAACAGTGACGGCAGATGTCTATTGTCAAGAATTGCAAACAATGATGGAGAAAAGCTCGCAATTCAACAACCAATACTGGTCAATCGCTCTTCCCCATTGCTTCTCCACGACAACGCGCGAGCTCACACTTCACGATATACCATCGCAAAGCTACAAGAGTTACAGCTGGAAGCTCTCCGTCGCCCACCGTACCCACCGGACCTTGCCCCATTCAGATTCCTACTTTTTTCAAAATTTAGACAATTTTTTAAGTGGGAAAAAATTCAACACCCGAGAGGCAGTACAAAACGTTTACGCTGACTTCATCGCCTCCTGTCCGACAGACTTCTACAATAAAGGGATAAACAAACTGCCAGCAAAATGGCAAAATTGTATAGATAATTTGGGCCAGTACTTTGATTAGCTGAAATAATAAAATTACCAAAATTTTTATACCTATTTTAAAATTTTCATACAAATCTCCAATTTCATACAAAGACCACCTAATATTAACGAACCAAGTTAGTCTAGCATTCCTAACGATCACAATTCAGTGCCAACAACATCTGTTCGGAATCAAACTATTGAAGAGAGTACCTACTCGACAAAAACAAACATGTTCGTATTGCAAACAAGTTGGTCATAGGAATCAGGTACGAGGAGGAATTTATTTTTATCCAAAACGTAAGTCAGATCTTAAGTAAGATCATAAATTTTTATCTTTAATTTTGGCTACTAGTACCTTTTATTTCATTTGTAATGATTAATTGTTTTGTTCAAATAATAATAAAGATAATCTCGTCTTGTTATTTTGTTAGTTCTTAAATAGAGTAAGATTAATTTTAGTTTTTTATTGCATTAAGTATAGAGGTTACAAATGTCATCAAAAACATGATAAGGGGGTAAGTCTCCGGGACATGACCACCTCAGCATTGAGCACCTACGGTTTGCGAGTGTACACTTGCCGAGGGTATTAGCTATGTTTTATTCGTTGTGCATGAAACACTCCTACCTACCGAATGGCCTTATGAAAACCATACTTGTCCCAATAATGAAGAATAAAATGGGGAATGTGGCAGATCCTTCGAATTACAGGCCAATTTCCCTGGCTACTATTACAGCTAAAGTGCTGGAGTGTCTGCTTTATACACACATAGCTAGCCGCATAAAATTGCATGATGCACAATTTGGCTTTAGGCCCGGTCTATCGACAGAAACTGCCTTTTTGTGTCTCGAGCGGACCGTCCAGTTCTATATGCAGTCTATGCAGATAGGAATGCAGGATAGGCTTCCTCGATTTATCGGAGGCATTTGACCTGGTGTCTTATGACATTCTGTGGGAAAAACTGTGCCGGGAATCTGGTGATCCCGTCATCTTGATGCTCACGGAAACTGATGTAGAAAATGCAGTAACATCTTTGCCCAGGTACTGGTACCAAAACTAGACTATTCGAGGAGTAGGTACCGATTGAAATTCGACGACCTCACCTCGCCTCTTTCATTTGTATGTCACTCGGGGGATCGTTGAACTCGGCAACACAAATATCGGTTGACACATTGATGGGGTTTGTATTAGTAAAATTAGCAACGCGGGCGATATGGTGTTGCCGAGTCCCTCGATCAGTACTCTCAGGCACCTTCTGCTTTGTCAAAGTTATGCGGTGGCTCAGGGACTCGGGTATAATGCTAAAAAGAGCGAGTTACTTGTGTTTAAAGCACGTGGCAAGTGTTATTCCAACGTGCCACTGTCTGTAATACTCCTCTAAATAGAATCACGCAGTTTAAATACCCGAGTCACTGAATCACCGATGACCTGGACATTGAGTGGCAACGCAGGGCGTTGGCTGTCCAATGTAATATGCTGATCCGCAGATTTGCACGGTGTAGCAAGCAGGTAAAAATGACACTGTTTAGAGCTTACTGCCAGTCATTCTACACTTGCAGTCACTTGCGTGGGTTAGGTATATGCAAAGGTCACACAACGCCCTGCGTGTGCAGAATAACAATGCGTTCATGATGCTGGCGGGGCTCCTACGTTTTTGTAGCGCTTCGGGGATGTTTGCTGAGGCGAGGATTGACGGCTTTCATGCCATCATCCGAAATCGGTGTGCCTCGATCCTTCGCAGAAAGCGTGCCAGCTCCTGAGCACGTTGTGCGGTAGGTGGGATTGTCCGATGCTGCGCCACTGGATTGGACTTCATACGTCTACAAGAAGTCGAGTCTATAATTGCGAATTGGCAAAAAACTAAAATACTGATCCCGACACCGGCTTCCGAAATTAATTTTCTACTTTGTAGGGTTTTTGGAAGTCGGTTGTTTTTTTTTTGTCGAAAAGTTTAACTAAACACCAAAAAGTGGACTTTTTTACTAAACTATGTATCAATTCTTTTTTTAGATTTTAATTGCATATTTTATAACGTTACAAATATAATGATTTAGTTGATTTCATGCAGAATATCTTGATCTACAATAATAAATCAAAATCTATGTAACAAACAAGTAGAACTGTTTTTTTTTTTCAATCAAACTAAAAATGCTTTTTTCAAAACTAGTTTTTTCAATTTCAAATTCAAATGTCTGATAAAAAAAAATTGGCAATTTTTGGATATTTTTATAATCCTTATTATTATTAATTGACTAAGTACCTATTCTAAATTCCGAATCTAGTCTTCTCTCAATACCCCACTACTGGACCCTTTTTGCTTGGACGCCCACATAATGGTGAACTGTGCTAATAGTATTAATAGACCACGCATTCATAGGTTATTGGGGAAATCAAAGTCTCGACGTACTAGTGAGTAGTGCCTTTTTGAGAAGGCGTAATAACTTACCATTTTCAAAATCTCTTCTTTCAGGTCTGCGGCAAAGTTCTGTCGTCTGCTTCCTCTTACTACGTCCACATGAAGCTTCACTCGGGAAACAAACCTTTTCAGTGCACTGTAAGTATATATGTGTGTACCTATATTAAAGGTGAGCTTGTCTACTCTGAAATAACGCGCCCCACTATTGCATTTACCTTAGTGTACGTATACAAATTTAAGTAGTGGGGCACGTCAGTAAGTCAGTAGACAAGCTAAGCTCTACATAGGTACATATTGTCCCGATGGTTAACTAGAATTATTTCTACAATAAATACACATTCATTACATTAGGGGATGGTTTCATACCGTCTGAATGGCTATTTTATGAGATTATAGGTAGGTTCAGGTAATCTTCATAGGAATAAACTTAGATTTGCCTTTAGGTTAGCCGTAATTAATCGTAAATAAGTACCTCAATTTGATGGTACTTATCTTTTTGGATCAAGTCCAGCAATGAACTACGATGGTTTCACATTTTTAACGTTTTCCTTACTAGTCTTACTTAGATGTCAAAAGGTGCTTACATCAACCGCCCGGTATTTCAGCCAGCAAATATACCAAGGCACTGAACATTTTTTTTCCTCGCTGACGTAGGTGTGCGACGCAGCTTTCTGCCGTAAACCGTACCTAGAGGTGCACATGCGCACACACACAGGGGAACGGCCCTTCCAGTGCGACCTCTGCCTCAAGCGATTCACGCAGAAGTCCAGTCTCAACACGCACAAACGTGTTCACACAGGTCAGTGTAAACTAACCCTAATATGGACTTGTTGCATCTGAAGCATCTCGGTGTTGTTTACAGGCATTCGAAAACCAGAATTTTGTAAAATATAAAGTTATTTACACTAATGTTTAACTGTTCTGTTTTTCGTCCGCCTGCATAAAATAATATTTTTCAAACACTATATGTTTAATGCCAATGCTCGATGCTCGCATTCAAATCTTAATTAATCGCATTGTGTGCAGTGAACAAATTGATCGCTTGAAAAATATTGATTTATCTGATAGCTGATAATAATTGTTGTAAAACGATGACTGATAATTGCAGCATTATTGTTGAATGCAATTTAATGTAATTTCCATATTATTTTTTATCTGCCAGTAATTTAAAAGACAAGCATTTAGCACCAAAAAAAAAATTTAATTTTTTGTATTTGCATTTTTGTATTCACTGAAAAGATTCCCCCCCAAACTCTGAGATTGTTTTAATATTTTATAGGGATGAATGTTTAAACACTGATTTTAGGATGGAGGTATTAGGAGATCTATATGGAAGTTACATTTTACATAAATACTGAACTGGAAAAGCTCAATAATAATTTCCCATTTTAGATTGTACCATGAGGGGATTGTTCAAAAATTATTATAAAACAAATTGGATTCTTATATTTTCAAGTTGACCTCCTCCTGTTTCCGCGAAACCGAAATATTAAAATTATTTTGCCTGTTGTTTTAAATTTTCCATTGGCTACCTGTTGTTGATTATGGCTTACATATCCTGTTTTGACGCCCTGATAATCGAGCTATTTTGTATTTTATATGTATTGTCTTTTTCTTGTTTATACTCATACCTATTATTTTATTTACGCTAGATGTGCTACGTATTTATCTATATACCTACGTTTTGCTAGGAAGGCATACTTTTATATTTTCCACGCACAAATAATATTTCTTTGTTCATATATATTATGTATGTAAGTAGATAGTGATTTCGCTCCTCATAAGAATTTTATTGGTCAAGTTCGTATAACTATCCAGTCTCTCCTAATTGACCCTTATATACCTACCCATATTAGATGAAAATGTTGTCTCCCCTTCCATTATGTGTACTTCATTGGGTATTAAGTTACCTAAGTACTATATTTTTCTTTTATTTCATGGTGCTTATTTATACTTAATTATAAGCACGCGGCCTCTGGACGGAGCTTTTTACAACTTTTATTCAGACACCTATATTATACAATATTGTTTATATACCATTCATTATTCTTATCATATTGAATCTAATGAACTACACGTACTAAAATACATATAGCCAAGTAGGACACTGGTGCGACACACAATTCGCTGAAATAGTTGACAATACATATGCTTAACATACGACATGTGAATAGTTTTTGAGTTGTGCCAATAGAGCTAATAGTGTTTTCGCAAAAAGATCAGGGCGTGAGGAAGGCTTCGTTGATGTGAGGTAAACAGGGGGAGGTAAAGAACTCACAATGGATACGATGCGGTAGGTACGCACATACCGCACTGTGTCGTTACTATCGCAGGGAAATCGATTGTGTGTTCTTGTTAACGTGGTGTAGACAAACGAGCGTGTGTTGTTGGAATGTGGCCTGGGTTCTAGATGAGCACATGCGCGCGTTGATGGTGAAGGACCGGCCCTACAAGTGTGAGCTCTGTCAGATGCGGTTCACGCAGAGCTCCAGCCTCAACCGACACAAGAAAATTCACACGGGTGGGTTGATATCTTTAGCACCCGTGCCGACTGTATCGCTGCAGTATCCGTACTGCCCATCTCCTCTCGGCTCCTCAAGCCCCGACATCTCTAAGTCCGTTCACTTGAATGTAAGCCGTATTCTGACTCATTCGATGGTTTCGTTCAGAGGAACACAGACGTGCGCTGCTGACTAAGGATCGGCCCTACCAATGCGGTGTCTGCTTTGTGAGATTCACCCAGAAATCAAGTTTGGGCCGGCACGGAAAAATACATACCGGTGGGTCCCTACCTATACCTCCTGCCTACTTGTGCGTGACGTTTTCCTTGAGGCAGAACGGTACTAACGTGTATTATGTTATAGAGATAGCCTACCTCCCCCTGAATGTGTGTGAATGGTTTCAATAATGTAACATTAGGTAATATAATGAAATAAATATTGTTTGAGAGGGTGCTGAGATGCTATATCGAAACTCGTATAACTTATAGAGGAGCACAGACGAGCCCTGTTAGAGAAAGTGCGGCCGTACCAGTGCCACATCTGTTTTATGCGCTTCACTCAGAAGTCCAGCCTGGGACGACATGGGAAAATACACACTGGTAGGCATTTTCCCCTAAAATCCTTAAGTAGACAATGAATTTGATATTATCAAGTTACTAGGCAGTAACATTAGCAGTGCGTCGAGCTGGACCGTTGTTTTAGCTGAATTTTGTTGGTATTTCTAGAGGAGCACATCCAATCGCTGATCAACAAAGTGCGCCCCTATCAATGCGACATCTGTGACAAGCGGTTCACTCAGAAGTCAAGCCTTGGCACTCATAAACGTATACACACCGGTGGGTCCCTTGATATTTCATTTATTTTGGTTCGGTCTCGAAGCCACAATGCTCTTATAAATCATTGTTCTTAATTTTATAAAATTGTGGCTTTGACACCTATGTTTTGTGAATAGTTTTAAGGGCTCCCTGACCTAATATAATATTATGTACCTATAAATTTTTATTTTGGATATCATACCTATTTACATGGTTAGCGATTTGGAAGTGATGCATTTGTTGGTTTCAGTCTGTATATAAAGCTTACAGTAGGTTACACATGCTCAAAAACTATTCACAAACAGTTAAGTAAAGCATGTGTACGTTGTGATGATTTCCGTTAAGTTCTAGGAGAGAGAATGTCTGATGGACAAATAAGGTGGTTAAAATTCCCTCATGGTAGTCAGTTGGAAGCAATCGGCATTCGGTTACTAAGCTCAGTAGAATTATTTGTCCATCGTGGTTTTGTTTTGTTTCTCTGTCCCCCCGTGTCCGTGTGTTGGCGGCGCAGGGGAGCGGCCGTTCCAGTGCACCGTCTGCCTCAAGTCCTTCACGCAGAAGTGCGCGCTCAATTTGCACGAAAAAATACATACGGGTTAGTAGCCCACATATATTATAATCCGCAGTATTATTCCTTTCGGTACGATTAGCGTTAACTTGCGACTCGTCATGCAGTCATTTCATTTAGCGTCATGCTTCGCTCCTATTTTTCCGTTGCCCGCCTAACCCGTTGTTTTACTCTCCCTGTTTTTGATAGCTTCCATCTCGTTGCTTTCGACTAACATCTCGATTTCTTTAACTCATTCAAATGCGCGCTTTACGTACTTCTGCAATCACTGATAATTTCCCGCCTGTCATATTATTAATAATCTGCCGGTCATTCGCCCCTCTTATTCCTCTCATTCTGCATACAACTCGGTGTTTTAGCATTTATCATTTTTATCATTTCTTCATGGATATTAATTCATTCACAAAAGCGGTAATGCAATCGCCGCAATGACGCATTCTTGGCGCCCCAACATCGTATCTTAATACGGTGCTGGCTTACAAAATTGGGTTTACAAAATTGGGGGCGAATCGGTCGCCGCGTGCGACGCTGGATGCGGTCGAGATTGGCAGTGGGCGGGTGGCCAAAGGCACACGCCATGCGTCGGCGACGTGCGTTACTCGCTTTTGTGTGTGCACTGGGCGCAGTGCAAGGGCGTCCTTTCGCGTGCGGGCAATGCCCGGCGGCGTTCGCCCGCCGCCCCTACCTGGACATTCACATGCGCACGCATACAGGCGAGCGGCCCTATCAGTGCGACGCGTGTCTGAAGCGCTTCACGCAGAAGTCCAGCCTCAATATACATAAGAGGACGCACACAGGTGGGTGACCCCGCGGGCCGGACTGGCACCGCCCGCCCACGCCTCTCCACTCGCACTCCGCCTCTCCTCCGAATCTATCCTGACATTGAGCGATCGCAGGCCTTTCTGTAATTAACGTAGTGAAAGATTTGGAGCGGAGTACGCGGCGAGCGGCGACCGGTCCGCGCCGCGACCTCCGTAGAGCGAGGGCGTCTAGCGTCCTTGCGGGCTCGCCGCCGCTATAATATATGTGTTGGGCACCAGTCCAGGGCAGACCGTTCCAGTGCCTGTCGTGCCCCGCCGCCTTCACCTGCAAGCAATACCTGGAGATACACACGCGCACGCACACCGGCGAGCGGCCCTATCAGTGCGACATCTGCCTGAAGCGCTTCACGCAGAAGTCCAGTCTCAACATCCACAAACGGACGCACTCAGGTACGTGGGCGGCCTGCGAGCCACCGGCGCTAGGGAGGAATGAACGTATGTGGGCTACTAGAGAGTGCGTGCACGCGGGGAGGCGGGGGGCCGCAGTGAGCTAACCGTGTCGCTCGTCCACAGTGCAGGGGCGGCCCTTCCAGTGCCTGCAGTGCCCAGCCGCCTTCACGTGCAAGCAGTACCTGGAGATCCACAACCGCACACACACCGGCGAGCGCCCCTACCAGTGTGACGTATGCCTCAAGAGATTCGCGCAAAAATCTACACTCAATATACACAAAAGAACGCACACAGGTCAGTCGACAACGCTCAGCGCACGCTTTTGATATTATTTTGTTTTAATTGAAACATTCATAATCACCTGCAATTATTCTGTAACATTTGTGCCATACTTCCTTAATGTATTTTCTTAAGTTCGAATTCAAAGTTGTCGGTGCCACTTAACTTATTAATCGTAAGTTCTATTGTGAGTATTTTTAAATGATGTGTATCGTGCAAAATAATCATGTATTAAATGAATAAAGACTAATATTGTGCACGGGTGGTCAGTGCAAGGGCGTCCGTACCAATGTATGGAGTGCCCGGCGGCGTTTACTTGCAAGCCGTACCTGGAGATACACATGCGTACGCACACGGGGGAAAGGCCGTTCGAGTGCGATGTCTGTTACAAACGCTTCACGCAGAAATCCACGCTCAACATTCACAAGCGAATTCATACCGGTACGACTACATCGCGTTCCCTCCATAACCTTGTTTTGGACACACAACTGGCTCCACACCAATTTTTGGTGTCGTTTTGACACACAAATATCGGTCGCCTATTAAGACCACAATAACTTTCTCATTAGAATAGCTCCAGGCTGGTGTTATGTGCTGATAAGACGGTGTTACCTCAGTAGGTACATAGCGACCGATATCTGTTTGTTGGAACAAAGCGACACGGCTGTGTGTACAAGCGCCTTAACAGTACTACATGAATCATTATCTGCAAGCAAATGATTCATAGTAGCAGCTAAGTGTGTCTTAACAGATAAAAAACATTGTAAGGCCCTTTGTACACGGCACGGTTTCTTTACGGTACATACAACACTAACGATCGTGCCTACACACGGGGCAAACCGCGCCGTAGAAAAAACGTGTTTGTCAACAAGCTTCCATAGTGAAGGCAACCGTAACTACACACGGCGTAATTTTAACCGCAAATCGTATTTTTTCACGGCAAGAAAAACGTGTGTGTATAAAGGGCCTAATACTAACATAATTAGGAATTTATTTAGGTATTAGGGTTGGCCAAATCTCTAACTTAACTGTTGCATGTTGGGCGGACGTTTAGAGGAATATAGCTCCATAACGATAAAGAAAAATAGGTTGGAAATTACACAAGAAGGATAAATATAAAAATACACGAAGCTTTAATACATTAATGCATGTTTAGTAACTCAAATGCCTCTTGTGATTGCAATAAAAAACACGCATGTAATTATCACAATTGAATAATGTGTTTCGTCTGGTAGCTTACAATAATAAAATGTAGTGAAATATTGACGAGATTCGAAGATAGCTATCTATGGTTCGTTTAGAAGACGGCAAATTGCTTTAACAGGCAGATACTTGTCATTCTGAACTTAATGATGTGGCACCGACAACTCATTGTAAGTTATAATTTTAATCATCCGCTGCATCATCACTTGAGTTTCAGTATTATTATTTATTATAATTTCTTGGCTTACATTCATTAATTTCAGACTGCATCACTCTCTAATCGCATCTTGCCGTCTTTCTAACATCATTTGCCTTCATTGTCGCTTTCATCGATTTTGTAAAATTCATTGCTTTCATTTCATTTATTTTGTTTTAGTTAGTATCTGTTTTACAGAAAACTTTGTGTTTCAGGTGAACGTCCTTATGCTTGTGATATTTGTCAGAAACGTTTTGCTGTGAAGAGCTACGTAACAGCACACAGGTGGGTCGCCATTTAAGAATTTAACGCACTGCTAGGTGGCATTCTGCTCTCAAAACGGTGAAGGAAAACCCAGCACTGGGAACAATAGGGTGATTATGCTAGGTGGCGTTAATGCCAGAGAGTCCCTAATACGTTTTTTATAATTGTACTTTAGAATCTCTGATAATTTAAATTTCATTACCACTTGTTCAACTATCTATTTTAGTGTCATGTAGTCTAAGTATTAAGCGACCATTAAAAAAAAACTTTTTTACAAAAAAAAAAAACCACCAACTTCCAAAAAACATACTACAAAGTGAAAAATAACTTTAATTTCAAAAGACTGTGTCTTTGGATCTGTATTTTAGTTTTTTGCCACCAACTTCCGAAATTTAAGTTATTTTTCACTTTTTAGTTTGGTACCTACCCCACACCAAATCGTATACAACTACTTACTATGTAAACAAAAGTGACAGGAAGTATTATAACATCATCAAGATACACAAAGTGGATTAAATACGTATTATCGAAGCTAACTCAAAAACTCCCCACGCAAAGTTAATACAATTTATATGGGACCACCACGGAAGCTTCCTCTACCAAATGAAAAAGTATTTTCAAGATAGGTTGACAATTGACGAAAATGTCTATGAACATACATAAAAAAAATACGTACAGACGAACATAGATTCTCCTCCTTTTTGAAGTCGGTTAAAAAGCAGGCTCATTTAGAGGTGTAGCACGTAACTATGACACTATATCAAGTGAGTACGTAGGCGCGAGCCTGGTGCCAGCCCCCGGAGCGCAGCGTGTAGTACCCAGCGAGCTAGAGACCTGATGGGTGGCGGTCACACTACGAGCACAAAGGCGCTCGCAGTGTGTCCGTGTACGATTACACGACACGACTAAGTGAATACGTCAGCGCGGCGCGAGCGTCGAACGAACAACTTCAACATGTTGAGCGAAGAATTTTTTAAAAAATTGAACTCTATTGAAATTCTCCGGTGTTGTGGGACCCTAAAGATAAAAAATATTATTTAAAAAAACTAAACGACGATTTCTTTTTTTTCTATCTTACTTTGCCAGAATTGACGTGGGCTTTTATAATTTTCGAAGAGGTTGTATATAATATAAATATGAACGCGGCACCAGTCACCATTTCAGAAGTCATATTGTCGGCGTGAGATCGTCGCGTTCCTATAGACTAGAGTATATAATCTATGGTCACGAGCAATGCATATCCGGGGGCTCGTAGCTCGATACGCGGTGACCATGGACGAGTCGTACACATTTGTAGATTGATACAATATCAGATAGTTATGTGTAATATCATCTAAGTGAGTAGGGCAAAACTTGGCTAATTCGTGATATGCAGCTATTCGGTGATAGATAATTGTGTTTTATTACCAAGTTACTACTGACTTGATAAATGTACATTTTTCAATCATTATAGTATTTGCCACATTTTTAGATATAAGTTAGCAAAACTTATTTTGTCTACTATATCACAGTAAATTTAAAAAATAGTCTGATCAATGAATCGAATTTTACAAGTAAAAAACAAAACTATCACCGATTACCCAAGTTTTGCCCTACCTAACCTGCTAAAAAGGGTGTGACTCAGGTTGGCTGGACAAATCTTCAAAATAGCTTGCATTTAACTAGGTCAATAGGTCACTTTATGTGACGGCTAAACACCCTTATTTCAGAATTTGTGACGCTACAGAATCTTAGATAATCGATCGAAAACGTGTCCAGCCATCTTGAAAAACCACTTTTCGCTGGTCTCTCAATCTCGGTAACGGAAGTGTTTTGGCGACTTTTTGCATATCAACGGGCGTCACATAAATTTGTGACGGGCACCGAGCTAAAAGTTTTGTGATAAGTACAGTGGTTTAGTAGAAAAATGCAAAAATCTGTGTCCAGCCATCTTGAATTTACGTATAAAACTTATGGCTGGCACTTCCGAATCTCAATAACGGGGGCATTTTCGAATATGGTTCCTTTACTAATACTTGGTGACGCAATGTGTGACAGTAATAACGTTTGATTTATGGCGTCACATGTAAGGGTTTACGAGAAATCAATAAAAACTTAATGTCCAGCCAACCTGAGTTCAAGATGGCTGGACACATGTATCTCCACTGCCTGATGATCTACGACCTTCGAAATGTGTTCAAAATGTTGTGACGGGGACGATAATGATAACCTGAAATTGTGACGGAGAAACTTTGCGTAGTTTCAAAGATATTGACCATTTAAATTTCCCCATACAAACACTGCAGTAGGGTAACCAATATGGTGCTATCATTGTGAGGATCGCCCGGAGGACACGGTGGAGCACACCGTGGAGGTCTGCTCCGCTTGGACGGAGCACCGCCGTGTCCTCGTAGAGGCGATTGGCGGCGGCGACCTCTCGCGTCCGGCCCTGGTTCAAGCTATGGTCCGGGGCGAGAGGGAATGGGAAGCCGTCACCTCCTTCTGCGAAGCAGTCATGCTAGCGAAGGAGGTGGCGGAACGTGAGAGGGTCAGAACCTCACGTCCCAGCCGCCGCGGGAGAAGCACCGGGCGTCGGGGGCCACGCCGTGATGGCTCTCGGCCACCGTAGGCGCGGGCCTGTGGACAGTGAGGAATGGGTTAGCTCGCCGTCCGTCCGTCGTATGACGACAGGCCGTGTCGACGGCGCGTTCGTGTTCCACGCGCGCCTCATAGAGATGTCAGCAAACAGGAGGGGCCCGCAAGGGCCGATGCCTGCCAGGGCTGCGGGACTGTTCGAAAGAGATACCGCGGCCCTGGAACATAAAGGGCAAAAGAAGGAACATGGGTGGTTTTTAGTCAGTAAGAGTCTGACACTCCCTTCCGCTCCGCCCAGAGCGGGAGGACTCATTTGATGATTTCCCACCCGAAAAAAAAAAAAGGGTAACCAATATTGTAGGTTTTATGTAGGACAAGTATATTTTAAGGTGTTTAATGGACGAAAATCCGTGTATTGGTGATACTAATACGAACAACTGTAGATATTTAAATCAATAGAAGACAAAAATGTAGAAGTGAGGAAAGGGGGGGGGGGGGTGTAATTTTTAAATGTTATTGATTATTTACGTGCAGATATCTATTCTTTTTAGTAGGTATATATTATGTCAGGAGAACTAAACAAATGCTCTGAAGGTATTTAAATGAAAAAATAATGTTTGCTGTAAATAAAATCACATTTATTTATTTGTACTTATACAGCGTTTTTAAAATCCGTGTACCTAATACTTAAATAAATAAAACAGGGCGCATACATCCGATTGACGACACAAATCGTAAAAACTAACAACTTTCGCAAAAAAAACATTGTAATTCACGTTACTTACCAAGGACACATTGGTTTTTAAACAAAACACAAAACAATAGTTGTATGAAAACACAAAAAAGTACAATAGTTGTACGAAGTAAATAACTGAAAGTTTGTAACGATCAACGATCAGTTACAAACAAGTCACACACAGATTACACACAAAGCAAATCTCATCATCATGGCCGCGTTCCGAATCGCACTCATGAGCACTAAAATCGCTCATGCTGCTAATTCATAGAAATGAGTCAGTAGTGATTGAATGTTATGAAGTTGCAGCTAGGTATTGTTTATTTAATTATCAGAATAATAATTAAATAAAGAATATCGATTTCAAAATTTGAAATCTACAAATTGCGTAAAAAATGTATTTAATGTGATTCCTTCGTGGTAGCCCGCGAATTTCAATTTTTCTTGCGTTCGTTCGTTAAAAGAAATCAAAATATGATTCGCGACAATAACAAGTATGTATTTACATAATTATAACCATAAGAATCATCATACATATCTATAAGTTATTTGTTTCCGCGGACGAAAAAAATAACTGCAAAAAACTCAAGAAAAATTGAATTTCGCGGGCTACCACGAAAACGGAGGACAAACTATACTGCCATGATAGCTGATGTTGGTGTCGCCATCTATTGCTTAAAGTTGGTACTACTAGGACAACTGGTCGAATCTTAACTCTTATTTAGGTTGTCTTACCGCAGATTAATTAATAGTTACTTAATTTAATTAGTACTCTGATTAGTGATAACCAGTGATCGGAATAGGTAGTGCTAATTTGCCTAAACTTCGAAGAAGGAAGTAACATAGAATGGATAATACCTCCTCTAAAATCCCGGAATAATTTTAATGACGTTTAAATCCCGGGATTTAAAAACCACGAATTATTTATTGGACTTTATTTATAGATATGTACACCATACAAATGACAGATATAATTGTGTGTGTGTAACCCTAAAAAAGTTATGATTTTTCAAATCAATACTTTGTAACTACAAATAAAGTCCAATAAATAATTCGTGGTTTTTAAATCATGGGATTTAAGCGTCATTAAAATTATTCCGGGATTTTAGAGGTGGTATTATCCACTCTCTGTTAGTTCCTTCCTCGAAGTTTAGGCAAATTAGCACTACCTATTCCGATCACTGGTGATAACACTTCGAAAAGTACATACACTGCCGGCTGTCGAGTTTAGTTCTCATTTTCAGTTACATAAGATAATGAACTAAACGCGAAATACAAGTGGGCTCTCTCTTGCAGCGCTGGTGGTCAATTATTATTTTGAATTAACACATACTTACTCTTTTCACTGCAGGAAAACCTTTTATTCCCACGGGGAAATCAAATACAAAGCAGGCGTGGATGCTACCGGCCAATTTATCGATTAAAAAGAAATCCTTTATTTATGTAAAATTATGGTCACCTCACAATATTAATGGATGTTTGTATGGGAAAATTTAAATGGTCAATATCTTTGAAACTACGCAAAGTTTCTCCGTCACAATTTCAGGTTATCATTATCGTCCCCGTCACAACATTTTGAACACATTTCGAAGGTCGTAGATCATCAGGCAGTGGAGATACATGTGTCCAGCCATCTTGAACTCAGGTTGGCTGGACATTAAGTTTTTATTGATTTCTCGTAAACCCTTACATGTGACGCCATAAATCAAACGTTATTACTGTCACACATTGCGTCACCAAGTATTAGTAAAGGAACCATATTCGAAAACGCCCCCGTTATTGAGATTCGGAAGTGCCAGCCATAAGTTTTATACGTAAATTCAAGATGGCTGGACACAGATTTTTGCATTTTTCTACTAAACCACTGTACTTATCACAAAACTTTTAGCTCGGTGCCCGTCACAAATTTATGTGACGCCCGTTGATATGCAAAAAGTCGTCAAAATCACTTCCGTTACCGAGATTGAGAGACCAGCGAAA
This sequence comes from Fissipunctia ypsillon, assembly GCA_947568875.1. NCBI lineage: Eukaryota > Metazoa > Arthropoda > Insecta > Lepidoptera > Noctuidae > Fissipunctia > Fissipunctia ypsillon. Next base: position 12,874,738 of record OX387660.1, on the reverse strand, counting down.
AGTGGTTTTTCAAGATGGCTGGACACGTTTTCGATCGATTATCTAAGATTCTGTAGCGTCACAAATTCTGAAATAAGGGTGTTTAGCCGTCACATAAAGTGACCTATTGACCTAGTTAAATGCAAGCTATTTTGAAGATTTGTCCAGCCAACCTGAGTCACACCTAAAAAGGTCCTTGATTGGTTGTAATGGAATTTTAACCATATGGAATTGAGTTTTTGAACCACAAACTTGATAATAACGTATAATTCTGAATTCAAGTTTAACCTATTGACGCCTTGGTTTTATATCATTTGCCGTGCCCTCAGCATCCAGCTCAAAAATCGACGAATCATCGATAATATCGGGTCTTGCTATTAAATAAAAACCAAAAAACGAACATAGGTTCTAAGTCTTATAAATACGACTGAGGCGGCACGGGCACGAAAACATTTGTCGTATTAATCAGACTGGAGCTGTCAATAGGTTAATAGTTATAGTTGTTTACTGAGATATTAAGACAGAGATTTAAGGACATCATAAATATGTACAACGCTACAAGGTTATTGTAGCGCGTAGCCAAAATCGGAACTAACATAACATCACGCCTTGTTTCCCCGAAGGGTTAGGCAGAGGTGTACATATAGTACAGCCCACATCGGAACTAACGCCGCCATTTTCTTCTGTCAATACAATTTCTGTGACACAGTTCACAAATGTTTACCAACAACCACAACGCCCCCTTTCAATGTCATTCAGGCGCCAAAATATCATTGTAGCACTATGTAAACCTGGTGTTTGTAATGGCCTCCAGATGGTCTCACGTGGCCGACAAGCCGCTGAACTGTGATCGCTGCTCCATGTCGTTCACATCCAAATCTCAGTTCGCGCTGCATATTCGTACGCACACCACCGGCTCCTGCTACGAGTGCAGCGTCTGCGGACGCTCCTTCGTAAGGGATAGCTATCTAATAAGGTAATTAATATTTTTAATTTCTATTGATTTTATTTCACATAAACACTATGAAACGTCAGAGTGCATGGTTCCAATTTTTTCAATGTGCATGGTTCCAGTGGTTTCCTATGGAGAAGAACCGGCAAGAAACTCCACGGTTAAACGGCTCTTTGATGGAGTTTTTTGACCATTCTTCTCCATACGAAACTACCTTTTGGAAAGGGCAACTAGAATCAATATTTTTTTTTTTTGTAAATTTTTACGTTCAAAAGTGCCTTTTATATGCTTATTTGAAATAAATGATTTGACTTTGAAAAACAATCGGCTTTTACAATGTTTTTAAGTAACACTGTTAATAGTTATGATGGGAGACAGTGTAGGCCTGTCAACAACCGAACACTTTTCCACTTAAACAAATATCAGCTTTACTCTTGTAGAAATTGATTTCAGTTTGAGTAGCAATATTGAAAATTTCATTAAAAAAAAAACTATGTGAAAGCATTTAAGTTATTATTCATAAATCACATACCTAAATTATAAACTGTGAAATTATTGTGATCATAGTTTAATTTTCTTAATTTACAATTTTTTTTATGATACATATTTGGATGATGCAAAAACACACTATCACTGAGCACTTGCTATGTATCGTGTCGAACTGTCAATGATACGTATGGCATATTTTTTTATTCTTCCGAATGCAGGAAGCTCGCAGGATAAGATGTGAGAAATTGTCTTTGCCTTGCAATCCTGACACGGCAGATTTTGGAGTTCTACAGAGCATTAGACCCTTTTTGTTCTTAAAAAAATCTCTGAATGGACTTATTCCTCTTTCACACAGACACCATAACCGTGTCCACCGCGAGAACCACAGCAACGTGTCGGCGAATAGCATCGGCACCATCAACAGTGTTGCTACTAACACCAACAACTCTAACAACAGCAACTTTGACTCGCCCGGCGTTTGTGACTTAAGGTATGGTATCAGAGCTATCTGAATAATGAGAAAAGGCATAAGAATGAGGATATTCAAGGCATAAAAAGTTATACTTTACCTGACTACTTTGAGTAGATTTAAGTGAAAACATATGCCTTATCCCCAATTTTTAAAGTTTAAATTAGTCCCATTCGCATTCCAAGTGAGGTACCAAGGTACGGCTTAGCAGTTAGCACCCCCATATATTACTTATTGCTTACAATAGAACGCACATAAATATAATGCATTTAGAACGAATTGATTGCTCACAGATCAGATCCATAGAAGCGATTGATAGACGCCAATTTCTTTCCAGCTTCGTTCCAATGGTGAACCGTTACATGACGTCTCAAGGGACTCAAGTGTCCATGCAGGATACCAGCAAAATGTCTGCGATGTCGCCACAGTCTATTGCGTCTATTTGTAAGTATTATAGCTACATTGTATGAACGGTCGGGAAATGTATTGTTTGTCTTAGAAGATACACAAACAACGCTTTGTCGTGTTTATAGCAATTTTTCGCGACAAAAAGAATGACAGTTATGATTTGAATTGAAAGTTGATGGTCAATTTGCTAAACAATCCCTTTCCATGGTTGTGCATTATTATGGATTAAATCATATTTCATTGCTTATCGATAATTATATTTTCAGCGTCGCCCCCTCCCTCGCATACCCCTACGCCCCAGCCCCAGATGTCTGGTCAGATGCATCTTGCAGACTGATCACCAGTTTAGGTACGTGTTTGACTAATATTTTATTGTTTACTATTATAATTGATTCAATACAAAGATCTAATGGTAATCGGTACGTTGTTACAGCTCTCGGTTGAGCAGCAAGCAGCCAGAGTGCAATATTATATATTTGGCAGCAATCAACAAGAGCAGCTATCATTCATAATGATGTAAGCAGAGGAGACCGTCTCTCCTCGCTAGGATCGTCAGCATGGACTCATGCACTTTTATTTGTTTATTATATTTGGAGTTATTTATTTATACATTGTTCATTTCGTCGGCCGTGGTGTGAGCGCGAGCAAGGCTGCGCTGTGTGGACTGTGGCAGTGTGCAGGAATCGAGTTGGTTTCGTTACGCTTGTGGAATCCTTCGAGAACACCAGGTGGACATCACAATAGAGACGAGGATGTAGTGAGTAGTCACGTAGCGGTACCGCCTATGATAATATATGCATTGTGATTTATACCTACAACTGTGATTTATCTATACCATCACATGATTATATTAATTTCCGTGGTGGCGTTCATAAATCAATACTTAAAAGTCTCATCATGATAGATTGTAGGCCTAAAATTTTTGATCTCATATTCTAATTTGCTTAGTGATAAATTTTGGAATCGTAAATGGTAAATCTCCAACTTAAAAATTCTAAATTTTAATGTTCGTCATTAGCTTGTCATCGTCATACCCATCCTTCATTAGTCGTAGTGAAATGTAACAATATCTTATTGCGATGCTTTAACTTAGAACGTGTCAGTGTATATGGAAGTTCAGTAATTTTATATAGAACTGTTACCGATGAGTGGTAAAGTATTTTGATTGCTGAAGAATAGGAAGGACTCTAGATAATACTCCTCAAGATTAATCCATAAGAATACTTTAAATAAAAATCAGGTTTCATATAAAATAATAATAATAGTAAATAAGAAGTACAAATAATAATCCCATAAACTAGCAGAGTCCTGAGAGGCAATATGAAAGCTTCACAAAATTAATAACTTTTAATAAGATGTTTATTGGAGAAATCCAGAGAAGTGCCTGTTGCAACATAAAATTGGCAATATTTTTTAAACGTATTACGTTCAGAATAAAGTTATGTTCAGTGTTCAATGTGTGGGGACATCGCCCGGAGTACGCTTTAGTGTGTCTTACAGTAATAAGTGAACGTTGTTAGTGGCGCTGATGTGTGGGCGGTTCATAACAGATTGCATAATTTGTGAAGCTTCTTACTAAAACTTTGTGTGCCTTCTAGCGGTTAGCGACATTAGGCAATATCAATCATAACACCATTGATAATATTCATTTTATATTTTTCAAATTTCTGATGAGATTGAATATTCATAGTGTAGTCATCATAAACATTGTTACATAATTATTTACCCATTTAGGATATCGCAATATATATACATATATTATGTAACAAACGTATTTTGGCAAAAGGCAGAACTTATTTCATTACTGTTTTTCGAATAATAGTAATAATGAATAGTGTATAGTGCAGTAGTCTTCCAATACCTTGAGACAGTTCTTGCGCACGCGTCGTGCAGATAAAGTGTCCGCTGCGGGGGTTCCTTATGGTTTGCCATTATTGATATCAAAGATAGAATTGGTGCCATTTCTATGTAAATGATGTGGTAGTGTAAGTTTAGTTAAGTCTGCAGGTCAGGGTAGAACTGGAAATAAAATATTGTAAGAGCTCTAATATGTAATACATAGTGTTAAACCGACATTTATACCCATTGTTTTACAACTTCCCGTGTTGTTAATTTTGATACATTATTTTATTTCCATAATGTGTGTGTCCATGTGCTGGTTCAGCAAATGTAAATAAATATTGGTAGTGTTTATTTATTCAAGTATATCGAGGAGAAATCCATTCAAAATTATAATAGGTGCATGATTTGTAGGAATGTCCCATTCTACAGTCATACCAAATATCGAACTGAGAGTATAATTGGAATTAATGTTAGACTTAGCGCAGAACTATACTTTGGGTACTATAAAGATCAAAATTTCTTGTAGATGTACATAACTATACATATAATAATAATAATATATACATATGAATGTTGTTTGATAGTCCTCAATATTTTTTTATATTTTGATAGTTCTGTATTTGAAAGAAACACGAAAAAAATAGGCCAATATCTCATTATCATTTTAAAATAAATGTGTACACCGTATGTTAAGATAAAGTAAAATAATATGAGGATGCATTTAGTTGCCCACAAATCTAAGAGTAACATCTAAACTTTTCCGTATATTAATAAAATCTTAAACGTTTTTAGTAAGTTTCTTACCAAGCCATTGATAACAGTATTATTTAGAAAAACTAGAACTTGGGTTTAAAGAGTAGTATAAATCTTTCAGCTACCATTATAAAATGATCACCATTGAAATTTTTAAAACCATAGTTATCAATAGTTTGTATGTAACAGCATTGGTAGGGACAACACGTATTAGGTGCCTTTCAATGCTGATTACCTTATATAATTATATTATCCATAAATATTATGAATGGAAATAGAAACACCAACATAGTGACCTAGGTACATAAATACATATATGAATATATTGATGTCGCTCAGCTTGCCGAGTCTCGCCGAGGGTGATTGTTTCATTTTGAATTCTAGGATTAGTAATATATTTTTGTTATTATTATATTATGTTCACTGTCTTTATGATTGTTTTATCTTTATTATTACATTACCCTATCGTTGCTTCACCCTGGCCGAGCGAGTAGGCGAGCCGAGGACATACGGCCTTCGTTCATTACGAGATGTACTCTGATTTCTTAATCCTTCACAGAGTATCATTCATATATTTATATTGATAAGAGGAAAACTTTTCTCGATGAATATGTCTCGTAATGAATAAGGACCAAAAAAAAACAGTGAAGGTCACAGGTTGCACCTTGATTTGTAAAAGCTGCTAAGTATACGTTGGTCTTGCAACTTGTGTGCTTTCATTGTGCAACTATTTTACATACCGATGTTAGTTAAAGTTAACCTATATTAAGAAGCGAATATTGAAACCCTTGAATTTACGTAATTACTAAAGGTATGATTTTTTTTTTCTCTTTGTCTACTTATTTTTTGAGCCGTAGAAAAGACTGAGGAATTCACAACGTTAAAAAGAATACTCATGCGAAATATTGGCAGTGTTAGATTGTGTTGTTGTTATTATGTTGTTAACATCAGAGTGGTTGTGGTTGACGGACCAACCAGTTTCTTGTAGCAGTTATATTGAAGTTTGGTAAAGAAATCGTACATATCCTTACCCGTGAATGTTTATCGTATACTTCCCTCGTCGAGGCAGACTAGTCCAGGGGGCCGCGTGCCGCCGACCAGTTACACTAAACTTGATGGTAGATTTATGAAATAACAGTGAGCCTTGTATAATCATAATGTCTAAGGTACATAAATATTTAGTTCTATTGTATCGTTAGATTTACGTGAACTTCCGCTTTGCCAACATATTGCGTTGCTTACATTATAATCATACGAGAGTACAGCCTAAGGATTTTAACTTTTTTTTATATACTGAGAGCTATTTCTAAGTCACTGATTTTATACTATTTCTAATTATACGCTAAACAAAAAATAAATGGCTATGAGCCATACTTTACCAAGTTTTGGAGTATTTTACATCCCTTTGAGTGCAATTTTTTATTAAAATTCAAACATCATGGCATGATGATAATTTGTATGGTCATTTAGTTATAGCTCTTCAGAGTTTTGATGACCAATATTTTAACTACAACCGTTTTTCCTTTATTGTTAAAATTTTTAGGCTAGTTTATAATTTAAATAAGTTAGATTTGTTAACTGTGGTGTATTACATTTACATTGCACGTGATTATAGCTCTCACAGCCTCCTTTACAGGTGATTATTTAGTTATTTTTGTAGTCTGAAATGATTGTGATAAATTTATTATTATAATTATATTGGTTTGTTTTGTAGAACTGGAGTCTTTCATATTGTTTATTGTTGATACTTTGAGTATACAATGTGCAACGTGGTAGCGGTAGGGAGAGGCTGTTAGAGCGGTTATGTAGTCAGCATTATATATATGCTTTAATGTGATTTTTTAAATGTACTCTTTATTATAGTCTCATCAATCAATATTATAATTAGAGAACTAACAAAAACTTTTAATTTTTTTCAGTTCATAGTGATTTATATTGAGATCAAAATAAAAATACAGAGTTTATATTTTAATTTTATGGAAAAATATACATTGTAAAATTATTCTTTAGTGCTCATTTGCAGAGCTCTAATAAAAAAAATGAAACTATATGAATGCAAAATAACAAGTCACGATTCTTTTAGAAGTCGCCATGTAGTGGAAAAAAATAAACGTGCCATGATATTTGTGGCTATTTATTTGTTTATTTTCAATTCCCACCTTTTATGTTATGTTTTATTAATAATAATACCTTTTAACTAATTTTAAGATAATTATAACAAATCGACAATAATCCCTAAATGGGCCAATAAGAATGCCTCACATAGCTCGATCTGTCGTATAAGACCTTATTTAACCAATGCTGAATAAAGTAAGCATAAGCCTAAGTCTTATACGTTCAACCGCACGTCAGTCCTATCGACTTCAACAACGAAAACCGGCCTTACTGCTACTGCATAAAAAGCGCTGTTAATGTAAATTTATTACCATTGAGGTGCGTTTGACTGTACAGTCACGAGCATAAATATAGACAGCTCGGCAATTATATCTGATTTCATGATTCCTCCATTCATCATCATCATCATCTTCCTGCCCTTATCCCGTATTATTTGGGGTCGGCGCAACACGTTTTTTCCTTCCATTCTGTCCTGTCACTCGTCAAACTATCACTGACTCCCTTTTCTTTCATATCACTTCTCACACAATCCATCCATCTTTTCTTTGGCCTCCCTCTCCCTCTCCATCCATCCACATGTAAACTCATAACTCTTTTAGCAACATGCGTTTCATCCCTCCTCTTCACATGACCATACCAAGACAAACGATTCCCTTTCAATTTTTCAGTCACTGGCGCCACTTTCAAACTTCCCCTAATATATTCATTTCTCACTTTATCCATTCTCGTCACACCACACATCCATCTTAACATTCTCATCTCCGCTACGTGCAATCTTTTTTCATCCGTCTTTTTCACAGCCCAACATTCTGATCCATACAGTATGACAGGCCTTATCACGGACTTGTAGATTTTACCCTTCAACTTGATGATTCCTCCATTAATATGTGATAATTTCTGGAAGGCATATACATAAGTGCAAGCACAAATATGTGACCTCAAGGAACACACCAAAACTATCTGGCGAGACAAGCGACGCCAAAATATAGGATGCTGCATTGGCTTCAAAGATATCTGTCAATGCAATATTAACGGACATGTCTTGCGTCATAAATACTAAGTTAAATTCAGAAGAATGTAACGTGATACTCCGTTATAATCGAAAATATCTGACATCAGTTTGGCAGCATAAATACTTCATATTGCAAAAATATGTGACATCCCACTGGAAACTTAAAATATATCTGACAGTCATGTTCAGCTGTTTTAGCGTGAAAGCGTGACAAACAAACAAACTCACTTTCGCATTTATAATATTAGTTAGGATTCCAAATCACCCCAGAGGTAGAGAACTAGGCGCGTTTTTTTTATTAGTGGTATCGCCAATAGCCCTAATTCACTACAACAAACGTTCTCCGTCCTTTGACAAAGGTATCATTTATTAATCAGAAGAGTCGGATTTGGGTCATTGTGCAATAATGGGTCTACTTTTAAAAATCCAAGTTCTAATCATTATCGTCGACAAATGTCTCTGTAATAATAATCAACAAAGCTTTTGCCTCTTTTGAGAGGGTATTGTGTTTTCGCAATAGTTTATGACGTATTTTTGATAAATGTGGGTCAGAGCTGATTAATAAATTATTCATATTATCTTCATTCGTAGCCTTTCTACAAAATTTTCTCGAGTGATATGCACGATATCTCCTTAAGTCTTTATTTCGAGCCTCAGAAGCTTCTTCGGATAATTTTCCAATCGGCACTACACCCAAATTTTCAATGATAGCTGCTCCGCACTTGCCAGCATATAATACCAATTATACAAATCAACGTACAATTTCATGGTGGCTTCGGTGTAGTCTTTAAACTTAATTGTATCTACATGGTGACCTGAATAAATTGCCTTTAATATGGCTTCAAATAGTTTTATCAAATCCCGATTGACTGCTGTGGTCGAAGCTGCAATTTCAAAATTTTCAAAAAATCTAGCGGTATTTCCATCATTAGTCGAACCATGACCCTGTTTCACGACGTCAACTGAAAGTCCTGATTGAGATTTAACCTTTCGTGTGATTGACCCACGCTCGTAATAATTACCGTCGTATGCCCGCCCGAAACGAATTGGCGCGAGGAAGCGGCGAGCGTTCCTTTGTTGTTAGGTTTGGACGTGGATCCACGCTTAGGCACACGAGGGTAAAGATTTTTCGAACGTGGATCCACGTCTAAAACACACGAAAGGTTAAACGCTTCCTGAATATTTTCCTGCATAACAGCCTTGTTGTTACCCTTTACAATCCATGTCTTTAAATCTAATCTATATGCTATATGAAGAGTACATTCCACGAATCGTATCCAAATGTGTCACGACTATAGACCATATCTATATAAATCGGTATCAATTTTCTTTGTCAATATCAAAGGCAAGTCATTCATCTCCTTTAGCTTTGAATAGCTGTTGCTTTACCATCTATCATATTTAGTATTAACTTGTGTGCGATTTTCATTTCTCCAATCAGTACTGTCTCTACCAAATCATCAATCTCTGCCTTGATTGCATTTTGCATTTGTAAAATGCTTTTGTTCTCTTTTACAAATTTGAAGAGTGGACGACACCAATATGCAGAGTTAGGGGAATCATTTGCCCAAACAAGTCGATCATCAGAAACCAGTTTGAGAGGCATCAAACTACCCATAAAAACACTAGAATCATCATAATCACTGTCCTCTATTCTACCTCAATGCATTTTTTTTGCTTATAGTTGGCTTGATTCGAAGCCCCGTTAAAACCCCATTTACTAATTAGTGTCATTTCCATAAAAGCCTTATCAATTGTGGTTGGTGGTGGACTTAATTATATTAGTATTTTCACAGTAATATCCAAAAGAGCCTGTAATTCTATTTTAGCTATTGTATCTGTTACTATAATAGCAATTTTATTAGGGCATCGATGGTTTTAGGTGGATAGTATTTTAGTTTTTCATTTTGTAGTGCGTAGTAGGAGGGAAATATGTTAACAGTAGTTACTTGTTGGATACTTTCCATAACGTATTATATTGCCACTTCGTCAATTTAAGAGACAAAAACAAGCCTAAAGCATCATCTGATGCATATTCAGTTTTTTTTTTACAAAAAGACAATCTTTTACTTTCTGCACATCTTGTGGATTCTTAAGCAAGTGCTCTAATATTTCAACAATACGTTAATTTCTATCTGCTTTTAATTGCAAAACATGTGATAATGCGCCTGAAGGCATAGTTGTTACAATATGTTCTGTACCTACGTCTTTTTTTTTGCTTAGGACCTAATTCAGTAAAAGATTTTCTAGGACTTACATTGCTCGATGTGCCAACAGATGCTTTTACTTGAGTTACAAACTGTGTAGATGTACTAGGAACTGATTCGTCGTCTTTTTCCGCAAAAGCTCTTGTTAACTTTGGCTAAAATATCTCCGACTCCAACCACTCACCGTACATACTTTTAAATAATTGTTCTTTACGATAGGCACTTTCCCATTTCCTATTAACCCTTTAACCGCCTACGACGGATTAATCCGACAGATATTTTCGTGTCCATTTCGCCAGGGTCGTATATTTACGACCAAATATCGTAATGATTCAAGTTGCCCGGCGCTGGGGGCACGACAACTGATATGAAGTCGGGCGGTTAAAAGGTTAATATTATAACAATACTTTGCACATAACTCCTTTAGTTTTTTATCATTATCATCATTTAAACCAGATGTTTTGTCGTTAATGACATTGTATGAAAAGTTATTTTCTTTAATACTATCAGCTACTTTCAATTTCACAAACAAATCAATGTTAGCTACTAAATCACGAAACATTTTTATAAAATCCTGTAAGTCGTAACTTCACAAAAATCTATTATTAATAGCAGTAAATAAAGAGGTAGTCTGTATGTAATGGTGGGTAACAACCTCTCGTCAGAGAGTAGTATATTCTTTGGTAACAACGAACTGAGGTTATCGTTTGACTTTTCCTACCCTCTCGGTTTCCTCCTACTTGCAAATAACTGCCCTCTGATTGGCGCACGTCACTAATGAATGACTCACTAATGACTGCGCGTCTCCTAATAAGAAAACCGGTTTGGACTCGTACAAATGACGTCACGGAAGTGATGAGGAATATCGTTGCACGTACATACTTACAAAAAAGTCCAATTTGACTATATTTTTAACCGACGAAAAAAAAGGAGGAGGTTCTCAAGTCGACGCGTTTGTTTTTTTTTTGTATGACCACGCATAACTTTTTACAGAGTAGGCCGATTTGAACGATTCTTGTTTTATTAGGATACCACGAGTTGGTCCCATTTAAAATTTATTAATTTTGCTTGGGTGGTTTTCGAGTTAGCTTCAATAACACGTATTTTGTCCAATTAGTTTATGTGGATGATGTACTAAGTTATTAAACTTCCTGTCACTGTAATTTTGTAATTTACATAGCAGGTAGTGGTATTCGAATTTGTGTGCGGTAGATACCACAAATAAGAAGTGAAAAATAAAAACTTTTTTACAAAAAATAAAACAGACTTCCAAAAAAACACTAAAGTGAAAAATAACTTTGATTTCGGAAGTCGGTGGCAAATAACGATAATACGAAATCAAAATCACTGACTTCCGAAATCAAAATTATTTTTCACTTTGTAGTGTTAATTCTAATACATCAACAAAAAAAAATTTTTTTTCATACAATATTGATTAACTGTAACTTGGAAAGTAATGGGTTTATGAAAAAGTCACATAACATAAAAATAATGTAAGTATTAGTATGTAGATTTCTAAAATGTATATACGAATCTTTAAGTCCGTACTTCGCGATTTCAGTCCACTGTGCGTATGTCCGTAAAATAAAGGTAGGTACAACATACCTACTAGCGTACATCGAGACTTGACTCTGTGATATCTAGTATTAGGCCGAAAGGACAATGGGTATTTTTGTATGGGCCACGTATTCGAAACAAAAATAACTGGCATTATGAACTAGTGTGACTGACATTGGCTTGGCCACCATCAGGGATTTTCATTTTGATAACACAAAAAAATAGTCGCTAATTAGTCGAAATTTGTCGCCAAATATCAGAATTTGTCGGTCACTAGTTCAAAAGATATAAGGGTTTATATGTGGCCGATCTGGAGTCTTCCCAGCTTGGCCACATTTATATCTCAAAAACTAGGGCACCTAGCGAAGATCTGTTTTCTCCCATATTTTGTCGCCAATTAGTCGGAATCAGTCGCCAAATATCAGAATTTGTCGGTCACTGGTTCAAAAGATATTAAAGAATTCAATTTCCCCATACAGTGGTACAAGCAAGTACAAAATACTTTAAGTAGTTTCTAGACAGTATCTATAATCCTCTAAATACATATTTGTTCCGGTCGCGAATCATATTTTAACTAACATACGCCCAGACACTGAGCTGCAAATGGACATCTTATGGAGAAATGTTTATTTTGAAATATATAAATATAAACTTATTCTATAATTTCAACCCACCAAAGGAAAGCTGTATTATTCATTACCTATAAACAGATGTACAATAAATATATGTAATTATTTATCGAACACAATGTGCACTTAGTCGCTGGCAGATAGATCGCTGCGCTCCGTTTCATTTACGGTAAGTAAAAAAGAGACAGATGCGCGTGTACAGACGAGCTACTTAGAACGAGTTGCCCGTGACGTAAGTTAAAGTCGGCCAGTTTAAAGTGGAACTTATTATGAATAGTTAGGAACTCGAGTGTTTTATACATAAATTTTTCTTATAGATATGTATATCTGTGTAAAGCAACAATAACAAAAAAACCTAAACAGAGATAGTCTTAGTATAAGTTTGAAATATAGTTATAGTTTGTTTTGATATGCTTAGTGTGCATTGATATATTAAAAGATACATTAATGTTAGTGTGTTAAACTCTGAACGCAAAAAAATATAGTAAGTAAGTAAAATAATGTAGGTTATTAGGTAGGTACCTAATTTGAAAAATGCCCTTTGATGAGATATTTTTGTTCCAAAAATAGCTATTTACCTAGATAAATCTCACATTCGTACATAGCCATGTTTACGTAGTAGGGCTGCGGCTGACCTACGTAAACATGGCTAAGTATGAATAAATTCGATACCTATTTACGAAACTTAAAATTCCACTCAAATTACCTAGTAGTGTTTTTTTTTTATTATTATAAAATAGGTTAGCTCTGGATCTCGATCTCGGCTGATGGAAAGCGATAGGTAGATGAGATCTAGGATGGAGCGAGCTTACCCAGAGGTGCTTGTTAAGTGTTAGGTACAATATTATGTTATCTATAAGTATTTCGCAAATACAACAACGGGGAAAAGAGCGAGATAGAACGAGGCTGTCACCTGCTACACGTTAGGTACTGGCGTGTCGGCGTTCGCGCCGCTCAAAGTACTTAAAGGGGAAGCGCCCTGGGGCTACCTTGCTTTCGCGGGCTACGTTGGTAGCCCGCGAAATTCAAATTTTCTTACGATTTTTGCAATTTGCAGCTCAGTGTCTGGGCGTATGTTAGTTAAAATATGATTCGCGACCGGAACAAATATGTATTTAGAGGATTATAATCATTAGAATCAGTAATACAATTCCTTAAGTTGTATAATCCTGAAATGTTAATATTTCATGAAATAGTCATTCAATAGAATTACTTGGTCTTAGAGAGTTGTATTGATGACTTTAATGATTATAATTGTGTAAATACACATTTGTTATGGTCGCGAATAATATTTTAATCAACATACAACCTAATACTGACCTGCAAATTGCAAAAAACGTAAGAAAATTTGAATTTCGCGGGCTACCCTGGCGCTATCACCTTAAAAAAAATATGTAAATAAACAAACGGATTTTTTCTTTAGTCATCCACCGGCAGTACAGCGAGGTTTGTTTGTGTAAAAAAATAAAAGAACAATTACGAATGCGGGCATTATAAGTGCATTGAACAAGGTGGTGGACAATTTGAGAGTGTTTTGAGAAGAGGACGCCGTATGAGTGCAGATTAATTATGTAAGTTACCTTGATTTTTCACGTCACTAGCGTGTTTGTGTGTGCGTCCTTAGATACCAATACCGATGCGCTACCTACCAATGTAGTCCGTCGATGTCCATATTATTTGGCTACAATTAGCGATAGCTAACTAAAAAAAAACACTACCTAAGTGCTTCCGTGCATAAATTATGACTAACTTAATTTCCTAATTATTGGGGTGTATAAGGGTGTGCATTATTACAGTTACATGTTATATATTAAAGCACTATTGCCGGCGACTTTTGAATATCAGTCATATTTATATTACAGTACCCGGCGATAAATATTGCACATCGACCTTTGGAAAGAGACAATCGGCTAATTTCGGCTTCGTAGAGCGTTATCTCTGTCGCACACTACCTATGTGACGTTTTGTCAGTCGTTGTTCAAGTGCGATAGAGTGCGGTCGCATCCAGTTCAAAATATATATTTAGTTGTTAACACCCCCAAAATTAAATAATTTAAAGTTGTACTATGGTATCTTTAGGAAAAAGAGGGAAACCTTTACGAGGTCAGTCACGCGAAATTATCTACAATGTTTATAAATATTTTGTAACCGAAGCTGACAGATTTAAAAAAAAATGAAGATGAAAATGTAAGTTGTTATTTTAAGAAGGTTCAAGAGCGAGTTGCAAATGCCACTGGAATTTCAAGAAGAACTTTGAACAATATATTAAACGAAGTCAGTACTGAAACACATTCTACTGAAATTAAGTTCAGCACTCCAAAAAAAAAAGGGAGACCAAAAAAGCAATTTCGTTTGGATATGGATGATTTTGATTATGATGTTGTTCGAAGAACGGTGTATGATTTTCACTTACGATTTAATGAACTGCCAACAATAAAATCATTAAAAGCTAAATTATCTGAAGCTATTAATTACAATGGGTCTGAAAAGACGTTGAGAAAAATACTTCACGAGATGGGATTTCGGTTCACTAAAATGGAAGATAATCGAAAAGTTCTAATGGAAAAGCACGATGTAAGTCTCAAACGAATGGAATACCTCGATAAAATACGCAAATTTCGCGAATCAGGAAAAAATATCGTCTACAATCTACATGGATGAGTCTTACATACATACATCCCACACTAAAGGGAAATCTTGGAGTGATGATAAGAAAAAAGGAGTAAAAAAGCCAATTTCAAAAGGTCAACGTTTGATAATAGTTCATGCGGGAAATGAAAAAGGCTTTGTACCCGGTGCCTTTTTAACGTATAAATCCACGGACACTACAGGTGACTATCACAATTAAATGAATAACGATAACTACGAAAAATGGCTGGTTAATCAATTAATCCCAAATATACCCAGTGATTCTGTTCTAGTTATCGACAACGCACTCTATCACAACAAATATGTTGAAAGACCCCCCAACTCAAACACCATTAAACAGGAAATGATCAACTGGTTAAACAGACACGAAATTCCAGTTGATCCAAAATTAACAAAAACGCAGATTTACGCTATTATATGTCAGCACAAGGAGAGGTATACAGAGTTTTCCGTGGACAAAGTACTTGCCGAACATTGGCACACTGTGTTGCGATTGCCACCATATCATCCGGATTTTAATCCAATTGAAAATATATGGTCTCAACTGAAAGGCTATGTAGCCTCTAGAAATGTGGGTATGAATTTAACTACAGTAAAAACATTATTGACTGAAAAAGTAAACATGATCGGGGCTGAAGAGTGGAAAAAGCTTTGCGATCATGCAATCAAATGTGAGAATGAATGAAGCATTCTACACGGTTTAGACAATTACACTGATAGACTAGTGATAAAAACGGCTAACAGTGACAATGATATTGACCTCTTTGAGAGCACAGATAGTGAAATGGAAGTAATTGAGAATTAGAATTATTATTATTTTTATTACAATGTCTCATTTTAACAATAGGTATAATGGTGTTTATTATGTTCACTACAGCTGTAATTTTCCAAAATAATTAAATACGTAAACATAATGTGAACATGTTTTTTTTTATTTTATTTTACCCCAACCTAAAGCCATCACTTATAGAAAAATTGGTGTATTTTATACAAAGAATTATCAAAAGAAGCAAATCATAATTGTTTTAACAGCTCCTAATAGATACCGGACTGTCTGTATTTCGTGCGACAGAGACAACGCTCTACGAAGCCGAAATTAGCCGATTGTCTCTTTCCAAAGATCGATGTGCAATATTTATCGCCGGGTACTGTACCGCGACCACAAGAGCACCGAGGCAGTTACTTTTCGATTTATGGTCAAAGATGTGCAAAAATAATACATTAAAGTGTAATCGCGAGGATATGCTCATTCAGGACGAACCATTTAGTAGGTACCTTATTAGTAGGAATCTATTGAATTTTAAGATTATATCTGAAATTCAATAGATTTGTACTGATGTAATGAAATTAACATAGGTACATAACATAACATCACGCCTGTAATCCCCGAAGGGTTAGGCAGAGGTGTACCTAATAGTTCACCCACATTTTAAGTAGGTACTCAGTTAGTCCCTTTTTTACTTTCAGACACCATCTAAAATGTCAAGACGCGGTCGCGGATTAAAAGTTAACATAAACAGCCAGAAAACCGTATAAATATCTTGAACATAAAGATGTACTTTACCCAATACAGTCAAAAAGAAATGATGCAATTTATGATCTCCTGTTTAAAAAAATTAACAAACAAATGTCTAAGGATGCAATATTTATGAGCATAAAGAGAAATTATGCACTTTTTTTTGGTTCAAATGTTGAACAAGAGGAAGAAAGAGAAAAACAATTGATTTCGTAGTGGTACAAAACATGAACTCTTGTCGGAGATTGAATTTTCATCCAGAACGTCATCTTCCGAAGATAAATATGTATTAAATGATAATTTTAACGTAATTATTATTCTAACATAAATTAGAGCTTAACATTGTAAATTGGTAAAACAGTTGCATGCGACTGTACATCTTGACACCAAATAGGCCAAGAGCAAGGTTTAATGTTTTCAAAGAAGTTTAAGCCACTCCAACCTAGTAATTTTAAACATAAAAACATGTATTTAATTGATAATTTATCTCTCTCGGACATTTCTAAGGACTTTAGACCGATAAAACTAGAAGTATATTACACATATTAATAGAAATATTTTTTCTTGGCAATTTTTCGTGAACTCTTCGATCTAGCTCTTGGACTATACCTTACTAATTGAACTCATTATATCTTCTAAACTAAGACTCGATTAAATCTGTGATTTGGCGACGCATTGCGACTAATTAGCGACAAAATATGGGAGAAAACAGATCTTCGCTAGGTTAAAAGGGGTTAAAAGTTTTTGAGATATAAATGTGGCCAAGCTGGGAAGACTCCAGATCGGCCACCTATAAACCCTTATATCTTTTGAACTAGTGATCGACAAATTCTGGATATTTGGCGACAATTTCGACTAATAAATTAACGACTAATTTTTTGTGTTATCAAAATTAAAATCCCTGATGGTGGCCAAGCCAGTGTCAGTCACACTATGAACTATATCTGTCATCTATGCCCTCATGAAGTAATTATTAATTAATCATAAGACAGCATCTCTGAACCCACTCGGAGAAAAAAGATATGTGAAAAAGTTAAGTTGATTAAATAAATAGAATAAAATTGACCTTATGGCACCAGACACTGATAATAAGTACTTATTTAACTAACTTATAATATCTTATTAAAAAACCGAAAAAAGATAGTGAGTGGCTCACGTAATGAGTATAGTACAACTGGGCCAAAAAGTCGTGAAAATAATGGTGGCGCCACTATCGTGCATGTTGTAATCCGATATAGTACGACGAAAACGGTTTTGATACTTACTTTTTTAGACAATTAAAGTGAATATTGGCGGGTTTTATGAAAAAAAGAAAAGGTCTGAAACGCTTGTTCAGCCACTGCCTAAAACGATAACATTAGCAGTTATTTATTTTAATGAATTAAAAATCGCCCCCTATTACATGGGACTTAAACATAACTGGCGAAATGTGGGTGTACTTTAAGTACACCTCTGCCCAACCCTTCGGGGAAACAAGGCGTGATGTTATGTTATGAATTAAAAATAAAATTATTAGGTATTTCAAAATACCTTGATGTCAACTAATCCCACATTATATGAGACAATTTTATGTTTTACAAGACCCCAGATCGCCATAGATGGATTTACCTAAAAAATACTAGTTATATTTGTTCAGTGATTTATCCAATATTAACAAAAAGTATCAAAATTATACATACGCGCTGCATTCCGAATGTGTTTTGTAAACATAACCTCAAAGCTGTCAATGTACATTTCAATAATTGTATGAAAGGTTTATACTAGATATTGCACCTTGAAATACACACATTACATCTGATTACATGTATAAAATATCGTTTTACCTGTCATTTCAGCGGTTCTTTTATACACATCATTGAGATCGGATAAAATTTGTCCGGCCTCGAGTTCCACCAAACGCTCAATAGATTCATCAAATTCGACTATTTACCTGAGACCAACCTCTTGTCAAGAAGTTTCAAGAACCATAAATTCACTTAATAACACACGAGCTGTCGGTTATGATTGCATCTCAACAACCATACTAAAAAAATGCAATAAAGAATTGGCAAACATCTTATGTCACTTTATAAATCTATCGTTTACGCAAGGAACCTTCCCAGAAAATTTAAAATCATCAATAGTCAAACCATTTCACAAAAAAAACTCCAAACAAGATATGAACAACTATAGGCCCATCACGTTAATCCCGATTTTATCTAAAATTTTCGAAAAAATCATGCACTCTCGAATAACGAATTTCTTAAATAAATTTAATTTAATTGTAAATAACCAAAATGGCTTTCAAAAAAATAAATCTACAACACTTGCTGCATTCTCATTAATACAAAAAATAACAGAAAACATCGATAAACGTAATAGAGTTGCTGCCATATTCTTTGACATGAGCAAAGCATTCGATTTCGTAGATCACAAAATCTTACTCAATAAATGCGAGCTCTATAGAATCCGAGGCAAAGCACTCGATTGGATTAAAAGCTACCTAAGCAACAGAACACAATGTGTCGAAATAAACCAATTAAATGATCAACTTGTGTCTACCCCATTCAGGTCTAATTTTAAAACGAATCAGTTCGGTGATCCCCAAGGAAGTGTACTAGGCCCTCTTCTATTCCTTATTTATATTAATGATATTCCTCAAGTGATATCACATCAATGCATTCTATTTGCGGACGATATTTCGGTGATAGTACCGGAAAACACAGATAATTACGAATGTTCATTAAATGACACTATAGAATCAATAATTAACTGGTTAAAGGACAACAATCTAACAGCTAATATATCTAAAACTAAAGGAGATTGACCAAAAGCAGTCTTGAAAAGTTGCACGTATGAAAACCAAATTAATATAAAAATTATTTTCTTATTTTTTACAAGCTTTTCACTTCAGGAATTTTGTTTTCGTATCCGGAATTATGATTTTAAGATAAACAGTAAACTAACGATTGCTAGGTACATTTCCGTATTGTCATGATTGACGTTTCGTTCTCTTCATTTGTACGAGTTACGTAAGTATGAGCCTTTACATAAAAACATCACAAAAATGGTATTAAACTCATAAATAGATAAATAATTAGTAATATCATAATCATAACGTAGTAGGTACTGTATATGTATTTCATAGTTCCGTTGTGAAAATATTTATTTTTGTGTTTCGTCTCACGCAGATGCAACTGTCAAGGCAGATGACAGACGTACCGGTAGGGATGACGATTATTCCTAAACAAGATCGATTTTTAAATCTATCCGAATCGCAGGAAAGAATCGATTCAGCAATAAATTGAGTTCTGATAGATCTGTTCCCGCTATTATTATACATCGACAGCTTTACTATAGATAATCACTTATTCGTTTTGGTGTTGCCTGCATAATTAGACAAGTGTAATGAATAATCGATATCAAAACTTAAAAGTTGCAATCCACAGGAAAAACATCGGAACTCGTTTTCAAGTTTCTAAAATCGATTAAAAAAATCGATAATTCATTGTTTATGATCGATAAAAAACCATTTACTTGACCTATAAAATCGATTCTAGATCGCCATCCCTAAGCCGGCGCCTGCGGAAGCCGCCATTACTGTTTATGTGTCGAATGAGAATACTCACCGCCATTAATCTCTCCACTTAAATAGTAATACTTACGGAAATTCGTTGGTGTGTTTGTTTTAAACAACTTAGCGTGTTTCATGTAACTAACGACAGGACGTTTTCATATTTAATTGTGTTTTATTACGTCAGGACGTTTTTGGGTTGTGTTTCAGAACTCTTGAGATTCTAATCATGTCGATGCTTGATTCTGATCAACCGATGCCGGTGGTAATGAGAAGGCAATGTGTCAATTGTTCACTTTTGATACCCAGAAATCAGAATGTTATTTTGTACCTACATGATTGATCTGTGGTCATTTTATAAGTTGCGAGTAGTTTAGACATAATTTTTAGGTTATCTCCGAATTTGTTTAATTACTTTAAAACTCGGATACTTGTGTGAAAATGAACACTTTTATTTAATAGTATATAAAGCGTAGTCTATAATAAATAAAGATTTATTGTGTTTCAACTTAAGACGGATTTCCATACATCGTTGTTCATGATTCTTTTACAATTCTCTAATTACAATAATTTTCAAATAAAATCCTTAGACTTATACTATAAAAACACTAAAATTGAAGAAGTACTTGATACAAAATTTTTAGGTATTATCTTAGACAGACATTAAAATTGGATAGCACACAACTCGCATATGTTCTAATCTAAATAAATTTGTTTTTGCTCTAAAAAAGCTTACGAAGTTATCAAGTCAAAAAACTGCTATGGCTGCGTACCATGGCTACGTCGGGTCAATTCTTAGATACGGGCTTCTTATATGGGGTAATTCCTCTCAAGCTAAAAATGTCTTTATCACACAAAAAAAAATGTGTCAGAGCAATCTGTGGGGTTGGGCCGTTTGCGTCTTGTAAACCTTTATTTAAGACATTAGGATTATTACCTCGACCTAGTCTGTACATATTAGAAGTAGGATTATTTGTAAAACAGCACTCTGAGCTATATGCTTGAGGAGCTCGTGGCTAAGTAATAACAGCCACACGGGTCGATCCATCAGGTTAAGCTACGCTTGCCGGGGTGGGTTCGTGGATGGGTGACCATCTTTACATACCGAGACTCCTCCGTGCCTCGGAAAGCACGTTAAGCCGTTGGTCCCGGCTGTCATTCGTGGATCTTTGACAGTCGTTACGGGTCGTCAGAAGCCCGAAAGTCTGACAACCAGTCTCACCAAGGGGTATCGTATTACCCAGTTACGGGGTTGTGGAGGTCAGATAGGCAGTCGCTCCATGTAAAATACTGGTATTCAGCTGCGTCCGGTTAGACTGGAAGCCGACCCCAACATAGTTGGGAAAAGGCTAGGCAGATGATGACTCTGAGCTATATGCTAAAGCCATGGAAAATAAAAAAATTCTTTCAAGAGATCCAACCCGACTGGCTGTCACAAGATGTAGAAGCACACTAGTCCAGAACAATTGTTATAATATGTCTGTCAAAATCTTTAACCAAATACCCAAACAGATCAGAGAGCTGCCATTAAATTATGTACTTTAAAAAGAAACTTAAATTATGGCTCTATAATAATGTGTTCTACACAATAAGTGATTTTTTAAATCATAAGCAAAGTTGCAAATAATAATAAGATCTCACTAGTAATATAATTATATAATTTAAAAAATATATTTTTGATTTTTTACATGATGTCAAAAGTGTTTTTGTATAAACTTAATTTTATTTTTAAGGTTTTTTTTGCATGCTGAACTAAGTAAGCAAAATATGTGGAACTACTTATATTTATATTTAAGACCTTTTATGTACCATATTTTATGCAAATAAAGATATACTATACTACTACTAAACATTTCACGTACACTATAAATTATCGCTCCTGCGGAGCTGCGATAACAGATCTGTTCATTATGAACACAATGGGTCACCAGTATCACAAATAAATAAAAATAAACACGAGAAACAGTCACCGATTACAAGAAATGATAGAATATGTACTTTATTCGACGAGGAAGAGCGAGTGTTGCCAATGATTAAATATTTTAGTTCCGTTTCAGGACTTTCTTGCCAAATTGTATGGTGCCTGACCAACGAGAGATATCAACCTTTCGTTGGTCCAGCCATTGCGTGGGATGATATTATATTTAGTTGATAATTATGATAATTAAGGTAATAATTGAATAGTAATAATTAAAGGTGTGGTAAAATTTAAGGGTGTGGTACAGACTATCATGCTGAACCACTTTCTTCGTGGGACCATCTCGTCATCGCGCCCTTAAATTTGACCACACCTTCCTGATACACGCTGTATTGTAGGTATGCTATCTTGTATGGTCTCAAGTTTCAAAAGTTTTTATTTTTAGCTTGCTAAATACCTCTACCTAACTCTCTCTTGCTAGATGCCTCTGTATTAAAATATAAAAACAAAAACTTTTGACACTTGAAACTGATGGCATAACGCTTTTTCTTTACGTCACAATTTCTACCAGTTTACTCCTACCACAAGCCACATTAAAGAACTTCGTTCCAATAAAGAACTGTGGTTGACACTATTCATGTACGGTGTGGACTGGCGCTTGGTACCGGAGCTGAAATCTTTATACAAGGGTTCCAGTGCTTGTGTTAGGATAAATGGGACATACATGGACTGGTTCTGCATCCAAGGGGTGTTAGACAGGGTTATTTAGCGTCATCGTGGCTGTTCAACTTGTACATGGATAGTTGTCCGACAGATTTGAAAGGTGTGTGTGGATTGAGGATATTTATCCTAAAATCAAGAAGGCATTTGACAGGCAACTCATTCAAGTTGCCTGTCAATTGCCTTCTCTACGCAGATGATCTTCTACGCTTATGTATGGAAGTGAATGTTGGGTGTGGCAAAAGAGGCATGAAAGTAGAATAAATGCTGTGGAAATGCATTCCTTGTGAAGCATGTGTGGTGTAACTATGTGATAAGGTAACGGTGCGGTTTAAAAGAATATGTAGTGACAAAAATTTAAACGAGTATGCTTAGATGGTTTGGTCATGGTGAGAGGATTGAAAGGCGACTAACAAAAGGTATTTACAAGGCCTGTGGGGACGCCTTAGAAGGACATAGTGACCTTATTGGTGATGTTCTTCGGAAAGGTCAGGTGCATTGTACACGCAACCGGCGTGCGTTTATGACCAGATGTAAACGAAGCAAAAGGAGTACGTAAGGATCGTAGCAGGTGGCGTTCTGTAGTTTCTGCCAACCCCATGGGAAGAAGGCGTGAGTTTATGTATGTTATGTACATATACATAACATAACATCACGCCCTGTTTCCCCGAAGGGTTAGGCAGAGGTGTACCTATAGTAACACCCACATTTCGCCAGTTATGTTTAAGTCCCATGTAATAGGGGGCGAGCCTATTGCCAAACATACATATATAACTTTTTTATTTCATTATTTTATTAAATTTATTTAATCAACTTAATTTCACCACATATCTTGTTTCTCCAAGTGGACTCAGATATGCTGTCTTAGAATTAATTGAACTACTCGACGAGGGCAACAAAGACCGACATAGTTTATAATGCTATAATTAACTTTGTGTCTGGGTACGCTCTTACTCATTTTCCTTTACGAAAACAAACTACAATTTTTATAAATAACTTTATTTACCTTACACATTTAGCAATCCACAACTATTTCCTCCTTCACAACGTTGGCATCGATGGCCGGCGCGAGCGTGTTATCAACGATGGGTGCTGGGCTTTTATAATACTTGTTACTGGCATAATGTTCCTTTAAGTATTCTGCACCCATCTCATAGTAGTCTTCTTTAGAAATACACCAGTTTTCGAACTCGTTGCTGCCCGCAAAGTCTCTGGCTCCGTACCAGGCATCGAGATTCGGGTTTTTGGCCAAAACAACCTTATGTGTAGATTGAAATGGTCTCATCTCGAGGAGTTCTCTTTCAAGTCTTTCTTTTAGACCTGAAAGGCGAGAGGTAAAGGCATTAATTTTTAGATTTGGTTTATGAGTTTGAGATTGAGATATGACAGGCGCCTCTGTAACAGGAACACGTCGTATACCGGTCAGTAAACCTAGCAAAATTAGATCTAATGTTAAATAAAACGTTACCCTCCTTATGGGTTTCTCTGCAATCGGGTAAATAAAATACAATAAATAAATTATCAAATACACTTTAACCAAAAATGCGAAGGACGATAGTTAGAATAGTGTTGAAGTTATAAACTAACCTGGAAATTGTGAACTGCCTCCTGTGAGGAACACGTTGTTGGCTAACAACAGCTGGTCTTCAGGACTGAAGTGTTTAAACACATACTCCATGGTTTCAGCCAACCCCGCTTCTAAGTTACCCATCATTGATGGCTGGAATATCAGTTCTGAAGCCCTAGAATTCAGAATAAGATTACTGATGATTTTCTACTAGTGTTATTTATTAACCTTAAAAACGGAAATCCCGAAACCCCGAAAAAACGCGATGGGTGGGCCCGGTGCGTTTTTCCATTCTGTACAAGACCAGAACACAAAGGTGTGAAACTAATCGCGTTTTGATTGGAAGTCACTTTCTTACAATCTATACAAGAGTAGTACGCAAATACTCGCTTATACTTCGTAGTAACCTAATTAACTACCTTATTCCTTATTATACAGTGCCAGTACGCATACGGACTAATCGTGTATATGTATGTCGCAGCCGAATTGTATCAATCAACTCAACCTATCGCAGTCCACTGCTGGACATGGGCCTCTCCCAGTCTGCGCCACAACACCCTATCCTCCGCCTTCCGCATCCAGTCTGTCCCAGCCACCTTCTTAAGGTCGTCGATCTAGCTGGGGGGCGAATTGTATAATAGGGTGTAATACATAACGTCTAGCCGAAATACATGAAGGCCCTTTTTTCTATTAAGGCTGATTGACGTTTAGGTTAGGTTAGAATTACTGTGACCACCCAAGAGCTAGCCGAGCGAGCGAAGCGAGCGGTGCCGCGGCAGCGGCCGGCGAGCGCTACTTCCAATGTGGTCGCAGTTACTTGTCTATTTAGTATTTTTAATCGTCTTCAAATAAAGGAGGAGGTTCTCAATTCGTCGCGTATACATATAAGGTGTAATTTAAATAACTGCCGACCTTTTGAGGGGTCATTGTACTCATAATTTTGAACAACTTTTACTATGGCACCAAACATGAAATCGCGAAAAGAAAATCAGCTGGTCGCTACATTTATGTTCGCATAACTCGACAAAATGTAGGGAACAGATGATTTTTTTTTCGCGATTTCATGTTTGGTTCCATAGTAAAAATTGTTCATAATAATGAGTACAATGACCCCTCAAGAGGTTGGCAGTTATATAAATTACACCATAAACAGGGTGGAAAAAATCAATGGACCACCCTGAAGGGAAACAACTTTAAATCCTTAATATAGATTATTTTACTTAAAGGATACATTCCTTTATTTTTAAAAAGAAACAAAATTGTATTTACAGATTTCTCGACAAGCTTACCTAAACCGGGAATCGAAATAGCAAAAAATTCAAAAAATAAACACTCGCTATTTAAAGTGGTTACCCTTCAGGGCCCATTGATTTTTTCCACCATGTATATTTTATTTTTTTAGGACTGACCAAGTGGTTTAGGTCAGGTTATGTTATAATGGTGACCAACCACGCGCAAGCCGAGCAAGCGCGACGAGTGGTCCCGCGGCAGCGGCCAGCGAGCGCTACTTCCAAGTTGGTCGCAGTTAGTTGGCTATTTAGTATTTTTAGGACTGACTTTTTTATTAAACTACATCTTAAAAACTTTTGTCAGGCGTAAGTGATGTAGTATAGTTTGGAACCAGTACGCGCGCATCCACGTTACAAACTATACACGAGCAGTACGCAAAATTCGAGTATACATTGTAATCACGGATTTAAAAATAGCATTACAATGTATACGCGAGCAGTTTCCTATGGCTGCGTTTTCGCCTTGTATAAATTTAAAATACGCGGGCCCGTTGGAAACCGCGAGAATCGGGATGACTTTCAATTAGAAATGAAATGAAAAAAAAAATTGGACGAATAAAAAACAATTGAAATAAAGGTTGTCATGTAAATAAAACAGGTTTTTACGTGAGTGCCTAAAGCGTGGAATATGTGGTGGGTTGTTTAGGAAGATCAGCAACGGCGTTACTCCGAGTTCACGTAAGTCGATGTTTTACTGTATTGCATTTTCCTAATAAATTAAACTCTATGCCTACGCGTAAGATAATAAATGATGTATCATCATTTGCTTTAGTTTTTTTTTTTTTTTTTTGTAAATATTTACCTCAACGGCTCTATAGCCAGATGCAGCTGATGATGCTGACTCGAATTAGCTGGCGGTGGTTCATACTCGCGAAGAGCTTCCTCCAATTCTAGAAGACGTTCGCCATCCGCTTCCGAATCAGAGTCCGCCTCGCGACTTATGCTAAAAAGGAATAAAAATTAATTATAAGATCGGAAGATAGTAATTAGTAAACAGGACGTAAGGTAGGACGTAGGACTCAGGCAACCTGAAGCGACGATCTTCGCAGGATAGCTAGATGAGAGTAGCTGACGATGGACATAAATGGTGTGCCATTGAAGGCCTATGTAAAGCATCATTTTAACATCGCGCTGTTAGCGTATAGCCACAGAGGTATAGCTTCAAGGCGTGTGTGCATAACTACAGCTTCCTCATGGGTGCTAGAATAATTCTACCTATGCCAATATTTAAGGCATCATAGCTGCAATCAAAGTTCCCAGTCTTAATTTAGCTGCCACAAAAACTTCGTTAATGAGCAGTTTATTGTGTGTTAGCTAGAGAGACGTCACCCCAGCTTCCTCATGCTTAATAATTACTAAGGAAATGTCGATGTTTTGTCAAGTCGTAAAAACCTTTCGAAGCAGGGGCGGATCGCTAGTAAACACACAAAAAAAAAGAGACAGGAGACTATACCTTTTATAAGCATCCCAATCAGAGTCTTGGTTTCCAAAGTCGTCTCCGGCTGCAGCGAGGCGCGAGATAACGCGCATGCGCTCGGCAGCCGCGGCCGTACGGCGCTTCACCATGGCGGCACGGCGCGCGCGCCGGGCCTCGCGTCGCGCCACAAGCTCGCGGTACTGTGGGAGGACTGTGGTGACAACCGAGATCGCGCAACAAACGGCAGGCAAGGTAGCCAGGGGTTCTACTCCTTAAATCTGTCAACGAAGATACGGGCGTCCGAAAGTAGTTAATCCGTCAAAATAAGCGTAAAATTAAAATTTTCGGACGGGCAAAAACACATTGGGCGCAGGGACAGCTGTAAAATCGTGTTGTCATTCATTCTTAGTTCGAAAACCGAACTAATCTTATGTCCGTAAGTGATACGGAGTAGGAAACGCCCGTAACTTCGACCGAAACTACGGACTTCGTGCTTAGGCAGTAGACCCCGAGAACCCTAATTGTGTAACACACTTTCAATCACAATCAGAGGGTTTTAAAGAAGATTCCTAATCCATTGCTTCATAGGTTTGAAAAGTAAGTGTGTTACGCAATTACCCCGCTGGATGGGATAGACCGAAGATCGTCATGGCGATGCTTGGGGGAAGCCTCTATCCATCTGTCGTCTACGGTTACAATATTTGTAAATATGTGAGCACCATGTATTTATATCGACGTAATTACATGTATAAACATGTAACTTGTTGTTGTAGTGTATTTGTTACCTCTATTATTAAGTTCTAAGCTATGTTTACTTATTACTACACTACTGTTTGTTGTCCCTAAATAAATAAATAAACTTCATCTG
The DNA here is from genome assembly GCA_947568875.1 of Fissipunctia ypsillon. NCBI lineage: Eukaryota > Metazoa > Arthropoda > Insecta > Lepidoptera > Noctuidae > Fissipunctia > Fissipunctia ypsillon. The sequence goes on along the minus strand of OX387660.1, from coordinate 12,846,829 downwards.
TCATGTTATGAGACACAATTAAATTTCTATTGTTACCGGCCTCTAGGAGGCCGATCGACAGCGAAGAGGAAGAGTAACTATGGAGTTTCTTGCCCATTCTTTTCCATACGAAACTACCTTTATACGAAACTACCTTTACGAAGGGGCAGCTAGAATCATTTCCATTTTCTTGCAAATTTTGATGTTCAAAAGTGCTTTTTATGTGCCTAATTGAAATAAATGATTTGACTTTCACTTTGGGTAGGAAACTGTGCAACGGTAGGCTAGCTCCCTACAAGGAGGCCTGGAGGGGGCAGATAGATAGATGCAGAAAGCAGGGGTTCGGTCGTTATCGCGATGTTTGGGGGAGGCCTCTATCCATTAGTAGATGTTTTTCGACTGAGACGATGATGAAAGAATTTTATAATGAAAAAATGGACTTTTGAGCTAACAAGGTTTACCAAAATCTCTGATGGTCCGCGCGTATCCGATTAGTGCTTTTTCGTATAATTAAACCCACTACTATTACTCAATCCAACTTACTTAAGGACCGCAATTTTATGGCACAATACTAAATCATAAAAAAAAATTAGTTAATATTTACATAGAATCTCCAAGATACAATAAAAATTAATTAATTAGTAAGTGCACAAACCTTAGTCCGTGTTTCATTGAGCCATGCCTGGAACGCTTCGGGTTCAGTAGGTGGGTTCATTCTGCCAGTCGGACGCGACTCTAGGTTCTCTTCCGCCGTAGCAGCCGCGGCTATGCGTTGTTTATTCTTCTCTATGCGCATGTTTATGTTCGTTATTTGCCTCTGGAAGAACACCATTTATTAATTCATCAAGGCATTCGCTAGTTCTAGCATAGAATCGTAACTGATGAAGCGAATGGAGAGCTAGTTTTAACAATTATTATTATTTTAAAAACGTCGTAGAACTAAGCTGGAGAATGTATAATATAAAGTTTTACCTGAAGATCTTCGAAGCTTTTAATGTCAAAACCTTTTATAGCTTCATTGAATTCATCGGTATCGCCATCTTCAATCATGTCCTGTAATAATAACAAAACTATTATTTTGACGAATAACTACCGGAGATATATTATGAAGGACGGGACGGTTGATGTGTGTCGGGCATGCCACCGTCCGGGTGAGTCCATCAGACATATTTTATCTCTGGTTGTTCTCGTCTGGCTAACGGCGAGTACTTGCACAGGCATAACCAAGTGGCCAGGATTATTCACCAGCAACTTGCTTTGAAATACAAACTTGTGAACTCTTGAGGTACCGTATTACAAGTATGCCCGACCCAGTTCTCGAAAATGACCATGTCACGTTGTACTGGGATTGGCCTATCATTACTGACAGGACTATTGTCGCCAATAAGCCTGATATAGTGGTGATAGATCGATTAGCGCGCCGCGTAATGATTATCGATGTTACCATTCCACATGACAAGAACCTCGTGAAAGCTGATAAAGAGAAACAAATAAAATATCTCGACTTAGCACACGAGCTTGTCGACATGTGGAATGTGACCTCGGCTGTCATTGTGCCGTTTGTCATAACGGCCAATGGCCTGATCGCCGAAAGCCTCGACCAACACCTCTCGAGGCTCTCGTTAGGCGGTTGGATCAAGAGCCTGATTCAGAAGGCAGTACTCCTCGATACGGCTCGTATTGTGAGGAGGTTCCTGTCTCTGCAGCCCTAACCACCGGTGGCTTGGACCCTGCTCCCGATACCAGCGGACCTCTATTTTTTATATTTTTAAATGTTTTTTTATATATTTTTATTTTAAGAAAAATTGAAAAATGTAAATAGATAAGAAAGAAAATTAATAAACTAAACAATTTTTAGCTAGCACGAAGTTTGCATTCAGCCAGAAAACGATCCCTTCTTGCTCTACAAAGACTAATGAGGAGTGATTATTAGACTTTATTATAAGTGTCATAAAGTTCAAAATTGTGTGAACAACGACACAGGCATCAAAAAGCATCTTGTACCTTTATAGCAAGAAGCTGATTCAATTGTTCCTCATCCTCAGCTAATCTCTCTTCTCGTTTTCTTGCGTTTATTTCGAGCAATCGACGCGCCATCTCTTTCTTTCGCTCCTTTTGCTGCTCAGCTGCAATCAATATAATATAAAATTATGGTAATTTGGTGCAGGGATTTTAAGTAATAATAGCCTAAAGGCCTAGCCTAGCCTGGTCTCACCCTTTGACAATTCCAAAAGCATCAGATAGAAGTGTGAACAAATCCTGTTAAAGTTAAATTCGTAAAATCACTCACTAATAGTATGGGCGGTGGCGTTAGTATGAAAAAGTAATTTTATAGCATTTTCCTTAATACATAAGTGATCTGAGCGTCAGCTGCTCCAGTTGTAAAAAAAACATATAAAAAGTAATTTAATTTTTTTATAATATTCGTAATTCATTAAACATAAAATTTGCATAAAACTGATACTTCCTTTGATTTAATACAAAGTGTTCCTTTGCAGTATTTGATCATTGTTAGCAACACAGTATAAAAATACATGGCAGGATCCTTTTTTTTTAAGAGGAATCGGATTTATTTCCCGGTTCAGGCAGAAGCTTTTGCAAAAAAGAAAAATGCAGTTTTATTTTCCTTCAAAATTGAGATCATGGTTCCTTTGACAACTTTGCCCATAGACCCATACCCTTACCATTTACCCATAGTTTCCAATGTAGCCTGATGTGCCATTGCAACAATTATATTCATTTAGGCGACTGACATAATATTAGGTCTTTACCTATGAAATTGGAGATTTGTATGAAAATTTTTAAATATAAAAATTTTGGTAATATTTTTATTTCACGTAATCAAAGTACTGGCCCAAATTATTGCTCTTGACTCTAGTCTAGGTCAGAGATGACAGAGACAATCTTATTTATCTATACAATTTTGCCATTTTGACGGCAGTTTGTTTATCCCTTTACTGTAGAAGTCTGCCGGACGGGAGGCGATGAAGTCAGCGAAAGCGTTTTGTACTGCCTCTCGGGTGTTGAATTTTTTCCCACTTAAAAAATTGTCTAAATTTTGAAAAAAGTAGAAATCTGTTGGGGCAAGGTCCGGTGAGTACGGTGGGCGACGGAGAGCTTCCAGCTGTAACTCTTGTAGCTTTGCGATGGTCTGTCGTGAAGTGTGAGCTCGCGCGTTGTCGTGGAGAAGCAATGGGAAGAGCGATTGACCAGCATTGGTTGTTGAACTGCGAGCTTCTCCATCATTGTTTGCAATTCTTGGCAATAGACATCTGCCGTCACTGTTGCACCATTCGGTAAGAAGCTGTGATGTACAAGTCCCGGCACTAGTCCACCAGACAGTCACCATCATCTTCCTACGAGTAATCTTTCTTTAGCGCACTGGTTAGGTTCTGTACCCGGTTCAACCCTTGAGACGAACGCTTACGGTTGTCATACAGGATCCAATTTTCATCGCAGGTAACAATTCGATTTAGAATTCCCTCGTTTCTATGCCGATTCGGTAGTGCTATGTATGCTTCGACGCGTAAGTCTCGCTGTTGGTCGCTTAGTTCGTGTGGCACCCACTTATCTAGCTTTTTAATCTTTCCGATTTGACGCAAGTGCTTCCATGTTGTTTTGACACTAACTCCAAGGCCCGCAGTAAGCTCAGCCGTAGATTGAGTTGGATCCGCTTCCACTATCGCCTTCAATTAGTCGTTGTCAACAATAGTTACCGGCCGACCGCGAGGCTCGTTCTTCAACTCAAATTTGCAGATTTAAAATGATTGAACCAATAACGGACCGTGTTTATGCAAGCAGTGTTAGGCCCGTACACATCGTTAATGTTTCGAGTTGTTTGCGTAGCGGTATTTCCACGTAGGAGCTCATGTTTGAAAATTGTACGAATTTTCAGTTTATGGTGCCAAAAACTACCACAATTTCACAAAAACAAAAAACTATCTAAAAACAAATGACTCAATTTGAAATTAAATTAACACGGTTTTCGAATAAAATTTATTTGAATTTCGAATTTCGCGCCAATCCACAGATAATTAAATCTGAAAATGCTAGTTATAGAATCTCCAATTACATGGTAAAGACCTATTATATTCCCCCCACTTCTATACAGCTGACAATTTTTTTTTTTGGGTAGAAGATGTTCCCAAAAATTGTCTCATAATGTTATGGCATGAAATTACTTTTTTACAAGCTTTTATTCAACTTACAGTGTTTGCTGTAACTTTAGATTCCCCCTTGGGTGCGGCGGCTAACTCTAACATTCATGATTATTGAAACAACTACTAGAAGTGAAATTTATTATGAATAATATAAATTGGTCGCAAAAATCTAGCAGTATGTCCCCTACTATTACATGGAATTAGAAACATATTCATCTGTATTTACATGATTGCAACTTTATATCTTACCACTTTTTCAACAATTGTTAAATTGTAATTGAAAAATCATCAACAAAAACTGCTGTTATAAAAATTAACCTCAATTGTCAATGAAAAACACTGAGGTGATTAAAAATTAGAATTTCGGGTTTAAGTATCCAAATAATCAAATGAAAGTACTTACATATTATATGAATATGAAATATGAATTAAAAATTCTTTTAAATATATTTGTATTAACATAGTATATAAGTCTGTATAATACTAACACAATATGAATCAAGGTCTGAATTAAAGTTTTTTTTATTACATTACATAATTATTAGACTTTTGGAACAGACCATAGATAATTGCATCATAGAGAATGTTATGAATCAAGTCAGTTCTAAGTTGTGTTAGCACATTTGACAAGAGCAATAGCTTAGTATAGTATAGTATATCTTTATTTGCATAGAGTGGTCCTTATAGCCCTTCCACAATAGCACTAAAAAGTAGCTCACCAGTCAACCCAGAAGAAGTTGCAGCTTGCACATAAGGCAGCTGTACTCTCTTAACATTAGCTTCATAATAATCTGCATTAGCCCATTTCCTGATCTCCTCCTGGTAATCCAAAGCTATTGAGCTATGTTCGTGAAGAATTTCTTCCACTCTAGACATAGTGATTGCATTGACATGTACCGGGTATTTCAGTTGCAGGAGCTTGTGTAAGTAGTATATCATTTCACTGCCTCCTGAAATATATATAATTTTTAACAGTATACTTTTCAAAAAATATGCTTTTTCAATGGATTGGACCAAATGCAAATATATGATGTTTTATCATTGTTACCTAAATTAATTCTTCTAGCATGGTCCACAATGACTTGTCCCCTGATCACAGGTATGATATGTATTGTGTGGTAGCCACAGTTTATAATGAGTGCTGTATCCCCAATATCATTCTTATACATGCTGAACAAGGAATCAATGCCATAGCTCACCCCTGGGACACTATAGCCTTCAAACAGCAGCTCAGACATCACTGAAAATTATAAAAATAAAAATTACTTGCCTAGCTGGTCATTTCACACCATAAAATCAACAATTAACAGGTTCCTAGCTAGAACTCTTTTTCTTTTGTCCAAAACTACATGAAAATGGCTGCTGCCATGGTAAAAATTGTTTTTTATTTTCTTTATTTAGGCAACCAACAACAATACATACAGTATCCACATACACACATCCATAAATTCACGCCTTCTTCCCATGGGGGTAGCACTGGGATGCAGGCAGTCCAGGGAGGCTATTCCTTCCCTAGATGGTAGGCTAACCAGGCGTTTACTACACTTAGACAAAAATGAACTATGCTTGATGACGGGGACCATCACAGGACACTGCTCACTAAACAAACATTTCTACACAATAGGCATAATGGTCAGTCCTCTGTGTAGGGCTTGCATGGAGGCTGAGGAAACCGTTGCGCATGTACTCTTCAAATGTACAGGCGTCACCCAGATTAGAACAGAAACCCTCGGGGCACCCAGATAGTTTACAAATATTCTGAACAGACCAGGATGGGCTGGTTAAAATAACCACCGTCGGCCACCATGGCTCACGCACAATGGTCCACTTGAAGGACTATGTGCGGAAACCAAATCTCTAACATAGAACATAGGGGGTAAGCAGAAGCTACAGAACGCCACCTGCTACAATTTTTACATACTCCTTTTGTCTTGTGTTTATGGTCATACATCAGGTCATACATGCACGCCGGTTGCGAGTACTATGCACCTGATCTTTCTGAAGAACAGCACCAATAAGATCACTATTTGTACATACATACAGTATGTTACAGAGTATATGTAATACAGTATTGTATGGCTAATAATAGGTTTCCCCATAAAACTAGGATAAGTACAAAACATGCAAACAGACTACTAACAAATATTTAAATTTAAAAAGTACAATTTTAGGTAAGTATTACTTTAATAAGTTTAAAATTTTTAAGAAAAAAAGGTTGGATAAATAAAGAAAAAAAGTTAGAATATTAAGAGATTGGTTGCTTGTATTTTGCTTTCATTTATGGTTTTCATTATTTGTTTTTAGAAATATATTTGCCATTTAGGCAGGTGACAGCGAAGCTGACTGCCGATCAGTCGCCAAGCGTGCTGCCAAAAATGGATGATTTTTAGTAAACTTCTCTGGTATGCTATCAAAGAATCATGAGTATAATATTTTCATACATACACTGCCTACAATAATTGGGTGTTACAAATGCTTCAGTCATAACAATAGGATGTGGGACACTGCCATCATTGTCTATGTCCAAATGAGAGAAGATGTAATCAAACACTTGCTCCTGCGCTTCAAAATGTGTCACTACATTTTTATCAAACTGAGTCTTCAGTTGAAATCTGAAAATGAGATGATTACTTATTACCTTGCATGTATTTATGGTAGATACTATAAGCTCACATGATTTATTTATTTATAACATCTTAAATCAATCTTTACAGGTTGCCCTAATGCAATAGTTAAGTCTAATAGCTCCATACTTTCTAGTTATTAAATATACTACTTAGTAAAAACTAAATAAACAATAAACTAAACAAACATAACACCTAAATTTAACTTATATGATAAGCCAATTGGTTTAGCAATTAATAGGGAATGTTGTGTGCAAGAAATGACTAGTTGTATGCCGCAGCTGATAAGCTTGAGACTATGGAATCTAGGTATGGAATCGGATTTTTTGTACTAACCTTACTGCTTCTATATTTACAATATCATTACCAATCTGTATTGGTGGAGTGGCCGGAGGCTCGGCATCTTTCTTACATCTATCCTTCCTAGGTCTGGCTATCAGGTTTTTGAAAATGAGGTTAGGCTCATCATAAATTGACCACCCAACTCTGCATTGATACGAACCTTAAAATTAAACATTACTATGCAGAATTAATGTAGGTTCAGGTTATTGTTTAGACATACCTTATCGCTACGAATATTTTGAGTGCTCACCGTTATCTATCACCAAAGGTATATGACCAAATTTAAGTGTAGGACTATACTCGTGTACTATATCTGGCACATTTTTGTAATCTTTAAGCACTAGAACGTTCTCCATTATTTTAAAAACAATTTATATTATTTTCAAAACGCCGGTTCGTCGTGTAAGATGAATCACAGAACACTAATACTCCGCTAGGAGTATTAGTGTATTAGTGCACTAATACTCACAGAGTACAATAACTATGTAGAGAGACTAATACTCCTAGCGGAGAATGAGATGAATGCCACTCACGCAAAGAGTTTATTAATATAGATGGCACTCACGGACCAACGAAAGAGTATTTATTTATTTACTATTTTATTATTTCAATTAAACCAATACATAATATTTACATAATATATAACCTAACAGACTTAAAATAATAATTATAATATGTACAAATGTAAAATATATATATATATATATAATTATAGGGCATCAAAAAATTCGTCCACATCGCTGTCAACAGGAAAAGTGCCCAAAAGGCTGGCAGCATTGCCACGTTGTATGGCGATGCTGATTCTTTGGCCAAAGAATAGGCCAGCCCTTTGGTCACGTGAAGAGTCGAGTTTACTATTATGACTTATTACTTTATACAATAGTGTATTAGTATCTATGGACTAATAGTTCACTACAACTACTTCCCCAATCTTACTCAATAGATTGAGGAAAAACTTCCCAATCTATTACTATACTCTATGACTACAACCAAGTACCAAACCATTATAACCAATAACATATTATTTACAACATTTTTATTAATAACATTTTATTATAGTAATTTTTTTGTACAGTCTTGTTTTCCATAAATATGCTGTACTGTTACACCTACTTAGTCTGTGTGGTACACTGTCCTATGAGTGGACCTGTGGGGTATGGGCATTGACGTAGGAAAAGGGTGTGGTGCGCACAGTGTGATAAGATCCCGGATTTTGTGTCATCGTGTTTTTATTGAGTTAATCGATAGAGTCTACAATTCCGACGATTAGAGTAAAACTCCGGGTTCGCTAAGACTTGTACTTTTTTTTTAAAAAAATGTCAGTTTCGCAATATCCGACTCTTGAAAAACGAAAAAAAAATCATTATAATTTAATGGAAGTACTTATTCCAGAATTTATTTATTTTATCGAAAAAAGGTATAATAGCCGACCGTTGTACCAATTCCTGTTGCTTTTCTCATTTTTCGTTTTCATTTTTTTATTCATCTAAACCGCAGTAGTAGGTGGCCATTCCTACATCAAAAAATTGCTGATACTTTCTTTTATGTGTAGTATTAATTCCAAAACCAAACTCATTGGGTTCCAGGAGTTATTGGAAATTCAAAATTTTCCTTAGGGTTGTCACTTTCATGTATCCGAAAAAAAACCAACACGAATATATTTTATTTGAAAAAAAAAATGTGTTTTAATTTTTATCTAATAACTAATATGGAGTTGGCTATTCGAAAGGAAAATGTATATGAATTTTTAAAATATTATGTGGGCTAACCGAACTAAAATTCATCTTCATTGTTAGTTACAATTAATTCAACATGTGAATAATCATCGATGGCTAGATTTTGTTCATTAACAGGTCTCAACAAAGACAATGCGGCCGGTGGCAATGGGATTTTTTTAGCCTTTTTTTTTCTCTCTAAGAGGTTGTAATCAGAGATAATGGGATCCGATGAGACTAAAGCTCTGTGAAAAAGGTCAAACATAGTTGCTTCACGAGATTTTTTTCTGGTATGGTGCTCTCTGTCAAACCTCCAAAATTTGTTGCGTGACTCAGCCGCTTGTTCAGAGAGCATGCCAATAGGTAAATTTGATTTTTCTATAATTTTCGACCCATGTACTAAAATTTTGTGAAGCGTGATAGTCATAGGATGCCATCCATACTTCGCAACATATTTGTATGCCAACTCTTTGCAAAAAGTTGCGAATTTTTCAAAGTCAATTGGCAGGTTACTAGACAAAACTGTTAAAATAACATATAATCCATCTAATAGCCACTGTTCAATGCTCAGAATGTTTGCAAAAGTTCCTCGGTTTCTATCAGAAAGAGCAGTGCGTGCAGTGTTTCCGTCGTTAGTGGTCCCTGAAGTTGGACGGACAACATCTACCAAAAGTCCCATTTCTTCTCTGATTTTAGCCTGGATTATTTTTTTACGGTCCTCGACTAATCGGCTCTCTTCTGACCTTTGAGGGATCCTCCATTTTTTAACCTCTACTTTATATCCCAGGTTTAATAAAAATTCTAAGGCCCTTATCCAAGAATGAAGTGGACTTATGCCATGCACCAAACGTTCTTCTATTACTGGTTTGGAGAATGCTAACTCTAAATTGTTGAATTGCGATGAGGTCAAATCGCAATATGGGCAACGTAACTGAGATGGCGTACAAAGAATTGCATTCAGGACTTTCCCATCAATAGCTGCACAGTATAATTCATATTCAACAACTTTTATTGTATGCCCTCTCGAGGTTTCAGTTATAATGGGGGTAAGATTTTGTATTTGATCCTGAATAGACTGTTTCTCCCAAATAATTAATTATTTCGTTTCTTTTTTATACTGCAAGTGTAACGGTCTACAGTAACGAAAAGATGACGGTGCAGGGTTTACCCAAATAACATCATTGCTGTCTTTAGTTACAACCTGCAATGGCGTAAATGTCGTCGCAAAAAGACTATTTTCGTCACCTTCTGCATCTGAGAATGATTGTTTATATAAAGATTGCCCAGTGCTTCCATCAAAGCCCCAGTTACCCCTTAAAATGCAATCTACTGCTTGAATGCTTTTTTTGGTACCATAGTTGATGAGGACTTCATCACATAATTTAATCACCTGAGTAAAAGTGTGGTTGACTAAACTTTGAAAAGGCACAGATGCTTCTCTTTCAGACACCTGCACCTGGTCAGGATAACATGTTTTTTTAGCCTCTTGAATTTTATTATACGGGGGGTATGCATCAAATCCACGTCTTTTAAGATCTAATCGAATTGCACTGTATGTTTCGACAGACATATTTCTATCAGTTATCATAGCCAGAGCTTCGACAGGTGTGCATGGTTCTGGAGATGTCTGAACTTTTTTAAGAATTTCTGTTGGAGCAGTCTCAGATTCTAGACAGAGACATAATAGTGTCTCTAAATCTTTAGCAGATGAATGTGGCAGATTTTGTCCTCCGATTTTAATAGATTGTACAAACGCTTGTATTTTCTGGACATTTGGTTCGTTGTCTAAGGCTTCCGATAGTTTTCGCTTAGATCTATATTGTTGGCTTCTGCTTAAAGCCATAAACCTCTTGGATTTCGGAGAAAAGAGAGATTCGTTATTAGAAACCGTTGCTGATGAAGTTTCATCATTATCAAGGACTGATATCAAATGACCACTAACAAGAGTACCACTAAGCCAATCTCGTTTTGTTTTAATAAAATAGGACTCATTAAACTTACAACGCTTAAAGTAATCTTGACTATTTGATAAAAACCGTGAAAGTGTTTGTTTCAACTCCTCGTCAGTTTGTGAAAGTTGATATTCAGAGCCAAAATAATTGACAACCATACTCAATCGTTCGGAAAGCGGCAGCTCCTTTGCTTTACCCTTAAACAGCTTAAAGGCTTCCATTCGAGTTAGTATTTTTGTACCAGAAGAATGTCCTTCACGGTGATCTGTCTGTTGATACGCATAGTTAGGGCTCTGTTGGTTAGTTAAAAACATCTCGTCGTCTGAATCGGTGTCAGTTGGCAATGCTATAGTCGTCTGTGTTGAAATTCCAGGTTTATTTGTTGGTTTTTGATTAGTTTCCATTGTTGTTCCCACGAGTAGGGTCGATAGAAGGTCCACCCCCGGGTGACGCCCATTCCGGGGGTAAGGCTACATACTACGGAGGTCGCCAGATATCCGTAGGGTTTAAACGACTTCGCTGTCGGGTTTTATAGAGTGTTCCTTCTCGCGGGTCGGCCAGTTAAGGCAAGCCCCCGGCCGTAGTTATGCACGACGTACCTCAGTCACGCCTTACTGAGGTTGTTGAAGTGCAGAGTACGGTTACGGTATAAAGGTTGACTGGCGCTCAGTCTCCTGAAATTGTTCCAACTCCAGATGGAACAACCATTGATTTTGCTTTATAGCAAAAACTATACTTTAATAAATATAGTTACATATTGTATATAAATAATGTGTAGTCAACGTAAATAATTTAAGCAGGGGCGCATTCTCAGCGTAATATATATGAAAAATCAATACAATTGATGTAAATACATGAGGAAAATTTACTTAAAATAATTAGATAGGTATATAATTCATGTAGATAAAAAAAATACAAAATAAATTATTGTAAAGAATTGTTATAAATCAAAAAATATAATTAAATTGATTTAAAAGAATAATACATGATGAAAATTTATTTAAAATAATTAGATAGGTAAGAATTCATGTAGATAAAAAAAAATACAAAATAAATTATTGTAAAGAATTGTTATAAATCAAAAAATATAATAAAATTGATTTAAAAGAATTGTAAAATATAAAAATACACTAAAATTGATTCAAAATAAGTTGTAAAATCAAAAAGTAAAACAAAATTGATTTAAAAGAATTGTAAAATTAATAATAAAAAGAACTAAATTGACTAAAAATATTTAAAAAATTGTAAAAAAATTTGATATTTTGATTACTCATGTTAAATGTTGATTGATATACTTATGAGCAGTGGTCGGAGTAGGTAGAGCTATTTTTTGTACTTGCGATACGTTATCCTAATATGGACACTCCCGGAATCCCGGGATTTGAAATATATATTATTAAATAAGCTAGAAATTACTTTGTAAAAAGCTATTCACATCTTTTTAAAATTAAATCTATTTTTAATCGCGATTAAAAAGGTGTGGAATAAATTTAGATGTCATGAACATTCACACTAACACCTTGACTTCAGGTGCAAAAACAGTACTGTCTTTTTTTCTTCTTTTGATTATATCTTGAAAATGGTGTGTCCTATTGCAAAAATAATGAAAATTTCGACCCCCTTTATAAAACCCAAGGGGGTGGAGGGCAGCCTCGACGTGTTTTATTTGGAATATTTCACTTTTTGTATGGAAAATATGAAAAATGATTACCAACATGTTGAGTTTTAGGGGTTTATGGGCTCCATAAAGGGGGTCGAAATGTTCGTTATTTTTGCGATAGGACCCACCGTTTTCGAGATATAAGCAAAAGAAAAGATACAGTACTGTTCTTGCACCTGAAGTCGAGGCGTTGATGTGAATTTTAGTTCATGCCAACTAATTTTATTCCACACATTTTTAATCGTGATTAAAATAGATTTAGTAAGACAATCTAAATTTTAGGTGAAAAACGTCAAATTCAGAATAGCAAACTTACAATTTTATTAGTGCTGTCAAACCAAAATATAGTTCAGTTGTGTCACTTTAGTCAATTTCAGAATGGGAAATCGTCGTTTGGCAGGAATAAACTAATATGGTGATTTTTAGTCTAGTTTAGACGCATTTGTGTTAATGCTCTAAGCATTTGTGACAAGAGAAATGTAACATTCACCACAGGCATGTGTATTTTCGCCCTTATGATCTATGGCCAATCCTTTTCGGAAAAAATAAAGGGACAGACATTGCGGTAAATACTAAATAGAGTAACTATTAACCGTAATGTTTGTCCCTTTTTTAAAATTTCTTTTTATGATTTCTTCTTAAAACTTCTTTGGTTTTGGGAAATTAAAATAAAACTCTTAATTAACATAATTATGACGAACTTTATTCACAATACTGATGTAGTTAGTTATCACATCACAAACCACTAAAACTATTAATTTCAAATGATTGAATACATAATATCTTTTTGAATAATCACATTCTTATAAGAAATCTGATAAGTAATAAACCCTCTAAGGAATGTGTCCACTAAACGTTTTAATTTAGTGTTATTTTATTGTTTTTACATAGCTACACTCAAATTACATTTTTCATGATTATACAGAGGATAGATATATGTAATGTCAGAGTGGAATGGAGGCACGTTACTTTCATTATATTTTACGTAATGCAGCTTCTGTATCGTTAATAAGCCTGGTATCCTTTAGACAACAATATAACAACGAATTACATATTTCATTTAATTTACAAATATAACATGTTTAATTAAGCCTTGGCTCCGACAACAGTGCCCGCTTGCTTGTCGATTTGTTCTTTCTCCAGTTGCTTACCAAGGTATTCCCTGTAAAACAAAAAAAAAAAACTAGTCAGCCAAAGATACCTTTTAACACATAGGTCTAAGCTGACTAAACACAATGACGCTATGTATAGTTTACTGGTAGCGTTTGCTAGATAGATAAAAGCCTATACATACACATTATGTAATCATCTTATCGCATTGATACGTCGTGATAAGCCCAAACAGCGGACAGACACGCTATTATGATGATAATACTTTCACTTTCAACAATGACCTCTTCATGTCCCAAGCTCGACATGGTAACAAGTTATATCATCGCCTTATTCGTTCAACAATCTACTCTCGATTGGTCTACAGAAAAGATCAAGATAACCTTGATCTTCTTGATGAAGTAGTATCACGTCTTTATTCCCCGATGGAATAGGCAAACACATAAGTACTATACACAACGACACATCAAGCTATACATTTCCAGTAGAAGCTGACCTGGCAGACCATAGGTATCCTGTACTATAAATAATACAAGTAAAAACTTTTTACAGTACTTACCAGTTGTGAACCATCAGTTTCTGGACAGCGAGTAAAGCCTCATATCGCACATTAGGGTCTTCGTGGCTGAGGAGGAACATAACGCGTTGTTTGCCGCCCAGCTGCTCGATGATGCTGTTGACAATATAACGTTATAATAAACTAAAGTATAATGGATCATGATTGTTCTTGGGAGATTCCAATTTTATGTTTAATAATCTGAAATTATTACACATCACCACCATGCTTGCTCCAAGACAGGTTGGCGATTTCAGACTTATATTGATTGAAGTCCAGGTTTCCTCACGTTGTTTTCCTTCACCAATGTCAGTGATGTCCAAGATAAACTCAGAAAGTACATAGAATTGAAAGTCACACAAAAACCATATTACATATAAATAATTACGTACTGTTTGCCCCTGGGGTAGTGACGCACATACTCGCCGACATCGTAGCAGGCCACGGCCAACACGACGGGGTCAGAGCTCCTCTCCAGCAGGTGAACCAATGTACGCAGCAACTCCTGACCGCGTTCGTTGAGGCGAGCCGCGTTCTCACGCCAGAACTTAGCCGACTTGTGCACCGGCGTCCATTCCAGACTAGAAATGTTCACTTAAATAAGTACTAGCTCTTGCTGGCGACTTCGCCCGCGTAGAGGTCGGAAGTTATCTCACGGAAACGTATTACCGAGATAAAAAGTTTATTATGTGTTAATCCAGCGGGGTAATTGCGTAACACACTTATTGCGTTATTTACGTTGTTGAGCAGACCGATTTTTCGAACATATGAAGCAATGGATTAAAAATATGCTTCAGTCATTCAGATTCTGATGGATAGTGTGTTACGCAATCTGCGTGCCAAAGGAGATGTTTCAAAATGGGCCCAGAATATGTACAATACCTCGAAAAATCGAGAAAAATCCGTGGAATTCGGAAAAAATACTGATAAATTGCATAAATGCATATTTCTCTTGTAATAATTTGATATTTATCAATTATTTTATCGACTTTCAATATGGCGTCTCGCCAATTTAGGTACTCTGTGGTTAAAAACCAATGACAGTAAACCATAGATTGACCATTGATCATCGTGAACTGTCTACTGTCACTTCAGTCGCTTTCGTTGTCGATCGTGTTCTGATGTTCTATTCTCTCGAGTTATTTTTAACAACCTGGCGTTCGTTTATCGCTACGTTGTTTTTGTCTGAGTTAATATTTCGACTATTGAATGTTTGTATTCATGTTTATGCTATAAGTAAAAATCTTGGCATATCGCAGGTCAACCTATGAGGTTGTCGTCTGCTTAACTGGACTATACTTTATGTACAGACGCCAGTACATCAAGCTACTACAATCTGTCAGATTTCTTTAATAGATTTTCGACTTTACAATTAGATCTAAAATAATATTTTGCAAAAGACTAAAAGTACGACAATGTTATGGTCCTCTTTGACAGTGTAATATGACAGAAGTAAACATGTCAAACGTCAATAATCAATCAACATGACAACTTACCGCCATGATGGGTTTTTGTTGTGTGTTGCAATTTCAATTGTACATTCTTGTACTTTACTACCAAACAAAGCCAATTAAAAGTAATTGAATGATTGGAATCTGTTTTAATTGTGTTTCCCCATTTTTTAGTAGTGTGTACCAATACGTGGCCGGGGCTCTATACATTTTGAAACATCTCCTTTAATCCACATCCTATATGTAGCGTGTATTATGTGTACTAAATGACTGAAATACTATAGTGAATATGCTAGTTGACAGATTTTAGGAAACCGATTAAAAATGTTCCTAGTGGTCTAGTTTCCTTAAAACATGAATATTTCATCAAAATTTTAACAATACTAAATTTTCATAGCCAAAACGGGGCACACTGGAATGGCGGCTCGAGTGATGTTATCATCTTTAGGGCGGAGTTCACCGACTTTTAAAATGGCTGTTTAGATATTTAATCAGAGGCGCAATTCCCGTATTTTAAGAACGTTCACAGTCGAA
The DNA here is from genome assembly GCA_947568875.1 of Fissipunctia ypsillon. Lineage (NCBI taxonomy): Eukaryota > Metazoa > Arthropoda > Insecta > Lepidoptera > Noctuidae > Fissipunctia > Fissipunctia ypsillon. The sequence goes on along the minus strand of OX387660.1, from coordinate 12,830,746 downwards.
GTCTGATCTCAGTCTTAATATGTCAAAAATACCTATAATTTCCCTACATTTTTGACATTTGATTGTCGCTCAGATGTAGATTGCGACTAGATTTTGAATGTTTTTAGTTACGGGAATTGGGCATCAGTTCTTTCCTTACGAAGTTTAACATAAAGCAACACCTGTTTAAATAACTAACCAGCTGTTTGAATGTTGATGAACACAGCCCTAAGTCGTCACATCTGTGACATCTGTGACGAGAATATCTGCTGTCAAACAAGTAAAAACAAATTCAGTGTTTCCAACCTCTGCTCTTGGATTTTCCCTATGATGTTTGATATGGATCCAAATAATCGATTATTACTCGTCGAATCAAATAGATTAATAGCGATTTCAAAATATAGAAGTGATCACAGTGATCTAAATATGTAAAACGCAAGGGGGATGGACACTCAAAAAGCTCGTTTTTCAAAACGCATCCTGACGTTTTCGTTTTGATATTATAAAGGGTTTTAAAAGTTGATTACAAAAATATATAGCGTGACTGGTAATTAGTGACCGATACTTAAACACATGATTGTACTCATGATAACAAACAACTTTTACTATGGGACCAAACCTGAAATCGTGAAAAAAAAATCAGCTGGTCCCTACATTTATGCTCGCATAATTCGTTAAAATGTAGGGACCAGCTGATTTTTTTTTCACGATTTCGGGTTTGGTCCCATAGTAAAAGTTGTTTGTTATTACGAGTACAATCATGTGTTTAAGTATCGGTCACTAATTACCAGTCATCCTATATACAAATGATATGTTTTAATGTAATTTTGAAAGATAAATGATAAAAAAAAAACAATCCTGAACTCTTTCAGTGAGTGAGTATGAGGCCGTTATCACCCGATTATAAGTGGGTATTGTATTTACGACCGTTACCTAAAGCGTTACTTAATACAGTGAGAGCAAAATAATCCTTACTCATCATCATCTGCCTAGCCTTTTCCCAACTACGTTGGTATTTTACTTGGAGCGACAGCCTATCTGACCTCCACAACCCAGTCACTGGGTAATACGATATCGCTTGGTAAGACTGGTTGTTAGAATTTCCGACTTCTGACGACCTGTAAATACTGTAAAGGATCCACGAATGACAGCCGGGACCAACGGCTTATCGTGCTTTCGGAGGCACGGAGGGATCTTGTTATGTACAGATGGTCACCCATCCACGGACCAACCGCGGCATGCGTCGCTTAACCTGATCGATCGACCCGTGCGGCTGTTATTACTTAACCACGAGCCCCTCCTAAAATAATCCTAACTAAAAAGTGTAAAATAAAAACCCGATTGCGTAAAAAGTGAACATTGAAAAAGATGGAAACAAGATGACCTATTTCTGTCTCCAAACATTCTCATGCAGTTGGAGGCGTCTTCTAAAATTGAACAATAAAGACAATAGTAGTCATTTACCAAATTTTCTGATTGCTCTTACCAACATAAAGTAAGTCATTAACTGAAATTAAAACAACCGCCTGTTTTTTATATCAAAAATTGTAACATCTAAGAATAAAAAACATAGGCGTAAAAACACGTACCGGCCACTCTTGACTTCGGTAGCGTACTGGTCGAATGAGCTGAGGTCTTGCACCGAAGCCTGCAGGCGTTCGTTGAGGAAGTCCACGTCATTCATGATGTCTTCGTCATCAGAACGCTTCTGCTCCAAGATAGATAACTGCTTCAGGACCTTGCACTGTACCATGGCGATGCAGTGTTCCTTGGAGACCTAGTACCAGTAAATATGTAGTTATAAAAATAAACTACGATTGTAGCATGTGTTGTTCTTCATTGTTTCGTTACCAAGGTAGATTGAAATGAAAATTAAATATTTGGCAATAAAATATGACTGCAATCAATTTTGTTACTTATCGAGTGAGGTATCGTATTATAGCACAGTATTATGTCTTTGGCGGACCCTAGATTATCAATTTAATTGGGCGAATTCCGCAATGGTATTGATTGTTAAGAGTTAGCATTGAAGACCTTTTGGGTGGTAGGTACAGTACGCGTCAAACTTTATGGCGGCTCTGAAGTGCGCTACTCGCTGCGCAGTATCGCACCCCTCACCCCCGCTGACTCATGAATTTGTTACTGCACAGCGACTCGCCTCATGTTCCGAGCCGCCATGAAGTTTGCATCGGGCTGTAATATTGCACGGTAAAATTATTGCACAATATTATTGTTGGTATTAGGGCCCGCCTAACAATAGTAATGCCATCAATGAAACAATGACCGTATAAACGTGCGGTGTAAAGGTTCCAATATTGTTTTAGTATGGACCTATACCGTCTCACTGCTGGGGCTCAGCTCAAATTATCAGTTTCCAAATATCAATCTCTTAACACTCTCACCGCCACGCATATATACAGTTTTCCAAAGCAGCAGGCCATGTGGGCGGCGCGCCGCCCACAACTCGCCACAAAAAATCAATAATAGCTTGCTGCACTAGAATTTACGTGGGCGGCCGGCGTACCACATGGCGGTGAGTGTTAATGCAGCCAAAAATAAAAAAATAAATGACCTGAGGGTCTTCAGGCTTCTCAATGAGGTTCCTGAAGACAGCCAGCACGATGCGCGTGACCTTCTCCTTCACGGAGTCGCTGAGGATGTCGGCAAGGATAGGAATAGCATTGAACTTGTTCATCTTCTCAGCCAAGAGAGGGTTGAACGTCAGCACCCACAGGCAGAATACCAGCTGGTATTGAACCTAAAAAGTGAGGAGTATTTATTAGTAACAATACCATAACAACACATCAGTGTGGCCTTACTCCGAGTTTCTATACTTATTCGATCGCGTCAACATAAACTTCAATTAGTACTGAAACTCAATAACCGCATTCTGGTGACAATAATGGGAAACAATTATTCGAAGTTAGTGAATATGATTTTATTGAGATATTTTATTGTACCCAAAGGACATTGGGCAAAAACGTATTGGGCTTGGTCTAAATGTCTACCAAATTCTTATAGCCAGTGGCACTCACATAACATCATAACATCACGCCTTGTTTCCCCGAAGGGTTAGGCAGAGGTGTACTTAAAGTACACCCACACCAGTGCCAGTGCCAGTGGCACTCGTGGTTTGGCAATGCAATCTCGAGTCGAGATTGGCAATTCAATATCTCGCGTGCTAAGTCTGGTGTCGAGATTAGCCATTCGAGACCTCGACCGGCAATTCGGTGAGATTTCGTTTTCAAGATTTTCGAGATCGATATCGCCTACTGTTTAAATAATGCTTTTTTTTTAAATAAAAAATTCTTCAACTTAATTAAAATGAAAACTACACCTACTTAGGCTAGTCCAGTTATATTTTGTAAATAAAAAAACATTACTCGAATCACGAAACAAAAAAATCCACGTTTATTTTTTTAAATACCTAGAGTAATCAATCTGCACTGCGCGCGCTTAACGCAACAAATCAGCACACATACTATAAAGGAGATTGCCCGTTTGTAAGAGAAGCTCGATCCCAGTGGAAAATTGTTGTGCCCTGAAGATTTTTATTTTACATAATAGTAAAAACATTGTATTTTCATAATCATACACCATTTTTCATTTATTCACCCTGCTTCAAGAGATAACATTGTTTTTCTTTTGTAAAAATCTAGGTTATAATTCGTATTTAAATATTTATGTCTATGATTTAAACAAAGCAATCACGCACGTAACGAACCACAAGTCTCATTCTGTGACATGCGCAAGAAAATGTTGCCAGATCAATTTTATAATCTACCTATCAATAAATTGACTTGTTTTTTTTTTCGATCAATCGATAAAAACATCTTTGTTATTAAGGCGTTTTCTAAATAATATGGCTATTATGTTTGTGTCTATTGCTTTTGAGAACATCTATTACTTATCAATGTAGGCCTATTATGATTTTTTGCGATTCTTGCCAAGGTTCCATCGCTTTAACTCGCATCGACTATGAGTAGTGTATATCCAATAGTTTTCGTCATCAAAAATACTTACATAAACTCGATATTTGTCCTATACCTATCTTTGTTCATTTCAGATTTACAATAATACGTATGAAAAGGACAGGGATAACATTATTCTACCTCACAGTCATGAAAACAAAATGCTAACACAGTAGCGTTGAAGTTGTCAAATGTTGAGATCTAAATCTTAAGAACTGCCAATAGGTTATGTTATATTATTATATTAGTTATATTTAAAAATAATTGTTTTTTTATTGTTTAATTATCGTTTTATTTTGATATCGATTACTCTATCGATTAACAGACGTAATTTTCATTAGTTATTTAATTCTTTAATACCTTGCAACTTTTTTTTCATACCAATCAAACGGATGTCGACGTAATGTTTAACTATTAATTAACTTTAACTTTATTCCCAGGGTGAAAGAAATTACATAAAAAATACCCTGAACTCAAAAAAAAAAATAATATTTTTAGGTCATTATTCCAACCAGGCACACGATACCACAAAAGGGACCTACTCCGTGGCAATTTCCTTTAAGGTGTACTGGGGTAATTCCGACGGAAATTTTTACGAGATGTCTAGAGGTCTACATTTCGGTTAGTTATGTAAAGTAGTTTCATATTTACTCCCATTAATAAGCGACTTCGGCTAACTTAATGAAAAGATTTAACCAATGGATATATTAGATTCATAAATATGTAGTTGGATTCACTAGATAGAGCATTTAGAATTTTTGAATTATAATTTTTTGGTTTACGGGAAATTACGAACTATCTTGGGGTTATTCCGAAATTATTTAAACGTCGACTTTATTGTACTTTGACCAAAGGTTTACATTTCTTTTTCAATCGTATTTACCCCTTACACAAAATATCATGAGTTTTGTATTTCGGAATTACCCCAAGAAGAGAATTTTATGGATTTTCGGAATATACCCTTTTTTGGAATTACCCCAGTGCACCTTATTATAATTTGAAAATAGCTTCTCAAGAAGCATAGTGTGCTAAGTCACGCGCGCTCAGTATCGAAATCTCGTTGCCTTCCCACGAGATTGAATCTCGAATATTCCCTACTCGTGAGGCCAAGACAAATCTAATGAGAACATTTGTTTAGGCAAGGTTTAGGCTAAAATTATTGAAAAATTTGATTTAGCTATAACATTTCACTAACAGATTTCTTTTATGTACACGTTACTTCTAATTTAGGGCTGATTTTTCAATCGTCAGATAACTTTTACCTGAGGAATAAATATGGCGGTTTGACATATTTTCTATACAAAAGCTGTCAAAACGTCAAAAATATTCCCCAGATAAAAGTTTGAAAAATCAGCCCTGAATAGACAATTCAGTTACATAGGTCTCGTTAGTGGTGGACATTTGGACCACTTTTGCACATTGTCATGAACCAAAACCCAATAGCACTGCCCAACCAGAAGACCGAACCCAGGACCCCATACGTACTCGGCAATCGCGCTTCTTCGGACCATTAGACCAAAAGGGCAATAAATAATAATATGTAATTACATTCATAGAATTTCCAAGATGTTTCAATGCACTTTCTGCAAGCAATAAAAAAAAAACATTGGCTATGTTCAACAGGCTTTTCCTTCCATCAGCTAAAATATGACCTTACCTGAAAGTTGACCCTGGAGGCCAGGATAGATAGCAAAGTGGAGATGCCGTCAACAGACAGGAACGCGAAGCGGTACTCGTCGACGCGCAGCATCATTTGCAGGCAGCGGGCCACAGACTGGATGTAGTCATTGTTCTGTGTACAAAATTTCGTTTTTTACTATGCTCATTAACCTTTAGGACTCTAGCTTTGCCCCATTATTTTACTCCATTTAAATTTAAAGATTACAAAATGACAGCAGAATTGAAAATTCTAAAATAATACATAATTTTATTTTTAACATATTAAAAGCAAACCTACATTTTACTTGACAAAAACAAGAGGTCTCAGTTTCCCTCAGCTGTCGATCGATCGGCTAGTGGTCGGTAACAATAGAAATTTAGTTGTGTCTCATACCATGACAGTTGAAGGTTTACAGAGTAAATCTATTAGTGAGTTACGTCACATAGAAATAGAAAGTTTTAAGCATCCACTGTATTAACCCATTATTATAAATTGTGATCTGACATTCACAAATAAAATAACATAACTAATCAAAATTAAATACATTTGTAGACTGGAGATAATAATGTACTTATAATATAAATTAAACAAAATCATAAGAAGTACTTACTAAATAAAATACAATTATTTTTACAAATATAAGCTATATATTTTAAGCCTGCATGCACTTTGCACATACCTTCACATCCTCCTAGTTTGTGAGTGTAATGAACAAGATTAGTGTAAGCATGCAATATAATAATATCAATGATTAAAACACATTCGGTTAGAAATAACTCACATTCTGTTAGCAAACACCTAAATATTTACAAAAGAGAGTTAGTCATCACTGTTATAAGACAATAGTTTTGTTTAACACTCAGGTTGGTGTCGACATCTACATGTGACGAGGGTACCTTGTTCACACCGGGCGGCAAGTCCTCGAGCGGCTTCAGCTCATCGAAAGAGCGGTAAAGGCTCGAGTATTTCTCTGGGCCAGCGTCGACATTCACATTTTCTTTTTCCTTCTGGTGATGTTTCAGGTGTTTCTGAAGTTTATCGGCGACGATATGTGGTTTCTCGTGCAGCAACATAACCTGCTCGGCATGCTCTAACTCGGCAGACATTTTCTCCGCCTTACCAGAAAACAAACCGCTCAGTGATAATTCACCTGTGTCACCAACGCCCCAACGATGCCTGATGCTTGCACGTGATACTCACAACATTGTGTTACGTTTCAGTCAGTTTAGACACATTGATGGTACAGTGATACCAATCTGGTATAAGGCACTAAGCATTGCCACACAACTACTGTGGAATTGTGAAGTGGAGTCGGTTTATTTAAGCGGTCGTCTAATACATTACAGTTGTGTATTAAGGTGATGCAGCTCTAATGCAAACGTGATTGTGACAAATGCAAATGCTTGTGGATGAAGTATCATGAAATTATAATGTGTCTACACATTTACACAATTTAATTATCTGAACATAATTAAATTGTGTAAATGTGTTTCAGAAACATGGACCTCTGTTGTTGGCGAGTTACGAACTTTTACATGCTACTCATACTTACTGCATTCTGCAGTAAGTCATTGTGAAGATTATGTGTACATACTATAATGACAAAAACAAATAATGATTTTTACGTTACCTACCATTATTGTCTCCACTCTGATAAGAATCTGAGAATTAATATCTCAAATACACCCAATATTGGTATCTGCTTGCCTCTTTACTAGGTAGGTAAATTATTTTTAAACACATAACATGCTTTGCTTTAATATTTGATTTTCCATTGCTTATTTTAGTTGATGTATTGCATTAATTTCTTAATAAATGTCATAAGCTAGGTTTAGACTATGACACTGTACAGTCACCGTACACTCAGTGTTTATGTCGTAACCAGATCATAGAATTAATCTTTACATGAATAAACATCAACCACTGGTCACAACATGATGTGGCCAAACATACATTAGTGATCATATCGTAAAATAGTTACGATTATCCACCGATTTTTGTTCTGCATTGGTCCTAAAAATACTACTAATACTAAATAGCCAAGTAATTCTGCGACCAACTTTGATGTAGCGCTCGCCGGCCGCTGCCGCGGCACCGCTCCTTTCGCTTGCTCGGCTCAGGCGCGGTTGGTCACAGTTCTAATCTAACCTATTTTGGTCGAGGTGGCACAGTTAGCGGCGTGAAATGCAACTACTTTGCTATATGCCCAGTGGTCAGCTGGGAATGTCGATAAATAGGTTGCTTTCATCACGATATGGCCATTTCTACGATCGGACCACGACAGATACCCTACATTAATGATATGGCCAAACGTCGACTGACATATCATTTACACGTTGACGTTTAAACAGTAAGATCAATTTTAGCTGGCCATTTCATGAAACGACCGAACACTTCATGAATTGATCAATTCTAAGATCTGGCCACGACATATACACCGATTGTCTGTGTGCGCACGGGTGTCTAATTATGTCACGATAATTAATATCGAAACAGCGGCTGTGTGAACAATGTCCAAGTGGTTGACGAGTTCTCAAACAGGTTCGAATTTTTTCCATACATTTCTAGAAGATAGAAGATACTCCAAAAACAATGAGTTCTGCATGAAGCAGGGAAAGTTAAAGTCAAAGCCAAATCATTTATTTCAAGTAGGCCACTAAAAATCACTTGAATGTCAGGAGACTACCAAAAGCCTTATCGACAATCTCATTTGCATATCTTTTATTTATTTATTTATAGGAGTAACTGTTTCTAATAAATATTCAAAATCCTCATTTTTCATTTGACAGAAGTTAGAAGATTCTTCTTGCAACTCTTTAGGCAATCTATGGTAAACTCCTAGTTTATGAAATCTTTTTTTTATCCACTGGTGAACCCAAATGTCTTTTACGTTTACGTTGTTGTATAATTACAATACAGGCAGCAATAGCGGCCGCATAATGCTTATTCATGGTGACTGAGCAAGGTGGCTTAGTTCTTTCGTCTTTAAAATTCTTTTACTTGTGAATAGCTTGGACACAAATTCCGTACATTTAAATACAGACACTATCCAGGTACAAAAAATCTGTTACAACTGTGAACAGTAAAGAAAATATCTGGAATTTGTGTCGCAATTTCTGTCAGTCTAAACTTAGCTTTGCACACTATTGTCTATTTATTATTGTGAGTGCACATTGTTTCGAAATATTTTAAATCATAAAAGTACTGAAGAGGTGATTGTTAGTGATTATTAATTAGCAGCATTTTATTTGACAAGCTTATGACTTCAGTTTTGACTATTTTTTTTAAATGAAATCCTGTCATGGTGTGTAAACTACCAGCAAAGCTTTAATGATACATATTTCATTGCCATAAATTCAATCAGTATCAAATACAAAATATTTATATCATTCTTATTGTTGATACATGCATAAATTAAAAAAAAAATCATGCTTATAATGCATTGTACATGAGATAAATAAGTGAATATAATTACATGTGTTGTATTACTTACATTTGATTTAAGTTGGTCCTTGAGCCAGGAGAGGTAGAAGTGAAGGTCACTCTTTTCCATCAGGTTAGGATGCCAGCAGGCCAGCTTGGCAATGATACGTGCCGACATGTGCTGGACAAACTCATCCTGGCGGTTCAGCAAGTTCAGGAATGGGTGCCAAGGATTCCCACCACATTTCCCCTCACGGAAGATCCTGACCCTAGTCTTGTCTTCCTGTAATTTTTCATAATTAAATTATTTTATAACATTTAACTATTTTAAATTAGTTGGGTCTTGTTCGCTTTAATCTAGATATTTCTGTGATTATAAACTTGTTTGATTACACATACAAATTATTTCAACATTACAGAATAGTATGAACCACACTGTTGCATACAATAACTAGTACAAAGGTGACAGTTTGACATAAATTAAGTTATCAAGTGGCACTTACAGAAAGGATGTCGTCAATCATAACAAGCACGTATTGGATGGTGTTATCCTTGCTGATGTGTGTTAGCAAGTTCATGAACACATCGCAACACATTTCTGGGTTCTTGTCAGGTAAGTCCTTGTGACCACCCCGATCCAATTGCACGATAAAGTCATGGTCACGTTGCGTGATCATCTGTGACCTAACATATAATGATAATTTAGATTTGAACAAAATATGGGCATAAGAAAACAATGACCTGTGCAAAGAGAATCAATACTTACTGCAGATAAGACGACCAGTTGACCTGAGTTAGGCGAATATCACTGGCACGGATTTGCAAGACGCTGGTTGCCGCAATCATATCTGAAATGTATTATGTTGGTCATGTCTCCGAATAGGGAACAGCGTTAATTTAGTAGAGGAATACTGCGTAAGTGAGTTACTTACCGACTTTTTCATCACCCAGCGACGGCATAAGCTGACTAACATTTTCATCCCCCATGTGAGCCATTTTGGCTACAGAATTGATAATCACTTCTGCTATAGCCAACGAAGAATCGAAAAACTTTATAATTAGGCAAAACAGAAAAATGAAGACAGCCTCAGCTGAGAGGTCTTGTGACTATGGAGAGTGACGTTAGTGCTACATAGAACGATAATTATATTCTTACCTTCTCTGTTATACACTTTTTTGGCTGGAAAGAAAGAGACAAAGTATTTAGGGAACGGTTGGCAACATTGCTTTTATGTAAAGATGGCAAAATTCAGAAAATATCACTCGTATTCTTTTTTTATTCCTGCTAACTAGATAGCAAAGTAAATTGCGGCACAGCCAAACAAAAAAAAGTTTTAACCCGGGCACCATCGCAATTGTTCGGTGCAATTATCTAGGATTCTTGATCAAAATACGATTCGCGACTATAACAAATATGTATTTACATAATTATAACTATAAGAATTATAATTCTTATAGTTATAATTATGTAAATACATACCGACTGATAATTATCAATACATCTCTCTAAAGCAGGCCATACACGCTAGGGTGTACCTGACGACAGGTTTACCTGCACAGTTAACTGTACAGGTAAACCGGAGCGTGAATGTTGCACAACTGTGCAGGTTTCCATACCTGTACATGCAACCCAACAAAATATGAATACTGATATTTTTTGCCCGAGGGTATACCTGTACAGTTAACTGTGCAAGCAAAACTGAGCGTGTGTGGCGGTCGCTTACACAGGCGTCAGTTGTCCGGTGATTGCTAGAGGGGAACTTATCTCTATGTAGTCTGTGGAGGGGAAAGACGCGCGGCGGCGCTCTACTCATCATCATCTTCCTGCCCTTGTCCCATGTTACTTGGGGTCGGCGCAACACGTTTTCTCTTTCCACTTTCCCCTGTCAAAAGTCACGCTATCATTCAGTCCCTTCTCTTTCATATCATTCCTCACACAATCCATCCATCTTTTCTTTGGCCTTCCTCTCCCTCTCCATCCATCAACATTTATATTCATCACTCTTTTAGTCACATGCGTTTCCTCTCTCCTCTTCACATGTCCATACCAAGCCTTTCCTTTCAACTTTTCTGTCACTGGCGCCACTTTCAAGCTTCCCCTTATATACTCATTTTTTACTTTCGTCACTCCACACATCCATCTCAACATTCTCATCTCCGCTGCATGCAATCTTTTTTCATCCGTCTTCTTCACGGCCCAGCATTCCGATCCATACAGTACGACAGGCCTTATCACGGACTTATAAATTTTTCCCTTTAATTTGAGGGGCATCCGTGGGTCGCAAGTTGTTCCTGTGACCTGTCGCCATTTCATCCATCCTGAGTTGATCCGGTGCTCTACGTCTCGGTCTACTTCGCCATCCCCTTGGACAAACGACCCGAGGTACCGGAAGTCGGAGCAGCTCGGTACGGGCGTTCCGGCGAGAGATATGGGCACAGGACTGGAGAGACCGCCAAAATCACAAAACAAATATTCTGTTTTGGTCCGACTTAATCTCAGGCCAGCGGTCTCCAGTTTTGCCCACCACACCTCCAAGCGGCGGCGCTCTACTATAGGTACGATATTATTATATCGGCTCGTAAGCGGAACTCAATCACGGGGGAGAATATTATAAATGCGAAAGTGAGTTTGTTTGTTACGCTAAAACGGCTGAACGGATTGTGATGAAATTTGGCACATGGGTAGACCATGACCTGGATTAGGCCGTAGAATACATTTTATCTCGTTAATACGTTCCCGTGGTATAATTTCCGACCTCCACGCGGGCGAAGCCGTGGGCAAAAGCTAGTAGATATATGTATAATATAAAACTGAGTATTGTCTTTGGCGCGTAAAATCTAAAGAGTATCACGACAAAAATAAAAGAGCGACAGCCTATGAAAAACAGAAAAACGAGGATATAGCTTTTCTCATTATTGTATCCTAGGTGAAAGCGCCAGGTAGCCCGGGAAATTCAAATTTTCTTACGATTTTTGCAATTTGCAAGTCAGTATTAGGTTGTATGTTGATCAAAATATGATTCGCGACCGTAAAAAATATGCATTCACAGATTTATAATAATTAAAGTCATCAATACAACTTTTAAGACCAGGTAACTCTATTGAATGACTATTTCATAAAATCTTGACAGTTAGGATTATACAAACATATGGAGTTGTATTACTGATTTTGATGATTATAATTCAGTAAATGCATATTAGTTACGGTCGCGAATGATACTTTAATCAACGTACAAGTTAATACTAACTTGCAAATTGCAAAAAAACATAAGAAAGTTTGAATTTCGCGGGCTACCTGGCGCTTCCCCCTTAAGGGAGTCACTGCTGATAACAGTTTGAGATACGTCTTTTCATCCATTCGTAGATAATTGTGGCAATCTTTCGGCTCAAATTTCAATTCTTTCAATAAGTTGAGAGTACTTTTTTCTTTGCAGTAACCATGATTTGCACCATTGTTCACGGTATGTTCGCTTAAATTTTCTTTTCTTCAATAAAACAAACAATAAACCTATTAACGCTACTGCGTGAGAATCGGGATCAAGCGCCGCTGCCGGGGTCATAGTTTTAACTGAGAGTTTGTACAGGTTTTCCGCTACGTGTATGGTCTCTATTGAGCTCGGGGTTACCTGTACAGGTAAACCTATCAGGTACACCCTAGCGTGTGTGGCCTGCTTATGTTATATTAAATTTGATCTAAAATGTCATGATTTCGGAAATCATGACAATTTGAATTATATTTCGATCAAGATACATCCTTGATCTGCTTTCAAAAAACGCAAGAAAATTTGAATTTCGCGGGCTACCTTTGCGCTTCCACCTATAGACAGAGAGAGACGGAGAAAGTCGCATGGAGGCAGTGGTCTCGAACCTACCGATTTTTCGGTATTTCTACCGATATCGGGTCTCGTTATAAATTAGTCTGTAAGTTTTTTTCTTTCAATAAATAAACGAATTTGATTGAATATTGTATTTTTTTTCAAATACCGATTTTGGGTACAAATATACCGATTTTAGCTGGCAACTCTACCGATCTCGCTCTATGACGTTCGAGAGCACTGCATGGAGGGGGCATAAGGACTTTTCCTTACGGGACAATTTCAGTGTGATTCTAACTAGGCGTGGGCAAAGTGTATCATTTTTGCGATTGGAACATTTGCATCTGGCTCACTGAAATGATCCGAAACACTGATATGTTTCATTTGGATCATTTGTATCATCGGCTCAAAGGATATAAAATACAGAATGTTACTTGTTAGTGCAAACATTTTATGCAAAAAACGACCTTATAGTATTTGATATGTAAGCGCCTTAGTGGTAATTTTTACGTGCATGGACAACGACAAAGAAACACTATGACAGGATGAGTGATACACATCTCATTTGGTATCTCTTTCTGACTTGTATAGATTGTAATATGTCACCCGCTCACTCGCGACTCGCGAGTCAGTAGTAAAGTAACTCAGTGTCTCAGTCTCCCTCTCTCGCTCGCTGCTCAGTCGCCTCGCAAGCGACGCGTCGCACGGAAAGAGCACAGAGCAAAGTAATGTTTCAGATCCAAATGATGCGTTTGAAACGTTGCTACTGAACCAATCTTTTGAATCATTTCAATGATCCGGATCAGTGAGTCGGCTCCGTAAAGAGTTACACACGCCTAATTCTAACGAGTAAATTAGTGAACCGACTGGACCGCGCGAACAGTGCGACCGCATTTTAAACATATATTTTGACTTAAACAATATGATATACAGGGTTACAGGGAAAGTCGTACTGAATATTAAAGGATGTTATTATTCAGGTCATTTCCGATGAATTTCATTCTGAAATAAAATGTCCGAAACTTAACCGTTATGGAGATATTAAATTTTAAAGATTATTTTTAAAAATCCTTTATTTTTTGGCTTTTAGTCGTTTTCTTTGGGATTAGAGCTCCTAGAGTCGGTTTTTTTGATGTATCTAGTTAGAGGACATGCCCATTAATAAAAATGATCAACAGAAACTGAACCTACTACTAACAGCTTAAAAAACTGCTCGACTACGGTTAGCATTATGAATTTTCTAATAGAGTGTTCTTAACTTTAACAGGCTTTTAATAAAAAATATTGTATGGAACTTATTCTGCAAATAATTTTATAAAGTTCTACGTCTCTTTAGCTATTCAAAAAGGTATAACACTTGCTATTAAATAGGCAAAACATTGCCCAAATAACAGTTAAGTTAGGAGAGGGTACATTTTTAGTTTGAGGTAAAAGTAGCTAAAATACGTAAAAAAAAAGACAAAAATTTTAGCAATATTTTTATAATTCATGTTCTACATGGCCGCCGCTATTTCTTACACAAAGTCTCATTCTTTTTCTTAAATTACTTTTCACGACAGAAGTTCGTAGGTTCCGCCTCATTTCCTCAGCCGCATCAATAATTTTTTGTCTTAGAATATCGACATTTGCGATCGGTGTCATTTGGTCGTATACTAGGCTTTTCATATGACCCCACACATAAAAATCCATCGGCGTTAAATCGGGGCTCCTCGCCGGCCATGCTATGGGTCCGCCTCTTCCAATCCATTGGTTTGGGTAATTCTCGTCCAACCATGCTCGAACACTTCTTCTGTAGTGCGCTGGGCAGCCATCATGTTGAAAGAACATGTCTCATCTCAATGCAATAGGCAAGTCTTGCATTAAAGAGGGTAACTCCTCCCTCAAAAAGTTTTCATATGTCTCGCCATTCAAGTTATCGAGCAGGAAGTATGGCCCTATCAAGTTATTTGATATTATACCCATCCACACATTAAGACTAAATCTCCTTTGTGACCCTTTTGGTCTTTTTTTCTTGGGGTTACCTTGCGCTTTGGGAGCCCAATAATGGGTGTTATGATAGTTTGTGATGCCGTCTTTGTCAAATTTCGACTCATCTGTCCACATGATTTTCTTTAAGAAATCCGGATCTTCATTATCGGCATAGAGCATAAATCTGCAGAAGTCTAGTCGTCTCAATGGATCCCCTTCTTCAATTACTTGCACTGGCGTGTAATGGTAAGGGTATTGCCCAGAACTGTGCATTACGAACCAGACTTTCCACTGGGAAATACCAAGCCGTCGAGCGACAACGTTTGTTGACGTGGTTGGGTCGGCTTCAAAGAGACGTCGTATTTCATTATCTTCGTCGTCGTCATCAAGAACACGAGGTCGTCCCATGTCAGTCCGACGTACTAGCACAGAACCAGTTTCTCGTAGTCTTCGATAAACTCTGTCAAATACGCCAATATCAGGTACTCGGCGAGTAGGATACCTTAGCATGTATTCATTGCGTGCACGCAACGACACTCCTTCGCAAAATCCATAACACATTAGGATGTCAGCATATTCCTCGTTGGTAAATGTTGCCATGTTCACCACACAAATCAAAGTCCAGTTACAAGCCACGTCACACAGTTAGAAGATGAAACAGTCCAAAAATCCAAGCCAAGTCGCGTTTTTACAAAAAAAAAATCGGAGGGCACGGATAACACATCTACCATGGAAGAATCGCATGAGCAGACTAAACAAACACCACGATCCACGATTTGACAATTCAGACATTTAAAATGACATAAATACCTGTCACCGCACGTCTCCCGGGCACAAACAATGTCTACCCAAACCTTTTTTCATTGTTTAAAAGTGCCAGGTAGTAAGCCGGATTCTTTTGTATCGACATTCTGTTATGTTGTACTACCAGATGGGCCTATTCTAATAACATTATTTTAAGATTTTATGAACAAACCTAGTAGATGATATACCTTTTTGAATAGCTAAAGAGACGTAGAACTTTGTAAATTTATTCGCAGAATAGGTTCCATACATTTTTTTTTTAAAGCCCATCAAAGTTAAGAACACTATTAGAAAATTCATAATGCTAACCGTTGTCGAGCAGTTTTTTAAGCTGTTAGTAGTAGGTTCAGTTTCTATTGATCATTTTTATTAATGGACATGTCTTCTAACTAGATACATCAAAAAAACCGACTCTAGGAGCTCTAATCCCAAAGAAAACGACTAAAAGCCAAAAAATAAAGGATTATTAAAAATAATCTTTAAAATTTAATATCTCCATAACGGTTAAGTTTCGGACATTTTATTTCAGAATCAAAATCATCAGAAATGACCTGAATAATAACCTCCTTTAATATTCAGTACGACTTTCCCTGTAACCCTGTATATACATATTTGTAATGTACTCGCCAAGACCTTTCTTTTGATACCAAACACGTGATGATTATCTGTTTATTTTTTCGAGGTTAGGAATCTTAGGTTTAAATTCCGTCATATAAAATTTTGGTATAATTTATATAGCTTATGTTACCCGGGCCATTATTAAAAATCTATTGACACCTCATTCATTAAAATCGGATTAGTAGTTTAGGCGCTACGGTGGAACGTACAAACATAGATACATACATAGACTGCCAAAATCATTACCCTTCCCTTTGGCTTCGCCGTAGTCGGGTAAAAAAGAAAAAAAGGTGATACATCCGATCCGTAGACAGAGAAAACTAATCCGATAATTTTTTTTTTTTTTTGTGGATGGGAAGTCATCAAATGACTTCCGTTCTGGGCGGAGCGGGAGGGCGTGTCAGACTTTTACTGACTAAAACCCACCCGTGTTCCTTCTGTTGCCTGTGCCGGGGCCACGGTAACTCTACCATCCTCGACAATTGGGTTACCAAATGCAAAAAGAATTTTTCAAATCCGACTTTTTGTTCATAATTTCATGGGTTTGAATTTTTTTGCACGGAACCCTAATTATTTTTCTAAAATAAAAGTAGCCTAAGTTACCCGCCGTAATATCAGCTATCTGCCAGTAAAATCGGTCCAGCCGTTTCGGAGATTAGCCGGAACAAACAGACAGACAAACAGACAAAAATTTTTAAAATTGCTGTTTTGTTATAAGATCCGTTTATACTTTCCTATGCATTTAGTAAAAAGTTGTTATTTTGACATTACAAACAGACACTTCAATGTTATTTATTTGTATAGAAAAGCAATTTTTAAAATTTTTGTCGTCTGTCAGTCTTTTTATCTGTCTGTTTGTTCCGGCTAACCTCTGAAACGGCTGGACCAATTTTGACGGGACTCTCACTGGCAGATAGCTGGTGTTATAAGGAGTAACGTAGACTACTTTTATTTTACAAAAAAATTAGGGTTCCGCGCAAAAAAATGAAAACCCATGAATTCGCGAACAAAATCCGATTCAAATAGGGAAGTATTAACATCCACGGGGGCTAAGCCGCGGGCAATAGCTAGTTATTAATAAATGTATCGAAATTTTTTTAGATAACTTTATGTAACTACAAGTACTGATATCATGTTGTTATTGTGCTTTCCCCTTAAACTATGATCACTCAAAACTTAATGTGCTGTTTTTTCATTATGACACATTGTGCACTTATCCGGTACTGCCAGAATACCCTCGAAATACCTTGACATAATATAATCCATGTTTCAGAAACACAATATAATTACTTTTGTCGTTTTCTAATTATAAAGCAACAGGAAACTGCAGTTTTTACTGCACGTATTAGTCAACCGATTATAGAATGTTTAAACTGTTGCTAATCTTACATTTTGTCGTACACCTACCTCCATATTTGCGCCATCTGATGAAGCTATAACAATTCCCCATATTTACCTAGCTTCAACTTTTAAAATCGGTTTTTGACCGACTCTGGCCGCTCCTTGCGTCGCTGTGTCGTGTCAATGCTGATTGCCGTCTAGGTCCAGTGGAAAAATCCTTGCTTGATTATCCTGGCTTGGCACATGCTGACATGCTAGAGCTGTTTACACAACAAACTGTTTTGCAATTTGGCAGATACTGATTGTTGTTGTAATATTTTGGAAAAAAAAAAATGTTTGTAGACTGTGGCTCATAAAAGTTGATCCTGAAAAAGCGCGCCAAATTAAAAAAAAAACTGCATGTGGTAGGTATTACTGAGTATCTGAGTATAGTAGGAATAAAACATTAAATCGATACTCGTAAAAATAATATATATATTATGTTAAACAGGTTAAGGTGAAAGCGCAAGGGTAGCTCCTGAAATTCAAATTTTCTTACTTTTTTTGCAATTTGCATATGGTATCAGGTTACATTGTATGGATCAAAATTATGTTTCACGACTGTAGGTAACATTTATACGAATTTACAGAATTCAAATCATCAATAGGTACATCTCTCCAAGTTAAAATTGACCTTAAATGTCTTGATTTCATGAAATAGTCATTCAATAGGGTAATTTGAAGTTAAACAGCTGTATTTGAAGGAGAAGGTACCTATGTACAATCTCTCGAATTATCGTCAGCCATATTTTAACTAGTGTGGGCGTACTATGGGTAGTGTTGGTTATTGCGCAATAGAAAAACTGTTTACAGTTTAGATCAAATTAAAATTCACGATCAAATTAATCACACACTGTAGGTACACGACACAACTATACGGAAAGCGCGACAGTTTCTTAAGGTATTTACTGCTCGACAGCCACCGACAAACTGTCCGTATATAACGAGTATAATGTACTCTGTGAAACTCTGCATTAAGTACTCCGGTCGATGAGCGTTATGTTGTAGACTGTCGAGCGCCGCTTGGTGGCGCTGGCGTCCCGATTAGTCAAACGAGTGACTAACGTATTTCCAACATAATGATGATTTTAATATAACTCCCCCTTCGGAAAACATAAAGCATTGTTTATGAAGAAGCAGTGTATACTTAGCCTAATAAGTGCGGTCAATAGTACGGATACTTTAGTTTAACTTTAGAATATTAGGTTGCGTAACTATCGTCGACGTTGCATTAATTTACTCTGTGCCAGCTAGGACGCGGGAACCGACAGGGACTTAAAAACACCTTCATAAAGGTTACAGAATTATAAGTGTTACATTTTGAGTTAATAATAGAATCAAATATGTAACACTTATAGTGTTTTTCAATGTGTTAACCCACAACACTTACAAAAGTGTAACCGCAATATACAAGATGTAACATATACAGGGTGTAACATATACAGGGTGTTTGGTAGATGGGTGCAAAGCCAATATACAAGATGTAACATATACAGGGTGTTTGGTAGATGGGTGCAAAGCCTGAAGGGGGTGATATCTTAGGTCTGTTCCTTGTATTTTATTTTTGAAACTCTAAAAGGTTTTTAACAATAATACCCATTTTTTTCAATTAATTGTTGATAGTTTCCAGTAAAAGCTGTTGTGTTATTATTTTTTATTTATGTAATGTGTGATTACAAAATAATTCCCAAGCATCTGAGTCATCAGAGCAACATTCTACGCCATGTTCAAGTTTAAGAAACCTTTAAAAATCAAGAAAATTTTTTGTTTACACATAATAAAAAAAATTAAAAATTACCCTCAGTTGTTCAAACCTTTTTAAAAACATGCTTGGTTATTGCCCTTTCTTTTGAGGTACTATTTAGGCAGATATCTCATTAGCTCTTGGAATTAGGATATGAACAAAGCAAATTGAGGTTGATTATTTAATTTTTAAACAGACCAAAATAATGCAACATTTTTGCTAATGCACTATTGTTTTTTGTTAGGAATCAGTTATCAGTAGCTGATTTCTTCTTAGAGTTATGGTACACGCGCACCAATCAAATTCTGGGAACTCGCATAACAAAAGCCGCCACGCGACGGTAGCAAACTTGCCCTTTTTTCGACTCTCAGGTAGCGTCTAGTGAATTGTTATTCAATAGAAAAATCAGCTTAGTTGCTGAGGATATAAAGTCGTTATTTATTTACACTAGTACTAGACCCGAGTAATCGGGTGGACTCGTCACATCTTCGGACCCTCAGTTATTCAAGTAACGACTGCCATTGTGACAAGACGTTTTAATTGCAAATTCGTGTTTACACAACATATAAGGAACAGACTTCGTCTAAGACAAGTTAAGCTTAATAAGTTCTAAATGGTCTAAGATATCACCCCCTTCAGGCTTTGCACCCATCTACCAAACACCCTATATAACGCACAACCTCTTAAGGGATCATTATACTCATCATTATGAACAACTTTTAGGTACTATGGGACCAAACCTGAAATCGCGAAAAAAAATCAGCTGTTCCCTACATTTTCACGAGTTATGCGAACATAAATGTAGGGAGCAGTTGATTTTTTTTTTTGTGATTTCAGGTTTGGTCCCATAGTAAAAGTTGTTCATAATGATGAGTACAATGACCCCTTAAGAGGTTGTGCGTTAATTATGTTACATCTTGTATATGTAACAGATATAAAAGTGTTAACAGTGTTAATAAGTGTACCAGGTAAACGCGGCGTTGCCCAAACTATGTACTTATTTATGGTTAATAAACAATAGATAGCCGCAATCCAGTCATTGGCTGTTATATCCGTGCAAAACACGTGCTCCGAAGTATTTAAAATATTCATGATTTAAAATTCAAGTATTTGAATACTTTTGTGTTTATTTGACTGCAATGGATCAATCAATCCTTTCTTAAAAAGAAAAACCTCGTCTGCGTGAGGATGCAACCATCCTAAAATCAACTGCTTACCACTTCAACAAGAAGTTGTGCGTCTTGAACTCCTGATAGTCCCGATATCTTGATAGATCCGGAAGTATATTCGGAGGATTATTCTCAATCAATCCTTTCTTATAAGAAAAAACCCGTCTGGGTGTGGACGAAGACTATCCTAAATCTCTGTGTGGGGTATTGTTGGATAGATGTATCAAAAATATTTATTGTGGGGGGGGGGGGGGTAGTATAGGCTACTCGCACACGTTAGAAATATCGGACGATAAAAACGCAGCTGTGTGGCAAGGAATCGGGAAGCATTATCGCAATTACCCATCCGAAATTATCGACCGATAAACCTCTCGTGCACACGTTCAAGTTTGCATGACGCTAAAAGCTTGATCAAGTCGGCAAAAAAAACAATCAAAATTCGATTTGTGCTTCAAGTGGTGTCATGCACACTGATAGTCATACACCGTCAAGTTTACTGGACGCCGCTTCAAGTCCGCTGCAAACTTGACAGTAAACTTGATCGTGTATGGCTTGCTTAACACGCGAAAACTACCGGATAGATTCTGTTATTTTGCATAGATATTCAATATATGTCTGGTCAGTCTGAAGGCTGTAAATTATCACCCTATTTTTCTATGGGGGATGAGCAATATATTGCAATTTGTTCGTATTATTCTATAGTTTACTGCAAATTGTAAAAAGCCAAAAGGTTAGGATATTGCAAATTTAACCTTGCACGGACACGGGGGGAGGGGGGGGGGGGTCAACAGGTGCAGATGCCCCCTGGGCTTCGACCAAACTGAGTATAAAACTCAATTAGACATAAGCATAGTTTTATTACCTGTATTTTTACTTTGTATACAGTATCTTACTAAGATATAGTCTATATCTTACTATATCTTAGTAAGATATACTTAGATATAAGATATAGGTTACCTAGGTTATCTTAGTAATATACTGTATAATTTTCAGGACACTCGTACAGACATGTAACCACTACTAATTAGAATACCAGTCGGTTTTTTTTATTACCAAATTATTGAGGTACTAGTAGTATCAACGTTATTAACGCAGTTGTGTGTAAAATTGTATGCATCCTGCTGATACAAAAACAAAAACAAAAACCGACTTCAAAAACCTAATAAACACTAAAAACTTAAAAATTATATTAAATTGAATAACTACATATAATCAAGAATTATTAACCTAAATAACCTTACCTAACTTTAATCTACACTATATTTTACAATTTAACAGTTTTTGGAGTCGGTGCCAAGCCAAGTGTATTTATCTAATAGGGCCATAAAATATTTTCCCTTAATTTTTATTATTACAATAGTTTACGAGAGTAAATTAATATCATATTATTAGGTACTTACTGATATTTTTACAAAGCTGTTAAAAGTTTTAGTCAGCGCTCGATAGTTGGCGTTGTACCGTATTCTGAATCGCGATATGGTTTCGTTACCGAGAAACCTATGAAGATCAAATTGTATTACTATCGAGCGAT
Source organism: Fissipunctia ypsillon (assembly GCA_947568875.1). Taxonomy (NCBI): domain Eukaryota; kingdom Metazoa; phylum Arthropoda; class Insecta; order Lepidoptera; family Noctuidae; genus Fissipunctia; species Fissipunctia ypsillon. Next base: position 12,808,684 of record OX387660.1, on the reverse strand, counting down.
CCAGCATATCCATTTGCTGTCCTCTCCCAGCGATGCCCTAAGCCGAGGTCCTTACCCCACAGGGGGTGCCCTTAGCGTGTAGTCGCTTAGTTTTTAGTTTTATGCCTGGCTGGAGGCCTTAATTTATTGAGGCATCCACAGGAAAGCCCGGTTAAGCAGTCGACAACCTCCTATAGGTTGAACTGCGAGATGCCATTCCCCAAAAACAACTATCGAGTTTCACATTTCGTCCGCAAGAGCGCGCCACTATCCGAACAAAAACAACTCCGTCTTCTTCTGTTGATATTCTGTTTTGTGTTGTAATTGTTTTTGGGAAATTATATGTGCGGCAACAAAAGTTTTCTTTAGCACCTGCAACCTAGCGTCTTTTTTTATATGTGGGCGACGAGTTAATAGAACAGCTTCAATTATATTAATTCATCATCTTTACTATTCCAACAGAATATCAAAAAACCAGCGTCAATTTACGAGCATAAATTAATATGACTCCGAGCTACCGATAAATATATTTACTTCTGATTTGATAACTCAGCGACTAATGTTGTAAGTGAGCTACTTTATATATTTTAGAGATTCAACACCTGTCTGCTAATAAAATCAAATTCCAGCCTCAAAATTAGCAATCAAAGTTTTTCATTCAACAACTAAATTAATAAATCATATTCTATTTTCGTGAAAGTTTGCAACACAAGCGCGGGAGTGTACCTGACGCTCGTTGGGAATCAGAGGGGCGCGACCGGCCATTTGCACCAATGAGCGAGCTCTATTCGGTGCGTGCAGCAACGAGTTCACGTGTATTTGTTTACATTAAATGACACGATTAAGGAGTGCTCGTATTCGGTTAGGTTAGGTTAGGTTTTTTTTTTTAAATGAGTTAACTACCGCGGACATGGGGGTCCGCGCCTTTATTTAATAGTTTAAAATTGTTTACAACGTTATCTGAGAATTTTCAGTTATAAGTACTCCTACATCGGACAACTTAAATCTAAATCTTAATGATCTACTTAAACCCACGTGAGTCCATCTGTATAATTTTATTTTTTTTTTTTTTGACAAATGCATGTTAGTATTGAATATACATATAATATATGTTATTTTTATTTTAATTAATAAGTACACAGGCATTACTTTATAATTTTCTATTTACTATTAAATTACATATTTTTAATTAGAATTAACATGATACAGGGAACATTACACACAAACATTACAGTGACATTATTTATTACAGGGAACTATATAACTGCATGGCAGTGCGAGCCGATCAGCCCCGGCCGACGGCGTCCGTTCACGGGCATGACGTGTACATCCGCGCCGTTCAGCTCAACCATATTTTAGGGAACTCAACGACCGGATACACAGCGCCACCCTCGGCGGGACTTTTGTGTGAGTATGACAGACTCGCTCTGCCATGCAGCTTTACATGATTATTATTATTACTAAAATACAGGTCTACAATTTCTTTATTATTATTATTACTAAATTACAGTTCTACAATTTTACAATGGTTAGGGACGTTAGTTTTGGGTTAGTTTTGGGGTTGGGAATGGGACGTGTTTGGTGGAGGTTATGTAAGGCGGGGTGTTCTGACCAGGGATTTCGCTAAGCCGAGTAGTGCTTCCACGACTGCCGCGTCTCGACGCAGCGAGCAATGCTATCGCTGCGGCCAGCCCGGCCACAAGGCGGCCCAGTGCTCCGCAGCGCCAAACTGCAGCCTCTGTACAGCTGCAGGGAGGCCCGCCGGGCACAGAGCGGGCGGAAAGGCATGTGGCGCCCCCGCCGCAAAGAAGAATAAGGGGGCCAAGGCTGCCGGGGGCTCTTTACCCCCCTGTCAGCCTGGCTGCCCTTCGGCTGACTCCCGGCCTAGGAATGGTATGGAGGGAATGGATTGCGCATAATGGCGCTTTACCATTTCCTCCAGGGCAATCTCAACCACTCTGCTAGAGCTCAGGATCTCTTGCTCCAGAGCATGACGGAGTGGTCGATTCATGTGGCTGTGGTCGCCGAGCCGTACTTTGTCCCCCCCCCGGAATAACTGGGTGGGCGACCTGGACGGCTTGGTGGCCATCATCGGCGGGACTCTCGTCAGCCCGTCCCGAGGTCACGGCTGGGTGGCCGCTCTCGCGGACGGCGTTGGCACGATTGGTGCGTATTTTTCGCCCAACAAGAGTCTCGCCGACTTCGAGAACTTCCTTGTCGAGTTGGGTGCCGTCGTAGGCCGACTCCACCCTCGCCCCGTGCTGTTGCTCGGGGATCTCAACGCCAAGTCTGCGGCGTGGGGATCCTCGGTGACTGATGCTAGGGGTGAGGCGCTGGAGGAGTGGGCGGTCACGACTGGCCTGGTCGTCCTGAACCGGGGCTCGGTACTCACGTGCGTGCGGCAGCGGGGCGGGTCCATAGTGGACGTCTCGTTCGCTAGCCCTGCTGCCGCGAGCCGTATTTACGACTGGCGTGTCGCCGCGGAGGTGGAGACGTTGTCGGATCACCGATACATCCGTTTCGACGTCTCCACCCAGACCGCCGGCGGCCGCAGTCCACCGGCCCCGCGAGCGACCGGCCCGCGCTGGGCGCGCAAGCGCATCGACAGGGAGCTTCTCGAGGAGGCCGCGATTGTCCAGGCCTGGATCCGGGAGTCGGCTACGACCGGACCCGTCGACGTCGAACAGGAGGCGCTGTGGTTCCGCGGGGCGATGACGCAAATTTGCGACGCGTCGATGCCCCGCGTCCACACACAGACAGGAAGGCGCCAGGTGTACTGGTGGTCTGCCGAGATTGCGCAGCTACGCATCGCGTGCGTGACGGTTATACGCCGGTACACCCGATACCGGAGCAGACGTCGTCGGGTCCCTGACGAAGAAGCCGCGCTGTATGAGGTGTACCGCGCGGCGAAGGAGGCTCTGTGGCTGGCCATCGGCGAGGCGAAGACGCGAGCCAGGGAGGAGATGTTGGAGACTCTAGACGGGAATCCATGGGGGCGCCCTTATCGTGCGGTTCGGGGGAAACTCAGAGCCACGGCGCCCCCACTCACGGAGAGTCTCCAACCTGAGCTGCTGGAGGAGGTAGTCGTAGCCCTCTTCCCGGCTAGAGCGGAGCATACCCCGCCGCCGATGGATTTGCCCACAGCCGCAGAGCCTGAAGATGAGAACGCCATCAGCGTCCCAGAGGTGACACAGGCAGAGATGAGGGCGGCCGTGATGCGGCTCCGAGCCAAGAACGTGGCTCCAGGGCCCGACGGGATTCACGGCCAAGTATTAGCCCTCGCTCTGAAAGAGCTGGAGCCCCAGCTGAGAGGTCTCTACACAGCGTGCCTTGAGCGGGGCCAGTTTCCCACTCTGTGGAAAGCTGGTCGTCTGGTCCTGCTCAGGAAGGCGGGGCGCCCTGCCGATTCGCCGTCAGCGTATCGGCCCATAGTGCTGCTCGACGAGGTGGGTAAGCTGTTTGAGCGGATTATCGCAGCCCGCCTCGTCGGCCACTTGTGCGGAGAGGGGCCGGACCTGGACGAGTGTCAGTTCGGGTTTCGGTACGGGCGCTCCACCATACACGCTGTGTCACGGGTGAGAGTCCTGGCGGAGGAAACGGTGTCCCGGGGCGGAGTGATGATGGCGGTGTCGTTGGACATCTCCAACGCCTTCAACACCCTGCCCTGGAGTTGTATCCGACAGGCACTGCGGTATCACCGGGTGCCTCTCTACCTCCGCCGCCTCATTGGGGCTTATCTGTCGGAGAGGTGTGTCACCTACGTGGGATGTGATGGCACAAACCAGCGCCTCATGTCGTGCGGTGTTCCACAGGGCTCGGTCGTAGGCCCCCTCCTGTGGAACATCGGGTACGACTGGGTGCTGAGGGGTGAACTCCAGCCGGGCGTGGACCTGACGTGCTATGCGGACGACACGCTGGTCACGGCCCGGGGGAGTTCGCACAGGGAGGCAGCGTTGCTGGCGACGGCTGCGATCTCACAGGTGGTGGGCCGCATACGGCGCCTCGGCCTGGAGGTGGCCCTCAACAAGTCGGAGGCCATGGTATTCCATGGTCCCCGGCGGGCGCCGCCGCCCGGATCACACATAGTGGTCGGGGGGGTCCGGATCGCTGTCGAGTCTACCATGAAGTACCTGGGATTGGTGCTCGACAGCCGGTGGGACTTCGGACCCCACTTCCGGCGGCTGGTGCCCAAGTTGATGGGCGCGGCTGGGGCGCTGTCAACGCTGCTTCCCAATCTGGGGGGCCCGAGCGCCGCCTGTAGGCGACTCTACGTGGGGATCGTGCGATCGATGGCCCTGTACGGGGCCCCGATCTGGGCGGCTGACCTGACGGCCGGTAGCATTGCTGTTCTGCAGAGGCCGCAGAGAGCGATGGCCGTCAGAGTCATCAGGAGGTATCGCACGATCTCCTACGAGGCGGCTTGCGCACTGGCCGGATCCCCGCCCTGGGACCTGGAGGCGAAATTACTCGCGTCATTGTATCGGTGGCGCGAGGAAATGCAGGCGCGAGGTGAGCGACCGATGCAGCGACTAATGGAGCAGCGTCGGTCGCTGCTTCGCGAGGTCCTGGTGGCGGAATGGCGGGACAGGCTCTCACGCCATACCGCCGGCCTCGGCACCATCGAGGCGGTCCGGCCGGTGCTCGACCTTTGGCTGGGGAGGAGGCACGGCTCCTTGTCGTTTCGGGTGACGCAGGTGCTCTCGGGGCATGGTTGCTTCGGGAAGTACCTGTGTCGCATAAACAGGGAGCCAGACGCCCGGTGTCACCACTGCGTCGACTGTCGGGAGGATACGGCGCGGCATACGCTGGCAGAGTGTGCCGCTTGGGAGGAACCGCGCCGTGCCCTCATCTCTAGAGTAGGCAGTGACCTGTCGCTGCCGGCTGTCGTTAATTCGATGGTCGGCAGCGAGGAGTCCTGGGACGCGGTGGTTTCCTTCTGCGAGACAGTCATCTCGCAGAAGGAGGCTGCGGAAAGGGAGAGGGAGATCACATCCTCTCACCCAGCCCGCAGCAGGCGCACTGGGCGTCGGCGGAGGGCGGACAACGCCCTCTTCCAGCCCCCCTAAATGGGTCCAGGGGCGACGGACTCGGGGACGTCCGTCGCCCCCCATACATCGGACCCGAGGTGGCGGCGCGTAGTGTTCCACGCGCGCCCCTCTTAGACGTCGCGGGGGGAGTCAAACACCTCACTCCCCCCCTCGACACGAGGAGAGGCCTGCCGTGGCGGGCCGGCACCGGCCGGGGGTTGCGGAAGGATCATAAGTTCCCGCGACCCTCGGCGTAGGTGTGAGATGGAACACCGGGGTGGTTTTTAGTCAGTAAGAGTCTGACAGACCCCTCCGCCCACCCCAGGGCGGAGGACATCCATGAGGATTTTCCACCCCGAAACAAAAAAAAAAAAAAAAATTAGGTTAGGTTTTAATTTTCCCTAAGGTGTGTCCAAACACAAACAAACACAGAGTTGCAGATGTTTGTTTATGATAACAATATTTTTTGTATGTTCATTTGGGTAGGTATAATAGTCAATTACTTATGGTAACATTATAAATAGATAGGCGAATACATGAAATTATAGCTTTCATTGACCATTATTTGATGACAATAATAAGGAAATTTTATGTTCAAATATAGTAGATTCACTCATCAATTACTTATGCTAAAGTATAAAAATAAAGGTGACTCTATGAAATTAGAGTACGTTGATATTATTTTATAGATGAAGTTGATACACTTATTAGAAGCTGGCAATGAGTAGACATATCACAAATTTAGTTCCTTAAGAATTATCACCATGTTGCGTCATATTAACAGTAGCTTGTTTTACAATATATGGTCGCTTATAAACCATTTATTAGACGCTAAAAGTTCGTCGCTGACCTATTAATTCATTAGACAACTAAATATATTTGCAGACGAGAATGACATTTTAAAGAAGCTGCCTTAATTAGCACCCATTGTTTTTCAGTTTGTTTTGTTGAATCTGTTAATTTTTTTTGCTGCTATAGTACCTTTTTTTAGGTTAATATTTTGTGAGCGCGGGCTTGGCACCGACTCCAAAAACTGTTAAATTGTAAAATATAGTGTAGATTAAAGTTAGGTAAGGTTATTTAGGTTAATAATTCTTGATTATATGTAGTTATTCAATTTAATATTATTTTTAAGTTTTTAGTGTTTATTAGGTTTTTGAAGTCGGTTTTTGTTGTTTTTTTTTAAATAATTTTATTTTCTAGTTTTTAGTTTAAGTTTGTACATAATTCATAGTTTTAAAGTTTCTTTTTCAATTTTTAATAGAAAGAAAATTTATTTTGTTTAATATGGGTAGGCCTACTAAACGCGCTGCTCAAATGAGACAGCGCCGTTTGGAAGAAAGTACCGACAAAAGGGAAGAACGTTTAAAGAAAAGTAGGGAAAGAAATACTAGAAACATTTCAAATGGGAGTGATGAGCAGCGAGCGTATAGACTTTCTCAGAAGAGAGCAAACACGAAATTATCAAGGAAAGTCCAGAAAGTCATGCTCAGCGGCTCAGTTTGATTCGTGAACGATTATCAAACGAGGCTCAAGAGCAACGTGCTCATCGTCTCGGTTTAATTCATGAACGCTTGTCTCACGAGACCGAGGAGCAACGTTCTCATCGTCTCGGTTTGATTCAGGAGCGCTTATCAAACGAAACCGAGGAGCAAAGTTCCCGCCGTCTTCACGTGCAATACGAGCGTCTATCCAATGAATCTGCCGAATCCAGAGCGACTCGATTAGATATTATGCGATAAGCTAGTCGTAATCGTAGGGAGGTATCATCAGTAAATAGTTTTGAACAGGCTATTAACATTTTCGCTGAGTTGCCATGTGCTATTTGTTATAAAGCTTTGTATCCACCACAACGCTGTAATTTACGTACTGCTATGTACAGTACGTTAATACCCGAAGAATTGGTGCGTCTGGGTAAAATCGTAACATGCTCTCGCTGTCAAAATAATATAAGGAAACGAAAAATTCCACCAGCAGCAACAGGAGCTTTCTGGAAAAAAATGACAGTCGCGACTATACCTCAGGAGCTAGCTAATTTGACAAAATTGGAAGAACGATTTTTATGCCGTGTTGTGCCGTTTCTTAAAATAATGAAGCTATAAAACCGTTTCTCTCAAGATTGGTGCAAGGGACAAGTTACTTTATTTGCAAAAGACGTTGTCGAAATCGCTGAACAACTGCCACTTATGTCAAACCAAATAGGACTAGTTTTGATTGTGGAAAGTCTCGAGAACCTGCAACGCTCCCAAGAGTTTATTGTGGATATGAACAGATTGTATCAAGCTCTAACCTGGTTAATGTCACACAATGTACTCTATAGAGATATTAGACCCCATTTCGAGAATGTTATTGACTTATCTGAAATTGTACAAATTTGTGAAGAGCCTACAAGTAATGGTGAGTCTATGGAGTTACTATCTACTCCTCAAAACAACTACGTGAATATAAATGAAGACATTTCCATACTACACGGATCGTTTCATCAAGCCGATTTAAGATTTGATTTGTAATCTCGGGGTAAACAATGCACTGCTGTAGCACCTGTAGCATGTGCAAAGTTTTGTACAGACGAGGCAAGTCAATGGTCAAAGAGTGACATTGATTTTATAGTAATCCTCGGAGACAAACTCTACCGTGAGTCCATTGCTTCCAGACTGGACCCCGCAATAGGAGAAGTTAACCCTGAATATCTTGCCGCGAGTGATCTTGCTCGTCAACTATTATACAACAGAAAGAAAATTAATATCTCAGTTTCTGACACCAATTATAATGGTCATTTAGACAGAGATCAGAGTCTTGAAGGGTTCCCTAACCTAAAAAATGCTTTGAAATTGTTTTTCAGAGAAAATTGTTGCGGACTGCTTACTGCAAATTCTATGACTGTGGCTGTATATCATAACGCTGAAACGGATGCTTATAGATATTGGCTGTTTGATTCACATGCACGTGGGCCTAAGGGAGCTAAAGCTCCAAGACGTGGTCAGCACCACGTCACATGCATCTACATTTTTAAATTTAATGCAACAGGCAGCCCTGTTGCATTAAATTTAAAAATGTAGATGCATTACATGGCATACTACGACGAAATTTGTTTCCACCGACGACTAAAGTGACGGCCCAGGATAATATCTTTCTCAATGTGTACTCATTAACTGCTTTGGTTATAACACCAGAGAATGAGGCCGCAAATAAGCTTTTAAATCGACCCCACGATGAGAGAGCTTTAACAGAAATGGCCCGGTTGCGTAATCTTTCCAACAACTAGGTTGGTTTTAAGAATATTTTATGACTAGCTTTCCGCCCCGCAGTCACCCGCGGAAACTTCGTTTTCCCGTTACTTCCTATCCCGTTGGTATTTCGTTAAATCCTGACTTAGTGTGTTCTATATAGAATGCCCATGCCAAGTCGATTTCACTTTTTTGTTATTATTAATTTTATTTTTCTTAATTTTTAATGTCGTAGATGGACAAGGATTACAATTATATACATACACAACACATCTACAACTGTAAAAAAAATGTAGATGTAACAATGATATATTACACCTTTACTGTATTATTGTTACAATTTAAAAGCGCCCTTAAAAGCGAACTGGCGTAATGTTATGTTATGGTATGGCGTAAACTATGCATACACAAACAATCGCAGCAACCGCGAGACATGTGCTGTCGTTTTTTGAAGATTTCTATCGTCTGTGGTTAGTCCATCACCTCCTGACCTGATGATCACGAGACCAAAATGGAAAACGCCCTTTCAAACATCAAAAAAATAATTGACTAAATCAGTCGATGCCTACTCCTTACTGTTAAGGAGTTGTACCTTCCATCATCAGCTCAGCTACATGAGATGATGATTACCATACGCAAGTACTTAAATTACTTCATAAGATTTGCGAAAAATGATGTGTGGGCCCATAAAATTTGAGGGTTGCCCTCGATTTCTCCAAGATCCAATCATCAGATCCTGTCTTGGTGACTATGGGACCACTTCAGAAGTATCTTCTTTCGAACAAAAAAAAGATTTTGAAAATCGGTCCACAATTGGCGGAGTAATCGCGTAACAAACACACAAAAAAAAAAACATACCGTCGAATTGATAACCTCCTCCTTTTTTTGAAGTCGGTTAAAAATGTTCTAAGAACTCATATCAGAAATTCTGATATGAGTGCGATATTCTGATTCAGAATATCGCAGGACGGAGGAACGCAAGCGTCCTATTTCTATTGCGTGGTTATTATCGCAGCAGTGTGTAACTTCGTGGCCGTCCTGATACAAAATGTACCGAAAACAGATATCGCCATAACGCATTCGATATTATCAACCGATAGTACCGCGTCTGTAGGGGAGAGCCTTAACCTGTTTAACCCAGGGCACACCCAGGGACACCTTTTGGCTTCAGCGGATTCAGCAGATCAAGTGCTCCCACACAAAACTGCGAATTCGCGTTGCATCGCGGTTTTGTATGATAGCCTTAAGGGTACCTGTTGAATCGCGTGACGCCTTGAGGCGTCAGCATAATTTAGCAGTTTAAGGGCTCCCACACAAAACTGCGAATTCGCATTGCATCGCAGTTTTGTGTGGGAGCCCTAAATAAGACATTAAATAAGACATTTCAAAAATGTTCCTATCTAACTTTTTAGACCCGTGTATGCTTATGCGTATGAAGTTTCATTAAAATCGGTTCATTCAATTCGAGAAACCAGGACTTGAAAGTTTGTATGAAATGCCGTACGTCGTAAACGCTCTTAAACGATAAGAATAGTTGGTCGATGTGATTAACTCAAGACAATGTTTGTGTTCTTTCTCCAAAATTAGCTTACCTACTGACAGGTTATATGAGTTCATATAATTGTTTATTTGACTGTATGAGTCAATTTATTTTAATTTTATTTTCATTTGTTACTGACTTGATCTACTCATTACAATGTTTTTTTTTATGAGTTGTATTGCAATATGCGGTTAGCTAGCAACCTCGACAATTGATCATATATCACTGCTTGCGGTAGCGTCGGGGGTTGGGTTGCCTCCTTCCCTCAAAAATGGCGAGGGGGATAATGGCTGATCTTTGCGTTATGCTCGTGAACGGGTGCTGCTTGTGGTGACTGGTCGTCTTGCTGACCATGTTTTATTTTTGTTTTTATTGTTATTAGTTATTAACTGCTTATTTATTTTACTTCGATGGTCCTAGTTTATCATTTGTGACTGGCAAGTTACAGTTTTATGTATATAGCTATATGTAAGCGGGCACACCCTTTATGCCTGGAGGCTTTCATGAGGTATAAAGTTCTTTTACGTATTTATTTTTAATTTTTATTACTGCTTTAGTATAGTTTCGATGTTTTATTTTATTTTTTTTATTGGTATATTGGCGTATGCTAGCTGACTCATGGCAAATAATTTTATTTAATGCTTTTGTGTTGCGTAAAATAAATAATTTTGCATACTATTGTATAGAATCAAGTTTCTCTAACTAAACAGACAGCTTTGCGGCGGGGAGTTTGTTGCGCCACTTCTTCTGCCCAGCAATAGAAAGTGGTGAAGGGCGGGCGTTTTAGGGGACTGTCTTATGTATTTTTTGACGTTCGTTAAGTGCTGATTCTCAGCCTAGTTTGAATAAATGCCTTTTGATTTTGGTTTTATTTATTTATATTACAAGGTGTAATTTTAAACATTGTAAATCTTTTAAGAAGTCATTGTACTCATCATTATGAACAACTTTTACTATGGGACCAAACCCGAAATCGCGAAAGAAAATCAGGTGTTTTAGACGAGTTATGCGATCATAAATGTAGGGGAAACCTGATTTCTTTTCGCGATTTCAGGTTTGGTCCCACAGTAAAAGTTGTTCATAATAATGAATATAGTGACCCATTAAGAGATTAACACTGTTTAAAATTACACCTTGTACAAATACTTATATTCAGTTTGGAGACAAAATAGGTCATCTTGTTTCCATCTTTTTTAAAGTTCACTTTTTACGCAGTCGGGTTTTTAGATATGTAGGTACTTCTTTTAAATTTTTTTTTTTTTTTACAATTTGCGGTAAGGTATCGAAGAATACGAACAAATTGCAGTATTGCTCATCTCCCATAGCAAATAACGTGATAATTTATAGCATGCTGACTATGCAACATTTTAACAAAATCTATCCGGTAGTTTTTGCGTAATGCTGGAACATACGTTCAGACAAACAGACAAAAATTCTAAAAATTCTATTTTCGGCATAGAATCCTTCCCAGATCTCGCAAAAATAAATTGACGTACAATTTTGACTTCGCTACGACTGTATTTAAGGATCGATAACGATGACAAATATATTTTCGTAATCACAGTCGGAGCAAATTATTGTAAGTAATATTATATATTTTAGGAAATAACTACATGTTTGTACGATTTTAGTTTAGTTTTAAGTTTCCGTACCTCCAAAAGAAAAACGGAACCTACAAGGATCACTTCGTTGTCCGTCTGTCTGTCAAGACCTTTTTTTCAGGAACATGTGGAGGTATCAAATAAAATTATAACGCGTATTCGTTCGAAATACGAAGTTTAAATTTTTTTGTTCATTTTCGACCACTCTTCATTGTAGCAGGCAATTTATTAGATTAGAATATAGCAGATCTTTAGAGATAATTTTACCAAACTGTTCATAATCGGACATTAATAAATCAGCCATTAAAATAAACATCGATGTTAATGGTATTTATTTACGTTCCACAAGACAAAAATAACACCTCATTAAGAAACCTGGGGGCCAACCACCACCTCTTAGCAGTATTATTTTAATGTTACTTCAGTGTGAGAAAGAGATGAAGCTATACAGGACGTCTAGCTCCATCTCTTTCCCACACTCAAGTAAGACTACAATGGTCTAGCTCCTGGCTTTAGGATGTATCATCACTTTTATCTCGGTCAGTTGTCAAAATAACCAAAATAAAAAATCGCAATGTCATAATCATGGCAATGTTCACTGACTGTATCATTTTAGCTAGCCGTCTATTACAGACTCGCGTTTTTTATTTCGGTGATTTTGACAACTGACTAAATGTCGGTTAGTAAGTTAATGGATCTCTAGGGCAGCAATTAAATTTAACGCCTGATTAAGACAGATTAGCGCTTGGTGAAACACTCACTACTCTTAATGTGCCATTAACATTTTAACAGAAGATTAAACTAATCAGCATGGTATGGTGAAACTAGGTCTTAACCTTTTAAATCATTCATCACGCAATACCTTTATGGAGCTATGCAGTCAATCATGGTTGTTGACAGGCCTACACTGTCCTCACATACATACCTAATATTAACACTGTAATTTGAAAACATTGTAAAAGCTAATTATTTTAAAAGAATAACCGTGGTGTTTCTTGCCGGTTCTTCTCCATAGGAAACGACCAATTTTAACCGTGCACCTAGCTTCTGACTTTTCATAAGTGCCCACGTAAGCATAAGTGAAATAAAATATTATGATTTTGGTTATATAGGTACGGCTATTTTAGTGGTTCTGCCCATCCCTTCGGGGAAACAAGGCGTGATGTTATGTTATGTAAGTTCGATTCCCAACTACTGTAATATTTTGTGATTCTTTTTTTTTACATTTTGATAGACTATTTTAATATGGTACAGAGAAAAACAAGAAGTTTAGGTCTCTTCTGTCGTGTCTGCCTGCGACTTTCAGAGGGGTCATAATATTTTCTATGACGTCTTCGTACTACAGGTGTTACTTGAATAAGGCCGAGTCGTGTTACTTGAATAAGGCCGAGTAAATACGTGCCCTGTTTTATACCTTCTCCTATACTGTAATATTCCTTAAGAATTTCTTCTTTCTATAGCGTGAGAGTAGCTTACATTGAAACAAAGTTACTTATCAAAAAAATCTATGGTTTGGTGATTGTAAGAAATCCCGCGTGTATACAATCTACTATTTTATTATTTTAGTGATAGCCGTATTCTCGAGGTTTAAGATTTTTACTGATTATTTTTTCATTTATTTCGTACTCGATTGCTGAATCGGTAAAGTTCTCGGTGCATTGTTGTAATAATATCGCACATGACAACATGTACCGTCATAACTCAAAAAATGGCCGAATTGAGTTAAGATTACCTACGGATCAAGTAATTTTTAATCTACATACTGACAAGACAAAAAAGTCAATTTTTGTAAGAGTTATGAACATTTACGTAAGTTCAATAGTTTTTTTTGGTTCTATGATTTTTTGAACTTTCAAATCACTTTTACTCGAAAAGTCTAATTTTGAGTTATGACTGTACATGTTGTCATGTGCGATATTTTGAATTGTTTTAAGAGCCATTTTACAAAATTTTAACGCTCGAGTTTAGGTAAAAGACGGCAGCATTGTGAATGTGTGCGTAGCTGTCCACACATGCACAATGAAAACAGTATAGCGCAAGTGTCGAGACGGACTAAACAACCTTGAGCCATAATAATCGTAATGCACCTTTGCACTTAGGAAAAAAGTTATTTTATTTATTCAGTACTAAGCTTTCTAGACTAATAAAAAAACCACAAATATATGTTATGTAAAGTATATAATAAAAATTGACAGGGAAACAATCACATATTATTGTCTAATGACTTTAATTTATGAGTACGTTAAATGAATATTTGTCGTAAAGGCATTGATCTTGCCTTTCTAGGGTCTATGATTTCTGGCAATACACAATCTTGGTAAAACCGAGTCAATTTCGGAAGCATTTTTTCCTGCCAAAAAACGTCATCTTTTACTACCCTTACTACTTTCAATGGGAAATCAGGACCAGTCCACACAGCAAATAAGCATACGTTTTTTTTCGCAACGTGCAACTAGCCCTGTACCTGGTAGTACCAGTCATGATTTTGGTTCATTTCGATTTGAGATTGATTGCTCAATTTGAAACATTTAAGATTTTTGCTTGTACAGCTGTAACAGGATCGATTCCGAAAAGTGAGCTAGGACATTTCACTTCCACTAAACCTTCACTACACAATCCATCCGGTGTCGCACCTAAATAACAATATTCCTCATCTATAAAAAGACCACATTTTTCTATAACTACGTTTTCTTGCACACTAAGTTGTGTTAAAGCCGTTGCTTCATTGTCCCTACCATGTTTTATTGAGGCAATATGATCCAAGTTATATGAATACAGAATGGATTTCACCAGGGGAGTAGAGTTTTGGTTCGCTCGTCTTTTGCAAACTTTCCCAAAGGAGGACGCGGTGAGTATACACCTTCTAAGTTCAAGCCACAAAGAGCTTTCGGCTTGTAATACAGTAGCCCTTTCAATTTCGTGGCGATTTGACGCCTGATCTTTTAAATTTTGCAAAAATAGATGCTTTCCTTGTTCATAATCTGCGGTATCCATATCCGGTCTTTCACATTCTTTTCCGTAATGAGCATCTACAAGATTATAATTAATTTTTTTGCGAGCAATACCCCTACGAGCCATTACTTCTCGAGTATTTTTAGCATATCTCCTGGCTTCCAACGATTTTAGTGATTTTCCTGGACTAGCGTGACAGATTGACTTATAAAAAGTGTATTGTGGTTTGCCGGTATTAAACGATACCACTGCTGCATAGCATCGTGTAGTGTACGAGTCTTTCAATGAAAAGTTGACACGTTTCCCACCTACCATCTTAGCCACGATGCTATTAAATTGCTCTGCGCGATTATTGGTGTAGCAATGTAAAAGACTCCGGGAATTGTATGCGAGTTGATATGCGTTCTTTTTTAGTTTTAAAAGTAGTGTTGGTATCAGTGGGACCAGATTGGGCTCTTTTTTTCTTTCATCTGTACAGTAATAACTGTCACATTCTAAATGGTCCCCAAAGATGTGTCGTGGGCTATTAATAATATCTTTTTGAAGCTTTTCTATTTTATTTGAAACTAAACCATCGCCCTGTTGTCTATATCTAATAGCAGCACGAACAGCAGTACGTAGCCTTTTCAGTCGGTCCATATTTAAAAGTTTACGTTCGTTTAGAGGTACAGCTGTATCTTTTTGAAGTGACAAGTTCTTTCCATTGTAATTCCTCAACAAATGGTTTGTACATTCAATTTTTTGTATGGGTATATCCGGGTAAGGTCGACTCTCTAATATACTTTTATAAGTACTAGAATCGCCATCTGCGATTAGTGTTTTATAAATTAAACTTCTATCTCTAATGGAATTTTTAAAGCCTTCAACTAATATGGTTTGCTCCATGCTGGTAGACGATCCCGAATGATTTTTTGTGCATTTGTGAGCTTTTGCTGGGCTGCCTTTTTTGCTAGCACGGGCGCAAATGACGCAATATTTGTTGCGAACGCCAATGTGTAGCACTTTACCACTATGTTCACCAATTATGGCCGCAACACCTGAGAGTGCAGAATAATTATTTTTGTAAGAGCGTTTGCCCCAACAAGCATCTGCTTCGACTGGTATCATTGCTACACCCGAATTGCTAACATCGCCACGTGATATTGCCGCTTCAATTTCCTGTTTGGCAGCATTTAACATTGTCACTTCGGCAGCAGTCTTCCACATGTCGGAAATGGCATCATGTGTTTGACTGTATAGTCGAAATGGCATTGTTGGCAAATCCATCGATGCAGTGATCTCATTTAAGTTTGAAAGACCAATTCCCGTATATTAATGATAGATAAAGGAGTCTGAAGTTGACTCTGCGATGATTTTTCTGTAAACTAGTTGTGGGAGATTAATCGCCACAAAGTAAACTAATAAATTTTTGTAAATGTGTTATATGAAGTATCAATGCGAAAGATTGGTCTTTTTTTAAAATTTATTCTACAATGTCAGAGTTTTACCTAAGATGGTAAATTAGGCTACTAAAATCTTAGATATTCGCGCGGAAACGTGAAATGGCTCTTAATAGAAAGAAGGCGTTTTTTTTCACCGGAAATACTTCATAATTATGGAATGTTACTCCATATTGTATCGTATTACCTGCTGGTAATACGATATCCTACTTACCTTACCTTTAAGGTGTCACAGAACCGACTCTGTCAATCCCGACTCCACTTGGTACCTACTTGTTTGTCTTACCAAGTGGAATCGGGACAACGTTTAGAAACCGGAGGCCCCGAGAGGCAGCGAAGCTCCTGTCCGCTGTAGGGCGAAGGGCCTACTCTGTAAGAGTGAAGGGCACCCCGTAGTGCCGTAGACGTCACTGCAGTCCATGTCGTAAGATTAAAGTAAATTTTTTAGAAACTTCAAATTAGTATAGGTATATAATTCATTTCCGCTGGTATCAGGGTCAATAACCTTTTCCTCTCCTCCCTCCAACCCCCAAATTCGGGCAACCGTGTTCTAAAGTTTTACCTAACTTTGTAATGTTATTGTAAAATGTACACAGTTTATATTTTACGATGAAAACTACTTACATAATTATGTACTACTAGTATAACATTACGCTTTCCCTTACGGTATAGGCAGCGAGGATCGAGCAACTAAAAAGATTATCATGTTTCGAAGTGACTTTGAAATAAATTAGGGTCAATAGTTTTTGAGATATTTTCGGTTACAACCGCAGAAATAACATTGTTAGGGTGCCGTATTTCCGAATAAAGAAACGGAACCTTTACAGGATCACTCTTGTGTCTGTCTGTCTATCCATTTGTGTATTTGTTTGAATCTAATGGACCAATTAAGTTGAATCATGTTCTGTGACCCAAACACGGACGTGTACCTAACGTAAATAAATGAATTTCGAATATGGGGGTCACTTCTGGCTTCTGTGGGACAAATTAGAAAATTTTAAAATTTTTACGAACTGTACCGTGTGATACATTAAATGAAAGGGTTTACTGTTAGGATCTCAAATATTTATTTCTTATAATCTGAAAATAAACGGTTTTAAAGTTATTTAAGAAAATAGATGTAAATTGACCATTCCTCCCCCTTACAGGAAAACCTAATATGAAGTCTGCGGTCTTAAAATAACATGGAAAATCCCTCAATATTGTGCGTCTAAACTTACATTTGCAATTGGAATGTATGGGAGAACTATGTTTTTCAACTACAATATTGAATTTTGTTCTTGGCATAAATTCATCCCAACTACGGAACCCTTCATTGTGCGTGGTCTGACATGCACTTGGCCGGTTTTTTTTTTAAGTTTTTGCCGATAAAAAAAATACTATCAATTACAAACTAACTTTTGCGGTCCATAAAAACAATACTGCGCATGCGTAAATATTCATCCCAACTACGAAACCCTTCATTGTGCGTGGTCCGACACGCACTTGGCCGGTTAGTTTTTAAAGGAGATGAATGTATATTTGGTCATCCTGTAGTGATATCATTTGAAAGTAACTAAGTGTATTCAATAAATCAGTAACTTACATTGTACTGTACCTACTTAACTATTTGTTTATTTTTGATTTATCCACTGCGTGCACCCTTGCACACACTCAGAGTCAAGTCACAATGCACACTAATATTTTTTAAACTCGAATAATTTGTTTAAATCGCTGTAGATCTATTTTTAAAGCTACTTCGTACTTACAATCGTATTTGTCCACTTCTGTGTCCGCTTGTTTGATTTTGACGGCGCCGGGGTCCTTGGAACCTTTGGCGCCTGCATCAGCTGCTTCAACTGGTTTATCAGGCTTAATCTCAAATGTCCCCCAATCTTCCATGTTTAGGTAAGTAAGTACTAGGTATTTAGTATTTAATCGAAAGGTAAGAGTTGCTTTTTTAATCACCGAACGTTAGAAATAGTTATGTTTATAAGATTCATACCAAATGGTACGTAAATGATTACAAATTGACGTTTTAAATCGCAATACTTAACCCTTCAGTGCATTTTTTTTTCAGTAGTGAAATAAATATATCTGATTAAAAACATTAGATAGGTACCTAATATTCCTAATTTGGGTAAAATAGTAAAAAAAAAATAACAACCCATAATTTAAGAAATAGTTTCCATAATTATGTGTCGTCGCAAATTGCAACGAGTGCGTAGTCAATTTGTACCGTATAATATTATTCAGTAACTTCACGCCTGTATTCCTCAGAGGGTTAGGCAGAGTTGCATCTATAGTAGGTACTGTAGAGGCTTTAACTTGACGTGCTATTAGCATGTAACCTTCGCGAGTTTAAGTGATGATTAGATTAAAAGACAAACATTGATTTTGAATAAAGAAAATAGGAAAAAAACAGTAAGGCGCTAGTTGGCGGACAAGCGGTGATCTTATGGTAAAACATGTAAGATTGAATCCTATGACCAATATATAATCCAAGTTTTAATGCAAAGACGCCTTTCAATCACCCCGGTACCGTAATAACGGAGATTACCTATTACATATTGGTGGAGGCGCCGATCTTGTGAGAAGAAGCGATACCCCCAGTTGATTTAAGCGAGACCGCTCGCATGCCAAGCAGAGCATAGTACAGGCGCAGAATCGTCGCCTGAAAAACACAAAGTTATGTAGTTTTTGTTGTTTTTTTTATTTATAAAAAGGACGAGATGGCTCAGCAGATCCAGTTTTTCACGCGCATCAACGGCGTGTGCCTAGAAAGGTTCATAATTACTCGGCCTAAGCTGAGACCAGCGGGGCAATTGCGTAACACACAGTAGGAATCGGTTTCATTTTGACAGTTTATGACAGATATATATAATTGATTAGATTTTCGTTGATTTATATTTTGTTAGTTTCGATATTATTACTTATTATTTTGTTATTTAATTGATCTCACACTGTTGATTATATTTTGCTTAGCTTGATCTCACGCTGATGGCAATAGATATTCTAACTTTTTATATTATTTTAATTGATTTTAGTTTAGTTAAACTTTAGTTTTTGTTTTCCTGTTTTGCAATAATCACTTTGAAAAAGTCGCAACTCTGACTCCCAAGATACAGGCAAATACCTAGTTTGGGGGTCACCGTCTGTTCTATTCTTGTACAAATTGTGATTAATAAATAAAAAAAATTGAAATTTGAATTTGAGTTCAACAACATTCATTGCGTTATGCAATGCAATGGATTAGCAATATGGTTCAAATCATTCAGATTGTGATTGATATTGTGTTACGCAATTAGGGCACAGCTTTGCTAACGAGCAATAATAGCCTTCACAAAGTGTGTTTGTTTGACACAAATGGTTTCTGCTAAGTGCTAACGATTGAGCATCGACAGTTCAGTCAATATGGACTATTTTTGCCTTAAGAATGAGTTCACGAGTCAAGTGCAGACAATCTTACCTACACCGACTTTCCGTTTCTGTGACTCCATAACGTTCGATGGATTTTATGCCATTGTTGTATTTGAGGTTTTAGCATATTTAACCCCATCTGGGCAGACGTGAATTGTCATGTAATTTTGTTTGCTCTTAGGAGGATGTGTTGGATCTTTTTCAACAGGGCGACGATAACCGACTTTTAATTATTGTAAACTGAAGATCACGTCTAAAAGAGTAGTGTTTTAATGATTTGGAAAAAATATATCTTAAATTAGAGTATTTTCATAATAACTTATTATGTGAATATTTTACATTATGTTTATATTACCTACATAGTTTAATTAATTTGTAAAGTTACGTCTAACGCGGATAAAAAAATTGAGAATCACGCAAAAATTGTCAAGCGTATTTATATGAAACCTTAACTATTTTATAGATAGTTTAATTATTTATCTTTTAGTATACGTGTTTTAATATAATACATTTTGTTTTATGCATAATAAATTAATGATGCGTCTAATTTGGGACAGCGCTCCTTGATGGGCGTGTCCTATTACTGGGTGGACGTACGAAGCGTTGCGTGAGCTCAGCACAGAACACGCAAGCTATGTACTCAAGGCCGTTGGCATATATCTATGACTAATATACAGGGTGGCCAGAATATTGACGTCCAAACAAAAAAATTAGGTCCCTCGTATCGTGGGGTATCCGAATCACCTCCATGTATATTATGTTCCGCGACTTTCATATTTTTCGAATTATTAATTTTTTTCTGAATTTATGAGAATTTTCGACCTGACCAACTTAAAAAAATACTAAAAAAAAGTAGAAGACTCGAATTTTTTTTTTGCAACTGAATCTTCATGAGTTTATGCATAAAATAATCAGCTTCGTAACTGTGATGAAAGTTACGAAAATGTTGGTATAAAGTGAAAAATTTACTTTCGGTGAATTATGACATAAATTTTCAAATTTAAATTAAAACTGTAAACAGGTGACTTCATGGTTCCTAAGTAGACCTCAAGAATGCACCAGACTCTCAGCTTTCATAATCTTTAAAAAAAGTAGTACTTACTTGATGGGCTACTTTGGCTAAAATCGGCCTTCAAAGACAGCTAGGTGGAAAATTGTTAAAATTAGACATCTGATTTAAAAAAAAATGCCATTTTCTCGTTCCTAAAGTTAATTATAAGAAATAAGAATCATAAAAAATGAGAATACTGGAAACTAACCAACAAATAGGTTCAGAGGTTGGGTAGGAAAAGTTTTAAGTAAGAAGTGTTTTTTGAATAAATCACAAATGATAATGTGATTTTTTTAAACATTTACAAAAGGTTTTCAAAGTGGCACCTCTAGCAGCAATACACGTTCTACACCTATGTAAGAAATTGTGTCAATCGTCTAAAAGCTTCTCTGTTCTCTCTCACAACACGTTCGGCTTCTGCAATCTTCTGCCTCAGCGCTTCTTCACTTGAACAGTCTCGGGCGTATGCTATTTCCTTGTAATAGCCCCAAATGAAGAAATCGATGGGGTTAAGGTCAGGTTAGCGTGGAGGCCACCTAATTGGTCCGTTGCGTCCGTCGCATCTGCTGGGGTATGTTTCATTTAAATAATTTCGGACTTGCGTTGCGTAGTGACACGCGGCGCCGTCATTTGGTTTGTCTAAGTTCGAGACTCACATCTCTCAGCAATAATGGAAGTTCATTTTCCAAGAAGTTTCTGTAGGTTTCTCCATCAAGTCTGGACGGCAGTTCAAACGGACCAATTAGTTCGACATTGATACCAGACCACAAGTTAACGCTGAAATGACCTTGAAACGTTGAAACTCATGTGGATTTTCAAT
The DNA here is from genome assembly GCA_947568875.1 of Fissipunctia ypsillon. Classification (NCBI taxonomy): domain Eukaryota; kingdom Metazoa; phylum Arthropoda; class Insecta; order Lepidoptera; family Noctuidae; genus Fissipunctia; species Fissipunctia ypsillon. The sequence goes on along the minus strand of OX387660.1, from coordinate 12,787,649 downwards.
CGTCTACGTGTAGTAATTATGAGTACTTATTGAATATTCCAGATCGCTCAAATCGTGACTCATTTGACCATAAAACTTTATTGAAAAACCCAGGATCCTCTTGTTCTTTTCGTAATATGGTTTGACAAAAATCAACGCGCAATTGGTGATCTGTCAGCAGTAAAGCGTGGACTCGTTGGATGTGGAACGCGTGGTATCCTTCATCGTGAAGTATGTTTTGGATAGAAGTCCTTGGGATGTTCAGAGCACGAGCCATCTTACTTCTCGTATTCGTAGACGGATTTTGCTGAACTTCTTCCAGCACCATTTCTCTGCGATCCCGGTCAGCTCTAGAGATTCCTTCATGACTGCCGCGTCGACCAGGGATGCGGCCTGCCATTAGGGTGTTGTGCGTGTTAATAAAAACACGATGGTCGGGATATCGCTCTGGTTGCGGCCCACCATGACGTTGAAGTTGTTCGCGATACAGTCGCGCTGCTTCACGGCCGTTTCCTCGTGCAACTCCATAAAAATAATGTATTTCTGCATATTCACTTAACGTGTAACTCATCTCTTACACTTCCAAATAAACAAAGTCCAAATCAGAATGCAAAACACAGTCCAATAAACGAGCAAAGTAGTCAAACAAGTAGGCAGCGGGGTCTGTGGGCAAAGCGAGTGTGGTAAAGACAAAATGGCGACACGCGTAACATCTAACACAAAGTGAGCACGACTGAGGTAACTTGTTTTGCGTTGGCGTAGGTTGCGCGCTGCCCCTCTCGCCACTGAGAATCAATACAACTCTCTAAGACCAAGTAATTCCATTGAATGACTATTTCATGAAATCTTAACATTTCAGGATTATATAACTTAAGGAATTGTATTACTGATTTTAATGACTATAATTCTGTAAAAACATACTTGTTCCGGTCGCAAATCATACTTTAACCAACATACACCCAGATACTGAACTGCAAATTGCAAAAATCGTAAGAAAATTTTAATTTCGTGGGGTACCTACCTTAGCGCTTCCCCTTTAAACTAAAAACTCTTCTTTCTTTAACTAAAAAAAAACCTCCAATTGTTTAAATCTTAGCTTTCCTGCAGTCATTTTTGGTTAGTTAACAAACTAATTAACCTTACGAAGGAGAAAATGGCCAAATTAAAAAAAAATCAGATGTCTAATTTTAAGAATTTTCCACCTCGCTGTCTTTGGAGGCTGATTTTAGCCAAAGTAGCCCATTAAGTACGACTTTTTTAATGATTATGAAAGCTGAGAGTTTGGCGCATTCTTCCGGCTTAAGAACCATGAAATCACCTTTTCAGATTTTTCTATTTAAATTTGAAAATTTATGTCATAAATTCATAATTCACCGAACGTAAATTTTTCACTTTAGACTAACATTTTCCTAACTTTTATCGCAGATACGAAGCAGAATATTTTATGCATAAAAGTACTACTCATGAAGATTTAGTTGCAAAAAAATATCTCGACAGTCTTCTCCTTTTTTTTTTTTAGAATTTTTTAAGTTGGTCAGGTCGAAAATTCTCAAAAATTCAAAATTAATAACTCGTAAACTATGAAGAGTCGCGGTATATACATGGGGGTGATTCGGATACCCCACGATATGAGGGACCTACTTTTTTTTGGACGTCAATGTTCCGGCCATCCTGTATAATCCAAGTTTTAATGCAAAGACGCATTTTGATTACCCCGGTACCGTAAGCATGTTATCGGAGATCCCTCCGATGTTTACAGTACCTACACCCACATTTCGACAGTTATGATTTAGTTCCATCATCCAATGTGTGTATTTAATCTCATAGTGGGCGAGCCTATTGCCATCAACCGGGCACAAATCCATACCCCGGGTTGCTACTGAGAAATTCCAGATGGAAAAACCCAACAACGCTTTGCGCAGCCCAGGAATCGAACCCAGGATCTCGTGCTCAGCAGTAGTGACCACTGGACCAACGAGGCAGTAGGCATATTATTTAGTGTTTATTAGTTTGTGTAAAGTTTATTAAGTTAAAACAAAACTACAAAATAAACATAAACTAAAACAGTCATACTTAATAGTCGTAGATATAAAAACTTTTAGTGCCTTTTGGATTTGCCACCAGGTAGTGAAGATGGACTGGAAGCGTCTGATGAGGATAACGATGATGGATTGATACCAACCACGTAAAACAACTTTCATCTACCTACCGTCAAGTTCGGATCGAAGTCCGACTCAAGAAAGAAGTCCCGCGGCAATAAGTGAAACTTATTATTATGTAATTAGCAACATTCCTACAACAACCCTCCTACCTCACACACTTGTGCATTTTATTAACCAGTGCCTGCAATATAATGTTTAGATAAATAAAAATAAAGATGTATGATTCCAACGCTTGCCTGTGGCGCCACGTCTGCGACACACCTTTTGTGAGACGGACTTTACAATCAGTGTGTAGTCCCCACCGGCGCCAACGTAACAAGTTGGTAAACAATTTTACATGATGATTATACTTCGTATCACAAAACAGAAAAAACAGGTACTGTGCTTCGTATAATCACTGTTTTACGTTAGATGACAATAAATTACTTACATTTCGCGGGCTACCTTAGCTTACCTTAGTTACAATTGACCTCAAATGTAATAGTCAATCAATAGGGTAATTTGAGATTAGAGAGTTTTATTGGTGTTTTATAATTCTGTAAATACGTACTTGTTACGGTCGCAAATCATATTTTGAAGAACAGCAAATTGCAAAAAACGTTAGAAAATTTGTATTTCGCGGGCTTTCACTTTCGCCTTATCGTGAAAAATAATGTCAGTTTTTTTGGTATGACACATCTGTCAACAGAACAAACAATAGTCTTATTTCACATTCACACTGTGCACTGTCAGCGCTGTAGGGTTAACATAGATTGCGCTCTTCTTTCATGTCTTTACTTGGAACTGACACATTCGGCTATAAATCTATGGAACTGGCCAGTTGTTATGCCATGATGACTAATAAACCATCAGAAGATTGTCAAACTACTGATCGAAACGACTCATTTGCAATGGCTATTGAATCGTTAAGTTTTCCATTAGATAATTCAATGCGAATTGTGTTTACTGGTTATTACAACGGATTTAATGTGGAAGTAAGGTCTGTGGAAGAGATAGCACTGCTCTATCATATGGGATGTTTTGGGAAAGGATCGGCATCGCGATCGCAACCGAAAGCCGCTCAAAATGACGTTACACCGCGTATTATGCGAAAAAGACAGTTTCTAAAACGAAATTATTGGTTCAAGAAATTTGGTGGGTTCAGAGGAACAGCCGAAGCTGATAGTTTCATGAACGATATTGATATTCTAACTGCCAAAATAATTGGTGACAGTGAAAAAAGAACGCTGAAGGATGTCATAGATTTGGTATCCAGCGATGAGGATGATGCAGAAGAGACCAACTCGACTCATAGTTCTGAAAGATTTCAGAGTCATGAAAAAGAGGACATAGTGGTGATCGTACCTAACAGTGAATCTGAGGAAGAAAATTATTTTGCAAAAATGAAACCTAAGTGCTGTTTAAACAAAGTTAAACTACAAGAAAAGCTTATGCTGACCCCGCAGGAAGCATTCTTTCTACTTTACGGTTTGGGATGTTTACAAATAGTAAGCCTTGACAACACTTTGCTAAATATTGAAAAATGTTGGGACCTTTTTACAACAGCAGATAAAAAATTTGTTACTGAATATATTGTATATCATTACTATAGATCTAAGGGCTATGTTGTCAAACCAGGAATAAAGTTTGGTGGAGATTATCGTAAGAACTTTTCTGTTAACATTAATTACTTCTAAACTGTGCTATTATTTCACTGACATAAAAATGATGTTTGTCGTTTTTAGTACTATATAAAGAAGGTCCTGGCATATCCCATGCTGACTTCATAATTGTTATAAAATTTGAAGGCAGAAAGGATGACTGGATTGCTACACTTGGCCATGTTAGAATGGCAAATACAACAGTGAAGGTATGTTTTAAACTGAGTATGGAGATTTTATTACCATGTAAGAGATATTGTGGTCAAATGGCTGCCATTTAAGCTTAAAGTTACACTTTTGGAAAGCGGATTGCTGTGTTTTTATCATCATTAGCCTATTAATTTTGTTTCCAAACTGATTACTTTTCACTTTATTCAAAGTTGTGTATTTTGTTATTTTTTTTTTCAGGAAATATTGATTGTTGAAGTTATCAAACCTAGTGCAAGTCTGGTTAAACTACCCCAGGACCTGAAACTTTTCAGCATTCGGGAACTATTGTTAAGCAGGAATTTACCCGTAACAATAAATGAAGATGACTAAATTGATTTTTAATTATATTTACACAAATCTAAACACATTAACAACATTTTGGTATAGTGAGTTAAGCTCTCCTAATGGGTTTCCTAATCCCAGTTCTTCTGTATTCACTTCTCTGTGCTAAATACTCTTCTGTACACAGGTTCTTGAACTCTTCATTTTTGTACCAATCGCCTAAACAATCTTTTAGGGCTGAATTCTGATTCCTACACTTCACAACCATCAGAAGAGATGACTGCTTACAGCAATTCTCGAAAGCTGCTACTTCCTTGGTACATTTCTCTTTCTTAGCCTTGTCTCTTATAAGCTTCGGTATCATTACATCTTTTTCGACTCTTCTTAAGCTTCTGTCATCAGGATCGCCTAGAAATATTATTTAAATACTTAACATAATATAAAATCATTTTATGGGTACCACGGATTACGGGTACGACATAAAATGATTTTTTATATAAAAAAAATGGAAATACGGTATTGTACCTAAGCCATGAGGACCTTCAGAAAGTTTATTTGGTAGCACTGATTTTTCAGTCATTTTGATTCAAGGGATTTTATTCAGATAAAAAGGTACTGCAGCGATTAACTACAAGTCCAAAATTTCATTTCATTTTCCACACGTTAACCCTGTTCTGTTCCTCCTATTACCTCTGACAAATATCTGACATCTGTCAGTGGAAATAGCAATTCCCGTGGAATTATATAGGCTGTGTTCCGAATTACACCGTAATCGCTCACAGCGCTTCCCTCACATTAATAATTTGCGTTCCGATTTACGTCACGTTCCGAATTGAGCTGTAAGTAATCGATTTGAGCGTGCTTACAGCTGTTCCGAATTAGCGTGAGCGCGATAACAATGTCCCGTGAATCGTCATAGATGACGTCATAACATGCGCCATCTTGCGATAGTGCCAACCATGCCCTAAATTGTTATCACCGTGAGCGCTGTCAAAAATGACAGTTGTGCTGTTTTGTTTTAAGTCGCAACATATCTTTAAAACTAACGTGGCATTTTCGAAATTGTGCTTCTGGCTACAGTTACCACCTAACCAAAGAAAAAGAAATTTGTGGTGTATACACAAAGAAATACTGTAATCCAACCATGAGTATTCAAGTGCACTGTGAGCATGTTCACAAGTGTTCCGAATTGCTGACACTTTTCGGTTGTCCTAATCGTGTATCTAAATCGGGACGCAAATTATTGAAGTAAGTGCTGTGAGCGATTACGGTGTAATTCGGAATGTAGATTCAGGCATGGTCAGCGTTTTCGCAAGATGGTGCATGCCATGACGTCATCTATGATGATTCACGGGACATCGCGCTCACGCTAATTCGGAACGGCTGTAAGCACGCTCAAATCGATTACAGCTCAATTCGGAACATGGCGATAGTATGTAGGTACGCGATTCCTTTTTGTGACTTGATTGTCAGGTCCGTCTGTCAGACTTTGACAATTGACATCAGTGCTGCCAGAAACAGCAATATTAGGCTACATTCCGAATTACACCGTAATCGCTCACAGCGCTCACATCAATAATTTGCGTTTGAGATATGTTGTGCTGTTTTGTTTGACTTAAAACAAAAAAGCACATCTGTCATTTTTGACAGCGCTTACGGTGATAACAATTTAGGGCAGGGGTTCCCAAACTTATTTTGTCTACTGCCCACTGAGAATAAATTATGTTTTAGCGCCCCCATTTTTTCACCTACTTAAAAACCACTTCCTAGATGAAATTACAAATCGCCCCCTAAGCCTCTACACAACACCCCCATTTTTTTTGTGGGTCTCTTACTGCCCCCCTTTAGGCCTGCAGCGCCCACAAGGGGGCGTTATCGCCCACTTTGGGAAAGGCTGATTTAGGGCATGGTCAGCGTTATCGCAAGATGGCGCATGTCATGACGTCATCCATGACGATTTACGGGACACCATTATCGCCACAGAGGTTCAGCTTTCTTAGCAGCTAATGCCAACAGTGGCATGATTTGCAAAAACAAGATAGCGCTCTACAAAAAAAAAGGGGATAACAAGATCAATGATGTCACATGCCTGACATGCCCGATTGGATAGATAGATAACCTATCATTTCAGAAGCTGCAGATTCATGATAATGAGCTGTGATGATTTTAGTATTCATTAAAATATTATAAAACAATAATTAACCAGTTAAAATCCGTATTTTGTGTTACAATTATTGTCTAAAATGCTGACTAGAATAAAAAAAGAACCAAATAATGGTGGTATGGTGATTTTTTTAATGAAATGGCAACACTCATTTCATTTACAATTAATGCGGATTTACTATGTTTGATTATTAATTATACGCAAAAGAAGTCGCTAAATGTATGGTTATTGACAGCTGTCAATTTTTTGGACTAGTGTTAGTAGCGACATCTGAAGTGAACAAGTCGCAGTTTTCATCCCCATTTCATAACAATGTTTCTGTATGAATCTTGCAACATGTTGCTACTACACGTTTCCATGTGGCGGATAGTTGAAATGTATAAGCGTACGCATGCATTTAGTATAGTCATATATAGTAAATGTATGTACATATATTACAAGTGACCGCCACCACGCCCGCTACCGTAGGCCGCTTCTGTCTATAAATCTGTTCATGGCCTATAGAATGATCGAAAACGAAGACACAATTACATTATCTTCCATTTACGGCTTTTGGCTGTTTCTACAGAACAGTATTTAATATTTAATAATTCCATGATTGTAACAAAATTATGTGACTAAAATAATTTTTGATTAGAGCAATGAGTTTATTTAATACCTCATAAATAACATCATTGGATTACAGTGTTCGTACTAAAACCAAAATAAACAGACAAAAGGCAAAGTGAAGCGATTGGCAATGTTGAGATCAATGACATTAAAATAAGCACACGTTCATGAGGTTGCAATTTCGACGTGGGCTGTCATTTTCGTTTCCATTCCATAGGTAGATTGAAATCATTCGTTCTTTGTTTCAAACCCTGTTCATTTTGGATTCTGGCCGGAGTTTTTCGGGAATTGTGTAAATGATTGTGATTTCTTTGTGTAAGTAACTTGCTCTATGTAAATGCATTTATTACTATCGGATAAAACTGAATAAATCTCCAATGCTGTTCACAGATAGTTGTTGATGTATCATGGTTTGTGTGACAGTGTGATGCTAACTTGACGAGTTTGCTTTCTAGAGTGTAGAAGGAAAGTGTAATATGGATCGTCTTCTACGTCTCGGAGGAGGTATGGCTGGCTTGTCGCAAGCGCCGCCGCCAACCGACGCACCTGCTGTTGATACCGCCGAACAAGTGTACATCTCGTCTCTGGCATTGCTGAAGATGCTAAAACATGGTCGTGCTGGCGTACCCATGGAAGTCATGGGGCTCATGTTAGGTTAGTAATTACAGAAAAAAACTTGAACACAAAAAAATAAATTATTCAAAAAATGCTGTATCATGATGGCTGTTTTGTTTATTGTTTCAGTAAAACTGCCGATTGTTTCTATGTTTTGTTTGAGCTAGATTTTGAGGCTCGTCTTTTGAAATAAACAAATTCTTTTACAAAATTGTGGTAATTTCCAGGTGAATTTGTGGATGACTACACTGTCCGTGTGATTGATGTGTTTGCCATGCCCCAGACTGGTACTGGTGTGTCAGTAGAAGCTGTGGACCCTGTCTTCCAGGCAAAAATGTTGGACATGTTAAAGCAGACTGGCAGGCCTGAGATGGTGGTTGGATGGTCAGTATAAAATTTACTTCAATAATAATTATTTTTTAGTTTTCAAGCACCTTAAAGTAAGTATTAGTATGCCATAAAATAACCAGTCATATGCAGATGGACAGATAATAGTACATTATGATATAAGTGTGCTATGTTGGTCATTACACTCGAGGCTGTATTATTTGTGCTAGCTGCAGGCAAGCTTGATAAGGGAGCCGAGTGTGTAATGATCAATGCAGACGCGTTTCATATGACGTTTTTCAACACTCTTGCGAGAAAAAAAAAGTTTCATAAACCTATGTAATAATAGGTAATAGGTAACACGGGCTGGTGTCCGCAACTCCACGTCAATGCGCGTATTTTGCGTGATGGGTGGGAAAATCGATTATTCGATCCACCCCAGCTCCTCAAGGAAGGCCAGCAACGCCTTGGTGTCACCGACAATCTCACGTAGGGTACCTGGGTCACCGAAGTACTTTGCCCTGTATGTGGCGAGCACTGGGCAGTTTAGTAGCACATGAGCTGCTGTCTCGTCGTCCTCCATGCAGGCCCTGCACAGCGGACTGTCTGTGACTCCTATGACAAAGAGGTGTTTATTAAATGACCCGTGGCCAGTTATGGCTGCTGTAATTATACGCAGCTGCTGTTTATTTAGCCGGAGAAGCCGCTTCGTGAGGCGGCCATCAATTGCAGGGACTGCTTCCTTGGCCTGCCTACACTCACCCTGCTCTGACCATTGCTTGTGGTGTTGCTCGCTGGTGCGTTTCCTTACCAGAGTGCGTATGTACCCGAAGGGGAGTGGCACGATGGGTTCAGGTCCCACTGGTGCCATGCTCGACCCCCTCCTGGCAAGTTCGTCGGCTGCGTCGTTTCCTAACGAGCCGCTGTGTCCCTTGATCCATTGAATGGTTATGTTATTATGGCTACCCACCTGGTTAAGGCGCTGGTGGCACTCGTATATTAGCCCAGAATCAACTGTGTGGCTGTTTAGCGCTTGCAGGACAGCCATGCTGTCTGAGAGTATACGGATCGAGTGGTCCTTAACTTCCCTGGCCATGATGGCTGCAGCCGCCAAAGAAACACCCATGCATTCGGCCTGGAACACTGTGTTATGGACACCCAATGGTGTGGCTATGTGCATGTTGAAGTCCTCCGAGAAGATTCCAGCACCTGTACCACTACCTGTTTTGGATCCATCCGTAAAGATGCGCAGCTCCGCGGGGCACAAACCCTCACATCGGTGATCCTCGTGGAGTTGGATCCTGTATTTTTTATCAAAGATAAATTGTTTGGGTACCCGGTCATTTATGGCTTTCGTAATGGGGAACTCCTTGTTGAGTCCCTCAAGTAGCACGGTGTGTGGTGTGACTCTCTTACCCCAGAGATTCAGTGTATTAAGACGTACCGCCGCCATCGTCGCTTCCTGCTGTATAAACAGGTGGAGCGGTGGTAAACTCAACATGGCTTCCATTGCTGCAGTCGGAGTAGTCCTCATGCAGCCCGTAATTGCCATGCAGGCTAGTCTTTGCATGCGTTGCAGTTTGTTGCAGGCTGTAACTAACTTGGTTCGGGGCCACCAGACCACGGCCCCGTAGGTGATCATGGGGCGGATCACAGTGGTGTACAGCCATAGTATAATTTTGGGGGATAGGCCCCACTTCTTACCTATCATTCTCCTGCACTGCCAGAAGGTGATGCAGGCCCTGTTTAGTTTATTGTCTAAATGACTACTCCAGTTTAACTTACTGTCTAAAGTTACCCCGAGGTACTTGACTTCGTTGACCAGCTGGAGTTCTGTATTGAACAGTTTTGGTAGGCGGAATGGGCCTAATGCTCGCTTGTGGGTAAACATGACCAGTTCAGTTTTAGTGGGGTTCACTGATAGGTCAAATTCCCTGCACCATCTTTCTACAATACGTAGCGCTTGCTGACTGAGGTTGCAGTTAGTTCCTGTCACCTTCCCCGATACAAGGATTGCGAGGTCGTCTGCATACCCTACTGTATGAAAGCGTTTGGCGTTGAGTCTGGTGATGAGGTCATTAATAACCAAATTCCATAGAAGGGGGGACAGCACCCCTCCCTGGGGACAGCCTCTGGCTAACATGGCCAACTGCTGCTCCCCCTCAAGGCGAACCACTCGTTTGCTTAACATGTTTGTAATCCAGTCCGTTAGTACCTGATCTACTCCATGTCTGGAGAGGGCACTGCTGATGCTGGAGAAGTTGGTTTTGTCGAAAGCTCCTTCGATGTCTATAAAAGTGCCCAGGCAGGAGCCTTGTTGGTAAATCGCTTCCTCAATCTGGCTGACCACTGAATGAAGAGCAGATTCGGTCGACTTACCCGAGCTGTATGCGTGTTGATTACCGTGTAGCGGTATGGTTTTCAGAGCGCCGTCCCTAAGCTCCCTATCACACAGCCTTTCCAGAGTTTTCAGTAGAAAGGAGGTCAGGCTGATTGGTCGGTGGGATTTGGCGCTAGTGTAGTCAACCTTACCTGGCTTGGGGATGAATATTACTTTCACTTCCCTCCATCCTTTGGGAACGTATCTAAAGGCCAGGCACGCTCTCAATAAAGGCACCAGTCTTAATGCGACAGAGGTTCCACCCCACTGTAATAGGGCGGGGAAAACTCCATCAGGACCAGCTGCCTTAAAAGGATGGAAACTTTGGATGGCCCATTGGAGTTTCTCCAACGTGATCACCCTACTTGCATAAAGCCAATCGTTGTCTGATGGTGTTTGAATTACATCAAGCCAGTCGATTACCTGTGCAAAGACACATCCAGGGAAGTGAGTTTCAATGAGGACGCGTCTCGTTTCTTCTGGCGAGGAGGTGAGTGTATTATCAGGTTTGCGGAGGGCAATGGACCCCAGTGTGTTCTGTTGCGCCAGTACCTTCCTCACCCGATTAGCTTGCTGGCAAGATTCTATATTACCACAAAATTTACGCCATCCCATGGTACTCCTGAATCTGATGCATTTTTTGTAGCTGGATTTGGCCACGTAGTAACTATCCCAGTCCTCATCCGCACATGTGTTCATGGCTCTATTCAGAGCCTGCCTTACCTTGCCGCGCTTGCGCTCCAGGTCAGCACCCCACCAGGGTTGTTTACCCGGAGCGCTGCGCGGGGTGGTTTCTGGGCAGGCAGATAGATAGCTGTCTGTCATTGATTTGGTAAGATAGCTGACTTGTACCTCAATCTGTGTCGTGTCCGCAAAAGTCGCCGGATTGCTTTGTGTCGCAAGCTTGAATTCGAGATTGCGTGTGTAGACGGCACGATCCGTGTTACGCGGATTGCGCCGTGGTGGTGTTGAAGAAACACAGACCTGGATGTCGAAGCGGATCCACCTGTGATCTGAGCAGGAGGCTTCTTTGGAGACCTGCCATCCAGTGGTGATTTCCGCCGCTCCCTCTGTTGCCAGAGTTAGATCTATGATTGTGCGGCTTCGCCTGGTTACGAATGTTGGTTCCGAGCCGGTGTTTAGTAGGGATAGGTTAGTCGAGAATAAGTAGTCAACCAAGGCCTTACCCCTTTCGTTTTGCGCGTCCATACCCCACAGTTGGTGGTGAGCATTGGCGTCGGCCCCGACGACGACCTCAAACCCGCACATCTCGCAATGGCTCACGAGACGGGCAAGGTCATGCGGAGGCGGCGCCTCCGCCTCAGGCATGTAAGCCGAGGCGAAAACGATCACCAGTTCCGTGGCGTCTTCACGCTGTATCAGCAGCTTTGCTGCAGAGACATCTCTGCAACAGAAGTCAGTTAAGAGCTGTGCTTTGAGGTTACCTGTCATGTAGATGCACGCTCTGGGATGATCGTGATCTGTAGTGACCAGGAGCTTACCGCCAAGATTGGAGAGTCCTTGTATGCGGCCGCCTCTAATCCACGGCTCTTGGATCAAAGCAATGGCCGTGTGTTGAACCTCCATCCACTTGCGAAGTTGAGCCGTCGCGGTCTGACTGTGGTGGAGGTTTGCTTGTAGGATCCTACAAATTGACGAAGGGGACGCCATCGCTGGTCGAACCCTCCTCGTCTCCCTCCAGTCTGAGCCCGGCAAACAGGTCGCCCTCGTCGAAGCCGTCCCCCCCCGGGCCCGAAGCCGGAGACAGGATCATGTCGTCCAGCTCCCCACCCGATGAAGGGACGGCACCCACGGTGACGGCGGCAGGAGCGGCCGACTCTGCTGCAGCAGGTTCAGCCGCAGCTGCTTCCGGGTTGTTTGTTGGAGGAGTGGACTCCCCTGCTGGTGTCTGCGGCAGCTCCTCTAGCGCCTCGCAGATGGTTCCAGTGGCGGGGTCCCAACCCTGGGGGACGTCGGTGAACCTGCCGTTTCGGCCCCGAAACTTCACGTACACCGCTCCCAAACCTATTGAGAGACGGCGCCCGGACTCCATCAGGGCCGGGATCTGGTCCACAGGCACACCAACCACCACGAACCATGCTGCGGCTTGTTTGTCGGCATGCAGAAGTACCCACCTCTTTATGTCGACCCAGGGGTTCTGGTAGCTAAGAGCACGACCAATATTGGTCGGCTCACCGAAGACCCCCTGCTCGTCTGGGATCACGATGCCACATCGTGCTCGCTTAAGGATCTCCGACTGGCTCTTGACGACTAACGAGGTGCTAGTTGGGAGCGACAAGTCGGAGACTGTTTTCCTTAGCCAGGCTAAGGTGTGGTCGTTACCGCACCACAGTTTCAGGACACCCCCGGCGAACATCGGCTTGGCGTTGAAGGTCGGCCCTGGAGTGTCTAGCTTGGGGGAGCAGGCCTCGAGAATGATCTGCTTCTGGATAGCAGCGAGTACCTGGTCCGATACGTCCTTGCTGAGGATCCCCGTGCGGTCGCAGGTGATCGCGACGTCAAGGGTAGCGCTGGCAGCTTGGGCGTAGCTTCGTTGTGGGACCCGTTTGGATTGATCAAGACGCGGCCGCTTGTGCTCCCCCCGAGGTGTCAATGACTCGTTGAGAGCTCGCTTAGCCGCGGCCTGATCCTTCCAATCGGGTCGCTGTGTCTTCTTATGTTCCTCAGCCGGTCTCTCTGGAACACTGGTCGGCGGTCGACTGGGCTCTGGTCGGCTAATGCCGGCCTCAGCCTGCGACCGCTTCCCGGCGGAGAAGTTGAGCTGGCCGCTATTCGGTTTGACCGAACTAGCGGCAACGGACTGCTTAATATGGGAGCCTTTACCTGCCCACCTGCGTGCTTGGCGCCGCTCCTTCCTCGTCAGTCTATCCCTCATCTTGCCCTGTTCTGAGGCAACTGGTGTACCTGAAGGGCCAGAGCAAGAGCAACGGGCTTGTTGAGTACGTTTACCCTTGCCCTTGCGTGTCTGCACTTGCCAGGCGCGTGAAAACGCGTCCTCGGTGCAGCTGGTTGTCTCCGTTTGACCGGAGACGGCCGTATGATGGGGAGAGGCTAGAGGAGCCTCAGGAGGAGGAGGAGGAGAAGGGTGTTTAGTTTGACGCCCGGTACCGGTGTTACCCGGCACTGGCGTCTGTGAGGAAGGGGTCGGACCGGCAGTGGTATTAGTCGTCGCCGTAGTCCTCGCCCGAGTTTGAGAAGGGTCGGTACTGGTCCCAAGCAGCGCCGACTTCCTTTGTTTGGAAAGGGACTTTTTGGATTTGGTCCTAGCTGTGGTTCTCGCCACAGCCGGACCTGCACCCGCGCTGGTACCCGCGGCGTGAGCCGCAAGGCCACCAGGGGCGAGAGAAGTGCAAGCACCTCCCTTGGGAGTCTCATTGGCTTTCGCCTCCACTCCGGTGTTTGTTTTTTTAACTGGCCTTAAATTGTCCATGTTAAAGTTAATGTTAAAATTCATCTCTCTGGCTCCCACCCTCCATGGAGCCCGCACCTGGGAACGTCTCACTATTAAAAGCTCGAACGTTAGGACTACCAGAGAGATATAGGGGCGCAAGGCTGGTTTACAGTGCGACATCGGGTGCTCGATCGGGTTGGCGTAGGGGGTCGAAAAGGCCCACCCCCAACGAACTGATCAACCCTCACTTACACCGTCAGCATGACCTTTACCTACCGCTTCGGCCGTCCGAGGACGGCCTCAGCGGACCTCACGCACCTCGCCTGTGGCCCTCTGACGGGACACTGTGACCATTTCCCTACCCCTGGCTATTGGGTAGGGCCACCGTTTCGCTTGAAATCCAGACCGAAGGGGGCGTGTTGCCTTACGGGCACATTACCGCCAGAGCCGCTCGGCTCAACCCCCCAGGACTCCTTCATCCCCGCTCACGGCGCTCAACTGTGCAGGTCCTAGCACAGGTGATTGTTTACTCCTACTCGCCATCAGCTTATTTTAGTGATAGACGAGCCCGCCACCACCCAATCACAAGGGGTCGCGGTTAGGAGTGGAAATTGGAAAAGTGGAGGTGGAAGGAGTGAGGATGTGGGTAAGGACGGAGTGGGGGGAGGGACTGTGTGAATGGGACAGGAGGGATAAGACGGGAAAGAATGGGGTTACGGGAGCTGGAGAAGGGAAGTGATGACGCCTGGCAGTTTTTGTTACGTCTAATTCTTATGGAATTAGACCAAGAACGGGGTGGCAACCTCGAGAAGGTGCATCCGCCAGACTTGCCTTGAGGATCTACACGACTGTAGCGCTCACCCTCAAGACCCCGCCACCCTGCCACCTCTGAAGGAGGTGGCAGGGTAGGCCTGCATCTATACTACCAAGCAAAGCAAAGCAAAGCATGTCGTTGTGCAACCGCAAAAGCATAAATCCAGACCCTCCCCATAAACCTATGTAAAAGCTATGGTAAAATATATCATCCCCGTAGAGCGAAAAGTCACTATAGTCCGTTCGCATTAAGAAAATAGTGAGTCATCAGTGAAAGAATGTTTTACCAATGGAGTAAAAATTCAAACAATTTATATTTCAAAAGATTAAGTTTAATGGATAAAAATCAAATTAATTGTCTTAAATTAAAACTAGTCATTCGTAATATTTTTTAATCAGTGTCACTAGATTCTGCATTTGTATTTATTATGAATGAATTTTGTTCTGCGTTCTCCATGACATCATCCAATTTCCAGATAAGATTTTCTTCTTGTATCATGTAGTCGCAGCATTTCGAAATAAAGTTATTATTATTATTTCTTCTATCGATTAGCATCTATTAAAGTTATTGCATCACAAAAAATTTTTTTTACAACACTCGTCATAAATGTTGAGTTATTGGCACCAACATAACTTTTTATTTGGGCCCACAGCAATTCAATATGATTGAATTTGCAATGGTATGGTGGCAGTCAGAGAATTTCTATACCATTATTACTTTTAGCAGTTTCATCTATTAAATATTTATTATATTGAGGGGCGATTTCGGCCACTTTCAGTAGTAATTCCTTTTTTAAATAACTTATGTCCAAGGATATCCCTTTGCTTAGCAGCCAGTCTAGTATTTGCTGTTTATGCCAACCGGTTGTCAGTATTTTCTCAACTTTGACGGAATGATAGGAAGCATTGTCCATGACAACAACACTTCCTGGTTCTAGTTTAGGAATAATGCGTTTGAACCACTCAAGAAACTTTTCGCCATCCATCTCCTCACGATAATCTTCTGTTGATTTATATTCAAAAAGTAAAAGACCATCTTCCACAAATCCTTTGTTGCTTCCAATATGCAAAACAATCAGCCTTTTACCTTTTCCTGTAGGAGCTTTTGGACCGGTAGATAAACTTTCTAGAAAAGCATGTCTCTTGTATCCAACCATGCTTTTGATTTAACATGTCCAGCGTTTACCCACGTTTCGTCAAGAAAGTATATGGTTTTATTTGCTTGTCTGTATTCTTTCATTTGTCTGAGATATTTACGCCGCCATAAAACAATGTCGTCTTTCTCCATTAACAATAATCTACTATCCCGTTTTCTCATGTAGAATTTTATGAAGTGTAGTATGTTTGAAATTTGGAATATCTTCATCAGCTTCACAGTGCCATAATTTTATCTAATGTCGGGTAATCGATAATTAAATATATGAATGAACTTTCTTCTTATTGCACATTTGTCTAATACGTCTAATTTATCAATCATGGATAGCCAAGCTCTTTTTTTCTGTGGCGATTTTAATGTGTTGGTTTCTTTTTGTTCCCGAATAATTTTATAAACTGTACTTTCAGACACACCGCATGCACTTGCAGTTTTTATTACTGTGCTATCCATAATCACATTTAAATCACACATTTTAACACATTCAGTGCCCAGCACCCGACTCCCGGGTCCAACAATAATTCGTTATTTGTTCGTTGGCGTGTTTTGATTTGCACCCAGTAGGCGGATGCTGGGAATGGTCACATGTCAACAATCAACAACATCAGTCAACATCTATATGTACGACTCGGGAGCCGGGTTGTGGGCACACGAACGAATTATTGTTGGACCCGGGAGTCGGGTGCTGGGCACTGAATGTGTTAAAGTACTTAAAAACATTGTAAATTACTCTTCTTTCTCCACTATGAATTACCGATCCACTTGTATTCTTCGAACAGTTGATCAAAATATGATTCGCGACCGTAAAAAGTATGTATTTATAGAATTATAATAATGAAAGTCATCAATACAACTCTTTAAGACAAGGTAATTCTATTGAATCACTATTTCATGAAATCTTGACAATTGGGATTATACAAACTTATGGAGTTGTATTACTGATTTTGATGATTATAATTCTGTAAATGCATATTTGTTACGATCGCGAATGATACTTTAATCAACATACAAGTTGATACTGACTTGCAAATTGCAAAAAGCATAAGAAAGTGAATTTCGCGGGCCTGGAGCTTCCCCCTTAATATTACCAAGGAGTTTCCATCAATTATTTTTTTCTAATGAAACGCTTAAGCGGGGCGCACTATTTTTATAGCTTTACAAAAAGTTTTGATTCCAATTTTTACTTGTCTGTTGCAGCGCCGCTTTAGCGCATGCGCGGTGATGTGCTTTTTTTTATGAAGGGCACAGGTGAAAAGCATGCAATGTCACAAAGACAATGAACTGACAAAATCGCAAATTAAACTTAGATCATCGAAAAAAAGTACACTAAAACTTGAAAATATTATTTGTTTTGGGTGTGTAGTAAAAAAAACTTTTTTCTTTCTTATACTTATATAATTAGCGGAAAAAAACTGAACAAAGTCAGGAAATACAGGCAAAAAATATGCAATGTCCATGAAAAACAGGGGAAAAACATGCAATGTTACAAACATAAGAAACTGAGAAATTGCTAAATTAATCTTTAATAAATAAATTAATATTTTACATAACAACTTATACCTACCTACCTTAACCTTATCGGTAATTATATTTTCGAGCCGTTTGGGGTTGAAACCCTTGGGCCTGGGGTCCGAGCGCTCATGGTTTATTTAACGAAATCTCCAAACGGCTAGTTGACACTTCCCGTGACCCAAGGGCCGGCTTTTACCTTGGCCAGAGGCTAAGCATTGCCATACAACGTGGCAATGCCGCCAGTCTCTTGGGTACATTACCAGTCGACAGCGATGCGGAGGAATTTTTCGACGCCATATTTTAGTTTGTGTATAGTTTTAGATCTTTTGATTTTTGAAAAAAGCTACATTAAGGCTTGAATTAAAAGAAAAATATATTTATTTATTTATAAAGAATATATTATGTTGGTCAAATTGCTACATAATGTTTAAGTATCATTATATTTTATCCCTTAGAAGTATTCCTTAGCTTTTGGTTCACAAAACTTTGACAGGGCCTGGATATCCAGGAATTTTGCCTTTGAAACTGGAAGGCTTTCATTTTATGATTGTTCTGACTGACGTGAAACTGACAACCATGGACAATGCTTATTTTTTTCCTGTATGACGTGGACTTTTCTTGTTATTGCACTGTATCGATATTTTTGAATGAAGATTACTCCGGGATTATGCATGTTACTGCAAAGTGTGTTCCAGCGTTTCGTTTTACCACATTTGAACTATACAATGGCATTGCCAGTTCAAAAAAACATAAAAATGTGACATCGCATGTTCTTCCCCTGTGCCCTCTTATGTTTTGTTGTACAAGTGAATGTGAAGAAAATTTTACTTCGCCCAAAATTTTAGATGCGGCGACGGAAATGACTCATACAGAAAATTATACAAGATGTAACATAAATAACGCACAACCTCTTAGGGGTCATTGTACTCATCATTATGAACAACTTTTACTATGGGACCAAAATCTGAAATCGCGAAACAAAAATCAGCTGCTCCCTACATTTGTTCGCATAACTCGTCAAAATGTAGGGAACAGCAATTTTTTTTCGCGATTTCAGGTTTGGTCCCATAGTAAAACTTGTTCATAATGATGAGTACAATGAAAAAAAATCAGCTGCTCCCTACATTTGTTCGCATAACTCGTCAAAATGTAGGGAACAGCAGATTTTTTTTTCGCGATTTCAGGTTTGGTCCCATAGTAAAAGTTGTTCATAATGATGAGTACAATGACCCCTTAAGAGGTTGTGCGTTAATTATGTTACACCTTGTATATATGATAAATGCTATCACGACTACCTGTATACATATATGATAAATGCTATCACGACTACCTATGGTATGGCAAATGCAAAAAAAGGCAAAACATTTCTTATTTAATAGGTTCAATCCCAATGTTTGAGAGTAGATAAAATAGCGTATGAAACTGCACAAAACACTCGTCTGATACTATTAAAAACCTCGCCTACGGGTCGGTTTTTAAATACACACTCGTGTTTTAATACCCCTCATTATGCAACAGTTTCATAAACTACTATTTTAATAATATGCTTGCTCGTAAAGTGGCTCTTGACTTCATGTCTTTTTATGCCTACTGTGCACGTAAATAAAATAACATCACGCCTTGTTTCCCCTTAGGGTTGGGCAGAAGTGTACTATAGTACACCCACTTTTCGCCAGTTATGTTTAAGCCCCAGGTAATAGGAGGCGAGCCTATGGCCATCAACCGGGCACAAAACTAGGGCTCCGGGCTGCTACTGAGAAGTTCCAGATAGAAAAACCCGAAACACTTTGTCCGACCTGCGAATCGAACCCAAGACCTCAAGATCTCATGGTCAGCAGTAGCGCTTGCGACCACTAGACCAACGAGGCAGTCATAAATAAAATATGATAAATTAACATAGGCTTTTGCCTTTGCCTCTCCTTCAACCTGCGAACCGCGATAAAAGGAATCCGCAGCCCATATTTAATTTTTTTTTTACGGTAATTACTTTATGAAAGTTTATTTATCTTTTGTCTCGCAAGTGTGTTGAAAAACGAGGAGCTCGTGGCTAAGTAATAACAGCCGCACGGGTCGATCCATCAGGTTAAGCTACGCTTGCCGGGGTAGCCCGTGGATGGATGAAATAAATAAATAAATAAATGACCATCTTTACATACCGAGACTCCTCCGTGCCTCGGAAAGCACGTTAAGCCCTTGGTCCCGGCTGTCATTCGTAGATCTTTGACAGTCGTTAGGGTCGTCAGAAGCCCAACCAGACAACCGTCGGTCCGACAACCAGTCTTACCAAGGGTATCGTATTACCCAGTTACTGGGTTGTGGAGGTCAGATAGGCAGTCGCTCCATGTAAAATACTAGTATTCAGCTGCATCTGGTTAAGACTGGAAGCCGACCTCAACATAGTTGGAAAAGGCTAGGCAGATTGATTGAAGTGTGTTGAAAAACGTAAGAAACGCGTGTGCATTGATCATTACACACTCGGTTCCTTTATCCACCTCGAGTGTGTTCATTACCAACATAGCCTTGTATCATAAATTCATAATGTACTTTTTTATGAACCTTTTCCATCATCATTTTTACCCTTCCCCCAATTTATTTGGGGTCGACACAACATTTCTTTTGCAAAACTATTTAGAACTTTGTTACGTTTTACCTTAATATTCTTATTCTTATAATTTTTTACCAGGAGAGGTTATAAGGTTTTTCTTAAAATAGTATGTATATATGGTTTGTGTTGGTCCAAGATTGCGTCTTTGTGTTGCCTATACTTATTTATTATTATTAACTTCCAGGTATCACTCGCATCCTGGCTTTGGTTGTTGGTTATCAGGTGTTGACATAAACACTCAGCAATCATTTGAAGCTCTGTCAGAGAGGGCAGTTGCTGTGGTGGTGGACCCCATCCAGTCAGTGAAGGGCAAGGTAGTGATTGACGCATTCCGTCTTATCAACCCTAACATGATGGTGCTTGGTCAGGAGCCAAGGCAAACCACATCAAATTTGGGCCACCTTCAAAAACCATCCGTACAGGCCCTCATCCATGGACTCAACCGTCACTACTACTCCATCAGCATAAACTACAGGAAGAATGAACTGGAGCAGAAAATGCTGCTGAATCTGCACAAAAAGTCCTGGATGGATGGACTCACCTTATCAGATTACAAGGAACACTGTTCAATCAATGAAACCACAGTTACAGATATGTTGGACTTAGCTAAAAATTACAATAAGGCTTTAGAAGATGAAGAGAAAATGACCCCAGAACAGCTAGCCATTAAGAATGTAGGTAAACAGGATCCCAAGAGGCATTTAGAGGAGAAAGTTGATGTCCTGATGTCCAACAACATAGTGCAGGGTCTAGGAGCGATGCTCGACACCATGGTGTTCAAATGATCGCCATGTGAGACTTTTGTACTATTACATATAGTAAAGTGGTAATAAATGAATCCAGTCTCACAGTTTTATCTATTGAATGTATGATACTTATAATTTACGTATGTACTAAAACTAAAATAAAACACTTTCATAATTTTTTTATTATTATTTAGTTGAAGAGTTGCTGAGGCGCTATTTGCTTACGAATTTTAATAAGTTTTCTCTCGACTGTGGGATAGTCACGTAAATGCGCAAAATCAATGTCAAACATGGGTTTTAACTTCTTTTGGGACTTCACTATATTCCGAATAATTCTACGTACATTGATAAATGCTTCTTCAGGATCATCCATGGTGACCTGCCATTAAGAAAATTATAAGTAAACTGATGCCCGTTTTCACCGACATCCACTAAGTTTAAGGGATCCCATAAGAACGGTTAGAAGGCTGTTAGAGGGTGGTTTCTGTTTCACCAACAGTAAAGGGTCAGTTAAACGTTAAAAGGTCTCCTAAATTTAGGTGGGCGAAATGTGGGCTCATAAACCAGCACATACGTAAGTGATATCTCAAGCAACGAAGATGAATAGCGATTTATATGAATTTGTTGAAAATTTAGAAACTGTTTCTACTATATTCGACGTAAATAACAGCCGTAGACAAAAAATATATCGGAAACGACCGAAACGAATCTATTTCGAAAGTTTTGATGAAACTGACTTTTTTCGGAGATATAAGGTTAGGTAAATCTTCAGTGTTGTATTTATTGGAAAATATTGAAGACGCCTTAGAATTTCCTGATAATAGGTGAGTACTTAACATATTAAAGATTTTCTAAGTACTTAGCCCATTTTTAGTTATTAAATCTATTGTGGCTGATAGGGTATTCGATTTAGGACGGAATCCGTATTGCTGGCTATAAAGGAAATCAATATTATTGAAGTGGTTTATGAGGCGCCTGAAAATTATTTTTTCAAAAATTTTTGATAGTATAGGTAGCACGGATATAGGTCGGTAGTTGCCGGGGTCAGATTTGCTTCCTGACTTGTATATTGGTGTTACTTTTGCAACTTTTAGACTATCCGGGAACCTTCCCATTTCAAAGCATTAATGCAACTAGTTAGGTGATCTAGAATTAAATTTTTTATACATTTGATATCCTTGGCACTAATTCCATCTATGCCGCAGCTTGTGTTTGTGTTTAGATCATCGATAATTTTATTTACCTCTTCTGCAGTACATGGCTCAAATATGGTTAATTTATTTTTAGGTATGTCTGTAGTATAGTTAAGAGTATTGGTTAAATTGTCGTGATATTTCAACGGTATGTTATCGGCTAAATCAGGACCAATTGTTGAGAAAAAATCATTAAAGCTTTGACAAATTTCGTCCGCATTTGTAATTTCACAAGTGTTAACTGTAAGTTTAGGAAGGGTGGAAACAGTTTTAATTCTATTATTAGCTAAGTTGTTTATTAGACTCCACATTCTTTTTTGGCATTTTCTCGCATTTCTTAAAATTTTTGTAGTAATAGTTATTCCTAGTATTTCTTATACTTTTAAATACAGCATATCTCTTTAATTTTAGTTGTTCTTCTAGTAAAGGGTTTTCAGGATCTGCTTTATGTTTTCTCCAGAGTATATTTCTCTCATCAACTTCATCTAATATTTTCTTATTTATCCAGTCATCTCTTGGTTTATTCATAATTTTGATTTTTGTTGTTTTATTTTGTTGTAACTGTGATATGATGAAGCTTTCAAAGGTTTCATAGTTATGTTCCTCATTTAAGAAATGTTGGTTTTCTACGGATTTATACAGCTTTTCGAAGTTTGTCACTGAGAAAGTAGTCTTCTGTTTCGGGGCGTGATTTTTCAATTCGAGATAGAGTTGGCTATGGTCCGACAGGGTCGAGTTGATGTATGCCATATGGAATTTTCCCGAATTCAAGTTTGAGCAAATATGGTCTATTACAGATTTAGTGTTACTTGTTTCTCGTGTACAGTAATTAGCATCTATTTTGTTCAAAATTTGGTAGCCTGTTTCGTTGAGTGTATTGAGGTAAATCTTAGTCTGACGTTCGTTACGGAGCAAATTAATATTAAAGTCACCGAACACTAAAGCTCGTCGTTTGTTTTCCAATTGAGAAATGAAGGATTCCAAAAAACTGTTTACACTTGCATTTGGGGGTCTATAGATTAAACCAATATGTAGTGCGTATTTAGCTAAGTATAACCAAACATATTCGTTTTCTTCCTTACTTTTTATTTCTATAACTTCATGTTGAATACTATTATGTATATATACGGACACTCCCCCGCCTCGGCGGCCTTGGTAAAATAATACGCAATGCACCGTTACAAAAATCAAATCCCACGTCAGTACATCACAAAAGAAAGAAGTGTCAAATACAAGTAAGACCACAGATAACACACGAAGTTTCGTAATATAAACACAAAGTAAATAAGCCAATAAACATGAAATAATTAAAAATATGAATGAAATAATGTTTATTACTACTATAAAAACATTATTTATTAAAAACTGTATCCATGTAAGTGCATACTTTAGAGAATTTCATAAAAAAAACTATCTTGTTTCAAAGTATCGATAAGTCCAAAGACGAATCAGTCACTGCTATCGAAAACAAAACGTCACTTAGTTATGTGTCCCCTAGATAGGTGATAAAAATGCTGGTGAAACTAAATTTAATTTAGGGGCTAGTTTGGGGAGCTTTTAAGCTAAAGGTCTCATACGTAGGTGGTAGAATAGGGGACGTTGGTGAAAACGGGCATGAGACTTCTCATGTGTATTAACAAAATGAAATTGACCAAACAGTGACTTACCGTGTCCCAGAATAATCCAGGGCACTGACGATGTATATGTTCATAGAGATTTCTTTGGCCCATTGTAGAAGGTTTCTTAAACAAATAGGTAATAGTCGGTATAATACGTTTTTTATACAAAATTTAAGTTTTTATTGACCAGCCCAGCCAGGTCTTTGTGTGGCCGCGCCCGTATCCGCATCAGTGCGCGTCTAGCCTTAACCATGCATGTAATGCTGCCGAGGGAGGTAAGGGTGACCACCCCTCTTTAAAGAAGTACGAAAAAAGGCCGATGGTATTAACGAGGTCTTGTTTAAATATGGACTTAATTACCTACAGCCTTGGCCAAAAGTATTGAGCACCCATGATATCTTTCAGTTTTATGCGGAGTATCAAATAGAAATAAAACAAAACGTTTTATATGGGTTTATTTTACTATTTATTAATAGAAAATTAATATTTTGTGGGTCCACCCTTTGCCTTAATTACGGCAGAAATTCTTTTTGGTAAAGAGTTAACAAGTTTTTTACAGTCGTCAACAGTAATCGAGTTCCATTCTAGGCGCAGGCAGCGTTTTAAATCTTCTTTGTTGTTAATTGTGTGGCGCCTAATCCTGCGCTTTAATAAACCCCATAAATGTTCTATGGGGTTCAGATCTGGAGACTGAGCTGGCCAGTCAAGCAGTTCCGTGTTATTTTCCCGAAACCATCTCATAGTGCGTGCAGATTTGTGGCATGGCGCGTTATCCTGCTGGAATTTGACACCATCCATATTCGTGTCGCCAAAAAGTTTCGTGAATGAAGGCAGTAATGCAGTTTCTAGTACATTTATGTACTTAGTAGAGTCCATGCGACCCTCACACACGAACAATTCGCCAACTCCAGAATCGGTCATGCAACCCCAGACCATTATGCTGCCTCCACCGTGTTTAACAGTTGGGATCACACACTCTGGCTTAAATTCTTCGCCCACACGGCGACGCACAAAGGTCACACCAGGTGTACCAAAAATCTGCAATAAAGAGAAAAATATTGAGTTCCGTAAAACTAAAATAAATTCAATTATGCGTTTGGTTTTTAAAACATTTTATAAAATTGTATCAGGGCATTAAATTGACTTACTCACCTCAAAGTTTGATTCGTCTGACCAAACAACATTTGACCAATCTTCAGCGGTGAAAGTTCGGTGTTTTAAAGCCCATTTCAATCGAGCTTTTTTGTTGTTATCGGAGAGCCATGGCTTCTTCCTAGCTTTACAGCCTTTCAGACCAGCTTCTTGAAGTCTTCTGCGAGTAGTTCGAGCAGAAATTGGCTTCTTAATTTGTTCCGACAACTCAGCAGCGAGCTCTGAAGATGTTTTTTTCCTATTTCTTAACGACTCTCTCAGTAACTGACGATCTTGACGGTCTGTGGTGATGCGTTTGCGCCCGGTTCTCGGTCTATTTTCATGTGATCCGGTAGTAGAGAATCGCTGAATAGCATATTGCACGGATCGGCGCGAACATTTCACAGTTTTAGAAATCTCTACTTGTGATTTCCCTTGCTCATACAGAAGCTGTATCTGCACACGTTTTTCTAAAGAAAGTTCGTTTTGTTTTGGCATATTGCAACGATAACACTTAAAACTTCTGAAATAAAATACAAAAGGCGCACTAGATCACTGGATGTGTTCACAACGAGCGATGGTAGCGAACTGATAAATAAATACAAAAATTGTAAAAAACACATTTTATTGCACCCAGGTGTTTTATTGCTAGCTGCGCGGCGTGGGTCATTGTTTAAACCTTTGTAGATGGCCGACAAAAGAATTCTTCAACAATAGATTTGGTTTACTCCCATACTTTCCGTGAACGAGCCAAATTTGTAAGGTGCTCAATACTTTTGGCCAAGGCTGTACTTTTCTAAACGCGTGTCACGGCGGCGGCGGCGGCGGCAGTGTACTCTGGGCTATCAGTCCGGCTACGAAACTGAATGGCTAACCTCAACACCCTTTTATCTATCTATACATATAAATGTAGTATCACTATTACCGTATTATTTATTTGTGGAATAAAATCATCCTCAACTTTCATAGAACGTTGTGCGTTGTTGATTTCCGCTGTAAATAGATTAAAAACGTTGAAACATGATTTTCTAAATTAATAGAGTAGGTACACGTGGAATCTGAAGAAATTAAATGATTGTATGGTGTGTATGATCCCGATGATGCTACAAACCGAATCGATGATATGATAGCCGTCAGAGTGCACAGCCAGCTTACCTCAGGGTGCTCAGACAGCATGCTGTCTGAGCACCCTGAGGTAAGCTGGCTTGTGTCAACCGGAGTCGCGAGCGGCTGCACAGAGCATGAGCGGCTGTACCGGAGAAGTTATACCTACATATGTATTATCATCGCGTTGGTTGCTTCTCGAACGAACGAACGAAATGTACTAATTGTTTAGGTAGGTACTAATAATAACATAATTTTACGAAGTATTCCCGTTTGAGCACCTGAGCACCTATTTTTTGGGCATCAATGCATTGAGCACCGAAGGTACTAAATGGATTGGTGCTCAAATAGGTGCTCAAACGGGAATACTTCAATTTTACACTCTGTCACATTGGAGTCGCTAGTGTCCAAGTATGCAGCTTCCGTGAGGAAGGCGAGCCAGAGATCCGACTCGTCCGTGGAGACGTGCGAGCCTAGCCGCGTCTGCCAGCCGGCTAACGGCCAAGTCATCTTCCCGCTGATTGAACGGGCCATCGGCTTTAGCTCGGCTGTAGAAAGGGTTGAAGTATGCGTTAAATTAGGTAAACGAAAGCGGTGAACCATGACCATTTGGCCATGACTTGAACTATTCTTGTAAGTCAATAATAATAATTGTAGTTTGCCCAACCCTATTCGGGCTAACATAATTTTTTTTATATACATTTTTTTAATTTTTTTTATTTGGCATTTTACAATCACATAGGACACATTTAAATGCGTTTTATTTCTGACGCGATTTCCATTTACTTATAGCTTTTGCAGTTATGAGATCATGATATGATCATGAATATTTGCACGTAGACCAAGTACCAGTACCGTCAGCTACTTTTTGCCGTATTTTACAACCGTAGTTTAAATGCATTTAAACACTGTCTAGTTCTAACGTGAAAATTGTTCATTTATAGACCTATTGGCATTTCGATCTTAATCAGTTACGAACAAAACTTACTTATTATAGAATAAGCAAGTTTTGCTGCTGATTGTAAGTACCTACGTAGGTACCTACAGTTTATGTCTTAGTGGAGAGTCTGTAAGCGTTCCACGTAATACTCACAGTCGCTTGCAGCTTCGATCATCAGCCCCGTAGTCGTGCCTTGATCTCCTTCGCCGCGCTCGTCTTGATAAGTGAAAGTAACAGACTTGGAGGTTGTCGACTTGGAGCAGGTTTTTACAGGTGCTAATCCTGAGAGTATTGCGATTCCAAATTTAATTCTACACACTGCGACTGGTAGGTTGGTATGCGAAAACCTGTGTCTATCGAGCAAAAAAGCTTTCAAGAGGACGACTTGGTACGTATGTACGAGTAAGTCCTATAGCGAGATGGAATCGCACTGTGCTAAGTACATACTTATCTATCAAAGTAACAGTATTTAATTAGAACGGTACACAATTGTCTATATACCATTACTAGCTTTTGCCCGCGACTTCTTTCGCGTGAACTAACATTTCAACATTCCATTGAATTTTGAACCAAATGCTGCCCAGACACGGGAGAACTTTCAAATGGTTCCTTGCATCAATTTATACTTTAGAAAATAAAAAAAAGGTCCTAGGGTTAAAAAGTTTTGTTTTTAAGGTTTTTCTGGTAGTTTTATTTATTTATTTTATTTTTTATTGGATAGGTATTTATAAGATAGCGTCGTTGAGTTTGAACTCGCTAATACGCTAGGTGGTATCCAATGTCTGATGACGGAGCCTGAAGGTGGTCACGGGCACTCAACTAAACAAGATGCCTCTGTTATGTTTCGGCCATTTGGATTTATCTTGCAAAGTACCTACATAATAAAATAGAGTTAAAAATCTTTTTAAAAACAAGATACTTTAGTGCTAAATAAAACTTACGTAGGTAAACATAGAACTTTAGTATTTTCTTATAAACTTGAGGCGTGAACGTCAGCAATCATTGTGCCGATAGTCGTGACGACCAATGGCACAATAGCCAAGAGCCTCGACCAATAAATGAGGAGGCTCTCGTTACGCAGCTGAATCAAGGGTTTGATCCAGAAAGCGGTACTTCTGGACTGGACACGGCGCGTATCGTTAGGAGGCTCAGGAGACCTGACCACCGGTAGCTTGAACCGATACCGGCGGGCTGCTATTTTTTTTATTTTTAAATGTTTTTAGAAAAATATTTAAAAATGTAAATGTTATGTTTAAAAATGAAATAATGATGTAAGTATGTCATTGTTTAAAATAATTACATACTGTCATTAATTAGTCAAATGCGCCATTTGTGTCAAATCAGTCAAAAAAAAACTCAACAAAAAATACTTTTTCTCAAAACTTCTCGGATAGATTTTGAAGAGCTTTGGTTTGCAGACTAACGCCCAAGGAACATAATGCACTGTGTGTCCATTCTGGGCAGCAATTTGTCCAACTCTTATGTATAGATGGTCAATGTCCTTTCTTGTTCCCCAGACCCACCGCGTCGCATCACATCGCCCGCCCGCTCCCTTACTTAGTTTTCGCTAAGCGTGCTTTCTGTTTTTTTTTTCTTTTTGCTCGGGACGTAGCGTGATGTGCGTAGGGACAAAACCAGAAATTGCGAAAAAAAAATCTGCTGTTCCCTACATTTATGTCCGCACTCGTCAAGACGTAGGGAACAGCTGATTTTTTTTCGCGATTTCAAGTTTGGTCCCATGGTACCTAAAAGTTGTTCATAATGTTATCATTACAATGACCCCTTATGAGTTTTGCGTTTACTAATTATGTAGGTAAACGATTAACTATATAAAAACAAAAGGAGACAGGTGTCGAAGTAGGTACTCGTCCGCATCGCTGTCATCTGGGAACGTGCCCAGAACACTGGTAGCATTGCCACCTTGAATGGCAATGCAAATTCTTTGGCCAAAAACTGTATAGTTACCTGTAAGGTAAGGTATACAGTATTTGCGCCGCTTGGGGGTCTCGGCAGCCGCAGCAGTAGCACCAGCACAGCCCGCCGTGCTTGGAACATGAGATGGCGCAAGGGTGTCCACACAGGTTGCGTCCCACGCCAGAGGTCTACCCACCTTCCAAGGCAACAACGGCATACCGTCTGGTCTCTTCCCTTGTCACGTACCAAGCCGTTTGGTTCTAATACCGCTGGTACGCCATTGGTGACAAGGGCTCGACAAATAATATCGTTAATGCTGGCGTGCCGTGCTATCCAGCCTGCGCTGCTGCAGCAGGACAGGACATGGTGCCCGAGCCTGTCGGCAGCTTCACCGCAATTACACCGATGCGGAGCAACACAAGGTGCACCCAAGCGGAGACACGTAGCGTGCAGAAACGAAGACTTATCCATCATAGTGCCTATGTTGGATGATGGGAGCGCCTGAAGCCATAAGCCCGCCCATTCCCCAACAGTCAGCCGAGGGGCACGCTCAACAGTTATTCTCAAGCCATTTTCCAAGCGTTCACGCATCGGTCAAACACGTTACACGGTACCTCAAAAATGACCAGTGAAAAAGATAAAATGTTCCTATAACGAGTTCCAATATCCTAAGTAAGGAGTTTTGTTGTGGAAATATCAGTGAAACAAGTAATATTGATACTTACGAGAATTAGTAGAATGCTTATCCAAATATTTTGAACGCGAGTACCGATTGTCCCTGTAATAAAATGGTCAACGTCATCATCATTCTTAGTAAGCTTTTATCAGGTTTTTTTTAATCACCATCTGCTCTTAAAACGGATTTTCGACATTTCAAAATTACATAGCATAACATCACGCCTGTATTCCTAGAAGGGTTAGGCAGAGGTGCTCCGTTAAAGTATACCCATATTTCGCCGGTTATGGTAAGTCACATGTGATGGGGGGTGAGCCTTTATCAATCGGGCACAAATCCAGACCCGAGTTGCTACTGAGAAGTGATTACTTTAGGAAATCATAATACTCAGTAGCAGCCCGGGGTCTGGATTTGTTTCTGATTGATGACAATAAAGGCTCATCCCCTATTACATGGGACGTCTGTGAAGTTAATTTGACCTTGTGTAGATCATCAGCCTTGAGCAAGCGTGGTGATCAATGCTCTACGTTCAATGTATGAGAAGAGGCCTTTGCCCTGCAGTAAGGCAATAATAATAGGTTGGTATTATACCTAGTTCATGCTGATACGAGAGAAAAAGATCCAGTTGTACATAGTTACCTCTTAAAGCCGCGTTCTTGATAAGATGATTGGTGCTGGCCGATTTCGCTCACATATTCAGCGGTGCCCAGCGACTCTTTAAACAAGGTGTACAGACTTCGTTCTTCCAAGTCTTGAGTCTGTCTTATTGCCTCGTCAAGAGAAGAGGAACTCTAAATAACAGAATCACATTGGTTTAGTTTAAGTCCCAGTCCACTTATAATATTAAACATAACATAAAATAAAACAGATGCTCGTGGCTAAATTAACAGTCGCTGCATCGTTCAGCTGTATCCTGTTGAACTGGAAGCCGACCCCAACGTCGTTGGAAGAAGGCTAGGCAGATGTAACGAATCATATTACTTTGCGCAGTACCTATGTAGAGGTGGATGACCTACTGAATTCAAGAGAGCTAGTATGTTGAAGCCTTTAGCGGTATCCCTCACTGCATGGCGAGTATCGCTGTCCATCATGAGCGAACATTCAGATTCCATCGCGAATTCGCTTTGCTCTTTTTCGTGTGGTAAGCCCTGAAACATTGATACAATTACTCAGTTAAGAGGCTGCCTTCTAGCATCATATTATAACAGCCACTAAGGCTAGAGTGCACAGAACAGTTTCCCAGTCTGCTCATAGCATCAAACTGCGAGAACAAATCAGTCTCTCAAGTTGGTTGTCTCAAAGTGGTAATCAAAGTGATATAGCAATTTCCCCTTTGACCAAACTCTTGGATATTTCTGTCGCATTCTAGATTCCGTGCAGAAGTAGGTACTGTAGAGGTTTAATGCCGGGGGCAACCTCACGTGGGACAGGCCGCTAGGTTTTTGCCTATGGAAACATTCGAACGCCAAGTGAAAACAGAATAGGTATGAACTATGACATATAGTCAAATTGTTTTATATTGAGTCAGTGGTGTGCTAGCTTTACGGTTGACAATGTAACGTGCTTTTCCATAAGCCAATATATAGTAATAGCAGTGCTGCTGTGTGTCTCATTTATATAGGTAACCAATAACATACCTCCAGGAGAGATCAAACAGACATAAAAGTACTGGTCTGCCCTAGTATCGTGGCAGGCCATTACAGTACCTACTTCATTATATACGTACGATTGAAGTTAATCGAAGAAATTAGCAGCTAATCGAAGACATGGTCTATCTCTCTTTACTGAATTGAATACAAATCTATTCAGCCAGTGTTGAGTGATACAGTAATAAAAGTCTTCACAAACTTTCATATTTATAAAATAATTAACAATGTATTGTGGTGTGGGATGTTTTGTTTGTACGTAAAATAATGCATTAATTACCATAATAATTTCATTAATAACACCGGAGATGATAATCCGGCCGGACAGCATGACCTGCAACGTAGAACGCTCTGAAGGCGCATCAAGGGACAAGCGGTCCCTGTGGCACATACGATGCCTGTACAAGAAATAACGTAAATTTGAAGTAATTTATATTTTCTTTATTATAGGGAGAAGGCGGAAGATTGTGATTAGGGGCTCCTGGTTAAGTAATAACAGCCGCACGGGTTAAGCTACGCTTGCCGCGTACGGTCCGTGGGTCTCAGAAAGCACGTTAAGACGTTGGTCCCGGCTGTCATTCTTTGATCTTTGACAGTCGTTATTACAAATTGACAGTCTTTTTTTTTTTTTTTTTGATGGGAAATCATCAAATGACTTCTCCCGCTCTGGGCGGAGCGGGAGGGCGTGTCAGACTTTTACTGACTAAAACCCACCCGTGTTCCTTCTGCTGCCTGTGCCGGGGCCACGGTAGCTCTTTCGAACATCCCGCAACCCCGGCTGAAATTGACAGTCTTACCACCAGTCTTAGCGGTCTTATACCCAATAAGTGGGTTCTGGAGGTCAGATAAGCAATCGCTCCATATACAACTCTGGTATTAAGCTGCATCCGGTTAGACTGGAAGCCAACCTCAACGGTGGAAGATCATGAAGCGATTTATTCATTGGTAAAGTTATACCTATAGGTATTTTGATTTTAAGTAATGCATGAAATAGATACTATTGATAAAAAAAATAGTGACTACTGGCAAAATATGTTGACAAAAGATGTGATGAGAAAGGTATTCATACGTTTTACGAAGTTCTTGTATTTTTTTTAGGGATTCTGTATTTAAGCGCCTTGTGAGAATCAAGTATGGCCGGTAACCACGTAATTTCAGCATCAAAGCCGCGGGTAAATCCAAACACACGACCTTCACTTTCCCTTCTGTTACAAAGGCTTCCTCGCGACCTACGGAATAAAAGTATTTACGTAAAACACGCAATCCTGCCCATTTTTTGTGGTTTCTTCGACCTATGTTTTAGCTTATTGTGTTGAGCCTTGGAGTTTATGATTTTCTTGAGTGCTAACACAAATTTTTTGGTAGTACTTGCAGGTACGTAAGCTTCGGTTTAGAAACTAAAACACAGCTTTTGTTGTCATGTCAAGTTGCTATAAAAAAAAAAAAAAAAACGTTCTTGCTGATATTCAATTGTAATACAGGAAAAGTGTAATGGCGTAATACACTCATTTTAAAATCTTCGAGAAATACGGCTATTTTCAACTCTGGTGCGTGCTACGGGCTACGTGCTACGGCCGGCTACGGGCATCAGCCGTAGCGCGTAGCGAGCCGTAGAGCCGGTGCGCATAGCAGTGACGTGTGATATGTTGGAATAGTAAATATTAAAAAAAAATACACATCCTGCCAACCACTAGGTTCCGTCGCACACTACAAATAGAACTAAGTATACCTACTTAGTCCGTATGACTCTCCATCTATTTCAGAGTAAGTAAGGAAGTCCCCTGCGAGCAGCATATCATCAAACTTTTTTCTAGTGATTTCTCTGTAGTGGTCTGACAAGTGGAACTTAGCGGTCGTGTGTTGTTGCGCGTGCTGTATGTTTGCGCTGCACTCTGCTGCGAGCCGGCGCGCCAAACTTCCTGCAACAACATTTGATCTCATGTCACTCATCTCATTGACGTAAAGGTGAATCCAAATAGTCATCGCGAATGGCAATACTTACATTTAGGTGCCTACTTTCGGGGTACTACTACCCTGGGTAGTCAGTACCTATTTTTTACCTCGGCACATAAGCTTTTCTAACATATGCACGTACACTACCGTCCAAAAGTTTGGAAGTAGCAAGGTAAAATCAAATAAAACAAAACAAAGTCATTTCAATTTCAATGTATTGATAAAAAATTAAAATTATAACAAAAACTAATTTAAGCAGAACAAAAATTTTACATACAATATAAAATTACCTAAATTAAATTTTAGCTTCATCAAAGTGTCCTCCTTTTTCCTTGATTAGCTACTCGCATATTCTAGGCATTCTGTTAATTAATTTATTAAAATAATCTTCATCTAATTTGTTCCATTCACTCTCTAATAGCTTCCACAAATGTTCTGAGCTCGTAGGAGAACGATTTTGCACCCTTCTATCGAGTTCATCCCAAACAAGCTCAATAGGAGAAAGATCAGGTGATTGAGATAGCCATTGCGTGATGTTTAAGATTTTTTTCATCTTTTTTCTTGTTCAAAAATGTCTGGCACAGTTTAGAAGAATCCCATTGCTCTATTGTCCAGTTTTCAATTCAACATAAGAAAAATAGACTAGAATGGGCAAAAGCGCACCAAAACTGGACAATAGAGCAATGGGAAAATGTCCGTTGGAGTGACGAATCAAAGTTTCAGATTTTCGGATCCAATAGACGTGTGTTTGTACGCCGGTCAAAAGAAGAGTGGGCTTTATAGGCATGTACTGTGCATACTATCAAACATAGTGGAGGTAATGTCATAGTTTGGGGTTATTTTGGCAACAATAAACTCGGAAATCTTGTGAGAATAACCGGAAAACTGAACAAGGAAGGTTACTTGAAAATTCTCCGAAATTCCGCCGTACCCAGTGGACTAAATCTAATTGGTCCTGGATTCATTTTCCAACAGGATAATGATCCTAAGCATTGTTCTAAACTGTGCCAGACCTTTATGAACGAGAAAAATGATGAAAAAATCTTAAACATCATGCAATGGCCATCTCAATCACCTGATCTTTCTCCCATTGAGCTTGTTTGGGATGAACTCGATAGAAGGGTGAAAAATCGTTCTCCTACGAGCTCAGAACATTTGTGGAAGGTATTAGAGAACGAATGGAACAAATTAGATGAAGATTATTTTAATAAATAAATTAATAGAATGCCTAGAATATGCGAGTAGCTAATAAAGGAAAAAGGAGGACACTTTGATGAAGCTAAAATTTAATTTAATTTTATATTGTATGTAAAATTTTTGTTCTGCTTAAATTAGTTTTTGTTTATATTTTAATTTTTTATCAATACATTGAAATTGAAATGACTTTGTTTTGTTTTATTTGATTTTACCTTGCTGCTTCTAAACTTTTGGACGGTAGTGTAGGTATAGTTTGACCGATACGAGTGAACAAGAAGATAAACTTTAATGCTACGGCTACACTGTCGCGATAACGCGAACTACCTACACTTCGCGCGAGCTCTTTCGCACACCGCTCGACGTCTCGTTGTGCAACAGAGACCGCGCGAAGTTCGCGTTATCGCGACAATGTAGTCGTCGCATCAGAGACCTGAGATTAGAATCAGAGACATAATTATTATGTTAATGTAATTGGAACTCGAAGTTGGCTAACGTTATGGTAGTCTGCTTTCCTAATGTAACCTCTGTAGATAAATACGTACTTTTCTATTTTAGGACATTCATATTTATGTCGTCAATAAATTATCGATGAGTTAGTCACCTACAGGAATACACTTTGTTCCAGGTAAAATGTGACAAAACCATTATTAAGGAGTGGACGTTTATATTTTACTTTTTAAACACTAGGAACTCAACGAGTCTGGATTGTATTTTTCTTCCACATCTTCTGCCTGTTCATTGAATATTCTAAAACCCATTGCTTAAATACTTCCATCAAGTTTACATTTACACGAACTTAAAGTTGAATTATGTTTGCGATATATTAATGTTTAGGTCTGTCATGTCACACACACACACACACACACACATACATATAGATTAAAATTTAAACCAAAGTCGCTTTTCGAGTTTGTCTGTGTGACCGCTTAGATCTCCTAAACTGCACAATGGATTTAGATGCGGTTTTCACCATCATTTAGAGCATTATTTCTGGAAGGTTTTAGTATATACATTAATATATAATTTAGATATATCACAAAAATCAACCAGTCTTAACAGGGCGTATCGTATTACCCAGTAACTGGGTAGTGGAGGTCAGATAGACAGTCGCTCTATGTAAAGTATTGGTATTCGGCTGCATTCGGCTAGACTGAAAGCCGACACCAACATAGTTGGGAAAAGGCTAGGCAGGATGTTATTACACAAAAATTTAGATATTTTGAAATGTCGCCATTGCGCCCGTGCGAAGCAGAAGCGGCACCCTAATTGCGTAACACATTTTCAGTTGGAATCTGAATCATTTTGAAGCAAATTGCTAATCCATTGCTTCATAAGCTCAAAAAATTTGCCTGCTCAACACACAAATAACGCAATGAATGTTGTTGAGCTGTCAAACTGAAACCGATTCCTATTGATAATGTGTTACGCAATTGCCCCGCCGGTCGCTAGTTTCAAATAAGGCAAAGATATTTATTCTAATACTAGCTGTGCCCCGCGACTTCGTTCGCGTGGATGTCGTAAGATACACAATATACCGACATAACATACACAGCCACATTTTAGTAAGACTCCCTCGTCCCCCGACCCGTCGCCATAGATAACCAGATAAATCACTCCATGTATTTACCGGTCGCCGGGCCGCACGCAGCCCATTTCTCAGTGGGTTGCTGACAGCCGCGAGGCGCGTACGTACGCATATTATTTCGGTCGACCTGACGTACTTAGTTTCAAATTCTTAAGATATGCTGGTTCTGGTGTATTATGTTCAGTTGATGGATGTAGATCCAGCAAGAGAAGAGATAAAAACTTATCTTTTTCAGTTTACGTGCTGATACAGTTTTACTATAGTTTTTTAAATAGGTAAATTGTTTAAACTTGCATGTTTCGTGTTTTGTATTTTATTGGTAGGTACGTAATTACTTCTACTATGCGTCTGAGATAAGAATAGAAAGGTCAGTTGACCTCCATTTGTCAACTGTCATTTGAAAATTACGTTTAGCAAAAATCTACTTTGTGCAAATTAATTTTCAATAATATTTATTATCGTTATTATCTTGTTAATGTTATGTTCATATGATTATTGTTTATTTAAAAGCGTGCAAGTGTTAGAACAGAGTGCATGACGTCACAATATGGAGCCAGCGCAAGTTTGTTCATAGTGTAGAAGCATAGTAGTTAGTTATTACGCTAATTGTGTAAATGAACGAACCAATCAATTAATCGTGTTTTCAGTTTCCTCTATTTCGTATTTCATTCGTATTCGTGGCCATGCGGAGTGGTTACGTCACCGATTATTAAATAGGTACTACACGTTGCGTACGATGTGTGTCTTACTTGTCTTACAATTGCAATTTCATGGTGTGGTTACAGAATACCTACTAAATAGTTACCTAGCATAAAAATATTCCTCGGTCTTTCATAAGTACCTATTTTTAACAATTAAACATGCTAAAACATTAAAAAGCGTTTTATTTTATTTCATATTATTTCATAAACTACAACTACTGACATCTTTATCGAAAAAGGCAGCCCTGGTAATTCACGATAACCAAGTGGCGGCGCGCAGCTACAAAGCAAAACTCACTTTACGCTTGTAAGGTTAGGTACATTTTCGTTCGCAGCGTCTAGCGACTCGAAAGTGTAGGCTATTATAGAAGTAGGTATTGAACATTTTGTATGGAGTGATTTATCTGGTAATCTGTACCGTCGGGTTAAATCGCCCGCCAGCGTAGTGTTCTTTCTGACTTTTTTCTTGCTGCTCGGCTCATAAAGGTCGTAGCGTGATGTTAAATAGCCTATACTATCCTCGAGAATTGGGCTACCAAATGCAAAAAGAATTTTTGAAATCCGACTTTTGGTTCATAATTTCAAGGGTTTTCATTTTTTTGTGCGGGACCCTAATTATTTTTCTAAAATAAAAGTAGCCTAAATTACCCGCCGTAACATCAGCTATCTGCCAGTGAAAGTCCCATCGAAATCGGTCTTGCCGTTTCGGAGATAAGCCGGAACAAACAGACAGACAGACAAAAATGTAAAAAATTGCTTTTTGTCATAAGTACCGTTTATACTTTCTTATGCATTTAGTAAAAAGTTGTTATTTAGACATTACAAACAGGCACTTCAATTTTATTTATTTGTATAGATATAGAAAAAAGAAACTAACCAATTGGGCTGGAAAAAGGATGTTGCTAATTTGTGCTTTTCTATTTTGATCGCACAACAAGGCCCCGTTTTTCGGGCCCTTTTGTGGCGCTAATTCTGAATCTGGTGTATTCCTGATTGAAGGCATGTCTAATATTACCATAAGTTAACACTTTCAGTGCCAAAGACCCGGCTCCTGGGTTCTCTACAAAGTTATCCACACGCCAAGAACTCGCCTCCCGAGTCTTATAGATGAAACGTATGCTGATATGATGATGATTATGATTACCATTATGATTTTTGGGCACGCTAGTGATGATTATGCGCATTTTGGTTGGCATTGAAAGTGTACACTTGTACCGTCCCAGTTTCCCTAGACCTGTACTTAGAAGCAATTACAACTTGTATTTACCTTTGCCGACGCCCTCATAGCCGACAAGCACAACTATAGGTACGTCGGTGGTATCCGCCGGCGGTATGTAAGGCGAGACGCGAGCCTTCGACAGTTGCTCGATGTAGATCAGCCGC
This sequence comes from Fissipunctia ypsillon, assembly GCA_947568875.1. Lineage (NCBI taxonomy): Eukaryota > Metazoa > Arthropoda > Insecta > Lepidoptera > Noctuidae > Fissipunctia > Fissipunctia ypsillon. Next base: position 12,749,998 of record OX387660.1, on the reverse strand, counting down.
AGTAACTTGCGAGTTGTGTGCACAGTTATGTCTGGCTTCGTATCCATCATCAGAGTGCGCTGGAAGTACGTGGAATTGAGAAATATGTGATGGATGAGTTAAGTAAAAGTTTTGAGTAGGCTGGTCTTTCAATCTACATATATATATAAAAGGAGAAACTGACTGACTGACTGACTGACATATCAACGCACAGCCGAAACTCCTGGGACTAGGAACGTGAAATTTTGCACGTGGCTTCCTTTTATAACGTAGGGGAGCACTAAGAAGGAGTTTTTGGAAATTCGACCTTTAAGGGGGTGAAAAGGGGGGGTTTTCATTTGAGTATGAAAAATCTTATTCCTTGAGTTAATCAATAACCTATAAGTCAAATAATGGAAATTGGGGGTGATAAAAATATTATTTCGTTGATCTTTTAACTTCAAACTTGGCTCAACTCGCTTGGCTTGGCTCGTTTGGCTTGGCTTGGCTTGGCTTGTGTGAATACTTCATCATCATTCTCCTGACCTAATCCCAATTTATTTGGGGTCGGAGCAACATATTCATATTCATTTATTCATTAAATATAAGCTAACAGTTTACACCAAATCGCTTATATCTATGCTAATTCTACAAACTCACATTAATTTAATTAAAACTTCTTAGACTAAAAAATAAACATGTCTACTTATACTAACGTACAAATAAATAATAATTATATTAATCTATAACACTACCATTTAAAGCGGGTGCAGGGGGTTGTGAAATGTGTTGGGGAAAGTAAGAAATTCACGCGAACGAAATAACGGGCGAAGTGCTGAATGACTGACATATCAGATTTTTTGCACAAGGGTTTCTTTTATAATGTAGGCGAGCTCTACGAAGAGGTTTTTGGCAATTTGACCTTAAAGGGGGTGAAAGAGGGGGTTTTATATTGTATGAAAAATCTTATCAAACTTGAAACTTAGCACGAAGACATTCTTAAATGTATAATAAAGTTTGTCATTATTTGGTTATTCAAAACTACCCGTCAAAGGGATTTTCAAACAAACAAATTCAAACCTTAACGAACCTAATTAAAGAAAATTGTATCAATTCGACCCCAATTTTAGATCCAAAATTACCCGCATTCAATAACCTATCACAAAAAAGCTTATGTTCACATGTAGAATCCAAATTAGGTGAAGGTGACATCAGGGGAGCGGCCAGGATACTGTTTAGCAGCGATGTGGTGGCGCCTTACTCTCCAGAAACGCTAACAGCTCTAGAGAGTAAACACCCCGCGCCTGCGGATCGTCTCACCTTTTCCGACCCCCCCGATCCTCCCGAACTAAATTCAACCTTCCTAAACGTTTCGGCTCCCCAGTTGATTGCAGCCATGAGCTCCTTCCGAAGTGGTTCCGCCGGCGGCCTCGACGGCCTGACTCCACAACATCTAAAGGACCTATTAAGTTCAGGCGCCGGGGAAGCTGGTGAGTCGCTATTGAAGGAGCTTGCGGCCCTGATTAACCTCATGCTCACCGGCGGTGTGAACGAGGCCGTCATCGATGTCTTGTACGGGGCCAACCTATGTGCCCTGCGCAAGAAGGACGGCGGCATTCGTCCCATCGCCGTTGGGTGCACGTACAGGCGTACGGCAGCCAAAATATGCTGTAAGCTGTATAGCGAATCGCTTACAGCTAAGTTTCAGCCCCTACAGCTTGGTTTTGGCTCAAAAGGGGGCTGTGAGGCTGCCGTGCATGCCCTTTCCACCTTTTTAAACTCCAACAAAGGTGAGGTCGTCCTCAAGGTTGACGTTAAGAACGCCTTTAACTCTGTCAACAGGGACACTTTGTTGGCTGAAGTCAAAAAGGAAATACCCGAAATTTATGGTTTTATGTGGCAATGTTACAGGTACCCTTCTAAATTATTATACAAGGACAATGTTTTGGAATCTGCAGTAGGATGCCAACAAGGTGACCCCCTCGGGCCAGTTATTTTCAGCTTGGCTATTCATCCAGTTATCCAGAAACTAAATTCAAAATTTAACGTGTGGTATTTAGATGATGGAACGCTAGGAGGTAATGTAGACACCGTTTTGAAAGACCTACAGCTTCTCAAAGAGGAATTTAAATCTATTGGCTTGGACCTTAACCCATCAAAGTGTGAAATTTACCTTTCTGACATTACCGACAGACAACTGACTCTAGAAAAATTTAATGCAATAGCCCCACAAATCAAAATTTTAGAAAAAAGTTCACTGCACCTCCTAGGTTCCCCAATTTTAGAAGACAGCTTTTCTCCATTTATCAACGAAAAAATCAAAAACTTCAACGACATTTCGGACAGACTCTTCAAAATTAATTTACATTCGGCATTCACCCTGATTAGATACTGTTGTTTTGGCCCAAATTTTATTTACTTTCTACGTTCTTCCCCTTTATGGAAGCAGCCAAACCTCTTGGACAAAATTGACCAAATTATTCGCAGCACACTAACATCCATTTTAAATGTGGCCCTGGACGACCGAGCGTGGCTGCAAGCCACACTACCCATCCGTTTTGGTGGCCTCGGCGTCCGCAAAATTACCAGTATTAGCTTACCGGCGTTCCTGTCCTCTGTCCACAGCACGGAAAAGTTGACCGAGAAAATTTTAGCCCCCTCCTTGGTTGACTCAGAAGTGCCGTGTTTGACTGACGCAGTGAACGCCTGGAAAGTGGCTTGACCGGATACAGATCGGCCCTTGAACCTATCTTCCCAGAGGCAGTGGGATGAACCGCTCTGCAGGTTGGTACGGAATAATCTAATTAATACGACCACCAATACTGCTGAGCGTGCCCGCCTGCTGGCTGTGGGGGAGTGGGAGTCGGGCCTCTGGCTTCAGGCGCTACCGTCACCCAACATAGGCACCATGCTGGGTGACACCACCTTCCGGCTCGCTACTTGTCTGCGTCTGGGCGCTCCCTGCGTGGCTCCGCATCGCTGCCAATGCGGTGTCAGTGTCGACTGCCTCGGACAACATGGCCTATCCTGCAGTAAGAGCGCAGGCCGGATAGCACGGCACGCCAGCATCAATGACATCATCCGTCGTGCTCTTGTCACCGCCGGGGTGCCAGCTGTTTTAGAACCCAATGGCTTAGCACGCGACGATGGAAAGAGACCAGACGGAATGACCATAATGCCTTGGAAGGTAGGTAGGCCTTTGGTGTGGGATGCAACGTGTGTCGACACCCTTGCGCCATCCCATCTTCCTAGCACGGCAGGCTGTGCTGGAGCGGCTGCTGCGGGTGCGGAAAACCTCAAACGGCGCAAATACTCCAGTCTTATTGGGACTTATATGTTCGAGCCGTTTGGGGTTGAAACAATTGGGCCATGGGGTCCGAGTGCCCACTTAGTTTTTCGAGACATCGCCAGGCGGTTGGTCGACTCCACACGTGACCAGAGGGCTGGCCTATTTTTTGGCCAAAGAATCAGCATTGCTATACAACGTGGCAATGCTGCCAGCCTTCTGGGCACTTTTCCTGTTGACAGCGATGCGGATGAATTTTTTGATGCCCTCTGATTATTTACCCCCTCCCTTTTTTATATACTTGTACATATTATTATTATTATTTTAAGATTGTTAGGTTTTAAATTATGTCAATAGTAGAATATGTATTAAATAAAAAACTGTGTGGTCAAGGGATTTTATTTAGGGGGTGCTAAAGTTTGTATGGAAGAATTTTAACGCGCTGTCCGGTTACCTCGAATAAATTAATACTTTTGACAAAAAACATAGACATAGTTTTTGGGTTTTTCGCAAATCGACCAGCAAAGGGCATTAATTTATTTTTCGAGGAGGATTTCACTGCGTATCTAGATTAAGTCAAAAGTAATCTAAACATTAAATGACGAAAATCATGATTGAGGATGTTTTTTAAATCAACCTCTTTCGGGGTGAAAAGTGATACGAAAATTTGATACGAACAGTTGATATGAAAATTTAATTTTTCCTTTGATCAATAAATTAAATAATAAGTCTATAAATTTATCAATAAATCCTTACATAAATTATAAAACAAAGTCCCCCGCCGCGTCTGTCAGATTAAGTCAAAAGTAATCTAAACATTAAATGACGAAAATCATGATTGAGGATGTTTTTTAAATCAACCTCTTTCGGGGTGAAAAGTGATACGAAAATTTGATACGAACAGTTGATATGAAAATTTAATTTTTCCTTTGATCAATAAATTAAATAATAAGTCTATAAATTTATCAATAAATCCTTACATAAATTATAAAACAAAGTCCCCCGCCGCGTCTGTCTGTCTGTGTGAATGCGATAAACTTAAAAATTACCAAACGGATTTCCAAACGATTTTCACCAATGGACGGGGTGATTCATGACGAAGATTTAAGTGAAGGGTTTCAAGGTTTAATCCATTAAATTTTTTGTGTAAATTGGCTGAAATATGATGATTATTGTAAAAGACATCGGAAAAAACTATGCCAACTGGGGAGTTTTACTGGCATGCGCCGCGTAAACCGTAAGAGATACATTAAATTTATTAATATTCTAAAGGATTGTAGATCTTAAAAAAATCAAGAAAAAAATCCGCAATAGCATATATACGTCTATCTTCTAAGGGTCATGGTCATCCTTACATTTTGGTCGAGTAGGTACTGAAGTTTTGTATGAATCAGCAGATTTTTTTTTCGTGATTTCAGAGTTGGTCCCGTAGTGAAAGTTATTCATATTCATGGGTAGAACACCCTGTAAAAATTTCGAGACGGTAAAAAAATCATCCAGTATATATTTTTCATTCTTTGTCTTCCATCTGCAATCAGCCATTGAGCTATAATCTGATCTGTTGGCGTACGATGTTGTGGCAGTTAGAGTGTGACGCGTCCTGTGACGTGTCTCCTCATTAAAATTTCAATTTAAGCAGTAATTTTCAATTGAGGCTATTCGTTTCCTTTTTAGCCGGAATACGGAGTTTTTACTGTCCAAGCGAGTTGGTTTTGGTGTCGCTCGAGTCTTTTTTTGTAGGTCATCCATGATCTTTCCACATCTTCCTTAATTAATGGGATTTGAAGTATTCATGGACTTCACTATTCTTTGTGAACCAAGGTGCACCGCTAATCGTCTTTAGCGCTTTGTTTTGGAAGCGTTGTAGAATTTCTATATTTGAGTGGCAGGCCGAACCCCAAAGCTCTATGCCGTATGTTCATACAGGTTTTAGTATGCGTTTGTAAATGAGGAGTTTGATTTCAAGCCTGAGTGAGGATTGCCTACCTACAAGCCAGTAAACGTCTGCTAGTTTCTATTTTCCTGATCTCTTTTGTTCTTAACATCTTCACGCCACGTAAGCCTTCTATCTATTGACGGGGTCCGCTAGGGCCGATGCCAGGGATGTTCGAAAGAGTTACCGTGGCCCCGGCACAGGCAACTGAAGGAGCACGGGTGAGTTTGAGTCAGTAAAAGTCTGGCACGCCCTCCCGCTCCGCCCAGAACGGGAGAAGTCATTTGATCAAAAAATATATCTAGATGTATACCTAGGTATTGACCGTATTATTCTGGGGCATTCAATGACACTATTGTCCAGTTTTACTGGAGGGTAATCATCTCTCCTCACAGAGAATGTGATATGGACCCACTTTGAAGCACTAGCTTTGATCCTCCACTTTTTCAACCAAGATTCTATTTTGTCCAGTTGTTGTTGGAGTTTCAAAGACGTTGCAATAGGGTCCCTGTCGCACGATAAGACAGCCGTGTCATTAGCATAGGTTGCAGTGAGCACATGCTCCGATGTTGGGAGGTCAGCAGTATAGATCGTGTAGAGGATAGGGCCCAAGACGGAGCCCTGTGGTACTCCGGCTTCAGTTTGGAATATCCGGTCCTGTAGGTAGGAGTTGAGGAGCATATATGCATTATGTGGTAAACAAGATTTGATTTTACATAAGAGGCCCTTGTGCCATACCTACCTACTCGGTCGAACGTATGCCTGCTGGATATCAAGAAACACAGCTGAGCAGTATTCTTTTCTTTCCAATGATTGACGAATTGTGTGCAATAATCTGTGTGTTTATTCTGTCATTCCATGGTGTGCTCGGAATCCGAATTGATGGTCTGGTATTGTTTTTTGTTCTTCCAATATTGGTGTTGGAAGCAAAAGTTTTTCAAATAATTTTGATATCAGCTGCAGGAGGCTTATTGGTCTATAGGATGTGACTTCGGTTGGAGGTTTTCTGGTTTAGCAACCATATTAATAATTGAGACTTGCCATATGCGTGGGAGATGACTTAGTCTCAGTACTGCATTAAATAGAATAGTTAACAGGACGATTCCCTTTTTTGGTAGGTGTTTAAGAACTTCAGATATTATTAAGTCAAACCCTGGTGCTTTCTTGTTTTTAAGATGTTCGATGGCTATACGGACTTCTGCTGGAGTATACAGTTGTAATGGAATGGACATGTGCTGGGCACTGTTAAGAAAACTTTCTGTTTCCTCTTCTGAATGCATGACATCAGGTTCATTTAGTACGAATACTTGTTTTAAAAATTAGGCAAATAGTTCTGCTTTGTCTTCTAGTTTTCTTGACCAGCTACCATTTGGGTTTTTCAATATGTTCCTTTGGTCTTTTTAATGATTTGGTAATTTTCCATAGCGAGTAGTCATCTGCTTTGTATGGTGATAGAGTCTGAAGCTTATCTTGAAGGGTGGTATTTTCATATTCTTCGAGCATTTGTTTTAGTTCTTTTTGCGCTCTATTTAGGGCTCTCTTATTATGTGCAAAGGAAAAAATAACAGAAAAAACTTTATTACAAAAAAAAAAACAACCGACTTCCAAAAAGACACTACTTACAAAGTAAAAAATAACTTCAATTTAGGAAGTCGGTGTCTTTGGATCTGTATTTTAGTTATTTGCCACCGACTTCCGAAATTTAAAGTTTATTTTTCACTTTTTAGTGGGTCGGTTTGTAATTTATCTAAGTTACAATAGCCTAATGTTAACTGCTGCTGCAGGGACGTTAATTTTTGAGCAGTTCTCCTGGCACTCCACCATCAGCTCCACTTCACCATATGCATTGTGACGAGCATAAATTGCTTAGCAACAATATTAAAGTAATCGAATCGGAACCCGTGAAATACGTAGGTATTATTGAGTAGTTCCGGTGGCCATCTGTAGTCTTCATCATCAGTTCCACTTCACCAAATGGTGTTATCCGAGAGCAAATGGCCGAGTTACTATAAAAATAGCCCAAATCGCTGCAGGCACACGCCTATAATATTGGCAGAGTTCCCTCGATTTCTCCAGGATCCCATCATCACATGACCTGATGACAATGGGACCACCTGGTCCCATTGTCATCAGGTCATGTGATGATACCCTTTCAAACTAAAAAAAAAAGAATTTTCCAAATCGGTCCAGATATTTTCAAGTAATCAAAAACACATAAAAACACATAAAAAAAATAAAAGATTCCAACGAACTAAGAACCGCCTTCTTTTTTTGAGGTCGGTTAAAAATAGCTACTATAACAAACAAAAGAACGCATGCAGGAGCAGCAGCAAAGCGAGCGAACGACCTGAAGCCCAATTTCAGTAACTAAAAACGTTCAAAATCTCATCTCAGCGACCATCAAATTTCAAGAACTAGTGAAAAATGTAGGGAAATTATAGGTATTTTTGACATGTTGAGACTGAAATCAGTCTGTGAACGTTCTTAAAATTACGGGAATTGCCCCTCAGATCTGGAGCTGCGAACTAAATTGAGCACGCGAACAAATTATGCGCAAGACCATTGATATACAAATTTGTATATCAATGCGCAAGACTAGTATATTAGTAGTCAATTATACTTAAGTAAAATATAAAATAATGGTGTCAGCAAGGTAGTACTGAGATGTTTTATCTCGTCACCTGTTCAACCGGGTCAAGTTCCACTGCGTCTAGACTGAGTAGGATCGTGAATGTGTTGATGATGACAGTTTTGTAGGCGGGCATCGAACAAATAGGGTTGGCGCGGAGGTCGAGCACGATCAGCCGCCGCATCTGACGCATGTAGATCGGCAGCTCCAGCATCACGCTCAGGCGGTTGTTCCGGAGGTGGAGCTCGCGGAGTCTGAGCAAAACACATCACTGTTTTTATTTGGAGTTCTAATAAAGCGCCCTGTAAAAGACCTCCGGGAAAGTACTATTTGTGTCGCCAAGTAGCATTGCTGTGTTTCGGATTGAATGCTATGGATGCACCGCGCCAGAAAGAAAGGCACAAGAGACGTTTCAATTTTGTGTCTATTGTTAGGAAAGTATGAAGTGTGATCCATCGCCGCCCATTCGATGTCCACCGCGCATAGGATGGATGGAAAGCAGCACATGAAGTATTTTTGCTCCGTTGGTGTAATTGCTGTATGGCGTTCCAGTGGGAGGATAAATAAATAAATATCAATGGATTTACCATAAATTTTTCGAGGTTAAAGTTTCGTCGTTTAAAGCATCACGTCCCGTATGGATTCGTTCGTTGGACGCTGTAGCAAGCGGTCGTGTCGCGATATAAGGGTGCATCTGTTGTAGCGTGCGCAACACATGTCACAAATTCGGCATCGGCATCGGCCATTGAAATAGTGCAGTGTATCTTTGATGTGTTTTGTGTCGCGAAATAAAACTCTGTGGTGCAAAGTGTCTGCAATGGTGGGGTGGACTAAACCTACGTGCGAAAGGATCCTGATACCCGGAGCAAGCTAACCTGGTGATATCTTTTCATTTTATTTCCTGTGCGTGTCCCAAATAAAATATTTTTCTTTCTTTATCATACAAAACATTATTATTAGACCATAACCATCCTTAGGCCTTGTCAGATAGATCTTGTGACAACGGTTTCAACGTGAAGTTGAAGCTGTCTTTGGTCGCCTAATAGGTCACTGTTGTCAAGGAGCTGATGAACTTTCGAAGCTCAAATCACGTGATCATTCGACATTCACTCTGATCTATTGTTATAGGATGGTGTTATCATATTAAATACTTATAATAAGGCAGGATAAACAAAAAATCTTAAATATTCTAACAACAAGAACGTTTTCGACTTAGATTTCGTACGGAAGTTGATTTCTCAGAATGCTTCTTGCCTTGAATAGCCTTCTAACCTAGTATTACATGTTAATAAGTGTAGCATTAAGCTAAAATTCCCAGGAAATACGTTAAACATTTGCTTTAATTGCTTAATTGTGCAAAACAATCGAGATTATTGCGCCGGGCACCGGAAACAAATGGAAAAAAGTTTTTTTGCTTGCCCTTTTTTGTGTGAGTGTTAAGGTAAACGCACACTTATCAGAGCCGAAGGAGCAGAAAGAATCGAATTTTAGAATTACTTGTATGAAAGCCTATGAGAGCTCGCACACTTATCCGCGCCGAATCGGACGAATCGCCGGAAGAATTACTAGGAACTTTGTTCCGATCGGCGCGGTCGATTCTTTCGGCGCGGACAAGTGTGCGTTTACCTTTAAACTAAATTTCATTTGCGACGCAACAAAAACTTTACCCCGAATTGTAAAGCTTCATAATAAGATTTATTTCTACAGACAGCAGCAAAAATGGCTCATAAATCTCACCCCCGTCAAAGCCAATGCCTTTGTCTATAAGTGTGCACACACACACACACACAGTGGTGCACATGTGTGTTTCTTATCAACAAAACTCTTCAATAGCGTCATTAGTACCCACGAAAAGGGATTTAGATCATGGGTCGCCAATCTTTGTAGCCCATGGGCCAGACTAACTCTTATACTAAAGCCCCAAGGACTAGGACCTAGCTAGCTCATAATAGCAACATACTGTAGTTTTGACTAGTGGGCGAGTACGATATCGACAGCGTGGGCCGGATTGTTGGTGCTCGTGGGCCGAATCTGGCCCGCGGGCCGTAGTTTGGACACCTCTAATTAGATAGTTTTCGTCGACCAATTCCCAAAAATAATAACCCTAAAGATACGAACGACTATCGCTGCATATCTTGCAATACAGGATATAGAATTTATGCTTCTTACTTACTAAAAAATTAGACGAAATAATAAAATAATTGGGCTTTGGCTTGGTAATTCCAAGCTGCCTTTTCAAACAATCGGTCAACAGATGATCACATCATTACACTCAAAAGGGTCTTGGACGAAGAATGGCGTGCAGGTAGAAGAATTTTCGTTCTCGCTCTCGACATAACAAAGCCCTTGATAATGTAGACCTCAACGCACTGCGCGATATTTTAAAACAACGAACATACAAATCATTAGCTAACAGGATATCAAGGTGTGCATAAACGAACGAACAAACATCAAATGGTGTGGCCAGCAAAGCAACTGAATTATCAAAGGGAAGGGATTGGAACAAGGTTGCCCTTTATCTCCTCGTCTTTTTACACTGGTCATGGATGATCCCTTAAGAGTCTTGAGGACGGAATGCAATTAATCAAACTAGACCAAGAGCATGAAATCTCTCTCCCTCTGGTACTATCATTTGCACACGACCTTATCTTCATTACATATGACCTAAAAGGGCTAGAAGGTAGTATCTTATTCCATATTAAACCCCCTACTAGCTAGTGCTAGTAAATAAATAAAAACAAAAATACTAGTTAGGGACCCCATAGTTTCACAGAAAACGACGTACGTAAACATTAATGGAATAAATCTACCTACAGTTGAGGAAATTAAATATCTAGGCACATACACAACATCTGCATTAAGCAGGAAAAGCATAATTAAAAAACGTTGTCAACAAGCCACTAGAAACGCGAAGTCACTACTACCATTCATAATAAACTCAAAGATGGACTAGAAATTAGCCAGACTTATGTACCGAATGGTGATCATACCTTGTATGATATAAGGTTTGAAAGTATCGGCACTCACTAAAGCTGACAGGTCAAGACGGAGAAAATATGAAAGTCCGCCTCTGTACATTTCTGTGCATGAAGTATTAAATAAATAAATAAATAAATATGAGAGAGTTATCATGAGAGACTTGATTAACCACCCTCCTAAAAATAAACCAACACAAAACAAAATGCATGAAATCTTAAACGGAAAATCCGTAAGTAAATGCATCAAGAACCACAGGATGAGCTATCTCGCACATGTTCACAGGCGCCGCGAACCGCACCTGTTGCATGCAGTAATGCAGTAAGTACTCGTCGTTTTTTGGCCAAATCCAAAAAAGTCGGCCAATATAATAATATCCTATAACCTACATGGAATGACAACCTAAAACAGGACATGACTTACTTCGATAAGGACATCAATTTTTGGATGGACACGGCTGATGAACGAGATAAGATTAAGAAGGCTGCTAGCAAGATTTACAAGAGACGAAGACTTTGGAAATAACAACACGTAATACAGCATAGCATAAGATTCACCGGCGAAGCTGGACTTGAAACAAACCTGGCGGCGACGTCGTTAAAAGATGCCCATCCATGGATAAATATTACCCGTCTCTCCAATATTCCAATGTTTACCCTAGGGTGCATACTCGGTAGACACTAATAATCCTTCCATATCCTAAGGGTACGTCTTCCTTACCATTACCGCGCCTCCCGGTCTACTCCGTCATATGCAATGGCCTATGTAGCCCCATGAAACATGAGGCTACAGGGGCTAGTGTGAATCTTTGGGTTCATTCGAGTAATCGAGTCTGGTCAAACCACGCTGGGGTCAATGCATTTCATCATTCATTCATTCATTCATATTGTTATATTCTTAGGAAAGTGTGTCTTACGAAGATACAGAGAATTTATTAACTGTGTTAAAGTAAATAATTACGAATCATAAACCTACGATAGTATTTATAAAATTTAGAAACTTAAGAGATACTCAAGTTATAATTTATTTGTCTATTGTCTTTTTGATTTTTTATTAATTTTATAAAATTATTTTAGCTCTTTTCGCCTGAAAAACAGAACTACCTAGTTCAGGCACGTAAGTTTTAGCAAATCATTTACATTTAGTAAGTATCTTTATTAGAGACCTGTAACACAGGTGTTCCTAGTACAGGCTCCAGTCTCCACAACATCAATGTATTTTTGTATTCATGTATCGTACTGATTTCTCATTATGTGGTGGAGAAAATAAACGTTTTTTTTTAACGTCTTTGATATTTCTCGGGACCCTAGGGTCCCGGACCTTTGGAAGGCATATGAGGGGCCGAAGCCAACTCGCAGAGGCCCGTTAGACGCTTTCAATGGAAATAAGGCACCGACCAACGATTATCCCTGTACGCACTATGCAAGTGCACCCAAGGACAACCCCTGGTTGGTGTAAGACTATTGCAGGATGTGGAAACAAAAAAATATTGGGCTATGGGTTTGGATGGCTAAAGTGGACTGGTTATCTAAAACTATGGAAGGACTATGGCCCCTGCCTGACCAATGTTTGATAAATACAATACACGGATAAAATGGTAGGGGGTGACTTGCACACTCAATAAAGGGACCCTGGAAACGGTCGCTAGCACATAGTGTCGTAGCGACAAGGGGGCAACATGTCCTGAGGTGCTTAAGAGGAGTGGAGAGGTATTCCACGGCTATCAGGACCATCCCGGAAGTACGGTCAAAATCCTTACCAGCATCTTACTGGAATACTTCCTTCCTCAGAGCACGTTTGCTCTTGCGAATCTCTACTCAAGCTAGCCAATAAAGGCAAGAATGAGGTTGGAGGTCAGTTCTCGTCAGTGTTCACTCCAGCCAGCCAATAAAGGCAAGCCAGAGATGAGGAACATGACTTCTCCCAGGAGATAGGGTACGTGGGGTCACTACTGCCCAGAAGCTCGCCACATGCTGCCCTGCGGGATTTATTATTATCATTATTAAGCAAAACCGTACAAATTTTTAAGCCTTGTAATTTTTGAATAAAATATTGTAATATGTGTGTATTTTATTATTGTTATAAAAGCACCGGGAACGTACTTCGTGTTGCAAGTTTCTGTTGGCGGCGATAACCACTTTCCATCAGGATGGTCGGTCTATTCACCAACTTTATACGTGAAAAGCCTTGTAAAGGAACGTATTCTTTTAAAATTCTGTACACACGAGTTATTGCAGTTCAGGTTTCTCGTAAGTATATTATGAGGTGGGTGAGGCGTTGATTTATTTTTTATGCTCACTGCTGAGCAAAGGCCGCCCCCAAGTCCTACCAGAAACTCTTTTCCCGCGTCACCTTGGACCAGCCCTCACGATACACATCCAGGTCATCCCGCCACCTCTTTCTGGGCCGGCCTCGGCGGCGCCATCAATCTTCAGGTACCCATTGTGTGGAGACGTTTGCCCAGCGGTCATCATGCAAGCAGCTGACGTGACCCGCCCAGTCCCATTTTAGCCTGCTAGCCTTCTTGCTTACATCAATTATACTCGTTTTGGGACGCAGCGTCGTGTTCCGAATTCTGTCCTGTCTGTTTACGCCTAGGATACTGCGTTTTATCGCTCTTTGTCAGACTCCAAGGCGAAACTTTTGCGATTCGGTGAGCGACCAGGTCTGAGCACCATAGTTTAGGACGGGCAGGATAAGCGTGTCGATGAGTTTGCACTTCAGGGTGTGCGGCAGATCAAAAGAAAGAAAGAAAATACATTTATTTGTGGTAAACATGACGCAAAAAAAGAGCACAAACAAAAAGAAACAAGTTGGGGGAAAATATGCGTCACATCCACGCAAAACGGCCATCGCTCAGCATAATGCCCACCACCACCTCACCACCTCACCACCTCACCACCAGACCACCTTTTACCTTTTAGTAGCTTTTCCAAAAGTTTTCGATTCGGCAGTCAATTTCCCTTTCCTGCCTGTTTTCGAAAGAAAATAACTGGCTCAAGTAGATATACTCATCTACATAATGTATTTCCTGCCCATCTACCGTGACCTTAGGCTTAGTGCTGTTGGTCATTAGTTGGGTTTTAGACCGATTCAACGCAAGTTTCACCCTGAAGCTAGCCGTGCTTAACTCTTGGAGTTCTAGTGGAGTTCTAGAGCTGTGGGGGCAAAAAGGACTATATCGTCGTCAAATCGGAGGTTTGTCAGCCTCTTCTTGCTGACGTCAATGCCTTTTTTTTTTGGATGGGAAATCATCAAATGACTTCTCTCGCTCTGGGCGGAGTGGGAGGGCGTGTCAGAATTTTACTGACTAAAACCCACCCGTGTTCCTTCAGTTGCCTGCGCCGGGGCCACGCTCTTTCGAACATCCCGCAACCCTGGCTGAATGTGAATGTCCTTGGTGTACCATGAGGCTACCAGTGACTAAAATATCTCCTTAAGTGGGCTAGTAAAAATTTGAGAGAGAGTGGGCCCCCTGTTTAACGCTTTTTTAAATACTGAATGACGGTTCACCAGTATTTAGTTTAATGTTTGCGGAGCTATTGTTGTATATATGTATTTTAAGAGGTCGCTATATGTTTTTTCAAGTTCTTGGTGTTCTAGGGATGTGAATATTTCATTGTCTTTAATACTATCAAAGGCAAAAGGCAAGGCAGATAATAACGCTTATTAACTTCTGTTTTCTAGGGTCTGGTTTAGTGTTTGAAGGTGGTCAGTTGTTAAAAAACTTGGGCGAAATACGGCTTGTTCTGGTGGCCAATGTTATTCCAGTTTCCCGTCTATACGATTTTGTATCACTTTAATAAAAGCCTTATAAATATGAGATGTTAGACTTATTGGGCGGTAATTGCCGATATCGCTTTTATCGCCTATTTGGTGCTCATTGCACAAAATAGGCATTAATGGCACATTGAATACTTTATACTTTCCCTGATTTTACAGCCCGCGCCAAACTTTGTGACCGCCCCGAAACTAGGCTCATTGCATTGCGCAGAACACAAAATCAGGGTATTAGCGGGACGCACAAGAGCTTGGGGGCAGGGCCACACCCCGCGCGCCCGCACCGCTCACCCGCGACGCGCGCTGGCACCCACGCCTTAGTGTGAGTGCTACGTCCGTACACGAATCACGCACTTGTTGAGCTCCGAGAGTACTGTCGCGTTCAGAATTCGTTCGATCGTTTCGTTAATTTGTTGTTATAGTTTTTAGTTATTGTTACTTGTTGTTATTGTTACTCGTTGTTATTTGTTTATAAACATGCCTACTGGACGTTGTAATGTTTTACGACGCCAGGCTCTTAAAATGGTCTACGATGTTTATAAATTTATGAAGAAAGAAGCTGAAGAAGGCCTTAAATACGATTTGAAGGCAGTACATAAACGGACTGCAGCCGCTACAGGAGTATCAGAAAGAACTGTACGACGTATTATATCGGTTGCTAATGAACCAAGTTCCGATTTATTAGCAGTTTTTCGTACACCCGGAAAGAAGAGGCAAGGGGTAAAAAAGGTAACCGGAATCGACAATTTTGACCAAGGTGTCATCAAAAGATGTATCCACAATTTTCATGTAACACAGAAAGAGTTGCCGACAATTGCTCAACTTTTAAAAAAATTAAAAGAAGATATAAATTTTGAAGGATCCGCAACGAGTTTGAGGAGAATTATAAATGAAATAGGATTTAAATGGAAAAAAACTGAAGACAATCGCAAATTATTAATTGAAAATACAAATATTCGCTGTAAGCGAATTGAATATTTGCGTGTAATAACGAAATATCGCGCAGAAGGAAGACCGATAGTTTACACTGACGAATCGTATGTCGATTCATCGCATACCACTTCGAAGGCATGGAGTGATAGTAGCACTAAAGGTTTAAAAAAAAAGATATCAAAAGGTCAACGTGTCGTCATTGTACATGCTGGATCCAAATCAGGATTTGTACCCAACGGCCTTTTAATGTTTAAGGCAGGTACGAAAACCGGAGATTACCATGATAATATGAATTATAATAATTATGAAAAATGGATACGCACACAACTTTTGCCGAATCTCCCACCGAGATCGGTTATGGTGATAGATAATGCACCCTGTCATAACAAATTAGAGGATGCAGCGCCGACGTCAAATAGCAAAAAGGCAGAAATGGTGGCATGGCTTACGGCAAAAAATATCCCTTGCAGTTCTGACATGCTGAAACCAGAACTGTATAAATTAATTTCTATACACAAAGAAAAATTTAAAAAAATTAATATTGATAAAATTTTAGAAGAACACAATCACACAATATTACGGCTTCCACCTTACCATCCCGACTTGAACCCCATAGAAATGGCTTGGGCATCCATAAAAGGTTACGTGGCGAAAAAAAATGTCACAAATAATATAACTGATATTATGAAACTAGTGGAAGAAAAAGTAAATAGCATGGGTGAACAGGAGTGGACTGCACTATGCGACAAAGTTATAAATATTGAAGAAGAATATAAGAAAAGTGATGTCATCATAGATGACCTAACTGAAAAAATAATAATTCACGTGAGCGATAATGAATCAGATGAAGATGATTCGGATATTTTTTGTGAAGAGAGTGATTCGGATGCGGAACCATCCACTAGTAAGGGAGATGTTTTTATGGAAGGTGTGGCCCCATAGTGAATATAGTTTTTATTTATATTAATGTTTTTTATTTACATTTATCCTATTATTACCTAACCTATATGTTTTACAAATAACACATACATTATATCATCATCATCATGATGATATAATGTGTGTGTAACACATACATTATATATTAAATTAAATAAAATAACCTATGAAATAAACACGAACTTTATAATCACCAAATAAAAATAAATTGACATAATAAAATAAGTATTAAAAATGTTAGAAAACGAAAATTGTTTGGTTGATTACGTATTGTCCACTCGACTGTACCATGCGCAAGTTCGGACTCGCGACTATATTCAAGGCGGTCACAAAGTTTGGCGAGGGCTGTAGTATGTTGTTAAATAGGTGGATAAGGTGGGGCAACAGTGTTGGAGAGCCAATTTTTAATGCCTCGGTAGTAATTGCATCCTCTCCAGGACTTCTGTTATAGCGCATAGTAGTAAGTACTCTCTGTCATAACCACTTCTCAACTTAAGGGGATGGAATCCGGGAGACTGTATTTAGCGGTGGGGAGGCATATTTGGCGTTTGGTTAGGCGTTGAATATGTGAAATAAATAACACATTTCGAGGTTGGAAACCACATTTACTTGCGTCGAAACGGAACAAGAATGAGTATCTATGCCAGTGGTAGCAGGACACTTGCGTGAAAGACATTTCCGCGAAAGACACTTTCGCGAAAAAATACACGAATAATAGCAAATTTTTCGTCATTTTGACCACATTTTCGTAATTTTTGATGGCGCCATCATGAATTTTAATTTTGAGTCAATTTTCGTTATCAGCAACCTTGAAAACTATGAAAACGATACCCATGACGTAAAATTTTGAAATTTCGGTGGCACCATCTTATGTTTTGATTTTGACCCCAGTTTTGTTATCAGCGACCCGAAAACCACGAAAATGACACCCATGTCGAAAAAATAAACAACTAAAAACAGGTACAATAAGAAATCTATTGACGCCTAATTGGGACAGACACACTGATACAGACAGACTGGAATCAGATATAATTCCAGTCTGTCTGTAACTGGAACTTAACTGGCGAATTCTGGGTGTACTATACACATCATACACCGCTGCCCCAACCCTTTAAAAGAATACAAGCGTGATGTTATGAAGAAATCTCATTTCCGCAACTTTTTCGCGCCACTGTCCTTTCGTGCAAGTGGATTCGCTCAAGTGTCTTTCGCGCAAATGTCTATTCGCGAAAATGTCTTTTCGCGCAAGTGTACCAGATACTATGCCAGTTTTGGTTTGGTTATTCATAAGCAGGTTCTATAAAGCATTTATGCAGAGATGCAAAATCGATTCCAAACAAAACTATTAATTTCTAATTCATTTGTAATATAAACTTGAGCGTAATTAATCATGCCAAAAACATAATTTATCGCTGTTCCTATCTTTCCAGCTCTATAGTATTGAATCGTAATGTACAGCCTTTGTTTCATTCGTTAGCGCACCGGCCGAATCAGCGCGGATTGGACATTGTGGTGGAAACGCGGCGGAGTCATTAGTACTCACCTGGTAACATATGAGAACATTTTCATGGAAGTCAAATTGTTTTCATTTAAGTTAAGATACTCGAGGTGTAGCAATGTCCAGAGACCGGCGTTCGCGCTGAGCTCACAGCTTGATATATTGTTGTAAGATACATCTAGCCAGAGCAGACGCAGGTGGTTCAAATTCTCAAGACGCTGAATGTGATTAAACGATAGGTCTAATCGCCGAAGATGCCTGAGAGAACAGAACCTTAGATATAGTTATAATTTGTAAAATACCTACTACAAGTTTACGGTTGATTGTTACTTACTCTTAAACATAAACCTACCCGAAAGCTTAGGTTAGGTAGGTACACTACAATAAAAGCAAGAAGAATACTTACATCAAATTTTCCAGGCCAGTAATACACTTGATATTATTATGCGACAGATCCAGAATAGTTAACGACCAAAACACGGTCAAATCTCTAATACTCTTCACCGAATTGTATTTATAGTGCACTTCAGTAAGGAACCATTGAGCTGAAAAGTGAAAAGGGTAACATGTGCCAAGAGTGTCTACATTTGAAAGAAAGAAAGAAAAATAGGTTTATTTGCCACAGAAACAGTTGAAGTTTGTGTGGAATGTGAAATAGACTGTAGAATGGCTAAAGGCAAACGTAAGCATTGATCAAGCTGTATATGTGTACATAAATTGAGTGGCAAGGGAATTTAAACTGGAACCAAATTTAGGAAACTTCATCCGGATGCCTAGTTTAGTTTGAACTATGAATTAGTTCTCGTAGCATAGGATGCGATGCATCCTCCGGTAACATTTCTGCTGCCAAGCAGGGTTGTTGTATTCCAGTTTGAGGGGGTGCCGGTGTGACAGGCTCGTGAGACATTTCAGTTTTGTCTACGGGCTGGCAACGCATCTGCGATACAGTCCGTTCACAGTTAACGTTACCTCTGATTTTGCATCATTGTCAAAATCACAGTGATCTTTATTCTCGTCGCAATAAGGTTGCTGTTGGGTCGAGCCTGTCTAAATGATAATGATCTTTATATATATAAGGTTGCTATTGGGTTGCTGTCAGAAGTAAAACAACATTGAAATGACTGAACCTCTGGTATTGCAGCCGGTGGGCCCATCGACTTGTTCGTCATAAAATACTCGTAACATAAATAAATAACTACTGCAAAACATTTACGAGTTTCATATTCCAGAACTGTGCTAAGCCTGTTAAACGCCACCGACAAGAATTGCAGGTACGGAAGAGTCGACAGGACCGTCAGCGCTGTCAGCAAGTTTGACGATAGATCCAGATACACCAAGAAATTGTAGTGCATTAGCACATCAATGTTCTGCAGATGCTGGAATAATAAAATGAAGGAGTTATAAATTAAATTTAGTAGTAGTTATTTATTTATTAGTTCTGAGGTCGACACCTGCAGCCTTCAGAAGTAAATTCCCATTGCTTGCGAGGTTTTAAGCTTTTAGTGAAATAATGAACGCCTGCGTTCGTGCATATACTACTTAATGGCACAACACTGATACTCTGACTGATGCATTCTTTACAGATTATTCTTGACGAACAGCTATCACTCAAATAATATAACAGTAGATTGTAAAAACATGGGATTTTTCATGAACATGACAGAAGAGGCCTCAACTTCATGTTTTTCTGTGTACGTTCTACGAACTATCATAATTATAATACTATAACAAAATGTAAAAAAAAGAATCACAAAATATAAGCGGTCTATCGTTTGTACTCTTATGGATATACACCAGAAACAGGAAACATTGATACGTATAGACGCAGAACGGTCCTCACTTTGTTGTAGTGAAGTGAGGTTGCGCTCAAGCCACCGACTTTTCCGAAAATAACAAAAACAGTGGGCGTTCATCAATCTTCAAGAAACTGAGGGTTAGTCTTATTTGATGTGATTATGTTTATTACCTTAGACGAAAGATCCAATTTGATATAAACGAAGTCTCCCAGAATAGGAGTACGTTTGAGATAACCGAGACAAGCAGTGACCATGTCCCTGGTAAGTTTGCCGTCCACGAGCTCCGGCACGTCTTCCAAGTTACGAATGCGGACTACTGGCGAAAATTCATCTGCATAAAGCTCAGGAAAATTGTAGAAGCACCCCCAGGAATAACTTTCGTTCATGAGATTCGACAAGTGTAAAGGAAACTGAAAATTGTATTACAAAAAATATGAAATGAAATCGTTTATTCTGTAAATAAGATATCGGAATCACTTTTACACGTCATATTAAAAAAAAATTAAGCTAGATGGAGTCGACATTTCCTATCTGACTACCCCTGAGAAGAAATGGCGAATCAAACTCAGGGGTCAAAGTCTCTTTTAAACCCAGACATAATCTTGGTCAAATCATGTTAGGACCATGTAGATCCGTGTCTGAAATGGTCTTTAGAGGAAAAAAAACCACACAAATTTGAGTGGACCTGTCGAGTCTAGCAAGCATTTGTCAGTAATACAATTCAAAATCAAAATATTTTATTTCACATAAGCCTACATAGGGACTTATGAAACGTCAGAAGCTAGGTGCACGGTTTCAATTGGTCGTCGGAGAAAAACCGGCAAGAAACTCCACGGTTACTCTTTTAAAAATAATTGGCTTTTACAATGTTTTCAAATCACACTGTTATTAAGTATGGGAGGACAGTGTCGTCGTTAATCGTGTAGCTCAACTCAGGATTTAAGGAGCTCAACGACTCGACGAATAATATCAAAGAAAGGACATTTGGATAGGCCGCATAAAGTACTCAAAATGTCAGACTATCATTAAAACTAACTGAGAAAGAAAAAAAAAAGAAAATTGAAAAGAAAAAAATAAATAGATGACCCGCATAGTGCTCACATTCACAATAAATAAAGTAATAGGTATAAAACTTTTTAAAGTAAATATTCATGTCATTTTGTATATAATATTCAACAATGTCAATATGTATATAAAATGGTACCTATATAATGGTGATTTTGCATAATAATTAAAATGTCAAGTTTTTACGGTTTTATCACAAGGTTTAGCCGACCGAGCAGCTCAATCCCAAGCTTTTTGTCTTCTAAATAATCAGAAATTTTGTAGTGCCCTTTTTTTACAAAGTTTGGTTTTAATACAGCTTTTAAATTCTTTAATGGGTAATGAATGTCATATGTATACCTACTCGTAACATTTTATCCTCCACGAGGCATTTTTATATGAATAATCGTGTGTCGTCCAAAAATCACTGTGGCTTTTACCTCACATAAAAATAAAACAGGCCCGGTGAAATGTCTTTACCTGTGGAAAATATCTACTAAAGAGGTGTGACGAAATGTGACCCCTCTCCAGGGGACCTTCCTTCATTCATTAAATTGTGCTGTCGTGAGAGCCTGGCTCACCGGCACTTTTAACCTTCCATCTACGTTATTACACGATGTATGTATATTGCATACGGTCCTATAATAATTGCCCAAAACATAACAAGGGCGCCGGCTGGCGAAAATATTTGCGATACACATATACCTTTAAGTAGATTCATAAATATTTGCATCGAAAATTAACGAATAACTTGGAGTTTGTAGTCCCTAAAGTTAGAAGGAATTTAATATAACTTGTACAACATCTTGTAAAAATAAATTAATGTTTAAATATGCCACAAAATTTTACGTTGTACGTGAATTCGACGTATTAACTTGATAGGAAGAATCTAATAAAAGCCATGTTATAAAAATAACTATTACATATTATAATATCTGAACTTTAAAATAGAAAATAGATCCAGATACCTCCTCTTTAATTAGCTCTTCGTCCCTTTTGTTACCTAAATCATCTTGTGAAGCTACAACTGGCATGCTGCGAGTACTTCGTCTCAAACCAGATAAAACTGAAATATCAATAAACGTATTGAATATTTATGTAATGATTACACACACGTTACGATTTAGGTACTAGCGAAAATTTAGACTAGCGCAAGTCTGCGTGATACCAAATTGTTCAAATATTTATGCTAATTCATCCCACACACGTTACGATTTACTTGTGCAAATTTAGACTCGCGCAAGTCTGCGTGATACCAAATTGTTCAGATATTTATGCTAATTCATCCCACACACATTACAATTTACTTGCGCAAATTTAGACTCGCGCAAGTCTGCGTGATACCAAATTGTTCAGATACTTATGTATGCTAATTCATCCCACACACGTTACGATTTACTTGCGCAAATTTAGACTCGCGCAAGTCTACGTGATACCAAATTGTTCAGATATTTATGCTAATTCATCCCACACACGTTACAATTTACTTGCGCAAATTTAGACTCGCGCAAGTCTGCGTGATACCAAATTGTTCAGATACTTATGCTAATTCATCCCACAAACGTTACGATTTATTTGCGCAAATTTAGGCTTGCACAAATCTGCGTGATACAAAATTGTTCAGATACTTATGCTAATTCATCCCACAAACGTTACGATTTATTTGCGCAAATTTAGACTTGCGCAAGTCTACGTGATACCAAATTGTTCAGATACTTATGCTAATTCATCCCACAAACGTAATGATTCACTTGCGCAAGCCTAAGTTTGCGCAAATAAATTGTTATGTGTGTGGCTAGCATTACAACCGTGACAGGATGCTTCCACCCCCTGTATGTAATGAAACGCAGTGTTGGCGATACATAAAAGTAAGCCTATTTGCTTTTCCTTACTTTTTCCTACTCAAAGAGTTAGTTTGGTATGGTAAATAATTGTAAAAGCCTGACAATCAAATAGCACATACCTTTTTACCCGACTGCGGCGAAATGTCGAGTTTTACGAAAACGGGGTATGTATCGAAAAACATACATTTAGGTAAATGTACCTAAAATTGAGCTATGGATCTAAATCTAACGCAACACTGTCGTTCCAAACATCTGCACAATCGTTATGTTCCATTTATGCAACTCAGCGCATTCTCAACTTATTCCATACTCTTGTAAAGGCAAGATATCTTAAAATAGTTACGTTCTGGTCAAAGAGATTTAAGAAGTATATTTGAATATCTTTGGTTCTAGTATACTTTCGCACAAAAACATAGGAATATGTGGTAGGTACCTGATTGTCTATAATCTGATGTCAAGGTAGTCAGAGGTTTGGTGAAATATTTTATCTTGGAGGATTGCTCATTCCACTCATGACGAATGCCTCGTGTGCTCCCCTGGCTATCTTCGGTCAAGTCCGCACTGTTATTGGTGGTCTGGTCCACTCCCTGTTGGAGGCCCTCATTCGACACCTCTGCTATAGGCTCCATAGGATGCAAACTACGTTTCGATTCCATCTGTACCTTCGAGGTAAGTGACCTAACACTCATTTTGGTTTAATTCTAATTAACAGGAAATCTTTAAATAATATTTTAAAATCAAAATGAAACCAACTCTAAATTAGTTTTTGTCACTGCGGTGTCAAAATACGATGACTTTACAATTAACTTTGTTACTAGCTACATATAAGCGCTATGCTTTTTGGCCAGTGCTACGAAACATTTTTCATTTATACGTACTTCCCACCTCCCGGTTATTTCGTGCTCCTGAATAAAATAAAGTTGGCGATGCTTTCTCAACGACGAAATTTGATTTTCATAAAAGCCATTTTTATGCTGAAGTGCTTACAATCTCGACGACGCGGACGCTATGTGAGGCTATGAATTGTTAGTTACGTGCTAAGAAATAGGTGTTTGCTTAGCATTTTACGTTAAATATCTTGGTTGTAAAGAGATTATTTTAAACATTTTTATAGTAGATACTCATACCGTGCCGAGGTTTATGTAATGCACCAAGGCAATTAAGTACATACTGACTAATTTGTTTGAACATTACCAAACTATAAAGCTGAACGTCCTCTGGTCTTTGCACGGATTTGGTTTGCTTTGTATGAAGAAATGAACGGAGCGCTCGGTGCGGGTGGTACCGATAGTGGACGGAGTGCTATATGAATTCACACAAAGCAAACCAAAATCCGTTGCGAGCCGTGCGTACGTTGCGGCCGGTGTGGACCAGTGGACGTTCACCTTACCACGGTTTTGTGCCTTTTTGGTGGTTTGGAGACTTTTTGGTGTCTCATGTTAAGTCTTAACCTTGTTGGTACCTATATTGTAAATAGGTGAGTTTGTATGTAGGGGGTAATCTTTGGAACTACTGATCCGATTCCGAAAATTCTTTCAATAATGGAAAGCTACAGTTTTGCCGAGTGTCGTCTATCTATACTAATAATAAAGCTGAAGAGTTTGTTTGTTTGCTTGAACGCACTAATCTCTGGAACTTCCAGTCGGATTTGAAAAATTATTTTTGCATTTGATAGCCCAATTCTTAAGAAAGGCTGTAGGTTATTTGACATCACGCTACGACTCTTAGGAGCCAAGCAAAAAAAAAAGTCTGAAAGAACGCTAAGCAAAAATGAAGTAATAGCGCGGGCAGACGATGCGATGCGACAGGGTGGGTCTGGGGAATAAGAAATCGCACGCGGAAGAAGTCGCGGGTAGAAGCTAGTAGGATATGTTAAAACAAGAAATTTTACGCGGACAAAGTCGCGGGCAGAAATTAGTAAATAATACACAAAATGTAAGGATTAAAATCTGAATTACTGTGTCAGTCAATAGAAATTATTTTGACGTAATAACAAACCACTTCAATGGCTGTAACTTAAACATTTAATGAATTAAGCTTTTCTATTCATAAACTAGTGTCTATCATGCATTTATATAAATGGTTACTTTGTAAAGACAGTGTAACGTAAACCACTTGGTTTACGTAGCTAATAGTGTTGTTTATTAGGCTGGTAGACAACACGGCACACAAGTATGGCGGTGGTCTGGTAAAGGAGCGAGATAACGAACTACAGCCTTTGTTTGGCAATCTCCTTTGACAGCACAAAAAGCTCTCGTTGATTTCCATGTTGCATTTTCCTTTTAAACAGCGTCTTTTGGAAGTACAGTTGTGGTCGTTAACGTTGAAGATAGGTACAGAAAATGTTTCAAATGTTTTCTTTTGAATACTTAGGCACTTACCTACCTGAAAAGAATTGAGTAGAAATCAAATGTTTGTGCTGTCATCTGATAGTGTTTGTTCAGAAAATTGATGGTACCACGTAGGTATCACGTGAATATTTTTATTTTTAATTAACTATGTATTCATGTGTTTCATATCCGACTGCTTTTGAGAACAATCATCAAAACGAACTCTGAGGTCACTTTTGTAGTCTTGAATGAGTTTAATTTATCCATTCCGCGTACCATCTTTATTCTACTTGACGGAGAAGGTACATTTCTCTAGTTATCGTTAGTCATATTTTAACTACTGTGGGCGTGCTGTGGGTAGTGTTGGGTATTGCGCAATAGAAAAACCGTTTGCAGTTCATATCAAATTATAATTCACGATCAAATTAATCACACTATAATAGCTATTCACACACTGTAGGTACACGACACAACGAGCAAACGAAACGAATGACAGTTCCTACGGTGGAGGTACTGATCTCCTCGACGGCAGAATGGTAAATGTCTTCTCGTCCCAGCGCTCCTCCATTAGCCAGGCTCTGTCATAGCACGAAGTTAGCCGAGTATCCACGTTGTCGCGACGGTGCTGCCACCTTTCGGAACTCGTGCTGCGCTTCGTTTAGTGTCTAAACTGATGAGCGTCACCGACATACTTATATATCGATTTTATAATGTAACGTCGTTTAAAAAAAGTAATTCTCAAAGTCAAAGTCAAAAAGTCAAATCGTTTATTTCAAATAGGTACATAAAAGGCACTTTTGAACGTCAAAGACTAACAAGAAAATATAATTAATTCTAGTTGCCCCTTTCTAAAGGTAGTTTCGTATAGAGAAGAATGGGCAAGAGACTCCACCGTTACTCTTTTAAAAAGTTTTACAATATTTTATTTATATAATATTAATTTCTAACAGCGCCCCGCGGTTTCACCAGCATAAGTCTCGATCCCGTAAGGATGGCGGGATAAAAAGTATCCAATATGTTAATCCAAATTATAAACTATCTGTGTGCCAAATTTCATTCAAATCCGTTCAGTAGTTTTTGCGTGAAAGAGTAACAAACACAATCATCCATCCATCTGTCCATCCTGACAAACTTTCGCGTTTATAATATTAGTAGGAAGTAGTATAGTAGGATAATCTGAACTTAAAAACCAAGAGCATAAATCTCTAGATGCAGGTGCAGCTGTCAATCGAAGCTCTACAGTGTGCGCTGGTGGCAAGTTGTAACATTCGATCCGAAGGCTTTGGGGATTTGTCTCCGGAACAACTGACTGCTAAACTTGGTACAACTCTCTCATTTGATCTGTACTTTAGCGATCAGCTCGCTCTGTTGTAACTTAAGTACGGTCAAGGAACGCTTTATTAAAGCTCCGTTCTGGTTTGAAATAGTGAAAGGTTTTGGATGAAGGATTTTTGTTTTAAAAAAAGGAGAATTTGAAGTGAGTGTTGATGTAGTGGCTAAAACATTGAATACATGTTTATGTCATTTAATGATTCAGATTTTATGAACAATGTACAAAAAAATCTCTTCTCCAAGACGACTGGAGCCATGCAAAATATTTTTAAGTGTATTCCAATTTTACGAACAAATTCGACGAAAACGAGGAAATTCAATTGTATTTGGTGACATTACTTAAAACTTTTGTTAATTAAGTTGGTCGGAACGAAAAGGGAGGAGAGGAGTGTGAATTACTCACATTTCGTGAAGCAACAGCAGGACGGGACAATTGAATTGAGGGTTTTAGAATTGAAGTTGTTGCGAATATTTATGTAGGGCCGTCAAACAACAACAAAGTGTCATAATTCAGAGTTATCTGCGGGGGCTTTGAAAATATGAAGTAGCGTCTCGTGGACGGCGCTCGTTTGAGATGAGAATGGAAAAGAAAAGAATCGCGTTTCAGTCGCGGTCGACTTCAGACCCCCTACCTTGTCCCCCGCCATCTCCCCGCTGTCGGCCACCGCGAGGTGCGACGAGTCGCGGCGAAATTTCCAATTTACAACGAATACTGATTTTAATAAAAATAAAAATGGATTCCTGTTACGTTACAAAGTTTCCGCTCAAGTTTTCCAACTCTTTTATTACCATATTGCAAAAAAGGAAGATGTAGGAAGAAAGGCAGGAAATAGGTGTGAAATGGAAATCAGTAACGGCTGTCAGTAAAAGTTGTCGATGAAAAATGTTATTATTTTAATGAAGTTTGTAAAGCATATTTTCCGTGAGTGGCGGAACGTCATTATCCTGAGTACCTTCGTACGAAATAAGCTAAAATGTAGTATTTTTTGAGCTGCGCTAAGTGCAGTAGAGAACACTTAAATAAATTAGCATTCTTCTTTTTATGCCGGTGCCGTTAAAATGGAAATTACGTAACATCCCCGTTGTTTTACTACTGACAAAGTTTTGTTTTTAATTAAGGCAAGGAAGAACGTTTTAATAACGGTTTCAGGAGAAAGCTTAATCATTAAATTACAATTTCTATCGACCTTCAACATTGTGAATGCTTATTTAGTAATAGAGGTAGGTAACTACGGTGTCGACTCGTAACACTGACGGTACATATTGCTTCCATCCCCTTGGGTAGCTACGATCAAGTTAAGAAGCTGACCTAGATTTTTCAAGCTCTATATATCTTTGTACTTATAAAGGTTAAGTCGTTTCCGAGTGGGTTTAAACCCTCAGTTTGCCCACACACATTAAAAGGTCACTTAATTACTGAAGGTCTGCAGTTAAATCTTGAAACTGGCCAAAGGGCCGCCGTTTCAAGTCATCGTCGGTTCCGGTCTGCGGTGGCCGAGAGCCCGAGAGCCTACCCGTTACACCTGACCATGTACAGTTGGTGAGGCTTTTAAGTATACATGCGAATGAACCTACACAAATGTTACGTACATTGAACATACCTTGGTTTCAGCCGCAGCCTAGTTTCATGAATCTTCGTGAAACAATGGGCCGTGTGGATGCTTAATCAGCCTATAACGTTCCCACTGCTAGGACACAAGCCTCCTCTCGGTGAGAGCGAGCGGGGCTTAATCCACCACGCGGGCCCAGTGTGGGTCAGATGTTACATGTCTTCGAATTTTTGGTTCTAGGACATGCCGGTTCCCTCACGATGTTTTCCTTCATTGTTTTGAGAGCAGTGGTGAAGAAATAATTTACACAAAGTAAAGCGCCTGCTTGCGTTCGAACCTACGACCTAACAACTCGTAAGTCGCGACAGTTACCACTGAGCCACCACATTGATTCAAATCTGGTGTACCGTGGGTCCTGGCCGTGTAGTTACTGCAATATTGACGCTGAATATTGATTTAAATCTGCTTTGTTGATGCATCCACACTAACAGGTAACCAAGGTTAATGGAAATGTTTTATCGTCCCATCAAATGTCAAGGCAACACATCGGTCGCTGTGTGGATTGGATAATGGCTGGTGGTTACATACATGCAGGTATTGTATGGTGTAGGCCTTCAGTAGGCCCTTTCTACACACACGTTTTTCTTGCCGTGAAAAACTACGGTTTAAGTATTCGCCGTGTGTAGGCACAGTTGTCAGCGTTGTATGGATCACTATGGAAGCTTGTTGACGACACGGCGGCACCACGGCACGGCGCCACCACGGCACGGCGCCGACGTCAGTATGCGCCGTGTCCATAGATAATACACTATATGCCGTGTCTGTCCACAGCGTGATTCACATCAGTGTTGTATGGCAGTCTAGGGCGTCTGTCGACGGCACCGGATGTTTTCACGTTTCGTGACGGTCTAACTACGCTGATTTTGTTTTAAAATGGAGATAAATCAAGAATTATTAATTACATTCATTCATGAAAGGCCTGCAATATGGGGTAAGAATTGATAAGATGATCGGATGTAAATACCTATCCACAACCTTCATTTCCGTTTTTATTCTTTTTTGAGTTTTCTACATAAACACGTAATGATCTTTTTGCACAGAAATACGCCTGAGCCGTACCTAACCGTTGTCACGTCCGGTTGTTTGCCGTGTCATGTACAAGCTCACACGTTTTTTCTACGGCGCGGTTTTTTACGCCGTACCGTAATGAAACCGTGCCGTGTACAAAGGGCCTAAATCGGATATGAAGTATGTATTGTGGAAAAATAAATAGGTATCCATTTGTGCGGCGGTCCGTCCCAACAAGGCACTTGACTTTACCGCAACAAAGTGCGTGCCAGCAGGTCCTACGTAATGAACGTTGCCAGTATATTCACTTCGCACATTGTATCCGACGTTTTACAATTTAACAGTTACTTGCTGTTTTACTCGCATGAATGGCCCGACGATTATCGTAAAAGACTCTCGACAGCCCTTTTCTCCGTCATTATAAAATATTTTCCAAAAAGTCTGATGATATTGGGTTTTGTGTATATTATTCTCGAAGAGCTCTTTGTGTGGGTTATCGAGTGTTCATTAATCAAACTTGAACAGCGACACTTAGGTATTGTCCGCCCTGAATTTGGGACGCTGCATTATTATTTACGGCGCGTGTACAACAAGCCTTACAAGATTAATGGTCTATCGAAAGCACTTAAACGGAGCAAGATAGAAGATTCTTATCTTTGCATCAAAGTTGACTTTTGTGTTTTTGTTAATAAGCTTTTCGGTTACCTATACTCTCATCAGTTTCATCTCAATTTATTGCTACAGATATGACTTTAGAGGTTAAGAAATATCCGTTCGAGTGGGTTTAGAGTACTTAATTTATATAATTTCGAAATCGACTTTAAAATTTATTAGTAATTGGATCAAACTACAAGCACACACACACACATACACACCCCCACACACATACACACCCCCACACACATACACACCTCCGCACACATTACACACACATTATATTGATAACTTCGTCTAAACGCTACGTCCGCTACGCCCGCTACGTCCGCTACGCCCGCCCCGTAGCAGCAGCTACGCTATCTAAACCACATAATCACAACTTTTATTATAATCCTTAAAACGGAGCTTAGTGGCCACTATTTTCCGTTTTAAGGATTATAATAAAACTTAACAATGTAAAACTACCGCTTGTAATAATAATAACGTGATAAAATAGTCTTGTGGAGCAGAACGTAACATGCTTATTTTCTGCATTTTCATTCTAAAATAAAAAAATAACCAAATAAACGATGAGGGCGCCACTGCGCGCGCGGTGTCGTCTTATTAGTTTTGTTTGGTTTAGGTAGGTACATACATCATATATATGACGGATCATCAGGATGGTTTGAGCTACGATCGGCCATCGGGCGGGTTTGTGGGTATTGTGCAAATAAATTACAATTACTTGGCAAATAATCACTTTACTAACTAATAACTTGTTGTAAATTGTGTTAATTACTTGTTGTGAGACAATAACAGCCTGGTATGATGATGATGGTTCAACAAAACGTAGGACAGTTCCGAAGCGTCTTCACTGCTCGATCACCAGGTAAGGAATCCAACATGGCGCGTTTTTCCTCCCTCGTAACCGACTGGAAACGCCGCGACTCTGTCAAAGCGCGTCAACTCTAGTTCTGATAGTTGCCGCTAGGTATCGTGCCTTGTTTTGTTGTAAACGTCAATTGCCAGATGCGACATAATAATATACTTATGATTCTGTTTTTGTAAATTATATATTTATAGGTTTTTTTTATGTTATCTATGTCGTTGTCCAATCGTAGAAATGGCTATATCGTGATCTGCCTGACTATTTCACGATACGCTGCAATTTCATGATTTGACCATCTAACATCTGCCATATACTTAATTCACGCTCAGCGTTCGACACTGATACGCGAAAAAAATATAATCCTGTCTTTGCGCGCAGTCGAGTAATAATTCCTTTTCGACCTATTCCTACTCGAATAGATCCTATTTTAGGGTTCTTAAAATATTAAATAGCCAAGTGACTGCAACCAACTTGGATGTAGTGCTCGCCGGCTGTTACCGCGGCAACGCTCGCTTCGCTCGCTCGGCTCGCGCGCGGTGGTTATATAGTTCTAACCTAACATAAACCATTTTGTCGGGGTGCCGCTAGCGGCGTGAAATGCAACTAATTTGCGACATGCCCAGTGGTCATCTGGGAATATCGATAAATAGGTTGCTTTCGTCAATCCACCCGATTTTCGATGAGGCGTATCGTGATATAACCGGCCATATAACGTAATGGCCGCGTATATTGAAATGGCCAGGCAGATCACGATATGGCCATTTCTACAATCGGACCACGACATCTACATTTTTGATTTTTCTCTCGAAGCTTTCCTGTAACTGGAAGACGTTTACACAAATATGCCTTTGTACGCCATATTTCCAGGAAACTGTCCTATATTTTATATCAACAAAAATAAACAACAACAGTAACTTTATCTCGCTAAACGATTCTGTAAAATGTATTACTTGTGAGTATGCGATGCGATGTACCGTGAGTATAAAGTTTAGGAAAAGTCCTTTCGCGAAATTTCGCCCGCGGCATTCGTTCATCGCGCCACTGTCACGTTCTTTGGCAAACAGATCGCGTTTCTGGGGCAACACAACGGGGAAGAAATGCTTACTTTTGTACTCGTACATAGTTGTGCATATGGTATGCATAATATATGGGTCTCAGATAAAACTCGCCATTGGTGGGGAAATAGACTGTGTATGCGTGAATGTTGTCAATTACTTTTTTAAGAAATCCTAAAATAAACCTAGTATTTTTAGTTGCTTTTAGGCGGTCGTCGAGTGAAAAGTTTTTTTACTAACACGAATATCATTATGAAAATACTTTATCAAGTAGATTTTATATTGATACTTTGATTGAATATTCATGTCTTTGACTCGAGATAGCAAACTTCAGAGTAATCTTAAATTTTTCATAAGTCCGGCGCAACTTGTCCGAAGTTACCGACGCTTTTTACTTACTGGCTTATTGGTTTTTTTTAGATGGCGGCTAACTTTAAGCCGCATGCTTGCCATTTTAATGCATGATAATGAACTGATTACATATCTATTTCACACTGAAAATCCTGACAGTGTATTTATGATTGTTTCCTCATCATTTAATCGGCCAGTTAATGTTATGTAGAGACTGAAATTACTCTAGGTAACATGCTTCATATTACTTATGCTGCGATTCAGTATTGTAACTAAAAGCAGGTCAAAATACAAGTACTAACATCTATTTCATTAGACATCTAAACGAACTTAAAAGTAATGTAATAATGATACAGTAAAATTCAGTCTCCCATTTGAAACAACTTTTGTTTCGCTACAAACTGTTCGAAAGTAGATTCGGAAGAAGGAAACATCTGACCGAGTACTTCCTGATAATGGATGATCCTTTTCCTTCCCATACGCCAAAGTCAAAAGTGTTGTTGATTGAAAGACGTATGGTGTCACATGTCGCCGCTCTCAGTTTGCGGATAACATATTTATTTTGTACGACCGACATGCTATGTTTGGTATCGCAGGGCGGCAACATAAAACTTTTGATACGGTTTCCAATTTCTACACTTTGTGATATTTATTTGCCGTTCCATTTTCCTTTGCTCTGCGCTGGTCCCACATAATTGGACTTCGTTTTTTGTTAAAGATAAGTTTTATTGCGCCGCTCTCCATTCACCTGGATCGAAGTGTTTACAAAATAAGTCAAGAGCACATTTAGGCGAATTTCTGTTCGCATAATGGAGTTTTTGAATGGGAATTTTAACTGACTTTTTTTCACAGTGCAAAACCAACACAAAGGGCACAATGAAATACTGTGGTGTAGGGATTCTTCTGTGGCAAACGTTTTCACGTGGTACGCGTGTTTGTAATATAGCTCGGGGTTTTTATGTCTTGGTTTACTTGGGTATAAACCCGACGGATAGTATCCTAAGCTCCCTTATCTTTGGGGTACATAATATATTAAAGAATTTTTGCAGAAGCTGCCTACCCCTATACTTTTAGACATAATAATTGTTATTTAACTCAGAATCAAAGCAAAACATAACATTGCCATTTGTCACAATGGCAAAGTAATTAAATCCGTATCTCTTTCCCTCTGATTCCCGATTCATGATTCAGTATTAAACTCAGCCAAAGCGAAATGTTTTATATATTTCCGATATCTATCCGGAAGTGGGAACCCGCTCTAAATGCGCATCAATCACAGAGTCAACGTCGATAAAGTGATTATGTTAAATGTATCTACGTATACCTACAGCTCAGGGTATGTATTGCAGCTGTGACAGGGAGATTGTCCGCGTTAGGAAATTATTGTGTAACACAGTCATGATAAGATAGTGTGACAAAATTAATGTTGTAGATTTCGGTGGTTTTAGATACTCTTCATTAATATTCTACATTGGTATACAAAGTTTTAATGTAAAATCAATGTAAGAAATCCCTATCATACTCTAGATGTATAAATAAAACTAGTCTGAAAACCAGACGAAAACAACTTAACACAAAAACGTCGCTACAACCTCCCTAGCAACATGTCTCTGTCTGCTTTCTTTACAAAATAATAAAATTATGACAAAATAATATTTTTAACACACTTGCTCGTAAAGTGGCTCTTATTGAACCGCTTTTAGGTTCATGAGGCAGTGTATTAAACAGGCGTGCTTTTTACTTTATAATATATTACCGCACTAGTGCGGTAATGTACGCCACAGATAATTATTGATTAGTTGGAAATGTGCGCTTTTTTAAACTCATCAAAAAGACTAAATGCCTTTTTATGCCTACTGTGTACATAAATAAAATATGATAAATTAACATAATATTTCATCAAATTATTTATTTTTGTCAAAAAATAACATTCTTTTGTGTTCTACATCCAAATAACATACAAAATATTCAGTTTTTATGCTTTTAATACCTATTAGATTGTTCAAAAGCTTCGTGCCTTTGCCTCTCCTTCAACGTGCGAAGACACTGCGATAAAAGGAATTCGCGGGCCATATTTCATATTTTTTTACATAGGTAATTAGCTTATGATTCTTTACTTATTTTTTGCCTCGTAAGTGTGTTAAAAAACGTCGTATGAAACGCGTGTGCATTGATCATTATATACTCGCCTCCCTTTTTGCGCTCGCCTACGGCTCGCGCGAATAATACCACCTCGAGTGCAGTGACTAACATAGCACACTTGTATCATAATGTACTATTACTGCAGTACTTTATTCTTTATTATGGCAGTCCATTGTTGTGCAACGGGTACTAGGTACTAAAAGGGGTGGAAATGGCCACCAGTTATCACGCCGAGCAAGCGAGCCAGCGATCGGTACCATTTTATTAGTCTTTTACTATACATGCACATTAATATCCTTTAAAGACATTAGGTACTTCTTTTATTAGTTGTAAGAATTATATGAACATTGAATCAATCTTCTATGAAATAAATAAAATGCACGAATCAATTAGTTTATCAGTGCTACTACCTACGTAATTTTATCAAGTGACAAATATTCTTTATAAATTTCAATAAATTTCTCAATAGAGTCAACCTTATTCCGGTAGTTATCCTAATCCATAGTTAATATTATAAATTTGAAAGTAACTCTGTCTGTCTGTCTGTTTGTTACCTTTTCACGCCTAAACCGCTGAGCGGATTTCGATAACATTTGGCAAGAAGATAGATGGCATCCCGGGGATGGACATAGGTTACATTTTTCTTCAATATAATCCTACAGAGGGTTTTATAGGGATGAAAGTTTGTATGGAGAACCCCATGATTTCTGAGGTTAGGGATATTAAAATTCAAATTTAAGCTTTTGGCGAGAAACAAAGAGTTATATGTGTCAGCGTTTTTGTAAAATCACCCCTTATGTGGGTACTATAGGGGATGATTTTAAAATTCACATATTATATAACACAATATTGAAATTTTTGTGTACCTCTTTTTTTCTGAGATTTAAGGGATTGAAAATATTGTCATAGTCCGTATCTTGAGGCAACATTTAGTCTTTGTTTCGTTAAAATCGGGTCACTCGGTCAAAAGTAATTACAATGTGTATTTTTTAATTACAATTAAAGTCACAAAATAACTTGGCTGACTTTGACTTACACACACACAGGGTAGCAGGGAAATCGACACGAATCTGTTTATCATGGATTCAGTACATGAATCTGGACCTCTGTGTTGAAATTTATCGTTATTTATAAAAAAAAAAAAATGCTGTTTCCTACAAAAGTGCAATACCTACGCGGTCAAAATGTATGGAACAATACATTTTAGCCTCCTCTGGATCAGCCGCCACGTTGCTATAATATGGTGGCCGAACGGCACATTCGGTAGTTGAACAGCCATTAAACTTAGCTCATGAGGAAATGCCAGTTTGTAACATTAGTAAAACAGCGATCGAGGACGAATGTTGCAGCAATGTAAACTGTTGGTTTATAATGAATGTACGTTGTCCTATAAAAGTGTAATCACGGAAAGTATCACGGAATATAATATGGTGGTACTGCTAAATGGCGATTTTAGACAGTCTCTTGGGATAATTTCCGACCACCACGCGGGCGAAGCCGTGGACAAAACCTAGTATATAATAATAAATGTGAAAATTTGGATGTTTGTTCCTCAATCACGCAAAACCGGCTATCGTGGATTTGAATGAAATTTGGCACACATATAATTTATAAACTGGGTTAACACATATGATACTTTTATCCCGGTAGTACATTCCCGTGGGACCATTCGCGACCTCACGCGGGCGAAGCCGCGGGCAAAAGCTAGTACGCAATAAAAGTTATAGATGGTTTACGATTCATCTTAGAGGGGTCGTCCGTGGCGTCATATGATTGATTAGGGCTGCGGACAGAAGCGCTTGTTTCCAGTATTAGCCGCCAAAACGATAGGAAATCGTCTATTTGTTACCGCGTTTAGTCGTATCGTATCGTATCTCATCATATTTTCGCTTGATTTCGTTACTATGTTGCTCTGCTATCTCTTGATTGTGTTACCAGTAATCGGTTTTAGATGTAGAATTGATTGTTGTTTTGTCGGAATATTGCGGTGGTGTTGTTCTGTGTGAGTTTCCTGTTTTAATAAACCAGCTTTTAATTCCGATGTTAAATCACTGACTACGTGGGCAGCGCGCTGTTACTACTTCCTTCCCTTTTTTGTTTTTCCAGATCTTTATTTGTCTAATACGGCTGTGCCCTAATCTATATCAAGGGTAAGAGGGAAGAAGGATCATAGTCAAGTCATATGGGAGATAGATGAAACTAAAAAAACGTTTTTATTTGAATGAAATTTAATCAAAATTAGCAAGAGAAAAAACAAAGTCTTTAATTCTACTATAATTGCAAAGAAAGGTTATAGTCCATAGATCTTTTTTCCATGAATGTTATTGACAATAATCTTTTTTATAAAGAACCCAGTTTTTTTCAAATCGACTTTCTGAGGTCATATTTCTTTTGTTTCTGTTTTCACTATACTGGATAGCTTTGTTACCTCTAATTATGAGAAAACACTGACAGATCCTTCTTCCCCGTTACCCTTCATATGTTTGTCGGAAATACGTCAGTCGTCGTTTGATCAATCTAATCGGGACGGCGCCGCCAAGCGGCGCTCGACAGAGTCTACAACATAACGCTCGTCGACTGGTCACCGGAGTTAAGCAGAGTTTGTCGGTGGCTGTCGAGCAGTGAATACGTTTAGAAACTGTCCCGCGTTCCGTATAGTTGTGTCGAGTAGTTGTGTCGTGTACCAGTGTGTGAATAGTTAGTGTGATTAATTTGATCGTGAATTATAATTTGATTTGGACTGCAAACGGTTTTTCTATTGCGCAATAACCAACACTACCCACAGCACGCCCACAGTAGTTAAAATATGGCTGACGATAACTAGAGACATGCCTTCTCCGTTATGTTTAAGATAAGTAGCTCGCATCATTTGTCCTCGCCCTTGATAGTCAGACACGAGGCAGTTACTTACTTACTTTTCTATATACCTAATGTGCAAAAAAGATATATCTACAGGGTGGCAGGGACGCGCAACCTGTTAGTTAACATGGATTCAGTACATGATTCTAAACTTTATGTATATTTTGCTGTTCTATATATTTTGACCGCGTAGGTCAAACTTTTCTCTCTATTGCACTTTTCTATAAAACAGCAGATTTTTTTTATAACCACCGGAAAATTTATACGCTAGGGGGTCTAGAATCATGTGCTGATTGAATTCATGATTACAACTCAACCTAAATTTTGGGCTGATTAGTCCACCTATCATTAAATTAATAACTATTGATTTTATACATAGCCGCGCAAACTGACTCCGCTACTGAATGTCGAAGTTTGAAATGTCGACGTATGTTAGTTCTAAAGTACAGGATCTCGATGTACGCCAGTTCGAAAGTTCACTGGAGCGAAGTATGCAAGACCGACGTATCGTTAGTTAGAAAGCATACGAGTTGTGTAAAAATAAATTTACTTCATTTTTTATATAGGGACAGACACGGATATTAGTAATTGTTTGTACCTATTATTATGATAACCTAACCTTTTTTTTTTTTTTTTGTTTCTGGGTGGAAAATCCTCATGGATGTCCTCCGCCCTGGGGCGGGCGGAGGGGTCTGTCAGACTCTTACTGACTAAAAACCACCCCGGTGTTCCATCTCACACCTACGCCGAGGGTCGCGGGAACTTACGATCCTTCCGCAACCCCCGGCTGGTGCCGGCCCGCCACGGCAGGCCTCTCCTCGTGTCGAGGGTGTGGGAGTGAGGTGTTTGACTCCCCCCGCGACGTCTAAGAGGGGCGCGCGTGGAACACTACGCGCCGCCACCTCGGGTCCGATGTATGGGGGGCGACGGACGTCCCCGAGTCCGTCGCCCCTGGACCCATTTAGGGGGGCTGGAAGAGGGCGTTGTCCGCCCTCCGCCGACGCACTGTGCGCCTGCTGCGGGCTGGGTGAGAGGATGTGATCTCCCTCTCCCTTTCCGCAGCCTCCTTCTGCGAGATGACTGTCTCGCAGAAGGAAACCACCACGTCCCAGGACTCCTCGCTGCCGACCATCGAATTAACGACAGCCGGCAGCGACAGGTCACTGCCTACTCTAGAGATGAGGGCACGGCGCGGTTCCTCCCAAGCGGCACACTCTGCCAGCGTATGCCGCGCCGTGTCCTCCCGACAGTCGACGCAGTGGTGACACTGGGCGTCTGGCTCCCTGTTTATGCGACACAGGTACTTCCCGAAGCAACCATGCCCCGAGAGCACCTGCGTCACCCGAAACGACAAGGAGCCGTGCCTCCTCCCGAGCCAAAGGTCGAGCACCGGCTGGACCGCCTCGATGGTGCCGAGGCCGGCGGTAGGGCGTGAGAGCCTGTCCCGCCATTCCGCCACCAGGACTTCGCGGAGCAGCGACCGACGCTGCTCCATTAGTCGCTGCATCGGTCGCTCACCTCGCGCCTGCATTTCCTCGCGCCACCGATACAATGACGCGAGTAATTTCGCCTCCAGGTCCCAGGGCGGGGATCCGGCCAGTGCGCAAGCCGCCTCGTAGGAGATCGTGCGATACCCCCTGATGACTCTGACGGCCATCGTTCTCTGCGGCCTCCGCAGAACAGCAATGCTACCGGCCGTCAGGTCGGCCGCCCAGATCGGGGCCCCGTACAGGGCCATCGATCGCACGATCCCCACGTAGAGTCGCCTACAGGCGGCGCTCGGGCCCCCCAGATTGGGAAGCAGCGTTGACAGCGCCCCAGCCGCGCCCATCAACTTGGGCACCAGCCGCCGGAAGTGGGGTCCGAAGTCCCACCGGCTGTCGAGCACCAATCCCAGGTACTTCATGGTAGACTCGACAGCGATCCGGACCCCCCCGACCACTATGTGTGATCCGGGCGGCGGCGCCCGCCGGGGACCATGGAACACCATGGCCGCCGATTTGTTGAGGGCCACCTCCAGGCATGATAACCTAACCTAACCTAACCTCATTTCAAACTTCGACATTCAGTAGCGGAGTCAGTTTGCGCGGCTATGTATAAAATCAATAGTTATTAACTTAAATATAGGTGGACTAATCAGCCTAAAATTTAGGTTGGCAATACTGAGTTTTTATCACAAATTGAATAGTCATAGGTAGGTACTATTATTTTCAATTTCACTTTCTGTTGATGTTCCGTGAGCCTACAAAATCATTGCAAGGTATTTCCACCTCAGTTGTATTGGTATGGCAAGCTCATACATATTGTATGTCTGAAACCAAGTAGCTCAACTCACATGATTCATATTATTATTCTCGACTTCTGTTTTAGATTTATGTAAATATAAGGTTGCGCTGAAGATGCCAGTCGCTAAGCATGGAGGTAAATAATAAAAATGAATTATGTATTGGTAAACAGCAGTGGTGTTTGTTGGTACATATTATAATAATCTGAGGAACGACTAGCTGAGTTCAGAAACTGCTACGCCCTTACTTTTATAATGAACTAGCTGTGGCCAGCGACTTCGTCTGCAATCCAGAATGAAAAGTAGCTTATGTCCTTCCTCAGGTCATGGTCTACCTATGTGTCAAATTTCATCCAAATCCATTCAGCCGTTTAAGCGTCAAAGCATAACAAACAAACTCACTTTCGCATTTATAATATAATATATAAGTTAGGATAAATACATAGTTATGATGTATGTACCTAGCTGCCTTTTTTTTTTGTGTCAGACTTTTACTGACTAAAACCCACCCGTGTTCCTTCTGTTGCCTGTGCCGGGGCCACGGTAACTCTTTCGAACATGTACCTAGCTGCCTGCGACTGTATTCGTAAACAAACTTGTAATCCGCTGGTGCACAAATCCTTATCTTCTTTCTAAACCTAGTGGGTGTGTGCTATCTCAGTCAATTACCGAATTGCTTTCTATGTAATTACAGATTAATTATATATTATAGTCCCGCCATGATATGAAAAAGCAATGTTAGCAGCTCGTAAACGCTAGTGATATCGAAATCCCGCTAGCACAGTCGAAGCCCGCATAGTGTATCGTCAACCACATGTTATTAGTAACACTTGAACTACCAAAACCACCTTTACTGCTACGAAAATAAAATCCCTATGAATGTCAAATTGTTACCATGGACGTGCGGTTTACGGTACAATAGCACTGTTTGACCTTTTTCCTGCATCTATATTCTATCGCATAGTTTTAGATTTGCATGTAAAGCTTATAAATTGAGCTCATCTGTATGTATTCAACCGTGGAGTGCTCTAGGGCTGGCTTATATTTAATTTAAAACTACGCTGTATCCGCTCGGTTCAGTGTAA
The DNA here is from genome assembly GCA_947568875.1 of Fissipunctia ypsillon. Taxonomy (NCBI): domain Eukaryota; kingdom Metazoa; phylum Arthropoda; class Insecta; order Lepidoptera; family Noctuidae; genus Fissipunctia; species Fissipunctia ypsillon. The sequence continues at coordinate 12,709,801 of OX387660.1, read as the reverse complement.
CTTACTTAGGCACAAACAGATCAGTTTCAAAGTAACAATGTAGGACTTCATATTATGCGCGTACTCAACTACTATTTGTTGCATTCATGTGTAGCGCTTATTTTGTTAACACTTTTTAGGGTTCTGTAGTCAGCAAGGAACCCTTATAGTTTCGCTATGTCCATCCGTCCGTCCGTCCTTCCGCAGCTTAGCTCAGAGACTCTTAGTACTAAAAAGCATTTGGAATGGATATACATATTAATCACGCCGATAAAGCGGTAAAATAAAATCATGAAAAAAATTTTTTTGATACCTCCTGTACACGTAAAGTGGGGATGTTATTTTTTTTTCTCGTCTATCCCATGGTGTGGAGTGTTGTTGGATAGGTTTTTCAAAAATATTGCGGGTTTGTGAAAACGCTTTTTCGATTATAAGCTTTAAAGTGCTAGTTTTTGTTAGAGTCAAGTGTGTGTCCCCTCTGCTAAACGCCCAGCTAGTTAGTTTATAGTTTTTAGTTGGTAGGTTAGTTTTGGACATGTGAAAAATTCACGGTAGTAGTATATACAATGAAACTAAAAGGAAAACTATCACAGCTAAGTAGGCTTTATAAGATTACGAGTAATAGTCGACCAACTTACATTTGCAGTTGGAATGTATGAGAGAAAATGTTTTTCAACTACAATGTTAAGTTTGTTCTTGGGATAAATTCATCCCAACTACGGGACCCTTCATTGTGCGTGGTCCGACACGCACTTGGCCAGTTTTTATTTACTTTGAATGATAAAAGGCTTCATATTTTCAAGGGACTGGAGAAATACAATTACATGTTATGTAACGAATTATAGTAATAGTTAGGTGCTTTGCAAGTTCCAAATAAATCTAATAAAGGACGATGGGCGCTGGCGTCCCCAAAATTGAAACTTAGTCAAAAGACTTGAGACATATCTCATTTGAAAGGTCTTGGCTTACTGATTTTTATTTGACACTTTGAATCGGGTTCAAGAATGAAGTGAGCGTCGAAGTGACAGGGAATTAACTTACAGAATGCCACTTCTAACGTCATCTCATAGTTTATCTGTCAAAATCTCACGATCAATTTAGTTCAACTCACTGACACGCTCGCAAGGGTGGCGTTAGTGTTGATTCGAATTATCAACCGAGTTTTTAGAATACCAATCAAGAAACTCACAGAGGATTCAGATTCGAAGTTTAGAGTGAGGTCTTACAGAATCGCACTGCAGATCATTCCTTACTATGGCAACAACCGTCAAAAGTATGGGGTTTTTCGAGAAAAGAAGGAAATGTAATGGTTCTACTGTAGTACAAAATAAGTTTGATTTTTGAAAAATAAGTGAAAATCGTATTGATTTTTACATTGGTACTACATATTGTATTTTATTTTCCATGACATAACATATTCACGCTTGTATACCCCCCGTAGGTCTAGGTAGAGATTGCGCACCTACAACCCGATTTCTAAACTTAGTCAACACACTTGAATCATATCTCATTTAAAAGGTCTTGGTTTCCTGATCATTTTTTACTACGGCGACAACCATCAGAAGTATGGGGTTTTAAGGGAAAACAACGAAATGTGATGATATTTTGTAATAGAAATAAGTTTAAGTATGAACAATTAAAAAAAAACTGAAAATCGACTTTATTTCAGTTGAGTATACTTCTTTGTTTAACATGACATAACGAAACGCCTGTATTCCCAGCAAGTGTAGGCAGAGTTGGCTGGCTTATTGATACGAGCTACTACGAATGTGGTGTGGTGTCAAAGGGAAAACATCTCGAAACCTTGGCTAAATTATAGTGCAGTACAACAAAACTATTAACTACTTATTACAAACAATATTCCAGTTTTTACTTAAAACTAAAAATTACGAAATAAAAAAGTAATAAAAAAATAAATTAACTCTTTTGAGTTAATTTGTTTTTAAAGTAACTTTAGTTTCGGAAGTCGGTGGCAAAAAACTGAAATACAGATCCCAAGGACACCGACTTCCGAAATTAAAAGTATTTCATAATTATGAGTTAAATTCTTTTTGAAGTCGATTTAATTTTTAAAAATTGCTTTTTTATCCCTTCCATTATTGTACATAACATCATCACGCCTTGTTTCCCCGAAGGGTTAGGCAGACGTGTACCTATAGTACACCCACATTTCGCCAGTTATGTTTAAGTCCCATGTAATAGGGGGCGAGCCTATTGCCATCTACCGGGCACAAATCCAGACTCCGGGCTGCTACTGAGAAATTCCAGATAGAAAAACCCAATAACACTGTGCCCAACCTGGGAATCGAACCCAGGACCTCATGCTCAGCAGTAGCGCTTGCGATCACTAGACCAACGAGGCAGTCCATTATTGTAGAAAGCGACATAATAATTTTACGGTGATAACGGGTAGATTCGCCCCATGGACAAACAAAGGCTTTTACAACTTTTTCTTAGTTAATTTGAAGTGGGGAACAAAGAGTAGGGTGGAGGAAGACACTCTTTTATTCCTATTTATTATAAGAGCGCAGAGGACACAACATCATATTTTCTGACGCAACAGGAAGAGTATAATCACATTTGTAAAGTGAGTGAACATTATGAGATACAAATGTGACAAATAATACGAGCAGGGAAATAAATAGCAAAACGGGAAGAAAGGATTAAAGTAATACATTTTGTAGGTCCAGAAACAAAGTCCGTATTTTTGTCACTTGCAGTAAAATAAGGTGAAAATGTGCATTTTAATTAAAATACGAGAAACGAAGCTAACATCTAAAAGGTACCATATGCTTACGCAAAAATATGTTCCGATCAGAACGGGATAACGGAAATAAAGATTTAAAATCAAAAGATTAACCATAGTTTGGCTCTTGTGTCTAAACTTAACCTTCTGTTCTACGTACTATCCTAATTGAATGACATATACACATCACACAATGAATGACATATCTAGACATTAGACGTGTAAATGTGGAAAGCAATGCTGAACTGACAGGAAATGCCTAAACGGCGTGTTTGTTGACGAGGACGACGATGAAGACGACGTAGAGCCCCTTCAGCAAGAACCAACCACCACTGAGGATGAGGTTGCCGTGGAGAAAGCACCCTTGCCAGGACCCTCACAGCATAAGAGGATGGAGGATGAAAACATAATTGGCATATGTATATAATATAGATAATAGTTTAGACGGTATGAAAGAATATTTGGTAAAATCTTTTTTTCGAAAGTTTTCACAATTCCAGAGCGTGTGGCTCTAAAACGATTGGGAATTCGGAAAAGTGTATAGCATAAAAATTGTAGAATTTTTTTAAAGTTTTCATTTGTATATACAATGTTTCCCTACGACGCGGAGATATTTGTGAAAAACCCAAAAGTGGGAACTTTGGACCCCCCTCCACCCCGGCTTACCTCCTAGACGACAGGACTTTTAGTATGTTCACTTTCTAAGCACCCCGAGCACTCACAAGTTTCTGAAGGAATCGCTTAGGTCCCTGCTCACGCACTCTACAACCCCTTTTGGGCCATTCGTTGACTGAACTACATACTATCTAATTAATTTAATGGTACCTATTGCGTCCGGTACTGATTATATTGTCATTAGAATTAAAATGTCACCTGTCACCATTGTTTAAGTGTCGTGAAGTGCTCAAAACTCATTTCTAGACCCTAGTCTAGTTGTCGACATGACGTCTTCATCAGTTCTCGTGAACACTTATCTCAGCGGTAATGATAAGCCCTACATCGATCCTATATCAAAGGTCTTCATTATGAGTCAACTGGCTTTTGGTACTATTCGTCTTCCACTCTTTGGGGACATACACTTTAGTTACGTAATGATTTCAGCTATGTACTCTCTCCTACTAGCATGTTCCTACGGATACGTTGTGCACGATAATATAAACGCATGTCCCTTGGATATTGTCATTTACATATTCTGTATCCAGTCCATCTTCTTTATGACATTCAATGTAGTGTCAATCGGAAGAATGCAGCGTTATTACAACGAGTTGAATGTGTCTGATAAAGAAGTTGGCAGCAGACCGAGGATTGGGAAAGCGTCGATAAGGAACTTGATGTCAACAATTGTTATGATGTTGTACATTGTGATTCTGTTTGCGCTGCCTCATATCTGTGTTAGCCAAGCGAACCTGTATTTAGGGATGGTGCTTTTCCCAATAATTCATATTCTGGAAGTACATTTTTGTGGCCATTTACTGAGTCTTCTCTTACCGCGGCTGCGTTTAATAAACTATTACATGGAGCTGTCGCTGACAAACAGTAAGATAACGAACACCTTGAACATAGAACGGTTTATATACTCGAAAGCTGAATATCTCTCCACACCTCATAAGCACCTCAGAACATATTGCCCCCTTGTCGCTACGGTACTATGTGCTAGCGACCGTTTTCGGGAGCCCATTATTGAGTGTGCAAGTCACTCCCTGCCATTTTATTACGCAGTAATTGGGTTGTGAAAGTCAGATAGGCAGTCGCTCCATGTAAAATACTGGTATTCAGCTGCATCCGGTTAGACTAGAAGCCGACCCCAACATAGTTGGGAAAAGGCTAGGCAGATGATGATGAATACCTAGATTAATATCCAAGACAATGTTTCAGGTATAATGCTTACGTTTAATAACAGCTAGCTTCTGCCCGCGACTTCGTTCGCGTGGAAGTCATAAGACACTACAATACACTAATATAACAGCCACATTATTGTAAACTTCCCTATATACTACGTTTGTAGTTTTGGTTTCAGCAGCTAAAATATGCTCAGAAAACGAAGAAGGAAAACATCGTGAGGAAACCGGCATGGCCTAGAACCAAAAATTCAAAGACATGTGACATCTCCAACCCGCACTGGGCCCACGTGGTGGATGCTCTCTCTCACAGAGAGAAGGCCTGTGTCCCAGCAGTGGAACTATTCCAGGCTGGTGACGCGGGAGCAAGCGATGAACAGTTGTTCGTGTGAAAAGAAGCTCGTTCTGAGGTCGACACACGCAGCCTTCAGGAGCTTGCAGTTTTTCGTTTTTAGTGAATTAATGAACGCCTGCGTTCCTGCATATACTAATGGCACAACACATAGACTGACTGATGCATTATTACAGATTATTCCTGACGAACGGCTACCACTGAAATAATATAACAGTAGATTGTAACACATGAGATTTTTCATGAACATGACAGAAGAGGCCTTAACTCCATGTTTTTCTGTGTACGTTCTACGAACTATCAAACAAGAAGGGTTATGTGTTTGACCTATAATCTTGTATGTACGAGTATGTATGTCCGTCCCTATGTTCCCTCGTAACTACTAAACGGCTGAACCGATTTTGATAAACGATATGTCGTTAGATTTGTCTTTATTGCGCGAGTATCTTGGGTTTATTAAAATTATAAAACAATCAAAATGGCCGACTTTTGGCGAAAAATGTATGATTTAAAAAATTCTCCCATTCTAATCGAGTGAAGGGAATGGTTTGGGAAATGAAGGGTTTTCAAAGGCGATTACAAAAATATATCCATATTATATGTTTAAGTGTAACAACTTTGCAATGAGAAATTATAAAAAAATAATCCCGAACTTTTGGAGTGAGTGATAGGCCGTTATCACCCAATTATAAGTGGGCATTGTACGCATGAGAGTTAATGTTTGATTTGAAGTATGCGCATTATTAATTATTATTGTGATTAATTTTTTATCAGACTAAATAATTATGTATGTATGTTTTTTTCCTTTGTGGCGCTCTAGAGACCAAACGCATGGGTCGATTTTGACGATTCTTACGTCAATCGATTTGTCTTAATCTTATGAGTGTCACTAGAGAAATGACAGTAATGAAAATTCAATATGGAGACAACCAGACGCTGTATTGGGAAAAAGAAAAAAAAATTAAAATCGTATGACAAACCCAGAATTTTATTACTTTGAAAGATAATTGTAACGATCGTTACCTAAAGCGTTACTTAATACAATGAGAGAAAAGTAATCATAACTAAAAAGTGTGAAATAAAAAAGTTAAATTTATAGAATCAAAAACCCGACTGCGTAAAAAGTGAACTTTAAAAAAGACGGAAACAAGATGACCTATTTTGACTCCAAACAATGCCATGCAGCCAGAGGCATCTTCTTAAAAACAATAAAGACTTTTGCCTCCGACTGCATGAGACCGTTTAGAGTCAAAATAGGTAATCTTGTTTCAATCGACTTCAAAAATTCCTGTGTTGACACGTTTGTTCCACATTTCTCCTAAAAAAAAGGACGGCACCAAAATCCTGGAAGCTTGCAAATGTGCAACCAGTGCCCAAAACAGGCGACCGTGCAGACCCTGCCCATTAACGTCCGATCGCTATTACCTCCATTCTGTGCAAGGTTATGGAAAGGGTACTGAACAGTAAGTTGCTGACCTACCTTGAAAACAATTATCTCCTCAGTGCCCGTCAATATGGCTTTCGCCGGGGACGGTTAACTGGCGATCTTCTTGTGTATGTCACGCACTGCTGGGGCGAGGCCATCGAGAAACACGGCGAAGCACTTGCTGTATCGCTTGATATCTCGAAGGCCTTTGACAGGGTCTGGCACGCTGGTCTACTCAGCAAGCTTCCTGCATATGGTATCCCAGCAGATTTTTGTAGCTGCATATCAGACTTCCTTAGTGAACGGTCGATCAGAGTAGTCGTTGACGGCTGCTCTTCCGACCTTATGTCTATTGATGCCGGAGTCCCTCAGGGGTCTGTTCTCTCTGCAACTCTTTTCTTGGTGCACATCAATGACCTACTTCAACCTGGTATTGTTGGGTACGCAGGTGACAGTACAGTTTCAGAGAGATTTTTTTATTTGATATAGGTTTGCTCTTGACTCTAGTCTAGGTCAGAGATGTCAGAGACAAAGTCGACGATGGAGCGAGCTTACCCAGAACAAGCCTGTTCACTCTCACTTTGAAGAGATCGGGGTTGTATGCGTTCGGAAACACAGACGCAGGCAGAGAGTTCCACTCCTTTGCTGTGCGCATCACAAAAGACATTTGGAAACGCTAAGTGCGAATTGGTGGGATAGCAACTAGGTAAGGATGGTAACTTGCAGTGCGTCTAGATGTCCGCTGATAGAAGGGGGCCGGCGGAATGAGGTCGTGGAGTTCTTGAGCACATTCCCCGAAGTATAATCTGTAGAAGACCGTCAAGCAGGCAACCTTGCGGCGAGAGATACTTGTCCAGCGCAAAAACCAGTGGGGCCGAAGTTCGTTCCTTGAGAGAGGCCGTGGTAGAGCGAACAGATTTGACCTTAAGCCTCGTCTCCCAGTGGGGTGATGATAATTTAGTCTCTTTGAACGCCACCAAAACACAAGCGTGTCTTTTTACCGCTAAAAAGAGTCGTTTCGATCAAACTCCTACTTTTCGGGGTACATCTCCAGCTCCACACGTTCCTGTAACTGACCGGCTTGAGCTCCTTGGCATGGAGTTGACATCATGTCTCAACTTTGGTGCCACCATCGAGTACAAAGCCCAAACTGCGGCCAAGAAACTGGGCATCCTAAATAGGGTGAAGCGATACTTTACGCCTGGAAAGCTTTTAACTCTTTACAAAGCGCAAATCCGACCCTGCATGGAGTATTGCAGCCACCTTTGGGATGGCTCAGCTAAATACCAACTTGCCGCACTTGACTCGGTGGAACGCAGAGCTAAGAGACTCATTGGCGACGTAAGTTTCGTGGATGCCAAGCTTCACAGTTTGGTTCATCGCCGCAAGGTTGCCTGCTTGTCGGTCTTCTACAGATTGTACTTCGGTGAGTGTGCTCAAGAACTCCACGACCTCATTCCGCCGGCCCCTTCTACCATCGGACAACTAGACGCACTGCAGGTTACCATCCTTACCTAGTTGCTATTCCACCAATTCGCACTAAGCGTTTCTAAATGTCTTTTGTGATGCGCACAGTAAAGGAGTGGAACTCTCAGCCTGCGTCTGTGTTTCCGAACGCATACAACCCCGATCTCTTCAAAGTGAGAGTGAACAGGCTTGTTCTGGGTAAGCTCGCTCCATCGTCGACTTTGTCTCTGACATCTCTGACCTAGACTAGAGTCAAGAGCAAACCTATATCAAATCCTATAACTTTTTTAATAAAAAAATAAATAAAAAAACGGAAGAGTAGTCTCAATTCAGTTGTATTTTTAGATTAAAAAAAAATTGTTACCTCAGAACTCCGTCTTTTATAAACCGATTTGAAAATTCTTTTTTTATTTGAAAGGATATACTTTCGGATTGGTCCCATATTTTGGTCAAGTTCTGATGATTGCTTTTTGAGTCAGCTTCAATAATACCTACGTATTTTTCCACTTAGTGTAAGTATATTGAAATTTCCTGTCACTGTTATTTACATTGCAAGTAGTAGTATACGACATTGCGTGGGGTTAGGTGTCACACCTAAAAAGTGAAAAATAAAAACTTTTTTTGCAAAAAAAAAAACAACTAACTTCCAAAAAAAAACACTACGAAGTGAAAAATAACTTTAATTTCGAAAGTCGGTTGCAAAAAACGAAAATACGAAACCAAAGATATTGGCTACCGAAATTAAAGTTATTTTTCACAAAAAAAAATGGAGAAAAATATAGGAGGACTCGTATAATTTTGTTGTTGTTTTATTTACATATATTCTTGGTCTTGCAGCTGGACCAAAATAGGGTCGCTACACATCTCTGTTGTCATGATCATTTTGCATGCGTATATCATAACTACACAAGGAGTCCCAGTGCAATTAGTTGCTTCTTAAGGTATGTTTAGACGAAACGAGCGAATACACATTCAATCCCTAGTCAGTCAAATTCTGTTTGTGTGATCAGGGAAAGATCAGTGTTTCATAGTTTGACTATGTAATATGTAGTACCTATATATCTACTAAAAAGTCAAGAAAATCAAGTAAGAGTTCTCTTACTCCCGTAATGATTCTATGTTCGTTTGGTCTAAATCGACCTTTACATGTCTGCTCTCTCGTGGGTTGAACTGAACTCAAACTTATTATTACCGATTTAACTTACCGATGTTAGTTAGTCGCAATCTCTGTGACTATATGTAGGTAACATGTTAGAACAGATTCATCAAAATCAGCATATATAGATAGATAATAGGTATATCCGGTAATGGGATTGAATGCTAGAATATAACACGGTGGGATTGCCATATAATTTCTGCAAGTAAGAGGTCAAATTAAATTAACTAGAGAAACTTCACAGGCGTGATGGATACGACATCTAATGATGGTAAAATGAAACTACAGCTGATAACGGAGTCAATGGTTGCTGGTAATGGAGATACTTTGAAATTATGAGTATTGAAAATCCGATTTTTTCTGTTTTATCATCCTTCTCCCGTCACGTCTGTGAAGTTTCGCCAGGTAATTTTATTTACCATGAATAATTCAGATCTATGGATTGTGAGGAACTTGAAGCTAAATTGAAGCCGCACCTATCGATCTAGTCTAGGCAGCCCAAGATTAGTTCTGAACTCACCGAAACCTGAGAGAGTCTGAGAACATGGTAAAACAGTCGATGTGGTTGTTAAATGACAACCATGTTGATGTCAGACGTTATGAATAAGAAGCCTGTGGTACTGGCAATTACATAACATAACCCGCTCCAAATGTTAGATATATAGAATACTCTTTATTATGTACACCATAAAAATTATATATGTAACTGTAAATGTTCCCACTGCTAAGACACAGACCTCCTCTCTGTGAGAGGGAGGATAATGACAATTATTCCTCAAGAAAATAGGTGGCTCGATCAGATGTCAATGTATACGTTTTTATAATAAACTTCCAAGCCCCGTTCAAGATCTGAGCCTTAATACATTCAAATCATTTATTAAACGTAAGTTGTGCCAGAAAGCCTTTTATACCGTCAAAGATTACATTGAAGACAAAAAGGCGTGGGATTGAGCTGCTCCCATAATATTTTTTTTTTAATATACATACTGATTTTTTTTTGTTCTTGTTAATTTTTTTTTCTTATATACACATTGACATTGATGAATTTTATATGTACAATGACATGAATATTTACTTTGTAAATTGTTATATTATTTTAATTATTGTGAATGTGAAGACTATGTGGGTCCTTGTTTTTTTTTTCGCTCAGCTTTAATCATAGTTGGCCAGTTTGAGTAAATTATGCGGCCTACCCAAATGTCCTTTCTTTGGTATTATTCGTCGAATCGTTGAGCTCCTTAACTTTTATGTTGAGCTGTACGATTACTGACAGATGCTTGCACTGCCTGGACAGGTCCACTCAATCTGTGTGGTTCTTTCCTCAAAAGACCATTTCAGACACCAACCTACATGGTCTTCACATGATCTGACTAAGATTATGTCTGGACTTTAAAAGAGACTGTGACCTCTGAGTTTGTTTCGACCTTTCTTCTCAGAGTAGTCAGATAGGAAACGCCGGCCTCATCTTGTTTAAAAAAAAAGAAATGTTTGACGTGTAAAAGTGTTTGTATAAACCTACTTACAGAAATAAAATCATTTATCATTTTATCATTCAATTTCAATTTCGTTGTTCTAATAGAAATTAGATGGCAGTTGCTCTATGTAACATGTAGTATTAAGTCACTTCTTGGTTAGTCAAGGCGGATGAAGTATCGTGTCGACGAATGGCGATGGTAACTTCACAGATTAGGCGAGTCGCGGCATGGCGCGGGCGCTGCTGGCGTGGACGGAGACAAGGGACCTCTCGTTCTCACTCCTGCGCATGTTGAACATCGACATCTCGCTGCTCGGCCTCCTTGTCACCTACCTCATCATATTACTGGAGACAAGGGACCTCTCGTTCTCACTCCAGCGCATGTTGAACATCGACATCAGTTCGTCGGCCTCCTTGTCACCTACCTAATCATATTACTTCAGTTCCAGAAAGTTATTAACCCTTAAACTATAACATGAAATATAGTCTGCCTTTTTAGGTCAATACCGATTTTTGGTATTACAAGTGACGTGTTATGGTAATGCAAAGACTGCTCGTTTTCAGAGTGAAGTGAAAATAAAGACGCAATATGAAGTAGGTAGTGGTTTTCGACGCAATTTTTAAAACCTATGGTGTTAACATAATTTGTGTGATGTTTCTGTGTGCCTATTATTTAGTGACGCTGTGTTTTAATTTCTAAAGCTTTTTGTTACTTTTATCATATAAATATTTATGTTCATTTTGTTTAATCTAAGTGTGACTCTTTAAACTAGAGCATAGAGAAACCATAGATTGACTCTCTGGGTTTAAATTAAACCAATGAAACCATCAATTACAACCATATTATTATGATGTAGTATCCCAATTATAAATTGCTCACTCACTGTTATATGGGACGTAACTTGCGAAATGTGGATACTGCACGGACTATGTCTAACGTTTTAATACGGGCGTGATGATATGTTATGTTAGGTACGTGTGATGGATCCCATTTGAATGCATTTAAGCGCAGCTTAAGATCAAGGTGCTTAACGGGCTGTAAGTTTGGTGCAATTGACTAAAACAATGCTAGAACAGTAGGCCTTAATTTTTCATTGTTTTTATCTATTGTGGTATAATGATTTTATTCTAGGTGCATCGTCTTTACATAATAATGAATGATATACAGCGTGCCGCTTTAATGGCGACATTAATTAAATACACGTATACAGTTTCGCGTTTTCGTTTTATGAAGATATTGATTTACAACTACTACGGTTACGGTTACGCTATTTACAACTTTCTAAAGTAGCATTTTGGAGCAACCTGAACTTAAAGGACTGTAGCGCAGATGTCATTTGCCGGGGTCACGGATCATAACATCGCATCAATGGAACTAAAATGAATAACGTGCAAAGAGTAGGCGCATTGAACGAAAAATAGAGCTATATTATTTACTTTGTTTGAAAATTTTGATTTTTCTATTCACGAATTATTTTGATCTTATTATAATTTTTGATTGATTACTGGCCATTAGTCCACCCGTGTGTTAAATTAGTGTCGCCATTGTAGCGGCACCTTGTAATTTTATTAATGTATCTAAAATATTGTAAAATATTTTTAAACGGTAACGGTGGAGTTTCTTGCCCATTCTTCCCCTTACGAAACTACCTTTTGGAAGGGGCAACTAGAATCAATTCGATTTTCTTGTTAATCTTTGACTTTAAAAAGTGCCTAAATAGCTATTTGAAATAAACGATTTGACTTTGAGGATTTTGATTTTATCTACTAAGCGCGCCCAGAAAAAAGAAGTATCATTCCAAGTTTGAAATTGCACCACGATTAGCGGAATACGAATACTGCGAGATTTGAACAACTTTATCATATTCACGAATTATAATCAATAATCAAGCACTAAATAGATCGATTTTATATTCCTCGCAGCGCGGTTCCATATTGGTTATTTAGCTTTATTTAGGCTGTGACAAGGACATTCTGACGGTATTTTCCTATTATTTCGTAATGCATATATTACATCGACGTGTGTCAAGTTGTGTAGGGCAACAGACCTTCTAATTAATTTAATGGTATATTCTGTCTGATATGAGCTATAGATAATATTGTCATTTGAATTAGATTATTACCTGTCACCGCTATGTTTTATAAAGTGTTGTCATAAGGTGCTAAAAGCTCATTTGTATACGCGTCTAGAAGTCGACATGACGCCTCCATCGGTTCTCGTGAACACTTATTTTAGCGCTAGTGATAAACCTTACATCGATCCTATATCAAAGATTTTTATAATCAGTAAACTAACTTTTGGTATAATTCGACTGCCACTCCTCGGGGACGTACACGTTGGTTTCATAATATTGTCCGCTATATACTCACTCATGCTGGCGTTACTCTACGCGCTTGTCCTGGTCACGCTGCACGATGTGGAGCTCTTGAGTATCATCGTTTACATATTCTATTTCCAGTGCATCTTCTTCATGATATTCAATGTAGTGTCAATCAGGAGAATGCACCGTTATTACAACGAGTTGAATGTGTTTGATAAAGAAGTTGGCTGCAGACCGAGGATTGGGAAAGCCTCGATAAATAACTTGGTGTTAACAATCTTTATGATTATTTATGTCGTGTTTGTGTTTGCGCTGCCTTTCATCTTTGTTAGCCTGGAGAACCTCTACTTAGGAATAATACCATTTCCGATCATTCATATTTTGGAAGTAAATTTTTGTGGCCATTTGCTGAGCCTTCTTTTACCGCGGCTACGATTAATAAACTATTACATGGAACTGTCACTGTCAAACAGTAAAATAACAAAAAACCTGAACATAGAACGGTTTGGATACTCGAAAGCTGACAGTAACAAGACGCTTTGTAAAATGGATAAGGTGATGAATCTGTACCACAACATGATCAAAGCGTACAATTATTTGATTGAATCGGTTAAATGGCAGGTAACATATTAATATTGCTACAGTGTCTGATATATATCAACTAATTAGTGCTTGAACCTTATCATGATATTTTATTTTCAGTTGCTGGTGACTATCGTCTCGGCGTTCCTTAACATTTTATCTTGCTGTTACAGAGTGTCTTTGACTATTATCAAGGAAGATGTAAGTTTAATAATATAATTATATCGTTGGAAAACAAACCTAAAAAGGGTACAATCCCTTAACTATTTTGTAAAAAGTAATAAAACCATGCCAATAAGTGAGTCAAATATTGATAGTTTTTTCGTTCCCAATAAAAACAATACATCGCTTTTGCATATTTTGCACCAGAATACAGCAGGCTGATTGTGCAAAAAAGATATTCTTGAAATAACTCTCACTAATTTACAAGTAACAAAAAACATCCCACATGTATTGTGTTTCTTAGGAAAAAGTGACATAGAGATGCTAAAATAACTGGGTATGACCTAGCATCAACACAATGTAGGGAAAAAAGTCGAGGCGGTACTTATGTATACATTCAGAAAGGTGTAGAGTATAAAGAAATAAATATGATACAAAATTTTGCTCGTGAAACGATCTTTGAATGCTGTGGGATTGAGGTGCTAAGCTTAAAATTGTATTATTAAGTATTTATCGTACACCTCAATCAAATGATGAGTTATTTTTAAAGCACATTGACACGCTATTATATAAATTATTATTTAACAGTAAATACTGCCAACACAAAACTGTACTCGCTAGCGATATTATTATAATAATATTAACATGCTCAAGGAATGTAATGCTGTAAAAAAAATATTTGACATAATACATAATTCTAATCTGACATTACATATTAACGAGCCAACAAGACTAAACACCTGCATAGATCATATAATTAGTAACGTAAAAAAAGCAGCTGGTAAAATATTGAAACTGGGACTTTCCGACCACGACACAGCCCAGATGTTAGACTTGACAATACAAACCAAAATCTTTCAGTCTTCAAAATATTATGATATTTTGAAGACGAAAGATTTTGGTTTCTCAACAAAGAGAGATTTCTGTCAGGAAAATATTCAGAAATATCGGGAATGTCTAGAAAGCTTTTTTTTTTTTTTTTTTTTTGTGGATGGGAAATCATCAAATGACTTCTCCCGCTCTGGGCGGAGCGGCAGGGCGTGTCAGACTTTTACTGACTAAAACCCACCCGTGTTCCTTCTGTTGCCTGTGCCGGGGCCACGGTAACTCTTTCGAACATCCCGCAACCCTAGCTGGCATCGGCCCTAGCGGACCCCGTCAATAGTGCTGACATCTCTTTGAGGCGCGCGTGGAACACGACGCGCCGTCGACTCGGGCCTGGTCCTTACCGGACGGCGAGCTACCTATTGCTCGCCGTCCGCAAGCCCGCGCCTACGGTGGCCGGGAATCGGCTGCCAATTCCCGACGCCCAGGGCGTCTCCTGCGGCGACTAGGGGCGTGAGGGTGCAAAGCTTGCCTCTCCCTCACGCGTCCCGCCTCCTCCTTCACGAGCATTACTGCTTCGCAGAAGGAGGTAATGGCTTCCCATGCACTCTCGCTCCGTACCATGGCCTGGACCAGGGCCGGACGCGAGAGATCGCCGCCGCCGATCGCTTCCGCGAGGACACGGCGGTGCTTCGCCCAAGCCGGGCAGACCTCCACCGTATGCTCCACCGTGTCCTCCGGGCGATCCACACAGTGGTGACACCCGGGCGTTTCCTCCCGCCTTATCCGGAACAGGTACCTCCCGAAGCACCCGTGTCCGGTGAGGACCTGCGTCAGGCGGAAGGTGAGGACGCCGTGGCGCCTCTCCAGCCACTCCTCAAAGAGGGGACTTATCGCCGCAATTGTGGCGTGCCCAGCGCTGGGTTGCGACAATCGCACTCTCCATGCCGCCATGAGATCCTGCCGGAGCTCTGTCCGCCGTGCCACGATTTCTCGCGGCAACAGAGTTACGCCCCGGCGTCCTGCCTCCTCGCGCCACTCCCACATGTGCGCGAGGACTTTTGCCTCCAGATCCCATGGCGGTAATCCGGCAAGGAGGTTCGCCGCCTCCCCGGAGACCGTGCGGTATCCCCGGGCTAACCGGATGGCCATGACCCTCTGGGACGCGTTCAATCGACGTACCGGTCGTCGCCTCACGGAACGCGCCCACACCGGAGCTCCGTAAAGGGCCATGGACCGCACGACCCCCGCGTAGAGCCTCCGGCAGGAGGCGTTTGGACCCCCCAGATTGGGCAGGAGCCGCCCCAAGGCAGCCCCGGCCCGCTCCAGTCTGGGAGCCAAACGTCGGAAATGCTCCACGAAATTCCACCGGCTGTCGAGGACGAGTCCCAGGTACTTCATCGTCGACTCGACACCGATGAGAACCCCTCCTACCGTTATTTGGGAACCCGATGGTGGCGCGTTCCGAGGACCATGAAAACACATGGCCTCGGACTTGTGCAAGGCCACCTCGAGTCCCAATTGCCGGATCCTCTCTACGATTGTCGCAACCCCGCGTGCCGCTAATTCGGCCGCCGCCTGGTGCGACCTCCCCTGCGCCAGGACCAGCGTGTCGTCAGCGTAGCAAACTACGCTGACGCCACCAGGGAGGTCGGCGCGCAGCACCCAGTCGTACCCGATGTCCCACAGATGCGGTCCCAGAACCGATCCCTGCGGGACACCGCACGACATCTCTCGCCGGTTCCACTCTCCCCGATGACCGGGGTAGATGACGGCCCTGTCCGTCAGATAGGCCTCGACCACGCGACAGAGGTAGGTCGGCACTCGGTGATACCGGAGTGCCTCCCTGATGCAACTCCAGGGCAGGGTGTTGAAGGCATTGGCGATGTCTAGAGACACCGCCAAGACGACCCCACCCCGGGCCACAGCATCCCCCGTCGTGAGGGCTCGTACGCGCATGATGGCGTCCACCGTAGAGCGCCCCTTGCGGAAACCAAACTGGCTCTCCGCCAAATCCGGCCCCACCCTCACCAGCCGCCCGACAAGGCGGTCTGCAATGACTCTTTCAAAGAGCTTGCCCACCTCGTCGAGCAGCACGATGGGCCGGTAAGCGGACGGCGAGTCCGCAGGGCGCCCCGGTTTCTTAATGAGGACCAGTTTCCCTGTCCTCCATTGAAGCGGGAACTGGCCCCTCTCCAAGCATGCGCTTAGGAGCCCCCTTAGTCGAGGCCCGAGAGCCTCCAAGGCCAGGACCCAGGCTTTTCCAGGTAAGCCGTCGGGTCCTGGGGCGGTATTCTTGGCATTCAGCCTGCGCACCGCCACTCTCAGCTCTACCTCGGTCACCTCCGGAGCATCGTCGTCATCGTCGGCTGCGTGGTCCGCATCCGACACCGCAGGAGGCGGAGCCATGGGCGGGGGAGTATGTTCCCCTCGCGAAGGGAACAGAGCGCTCACCACGTCCTCCACGAGCTGGGGCCGGAGACTCTGCGTCAGCGGGGGATGTCTAGAAAGCTTAACATTTAATCGTGTTTACAAACAATCTGACCTGAATTTAGCTTTTAATCATTTTTATGATATGATTTTATATGAAATAAACATAGATGTTTATTTTTTTAATTATGTTTCCCGAGGATTAGAAAAAATGATTATCACAAAGTACCGTGATATAAAGTGGATTACTAAGGGATTACGAATTAGCTGTAAAACCAAACGACATCTAAGATTTAATTTTTATAAAAAAACGTACAAAAGAGAAGAAAGCTACGTATCACGAATATTAGAATTTACTACGGCGCTGTATATCAAAGTCGCAAAGAATTTCTAATGCTGATTTTATAAATAAATCTAAGAATATTTGTAAGGCTGCATGAAAAGTCATCAATGATGATATGGAGTGCAATAGTAGTCAGGAATTCATGAATGAAATAAAAACTGACGGTGGTATGGCAACCAATCCTTATGAAATAGCACACAAATTCAATAACTACTTAATACAACTATCGAACAGCGATAACGGGAATATACAAAACACAAATAAAAACCGTGCAAGTAATAGAAATTGCAAATATTATTATATCCTTAAATAATATTACTTCTGTTGGTTATCATGGTATCACAACTGACATTTTGAAAAAATGCGTCGTCAGTATTGTTCTCGTGCTAAGATACCTAATAAATTTATCTTTCGAACAAGGCAATTTTCCCAGCCGGTTATAGAAGTCAGTAGTCAAGCCATTGCATAAAAAAGGGGATAAAACAGAAATGAGTAACTATAGACCCATAACTTTAATCCCTATTATCTGTAAAATATTTGAAAAGGCTATGCATAAAAGATTATCTTCGTATTTGGATAAATGTAAACTAATTAAAAAGAAATAGTATGGCTTTCAAAATGGAAAATCAACGACACTTACCGCATTAGATTTAGTGCACAGTATCCTAGAAAATGTTGATAAGAAAATGGTAATATTTTTTGACATGTCAAAAGCATTTAACTTTATTTCTCATGAACTGCTTATAAAAAAGTTAGATGACTATGGTATCAGAAGCCCCGCTCTACAATGGTTAGGAAATACTTGGATAATCGTGAACAATGTGTTGAAATATCTTGGGAGCAAAACGCCGTAGTGAAACAAGAGAGGTCTGAGTATCTTGTCAAACAGTTGCGGTGTCCCACAAGGAAGTATCCTCGGATCCCTTCTTTTTCTTATATATATTAATTATTTACCTGACAGTCTTACTAATAAATGTATTTACTGATGACTTCTCTATAATATTATCATACGACAATATAATTAATAATAACCTTGACATTGGACCTGAGGAAAGGACTGACCTTGTATGGCATACATGGTCAGTTCTGTTTTCAGTTCTGATCTCATCAAAGTCCATACTGTTACCGTGTGTGGATGAACTTAAAATCTGCGCGCCTATGACGGCCGAAGCGATTACTACTTACAGCAAATTCACCAAGCTTTAAGGCCTCTTCTTTCTTGCTTCTTTGCTCTGCTCTATTCATGTTTTTCTTCCAGGTGCCGTTAACATTCATGGTCACATATGTAGGGCTACTGGCAGGCATCATGTTACCGCTGTTTTCACCGTGCATGCTGGGAGATCAAGTTCACAACGAAGTTCGAAGACTTAGGGAGCTGCTTGCTTCAAGGCTTTATGAGAATCAACTGGGTATGTTCCCAGCACCTAAAATAGTGCAACCTTGCTGATTGGCTCTTTTCATTTAGGTACATCTTGTGTCAACAAGAAATAATGAATAATCTTTTTTTCTCATTGTCATTTTGTAAGAAAGAAAAATAGGTTTATTTGTCACAGAACCACTTGCATACAAAAATATAAGAATAATCAGAAAAATAAAACAATATAGATCTACATTATAATCACGAGCACAAGACAGCACACGCAGCTGCACGT
Organism: Fissipunctia ypsillon; assembly: GCA_947568875.1. Lineage (NCBI taxonomy): Eukaryota > Metazoa > Arthropoda > Insecta > Lepidoptera > Noctuidae > Fissipunctia > Fissipunctia ypsillon. The sequence goes on along the minus strand of OX387660.1, from coordinate 12,691,048 downwards.
CATGACTGTGACAAGAAGGCTTCCACTCAGCATGATGCTGTGCTATGGGTAACCCACAGCATAGCGCTGATTTATTACCTACAAACCTTTTTACGGGTAGTCGAAAGCCCGCGAGTCTGAAAACTTAAAGGCCAACTGTCGTACTTAAAAAGATACTAGATTATGAACATTCATAAACACGTGAATTCGCCATTACCCAGTAGAGGTATACCATGTGTGTGTGTGTAGGCCATTTGGGTTTGACGCTGAACTTAACATATTTGAGAAAAGACTAGGTGCATGATGTTTCTACTAATGGCGATATTAACTTCACAGATAAGGCGAGTCGCGGCATGGCGCGGGCGCTGCTGGCGTGGACAGAGACAAGGGACCTCTCGTTCTCACTCCTGCGCATGTTGAACATCGACATCTCGCTGCCGTTCAAGTTCGTTGGCCTCCTTGTCACCTACCTCATCATATTGCTGCAGTTCCAGAAAGTTATTAACCCTTAAACTGTGACATGAAACATACTCCTGCTTGCATCACAAATCACTAAATGCGCTTAGCATCAAACTTTTTTAAAACATCGTTCTGTTTCGGTCAATCGTTTGAAGATGACAGAATGATGTTTTCAATATGTTTAGCTCTAAACGCATTTTGTGGTTCAATTGGTGTAGTATATTTTGTTGAGGCGTTTTTTCAGTTCTTTTTAAGTCAGAACAGAAAATGCGATTTCTGGTTGCTGTATTATTATCACAAGTGACATATGTATTTTTATGCAAGTGCACGTTTTCCGAGTGGAGTAAAAATATTTACATGAATGCAACCAGAACACCACGACTGTGGTTTTGGATTTAAATAAACACACATGTTAAGGTGTAGTTTGGCGTTGATAAGAGTTGTTAGATGTTTCTGTTTATTATGTATCAGCTGTGTTGTTAATTTATAATGTGTTTTTTATAAATGGTAACATAAAAGTATCTTCAAGGTCTTTTGAAAAAAAAAATATACAACATGTCCCGGAATTAACGCACAACCTCTTAAGGGGGTACTCATCATTTGACGTGCTCGGAGGAAGGAAGTATTCCAGTAAGATGCTGGTAAGGATTTTGACCGTACTTCCGGGATTATCCTGATAGTCGTGGAATACCTCTCCACTCTTCTTAAGCACCTCAGGACATGTTGCCCCCTTGTCGCTACGACACTATGTGCTAGCGACCGTTTCCGGGGGCCCATTGTTGAGTGTGCAAGTCACCCCCTGCCATTTTATCCGTGTATTGTATTTATAAAACATTGGTCAGGCAGGGGCCATAGTCCTTCCATAGTTTTAGATAACCAGTCCACTTTAGCCATCCAAACCCATAGACCAATATTTTTTTTGTCTCCATATCCTGCAATAGTCCTACACCAACCGTGGGTTGTCCTTGGGTGCACTTGCACAGTGCGTACAGGGATAATCGTCGGTTGGTGCCTCATTTCCATTGAAACATGTCCCGTAATTAACGCACAACCTCTTAAGCGGGTCATCATTATTATTATTTTCACTATTGGACCAAACCTGAAATCACGAAAAAAAACTGTTGTTCCCTATATTTATGTTCACAGAACTCCTTAAAATGTAGGGAACAGCAGATTTTTGACAGTATTATATATTTTTTTTATGTATGTCCACCGATTTCTCCGTCAATTTGTGGTCAGATTAAAAAAAAAAATTTGTTTGTATGAGTACCTATGCTTTCGAGGGGATCCCATGAAAATCGAGAGAAATCCTCAAATTTTATAGGCACACCTATTTGAGTATTTTTTATTTTATAGTAACTCGTGCATTTGTTCTCGGAAAGCACCATTTGGTGAAGTGAAACTGATGATGAAGACTACTTGTGATGAACTACTCAATAATAAGTATTTCACGGGTTGCGATTCGATTACTTTAATATGGTTGCTAAGCAATTTATGCTCGTCACAATACATATGGTGAAGTGAAGCTGATGGTGAATTAACGTCCCTGCATCGGGAAAAGCAATATTTTGTAATAGGTGACGAGCAGTTGACATTAGGCTAATGTAACTTAAATAAATTACAAACTGACCCACTAAAAAGTGAAAAATATAACACTTTTTACAAAATAAAACAACAGGCTTCCAAAAGAAAAAACACTACAAAGTGTAAGTGAAAGAGAACGAATAACTTTAATTTCGGAAGTCGGTGGAAAAAACTTAAATACAGATCCAAAGACACCGACTTCCGGAATTAAAGTTATTTTTCACTTTGTAGTGTTTTTTTTGGAAGTCGATTGTTTTTTTTTGTAAAAAAGTTTTTTTATGTATCATATCGATCAAATGAATGTGAATGTAGGTATTGTTTGTTGTGAATCCAGATAAATTGTTAAAGCATGATGTGTTTGTAAGTTGTAGTAAACACACTTTAATTTCTAAAATTCAATAAAATGTACTTGACAAATACTATGTTGTTGTTTTGCCTATGATCGACATCAGTTCTATTTAACATAATTAATATGTTATTTCGAAGTAGTTTCTCACAAAAACAATAAGAAAACTCCCAAGAGGTAAACAAGTAAGATTGCATAGATTATATTATTGCCGATAAATCTCAGTTTACGAGTTTGTTTTAAAGTCTCCTTTTATTATTTGGTAATGGCGGACAGCGGCAACAATCGTTATAAAAGTTTAAAGCTCGTTAATTAATTTCGGAATAAACCTTACGCTAGGAATGAAATATGAAAGAAATAATTTGAATGCGTTCGTTGACTGTCTTATTAACACACTAGTTTTTGCCCGCGACTTCACGGTGTCGGAAAATATCCCACAGGAACGAACTACCGAGATTAAAAGTACCCTATGTGTTAATCCAGGTAAACAATGTGTTCTCGTACTGCTTATATAGTATCCGAGGAGCGGCGCGCGGATTGATATATTATGATTGCTGGACGATAAAAAAACCTAACCTAACCTAACAATAGTAACGGAATATATAACGGAACGGAAAATTACCCACTTGCGTGCCAAATTTGAAGGCAACTTTATTGTGGAAATATAAATCCCGTGGGAATTTCGAAAAAGTAGGTACTTAGTAAAGTTATTTTTCTCTAAATGACTAAAGTGTCTTTGGCAATGGCGAAAGTCGGGCTGAGCGATGACGAGTTAGTAAGGATTTTTAATGCCCTAGGGAAATATTTTCTAAAAACGCCAAAACACTTCATTCGTAATTTCTAAACTTTCACCCCCTATTTACCCCCTAAGGGGATTATTTTATAAAAACGCTGAAACACGTGGTTTTTAAGTTTTAACCAGAATGCTAAATACCAATTTTCATGGTTTAAACTACAAAAATATGATTTTTAATACAAACTTTCATCCCCTATTTTACCCTTAGGGGTTGAATTTAGAAAAATCCTTCCTTATCCTTCTACATTATAATTGGAATCTCTGTGCAAAATTTCAGCTTGAGTCAGGCAGTCAGGACTTTTTTTTATACGTATAGATAGATAGAAGAAGGAAATAGATTTAGGGATTTTCCAATTAGATTCGGACTGATTCTAATATATAATATTTTGTTACTTAGTCCGGCCGTTGAGATAGTGCGTTCCTGACACCTGTCAGTTGAACAATTTCTAATGCCTATAAGGATCAAATTCGCAAAACACATATTCGTTAGTATGAAACTGACAGGTGTCAAGAGCGCATTTTTTTTTCTCCCTTTGGATAAGAGCGCATTCTCTCCGGACTATAGGTGACAACGGACAAATCTGAAAAAGAAACCTTTTGTAATCTTAGAAGATTACATGTTCTGCTGTCAAACCGATATCCGTATTATTTTCGGTGAACTTTTTGAAATAACAATCACTCAAAAATGTTAGTTTTGTCCAGCAGTGGGATGATGCAGACTAATAGATAACAGTAACATAATAATGTGCTAGCTTTTACAAAGTTTTTCTCTCCCGTTTGCAGATAACCTGATTTAGACAGTAATCTTTAATTTCCATCTGTTTTGTATAATAATTTCAGTCGTACGCGAGATTGTTAGCATGCAAATTCAGTTCATGAAAATAGGTATTACAACTACACGGAACTGCCACTGTAATACAAATTTGAATTTTGTGTCTCTATGCGGTATAAAATTCTTAGAATATCCACAGTTCTGTGTATGGATGTTAAGTCCCTGTAGCTCCAAACACTTGTTTTCTTATTAATCTGTTTCGTAGTTTTAGGAAAGTTTAATATATTTATCAAGGGACTTTTACATTATAAAAACTCAAAATATGGTAACAGCGTAAATGTAATCATGTCAAATCCATACAACAAAATGATTGAACTAATACAATACTTACCTATGTAAAGTTTTAAGAAACAAAAGCTATGAACTAAATTTTTACTAAAAACAGTTCGTAACAGTGACTTAGCTATTTTTTGGGCAGATTTAATGTCTGACAAAATATCCTTTCTACAGAGGTAAGAGGTATCTATTGTCATCGGGAAGAACGCTAAGGTTAGTCCTTTATATTCTGGAGAAAACATTTAAATTTCCCTTTTTTCCTTTTTTACAATGACGGATGAGGAGCATTCCGCAAAGAAATTTATTGCTACACAATTTGGAAAGTGCCTGAGGCCATTGTCTGGCATGTGATGTATTTCTTTACGCTCTCATAATCGCTTCCGAACAAGGAATACAGGAATGTTTACATATAAGAAATTAGTCAACAAACATTTTGTGGCCTCATAAGTTTTTTTAGCCAGTTCGCTTTAAACAAATACAAGGCGTATGGGTCCTAAGGTTTAGAGCCACACTCTGGTCAAAATATTTGCAGGGATCAGCGAGTATTTTCTATGAATGTGTAAATTACTGCCTCGTTAGTCTAGTGGTCGCAAGTCCTACAACTGAAAATGAGGTCTTGGTTTCAATTCCCAGGTCGGGCTAAGTGTTATTGGGTTTTTCTATCTGAAATTTCTCAGTAGCAGCCTGGAGTCTGGGTTTGTGCCCGGTTGATGGCAATTGGCTCACCCCCCATTACATGGGACTTAAACATAACTGGCGAAATGTGGGTGTACAATAGGTGCACCTCTGCCTAACCCTTCGGAGAATACAGGAGTGATGTTACGTAAATTAATAATCCGAAAAAAAAAAGACTGACAGATATTTGTCATAAAATGTTCCTCATTCGATGAATTTAATGAGTGGCACTTTGTAATATCGTTCTTGACGTGTTACTAAATACAACGCTACCTATATTATGGGCGGGAATACAGATGCCTGTAGCTTGTGCAAAGCTATGCAAGTAGCTTGCATGCCAATGTACCATACATTGGCATGCAAGCTACTTGCATAGTTTTGTACAAGAATAGAATAGAATTTTATTTTGCAAATATGGGTAATATTATACATAATAGTTCTTAAGATTACATTTAGCTCAGCCACATTTTACTAATCGGCATGCAAACATTTGAAATTATTTATATCACTATTATTACACTTATTTAGATCAATTTATAAATTATCATCAAACTACAGGCATGTGTATTCCCGCCCTTATAATCAATTATTCTAATGTCTTAAGCCTCCTTTCGTCTATGAACAGAATTGATCGAATTGCTTACACAATTATAAACCGTCACCGATAACATTGTGAACGTCGCCTTACACGCCGGAAGTTCATTTTGAAACGCGTATATTTGTCGCCATGACGCGCCCGCCGGTTCTCGTGAACACTTATGTTAAAGCAAATGATAAGCCCTTAATAGATTGTGTGTCTAAGATCTTCATTATTGGTGGATTGTTTTTTGGTATTAATAGACTTCCTCTTTTCGGCGGCAACATTAATATTGTATTCTTGATATTTTCATTCTTCTCCACCTTTCTTTTCATGTGTCATTATTCCTTTTTCTTCTATAGTATTTTACATATAGGACATTTGAGATTAATTATTGCTATACATTATGTCCAGTGGGCGTTCGTCGTAATCTTTAATTTAGTTTCAGTCAAGAGATTGAAGCGTTATTACAATGAGTTGAATGAGTTTGATAAAGAAGTTGGTTGCAGACCTAGGATTGGAAAAGTGTCGATAAGAAACTTGATAGAAACTATTGTTTTGTTACTATTTATGATGACTACATTTGCTCTGTCTCAGATCACGGACGCCTTGCAAAGTCTGTCTTTAAGCGCGATGCCTTTTACACTATGTATGATTCTGGAAGTACATTACTATGGCCATCTACTGAGCCTTCTCTTTCCGCGGATGCGTTTAATAAACTACTACATGGAGCTGTCGTTGGCAAACAGTAAGACGACGAAAACCTTGAACGTAGAAGAGTTTGGATACTCGAAATCTGACACTAAGAAGACTCTTTGTGAAATGGAAAAGATGATGAATCTGTACCACAACATGATAACAGCACACAATTATTTAGTAGAAGCAGTTAAATGGCAGGTAACCGAATAGTTTGATGATTTCCCATCCAAAAAAAAGGTAACCGAATAGCACATTTTGATACAAGTACAAAAAAACTTTTTCCAAAAAGACCACTGACTTTGGATCTGTATTTTAGTTTTTTGCTACCGACTTCCGAAATTAAAGTTATTTTTCACTTTGTAGTGTTTTTTTTGGAAGTTGGTTGTATTTTTGTAAAAAAATATTTTATTTTTAATGTTTTAGTGGGTTGGTTTGTAATTTATCTAAGTTACAATAGCCTAATGTCAATTGCTCATCACCTTTTACAAAATATTGCTTTTTCTGATGCAGGGACTTTAATTGTTGAGGTGTTCTCCGGTACTTCACCATCAGCTCCACTTCACCATATGCATTGTGACGAGCATAAATTGCCTAGCAACCATATTTAACAAGTCATTTTATTTTATGTAAATTTGTGTGATTTATTTAACTACTTTACAATAAATTTTAACGTTACATTCAAGTAAATAGCACTAAAAATGTGTTTTTACATTAGGTTAATACTCTGACCTGTAAAATATCCTTCATTCTTATAGTCTTCAGCTCTAAAATGATCAGAACACAACCATTAACGTTTTGTGACTGTAAAATGCAACGTAGCAATTTACCATTGCTTGCAAAGTTATCTGTTTTTGTGAATTAATGAACATCTTCGTTTCTGCATATACTACCTAGAGGAACAACACTGATTCACTGACTGATGCATTAATACTATCTATTAAATCACTAAAATAATATATCAGTAAACACACCGGATTTCTCATTAACGGTCATCTAACCATATATATATATTTTTATAAGCATAGATGAAAAAGGAGGCCTAAAAAACATGAAGTTGGTTTTTCTGTTTACGTTATTTATTTAATTATTTATTCCTTTTATAACTATCATTACAGGTTGCATTACCTAATTGCGATGGTAGGGTCTCATAAAATTATTTTTTATTAAAATTATTAACAATTTAAAATTATTAAGAACCCTTTTACTATAACCTTTTTGTTAGCTAGACTTACCACAGACGGACGCCATGTTGTTCTGCTTACCAAGCGTTGCAGGTGCGGGATAAATTGTCAGTAAGTTTCCCTACCTCCCTCCTTCGGTTAAAAACATAACATTTTGTAACAATTAATATTTGTGCGGCTTATTTTTTTCGTGCGCCTCTTGCCTTCGAATTTTGAAGGTGAGGCATTGTCTCGAAGCCGCCAAACAGCCTAATATAAATCGAATATTTTTATTTATGGAACACAAATTAATGTGAATTTGTTGACAAAAACAAATATTATAATTTGATGAAATAGGTGCAATGTTTATTATAATTTATTTATTTACTCTGTTTAAGTCTGACAACCAGTCTTACCTAGGGGTATCGTGTTACTCAGTAACTGGGTTATGGAGGTCAGATAGGCAGTCGGTCAATGTAAAATAGTGGTATTCAGTTGCATCCGGTTAGACTGGAAGCCAACTCCAACATAGTTGGGAAAAGGCAAAGCAGATCGATTGATTTTGATATACTTATTCAAATTTTTTTTGCATAAAAAGGCACGAAGTCTCTTTCCTGAGAATTAAAAAAACGCACTTCTCAGACCTTCTGTGGCCCACATTCCAGCACAAGTGCGGAAATGCAAACTAAAAAGCACGCGTGAACCTAAAAGGGGTGCAATAAGAGCCACTTTTCGAGCAAGTGAGGTAATCACCTCACTTGAAAAGTAATTAATTAACTTATTAACACTTTTGACAATTTTTCCAAACGTGTTCTTGAACTAAAATAAAATAATAACTTTATTGTTTTCCAGTTGCTGCTCACCTTAATATGTACGTTTTTAATCATTTTGATGGGCTGTTATAATGTTTCACTGAGTGTTATACATGACGATGTAAGTGTTGCTGTCCAGGCAATGATGAGATTATTTTAAACAACTTTTTGCCAACCAACAGGAGCGGTTTTAACCTACATTATGTTTTGTCCCCAGATGACCTTGTTTTTTGTGCTAAGCTTTATGCTACTTTCGGGAGGCTTATTATTATCGTTGTTTTCGCCTTGCATGCACGAAGATCAAGTTCACTACGAAGTTGCAAGGCTAAGAGAACTATTGGCTGCAAAGATTTACGAGAATCAAATGGGTATGTTTAAAAATATTATTTTGACAAACTGTAGGAGGCGTTGGAACTTATCAGAGTGGGCACAAGAGCGTATTAGAGCAAATGCACCATACAGGGCAATTTCCTCATAATTTCGTGTTTTGTACAGAGTGGCTTCTGTTTCATATACCCCAGGTTTCTTGTACTGTGTTTAAATGGTCCCTTATTTAAGACTTTAATGACAAAAGTAACTTTGCAGATAGGTGTAGTCGCGGCATGGCGCGGGCGCTGTTGGCATGGACGGAGACAAGGGACCTCTCGTTCTCACTCCTACGCATGTTGAACATCGACATCTCACTGCCGTTCAAGTTCGTCGGCCTCCTTGTCACCTACCTCATCATATTGCTGCAGTTCCAAAAAATTATTGACCCTGACGCTTAAGCCTAAGATTTAAATTTTTTTGTCTTGTTTAGTCTGGTAAACTGTGAATATCATCTTCATCAATATTAGTCTCCACTGCAACTGTATAAAAATCAAACTTAAGGCACTTCAGGCAAAACATGTCTTTTAATTGTACTTACGAGTAATTAGATAAGTAGCATTCGATGTCTCGATGACTCAGTACCACGAAGTTTATTACATTAAAGGTTCTATTCACAATCTATTATTTTATTTAATAGTAGCATGATGTAGCACATTCAGGCATGGAATTAGTAAGTACGCATTCACGTTACCCCGGTGCGCAACATAACTCTGTGGGTTTGTATTTGTTATTCATTATAGAATACCGCCGCCAAAACTTTTCTGCAACCTTAGAACAAATTTTTAGAAACCTGGTTTGGACTGAGTTTGGTATAAATATAAATGGAGCATCTTTCAACCATCTGAGATTTGCTGACGATCTCGTAATCATAACAGACAACCCAAATGACTTGCAAGTAATGTTAGAACAACTTGTAACGGAAAGTGGCAAAGTAGGAGTACAGATGAATATAATAAATAATAATAAATAAATTTGTTTATTTGTGTATACACAAAAAACCATATAGTACAATGCGAAGTCTTAGGATTAAGTTATACAACAGTGACACAGTTTAAGGTCGAAACATCTGACTCCTAAACTAGGTAAGAAGCCTGTATCTTAGAAGCCGAAGTTCCCCCAGATTTCATTGCCATACAACAATATTAACATTGATCGTCGTACAAGTACATACATCTTTGTTTAAGAAAATTAGCAAAAAAATAAAATAAAGACTAAAACATTGGGAAAAGAAATAAATACGTACAGTATCTTTAAGATATAAACATACAGCATCTTTAAGACATCACCCTGAGTAAATTTTCAGTTTCATCATATGATAAAATCTCTCGAAAACTAAACTGATGACCAACCACATAGAAACGCTCATCAAAGTCAATAATTCTATAATTGAATATGTAAAAGAATACGTTCACCTGGGCCAAATCCACAACTCACATCTAAATAAATAAAAATAGGATAACCGCATTGTGGAAAAGATACTGGTCGCCAAAAGAAGATACTAAAAACCATTCCTGCATTCTTTTTCATTTTACCTACGGTTGCCAAACGTGGCCCCTAACAAAAGAAAACATATAATAAAAAGATTGGAAACATGTCAACCCAACAAAGGGTGCTTACCTAAAGAAACAGGTTTAAACTTGGCGGTGCCGACTACCTTATTAACTCTGCACCGATCGGTATTCGGTACGGTGTTAATAAGCTAGTCGGCACCGACAAGTTTAAACCTGTTTCTTTATAAGTGAGCACATAAGATAACATGGGAACATTATACCTGCACCGATCGGTACCGACTCGCACAGGTTTGTCTATACCGGAAACCAGTTTCTTTATGTAAGCAAGCGCCCATAGAATGGAGCATGCTGAATATTATGAAAAAAGACAAAGTAAATCTTAATCTTATAAGAAGAAAAAGAAACGAAGCAGACGTGACTTACACAATTAAAAAACTAAAATGAAAGTGTGCAGGGGGCCAACCACCACCTCTTAAAGCAGTATTATTTTAATGTTACTCAGTGTGAGAATGAGATGGAGCTATACAGGACGTCTAGCTCCATCACTTTCCCACACTGAAGTAAGATTACAATAATATTGCTTTAAGAGGTGGTGGTCTAGCTCCTGGTCATGTCATCAGGGGTGAAAACGGAAGATGGGCCAGAGAAGTAACAGAATGGTATCCCAGAGAAGGAAAGCGGAAAAGAGGAACACCATTTCATAAACTAAACTAGCTTGCTCTACAAGCAAGAAGACACGACACAACATTCACGACATTCTAAGTAAGAAGAGGTAGATAGAGTCTGACCAACGAAAGCTGTCCAAGAAAGAACGGCGGAAATTTAAAAAAATCAAGAGCTGTCAACCCTGGCTATACACTGCATAAGCGGAGTTGATACTATTTGTAATTCAAGACATATTATGCGATATTTAAATTATACTTAGACCGTAATAACCTTATTACCCTTGATATTTACTTAGAACTGTTAAACCACCATTATACATTCGCGCCATGGTGGATAAGCAAGTAAGCGTTACAATATTTCACCGTGAGGATGATCATTATCAGTACCAAAGATAAGCTCTATACAAAACTGGCTTGGCATTTTTTAACTTCTGCACATTAAAGTTCACAGCTCAACTTTCCTGGCACAGCCTTATCCAGAAAAGGTTGAATTAAACAAAAATTTATTACTATACATTAAATGGAAATGTGTCGTGAATGTGTGTATGGAATGGTCTCTATTTAATGGAATAAAGAATGACACGTGATGAGGATGACACAATAAAATCAAAACAAACATCATCAGTCATAGTCGAATTTGGATTCCAAAAACTCTACACCTGATAATATTGGATCAGCTTCATTGCTTTCTTCGCTGCTACTGCTACTGTCCCCAACATGTATTATGAATCGTTCAAGTTCGTTTTCAACAATACGGTCCCTTAATTTGTAATGATGTTCAATATTTAGTACATGATCAGTCTACTTCTTCCAGTCATCAGCAGTTATGGATAGAAAACATTCTTTTATTAAATTTTGCATTCCAGACCCTGGTATTCCTATATTTTTGATTGCTACTTTTCTCTTCGCCTGACTCCATACAAGCTCAATTGCATTGAGGTCGCAATGATACGGTGGCAGCAACAAAATTTCGTGATTGTGGGTATGACTGTGTTTATGTGTGTGTGTTAGAAGTACTTCTGCTTCGTAAACAACTGCAGGTTTATTATCTTTCACCAAACACATTAATTTATCTTTGGTATGATACTCTTCAAAATGAATATTATTCTCTTGAAGCCATATTCGGAGATTAGTTTTAGAATCAGACATAGTAGGGAGTTTGTTTACTTGTTTCACATGGTAACTTGCAGTGTGCATCACAAGTACACTAGTTTTAGTGAGATTTGGTGTCAACATTTCCTCAAACCATTTCATAAAGTTGATAGCATTCATATCATCATGGTAATCAGCTGATTTGGATTTTGTGCTGAATACCAATAATGCACCTGGCACAAACCCTTCCTCCGATCCTGCATGCACAATATAATGTCTTTTTCCTGACGATATATTAGTAGTGACACCACTTGTTGAAGGTCCTTGCCAAGATCTTTTAACTTTATAGTTCTGATGTACATATGTCTTATCAAGGTAAACAATCTGTTTACCTTCTAGCCTCTTCTGATTTATTATCCTCAAGAATCTGTGTCTCCATGCCGCAATATCATATTTTTCTGTAAGTAAAGCCCGTTCATTTTTATTGTTTTGAAACTCAAACTCGTTCTTGTGTAAAATTTTTCTAAGGGTTTCACGGCATCCCGTAAATTCAATTGCTTCCTTCAGCTCATTGTGCAGGCTCCTCAGTGTTGGGACTTGTTTTTTCGCTCCACAAAATTCGTTTATTTTGTTTCTTATTGCCGAAATATCAAAATTATCCAAATTGGAAACGGACAATTTTGACAGTCCTAAATTATTGTCATACTAAAACTTTTGAAAATAATTCGTGGTCAGCTTTCGTTAGCCAAACTCTAGGTTATCTACCCAACATTCGATTTTCAAAAACGGCACAATGTCATACTATAAGATGACACTAGTAAACAGGAAGATGTCGTAATTATCGGGAGCGAAAGAGAGACAACAGGATACGTTAATAGTCTAATTAGCCAAGTTTTGACGTGACACTTGCGGAGCGTGTATAACTACGTAGTTACCTCTTTTTACTTATAATATCATTGTCTGCAATTACTACATATCACGCCTATATAGAATCTATTTACGATACGGGCTTATTTTTTTGGGGTAACAGCCCAGGTAGACACAGAGCATTTATTGCGCAAAAGAATTACATCAGAGCCATCTGTGGCATTCGTCCTGACGAGTCGTGTAAACTATTATTTAAAAAGCTAGGTATATTCCACTTCCGTCACTCTACATTTACGAAATCTGTAATTATGTTTATCTGTAATTATGAAATCTGTAAAAGCTTATCAAATGAACTCTCTAAATAGAGATCCATGCAGCATTGCAAGATACTCCTAAATCAGCCAAGTATGCGAAAAGTTTCCTAGTCATGTGTATACGTATTTATAACAAAATTCCAAAAGAAATAAAATTGTCATATATTAACTCATTTAGAAACAGATTATTGAAATGGCTGAAATAACACATGTTTTATGACATTAAAGATTTTTTTTTATCAATTAACTATAAATTCTGGACTTTAACTTTTTTTTTTTTTCTTTTTTTGTCATTGCGGATAATGCTCAGATAAAACTAGGTATTCTAACATTATTGTATTGACCTTATATCTGTGACATTGAACAAGAATTAACTATTTAATAATAATTATTTTGCATGCAATTGATACATAACCTGTATAGCTAAACGTGTGGACTATAGATTAATACTTGACTGCAACAACCTTTATACCATGTTTAAGGCAAATAAAGACATCTTATCTTATCTGCAAGTATAAGATGATTTGAAGATTCTCGATAGTATTTCTTATCTACCTGTGTAGTAGTACTTGCGATTAGGTACGTTGCTTTAAGTTGATAGCTGCACAGTAACATACATTGTCTTTAGGCGCAGTTGCGAAGATGTGTATTTTCCAACAACATTGACGTTTGCCACACGGCCGTTGTAATTTACATAATAATAGTATGCCAATTTGTTAGTTTTGTCATAGCTTTCCTACCCGTACACCTACTTCGAAAATAGGAATCTACGAAATGTTGTTGTAACGATTTTCGATAGCCACGTTTTATTCTCATGAAAATATGATTTGTGTGTGTTAATGCTGTAAATTCGTATTTGTAGAATGAGCAAATCTGCCCTAACCCCGAATGGTAACAAGGTCTACCTATGAATCTATGGTCTACAGTTATAGAGCCTTAAGTACAGAAACGCTTGAACTGTAAATCTCCCGTACATTTAAATAAATCCTCGTTAGACGTTTCCAAATAGACAATGTGTTGTTACAATTCCTATACAAATGTTTCAATAACTTTTCACCTCGTCTTGAGTTATTTTCATACAACTCGTGCCGACGAGAAAGGAAGCCTTCCCGTATTCATTTCCTATTGTTGTTTGAGGAACCTCTTTTATTGTATCTTCTCAGTTTTTCCTCAACAGATTGGACTCGATTCCGGCTAAGCTGTGCCAACACCGCCTGTAACAAGGTACCGGTGCAAAGCTTGTTAGTACAGAAACTTACTTCCTTCACTTCACTCATTCAATTTGCAGGATAATAAAGAGTATCGAAGACCTGCAAGGTACTGTTTTTGTTTCAATTTCAAAGTATTTTTAATTTGTTGCTGATAGTAGATACTAATTGGTTGTTAGCTTGTTTCTTTAAATCAATCAAAATAAGTGAGTATTCGTTGGCTTCACGAACTTTTAGAGACGTTTTTTTTCCGTGGGGAAATCCTCATGGATACCCTCCGTCTGGGAAGAACGGAGGGTTATGTCGGACTCCTACCGACTAAAACCCCACTGTTCCATCCAGTACCATGAGTCGGGGGCCTGGGAGATACTTGTACATTCACCGCACCCTCGACTGGTATCAGCCCGCCATGCCTAGCGGGCCCCATCATTATGTACGGCCAATCACATGACCCTACGTCCTTCCATTAAGGCTTGCATTTAACAATGCGTGCTACCTCTATGAGCCTGACTGCTCGAGCGACGACACAGCCCTAATTTCGTCGCCCGCAGGCCCCTCCTTATGATGGCCGGAGATCATTAAGCGCCTTCAACGCCCGGCTGCTCTTCTGATGCGGGTGGAATGAGAGGTATGCTCTCTCTCTCTCTCTCTCTGCCGCTTCCTTTGCATGCATCACCTCCTCGCAAAAAGAGGCAACAGCATCCCACGCGTTTTCGCTTCCGACCATGGACTAAACCACGGCCGGAAGCGAGAGATCATCCGCACCAAGTGTCGCGACGAGGGCACAGCGCTGTTGGGCCCAAGCTGAGTACTCCTCCAGCGTATGTTTCGCCGTGTCCTCGGGGCAGTCCACATAGTGATGACAAACGGGCGTCCGCTCTCGACCTATGCAATGCAGGTGCTTCCCGAAACATCCGTGTCCAGTAAGCACCTGCGTTAGCCGGAAGCTTAGGGCGCCTTGCTCCCTCTCCAGCCATTCCTCCATAACAGGCCTTACCGCCACTATTGTAGCGAGCCCCCACCTTGGTTGTGCAAGTCGCTCCCTCCATTCAGCCACTAGGAGCTGACGAAGCTCGGTCCTTCGTGCCTGGAATTCCCGGGGAACCGGACGCTGACCACGCGCTAGCTCCACCTTTCGCCAACGATAAAGGACGCTAGGATTTTTGCGTCCAGATCCCAGGGCACTGATCCGGCCAGGAGAGTGGCTGCCTCGTAGGAGATCATACGGTATCCCCTTATCACCCTAACAGTCATCGCTCTCTGCGGCCTTCGTAATATTGCGACGTTGCGGGCCGTCAGGGTGTCCACTGTATGGGGCACACGGGTGCCCCATACAGTGCCATGGACCGCACGATCTCCACGTAGAGGCGTTGGGCCCCCCCAAATTGGGTAGCAATCGCGCAAGAGCAGCTACAACGCTCATTAATCTGGGGACCAGCCGCTGAATGTGCGGCCCGAAGTCCCACCGGCTGTCGAGGACGAGTCCCAGGTACTTCATCGTTGACTCAACACCGATGCGGACGCCTCTTACCACTATGTGTAAATCCCGAGGTGGCTTGTTCCGAGGCCCATGGAAACAGAGAGCCTTAGACTTGTGTAGAGCTCGAAACAGTGATTTCCTTTGATTTGTTTACCGCATCGCGTCATTTTTATTGTTTACAGGAAAAACGGGAGGTCAACAGGCAAAAATCTAACTTTTAGAGACCTAGATTTTGCCTATTGACCTCCTGTTTCCTGTCCTGTCTGTTGTCCTGTTGTGTGTGTGTTGAAGGAAATCACTGTTTCGAGTGAGGGGGCAAAGTTAACTCAATGATTACCCTTTTCAACTCACGTAGATTTATAATTATACAGGGTGGCAGGGACATCGACGCACAACCTGTTACCATGGATTCAGTACATTATTCTGTTCCGTACATTTAACTTTTGTAGGAAACAGCAGATTTTTTTTAATAACCGAAGAAAAATTTCAACGCAGGGGGTCCAGAATCATGTACTGAATCCATGGTGTCCGGCTTCGCGCCGATGTCCCTGCCATTCTGTATACTTTCGTTAATCACGACGTCGGAAGTTTTTGTAGAAAACCCATTCTGCGTTGGACACGTTTTTAACGGGAATGTTGTTCGTATTAAATTAATAATTCCCATGTGCCAGTTTGGGAATGAAATGCAGATTTTGAGGTTGCTACATGAAATTCTGAAATCATGAAATTATGTGGGCGAGGGTCCGGGTTTCGGACTAGTATCAATTATGCTTGATCCAATTATAACCCTTGAGATTTTAGACATCGTCCTGAGAAATTGCTGGGACGGAGAATGACTGTGTCTGTGACAACTAATTGATTATACTAGTATATACAGTATTACTACAGTTATACATTCATGTATGTATACAGGCTGACTTTGAAAACATGCGACAAAATATAAGGGGGGGTTCTACCCATCAATATGAACAACTTTTACTATGGGACCAACTTTGAATTCGCAAAACAAAATATCGACATTCCCTATAAAAGTACATACCCGATTGTACCATATGGTAAAGAAGATCGAATTTTTTTTTTGCGAATTCAAAGTTGGTCTCATAGTAAAAGTTGTTCATATTGATGGGTAGAACTCCTCCTTATATTTTGTCGCATGTTTTCAAAGTCAGCCTGTATACATACATGAATGTATAACTGTAGTAATACATAGGCATACGTAGGCATAGTTCTGTCATAAATCCTTCCAACTGACGTCCGGGGTCACAATTACAAGTTGAGGATATTTGTGAGCTCCTGTATCTAATGAATTTACTTTGATTTATGATGTAAAATTGGAAAACTTGCTTTAATTAAGTGACCAAGACAACATAGGACGAGATGAAGAACTAGTTACAATTATTATGAGTTGGTAATCAAATCGAACGTTCTTCCAAATAAATTAATATTAATGGTTGTCTGAAACGTTAAGTGGATTAATTACAAATACATTACGGATATTGTTTTAGGTGATAATTTATACATTTATACAATGATGACCAGACCATTATTGTTATACAATATGACGGATATTTCCAATATCCATTTTGTCTGCGGGGCGCGCTTATTCCATTCAAATTAGGAAGTGATGAAATAACCATCACCTTTCTGGTAGACGATGCAATATTTCACGAGATTTTCATGAACATTTTCAGGCTCATCAAAATATTACAGTCCTCAATTTATACCATTTTTTATGGAGGCCGTACAGGTGTGAAGCTATAGACGCAGTTTTCCTTGATGAATGTCAGCTGTTGTCGGGAGGAATGGTCGAGCGGCGGTAAACGAAGATGGATTGTGTCGCCGGTGACCGATGTACAGGTAACGAAAAAATAACAAAATGAGCTCAAAACAAATTAGTTTCTTCGTATTTCATTTAGCTAAGCCCGCTGGCTATTTCTTGCTATTTTTTTGTTGGGAACTTTTACTTGTTGCATGCACCTTGTTTTTTTATGTTAAGTTGAAGCACTTTCCATATATTTTTACGCGCACTAAAAATAAAACACTAAAAGCCATAACATTGATAAAGCAGGCACGTGCCACTTCTTAGCACTCGTAGCCGCGTAGAATTCTACGGCGTAGGCGCTATGACGTAGAAGAATGTGAGGGAAAAACAGTATTTGCATGTAACCCGTCAGCTAAGGCCTAAAAGCCGCCCGCGTCTATCGGATGTCGGATATACCCATAAATCTGTATCGGAATAAAAACTGACATAAATAGAGCATGTATACACTCGGCCTAGCTGCGTAGTTTAGATAATATTTCCATTATAATTCCCATACGGACTGTGGTTATTTGAATATTAATTAGAGATTCAAACACTAATTCGTTTGTATTCAATTATAAATGATTTAATGCTGAATTTAATTTCATTTAGTGTATGTGGTGATTATATGAACAATCTTCTTTTATGTAACCTGTAGGATATCAGTAGAGCTTACACTCAAAACTCCAGAATCATTTTTAACCAAATATAGTGAACCAAAAACCGAATGCTTGCCTAGTAGACAAATCAGAGTCAGCTGTAAACGACATTCAATTACCTACATAGCAGTTGACGCGCACACTTGCAAACACGATGCATGTATCCGTCGATATCGATGTCGTGTTAATATACCACGCGCCACAGGATCAGCTGAAATGAAAGTAGTTCGACTACTGATTCAGTTTGTGTAGAATCAGCCACCTAACCACATAACATAACATCACGCCTGTATTCCCCGAAGGATTAGGCTGTGGTGAATAGAATACACACGTTTTGTTGGATCATTCGGTTCCCTACAGAATGGTTGAGCTGGATGATGCTGATCCTCGCGTCACGTTCGTGAACGGGCGCCGTCAGTTGAGACTGGTCATCTCTTAACTGCCAGAGCTTATTTTCAATTTTATACCTATTTTGAATTGTTTTTATTTTTTTTTACATTGTTCTCACATATAACAAGAATAATGTACCCAGGATTTTGTAATAATCTTGAATTATAACAGTGTCCTTGAAGTTTTTTGCCCGTTCTTCTCCATAGAGATCTACGTTTGGGATTGGGCTTCAACTTTCTGACTAACTGACTGACTTTTTTACAATTCAAAAGTGCCTGTAATTGGTTTAATTGAAATAAATGCTTTGAGCTTGTTTAAAGCCCTGCACGTGACAGGGGTGACTTAACTGATTTAAAATAATGCAATTAGGGTCACTGTGCTGCTGTAGTAGGAAGATTGATAGATATTAGCGCTTCGAAGGACATTATACGGCTATAGCAGTATTAACAATAAAACTTCTATTGTGTCTCGTTTGCGTCCCGCAAAGTGAAAAAAAGTAAATAAAAATAACAATTTTCACAGAGTTAGTAGAGTAGTCTAAAATTAAAAATATTTTTATTTATTTGTTGAATACTAAGTATTCTAAGTGTATTAGAGTTTTATTGTCTTGTGATAAGTAGGTTACTTTGGTTATTTTAATAAATTAAAAAGTGTGGTTTGGCAAATTAAATTAAAGATGTCGTTTTGTGCTTAAAAAGACCTATTTCTCCAATTGAGATGTTAGAAGTGTACCAACAAAATCTAATTTTGAGCTAGTTTTACGTGAAACACAGATGAGCTCGGTTCTGCAAGCTGTATACGACATTCAATTACCTACATAGCAGCCGGTGCGTACTTACCTACTGCATTGTGCGGCCATCTTTGCCGATGTAATCACTGTGTCTGGCTGGCTCCTACCCTACAGTCCTACCTCTCTTATTCATAGTACAGGAAATTGTGTAAGAGGAAGGTAGTTAATTACATATTTGATGTAGTGATCGATTGTTTTGCGAGTGTTCACTGCGTTGTTATTGTATGTACATTGGAAGTTACATACGTTAAGCCGCCGATTTATGAAAATTGTTACCATTGTTACAGTCTAGCAATCTTAGAATATCGTGACAAGTACCTAATTGAGTTTTCGAGGTAAATGGCTTCCTTTATTAATTACTAGCAGCACCCCGCGGTTTCACCCACATAAGTGTCAATCCCGTAAGGACATCGGTATAACAATTATCCTATTTGTTAATTCAAGCTATAAACTATCTGTGTGCCAAATTTCATCCAAATCCGTTCAGTAGTTTTTGGGGTAATGAGTAACAAACATCCATCCATCTATCCATCCTCACAAACTTTCGCATTTATAATACTCGTGTTAGTAGGATAGGATAGTAGGAAGTAGGATGGTAGGATGTAGGCTAGGATGATATTATGATCCACGCTAGTTCTGGACCGGAATAGCTAGAAGTCATGGGGAAACCTTTGCCCAGCTGTGGGATGATGCAGACTGACAGCAACCTATCTTACCGGACAGATCAGTAGACGCCGGTGTTAACTACTTGTTTTTACTGACGTTACTTCGGCTTGCAGTGTCTTTCAATAACAGTGTGAGGATAGCGGCCGGTATAAAGTTCAGGGGCTCCAAACAGACATCGTCTAGTAACCAATTTCGATTTGTGATTTACTTACGAAGAAAAAAACTTTCTTCGCGCGACTGATGCGCCGATGTTTTATCAAACAAGAAAAGCAGCACTCCAGGAGTCCCTGACAAAATATAGTCATGATCTGAAATTCATACCGTTTGGTTTTCAAATCTAAATCATAAGTCCATACAATCAAGGAGCATTCCACCTTCCAAAGGAGCGTGAAATAATTATAATTTTCAAGGACTAAAGTCATAAAGTAGCTTCAGTGTAGTTTTATATTCAGTAATTAGCTGTTGCCCGCGGTTTCGCCTGCTTGGATGTCAATACTTCCCTATTTGAAATGGATTTTGTTCACAATTCCATAGGTTTTTTTTTTGTGGGGACCCTAATTATTTTTCTAAAATAAAAAGAAGATTAAGTTACTCCTTATAACATCAGCTATATGCTAGTTACAGTCCCGTCAAAATCGGTTCAACCGTTTCGGAGATTAGCCAGAACAAACATATAGATACGCAAAAATTTAAAAGATTATGTTTTTGTTATAAGTACCATATATACTTGCATATGCATTTAGTAAAAAGCTGTTATTTTGACATTACAAACAGACATTTCAATTTTATTTATTTGTTCGAGTATACATAGATATACCTATAGACTTATCATCTTTGCTTGTACACGGAGTGAATTCACAAGGATAACATTATATGTAATAAGTTTTAGAAAATAAGTTGTTGTTATTTGGTTCACGATTGCATTGGGTTGTACGTGTAATAATAGTAGTAAGTGATTAAATAAATAAATAAATGTAAAGCTAATATCGCAATATCGGTTGTATCTTCCATTTTGGTCTTTATTGACAAAAGGAGTTCATAATCACGCGTGGATGGAAGTGTTGTGTATCCAAGGCTCTATTAGCTGAAATTCAGCGGAAATTTTACATCTCAAGGTTAATAAGCAACGTATTAACTGTTAATTATAGGGAGGGTGGCGTGATAACAACCGTGAGATGAGTAGGTACTTCGTAGAGTAGAAGCTTTAGGGCGACTTGCAGCTTTTACTTAAATCTCGATTTAAACTCGACTTAGACTTAAACGTAATTTAACGACTTGCATGCCATATCGCCTTAAATCAAATCTTCATTTTAAATAAACATCAAAGTTAAACCGGCATGTAGGTCGGTTTAGAGTTTTTAAATTTCGATTTTAGAGACATTTTGACGTGACATAATTGACAAATTAAATTCTTTTTTCTCTACACACAGAACTGAGTTCCATCACTTATTATTTGAAAACGGGACGCAATGAATCTTCGGCAAATAAATTATTGAATTTATATCAGTTTAGTTAAATCGAATGTGAATTGTGACTGTGCAAGACATGCTTAATAAGATTTGTCGATTTTAGGGTAAAATTGACAAATCATTTTGCTGCAAGTCGCCCTTAGTGTGTGAACGGTGATCTTCTCTTCTGATCATCTTTCACTGATATGCTATATTACTCGCAAGGGATCTCTTGCCATCGAAGTATCTTTGTCACTCGTGGTTTAGAAATAAGTTGGAGACAAAATAAAGTCAAGTTATAAGATAGCTTTTAAAATTGACTCACAAAATAATTGAACAGACAAAGGCCAATCACAAAGCTGGGGCTTATTTTATTACAATAAAGATCAAGGACATCACCATGAAATACGATACTGACATAAAGTAAAATCTGCGCAAAGTTCTTTTGTGTCGAGACTACAAAGGTTCCGTATTCCGTAACTACTTAATAAAATTTGTCAGAATACGACTCAGTAATTTCCTTACCTATTGTTCATTGTTTACTGTCATTTCAGAAAATAATGATCGCATTCATTAAATTGTATCCGGTAGAATTCCCAGCTGCTTCGTCGGTTCGTTTGTGGCGACCACTTTGTCCCGAATACCCTTATTAATTAACCATTTGTATGTTGGCGAACAACTGATTTCACTAATTTACTTATTGCATGACAACGTAGTTTTAACGGAACGCTAATTGAATTTAATTGACGCTGACAGTTTCTATATTTCCGTAATACTCGGATAAATAATTAATTGAAGAAAAATTTATTCAATTATAAGTTTTGGTCGGTCTGATTTTATTTGCTGTGGGAGAGAGAGATAAATGAATCGATTTATTCGCTTAATATTGGCCAAACTTAAGTATTGTTGAAGTTAAATACTTTTGGGAAGTTATATTGACACTAATACAAATATATTTTCAGAAGGTATTTTGCTTCACGTCAAATAAAAAACATGACGATATACGAAGTTATATCTAAGTAATTTTTGAAGTCACGCCTATTTTTAATCAAGGTCAACGATGAAATCGAAAAACGTGCATAATGATCTAGTAACTTTAAGGAGTTTTAAGGAGCTAGGAGTGAGCAGTAACTGCGTAGCTTTACGAGCCGGCTGTATTACCCGGCGAGTCCAAATGTGCGCGACCTGAGATCTTAGTCTGGCAGATTCGCACATTTTACGAGCTCAACGAGGTAATGCCATTCTCAAGCTTCGTTTCCCTCTATTATCTTTGCGAACAGACAGTAAATCTTGGAATGTACTCACAGCGAACCTTATCACGTACTAGATGCGTAATTTATATATTTTTTATCTCTACGGATCCAGCATTCAGCTGTTCGGAGAGCTTTTGATTTAGTATCGCATTTAATTCTCAATTTGAGCGTGGAAAAGGTTTTACCTTTTATTTTTAAATTTTATCTCGGTTGTTTGTTTCGCATTCCGTAAAAGTAATGGTGGGAACAAAATAAAATCTATCGCACCGCCATAAATCCTACATAAACTATTTTAGGAGGTATGTTAAGGAAACACGTAACCCTAATAGCCAGGCTGCGTGTAATGTACTAAAACCTAATAGCCTACGAAAAATAATTTACGGAGTAACACCTGCTGAAGATAAATCTCCTTTATGAAATAATTATCGCAGGCGCAGGTAATCGTAGGTACTAGACAAGAGAGTTTTCCAATAGGCACGTACCGATATTTTTCAGTGTAATCAATTAGACCGGCACCTTGAAGCTAAATTGCTAATTTAGTTAATAGCTACGATTTGGAGACGATCGGGCTCTGCAGGAAATAAATGGTATGGCACCACCTGAATTGATAATATAATAAGAGCGTGAAGGCTTTAGATTTGGCAATCAATGGAAGGGGGAACCTGCTTCCTATATATGTGTTTTTACAGGGATTTGTTTTTCACCTACTACCTGTTAGTGGTTGAAAGGAATTCGTGCCTAAGTAATTGGAAATTTTATTTAATTATTTTTTTATTTTATTTACTACATTGTAAAGGGCATTGTTAAAAATGGCCAATGAGTCAACACGTATGAAACCTTTACAATAATTACAAGTTTTTTTAATAATTTACATTACAATTATTACAATAGAACGGACACTTCAGAATTTCGAAAATGTTTTAAAAAATAATTCACTTCGGTCTTATTCCCCGGCGCCATTATTTTTTGTTTCAATTAGACGTTTTGAATAGGCAAAGGGTATTGTAGTTCATACAGTCAAGTCTTGTGCACCGTAATTACAAAACTCAGCACTCTCACCACTGTGTGAAACGAGCAACATCGAGTATGTCAGTGTCATCAATGAATTCAAAATCAAAATACTTTATTTCACATAAACCTACATGAGCACTGTAACGTCAGAAGCTAGGTGCACGGTTTTAATCGGTCGTTTCCTATGGGGAAGGTCGGGCAAAGCTAATTGTAGATGGCGTGATCATAGCTAGGTCCCCACGGCCTACAATAAGTTTGACATTTCGTTCAGTCATGAGTTTACTTTTATTTCGCTATTTCGTTATTTTCGGTGATTTCAATATTTTAAGTCAAGTAAATGATATGGAACGTGTCAGAATTTAAAACCATAAATATATCCTCAAAGTCACTTTCTTCAAAATGTTTCTACTCTGTTTAATTTATAAAACATCTCTACGAATAGCTTTAAGCCAGCATCTTTTAATTTTAGTGTCTCTCGGGAAATGGTGGACTCCAATTTCAGAGTATTTAGTAACACAACAACGCATCATTTTCGTAAAAATAAAATAAAACCACCTCACGCCTTGTATTATTGGCTTGTGTTGGGAACTAGCTACGACAGCGCCATTTTGACAGTTGCCTTCCCCATCGAGAAGAGCCGGTAAAAACTCTACGGCTATTCTTTAAAAAATAATTGACAGATGACAGCTTGAAATTAATTACAGTATACCTCTGGTGCTCTGCCTAACCCTTTTGGAAAAAAGCGAAATTTTATTTATGTCTAGTATTCGTAGTAAAATGCAATAATTACTCCTAAGTCACACAAAAATGACAGTCCATAGACTTAATCTAGTCACAACTACAGATTAATTTAAAGTATTTACTACACCTACGTCGTGTCAATTCTCAAAATGTATCTAATAAAATATTTAACAACTAGAATGAAAATTATTATTGTATATTTTCATATTGTCATCTTGACATCGCTACATACATACTTCGTCTTAGAGAAACTATTGTCATTGAGCAAAAAGTATTAATATCTACGCGGAACGCAATTAAATAATAATAAATACTTATTCTTTATATTAATATAAAGAAAAAATAGTTCTGACTACCTTTTATTTTGTAATGAGACGTTTAAAGATAAAATCCAATGTATTTTCACTAATAGGTATGCTAAGTTAGTATGTTTCTACTGGCCTAATTATAACTTCAAAATCCGAAAGTGTTTTGGATTTTTTTTCAATTCTCAGAAGTGTCCGTGATTTTAATTTAGTTTCAATTAAATATAAGCATTATTTAGATCACAGAAAGTAAATTCACGTCTCTGTTGCTTCTTAGGCGAACGATGTATGGACGCCGAACAATGTCCTTTACTTCATGTACCGAGTTAATAATATTGACATAATATATAAGCGAACAGTTTTAAAATAATAAAATGTACATGTTTATATATAAAAAGGAGGGGAAAGAATCATAGGGCATCAAAAAGTTCGTCCGCATCGCTGTCGACAGGTGTCTATGCCGTAGAAAATGCCTCAGGCATTAAGTCCGCTTTTGTACAGTATTTTTTTACTTGTGGATAAAGTTTTAATAAATAAATAAATAAAAGTGCCCAATAGGCTGGCAACATTATATATAGCAGATGAAATAAAATTTACAATATAAAGAAAAATTACATAGGTAGGTACAGTAAAAAAATTATAATGAAATGTAATGTAGTTAACCCTAAATTCAATGTTCAGAAAGCTAGTATTACCCACGGACCTAAGTTTCAATCCACTCTGACACCATTATTGAAATAAACGGGCCATATTTCTCGACATAGAATCGATTGCATTTAGTAAGGGAATTTATTTGCATGGTCTATTCCGATTCTACAGGGATTCGCAGTGTCCTTTTAGTTTTTAAGAATACCTGGAGCAGGATAAGTCCCAAAAGTAGTTCTGACAGAATTTTGAAAGGCTTTGTGTGTTGAGTGTTTTTGTTAAGTGCGGACATGCTTTACATTTTAGAGTAAATAAAGGCTAGAGCGAACACTTTAGCCTTTTCGGGGTTTACTTGCTAGACTCGTTGGAGGTCGTGATTAGTCGAGAGCTATTTGCTGTTACGAGTAAGGACCTATTAGGTACATATTTTTAATGTAGGTATACTCACATAATGTACTTAGATTCCTTATATTTTTGTATTGTTATTTATCCGGTCTGTAGTCGGTACCTCACAAATAGGTATTGATTTTATTACTTGTGTAGATATATTTATGGCCAGTAAGACTTTAACGTATGTTTATGGTTCAGCCGTTACGGTATAGTCTGGGCTAGGAACACACAAGATGAGTAAGTTGATTTGTAGTCTCAATAGTCGGTTAGCATCGGCTGTCGGCTAAGCATTAGTAACCTCATATGCAAAGGAAAGCAAGAGGTAGTCCTTAATGTGTAATTAGAATTTTTGCAACTTGTGCAGTAAAAGGAGTGGCAGTTTATCTTGTCATAACTTCATTTTTACCTGTTCACGCAAATACCGGGGTAACTACAGTTGGCCTATGTTATTAATCATAGTATTAATTATGCATTTCATGGGTGTGACTACAATTCAATTATATAATAATAAAGGATAGTCTCTTTAGAAATGTAGATAAGTCCACGTTTAGTTTGCAAGTATACCAAGTTTCCAAACTCTCTTTTATATTTTTCTGAAGAATTCCTAATCCAGACAAGACTAACTTTTGTTCCAAAGAGTCAAGATTACATCGAAAAAAAAAATAGCTACCGCCGACTGTTTAACATTGAAACTGTACGGGTAGGAGAGAATTTTACCTTCTTTTTTTAAATGTAGAGGTTTTAAATGCAGCATGTTTCTCCTTTCGGCTTTGACCCGTCCTAACGACCGCCGTCCTGTCGGTATTGCTTGGAAGCTTTTCTCTTTTAAAAGGGTGAAAATGGCCAGTCACAATCTCTTAAGACGACACCGCGCGCGCAGTAGCGTCCTCATCGTTTGTTTGGTTATTTCTTTTATTTTAGTATGAAAATACAGAAAATAAGCATGTCACATTGTGTTCCACAAGACTATACGTTATTGTTATTACAAACAGTAGTTTTACATTGTTAAGTTTTATTGTAATCCTCAAAACAGAGCTCAGTGGCCACTTTATTCCGTTTTAAGGTGAAAGCTCCAGGGTAGCCCACGAAATTCAAATTTTCTTACGTTTTTTGCAATTTGCAGGTCAGTATTAGGTTGTATATTGATTAAAATATTATTCGCAACCGTAACAAATATGTATTTACACAATTATAATCATTAAAGTCATCAATACAACTCTCTAAGACCAAGTAATTCTATTGAATGACTATTTCATGAAATATTAACATTTCAGGATTATACAACTTAAGGAATTGTATTACTGATTTTAATGATTATAATTCTGTAAATACATATTTGTTATGCTCGCGAATTATGCGTTATTTAACTTACACCCAGACACTGAACTGCAAATTGCAAAAATCGTAAGAAAATTTGAATTTCGCGGGCTGCCTTGGCGCTTCCCCCTTAAGGATTATAATAAATGATAAATGATTTTATTTCTGTAAGTAGATTTGTACAAACCCTTTTATATTTCAATCATATTTTTTTAAACTAGACGAGGCCGGCGTTTCCTGACTACTCCGAGAAGAAAGGCCGAAACGAACTCAGAGGTCACAGTGTCTTTTAAAGTCCAGACATAATCTTGGTCAGATCATGTGAAGACCATGTAGATTGGTGTCTGAAAAGGTCTTTTGAGGAAAGAATCACACAGATTGAGTGGTCCTATCCAGTCAGTGCACGCATTTGTCAGTAATCATACAGCTTAACTCAGAACTTAAGGAGCTCAACGATTCGACGGACAATACCAAAGACAGGACAATTGGGTAGGCCGTGTAAGTTACTCAAACTGCCAGATCACGATTTAAACTAACTGAGAAAAAAATAACAAAAAACAATGACCCACATAGTCTTCACATTGACATTAATTATAAATATAGTAATTAATATAATACTTTACAATGTAAATGTAACCGGTTGTAATAATAATAATGTATAATCTTGTGGAGCACAAAGTAACATGCTTATTTTGTACAATTTTATTCTAACATAAAAGAAATAACCAAACAAACGATGAGGGCGCCACTGCACGCGTGGTGTCGTCTTAATAATTAAGCAGACTTTCCCAACAAACTTTTAATTACAACTAACGAGCAATATTATAGAAACGAACAAAATATAGTAGAGCATCGTAGAAAATTCCGAGTAGGTAAATGAAAGTCAAATTCCGTTAAATCTAATTCAAGCTGGCGGGATTGTCCTCTTTTGAATTTTCCGAACAAACGCTCGTCAATCAGAAAGTAAATAATTTAGTTGACGAGATCAAAGCGATATCTTGCCTTGTAATTGTTTAGGGGACTTTGTGGGTCGGTAAAGTTTGGGGGCTTACCGCACTGGGTTGATTGTGCGTACAACAACTTCATTACTACACGGTCAGATCCAACCTTAAAAATTTCAGCCTCGGTCTACTGTGCTTAATTGTTGTAAATTTAGTTTATGAGGTGATCTGCTCAGGTTTAACGTTTTGGGATGTTAAGGTGTCTCTGTAGTATTTTGTTTGTACCTAGTTGTTTTTGATTATTGTGGTAAATACCTACTTACGACACAGTTATATGTAGGTACTGTAGGGACCAGCCACGATACGTAGGCAGGTCACTATCTGTTACGTGTGCGGGGTCTCGACTTCGAGATGTGTTGGGGAAACTTTGTGGTGATATTGATAAATATGAAGACCGTTGCGCTAAATGAACTGGTTTATTAGCTTATTAAAGCTATATAATTATAATACAACAAGCAAAGACTGGGGCTAATATTATACTCTGACTCGACACAGAACAATATCACTATATGTCATCATTTTTCACCTATTCTAAATTCCAATTGAAACCAGCGTTTGTCTAACCAGCCAATGTCATAATCCAAAGAGGATTCTTGCGGAAGGCCGGCTCAACTAAGGCCTCTACAGTACCTATATCTTTCAATTTTGTTTATAATTTTCTGCAAAATTTCTCAGTGTTAGTTTTTGTAACGTCAAAGCAATTTTTCACAGTGATTATATTTCTTTCGAGAGCAAGAACGTCAGCAATCTGGGTCATTGTTAATTGTTATTAACTGGCAGATTTGTCTGTGTTGTTTATTTTTGAGATCATTTTTACAGCTATCAACGGTGAAGAATTTTCGGGACAATTCGTCAGATATTTCATTATTTTTCGATCTTAGTAATAATGCGTTGAGTAATGACCATCACTGAGATGAACCTTGAGTGGAGCGAACTTGGACAAGTTGATAATTATGAAAATTTTAATTACGAATTTATGCTAATTCTTCGAGCAAGAGAGTGCCGCTTGGGATAAAAGCTCGTTCACAAAGGTAAAGATTGACTGAACTAAATTAAAGCTTGGTGAAACTGTTGACAAAGAACTAACAGAAATTCTTT
The DNA here is from genome assembly GCA_947568875.1 of Fissipunctia ypsillon. Lineage (NCBI taxonomy): Eukaryota > Metazoa > Arthropoda > Insecta > Lepidoptera > Noctuidae > Fissipunctia > Fissipunctia ypsillon. The sequence goes on along the minus strand of OX387660.1, from coordinate 12,661,832 downwards.
GCAGTTACCTTAGGTAAGATCGGTTATTTGTATGCAGTGGAAATATAATCGCTGGCCAATGCTAACCAGGGCTAGGGCTCTGTCTCGCATAGGGTCACTGCATTATGCTGAGCGATGGCCGTTTTGCGTGGATGTGACGCATATTTTCCCCCAGCTTGTTTCTTTTTATGTTTGTGTTCTTTCTTTGCGTCATGTTTACCGCAAATAAACGTATTTTCTTTCTTATTTCTTTCAATGCAACTAGAAATAGTATTTCAAACCGATTCGTTCTGTAACCTGGGTATAGGGAACTTGCATGTATCGCACGTACAAAATTACGAAGTGCAGTTGGAATAATTTGAAGATCGAGTAATTAAGTAATTATTAAACAACTCTATCGCGAAATCCACTTTAAACTTAGTTCATTGCCGAAAGCGCTGGAAGAATATTAGCAGAGACTCAGTATATATGATATTTAACTTATTTCATTTTGTACATCTAATCACTCCGTGGTTGAGATTTTATATGCATAAATTTAAATGAGGAACGTTGAAGAATTTTGCAGTAACGTCGGGAGGTCTTTTTGAATTCTGTCAAAAAAGACTTCATAATGTATAGTATTCTATAGTAGTACTATTTTAAAGTATTATGTAGTATACAGTATTTTAATTTGAATATCGCGCTATTTAAGAGTTGCGTCGCGGGGTACCTCCGGAGATTATTCTGTTTAGTTTGCGCGTCCGCATCTGTGGGCTCGTCACGCAGTCGCCAGCTTACAGCGTTTTATGGTCTGTCGCCGCGCTGCGTGACAATGATAATGTCACACAAGTTTTGTATGTTGGATTTAATTAGGCCTTAACATACAAAGTTATAACCGAACTTTTGACAGTTTCCTTGCTCTTTATGGAGGTAGGACAGGTACCTACAGGTAAAAGTCACCGTGTGCCTCCCACGGGAAGAATTTGGGATCATCGATAGGCTGTGAACGGAGAACTTAAAGCAGGGTATGGACAACTTCCCTTTACTTGGCCGAACGTCTTCCGAATACTAATTCGTTACATTATCTTGGCACAGAAGGGAAGTGAAAGTAAAATAAAGTTTAGTTTTGTTTGCTAGGCGTGCCTACCAGAGATTTTTCATTGCTAATTAAAACTCTTGGAATCTGGAACACTGGAGTTGTTTCCTTTCTTTTTCGGCTAAGATTTCGTAAAAATTGCAAAGAGCTTACGTACGTTTCGTTTCAATTTGGTTTACATGTATCATCATTATTTTGAACTGATTTTGCACTTTCATTCTGTACTTTGCATAACGAGCTAACTGTATAATTATGAATTGTTGAATTTAATATTTACCTACAGTCGAACGTGCATTTAAATGAAAACTCTGGTTTAAATACTAAGCACGTTTGTTTTGATTTGATATTTAGGTATGTACACGGGTATTTAGACAGTAAATTCTGTAGGTACATTCGTTTCATAATCATAATTCGTACTTAGGTATTCATCATTTTTTTTTCAATATTTCATAAAACGAATGGCTAGCAACGTTCGAAACTTAACTTGACCAATGGCTGAGAGTAATGACAACGTTCATACTATATATCTTCTCCAATCACGGGCTTTCATTGGTCGCGTCCCCCGCGTTATCTAAAATGGCGCGTGCTGAAGAAAGTTTTCGCCGGTACCATACACGTGCAATTGGTAACAAAATTAAAATAACAAGGAACTTCAAAACTGGCGTGTGTGAACTGTGCTATTAGTTCAAGATCAACCAGGACCAAGCGTGGGAGCTCCCAGCTAACTGCAGCTGGACAAGACTTACGTGGTCTAAGGTAAGGGTTTTTTGCTTTGGAGATGGTCGTCTTGAGCGTTACGGCCTATTCAATTATTTTTCAACCAGGCTGCTACCAAAATGTGGAGGTAGATACTTCTTTATCGTAATCCTCGCACAAAATTTATTGCGTAGAAAATCCTACATTTGCCATAAACGACATTATCCCATAGGTTCGATCAATCTCATTAACTTAACGATGTAACATAACAGATGTGATTTAGATCTTTTTCGTGAAGGAGATCCTTTTTGTGTGTTTGGATTTGAAACGTAGCGGGCGTTTCCTTTATTTTCGTAGGTATCATTTCAAAATAACTGACCAAAAAAAAGTGTATTTTTTGTAATAGGTAGGTAGCTTCTAAGGATTTAATAATTCTCTTAATTCCGGTGGCTGAAGTATACTACTATACTATATGTAACTGGAGCTATATCTGTTTATTCGATAGTGCTATTGGTTCAGTATTTTAACACATAGGAAAATATTATTTTGCTTTAATAGACAACTTTGTCGAATCAATACCTATTATGACCTAAGGAACAGATGATTTGATATTAATTTATTATTGATATAAGTACGATCTGGGTCGTGTAGTTCCAAGTTTCCTAGTAAAGTCGAATAATAACTTAGCCTGTCAGGTGTGCCTTTGTGTGTCAAACTATCAACGTGTGTTGTTGGGCTCAATGGGTAGTTGTAATTACTAGCAGAGCGTTCAGCTTCAGGCTAATTGATACCGCAACGGTCTTTTGAGGAAATGTTTACGTTTATGCGATATTCATAATTATACTAGTAAAACTTTAGTATGAGAGTATCTTGTACGTATATGTTGAAATAAGCACGTTTTGAGGTTGCGTAATGTCATGACATGTATTATGATGAAAACCCGCAAAATCCTGCAGAAAATCACTACAGAAGGCCTTTGCTCAGCAGTTAAATGTTAAAAGGTAAACATAGCAGTAACGTGAATTATATGTTCGACTGTATTCAAATATTTTGTATACAGTTTTACTAAGAATCCAGTAACCAACTGTGTTATGTTATTGGTTCATTTCGTAGAATTCAAATACAGTACAATTTATTATATTGAACCACAGTAGCATAGCATATTCAGCCTATAATTTTCCCACTGCTGAGATACAGGCCTCCTCTCTGTGAGAGGGAGTGGGCCGTAATCCAAGACGCGGGCCTAGTGCGGGTTGGTAGATATCACATGCCTTTGAATTTTTGGTTCTAAGACATGCCGGTTTCCTCACGATGTTTTCCATCACCATTTTGAGAGCAGTGGTGTTGAAATAAATTACACAAAGTAAAGCGCTTGTTTGGGTTCGAACCCACGACCTTATAACGCGTAAGTCGGGGCCGATACCAATGAGCCACCAGTGCTCTCACCACAGTATAATTTATTATTCCATGGTTCAAGTGATCCTAAGTTTTAGGTATCGACATAAAATTTACCGGTTAGTTTACAACATACACTTAACTGTATATATTGTATAAAATATTATACCTTTAACAAACAATTTTGCTGTTAAAGTGTTGGTAATATTTCACGTCAGTATGGTCACATAAAACATGGGATAATCGCTTACAAAGTTTTATTACGCCATGTAAAGGCTTATTGGTCCCTTTGAAATCGTTAATGTCAATATAGATTTGGCGACAAGCCAGACCATTCCTATAAAAAGTTCATTAATCAAAGCCATAACGGAAGCGGTGGAAGGCTTCCTACTATAATTGATTTTGTATAAAACGTGCGTTACGAGCCGTGTCACTGGATACTGGTTGAAGAATTAAGGACTTCTGGTATTTTGGTCGCATCATGTTTATGTGTTATCAATTTAATTCCAGGTGGGTATTGGTGAATTCGTTATTATGTCCTGGTTTTTAGAATTATAACGACATTACTGGAAGGAAAGCTACTGCAATGAGAATTTTGACATTTCCTTAAAATTATTTGTATCTGTTCGATAGAGTTAGTCAGTTATACGCTATTCTACATTAGATTATATTTCACACAACCATAATTCACATAGTCACATGTCCAGTAAGTCCTATCGCTGACAAGTTTTTCACGTTAAGAGGGTTGTCACATTTTGCACCTCTCTCGCTCACACGGGACCAAATTTTTAACAATGTTAAATGAAAAGATGCATTTTTGAAAAATGTAATCAATGGGCGGTCTACAAAATAATATTAATTTAATAGGTTATTATTAAAAACACATTTTTATTGTGGCATTTATTTACGTTATCTCAAAAACAGATCATAATACTTAATTACATAAGTTTATTAGATAACACAATAGAAATGTGTTTTTGATAACTACCTATTAAATTAATATTATTTTTGTAGACCGCCCATTGATTACATTTTTCAAAAAAGCATTTTTTCATTTAACATTCTTAAAAGTTTGGTCATGTGTGAGCGAGACAGATGCCCAAGGTGACAACGCTCTTAATAACGACTTATGAAATAATAAAAGCTGAGGGTCTTTATGTTTTCTGGAACTGGCTCTCAGTCATCCCCAATCAGTCAGTTGATCAAGAAACTGAACACACTAATTAATTTGAAAGAAATGTTACTTAAACAAGTTTTAATCAAAGTGGATTCAAGACAACCCTTGAACCTAATTACTGAAGTCGAAGGTTGTTACCTACAATATTAGACTTCAATAATTAGAAACGAAACCTCAGGAAACAGTTTGTTACATCTCCAATTTATTCAAATTTATTGAAACACAGATTCTCAGAATCATGACAACGTTCACACGCTGTGGTCACACACACTGCAGATACCTACATCAGCTAGTCATAGACTCCTAGGAGTGCTGCATTTGCGTAACCTATACAGTGCACACTGGGGATTATTTGATAGTGAACACTTAATTAATACCGTATGCTGTTGAGTAAGACGAAATGTAGCCGTACGTGTGTGTCTGTCTTAGGTTCTTATTAGACGAGCGATTATTGTGCACCGTGCAGTATTCATTATCAAATTATAGGTATTGTGTTGTGTTCCTTTGTGATTGTCACGATGATTATCGCATAAGCTGACGTGTAATTAAAGTGTCTAGATTTTGAAAAGGTGTTTACTGTGTGATATTTTACTGGATGTCCAATATTCAATTCAATTGCGGATAAAGTTATTTCATCAAACATTATTGTAATAGCATATCTACTTTTTAGACACCTGCCTGAAGTTTAATAACAATAGTTGAAAAATAAACGCTACCTAGTTGAAATGTGTCGTCTGTTTTGAATAAATGCTGCCCCAATTTTGAATCTGTAAAGTCTATTTTTTATTCCAAACCTTCCACCTGCGGAATAATGAACGGAATAAAAAATATGGATTGTGACATAAAAAAAGAAAATAAACCACGATTCGTTCTGCAATTTAAAACAATATGAAGAAGAGATCAAAGCGAATAAATTCAGGGCCGGCTGTCGAGAGGCGTGAACAAGTGTCCGCCGCATGGGAATGTGACGCTAACGAACATCACGACTCATATCTTATAAAAGAATCCGCTTTGTCCCCTCTTTCTATATTCAATATCAATTATTTTTAATAAAAACTTAATTAAATTCTCTTTTGACACTGACAAGGTGTTTTCCCGCCGCATAACCGCTGTTTTGAATACCCAGCATAATTTAATCAAAGTGTCTGATGAAAGATGACTACGTTACATCATTTGATCTTCGGTCGAAATATTTGCTGTTGCTGGCTTTTCTTCCGCTATCGCGACAGATTTATTTACTTTATTAAAGGAGTCGTTAGGGCCCATACCGCCATCTGAGTGAAGACGAACAAATTACGAAGGTTAACAAAGTTAAATTAGGTTAGGTTAGACATCCTTTCAGGTTTGGGTTAACCACTGCATTAGGGGCCGGGAGAGATATTTATGCCGCAATACACTTAAACAAGAAGTACACTAATTTGTTTAGCATTCCCGTGAATGGTCGCATAATTTCACGTGTAGATAAATGTGAAAAATATGCTAATATCTTTCACAGTAGGACAATTTTTATGCTGCTTTAAAAAATGAAGAAGGTAAAGTGTGTTTTTCATTTATTTTCCAGCGTGAGTTATTAAAGCGAGTAGCTAAGTAAGAGAAATAGGTTAGTAGGCGCTAACAAGTTATGGGAAGTTCTATTTTACAATGTTTATACGCTTCAAGCGTCTGCAAACGGCGAGGACTTCTTTGCCTTAGCGAAAGTAAAGTGTATATCTAAGTGATACGGGTTTACGACGCCATTTAATGAATAGTGGAATGAAGTACATTCTTAGTCGTTCTAATGAATTATACAAACAGAGTACATACGGTAGGCATAACTTGGGCCCAAATCGAGACAAATGTTTAGTGTCATTAAATCCACACAACAGTTCCGCAAGTACGCGTCTATATCGCCATCTATTAGTTACCGAAGAAATACTATGTTCGGTTGTGTAGTCGCGACACGGCGGGTAGTTCAAACATTTGTCTCGATTTGCGCCAAAATTATGCCCTAGAGTCAAAATAACCCGCCATGACGGTACTTACCTACAATCGTACCTACTTGTATAGTACCTAGCACATTAGAACCTTATGTGTTATTTGTCGTACATTAAAGATTGCTACTGTGCATTAAATTTTTATTTGTTTTTCAATATCGCTTCATTATAGCAATATGTTATTTTTCATTCACAAACAGAAACGAATTACTTTATACTTCGACTTTACCTACTCCTACTAAGAACCTATCCATCAATTATTTTTTAATATAAACGTCCAATTGGTAAATAACCAATTGCCACATACATTGCTACCTCCGTCAAAGTAATTAAATATATAATGTATTCTGACATAGGTACGTTCGGTTAGGGACAGCCTCGGTTCGGTTAGCATTTTCTGGAATATTCTTTTTCGATATTATATAACACTCAATGAGTATTGGAGAGCTAATGGAGAGTTTGATAAGGTTGTCAAATACACTATAAATAGTTTTTCTCACTATACGAGGTGTAACATAAATAACGCACAACCTCTTAAGGGGTCATTGTACTCATCATCACGAACAACTTTTACTATGGGACCAAACCTGAAATCGCGAAAAAAAATCAGCTGCTCCCTAAATTTCTATGTTCGCATAACTCGTCAAAATGTAGGGAACAGCAGATTTTTTTTTCGCGATTTCAGGTTTGTTGCCATAGTATCAGGTTGGCACAAAAATAATGAGACACTTGGTTTACGTTTTATATTTTTTATTATTATTACAATACAAAAAGCTTAGTCAATGATGTAATCACCATTAGCATCTAAGACTTCTTGCAAACGATCCGGCAAAGTTTGGATGCCTTTCGCTCAGAACTCTGATGGCTGTGCCTCGAAAAAGTTGTTCAACTACGCCTCTACATCCGAGAAATCATTAAATTGTTTACCCCGCAAATGTTGTTTCAGGGCTCTAAACAAATGATAGTCTGATGGGGCGAGGTCTGGAGAATAAGGTGGGTGGGGTATCGTCTCCCACCCCAAGCTCTCCAGCTGTTGGCGAACGGCAGATACGACGTGAGGTCAAACGTTATCGTGTAGTAAAACTACATTGTCTCGTCTTCGTTGTTTTTTCTTGAAAGCAGCAGATAGTTTGGTGAGCTGGGTTGAATATTTGTCAGCCTTTATAGTTTCATTGTGTAATAGTTCATAAAACAGCATGCCTTCCGCATCCCAAAAACAGCAAAGCAGAACTTTTAAGCGGTTCTTTTGACTCAGCTTCGGTTGAGTTGGTGGCGTTTCTTCTTGAAACAGCCAAAAAACACGACGTGTATCGTTCTCGTAATGAATCCATGATTCATCTCCAGTAACCAGATCAGACAAAAACTGTTTACGACGGGGTCGCAGCAAAAGTGATTGACAGATAGCGACACGGACTGCACGACTGGCGTCTGTAAGGATGTGCGGTACCCACCGAGCTAAAACTTTTCGATACCCAAGCTCATGCAGATGGAATTTCACGGCGTGGTGACTGCAGTTAAGTGCTTCCGCTAATTCACAAGTGGTAGCATCCGGATTCGACTGCAGTTCGCGGCGTAAATCGTCATCTTTCACTGCGAGTGGTCGTCCTGAGCGTGGCTGACTTTCAAGGCTCCTGTCTCCTGATTTAAAACGGTCAAACCATCGGGACACCGTCGCATGGCTTTTACTTCCAGCGCCCAATGCAGTGTTGATATTGTCAGCCACAGCCCGCGCATTGTGGCCTAACAAGTACTCGTATAAGTATAGTGTTCGAACTTGTCGTTCGACCATTTTTCTTCAAACTGACTAAACCGATCACGAGGGCGGCTTCATATACCCCTACATCACAAGTACCTAGAATGTTCTACAACATTCTAGAATAATATCGAAAACAATTAACTTGAAAAAAGAAATGTATAAAGTTTTATAGAGTGTCTCATTACTTTTGTGCCAACCTGATAAATGCTGTTCATAATGATGAGTACAATGATCCCTTACGAGGTTGTGCGTTATTTATGTTACATCTTGTATATTATCATGAAAATTACCCGTTTGTCTCTGTTTGTGGGACTTTTTCACGGCAAGTGAGGGATTATGTCGGGAGAAAGAGCATGGGGGACGCTTTTCTCGACATAGTCCCTTTGTGATCACAATAAAGTACCGCGAACACCATTCTATCTGTCAAGCGTGGTTTTCACATGGGTTTGTTTTATTACGATGATTAAGATGACGACCGACACCCAGTTTCTAAAAGGCTAATCAACACAAAACTTACTAGCTAACAGACTGTGTAACTCAACTGATCAAAGCAATTTGATTGAGAGTTTTTATTTCAATCAGTCAATCACAGCAGTTAACATTGGGTTAGTCAATCACCCTATCACTTATTTAACGTTATACCTTTTTTTTAAAATAAAATTTTGAATTTGACATGAACATGACAAAGAGACCTACAAAAATAAAATAAAAATTCGGGAGGTGTCGCGGGACCTCCGCTTGGAACGAAGTTCCTTTCGCTGTATATTATGTATTAATACAGAGCCATCTAGTTATATGTAAATTTTTAGATTAAATAAAAAACAAAAACTTGACACTTGAAACTTTGAAACTGACTTTTTCGGGCATAACGCTTTTTCCTTACGTGACGATTTCTACCAGTCAACTCCTTCCACAAGCCGCGTTAAAGAACTTCGTTCCAAAAACATTCACAAGCCTTTTCTAAAATAATATAGCAGGTGGGTATTATTGTTACTATTTAATTTTTAAACAAATAGGAAATATAATTCTTGTCGGACAGATTATTTTCATAAAAGCTGCTGCGTTATTTGCGAGGCATCAGATAACGTGCTCGCACGGCATGTGACGTTAGTCGTGCAGCGTAACAACACTGTGTTTTAATAAAAAAGCTTTTCGCCCTAAAATATTTATTACGTTCATTGTTTCGTAGGGAAATGTAAATAGTAACATTTTGGTTTGAGTGACGTTTGAAACGTATAATTTGAAATTTCTGATTGGTTTTGAAACTAGTTACGTATTACCAAAATATAAACTTGTAAAACTCCAATAAAACGATCATGTTGGCTGTCAGTCTAGTCTAGCATGTGTATTTTCACCCTAATGGGTGAGTATATTACAGCACAATAGACGAATTGGCACAAACGAGACAATAATTATTATCCAGAAAACGTACTGAACTTTGTCACTTATGCCTTGCAATTAGATTGGGGAATTAATTTCTGAACGTCAGAGATTTAATTTTAAAATTGTTAATAGTTTTCTAGCAGCCCTAGTACTAGTGCTACTTGACAATGTCGCCGGATCGCAGTGGACGAGCCGCGTCAGCAGAAACCGACGCTGACTACACTCCACTCCTCTCACATGTAATCTCTTAACGACACCGTTCTATCTACATAATCGATAGCCTTATATAGCCCTAATATAGCCCTATTAGTACTGACAACAAACTCAGTGAATCCATTCGCGAAACAAATATGAACGCGTGAACTTCAATGAAAGAGCATTTTCGAAGGCCTAAGCTTATTTTTTAACAAGAATTTTCAAAAACATTTCTTTATGCGTTATTCTCGTTATTGTATGTAAGAAAACGATACTTAAGTCGAAAGTTTTAATCTGGTTAAGGCTCCCTGACGTACAATAAATAATTTGATTAACGGCCGATTTTTCAATCCTCAGATAACTTTTATCTGCGTAATACGTTTGACGTTTAGACAGCTTTTGTATAGCAAATGTGTCAAACCGCCATATTTATTCTTTAGATAAAAGTTATCTGACAGTTGAAAAATCAGCCCTTAATCATTCGATGAAAAAGGAATAATATTTTTTTTCCAATTCCTGAAAAAAAAAAATGTGTCACGCCATCATCACCACAAAAAAATCTAATACTTCGCGTTGCATCACATAACAAATGATTCCCCGTCACTCCAAAAAGCTTCCCGTTTTCAGCAGAACGAATCCTATCTACGTACAATATAGGTGATCGTTAAGACTTGCGCCCGAAGGCCGAAGTGAAAAGAAATCATACAAATTATCTTAAAAGGAACGCTGAGGACTGGTCCAATGTCAATCTTTTTACGAATTTAGTTTTTCACTTTACGTAATTGGAAAAAAATATCGGTGTAGGCGAATGTTTGGGATCGCCTTTAAAAATGAAAACGTAAATTAAGAACGAGTCTATATTAGGAGTGGGGGTTGGAGTATTAGGAACACAGTAATACGAAAAGTAATCAATACATGCCAAGCCTTTATTCTGCCTGACAGAGGCGCTTGGCGGATTGGCGGAGGTATTTCCGTCCACTACCTAAGTTTATAATGAAATTGTCCGTTGAGGAATGATCCAGAGGAAGTATGTATGTTGTGTTATTTCTTAATTTAATAATATAAACAATATCCAGACCGAATTTGGCCATGGCGACCAATTTTAGCGGAGACTAGCCTTCGGCGCGGGAGATATTATAGTGCACAAGTGTGTGTGTGCAAACACAGGTGCACTCCTGTCACAGTCCGATATGGGATGGCAATCCGACACGATCGGAGATAGATCAGGCGCAGGGCCAACGGCTTAATGTGCTTTCCGAAGCACGGGGGTATCACACTGCCAACTTCTAAACTCCGCCGGGCTGTTATAAGAAATTCAATAACACTTTGCTCGACCCGGGAATCGAATCCAGGACCCCACGCTCAGCAGTCGCGCTTGAGACCACAAGACCAACGGGGCAGTCAAAATAAACAATATACTAGTCGACACAACATGTGTTACTTATACTTTCTATATTAAATACTAAAACTTTGTATCAATTTTCACATAATTAAGAAGATACCTCGTAGAAATAGGATTAATCGCAGAGTATCCAGTTTATCATAAGGAAAATTGGTGTTATCAGCGTAACAAGGACATAACTATCATGTGTAGGAAGAGGCGCTATGTTACTCGCATGGTTACTAGTTATTCAGGCAGGGCTGCCCAACGCACAGGGCTTGTAATATCAACCTCATTACCCGAGCCAGTGGACAGCTAAACTCGCACAGGTACCTAATCAGTGCAATCACGCACGAATGTAATTAGCCGTGAAAATGTATTACTAGTGGCAACTTCATCCAGCTCGGTCAGAGAAATTAATTGTTTATCAAATTGACACGCTACGTCAATTTGCCATGTTATAGCCATTTCATACATTTGTCAAAGAATGACAGCTGTTGTGACTGGAATATACGGACAATTTAATTTTCAGGCGAATTTCTCAACAAAAAGTCATGTCAGTCCTACCACTTCAGGAATGCTTTGTAGTTATGTTTAGATATTTAGGTTACTTTGATAAGTTAGATAGTTACTTTGTTTCTAGCTACTTACCTTACTATTGATCAAATATACAATGTGTGTTAAAAAAATGTAATTCAAATTAGTATTGACTTGAATAAATTGTTCTTTTCGTTCATAGAATTCTTAATGCTAAAACTCGAATTTAATACCTAAAATTGTTATTAATCCTTTATTAATATTGTAGGAATGTAACATCCCTTAAATGCTGCATGCTGTAATTGCATGCCATTACAGCATGGCGGAATGTGTCCTTGCACTGAATTTTATATTAACATTTTTTGTACCCACCACATTTTATGCAAATAAACGATTTTGATTTGATTTTATTTGACAATTTAAGTTGGTAATCCATTTGATTAAGAACTAAGTTTCCTGACTTAACGTTTTCACAGCTAAAATAGCGAATCAATTTTGTGAATTTCGGATAGGTAGCTACGGTACCCGGAAAGGGACATAGAGTAGGTTATTTCCATCCCGGAAAATTAAAAAACGAACCCGGTCCGCCCCGGCAATTTTGTCCGTTATGTATATTAGTCCCTGAGGTACCTACTTGTATTAAGTCTGGACAGCCCTGATGTAGAGCGTTACTTGAAACGAATCATTAAGTTCTTGATATCCGGCTCGTACGTGGCTCTCTGTAAGTCTGAATCGATGTTAATATTGTTTGATGCAGAATCCACTACAGTTGTACCAAATTACTGTTAGGTTATGATTGGTTTGCTATGAAGCCAAATATTAGGGAATACCATCACGTAAGGTCTCGAAACACAGGTTTGTCCTTTGTTTGCTTAGTTTTCTAAATTCGCATCACGTACGTAGAACAGGGATACCAATAAGACTACGTGTTTTGTTTTAAATGCATAATTTTCTGATCTGCACGCCGGCCACTTTCTAATGAAGCATTTTTCTAAATTGATATCGAAGTCGGCTAAATTAATTCTGAGGAGGGACGCTTTTAGTTTTGCAAACTTTTCAAATAGGTAGCTCTCATTAAAATGCTGGCGGTACGTCCTGACGTCTGCGGAATAAGAATAGGAGGCAAAGAAAAGTATGAAACGTGAAGTGTGTGCAACTGGAACTTGTCCGTAGTGTGACCTGGCTGTGATCAATTGAGCCTATTGTAAGGCCCTAAAAAATGTATTTACCTTCCGTTTAATGACCCAGTAAAGCAGACAAGCAATATAATTATTTCCCCGTTTACTTCAGTTGTGTCAACATTCCGCGGAACACAAAGGACCATGTTTCTTGATGTTGCCTCTACAGATACAAAAAAGAAAGACATTTTAAAGAAAAGTATCACAGAGAAAGCCGCATTTTGTCTTACAGGAACGCCCTCATTATGTCTAGTCATTCTTTATATTACACGCGTTACTGAAAACAAAATGGAAATGCGGAATCTGATGCGGGAAAACTCGACCAACGATTATTAAAAGCATTCAACTGTTCTGCTGTTCTCATTTATAGCGTTGCCTTCAAAATTTTAAATGACATTCCATTTAAAATTCGAGATAGTATCGTGAGGTTAGGAAATTGCTTGGCATGGAGAGTGCGATTGTCGCAACCCAGCGGCGATAAGTCCCCTCTTTGAGGAGTGGCTGGAGAGGCGCCACGGCGTCCTCACCGGACACGGGTGCTTTGGGAGGTACCTGTTCCGGATAAGGCGGGAGGAAACGGCTGGGTGTCACCACTGCGTGGATCGCCCCGAGGACACGGTGGAGCATACGGTGGAGGTCTGCCCGGCTTGGGCGGAACACCGCCCAAGTGTCCTCGTGGAAGCGATCGGCGGCGGCGATCTCTCGCGTCCGGCCTTGGTCCAGACCATGGTACGGAGCGAGAGTAAATGGGAAGCCGTCACCTCTTTCTATGAGGCAGTAATGCTTGCGAAGGAGGAGGCGGAACGCGTGAGGGAGAGGCAAGTTTTGCGCCCTCACGCCCCTAGTCGCCGTAGGAGACGCCCTGGACGTCGGGAATTGGCAGCCGATTCCCGGCCACCGTAGGCGCGGGCTTGCGGACGGCGAGCAATGGGTAGCTCGCCGTCCGATAAGGACCAGGCCCGGGTCGACGGCGCGTTGTTTTCCACGCGCGCCTCATAGAGATGTCAGCACTATTGACGGGGTCCGCTAGGGCCGATGCCAGAGAGGGTTGCGGGATGTTCGAAAGAGTTACCGTGGCCCCGGCACAGGCAACTGAAGAAACACGGATGGGAAGTCAGTAAAAGTCTGACACGCCCTCCTGCTCCGCCCAGAGCGGGAGAAGTCATTTGATGATTTCCCATCCAAAAAAATAAAGGTTAGGAAATTGCTTGTCGTTCGTAAACTTTTCACTATTCACAAATCTTTGAGAATAACCTCCCCATGTTATTAGGGCCATGCTGTAAAAATCCAATACCACTCGTAAATATAGCAAGTTTGGTGAATGATTTGAATGGAACGAGTTTTGAAGCACTTCCAACTTGGAAACCTCCATTTCTCAAATGCATTCACCCACAAATGTAAATCTTCGATGCAGCCTGCTGTTAGGTCCGGGTGTGCCATTTCGTCGATCTTCGCGATTATATACGACGGAAAACGTTAAAATTGAAAAGTAAAAATTGCAGTTCCTAGTCTGTAGTACCTATATACCTACAGATATAAAATATTCCACCTGAAGTGGGTGCAGTAAGTACGTGACTTACAAATCTAGGATTTTTCAAATATTTAAACCCACATCCGTGCTTGTAGTTTTCTGGTACCAAAACTAAAATTTTACGAATAGAGAGTATATTGGGTACCCTAATATTTCGTCTAACTTCTTGCTTATAGGGGTAGTTTCATTAGTTTGTTCAAGTAGGATACGACGTATGTAATATAGGGGTAGACCTAAGTGTAATTAGTTGAATAAAGCTCGCAAAATATGGGTCTATCCGGCGGACCTGTCAATTTAGGAGAGATGCGCCGACAATTGGCTTATCCCTGTCATATCCGATCCGAAGCCCAACTTATACAGACTCGACAGATACGTGAGCCGAATATAGATTTTTTCGTTGTGGAGTTCATACGTTTTCAGAAAAAGATATTTGTTTACTTAAGACATAAAAAGATCTTTGAAATACATGATTGCTGACACAGGAACCTTCTTTTAGATGCAGTGTAACATATTGAAAATAATAAAATCACAGCATAAAAAATCAGGTTAACATAAGACAAGTGAACGAGACTCGGTCGCATAAAACGGAATATCCTAAAAAAATGGCCGTTTTTATAGCTCGGCCAATCACAGTCAAGAATCGAAACCGATCACGTATATATGCCTACTTGGTAGGTATATATGTATACATATTATATGCCTACTTGGTAGGTATGTCTTATGTACTTGGCACAAATGTTCAACATACGTTATTGAACACAATATAAACATTGTCTTCAATTGTAATTATCCCCCCTTGTAATTATCCTGTGCTACCGCGAACATTGATTTACATAAATATTCAGTGTGTGTCTATCATCACCATACTACATACTCTGGCGAACCATAATTGAGAAACAGATTATCATAATAGTTTGAGTTAACTAATGAATTTTAACACGAGTTATGTGAAGTGTGAAATGATTTTAGAGTCACTGGCACATGCTTAAATTATGGCTCATGAATATGGATTCTGAAAACCGCATTTCCTTTATAAAATAAATGGAACCGGAGCTGTTATTAGAATTGTGGAAGCAAAAAGGTTCAGTCATAAGAAAGACATTGTAATTACGATTAGTATTCAAACTAATTGCATCTATGTTAGCTTTTCCTAGGCTGAAAGCCACAATTAAATTAAGTTTCCAGCCACAGTACCATCTAGGCTGTTTGACGTTCTTTACTTTTTATAGCCAGCCAGTCTTCTCCCATTTTTTCGTATTTACCTAGTTCTTGCTCATTACTAGAACAAAAGACGGCAGACGTTAATTAAAGAGATTCAACAACACACAAACACAAACTTGCTCGTAAAGTGGCTCTTATTGAACTGCTTTTAGGTTCATAATGCAGTGTATTAAACACGTGTGCTTTTTACTTTATATTACCGCATTAGTGTGGTAATGTGCGCTACAGATAACTATTTACGGAGATGTGCGCTTTTTTAATCTCATCAAAAAGACTTCATGCCTGTTTACGCCCACTGTGTACATAAATAAAATATATGATAAATTAACATAATATTATTTAATATAATTATATATTTTTGTCAAAAAAATAACATTCTTTCGTATTCTACATCCAAATAACGAGCAAAATATTGGTTGGTTGGTATTGGTTGACTGGTAGAGAATGCCTAAGGCAATAAGTCCGCCTTTGTACTTTTTTTAAGTGTGAAAAGTTTAAATAAATAAATCAATAAAATATTCAGTTTTTATGCTTTTATTACCTATTAGACTGTTCGACGGCTTCGTGCCTTTGCCTCTCCTTCAACCTGCGAAGACACTGCGATAAAAGGAATCCGCGGGCCATATTTCATATATTTATTTGGAACGAAGTTCTTTTACGAGGCTTGCGGTAGCAGTAAATTGGCAGAAAATGTAAGAAACGAAAAAGCGTTCATACTTGCATGCCCCCTCCATGCTACTTTCTTCATTCGAATTCACACTTTCTCTCGAGAAAGGAAGTGTGAATTTGGTTAAAATGTTAATCCAAGAAGGCGGCTGCAAAAATTTTGTAATTTTTCGTCATGTATGTCGTTTTAATGGTTTTAGCGAGGACAGAATGTAAATCCAAGTTGGCGGCTGCGAAAATTTCGTATTTTTTAAAAATCATACGTGAGAGCGAACTTCGTTCCTGACGGGGGGAGGGGGGGGGGCACACGTATTTTTTACATAGTATATGAAACTTTATTTATTTTTTGCCTCACAAGTGTGTTGAAAAACGTCTTATGAAACATGTGTGTAGTACGCACTTAGCTTCCTTATCGCGAATAATACCGCCTCGAATGTACTATTATAGTACGAATATTTGTGTTACGATAACTGGGAATATACTCGCAATCATGATTTCAAATTGTTTTTTTTTTTAATATCTGACGGCTCTAAGTTTGTAACTAGAAATACCAGAATATTTGCAAATAGTTTAATTAACTATTCAAACGTCGATTGCACACAATGTGTGCGGATAACAATTGATTTTTAATTGTGTCTGCTAATTGGAGTGCGACGGGTTAAAATTTAATTACCTCCCGTTTCCATTTAAACTTTAAATCGAAACGGGTGGTTTTCTGGTAGGAGTATACTTAGGCAATACACTTAGTTCCAAGTAACTTAAGTAATTTAAACATCAACATCTGTGTCTTTCCCTAATACAGCGTTTTAACAAGTTAGAGAACAGAATTGAACAGAGTCAATAACATTTATTTTTATCGAATACCAGTGTTTACATAGCCTATATAACAGTAAGTTACACTGAAAGGCCTCGATTAGAGCGGCGCCGTGGGATTAGAGCGCGTTCACCTGGCCCGTTGGAATCGTTCATACAACGATCTATTTTATTTTTCCTCCCCTAACACCTATCTGCTCTTTGATGTTCAGAATCGTTTATTTTATTGAACCAATCCCGATTCCCCGATACGTCAACATAAATATTAATATTTGTGTAAATGGTTTCCTTTATCCTGAGTGGAGCAATAACAGTCAAATTACGTAAATAACACGAGTAACTTATGAAGAATTTATGAGTTCATGCAAGTGAATAACTACGTAACACGAGAAGGATACGAAATAAATTGGAAGTATTCCTCTCGAGATGTGGTCGTAGTTCTTAGTTGAAGTGGGTTAGACCTCCGAGGTCTGTATCTTAGTACCTACAGCTGGAGAATTAATAAGAAAAAAAAAAGTTATAAGGGCTGCTAGGTCAAGACAATCGCCGGGAGATAAGTGGCTTCGTAATGTCCGAAACAAACGGCCAAATAATTACGTTTTTTTGTGAATTATACAAAGAGCGTAAACAGTTTTACGCGATGAACATTACGTACACATTCACATAAATTGAAATGGAGCTGAGCCAGTACAATTTTCTTGAAGTGAACGGTGCAGTTTTATGATTGAGTCGTAGACTATTGAAGACTGTGCGTTATGAGGCCGCTTATCATAAATTTTACGCTAATGCAAGCAGGAGGGTAGTAAAACATTTGAGGCGGTATCAGTTGACAGAGGTCCGAGTTTACGACCCTGCGCATCCGTCGTCCGTCCGCCGGAACAAGACCAACAGGAAAGTCACCGCTGAAAGTAATTCACGCTGAGATACTGTGTCCACAGTGTTCCCTGTCAACGTACGTTTGTGAAGTTTTTTTTTGGCTTAGATAAACACAGAATGGATGAGGCTGTATGCTGGTTTTGATTTAATATGTCATTTATCACTTAAATATAAATGATTTTACTCTTGGTTTTTGTTATTGTAGAAAAACTTTTCTACTTTAAATTAACAAAACTCTTCCAGCGGAGCTACTGAACCATTTCTTCTTTCGATTCCATTTGCCACTGACTCGAGGTGCGTTTTCTTGAATGAAAATATGTATATGCTTTGATTTGAATTTTCAACAAATGATTTAATTTCCTTCCCCATTTTTATGAACTAGTAAATAATGTAATAAAGTCCAAAGGAATAGGTATTTAAGTACCAAGCTTCAGTGAGTAAACGGTCATAAACTTGCCTTAACTTTGTTTAAACTCGAACGCGCTATTCTCTCTTAATCGGCACTCGAAGTTTGTCCGAAGCGATAAAACACGGCTTAAATCGGTACATCGATTAACTTGATCGTTGATATTTCCCGAGTCTCTGTCCTATTTATTGTTCAGTATTTAGTTCATGTTTGTGACAGATGTTTCATGAATTTAGTTATTTAGTGTCGCTAAATGTAGCTACTTCTGTTATCGAATTATACTAATTTAATCCAATTCCAGGGCCATTAATGTCTAGACGGTATTCACTAAATTATTCGCATCTATTCGGGTAGTTATGACGTCATTGTGTTGACTATTCTTAGACGCGTGTATAGTGTAGAGTACGTTCGCACGAGCGCTTTTTCGATGTATTAACGAGCCTTATTTTTAATGTTTTGAATAGACCTCAAGACTTTTCCTGCGTGTGTTCGCAAATGGGCACTTTTTCACGTCGGGAGTTTTATTATCGGTCCATGCTCTATTTTAAACTCTGAGCATAAATCGCCCAAATATTGGAACACGGGGAAACGTTCATGGAAGTTTGGACGAGCGCTTTTTAAAGCTTCGAGTCCGTCAGTTCAGCCTGCGATGTCTACCGATGCGCACGTGTGTATTTTGCGTGCAAGTCACGCGCGACACCCTTAGCGTATTTTTACTACTATTTCTGGACACATCATTGTGTCCATTATGGATGATGTCATGGATACTGAAATGACTAATATTAGAAGTTGTAAAAAGACTAGAGGGGCAATTCCTGTAATTATAAGAATGTTCACAGTCTGATCTCAATCTCAATATGTCAAAAATAATTTCTCAGCATTTTTGACAAGTTTTTGACATTTCATTGTCACTGAGATGAGATTGCTACTAGATTTCTAACGTTTTTAATTACGGGAATTGGGCTTCAGGACTCTACATATAATAAAGCCTGCCCGAATATTCCAATAAAGTAATAAAAGAATCGTTATGGATCATCCAACGTCCACGTTACAAAAAATCTCTTTATCTACTCACATATCGTAAATTTCGAATTATAAAGCTCAAAATGAGTTTATATTGACATACCTACTTTTTAAACACAATACTGAGAATCTTATTATAACACTTTTTCTCTAACAAAATAATGTTATAACATATTTTTATCTACCATTACGATACAGGGTAAATCCAAGAAGTTAATATCACTAAGGAGTAACCATCAATTATTGTTTTTTTTATGGAACGTATAAGCGGGGCGCACCATTTTATAGCATTACAAAAAAGTTTTAATTCTAATTTTTACTTGTCTGTCGCAGCGCCGCTTTAGCGCATACGCGGTAATGTGCTGGGTTTTAGCGCCATTCATACGTTTTGTTGTACTGACTTTCGTAGGATTTTTTTTATTCTTGCTTAAAAATCTCTGATATCAGTGAATGTGAAGAAAATTTGACTCCGCCCGATATTTTAGATGCGGCGACGGAAATGACTCATAATCCAGCATAGTCGAGAAAATTATACATATGATAAATGCTATCACGACTTTATGGCATGGCAAATGCAATCTTTTATTTAATAGGTTCAATCCCAATGTATAAGAGTAGATAAAATAGTGTATGAAACCGCACATAACTAGGTATTACAACACTGGTGTGATACTATTACAAACCTCGCCTATGGCTTGATTTTTAAACACACACTCGTGTTTTCACCCCTCATTATCCAACAGTTTCATAAACTACTATTGTAGAGGGGAACAATATAAGCGAATTTGGAAGAAACATAAATAGCCAACAATAGCTAGTAATTCGTCAAACTTTTTCTCTGTCATCCTGAAGTAGCTAAAGAATTTTTCAGTGTAATGTCTCAATTCAATTCAATAAAGCGTCGCAAATTGGCTTGTCAGTAATCGTTCACTATTGATTGGGTGAATCCATAATTTTGCTTTCCTCTTTCGCCTTCTTACAACGCAAATACGCAATTTCAGCTGAATTCATAGCGCATCCGTATCGATCTATGTAATGCATAAAGTGATTATTTAATCGCTCGTTTGAACAGCGACGGAGGCGACGTGGCGGTAAAAAATATACTTTGAGCGCTTTTTACGCGTTACTTATTTAAACGCCCGTGCGAACGAAGGCTTTTCGTAGCCTAATCGGTGCTAACTGAACTGTGAATGTTCAGAACGCTTTTTCTGCGCGCGTGAGCAATCTGATCATGTGGTGTTGGCCTTTATGGTGTGTCTACGTACATAAGTACTACGTGATTTTCTTACAAATTGTATACCAATAAATATATATCTGAATTCCTAGCGGGAAACTTCGCTCGCAGATTTTAAATGGCACTTAATGATTTTGGTAACGTTCTAGATTTTTGGGTATCGCTAATACGACGTGGCGCCGTGAGTTGCGTAAAAATTGATGTCTATTGATAATTCTATCGACATCAATATTTAATAATAATAGATAAGTAATAATAAATACTAGTAGTAGTTATTATTATTTTTTTATTTCATTTTCTATACATATTATTTAATTTTTTTAATATTTTTATAAAAACATTTAAAAATATAAAAATAGTGGCCCATCGGCATCAGGAACAGGGTCCAAGGTGCCGGTGGTCAGGGCTCTAGAGAGAGGAACTTCCTCACTAGGCGTGCCGTGTCCAGGAGTACTGCTTTCTGGATCAAGCCCTTGACCCAGCCGCACAATGAGAGCCTCCTGAGGTGTTGGTCGAGGCTCTCCGCTATTAGGCCATTAACCGTAACGATTATCGGTACAATGATTGCAGAGTCCACGTCCCACATGTCGACAACCTCGTGTGCTAAGTCAAGATACTTGATTTTTTTATCTTTCTCAGCTTTCACGAGATTCTCGTCATGAGGGACAGCGATATCACCAATCATTGCACGGCGCTCTCGTCGATCTATCACCACAATATCAGGCTTATTGACTACAATAGTCCTGTCAGTGATGATAGATCGATCCCAGTACAATGTGGCATGACCATTCTCGAGAACTGGGTCGGGCACATACCTTTTTTTTTTTTTTTTTTTTTTTTTTTGTGGATGGGAAATCATCAAATGACTTCTCCCGCTCTGGGCGGAGCGGGAGGGCGTGTCAGACTTTTACTGACTAAAACCCACCCGTGTTCCTTCTGTTGCCTGTGCCGGGGCCACGGTAACTCTTTCGAACATCCCGCAACCCTAGCTGGCATCGGCCCTAGCGGACCCCGTCAATGGTGCTGACATCTCTTTGAGGCGCGCGTGAAACACGACGCGCCGTCGACTCGGGCTTGGTCCTTACCGGACGGCGAGCTACCCATTGCTCGCCATCCGCAAGCCCGCGCCTACGGTGGCCGGGAATCGGCTGCCAATTCCCGACGCCCAGGGTGTCTCCTGCGGCGACTAGGGGCGTGAGGGCGCAAAGCTTGCCTCTCCCTCACGCGTCCCGCCTCCTCCTTCACGAGCATTACTGCTTCGCAGAAGGAGGTAATGGCTTCCCATGCACTCTCGCTCCGTACCATGGCCTGGACCAGGGCCGGACGCGAGAGATCGCCGCCGCCGATCGCTTCCGCGAGGACACGGCGGTGCTCCGCCCAAGCCGGGCAGACCTCCACCGTATGCTCCACCGTGTCCTCCGGGCGATTCACACAGTGGTGACACCCGGGCGTTTCCTCCCGCCTTATCCGGAACAGGTACCTCCCGAAGCACCCGTGTCCGGTGAGGACCTGCGTCAGGCGGAAGGTGAGGACGCCGTGGCGCCTCTCTAGCCACTCCTCAAAGAGGGGACTTATCGCCGCAATTGTGGCGTGCCCAGCGCTGGGTTGCGACAATCGCACTCTCCATGCCGCCATGAGATCCTGCCGGAGCTCTGTCCGCCGTGCCGCGATTTCTCGCGGCAACGGAGTTACTCCCCGGCGTCCTGCCTCCTCGCGCCACTCCCACATGTGCGCGAGGACTTTTGCCTCCAGATCCCATGGCGGTAATCCGGCAAGGAGGTTCGCCGCCTCCCCGGAGACCGTGCGGTATCCCCGGGCTAACCGGATGGCCATGACCCTCTGGGACGCGTTCAACCGACGGACCGGTCGCCGCCTCACGGAACGCGCCCACACCGGAGCTCCGTAAAGGGCCATGGACCGCACGACCCCCGCGTAGAGCCTCCGGCAGGAGGCGTTTGGACCCCCCAGATTGGGCAGGAGCCGCCCCAAGGCAGCCCCGGCCCGCTCCAGTCTGGGAGCCAAACGTCGGAAATGCTCCACGAAATTCCACCGGCTGTCGAGGACGAGTCCCAGGTACTTCATCGTCGACTCGACACCGATGGGAACCCCTCCTACCGTTATTTGGGAACCCGATGGTGGCGCGTTCCGAGGACCATGAAAACACATGGCCTCGGACTTGTGCAAGGCCACCTCGAGTCCCAATTGCCGGATCCTCTCTACGATAGTCGCAACCCCGCGTGCCGCTAATTCGGCCGCCGCCTGGTGCGACCTCCCCTGCGCCAGGACCAGCGTGTCGTCAGCGTAGCAAACTACGCTGACACCACCAGGGAGGTCAGCGCGCAGCACCCAGTCGTACCCGATGTCCCACAGATGCGGTCCCAGAACCGATCCCTGCGGGACACCGCACGACATCTCTCGCCGGTTCCACTCTCCCCGGTGACCGGGGTAGATGACGGCCCTGTCCGTCAGATAGGCCTCGACCACGCGACAGAGGTAGGTCGGCACTCGGTGATACCGGAGTGCCTCCCTGATGCAACTCCAGGGCAGGGTGTTGAAGGCATTGGCGATGTCTAGAGACACCGCCAAGACGACCCCAGCCCGGGCCACAGCATCCCCCGTCGTGAGGGCTCGAACGCGCATGATGGCGTCCACCGTAGAGCGCCCCTTGCGGAAACCAAACTGGCTGTCCGCCAAATCCGGCCCCACCCTCACCAGCCGCCCGACGAGGCGGTCTGCAATGACTCTTTCAAAGATCTTGCCCACCTCGTCGAGCAGCACGATGGGCCGGTAAGCGGACGGAGAGTCCGCAGGGCGCCCCGGCTTCTTAATAAGGACCAGTTTCCCTGTCTTCCATTGAAGCGGGAACCGGCCCTTCTCCAAGCATGCGCTTAGGAGCCCCCTTAGTCGAGGCCCGAGAGCCTCCAAGGCCAGGACCCAGGCTTTTCCAGGTAAGCCGTCGGGTCCTGGGGCGGTATTCCTGGCATTCAGCCTGCGCACCGCCACTCTCAGCTCTACCTCGGTCACCTCCGGAGCATCGTTGTCATTATCGGCTGCGTGGTCCGCATCCGACACCGCAGGAGGCGGAGCCATGGGCGGGGGAGTATGTTCCCCTCGCGAAGGGAACAGAGCGCTCACCACATCCTCCACGAGCTGGGGCCGGAGACTCTGCGTCAGCGGGGGAGCCCATGGGCGGAGCTTGTTCCGCACCATTTTATAGGGGCGTCCCCACGGGTCCCTGTTCAGAGCCTCCAGCGACTCCTCACGGGCCAGTCCCTTGGCCCGCAGGATCTCCGCTCGGAGGGCGATCTTCGCCACTCTGTACCCCTCGTACAGCTCCGCCTGAATGGCTTCCGTATCCGGAGGGCGGATACGAAGCCTGCGGTGCCTGGTGTACCGGCGTCGCGCAGCAACGCACGCGTCGCGCAGAGACGTCAACTCCGGCGACCACCAGCACACCTGGCGCCGGGCGCGTCCGGGCCGGACCCGGGGCATTGCCACGTCGCATACTTCGGACATGGCCTCCCGGAACCACCCCGCCTCGTCATTGATGTCAGCAGGCCTGTCCGGTGGTGACACCCAGGCCTGCACGATCGAGGCTTCCAGGAGGAGCTCCCGGTCCAGCTGCTTCAACGCCCACCGCGGACCACTCGGGGCCTGTCGGACCGGCGCGCTCGAGGTCTGGGCGGAGACGTCAAACCGGATGTACCGGTGATCGGAGTAGGTCTCCACCCCCTCCATGACGCGCCAGTCGAGGACACGCGGCGACAGAGCGGGGCTGGCGAACGAAATGTCCACCACTGACTCACCCCGCATCCGCACACACGTGGGGACAGAACCCCGGTTTAGGACGACCAGGCCCGTCTCCAGAGCCCAGTCCTCCACCATCCTGCCCCGTGTGTCCGTATGCCGGGAACCCCAAGCCACATTCTTGGCATTGAAGTCCCCGAGGACGAGCACAGGGAGGGAACGGAATCCGACGACGACGACTCTCAACTCCGCAAGGGAGTTGTGGAACTCGGCGAGAGTTCGGTTCGGGGAGAAGTATACCCCTACCACGACAATCTCCCCGAACCGTGCTGCCACGCAACCCCGTCCCCTATTGACAGCCTCGAGGGACAGGGTACCGGCGGCGGCCGACGAAATTAGGGTCACTGAGCCGCTCAGGTCCTCCACCCAGTCATCCCTAGGCGGGACAAAGTACGGCTCAGCGACCACGGCGATGTTAATCGACCACTGCGCCATGCTCTGGAGCAACAGATCCTGAGCGGAGGCGCAGTGGTTGATGTTCGCCTGGAGGAGGCGTAATGGGGCCATTATTGGCACTCCATATCAGCCCCCTCCCGAACCCCCTGTGAGGGCCCTGCCGCGGTGGTTGCGGCGGCGGCGACAGTGGAGGCGGCAGCGGCGGCGGCGGTAGTGGTGGCGGCTGCGGCGGTGACGATGGTGGCGGCTGCAGCGGTGACGATGGTGGCAGAGGGCTTGCTGCCCCTGGGTTTGGCGGGTGGAGCGCAGGCCTTGCTCCCAGCCCGGTGATTGGCCGGTTTGCCAGCTGCCGCACACGCGAAGCAGTGCGGCGCGGCTTTACACGAGCCGGCCTTGTGACCGGGCTGACCACAGCAGAAGCAATGGCCGCTACGGTCCACCTCCGAGGTGCATTTAGCTCCCACGTGGTTGCCCACGTGACAGCGGAAGCACCTCAGAGGTCTGGGTTCCAGCAGTTTCACCTGCGTAGAAACCCAGCCCACCTTGAGCCTTTGGCCCTCCCCGGTTATATTTCGGGCCACCGCCACGGGGCAGCTCACTGTAACAGTTCGCATCCCCGTGAAGTCAGGACGGATGGTGCCTACCCTAACCTGCTCGGCTGAGCACCCTCCAGTCCTAACAACGGCGGCCACCACCTCTCCCTCCGTCACTGAGTCGTCCAAACCCAGTATGCGCATGTTCGCGCACTTGGTGGGTCTGGACACTCGGGCCTCATCCGCATTTAGGGACGCCCTAAGCCTCTCGGCCAGAGCGTCAGCAGTCGGGCCGCTGGCCGCACCGGGAACCTCCAGCATCCGGGCCCCAGTCGCAGTGACCCTTATCCGGATGCCATCGGCAACGCCGAGCTCCTCGAGGTTCACCGCCTCCCTCGCCTTGGCAAGCACGTCGCGGTAGGACACGCCCTTCTTCTCCGCTTCCGGCTGTAGTGTGATCACTACAGCTGCGGACCTCGGGGCACGGAGCCTAGCCGCGACGATTCGCTCCTTGCGCCGCTGCCGCCTCTCCTTCTTTTTGGCCGCCCTTGCTGCCTTACCCGCCTTCCTCTTCTCCCCGGCTACTTGCCATTCGGCGTCAGCCGGAGGAGATTTAGGAGGCGGGGGCGGCCGTTTCGCCGCCGGGGCTGGGGCCCTCGCGGGTTCCTGCACGGCCCCGCCTTTCGCCTGCCCCGTTGATGCAGGCTTGACCGTGGCAGCCGCGGCGGCGGCATACGATGCCGCCTTCCGCTGGCCCGAGGCCGGCTGGCTCGCCGCTAGCGGGGGCCGCAGGACTATGGCCTCCAGGGCGGAAAATCGGCCTCGGAAGGCAGCCAGTTCTTGCCGGACCAGGGCCAGAACCCGGTCCTCAGCAGGCACGGGCCCGACCTGCCCATGCCGCGCCTCCCCCTGTGGCACCTCCCGGGGGCCAGCTCCTCGGAGCCTGGCCAGGTCCGCTCGGAGCTCCTCATTCTCCTTTCGGAGAAGCTCCATGGCGGCTGTCAAGCGAGCCACCTCCGCCCGCATCTCTTTCATTCCGTCCGACGGGGGCCTGAGGTGACTGGCCTCCGCTGCCGCCATAATGGAGGCCCTGGCTGCCGATATGGCCTTGTCTTTAGAGGACTGAGTCCTCTTCAAGGCCACACTCTTGATCGCGGCTGCCACGACCTCTGCGAACCTGACCGTTTGCTCCGAATTGGAGCCGCCAGCGGCGTCCGGCTCACCACCTGACGACTCCGACCCGGCCGAGACCGGCCCTAACTGCGACTCTGGCTCGGCCGGGCCGGCTCGGCTCGGCTTGCTGGCCTCCTTCGTGGCGAGCCCTCTGCCCACACCACTTTCATGGGCCCCACCCCGCCGGCTGATCTTTTTACGGGCCGAGCTCACCCATCCGTCCGAGGAAGACTCCTGGCCATCCCCCGGTTTGGGGCGCTTTTTCAAGAACTCTAGGTTCCTCTTAGCCGCCCCAACCACTTCGCGCTCTTGGCTCTTATATGAGCCCTTCGCGCCAGATACGGCGTCGGACTCCGACCCCGCATCACTTCCCTCCTCTTCTCTACGGTTTTTGTTTTTAGTTATTGGATCCATGTTTGTTCCCACGAGTAAAAACTTTATATTGTCTCAAAATCTAGTGGTTCGCACTAGCGACTAATTTAGCTACCCATTAGTCAAGCTATCAACCTCCCTCACGGTGCGCCGCCGCTTGGAGGTTTGGGGTGATTTTTTATAGAGGTTTTCTTCCTCGCGGCCCGGGCGGTTAAGCCAAGACCCTCGACCCCCGTCAAAAGTCAGAGACATGACCTTGACAATCTTCGGGGCTACGAGAATAACGGTGGCAGAAAGAGAAGGCCTCTTCCTGCCTGCCCGGCGGCAGAGTTAGTGCACACCGAGCCCGCTCTTACTCCGCCGCTGTGCGTCTCTGCTTAGAGCGCAGAGAGACACACGTTGGAGCGTACTTCTGACAGGATATTGGCATACGGGCAACAAGACCCCTTAGGCACACAGTACCTAATGGGGAGTCATTGCCCGTACCCCAGGGTGCACCGTCCCGGTGACTGGCCTTCCCCCCGGACGCATCCATAAGGGAATTCCAGCCCACAGGCACACGGGGAGGTTTCCTGTCCAAGCACCCCGTCGGGCACATACCTGTAGTATGGTACTTCGAGCTCCACAAGGTTGTACTGCAAGGCAAGTTGCTGGTGGATAATCCTAGCCACTAGATTGTGTCTGTGCAAGTACTCACCGTTAGCAAGGCGAAAACTGAAAACTGGCGCAAACCTGCAGTACTTGATACTAAAGATCGTAAGGAAGTATGGCAAGGCAAAGAGCTTCACGGACGCTTTTTCTGGGCCCTCCATGGGCCTGATGTAGACTTTTTGGCGTCTGTATCCTGGCTACGTTTCGGTGACCTCTTCGGGGAAACGGAAGGTTTTGTCTGTGCGATTATTTATTTGATATTTCTCGGGACCCTAGGGTCCCGGACCTTTGGAAGGCATATGAGGGGCCGAAGCCAACTCGCAGAGGCCCGTTAGACGCTTTCAATGGAAATGAGGCACCAACCGACGATTATCCCTGTGCGTACTATGCAAGTGCACCCAAGGGCAACCCCCGGTTGGTGAAGGACTATTGCAGGATCTGGAGACAAAAAAAATATTGGGCTATGGGTTTGGATGGCTAAAGTGGACTGGTTATCTAAAACTATGGAAGGACTATGGCCCCTGCCTGACCACTGTGTGATAAATACAATACACGGATAAAATGGCAGGGGGTGACTTGCGCACTCAACAATGGGCCCCCGGAAACGGTCGCTAGCACATAGTGTCGTAGCGACAAGGGGGCAACATGTCTTGAGGTGCTTAAGAGGAGTGAAGAGGTATTCCACGGCTATCAGGACAATCCCAGCAGTACGGTCAAGATCCCTACCAGCATCTTACTGGACTACTTCCTTCCTACGAGCACGTTTGCTCTTGCGAATCTCTACTCAAGCCAGCCAATAAAGGCAAGAATGAGGTGGGAGGTCAGTTCTCGTCAGTGTTCACTCCAGTCGGCCAATAAAGGCAAGCCAGAGATGAGGAACATGACTTCTCCCGGGAGATAGGATACGTGGGGTCGCTACTGCCCAGCAGCTCGCCACATGCTGCCCTGCAGGTTTCTGTATCTCTCTTGGTCTGGCTCCTCACCCTAGACCTGTTCCGGCAAAGTAACCTCTACCGGCACAGACCTAGAGTTCGGAGCGCACAAGCCCCACCACGACATCAACGTAGAGATATGGCGATGGGGCGATTATTTATTATTATTATTTATTTATTAAAATATATATATATATATTTTAATAACGTGTTTTACTGTAAAATACATTAGTATTTTACAGTAAAACACATTACTAGTACCTATACGTCTATAATAATGTCCACATTATAGATAGACTCATGAGAGAATATATTCCAATATAGCGTAGAAAATAGATTATTAGGAGACCATAATACCTATTATTTATCCATTAGTACCTATCTTCATAGGTAATCCAGGCCTTATGCCAAATACAGGGTTAAAAGTAGAAAATATTTGTCTTATAAAAGTAACAACACCCCGAGAGATGGGGTCACTCTACCAAACTTATTCGTCCGAAGAACTTAATAAGTATTAATTTAACGGTGTTACGGACAGCATTACGATGATATTACATAGCGTAACATAACATCACGCTTGTATTTCCCGAAGGGTTAGGCAGAGTACATCCATATTTTACCATTTGTAATAGGGGCGAGCCTATTGCCATCAACCCGGTACACATCGAAACTCCGGGTTCCTGCTGAGCAATTCCATTTGGAAAAAACCCAACACCACTTTGGACCTCATGCTCAGCAGCAGCGCTTGCGACCACTAGACCAACGGGGCAGTCTCGATGATGATTATTATCGGCCACTAATTATACGATCGTCAGATATTATTTGAGATCGTTTTATCTGATTCTATTAATGTCTGCGCGCCTACGTCCATGGTGGAATTAAATCGGTATAGTGATATATTTTAGGGATATATTTATGTTTCTCTGGGTGGGAATAAAGGAATACATATTGTGATAGCTATTTATCTTTATGAATTAATTGAATTGGACAAATTTTTTGGTGATAAATCAGGAACGTATGGCTGTATTTGCTTAGGCATGCCAATGCTGTGATTAATATTATGTATAACCTACTTTTAATTATAGCATACAAGCGATCCACCCCTGTTTCGAACGCGTGCAATGGCGATATGACAAAACATCGTGATCTCTGTGCTAAATCTTAGTTAAATATATACATAATATATTATTGCTCTAAATAATGGTGAAATCCGCGTCAAAAAAACGTGCAGTTTAGAAGTTCTAAGCCGTCACACAGACAGACACGGAAAGTGACTTTGTCTTAAACTATGAGGAGTTCGTGGCTCAGTAATAACAGCCGCACGGGTTGATCCAGCAGGTTAAGCTACTCTTGCCGGTGATGCTTGTAGATGGGTGACCATTTTTACGATGACATGACCATCGAGACTCTCCGTGCCTCGGAAAACACGTTAAGCCGTTGATCCCGGCTATCATTCGTGGATCTTTGACAGTCGTTACGGGTCGTCAGAAGCCCGAAAGTCTGACAACCAGTCTTACCAAGGAACTGGGTTGTGGAGGTAAGATAAGCAGTTGCTCCATGTAAAATACTGGTATTCAGCTGCATTCGGTTAGACTGAAAGCCGACCCCAACATAGTTGGGAAAAGGCTATTATAGGCAAATTAATTGATTGTGTAGTTAGGACCTGAGGGATTTCTGACTCGCTATTGTATAGTAAAATGTAGGTACATATTCTGATATTGGTTCTTGTTTATTAGCTCCAAAATAGAATAGGGTTGCTAGTAGAAAATACTTGACTCAATCTCTGGCGCTGCATAGTCCTAGAGTTGAAGAAAGTCCTTTGTACCTGAGTGCACCAAGTTTAATAAATAAATAATCTAAAGTTGTGGTCGAGAACCGTTTGTAGCTCGACATCTCTTTATGTATGAAACTTACGCAGTGTGTACAATCAGCGTTCAAG
Source organism: Fissipunctia ypsillon (assembly GCA_947568875.1). NCBI lineage: Eukaryota > Metazoa > Arthropoda > Insecta > Lepidoptera > Noctuidae > Fissipunctia > Fissipunctia ypsillon. Next base: position 12,631,534 of record OX387660.1, on the reverse strand, counting down.
TCGCCGCGTCAAAGCCACAAACTTGGTCAATGGCCAGGAGGTCGTAGAGGAGAATGTTATAAAAAGCGGCAACTATTGTGCACTCGGCCCGGCCACTAGGTCATTGAATAAACACTCATGCCTATATGTGCATACATGCCAAAATTCAGTATAGTATTCATTAGAAAAACAATGTTTCGAGTGTCGTGACATCGTGTGTCGCCGAGCACATAATTGTCAGCTGTCGACACACAAACTCCGACACGACAAGTGTACAGTCACGAGCAAAAATATGTATAACTTAGCAAAAAAAAACTAGCTGTTGTAGAGTTATTGGTTCAAATGTAAAAATATTCAAAAGTGTCCGATGGTTATAATGATACTATTTCATAATTACAGTCAAAATTTAGAAAGAAGTTGTTATCCAATTTTGCTAAGTACATAGGTTTAAGTACATATTTTGCCTTTGACTGTACGTATATGGCCTAGAAGTACGAAACATCGGTATTTCACCGGCGACGTAATTGAAAAGCGTTTTAATTACTACCCAACTAAATGATGTTGTTCATAAAATATACACTTTGTGCGGCTGACTGTTAATTGTGACTGCTCGACAATCCACTTATGAATGCTATATACTTAAATAGTGGCCCTGTATTTATTGTTCGGAACATGTGGTTTCAGAGTAATTAATATGAATGAAAATGTTAATATGAACATTATCGTTTCACTGGAAAAGCGGTCTTGTTGAGTCTGTTATGGAAAAATCCTTAATTCAGAATAATGTATTCGTAATAATTCCTTTTTCTATTCTTGATTCCATACATAATTGTATCTTTGCCAACATCGAGCCGTAGTCTTCATAACCTAAAGCATAGAAAACCCTGTCACTATTGAGAGCCGTTTTCAGGTCTCTGAATCTTTTTAAACGTTAGGCTGTGGCGCTGTACCTTTTTAAGGGCCACTAAATAGGACTGCCTAATTATGTACGCAGGCACTAGACTGCATACATAAATAGATACTACAGCCTATATCATTTGATGACAGCGCAAAATTGTTCTGAATTTGGTCAAACCTAAACTTGAGATCCCGATTCAATTAAATTGTTTTCGTTTTGATAACGGTTCTTGCGATAACGTCTGAAAGCACAATGTTGAGAGCAATTTCAAGTTAACGCTACAAGAACTCTTATAATTCTATCACGTTCGCCGTTCGCGAGATGGCTGTTTCTTCAATTTGTCAGTGATTATAACATTTCGCTAGAGTGTTTGTGAGCTGTTATGTTTCTAAAGGAAATGTAGGTGGCGAAACAATGTAGGGAGTTGACAGGCGGCACAGTTTCTGTCGAGCGGTTTTTGTTATTTGGAAGCGTGTAATGATAGCTAAAAGTTAGTAAAAAAGACATTAAAAACTGGAGGCTGATACTTCCTGAAACATTAAAATTACCACACATATAATGTGCTCGATAAGTAATCATTCATATTCTCATTGTACATACATATACTTGAGTAGAAAGTGTCCGATGATAGTAGAACATAATAAAATAGTTCTCCTGTATTTTTGTGTTGTTAGCATTGGATTATGAGAATTCTATGCGAACAAGAAATTAAATAATGGTCTCTTGGATACAAGCAAAAGCAAGATTTGTTATTTTTTATTATTTGTTTATATTCTCATTATTTACGTCTGAGCATATCTTTTATTGTTAATTTTTATACAGGTATCTAAATAAGATTATCCATCCAAAGGTTGTCTTTAAAAGATCGCTCTTAACGACAAGACCGCCCCTTGTGTCACCCCTTCTAAAATTTCTACTTTATATCTGTAATATACTGGGGGTGTACTATAGGTACACCTCTGCCAAACCCTTCGGGGAAACAAGGCGTGATGTTATATTATGTTATGTGTAATATTTATGGTGTACATAATAAAGAGTATTGTATCTATCTATATATTATGAGGTACTGGTTCAATCTGTCTTGATTTCCAAGTAAGTATTAATAAGATTTGTAGTGATTTTAAATACTATATATGGTGGCGCCTAACACCATATACTTGGGCGGAAATATAAAACTGTTTGCGTTTATCCCAGACGCAGGGAGCTGGTTCAATTAAATAGTGGACTGTATAATGCGGGGGTGGAAAGTACGTGGGTAGGTCTGACCTTGCAAAATACGACACGAATTAGGACGACGAAAATTGTACATGGACAAAGGAATTTGGCAGGAAAATGCAACACCACTGACACAGGTCAGTGCCGACGTGGAGGATGGATGGTGAATCTACAGAGATTCACCATCCATCCTCCACGTCGGCCGGCAGGGCGATCAGGGCAGCGCACGAGAGGGCGCACAGACGCCTTTCACAGCATAAACACGCACTTTTCATAGTGTTTTAGACAATAGTTCGTAAATGCACTCGCGACATGTTCGCAACCGTAAATTGGTAATACATTAACAAGGGAGCATGTTCTTAGTAACACTACTCTCGTCGAAGCAAAGCGAACAAGACTGAGAGTCCTCACACCGTCACCGTAGATGGTGACCAGGACAGCGATAGTCCGGGTGTGCATGTGGGAAAAGGATAGGACACGATAGGATAGTAACGCATTTTGCAAGTCATATTAACTTCTACCCTACAATGAAAATAATAAACTAATACGAAATCCAACAAAATATAAAATTGAAAGTATGTGATTTGCCTCAAATGATTTTTATATCAGTGTAGTCATGAAGTTTAAAAGTAAATATCTAATTTGACAGTTACCGTAAAAGTACTTGTTTTTTAACGAATTGGAATGGAAACTTGCTGTCTGAGCGTGGCGCCTGTTTTGCTAAGTTAGTTCTCTTCGAGCCTCGGAACCAGAAGGTTATCTTTAAGAAGTCTAAAGTATATACTGTTAACTTGAGTAGTAAGTGGTGCCAAGTTTGGAAACTTGCTGTCTGAGCGTGGCGCCTGTTTTGCTAAGTTAGTTCTCTTCGAGCCTCGGAACCAGAAGGTTATCTTTAAGAAGTCTAAAGTATATACTGTTAACTTGAGTAGTAAGTGGTGCCAAGTTTGGAAACTTGCTGTCTGAGCGTGGCGCCTGTTTTGCTAAGTTAGTTCTCTTCGAGCCTCGGAACCAGAAGGTTATCTTTAAGAAGTCTAAAGTATATACTGTTAACTTGAGTAGTAAGTGGTGCCAAGTTTGGAAACTTGCTGTCTGAGCGTGGCGCCTGTTTTGCTAAGTTAGTTCTCTTCGAGCCTCGGAACCAGAAGGTTATCTTTAAGAAGTCTAAAGTATATACTGTTTACTTGAGTAGTAAGTAGTACCAAGTTTGGAAACATGATGTCTGGAGCGTGGCGCCTGTTTTGCTACGTTAGTTCTTTTTGAACCTCGGAATCAAAAGGTTATCTTTAAGAAGTCTAAAGTTTATACTGTTAAATTGATTAGTAAGTAGTACCAAGTTTGTATATGTGTGAGAAAATAAATACAGCAATATTCGTACCGAAAAGGTGTATCATTTTAAATCAATATTCTGAGAATAAAATAAGCATGTCACGATTGTTACCATATCATGTGCCGATGTTCATTATAGTCGGCGTAGATTCTAGGTAAAATGTAAATATGAAAAAAACTTGTTTATAAAAAAAACAACAGACTTCCAAAAAAAAGAAACACTACAAAGTGAAAAATAACTTTAATTTTGGAAATCGTTGTCTTTGGTTTAGTATTATCGTTTTTTGCCACCGACTTCCGAAGCTAACTCAAAAACCACTCATCAGAATTTGACCAAATTATATGCGACCACAGGAGTATACTCTTTCAAAATAAAAACTTTGCAAAGAAACAAAATATACGTCGCGCTAAGTCATGTCAGAAGTTTGGAAGACGTAGTTTTATCAGGTTTGGACGCCGTCACCAATAAATTTTTAAATCAACCACACGGCGATAGATCGTTGACGAAATCTGTCTTCTGACAATCAAGGCCACACATAACGTACGACTGAAGTAGCGCAATTTGAAGCATATTACCATTAAAATCATTTATAGCCAGAGTGCATCTCATGACAATTCCAATTAGCCCAAACACGGCTAGGATACATTGTTTTATTACGGAGTTCCGGTGCCTACCTTCCAGCTTCATCAAGTTGGGCTTGATGAAGCCGGAGGGTAGGCACCGGAACTCCGTAATAAAAAAAAAATTAAAAAACTACGTAATAAAAAAAAGGTGAAAATAGGACCATCGAACTGACCTGATGATGATCAGGTGAGTTCGATGGTACCATTTTCACCGGGTGCGCCAAAGTTCACCTAAATTTTCAACTCCGATAATTGGAAATCCGAAAATGTTCTTCCTAACAATCACAATTCCTAACTACTCTGTCTCTAATGTTCATAATTCCGAAGCATTCAACTTCATAATGTCAATAGCAATAAACATCTGTTATACTTTTACTTGTTTTCCTATATTTTCTCAACATAACCATCTTTTACACTATTATTCAGTCATATTTTGTCTCCGACTAACCGTTTGTCGTAAAAACGATGTGGAAGGGATCCATAGGTTAGGTTAGGTTAGAACTGTGACCAACTACGCGCGAGCCGAGCGAGCGAAGCGAGCGGTGCCGCGGCAGCAGCCGGCGAGCGCTACCTCGAAATTGGTCGCGAAATTTTTCTAAGTACTTTTTTCATAGTGCCCCCAAGACGACACTCTGACCTGAATTTCATTCATTTATGGTAATTATGTTTAGGGATAAAAGCGTTATGATAAAAAACAGTAGGAGTTTAAATATATTTACATTAATGATATTATTAATTACAATTTTCGGAAACATGAGTGTTATGAACATCGCCGGTAGCACTACAAATAGTATGAATGAAAACTTTAGAATGAAAAATTTTAGGAAGAGTGATCATTCGGATTACAAATCATTAGGAAGAACAATTTCGGGTAAAGAACTTTAGGTGAGCCAATATGGACCCATTTTCACCAGAACCATTTATTTAAATTTAAGTAGAATAATGATGAATTAGAGAAATGATGTAACAAACATTTAAAAAACCTACAACCGAATTGAGAACTTCCTCCTTATTTAGAAATTGGTTAAAAACAAAGACGACTTCGTGGAAATACCAGTTAGTTAAAAATATATTCCTAGTAGGTACAGTCAGCCTCAAAAAGATGTACGATTTATGGAAGATGTAAGATGTAGATATACGGACAAAGATTCATCGTTTTTTTTTTCTAATTCTCTACATATTTTGATCCATAATATTGTATTAATGGGCAGCAACAAAAGATGTTACACACAAGCCATGTACCCGACTAGATTTCCTATCGGCAAGAATGACGAACTTTGACACAAACTTTCATCCCCTATTTAACCCCTTTAGGGAATGAATTTTCAAAAGTCCTTTTAGTCACTGCTACACACTTTCGTTATAACTCAAACTCAAAGCATTTATTTCAATTAAACCAATTACGGGCACTTTTGAATTATCAAAGGGTCAGTCAGTTAGTCAGAAAGTTGAAGCTTTAGCCATTCCAAAACGTAGATCTCTATGGAGAAGAACGGGCAAGAAACTCCAAGGACACTCTTTTAAATCAAAATTATTACAAAATCCTGGGAACATTGTTCTTGTTGCTTCTATATGTGAGAATAATGTAAAAATAAATAATTCAAAACAATTCAAAATATAAGATTAAAAATAAGGCCTGGCAGTTAAGAGATGACCAGTCCCAACTGACGGCGCCAACCATTTTGTAGGGAACCGAATGATCCAACACACGCGCCACCATCAGCGGGACATTATAATATAAGTATTATTATTAAAGAAAGAAACAAAAATTGGTTTATTGCCATAGAAAAACGTGTCGTGTCGTGTGTAGCCGAATTTATATTACGAAACTCATGCATGTAAATTAATTTCACGGCATTAAAAAGTTGGAAAATTGCATCAAATTTAGTGTCGTGAAACCTTCAGTATCATAGCGACCATGTATGGCACCATCGGCATCGAAGCTTATTTTTGCAATGCATAATATTGTTGCCAACATGGTTATGTAAACAAACAGGCCTATCGACTGTCACGCAAGAACAGATTGTTTCCATGTCTTCCAGATCTTGGATTCCATAACTATTTAATACTTTCAGCACAAAAGTGTAGGTACACTTAATGATATAGGCATTTTCTACCAGTCAACCTTTGGGTGATGCAGAGACAAACAGTGGTAGGTGCAATAACGCAAATTGAAGAATAAATATTTATTTAAATATAAAGATATGCATAAACCTATTAAAACTATATACATTCATTTTATATATCATACATTTTGGTCGAGTAGGTTAACTTTTGTATTAATCAGCTGATTTTTTTTTCGTGATTTCAGAGTTGGTCCCATAGTGAAAGTTGTTCATATTCATGGTTAGAACACCCTGTAAAATTTCGAGACGGTAAAAAAAAATCATTCAGTATATATATACCTAATTTTATTTATTTATTTATTTTACTATTTATGTACACACAACGAAACATTATATAGTTAGGACATTATGATCATTGAGTACAAAGGTACTGCTTATTTCTTAAGAAATTTCTACTTTACTTACTTTACTTTTTTTTAATTTTTTTTTTTATTTTTATTTAAATATAAGCACAAATAAATACACGAATATACTTAAACAAAAATATCGCCTTGTAGGCCGTTTCTGGGGCATCTCTATTTTTATACAGCGGGTGTCTCAGATCCCACAGACATTGGTTTCGATGGTATTTATTAATAAACAGTATGTTTTTATCAGCATTCCAGCGTTGTTTTGCCATTTTCGACGCAAAACTCTGACGTAACTACAAGACACACGTCCGCTCAGCGGATAAGCTTTCGCGACACTATTTTTACCCGGTTTTACCCGATGAAACTAGTTGCATGACACAAGTGTTGTCAAAATATCGCGCGGCTCACGAAACTAATTTGTTTTCATAGAACTAACGCATATGCATGATGAAATTATCGATTTACATGTGAAACTAACAGTAAAACTTATGTTATGACTCATGAAACAAATTTTGCGTAAATGGTTTCGTAATGTAAATTCAGCTTAAGGAACTTTTGTGCCCAATTTCTTGCTTGTAGACCCAGCGGTTTAGCCTGTGGGTTGTCTGTCAGTAAATGAATGAATGAATGAATTTAAGATTTTTATTATGTTGATTGGGTACTGGGTACTGTACTTGGGTATTGTAGCAATTTATGGCTGCAATTAAGTACCCACAAATTGATACAATATTATAGCTAGTGGTACTGTTGAGCATGAGGCCCTGGGTTCGATTCTCAGGTCGGGCAAAGTGTTATTGGGTTTGTCAATCTGGAATTTTTCAGCCCGGAGTCTGGATTTGTGCCTGGTTGATGGCACTATTGCCATCAACCGGGCAACATCCCATGTAATAGGGGGCGAGCCTATGCTCGCCCCCTATTACATGGGACTTAAACATGACTGACGAAATGTGAGTGTACTTAACGTAGGTTCACCTCTGCCTAATCCTTCGGGGAAACAAGGCGTAATGTTTTGTTATGTTATGATTATAGATAATTAAATGAATCTTATTCCGTGTATCGGTACATTTTTTTGAGGCTGACTGTACCTACCACCTACATTTGATCTTTCATGTTCATTCCTAGAATCTGTCGCCCCTATCTAAAAAGCCTAAAAGAAATCTGTTGATCACTCGACAAAATAACCTTGTTTTTTTCACGATTTCGTAGTTGGCCCCATTTATTTAATACTTCATGCACAGAAAAGTACAGAGGCGGACTTAATGCCATAGGCATTTTCTACCAGTCAACCTTTGGGTGATGCAGAGACAAACAGTGGTAGGTGCAATTATGAGAAATCGTGGAATACATATTTATTTAAATATACCTATTAAAAACAATAAATATAATAATATATACCTAATTATGTATAAATAAGCGCAAATAAATATATACATAAATACACGAATATACTAAAACAAATAAGACAAACATTGGGAAAACGTTAACGTTGTGATGATACTGCCAGCTTCTTACGAATGTGCTCGCGAACTTTTATTTTAAAGGATAATCGGTTGGTAGCCATCCTGATATCCAGGGGGAGCGCATTCCACAGAGAGATAGACTGAATGAAGAAGGAAGAGTGAATAAAGTCTGTGTCTGTGTCTGTGTGTCCCTATCATAAACTCGTTCATATACGACGAATACAATGACTTCTTTTCTCGTTTTAGGGTAAAAAAAATAAAACTCAGCTTGTATATTACAATAAAATTTATAAATAGGTATTGTTCCCATTTCATACTAAAACTTATACCTAATTAACGAACTAGCTATAGGTACATCTTTTTTTTTTCTTTTATTTGAGATGGGTTTGCTCTTGACTAGTCTAGGTCCGATGTGACAGAGACCATGTCGACGATGGAGCGAGCTTACCCAGAAGAAGCCTGTTCAGTCAGACTTTGAAGAAATCGGGGTTGTATGCGTTCGGAAACCCAGACGCAGGTTGAGAGTTCCACTCCTTTGCTGGACGCATCACAAAAGACAAAAAAAGGTATAAAGCTTGTATATTATGTCGGCTTACATGCTTATTAAAAAATGTTTATTTAGATATCAAGTTGTTGTTATTCAAGCACAATCTAGTAAAATGGAGGATTATAGATCCCACCGATACTCAGTGCGAATGTGGTGCTCCTGACCAAACCATGGGCCATATGTTGGAGTGTCCAAAGTGTCCCTACACCTGCACTTCTGAGGACCTAACACACGCCACTGATGCCGCGATGGGCGTGGCCACCTACTGGGCCCAACTCATTTAACAAAATATGTGTATTTAACATCGACACGAAAACAAGAAGACGTTATTATTCTACGATTATTACGATCATTAAAATGCATCCAGACGTCTGGATGCTGCGAGATAATAAATAATCTTACATTACCTACATATGGAATAACTATGTACCATACAAATACAGTTCTACCTTCTTGTCAGTCTGAAGGCTAATTCACGTAATCCAATGACGCACCGATCAAGTTGCAGTGCAGTTGCAGTTAAGTTTAAGTTTGACTGATAAACGGTATTCTTGTAATCTTTGAATTGCGCGTAAGCTGCGCGTGAACTGCACGTCAACTGCACGACAACCAAATTCTATCAAACTTACCTATGGTGTGGCCACATGACAGAAAAAATATTACCGACTAAATAATCGAATAGAATCGATTACATTTCAATGAATATAACTTTATTATAATATGAAAATAATACCCCAGTACTGATTTTAGTGTTTTTTCTTACCATATAAACAAACAATTATGTTTGGATTTACAATCAAAGATATATTTTGCTAAAATTTGGCTGAATGATGGTCTAACATTGCCGCATAAAACTAAAACTGTCAAAATAACAGGAGCACGCCAGTGACGTATGGAGCGCGAAAGTTGAAATTATAGACTCGGTGCAATTACAAAACTTGATATACTTAAAGTTTGATGGTAAGTATGTAATATATTATAATAAAATGATATATAAGGATGTAGGTACAGTGAAGTTTACGAAGAAGTAGCAGTTTAAATTTCTTTCATGTAAGTTTCATCCTGATTCTTCAGTACAGCTATGAATTCACGCAAACGCATTCTGTGCGGCAAATAGAACTGCTGGTTGAATATTTGGAGGGCCACAGGGACCTTGCCCGTGGCAGACTAAAATCTAGATGGGAGTGTCCTCACATCACGCCTTTGGTCAGAGTGCGCCAACATATTAAATGCCGAGGCAGACGGGGATCAAAGAACTTCCAAACAGTGGAGCAAGGTCTGTTAGATTCTATCGATATTGTACCAGTGTGTATTGGTACATTATACTTGGGTAAATAACTCAGCCGAATCAAGCAGATTTTGCATAATCAACGGGGTTGAGGGCCAGGCGTACCCACTTCTTTATCCTCTTTATCCACTTCCCAATTTTATTCTACATTATCTGCACTTCCTACATTTTCCTCATTACCTTCAGATAGTATTATTATGTTAGTTTCAATTTAAGTTAAGTACCTATCATTCTAGCTGTGCAATAACTTTTAGACATAGACAGTCTCGTGTCCAGAGGTCATGCCAACACGATAGGAGAAGCTAAACGTGACATTCTTAAAAATCTTGATAATTTATTTAGTTACTAACCATTCATAAATGTTATAATTTTTTTCAGAAATGAAGATATTAAAGATTGATGTTGATGTTACAACCGCAACAACACAAAACATCACACATTTCGCTGAAAGGTAATTATATTAACTTGTCATATTTAGAAAATAAATAAGTCTGAAAACCACATAATATTCAGCAGCCAGACAGTACCTACATATTGTCATGTTATTATTATATACATAATACACTATATTGTAATGGAAAATAAAAAATAATCTGCTAATATGTTAAAAAATTTTACCTATTAACTGATTTTTATAGGTACATTTTTAATATCTTATTTTTTGCAGCGCCTACTCCATCCTCGGAGCTGGAACAATAACAAAATATGCTGGCCAATATAGAAAAGTCAGGAATAGAGGTCGAAAGGCTACAGTAAGATGGCCAATGCCATGAACAGAATGGCTGATGCAGCAACCAAATCAGCTGATGCACAGTGCCGCAGAGCAGAAGCACTGGAAAATATAAATAATTCCTTGGTGATAACAACATTTTTCCTTTTTGCACACACGTAACTTTACACTGATTATATGTAGTTGTATATTTCGTTTATAATCCTAATAGATACTATACTGCAGTCATTTTCTTTTTAGGCTGGACGGCGAAGGCGGCTGGCTTCTTCAGATGATGAATAAAACAAGCGGATTCTATACTTATTACCTACGTGAGAACAATGTAAAGAAAAGATGTGCATGTTAAAAAATAATTACAATATTATCATCATTATAAATAAATACAAACGTAAATATTTAAGCTTTATTCTGACTCCTTATTCCCTAAGTAGCCACAGGCGTTTAATAAGAGCCTGTTGGACAGCCCGATCTTCCAACAAGTCCTCTGTTTGGCCGCATATTGCCTTGAGAAAGAATACTCAAGCTTTCCGCACGCACATCCTCCTCAGATGCTCGCCGTACACGCATTCTCTCTTCTTGCTCACACTTTGTGTCAGTTGAGGCACTGGTAATCTTGCCTTGTTCGCTATATTGTGCAATACAGCACAGAGATTCACTATTTAGCCTGCAAAAACAGGATCATAGTGAAGCATACGTGCAGCTAATAAATACATTTAGAAACTGTAATAAATAACAGTACAATAAAAAAAATATGGGCCTCAATATATTAATTTGGTTTGACTTCTTGAGGTAAAGATAAATAGAATGAGTATATTTATGAATAGGAAACTTGGAGAAAAGTAATTTTACTCAAATACATACCTGAATCGAGCTTTCAAGGCGCCAATGCATCTCTCTACTGTATTGCGGGCTGATACCTGCAGCTTATAATAATATGCTATTTTTGTAATCAATTGCCAAGTCAAGTTTTTGCTCAGACGATAGGTTTTCTGGAATTCCCAGTCCGAAATACGGAATGGATCCACAGAAACCCTTCGTCTTTTTAGGGCTTGACGACGTTCTCGGTCATCTATTTCGGCAGGAGGGATAAAATCCTCAAACCAAAAAAAACATTTAGAATTTAATTTAAAATGGCTTGTAGTTAACATGTCTTAGTAATTAAGGTTTCCGTAACAACTTGCTCAGGCGTCTAAATTCAACCACCTAAGGTGCTTCACCTCAGGTACTTCAGAACACTAGCCTAGCACTCTGCTTCTCTGCGGACGAATATGCGTGCCCAGTGTGGCATCGTTCCGCCCATACCAAGGAAGTAGATGTTGCTCTGAACGAAACGTATCGAACAATCACAGGCTGCCCCAAACCGACCCCAGTCAGTGCACTATATTGCACAGCTGGCGTAGCACCTCCACAAATCCGAAGAGAAGTTGCAAGCGCATTGAAGTAACACAAACAGGAGTCTGACACTTCTATTTGGCGCTCAACTATCGACGCAACGACTAAAAAGCAGGCACAGTTTCTTAAAATCGACGGCGTCTCTACCAGGTAACCCGGTCGACGTCCGTTGCAAACTGTGGCAGGATAACTTTCCCCTACCCACCTACCTATCACCAAACGAACATCTTCCTGTTGGATTTAACCTTCCGTGGTCCACTTGAAAGTCCCTGAACCGTCTCCGAACACAAGTGGGAAGGTGTAAGTCGAACTTCATAAAGTGGGGCGACCTCGACGGAATGGCAACAGGGTGTGGATGTGGAGCTGTGTCACAAACTATGCACCACCTCCTATCCTGCCCTCTGTGCCCCAAAACATGCAGCCAAAGTGACCTCTGCGCTGCCACCGATAATGCCGTAAAAGTGGCAAAGTTTTGGGCCATCAAAGTATGAATAACTGTCGTGCCAGCGACATGAAGAAGAAGAATAATTAAACATGCATACAATATTTAATTTTAAACACAAAAAAAATACAATTTGATGCCAACAAAAGTAAATATTGACGAACTTATGTTGTGCGTAACCGAAACCGCACGTTGATTGAATTGAAACTTAAAAGCTGTCATTTTGATACGTCAAACTAATAGTAGAATACCGATCAAGTTGCAATCAGAATCACGCACTAATGACGCGCAGTAGTAGAATACCGTTATGGCGCTCGCGTGACGTGAACTTGACGCGAGCGTATCTGTCAGCGGTAGAGAATACGAAAAGCATTGTTTTGATCGAAACTTAACTGCAACTGCACTGCATCTGAACTTCTTTAGTTACGTGAATTAGCCTGCTGGTCTGGCTTTGACGATTTCTATTTTATTTGTAACTCTATGGTGTTGCGTGTGACAGCATCATGAATGTTTTGTTGTGATTTCTTGTGATTTGTTCCAAAATATCACTGGCTGTGTTTCTGGTTATCTCTTTTGCATTTCTGAGTGACTAGGTACGCCTATTTTGGACTATGGACCTTCATAATGTGAAGGTTCATAGTCCAAAATAGGCAGTTTACCTGGGCTACAATAATAATAACAATACCTATAACTCACATGTCGAACCACTCTGATTTTGCCTGGTTCCAACGGAAATCCAACGTTCTATAAACTGGGGCATAGCAAATGAATCATTTGGGATACAGTCGTTAGATTTGAGTGAAATTCATTATATTGGAAGGCAGTGGAATACTCCGCGATCGACAGGTTTGAATTTATTTTTTGAAGTCATCAGATTTGGGAAGGGTCTTATGTCCCTTCACAAAGTTTTACGACGAAATAAAATATACAGGGCTATGAAACACTATCATATCTTCATAATACATTTTGTTTCATTTGTGTTCATTTCTGGGCAAAACTTCTCCTTTATGACATAGAATCTGAACGTCAGCGTCAGTTGTTCAAACTACCGTTAAAAACTTCAATATTGACAGCTGACAGTTTCAGGTGTTGCGACATGTTTGGTTGTAACAAAACACCTTATCCAGGTTAAGGTGGGGTTTTACTCACATTGAAACTTTCTTGCCTTTATAACTGTAGGATGCTTGTGTGATCGAGGTGTATTTTTACACTCAAACAGTTTGTTTTGCCACAGGGAAAATAAATCTGTCATAAACAGGATTTCGGAAAAAGTGGTCTGAGGTGAGTTTTTACAATCATGAATTCAACTGTAGTTTCGGCCTCCCCTCGTAGAAAGAATGTGAGAGTCGTGTATTTGTCAAGTGTATTTTCTGTGAATACATAGATTTTGATCCACGTTGTTCAACGTATTTAAAATGTTATTCCGTCCAAGACGTTGATTTAGAATTGAAAGATAAACGTGGAGTTAAACAAAGTTAGGAACGACTAGTGATGAGCCGACCCCGGGAATATTTAGGAACATTCGGAATTTCAATAGTTGAAGTTACTAGGAATTTTGAGAAGTCGGAGATTGTTACTAAAATCCCATTTAAATGGATTATGATAGGCATTCAAATTATTTTCTTCGTTTAAATTCTAAGCTAAAATTCCAAAATCAGAGGCTCCATAGGCAATATTAATAAATATTCAGGTTTTTGAATTTTCAATACAAATCAATTTAAATAAAACAAAGGTTTTCACTCATTGCGTTATGTTAAGGCCAAGCTGTAAACTAATGCATCATAAAATTAAATAATACCTTTATGAAGAAAGAAAAATCCCGGCAATGTTCAGCTAAACGTCACGCACCAGCCGACGAAGAAGAATCTACGTATTCACTGAGTCGCCCTAATTCCTTACAGTATATCTTACTTCATTTGAATAGCCTGGGAGCCTCATTACTTTTCCGAATGTAAAAGAAAAATCTATAAATGAAACGCCTATAACAAAAACGTACAGACGTTAATAAGTCTATCTGCATGTAACGAACGAAATCCTATTAGAATGTTTACAGAATAATCACTCCGGGATAAAAGGCAGAAAATTAACTTTCACTTACACGGAAATAAGCTTTTTTGTTTCATGGAGGAACATTTTATTTTATACGAAATTTGTGTTTTTATTTTATCGTTGTAAGCAGCGTTCATATTATTTCCTTCTTATTCCGTTAGCATAACTGAGTGAAGTGTAAATGTATTTGTGCGGGTGAAATGGCTTGGTTTTCCTTCCAGGTTAATGGTTAAAGCAAAAGTACAAGGTAGCCCGGGAAATTCAAATTTTCTTAAGTTTTTTTTGCAATTTGCAAGTCAGTATTAGTTTGTGATTCGCGACCGTAAAGAGTATGTATTTACAGAATTATAATAATTACAGTTATCAATACTACTCTTTAAGACCAGGTAATTCTATTGAATGACTATTTCATGAAATCTTGACAATTAGGATTATACAAACTTATGGAGTTGTATTACTGATTTCGACGATTATAATTCTGTAAATGCATATTTGTTACGGTCGCGAATGATACTTTAATCAACATACAACCTAATACTGACTTGCAAATTGCAAAAAGCATAAGAAAGTTTGAATTTCGCGGGCTACCTGGCGCTTCCCCCTTAAGGATTAACCTATACCGGTGTGCATGGTACATAAAAGTTCGGCGCTGCACTAATCAAAACTTAGGCGTAGCGCGTTCACCACTATAAATAGGGAGCTAAGCAAAACTTGTACAAAAGTAGTGAAAACTACGTCTATAATCACGGTAAATTGTTTCAACATACCTTATGTTTTTAGAGTTCCGTACCTCAAAAGGAAAAAATGGAACCCTTATAGGATGACTCGTGTGTCTGTCTGTCCGTCTGCACAGCCAAATTGCTCCGAATCTAATGGACCGATTAAGTTGAAAATTGGTAAATCGATTTCTGTGACCCAAACACGGAGGTGTTACGTAAATAAATGAATTTTAAATATGGAGGTTACGTTCGGGGCCATGGTCTGGTGGCCCCGAACCAAGTTAGTTACAGCCTCCAACAAACTGCAACGCATGCAAAGACTAGCCTGCATGGCGACTACGGGCTGCATGAGGACTACTCCGACTGCAGCAATCGAAGCCATGTTGGGTTTACCACCGCTCCACCTGTTTATACAGCAGGAAGCGACGATGGCGGCGGTACGTCTTAATACACTGAATCTCTGGGGTAAGAGAGACACACCACACACCGTGCTGCTTGAGGGACTCGACAAGGAGTTCCCCATTACGAAAGCCATAAATGACCGGGTACCCAAACAATTTATCTTTGATAAAAAATACAGGATCCAACTCCACGAGGATCACCGATGTGAGGGTTTGTGCCCCGCAGAGCTGTGCATCTTTACGGATGGATCCAAAACAGGTAGTGGTACAGGTGCTGGAATCTTCTCGGAGGACTTCAACATGCACATAGCCACACCATTGGGTGTCCATAACACAGTGTTCCAGGCCGAATGCTTGGGTGTTTCTTTGGCGGCTGCAGCTATCATGGCCAGGGAAGTTAAGGACCACTCGATCCGTATACTCTCAGACAGCATGGCTGTCCTGCAAGCGCTAAACAGTCACACAGTTGATTCTGGGCTAATATACGAGTGCCACCAGTGCCTTAACCAGGTGGGTATCCATAATAACATAACCATTCAATGGATCAAGGGACACAACGGTTCGTTAGGAAACGACGCAGCCGACGAACTTGCCAGGAGGAAGTCGAGCATGGCACCAGTGGGACCTGAACCCATCGTGCCACTCCCCTTCGGGTACATACGCACTCTGGTAAGGAAACGCACCAGCGAGCAACACTACAAGCAATGGTTTGAGCAGGGTGAGTGTAGGCAAGCCAAGGAAGCAGTCCCTGCAATTTATGGCCGCCTCACGAAGCGGTTTCTCCGGCTAAATAAACAGCAGCTGCGTATAGTTACAGCAGCCATAACTAGCCACGGGTCATTTAATAAACATCTCTTTGTCATAGGAGTCACAGACAGTCCGCTGTGCAGGGCCTGCATGGAGGACGACGAGACAGCAGCTCATGTGCTACTAAACTGCCCAGTGCTCGCCACATACAGGGTAAAGTATTTCGGTAACCCAGGTACCCTATGTGAGATTGTCAGTAACACCAAGGCGTTGCTGGCCTTCCTTGACGAGCTGGAGTGGATCGAATAATCGATTTTCCCACCCATCACGTAAAATACGCGCATTGACGTGGAGTTGCGGACACCACCAGCCCGTATTACCTATTACCTACCTACTTTTGGGGGCAAATAAGAAAAGTAAAAAAAAAAACTTTTGCAAACTATACCGTGTGATATATCAAATGAAAGGGCTTAATGTGGGGGTCTTGAATAGACATTTTTAATAATTTAAAATCGTTTTAAAGTTATATAAGAAAATAGACGAAAATTGACCAGACTACTGAACCAAAACAAAAATACAGAAAATAGTTCTATACTTATAGATTTCAAGAAAACCTTTAAGAAGTATATTGTATTAAAATAACACGGTGAATCTCTCAATATTGTGCGTACAAACTTACATTTGCAGTTGAAATGTATGGGAGAAAATGTATTTTAACTGCAATGTTAAGTTTGTTCTTGGGATAATACTGTCCCTCCTTTCTTCATCCCAATTACGGAACCCTTCATTGTGTGTGATCCGAGACGTACTTGGCCGTTTTTTTTTATCCCTTGGTACAATAACTTTCAAGTTACGATTGTATTTATCAATAAAACACTACAGTTATAACAAAAGAAACGGAACCAGTGATCCCAATACACGGCGCTGCACAAACTGCTGGTCATGCTCCATTAGTAGCACTAACTCTTCTTCCCTAGTGATTTCCACAGCTTCCGCAAAACGTAACAACAACTTAATTTCAGTGCTTTTCTCTCTTCAATGAGTTTTCCTCCAGAAATCAATATAAAATACCGTCACAGGAGTAATAACTCGCCTATACAAGTACTACTGTAGCAATAATGAGTACAGGAAGCCATTTTGAGTGCGGCGGGAAGTGATTTTTACCGTAGTCCCGACATTCAAGGGACTCCTTTGATACATTAAAGTAACAGGTACGTTGCAAATCACGAGCGCGCGTCATGTGACTTTTATGTCATTGATATAAGGTGCGATGTTTATACAACAGCTTATACCTAATGCAACACCACGTAGGTATGTAGGCAACAACTACACCTACTTACTTTAGTATGTATAAGCGAGGTGTGCTTTTTCAAGACGCAGATATATGCTAACGGTCGTGAGTGCATAGCTTGCGTGTTCTGTGCTGAGCTCACGCAACGCGTCGTACGTCCACCCAGTAAAAGGACTCGCCAATCAAGGAACACTGTCCCAAATTAGAAGCATTATTAATTAATTAGACATAAAACAAAAGGTAATATATTAAAACACGTATACTAAAAGATAAATAATTATATTGTCTTTAAAATGGTGAAGGTTTTATAAAAATATGCTTCATAGTCTATGCGCGATTCTCAGTTTTTATTATCCGCGTTAGACATAATGTTACAAATTAATTACATTGAGTAATATAAACATAATCTAAGATATTCACATATTAAGTTATTAAAAAAGTGCTCTAATTGAACATATATTTTTTCCAAATCATTAACACTACTCGGTTAGACGTGATCTTCAGTTTAAAATCATTAAACGTCGGTTATCGTCGTCTTAAACAATTAGTTTGCCAGTATAAAAGAGGGAGGTACATTTTGAACACACTTTGGATTCTAGACTACATATTCAATGGAGAACTTTGTTAGACTTTGCCTGGTCTTAAAGGTATTCAGAATCTTCGAAAGTTTCTTACCATGAACGTTGCATGTTTGCATACCAATTCCGGGCATCCAGATAGATTCAAGAAACATCACATGCTAAATAATATAGCCATAATATAGCTATAGCCTTTCGTAAGAAATGGGCCATCAAATGCAAAAATAATTTTTCAAATCCCACTAGTAGTTCCAGAGATTAGCGCGTTCAAACAAACAAACAAAGTCTTTAGCTTTATTATTAGCATTTATAGATATATATGTAACTCTTATCTATGAGAGCATGCTTAGTTAAACGATTCACCTGAATTTCCTACATGATTAATTATTTTGTAGGTAGTAATTGTAACATTGGCTAACTGCCAAACCCTGACTTCTGATTCTGGTTAGCAAAAGTATTTCAAAAGTGAAATACAAAGTCATACGAGGTACCTATCTATACATTTTTAACACGCTTTTATTATCTTCACTTGTAACTAACTAACAAACAATGTAAGAAAATCTTGGAAGTCAATTTTGACCTACTTATAATTTATTGTCGAAACGAAATGAAACTTTGTATGTATATGTACTTCGGGAGACAATACTATATTTTGGTATCTTGAGCTAACCTGATGATGGAGCCAGGAGGTGGATAGTGGATCTCTTCAGTGGCAACTAGTAAGCCCCTTGAGTTTGGGCTCATATGCTTCGTTTTGACGAGTCCAATAGATTGAGCTTGGTAACGAGGGTCTGATGATGGAGCCAGGAGGTGGATAGTGGAATTAATCACTGGCTTCTATTAAACCGGTCAAGTCATAACATTGTTGACTTATTAACAAAATGAAGAATATACTAAAGTAAAAAATAAAAATATGTAATTTAAAAAAAAAACACGCTTTTATCACGCACTAAAAATGATTAAATAATTAAATTGACTTGTATTAGTTAAGATTTAAGTACCTATGCAGCTTGTCACTTCTTTTATATCCAATGATTACATTTGATTAATTTTAATTAATTTAAACAAAGCGGTCCACGCTTTTGGGGGATCTAACCTGATATTAAGTGATGATCAGGACGAAGATGTAAGCGAGCTTCACCCGGAATCCTCACAGAGGAACTGCCGTTAATTAATTAATAATTGACCAGCATTATACCATCAACGAGTCATGGGCCAAATCTACCACCATGTGGGTCCTAAAAAACGTCCGTCAACACCGAGGTAGACTTAGGAGAAAATGGCGAGACGAGTTTGACGCCTACAGACAGGATTGTCCATATTAGCTCAAGACGGAGATAAGTGGAAAGGAGGGTGGGAGGCTTTTGTCCTGTAGTGGGACAACACAGAATCCATACCGTATTGATCTCAGTTGGAGACATGTTTCCGCTCTGCGATATACATTGCTTTGTAATTAGAAGGTCTTTGAATTGATTTGAACAAATACGTATGTGATTGAGAATTAGCGTTATTAGCTTTGAGAATTAGTGCTCAATCAAAGGGCATTAGGCATCTGTGTCCGTGTAGCCATCCATGTTCAATAATCCTTGTTCGACGGCAACTCAGAAAGTTTTAGTGAGTACCTAGCTTGGTATGTACAATTTTGGAGACCAACATACGACTGTTGCATGTTTACTTTTAATTAACTGGCAAGCTTGAGACAGAGGTCGTGAGTTTGAAGTTGGATACTATACATGTTGCAAAATTATCGTGAACAGTCTTATTACAAGAATATTTAGCTTCGTCGGAGGGGTTAGTCAGAAAAGTAGTAATGAAGGTAAGATGGGATGATCCCAGAAAAAACGGTAACGCATAACGCCAGTATATCGTGAAGAGTTAGGCAGAGGTGTACCTATAGTACACTCTGTGAGTACACTCATATTTCACCAGTTACAACATAACCAACAAAAGCATTACTTACTACCAATAAAAACAACGCATCAAATAATAACAATACAACCGGTGTAAATGTTTATTACCTCTCCACCTAAAACACATAGCCCGAACACAAGCAAAGGAAAGAAAACCAGTCCGTTCCATTACCATAATCCCGTACAAATATATGCGGCGCACGCGGCGTTGTCCGTTGTTCGTCTTAATTATGAGCGCTCCCGTGACGGACGGCGCCGCTCCGTGAATACTGAATCAAATTATTCAAAAGCCGATCACCTGCCTGGGTTATCTGTTGCTGGCTTTATTTGTGTTTAGATAAAATACTGAATAGACTGTTGGGTAAGTTTGATAATTTTTGTGTTGGTAATGGTGTTCGGTGTTAAATAGAAGGCTCTTTTATAAGTAGGTATTATATTTTTAGGGTAACATGTTGTTTAAATTATGGTTCGTGGCTAAGTTATAACAGCCGCACGGGTCGATCGATAAGGTTAAGCTATGCTCGCCGCGGTTGGTCCGTGGATGGGTAAACATCTTTACAAACCGATACCCATCCGTGCCTCGGAAAGCACGTTAAGCCTTTGGTCCCGGCTGTCATTCGTAGATCTTTAACAGTCGTTACGGGTCGTCAGAAGCCCGAAAGTCTGACAACCAGTCTTATTAAGAGGTATTGATCGTAACAGTAACTGGGGTGTGGAGGTCAGATTGGCAGTCGCTCCATGTAAAATACTAGTATTCAGCTGAGTCCGGTTAGACTGGAAGCCAACCCTAACATAGTTGGGAAAAGGCTAGGCAGATGATGATGTTGTTTAAATTATAGTGAAATTCAAAGTATAAAAAATAAAAAGTCGGGAGATTTCGTGGGTCACCCGGTTGGAACGAAGTACTTTTGCTGTATATTTTGTATTAATATAGAGCCCTTTAGTATGGTCTCAAGTTTCAAGTGTCAACAGCTTTTATTTTTGTTTTTTTTTTTTAATACAGAGCCATCTTAAAGAGTCTTCTGGCTCTATATTATAAAACAAAAACTTTGACATTTGAAACTGACTTTTTCGGGCATAACGATTTTTGGTTCCGTGACGATTTCTACCAGTATAGGTACTCCTACCGCAAGCCGCGTTAATGAAATTCGTTCCAACAATTAAAAAGAGTCCCAAACGCCTTCATTTCCCTGCAAATAATAATTGATAATTATACTCGTCTCCTGCCCTTTTCCCTATATTTTTGGGGCCCGTCACCTCAGTTATGAATAATAATGATGTTTTTTTGTGCTGAGTATGGTGGTATGGCTACCGTCTGTTTTTTAATAATAACCAATGTATTCTTTAAGACCTTAAGTAAGCGCTAACAATTTGGGGACCTAAATATTATTGAGGTTGGCTGAAAACCTCAAATATTTTTTGAGAAACCATTAAAATCAAAGAAAAACAATTTTTTTTCCTTAAATTAAAGGGCTGACTCGGCTGACTCTTACATTTTATACAGAAACACAAGCCAGTTATCGAGTGGTATTTTTAAAGACCTGAATACATGAATGTTTTAAGAAGTATTTTCTAAGATCTAAATGAAAAAACTCGCTCAGCTAAAGTGAGTGAAAATTACTGATGCCACTCGGTGATAGAATTTTTGTTTTTACAAAGGTCTTTGGAATGTGTCCACCGTTTGATTTCTACAAATTGAAGTCGGACACACACTCCGAGCCTCTCTTTTGTTCGAAGAGGTTCCTTAGGGTTGCCCACAGAATTTTAATCGTATTTCAGTGCAACTGCACTGAAATCACACCAAAATTGCTATTTACTATTGTGTTATTAGATAAGTTTCATTTAAAGCAGCTAAATATATTTCTACATAATTTGAGTTAAATCTTTCAGTTCAATTCAAACGCCAAGCAGGTCCGACGAGTTTATCTGTCCCCATTCTCTAACATTTTATATTTTTTGGTTTTATTTTCACAAGTATTTACGTCGCCGTGACTAGTGCGAGTCCTTTGTTCACGAAACGTGATTCACCCGACAATACACAGAATATCGTAAAAGTCACGGAATACGTGAGCTATATTTTAAGTCGAGATCATTGTTTAAAACATTTACTCCAGCTGCCGGTAACTTGGAAGAAAAATTGCAACTACAGCTTTCATAGGTCTTTAATTCTTTGGAGGTATTGGAAAGAAATATAAAATGTACACGAGTTTCTGTATCTACAAAGTGCATTTGGGATTTAAAAATGTCGAACATGGCACCGGTTACTATATAAATGCATTTTAAAATTTCAGCAGCTGTGGCCGTCGGACATAAAGTCAGATCTCTATGACGCATGGAATGAGATTACGATACGGCGTCGTTATTTGGAAATTCAGCTGAATTACTGAATAAAATTGGGAGCTCATTTTCGGGTTCCATCTTGATTTGAAGTAGGAATGAAATTGGGTGGATTAAATGGGATTTCTTTGATGATATTTTCTAAAAGTGTGTAAGGGCTGATTTAACCAAAGTCAGATATCTTTAATCCGGGGATTAAACGGAGATTGACCAAAAGCAGTCTTGAAAAGTTGCACGTATGAAAACCAAATTAATATACAAATTATTTTCTTATTTTTTACAAGCTTTTCACTTCAGGAATTTTGTTTTCGTATCCGGAATTATGATTTTAAGATAAACAGTAAATTAACGATTGCTAGGTACTACATTTCCGTATAGTCATGATGGACGTTTCATTCTCTTCATTTGTACGAGTTACGTAAGTATGAGCCTTTACATAAAAACATCACAAAAATGATATTAAACTCATAAATAGCTAAATAATTAGTAATATCATAATCATAACGTAGGTACTGTATATGTATTTCATAGTTCCGTTGTGAAAATATTTATTTTTGTGTTTCGTCTCACGCAGATGCAACTGTCAAGGCAGATGACAGACGTACCGATAGGGATGACGATTATTCCTAAACAAGATCGATTTTTAAATCTATCCGAATCGCAGGAAAGAATCGATTCAGCAATAAATTGAATTCTGATAGATCTGTTCCCGCCATTATTCTACATCGACAGCTTTACTATAGATAATCACTTATTCGTTTTGCTGTTGCCAGCATAATTAGTCAAATGTAATGAATAATCGATATCTAAACTTAAAAGTTGCAATCCGCAGGAAAAACATCGGAACTCGTTTTCAAGTTTTTAAAATCGATTAAAAAAATCTATAATTCATTGTTTATGATCGATAAAAAAAACAATTTGCTTGACCTATAAAATCGATTCTAGATCGCCATCCCTATGCGGAAGCCGCCATTACTGTTTATGTGTGGAATGAGAATACTCACCGCGATTAATCTCTCCACTTAAATAGTAATACTTACGGGAATTCGTTGGTGTGTTTGTTTTAAACAACTTAGCGTGTTTCATGTAACTAACGACAGGACGTTTTTATATTTAATTGTGTTTTATTACGCCAAGACGTTTTTGTGTTGTGTTTCAGAACTCTTGAGATTCTAATCATGTCGATGCTTGATTCTGATCAACCGATGCCGGTGGTAATGAGAAGGCGATGTGTCAATTGTTCACTTTTGATACCCAGAAATCAGAATGTTGTTTTGTACCTACATGATTGATCTGTGGTCATTTTATAAGTTGCGAGTAGTTTAGACATAATTTTTAGGTTATCTCTGAATTTGTTTAATTACTTTAAAACTCGGATACTTGTGTGAAAATGAATACTTTTATTTAATAGTATATAAAGCGTAGTCTATAATATATAAAGATTTATTGTGTTTCAACTTAAGACGGATTTCCATACATCGTTGGTCATGATCCATGTCTGACAGTTTTTGTATGGAAAATCTGTCAAAAATAAAAAATAAAAATCCACTGGATTAGACTTATAAT
Organism: Fissipunctia ypsillon; assembly: GCA_947568875.1. Classification (NCBI taxonomy): domain Eukaryota; kingdom Metazoa; phylum Arthropoda; class Insecta; order Lepidoptera; family Noctuidae; genus Fissipunctia; species Fissipunctia ypsillon. Next base: position 12,607,559 of record OX387660.1, on the reverse strand, counting down.
AGGTATAAAAGTTTGGTCGTATTCACCTTTAGTAGTGGATACTAATTTCAGATAATTTCATGAAAGGTAAAAAAAAACGTCGTATAGTGGTCTGGAATTAGTAAACAAACCAACATATACAGAGCGGATTGATTAATAAATTAATATTTCAAAAGCAAATGGCAAAGATAGATAAGTGTAGCAAAAGGATGTAAATCGCTAAAAAATGTATGTACGTATTATGATGTACCTATAAGTGATGAAATTCTGTGATAGCATTGTCTGAACTAAGTACCTAGTAGAGAAGAGGTCAAGGTATCGATACATCGCCCGCCGTCGGTCATTTTCCAAGCTCTTGAAGCTTACAGTTGGCATCTCCGTATGGCTGCCTACAGTTCGGACATCGTCTTCAATCAGAGCTCCGGCCAAGATGCGCTTGTGTGGGCATAAACGGGCTGCAATTGAATTGTGCATAATCCTATCAAGCACAGTTCACATTGATATGGAGTGGTGTAAGTCTGTTTCAGTTACCAAGACTGTTGAAAGATGGTTCTGGATTTAAAGTACTTACTTACTGAGTCAAACTAAACTTTTACTTTTCAAGTCCTATTGTTTGTAGTCTTTAAAGTGTAAATAAGTTATAAACCAAAATAAAAATGAATTTATTCAGTCTAACTGGTCTATCGAACTCTTTGGTTGCCTGTACATTATCGTAGCTGAAATAAATGAAGGTAGCTTTATCCCATATCCCATAAGCATAAAACAATTCATTTTATTCAATAAAGGGCTGTGAAAAGGCAACCTCAATGTTATCTGTGCGTTTTGGGGCAGTAGAATTTAATTTTTGAATTCAATATAACTTTTTAGCCAAATATTTAAATGTATGAAACACGGGCACATTTTCACCTTCTCGTTTAACCTAAATAAAATTATGAGGGAAGGTACACTTGAGAACGGAGTAGGTAATAAAAGTAGGCAGTAGGTATGCTAAACTCTTATTTTATTATTTATCACCAAAACTGTAATCACACTTTGGTACAAAAACAACAAATCTTGTAACGACAAAATATAATTATTACCTCTAAACAATAGTCGTAACAATCACAGAACAAAACCATCTAACTCAACTCTTTAAAACAGTTATACGAGCGCTACAATTGACTTTGTTTTTATCAAACAGACTATTGATTTATACAAACAATACATGTTTCATTGTTCTTCACAGTACTATAATATTTCTGTTTCCAATTCATCATTTATTGAGAATAACACAAAGACAAATCCATTATTTTATATAGTCTCAGATAATATAGGTAAATATGACACAAAGATTGAAGAATTTATGATTCAAAAGTGTTGGCTCTACGTTATAAAATAGGTATGAATATTTAACTACGACAAAGGTCCCACGAGTACTTTAAGAAGTAGGAAAAAATTGCTATTTTATTTACAGTTAACATTCTACTCTCCAGTTTGATGTTGAAGGTATATTTGGATTGTTGGTTAACAAGCAACCAGGTTACGACCCAATGTTGGGCGGTTATCGGCTATTATACCGTTTGGTAAATAATAACAATGTTTTATTGTTGTACGAGATATGAATAAAAAGACAAAGAAAAACATTCAGTCCACTGGTTTATGAAGGTATAATAGAATCATCAAATATTATTTTGTTTCAGATTATTGCTTTCTCAATAAATCTATCACTTCAACTTTCACTTCAATTAGTAGATTAGGTACATAATTTTCTACAGAAACAATTATTTACACAATTCCTTCATTAGTCACTAATAAAACAAAATATTGTTTGCGAGCTCTTCATCACGAGAACTGCGCGCACTATCGCACTATCATACGGAAGTGGTGATCTGTTCTATGAGGTGATGTTCGCGGCGGCGGCAGGCGGGCCGGCACGAGCCGCCGCGCGTCCATGCGGCGCCGCGTGTCGCCAGCCCTTCGGGTACGGAGCGCGACGGGCGAAGCGGCGGCGCGCGCCGGTAGCAGTCGGGGCAGTGCACGGCCGTGCAGCACGCGCGGTCGAGCGGCGCCGCGTATGAGAGCGACTTCGGCAGGCGCGTGCCGCAAGTAGGACCAGGCCAGGCGCAGTAGGCCGTGGCCCCACCGGCACTGCAAGCACACCACGCCGGCTCACAGCGCGGCGGCGGCGTCACACACGGACACGCTTCCACCAGGGTAGGAGCTGGCGCCGGCGGCGGCGGCTCCGGCTCCCGCTTAGAAAACCCAACGAAAAACAACAGCATAGCGCCCGCCAGCGTCGCCGCCGACGAGAAGTAGAAGCCTGCTCTAGGCACTTGTTGATTGATGTACCCTGTCACTGGCACACCCACCATGACTGGAATAGCTTCAGCACCTTGCACGAAACCTGTTCAATCAAAAACCTCTAAACCATCCTCTTTTACAGCGAAACCTATAAAATACTAGTGCATTAAATATTATTCTTACCCCAAACTCTAGTAAAATGTCGTCCTCGAACACGTTCCATTGTGAGCATCTTCATAGAATACAAAAATCCTCCCAAACAAAGCCCGTACATCCAGGCAAACAGCACGTATCCGTGATAGCCTTCCACGCTGCTTAGCGCAAGCATTGAAATACCTGCAAACATTGTTTCTTATTATTTCTGAAATATATAAGACTAGCTTTTGCCCGCGGCTTCGCCCGCATGGATGTCGGAAAATATCCCACGGGAACGTACTACCGGGATTAAAAGTACCCTATGTGTTAATCCTGGTAACTATGTCTTCTCGTACTGCTTATATAGTATCCGAGGAGCGGCGCGCGGATTGATATATGATTGCTGGAGGATATAAAATCCTCTTTATTCCCTATTCCGTGGGAATTTTGAAAAAAAAAAAAATTACTAAATAATTACAGTACGGAACTTAGTAAAGTTATTGCTCTCTGAATTACTAAAGTGTCTTTGCCGATGGAAAAAGTCGGGCTGAGCGATGATGAGCTAGTAAGGATTTTTAACCCCCTTGGGAATGATTTTCCATAAACGCCAGAACACGACATTGCCAAATTTTCCTTACAAACGTTCATCCCCCCCCCCCCCCCCCCTTAGGGAATGATTTTCTAAAAACGCTGAAACACGTGATTTTTAATTTTTAACCAGAAAGCTATATACCAATTTTCATGGTTTAAACTACAAAAATGACGATTTTCCATAGAAACTGTCATCCCTTATTTTATCCTTTAAGGTTGAATTTTGAAAAATCTTTCCTTATTCCTTGTCTACACTACATGATGAAGAGAACTTGTGTGATTCTGCTTTCTAGGTCCAAGGGTTTGGGCTGGGCGTTGATGAGTCAGTCAATCAGGAGTTTTTATTTATATAGATTTTTATGGGAGTGAACGTAAAAAAATTAAAATAATTGTGTACCTATTCCCACCATGGCCGTTTGGCACAGATATTGCTTGGAGACAAGGCACTGTGCTGACGGTCGCACCAGCACGAGCCCAAAGCCGGCACAACCGAGCACTGCAGCGAAGCCCAGGAACGTTTGTAACAACACCAGAGCACTTTCTTCCAAGCCTTCTTGAAAACCTTGCAAAGCCTATTAAAAAACAAATATTAATCACGAAAACTTTTTGATTTTAAAAAAACTTTAGCAATTAGACTTACCAAAAAAAAGACGGGAGTGTAAAGTCCAAAAGCTGCTAATCCGGCGGCTAGCAACAAAACTTTCGCCGGCCGGGATTGGAGAGGGCTTAAATCGAAGATTGGTCCTCCTCTCTTTAGGCTTTTCTTTTCTTTTACCTAACACAAATACAAACGAGTTCATTTAATTATAATCAATCAATTACGCTTGGTCGTATCTGCTTCAAATTGGCAAATATTAATTAAAGGAAAACTTTGCTTCATCAAGATGAGAAAAGGATTTAAATCTAAATGAAATATTCTTACATAAATTAGTGTCAGTATCCGTTGGGTACAAATTGCGGGAAAATAATTTGTCTTAGATTTAAATCGGAGAGTTGATTGAATAATGTAAAAAGTTTCAGTCTTACCGGCCTTACCTTTCGACGTTGGTTCTTGAGGTGAAGTATGGCGCGTCGTTGGGGATGATATAGAGATGCACTGCGGTATACGGCGCTAAGGAAGAAAGCTAGGACGAGCACACCGGTTACTGCCTGTAAGCCCAAACGCCAGCCTAGTTTCCTGGTAGAAATTGAGAACATTTATTAAAAGATTTCTTTTGGTATGGCGTACAATATTATATCCGTATATACCAAATTCTATTCGTACTAAAATTAATGAAGAGCAATTTGGTAATAAATTTGTATTTTATTTCTCTATGTCCAGAATTGGCCTTCTATTAACCAAATTGATATCGATTTCATCAATATACGTTCGTTGATACGTCAATATATAACTACTATAAATATAACTATTTCAATATAGTAATTATTTTCAATGCCATACCCCACGGCTTCCTTATAGGCGACGCTGAAGAGTGCGATGCCCACACCACCCCCAGCGTGGGCCACCAACTCGACGAACTGCCTCCGTCTCCTGAAGTAGGCGCCAAGCACCAAACCAGCAGACTCACGCACGAACCCACATCCCACACCCAACACCACGCCTGGGTTGGAAATAGCAGAAATAAAATACTTAGATAAATGTGGGACTGGATAAGCGTTATTTGTGTGGCTCAAAATAAGTTGCAGAATTCACGTATCATTAAAAATGGTTACTTGTCAAGTGTGGTGAAACTGTAATATATATTATATGAAACACACAGTTTCACAATTAAAATCTATAGGTAGGTACATATAAATAAATCGTAGCGAAGTTAAAACTGCACATGGATATTTTAAGAAAAAGTAACTGCTAAGAGATCTGGGTACGATTCTACAGATAGTGCCATCCACGAAGACGCGCCCTACTCTTCTTCCTATTACAATCGCTTTCAGTACAAATGTGCAAAATTGTAAAAGTGTACTTACCTATTTATGTAGGTTACCTTTAGAGGTAATTAGTGTGTATCTACAAAACTAAATCACTAGTGGAATGTAGGTAATGCACTAAGTATGCGATTAGGAAGAAGATTGGGGCGCGTCTTCGTGAATGGCACTATCTGTAATAATGGCGAAAATATACTCGTACCTCCTTAATAAACGTTGTATAGCGTCTGTATAGTTACACAACGCTTTGTCTTCTTCTTTCCAAAGTCAAATTACTGACGACTGAAAGAGAGAAATCGGTGTGTAACTATTCACCTGATATAATACGTTTATTAGTAAGGATGTTAGGTTTTAGAATTTTTGTCTGTTTGTTCGAATGTATATATTCCAGCATCACGCAAACACTGCCGGATAGATTTTGTTAAAATTTTGCATATATATTCCCTATAAGTCTGGTCAGTCTGTGCGCTATAATTTATCACGCTATTTGCTTTGGGGGATGAGCAATATTGCATTATGCTCGTATCCTTCTATAGTTTACCGCAAATTGTAAAAAGACGAGCCAAAATTTTAGAATATTGTGGATAGTTTTACAGATTTTTAACATTTTTGAATGATTTTCATCACCCTATACACTTGTGGAGCTAAGCAGACAATCATGATACATACAGAATGGAGAGGGTGGATTTTTGAGATGGGACAGTAAGGGCAGGTACCTTAACCGTGATATCTTCTAGAAAACGGTCTTAGGGAACTGTCCTTAACTTTTTGAGAAATTTTGATCTGAGCATTCAAAGATTTTGAAAAAAAAAAATAAATACCTAGGTACAGTCAGCAAGAAATCGGCAAATTTCATATTTTTTTTAAGATGCTAATCGATCCTCTTTCTTAAAAAAGTCTATAGGACCAACTGAGGTTTGAGTACTAGAAAACTTATAAATCTCAAAAAACTTTTCTCATACATGTCGTAACAATGAGACTGAGATGAGAGAGAACACATTAAACCAGTGTTTAACAACAGTAGAATTATTCCATTACTTCACTGGGCTGAATAGGGAACGAATATAGAAGATAGTTACAGATTTATATCTTTATGAAGCTAAGTCTTGACATATAAGAGACGTTCTTATAACGTCTATTTTAGTCTATAATCTGTAAGAATGCAACAGTCAGTCTATTAGTGTAGCCATTAGGTAGTATATGCAAGAACGCAGGCGTTCATCAATTCACTAACAACGAAAAACTTCGCGAGCAATGGGAAATTTGCTATTGAAGGCTGTCAGATCTCGATCTCAGAACGAGCTGCTTCTCACACTGTATGTAGCTTGCTCCCGCGTCACCAGGCCTGACTGTCCTTATATTTTGGCAGTTGAGACCAAAACTACAAACGCACTAGACAGGGAAATTTTATAAAAATATGGCTGTTATTTTAATTTATTGTAGTGTCTTACGACTTCCACGCGTACCAAGTCGCAGGGGCTAGTGTTTCATAATTTTCGTGAAATATGACACTATTTAAGCTCACACACATCATGCCTTTTTTTTTTTTTTTTTTTTTTTTTTTTTGTGGATGGGAAATCATCAAATGACTTCTCCCGCTCTGGGCGGAGCGGGAGGGCGTGTCAGACTTTTACTGACTAAAACCCACCCGTGTTCCTTCTGTTGCCTGTGCCGGGGCCACGGTAACTCTTTCGAACATCCCGCAACCCTAGCTGGCATCGGCCCTAGCGGACCCCGTCAATAGTGCTGACATCTCTTTGAGGCGCGCGTGGAACACGACGCGCCGTCGACTCGGGCCTGGTCCTTACCGGACGGCGAGCTACCCATTGCTCGCCGTCCGCAAGCCCGCGCCTACGGTGGCCGGGAATCGGCTGCCAATTCCCGACGCCCAGGGCGTCTCCTGCGGCGACTAGGGGCGTGAGGGTGCAAAGCTTGCCTCTCCCTCACGCGTCCCGCCTCCTCCTTCACGAGCATTACTGCTTCGCAGAAGGAGGTAATGGCTTCCCATGCACTCTCGCTCCGTACCATGGCCTGGACCAGGGCCGGACGCGAGAGATCGCCGCCGCCGATCGCTTCCGCGAGGACACGGCGGTGCTCCGCCCAAGCCGGACAGACCTCCACCGTATGCTCCACCGTGTCCTCCGGGCGATCCACACAGTGGTGACACCCGGGCGTTTCCTCCCGCCTTATCCGGAACAGGTACCTCCCGAAGCACCCGTGTCCGGTGAGGACCTGCGTCAGGCGGAAGGTGAGGACGCCGTGGCGCCTCTCCAGCCACTCCTCAAAGAGGGGACTTATCGCCGCAATTGTGGCGTGCCCAACACACATCATGCCTGATTTTCCCGAAAAGGCTTGCAGTGATGGCTATAGTAATTATACTCGTGAAGCCACAATGTCACCTGAGTCGGTATTCCGTGGTATTCACATACAGCACAATTCCAACTGTACTGCTACTTCAAGTTTCCTTTTACATCCCATTAATACTGTCCAATCTGAAAATTGAACAACCAGGGCAAGAAAGCAGCAATATTATACAAGTTTTTAACAAGAGTTTTCTTGATTCATCTATCGTATATTATAATTTGACATATCTCGGGACCCTGGGGTCCCGGACCTTTGGAAGGCGTACGAGGGGCCGAAGCCAACTCGCAGAGGCCCCTTAGACAATTTTAAGTGTTGATGCACCAACCGACGATTATCCCTGTTTGCTATATGTAAGTGCACCCAAGGACAACCCGCGGTTGGTGCAGGACTATTGCATATTATTACTATATAAATATAAATATTGTATTTATGTTTGCCCTCTATTCGCTGCTAAACCATTAATCCGATTGCGATAAAACTTCAAATAATTGCTAGAACTTGCGCGAAGGTTACATTAAATAGGTTGAAAAAATTCACGCGGACGAAGTCGAGGGCAGAAGCTAGTACCTATTTTATAAGAAAAACTGTTGTGCATTTTTCCCTTTCTTTTCTTACTTTGCTTATCTGACGTTGTTACAACCGGTAACAGTTATAATTAGCAAGTCCGTCTGCCCTCACGGTAGCAAGGTAAGTATGTACCGGTGGGTACCTACAAACCAGCTTTCAGTTTTTAAAAAAACCTAAAGAACCTTTAGAATCTTCAGTACTCTGAACACTACAGCTACACAGTAAAGTGAGGAAATGCTAAAAAAAAGTACACAGAAATCGTCTCGACTATCTTTGTCTCGTATAATTTCTGAATTCAAGTCCTTGCAAATAAAACGATGATTTCGGTAAAAATATATTTAACCCTCGCTACCAAGCGTTACGTATGGTAACGATATCACACTTAGCAAGCATCCTCGAATAGTAAGCAAAACTAACAACGAGCTTGATTCAATATCCCGAGAACCCGCACTGTGTGGAGAGGATAACCTATTGAACCGAACAAGCGTTTTATACAGAATTTAGCTTTGCACCTTTGTTTTACAAAGATAACAAAAGGAATTTACTGCAGCTGAATTCGAACGCGAAGAGTTTTCTGGCCGGTTCATTCATAGCTTAGCAAATGTTATCGGTTAAGCAGAGGTTCCCAAACTTTTTGTCTCATAGACCACTTTCAAAATTTAGCTGGTTCCGGTGGACCCCCTGCAGCTACAATTCTACCATACTCCCAAAACTCGACAAAAAATGTGAAGATAGACCCCAAAGTAGACCCTCGTTGAGCCTCCCGTGGACTCCTGGGGGTCCACTTGGACCACTTTGGGAACTAAGGGGTTAAAGTAACGCTCTCGTAACTTCACAGAGTCAAAAGCTTAACGTAGATCACATTACATCGTTAGTTTTTAGAAGTACCATGTCATGTTCAGACTTTCTCAAGTAGTTTAAGTAGTCTATTCACTCGTTAGTATAAGTACACTTTAACCTAAGGTTATGCCAAGTATTGGTGTGAACAAGGCCTTTCGATTTCGAAAATATTTGATTTTGGAGAAGAGTTTTAATGTTTTTTTTTTAATATTGTCAACTAGGTAACCGTACTTACCGTAACTAAGCAATGTTTGATGCAGCTGCGTGGCGAATGAAGTAAAGAGGCAAGCGAGGGGCAGAAGCAGTCCTCCAAGGAGTGCCACGAGGCGCGGAGACTTCCTGCGTGTTGCCGCAAAGGCGCCGGCGGCGCGTGATACTCCCACACATATCGCGCCAGCCCAAACTGAGGGACATGATGTTGGTATAGTATTGAATAGACAGTAGGCCACCGAGGAGTGTCACAAGGTGGGTAGACATTCTACGTATCGCGGCGGCCAAACGGAGGGAAAGAACACACGTCAGAGGCAAAAAGTCGCAGTTTCATGAAACGCACCACGCGGCGCAGCAATCTCCTCCGTACTCTCATGAGTTTTGTAGATATTTTCATCATCCAATCCCAAAGTATTTACTATCTTAAAACATAAAGGAAGGTGGTAATAATAATTTCTGATATCACTGGGGGCCAACCACCATCTCTTAAAGCAGTATTATTGTAATGTTACTTCAGTGTGAGAAAGAGATGGAGCTATACAGGTCGTCTAGCTCTATCTCTTACCCACACTGAAGTAAGATTACAATAATACTGCTTTAAGAGGTGGTGGTCTAGCTCCTGGTATTGTGGCTCTATAAAAAATATATACATACATAGGTACTTTTAATATGTATTTTGTAAAGACAATATGTAATAAAAATCGATTTACATACTTAATTTTTTTTCATTTTAGGGCTGGTTTTTCAATCGTCAGCTTTTGTATAGAAAACGTGTCAAACCGCCATATTTATTCCTCAGGTAAAAGTAATTTGACGATTGAAAAATCAGCCCTTAAACAAATATGTACCATGTACGCCGTCAAATATGGCGTGATTAATTTAACTCTTTACATTTCCTGTTGACCTTTTCGTAGTTTAGCGAGCTTTGCGCGCACGTTGACGAGGGACCCACGTTTCAATTCAAATTCGCTGGATTAAAGTTATACTGGCCGTGTTTGCTATGTGGGGAAATTAGACAACTTTCAGGAATAGATTAATCTCACGTATTCCATATTGTATTCTGCTTGATATTAACAGAGAAACACACACACGGAGTGTTGATTCTACAAGTTTGAGCACTGTAATTTGGCAAAGCTTTGAGCACTCAGTGCCGTTGTTTATCCAAACAACTCAAAAACGTTTTGATCAATTTTATCAAACAAGGTGTCAAATCACTTATCAACAGAAGAGTTAACGGCTCACTGGATCGTCCCGATGTTCCCACGAGGGAACTAGTCGGAAAAAATATGTGTTGACAACATTTTTTGCGCGAAATTGAGAACACGATGTAACTTTCGGGAAGAATTTCTGCTAATTGGAAGCTGTGTTTCAGTCAGATTATTTCGAATAATATCTGTACATTTCAGATAGCGTACCATGAAACATCCCTTTTTGTAAAGATGTGAATGTGACTGAAAAATCTGTTTTCTATTGTAATTTAGCGTAACTTTTGCACGATCATGTTTCTTATGAATATTTCACTAAGACAAATAATGGAGTCTGCTAAAGAAATATTTTTGCATTTTCCTTTATTTTATTAGAGCGGAATTGTTCTACATTCTGTGATCCTCCTTAGGGACATGACCGTCCTACCCCGACATAGACGGACGCACAATAAAATCTCAGCGATAAAACCCTACCAGTGTCACGAGTAAACTCTTTACCTTTGAGTATCACGTCAACAAAAATCCATTTAGATTATTGTTGATAGGGGGCAAACAAAGGAAATGTAACTCAAAAGGCCGACCATAGGGATTCACCAAGTAGTTTATTTACATTATAAGTGCAATTTATAGAGATCAGGAACCGAAATATCTTTGTATTATAGGCCTACGACAATTACAAGTTTAGATAGCTCTATGACGAAACGTAAACATTGCCTACTGCAATGGATCATTAGATAATATCACACACGTCGTAACGTCATCAGATACGCATTATGATAACAAACAATAGTGCCATTGTATTCCACACAATGTCATGTTCGATGCGAACGGAATTACAGATATATTCTTATTTTAGCCTTAATTGGTCGTGCTAAGATAGTGCGGGAGACGTAAAACACATCAGTCGTATGTGAGACAGTGGTAATTTGGGAAATACCGCCATCCGCCCATCGTTCTGAGATTTCACTTAACACGATTACCCGAATGGTCGTTCCCCGTTATAAATATTGTCGTACACATTATCCTTCCCTTCAGAATACAATAGGTACCAAGAAAACGTCTGACAAAGCTAAAGCTGACATAATTAAATTAGCCTTTGGGATATAGGGGATTATAAAATTGTGTCGATTTCATCTTGCAGCTTGTAAGCGAGTTATAATTATTTGGCATGATTTTGCACTTTATTTCATTTTAATTATTAGCACCGTAAGACTAAAGTTAATTAACGTTTTTAATTTTGTTGGAATCATGCGGTATCGAGAGCTGCAATCAGGCTGGGTAATATCGCCTGAGGATAATAAGGTTCGGTTTTAAAAATTGCAGTGTTCAATACCGTCTTTTCTGTTCACCGATCTACCTCAACTCGTTAACGTCGCTAAATTCTAATTTGAAAGCGGCGCAAATGGCGAACCTGACAGAGTTATTTCCCCCCGCTCCGCCCCCACCACTGACAACAAAGACCGCGCTCATAACCGAAATTACTTCTGCCTCTTAATATTCAACCCCAGTCGTGAATCTTGGAAAATTAATTCAATAAATCAACCTGGTCCACAAATACCGGTGACTCGGAAAGTTCATGTACTTAATAACCAATATTAAATTGCAGTTGTCAAAACACAATCTCTTGGCTTTGCTCACGTAAATTACGACTAAATAGAGACGTCATGAAAAACGTTACAAATGCTAACAGGCCGAACAAAGTTATAACAAGTGAGTAGACGAGCGTCTTTATTAAATTGGAAGTTTACAAAGTGATAGTAATTAAAAGTTGTGAAGGTGAACTCGTTTATTTTGGCTGTAACGTTGTTACGCTTTCATTTTGCGTCGTAAATATTTTTTCGTCGTTGTCTGTTTATTTAAGTATTATATCCGGAGGGTTGCCGTTGATAGATTACTTTTCTACTTTGAGTCCCTCGTCGGCCTTGGCTACGCATTCAAAATTATTTTCTTCCTAAATCTTACATTCAGTTGACATATAAGAGCTACTGTCGATGTCGTTTCCTCGTCCTTACTTTAGTTATTATTTGTCATGTCTAATAATAATAAACAATTCTAATGCAAGCAAAATGTCTTCTTATTTTACGCACGATTCGATTTTATAGGATGCCAGCGTACAGACAATAACAACGTAAATAACGGAAACTTTATTGAGGCGACGGAAAAGTAGAAAATACATTACAATAGATAAAACTGAGATACATTGTTTGGAAAATGTTCTGTGTAAAATCGTTTAAAGTTTGAAAGCTCTTACCAGCATGATCAGCGGAGGGTCCAAGGTGTCTCAGGGCATACACATGAAGCGCTCCATATGCTAGCTGCAGCCCAGTGGACAGGAGATGGGCCAGGAATGCGGCCCCGCACACGATCCATCTGGAAGCAATTCTAAACTTAGACATCGGACATTTTCTAAACTCTGAAGGACACAATACGACTATAGCAGTAATAACAATAAGTAAAACTGCTATATCACAGATACGTTTGGTCTGTGCTGTCATATGGTCTGATACTATGAGGCAATTCTGTTGAAGTTTTAATGGCATTTCGGTTACAAAAAAAGTGAGTCAGGGCCTGGTGGTGGCCTGTGCCTGGCAGGGTCTGGTGTTTGGTTTTAAGACAGCTGTAAACCTTTATTTAAAAAAACTTCACATTTTACCTTTACCCTGCATCACCTGCATGTACATCAAATAACTATGTATGCTAGTAAAACAATATCCGCACTCTTTCCGCGTGCAATCAGAAGTGAGACATAAAAAGGCTTCTTCTAGAAATAAATATAAATACGAACTCTGTACCTCAAAGTAGATTACAATTATTTAGGAAGAATGAATAGGGTAATATGGTCAACAGTGGATCGCTTTTTTTTAATGCATTATAATATAAAAACTAATAGTCAGAATTGTACGAAAAATTGCCAAAGGATAATATAGTTATTAAATTTTACAATATTGTTGCCCTTTCTGACAATCAGTGTACAATTAGAAAGATATATTTTTTTTTTTAATAGTGGGCTTTGATCCACTGTGTACACATATGGTCCTCAGTGGATCACCCCCTGGTTCACAATGGATCAAAGAAAATCTGAACAGGAAAGTAATAAAAATCAATGCTAATAATCAACTGGATATTTATTTTTAAACAATGTTAACCACTACTGAGTTGTGATTGACATAAAGATACATAATTTTCTAACAAACTTAAAGGAACTTTGTACTTTTTCAGTCTTCATTCAGTGATAACGTTCTCCAGCTAATTGGTTGTCTATCCAAGTCTTTGGCATTTTGATGCCATTCGTTTTGGCCATTTCGTACGCCACTTGTCTACAATCCTTAACAGACAGACCATAGAAAAGGTTTGCGCATTTTATGTAATATTGTTTCAATATTAGCTCTTGGTCTTTGGAAAATACTTGGTTCACCGCATAGTTTGGCGTCAACCTTGTGAGTTGGTTTTGCAAGTTTTTTTTCTTTTGTTGTAGTTCCTTTGTAGTGTTGTATAAGAAATATTATGGTCAGCAGCAGCTTGTCTTATACTTTTTCCATCTTTTATTGCTTTTAATGCTTCACGCATTTGCTCATGTGTATGAGTACCTACTTTTCTTTCTTTTTGTCTATTCCTCGGCATTTCTGTAAAAATAAACTTCCATTATATGTCTTGTAGTGAAGGTACATTCTGGATCGTGTACACAGTGAATCATAATCCATAGTGTACACAGTGGATCAAATCCACTGTTAACCATATCACCACTATACAATTCAAAATCAAATTTCTCAAGATCCACAAATAATTACGTAAATTTATTAGCACTCAATCAAACTACATAAATCTACACAAACAATTAAAATAAAGTAAATAAGAAAACAGCTTTAGTATAGGCTATGTTAACAAAATTCAACTTACTTTATCGGTAGTTTTTATTCTCGGAAAACCAAAATGGCGTGCTGTCGCGTCTGTTTGTGAGCGCGTCCGCGCGGCGACTGCGAGAGTGAGAGGGAGTACGCAAACGAGACACGATTACGTATTTGATTTACTCTTACACTAATAAATGGCGCAGGTATGCGTGTGATAATCTGTGTACCACTGATCCACTGTTGACCATGTGACCCTATGTTAAAGTCATTCAGGTGTATCAAGTTACCTAACTAATTTCTAAGGAACTTCCCATCCCCATGTTCAAGAAAAAGCTGACAAATTAGTTATTGGATAATTGCTTTTATGACATAGGCGAATACAATATTGTAAAAATCCATGATGAAATAAATATACTTAATTTTGACATTGATATGAAAGTAACGATTACCGAAATAAAATAATATTATTTGACATTGGACTTATTATAAATCACAAATCTTAAAATTAATTGTATTATTTAAAAATGACATTTGAATATTTGTACAACATTATGTTGTGGTAGAATGGGTAGAACTTAAAAAATATTAACACTATACTATGTATCATAAAACTGGTAAAACTACATTCTTACAAATAAATTCAGATTCTGCTATTGTGTCTCGTTTGCGTCCCACAAAGTGTTAAATTACGGATCCTAACTCACACCTTAGTAACACATGGCTGATTCACCCAGATTGTTCTGTCGTGCATGTAAATCACGTCTAAATTCTAGTGTATCACATATCCATGACGCGAGGCGTGTGAAGCCTGAAACCCGCGATGTAATTAAATCAGTGCGATTATTTCGCCTCTGTATAATTCTCGCGGCGAAGCTCCGTAAGTCGGCAGGAAGTTAACGCAGTAATCCGTATTTTAAGGCTTACCTCTATTACAGCAATTAGTAGTGTGAATTATTAATACACTCGTTACTGCGTTAAGGTGGGACACTCTGGGGACACAAAGTGGCCTACCTTATTTACTTCACGTATATTATGTAAGGACACAAACAACACTCATAAATCATGAACATATTTCTTAGTAAAATACCTGAAACGTAATTTTATGAAATTCTTATTTCATTCAATGTGAGATAGATTCAAAGAGCCATTGAATGACACCCAGATGGATGTGAAGATGGGGAAAAAAGATTTTTCAATGTGGCGTTCGTTAAAAAAAAATTCAGCATTCAATTTCCTCGTACGAAGAACTTTTTTTTGACATGTCTTTGGATGTCCTGAAAGCGTCATCCTGTGAAAATCCGTCAAAAGAACGGTGAACGTAGGAACGAAAATTTAAAGATAGCATCTTCGGTACGAATTACAGGCAATTACAATAACAAATTGGTTTTTTAATTTCATTATTCCAGCTATTCGGACGAATTGTGAAAAACATCATACTTCTGAAAACCAATTTAAAAATATAATCATTATTAAGATATATGAGTGGTACTGTCACCCCCAGAAACCTGCATATTAATAGCCGCGACACGCAGTCAATATCCGAAACATAAATTGGTTTATCGTCCGATGAGACCATCGCATTATGTCTGTATCAGATTCGCGAATTCCCTGCTGACTGTATCTCGCGTTCGCGTCGAATTTATCTCGTACTCGGAATAAAGTTGCTTCACGACTGATGATGATATTATATGTCTTCATCTTGTGCCTCGTCACGAACTCGGGGGAAATTCGAGATTCGTTTTCATTGTGCCACATAGCTTGTCGAAACATTTATCAGCAACCGAAGACGGCTTATGACGTGTCGTGTCGTATCTAGTGGTACATCAAATCTTATACGTAATATGTATTGTATGAGAATAATATCCGATGTTACTAGTGGGGTGAGGTAAAATATACATGAATATGAATTATTAGATTACATGAATAATTCATTCAACAATTTCACGATTCGTCAAAAAAGGAGTATGCCTATGTATTGTGTTTAATTCAGCTGAATTATTTAGGGAAATAGTTACAACTACAATACACAGAAATAGTTCAGAATCCGTAATTAATGTCTGATATTGGATGTGCTTGCGTAATCCCAACGGATTTAGCTTAATCTTAGCCCTGGATATCTTACTGCTACACATCTACCCGATGCTGTAGGTTAATGTTCTAGATACTTAATTGCTTAACTTTTAATCAGGTGAGCATAAAAATTTATTATTAGCACACTGAATTAGATATTTACCATTATAGCTTGTTTATTTTGACTGCTAATAAACCTTTCGACACCTATTATGGCGCTCACTCAAAAGAAGTTTAAAATAGTAAATATCCCGTTTTATGTGCCAATAATAACTTGTCATGTTACATGTAAGTTGAAGTAAACAGACAAATATAAATAAATAATAAACGAACGTCAAAATAAACCAATCCTGATGTTAAATAATACTACACTTGTAAATATTGAAGAACTGTATTTAAAATAAAATTTCGTGGACCCCAGTAGCTTTGGCGGTAAGGTAACGATAGCTTGAATTTAAATCGAGCAATGCCATCTATCGACCTATGAGGAACTAACTTCACACAAACACCTGAATAACGATTATTTTCGTTTTTTCTTATTCAGTTACTCATCTGACATCACAATTTATTTCGTTTTGAATGTGATAAGAATTATTGATCGAAGCACTTTATAGGAGAGCTGAAAAAAGTAATAAAACAGTCGGTAGGCACTTATTCTTGATATTTCAAAAGTTTGTTTGATGAACATGGTTACCGCCAGTCGTAGACTTTTATAGCAGCGAGCTTTAGACTTTTGTTTTGTCCCGTATTCTTCGTCGAAAAATTTTCAGATTTAGTGTTAGTTTTTACTTGCGTATACTCTGTTTTTATGCTCTTGTTGCGCGCTCCGAAATTCTCGGCAATAGATTGATTTCATGTCACTGGATTTCAAAGCTCTATGTTGGATATCGTTTTTATTTTTAAGTCAATACTAACCGTTATGCTATGGCAGACTTGCTGCCTTATAATCGGTCGGATATTCCATTTGGTGGGTGCAGAGTTACGCAAACTAAAGTTAATGAAGTTGACCACTAGCTGAACAGTCCAACTTTTCCCTAACCTAACTACATCCAATGGAGAGTGCTCGAGAGCATTATCAACGCTAACTTTCAGCTTTTCCAGTTTAATATGATGCTAATAAGCTGCTTACTGCGTAAATAGCGGTGTCTAATTGTTGAGAAATTGTAGGTAACTGATGTTTACTCTTGCACATTTATGGGAGAAATTCTACGAGTATATGTAAGCTTTTCCTCTCAGGCTAGTCGATAACTTGTGTATTACTGTTAATATTTTGATACATTAAGTCTGACTATCGTTATAAATGGAAAATAAATGTTGTGGGTATTTACCCCCATCCTCCCTCTGGGTAGAAGTGGTGCTTGATGGCGCGGGTGTCGAGCTCTCGGCGACGAAGTGCGGGCACAGTGCGATGCAGAGAACGCAACTCGCGCTCCCGCAACGCACCGCCCGAGGATTCTTCCTCGCCGTCTGGCCATCCATCTGCGTATAAAGTACATTGTCAACGAAATTCTTGAATTTTTAGTTTTTAGTTACAGCTTCAGCAACCGCACAGAGAAAGAAGGTAGAGTGATTTGGGAAAGTGATATTCTGGCTGGGTTTCTAGATAGTTAAGAAAGATTGACAGCCTCGTCGGTCTAGTGGTCGCAAAAGCTACTGCTGAGCATGAGGTCCTGGGTTTGATGCCCAGGTCGAGCAAAGTGTTATTGGGTTTTCCTATCTGAAATTTTTCAGTAGCAGGCCAGAGTCTGGGTTTGGCTCGCCCTATTACATGGAACTCAAACGTAACTGGTGAAATGTGGGTATACTTCTAGCCAACCCTTCGGGGAAACAAGGCATGATGTTATGTCATGTTATTTTAGATAGATTTTTTTTACTTTACTGTGTTTTGTGCTTTCGCTTTTGGGTTGAAGTCAAAGAGCCCCATAAGCCGACATCATGCGTGATTAAACATTTCTGCTAATTATTTAGAAATTCATACCTTCTTACTATCAATTTCGTTGAACATTTGGCATCAAACAATACACAAGAATATTCACACTGATCTTCTTTAGTACATTTTCTTATAATTAAAGTGCGTTTCGTAACATCCGATATCAGAGTGGGAACCAAGAGCCGACAACTTTATTCCAGCGCTTTTATTTACAAAGAAAGCTCCACATAAAAAATAAATAAAACAATGCGTAACATTATATGGCAGTCATTTTCGTATTTTTATATGGCGATATACCTCTTAACAATTTCAGTTTCGTGAACTCGATATAAATTGCCGGAGGTTAGTAAAGGCGAGTGCAACCAATTGTTAACCTTATATTAAACATTAAAGCGAAATTCGATAATACTGATATTGTTGAGCAAAGTCTTTTGTACTTATTTTACGACTCAGAACAAGCCATTTGACACCCCCTTATCAGAAAAGGTTATGTTCTTCAGATCTTAAAAAATGTAAGTAAAAAGAAAACAATTCGATAAAAGAAGCGTTCTAACGGAATCTTAAGACAATATCTACAAATTGTTCTTTTGTTTTATTATTTCCCTTTGAATTAGCTCAGAATCTCACAAAAGATAGAGCTTCAATGATTGGCTGACAAAAGTTATTCAATTATCGTTACCCAAAGGAATTAGATTGTGTGCTCCGAATCGCTAAAATTGATTACACGCCAAACGTACGTGCTAAAGAGTAATGTAAATATTACGTAAGTTCAACTGAGTCGATTCAGTTTCAGCAATATTTTCATTCGGCATAAATCTTTTAGGCAGACAAAACAACTCAAAAAGGATCTCTTAAATGTAAGGTTCGCATGGAAGCAGCCGAGCAGCTAAGTGCTTCGCATCCGGTGGAGGCACCATACATTCGTTAGAATAAAATTGTGTTGACCGTTGTTGTCGGGAAATAAATTCGCGAAAAGTTTTTTCAACGTGTCACCATGTGTTTTTCCTTGCCTGGCTTAGACCGCGGAGATTGTGAATCTTTACAAAGAGATTCAAGATTTATTTGCGCGGAAGAATTACGGAAACGACGTTTATAGGCCAGTAAGTTTAATGTATTATGTTCTTATAAACATGAAGGTATTTAATGGGGTAGAATGAGGCACGGGAAATCGGATAACATATTACTTTTCAAAAGTTCAAAGGTTAATTTCACCTGTCCGTGATAGCTCCAGAGGCCCTTTGGTGCCAAGGGACTTTGTGATGGAACACTCCTGCTTCGTGACAGCGTGATGACAATGGGCTATTCCTACCTGCCTGTTATTTGAGAGGGCTTGAATGCTAAATTCATTAACTCATTAAACAGTGAACTCTTGGCCGAAATTGCTCGAAATGTTTAAGGATGACGTCATGCTTGAAACTTTGTTGTCTAATAATCAATACATGTTATAAATTAAAGTCATTTTCGTCTGTCTGTGCGACCGCGTTGTTCTTCTAAACTTCGCAACGGATTTTGATGCGGTTTTCACCATCATTTGGAGAATTTATTCCGGAAGGTTTATATATTTATAATACATTAATAATAAACATACACTTAATAAAGATATCTCGACGTTTTGTCAAGTCGTGAAAACCGTGCGAAGCAGGGGCGGGTCGCTAGTAATAATCTATATAATATTATAAAGCTGAATAGTTTGTTTGGTTGCACGCGCTAATCTCAGGAACTACTGGATGGAATTGAAAAATTCGAGGAAGGCTTTAAGCTACAAAACATTATGCTACAACCAATAGGAGTGGAGCATTAATGAAAAATGTTGCAAAACTGGGAAAATTTATTCCTTTTGAGAGCTCTCGTTGCGAGCGCTGCGTAAGCGGTTAAGTTACGCCAAAAACATGTATGACAGAATTGTTCCTCTTAAAAAGTCCGCGATAGCATATGTCTATCTTTTAATGTTGGCTCACTATGACTTTTTTAATGCTTATCAAATTTGTTATAAAATATTTTATAAACATGGTATTAATCCTTATCCAAATAAATAGTTTTATAATCAAGGTTGATTAATTACATGTAAATTCCTTTTTAAATTATTCGAATCGGACCTTGCGTTTAGAAATTACGACGGGTATAAAAATGCTTAAAGTAAGAAAAATGCGCTTAGTCAATTAGTTACCCACACATTTTATTTTTTATTGACTCTTTGAACGAGCTAATAATTATTAATAAATTTAATAATTAAAAAAATTCTTTTTGCATTTTATAGCCCAATTCCTGAGAAAAGCTATAGGGTATGTAACATTACGCTAGGACCCTTAGAAGCCGAGCAAAAAGAAAAAAAGTAAGAACAGGCGCTAAGCAAAAACGAAGTAACAGCGCGGGCAGGCGATGAGATGCGACGGGGTGGGCTGGGGGAACAAGAAACTTCACGCGGACGAAGTCGCGGGCGGAAGCTAGTATATTATAAACTGGATCGGCTATTAACAGCTAACACGTACCATAGTGCGGCAAGCAAGTGTAGCTAGTAGAAAAGGGTTGTCGGCATCGGCAGCGCGGCGGCGGGGCGCGGGGCGGCGGCGGCGGCGAGGCCGACGGCGAGGGCGACCACCAGCCGGGCTCCATCAGCCGGCCATGGCACCCGCACCCGCACCCGCACCCGCGCCCGCGCTACCTGGGAATATAGGAAAGACGTTTATGAATAACATATAGGTAGAAAAGTGACCACCTACTGGGCCCAAATAACCGTATATTTCGGAAGCGATTGGACCCGTACACACGAACCTCCGCCAGCTCGGCAGTGTTCCCCATTTGACTCCAGAATGGCGACATACGCCACCTTAAATTGATTACCCATGTAAATATTTATATACTACCCATCAAATCTTATGAGTGTGCGTTAAATAGCTCATAAGTCAACGTCATTAAATCTTTCATATTTTGCACGCAATTTACCATTAAAAAATACAAGTGTGTAATCGTCATTGTGATGACAGTGGTGGTCAAGACAAACAAATTATCCATTGTTCAAGTTAAATTAGTAGTAAGTAGTAACTATTAATGAAGTTATTTTAATATCTAAAGTATTGTGTGTGTTTTGTATTCCAGTGAATTTTATTTATAAATATTATTTATGAATGTTCACATGGTAGCCCAACGTGGTTACAAGATGATAAAAGTGAAAAAAAAAACACGAACACGGAGAATACCATGAACGAAGAAACTAAAAAAGCAAAGATATCGAACAGAATAGAAAGTTTGAATAAAGAAACACATAGGCAATGCAGGCCAAAGCCGTTCTGGTAAAATTATGGAAATATGCAGAGCAACAAATAGACTTGAACAATGCAAGTGAGCCGGATATTGAAGGAAACTTGCTGGCTATCAGCGAGTTAGTTCTCATACTATCGCCGTCCGAACTAAAACAAATAAAAAACTGCAAAACAACTCATGAAATTTGGAAAAAGCTAAACAAAACTCACGCTAGCAAATGTCCTGCGAAATAAGCAACGTTACTGCAGCAACTAATTTTGACAAAATATGAGAAAGGAAACGACATCAGGGAACATCTAAACAACTTTATGGACATTGTATACAAACTGGAAGAAATTAATATCGCGGTTCATTAAGATATATTGAGTATTATGATGCTTTACAGTCTTTCTTCAGAATTTGAAACCTTTAGAGTTGCGATTGAATCCCGTGATAACCTTCCGAAACAGGATGAACTAAAAGTAAAAATTATAGAGGAATTTCAAGCGCTGAAAAACACTCAAGGAACCCAGACGAATACAAGCCCAAGCGAACAAGAATCGTTCTGCAACAACAAATTTATACTGCAAAATATGCAACAAAAATGGGCATATGACTAAGAACTGCTGGAAAAATTACAAAAATAAGAACAAGAATAATCCCAACAATAAAGCGAATACAGATAGCCAAAAAGAATTCAATAGCTTAGCATTATTAGCAAAAGATGAAGCATTCCAGAAACAATGGATTTTGGACAGTGGATGCATATCCCATATATGCTTAAGCAAAGAATATTTCAGTGAAATAGAACAAACAAATAAAATACTGAGCTTAGCCTTTAAAGATCACAACACAAATATACTGGGAAAAGGAAGAGTTGATATCTTATTAAATACAAATAAAGAAATTAATCTACACAATACACTGTTCATTCCAGACCTTTGTACTTATCTCCTATCTATTGCGAAGATAAAAGATGCTGGTGATACAGTACTCTTCAAAAAAGATGAAATTACAATATGGCCAAAATATGGTATCGTGATAAAAGCGAAGAGAACTGAAGATGGTCTCTATGCGATTTTTCTCAAGATATTGACACAAGCAAAATATGAAAAAAGTCAATTTTGTTCAAAATAATAATATTTCTAAATGACATTCAAAGTTGGGACATGTGAACTATAAGGATACGAAACTAGCACTTAAGAATTAAAGTTTGATTGGACTTGTTTTAAATTAGATGAACAGCTGGAAAGCTGTTCATCTAATTTAAAACAAGTGAATGTGAAATTTGTAGCCAAAATGAAAGCTACGATCAGGAAACCAAGAACTGAACCTCGAACTTCTGAACTACTTCATATTGTACACAGTGTTGTGTGTGGCCCGATGTTAAGAGCTTCTAGTGCCGAAAACAAATATTTTGTCACATTTATTGACGACTTCACCAGATATAGTCGAGTATTTTGCATACGGATTAAAAATGAAGTCATAGAAATGTTCAAGGTCTATAAGCTGAAGTAGAGAATTTCATGAAAAAGAAAATTAAATGCCTACAGTCCGATAACGGCACGGAATATTGTAACAATGAGTTCAACAATTTCTTAAAAGAAAATGGCATAAACATATCAAAACGGAATTGTGGAAAGGAAAAACAGAACTTTACTGGAAATAGCAAGGAGCCTAATGACTGAGTCTAATGCACCGATGTATCTGTGGGGCGAAGCCACCTACACAACAAACTACCTGTCAAACAGATGTCCAAACAACAGCATTGGAAATGCTACACCATTTGAAAAATGGGTTGGCAGAAAACCATATGTTGCGCACCTTAATAAATTTGGAGCAAAGGCATTCGTTCTCTCAAAAAGAAGACGAACTTAAATAAGTTTGATGCCAAACCAATACCTGGAGTCTTCATTGGATACTCTGAAATATCCAAGGCTTTCCGGATTTGGGTACCATCTGGTAGAGTTAGAAGACAACTATACTGAGCCCAAAACATACAATGAAGCTATGTCAAAACATACAATGAAAACAGAAAAAAAAATGAGAACAAGCTATGCAAAACGAGATACTATGCTATGCGAGCGAACTCACTACAGAAAAAATAATATCTGGGAACTTGCCTCATTACCAAAAGGTAGAAAAGCTTCACCAAACAAATGGATATACAAAATAAAAAGAAACCCTGATGGAACCGTAGAACATTACAAAACCTTTATACGAACCAAGGTTTAACAACCTGTCTCATGGAATTGGTCTTCGAGCAAATTCTTAAAAGAACTGTGGGTGTAAAGTTTGTACCTACGTAATGCAAACTTCTTGTATTGCTTTAATCTCTATTGTCTATACGACGGATTACCATACTATCGTTTTAAATGTATGAAGAACAATCTTTGTCAAATAAAAATACGATTGTATTCCAGTGAATTTTATTTATAAATATTATTTATAAATTTTCACAAGTTTTCACAAACCCACCCAAACACATGTAGATATACGATTTAGAATGTGACACATATTCTTCAAAATATTATAAACAACAAGAAAATGCCTAGATCTTAACGTAATTTACAAACACAGTTGTTATTTTAAAAACAATAAATAATTTAAAAACAAAGTTGTTTCTCATAATTTACCATATATGAAAAATATAAAAATCTTAAAATTAATCTGTTTATGTTTTTATGCTGCATTTTTATTTTTTCAAATCTTAAATACACTATACGATTACTAACATAATAATAATAATATGTACAAGTATATAAAAAAGGGAGGGGGTAAATAATCAGAGGGCATCAAAAAATTCATCCGCATCGCTGTCAACAGGAAAAGTGCCCAGAAGGCTGGCAGCATTGCCACGTTGTATAGCAATGCTGATTCTTTGGCCAAAAAATAGGCCAGCCCTCTGGTCACGTGTGGAGTCGACCAACCGCCTGGCGATGTCTCGAAAAACTAAGTGGGCACTCGGACCCCATGGCCCAAATGTTTCAACCCCAAACGGCTCGAACATATAAGTCCCAATAAGACTGGAGTATTCGCACCGTTTGAGGTTTTCCGCACCCGCAGCAGCCGCTCCAGCACAGCCTGCCGTGCTAGGAAGATGGGATGGCGCAAGGGTGTCGACACACGTTGCATCCCACACCAAAGGCCTACCTACCTTCCAAGGCATTATGGTCATTCCGTCTGGTCTCTTTCCATCGTCGCGTGCTAAGCCATTGGGTTCTAAAACAGCTGGCACAGACAAGAGCACGACGGATGATGTCATTGATGCTGGCGTGCCGTGCTATCCGGCCTGCGCTCTTACTGCAGGATAGGCCATGTTGTCCGAGGCAGTCGACACTGACACCGCATTGGCAGCGATGCGGAGCCACGCAGGGAGCGCCCAGACGCAGACAAGTAGCGAGCCGGAAGGTGGTGTCACCCAGCATGGTGCCTATGTTGGGTGACGGTAGCGCCTGAAGCCAGAGGCCCGACTCCCACTCCCCCACAGCCAGCAGGCGGGCACGCTCAGCAGTATTGGTGGTCGTATTAATTAGATTATTCCGTACCAACCTGCAGAGCGGTTCATCCCACTGCCTCTGGGAAGATAGGTTCAAGGGCCGATCTGTATCCGGGCAAGCCACTTTCCAGGCGTTCACTGCGTCAGTCAAACACGGCACTTCTGAGACAACCAAGGAGGGGGCTAAAATTTTCTCGGTCAACTTTTCCGTGCTGTGGACAGAGGACAGGAACGCCGGTAAGCTAATACTGGTAATTTTGCGGACGCCGAGGCCACCAAAACGGATGGGTAGTGTGGCTTGCAGCCACGCTCGGTCGTCCAGGGCCACATTTAAAATGGATGTTAGTGTGCTGCGAATAATTTGGTCAATTTTGTCCAAGAGGTTTGGCTGCTTCCATAAAGGGGAAGAACGTAGAAAGTAAATAAAATTTGGGCCAAAACAACAGTATCTAAGTATCAAGTTGTTTCTTGTAGTTGTTGTTTACTAAAAAATTACCATATCTCCAAATAGCAAAGTCAAAACCATCATAATCCTTTTAATTATGGAACGGTAGCTTATTTGCTGGATAATGAGTGCCATAGATTGCAAAAAAGAACATTAGAAATACTTGTGCTATTCCAGTCTTTCAAGGCGAGCGGCTTGTTCCGTACGATTCCAACGAAAGTGTTTTCGTCATTATGAATTATTCCAGAATTTTCCATTAGTAGGTATTTTCCACTCCACAACACTTTATTTCAAAACAATATGTCTATGTAGATAGAGTTTGACTCGATGAGCTTCCCAGAGTTCATCGAACATTATGTTTTTGCAACCCGATTGGTCGCCGCCATAACTACGGCACCGGGTCGCTAGCGCCGCAAGTATCCCATCACAGACGTAGCTATAGTATATATATTAATATACATCATAGCTAGGCAAATTACGATAATCTTAGATATTCCCCCTTCCAACCTACCGGTCCGAGTGAAAGTGTATAAAAAGGCATGGCGCGCTGTGTACGGTGAGAGGCCCATCTGGCCCCACCGAAGCCCGGCTACGCAGTCAAGGCTCTTCGGACCCAACTAGCAATAGGTCCGAATAAAAAAATAAAAAAGTAAACGGGCTCTTTGTCTACTTGGCTTTCGGATGCAACGGACGTATTCTAGGGACGTTACAGTGTTGATTAGGGTCTTGTTATATAATTTTTATGTACTTATCATATACCTACGTGCTTGTTGCTAATTAAAAATAATTTGCAGGAAATATAACTTTCTAGGTTACCCGATTTGTTTTTTTCATATATTCCGGTTCTGGTCGTTGAATATATTCTCAATACAATCTTTGACTGACCGCACACGTAGCTATAATATACATTTCTATGACGTCGCCTATACTGTAATACGGCGGAGCTTGGGTGGAACACCTGTGTTCCACCCGTCACCAATCGTCAAGACCACTGGAACACCGGTGTTCCACCCAATTCACGCGCCTTAAACCTCTGTTATTATTATAAATAAGGGTAGTTTATGTAATATGTTGTGTAAGTTTATTTGTGTAACATGTATGGTATATGGTAGTTTTTTACTCTATGGTCCGATGGATATTGTCTTCAACTAAATTATTCTAAACCAAAAATTTATCGACTCGGTACTCAAACATGTCATGTGAATAAAATCTTCAATCATGATTAAATTAGTTCTAACTAAATTAATAATTAAATCATGATTAAATTAATCAATATTAATTAATTCCTAATTGAATAATTATTAATATAATCATGTTTAAATTAGTCATGACTAATGATTAGCCATAACTAAATTAGTCATGATTGAATTAGCCATGATTAACCAATTAATTGAAAAAAAAAATGTTGATTTGCCCAACACTGCTGTGGAACATTCATAGAGAAAGATATAAAGCTGGACTCAAGAAGACCACACGTCTCAAATCAGCCTTCACTACGCGGAGAATTTGAACGTGAAGTTATGGTAACTTCTTACTAGTCACTACACGACATATTTCCTACACATCGACTACCACATTTAAAATCCACAGCAAAATCTGTGAATGGTTACCTATGTAGAGGATGTTGAGAACTTCGTTTTATACCACAAAGCATGAAGTATTATGAAGATGAAACCTTACCCTCACGCGGTTAGCACACTAAATTACCCGCCACGAAACGTAATACTGTTGCTCGGTTACCAAGAATTGTGGTAGCAGTGTACAATCGGCTTTGCAGCCTAGCTGTTTTATAGAAGGATAGATTTTTGGAGGCAGGGTTAACTCATACCCAACGAATAGACAAACGGAGGTCACTTAGAGGTTAACTCGCGACGTTCATCACTCTAGATCAAATAAATAACAACATTACATTACCTAAACAGAGCTACGAAGTATGAGTTTAAAACAAACTTCACGATACTCATTAGACGTGGTAAGAAATGCGATTAAGAATCCAATCATAATTGAGTGTTCTTCATTTACTTAATTGGGGAGTGATGGGCAGCATTCTAGCGATTACATCATACTAACACACTGACAAAGAATCTATCGAAACGGTACTTGACCAATCAACACTTTGGAGAGCGACACTTCGTTATTTTAATGATCGCTGCATAGTTAGTAGGCGTTGATTTGTGAACACAATAGAATGATACAAAATAAAACAGGAGCTACATAGGAAAATCTCTCCAAATGAAGCAGGAAACTGTTTTCTGGCTTTAATTTGGCTCGTTGGGCGCCATGCTCGGAATGTTAATTAAATTAATTTGAATTCGCCATTTGCATTAAATTGCGTTTGTAATCTTTATAACAACGTTATAATATTTAATCAATGTTACATAAACAACAATAAGTCGGAATTGTGACTTGATAAAGTTGGCTACAAGTTATTTACGTCTAACTGCTTATTCGATTACAAGAATCTTCTGAGAGTGTTTTAATTCTGTACCAATTCAAAATGTTTGTTTATTTAGAATTTTAGACGAAGGTATATTTAAAACAATATAGATAGTTACATAGTTGATAAAGAGATTAGAGCAATAAATAATTACGAGGTCACACGCGGAAACTAAACCATACAAAGTATAAAGTTTGCCACGCACGTACGGAACCGAAGAAACTTGAGAATTTTCCTCACATACGGGCGGTCGCAGGAAAATGTCACACGTCGAGTTTATCCATAATTATATTTTCAGAAATTTACGCCAGCATCCCAAATGGAAATATAAACAGGCGACTGAAATGTCGTCGGTCACATCTACATAG
This sequence comes from Fissipunctia ypsillon, assembly GCA_947568875.1. Taxonomy (NCBI): domain Eukaryota; kingdom Metazoa; phylum Arthropoda; class Insecta; order Lepidoptera; family Noctuidae; genus Fissipunctia; species Fissipunctia ypsillon. The sequence goes on along the minus strand of OX387660.1, from coordinate 12,579,628 downwards.
ATGGATATGATGATGATGCGTCAAAATTGATGCGAAATTACGAAATTAAATTCGGGACTGTCAGTAAAACTGGTTGATTGTTTCTTTTTCAGCTGTCATCAGCAGGTACCTATATTGGCAACTTCACCCAACTGTGATTCATTGTAAAGTGTTTCGAAGTGCAATTTCCCTGCTGTTTATTTTAAAAACTGTATGGAGATACAAACTGCCGCATGTGCTAACATCATGAAGCTGTTCAGTATGCTAGTCAAAGGCAATGCAAGAACTTTCTAGTTAAAGCAATTTTGAAGAGCAAATTCATTAGTAGATGCTTTGAGAATGTTGCAAGGGATAGGAACTAAAAACAGAGAATAAGCAATACTTAATCCTCGCTAGGTGATTTATTCGTTTTCCTTATAAAAATAATGCGTAGATGTATTAGGCCTATGTGATAAGGGTAAGAGATTACAACAGTGAGACGCAGAAATACAATATCTTTGCTAACGTAAAAGAAGAATGGATACCATATAATAATTAATGCGGACTCCGGTAACTATAATCAATCAATCTTTATTAATATTGATACAAATGACTAATATTATAACATAAATAAAACAAACGATCCGCACCCATAAAACATGATATTATAGCCTTTAAACATTTTACCCGAACCGTTTATAAAAACCTTTTAAATGGCCACCACTTCCGTTTAACTTGTATTGACGGTAGTTTCAACATCGCCAGACGCCATTGATAAAAAATGCTCTTATTTTAATGAATCGTTACCAACTGAAGTGAGATTATACGTTAAATAATTTAAAAACACGTCCGGACCGGATAATTAGAGCGCTCGCCAGGAATCCCGGATAACCTGACAATTAAGATACGGATAACAGCGTGCAGCTTTCCGATGAAGCAAACAATATAAGACCTTATACGTTGCGCTGTATGGCTTAATAAAGACTAGCCACAAAACTAAAGTACCTTTAGGACGTGATTACATTGGGAGAGTTACTAGCTCATTAACCCTGGCCTGGTCGAAATAGTCTAGCCCAGCTCTTCCGCATACATGCTACTTACACTACCGGTATAAATTATTAGACTTGTACCTACATTTTCAGTACTGAAGTACTAGACTATTTACTCGACCTAACGTAAAAGCGTCTTTACTTAAAGTTCACTGAACTTTCAACGATGTGACCTGATACGATAAAACGAGAAGTCAGTTTGTTATCTTACAATGAAGAGCATTTAATGGCAACACATTTAATTGTAATATGTTTAAATGCGTATGCCGCGGTATATTACGAAAGGTATATTAAAATAAATACCGCTCGCTTCAGATGCAAATGTGGGATTGTTGTCTGATATAACGAAATTATTCGCATATTGTGACAACGTCGGAAAGTGAAAATGTGTATCATGGAATATGTATGTTTTTGGCAAAAACAATCAGCTATTTGGCATATTTGAAGCGAATGGAGTGATAGGTTAAAATTGATTCGTTGACCTAAAATTCGCAATCTTAGTCTAGTTAATCTCTACACAATCTCTACAACCTACTATAGACCTTGGCAGTCCTCTGTTAGTGCAGTGTCTGGGTGCATTGACAAAAGATAGCACAACTGGGAATACCTGTCTGTTTTTCGGTCTCCTGTGCTCTTTAACGTCTCCCAAAAGATAGTATATACAGGGTGTAAGGGACAGCCCTCCGCAAACTAACAGGGTGCATTCGGATCCTTATTTTGAATCATATTCCACCGGAATTATTTTCAGGAAAATTTTCATTTTTTTATCGTATTTTCAGTTACTATTCCTTTATATCAATGTAAAATTACATTATCTGTACGCAGCACTCCATTTATGTAAATTAAACAGCTAAAATCTAAAAATCAGCAATGGATGTTGAAATACTCGGCGGCTCGCTGAGTTGATTTGGCTACGCGCGTTTTGCCACGGTGACGATACACTACGTGTGAGGTAATAAAACAAATCAGCTTTATTGGATTCCCTTAACGTTCCTGAAATAATTTTATGAATCGGACATCTTAGTATGATATACTGAATTCACTCCATCAGTCTGCGGAGGGCTGTCCCTTACACCCTGTATTATATTGTAATTTGGTACTATGTTTTAATGTCAAAAGCACTGCAAAATAAGAGTGTGTGGGTCGTACGGTACATTCGGCACCCTAATTGCGTAACACACTATCAGTCGGAATCTGAATCATTTTGAAGCAAATTGCTAATCCGTTGCTTCATAAGTTCGAAAAATTTGTCTGCTCAACACGTAAATAACGCAATGAGTGTTGTGGAACTGTCAAAATGAAACCGGTTCTGATTGATGATGTGTTACGCAATTGCCCCGCTGGTCTGTAAATAAATAAAACAGACAAGTGACTGACTGTCAGACAAGTACAGCCTAAACCACTAAACACAGAGGTATAAACGTAGGTACAAGTACTCTAATACCGTTTTCAGCGACATGCAGATTTGTTCACACCATGATGCCTATCCCGCATGCGGGCCAAATCCGGGTACGTGAGTATATCCGCATGACATTAAAAAGATCCTTTCAAAATTGCACCCACAAGATGTACCTATTTGAGTTTGTATACGAGTGAATTCTACTATAAAAGGTGTCTCGTACCTAGCACAGGCGCACCGCTCCAGGCCCTCGCTCACACTGTACACGCTGGCGCGCCGCATCCGCCGCGGTGCCGCTAGCTGCCCGCGCGTCACACGCCACGCCTCCGCATCCCTTTCACCCGCTTTACCGCTTTATTCAAGCGCTCGACTGTTGCATGCTCTGTCCACACCATATACGACGCTCACTGTGCACTGTTCCGTCCCACACTACAAGTTTTTGTTTTTGGCATACTTTTCCACGACCCTATTGTTCAGTGTCGCTTTAACAAGCACATTCACACACACACATTTTAAAGCGTCCGCTCGCTTTTCGGCATCCTCTGTGGTTTTGTTTAGAGATGATTATCAGATGACACGAATGCTTCCGACATATCTGTAAAAGAAAGAAAAGCACTTAGATTATTATACAGTAACATAATGGTTTGTTTTATTGTATCGTACTTGAAAATATAATAATGCTGGCAATGCTTTATTCTCTTTAGAGATATGCGGGAACTGTGCATTTGGTTGGAAAGATAAACATGTGTGTGTGTTCAAAATAGCCTCGGCCTTTAACGGAGCCTTTCCCCAGGATCTTTGATCGCTGTTGAATTTTGTGAAATCCCATTTTACCCCTTGCGTCCCAAAAGAGAGCGCCTATGCAAAATTCTACACGGCTCGTGAGATACCGTGATGAATGAGTCAGTGGGTCCTTTTAGATTAAAATGAAAAACGTAAGGAGAACCTGTTTGCCATCTAACAGTTTATGAAGCAGAAAAAGGGGTGCTTTATTATTCAGAATGTTCTTTAACGTATGAGTTATTCACAGTTGCTTTGCCGCGGAATCGGAGAATATTGCGATCTACGAGTATATTACGTGTTGTATTAGATGAGGCGTTTATATTATCACGTTTGCGTCTAAAATTTGAATGTAATGGAAGATAGGTGCGGAGTGGAGCAGGCTTCGGTTGTTAAATGAAGTATAATTTGCATTGAATGTGCCGCGGCCCGCGAGGTGATTGAGAGTGATCGTAACCGCACCGAGTGTCACTAGTTGGGTTAGCGACACGGAAATTGGCTTGTAATCGAGTGCTACATACGCACAGAAACACAATAGTTGGTACCTAATGTCCTTTTAAACATTTCTTCGTTTACATTTTTTGTTAATTCAATTTTGATCTACACAACTTAGTTTATTGAGCTTAGAAAATTGTATAACCAGTACCTATGAAACAGTTATTTAAAATTAGACAGAAATGGATATTTGTTATTTTCTAATTAAGAAACATATTTTCTATTTTCTAATTCAACGGCGAACGAGAAACACGTCTACGTTACCCCTTATATGGTTTTAACTATGAAAGAATTCATCAATATTGCATTAAATATGAACATAATGCATTAGGTGTTTCAATATTGCACACTTCCCAGCCGAGAAGGTATTTTTAAGGAGAGTACACCTCCCTGGTGCGGTTTACAGCTCATCGCAATGCTAAACTCTACGGACCTATTCATGAATACATTTTCGTCGGCTGCAACCGTTCTACCTTGCCCAATAGATCATCAAATATATGCAAACTGTACACTCAGATTTCTGACTTGTGTTAGATGTTTCAACGATGTTAAAGGGGAAGTGCCAGGCAGCCCGCGAAATTCAAACTTTCTTATGATTTTTGCAATTTGTAAGTCAGTATTAAGTTGTATGTTGATTAAAGTATCATTCGCGACCGTAACAAATACAAAAAAATTACAGAATTTTAGTCATCAAAATCAGGAATGCAACTCCATAAGTTTGTATAATCCTAATTGTCAAGATTTCATGAAATAGTCATTCAATAGAATTACCTGGTCTTAAAGAGTGGTATTGATAACTTTAATTATTATAATTCTGTAAATACATACTTTTTACGGTCGCGAATCATATTTTGATTAACATACAACCTTAAGAAAATAAAAGTAATAAAGTAAATTGCAAAAAACTTAAGAAATGCTAATGAGATAAAGACAACGAATGTTTTAAACTAGTCACATAAAAGTTGAGGGTAGATTTGAAACAAAATCAATTTTCTGACTGTAGTTAGAATGGTATGACGTTGTTGGTTGGTGAGCTTAGTTACGAGCGTTTGTGTTATTGATATTAGAGGTGTTGAGTTTCAAGATTTTTATTTAAAATGCAAGCAAATATAAATATTGAAGCCAGGGCGAACATTGTAGCCTTGCATAACAATGGGTGTAACATATCTGAAATATCCAATGAAACCGGATTTTGTGTAAGTTATTTTGTTGTTTTTTATTTTATATGTTCTCATAAGTGACTCTTCAAAATGTGTAATATGTGTGTGTGTGTTCTTTTATTTTACAGTGATACAGTAAGACGTTGGGTGAGAAGATTTGAGGACGAGGGGAGTCTTAAGAGCCGTGTAAGAAGTGGTAGGCCGCCACGTGTTAACCAGTCTCAGCGACCCTTTATGGTTGGTGAATATGAAACGAATGGTTTCATACGTACAAGACGATTTGCTGAAGAATTTGATACTTAATTGCGCACTTTTCGCCCTGAACTCCATGCCGTAGGCCTCCATCATCGAGCACCAGCGAACATACCGCTTTTAACGCAAAGGCATAAGGAGGAACGGTTTCGTTTTGCTCGAGAATATTTAGACTTTGATTGGGAGACTACTGTATTTACTGAGGAGAAGACTTTCAAATCGTGTCAAAAAGGAAGACTTCATTTCTTGCGCAGAGACAATAACACGTTGGTCTGACAGTAATATTATAAATAATATGGAGTCAGGAAGAATTAGTGAATATGTGGGGGTGGATTAGTGCTCAAGGACCGGGTGAGTTGGCATTTATACCAACGTGGGCCAACAGCACCGATTACGTCGAGATTTTGAGCGATATAATGCTATCTACTTTCGCAATGTTTATCGAGTGGATGAAATTGGTGAATTTTATTTGGTTCAAGATAATCGTCCAACACAACATGCCAGTATTGTTCGTGAGTGGTTTAGTGAATTTTCGGATGATAAAGTTATTCCGTGGCCAGCGCGATCCCCTGATTTATACCCTATAGAAAATGTATGGTGTTTAATGGTGCAAAGATGGGAAGCGCGAGACGAAAGATGTCTCGCACAGCTGAAGTCCCATTGCATGGAGTTTTGGGATAGTTTACGTGACACAAATATTTGCAGTAATATTGTGGCCTCCATGCGTCGACGTCTTCTTGACTGCATTGATAATAACGGAGGTCATACTAAATATTAATAAAAAAATATAATATTTAAATGTTATCAGGGGAATTCAGGGGATACACTGGCCATATTAGTAATAAGTTAGTGATCGTAAGATTATAGGATTGAGGTTTAGTTTCAATCTTCTTTTCCTTGAGAAAATGAATAAATTAAGCTATAACCTACCAAAACCCAACCTGGTTGCTACTAACACCAAAACATCCCATTTTAGTAGCAACCAAAAATGATTTACGAACAAATAAGGTATTTGATTTATTTCAAAGTTTGGAATATGTTTATGTTTTAAAGGTTGTTAATACCATCTATACCCTATTGTCATTGTGTTAACAAAACTAAATAAATAATTGTACTCTGACACGACAACGAAAAACAAAAAGAGTCGAAAGCGCGCACTGAGGTTCGAACCTTCTCCACTCACGCACACGCAATAACAGCCACCCACTGGTGTGAACCTGCCATTGCTGCTTATAATTTTCATTTCGAATTTTAGCATTACTTTTAAATAGGCGCTGTGGTTGATAATTTATGAAGAAAAAAAAAAACATGTATATAAGTAGATAGTAGTAGGTATCTTTATTTAGTGTTGACCACACATGTATCTGACCAACCAACAACGCGCTTTGTATGTGCGCGTTACTGTCTGCATTACTGTGCGCGTTACTGTCTGCATTAAAACATCACACACACAGAGATAGGCGCAGATCTGACGTGCAGGCCAAAATGATCATTCCGTTGGCAGTCCACTTAAGATCGTTGATTGTACCATGGAGTCCGTAAATTGTACAAGGACGTGCAATTCTGTGTTTAGACAAGGCTAAACTTGCATGCAATAATAGCTTGTGTAGCAAAGAGACGACAAAAAGTAGATTTTTTTTTTGGGTGCTTGTTTTAACAATGGTTGATATTTTAAAGACCAATTTGTGACGCTCGATGATGATTTAAGACAATAACCTGAAAAACAATTTAGTTATTTTAGAATGTCGTTGCGCTTTGACGAGTAATTTTTTTTATTTTTTTATTTGCAGAATTGATAACATATATTTTTAACTTTCAGCATCATGAAAAAATCTAACAATCTTAAAATAATAATAATAATATGTACAAGTATATAAAAAAGGAGGGGAAATAATCAGAGGGTATCAAAAAATTCATCCGCATCGCTGTCAACAGGAAAAGTGCCCAGAAGGCTGGTAGCATTGCCACGTTGTATGGCAATGCTGATTCTTTGGCCAAAAAATAGGCCAGCCCTCTGGTCACGTGTGGAGTCGGCCAACCGCCTGGCGATGTCTCGAAAAACTAAGTGGGCACTCGGACCCCACGGCCCAAGTGTTTCAACCCCAAACGGCTCGAATATATAAGTCCTAATAAGATTGGAGTATTTGAGGTTTTCCGCACCCGCAGCAGCCGCTCCAGCATAGCCTGCCGTGCTAGGAAGATAGGATGGCGCAAGGGTGTCGACACAAGTTGCATCCCACACCAAAGGTCTACCTACCTTCCAAGGCATTATGGTCATTCCGTCTGATCTCTTCCCATCGTCGCGTGCTAAGCCATTGGGTTCTAAAACAGCTGGCACCCCGGCGGTGACAAGAGCACGACGGATGATGTTATTGATGCTGGCGTGCCGTGCTATCCGGCCTGCGCTCTTACTGCAGGATAGGCCATGTTGTCCGAGGCAGTCGATACCGACACCGCATTGGCAGCGATGCGGAGCCACGCAAGGAGCGCCCAGACGCAGACAAGTAGCGAGCCGGAAGGTGGTGTCACCCAGCATAGTGCCTATGTTGGGTGACGGTAGCGCCTGAAGCCTGAGGCCCGACTCCCACTCCCCCACAGCCAGCAGGCGGGCACGCTCGGCAGTATTGGTGGTCGTATTAATTAGATTATTCCGTACCAAAACGGATGGGTAGTGTGGCTTGCAGCCGCGCTCGGTCGTCCAACGAGTAATTAAATTAAATACAGCCAGAAATAACACGCCAAGATACTAACATGCGATTTTGTCCGCCCGCACGTGCGTCACGTCTACACTCTACAAGCCGGCGCGCCGTACCAAGGAACATATATTATATCGCTGTACTGACCAACGCGCGCGAATTTTTCGCGTCCGTGGGAACACAAGTACACAACTTCGTATGTCGTATTCATTCAACACTCAACGCCAAGCGTTGAAAAACGAACACCGCGCGATTTAAAATCGCGGCATGGAAAAATCGCGGCCGTGTGAACAGATGTACCGCTTTCTATTTGTTCCATTCCTAGCGCGGCACGCGATTTTTTCGCGCGCAATGTTTCCGCGTCCGTACGAACGTGGGTTAAAGAACGTTCAATTATTGCCATTCAAGAATTGCATGCAATTGTTTACACGCGTGCGATTTCCATAAAATGGCATACAATAATCGAATGCAAGTTTTGCAAGGCATTCCATAATTGCGTGCGACTTCTGTTGCCAAGGCAATTATTGCATGCAAGTTTAACCTTGTCTAAACACAGAGTTGCACGTCCTTGTACAATTGATTCAAGTATTGCACGTATTTGCGCTGCCAAATATTTCATTCGTTTCTATTGAACATTTCCTCAAGATTTTTTTAAACTTGTTTCGTTCGCTCATGTTTGAATGATAGAAAATTTCCATGTCAGAATTGAATGTGATTTTATTGTACGTGGTGTTTACACCTGTACCAGTTTTGAACGGCAACTAACTTGCCCATATTGTGCAACAATTCTACGTGTTGTTTACACTAGTCAATTGTTGCTTCAATTTTATGGTATGCCACAGGCAAACTTGCACCGTGTAAATGGGGCTTCACGTCTGAAATAATAATAAAAGGTTGAAAACAAGACAATTTCCTAGTATAATACGACATGCGGATGGCACAGTTCTGTTCAGGATCGAATGCACACGACATGTAATAGGAAAAAGTATAAAAAAGTAAGGAGCTGTCTTCTCAGAAAAATGAAACATCATAAGTGCATCCAAGATTCTTTGGATTTCTATGAACATGTTGTGAGAAGCAAGAAATGGGTTCGTTCCTAATATAAAGAAAATAACTAGGTACCTATATATGTATAGATTATATATAGCAACAGATGCTGCTGTAAAGCACAAATGTAAAAGCAATTTCATTCGTATTCCATGAATACTCATTGCACGGAAGCATTCTATAAGAGCTTATTTAAATATTCTACAGCTGCGGAGTTCGTTCTAAAAAGAATAATTATCAATGTCGTTTGCATTTTCTTGTTGTTAACAAGTTGTTGTTTAACGGCAAATAACAAGTTAATTCACTGTTTAAATATTTTAGTCACAATTTTGGACATTTATTACTGGCGACGTTGTTCAGTAATTAAACGCGACGAATGCAACGGTGCAAGATTCGGCAAATATTTTATAATAGGTGCTGATTAAGGAATGAGTCGGTGTGATAAATATTTTGTTTCGCTTAAAATGTTGATAAGTTCAAATATAAAGCACACAAATTTAAATCGTCTATGAGTTTGTGTAGGTACTTACAATGTTGTACGTAACTATTAATCTGTAGCCTGCAGGTCGTTCCAAGACATCTGGACGCAAGGTTAATTTATTGAAGCCATTATTCACGGTGAGGACGGCGCCGTGGTGACGTCACGCATGCCAATGTACGCTTAGCTTTTTCCGTAGCCCTCTTTAATAATTGGCCACCATGCTTCATTCAAATACTTGCCTCGTTAACCTTAATAGTTTCTATGATTTGTGGACCCCATTCCGTCCACGGGTAAGACGTTCCCTAATGGGACCACCGATTAATAAGAACAAGAGGTATTCCAGTTGTCAACTGTCTTGATGAAGTATTGCTTTTTATGATAAAACTGGGACACTTCTGTCGCTGTACGTCGACACTTTTTGCTCGAGGATTTTTCCCCGAACGCTCGTCTTGTGGAAAGTTTTTCTGCACCATGAAAAGAGTTTCGTAAATAAAAAGTTGCAGACGCGGGTACAACATTGGGTTAGCGAGTTCTTAACAAACTTATTAGATGTTAGAACCGTGATGTTTTCATTTTTACTCTGTTAGGCTAACGAAGAGTAGTTTGTATTGGAAAATTGTGTTTGTGCGATAGCTCAGTTCACGCATGAACGAGTCATCCAATTTTTCTAAAAATCCTTTGTTCTAACAATCCAATATTCTTTCAATTGAGAAGAGAGCGCCGAACTTTAATAATGCTATTTGAGTTTATGTGTGAAGTTTTTGTTGTAAAGTCTAAAATATTTATCGACCGTGCATTATTTGCATTAATCCCGACTAAACCAATGCTTTAAAAATGGCAAGTTGTAGTTTTATACAGCGCAAAAATTGCATAAAGTTTGATTGGCTTTAGAGGCTTTAAAACTTGTTTTATTTTAAACTAGCCGTGCCCCGCGACTTCGTTTGCGTGGATGTCGTAAGATACACAATATACTAAAATAACAGCCAATCGTCGCGTCGCGTTGAATCGCCCGCCCGCGCTATTACTTCGTTTTCGCGTACTGTTGTTTCTAACTTTTTCTTTTTTCTCAGCTCCTGAGGGTCGTAGCGTGATGTTAAATAGTCTATAACTATCTTCGAGACTTGGGCTACCAAATGCAAAAAGAATTTTTCAAATCCGACTTTCTGTTCATAATTTCAAGGGTTTTAATTTTTTTGCGCGGAACCCTAATTATTTTTCTAAAATAAAATTAGCCTTAGTTACCCGCCGTAACATCAGCTATCTGCCAGTGAGAGTCCTGTTAAAATCGGTCCCGCCGTTTCGAAGATTAGCCGAAACAAACAGACAGACAGACAAAAATGTTAAAAACTGCATTTTTGTTATAAGAACCGTTTATTTAAAGACATTACAAAAAGACACTTCAATTTTATATTTTAATAGATATAGATAAAATAACCTTAGTTACCATTAAGGTTATTTTTAGTTGTTCCATAAAATCTTTCAAATTTCTGGAATCCTAGGACATAATGTGGAAGTTTAATGTGACATAATTAAAGTGCTTTCCTGACATAAAACAGATAAAGCTTAGTAATAACGTTCCGTAGTGCGTTTGCGCAGCCCTTAATGAACGTATAAAATCGCTAAGATATCTAATATTACGCGTTATGACCGGGATTTATGATTATTAAACCCAACAGACGCAGTAAGCGATAGGGATAGTCGTTTTAATGTCGAATTACTGACCGATAACTTTATGACAGTCTTCACAAATAAATCATTATTTTAATTATACATAGAGAGACTTAGTTGTTTTATGGCTTACATACATACTTTGATACCTCAAATATATATATATATATGTTATATTATATTATATTATATTATATTATATTATATTATATTATATTATATTTAGCCTATTCCATTATCCGCTCGAGAAAAGATTAAAATGATAGTGGCAGACGAGTGTTGAAATCACACTTGAAATTTCTTAAAATGTTTTACATAAGTACCTATCTTATTTCAATGAAAAGCAGGCCTCATTTATGTTTATATTAATCAACGTTTGTAACTCATCAAGTTTTACTAACGCTTTAGTTTTACGTATAAGTTAAATTGCAGTTCCGCACCAGAAAGCCATCTCGAGGAAAATGACAATGTAATCCAAGACATTTGCATAACGCGGGCAGGCATTATGACGTCATTTATGCCCCGTTTATCTTTGTTGTTGGATTACGATGAAGCCAAAAGAGGGTTAGGTTTTTATTTCGTATGTAAGTGTATGTAAGAATTTTATTCTGGCGATAAAGCGTTGGCTCAGTGCGGATCATTTGGGGGAACTTCCAAAAAGCCGCTGTTAGATATCTACGTCAAATTAAGGAAAGCGTCATGCTTTTGTTTTATTTTCTGGACTAACAAGCAAGAGGTCGTGAATTTAGAGTCATAACTTTTGACGTTGAAAGCATCATTCATGCTTTTTGTGTTTTATTTGTTGGTTCAAAAAGGACTAAGGTATGTGGAACTGTGCAAACCCTTGCTGTCATGATTACCTATAAAAATGACTACGAATGTGAATGTGCTGTTACTTAGTGAAGATAACGTACACTCGCATTATTTGGCTGAATACATAATATGACCAGCAGTCCTCATTACAGAAGTAGGCGTTCCTAACTATGATTAAGCCCAGTTTAGCATCTTTTCTATTGGTATTCAACGTGACTCTAAGTGGGTCCACATTGTTGGACTGAAATTGAGTGGATGTAACACCATAATCCATGGTTTTGAGGTTAAGCCGGAAAATGTGGCTTTTGCTCCATCGTTAGTGCGATTAAGTCCTATATGCTGGACTTTCATTTTGATCGACAGGGTCATTGTCTTTGGGTATGTTTGTAATTAACATAATTTTGGATTAATGCTCTTAGGCGAAAGCGTCAGGGTAGCCCGCGAAATTCAAATTTTCTTACGTTTTTTGCAATTTGCAGATCAGTAATAGGTTGTATGCTGATTGAAATATGATGCGCGACCGTAACAAATATATATTTACAGAATTATAATCATTCAAGTCAGCAATACAATTCTCTTAAGCCAAGTAATCCTATTGAATGACTATTTCATGAAATCTTAACATTTGAGGATTATACTAACATAAGGAGTTGTATTACTGTTTCTACGACAGTAACATCATGCCTTGTTTCGCCAAAAGGTCGGCAGAGGTGTACTTAAAGTACACCCACATTTCGCGAGTTATGTTTTTAAGTCCTATGTAATAGGGGGCGAGACTATTGCCATCAACCGGGCACAAATCCAGACTCCAGGCTGCTACTGAGAAATTCCAGATAGAAAACCCAATATCACTTTGCCCGACCTGGGAATCGAACCCAGGACCTCATGCTCAGCAGTTCCGCTTGCGACCACTAGACCAACGAGGCAGTATTACTGATTCTAATGATTGTAATTCTGTATGCGTATTTGTTACGGTCGCGAATCATACTTTAATCAACATACGCCCAGACACTGAGCTGCAAATTACAAAAATCGTAAGAAAATTTTAATTTCTCGTGCTACCTTAGCGGTTCCCTCTTAAGTAATATTGTTAGGATAATGCACTTTCTTATATTTCTATCTTGCCCTGTATTATTTGGAATAGTTCTTTTAGGTACATAATATTATGTAGTTAAGTTTTTGTTCATCCTATTCATGTTAGAATATTCTTTTTATTTATTTTATTTTATTTTATTTATTTATTTAATACTTCATGCACAGAAATGTACAGAGGCGGACTTAATGCCATAGGAATTTTCTACCAGTCAACCTTTGGGTGATGCAGAGACAAACAGTGGTAGGTGCAATTATGAGAAATTGTGGAATACATATTTATTTAAATATAAAGATACACATATACCTATTACAACTATAAATATAATAATATATACCTAATTATATATAAATAAGCGCAAATAAATATATACATAAATACACGAATATACTAAAACAAATAAGACAAACAATGGGAAAACCTTAACGTTGTGATGATACTGCCAGTTTCTTACGAATGTGCTCGCGAACTTTTATTTTAAAGGATAATCGGTTGGTTGCCATCTTGATTTCCAGGGGGAGCGCATTCCACAGAGAGATAGACTGAACGAAGAAGGAAGAGTGAATAAAGCCTGTGCGATGAGAGGGACATTGAAGAAGGCGATTATTTGATGAACGTAGATTTTTATTGTGGTTGGCACAAATGTACTGAAAGTGGGGGGCAAGATAACTAGGGGAAGTGGGAGAGTCAAGAAATGAAAACAAAGTGGTCAGCGCCCTTTGTTCTCTGCGCTGGCGTATAGGCAACCACTTAAGAAGCGACCGATGCGCAGAGACATGATCATATTTACGCAGATTGAAAACGAATCAAATACAGTAATTGAGAAGACGGTCAAGTTTGTCGAGGAGATCTGCATTCAGGAGATCTGCATTCTCCATTATTTTCTTTTAAGTACACCCTAGCCGTTGTTGTAGAGATACTTTTTTTTTAAATTCTGACCAACTTTAGTCTACTGTTCTATTCTAATTTGTAAACAGAGGGTAAGATGCACCTACAATGCAAAAAGTGTTGGAAGACCAGACCGAAAGCGGCACGAGTCAGGTAAATATGGCATTAAAGGAACGAGGATTATTCTGAAGTGGAATGGAAAATATTGAGATAATGATGACCACACATCCTAAGTAAATACTATTGCATAAGAAATTATTATTTAATCATCAAGCTTTCTTAATTTAACCCCTTATTCATAAACGTTGCTTAAAGTTAAGTGATGTTTAAACGTCAAAAAATCTATGGATAACCAGTCGTTAATTCACTCAACTTTAAGCTACGTTTATGAATAAGGGGGTTAATCGTCAATACCCACATGAACCACGATGACCTTATTTCCCTTAATTACGCACTGTTAATGACAGCTAAAAACGGAATTTAGATCATAAAGCCAGTTTATATGTTACACTGTCAACCGTTTATGTTACTGACAGAGCTACGACATACCACGATTGTCCCAACTTGGTAAATTATTCACTTCAATAATACTGAATGTCCCTGAATTTCATGCGACTTTATGCCCTTTTGATTGTGAGTTTACGAGTTTGATTTAGCACGGTAGACAAAAATATGTAGATAGTACTCCCAAATGGTTTTATCTGTCATCATTTTTAGTAACAGTAAAGTCAGGTTTTCTTTCGCGAGGGGTTAATAACTTGCAGTGTTTAGATATTTTTCTGTTAACAAAAGTACTCTGTTGATTCATGAATCAGTCAGCTTATGAAGTAATTAAAACAGATCTTTTGTAGGAAAAGTAATTTTCTACAATGGATAATCTGTAGATAGGTAATAGCTATAAAGAAAATTGTCCTATAAATAAATAAATCTTCTACTTTTCTTCTTCATTTCTCCTTTCGCAGGTTTACTGGAAGAGATTTCTTAAGAAATAAGCAGTACCTTTGTACTCAACACTTATAATGTCGTATCTGTATATGTTTTATTGTGTGTACATAAATAATAAAATAAATAAATAAGCGAGGTAAGTTTATTTTTTCATGTAGGCACCAAAATCTTTATTCCTAAAACCTATGTTTAGCACAGCAGCAGGCACACACAGATATCTGAAAACTGTCCGGAACAGTTTAAAGTTTATGAGTTTCCACGAACTTACTAAACACAATTATGAGCACTCACGTTAGTAAAGTTTGTCGGCACAGTAGTTAAAACCCAAGTTTACTATAACACTTTCAGTTGGCTGATTCCTGCGGTGTAACCATGTCTCCTATATTAATATAAGGTTTTAAGCCCTTTGCAGTACAAATGTGCGCATTCAAGTAATATTCTCGCTTCAGAATTAGTTGCTTATATTTATATTCTATGATTTATTGAACCATTCTATCCTGTTCTATGAATATGAACTATGTTATGTTATGAGACATTTCAACGATTGTTTACGCATAAGTCTCGATCCCTTAAGAATATCGGGATAAAAAGTATTCTATATAATAATCCAGGTTATAAACTATCTGTGTACCAAATTTCATCTAAATCTGTTCAGTAGTTTTTGCTTGAAAGAGTAAAAACATCCATCCATCTATCCATCCTCACAAACTTTCACGTTTATAATATTAATAGGAAGTCTAGAGTGGTTGTGTTACGTATTGGTTTTTGCTTCCAGTAATTTGTTTTATTTTGCAAACTCGTTTGTTTAAGTTGTTTTTCGTTTATCTTAGTTTACTTGATGACAACTGCCTCGTATATAACGACTGCACATGCTACGGAAGTAAATAGCGTCGTATGTTCTTTATGACTCAAACTTTACGTACATTTTACAGTCCCGTGCAAATTTCGATGCCGCTTCCGACATATTTAGTGCACATTTACATCTTGATCTGCAATTTCATGTTAAAAATAAATATGCGTATTTCATCGTCCATATGGCGTTCACAGACTGTTGGGTTAGGTCGTCTGCCATAATTTATGCTCTGCTACATTACGGCACCGGATTTCACACTAGTTAAATAATATAGCACTCGCTTTTTTAATGTATTTTATGCTGATCTGGGTGCAATTTGTGGCACAAAACATGAACATAATTTGTGTCGTAAAATTAAATATAGGATGCAGTTTCCTGCGAAACAGAGATAATGTTATGAAAAATTGGGATACAATAAAATACAGCTGAATATTATATATGTTACAGTTGCAATTCTAAAACCAGTTGAAACTTTAAGAAATTCACTTACTTAGTCTATGCAAATAAATAAAATTGAAGTGTAAAAAAAACGCATTTTTAACATTTTTGTCTGTCTATCTGTTTGTTCCGGCTAATCTCCGAAATGGCTGGACCAAGTTTGGCGGGACTTTCACTGGTAGATAGATGATGTAACGGCGGGCAGAAAGAAAAAAGTCAGAATTATGAACCAAAAGTCGGATTTGAAAAATTCTTTTTGCATTTGGTAGCCCAATTCTCAAGGAAAGTTATAGGCTATTTAACATCACGCTAATACCCTTAGAATAGAATAGAAAACGAAGTAATAGCGCGGGCGGGCGATTTAACGCGACGATTGGCGACGGGCTCGGGGACCAGGTAGTTTTATTAAAATGTGACTGTTATTTTAGAATATTGTGTATCTTACGACATCCACGCGAACGAAGTCGCTGGGCACAGCTAGTTTTCTTAATATACCTATATCTGATCTTATATTACGCATAGCCCTAAGTACACCAAAACATTATCCAGCTTGAATATAATCTGTCTAAAGTAAGAACCGGTCTTCAATCCTTAACCGCCCTTTTTGTGTTCCTCTTATTATGTTCAGCAATGTATTTTAACAGAACATTTTATACAGTGACACACGTAGGAAGCTCTCAAAATAACAACTCGAAGATTGCTCCTATAAAAGTGTACAATGGGTGTTATTTGAAAGACGGGCGGGGCTAACCACGCCTCCGGAAGACAATGTCTCGCCGGCGACTCCTACGCAGCCATGTAGTATGTCTACCCAGAATCTGTCCACTTAACCTTTAAGTTTTATATTTGTATTGCTGAGATGCAGCTTTTTATATCTAACTTTAATTGCCTGATTTACAACAAGAAAATATTTAAAATATGGTTTGTTACAAAACACAATTAACTCTTCTTCTCTATCTGGACTTAATAAGATTTTCTAAAGTTTATTTTTATTACTGTAGCCGCAATTTTAAAACATCTCTTGATGGTTTCAATAACGCTCAGACTGGAATGTTTAAAACTAACTCAGCTGATTGCCACTTTCAGTTTAACAAAGAAAGTTTTAATTTGATTGTTTCCAAAACTAACTTTGGGTTCCAATTTCAAATTCGAATAAAAAGTAAATTGATACAAAATAAAGCCAGCAGCAATAAAAACGAAAGGAGTTTGTTGATCTATGGACACATCCGTTTATACTTCTTTGGGAAGAAGTACGCTGAACACACGTATAGTGATAACTAACAGTAAACTTAGTAAATAGGATTTAAGGTGCCATGAAGGAGTGTGGAATCCCGAGATTACATCACATCATACGACAACCCTAGATAATAAAGGACCCCATACTCGTATTTTTCTGTATAAATAACACCAGAGTCTTCAAAGTGAGGTTAGAGCTACAAAGAAAGTCGTTTATTTTTTTATTTTCTTCCGTCTTAAGTAGAGAAAATAGAACATAACCGCATTATTCTCGAGAATGTTTAGGCTGCGTGTCTTTTTAATATATAGTAATGTTTCATTTTCGTTGACATATTTGGGCAAAGGTTATTATGGGGTTTGTGCAATACGTAGGTCTACGACTTATATCCGAATAATGGTGTTTCTAAATGCGTAATAACGTGAAACATTGTTGGGGACTTTTCAATAAAACTTACCAATTATTTTAAGCTCTTAACGAATGGTTAAGAAGATCAAACGATTATCTTTCCAGTAATTAATCACCGGTTACCAAATAACGCATAACAAGAACGTGAAAACTCCACAGCGATATAACAAACTTCTGCTTCACTCCAAATACTGACGAAAAGAGAAATTATTCGCTTCAATTATCACAATTTACTTCAAACGGAACTTCCAAATCAATTTACTAGAAAGGAAAATCAATTGAACACTTTCTTTGAAACCAATAATTACATTCGTCTATAAATGGTTATTTAACTTTGTAATGATTAAATGAAAACAGTTCAGAGGTTAAATTGATAATCTAAACTTTAGATTCCATAAAATGGGACGGGCGGTTTGCGGCGACGGCGCGAGGTGAGGCGAGGTGTTCGCGTTATTAAACTTGGTCGTTAATGCACTGAAACTTCATTAACTCGTTATTTCTACTAGCTTCATTAAAGACTTCGGGAAATTATGATCAAAAGACATTTTCAGGATTATGTCCCTTTGTGTTATAGGGGATGCCACGAAGTTATCTTAAACTTTGCGAATTTGACACCTAAAACCGGAAAAATATTCTTCATAAAATCATTATTATTACACAGTATTCTCATTAATTTAAGTTCACGACTTCAGAGAATATGTTGAAGCAGAATATTTTTGGCTCTCTTATCCACGCTTAAATACAAAGCAGCTGTTTAAAGCTAATCGTTGTTTGTTAACCGCGAGCCAACGCGGAAACTCACCATTCATAATTTCTAAGAAACTCATAACATCCACCAAAAGTTAAGGTCTACTGCTAATGGACTTATGGGACTTACAATCATCATCTGCCTAGCCTTTTCCCAACTATGTTGGGGTCGGCTTCCGGTCTAACCGAATGCAGCTGAATACCAGTATTTTAGAT
Organism: Fissipunctia ypsillon; assembly: GCA_947568875.1. Lineage (NCBI taxonomy): Eukaryota > Metazoa > Arthropoda > Insecta > Lepidoptera > Noctuidae > Fissipunctia > Fissipunctia ypsillon. The sequence goes on along the minus strand of OX387660.1, from coordinate 12,561,008 downwards.
GGAGCGACTGCCTATCTGACCTCCACAGCCCACTTACTGGGTAATACGATACCCCTTGGTAAGACTGGTTGTCAGACTTACGGGCTCCTGACGACCCGTAACGACTGTAAAAGATCCACGAATGACAGCCGGGACCAACGGCTTAATGTGTTTTCTGAGGCACTCAGCACGGCACCCATCCATGGACCAACCACGGAAGCGTAGCTTAACCTAATCGATCGACCCGTGCGGCTGTTGAAATTTAAATTCAAATGAGTATCGTGGCAGCCCTGCATGCTAAGTGAACTCAAATCGAGCAGGTAACCCTAATTGCAGTTAAGTATCTTCTGACTTAGCGAGTTCTTTGAACCTGTTAATTAACACAAAGCTCCTCGTTGTATCCATCTAACTATCTACTATCACAGTTGTTGTTGCTTATGCTGTGTAACTTTTCATATAAATTAAATTAATCGCGCGTTAGCGAAGAGATTAATTATGAAAGCATTTGTTTTTTTTTTCCTTATGATTGCGTGATTGCACACTTATCTGCGAGATGGCCAGTAATTATCGCGATGACATGAGATAATTACGAAGACGTGAAGAAAGACGCGGCGGGAATTATAAGTACGTATTGTATCGAAGACCCTGTTTTTTGTCTGACATTTGGAATGACTGGAACTGATAATTATCATGGCCTTACACAGTGAACGACGATTAACACTTTAATGTCAAAGACATAGTTACCTGTAAATACAATAATTATGTAGAAACAAAATTCGGAGCGATTATCTGAACATTACCACACATACCTTTGGCTAAATATTTATCTGTTACGGAGAGGTTATGTCAAAGGGCATGTCAACATGATTATACCATTGTGCAATTAATTATGTACGTTAGTACGGATAAGGACCATAACTAACGGATATGGGTTTGGCAGATTAGAGGGATTCCAACACACAATCTACATTCTGAATGAGGGCTCAGGGAATCATTGATTGGTTCGCGCTACGCTTTGAATATTGATGATAATTATAATCGTATTATTATTCCGGTGGGTGGCTTTTAGCCTGTCATCTGTTCAAAATATGATAATTGTTTTCATCTTGAAAGATACCTAACGCCATAGCTTTACAAACTGTGAGTATACATACATAGGTACCTGTGGAATATAAAGATAAGCCCTCAAGAATTCAGACCAAAAAAGAAAGCAAGAATTTACGAATGACAAACTGAGCACTACAAACTGAATATGAACCAATAAATATGAAAATTTAAATAATTTCGTACACATTCACGTAACATGTTGCGGAGAAATGAGTCGACCGCATATTTGAGTGCACTAACATAAACAAGAGACACGCGCCGGGCACGTAACGACGGCGACGCGACATTGTCACGCGCGAAGACAAATACCTTCATATCCCACGTCATTTTCATTTACGTACACAATTCCCCTAATATTCCCTAGTCTTATATACCTACCTGAGCGTATCCCTGTTGATACAACTGCTAATTCCGGCCGCAACACACACGTAAAGTGCTTAGTTAACTCCGAATGCGAGTCCCTTTCCCGGTAACTTCTCGCCTCGTCACCGCGCACAGAATGTCTATTCAATTTACGCCTGTCTCACTGCACTTTAATTACATACATAGTTTCATTTATGTTGACTACGGAATTCATATTTAATATAAAATATTTTCACTAGCTGGCCCTCGAGAGTTTGTTCAATAAACCAGTAGAGTTCATTCACTCACATTTGGATTCATCTAATTTGAGAAAAAATAAATAAGCTCAAATTTTTGTAAGAGAATTCTGAGAATTTTGCAATAGTTTGGCGGCGTTCTGTAGTTTCTGCCTACCCCCGTGGGAAGAAGGCGTGAGTTTATGTATGTATGTTTGCAATAATTTGTGGAAACCGAAGAAATGGGATCGGAAAAGCAGAATTTGAATATCAACTGCAACAATTACACTCGGTTCATTTGTATCCAAATGCTTGTTTGTTAGGAGCAAACTTCGGTGATAGCTGCGCGTATTTCACTCAACAAATTGCGTTAAAATTGTGTATGTTTACGAAGCAAGCGGATGCATATTGACTGTGTATGACTGTATATGACTGTGTATTGACTGGCCTGTTGGTCTAGTGGTTAGTGACCCTGACTACTAGGCCGGAGGTCGTGGGTTCGATTCCCACCCAGGACAAATGTTTGTGTGATGAGCACGATCATTTGTTTCTGTGTCTGGGTGTTATTATCTATAATATGTATGTATTTAGAAATATATAAGTATGTTTATCAGTTGTCTAGTACTCATATCACAAGCTCTGCTTAGTTTGAGACTAGATGGCGTTGTGTGAAAGTTGTGGAATATTATTATTATTTCCTTTATTCCATTTTTATACATATATCTTACATTTTTAAATATTTTTATAAAAACATAAAAAAAACATTTAAAAATATAAAAAATAGTAGCCCACCGACATCGGGAATAGGATCCAAGCTACCGGTGGTCAGGGCTCCTGAGAGAGGAACCTCCTGACGATACGTGCCGTATCGAGAAGTACCGCTTTCTGGATCAAGCCCTTGATCCAGCTGCCTAACGAGAGCCTCCTCAGATGTTGGTCGAGACTCTTGGCAATTAAGCCATTGGCTGATACGACTATCGGCACAATGACTGCTGTATCCACATCCCACATGTCGACAACCTCGCGAGCCAGGTCAAGATACTTAATCTGCTTATCTTTTTCAGCTTTCACGAGGTTCTCGTCATGCGGAACCGCTATATCAATAATCATTGTGCGACGCTCTATTCGATCTATCACCACTATGTCTGGCTTATTGGCAACAATAGTCCTGTCAGTGATGATAGATCGATCCCAATACAACGTAATATTGTCATTTTCGAGAACTGGGTCGGGCACATACCTATAGTACGGTACTTCCGATTCCGCAAGGCTGTATTTCAGAGCAAGTTGCTGGTGGATAATCCTGGCTACAAGGTTATGCCTATGCAAGTAGTCTCCGTTAGCCAGATGAGAACAGCCAGAAATAATGTGTCGGATTGATTCCCCGGGACGGTGGCATGCCCGACAGATGTCAACCGTGCCGTCCTTCACAATATATTTCCGGTAGTTGTTCGTCATCATAACTTCGTCCATAATCGCAAAGACAAAACCTTCGGTTTCCCCAAAGAGGTCTCCGAATCGCAACCAGGATACGGACGCTAAGAGGTCTACATCGGGCCCATGTAGGACCCGGTAAAAGCGCCCGTGAAGCTCTTTACTCTGCCATACCTCCCTGCGGTCATTAGTATCTAATACTATAGGTTGGCGCCAGTTCTCGTTAGCCAAGGAGAGCGGGGTGAGGCCCTTGTCCACTGAGACCACATCTCGGTGCATCCCCACGTCGGCTTCTAGGAAGTATTCCCTGAGACTGCATACTTCACGATTGTGCAGGGTCTTAGCATTTAAAAAACCTCGACCTCCGCACTTCCGCGGGATATACAGTCTCATCACCGATGACCGTGGGTGATGCATCCGGTTTGCGGTCAGCAGTGTACGGACCCTCCTATCCAGGGCGTCTAGTTCCGTCTGAGTCCATTTGAGTATGCCGAAAGAGTACATCAAAACCGGCATGACCCAACCGTTGAAGGCTCGCGTCTTATTTCCGCCTGATAAAAGACTGTTTAATACTTTATTCAGGCGGCCAAAGAAGCGCTCCTTCAACGATTGCTTCATGTCAGCAGCATTAATGCCCAACGCTTCCGACATACCCAAATACTTATAGGTTTCGGTTGCGGAGAGGGCTCTAAGGTTTATGGAATCCGAGAGTTGCGTTCCCACGGATTCCATAATCCTGCCTCGCTTTACATGCATGACCGCACATTTGTCCACACCAAATTCCATCCTGATGGCGCTACTGAAAGTTTCGGTTACCTTCAGTAGCTCCAGCAGTTGCAAATTGTTGGGGGCAAAAAGTTTCAAGTCATCCATGTAAAGGAGGTGGGATATGACCTGACCACCTCTCTTCAATCGGTAACCTAGACCTGAATTCTCCAGCAGTGTACTTAGAGGATTCAAGGCTAGGCAGAACCAAAGTGGACTCAAACTATCACCCTGAAAAATACCTCGCTCGATCCTTATTGGTTCGCTATTCCTCTGGATATGTCGACATCCTGGATAGCGGAGAACCGTCCTCCATTGCCCCATACACGACTCAAGGAAGGTGCGTAGAGTTGCATCAATCTTGTACAACTCCAGCACCCTCATGAGCCATGTATGTGGCACTGAGTCGTAGGCCTTCTTATAATCTATCCAGCATGTCGACAGATCCTTGCGGGATCGACGAACCTGTTGGCTAATGGCCATGTCGATGAGGAGCAGCTCCTTAGTACCGCGGGATCCGTTCCTACATCCATTTTGAGAGGCAGACATGATGGAGTTAGTGTCTATATGTTTGTTAATTTTAGCTCTCAAAATGGATGTAAAAACTTTATAGACCGTTGGTAGACAAGTGATCGGTCTATAATTTTTAGGTTCCGCAGTACTACCTGATTTGTGGAGCAGGTGGATTATTCCTGTCGTTAGGAACTGGGGCAGCGATCCTGATTCTAAGGCTGACTGGAACTGGGATGCCAAGCGGGCGTGCGACCTTTGCAGCCACTTTATCCAAAAGTTGTGTAGCCCGTCCGGCCCTGGAGATTTCCAGTTGGGCAACGGACGGACTGCACGAGCTACATCTTGGGGGCTGATGGTTAGTGCCCCCATTTCTGATATTTGATCGCATGCTCGCTCGAGCCCCCCAGTCCAATCACCTTCGGTGTGACTGACAGGCACCGACCAGATGCTTCGCCAGAAGGAACACATGGCGTCATCATCCGGTAGGCGCGTGTCAGTCACACCTTGGTTCGATTGCTCCCAAGCCCTATAGACCCACCTTTCATCGCTCTGGAATGTGCGATTCTGAGTGTACCGCTCCATTCTCCGCCTGTATCGACGAATACGGTTTGCCCATGCACAGATCTTCTGCTTCAGGAGGTCGATACGCTCTGTGACGCGGCTCAAATAATCTCGAGAACTAATATCCGTCCCCGAGAACGCCCGCCTCACAAAGCGCATCACTCTAGGGCGAGTGTTGCCCTGCCTGAAAGAGATTAGCTTGCCGATGAGTGCTCTAGCCTCACCGATACGTCGCTCAATCCTGCACTGCCAAGCTGGCATAGTTGGTTTTGGTCGTGGAGCTCTGTCACTGTTAGGAAATTTAACTTGAGCTACACGACATGCCGCTACAGCTGCACAGTACAAGATTGAGTGGGTGTCGGCGAGGTCTTTGCTGCCGTCAAAACAATTTGACAGCTGCGAGTCTAGAGCACACACCAGCGCCCTGTTTTTCTTGTGCATGGGCAAACGAGGTAAACGTGGTCTAAGTCCCGGCGGAGTGGAGCGGTACTCCCGGAAAGCATCCTCCAAAGCGCTCCTCAGTCGTACATTGCATTGGGAATTCACGGATATAGCCCCGTCATCATCCACTTCACCAACGCGGTCGGGTCGCGGTGAAGCACTGGGGAGATTTTGCAGTTGCACCGCGACCGGTGGCAAAGCAGGTGTAACATGGCTATTCCGTGATTCGAGACGTAGTCGATCAAGCACGACGTCATCCAGCATATGGTTACGCTGGATGACCCGCACCTGATCCGACAGTCGTTGCGCCGACACGTTGACAGCTGGCTCAAGCACCTGAAACAGAGAGAGCATTCGACCACGGTATGCAGTCAAGTTACTTCCCCCCTCAGTAGCCCCAAAGTATGCGCGCATGACATTTTCGTTGACTGTTTGTGTCCATCTCATGCGCTGCACACTTCCACCGGAAGCGGGGACCCTATCAGAGGCCGATGGGCCTCGGAGTCCTAAGCTGGCCGGTGGTCGGCCTCTTCCACGCCGACGTACTGGTGGTGGTGTCGTCGGCGGCGAGAAGTATTCGTCGCTCGAGCTCGACGCAACTGCAGCGGCCGATATTACTGGACTCATATCTGGAGCAGGTTCCGGTAACTGCGAGGCGGAGCTGAGCGACGAACCCGAAGATGTTGGGTGTGTGTTTAGGGTCAATTGTCGTGCCCGACTTCTTGTCAGCATTGTACTATTGTCCGTGTAACATTTCGCTCTCCGTCTTAAGTCGTTTTTTAACTTTGTGAGCCTGTTATAAAATCAGGCTCAAAAAAAACATCTCTATAAATGGTGTAGACACTCACAACACAACATTGTTGCATGTTTAAAGTTTAAAAATACTAAAAAAATTACACGGACTAAATTTTTTCGGCCGTCAGCTTGACAGTCGGGCCACAGACTTTATTATATTATTATGTTATTATTATTATTATTATATTATCGTCACTATGAACTGAATAACAAATATAATGTAGTCTGATTGGAACACGTTCCGGGATAGATGCAGTGTTCCGACGTGACGCCGAGGTGTCAGCGTGACGGATCGGGGAAACATGTCGCAATAGAACCAACTGCGGGATGCACGCCGAACGCCATCCGTACCGCTGGGAATGAGTGACTACGTTATTATTTAAATAGAATCATACCTAACAATCCCGAGGGAGGCGCCAACGAAATCGCAACTGTATCGCATCGTATCGCATTCAAATTCCTGTTATATTAATTCAGCACTGAGTTTTTAATGGAGTGGGTACTTTTAGTAGCAGGTTATTTAAAACTATTTCCTTCAGCTATGTCTTGGGAACAACTCGTAACAATAAAACATTAAAGAAACATCCGGACTAACGTTTGCAGTCTGTTCCTTCGCACACTTGTTGTGTTCATGTAAAAGGTTTAGCGGAACCGCGAACAATATTGCGCTATCTCCTTTTTTACACAATTCTTCAATACTGCCTAATATATTATTCGTTCGTTTCGGGTACTTTTGGAGCTAATCCAGCTGTTTTCTTTGTTCGTTTATTATTGTACAGATTCACTGATGCTTCAAAATAAAACCCTTTTACAGTGCTCAATACGTCGGGCTTGGAGACAGTTTAAAAAGATGGCTCTCACTTATCTTTATGCTTGTTTTCCGATTTAAAATAGCTGGATTTAAAGATTTCCATTGTATCTCTTACTTGAACACTTGTACTGGGAAGAAGTGAATCTTTGATCTAGAAAAGGGAATAAATGATCATGAAAGAGAGTGAGGTAATAAATTAGAAGAAGCCTGCCTTAATAAACACCTGAATACAGTGTCAATAAACATTGACACTGTATCCTGGTGCCTAGACGGATCACTAAGCAATCATCTTTTCCACTTCGTGGAAATAGATCTGAGTTTATGTCGTTCCTGAAGCGAAGATAAATAAATACTTTTCTCTACTCCATATGTTTTTACTCTCTTTATTTTATCTTTCATTCGAAGCTCGATAGATTGGACCATTTCAGCGCTGTCAAGTTTAACGAAATTAGTTTATGCAATTTTTCTAAAGCAAACAATTTTGCTTCGAATAAATCTCTATAGTTTAAATAAATACACATTAACCAATCTCGGGTTAGGTGAGTTGCTAAATCGCGTGTCAGTCATTGTGGTGGATGGCTGTAGCACCTGATATATCCTCGTCGTGTCGTTTTGTGCCCCACGTGATGGGTGACGATCCCATGCCCCATTACATCGTGGTAATAGTTTATTGATCACGTGAATTTTTCTAAAGGTTTGGTTTTCGATGCGATTTTCTGTTGCTGAAGGTTCAGTTTGCAATATATTTTTGTAATACGAAATCCTATAACAATTATACGATAATGATATGCTACGCAAAAAAGTCGGAATCAAATGTCCGAATTTTCTTGTTTAATTAAAATGTTACACTGAACTCCAAATCTAAAAACTTACATTTAATTAATGATTCAGATCACGAACCCATGTATTCCGTAATCCGTGTATTTTTTTCCCCTAACAGTCCAAATTACAGCCCAACAATTTAGCCAAAAATTCTGTTTTCAAAAATAAAACCCAGTTATCGAGCTTTATTTTTGGGGCACAAAATTTTAGGATCGAGTTTCATCGGCCGTAGAATACTAATCCGGAACGAAATATTGCCCTGTAAAAAAGTTGTGTCGCGCACCCGAATACTAGTTTGCGAACAAAAAGTAAGAACATTAGATAAAAATATGTATATAAGTTTGTGTACACAACATACATAGTCGAATTTGGTTCAAACAAAACTTTTAAGGTTTTATTGTTAGTAGTAACCTCCTACGTCTAAATTAGGGTTTAGAAAGTGCAGATAAAAGTTTAGTGTGAGGTTTTCCGCACGCAACATTGTTACTAGTTTCTAATTTAGTTGCAATGTCGGTTTTTTCGAGACAAAAACTTAGAAAAGCTTCCTTTTAAAGGTAATCTTTTCTTAATGGAAAAATCATGTCTTCAATGGTGGGAACTTTCAATTAAAACATGTGAGTCGAAAGGAAAACGGTCTTATTGAATCTAAAAATCTTAAAGAAGCAATTTGTGATCCTCCTCATAAATATTTTAATTAAAATAATGTGTTGCTGACAATAACGAGACAAATTGTCAACGTGTAGCTGTTCTGCAAGCGATGTGACACTTCACCATGTTTTGCATGCCCTGTACGGTAAAGGAAAGGAAGGAAAAGGAAGCTAAAGCAAGTTCTAATAATATTTCATACTAGCTGTTGCCCGCGGCTTTGCCTGCGTGGATGATAGATTATACTTCCCTATTTGAATCGGATTTTGTTCACAATTTCATGGGTTTTATTTTTTTTGCCGGAATCCTTTTTTTTATAAAATAAAAGTAGCTTAAGTTACTCCTTATAACATCAGCTATCTGCAAGTGAAAGTCCCGTCAAAATCGGTCCAGCCGTTTCGGAGATTAGCCAGAACAAACAGACAGACAGACAGACAATAATTTTTTAAATTGTGTTTTTGTTATAAGTACCGTATATACTTTACGTAAGTACTTATTTCATATGCATTTAGTAAAGAGCTGTTATTTTGACATTACAAACAGACACTTCAATTTTATTTATTTGTATAGATTACCTACTTTTTTAATGATATGTTGAGGAATGATGTGATAAGGCAACGGTGCGGTTTAAAAGAAGATGTAGTGACAAAAATTGAAAACAGTAGGTATGCTTAGATGGTTTAGTCATGTTGAGAGAATGAATGAAATTCGACTTACAAAAGGTATTTACACGGCAGATGTGAGTGGAAACATCGGGAGGGGACGCCCTAGGAAGACATATAGTGATCTTATTGGTGATGTTCTACAGAAAGGTCAGGTGCGTAGTACTCGCAACCGGCGTGCGTGTATGACCAGATGTATGAACGTAAACGAGGCAAAAGGAGTATTAAGGATCGTAGCAGGTGGCGTTCTGTAGTTTCTGCCTACCCCCGTGATAAGAAGACGTGAGTATATGTATGTATGTATGTACCTACTTTTTCAACATCCTTTACAAAAAATATTTCATTCTTATTTAAACGTAACATCTTGTAGGCACAGGCACAAGCCTTACAAATCCTTGTTTGCCGTTCAATATGTACCGTGACGTCAGTTATAGCCCACAATCTGTATCAACATCGGATGCTGGGGTCGGACGGACGGATGTATGTGTCATGGACGCGGAACATACATATGTATCTACTAGAATATATAGATATAAATGCGTGTCCGTGGTCCCATTCAGAAACATCCTTTTGATATCTGATTCTATCGTTAAATGGTCAAATGACAAATGTTGTTTTAAATGGATGTGTTTTTAATACCGTTTTTTTCGGGTTCACATGTTGTAAAGTCCGTGTTGCTTATCTTTTCGGTCTGGTGTGCCTAAATAGGTCACAGAATGTCCTTTAACTAATATCATACTAAAGTGATTTAAAAGACATTCCTTAAATATTATGTCATGAACGTAGTTAATCGCTTATTTATATGGCGCAAGTAATTAAAGAGAAAATTATTACGCATTAAGGGTGAAATTATTCAATGGAAAAACCGACTAATTCGGGATAATCCCTTTTTTAACCGACTTCAAAAAAAAGAAGGAGGTTATCAATTTGACACGTATGTAAGTAATACTATTGGAATTGCAATATATTGACATACGATAATCTATTAAGGCTTCCAATCAAATATACGAAATTTTATAGGTGTATGTATGTTTGTTTATATGTATGTTTGTCCACGCATTTCTCCGAAACTATTAATCGGATTATGACCATTTTTATTGGGTTATATTTACTTCAACTTAGGGAACACTGCAAGTTTCATCAAAATCGGTTCAGTAGTTTTCAAGATATGGACTAATACGTGTAAGTGTGACGGCCAGGCTTATTGATAGGAGCTACATGTGTGGTGTCAAAGGGAAAACATCTCAAAACCTTGGTCAAATTCTAGTGACATATTTACAACAAAACTATTAACTACTTATTACAAACAAATATTCCAGTTTTTACTTAAAAATAAAAAAAAATACGAAATATAAAAGTAATTTAAAAAAATCGACTTCAAAAAGAAATTAACTCAAAATTATGAAATACTCGTAACTTTAATTTCGGAAGTTGGCGGCAAAAACTAAAATACAGATCCCACCGACTTCCGAAATTAAAGTTATTTCATAATATTGAGTTAATTTCTTTTTGAAGTCTATTTAATTTTTTTAAATTACTTTTTATTGTATGAAAGTGACTGCAACAAACAGCCCTAATTTTGGAAACCATTTTTCCCTTACAATTCTCTTTGCGAACATCCTTTTTGATACGCAACAAGGGGACATCGCTGCTCAACCGACCATCCAGAAAATTGCTAACATTTCATAAAAAATGTACCTACTAAAGTTCGTGAAAAAACAAGGTTCGGACGAAAGTTTGAAACTTAAAGTAAGTGAAAACCAACAGAATTTGGTACAAGTTCCGATGTAAATAAGTGTGGGAAAGTTTTTAGTTATTTTACTTGTGGAATATCTAATCAAGCAACTGGTTCGAGGTTGAATTTCCTGAGGGAACGATTGTAATCAACGACAGTTACAAACGTAAAACTTCCGGAAAGTTTTATCTGTTTACTAAAGCAAATAATAAGTAGGTATACCTTCTCTACACATTGGTAGATAATATATAAAGGTAGGCATTGACATTTCATCTGTTAAAGGGCTCCCACACAAAACTGCGAATTCGCGTCGCACGCAAAACTGTGCCTTTAGCTAAACATAACACACATGCGAGCTCGCAGATTTTTGCGATGCGAATTCGCAGTTTTATGTGGGAGCCCTTACATACATAATCAGCCTATAATGTTCCCATTGCTGGGACACAGGCCTCCTCTCGGTGAGAGGGAGTGGGTCGTAATCCGCCACGCGGGCCCAGTGCGGGTTGGTAGATGTCACATGTCTTCAAATTTTTGGTTCTAGGATATGCCGGTATCCCCACGATGTTTTCCTTCACCGTTTTGAGAGCTGTGGTGAAGAAATAATTTGCAGGCAGTAAATCGGCTGTCTGGGTTCGAACCTACGACCTACAATTCGTAAGTCGCGGCCGTTACCACTGAGCCACCACTGCTCTACAATGCACTGCTGTCACTGGGAGCCTTTAATAAAGTCAAAGTAAGCTGAAAACTGTACTGTTTTTGGGAACTGTAAATATCATCCGGTTCGCTGAAAAGCTGTTTTACATAAGTAATGATATACAGTAATTGTTTAATCCACAGTAATAAATATTTGTGGTTTAAATAACTACCTTTACCTTGCCAGCTTGGACAGAGAAAAGTGGAGAGAGAATAGAGAGGCATTTGCTCAGCAGTGGGACAATAACGGCTAATAAAATAATAATAAAAAATACGTGTGATTATACAAAAATGTTAATTCATTCAGAACGATTTAACGCTTACGAAAATAATAGCTGTTTAGTAAAATAAGAAACCGAATACGTATCATGTGTAAATTAAATAATTTAGGTAGATGCTATCTTCCTTATTTATAAACGTTGTTTAAAGCTGTGAAACGTTTGAACATCAAAAAACCGGCCAAGTGCGTGACGGACCACGCACAATGAAGGGTACCGTAGTTGGGATGAAGAAAGAAGTGACAGAATTATCCCAACAACAAACTTAACATTACGGTTGAAAACATGTTCTCCCATACATTCCAACTGTAAATGTAAGTTTGTACGCACAATATGTATCGTGTTATTTTAAGATCATAGAATTCTTATAGATGTTCCGGTAATCTATAAGTATGTAACTATTTTCTGTATTTTTTTAGGCTCAGTCGTTTCGGAGATAAGATCAATTTTCGTCTATTTTCTTAAAAAACTTTAAAATTATTTTTTTTTTATTATAAAAAAAAATCTATTCCAGATCCCCACAGTAAGCTCTTTCATTTGATGTGTCAAACGGATACCGTGTGACATATCAAATAAATAAATATTAAAGAGTTTTGCAAACTACATGTTAGCAAAACCTTTTTTCTTTTTGGCCTCCAAAAGTGACCACCATATTCAAAATTCTTTTATTTATGTGATACGTCCGTGTTTGGGGCTCAGAAATTGATATGTGTACCAAATTTCAACTTAATGGAATGAATCTAATGGTGGGTACCATTAGATTCGGAGCAAATTGTCTGTGACAGACGGACAGACAGACAGACACAGGAGTGATCCTATAAGGGTTCCGATTTTTCCTTTTGAGGTACGGAACTCTAAAATGTACGGATAAGCAGACGTTAATCATTAATTAACTTTAAGCATCGCTTATAAAATATGGGGGTGTGTTTATGAAGCCGGATTGCCAAATATAAAATTTACCAACCTTTTTAGGATGTTTTTAGACTTTATGCGTAAGTCACCGTAAATATGTACACTTACTCACTTAGGTCCCAGAAATAGCACGATATTTACCTACACCTCAAGACGAAAACAAAATAGAAGGTACATTTACTATTCTAAACGTGTAAACTCGATCAACACAACGTTATGTCACTGATATCAATTTTACGGTGCCATTGTGCTCGATATAATTAATGGCGTCCCAAAATTTATGGTAATGGGGTATTGACTGACTAATTACTTCCAAACTCACGTATTGACAGTGACAAGTGCTTATTGTGTGAGTTTCACACATCGCTTGAGGTTGCACACAATGCTAGGAACAGTTATTTCGCACGCGGCCGGGCACTGTTCCAATCTCTTGGACTACATAATCACAATTTTATCGCGTCTACTGTTTGACTATAAAGTAGTCTGTCCGAAGAGTATTCACTATTTATTCTGTTCGCAATACATCTCATTTTGTCGCGTTTCGCCTCCGTCTTGGAACGCCCCAGTCTTTGGCCAGCAATCCTATTTTCCGTAGGATAGACTTTTATAGCATTGGGGGCATAAGGAAATTAGAATTTTGAGGAAATGATAACGGTTTCCCTAAATATTTTTTCTTTACGAAGTGTCCCTCAGTGGGAATGGGATTTATTATTTATACCGAGAGGTAAACGACAGGCGTTGACGGGACGCTTGACCTCGCTGGAGCAGGTGAAGAGTGAAATTAAATAGCCGACCAATATCAGCGGATATTTGCAATGTCAGGCTATCGGCAACTGGAACCGTTCGGCGTAATCTTTCGCCACATAAATGGCGAGATAGAATCTCTGATTCTGATGCTCGATGCCGCACCATCGAACTGCGTTTCCACTTAATAAAGCACAAATGAACCGAGCGGAATGTATATTATAATAATATCTAGGAGTAAGTTAAGTTCTCTGCTGCACGGAAATCTATATCGGAAATCGAAATGACTTGTTTATGTTCCAGCACACATTAGGGATAAACTCGTAGATTGTGTAAATTTTATGGCACAACTGGTATTTGTAATACAATTAAGGCCACAAACACTTTTATGAAAATTTCGTTTCCGCGTATGACAATGTGGTTAACTTTTCATACAGGTGGCCCATTTATAGTGATCCAATTTTTTTTGGGTCTACGACATCCTAATGATTCATCTAAATGCAATATAGGTATTCCTTTTGATTTTTTTGTTTATTTTAGCTTAATTATTAAAAGAAAAACACTAGAAATAAAAGAAAGAAAATGTATTAAACAAACAAAATGAAGAAAAATCGCTTATTTATATATGATTAGGTATATATTATTATATTTATAGTTTGTAATAGGTATATGTGTATCTTTATAATTAAATAAACATGTATTCCACAATTTCTCATAACTGCACCTACCACTGTTTGTCTCTGCATCACCCAAAGGTTGACTGGTAGAAAATGCCTATGGCATTAAGTCCGCCTCTGTACTTTTCTGTGCATGAAGTATTAAATAAATAAATAAATAAATAAAAATCAAATTACAATAAGTTTTCGTACAATGTCTGCCTCGATTTTCAATGCATAAATGGCACCGTTACAACATCTAAACTACTGATTTTCGCGGAACATAATGTTGCGTTTAGGTGAATCATTGGGATGTCCTAGACCCAAAAAAAATTTTTTGAACCACCATAAATGGGCCACCCTGTTTAACTAACTGTGACAGAATTATCCAAAAAAATACAGCAACACGAATTGCTAATTGCAGCAACCTTTGTTTAATACCCGAAGGTTTAAAACATGATGTTGTTACCAAAATACGTGACCTCCCTAGCGCAGTTATATTCCTCAAACGCTCGCGTTGCGGCGTTTCCTCTCTGCACGAGAGCATGAGTGTGAAATTATTTATTTATGAACGACGACGTATTCACTGGTTCCACTACATTTCGTTCGCAGACATCAGGTAATGCAACATTTTTCGTCCGCAGTATGCATTGCAGACATTTTCCAGCGTCGACCCCTGTTCGGGAAGCCATTACTATCTCTTTTACCGTCTGTTTCTTTTTTGTCAGCATTTGATGCATTATCAAAGAGATTTATTATAGAACAGTAAGGAAGATCTCTACAATTTTGCATCGTGCGCGCTCAGGAGATTTATACTCGACGACTTATCAGATTTAATTCTTGGTTACACGGTTTGCTTCCTGCGTTCCCCTCCTCTTCAATGTTATTTCCTTTGCAGAGCTTATTTGTCGTTTGATAGCTGTAGTTGTTATATGAAATGTTCAGAGGCGGAAAAAATAAAAATAAAATAAAGTTAAATGTGTGCTCTGTTCTTTGTCAGGAGTTTCATTAAAACTCTTGCAGTAAAAGAGTAAAGCTATTGTCGTAGAATGCGATAATTCTGAGTTCTCATGAAGGAAAATTAGGTTAGCCTCTGTATAAGTGCACAGTATCAGCTGGGAGTGCCGTTGGGTGCCAAGTTCTTATAACCGACAGTTTCAAGGCCTCATCGCACAAAAGCTTCTTTAGGCATCTGCTTAAGTGCTTATTCTTAAGAAGGAGGTCGTCAGAGTGATACTTATTCAACACGTCATTGGCTGTTTGATAAAATATCTTTTTTGCTTTTTACCGGTGTTTTTAAAGACTCAAGCCATGATTTCTGGACTGTTTATTTTTGTTATTGGTCACAATGCCTAACAGCCAAAAAGGGATAAGCGAAAAATGGCGCTTATCCCTTTTTGGCTGTTAGGCATCGTGTCTTTAAAATAGAACAGATAAAACTGTTGGAAGGTATGCTAATTGTTTCCCAAAATAACAGACCAAACCACAAGCCAATGTTTCATAGAACAGCTATCTATTTTTGACATGCCTCATATTGAGTGAGGCAGATGTGCAGACACAAGATTAATAACTATTGCAGTCATCACATCTTGCGTCTTGACAAGCGTATCATCATGATTGATACACAGACATATACTTTATACCTAATATATATCTACAAATAGGCCTAAGATTAAGTCAAACTCTTGGAATTGGACCTAAATATCTCAAAGCACCTCTGTTTCAACAAGACCTTTCTACACGGCTTATGAAAGGAATAATTATAAATTAGCAGTTTTAGGTGTAAATAGGTATCTATGTAAGATTAATAACGGACCTTATATTACAAATAATAACGGTCCCTTTTCCATCCAATAAAACTGTAGAAAGGGACTAAAATACAACGGATTTATAAACTGCTAACATTGTTTTGTTATATTAATATTTGCAAACAAAAACAGGCTTAGTAAAAACATTATTTGGTTGGTTGGTTTTCACACAAACATTATACTTAATACAATGATAATGACATGGCTAAAGTGATGCCGTAATATTGTAATAAAGAGACTAACTACTGACACAAAATAGGTAGGCATACAGAAGTTCGATTCTAAACAACGAGTGAACACGGACGCACACATAAACACGCTTCACGTACAGCGAGTGTAAGCGCAGTCGCTACTGGCATTTGTTTGAGATCGCCGTATGCATCTATATAAGTGAGCGTTTTTACTGGTAGTATGGAGTCGACCTTCTGGACCTACCTATTATGTGCTACTGATTATTCATGAGGGTTGCCACTCGAGCACAATGCGTGAGAGCCTTCGGGTATGATCGATCATTGTGTCACAAGTCCCTTGAGGTAGTTACGATAGGGTTGAACGACGACAGATGCAAATAAATAGCTTATGAAGGTAGGCGTCTAAACAGTTTTGGTCATATGAAGTTTTGGGTATCGATTTTGAATTCGATTTAGGTTTTAAATAATTAAGAAGGGCCTACTGTGTACACGGGATCTAAGTCAATGCATAAATTAACACTAAGCAAAGCTTACTTCTTCGAGGTACGAATTTACCTTCGACGCGCGACGTCGTGAATTCAAAAAGCTAGCTTCACAAAAATAAAAATGCATGTATATGTTCTAAAATTCTAATTACAGCGTCAGCCAACAAAAACAAACTGCGATCAGCAATCTATCCCCAAATGCGGTTACTTGAAATCCCTTTTGATCGATCTTTAATGTCGAGGTCATTACTGGGTCCAATGAGGAGGGAACGTTTACGGGACGTTGACGATAAATACAAGCTCCATAATTTTGATAGCATGAGTATATTTTGTGTCCCGCAGGCCGCAGAATAGGGGCAGGGCAGGCCCAGGCCGGCCTAGCAGTGAACGTCTTTGTCTAAAATATATGATAATGATGAGTCTCAACCTCAAAGCATTCATTTCAATTGAACCAATTCCCGGCACTTTTGTACTGTCAAGGAGTCGGTCAGTCAGAAAGACGAACCTAGTTGTCCATTCCGAAACGTAGTAAGTTCTTATGGAGAAGAACGGGCAAAAATGTCTATAGATGAGGTATCTTTTGACACCATAATAACACACAGTATCCCTACTCTTCATTGAAATACCAAAAGAACTAATATACATTACGACCACTAAACCCGTTAATAACTATTATCTCGTAAAACAATGCTAATAATATCGATCGTCAGCCAGTCTTCATGGAGAAGTACACGATATGTTATTATTAATACCAGTCATAATTTACTCACGCCTACTAGAAATTCTATTGGCTTACCGAATATTAATTACTGTGTAGGTAGCAATAAATGGACGTAAACTGTACATAAATGTTAACGATCAAAGTTATTATTGTTAGTGTGGTATATGTTTAACATTACATCATAACTTCACGCCTGTAATCCCCGAAGGGTTAGGCAAAAGTGTACCTATAGTAGGGCAAAACTTGGCTAATTCGTGATATGCAGCTATTCGGTGATAGATAATTGTGTTTTATTACCAAGTTACTACTGACTTGATAAATGTACATTTTTCAATCATTATAGTATTTGCCACATTTTTAGATATAAGTTAGCAAAACTTATTTTGTCTACTATATCACAGTAAATTTAAAAAATAGTCTGATCAATGAATCGAATTTTACAAGTAAAAAACAAAACTATCACCGATTACCCAAGTTTTGCCCTACACCCACATTTATTTAAGTCCCATGTAACAGGGGACGAGCCTATTGCCATCAACCGGGCACAAATCCAGACTCCGAGCTGCTATTGAGAAATTCCAGATGGAAAAACCCAATAACACTGCGCGACCCGTGAATCGTACCATGAACCTCATGCTTAGCGGTAGCGCTTGTGATCAACGAGGCAGTCAACGTGTGTAGTGCTATAATTATGTTTTGTAAAACTATATTAGAGTAATTTGCGTCAAGAATGTCATGTCAGATACTGATGTCAAACTATACAAGGTGCATTAACAACTTTTACTAAGGGACCAAACCGAAAATCG
Source organism: Fissipunctia ypsillon (assembly GCA_947568875.1). NCBI lineage: Eukaryota > Metazoa > Arthropoda > Insecta > Lepidoptera > Noctuidae > Fissipunctia > Fissipunctia ypsillon. The sequence continues at coordinate 12,542,866 of OX387660.1, read as the reverse complement.
CAAAAAAACAGCTGTTCCCTACATTTATGTTCACATAAGTCGTCAAAATGTAGGGACAGCCGAGTTTTTATCGCTATTGCAGGTTTTGTCCCTTAGTAAAAGTTGTTCATAATGATGAATAGAATGACCTCTCTCTTAAGAAGTTTTCAGTTATTGCAATTACACCTTGTTTATCTATCTAAAATAAAATATTGGTTACCAATAAACAGCAAATATTTATAAATATTTCGTGGAATAAAATAATAATGTGAGAACTTGACTTTGCTATAAATAATTTTTCTAATTAGTTTCTATTTAGATTAGTTTTTCTCCTGTGGAAAAAATACTAATAGAAAAATCATTAATATTAATCCTCCTCCTAAAAATCATTAATAAACCAAAAGGCATATTACCATCAAACAATTTCCTGGAACCAATGAAAAATCCTACCCAATCTATTGCTACGCCGTAGCGGAAGTTAGCTACGCCGTAGCAAATGATTATGCTAATGACGTTAAAATAGGACAGTGCGCTACATAATAAAAGCGTCTCGTAGCTTCGTAGCACTACATCGTTTTCTAGCGGTGGTGGTCCACACAAGTCACACAATAGGTGCCTAGTTGCTGCCTACATTTCGTTTTGCCGGGCGGCAGTCATATCGTGAGTGGATTTCCGCATCCACTGAGAACATTGTGCTCTAAATGGCTTCTATACTGTCTGTGAATAGGACATAATGTAACAAGTTACTTTGTGCACGCTCATGTCAATAACTGAGTGGTGGATGAAAAATTCCTTTTTGTTTTATGTTTGATGTCGTATGTATTTGTCATTTTTGTAATGTTTATATAATTAGAAGCCAGGTTTATAAAGGTATTTTCTTGTTCTTCTTGAAAGTCGCAATCCATAAAAAGTTTTCCAACGCCCAATCTACATTTAGCTCCGTTTATTTTTGTAGTTCTAATGAAACTACATTAGTTTTGTATCGGATATTCCAATGCATATAGATAAGAAACTTACTTGAAGTTTCTCCGACTTGCAAGTGAAAGTTCGTGAAAGGTCTTTATTGTGTTTGTGCGAAATTTCGGTTCCTTTCCATCTTTGTTCCAAACTCTCCTTGGAGGAAATTGTGCTACACTCGTCGCTAACTTAGTTGTGGGCTTAAAACACAATCCATGTTGTGAACACCATTTGTGTTAAACGCCACGACGGTGAAAATAAAAAGGAAAGTAATTGCTTAGAGACACGAGTACCTACGTGCCAACTGTATAGCGCGGGCGATGGCGCAAGAGGTATGAGTATCTATGTGCCAAGTATATAGCGCGGGCGATGGCGCAAGAGGCACGAGTACCTACGTGCCAAGTATATAGCGCGGGCGGTGGCGCAAGAGGCACGAGTACCTACGTGCCAAGTATATAGCGCGGGCGGTGGCGCAAGAGGTATGAGTATCTATGTGCCAAGTATATAGCGCGGGCGATGGCGCAAGAGGCACGAGTACCTACGAGCCAAGTGTATAGCGCGGGCGATGGCGCAAGAAGCACGAGTACCTACGTGCTAAGTATATAGCGCGGGCGATGGCGCAAGAGGCACGAGTACCTACGAGCCAAGTATATAGCGCGGGCGGTGGCGCAAGAGGCACGAGTACCTACGAGCCAAGTGTATAGCGCGGGCGATGGCGCAAGAGGCACGAGTACCTACGTGCCAAGTATATAGCGCGGGCGATGGCGCAAGAGGCACGAGTACCTACGAGCCAAGTGTATAGCGCGGGCGATGGCGCAAGAGGTACGAGTACCTACGTGCCAAGTATATAGCGCGGGCGATGGCGCAAGAGGCACGAGTACCTACGAGCCAAGTGTATAGCGCGGGCGATGGCGCAAGAGGTACGAGTACCTACGTGCCAAGTATATAGCGCGGGCGATGGCGCAAGAGGCACGAGTACCTACGAGCCAAGTGTATAGCGCGGGCGATGGCGCAAGAGGTACGAGTACCTACGTGCCAAGTATATAGCGCGGGCGATGGCGCAAGAGACACGAGTACCTACGTACCAAGTATATAGCGCGGGCGATGGCGCAAGAGACACAAAAACCTACGTGCCAAGTGTATAGCGCGGGCGATGGCGCAAGAGACACGAGTACCTACGTGCCAAGTGTATAGCGCGGGCGATGGCGCAAGAGGCACGAGTACCTACGTGCCAAGTGTATAGCGCGGGCGATGGCGCAAGAGGCACGAGTACCTACGTGCCAAGTGTATAGCGCGGGCGATGGCGCAAGAGACACGAGTACCTACGTACTAAGTGTATAGCGCGGGCGATGGCGTAAGCGTGCGGTTCTGAATCTTCCGCATCAATTATATTCGCGTTCTGAAAGTGTTTCATGTTCTTATCGAAGCATTGAGCTCTAAGCTCATATTTAATTCTCACTTTGAGATACACACAGTTACAATTTTTACGTAAAAATAAAAATAAATCCTGTACTTAACCGTACACTTCATGGGGATGATATCAGCGATTTCCGTGGCAATAAAAAGTGTATTGGCCCAAATAAAAGTTGTGGTCCATTTATTTGAATCCAAAGTGTCGAACGTTGGCTTTCGTACGATTGATGTACGAAGTAACCTTGAAGTGAGGTATAAGAGTCATTCTCTACAGGCGTCTGTGAGTATTTGACAGCTGAGACATAGAGTGCCATAGACACTTTCGTCATAGTCATTCCATTCGTTAGCTTAGGAGTGAAAATAAACTGAAGGATAATAAAGGAAGGACGTGTGAGTGAACACTTACGGCAGATTTACTTTTACGTGTCAGTCTCGAAGCTGTGCTGCCATTTAAAGGAAACGTGCCTTCAAAGATTCTTATCATTCTCCTTTTTATTTCTCATCACTAACATTTAAACATTTATGGCCAGTTTCTGCTTGACAGTTATTTAGATGTAAGAAAATAAAATCATCTTTTTAAGTTTTAAGCTTGTGTCACGCACGGCGGGTCACGGATGTCACCAGATAAAAGATTTTTTGGAGTTTAACATAACATAACATAACATCACGCCTTGTTTCCCCGAAGGGTTAGGCAGAGGTGTACCTATAGTACACCCACATTTCGCCAGTTATGTTTAAGTCCCATGTAATAGGGGGCGAGCCTATTGCCATCTACCGGGCACAAATCCAGACTCCGGGCTGCTACTGAGAAATTCCAGATAGAAAAACCCAATAACACTTCGCCCGACCTGGGAATCGAACCCAGGACCTCATGCTCAGCAGTAGCGCTTGCAACCACTAGACCAACGAGGCAGTCAGTCAGTTTTTGGAGTTTACTCCTTAAGAATTGATTTTCATATAACGCCATGGAAATTGTACGAGGAGTGAAATTAATATAAGGTTTAACACAAAAGCTTTACGTTTTTCTGCACAACATATGTACATACCTTGCGCACCTTTCACGGAGTAACCTCCAGTCGTGCGTCGGAGCTGACGCACACACAGTTTTGTTAAATAATAATGTAAAGGAAGAAGACTTCACTTGAATATGGTTGATAACAATTAGATTCCTAAGCTGTAGTTCAACAGGTCTTCACGATGTTTAATATGGGAAGAGAAGGTGAGATCAGTGCTGTTGTCTCATAAATATTCAAATTAAAATACGTGGCTTTTTCGTTTACACTGCGGTTCCGTTGGTTTACGCAAACCTGATTTGAAGATTTGTTATGAATTGGGCGTTCGCCCTACTAAAATATATTTATACAACGTGCCCCTACAGTGGCGACATTAATGTAACACACGGGAGGGCCAGTAATCATAAAAAATTATAATAAGATAAAATAATTCGTAAATTGAAAGATTAATATTTTCAAAGAAACGAATTAATAAAGCTATTTTTCTATTTGCCTACTCTTTGCACATTATTCGTTTTAATTGCATTGATGCGATGTTATGATCCGTGACCCCGGCAAATGGCTCTCCTCTGCGCTACGGTTTTTTAAGTACAGGGTGCTCTAAAATGCTATTTTAGTAAATTGTAAATAAGTAAATCGATGAGTAATAAAGTTTATTGAAATTAGAATATCTTCTTAAAATGAAAACGCGGAAACCGTATATGCGTTAAATTAATGTCGCCATTAAAACGGCACGCTGTATAAATGTTCCAGTCTTATGCCTGACTTACAGACTACGCATAGCCTAACTCACAAAACATGAGAAAGTTACGCCCCTTAAATAATTATGTAGTTCAGAAGTTTTCTAAAAAGTATTTGAGCAACAGCCAGTGTTGCCTAGTTAAATAATATTATTAAATTCTAATAAGGAAGCGCCGTAGGTATGGTACATCAGCGGCTATCTCTTCGCTTGAGTTGAAGACCAATCTGGGGCTAGAAGTTACCAGAGCGTGAATGGAAGGATACATACATAGGTGATGGTACATACATACATACTTGCATTGTCTGTGTGGTCTAACAACATTAGTAAGTTTCTTGTTGAGCTGCATATAACCTGTTTTCAGTAAGGTCGGGTTTCTTAATTCTCCTCCAACGGTACATAACGATAGAGGAATTCACAGTAAAAGGGTCTTTGACTGTTAGATAAGATGAAAGTCTGAACAGGAAGAAATGTGCTTAAATTACCTTCTTTTGACAAGTCTCCGAGATCCTGCGGTACTATTCCGTAAAAAAGACACCGTGAAGTGAGTTTGAAGCGAGCTATCATTCCACCTAATGCTACGGATTGATACTATTGACAGCTCACTTCACCTAAGTTCTCACGGTGAGATTTTTACCATCTGAATCATGCTGAAAGCCATTGCAGGCCTCATAACTCCACTATTTAGTTCAAATACTAACCATATTTTTGATGAGATGACTTGCTTTAGTTCCAATAATTTCAACAAAACTTATCAACTATAAAAAAAAAAAAAACAAAAAGAGAACAACAAATATACCTCTATTTGACAAATGAGTGTAAGTATTACCTTATCTCACATTTCCGGTTGGCTACGTGGCTGAATTCGCTCACAAAATGAATTTGTTAAACGACGATCCCCATTTATTTTATTGAGCTATTCGGATGTTTTTTAATCAAGTAAAACGTTCGTTTTCACGGTTTAGAAAGTACGTGTTTACTATGAAATTAGCGTAACCTCTTACTTACCTACATTTAGGTATATCTATATTAAAAGAATTAGGTATATTTTGGTAGAAGGCGAAGGTGGTGTGACGATCCATTTGAAATAAGATTAGAAATTTAAATAAACCTTTTTTACAGTCCGTTCAACCAATTTCGACTTCTATTCCGTAGGCATAAGGATGGCATTAAAAGTAAAAACGTGGTTACAATACCAACTGTTTACTGCAGCTGCCACTTGTCATGCCACCGACGCAATAGAAGTCAAAATCGAACTGTAAAATAGGTTTATTTCAATTTCTAATCTTATTTCAAATGGAGTATAGTCATGTTTGCGGGGTCAATATAGCTAGAAATCGCACAAGAAAAGTATGGAAGGAAAAAGAGGAAGCTTTTCCCCAACAATTGGACATGCTAAAAGCTAGCAAAAAAAGGTAAATTTAGTGATAAAAGACCGAGTAGTTTATGTTTTAACCTTCACATTCTTAACGTTTATTATTAGATGACATTAATCTAGAAACATGTGGGCTTCGGTTGATATTAGGCTACATCATGGAGATAAAATTATATGTAAGCTGTGTGGGCAACAATATCAATTCATGTGGAATTATTACATACTACGCTCGCGGCTTCGTTTGCGTGAATTTCTGATTTTCTCAAACAAACATAAAACCCAATTGTGGAGTACAACGGGATATTGAGTTTATTAGTGGTTGATTATAGAAAAAATTATTTCACAGTGCACCTCTGTATTCTTTTAAAGAACGTACATTACTTTCTAGAGTAAGAGAATTACATTATTTAAACATTTCTAGAAGCTCTAGAGCTTCTAGTATGGTTTCTACAACATCTATCAGAAACGCGTAGTCATATATTTTAAGAGTGTGGTATAGACCGTCAAACCGAATCACGAAAAAATAATCAGCTCTAATAATGTATAGGACAGCTGATTATTATTTCGCGATTACGATGTTGGTCCCATGAACAAAATTGTTCAGTTTGTTCAGTGGCAGTCAGTATTGGCGGATTAGATGATCACTTTACGGTCTCACTTATGCTTTTTATTACCAAACCAAATCATTGGTAAACTATATCTCGCGTCATGTTCGTGAACAGGCGCCGTCAGTTGAGACCGGTCATCTCTTAACTGCCAGGGTTTATTTTCAATATTATATTTTAAATTGTTTTTAATTTTTTACATTTTTCTCACATAAAGAAGCAACAAGAACAATGTACCCAGGATTTTATAATAATCTTGATTTAAAAGACTGTCCTTGGAGTTTCTTGCCCGTTCTTCTCCATAGAGATCTACGTTTTGGAATGGGCAACTAGCTTCAACTTTCTGACTAAGTGACTGACTCGTTGACAATTTAAAAGTGCCTGTAATTGGTTTAATTGAAATAAATGCTTTAAGTTTAAGTTTGATCTAATAACGACACAATATCTTAACAAAAATGACCCCGTCAAGGGCTAGGTAACGACGAATGAAACACACATTTTATAAATAGGTTACTTCAACAAGTCTACACAGTCACGTCAAACTTAGAAGAAAGAAAGAAAGAAAATACGTTTATTTGCGGTAAATATGACGCAAGAAGAAAGAACACAAACACAAAAAAGGAACAAGTTCATCACATCCACGCAAAACGGCCAAGGACGGGACTTAGGTTACGTGCGCAGGGGACCGATCCCTGGAGTCCTTATCCATCAAATTCAAGGATACCAAGTTAAATTTAATAGCAATAAGATGGGTTACAGCATCCCCTAGAGTAAAATCACCGAATTATTTGCCAAGTATTAGGTATGCCAAAGGGAGGAAGCCTAGGTATACTCAGCAATGGGTGGAAAGAGGCTGCCGATGATGATAATGACCGGACACACTAGGCGGGGGTATGATCGGTATGCTTTTGTTTCTTGTAGAATCGATACAAAATCAAAGGTAACAACAAACAGGCCAAGCACATGTCGGACCACGCACAATGAAGGGTTCCACAGTTAGGATGGATTTATCCCAAAAACAAATTTAACACTGTCGTTGAAAGACATGTTCTCCCATCGACCGATATACGTGACGGTCAATTTTCCAACTGAAAGTTTAAGTTTGTAATCGCAAATAAATGTTTTTTTATTTATATGATAGAACTATAAATTATACTTTACTTGTGCTGTGAGACCTTGCTTCATGCCAAATTTCATGAATCTAGATCTACGGGAAGTAGGTTTTGATTTATTTGCGAGTATCAAAATAATGTCGCATAAATAACCGTATTTTTTTATTGCCTCGACTTAGCTTGATTGTTTTAGAGCTCCAAGGGACCGGTAGACCTACGTATTTGATATTAATTTCTAGTTCCTGAGAAAAAGGGTATTGACAGACTGACAGACAGATGGAAAGACAGACGGACAACGAAGTGATCCTATAAGCGTTTTGTTTTTTCCTTTTGAGGTCCGGAACCCTAAGGGTGCGTTTCCACTGAAGCGGAGACGAGCGAAGCTGAGCGGAGACATGCGGGAATCGACCAATCACAATAGTTGAAATCCTCATCGAGTCTCTCGTCTCGTCTGCGATTGGACGATTCCTGCACGTCTTCACACAGCTCCGCTCATCTCTGCTTCAGTGGAAACGCACCCTAATAGAGCTGCGGTTACCGCGTCCGTCGCACAAAAGGCCTCGTACACAAGGCGATTAGAAGTACGATATTTTACTGTATAATTTTGGGAACACATGGCAGTTTCATACTGCATTTGTTTTAACCGTATGAACAGTGGAATGTTTACGTGTGATCCCAACTTTCCGTAAAATTATCGTACTAATCATTGCCATGTGAACGGAACCAAACACAAAACAGATGCAGAAAGACCGCACAGAACCGCGGCCGGTGTGTGACGCTCCCAAAGGGGTTGGATAAAAATCCCGCGTATTTATTACCCAATTCCCTCAGAGAAAACAATTGCTCCCTCCCGGAAAAAAAAATCAAGCTATTAATTAAACAAAGGGATATTTTTTCATAAAAAAAGAAAATTAATTTAAGTAGATGTCTGTACCGGAAAACCTGCGAAAAGGACAATTCGTTAATTAAAAAAATATGTGGGAAATTATTCTTCAGTAACATCCAATATTATGGTCTGTTTCTTTGTTTGCACGTTATTAAATTTTTTCGAAAAAATATTTCCAATTACGATTGTATTATTTACCTTTTCTCGTATAGGAACAAATGATTTCTCTTCTAATGAGGATCTAAATAATTATGTAACATTTATTTATTTTTAGATATATAATTATTTAGACGTTATATTATTTTAGTGTATTCACTGAAGTGTTACCAACATAAAAATAACTAAGTAACGTACAAAACAAGATGCGCGAAGAAAATGCAGTGACACATACTTGTAGAGTATACCTACTTGCTATGTGGACGTATCTAACGAAATATCGGTAACAGTTATTAATAGCAAAGCTATCAGACGACCAACAAACAATGCTTTATTGTGGACCCATTAAATATGAATAAAGGACATACTAATCTGTATCTATACAAATAAATAAAAAAAATGTCAAAATAACAACTTCTAACTAAATGTTTGCATTTAGTTAAAAGTTGTTATATTGACAAAAAAAAGAAAGAAAGTAAGTAGAAGAGAGAGAAAGTATATATGGTATGTACTTATAACCAAAAAACAATTTTAAACATTTTGGTTTGTCTGTCTGTTTGTTCTGGCTAATCTCCGAAACGGCTTGACCGATTTTGACGAAACTTTCACTGGTTGATAGCTGATGTTAGGGAGAGTATCTTAGGTTATTTTTATTTTAGAAAAATAAGTAGGGTTCCGCATAAAAAATTAAATCCCATGAAATTGTGAAACAAAGTCGGGATTTGAAAAATTCTAGTTGCATTTGGCAGCTCAATTCTCGAGGATAATTATAGGCTATTTAACATCACGCTACAACTCTTAGGAGCCGAGCAAAAAAAAAAAAGTCAGAAAGAACACTAAACGAAAACGAAGTAATAGCGCGGGCGGGCGATGCAACGCGACGGGTCGGGGAACGACGGAGTTTTAATAAAATGTGGCTGTTATTTTAGTACTCGTATATTGTGTATCTTACGACCTCCACGCGAATGAAGTCGCGAGGTACAGCTAGTACTATAATAAAGTTATACAAAGGGCAGTCGTATCGCTATGAGCTATCTCTACCAGACAACCTTGACCGTCCTACCTAATGTGCAAATGCTTACCTAAAAATTGGATTAAAGACGAACTTTAACTCTTATTGAAAACTTGTAAAACACAACTGGCGAAATGTGTGTACTATTTTAATACATTACGTTTAGACAAGAGTCTAAACGTAATGTATTAAAAAAAAAATTAAAAAAAATATTAATATAGTTTTAAATTACTTATCTAAGAAGATAAGTAATTTAAAACTACATATATTAATATTTTTTTTTAAATGTACAACTTATTATATAATATTATTTATACATGCGGAGTTTACCGGTAAGTGATTGTTGCACTGTTGCGTATACATTTTTGCATGTTACTTTTGCATTAACCCAGTGGAAACAATTGATGGTGAACCAATAAAATAAATAAAAAATAAAATCACTCATGTAGAAATACCCCTTGGGGTAGGCCGATGTTGTGTTGTGTGGTGTGGTGTATTGTAGGGTGTGTGTGGGGGGCGGGGGGTGTTATGTGGGTGTTGGCGTGTATGTTGTGTTGTGTTGTTGTTGTAAGAGAGTTCTGTTTCCTTTTTCTGTCGTAGTAAAACCCTTTTCTCATTTCAATCAAGATATCGAAATAATGTAATAGTGTAAAGTAATGAATCAAAGATTCCAATGTTCTTTCTCTTCTCACAGACATCACCTTCATCCCATTAGCATTTTTATAGGCTCTTAAGGGTGCGGACGTCATCTCGCCCCCACGGCATACGCCGAAACCTCCACTAATATACGTATGACTGTGCCCTTTCTTTTATTTCCACTTTCATTGAATATTTTTGCCCTTTTTTTGGGAACTAACGTGTCATTCTCTATTTACTGTGTTTCTTTTGCCCCGGCTTAGACATTTGAGGAAATTGAATGTGTGCTTACAGAAGAAAAGGTAGGCTTTGAAGATAGAATATATTGTACTTTGAAGTGTTATCTATATGCTACTATCGATTATATATTAGCCTGTCAAACTCCACTAATACCTACTAATAGCTTAAGATTTCAAATGTGCTTTATTTCTGCGTTACAAGCCCTTATTACTTTATTAATTGTTATTAAATTCCATATTATATAAAGTGATGTTGCGTAGTAACCATTCAGGATACCCTTCCGGAACGGTTACTAATAAACGTAATATAAATTAGAACAACATTATGCTGCGTTCATTTTATAACTCACAAAGCGTTTAATTTACCTCGAGTTTATTATGATATTCATGGAATTTTTCTTGCAAATCGCTTACAGTTCCGATTGCAACAAAAACTTTCTTGGAAATATAGGTTAGGTTTATATCTACAATACAATGCAAATGCCAGAAGCTAACTTATATAGGTTAGCTTCTAAGAGCATTTGCATAAAATAACAATCAGTACAAAATTAAGAGAAACCGACAGCAAAACAATACCTATAGATTTTTCTGGATTAGATAGAGCGGAAGCTGTAAAATGTTACCCACTGAAACGGGTTTATAGGTGCTAAAAATAACCGATAAGAATCCTATGAGATCATAAAAAAAACTTCTACTTAATGTATTACCAAGAGTTTCCAAAATACATTTCCCCAGAGGGTCAAACTCTCATATACTTAGCAAACGTCGGAATAAAGTAAATCCCCACAAGATGAGCGCTTATGCTAATACTATATTTCATTTCCGAGCAGAAAAATGTTAAGTTCAAACGTGCCCGTGTCATGATATCCATGATTTGAAACGTGTTGGAATTGAAAATAAATTTTAAATTGAAACCGGGTAAGAGGATTACAGAACCCGGGGGAAATCTGAATAGCGCATCACTATGGAAGATTTCTAGCTTTTTCTTCTTGCTGTAAATTTAATATAGGGGTATTTACATGCTGATTTTTCTACCGCATTGCCCGCGGACCCAAGGATACCCAGTGTGGTACCCGCTACAAAATAAATACATATTTCATTGTTCATCACGTATTTACCGTTAATTCCACAAAAAAAAAACACATTTAATTTTGGTATATTTTGTCGGCCAGCATCAATATGTTTTGACAATAACTACAATAAAACGATAGAGTAGAGTTTTGCACAACTGTCTCTGCTGTCGCGTATTTAAGAAGCTGGATTCCATCTTGTTTGTACAAGGCTACCCTAACCTTTTTCTAAAGATAAGAACAGTCAAGTGCGTAGTTTCTAAGCTGTATAAAGTATTCGTTTATCTCCAACAAGGCAACAACTTAAAGCTGAGGCCAAATCCTCCTTCTTAACTGTTTCCGAGTTATAGGTCTAAATCCAAAACAAGGAAAACAGGTGGGGTATTTGACTGTCGCAAATATTAAAAGACAAAAATTTCACAAATTCTTGGTACACCTCAACCCTTTTGTTTACATTAGCTCAAGCAATTCGTCTCTTGTTATTCCAGTCACGACATACCGTCAGAAGGCGAAGGAATTTAATCACTTATTTGTGAATTCAGATTATCACACGTATCTACTTGCCCTGGGAAACGTGGGCGGACATTTCGCCCTCAGGCTCTGCTATTAATAAAATAAATTTGCTTTCATGTTGGGCCTACCATGTTATTTTTTAAGATGTATCATAATAAGGAAAACAAAAACATATTTTCGTAATTTTCGCAACAAAATCGAATGAATTTGTTAAAATCCGATGTAATTAATCAAGATTGCTGTGAATAAGTGAAGATCGAAAGCGTACTTGGGCAAAGTTAGAGTATTTCAGACTAAAGTTTTAAGGATTTGCATTTAAAAGTTAAGAACAGCTAATAGTTAGCTCTCGTTATATAGTTGTTAAAATATCCAAGTCGCTACTGGGACAGCTCGTGCTTCTGCATTCAAATGCGATTTTTAGTTATTCTATTTAAAAAACATATTAAAATGTGTCAGCAGCCTTTATTTTCTCCGTAAAGGTGTTATAACAAATAGGTTCTTGTGGCTAACAAATAAATATCGATAAGTATTCATAGATGTGAACTTGTATTGCCAATATCTTGGCCAAGAACCCAATAAAAATAAGTGTGTACAGAACCACAGCCGAGCGTATAGCAACTACATTATATCATTCACACTTTCCCGCTCTTTGTGCGTGTCGCTGACGCAGCAATAACAGATATTTATTACCGCCATTTTGTCGTTATAAACCAACCCCAGGATCCCGTCACCTGAGATTTTTGTAGGATTATTTGTTCTTACGATGATTTAGCCATGAAATATATACGAGATGTATCACAGAATAAATCATTTGCTCGACCTTTGAGACTTATTGTGTTAAGGAAATAAGGAATCGAAATATAAAGTAGGTTACTTATAATACTTTGATCGTGCTAACTGTTACTGAATACTATTTTATTATATTAATAGGTACTGAATAGTATGCAGAAAAATACCTCTTGCAGTAATTAAAGCTCGATGAATTTCGAAGAATAATTAATTCAGGATTCAAATCAACAGTTCTGCTTTTCGGTGTTCGAAAATCACGTTAGTTTAGTCTGACTATAAGAAGAATTGACTCGAAGCTCCTTCTAATTGTACAAAAAAAGGGGGAGGTTCCCAAGTCGACGCGTATATATATTTTTTTTTATTATTTTTATGTATGACCACGCATAACTTTTTACAGCGTAGTCCGATTTGGACGGTTCTTGTTTTATTTGGGAGGGTGTACCTCGAAGTTGGTTCCATGTAAAATTTATTAACTTTGCTGAGGTAGTTCTTGAGTTAGATTCAATATTATTATTATTGTTTTTCCCACTTAGTATATGTGGATGATGTTCTCATAACTTCCTGTCACTGTAATTTTGATAGCAAGTAGTGGTATTTCAATTTGTGTGGGGTAGATACCACAACGAGAAAGAGAGAAAAATAAAAACGTTTTTTACAAAAAATAAAACCGACTTCCACAAAAAACACTACAAAGTGAAAAATAATTGGATTTCGGAAGTCGGTGGCAAAAAACGAAAATACCAAACCAAAGATACCGACTTCCGAAATCAAATTTATTTTTCACTTTGTAGTTTTTTTTTTTGGAAGTCGTTTTTATTTTTTGTAAAAAAAGTTTGTTAAAAGTTACGAAATCCTTGCACAAAAACATAGCTTAAAAAGCTGAACAAATGCACGAGATGAATCTGATTAAGGAGCGTTGGTATATAAACTTGACAAAGGGTTTAAATTAGACAGAATTTAATTCAAGGCAATTAGGCAAATTCAAAGGAATGTAATTTTTTACCTGTGTCACTTTTGACAAAGGCACAACGAACGTGTTGGCTCGATGGCTCATACCTACCTATAATCTACATATAAATTACAGGATTCGAGGTCATACGTCATTAGTATAAAAGCTATGTTGTATTGTGACGAAATAGAGCGAACGAAATATAAAATCGCGCCGAAGAAGATGCAACGTGACTAATCAATGTAAATAATTGTAAAGCATTTCTCAGCCGTTGGTGACAAATTACATAGGTACCTACGCAATTTCTTTGTAAACACAAACTTACATATGTGAACCGTGACTCGTTGCCAGATCAGCAACCCATAGGTAAACCTACACGTTGCGTACTAAAGAAGTTACTTTACGTAAAAGAACCCACGAAGGCGTGTTCTGTTTGCTTATGAAAATAGCAAGATGTTAGCAAACAGAATTATATGCTAAAGTTACTATCAAACACCTATAATGTATTCAAAACGTTCGAAGTCCATATCAGAACTTCACTGGTTCATAGTTACATTAAACTCGGGACAGTGCAGTGGCACTTTGTTTGCTAACTGCAGTTTCCCAATCTGCGTATTTCAATATTAGATTTATGTAACGGAATCCGGAATGACTTCCGAAACCAAGTGGCTATTGTGTGAGCGGTAAATAGCAGTGGCGCTGCTACAATTATCATTAGAGGGAAGCCGAAGAAAAAATTGTACGGTTCTCATAAAATCAGTCAAAAAACTGTAGGTTTTTAATCTTATGATGTACCAGCTGTGCCCCGCGACCTCGTTTACGTGGAAGTCGTAAGGTACACAATATATTAAAATAACGGCCACATTTTAATAAAACTGCCTCGTCCCCCGACCTGTCGCGTTGCATCGTTTTCACTTAGTGTTCTTTCTGACTTCTTTCGTTTTTCTCGACTCCTAAGGGCCGTAGCGTGATGTTAAATAGCCTATAACTATCTTCAAGAATTGGGCTACCAAATGCAAAAGAATTATTCAAATCCGATTTTTTGTTCAAGGTTTTAATTTTTTTGCGCGGAACCCTAATTAGTTTTCTAAAATAAAAGTAGCCTGAGCTACGCTCAGTAACATCAGCTGTCTGCCAATGAAAGTCACGTCAAAATCGGTGCAGCCGTTTCGGAGATTAGCCGGAACAAACAGACAAACAGACAAAAATGTTAAAAATTACTTTTTCGTTATAAGTACCGTTTATACTTTCTTATGCATTTAGTAAAAAGTTGTTATTTTGACATTACAAACAGACACTTTAATTTTATTTATTTGTATAGAGTATAGATTAAACTGGTATTTAAGTATAATTAATTAATTATGGAATATGATGTGATACACAGTTACACACACAGACGTACCAGATTATTTGGCAATAGTAGACTTTTAGAAGAGTGGTTGTTCCGAAGGGAAGCCGATAGGAATCGGGTTGTATGAAGGCTACGCCCCTGGTAAATAGCTTTAGTCGTGTGTTTAAAATCAATTGATTCTATCGGACTTCGGCACACAGGTTGAAACTACTTCAACCCTTTCGAGTGTGGAGTTCTTTGGGTCACGCAAAAGTTTAATCGGGATTCTTTGTTACAACATTCTCTTAGCTGGGATTTAAACTTCACATTGTTTGATGCGGAATTGGAGATTGCAACAATTGTTTTCTAAAAATAGGTATCTGATTACATCAAAATGTTGTGATACCTACAGTACTGTGAACAGGCATGAAAGTAATGAGTCAATCAATCTGCCTAGCTTTTTCCCAACTATGTTGGGGTCGGCTTCCAGTCTAACCGAATGCAGCTGAATACCAGTATTTTTTATGGAGCGATTGCCTGTCTGACCTCCACAACCGCTGAACTGCGTAATACGATACTCCTTGTTAAGACTGGTTGTCAGACTTTCGGGCTTCTATCGACCCGTAACGACTGTCAAAGATCTACGAATGACAGCCGGGACCAACGGCTTAACGTGCTTTCCGAGGCACGGAGGAGTCTCGGTACGTAAAGATGGTCACCCATCCACGAACCAACCCCGACAAGCGTAGCTTAACCTGATGGATCGACCCGTGCGGCTGTTATTACTTCGCCACGAGCTCCTCCATGAAAGTAATGAGTGATAGGTTAAATTCGTGTTATGAGTGTTTTTTAAAGTTATTAAAAAAATACCAACATAAGTGTGATTGATATTCCTTTTAGACCTTCACGCCCTCAACTCGACTGATTAATATGAAAAAGTTTGAAGTTACGACCTTTCGAACGTCACTCAATGCCTAAGCTATTGACGCTTGAATTTATGAAGGTATCACAAATTCCTAGCCTCCCCATCTGTTGCCAAAATGCCGGGAGCGAAGAGGCTGTTTTCTAAATGCGGGCAGTAAATAACTTTAATAGTATATTTAAATCAAGGGCTGGTCACCCTGTAATAGGATTCGCACGTGCCTGTGAATTTTTCGCCATCCCCTCCTTCGAATAGACTAATTATTTATCCTTTAGGTGCGAAAACTTTTCGTGCGTTTACAAAAGTTTTGGAATAATAGCCTCTATATTACAGAAAAATTCTACAAGTTAATTAACCAAATTACCCTATACCTACAACATGTCCCGGAATTAACGCACAACCTCTTAAGGGGTCATTGTACTCATCATTATGAACAACTTTTACTACGGGACCAAACCTAAAATCACGAAAAAAAACAGCAAAGATTTTTTTTCGAGATTTCAGGTTTGGTCCCATAGTAAAAGTTGTTCATAATGATGAGTACAATGACCCCTTAAGAGGTTGTGCGTTAATTCCGGGACATGTTGTATAGTTGTTTAATTACTTTTATTACCTCTTGTTTAGAACAGGTAACCCTATCTCTTCCCTTGGGAGTCGTAAGAAGCGATTAAGGGATTAATTAAGATGGATGCATGTGACATAAACATAACGCCCAAGATCTCTCGAAGTACGAGAGGTAGGATGACCGTCTTACACGCAAGATAAAGAAACTATAGTCATCTCCCTAATGAGCGCGAGCTTTACCGCAAAGCTTGGTTAATGGAGCGAGAAAACTTCATGATTAGAAGGAGAAAGAAAACTATCTATGTTTTCATAATATCAGTAGGCATGTGGCTAAGAAAAATATTAACTGAGTATTTCGTTGGTATTGTGGTCGAAATCGCGGCTGTGGTGCCCAAGAGGTCCCGAGGGTTTGATCCTGGGTCAAGCAAAGTGTTATTGAGTTTTTTAGTAAAACAATATCAGCTGCAGCCCGGACTTTTGAAATTGTCCCTTGCCTTTTAACTATACTCGAAAATGGAAAAATTGTCATAGTCTTTGGCAATTATGGACCCCAGCTTAACCCTTCTGGAAATAAAGGTGCAATGTGATATCTATACTAAATTCTGCCCGCGACTTCGTTCGCGTGGAACTCGTAAGACACTGCAGTATACTAAAATATCAGTTACATTTTTATAAAACTTCCCTGTATACTTACTTCGTTTGTAGTGTTGGTCTTAGCAGCCGAAATATGAAGAGAGTCAGGACTGGTGACACAGTACAGTTATCCGTGTGAGAAGCAGCTCGTCCTGAGGTCGACACCGCAGCCTTCAGTAGCAATTTCCCATTGCTTGCGAAGTTTTTCGTTTATAGTGAATTAATGAACGCCTGCGTTCCTGCACATGTGTGTGCCTAATGGCACAACACTGATACACTGACTAATGCAATCTTACAGATTATTCCTGACGAACAGCTTTCACTCAAATAATATAACAGTAGATTGTACTATCTACTGTTATATTGTTTTAATGGTGGTTAGTCGGAGGCATCTCCTTAAATTTAACAAGAAAGCCTCCGACTGCATGAGATTGTTTGGAGACAAAATAGGTCATCTTGTTTCCATCTTTTTTATTTAAAGTTCACTTTTTTCACAATCAGGTTTTTAGATTTTTATTATAACCAAAGATGACAGAAGAGACCTAAACTTTATTTATTTCTGTGTATGTTCTACGAACTATCATATTAATATAGTCTGACAAAGTGTAAAAAAAGAAGCACAGAATATCAATGGTTGGGAATCGAACTTAGGTTTTCAAACAGTCGTTGAAACTTTAAGCTATTTGCTTTGTTGAAAGTTGACTAAAACAGCCGTTATTAAACTATATCATGGTGGACTGCTCAGCTCCTTAAAGGGATAGCGGAATAAAAAACATTTAAAAGGTTAAATCTGAAACTATCTGCTTTGTTCGTTCCCTATTCAGCCCAGTGAAGTAATGAAATAATTTGACTGTTGTCATAGACTGGTAAATTGTGTTCTCTCTCATCTCAGTCTCATTTCCTACGAAATGTCTGGGAAGTTTTTTGATTTCTTACTTTTCTAGTACTCAAACCATGATTTTGCTAAATTCGAACAAAATCTATGCGGTAGTATTTTCGTGATGATAAACCATACATTCAGATCAACAGACAAAAAGTCTAAAAACTACAGTTTCGGCATTAGAATCGTTCCCAGTCCTCGTAGCAATTACTTTTTTCAAAAACATTCAATGTACGGTTTTGGGTTTCGCTACGATTTTATTATAAATGCATACTGGCTTATGGAAAATATTGTAACTTTTAGCAAATAGAAAAAGGCATATCAAAGATAAGGAGAAAGTCGTATCTTCTTACAAGCTGAACTTACGAAGATTTACACGTAGAGAGTTTTTATCAAACCCTAATAATAATAAAACCTATAAATAAGTAAAAGGGTACCACGGTACCACCTACTGAACCTCATAATTACGATAACGTGGAAACCATGTTTATCTATGTTAATAATTTGCCAAATGCGTCAGTTACCAAATAGAACTGAACTAATAAACCAATAGAACCAATAGATGAATAGAACTGGTCATAATTATAAACATTCGAATTGCAGATATTCCAAACTATGAATTAAACTCTACATAAGTGGATTCCTTTGTTTCAAATAGTAGCTATTATGGTAAACCTCTAGTTATATGAATATAATATAATACTTATTCAATTTGGCACATACTACAAATATGGACAGTATAGCAATACATTCTACATCAACCCACAGCCTGCAGCGCTATTCCTATTATAAAAAAAAAAAACAATTTGTAACAAAAGACAAATGCAATCAGCGACAAAAATCTTGGCTTTAAAAAATTACACCAGAGAGGAAAAAAAAACAAAATAATTATTCGCGTCAATTTATTACCCGCCAAAAACTGTCAGATTGTACACAAGAACTTTCGGTAGTAACGAACGTTGGCTTTTCACCGTCGCATTTAATGGAATGATTCATAGCTTAATTTTGTTTAAAAGCTTCGCAATATTGGGCTCGCGGTTTTAATAAATGAAGTTGAACAATTCATAGCAGGGCCTACAGATAACTTGCGAATAAGTTGAGAAGTATGATAATTACGGCAGCAGAGATGGGGTTATCGCGGTCTGTATGTTGTTGGCTAGAGATGCCCGTAAAATGTATAGCAGGTCTACATTTTTTTTTTCATCGAGTATTTCGGGACATCGCCAAGCGGTTGGTCGACTCATTACGGGACCAGAGGGCTGGCCTATTTTTAGCCCAAAGAATCAGCTTTGCCATTCAACGTGGCAATGCTGCCAGCCTTTTGGGCACTTTTCCCATTGACAGCGATGCGGACGAATTTTTTGATGCCCAATGAGCTCTTCCCCCTCTTTTTTTATTGTATACTTGTACATTATATATATATTAGTGTTATCTTGTACCTATGTAGTAATTAAGAATTATATATAAAACAATTTACATTTATTTGAATTTATTGGTTACAATTAAAACAAATGGTTATTGCAAGCCACGACTTTAATTTTGGCTAAACGTTTGGATTTTGGTTTCTATTGTTTTCGTTACCCCGTAATTGACCAGTGAACACTGTTGAGTAAACTGTAGAATATAATATTTCTATTTCAAATTACAGAAAATACACTAAGAATATCAGCCGCGTATAATTATAATCCAAAAATTAACCGAGTAACATAATATAACGTAAATAATGCGCATAACAAGAACAATTATGGCATTATTAATACAGGCATAATAAAATTACCGAATAAACTGAGCCCCTCTGTAAGCAGACTTAATAGTATTACGATGTGCCTTTGTAAGATTTCTCAATTCAAAGAATTTAGAGAGGTTTATTCATTTGTTCAAATTAATTTAAATTTCTGACGTTTATAGACCTGCGACGTTGTGGAGCACCTATTTCACCGCAGCAGAATTACATTATTTTTTCATTCGGTCAAGATTTTAATTAGCGAATTTATCAAAATCAAGATATTTGTTTTTTAATATATATTAAGGTGAAATGGGTCCCAAAGAAGATACTTTGACGCATTTCGGCTGCACGCAAAATCAATCCTCCAAAACTACAAATGTGCCTTATGTTTTCATGATTATAAAAATTTATGATTTTCTTTAGTAAACTATGAGGGCCAAAACAACACAATTGACACAATTTGGCTCGATACAAAAAAAATCGCAGTTTCCTCAAAATTAGCATTTTTTATGGAAAAAACTGTTTTATTTGATTGCATAACATAACATAACATCACGCCTTGTTTCCCCGAAGGGTTAGGCAGAGGTGATTAACTATTTATTATTATTGATTATTTTGGTGGTATTTGATTGCAATTAAAGCAATTTCAATAAAATTTCGTCTACACGTTCACCATTAAAGACATAAGGAGATTACGAGTTTATTTAAATGTAACACAGCATATAAAATTTTAAAAAGAAATATTTTATTTAATTCTGTATGTTCCGTTTGGCCATACCAACGCTCCAAACCCCGTTACGATACGATATAAATTGCTATTTCCGAACAATATTATATTAGTCTATCTGACGCACGTTATCAAAATAAAATGAGATGTATTATCAAAACAACGTCTTTAAGTAAATAAATAGACCCATATCTACGACCTTCTAATTGTGAGTACCCAGTTCTCTGGACATTCAATTCGTTGAAATATTTATCGCAGACAGATTTAGTTTTACACATTAAATATGTTTACTCACCTACTTTTGCAGTTGGACGAGTGAAATGTTTGTGCCTGTGCCCAATACATAATTATATGTACGTAATATACCTATAGTCCGACCGCCGTAAGCGCGACCC
The DNA here is from genome assembly GCA_947568875.1 of Fissipunctia ypsillon. Taxonomy (NCBI): domain Eukaryota; kingdom Metazoa; phylum Arthropoda; class Insecta; order Lepidoptera; family Noctuidae; genus Fissipunctia; species Fissipunctia ypsillon. Next base: position 12,522,246 of record OX387660.1, on the reverse strand, counting down.
TCTCGTGAACCAAAATACTTCTGTAGAGGGTCGCGCTTACAGCGGTCGGACTATAGGTACCTATAGTAGGGCTTTCAGATCCGCTAGGCAATAAATTGGACAGCTTCTAGCATAAAGGAGTTTTGGTGTAATTGTTTATTTTATTTATAAAGTAACCCGACATTTCGTTTCATCCAGACAAGAATTACTTTATTCTACACCAGAAATAAACTTAGCAAAAAAAAAACACACAAGACTATAATTTTTCGTAAAGTAAAATCAGGCTTTTCAACCCTTTTACATCTCAGATCTTAAATAATAAATGTAATCTGAATAAGTATGAAAGCACCCACTTTTCTTAATACACAGAGACACCTTTTAAGCACGAGTGAATTAAACATCTCCTCCTAATTGTGCGTTAATATTAGCCGAGCTACGAGATAAAAATTTATGTGAAAACATGTTGAAAATTTCAGCGCGAGGGCGGGATATTGCCGCTTACGGAGGGTGACGGCGTTCGCACTGCGTTCGCGGTACCACGGGATCTCGACTCGGATATGTTCACCGAAGTGACGGGTCTGTGGGATGTTCTAAAGGGTGTTTTCAAAAGTGATAGCAAAGAGTAGTGGTAACGAGGTGTCTTCAATTTCATTCAGCTCTAAGTAATTCCTGTGTGAGCGCGTGTGCGAGACGTTGCCTGAGTGTTGACAGAGTGGTTCATTATCTTTTGTTAAATAGTTCTCACTCCTTTTCTTCTCATAAGAGTCCTTTCAGGCGATGCTCAGTACAGTTGTGAGGAGGAGCGTAAAGAAATTAGATGGTAAATGTTGATTTTTGTGTTAAAAACGCTCTTTGCTTAATATATTTAATGTAGGTAATGTATTTATCTTACTTTGGAATGTTTCTTCTTTAGGTTATATTACGGTAATTGATGGGATCTTTTTCTTTGTGTTATTTCAAAAGGATACCTAACTGGATACTAACGAAGGAATAGGTAATGTCAAAGGATTAATTAGAAAGCCATTTATAAAGACACACAAAAAAAAACAGAAAATAACAGCATTTTGCGCAGTATTAAATACCATGAATATGAGCACAAACCTTGGGTTACATTTATCATCCAACATAAACCCTTTAGCATCACCTTCAAAACGATCTAAATATCAAAACAAAAAAATACAAGCAATCCCAATATTCCAATATTCAAAAACAAAACAACGTTAAAAAGTAATTTATTACTCACTAAACGTATTTATTCGCCAATAAATTCACGACCAGTAATAAAGGTGGCACATAAAGGTTGTCACTCATTCACAACACGGCGGTGTCACAAACAATACGGTGCATTACGCGAGTCGCGGATATTTTCACATCACTAGCGTGCGTGGAAAAGTACGGGAAAGTTGTGTTCCGCGGCGTACGGAGTCTAGAGGCGGCGTTCGCAGCGGCGGCCGGCGCGGGACTAGAGTCGGCCCGGGTCGCTCCCGCCCCCGAGCGCGGGATCGCCCGGCCGCCTACGCGCACCGCGCGACCCGTACAGCCTCGATGTAGCGGTCTAGTTTACAGGCCTTGGAATGCAGACCTGAAAAATGATAAAAAAAAAAACATTATCTTACGGATAGTTTCAGTTTTTATTAGCAATATTTGAACGTTTTTATTAACAAGTACATTTAAATGAATATAGTAAATTTTTAATCGATTTTTTCAGGTTTATTTTAGAAAATGTTTAGTCTACTTCGATCACTGTTGCAACTCGAAGAAGAATATTCAAAGAAAACCTTTAAAAAGCGTAATGAGGCTGATGGTTTAACATAAGACCTTCAAGTTAGTAGGTCAAGGATCTGCGAAAGACCCGACAAAGAAAAGAAGATGCAACCGAGGTAACTAGCAAAATATGAATTAGCCACTCTAGTTTCAAAGTCACTATAACAATCCCTTCATCCAAAAGAATTCTCAAGTGATAATAGTATGGGAATTTTATTATTTCAGCCGTGCATTTGGAAAATTAAAAGCAAATACAGACGCTGAAACAATATTTTTACTATTTTATTTTCTTATATTTGAGTGCAGTTGAATGTTAATCTATCTGAATTTTAAGCATGAATTGAAAACTTGAGCTTCGCAGCAGACTTGCACGCTGAAAATGTTCGGTAAGTCGAGTCAACAGTTTTTTTTTTAATTTCTTGCAATTTCTGTTGCTTATGCTAGTATTCTTGTTAACAACAATTCGACAAAAACAAACCAAAAACAAAAACAAATTTGAAACATTTTCAAGACAGGTGCTGTTTAAAATTGTCAGATTGTCACCTGTCCCTGTCGGTTTTATTAATCAAATAGGCCCCAGGTCCTCCTATTCAACTTAATTGTTTAATGGGTGGAGATTGAACCGACACCACGATGACTGATTGACAGCCCTTTTCGTAGGTATAAAGCACCCCAAGGGCCACTTATGAAAATTCTTATTTTCTTTTATCGACTACCTCTCATGAAGTATCTTGCCACAATGTTTCATTATCCAGGATAGTATTGCGTTTCTAACACATAATTTTAAAAACCTTACAACTACTTGTAGTAATTTCATAATCGTGGATTTTTCATACATGAAAATATAAACGGGTTAAACACGAATATTACGACATAATACGATTTCCAGGAACATTTAATTTCATAGTATCATAAGTACGATCTACGCATAAAATCCTTTATAACTTTTATACCCTTTCGCTATCTCGAATTGGGTTTTCCTCTGCCAATGAGCTTAAGCCAATACCCTGGGTTTTCCATGGAACTACACGTGTTCTCTCCGGGGAAACGCACACATGCCCAAAATGAACACGAATTTATATCTGACAAGAGGTTGATATAATATTCTTGAACAACTCGCTAACTCACAAATTAGATGGGTAAACTTTGTAATATGACTTTATGAAATCTTACGTAAAGGATTAATTTTGTTTCTAGAAAATTTCATAGAAATAATGATAACATATTTGGTAATTAATTATTAATGAGTTGCCAAAATAAGCACAAAGTTTATTACTTATGTGATACCAGTGTCACGTACAGGTGCAATATTTAATTGATTACTCAAAAGAGAGGCTTGTGGCTAAGTAGTAACAGCCGCACGGGTAAATCGATCAGGTTAAGCTACGCTTGCCGCGGTTGGTCCGTAGATGGCTGACCATCTTTATATACCAAGACCCCTCCGTGCCTCAGAAAGCACGTTAAGCCGTTGGTCCCGGCTGTCATTCGTGGATCTTTGACAATCGTTACGGGTCAGCAGAAGCCCGAAGTCTGACAACCAGTATCAAGGGGTATCGTATTACCCAGTAACTGGGTTGTGGAGGTCAGATAGGCAGTCGCTCCATGTAAAATACTGGTATTCAGCTGCATCCGGTTAGACTGGAAGCCGACCCCAATATATTTAGTTGGGAAAAGGCAAGGCAGATGATGACTCAAAAGTGGGTTTAAAAGAACAAAAACCACCTACTTGTTTTTAGTACAGACAAAACGATCCCACCAAAAACATTTCATGTAAAGCCATGTAAAGCCATTTTGACCAAGATGTAAGGTTTGTAGAGTTAGGCCTTGTAGAGTTAGATAGAGACTTGGCTCTACATTAGATCTCATAACTTTTTAACAGTGAAAGCGTTATGTAAATCTTGGCAACCTACTTTACATGAAATATTTTTGGTGGAATTTCATTTCTTTTTGTAGGGTGCTCTATTTGTTTTTATTTTAGCGGTGATATTGTACTGACCGTAAGAAATACAGACTCCCTTTATTTATTTATAATTACATAATTATATTTTATTGTACAGCATAAAAATACATAACAAAAAATAAATCAAGTACTACACGATATACAATGGGCGGCCTTAAGGGTTTTTTTTATACCGCTGAATGGGCGTGCTCTTGCTTGACCTCGATCACGCCTGATGGAAAGCGATGGATGAGGTCTATGATGGAATGAGCGTACCCAGAAGATGGCTGGTCACTCTTGCTTTGAAGGCAGACGGGTTATATGTGGAAGGGAACACAGACGCTGGCAGAGTTCCACACTTTGGCTATGCGCATAATAAATGTGGTGTGCGCATATCAAATTTCAGCTTTCTAGGACTTTGGGAAGTGCTCTAGAGGTTTTGATGAGTGAGTCAGTCAGTGACAAAATCGGCGTATTTAGGTATTAATAAAATCCAAAGTATAAAATCTAAGCAAATTAAACTTAGTCTATTTTATAAATCTGCTAACTATATCTTATCCTAAGAAATTGAGCTTGAAAATACGACGAAACGCTAGGTCGAAAAGGTAGGTATTGCCCTTGCTTTTTGTTTTTGGCTCCTCTTGGCGGGGGCACTACCGTACCCTCAGTTATAAGAAGTATTTATAGCTGTGTTCCAAAAGCAATTGTACATCTTTATTCTGAAATTTTATGCCCAATAGGCATTAATTCAAGAATAGAGAAATTTAATTTATACAATGGAATAATTTTACATGGAAATTGCCAGTAGACTTGATTTAGATAATGGATTCCGCACATTGACCGACTTTTATGTGTTAGTATAAAGACACATGCTTGTTAAAAAATCAAACACAAACGCTATTTACTTAACTAAATTGAGCTTAAAAGTGGTACTGGTAAAAATGCCGGTTTAAACTCTGTTGTCGTCAATTAATAACTCGATTTTAAAACGTTCTCTCCCAAAATGCGTGAAATGTACGAGCTTTGGTGGAAAATTACTCAGCCCTTTTTCCCTGTATTTCATTTTACTCTAAAAGGGAGAACTAAACAAAAGCCTTTTCCCAGGAAATCGGGTGTCGGATATACAGCGCCGCTAACAAGCTGGTGAACCTATTCAATAAAATATTGCCGTGTTTAAATTCAATGCGTTCATGTCGAACAAAGGTGGCACCGATTGGACGCCTTATTTAACTGGAACTGTGGTATCAAGGCCTCGCGTCCTCCCGGGAATCAAAGTCTTGTACTACCAAACAAGAATCAGAACTACCCTCGCCCCGGAGATTAGTATACTTTCGTAGTTTGTCCCCATGTCAAAGTAACGGACACATGTCGTGGTCCATGTCTCTGTAAACGACACCCAAATACAGATACATATTGAGGGGATTACCGTTTATATAATAGACATATTGTACACGAGTAGGTCTAATAATAGATACTTCCACTAGGTACATAGCTATATACATATTTTATTTAATTAGGCCCATCAAAGTTAGCACCAACATAAATAAAACCTGCTATTTGCTTCTACGTAAAGTTGGAATGGTAAAAGTTGAAATATTTTATTAAAATTCTCTCCAACCGACGCCGAAGTTAGAAAGTTAACTTTGAATTTTTCAATACGCTTTACCTGGCGTACCTACGTCTTAAGTAGAAATTAGAATAGGTACGGTTGTTTTCATACGTTTAGGGGTAACCGAGAATGCAATTTCAGTCTGTATGTATGTATACTTAACATTAAATGATAACTTGGGACTGAAAACTTTTGCGCAGAGTCAAACTTTTTTAATTATGTTGCCTTTGGTCCAATATCGGTTCTCCGCTCCGGCCGATTCAGCGGGTCTGGAATCTCAAGAAAATCGTTTTAACTGAAGCTTATCTTTTTTCAAATTACACTTACTTTAATTTGGATCGCTTCCAGAAAATGGTAGCGACAAGGAAGTCAAAAATGTTTGGGTTACAATGCATAGCAGTCGAATATAAGAGCAATTATTCCAAGATAGTTTTATAATCCGAAATAGCATTTTAACTTAGTAATCTGTGCTTAAACGTCCAATTAAATCCAACAAAAGGTACTTTATCATAAATCCAATTAGTTATACCTACTTAACAATTAAGTAAAAACACAAGTTGATGAAGACACTAGAAACGCTACGTCATTGCAAGTAATTAAAAGAAAACACCTCGAGCTTTGAATACCTTCCAACATAAGCAGGAACATTGAAGTGTCATTCAAGTCTTGGTTCGACGCTTGCCACCGAATTTATTCTGCAACTAGCTATGCCCCACGACTTCGTTCTTGTAGAAGTCGTAAGATACACAATATACTAAAATAACAGCCACATTTTAATAAAACTCCCTCGTCCCCCGACTCGCCGCGTTGCATAGGCACCTACTTCATTTTCACTTAGCCTTCTTTCGACTTTTTTCCTTTTGCTCGGCTCCTAAGGATCGTAGCGTGATGTTAAATAGCCTATAACCACCCTCGAGGATTGGGCTACCAAATGCAAAAAAAAAATTTCAAATCTGACTTTTTGTTCACAATTTCATGGATTTTATTTTTTTTTGCGCCCGGTAGATGGTAATAGGCTCGCCCACTATTAGATGGGACTTAAACATAACTGGCGAAATGTGGGTGTACTATAGGTACACCTCTGCCTAACCCTTCGGGGAAACAAGGCGTGATGTTATGTTATGTTGCGCGGAACCCTAATTCTATGTTAAATTAAAAGTAAGTATAACATCAGCTATCTGCTAGTGAAAGTCCCGTCAAAATCGGTCCAGCCGTTTCAGAGATTAGCCGGAACAAACAGACAGACAGATAAAATTTAAATAAAAGTTTTTTTTGTTATAAGTACCGAATATACTTTCTTAAGCATTTAGTAGAAAGCTGTTATTTTGACATTACAAACAGACACTTTAATTTTATTTATTTGTATAGATATATAAATATAATCGTAGCGAAAGAAAATAGAAATAAAGCGTATTTGAGGAATATTTCAAATTAATTTAATAATTGTGATAAAGCCCACTTTTTTTTTTGTGGAAAGGAAATCATCAAATGACTTCTTCCGCTCTTGGCGTAGCGGGAGGGCGTGTCAGACTTTTATTGACTAAAACCCACCCATGTTCCTTCTGTTGCCTGTGCCGGGGCCACGATAACTCTTTCGAACATCCCGCAACCCTGGCTGGCATCGGCCCTAGCGGACCCCTCCAATGGTGCTGCCGTCTCTTTGAGGCGCGCGTGGAACACAACGCGCCGTCGACTCGGGCCTTGTCCTTACCGGACGGCGAGCTACCCATTGCTCGCCGTCCGCAAGCCCGCGCCTACGGAGACCGGGAATCGGCTGTCAATTCCCGACGCCCAGGGCGTCTCCTACGACGATTAGGGGCGTGAGGGCGCAAAGCTTGCCTCTCTCTCACGCGTCCCACCTCCTCCTTCGCGAGCATTACTGCTTCGCAGAAGGAGGTAATGGCTTCCCATGTACTCTCGCTCCGTACCATGGCCTGGACCAGGGCCGGACGCGAGAGATCACCGCCGCCGATCGCTTCCGCGTGGACATGGCGGTGCTTCGCCCAAGCCGGGCAGACCTCTACCGTTTGCTCCACCGTGTCCTCCGGGCGATCCACACAGTGGTGACACCCGGGCGTTTCCTCCCACCTTATCCGAAACAGGTACCTCCCGAAGTACCCGTGCCCGGTGAGATCCTGCGTCAGGTGGAAGGTGAGGACGCCGTGGCGCCTCTCCAGCCACTTCTCACAGAGGGGACTTATCGCCGCAATTGTGGCGTGCCCAATAAGGTCCACTTGCGAGTTCATGGGTTACCCTATAAACTCGGAGTTAACAGGTAACTCAGGGTTAATCAAATAATTCATCTTGCGCCACCAAGAGTTAGAGGTAACCTAGAGTTAAACTTTTAAATATTAAACCCACCGATGTGGGAGAGTTACGTCGCTAACTCTGGGTTAGTGTAAGTAATGTCAAAATAAATTGACGTTATGAGGTCCAGCTGATAACTTATTTTGTATTTTATATTGTTCGATGTTATAGTCAGTGAAAATTCGGTACTATATCAGCAGGTAATATATTCATGAACTCATATAAAATAAATACAAATAATTATAAAAATCTTAAAATATATTTTAACATACCTGACGTTTTTCAATCAATAAACTAAGTATCCATGGAAACCACATACAATCGATTAAAATTAAATGTCATGTTATAAAATTTAAAGACAAGAAAGTATTACGTATCGTAATGCTGTGTAAAAGAGGTGGATATACAATTTCCGTTCAATGTTCGTAAATTCATTTTTGGTCGGATTACAGACCGTAGACACCGGAATCCATGGCCACAGACACTGCAATCCTTTTTTATGTTTCGTCGATTGAACTGCAATGTTCCCAACTCAAAAATCACTATTGTCAGGTTATCTAACCCGGTGTTACTTTTTAGTAGCGCAACGCGTAATAAGAGTTAAAATGTTAATTACGTAATTCCGAGTTTACAAACTCTACATTTATTTATTTAACCCATTTATTTATTTACGGTAAAAGGACAGAAAGCCAATTACGGTTTGCCTGAAATGATAATAAAATGAAAATTGCCAATCATATTGTCGAGCGACATTCGGATACGAGTCGCGGAGTTCCAAACATCCGTGTGCGGCTCATTTTTCAAAACGTAATACGTATTTATGAATTACATGAACAAAAGACTAACAACAATATTTGGATTTATATTCCGGATTTACTCGTATATATGACGCAACAAATATATTTACATGCCCACTTTGTGTTGGTCTTTTGATTTTCATACAAAATTGTAATAAAACAGTTAGAATATTCTTCTCTTCTATTTAGGTACCTATACCTATATAAAAATGGCGGAGCTCGTGGCTAAGTAATAACAGCCGCATGGGTCGATCCATCAGGTTAAGCTATGCTTGCCGGGGTTGGTCCGTGGATGGGTGACCATCTTTACATACCGAGACTCCTCCGTGCCTCGGAAAGCACGTTAAGCCGTTGGTCCCGGCTGTCATTCGTGGATCTTTGACAGTCGTTACGGGTCGTCAGAAGCCCGAAAGTCTGACAACCAGTCTTACCGAGGGTGTATTATCGTATTACCCAGTAACTGGATTGTGGAGGTCAGGTAGGCAGTCGCTCCATCTAAAATACTGGTATTCAGCTGCATCCGGTTAGACTGGAAGCCGACCCCAATATAAATAGTTGGGAAAAGGCTAGGCAGATGATGACCTATATAAAAATGGACGTTGGTATATACAGGGTTATTTTAAATTAGCTAGCTAAACTCCGCAGACGCGTTGGGTTATCACTAGTTTTGGTATACTGGTGATAGAAAACCTATCTATCTATGGTTTTAACGTCCCAATAATCTATAGGAGATTATGGAATCCGGTAAGATTCTTGGCATAAGGACAGACAGAATTGTACTGTCCACCATAAATAGCGATCTGTCTTTTACTGAAAATAGGTTATTGGGTTCGGCCGTTAAGTCTCTAAGGTGTGATTGTAAGTATCTATTCAGTATTATAATCTGTGCAAAACACAACAACAAAGGGTCGCATATCTCCCCATAAATATGGAAATTGAATTGAACGGCTAATAACACTAGTGATCCCGACCATATACGCTGTAATATATGAGGATCCTTAGTACGGAACTATTGTCCATTAACAATTAGCCTAGCTTGCTTAATTTGCAGAAGTTACAGCTTGACTACATCGTGTATTCTTGTAAAGTTATTAGTGGCAAATAGGCAGGCGGTCATCCTGGTGGTAAAATATGGTCACCACCACCCATGGATATCTGAATACCAGAAGCATCGCAGGTTCGTCCATGCATCGCAAAAAGAAAACTGAAATGTCGCGTATGCCTTATCTATACCCTCCAAACCAGCACCCTAATTGCGTAACACACTATCAATCACAATCTGAATAATTTTTAACCGACTTCAAAAAAAGGAGGAGGTTCTCAGTTCGTCGGAATCTCTTTTTTTGTGTGGTCCCCGATTACTCAAAGACGGCTGGACCAATTTGGAAAATTCTTGTTTTGTTTTAAAGAAATCCGAGAAATCGAGAGAACTCATCAAATATTATAGGCACACCCATAACGATTTGGGTATTTTTTTATATTAACTTGTTCATTTACTCTCGGAAAGCACCATTTGGTGATCTGATGATGAAGACCACAGATGGCAACCGGAACTACTCAATAAGAAGTATTTCACGGGTTACGATTCGATTACTTTAAAATGGTTGCTAAGCAAATCATGCTCGTCACAATGCGTATGGTGAAGTGGAGCTGATGGTGTGAAGTATCAGGAGAACTCCTCAACTAACGTCCCTGCATCGGGAACAGCAATATTTTGTACAAGGTAATGAGCAGTTGTCATTAGGCTATTGTAACTTAGATAAATTACAAACCGATCCACTAAAAAGTGAAAAATAAAAAAACTTTTTTGCAAATAAAAAAAAAACAACAGACTTAAAAAAAAAAACACTACAAGGTGAAAAATAACTTTAATTTCGGAAGTCGGTGGCAAAACTTAAAATACAGATCCAAAGACACCGACTTCCGAAATTTGTCTGAAAAATTTTCTGCTCAGCAACGTAAATAGCGCAATGAATGTTGTTGAACTGTCAAAATGAAACCGATTCCTTCCGGAAGTTGTGTTACACAATTGCCCCGCAGACCATTGTAACGCTGTTTATCAGTAGAAATAAAAATATGTTGCTTCCTGGAACGACCTCCTTGACAAAGAGCTCTACGACGCGACTGTGTGAATGAGCAAACTAAACTGTTCGCTATAAAGTATCGGAGTGAACAATTATGTTGGGATGCATTAAAATAGCCTTCACAAGTGCCGATACTAAATCGTGCGCCCGGCACGCTCTAGCTGTCGCCCCGCAAACATCTAGCCGACTAGAGTATACAATTTTGATCGTAGGGAACAGCAGATTTTTTCACGTTTCAGGGTTGGTCATACGAAGACTGTTCATGTTCATGCCTTCGTTCAACTTAACACCTTGTTTTCGGGTTCCGTACCAGAAAGGTGCCAACAGAATCCTATTACTAAGGCACCGCCGTCCGTCCGTCCGTTTGTCACAGGGCTGTACCTCTTGAACCGTAATAGGTACTACGATACTTGAAATTTTCATAGAGTGTGTAGGTACTAATATAGCCGCTATAACAGCAAATAATAAAAATAAAATAAAATTAAAAAGTAAAACGGGTTCCCCAAACAAGAACAATGTTTTAATAATACTTGGCCGCTTTTATATCACAGTATTAGTTACTCCCATACAGTTTGTGCCAATGCGAGAGAAAACAATATGTTTTCCCTTATATTAGATACGTATCATATAACTTAGTAGATAAAGTCAAAGCCGAAGTCACAAATAAGTTTCTACTCTCAAATACCATAAAAGTTTATTGCTTTTCAGGATGTGAAGTCGGGCAAAGTTTTTCGATATATTATTATCACTTTTACATTGAAACCTGACAGCCAACGACTGATTGGTGGAATCAATTGGAATACCTCTACCTATCTAAAACAATATTTAATCAAACTCTATAGAAATCTAGGGCACTTATTTATATATGGCCACAACATGAATTATATGCAGTGGTAGACATTTTTAAAACAAGCCACATAGACTTGTCTTTTAGAATTTCATTAATACTATTCAATTTTTATAAAGCTAAACGAGAACATGTACTTAGCACTAGGTACTAGTTTCCTTTAATACCTTTTCTTACTTACCAATATCGAAGTTAACTTTCAACGTTTGGATTCTTGCTTCCCTCATTTTTCCTCAGTGGCCTTGTTCAACGTCCTCGAAGTAAACGATATTATCGTCGGCACAAGATTTAATTGAAGTGGTATTAATGTTGCGGTTACGTTCCGGTATTAAATCCCTATTATGTGTTAAAAGCGGTGTTCATACTAGCGGTACGTTTTGTATATTATGGCGCTCGGCAAACTCAGCCACTTTCACGTGACTATTATGTAGAGCACCTTATTCTGGCCTTATTACACATCGTTTATGTGCAGTTCACAGCTTTGAGTTTATTTTATGACATTTTGGCAACGCTATGAATGATATTTTTCCCCGTAAGCAAACTTCGCCATGCCAAGCTTTTACGAATACTTAAAGAAAAAAAGTTAGAACTATAAGAAGATTATGCATAAAAATGAAAAACTGAGGGAAAACAAACAACGAACATGAATCTGAAATAGATACCTCAAGTTATTGCGGCTCCGTTCCGTGCCAAAAGTGGAAAATGATACGCTTTTTGTAAATCAACCTTTGTTATTCTTTTACGATATTTATTATCTCTTTTCCAAATTGAAATTTAAGAAGATTAACAGAAGAACTGAATTTTCTTGTTACGGAAAATAGCGTGGTCTTTTCGCAGTTCGTAGAACTCCAAGTTACTTACTATAATAATTTAAGTTTGCTAAGCAGCAGCAGTTGCAGCTCCCGACGAAGTCTCAAGCTAGTACACGAAATTAATTTGTGAAATGTACACACTGTTCTACTTTAGTCTGTGGCACGAAGAAAAGACGAAGTTCAAAGACAGACGCGAATTACACTTGTACCTACTGTTAATTTTTGTACTGAGCGATTGAACAACGTTTTATCTCTGTCTACCCTACAATCCATTAATCCAAATGCCCGCGCCCGATCACGTCCAATGTCAATTGAATTTTTTTCTTTTATCCTGTTGCAGGCGAAGAGTACCAATCTTTCCTTCTGTAGCTCTTTCATTCAATAAAATTACATAGTTTTAGAGTTCCATTCGTTCGGTTGCATTTAGTTTACGATCGGCTGTTAACGACGAAGAAACTTTTTGTACATGTTGTAGTCTAAAAGTTTACAGTTGAAAATGAAGAGATGGCGAAGAAAATTAAGTTTTGTCTTTTTGATGTTTGTTTTAGCGCCTTTTATTCGAATAATATGTAGAAGTTTTCAGTTTGGATCAATGATGATTAGTACCTCCTAGGTATAAAATTATTATTTTGATATTTCTCGAGACCCTAGGGTCCCGGACCTTTGGAAGGCATATGAGGGGCCGAAGTCAACTCGCAGAGGCCCGTTAGACGCTTTCAATGGAAATGAGGCACCAAATTATTATTATTTCGTTTATTAATTTTTGTTTCTTATATAATTACATTTTTAAATATTTCTTAAAATACAAAATATAAAAAAAACTTTTAAAAATATAAAAAAATAGAATTCCACCGGTATCGGGAGCAGGGTCCAAGCTACCGGTGGTTAGGGCTGCAGAGACAGGAACCTCCTCACAATACGAGCCGTATCGAGGAGTACTGCCTTCTGAATCAGGCTCTTGATCCAACCGCCTAACGACAGCCTCGAGAGATGTTGGTCGAGGCTTTCGGCCATTAGGCCATTAGCCGTTACGACAATCGGCACAATGACAGCCGAGGTCACATTCCTCATGTCAACAACCTCGTGTGCTAAGTCGAGATATTTTATTTGTTTCTCTTTCTCAGCTTTCACGAGGTTCTCGTCATGTGGAATGGTAACATCGATTATCATTGCGCGGCGCGCTAATCGATCCATCACCACTATATCAGGCTTATTGGCGACAATAGTCCTGTCAGTGATGATAGACCGATCCCAGTACAACGTGGCATGGTCATTTTCAAGTACTGGGTCGGGCACATACTTGTTTATATTATTATGAAAATTTATCTTTATCATGGAGCAGTAAGATTTCAATTACCATCCTAATTATGCACCTAGATAAGATGAGAGCGAATAATTATTAAGAGTCTTACTTACTCCATATCATTCAATTCATTCATTATCTACTTATCATCTTGATTGGGTTTTCTGCGTTTCGTTTTTCCAGGAATCTTATTTTAGTCTTCAGATAATTGCACAGGAAAGTTCAAGATAGATTCTTTTCTTTCTAGAGACGTTAATTACTTGTAGTCTTGTACGGATTGAAAAGGCGATAATTAATCTCGACAAAATAATACTGAGAACCTGTTATCAGGTAAAGTAAATGTAGGTTTTCATTCAATCATTCTTTTATTTATTTATTTATGGATGTCTTTATATTAATCAAAATAAGTGTAGTTATTCAGTTTGTAGTCGATATTAATCATCCATAAATTAATTAAATAAGTGACTAAACAGTCCGTGCATAATTTAAGAGCGAACCATATTTATTTCACTGTTTATTTTGTAATCGTTGTAGCGTACCTATAGAAGTATACTATTCTAGAACTCTAGTTTATGACCAAATCCTACAAACAGTTCTTAACGAACAATACTAAAACAACAAAAATAGATTTACAAAATTAGTTAAGGGTTAAATCCAGGATTACAAGCACAGTAGAGCACGAATCGTATTCATGAACAAAAATAAATTTCATCACCACTCTAAATCAAATGTGTATACTTATAGCTTTAGATTCCCTGAAGCCTTTTATTTTTATTATGATTTATACTGAAAATCTTAACTTGTGTATTCCATACACACGCAAAGTGTTTTCTTCTTGAAAAAAGTTTTCTCGCTCAGAGAGAAGTCTGTTCTGAAAATGGTTGCTTTTATGGGAAGAGTTCAGCTCACCTGTACCTACACAATAACACACAGAGGTACCAATTTAGCATTTTTAAATAACTTTGAATTAAAGTTAAAAACATCTGAGTGTTAGCCTTTAATGTATACAGCATAAAGTAAAAATTAGATCTCATGTTGATCTAATTTTTACATGGAGTGTGTACACCAAACCCCATCATTGTTTAAAATCGCAGTAACTTGAATAGCCGTCGTACTGCCTTCAAAAAACTGGAGAATAAACTTTCACAAACGTTTATATCGTATAATAACAATTCTAGTCAAATGAAAAAGCCGTAAATGTATCGATGATGGTAGTCTCGCTGTATAAATAATATCTATCGCGAATCCACATCGGCAGATGGCACGCGGTGTCATAAATTACACAAAGTAGTGAGTTCGCCGCACGGGGAGGCGAATGTGAATTAAACAGGGTGGCAATACTGTCAAAAGCTTGAACTGTTATAATAGGTACTTCAATATTTTATATCTTTTCATAATATTTGGCTTCGTATACAGGCTGATCCAAATAGTGACGTCAATAAAAAAAAATTGATTCCTCATACCTAGGGGTATCCGAAAATACACCATGTAGGTATGTTCCGCGATTTTTGATAGTTTGGGAGATATGATTTTTTTTTTAATTTTTGGGGAAATTCTTCGGGAACATCTTTATAAAACCTATAAGTTTTTTCGACAAGTTTTTTTTATGTTTTTTTTTTTGCGATGGGACTATTATGATATACCCTTTCACATATAAAAAAAAATCTTCTTGACATTAGTGCAAGATACAATTTTTTTATCGAAAGTGAGAAATTAAAATTCTTACGATTGAAAGTTGATTTGATTCTTCCTCAGTTTTTGAAATTACTAGTAGAACCTGAAACATTTGTTTACATTTTTAAATTGAAAAAAAAAAATCAACTTTTAATCGTAAGAACGTAAATTTCTCACTTTCGATTAAAAAAAATGTATCTTGCACTAATGTTAGGAAGATAATTGTTTTATTCATGAAAGTATATTTTATGATAGTCCCATCGCAAAAATATCGTAAAAAGAGCTTATCGAAAAAAGTTGTAAATTTTTAAAGATGTATCCGAAAAATTTCCCCAAAAAATAAAAAAATATTCTTATCTCCTAAACTATCAAAAATTGCGGAACATACACGGGGTAATTTCGGATACCCCTAGATATGAGGAATCTAAATTTATTTTGTTGACGTTACTATTTGGACCACCATGTATACCTATAAAATTGGTAAAAACACAACTCATTATTATACCTACAAAGACACTTCAATTTACGTTTACGAAACGTGATGGGACCTTTTCAAACGTTCCTATATTTATTTTAAGCACTTAGGCAGAAATACATATAAGGGAGTAAAGGAATACTGTAATAAAAATACAAAGGATCTACTGGTTTCTAAGAAATTTCTCCTAACAGACTTGTGAAAAGATAGCCTTGTGAATATGTGGAACGAAGACAGAGACAATATAAAAACGAATATTTTTATGTAATACTAGCGACCTACCCTTACTTCGCACATAGGCGCAATGGCGACATGTCATTACAGCGAGATTTTTGTTCTATATCTACGTACACATCTATACTAATATTATAAAGCTGAAGAGTTTGTTTGTTTGTTTGGTTGAACGCGCTAATCTCAAGAACTACTGGTTCTAATTGAAAAATTCTTTTAGTGTTGGATAGCTCATTTATCGAGAAATCCTATAGACTCTATAACATCACGCTACGACTAATAGGAGCGGAGCATCAATGAAAAATGTTGCAAAAACGGGGAAAATTTATTCCTTTTGAGAGCTTCCGTTGCGGGAGGAGCTCGTGGCTAAGTAATAACAGCCGCACGGGTCGATCCATCAGGTTAAGCTATGCTTGCCGGGGTTGGTTCGTGGATGGGTGACCATCTTTACATACCGAGACTCCTCCGTGCCTCGGAAAGCACGTTAAGCCGTTGGTCCCGGCTGTCATTTGTGGATCTTTGACAGTCGTTACGGGTCGTCAGAAGCCCGAAAGTCTGACAACCAGTCTTACCAAGGGGTATCGTATTGCCCAGGTACTGGGTTGTGGAGGTCAGATAGGCAGTCGCTCCATGTAAAATACAGGTATTCAGCTGCATCCGGTTAGACTGGAAGCCGACCCTAACATAGTTGGGAAAAGGCTAGGCAGATGATGAGAGCTTCCGTTGCGTGCGCTGCGTAAACGATTAAAGTTACGCAAAAATCATGTATAACGGGATTGTTCCTCTTAAAAAGTTCTAAAAAAAAGTCCGGGATAGCATACGTCTATCTTTTAATGTTGGCTCACTATAACTTTTTTAATGGTAACCAAATTTGTTGTAAAATAATGCATTACTTGCGAAGGTGTTTTCATAAGCATGGTAATCCTTATCCAAATAAATAGTTTCATAATCAAGGTTGATTGTACGTAGTAAGTTGAAAATCTTTTATATGCCCATAAAAATATAAAATTTTTAAAAAAATACAGTGATATCCATAATATGAACACTAGGAACAAACACAAATTTGTTGTACCTACAACAAGGCTCAAGAAAATAGGTGGCTCGTTCAGATGTCAATGTATACGTTTTTATAATAAACTTCCAAGCTCCGTTCAAGATCTGAGCCTTAATAAATTCAAATCATTTATTAAACGTAAGTTGTGCCAGAAAGCCTTTTATACCGTTAAGGATTACATTGATGACAAAAAAGCGTGGGATTGAGCTGCTCCAATATTTTTTTTTAATTTTTTTATAGACATACTGATGTTTTTTTGTCCCTTTCTTTTTGCTATTTTTTTTTTCTTATATACACATTGTCATTGATGAATTTTATATATACAATGACATGAATATTTACTTTGTAAAATGTTATATTATTTTAATTACTGTGAATGTGAAGACTATGTGGGTCCTTGTTTTTTTTTTTTCTCTCAGCTTTGATCATAGTTTGCCAGTTTGAGTAAATTATGCGGCCTACCCAAATGTCCTTTCTTTGGTATTGTTCGTCGAATCGTTGAGCTCCTTAACTTTTATGTTGAGCTGTACGATACAGATGCTTGCACTGACTGGACAGGTCCACTCAATCTGTGTGGTTCTTTCCTCAAAACACTGAAAAGCACTGAAAAGTTGACCGGGAAAATGTTAGCTCCCTCCCTGGTTGACTCTGAAGTGCCGTGCTTGAGTGATGCGGTGAACGCCTAGATAGCGGCTTGCCCGGATACAGATCGGCCTGTGAACCCATCTTCCCAGACACAGTGGGATGAGCCGCTTTGCAGGTTGATAAGGAATAATCTTATCAATACGTCCACCAATACTGCTGAGCGTGCCCGCCTGGTGGCTGTGGGTGAATAGGAGTCGGGCCTCTGGCTTCAAGCACTACCGTCACCCAACATAGGCACTTTGCTGGGTGACTCCACCTTCCGGTTCGCTACTTGTCTGCGTCTGGGCGCTCCTTGCGGGGTTCCACATCGCTGCCAGTGCGGTGAAGCCGTCGACTGCCTCGGACATCATGGCCTGTCTTGTAGTAAGAGTGCAGGCCGGATAGCACGGCACGCCAGCATTAATGACATTATCCATCGTGCTCTTGTCACCCGGCGGGTGCCAGCTGTTTTAGAACCAAACGGCTTGGCACGCGACGATAGCAATGGCATAATGCCTTGGAAGTTAGGCAGGCCTTTGGTGTGGGATGCAACATGTGTCGACACCCTTGCGCCATCCTATCTTCCTAGTACGGCGGGCTGGGCTGGGGCGGCTGCTGCAGGTGCGGAAAACCTCAAACGGCGAAAATATTCCGATCTTTTTGGGATATATGTTCGAGCCGTTTGGGGTTGAAACACTAGGGCCATGGGGACCAAGTGCCCACTTGGTTTTCCGAGACATCGCCAAGCGGTTGCTCGACTCTTCACGTGACCAAAGGGCTGGCCTATTCTTTGGCCAAAGAATCAGCATCGCCATACAACGTGGCAATGCTGCCAGCCTTTTGGGCACTTTTCCTGTTGACAGCGATGCGGACGAATTTTTTGATGCCCTATGATTATATATATATTTTTTTTACATTTGTACATATTATAATTATTATTTTAAGTCTGTTACATCTTGTATATATATTCTTTTGAAAAAAAAATATATGGCGGCGTTACCTACACATTTTATTTTTTATTGACTGTTTGAACGCACTAATCTCTGTCACTCCCAGTCGGATTTGAAAAATTCTTTTTGCATTATAAAGTCCAATTCTTGAGGAAGGCTATAAGCTACTTAACATCACGCTAGGACCTTCAGCAGCCGACCAAAAAGAAAAAAAAAGTCAGAAAGAACGCTAAGCGAAAACGAAGTAACAGCGCGGGCGGGCAATGCGGTGCGACGTTGGGTCGGGGGAACTAGAAATTTCACGCGAACGAAGTCGCGGGCAGAAGCTAGTCTAAGTTATATATATAAATGTAATATACACGTAAACCTTCCGGAATAAACGCTCTAAATGAAGGTGAACACCGCATCAAAATACAATGTGTAATTTAAAAGATCTAGGCGGTCACACAAACAGTCTTTGTCTTTTATAATACGCAAAGATTATAATTATAAACTCTTGCCACATTTTCTGACATAAATAAACGAAGTGGGCATTACTTTGTAATCTCCTTAAAATAAGATTGAAAAGAAAAGCTTCCAGACAGTTCACTCTTTCAAAGCTGCACTTCGTTCCAAACGAGCTCACTTCCCCAGAATTCTTAAAAATCGTTAATCAAGTTTCATTTACGAAACAAACTTCGTTTTGATTGGACGTATCTCCCGTATCTCCGTATTTCCCGGTTCCCTTTCACCCAAGTTTCAGTGCCGGCCTGAAAGCATCGCTGATGCAGATCGCATTAAATGAATAGCACTGAAATGGAACTTCATCAATTAGAGTGGCCGATGTTACCAACAACTGAATACGTGAATAATGTCTATAATTAATATTACGTAATTGAACCATTCGGCCGTTGTATACTTTACCTCCGAGTAACTTAAGACTGTCTTAAGAATAGATTTATTAAAAGCAATTTTGGGAACTGTTATTGTTTACATCTGCATATATAGCCTACCTAAGGAGCTCGTGGCTAAGTAATAACAGCCGCACGGGTCGATCCATCAGGTTAAGCTACGCTCGCCGGGGTTGGTTCGTGGATGGGTGACCATCTTTACATACCGAGACTCCTCCGTGCCTCGGAAAGCACGTTAAGCCGTTGGTCCCGGCTGTCATTCGTGGATCTTTGAGAGTCGTTACGGGTCTTCAGAAGCCCGAAAGTCTGACAACCAGTCTTACCGAGGGGTATCGTATTACCTAGTAACTGGATTGTGGAGGTCAGATAGGCAGTCGCTCCATGTAAAATACTGGTATTCAACTGCGTCCGGTTAGACTGGAAGCCGACCCCAACATAGTTGGGAAAAGACTAGGCAGATGATGATGATATAGCCTACCTAATAACAAAATATGCTGCTGGAAAGGCCATCTATTTGTGATGTATCCTAATTTAGCTAGGGTTTGTGTCCTAGGTATGTTCTTTTTTATAACTAGCTCCTGCCCACGACTTCGTCCGCGTGAAATTTCTTGTTCCCCCGACCCACCCCGTCGCATCGCATCCCCCGCCCGTTATCCCCCTATTACTTCGTTTTCGCTTAGAGTTCTTTCTGACGTTTATTCTTTTTACTCGGCTCCTAAGGGTCGTAGCGTGTTAAATAGCCTATAGCCTCCCTCAAGCATTGGGCTATAATTTTTCAAATCCGACTGGTAGTTGTAGAGATTAGCGCATTCAAACAAATAAACAAAAAAAACTCTTCAGCTTTATTATTATTATATAGATTACAGCGTAACATTAAGTTCGGTACAGACTTATTCAACATGTAAGGTCTGTTTTTTAATCTCGGAGACTAAATTGACATTTGCAAATGGCAAACTGACATAGATTACAATAGCGTTTAAATTAGTTTTGACATTTTGCACTTGTTAATTTAGTCTCTGAGATTAAAAAACAGAGTTTAGTGTAATCAATCAGTATTGTATTGCATCTAATTTCTTAATTCGTAGTCGCTAATTTCGTGTTCAGCGAACGTGTAATGTAACTCGTGGATTGATTCAATTTGCAAAATTGCAACTTTTCACTGTCATTTAGTACTGTGTTCGTTCAAAGTCTATAGGTGTTGCAACTGACATCATACTTACTATGTTACATTACAACATTGACGTTTGTAGATACCAACGACGATGTAGATACCTAGCCACTACTTGGTTAGGCCAAGTAAATGCTTCCAACATTTTCCAACGATATATTTTTATTGATAGTGGATTCAGCTGTTCTCAATGGTTTCCGTGAATGGAGTTTCAATATACCCCAAAACTGACGGCCGGATAAAAAAGTGTCGATAAATATACATATCCAGAATTCGAATCCCGAATGAAGCTCTTGGAAGACAAACGATGCACCGAAGTCCCTCGTAGGACAATCGTTTATTTAACGTGAATAAATAGGGACATCCTGTACTGCTGGTAGAACATTATTGCAGGAGGATGTGGCACCATTATTGTTTTCATAAATCATCTTATGGACACTGGTTTTGACCATTGTCACGTCTGTTCTAGCTACTAAGTACACATTTCGGCGTGGGTGGCAAAGAAACTGGTGGACTGCTGGTGGTAAGTGATACGGTACCCATGATGACCCACGCCCTTCTAACCGGAACAGATCAACACTGCAAGCTTGGCGGCAGATACAAGGTGGCGATACACCTGCATCCGTCAAGGGCGTGATTCGACCCGTCATACTGAAGTATACCCGTTTGAGCACCTATTTTTTGGGCACCTTCGGCGGTCAATGCATTGGTACTCAAAAAATAGGTGCACAAACGGGAATACTTCGTCATACTAAACCAACATGAAACTCAATCCGATTAGCGAAAAAGAAAAACAAATTCCTACACTAGTCGACAGATTATTTCGATATACGTATGATTTTTTTTTACGAATGTTATTCATGTATGTGTTTCATAGCGAAAGTTGTTTAGTATGATAGGTAGAAACACCCCGTTGACGGATGCAAGGCACTAAATCGCCACCCTGTATAGGTATGGAGTAATGGCGAGCTACAATTATCATTAGAGGGAAGCCGAAGAAAAAATTGTTCAGTTCTCATCAACTCTGACAAAGAACTGTATATTTTTAATCTTACGATGTATTAAACTGGTATTAAATATAATTTAACATAACAGGCGAATGTGGGAGTACACATCTGCCTAACCCTTTGGGAAAACAAGGCGTGATGTTATGTTATGTTATGTAAATATAATTTGGCAATAGTAGACATTAAGGAGAGTGGTTGTTCCGAAGGGAAGCCGATAGGAATCGGGTTGTATGAAGGCTACGACCCTGGTAGGGAGGTAGTACATCCCCGGACCTGCTCCTTCACAAAGCTCTACTACTACGAATCAAACATTAATTAAATTATTTTAAATATAAAAGATAAAAAAATAATAAGATTTCTTACTTGCAGGTCATTTACAATATTTGTATTTACATATTGGAGGCGTCGGCGAGTTAGATTATTTACTTAAACATTTTTCAGGCCTCGCCTGCTCTGAATTTCAAATAGGCAATACAGACACGATAAAGAGCTAGAGCTAGAGCTAGAGGATATGATTGTTTTTTATTTTACTTAGAGCCTACAGAAATATCGATTTATTTTTTTCTGAATAATTCTGGCTCTACCTACTCTGGCTATGTTTAGGGTTGAAATCAACCAAATGCTCGCAGGGTTTTATTTTGAACTATTTGTTGAATCCAAAACTTATGGAGTAATATGAACATTGTTTAATTTATTTATTTATGTAGGTAGGTAGTACATACAAAACAATTTATAAAGAGACAATCCATGTGCCCGATGGGAATTCTCATCGGCAAAAATAACGAACTTACATACAACCTTTCATTCTCTATTTTATCCCTACAGGGGTAGGGGATGATTTTTTAAAAATCATTATAGAAGAAACTCTTGTGCAAAATTTCATAGTTCTGGACCCAGCCAGCGGTTAAAGGCTGTGCGTTGTCTGACTGTCAGTGAATGAATGAATGATTATGATATACATCAAGATACATGAGCACAAAGGTAGGTACTGTTTCTGAATTCTGAAGCTAAATGTAATCTTAAGAATTCTTATATAAATTCTTAAGATTTGCGTTTGCAAAATAAAATTCTATTCTATTCTATTCTGTTCTGTTCTGTTCTGTTCTGTTCTGTTCTGTTCTGTTCTGTTCTGTTCTGTTCTGTTCTGTTCTGTTCTGTTCTGTTCTGTTCTGTTCTGTTCTGTTCTGTTCTGTTCTGTTCTGTTCTGTTCTGTTCTGTTCTGTTCTGTTCTGTTCTGTTCTGTTCTGTTCTGTTCTGTTCTGTTCTGTTCTGTTCTGTTCTGTTCTGTTCTGTTCTGTTCTGTTCTGTTCTGTTCTGTTCTGTTCTGTTCTGTTCTGTTCTGTTCTGTTCTGTTCTGTTCTGTTCTGTTCTGTTCTGTTCTGTTCTGTTCTGTTCTGTTCTGTTCTGTTCTGTTCTGTTCTGTTCTGTTCTGTTCTGTTCTGTTCTGTTCTGTTCTGTTCTGTTCTGTTCTGTTCTGTTCTGTTCTGTTCTGTTCTGTTCTGTTCTGTTCTGTTCTGTTCTGTTCTGTTCTGTTCTGTTCTGTTCTGTTCTGTTCTGTTCTGTTCTGTTCTGTTCTGTTCTGTTCTGTTCTGTTCTGTTCTGTTCTGTTCTGTTCTGTTCTGTTCTGTTCTGTTCTGTTCTGTTCTGTTCTGTTCTGTTCTGTTCTGTTCTGTTCTGTTCTGTTCTGTTCTGTTCTGTTCTGTTCTGTTCTGTTCTGTTCTGTTCTGTTCTGTTCTGTTCTGTTCTGTTCTGTTCTGTTCTGTTCTGTTCTGTTCTGTTCTGTTCTGTTCTGTTCTGTTCTGTTCTGTTCTGTTCTGTTCTGTTCTGTTCTGTTCTGTTCTGTTCTGTTCTGTTCTGTTCTGTTCTGTTCTGTTCTGTTCTGTTCTGTTCTGTTCTGTTCTGTTCTAGATATTCTATTCTGATATCTCCTTTTAACTTTGTATACATCTTGCCGCTATAATGACGACATTAATTTAACACACGGGTAGGGCTAGTGGCCAGTAATCATAAAAATTATAATAAGATAAAATAATTCGTAAATTGAAAAATTAAAATTTTCAAACAAACTAAATAATAAAGCTCTCTCTTTCCTACAATTCGCCTACCCTTTGCAGTATGGTTTTATGATCCGTGACCCCGGCGAATGACCTCTGCAATAAAGTCCATTAAGTACAGGTTGCTCCAAGACGCTATTTTAGAAAATTTTAAATAAATCAATAAATAATAACGTTTAATGAAATTAAAATATCTTCATAAAACGGAAACGTGAAACCGTATACGTGTGTTAAATTAATGTCGCCATTAAAGCGGCACGCTGTATGTTTCGCCCTTTATAGGTAATGCTGCTTTATAAACGAACTGCTAACCTGTCTCAATCTATAAATTACTACACAAATCATAAACAAAGTACATAAGTACATTATTTTACCTTCGGTCGGCGTCGTCGTCCGTCTGGGCAGAGTTGATTCTATTAGCAAAAATATTATAAATAGTAGTCAAAACAAAAATAAGGGCCACTAGGTATTTAAGGTGTACCATGAAAATTATTTCATTTGTAGCGGCATATCTACATCGCCACAATGGAACGCGTCACACTGACGTCACGCAAAACCCTGCATCGCGCAAGCAGAGTTTACCGCGCGACTAGCATATATTCAACATCCCGACATCAACCGTCGGGCAGTAGCCCACCAGACACAGCACCCGTCTGGTCGGAGGATCCTCCCTTTTCTATGGAGGATGAGTGAACTTTACACCCTGTTCCTCATGCCTCCTATACATTAAATAATTGTTTAGTTTTAGTAAACATAAAACAATGTTATTGTTTACCATTTAGGCTAGTAACTGTTTAAATAAATTATCAATAAACCTGTTTATTTAACTTTAAATAAAAAATGACAATTTAAGATTTAAAAAAAACACAAACAATGAAAAGTCACTAAAAACTTCTTCTTCACTTTTTATTTCTTTTTCTGTTTTTTTAATAACGCGTATGGCCCTCCTCTATTAAATATGCACTTCTGAAGCCTGAAATGCATGATCTCTATCAAATGTCTCACATTTTCAGCTGGAATCTCTTTTCAGACAATTTTCAAAGCGTCAATCACTTGTTGCTGGTTGCAGACCTCTTGCTCACTCTCTCTAACCCTTCGTTTCAATTGGTCCCACATGTGCTCGATTGGATTCAAGTCCAGATTGATTGCTGGCCACGGTAAAACTTGAATGTGAGAGTCTTCCAGCACAGACTGGGTCGCTTGAGCTGTGTTTGCACGGGCATTGTCCTGCATCAAAACAAACCCAGGGCCCATTTGCTGTGCAAATGGGATCACATGAGGCCTGATGACTTCCTCAATGTATCGCTGAGTAGTTACAGAACCCTCATTTAAAAGAGCGAGCTCAGTTTTGCCGTGTCAGCTAATCCCACACCAAATCATTACGTTGGGACAACTTCATGTATGCAGGCTTCCGAAAATCGCTCGCCGCGTTGACTCCACACCCTAATACGCAAATCGTCATTAAAAAAAATTACTTTGCACTCATCGGTGAAAGGCATCATGCCCCACTGATTTATGCCCCAGTCCAAGTATTGACGGGAGAAACTTAAACGATTGGCACGTTGAGCCCTGGACAAAGGAATTCGAACAACTCGTCGTTTTGAAGTTTGATGGTCTTCATGCAATCGATTCCGGATAGTTTGATCACTGCCACGAGTACCCGTTGTCAACCGTAAGCGATTTTGTAACTTACGAGCCGCCACTGTGCGTTCTCGGCGGGCACTTAGTTGGAAGTACCGATTCTCGTAAACAGTTGTAATACGAACTCTACCCGAACCTAGTCTTCTTGTAACATTGCCGGTCTCTTGGAAGCGATTCCAAGCATTTTGGATAAATCTTTGTGAAAAACCCAGTTGCATACCCACAGACCGATGCGAATTTCCTTCTTGTTTCTTTGTATCGGCTCTGCTAGCAGTAATTGTGTCCATATGTCTTTGTATTTGTGGCATATTTATGCAAGATGTTATTTTAACAAGATAACTTAACAACATTATGATAATTTTCCGAACATCACGCCGAAAAATCGAAAGAAGATTACAAGAAAATTTAAAATTCTATTTACTTTTAATTATGGCCAGCATTTGATCTCAAGCATAAAATCAAAGAGGTTAGATATTAACCTGAAATGTAAAAATAACAAGTGGCCCTTACTTTATTTTGAGTAGTATATTTTACTGAAATAAAAGTACAAAAAAAAACATGGAAACTATAAAATAATAATGTTCCATGTTGCGAGTGTTGCCAACGATAACAGAGCAATTATTTACTATTAGCGGCATATTGCAATTGTTTTTCTCTAGGCGTTATTACGACAAGGCTTTTAGTATCATACCATGTTATTCATTAAAGCAGTGTTAATATCATGCTAGCATTTTCCGACACGCAAAATAAAAAGGAAACATAATATTATAGCTTTATGGTACTTATTAAAACTGCTTTGTTATACAAGAAAAACATGAAAAGAGGGATTTGTGTAACTATTTCGTTATAAAAATTACAATTTTTGGCAATATTATAGGAATACCTACCTACTCTTTGTGAATTTTATGTAATGCTGACCTCTCAATTACAGATAGAATCAAACCTTTCAAACAGATGACAATGCGTGTGAAAACCCTTGACATGAACATTACATTACAAACGTATTAAGATTGATCACAAATCATGACAAAAGATACATCTTGCTTCCTAATGGGCTGGCTATTCGTTTGTGTATAATTGTGTCAATGGCATTACTGTGACTGTGTCACTCATTTCTTATAACGACAATTTTGTAAAGGTTCTATAGGCCACTGACTATAGGTACGTACCTACTTTTTCTTTTTTCAAGTTTTCGATAGAACAGTTTGATTCAAAAATCGAATGCGAATCAATTAGTTTTCAAATAAATAATTCGATTTAGGGCCGATTTTTCAATCGTCAGATAACTTTTATCTGGGGAATATGTTTGACGTTTTGACAGCTTCTGTATAGAAAATATGTCAAACCGCCATATTTATTCCTCGGGTAAAAGTTATCTGACGATTGAAAAATCGGCCCTAACAATGATGTTGGGAATAAGTCAACAATCTTGGTATAGTTTGAATAGCATATAATCCTTTTCATAAATCGCTGGTTGTTTTAAAGGTTTATGTAATAAATAAATCATATTGAATAACAAGTGCAGCACTGGCACAAGTGGCTCTAACGTTTATTAAAACATTTTAGTGCTAGCTCCCGCAACCACGACGGCTGTAACAATTAAATTATAAAGCTAAATGTAGTGGTTTTCATTTAATTTTCCAATAATCAAACGAATTTTCTTTTAACCACGAAAATCGAAAGTGGTGGAAGGTTTTTATATTGAGCAATGAGCCGTTTCCAATTTTTTCCAGTTGGGTGAACAAGTAAAATAAACTTTAGTAGCCAAATACTCTTGAGGAAAAAACACTTCAGTGGTTATAACAACACATTAGACATAAACAAGAACAAAGGAGGTGTACTGCGTTAAATGTAATATATTAGTAGGGATGTACGTATTGCGTGCGAGAAAATTACTCCCAATTCATACGTTTGGTACTGCGCCTAAACCACATTTAGGTTCCCACATGTGGCCACATTCTGAGGCCAGTGGGCCAGTAATTATTTGCTTACGCACATATTTGCGGCTAACGTTACTCGGGCTAAGGGTATTCAATCCCTTCCATTTAACAAAGGTAACTTCGTATGAAAGTTGATCATTTCCAAAGCGAATTTTCCTCAAAGGGTAAATTGAAAGGTTTCCTTGGGATTTGCCGATCGGCAATCTGTTCACCTACATTTTTGTAAGCTAAATATTTTTTGTGGGTGCTTCTTTGTAGTCATAGGTTCTATTCAGTTATTTGGAAATGGCTGACACGCCATTCCATCATGAATGATTTGGTTTTTGGGACCATACACTATTGCTGTGAGTTTCTTAAAAGGCTAGCACGGGATTTCGCCCAGAGGATGGGGAAAAGTATCCTGATATAGAGCAGTTTTAACTCAATCCGGTAAAGCATTTATGATCTTGGCAATATTTCCTCGTGACTTTTTATGAAAAGGGTTTATGAAATCCCATGTGACAACGGTGCACGTAAACAGGCGAATAAGCTGATGTCGTTTTTTCTCGCCCATCGAAAGCCGTATTTTTGATAATGCTAATCTTTCTCTTTTTTTAAATGTATATGCCATATTTGTAAATGGTTTTAAATTATATTATTTTTTTTATTAATAGGTTAATAAACTAGGTAAGAAAATGATTTAAAATGTAAAAATATGCAGAATTTGGATGTCTAAAGTCTTGAATGAAAAAAAATATTATTTTAGTTTCAAATATGTTCGTTTTATTGTCAACCAAATTACATGAAAGTCATATCACAAATAGGAATATTGTACAGATAACGAATGGGTTTCATAGTAAAATAGCGAGAAATCAGGGTTTAAACGCAGGTAGTATGAAAGGGGGTGGGGCCTCGCCAAGGTCGCCGCCATTATAGCGAATTAATTTGATTCGCGAAAGCCAGTTGAAGGGATAATACAGTTTCTCTCGAAAAAAGTTTAAATTTTTTAATACATTAAGAGTTGTTCTAGCTGAGCCAAGGCCACTAGCGAATCCAGGGCAGGTCAGCTAGTATTTTATAATGACAAAGGTAATTAAGAGCAAAACTACAAGTTGCAAATATTTCATATTCTAAGGAGTCATTAAGTATTCTCTAAGCAAGAATTGTGAATACAACGTTGCTTAATCCTTAGCCATTTTAATATTTAAGTACGTAATGGGTGGAGGGTTAATTTATGTCCTCAAGTTTCGGGATACGACTCCCGCGCCGGCTAATTATGATTTATTACCTTTTGCTTATAATGGATGAGTGACTCCAGATTGTGATGGTTTTGGAACGGTTTTATCTGTTTCCGGAAGATATGAGTGGGTTAAGTATCACTTGGATAATAATTGCATGTTAAATGTGGATAGGTACATATTTATTTGGTTTTATTAAGATTTCTAACACTGCTTCTGTCGTCTCAAGTCTGACATAATACAAAATCACGCAGACCCGGAACAACTACCGTCAAAGCGGATTACTTTGACTTTAGGGCATAACTTTGGGCCAAGTCTAAATGTTTGAACTGCCTGCCGTGTCGCGACTACACAACCGAACATCGTATTTCTTCGGTAACTACTAGATGGCGATATAGACGCGTACTTGCGGAACTGTTGTGTGGATTTAATGATACTAAAGACTTGTCTCGATTTGTGCCAAAGTTATACCCTAGAGTCAAAGTATGATATGATATATATAAAGTATGATAATATGTCTCATATATTATTATGGGGAATTGATGAGCGATGCGTAGTGCATAACCGAATTGGTTAGCCACTAAGACAATCAACCATCATTCATTAGGGCGTTCTAGACCAATAGATCAATAGATATCTTCCATTATTGTTATATACCTACAGTACGTAGGTACGTGTGAGGTTCACGTCCAGAGCCTAGACCGCCACCTCTTAAAGCAGTACATGAACAAGCGACGTTGAAGCGTCGGGTGTGGGTCGATCGTAATGTAATAGTTTTATTTTTTTTTATTTAGTTCGTCATCAATTACGGTTTTGCACAGAATTTTGTTTTTTAGAATATATTTTATTGCTTATTTTATTTATTTATTTTATGTCCGTAGGTGTGTCCGTGGCATCACAGTGGGCCCTGTCAGAATATCAGCGCTGCGGTATTTGTTTTTGTATTTCAAATATCGCAGCATCATGCTGAGATAGGAGCCTTTTTGGCCTCGCACAGGTCTTCTTTGTTTTGTTTTTTTTTTTCTTTCCTTTTATTTTATTTGTGTTTATGATATTGTTAGTTTTAATGTTTTTTTTATTGTTGTATTTCCTGTGCGTGTCCCAAATAAAATATTTTTCTTTCTTTCTTTCAGTATTATTTTAATCTTACTTGAGTGTGGGAAAGAGATGGAGCTAGACGTCCTGTATAGCTCCATCTCTTTCTCACACTGAAGTAATATTAAAATAACACTGCTTTATGAGGTGGTGTTAGGCCCCCTGTGCTCGATAAACATAAAAAGATACACGTGGAAGAATCTCATATTTACGTCAAAGAAACCGCTACTGGCGAAAGTATACCTTAGGTTCATAAGAATACGTAAATATTAATAATGCAACGCGCTTTACTGGACTTTTATAAAACGAGCAGCGGGTAAGTGGTGATATGGAAAGTTATGAAGAAACTGGAAACTTTTGAACTAGCGCTTTACCAAGCCAGAGTATAAATATGAATATAGATGTACAATTTATTGTTGTACCAGGAATTTCCGATGGCTATCCCCTAGGGGTAGACCCAGGTGCACCCCGTTTCAAACTACTTCCATTCGCAGTCAGTTTGCAGAAACCCGAGCCTAGTACCTACCGGTATTAGTGCGAGTGCCTGTTCCTGTTTATTCAGTTCCAACTTCGAACTGTAAAGGAGACTGGCCAAAAAGAAACATAAATCTATTGTGGTTACCCGGGTTACCCACTGATTTAACGGTCCGTCAGAGGTCGGCAGTTTGATTTATGGTTGGACACTACAGGGACGTTGAAATTCTTTAAAAGGAAATTGAAATTCTACACCGCATGGTACGATCAATCTGTAGGTAACAAATATTTTTCGATTAAGAAAACACAAAAAGAGCCTTCATATATTATATCGTCATGATAAGCGCATCATGGGTAGTGTTGACCTCTATTCCACTTTGCTGACTGGCAAATCTTTTCACCATGAAAATACCCATTTTTATAAAACATGGCTCCTATGAAAAGATTATAATATACCTAGAACATAATAACACTTTCTAAACGCCTGCGGATAAAAAAAAGGGTAAGACATCCACAACAGACCATAGAGAGCTCACGTTTTTACTTCTACCTTAGTCAATGACTTCAGTCAGATAGGCTCTTGACTATTGCCTATAAGTCTATTCAATTGCCTTGCCTTTTCCCAACTATGTTGGGGTCGGCTGCCAGTCTAACCGGATGCAGCTGAATACCAGTATTTTACACGGAGCGACTGCCTATCTGATCTCCACAACCCATTTACTGGGAAACACGATACCCCTTGGTAAGACTGGTTGTCAGACTTTTGGGCTTCTGACTACCCGTAATCACTCTCAAAGATCTACGAATGACAGCCTCTACCAACGGCTTAACGTGCTTTCCGAGGCACATATGTACCTTTCAAGTGTTCAAGAAGACCCTCATAAGCCATTATTAGACAATATATATTATTAACATTATAACTGTACCTAACATCATTAATTTATTAAATTGAAACAAGCACATCAGGGATTGGGGTTGCAACTGGGTTGGCTTTGAATATGTCAAACTATTTATTATGATAATTTAATCAAACCAAATCGCACGCACTGCGGCTCTGTAACAATTTATAGGTAAACTAATGGTCACAATAATATTAATTGCATTGAGAAACATTTTAGTGGCTTCATTAGGAATTTATTGTACCTATGTATATTGAAATTCCAATATTTAAGCATGTGACACATAATTATTGTGATCAAATCACTGTTTTAACTATTAAATAAATAAAATATTAAATACTAACAGATAACCATAAATTTATAATTTAATAACACGTTATCTTTCTGGCCATGGCATAAAAAACCGATTATTTTTCCCAAATATGTTGCGATCGACTTCTACTGTATGAGTTTAATCTTAAAATGCCATCATATTAACGGCAAACATCTTTTTCCCATTACTGATATTGGGTATCACATGGCGATAAGGTAACATTAATGAAATTACATCAGTAGGTTCTACATTGTATTCTAATTATAGATAAAAATTAGCCTATGTCATATTGAAGGCCAGATAGAGATACAGTCAAAGAATAAATTTATACATCTATAGGTACAAATAAATAAAATTTAAGTGACTGTAATGTCAAAATAACAACTTTTTACTAAATGCTTAAGAAAGTATATACGGTATAACAGTACTTATAACAAAAAAGCAATTTTTAAATTATTTGTCTGTCGGTCTGTTTGTTCCGACTAATCTCCGAAACAGACTGATTTTAACAGGACTTTCCCTGGCAGATAGCTGATATTATGGGGAGTGACTAAGGCTACTTTAATTTTAGAAAAATAATTAGGGGTCCGCGCAAAAAAATTATAACCCATGAAATTGTGAACAAAAAGGCGGATTTGAAAATTTTTTTGCATTTGGTAGCCCAATTCTCGAGGATAGGCTATTTAACATCACGCTACGACCCTTAGGAGCCGAGCAAAAAGAGCAAAGTCAGAAAGAACACTAAGCGAAAACGACGTATTAGCGCGGGCGGGCGATGCAACGCGACGGGTCGGGGGACGAGGGATTTTTATTTAAATGTGGCTATTATTTTAGTATATTGTGTATCTTACGACTTCGCGGAGTTGCGCACGAAGTTGCGGAGCACAGTTAGTATATTATAAAGCTCCTTAAGGTTTTTACTTGCACTTTATTCTTTTCCGATTACCTACGCGTCAGTGCCAACATTTTGAATGAAAATGCCAGTTCGAAAAGGTTACAAACGCCGGCTATGTGGGAAGGGAAATTTTGTAAAAATTGCTTAACATTATAGCTCCATGACCGTACATAAAGACTATAAGATAATAATCTTCTCAGCTCTATAAGAAAATATACCACAACATAGACAAAGAGATCTCCACACGACTGTCGAGACTGACTGACTGTATGACTGTGTCGAGTAATGGGATTTGATAAATATCCACGTATTAATTATACAGAACATAGCCAACCATTCCGTTTGTATCAAAGACCGAAGTATGAGGAAGGCAACTGGCAAAATGGCGCTGTCGTAGCTAGTTCCCAAAACAAGCTAATAATACAAGGCGTGAGGTGGTTTTTATTAATTTTTACGAAAATGAGTCGTTGTTGTGTTCCTAAATGCTCAGAAATTGGAATCCACCATTTTTCGAAAGACCCTAAACTTACAAGATTGTGGATTAAAGCTATCCATAGGAAATTATTTGAATTAAACCGATTTCGAGGTTATGTTGGAAACACTGAAGAAATTGATTACGTTTTTAATTCTGACACTTTCCGTGTCGAATAAATATTGATTTAAAATACAGAAATCACCGGAAATAAAGAAATAGTGGAATTAAACCAAACCCATGAATGAACACGAAATGGAATTGATGAACGAAATGTCAAATTTATTGTAGGAAATAGGGACCTAGTTATGGTCGCGCCATCTACAATTAGCTTTGACCGACCTTCCCCATTGACGTAAAAAGGGAAGGTCTAATGATAGGGAATCAGGCGGACTTGCTTGGTAAAGCAGAAAGATTTGAATGTGGATAAGTAGTAAGAACCCATCGATTTTGAAAT
This sequence comes from Fissipunctia ypsillon, assembly GCA_947568875.1. Classification (NCBI taxonomy): domain Eukaryota; kingdom Metazoa; phylum Arthropoda; class Insecta; order Lepidoptera; family Noctuidae; genus Fissipunctia; species Fissipunctia ypsillon. The sequence continues at coordinate 12,489,275 of OX387660.1, read as the reverse complement.
TTATTATTTTGCACGCGCCGCCCGCTCGGTCGCCGCCGACGGGAGGCGACTATTGGAATAAACTTTAGACCTTGCACTATTAATTTATACTCTGACAACTTTATTAGATTTATTATTTTTGCTCCGTTTAAATTAATCGCATAGCATAAACTTGTGAATAGTTTTATGGAGTTTTGTATTTTATTCATACCTGAATGTTTTGATCATAACATCTCTTATTCTCTCATGATGTTTTATGGATTATTTTGAACTAAGACTTCGCACGGTGTTTACGACTTGACAAAAGATCAAGATTTCAGTGCATTCTGTAACTTTAATATTAAGTAATGTGTTATACACGTGCACCTTCCGGAATAAATTCTCTAAATATGGTGAAAACCGCATCAAAATCCGTTGCGCAGTTTAGAAGAACAATGCAGTCACACAGACAGACACCAAAAGCGACTCCAATTTATAATATTATGTCCATATTACTTAAGATTATGTTAATCTAGGAATAAAGTACGTATTGTACTTTAAAAATCATTGCGCGTGCAGCGCCGTACACGTGATAAAAGTAAAAATAAAGACTCAGAGAGATTTAGAGCGACAGAGAGAGAGAGACAGAGAGCTATATATTTCTTCTCTCTCATGTAACGAAATGTGCCTAAATGTGACGCTTCCTTGAAACACTCTTAATTCTTGTCCTATTATCGAATCGCTGCGTAAGAAGTCTCACTTAAAAAAATATGTAGGTAATGCAAGACTAAATATAGGTACAGTATGCAACATTTCTGTTTTCCATTTTCACTCAATAAAATACATCAAAAAAACTACCGCACAGTGCACCAGTGAAGATGAATAACATCAAAGATACCAAGCTTCAAACTCTGATATTATTAAGACTGGCAAAGGAGAAAATTTCAACGTTAATATTTTCTATGCAATCTTCGGTATCTCAAAATGAAAGGAAAATATATTACTATGATGCATCATCTGCTTATTTTCTCCGGCAGCTGCTGAAGAAAATTAAGTAAAATGAAACATGAGCTACTTACAAGGAAGGTCCATTAAGGTTTGTGGAAAGGATCAATAAATAGTACCATACAATATTTCGATTTCACATTATTTCTTACGTTTTGATCATGTAAATTCCACAAAGCTTAGCTTTGACAAAAGAGTTAATTAATCTTCCATTTCAAAAGTTGACTTAAAATTTGTAAAGAACCGCCTCCTTTGTCTGAAGGAATCAATAGGAATTAGGTCAACTGGACTCATTTGTGATCGGGCGAACACAAAAAGAATCAAAGAACCTAAAGGCGATGTAAATTATCACTGCATAGGTTTATGTAGTTCCTATCTACGAGTATATAGGTAAGCTTCCCATAATGCTAATACATCACTATTGTATCCCAAAACACCTGAGATCGGCAAAAGTATGGATTATCTCGAAGATAAGCACCGGAGGCCGGACTGTCGGAAATCCTTCCATTCATCATTTACATGAACGTGCCCAATACTGCCCTCAGTGAATTTATAAAATCATCCCGTTTTTGGCGCGAAAAGATAAATATTCATAATTTAAGCCGTCGTTTTTTAATAAGGCAATAAATAATGTCAGATAAAGCTGTCAATGATTAATTAATTTAATGACAACATTATTTTTAAGAATGGCAGTCAGGACCCAGTTGTTTTGAAGACTTAGGTAAGTACTACTGGGGGAAATTGTGGTAACAACACAAAAAGGATAAAGTTCCTTTTTGTGTTTTCTAGAGTGAAAACTTTTCAATTTGAAATGGAAAAGGACACCAACACACTTATCGGAGATACTCTGGCTGCACTTCAGAAATACAACTCGTGAATAAATTGATCTTGGCGTGGAAATGGCTCAATTTTGTTGAGCATCGCCTAAACTAAAATGTATTTCTATGATTTCTTTGATGTACAACCTGTAGGAACCAGTAGGTTTACCCTGTCTAGATTTTTACTCACTTTAGCACAATGTGTCGGTCGAGGATTTTGAAGTTAATAATATAATTTTCGTTAGTCTCTTTCTAAGATAGGAGTAGGATTATATAAATAACTGTTCGTGCCCGGCGTCACGTGGGTGAATTTCATGTCTCTATCTTCAGTTATAGAGATTCTCAAACAAAAATACCATTCCGACTTTCCAAAAATTTCTCATTCTCTTCATTTCTAATTCTTTCATAAAAACCTTGTCCAGACAATTAGGAACACAACAAAAAAAACTGCCAAATCGGTCGAGCCGTTCTCAAGTGGTGGTCTTTCATACATGCGGCAATTGATTCTTAGGGTTCCGTACCTCAAAAGGCAAAAATGGAAACCTTATAGGATCACTTCGCTGTCCGTCAGTCTGTCAAGACTTTTTTTTCTCAGGAACTCGTGCAGGTATCAAGTTGTAATTAATATCAAACACGTAGATCTACGGTCTCTGAAGATCTAAAAAATCAAGCCTCTAAGTCAACTCAATAAAAAAATACGACCATTTATGAGACATATATTTTGATACTCGCTAATAAATCAAAACCTGCTTAGGTACTTCCCGTTGACCTAGAATCATGAAATTTGGCAAGAAGCAAGTTCTTATAGCACAAGTGCAGGAAAAAGTCCGAAAATCGTTAATTTGTACAGTAGTTTTATCACATATTTTTTTTGCGATTACAAACTTATATTTGCAGTTGGTGAATTGACCGTGACGCATATCGATGTATGGGAGAACATATTTTTCAACTAAAATGTTAAGTTTATTTTTGGGATAAATTCATCCCAACTACGGAACCTTTCATAGTGCGTGGTCCGAGACGCACATGGCCGGTTTTTTATTTCTATATGTAGATTTAGTTTTATCTTTTGTTTGTCTGGAATTGGCTCTAGTAACAGTGATTGAAAAACAATGTTATTCTCTCATTAACGTATGTAAAACTGAATCGTAGTCAAACTCATTCCCCATCTAAGTCAAGTTTTCAATTGACAAAGTTTGGTTCTTACGTATGTACATACATTCAAACTTGAAAGCCACGGTTTGCGTTTCCTCTCCCGCCTACTTTAAGAGAATAACTGAAAAACTCTAATAGACGTTCAAGTAATTTGATCAAACAGCCAGCCTGTTTGATCAAATTATGATACTTTTTACAAATTACGTCTTAAACCGTTTTATCAAATTGGCATGATCTTTCACGCGACTATACACCTTCATGCAGACTTGAAGCGGCGTCAGTTCTGCATCGAAGCGGGCAAGAGTTTGTTGTGTTTCTTAACAATGTCTACAGAGGACGCCTTAGCAATAGTCGGCTTAGTGCTTGCTTTGAAGACTCAGAAAAGGACAAAAAATCTACTTCTTTCAGCATTTCTATTAGTTTGCAATAAGCAGCATGCCGTTTATCTCTGTCATGGTAGTCTTTGTTTTTTATGTTCCATAAACAGGATTCATTTTGATATATTTGCATGAATTCTGCATCGCGGTTTGACATTATGCAATGCAACACGCGTCCACAAGGGAACGCTTCCGCAGCAGCAACTGAACGCTCGCAACAGACGCGCTCAAATTATTTGATCAAATAGTTCAATTAAACTGTTTGATCAAATAGAAATACGAAAATTCATATTTTTTCATGCGATTTGACACTCATTAAAGATCAAATTTTCCCATAGACATACATACATGCCAATTTGATAAAACTGTTTGAACCAGACTATTTGATCAAATTACTTGCACATCTATGGCCCGCATAAGTCATAATTAAGAGCATTGGGTGCAAAGCGACAATATAAGTGAGGATTGTCGAAAGACTGAAGTTTTGTTATCGTCAAGATGCGACAGACCTGTGTTAATCCGTTCTTACATGATCAACTAGCTATTCTCGCGGCTCGCCAGGCATTCGCCATCTAAATACTTGCTCAATCTGGACAGAAAGTTTGTAGCTATGTCCATATTTTTATCTTAAACTATGGCCCAGTCATATACGACGGTCGGCGAACGCGTTGAGGCGTGAAGACTGGAAAAACAAACGAATAAACAAACTCTCACGAAAGTGTTAATAAAATAGGAGTTTTCTTTCATTATAAGGATTGTTTTTATAACTCTTTATTTTCACTAGCTCGGCACTCGTTGGTTAAGGCAATCATAAGTAATAACAGCAATTCAACATTTAGTTGTTCTTTCATCATTTCAAACTGAGATTTCAGACACCAATCTTTCATTATTATTACCATAATTCATAACTTCAGTGAAAAGTTCAGAGGTACCATTAAATAAACTTAAATCGTTGCGGATCATTTTATTGTTATAAGAGATGAGATTTTATTGTTATAAGAGATGAGATTTTATTGTTATAAGAGATGAGATTTTATTGTTATAAGAGATGAGATTTTATTGTTATAAGAGATGAGATTTTATTGTTATAAGAGATGAGATTTTATTGTTATAAGAGATGAGATTTTATTGTTATAAGAGATGAGATTTTATTGTTATAAGAGATGAGATTTTGAAAAGGGAAAGAGTAATTATACCTACTCAATCACATATTTTATGTATGCCTTGTTACAATTTAAGACCTTTCAACTCTATCATCAAATGCTGGTCCTGCTCCACAGCCACTTGGGCTCTGTTAAATTATTTTTTTTTGGAAGAAATGCGTCCCTTTTTTTATAGGGTGTTCTTTAAAATTGTGCGGAATTTTATTGTATATTATAGGGCCCATTGACATAATATTTTTCCTAAGTAATGCTGTTTTGTAATTGCCTGTATGTAATAAATTTTTATATTGCGTTCTCATAGGACCTGAACGAGTCCTAATATCGGCTAGTGACGGAAATAAATTTAAATTCATTTTAACAAAAACTGCGACTTCCAAAATATACAACGACGGGAAGGTCAGTATTTTCAGTGACTTAAACATAGGCTCACAGCTGTCTGTAGTTTTCAGATTCGACATAGATCTTATGCAGCGTTTTTGGGCTTTAAAAATCTCTTCCCTGTCACTACAATTGCCCCAAAATATTACTCCGAACCTTAATATTGGGGCAACAAGTCCATGGTAAGCTGTCAGAAGTGTATTATTGTATACAGCACATAAGCTGACTTGCTCAGTTTATTACAAACGTCTTCGGCATGAGGTTTCCAAGTGAGATTGCTGTCAATTAGAATACCTAGGAATTTAGCAACATTTGTTGAGTCCACAATTTGTCCATTATAACTAACCAACACGTTAGGCGGCGAAGTCCGTTGATAAAAGTGCATTACTTTTGTTTTTTTAAGATTAATAACTAAGTTATTTATGTCAAGCCAGGTAATAATACTTTTTAATGTTATATTAATCTCACCTTCATAATCTATTATATCTTTACATTTTATTATGACCGTACTATCATCCGCAAATAACACCATAGGATGTTGCATATGCCGTGGTAAATCATTAATATACAGCACAAACAATGGTGGCCCCAGAACGCTACCCTGTGGTACACCACATTTAACTTCTCTGCTGTCTGATGTATATTTTATCTCGTGTTTGGTCTTAGAACATATTCTAGATATTTCTGTGTATTGCTTTCGGCCACTAAGATAAGAAGTTATAAGCTCCAGGACATTTCCCCTTATGCTTACCTAGTTGCTATCCCACCAATTCGCACTAAGCGTTTCCAAATGTCTTTTGTGCGCACAGCAAAGGAGTGGAACTCTCTGCCTGCGTCTGTGTTTCCGAACGCATACAACCCCGATGTCTTCAAAGTGAGAGTGAACAGGCTTCTTCTGGGTAAGCTCGCTCCATCGTCGACTTTGTCTCTGTCATCTCTGACCTAGACTAGAGTCAAGAGCAAACCTATCCCAAATAAAAAAAAAAATTTGCTGCTCCATACATTTTTGCCTACCTACGAGGTCTATAGAGCAGCAAATTTTTTTTTAATAACCGACGAAAAATTTCGACGCAGCGGAGTCCAGAATCATGTACTGAATGCGTGGTTTCAATTAATGTGATAACCTAATCGCCACCCTGTAGAAGCAACAAGAACAATGTACCCAGGATATTGTAATAATTTTGATTTAAAAGAGTGTCCATGGAGTTTCTTGCCCATTCTTCTCCATAGAGTTTTACGTTTTGGAATGGGCGACTAGCTTCAATTTTCTGACTAACTGACTGACTCTTTAACAATTCAAAAGTGCCTGTAATTGATTTAATTGAAATAAATGCTTTGAGTTTGAGTTTATCGTGCACCACGTTTCATGTTCAATATCATAAAATAAGGCATAAAATATCGCCCTTCTGATGTCATAATTAAATTGATTATTTATATAGCTTTATGCAGTAGCTTAATATAATCATTAGATACTAATTTATTTTCATTCAAAATTCATCATCATCATCTGCCTAGCCTTGTCCGAACTATGTTCGGGTCGGCTTCCTGTCTAACCGGATGCAGCTCTTTTCATTCAAAATTGTCAAGTAATACTTAAAGGGAGTTAGTTTAAGTATACAGCACATTCATGATAAATAAAGAAAAAAATGCAATGCATTTGTCAAAAGGATTGTTTTCTTTGATGATAAGTTTACGAAAGAAACTTGTAAAATAACTATTAATCGATGTAATATTGACTAAATAAAAATATTTTACCACAACAAAGATTCAAGATACAGCGGATAACGTAGACGGTTTTTAATAAAAACTTTTTCAGTATATGATGAGCGCTATCCTTCAGTGAGCTATTCACTCGGTGGGTCCGTCCTCAAATGATGTACTTTGCCGGCGACGTATCATCTTCGGATTAGACTGTCGTTAGGTGTATACATTTCTAGGACTTTTTATGAAGTAGGTACACGTAAGTTGCAGTTTTCTTTTTTAGCTTATTAAACTGGACTCTTGTTGAAAAATTCAGACTTGATGTAGCAATGATAGCGTTCTAGACCTACTTTTTTGGGTTGGTTAGACATCGAATGTATTCTATGTAATCACCGACTTCCAAAAAAAAACTACAAATAAAATAACTTTAATTTCGGAAGTTAGTGTCTTTGGTATTTTCGTTTTTTGCCACCGTTTTTTTTAGTTGTGGTACCTACCCCACACAAAGTCGCATACTGCTTGCAATGTAAATAACAGTGACAGGAAATTTTTATAACATCGTCAACATACACTAGGCGGAAAAAATACGTATGATATTATTGAAGCTAACTCAAAAACTACTCACCAGAACTTGAGTAAATTCATATGGAACTAATCTGGACGTATATTCTTTCAAATAAAAAGAGGTTTTTTCAAATCGGTTTGTAAATGACGGAGCTCAGAGGAAACAAACATTTTTAAAAATTTAAAAAACAACCGAATTGAGAACCTTCTCCTTTTTTGAAGTCGGTTAAAGATTACAGAGTAGTATGGTGCAAGTTTCTTGATCTTCTCCCTAGCTTTAAGGCGAAGTAAATGGTGACCTGCCTTCAACTTTAAAAATACATGTGTATATTGTTCAAAAACTATTAATAACCTTAATCCTGTCCCACGAACCAAATATGGTTCAAAGGGATTGTTAAATATTGTGTCTGCTTCTCGGAGAAAGTGTTAAATAGAGCAGTACTTATTCACAAGTTGCGTTTACCATCAGGGTGCACTTAGATACCATTAATATTATCTCCTATATAACACTAATAATTATATGCTCCATGTCCTAAGATAACACATCTAATTAATGCAAGCTTCCAAGCGCATGCAATTGAAATTGACCACAGCCGAACTAAATGGATTATTTATTAAGAGCACAGATTGCTCTTTGATTCAAGATTTGAACCAAAAGGTGGAAAAAGTAACAGCTAATTGAATTAGCTTTTTACCAGCAACTACAAACAACGGTAGTTTTTCATTGATACGAGTAAGTTTTATTATAATCCTTAAAACGGAAAATAGTGGCTACTAAGCTCCGTTTTAAGAATTTTAATAAAACTTAACAATTTAAAACTACCGTTTGTAATAATAATAAATATAGTCTTGTGGAGCACAACGTAACATACTTATTTCTGCATTTTCATTCTAAACTAAAAGAAGTAACCAAACAAACGATGAGGGCGCCACTGAACGTGCGGTGTCGTCATAACGTTATTGTATTTTAATTTTTGTGAGTGATCCAATGTTATTTATTCAAACAATGATGAACATGAAAAAAATATTGATTCTCACCATTAAATTCTTAATTTATTATCCAGATTCTGTTGAATTGAAATATACATAGAATACTTTTATTTTCAGACAGAGTCCATAGGGTTAGTAACAATTTTAATTAACATCTAGTGTTAGTAGGTACAGACACAGATTAACTTACAATTAACATTAAAATTCAGCTTGGATCTGCATCCACCTCCGCAACATTGAGGAATCTCACCGGTCTTTGAACACACTAAGAATACTGTTGGTGCTGCCGCTAACACGCGACATCAGGGATGCACATCTTTTTCTAACAATGGCGGCAAAACCATCAATGTTATTATCTGCAAACATTCCTGACGCACTACAACGCCACGGCAGCCGCAGCTGTACTCTCAGTGCATTAATGTATATTGAACGCGTAGGTCGCTGTAATATTCATACTGTCAGTTGAATACTGTGATAATTCATATCGATTCTGGAGATTATTTCACCGCACGTTGGAATTTATTTCGACATCGAATTTATCGACAATACCGATCTCATCACATTATTTGATAAATGGTTATTCCATCTTTAGGAAGCGGAATTGTATTATTTATTTCTGAAATCCAATCTTTCCTGGTTTATTTTTGTTTGTAGTTACTAAAGGCTTATTTACATGTCTCTAGTATTGACAATACAGTGCCTACCGTTAGTAATTGAATTGGTATTGTATACAGTCTTATCACTAAACTAGCACTTCCTCCGCGACTTCGTCCGAGTGGATTTCGTACTTTAGTACCCTATTAGGAGTCGATTTTCAAAAAACCCTGCTACAAGTTATTCTTTATTTTCGGTCTTAAATATAAACACTGAGTTTCGAGTTAATCGGACCCCGCGTTAAAATTCTTCCATACAAACTTTGACATCCCTCCTCAATCCCCCTTTAGGGGGTGGTTTCGAAAAACAACAAATAACAAACTTCATAATTTATTTAGATAAGTACTCGTGCCATGTTTCAGGTTTATTAACTCAAGAAATAAGATTTTTCATACAAACAAAATCACTCCTTTTCACCCCCTTAAATTCAAATTTCCAAAAACCCTTCCTTAGTGGATGCTTACAACATAAAAGGCATAAACAGCCAACATTTCAAGTTTGAAGCCGCAGCGGTTTAAGCTCTGCGTTGATGAATCAGTCAGGACAAGTAATTATATATGTATAGATAGATTGAAGTTATTCACGACTACCCCGGTCACATCACACATAAATAAAGTCCAGACTTATGACGGCACAATGAGTCCCTATAACTATTTAGCACCGGTAACCATCGAGATGAAAGCATACATCAGTCGATTGCTCACAGTAATCTAGGGAGTGCATGTAGTGCCTACGTAGCAGCGTAGTCAAACTCGTAACAGTTCCGTAGCCGTGGCGTAGACGTAGCGTAGCCGTAGCGCTGTCGTAGCGTTCCGAATCTTGGCCTGCATTAACGACAGCATTGCGGATGATCGGACAAACTCTCTATTGAATTAGTTTCTATACCGTTTGCTTCTCTTAGATTAATATTTAAGATGTCGTTTTGATTCTGAGCTAGCATATTTGAATTGTTTTGAATTTAGAGGCAACTTCTGTGCTAGTTCAACAGCATCATAGACTAGCACAGAAGTTGCCTAGTTGTTGATGTTGTTGAAAGTTAAAGAACTACTTATGGGTCAGATTCAAAATAATTGTAAGTTACGGATAGGAAACAAATATGAATATTATTTGATTGTAACAGAAAAATAACAGAAAAGAATTATTAGGGCAAGTGTTGACAATTATTGACAACTGCAAAATATGAAAAATGTAGATGTGCCAATATATTGCTAGGTGAGCGATAATGTTTCTATGGTCTGAAAATAACACGGTAAATCTCCCAAGTTTGTTCTTGGGATAAGTTCATCCCAACTACGGAACCCTACATTGTGCATGGTCCGACACGACGACGATGCCCTTAGCCGGTTTTTGCAAATTGCAGCTCTAGTAGGTTGTATGTAGATCAAAATGTGATACGCGACGATGGTAGTGTAGGTATTAATATTAAGGCGAAAGGATTCTAATGATTATAATTATGTAAAACTATAACTATACTATACTATAATTGTTACGGCCGTGAATCATATTTTAATCAACATACAACCTTCCACTGACCTACAAATTGTAAAAAACGTGAGATAATTTGAATTTCGCGGGCTACTTTGGCGCATCCCCCTTAACTGATTCTGAGACTGCCGACGACGAGAGGCCGGGTACGCGTCGGCGAGGCTGTGCGGTTAGTACAAACGGCGCAAGCGGTGATATACCCAGTAAAACATGCACACACAGACAATACATGGCACAGCAATGCAATACAGGGCACATTATTCGAAAACTTTACATACTTCAAATAAATTGAAGTAAAAAAGAAATGTTTTGGCTAACCTGAGGTGCAGTAAGTATAATTAATATTTTATTATCATTAATGTATATGTGACACCATGTGAATAACGCCTAATCATTCATATCTGTTACGTAACAGAAAAAGTGACGGATAAAATAACGTATATGAATTAATTGCACGTGTCTAACCTACAAATCTATTTATTTCCACACTAATTTAAATGTTATACGAATATTTTATATTTAAAACAATTAGCACAATACAGACATTTTCTAGTATGAGTAATAAAACAGTAAACTTACTAACCGCTATTTTAAACGTCTCACATTGAATATTTACTTTTAAAAGTCTAATTTTCTTCGACAACGAAACGAGCTGAGAAACTATATTGAACAAAACGGCCGATCATTTATTCTTACGTCGTGTAGTGACAGGTAGTGGACTAATGTTGCCAGTATATCAAATTTCTTTATTACCATGGAAATAATATTAAAATAGCATAACAGAAAAGAATAACAGATATGTGTAAAATCAGGAGACTCATTAATAAATTAAATTTGAAGAACAATAAATAGTATTTTATATTTTATTTAGTGAAGTGTTGAAAGTTTAAACAATATTCTCTGAATATAGTTTTGTTTTTAAACTTTTGTGTAATGGTTAATAGTTAAATTATTTTTTTTAGTTTACCGTCAAAGACGTGGACATTGAATACTTGTATGAAACAGAATCTACGCAATGTTTGGTTTCATTTTTTTTTAAGAATTGTTTAGCTGTATCAAATGTTTCGTTGTTTTTTATTAAGCTCAAATAAACATTTAATCTGTTTGTTTATGAAATTCTAGTCAATTGTATCTCGTTATAAAAATAATTGGGTTGGACAATAAGACAGTAGTAAATATACAATTATTTTGAATATGACCCTTATATATTAGTAAGTAATAGTGGAGCAGATTTGAAATGCGTCCTCTAGTCAATCCGCATCGCCTCGGTTTATTTTAAATATATTTTTAATTTTTTTCGGAAAGATTCCATCGCCGAGCCGTTAATGTTACAATTTGAAGGTATGGCGAAGGTAAACCAACAAATGCTGAAGGAGCCACTTTCTATTCGCTGGTCCGTCGATTGTGAATCTGTAACATAAAAAATAAAATTCTATACAAAATAAATTATGCACAATCATCAAAGTCATAAATTCTCTCATTATGATGACAAAGTAAATCTAAAACAATTTACTATAACATAAAACATAGATTCATATCTCGAAGATATTGAAGGATTTACAAAGTTTTTGAGGACTTAACAACTTAATATCGGCTGCTCAGCGAGATTCCAACTTTTTTGGGAACTGCGGGCAAACAATTTATAATATGAACAAAAAAGGGATTTTTGTGTCGTTCAGTCACATTCATCTCCCTAAATTACAATCTTTGACAAGATAACCGATATAAAAGGTAAACACTGGCTTAAAGATTATGAGGCAAAATAAGCCGCTTCATTTTTTAAATGAAGGTTAGCCTCGATACCTTGACTACGGCCTACTTGTAGATAATAACATTAATATTACCAATAGGGTGCAATCAATACTCTAGAAGTGTAAAACTCACCTGCTAAAGCTGGGTTTAGCTCAAAGGTACCAGAGCAATTCAGAGCAGTTCCTGATATTCTAATTTAAAAAATGCTCTCCTTCTATTTATAAAGAGATAATTTGATAGAGTGCGGATAGAATGAGTAGTTATTCAATTGATTGTGTCTAAACTCACCTTAAGACTGAGGTTTGATAGAATTCTTTGCTTTAAATACTTTCAGTAGTGACCCGAATATTGTGATAGTTGCTCCCAATGTGAGGGACTGAAAAACATAACAAACAAAAAATACGAGCTAACGAAAGGATACATCTGTTTACTCTTTTGTAAAAAGAAAGGCGTAATTCGTTATTTATTTAAAGATAACGTTACCGTACATACGTAATGTATGACTGAAGGAGTGGCTCGTAACGCGAGTTAAAGGAACGCTCTGCCCCCAATATTTGTATTGTCTCGGGTCGCACCTGAACACATCACTATTCATGGTTGAAGAAATACTGTGTTCATGCTAAACTCGATCTTTGTTGGCAAAATTAATGTGGAATGATGTATGTAGGAAACATTGCGGATAAAAAAACACGATTCAAGACGTCAGGTGTATGAAACGATAGGCTTGCTGCACAGTGGTTTCGGTTGCGATTCTCACCAAAACTTTTGTTTTTATGATTTCTGCAGCGTTTGTGCGATAATTGACTGAAAATTCAGACAAAATAAACCCACCAGGACTCAGGAGTAATCATAGTGAGAGGCAATTTAAAAGTCGTCCGTCCTACCTACAACATAATGGATTATGCAGTTGTTTATAATTAAAACGTTAATTCAATAATCGTACTTATTCATTTGTGTTGAATTTTCAACCATGGTTTCATAATAAACAAGAGAGCGATACTAAATGAAATATTACTAATGCGATGATGTGCCTTTCATAAAAATGTCAATTAATGTATTAATCACTCGATTACCTGGTATACTTAAATTGTAATATTTTGGACACACAATACGTACGATGCAACAATTTCCATTATTATTATTTAGTACTAGCTGTGCCCTGCAACTTCGTTTGCGTGGATGTCGTAAGATACACAATATACTAAAATAACAGCCACATTTTAATAAAACTCCCTCGTCCCCCGACCCGTTGCCACAGATTACCAGATAAATCACTCCATGTACTTACGTACGCTAACTACCTACCGGCCGCCGGGCCGCACGCAGCCCATTTCTCAGTGGGCTGCCGACAACCGCGCGGCGCGAACGTACGCATATATTTCCGTTATCCTGACGTACTTTTTTTTTGGATGGGAAGTCATCAAATGACTTCTCCCGCTCTGGGCGGAGCGGGAGGGCGTGTCAGGCTTTTACTGACTGAAACCCACCCATGTTCCTTCAGTTCTCTGTGCTGGGGCCATGGTAACTATTTCGAACATCCCGCGACCCTAGCTGGGACCTGACTTAGTTTCAAATTCTTATGATATGGCTGGTTCAGGTGTATTATGTGCAGTTGCAGGGAGATACATTTATTACAGCTAATTCCTGCTGAAACCATATTGTTGTTGGAGATATTCTTGGATCAAAGGTAAGATACGTCCGTTTAGATTATGGTCTGAAAGACTGTATTAATCTCCCTTATCGTGTAATATCTTGGGGATAACAATTAGGGCTGTTGACTGTCAACGAGAGCTTTCAGTAAAGACCTTTTTAGTCCACAGAAGTGACGATGTAAGCGGGTATCATACGTTCAGTGCACTTTACCGGTCAGTCTCGAGTCTCGCTACTAGAGTAGCTGACTGGCATTTTCCTACAGCTTGTGCTGATACGAGAAAGAGACAAGTAGGTACCTACAGTGATTATTTTTTAAATGTTTTATAATAAATACAATTTTACTGAAAAGGATTCTTAAATACTGAAACAATCATAATCCTAATTCGCAAAGAAAACTAAAATGGCATGTTCCTTGTTTCGCGTTTAAGCTGATTATGCTATTAAGTTTGCTCTAAATCCGCAGTAAAATAACAGAGATTAGGAATCTTACGTTGAAATGGATGATAGGCACTCGTCCTTCCTTCCTCCGAAGATAATGACCTACTTCGGGAGCTTCCGACTTTTTTCCGAAGCTATTATATTTCTTATTCCAATCCGTAGAATTGAAATACTTGTTTAGGTCCTTGTGTGTTTGACTATTTACTGCTTTCTGGTTGAGATTTCTCATGTCATGTTCATACTCAGGTACAGTAAAGAGCAAAAAGCTTGAAGAACTACATACATTATATAAATTCACGCCTTGTTCCCATGGAGGGGTGGGCAGAAACTACAGAACGCCACTTGCTACGATCCTTAGGTCTTAAGTACATATCATCCATTTGCTTCGTTTACGTTTATACATCTGGTCATACACGCACTCCGGTTGCGAGTACTATGCCCTTTCTGAAGAACATCACCAATAAGGTCAACTAATAAATGAAGAACAATATATATATCTACTCTATACAAATAAATAAAATAGAAGTGTCTGTTTTTAATGTCAAAATAACAGCTTTTTACTAAATGCATATGAAAGTGTACAACGTGTTTTTTTTATATCTCATAATCAAAATTAAAGCTACGAAAAAGCGACGTTGTCATATTTCACGCAAGGGTTAAAATTCATAATCGTGACTTTGTCAAATTATTTTGCATGAAAAATGAAAACAAAAAAAAATTATAATTGATATTAAAATTCATATTCCAGTTGATTCTTTGATATGGTCTCATTCATACCCTAGAGTTATGACTTATAAGAAAAACACCTTGTATACGGTACTTATAACAATCAATCTGCCTAGCCTTTTCCCAACTATGTTGGGGTTGGCTTCCAGTCTAACCGGATGCAGCTTAATACCTGTACTTTACATGGAGTGACTGCCTATCTGACCTCCACAACCCGGTAACTGGGTAATACGATACCCCTCGGTAAGACTGGTTGTCAGACTTTCGGGCTTCTGACGACCCGTAACGACTTTCAAAGATCTACGAATGACAGCTGGGACCAACGGCTTAACGTGCTTTCCGAGGCACGGAGGAGTCTCGGTATGTAAAGATGGTCACCCATCCACGGACAACCCCGGCAAGCGTAGCTTAACCTGATGGATCAACCCGTGCGGCTGTTATTACTTTGCCACGAGCTCCTCTTACTATACGTACTTATAACAAAAAAACAATTTTTAAAATTTTTGTCTGTCTGCGAAACATTATTTTTGAATTTGGTAGCCCAATTCTCAAGGATGGTTATAGGCTATTTAACATCACGCTGCGACCCTTAGGAGCCGAGCAAAAAGAAAAAAAGTCACTAAGAACGCTAAGCGAAAACGAAGTATTTAATAGCGCGCACGGGCGGCGGGTCGGGGGACGAGGGAGGTTTATTAAAATGTGGCTGTTATTTTAGTATATTGTGTATCTTACGACTTCCATGCGAACGAAGTCGCAGGGCACAGCTAGTAAATAATTAAATATTAATATAATTTCTACAGACTTACAAACGTATTATTGCCTCGCTTGTGAAATATAAAGAATCAAATATAATAATTTCAGCTATTCCACGTAGTAATAACAATTATGATATTATTTTACATACCATTGGCACAGTTGAAATTATCGTTTATCGCTCTTCAAAACTAACATGAAATATTGTAGATATTATCGATGTTGTTCTACATTACAATGACATTTAGTGATCCCAACATGGGGTCAAAATGGTGTCCTGTCATTTCACCGACAATTAATTTACCTTGACAAGTAACGATTGGCAAAAACAAGATTTGTCATTTCATCATTATACAACAACAAATTTGCCAAATAATTCACGACAATAGTTACCCAATAAACTTTTTTTTGGATTATTTTTATTTATTTATTTATTTTATTAATTACAGATTCCTTAAACATGTAAACAAAGCACATAATTAGACCTCTGGGGTCTGTCTTAGCATGCCATGGCCTGAGATTTGATCAACGCGCTATTATTTAACAATTAAGTTATAATCGAGTTGATGTAATGTTTTTTCAGCTTACGCTTTATGTTTTTACTATTCATTGAGTCTCTAATGTCTACAGAGATTTGGTTTAGTAAATTGGGTATTGTGAAGGAAGCGGTACGCCTGCCATAAAAGTTATTTTTGCGTGGCACTTGAAATGATTTTGTTTTGGCTTGACGTGTATTAACGTCATATTTAACTGGAATTTGAATATCACTGTTATCAAAGTGTTCCATGAGAAACATATACTCAGCGCGCGCTAGAACAGGTAGGTAGTAATACTTTGCAGTGTTTAAATAACCCTGTGTAATTGTCTTGGTATTTGTTTTTTACATAGTTTGGTACTACAAGTTTCAACAAGCGCGTTTGCAGATTATGTATTTTATCTAGGTAAGTTTTAAATGTGCGTCCATAACTGATGAGACCATAGGATATTATCGATTCAGCAAGAGCTGTGTACATTTGAAAGAGGGTTCTGTACGGTATATTGCGCTTTATAATGGAAAATTTGGTGAGTATCGCACGTAACCTCCCGCAAACGGATTCCACCTGGTAACTCCAGTTGAATCAGTTATCAATTATTAATCCCAAATAGGTATGATATGGGACTTGCTCTATAGGCGAGCAGTGGCAGTCTGGCACGTTTTTATGTAGACACTCGTGACTATGAGCTATGATTTGAAAGGGATGGGATGTACTTATATGACTTGAATGTACGTGAATAACTTTAGTTTTTTGTGGATTCAGAACAAGTCCCATATCATGGGCCCACTTAGTCATGGCAGTAAAATCTTTTTGCAAACATTCTGCGGCCAAACCAAGGTTTATGTTAGCAGATACTATACAGGTGTCATCAGCGTACTGATAAAGGGAACAGTGTGTTATAATATTTTCTAGGTCATTAACGTATGCCAGATAGTGGATTGGCCCAGACACTGAACCTTGGGCTGTACCTTTGGTCACGTTTACAGGTCTGCTAAGGCTAGGACCAACTTTGACGTGATAACTTCGGCTGCTGAGGTATTCTTTGCACCAGTCGAGTAATTTCCCTCTTATACCCGAGTTTTCGAGTGTTTTTAATAGTGTATTGTGTCCGAGTGTGTCAAAGGCCTTGCTGAAATCAATGAATATGAGTATCACATGCTGCTTGTCATCTAGGTAGTTGTTGACTTCATCAGTAAAATTAGAAAGTAGCTGAGCAGTAGATTTCTTACTTTGGAAGCCATACTGTGATTTGGAAATTATGCCAGTCTCGATAAAAAGTGTGTATTTGGTCGCATATAAATTTTTCAACTACCTATTTTATTTATGGCAGGCAATATCGTTATGGGTCTGTAATTTGCCAGATTATTGAATTTACCTATTTATGAATGGGCCTAACTATACCTGTTTTTAGTTCTGTCGGATATTTGCCTTGTTGAATACTTGCATTAATTAACTTTACTATTTGCATTCACAATTTTATCTCCTATTTATTAGCGTTTAAATTTTGAATGATTTTCATAATTTTAAGAGGTGTGAGCTTTTTTAAAAAATGTTGATTTATCTTGAGATTTCATAAATTCGCATTCAACAAGGGTCTGTCACATCTGGGCACAATATCAGACACACTGGTTTCCAATTCCATTGCAAAGTCATTAGCGATACTCAACTCATTTTTTGAATCATTTAAGAAAGCGTTCGTTATCACCTCATCTACAGACTTCACTATTTTACCAGTAAGTTTATTTAATATTTCCCACAGTTTTTTGGGATTATTTTTGTTTCCAGCTATTTCTTCTCTGTAATAATTATTTCTAGTGTTTAGTATTATTTTATTAACTTTGTTTCTAATTTTATTGTATTCTAACTTAAGTGTTTTATTATTTGGGTCATTTTTCCATTTTATAAATAGTTTGTCTCTTTTGGTACAACTTACTCTTATTTTATTGTTAACCCATTTTTCACAATTTCTTTTGCTCAAGTTATTTATAACGATAACGTGTTATTTGACAAACAAAACATTTTTTATTCATGTTATCTCATAAAACAACCTTTGGAAAAAAAATGTTTTCCATATTGCAATTACCTAAAAATGAAACTCAGTAAATAGGCAAAAGAGTAGGGGAGTCTGTAATTTTTATTGTGTACATAAGAAAGAGTATTCTATCTACGGGTAATTTTAATTAATTAATTAACAAAAATAGAAAAAAATATATTTTTTAGTATTGATTTTTCTAAAAGAACCTAAATATTAAATGAAAAATGTATAAATTATTAAAATCATGTGAAACATTTTTAAAAAGAAGCATTTGCCATAAAGTTGTTTGTAAAGCGATTGTTTATAAAATAAAACATTTGCGGAATAAGCTGATTGTAAAATAAATAGTACCTATATGAAACGTTGTTTGTAAACTAAAAATCTGTCAATTACGGTGTTTTGATTTGAGTGAGCCCAACAAAATATTGCAAATCAATGTGTTTTGGGATTCACAGAACTCAACCACCGATTGTATAATTTTTATTGAATTTATTTCAATTAAACCAATACATAATATTTACATAATATATAAGCTAACAGACTTAAAATAATAATTATAATATGTACAAATGTAAAAAAAATATATATATATAATTATAGGGCATCAAAAAATTCGTCCGCATCGCTGTCAACAGGAAAAGTGCCCAAAAGGCTGGCAGCATTGCCACGTTGTATGGCGATGCTGATTCTTTGGCCAAAGAATAGGCCAGCCCTTTGGTCACGTGAAGAGTCGACCAACCGCTTGGAGATGTCTCGGAAAACCAAGTGGGCACTCGGACCCCATGGCCCTAGTGTTTCAACCCCAAACGGCTCGAACATATAACTCCCAAAAAGATCGGAATATTTTCGCCGTTTGAGGTTTTCCGCACCTGCAGCAGCCGCCCCAGCACAGCCCGCCGTACTAGGAAGATGGGATGGCGCAAGGGTGTCGACACATGTTGCATCCCACACCAAAGGCCTGCCTAACTTCCAAGGCATTATGGTCATTCCGTCTGGTCTCTTGCCATCGTCGCGTGCCAAGCCGTTGGGTTCTAAAACAGCTGGCACCACGGCGGTGACAAGAGCACGACGGATAATGTCATTAATGCTGGCGTGCCGTGCTATCCGGCCTGCGCTCTTACTACAAGACAGGCCATGATGTCCGAGGCAGTCGACGGCTTCACCGCTCTTGCAGCGATGTGAAGCCCCGCAAGGAGCGCCCAGACGCAGACAGGTAGCGAGCCGGAAGGTGGAGTCACCCAGCAAAGTGCCTATGTTGGGTGACGGTAGTGCTTGAAGCCAGAGGCCCGACTCCCATTCACCCACAGCCAGCAGGCGGGCACGCTCAGCAGTATTGGTGGACGTATTGATAAGATTATTCCGTACCAACCTGCAGAGCGGCTCATCCCACTGTCTCTGGGAAGATGGGTTCACGGGCCGATCTGTATCCGGGCAAGTTGCTATCCAGGCGTTCACCGCATCACTCAAGCATGGCACTTCAAAGTCGACCAGGGAGGGAGCTAAAATTTTCCCCGTCAACTTTTCAGTGCTGTGGACAGAGGACGGTAAGCTAATACTGGTAATTTTGCGGATAATAATTGTATAATTTAATTTAAAAAACTCGTATACCGCATACCTTGTATACTGTACTGGAAATACATTTTTATGTAGATTTTAATAAACAAAATGAACTCAAGAATTAATTTTATTCAGTCTCACATTTTTTGCAAACATTCCCAGGAGAGCCAAAAAATTGGTGACAGAAAAAGAACCTAATGGTTCGTTTGTTTGTTACATTCGTGTATGTGCCCCTCGATTGTCTACCGCGATATATCCTGGCGAGGGCTCATTTCGAACGCCATTAAATAGGGGAAAGCCATCATTGCCACCATTTCCCCGCTTAAGATTCATGAACACAATGGAAACATTTCGAAGGTTAAACAAATGTAATGATATCCTTAAATATCTGCTACATTGGATATGAAGTTAATCGTACAATTTACATATATACATAAACGTTTTATTATATTGCTTATCCTCCAGTAATGAATCGCTATAATATACAATACTATAAAATTGGCAATCTTGTCTTCTTACGCTGAAATTTTTTGTCACAATCGTTAGGTATATTTTTACAAAGAAATAACTGTCAGACTAGATATTTAGGGAGCTACTTCTTCTCCAATAAATATTATGCTAGGGTAAATGTGACTTTATCCTTATAACAGTACATTATGTATTTCATTATTAATTGTAATACGATTATCAAAGTGAATCACTACAGTTACAAACACAATTGGTTTCGCAGCTAATTCGATTAAGCGTAACGTCTTAATTACTCTAGTTTTGACGCTAAAGTTGTCACAGTAATAAACATTAATTCTGTAAATATTATTAACACAAGAAAACCGTATTTCATAATGACAAAGCCATATAATTACTTCCTAGTTACTGATCAGATAACACTCAAACTACACACTGATACTCTAAAATATAGACATTATTTTGGGTGTTCCCGTGAGATTGTTTACAGAATTTATAACGAGATAGGTACGAGGGCGAGAGACACCCAAAAGTATACCTACATATAAAAATGCATTTAATTTAGATTACCATCAAAATGCAAATTTGGAACGAAATTATAGCGAATAAGCATTCATGAAATCGTATAGGTAGTACCAACGCGTTGGTCTGGTGGGAAAACACGATAAGGCTTGCAATAGAGTCGCCTTTGTGCTACACTAAACATCCATGCCTTATGTACCTAGGAGAGTAAACATGGCGATACCGACGTCAAAGGTAATGAGCAGCCATCAAAAGTCCAGGTCATCGTGGCCAATTCTATTAATCCCAGAAAATGTCGCTCTCTATAACAAAGAGGTGAAGTTTTATACACACAATTGTTTCATATATTTATATAATCTCTCCTCACAAGTTAGATTGGATTTTTTCTAGACTGATCGGATTTTCTCCCTTTTCTCTTTCCGGGGTAAGAAACTTTTACATTCAAATATGTATAAGACAGAACTCGCGAGGCTTACCAGGATAACGCCACGGATATAGGAACACACCTATTTCTTAAACTGTGTTACGGAGTCGGTAAGACTTACGAAAAGAGGTCACAGGAGGGGGGGTGACTGATAATTTGTTTTTTAGGTGTGAACTTATACATAATACATACTTACCTATCTACGTAAGAATGGTGTGGTGGTGAATTTAAAATTTCAAGCTTTTCCTTGGTACCTACAGTACTACCAAGTACTTAATAACAATTGGCCTCTCTTGTCGCTTATGCGATTACTGTGTATACCGTTGAGAAAATTCAAAAAGTATGTGCAGAAAGCTGCATCAATAGTACCATTGTCTGACACGTTGAGCTTGCGGTTGAGTGGGCTTCTGCACACTCAACCGCCACTATCTTCACTTCAGTGTTGTTAAACAAAACTCTCATTACCTAATAATGTTAAATAAGTACAGTACTAAACTCCACGAATGTACAAAGTAGGCTCAGACTCAAATTAGTCAGCATAAATATAAACTAATTTGTAAAGACCCAAACTAAGTTCTATCAAGTTATCTAAGATTAAGATAGCCTACGCTAAATAAATAGCTTTGTATCGCTCCATCGCAATCTCGAGACCGTAAGATTAACAAAGTGAGTTGCTTATCTCTGAATATCCCATTATGTTAATCTAGCGTAATTGTTTATAGGACTAGCTAGCTCGTTTCTCCCCGTGGTGTGGGGGAGAGTGGGCGATAATAAATTACTGCTAAAAGGCTTCATTGTTGGCTCGACTGACAAAGGTTTTGCGCCTCATGGCAATGGCACGTGCGTGCGGAATTAAAAGGCGTCCAACCACACTTCCTGTGACCCGACGCTCTCCGAGGCAGCCCGAGGCACGCCACGAAGGGTTGCACTCGATATCGCTTAATGTCCTTTAAGGGTGTCCGCTAAGGTAGTTCGCGAAATTCAAATTTTCTTACGATTTTTGCAATTTGCAGCTCAGTGTCTGGGTGTATGTTGATTATAGTATGATTCGCGACTGTAACAAATGTGTATTTACATAATTATAATCATTAGAACCCGTAATACAACTCCCTAAGTTAGTATAATCCTCAAATGTCAAGATTTCATGACATAGTCATTCAATAGGATTTCTTGGTCTTAGAGAGTTGTATTGATGACTTTAATTTATTATAATTCTGTAAAAACATATTTTATGGTCGCGAATAATATTTTAATCAACACACAACCTAATACTGACCTGTAAATTGCAAAAAAACGTAAGAAAATTTGAATTTCGCGGGCTACTCTGGCACTTTCGCCTTTAAGTATTATTTGTGTAATTTTAATGGACAACATATTTGCAGGTGGCATTTAAACCTCACCTTTGTTTGGCTGTTACAATGACTGGATATACTTTATACTTTCAAATCAACTCCTCAACAGTTAAAAGTGGAGCTAAATAGTTCCCATACTTGTAACTGTTATAACTGTTATACGCCTTTGAAAATGTTATACGTCTTTTACAAAATGATATAGTTATAATTTCCGACTGTCCTATGCCTAAATTACCAATATCACTAACACAAAAAGGGGTCCAAGACTGAAATTAGTTTGAATAATTCCTGCGGACACGGTCGAAGGCCCTCCACTTAATTAATTTTGAAAGACCAAAACTTCTTCATTAGTTTCTGAAGAGAAATTTTCAACCAATGAATTTGATGATTTCTAAAAGCTTTTTGCAAAAGGTTGGATTGCAAAAGTTTGGAAGAAATACTGGTCGTTAAAAGAGATAGTGAAGTCCAAAGACGTAAGCATGTCAATAAAAAGAAAAACATTCAACACCTGCCCATTACCTTGCCTAACATGCAAATGGATGCGAAACCTGGACGCTCACAAAAGCATTGAGAGAAAAACTTGCCATAGCACAGAGAGCAATGGAGAGGAGTAAGATGTTTATAAACGTCAGGACAAGATTAGAAACACTGATCTAAGGACAGTGACAAACAAAACTCCCCGACATGCTCTTGCGAATCGATCAACAGAAGTGGAGGTGGGCAGGAACATGATGCGCGATAAAATGGGGAAGTAGAGCAAGATTATCACAAAATGGTACCCAAGAGACGGCAAAAGAAGACGAGGAAGGTAACACACAAGGTGGGAAGACGAAATAAAATTGACAGCAGGACCAAACTAGAGAAGAGTTGCTCATGACGGGCAACAGTGGAAATCGTTGGAGGAGGCCTTTGCCAATAGGTACACCGAATGAAAATGTTACTTAGTTTTTCAGGATAAAGGGCTTTATTATTATTATTAATTCGTCTCTGACACTTCTTGGGACCCTGGGTCCTGGATCTTTGTAAGGCGTACGAGGGGCCGAAGCCAACTCGTAGAGGCCCCTTAGACGTATTGAATGAAATGAGGCAACAACCGACAATTATTCCTGTATGCACTATGCAAGTGCATCCAAGGACAAGCTCCGGTGGGTGCAGGACTATTGCAGAACATGGAAATAAAACATATTGGGCTATGGGTTTGGATGGTTAAAGTGGACTGATTACCTAGAACTATGAAAGGAATATGGCCCCTGCCTGATCAATGTTTTATTATACACTTAATTATGGGCTCCTGGAACCTGTCGCTAGCACTTAGTGATGTATTGATAAGGGAGCAACATATCCTGATGTGCTCGAGGAGTGCAGAGGTATTTCACCACTATCAGTATAATCCCAGAGCCCGGAAGATGGTCAAGATCCCTACCAGCACTTACTGGAATACTTCCTTCCTCCGAGCACCGCGCTCTTGCGAATCTCCACTCAAGCCGGCCAATAAAGGCAAGAATGAGGTGGGAGCTCTGTTCCTCGTCAGTGTTCACGCCTGCTGGTCAATAAAGGCAAGCCAGAGATGAGGAATAAGACAACTCCCGGGAGATAGGATCCGTGGGCTCGCTACTGCCCAACAGCTCGCCATATGCTGCCCTGCGGGTTTCTGTATCTCTCTTGGTCTGGCTCCTCATCCTAGACCTGTTTTAGCAAAATAAACTCTACTGACACAGACCTAGAATTCGGAGCGCACAAGCCCCACCACGACGTCAACGTAGAGATACAGAGGTAGGGTTATTATTAATATTATTAAAAGCTTTTTTACAGAAAAAAAAAATACCGACTTGCTGCATTAATAACGTGTATTTTCGAGCTATCATTTTTGCTCGGTAACCCGACCATGAGACGCTCAATGCAAGCAAGGTTGTTGCGACGATGGTCAAATAGACACGACCTTAGTTCCCGCAATACTGCATTTAAACCCCGCCACCATCTCGCCTTCCTGTAGCACCGCGATCGCAGTCACAGCGATATATATCATATCGAGAATCTATAAACTCAGCGCTAGCTATCTCAGGTGCAAGCCAAATTTAAGTTAAGACTATTAAATTCCTGAAAATATTTTTATTTTAATTATTTTCCATGATTAAAACTGCAGCTACCGAAATGAAAATCCTGCACATAGCAATAGGGTTCCTGCAAAAAAAAATATCTAACTGAATTTTAACTAACTTCACTTTAACAAAACAAACTTGCGGAGGAAGAGTACTCGTGCAAGTAATATTTAAAGCTCAATGTCGGCGCGTTTAACAATTTAACTTTACTTGTTAAGTTTTGTGACCTAAAGCCTTTTAGTTACGGTTATGTTAGGTGCTCCAACTTGTAGGATCCTGAACTTCTTAAACAGTTACTGTCACGACACCTGCGGGTCTCATAAATTATTGTAAATGCCAAGTACACTTTGATTAACGTCGGTAAAGCTTGCTCAGATACTTGTAAAGTGAAAGTTATTTTATTTTTTAATAGCAACATTTTATTTGAGTTTTGTTTCTTTTTGCAGTTAGTTATTTACAATTATATTTTCGTTTAAATACACTACTAGCACTGGAGAAGTAGGTACATAAGCTGCAGAGTAAACACAAAAATTTCTACTTAATCTTGTAGGTATATTGTTAAATGTTTATTGGTACTTACACCTAAATTCGTGAAACTCTCCATAAAATGTTTCGCAACGTTTTGTTTTTGAAGCCCACATGTATACAGAATCCAATATTGATTTCAGTGGAAATGTTTGTGGCACACGAGCTTCAAATATTGAAACTGAAACATTGTATTTGCGGATAGTCGGAAAAACGTTATACATTTCTATTAGTGTGCCAAACCAACACTCAAGCAAGGTTACCTATGAGGGGAAATTCCACCAAATTCATGCATATTGTCTTTGGCTTACGTACAGTTACGTAAAAAGAAAGCCGAAAAAACCGTTTTCGACATTATGCATACATGTACCGAGTTCGTTAGCCCACTATTTTGCACGAGGTATTCACGGGATGAATTGCATCCATCAGCGAAAACCCAACGAGTTTCACAATGACAATCACAAAAATCAAAATGGAAGCTTTGATTTTATCCACTAAAAATTAATATGCATACGTGAACAAGTAACAACATTGATGTATTTTTAGGAAATTATATTTCTGGTTTCAGTTTCAATGCAAACCTGGATTTGAAACACGCGCTTATCAGTGCATGTGCATGATTGTTGATAAGGATTGTATAGTCAGCGGCAGTATAGAACCTAATGATACAAGTGTGCTATGTTGGTCATTACACTCGAGGCGGTATTATTGGCGGGAGCCGAGTGTGTCATGAATAATGATCAATGCACACGCGTTTCATACGACATTTTTCAACACACTTGCGAGGCAAAAAATAAATAAAGTTTCCTAACCTAAGTAAAATAAAAAATATGAAAAATGGGCCGCGGATTCCTTTTATCGCGGAGTTAAAGGAGTGGCAAAGGCACGAAGCTGTCGAACAGTCTAATAGGTAATAAAAATATAAAAACTGAATATTTTGTATATTATTTGGATATAGAACACGAAAGATTGTTATTTTTTTGACACAATAAATAATTTGATGAAATATTATGTTAATTTTATCATATTTTATAAAATACACAGTAGGCATACAATCTTATGAAGTCTCTTTGATAAGATTAAAAAAGCGCACATCTCCGACAAGTTATCCTTGGCGCACTTTACCGCAATAGTGCGGTAATATGAAGTAAAAAGCGCGCATGTTTAATACACCGCATTATAAACCTAAAAGCGGTCAATAAGAGCCACTTTACGAGCAAGTGTGTTGAAATAGTAGATTATACAACAAGTGAAAAAAAGGGAATTTAATCCGAGGGACTAAGTTGGATCCCGAGAGCAGCGAAGGATTCTTGATTAGAATCCTGAGCGGAGGATTCTAGATTAGAATCCTGAGCGGAGCGAGGGATACAAGGACCGAGATGATTTTTTTTCACGAGTTGTATACTCTACTTTTTACCATTGACTGCGGGAAAATAAATAGTACCTATATAAATAGTATAAATAGTACCTAGTACTTATATTTATCGCATTTTATTATAATATAATCGATAAAAATAGAACAAAGGATTAAACATCAAAAACTATTGGAATTAGAACAGTTTTCGAAATTCAGTGATATATTAGGTTTTTCAATGACATATACGTACAACAACCACGTTCACAGATAGAAAAAAACTAATTAAAAGTGGCGGGATATATTATTTTTCTTTAATTTAATTGTCTAACTCTATAGAATAGCTTCATTTAGCCAGCCAGTAGGTACTTTCAGCACGTTTTATTTATTTTTTGCACATAATTCGTGCTTGTTCCAAATTCAAAATGTTTTTATTAACTCAGTGACTAAAAAAGAGAGTGTTATTCACTGTTATCGATGAATCAAATGCCGTTTTTCGAGTGGCAATGGTAAAAAATATTATAGCCTAATCTTACTAGTCTTCCAACTATTCCCTGCTCTTTAATAGTTGTAAAAACTAGGTAATTGTGATAATCAGCAAGTTTTCTTTCTTAATACTTGAAATAATGTACATAAGTCTCCCTTTGTGGCTGACTGTACTCAAGCACGTGACTGAGTGTTGCATAGCATATAAAGGTATGTGACTTATCTCTTGCACTAAGCTGAAATCATATTGCACAAGTCCTTATCAGTTACTCTAATCTAATCACATCGTATACGTCATACATCATACTGAGAACAGCTGTTGAGAATAGTAAGACAAACAAAAGATAACTCGAAACTGCAATGATAGCTCAGTAATTTACTTGTAAATAAGAAATATGTACGAAAGGATAAAGCACTTAATAAAACTATGATAACAGTATCACAAGCACTTTTTCTCAGAACACTTTTAGTGACATCACAAAAGCGTTTAATTGTAAAGTAACAGAGTTGGTTCAAAGTTCATCAATTAAAAGCCGTGAGTCAGAAATTCACTCCTGAAAATTGTTAATAAAGCAAGTTGTACAAAAGTACGAAAGTCTTTATTAACTTGTAATGATCGTTAACCGCTGGCTGAAAAGTACTTTCATGAATACAGAACAAATAAAGGTCCCATTTAATGCTGCTGAGGCCCGATTCAGTCATTAATAATTCATTTTCGACCTCGGGACATTCGCTAATTTTGTACCTAATTGTAGAACTCAGCTGGCAATTTGAAAAAACAGGGCTATTGAAACGACTACGTCACACCTGGTTTATTGATTCAGGGATAGTGATAATGTGAGCGTTTTTTTTAACTGCAACATGTTCATCTTAAAGTCCATTTTTTGCAAACCCTTCAAAACACTTCTTCCTTTGCCTGTTTTTGTTACAGTCAGTGGCAGGTAGTTTTTGGACAAATCCACTGACTTCTGAAATATAAAATTACACCACATCTCCATGATCCGTCATCCACAAAAATATCACCTAAATACGTTGCTTTAATTCGCAGGGATTACTAAATTCCATTTGGTTTCAATATATCCTCACATAAGGCTGTAGTGTGGGACCTACATGATTTACGAGTATATTCGTAGCGTAGGAAAAATATTCACTTTCAGTGCAAAATAAGTGATCCCGCGGGTAACTCGAATTGATAGATTACATTCGGGGCCACATAAATTGTACAATATTTTTTGACCATTGCACTGGCTGAGCGGACATTCAAACTCCGATTTTCTATGACCCATTAAAATGTAAAACGTGTTATTGTATCCTTAGGCATAAAATGTAACCGCCACAAGATCTATAAAAGTGGGGTTCTTTCATAAATATGTAACTTTGAGATATTGCGTCAGTTATAGCGTCGTTGTGCGCTTCCTGATCATTGCCAATATAAAATTGGGATTTAAAAACTTCAGAGATTTATTGGGCGAATGGTTTTACAGCCGTTTTTATAGTGGCTTTATGAAAAGTGACAGATAACAGCTGAAAGTACTTGATAAGTAAAGATCTAAATCGAGTCCAGTTCGGTCGAGTATTTAAAAAAAAAAACACGATGGTTTATACGCAGACCTGTGTAAGAGCTGAACAAAGAATGTCAAAGCTTTTGCGGTCTTTTTTGACCAGAGCCCTCTACACACCACTTAAAACCGTGGTATTCTACAGTAAAATTCACAAAGTTTTCATGGGTTCAATATGGGTTGACGAATTCAAATCAAATGGGTCAATTTGTCATCGTAACTAATGCACACAAGCGGTATAGACCGGGACATGTAACATGAGAAAAATGGCACCGTGCTTAATAGTGATGGATGGGTGCAACACACTGCACTGTAGCGTAGCGCACACAAGACATTTCATGCCAACTGTTGTGCTTGTGTGTGAATGATTTTCATATTATGTGAGAACACCTGCCGATCGTGGACACTTAAGTAAAGTATGCTTGAAGTGAGCTGTCATACCACCTGATGCTAGAGATTGACACCATTGACAGCTCACTTCAAACTCACTTCACCTTAGTTTTCACGGTACGATTTTTACAGAATAGCACTACTATTTCCTAAGCTGGTATGATGGTAGTAAATTCCTGAAAAGATAAATAAACCTAAATATCTTTAAACATAAAAACATGATTGTATTAATTAAATAAACGCACAACTGCGCTTACTACATAAACAATATAGCTCCAAAGTATCCGATAAACAATAAGGAAATGCATCGCAGTTACTGTTAATAAACGCTTCACATAATTGGCATACAAAACTAAACAACGCTAACAAACTTACTGATGTTTGCAAATCCCAATTAAACTAAGAGTTAAAGGTAAGTACAGAAGTTAGATGGGCCCTGGAAGCACGCTCGATAACCGCACTCGTCCAACTTCATTAAAGTTAAGCTTTTGGTTAAGCAGCGCCCGGTGCCTCGCTGGCTGCCAATCAAACACACGGCGAGTTTGTAAACTTACCACCTTAGAACGTAAACTTAAATACGAGAGAGTGTCGGGAAAAAGCGGGTCAGTCCAAAGTTTCGTGTCACACTTTTCTTTTTGAAAATTGGTGCTGCATAAAACGAACTATGTTTTTTTCTGCCACTGAGCTTCATGTTTACTTGTACTTGTTCTGTAACTTCACAAGAAACTTTAGGCCTAATTTCACCAGGCTGTTCATAGTCGAACATTAGTAAATCAGCCATTAAAATAAACATCAATGTTAATGGCATTTACGATCCATCAGAAAAAAATAACACGAAATTAAGAAACCTGGCGGGCGTTAGGATGTAACATTCACTCTTATATCGGTCAGGGGGTCAACCACCACCTCAAACTCAAACTCAAACTCAAAGCATTTATTTCAATTAAACCAATTACAGGCACTTTTGAATTGTTAAAGAGTCAGTCAGTTAGTCAGAAAATTGAAGCTAGTTGCCCATTCCAAAACGTAGATATCTGTGGAGAAGAATGGGCAAGAAACTCCATGGACACTCTTTTAAATCAAAATTGTTACAAAATCCTGGGTACATTGTTCTTGTTGCTTCTATATGTGAGAACAATGTAAAAAATAGATAATTAAAACAATTCAAAATATAAGATTAAAAATAAGCCCTGGCAGCTAAGAGATGGCCAGTCTCCACTGACGGCGCCCGTTCACGAACATGACGCGTGGACCTCTTAAAACAGTATTATTTTAATGTTCCTTCAGTGTGAGAAAGAGATGGAGTTATACAGGATGTCTAGCTCCATCTCTTTCCCACACTGAAGTAAGATTACAATAATACTGCTTTAAGAGGTGGTTGTCTAACTCCAGTTGTAAAAGCAACCAAAATAAAATGTCGCAATGTCACATGTCAATGTTCACTAAAAATGTATAATTGTAGTTAGCCATATAATATAGACTCGCGTTTTTCATTTCGATGATTTTGACAACTGAGTAAATGTCGGTTAGCAAGTTTACGGACCTCTAGGGCAGCAATTAAATTTAACGCCTGATTAAGACAGATTAGCGCGTGGTGAAACACTCACTACACTTAATGTTTCGGTAACATTTTAACAGAATATTAAACTAAATTAACATGATAAGGTGCGACTAGGTTTAAAATGTTAGGTATTCCGTCTTTTCAGGCCTCTGCCTCGAATTTTGCGGGCAGCGGGGCGGCAGCGGCGGCGGCGCGGGAGCGGCAGGATTTTATGCGTAAAATTAAATGGACCGGACCTCGAAAACAGCGGCGCGGCAGCGGGGCGGGAGAGGGCGACGAGCGGTGCACTCCAGTCAAGCGGTGACCGCCGCGCGTCTGCATTGATAGTGGTGCGCAATTTATTTTTGTGACGTATCGAAATGTCCTCGGACGTGCAGGAACAAATTATTTCAGCTATTTTTGATAGGACACCGATATGGAACAGCAAAGATGTGAACCACAAAAATAGGACGCTAATTAATCAGTTATGGGAAGAAATTAAAAACGAACTAAATATTGAAGGCAAATATAAAAATGTTTTATTATGTTAATAAAATAACTAGTAATTAATGGGATTATCTACAAAATATTCTTGTTGTTCAGACATTTCGTTCGCGAACAAAAACAAATAAGTATCTCGACGACACAACACTATGCCGCTATAGTGCCGCGCGATCTGCCCGCTGGTTTCGAGAACGGGTCTGCGTTGCCCGCGCCGCTCCCGCGCCGCCGCCGCCGCCGCCGCCGCCGCCGCCCCGCTACCCGCAAAATTCGAGGCAGAGGCCTTAAATATTCTGTCCGCAAAAGCGAAATGCATTAATTTTTAGATGCTACCTTTCAATAAAACTTTTATCATCCTCACCAACTAACCGCCGTTCATTGGCTCAACAAGAGAGAACCAAAAAGAACCGACAACATAACTTCCGAACTTCCTTCTTTCATAAAGTTTTCCATCGTTTGGAATAACTGCAAACACAATTCAACACCTGCGGGATTATTTAACTCGAACTCGGGCCTTAAAATTAAAGCGCTCTGGGACTTAATTTGTCTGAACTGAATGTGATTACCGGTTAAGTTAGAACGACAAATATAACTTGTAAGGGTGTGAGAAAACATACGCCGACCTTAACAAGTTAACATCGTAATATTCTGGCCGAGTGCCACAAAGTTATAGATATTAACTCACAACAAGACCCGTCGAGTGTGAATTTGTTTGGATATAACTGTGAAATTAGATTGTGTGAGGATCGTTATCGTTAGTTTCGGATTTCTAATGTAATATTAAATGTACGTCTCGAGTTTCGAGACCGCCGGTTTCTTGATTTTGCCAGGACTTTAATCAAATATCAAGTTTATCGGGATGAGATGTAAAACTAAGTTTGTTACGTAAACATTTCCACTATCTTCGGTATCAAGGCAAGCGCGACTTTAGATTTGTTTCTGAATGAGCTTACATTATTAACCTTTTTCATTCTTACAACTAATTGGAACAAAGGCCTCTCAATCATCTTGCAAGAAAAGGTCATAAAAAAATAATATTTGAGACAGATTGCAGATCTCATACTGGGTAGGTACGTATGATGTTTTTCTCATAATTTAACATACAATAGTCGACCCCTATTTAGTTTCGGGGATTTAGGTTCCTAACAGTGGCGAAGCCTTCATACAACCCGATTCCTATCGGCTTCCCTTCGGAACCACCACTCTTCTTAATGTCTACTATTGCCAAATATGTACACCTGTGTGTGTAACTGTGTATCACATCACATTATATATATTTAATACCAGTTTAATGCAGTCATCATAAGATTAAAAACATTACAAAAATGCTTAAAATTTCTTTGTCTGACTTTATGAGAAATGAACAATTTTTTTTCGGTTTCCCTCTAATGATAATTGTAGTTGCGCCACTGGTTCCTAATCAATATATTTTCCGCTACAAGCACGGTACAATAGCTAACAACATTTGGGTATCGTAAACGCGGGGTATCACTTAGTAAAGCCAGAGGCTGCCAACACGGGTTATTATTGGTCGCCTCGCACGAATTTACTCGCCCGAATCGTGCGAATCGCCATTTTTAAATAATATTATATTTTCGGTGGCGACTCACACGAAGGTAATTTATTTGTGGGCGAATCGACGATTCCAAAAAGAGGTATTAGCCAACTGGCACGTTTTTAATTATGCAATAAAGTTCAGAAAAAGTACACTTGCGCACAGAAGTGATAAGACTTGAGTAAAATATTTTGAACGCTTAAGTACGAAAAATTCATAAATTATTCTTTAAATTAAAGGTAGGATAATAGAGTGAACCACGTGTTCTTTCTTAATGTTTATTGTCCCTAGTACATGTTTATTTTTTTTTGGGAATCCGCTGCAGTAAGAGCGTCCGTCACCGTCGGGGAAGGAAATGAACAGTGGTTGTTTTTTTTTTTGGGAATGGCATCACGCAGGTCAACCTAGGAGGTTTTCGGCTGCTTAACGGGACTTTCCTGTGGGTGCCTCAATAAATTAAGGCCTCCAGCCAGATCATTAAACTTAAAAACTAAGCGACCACTCATTAAGGGTACCCCCTGTGGGGTACAGACCTCGGCTTAGGGCGTCGCTGGAGGAGGACAGTAAGGGACAGGCTGGATCGTATGAATAATAATAATATTTAGGGACGAATTTAAATCTGCAGGCTCAGCGGCGCGGGCTGGCTCGAGCAAGGGTCGGGGCGGGATGCCGGATATGGACGGGGGACGTCGCGGCGGGCCTCGGCGATGAAGACGGAAGAACGGCGGTCTGTGTTTGTTTTGTTTTTGAACTGTGCTAGTGGTGGGATTACTCTCCTGGAGGAGGGTAATAACGTCATTCGGGGCGGCGTGGGTATGCATCGGGTAGACTTTAGCTGGATCTCCGTTTTCAACTGAGGTATGGATATGGCGGCGTTGGGCATCTTTACACACCTTATTGTAGTGATTGCGAACATCAATAAGGATCTTCCGGTTTGACGAGAGGGCCGACACTTAAATTTTGTTTTCGTGTTGTTACAGCTTTCCTGTGCATGATGCTTCTAATATCGTTTGTAAGCCATGGTGCCGGATGATCTTTGATTTTTACTGCACGAATGGGAGCGTGAGCATTATACAGCTGCACAAGGTTGTCCGTCAGTGGGTTGACTCAACACTGAATAAAGGAGCCCAGTCAATGCTATTAGCATCTCTTCTATTAAAATTGCGCTATTTTACCCTTATCACTTCTGTGCGCTAGTGTACTTTTTTTTTACTTTCTTGCATATAATAAAAACGTGCCAGTTGTCTAATACCTCTTTTTGGAATTATCGATTCGGCCTCAAATAAATTACATTCGTGCGAGTCGCCAGCCAAAAAATAAAATTATTAATAAATGACGATTCGGGCGAGTAAATTCGTGTGAATCGACTTATAACCCGCCAACACACGGTAGCTAAGCGAGTAATCCCAATACGTTTGCTTGAAATAGTTCCTCTTGTAGCGTAAAATACGGGTTCCCGCTTGACGTACACACTACTTGCCTAATTGATGGTTATCCCTTCCTTAATTTATCTTGGTCTGCCGAATCTTGGGAGAGCGGTCTGATGCAAGAATCAATCAGGCGTATGTCATATTATATTGTGGGAGGTTGTGTGTGGTAAATTATATTAATGTAGGTTACAGTAATGGCGTACTCGAGAAATAACAATTGGTTTTGTTTGATGTATCAAACCCGGTTTTTTGATTCATTCATTTATGTAAGAAAAATCTCTCGTGAAATCAAAATAAGCTCTGTGTGTTGATCGTTATAAATGAGGTAGAATGTGTCTGTAGATGAACCATTGTTATTCTTATTAAACTATACGGCGGCCCACTTGCTTTTGTAAGGTAGGTAGGTACTGTTTTCGTGTGGGATGATCGAAACAAATTGAAAATGCTCTTGGAAATCATGAATAAGTACCTACATAAAGATTTGATTTTAAACCTCAGTGGCAAACATCCATTGTAAAATTTCCGCACCCAGATTTCGTTGATAAAACAAAACCCAAATTGAACAAAATCCGGACTGAAAACAGAACAATGCAAATCGTAAGTAGAAGTATCAAGGAACACAAATAGCAGATCTTGGCAACTAGCCAACGAAATGCAATGTAGATCACTCGAATGTTGAACGAAAACAACAAACCATTTGACTTACAAAACTAGACAAAAACTGAAATAAGAATTATTAGGCTTCTCTAGCTGTGACAGTCGTAATGAGTCATTCAGTACCCAACATAATCGGATAAAGTATATTGTAAGGCTATCGTTTCTCCCATTAATTATATGGTTTTAGTTAATAGATAGAGTCCGTCGCATCTGGCGAAATTAGATGCCATCTATCGGTAAATAAAACAGTAATATTTCATCTCATCTAGCCTCTTTTAAATGACGAAGTACGCATACAATCTAAATGCTGGGTACGTACAGATGACGTTGGAAAACAAGGGAAATGCAGTTGAAACATGGTTTAGGCACAGATTTTCATAAGAATAGTAAGTTGTAACTTATTGGAACAGTATGAGGAAAATACAATGAAACAGGCTGATCGGCGATGACGATACATAGACACCTACGCCAATCAATCAAACAAACAATTCAACGCTGAACATGGCCTCGATACGAAACGATATCAAAAATAGAATACCAACATTAAAGTAGGTAGACGGTACCTACCTTTAACTATAAGGACTCACGACGAAGGTTTTAACATACTGGTTTACCGTCCTCATTAGTCGAACACACTATCAAGAGCCCTCTTCCTCACCGTCACTCGCATTTTACGTCATCTCAGCAATAAAAGCACTTAATTATTCTTACGTTTCTCTTATAAGCGGCCATTAAGCCTTCACAACTTTTTATTTAGCAGTATCCTTTAAAAAACTGTCGTTTTTTTTTTAATCTGACGTTTTAATGAGGTTCCCCTCAGATAACTTATAGCTAACGTTGGTAGGTAGGTCTGTATATTTCCCAAAGGGTAGGGCAAATCTGTACCTACCATTGTTCACGTATAAATCCGAAAACATTCTTATCAATTCATCAGACCTAATGATGACTAGCGCTCGCTAAACATTGATAAAGTTAATTAGAACTTAATACAGTGACGTCATGCTCATCACTCGGTAATTAGTAATGGATAGTTCATGGAATTGTATCGCGTTTCCGTAATCCAATATACTAACATAAATATCAGTTTTCAGGATTACTCGTTCAAAAAGAATACACTTTGCAAAATGTTATAGTTTTGAAATTGGAATCTTTTTCACGTGACTTTACACATTTGAATTCCAAGCTCAAAATTCGGCCCATTAAGAAAGATCGCATTTATCAGCTCCCAAAAAATACCCACTGAACCATGACAAATTACCACCAACATGCCTAGATGGTCATTCCACTTGGAAAAACACACGACATGTATAACACAAAGCTTACCAATGAAAAATAGGAGTGCCATGAATACACGAAAACTAAACCTCCCAAAACTCACTTCGGTTCCGTCAAGTACAGTTCGTTTTTTAATATTGTAATTTGACATTTCAAATGTCCCATGTATTATTTTTTCATTTGATAGTTTGCCATTTGCACCCGTCAAATTACTATCTGGGATTAAAAAGCGAACTTTAGCTATACGATTGCGATGCTTTCTCTTGCATGACGAGATGTCACCCTCCACAGAGCTATGTAGGAAACTTGGCAATTTTTGACAACTCGCCGTACCCATCCAATTAGGTGGAGTGGTCTCCTCGCACCTGCACCAAATCTCCCTTTGACAAACTTTAGTAGGTCTTACCAACTACTTAATAACTTATTCTGGATATACATAATAGTAATAAAAGAGCAAATAAACGCGAAGTGTGGGGACTAGAGCAATTTGCGAGAATAGATAGACCGTCTTGAATATTAGGTGCCTCTTTTCGAAGTTTTGTGCCCCAATAACGGTTACCAGCACATTAACATTATCAGGCTTTAGATAGGTGTCGGGTTTTTAGTTTTTGAGAATAAATTTTAGTTTATTATAATATCTACTGTATCTTCTGGAGTAGAATAACATTATGGTTGCATTTCCATTTTTATTTATTTTATCCTAGTCACGTTAAACTTTTAATTTGAGAAATGATAGAAATTAAAATCAAAAGTCATTTAGGCTAAGAATTTTCGGAACGTCAAAATTACATAAGATCGTCCCTCAACACGGCCGCCCTTCACCGCTTCCTAGCTGAAAAAAGAGTGGCGCAACAAACTCCTTATACTGAATTAACATATATACTGAAAAAAAATATAAACTTCATATACTGAATTAACTAACAGACAATTTAAAAAAAATACCATAGGTATAATTTCCTAACTAACTTAAACTATTAACAAACTAAAATATGACGTCGAAAAAACCGCCGCATCGTATCGCTGTGGAGCATACGGTGGAGGTCTGCCCGGCTTGGGCGGAGCACCGCCGTGTCCTCGCGGTAGCGATCGGCGGCGGCGATCTCTCGCGTCCGGCCCTGGTCCAGGCCATGGTACGGAGCGAGAGTGCATGGGAAGCCATTACCTCCTTCTGCGAAGCAGTAATGCTCGTGAAGGAGGAGGCGGGACGCGTGAGGGAGAGGCAAGCTTTGCACCCTCACGCCCCTAGTCGCCGCAGGAGACGCCCTGGGCGTCGGGAATTGGCAGCCGATTCCCGGCCACCGTAGGCGCGGGCTTGCGGACGGCGAGCAATGGGTAGCTCGCCGTCCGGTAAGGACCAAGCCCGAGTCGACGGCGCGTCGTGTTCCACGCGCGCCTCAAAGAGATGTCAGCACTATTGACGGGGTCCGCTAGGGCCGATGCCAGCTAGGGTTGCGGGATGTTCGAAAGAGTTACCGTGGCCCCGGCACAGGCAACAGAAGGAACACGGGTGGGTTTTAGTCAGTAAAAGTCTGATACGCCCTCCCGCTCCGCCCAGAGCGGGAGAAGTCATTTGATGATTTCCCATCCACAAAAAAAAAAAAAAAATCGTATCGCTGTCGATTAGTAATGTACCCAAGAGACTGGCGGCATTGCCATGTTGTATGTTCATTTAGCTATGGTATGGTCTCAAACTCTCAGTAGATAACTGGAATCTTTAAATTAATTGATTACTTTAAATAATAAACGAATAAAGCACACAAATAACAACAACTTTGAGCATAGACACATGAAACTACGACCTACAATTGAATACAAAAAATAGAAAAAGAAGAAACAATAAAGTTTAAAAACACAACTGCGGTCGCCAAGAAAAATAAATAATAACATATTCGGTGTATTCCAACAGCGTTGCGAATTTTATTGAGCGGACTCAATATTTTATGCACAGACAAGCCCGCCGGCCGGCTGCCGGTGACAAGCGGTGTTAGTTCTTCTCTCCTCGATGTTTTTGTCACAAACCCTCAGGCTCTCTAGACAGTGATTGTGACCGAAATTGAAAGGGTAACATTATGTGAATAACAACTAAGAATGTGTTTACGTGTTCTGTAACATTAATTTCCCCATGTTAGTGTGGAACAGTTTATGTTGACGACTGACAAAAACTATCAACAGGCGACGTTAGTTGGTTCCATCGTTTGCAGTTACGTCATTTGTTGTAAATTTTTAAAGAAGATACCATTATTACGGAATTTTTCATCACTACAAAATATTGACTATATCATAATTAAACCTTCACAATCGGTTCAGTGATAAAATCTAGGTTTCAAGTAACCAAGATCCTATGAAATGAATTGAGAGATAATTATACTAAAAATTATTACATACCCCACCCAAAGTGAACAAGAAATCGAAGAGAATGTAGTTCGGAACAATGG
The DNA here is from genome assembly GCA_947568875.1 of Fissipunctia ypsillon. Lineage (NCBI taxonomy): Eukaryota > Metazoa > Arthropoda > Insecta > Lepidoptera > Noctuidae > Fissipunctia > Fissipunctia ypsillon. The sequence goes on along the minus strand of OX387660.1, from coordinate 12,451,008 downwards.
AAACCATTTTTGCGGAACATCTATTGTTTCCATGGAATATCTTTCCATCGAGCGCATATTTACAATAGACTGATATTAGTTTACAGCTTTTAACGATAAAATATCTTTGCTATCGTACAATATATTTGGGAGGTTTCTATATGAAACTACTTTAGTCTAGTTTCGTATTCCGTAAGGTGTAGTTTTCTCCGTGAGAAATTAAAAGACGGACTCATGAAATTTTTTATATTAACTATTTTTTGTAATCTGCTTTCATCAGGTTGGTATAAGAATAAAAACTATATGTTCTTGTTGTTAAACGTAAGTCTTAATACTAGTTTACTTTCAGGCTACCTACAGGAGACAAACAATGTAGATGATTATAACTTGATTCAACCAGATGGCGGCAAAAGTAACTGGCCAACACAAACCTTCCATACCATTCAAGGTAACTCTTATGGCCAAGCCCAAAGAAGTGTTGTTCCAAAACCGTGTTCGAGGCTTAGTCCCTCAGAGAGTGAACCAATTACTCAGCAGCTAAGTCCTCCGCTAACTACAAAGATTGAAACTTTAATAAATTCCGCCGCTCCTTTTAAGCCGCAGGCTTTAAGAAATGCAGAATATGACTCTAAAAATACCGTCAACCAAGTACCCCTATCGAACCCACAGCATAAAATTGATAGTAACAAGTTATTGAAAACTAGGAATTCCTTAACAATAAATAACCCTGTCATAGACTCTACTGAAGAAATGCACCATGAAATAATACCACCCATCAATAATGAAATACCGGAAGATAACCCTAAACCATCAGATCAAATGCGTTCATCACCAACCAGTGATTCTTTTTCTACGTCGACTAGTGGAGTTAAATCTACAGCTGGCAGAAGAAACCAGCCAGACAATGAATATGGTGCTCAGCCAGAAAATCATTATATTTCTGAGCCAAGTAATCCTATTGCCTCTGAACCTAATGGACTCCGTTCAACGCAAATAAATAAGCCTTCTACAGATAAGAGTGAATTCCCAGGATTCCCCGCTAATTTTGATCCTGTGGAAACTCAAACATTACCGTCTGCTCTTGTAGCTAAACTTCTTTCACAACACAACGAAGCAGCTGCATTGCGAAATAAGTGTTCGCATGACGAAGAATCTAATAGCTTAATAGGACACTCAAGGCGCTCCATGTCCAGTTATAATGATGAAGACAATGTAAAGGACCTTTTGAGCAACGATAAAGAGTACCTTCGACACAATAATGATCCATACATTGAATCCCGCATTGAAAATGAAAACGCGTTGGCGTCAGTTTTAAATGTAGAAAAAAATACTCCGAAGTCAAATAAAGATCAAGGCCTTAGAAGTTTGGATAAATCAAAGTTGCCACCTCATGAAAAGTCCGTGTTACGTGTCCGGCCACAGTTAAATGAAGCTCGACGTGAAATGATTGAACCTACTAAGGGAGCCGGGGTGATGGGACAGTCAGCACTGATGTTGATGCAGAGTGAGAGAATTTGTTACGCGTGTAGTACGGCCAACAACCCATCGTGCTGGGCTCCGGACAGAAGAACTACAGTGAAGTACTGTCGAAAAGGAAACAACGCTTGCTTGACAAAAACTTTCGGACAAGGAAGTAAGTTATTTTTTATTTATTATTTAATTTTAAGGCGAAAGCTCCAGGGTAGCCCGCGAAATTCAAATTTTCTTACATTTTTTGCAAGTTGCAGGTCAGTATTAGATTGTATGTTGATTAAACTATTATTTGCGACCGTAACAAATATGTATTTACAGAATTATTATCATTAAAGTCATCAATACAACTATCTTGGGCTTGGCCCCAAGTACATAATTCTAAGAATAACTACATATTTCATGAAATTTTGACATTTGAGGATTATACTAACTTAAGGAATTGTATTACTAATTCTAATAATTATAATTCTGTAAATACATATTTGTTACGCTCGTGAATCACACTTTAATCAACAAACACCCAGACACTGAGCTGCAAATCGCAAAAATCGTAAGAATTTTTTTTATTTCGCGGGCTGCCTTAGCGCTTCCCCCTTAACACAATCGTTTTAAGTATTTGTGAATTGAATACATTATTCACTTGTTACAGGTACATTTACTCTGATCCGTGACTGTGGAAGGTCCTGCGATGACTCTGACACGGCAGGAATAATGCCAAGATACAAATCTTGCTCTATGTGTCACTCAGAGCTCTGCAACGGTGCTTTCTCAATCAATGGGCATAGCATAATATTTGCATTAATCTTAATAGGTGTAGTAAAATATTTGAATTAGACGTTTGCTCCAACGTTTTATTAGTCTCATAAATAGCCTGCAGTGAGTTATTTATATATTCCCTCTGATTGAATGCAAATGTTACGGGAGGTACAGCTTTATTCACATTTCAAGTTCCCATTTCCTGATTTCCTCGTTACAATGGCTCCGATACGGAGCGAAGACATTCCTCCACTTTTTAGTTTGATTCGTTTCGTATTCAATAAAGCTGATAGTAACAAACATTTGTTTGCTTAATTACAGTTTGCAAAACAAGAAGTATTTTACTATTAGGGTTCCGTAGTCAACAAGGAACCCTTATAGTTTCGCCATGTCCGTCCGTCCGTCCGCAGCTTAGCTCAGAGAATCTTAGTACTAGAAAGCTATAATTTGGCATGGATATACGTAACATATTTACGCCGACAAAGTGGTAAGATATAATCATGAAAAAAATTTTTTTTAGGGTACCTCTTCAACACGTAAAGTAGAGATGTTTTTTTTTCTCGTCTACCCCATGGTGTGGGGTGTTGTTGGATAGGTGTCTCAAAAATATTGTGGGTTTGTGAAAACAATTTTTCGACTAAGAGATTCGTTTCTGAAATATTAAGCTTTAAATTGCAAATTTTTGTTAGAGTTAAGTCCCCCCTCCCCTCCCCGCCAGCTAAACGGTTAGTTTTGGTTATGTGAAAAATTTCACGGTAGTAGTATATTCAACGAAATTAAACGGAAAACTATCACAGCTAAGTAGGCTTTACAAGTTCACGAGTAATAGTCGACCAACTTACATTTGCAGGTGGAATGTATGAGAGAGCATGTTTTTCAACTATAATGTTAAATTTGTTCGTGGGATAAATTCATCCCATATACGGAACCCTTCATTTTGCGTGGTCCGACACGCACTTGGCCGGTTTTTTTATAACATTTGTAAAGCACTGCACTCGGCTTCTGGGAAGGTAGGTACTTGTTTTGTGAATTTTATTGATATATATGTGATCAAACAGTGTATAGGTATATACATAATATAGCATTGGTTACTTTTCCCTTTGAAATTATAAGTGGTGAAAACGTGCGAGTTAAGCCTTTCAAAAGATAACGTTCTTTTTGTCTTGAATTACCCACGTATGTATGTGGCCGTCATGAGAATGTTGTATCGACAATGCCGGAGGGGTGAGGTATCGGCCGGGTAAGGTATGTCATTGTTATCCAGATCATTGTAATAACATTAAACATAACTCCAGGTTTATCATAACATCATTCACAGAGACATTTAATTAATTATTCAGTATGCATTGTGCTGCACTCCTGTGGAACTTAGCCCGTTACTAAAATATTCCGTTTTGCATTTTTGTATAATCCTGTGCTACTGTCGCGGAGTCTAATAAGGTACTTAAATATTTTCTTGTTAAAATGCTTTTATGAAATTAGCAAGTTTTTTGGTGTCCAGGTTACGTAAGAAAATTATTATTATTTATTTATTTAAACCACAATTATAACACCTTCACAGAATCACCCAAGGCGATGTTATAACTTAAAGTCACAATGTTTACACTTCATACAAAATAAATGACCGCAAACTTACAAAGAATAATCTACTTACTACTATAACAATTACAAACATAGCAACGTTTATAATATCAAACCTTTTTCAATTATTCTTTGTGCCTTTGTGATTTGAATGAATTAATTATTATGGAAGAAGCTTTTAAAAATATACTTGTGCGAAGACTCAGACGTGCACTTAATTACGCAAAATTATTTTCGGTTACTACTTACTTAATAATATCAAGGTATCACGGGCTAGTTTTATTAAGCTATTTTTTTTTATTATATCATATTCGGAATCGCCAGATTTTTCTGCGCCGTTTCGAGTCCGGTTTCGTGGCGCAGGAGCTAGACCACCACCTCTTAACGCAGTATTATTTTAATATTACTTGAGTGTGGGAAAGAGATGGAGCTAGACGTCCTGTATAGCTCCATCTCTTTCTCACACTGAAGTAACCTTCAAATAATACTGCGTTAAGAGGTGGTGGTTGGCCCCCGGAGCATTTTTTGCCGCTTAAAACATCAGTAAATTTAGGTCTAGGTTGAATCTGATTTGATTGATGCGACACCAATTTCAGAATAGATGGTCTTCATACAGACAACATATTTTGTGATTATGACTTGAGCTGTTTTTCCTGACATTAATTTCGTAAAATAGGGCGTTTGAATATTTTTGCCTGCATCTGAAATCCATACTTGACGTCGGCGTCGCTTAAAACACACTTTAATTTCAAACCGTTCACTTTTCGTGTAAAGTGCTACAAAAATCATTTTGATCTGCAACTGCTTTACAATACTTCAGGTGCTTAAGCTGAATAGCCTGAGACTCTTTTTTTTTATCGCGATGGTTGTTAATACATTTAGCCTTACACTAAAACAACACCGAGTGGCACTTGAATCGTTTAGCCTGTTTCCAAAAAAAAGTGATTTGAGGTAATTTTGTAAAAAAAAAAATGAAAACTAGACTAAATTGTGCGGATTTTGTAAGGGCAAACAACATAGGCCACTTTTTTATAAAAATATTGATATTTTTTTATAATGATTTTTTTTTCGAAAAATTAAAATTTTTAAATGCACTCCTGTAAAGTTCCAAAAATGTCGCATAATACAAATAGCCCGGGAACCCTCGGTATTTACGGAGCATTTTTATTTTTATGTAAAACCTTATAAGTAGGTACCCAGTTTCTCTTCTTAAGGTCTAAACCTTGATATTTTCAATTTAATTTCACAAAGTTCTACAAATAACTTGTATGCTTTGAATAGAGTGTCCAATCACGACACGCAGCTTCTTACAAGTGAATTGTTCAGCTTTTGATAGGTAGATGATCGATTGATTGCAGATTAAAAAGGGATTTTCAATTTATGGGTTTTATTGAGCATTTGGCTGCGAAACGAATGGCTGTTTTTGAGACAAGCAGAAAAGTTAATGGAATATTAAGAAACGCCTAATATTTCTGTGTCGAACACGACAGAGCAATTCACCACATAAGGTAAAATGAAATGACTAAAAGCTTAACTAATACCTTGACCTAACAATTACTTTTTAAACGCAGAAGCAATAAGTTGCACCTTTTTATTACAGCATAAGGAATTTCTTCACTGATTTTTTTAGGTGATAAAATGTTTATATAGGAATTCAATATGTGGCGCAAACAGAGCAAGGTTGCGTTAGAGGTAACCCTAGGGAGGAATATTGTTTATTCATGTATACGGAAAACATTGGCGAGCACTCCAATCGGTGAATGGTTGTGAAATCTTAGCTCTAGGATCGTCGATACATCATTAGAAAAGGTGTAAATTCGTTTGACAGTTAATACATTCGTACATTTTGGAGCGAGATACGCCCTAGCCGTGCTACAATGACGTATTTCAAAACTCTGTTTCTAAAAAGTTTTATGTTAGGTAGGTACATAGAATGTAAAAAATTAAGTATTCTTAGACTATATAGTAAACTTACTGAAATCTTGTTGACACGACTGGGAAGCAATCATAATATCTGGTTACATTACAAGTCATGTAACATAAATTCCTACAAAATGGTACAGTCACGGGCGTAAGTACCTTACTTTTACGCAATATTCAAAAGCAATTCACTTGTGAAATTCCGATTTTAAATTTGATATAAGACCTATTTCATAATAGTACAGTTTCGAGAATACCATGTTTGTAACACCATAACATTTCTATGAAAACTTTAGGAGAAAATCGCTTTTCAATCTTACGTAAATGTAAGGTATTTATGCTCTTGACTGTACGTATTTTTAGGAGCACGTTTTTAATGTTCTTCTCTGTGGCTCGTCCGTCCTTGACTGGTAGTATCACACCATTTTGTATAGTATTCATCCTGCTTCTGACGTGTGATCGTGTATATCGTATTCAATTTATTTCGAATCATATGTAATGTTTTGGCGCCCCGGAAAACAGTTTGGGTTTTTTGACAACAGGTCAATATTTAGTTTCAATACCTCAATGATCTTGAGGAATCTCGGAAAGGTTTTCAAATGAGCCTACAAAGGCAACAGGCTATCTCTAATTCATCTATCAATGGTCTGACTCTTGCTACTAAAAGACACTGAATCATCCCATAGCACTACCATAACTCCCGATCCGCCGACCAATCTGTCTTTCCTTTTAGTTGGTAGACCAACTTTGGTAATCCTTTAACCAAGCTCTTTCTTGTCTTGAACTGAATTCAATATCGTTCAAAAGATAGGATATCGTAGGCAGATAGAATTTCGCACACGATGTCAACCCGAGTCGTTGATCTATTGTTGAACGGACAATGTGCACGGTGACCGACTGCCCTTCGGCAAATTCTACAATATCTTCTACATGAAAGACTAATGGTAACAGGAATGAAGAATTATATTGGAAAAAACGATCATTTGTTATACAAGCACCAACATAATCTGAATGCTTAATAATAATTATTGATTCCACAAAGAAATATCGGTAGGTCGGTACACAACTAAAAACAAAAAACTCTTCAACGATTGGTACACGAAGGAGTATACGTTTCAAATATACTTCCCGTGTTATTCATAACAAAAAAACTCAAACGCTTATTAAAACCTATTTTAGTTAAAGAAGTGTTTTGTCAATTTCTTTCGAATTATGATTTAAATTTGAAAGAAGAAGACAAAACACTATAACTAAAATATACGTTTAAGATTTTTTTTATGAATAATACGGAAAGAATATATGGTAACAACGCTGCCTAGGGTCGACCTACATCTAATCACTGCCAAAAGATCCCTCTTCCTCGCCCCAATACATGTGTCAATAAAACACTCGGAAGATTTAAAAACAATTAGAAGAACAGGAACACTTTAGATTAAACAGATAGCGAAAGTGAATTTACTGCGCACAATTATCAAACGATCCAGATCGTAAAGCCTGAGTTAAAACCTCTTAATAGCTGCTGCGTCGGCAACAATTTATTCAAATTCTTGCTCTGCTTATAAAGTACTTATTCACAGGCAAAAATGTTTGATGTGCGCTTCAAAGTAATTAACATTTTCATTTGTAAATGAAATTGCAGAGAAATGCAATTAAATAGCAGCTTATTTTTTAACACTTCGCAGATCTGGTGTATCATTACTGCACATATTCCCTTTTATTTATAAACGTTGCTTAAAGTTAAGAGACGTATAAACGTCAAAAATGTATGGTTAAGCAGCCGCTGATCATTACTTAACTTTAAGTAACGTTTATAAGAGGCATTTGCTTACTGTAACTTTCAAAAAATATCTTACATTCATTTTACCTGTAAAAGTTTGCAATGCAGAATGCTTGTTTGTTTGTGTCTTTGATGAAATTGACTTTGATAATGACGACGGTCGTGATGAATGAAGAGTCCCATTGATCAGGCAGGCTTATGTCCAAAATATCCCTTTGGGAGTGATGGTCCTCAATAACGAGGCATATTAAGGCCTCTCTCCTCGTGATAATTCTATCGCTGAAAGAATCGCCATTGCGGAGCCATAATGTGTAATAAACATTTCCCTATATATCTCACTGAAAGCAGATTTGTTTACGGCCATTTATGTTATTAGAGCTTACGAGGGTAAACAATAAATTGTACTTAAACCTTCTTTAGCTATGTATTTTTAATATAATGGCCGGTGACTGAACATCAAGAGTTATTGTAATTGTTGCTTCTAATTTATCTAGCTTAATGCCCCCTGTGGTATCAGCCGAAACAATGAACGGAAATAGACACAAGTTATAAAATTGCAAATACACAAAACGATACAGCTGTCAAACTTGTGACATTCTTTTTTATACGCAAGGTAACAAAATGCCAAAATCAACACTCTTGGCTGACGAATCGCAGTTTTCCTATCATTAACATGAAGTTTTCTTGGCCAGGATACCGAACTTATAAACCACACCGAAATTAAGTTACATACTAGAAGCTTTTCAATAACTGCCTCTTCCAAAATACCACCAATAAATAAAAACAATCACAAAACGAAAACAACACCCCCTGTCAATACTCAATAAAAGAACGAATCCGCAGAGAGGCGTAAAGGAAAACCGGAAAACACAGAATGGAATCAGTGCGCGGTGCATCAAAGTCGCGGGAACTTGTCAGCTCGCAATTTCTCGAAATGTTCATGAACATTCACGAGGTTGAACGCAAACCGCATACTCGCACAGCTCAGGTAGTTTCAACAGGATTCGTTCGCGCTGAAACTGGCTACTGTGGCTGCCAATGTGCCCGTCGCCAAATTGAACCAGTCAAGCGCAGACCGACTAAAATCAAAGCGCGAAATACGCAACCGACAGCATTCCACTGCCACTCTTTTATACAATTCCCTCGCGAAAATCCCAAAAATAAGCCAGTTGCTTCCTAACGAAGTCCCTTACTTAAGTACAATAAAAACTTTTCATAAGCCGATTTAAATCGAAAATCCAAACAAAGCTGTCCCTTTATTTGAATGTTAAGGTTTCAGAGATTTATTTTAGGGACTATTTAACATTTGCGGCGGACATTTGTTTAAGTAAGCCACTTGTTAATTTCAACCTCTAAAATATATATGCAGCGAATTGGGACCAGGTATTAAATAGATAATGTTTCTACTTACAGCTACCAAACCAACTTGTTTATATTAAAGAGAACGTAGATACTGTCACATCCAAAACACGTTTGACTCACCATCATAAAAGTATTTCGTTGTAATGTCAATACCGCAGAATGACAATAAGCCATCTTCTTTACAATGTCAATCCTAATTACAAATGTGACACTGACAGACAATACTAACAATTAAATAAATAAAAAATTATTTATATTTCATAAACGGCCAGGTCATTAAAAAGGTTTTAAGGTGATGTCAACTCGACATTGGTCAAAGGTGTATGTTATTCAAAATCTCAAGTAATTTGGTTTTACTTTCTTTGTTATCAAGTAATTAATTATACTTATATGCAATTCTGTGCAATAGTCTGCTCAATACTATAGCTTTTAAAAGTTTTATGTGTCCTGACTTCATAGAGGAAAGAATATGAATACTGTAAAAGATATAAAAGACTAGACTGTACCTAGGATGACTACGTCGCCGTCGGAACAATATACCGGTTACCAACAAATAAAATTTTCTACAACACAGATATATGCACATGCGTTTTGTAAAAATAACGGGGTTAGGTTCCCCAGGGAAATCATAAGGATTTAGAAGATTCGGCTTTGCTGAACTTGCCTCCTACATTCTGTTGACAATATTGCAAAACAATTGGAAAAAATATGTTTATTCGGCTGAATATTCCGTGCAACTGTAAATCTTTCACTATACTATATTATTTCACCTAGATTTTTATATTTGGTTGGTTCCCGAAATTGTATGTTTTACTGCCATATACCAACTAGACTTCCCTACATAAGAATCTTTCATTTCTGAATGTTAAATATCATTTTTCCAATTGATGAAAACTAACGAACTATTTCATAAAGACGAGTGAATATTTCAACAAAGGCTGTGGAAGTACCACGATATTAAATCAATTTCCCGCAGCTGAGACGAACCCTTGTCAAAATCGGAACAATCTGCGATTTAACCGTGAAGGATCACAAAGATAATAAATACTACATTGCATAACTGACGATTATCTTCAATGGGTTAAGGATCCTATTGTTCTGTCTTATCTACTATTTTATTTTACATGGGGAAAGGCATCCTTACCTTTTTTTATTTGAGACAGGTTTGCTCTTGACTCTAGTCTAGGTCAGAAATGACAGAGACAAAGTTGACGATGGAGCGAGCTTACCCAGAAGAAGCCTGTTCACTCTCACTTTGAAGAGATCGGGGTTGTATGCGTTCGGAAACACAGACGCAGGCAGAGAGTTCCACTCCTTTGCTGTGCGCAACACAAAAGACATTTGGAAACGCTTAGTGCGAATTAGTGGAATAGCAACTAGGTTGGGATGGTAACTTGCAGTGCGTCTAGATGTCCGATGGTAGAAGGGGGCCGGCGGAATGAGGTCATGGAGTTCTTGAGCACATTCACCGAAGAACAATCTGTAGAAGACCGACAAGCAGGCAACCTTGCGGCGATGAGCCAAGCTGCGAAGCTTGGCATCCACCACCACCGCTATTAATAACAGAGGTGTTAAACAGAAAACTTTAAATAATGTATTCAACTGAAACAATCATATTTGGAAGTATACCTTATAGTGGCGCAGCGTTCATATAACCCGATTCCTATCGGCTTCGCTTCGGAACAACCACTCATCTTAGTGTTTACTATCGCCAAATAATAATAGTAGACCTGTGTGTGAAACCGTATATCACATCACATTACACATATTTAACACCAGTTTAATACATCATAAGACTAAACACATTACAAAAATGCGTAAAGTTTTTGGTCTAAACAAAGATTTCCGATAACATCAGCGTCAAAATAAGCCGGCTCTCGTGTGTCAGAATGAGGTACTAAAGTTGTAGGTACGAACACTCCCTAGCACTCCCTCTAACGATAATTGTAGCTGTGCTACTGAATACCTTACCCAGAAAATGAAACGTCAAAATTTAAATGTTAATACATTCCTTATTTATGAACTCGTACAATAACATTCGTAAAGTAGTTACACAAGATGAAATAAAAAATTATAAACCCATAAGAACTTGATACTCAAACATTCTTAATAATTTTATTAGAAACGCATTGTTGATATTTTTGTGCTACGAAGGTGTCACTACGCGGCTACGAATATCGTAGTCACGAAGCGATGCATTTGAGGGGCTACGAGGTATATGACATTCGTAGCGTCGTCGTAGCAATGTTTACGTAGCGCGTCTTTTTTTTTTTTTTTTTTTTTGTGGATGGGAAATCATCAAATGACTTCTCCCGCTCTGGGCGGAGCGGGAGGGCGTGTCAGACTTTTACTGACTAAAACCCACCCGTGTTCCTTCTGTTGCCTGTGCCGGGGCCACGGTAACTCTTTCGAACATCCCGCAACCCTAGCTGGCATCGGCCCTAGCGGACCCCGTCAATAGTGCTGACATCTCTTTGAGGCGCGCGTGGAACACGACGCGCCGTCGACTCGGGCCTGGTCCTTACCGGACGGCGAGCTACCCATTGCTCGCCGTCCGCAAGCCCGCGCCTACGGTGGCCGGGAATCGGCTGCCAATTCCCGACGCCCAGGGCGTCTCCTGCAGCGACTAGGGGCGTGAGGGTGCAAAGCTTGCCTCTCCCTCACGCGTCCCGCCTCCTCCTTCACGAGCAACGTAGCGCGTCTACGATACATTTTTCGTATTCAAATACGATTTATTCCTATTCGATTTTTTCCTATACAGGGTGGCTGGGACATCGACGAACAACCTGTTACCATGGATTCAGTACATGATTCTGGCACCCCTGCATTGAAATATTTCGTCGGTTATTAAAAAAAACTGCTGGTTTATACAAAAGTGCTACGCGGTCAAAATGTATGGAACAGCTGATTTTTTTCTTATTCCAGAATCATGTTCTGCTGATCATGATAACAAGTTGCGCGTCGATGCCCCTGCCAAGGGTGGGTGGTTTAAATAAAGACTTTTTATTGATGTTTCATTGAGGAGTTAGAATTAAAATGTAATTTCGAAAACCGTTTTTTTTTTTTGTCAGGTATCATTTCGCTTAATTATCGGCCATGTAATAAAAAACATTGCATGTCGCTAGGCTAGCCAACAGACAACTAGTTAAGTTCTCACGAGGTGTTAACTGCAAGACTTTTTTGTTGCTCATTTATACACTTTCTTATTTCTTACGTACAATGTACGTATTTAATGTACGTAATGTAATTTGATCGTAGTTTTTTTTAATCTTATCTCCATGTCTGCGTCTAATTTTATAATATTTGAGTCTATATCTGTGAATACTAGAGCTGCCATCTAGTCCTAGTTGGTGCAAACATAATAATTTTCAACGCTCAGTTTGACTATGCTCTCTACAGTTCGAATAACCTCCGCGGTTAACTTTCCGTAAGATGACGTAGGAATCAAGTCGATGTTAATTTTTTACATAGTTAATAAATTCTTTACATAAACTAATCATTTAATTATAGCTTACTTATCTGAAAATTAACTAAGTTATCAAGAAGGGCACTCACACATTAGATCGGAATATTGTTTCCGGCAAGTAGGTAAAATGTGTTTTTTGACTAGTTTTAGCGATTTTACAAGTTAGGAAAAAGCGTTAGTTTTTAAATAACGTTACTGAGATATATATTTGAATATTTTACCTACTGGAGAGAGACGATCGAAGCCTCATCTACTGGATGATTCCGGTACAACCGAACTTAATGGCTGGTACCGGAGGTAAGTACAATAAGTCAATGTTGATTTGAAACACCGATAGAGAGCGCCTCTGTCGCCGGGATATAATGCTTTTATTCAGTTTGCTCTTTACTTTGAACCAAAGAAGTTCAGTTTAAATTGTAACCGCAAGATGGAGACATTAATAGAAATGTTTGGATACAAGCTACGCTGAGCTGAATCTTCTATTTAATAGAAATCTTAAACTCACTGACAAACAACGCACAGCCTAAACCGCTGGGTCCGGAAGCATGTAATTTTGTAAAATAGTTCCATAAATAACGAAGATGAATATTAAAACACGAGTGTGAAGTATCGAACGAGTGTATAAGTGCAGTTTCATACACCACTTTATCTAAACTCATCAAAAAAACATTATTTTTAACATCGTAAATAAGGCGCCCCAAACCCAACATTTTACCGCGGGGGTACGCGCCGATCAGCTGTCACGATGACGCGCCGCCATTACAGCCATAGATAATCTAAAATCAGCGGTTGAGAGAATCTAATTATTCTCAATTTTTGAACTTCACCAAATGCAGAAAGCAATTGTTTTTATTATTTTGGTTTTATCTAACTATTAAATTCATATAAAATATTGTTATTGCACTATATTATATGTATTTGATTATTAATTTGAAAAAATATACTATGTCAATAGTTATATGTATAATAAGCTACAAGTGCGGCAATCATCGTACGCACGTGTATCATACAACGTTTCACTATGCATTGTGTGAGGGAAAAAAAATAAAGATTTACGCAGATCGATTCCGAACTAAGCAAGAAATTAGTAAAATGGAGGGCTTATATCAAATACATGCGCGCTCAACATATCTACTACTGCGCATGTGTAAATAGCTGTCACGTCGTATCGCAAAAAGGCACGAGCAAAATATACGTTCAGCCAAACATATTTAATGAATACTTAAAATTAATTTTTTGATCAAAATCTAAATCTAGAGTATAATGAAGTATTAGTTTTAATATACCTTTTATATGAATAAAAATCTGTAGGTACTTGACTAATTTGTTAAACTTTTCTCAAATAATAAAAACTGTTTGCGTGTCGGGCTGACGACAGTTAAAAATTGAAAAAAAAAATTGAAAAGCACTAGTGTGAAAAAGTGGCACTTTCCGTACAATTTGGCTGCTTGGAAAACGCTCTTTTCGAGCATAAGCATTATAAAATATACAGGGCGTCCCATGGATATGCCAAATGGAGGGAAAGTACCTTGAATATTGTAGATGGAACATTTTACTGAAAGAAGACATTATTTGAATTTAAAAAACAATTTAAACTGCATTCATATATATTTAAATAATTACATGGTTGAACCGGGAATCGAACCCGTTACATGAGAAAAATAGTCACCCTGTAGCTTTATCATACCGATCGAAAGGCTTCATCATAAGGATTATTTTTTGCTAAATAACATAGTATCACAAATAAAAGGAAGACCATGAATTTTAACATTTGATGTGAAATTTTGTTCAGAAATGGACTCAACAGGAAGGGACTCATTTTGAGCATTTGATAAATTGATTAATTTTGTATTAAAAATGTTAAAATTCATGGTCTTCCTTTTATTTTTGGCACTATGTTATTTAGCAAAAAATAATCCTTATGATGAACCCTGAGAATGGGTGACAGAGAGGAAAAAGGAAGATGGCGAGGTGTGCATTGTACGAGTGCGACAAAAGACGTGTTAAGTTTTTTTTTTAATTTCTTTCTGATTTCATAAAAAATATAGAAGCTTCGACTGAAGTGATTTTTTTATTTCACCACACGATCCCACATAAATGTAATGATAATATTATGTAGCTCGTATACACTCGTTCGCACTGCGGTACATGTAAACCTTTTTTGATATTGTGCCATAGCATAACATCACGTCTATCTGTACCTAATTACCCGAAGGGTTAAGTGGAGGTGTACCTATAGTACCTATAACTACATTTGGCCAGTGTTTAAGTTCCATGTAATAGGCGGCAAGACTATTGCCATCAACCGGGCACAGATCCAGATTCCGGGCTGCTACTGAGAAATTCCTGATGGAAAAACACAATAACACTGCCCGACCTGGAAATCGAAACCAGAACCTCATACTCAGCAGTAGCGCTTGCGACCATATACTAAGAATAAATAAGAACAAAACGTTATCGCCGCGATATGTTATCTTATAAAGTAAGTAGTGATCAGTCAGTGTACCTTACAGTATTTTTAACTTACGAAGCGACACGCGCAATACTTGTGTTAACCAAGTGTATAAACACGCTGTGAATTTGTGTGTAAGCGCAGGAGCTCTCGGTACCGTCCGAAGACAAAGGTGAAGTCGGAAGCGTGTGTGTTATGTGCTGACGCTACTTGTCCTCACGCACACATTCACAGCGTGTTTATGCACACTAGTAAAGCGTGCATCGCTCTGTAAGATAAAAAAAATACTATAACTATAACCTGTGTTACTAGCCGCAAGCATAGAACAAAGTTTTCCATAATATGTATAACAAAACGTTCATAAAACTAATGAACTAAATACTAGTTCCTACCTAAAGCTTTAATCTGTTATTAAATTATATGAAAAACATAACATCACGCCATGTTTCCCCAAAAGGTTGCGCAGAGGTGTAATCTATGGTACACCCACATTTCGTTAGTTAGGTATGTTTAAGTCCCATGTAACAGGGGGCGAGCCTATTGCCATCAAGCGAGTACAAATCCAGAATCCCGGCTGCTACTTAGAAATTCCAGATAGAAAAACCCAATAACACTTTGCCCGACTTGGAAATCGGACCCATGACCTCATGTTCAGCAGTAGCGCTTGCGACCACAAGACCAACGAGGTCAAAAAGTCATGCCAATTACTCATATTCATATTGTTTTATTTTGGTACTAGCTGTGCCCCGCGACTTCGTTCGCGTGGATGTCGTAAGATACACAATATCCTGAAATAACAGCCACATTTTAATAAAACCCCCTCGTCCCCCGACCCGTCGCGTTGAATCGCCTGCCCGCGCTATTACTTCGTTTTCACTTAGTGTTCTTTTTGACTTTTTTCTTTTTGCTCGGCTCTTAAGGGTCGTAGCGTAATGTTAAATAGCCTATCTATTCTCGAGAATGGAGCTACCAAATGCAAAGAGAATTTTTCAGATCCGACTTTCGGTTCATAATTTCATGAGTTTTAATTTTTTGCGCGGAACCCTAATTATTTTTCTAAAATAAAAGTAGCTTAAGTTACCCGCCGTAACATCAGCTATCTGCCAATGAAAGTCCCGTCAAAATCGGTCCAACCGTTTCGGAGATTAGCCGGAACAAACAGACAGACAGACAGACAAATTTTTTTTATTGTTTTTTTGTTATAAGTACCGTTTATACTTTCATATGCATTTAGTAAAAAGTTGTTATTTTACATTACAAACAGACACTTCAATTTTATTTATTTGTATATAAGATAAGGTATATTTTGTAGTTTAAGATGTATCTTTAAGTAATGTGTAATCTGGTGTACAATAAAGTATATATAAATAAATAATAAATAAATAAGATGTAAGATAAATCAGTAATTGAGGTGGAGTATACTAACGGATAAGCTATCGGAAACTTACTTTATGTAATTATCAGATAAGCTCTTGATTGATGTATTGTGTATAGGTATACATCAGAGATAAACTAATCAGTTTTTTTTGTTACTTAAGTACTTATTGAGCAACTCCTCGTTACTACCTAAGCCAATCTCCATTTGTATCGAATCAATATATTTTTATAGTGAGATAATTGAACAAAGATGGTAGATGTAAAAACACATTAGACAACTGGGTAGGTTAAGATTTCACGTTATTTATGATTAACGCGTGGTTGGTCGAAATTAAGAGGGAACGGGGTCTGCGAGGTATTTAAAAAATAGGTACTTATTTGAAGAAACTATTGCCGTCGCGCTGCGCCCGAATAACCGAGTTATCAGTGCGATAGGGACAACTGCAGCTCAGACCGATTATATCACAAAAATTTTGACGAGATAGACGTTTCGTATTCCCCTTTTTTCTCCTCGACAACTTTCAATTATTTTTTATATTAAAATTTTAAGAAAGAGTATGTCTAGTTCCCCATAATTTTCTTATAGGTTAAAAACTTTTCGAATTTGTCTGGTAGTCCTCTAATCACGGCGGTAAAAATAGGGCATTTTATTGTCCTTTTTGGAGGGTCATTTCTTGTTTACTCATTAGTTACTGAAAAAAAGGAAATGACAGAGACGTGTCTACAGCTGACCTTGATTTTACGAAAAATAAATGATTGCTCTAGAAGCATTCATTATTCAGGAATAAAAAAGGGGAATACATCTATATGGACAATCGCAGGCCCTGTTCCCTCTTAAAGAAACCTTAAAATCCATCCTCGATATTTCGGTGAAAGTACATATAAGCTATAACTGTTCCTACCTAGGAATTCATTTGTAAGTACAGTGTAAAGTCTTTATAACGAAACTCAAAGGACCGAGCATTTTTTTTTCGGTATAAGTACTTAGAGAGTTTATGTGAAGTGAAGAAAGAGAAACATCCAAAAGCATACTAATCACAATACTTTTTAATATTTTTTATTATTTATTTATTGGCTTACGACTGATAACACGAGAGGTGCATAGTGTGTTTAGTAACTGGGGCCAACATTCCTAAAGATAATGCAATCCAAAAGTAATGTCACACGTGTTCTAGGCAATTAACAATAACAAAAGCAAGGCGGTTGTCTATTGCTTACAGACCTCTTGGAGGCCGATCGATAACGGAGAGATGAACGTATGTATAGACAATAATTGTTGCGCTATAAAGAGTGTATCAATGTACGGGTTTTAAGGTAAACCAACAGAATTGAACTAATTTCTAAGTAATAGATGAAGCTTTACGTTGTATCGAAAGACGTTATACGGACTTTACACTGTAGTTGTTATGACACTAGCATACTCACGGACTGATATGCGCAGTGGCTATTATTTTTAGTCGTACCAATTTAGATTGTACAAGTAAACACTGCCGTTTTCATTGCCGAGTGAAACGACGTGTGACTGTGTCACGTGGTCACGTGCTTTAAAACGAATTAGATACCTACCTTTTATACTTGTTCGTTATGCAAGACACCTTTCTATTATTTATTAAATACTTCTTAAACAAAGGGAAATATTTAACTGAACCTCTAAAAACTTATTGACCTTCCAATGATGCACACTTTTTAGGGTTTCGTACCTCACAAGGAAAAAACGGAACCCTTATAGGATCTCTTTGTTGTCCGTCTGTCTGTCTGTCTGTCAATCTGTCAAGGCCCCTTTTCCTCAGGAACGCGTGGAGTTATCAAGTTGATATTAATATCAAATACTCTACGGTCCTTTCGAGCTCAAAAAGTCAACGTAATAAATACGGCATTTATGCGACATATTTTGATACTCGCAAATAATTCAAAACCTATAGGGTCTAACAGGTCTAAGGTCTCACAGCACAAGTAAAGGAAAAGACCGAAAATCTATAATTTGCTGTGTTATCATACAAAAAAAAAACATTTTTTTGCGATTACAAACATACATGTGCAATTGGAGAATTGACCTTGATGTATATCGATGTATGGATGGATGGATGTATGGAGAACATGTTTTTCAACTACAATGTTAAGTTTGTTTTTGGGATAAATCCATACCAACTGCGGAACCCTTCATTGTCCGTGGTCCGATAAGCACTTGACCGGTTTTTTAAATAATTGAGCCACTTTTTAACTGTATGGCCTTTTCTCACAGTTTGTCACAGTAACTAAGCTAGGATACCCCGACCAAACGGGTGTTGGTACTGTGAACAACCACGGGTGAACCAAGTGAGCAAAGCGAGCGGTGCCGCAGCAGCGACTGGCAAGCGCTACATTAAAGTTAGTCGCAGTTCCTTGGCTATTTAGTATTTTAGGACCCCAAAATAATGGGAATTATTTGAGGTTCGATTAAACACAAGCCGGGTATTTAAGGCGGGCTAAAATGCCACAAGGCATTCTCTGCCATCAACCATCGGGTTAACCCCTTTCCGCATACGAAGCCATTCATGGTTTCGTAAGTTTCTTATTTTATTGCAATTTAACAGAAGATCAATTACTAAAAAACTAAATTGTATAATAATAAACATTTATTCGTAAAACGGATCGTATTTTTTTCGTCTATGGTAAGTGCAATCTGTCAAAAGTATTAGAGGTTATGTGCGGCGTGTCAGGTCGGTAAAGCGAAGATAAATTATTGCTACTTTTGACAGTGCAAAAAAAAAATAAAACGGTGAGTAAAAACATCAAATAAAATCAATTTGAACTCTTTGAATCATGCTATGCAGGGAATGAGTTTTGCATTGGCACTTTTTTTTGTTTTTGTTCGGTTTTTGAACAGCTTTTATCAAAATCCATATATGGATTCGTATGCATTCTATCCTACAAACTGTTTGTCATAATTGGATTCGTATGCATTGCTTGCTTTCTGCTTACGCTTTCATTTCTTTTCAGAAATGGACGTTTCACGCTTCTATGGTGCTTCCAAGTATGTGAATTGTATCCCCGGTGATGGGTCTTTGAGTGATGATGACCTTGATTCGGACTCCGACCCTGATCACCTGATCTCGGTGTTAGTTCAAATGTTGTTACCCGACTAACCAGCACAGTTCCATGACATATCAATCACAAAATATGTTTCGATAACTGGTTCAATAGTCCGAATCTTCGTCGAAGTTTATTTATATAAAAATGGCTTATTGCCTTTAGGAACTGTCAGACTGAATCGTGTGCCAAACTCAAATATGCCATCCGAAAAAGAATTGAAGAAAAGAGGACGAGATAGTTTTGAAGAGAAAACTGCAGTCATAGATGGTGTAAAGTTGAGTTTGATTGCGTGGTTTGATAATAAAAATGTTAATCTCCTCTCGTCCTATGTAGGCAGTGAGCCGATTACTACGAAACGGCGATATTTTCGAAAAGAGAAACAGTACAAGGACATAACATCCCCTCAGGCTGTAGACGTGTATAACCAGCACATGGGTGGAGTCGATTTACTCGACTCAATGCTAGGTTATTATAGAATCCGTTTGCGCTCTCGCCAATGGTACAAAAGAATTTTTTTCCACATGGTGGACCTGTGTATGGTAAACGCTTGATTGTTGTGGCGCCGAAGTAATGAAAAACTGTACATGCCGCTAATTGACTTCAAACTCGCAGTTTCAGATCACATGTGTAAGGCAGGAAAAGTACTGGCAGTGATAAAAAAACGTGGGCGTCCATCTAACATTTTAGGGACCCCGACATCGAGCTGAGTTGGTACTCCAACAAGCCGAGGTGGAACTTCGACAAGCCGAGGTGGAACTCCAACAAGCCGAGGTGGAACTTCGACAAGCCGAGGTGGAACTCCGACAAGCCGAGGCGTCACTCCATTGCCCGATTCGCCGGTACCCACGAAAAAGTCTCGAAAGGCTCCTGAAAGACATCAAGACGTGCCGCTGAATTCTATACGAATTGATAACATTAGTCATTTCCCCACGTGGATGAAAAATCGACAGATATGCCAAAACTGCTCGAAGTTCCGTTCCTTCACCAAGTGTGAAAAATGTGAAGTCTATTTGTGCTATAATGAGAAACGAAACTGTTTCAAAGACTTCCATACAGAATAGTGCTAAACGCATGCGAAGCCACATATGCATGATGGATTATTTACGACAGTGCATACCAAGCCACAAATGGCGTTGTGCTGTAATTTCAGTAATAAACGTTGTAATTTTTTTTTTTCGATTTATTTTTCTTACTATAGCTCAATAAAACATAATTACGTAAAAAAAAAAAAACTATTGTACCTCCTTCATAATTCATGCAGTAAGGGGTTAAAAGATTGTGATAGGTACAAAAAATAAAACATAATAAAAACAATGTACCAAGGTATGTACCTAATCTAATATTAGAAATCATATCAATGGAAAACTTGTAGGAAACTTTTATTTATCACAATAATAAAAAAGGTTATTTTACTTGTGCTCCTTCAATTACAGGAGACCACGGCATGCACATATAACTAGGTGTAAACAGGATAAAAATAAAAATAGAGAAAATAAATTATGAAAATTGAGAAAAAATAGCAATAATAATTAACATGTCATAGATTGAGCATTCATATTTTTTAGTATAATAATAATTATTTCACATTTGTAGAATATTGGAGGGAAGAAACATAGTTACATACTTAGATAAAACTTTCTAAATATAGTAGAAATAACTAACAAGGTTCACCAATAATTGGTTAGCCTTACTTCTTATAATTATTATAAGAAAGAATACCTAAGGCCACGTTCTAACCGAAAGCGATTGCCGCGCGAGTACGCCATCGTCGCGCTCGTTTATAGGAATATGAATTTGTATATAATATATGTATATAATATAGGTATATATTATAGTAAATATGTATGTATGTGTATTATAAGTTTATGACTTATTTATGTACAAATTGTTCCATTTCTAACAGAGCACCTGCCATCTAATCTCTTCACCACCCTTGGTTGACTGGTAGAGAATGCCTAAGGCATTAAGTCCGCCTTTGTACTTTTTTAAGTGTGAAAAGTTTAAATAAATAAATAAATAAATAAATATCCCCGAGTCCTAAGCCTAACCCCGCGTCCTTACCAAAAACGATCTTCGCGCCTACGGAAACCGGAATGTGCCCTCTACCGGCACGACCAAGCATTCGGGTTTTCCGAACAAAATGAGTGTCATAAAAATACGATAGTCGCGAGTTCGCGCCGTTCGCTTTGGCTAGGACACGTCCTAACGTAAAGAGACAGTCGCGCGAATACACGAACGTGGCGCTCTTTATGATTGTGACAGATATATATATGAGTCAATGGACAATAAAAAAAGAACAAACTTTGCTGCACAGAAAAACCTGTAGCTTTTAAATGAGGTTTGCATGAAGCCTATTCTAGTTTCTAGCAGAATAAGAACCACACTGTATCTACTCAAATAGGTACATACATTTAAAAACCACATGCCTTCATCATGAAACGAAAGAATATGACACAGAAAAAAATTATTTAACAAGTAGTGTATTCACATACAAAAAAATAATAATAATAAAAAAAAATAAAAAAAATAATAATAAAAAAAAAATAAATAGTATAGATAAATTTATAATACAGCCGCGAGCAAAAATATTAGGCACCCTATTAAACTGCCAGTTTTACGATGGTTTAGTATAGGAGATGTAAATAAAATATATTTTGTAACCTGTATGCTTTATTATAATAAAATAATTAATATTTCGTCGGTCCACCTTTTGATTTTATAACAGCAGCCACTCTTTTCGGCTTTGACGCTACCAACTTTAAGCAATCTTCTTGGGACAATTTTTGCCACTCTTTATTTAAAGCAGCCAGTAGTAAGTTTTTATTTGTTATGGAGTGTCTCCGTATCTTTTTCTTCAAAATAGACCAAATATGCTCAATTGGATTGAGGTCCGGCGATTGTGGTGGCCAGTCTAAAAGGTCTATGTTGTTTTGAGCCATCCACGCCATAGAATGAGCAAAATGTGAATGAATGTTTTAGATTTGTGGCAAGTGGCGTTGTCTTGCTGGAATTTTATTCCGTCACTATTTATATCGCCGAAAATCTTCGTTATTGACGGAGCTAGAGCTGTTTCTAGGACTTCAGTGTATTTTCTACTGTTCGTTCGCCCCTCACACAACACCATTTCACCCATGCCGTCGGCAGCCATACAACCCCAAATCATAATTCATCCTCCACCGTGTTTAATAGTGGGCACTACACATTCTGGGTTATATTCTTCGCCCACTCGGCGCCTGACATAGGTCGCACCGGGAGTTCCAAACACCTGTGTAGAGACAAAAAACTGGTTAAATTTATGATTTCATTATTTTCGTTACAGAATTAGTTTTCATAGATTTCTTGTAATTTTAATGTAAAACATAAAGTAAATAACCTTACCTCAAAGTTAGATTCGTCTGACCATAACACGTTGGACCAATCTTCCACTGTCCAATCTTTATGTTTGAGGGCCCACTCCAATCGATTTTTCATATTGTGTTCCGATAGCCACGGCTTCTTCCTTGCTTTGCAACCTTTTAATCCAGCTTTTAGAAGCCTTCTTCTAACGGTATGCACACTCACAGTTCTGCCTTTTGCTTCAGATATACAGGCAGCGAGGTCAATAGCTGTTTTTTTGCGGTCCTGTAGAGACTGCCTAATCAACAATCGGTCATCACGATCGGTATTGACTCTTTTTCTGCCTGTTCTTGGCCTGTTTTCATGGGAACCGGTCTCTTTGAACGATTTATTGCATATTGCACTGCACAACGCGAGCACTTCACTTCTCGGGCTATCTTTACTTGTGACATGCCTTGTTCGTGCACAATCTTAATTTTTAAGCGCTGTTCTGCACTAAGTTCCGATTTTTTTGGCATGGTACACACTAAAAATGTTATTCTCTAAGAGTATGACAGTATTTGCGCACAACACGTGTATTCACTTCAAACTCTGACAACACAATAATATTCGTCATTTTTTAAAATTAAATTAATAATGTGTTATTGCACACATCTGCATGTCATAAATATTTGTTACCATGTTATTTCTACGTAAACGCACCCCCAAAACAATAATAAGGCCATGAAAAGCTTATCTGTACATGATTTTTCTATACAGGTATAAACAATAGAGGTGCCTAATACTTTTGCTCGTGGCTGTATTACGAGTAGTATAGATTACTGACTGTCTTCGATAAGGACATCAATTTTTGGATGGACACGGCTGATGAACGGATAAGATTAAGAAGGCTGCTAACGAGATTTGCAAGAAATCAGAAATGGATAGCAGCGAGACCTCAGACGAAGACTTTGGAAACAGCAACATGTAATACAGCATAGCATAAGATTCACCGGTGAAGCTGGACTTAAAACAACCTGGCGGCGACGTCGTTGAAAAATGTCTATCCATGAATAAATATTACCCGTCTCTCCAATTTTCTATGGATTACTTTAGGGTGCATACTCGGTAGGCTCTAATAATCCTTCCATATTCTAAGGGCCTAAGGGCACGTCTTCCCTACCATTACCGCGCCCCCCTATCTACTCTTTGATATGCAATGGCCTATGTAGCCCCATGAAAAATGAGGGTACAGGGGCTAGTGTAAATCTTTGGGTTCATTCGAGTAATCGATTCTGGTCAAACCACGCTGGGGTCGGTGCATTTCATTCATTCATTCATATTCATTTATGTGGAAATAGATCACAGCAACAACATAAAATGATTATTTATTAATCGACTGAAAACGTCCGACACTTGCGCCTTCAGGACAGCCTTGTCTTGTCGCTTGTCAATGGCAAAATTAGTATAATAATTAAAATGCATCCATAGGCAAAATGACAAATTGCAGCAAAAATCTATTCCTACCTACTGTGGTATTCCGCTTCACAGAATCCACATCCCTTAGTTTATTTATATGTTTTGCAGTAAAAGGGCTGGTTGTGTTCAATTATTCTCGCAGGTACCATTGCCGAAAGGGATATAGCTAACGCCTACCTCCATCTTGGCGTCGTAGGGCGTTGAAGCGCACCCATCACCTGCCGTTTCCTGGACTTTCGGACTTCGAGTGCTCACCGCAAGACCCCGCTTTGTTTGTTTCGTTGGTTGAACGCGCTAATCTCAGTAACTACTGATTTGAATTGAAAAATTCTATTAGTGTCGGATAGCCTATTTATCAAGAAAGGCTATAGATTATATAACATCACGCTATGACCAGTAGGAGCGGAGCATCAATGAAAAATGTTGCAAAAATGGGGAAAATTTATTCCTTTTGAGAGCTTCCGTTGCGTGCGCTGCGTAAACGGTTAGTTACACAAAAATCATGTATGACGGAATTTTTCCTCTTAAAAAGTTCTAAAAAAAAGTCAAAGTCCGCGATAGCATGTCTATCTTTTAAGGTTGGCTCACTATAACTTTTTTTATGGTAATTAAATTTGTTATAAAATAATGCATGATTTGCGAAGGTGTTTTCATAAACGTGGTATAAATTCTTATCCAAATAAATAGTTTCATAATCAAGGTTGATTAAGTATATGTAAATTCTTTTTTAAATTATTCGAATCGGTCCTTTCGTTTAGAAATTACGACGGATATAAAAATGCTTAAAGTAAGAAAAATGCGCTTAGTCTATTACTTACCTACAAATTTTATTTTTCATCGACTGTTTGAACACGCTAATCTCTGTCACTACTAGTCGGATTAGAATTTTTTTTTTTGCATTTTACAGCCCAATTCTTGAGAAAGGCTATAGGGTATTTAACATCACGCTACAACCCTTAGGAGCCGAGTAAAAAGAAAAAGTCAGAAAGAACATTAAGCGAAAACGAAGTAGTTGCGCGGGCGGGTGATGAAACGCGACGGGCCGGGGGACGAGGGAGTTTTATTAAAATGTGGCTGTTATCTATACAAATAAATAAAATTGAAGTGTATGTTTGTAATGTCAAAATAAAAACTTTTTACTAAATACATAAGAAAGTATATACGGTACATAAAGCAAAAAAGCATTTTTTTTAATTTTTGTCTGACTGTTTGTTGCGGTTAATCTCCGAAACGGCTGGGCCGATTTTGACGGGACTTTCACTGGCAGATAGCTGATGTTACGGGGAGTAATGTAAGCTACTTTTATTTTAGAAAAATAATTAGGGATCCGCGCAAAAAAATTAAAACACATGAAATTGTGAACAAAGTTGGATTTGAAAAATAATTTTTGCATTTAGTAGCCTAACTGTCGAGGAGAGTTGTAGGCTATTTAGCATCACGCTACGACCCTTAGGAGCAAAAAGAAAAAAATCAGAAAGAAAACGAAGTAATAGCACAGATTACTAGATAAATCACTCCATACAAAATTTTCAATACCTACTGCTATAATAATATCCTACACCTTCGAGTCGCTAGACGCTGCGAACGAAAATGTACCTTACAAGCGTAAAGCGAGTTTTGCTTTGTAGCTGCGCGCCGCTGCGTGGTTATTGTGAATTGTCAGGGCTGCCTTTTTCGATAAAGATGTCTGTAGGTATTTGTTGTAAAATGTTTTTAATGTTTTAGCAGTTTAAAATACTTATGAAAGACTGAGGAATATTTTTATGCTACGTAACTATTTAGTATTCTGTGACCGCACCCCGAAACTGCAATTGTAAGACCAGTAAGACACATAACGTACGAAACGTGTAGTACCTAACTATTTAATAATCAGTGACGTAACCACTCCACATGGCCACGAATACGAATGAAATATGAAATAGAGGAAACTGAAAACACGATTAAGTAATTGATTTGTTCGTTCATTTACACAATTAGCGTACCTAATAGATAACTACTAGGTATGCTTCTAAACTATGCACAAACCTGCGCTGGAGCCATATTGTGACGGCATGCACGCTTTTAAATAAACAATAATCATATGAAAATAACATTAACAAGATAATAACGATAATAAATATTATTGAAAATTAATTTGCACAGAGTAGATTTTTGTTAAACGTAATTTTCTAATGACAGTTGACAAATGGAGGCCCTTTCTATTCTTATCTCAGACGCATCAATAAAATACAAAACACGAAACTTGCAAGTTTAAACAATATACCTATTTAAAAAAACGATAGTAAAACTGTATCAGCAGGTAAACTGAAAAAAGACAATATTTATACATATATTTTGATTGATCCCAGTCTAAATGGAAGACAAAGTATTCAAAACTATTATTGTTCCTGCATACACGGCCACCGTACTGTTGGAAGCTGCGCGCATCTCACGAGTGTGGTGTACTTCTAATCGTGGGCAAGACATCATGCCCCAGCAAGGTTTTAGACGATGTCACGATTGATATTGATGATGTTGAACAAAATGTGAAAAAAAGAGTTTTATTTATTTATTTTACTATTTATGTACACACAATAAAAACATACTTTACTTTACTTTTTACTTCTCATTATCCTTCTTAACTCTCTAAAAATAATGTAGGTAGGTAACCACTTTCAGGTTTGTTCGGGGATTACTCAAACTAGTATTTTTATAAATGGGTGCTTGGAATGATGCGGGAGAAACTGCGGAGAACAAGATAGAAAAGCTCCTTAACAGTTTTGTACCTTTTTAGGATAATCTTCGCGCATTTTTGTAAGCATTTTATTTTAGAAGGATAAGGATATACGAAAATTCGTTTTTTTTTTTATTATTTTTTTATTTTCCTATACTTTTGAGGAATGCGACTTATCTCACTGGGTGGTAGTTTCATGGTATTTAACATACCTACTCCGACTAGTTTCGTTGGTGGTCGCCATAGATAATACACTATAGAAAGTAATAGTGGTCGCTGGTGGGTCACAGGTCCAAACAAAGTGCCCATTTACCTTTAGATCTAGATACCATCCCATGAGCATGACCCATGCACGTCGTTCACTGATGCTGGGGCCACATTGTCGCGATAAGGCGAACTACACTTCGCGCACTCTCTCTCGCACATCGCTCTACGTCTCGCTGAGAAACAGAGAGCGCGCAAAATGTAGTTCGCTTTATCGCGACAATGTAGCCGTAGCATAATTGGTGTCATAATCATCAGAATCGGTTAACGAACGTAATACCTACCTACGAGTAATAAAAACATCTTATCAAAAATTAAACAAATAGGTATCATGTAGTAATTTCTGCATTTATTAGGTACGCACAACATCCAATTCTTCTAAAACACACTGTTACCAAAAGGTAAAATACGGTGCAATTTATTTTGAATTATATTTTGTTGGAGAATTTTATGGCGGACCTGACCAACGCACGTCACAGATTACGTAGAAATTTAGATACTTATGGTATCGATCGATCGGGGTGGGCGGCACGCCTGGCGCATTGAGCCGACTGGCAACATTATTCGCGCAGTTCATTCATTCGTTGTCGTGTGAGTGTACACGCACGGTTCTGTCACGACTTTACGAACGAATTCGTCATTGAAAAAGTCCAAATTGTGGTGAGCGAACGTCGCGCTAAATTGAAAATTTTTCAAAAACACAAAATCGTAAGTAGATTCTTATTGTATTACAGGCATTGTTATTGTAGAATCTATTTTTTAATATTAACGTTGCCCATGTAATGTTCGTATTGATTGCGATAAACACCATATAGATAATTTTAACTTCCGACAAGTATTTCGCTATATAAGTTTGTAATGTGAATTTACTGACTACTTTTGAGGAATTAACGATTGTAACAAGGAGTACAAAGCATAATCGGAGCATATCAATGATGATTTGCTCCACATTTAGTATTTCATGCACTTACGTAACATGACATTACGACACCTTGTGCCTTGGAACTGCCTGCTGACATTGATCCTGACCTAGATTCTTAGAGCAAATTCCAGGGTAATACTTATTATTAACCGTCATTATGATTTCGGTACTTATTTTTAACCATGCTTATTACAACAATAATTATAGTGGAGCATTTGCAAGATTCTGCTCAGAGTTAGGTATGTAGATATTTTGCCCACATTTTTCTTTGTTTCCCACCGGCTCATGTAGATGATGTATGAAAACTACTATAAATTGGAAGTTACATTCTAATATTATTAAAATGCTTTATGAAATAGTTAAATCACAATGTAGGAAGCTTAAGAATCATGACCTTGAAGTCATCATGATCTCAACATAACCTCACTGTTATAATTTATTCCACCTCTTTTCCTTTAGCTTAAAAATTTAATTTATTTCTAATTTTTCCTGTTTATTCTTTCTAGTAAAATGGGAATCCCTGCTGGTAACGCTGAAAATGGCAAAAAAATCTTTGTTCAAAGATGTGCCCAGTGCCACACCGTAAGTACCTTCATTCTTCATTCATTCTTATCTTTATAGATCATCATCACATTGTCAGCATAGTTGACATTGTCTGTTGTCACTCATGACATTGAAACTTTATTTCTAGCATTGGCTGTTAGATACATTTTCCATATGAAAGATGTTAAATGATTCAACAAAGTAATTTAGGTTTTTCCTGCCAAACTGTTAATCAGTAAAACCCAATAATATTCCACATTTTCTGTACTTACCTATTTTAAATTATGTAGGTTACATTATGAATCATTGTACTTAATTTGAACTTTATGTCAGTATCATAGAAGTTACACCATATGTCAAGCATGTAACAACTATAGCAATTTACTTATCAACAATCACATGAGAATTTCTAATTTATTTTGTAATAATGATGACTGATGACTCTCTTATTTTGGCGCTTTAAATTATTCTAATCAATTTCCAATTTACACTAACATTGGTCTTATTTTTATTTTTATTTGATTGATAATGTTTTGGCAATGGGTGTTCCTTACCTGAAATAAATGAATTTATTATTTATTATTATTTACTAAAATAATATGTGATTATGGGCTCTGATTTTCTATTAATATCATGATAATAATGGACATTTTTTCCATGTTACAGGTTGAAGCCGGTGGCAAACACAAAGTAGGACCCAACCTACACGGCTTCTGGGGCCGTAAGACTGGCCAGGCAGCTGGCTTCTCATACTCAGATGCCAACAAGTCCAAAGGTTAGTTTCTTATTTTTATTTTTACATTTTAGCATGGATTTTACAAATTGCTGTATGATTGATTTGAATTCTACCACATCAAAACTTATCATAAGATTATGAAATCAATAAATCTTAAGAAATCAATCATGTTAGGCACTGGTTCACTTGTGATTTATGTTTCTTTTGTTTGCTGAATGTGAGTATAGGTATAGTATAGTATAGTACTTGTGTGAGTTTCAAGGAAACCATTGTACTTGATTATTTAATTTCTAATACTACTACAGTTGATGACATCATGTTCAAAGTCCCACTGTCTTTTATAATCGTGTGAATATCACGCGTGCACTGTTCAGTCAATCGCTATATCACAATGACTTCACTTCCGCCGAATGCCGATGTTTGATTAGCTATCCCTTATCAGTCGGCTATGATACAAACCGATATACAGATATTTTACAAAGTCAACAATTATATAATGATAATAAATATGTAATATTTTCTTTAATAGGTATCTCATGGGGTGAGGATACCCTCTTTGTGTACCTGGAGAACCCCAAGAAGTATATCCCTGGCACCAAGATGGTGTTCGCTGGTCTGAAGAAGCCCAATGATCGTGCGGACCTCATTGCTTACCTAAAAGAAGCTACAAAGTAGATTTATGAAGACATAGGAAAAAATTGTTCAAAATAAGAGAGACTTCTTATTTTTTAGCCCAATCAGTATCATCAATCGTATTTTGCAACTTTAAGTTGCGTGATACACTTAGTTTAGTTCACAATCATGATCTTAGCTGTGTTATAAATACGTGAGTAAAAGTTACAGTGTGGAGTATATACGCTGAGTATACTCTTTTGTTAATGTTGTGAGTGGATTTACAGTTATTATATAAATTATTAACTAGACACCCCCTAAAGCTTTTCATTTGTGAATGTTCTACATAAATCACTATTTATTTTCTTCTGTAACACCTAAGTTCCACTATGTGTTGACTATTAATTTCGGATAATTGTTACCAATTAGTAATTAGTGGTTAATGAAATTATTTAATAAATAATTTTAATTATTAGTTTTGATTTTTTGGCACCTTTTTTCCTCATTTTTTTTCCGATTGTCTGATTAGACTATCGGATCATATTTACTCGACACGTCTGATTTTTGCGTCAGGCTTTTTCTGAACTCCGTCGTTCCCGAGTGCTTGCGTACGGAGCAAAAAGAAAAGATGGACGAATTACTGTTACTTATTACCTGACTTCGGCGAAGCAAAAAACGGAGGGTTGTGTGTTAGACCTGTATGTATGTATGTTCGCCCCAATGCTCCCGGATCGTAACTACTAAACAGCTGAACAGATTTTGATGAATGATACGTCGTTAGATTCGTCTTTATTTCGCGAGTGTCACTCATATTAAAAGCGTCTTCATAAATTTAACAATAAAGACTTAGCCTCCGACTGCATGAGATTGTTTGGAGACAAAATAGGTCATCTTGTTTCCATCTTTTTAAAGTTCACTTTTTACGCAATCGGGTTTTTAGATTTTTTATAGTTACTTTTTTATTGCGTACTAGCACTGCCCGCGACTTCGTCCGCGTGGATTTCGTATTTTCTCCTATATTTAACACTCCCTCCACCCCTTTTAGCCGGTAGTTTTGGAAAATTAATAATTAAGATCCTTTTACTTTGACATTTCTCGGGACCCCGGAGGGGTCCCGGACATTTGGAAGGCGTACTAGGGGCCGAAGCTAACTCGCAGAGGCCCGTTAGAAGCTTTCAATGAAAATGAGGCGACAGATCCTTTTACTTATTATTACATACATACATAAACTCACGCCTTCTTCCCATGGGGTTAGGTAGAAACTACAGAACGCCAGCGTATTATTAATTAATTGATGAAAGGAAAAATAAAAGTTTCATATAAATTGTTCCTCCCTTTCCACCCCGAAAGGGGTTGATTTTTGAAAAATCTTCAATCATGTGTTTCGTCCTTTAATATTTAGATTACTTTGACAAAATCCATACACGCAGTGAAATCCTCCCCCAAAAACATTTAGATACCCCTTTTGCTGATTGATTTTCGAAAAACCAAAAACTTGTAGGCCTATATTTTTTGTCAAAAGTATTAATACTTACCGTTATTCGAGATAACCGTTAGGAGCGCTTTAAAATTCTTCCATACAAACTTTAGCACCCCTTAAATCCCTTTGACGGGTAGTTCTGAAAAACTAAACAATGACAAACTTTATTATTAATTATGAATAATTTTCGCTCACTGTCCGAACCATAATGATGTGTCCGTTCAATGTCAACGCTAGAATCAACTGGCTGGCAAGTTGGAGGGAGGAATCGGACGTCTATTTGTCTCTGTCGTCCAGAAGTATGCAACCCGCACCTTCAGAGAATCGGGCCGACAATAAAATCGGAAAAATCAGATTTTTTCATCAAATTGTATGATCCGGCTAGCGGAAGGCCTTTTTTTTTGTGGATAGGAAATCATCAGATGACCTCCCGCTCTGGGCGGAGCGGGAGGGCGTGTCAGACTTTTACTGACTAAAACCCACCCGTGTTCCTTCTGTTGCCTGTGCCGGGGCCACGGTAACTCTTTCGAACATCCCGCAACCCCGGCTGAAGCGGAAGGCGTTGGAGCCATTATATAGTTTGTATGAACATTCAATACACGTCCGATCCGATAGTTAGGTCTGATGTCCGAGTCGGAAAATGGCGTGCGGCGTTTCCTATTTTATTTACGGTCCGATCTGAAAGCACGGTCTGCATACTTCTGGACAGAGACAAATAGACGTCCGATTCCTCCCTCCGACTTGCCAGTTGATTCTAGTCTAGCGTTGACACTGAACGGACGCATCGTTATGGTTCGGACAATGGGCGAAAATTGTTCATAGATGAATAATAAACTTGATCATTATTTAGTTTATTATTTAACATTAATATTTTACGATGAGTTATTTTTCATGATTTTAAAAACAAATGTACTTACATATGGAAAGTGATCCCATGATTTACAAAGTTTTGGTTTTTGCTTTGGTTTTTACAAGAAACCACTGAACAACACGGCATTATAATAATTTGTCACGATCTCGGTCGAAAGTGCACTACTTCGTGGAGACGGCCATTTGTTTAGGACATGGGCACTGTGTCCATATCGCGCGGACACCGAGACGCCCCCTTGCCACCTCCTGTTTTTTATATATTTTCTAAGGTGCCATCGTAGTGCTGTCAAACTAAAATAAAGTTATGTTGTGTTACTTAGTCAATTTCAGAATGGGAAATTGTCGTTTGACAGGAATAAACAAAATTTTGGTGATTTTTAGTCTAGTTTAGAGGCATTTGTGATAAGAGAATCGGCATCACTGTCTACCATCAATAGTGATCTGTCTTTTACTGAAAATAGGTTATTGGGTTCGGCCGTTGAAGTTAAGCTACTGCCTCGTGGGCGCACGTGGGTGTGTTGCAAAACTTCTTTCTATATTGTTTATTTTCTGTGATCTATATTGACAACAAAACGAATCCCTCGTCTCCTCGTCAACGCAGTATTATTGTCAATGGAACTAAACGCATCACCTGTCACAGTGACATGTCGATTTTCTTTTTACGTTTGACGGATCACGGACGTCCAACAATTACTCAATGAAATGAACGATTGCATGGTTGTAATATTTTGTCGATATTAAATTAACAAAACACAGCATGGAAGTACAATAGTTTAAAAATATTAGTGGTAATCCAAATTATTCGAAACGTGACTCAATTAAATGCTTTCGCACTTTATCAGCTTATGGTGAGTTCGTTTACATATCTTTGGATCAAAAATCTTTTAAAAAATACATTAAATACTAGTACGTCAGCCTGTTAATTATGACTAAAACGTAATTAATATTTAATGTTAATTTTTGTTCATCATTTAGAGGAAACAAGAAACCAGTTTATGTAATTATGACCAAAATCAACTGCAATACAAAATTATTTTCAGCGAATTTTTGGACCAAATTTTTTAATTTTAAATACATTTATACACACATCAAAAAAGTCTAAGCAACATGTACGGTTTTGAACTTTGAACGATTTTTACTATTGTAATATATTTATATTTCTTTTATAAATAATAACTAAGCATTTTTGATACATTAGTGATTAAAGGAGCAAAAATTATTCATTTAATCACAATAATTAACAATATGTGTACTGTAACTTAAGTAGTATAAAATAAAGTTAAAATGAAATTAAACTTTTCATGTCTTACAAAAATAAATAATGACATTTTTTTAAATTATTTGCAATACGAAGTGTGACCGCCTCTGTTGTTTAAAACTTGTCGGCAACGATTTTTCATTGAATTTATAAGATTGTTTATCTGATCCTGCGGCAATCACACTCAATGGAATTTTAATAAGTCTTTTAGTTGTTGGGTTGTCAACACTCCATCCAGGTTCTCTAGAACACGTCTTTGGAGCATGTCCCATGCATGCTTGATGGGATTGAGATCTGGCGATTGTGCAGGCCACAGTAATACCTGTAAGTTTTCCATTGCCAAGTACTCAATGGTCCTCCAAGCTGTGTGAGAACGCGCATTGTCATGCATCAGCGTGAAATCTGAGCCAAGACTTTGTGCAAATGGGTGAACATAAGGCCCAAGGACATCTTCAACGTAACTTTCAGAGTTCATATTGCCATCTACAAAAACAAGTTAGTGTCTGTTCTTAATAATACCCGCCCATACCATCACTGTGGAGCCACTGTAAGGGTGCACTTCCTGGATGCATCTCAGCCGTTCAGCGTTTCCGGGATGACGATTCACTCTTACCCTTCTCGTATCAGGCCTAAATCCAAACTGGGATTCATTGCAAAAAAAAAAAATCCCATTGCTTCTGGATCCATATGTCAAGTGTTCCTTACACAATTCGTGTATTCATGCAGCCTATTTCTCACGGTTTGCTGGTTAACAACAACACTGCTTGAGAATTGCAGCTTTAAACTTACCTCCTAGCCGGTTTACATTGGTTGACTTCTTGCAGTTAGTTGTATGTATCGGTCTTATCGAGCAGGGGCCCAATTCTGTAAAATAACCAACTTGTCAATAGTGTGTGTACCGACACACTATTGATAAGTTGGTTATTTTACAGAATTGGGCCCCAGTTGTACACCTTCCATGTCCTGGGCGCTACTCAGCAGGATCCCCTGTATTAACGTAACGCTGCCAAAGACGACAAATCACGCTCCTATTGACACCAAAATGCCGAGATACCTGGGACTGATTTTTTCTCATTTGTAACATTCCTACAGCTCTCTGCATTTCATCAGCAGTCAAATAGCGTCACTCCATGACATAAAAAATGACTCACCACTAAGTTTTTCAAAAACTATATATCTTAAAATGATAAAAGTGAGATAAATACCAAATTTATCAAGCAACGAAAACACATGAAATCGGGAAAAAATTATTACTTAGCTTTTATTTTAATGAAAATGAAACAATCGAAAACTTTTCTATTTTTAAAATCAGCCAGTATATGTTTCAGAGAACACAGATTTATACCAATCTACATTGTTAAGAAAAAAAAAAAAAAATTTATTAATAAAACGTGCAGTTTCTGTAAATGATGCGTGTTGCTTAGACTTTTTTGATGTGCGTAGTTGACGGACACTTGGATTTGTTAATATTTCAAAATGACCGTACAAATATGTGGATAACGTAAATATTCTACAAATACCCACATATTTGGACAGCCTACCCTCTAATTTTGCATGGCCAGTGGGTCGTCTTTTCAAATTGTATGGAATACCCACATACTTACTGAAGTTACCCAGTGAATAAATTTTATTTTAGTTCTATTTTTCTTGCTTACCAGATAATATCAGCATTAAATGTTAAAGGCTTGAATGTTACTGGAGATCATTAAGTTAAAATAACTTAAAAATGGCCAAAGCTTCAATTGTAGTAAGCTTCCATAGTATATTAATTCATCAGTCAGATATTCATCTTTTGTCTGGACCATACTGGCTGAATGATACTATCATATCATTTTATTTCGAATACTTAGAGAAAAAGATATTCAGAAATGCAAAAGAATTACTGTTTGTATCACCAGAGGTGACTCAATGTATAAAGTTGGTTCAAGAAGAAGAAATAGCTACATTTCTAGAACCTCTTGGTGTAAGTAAGAGACAGTTTGTGTTCTTTGCACTAAATGATAATGATACTCCAGACATGGCCGGCGGCTCACACTGGAGCCTTCTTGTTTATTCAAAACCGGAAAGCTGTTTTTACCATTTGGATTCTTCACATGTGAGCAATCACAAAGCTGCTTGGGAGTTTGCAAGCCATCTTATTCCATATCTATCTAAGGGTAAGTAATCAATTTTTATAATCAGATTCAGTAGAATATTTTTCCAAATTTAAATTGAATGTATTTGTAAATGAATTTTGTTACAATAAAAGGGTTTTAATTTATAAATGAGAGCACAATAATTCACCAAAGAAACAGTCACGTTATTCGTAACGGGTACACTACATAAATACGAATAACTTTATTCCGTCAGTCACAAATACGAATTTCAAAATACCGATTTTCATAATTCCGAATGGTTCAAAATTCCTATTACAACTCCGATTTATTATTCATCCTAATTTTATAATTCCGAAATTTCAATATTCCTAACGTTTATAATTACTATTCTCAAAATACCGAGTTTCAATATATCGAATAAGTAACTAAAATTCCGACTTAATGATAATTCGAAACATCATAATATTAAATACGAATTCCGAATATTAAAGTACCGATTAATTAGAATTCCGAAATAAAAACGCCTTGTAGGTACAACTGAATACCAAGACAAATAAACATAATTTGCCCGTCAGAGAGAAGTATATATAATATTTAGTATGAGGAGGTAGAATTAAAAAACTAATGACAGGTGCGTTTTCCTACTCATAATTGCATAGTTAAGTGTTTGTTTACAGTTATAAGTAGCATGCAGCAAGCGCAGGCTTGCTGCATGCATTCAAGCATTCAGCATGCAGGCAAGCATGCAACAAGCATGTAGCATGCAACAAGCATGTAGCATGCAACAAGCATGCAGCATACAAGCAAGCATGTATCATGTAAGCGAGCATGCAACATGCAGCAGGCATGGTTTCTGTCACGGCTCCGGCGCTATGGGGCTCTGGCGGTTCCACGCGAGCTTATCGTCGCAGATGGTTTTAACGCTCACCACCGCAGCTTTGGCTTGCTGGCCGGCTTCGCTGGCCAGCCTCAGCCGCGGCGGCGGGCGATAAAACCACCTGCTCTTCAGCTCGCGGCCCGTCTGATGAGGCGGGCGGGCGGGTGGAGGGGTGCCTCCGCGCCTTCGCGGGCCGAAATTACACTCTAGGGCAGGGGTAGGACAGACAACACCACGTGGAGTCTGTTTTGCAGCAATTCGTTTCTGTCACTAATATCCCATATTATACTAATTGAAATCAAAATCAGAATCCTAATTTTAGCACTTTATTCGAAGTACTAGCTTCCGCCCGCGACTTCGTCCGCGTGAAATTTCTTGTTCCCCCGACCCACCCCGTCGCATCGCATCGCCTGCCCGCGCTGTTAGTTCGTTTTCGCTTAGCGCTCGTTCTTTTTTTTTGTTTTTGCTCGGCTTCTAAGGGTCCTAGCGTCTTGATACATCTATATACAGGATGTTCGGCGCATGGTTGGACAAACGAAAACAGCGAAGTGGTGCGGTCATGTGAGTACTCACGCTAAAAAAACTGACTTTTCTCCACGTTTTTATTTAAATTTATTTTATTAAAAAATGCAAAAATTCATCGCTTAAACCCATAGATATCTAGAAAACTGTTCCAAAGCTGCTTGGTTCTGTTGTTAAATGTTGTTATGTTCTGATCAAATTCATACTTTGAGCAGATAGTAGATTTTTGATTTTTAAATAATTTTGATTAAAAAAAAAACGTGGAGAAAAGTCCGAGTTTTTTGGCGTGAGTACATGCATAGCACATGATCGCACCACTTCGCTGTTTTCGTTAGTCCAACCATGCGCTGAATACCCTGTATATAAAAAGAGAAACTGACTGACTGACTGACTTATCAACGCACAGCCAAAACTACTGGGTTTAAGAACGTGAAATTTTGCACACGGCATTCTTTTATAATGTAGGGAGCACTAAGAAGGGGTTTTTGGAAATTCGACCTTTAAGGGGGTGAAAATGGGGGATTTCGTTTGTATGAAAAATCTTATTTCTTAAGTTGAAACACCACTTTTCAAAACTACCTGTCAAAAGGGATTATAGGGGGTGCTAAATTTAATATGGAAGAATTTTAACGTACTGTCCGGTAACCTCGAATAACGGTATTAATACTTATGACAAATAATATGAACATAAGTTTTTGGGTTTTTCGAAAATCTACCAGCAAAAGGGGGTAATTAAGTTTTTGTGGGAGAATTTCACTGCGTATTAGGATTAAGTTAATAGTAATCTAAACATTAAATGACAAAACGCATGATTGAAGATTTTTCATAAATCAACCTCTTTCGGGGTGAAAAGAAAGGAACAGTTTATAAGAAAAGCTTTGTTTTCCTTTGATCAATAAATTAAAAAATAAGTCTTATAAATCCATACTAATATTATAAATTCGAAGATGTCTGTCTGTATGTATGTTACCTTTTCACGCCTAAGCCACAGAACGGATTTCGATAAAATTTGGCAAGGAGATAGATGGCATACTGGGGAAGGATATAGGCTACTTTTTTGTCTCAAATATAATCCTACAGGGGGTAAAATAGGGGATGAATGTTTTTATGGGAAACCCAGTCAATCTCTTTGATTTAAGGGATTGAAAATGTAATCATAGTTCGTATCTTGAGGTAATATTTAGTCTATATTTCATTAAAATCGGTCCACTTGGTCAAAAGGTCACTTGGTCAAATCGGAATGTTATTAGAGCGTCGCCGTCATAATTTTAACAAA
The DNA here is from genome assembly GCA_947568875.1 of Fissipunctia ypsillon. Taxonomy (NCBI): domain Eukaryota; kingdom Metazoa; phylum Arthropoda; class Insecta; order Lepidoptera; family Noctuidae; genus Fissipunctia; species Fissipunctia ypsillon. The sequence goes on along the minus strand of OX387660.1, from coordinate 12,412,830 downwards.
GTCCCCCCCACCGCGTCTTGTCTGTCTGTGTATTTGAACGCAATAAACTCGAAACTACTGAACGGATTTGTTTTTACCTGGATTAACTCCTGATTAACACTTTTAATCTCAGTATCATTGGATATTTTCCGACATCCACGCGAGCGAAGTCGCGGGCAAAAGCTAGTACCCTATAGCCTTCCTCAAGGATTGGACTTTCTAATGCAACAAGAATTTTTCAAATCTGACTGGTAGTGACAGAGATTAGCGCGTTCAAACAGTCAATAAAAAATAAAATGTGTAGGTTAGGTACTCACAGAGGTAACTAATAGACTAAGCGCATTTTTCTTACTTTAAGCATTTTTAAACCAGTCGTAATTTCTAAACGAAAGGTCCAATTTGAATAATTTAAAAAGGAATTTACATGTACTTAATAAACCTTAATTATGAAATTATTTATTTGGATTAGGATTAATACCATGTTTATGAAAACTCCTTCGCAAATAATGCATTATTTTATAACAATTTTGATTACCATTAAAAAAGTTATAGTGAGCCAACCTTAAAAAATAGACATATGCTATCGCGGACTTTTTTTTAGAACTTTGTAAGAGGAACAATCCCGTCATACATGATTTTTGCGTAACTTTAAACTTTTTGCGTTACGCAGCGCACGCAACGGAAGCTCTCATAAGGAATACATTTTCCCCGTTTTTGCAACATTTTTCATTGATGCTCCACTCCTATTGGTCGTAGCGTGATGTTATATAGCCTATAGTCTTCCTCGATAAATGAGCTATCCAACATTAAAAGAGTTTTTCAATTCGAACCAGAAGTTCCTGAGATTAGCGCGTTCAACCAAACAAACAAACAAAATCTTCCTCTTTATAATATTAGTATAGATTGAAAATCGGAATGTCGTTTTTCGGACCGAGAACCCATCGAGCATTTGATTCTTCGGATATATGAAAATCGGAAAACAAACAAAACGTATTTACGACTTTCGGTAAAATAAACGTGATTTTTAATAATATAGACACTATAATTCTTAGGTATTATGAAATTCGGACTTTTGAAAATCGGAACATCAAAATTCGGAATAAAATATTTCGGAGTATTTGGGTGTTCCCATTCGTAACAATCCTACAGTTTTTAAATTAACAAATGTTTAGTTTGATCATCATATTAATGTTTGGAACTGGTTTCAGGTAATCAAAACATCAACTTTGTGAACAAAGATTGTTTACAACAGGGCAATGGCTATGACTGTGGGGTGTATGTTATATGTAATGCTGAAAGGCTGGCTGAGCATGCCCATCAGACAGGAGAGATTGCCAGCTGCGAAATGCATGACAAGATAAGCCCCTCTGCCAAGAGGAAAGAAATATTAAAAATCATTTACAGCCTTGCAGAATAACTTGTTATGTTAATGTTGTAATAGTTACTGACGCTTTTTAAAGTAATTTATTACTTAATATAGAATTTTGAATCAATTACATTAATCAATTTGTTTTTTTTTTAACTAATTTTTTGTGGCTTTATTTGTTTTGTCAGATTGGGTTTAAATTTTCTCAGAATAATCTTTATCTGTTAAAGATAGCTCAGTGAATAGCGAGTGAGCCATTTTTTGTGCTCAGGTTGTATGGTTTGTGATTTTGTATAGCCCAGTGATTCAATTTACAAAATTGTAAATACCATATCTACATGCTCCACATGGATGTGTATCATGAATGTAACGTAGCTGTTCTGCCGAATGCTTATACGAAATAGATGGCAAAGTGAAGGTGTGGTTTGCCGCCAGTTATTAATGAACTGGTTCAGTGTTCTGAATCGACTTACAAAATGATTTTTAAACTCTTTTTTTGATCTGACTTTAAGATCTAGAACGAAAAACCATCCAAGTGCATGTCGGATCACGCACAATGAAGGGTTTCGTAGTTGGGATGAATTTATCCCAAGAACAAACTTAACATTGTAGTTGAAAAACATGTCCCCCCATACATTCCAACTGCAAATGTAAGTTTGTATGCACAATATTGAGTGAATTACTAGGTTATTTTAAGACTTCTCATAGGTTTTCTTGTAATCTAGAACCATTCTCTGTATTCTTTTTTTTCAAAATTTTAAGCTCAGCAGTTTCGGAGATAGGTAGGAAATGGTCAATGTTCATCAATTTTCTTTAATATCTTTAAAACTATTTGTTTTAAAATTATAAAAAAAATATATTTGAAATCCTCATAACACGACCTTTCATTTGACATGTCATAATGTCACACACGGTACAGTTTGCAAAACGTTTTTTTTTTAATTTTCAAAAACTTCCCCCTAATTGAACCCCATGTTCAAAATTTATTTATTTACATTACATGTTCGTGTTTGGGTCACAGAAATTCATAATGTGTAGGTACCAAACTTCAACTTAATTGTCTAGTAGATTCAGAGCAAATCGGTTGTGACAGACGGACAGACACACAGACACTCGAGTGATCCTATAAGGGTTCTGTTTTTCCAATCGGACGTACGGAACCCTAAAAATGTGTCGAAATATGGATTAGGAATCCATATCGTTCAAGGTCTAAAATTTTACACCTTTGCCACCTAGTGCCTAGGTCTACTCCTTCCGGATATCGCGAAAATCTGTGACGCGACACTAAACGTAAGTAGGTATTTTATTATGTTCGGGTCGGCTTCTAGTCTAACCGGATGCAGCTGAATACCAGTATTTTCGATCGATACATGCAGCTGTCTTAGCTACAAGCCTACAAGACAAGACCCGTTAATTCATTAGATTTATCAAGGTTAAAATCTAGCAAAGGACAATAAGCATTTTGGTACCCCTACCAATAGCAATTTGTAGTGTCGTTGAATAGGTCTTACCAACAAAACTACCTACATATTATGTGTGCCAAGTTTCAACAGAATCGATTCACAAGTGAAAATACTTACAGTAGGTGAAAAATCAATCAACCCGCGTTTTTTCGCTTAGGGTTGGATTATATTTTTTCAGTTGTAGATGGAACCAACTTCGAATAGACCTTATCCAATAAAAAGAATCTTCAAAATCGGACGACTGTAAAAAGCTATTTGCGTGGTCATACATAAAAAAAGACAAATGTACGCGTCGTTTAGTGAACCTCCTCCTTTTTTTCGACGGTAAAAAATCGTGGAAATCTGTAGGCACCTTAACTAGCCTAGCAAGTCTGAAGCCCAATTCCCGTAACTAAAAACGTTCAAAATCTAGTCGCAATCTCATCTCAGCGACAATCAAATATCAAAAATGTAGGGAAATTATACAGACCGTTCACTATAACTTGTCCCTTGCCGTCATGTTGGCACCATTGCTTTTATGCGTTGTTATATACCGCAAGCAATGGTGCCAACATGACGGCAAGGGACAAGTTATAGTGAACGGTCTGTAGGTATTTCTGAAATATTGAGACAGATCAGACTGTGAATGTTCTTAAAATTACGAGAATTGTGCCTCTGATGTCGAGATTGCCCGTCCGAGATCTCGCCCGGCATCAGATCAGGTTTTAGATATTTTGACATTTTCGAGATCGAATTTCGCCTACTTTTTGAAATAATACGATTTTTAATACAAAATTCTTAAAATTCTTACTTTAATAGTGTTTTTTTTTGTTAATAAAAAAACATTAATCGAATCTCGAAACCAAAAAATCAACGTTTATTTAGTCAATAATCAAATTGCTTAGCATGATCCTCCGTTACATCGAAAATACTGCAACATTTATTTAAATAAATATATGATAAAGTTGAGGATTAATGTTAAGTACTATGTTTGACGAAAACACGATTCCATAAAATTTTATCGACAGAAATAAATTACAAAGTTACCTCCAAATCGAACAATAAAGCGCTAGTTAAAAAAATACTTTAGGTTAGATCATGGAACTTTGCATAATAACTGAACTAAATATAAAGCAGATACTACGTTTTTTTTTGTTTTTTTTTTATTACCATTATTTTGGGTTATTGTAAACTCGCCATAATGAAAATTTGCCACAAGTAAAAATTATAGTAAACTCGCCACAGTCTTATCTGTCTCACGAAAACTTGCCACAGCTTTAAAAGTGGGTCCATATCCATAATATTTTCACTCATACTCAGAAAGAAACATTTATCAATAGAATGATTAAAGGTCGTTTCACTGATTTTTGTCTTAAATGAATGAAATTCAGGTCAGTGTCGTCTTGGGAAAAAAACGAGAAACGTCACTATGAAAAAAAAACTTAGAAAAATTTCGCGACCAATTTCGAGGTAGCGCTCGCCGGCCGCTGCCGCGGCACCGCTCGCGCGTAGTTGGTCACAGTTCTAACCTAACCTATCGCAAAATTAATGTATATAATACTGATTATTATGAATAAAAAGAAATCTCGTTTTGCTGTCGGTACATTCAAAACAAGTTTGACGTACCTGTAACGAGTTTACTATATACCTGTTGTGAATTATTTTGTCACTGTGGCATGTGGCAAGTTAACCAATATTTTTAAATGTGGCGAATTTTCGTTATGGTGAGTTTACAATAACCGATTATTTTCACCGTAAAAAGAAATTACCTAAACTATCAACGCTCCTGCTCAGCACCCAAGTCGGTCTCGCTCAGTCCGCGAGCAGTAGTGTACGAGCGAGATAGAGTGAATTTGAGCAGAGGTATTATGGACTCTTAAGTAAAAATTATCTGCATAACGCAACAAATCAGCACACACTCATCAGTCATCTCATCTTGCAAACTATAAATTCATTAATGGATTATGCATCTTGAAAATGGCTTCTCAAGAAGCGTAGTGTGCTAAGACGTGCGCACTCAGTCTCGAAGTCTCGAGATTTGCGTGTCCAATGTAGCACCCGTCCACCTACGCCAAGCAAATAGACACTGCCCTAAATGAGACATGTCGGATTATATCGGGCTGCTTAAAACCGACTCCACTCAATAAGCTCTACCCGCTTGCAGGAATCGCACCACCTACCGTACGAAGGGATGTCCCATGTGCGCTGAAAAAAAGAACCAAGAATCCGATTCACCCAGAGAGAGAATCAAATTGTGGGAAGAGAAGCATCCATTACCTCCCGACTTCGTTACACCCCGGGAACATTTGCCTCCCGGGCGTGACCTACAGTAGCCTAGGTATATGGAAAGCTCTCAATCGATTACGTACCCAAGTAGGCCGCTGCAGACACAATTTGTTGAAGTGGGAGGTTACTGACTCACCCAACACCCAGTACGAGTGCGGTGCTTCAGATCAGATCATGCCCCACTTGCTGGAGACTCCTAAGTGCCCTTTCACCTGCACTTCGGATGACCTACAGAATGCCACTAAAGCCATCAATTTATATTGATAAAAACATCGAAGAAGAGTACTATCGACACGAAAAGAAGAAGACGAACGAGATTGTCTTCCCACGAGATTGAATCTCGAAAAAAGGCTCGAGGTCTCGCGGGATTCGAGATTGCATTTCCTACTGTCCACCCTTGAAGACAGGGGTAGGTTTCGTCGACCAAAAATACCCTGTAAAATTCATACTAATAGGATACTTTACACTAAACTCCTTATACAGTCAGCCCCAAAAAGATGTATACACGGGACAAGAAACCATTTTATTGTCTACAACCATTGTTCCATAACATTCTATGGATCCACCGTCCAGGTACAAAACATAGTAGGTAGAAATTTTATCCCAAAACATAAGTCTCACAAATATGTATACAGTACTAATCATTCAATAATGAGGTAAGAAAATCTAAAAGTTCATTCAATTTAAAAGTTCCAACTTCGAGAGGTGTTAGAAATAAGTATTTAGTTGAAAATGCGATTTCATAAAGAATTGCCATTTATTCAAACGCGTCAGACTGTCATCTTTGTATTCAGTGCGTCGAGCTGACGTAGTATTTTAACGCAGTGCTCAAAATCAAATCATGGAATGTTAATTACACGCGAATACCCGGTGAGTGACTACCTTCTAAGCAATATTCGTTATGAACTTATGATTTAAGTAAGTACCTACCTATTTGTATTTCAAATTTGTATTTTAAAAACGTCTCATCCGATGTAAGTCGTATGACGTTATCAGTCTTGTTTACCTTGTTCTGGAATTATCATTGTACATTGTTTTGGTCATAGGGTGTCTGTTTTGGGACCAAATGTATTCGTAGTTTTGGTAAAATAGATTATATACTATGTTTTGTACCTATATGGTGGATATACTCGTAATGTTATGAAACAAAAGTTGTTGACAGTAAAATGGTTCCTTGACAAGTTCCTTGACCGTGTATACATGTTTTAGGGGCTGACCTACTTTCCACGCTATGGGCTATGGCAAAATTATTGTAATTTTGTAAACGGTCGCCATCCCATAGTTTGTCACTGAATACCAATACCCAAATACTATGTGTTGTTTCTGCTTCTCTGATTGTGATGGTTAGATTTCGTTGATAATAATATACCTAGTGGATCAATCAACACGTTAACTTGTAACAAAGGGCTCAAAGTAGGGTAGTAAGCACAACTGTGCGACCAGTCAGTACAACACTAGGTAGTCGCTTCGGGTGCTTACATAAAGAAACAGGTTTCCGGTACAGGCGAGCCTGTGCGGGTCGGTACCAATCGGTATGGCTCGGTCCAGGTAGTCGGCACCGACAAGTATAAACCTGTTTCTTTATAAGTGAGCGCATAAGATAACATGGGAATATTATACCTACACCGATCGGTACCGACCCACACAGACGCGCCTGTACCGGAAATATTATACCTGCACCGATCGGTACCAACCCGTACGGGTTTTTCTGTACCGGAAACCTGTTTCTTTCTGTAAGCATCTTTCAACGAGGAAATAAGAGGTGAAAGAGTGTTCACGATCCTGCTTAGTTACTATGTAATTACATGATAGGTAGGTAATAAAATAATACGAATAAAGAATGTACAAAAAGTTCTATTACATTTTTTCTTTTCATGTTTAATACTAGACTATCGAGAACAGATATCGAGGAGTACCTACATAACCAGTTAGCTAGAATATGATAAACATAAGGGGATTCTGTCTTACAGCCACTCAATCCATACAATTAAGTTACCTATTTATATTATTGGAATCTCAGCAGCAATCACACGTTGTTGCTAATTTGCTGTTCCAGTTAAAAAGTAAGTAGTGTGCCGATAACAGGCAAAAAATTATAACATTAATTTAAATAAAAAGTAAGTTCAAATTGATCGAATTTTCAAATGCCACTTTGACGTTTTTACCCGTATTGGAAAACGAATTGTTTGTAAGCAGTAAAGAACTGCTTCCTTTGTTTTTAACGATTATGCGATAAGATTCAAAGTATCTATCAACACTCCTACGATTTTTTCATAAAAAGAGAACAGAATTAAACATCGCAAGAAGAAAGTCGGATAGGTAACAACTGTGCCTAGTTCCCAGTGTAGTTATAAATATCACACCAACAAGATTACCTATTACTAAAATACCGTTAACAATTATTATTTCTCACTTATAAACATTTAAGGCATTGTACAAATATGTTAAAAACTACAAAAAATATTGAGACATACTGCAGTATGCACTTGTCTATGCATGATTCAAATTGTAAATAATATAAGTAGTAAAAGGACAACATTGAATTTGCTTATTTGCGTAAATAATTTTTATAATTTAGTATGTATGTATCATTGAGTTTGGGCTAAATTATGGAAGTGCTGGCGAACCAAAAAAAAAAAGTTCTGATTCTGAAGTATTCTGATTGAATATGTCATTCTTTCATTGTTAGGGTTCCGTACCTCAAAAGGAAAAAACGGAACTGGCACTTTCACATTTAACCCAAAAATCTTTGGACGCAGAATGATGTCCTTTATGGTTTTTGAGGTTCTACCCATCCTCCAAATGCTTTATTTAATTCTTCTGCTACTGCAAAACATAATCTATCCTGATTGTGATTTGCAATCACTTGGATTCCAATCGGTAAACCTTCGCTACTTAACCCTAGTGGAATCGTCGTAGAAGGCAAACCTAAACAGTTGATAATAGCTGTGTAAGAGAAATTGAAAGGTCGAACTAGTGGTTCATTGTGGTAGGGCGCTGTTGTGGGGTGTGTAGGGAAGAAGAACACACCGTCGTCCCCCAGCAAGTTCGAGAAGCTCCTCTCTAGATCTTCGCGTAGTTTGAGGTAGTGTTTGTATTTTTCACTGCCAATTTTCACACCTCCGTAGTCAAATAGAGACGTAACCAACCCAATGAACGTGTTTCCAGAGAGCCCAAACATATTTTTTACGATTTCCAGTAAGATCTTTCCTATACTATCATTCGACATTATTAATTGGCCAAACCTCTTGGTCCCCTTCATGTTTGCGAACCAAATGGCCATCGCCTTGCGCATTAGTGGTACTTTCTTCTCAGCAGCGTCAATTTGATATTGTTTTTTCAAAAATTCCGTAACCATTTTCATTGCTGTTATAATTTCCGGATCAACAGGGTCCACTAGCGGCGCATCAGTGCTGAATTGATAGTAATACTTGAGTTTTTTGACATCGACGGGTTCATCTAAGTTGAGTTTCTTGGCGTTATGCCCTGCTAAAATTTTCATAAGAGGCTTCAAGTCCACCGCATGTCTAGTCATTGGACCAATACCTGTACAGAAAATAATGATAAAAATATAAATTTCGAGTACTTATTCACACTGTAAATTGCACTAATATCTTTGTTGGGCTTTCGCACTAAAGATGCACATTAATATGTAGATTTTGAGAAGATTATAAATATAATAGATGTGAAAGACATGTTGCGCCGAGCCCAATAAATTGGAATAAGGGCAAGATAATGATGCTGATGATATATTTTATATAGTGTCCAATGAATGAATATATGTACTTGAGATTCTTATAATTATTATGATTATAGTTACTTACCTAAAAATGAATTCAATAAATCCGTCTCAGGAATGGGATACTGTCCAGTGTTTGAAACAATGTTACGTGACGGCTTGTGGCCGAAAACCCCGTTGAAATAAGCTGGCATCCGTATCGACCCACCAATGTCAGAACCTTTAAACACATAACAATCCTTGTATTACAATCTTATGAAAACGAAAACAGAAATAAACCATCTCTTACAAACATATCGATCTAACACTGAGGTATAAGGTTGCTAAGTGATAACTTGAAGTAACACATTAGCAAAATTACTTTCGCAATAAGACGTAAGTAGGTATTCATACTAACTATACAATATTTTAAATGCGAAAATAACTGTACCTATATCTGTTTCCTTTTCAAGTCTATACCAATGAACCGATCGTTATGAAATTTGTCAGACAGGTAGCCTGGGACCTGGAGAAGGACATAGGCCACTTTTTTTATCTAGGATGGCATACGAAATCGTGGGCAACAGCTAGTATAAAATACACAGTACGTTTTACCGCTCAAAATCTATCAACAACTTTCAATAGAGTAGCCGCGCAACTCTCAGTTCAATCAATTGATCAACTCAGCCCATCGCTATCCACTACTGGACATAAACCTCTCCTAAGTTGCGGCACATAACCTGGTTTTCCGTCTTCCGCGTCAAGTCTGTCCCAAGCCACGTTAGCGTTTGCGGTCTGCACGCAAGGACTCGTCAGCTTCAATAGTGGGCTATCTTAGGTTCGACTCTTAAAATGTTTTGTCTGACACAATAGACTATATGCTTGCAAGTATTTTCAAGAAATGTACGTTCTACATACCTATGCCAAACACGCTGCCTGCAGCCGATTGACAGCATCCCTCCCCGCCAGATGAACCTCCAACAATTCTTGTGGTGTTATAAGCGTTTTTCGTTCTGCCATGGATGTGGTTGTGTGTTTCCCACCTGGAACATGGACATCATATTATGCATCAAATATCTTAGAGAACAAAAATTTTAAAGAGTTATATGGGTTTTGCCCGTGACTTCGTTTTGGACTCAGATCAAATATAAGATAAAGATCACTGATTTTGACAAACGTCAACAACCCTTGCGGGTTGAAAATGATGCATTGTAAAGACCTTTCTTACTGCAACTTTACTCTCTCCCTCTACCTGCCATGTTTGTATTTTCAGTAGCTTAGGCTATGTGTTGTCTGTCTGTCACGATACTTTTGACATAAATAGACGGTGGATCTAGACTTACCACATGCACAATTCAGGTACATTCGTGAGTCCAATGATAATGGCGCCCTTCTGTCTTAGCAACGTGACGGCATCACTGTCTTGTTCAGCAATAACATCTTTACGAAGAACCACACCGGCTGTGTGATGTAAACCTGTAATGTGAAGATAGGAAAACATCCATATAAAATAGAAAAACAATTTACCTATGACCCTTTTACCGCCAGTGACGACATAAAGCGATTACATCACTTACGATCGTGCGTGTATATCTACTTTACCTACAGGTAAACTACATAAAGCCAAGCGTAAGGCCAGCCACACACAGTCGGAACTCCGATTTGGAATTCTGAAAGCAAAGCAGCAAATCCATTCATAATCTAACAATACTACTAAATGATTACTAGACTTTAATAGATTATGAATGTGTTTGCTGCTTTCGAAACGGAATTCCGACTGTGTGTGGTGGGCCTTAGGGGCAAAAATGATCGGTTCGGTCGTTGTGGTCAGTGAGTAAATAAGTAATGAATCAGTTGAAATCACATCGAAGGAAAATAGTTCTGGACATTGGTCTTTCCTTTCCAGTCGTAATGCTTATAAATTATCATATTTTTTCGTTTATGTGTTACTCATGAATTGTACACCTATCGAACAATACTTTACTAATAATTACATTACATTGAGATAAATTGTTTAAATATTTCTTAGAAACTCATTCGTTATGCCAAAAATATTCCATGCGTTTCAATTAGGTACTGTGTGATCGTAGAGCATAAAATACAGTAGTTAACTTCATAGGTACACTTAGGTAATTGGCAACAAACCATAATGTATTGCCAATTAACTGTATTAATTAAGTTGAAATTAAAATTCACGAAGGTAACCTACCGTTTAACCGACCTTTTTTAAAATCGATTAGTGTGTACCTAGGTACAGTCGCGGTCTAAAAATGTTTATCAGTTTTCAAATTAGGTTCTTTATTACACTGTGTGCAGTAGGGTCTAAAATGCTATATCTAGGTACATAGTACTTTTTAATAGTTGTGAAGCATCTATTCTAATAAAAAGAGTGTTACTTAATGACTTTTTGATGATAAAACTCATTTCTTAATTTAAAAGGTGACACATTGACACCTTTGTTCTCGTTCAGTTACATCATGTTGTGTTACACTGTTACCCATTGGAGAAAATGTCCCGACAAGTAACACTAACTCAATGCCACGTTTTTTTCCCATTAATTAACAGTGTAACTCAACAGAACGCTGTGTTCCCGTTAAGTTATCAATATTGTCTCGGGTCTGGGTTGTTGTGGTTCCGTCGGTTGTTTCTAATGTTTATACACATCACGCATAGGTGTTTAGAGATACGCGGTGGAATAATCTTTGCATTAAGTCAAGGTGTGAATTTCAACAATAATTTTACCCAAAAAGGTGTTACTTAACGGGAACACAGCGTTCTGTTGAGTTACAGTGTTAATTGATGGAAAAAAACGTGCCATTGGCATGGGTAACAGTGAAACACAACACGGTGTAACTGAACGGGAACAAAAGCATTGACATTATTGCATTTATTACAATGACATTTACCAAAAATATTTGGTGTGAAATATTAGCAAGTGATTAATTGAAATAAAATGGCAAGTTTAACCCTGCAACAAAGGGCTGAAATATTATTACTCCATTAAGATGGGTTGAATATTATTTCTTTATCACGAGAACTCAATATATCTCGATTCACCGTTAGATTTTGGATACAGCGTCATGGCGAAGAAGGGCAAATAACTGAAGCCCAATTCCCGTAACTAAAAACGTTCAAAATCTAGTCGCAATCTCATCTCAGCGACAATCAATGTCAAAAACTTGTAAAAATGTAGGGAAATTAAGGTCTTTTTGACATATCGTTGAGACTGAAAACATACGGTGAACGTTGTTAAAATTACGGGAATTGTACCTCTGATCAAATTCAGGACGACGCGCGACGCACGGCTGATACTAACCGTCGCGCAAATAACTGATATGGTTCGATGTTTTGCTGCTGCTTTGTAAATCGGAAGATATGGCGTTATAATCGCACTCGGTATGATGAAGCTCATATCTGCCTCAAAATGAATCTGGTCGCATAACAGTCAACTTATGGGGGTGGATGAGCCACGACAACGTTGGAGATTTGACGTTAGAAAGTAGCCCGGCGACTGCGACTGCACTCGCCGACTACGATGTATGCTTGGCGACTGTGATGTGTTGCTTTTGGAAGAGGTGATGCTGCCTACTGTGCGCGTTGTGTATCTTGCAGTAGATTCATTACAAATTGATTACGTTCAGGATAATGCACCGATACACACAGCCTGGTCTGCTGTGGCGTGGTTCAACGTGCACCGTGACATTCGTCTCATTCAATGCCCTGCTTGGTCAGCAGATATCAACCCGATTGAAAATCTGTGGGGTATAATGGTTCAATGCTGGGATTGTCAGAACGAAAGAAACCCTGAAGCTCTTAGATCACATTGTACATGGGTATGGATGGAATGATATCAGAGGGACTGATTTATGCGCGCGCGTTGTCGCATCTATGCGGGATAGACTACGTGCCGTCATGGCTGCTGATGGAGGCTATACTAGTTATTAAAACTATAAATTGTTGATAGAATTTAAATAAGTAATAAATTTCCTTAAAAAACAAAGGTTTTTTGAATTTCTATTTGATTATTTCTTCCTATTATCCATTTTTGGTAATAAGTTCGAGTTTCGACCTCGCTTTGTTAATGTCTGTTTATACTAGATAATATTTTAACGTTTTTTTTCTTCCTTTTTTTTGTAAAAAAAAGGTTTTTCTTATTAAAATATATCCTGGATGACGTGAAATTAAAAAAAATATCCACGCTCTATACCTACCTAATCAAATCACTTGTATATCATCGAACTTGTGACATAGATGTGTGCATGCAATTATAAACATTATGGTGGTAAGCAGTTTCAGACCGCGACTGTACCTACGTACAACATTGTCATCCGTACTTAGTCATCATAATCTCAAATCGCAGACCTGAATTAAACACGGACAATACAAGAAATCCATGAACGTCAAGTCATCATAAAAAAAGTTACAGTGGTACAGAAAATTGATGATGCAAAGGCCAGTGGTTCGTTAGCCATTTTGTTATCTCGGACTAAATCCTTATACAACCATATTCAGTCTTATCGTACCTTTAACTGCTATACAGTCTTTGGTCGTAAAAGGGACGCCGAGGAAGGGCTTCTCTTCTTCTAGCTGAGCGGCCGACTTCAAGTCGCTACGGATGAGGTCATCGGCCTCTCGTGCTTCCTTTAATGCGGCTTCAAATCGATCTTCCACGAAGCAATTGAGCGCGGAATTGACATCTTTGATCCGCCTGATGCACGCTTCTATTACTTCCACGCTTGTTATCTGTAAATTAATTAACAAAATAGTTTTAAGCTTTGCATGTGGTGTGATAACGGAATAACTTTATCAAACCAAAAACGGGCCCGGATTACCTATAGTTTTTTACTCAACATTATAAAAATAATAAAATCTTAATTAGCCTTTTTTAAATAAAACTATGTGTTGTTGACCTTGTTGGTTAGCTTATCATGGAAACAGTGCCGATGTCGGGTGCAATCAAAAAACATAATTACCGTCACCCACACATATTACTCTACTTGATAACTGCTGAATAATGTCCTCCTTATAAACCGATATACAACATTGCTAAAACGAATGACAAATTACTATTAACGGTATCTGCTATGATGCAAGTACATAAATAACTCTACCTAATTTCGACCTCTGCTCATAACATGATAGTTGAAGGTTTAATTGATGATTGAGATAACTTTATTCTCACACATGAATACAATAATTCATTTACATGAGAAAATTAAATAAAAAAGTCAAACTTTTAACTATTTCGCTAACGTAACTTACAATGGTTTTTAGTCAGGAATTAAGACGAGCTGTCGTCATTTCGAACCAAAGCCTGGCAAACGTTACAAAATAATTACCAAGTTTAATGTTAAGTACTTAACCGCAATTATCTTTAGCTTACGTTCGAAGCTTCGTTTTCAATTTGCAGAAAGTTTGCCCGTAGTAGGCTTGTATTTGAACTGAATCAAAACCAAATTATAAAGATAATAAAACAACAGGTAAACTTTATCCAACAGACTTCAACACAAGGTTTAGTAATTACTATAGTTAGGATAGATTCCTAATGGATATGCGTTATTCACTTGAGTTACCGAACTAACCCGGTTGCCATATGAAATTAAATCAACAAACTGTCGTATATAGTTCAAGCCGCATTCTGCGCGAAGACAGATTTTGCTTGATGCCCCTACACCAAAGCATGACTTTCTGTAAGTACGTTACTCTCAGGAACGCTATAAAATTCACTCATATCTTCAATGGGCATTTCTCTATCCCCAGAAGATTTTGTACAAAGCGAATCAACTCTTTCATGATAATGTATTCATACTTTTTCCAAAAAAGCGAGTACAAACCAAGTGTACCAACCGGCACCATAATTGCGTAACACACTATCAATCGGAATCTGAATCATTTTGAAGCAAATTGCTAATCCATTGCTTCGTAAGTTCGAAAAATTTGTCTGCTCAAACGTAAATAACGCAATGAATGTTGTTGGACTGTCAACATGAAACAGATTCCGATTGATAATGTGTTACGCAATTGCCCCGCAGCTCACGGTTTCATTCGGTTCGTGATGCTTACAGCCAATTCGTTCCGCATTGTGAGTCCATAACTGAGAATTACTAGTTATGTTACGTAGCGTAGTTGATCAATCAACATCGAGCGTTATGTATCCTGCCGTTTATTACGTCGAACTATTATAATAGCATTGAAGTTTGTTTTTGTTTAGCTACATCTCTAGAGATTTAGCCGCCGTTTTTGCTTTAAATAAATTACTGAGAATTCCTTCATTGGATATAATGGTTATAACCGGCTACAAATGCATTTATGGAAGGTTCCTCGAACAATAAAACGAAGAACGAAAACAGGCTAGACATAATTGCATAACTTGATCAAGACCGAATAATTAAATCAATCTACCAACTTGATATGAGGAATCTAATCCTCAATTAATAAGCTTTTGGACAATGTTATGTCTCCAAGAAATAAATTATCAGGCTCTTCATCATCATTTAGCCGAAAGACGTCCACTACTGGACCTATGTCCAGCAGTGAAGTTATACACGATTAAGAGCCTGATGAGGAGCATAGGCTCCTCATTAGGCTCGTAATCGTTTATAACTTTATAGCTTTCTGTCGCAATTTAGTCTCTAATGGTATCTTAGCTTTAGTGTTAAGCCACCGTCCTGGCTTCTATTCAAGGAAAGGTTATGACGAATTCCATTGTTCAGCGGATTCACTAATTAAACACTTAGCTTCTGACCTTCAAACGAAAGGCACGAGGCAACATTGTTTTCATTCTTAGATATTCTCGCAACGTAGAAATTGCACGTCATCCCGGGACAAAGCCAAATCTAATTTGTTTTTTTTTTGCCCCAATTATAGGCAGCAGAAACATCTCTCCAAAAAAACTACCAAATATAATAAAACATAAACAAAAAAGTATGAAGTTTGTCCTGCGGTTCAAGAAACAATCAGTTTTTCCTTACCGACATTACACCACTTTCGATGTTATTACGATCGTACAGGATTCTAATGGAGACAATGCTAAGTAGTCTTATTCACAACATGACAAAAGCCTTTTGTAACGCTGACTTTATACTTGAGTCATAACCAGCTTGTTATGTCTTCTATTAAATATTTACCTACTTTATTAATATTACATCGCTATCGCGTACGACTAAAGAATTATAGATTTTGAATCCTGATACTGATACCAGAGATTACCATTTATATAAAAATTTACATGATCCGAATTAAATCCGAATGTCATTCTACAATTATGTAAGCTTAGAGGGTACCAAGTATGCGTCATACTCATGTTTAATGCCAAGGTTATTACTTGAACTTGAAGTTTGGGTACCTACGTGTTGGCATTAAGTAATAGGGCGATAAAATAAATTATTAAAAGTGACGTGTAGGCATCTATGTAAAACGAATGTATTTATAGCAGACAAACAAATAGATATAAACAAATAAACAAATCGTATAAACAAATAGATAGGATACAGTTGTGGAATAACTCGGTCAAACATTCGGATCAAATAACGAAGCAGGTCAGAAAATTTAACCCTTATTAAAGATTGAACTAGCAAATGCGACCTAGTGTCTTTTATAGGATTTAATTACTATAGCCATTGCACCGGAAAAGGGCAGGATAATTCTCAATAATCTAATCGTTTTACCAGTTCAAGATAAGATCGTGCACATGACTCATATCTTTATAGTTTGGACTTTGTTACTGTGTCTATTGATGGACATATCCACGTTTTGTTATTAAAGTGTATTTTTAAATGCATAGCAATCGATTCACACATGGATACTGTTATCAGTTTGTGTAAAGATGGCATTGAACTACTTACTATTACTTGGGTTCGGAAATTCAGCCAACATAGGTAGCAAGACGAATTAAAACCGTCTGAAAAATTGAAGGACCACAATTTCCTTGTTACTTAGAAACACGCACTGGTTACTTGCATCATGTGCCTCCTTTTTAAATATTACATCATTAGCTATTAAACTTGTACCTACTAGCTCACCGCCGCTGTCTTGTTTACATTTGTTTTTTTTTTACCTCAAAACTTCGTATACTCCAGATGTTTGCAAGTTTACCTACCCTATTTAGAAAAAGTTCCTTCATAACGGAACCACCAAATGTGTTTACTCTCTGTTCTAACTTTACAATATTATTAATGTATTATAACTTAAACTTACCTCTTTGTTCCGAATTTTCTCTGCTACTGTAATAGCTGGCTGTTTTAGGATATCGTCGTGTATGGGTGGTATCTTCTCTCCCTCAGCTCCATAATATAAACTAAAGAAAAACTTCCCGATACTCGCAATTATTAATCTCACTGCATGTAGCACTCTCAGTTTTAGTCCCACATGTCTGTCTATCTCGTCTATCTCGGTGGTAGGCATGTTTGCGTTAACTTTAAATCACTGCTATTTATAAACTTTGCGCTTAGAAACTATCGCTGTTACCGCTATTGCACACTTTTTTGAAAACAATGTTGAAGTTTTGACCGCAAACAAGCTGCGACAACGCCTGTGTCGCTCATATACAACGAAGAACGAACTGTTCAACTCAATGAATGAGCGATATAAACCGTGGACACATCAGCTTTCTACGTCAGTGCTGCCGTCTCGCTCTGGCGCAGTAGTTCGAGTGTGGGCTGAGTGGCGGCTTCGCGTCGGGCGGGCGTCCTCCTACCTACGGCTCTCACTGGCGTGCCAGGTTGCCGGCCAGTCCACTCGGTGCACGTTGTTTTCTTTATCACTTTTTTATAATCGACGTAAATTGTGTGACGAAGAATTGATAAATGAAGGCATGCGTTGGACATTGGGCTACACTAATTGTAACGATTATTTTTTGTGGAATGTACGTCTACATTTCTGTAGAGTTATCCGATCATTAGTGTGGAAGATGCAAAGAGCTTCCTGAAACATTCTACCGTAATTACATGTCTTATAAGGTTAGGCAAAGACAGGAAGGGATTTCAGTTAACGAATACATAAATGACTGTTAAATTAATTACCTGTGAACGCAGCAGCACATACGGTATTGTTGTCTGTTGTTCTCTGTCAAAGCTTGCTTTTTACATCAGCAGTAGCTGATGTAGGTATGTATGTTCGGCATATTAGGTATTTAAGAGAGTAGTCTTATATAGCTATTAAATGCCGAACCATTTCAACTTCAACATGACTTGATTTTTTGGAAGTCACCATAATTTTACTGTTTCTTGGTAGAGCATTGTTTTCGTTTGTGCTAGAGTTATTTTTAGGTTATCCGACATTTGACATTTAAATGTCAAGATTTTATTTTCCTTAAATGAGGTTTCAAACTACACAAAAAGGCTTTGATGTCTTCTAATATAAGCAAAAGGGAAAAAGCCTTGGGTTAATAGGTAATAATAGCCAGTGATGGTAAGTACTAGAAAAAGTCTGAAATCCTTTTTGTCAAAACAACCTTAGTTATTTTGTATTAAATTTAATACATATATTGCCTTCGCAAAACATTCTTAGGAAGATCCGTGCCAGACTGAGTTGTTTGCTCTCAAATAATCTCTAAAGTTAGACACGCATCGGCCTTAAATACAAAGACCGGTTACAAATAAAAATAAAAATCTAAATGGTAAATATTGAACTCTAAAACTTTTATAAGGCCACGACATTTACTTTTTTTGTTGAATGTCTTGGTATAGAATATATCTTTATACCTAAGCATTACTTAGAAAGCTTATTCTATCGAAAGACAAGCAGTTTTTAGGAAAATACTAAGTACTCATTTTTCGTTTAGGGAGCTTAGCGCCTCTTATCTTATGATCTTAATTTTCAAACTATGCCAGCGTATTATTGTCATCAGCTGTGGGTGAGACTGTAAGGTTTCGAATCAATACAATATTTGAAAGTGGGCCAACATTTCTATAAAAATACTGAAACGTGTAAAATATTTACACCGCTTTGTTCTCCAGCGGAGTACCTAAACAAAATTCTAAAGTATGTAAACTGTTGTAAACATTAGAATAAATATATGTATTCTAAATTTTAAAATAACAAAGAATCCATTGACAGGTTCCTACTGTATGTTGTTTGGACTGACCGTTGTATTTCACTTACTGCTTTCATATAACATGCGCTTTCGCATCACGCTATGTGAACAGAATGAAAATAGACCATGCTGTAAATATTTTATTATACTCTGGTTACAAAAAAAAATATGGATGTACTTACCTAAATATGCTATACTCCGTAAACCACATATCTCCTTTCATACATTAAATCACTTATTCGTTTCTTCGATTTCAGAGTAACATGGACGACTCTCCAGCAAAGGAGCAGAAATCAACAAGAAAAATATCGTTGCCCACAGTCCTCTGTACTCCCGAGCCTTCCGAAGACAAATCTGATATATCCATCAAAGTGAATTCTTTCATTTCCTCGGATTCCAAGATGTCACTTCCGTCCAATTTGGGCACCCCTACGTCACCGCTAAGATTATCCTCTCCCATATCATTACCGACGTCGCCATGCGTGAAGACTTCCCCGACGTCGTCAGCCAACTCGTTGCCAAACCCGAATCCGAAGCCAGTGACGTCACATGCTGCGCCGAACAACGTGGTGAACAGCAGCTCGGCTACCGGTAAGTGATATATTTAACAAGTGCTGTAGCAATTAGCATGCTTATTCGTTGTTGGTTAGCGATGAAGTGCAAATACTTATTGGGATCTATGTCTTACTAGCTTTTGGTCGCGGCTTCGCCCTCGTGTATGTCGGAAAATATCCCACGGGAACGTGCTACCGGGATTAAAAGTACTCTATGTAATACTCTATTGGTTTACGCGGCGCACGCCAGAAAGCTCCCAGTCGGCATGTTTTTTTCCGACATCTTCAACAATCATCATATCATCATATTTCAGCCAATATATATAAAACCTTAATGGAAAAATAAACCTTCGACATGAATCACTCCGTCTGTTGGTGAAAACCGGATGAAAATTCATTCGGTAGTTTTTGAGTTTATCGCGTTCAGACAGACAGACACGGCGGGAGGACTTTGTTTAGTTAAAATTATGCCGGTCACGCCCTAATAACAAATAAGATATAACTTTTGACCGAGTGGACCGACTTCCAAAAAATTAATTTCAGAAGTCGGTGTGTTTGGTTTAGTATTTTCGGTTTTTGCCACCGACTTCCGAAATTAAAATTATTTTTCACTTTAGTGTTGTTTTTTAATAGTTGGTTATTTTTTGTTTATAAATTAGTTTTTGTTTTCCACTTTTTAATGGTGGTACCTACCCCACCCGAATTCGTATACCTACCACTACTTGCTAAGTAAATAACAGTGACAGGAAGTTATTATAACATTATCAACATACACTAAATGGAAAAAAATACTTATTATTGAAGCTAACTCAAAAACCACTCATCAGAATGTAACCAAATTTATATGCGACCACAGCAGGAGTATACCCTTTCAAATAAAAACTTTGCAAAAAGGCAAATATATGTCGCGCTAAGTCGTGTCAGAAGTTTGGAAGGCGTAGTTTTATCAGGTTTGGACGCTGTCACCTACAAATTATTAAATCAACCACACGACGACAGATCATTGACGAAATCTGTCTTCTGACAATCAATTCCACACATAACATACGACAAGTATCGCAATTTGAAGCATTAAAAACCATTAGAATTATTTATAGCCAGAATGCATCTCATGACAATTCCAATAAGCCCAAACACGGCTAGGATACATTGTTTTATTACGGAGTTCCGGTGGCTACCTTCCGGCGTCATCATGAGATCAGTTCGATGATACCATTTTCATCAGAACCATTTATTTTACTTCGTCATTGTTGCTTAACTATCTTAATCGAGCTATATCTTATCACCATCCGTGAAATACTTAACATTGAGGAGTTTCCGTGGCCAACTGTGGTCTTCTGCATCAGTTCCACTTCACCAAATGATATGTTCTGAATGCAAATGCTTGACTTGTTGATGAAAATACCAAAATCGCTATGTATATGTCTATAATATTTGAGGAGTTCTCTCAATTCCTCATGGATCCTATCATCAGAACTGGAGTTTGATAAACATGGAACCAATCTGGAAGTATGTACTTTCAAATTAAAAAAGATTTTTCCAAATCTGTTTATAAATGACGAAGTACTGAGGTAACAAACATTAAAAAAAATCATACAGACGAATTGAGAACCTCCTCCTTTTTTTGAAGTCGGTAAAAAATAAGGACTAAAATGTTACCTCAAGAAGTCACGACATGAAATATGACTACATTTCCAGTACCTTAAATCTCTTAAAAAGAAGTGCCTACACAACATTTTTAATATTATTGGTATTTTTAAAATCTACCCCTATTTTACCCCCTTAGGGGATGATGTTTCAAAAACGCTGAACCACATGATTCTTTATTTTTTACCAAAAACATAAATTTGAATTTTCATATCCCTAACATAAGAAATGCTGGGTTTCCCATACAAACTTTCATCCCCTATATCACCCCCTGTAGAACTATTTTTGAGGCAAAAAGTAGCACATGTCCTTCCCCAGAATGCCATCTATCTCCTTCCCAAATTTTATCGAAATCCGTTCTGTGGTTTAGGCGTGAAAAGGTAACATACAGACAGACATACAGACAGTTACTTCGAATTTATAATATTTGTATGGATGTAATCTCGGGAAAACTGGCGAATGAAATTTTGATGATACGGTTTTTTTAACAGCCGTCATTACAAGGCATTTCTACGTGTTTTCCCCTGACATTGTCAGATACTTTTTTGAACTCTTTTTAATTATGTATTTTCTTTAACTCTTCGGGACACTTATTATTAACAGCGTTATTCAATGGATTATTTCAGCGCTGCCGCAGTATTGAAAGTGTTATAGATAGAATATATAGCAAACCCTATATTATATTGTTTGCAGCCGTGTTGAGTAAAGGGTTGCATAAGTGCCTGCAGGCAACGAGATCGCGAGTAGGCTTATCAATACTGAATTTCTGATGCAACGCGCACTGCGATCTTCAGACCAACACAATTAATAGCTCGGTATATCTAGACTGCCGATATTATTTTATGCGTAAGTAACGAAATAACAAAGTTCACATAAAATTATTCTTTATTAAATGCGAATGAGTAAACTGCGTGTAGGTACTCACCATAGATCGTACGTAGGTACTCCTGCCTACCAGTGGCGAGGCTTGACATTTCGTAGGAGGAAGAAGAAATTGTTTAGTTATAAATAGTCATACAAATACGATTATCACGTTGTGGCGCCGGCTTATTTAGAACAATTTGTGTTGTTGTTGGAATATATATTAGTTGGCAATCGTAGACATTACTGAATGTGCTATTTTTAAATGGTGGTAGGTGAAGTTGCTCTTCCGATCCTCCAAAGGGAAGCCGGTAGGAATGGAGTTGTTAGCGCGCTTCGCCTCTACTACCTACTTAGATAATATCAATGTCGCAGATGAATTCTAGAATCCGCTGTTTTACAATACAGCGCCGTTATCTAAAACAATTGAACGACGCTACGGCGCTGTTATGTAAAACAACTAGCGCTTTTGTAAAACAGCGGATTCTACAATCCTTCTGTGACATCGATCAGAGTCATACCAAACCTAAATTAATTATCAATTTATGAATGGAATTCTGTGAAACTCGTGTATTATGTAAATTATTAACATTAAATAAAGCCATTTATGCACCTTTGTGTCGGTTATTCTGAACAATTTTCCCCACATATTATATAACATTCTAGACACGTTACTCACTAAATCACATTTTGGATCAAAACTTAATAAAAGCTCACATTATGTATTCTATTCTCGCATTCTGTTACACGTATTGAAGCTATATTTACTAGAATTATTACATAAGACCAACATAGCAGGTTTACGTAGGCATTATAAGTACTTATATGAGCTCTCTTTTTGTTCAATAATTAATTACTTATATATTAAGCTGAATTGTTTTCCTTGCCTCCAAAATGCATAATTAAAAAGCCATCGGAAATTCGAAACCAACCCTTCCTGGGTTAGACTATATTAATATGGATTTACTTATAATCAATTTGGATAATAATGATTATAAATGAGATAGCTTGTAACAGAAACTCTGAAGTCGTTCTCATATCTACACTGTAAATAAAGTAGGTTTTGTACCAAAATAATGTAGGTACCTACATAAAAAACTTCTTTACAAAAAAAAAAACAACTGACCTCCAAAAAACACAACAAACTGAAAAATAACTTTAATTTCGGATATCGGTGTCTTTGGCTCTATATTTTAGGTTTTTGCCACCGACTTCCGAAATTAAAGTTATTTTTCACTTTGTAGTGTTTTTTTGGAGGGAGGAGCTCGTGGCTAAGTAATAACAGCCGCATGGGTCGATCCATCAGGTTAAGCTACGCTTGCCGGGGTTGGTCCGTGGATGGGTGACCATCTTTACATACTGAGACTCCTCCGTGCCTCGAAAAGCACGTTAAGCCGTTGGTCCCGGCTGTCATTCGTGGATCTTTGACAGTCGTTACGGATCGTCAGAAGCCCGAAAGTCTGACAACCAGTCTTACCAAGGGGTATCGTGTTACCCAGTAACTGGGTTGTGGAGATCAGATAGGCAGTCGCTCCATGTAAAATACTGGTATTCAGCTGCATCCGGTTAGACTGGAAGCCGACCCCAATATAGTAGGGAAAAGGCTAGGCAGATGATGAGTGTTTTTTGGAGGCCGGTTGTTTGTTTTTTATTGTAAAAAGTTTTTTATTTTTCACTTTTTAGTGGGTCGGTTTTTAATTTATCTAAGTTACAATAGCCTAATAATAACTGCTCATCACCTTTTACAAAACATTGCTTTTCCCGATGCAGGGACGTTAATTGTTAAGGAGTTCTACTGGTACTTCACCATCAGCTCCACTTCACTATATAAATTGTGACAAGCTTATATTGCTTAGCAATAATTTTAAAGTCAACAACCCGTGAAATACTTATTATTGAGTTGTTCCGGTGGCCATCTTACCATCTGTGGTCTTCGTCATCAGTTCCACTTCACCAAATGGTGTTTTCCGAGGGCAAATGCACAAGTTACTATAATAAATACCCAAATCGCTATAGGTGTGCCTATAATATTTGCAGAGTTCCCTTGATTTCTCCAGGATCCCATCATCAGATCCTAACCTGATGACTATGGGGCCACCTGGAGAGTATACTCTTTCAAACAAAAAAGAATTTTTCAAATCGGTCGAGCCGTCTTCGAGTAATCGCGGAACACACTTAAAAAAAAACAGATTCCGACGAACTGAGTGAGAACCTCCTCCTTTTTCGAAGTCGGTTAAAAATAATTTATAGCCAGAGTGCATCTCATGACAATTCCAATAAGCCTAAACACGGCTAGGATACATTGTTTTATTACGGAGCTCCGGTGCCTACCTTCCGGCTTCATCATCAGATCAGTTCGATGGTACCATTTTCATCAGCACTATTTATTGAAATTGGCTTCATCATTGTCACTTATCTATCTTAATCGAGATATCGCTACCCGTGAAATTCTTATCATTGAGGAGTTTCCGTGGCCAACTGTGGTCTTCTGCATCAGTTCCACTTCACCAAATGATACTTTCTGAATTCAAATGCTTGACTTGTTGTTGAAAATATCAAAATCACTATGCGTTTGCCTACAATATTTGAGGAGTTTCCTCAATTCCTCATGGATCCTGTCATCAGAACTGGACTTTGATAAAAATGGGACCAATCTGGAAGTATGTCCTTTCAAATAAAATAAGAATTTTCCAAATCTGTTTATAAATGACGGAGTACTGAGGTAACAAACATTAAAAAAACATACAACCGAATTGATAACCTCCTCCTTTTTTTGAAGTCGGTTAAAAACAGTATTTACTTAGCAAGATGATACATTTTGGAGATAATGTAAAAAATATGGAACTCCTAAGAGTTCCATTTTTTATTCATTAGACATCGGACTTCTAATATTATTCATTTAGTTTTTCAATTTCTAAAAATCTTGAAAAAGTAAATGAATAATATTAGAAGTCCGATGTCTAATGATTAATTATCTCAAATTATGAACAAATAAATGTCAATCTAAGATATAGTTCTCGGTTTAAGATTAGGTTAATCGTAAGACGTTTAAATTATACTAATAATTTAATCTGATTAAATTGTTGAGCTATCAGCTATCTCCTCTTGGACGTTAAAGGCTCCTTCAAACAGGCGCGTCTCGCGACGTGAATCGCGCGCGACACAAAGGCAACGCTCGTCGCGCGCCACACGGTGCTTGTGTGTCGCGTGCGATTCGCGTCGCATGTCGCGCGCGATTCGCGTCGCGTGTCGTGCCTGTTTGCAGGAGCCTTTATTATAGGTCAGTGATGCTTCTGCAGACAAGTTATGAGTCTTATAAGTTATATGGTGAAACCGAAATAAGTATCTATCTACCTACTGCTATGTAAAGTTATGCAATCTATCAAATTTTATGTACTTAGAATTAATATATGATTTTAAATGATTGTACCTAAGACCTGTTATATAAATTGTGTTCGTTGATATGACAAAAACAATGTCACCTGTATAATCGAATAACTTCAGAACTATAAAAATAAAGTTAAGGTACTTAAAAAGGCTTAATCATCCCTACCGAAACCACACGCGCGACGCGACTCCACACAACAAATTTCTATGAAAGCTTGAATTCAATTTCGAAAATAATTTCTAAACGAAACCGTTTTAATGCTCCCGCGGACAGGCGCGACGCGGCTCGCGTAGTACAATGTTGTTCGCCTGTCCGCGAGAGCCTTAAAACGCTTCCGTAATTAAGTGATCGTCGTAAATGTACATAGTATGAATCGTATTAATTATTCAGTCCATTGCAATCCATACACTATGGCCGAATGTTTTATTAAGTACTTAGGTACCTATAGTATTTTTCACGCTGTGAATGTGTGTGTGAAGATGAGTAGCGTCAGCACATAACACACACGCACACAAACACACTTCCGACTTCTCCATTGTCGCGGACGGTACCGAGAGTTCCTGCGCTTACACACGCATTCACAGCGTGTTAGTACACTTGGTAACCACAAGTAAAGCGCGCGTCGCTTCGTGAGATAAAAGTACTGTACGCAACGGGTTTATAACATTACACTTGTAACGTGTGTAATTAAACATTTACACACCTTCAATATCTCTAATGAATGCGTGTAATGAATGGTCGACTTATTATTTACCATATTTTCTTCTTTTTTTTTTAGAACAGGCTATGTTAATGTCACGAGAAAAGTTTATGATACGATATGATTTAAAAAGAGGTTGGCTACAGGGCGGACAGACTATTGCACGTCACTCTTTGAGCCTTTAGGCACAGATCACAGGCACAGATAGACTGATGAAAGGTGCTTTTCCGAAGCCTGAAACACGACTGGTTTCTATGTAGGTAAACTCTATGAAAACGCCGACAGGCGCCAATTTCGTCATTTATGGAAGTCACATACAGTCCATTCACAGTTACTTTACCTCTGACAGTAGCAACCCAACAGCAACCTTATTTTAAGGAAAATAAAGATCATTGTGATTTTGACAGTGATGCAAAATCAGAGATAAAATAAACGTGAAAGTATTGTAGATACCAGTCGTGTCGCTGCGGTCTGTCATAGAGATTTGGCAGCTTCGCCGCAGTAGTGGCAGTGTGGTTGCGGTCGCCTTCGGAAAAGCACCTTCAAGTACGTTAATCCTGTATCTCATTCCAGCACTGGAATCCAGTCACACTGGATCGCTCTTTGATCAATATAAACAATTTTTAAACCGATCTAGTATCTGGCGCTGGATAAAGCAGGCGCTAATTGGCTGACGGCTTATATCCAGCTTCACTGGATCAATGTAAATCAGACGTTATTAAGTAGTCTCCTTGATAGAAACCCAAACTCATGTTGGAATGCTCGCAGATAGCACTAGCATCATTTTAAGACGTTTGACATTTTCTCTCATTTTCTTGAAAAGTTTCCGGAATTTAAACCTATTTGAGAAAAGCTTTAAACTTACCGGATGCCATTTTATTTCATTTGCACCGCAATCCGCTTTAATATACTCGATTTAAAATATTCTCTAATGCAGCGTCAGCTGGGCAGTCTGCAGGAATTGGCAAAAGTATCGTTGCCGTAATACGACACAAAATATTTCTATTTTATTTTTATGAAATGATGAGAGTCTAGTGAAGTCTTTTATAAGTAAACCGGCTTTAATCAGTAAATCATTGAGCACAGCTGATCATAAAAGTTAACACACATTAAAGTATAGATCTTGACGTTCAAAAGTGCCTTTTATGTGCCTATTTGAAATAAATGATTTGACTTTGAATAGCCTTACACGCTTTAGTGTACGGGGATGAAATGAAACCTGTCAACAAAACCTGCTGAAAGCGCAAACTACGGCCTACAGCGGCCGCCGTACTTTTCAGCAGGTTTTTTCAGTGGGTGGATATAATTTTGTAGTGAATGGTGGTCACCATCCACTGTGATACACCTACCTACCCGCGTAATTTTAAAATTCCGCGCAATTTTTAGATCAATAAGGCCTTATTGATCTAAAAATTGCCAAGTATCATTTTAACTAACACGAGGTTAAATTGACAGTTTCAATGGTCGGCTTCCAGTCTAACCGGATGCAGCTGAATACCAGTATTTTACATGGAGCGACTGCCTATCTGACCTCCACAACCCAGTAACTTGGGTAATACGATACCCCTTGGTAAGACTGGTTGTCAGACTTTCAGGCTTCTGACGACCCGTAACGGCTGTCAAAGATCTACGAATGACAGCCGGGACCAACGGCTTAACGTGATTTCCGAGGCACGGAGGTGTTTTGGTATGTAAAGATGGTCACCCATCCACGGACAACCCCGGTAAGCGTAGCTTAACCTGATGGATGTACCCGTGCGGCTGTTATTACTTAGCCACGAGCTCCTCGGTAAATTTACAGTTTGTCATACAATATTGTCAATTTAACCTTGTGTTAGCAACTAACTCTGAGTTAAGTTTTTCACGCAAGTTGGCCTAAAATAATAACATAGTTATAATCCTCTGTTACCATATAGGTATAGATCTACTTCAAAAAACTCATCAACTCAACATTTTAATAGGGTTGATTTAGAGCGTAGGTATAAAACTGCCAGAGGTGGTTAAATATATTGTTTTTCGTTACCACCCTCGAAGGAAATAAACAAACGTTGCTAACTTTGTGATTCATTCGTATTGTGACCTTCTAAAGTTAACGATATTTGTGACTGTTTCCATCTAACCGATACAACTTTTGCAATTAAAGCTACGTAACTGGTAAAAGATCGTTCGTCTACTAAAGTATTTATGTTTAAATTACACTTTGAAAGTAGTACAATCGATTAAAGGGTTCCCTACTAATAAACAAACTTGCCACTCCGCTATTTCCCATTATTACGACAAACGCTGAAGGCTCGACGAGATTAAGTCTGGTGTGAATTGGCTACAATCGCACACTTTCGCCATTATGGTCCCTAATCCGTGATATTGAGTATATTTCGGCAATTGATACGCAATCCTGAAGGGTACACGTACCCTCATTGAACCTTTTGGCCTTCACGGGACCCCAATAAACATGAGGATTTAGCAATTTTTTCAGGACGCTGGAAATGAGAAACCCTCATCGACTTCATTCATATTCCGCAGTTGAGCGCAGAACGCGGCGGAGGGCGGGCGCGTCCCGTGCCGCTTTCCTCGACAATGCCGATACTAATTCGCTTGAGTTTCCTTATCCGAGTGAAGTGAAGTGGCAATTAGTATGTCGTATGCCTGTCAGCTAGCGTGGTGTACATTAGCTATTGACAGTCCCACACATATGGAATGTTAATCTCTCAGACAAATAAAAAAACTTTGCGGATAATAGAGCTGATGAATTAAAACTTTCTGAAGGAAAAGTTCTTATCTCGTATGAAAATAAATGCTTAGATAATTTTGTGAATGTTCAAGATAAACATAGAAGAAATCCGTTTTCTAGTGGTTACAATGTAGAGTTGTATTGAATAGAATAGTTATTGCAACGAACAATGCTTGAATAAGGTTTTGTTGGTAAACTGTGTTGTGTGCCGTAATGCGAAGACAAAGTTAGGCAAGAGTGGTGGAGTGAGGCACCGGGATGCCTTGTTGTGGCTGCTGGTGGAATGGCAGACAGAGGCATCGACCCCCCGACCCCGACACTTCAGGTTATTTTCCACCTCATTTTCTTCACAAAATTGCTTGCTCTAAACCCAAATGGATATAAAACCAATGAATCGCGGGATGATGGATAAGCGGTTCTTTGTCCACTGAGCTTTTACCGCTCAACATTATTACTCCGATCTGTGTGAGTTTGGAAATGTTGGTACTTCCATTATAGAATTTTCTCATAACTTGTAAAAAATTAGATAGCAACTCTTCGTTATCGCTTATCATCCGAGTGTCGCGTTTGTACAATTTTATCATATTTGCTTTAATCATATCATTATATGAACATTCCCTATGAAACGTGGGTTTCTTCATTATCTTTTATTACAACGACTAAAATTCGCGCTGTAATATTTCCTTAATTACCCAACTTGGTAAACAAATAGGTGGTCTACTGTGACTACCGATTTGTTTGGAAATAAAGAGGTGCACCTTTTAACATATGTAAACCGGCCCCGAGTTATTTTACGACTCCATGGAAAAAGTAGGCTAGTCCACCATTGAAATCGATAAAAAATGATTATGTTACATAGATTTTATATTACCAGGAAATTGTCTGAAGTCTGTGCATAGGTAATCTAGAAACTACATATTGGTTGAATTTAATTATAACGAACCTTGTTCCATTAGCTACATCCAACGAGAAACTTCAAACTAAGGGTATCTTTGAGCCAGATATAATTAATCAGTTAAATGACCATACAGTACGGGAGCATAAATAGCACTCCGATGTTATCAAGAACCCTTTCTCCCAGACGTACCAGAAACGGTTTTGGAATTGCTTACCTACAGTTTGACAATTTGACAAGAAAGGAGTTTCAGAAGTTAATACACTCGTACCATTTACGTAATTATCTTAAACTTTTGACTTGACAACAGACTGTAGATGCTTCCGAATGTGAACAATGGACCCACCCGTTTTAACCCTAAACTTTGACGTGTTTTTGATTACTGAAAATATACCGCCATTGTCCACAGACCCGGCTTAAATATAAAAACATATCCGTTAAAGAGGTCCTGAATAAACAGAAGTAAATCACTTCTGTCTACGGATTATAAAATGAAGCGACATTTTCCAGGGATGGACATCGCTGGGACTCGGGCATAACTGATGATATTCCTGTAACAAAGTGTTTCTACAATGTTTTTTCTTGTCCTTGTGATCAAAAGGAAAAGCTTTCCAAGAAGATAAAAAGTTATCCTTGTAATCTACAAAAATCGGGCACAAAAAGTGTTAATCCAGTATTAAGTCAGGATCGAGGGTCCTAATGTGATCCTAAATTTTGTACGCATTGTAGCCTAAAAACACAATGAAAACTTTATTTTCTGGGGACCGATATATTACTTAAACTCAAAATGTAGGTCTACTTAAATGATCTTCATATAAAAAGAACATCATTCGCTTAAAAATACGACATAATTTTCAGAAATTTAAAAAAAATATATAACTCACTAATGGTGACACTTAATGCCACTTTCATTTTAATTGCGACAAGAGAATCGTAACAGCGCTGCGGCGAAAAAATAATAAAAAATCTTTGTTTACAAGAAAATTACCGCAAGTAAAACGAATAAAAAAAAAAAAAATCCAAGCGAGCGACTAGCAAAGGTGGAAGTAATTGAGACGAATGATTGGGGCTCGATTTATTACCCAGGGACAGGCTAAGTGACAGGTGGCACTACCCACTACGTGCACTGTCCTCAAGGCAATATCCTCGTACAGTTTTATTGCGAGGGTGTCACTTAGGCTAAGAACTCACAGAGCGATTTTCACCCGCTCCCGCCCCGGTTGCGGGACCGCAACATTCGTATGAACACGTAATACATGGAAATGTAGATAGTAAACTCGACGCGATTTATGCACCCGGCGTGCGCGCTTGTTTGCGGGTCCTGCTGCACCGGCGGGCAACTAGGAGAAACGCGCGGGTCGCGGCCAACCGCGACCTTGGCGGGCTTCACCCGCGCGCTCGGTCTATGGGCGTTTCTGGTGTGTGTCCATGGCAGTCTGGGACTTAACTAAATAACCGCCCGTCTTGCGATCATCGCTCGCCAAGTTAACGGGCGATGGTCGCAACCACGACGGCTGCGTAACCGCACAAACAACCGGTCTCGTGAGTTTCCTATAATGACTAGCATTTCACCGAAATATACATTATTGAACAGAGATAAATAAGCTTATAGGTCGACCGCTTAACTGAGACGTTGCCAGGTAGCAGCGCGGTGAGGTTGGGGTTTGGTGACGTGATGCAAGAGCTCAGTGATTCGTCAACTTGTGACAACTATCACCCCTTCCGCACCGCACGGCTACCTCAGGCAATATCTTAGTTATGCGGTCGGCCTATAGCACTTGTGGACAGTTATGTACCAAATAAACACCGGATATTTCAGGTGACTGAAGAACTTTTAGAGGTGATTTCTTGACCTTCTAAAGAAAATGGCTCAATACAACTACCACTTCAAATAATCCCTTTGTTTGCCCTTAATAACACGAAACACAATACCGATTAGCGATAATTGTATTTGTAGGTACTATTTTTTGTTGATTTCTACTGCTTCACTAACTGAAGTAACGCAAAAATACCTAACAAAACACATTAGAAAGTGCCTTTGCTCAAATCCCTGCGATTTCCGGCTACCTGTGTACTTTCCGACTAAAAATAGACTAGATTGGAGCAAGACAGAGATTACCTTAATTAATTGAAGTGCTCTTTATTAAAGTCCCACGGGTGTAATTCAACACACGCATTATGTTTCAAGTACACAATCCCTATAGAACTGTTCTACACAGAACACACGTGATACTTTGCAAATTATCATACACACGTGATAATTTGGTTTCCATAGATTTCATCATCTGACAATTATTATAAGATTGTAATAGTAATTATAAGTCTTATTAAACAAACGTGTTACCATGTCTTGAAATTATAATTGCTTACAGATACTATGTAATTGAGCAGTGAGCAGTAGTGGCCCAGTGGTAACGGCCCCGACTTACAAGTTGTAAGTCGTGGGTTCGAACCCAAGCAGGCGCTTTACTTTGTGTAAGTAAATAATTTCATCACGACTGCTCTCAAAACTTTGAAGGAAAACATCATGAAGAAACCGGCATGTCCTAGAATAAAGAAGAACCAAAAATTCGAAGACATGATGTGACATTTCCTAACCCGCACTGGGCCCACGTGGTGGATTACAGGCCTGTTTCCCAGCAGTGGGAAACATTGTACGCTGATTATGCTATGTAATTATCACAACATTTTATGGATATTTCTGTATTATTCCACACCTCATTAGGTAAACTACGTAATGCATAATACTTATGAGACATTTTCACGGCATTCAATATCGCGCGGAAAACTTGCGGAAGGGTTATTTCGAACTTCATAATGTCACGGTCGCAGCCACGGGTTAATAATGTCGGCTTTGTCAATCAAATTCTAAAGGCGAAAACTAGAACGCTCCCAGTAAAAAATAAATATCAGAACTATAAAAACGCCAATGCGTTTAATAAAATGACTGTATACAACTTTGTTACAAAATCTGTACAATATAGGTACTTATTATGTCAGAGGTCTCAATTTAGTTGTTATTTATATCTATCTATATACATTAAATGTAACACATTCTGTCGTTAACAGTGCGTGACTGCATTGTGTCATCAATCTGTGACGTCACAATATCGGCCTTTTTGGACTAACAGGGTCCTGCATTTTAATAAACTATTGATTGTTTGTTAATTTAGCTACTAAATCAGTCAGCTTCAGTCAGTCGAGCGGCCACTTCGCACCGCTCGAAAATTAAAATGTTTTGTTGCATTTTCACCGAAAAACGCGCGAGTGAGTGCTCCCATACGAACTCAGATGAGAGTGATTACAGTAAGTGAAAATATCTCAAAATAGAATACGGAATGTGCAAATAATATCCAGCGAGATGACACATTAAGAAATTATTTTCCTCGTTAACCTTTTGATATTTGTTTGGGTGGAAATATGAAATAAAGGCACGTACTGAGCAGGTGCGCGCAAGTAAAAATATTCTCTTTAAGAAATTCTCGGCTTTAATTAAAATGAAATAAGATGAAACACCACAACCTCTGCGGTACAGCACCTTACTTATTACTTTTGGGAAAAGTTTTCTAATATCATCCTGGGGCATTCCTTCATTTACAAATGGTGATTTAGGTACCTTTACGTGAAGTTAATTTATTTTCTTAACAATTTCGTTGGTTGTTGGGTTCACAAACAATGGTGTGTTGTTAGAAACTTCTTGTTATTACAAACGGTTTTGGCAGCCTGCTTTGTTGGTGAACTTTCTGACGCTACTAACCTTGAAGAGGTTTAAGTGTTCTGACCTATCAAAAATATGCTCTATAAGACGTGAAAGCGATAATACCAGTCTCAAATAATTAACTAAATTATTCATTTGCTCCAATTAAAAGCTCCGATGGATTTTTGTTTGTTTTATTAATGGATCGCGTATTTTAGTGAAATCTTTCGTTAATATTTATTTAGGCTCTTTGTTTTACTGGTAGATCCGCTATTGATTGTGATAAAACTATATATTTTATGTCTCACTTAGCTGATTCGTTGATATCAGAAACACGTATTTCATATCGTTGATACGAATTGATATGGATACAGTATGCTCTAATAAAATATTCGGAGCGAAACGAAGTTCGTTTTGTTATCGAACTAATATAGTTTCCGTGAAGTTTTCCGTGAAAAGGTCTTGGCGTTTTTCCGTTAACTTATCGTACATATAATAAAGTACATAGTAACGAAGTCAAAACTGTAAATTAAATATTATTGAAAAAATTTCACTATGTGTGGGAACGAATGTGATATCGAAAATATAGTTTTTATTATAACTTTTGTCAGTTTGTCCGGGTGTATGTTCTGGAGTGGCGCAAAAACGGCTAAACGGATCGATGTTTACACACAGTTAGTTTATAACCTGGATTAACACATCGAGTATTTTTAATCCCGGTAGTACCTACCTACGTTCCCGTGGGATATTTGCTGACATCCACGCGGGCGAAACCGCGGGCGAAAGCTAGTATCTTATACGTCAGGAAATATAACCGATTCGTTCATTGATTTGTTAAACAATGTTTTGCGGTGAATGAAGCTCGATGACCGCCTGATAAGATATGGTTTCCTTTATTCTCGGAGCAGCTGTCGAGTCTCTGTGTCAGGACTACAGGAGATAATATTAATAATATGGCCTTTCATAATGGTATGTCAGGATATTATTACTTGCTTCTTCATGTAAAGGAAATTGAAGTTAGCTTCCAGGCGCTTTATTATTTCTTTTGTAGGTTTGATTATTTTTATGTATATTTAAAGCACCGTCTTTTACCTCTCAGTAATGTAAAGCAGTAAAAACATATTTTTTCATAGAATCAACTGTGATAAGTAAATGTTACACAGAAGATATTATGGAGATTTATTAGTGTGACTCATAGAAGTTATCACCGACATGCCTAAAGCTACATAGGTAAGTTACGCATGTATCCGCCGGAAAGATAAATAAATAATAATAATGCCAGTCTATTATTGCCCCACTGCAGGGCAAAAGCCTCTTCTCATACAGAGAAGGCACGACAATTAATCACCACGCTTGCTTAAGAAGAGTTGGAGATTTCAGACTTATACAAGGTGGAATAGGACGATTGACATACCTTTAAACCACGTAAAGAGAATCATGTTCTTTACCCGTATACAAAAAATCAATCAAATCCAATACAACTTTAGCCACAGGAAATTATTTTTCATTTTCTTATTTTTCAACATGATGTTCTCAGTCCGTAATAATAGGTACACATTGCCGGCGCGGCGCCCCGCACCCCGCACCGCACCGTTGGTCACTGACTTTTCGTAGATAAAGCTTGTTTACTTTTTTGCAATTGATTCTACTATTCATTTTGTTTGAATACTGCATTTTTTAAATTTTCCATTAACTACTAAATTTCATGTTTTAAAATGTTTCGATGGACTAGTACTGTGCTCGTTTTAATTTAATGTCGTACGTCCAGATCCACATTGTATATTAACTATAAAGTCCAGCGGGTTAATTGTATAACACACTTACAATATGGCAATGCCTTTCATCTTGACAATCCAACAATATTCTTTGCATGATTTACGTAGTCGAGAAGACGAGCTTGTCAAACATGCAGCAATGTTTTAGCAATTTCTTTCAAATTCCGTCTGATTGTAATAGAAAGTGTGCTACGCAATTGGGGGTGCAAGTTTCCTCACGATGTTGTGCTTCACCGATATCAGTAACGTCCAAGATAAACTCGGAAAGTACAAATGAATTAAAAAAGTTACATGGAAAACATATATGTACATATACAAAGTGTCCGGTTTCGGACTAGCGAAAATTAAGGGTGAGGTACAGACCATCAAACTGAACAACTTTTTCCCGGGAACCAACATCGTAATCGAGAAAAATATCAGTCGTTCCATATATTTGGTCGAGTAAGTAGTTTTGTATGGGACTACGGATTTTTTTTCATGATTACGATGTTGGTCCCCGGGAAAAAGTTGTTCAGATTGATGGGCTGTACCTCCCCTTTAATTTTCGCTAGTCCGAAACCGGACACCCTGTATAATTACTTCTCCCGACTGATTCATCAACGCAGAGCCTAAACTGCTGGGGCTACAAACTTGAAATTTTGGCAGTTGATGCCTTCTGTGTTATACCACTTCTATGTTATGTTTCCTAACCAAGGATTTTTGGAAATTCCACCTTTAATGGGGTGAAAAGGAGGATTTTGTTTGTATGAAAAATCTTAGTTCTTGAGTTATTAAACTTCAAACTTAGCACGAATACTTATATAAGTAAATTATGAAGTTTGTTATTTTTTGTTTTTCTAAACTACCCCTACTAAAGGGCGATTGGGGGATGTCAAAGTTTGTATGAAGGAATTTTTACGCGCGGTCCGATTAAATCGAAACTCAATAAAGAATAACGTATATCAGGGCTTTTTGAAAATCTACCCCTAACGGGTTACTAAAGTACGAAATCCACGCGGACGAAGTCCCGCGGGAAGTGCTAGTTACCTATATCTTTGTCCTGTATCATTACGTCGAGTAATAATGTACCTACTAACTACCAATAAAAGACTTAACTTTGTTATCCCTGAAAATATAATACTATAGTCCCGAATCATATTTCTATCCAATAGCGATATTATTGTAACGTTTGCGAGGGCTTCGAATATTATGACCTAATGTAGTTAATAGAGTTCATGCGTGCCGTCGATATAACGTTTATAGTTAAATCGATATCACAATTTAATACAGATTAACTGAGTTACTCAGCGGAACCAGTTTCGATAGTGGTATGTATATTATTTATGTCAAAACGATAAGTTTTAACAGATTATTTGACAGGCCTGTTGGTCTAGTGGTTAGTGACCCTGACTGCAAAGCCGGAGGTCGTGGGTTCGATTCCCACCCAGGACAAACTTTGTGTGATGAGCATATTGTTTGTTCTGTGTCTGGGTGTAATTTATCTATAATATGTATGTATTTATAAATTATATAAGTATGTATATCAGTTGTCTGGTTACCATAACACAAGCTCTGCTTAGCTTGGGATCAGATGGCCGTGTGTGAGTTGTCCCAAGATATTTATTTATTTATTTATTTTATTTATTATTTCATAGTGTTACCAAAATTAATATGCATAAGGCCCAGATTTTCTTAAAGATAATTTCACTTCGAATAACCTCTATTCACAATAATTTCGCCTTATTTACTAAGTTTTGAAAGTAAATACACCCTGTACACCTATTACTAAAATGACGTTACATATAAATAAACAGTTCACTTTCATTCCTTTCCTGGAATGAAGGTCATAGTGGTTAACTTACCGCATCGCTTGTAGCAGTCAGGACTTGGGTCAGCACCGAGGTGGAACGATGTGCTGCTCCTATTTGTAGAGCCAGACTTGAAATATGCAGCTCCAACTTAGGCCTTAGGCATGTCGAGATCGGTACCTTGTTTTGTTAGCTCTGCTGATGTTGGTATGCCTGTATTCAGCTTTATTTATTTATTTATATATACTTTAATGTACACCAGGTTATACATTACATAAAGATACATTTTAAACTACAAAATATTTGTATATTTATAAGGTCGCCAATTGTTTGGCGGCCTTATCGCATACTTTGATCTCTTCCAGGCTACCTTGGAATGGACAGTGATTTTCTGGCCATTAATGGGGTTGTTCTTGGTGCAAATAAAAAGTATTCTAAGTACAATATACTACAATAGATACACAGATACATACATATGCATTATATTAGATAAATATGCTATATAATATATATATATATATATACATATTTATATATACATACATACTAAATATGTAAGCAACGAAAACAAAAGACGACTGTCAGCCAGCAACGAGAACAGAATCACAACAACAAGTAATGTTCCTTCACGAGTCGTTTAAACACAGGCAGCGATTGTGCGCGCTTTATTGGAACTAGTAATGCATTCCACAAACGAGCGGCCTGGACAGTAAAGGACTTGTCAAGGAAAGTTGTGGAATGCATTGATGCTGTGGCTACACAGTACAGGAGCTAGACTACCCCACCTCTTAACACAGGTGCAGTATTATTTTAATCTTACTTGAGTGTGGGAAAGAGATGGAGCTAGACGTCCTGTATAGCTCCATCTCTTTCTCACACTGAAGTAGCCTTAAAATAATACTGCTTTAAGAGGTGGTGGTTGGCTCCCTGGATTTTCGGATGAGGTTTTCCGGGTTCCACTAATGACGTCATACGTGTATCGTCAATGATTTGTTGTATTGGCTCTTATTCTCCTGTGTCTTGTGCTATAGGAGTATATATCATCATCATATACTTATATCATGCTGTGCTACGGACAATCCATAACATGCCAGTCAGCAAGGATCATAAGTTCTGTCAGTAGTGATCTATCTACCAGTGTACGTCACTCGAGCTGTTATGATGACTGATTTTTGCCTGCTTGCATAAAGACCTGCGCCCTAATTGCATAACACACTTATAGTAGGAATCGGTTTCATTTTGACAGTTCAACAACATTCATTGCATTATTTACGTTGTTGAGCAGAAAGTTTTTTCGAACAGCATCAGCAATGGATTAGCTATATGCTTCAAAATCATACAGATTTTGATTGATAGTGTGTTACGCAACTAGTAGGTATGAACTTCAGTTCAATAATATGACGTTTTCATACACATGCATACATGTTCTGTGGTTCTGTGACGTAGGTATGGTAACGTGAATCGAGTTGGGTACAATATGTTTGCGACAATCAAATACGTCTACTTGCTATGAACATATGGGTCATGGTAACAACCTGTAACCTACCTATATGGGCTAATCTAGAGAGAATATAGGTATATGTCGTAGATATATACGCAGTAACAGTTCTGCGGTTTAACTTGAGCGGCGAAATTGCTCGTTAGTTCCGTTTCCGGCTACACTTGGAGGGTTTTCCCTCGCTACGGTTCCTTTTTTATTTCATCCGTTTGAACGTCGAACATCAAATACGTGCATTGTTGAAAGCTTCTACAAAGAAGGCATCTTTACGCAGAATACAATGTGATACGATACCTCTTTATGCTTTCATATTGCTCTCATTTATTTTTAACTAAGTTGTTGAGCCTGAGCAATTAGTAAAATTGAAGTATCAAGTACAAAAGATCTCGCTGTAATGATCCAGGTCAATGTTACCACGTTCATTATGTACATAATTTCAAGATCACTGGGCTAGTTCAAAATGAGATCAAAGGAAAGTAATTACATTTTATTTTATACGTAATATTGTTGTCAATGTGAACATTGTAAAGCACACTTTGGCGACACAATGCATTTTGCAGAAACTGTTTTAAAATGTCTCACAATTCAAGAATACTGCATCTTTGTATATCCCGTAGACCGTGGCGAAGATGATATTGGAATTGTGCCAAAACTTAATCACGATTGTAGAGCCTAGACTGCTGGATAAAATGTTTAAGAACTTTATTATTTCTCATAAAGAATTAACAATAATTCATTTACTGAGAAACAAAATTTACATAAAATGTTTATAAGCGTATAAAACGACGTTAAAATTAATTTTATAGTAATAAATAGGAAAGTAGTGATGAAAAAAGTAAATATCAACTAATCAAACACAGATCTAAAGTAAAAGTAAATGTATTACTAGATGTGGCGTCCATGGCTGCGTACACTGCGTGACCAATACAGATCTTTCTTTCTTTTTTTATTTCATCTTCATAATAATACACAAATTAGACAAATACAAATTACGTTACGGATATTCAAAAAGAGACCCTTAAAGGGCGAACAGGATACTATTTGGTTTGCAAATTATGTTGTCTTACCAAATGAGAGTTATTATGACAGGTATAAAAACTGGGTCATTGTTATCTCGTAAACAAATTTCTATGATGGACGGCTGAAGGCGCCAAGTTTCCTGGAGCCGAGATAAACACGCTCCATCTTTGCCAAGCGCACCCCCACTACCACAGCCTGTCGGACTATATAAAGGTCTATCTATTCATACACGAAATTTCTTAAGGGGTCATTGTATGTACTCATCATTATGAACAACTTTTATAATCAGTTGTTCCCTACATTTTGATGAGGTATACGAACATAAATGTAGGGTACAGCTGACTGTTTTCGCGATTTCAGGTTTGGTCCCATAATAAAAGTTGTTCGTAATGATGAGTACACTGACCCCTTAAGAGATTTCGTGTATGTATAGATAGACCTTATATAGGTAGTGAAGCTGTTTACGTACTGGTTATTGACACTATAGAGACGGGCACGGCAGTAAAAAGTAACGGACCATCACTTGCCGGTGTTATGTGAAATTTCCATTAAGTTGGTACAGGTAAATACGTGCCTGTTATGACATCAAATAATAAAGTTGTGAGTTATCTTACTGCCACCCATCCCCCTATTATTTCGGCGAAGGCTTCTCTTATTACAATCATGTGTAGAACGTCATAAAAATAAAGGCACATAACGGAAATATGATTCAAACATTTTCCAACAAAATACGTACAAAAACTTTCTTTGAAATATAATTATTACCAAGAACAGCGTACATTATAAATAGCTGTAGCTTCATCTTTCTTGTTTACACCGAAATGTTGGTATTATTAAATAAAGCTGATAGCCTAAATAATGCCGGTAAAAAGAAATACTTAAGAGTAAATAAAACTTTTATTAATGATGTTTCCTCTACTTACTAAGGTCGAGTTGGTGAAAAACAAACAAATACTACTGCAATGGAACATCAAACCAACAACTAAACGTTCTTTTGACTAAAATCTTTTTCCCGATGTTCATTATCTCCCAATGGATTGGTCCAAAGCAGTTTTCTTTACACGTGCTGAATGTGCTGATGACACACATTGTCTTCGTCCAAATTGTTATCGGATTTCCACATGAACGATTGGACGATTTTTGCGAATTTTCTTTTGGCAAACAAGAGCACTTGAGTCCGTGAGATGCCGTATATCAGATATTACAATTGAATGGAAGTCGAATTACTACATGCCTTGTGTTCACTACCCTTAATCTAATACTTACAACGATTTGTCAAAGGGAGGTTCCGTGCTCAATGGGATCAATCTATTTGAGCGTGTATTTTTATGTTATTGCTTTATAAATAAATAAATACAAATGAATCTGTTGGCGTTGCTATTCTTATAGACGGAAGACTCTAAGGCCCACTTGCGTGTTCATGGGTTATCCTATATAACTCGGAGTTAACAGCTATCTCAGGGATAATCAAATAATTCGTCTTGCGCCACCAAGAGTTAGAGCTAAACCTAGAGTTAAACTTTTAAATATTAAACCCTCCGATGTGGGAGAGTTACGTCGCTAAGCTCTGGATTAGTGTAAGTAATGTCAAAATAAATTGACGTCATGAGGTCCCGCTGATAAATTATTTTGTATTTTATATTGTTCGACGTTATAGTAAATGAAAATTCGGTACTATATCAGTAGGCAATATACAGGGTGTAAGGGACAGCCCTCCGCAAACTAACAGGGTGCATTCAGCTCCTTATTTTGAATCATATTCCATCGGAAATATTCTCAGGAAATTATTCATTATTTTGCCCATCAGTATGCAGAGGGCTGTCCCTTCAACCTGTGTTCATGAACGCATATAAAAATAAATACAAATTATAAAAAAAAAATTAAAACATATTTTTCCATATCTGACGTTTTTGTCAATCAATGAACTAAGTGTCCATGGAAACCACATACATACAATCGGTTAGAATGAAATGTCATGTTATAAAATTTAAAGACAAAAACGTACGAACGTTAGGTATCGTAATGAAAACGTATGTAAAAGAGATAGGTATAAAATTTCCGTTCATTGTTCGTTAATTCATCTTTGATCGGATTATTATTTTATGTTTCGTCGATTGAACTGCAATGTTCCCAACTCGAAAATCACTATTGTCAGGTTATCTAACCCCGTGTTACTTTTTAGTGGCGCAAATGCTCTAAGGGCGTAACGCGTAAGAAGAGTTAAAATGTTAGTTACTTAACTCGGAGTTTATAAACTCTACATTTATTCATTTAACCCGACTAAACATGTAAGTGGGCCTAATAATAATATTATTGGCCTCATATCCGTAAAAACGTATAACGGGCCTCTGCGAGTTGGTTTGGGCCCCTCGTACGCCTTCGAAAGGTCCGGGGTCCCAAGATAATAATATGTCAAAAAAATATTATTTGATTTTTTTTTTGTATTTGGAAACATCAACATATTAAATCTACTAGGTACTTAAGACAATAAAATGATAGCAAAATGAATATCCTGACAAAAACTACGTTTAATTTTGTTCTGTACACAAACTTTATTTTACGTAGAAACACAATGGCGATGAAGTCTACAATTACATGAGTCGTTACACTTACAGCAAATAACTCGTGTTCTTGTTTACCTCCATTTCTTGTCCCCCCTCGGGCCTGAAGCTCCCTTATTGCTACACTTTACACCCACCCTTCTTACCCAATGCCATTATTTCCAACTGCCAGTCTTTCTAATCACGCTGTTTAATAATTCATCATCATTAACATGCCTCAGTTTATTTTTAAAATTCTCTTATTCGCAAAGATACATCATAATTATTTCGTTACGCTACTCGTATTTAACATTTGTTGTATCATAAATCTCGTCTCTCACTCGGGTCCCCAAGGACGGTCCTAATGTCCTATTTCACAATTATTCCTATAATATTATCATTATTTCTCTAATATTCTGTCTAAACAATAAGCTTATTTAATAATGAAACCGAGAGGTTTCATTATTAAATAAGCTTATTGGTCGCAGGAGATATAATAAAGCCTTAACGAGAGATCGTTAAGGCTTTATTATATCTCCTGCGACCAACGACCATACAGCCCTGTAAGGTCGTTGCCTGCGACTTTGGCAAAGAGCTTAACAGGGAATGCCGCCATCTTAATAGAAAAGAGAGCCTTACTTTATGCAGGCGTGCCTGCATTGTGACGAACTTGTTAAGATCTCAAGTATTCAACATATACACACACTCGTC
This sequence comes from Fissipunctia ypsillon, assembly GCA_947568875.1. Classification (NCBI taxonomy): domain Eukaryota; kingdom Metazoa; phylum Arthropoda; class Insecta; order Lepidoptera; family Noctuidae; genus Fissipunctia; species Fissipunctia ypsillon. Next base: position 12,370,202 of record OX387660.1, on the reverse strand, counting down.
CCTTTGTCTCTTGAGAGAGCTAGCGGCTGCCATTGTTAGCTCTCTAGCAAAGCTTCACTTAATCGGTTTAAACGAGGGATCAGCGATGCCAAAACTGATTCAGAGATCACAACAATTAAGTCCTCGATATATTTATCTGACCATCTGTCAGTCGATTCAGGCTTATCTCGTGAAATTCCAATTCCATTAGGATTTTGCCATTAGTCATATGCGATCGATTGCCAACGATATTTGTATTGTTAAACCAGTCGAACGAATTGATTCGTGTATTTTGTGTAAAGAAGCTAGGTACAGAAATAAACTCTTAGTGCCTAGTACATCTTATTAATAAAAAATGTCATCAACGCTATGGTAGATTAGATAATTATTATTGTAAACCACCCACGTGGCAATAAAGATGCGTAAAAGATGGAAATGGGTACGACGAGTTTTACCATACAACAACTTACCTAGTATGTCTAATGAACTCTGGAGTCTTGCAACGGGACATTATTATGCTTTTCAAAATAAGAATGTGATGGTAATCTCAATTGTTTCGGCCCAGAATTTGACTACGAGAGAATACAAATGACCTCTAGGTACGGTCTAATATCTGATTTAGTTGATTGCAATAAAGAATAATTGAATTGAATAGTTGAATTTCAATAGACAGTTATGATTTCTATAAAATATTCCAATTATTTTGATTGCAAAGCATTATGAAGAGACTACGACCTACGGTGCATCGACACGAGTGTCCGCCCTAGGTCAAGGACGAGGGTTCGATCGAGGATAAATATTTAGGTAAGCTATTTGTTTTAAGAATCGATGTTTTTGTTTATCATAATCATAACACAGGAATTTTGCGTACAGAATTAAAGATGACTCATTCAAAGTAAGATAAAACATGTTTATTCAAGAACCTTTTCTACTAGTTACACTCACCAACATTTCAGGCGAAAAGATGAATATTTTTCACAGTCGTCATTTTACGTCCTAGGTAACGAATAAAAAATATGGTATCTACAGTCCGGCGCGGTCAAAAGAATGCGTTCCTGACACCTGTCTCTTGGACAATTTCTAGTAACTAATAAGGATCAAATTCGCAAAAGACATATTCGTATAAAACTGACAGGTGTCAAGAACGCATTCTCTCGACGGCCTCTTTTGACTTTTATTTTACTCACAGTCCATTGTATTAATAAAAATAATGATATTATCTTCACAATATGACAGTATGAGAATGTGGTATGAGAGCGGAAGGTTACATGTAACACCCACGGGATTCTACACGTGGAAATAACAACAATAAAAACAATAAATAATAATAATAATTATTATTATTTATTTAATTAAAAGCCAACATGGACCAATTATGAAATAAACTAATACAAATATGATTATATTAATACAATGTTATTATGTGGTTCATGCAAGTTATTTTTTTTTGCAATGAATAAACTAGTAACGTAGCTTGTATCTAAATAGGGAAATATGGCTAGGGAGTAACTGAACACTGAAATAGAAAAAAAAAAGAATAAAAAAAAGAAAGAAGAAAAAAATAGAAGGAAGATACTGCGTTGATCTCAAATTAGGATGAGCGCAGGATGATAGATAATCAATAATTTATTTGATGATGATATGATCATTAAATAACATTTTGACGATAATGTTTTAATTTAATTTAATAAAATTAAGCTTCCTTAGGTAGGTATGTACATCTATTCATTCTGAAGATTAGCCACCCTCTACTTTCAAGACTTTAAACCATTTATCAGGTTAGAAACCAAAAGGTACATACCTAATATCACATAACCACAGTATAAGACATAACGCTCAAGCTTTATGTTAGAGCTTACACTGCGCCAACTTACGTGAAATGTATTTTATTTACTCGACTTATTTGGTAAACAAATAATGACGTAACATGGGAGAAACGAACATCTGTACACCGTAAGGACTATTCTTGCTTGCAGCATAGTAACGCTTGCTCACAGATGTAGTGATCGTGTGCACGGGATTTTGTTTGCAAAGTGGTCAGATGTAACTTGTAGGTTTCCTCGATAGTACCTCCTGAGATCTCTATTTTGAGAAAAATACTTAAGGTTTTGTTTACATGTGTAAGTAATACATACCTACTTATGTTATGTGTTTCTTACAAAAAAATAAGGACGATTCATACCTATCCAAAAGTGTGTGATTGATGCGAAGTCGTGATTTTCCTACCGTGTTTGATTACTAAATCAGACATACGTTAATGCAACACACTGTACGTACTCGTCTCGGTCCTCGATCGATGTTACTTAGTACTTACGTAGTCAGCTTGTTACCTTCAGTGACGTTTCCACTTAATTAAGTCGAGATTGACTCAAATGGAAGTGCAATTGTTCTCCTCTATTGTGTTCCACGTGAAGACAATGAAGTCTTCCAGATTTTTTTTTTTTGTTTCTTTTCAACATTTGCGTTGAAATTCTTGACCTTTTTCAATCGGTTTAGTCTTTAGGTCAACTTAATTGCTCTTAAAGGTATTTAAAATGAAAATCTCCGTAAAATATTTAAGATCGTCAAAAGAATTTTCCAGTGAAACCTTTTCATTTGGATTTAATTGACGCGGAATTCTTCGGTACCAAAGAAAACAAAATCTTTAGCTAGGAAATTGATAATTTATTAAGAAGAGGAAATAACTTCTCGAACAAAATAGTTTCCATCAACACTAAGGAAAATGAATTAATGAACGGCTGATGGCGGTCGAGAGTAATTTGCTGACTGACGCTTTCAAAGCTCACCATCACTTTGACAATTTACCTTTTATAAATAACATTCCGGTGGGACGCATAACATAGAAAATTACTTTATTCCGAAAGTGGCCAAAATAATCAAAAGAGAGGAAATAATTTCTATTTACAGAAATACGCTTATAGTTTTCGTGCTGATTAAATATGAAAAATGCTTGGTGGACAAGGCTCTTAGTAGCTTTCTGCGTGTATAGCAAAGTTCATTATGCAATTCAACGCCCTGGGGTTTATTTATAAACGTAAATAAAGTATTGTTAATCGGTTGAAGGACACTGAACTTGTTCTTACGTCTGGGGGCGTATAGTGTCCCGCTATTGTTAAGCAGAGAATCATTAATTAACTTTAAACAACGTTTGTAAATAGGCCCCCATATCGTCAACGCGTCGCTTTCATTTTCACAAAAAAAAAATCAAATCTTTCTTAGAATATTATTAAAAGCAGCAAGTAGGTACTTACCGGTATCTTAGTAGCACACGAAATACGATAATTTCATGGTAGGCATCAAATTATCGTATCCTTTGCAGAATGTCGTGGTTGACTAACCTGTCACTAATTATTTTAAAATGTATGTAAGCAAGAAATTATCCATCTATAAGGTATAGGTAGTTATTTCAATAAAATTCTAAATTACAAATTCATAATCTAGAAAAATACGAGTAGGTACATGAAAATTGAAATAAATGAAATGATTGGAATGAATGAATTTGAAAGTTAGTTTTCTTTGCTACTATCTCACAGTTGAACGAAAATATGCCTATAAATATTAGTCTCAACATTCTTTCTTTGATCCAATATCTATATACGTAAAAAAAAAATCTCAGTTTATATCAGTTGATGCTAGAGTGCCTAAGCAACAAAAAATATATAGGTAAAGCAATTTATACGAGGATAACTTTCATTAAAGCCTAGAATGAGGGTAGTCTCATGCTTAAAGATTTCGATATAAATCACGCTGGAAGCATTCTACGGTGAGAACAACCATGAAAGCGCCGTATCGTACCTACTGTAGCTGTATGGACGGCAGCACATCAAGCTACTACAATCTGTCAAATTTCTTTAATAGATTTTCAACTTTATCTGTAAAGCATTAGGTTCAAGATTGATTGGGAAAATTTGACAGTTTCGGGTAGCTTGACCTGCTGGCGTCTGTACCTAATGTAGCTAGAAAACATAGTGCTGTCAAGCGATCCGCCGTATGAATCATCTAATAAATCGATCAGTTGCTGTTTGACATTTCACGTAATAGGTCGTTCAGTTCTTTTTTATTTGCTCAATTACTCGGCAAATAGATAGATAGGTAGTTATACAAGATATTTATTTTTTGTAAAACAGTAAGTACTACAATAGATTAGCATGGTCTTATAATAACATTCGGGAACAGGATCTACATGTCTTGCCTTTTATGGCGTACAAATTTTTTTTTTGTCAAGTTAACCATTTGAATTTACACTTAACAAAACAAAAAAAAAACTATAATTTAACCTACTGTCGCGCAGTCAAATACATAAAAGATTTTGTACCTTGTAAAGTGTCGACAAAGGAAAACCGCTGGAGTAAATTATAATTATACCAAATTACTTGTGGTTACACCGTGTTTCACAAACATGTATTTCACGTTGAGGGTGAAGCGCCAAGGTAGCCCGCGAAATTCAAATTTTCTAACGATTTTTGCAATTTGCAGCTCAGTGTCTGGGCGTATGTTAATTAAAGTATGATTCGCGAGCATAACAAATATGTATTTACGGAATTATAATCATTAGAATCAGTAATACAATTCCTTAATTTGTATAATCCTGAAATGTTAATATTTCATGAAATAGTCATTCAATAGAATTACTTGGTCTTAGAGAGTTGTATTGATGATTTTAATGATTATAATTGTGTAAATACATATTTGTTATGGTCGCGAATAATATTTTAATCAACATGCAACCTAATACTGACCTGCAAATTGCAAAAAACGTAAGAAATTTTGAATTTCGCGGGCTACCCTGGCGCTTTCACCTTAAAGACTTTTAAATGGAGCATACATTATTTGCGGTAGAAGTTGAAAATATGATTGAAATCAGTGGCTAATTTAGATGAAGAAATAAAAAAAAGCCTATATATGTATGTGACGATTAAATCCTAAAAAATAAAACTTTAATGGCCTCGCTCAATTGTTTGAGCAGCAACTGGCCAGTGGCTGCTTTATTCAGTTTGAAAATATGTAAAAAGGTTTCAAGCTTTGTTGCAAGTACAATAAAAAATAACTTCAAACTTATTCTTGTCAATTAATATGACTAGAACTCGTCGAGACTAAAACTCATAAATTAAATAGTATACACGTATGAGCGCAGCTCTAGTATAATTTAGTTGCTCATCATGAAGTTATGCATATATAATAACTCTTCGCAGTCTCGGTGCCTCTCTATTATAACAAGGCACACTGTCGCATGTCGGTGATTGTCGCTCGTTCTATTGTAGCGTTATGTAGCTGCATCTGAGAAACAAGAAATTAATTGAATTGTAATTGTTTACATTTCTTTTTAAATTCCATTTATTTGTAGCTTTTCCTGCAATGTTACAGTCGATTTCAAAACCGAGCAGTGAATTTCAATATTTTATAGCTTTTAACTACCCGTGGTGGTTTTATGTACATGCTTTCGAATTCTCTGATGGGTAAAGAATGGTCACCAAACCTTGGACTGATCGCTGCAACCGCAGATTTAACTCGCAGATATGTGCAGATGACTCGCGAAGTGGCAGCCATTATTCTAGCCACAAGCCACAGATTCAAAGTTGTTTGCCCGCATATATAAATAATTTATTCCTTTTTAACTCGTTAGAGCGGCGCCGCAGTTATTTTTGTATTACGTCTAGCACATTAGAGATAAAAGTTCAAAAGGAAATAATGTTTCATAGACCATTTAAACGGGTGTATGGCATGAAAACTCGACGTAAACAACTTGCAGACGCCATAGAACTTATCGAAGATCTATTAACGTCTCTATTTGCTACACCTTGAGTTACGTAACTGTTTGTTTGTGGTAATAAACAATAGCTCAGCAGCGAGGACATTAACCTTAATGCAAACAATAATTGAATATGCCCAAAATCTTTTCAAATCTGAAGACTTTGGTATTAAAGCCCTAAAGGCCACCAAAGGCATACCAAAGTGGGGTTGTCGTCTTTCTAAAAGTTATGGGACTTTTCAGTTCTAAAAGCGTATCTATGTAGGTATTACCAAAAAGGTTTACAACTTAATATTATAATTTGACATTTAGGTAACACCCACAACAAGAAGTGTAATACAGCCATTTCTGCTCGCGACTTCGTCCGCGTAAAATTTCTTATCCCCCCGATCCACCCCGTTACATCGCATCGTCCGCTCCACAGTGGAACGAATGTATGGAAGAGGTTAGACATGGGCATTTCCGGGAAAATAAAGTCTAATTTTGAAAAACGAATAATGCCATCGTATTTATTTATCAAATCTCGGGAGTTAATTGAGAAAATCTGAAATTTTACTATGAAAATGACCGTATCGAGCTCTCTGACGCCTGATTCCGGCCTCGTTGCAAGTTGTGGCCTCGTTTCAAACAAACACCTCTCTAAAATATTAAGTATATAATATACCTAGTGGTGTAGAGGATTGTATACTTTAGCTTCGTTCTAATCGTCCTACCATTTCTTTGTTTTGTATAAAAGCTAAAAGTACATAAATAAGTGTGTATACCTACACGTGTCTTTAGTGATGTGGTACACTCCATCCAATCAGTTCCACTAGAATCCTTTCAATCTCTCCATCGTGGGATTGAATCAAATTTGGGCTAAGCCTGGGCGGACGAACGCCTTGTACTATATTTTGGAATTGTTAAAGCTAAATAAAGATCTTTATCTCTGCGAGAAATACAGGCTTCTTTGTGGCACTTTATATAAATAAAGGCTAAATAAAATATGCAAAAAACCGTGTTAATGATCCTGAGACTGGACTATAATCAACAATAGGTAGATATTGCATAGACTTCTGCTAAGAGGTAAAAAATGTACTTTTATTGTTTACAGAACACCAAAAGTCCAAGGTTAATGGAAAGAAGTAGCAGACAGTTATTATTCTCCTACAAATATGTAGATGAAGCAGCAAAGCATTTGTTTTATATTATTCCAGCTATATTCGCACCAACTCAACTGAACCTGTCTACAGATTTCTTTATTTATTTAATTTATTGCCGCATAGTCGGATATTCCCAGCAGTAACACTCATACTATAGTAAATTTTGCCAAAGTTAATCCGCATTCACACGTGTTCTAAATAAATATATCTTATTACACATCGACTAACGATCCTTGGGACTTGGCAACTCGATAAACCTACATTGTGCGACAGTTATGGATGGCGCCGATACGAGTAACTGTACAACTATTAATTGGATTGTGTTTTATCGTTAAAACTTTACGGACAATGTTAAATGGGAATGGGTTTAAGTTGAAGACGGATTTATGTTACGACACTTCGTAGAGAACAACTATTAAGGCGAAGTGTTACATACTAATCTAAAGCTAAACAATATTTGCATAGTTTATGAATAGAACATAGAACTTAACAATACTGACATCACTTAGATTCCTCTGACTTATTAGTTACAAACAAATTCTGATGGAGATACCAACTTAGCCCTTGGTTGCACGGAAACTATATTATGCAGCTAAAGTGTTTCCGAGAGTCGTAGTGGTTCCCAATCCGGCTTATAGCTAACTCTACCTATCTCCCAACTAGTACCCCAAACGCTTCGAGTACGTAGTTGCCGACAAGAGTTTCATCCTTGCAGTTTTGTTGGTATTCCGCTGTGAAAACATCGGGGAGATAAAGTTTTGGCAAGACTTTCCCGAGGCGGGCGGCGGGAAATGTAGCGCGGTGTTCCGTCTTCATGCGTTTTCTCTCAGACCTTATTAGCTCCTTCGTTTTTGAATTACGAATTCTGGTTGAATTAGCAAGATTCTGGCAGGATTATTATCTATACTAATAATACCTACAGCTGAAGAATTTGTTTTTTCGTTTGAACACGCTAATCTATAAGTCGGATAAACAAGGTGTAACATAATTAACGCAGGACCTCTTAAGGAGTCATTGTCCTCATCATTATGACCAACTTTTACTATGGGACCAAACCTGAAATCGCGAAAAAAAATCAGCTGCTCCCTACATTTATGTTCGCTTGACTCGCCAAAATGTAGGGAACATCGGATTTTTTGTCGCTATTTCAGATTTGGTCCCATAGTAAAAGTTGTTCATAATAATAAGTACAATGACCCCTTAAGAGGTTGTGCGTTATTTATGTTACATCTTGTATTTATCAGTCGGATTTCAAAAATTCTGTTTTCATTTGAGAACCCAATTCTCGTTGAAGGTTATATTTAACATCACGCTATGACCCTTAGGAGCCAAACAAAAAGAAAAAAAAGTAAGAAAGAACGCTAAGCGAAAACGAAGTAACGGGGGGTCGCAGTTATCCTAACTATATAATATTATAAATGCGAAAGTGAGTTTGTTTGTTTGTTACGCTTTCATGCTAAAACAGCTGACCGGATTTGGATGAAATTTGGCACATGGGTAGACCATGACCTGGGTTAGGACAAAGGATACTTTTTATCACGGGAACGCCGTGGGCTAATCTCTGACCTCCACACGGGCGAAGCTGCGGGCAAAAGCTAGTAAGATATATTTTATGTTAAAACTAGAAATGTCAAGCGGACGAAGTTTAGAAATCCTTTATCGTAAATGCAGCAGTGTCATTATCTCCATATTATTTCACCTTAACTCTCACTACAGAAGCATACGCTGTGTACGGTAATAATTGGACTTAAGATTTATACATATACTGTATGTTGTCATATTTGTGCTGAATTGTCTTAGTTTGTAGTCTGTCTCTGTACTTGTTAAAATAAAATAAAATAAGTCGCGGGCAAAAGCTAGTTTCATAATAAAATCTAGTGATATGACAAGAGGTATAAATTATATTAGAATCGATATTAATCTTTGTTAGTTTTTTATATAAAAATTTTGTTAAGACAATAAAAATATGGATTAATTTCTTATAATAATCTAACTGTGCCCCGCGACTTCGTTCGCGTAGAAGTCGTAAGATACACAATATACTAAAATAACAGCCACATTTTAATAAAACTCCCTCGTTCCCCGTCCCGTCGCGTTTCATCGCCCGCCCGCGCTATTACTTCGTTTTCGCTTAGCTTTCCTAATGACTTTATTTTTGCTCGGCTCCTAAGGGTCGTAGCTTGATGTATATAGCATACAACCATCCTCGAGAATTGAGCTACCAAATGCAAAAAGAATTTTTCAATTCCAACTTTTTGTTCACAATTTCATGGGTTTTAACATTTTAGCGCGGCACCCTAATTCTTTTTCTAAAATAATAGTAGCCTAAGTTACTCCTTAAAATATCCGATATCTGCCAGTGGAAGTCCCGTCAAAATCGGTTACCTGTTTCGGAGATTAGCTGGAACAAACAGACAGACAGACAAAAATTGAATTTTTTTTTATAAGTACCTGTATACTTTCATATGACTTTAGTAAAAAACTGTTATTTTGACATTACCAACACACTTCAATTTTATTTATTTGTATAGATTAACTGTTAAAAAAAAAACTAACAAATTATTTAAATAAATAAAAAAATATATGTAGGTGTACTGTACCTACCTGTACACCTCTGCCTAACCTTTCGGGCAATACAGGCGTGATGATAACATAACATAACACCACGCCTTGTTTCCCCGAAGGGTTAGGCAGAGGTGTACCTCTATAGTACACCCACATTTCGCCAGTTATGTGCGTGATGATAATATGTGTTATCTAAATATAAAATATCATATTTTTGTAGTTGATTTTATTGCCTCAATTTCCGAAAATCCCAGCTTGGTATTGAGGTCTCTGCCTGCGTCTGTGTTTCCGAACGCATACAACCCCGATCTCTTCAAAGTGAGAGTGAACAGACTTCTTCTGGGTAAGCTCGCTCCATCGTCCACTTTGTCTCTGTCATCTCTGACCTAGACTAGAGTCAAGAGCAAACCTATCGTAATTAAATAAATAAGGCAATTGGTAGGTTACGTTACTCTGCTAGTTATGGCCTCGTAACTTCATCGCAGGAGCTGGATGCATTTGTTCGCATAAAAAATTCAACGAGATGTACAAATTTTATGGTTGGCTTGTCAAAGCTTTATGAACGGCGGAACAGAGAGTTTGATAAACATTCATAAATACGTATTGCTGTATTTCATCACAGGCTTCAATGTTGTGTATTTATTGGGAGTCATAACTTCTATAAATCAATGGTCGTATAAACGTCTCTGGTACGTATTTACGCAATGAAACTTGCTATATTTTACACCGTGGCCTATGACTAATGTAACGATTCCTCCCAATATATATCTCCGATAATAACGAAATATTTTGCTTGATATCTGATTCTCTATTACTATTTTAGACTGACCAGTTTGTGATTGGTCAGTGTTACGCAGTCAAGCTTAAATGATCTACATAGAGATGAGGGCTTTCTATCTTGTTAATGTTTAATTTACTCGGTAAATAAATGCCCCGACCGAACACAAATATTTCAGTGTTTCACTATAACGTTTTTGTTTTCAATCTCTGCACATTTTAGATGCTCAATTTTTCTCTGCCGCTAAATTGGATATCGTCAATCCACTTTTTGTGCTCCTGACAATGGAAGCAATTTGTAACATCGATCACTCTTTTTCAGAGTCACGTGACGATCCCCCGTATTTAATTACAGCTCATGCTTATCGTCTATCAGATAAAAAATTAATTTTCGCTAATTGTTTAATCCGGCTTATTTTTTTGAAAAAAGAAACCTACGTTGTTTGACAATTCACATCGAATGGGATTTGTGATTGATTGATTGTTTCAAAGTACAGACATCAAAAGTGTCTAGGGATCAAGTACATTTTTAACTATAAAAAATTATCCAAATAATATTTACCAAATCTAGTCTACCAGACTGGTTTCTTACTTTAATTCCTAAGTTAACAACTTATCCGTATATTTTGTAAAAATTAAGAAAAATTGCAATTTTTGCAAATTAACTTAAGTTAATGTCGTCAATTAAATGGCAAAAAAAAGGCAAAAAAGAGGATTTCAAAAATTTTTATTGTAAAGATAAAAAAATGAATAATCTGTATTTCCACCATTGACACGAATCACACAATCACAGCGATTAGGCATGATTAAAATCAGTTCATCAAAATCAGTTTGAAGAATCTTCTAACAAGCCCACGTTCTATCTAACAAGAGTAACAAGTCAAAAAGTTGTTGTGAGGTATGCACAGCATCCATACTCGGCAAAGCTCTTCTTTGGAGTATATCCCATGCGTGCTCAATTGGGTTGAGGTCTGGCGGTTGAGCAGGCCACGGCAGAACGTTGATGCGAGCATCGGCAAGAGTGCGTGTTACGACACTAGCCGTGTGTGGACGTGCATTGTCGTGCATTAGTCGAAACGAATCACCCAACCGGCTTCGCAAAGGGATGATCACGTATGAAACAATCCTCTCCGCATAAATCTGAGCATTGAGGTTGCACCTAATCCAAATGAGATCGGTTCTTCCACCGATCCAAATACCGGCCCAAACCATTATTGTTCCCTCCATATGGATGAGCTTCCTGATAAAATTTCAAACGTTCTTAACGACCAGAGGTCCTCCAAACTCGAGTACCTCTTGTATCCGGTCTCATACCGAAACGAGATTCATCGGAAAAGCAAACACAACGCCAGTCTTCTTCCTCCCAAGTTCTGTGTTCGCGAGCCCATTGTAAATGGGCCCTACGATTGCGGGGTGCTATAGGCGGAACTCTCAGCGGCCTACGGGAACGCAGACCCACTTCACGTAAACGATTACGGATGGTTTGGTCGCTTGTCTGCAAGCCTGAAGAGCTGAGCCTCGTAGCCAACATCATACCGGTCCTGTCTGTGAGTGGTGATGCGAGATCGTCCTTCATGTCACTCGGCCACGCTGCCCGTGATACGATAACGTGTCCAGAGGCGGCTGATGACGCTCTGTGTACTAGCCAAGAGCGACAGCAGTACACAGTACGTTGCCTGGAACCAGCTTGCAACATTCCGACGGCTCTCATCATCTCTTGTCGTGTCAAATGATGTCGTCGCTCCATATCGATGCAATTATTTTCAGTTCCGATGCAGAAATTGTAATGTTTTTGTAAAAACGCTATTACACACATAAGAATCCTGATTGACAGTTGATTTTCTATGTTTAATCAATATTTAAAGAAAATTATTTATTCAAATAGTGAAATTCACTAAAAAGAATCAATAACGATCCAAAAAATTTAAAATAATAATCTTTAGTGGCGGCGATACTGTAAAACGTACTTGATCCCTAGATACTTTTAATGTGTAGGTAATAGCGAATCAAAATTGGTTTTCGTTTATTTTATTGGAATCGCGTAGGCGTCCATGCTCACAACAATTTGTGTACCTACAAAAATAGAACTACTGAATACAGAATTCCTGTAGGGCAATTTTCACGGTCCTACAAATGATCTGAAAATAGTACTAATTCTGATAGGTACCTGGTCGGGTTCTGAATAGATTTATGCCATATTCAATTTGTAAATGTTTAATGCTGCTAAATAGTTTAGTTGCTAATTAAATAATAATATCCTTCATTGTACCGAGTTGTATTAGAAACTAAATTATTCAACGGCGATGTGGTGTAGAAAGAATACTTTAACGGCAAATGAGCTTTTCTATTTTTTGATACAAATTCAAAGGTGTTTAACATAATTAAAGCGAATGAGGAATGCTTAATATAACTTTGCATGTCCATGAATATCTATTTTGCAAGAAGACATGAGTACTGGGTAACCTCCATAACCGATGCTGATCCAACTTCACAGGATAATGTGGACATGGATAATCCAAAAATGTACAAACAAACATCAAAATAAAATGAATAACACGGTTTGAATATGAGCATTCGGTAAAATGTCGAATCATTACCGTGTGAGCTCTCCGCACGAGATAATGCCAAGAGCTTTGGACCATTTGAAAGAGAGTAGCGATGAAAACGAACATGCTCCGGTGACTCGAAAATTCAAGACTCAAGAACGAAGAAGGAATGACGCTTAATTACGTCAGTCTGATCTCTAAGATGGATCTTTTAGAACAATGAAAGAAAAGGTAACAAAAAAATCTTCTGGGACTTATCATTATGTCACTCCGTCAGCCTTGTAAACTTCCTGGCGAAGGATAAGTTAAACGCGAACATATTCTACTATTAAAGTCTCTGGAGAATATTGTCCATGTAAAGGTAGCATAATGTATACAACGCGATAGTTCACGTCTCTACCTTCACATACCTACTTAGTTGTGAAGCGCAGCGCTTTTCATGTTTCCACTTCGCTGGCCTCAGCATGTTTCAATAAAATCTTTAGATATTACTTCGAAGGAATTTTGCCAGCGCTTTATGTGCTTCAATCATGAGTAACTGCTATATTGTATTGTATTGCACCGTTTATAAAATGCTTGTTAAAAGTTTCAGTATAATAGAAAACAGTGCGATTCAATTCGGAACAAGACTTGTTCAAAAGGATTCCAAATTCTAATTCATTATACGCGCCGGATGCTTGATGTACAAATTGTTAATTCATTTCCCGGCGCTCTCATAATCTTAATCCGCTTTATCTTAATTGCATTGTTCTCGTTAACCGTGAAGTGGCCAGTATCCTACTCCTAATTTAATAGGAAGATCGGAGCTTTTCAATTTCGGAGACAGACGCTGGATCGACGCTGACCGACGACGGTGCGGCAATGCGTGTTAAGAACCTTTACTGCCTTTACGGCTGAGCTGGTAAACCTAACAACCCACCTCAAAAATTTCTCTGAAGCCATCAATTTATAAATATAAAGTATTATAAAACCTGTAGGATACAACCCGATGGGAAACCTCCAACATAAGTTAAAGGGTTTTTTGAGATAAAACTTAATCCCCAAGGACAATACGGCTGCTTCTCGCTCTGTCTTCAGGGGAATAAAGGGAAAAGTAAATTACGTTACATCAAATCCTTGTGCTTCGCGAAATGCTTTTTTCTGTAGTTAATTTTGTTTTTGCAAAACATAAACAGAATATTCCCTCAAATATTGTACTTAGTTTAATCGCTTTTTATGAAACAGAAGCAAATTCTTTCTGAGGTCTGGTTCGAAAGTCCCTTGAGACTCGGTCCTAAGTTTTCTTTAAGACTAAGTGCGAGAGTATACTCTTTTTTTTTGTGAGTGGGAAATCATCAAATGACTTCTCCCGCTCTAGGCGGAGCGGGAGGGTGTGTCAGACTTTTACTAACTAAAACCCACCCGTGTTCCTTCAGTTGCCTGAGGCGGGGCCACGGTAAGTCTTTCGAACAACCCGCGACCCTAGCTGGCATCGGCCCTAGCGGACCCCGTCAATTAGTGCTGACATCTCTTTGAGGCGCGCGTGGAACACAACGCGCCGCCGACCCGGGCCTGGTCCTTACCGGACGGCGAGCTACCCGCGAGAGTATACCCTAAGAAGTGAAACAAACGGATTTGGATCCGATCCAAACAAGATTTACAACTATGTCTCAGGAGTTCGATATTCCGTAGAGATAAGCAACAAGTACTTCTTTCTAGGCCCTTTCTTTTGGTTGAGATAAGCCACTTGTTTTTTTCTTTTATACAAAACCCTAACGTTCTAAACCGAAAAGGGTTGAAAGGTTTTTTTTTAGTTTGGAGGTCTGTCTGTAAGTCAAAAACCTTTATCCCCTTTTAGAGATCGTTGCAGAATGCTAGCCAACTTATCATGAGCGGATTTAGAAATAAAATATAGCGCGACGCCACCGCTTATTACAAAAGTTATTTTTAGATAAAGCTGTATATTTCCATAAATATATTTAGCTTCTAAACTTTTTATTAGTTTAAAAGTCAATAAGATTCAGGGTACAAATTACGGGGTTATAGTCTGAGTAATCGTTGAGCAGACAAACAAACTTTCTCGTCTCGCGGTCCCAGACTTATGTTTTAATCTGATACCTTTTATATATTCATCACATTCCATTTCTACATTAACGTTTAAAAAACAGGTCCCGTGTTCTTTTATGTATTTTCGATGACAAATACTAAAAAGAAAAAACATAAGTTGTTATTTTAGGATGAACTCTCGTCGGAAAAAGAAAAATAAAATAATATTTTCGCGCTCGCTGGCGTCCTCGTTTATTTGGGTGCCGTGAGATATTATCATTTGTGATATTCGGAAGATGAGTGGTATTAAGCAAGACCCGTAGTATCATTCCACGTGTATATAATATTATGTATTATGTTTCTTTAACAAAGGATTCTGAATGTTACAAAAAATATATCTATGCCTATTTTTATTTATAAATATCTTTCACTTACCACATAAGACATAGATTAGTTACCTTACATACCTTCTACACGCCTTAAGTGGTTCGATTCAGTACCACCTAAGTCCGCCTACACACTCACATTCTTTATATAAGTCAAGATTAATGTACCTACACTACACAACTTAAACGCTTGCCATAAACATAAAAACAACAACATTTCTTTGTCTATTCCCGAGCGATCAATTACCGACATAAAACAGGGTTGTCCTCACTAATAGAATTAAGAGCTTTCAAAGTGTATTGAACAGCGTCGTTACGAAAATAAAGTACTTGTATATTTATGGATATAAACCTTTGACACAATCAATAGAAAATAATAAAGTGAAGCTACATAAATGACAAAACGGGATCACCCTCTCCGAAGTCCGTTCTATAGAATAGTTACAACCTCCTTTATATGTTCTGTGGTTATAATCGCCCACGAATGTGGCTGCGTGGGTGCTCGCTGTCTATTTTTTTTCTACTCACGTAGAACCCAATCACTGACATTGTTCGACACATGCTTTGAAAAGGCAATGAAAAAGTTGTTTTAACTGGTTTTATATGTTTTGTGCCGCTGGAGAGGAATAAAAAAGATGGATGAATAGTATAACGATTGATGGGGAGAAAGACAATGGCGAAAAGAAGATGTGACTGCCACTGAGTTGCAAAGGCCTTTTCTTATACTGAGAATTCCCTTTTCACCGTATGTTAACGATTTCGGGCTCTATAAGTCCTGGACTCTACAATGGTCTCATTAACCATAAGACTCATATGTCTTAATGTAGCTAGAAAAGTACAATAGAAAGCTTTGGTTCCCCTGGGACCACTCGACGTTTTTCGCGGTTTGTTCTTATTTGTCCAAACGGTCCATTAAAGATGTCTTGACCTCTTACATAAAGTCGTCAAGAGCTGCAATCTTGCAGACTCCAGATGGCGTCAAGTTGACTTATCAAATACATTAGAAACTTCTCACTCAAGACAAGGTAGACGCTACGAGCTAGAGAGCTACGATACGATGTGAACATTTATTTCAGAGAGAAATAAACTTTTAGTTTTAAACTGTAACAAGGTAACAAACCCTGGTTGCCGCATCAGGTCAAAGTCATCATTGGATTATGTTCTTTAAACGTGTACAACTTTGTTGAAGATGCGACTAAGCACACACACACTTTCAACGGCGACCAACGGGTGCAGCTGATTTTCGTTAGGTATTCGCCGAAACTACATTTTGCTGCGCTACACAGATATCCCCTGCCAAGGGTAATTCCCGCCGCTCTTCCGCCCACCTCTAATCGTCCGTTGTAGCGTAGTATGACGCGGCCCATTTCAATTTATTAGTGGACAGCCGCTATCGGCTGACCACAACTGGTTGAACTGATCACAGATAGAGGAATAATAATAGAGAATGAAACATAAAAGTACTTGTAGCATAGCCGGTTATTTTGTAACACCTTTATGAGTCGGAAGAAGATTGGAACAGTGCGGATAGTCTTCCACATTTGCAAGCTCATCTTTTATTCACTGGGAGAGAGGTCGATTGGTCGGAGAGAATAAAAATAGGACAATTTATTAGTCACGGCACTCTGGCACATTGATTCGTTTCCCAACCCTAGTCTAGCAATTTAAATGGAAAACTTAATTGTATGTTTGAAAAGTTTGCTTTATTTTTCTTTATTACCGAATTCGTAATTTTGAATTTGATTTGAATGGCGATCAGTGTTTTTGTTAAATCACGGCAAAAGTTTGGCGCCGTTCAATCACTCCCTCTCACCGAGAGGAGACCTGTGTCCCAGTAGTGGGGACATTATAGGCTGATTATGCAATCATTCAGAAAATATAATTTTCTGTAGATAAAGTCCGTCGGAATTCGGATTTTTTTTAGTTGATTGGGAACAGTTTCGCTAATGGTTACGCTTGCAAATACTATTTATATGTCGGTATTGGTTAGTGAAATGGCCTATGCTAGAGAGCACAGCAATCTGGAGATTTCTGATGACTAAAGCTACGTTTTCACTGCCCTGCCGAGCGAACATTTGTTCAGAGCAAATGTTTGCTGTTCTGCCGATGTTCGCTCAAAACAGAAAACATCTGTTATCACTACAACGAGAAAACGAATGCTCGCTCGCCGTGACGTCGTTTCCACTGAAAGAATGAGCGAACGAGCATCCGTTCGCCGAGTCCAGCCGATCATCATTGAACAAAATTGTTCGCTTGCTCAAGTGTTTTCATTTACTGCGCGAACAAACGCTTGCTCCCAGTCAGAACTGTTCAGTACGCTAAATAAAAACGCATCTTAAGCCTTTAATTTAAATAAATTGTTAAACTTGTTGATTGCTAACAAAAGCTATTTGAAAATTGGTTAGTGAACATTTTCCAAAAAATGTAAGTACCACAGTACTAACTAAGTCTATTACTCATCATGTTCCTGGCCTTGTCCCTTGCTACGTGGGGTCGACGCAAAATGTTTTTTAGTTCCAAAACATCCTCACCACTTCATACTCCGAAAACCCAGAAAAACCTTAATTTTCAAACGTAACTGAATTAACCCCTTCATTATTCCAATATTCCGACGCGTTATTTTTTTTTCCTTTGTTCGTTTGCTCCTTCAGCGGATTCTCACGAATAAAACGGTGGTATATAAATATTTATTTCGGGCTGTCGGTCGCGATATTCTCATTAGAGCCCGACCAGCGCTCAAAAGGGTACTTCTCCAATAAACCGCTGATGGTTTTTGCTTGGCTACACAAAGCTGCTGCGACGCAAAAACTACCTTCGTGGGACAAGGATAACTAGATCCGGTCGGAAAGACGGTTATCGGCGCTTTTTGCACCTCGCTCGCAATTACCACTTAACATAACAGGGTTATAGTTTTTAAAGTTTGCAAACAAATACTGGCCCTTTTGCCGACGTTTATCATTATTTTGCGATCTTGTTAGAAATATTGTAGTCAAAGATCTGTAAAGAGTACGGATATAAATCGCTCCTCAAAGTTATATTTAATTTCAAGTTGCAGAAGTTGATCGGGATCGTTAGCTTGTATAGTTCCAAACTTGTAATGAAGTTTGAGAACGTGGAACGGACTAAATCGCAAAATAAACAAGCCCTTGGTATATTTTTTCCTCTTGGTATCTTTTTGGCGCCCGAGGGAAAACGCTAAAATGTACACAAATCCATCTCCGGTAAATGCTCGATGAATGTTTTATTGTTCCTTAATTGCATTTCGGCAATCCATTAATTTCCTGAACCATTCCACAAAAAATAAAACGAAAAGAAGCAAAAATGGCACAGTTCGAATCGACTGATTTAAGTGTACACTTAGGCAATAATTTTCATAATATTGAGAAGGGCTTTGCCTAGAAGTTGGACAGTATAGGAAATTAAAAAATTAACGATGTTTCCCAAGAAAATGGTTTAGTGTTCAGTGTTTAGTCATAAAAAAGCCTTTTACGGTACCTAATACACAGAAACTCATCCAATGACTTGGCCTTTTATACGAACCGCGTTTTTCTTTCCACGATAAAAGCTTTTCCTTTTATTAGTTAGGCAAAGCGTGCACATTAGCCTTGTAAACAGGCATGTTAAGCGGTTTTCTGCGAATTTAACGCTCTTCCACTTCTTTTATTCATTCTTCACTGTTTTATGGACGGAAACGGAAATATAATTACCTCGGTTGGTATATAATACAACAGAGAAGATTTTGCTGCCATTATCGTATTTTTAACTTGATTTCAGAATTATATTTGAAATGAAAACTCGCTTAGGTATAGAGTTTTCGCAAACTGACAAAAAAGTGTGTCGCTAGATAAAAAATACTTTCATAAAAGTTCAAAAAATAACTTGAGTAAGAGATGATATACAGGGTGTAAGGGACAGCCCTCCGCGAACTAACAGGGTGCATTCAGCTCCTTATTTTGAATCATATTGTAACGAAAATATTCTCAGGAATTTTTTTTATCGTATTTTCAGCTACTATTCCTTTATTTCAATTTAAAATTGCATTCTCTGTACGCAGCACTCCATTTATGTAAATAAAAAAGCTAGAATCAAAAAACCAGCAATGGATGTTGAAATACTCGGCGGCCGAAGGCTCGCTGCGCTGCCGTTCGCTACGCGCGTTTTGCCACGGTAACGATACATTGCGTGTGAGGTAATCAAACAAATCAGGTTTATTGGATTCCCATAACGTTCCTGAAATAATTTCGTGTACCGGTCATCTTAGTATGATATATTGAATTCACCCCATCAGTCTGCGGAGGGCTGTCCCTTACACCCTGTATAGCCCTGACGTAAAGACTTTAATAGGTTCTTTTTCATTTTGACTGATCATGAATATTCAGGATAGTACGTATCTTGAATATGCATAAAATCAGTCAAACACTCGTATTAAAGCATTGTGTAGTTAATGCATTATTAAAGGCGTAAACCAATTACATACTAGAACACCGCAAAACCAGAATTTACGCTGTTACCAGGCTTTACGCACACATTGTATAAATGGTGGCATTAACAGAATATGCTCTTTGTGTTAGTATAATCTGTGGTTCAATCATTTTACCCCACCACCCATTAATTTTCTGCCACGGACAAAATCTGTCATAATTTGCCAGTTGCAATTTTTCAACAAATTGAACATCTGCACCCGATGATTTTCCATTTTCGTTTTTCTGTACAAAAAGTAAATTGAAAAACGACGTTCGTTACCTGCGACCGAGAGCAAAAGTCGAGAGTATATTTTGTGCTATAGGTTATTTATTCACTTTAAAAATCCGCCCTCGGTGTTTTATTCTGAAAATTTGCAGTGAAAAGCATTTCAGTATTTTCAGTGTAACTTTATAGTCTATTGCGCTATTTCTTCAACCTCGTTGCTCTCAAGCTTTCTTTCAAATTGCAATGGAACGCGATCTTTAAAGAAATACTCGTTTCCTTTACCGTAGATGGAACGCTGAGCTCTTAAAAGATCTTAAGAAATAGGTTAGTAAATAGTGAGGCAGCGCATACTCCACTAGCTTTGTAGTTACTTGAAACGATTAAGGTCTGTTTCCATTGGGAGAGAGATACATTCAAATGTGGCTATTAGAGACTTGTACCATTAATAGCCCAATTTAGATGCCTCGTTTGGTAGTAATAGTCTTAACACTATTTTACTGGCACAGACCCAGAGCTTTACTTTGGAGGACTAGTAATAGTATTTCAATACTCAAACTTCCACCTGAACTTACTAGACTCAACTCAAACTCAAAGCATTTATTTCAAACTGTTGCCCGCGGCTTCGCCCGCGTGGATGTCAATTAATTCCCTATTTGAAGAGGATTTTGTTCACAATTTCATGGATTTAATTTTTTGCGCGGAACCCTAATTCTTTTTGTAAAATAAAAGTAGCCTAAGTTACCCCTTATAACATCAGTTATAAGCCAGTAAAAGTCGCATCAAAATCGGTCCAGTGATTTCGGAGATTAGCCGGAACAAACACACAGACAGACATTTTAAAAATTGTTTTTTTGTTATAAGTACCGTAAATATATATAATATACTTTCATATGAATTTAGTAAAAAGTTATTATGACATTACAAGCAGACACTTAATTTTTATTTATTTGTATATAATAGATAAACCAATTACAGGCACTTTTGAATTGTCAAGGGGTCGGTCAGTCAGAAAGATTAAGCTAGTTGTTAATTCCAAAGCGTAGTAGGTTCCTATGGAGACGGAAGGGCTAGAAACTCCACGGACACTCTTTTAAATCTAAATATTGTTACAAAACACTACTAGAGAAATACTACAAGAATACTAGACTACTTAGGTAGGTACTACTTAGTAGGTGCTGTCCAGAAGCCCAATTCCCGTAATTAAAAACGTTCAAAATCTAGTCGCAATCTCATCTCAGCGACTATCAATGTCAAAAATGTAGGGAAGTTAGAGGTATTTTTGACATAATTTGAGACTGACATCTGAAGCCCAATTCCCGTAACTAAAAACGTTCAAAATCTAGTCGCAATCTCGTCTCAGCGACTATCAATGTCAAAAATGTAGGGAAGTTAGAGGTATTTTTGACATAATTTGAGACTGACATCTGAAGCCTAATTCCCGTAACTAAAAACGTTCAAAATCTAGTCGCAATCTCATCTCAGCGACAATCAAATGTCAAAAATTTAGGGAAATTATAGGTATTTTTGACATATTGAGACTAAGATCTGGGAGCCAACCACCACCACTTAAAGCAATATTATTATAATGCTACTTCAGTGTGCGAAAGAGATGGAGCTATACAGGACGTCTAGCTCCATCTCTTTCCCTCACTGAAGTAAGATTACAATAATACTGCTTTAAGAGGTGGTGGTCTAGCTCCAGACTGTAAACGTTCATAAAATTACGGGAACTGCCCTCTGGTGTCTGCACGTTACAGGAACTGATGGGAAGGACGCTACTGAAGGCGCCAAATTCTGGGCCGACTCAATTTCTATTGCCATCGTTAAGATGAAGAACTAGGTACCTTCTAATTTTCCGTCAATTTAGCGAGCATTTCGAGAATATTAGTGCATACTTACCATAGTAAACGCCAGAGGGGCAATTCCCGTAATTTTAAGGTGAAATCGCCAGGGTTGCCCGCGAAATTCAAATTTTCTTACGTTTTTTGCAATTTGCAGATCAGTATTAGGTTGTATGTTGATTGAAATATGATTCGCGACCGTAACAGATATGAGTTTACAGAATTATAATCATTAAAGTAATCAATACAACTCTGTAAGACTCTATTTCAGGATTATACTAACTTAAGGAATTGTATTACTAATTCTAATATTATAATTCTATAAATACATATTTGTTACGGTCGCGAATCATACTTTGATCAACATACACCCAGACACTGAGCTGCAAATCGCAAAAATCGTAAGAAAATTTGAATTTCGCGGGCTACCTTAGCGCTTCCCCCTTAAGAACGTTCACTTCTGATCACAGTCTCAATGTGTCAAAAATATCTATAATTTACGTAAATTTTTGACAAGTTTTTGACATTTATTGTCGCTGACATGAGATTGCGGTTAGATTTTGAACGTTTTTAATTACTGGAATTGGGCTTCACAGGGCAGGTTGGTAGCTCGGTTTAGTACCAACCATAAGACATGCCGGAAAAAAACTTACGGATCACGGACAGATTCTTTTATTGCACTAGTGTAAACAAGACTTTAGACACTTACCTCCTTCTGCGAAGCAGTAATGTTCGCGAATGAGGAGGCGGGACGCGTGAGGGAGAGGCAAGCTTTGCGCCCTCACGCCCCTAGTCGCCGCAGGAGACACCCTGGGCGTCGGGAATTGACAGCCAATTCCGAGCAATGGGTAGCTCGCCGTCCGGTAAGGACCAAGCCCGAGTCGACAGTGCGTTGTGTTCCACGCGCGCCTCAAAGAGATGTCAGCAGCATTGAAGGGGTCCGCTAGGACCGATGCCAGCCGGGGTTGCGGGATGTTCGAAAGAGTTACCGAAAAAGGAACACGGGTGGGTTTTAGTCAGTAAAAGTCTGACACGCCCTCCCGCTTCGCCCAGAGCAGGAAAAGTCATTTGACGATTTCCCATCCACAAAAAAAAAAAGACAACAGCTTACTTCAAGTAGAAATCAAATTCCTTGTTCACGTACCGCCTTTTATCTTATCGCAGCTCGTTGGCTTGAATTTACCAACATGGCCTTTAATATTCTTTCTTACAAGCAACATAATTTTATTTTGGATGTAAGAAAATTAAAGGCCATGTTAGGTAACTTCGAACCAAGGTAGAATTTTGTCAAATGGTTTTGACATTAAATTCTACCTTAGGTACCTCTACCTATATCATGGATACTAATTGGATAAGTGTGTGATTTGGAAACCTACTTACCTGTTGAGGGCGCATACAATAGTGTCCATGTAGCGACCTCAACCACATTTTTCGCAGTCATAACCACACAGTCAAAAACAAAAAGCACTGCGTCTATATACAACAAATTAAAATTACGCCCCAATCCCTAACTTTTTTATGCATAATTTTTTCCTGCTTTTATAAAAAGCTTGAATATTTGAAATGAAACTACGCTAGAGTTGCATACCAAACTTTGTGGTAATTAACTTTTTATATTTCCCGCCACTTCGGGCTACTAGCCGCTCATGAACACAGATTGTAGCCATAATCGCTATATGAGAACCTACTTTCAGATAAAACAAAGTTGAAATTAATTATCGCTGAAGCAAGGTCTCGCAGCACAAGTAAAGAAAAAGTCCGTAAATCGTTAATTTGTAGTTTAATTACATTTTTTTTTTAATTGCGATTACAAACTTAAATTTGCAGTTGGAGAATTGACCGTGACGTATATCGATGTACGGGAGAGCATTTTTTCAACTACAATGTTAAGTTTGTTCTTGGGATAAATTCATCAATACTACGGAACCCTTCTTTTTGCGTGGTCCGACACTTGGCCGGTTTTTCCTTTTGAGATACGGAACCCAAAAAACATAAGTGTCATAATAAAATCGAAATCATTAATTTCAATAGAGATTTTGTTTCTCCTGTTACATATTCCGATTAATTAAAGTTTGTACCTTATGATAATAACAACAGCTGTTAAAAGAGGGATCCAAGAAAATAGGTGGCGCGGTCGATGTAACTACCTAAGTAAATAATTAACATGGCCGCCGGCACCGCCTGAAGAATTAAGTAATCAAAGAAAATCGTCTCGCGCCGTAACCACCAGGTTTTAAAATATCTTTATTATAGAATAATTTTACATACCTATCGTTATCACTGTACCCCGGAGTTACTGTTCAAGGATTTAATTTGCATAAATAAATAATAATCTCCTTGAAAAATAGAATCGCAGAAATATTCATTAAAAAATACAAAACAATATCACAGACAACAGTTGTAATGAAACGCTTTTTTGCGTTTTGTGAATGTTTCTCTATAATTGCCTTTTCCGAGTTTGTCGTTGCATGAAATATTTAAAAAATATTTACGCTTTAGTAAGTATCAGTTCCCAAAGATACATACGTACGGTCTAATATAGGCAAGGCCCAAAAACGCTTTTGCTACAGGATCAAAGATGCATGCTCTTCGTTTTGTAGGTGACTAAATTTCGGGGCTATTTTGCATGTGAATTGATACCTCGTAATTGACTTCTGTCACCGACCGTACTACTCAAATTGCTTGCCCTAGCTAGTTTGGGGAATTTCATTAACGGCACGGGCCACTCCAATATTTGACTAGAATACTTATTACAATGTCGCTCACGGAACCACTAACTTTGTCTGACAGCTTCGGGGATTACTGCCCTGCCCAAATATTTACCGGTTAGGAAGTTTTTCCCTTGATATTTCTATCCTTCATAAACCCTCCCTTCAACTGCTATATAAAAGCCAATATTTCGTAGGTATACATAAACAAACAAGATTTCCCTTCTCAACAACTTTGGACCTCATAAATAAATTAAATATAGGTAGAAAACCTTTTTATACAATATTTTTTCTTGCGAAAACGATTTCTCAGGAGGCTATGAGTGGAGCTGGCAGCCGAGGTCCCCAAGCTCTATTTTGCGCCAGAAATAAGGCAAATGGTAGAAAGAAAGCACATCTTTCTTTTACATGTTAAAATTAATTAATTCAAATTAGCGTTGACAGGTGGAAATAGTAGAGCTAATACGAAGTCTGTTGACTCCGCTCCGTAACAAACATGAGATTCCCTGAAACTTAACACGCTTAACATTAATTAAAATTTACGCTTTGGGTCCATGCAAATAAATTCTCTGACAACATATTTCATGTAATTGGGTGTGTGTTAGGATATTTAAACACACAGTTTGTAGTGTGTGCATTGGATGAATAACAATTAATATTGCTTGGAGCACTTAGTAAAGCGGGGATTGAGCTCTATCCGTGAAACTGTGGTTTGAGTAGGAGGTTGTTGTGTAAACATGTACTAGGCACTGTGATGAATTAATTAAGTCAATATTGATTTAACAGAGGCGGTGGCGGTGGTACTGCCTGCTAAATAGGACAGTCATGTACAGATGATTCTGACGTGTGATATATGGTACCTACTCGTAACTCGACTGACATGCTGGGCGGAACATTAATTAGCGAAGTAAGAACGCATGTAGTGGATATTTTCCGTTTCTCTTTTATAAACATGTACAGTGTTAGTAGGACATAATTCTTCGTATAGATGTAAGTAATAATATGGTTCCATTAGTTGTAAACCTAGGGTCGTAAAATATTATTCTAAAACTGCCACGTCTCGATTCTGCAACTTTATGGGGTAATTCTGCCACTATCTAGGTTTTACTATCATATTAATGATATTTCATAATAAAAATATATATGGTCTTACGAAGAAAAAATTTTATTGCTTTTTCTCGATTTGTTTGACTATCCTTTAAATAATTTTTGTACCGATAACGATGCGAAATTGTTAGCAAAAGCAAAACGCAAAAGAAAAGAAAACAAATCTAATTTGAGTAAAAGTTTTCAGTTCGTAATTCAAACTGCGACGCCCCAACTTTTCGCCGGCCAATTACTCGGTCCAATCAATCTCGATATTTAAACATTCATTTACGTTTTATTTTTTTATTCAGACGGCAATGGAACGAAATCTCTGAAGCCTGAATTGGCTCAACCTAAAGTCCCTGAGACTTTTATTTGTGGAATCTGTTCGATCCTTTTCTTGCTATGACAACACTGGGCCAATTTCGTCTTGTGCCAGCGTCATGTTGAGTAGTCAATTTCATTGATTCGCAAGCAAATTGAAAGTAGCTTAAATTACATTATTTAGGTAATTATGGAACGGACAGTTTCCGGAAGCCAAAGTTTCCCCTAGGCTTACAAACAAACTTTAGTTTTCAACTGGATTTCCCAGCGCTAATAGGTAGACCGCGGTGCACATATTGGCATGTCAACTACAAACTAAACTAATAGGTAAGGTTTTCTCGCCACAAACTGTAATATTGCACTGATTTATACTTAGCTCATTCAAACCTTGTATTTAGCGTTAATGACTCGTGCGGTGAGTGACGTGGCTTATGAACACACGGCTACATATCAAGCTATTCATTTCCAGTATAAGCTGATCTCGCATTGTATAGGCTTTCCGTACAATGAGAGGTAAGCTTAAATGAAAATGTATAGCTTGATATGAAACCGTGTGTACCAGAAGATAACGAAATTATACTTATTGGCTGTATTTGCCTATATTATGGTTCATTATTCAAATTCAAATTCAAAATATTTTATTTCACATAAGCCTACAAGGGCACTTATGAAACGTCAGAAGCTAGGTGCACGGATCCAATTGGTCGTTTCCTATGGAGAAGAACCGGCAAGAAATCCCACGGTTACTCTTTTAAAAATAATTGGCTTTTACAAAGTTTTCAAATTACAGTGTTATTAAGTATGGGATGACAGTGTAGGCCTGTCAACAAGAACCAGGTACTAAACAAAATAGAAAATGGTCTACAAATCTACAGTCTATTATATTAAGCCTACAACGTTCTCACATTCAAAAAAATATAAAAGAATCTATTTAAAAGACAAGAATATATAATGTAAAATAATGAAAAGATTATATCCCTCTCTTCCTAGCGACTTCCGCCCCATTTCTATCCTTCCCTTCCTATCCAAGGTGCTCGAGGCCTGCGTCCACAAACAATTCTCCACTTTTATACACCTTAATTCACTCATTAGCCCTCTTCAGTCTGGGTTCAGGCCCGGGCACAGCACCGTTTCCGCCCTCCTTAAAGTGACTGGCGATATAAGGGCAGGACTGGAAGACACCAAAGTTACTGCACTAGTGTTGGTCGATTTCTCGAATGCCTTTAATACCGTCAGTCACGACATCCTGCTAGCCATTCTGTCCTATGTTTTGGTCTCTCCCGAGACACTGGGATGGTTCTCCTCTTACCTTCAGGAACGTCAGCAGTCCGTCCAGGTTGGGGATTCTTCATCATGCTGGTGTGATTTGGTAACGGGCGTTCCTCAAGGCGGTATTCTTTCTCCTCTTCTGTTTTCTATATTTATTAATCTTATAACTTCTGAACTTCAGTGTGCGTATCATCTGTATGCTGATGACTTGCAGTTGTACTGTCGAGGGAAGGTTGATGAAATACCTGAAGCTATCGACAAATTAAATAGAGACTTGATAGCCATAAAAACCTGGTCTGATAGATTTGGTGTTGCAGTAAACCCTAATAAATGTCAGGCAATCATCATCGGTAGTTCTCGGAGTATGAGTAAGGTGGATAGTACAACCTTGCCACCAGTTCTCTTCAATGGTACAATCGTTCCATTTAGCAATGACGTGAAGGACCTAGGCTTGCACATTGATAGTACCCTGAACTGGCGTATCCAAGTCGCTAGGGTCAGCCAGAAGGTTACTGGAACATTGCGGGCTCTGTACCGACTGAAAAATTTATTACCAACGAGAACGAAGACAATGCTTGTGCAGTCCTTAATTTTCCCTATCATCGATTATGGTGATGTGTGCTACTATGACCTGAATGCAGATCTCCTCGACAAACTTGACCGTCTTCTCAATTACTGCATTCGATTCGTTTTCAATCTGCGTAAATATGATCATGTCTCTGCGCATCGGTCGCTTCTTAAGTGGTTGCCTATACGCCAGCGCAGAGAGCAAAGGGCGCTGACCACCTTGTTTTCATTTCTTGACTCTCCCACTTCCCTTAGTTATCTTGCCCCCCACTTTCAGTACATTTGTGCCAACCACAATAAAAATCTACGTTCATCAAATAATCGCCTTCTTCAATGTCCCTCTCATCGCACAGACTTTATTCACTCTTCCTTCTTCGTTCAGTCTATCTCTCTGTGGAATGCGCTCCCCCTGGAAATCAGGATGGCTACCAACCGATTATCCTTTAAAATAAAAGTTCGCGAGCACATTCGTAAGAAGCTGGCAGTATCATCACAACGTTAACGTTTTCCCATTGTTTGTCTTATTTGTTTTAGTATATTCGTGTATTTATGTATATATTTATTTGCGCTTATTTATATATAATTAGGTATATATTATTATATTTATAGTTTGTAATAGGTATATGTGTATCTTTATATTTAAATAAATATGTATTCCACAATTTCTCATAACTGCACCTACCACTGTTTGTCTCTGCATCACCCAAAGGTTGACTGGTAGAAAATGCCTATGGCATTAAGTCCGCCTCTGTACTTTTCTGTGCATGAAGTATTAAATAAATAAATAAATAAATATATCATGGAAGCATGTAAAAAAAACAATAAAATAAATTAAATTACAGTAATTTGGGAGCAGTTAATAGACATTCACATAAATAGTTATGCAATTAATGAGGTACCAAGGAAGCCACAGAAGGAATTAGCGCCAAACTTCCCTGTCTTCAACGTAGTCTTTAATTTTATAATATGCTTTTTAAATAAGGACACGTTTGATGTGGGTTTTGAACTTTCCATCGATAAGTTCTGTAACCGACTTTGGCTACTTGTTATAAAAGCGGATACTGTTTATGAGAAATGACTTGCTTGTTTTAGTTAATCTAAATTTGGGTATCACAATTTCATGTTTACTACATGTAGGTATTTATATTATGGAAATCGCTTCTTATTTTGAAAAGTCCTAAGTTTTTGCGAACATACAAAATACTTTCTAAGATATAAAGAGAAGGCAGAGTTAGTATATCAATTTCATTGAATTTGTTTCTAAGGGACTCACGAGGACCCATTTTATAGATCGCGCGGATTGCCCTCTTTTGTAAAATGAAAACTAAATCTAATATTATAGATACGTACCTACATGGAATATGTAGTGAAGGTTACAATTAAATCCCTCTCATTAGAGTTGTGATTAAAGGGATCCGTTCATAGGATAATTACAGTAATTTCTGAATTTACCAAAAGCTGGTTTATGTTCGCAATTAAAGTATCAAAATAGAAGTTTGAAACTTATTTATGTAATGATAAGATTCGACTGTTATAGCAGCAATTCCTTTGTTTCCACACTGATTTAAATCAAAGTCGAGCCATGAAATACAAAATAATCCGAGCCTTGTAATATGCTCGTCCTACCAGTCACGTATAAGAGAACCCCTAAAACGAAATTGAGGACGATAATTGTTATCTTAAATTTAATTTCGGTGGTAACAGTTGGTGGAAATACGAACTACCGAGCAGACCTACTTACTTTAGGAATTAGAGCTAGTCGGAGAAAATTAAGTCGTTATTCTAACTTTAATATGAAGGTAGGATAACAGTGGTGCTATTCTGGAAAATCTCACCGTGAAAATTTAGGTGAAGTGAGCGTGATGTGAACTGTCATACCACCTTACTCTACTAGGGATTGAGTTCACTTTAAACTCACTTCACCTAAGTGCTCACGGTGTGATGTTTACAGAACAGATCCGCTGTACTGCTTCGTAGCACTCTTGTCAAAGCGGTCGTGGTCTTCATGTAGTATCTTGTTAAGGGGCTTATGTGATTCACCTCACGATTTCTCGCCATCTACTCCGATTATTGGTGTGTTAGTGTACTCATACAAGGGATCGCCCACTGCTGATTTAATTTGGTCAGTCCATCTCATGGGTGAGCGTTCGCGTGGTCTAGTGCCCTCCATTCTACCCTGCACGACAAGGCGCTCTATAAAGTCATCCTCACGCCTTGAGACGTGTCCGAAATATTTTAGGATGCGCGTTTGGACCAGAAGCTAAACCACCACCTCTTAAAGCAGTATTATTGTAATCTTACTTGAATGTGGAAAAGAGATGGAACTAGACGTCCTGTATAGCTTCATCACTTTCTAACACTGAAGTAATATTAAAATAATACTGCTTTAAGAGGTGGTGGTTGGCCCCCAGTACAGATTACCGACTCCTTTTGAGGTCGAGTTCTTGGCGTAGAAGCGTTGGAGCGAAACTCGATCTACGATACCCCAAGCATTCTTCTCCAGCACCACATTTCCAGAACTTCTATCTTCTTCTTTTCGATGTCACGCAGCGTCCACGTCTCAGCGGCGTATAGGAACATAGGGAAAACCAGTGTTTTAACAAGCCGGATCTTGGTGGCTTGTGTAAATCTGTTCCTCCAGACTTCAGTTTGTCCATCGATGATTTAGTTATCGCCATACGTCTCTTAATTAGTAGTATTTAGTAATTTTATAGTAGAACAACTAATTTAATCTATTTCGTTAATTGTTCTTATCCATTAGGTTCATACTTATTCACTTAACTCATTCCTGTGCTTTCCGTGTTAAGCTCTGTGTACGTTTTAAGCAAATAAGTTACGGAATACGTAGCAATAACCAGGTAATAACATAATTTCGGCAATGACCGCTGTGTCCATTGTCTACGTCCACCACTGCTGAAAAATGGGTTTCCTATATTATTGATCCATATTCCGAGGAGCTCGTGGCTAAGTAATAACAGCCGCTCGGGTCGATCCATCAGGTTAAGGTACGCTTGTCGGGGTTGGTCCGTGGACGGGTGACCATCTTTACATACCGAGATCCTTCCGTGGCTCGGAAAGCACGCGAAGTCGTTGGCCCGGTTGTCATTCTTGGATCTTTGACAGTCGTTACGGGACGTCAGAAGGCCGAAAGTCTGACAACCAATCTTACCAAGGGGTATCGTATTACCCAGTTATTGGGTTGTGGAGGTCAGATAGGCAGTCGCTCCATGTAAAGTACAGGTATTCAGCTGCATCCGATTAGACTGGAAGCCTACCCCAACATAGTTGGGAAAAGGCTCGGCAGATTGATAATATTTACATATTCCAGACCAATTGATGATCTCAAGTATGTCTTTAGTAACTGTCCATCTCTTCAAGTGACATGGCCGTGTAGTCGCGTTTTACGATAATAGGCTAGGCTACAGTGGCGAAGCCTTCATACAACCCGATTCCTATCGGCTTCCCTTCGGAACCACCACTCTTGTTAATTTATTTATTTATTAAAGAACACCAACAGCATAATACTTTCAACATTGTTTTATAAAAGTATTTAGGAAAGTATTACTGCTAATGTATACACAAGTTATAGGTGTACATAACATTTAAAGAAATAAGACATTGGACAGAAGCTGCTTATAAACTAAAAGTAAAAATTAAACAAAGTTATTTAAGCTGCTTATAAACTAAAAGTATGATTTAAACAAAGTTATTTAGGTAACGACAATAAAATAAAATACAAGAGAATACAAATTAATGAAGGACGTGAACATAACACGTAATTCAAATACATAATTCTACTGTATAACAGAAATTATGTGACTAAATGATAATAGTAAAGTATTTTTTGTCGAATGCCAGTCAAGGAGTCATGAAATATGTCCAGGTTTGAATTGTTAATGTCTACTATCGCCAAATAATTTACACATGTGTGTGTAACTGTGTATAACATCACATGATATACATTTAATAACAGTTTAATAGTCATCATAAGATTAAAAACATTATAAAAAAAATCTTTTTTTTTTTTGTCTGAGTTTATAAGAAGTGAACAATTTTTTCTTCGGCTTCCCTGTAATGATAATTGTAGCTGCACCACTGCTAGGCTACGATAAAATCCACAAGGTAAACGTAATTAATAGCATAATTGAAATATTGGTTACTAGGTGTACAACGTGTCTGGCTGCCGCTGCTAACATAGTTTTGGAAGCACGCAGCATTGTTAAACTTAACTATGCCAACACGTGTCGAATCCAAATTACTTTAGGTACTTAATATAATTTCCATGCATAATTTCCGAAATTCCTGTACAATAAGCTAAGGCATTAAATACAATGTTACATAACATAACATCACGCCTTGTTTCCGCAAAGATTTAGGCAGAGGTGTACCGAATAGAACACCCACATTTCGCGAGTTATGTTTAAGTTCCATGTAATAGGGGGCGAGCCTATTCCCATCTACTGGGCACAAATTCAGACTCCGGGCTGCTACTGAAAACAATGAAAAATACAATGTTCCCTAAAATAACATCGACGCCCATTATTAGAAAACGAAAATTATAAGCATACGAGTGAGGTTATTTAATTGGCTTCGTGAAGAAAAAGAGAAAGCTCTCAACTTCGTGGTTCGTAACTTTAGCAAGCGTTGATTTATTGATCTGTCCCTCGGCAGAATTTGCGCTGTTTACCTAGTTGCCACTATCTGTTTGTGTCAGACGGATAAGCTTTGGAGCTTTTGTCAACAAACTTGTTTGTGTTTGTTTGTTTCATCAACATGATAGAGGTAGGTCATCGTGTCAAAATTGCTATGGACCCCTGAAATAATGGGATGGGGAAGTGGGAATACTGCCATAATGAAAACGTATCTTGTTATATTGGCCCACAGCACCCCTTCACATTGTTATCCCTTTGCAAAGCTGCCTTTGAAATGTAATAAGTGGCCAATTCCTTGTCGAAAATCACACGGGTTTACAAACACCAAAATAAATTGAAAATTCGTTCCCTCGACCTCGGAGATCTCGCTTGGGGTTAGAGCTGTAGTTAAGATGTAGAGACTTTTGGTCACAAACAGGAAAAACGTTGCATGAAAAATGTATTTCGTATTTACGAGGTAATAATCTTTATTACATAAGAAACTGGTTACAAATAATAATAATAATAATAACCCCATCGCCGTATCTCTACGTTGACGTCGTGGTGGGGCTTGCGCGCTTCGAACTCTAGGTCTGAGCCGGTAGAGGTTACTTTGCCGGAACAGGTCTAGGATGAGGAGCCAGACCAAGAGAGATACAGAAACCCGCAGGGCAGCATGTGGCGAGCTGCTGGGCAGTAGCGACCCCACGTACCCTATCTCCCGGGAGAAGTCATGTTCCTCATCTCTGGCTTGCCTTTATTGGCCGGCTGGAGTGAACACTGACGAGAACTGACCTCCCACCTCATTCTTGCCTTTATTGGCTGGCTTGAGTAGAGATTCGCAAGAGCAAACGTGCTCGGAGGAAGGAAGTAGTCCAGTAAGATGCTGGTAGGGATCTTGACCGTACTTCCGGGATTGTCCTGATAGCCGTGGAATACCTCTCCACTCCTCTTAAGCACCTCAAGACATGTTGCCCCCTTGTCGCTACGACACTATGTGCTTGCGACCGTTTCCGGGGGCCCATTGTTGAGTGTGCAAGTTACCCCCTGCCATTTTATCCGTGTATTGTATTTATCACACATTGGTCAGGCAGGGGCCATAGTCCTTCCATAGTTTTAGATAACCAGTCCACTTTAGCCATCCAAACCCATAGCCCAATTTTTTTTTGTCTCCATATTCTGCAATAGTCCTACACCATCCGGGGGTTGTCCTTGGGTGCACTTGCATAGTACGCACAGGGATAATCGTCGGTTAGTGCCTCATTTCCATTGAAAGCGTCTAACGGGCCTCTGCGAGTTGGCTTCGGCCCCTCATATGCCTTCTAAAGGTCCGGGACCCTGGGGTCCCGAGAAATATCAAAAAAAAATCTTTATTGATACAAAAACCTTTGACATTGCTTAAGACTAGGATACATAACTTGGTTAACTAAAGGTCATACGGATAAGGTAAACCCTGACTCCTAAACTAGGTGATTCTGTGACTTAGGAGTCAGAAAAGACTGTGATTGAATTATGTGAAGTCTCTGACACTTGTGCTAGGTGGTTAACCTGTGTTACAATAACCAGCAGGGGCGTAGCTTTCATACAACCCGATTCCTATCGGCTTCCCTTCGGAACAACCACTCTTCTTAATGTCTACGAAAATCTATGTTTGCCAAATAATACGATACACTTGTGTGTGCAACTATGTATCACATCACACTACATAAAATATTTAATACCAGTTTAATATATCATAAGATTTAAAACCTACAGATTTTTGTCCGAGTTTATGAGGATTGAATCATTTTTTCTTCGGCTTCCCTCTAATGATAATTGTAGCTCGCCACTGATAGCCAGTGCCCTCTCCTGGGAGGAAATACTATTGAAAACTTAATATGCAATAAGATTAACAAAGGAGAAATAAAAAGACTAAAGTAATACAAAAAAAAATACAAAAAACGGTTGGAAAAAGCCTGTAATGGTGGTTGTGTGCGTGTGGGTCGTCATTAGGTGATCCAATATTTTTGACGACCGAGTACATCACGCAGCCCGCTACTTATACATACCAGCTATCAACAAAGCTATTCAATTTCAACGTCCATATAAAAAATCTGAAACTTTCAGTGAGATCCATGAATAATTTGTGTGAACGTGAGTTATATGTACGTACCTATCTCGTATAAAAGCAGCGGTGGGCACTCACAGAACATCTCTCTACCATAAATAAGTTATAAGCAGCGCTGTGGTACGGATTTCCTGAACAATTTATTCACCTGAAAAAAGGTTCATGTATTTTTTCAAGATACATAATATTATCTGCTTACTGAGTGTATTGTGTTACACTCTCTGCCATGTCTTTGCGATAGCTTATATTTTTCTGTGCGAGACATATAAGCCAATGTAAGTCCTTTGAAACGTATCCCACTATTGCAAGAATGGAATTTATGCAGTGCTACGAATGTGGCGGAAATTTGAAATGTTATCTAGAAATTATGGGGCCAATGGAACTATGTTGTTGTATGATATCTATATAAATAAAAACGAAATGCTGTTCGGTGGTAAATGCATTACTTGACACGGCTGAACCGATTTTTTTATGGAAAGATAAATTAGAAAAGTTTCCCGGAAATTCGGGAAAAACTAAACGTCCTTCTTTCTATGGTTTTTTTTTTTTTGGACTGGACAACGTCTGTTCGGTCACCTAGTTGACAATATTTTTGCAACCTCTTTTAGTACCTAGCTTCTCTTTTTAGAATAAGTAGGTAGGTACCTACTTACAGAGTTCGGAAATCTTACTTATGTTTATATTATTTCAGATAGTACTACAGACCATAATTATATAATCACCATTTATGAATAATTAATTATTATAGCACAACAGTGTATAAGTATGGATTACACTATAGACTAGGTTAACTTATCAATGAGATCAAATTATATTGTGGACGGATATGATGAATTGACGATACTGCTGATACATTAATAAAACATCAAAACAATGAGATTAAGTTGTAGGCTTAAGGCACTATTTGACAATAAAACAACAAATCAATCTTTAGCGTTGAGAACCTGATATTTATTTAGTGAAAGGAACGATAGAGTCAGAAAAAAATCACATTACATCAGAGTTTAATAAATTAATGCTGCGATCATAATACATTTTAAATGTCGATACTTATTGAAAAAGTTTTAAATGTCGAAGATCAGAGAGATTAAACATTGTCCCCCTTGTTTATAAAAGTTGCTTAAAGTTAAGTAATGATTAGCAGCTGTTTAACAACACATTTTTGAAGTTTAAACGTCTCTTAACTTTAAGCAGCGTTTATAAAATAAGAGGGTTTGTACTGGGGGGCAATTCCCGTATTTTTAAAATCGGTCACATTTTAATCTCAGTCAGGATGTTTAACATTAATTGTCTCCGTGATGAGATTGAGACTAGACTTTGAACGTTTTTAATTACGGGAATCAGGTCTTTGAAAGAAATTCAAACGAAACTACGCTTCAATGTGTCACAAATATCGCTGCTCTTATCGCGACCGCGATTTATAATTAATTGTGAAACTTGACCCGAATTAATTTTAAGGTACCTACTCTACTATAATTAATTGTTCAATCTCTTACTTCGGTACAAGTAGGACATACCTACATAGTTAAGTGCTGAAAATGTAATTCTCCTCCACGTTTTGAAATATTAAATAATTACCCAATACCCATAATAAAATTATGCCTTTCTGTATGTACAAAATATTTGTTTTTTTTACATAAACTTCTCACTGTTTTTCGTGTTTTTCGAAATTAAACTGTAAATAATTAATTTCTCAGTAGCAGCCCGGAGTCTGGATTAGTGCCCGGTAGATGGCAATAGGCTCGCCCCCTATTACATGGGACTTAAACATAACTGGCGAAATGTGAGTGTACTATAGGTACACCTCTGCCCAACCCTTCGGGGAAACAAGGCGTGATGTTATGTTATGTTATAATTAATGTCAACTTCGTGCATTAATACATGTTAGCTGCACCACTTACATTTATGAATGGTAAAAAGAAAATATAGAACATACATTATTTACGAGTAATCGAGTATTACCTACCACCAGTACCTACTCACTTTCGCGGGATGTTCGAAAGAGTTACCGTGGCCCCGGCTCAGGCAGCTGAAGGAACTAGGGGTGGGTTAGTGTCAGTAAAAGTCTGACACGCCCTCTCGCTCCGCCCAAAGCAGGAGAAGTTATTTGATGATTTTACACAGTTTACAAGTGAGTTGTACCTGTAGCGTTTTTTTTTTTGTTACAGGCAACCCCCGCAACAAATGCGCTCTGCAGCCGGGTCACAGTTTGATGGATTGGATCCGTCTCGGCAACTCCGGGAAGGACTTAACAGGAGTCGGTGGGAGGATACGACCAGTCTCACCGGCTGAACTGTCTACACATAATACGCTAAGTTAGTTCTACAGTAGTACCCAGCCGAAAATATGAAACATCCCGCTTTAGCAAAAGTTCGCCTATGTTTTTGTGTACTCACACGTATATGACAGCCTTTTTCTAAAAAAAAATATGCCATATTAACGACCAAATATATACTAACCTACCTTACTCTTATTGGCTAAATAATCTAGCGTTCTACACAAAAACTCTCTTGAGAAATATATAAACCAAAGCATACACTCACGCTACACAAAACGAAAGTTAATACGATAAAAGGTTGTATTATTTATTCATATTTTAAGTATTCGCAAAGATTAGCATCTAAAAAAGATAAATAGATCACAAAGTCCCAATAGAGCGCGCTGGGTTTTCATAACATTTTCAACAAAGATTAACTTTAGAATACAAGACAATATACACAAATAAAACTCAGCGCCTCAATAAAATGTTTCATAAGGCACTCCACTTGAACCGAATGTTTCAGACGACGCCTGGCTGGCGATACGCGGTCGGGTCTACAATATAACGCATTATCTACCCTACCACCCCGGAGGTAAGAATATACCGCTTGTAATAAATACGGCCTTAGCGTTAAATGGTTCGAAATGTCTTACAGTCATGTACATAAGTTTTGTTCGTACCCCAGGACCCGAGGAGCTAATGCGAGGTGCCGGCATGGACGCCACACAACTCTTCGACAAAGTACATCCGTGGGTCAACTATGACTCTCTTCTGGCGAAGTGTCTCGTGGGACCGCTCCGGTTCGATCTCCCTGATGCAGAGGAACTCTTTGACTCCTCAAACCCATCGCCCAAATCCGACCGTCTCAGAGAACCATCTAAAGCACAAGAATTAGTTAGAAAGTCAATGGAGAACTTAGCAAATTGTATCACACCGGTTAGAAAGAAAATTACTAAGGGTGATGATAATGCAAAAGGGAGTCCGCCTAGCAAGATTATGCAGAGTTTAGTACAATCAGCTGATTTACCTATGTCAATAAGTCGAAGAGCAGCATCAAGCCCTGTGAAGAAAACTGACAAAAGTCCAGATTCACCGTTACCTCTCCGGTACGACTGGATCCAGACTTCAACAAAACTGACGATATCCGTGTACACGGGACACCTGGCCAACCCGGGGGGATGTGCGAGGATTACTGAAGGATTTCTGTTGATTGAAGTAGCGACCAACGGCTGGTTGAGGACGCTCAAAATAAAGCCCGAGGCTAAATTAAAAGAACCTTTACAGCTACGTGTGTTCGCTGAAAGTGGAAAAATAGAGGTTAGCTGGTAATCCCAATTGCAATGAAACTTTATTTTTGTTGCTCGAAATAGCTATTTCAAGAGATATTTTCTCCTAAAAATAACATGACGGGGCGTGTGGTTAATTGTCTCTATTTTTGTAGATCACCGCACTCAAAGTGGATCCGAGTGTTTGGAAGGGTTGCGGTGACGTGAGCGTGGGGGCGGCGAGCCGCGTCTCCTCGCCGCGGTCCGTGGAGTGTCGCGTCATGGAGGTGGGCCGGGTCTCTCACGACACCTCGCTGCTGTCCGTGTGTCCGAGAGCTGGGCCAGTGGTCGTGCCGTTAGGTCACCACGTACGAGTACATAGAAGAATCGAAGGTGAGACCAACAACTTTTTGTACTGTCGACATTGATCTATCTACTTAAATAAACAGCTGTTTATTTTTATTCAAGTGTTCATGTAGATAGCGGTTCTCATCGGATCAATCTGCAGTTGGGTGTGCCACTTTTGATTTTTATTTTGTATTTTTATATTTTTGGGAACTACGTTTTTGCTTGGCTTCTAGTTGAGTTGACAAAAATGTGAACTTACGTTTTGTTAATGCCATGTTTGTTTGTTGTATTAAGTGTTGGTGTTAGCTGGCGGGTGGTGCAGTATCTTGCACCTGTTAGTTGCTTTGTTCTTAGTAATAGTTCTTATAATTTATTATATTTATATATTTATTTCAACATAATAACAACCTACATAGATTTATGTCGGACAATGAGTCTTATTTATCTGCTAACGAATCTACTGCCTCTTCAAGCGATGAAAGCTTCTGTTCTTTCAGTGATACCGTTCGTGATTTTGTACTGCATAATTTCAAGGATCAGTCTAAGCGGTTGGTGAATGTGTGTCACATTAACGCTCAAAGTGTTCCCAGCCACTATAGTGAGCTGTACGACGTGTTTAATAATAGCAACGTTCACGCCATCCTAATTTCTGAAACATGGCTTAAACCACATCTCCTGTCCACCACTTATCCTCTTACTGGTTTCGTTCTGATACGGAATGATCGGATTGGTAAAGGAGGGGGTGGTGTAGCCATATACCTTCGCAGTGACTTTCCTTATAAAATACTTGCAACTTCCTCTTCACACTATTCTGCTTCTGCTGAGTTTATTTTCCTTGAAGTCTGTGTCAAGGGAGCCAAAACCGTTATTGGTGTTGTCTACTGTCCTCCCACTGTTGATTACTTCACTGATTTCGAATCGGTACTTGAATCTTTGGGTTCAGAGTATGCACATCACATCATCATGGGTGATTTCAACACAAACCTCCTTGCCCACAACTCCCCTCGATCCCGTAAGCTCCTCCATATTATCGAGTCAGCTAGTCTGCACGTGTTGCCGCTCCAACCTACTCATCATAACATTGTCGGCGATGACACCTGGCTCGACATGATCCTCACCTCGAATCGTTCCCTCGTTTCTTCCCATGGTCAGCATGACGCCCCTGGCTTTTCCCATCACGACATGATTTTCATTTCCTATATCCTGAAACCTCCCAAACCTAAACCCAAGGTTCTGTACAGGCGTTGTTTTGCGCGGATGAATGTTGAGAAACTCAAGGAAGATGCATCTGTAGTCGATTGGAACTCTTTGACGGAAGCCATTTCGGTTGACGACAAGGTTGCGATCTTCAATGATGTGGTGGTCAACCTGTATGACATCCATGCTCCCGTCAAAAAAGTGAAGTTAAAACGCCCACCTGCACCATGGATGACAAGAGGAATTCAGATGGCAATGCGACGTAGGGACCGTGCATTCCGTAAATTTAAAAGGGATCGTGCTGATGAGAACTGGACACTATACAAGGCTGCTAGGAATAGATGTAATCAGATGATACGCAATGCTAAACGCCGCCACATTCTAGATACTATCAATTCTTCTTCTTCTGCCGATACTTGGAAATTTTTTGGAACTCTTGGTATCGGTAAACCGGGACATTTAGATCTTCCTAATTCAATTGACTTGAACGATCTCAACCGTCATTTCTCCACTGGATCATCATTTTATCCATGGATCATCTAGTCAAGCAACAAACTTTGTCTCTAATTTCTGGTCTAACGCGTCCTCATATTAATCATTTCAGATTCGTTCCAGTTGAACCGGAAGAGATCAAAAAGATCATCCTATCCATTAAATCAAAAGCGGTAGGATGTGATAATATTACCCGTGGTATGATCATAACTATACTGGATCATCTCCTACCCGCGATTACCCACATTGTAAATTTTTCCCTATACACCGGAGTATTCCCTTCCCTGTGGTGCAAGGCCTATGTTCGTCCGCTACCTAAGGTTCCTAATCCTTCTCTTCCTAGCGACTTCCGCCCCATTTCTATCCTTCCCTTCCTATCCAAGGTGCTCGAGGCCTGCGTCCACAAACAATTCTCCACTTTTATACACCTTAATTCACTCATTAGCCCTCTTCAGTCTGGGTTCAGGCCCGGGCACAGCACCGTTTCCGCCCTCCTTAAAGTGACTGGCGATATAAGGGCAGGACTGGAAGACACCAAAGTTACTGCACTAGTGTTGGTCGATTTCTCGAATGCCTTTAA
Organism: Fissipunctia ypsillon; assembly: GCA_947568875.1. Lineage (NCBI taxonomy): Eukaryota > Metazoa > Arthropoda > Insecta > Lepidoptera > Noctuidae > Fissipunctia > Fissipunctia ypsillon. The sequence goes on along the minus strand of OX387660.1, from coordinate 12,329,669 downwards.
TACCGTCAGTCACGACATCCTGCTAGCCATTCTGTCCTATGTTTTGGTCTCTCCCGAGACACTGGGATGGTTCTCCTCTTACCTTCAGGAACGTCAGCAGTCCGTCCAGGTTGGGGATTCTTCATCATGCTGGTGTGATTTGGTAACGGGCGTTCCTCAAGGCGGTATTCTTTCTCCTCTTCTGTTTTCTATATTTATTAATCTTATAACTTCTGAACTTCAGTGTGCGTATCATCTGTATGCTGATGACTTGCAGTTGTACTGTCAAGGGAAGGTTGATGAAATACCTGAAGCTATCGACAAATTAAATAGGGACTTGATAGCCATAAAAACCTGGTCTGATAGATTTGGTGTTGCAGTAAACCCTAATAAGTGTCAGGCAATCATCATCGGTAGTTCTCGGAGTATGAGTAAGGTGGATAGTACAACCTTGCCACCAGTTCTCTTCAATGGTACAATCGTTCCATTTAGCACTGACGTGAAGGACCTAGGCTTGCACATTGATAGTACCCTGAACTGGCGTATCCAAGTCGCTAGGGTCAGCCAGAAGGTTACTGGAACATTGCGGGCTCTGTACCGACTGAAAAATTTATTACCAACGAGAACCAAGACAATGCTTGTGCAGTCCTTAATTTTCCCTATCATCGATTATGGTGATGTGTGCTACTATGACCTGAATGCAGATCTCCTCGACAAACTTGACCGTCTTCTCAATTACGGCATTCGATTCGTTTTCAATCTGCGTAAATATGATCATGTCTCTGCGCATCGGTCGCTTCTTAAGTGGTTGCCTATACGCCAGCGCAGAGAGCAAAGGGCGCTGACCACCTTGTTTTCATTTCTTGACTCTCCCACTTCCCCTAGTTATCTTGCCCCCCACTTTCAGTACATTTGTGCCAACCACAATAAAAATCTACGTTCATCAAATAATCGCCTTCTTCAATGTCCCTCTCATCGCACAGACTTTATTCACTCTTCCTTCTTCGTTCAGTCTATCTCTCTGTGGAATGCGCTCCCCCTGGAAATCAGGATGGCTACCAACCGATTATCCTTTAAAATAAAAGTTCGCGAGCACATTCGTAAGAAGCTGGCAGTATCATCACAACGTTAACGTATGTTACGTTATGTATATATTTATTTGCGCTTATTTATATATAATTAGGTATATATTATTATATTTATAGTTTGTAATAGATATATGTGTATCTTTATATTTAAATAAATATGTATTCCAAAATTTCTCATAATTGCACCTACCACTGTTTGTCTCTGCATCACCCAAAGGTTGACTGGTAGAAAATGCCTATGGCATTAAGTCCGCCTCTGTACTTTTCTGTGCATGAAGTATTAAATAAATAAATAAATAGCAATAGTTATAGAAAAATCCTAATAAAAAAAAAACTGGAATCTGTCGAGGAAGTTCAGTTATGGCGGTCCGTCTCTTCCATAACATCTAACAACTTTTCTCCGTTCCAAGTAAAAATGTTTTCCAATAATTTCAAAGGAAGTGCACGAACTTTCCATTAACCGCGGATGTCTTTGATAAAAACTCATCTCTTTAAAAACAGCCGTGGGTTATTTACAAAATAAATACTTAGTAACTCTCGAAGTAATAGATAAGCTTTTACTCGCTAACTAAGTTGTTGTTATTTATTTATTCGTGAGCCAAGTAACTGGTCTCTAGAGAAAAAATATATAGTTAAGCTCGATGGATGATTAACGAAATGAGTTTTCGTGCTTATGTTTAATAAATAAAATTCGTTCTTATTCTAAAAAATCGTTGAGGGCTCATCTCTCAACTAGAGCGTATCACATTGTTACGACGCGAAATTATGAACGCAGCTAAACGAAATATTACAGAATTTGAAATTCTATCAGGTGAAAATTTTCCGTAATACCTACGTTGATGACTTAATTTCTTGGAAAATGGAAAAATTCTCGTAAATCCTTATTGAAATATGTCCCTATTGTATCTTGTGTGATAGGCAGACACCTGTCTCGCATGTCGACTCAAGATCTTTTATGTATTCATGCTATTCAAATAAGTTCCTTTCATCCCGCACAGCGTGGGTATATGTCGTCTTCATATTTTTAACGAGTACAGTGTGTGGGTGGCTACTTAGATACTAAGTATCAAGTTACTTTGTGTTTCTGACGTAAGTTTGGCAGGGAAACAGTTTTGTTGAGATGGTAACGTGGAAACACGAGCTTATAATAATGTAAACAATGTCATATATCCGTTACATTTTCCTTCTCTTGTTACTCTCTCATTGTATCGATATATTATTTTATTGGATAAGTATTACTTCTCGTTCGTTTCGGTTCTCGTTTTAGGCTAAATTGTATTATATCACAATAATAGTATATTATATTAAATAAATTGTTATCCTCGTGCCGTCTGCGTAGTCAAACAGGAAAACGTGATGAAGTTATTAAGATTCCTAATTAAAGTTTAATACGGAACCATAAAGAAACAAGTAAGACTAGATTGATATGAAAACGTAACTACCTACGTACTTATCCCTATCTAAAACCGTAATTAATGAGGTGGAGTAGATGATTATACCTTCATTAGTGCGATCTTGACGGAACCTTATTAGTGGGCGATGAGGTAAAGCCTAAGTACTTTTACCTACCATTAGATTACCTATTTACAAACATAGGTAACTCTTATCTTACAGAATCTAAAAACAGCGTCAGTGTAGCAGTACCTAATCAAATTATTTATTTGATGTTAATTAGATAACTTTAATTTAATCTTATGTCAACAGTCTGATCAGTCTGGTTTATTGTTATTTTGATCAAACAATTACGACACTGTTTTATCTTGGTCTGCTGGTTTCGTCAGGTGATTTACTAACCTTAAAAGTTAGGCTTAATCAGCCTTTCAGAAAACGGCTATTAATTGGGTAGGTAAGAAGGTACCTACCTAAATGCTTTTAGACGTGAAAACATTGGCAGTGCCGTGTCGAGCAACGCGATAATCTGGCACTCCCTGTTCCGGCTGTCTTGTTTACTTTAACTTTCTTAAGTGAAGATCATTATTAATGGTCGAGTCATGTAAGGTTGTAAACATGGAGGTATCAGGGCGGAATTTTTCCACCACACCCCAAATTTTAATAACGAATTAGGAAGACACCCCGTTTCCAATCAAAAAGGCCAACCTACAAAGTACTCAGGATTTGATTTGATAAGGGTTCCTGAGATCGATCCTGGTTATCTAATTTTAGGCTCAGCGAGTGCCTAGAGCTTTTTGTGATGGAGCTCGTCCGGGGAAGCACCTAACTACCATCAAGCCTATTTTTACCGCGAAGCAATCTTGCTGTGCTCCGGTTTGCCGGTGATGTTGCAGATATATACACACTGCTTCAGCTTCAGCTTTATCTTTAGGTGGCAATTTGAAGCACCTGCTCTGGTATTGCCGGTTGTCGATAACCAACAGATGGGCTGCTTACTACCGCCAACTTACCTAATGGAAAATTACTTGTTTCATCTAGGCTCCGAGTGCATCCGTTCCTACACCCCCGTGGGCGAAGGCTGGGGCTCTGCAGACGACACTGAAATCTTCTCAGCTCTCCGGTTGGCAGTGAAGCGTTACGACAGTGGCGCCCTCTCGCCGCACCTCACGGCACTCAAAGTTGGAGACCTCATCACTCTCTCCGGTCCTTACGGCAACTTTCAATTGCAGAAGGTAAGGTTTTAATTATGTTTTACCTACTTACTCAACGTTTCTAACTTCTAGGGCAGTTATTTCATTTTCTTGTTTAAAGCTTCACGAGATTTTTTTTATTGTTGGAAGAATTTATACAGGTTTTATTTACTTAACCTCGACTGGAAAGAAGCTTTAGAAAAGCTCTTCACACACACAGCTCACACACACACAGCTCTTCTATAGCTATTGTGTTGAATATACTGCCTAAAGTGCCTAACGCTAGCAGATTTGCTTTTCACAGCAACAATGGTAGGTATAATCAGCATCAGATTTTCTTATCTAGTATTTAACAATGCATACACTTTAGGCAGTATATTCAACACAATAGCTCGAAACGGTAAGAGTCGACCTCTTGACCTTTCAAACGGAACTCCTCATCATTGACCTGAACTTGTGGAACAAAGCAATCATAAATAAAATAAATGGCGACCTAAGCCTAAACCCATAAAAATACACCTACTTCCTCCTTAACCATCATATCTTTTTTATCATCGTAAATCATATTTATAGAGATAGAGGGCATGGCAAAGCCGTAGGTACTCTATGATTTATTGTCTGTTGTTCGTTTCAGTTGAAGACAGTGAAGACGTTGTATCTGATAGCTGCCGGTACTGGGGTCACGCCTATGCTTGGCCTGATCAAGTTTATGATATCAAGATCTAATCCAAGATGGTAAGATTTCTTTTTGTAAACTAAACATTGGTAGCCAATTTTACTCAAAGGAAATATTCCATTCAAGGTTTCTATCTGTATGTATCCTAAGTATCGTATCTACGAGTACGACTTAGGAATCTTCCTAGAACCTTGGTAATTTTACTTTATTATTTTTTTATAACGTCACAAATTTTTTTCGCGGCTTGTGTTGCATTTTCCCTTTTTTGTAATAAAACTTCAAGATGTATAGAATTTCTTTGATAGATTCACTCATTTCGGCGGACAGAAAAACAATTGAAAAATGGCGGGAAATCGTTTTTACTTTTCTTTTTTAAATGTCATCTATTGGTATCAAAACCAGCCAGATACAAACAGTACAGCCAAAGAGATGTTACTACAACTTTATACCTACCTATAAAATACGAAAAAGTTTTTCCGCGACCTAATATAATTATTAACTGTTTATGCGTGTTTGAGTATCTAACAGACATTTTCAGGAGATTTTACATTTTATAATATTAGTATTAGTACCTCGGTGGAATAAAAATACCAAAAATGAGAACTGAGAACTGAAAATAAATGAGAACAACCCTGTAGCACGAAATATATCGGAAGTCGGCTGTCGGCTTTAAGCAAGGTCGCAACATCAATCATTCTCGCTGCTCCGTCATCATTAATCGATATTAAAGTAGCCTCGACATTCGAGGGCGGAAACTACTTCAAGAGTCTCATCACAATATTCTCTGAATTCATAAGAACACTTTCTTTGATCTGGATATTTATCGTAATTCCAATAGGGATAGTGAGTGGGCAACTTGGGGCTTGAGAATAGTTCTCAATTTACTTTATTGTGATGTTTAGGTATTTATCTAATTTAATTTGCGAAATTTTACGTTTCAGTGAACGGACACACTTATTGTTCTTCAATAAAACCGAAGAAGACATTCTATTTGACGAAAACTTCGAAGAAATTACGAAAGAGGATGACAGGTACGTAGTCTTATTTCATTTAATTTCTTCAAATACCTTTTCAGATACGGATTCATGTTCCCTAATGGTTTCATAATAAATGATCAACTCGCCATTTCTTCTCTTTTGGCTACTTCGATAAAGTCGAATAAGGGTTGTCAAGGAGTTTCACATCATCACCAAGTGTGGTGATTGAATTTATCATCATTGCATCCTCTTAGGAGGAGGCCTGTGTCCCAGCAGTGGGACCATTATAGGCTGATTATGCTGTTATGCTGATGCATCCTCATAATAATCAATCATGCTCCTGACTAGATAAATCTATGAGAAGTGGGAAGAACAGGTTAGACTTATTTGCTGTATAATAAGAAACCTAAAAAAAAGATTACTTATATACTTACCGCCTTACTAATAAACGTATTATATATCAGGTGAATAGTTATATACACACCGATTTCTCTCTTTCAGTCGTCAGTAATTTGACTTTCGAAAGAAGACAAAGCGTTGTGAACTATACAGACGCTATACAACGTTTATTAGTAAGGAGGTTAATATGTATGTATCTATAATATCTATTATATAGAATATATATATATATAAATAAATAAAATTGAAGTGTCTGTTTGTACTGTCAAAATAAAATTTTTGTCTGTCTGTTTGTTCCGGCTAATCTCCGAAACGGCTGGACCGATTTTGACAGGACTTTCACTGACAGATAGCCGATGTTACGGAGGGTAACTTAGGCTACTTTTATTTTAGAAAAATAATTGAAGATCAGCGCAAAAAAAAAATTAAAACCCATGAAATTGTGAACAAAAAGTCGGATTTGAAAAATTATTTTTGCATTTGGTAGCCCAATTCTCGAGGATAGTTATAGGCTATTTAACATCACGCTACGACCCTTAGGAGCCGAGCAAAAAGAAAAAGTCAGAAAGAACACTAAGCGAAAACGAAGTAATAGGGCGGGCGGGCGATATGCAACGCGACGGGTCGGGGAACGAGGAAGTTTTACTAAAATGTGGCTATTATTTTTGTATATTATGTATCTTACGACTTCCACGCGAACGAAGTCGCGGGGCACAGCTAGTTTTGTATATAGCATATGTATCTATTATATAATAGTATATAGTATCTACATACTTATTATTTTGAACCAATGACAACTCCATTCTTATGTCCACGCAACCACTGTCCATTCCAAGGTCACCTGGAACCTCTTTGAGGAGTGGCTGGAGAGGCGCCACGGCGTCCTCACCTTCCGCCTGACGCAGGTCCTCATCGGACACGGTTGCTTCGGGAGGTACCTATTCCGGATAAGGAGGGATGAAACGCCCGGGTGTCACCACTGTGTGGATCGCCCAGAGGACACAGTGGAGCATACGGTGCAGATCTGCCCGGCTTGGGCGGGGCACCGCCGTGTCCTCGCGGAAGCGATCGGCGGCAGCGATCTCTCGCGTCCGGCCCTGGTCCAGGCCATGGTACGGAGCGAGAGTACATGGGAAGCCATCACCTCCTTCTGCGAAGCAGTAATGCTCGCGAAGGAGGAGGCGGGACGCGTGAGGGAGAGGCAAGCTTTGCGCCCTCACGCCCCTAGTCGACGCAGGAGACGCCCTGGGCGTCGGGAATTGGCAGCCGATTCCCGGCCACCGTAGGCGCGGGCTTGCGGATGACGAGCAATGGGTAGCTCACCGTCCGTCCGGTAAGGACCAAGCCCAAGTCAACGGCGCACGCGTTCCACGCGCGCCTCAAAGAGATGTCAGCAGCATTGAAGGGGTCCGCTAAGACCGATGCCAGCCAGGGTTGCGGGATGTTCGAAAGAGTTACCGTGGCCCCGGCATAGGCAACAGAAGGAGCACGGGTGGGTTTTAGTCAGTAAAAGTCTGACACGCCCTCCCGCTCCGCCCATTTCCCATACACGAAAAATAAAAAAAAAAGCTCGCCTGGAAATAATCGCAGAAAGTTGGCAGAAAGCGATAAGGCCACCCATCGTATGTTTTGTAGAGTCAAATTTATTTTTTATTATGTATATTCAGTCTATCAACATGAAGTCATAAACGTGATATTTTTACAGGCTAATGATCACGCACGTCCTATCAGACGCCAGTTCATCCTGGTCGGGTCACAGAGGTCGCATCAGAGAAGAACTCCTTGCTGAAACGTTGGGCGCCGTGAAGTGCGACGACAGATGCTCGCACTACGCCTGTCTGTGCGGCCCGACGGATTTCACGTATGCTGGCCTCGATCTACTGAAGAAACACGGCTTCAAAGACGACTGTATTCACGCTTTTATGGGATAAGGATCAAGGCTAAACTTCAGTTTGCACATTGCTTATTGATAAAAGAGGTGCCGTGGGACGCCGGTTGGAACGTAGGTTCCTTTCGCTGTATACAGGGTGGTATGGACATCGACGAGCAACCTGTTCATGGATTCAGTACATGATTCTGGACCCTCCTACATTGAATTTTTTCGTCGGTAAGGTATTTTTTTTAATAGCCGTTCCATATATTTTGACCGCGTAGGTATTGCCCTTTTCTATGAAACCGCAGATTTTTTTTTGTATAACCGACGAAAAATTTGTACAATTGGGGGTCTAGAATCATTTGCTGAATTCATGGTTACAGTTTGCGCGTCGATGTCACCCTACCACCCTGTATTATGTTTTAAATAACAGGCACAATTAAATAAATTAACATTGTTTGAGAGTTGTAAATAAAAGAAAAAAAATATCGGCCACACACAATGCTCGTCTGCTGGAATCTCCCTACTCGCACGCACAGACACGCTCGTATGTGAAAGATAAATAATAAGCAAACGTGCTCGGAGGAAGGAAGTAATCCAGTAAGTGCTGGTAGGGATCTTGACCATCTTCCGGGCTCTGGGATTGTCCTGATAGTCGTGGAATACCTCTCCACTCCTCATAAGCACCTCGGGACATGTTGCCCCCTTGTCACTACGACACTATGTGCTAGCGACCGTTTTCGGGGGCCCATTATTGAGTGTGCAAGTCACCCCCTGCCATTTTATCCGTGTATTACCTAACATTGATCAGGCAGGGGACATAGTTTTTCCATAGCTCTTGGTAACCAATCCACTATAGCCACCCAAACCCATAACCCAATATGTTTCGTTTCCATGTCCTACAATAGTCCTGCACCAACCGGGGGTTGTCCTTGGGTGCATTTGCATAATGCATACAGGGATAATCGTCGGTTGGTGCCTCCTCATCTTTTAAAATTGTCTAAGGGGCCTCTGCGAGTTGGCTTCGGCCCCTCGTACGCCTTCCAAAAGTCCGGGACCCCAGGGTCCCGAGATATGTAAAATATATAATCAATAATAATAATAATAGAAATATTTCGTAATAGAAAGAGACAGAGAGAGGGAAAGTCGCATGGAGGGGGCATAACGCTTTTTCCTTACGTGACGATTTCTACCAGTCAGCTCCCACCGCAAGCCGCGTTAAGGAACTTCGTTCAAAAAATAATCTGTGCGCGTGATGCATAATCACAAGCCTCGGAAATGAAGCCGTTACCTACCTACATTGTTATAGATCATTATTTCTCATAGTGCGCACTCCATTCTCAGGGCATTCTCAGGTCACTACTGCGCAAGAGTAGGTAAGTCACAAACGCAAAAAAAGCCGCTAGACAGTTTGGCGCTAACACCATTTAACATTAAATCCACGAATTATTCCACAATTACGATTGGAAATTCTGTCAATGGAATTTTATACAGCACGTAAATAGTAGGTACCTAGATTTAAGTACAATCGATGTCGACCCACTTTATAGATTTTATATTAAAGAAATAAATATTGTATTCGAAAGAACTAACTGCCCCGTAAAAGAGCAATTGTAAAAAGTTTATGGACTGTATAATTGTAGCATACGAGGAAGCGTCTAAGATTTTTTTTTAAATTAAAGTTTAGTCAAAGAGTGAGAAATCTATTAATATAGGTAATTGTAGCTGTAATAACTAAATAAAACTACTTAGTAGAAACTGTTAACAAGTTTCGGCCAAATCTCGCACTTACGGTAACTTTCAGGAACAAATTAAATGTGTATTAGTTTTAATACCAAAGTGTGATAAATTAGCTTTTTTAGGTACGTCGAACATTATTTTAGTAATTTGTGATTAGAATATGTGATTGAGTAGATTAGCTCAATGTACAGAAAGACAAAAATAATAGTCATAATTGTATGAAATAAATCCTGGTGGTATTTATGTACCTATTCCATCCATTATTAAATGTAAATTATATTCATATTAAGTTTATATCTATTGTTAGCATTTTCTTCCCCATCCTATTTTATTATAATTACTTACTTTTTTGTGCTTAAGGCCAATTTTATTGCTACCGTTGAAATTGAGTAATATAAAAAATACATAGTGTCGTGTAAGATATTCCCATTCTTAAAAAGATATCTTTCTAAATATTAATAAAACTTTAACATGTATTGTAACAACAATACATGTTGTTTGGACCTTTTTATTTGAAAATGTATTGTTCAATCCAAACCGTTTTGTTTAACAATGATCAAACAGATTTGTTTTCAGTTCATTAAACTAAACAATTTATTCCTTTTTTCTGCTAGGAAACTGGTAATGTTTATTATCAACATCTGTGTTTTTATTGTTTTAACATCCTCGCGTAGTTCTGGGAGACAGCTGTTTTCATTTTAAATAAATATCACATAATATTTTCAGATAATGTACATAACAATATTTCGGACATCATGGTAATATTATAATTACAACATATCAAATCCTTACATTTTGTAAAAGATACCCCAAGTTTTTTTTTTATTTGTAACAGAATAGTATTTTTTCATGAATAAATAATACTAAACGAGTACTACCATTGAAGTTTGCATTGAAATAATAGTGTACAATTATAACTATGTATAAGTACTAGGTGTGTGTTAAATATTTAACAAATTTTAATAATTGCGTTATATCATTTTGTAATCTATGTATCTTTTCATTTACGCTTTTACCTATTTATGTGAAATTGGTGAATGTTTAAAAAGTGCCTACATTCCATAAGGTGTTTTGTTTTTTTTGGTGTGTTGTTGACTTATGGGTTTCTATTAAATAATGTAAAGAAAAATAGAGATTTTATTTATAAAACGTCTTTGTAAATAATAAGGGATTCGTTAATAGTAGATATTTAAATAAAAACATTTATTTGGGAAGAAACATGACTATAATACAACAAAACAATATAATACACAGTTTGTTTTTTAAATAAATGCATGTAACCTTTGACCCAATGCGCCGCATCTGTGCACAAGAAAAAATTCCATTCGTAAATACCTTTTGGTACTAAATAGTTAACAAACAACCCTAATTAAGTTACAGTTATGGAACGCTTTCAAATAGGATAATTTACTTTAAAAAAAAACAACTATACAATAAAAACAAAGGAACTAAGTAGCAAGCGAAATTTAACCAAAATTCCAAGAAAAAACAATAAAATTATGTACCTTGATCTATTTAACGCTACCTTATAAAATATCAATCATAACTTACTAATTATAGATTTACATACTTCCCTAAATAAAATTAGTTTTGTTCCTTATCTATCGCAATTTTAATGGCATAGGCAAAAGCGTGCTGTGGAGCTTTTTGTGTTTGCCGCAAAAAAATACTGATTCTGAGCATAGTCTCTCAGATCTGGAACCAGTTTGATATAAAAACAAAACTAATTTTAAATGGTTATGAATACACGACGGAAAATTTGTTCAAATCTAGCAGGATAGCCTCTTGGAGACTTGTCGTAGTAGATCAACAGCTTAGCACTGAAATTATAAGTGTCTTCCATGACCACATTGTTATCACAGGTATTTACAACTACGGCATGTAACGACCGGTTTATCTAGTATGAAACCTTAAACGTTCTCGAAATGATACCGTGGATACTTGAATCGTAAGAAATCAGCGACTCAAACAAATCTTCGCCGTGTTTAGGTAACATAGTGGACACAAAACCTTTGTCTTTACTAGCGCATGAACAGTTCTTACTTACCTATAAAAAAGTAAAAGTAATATTCCGGAGTATAACAGAGTAGTTAAAGTGTAAAAATGAAAATGTGATATGCAGCAATTAATTCACGCATCGTCCAAATAATATTATGTCTTAATTCCAATTTTGGTTTAAGATACCTGCAAAATATTTTAGCACATACATACAACACTCGAATATCACAATAAGAGGGAGACATTCACCCTTATACCTCCAAAAGTTTTAAGTCAAGAGTGTTCCTTTAAGTCATATATAACATCGCCATTGTACTAAATACACATACATTCTTTGAGCATCACAATATGAGAGATGTCAAAGTGCGATTTTATTTCATCATACAACTTATTCGACTTAAGATTTATTACATCATTACAGATACCTGGCTATTACAAATATTGTGTCTAGAAACATCAACTGCTAATTTTGCAAGTCATATTAACTGGAGTGTAAAGAAGCCAGCCCAAGTAAGAAGGCCATTAATATAGCGAGGCTAGTGCTCAATAATGACCCTACTTGCATGGGTTTGATATAGAATACATTCAATTGACATGCATTGGTATCATTTCAATTAAATATTGACGCAAGTCCAATCTCCTGACCATCTAAAAATAATTATTATTATTATTTCGTTAAATCTACCCAAACTACAGACCATTATTATAGTTTTATATTGCTGGATATGAAAAAAAAAAAACAAATCTTGCAATCGTCCAGCAATCACAAACGCCAATTTTGTTGATAAGTGAAAAGGGACCTTATTGCACTACTGTTACAATTAAGTACAAAGTTAGTATTACCGTGTTTCGCAGGGTGTCCTATTCTCGATATCAGCAACATCCCAGCTCCACACACTAACCCTAAATATTGGACCAAACATTTGTTGCCATTGTACAGAGGGAAAAATCTTTGTGTGAATCAAGTCGATATTGGCTCGGTTTGTTTGGACTAGTGAGTGATGCCAGGTCCAATAATACCAGTTTAGCATAACCAGTATACATACCTCCACACAGTGGGTAACATTTTGACAGACGGACTTTTCGACGTTTTAATAAATTCACATGACTTAAATAATAAATTAAAACGATGAGAGAAAGTCAATTAGTACCGTGAGTCCCAACCATTTCGTACTGCATATAGTTGCTCTGACGAAAGGTGTACGATTGCTGACTGTGTAGAATTAAAATGGAGTATTCAAATGATGTTAAATCGTTGGATGCCAATTCGGGTATTAATATAATCTGGTGTATCTATTATTTTATTATTGAAATTAAGCGCCCAAAACCGCCCCTACGCGTGGCGTGTCGTAATAAATATACGCTAATTTGTGTGAGCACTTGTGTGGTTGTTCTCAATAAGATACTTACACTGGTCATGGAGTTAAATGAATGACACAACTTTACAAGTTCCCTGTTTATTATGTGTATCTTGTTCAGTGTATTATGTACATGTTCCACTACTGACCGGCCGATATTCGACACGGTAGTTACAATAAAATGAACGTTGAAACGCTTATGACCAGGGAGTAGTGAGCAAATGAAGTTTTTACACCGTCACACGCATACATATTACAATCCCAATGTCTTTCACCGCCTGACTCACATAGCTTCGAGATTTCAAACCCGTCACATAATAAGTCTACTACTACTAGTGATCGCCATTTGGTCACTGCAGACGAAGTTCATAGAAAAAGAAATTTTAAGTTTGTGGCTTAATAGGCGGCGGCATTAAATTAACGATTGCCTCACACGCTCCTATTACTCATCAGATGACAACCAAGCAAATTCCGTTCCCTCTATTTGCAAACCACTCCGTGGCAAACCCAAGATGTAAAACTACGCATAAGAGACCACTAACGCATTTTATGCGTTAACGTCGTTGACGAACAACACGTCCCTGTCCTTGAGACCGACGTCTATCAGGGAGTTGGAGCCGCGCCCTAGCACACGCTTCGGGAAGTTAGTCGTGATCTCGAACTCTTCGGGAGACTGCGGGTGACTGAACACGAAGTCGTATAGATCCTGAAAAAAATATTAAAAGTTTAAGGGGGAAGCGCTAAGGTAGCCCGCGAAATTAAATTCATTTATTCAATATGTTTTTACGTAATTAGAATTATTAGAATCAGTAATACAACTCCTTAGGTTAGTATAATCCTAAAATGTCAAGATTTCATGAAATAGTCATTCTTAGAATTACTTGGTCTTAGAGAGTTGTATTGATAACTTTAATGGTTATAATTCTGTAAATAGATATTTGTTACGGTCGCGAATCAGATTTTAGTCAACGTACAACCCAATACTGACCTGCAAATTGCAAAAAACGTAAGAAAATTTGAATTTCGCGGGCTACCCTGGCGCTTTCGCCTTAAAGACGTATTGAGAGAAAAACCATCGGTGGACTTCTCCCAAAATTATGTAAAATTCTGATACAGATTGATGAAAACACATTTGATAAAAAGCGTTTATGCACTCTAAACAGTGAATTAAATTGACGCTACTCCTATTTCTCATAGATAACCAGGCTAGGTTGAGCGTCGATCTTCGCATGGTGGCTGAATGCGAGTAGCCGAGAATCCAGTTGAATGGCGTGCGATTGTATACGATGTCCAGCAGTGGACTGCTATAGCCTGATAATAATTTCACTCATGATAATATTTTTTATTATAATAATAATAACACCAGCCTATTACTGTCCAACTGCAGGGCAAAGGCCTCTTCTCATACAGAGAAGGCACGAGCACCACGCTTGCTCAAGACGGGTTGGTGATTTCAGACTTGTATTGACTGCTGATGGTGATGATGAACTAACCTGGGTGGTATGCGTGAACGTAAACCGGCGTGTGAGCCGCTCGCCGTCCGGCAGGCGGATGAGCAGCACGACGGTGCGCGGCCCAGGAGCAGGCTCGGGCGCCAGGCGGGCCGCCATGGCCGCGCGGGCCTCCACCAGCTGACGAATAGACTTCAGTACAATAGGAGAGCTGAACTTGCAGCTATTACACACACGTTTAATATATGCCTCATCGGTCTAACTAATAGCATGAGGTCCTGGGTGCAATTCCCAGGTCGGGCAAAGTGTTATTGGGTTTTTCCATCAGGGATTTCTCAGTAGCAGCCAGAGTCTGGATTTGCGCCCGATTGATGGCAATAGTCTTGTCCCCTATTACACTGGACTTAACATGACTGGCGAAATGTGGGTGCACGTGCACTATAGGTACTGTAGGCGAAGCACAGTAATGTGAGCTCTATTTCTAGGTTTAAGATAGTTATATTAGGATAGGAGTATATAACTATAGGAATATTGTAAAGCAATTTGACTGGACATGTTTTACCAATTAGTATACCCGCTACTTGTGCCATGGTAGTAAAATGCGCGCCTCCCGCATTGTCAGTCATTGGGTAATAACGGCGGGGGGGTACATTTTACGACCCCCGCCACTTGCGCTACCCATGCCAGCGCATAAAAAGGGCGCACCTTGGCACAAGCAAGTCAGTCTCCAGCGATCATCCAGTGAAGCGACATACCTACACCCGTTGGTTCACTTCGCGCCGCGCTTGAAGTAATTAGTAATACCAGTCAAGTTGCTAAGTTTGTAAATAGTGTGTAAATTTGCCCGTGTATTTCCTTTTAATATTTTGTATTGTGTTGTGTCGTATTGGAAATACAAGTGTTTTACCCCGTGTCGCGTGGTTTTATTTCCACTTCTTCGTCAAGGGAACAACGTCACCCCCGCCTACACGCCCGTATCCCCCACCTGCCCCTCAGCGTGGGCTACATTTTGGTCCTTCGAGCCGGATCGGGTTCAACAAGAAGAAGTGAAAATACATCATGAGTCAGAAAAGTGCAATGACCACGCGCAGTAAGCTAAGAAGATTGGGCGAGGAAATAAGTGCGCGTCGAAAGGATGACGTCATCTCGGACTCAGGCTCGCCATCTGAAAAGGCACCAGGTTCACCATCGGTGGCTCCAACATTGGCACCGACGCTGGCTCCTAACATTCCTCTGACGGGTGGTCGTGTGATTGACCACAGCGGAAGTACGTCAGAAGGACTGCAGAGAGGACAGACAGTCGCACGAAGTCGCCATGGATCAACGCGAAGCAGCAGAGTCTCATCTAAGAATAGCCGCAGGAGCGTCGATTTCTTACGAAAGAGGATCGAGTACGAAGCTGAGCGCGATTTGGTGCAACTAAAGGAGAAGCTCATGAGAGACAAAGAGAATCTCGTGAAGAAAAGGATGGAAGCAGAGATTGCAGAGATAGAAGCCGCTGCTGAGAGTGATGACTCTGTCTCGGATGTGGATTCGGAACAGCGCGTTGAAGAATGGTTTAAAACAACGCCTCAAATGACTCAACAGGATGCAGTATTGTGTGCGCCTTCTGTATCCCGCGCACCTGTTGAAGTGACTGCACCCCGTGAAACAGCTGTGACCCACGATGAAAATGTGAGTACAGCGAATCGTGAATCCACCGTGCCTCGGAAGATAGATGTGTTGCATGCGCCAGTCCCGGTACCTGACATGACAGCACCGACCGCGCAAATGTACATGCCACTGTCGACAGAAGGAGTGAGATTCCGTCTGCCTGATGACTATCCCGTCTTTACCACTCCGGCCGCAAGTGTACCTCGAGTACCAACACTCGAGTCGGATACACGGCGGCAGAGATATGACGGAGTGGATGAAAGAGAAAGACGTCGAGAATCGTCGGGTGAAAGAGACAGGAAGATAGACAAGCTGGCAGAAGCAATCGCAAGCATGGCACGCCCGCGACCAATACCAAGGCAGTCATATGAATTGCCACCATTTCACGGAGACCCTTCCGAATGGATATCGTTTCGGAAGATGTATTGGGACACAACTGAATTGTACAGTTTCAAGACACATGAGAACCTAGCACGACTAAAGACCTCACTGCATGGCGAAGCAAAGAGTTCAGTGGAGGATTTACTGCGAACGTCAACAGACCCCACAGAGATAATGCATGCGCTTGAGGAAGAGTACGGTCACCCGACCGTAGTGCTCCAGTGTGCGTTGAGAAAAGTGAGAGATTTACCCAGAGTGACGGAAAGTGGCCGGGAGCTGAGGAAATTCTCATCAACAGTTAGAAACTGTGTGTCCTTATTGAAGAACATTCGTGCACAAGGTTATATAAATAACCCACAATTAGTGAGTGAGTTGCTGAGCAAGCTGACACCAGTACAACGTGCGCAGTATGGTGACTTTGCGATGGGCTTAGATAACGCACAGGGAGTGGATTTAAGAGTGTCACCGAACTTAGAGATATTGTCTCACTTTCTCATACATTTGACACGTTCGACGTCATACTATGTGCAACCAATGATGGATGAGCCTGGACCGTCGAAACCCCTTGTGAAGCAACAGAAGAATGTCACCGGTCAAGCCCGGCCAGTGAATACCGCACGACCTGTCAGCAGCAGACCACCGTTGGCTCATCGAGTAAATACGCAGAGTGACGAATCCTCCGTACCTAAGGATTGCGTAATATGCCAACAGGAACACGCCATTGAAGATTGTGACCAGTTTAAGAAGCTAAGTGTGCAGCAACGTTGGGACACGATAAAAGAAAAGAACACATGCTTCAAATGCCTTGTCAAGAAGCATCCCAAGAGGTTCTGCCGCGCAAACAGATGTGAAAAGTGCGGTTATGGACATCACGTGTTGTTACACGCGGATAAGCCGCAGAAAGAAGATAAAACAGAAAGTGTAACAAACATCGGGGAATGGCGAGCTACAGCGTTACTGAAAATAATGCCAGTGACTTTAAGTGACGAAAACGGCGACGACAAACAGTGCTATGCGTTATTAGACGATGGCGCGACCGTATCGCTCATAGACAGTTCGCTCGCAACCAACCTAGCGGGACCGCGTGTACCTCTCTCGCTAAAAACCGCGGGTGGCTACGGAGTGACGGACTTAACCTCGCGAGTAGTACAAGTGCGTGTGAAAGGACCTAATGGACAGTGTCACAAAGTAAAGTGCCGTACAATGGTGAACGTGAACTTACCAACGCAAACAGTGTCCGCCTCAGTGATACGTGACAACGCTCACCTCTGTAACTTGGGTTGCGTGGAAATGAGGGGAGCCAAGCCGCTGCTGTTACTCGGACAAGACAATTGGGAGCTGCTCGTCAGTCGGGACATCCGCCGTGGACGATCCGGTAAGCCGGTTGCCTCACTCACGAAGCTAGGTTGGGTCATACATGGACCATTCGATTCAGCTAGTACTAACGAAACAGTGAATTGCACAACAGTCTCCCTTCCTGATCTACATGATTTGGTAAAATCACAGTTTGACTTAGAAGCCATAGGAATTTCACAAGATACTCGCAAACATAAGGATGTTGAAAGAGCCTTAGATGTACTAGATAGCACTAGGCACCGCACTCCTGACAGGTCACAGTGGGAAGTAGGTTTATTGTGGAAGCATGATAATACGCAATTGCCTAACAATTATAATCAGGCCCGGCAGAGGTTGTACGGTATCGAGAGACGTATGCGCAAAGACGCTAGTTTCGCTGAGTTATACACGAAACAGATAGATCGACTATTAGACGAGGGCTATGCGCGCAAAGTAGAGGGCGAGATAGATAGCTCTCCGGTTTGGTATTTACCACACTTTGGTGTAGTGAACCCAAACAAACCAGGGAAGCTTCGCTTAGTGTTTGACGCGGCTGCTGCATCTCACGGTACATGTCTGAACGACAACCTGCTGACCGGCCCTGACATGTTAAATTCATTGCTCGGCATATTATTAAAGTTCAGGATAGGCCCCATAGCATTTTCAGGGGACATCGCTGATATGTTTTTGCGGATAAGAATTAGGTCAGAAGATCAAGGCGCGCAATTATTTTTATGGAGAGGCGCGGACCAACGTAAAGAACCAGATACATATGTGATGAATTCTATGATATTTGGTGCAGTCTCATCACCAACCACGGCAATCTATATACTCAATAAAAATGCCAGTGAATGGGTTGACGTCTATCCCGAAGCTGTTGAAGCCATAAGGACGAAGCACTATATGGACGATTATTTAGATAGCGCATGGTCCGAAGAGCAGGCTAACAGACTGATTGAGGAAGTGTCCAGAATACACGCCTCCGGGGGATTTGTAATACGGGGGTGGGTCACGAACTCATCAGAGCTTAGGGACAGACTAAGAATAGATATGCCTGAGAGAGTAGCCCTCGAAAAGGGAGTAGGTTCGGTAGAGAGGACACTAGGTCTAATATGGTCACCCAAGGAAGATGAATTGGGTTTTGACCTTTCATTTAAACGGTTACCGGCAGAGATAATAAATGGCGATCTGAGTCCCACTAAGCGGCAATTTTTGAGCGCAATAATGTCAATATATGACCCTCTGGGTTTCCTTTATCCCTGCGTCATCCAATCACGTATATTAATGCAAAGAATTTGGAAATCAGGAATCAAGTGGGATGAACCATTAAATGAGGAAGATGCCTATATGTGGCTTAATTGGCTTAATAATTTACAGCGATTAAAAGATGTTAAGATACCGCGGTGGTATAGGTTAAACCTAGAGAACCTAGAGTTACATGTGTTCGGGGACGCTAGCGAACTAGCTGAAATAGATAGGCTGTCAGATAGAGGCAACTGGCGCTGGGTCCCCACAAAGGACAACCCAGCTGACGTGGCGACCAGATTGTGTTGGCCCGATAACCATGCAAAATGGCTCTCGGGCCCCTCGTTTTTACGTGATTCACAGGAGCAGTGGCCGACATGTCAGGAGCCTGAGGCGGCGGAGGCGGATATTGAGTGCATTCAGCGGGTCCACGCCACCATAGCACCTCCAGCACCACTCCTGAACTACGAACGATATTCATCGTGGACGCGCATACAGCGCGTTATGGCACGCACGCTCGTCTTCGTCAGCCGATGCCGTAAACGCCGGGCGACGACGGAGCTGCGAACACACGACTTAGAAGAAGCACACAACATTTTAATAAAGTTGTGTCAAGAAGACAGCTTTCACGATGAACGAGCTGCCATTCTCAAGGGGCTGCCCGTTCCCAACGACAGCAGCATAAAAGCTTTGGACCCAATGATTAGCGACGATGGGTTGCTACGAGTGAGAGGACGTCTGAGTGCCTGCGAAGTGCTCACATTTAGTGAAAGGCACCCTATAATCTTGGACGGGCGTCACCCTCTAACTAGGAAGCTAATCGCACACTACCATGCGATGGCTTTACATGCGAACCACGAAACCGTCGTCAATAACCTACGAGAGAAATACTGGATCACGAAGATCAGGACATCAGTAAAGACAGTGGTCGCAAATTGCCAGCTCTGTCGCATCTGCAGAGCTCAACCCGCCCCACCAAAAATGGGTGATCTCCCACTTGCAAGGCTGGAAAACACCAGAAGAGCTTTCGTGCGAGTGGGAGTCGACTACTTCGGCCCAATGGAAGTGGCGATTGGCCGGCGCCGCGAAAAGAGGTGGGGAGCCTTATTCACCTGCCTCACTACGCGCGCCGTCCACCTGGAGTTAGCCGCCACGCTGAGCGCCGATTCAGCCATACTAGCCCTACGGCGCCTAATAGCGCGCCGTGGGCAACCAGCACATTTGTACTCCGACCAGGGTACAAATTTCGTCGGAGCCAACACCGAGCTGCGAGCTGCACTGAAAGACCTCAACCATGGGCAGCTCAGGGACGAGGCCATCAACCGAGGCATATCATGGCACTTCAATCCCCCGGCGACACCTCACATGGGTGGCTGCTGGGAACGCCTGGTGAGGTCGGTGAAGAACGCGCTACGAAGCACACTCAAAGAGCGAGCGCCTCGTGAGGAGGTTCTTTACACCCTCCTCACAGAGGCCGAGCAAATAGTGAACAGTCGACCGCTGAGTTACGTGCACGATGACCACAACGAGCCTGTGGTCCTGACACCGAACCACCTACTCCTGGGCACTGCATCCGGGAGTACGCCGTTTGCACCGAGGGACATCGAAGACGTCGATTCCCGCAGGCAGTGGCGGCGTGTGAACGCGCTTGCCGACATGTTCTGGCGGCGCTGGCTGCGGGAATATCTCCCGACCCTGCAACGTCGCGAAAAGTGGAAGAACAATGTGCCAAATGTGCGTGTCGGTGACGTAGTAGTGTTGGTGGACAGTAGCAAAGAACGAAGTGCATGGACAAAGGGGATAATCCAAACAGTGTACCACGGAAATGATGGAATCATCCGTGTAGTAGATGTTAAGACTGTATATGGGGTCCTGCGTCGGCCCGTAGCAAAGATTATTGTGCTTCCCACAGACCAAGATGTAATGCGGCTGAACCCTGTTACAGGGGGTGGAATGTAGGCGAAGCACAGTAATGTGAGCTCTATTTCTAGGTTTAAGATAGTTATATTAGGATAGGAGTATATAACTATAGGAATATTGTAAAGCAATTTGACTGGACATGTTTTACCAATTAGTATACCCGCTACTTGTGCCATGGTAGTAAAATGCGCGCCTCCCGCATTGTCAGTCATTGGGTAATAACGGCGGGGGGGTACATTTTACGACCCCCGCCACTTGCGCTACCCATGCCAGCGCATAAAAAGGGCGCACCTTGGCACAAGCAAGTCAGTCTCCAGCGATCATCCAGTGAAGCGACATACCTACACCCGTTGGTTCACTTCGCGCCGCGCTTGAAGTAATTAGTAATACCAGTCAAGTTGCTAAGTTTGTAAATAGTGTGTAAATTTGCCCGTGTATTTCCTTTTAATATTTTGTATTGTGTTGTGTCGTATTGGAAATACAAGTGTTTTACCCCGTGTCGCGTGGTTTTATTTCCACTTCTTCGTCAAGGGAACAACGTCACCCCCACCTACACGCCCGTATCCCCCACCTGCCCCTCAGCGTGGGCTACAGGTACACCTTTGCCTAACCCTTCGGGAATTACAGGTGCGACGTGATGTTATTTATGTTTAATAGATCTTGTTTGGGGGATAGTTCCCCATTGTTGTTGGAAAATAGACGGAAATATTGATAAAATTATTTGTTACATCTACTAAAAATAATACTACATGTTACAATGTTACTATAAAAAGTAGGGTCGAAACACAACCATGCTTTTTAAAGTGAAAACATCTTGAGGCGCGTTGAGCCATTTTTGGTAGGAGAAAATCTTACGGGTTCGCGACATGCGACCTGCGACATGCTCCAACGGGCTTAGCGACTCAACACTAGAGGGCGCTGCAACCAAGTTACTCTATTTAACACGCTAATGTCTTTGAAATAGATGTCGTATTCGCATCGAACTGTTTACTGTTAGTTTTAAGTTTTCACTTCTGTCGGCTGCCTATTTTTATTGTAACATTGTTTTTGTTTTGTGATCGTTACCAAGCCAGTTTTCACTAACACTAGGCGACACCTAATCGCTGAACGCTGCCGCTGTTGTTCCAACGCACAGCTTAGCGCCGAAAATTAAAAATTCCAACAGCACGCTTTTATTTAGATATGGATAATATTTTTGTGTTCACCAAAAATCTAAAGGTACATCTATGTATGCATTTCTAAAATATTGATCTTAAGCCCGTTTAATTGTTTTACTATAATTAAACTACTCGGCCAACAAAATATGTTACATCAAACAAATTCCAAATTAACACCAAGATATAACACTTTTTTATTGTAGTGCGCTGCAAATATTCTATTGTAACAATAACTATTTTATTCTTCCCCGAAAAATACTGATCGTGCACCAAATATTCCTGAATGTTACACAAAATATTTAGTATGCATCCTAGTACCATATACCCATTTACATATTTTAGGTTAGGTTAGGTTTCATTTTTTATTAATAAAGCTACATTGGACATTAATTGGTGTTTGATTCAAATACATTTTGCAGTGCATTATCTGAAGTATAACTAAAAAAATAAATGCTTGTTTTTAAAATTAGGTGTATTACTATTTTTACAAATTTGCAACAGTTGTTAAATAGATGCTCGTTATGACATATTTTAATGAACATATTTTGGTGCACATTCAGTATATTTGGTGGAACACAGGCAAAATTAGGTAAATGAAATGGGAATAAATTGAAGTACTTTTAAATACCATCCTTTAGATATTCTTTTAGTTGTCAGCTAGTGTTAGTGCAAGTGGGCATTAGCTTATCAAAAAGTTGTTTTAACTTTGTTCTAGACACTGGTGAACCAATATGCTTTGGTGATTATTTGCAAACAAACTACCGATGTTATTATTTGGCGAGATAGTAAAAAAAATCTTGTGCACAAAAAAATTGCATAACTGAGAAGAAATTGAATTGATAATGAAAAACTGATGTTTCAAGTAAATGAACAAACACAGTTGTAACAGCTTTGTGTTAGATCTCAACATCGCGCGTTCCTATTTCCGAAAATAGACGATGACTCCCGAAGCGAATACTTTGTTAAATTGTAGAAGCTATTGCAGGAAGCTTTGTTTGCTTGAATAGTGTGCTAGAGCGTGGTTGTGGTACTTACATCCATCCTGTGCATCTCCTCCTGCTGGCGCCGCTGCAGGTCCTCGTGCTCGCGCAGCTCGCGCGCGGCGCGGTCGGCGGCGCGGCGTCGCTCCTTCTCCTGGTCGGCCGCCAGGCTCTCCGCGTACGCCTCGTCCTGCGCCGCGCGCAGCCGGGCCGTCACCTCACGCTCCACTCTACGGAGACATCATTATTACTGCTTGAATGATAATAGGATCTTTCATTATCGTTAGTGTCTCGACCGAAGATTCGGTTTCGGTTTCGGCCAAAAAGTAGCCGAACTTTAATCGAATTACTTATTAGTCTTGTTACAAAACCATGAATAATGCTGGGTCTGAGATCATAATGTCATTTTCAAAAACCTTTAACGACAACGTTTCGGTTTCGGTCCAAACTAGTAGAGGAGCCGAATATTCGGTTACGGTCTCGGTTTCTGGTGCATATAGTGTGCGGGTGGATACTAATTATCGTGACTATCTATACATCCGTTTCTAACAGACCGATAGAGGTCGAAGTTATTATCTAAAAACCAACCATTGATGTATATTGAATCTGATTTATATTCAGAGTAGAATTATGAGCTATTTATTTATTAAAAAACATGTTCTTGGATAAAAGGTTTTTAAGCTTTTGAATACAGAAGCTGACGCACGGAGCATGATCCCTTGGACTTCGTCACCACAGTCATGCTCGCACACATAGATGAAACTAAACTAAGAATAACAGAACATACCTGTCGGCCCTAGCTGCAGCTAGATGCGGCTCGTTATCCGACACGACGCGTCGCAGACGAGTGAGCAGCTGGTGCGCTGAGCAAGAGCCCTCGGACCTCGCCACCACGGTCATGCGATGCTCCCGCACGCACACGACGCACAGCAGCGGGTAGCGCCGCCCCCCTACCGACTGCGCCACCCGCCACCCCTCCGCCGTGTCCACCGTACAGCCCCAGAATAGCGCGTGCGTGTTTATGTACTGGATCACGTCTTCATCGGCCAGGGTTTGCCTGTAAACACGTTAAATGTTAAAAAAGACCAAGACCTATGGGGTAATTCTCTGGATGTCAGTTACAAACATTGTAGCACCTACTTTAGCTGTTATTTTAGTAATTCTATTGACCGTGGAGAGTTTCCTGGTCTGATGAAAAACAGTAAAATAGTGCTACCTACTTTTAAAAAATTATTTTAGATCAAATGTAAAGATTTTTTAATAAACATACATTACTGCATAACAAACAGTTCATCAGTATCATTAACCGATTCGTTGCGATGTCTAATTTCGCTAACTTCTAACTGTGGCGTCGAACAAAAATAACGTGACACTGTTCAGTGCCCAACGCCATACGATTAGATGACACGCATCTGTGCCTTCAGCCATGCGGGAAAGAAAACAGTATTTTGACCATTTTTTACATGTTCAAAGCTTGAATACTTTTAGTTTACATTCGAAATCTAACGTGAACGGCCAGGCACATTGTTATAAGTGGTTAAAAGTGGCAAAATAAGTGTATTTCTGGAAATGGAGGGTAAGTGACTTTTTTATTACAGTTGTGCTAAACCTTTTCGCATTTTCTAATGATTTGATTGATTATTGAGGTCTAAAAATATTAGATTTAAGTCCCGTGAATATTTTTTTTCGTATTTCTGACAGCAAACCCTTTCATTTGATACCCATATCATGAAGGTGGATTTCAAACAGCCAGTCCGCCATCTTGGGGAAGCCGCCATATTGGATTTGTAATGACGTTTCTTAGCTAGTCATGTATTGTCATCAGAACTCAGAGCGTGTGCAAAACATCCTAATCGAAGACCGGGAAGTGGGTCAACTTAAGATTCCAAGATTTTCTTACATACATAGTTAGTTACAAGTGAAGCTAATAAAAGCGTGTTAAAAACAAAAAAAAATCTTACAATATCTAGAAACGAGCTGAATATACGTGAAAAATTAAGATAATTTGGTTCTGGGTAAAAACCATAAGTTAATCGAAGGAGTTCCTTACCATCGATTTAAAATGACACACATCCGTGCCTAACGCCACACGCAAAAGAAAGTGATGGCACTGAAACTTGCCATCTGCAACGAATCGACTTTCAACTTTCAAAAAGGTTGGTTACTCCTGTTTAAAAAAAAATTTTACAATATCCAGAAACGAAGGCTACGAGCTTAATATACGTGAAAAATGAAGATAGTTTGGTTCTGAGTAAAAACTTCCTTAACTTAATTGAAGGAGTTACCATCGATTTTAAAATGACACACATCCGTGCCTAACGCCTCACGCAAAAAAAAGTGATGGCACTGAAACGTGCCATCCGCAACGAATCGGTTAAACAATCAATTAAGGATCACATGTATTCTCATTTTGAACAGCGTCACATTTAGTTATTCTATGCAAATTGCATAAAACATAAGAAAATTCGAATTATATCTTAACAGTCTAGCATACTAACTTTTAACCTAACCCAAATAGAAAATACAATAGGCGCTCGGTAATCATGATTTATTGTAATAATAATGACAAGTAGGTAAACTTTGAGGATTCTTTTAATACCTGCAGAAGTTTTGTGTCTCTGTGGCTGATTCGGAGTGCAAGTACACAACGAGGAAGCGTAGCTCATTCTTAGCATCATTAAGAGCCTGTGCATAGGTTCCCTGGTAGAACACCGGGTGAGGGTTGTACCGGGATGTATAATTATTGATGAAGCCCATAACATCCCCCAGTGGGTCAGTCACCACTAGAAATAAAAATACATGTACAATACAATGAAAAGTAAGGTGACCAAAGTTAAAAAAATAATCAAACAAAAACATGAATTATGAGACATTGAGACCCAATTTAGAAACTAAAACATTGTTGTACTTTGTTTTACTATTTATGTACAGACAAAATAAAATAAGTAAAGTACAGTGTAACCTCTTTATAATGTCTTTCAATGTAATGTTCAAATTGGTTGGTTTACCTTAAAACCCATACATTGATACTCTTTACAGCACAACAGCCATTCTTTATTATGAAGAAATAGTCAGTAAATATATTTTATCAGCATTACTGTTTATGTTACCAGTTTACAAAAGACAAAATCTTTGAAGGGCTATTTCTAAGAAAGACATGGGAGGTCATAAACAGCAGCCTTGCTTTTGTTATTGTTAATCGGCTAGAACACATGTGACATTACTCTTGGATTGCATTATCTTTAGGAATGTTGGCCCCAGTTACCAAACACACTAAACACTTCTCATATTATTAGTCAGTCTCTCAAATAAATAAGTAATAAAAAGTATTGTGATTAGTTTGTTTCTCTTTCTTCATTGTGGGACTGAGCTTTTGTTTTCGTTATAGAGTTTTTATTATGTAAATAATGAAAACTCTCCATAACGAGAAAAAAATGCTTGGTCCTTGAGTTTCGTTATAAAGAGTTTGCACCATATTAAGTGTTTGTTTTTACAGAAATCTTTCAGCAGACCTGAAATAGAAGTTTATGGCCCAGTAGATTTGGATTGACAGACAAAAAGATTTACTTGGTAAATAATATATCTAGTTGACATCAAATACTTTCACTTTCATAAATCTGCTCTATTTAGGTCAAACATTGATGTAGTTAGAACACAAAGAATTAATATATTTTTCATTATAATTTACAGATATTTCAATCATATAAAATAATTAATTTGAATAATATTGATACTTACATCTTCTATCTTCATTACGTACAAAACTTAGTAGCAAGTTTAGCACAGATGTAATTGTACTGTAGCACATAGATACTACGAGGTTGACTACATAGCGGAATAGGCCTTGCACACCGCCTGGCCCTTCTGGGGCCTCATCTGTGAACACTTGTTGTGCTATGTGGTCGTGTACCACGGGTGGTGCGCGGGCCTCTGTCGCAAAAACCGAGGGTCGACCCTCTCTTATATTCAACTGCTCCTGAATCGCCACCTACAAAATATTGAGAAAAATGTGAAGCCAAACTTATATTTTTAACTTATAAAATTAAATCAAAACAGTAGTTTGTTATAATTTTTTTCTACTTTCGGGTGTTGCTTATCTTGAGCCTGACATACGGGAACATCGTTCACCTTATCAATATAATGAGATAGATATTACCTCCAAATCCCATTGATGCCTTTGCAGAACATCTCTACATACAGACATATCTTCTATTCCGGTTAAATCTTGAAATTGAAGTATTTTATCCGTCTGTTCGTGGGTTAGACCCATAGCATTGTCCTCAAGATCCATTGCCCTAGTTTTGATACCTAATTATTTATATATTAGAAAATCAGTCACGCCAACTAATACGTGTATAAGCTCATACAATCTTAATAATACATATTAACACGAACTTGAACGAAAAAATGTTAAAATCAAAATGTTTTGCATCAAATTGCTACTCATTGCCTCCATTGCCTACAAGAACGACATTTCTGATGGCATGTCATCCATGGACCGCAGACAAAGTAGAATTATACAGATAAAAATATTCAAATGTCTTCGTGTACTTTTCTCTTTTATACAACTCACATATTTTTTTCTGAAAAAGGTATTCCAAGTATTTTTAGACCTTTCCGATGACTTAGACGTCTGTGTCATAAATCATGCTCTTTATTTTTTGTAACATTTCTAACATTTACATTACTTGATTTTAGAAAGTTGTATTGATGACTTTTTTTTTTGATATTTCTCGGGACCCCAGGGTCCCGGATCTTTAGAAGGCATATGAGGGGCCGAAGCCAACTCGCAGAGGCCCGTTAGACGCTTTCAATGGAAATGAGGCACTAACCGACGATTATCCCTGTGCGTACTATGCAAGTGCACCCAAGGACAACCCCCGGATGGTGTAGGACTATTGCAGAATATGGAGACAAAAAAAAATTGGGCTATGGGTTTGGATGGCTAAAGTGGACTGGTTATCTAAAACTATGGAAGGACTATGGCCCCTGCCTGACCAATGTGTGATAAATACAATACACGGATAAAATGGCAGGGGGTGACTTGCACACTCAACAATGGGCCCCCGGAAACGGTCGCTAGCACATAGTGTCGTAGCGACAAGGGGGCAACATGTCTTGGGGTGCTTAAGAGGAGTGGAGAGGTATTCCACGGCTATCAGGACAATCCCGGAAGTACGGTCAAGATCCCTACCAGCATCTTACTGGACTACTTCCTTCCTCCGAGCACGTTTGCTCTTGCGAATCTCTACTCATGCCAGCCAATAAAGGCAAGAACGAGGTGGGAGGTCAGTTCTCGTCAGTGTTCACTCCAGCCGGCCAATAAAGGCAAGCTAGAGATGAGGAACATGACTTCTCCCGGGAGATAGGGTACGTGGGGTCGCTACTGCCCAGCAGCTCGCCACATGCTGCCCTGCGGGTTTCTGTATCTCTCTTGGTCTGGCTCCTCACCCTAGACCTGTTCCGGCAAAGTAACCTCTACCGGCACAGACCTAGAGTTCGAAGTGCGCAAGCCCCACCACGACGTCAACGTAGAGATACGGCGATGGGGTGATGACTTTTATTATTATAATTCTATAAATACATATTTTGTTACAGTCGCGAATGTTACTTTAATCAACATACAATTTAATATTGACTTGCAAATTGCAAAAAACATAAGAAAGTTTGAATTTCGCGCGCTACCTGGCGCTTTCCCCTGCTTCAATGTAAAAAAAAGTGAACAGATAAACTTAAAATTTTTTTCGGATGAAAATTGGGCAAATAGCAAAAGAGACAGAAAAAGTTTAAGCAGTTGTATAGTTAAATACAGTGAGAAAGTTGTAGCATGGTTATCTGGAAAACAAAACTGTGTTGGATTGTCAACTGCAGAGGCGGAGTATACAGGGTATAAGGGACAGCCCTCAGCAAACTGATGCCCGGCACCACAGAACACTTCTGTGGAACACTCTGGGGGAACACTTATACTACAGGCAGCGCGGCCAAGCGCGGCACAGGCAACAGAAGGAACACGGGTGGGTTTTAGTCAGTAAAAGTCTGACACGCCCTCCCGCTCCGCCTAGAGCGGGAGAAGTCATTTGATGATTTCCCATCCACAAAAGAAAAAAAACTTATTTTATCAAATTGCGTATCTTCTATTTTGTTGATTAAAACCGTTATTCTAAAGGTTTATCTTATTACAATTTAATCAACAAAATGTTTCAAAAGTTTTACCACCATGGAAAAATACGAGTACTTAAAACCTGAACGTCTGGATATTGATCCTGTTGATAGTTCCGCGTCAAAGAAATGGGAACATTGGAAGAAAACATTTGAAAGCTTTCTTAAGGCTTCGGAAGGCGTCTTGACAGGAGAGAAGGTACAAACCTTACCAACTTCCTGGAAACTAGATCTTCTCATGAACCACGTTTCATCAGACGTTTTCATGTATATCAGCGAGTGTACTACTTTTCCATCCGCAATCAATACTTCGGGAAAATTATTCACAAAGCCTAAAAATATCATTTATGCCCGGCATGCACTCGCATCTAGGAAACAACTGGGCGACGAAACAATAAACATCTACTTACAAGCATTAAACAAACAGTTGGCCAAAGACTGCGACTTCAAAACTGTAGATACGGAAACTATTATGAACGACAATATACGCGACGCATTTATCTCTGGAATAAAATCTAGTACGACAAGATAAATGTTACTAGAAAATCTAACGTTAACACTAGAAGAAACACACAATCAAGCACTGTCACTAGAAATGGCTGAAGTTAATGCAACAAACTATAACTCTTCAAATGCAAAAACTGCTGCTCGTCGCCACCACTTCCTAACAAAAGGAATCTGGAAAATCTGTTGCACTTAAACAATTGCAGGAACCTAATAGTACAATAGCAGTGACGCCAACTTACCAGAGACGCAAATGCTTCTTTTGCGGTGGGTATGTCTATCCTCGTAAAAACTGTCCCGCTGTAGACTCTATCCGTCAATTTTGTGACAAGAAGGGTGCTGTTGTATGTCGAAGCAAGAGTCATATCAATGCCGCTATTCTCGAAGGAGATTATAGTCTTTGTGGTTTTATGGTAGCTGCATCGCCAACTTCCTTGAAGAAAGCTACACTTCCAGCTTACATAAAAGGGATAAAAGGAGAAGCCTTAATCGATACTGGTAGCTCTATAAGCTTCATCAATGAGCAATTTTTTCAATTATGTCAATTAAAGAAAAGACCCTGCAAGCAAACTATATCAATGGCTTCAACCAGTCATACGTCAAAAGTCGAAGGTCAAACATGTGTGTCAGCTCGTATCGGAGACCAAGATTATAGAAACGTGAATTTACTAATTGTGAAAAATCTCTGTGCTGACTTGATAATCGGTCACGACATACAACGTGTATCTGGACGTACGACATTAAATGAAAACGAGCACAGTACTAGTCCACGGAAACATTTTAAAACACGAAGATTAGTAGATAAAGGAAAATTAAAAAATTGCAGTATTCAAATAAAATAAATAGCAGAATTAACTGCATAAAAAGTAAACACGCTTTATCCACGAAAAGTCACTGACCAACGGTACGATGTGGGGTGCGGGGCGCGGCGGCGGCAATGTTTACCTATGATTACGGACTCAGATCTATATCATGTTGAAAAATAAGAAAATGAAAAATAATTTCCTGTGGCTAAAGTATTCATTGGATTTGATTGATTTTTTGTATACGGGTAAAGAACATAACTCTCTTTACGTGGTTTAAAGGAATGTCAATCGTCCTGTTACACCTTGTATAAGACGAGCATTCCCTTCTCTAATTTTCATTCGGTGGACCTAAAGAACCACTAAAAGTATGTAGCGTGGCAGAAGCATCTGTCCCTGCTGTTCCACTTTTTACGAATATCAGTCCAAATTGCAAGCTTATTGCAATTAAATCTCGCCGCCACAGTGAAGACGATAAAAGGTTTATTGAAGGAGAGATCACAAAACTCCTAGCTGATGGCATTATCGAAGAAAGCACGTCCCCCTGGCGAGCTCAAGTACTAATTACAAAGAACGCTAATCACAAGAAGCGCCTTGTAATTGGTTATTCACTTACGATAAACAGGTTTACACAGCTCGACGCTTATCCACTTCCCAATATGGAGGACCAAGTTTCAAATATTTCGAAGTATTCTATCTTCAGCGCGATCGATTTACAGAGTGCTTACCATCAAGTATCGATCATACAAGAAGAAAAACCACATACTGCTTTCGAAGCTGCTGGAAATCTGTACCAGTTTCGTCGCATACCATTTGGCGTAATAAATGGAATGTCAAATTTCAAAGAACCATTGACTAGGTTATTCGAAAAGAGAAGGTACTTTCGCATATCTCGATGACATAACCGTTTGTGGGCGATCACAATCTGAACACGACGCAGAAATTTTTAGCAGCCGCACAAAAATATGGTCTTACTCTCAATAAAGAGAAAAGCAAATTCTCGCAGAATAGCATCGATATCTTAGGCTATACCATCAAAGACCATGTCATAAAGCCAGATGCTGAACGGCTGCGCCCACTTCTCAATCTTCCACCGCCAAATGACACACAGTCATTACGAAGAGTGGTAGGAATGTTTGCACATTATAGCAAATGGATTCCAAACTTCTCGGAAAGAATCCACGCTTTAGCAAGTACAAGAATATTTCTACTAAAAAAACAACTTGTCGAAAATTTCAAAGCATTGAAAGCCGATATAGTAAAATCATCTGTTCACGCTATCAATAACGACATACCTTTTCTCGTTGAAACGGATGCATCTGAACATTCAATCGCTGCAACCTTATCGCAAGCCAATCGACCCGTAGCCTTTTTCTCTCGAACCCTGAATTGAAGTGAACAAAACCACTCTGCTGTTGAGAAAGAAGCGTACGCCATAGTCGAATCGTTAATGAAATGGCGACACTTTCTTATCGAAAAATAATTTTGTTTAATTATAGACCAAAGATCGGTATCCTTTATGTTCAATAACAAGCTAAATAGCAAAATCAAAAACAAGAAAAACAAAGATGACGTTTAGAACTAGCTCCGTTTAAATACGATATCGTTTACCGTCCAGGAAAAGAGAATAATGTTGCTGACACATTGTCGCGTGTATGTGCTGCTATTGAATCTCGTTCAACAAAACTTGTTGCCCTGCATGAAATCCTTTGTCACCCCGGCGTAACAAGAATGGTACACTGGACGAGATCTAAGAATCTACCCTATTCTATTGAAGAAATCAGAAATATGACAAACTCTTGTCATATTTGCTCGGAATTGAAGCCTAAATATTACAAATCAACCGAGCCAGGCCCAAATCTAATAAAGGCGACATCTGCATTCAAAAGATTAAGTGTCGACTTTAAAGGTCCTATACATAGTAACACAAAGAATAAATATATCCTGACAGTGATCGACGAATACTCTCGCTTTCCCTTTGCATTTCCATGCTCAGACATGAGCATGACAACGGTCATCAAGAATCTCAATGAATTGAGAATCTCAATCTCAATGAATCATTCCTACATTCTGACCGTGGGAAATCGTCCTTATCATCTGAAGTCAAACAGTTTCTACACTCTCGCGCTATTGCAACAAGCCGAACAACGCTGTATAATCCTCAAGGGAACGGACAAGTAGAGCGCCTTAACTCCACTCTTTGGAAAACTATCCAATTGGCCTTACGATCCAGAAAACTTCCTATAATAGAGGATTGGGAAAGGGCTTTGAACCAGCCCCATCTATTCGCTCCCTATTCTGCACAGCCACTAACTGTACGCCGCACGAGAGGATGTTTACACACACGAGAAGGTCACCAAATGGTGACTCTATACCTACTTGGTTAACAAACTCAGACCAAGTACTGATGCGGAGATTCGGTCGCACTAATAAATATCAACCAATAGTAGAAGAAGTTGATCTGATTCAAGTTAATCCGGATTATTCATACGTACGTTTACCGAATGGTCGTGAAACGACCGTATCAAATCGTTATTTAGCACCATTAGGTAAAGATGGAGAAATAATCGAAAGCGAAACAGCTGATGGCGAATTAACTGATTCCATTCCACAAAATGAGCTTCCTGTCCAAGATATTGAGGTGCCACCCAAAACTGTAGTGCCATCTCAAAGACAAGATAATAAGCATGACAATACACAAGATAATACGCCACACTCACAGCTCTGGCGATCAGCAAGAGAACGCAGACCGCCTGTTCGTTTTAGAGATTACGCTGCTTCTTAAGAAGGTCGGAAGAATGCGGTATACCAACCCTTTAGTGATTTGATCATACGGCATCTTTATTGTAATGTCACTCATGTCATAACTTATTTTATCAAATTGCGTATCTTCTATTTTGTTGATTAAGAACGTTCTAAAGGCTTATCTTATTACAGTAACCTACGTGTGACGGCCAAACCGTCTGTCTAATAATTTATCAAGAAACCCGCGATTAGGAAAAAAAAATATATTCAAAGTACAATTAAAGGTCATTAGTCTGACATTTGCTGTTCCCCCCCCCCCCGCGCCGCTCCCGCCCCCTTACTCCCGCATAAAAACCAATCACATACCCCCACCGCTAGCTTCTCGAATGAAGACTCCGTCGCGTACACTCGCCTAATCGACAGGGGCGCCCCTCGGGCCGTCGTCTTATCAGAACCGCTGATTCCACCAGGACCTTCAGAAGACCAACGAGCATCAGGATTCCCAGGTCAGTCCTTTCCTATTCTTCATCCCTGTGGTAAATGTCAGCCCGCTAAGCGCGTTTCGTCTTTACATCTTTTAACCCGCTAAATTATTTTTTTTTGCACTAAATATAATACCACTCCACTACGCTTAAGAATTAAAATATTGCCTTGTAGTTACGAATAGAATCGAATCGAATAGGTGTACTTGCATAAGTAGCTTGAATGATGAGACTCCGAATATCAGTTAGATATTACGCCGTGCCGTTACTTGCATTATCGCCATCTAGCGAGCAATAGTCGAACCTTAACGTTCACTTGCACGTGGCAGCACAGCAGCCCAAGGCCGTTCATTCATAAAACCAACGAAGATTCGATTTCGATTAGAATTCGATTCCTATTATGTATGAAACCGGGTAGGTACTTATATTTTATTTTTGTATGGTTGAGTTTAGAATGTGTCGATTTTGTGCGGAAGTTATGTACAAGTTTAGTTTACTTCGGGCGTGGACACATGTCTACGGTACGGCACCGGCCACCGTGTAACAGTGCAGCGTGGCAGTAAGGCGACAGCAGATTTTTTTTTCCCTGTAAAAGGAATTTTTTTTTAGACGTCTTCAATGGTTTCAACTGATCCGTCGAGATGGAAAACAAACCTAACTTTACTTCCTACCGAGTTTGTGAAAAACATTTTAATTTGGAGGATGTAATACAATCGTCAAATAAAAAACTTTTAAAAAAGAATGCCCTACCATTGTTGATGCTGCCAAGCTTAGCCAGTATCTCTCGAAAACAAGACAAACAAACTCAAACTGCTCCGTTGGTAAGAAATTAAGTAATTAAAATGCTGGAGGCGGGCAGCCCTATCGCATGTTTACGTACCGCGCAGCTGTAGCCATTTATTTCAAAGATACGGCCGAGCTACAATACTGTATAGATAATATTACCGTGCCGCGGGGATGGCGGGGGTAGTAGGCCACCCCAGCCTGCCAGCGCGCGTCACCCCAGTCTTGGGCTAACTCTCGCTGTATTTGCTGAACCGACTTATGCTTGTTCACGGGCACTTCCTCTTTTTCCTTTTGATTGGACATAGTGAGTGAATTATCAATATGTTTTGACCTTCAGCGGGAGTTCATTGCCTACTCTGTAACCATTCTGTGTTACGTAAAAGACGAATGACCATTACCCAAAACGCTGTTTGGTGAAAATCCAGAAACTGCTGTGATAATCACAAAATCTGCAGCCGTATCAGAGGGTCTGCTCCCTAAGCACGAAGTCCGTTGTTTCGGCCTTTGTTTTACGGGCGTTTCCTACTCCGTATCACCAACAGACATTTGATTCGTTCGGGGCCCGGACGAAGAATGAATGACAACACGATTTGACCTTTATGTCGGTTGATACGAGATCAAAATAGTTATCGTGCTTTCGATGAAAAATGCAAGTTTAAGAATAATTCGAAACTATGGCTGCTTTTTTAAATGCTCGAAGATACTATACTGGAAGAGCGGAAGCGGCTATTCACTTATAACTTATGACACCTGTTGAAATTTTGTTAATTTTTATGGAATCGGGATAATTTTGGTACTAAAAACATGAATTTAAATAGCAATAACTTTTTATTTTCAACATTAAGATTTTTTAATACATTTTGGTAATGTTATTGCAGTACCTACCTGTGCCCTTTTTGGATCGGACAGCGATTTTGTAACACAGTGTATAGCTAAGTGACAAGTTTGTAAAATAAACAATTTGGCGCATGAAACTAATAAAGAAAATGAACAAATGAGAAAGAGTTCTCAACCGGCAATTAAAACGCACATTATTGACAGTAATTTAGACGTAATATTGTAATGTATAAAAAACAAAATAAATAAATAATAATAAATATTGTGCCGAATAAAAATGATGGTCACTTTTTTTTACGGCCGTTTTCTTTTTTTGGAGCCGGTGCAGGTGGCGGGCGAGGCGGTGGCGGGCGAGGTGGTGGCACAGGTGCTTCTTCGATAACGAGTTCTGGGGGCACCGATGGATCTTCGTCCGCATTTTCATACAGAAATTCTGTCTACCAAAAAAAATAAATCATTTAACAGATCTTCACCCCGACGATTGTTCCACTTCAGTGCAAATGCCTTAAAAAATTACTGGCGAAAAACATCCAGGTGCGTACTTACTTTAATGTCATATAATTCAGGAGCAAGGCTAAATAAACTTTCGATGAAATCCGCATAAACTACATGTCCATCCCCACGAAAGTTAGCATCACGCATAATTTCGAGCGCTTCAGCTTCACTGAAGGGATCGTCACCGTACGTCGTCACAATTTGTTTGATTTCTTCAAGTTCCAGGGACTCTCTGTTTTCTGTATCGAAGACCTGTTTAAAAAAGCTTAAAATCGGGTGAGATATTGACCAAGCATTTCAAAGAGAAAAATATGTCGGAAATACGTTAGTCGTCGCTTGACTAATCAGGACGCCAGCGCCGCCAAGCGGCGCTCGACAGAGTCTACAACATAACGCTCGTCGACTGGTCACCGGAGTTAAGCAGAGTTTGTCGGTGGCTGTCAAGCAGTGAATACGTTAAGAAACTATCCCGCGTTCCGTATAGTTGTGTTGTGTACCAACCAGTGTGTGAATAATAGCTAGTGTGATTAATTTGATCATGAATTATAATTTGATTTGAACTGCAAACGGTTTTTCTATTGCACAATAACCAACACTACCCATAGGACGCCCACAGTAGTTAAAATATGGCTGACGATAACGAGAGAGATGTACCTTCTCCGTCAAATATATTGGACTAAGCTGAGCAGGAGTCTGTGCAGTGAAAAAAAGTCGGGAGGTGTCGTGGGACACCTGGTTGGAATGAAGTTCCTTTCGATGTATGGACGGCAGCACATCAAGCTACTACAATCTGTCAAATTTCTTTAATAGATTTTCAACTTTATTGCTATAGCATTAGGTTCAAGATTGATTGGGAAAATTTTACAGTTTCGGGTAGCTTGACCTGCTGGCGTCTGTACATATTATATTAATACAGAGCCATCTAGTATGGTCTCAAGTGTCAAAAGTTTTGGTTTTTGGAGTTTAGATACTCCTTATGAATCGATTTTCATATAAGACCCCCGGTATGGAATGAGGAGTGAAATAAATACATGTGTTAGGTAACTCAAAAGCGTAACGGTTGCTATACACATAAGCGGGCCGGCACTAATCGGCACAGCCGAGCGGTAAAATCGAATTAAGTAGATGTGAACAAGTGCAATAATTCCTTCGGGTCGGCTTTGTTGTTCGACAAATACTGCCGAACCGACAATGCCGGCCCGCTTATGTGTGTAGCAACCCTTACGTTTTTCTGCGCAACGTACCTTGCGCACCTTTCACGGAGTAAACTCCAGTCGAGCGTTGGACCGACACACACTTTTTTGTTCTTTAATACAGAGCCATCTAGTATAGTTTTTAGCAAGTTAAAAATCGGGTGCCTAGAAGCTGATGACGGCATAACACTTTTTCGTTACGTCACAATTTCGAATAGTTTACTCCTACCACAAGCCGCGTTAAAGAAGTTCGTTCCAAAAATTAAGTGGGTAGGTGAATGTAGCCGACCGACAGAACTCAGAGTGCATCTGCCAAGCCTTTTCCCAACAATGTTGGGGTTGGCTTCCAGTCTATCAGGATGCAGCCAGTGATGTAGCATGGGAGAGGGGGAGGGGAGGCAGGGGCCCATGGCCCCGGGTGGCGCAGATATTGGGGGTGGCGGCGGCGTCAGGTCTTCATCAGATCAGATAACTGTATTGTCATCGGGACTACATAGGTATTTACTTGTTTACGAAAAAATTCAAGACAATGGGACAAGTAGAGATTGTTCAAATTGCAAGATTTAACGTCAAAAAATAGGTAACGGAAACCGAAATCGAACCTTCAAGACGAATTAAGCACATTTTTAGCGACGAAAGTAATCCCTAATTTTGGCTTATCGTACGAAGGAAATTTTAACCCTTTATAGGGCAGAAACGAAATTAGTACAGCGCCTGTAACCACCTGACTAGTCGCAGTGTATAAAATCGACCTTAAAGTTAGACTAGTAATTAACTAAAAAGGATGGTGGGCGATAATGGTCCCAGTACCGCCAGCCACTAAGTGTGAATTACATAAAAGAGCAAACAATTCTGAATCTTTATTATTATGTCACCATCAAAATAATATCTGAGAGGGTTCTATCTACGTGTATCTAAAAGTATTTTTCTTTAAATTAATTACTGATCGGTTTTGAGTGCATTCTTTAAAAGAAAGATTTAACAATATTAAAAAGCTACCAAGACAGTGTAACATTACGAAATTAAAGATTGAAAAATACATGCGACACGAGCTGCGCGTTGATTGGCGCGCCTCGATATGCCCCACCCTCGCAATTTGCGCTGGCGTTGGTTTTGTTCATCGTCGGCGCAGTCCTTCACTTGTTGTGCCTACACAAAAAAAAAGTTGAATTTGTTTTTTTTTTTCGACCGGCACTGTTTTTGGACTCCATAATTATCGACCCAGATGCTTGAATAAATCAAAATGTTGCATTTTTTGTCTCATAGGAAATAAAGTATTCGTATTCATTAATTCATTTTTATTTTAAATAACTACACATGAATACATCTAATGAGGATAAAAACTGCCACTTGCTCAATTCAGATGTCACCACCATTGTCCGTCTTAAAATTTGACAGCTAGCTGTCAATATCCATACATTTTTTGTAAACAATCAATTTCTTTTACTCATGAATAATTAATATGCCCCGTTACGCAGCTGTTGACTGCAAAATTCCGGGGACCCATGTATTCCCCAAAGATTTTAAAAGAAGAAAATTGTGGGAGAGAGCTCTCCGAAGAAAAAAATGGAATCTCAATAATACGTCGTCGTGTACTATCCATTTTAATCCTGAAGACTTATCAGAGAAAATCGTACACGGGTGATGCTTTTTGTCATAAAACAGAGAACTGTGTGTTTTCGTTACAGGCACTTGTGGGTGCAATGCATATAAATGCATTATTTAAGGGTGTGTGTAAGATTATCTTTGAATCGACCAAAATATAATAATATCTAAGTAGCATTCGCTATGTTGCATTTTATTTAATACCCTCATACCAAACTACCTACTGCCTAATATTAACACATATCTTGCACTGAATCTCATAGTTATTTAGAATGTTTCGCACATAGATAGATCCTTTTTGTCCGTTCTAGGTGATGAAAATATCTATTAAAGGCTGAGGAAGACTGCTGTACCCTCTATTTTTTCAACCAGTCAACCCGTCAGCTGAAGACAAGACATTTTTGTCTCATTTTCGTATATTTAGTAATGAGGATAAAAACTGCCACTTGCTCACTTCAGATGTCGCCACCATTGTTCGTCTTAAAATTTGACAGCTAGCTGTCAATATCCATACATTTTTTGTAAACAATCAACTTCTTTTACTCATAAATAATTAATATGCCCCATTGCGGAGCTGTTGACTGCAAACATCCGGGGACCCATATATTCCCCAAAGATGTTAAAAGAAGAAAACTGTGGAAGAGAGCTCTCCGAATAAAAAATTGGAATCTCAATAATACGCCGAGGTTATGTGCTATCCATTTTAAACTTTGAACATTGAAGACATTTATCAGAGAAATTCGTACACAGGTGATGCTTTTTGTCATAAAACAGAGAACCAAGTGTGTTTTCGTTACAGGCACTTGTGGATATTTTTATAAATGCATTAAAGGGTATGTGTGATGAGATTATCTTTGAATCAACCAAAATATAATAATTTTCAGCATTCGCTATGTTGCATTTTATTTAATACCCTCAGTCCAAACTACCTACTGCCTAATATTAACACATTTCCTGCACTGAATCTCATAGTTATTTTTAATGTTTCGCACTTAGATAGATCCTTTTTGTCTGTTCTAGGTGATGAAAACATCTATAAAAGGCTGAGGAAGACTGCTGTACCCTCTATTTTTTCATTTACGAAAGTCAAACCAGACAACCCGACAGCAGAAGGCAGATACGTAGACATTTTTGTCCCGTTTTCGTATATTTTGTAATTGACACAACAGTGAATATATAAACAACAATGGCGGTTTGAAGACGGACAAAAGTTCTGCCACCTATGACGAGCTTTCAGTTTTTAACTAACCTAACTTGAACTGAACTGACACCTAATCTAAACTGGTTTATACGTGTTACAACCGTAAAACCCTATAACACTTGAACTAACCTAACATTGTCAGAACTGAATAACCCTGGGACAGATTTTAATATGCCTTGGCCTGAGTAATGGGAGAAGTAATGTCTTCAAAACTGCAGTGGTTTTATCTGTGGTGGTAGTGGGACCAGCTCCCATACATTTTAGCCCACTATATCCTTTCGTTTCTGCCCTTTATTTGGTTAAACGAAAAATGTTTTCTTCATTATAATTTTCTTCATTCACTACTGATATTCGAGAAAGATTCCAGCAGTTCCGGAGTTGGGCAGGAAAATATGCCTTTCATCCTTCCATCGCAGCCCTATTGTCAAATAATTATTTTTGCAGCCTTAGCCAGCAATAATAATTATGATTTTTGCAGATCAGTGTCTGGGTGTATGATAATTATAGTATGATTCGCGACCGAAACAAATATGTTTTTACAGAATTATAATCAACCAATCAATCAATCCAACCAATCAACCAATCAATTAGAATCAGTAATACAACTCCGTTAGTATAATCCTCAAATGTCAAGATTTCATGAAATAGTCATTCTTAGAATTACTTGGTCTTAGAGAGTTGTATTGATGACTTTAATGATTATAATTCTGTAAATAGATATTTGTTACGGTCGTGAATCATATTTTAATCGACATACAACCCAATATACCTATTTTGAATTTCGTGGGCTACCCTGGCGCTTTCGCCTAAAGTTGAGAGCGCGCGTCTAAGGCTTTTCGTAGGTACAACAAACTGCAAAAGAGAGCTTATTGATTCCGGCGTTTATTTTTTTTTAATTCAAACTTCAGGTTTGAAGTCCTAACTTAACCATAACATTGCAATAATGCTGAGTTGCGAAAATAGGGGAGGTGCGGCAAATTTAGGGTTTGCCCCGGGGTCCAGAAATACACGCTACGCTACTGGATGCAGCTGAATACTGTAGCAGCTGCAGCTGGTATTTTACATGGAGAGCCTGCCTATCTGACCTCCACAACGCAGTTACTGGGTAATACGATAGGTACCCTTTTAGTAAGGCTGGTTGTCAGACTTTCGGGCTTCGGAAGACCCGTAAAGACCGTCAAAGATCTGCGAATGAGACAGCCGGGACCATCGGCATAACGTGCTTTCCGAGGCACTTTTGGGAGCAGAAATCATATCATACATAATGACGTTGGAAAAACATGGAGTTGACCAAAATCCAAATCTGACTTGACGATTGTGACAGGTAACTGAATAAGCGCTTAGGCAGGCGCGCAGGCAAGCCTACTGGCTACCTGTTAGGTATGGTTAAAATGATACAACCTTACGAGTATATAATTACAGTAGATACTCTATGGATACAGCCGTATAACAGACAGACTGCCGCCAGGTGACGAAGGTTTAGTAATAGGGTTCCGTTGGCACCCTTTTGGTACTTACACTACTTTGTGTACGTACACTAAAAATTTGTATTAGCTATATTTATAATAAATACGTACTGCAAATGCAAGTTTTAATTCATGTTTTACTTCTGCTTCCAATACCCAAATATTTAAAATATAAATAAATTGATCCTGTGTTAACATTCTAGTGACCCCTGCATTCAATTTTTCCACTTCAGCCATAATTTCGAAATAAGTAGGGTACTTGAAATGTCTCCTATGGAATCTGTAAGGTAAAAGTTTTAGTAGTAAATAGTTATAAAAGTTCTAAATCCTACCCACAGTGACCAACACATCATACGTTGTAATAAATTGACGTTAGAAGGTCCCGCAAAAATATATTATTATTTAAAATCTAATTAACTTAGCCAAATCATAGTGATATTTGGTACTGTACTTCTTTAACTCCAAAAATGATATTAATTGTTCGATAGTTACTACATTTATTGGTTCAGCAGCATCATTTATTATCAACAAAGGCTTTGCCTGACCGTCAAACCATTGAATCATTTCCTCTAACTGTTCTTCGGTAAAACGTGGTGTTAGATTTGCAAGAGGGTTTAAAAAATCGAATACAGACATTTTATAAAATTTTGATGTAAGAGCCTTTAAACATAAATAATAATTAAAATAACAATATTTGAAAACATACAAAAAAAATATGTACTATAAATTGACATTGACAAAATGTTGACAATAAACTTTTTATCTTTTTAAAATTTCGATCATTTCTCTCAGAATCAGGACTGCCAAATGCCGAAATTCCCATCCATCTCATCTCAAAATCAAGCCCATTTACGTATTTGCCACTTTTACTTTTAATATTGTATACATCCATGTTTCGCTCTCTCTTGTACCCATTTAAAAGATTGTTTTCGAAAATCAATGATTACGGGGTTGAATTTTGAAAAATCGTTTGGGACGTTTCTATTTCCATTATATATCTAAAAGAATATTTATACCAATTTTTGAGTCTATCAAGCCACGCAGTAAATTCCTCCTCTAAAACGTAGTGATGGATTAATTAGCATTCGCATTATTAATCTTGCGAATACTCAATTAGCATTTAGTTAATCAAACGTAGTTGCGAAATTCTGTGAAGTGTGAATTTATTATAATTTATCACTTTATGTAGATTGACACGGTTAGACTGGAAGCCGACCCCAACCAGTATATGTGTTCTGCAAGTGTTCTGTGACCCCAACATAGTTGGGAAAAGGCTAGGCAGATGATAACTTCATGTAGATTGACAGGACAGATAAAAAATAAAAA
Organism: Fissipunctia ypsillon; assembly: GCA_947568875.1. NCBI lineage: Eukaryota > Metazoa > Arthropoda > Insecta > Lepidoptera > Noctuidae > Fissipunctia > Fissipunctia ypsillon. The sequence goes on along the minus strand of OX387660.1, from coordinate 12,287,275 downwards.
AAGACCTCAGTAAAAAAAAACAGAATTTAATGATTATAATATTTTCGTTTCCCTAACTTTGCTTCTTTGTAACTGTTATAACTAAACGTGACATTAGCTAAATGCACCAACCGTGCGAAGCCAAAAGAGAAAAAAAAACAGGACAGCAGACTAACTTTTTGACATTGACACTGCTAATTTGAGTTCTAAAAAAATACATTTCTTTGGCTTAGGCCCGTATTACTGTAAAACCCTCACATATCTAGACGAACATACAACCTCCTCCTTTCTTGAAGTCGGTTAAAAAGTGTCACTGTCAGTGTCAAAAAGTAAGCAAGCACTTTTTGCTTTTGGCAGTTTTGGTGACACTAGAGCTCCGCTAGGAGTATTAGTGTTCTGTGCACTACAGACTATTTCGTAATAATTTAGGGTGTGTTTCACACATTGATTTGTACGATTTGCATCCGTTTTGTTTTCATTTTACTTTTGAATAGATTAACATTGCTAGTGGAGACAAGTTTTACTTAGTACCGTTAGTTAATTAATGTGTAATTATGTTTGAATCGGACGACTTTGACCAGGTATTTTATGAGGCTACAAAAATTACTGCTGTTTGTTTTTGTTAGTGATCGCCGACTGAACTAGAAAATAATCTTCTTCTGAGAATGAACATTATGTGCCTGATCAAAGTTATCATTTTATGTTTCCACATAGGTCCTGTCTCAGTTTGAATTCCCAGAAGATACTACAACAGAAAAGAGAAATATAGAAGATAAACATGGGTCAAACAAACCTAATTTGGTAAACAATATATCTCTTCCAAAAATTATACAAAGAAGTGGCGTGGAAAGTATAGAATTAAATCAGAATAGTGCCACAAAGAGTCACAATACTGTAAGGAATAATGAAAATAAGGATATTGGAAACCACACTAATGAGAATGCGATTGCAAATGTACATAGTATTAGGTCACCTAAACACACAAAAAGAAAAATGATTCATTCATATTTTGATCATAAAAATAAAAGAAAGTTCCCTGGTCCTGCTGGTCTGCTCACTGGAGGGTTTGAAGACAATAAAGATGAAACTATTTGTCATATAGAATTACTTTCACAGGTAAAGGGGTAACTGATTTAATTAATAGGGATGGTGCCTGGGTAAAAAAAAGAAGTTCTATTCAGTCCGTTAGTCAGATAATAAAAAAATATTAAGATATCTTTTTTGCTTTATTATGTTAATAAAAAAAAAACTTAGATAAAATGCATTAAAGTTGGGGTGTGGGAGCTTGCTACTTCACAACTAAGTACAAAGTTTTAACTCAATGTATCGCCATAATTTATTGATTACATAAAAAAAGTGAAAATATATGTTGAATATTTTTTAATAATCTACATGACACCAAAAAGAATATTTTAGTCACCATCCCTATTGCATATTTTTTAATATAATAAGAAACAATGAAGTATGTTATTAATTTCTTACAGGATGTAGATTTTACTCAAAATAGTTTAAGAGGAGACTTGTTTGAGTCTCCACTATGGGCAAGGTTGTTAGAGGATTTAAAAAGTTGGAATTTACATGACATAGATTCTATAAAAACAGTTAAACAGCAAGCCATATCTGGAAACTTGAAAAAAAGGAAAGCCCACACAATAACTGCATTTGTGGAGACAGTTGACAGATCTGCTACAGACCCTTTGATTATTATGAGAGATACAACTGGTGAGTACCACTATCTTGAGTTCTGTTGAAATGAGGATACCAGCTCCAATGTTGTATAAACAAAGATCTGTTCTATAACCAGGAGAATTTGATGATTCTTATCTTCTTCTCTTAAGGGTGAAGCCTGACGAGCGTAAATTTTTGAGTTGTGAGTCGCGTAATTTCTGCTACATTCGGTTTCATACAAAAATCCTGTTTCGTTCACACGGCGACGCCAAATAAGTTGTCTGCCGACTCACGCGCACAATCCCGGCTGAATTGAGTTCGCGGCGAGAGGGGGGCGAGGGAATGGACAGTCAATCCCAGAACGCGTGGGAGTCAATACATTAATTTCTTTGTCACAATGTTTGTAGACATGGAAAAATTGATATTGGAGTTGAACAACGGCCTTGTCTGTTGAATTTATCAGAAAAGTCGTAGAGTGACAACTTTTTAAAACAGAGGGCATAGCAAGAGGTTGCAGAAAATTGTTTCGAAGTCGATTGGAACAATTTCACTGACAATTTTAACAACAACAAACCAAACAATTTCAACTGAATAAATTACGCTCGTCTGGCGGCCCAACAGAATTTCTGCCGAGCAGAAATTACGCGACCCACAACTCAAAAAATTACGCTCGTCTGGCTTCACCCTAAGAGAGAGGCAGTGAGTATGATAACTTGTATACAACTGCTGATGTGATCATAGCCTGCTGCATAATCTCTCCATCTACATAAATAATTCAGCAATAAAAATGCTGCATAGGTATCTATGTTTTGTTTTCCTTAAATTATGAGATAGAACTGATATTGAATTCAATGTTTGTTTTCCAGGAAACATTAAGGGCACACTTCATAGAGATGCATGGTCAACATTCTCCAAATACATTGCCTCTGAATACTGTGCCTTTATTCTTTGGAAACCTACAATACTCACAACGGGAAGTGCTTTCAAGAAGCACTATCTTAATATAACACTAAGCAATATACTGGCAGTTTACAGCTCCACAGTCCTAACTGATGATGCAGATACTAAACCATTACCTGATGGATATGCCATAGTTTATGAAGAGGATTATACTGTGATAAAAACACAAAAGAATTTAAACAACATTGGTGAGCCAAGTAATTTTATTTGTATTTTAGGAACTACTTTTTTGTTTGATGATCTTTAGATCACTAAATATATTTCCAGGAAGTATTTCTAACAACTGTACTTATTTACAATGAGAATGTACATTATATTTTAAATAATTAGTGTAACATTCATATACATGGTGTAAAGGACAGCCTTCCGCAAACTAACAGGATGCATTCAGCTCCTTATTTTGAATCATATTTCACTGGAAATATTTCCAGGAAAATTTTAATTTTTTAAATCGTATTTTCAGTTACTATTACTTTATTTCAAAATAATATTACATTCACTGTATGCAGCACTCCATTTATGTAAATAAAACAGCTAAAATAAAAAAATCGGCATTGGATGTCGAAATATTCGGCAGGCGAAGGCTAGCCTTCGCCTGCCGTTCGCTACGCGCGTTTCGCCACGGTAACGATACATTGCGTGTGAGGTAATAAAACAAATCAGGTTTATTGGATTCCCATAATGTTACTGAAATAATTTCATGTAGGTACCGGTCATCTTAGTATGATATACTGAATTCACCCCATCGATCTGCGGAGGGCTGTCCCTTACACCCTGTGTACTCCGCCTCTGCAGTTAACAATGCAAAACATTACTGCATTAGTAGTTACAATGTTTTCAACCAGTTAGGTATGGTTATATCAGTTAAGTTATGATAATTATGTAATATATTAATATTAAATAATTAATTTAAAAAAATCTGTTTCAGGTACAGATGATACAATTACCAACGGAATTGATGATAATGCTAGTGATTTGTTTGATGAACTAGATACCATATTTTCTGATGATATATTTTAATGACATTTCATTGTCTATGTATTGTAAATATTTATTTCTACATTATAACAATAACAACATACCTCACACACATTTTGTAGAAGTAAGTAGTTCTATATTCTATGTTACGGGACTTGGTTTCCGCACTTAGTCCTACATGTGGACCATTGTGCGTGGGCCATGGCGGCCGTCGGCGGTTATTCCAACCAGCTCACCTCCCTCCAGAACTTGATTATGTTTTCTGGTCTGTCTAGGATGTCTTTGAAAGATCTGGGTGACCCGAGGGTTTCTGTTCTGATCTGGGCGACGCCTGTGCATTCAAAGAGCACATGCGCAACGGTTTCCTCAGCCTCCATGCATGCCCTGCACAGAGGACTGTCCGTTATGCCTATTGTGTGGAAGTGTTTGTTTAGCGAGCAGTGTCCCGTGATGGTCCCCGCCACCAGGCGCAGGCCGTCCCTGTCTAGGCGTAATAAGCGGCCGGTCAGCCTGCCATCTAATGATGGCATAGCTTCCCTGGACTGCCTGCAGCCCGGTGCCGAGGCCCACCATTTCTCCGCTTGTGTGTGGGTGAACTCTTGTAGCCACCTGCGTAGTTGGTTGAACGGAATGGGTACAATAGGTTCGGGCCCACAGACTGACGTGCCGGATGCTCTCCTAGCTAATTCGTCGTTGCCTAATGATCCACTGTGTCCTTTTATCCATTGCAGTGTCACTATATTGCGATTTGAAACCGTTAGACGTTCCAGTGCATTGTGACAATCGAGTGTTAGTCTCGATGTAATATGTTTCTTCCCTAAGGACTGGAGAACTGAGGCGCTGTCAGAGAGTATGCGCATGTGGGCATCCGTGACTCTCCTGGCTTCTATGGCGTGGGCCGCTTGTATAATGCCCACACATTCCGCCTGGTAGACGGTGTTGAACATTCCCAGCGGACTGGATATATTTATGTTTAGGTCGTGTGAGAAAACTCCGACTCCGGTTCCAGAGTCGGTCTTTGATCCGTCAGTGTATACTCTCAACTCTTTCGGGCCTGAGTAGTCACACTGTTCTTCCGTGAGTATTATGTTGTAAGAAGTAAGTAGTTTGTCTAACGTCTATGTCGGAGAAGATACATTTCTCTAGTTATCGTCAGCCATATTTTAACTACTGTGGGCGTGCTGTGGGTAGTGTTGGTTATTGCGCAATAGAAAAACCATTTACAGTTCAAATCAAATTATAATTCACGATCAAATTAATCACGCTAACTACTCACACACTGGTACATACACAACACAACTATACGGAAAGCGAGACAGTTTCTAAACGTATTCACTGCTGGACAGCCACAGACAAACTGCTTAACTCGAGCGTTATGTTGTAGACTCTGTCGAGCGCCGCTTGGCGGCGCTTGCGTCCAGAATAGTCAAGCGACGACTAACGTATTTCCGACATATAAGTATATAAATAATAAATACCTTGATTACCTGAAAATATATAAATATACACCAATGCTTTTAGAAACAGCATTTGAAAATGATTGGCGATATTTTTTGTGGTGATTGGTAGAACAAATAGTGCTATTCCTATTCAATCAATACCTACATATTTAATTGCAGATAACAAACTGTGATATGATTCTAAAATACAACAATAAAAACAATATTTTTAGTAAACAACATTTTTATTTGATTTCACTTTAATATGGCTGGTAACTATGTGTTTCGAAAGGGACGCGGAATGATAATAAGTGCTGGGACACATTTTACACTTGTAGATTTTTGCAGATTGCTTTTTCGGTTGTGTTTCTTGGTCTGTTACCCTGTTCGTCTGTAATATTTGTTGACTTGTACCCTGGTGCGTTTTCATGTGTCTCTGTATGTTGCTCAGTTTCGTGAATTTAACCTAAACATAAAACATAAAATTATTAAATCTATCAGCAGCAGGGCCATCTGTTAAGTATACCATTTTTTATTATTTATAAGAAGTCTCAATGTAGATGATGTAAGTGATTGTTATTAAATTAAGGTAGTAAAAGAATGTAAAAAAAAATGTTTCTAATAATTTACAATACAATAATTTACTTACATTGCATTGTGCACATGAAAATATTGTTTCCTTGCCAGTTTTCATAATGATCACGTCGTCATCGTTATTCGAATGGTCAGATGATTCTTCTACTTTTATCACTTCGTCAGTGTCCATGCATGCTTTGTTCTAAAATAAATAGTACATGTATAACGTTTTTATTTTCACTTTTTAGTTGTGGTACCTACCCTACACAAATTCGTATACCACTACTTGCTATGTAAATAACAGTGACAGGAAGATATTATAACATCATCAACTACACTAAGTGAAAAAATATTATTGAAGCTAACTCAAAAACTACCAAGTAATGTTAAAAGATAATTTTAAAAATCTGTCCACAATTGGCGAAAATATCGATGAACATACATAAAAATATACAGTAAGGAACCCACATATATGCCATAAATGAAACCGTAAGTAATACTAGTCCACAGTAGTATAGCAAAATTAAATATTAAATTAAAAACCGTAAATTAAAAAGTTAAATTTTCAAACAAAATAAATATTCAGGCTTCTTCTGGGTAAGCTCGCTCCATCGTCGACTTTGTCTCTGTCATCTCTGACCTAGACTAGAGTCAGGAGCAAACCTATCTCAAATAAAAAAAAAAATTATTCAGTCAAAGTAAACTCTGTTTAGACAACCGAGCCGGCCACCTGCGGTGCACCACAGCGCCCAATCCATTGTTCGCCGAACATGTTTTTTTTTGTCTGCGCACATGTCCAAGGATTCAAGCATTGACTTAGTGATCCAATTCTACAGTGTTCAAATTTGCTCAAAATTAAAACTATACTTTTTGACCTAATTACTGGACCGATTTCGTAAATTTTTTGTATATCGTCAACAAAGACGATAACAAGTATGTGGGTTGATTTATTGCATAAATTTGGTTCCCATACTGTATACAGATGAATTGAGAACCTCCTCCTTTTTTAAGAAGTCGGTTAAAAATAGATGATTGGTGATTTCTGTGACTGTAAATAATAGGCATTTCCATCGTATGCACTTATAAAAGAAGTCAAACAAGGGATGACTACTTGGGGATATGGGTATTACCTCTTGGTGCTCTTTCAAAGCCTCCTCGGATTTAAACAGCACTGCACAACTGCTACAACCGAACACCGTGGTCGGGTAACGTTTCTTCAGATCAAACACCAAGTTCACTGGAAGTTCTGGAAGTAAAAAAGTTACCTACTACTAAAATCGGTTATTTTAATTTAGCCAATCACTGCAAAGCAAACAAACACACAAAATAATGGGTTTCTTTTGTTTTTCAATGTTAGGATGGTTGGTTGTTATCAAGGTGGAAGAGGACGATTGATGATATTCCTTTAAACCACTTAAAGAGAATCATGATCTTTGCCCGTATACAAAAAAATCAATCAAATCCAATGAATACTTGCCACAATTAATTATTTTTCATTTTCTTATTTTAGCATTTTTTTTTTTGTTAACCTTTTGACCGCCACGTCAAAAAAGCAAAATCGTGCCCTCGGCGCCAAGCTATGAATTCATCCTTTAATATCTACAAAGTAGTAGTGAGTTCGAAATTAAATCGATAAAGCACTATTTATTTTTTAATTATTACGGACTCTGATTTACATCATGTTGAAAAATAATTTCCTGTGGTTAAAGTATTCATTGGATTTGATTGATTTTTTGTATACAGGTAAAGAACATGATACTCTTTACGTGGTTTAACCTTTTAACTGCCTGACTTCAAATCAGTTGTCGTGCCCCCAGCCCCCGGCACAGTGAATTATTACAATATTTGGTCGTAAATATACGACCCTGGCTGGATTAATCCCGCGTAAGCGGTTAAAAGAATGTCAATCGTCCTGTACCACATTGTAGAATGCACTAAAACTCATACTGTACCCACCCTTATTGCAAACACCGATTAATTTCTCGACTCTCCCAGTCACTTAATCGGTTTTTGTAATAAGGGTACGATACTCTGAACAACTATAATTATGTAGGCTATGATGCATTTCAGATTTTTGTTGATGATTATAAAAAGGAAGTGGAGTGCTGCAAGCGGCATTGTATCACTATCGGTTATAATGCTGTCAGCTTGCGGCGTGACGGTAACGTTTGATAGTTCTCAAGCGTCCAGTACTACTTAGTCTGTGCACTCATCGTATGTGTACAAAAGGCAATGTTACTACTGTTATTACTCGCTCTTGCATCCTAACTTCGAGAACTTAGGATGCAAGAGCGAGTGAAGCGAGCTCAGGACTTGGGGCACCGCGAATCGGACAGGTTAGGTTCGAAGAAGATGGCGGGGTCTAGTGAGCGAGCGAAAAAGTACCCTCCATCCCATTCATGGTTATTTTTTTTAACCATTGAGCCCCGCGACACGTGGCTCCGTCGACTACGCCTTATTATTGCCTGGAAACAAATTTAGACCCGCCACGTGATCTTCCACACCCTTAATACTTCCCACTATCCCTAAAATCCCGAAAGAACTTTGGCGATTTTTTTCTCGGTAGGTTACTTATGGTTTTGCTAGTTTTGGGGTTTTTAAAAATACACAAAAAATGGTATATTCTATCAAAAAAATAATGCTATAAAAATAGCCGGTCCATAAAGTACAGCGCTTCCCAATTGGCCAATTTATGTGGACATACTTTATTCATTGTTTCTACGTTACGTGTATTACGCTTCCACAACTGCTTACGGCACTGTTATTTTGCAGCGCATACTCTTTACGGCAGTCTAGATGAAATGAAATGAAATTTTTTATTCTGTAAACAGGATATCGGAACCACTTTTACACGTCATATTTTTTATTTTAAGATGGAGTCGACATTTCCTATCTGACTACCCCTTTTTTTTTGGATGGGAGAAATCATCAAATGACTTCTCCCGCTCTAGGCGGAGCGGGAGGGCGTGTCAGACTTTTACTGACTAAAACCCACCCGTGTTCCTTCTGTTGCCTGTGCCGGGGCCACGGTAACTCTCGAACATCCCGCAACCCCAGCTGGATCTGACTACCCCTGAGAAGAAATGGCGAAACAAACTCAGGGGTCAAAGTCTCTTTTAAAGTCCAGACATAATCTTGGTCAAATCATGCGAGGACTATGTAATGTAGATCTGTCTGAAATGGTCTTTTGAGGAAAGTACTACACAAAGAGTGGACCTGTCCAGTCAGTGCAAACATTCGTCAGTAATCGTGTAGCTCAACTCAGGACTTGACACAGCTCAACGACTCGACGAACAATACCACAGAAAGGACACTTGGGTAGGCCGCATACTCAAAATGCCAACCCATAATTAAAACTAACTGAGAAAGAAAAAAGAAATAGTTGGCCCACATAGCGCTCACATCTATATCTATACAAATAAATAAAATTGAAGTGTCTGTTTGTAATGTCAAAATAACAACTTTTTACTAAATGCATATGAAAGTATAAACGCTTCTTATAACAAAAAGCAATTTTTAACATTTTTTCTGTCTGTTTGTTCCGGCTAATCTCCGAAACAGCTGGACCGATTTTGACAGGACTTTCACTGGCAGATAGCTGATGTTACGGCGGGTAACTTAGGCTACTTTTATTAAAAAAAAAAAAATTTTGAAAAATTCGTTTTGCATTTGGTAGCCCAACTCTCGAGGATAGTTATAGGCTATTTAACATCACGCTACGACCCTAAGGAGCCGAGAAAAAAGAAAAAAGTCAGAAAGAGCACTAAGCGAAAGCGAATAGCGCGTGCGGGCGATTCAACGCGACGTTTGGCCACGGGTCGGGGAACGAGGCAGTTTTATTAAAATGTGGCTGTTATTTTAGTATATTGTGTATCTCACGACTTCCACACGCGAACGAAGTCGCAGGGCACAGCTAGTTCACAATAATTAAAGTAATATAATACTTTTCAAAGTAAATATTCATGCCATTTTGTATATAATATTCAACAATGTCAATATGTTATATAAAATGGTACCTATATAATGATGATTTTGCATAATAATTAAAATGTCAAGTTTACTGTTTTATCACAAGGTTTAGCAGAGCGAGCAGCTCAATCCCAAGCTTTTTGTCTTCTTAATAATCAGAAATTTTATAGTACCCTTTTTTACAAAGTTTGGTTTTAATAAAGCTTTTAAATCATGAAGTTTGTTGTAAAAGCGTATACCTTGACCCATGAGCGAGTTGCCTACTCTGTGGAGGCGAGTGCGATGTACAGCAAAATTGTGTTTATTCCTGGTATTTAAACAATGAATATCGGCCATTTTCTTAAAATTTGATCATTTTTGTGTACATACAATAGATTTTCAAATATATCTTATATATCTTTTTCCTCGAAGAGAATCTCTTGGACCTAGGTTGTAAATGGTTGTAGATGGCGCCACTAACACCGCAAGCTGACGGCACTATACCCGACAGTGATACAATGCCGCTTGCGGCACTCTATACACACACTGCCTTATGAAAATGACATCATGATAATAATGATTTAGTTGTCTGCATCATTTTCTTATATGTAGATACAAGCTTCGTCTATAAGAATTTCCCAAATTATACATAAAATTGTTGTAAATCATACTTACGCCGTTTATTCAGTGTAACAGACACTCGGACAACATTATCAGTGCATTTCGTTTCTGCGATATGGACGTGGTAAATAGTGAAATTCTCTTTGGCCTCTTTTTCCTCTATACAGCTGAATACTTCATCGTTTTGTGACACGTTTTGTTCTTCTGTAATTTACAACAGTATAAATAAGAGTAGACCCCTCTTTGTTCATGGTCTCTCGCAGACCATTTATTATACAGGTTGAATTTTTGAGATATATATTTTGGAGATATAGTCAAAGAGCGAAAATGTAAAGTAATTTTCAAGCAAATTCTTTTCCCACATAGCCGGCTCATGCCACCTGTTTTCGAAATGTCATTTTCATTCAAAGTATTGACGATATGTAGACTAAAAAAGAATAAAACGCAAGTACAAATTAATCTCAAGGTGCTTAACATTTTCATTCCTTGACTGTATGTATTGCAAGGCAGAGCACTGGGTACTTCGATCAATAATAGCACTAGATAAAGGATCAAGAACAAAAATAAGTCGCTCAAGTGGCCACGTTTACACACACATTTAAAACATTTATATTTCGTACTACGAAATATAGATAAACGTTAAATAACATTAACAACCTAACCCTTCGGGGAAACAAGGCGTGATGTTATGTTATGTTAACATTAACAACTTCAGTTTATTATAAACCTTATCACTCAAACATAAAGTTTAATTACGATTACAAAATATTTTTGTTAGGTCCTTATGTAATCGGAGAAAGGTTAAAAGCAATAAATTTAAAATGTCGCTTGAAAATAAAGTCATTTTTATAATAAGTAAAAAATATTTATTCTAAAATGAAACTTAACATGTAAGCAATAAGGTTAAAAACATTTTGTTGACAATTCCGTTCTTACTCTATTTTGGAATTAGACGTAGTTCTTGGTATTACATTTCAATGTTCAGAACACAGTAGGTATTGGAAGACGTAGAGTTGCAGAATATATTTTTTTAGGCGAAGGTTCGTTTGTATGGTGGCAAATATTTTTGACAGATTAAAAAAAGTAGTAGGACTAAACTAGTACAATATTTAGTTATTTTATTACGACATTGCTATTAATTGTGTACGGGTTGGCTCATTGTAATCAACCCGTATATAAAAATGGTTGCGTCTACTTATGTACGCAATTTACAAGTTATAAAAAATATTTGTATCAAATCAATTTGATTTAAATGCGAAATGGGTCGCTAGGAAATCTACAAACAAAATCATCTGCCTAGCCTTTTCCCAACTACCTATATTGGGGTCGGCTTCCAGTCAAACCGAATGCAGCTGAATACCATTATTTTACATGGAGCGACTGCCTATCTGACCTCCACAACCCAGTTACTGTGTAATACGATACCCCTTGGTAACTGACTGGTTGTCAAGCTTTCGGGCTTATGACGGCCCATAACGACTGTCAAAGATACACGAATGACTGCCGGGACCAACGGCTTAACGTGCTTTCCGAGGCACGGAGGGGTCATGATATGTAAAGATGGTCACCCATCCACAGACCAACCGCGGCAAGCGTACCTGATCGATCGACTCATGCGGCTGTTATTTCTTAGCTACAAGCCACGAGCCGTAGAAATCTACAAACAAAAATAACATTTAAAATAACAATACTTTCCAAAACAGTCGATGTTTGTTACAATAGTTGGCGCGTTGTCGCAAACATTGGTCAACCAATCATAATATTTGCGATCTGATTTATATTTACCATTTAATTCGGTTTTTTTATTATTCAAAAAAACACTGAAGGATATAAACTTACCGAAAAATAAAATTCCTTCCAAAATCTTGATGTTGCGGTGGTTATTTATAAAGTTTTTCAACGCGCACTGCGGCATATTGACGTCTTCACGTTGGCTATAATTGGACCATACTAATTTGAAATAAGACCACAAAAGTATTTGTGCAAGTGTGTAAGTTTTTGTATTTTTCGGGCCGTTTTTGAAGCGCTTATCGGGAATCTAGTGCTTTTATTGATCGAAGACTGGGTACGTGGTATAATCAAGGTTGTACTACCCACGGCCCGCTTTCTCACAGGCTAGATCGCGTCAGGCCAAGCCGACAGGGTCGTGGAAACCGTCGGATCGGATCCGATGAGGCCTGCCATGGTCTATCGTCGCCCGTCCGATCCGTCGGGAGTCGATAAGTTCGAAGGCACGGCGTGACGCGGCGCGTAGACGGCTGTTGGGACCTGTACGGGCGCGTTTCTTCTGCTTTGTTTATCAAATGTTGACCAGTGAATAAAATCACAGCGGCTGCACACGCAGCCATGCGCTCCGTACCACTTGACATGTTGGAATAGCGGCCAACAGGCAGCACCAGGCCAACATATGCCGTGGGAATGCTCAGCACGGGCCGCGACAGCTCTTGACAGGCGTAGCAAAGCCTGGCGCAGCCTGTCAGTTAACGGGCCGTGAGACCGCGGCTTTACACGTACTGAGTGAATGTTTCGCTGATTAGTAGAGAAGTGGAGGTAATAAATACCTGCTTGAAATTTAATGGTCTGTAATAAATTGGGTATATGCTCGAAGCCGTAGGTCCCCTCTTTTTCCTTCACCCGGCCGGTTATAAGTGTAACATTGCTTCTATTGTAAATTGTACCAAATTCATCCTTGTCACTTGTTGCCTGTCAAAGATAAAATTAAACGATTGGAATATAAATCGAGTGCGATTTATGGTATTTCTATAATCACGTCAAATTATTCTGACTCGTAACAATCAATCAATTGCTAGTTTGTTGAGACGTTCCAAAACAACCATATTTAATCAACAACTTATTTTGTAAGAAACAAGATGGATATTTCCGCGTTCGTTTTTCAATTTTTTGGGGCGGATGCGTCTTTTCGTATCGTGTTTACGTGCTGTTGCATCGTATCGTATCGTTGTCCTTGTGACCGCCATGTTATCCAACTGCGTTCTATATAGCCAAAGAAACAAACAATATCTCATTCCATACTTTAGTCACAATCAAGTTGTGTCCAACAAAGGATTGTTTCAAGTTGGGCACTTTGAGTAGCTGCGAGATGACCGTGTCGGCTGAATCAATGTCTCCCTCGTTGAAGCTGCTTCCACAACGCAACGTCGCTTGTATGAGGCTCACAAAATCGACTTCGTGCAGACCTGTCGTATCTGGAAAATGACATTATTTGCCATTAATTTGGTTCATTGAAACTTCTTAAAAAAATTGAAGGGATATTATTAATTCAAAGGTATTACTTCGATCGGGCAAAGAATCCAGACAGGCCATTGAAATTCTTGTACTAAATCTTAATACCTTTCTAATGGTATATAATTTATTCCTATTGGGCCGGGTACCAGCTTCCATACATTTCGTGACATCATCCTTTGTAAATCTTACAAGTGCGTGTACCACAAAACACTGAGCCACACAATTGTACCTACCGGAAAAACCTTACAAATAAGTAAATTGTAGTGGCAATTCGACAAATTAACGTAAAACAAAAATTTACATACGACATGAATGAGCTTTTCCCGGAAAACCCTAGGTACTTGTAGCTGACTCTTGTAAGAATAAGGTGTGTGTTACAGTAAATTGTAGTGATTAGTCTACAAGCCACGAAACGGGTGTATTACAATTTTATTCATGCGTGGAAGTCGTAAGATACACAGTCATCTGCCTAGCCTTTTCCCAACTATATTGGGGTCGGCTTCCAATCAAACCGGATGCAGCTGAATATCAGTATTTTACATGGAGCGGCTGCCTATCTGACCTCCACAACCCAGTTACTGGGTAATACGATACCCATTGGTAAGACTGGTTGTCAGAAATTCGGGCTTCTGACGACCCGTAACGACTGTCAAAGATACAAGAATGACAGCCGGGACCAACGGCTTAACGTGCTTTCCGAGGCATGGAGGGGTCTTGATATGTAAAGATGGTCACCCATCCACTGACCAACCGCGGCAAGCGTAGCTTAACCTGATCGATTGACCCATCGGCTGTTATTTTTTAGCCACAAGCCCCAAGATACACAATATACTACTAAAATAACAGCCACGTACTTTTCTATAAAACTCCCTCGGCCGACCCGCCGCGTTGCATCGTCCGCCCGTGCTATTTGTTTGTTTTATTTTTTTTTGCGCGGAACCCTAATTATTTTTATAAAATAAAAGTAACCAGTTACATAACATCAGCTTTCTGTCAGTGAAAATCCCGTCAAAATCAGTCCAGCCGTTTCGAAGATTAGCCGGAACAAACAGACAGACGGAACATTTGAAATTTGTTTATAAGACCCGTATATAGTTTCCTATGCATTTAGTAAAAATCTGTTATTTTGACGTTACAACCAGACACTAAAATTTTATTTATTTGTGTAGGTTTTTGTACCGTTAATATGTCCAGTTCTAGTGACAGTAGCAGTGAAGAAGAAAATCCTAGTTAGTCAAGCTAGGACGTACAGAAACGCATTTAAACATAACTATAATACACCGGGTTTCAGATAAAAGATTCAGAGTGAGTAAATCTGCAGTGAAATAACGTTTACTTTAGACTATTGGTGAATATAATTATCAAACATGCTACAAGAAGAAATCGCGCTCTCAATCCAACACACGTTTGTATTTATAAAAACTTGTAAGTTTACATAAATTGTGCGATTTGTATTTTTACAAATGGACAAATCTTACAATTATAAAGGGCGTCGTGACGTAGCTACCAGACTTTGTTTGGATTAAAAAATTCGAAAGATTTATCAAGTAACATAACATCACGCCTGTATTCCCCGAAGGGTTAGGCAGAGGTGTACCTATAGTACACCCACATTTCGCTAGTTATGTCTGTGTTCCATGTAATAAGGGGCGAGCCTATTGCCATCCACCGGCCACAAATCCAGACTGGGCTGCCACTGAGAAATTCCAGATGGAAGAACCCAATAAGACTGCCCGACCCGGGAATCGAACCCAGGACCTCATGCTCAGCAGTAGCGCTTGCGACCACTAGACAAACGAGGCAGTGAAGTAACTCATACATATTTATAATTTCTGTGTACAGTACCACTATTTTCTTAACGTCTCTCGGCAAACTTCGTGTTTCGTCAGTCGTCGGATTTCTATCAGTTGCCCTTTGCACTTGGTGCAGGCCGGACGCTCTCAATCGACTCGGAACTATACAGGGTGTAAGGGACAGCCCTCCGCAGACTGATGGGGTGAATTCATTATATCATACTAAGATGACCGGTACATGAAATTATTTCAGGAGCGTTATGGGAATCCAATAAACCTGATTTGTTTTATTACCTCACACGCAATGTATCGTTAACGTGGCAAAAAGCGCGTAGCGAACGGCAGCGCAGCGAGCGTTCGGCCGCCAAGTATTACAACGTCTATTGCTGATTTTTTTTTATTTTAGCCGTTTTATTTATATAAATGGAGTGCTGCGTACAGATAATGTAATTTTACATTGAAATAAAGAAATAGTAACTGAAAATACGATAAAAAAAATCCTGAGAATATTTCCAGTGGATTATGATTCAAAATAAAGAGCTGAATGCAGCCTGTTAGTTTGTGGAGGGCTGTTTACACCCTGTATAGAGTTGTTACTACTCTAATTACTATTTTTACTTATTATGTAATTTATTTAAAAAATGAGAGGAAAACCGAAAGAAGGAAAAAAGTTGTACCTACGTAATTTTTTTCTACAATTTAACAATTTTGCAGAATTGTAGACTTGTAAAGTTTTGTGGTAGATATAGGACCCTGATGCACTAATAAAAAGTATTTTTTAAATAATTTGTTTGAGTTCGCCAAACAAATAATCGCGACGATCGCTTTGCTTTTTCGCTTTGGACAGTGCAGTGTCTGAAATCTGAATCATCTCAGTATTCCGCAGCACCTCAAACATACTTACTATAATGTTGGTTTTCTTCAATCTGTTTCAAAACAACATCCTCAGGTACTTTATTTTTGGCGACATTGTTTTTATTTGATTGCAGTTTTACTATTTTAGCTACCAATCGCTTTCCGTTGGAACATTTTCCCAGTGATATTTTTTCAGGCAAATCTGGAAAGCGAAAAAATAAGATTTAAATGTTTTACTCATCTATATGTATAAATAAAAATGAAATGCTGTTCGTTGGTAAGCGCATGACTTGAGAACGGCTAGATCGATTTGGATATGTTTTAGTCCAAAATGTTCGTAATAATCCGAATAAGGCTTTTAATGAAAAAAAAAATATTATAAAAGTCACTTGGAGCACTTGTCGGTCGGGCACTTGAAAATTCGGGAAAAACTGAAAGTACTTTTTGGAGTTCCGTAGTCAACAAGGAACCCTTATAGTTTCGCCATGTCCATCTGTCTGTCTGCAGATTAGCTCAGAGACTTAGTACTAGAAAGCTGTAATTTGGCATGGTTATATATATTAATCACGCCGACAAAGTGGTCAAATAAAATCTGGAAAGTGGGGATGATAGTTTTTTTTCTAGACCGTTCAAAAATATTGCGGGTCTGTGAAAACAATTTTTGATTCAGGGATCCGTTTGAGTAAAACAAGGTGTAACTTAAATAACACACAAGCTTAAGAGGTTGTTCCCTACATTTGGACAAGTTATGCGAATATAAATGTAGGGAACAGCTGATATTTCGCGATTTCAGGTTTGGTCCCTTAGTAAAAGTTGTTCATAATGATTAGTACAATGACCTCTTAAGTGGTTTTGCGTTATTTAAGTTACACCTTGTATAGATGTGTGTTTGGCCTTAAACAATAATAATTACTTAATTTATTACGTTTGAAATTAAATTTAGTCTTTATTTTAATGGAACGTGTATCTTTATCATAATACGTCTTGTGTTTCGGCTGTTCTAGTATTTCAGGCTCTACCAGCTCAGTTGGTGATTCGAGGTTTTCACGGTTTGTCTCATTTCCGTTCGTGGTTGTTGTAGCCAGCTGTGGAACAGTTTCTGCAAACATAAATATTATATTTGATTACTGGTCAATTTACATTTTTTCCGTGGGAAAAAAAATACCATGTAGCAAGCTAGTACCTACATTGCATTTTGAACTTTATCTGCATTGTGTAACATACAAATTAGATACCAAAAACGGAATTGATGCTACCCCTTTTCTCCCTGCTATATGGGTCATATTCAAAATAATTGTAAGTTACGGATAGGAAACAAATATGAATATTATTTGATTGTAACAGAAAAATAACAGAAAGGAATTATTAGGGCAAGTGTTGACAATTGTTGACAACTGCAAAATATGAAAAATGTAGATGTGCCAATATATTGCTAGGTGAGCGATAAGGTTTCTATGGTCTCAAAATAACACGGTAAATCTCCCAAGTTTGTTCTTGGGATAAGTTCATCCCAACTACGGAACCCTACATTGTGCATGGTCCGACACGACGACGATGCCCTTAGCCGGTTTTTGCAAATTGCAGCTCTAGTAGGTTGTATGTAGATCAAAATGTGATACGCGACGATGGTAGTGTAGGTATTAATATTAAGGCGAAAGGATTCTAATGATTATAATTATGTAAAACTATAACTATACTATACTATAATTGTTACGGCCGTGAATCATATTTTAATCAACATACAACCTTCCACTGACCTACAAATTGTACAAAACGTGAGATAATTTGAATTTCGCGGGCTACTTTGGCGCATCCCCCTTAACTGATTCTGAGACTGCCGACGACGAGAGGCCGGGTACGCGTCGGCGAGGCTGTGCGGTTAGTACAAACGGCGCAAGCGGTGATATACCCAGTAAAACATGCACACACAGACAATACATGGCACAGCAATGCAATACAGGGCACATTATTCGAAAACTTTACATACTTCAAATAAATTGAAGTAAAAAAAAAAAATGTTTTGGCTAACCTGAGGTGCAGTAAGTATAATTAATATTTTATTATCATTAATGTATATGTGACACCATGTGAATAACGCCTAATCATTCATATCTGTTACGTAACAGAAAAAGTGACGGATAAAATAACGTATATGAATTAATTGCACGTGTCTAACCTACAAATCTATTTATTTCCACACTAATTTAAATGTTATACGAATATTTTATATTTAAAACAATTAGCACAATACAGACATTTTCTAGTATGAGTAATAAAACAGTAAACTTACTAACTGCTATTTTAAACGTCTCACATTGAATATTTACTTTTAAAAGTCTAATTTTCTTCGACAACGAAACGAACTGAGAAACTATATTGAACAAAACGGCCGATCATTTATTCTTACGTCGTGTAGTGACAGGTAGTGGACTAATGTTGCCAGTATATCAAATTTCTTTATTACCATGGAAATAATATTAAAATAGCATAACAGAGAAGAATAACAGATATGTGTAAAATCAGGAGACTCATTAATAAATTAAATTTGAAGAACAATAAATAGTATTTTATATTTTGTTTAGTGAAGTGTTGAAAGTTTAAACAATATTCTCTGAATATAGTTTTTTTTTTTAAACTTTTGTGTAATGGTTAATAGTTAAATTATTTTTTTTAGTTTACCGTCAAAGACGTGGACATTGAATACTTGTATGAAACGGAACATACGCAATGTTTGGTTTCATTTTTTTTTAAGAATTGTTTAGCTGTATCAAATGTTTCGTTGTTTTTTATTAAGCTCAAATAAACATTTAATCTGTTTGTATATGAAATTCTAGTCAATTGTATCTCGTTATAAACATAATTGGGTTGGACAAAAAGATAGTAGTAAATATACAATTATTTTGAATATGACCCATATATTGACGATATACGACAAATATTTTCGTACCCGTGCCGCTCAGTCTTATTTATACGACTGAGAAGAGCCTATGATCGTTTTTTGGTTTTTTGCACGACCCAAAATCGACAAATCGAAGATTCGTCGATTTTTGAGCTGAGCGTTGGGGGCACGGTGACATTAAACCAAACGGTCAATATGTTAATTTCCATGCAGGGTCATTCTATATCAGTACTAAATCACAAGTATCCTACTAACAATACTAAGAAAATACCTTTATCATCATTAACAAAGAGTTGTACACATTTTACATTCTCATTTTGTTGGTTGTCAGCATTTATCACGAACTCCACTGTTTCTTGTTGATTGCTCAACGGCTCCGAGACAATGTTTGGGAATTGACTTGAAACACTTTCTATTTTAAGAGTTCTGTTGGTTAGAAAAAAAGTTTTATTAAATTACGCGTTGGCATTTTTTTAATATTTAGTAAATAGAGCTATAATAACAAACTATAAGTACCCGCCATCATTTTCCGTAATGTTTTTGTCATTTTGAATCTCGTTTCTCAATTTCTGTATCAGTTCTAGAAGAAAAACAATGTTGCATAAACAGAAGTGCAGTACCTCCATATTTTTGTAACTACAACTACGTTTTGTTTTTTGTCATATTATATGTATCTTTTTTTTTCTAATAAAACTAAAATACATACTGTCGTTGTTGGTTATGTCGTGTAGACCTAAAGTGTTGAGCACAAATATTTTGTCATTGGACTCCAGTAATATCCAGCCTTTCTGTTCCAATGTCTGGTACTGCTCATCAGTTAATGTTATCTACAAGATAAAATGAAATAAATAAAATAATAGGTAGGGGAAAAAGTTTCTTCGCATTTTTTAAGAAAATTCAAAACATTTTTTAACATAGTTTAGTCACATTTAACTAAAGTATGTAGGTACCATTTTGTTAGATAACTTTTTGCCATCTTGTAGGTAGGGACATGATCCCATTGCTATAGAAATTTTGGGACTTCTGATCAAAATACCGCGACAAGTGGTTTTGGCAGTCCTCTCGTGATGTTAACCTGACACTGCCTAAAGAATTCTGAAGAGACCGAAACAGGTGGAAATCTGAAGGTGCAAGGTCAGGACTATACGGCGGATGCATTAACACCTCCCAGCCAAACTCTCTTAATTTTTGCTGAGTGGCTAAAGATGTGTGAGGTCTAGCGTTATCATGATGAAAAACCACACCCCTTCTGTTGATTAATTCCGGCCGCTTTCTCTCAACTTCTTGCTTTAATCTCATCAGTTGTTCACAGTAGAGTTCAGAATCGATGGTCCTGCCTGGTGGTAACAGCTCATAATGAATAATGCCCTTCCAATCCCACCACACACACAGCATCACGTTGTTGCGAGTTAACCCGGGTTTCGCCACAGTCTGTGAAGCCTAACCGGCCTTTGACCACGACCTTTTTCGCACGTTCTTGTCGTACGTGATCCACTTTTCATCACCAGTTATCAGCTTCTTTAAAAATGGTTCGGTTTCATTACGTTGTAATAAAGAATCACAAATGAGTACACGGTTCATTAGGTTTCTTTCAGTGAGCTCGTGAGGTACCCAAATATCGAGCTTTTTTGTGTACCCAGTTTTTTTCAAATGCGCCAAAACTGTATTGTGGTCAATTCCCAGTTCTTCAGCTACGTCGTAACTACTGATATGCCGATCTTGCTCCACTTTTTCAAAAATGGCATCCATTTTATCCGTAATAGGGCGACCAGAGCGACGTGCATCTTTGTCATCAAAATTTCCGGATTGAAAACGCTTAAACCAAATTTGTGCTACTCTCACAGACACTGCACCAGGTCCATAAAAATCGCAATTTTTTTTCGCGGCTTGCGTTGCATTTTTACCTTTTTTGTAGTAAAATTTTAAAATGAATCGAATTTCTTCATTAGATTCACTCATCTTGACAGTACGAAAAACAAATGAAAATCACACATTTTCCTAATTTGAATTTGGAATTATGTTCTTTAAAATTTAAACTTTCAATGATACCAAAACCAGCCAAATACAAATAGTATAGCCAAAGAGATTTTATTACAAGTTCATACATACTATAATGCGAAAAGACTTTTTCCCCAACCTAATATTAATAATAAACTATGTAGGACCTACGAAGAATTCTGTAAAACATTAATCTTTATACACAACCCTGTGTAGAAGTAATAAGTGGAATTACAAGTCTCCCGACTTGTAGGTAATTCCACTTATTACTTCTAGGACGTGACAGTGTGATGCCTTTGTAACATTTATGCACCCCATATAAGCATATTGTTATATTGTATATTATAACCTAAGCGAAAATCCAAGTTTTGTGTCTTTTTAATTATTTTTTTCTAAATTCTCAAATTGAATCAATGTTATTTTCGTCGTCAATGTTATTTTATTTGGTAGTGAATATGTTAACAAAGCATTCGAGGTAACCAAGTGTTCTAAAAAATCAAACGGTTACAAGATACAAAAAGAAGTTAATTTACGATTTTCAAATCATAGATGAACTTGGGACACCATTTATCTCAAAATTTTACTACGACATTAAGCATGCAAATTACAGCGAAAACATCTTCATTTAATCAGCAATCGAAAGAGATGCAAATGTTAAAATAATATTTAGAGGTGCCCATGAAACGGGTGAAAGGTACGCTGGTAAAGGTAGAATTTGCCAATAAATTGTTGAAATATTTATAACGTAACATAACACAACATCACGCCTGTATTCCTCGAAGGGTTAGCCGGAGGTGTACCTATAGTACACCCACATTTCGCCAGTTGTATTAAGTCCCATGTAATAGGAGGCGAGCCTATTGCCATCATACGGGCAAATATTTATAAACTGTGTGATAATCCAATTAATTAACTAATTGGTTTCCGTCATCCCACTACTTACTAACCACCCGGCAATCCTTCATGCGTTAGGCAGCCAGGACGATGCGACCAGCTCGAAGTTTAGACGCCGCTTTTAAGTGGTTAGTATAACTCGCATTCGACGCGTTGAACTACTGCGCGCACGTACTAAACCGTCTGACAGATCACCATGAAAGTTGGCACATAATTACGTGTTTTCTTTAACGGAGAAGGTTTATACGGGGTTTTAATCTCCATGCAGGCGAAGCTGCAGGCAAAAGCATGTAAAATATAAAACTACACCTCAGTAAAATTATTCCCTTGTTTGCTATTGTGTGTCACGACATCAATGTCAACATCCTGTGTGTTTGGTTGTTTATATTGATCCACGACAACATCTTCTTCCATCTGAAAACAAACATTGAACATTTCTATTATTATTGCATTAATTTCACATGCAATAAGTTCATGTTATATAAATGAGAATAACTCGGAATCAAAGAAGCAAAAGTTGTTGCACATTTTCACTACCTACTAATTCTAAATTAATCTGTTTATTAAAATATTCAAACTTAGAACCATTAACATGTACCTGTTCCGTTGTGGTGCTTGAACTGGGTTGCAAGAGGTAACTATTAGTGTACAGACTGCTATCTCCATCAGGAAGTATAAACTGATCTGAAATTATAATATTTACTGCTTGCGATCCAGCGCTAATGTGGACCATGGGTATTAAATTATTTTAATGTCACTATAACCATCATTATGTGGATTAAATCTTTCCCAAACCATGTCCATAATATCCATCACAGTTTAGAATGTCTCCACTGAAGGATGGTCCTCAAAAATCACAAATTCAAAGATAAAACTCACCCGCCACAGATATGAGTTCAGCAGAATTGTCAACGTCAACAAAGAACTGTTGTGAAGAGACGCCATACACGGTGCACGGCTGAACATCATCCAGTGCCTCCTTTACATCCTGCACCTGGGCTACATACTGGATCTGTCGGTTTACTGAAAAGTTTTGGAAACAACTTCAAACATCTTATTTTGTGTAAGTATCTAGAGAAGCCAAAGATGGACTTGTTCTAAAATGGTGTTTTTAACAGACGAAAAAAAAGGAGAAGGTTCTCAAGTCGACGAGTATTTTTTTAATTTATGTTTTATGTATGACCTGCATAACTTTTTACAGGGTAGTCCGATTTGAACGACTCTTGTTTTATTCGGGAGGATATAACCTCGAACTTGGTCCCATGTAAAATGTATTAACTTTGCTTGGGGGGAGGGGGGGGGGGGTTTGATTTAGCTTCAATAATACGTATTTTTTCCACTTACGTCTATGTGGATGATGCTCTAATAACTTCCTGTCACTGTAATTTACATAGCAGGTAGTGGTATTTGAATTTGTTGGTAGGTACATACCTTATATAAAAAGTGAAAAATAAAAACTTTTTACAAAAAATAAAACCAACTTCCAAAAAAAAACACTATAAAGTGAAAAATAACTTTGATTTCGGAAGTAGGTGGCGAAAAACAAATACACAAAACCAAAAACACCGACTTCCGAAATCAACGTTATTTTTCACTTTGTAGTGTGTCTTTTTGGAAGTCAAGTTTTATTTTTTGTAAAAAAAAAATTATATTTATCGGAAATACGTTAATCGTCATTTGACTAAGCGGGGCGCCAGCACCACCAAGCGGCGCTCGACAGAGTCTACAACATAACGCTCGTCGACTGTTCACCGGAGTTAAGCAGAGTTTGTCGGTGGCTGTCGAGCAGTGAACACGTTTGGAAACTGTCCCGCGTTCCCTATAGTTGTGTCGTGTACCTCCAGTGTGTGAATAGCTAGTGCGATTAATTTGATCGTGAATTATAATTTGATTTGAATTGCAAACGGTTTTTCTATTGTGCTATAACCATCACTACCCATAGCACGCCCACAGTAGTTAAAATATGGCTGACGATAACTAGAGAGATGTACCTTCTCCGTCAAATATATTACCTCCCTTGACTTTTTAAATGCATTTGTTTACACTTTTACAGCAATAAATATGGTTTCAGACTACCTTACAGTTTATTCAGGATGAGTATTTGCAGTGGAATTACTATGGCTTTGATATTAGTAACAAACCAATGTAGTTTTTTTTCAAGCATATTAAAACAGAACTTAATGATTTTAGAAAATATCGTCTGCTTACTGGTAACACAAGATAAATGCAATGTCCAATGGCTGCAGAAATAATGAGTTTGTAAAAGTGATATCTTCTCACATTTTGAAATAAATATACCAGTATAAATATCATGATAAATAATCTTATGGCTTCAATCCGTTTCAGTACCTAAGTTAAAAAACAATAAATATGGTTAAAGCTTTTTACATTTTATAATTTAAATAGTAAAATGGTAAGGATTATTCTAAGAAAAGGTCATAAATGCATTTTTTGCTATAGAGAAATTAGTAAACCAAGAAGTATTTAACTAGTAAAATAGAATAAATAACCTTAATATAATTATGGCTTCGATCAATAATAGCACTAGATAAAGGACCAGGAACAAAAATAAGTCGCTCAAGTGGCCACGTTTAAAACACACACATTTAAAACATTTATATTTCGTACTCCGAAATATAGAAAAAAGTTTAATAACATTAACAAATTCAGTTTATTATACACCTTATCACTCGAAACATAAAGTGTAATCACGATTGCAAAATATTTTTGTTAGGTCCTTCTGTCATCGGAAAGCAATAAAAAACGTAGATCGAAAATAAAGTCATTTTTATAATAAGTTTAAAAATATTTATTCTAAAATGAAACTTAACATGTAAGCAATAAAGTTAAAAACATTTTGTTGACAATTCCGTGCTTACTCTATTTTGGAATTAGACGTAGTTCTTGGTATTACATTTCAATACTCAGAACACAGTAAGTATTGAAAGACGTATAGTTGCAGAATATATTTTTTTTAGACGAAGGTTCATTTGTATGGTGGCAAATATTTATGACCGATTTAAAAAAGTAGTAGGACTAAACTAGTACCATATTTAGTTATTTTATTACGACATTGCTATTATTTGTGTACGGGTTGGCTCAATGTAATCAACCCGTATAAAAAATGGGTGCGTCTACTTTTGTACGTAATTTAGAAGTCATATTTTTTTTTTTTTTATATTAAATTAATTTGATTTAAATGCGAAATGGTTCGCTAGGAAATCTACAAACAAAATCATCTGCTAGCCTTTTCCCAACTATATTGGGGTCGGCTTCCAGTCAAACCTGATGCAGCTGAATAAAATTTTACATGGAGCGACTGCCTATCTGACCTCCACAACCTAGTTACTGGGTAATACGATACCCCTTGGTAAGATTGGTTGTCAGACTTTCGGGCTTCTGACGGCCCGTAACGACTGTCAAAGATACACGAAAGACAGCCGGGACCAACGGCTTAACGTGCTTTCCGAGGCACGGAGGGGTCTTGATATGTAAAGATGGTCACCCATCTACAGACCAATCGCGGCAAGCGTACCTGATCGATCGACCCGTGCGGCTGTTATTTCTTAGCCACCAGTCACGAGCCGTAGAAATCTACAAACAAAAATAACATATAAAATAACAATACTACTCCATACATTCCTTTTTCCAAAACAGTCGATGTTTGTTACAATAGTTGGCGCGTTGTCGCAGACATTGGTCAACCAATCATAAAATTTGCGATTTGATTTATATTTACCCTTTAATTCGGTTTTCATTATTCAGAAAAACACTGGATAATATAAACTTACTGAAAAAAATATATTCCCTCCAAAATCTTGTTGTTACAGTGGTCATCTACACAGTTTTCAACGCGCATTGCGGCATTTTGACGTCTTCACGTTGGCTATGATTGGACCATACTGTTTGAAATAAGACCACCAAAGTATTTGTGCTCTTATTTTTTGGGCCGTTTTTGAAGCGCTTATCGGGAATCTAGTGCTATTATTGATTGAAGAGTTATGGTATTTAAATTATAAGGTTCATAATTACAATAAGCTGAAATGAGCTTTTGAAATCATTGAATTCAGAAGATATAAAATCACGTTTTTTAAGTACAGGTAAAACGCAATTATTAAATGCGGTCCCCTTTCGATCTAAATTTAATTTTATACAGTTTTTACTAATACCTAATATTATATATGAGTAAATCTTAAAAAAAGGGTAGTTAGTGCAACATTTTGCTTCAACAGTTTTTAATGAGTTTGAAATAGATCAAATTAAAACTTAAATTTTGAAACATCATTTACTCTAATGGACACTAATTGCACTTATTACTTTTTACCTGTAAGCAGATGATATGTTTTAACAGGTTTTAAATTATTTTAATGGTAGCATGCGTTATACTTATGATTCATAACGCATACTTACTATAATAATAAGGAATAATGGAGAATAAAAAACATGTCAAGTGCGAGCAGACTCGCACATAAAGGGATACCACCGTACAATTTAACACTAAGTACTTAATTTAATAAAAAACTTCATTTTAAAAAAGCTCGGTTGTTGTATGGGGACCCCCTTTAATTTTTATAGACCGACCGCTTTAATGAGTCTTCGCTCGCAGGGTTACGGGGTTACGGGGTTACGACGACAAAGGGGACCGAGGGGGCGAGGGCGGCAGGCACATTCTTGTCATAACTCATTCCGCTCGCTACGCGGTTAGCGATCGCACTTGTTGACAGTTGCGGATGCTTTGTGAAAGTTATACATGAGATTACATTCTCAAAATGAGTCGAAAAATCTTCGGACATAAAATTAATAGTCAGTGCAAGCAAATGGCTTTTAACGTATACGAATATTTTATAAATAAAAAAACAGGACCCAAATTTTGCGGAATATCAACAAGATATACACTACCGCTCAAAAGCTTATTTGGCCACCTAGTAAAATACATTTTGTAAAAGTTTGATTCAATGAAACTGTTCATTAGCATTTTTAAACATAACAATAATACACTTTTTAAATTTTGGACTCATCTATGTGTCCACCTTTATTTTTAATGACAGCCTCACAAAGCTTCGGCAACCAAGCTACTAATTTTTCCAATGTTGTCTTGCTTATCTTCTGCTATTCGTCTTGCAGTTTTCTCCATAAGTCTTCCTGAGATGTAGGACAACGTTTCCGCACCTGTCTATCCAGCTGATTCCACAATAGTTCTATCGGGTTTAGGTCTGGGGACTGTGGAGGCCATATCATGAGTTTCAACACCTTTTGTTGTTCTTTTCATTTTAAAAAGTCATTGCTTAGTCTTGACGTGTGCTTCGGGTAATTATCCTGTTGAAATATAAATCCCGGACCAATTAAATGGGTTCCAGAAGGCACTGCGTTATTCTCCAATATCTTTTTATAACCTTCTTTTCGCACAAGATCTCCAACGGCGGAGCCACAAAACAGCCCCAAACCATCACAGGACCCTCCGCCGTGTTTAACTGAAGCTAAAGTAGGTACAAGCGTCATTCACCCTTTCGTTTGCTTGCCGCCGTACGAAAACTCTTCGTATGGATCCAAAAATTTCAAATTTTGATTCGTGCGTCCAGAGGACCTTTTCCCAATCTGCTATTGTCCAGTTCTTGTGTTCTCTAGCCCAATTAAGTCTCTTCTTTTTGTTAATAGTTTTAAAAACCTGGTTTTAACACCGCTATGCAACCCTAAGTCCTGCGTCACAGAGTCTTCTTTTGATTGTGGACACACTGACTGGTTTATCACGATCCACATTAAACTGTGCTGCTATTTTCGGTGCAGTTAATCGTCTATTCCGTTTGCTTTTAATAACTATACTCAAATCTTCACTCGAAGTTGAGGCTCTCGGTCTGCCTGAACGACGACGTTTGTTATAAGTTGTTCCTTCAGTCGCAAATTTCTTAACGATGTAGTCAAGAGTTTGCCTTGGTATCTTCTGCAGTTTTGAAATCTCACGATTACTTTTACCGGATTTATGAAGGCCGATTATTATGCCTTTGATTTCTTGGGAACATTCCTTAGTTTTACCCATTTTCTTCAAAAAATAAAACTCAGAAGTGGAAAACAAGAAAATATTATTAGGGCCATGTGCACCGAAACAAACTTAAACATTGATTCTGTAACCGGGTTGTTAATATTTAATCAATTGTTAAACAAGGAGCGGTTTTTTTCTGTTCACCATCATCTTTCGGCGTTCGGTTGCATAACCGAGACATAACCGAGCGTTTTTGAATGCAATGCAACACTACCAAATAAAATGTAAAGTTACAGCACGAAATCTCATACACGCTTACTACTTTTAAATACGGCCGGATAATAGCTTATGCCATAAAATGTGAAAGTTGCTGTTCATTGTTTCTTTCGCTTTACGAGAAACATGTTGCGTTGGAAGGTTTATTAGCGCGCTCTTTCTGGTCTGTCAGTGTCATTCATTTTGATTCTCTCGTGAAGTTTCGTAGTAATATATTAATGTTATAATTGTAAACAAAAGTAATAAAACTTCAATGTTAACAGTAACTGGTTTATGGGAGATAGTGAATTATTCCTGAAAACAAATCAAAGAAATTAATTTACCTTTCTGGTATGTGAATAATAAAAAAGAGTCAGCGAGTAGTATTATAGGTACTTACTTATCAGTGTTAAATTCTAATTTATCTTCAATTAATCCCAGAATATAAAGAGCACTGCGCTTGGATAAACGAAGCCTGGTCTTGAATGAAATTTCGTCGTACCTATTCTTCATAAAAGTTATGACGATTTTGAAAGATCCTAGGTCTTCTCGTCAACGTTTCTAACTCATCCAAATAATCTAACATATTGAGATTGTATTCACCATCCATTATAAAATTAAAAGCCATTATTTTTCACAAATATATAAATACTTCGTTAGGAAATCAAACAATATAACGTACAAAAGTTCTGTAAAACTATTGTAACCAACGTTTAAACAATGTCGTGATGCTCGGTTAAGATAATCATCCGGTTAACGTCAATAACCGATGTTTAGGTTGTGGTGAACAGGAAATATTGCTTAAACAACTGTTTTGATATTTAAACGGACGGTTTAGTGTTGGTGAACACCAGCCTTAGACTATAAGTACTGAGCTACGGAGAGCGTGTTTTCTGGTCAAATGACATCAGATAACTAACGTAATAATATTTGTAATAGTTATACTAAATTTTAGTTATGTTTATTTCTCAATTACTAAATCAAACAAAACTGTGACTTCAACGATTAATTTCGAAGAAATTCCGACAATATCACTATTTTGGTTTATAACCAGGAGTCGGCAAATAACAATAAGTTGTTTACAATTTTACCGTAGATAAGTATTTGGCAGTGATATACAAACAATGAAACCTAATTTTTTTTTTTTAATATATTTTTTGTAACTTAAGCAAAATGCAAGTGGCCAAATACTTTTGAGCGGTAGTGTACCTTTAAACAAAACCGTAACAGAAGTTACCGGACTATCGGAAAAGTCTATCTAAAATTGTACAACAAGGTATTGAAAGACAACGAAAGATTTAACTCAATGAGAAAACTAAAACAGGTTTGCAGAAAACGATTAGAAGTAGACGATTTCACAAAAGGAGTGGTAAGAAGAAAAGTCGCTCAGTTTTACACAATTTAAAAAAAAATACCAACTCTGAAAACTGAATGCTGTACTTAGAGAAGAGAATATATTACACTGCAGCAGCGAATATTTAATGCTATTATTACATGATGTAGGTTTTAAATTTAAGAAATGCGGATCTAAAAGGAAACTTCTTATCAAACAGGCAAATATAACATCGTGGAGGTGGAAATGCATAAATACTATCAAAAAATATTGTAGAGAAGGAAGACATATTTTATATCTTGACGAAACTTATGTTAATGTGTCTCATAATGTTTCAAAATGTTGGCAATCAAAGGATGAACGCGGCGTGCTGTCTCATATCGGTAAAGGAGACAGTTAGATCACTGTACATAGTGGAGGTCAAACTGGATTTGTAGACAGAGCACTTGTCATATTTAAATTCAAATGTAAAACAGGTGATTATCACGATTCGATGAATTTCGTGAATTTTAGTAAATGGATACACGAAAAGCTCATGCCTAATATACCACCAAATTCTGTCACAGTAATGGATAAACGCAGCTTATCATTCGGTTTGAGAAGAGAAAAAGCCGACTATGGCTTCTACCAAGCCAGCTATGCAAGCATGGCTACGATGACATGACGTGCCTTTTGATGATACACTTAGAAAAGATGAATTATTAAAATTAATTAAAAGAAATTTCACAGAAGATATTTACAAAATTGACGAGTTATTGAAAAGAAACGGATATGAAGTGTTGCGTTTGCCTCCATACCACCCAGAACTGAACCCAATTGAGTTGGTCTGGGGTGATATCAAAGGACAATTGGCACAAAAAAGTATTGACTCTAATTTGGACCAAAAAAAATATGTTAGTGGGATTATTTGCTGAATACTCCGTAGAGAAGTGGAAGCATTGTGTTAACCATGTAATTCAAATTGAGAATGAATACTGCAAACATGACAGAGGTCTAGATGATGTTGTTGATTTTAATGTGCAGGACGAATCTGATGATGCCTGCTTCGAAAGTGAAGAATCAAGTTCCAGTGATATTCATATGGACATAAGTAATTGATTTATAGTTTTGATAATCTTGATAATACAAGTACAAAAGTTTATTATCTAATATTTTAGTTTGTTACCTACATAGTTTATAGTTGATCTATTCAAATTTTGTATTATCATCAATTAATTTTCTAATAAATAACCCTCCTTTTTTGGCTTCACCGCAGTCGGGTAAAAATCACCACCTGTTCACCGCTAACCTGTATGACGTCACATATCTTGAGAACCGTTCAGTATGCATTTTGCCTCTTTTATATTAGGCTACCCTTGTCGTCATACTCCCGCACGCCTGTACCCCGCGGGTGAAGACTCGTGAAATCGGTTGGTCTATAACTTTATTTTTATTATTTGTTGTTATAGCGGCAACAGAAATACACAATCTGTGAAAATTCAAGTGTCTACCCCATGAGACTGGACTGGGCATGGGATGGGCTGTATCTCATGTTCATGAGTTACAGCCCGCTGACAGACAGGCCGCACGTCTGTCCACGTACGGACAGCGGAGGCTTATTAATAGGGTTCCATTTGGCATCCTTCGGGTAAGGAATCCTAAAAAACATATAAAAGAATTCTTAATTAATATTAGCGTCTTGCCAACTTACAGAGAAAAGTGCCATCATCTTGAACCACAAAGAATTGGTCTTGTTCTGACTCACTTCCATTCGCTGGTAGAAACTCGTATGTTTCGTACGTGTTTTTATCCATATTGCTAAAAAATACGGTAAATAAATTATCTGTTTTACCTTGAAAATGCACACGCAACACACTCAAAAGGTCTCTGAATATTACCTCTGTTCTTTTCAAAAAGACAACTAACGCATTTATTCTTCTGTCTTAGTAAAGGCTTTTCTGTAATATTTTAGTGAGCCGATGTTTTAAAGCATGATATTTGTAAGCTATCATTTTGTAACAGTGACACATTTTTGTTTACTCTGTCATAATGACAGACATAACAGGTCTGTCATGATTTTTTTTTTAAATTATGGATGTGTTCGTAAATAATAGTTCAAAGGTAAACATCGAGTCAGAATGGTAATGTGAAATCAAAAACGTAATTGACCGTTGAGAACCCTTCAGAATGCACAGTATTTTTCAAAGCAAGAACGTAATCTTTCATTTCTATTGGTACAAATATTGGTGCTCTAAAGTCACCAACTATCATTTGCTGAATAATTTTTTTGTACATAATGTCTTTTTCAACACAGGTGGCATGACCTTCCCATTCATGAATATGGAATTTATGAAATTCGGCGTCGCACCGTAAATACTTCTTCGCCATCGGTAAATAATATGCACACCCATGATACACTATGACTCCATTACGTCCAAGTAATTTTAGCAAAACATCTTCATATCTTCCGCCTAAACAGTTTAAGGCTAGCATAGGTCTGACTAAAGACGTATTGAAGGATGTAAGTGCTTCAGCTTCCTCTAAAGTATGAACTTCAGAAGCTCCTATTTGAAGTAGATACGTCTTAACAGTATCATACCCACAATGACTGGAAACAATATTAAAAGTGTTTATGCCCCTAGTTTTACATAACTGTATAACGGATTGGCCACATGGGCTGTTGGCAGCATTTTGTATGACTGTATCACCAGGTTTCATTTTCCTAAAGTCATGTAGCAGTCTGTATGCTGTACAGGGGGCTATTGTTAGCATTGCAGCTTCTGGAAGTGTAAGATTTTTTGCAATAACATGAACATCTCTTTCGTTAAAAACACCATAGGATCTCCATGAACCTAGTAGTCTGGATGATAGGACAACTCTGTCACCAATGGCTACTCTACAGACATGTTTTCCAACTTCAACTACATCTCCAACTCCTTCATCTCCAGGGACAGTTGGCAATTTAGGCAGGCATATGTTCCTTCCTGGAATTAAAACAAATAAAATATTAGACAAGTTAGATGCTCATCATCACATAACATATAAATAGGTAAGACTAAATGGTACTGTTCGGCAAATTCCATGCTCCCATGCATACATGCATGCATGATGGCTAACTTATCCATATCCATACTAATATTATAAATTCGAAAGTAACTCTGTCTGTCTGTCTGTCTGTATGTTACCTTTTCACGCCTAAACCACTGAACGGATTTCGATAAAATTTGGCAAGGAGATAGATGGCATCCTGGGGAAGGACATAGGCTACTTTTTGTCTAAAAAATAACCCTACAGGTGATGGTGATATAGGGGATGAAAGTTTGAATGGGAAACCCTGCATTTTTTAAGTTAGGGATATGAAAATTCAAATTTATATTTTTGGTAGAAAATAAAGAATTTTGTGGTTCAGTGTTTTTGAAAAATCATCCCCTAAGGGGTTATAGGTGTTGATTTTAAAAATCACAAATAATATTAAACATTTTGTGTACCTCTTTTTAAGAGATTTAAGGGATTGAAAATGTAGTCATAGTTCGTATCTTGACTTCTTGAGGTAACATTTTAGTCTTTATTTTTAACAGACTTCAAAAAAAGGAGTAGGTTCTCAATTCGATTGTATGTATTTTTTTTAAACCGATTTGGAAAATTCTTTTCTTATATTGAAAGGACATGCTTCTAGATTTGTCTCATTTTTATCAAAATCCAGTTCTGATGATAGGATCCATGAGGAACTGAGGGAACTCCTCTAATATTATAGGCATTTAAATATTATTAATTACGTATTTTCATCAACAAGTCAAGCATTTGCATTCAGAAAGTATCATTGGGTGAACTGGAACTGATGAAGAAGACCACATAGGTATGTCCACGGGAACTCCTCAATGATAAGTAGGTATTTCACGGGTGGCAATATCTCGATTAAGATAGTTAAGCGACTAAGACGAAGTTGAATAAATGGTTCTGATGAAAATGATAGCATCTGAGTATGAAGCCGGAAGGTAGGCACCGGAACTCCGTAATAAAATAATGTATTCTAGCCGTGTTTGGGCTTATTGGAATTGTCATGAGATGTACTCTGGCTATAAATTATTTTAATGGGAATATGCTTCAAATTGCGCTACTTGAGTCGTATGTTATGTGTGGCCTTGATTGTCAGAAGACAGATTTGGTCAACGATCTGTCGTCGTGTGGTTGACTTAATAATTTGTTGGTGACGGCGTCCAAACCTGATAAAACTACGCCTTCCGAACTTCTGACACGACTTAGCGCGACATATATTTGCCTTTTTGCAAAGTTTTTATTTGAAAGTCCTGAGGTGGTTGCATATAAATTTGGTCAAATTCTGTTGAGTGGTTTATGAGTTAGCTTCAATAATACTTTTTTTTTCCATTTAGTGTATGTTGATGATGTGATAATAACTTCCTGTCATTGTTATTTAGGTACTTAAAAAGTAGTGGCATACGAATTTGGGTGGGGTAGGATCCACAACTGAAAAGTGCAAAATAAAAACTTATTTATAAAAAAAAACCGCCGACTTCCAAAATTAAAGTTATTTTTCGCTTTGTAGTTTTTTTTTTGGAAGTCGGTTTTTTTTTAAATTTTTTTATAAACAAGTTTTTGTTAAAATCGGTTCACTCGGTCAAAAGTTATTTCATATTAATTTGTTATTGAGCGGCACAATAGTTTTGCAAATTCTTTTTGCAAAGTCCTCTCGCCACATCTGTCTGTCTAAACGCGATAAACTATAAAACTACCAAATGGATTTTTATCCGGTTTTCACCAATGGACGGAGTGATTCATGAGGAAGGTTTAGATGTATAATTCATTAAGGTTTTATGTAAATTGGCTGAAATATGATGATACGATGATTGTTGAAGATGTCCAAAAAAATCATGCCGACTGGGAGCTTTCTGGCGTCCGCCGCGAAAACCTTCTTCTTCCTGCCCTTGTCCCATGTTACTTGGGGTCGGCACAACACGTTTTCTCTTTCCATTTTCCCCTGTCAAAAGTCACGCTATCATTCACTCACTCATTGAGAGTATAACGGAACATAGGGTACTTTTTTAAGTAATTGGATGATTGGAAACTGTTTTAATTGTTTCCCCATTTTTTAGTAGGGTGTACCAATACCTGGCCGGGGCTCCATACATTTTGAAACATCTCCTTTCAAGTTCATAGGTCAGTGGGAAGTTTTAAAAAAAATCTTCGGAACAAAATTTTATATAAAAAAAGCTGACTTTGGTAGCTTCTCATTCCTTTGTTTTCCAATATTTTTTAAAACAAAAATACAGTATTTATGTACTCAACGAGCTCTAAACAAGGATAGCCCAAGCGATGGGGTAGGTCATTTTTTTTCGCGCCCCCTTAATAACATTTAAAAATATTTTGTGACTATCTGTATGGCTTTGGGTCATCAAGATGCTTATACTGTGAAAATTTGAAGACTGTAGCTCTAATCGTTAGGCTGTAAAACCTGTGTGACAGACGTACATACAGACAGACACGTGAGTGACAGCAATAGGGCTCCGTTTAAACCCTTCGGCTACGGAACCCTAAAAATTAAACAGATACTTCCGCAGCTTCTCTTGCCTTCTGCAAATTTTAATCATTTTACTTTTTCGTGACTTGAACATTTTTCTTTGATATATAATAATATCTTTCGTCTATTCTACCCATGTTCTGTAAGTAAAATAATAACAAATTTGTAGAGAAAATAGTTAAACGTTAAGTACGTAGTTCCACTTTACCTAATTAAAATATTATTTAAATGAACAACCTCATTCAGTTTCACAAATAAAATAAAAAATATTTACGGATCAAAAATATTTAGTCGTACTATAATTAACGTACCTATATATCACGCGTGGCGCTTGCGCGGCGGCAGGAGGACAACCGATGTAGATCCTGCGTCGACGAGTGCCAGAGCGCGACTGAGTTAGGCCGTTCCATGCACCCGATTTCATACTTTGAAAAATTATTTTCATAAATGATAAAAGACAGATATTTCTTTCTTTTTTACACATTTATAGTACAATCTTTCTTTTTACGTATAAAATTATTTATGTTACAAAATGACTTAGATTTTGAGATATGACGTGTTTTTGTGGTCGATTTCTCGATTTTTGATTTTCTTAGATGTGTAAAAAATACAAGTTAATGTATTAAAAATATAACTTTTCTTAATACATTTTAAATTTCAGGGTATGCCTCTTCGAATGAATACCTTTTTACCTTCTTAGTTAGTAATAAAATTGGTGTAAGATTACTTCAAAGTTGAGCCTTCGCGTGTCATCTGGAAATCGCGCTTTCGAAATCCGCTGTTTTCGTAGTCAATACTTAAACCAATTTGAAGGAGTTTTTGTTAATAGACTTATGTTAAAACAAAACTAATTCTTCTTAACAATTTATTATTTTTAAACAGTCTGAAATAACATATCACCAAATAAAAGTTATACTTAACTAAAATCTAAAATATATTTACATCCTTGAAATCCCCTGGAGGTGAGAGTATTGCTAATGGCTTCTTTAAAGTTGACAAATTTCACCATCTTGTGTACAGGAGCTCTAAGTTTCTTTTCAGACATCAATGAAATTACTTCTGACATCATTTTGTCTTTGGCAGAGTTACTAGCTTTTTCATTCCATGCAGTCATCCAGAATCCATAAAAGGCCAAATTTTTAAAAATAAACGCTGAAGTTGGAATAATCACTGGCTCTCTTGACATTCCCCCATAGGTGACCATACACCCAGAAGGTCCTAAGTGTCTCAACATTTCCAATGAATTTTTCCCTCCAACACAGTTTAGAGCTAGAGAAGGTTTATCCATTTGTTTCTTACTAAAAATAGTTGTTAATCGCAGTTCTTCTTCTGTTAGAACACACGTTGCTCCCAAGGATTGTAAGTGACTCTTTAATTCATTTATTTCAGGCCTATTTCTCACTATATTGATATTTTTAATGCCCCATGCTTTGCAGATTTGTATGACATTTTGTCCACATGCACTGTTAGCTCCATTCTGTATGACTACCATGCTACTGTCCCGTACTGGTTTGAAATCAGTTAGCATTCTAAAAGCAGTGCAAGGATTAACAGTGAGTGTTGCAGCTTCTGCTAATCCCAAATCATCTGGGACAACTTTTAACATAGCTATATTGAATGTGGCAATGTCCCTCCAAGTACCTAGAACTGGCTTTGTAACTATAACTTTGTTGCCTGGCCTTACACCGCTCACTTCTTTTCCAATCTCTTCAACAACTCCTACGCCTTCATTACCAGGTATACATGGCAGCATCACTTTGACTGGGTATTTTCCTAAAACAACAATAATTTTGCCACAATAAGTTAGATGTTTATTAGAAAAAGTTTTTAGCTACTAGGAATTACAGTCAAAAGAACCACTGCAGTTGGTTGCCCGTCGCTTTTTATAGCAGTAATTTTTTTTTGGGGTACAATAG
This sequence comes from Fissipunctia ypsillon, assembly GCA_947568875.1. NCBI lineage: Eukaryota > Metazoa > Arthropoda > Insecta > Lepidoptera > Noctuidae > Fissipunctia > Fissipunctia ypsillon. The sequence continues at coordinate 12,250,425 of OX387660.1, read as the reverse complement.
ACCCTTTTTAGTGTATATTTGAAAACCCCAAAGTGTGCAAAACCATAGGAGCTGAGAAAAAAAAAACTAGTTTTTTATATTAGCTATTTTGTTTTAGGTAGAATAGACCCTCTTTATTGTATATTTGAAAACCCCAAAGTGCGCAAAACCATAGGCACCGAGAAAAAAAATAGTAGTAGGGGCTCAATGGTTTAAAAAAAATAACCACCATGTCCGAGTCCAGATGCCCCAAGTCCTGAGCTCGCTTCACTCGCTCTTGCATCCTAAGTGTTTAGTGTGTAGTAAACTGTGTAATAGGTTAACACATTCAATGCCACGGAATAAAATGATAAATTTCCATTCAGGCCATGTCGGACAATGTTGGGCGACATGAGTTATCTTCATATTTATAAATATTTCCGCAGTTATGTCAATGTTTTGTAAGTTAAAAAGGCATATTTATTAAGAGGGTTGTCACATTTTGCACCGCTCTCGCTCACACGGGACCAATTTTTTAATAATGTTAAATGAAAAGATGCATTTTTGAAAAATGTATTCAATGGGCGGTCTACAAAATAATATTAATTTAATAGGTAATTATTAAAAACACATTTTTATTGCGGCATTTATTTACATCATCTCAAAAACAGATCATAATACTTAATTACATATGTTTATTAGATAACACAATAGAAATGTGTTTTTGATAACTACCTATTGAATTAATATTATTTTGTAGACCGCCCATTGATTACATTTTTCATAAAAGCATTTTTTCATTTAACATTCTTAAAAATTTGGTTCTGTGTGAGCGAGAGAGGTGCAAAATGTGACAACGCTCTTAATATTATTAATAAAACAAAAAGTCGATTTTTAGTCAATTTCAAATTTTTTGTGTGGCTTATAGGGAAATTTAAGTGTCGCCCAGCATTGTCTGACATGGCGTTGAACGTGTTAATACTGTACAGGGCCGCGCGGGTCACTTAGTATGCACAAATCAAATGAAAAAGTGGCCGCCAGCCTGTAAGCGTGTCAAAGCAAGGTGTGCCCTGTCGGTCACCGATGTCCGATGCGGCCTGAATGAAACATTTACTGACGGTCACCATTGTCCGACATGGCGACCACTGTGTTAACATACAAAAAGAACACAAAACTATTAAAATTGAAAGAAATTTATTCTATAGATGAGTTTTCTGAAACTTTAGGACTTTTTTTCTCAAAAACTAGACATTTGTGCAGTGTGAAATTCAAGTGTTTTACATGAAGACCTATCCTATAAAATCGTGAAGCTTCGCACGCGCGGGTAACGAACTGCAGTGGAGCCCAGTCAAATTTTAGTGTGGTAGAATGTAAATGTTAAAAGAAAATACCTGCATTATTCTGAAATCTTGACTTCAAACAAAATAGAAATTAATATATTGTCCAGGTAATGCAATTCACAGCTCCATAGGTTGAGTACAAAATATTACACGATGTAATTTAAAAGTAGTACCTAAATAAACAAATTTTAAAATTTTTGTTTTTTGTAAACATTTTCCACAAGTACTTACCTTGAATGGTGTTTATATCAGCCGGGTTTATTGGTGCAGCTAGCATGCGAACCAGAACATCCTGGGTGCCTAGTTTAGGAACTTCGATTTCCCTGACCTTTAATACATGTAAAGGATCTCCAAATTCGCTGTAAACTAGTTGTTTTGACATTAAATGTCGCACCGACCCAGTCAAGTTAATATATTTTTTTGCATAGCATTTTGCAGCCGCCAACAAAGAATTCGGGTGAGGTAAAAAGGCCATAGTGTATCTTTAGATAGATTTACAGAAAATAAGTATTTTTCAGGGAGTAACTACTGATAATTTTTTCGTGTTATCAATCAGCGACTGTCAGTGTGAAACAAGGAACCCATATTGTAAAATAGTACTCTGTGCAAGGAACATCATTCTGTCAAAAGTGTGGTGTCAGTATAATCTGTGGTGTTATAGGGTTGCCACCTCTTGTTACTCTAAATCTGGGAGAAAAAGAACAGCGATTTTTTTCTTTTATTTTGAACTTATATTTTACATTTAAACCTACAGACTTCAAAATATCTGGTGTTGAACTAACAAATTAAAAAAGACACTCATGGCAGTCCATTTTTAACACGCTTTTTTAAATCTGTAAAACGGTTGGATTTCTGCCTTGACATGTTCTTCATTTTAAGCAGTTTCTTTTCTTTCCTTATATTGAATACTATACTAAAATACGCTCGCAGGAGGCGTTTGATACAGGTATGGACAAAACGTATGAAACCATTTCTTTCAATGTATCTCCAACACAGTTTTCATCTATTGAGAAAAATTTTGCCCACCTCAAATCTACTCTTTCATTGGATTCAACAATGCTGTCTTGAACCTCTCTCAAAATGCTGACATCTTCATAGAGTTTGTCTTCATCTAAAGTGATCTTTAAATCAATGCAAATGCAACAATTATTCAGCCAGCGCGATTGAATTTTAAATTCCGGGAGAATTTTGTTTATTTGAAATTCCTTCCGGGAGCCCGGAGTTAATCATTGCTGAATTCCGGGAGAGGTGGGAACCCTAGGTGTTAGGTCAACCCTCACTAAGTAGTCTGAGGTTCAGCCTTGCCCAATATACACTTTAGTTTATGGGTCAGCCAATGGCTGGCATGCTGGTCAGTCACCAACTTTTTTTAAATGTTCATCCATAGACTATAGAGTACTAGCGAGAGTATTTTTGTTGGTCAGCCACTCTCATATTGCTTGTACCGTGGAGGGAATCTCGGGAGTGTCTACCTGCACCCATTCTCTGTCTGCACCATGTACACACGCCAAAAGAGTTAAGTAACCAGTTACGCACATTAGAAAACTATACTTATTGCTACTGTGCGTACTGCTACCAATGACAGCCACGCACACATCGCATTCATAGAGTGAGTGCGCTAACGTCGTCTAAATAATAGTATAACATAATTTCGCCACAAAGGATAGTTGCTCTCGTGGCGCAACTTTTAAGCATTCGACCCGTAGGTCGAACTCAAATCGAAGTTCGAGCCAAGAGTTTACTGAAATATTATTTTTGGGATTTTGTAATTTCGAGTTAATATTCTGACCGATTTGAGAATCTACAATTATTTGCCAGTTTAGAAGCCCCGCTTTAAAAATATATTCCTGCCTTTAATAATTGTGAACTTATACATACAAGGTGTAAGGGACAGACCTCCGCAAACTAACAGGCTGCGTTCAGCTCCTTATTTTGAATCATATTCCACCTTAAATATTCTCAGGAAAACTTTCATTTTTTTTCTCGTATTTTGAGTTACTATTCCTTTATTTCAATGTAAAATTACATTCGGACGGAAAAGGCACAGCACAAAGAAAATTGGAAAAGTATGGGGGAGACCTTTGCCCAGCAGTGGGACAACATAGGTTGAACGAAAAAAAAAAAATTCAATTCACTGTACGCAGCACTCCATATACGAGTAGGTTTACCTACTCGTATAATAAAAAAAATCAACAATGGATGTTGAAATACTCGGCGGCCGAAGGCTCGCCGCGCTGCCGTTCACTACGCGCATTTTGCCACGGTAATGATACATTGCGTGTGAGGTAATAAAACAAATCAGGTTTATTGGATTCCCATAACGTTCCTGAAATATTTCATGTAATACGTAACATGTAATGTGTGTGTGTAATATTTCATCTTAGTATGATATACTGAATTCACCCCATCAGTCTGCGGAGGGCTGTCCCTTACACCCTGTATATGAGTCAGTCTGCCAATAGTAACTACACCTATACTTTTGCACTTTTACGAAGTTTGTGATTGTGATAAATTGATTAACTTAGACCATGCATCATTTAACAATATTCCAAAAAGCTCAGAATATTGTTTTGCACGAGCAAAACATTTCTGTTAGTGAAATCGCAAGGCGCATAATGATATCGGTGGGTAAAATTATTATTAATTTAATTTATTTTCTTTACTTCAGATACTGTGATCCATATTTTTGTTAGTATACTTACGAAATTATGTTAGTAACCAAGATTCAAATACACACCACAATCATACTATTTTAACTAAAATTAAATGACAACAGTTCTTTACTCACATAAATAAAATTAAAATTACAATCATCTTTAATTCATTAAAATGTTTAAAAACATCAATATTATTTAAAATCAAGAAATCAGTTAAAATCTTTAAATTCAATAATAATGTATTAATTTATTATGTCACCGTGACCTTACTTCTGATATTTTAATTTGTTTTTTGTAGAGAAAAACCGTTCGACTGTGGGTGCATCGTCACGCTGAGACAGGCGAAATAAACCGTCACCTGCCTGGACCGACACCATTGGCTTACACAAATGCTTCGCCTCGGCACCGTGAGATTGTTGCCACCCAAGATCCATTTGCTAAGACCAGTATAACAGCAGCAGCACACAACGTCACTATGCAAACTGTATGGAACTGAATAAACGAAATAATACTATTACATCTTCAAAAGTTTCACAGCATAATTAGCCATAATAAAATAAGTCGGTGGTACTGGAGTGTGAGTGATGTTATTGTTACTAGATCAGATTATATTTTTTATCTATGTGACATGTTTATTCACTCCGCCTATTGTTTATTAAATAATTGTATAAAAAGATGTAATGGTAGGTATATTCTAAATATATTCAAATTCAAATGATTTATTTCCATAGTGTTAGTATATAATAAAATTACGAACTAATTATTATTACTTAGTAATAAAATAAAAAGGGAAAAAATATCCGCAACTGGTGTGGATCCTTACCCAGTGGTGCAGCAGAGGGAAGTCCCACTGTCCCACCGACCTCGGAACACACTCAGGAGGTTATTATTATTGGCGGTGCGCAGCCGGTCGGCCATGGATGCGGTCCTTTTTCATATTATGGCGTAAAAATCATATGTGTGCGCCTCCGCAAACATACCGGACCGGTGGTCTCGAACCTACCGATTTTTTGGTATTTCTACCGATATGGGCTCTCGTTATAAATTAGTCTGTAAGTTTTTTTCTTCAATAAATAAACGAATTTGATTGAATATTGTATTTTTTTGTCAAATACCGATTTTGGGTACAAATATACCGATTTTAGCTGGCAACTCTACCGATCTCGCTCTGTAATGTTCGAGACCACTGTACCGGACGCACTAAAAATTTTACAACGCCACGACAGCCCCAACAGTATTCTGAACGTGTTATTGTATTGGACACGCAGATCGCTGTATGTCCTCTGCGTAAAACTGGTCCAAAGACTGCACGTGTAAAAAGGCACGTGTAGAAAGCTTTAAAAAGAGTTACCTTTACTTGATTTGTACAATGTGCAAATCTTCGAACCAGCATATTACATCGAACAGCCAGCGACTTGCGCTCCCTCTCTATATCTATATTGTCCCTAAAATCCTCAGTGACTCCAGTACTTAAACCTATTCACCCATGTTAAAGGAGCGCCACAGAGCGAAGCACTGGGGACATCTGAATAGCTTATGTCACGCGCCCTAAACATCATAAGTTCACTCTTCGTGACATTGTACTTGAGCCGATGGGTCAATGCATAGGGCTCACAAATCGCCACAAGCGTCCTCAAAGTGCCAATCGATGGGCTCAGCAGCACCTTATCATCGGCATAACTAATATTATTCAAACAAACGCCGTCAATATGACATCCAATTCTGGTGCTGCTGAATTCACAGATCAGCTGGTTTATGTTTAAGTTGAACAGGCGGGGTGAACTTAACCCTCCCTGCCTCACTCCGCACTCCAGCTTATACACATCCGATTGAGCCTCAGCCCATCTAACACTGTTCCTCTGGTTGTAGTACCAGTAGCGAAACAAGGATGTAATTTCATTCGGTAGTGTTGTCTCATTCTGCAATTTGTCCCATAGTACCTCGTAGGACACAAGGTCGAACGCCTTTGACAGGTCTAAAAAATAAGCAAAAACATGTGTTTTTCTGGAGGTATAATATTGAACAGTTTGCTTGAGACACAGGATGGCACTCTCCGTGGATAGACCGGGTCTGAAGCCAAACTGCGCGTCATGGAGTTCAATGTGTTTAGCCAACTGTTGATCAAGCAAACTGTCCACGACCTTGGCAACTATCATGGCCAACGAAATAGGCCTATAATTGGACACCTCAGAGGCGTCCCCCGTCTTGTCTTTAGTAATCGGAATCACCACAGTGTGCATAATGTCTTCCGTCATAAGGTAAGTAGCGGTGCCTGAGACATAAATTAAAAAGCAAAGCAAGAACCCTATACAGATGTGGCCCCGCATTCTTCAGATGCTCGACGCTGAGGCCGTTTTGGCCTGACGACTTACCTCTTGTCATTTTCATAATAACAGTAGCAACCTGTTTAGCTGAGAACATTACAGCAATCTCACCAGAACCCGATATACCCTTCATCGAGCACCCGCCGCCCTCTTTGCAAGGGAGACTGAACTGTGTCTTTGAAGAAGGTTGGCGATATCTTTCAGCTCACTCAGACCCGCCACACTCGCAGGGAGACTCGGCTTGGCATTTAATTTGTTAGTTGATTTCCAAAACTTAGCAAACACTTTTTTTGAATGACTATTTGCCAAAATATCTTATTTAATTTGTTCTTGATTATTTTGAACAAATTTTAACTTAGTCTTAAACACCCTTCGTGTTTCACGCATTTTCTCATACAAAGTCCCCTGAGTAGATCACCATGTGATAGCCACGTTTGATAACAAGTACGAGCCTCCTCATGAGTATCGCATATTGTTGCATTTATAATAAAACATGTTAACTTGTGAAGTTCTTTTATTTTTTAAATAAAGATATAAAAAAAATGGTTTTATTTATTTAAGCTATTTTAAATAAATAAAACCATTTCTTAACGAAACTTGTTCTATTTGTTTTAGCTTAAAAAATTTAAATAACAAAAAGAATATCCACTTCAGAGATTCGAAGTCGCATAGAAATATTCGCATATGGCTTTCCGATGCGAAATTATGTTAAGGTGAAAGCGCCAGTTAAGTTGTATGTTGATTAAAATATGATTCGCGGCCATAACAAATATGTATTTACATAATTATATTCATTAAAGTCATCAACACAAAGACTAAGACCAAATAATTCTATTGAATGACTATTTCATGAAACCTTAACATTTCAGGATTATACTAACTCAAGGAATTGTATTACTGATTCTAATTTTATAATTCTGTAAATACATATTTTTTACGGTCGCGTATGATCAACATACACCCAGACACTGAGCTGCAAATTGCAAAAATCGTAAGAAAATTTGAATTTCGCGGGCTACCTGGAGTATAATTTAGAAGACGTTAGCGCACTCTACGAATGCGATGTGTGCGTGGCTATCATTGTGAGTAGTATGTACAGTCCTACCAACTTATCTTTGAACTGAAAGAGGACGGCACCGTCGATTCAGTGTTGCTAAATTAATATAAGGTGCTAAAAATTGAGTAAGTTTTCAAGAAGGAAATTTCACATTAGACATAATCGTTTAATAAGAATTACAGTTTTTACAAATTAAAAACAATGATACCTATATAAAAATAATAAAATAAATAAAAAGAATTTGATAATTTACAGTTACGTAGGTACGCTAACAGTTTAGTCCTCAGCAATAAACAATGGCTTTATCTAAAAAGGAATCCAATGAAGTGGAAATTCAGCAGATAAAATGTTCCACGGGGGGGATACAACTTTCATTTAATGCGAAGTTAAGTAGGTACCTACCTTGCAAGAGGTACCTGGATGTCTAGCATTTAGTTATGACCGTACCTAACCCCTAACACCAGATTTGACTAATTATAATTAGCAGTGGTACCTAGTGGTATAGTAGTGTAATAAAAAAAACAAATTGCTTTACAATGATTTATTGAAAACCAGGTTTACAGTAATTGTGATCTTTAGATGAACCTGCATACACAACTTCATCCTGATTGTGAGGCCATACTCCGCTTATTTCCCTACCACTATTATCATTATCACTATCGCTTTCGGTTTCAGTGTTACTTACCACTTCGATAATAAAAGGTTTATCTAAATACAAATCATGTTTTAAGTAAACCTGCGAACGTGTTTACAATGATGTGCCCACTCATGAACTGTAATAGCGTCAAAAGCTTCTCTAACTAGGCGGGGAATTTCAGCATTTTTGTGCTCAATATTTACATCAGCAACTTTTCTTTTCATTGTGCTCCATATGAGTTCAATGGGATTGAGATCACAGTGATAAGGTGGTAAATATAAGCATTTGTGTCTATTGTCTTAAACTTTTTTCAATCCCATATACAGGTTCAGGCTTGTTTCTCTTAATTATTTCTAAAAGCTGAGGTTTAGTCAAATTCTCTCCATAGTCAATTTTATTTTGGGTCAACCATAATTGCATATCTTTTTTTAAGGAATTCGTATTTGGGACTTTATTCACACAAATACGGTGATAAGGAGCATTATCCATCACTATTATGGATGGCTCTCGTAAATTAGGCAAAAGTTGTTCAATAACCCACTTTTTAAAGTTGGTACTATTCATCTCGTCATGATAATCACCACTTTTTGTGTTTGATTTAAACACAAGTAGTGCATTTGTAACAAATCCAGTATCTCCTCCCGCATGAACAATAATACATGTTTGCCCTTTCGATACAGGCTCCAATACTCCGTCTTCACCCTCTCCTTGCCAACATTTACCCGATGTATGCGAAGAGTGAATATAGGTCTCATCTAAATAAATTATGGGCCGGGGCTGGGGAGATTTATTATTTTTATCCACTGCATGCAAGTACTTAGTTCTTCAAGCTGATATTTCATTGCGCTCCATTAGATCCTTCCGATTGGATTGATATTTTTTTAAACGAAATCCCACCTTGTGAAGCAGCTTTCGCAGACTCTCTCGCTGTCCTGTGTAATTTATTTCTGTCTTTAAGACCTCTAGAAGCTTTTTAACAGTAAGGACCTCTTTTTTAGCACAATAAAATTCATGTACTTTCCTCCGTTTAACTCCCATGTCAAAATCATCAACATGCACAAATCCACTTTTACGTTTTCTCTCCTTGCCTGGTGTCTGAAATTTTGTACCAATTTCTTCTGCTGTGTGCCCTTCCTTAACTATTTTTGAAATTAGTCCTTGACTCACACCTGAAATATAAGATAATAAAATAAATGTAAGTAGAAGTTTGAAATCTGGCAAGATAGTTTGCTCACTCACTTAGCAGGTTACCTATTAGATGTACGTTACCGTTACGTTAACCTGCAGCAAGAATAGAAACGAATATTTCGTGGACTTAAATAATTAGTTAAGTATCGGGTAATTTATAACAAGAAAGTTGACAACACTAACCTGTCGCTGCCGAAATTCGTTTGTATATTTGATTAAGTGGAATAATCGGGAGACCCCGCCCGAGCTTCTTCTTCAAAAAGGTTTTAACCTTTAGAATAATGTTTCGAGCATCACTTTTAATAGCTTTCGGCATATTTAACTTTATAAATTCAGCAATATCACGACAAAACAACCAGAGAACCCGAATGTAGTATACACTGACAATCGAATGACATTTCAACATGACGGTTGTAGTTTCAATTTTCGCCATTTCACAGATACGTTGGTAGGAGTGTAATTAAACTTTTATTATGAATGACTGACAAGTGAAGTGACAACCAAAATTCAAACAAATAGGTAAACAACACCGAAATGGCACGAGAAACGCAACCAAAATCACCAAGATACCTAAACCTTTCAAATTCCTGAAAAAGAATTCATCTGTGCAAAAAAATGTAGCCGCCTGTGACTACACATCAAAACATAATGATAGCGCGATTCAGAAATATAAGATCCGTACAGCGCCATCTATTGAACGACGGATTAATCAAAGTGCTAATAATTTGTTGCATCTTCTAATTAATTAATACTTGATTTACTTTATTATGCTTTTTATTTATTGTGTAATAAATATAATACCGTTATAATCTAAAATTCTAACTTAATGTTGGTTTGTTAATTAGAAACGAGTAAATAACTGAACCGACTGGACCGCGCGAACTGTACGACTGCATTTTATACATATATTTTGACTTAAACAATATGATTACATACATTTATTTGTAATGTGCTCACCAAGACCTTTCTTTTGATACCAAACACGTGATGATTATCTCACTTTAATTTTTTCGTGGTTAGAATCTTAGGTTTAAATTCCGTCATATAAAATTTTAATAAAATTTATATAGCATATGTTACTCGGGCCATTATTACGAATCTATTGACACCTCATTGACATACATACATAGGTACATAGACTGCCAAAATCATTACCTTTCGTTTTGGCTTCGCCGTAGTCGGGTAAAAAAGGTAATAAAACTCTGTCAATCAATCTGCCTAGCCTTTTCCCAACTATGTTGGGGTCGGCTTCCAGTCTAACCGGATGCAGCTGAATACCAGTATTTTACATGGAGCGACTGCCTATCTGACCTCCACAACCAAGTAACTGGGTAATACGATACCCCTTGGTAAGACTGGTTGTCAGACTTTCGGTCTTCTGACGACCCGTAACGACTGTCAAAGATCTACGAATGACAGCCGGGACCAACGGCTTAACGTGCTTTCCGAGGCACGGAGGAGTCTCGATATATAAAGATGGTCACCCATCCACGGACAACCCCGGCAAGCGTAGCTTAACCTGATGGATCGACCCGTGCGGCTGTTATTACTTAGCCACGAGCTCCTCCCACTAAAAAGATATAAATATAGCTTTAATTATATTTTGTTTTATAATTATTGCTGTGACACATGTCAACAAAGGGTATCGCGTTAGCCAGTAACTGGTTGTGGAGGTCAGATAGGCAGTCGCTCTATGTGGTGGTGTGCTGAATACTGGTATTCAGCTGTATCTGGTAAAACTGGAAGCCGACCCCAACATTGTTGGGAATAGGCTAGGTAGAAGATGAACACTAAGGAATAGGATGTATGATATAAAAACGATGAAAAACACTGAAACTGGAAAGATTTTGTGTCTATATCGCGCACATTGTACACGGAAGTAATAAAACTCTATATTCCAAGAAAATATTTATAATCATTTTTCCTGCATGGTTATAACATTTATTCCAAAGAATAGCTATCCAACCACTATTTGTTTAAGGGCCGATTTTTCAATCCTCAGGTAACTTTTATCTGAAGAGTAAATATGGCGGTTTGACATATTTTCTATACAAAAGCTGTTAAAACGTCAAAAATATTCCCTAGATAAACTTTTATCTGAGGAATAAATAGGCGGTTTGACATATTTTCTGGTATGCTTGCCAATATATATATGAACATATTATGTATGTTAGAAAAAATCTACATCTTTTTAGTAAGATAAGTGATCGGCATAATTTTAACACTTCTAGTGAACAGGAACAAATTAGATCAACCACGTTTCAGATTGTCTAATGTACACACTTCTTTTATGGGGTACTGTGTAAAATGTTATAATAAAATACCTCTCGGTATTCTTCAACTAAATGAGAAGCAATTTAAAACATGCATTAAACGCACACTATGTAGACAAGGATATTATAGGTTGAATGATTATATCATATATAAAAATGCTTGGCCAAATGCTGGTCCACTTGGGCTTTGTTAAATTTTTTTTTTTTTGTTTGGTAGAAATGCGTCCCTTTTTTTCTGACATTTTGACCTTATTGTTTACTAATCTTTTAAATACAATCATTACAAACTATACTTTTGTATAAATTAGAAGCATTTTTTCAATTTTGTAAATGTGAGTACCATGGAGCGGTTTTATGTTATGATGTAGGTATGTTGACTTGAAAGAGTATGGCAGTTGAGAGTATGTCATGCTCACTTAAATGTCTCGCTGATGGTGGCACGTGTGTTGGATCATTCGGTTCCCTACAAAATGGTTGAGCTGGATGGTGCTGAACCACGCGTCATGTTCGTGAACGGGCGCCGTCAGTGGAGACTGGTCATCTCTTAACTGCCAGGGCTTATTTTTGATTTTATGTTTTGGGTTGTTTTTAATTATTTGTTTTTTACATTCTTCTCACATATAGAAGCAACAAGAACAATGTACCCAGGATTTTGTAATAATTTTGATTTAAAAGAGTGTCCATGGAGTTTCTTGCCCATTCTTCTCCATAGAGATCTACGTTTTGGAATGGGCGACTAGCTTCAATTTTCTGACTAACTGACTGACTGACTGACTGTAATTGGTTTAATTGAAATAAATGCTTTGAGTTTGAGTTTCTATACAAAAGCTGTCAAAACGTCAAACATATTCCCCAGATAAAAGTTATCTGACGATTGAAAAATCGGCCCTTAGTCATTTAACTTTGTTTAAGGAACTACACCCTGAATAATAATTCGATTCAATAAATGACAGATTCGTTCATACATTTTTGAAATTTTTGTATGCAGAGTTCTGTCATTTTACTGAATCGAATAATTGTCAGGGTTTACATACATTTTTTTTTCAGATACCTAAGTATTTGGCATCTGGGAACACATTTACTGATCTACATTTTTCCTACTTAATAGGAATAGCAACGATAAGCCAAATTGTAATGTAAGACATGTTTTTAGTCCTATTTTCATTGATTTGAAGGATGAATGCATTCCGACGCCTCGTGAGAGCAAATGGAAAGAAATCGCACAAGAATTTTTCACCAATGCAAACCCAAACTGCCTGGGCGCAATTGATGGAAAGCACATACGAATAATTTGTCCACCGCAAAGTGGGTCATTAAATTTTAATTATAAGAAATATTTTTCGATAGTACCTACTCTTTGCGATGTGTGACGCTGATTATAATTTTACATACATCAATCTCGGCGCGAGCGGAAGTAATGCCGATTCAGCTATCTTCAAAAAGAATCAACTGTATGCCAAACTTGACAATGAAACTTTGGGTGTACCCGGTCCTCAAGAATTATCTATTATTTGTGCGTATGAAGTCAATCAGTCTAATGTGAGACCTAAGTTACCATAATTTGTTATACTTAGTGGGAGACGAGGCGTTTGGTTTCTCATCGCATGTGATGCGGCCGTATGCTCGCGATAATCTATACAAATAAATAAAATAAATTGAAGTGTCTGTTTGTAATGTCAAAATAACAACTTTTTACTAAATGCATAAGTATAAACGGTACTTATAACAAAAAAAAAAACAATTTTTAACATTTTTGTCGGTCTATCTGTCTGTCTGTTCCGGCTAATCTCCGAAATGGCTGGATCGATTTTCACGGTACTTTCACTGGCTGATGTTACGGCGGGTAATTAGGCTACTTTTATTTTAGAAACATAATTAGAGTTCCGTGCAAAAAAATTGAAACCCATGAAATTATGAATAAAAAGTCGGATTTGAAAAATTCTTTTGCATTTGGTAGCCCAATTCTCGAGGATAGTTATAGGCTATTTATCATCACGCTACGACCCTTAGGAGCCGAGCAAAAAAAAAAAAGAACACAAGCGAAAACGAAGTAATAGCGCGGGCGGGCGATTCAACACGATGGGTCGGGGGACGAGGGAGTTTTAGTAAAATGTTTTAGTATAAGTATTGTGTATCTTACGACATCCACGCGAACGAAGTCGCGGGGCACTATCATCTAAACAGAAAATATTTAATTACCTTCTCTCCAGGGCTAGACGTTACATAGAATGTACATTTGTAATGATGTCTAATAAGTTTAGGCTATTTCACAGGCCCATTAACGTTAAAATGGATCTTGCGCAGATAATAGTGAAGGCGGCACGTGTACTTCATAACTTTATAAGAAAACGTGATGGTTACAGAGTCAGGGATATATTAGTAATTAATAGTTTCTCGGGTTCATTACCTTTTTTTTTTGGACGGTAAATCATCAAATGACTTCTCCCGCTCTGGGCGGAGCGGGAGGGCGTGTCAGACTTTTACTGACTAAAACCCACCCGTGCTCCTTCTGTTGCCTGTGCCGGGGCCACGGTAACTCTTTCGAACATCCCGCAACCCTTTACCTAGGCAGCAGACTGACCGAAATGTTAGACAGATCATAGTAGTTATATCAATCAACAAATAAAAAATAAGTTCAAAAACTAAAACCCAACTACCGAAAAGTATAAAACAAGAAAGGGTTTCATTTGGAGTGGTTTTTATCATTCTACACTTTTCCCTAGAGGTTATAATTACTGATTAGGATTACTGTTGAAATGTAGGTATTACGTTAATAGTGTAGATGGCGTATGACGACCACGGCTATCCTCTGAACATCATTAGATTACAACTCCAAACCTTTCTTGTTTTATACTTTTTAGAGATTTATTTTATTTTTCAGTAGTCGGGTTGTTTTCGAATTTATTTTATATTAAAAATATTTTGGGGTTATTATTTAATGATAAAGTCTATAGAGGGCCGCTATTATGGTAATGTACATATTTTTGAAATGAACTAATTAAGCCCTTTAGTCGCCTTTAGCCCCACACGGTATCATTACTTAATTATTTTTTTTAAGTTTATGACTCTTTATCCTCTAGAGGGCGCCACATTAATTTTTATGTGACGTGATATAGTCTGTAACCAGCGGACAATCGAGACACTTCGAACGATACCTCATTTGTCAATTTATGACGAGTAGTTTAGAAGTTACCATCGAACATAATTAATGTATGGTATCATTGTGCCGATAGTCGTATCAGCCAATGGCTTAATTGCCAAGAGCCTCGACCAACACCTAAGGAGGCACTCGTTGGGCAGCTGGATTAAGGGCTTGATCCAGAAAGCGGTACTTCTGGATACGGCTCGCATTGTTAGGAGGTTCCTATCTCTGGAGCCCTGACCGCCGGTAGTTTGGACCCTGTTCCCAATACCGGTGGGCTACTATTTTTTACATTTTTATATCCTAATATTTAAAAATATAATTGATATGTATTTAATCTAATAAAGGAAAAAATAGTATAAAAAGTACATACCTGCATTTTCTTTTTCCTCTTCACTCAAACTTTCGAAATTTGGTGCTAGTTCCTTTCCAGGCAGCGCCTCTAGCATCTCTGTTTATATTTAATTCATGGGATTTATCTCATAAGCAAGGCCGCAGATGTACTTCAATTATAACACGTTCCGTGTCAATTTTCATTTCGATTTGATTGTACTACGCGCGTGCATCCCGCATGACAGTAAAATGCACATTGGTTTTCATAGAAGCGCTCACCCACGCGGCGGGACTGTTGCCCAGTATCACGCATTCACACCCCACGTCCCGCGTGCGTATTCCATGCATTACAATAAATACTTGCATGAAAGGACATTTGCAGGGGTTACACCTGCGGGGCAATCCCGCATGCGTGATGAAATCCGCACGATATGAAAAACACCCTAAATCTCTTTCAGGGTTCCGTACTTCAAATAGAAAAAACGGAATCCTTATAGGTACACAATGGTATTTCCCGGTTTAGTGATGAGCGTGTCGTGGATACGGGAAACGCCATGTGTAATGTGTAGTGTGTGAGGTCGCAGATCTCACGGAAGATGCGTCGTGTATCGTAACGCCAGAACACAAAAGTAGTTAATAAAATATTTAATCTTGCACACTCAACCGATGATACGTTAGTGCGTCGAGCGTACTAACTAGAAGTTGGCTTCAGTTGTCTTAATCTTCCGTCGAATGTGAGACCACCCTAAAACCATAGTTTGTAAAATTAAATCACGTTTACTATGATATTCATAATAAAGGATTAATAAAGAAAAACAAACAAATGATGATGGTATCTTTCAATTTTTAAGGTTCCGTACCCGAAGGGTGCCAAACGGAACCCTATTATTAAGCCTCCGCTGTCTGTCCGTCCGTCCGTCTGTCTGTCAGCGGGCTGATCTCATGAACCGTGAACTGATTGTGTATAAGTTAAACATTTAAGGATTCCCTTATATAAAAACGTGTTTTTTAAACCGAAATATTATTTTAAAATATGTAGTGTTAAATATTGTACGGTGGTACGGAACCCTTCGTGTGCGAGTCCGACTCGCACTTGGCCAGTTTTTATTCAAATCGGGGCGGCAGGTAATCGCTGGTTTCCATGATCGAGGGTTTGGCACAGACGAAATGGCGCACGTTACCCTAGGTACGACATAAATGCAACGTTTAATTAGTCAAATAAAAAAAAGCAGGTGAAACGATTTATTATTTTAAGCAAGAACTAACAAAAATCTAAAATATATTTACATCCTTGAAATTCCTTACGAGTTCTGCATAAGGCTTCACCGAATGCATCGAGTTTCACCATCTTGTGTACAGGAGCTTCAAGTTTCTTGTATACCATCAATGAAATTAATTCTGACAGCATTTCGTCTTTGGCAGAGTCACAAGCTATTTGATTCCATGAAGTCATCCAGAACCCACAAACGGTTAAATTTTTAAAAATAAATGCTGTTGTTGGTATGGTCACTGGCTCTTTTGACATTCCCCCATAGGTGACCATACAGCCGTAAGGATGTAACTGTCTTAACATTTGCAATGCACTTTTCCCTCCAACACAGTTTATGGCTAGAGAAGGTTTATCAATTTGTTCCTCTTTAAAAATAGTAGTTGATCGCACTTCTTCTTCTGTTAGAACATAGGTGGCTCCTAAGGATTGTAAGTAACTCTTTAATTCATTTATTTCTGGCCTATTTCTCACTATGTTGATATTTTTAACGCCCCATGCTTTGCAGATTTGTATGACGTTTTGTCCACATGCACTGTTAGCTCCATTCTGTATGACTACCATGCTACTGTCCCGTACTGGTTTGAAATCAGTTAGCATTCTATAAGCAGTGCATGGATTGACAGTGAGTGTTGCAGCTTCGACTAACCCCAAATAATTTGGGACAACTTTCAACATACTTTCATTGAATACGGCAATGTTCCTCCAAGTTCCTTGAGCAGGTGTCGTGACTACAACTTTATTCCCTGGACAAATACCGCTCACATAACCTCCAATCTGTTCAACAATTCCCACGCCCTCATTACCAGGTATACATGGCAGCGCCAAGTTGACTGGGTATTTACCTAAAATGAATAGTTGTTTAATTGTATTTTACAGAAAATACAACATAACATCACACCTGTACCTGTTCTCTGAACCATTTTTTAGTGTCAGTTATACTAGGCGCTATCCCTGACAAGGCTACTGGTATTACTTTCATGTTTCCATAAGTTACGTAATTACCTACCTTGAATGGTGTTTATATCAGACGGATTTACTGGTGCAGCTAGCATGCGAACCAGAACATCCTGGGCGCCTAGAGGAGGAAGTTCACTTTCCCTCATCTTTACAACTTTTAGAGGATTTCCAAATTCGGAGAAAACCAGTTCCTTTGACATTAAATATCGCACCGACCCTGTCAAGATTAATACAGTTTTTGCTTGTTGTTTGAGGTTTTTTGCATAACATTTTGTTATTAGTAAGAAGTGATTTTTGATCGGGGCTTGTACCCATTGCACCATAATCATTTGCAGGGCAGTTTCAACTCCAACTCATCATTATTGGCCTTTGTGAAAGAAACACGATCACTTCAAAATCGCTTGACACTCATGACACTTTACTTTTTTGAAGTTTTCTGTCAACTTTACTTAACCGCTGGTTTCCAGCGTAACACGATGGCGTTACGCTGGAAACCAGCGGTTAAGTGCTCTACTATGCGGTGGACTTGTTGGAAGCAAGAGTGTTTGGTTCGGAAACCAAACTGCTCGTTGGGGATGAAGCTCTTTGCTTCGGCATATTATTATTTTTTTGAGACGCTTATAAATAGGCCTCTCGTAGACTTTGCTGGGAACATTAAGGAGACTGATGGGGCGGTAACTGGTGGGCTCAGATTTGGGCTTGCCTGGCTTAAAGATACCGATAACGTTAGCCTCCTTCCACGCTTGCGGAAACATGTTGTTGCTCAAGGCGCCATTGAAGATTGCAGTCTGTAAATAAAAATTAAATTTTTGCACAAAAGTAAATTATTTTTTTTTTCTAAACTACCCCCTAAAGTGGGATTGGGGGGTGTCAAAGTTTGTATGGAGGAATTTAAACATGCGGTCCGATTAACTCCAAACTCAGTATTTATGTTATATTTGAGACCGAAAATAAAGAATAACGTTTATCAGGGTTTGTCGAAAAGGGGGTGTACAGTCAGTTTTACAGAGATGATTTTATTTACTGCCGTGCCTGGCTTGATTAACTCGAAAATTGTATGATATAAGTAATCATTGAGTCAAGTTATGGAAACATTCCAAACGATTTTTTAAAATTTCACCCCTGTGGTGATGAAAACAAGGAATACAGTTTATATGAAAAATCTTATTTATTTGATTAATTAACTTGAAACTTGGCACAAATACTTGCCTAAGTAAGTAATAAAGAATGACACTTTTAGTTTATTAAAACAACCTCACAGAGGATTTAGGGGGTGTCTTTAGTAAAGAAACGCGCTGTCGTATTAACTCGAAACTCGGTACTAAATTATAGTCTGGCAGTTTGAGTACTTTATGCGGCCTACCCAAATGTTCTTTCTTTGATATTGTTCATCAAGTCGTTGAGCTCCTTAGGTACTGAGTTGAGCTATACGATTACTGATAAATACTTGCACTGACTGGACAGGTCCATTCAAATCTATGTCATTCTTTTCTCAAAAGACCATTTCAGATGCTAATCTATTTACATGGCCCTTACATGACCTGACCAAGATTATGTCTGGACTTTAAAAAGAGTCTTTGACCCCTGAGTTTGTTTCGCCTTTTCTTCTCAGGGGTAGTCAGGGGGGCAATTCCCGTATATTTAAGCACGGTCGCATTCTAATCTCAGTCTCAATCTGTCAAAAAAAACCTCTAATTTCCCTACATTTTTGTAGAATTATATTGATTTTCGCTGAGATAAGATCGCGAAAATTATGTCGCATGTCATACGCGCATATTACGGGTCTACAGAGGGGGGAACTAACCTCATTGCGTACCGTGTCAGAATGCTGTCTCTGTTTCAGGAACTAGAGCCAACCATCAACGTCTCGGCCCAACGACTGTCGGATCAGGTACAGGTCATCCAACGCAATCACAGGTTGGACAATACCGCACTTGATAGGCTGCGCTCAGAGGTATTGAGCAACTATATTGCTTCAACTTCGGCACAGACCGTGGCACAAGCGTCAACTATTGATGCAATCCCGCCGCGGCCCAATCATGTTGACGAAGAGGATGGTACCATGGAGGTTACCACAGTAAGTAGTCAGTGCAACGTACGACTGAGGAGCGCATTGCAGGATGCGTTTCGCGAGTATATGTCCACACCGACCGAACTTAGGCCCCCATTACCACGCTTACCTATGCACAAGAAAAATAGGGCGCTGGTGTGTGCCTTGGACTCGCAGCTTAAGAATTTCTTCGAAAGCAGCGAGGACCTCATTAATACACACTCGATCCTGTATTACGCGGCTGTTGCGGTATGTCGTTTAGCTAACTCAAGTTTCCAAGCTGTGACGTAGTTACTCGACCAAAACTGGCCGTACCAGCCTGGCAGTGCAGGATCGCGCGTCGTATCGATGGGGCTAGGGTACTCATCGGCAAACTATACTGCTTCAGGGAGGGCAATACACGACCACTAGTCATGCGCTTTCTAAGGCGGGCATTCTTGGGGACTGGAATTAGTCCACCAGAATACATGTCCCGTATCACAGAGCGCATCGACTTCCTGAAGCAGAAAGTTTGTACATGGGCAAGCCGTATTCGGCGGTATAAGCGGTGGGTTAATCAATACACGCAGAATCGCATGAGAGGTGGGTATATAGAGCTTGGGAGCGACCTGAACAAAACGTGGCCGAAGTGCGCCGCCCGGAAGATGCCACCACGAAAACATTCTGGCGCACAATCTGGTCGGTTCCCGTCTGTCACGCAGAGGCTGGCTGGATGCAGGATGTCGAGCAAGTGTGTGGAACTATACCAGAAATGGAAAAGGTCTTAATTACGCAATTAGACGCAGCCAAAGCAGTCGGTCCGTTACCGAATTGGAAATCACTGGGACCGGACGGACTGCACAATTTTTGGCTAAAATGGCTAAATAGTTCACACACTCGCCTGGCATCTCAATTCCAGCCATCCTGAAAGTCTGGGTCGCTACCGCAGTTTCTAACAACAAAAGTTACCCACCTGCTCCATAAGTCAGGAAGTCCCGCGGAACCCATAAGGGTGCTGGACTTGTACAAGATAGGTGCAACTCTACGCACCTTCCTTGAGTCGTGTATGGGGCAATGGAGGACGGTATTCGCTATCCAGGGTGTCGACAGATCCAGGGGAATGATGAACCTGTATGGATTAAACGGGGAATTTTCCAGGGCGACAGTTTGAGTCCACTATGGTTCTGCTTAGCCCTAAATTCTCTAAGCACACTGCTGGAGGATTCAGGTCTAGGCTATCAGTTGAGGAGAGGTGGTCAGGTCATATCTCACCTCCTCTACATGGATGACCTGAAACTCTTTGCCCCCAACAAATTGCGACTAAGGGAGCTACTGAAGGTAACTGAAACTTTCAGTAGCGCCATCAGGATGGAATATGGTGTGGA
The DNA here is from genome assembly GCA_947568875.1 of Fissipunctia ypsillon. Classification (NCBI taxonomy): domain Eukaryota; kingdom Metazoa; phylum Arthropoda; class Insecta; order Lepidoptera; family Noctuidae; genus Fissipunctia; species Fissipunctia ypsillon. The sequence goes on along the minus strand of OX387660.1, from coordinate 12,229,875 downwards.
CAAATGTGCAGTCATGCATGTAAAGCAAGGGGATCGAGATTATGGAGTCCGAGGGAATTCAACTCTCGGATTCCATACACCTCAGATCCCTCTCCTCATCCGAAAGCTATAAGTACTTGGGTATGTCGGAAGCTTTAGACATCAACGTTGCTGACATGAAGCAATCATTGAAGGAGCGCTTCTTTGGTCGCCTGAAGAAGGTATTAATTAGTCTTCTTTCAGGCGGAAACAAGGTGCGCGCCTTCAACGGTTGGGTCATGCCGCTCTTGGTGTACTATTTCGGCATACTCAAATGGAGTCAGACCGAACTCGATGCCCTGGATAGGAGGGTCCGTATACTGCTGACCGCAAACCGGATGCATCACCCACGATCATCGGTAATGAGACTGTACACCCCGCGGAAGTGCGGGGGTCGAGGCTTTTTAAATGCGAAGACCCTCCACAACCGCGAGGTGTGCAATCTCAGGGAATATTTTTTTAAAAGCTGAAGTGGGTATGCACTGTGATGTGGTCGCAGTGGACAAGGAGCTCACCGCGCTCTACATGGCTAAAGAGAACTGGCGCAAACCTGTAGTATTTACTACCGATAACCGCAAGCAGGTATGGCATAGCAAGGAGCTTCACGGACGCTTCTATCGGGCTCTACACGAGCCCGACGTAGATTTTTTAGCGTCCGTATCCTGGCTACGTTTCGGTGACCTTTTCGGGGAAACTGAAGGTTTAGTTTTGCAATTATGGATGAAGTTATCTTGACGAATAACTACCGGAGACATTATGAAGGACAGGACGGTTGACGTGTGTCGGGCATGCCACCGTTCGGGTGAGTCCATCAGACATATTATCGCTGGTTGTTCTCGTCTGGTTAACGGCGAGTACTAGCATAGGCATAACCAAGTGGCCAGGATTATTCACCAGCAACTTGCTTTGAAATACAAGCTTGTGGACTCTGAGGTACCGTATTACAAGTATGTGCCCGACCCAGTTCTCGAAAATGACCATGTCACATAGTGGGATCGGTCCATCATTACTGACAGGACTATTGTCGCCAATAAGCCTGATATAGTGGTCGATAGATCGATTAGCGCGCCGCGCAATGATTATCGATGTTACCATTCCACATGATGAGAACCTCGTGAAAGCTGAGAAAGAGAAACAAATAAAATATCTCGACATAACAAACGAGGTTGTTGACATGTGGAATGTGACCTCGGCTGTCATTGTGCTGATTGTTGTAACGGCCAATGGCCTGATGGCCGAAAGCTTCGACCAACATCTCTCGAGGCTCTCGTTAGGCGGTTGGATCAAGAGCCTGATTCAGAAGGCAGTACTCCTCGATCAGCTCGTATTGTGAGGAGGTTCCTGTCTCTGCAGCCCTAACGACCGGTAGCTTGGACCCTGCTCCAGATACCGGCGGACCTCTATTTTTTTATATTTTTAAATGTTTTTTTATATCTTTTTATTTTAAGAAATATTTAAAAAGTAAATAGATAAGAAATAAAGTTAATAAATGAAATTTAATGAATTTCATTTCAATAGTTAAAACAAAAAATAAAAAGTACATGTTTCAGGGTTTTTCAAAAATCATCTCATAACGGGGTGGAAAAAGGTAATATAGCTTAAGGGTGGATTTTACTGCTTGCTTCAATTAACTTGAAAATGGGTATAAATAATGTTTATGCATACAATGGCAATACATAATTTTTTAATACAAACAAGCCCTGTCGTGGCGAAGAGGGAGAACACAGTTTATTTGAAAAATCTTATTTCTTTGATCTATAAACTTAAAAATTGGCCCGAAATTGAATTGATTGATTGATTGGCCGATTGGCCGATTAGATTGGATCTAAATAAATGATAAAGATCGTAAACATTAATTTTTCGAAAACTGCATTTCAAAGGAGGTGTTAAACTTTTTACAGGAAAGTACGAAATCCACGCGGACGAAGTCGTGGGCAAAGTCTATCTACCTAATAAACAATAGTGTCTTTTTATTCAAGTTTTAATAATCGTTATCATAATTTTGAAATTAAGAAGTTAAGTTTTTCGCCATTCATGCGTCTCTTAGAAATCTGTTAACGCGAGTATCCAAATCTTTCCGAGCCATTGGTGCGGTGGAACTGAGGGGAGCGATAGCTTCTGGGGATGGCATTTGGAGTTTTGGGATGCGGAAGCGACGAGCTCGAGTAAGCTGCCAGGCTGCGCTTGAGTTTCGCATTGCTCGACCAATCCCTTTAATTTCATCCACGGTTGCCGGAAATGGGCGAGGAACACTGAAATAAACAGTTATGTATTGTGTTTAATATAGATGTGTAACTAATATCTTTAATGAAACTTGCAATGGGCTTCAAACTGGCTCATAATAAAACTACACATTTTTTAAAAAGGTAGATAATCGTCAACTTACTATGCCATTGTTATTGATGCGCGTAATCGAGCTGGAGCTATCACCGATGGTAATTCTGCTGAAGAGTTTCTTTTTAATCCTGGGAAGATAATGATTATGATAATTACCAGATTATTAAAAGACCTGTAATAAAAAAAGGTTGAATGCAAAATGAGCGATAACGGAACAAATCGTTTTAAAAGACCATCAGGCGAAAATAAGCCCAACTGCATCTCTGGCGTCCAACTAAACTGAATATTATACAAGATTAGTTTTAGTTTATGCGAAACCCGAAACACGTCTGGTATTTTTATGTAAAGAATCTGTGTACAAAATTTCAAAACTGTATCATGAAAAACCACAAAGTTATAAGCTTGTTATGTTATCTGGTTGTCCGTACAAAAACATGTTCACCACGCGGCAACCCCGCGCCGCCCGCGCGTTTAACGTCGTCTTGCGCTCATTGATAATAATTTGTCAGTTGGTACCTAACCGTAAGGCGATTGTATTGTAATTAATTGGTGATAACATTTTCCATCACACTTGCAGGCTTTGGACTGTCGTAATGGTCAAGTCTAGGTAGATATTATTATGTACTTTAATCGTTAATGCAGCTGTAAGTGATAAAATGTAGTCAATGCGATTTGTCGCACCTATGATTGCGGATAGAGTACTTAGTGTCGCTCGGTGTCCAACTTGTAACCTTTTTAAAATATTTTTGGGACAAAATATAACATGATGCAAAAATTATTGGAATCGATTCAGTTACTTTTTCTGAACAAACTATATTCAGGTTTCGCATATACTAAAAATAATGTTGTATAACAGCAATAAAGATGAGAGATGCTAAAAATAGGAAGAAATACCAACCAGAATATTTCACATTGTTTATAGATGATTTATCTCTCCACTTTTGGGAGCAAACTGGGCAAATTGATCGACGAATTGACCATCGAGGAATATTTTCATTTGGAGAAGCATTGACTTTTCGCAGTCCAGGAATTTCAAGTGGTGCCTGCCGGGATGAAGATATTATTTGACATTTTGCTTGTGAATTGATTTAAGTTTTTATGTAAATAAAGCATAGTGCATACTAGATTCACATCTAGTAGATGTCAATCAGACGTATTGTGTTGTAACTACATAACATCACGCCTTGTTTCACCGAAGGGTTAGGCAGAGGTGAACCTATAGTATACACCCACATGTTGTAACTAATTTATTGCATTTGTGATTGTACAAACGCCAGCACATCAAGCTACCCGAAACTGTCAAATTTTCCCAATTAACCTTGAACCTAATGCTTTAGCGACAAAGTTGAAAATCTATTAAAGAAATTGACAGATTGTGATAGTTTGATGTGCTGGCGTCTGTACATCAGTTTTGTGAATTAATAAAAAAAATAGCGTTAAAGTCAGTGAAATGGATTTTCTTTTCAGTATTTTCATGTAAAACTAACCGGTGCAGGAGTAACTGGTATTTCGAATGCCAAGATGGAGGGAATGTCCATGTCCCTGCGGGTAGATATCCGGGAGACTCGCGACCGGGAGACGCTGCGTTCTGTCATACGCATGCTCAGGCCATGCACACACGCCTCACTTGATTGGCTGGCGAGGAAAATGAACGAAACCTTTACTAACTGGCTGAAACTCTAATTACCAGTTACCCTACGAATCAATTAAACTACCAAAATAAGGTGAATAGACTTATTGATCATGACGATAACAATAGGACCATGAGCTATGTTTATAAAATGAGGTCACAGACAATAACTGACTTGAAGTGCATTTATAAAATTAATTCGGAGTCAAAGAATAATCGTTTTTACAAAACATTTACTTATTCGCCAAAGAAAAGTTAGCGTCAGAATGGCTGGTTGCCTATAGTAAACGGCTCTGAAAGTATATTCAAGAATTGCTATCCAATTGCTTATATTTGCTACGTTTCTTCAATGATTGCTACATATTTAATGATTGCTACATTCAGAGAAATACGAATATTTTTTTGATCAGCCATTCTGACGCCAGGATGGATTGTGGCCTCCGTGCTCAGCAAGAAGGACGCAGAATTTCTAAAAGTTTGTTGTATCAATAATTGCTTATAATTGCTACTGTCACGAATTTAAGTTTGAGCTTTGTACATACATTAGGTAAAAAATATAGCTTTTAAAATTTGTACGAAGGAGTGCTTAATAATTTTAAAACGCAAGAGTTTTTTTACTACAGCATCTTGTTCAAATCTTGCAGGCGTTCACTTCGACTTATTGTAATGATGTTTGGTGAGTAGTTTATAAAACGTACCTACCCTCAATAACACAAAATTTACTAGTATCAGTATGTATAATAGCTGGGTCAAATATACGTTGAAAACTGTTCTAACTTATTTGATCTACATCATAAGCAAAATATTGCAATAGTGAAATTTACTACTTACGTCTGTAATTTGTGATTTACGTTTGGTGATAATGAAAAAAGGAAGAAAGTTTACTGTACCACTAGTGGCACAGTAAACATTTTTACCTTTTTTTTCCTTTTGAACGCAATTTTTTGCTCATCTAGATGAGCAAAAAATTGCGTTCCTGCACATACACATACATACAAACACAAATGTACATTGTTGCGCTGCTTGATTAATAATTTATGTTGTCTTTTTTGTTTGTCATTAATAATTTCAAATATCTAAGTCGATTCCGCGTCAACAGATCAGGGGTGGGTGACCCATAATTGTGAACGCCTGCACGATTTGAACAAGACGCTGTAGTAAAAAAAGTGTTGCCTTTCCAAATTATTAGGCACTTCTTCGTACAAGATTTAATAAAAGCTATATTTTTTTACCTAATGTAAATATGTACGAAGCTCAAACTTAAATTCGTGAAAGTAGCAATTAGTAAGCAATTATTGATAGAACAGAGTTTTAGAAATTCTGCGTCCTTCATGCTGAGCACGGAGGCCACCATCCATCCTGACGTCAGAATGGCTGGTCAATAAAATATTCAATTTCTCTGAATATATCATATGTAGCAATTATGGAAGAAATGTAGCAAATATAAGCAATTGGATAGCAATTCTTGAATATACTTTCAGAGCCGCTTGCCTTAGGCAACCAGCCATTCTGACGCTGACAAAGAAAAGTGTGAGAAAGCCGTAGTTAATAGACATAATTGAATCGAGAGTGAAAGTTTAGTGGGAAACCTAACATTTTTTTACAAATCTTTCTTTGTCATCTTTGGTTTTTATAACGCTGTTGTAGACGTCAGACGTATAGCACAGTTTGTTGATGACTTCATTGTTACTATTTGTTACCATCTATCGGCCGCCAGTTATGAAACTTTGCTGCCACTTTTAATTATTGTATAATATAGTTAATAGCAAATTAATATTTTTATATTGTGTTATTATGTAAGTATGTAATAAGTGTGGAAAGCTATTGATTGTTTAATTAACCAACTCATCGGAAACGTCCTCTCGTGGCAGTTCAAGCGTTTTGTCCTGAGCTTCCTCTTCTAGCTCCCGGCTTCGAGCTCGAACCATGTCTAGAAGTAATGTATCGTTGCCACCCAAATCGTCAGACCTGGTGAATAAATTGAGAGTGAACGTCTTCATAAATTATAATTAGAGAGTTGAAAACATATCGCATCTGTTCCTTCAAGCAGTACTGTAACGTTAAATCTATGTAAGTAGGTACTTAATAGCAATAAGCACACCGTGACCTTCATCACCTCATAGGCTATCTTGCATCTTTATCTGTTCCTATATGGAGGATGAGTGAACTTTACACCCTGTTCCTCATGCCTCCATACTGGTGACCCCGAACATGAACGTCAGCGCAGCCTTCGTACAACTACTACAGCGTGACGTCATCAGCATCACTTCCTCGAGCTTTCGAGCAGCGAGTCACACAGCCAGCCAGCACCCACGGCTTCAACGGGTATCCTGACCACAAGCATGCAGCGACCGCGCATACCTGGTCATCACCCTCAGCCTCATCAGCAACCTTGGCACAGCACACTGCACTCTCGGCCGGTCAAACAAGCAGAGCCCTTCAAACCTCTCCTGGTCGACGCCAGCAGTCAGCCTCAACCCGGCGCTGTACCACATCCGACGCATTGGAGCATAACGCAGCGCCACCCCGACTCAATGGGGGCATCTCCGCAGACAGTTCCGACTCACGGTGAACTATGCGGCACCCGGTTCCGACTCATTGGAACCTCAACTGGCCCTGGCAAGCATCGCAAGATACACGACTCAGCCCACTATCGACCTCCGGTCTCCGGAGGGGAGTGATGTGGCGGCATCGCCACAATGGAACGCGTCACACTGACGTCACGCAAAATCCTGCATCGCGCAAACAGAGTTTACCGCGCGACTAGCATATATACAACATCCCGACATCAACCGTCGGGCAGTAGCCCACCAGACACAACACCCGTCTGGTCGGAGGATCCTCCCTTTTCTATGGAGGATGAGTGAACTTTACACCCTGTTCCTCATGCCTCTATACCTATATAATTAACGTTATGTATGAACGAGAGCATTCTCATGGTGGTGATGAAGATCCACGATTACAATTCATGGAGTACCAACCGCTCGGTATTTGTAACGCTGTCGTAGTATAAGTCACCAGGTTGCGACACCTGGGTTTTAATGCCGGGAGGGATGGCGACGTCGCAGCCGTAGATCCAGGAGTCCCGGTTCATCGCGCGCATCCTCATCAACAGCGACGTGTATGGAGTCGAATCGTTGCCCATGAATGAAATGCGACGCGGCTCCTCTTCTTGGGTTCTTTAATGAAGAGACATCGTCTATGTTAAGTTTACAAGACATGCAGGTGCTTTATGTTGTGAAAATGGTAAATTGCGATGTTAAATTTTATGTTTCCAATGTACTTCAAAGCGGAAACTTTTTTCAAACAAGTGTGATGATAAAAAGATAGACTGTTATAGTTAGGCGATACACCATTTAAAATTAATACAAAAGTTGTAAATTGAAATTTGAAAATGAATAAGCACATAAACAATGCGTTTACGATGAAACGCGAGAAAAGGAGTCAAGATGAACGAATAGGAGGCTGGTTTTACTTTTTCACCGGTTACGTGAGTCATGAAGTGACTCAGTCTGACTATAACTATAAAGAAGGTTATGTTTAAAGCCAGGCCGTGGCCAGTAGCGGTTGAATAAATGCAACTTGACTCCTAACAGGCCTTGAGACCTATGTATGTCGATGTAACGAACTCCGTTGCAGCTACATATTTTGAATCTAAAGTCTTCGCACCGTTTATATCTTTACACGGCAAATAAAAAGTTAAATCCTGCTTGTAATTTACGTAGCTATTGATAAAAAGCGACTAAAGCTGGTGAAATATAAACGAAGTATTCAGACTAATTCCAAACATTTAATAATACATACTTAGGTAGGTATTCAAAGTAAAATGGGTACAAAGGATTTGGATAAATACATGTAAAAACAAGTCTACTTTTCGCTATTATTGCAAGAGACAATGCGATCATGTGGGTGAGTAGGTAACAGAATCTCATATTTGCAGTAAAATTAGAAAGTGTTTAAACGACAGCTTGAAATACTGTTAATGAAGGATTACTGAAGTGTTTTCAAAAGAGAGTATACATAACTGCCGCTGTACTAACCGGAACATTTGGTGTGTAGAGTATAACTTCGAATAGCGGTCTTTCCAGTCACTATTTGTTTTCGAGGCTATTTCAGATTTCCTGAAAATATATTTGATGATTTTTGTGAATTATGGTACGATTGTATATTGCATATCCAAGAAGCTATAACAGTATTTTATCTCTTATTTTATATATTCCTTAAAACGTTTCTAAAGAAAATTTTCCTGTAAACATAAAATCAAGAGAATCGGCAATAAATTTATATTCTGTGTGGTTAGTTAGGCTCTTTGAAAACTCTTTTACTGTAGCTCTTTTTGTCACAATGTAAAGCCAATCGATACAATGCACATAAACACGTAATGAGTTGAAGGCCATGTCTCTGCGGTGATGCCAAGTGGTCTCCACAATAACAATTCAGATGAGTAAAAAAATAATTCTGTAGTATCTACCTTTTTTCTTGTGGTTATTATACTTTTATATCCCTTAGTATATACGCGAGACAAAATGGCTTTTTAATTGTTTCTGTAATTATTACCGACATACCGAGTGGTGCCATGCATGATTTGGAAAATGAATTTTGTTAGTTTTCATTCTAAGCATCTTCAAGATCCAAGCAATTACAACTGTTCATTAAAAACAATGATTTTCGCAATAAAGATTTGGAAATATCATTCTACAATAGCTGATTATATGTATATTTGAGTAGACCAACTTATGAGCGTTTCTGAGGATTTAGAAGTTGTGGAGAACTATATATATTTATCTTGTTGATATAATATAAGTTCTCCATAACTTCTCCGTAACTTAAAAAGTCAATAAAATTAGGACAATATAGTTTGGATTTACAGCAAACTTTGTGGGGTCTATGGCAATAGGCTCGCACCCTATTACGTGGAACTTAAACATAACTGGCGAAATGTGGGTGCACTATAAGTACACCTCTGCCTAACCCTTCGGTGATTACAGGCGTGATGTTATGTTATGTTTCTGGGGGCTTCAGCTGAAGTTTCAACATTTCCACCAACTATGAACATTCTATTCTATCATAATTCTTTCCGATTATAAATAGACTTTACTTACAGCATTCTTCATGTATTTTCCTGGTTAGATTTGAATGTAATAATTTGAAGAACGATTTGCAATATCTTACTAGAATATGTTTTGATTTTCTTGATATGTTAAAATTATCTAATTTCCATTTTGACATTGACGTTTATTTTCCTGCCGACTAGATTGGTTTTGGTTGACTTTGATGCACAGAGTACTATTTTCAGAGTACTATCTTTGATGTTTGTAGTTTTATTTTGGTCTTTATTTTAAAATCATCTATGATTTTTCATTGTTGACTTTTTATTTTGTCGTTAATTTTATATGTTTTTCTTTTTATATTTTTTAAATATATATTTTTTAGTATTTATTTTTTATATATTTTGCTTCAGGTGGATAGAGAAGGTAAAGCATAACATTTACATTTTCATTGAAGTCTGCATAGACCTACGAAAGCCACAGTAATTATGTAAATTCTATGCAAACTGAGATATTTTTAACTCGTTGAAATATCGTTTCTCTATACGGTCTACCTTGTGGTGTTTTGATGACCTAGTGAAACACTCGAGAGTTTTTGTGAAATTTAAGATGTTAATGTTTTAACGTTCAATATTTTCACTCTCAAACTTATAACTTCATACGACTCTACAGCTACTACACCAGTCATCCACAATGGGTCTTATTCAGAAACAAGATTACCTTGAGATCTATTGACCTGTAACGAGCGAGCTAGTCATGAGGCACCACTTATTAGTTTAGATATTTATCTCTCATAAATAAAGAGTGGCATCGGATAACAAAGAAGTTTAAAGGAGTTCAATAAGAACGTCTGTAACGAGAGCAAGTCCCGTTATACAAATGTGAGCACCGAGCCTGTCAGCTGAATTTGCGGTTGATGTCCCGATTAATAGTCACACGTCGTGGGAGCGAGCGTTCCCCAGCTGAATGCGAACTGTGCCGAATATTTGTTTTGTGTCAGAGCATTTAGTGCTACAATGCAATTCGAAAAGTAATTTGATTGAAGTTGTTGTGACGCTGTCAACGGCGGCGGGCGGGGCGCCTCGCCTGTCTCCTGGCCCGCAAGCCCCGCAAGCTGCGCTTGTCTCGCCTTCAGTTTGGTTTGTCGCTCCGACCGCGAACAGCCGCGCACGCGTTGCGCCTCCGCGCACACCACCTCTATGCAACACGCTCGCCGATAACGCGCTCTATTTGAACGTAACAATCACTCTAACTGCACTATTGAACCCATTCACACTTACAACAGACCATTATCGGATTACGTTTTACGTCGTCCCAATTTGTAAGATTTGTTGGAGCGGTAGTTCCCGAACCGGTTCCGTGACCATATGATCCGCACTATAGTGGAAGTCGATTTCCGATATCGGTGGGTAGTCATGATGTGGATCTTAAGCTGAAGTGCACTCTGGATTTTTGTGTTATAGTGGACGCAAATGGAGACTAAGTGACAGAAGACTTTGTAAACAAGTGTCTGTGATTGTTTAGTGACCGAATGTGCTGGAGATGTGAATGTTGACGTTGATTTGAATGTATTAGTGTTGTTATTGAATCAGTGTAATGGCTGGTGCTAGTGAGGAGGGTGGTGGTGTGGAGGAGACCACGCCGGGCTCCACGGTTGAGGCGCGCAGCAAGCGCGGGCTGAGCGGGTCCATGTCTCTGCGCACGCGCAATCTGGGCCGGCGCCTGTCGCGCAGCATGTCCATCGTGGCGCTGAAGCTGCCGGAAAAGGCGCAGAGCATCACACGCTCGTCGTCGAAGCTCATGAGATCTGGCAACCGCGACAAAAAGAACAGATCATTCGAGCTCTCCATAATATTGCCAGATAAAACACAGCGACAGGTAAAATGCCGTTGTATTGTTATGAACTTATGTAGGTGTTCTTGGTAGGTGTTAATTGTTTGATAACGACATAGATATTGAGTATTAATACATATTGACGAAATCAAGAATCAGATAAAGAAGTTATTACAATACTTACAACACAAGATAGTAATGCTAATGTTTACTTTGCCAGGCATGTTTCAGAATAAAAATTACCATTTTTTAAAATTGCGAATAGAATTGATAAATCACAATAGACTTAGATAAGAATAATTAAGCATCTAGTCATGATAATGGACCACAAGTTATTATTTGTTGAGCACAATAAGCAACAACGAGGTTGAAAGAGGCAAAAAGTAGTCCATCTATATCCATACCCCTTTATACAATAAACGCTGCTTTAAGTAGCGTTTAACGACTGTTCTTCCATAGATTTTTTGACGTTTAAACATCATTTAACTTTAATCAACGTTTATGAATAAGGAGGATAGATTCCAGGATGTGCAAATATTGATATTTTAAATAGAACGGGTTCTCAAGTAGACGCGTTGCCTATTTGAGTTAAAGTGTTTACTGATCGTTACCTTCAATTTTATGGTTGTATTTTCTTAAAACAAGTGCTTGTAAGCATAGATTTACGATTTAGGCTCCGTGTTTGGAAGGTTCACGTTTAACGCCATGCATTTGAATGTTCTGTTTACTGAGTCACTGCAGTTCTACCGTCGTTGTTGTTTCGCCACTACCTCGCGTCGCCCACACCGCTGATTTCTCCATTGATATAATAATGAGGTACAATTGCCTTCGCGTTCAAATCGGCAGGCATTGTTTGCTTTTGTCATTGAGCCGGAGAATGCTCTTTGAAGCCGGATTGTTGAACTACCGGATGAAGTTCCCCTGTTTTGTCCAAAGCAATGACTTTCCACTGATGCTGTTTACTGTTTATATAATGAGGCACGATATTTTTTCTGCCCGATCAAGATATTTTGAATTGCTAAGTTAAAATATACTGTCAGTTGACTACGACTTGGCCTGATTGTAAGTTGAGGCATGTGGTGTAACAGCTTATTTCAGTAACTGAGAATTGACGTGGTTTGTGGTTTGAGCTCTCGCGGTTAAAAATCATGGCTGGGTAGTAAATACTTTTTTAGTGTTACCTCTTTACTCCGAACTTCCTTAACTGTGAAGGATATAATCGGTTCCGGTGGTAGGTTGCCTAATTAATTCGACAACTAATTACCGCTAACATTGAAAACTGCCGTTCGACATTTTCATAGTACGTGTTTCCTAAATTTGTGTGTGCGAATTCTCCTAAATTTTACTATCCAAATAGTTCACACAAAGTTATTTCAAAGTCGTTCTCATATTTTTGTCATTTCGTTACAGAGAGTAGCGGTCGGTTATTTATTATTGTTTTCCTACATGTATTTCAGAACGGTGAAAATATTCACATAAACATTTGTTGCGAAACTAATGCCATATTTACGTAGTAGACTCGGAGAAATGTGAATAATGTTTGTAACACACATGTTTATAATCTTCATGTCTGCGTTAAGATAAATATTGTCCTCATTCATCTATTAGATCTCTTAAGATAATGCATCTATTTATCCATCGGGAAGATAATATTGTATTCTGCTTGACCTGAGTATAGAATGTTTGTACTTAAATATTTCCTGTTTACTTACTATTGTTAAAATGAAATGGTATTATCATTAAACTTTGTCATTTCATAGCGATTTAGATAACTTTTTAGGAGCAATATTAATTTGGCTTCTCCTACAAAGCAATAAAATCAAAACAAATGGACTGCAAACCTGTACGTCAGTTGCTCTGTCTTATCACTTTATAGATCCTTAACCCATTAACGAATCTGACTGGAAATGTGTTTGTTTATCAAAGTTAAGAGTGGGAGTAGTGAGTTGCAATTTAACATCAAACATTGCAGAGGACACACAGTCTTTGTTTCTACCTGTCATTCTCACTTTAAGCACTGCAGGTGAATAATATTTGAACAAATATGCAGATATGGTTCTCGTAGCATGAGCATAATAATAGGTACCTTCAGCTTGCCTATTTGTGGGGAGGAGTCTCATTAAAAGTGACTCTCACATTTTAATAAACTATGATTAGGATAGCATTAAGAAAATATAATACGGTGAAATCATCAATAATGTTAAATAAACTTACTGATATTTTAAAACGATTGCAGTAGATCTTAATTATTAATGACAAGATTGGTTATGGTCTCTGCTGGATCATTCACAACTAAATGTAGATAAATGAGTTCATTAGTTGCATGAGCAGATTCTATCTACTTTACAGTCATAATAGTAAACAATTCAGCAAAGGTTAAGTGTCTCACTGTTAATTCTTTTTGGTGTTTTAATTATAGTCATGTCTAGACTGTACTTATATAGCTATATACTAATAACATAGCTGAAGAGTTTGTTTTTTTGTTTGCTGGTTTGAACTCGCTAACCTCTGGAACTACCAGTCGGATTAAAAACAATCTATATGCATTTGATAGCCCAATTCTTGAGGAAGGCTATAAGCTATTTAAAATCACGCTAGGACCTTTAGTTCCCGAGCAAAAAGAAAAAACTCAGAAAGAATGCTAAGTGAAAAGGAAGTAATAACGCGGACAGGCGATGCGATGCGACGGGGTGGGTCGGGGGAACAAGAAACACGCCGATGAAGTCGCGGGCAGAAGCTAGTTATGTATTTTTACTGTGACCGTGTATTTATTCTTTTTATACAATAGAAAATAGATCTCTTGACTTCTAGAATTATGTTAGTACTGCACAATATCAGGAAACTAAGAGGATAAAGATGTAAATTATGGTCCTATAAAAGAATCAATTTCATCAACGTGTTTCATTTAGTTAACCTTCTATTTTCTTACTTAACGTGCATGGCAATGCAGTTGCTCTCAGCAAGCATTCCGTCGTTAATAAGCTGACACAGAATGAGATAATATTAATCGGTCCCTCTAATACGCTAATGATGTGAGGACAGACAATATTTAGCTGCAATGAGGATGAAGCCCACGTACTGCAACGACTAATGCAAGTACCGGAAGCGAGGATCAGACGGTTCGTGTATAAGGATGCTCTCAATTCATTAGGAGCTTCTTTTTGCACTTCGAGTACTGTCTTAGATTCATCATCAGTAATTTCTATTATTATATTATGTACAGTGTTGCGTTGATTTATAAAATATGGGATCTCGTCTAGTGGTGTTCTAGGAAGCTGGACCTAATTAGTTAATGAGTTCCAAACATCTTGGCAACCCTCAGTACATTTTCTTACCTGGCGTGATCAACACCACCTTTTGCCAGAGTATTGTCTAGTAGATAATCAAGATTCTATTGATTTAAAAAGTCAACCAATGTTACGATCACAGATTGTCGCAGTAGGTACGAATTTTTTCGGTACTATATCAACTACACATATCATCAAATCCGTATCCAAACAAGCACGCTAAGAGATAAATCACCTAGTCGGCTTCGAATAACTTCTAATTAAAATAATTGCATCAGAAAGTTTAATCCGTACTCGTACACTACTTTTACGTCGTTAGTGACAAATTGAATTATAAGACCAACTCACCTATATAACCATAAAAACAAACATCAGTTACTAACGCTCGTGATAGATAGAATGACAAATTGCGAGAGAAAGTGATGTCGCAACGATATGCGTTAGTTGGTCGACGATTAAGTGGTGTTCCATGCGGGTATTTTGCGGTACTCCATATAATAATATAATTGGATACACATTCGTGATGTGATACGTAAAATAAGTCGAAAACACGTGCGTCCATATCATCAGTGACGGTTGGGTAATGATGACTTGTTGACAAACGATTTGGCACAAAACAATCAATGACTGGGATCCTACATGCGGTGTTATGAAGCAAATAATGATTGACACCCGGCTAGCGTGATTTAGGCCGAAGACAAATTGACTGGAGTTGCTAATAGCGATAAAGAGGACAGGATTTATACAGGCTATTAAATCGGAATCACACTTTAAAATATGTAAAGCACTTACGAACTATATTTTAAAACTGTTGTATAACAGACATTCATGTTTTGACATTGCCCCGATTTTTTCTCTTGATCTCAGAAGCGTGTGCCAAAATTTTAGGTTCTCTGTCTGAAGTCTGTCTGTTTTATACCTGGTTGTCTATAAGTGTGTTACCATCATCATTCATTATTATGGCATGTGTTATGATGTGATAATCACCTGAAAAATCATGATAGTCACTTGTTAAGTACTGCGTGTTAATTAGTTTGAATTGAAGTGATTTATTACATTTGCTTCTTAGATTTACGGTTCAGTTTCAATGTAATATACAGCTTCATTAGTATACAGATTTACAGTTCTATTACTGCTTTGCACCTTTCATTTTGTTATATCAAGCTATCAAGATACCCCGCATACATTGGCGCCTGATTTCCTACTTTAAATTTCAGTGTTTGTAAATAGAGGACACGGTGGTGCCATTTCATTGATAGTCAAATAGACGACATCATTGTCTGCGTATAATGTTTATAACATAGAGGATGTTAGATTATAAATGAGTGGTAGTGGAATACAGTAGATCATAATTGTGTAGTAGTTCGTATTTAATTATAGGTGGCCGAGTTGTTAGGTTACGTAACAGTAATGAAACGGTAATGTTTCTATTTCCATAAAAGGATGATTATCTTAGTCGTTAGCCAATTACCATCTACCTGATGGTTGAAGTTTTATCGTTAATAGTAATGAAACTTGTACGTATTAGGATTCTTGAATCAAACCTGAGTTTACCTCACAATCTACGTGAGATCTGAGGGAATATAAATCAAACTTAAATTCAAAGCATTTATTTAAATTAAACCAGTACAGGCACTGTTGATTTGTCAAAGGGTCGGCGACGCAGTGGCGCAGCTACAAATATCATTAGAGGGAAGCCGAGGAAAAAATTGTTCAATTCTCATAAACTCAGACAAAAAACCTGTAGGTTGTTAATCTTATGTAATGTGATGTGATACACAGTTACACACACAGGTTTATCATATTATTTGACAGTAGTAGACATTAAGAAGAGTGGTTGGTCCGAAGGGAAGCCGATAGGAATCGGGTTGTATGAAGGCTTCGCCCCTGTCGGCCAGTTAGTCAGAAAGTTGAAGCTAGTTGCCCATTCCAAAACGTAGATCTCTATGGAGAAGAACGGGTAAGAAACTCCAAGGACACTATTTTCAATCAAGATTATTACAAAATCTTGGGTACATTATTCTTGTTGCTTCTATATGTGAGAACAGTGTAAAAAAATAATTAGAACAATTCAAAATATATGATTAAAAATAAGCCTTGACAGTTAAGAGATGACTAGTCTCAACTGAGGGCGCCCGTTCACGAACACGACGCGTGGATCAGCACCATCCAGCTCTACCATTTCGACACCAGCAATTTATACTACGCTAACTCAAAAAAGCGTACTTTTTACGATTTTTTTATGACATATATAAAAACACATTTTAAGCAACTTGGCATAAAAAAAAAAGTTTTTACCTAAACTTCGAGTTAGCGTAGTATAAATTGCTGGTGTCGATTTTGTAAGGAACCGAATGATCCAACACACATAATCGTTTCTATAATAATATACTAAAATTGTACAGACTTAACAGCCACAAAGCAAGTTACGTATAAGTTCAGACAGTCTAATGCTATAAAATAAGCATAAAACTGAAGCTATAATCAATATTTGTTATTTAACTTCGATTTCAAAATCTTTCAACAGTGTAACTTCCGCTATTATGTAAAAAATTTTTTTTATCTTTTTTGGCAAATGTTGCATTTTGAATTTCGTGCATTCATGAATTTTCTGAACAAGTTAATGCGGCCGTAACTCTCTTCGGTCAGGAAATGAATATTTGAATTTGAAACGGTTTTAATTTCAAAGTTTTTTGAATGTATTTGTTGTAATGAATTTGATAAAATAATATAAAACGTTTTAATTATGTTACGTCGAGATGCAAGAAACAGTCTCTACAATAAATAAATTAACTTGGAATTTTACTTGCAGTGAAATTTTTTTCTGTGCCCGCATAATGTCCAGACAATGCTTTTGAGGCCATGTTCATGAATTGACTAGCTTCCGCCCGCGACTTCGTCCGCGTTGAATTTCTTGTTTCCCCGACCCACCCCGTCGCACCGCATCGCCTGCCCGCGCTGTTACTTCGTTTTCGCTTAGCGATCGTTCTTACTTTTTTCTTTTTGCTCGGCTTCTAAAGGTCATAGCGTAATGTGACATACCCTATAGCCATGCTTAAGGATTGGGCTACAAAATTCAAAAAGAATTTTTCAAATCCGAATGGCAGTGACGGAGATTAACGCGTTCAAACAGTCTATAAAAAATAAAATGTGTAGGTAACTAATGGGCTTAGCGCATTTTTCTTACTTTAAGCATTTTTATACTCATCGTAATTTCTAAACGCAACGTCCGATTCGAATAATTTAAAAAGGAATTTACATGTACTTAATCAACCTTGATTATGACATTATTTATTTGAATAAGGATTAATACCATGTGTATGAAAACACCTTCGCAAATAATGCATTATTTTATAACAAATTTGATTACCATTAAAAAAGTTATAGTGAGCAAACCTTAAAAGATAGACATATGGTAACGCAAACTGTTTCTTAGAACTTTTTAAGAGAAACAATGCCGTCATACATGAGTTTTGCGCAACTTTAACCGTTTACGCAACGCACACAACGGAAGCTCTTAAAAGGAATAAATTTTCCCCGTTCTTGCAACTTTTTTCATTGATGCTCCGCTCCTATTGGTCGTAGCGTGATGTTATATAGCCTATAGCCTTCCGATAAATGGGCTATCCAACACTAGAAGAATGTTTCAATTCAAACCAGGAGTTCCTGAGATTAGCGCGTTCAACCAAACAAACAAGCAAAGAAACTCTTCAGCTTTATAATGGTAGTATAGATGTCCGTTTGGATAGGCAAGACGAGTCCATAGTCGAAACTATGCTTAGTTAACATCAATACATATAATTATATCCCCTAATATATCGATAAACACCAGTGTTATTCACGTTATCTTCCTCATACCTTACTTGCAACCAAACCTGACATCGCGAAAAAAAATCTGCTGTTCCCTACATTTTGATGAGTTATGCGAACATAAATGTAGGGAACATTTTTTTTTTCGTGATTTCAGGTTTGGTCTCATAGTAAAAGTTGTTCATAATGATGAGAGTACAACACTATCGTGGCAGCTCCCTAGCCATTAAAAAAGCAGCGTGTATAATATAATCTATCGGATCTAGTGAAGAGTAATACAAGAACACATGTCATGTGAACGTTATTGAAGAAAGCTGTACCGATCGAGTTAAGGTCTCGGACCTACGATGACTATCACTTTTTGTATCTAAAGTAGCGGTTGAACCGGTCCGAAGGCCTACGAATGCCGACTGGACATGCGCATGCGCACTCTATGCAATACGTGGTTTGCGCACACATCGGTCAGAGCAATCTTTGAAGGTATCTTTTGTAAGTAATATTTGCTGAACGCTAATAATGCATTGTCAGGTCTTAAGATATTTAAATGTGTTGTGAATGTACTTACCCATTAGACCTGCAGCATAAAAATCATGTAATCACTTTGCAGGTGTTAACTATACCGAGTTTTATTTATAATTAATAGTGCCATAGATATAGATAAACGCATATACAACCACAGAAACCAGTAAGGTGTTTTTATTACAAAAAAATTATAAAATTAATTGGTGCATTCAGTGCGTTGCCTTGCTCACAGATTTCTCTAAAAACGCTCGTTTTACAGAGTTTAGGATTCAATTCAATGTTTTACCAATCCAAAACTTTCTTGACAACGATTACAGAATGACTAAAGTATTTGTAAAAATAAATTAAAAACGTCTCGAAAATTTCCGCTCCATTGCTTTTCAGTTGTATGATTAATTTGTTTTCATTTGCCGAACTCTTTACAATAACTTGGGTGTCTTTAACGGGTATTGTAACTTTCAATTAGTTTCAATATATCACTGTAGATGTTTTGCATTTATCGATGGACAAATTATGTGACAAAAAATCGCTCCAACCAGTCACGAGTGCTAGATGCAACACATTAGTTTCGTTATGCAAATGTAGTGAAAGGATGTGGACTTGCGATTTTCATGCCACCATCGGACGAGTGTGAAAGTGAACCTATAAAATTATCGATGTTCCGCTGATATATTAATTTTATTTTTGTTTCTATTTTTATAAAGATAAATTAATCATTTTTGCGAAATGAAAACTTTCGTTGAGTTGATTGATTGAAATTGTCTTTAAAAGCTATTAATTTAGTTCTACTGGAGAGTTTTGGCGAACATCCATGTGTGCAATAAAATCCATGAAAGTAATATTCACACAATAATATCTAATTACAGTTCTCTAGATAAAGGCTAGACGATTAAGGTCACTTTGCACATTTGATTAAAATATTGTAATTAACTTGTTATTGTGGAGATAAGATTATTATTAAATAATTCTAGGTCATTGCACACTTTTTAAACAGAACTAATAAATACATATTATATGGATAATTGAATCACCCCTTGTAAAATTTCTAAATTTATATCTGTAATTTTATGGTGTACACAATAAAAAGTATTCTATCCATCAATCTAGATAGGGATATATTTTTCTAAAGAAAGTTTGCTAAAATACTTTGTAAATTCACTCAGGACTTCAAGAGGGAGGACGTAGGGAGTCCAAAATAAGACTATTTCGAAGTAACTTCGTTGCTGGTGCATCTTGTTCTAAATATAGCATTCATAGAGTTGCTAAATAAAGCTATAAGGTAGGAGCATAGATTTACAGACAGCATATTATCGTTCGTTATTATTATTACTTGGCCAAAGCCCAAACATCTCAGGACATGTCGTAAGATGAACTAAGAACATGTTTGTATTAAACTTTTGCGGCAAAAAATACAAGATAGAGTAGCTATCATGCATCTAATGCATCTCTATTGTTGTTCTGTTCTTAGTAAAAATTAAGGCCTAGCTTAAATACTAGAAAGTATCTTACGATACAATACAATACGTACCTATATCAACTCATTCAAAACACAATGTGTAAGTCATATGGCATTGTGTTTTGGCAACGTGAGTGCAAGATTAGAAATTTTGGCAACATATTCGTGATTATGACCGCCGCTCTCAAACGGCTATAAAGTGCGGTTGACTTGGCACATCAACCTGATTTGCGATTGTTTAGAACTAATAAGCCATTACAAGGTATCGCCAAACCAGGTCGGCTCAGAATGTCGTTAAAATTACCTACGTGTGAAGAAGGGAACTGAAAACTGACGACTGATTAAAGTGAATTCCCGAATAGTTTTCTTGGAATTTTCCACAGAAATATTGGGTAAATTGTAGTTTTTTGTACGTAAAAAATACGATTTTAAAATAGGTTTCAGTTACATCTGCAGTGTGAACGTCACAGTTTATTTTCGTTTGCACGTAATGCGGAGAACAGATTGAAACCATTAATGGTTATAGTGATTGTTTTATAGGGAACAATTTTGTGGTAACGTGGCCTTAATTAACATCTGAAGCGAGGGCCTTCGGGTGACCGTTGAACCGTGTAAACTGTCTTTGTCAACTAGTGTGCTATTGTTGGCGGCACACGTAAGTACGTACCAGGGGCGTAGCTTTCATATAACCCAATTCTTATCGGCTTCCCTTCGGAACAACCACTCTTCTTAATGTATACTATTGGCAAATAATATGGTACACCTGTGAGTAACTATGTATCACATCACATTACATAATTATATTTAATACCAGTTTAATACATCTAATGATTAAAAACCTACAGTTTTTATCTGGGTTTATGAGAACTGAACAATTTTTTCTTCAGCTTCTCTCTAATGATAATTGTAGCTGCGCCACTGGTACGGTACACACGTTCGTGTTGTCTATCAAATGGAGATTTACTTCACTAGTCAATTTATGGTTAATATTTCGGTTTGTTTCTAGTTGTAGGTACTCGAATTATTTAAGATCACGGGTGGAAACATTACAAATGAGTTCGTAGAGTTTCTTTCGGAAAACAGTTTTTTTTACAAAATCTCTTCATTTGAGCACTTTAATAAAAGTTGTGACTAGTTTGTTAGTCTGTATAAACTCATATAACGCGTTCACTGAAGTTTTCCTGATCGCATAATATCGCGCTGTGTACAAAAAGTGCAAAATGGTAAACCGGTAAAAGTCGTTATATTAACCGGAAGATTTTTAAGTGCATTTCCGCATGTTTTTCCCGCTCATGTAGATAGGTTTTCTCTTTATCAGTTGCTACGTGAATTAATTGAGTTTTAATTCGTAATTACATATATGACAGAATAACCTAATATTATGCCCATTGAGAATGAATGGAAGAACCTGAAACTTGTTAGTTTTTTGTTCAAGTTCTATGCAAGTTACATTCATTGATATAAGTACTTTTTTCAGGGCAATTTGTTGCCCGTGTAACGTTAAGCTAGCTAAGGATTTTATGATGCAATGCTCATAATATAAGAATAGGTTTCAGAATAGGTACCTATCTACACAATCGATTACTGAGCCAATCGAGAGGAAACTCTTTGATGTTTAATAAAGCATGAAATCTGTTGTTAGCGACTGAACGGTTTTCAGGGGCAAATGCGACACGACTTTAAATGTGTCTTAGCATATTATTCTGAAATAATAGGAAGTGATAGGTGACTGCCTGACATTGAACTAGATCCTAATCTTAGTGCTTGGCGGTTCTAATATTTCAAGTAAATGCTAGATCAAAAATTGTTTTTTTTTTTCACGGGCGTCAAGGTACATATGTTCTATTTAATCGTGAAGGATTCTATTTGACACTTTCAATACCGGAATAAATGAATCATATATTTTTCCGATTGATTATTTGTTTAAATGCCATTGACAATTTTTTCGTAAACAATCGGATACCTGCATAAAACCGTATAAGTAGGTACTCGTATGTGCGATATTTTAAACAAACCCCGAATACCGAACACGATTCGTATTCTCGAGCAAGGTGCATTATGTTTGTTTATCCTTTCCAATACCCAAGTGGATGATGTTACGTGGTAATAGGTACCTACGTGATTGTGTGAAAGTTGCGCTCGCGCATTATTCTCTCATCATTCCTTCAGTCAATAAACTGCGTGCATTAGCGTTCGCGTTTAACGACAATCACATTTAAAACATGTAAACGTTCTGTGACGCCACAGCATACGATAAAATCTAGACAATGGTGTTTTCCCAGATGTCTGCGCCCCGTTAACGGGATGATTAAAAAATGATGCCACCGGACTGAAATAGAACGCGCGGAGAAAGTTGACACGAGCGTTTGTTTCTCTCGTTTAGACATGACGAAAACTCACACAGGCAGTTTTGGGTCACACACGTAATAGTCCCGAATACCAAACAATAAATAAAGTTTCAACACCACAAGTATTTACGCGAAATGTTTCCTTGGAGTTGTCATAAATCTGTTACGAATCAACTCTTCAGTCTGAAAAATGTAAGTTGAAAGACGTGTTAATTTCGCATGGAATGTTGCTTTAATGCTTTTCATCTACTGATTATTCTTAATGACCTACTTAAGTCAAGATTCTAAATTAAGTGTGTCACTTTGATAAAACTATACATTACCATGTTTGTTGTCTATCAAGCTGTTCTATTATTCTCATCATGGCATCGTAAAGTATCACACAGATGTTCGCATCAATACCAACACACCGTAAGGATGGTACAGTTATGCAATTAGCCAAGAGAATGGCGTACACAGTAATGTCCTTCTCGGTCAACGGGCTGTGTTACTTACTGCTATTAACATAAACTACGAATGTTGCAAAGCAAGGCTGCTCTATGAACACTCGGCCAGGGGTACGATCATCGTGTTTTACTGCAGATAGCCATCAACAAATCGAAGATTTAATGAGCAACTGTTTTGGCTACTTCTACTGCAATTGACTTTGATTCTTGAATTCTCAGGGAGATTCTTTGATCTGACCAAGAGCATGAATAAATTCACTTTTTAGTGTTTTTTAAGAGTTATTATAACATAAATGATGAGATTAATTAATAAGATTAAAGATCTCGTTAGGATAATTATTATTGTGTTTAAACGAAAACAGAGAGTTCAATTTTGGGTAGGTATCAAGAGTTTTATTACTAGAATTTCACTATATTTCGGTTGTATAAGTTTTTCTATTTCTAAGAAATATTATTACTAAAATAGTATCTAATTAAAAGTTTTATGTTTTGTTGTTAATTTTTCACCTCCCAGGGAGGTCGGCTAATAAAATCAGCTGTTTATATGCATGTAAACACATCTTCTCGTACCACACAATATCACATCATTCAGCTAAGTAACAATCTTGTTGATACGGCTGCCAGTAAGTGGAGACATGTAATCGTTAGCTGTCGAAGAAGTAATTAGGCAGCTCGGCCTAATTGCAAGAAAGTGAAATGAGAGGCCGCTGCGAATGTGAGAACGTTTCCCATAGCTCTCCGATGTTCACTCGTAATAGTAATACGCGTCTACACGCTTCAGCTTGTTGATGTATCGGTAAATCACTGTTTGTTTTGGCGAGTTTGTTGATCAGGAAGTTTTCAATGTTTTGGTAGACAAGGCCCAAGCAGTAGTAAAGTCAAATGTGCATATACCTCAGATGCGTGTGGTTGGATTTTGTAACATTTCTACAAGACGTCTGTTTTGGTTATTCTAGATCAATTATAGATATTTCTATCTTAATCTTTCTATGAGTTAAAACACATTCTTCTTTGCCAAGGTCATCATTACCTATTATAAATTTAACTTTACATTTAATTGTAATATGTTGTCAATAAGTTTTAGTAGTGGGTATTAGCTTAGGTCGATCACTGATTGATGAGATAAGTATTGGCTAGTAAAAAAGTTTATTTAACCTTGATGAATATAACCAGAGAAATCAAGACTCCTCCGTGCCTCGGAAAGCACCTTAAGCCGTTGGTCCCGCCTGTCATTCGTGGATCTTTGAGAGTCGTTACGGGTCGTCAGAAGCCCGAAAGTTTGACAACCAGTCTTACCAATGGGGTACCGTATTACCCAGTAACTGGGTTGTGGAGGTCAGATAGGCAGTCGCTCCATGTAAAATACTGGTATTCAGCGGCATCCAGTTTGACTGGAAGCCGACCCCAATATAGTTGGGAAAAGGCTAGGCAGATGATGATGAATATAACCATACTGTAAGTGCTTAAGGTCCAGAATAATTTACGAAACACCTTGATTGAGGTCCTATCAATAAATTCAGTCTATTGTCCTCCGCCGGACTGGTATCAAGTTGCGTAAAAACGCTTGGTCCAGTTGGTTCGGTACGATAAGACACGTTTGCCATGTTTAATTATTTCATCCACCTTGTCCAACCACTGCATCTCCTCAATTCTAGGGTCTATACTTAGCAGATATCAGATTCAACCGATACAAAGATATTGAAGTTCGATATTTGCCAGGAAAATAAATGAAATAATTCAATCATCATGGAAACCGCAAGAAAATTAACCGGAAATGAAAATTGGTGGACTAGGACTCTTGTCTGCCCGTTTTTGTAAACCACTTTCGCTTAATCAAGTTTCAGATCCATACATATTATCTAATCTATTTAAAGATCTGGGTATATAAATGTTTCTTTACCTACAACTGTGTTTTCATTGTTGTTTGCACAACCTCAATTTCATGAATGAACTCACAGCATGATATAAATCATATTTTCGTTTGCATTTGGGACTACATCTCATTCATAAACGATGTTATATGTTCTTAAATATAATTTATTACTATGTTAGTTTTGTTAGGTA
Source organism: Fissipunctia ypsillon (assembly GCA_947568875.1). Classification (NCBI taxonomy): domain Eukaryota; kingdom Metazoa; phylum Arthropoda; class Insecta; order Lepidoptera; family Noctuidae; genus Fissipunctia; species Fissipunctia ypsillon. The sequence goes on along the minus strand of OX387660.1, from coordinate 12,205,076 downwards.
AGTAATGACGATGTACAGACAGAAATATGGCGTCTATCGTCTGTACCAAAGACCCCATTTATTTTATCTGAAATTAATAAACTTGTTTAATTCTAGTTTCAGTAAAAGCAGTTATGATTTCACTCTATCATTACCATAATCACCCGGTTTAATCCATAGTCTGAAATAAAATAATGTTAAATAGTTTAAAGCTTTTATTTTTGCTTTTGTAATTCTGTTAGGTTAAGTGCTATTTTGTCCCGAAGGCTCAGATTTCGATACACTTTGTACATGTTTTCCTTGAGAACATTATACCACCTTTGCGCTAATAATATCGATATGCGATATCTTGTAGAATGTAGACTTAAGGGCACAGCATAAACTTAATTATGTGCCTGTATTAAACAGCAGGTATGTGCAGCCCTATTGTCCTATAGAAGGCAGACAATATCATGATATTAGTACATACAAGCTGTGTGTTACTATTTCCATCACATACTTCTAGAAAAGTCGATAGCTTGATAGCAAACGATCGCGGAAACAAACCATAGTGCGGCGTGAAATAACTCTCTCTCTTCATACATCATGAATCATGTTGATAGCACGCGACTTCGCATTATTTGTACAGAGTTAATAACACAGTACATACTTGCTGTGTATTCTGAAACGATAGAATTCTGTAAAAACAGATTGGGTGTGAAACAAAATAGGCACACGGTAACGAATTATTTTATCATACATTTTTAGGGTTCCGTAGTCAACAAGGAATCCATAAGAATAGTTTTGCCATGACCGTCTGTCTGTCTGTATGTTCGCGGCTTAGCTCAGAGACTCTTAGTAGGTACTAGAAAGCTATAACTTGGCATGACTACCTATACACATTAATCACGCCGCAAAAGTAGCAAATTAAAATCTTGAATAAACAATTTTTAGGGTATTTTTTTTGGGATGATTTTTTTTTCTCGTCTATCTCATGGTGTGGGGTATCGGTGGATAGACCGTTAAAAGTATTGTGTGCAAAACCATTTGTCGATTCAGGGATCCGTTTGCGAAATATTAAGCTTTAAAGTGCTCATTTTTATTAGAGTCAAGTGTCCCTGCCAGCTAAACTGTTGTTTTTGGATATGTGACAAAATTCACGGCAGTACTGTACCTATATATCAAAGTTAAAAGGAAAACTATCACAGCTAAGTAGGCTTCACAAATTAACGAGTAAATAGTCGATTAACTTACAATTAGCAGTTGGAATGTATGCGAGAACATGTTTTTCAGCTACAGTGCTTAGTTTCGTCTTGAGATAAATTCATCCCAACTACGGAACCCTTCATTGTGCGTGGTCTGACACGCACTTGGCCGTTTTTTTAAGTTTCATTCACGTCAATTCGCCATTATGTCGGCATTCCCCGAATGGAATGTAACAATGTGGATATAAAGCAAGTGTACAATTCGCGTGTTTATCTTCACGTGACGGAAATGGGCGAGCCGAATAGATTACTATTTGAACTGCGACGTCCACGCCTGGACATAGGCCTTTGTTCGTGAGGGAAATAAAGCCCATAGTCATTGCGTGGCAAACGGTTTGGTGACAAGCAAGTATGTTGTTCCATCTGCTGTCAGTTATAAATGTAATATTTAAATAATAGACAAAATGCATCTGTAATTTCGTCTCAAGCAAACAAGCGTATACAAAGACATACTATCAATAAATATACCTATAGGTACTTCATAATAGTGCGATAACATTTTTCTAAGCTTTCTAGCACGTACCTACTATGTCTTTACGTGAGTTTCACTTAAGAAGTTACTGATACTAATTATAGTTTATGCGCAAGAGACATAAAAACCATGAAGAACTTGTGAAATATTTAAGTACCAGGCTCGCAACATGTTTGAAGAGGTTCAAAACAATTGTTTTTAGAACCATGTCCTGTATTGGTTAACAATTTTCTACGTTTACATTTTAGGAACGAACCGAATTGAATTAGACGGACACAGCCCGTAAATAATGTTAGTCAAACATTAAAACAATCGTCGACTGTTATCCTACCACTAGTAGTAACACCTAGGTATTGTCTGGTAGATGGAGGTTGTAAATTCGAGGTCAATACATCATACTTAATTGATAGACCTTTATCTGTTGATTGTCATGCAACTCCAACTGCAGCCTACGCTGTACGTGCTCAATTTGAATGAAAAATAAATGCAAAAATATTCTTAGATCTAAGCCGAGTCTTAAGGGTGAAGATGGACGGTAAAGATGGGATCATTGTATTGAACAAACTAGTCTGAAAGCTAAGCTGTAATTAAGTGGATTTGTACATTGCTTCCGATTGACGGACGGTCGACGGTAACCTGATTGCCATAGTAGGAAGCAAGAATAGCAACAAGGAAAAATATAGTGTGTTGAATAATATTAGCAGTAGGATTTAGTTTGGGTAATGAAAAACCAATAAATAATATATTTTTATGACCCTTCTGCAACATATCGATACCAGAAGTATCAATTAATGTAAGGGACGAACCACGGTTTTTCAAGAGAGCTAAAAACGATTTTAGTTTTTAAAATCTGTCTATAACTTTTTACTGTCTGCTCCAATTTTAATTGTGTGTTTAATAGAGCAAAGTTTCTTAGAATTTCCTCTTCTTTCATGCTATAATCGAAACATTTAGAAATGCCCAATGGTTTAAAATATAGCATGTCCCTTACATAAAAAAAAAATGTTCAGTTGTGCCTTACGTTACTAATATTTTATGTGTAAACCGTTGAGCATAGTGTAAGCAGCAAGAGAAATAATAGAAAATTATACGTAATTCTATTGTAAATGACTTTTATAGTGTTGCAATTTCATGTAACTATAGATTATCTTCAAACATTTTATTGATGGTATTTTAACACCATGGAAATAAGTCTGTCAAATCTATACGTTAGTTTCAGGTTTTACAGCTTAGCTATCACAGATTTTTGAATTGACTGATTTGAGGTTTAAGGTAAGGGTGTAAATTATATAATACGATGTCTTACTTTATTCTTCTGAGAAGAAAACATGTTAATGATTGTTAAATCATTTCTTTTTGTCATAAATCGTTTTATGCAGTCCAAAAATTTTTACTTAAGGGACATTTTTTTAACGATAGAGAAATTTTAATAATACCAATCGATAGAGCAGGAAATTCTGCATATTATATATAACTCATTTCAGCCGGAGTTGCGGGATGTTCGAAAGAGTTACCGTGGGCCCGGCACAAGCAACTGAAGGAACACGGGTGGGTTTTAGTCAGTAAAAGTTTGACTCGCCCTCCCGCTCCGCCCAGAGCGGGAGAAGTCATTTGATGATTTCCCATCCAAAAAAAAAAAAAACTCATTTACGCCAAAATGTCCCTTACGTTTATTGATACTTCTGGTATCGATATATTGTAACCAGTCTTCGTAACCAAATTATAAAAAGATATTTAAATATGCATAAATTGAGAGATAGAAATAGCTAGAAACGTGTTATTTGTTACATAATATTCTGTACCGTCATGGTTTACATTCTGCATACCTATATTAGCAACACGATTGGCAACGGAAGTTTGCTATGTCAAGGCATCTGTGGTCACTCACTACGGGTACCTTACTGGAACCTCGTTGATTACTCACAGCCGTGGCACATAGCTTACCTACAACAACTCGATTGTAATCGTCATCGGTACTATCATCGGTCATCGTCTTCAGCTACTCGTAGAAACAGTAAATACGCACGTTTTTATTCCAATATTTCGCTTACATATGTGTATTGTCACATCCTTAGTCAATAAATCAAGGAGACAGAGTCAACAGTGACTCATTCTCTGTGTCGTCAATCAGTCATCATAAAAGTTTATTGTATTTATAATTTATTATTGCCCTCGATTCCGATAGTAAATGACCTCTTTCGAATTAATGGTTTTAGTAATTAATTTGTAAGTAGGTACTATCAATTTCATAATATTCGAATGCATGCACTGAATTGAGGATAATTGTTAACAAATCGATGATATAAAGTGTATTGCAGTTGCAGTTCAGTAAATTAAACCCAAATAAGTAGTTAAAGTATCATTTAATTACGTAAATAAAACAATACATTTTGAACTAAATATGACCATTTCATTGCAATAGTGCATTGCAAAAGTGAAGGGTGCATGAATAACGACAAATATTCTCGGACTGCGAGTGCCAAAATTAATCTTTTGTTATCCAATACTTGCAGAACAGATAACCAGCCGATAGACAATATTATTATTTTGTTATCAAATGAAATACGGATAATAGCTAAGGAGATATGAATTGGACCTAATTAGTATAATGGACAGTATACAAGATGTAACATAAATAACGCACAACCTCTTAAAGGGCTCATTGTACTCAACATTATGAACAACTTTTACTATGGGACCAAACCTGAAATCACGAAAAAAAATTAGCTGCTCCCTACATTTATGTTCGCATAGCTCGTCAAAATGTAGGGAGCAGCTGATTTTTTTTCGCGATTTCAGGTTTGGTTCCATAGTAAAAGTTGTTCATAATGATGAGTACAATGACCCCTTAAGAGGTTGTGCATTATTTATGTTACACCTCGTAGACGTAGCACATGTGAAGGAAGAAATATATTTAAATTTAAATAAGGTACCTACAGCCATATTTTTAATTGAACCATTTTAAAATTAAATTGAGAATTCAACATCACAAGACGAAAACTAGATTACTTTTAGAGGTCTTTTTAGCGGTGGACGCTTATCATAGCAACCTGTAATTTAACCTTAACTCGATATTTAATTTGTTAGTACAGTCCATGTAACATCGGTAACATCATAATAATAACAGGTATAGATATACCATCCCAGTCTAAGCAAAAAACTACAATGACAGGTAACAAAAAACAGCGAATGTCCGGCCGCTATTCGCACGTTGAACTTTTGAATGTTTCAGACAAAAACGTTCCCATCAATCAAATATTTAATTAACGATTGTTCAACGGAAACTATTCACATAATTTCGAATTTGGCATTTTCGACGCCGCAGACACGCGGCTGTTAACGTTTTGCGAGTGAACGATGGATTCTGAATAATTCTGATGGCTACTTTAATCTAATTGAAGAGAAACGGCTTAAAGAAGATAGTATATAAAAAGGCGAGGTAAAAGATGGCAACAAAGGAGTCGTAAAGATTAGTGTATCCCTTGATACATACTTAATGATGGCATTAGGTAATGATATAAAAACCACTCCTGCTAATATTAGATTATACACTGACATAATACTGATTTTATTTCTCTAGTTTAGTCTTTGAACTATAGATACTTGGGACGGAGAGCTACAGAATTCGACCTAGTATAAGACAAAGATCTAATAGAAAGATGGAATTATTTAATAAATAATATAATTAGTACTACAGTAAAATACACCAGCCAGTGATATTCTAAATGCAAGTTCATCTCCGTGACGGCTATTGCGTATAAAATCGGTTGACATTTCATAGATGCAGAGTTACAAAAGTCTATAAACTACAGTTACCTTTGTGAGCGATATAACCTCTATAAATACGTTACTCTTTTTGTCATTAACTACGTCTTTATTCTTTTTATTCTCTCGAATAAATTTAGCAAGCGATAGACTATGTTAGGTAACGTCTACAAGTGTTAATTTATTTCGGTAGCAATCTTCAACGATATCAGCCATGTCTCTATTTCTTCATCTATCGTTACATTATCTATTACACACCACTTATGTCATTCAGTAACGCCTATCACTTCTGCAATTACGTGTATCGAATTAATTTTAGTAGAATCCTCTCCAATTGCCTAATAAGGTAAATGATTAGATTTGAAGCTGTGAATGTTATGTGACCTCAAAACAATTGACACAGAACAAATTAGTATTAGTCACTCGCACACAAGATTAATTAGCAAAATTGAATATTGTTACAGAACACTAAATATTTTGATTGAATCGTTTAGTGCTTGATTTGTGGTCAAGGTTCTATTAAAGCTGCTAACGGCTTGAGAACGACAAAAGTCTAAAATTGCAATTTCGAGGTGTTATTTCCATTTTAATGTTTACTGAATTTCATACTATTCTCGGATATCAATCCTAGCTCTTGTTATACGAGTAATGTGTAGCATAGTAGCACGTTCACAATGTTCACGGTAAAACGTATTGTTTTCTTTGAGTGTGTAAACTAATTAACATATCACAACAAAGGAGTCTTCTGTTGCTCACTTTTCATTAACTTACACTTTCATTGGAGATAGATGACGTATCATTGTTGATTTGATATATATCTTTAGAACTATGTTAATGAGTGGTGACAGATTGACACTCTGTGTTTCCACTTTCCGGTGATAGGTTATGTGCTATGTGTGAGTGAGTCGACAGCGGCTATCACCTAGCACATCTCAGAGTTAACACACATGTTTAGAGTTTCCGTATCGACGTGCGAAGTGTCGAATTCTCGATACTTCTCAACTAATCGAAAGTGGTGATAAATTCTAATTGCACAAATTCATAGGTCAGTTAGATTCATTTCCAATTTCAAGCAATCCATTTTCCTTGTGAAATTAATGATTTTTACGACCTATTAAAGTAAACTATGTTGGGAAGTTTTCTTAGATTTTATTCAACTTTCCATATTGCTTGTTTCCACATCACAGTATGTGCAGTGCATACATTACGAGTACATTTCTGTCATTAGTTCTCACAAAGGTGTATAAACGTCATCTTATATTGGCAAATAGCGGCATTGTTGAAGTTTTTCCACAGTTTCATAGGTGGGTATCAGTCACAATGACACGCCACGTTACATGCTCGCTCGTATGTGAACAATGGTGCCGCTTGTGCCAACTGCCGCCAGCCGCCATGACGCCACTTGCGACCGATGCGATGCAATAGAACTTTCCATTTTCTTAACACCTTAAACGATTACTAGTTAGCTGTTACGCCAGATTACAGAATCATGTCAAGTGTCGGGTTTATTTACTTACTCGCGGGTATTCCTTATGGGTATTTTCGCTGTCTCAATATTGCTTTACTGGGGACCTAAAACGACCACATTAAGCAATTCCTCGAAAAGCGATTCGTTTCCTGAATTCCCAGCAGATCATTAGACCTAACTAAAAGTGAAAATAGTGATATTTTGTTCCGAGCTGGTTCATAATAAATACTAAATAGTTATATTGGATAGCAACGCGCTTCTTCTGCTCTGATCTGGTTTAGACTTTGTATGAAAACGATTTTCTGTACCTACAATGATAAAGGTTGACTGGTAGAAAATGCCTATGGAATTAAGTCCGCCTCTGTACATTTGTGTGCTTAAAGTATTACATAAATAAATAACAATATCAATGAATGATGCGCTCAGCACAAATCTATTGAAAAAGGCATCTAGATACGTCTTGAAGCATTGCCGAAAGTTTTTACAAGTAACTTTAATTCCTCAAGTAATTATACGTTAGATGGTTACATTGGACATAAATAATTATTATGCTAGCTAATAATTACTCAAACATACCCACCTCAGAAGTTCAGAATTATTCGTTAGTAATAGATCGCAGTAGTCTATGTTGTGTCGAATATTCCAGCTAGTCAAATTATGTTGAAACTTGAAAGTATCTTGACCGTATATTTTGACCTAGCCGAATCTAGCTTTAGGTGAAAGTAATAATCTGTTTTGCTTTATATTTGTACGTTTATGCTTTCACATCTTTTAAAGGTGGCTAATAATTGATTACTTATTTAGTACCTAGCATGAGTTAATTAGCATATCTGTCTATAAACGTCCACTTGCTAAATATAGCCGTCATTGTAGACCAACGTAGTGAAAAGTCGCATGGAAATTCTATAATCAGCGTTGGCAAGGGGATTCGTGATTGCAGTAAGTACGTACAAGCAGATACTATTTTTGCTTTCTGAAATAAAGACGTATCATGATGATTAGGACAGCACAATTTGTCTAAGCTCAGCAGTGTTCGATAAAAGAGTATAATATATCAATCAATTTAAGCTATCAGCAGTTGAATTGATTGATAGATTAAACTCTTTTATTGAAGAAGTCGTAGACGCTAGAACGAAGGAATAGAAAAGGCTAAGAAGTATTATTGTTCTCATTATGAGCACTTTGCATATCACTATTGTGCGAAGTTATCGCAATTTGCTTCATTATGTTATTTGTGGCAAATGATTTGAGGTGTAGATATGTTAGGCAGTTTCTTTATTAGCTGCTCTGATATTGATGATAAAGTGATAAGCATATACATATAATAATCGATTCTTATCCAAAATTACGGGGTCACTATTCGGTGTAACAATTTCCGTCCAAATAATATATTCAATGCTAAGTTTCAGCAGGTTTACGTGCATTTTGTTCTTGGTCTTCCTCATTTTCTCTTTGCCTCGGTTTTCCCTTCTTTAATGGTAGTAATAATTATATGACTTTATTAGTTATTTGTGCTTCATGTTCTTTTCTATACCTATAGTCTCTGTTGTGTAGTGAGTAAACTCATCAATACACTCGTTCCATTTATCGCGCTGCATCCTTGTAGACATTTCTTTCTGTAAATATATTATAATACTAGCTGTGCCCCGCGACTTCATTCGCGTGGGTGTCGTAAGATACACAAGATACTAAAATAACAGCCACATTTTAATAAAACTCCCTCGTCCCCCGACCCGTCGCCAACCGTCGCGTTGAATCGCCCGCCCGCGCTATTACTTCGTTTTTGCTTAGTATACGACTCTTGTCGTAGCGTGATGTTAAATAGCCTATAACTATCCTTGAGAATTAGGCTACCAAATGCAAAAAGAATTTTTCAAATCCGACTTTGTGTTCATAATTTCATGGAATTTAATTCTTTTCGCGGAACCCTAATTATTTTTCTAAAATAAAATTTGCCTAAGTTACTCTCCATAACATCAGCTATCTACCAGTAAAAGTCCCGTCAAAATCGGTCCAGCCGTTTCGGAGATTAGCCGGAACAAATAAACAGACAAACAGACAAAAATGTTAAAATTGCTTTTTTGTTATAAGTACCGTTCATACTTTCTTATGCATTTAGTAAAAAGTTGTTATTTTGACATTACAGACAGACACTTAATTTTATTTATTTGTATAGATTTTGTTTTTCGTCATCCTTTATTAAGTAAGTTAGAGAGACGTCTAGTCTAGACTGAAATGAATATTAATAATTGTGTCGACACCTTCAATCCTCAATACACATTCCCACGGCTTCGGCGTGAAATATGGTGTTGGTTCATATTTTCAATATCTAGACTAATTTTGTTTGTCGCTAGTATTTCAGTTGTATTGTTAGAATAAATAAATTAACAACTTCTATTCGCTGTCATATCGAATTTCGAAGCATGATTTTTTTCCGAAAGTAAGTACTCTGAAAGAGTTCAATAAACTTTGTAATCGTTCTTATCAAACGTTATGTGAGCATTTTCAATTAAACTTTTGTAGAAATTGTATTGCCATGGTCACACGCTTTCGATAAATAAATAGAGTTTATAGTTTCATCAGAAAATCCTACAGAGCCTTTTGAAGGTACCTACTAGTTAGAGAACACCTCTCCCCTCCTCATACCTTTCGTCTTGGGGACAGTAGAGGGTTATGTTGGACATAGTTTAATTAAAGCTAAATGCCTTAAACCCCATTTACACGATGCAAAGTTCTCGCCTGTGGCATACAATAAAATTGTAGAAACAAATGACTTGCATCGTCTGAACAAAACACTGTTTCGACGGTGCAACTTTTATTGTTGCTTGAACTTATGTTATGCCACAGGAAATTTAACACCTTCCCTGCGGCTACGCTAGATTAATACTTACTTCCAGTGCTGTACAAGTCACATACTTCCCGTATCAAGAATGCCTGATATGCGTTACGACGTCTATTTTCCCGTACGTAATCTTGACTTTAAACCATCACAGAGACATGGAAAGTCTACAGATATTTTTTTTTTGTTGTACTAATCAATAGGTTACATCCTTGTGTATATATAGCTGCAGTCGCACGGGGTTTTAAGCAATATCTTAAAAGTTGTACGAATACTTGAAGTAATCACCCCCGCACGGAGTGCAAAACAAGGACAACTAGCTGCCGCACAGAGCGAAGCTCAATTACAACCAAATACTTCCCGTAACGCACTGAATGTGTTAATCACACCGTGTAAATCAGGCTTTAGGTATGTTGTTTTGAACAGTTTTCCGCTTGGAAAGAATACTAATTACCAAATGAAAACCATTCCAAAACCACACTCAAATCATCCGTTTCCGTCGGAAAGTAAAATTCAAACGTGCACTGTGCACCGGATTAATATTTTTCGATGATATACACACATACATCAGCAATGTTAATGACAAGGTCGTGGTCAGTCATTCGACGAGTACAAAATGAAAGATAATAGTTGTTGTTCAAATTGCTGTGTCCGTAATTTTGCACGATGACGATAACTCCGAATCATTGTGTGCCTGTTCTATTATGGGCAGTAAGTACCTACATGCAAATACGATATATAGGTATATACCTACCGAGCTAGACACAAATGTATGCAGTAAAATATTCTAGAAAATTCTGGGTTATTTCGTTATTTAAAATTAGGTACCGCGTTTTCTACGACTTTCGAGAAAAGTTAAGGAAACTATGAATTGCTTCAACAACAACACTTACACGTGATAGAATTTATTTAAATCGATGTTTTATCAAGTCAATCATTCATGGTTCACGAAGTCTAGGATTTACATGAGTAGATATGTTATTTGAACTTATTGCGGCGCCTAAATATTTTGTTTGTTGGTCATCAATGTTTTTGTAGAATTTTGTGACTAACCCCGCACAATCAACGAACTACTTTAAAAGTAAACGTTCACTGATACCTTCACCGCGATTTCCTTTTTCCATTCTAGTAACATTATCACACTATTGACCTTAAAAGCATACGCAATTAATGTTACCAGTGTTATGTGGAGCTGGCCTACTTACTGCAGACATTTGCAAATTCCAATATAATTGTGTATCAAAATATTACTCAGACTACTATTGTTTTGTTCTTTGTGCCGGTGACCTCTCAAAGGTACGCCTTTATGTTTATTTACTTTCAAGAGGTAATTCGGAACGCGTTGATGTTTATAAAGTAGTAATGTTCAAGTACTCGTAATTCCAAGTAATTACATTATCTTTACTGCACTTCGTTAATATGTGTTGATTAAATTCAAATTAGACGACTTTCCAAGGAATTGTTTGTGCGAAATGTATAAGTATTTATTGTTATCATTATTTGACGCTTTCCATAGCCAAAATTTATTGACTAGTTTGTCAAGTGTCATCGCCCTCGTATAAAGACGACGCTAAATTGCTTTTTTATATAAAGTTATAGAATCTTATTAATTTAAAGTTAAGATAAATGCTTAGGTCCTGAAAAAAATGTAGGTATGTAGAGAATATTTGTGATTTGTAAAATCGCTGAAAATAATTTATGTTACTTAATTAGGTATACCATGTTTACTTAACTAACAGGCCTGAAGGTGTTACATGTTTATGACTTTCCCAATCAAAGTGGTTAATACTTATTTCATTATAATTATTGGGTGTTTCACCAACTCGACACGAGAGACTGGACACACTTGTGCCCAGTTGGTGAAACTCAAAATTGGCATCACTTATTACCTATTTCGTCATCTGTACACGCCAAGATATTTACGTGTGTCCACATAGTGAAACTTAAATTAAATCACTTTTATGTTTTCGCCAACTGGACACACCCGGTTTTCTTGCAAAAAAAGGGTACAGTCAGATTAATAATCGCCTCGTTCATTGAATTAATGAACTAGGTAATTTCATGAAAAAGCTGCCTCACTTTTTTGCTTGAAAAACCTTATTAGCTTCTACATATTTAAGATAAATGAAATAAAACAAATACATATATAACAATTAAATAATATGATGATTTATTTATATGAAGACTAGACAAGTATACTTAGCTAATGTTACTTTCGGGTAAAATGCGACCGTGTGTCCAGTTGGCGAAAACATAAAAGTGATTTAATTTAAGTTTTATTATGAGGACACGCGTAAATATCTTGGCGTGTCCACATGACGAAATAATAAGTGATACTAATTTTGAGTTTCACCAACTGGACACAAGTTTGTCCAGTCTCTCGTGTCGAGTTGGTGAAAAACCCTAATTATTTCGGTCGGCGGCGGTTCACGGCCGTTTGTTGCCAATACATTGTATGTAAGTTTACTTGTACACTTTCTTTCAAGTAATATTACAACATGTACCTACCTACTTACATTTATGTAGGAATATATTGTGTTACTATAATTTATCATTTTGATATTTTCAAATTACAACTCTGAGTTACAGAATCTCTACCTGAAATTAGAAGCAGTCCCTATTAGCATTATTTTTAAATGAAGCGAGATACCATGAACCAATTTAGAAGTATGAATGCTTTAGTGAGGTCTCTAGATACTTTGGGGTCACTCTAAAAGTATTGAGCTCTCATTTTGAATCTCTTTCTCTCTCTCCCTCAATTTTAATTCATAGTGTAGGTAAATAGTGTTTATAAGGTACCTACCTTTTTTTTTGGTTGGGAAGTCGTCAAATGACTTCTCCCGCTCTGGGTGGAGCGGGAGGGCGTGTCAGACTTTTACTGACTAAAACCCATCCATGTTCCTTCAGTTGCCTGTGCCGGGGCCACGGTAACTCTTTCGAACATCCCGCGACCCTGGCAGGCATAGGCTTATACGGTACCCGAGTGTGAGTATTATAACTATTTCACTATCTGTGTGTATCAAAATCGTGTTTCATGTGTGTCCACGTGTAATTCATTAGTGAAATAATATTTGTATTGATTTTGTGCAGAACAATAGTCGTTAGATAATATAAACTTAGCTTCTCACAGTCCACTGCTAGTGCTGGACTTAGAGCTCTCTACTGACTTCCAATAGTAAATAGAAGTAGTTATGACAGATCAACATGTTTCCTATAGTCCATAGAAGTCGTAAGTGGTGATGAACCCAAAAATGCTCGATATAGGTACCTACATCAGAACGAAGAGTTGAATGTCCTAGAAAGTATGTGATGTAAGTAGGTACTTGAGGTTAAAATAAATAACAAATTTGCAACGAGTGCTACGACCCCATCAGTGATGCATATGACATATTTATGTAGAATTTTGATAAATAACCTACCGTATGTTTGTCTAGGTGTCCTTTCAGTGACTAATATGCTTTATGCAATATTGTTATATTATATAATATTTTTAGTAGGTATTATGAGTATAGTAAGAGGACTTATAGCATAAAATTTTGTTTTATGTGATGATGTCATGTCATTAAACTTAACATTCAGGAAGGCGCTAACTGCGCTGTCAGTTGTCTGTTTGTCACCGACTGCACTTTTTATTATAGATAGCCGGTATTTGACTAACCGATGTATTAGGTTTAAAACAAGTTAGACGGAAATTAATAAAATACCTGAATATAAAATTTGATTCGCGCAAGTTATACACCACGGAATACAGAAATGGGTAGTTATTTTTATGTTCCCTGCAAGGGTCCACGTCTACGCCGTAGAATTTGTTCTACGCAGGTTCAGCACTTTGTCTATGAACGTCTGTGTAACGTCAACCACTATATTGGTCAAACGCTCAGGGCCTAGGGCGAAGAAAACAGGTGCACTAAGAGAGCTCAGAGAAATATAATGATGTGTTTGACATGTGAACTAATTGTTTCCCGGTAATACATCGTTTGCATACAAAGTTATTTTTTATTTATTTTTTTATTGCTGAGTGCTCAAGCTATCGATGAGGTCTATGATGGACAAGCGTGCGACCTTAACCCTTGTTAGAGCTGCTAGGGTAGATGTTCGAAATAAAGGTCGAACATCTACCCTATCAATTCTAAAAAAGGTTAAAGTTTCATCATCTCATTCATCATCATCATTCATGGGTCATTATTCTATTTCTCTGAGCTCTTACCTCCTACTATTAATACGGATTGGGCTAAAACTTTTAATTTTGCTACCGATCATAAGCGACACGAAGAGGGAAATGCATTGAAATATAAATTATTCCAATAACTGCTATAATGAAGTGATCAGATGTGCGTATTTTCGTCATGCTCTAAATTACTCGATTGAGGTCAATACCGGTTTCGGCGATTATATGCTGTATCGAGGATGTATTAACCATGTAACTGCCTACGTACGTAACCGTTCATGATAACTCGAATTCGGTATTCGCTAGAGGTTATTTATAATTAATTTGTTATTTTTAATCATGTCTGTGCTGCTTTGGCTTGGCACAGTGACACAGCAAGCAACACTTTCTTTTAACTTAGCATGCAGAATATAAGCTAAGTTTTTATTAAGTAACTAAATAAGTATGTTATTATTAATAAGCGCATTATGATCCTAAGTGCCTTCATCTTGCTGACTGGTTAGTATTGTTGTACCAAGGCAAGAGCTATTTTTATATAAATAAGAAGACAAAGAAGATTGACAAATAGCTTTTAAATATTTGAACTTATTTGTAAAGTTATATATTTATTATTATGTTGTTATTATGAACAGCTGTGAAGGATAGCAATATTGTTTTACGTTCTATTCACGCAAATGTCAGCGCAGCTATGAGTATACAATAGTATACATATATGAGTGAACCACAAGAAAAGCGCAATGATGTCATTGTTGAACTAAGAATTCTATTTTTCTGTGTTATATATATATCTCAGCGCATTTAATATTTATTTTCATATTCGTACAACACAAAAAAAAATGTAAAGTAGAGCATTTTCTTATTTTCAGGTGGCAATACAGTCATTTTTAAATGTAGGTTTATACTTAGTTATGTACCTATTGGCTTATAACAACTACATGTTATAGCTTATTCGCATGACGATGTTTCCGAATTAAGTACAAGGATATCTATTAAGAATAATATAAAAAAAAACAAAACCTCTTTATTGAATGAGGTCGGTAATTTGGTTTCTGAATTGATTGTTAAAAAACATGATTGATTTGGACCTCCAATCATTTAATAAAGTTTTCACAGCGACTTTTAATCTCAAGCAAACAGACTAATCTATCAAGAATGTTTGAACAACGCGATAAAAATGTGGTTTACTTTGTGACTAACAGAGCTAAATACTATACAATTCTTTACTTACTTACTTAAAATTCAAAAGCTAGCATTATATTGTTTGACACCTACACTCCTTTCATGTTGGTCACCTAAATGCAAATGTCCTCCACCTTTTATGTGCACTCAGCGAGTCGGCACACGGAAAGTGGAACAACTTCTTTACTTGTCGTTTGTGTAGGAGTGAGTAATCTGTAATGTCCTTTACAACATGCTCATTTGCAACGAATTAATAAAAATCTAGAAGTTTCGAACTATTTGAATTGGAAACTTGGAAGAAACCATTTGATTGTCTGAGTTGGCGATTAAATCAATCGATTTTGTAAGTTACAGATTGATTTTATTACTCGATTTTGATTGCGCATTGTAAATGTCGCTAGATGTTAGAACAGTCGATGATTAGTACAATACTTACAATTTGTTAGCATTTTATTTATACTGCCGATTAACAAATAAACAATACCATATGTAAAAAGGGACTTACCATATTTTATCAACGGAAATCCTACATTGACAGATAAACTAAAACCAGAATATTTTGCACTATAATAAATCCCACTCGTCGCTAATCGTTTCCTTTTCAAATTAAATATGTAATTTAAATACTTATACTTATTATAAGTAGCAATAATGTTATTAGTGACACTACCTAGGGTATTTTAATTACAAGCAATTTGGTATTTATTGTATTTTTAATTGATATAATCTTTGTTGCAGGTAATATCTTCATTAAGTTTTGTACTGAGTTAATTGGGTATGTATTATTTTAATGAAGAGCCCTGAAACCTTCAGTTCGAGTCGGAGTACTGTGTACTTCACCCACGACCTCGTTATGAAAATGTTATTTTACTAATTAGAGGAAGGAAGTAAAAAAGAAGTATGGTAGCAGTAAAAACATTTCCACGCTAATTTGGTAGCAAAACATTGGTGAGGAAAATTCAATCTGATTTAATTTAAATAAAATAACGAACAAATTCATAAATTACTGAATGAAAACTAAAAAAAAAATTAATTGACACACAAGCTTGGGGTTTCTAATGTAACAAAAGTGAGCAGTACGGAAGGATTGAAAATTCGTCCCTTTAAGGGGTTAATTAGGGGATGAAAGTTTCAATGGAAGTTCGTAATTTCTGCCGATGGAAAATTCCATCGAACACACGACATGTTCTAGTATAGGTAAAAACAACCTTAATTCTGTGGTTTTTGAAACAACGGAGACAAATAAGGAACCAGCTATCTTAACAGCACGAGTCACGATCACGACGATACGCATTCATATTTATTTTATACACTATTGTATTTGTGATGTACTAGCACATAATCTAGCAGTTTTCTCTTTACATTAGTTATAATTCAGCAAATAAGCAGTTAATTACGTGTTACGTTATGTAAAACAAAAGTGATGCGGGCACTCGAATAATTCGAATAGAATGGAAAACGGAACGATGCTAATGCTATACGAGTTATGCGACTAACTTTCTTTTCCACGTGTTGAGGATATTTAGTTTGTTGCGAAATCTTGGCAAACTGATAATGTACGTACGTGTTGTGTCCCATTTTCTGTAAGCAACAGATGTTTGGTTTGAAAGATATAAATTTAATATCTATGCGAGACGAAATTCGGTTTCATTGAGAAATGGTTCCTCGTGCACCTGACCAGACACTGGCGCTTTTCAGACATTTTATTGTGCTATTAACGCTCTACATCTGCGCTCTGATTAACTTTACATTAAACTGTTAATTCTTTGCTCTATACTACGATTCTAAAGTAAAGGACGCTTTTGTTAAATACTTAATTTTTTTTATAATAAAACTGTGTTTATTCAGTGCAAATATATAGGCAGTCATGTTTATTTATACATGACTGGCTCGTTGGTCTAATGGTCGCAAGCGCTACTACTGAGCATGAGGTCCTGGGTTCGATTCCCAGGTCGGGCAAAGTGTTATTGGGTTTTTCTATCTGGAATTTCTCAGAAGCAGCCCGGAGTCTGGATTTGTGCCCGGTAGATGACAATAGGCTCACCCCCTATTATATGGGACTTAAACATAACTTGCGAAATGTGGGTGTGGGTACACCTCTGCCTCTTCGAAGGGTTCTTCGGCGAAACAAGGCGTGATGTTATGTGTTATGTTATGTGTGTTATTTATACATGATTGTGTATCAGACTGTTTACACGTCCAGTAATATCTTACCGACAGCAAACATAGGACAGCCACTTCAAGACTGCCTTTTCTAAATGTGCAATACTTACACCCAATTTGAGAAACAGGTGTAATTCAGCAGGCTTGTAATAATTACTGATATGACAAAATATTTCCTTATAAAGAAAATAATGGTAAAAGTGTACACCATTGTCCTTGAATGCAAGAACAAAAAACTGATATGACAAAATATTTTCTTATAAGAGTAAAATCGATATAGTTGCCGGCACGAGTCGTGAGCACAAACTCCACTTTTAAACCTTACGAATCTGATTTCCTATTACAGCAATTCGTACACGGGCAAGGGCATTAAGGTTAATATAAGATCAAGCTTATTTATGTACAGGTAGAAAACAGAATACAAGAGCCCTCTGACGACGGCAACAACAGTTCATGTGGAATTTGTGCTCACGATTCGTGCCGGCAGCTATAAAAGTGGAAAGAAAGTCCTTGAATACAAGATCAACAACAAAGTAACAGCTTGATGTAACAACGGAGATCAATGGCCACATACTATATCGGACAAATGCAAATCAATTACGCGAATCCGATCAGCGTTGCTTGTCTACACACGTACACACGTACACACGTACGAGTACCTACTGTACATATGTTGATACCGTTGCTTTATTACTGACATGCACTTGTTCTGTATTAATAGCTTTTACGACGCTACGGTCACCACGGAGCGCGTTCTCCTCTATAAATGAATCTGATTGATGTATCTCAAGTTCTCGACTGATTTATGCTATCAAATGTTTCGGAACTTTCCTTAGTGAATGACCTGTTGTCTTAATGTTTACTACTTCTGAAAAGTTTTCTTAGTAGTAAAGTTTTATTTTGTGTTTTGAGAACTGTTGGAAAGTTTTTCGAATAGATTGATGTTAATGGTGACTGCTTCGTTGGTCTAGTGGTCGCAAGTGCTACTGCTGAGCATGAGGTCCTGGGTTCGATTCCCAGGTCGGGCAAAGTGATATTGGGTTTTTCTATCTGGAATTTGTCAGTAGCAGCCTGGAGTCTGGATTTATGCCCGGTTGATGGCAATAGGCTCGCCCCCTATTACATAGGACTTAAACATAACTGGCGAAATGTGGGTGAACTATAGGTATACCACTGCCTAACCCTTCGGGGAAATAAGGCGTGATGTTATGTTATGTGATGTGACTGATTTTTTTCGGATTTGAATCATGTTTCGCGAAGGTCAAATATCAAAATAAGAAGGTTATGCAACATAATACCGTACGGATAACTTTACAGTTTACAGTTTTGCAGTAAGCCGAACCGTGAGTTATTGAAGCAGTGTTAATTCTAGGGATCAACCCTATCCTCTCCATCTTTTGCCAAAATAATAATTATTAGAATCGACTTCACCAGGTCTGGCAAAAATAGTTATAATTTAATTTATAGCCGCTGCTATTTGACCTTTGTAACCCATGGTGCGCGGCATACCGGTATTCTAAGGTAAAACTTGTTACCAAGCATTTTCAAGCCGCTGAGGGGCTGTCAACTCAAGATGACTGTCATAGATATCCGTATGACAGCTGGACCCGTTAGTATAAAGTGGTCTTATAAAGGGATTAAAACTCGTTCTGTAATCAAAGCAATAGTCTATATGAATGGCTAATTATGGCAACTTTGCGTAACTTTTTAATCAGCCACAACGGTCAGTAAATTAATCTGTACTTCGCAATTTAGCCATGAGTCTCCAAAGTAAATCAATATCATTAATAACTATCACATTAACGTATTTGAAACGATTTCAATATTTTGTAATATAGGTAATAAGCAGGTAATGTTGAAGGACAACAGCATTTCCATAAATTAATATCTCTGCTAGTAAAAGTGGCTATTTGCAAGGCAATCGTGCCATTTCTGAGCCCATGGCAACCGATCGTGCTGCATTTCTGAGCCCATGGCAACCGATCGTGCTGCATTTCTGAGCCCATGGCAACCGATCGTGCTGCATTTCTGAGCCCATGGCAACCGATCGTGCTGCATTTCTGAGCCCATGGCAACCGATCGTGCTGCATTTCTGAGCCCATGGCAACCGATCGTGCTGCATTTCTGAGCCCATGGCAACCGATCGTGCTGCATTTCTGAGCCCATGGCAACCGATCGTGCTGCATTTCTGAGCCCATGGCAACCGATCGTGCTGCATTTCTGAGCCCATGGCAACCGATCGTGCTGCATTTCTGAGCCCATGGCAACCGATCGTGCTGCATTTCACGCGAATAAAGCCGCGGGACATTCGTAGTAACAGAGCTAATGTATGTATTTCTGTCAAACATCATAGCAAGCACCCACTTTTCTAGTTACGTGATAACTATGGTTTGTAAAGTGGCGATTAACCTCTCTTGAACGACAATGAGAAAGTATCTATTATGGTATTTAGGTGCCGTTCTTGCTGTTTAAAATGTTAAAATGTTACAATAAAATATCTCCCCATATACCTACTTCACCTGAATGAGACGAAATTCAAATCTTGCATAACACGCACACTATGCATGCAGGCATATTATAAGTTGGGGGATTACATCGCTGATAAAAATGCTTGGCTCAATGCTGGTCCTGCTCCACAACCATAAATAATTGATTACCATTTGAAAGTATTGTTGGAGCTGCTGAAGATTGTAAGACTATCTTTGCATTGTGTAAATTCAATCTCCTTTGTATTACATAATTTCATAGCACAGGTGTGAGTACTATGTACTATTGAGCTACCATTTACCAGTGTCTCATTGGCTTAAATGTGCCCTGGCGGCTGAGGTACGTCATGCTCACTCAAATATCTCGCTGATGGTGGCGCGTGTGTTGAATCATTTAGCTCCCTTCAAAATAGTTGAGCTGAATGGTACTGAGTGCTGATCCTTGCGTCATGTTCGAGAATGGGCGCCGTCAGTTGGGACTGTTCATCTCTTAGCTGCCGAGGCTTGTTTTAATTATTTTATTTTTTAATTGTTTTTTTTTTTGTTTCTATTTGCTGTACTCTGTGCGCTTTTAACGTACACAGTACATCCTTCTCACAAGGTTCTCACATCTACAAGGTGGAACAGGACGATTGACATTCCTTTAAACTACATACGTAAAGAGAATCCTGTTGTTTACCCGTAGGTATACAAAAAATCTATAAAATCCAATGAATGCTTTAGCCACTGGAAATTGTTTTTCATTTTCTTATTTTTCAACATGATGTAGATCTGAGTCCGTAATAATAGGTAAACATTGCCGCCGCCGCGCCCCGCACCCCGCACCGCACCGTTGGTCAGTGACTTTTCGTAGGTAAAGCGTGTTTACTTTTTATGCAGTTGATTCTATTTATTTTGTTTGAAAACTGTATTTTTTTTTCCATTAACTACTAATCTTTGTATTTTAAAATGTTTCGATGGACTAGTACTGTGCTCGTTTTAATTTAATGTCGTACGTCCAGATCCACTTTGTATACATCTATACAAATAAATAAAATTGAAGTGTCTGTTTGTAATGTCAAATTAACAACTTTTTACTTAATGCATATGAAAGTATATACGGTATTTATAACAAAAAAGGAATTTTAAAAATTGTTGTCTGTCAGTTTGTTCCGGCTATTCTCCAAAACGGCTGGACCAATTTTGACGGAACTTTTACTCGCAGATAGCTGATGTTACCGGCGGGAAACTTAGGCTACTTTTATTTTTGAAAAATAATTAGGATTCCGCGCAAAAAAATTAAAATCCTTGAAATTATGAACAAAAAGGCGGATTTAAAAAAATCTTTTTGCATTTGGTAGCCCAATTCTCGAGGATAGTTATAGGCTATTTAACATTACGCTACGACCCTTAGGAGCTGAGCAAAAAGTAAAAAGTCAGAAAGAACACTAAGCGAAAACAAAGTATTTAATAGCGCGGGCGGGCGATTCAACGCGACGGGTCGGGGGTCGAGGGAGTTTTACGAGTATTAAAATGTGGCTGTTATTTTAGTATATTGTGTATCCTACGACATCCACGCGAACGAAGTCACGGGGCACAGCTACTATAATTATAAGTTTCACATTACCGATGTAACTAATACTTTTTGTAACAATACTTTTTAAAAGAGTATCCATGGAGTTTCTTACCCGTTCTTCTCCATAGGAACCTACTACGCTTTGGAATGTAGCTTTATATTTCTGGGGGCCAACCACCACCTCTTAAAGCAGTATTATTTTAATGTTACTTCAGTGTGAGAAAGAGATGGAGCTATACAGAACGTCTAGCTCCATCTCTTTCCTACACTGAAGTAAGATTACAATAATGCTGCTTTAAGAGGTGGTGATCTAGCTCCTGAGTGGCCGAGTCCTTGACAATTCAAAAGTGCCTGTAAATGGTTTAATTGAAATAAATGCTTTGAGTTTGCAATACAAGAATTTAGTTGAAACGCTGGAGCCACACTGCAGTAATAAATCAAAACCAGAGCCAAAATGAAATGCATCGATGCAAACAAGTTATTATGATGTGGGTCACATCATATCGTTATAAGCTGTACAAATGTATGCATTATGGTTGTGATCAAAACACATCAAGCATGTTATTGCTCCCACCGGCGCGCAGCGGGCCAATTGCGTAACACATATTATAGTAAGAATTGGTTTCATTTTGACAGTTCAACAACATTCATTGCTTTATTTACGTTTTTGAGCAGATATATTTTACGAACATATGAAGCAATGGATTAGCAATATGCTTCAAAATCATTCAGATTGTGATTGATAGTGTGTTACGCAATTAGGGTGCTGTACTTTATCGAATCGAATGCAAGATGTGTCAATTAACATTACTACGTTATTTTAAAAATAAAGTCACATAGACTGCGCTACATAAAAATCTTCTATGCGAATTCGAATAACCGTCACACAAACTATTATTCGAAACACATCCGACACTGAATCGATGGTGTTTGATTCATTTAACCACCGAAAGTGATTGTGCAACGAGGAAATCATGTTGGCAATCACGTGTCGAAGATATCGGCTCGTTTACTTGGTACGACGATGTTTGGAACACGCGAACATTGTTAGCCGTAACTTAACGGTTGCATGTGATAGGAGGATGGCTTCACGGTATTTCTGACTGAAAAAGTGTAGTAGTAGTAGTTTTGCGTTTCGTGGTCTAGTGGGCGCGTGCACGACTGTCAAAAGTTACATTTTCCACACATTTCTTTTCCTCGTGATAGATACATATGCTTTAAGAAGTATGTCAGCCTCTTACTGATTAAAACCAAGTTTGCTTATTTATTATCCACTAGCATTTGCCCGCAGCTTCGCCCGCGTTGAGGTCGGAAATTATCCCACGGGAACGTACTACTTACCACCCTACCGGGATAAAACATATCCTTTGTTCTAACCCACGTCATGGTCTACCCATGTGCCAAATTTCATTCAAATCCGTTCAGCCGTTTAAGCGTGAACGCGTAACAAACAAACAAACACTCACTTTCGCATTTATATAATTATTAGCAGCGCCCCGCGGTTTCACCCGCATAAGTCTCGATTCTTTGGAAATATCGAGATAAAAAGTATCCTATGTGTTAATCTAAGTTATAAACTATTTGTGTGCCAAATTTCATCTAAATCCGTTCAGGAGTTTTTGCGTGAAAGAGTAACAAACGTCCATCCATCCATCATTCCTCACAAACTTTCGCGTTTATTATTATTAGAGGATTAGGATGTCCCTAGTCTGAATGTGGAAAGTAGCAATAAATACTTCCATAAAATCCAATGATTTTTTTAGCCACAGGAAATTATTTTCCATTTTCTTATTTTTCAACATGATGTAGATCTGAGTCGGTAATAATTAACAAAAAAAAAAAAATTCTAAGATAATTTGATTTTAAGTATATGGGTAAAGAACATGATTCTCTTTACGTGGTTTAAAGGAATGTCAATCATTCTGTTCCACCTTGTAAGTATATCCTACTTAAGGCGAAAGCGCCAGGTAGCCCGGGAAATTCAAATTTTCTTACGTTTTTTGCAATTTGCAAGTCAGTATTAAGGTATATGTTGATTAAAATATGATTCGCGACCGTAAAAAGTATGAATTCACAGAATTTTAATAATTAAAGTCATCAATACAACTCTTTAAGACCAGGTAATTCTATTGAATTACTATTTCATGAAATCTTGACAATTAGAACTATACAAACTTATGTAGCTGTATTACTGATTTTGTATGTATGTATTTACAGAATTATAATCATTAAAGTCCTCAATACAACTCTCTAAGGCCAAGTAATCCTATTGAATTACTATTTCATGAAATGTTGACATTTGAGGATTATACTAGCTTACAGAGGCGAAGCGCGCTAACAACTCTATTCCTACCGCATTACAACATTGTATTAATTACATTGCATGCTGCACCGGCTGACGTCAGCACGTCAACGCCGGCTGGCGCTGGCGCATAGGGTTGCAGCATTATGCTGAGCGATGGCCGTTTTGTGTGGATGTGACGCATATTTTCCCCCAACTTGCTTCTTTTTGTGTTTGTGTTCTTTTTTGCGTCATGTTTACCGCAAATAAACGTATTTTCTTCTTTTTCTTCTTCTTCTTCTACCGGCTTCCCTTTGGAGGATCGGAAGAGTAACTTACCTACCACCATAGAAAAATAGCACATTCCGCAATGTCTACGGTTGCTAAATAATAAAAATATCAACAACACAAATTGTTCTTAATAAGCTGGCGCCACAACGTGGTAATCGTATTTGTAAATGAATAATTTCTTCTTCGGCTTCCCTCCTACGAAAGGTCAAGCCTCGCCACTGCTAGCTTAAGAAGTTGTATTACTGATTCTAATGATTATAATTCTGTAAATACATATTTGTTACGGTCACGAATCATATTTTAATCAAAATACACCCAGACACTGAGTTGCAAATTGCAAAAATCTTAAGAAAATTTTAATTTCTCGGGCTACCTTAGCGTTTCCCCCTTAACTCTGCCTTACCCAACGTAGATGAAAGTGTGAGTACCTACTCGTACTATGAGTAGTGATTGACTCTTATCTCATAATATTATAGCATTGCCTATTCTACGACGTGATCAATGAGTAAAGAAACGGACGTGAGTATGATGTGAAATTGTTATTTGTTTGTGTTGGTATGTTTATATCATCAAGCTCTCTTCGCCACCGACATGAATGGAATGCCAATGATATCAACACAAGGTGCATTGATATCGGCTGGAGGCATGTATAGAGTTTCGCTACGTTGTTGCGTACGTTTAAATATTTTACGAGGTGATCAACATTGTAAGTTGTTTCTCTTTGTGTACTACTAGAGTTGCCATCTCTAACAATAAAAAAGCCGGACTTACCCGTTAAAAAAGCCGGACTTTTGGGTCCCAAGGCCGTACGCTAAGAAAAAAAAGTATTTTTCACAAAAATATCAAATAAAACACATATTTTTCAAGAAAGTTTTAATTAGTAACATCATTTAAATATTTTTCTTTGGCAGAAAACTGTTTCAGGAGATCAATCTATAGGTACTAATATTATAAAGCTGAAGAGTTTGTTTGTTTGTTTGGTTGAAGGCGCTAATCTCAGCTGGTTCGAATTGAAAAATTCTTTAAGTGTTGGATAGTTCATTTATTGAAAAAGGCTATAGGCTATATAACATCACGCTACAACGAATAAGAGCGGAGCATCAATGAAAAATGTTGCAAAAACGGGGAAAATTTATTCCTTTTGAGAGCTTCCGTTGCGTTCGTTGCGTAAACGGTTAAAGTTACGCAAAAATCATGTATGACGCAATTGTTCCTCTTAAAAAGTTCTAAAAAAATTCCGCAACAGTATATGCCTATCTTTTAAGGTTGGCTCACTATAACTTTTTAATGGTAATCAAATTTGTTATAAAATAATGCAATATTTGCGAAGGTGTTTTCATAAACATGTTATTAATCCTTATTCAAATAAATAGTTCCATAATCAACGTTGTTTAAGCACATGTAAATTCATTTTTAAACTATTCGAATCTGACCTTTCGTTTAGAAATTACGAAGGGTATAAACATGCTTAAAGTAAGAAAAATGCGCTTAGTCTATTGAGTTACCTACACATTTTATTTTTTGTTGACTATTTGAACGCGGTAATCTCTGTCACTACCGGTCGGATTAGAAAAATTATTTTTGCATTATATAGCCTAATTCTTGAGGAAGGTATGTAACATTACGCAAGGACCCTTAGAAGCCGAGCAAAAAGAAAAAAAGTAAGAACGAGTGCTAAGCGAAAACGAAGTAACAGCGCGGGCAGGCGATCCGATGCGACCGGGGTGGGCTGGGGGAACAATAAATTTCACGTGGACGAAGTCGCAGGCGGAAGCTAGTTTCTTATAAAATGGGAAGCGCTAAGGTAGCCCGCGAAATTCAAATTTTCTTACGTTTTTTGCAATTTGCTGGTCAGTGTTAAGTTGTACGTTGATTAAAATATGATTCGCGACCGTAACAAATATGTATTTACAGAATTATAACCATTAAAGTCATCAACACAACTCTCTAAGACCAAGTAAACCCCAAGAATTACTATTTCATGAAATCTTGACATTTGGGGATTATACTAACTTAACAAGTTTTATTACTGATTGTAATGGTTATAATTATGTAAATACACATTTGTTACGACCGCGAATCATATTTTAATCAACGTACAACTTAACACTGACCAGCTAATTGCAAAAAACGTAAGAAAATTTGAATTTCGCGGGCTACCTTAGCGCTTCCCCCTTAAATGTCTCAAATGAATGTCGACGAACAACATTTTGGCAATGGACTTCTTCTGCAATCTAGACTTTGTTTTGTCCATTGTTGGCCTATTAATGAGAATATCCTTTCGACATTTGCATTATGCCCCGGCATTGAAAAGTAATACTCGCAAAGAGAGAGAGGAACTCTGAGTAACAATTTATGTTACTCAGCGATTTGAAATAAGTAACCGCGGCCGCGCGGGTAGTAACACAGAATATAAAAGCCTAACAAAAGCCGGACGGGCCGCACGCAGTGGCCGCACAAGGGGTGAAAAAGCCTAACACTGTCCGGCTTTATCCGGACGGATGGCAACGCTATGTACTACCATAGAGCACGATGATGATTCAAGGCTTGTCCCAATTAGGTCCCTATTGTAGCATAGTACGGTGTAAGCACTACCATTTATCAGGCGTGGTTTAAATCCCTACATATAACTGGTAAATCTTACATCAAATAGGTTATGTTTTTTCTAGTTGCCTTTCAGTAGGTTATGCACTGACTTTTCTTTTTACTTACGTAAACTAGGCAACACAATTCATTAATAGTTACGAGTGTTTCATTTCGTTTCTTACCTTGAAAAAAGTTCTACACGAACTCTTTTGTCAAGTTCGCTAATTTGCTTGAACTAAAGCTATTGTTGTTGTGAATAAATGTGGGAACTGATAATAATCGCGTTCCTACTCGCTGATAAACATAATTGTATAGCAGAGAGAGTATTTCATATATCACTAATCATTATCCTCGTTGCGTGGATCCGACATTGAGATGTACTTCGCTTTCGTAAGGTTCTTTAATTAATTTATTCTTCATATTTCACTTTTTTTTTTAATTACCATACTCGTAGCTCAATCAAGGCGGACGGTTATACAGGTTTGGGAGATTACATTCGCCTAAATTAGTTTTTTCGCTGGATCTGTCCAGCAGTGCACAACGCGAAATATCATGGAAAACCAAGAAATTCTCAGAAAACAGAACACAGTTTATTCAAAACTGAAAATATTGTAGAAGTCAAGTCGTATTTGTCACTGGTTGTTTAACAAGCACCGAGTTACTCAACTCACCATTCAGACGAACTCAAGGTGAGATTATGCTTTGCATTTTTTATTAGCACTGCCTTGCCCTGAAATGCTTTGTGACGTGCCTCGATGCATTATGATTTTCTACAGTTTCTTTACCCTTATAATATAATGTATAATGCATAACGACCGCCCACTATACAACGGACTATAGATTATTGTCATCAAATCCATGTTTTCTCGCTCTGATCCGCCCCCCTGTGGATTTCCCCGCGCGTTTATCTTTTATCCATAAGTCCATTTCCCATAACAATAGGATGTCGGTTTCCTTTCCCATATCACCAATCGCAATATGCACAAATTAAAAGATTAGTAAGTCAGTTTTTAACTGACATTTCGTAAGTGTTGACCTCGATCCGGTGTTGCTATCTGCTACCTTTTATTGCAAGTGTCTAGAGATCTAGATATAAGGTTTTACTGTGAGCTAACTTTACATTTCTGAATGACTAAATCGAGCAAAATAAATAAATATTTTAGAAACGTTCACAGCTTGTAGTGAAAACAATATATACAGGGTGTAAGGGACACGAGATACAGGTTTTTCACCTAGTTCGGCCCGCATGTTTTATTATTTTCATTATAGCCTACAAAATTCTTTTTACGCAATATAGTTGATAAAATGTTAATATTTTTGGTGTCAATATATTGGTTATTGGATTTGTTAGGTATTGATTTCACAGGTTCTTGCCAGCCTTAGTGAAGTTCTACATTCCGATAAAGTGATCCTGTTTACTTGCGTAACTATGAGCTAAGCAAACTTTGAAGTAAAGCAAGAGATATATTTATCTAGAACATACCAAGAAACTTGCATACTTGTTCTAAATTAACATCCTGCGCTTGCGACGCAATCGTTTACGAGTCTCACTCAAGAACGACAACATGACCGTGTGGTAATAATATGTTCACGTACAATTGCTACAATAATATTATTTGCATCGCGTTTAATATAAGTTACACAGGTTGTATGCTTCCGAATATACGTTAGTGTCGCTAGAAACGGAACGATTTTCCCACTGGCATCAGATATAACATTTGCACGTTCACTATGGAGCGACTCTATGAGATAATTGTGCTATTGTTGCTTCGTGTTGTATAATAATCAGCTGTAATAATAATATACCTCGCTGTAAATATACACCTAACACAAATTACGTCATAAATTACCAGTTAATGAAGCTCCCTTAACCGGCTCAGAGTCAGAGCGCTTGGACTCAGCGAAACCTCAAAGGCGAAAGGGACGGCTTGAGGATAAGTGAAGAATTTGGATTAATGCGTTAAACGCGTCATTTTATTTATGTAACCTGAGGAAATTAGAGCACATTGATGCTAAATTACTGAACACATTTATTATCGCTACATTTGTCGGGAAGTAATTAATCGAATCGTTAATGTGCGAATTATTGTGAATTAACTGACATTCAAATTGAATTTAAAAAACGTTTATGAAGACTGACATTAATACAGGTTTGTAACACTTCCCTTTGTTGTGTTTGGTGTCAGAATTGGTGATCAGGAAGTGTATCATACAAACAAAAATAATTATAATAATTATACCTTTTAACTTTAGTGTGGGTTTTATCTTGCACGCTCTGTGCATTATGTGTTCTGACGTCATTCGTATGTATTGTTCATGCAGTAGATGTGGGCAGACATGCTCATGTAACTCTAGAACTAGGTATTATGTCCTTCAGCATACTTACTGATGTCGGTGTAGGTATAACTGTTGCTGTGAAAGGTGTCTACTGGTATTGATTGACAAGTAGTTCAATTAATAATACACCGAGAGATAAGTTTTGACAAAACAATGTAAGCACCTAACTATTTGTTGCCTTGGTTGGCGGATGACTGAGTCGCAAAAAAAAAAGGATAAACTGGACGAGAAGGCCAAATAATAATAAAAAGAAAGAACGTGCAATTAAAAAGAAGAAGACGCCTAAACTCTGGTTTTTAATTTGCTAGACTAAAATGACATTTGGTGGTTTGCATTTGTGGGTTCTATTTGACATTTGTTGGTCGATCGCAGCTGTCATTTTGGTCTAGCGAATTAAAAATCAGAGTATAGCTACTACTCAGTTTTAGAAGATGAGGAAAACCAGTATCAAAACCTCCTGCGATTCGTTTGTTGTCAAAATAGTTAAATATGACAGCAATATTTTTAAAAACAAAAATATACGTTAAGACCTCGTGTCATTGGTCCGTTTTCGGAATTCGCCGGTTCGATACACTATAAGCTATTATTATCTAGAAACGACATTCGCAGAAACCGGTAAACTGGTTTCCGAAGTGGGCACTGTGGAACAACATCTATCTAAACTGAGGCATGCCTTCGACTGGCAACAGATTTACATACTGATGCATTTATACAAGCTATTTGCTCGTAAATCTAAGCTGAATTTTAATAATTCACTTATTTATTCCCTATTTATACATAGTCCTTAAGATACGCAATTACACTGTCTGAGAATTTAATAAAATTGTCGGGTTTATCAATTTGGATAGGTACTGTGGTTTGCAAGATTTTAATTCACGATAGAGTTTTTTCTTTAAACTTTTCTTTATAAATTGAGAACTTAAAAACTTGATGAACTTGAAGCTGGAAGTGTCTTTAGATTACTTTAGAGCGGGACGCACAATTTGCGACTTTAGAGGACACTTATGCAAATGACAATAATAAACCCAAGCCGACATTACATCATTATTATTATTTGCTTTAAGTTACTCACCTTAAGATTATAATTATTTAAACGTACCTATATCTACATTTTCATGGTCCTCGATTATACTTAAAGGTGAATTAAACTGTCTTGGTTTTTCACAAAACTCGGGAAAACGTAGCCTTCTGAAATTAGTTCGAAGTTGGTAAAAGTAAATGCTATTTAATATTTATATTATAATTATGTAGGTATAACACTCCTAGTATTTGGAACTGAACTTAAATAGCAGTTAAATGCAAAAGGTGTCATCCTGTATCCCTTTGGAACCTGTATTTTGCACCGAACTCACTGGGAATGCTATATTTTGTGCCAGCATCATGTACGAAACACAGCAAGGAGATTCTGCCTCTTCAAAGTATACATATAGGCTTGTTATTAAAGGAAAAATTGTCGGCTTACTTGAGGACCTGTCTGTGTAGGCTGCTAGGATCAATTTGTATCCGTCAAGGAGCAGATTAACTATTCACCGTAGCATCTTACGAAGGCCTTGCCTCCTACTTAATTAACATGTTAGGAAATTACTATGCATTGTTTATAGTACAAGTACTCATAAAATTACAAATTTAAAAAAAGTTTATTTAAGTACTGTAAAATGTTATTTTATTTCATCATTGTATCATCAGATTTAGGTATTGATATTTTTAATAAACCAAATGTCAATAAATATTTCTTTAAGACCAATAGTTTCTGTTTAAAAATATTATTTTGATCTGAAACCCGTTTGATCAACATATTTACGATGTACTTTGCATAAAATTTGCTTATTTTCTCACAATATACAACATGTCCCGGAATTAACGCACAACCTCTTAAGGGGTCATTGTACTCATCGTTATGAACAACTTTTACTATGGGACAAAACCTTAAATCGCGAAAAAAAATCTGCTGTTCCCTACATTAATTATGTTCGCATAACTCGTCAAAACGCAAGGAAGAGCTTATTTTTTTACGGCAAAATAACTGACTTTGATGTCAGAATCCAGAACACATGACGGATTAGAAACTGTGACCAAGCATTCCAACAAAAACACAGCACTTGTAAATGACAGAAGTAATCTTCTCTTTGCTTTGATGTCAATGTATTACTACACCGATCAAGCTAACTTACTCATCGGTTCATCACTGGGGATCTCGCCTCTAATAAACATTATAAAGCAGCCTTCGTACAGAGTTCTAGACAATAAGTGCAACGCGACGGTGCAAAAACTGTCACCGCGTCGAGTTTACGCCATCTCTAAACGTATTGTACCTATACATACTTTCTAGTTTTAGTTATTAATTTTATTAATTTACAATCAGTCAATAATATTAATATTTTTTTTAGCAGATCTTTTAACTGTTCTTGTTTTGATACAAATTCAATGTCATAGTTTTTATTTCATAAACATAAGTGTAGAAATAGGTGTTATAAATAAAATAGGTACAGAGATCTCTATGTTTTGCCGTTAACAACGTACAAATATCAAATTACAATTTAACATAATTTTTGTTAAAATTAAATGACAAACAAAATCAAAGCTAAATTATATCCTGTACATAATAATATTAATTCTGATACGTTATGTATTAGGTAAGTATAATATTACATTTTAAATATATTTGCAAATAACAAAATCATAAATTAAAAATACTAGGAATTAAACAAACAAATTCTTAACGCACATATTTATCCACATATCTTGTATTATCTTTTAGGTATTCATAATTAACGAAATAATATGCCTTTTGAGTTAGGATACACTGTTATCATTATTGATAGTGTAAGTCAGTTTTTGTTCTCTTTTAGACCGAATTCAAAGCTGTTTTGTTTTGTTTATAATTTTGTTTTTAATTTTAAATAATACTTTTAATTTAATTATTCTAATTTTATATAATTTACGAAGGTGGCTTTGTTTAATGTTAATGTCGTGCACACCTGTAATATTATAAGAACCCATAGCTGTTAACTTTTAGGATTTAATGTACAATGTATGTTTATGGTGTTGGCGTAACTATTTTAAAATTAGAATAAATAAATCAGATCTCGAAGCCTACTAATAAACGAACATAAATAAGCGAACAGCAGATTTTTTCTTGTACGAGTACAGATCATGTCTTTGGCTCTAAGAATCATAGATTTTCTGGGGGCCAACCACCACCTCTTAACCCTTAATTGGACTAAAGGAGAATGCTTCCCACATCATTTTAAGAGTCTGTAAGCCGTCAAAAGTTACATGAATCCCACAATATGTCAATTATTATATGAACAAACAATGTGTTTTTGCCCATATGCCACGCATTAGTAAATATAGAAGGTGTAAATTCTGTAGCACCTGAGCAAAAGAGCAGAGGACAAAATATTCTTGTTCCATATGTTTGGTATCCTTATGTGCTGCTCCATGCTTTGAGAATTATCATTCTAGACCAGCACTCTCCAACTTGTTGTATTCCCACGTTGCTTTTTTTTATTTTAATAATTAAAAAAAAAATAAAAAGATTTTAATCTGATACCTAAATAAAAATTCCCACTAGGTTTATAAAACCGAGTAGAACCCACACACGGCATGTCCAATTAAGGGTTAAAGCAGTATTATTTTAATGTTACTTCAGTGTGAGAAAGAGATGGAGCTATATAGGACGTCTAGCTCCATCTCATTTCCACACTGAAGTAAGATTACAATAATACTGCTTTAAGAGGTGGTGGTCTAGCTCCTGGTTATTACAGTAGAACAATAGCAATAATGTCCTGTGACAAAACGGGAAAGATTGATCTACAACAAGTTCAGATCAACCTTTCCGTTTAGATAAGTTAAAATATCTAAGGCCTAATCGGGTTAACGGCTAAGGTGTCACCAGCTTAGGAAATCATAGGTTAATCGAAGGTTCGATGCTGAATGATGAAAATAATACCGAAAGTAAAGTAATAAATGGCGTAGTAGGCACCAGCATTTCCGTATCAATTAATTGTTCCGCTCGTCAATCTAATTAGAGATTAATGTTTCTTCATTCTCTCCAATTAAGGTGGATGCGCACAGGCAGCCCGCGAAATTCAAATTTACTTACGTTTTTTGCAATTTTCAGGGTTGTATCTTAATCTGAATATGATTCGAAACCATAACAAATATGCGCTTTCACCATATAATAATGATTCTAATGATTATAATTCCGTCAATACATATTTGTTATGGTTTCCATTCAAATTTAATCCTGATACAACCCTTACACTGACCTGAAAATTGCAAAAAAACGTAAGAAAATTTGAATTTTGCTAAGGCCAAATTCAAATTTTCTTCTTCATCAGTTCGTGGCGTTTCATCACTGTAGCACAATTTGGTTTTAGTCGATGGTTTAGTTAAGTTAATAATATTGCCAAGGGCTTGAGCATGGCATGGGTCAGGGCTCAGGAGTCAAGTTACGTACACGGTCAAGTAACAATATACGCACGTTTATTTTGCAGGATCGTCTGAACGAGCTAAGTTTTAACTTAAACTGTGTCAACCTTGAACAATTTCTGTACAGCTATAAAGAGTTACGGGTACTGGAAACATTAGGTACATTCATGTACCGCCCTAATGTTTTGATCAGAATAATGTTGAGTTTTAAAGTGATTCTATATTGTCTGAATCAGACAAAATCTGTGCAATATCCGTTTCAGAAGGTAGGTACCCAAAAAGATAAACCAACAAGATGCCTTCCTACTTTACTTTGTTTTAAGAAGTTGTTGATTTCAATGTAGCAAACAAAAAATATCAGAATCTTCACAATATCTTTCGAACATAATAGTGGAGGTAGAATCTAATGATTTTA
The DNA here is from genome assembly GCA_947568875.1 of Fissipunctia ypsillon. Taxonomy (NCBI): domain Eukaryota; kingdom Metazoa; phylum Arthropoda; class Insecta; order Lepidoptera; family Noctuidae; genus Fissipunctia; species Fissipunctia ypsillon. The sequence goes on along the minus strand of OX387660.1, from coordinate 12,171,414 downwards.
TAAAAATCCTAAAAAAAAACTGTGAGTCTTCAAGTCAGAATAGGATTTCAACGCAAAACTAAAACCTGTCCCCCAAATGTGCGCGTCGTCGATTACACAAGTTCATATGGCACATTATCCGCGAAACATTGTTGCTTAACGTTAACAACCATAGCTAATTTGACATTAGTAGGGTTAGTAGGCTTCATACGTAACCAAATACCCGATGACCGATCACGGAACACAATGAACATAGGGCACTCTCGTTTACCAAACAAACATGAAACATTACTCAATTGTTATAAACTGATAATGTTACTCCGATATTGAGCAATATATAGAACTATAGAACTCGGTAGTGCCTTGATGACATGAGCGTGCGCGGGGGGGGGGAGCAAGGGAAGGCAGCCCTCCCTGGATTTTGTATGCTTAAGTACCTACCTACTGTTGTCGCTAAAATTTATGTTAGAGTCACGTTAAGAATTACAAACACAATACAGGGTGTAAGGGACAGCCCTCCGCAGACTGATGGGGTGAATTCAGTATATCATACTAAGATGACCGATACATGAAATTGTTTCAGGAACATTATGGATATCCAATAAATCTGATTTGTTTTATTACCTCACACGCAATGTATCGTTACCGTAGTAAAACGCGCTTAGCGAACAGCAGCGCAGCGAGCCTTCGGCCGCCGAGTATTTCAACATCCATTGCTGATTTTTTGATTTTAGCTGTTTTATTTACATAAATGGAGTTCTGCGTACAGATAATGTAATTTTACATTCAAATAAAGGAATAGTAACTGAAAATACGATTAAAAAAAATGAAAATTTTCCGTGGAATATGATTCAGAATAAGAAGCTGAATGAACCCTGTTAATTTGCGGAGGACTCTCCCTTACACCCTGTATAGTATACATGAATTACAGAAAAAACCGCGCTGCGCGGTCGTTCATGTTGTATCATGCAAAATACGCGAACGCAGCTAGCACAGCTCTAGGCTGGATCTCCTGCGTATATTTTCCGTACACACTACCATACTCTACCACCACCACCACCTACCTCATGTTTTGTGTAGTGTGTAGGGTAAAACATGTGCGGGGTTCTGATTTGTCCCCCCTCCCCGCCTCCCCCCAGGGCCAAAGCTAGGTACGCCCATGCTCGTTGTCGTTGGTCTAGTGGTCACAAGCGCTACTGCTGAGCATGAGGTCGTGGGATCGGTTCCCAGATTGGGCAAAGTGTTATCGGGTTTTTCCATCAGGAATTTTTCAGTAGCAGCCTGGAGTCTGGATTAGTGCCCGGTTTATGGCATTAGGCTTGCCCCCTATTATATGGGACTTAAACATGACTGATGAAACGAAATAAACTGCGTGCGTTTCTCTGTAAGCTTCGCCATTGTTGCATATTACTTAATGCCTGTCGGAACTTTATGAAAAAGTTTAATTTCCTCTCCGTCAGTGTTTGTTTTTATCTTTATTTTTGCAGTTAACTTGCATTCTGCACTATTACTTCGCCTTTCATCTTTTGTACTTCCATAATAATATAAATAATACATGGACGAAGTTATCATGACGAACAATTACCGGAGATTTATTGTGAAGGACGGCACGGTTGACATCTGTCGGGCATGCCACCGTCCGGGAGAATCAATACGACACATCATCTCCGGGTGTTCTCGTCTAGCTAACGAAGAGTACTTGCATAGACACAAACTTGTAGCCAGGATTATCCATCAGCAACTTGCTCTGAAATACAGTCTTGTGGAATCGGAAGTGCCGTACTACAGGTATGTGCCCGACCCAGTTCTCGAAAATGGACATATCACATTGTACTGGGATCGATCCATCATCACTGACAGGACTATTGTTGCCAATAAGCCTGATATAGTGGTGGTGGATCGAATAGAGCGGCGCGCAATGATTATTGACGTAACTGTCCCGCATGACGGGAACCTCGTTAAAGCCGAGAAAGATAAACAAATCAAGTATCTTGACTTGGCTCGCGAGGTTGTCGACATGTGGGATGTGGACTCAGCGATCATTGTGCCGATGCGATAGTCGTATCAGCCAATGGCTTAATTGCCAAGAGCCTCGACCAACACCTAAGGAGGCTCTCGTTGGGCAGCTGGATTAAGGGCTTGATTCAGAAAGCGGTACTTCTGGACACGGCTCGCATTGTTAGGAGGTTCCTCTCTCTGGAGCCCTGACCGCCGGTAGCTTGGACCCTGTTCCCGATACCGGTGGGCTACTATTTTTTATATTTTTAAATGTTTTTTTTTTTATGTTTTTATAAAAATATTTAAAAATGTAAGATATATGTATAAAAGTAGAATAAAGTAAATAATACACTCTTTCTCTCAATACTGAATGATGATAGGTTTTTAAAATAATAACTTCATGTCTCGTCAATTTAGCTAATATAGCCGAGTCTTCGTATAATATATATCTCGTGCAACTTTAGCTTCTATGTAAAGGAGATACAATTCAAATTATTTCGACAGTATTCAAATGTTCCGTATCTATGTATGGACATTATATTGTGATTGATTTAAGTATGGTTGTCATCTTTCTATTGTTCTATCAACACTTATAATTATTTATCCAACAGCTGTATTTGTATCTGCTTATTACAACATAGAAGCAAATAATGGAAATGATTGAGCGTTATTTTAATAATAGTATCATTCTCGATGATAACCTAATATCTTAAATATGATTTTGTAGGAAGAGATTCACACAACATAACAATGAGCTAAGTTGCTAAGTTGGCAAGCTAATAAGCCACCACCCCCTGCATTTCGTTCGGATCCGAACCGACCGAACAAAATAGAAAAAAGTGTAATATGAAACATCCGAACATTCGGCCGATACTTTGGATTCATCGCTTCGGAGTAGACCCCCTAGTGTTAGGTACATTAAATACTACATTGGTACACTAAACTGCAGTTACACTTCTCATTCAATCAACTTCTGCTACATTTCGATATTACGTTTTTGCTACAAATCAAATCAGCATGAAAATCCGATAATTACACGTAAGAGTAACGTTAATGAATCCATAATCTTAAGCTCATACATACTCGAGGCTTGCTTCCTACAATAGAAGTCCGACGAATGTAACAAGTTAATTATAATAATAACGATGGGGCAATCATGCATGAAGTCGTTCCGTGTGGATGACTCAGCCTCGGTCCCGTTTCCTAGTATAACAAAAACATAATACAACGTATTGGACACTCATCTGATTCGTCACTATTGTTGTATGTACCTTTGACCTTTATATATTCCCTTATTTGTCACGCCCGTCACAACAATTCATCTAAATCTGTGAGAATTGGTTCAAACATAGGCAGCTTCCTTAAACAAGAAATAAGTAATTGAACAGCATTAAACTATTTTTGATGACCATACAATGTTAGTGCATAGATTGCACAATGCCTTTGGGCCATCTCCAAGCAGGAATAAGCAGTCGTTTAGATTGGTCTATCGCAAGTTGCCCTTACGCCTAAGGTTCAGTGAAAAACAATGCGGTATCTAGATAGTTTAACAGAAGGCGAAAGTGAGATGTGTTCAATGTTGCCAAAGGGAGCGGTCTGACGTGTAGTTGTTTATGATTACATGATTATTAAAGTTAAAGGGGAAGCTAAGAAAGAGTAAGAAAATAACAAGTCGAAAAAAGATCAAATCGACAAGACATCGATCCAATAAACTACGGGATTTACCGTGAAGATTATCCAAATCCAGTATCAGTCGACGGTATCATTATAGGCCATGTTAATTTTAATTACATCGATGATGAACGTTTTGCAGCAGATGTTGAAAACACACAACGTAACCATTAAGCAGGTCTGGTAAATATAACAAAATTTGTTACTGAAATACATATTAGTGGAGCAGTAGTGTGACAGACGGGTAAAGAGAGCGAGACACGTCCGTTGCCAAACATTAAGCATTCGGTAGAGAGTGACCCGTCGTGACAAAGGTCGGAAGTGATTTCCAATAGTAACGACCCTTGACGAGGCGCTCACCAAAACTCGAGAGGTCGAGACAATTCGCTTTCAGCGGTTTCTCTAATCTGTGTCGCATTTGTTAGTGTGTTATGTAAGAACTCGGAACTGTACATATCAACATCGTATACTTTGTTTGTGGGAGAGTCAACTCCAGCTGTGCAAATTTTTATATTTATGAGGTGTTGAAACGCTTCAGCTAACAATGTATCTTTTACAGATTTGAAAATTACAATTAGTGGCTTATTTCTATCAGTGTAGTCAAAATAAGCTTGCCCCCATTGTCTGTCTAATCGTAAGCAACGAGTGTTCCATTTTGTCCTCAGGGGCGTTGGAGTCCACTTTACTGGTTCTAGATTCTTAAAAGGAGCTAGTGCTCTGTGATGTGATGACTGATGATTTAGTCAATATATTCTCCGCAGTTCTTTTTAACAAAACAAACACTGATTGATAAAGCTAAAAGAGAAGATCATCAGCAAACACCTTACAATTAATTATTTGTATATCCGTATCGCACGTCGAAAGTCGCGCTAATCTGTGTCAATGAGAATAAAAGTGAAAAGATATAATATGAAATGATTTATCGAAAATTTCTAAACGGTTGGAGCGTGTCGCGTTCACCATGTGTTTTAGTATTGATAGTACGTAATTATAACATCGGACTGAAAAGTGTGTCAGTCCGCGACCCGGCGATATGTTTGTCCCAATGTGTTTCCAACTCCACGCGACACTCGAGAGAAATGCATTCAACATTTTATTGCTTTTGTAAATACAAGGTGTAATTTTATTCACTGTTAACCTCTAAAATCGCGGAAAAAAAAATCAGAGGGGAAATTTTCGTAATTTTAAGAACATTCACAGTCTGATCCTCAGTCTCAATATATAAAAAATACCTATAATTTCCCTACATTTTTGACATTTGATTGTCACTGAGATGAGATTGCGACTAGATTTTGAACGTTTTTAGTTACGGGAATTGGGCTTCAGGTGTTCCCTACATTTTGACTAGTTATGCGAACATAAATGTAGGGAAAAGCTATTTTTTTTTTGCGATTTCAGGTTTGGTCCTATATTAAAAGTTGTTAAAAATTACACCTTGTATAAACCGGTAGTGTTGTTTCATTTTTTCTATAAGTATCACGACTCTCACGTGTAAAGCAATTAGCGGTAGCAACCCAAAATACACGGAGGCCTCTCTCTCCGTGTTATTAATAGATGCATTCATTAAATTTTGTTTCGGCTATTTAGGAGTTATACAATGGTAATTAATTACGATCGACCGCTACTTCTTACTCATATCAATATACGAATTTCAAATAACAAATTAGTAAGTGCATGGTTATTTCCAATTGTATTGGTATCGAATAAATCACGGATGTTTTTATAAATAGTTGCCTTCTGCTGTATGTTCTCTCACAATTTTTGCAATTCCTAACGTTTGTTTAAAGAAACTAAAATTCGCGCTTTTCCTGGCTTTGATGTTTATGGTCGGCTGCCGTACCTACCTACATACGTACGTGAACGCGCGCGAACGTCGATTGCAGTTTCTGAAATAATGTTATCTGAAACTCCGGACTCGTGAAGTGGGGGGGGGGGGGGGATCTTGACGGACATAAAAATCGGACATTCACCCTTGTTACAACAATATTTCAAGTTTATTATGAAAATTATTAATTCAGGAAATCTGACGTCGAAACCCGTTTGTATCTATTACATCAAGAATGTCATTCATTATGTATGTAATTATACTTATACGTGAAACATTATAGTACATTAAGAAATGACATTCATAAATCATCTAATATTAGTAGACCTTAGCAGCGTTTTTACATTCAGGATGTCCCAGGCCGAGTGGTCCAAAGGCAAATGCGATAAAGCGGGGGTGGCCATCTATTTACCATTTAATAATTTTAAAGTTGGGATATTCTTAACAGTTCAGAAAATTTTGCTAATTTAATCATTTTCAAGAAATCGACGTAGTGAGTTCAAATCTGGCTGGAAGATGCCTTGATAGTGTAGGTACAAGATTATGTTCCTATTTACATTCAGTGTGGTTCTGCAACGCTTCAGATTTAATTTTTACTTGTCTTTTCTACCTTTTAATTAAACTTTAGCGAAAATTTCTAGCCCAGATTTAAAAAAAAATTGAGAATATCCCAACTTTAAAATGTTTAAATGATAGGTGGCCACATCCGCTTTATTTCATTTGCCTTTGGACCACCCTGTATAGACAAAATTTGTTTTTAAGGTTAAAAGTTAAGTCCTAAAATCAAGTCATTATTGTATGGCCAGAAAGGGGGCGGAAAATGAGATGTCGCCTGACGGTTAAAAAAGATTTTATGGAAGAAGACATGCTGCACCAATCCCAAATAAATTGGCATACATATGTGCAGGACATTTGTATTCTCCTCCGATATACATCTGTATATCATAATTTCATAATGTTTATGCACATTCGACCCAAATGTTACTTCTTTAAGTTGCACGTGTAGATGTTGCAAAAGCTTCAAAGGTCAAAGTTTCGATAAACTCCAAATAGCTATGGACTCTTCCTTTCATTAGCGATATCAGATATATCAATAATTGATAAGTCATTCCTTGTAATACTCATTAGATAAGATACAAGTAATGCTTAATATTAAAGATAAGGCATAATAGACCCAATGTCTTGCAACTCGTAGCGCACACATCATGTAATCGATATGTGTCATACTTTAACATTTTCCAACATTCGTTTCTCTGATTAAATGAACGGTTCGAAAGTACGATTCACCTTTCAGTGTTTCGCCGATAAAATGTTTCAGCGGCGAACGATTCGCCGACAGATCGGTTCACTTTTAAGAATTTCGTCGATAGAACCATTCACCGGCAAACGATTCGCCAACAAAACTAGTATATATACTATCCCCGCATTAATACCAAGACATAAAAGATTTATTCTACATGTAGTACCTACTGTTTTCGTTTATTGTTTACACCTAAAACAAATTGTGAAGACTAGTTGTATACAAAACTTGTAGAAAACTGAAAATGGAATATTAATTTACAACGAAAGGATCGCACACCATTTATCTCAAAAGAGTGAAAAGGACGTGGAAACATACATATTAAAGTGGCTGGGCGTAAAGTCATTGAATTACATATTTATTATTTTTTGGTTACGTTATGATATGTGATAGATTACTTTATTTTTAATTCAATTTTTATCAATCCTTTGGTTGTAATTGAATAGTTCTATTGTTAATTTTGACATTGTAACCATGACGTACAATAGTAGTACTACATGTTGAATATATCTTTTATACCTTGGTGTTAACGCGGGGGTAGAGTTAGGCCCTTTGTACACACACGTTTTTCTTGCCGTGAAAGACTACGGTTTATTCGCCGTGTGTAGGCACGATCGTCACCTGTCAGCGTTGTATGGATCACTAGGGAAGCTTGTTGACAGACACGTTTCTTCTAAAGCGCGGTTTATACGCCGTACCGTAAATAAGCCGTGCCGTGTACTGTACAAAGGGCATAAAAGTTGTGTCGGCGAATCGTTTGCCGGTAAAAGGTTCTTTCGACGAAATTCTTAAAATAAACGTTCATTCGGCGAAACACTGAAAGGTGAATCGTACTGTCGGCGAACCGTTCATCAGAGAAAAGAATGTCGGAGAACTGTTTCAGAATCCTAAGGGAGAGCCTATTGATTCGACCTCAAACTAAATCCACAATTTCTAATATTAAACTAAGTATTGCTTTATTCGCTTTCTAGACTTAAATTCTAGGTAAACACTTATGTATTTTATTATTTTATATATTTATGTAAGTATTATTGTTTGGTGAAAGGGGGACAGCGATAAAGCAAATACTTAAAATAACAAAATCGAGGATGGTTATATCCTCGATAAACGTTTCTAGTGTTTAAAATCACAAATAGGTAGATATGATGTCGAAACTGCATGAAGACACTTTCAAAAAGAAAGTTTTAACAAACCTATCAATGAATAAAACAAAGCCCAATAATCGAGAACATATTTATTCAAATTTAACCGACTTAAGAGATAAAGGTAGAGTGCAATGGGATGGAGGAAGTAAAAGTGACGCGCGGGTCGCTAGACAAGCTGAACGAAGCGAATATTATGCGAACAATGGACCGAACTAAGCGACCTCAGAGAGGCTAGAATATTTTTTGAATACAAGCTGGGGAAATGTATCGAGTCTTCTGTCGGACACTAGCAAAAAATTTATTAAAATAATGTTTTAACATTTTGAAACTACGCCTAAGTGGGCTACTTATATCTTTGTACTAATGCTGAAATAAAGCATTCCCATTTTGGGACAATGTTTTCAGATATTCAGAATCATTTTCCAGATCTTGAATTGCAATTAAAACAACGATTTAGAATATACCTATATTTTGACCCAAATTTGAATTTTCACCTTACCCATGCCTTCCCAGGTTTAGTGCATCTGTATTCTGTGCATCCGGTATTCGCTAAAAATGTCGATCTTGTGAAAAGGACAGGAAAAGCCTGATAGGTACCTAAAAAACAAACTAGAGTCTATCTCTAGAAAATCATGTCTAAACAACAGACTACCCGCATGATCATGCATGTTTATAATATCCAATGTAACACAATTACAGGATCCTTGTCCTACTGGGTAGGTACCTAACCACCTACTTGCAAACATACACGGTGGTCATTGAAGAGTATCGGATCGTGACAGACAAACCCATAGTTTCTGTAAACATAATTATGAACATATTTCAATAATAGTATTTATAGAAAAGGACGTATCTCGTTGGTAATCCTTCAGGCGAAAGCGCCAGGTAGCCCGGGAAATTCAAATTTTATTAAGTTTTTTTGCAATTTTTAAAAGTCAGTATTAAGTTGTATGTTTATTAAAGTATCATTCGCGACCGTAACAAATATGCATTTACAGATTTATAATCATCATAATCAGTAATAAGAAAGTTTGAATTTCGCGGGCTACCTGGCGCTTCACTGAATCACGGCTCAATGTAATTTAAGAGCGAGAAAAAAAAGAAAAGAATAAATTGCAAAAGGATATTCTTAGAGTAACCTAAGTTTAAGATTTTTAATACAGTTTAATTCTAGGTCATCCACTTTCAACAGGATACAAATTATTCCATACAAGTAGGTAGGTACCTACCTACATGTTTATTCATATAGGAACAGCTGTAAGTACATATAGAACTAAAAATACATTAAACATTTCATCTAATGGATACTTAATTAATTTGTTAGTGATTAACTACGAAACAGAAGGAGGACAGTAATCTGGCACGGTTTATTTTCACACTGAAAATCCAATTGTACCACAGCGCCATCTATCCTCAGTTAAAGAACTTTTACGAGTCTTGAGCCCCTTGCGAGTATTTATAAATACTACGAGATGGCGCTGTAAGCACAGCGCATAAATGATGTTAAAGAAAACAACTAGATGGCGCAACTTAGTTCAAAACCGGATAGTCGACTGCTGCTGCACCTTATCATTTTATTCAGTAAATTAATAGCTAATGGAATGGTTATGAAACATATTTATAAATAGGAACTATAGGTTTCGCCTAAAATTATTTGGCTCTCTATTTGAATGTCGCGGCAGAGCGGTGGAAATGTGGGGCAAAGAATTCCACATTCTATAATAATAAAGGGTCGCAGATTCGACTCCCACATTAGCGAGAAAATATTTAATGATATCTGAAAATTTGTGTCATTCAAAACAATTATTGATAGGCACGAGATAAAAGCAACAGTGTTAGTTTTGTTAGATACGTCTGTCTGTACACGGGATCCGTGATGTTTTTTTTTTGTACAATATTAAGTAAGTACCTACCTACTAGCGAGAAGTATTAGATCTGCTCTCTTATTTATTTATCCATTATTTTACACATATTATAAGCAGACAAGAAGAAAAGAACAAAAAATATTTACAAAGGTGGCTCTTCTCAATTATTTACCTGTTTACGTCCTGCATCGCAAAACATTCTCAGGAGACAATAATTCTGAACATTTTCTGAGTCACCTGCATTTGAATTTTTATTACTGGGTTTATGCATCGAAACAAAAACACTAAAGTTGCCTGCCTTCCTCCTCTTAGGCTATTTAGGACAATAAGAATAGTCAAGATAATATCATGATTTATACATATATGCTGACTTTGTTTCATTTACCTACTCTCCGAACAACCATAGGTAGGTACCTAATTACCTATCTTTCCTGATCTTTCATAAAAGTCTTAAAAGTTAAAACATTCAGTACCTACCTGTGTGACCTCTTAACCAGTTCTTCACATCCACTTAAAAGTTGTAGGTAGACAAACCTAGCCAGATTGAACTAAAGCTTTTCACTTCCTTACTTCTATAAATCAAGAAAACCCGCCAACATCTATTGGCCATAGTTGTTATAATCTAATAGATATAATTTGTAGGTATAACAAATTCAATTAACACGAAGTGATGTCTGTCTACCTACATCAAGTGCAGACACATCCAGAAATAAATTATAATCAAGAACCATCCATCTTTCTGGTTTTGTAAGACCAAAAACGCGTTGGCCGTGTAAAATCGACTGCCCCTTGTTCGCTGGATCTTGTTTCAATTTTTTTTCCTCGTTGAAGATGTATCAGACGTATTATCCTGGAGGTTTGGTATCGGGTGTGCGGACCGGGGAGGGGGGGACTGGTACGCTGGGCCCGACGCGTGCGCATAACTCGAGTGTGACGTCACACGAGGGCCCGGTAAAAAACGCCATGAACCCGGCCCGTCAAGGCCTCTGAGACTCCAGCATTTACATGTTGTTATACCTACATACTAATGCGATTTGCTCACGTTTCGGTATGCTAAAAGGGCATAGTTGCGTGCCTAGGAGACTCATTTGCATTTCTGAACTGCGGGAATTCTAAGAGCAAAAAAGTTTAACAATAACATCGCTATTCGAAATATTAAACTATAAATTATATTTCACATGTAGGATTTTTAAGACCTTTTATTTGCTGTGAAGATAGGATATTATTTCGTTACAGTCTAGAACACAATAAATGAATGATAACTGGGAATATTTCAAATAAAAATCCAATATGATCTGAGTAAAATTATGAGCGACGACGTGTCCGTTAGCTGCACGAGATCAATTTCCTTATATCACGATCTGAGACAGTTACAAGCCCTATATAGATCACTATCAGTCAATTTAGATATCGATGTGATAGTAATATAGAAATAATGCACGTTTTTTAGTATCAGCCGTTAGATAAACGGTGCAGTGATTGAAACTCCCACGTTACTGTTAATGTTTTCCTGCACCCTGCTTGCGAAACACACAATCTAAATGATTTTGAAGCAAATTGCTAATCCATTGCTTCATATGTTCTAAAAATTTGTTGGCACAACAACGTAAATAAAGCAATGAATATTGTTGAACTGTCAAAATGAAACCGATTCCTACAGTAAGTGTGTTACGTAATTGCCCCTGGTCAAGTGTCGGAGTTGGCTTCTTGGTTAATTGTCCGTTTGATTCGATTTGGCTTTATCACGGAAGGCTCACGTAACCCACTTTTTAGACAACACGCAAGGGGCAAAGATTCCTCTACTGCTATTATGGTAGCCATTCATTGACACACTAAAACAACAAAACAAGCAGGAGTTTTAAGAAATTCAATCACGGTATTTCCACCATTTATGAGAGCCCAGCATTCATGTTGAATTTTAATTTCCTTGACCCAACGTTTAAAAACCGTTATACACTCCGTCAGTCATACACGAAATGCGTTGTGATGCTAAAGGTAATATTTGTATTTGCAGGTGACAGTGTGGGGCAACAGTCTGGTAGCGGAAATCGTTTGTGAGCCTCTGAATGAGCTCGGGGCAGTATTAGCTGGTCTACCAAGTGGGCCACTGTCGGCACCCCAGGCCCTACCTCTCGGCGGATCTGTCCCGCTCCCCGACTCGCCACCCCCTGCTCCACCCGTGGCACTGCTCTTCCTTGGGGGCTCCAAAGCTCCAGTAGAACCCAGAGCATCAGCAACGGTGTTAGAAGGGGAAGTGCTCGTCGTCGAATACCAACCACTGCAATGGGACGGCCGGGATCTGGAGACATTTATTGCTTGGGAAAAGATTTATGGTTAGTATACTTTATACTTTGAATATGTAGGTTTATCGTAGTTTCTAATGCTAGGATAGCGGATGTCATAAAATCTGCGATATTCTATTCATAACTTTAAGTACTTCACGAAACAATGTGCTGCATGTCAACTTTCTTCAAGGAACCTCCCTGCTCGGTACATCAATAAGCTGCAAACGAAGCGTGTTCATTCAGTATTCCGCGGGTAGGCGCTGCGATGTTTGTAGAAAGCGGTTTGGCAATAAGACGCTACGCATGCTATTGTCCGGTAATCGTTCCTAGAAGGCGCTTTTATGCATTACGTATGCAGCCGCCGTGACTACAATACTATATCAGATGAATGGAGTCGGTATTAAGTGATTAGAGAGGTGACATGTCTAATTCAATTTTTGAAGTCGAATCTTTGGCCAATACATTTGATTAAACTGAATTTTATTTTTGGACAAATTGGTCTGAATAAATCTAAAAACCTAATGAGTTTCAAGGAATACAAAGTTTTCGGTCATTAGGATGAACTTTAAATGCAAGGTGATTCATTTTACCGATGTGCAACGTGACCTCACCGACTCCCACGTACATTTTTGTAGCGACTCTATACTGTGTTATGCAGATGTTTCATAAAGTAACACGGTCAATAACCGTCAATTATATCAAACTGGTGCACACAAACGTAATACAATTTGCATGATAAGTACTTTCTCTTTAATTACAGCTTCAACACTGTTTTCGGCGGTGGAGTTGTACGGCAAGCCGCTACTACGCGCCGCAGTTATCACCAAAGAAGAGTACCATCTTCTATTCTACTTTTTGGAATCAGTATCAGAAGCCAGCGAAGCCCTTACAGAACGCATGAGAAAGTACATAGACTCTGGTTTACTGAAAAATGATTCCAAGCAAGAAGATGACGGCACAGCTGACCTGTTGGAAAAATCTATAATCGAAGATGAGCCCAAAAGCTTACTATCTGAACTCATTCAGGAAGGCGTGATTACTCAGCATGATGTTGACACATCTTCAGTGATAACGACCTCGGAATTCAACGACTCAAATACGACTGACAATCGAAAAGTTGATGACGACAATCGATCTAGCGTTTCTTCTGTCAGTCTGCGTAAAATAATCGTCGACATACCAATAGATTGCGATGAATCAGTGGCCGACAGTTCTATTGTAGAAACTAGCGATAATGTAACAACTGTCACTATCAGAAGCGGTGGACAATGTTGCGCTGATCACAGGATATCAGCTGATGTTAGTGAGAACGTGTGGGCAAACGTTCGGTGGGATTTTCTCAACCCAACAGATTTTGGCTACGATCAAATTCCGAGTGTTAAAAGAAGTCGTTCTGAATCAGCCATCACACCCGTCTGTCAAAGGAAAAACGAAGACCTTTACGAGAGGCTTCACGAACATGATGTCGAAGCTGAATCATGTGGAAGCATCACACCTTACGAATCAATAGAGGATTTATATGACTGTATAAAGAATGCCCAGTACAGCAGTGCGGCCGCTCAGGAGTCCTCGCCGTCGACCGAGAGCCAGTCAGAGCCCCAATATCCGGACTACTATGAGAAGGCGAGCACCGCCCGTCAAAGTTCCGCGAGTAGCGAAAAAAGCGGAGCCTCATCCGCGTTTCCGTTTTCGAAATGCGGTTCGAGCGATACAGACGCGTTTACATCGTGTGAGTCGACTAGCGGGATAAGTACTTTTGCTACGAAAAGCATCCCGGAGTCGCTTAAGTGTCGCGAGTTACCTCCTCCGCCGGCGGAAGGTGTTTCTGGTGAGAGCGCGATCCTCCTGAAGCAGTTGTTCATGGGTGAGCTGATGGATGCGTACGGAGAGTTCCTGGCAGCGTACCCCTACGCCCGCGCGCTGCTACGGCGAAAGGTGCGCCGCGACGAGCACTTCGCAGCCCTGGCTGACATCCGACGAGGCGCTGCCAAGTATACCATTAGCGACTACCTCGAATTACCGGTAAGTACATACAGCCATCAACGGTACATTACATATATTTGAATTAATGTACTCACGTATTGTAGGTACGGTGACATGGATTACGAAAGTTGGTAGGATAATGTTGCTTCATTGCACTTGACCTTACGGAGAGTTCGTATTGGAGCGAGGAGTGTAATGAACGTGTCAAATGTGCTCATTACATTTAATCGGCGAAGAAATTACAATGCAGTGACTCGCTCTTCGCTTGAGGTAGATTGATTTAGATCGAGAGTAGGTTCAATCCGGGCGACAATGATCCGTGTGACATGCGCACGAGCCGACCATTCAATGCTAATGGAGCGGAAGAGCGCGCACGTGTAGCTCTCTCTCGTGATCATTACAGACATTGTTTCCCTGGACACTCGATGCCGCAACGGTTTCAGTTTCAATCCACCAAGTTGCCCATTGGAAAAAACTAACTAAGATTAGGCACCAGCTATAATGTTTCCCCATAAACTCTAAAAAGTAGAACAGAAAGCGAAATACTTCGTAGCTTATCCTTTTGTAGACATACGTATGTATAAAATGTATTCGTGATTCTAGTTCCATCGACGCGACTCGCACATTCAATGATAGTTACAAAATGCTAACCTAGGGTTCGCTGAGCCTACATTTTATTCTTGTTGTTTAACTTTTATTGCTTTTTGAAACTCTTTAGATTCTGTGCCAATATATTTATGTTTATCTGATTTCACGAAAATATGTTTTCGATTCATAGGTTTTTTTCTTTTTTAAATAGTTTAGTACCTCCTTGTGTTAGCAGCCCTATAAATCGTGATGTTGCGGCCCCTCGCCACGATGGTGGAGATATGACTTGGTACTAATACTAATACCCATCGCCTTTGCACTAACATAGCGCTAGCATCTTAGCATAATGATGGAAACTATGATTCGAAACCTCCATAAGAACCTGATGATTTTAGCGAGGGTATTAAAAAAGTTGTAAAGTTTTCAAAACATTTAGAGAAGTATTTAAACTTGTAAATTATCACATTTATTATTTACACGTGGGAATATGTTAATTTCTTACAGTTTCGATCGAGACCGATTCTGATGTCAAATCATAAATTGGCTGTAGTGATGGAAAAAGAAATAACAAATCCAATAACTTGATCTGAGATTTAACAAGATATTAAATTGGATAGGTTTTCAAAAGCACTTTTGAAAATGAAGCCAGGCCTGTTGGGTACAGTTCACACTTCGTTACGTGAAGTGTACGACTGTAAATTAGCAATTAGAAAATCTACAACATTAAGTCATGCATGACAAATACTGTTCCTAAGAATACAGGCGACTAATGACTTCGATGCTAGGCAACAAATTAAGGTACACGTTGTGAAGTTAGTAGAACTTAGCCAAGATGTAACTAATTAAAATAACGAACATTATTATAACATTGCCAAAGAAGAGTTATAAAGATAAGGTTAGATTGTTATTTACGCACCTGTAGGAAACATAAATGCGCACGTATATAGTAATCTAAAAGCATCTAATAAATAGCAAAAGGAGGCTTTAGTTATGTACTTTGTAAGAAACTTCATATCGCTTCGTAAGGTAGAGAGTTTACAAGCGGCGTACGCGCATCGTGCTGAGGGCATACAGACGGAATTATGAGAAAATTTGTATTTATTGAACATTTTATCTCATCTGCATGAATTTTAATAACAGTCGCTGCGGTGTTGTATGCAAAAAAATAGTAGGAGCTCAAAAGTAGTTTAACAAGGTTTTACGTTGAAATGCGGCGCGTACGCAGATTGACTTTAAGCTTAACTTATAGGCCGTTTTTGTCGGTAATGTGGGATTCTGTGGACGACGTGATCATGTAAGGTCTGGAATTACTCGTATAGCGACGCGAAAGGCGTTAATGAGAACCAGATGTTTCTAATTATACGAGCTATATATATATATGATGCACAAAGTATACTGTGTAGCTAGGTATGTCTAAGGAACCCTATCTATATTCCAAGTTTGGAAACATAAAAAAATAGATATAAACGTATGTAGATGATTTTCAAATTCGTTACTGATACTTGTCTAGCTAGTCAATATATCGTTAAATGTATCATACAAAATGTTGCTCTTCGTTAAAATTGATTGTAGCATGAATGCAGGCTAACCTTACCCGCCCACGCGCGCTTACAAATGACTGCACTTGACCGTCCCTAGGAACAAACTTAATCCCATTGAATTTCATACCCCGCTGTAGAAGAAGCTAGAAATATTTCCATCATAAATATGTTGTTGGGAAAATTATGTATGTTTCCTTATTCGCGTCACAGACATGGTTATGTAAAGATTGTTAATTTTATACAGACAGGATTGTCTAACGATAAATATAGTGCCAATGATGTTGAGAATGCGGCAGGATGTGCGTTTTACGATAATGAGCAAATATACACACCTTCCTCTCTCGTTTTAAAGGCAGATTAGATAAGTAATAACGTGGATTTATTCAAAAACATTGAAACAGATAGCAGACAATTGAAAATGGAAGATATAGAAATCGCATTGGCCCTTAAAACTATGATTTCAGTGATGAAAATAACGTAGTGTAGAATAATGAGCAACCTTATTGGAAGCTATATGTTTGAGCCGTTTGGGGTTGAAATACTAGGGCCTTGTTGTCCGAGTGCTCATCGAGTATTTCGGGACATCGCTACCTGGTTGGTCGACTCTACACGGGACCAGAGTGCTGGCCTATTTTTAGCCCAAAAAATCAGCATTGCCATCCAACGTGGCAATGCTGCCAGCCTTTTGGGCACTTTCCCCATTGACAGTGATGCGGATGAATTTTTGATGCCCAATGAGCTCTTCCCCCTTTTTTATTTTTATTGTATACTTGTACCTAATATATATATTTTAGTATTATCTTGTATATTGTAACTAAGATTTATAATGTAGTTAGTTATTTAATTAATTTCGTATCTGCTTTATCTCCGTTTCTGTCAGGAAGGACTAAGATCGATGCTTCTATAAAGGAACTTGAAACAAGAACAGTACGGGCATGATCATCACAAGCGTTGGGTTATTAATGATATTCGAGGTTTCCATTGGTCTCCTGTTCCGCCTGAAATTTGCAGTGTTAACTGTAGGTAGATAATTATGTGTGTTTGTAATTTCGACATTACTAAATTTTGACATTGTCAACAGTGATAAATAGATACTTCTAACGACAAAATCGTACTTTGGCGATTCACAACGTATAGACCCGCAAAAATATAAGAAAGAGCTCCACAAAAATCTGTCTCATCTAATTCTAAACTCGTGAACGTACGTGTAATAGCAGCCGTAGCCACTACAATCACAGGATTGGTATCTAAAGTGTGAACACATCGCGAGGCGACGGGACGCTTCGTGCAGGGAATGCTAAGCGGTGCTGCGTGTGAGCACTGAAATCTAGATAGACATTAGATACTGTTATAGGGCCACAGCTTATTGTATGGCGGGAGCGAAGTGTGGGATCTCCATCTTCCTTGAGATATTCTTGTATTGTTAAATTGTGCATAACATTGTCTTATCGGAATGCTTATTCATAAACTACATGTTGCGCTAGTAGCATTATTTGCTATGATAGTGATTATAAAAGCATCATCTTTGTTTAACGGTAGAAACTCTTTTTATGCCTATGCAGCTTTTTGTAATATTAGCATAACTCGATCGCCATCAGATATGTTGTAAGTGCCTTAATTATTACAGAAAGTTTTGTTAGGGCGTGTATATTAATTATTCTGCCTAATTATATATTTCAGTGACATATCTGTATTCTATTACTTTCCGTTATATTTTACATTCAGAAAGACGCGTACTTCGTGCAAGCGTCAGATATTTTTCTTCCGGTCTCGGCTTTTATTACATCCTAAGGATCTCGTAAAATGAGGCAAACATCAGAAACTCGGAGGCCGATGGACTAGTCGAGGATAATTTTGTCTTGATCATAGGTACATAAAACGCAATAACAACGGAAAATGGCAAACTGTATTTTAAGATTTACGATAAAGAGCAATATCTTTCTCTATCTGCATTGCTTACCGGCCCTAACAAGTTACCAGTAAATAAATATGTTGCTGCACTATCAATCTATTACTCTTCTGTCAAAAAGACAAATCGGTTGGCTACTGCCCCCAGCACGCCCCGGCACGCCCCCGCCGCCATCGCGAGGCCATGGCCTAACATTCCGAGGCCTCACTCCACCATCTACATACCATCTGAGATTGCGCTGATTACCTTAGAACTTGCAAACTGGTCGTATTGAGGACATTAGGATACGATCTCGATTCTACATCGGTTTTAAATACGCGTCAATGACATTTTAACGCTGTGCCCACTATTTAGAGATGCTATCTTACTATTATTGCTGCTATCAACAATGTATACAGCTAATAGATAGTAGATAATTTATTATTATGTCTGACATAAATATTATGACATAGAATTGCGTCTAATAAATTTTGTCAGTCATTTGCATCTATTTCTAATGTGGAAATGTCTCAAGGCTAACCTACGTGGTTTTTGCACAAAACATATGGTTTAGGCAGGAGTTAATGTTTTTTGAGCAAATAATATATTACCATGAGCCCGTCTGTCATATTTTTGAACTCAGAAAGAGCTGTCATTCTATTTGAAGTTGTTAGTTACAATGAGTTTGTTTTGGCAAGTCCATTTTTCTTCTCTGGCAAGGCCTACTAAATTAGTAATGTGCTTAATTGTCTGCAACTGGATCTATCGTCAGACAGTTGAGATTTAGGTGCGTAAAGTTGTACATACGAGAATCTATACATAGAGTTGCGTTTGTTTTCGACGTATATGTATCTATGGTTTCCAGTTTTTCCACGCAAACACACACATTTTATTATATTAGATAACAACCAGCCTTATAAATAGAAAATTCAACACGTAGATATTTTAATGGACACTAAGAGCTCAAGGAAACAACGACGTTAAATACTGCTGTAGAATCTAGAGATTTGCTTTTGAAATTCTTTCGTAGGTATGTCCGGAACGGACGTTCCATACATACTGAAGCATCTAAATAAAAGCTACTGCAAGACATTCAACTCTTTACCCAAGTACATAAAGTTCAATATTGAATAAAGAAAAGTAAATGAAAATAAGTTCAAACGATGAGCAGAGAATAGCAATGATCTGAAAAGATCGGATTTTGAGACAAAAAAGCGTATTTTTGGAAAATCCAACAAGACAGTAAAATCTATCTTACAATAAAGAAAGTTCATCTGAATATTTTCTCTTACTGTTCGTGGTTTTTATGGGTTCCGTTTGACTGGAAGATTTAATAGCGATGTCCGATAAACAACAACAAGAAAACGGCTCACATCCACATAGCTGCTTCATTAGTCATACGCCATCGTTGTTCAAAGAAAAAACCTTCTTGGTTAGCACACCTTAACGAAAAATCTTTATTTTTATAAGTATCCAAGATACCAAAATAGGTATTACGTAGTCACAAATCGGTTTTAGTTGAAATTCGAATTGAACAGTCAGTCTTTCCAAAGACTCGTTGCCTTTTCTGGCCACATTTGCGATGCGACGTGCCAAACCTAAAAGCATGTTAATCTTTTAAACTTGATACAGAAAGTCTGTATTACACAATTAGACAGATAAACTACGTATGTGACTTATTTCAACATATACTTTTCGTAAGAGTACACAAGTTTCTTTAAGAAGATCTGCATAAGCTTATTATTTAAATGTTAAATGCGTAACTTCGATAGTTGTTCACATTGAAGTCTCATCTTGGACATTGTGACTTACGTCTTGCGTAATAACTACTGTATGATAGTTAAACTGGTTGCTGATATTTAAATTGTGTTGATTGTTTTGTTCATTAGCCAATGACTTACCTACAATGAGAGTAATGCATTTACAAGTGCGGAGATTAGCTGTTGTCGAGTTCGTTTGTTCTACTACCACGCATACGTCATCAACTACCATAAGAAGATCAACTGCAATTTTACCATATATACAATGTGTCTGTACACAGTGTGACGAAAATTAAGGGTGAGGTACAGACCATCAAACTGAACAACTTTCTCCCGGGGACCAACATCGTAATCGCAAAAAAAATATCAGTCGTCTCATACATTTGTTCGAGTAGGTATTCATCATCATCCCATGGGGAACATTTTCCTGTGTGGAATGCAGAAGCCAATACTTGTCTTTACCCAAGGAATCTATTTCTATCGTTTTGAATATGTTACCCTTTTAAAATTATCTGGGACGGTGACACAAATTTTTTTCTTCTATTTATTATCTTGGGCATTCGTCAGCCTGGAGTGGTCTCATAATAACCTCGGTGCTAGTGCAATAAAATTCATACTGTCAATTGCGCCAATACTTACAGGTCTAAATCATATTTATGTGGTTTGTTTAGAAGATTCTTCGTTAGATGTAGATGCATCATGATTATGAATTGTAACCTTTATTTGTATAAATACAAGGTTTTAGAATTGCGCATCTATGAATCATCTTGAGTTTTAAATTACCTTTTTAAACAGGAATCCTCAGATACTAAATAGGAACACAGTATTTGAAATGATGATCCACCTAGCATGCAATGATAAACATCTGATGAACACAATGTTTGGGTCCTATTTGAATTTGATCACATATACACATAAGTAGTTCTTTACATCTATCTATACAAATAAATAAAATTGAAGTTTCTGTTTGTAACGTCAAAATAACAACTGTTTACTAAATGCATATGAAAGTATACCTATACGGTACTTATAACAAAAAAACTATTTCTTAAATGTTTGTCTGTCTGTTTGTTCCGGCTAATCTCCGAAGCGGCTGGACCGATTTTGACAGGACTTTTACTGGCAAATAGTTTATGTTACGGGGAGTAGCTAAGGCTACTTTTATTTTAGAAAAATAATTAGGGTTCCGCGCAATAAAATTAAAACTCATAAAATTGTGGACAAAAAGTCGATTTGAAAATTTCTTTTTGCATTTAGTAGCCCAATTCTCGAGGATAGTTATAGGCTTTTTAACATCACACTACGACCCTTAGGAGCCGAGCAAAAGAAAAAAGTCAGAAAGAACACTAAGCGAAAACGAAGTAACAGCGCGGGCGGGCGATGCAACGCGACCGCTTGGGGACGAGGGTTTTTGTAAAATGTGGCTGTTATTTTAGTATGTTGTGTATCTTACGACTTCCACGCGAACGAAGTCGCAGGATACAGCCAGTTAAGCATAAAACGACAAAACACACTTGTTAGTTTTGTTAGATAAGATTCTGCTTAGGAAGCATCATCCATGTACTTGACGAAGGTTTAAATGCCATAAAACCATCGTTTAAATTAAGATGAATAAAATTGGAATGCCATCCAACATTTATAAAATACTCCCTATCATAAACATGCATTTTAATTAAAATCTTTTGACACCGTGGCTCCTCCACGGTGTCAAAAGATGTTAATTAAAATTCATAAGCATACATACGTTTTTCTGACTTCATTTTATTGAATTTATTACAAAATTAGGTATATTCGCTCGATGAAAATACATAAAAATAAACCAACCTTTGCCTTTTAAGGGGAGAGTGGCTCTAACGATCGTGGTTTGGATATACCAGCATATAGTTTCCAAGATATGCTTCCTACATAAATATACTTTTAGGGATTACATACAAACCAATTGGTTACGGTAAAATAAAACGTGTCTTGACTGTACAATAGATTTTTAGCAAAGGATTCGCAACTGCTCGAATACAAACAAATACCTAATTCTGGATTATAAGGTACTTTACCTACCGTTATCTTCACCGAGAGGATGCATTTCACAGGCAGTCGACATGTGAATCGGGATCGACCATAGATATAATAAACAAGGGATCGACATTAAAAAGATACTAACATTAACGGTAAAAAAAATAATTAACGTAAAACAAAACCCGATGGTTTATTACATAATTGATGTTGTCAGCGGCCGAATGTTTAATTCGTTAATGGAGCCAGTTCCCCTATCCTCGGCCCTGGTAATGGCGAGACGTCTAACGGTATCAGAGTACCAACACATTTGTTGATTGATGAACTCTTAGTTGGTGACGCGGTATATTTACGACGGATGCCTTATGCCTCGGTGGCAACTGATCGTATGTCATGGCACGTCTTAAAGCCATCTTCAATGAAAACACTCTATTTCTGGATAAATCTGCTATGAGTGCTATGGTATATATTATGTTATTGAAATCAATATGCAAAGATAGATAGATTCCTTGAATCAACAATGCCAGTGAGAATACTTGCATATTTTGTCAGTTCTTTGATCTGAATAAATATTGAATTGGAAATCTTGAAACAGTCTGCATTACGGGAGACAGCAATTATAAATACTGTTTTCTGTCACATCTGTGCCGTGGTGGTAAGAAATTCATAAAAGTATCAATTGGCTGTATATTAGCAGTGGTGCGTGTGCGACTACCGACAGCCGCCCCTCCCAGTTCTGCTTTCTACACGCGCGATTTCACTGACGGCGCCCGCGCTGCCGTTGACGCTCCCAGCTGCTTTTTGTACTAACACACGCGATTTTTCACAAATACTTAGTTTTCACACCTGTACGATATTAAATATTGGAAATAGACTTTGGATTTAGCAACAGCAAATGCTCACGATAAAATTTTTACTGTAGTGTATGAAACCTCGCATCGTAAATAGCCCTTCAGTCACACATTCTTTAGCAGAAATTCCGAAACAATGAACAACATTTTATCTCAATTCCTCCCCTGCTGTGCCCAGTAGTATCAATGTCTTAGATAAGGCAATAAATTCTGCGGCCCTTACAATAGGATTCTTCGTACATTTGTTGCGCGTGCGCTTGCTTTGCACTATCAAGCTCGCCGAGGCTTTCTTTGAGACGCCGTGACTCATATCTGAGTCAGAACTCAGATGATCTGACTAACGCAAACCATTACTTATGGTTTTTTATTGTTTGTTTTCTTAGCGTTTCTATATTAATCAGGATATTATCTAAAGTGGTTTTATTTAATACAAACGTCTACTGCAGACTAGACACAATGGACCTAAGAGAACTGCTAAAGAAAAATCTTAGTCGACTGGAAAATGTGTAATCAAATGATTCGGAAATTCATTATGGATAAAATCAATATAGTAACTTCAAAGATAATAACGCACATTCTATAGACCTAATACGTAATAAAAAATACAAAAAACAATTCTTGTTTATCGATAAATGTTTCTCTAAGCAGAGGTCTTAAAACAGGTTGAGCGCCAATGAGTCATGTCTTATAAAATGGTGTTTTTGCGTTACAGACTGAGCTGAATTCTATCGAATAAACAAGTAAACATGACGCATGACGTTAAGACATAGACAGCAATATATTATATACAGTGTAAACTCTGTATTGCAAATTTCTATTTAACGAAATAGTCACATCTGTACACATAAATTGAAATACTCTAAATAACCTAATTAACGACTCTCAATAGCGAAACAATACGTCATTTAGACTCCAATAAAAATTAATTTCTCTGACTTTCAAACACAATATTAGCTATAGATGCACAATGGGATTCCCTAATATCGTTTTATTGCGACGGGTTGTCTTTACGTTATCATATTCTTAGTTGCTATTTTTGGATCAATTATATTGTTTTCTTTACTTTCGATTTTACGAAAACTCTTTATAACGCAATAAAATACCCAGTCCCTTCAATTTTGTAATATAGAGTTTAGACTGTAGTTGAACTTTATGCTCATTTTCGTTAGATGCTGATATTTTAGTTACTACGAATTACGTTTTTCAAGTAAACTACGCAGCGGAAACTCACATATTCCGGTGGTATTATGTCCAACATCCGTTCTATTGTGCCCATTCAATACTATTGCCGAGGTAAATGCACGCGAGCCTCGACTAAATGGGGTTCGTTTGATTCGAATGCCAGCATCTGAAACAACATTGAAAATCTCATCATTAATAGTGCAAAAACTAACTACTTTAGGAACTTGCCACACGTGCTTCCTGAGGAAGATTTATGAAGTGTTGGAGAAAAATTAATCGTAGAAAAAAACTTGCCTATAAACAACCACATGTTTTTGTGCATACAGCGGGATCTTCAAAGTAAATCAAACAATTTGAATACACATCGAATGAAGGACGGCCGACACACTTGTCCGCAAACATTTTTGGGCTCTGTTTGTACAAAACTGAGGTCTTAATGATCTTTGTTGTTTGTTGAATGGCTTGCCCTTAAATTTTGTACCGAATTGACTTGGTCGTGTCGTTTTGAACCAAATTTATGTAGTGATACTTTGTTGGAGGCCATTTTTTGACCAGTACTCGTAGCGTAGGCGGTTGATGCGTCAATGACCCGCAAAACTTGCGAATCCGCATTCAGCAGGTAGCACAACGGCTTAGTTTTGATTAAAAAATGCGATTTACTTATTGTTTGGATAAATTCTATTGGATTTACAGCCACTGCCTTGAGTCATCGGTTACAAATAGGCTTACTCAGGGCTTTTGCTAGCTACTTAGCTGTTTGCCTTGTTTGGTAAGACACTTTCGGAATGCCGTTCATTAACCAATGTGGCGGTGCTTGTCTCGGAGGAATGAAGCCCTAATTAAATTTTTACTAACTGGGCTACAATCCGAGCAATTCTTGAATAGCTCGTCGGAAGGCTTGTCATTTACAACTAGTTCCGTGACCTCGCTCACGCATTCCCGCGCCTGCACCTAACTGTACTTTCCCGTTGACTTAATGCCGACTTTGGACAGAACCTGATCTTAGGCAAGTGTACATTATAGCGCTGAGATGGCGATCGGCTGTTGCAATTTAATTATATTTTGTGTATGCGAAGCGAAGCGGGCGTTGCGTAGATCCCAACGGACCAGCCGAAGCTGTAGCCTCTGGGCCCGCGTGCCGCGCATTCCAGCCGAATGCCGCCGAGGCCGGCCGAAGCGGCCCGAGCGAGCTGCTGCCCGCGGCCGACTTCACACCGGAGTATGCGCGAGCGCGGCGAGAACGTCTCGTCTGTCTGCACAAGCTATCTGTCAACAAACTTCTCCGTCGAAAATAGCTGGCAGCTCAACTTTCGAGTGATCCTTTCCAATATTGACTGGTTTATTGTGTAGTGTGAGATCTCATCAGATAACTCGTATTGTAAGTTCGGCATTGACTGTAGAGGAACCGTGTTATTTTTTCTTTTGGATCGCGTGCAACGCTCGCCGTGAGCTGGAGCCGCGGACGTGTGTGAGTGACTGTTCCATCTACCTACATGGAAAGTAGCCCTTGATGAAGCTAGTGCTCCGATCCTATCCACCGGATTTTGTGATGTCTTATGATTTACGGTAAATAAATATAATGTGAGAGTGTTATTTTGTGTTCATCTAGCGGGTGACGATTCTATGGCCTCGATACTTCGACTTTGGAGTATTCCGTTAACTTACGATTGTTTTTTGATTCATCTTCTGCAATTAAATTTTTTATAAATATGACAAACGGTTTTTTAAGTTTAGTCATTATAAACTAAAGATTGATCAGAATCCAAGCATGCGATCACAATAGCGTCAGGTATAGGCGTAGACCGAATGATGATAGCTTTGAAGAAAAAGATTTAACATTCACCACCATTTCTACCTATCGAATTACTAAAACATAATACGGCAATAATTTAGTAATAAGTAGAAATGTGACAATTTCAAATTATATATGCTTGCTTACCAAATTGGAGCTTGTTGGCATAAAACAGGTTAGAACTAGAAATCAATTCAATCATCAGTTCAAAACAATCCTTTCCAAATAAATTTTACTTACTTACTTACAAATGTCTAGAATCGGTTTAGTTAGAATCCATGAAATTCTTTTACACGTTTCCAATTCGATAGATAGTAATCAATGAAATAGATAATGTAATTGATACGATATGTTCCAATTTACGGAACTACGACCTACTTATACTTAACTCATTATTTTTGTATTACCGAAAGCCTTAGTTTTGTTTTCATCAATAACATAAACAACTTTCTCTAAAGTATATAAATTGCCACCGTAACTTGAAAAATTTGCTCCTAGAACAATAACGTCACCGGCGGGACCATAATTTTCTTAGTAATCTCATTCAGACAGGTTTTTAGCGCGCCAATCATCAATGTAAAAACGTTCTCCAACGGAAATATTCGACAACGCACAGGCTCAGTCATGCTAAAAACCGGTAATACCATATAGGTAAAAGGTTACTTAGCATTAACAATAAATCTCCAATACTCCTCAATGCTAGACACCGTCACGTTCTAGAAACACCTGTCCGTTTGGTTTTTTTTTTTGTAAATCACAAACCGTTTAATTTTTATTAAGTACCTTAGATCTTTAACAGAATCCATAGTTATCAGATCACAAATCGTTTATCTGAGGATTCTACCAACCGATCTCTTCAAAATTATAAATATATAACTCATTTGTTTATTCTCATACACTCATCTTGTATATTTGAATTCAATAGTTGCTGTTACTAATGCTAAGATATTGTTGTCGCTCGTTGTGATACCATCGGTTTGGTTTCAATTGGTTTAACAATATTATATACATCTGGTATATCTGGTCTAGTATCGGTTCCGGTGTAATCTGAATGAATAATTAATTTTGCACGCCATATATGATTTAATTTTTTGCTAACTTACTGCCAATCTAAAACAAACGCATGAAAACATTTGAACCTTCAAACACAGGTTTGCTGAAAAGCGCTAATAGAAACACTTTGATACATAATTATTGTAACTGCTTAAACCGTCGACATAACAAGCAGGACTAATGCGCCTTTGCATTGTCTGAACCACATTACGGTCAGCTCACACAATCCAAACCTAAACAATCCTACCACGTCGGACGTTTTATTATATCAACCTGAATGTTGACACTTAAACTTTACAACATGTTACTGCATTATAATTTTATTTTCAATGCTGAGAGTTATAACGTCCTTTATAATTTGAATTTCCTCTCGTGCGGCACTTGCGTGAACCTCATCATCTGCATCGTAGTTAATGTTTATCACTTCTTGTTCGTAACCAGTTGCTGCCTCTGATTTCTATCCCTAGCGTAAACATCCGCGACCGCCTGCAGGGCTTGTTTGGCGACTAACGCTTTCTATTCCCGTACCAAACTGCCGGATCCGGAAGAATTCTGATTATAACCTCGTTAGGGTGAAGCCAGACGAGCGTAATTTTTTGAGTTGTGAGTCGCGTAATTTCTGCTCGGCAGAAATTCTGTTGGGCCGCCAGACGAGCGTAATTTATTCAGTTGCTTTTCAACGCTTGTACTGGGTGTTTGTGTAATGCAATGAATATCATCAAGCAAACTTGTATACAGATTTGGAACGTAGGTACTCCAACCTTATGAAATGCCAGAACCAAATGAATCTATCTGGAATTTAAATGCCGAACTTTTTTGCAAGAAAACAAATTTTCCGAACTGCCTTGGAGCAGCCGATGGTAAACGCGTTAGAATAAAATCACCTTCACATAAAAACTAACTGAAATTAACGTATTAACTCCCAAGCGTTCCGTGATTGACTGTCGACTCCCTCGTCCCCCTCTCGCCACGAACTCAATTCAGCCGGGATTGTGCGCGTGAGTTGGCACACAACTCATTTAGCGTCGCCATGTGAACGAAACAGGATTTATGTATGAAACCGAATGTAGCAGAAATTACGCGAATCACAACTCAAAAAATTACGCTCGTCTGGCTTCACCCTTACTGCCACACCACATGCATAACTCTCCGTTTCAATTCTCTATGTTTTTTTCAAGTCTCTTAGAATTTTGTCTTTACAAATGTCATCATTATAATCTACTTAATGTTCTATCGTTGTACATGTAATAGGTATTCAGAATTTGTAGCGTGCACGTTTTTTGCTATGCTTTCCATATTCGTCATTTTGCTTCTGTAAGCGGTGTCGTGTCTCGATTTCTGCTAACTTTGAATTTGCATTATTTCAATCTTAGTTCCAAGATATGCTTAAAATAAATATAAACTTAATTTATGATTTAATGTAACAATATGGTTCTCGGAAAGCTGCAGTAATTTTTTCAAAGCCCTTTACAGGCTTTACAAACATCCCAAAGGGTAACGTCAAAAGCAGTATGAATGGAAATAGGTCGTAGTACCTGGTCTAGTAAATAGGGTTAGTGAAGTAGGGCTTCACAAGTGCACGTGTGTGGGTGCCTCGACAACCGAGACTGGCCATGTTTACTCACGCGTGAACGTTGTTACCCATTACCATATTATATAGGATTTTTTCTTAATCTATTTTATAGCATCGTATAGTAAATGAGATTAAGGTTGTTGCGGCTTAAAGTTAGATTTCTAACACGTGTTTATTGACTAATAATAACATCTCGGATTCAAATCAAGGAGGCCTTGTCACGGAAGTTAGTATGCTTAGAGTAATTTTTTTATTTGTTTATTCAAAATCTGTATTAACAGTAATACACATAAAGTCTGCCAAACTGCGTAACAGTTTGTCGGCAGTTGTTCTCATCTAGTCATAAATGTTTTATTGATAAAAACACTCCACACAACACAAATTACTTAAAAATACAACGATACATACTGTTAAATAGGTCGGATGAAACGAAAAAAGCACGTTACATTAAAGCAGTAATTTAAATACAATCAGCCAATTAAAATCACATCATAATGAATTTGCGAGTTGTTTGACGATTCGAAACTTTCTCTGCCCAGTCCTTCTGTCAATAAAGTAAGTAACGAAGCTGAAGGGCAAAAGTTAAGTAATGAACCTACTTAAAAACATAGCCTACAGTTTGTATCCAATATTCCTTTTGAAATTAATGAGAGCAACGCAGTTTTTGCCACACTGATGCTCGTTGTTGAATTGAAAATGATTAGCCTTTTTGTACTTTGTTCGTCATTGACACAGTGATTTCTCTAATTAGCTCAGAGGTCATTTTCGTTAATTGTGCTGCCAAACTCAATTTATGAACTCTGTCATTATTATTCAATTATAACTTCATCTGTAGGTAGATGTTTCTTAATTAGATGATGTTCATGAGTCTATTACTAGTTCTGAATTAAATGATTTATTTATTTATTTATTACTGAGTTTTAGTCTTCAAACTATCGCCTATTACCTTGAATTGATTATAAAAAAAAAAATTCAGATTCTTCGTTAATTTTCGATTAACACTCAGCGGCATCAATTAGTAGAATCATTACATTAACCATGCAGCCGTCGCTAGACGTTAACAACTCTGACATACAGTTGCCAGTTAAGGCAATTGTTCGAATTACGTTATTTTCGTTTTGTTTAATTCACGCTTTAAATCGTAAGTAATGAACGAACAGCTTCACTTGGCGAGTCATCGTTTTGACGCCTCTTTTGATGCCACTTTTTATAGAAGAGCACTCAGAAGTAATCTATCGTTTTAGAAGGAAGATTTCTCGTTTTTGTCCGGTGACAGAGAAAAGCCGTTTTTATCAATTTTGGTTCCTACGACGTCGATGTATTACGGTAAATTATAGGTATTTGTAATGTTTTAAAAACGTTCACTTCCCTATTGGAAGATA
Source organism: Fissipunctia ypsillon (assembly GCA_947568875.1). Taxonomy (NCBI): domain Eukaryota; kingdom Metazoa; phylum Arthropoda; class Insecta; order Lepidoptera; family Noctuidae; genus Fissipunctia; species Fissipunctia ypsillon. Next base: position 12,141,743 of record OX387660.1, on the reverse strand, counting down.
AAAAGGTTCACTTAATGAATTTAAGACAACATCACTAATTTAAACTTTGAAAAATGATCCAAAAACTGTATGCAAGCGTAAGTGGGCGGGGCCAATTTATATCTTATCTTGCATAATGAATGATGCAAGATAAGATATAAATTGGCCTCAGTAATTATCAAATTTCACGCGTCTCTCACTATTTATCAGAGAATAAATATTGTTAGCCTGATTTTATCGTTTACGACACACGCTTGTTTCATAACTACTACACTCATGTACTTACGTGGAAACCAGTGAGTGTGAATAGATACAACTACACATGGTACGTCAGTATGTGTACAGACATCGATATTTGGAAAAAAGGTCACAAGTACATTGTTTATGGTGTTTTTGTGACTCCAAACGGATTAACATCTCGTGACAAACTTGGACTGCATTAGAACGTAGTTAAAAGCGGACAGAAAGAATTTTGATTGCTTCCGAAAGGGTACATAAGATTTTATTATTTTTGGGGAAAGACAAGATAATTAACTGCCATCTGGACATAAATACGGGAGACATTTGTTGGTTTGTTTATAACATTCAGTAACGGATTAATAGAACAAAGTGGACAAAACATAAAGTAAGAAACGAGGAGTAAATTCAAGATTAACGAAAGGGATTTATGTAAAGTGCTGGTATAATGGAATGCTTTTCCCTTTAACGGAGTTCTCTTTAACAATCTAATCTAATGAGCACATAACAAAGTTTGTTTGACCTACAGAAGATGTTGTCCTCCCGTTACGAATAGACATGCTTGGTAAACAAGTGACCTAGAGAAAGCAAGCCAGCTTACGACGAGGAGCATAATTTAACTATTGATGCATAATAATTCCTTGACCTAGTACTTAATCAATTACCAGTACTGGGGTCACCAGTACTGGTAATTGATTTGTAATTGGAAATGAATTGAACGCAGAAAATTATACACATATATTCGAATTGGAACGAGCGCTATTCAAGGCCCTTCCATGGAGAGAAATATGAACGAAGCAACAAATCGTTTTCTATAGAAGATGGCACAATGGGTCTAACAAATTACTTGATTGATTGCAACCTTTTACCCAATAACATTGTTACTCTGCCTATATTTGTGGCCTTACATCAATGTATGCAAGAAGTGGGAGTGATTCAGCTAAAGCCAGCAACACTGTTGCGTGTAGAATATACATAATGTTTATATTGCCTCAATAGAAAAGCAAAGAAATTAACTATACATTGGATGAGCGTATCCGAGCCAGCGACCGGGTTACAAGCGCTCGCTCCCATCGACTGAGGCAACAGTTAGAAGCATTTAAATATCTCTGTCACGCTGCGGCTAATGTATACGAGTACCAAGTAACGGTCCCCCGCCCTTCATAACATCTTGAGGCTCTGGTGAAGTAACTCGACCACACTCCCATCACTGTTTGACACTCCGTAAACGAACAGGCAATCTGTTTACATAACTGAAGTGCCTCAAAACACAAATATTCCTTAAAAAAATAAGAAACCTCACGCAACTTTGTGACACATGCTAATGCCTAGAACAAATACAGAAATGGTCTTACTGTGAAGTAAATCAAAGTGTACTTCGTTTCGGTAGCTTAAACTTTACGTCGCGTAGATAACCATCAAATAAATTGGTGATAATCTTAAATCTGTGAGATTACTGAATATCGCTCCATGGAACGCCTCTTGTAGACATTAATATATCTGCTGGTTTATACCTACATTATGTTTATTTTGAATATTTTAATGTTAAGTAAGCTCAAATAAACTTGAGGGTTTTGGCTTTCACTCACGTCTCGTCATTAGAGTAAACGATTCCGTGTTCCGCGGTTACTCGTTTACTTTTAAGTGGCACAGATTTGCTAAAAAAAAAATAAATAAAAATGTAAACTAGTAACAATAAGCCGTATTTTGAACAAAGTATTTTTTTCATGGTAAATAATGCCAGCAGGTTTTGAGTAGATTTAAATTTTTACACGCAGTATAATCTCAGTCTCAGTCACTTAAAGAAATTTCCCGATGATGTGGATGGCGAGTGATAGTGGTGTCGTGCGGGTCAACGCGACGGGCAGAGCGGTGTGCTGCGCAGTGCGCGTGACGTCTGCCACCCGATAGCCCATCTCACGAACGACCCACTTCCGACTCAAGGTCACCGCCTGACCCCCTAAACTTTGTAACATTTCCTCAACCTACACCTGAAATTGGAGCACAGTTATATAACCTCCATTGAAACATACGCCGCCGGGCATTGAACTCACCCACTCACCCCTATAAGGCAATTGGTCGGGGCCATTCTTTGACCGTCAAAATACTGACATGGCTTGACATGATGCAAAGAAATAAAAAACCCACGGAATGAGAAGAAATTTATTATTCTGAATGCGTCATCGATCATGCACGGATTCATGGGGGTCCGATTCGGGATACCAGTGTTTTAATTTTTTCGCTGGATTATGCTCAGCTGGCAACAGAAAATTAAAAAACTAATGCACTTTAACTTTATTTTTGAACTACGAAATCAGTTAAAAAAGGGTCTTTCCGCGTTGGGTAATTACTATTTAGGTGGGTGGATGTATAAACATGGTCGTGCGCAGGCTACGCGACAGATTTGTAGATAGGGCGCCAATCAGAGCGTGTGCGCGCGGTATCACGGGCTTTCTGATACACAACACAACACACTTTCTAATCTACGCCTTTGTCACTGCGCTCGACTATTGGCTAACTCGTCTTAATGCCATACTTTCGCCAATTGTTTTCACGCTATATTTGATTTCTTCACGGTTTCCTTGGCTAAGAAATCCAATATATTATTTTGGGCGGTTGCATCATTGTATCAAATCATCTTCAATACTTTTTGGCAAGCATCTTTGACTGCACGTTTGCCCATCAAACAAGAATACGACACTGACTTCGTTCGTCTTGAGAGTTTACGTTTAATCTAAACTGCGGTTAACCAGAACGGTGTCCAGATTATATTGCCATCTTACGGGGAGTTAGTTTCCAACGACGAATTCGATCCGAGGTATCCTCGGTCCTAACGCTCCGTGAAATAGGAGAGCGGATTGACAAGAAGCTTAGCCGCAGTGGCTCTCTTGATAAGGTGACGTGTATGCGTGTATTTTAGAAGTGCGCGGGGATGTGGTGATGTGCGCGGGGGGTGGGTGTGCAGGACCGGTCCGCGTACCGGTTTGCGTCGACGTCGCCGACTTAGGACTAACCGTTTTATTAGCTGAGCCATGCTCCACAAACGATAGCTACCGAGTACCGACCGAGGCAGGCAGCCCTCGAGCGCGCGACCAAGCACCTTGTTCTAGCAGTTACAATTCAAACATTCATTATCGACGTCCGTCGCATGTATTATGAACTTGAATTTAGACTTACCTAACATACAAACATGTTTAGCTTTCGGTCACAATATCAGGTGGCCTACTTCGTTACCTTGTATAGGCGGCGCATTCACAATCGTCATAAAAAAAAGTAAACAATCGTCTCTTGACACAAGTGTAAAAGTGAAAATATAAGAATATTTCGTTTACGTCTTGGCTGAGTGAAGTCGCGCGTGTTTTCGCAATTGCCTGTTCATAAGTCAACATTTTAAGCCCTTCGTAGAATATTGTCATGCTGGTAATCTCATTAGTGCTATGCTAGCTGCGAATGGTGGTTACGAACTGACCCACTTTGAACGCCTCTTCTGATAAAACTTAAAATACACATTACTTATACTATAGATAGATGTTTCGAATTATTTTCATTCTATATTTATTTATACTTAAACATGCTAATTGCGTATAACGTAACTATTGGATAGTTTCATATTACTGTTTAGTCTAGAAAAGTTATTTGCAGCTAAGTGATGTGTTACGTATTAGAACAACTTGCAATTTCGTTTTAACAAGCCTCACCGAATCGTAATATACTACGGGGCTAGTTGTTATATAAAAGTAGACCGGAAAACTGTAGTAAGAATGAACTTGTAAATAAGAAAGAAGTCTTCCTCAGTTTTGTTTCTATTTTCGCTTCAGTTTTGTCCTTGTGTGTTTCTATTCGAGCGCGTCGTCGATGGCAACCTGCCATCACAATGTTTTGGATAGTGGCACACTTTCAACTGTTTCCAACACGCACCGTGTGATTCTCAACTTTATTTAATTACAATATTAGCTCGGTAACTGGGTTAACGAACTTAATAGAAGTATTCATAAACGTGTGAATAAAACACTCAGCTGAACTTCTTTCGACACCTATTGTTTCCACATCGTCAGTAGTACTATGAGTAGGTATACATATTATTATATTATTGTGATGCACGCGTTTTGCTTTAGGGAGGTAATAGTTGAATGCAAATGTGGACGCGTTTTGCTATTTCCGTCCGTCACGGTACGCACACTGTGTGAATGAATCACAAACAAAGCTTTTTTGAGAGTCACTATCGTTCAGTCGAGTGACAATACCGCGGCAGATCGGTCAACGATCCAAATAGCCCACACCTGAGCGCGTACCGCTGTGTTCGCATGTTAGGCACCTGTGATTTGAGAGGCCATGGAGAGTCGCGCCCGCTGCGGCTGAAGAACAGCCATCACAGAAGTAATATTTGGTTGTAGGCGTTCCATCGTACGGGATAAATCGAGCTGCACACAGGGGCTGCAATGGGTTTACATGGCTTAAGAGCTGGTCGTGACTGGTCGTCTCAGCAGTGCAGTGGGTGATATTGGGCGTCATGTTCGAGTCGTTGGTATCTCGTCTGACGTCGCCACCGGTGTCGCGTCGCCGGCACACGGTGCATGCCGCGCGCGAGGTGTGCAGCGAGCCCGAGGAGGACGCGGCGCCGGTGCAGCGACGTTCGCGCACGGCCAAGCAACTGCTGGACAAGCGCAGGAAGGCGCGCCTATCCTGCGCAGACCTCACCGCCACCGTCAATGCGGAGCCGGAGCGCTCGCGCATGGACGCGCTGAAGGCCTTCCTGCCACTGCGACAGTCCAAGTCTCTCGGACGTCTTGATGGTCTCAAAGAGGTGAGTTCTCTAGGATCTAATTTCTGTCTATGTATCTTCCAAATGTTTGGTTGCCAAATAAGTGACACAAGACGCATTGTCTATTATTTACTCCTTAAACTCGTAGAATGTTCTCATTGGTACAACTAGCATAACTTTTTCTTTGAAAACCACTTTACGTTAGAACGATGGAGTTACGGTAATCAACTTGCGACACTAGAGAACGCCACAAGTTGTGGTGACCTTCGCGTCGCTCCCATGCGCGTGCGCCGGCCTCGTACACCTGTTACGACCCCCCCTCCGGCCCCCTCACCTCCAAACCTCATGCACTGCTTGCACAACCAATAATACTTAACATTACGTCTTGACCATTTTGTAAATAGCACAATAGACGCAGCCCGCTGAGTGCGACGCACCCAACTCTGAAACACGGTAACATCCATCGGGTTGCGAAACTGACGGCTGAGGGCGTTCCTGTGAACTATGACATCACACCGCCTTGGTTAAGACAATACAAACAATGCAAGGGTCGACATTTGACGGCATGACTCGCTGAATCTCTGACATGAATCATAATGCAATATGAGATTCAAGGAGCATGGTTTCAAGTATAATAAACTGCTCTCAGATTCCACTCTAGAGATTAGCTCTAACATGTTTTTATTTGACCGTTATTGTACTCCGGAATTTAATAATACATTAAGAGTATCTATCTACACGTTCTGCAATAATAATTCAATGTTTTAAATTTTAAATAATTATGTAGATGATTCTCGGGAGTCGCGCGAATAGATTTTATTTGTTAAACAAATTCGGAAACGATTCGTTTTGCAATGTTAATGTCTGCTAACCTGATCTGCATTTCCTTATTTATAAAGGTTTCGAGGTTGATTGTCCATGACCCACAAGCATATGTATCGAGGACAACACTAAATATGAATAAATCAATGTAAGCTTTGACACATTTGACACCTTCCTAAAATTAAGGATGATAATTCAAATCGAATATTATTGCAGTAAATATGATAATTTATACCCGATGATATTCAGTTCGTTGATAAATTCTTTCAAGTTCCATTCACAGTTTCAGTTGCATATTTCGTAGCAGTAGTAGCCACGGCCGGCCGCCCGGCCGTAGCGACCTGCGCTATTCTCATACTTTATGAATAATTCCTAAAATATCTTCTGTCGACTTTAAAGGCTCATAAGATAAGATTTACTATTTCCTTGTTTGTTTTAGCAGACAAAAATAATGCCGTACCGTGATGTGCGTAATCGTTAACAGAACGATGTGTTATTATAATATGGAATTATCCGTCTTAGCTTCGAATATTTAACGTAATATATTCAAAATATGTCGAATGCTGAAGGTCTGACAAACAGTATTACCATATTCATAATTGCATTGTCAATCAGCAGTGGGAACTGGCAAGATTAAAATGATTTGATGGCGAGGACAGCCGTGTAAAGTTCAGTTTGAGCAGCAAGCACGCGGGCACCGTTACGACTCACGCGCAAACCTTCCGATACTTTGCAGATAGTACAAGAATGCGAGATAGGCAGGTAGGGGCAGGTATGCTCGAGCGCAGCCTTGATGGCAGTTACACTCACACACCCACGCCGCTGTCACCACGCGCCTGCGCCCCTGTGGTGTGCGCGCTGTTTGCTCGTGTGATTTACAGACAAATGCCACGATCCACTCGCGCATCTGTTCGTCTGTCTCTTTGTGAGGGCATCTCTATTGCGTTAACGCCTTTTGTCTGCTGCCTCGAATAGGGAACATCTGCGTTTAAAAAGTTTTTATTAAATGATGACGTATGTTACCTACGTACCTGGATCGAGTGATAATTACAGCGTACATACGCGCAGCTACGCTCAATGCTTTTGATTGCATTGCTGCGTTTTGATGTAGGTACCTATATCGCGACTTGTATAGAGGCTATTAAGAGCATATTACCATTACAATAATAGTACACCATTAATTTAATTTAATTTTAGTAAGTACATTTCACATTATCATTTGGTATTAATTATCATACAAAACTGAATTATTTAATTAAACTACGTACAACATAAGCAAATATTTAATGACTAATCTTAGCGCAACTTAATTATAATAGTTAATTAGCTTTTTTATTAACCTTCATTTTCAGCCTTCAATTAAGCCAATTTTCCTTAGGCTGTTTATTTGAGGTTACCTGTAATTGCCTATCTTATCTGCACAAACAACATACCTTGCACATTTGTTTTAAGAGCAAATTAATTTAAGGACAAAATGTCGCGTAAAATTCCTGTCACCCTTGCCAATTTTTTGCAAGACAGTGTAATACCAGAATCTTGACGCTGATTGGTATTTTCTCGAAGCATTGGTAACGGAACTGTAACTACTTACTACTCGTCACCGATGAGATCAATTAAAGCGATTGTGAACGATAGACAGCGATATTGAATGGACCCATGAGTGAGGGACATTCACTCAACTCGCACGCCGTAAATAACGAGAGAAAAGTGCCAATATGGTCATTTGTAACTGCTTTTCTTAAATTATTTTATGTCATTATTTACATATCATCATTCCCAATTGGGGTCCAAGAACCATGTTGTGTATAATTTTTTTTTTAACACAAAGTGACATTTAGCTTTTTGTAGTCCAACATGTATATTGGAAACAAATGAACTATACAAGCTGTAAAGCGTAAATTATATTTACAATTTCTATTAAAGCCAACTATACAATGTTTTTTTATGTCACATCCATTTTAATCATAAAGATACGACGAATGATTTTTTTTCTGTCATTATTATATGTAACTAATGACCTATTCAGAACTGGTTTTAAATCTGCGCTCGGCAGGTTTTGTTCTCTATTGACATAAAATAATTCCGCACGTGTGCTGAATTGCTGATAGATTATAATTAACGCACATCGACGTCCTACTTTTCTTTATAATCATAGCAGTAGTAGGTATTGTTAGAACACGATAACTTAGGTAGAGCGTTTTAAAGAATAATAAATATAATATTTTGGACCTGCCATGTTCATAAGAACATCCAAGATTAACATAGTTATTTGGTATTAAAAAAAAACAACAAATCCTCCAAAATTAATCATTTATACATAACTACCCATCCCAAATAATACACCGGTTATGGTATGAATGATTCATCTTTTTGTTAGAACGCACTTTGTTCTAGAATTTGCCGTTCATTAGCTTGGCTTACTGCGGAATATGATAATTAAGGCGTGTCCCCGTGCAAAACGCAGCGCCAGCCGTTTTTTGTGCAGTTTTTTGGAGCTATATACTCTTTATCCAAAAGAAATATCAAATAATAAAAAATACATTAAATTTCTACATAATCTTGGCTTCAAAATGGTAGATTTTTTTTTTACTTTGTATAATGTTTAATTAATCGCCTCACAACGAAACCACTGAAATGATAAATAATTATTGAAACCATGCATCTCCTCGAAAACTAACCATTATTTTGATTTTGGTACTTACACTAATGGATAGGCAATTTAATTATGAACATTTTGCTAGAAATATTTTTTTCAAAAGACCAAAATTAGATTTTTTATTAAAATAATTCCAAAAATTGTGTGAATTCTATTATAAACGGGCGTGTGGAGGGAGCGGGACAGAGCGGGTCAGAGCGGTGGGTGGGACGGAGAAGGACCGAACGCTCAAGGCTGTTTGGTCGGGGTAGCGCCTTAAATCAAATTATTTTATACTAGCTGAATCCTAATTATTTTTCTAAAATAAATGTAGCCTATGTTACTCCAGTGAAAGTCCCGTCAAAATCGGTCCAGCCGCTTCGGAGATTTGCCGGAACAAACAGATAGACAGTCAAACATTTAAAAAATTGTTTTTTAGTTATAAGTAACATATATACTTTCATATGCATTTAGTAAAGAGTTGTTATTTTGACATTACAAACAGACACTTCCATTTTATTTATTTGTATAGATTTGAAGTTTTTTTAAAGAATTTTCAATGAAAATATCATTGATGACAAGCGCTTTCATAGGATACGATATCTAAACTTCAGTGGTTTTCAGGATTAGACTCAGAAAAATACGAAAATCAAATTAATTTCTTGCGAATTAATGTAATGAATACCCTCTACTTATGCAGATTAGTATGCAGCCATATCAGGTATCAGTTTATACGTATAAAATATAATTTTGTGGTTGCTAGAGCGAGCGGAGGAACGGACAGCATCGTCATTTGTTAGGTCCGGACAAAACATCGCCTTCGAAGAATTGCCTCATCTGCGATACGTGTCTTGTTTTATTTACATGTTGTTTATTTTTATCTGTTACATCGTTAGCTCGTTGCTTTGTTTCTCAACATTATGCGCCAATATTATATTATGGCTTGGATATATCTTGTCGATTAGATTTATTTCTACCACACCTTTGTTACTCAGCGGCAAACCGGCAAACCGGATCAGAGTTATTATGGCGCTCAGTTTCATGCGAGTCTTTAACCAAAATTGATTGACCATGTTGGTCATATAGTTGATTTAATTGTGCAATTATTAGAAACCATAAGGATTGATCGGAATCTACAACATTCTTGTCGGGTTACGTTTATGTCGGGTTATTAGCTGAGTTATTGACTTATTGAACTTCCCTGTTTAAGAGCAAATGCCGTGTTCTTGGCATTGTTGTTGAGAAACAACCAAACTTGAGATATTATTTAGAGTGAGATTAGACGTTTGATTTACAGCGGCCATTACACTTGCCAAAACGTTATAACATTTACGTGGGAAGTGATTTTAGAATCATGTTCATGGTTCCTGAGTTTTGCTGGTGCACATAAAATTTGCGTGCCAATATAATTGTTTTATGAGAACTAACTGTTATGTTGGTAATGGAGCAATGCTTAGCTTTATTAGAGTTTTCACCAAGCTCGTTAAACAGTTCTGTTGTGTCGTATAAATTGCAAACTTTAGTCTTAAATTGTTTGTTTTAATTAAAATGCCTATAGCAAAAGTTCATTACTAAACTGGTTCTGTTTTCTTTAGAAATGCGAGGTCAGTATAGGCAAAAAGTTAAGGAGCATGCAATTAAAATGAGTCGTACCGGTACAAATAACAGATCTGTCTAGTCGAGTGGGGTTCGGAGGAAGAGGGCACTGCTAAAGGTCTCCTGCTTTTTCCTTTTAGAGTTGTTGTTGACATTTTAAGTATAGTATCTACATTTGTAGGTATATCTATAACTTGATACTGTCCTCCTTATTGGCCAATTTCATTTGAAATCCTTTTATAATCGATGTATTCAATGTTACTGTGACTAAGATACCTACATACATGCTGAATGCCTCTGGAATTCTATCGTCATGATAAACAATCACTTGCTGATCAATCTGCATGTTGTTCCAATGTCTACAATGGACAGACTTTGGGCTACTACAATGGTTTGTTGATCTTTGTATTTTGTTAGCCTCTTGGTATAATGTCTTTGCGAAAGGGTTTCTTTCCTTCATGTAGAAATTCCTTTCATCGTCATAAATTTCTGGTGGAACATTAGTGGTTTGTCTCTCGCTGTGCAAGTCAAATGAATCGTTTATTTTTTTTCTCAACAAATTCAATTTTTAAAATATGTTCCCACTGCTGGGACACAGGCCTCCTGTCTTCGAGAGGGAGTGGACTGTAATCTACAACGCGGGCCTAGTGCGGGTTGGTAGATGTCACATGTCTTCGAATGTTTCTCACGATGTTTTCCTTCACCATTTTGAGAGCAGTCGTGATGAAATTATTTACACAAACGTAAAAAGCCTGCTTGGGTTCAAACCCACGACCTACAACTCGGTAAGTCGAGGCCGTTACCACTGGGCCACCATCGCTCTGACAGGCTTATGATAATTTTAAATGCAATGCTCCCATCAACCTGTCCACATTTTAACTTGCAGCTTAGGTGGAATCGTTAATAATATGATATGTTTGTTAATAAATCACTTGCAAATGTTTATGTAAATCATTAATATTTTTAAATGTTGGATTTCGAAATTGTTTGACGGCGACTCTTACCTATATGGAGCCTTCAGACCGTCAATTTAAAATTAAAAGCAGTTAAGAAACATCGCTGTATATTATTTCAATCAGATCTTGGGTGGACCATCAACAGTTTACCACACAGTTCACCAATTGCCAGAACAAAGGGTTTCCAAAAAGATATGTCCATTTTCCTTTCCCTACCACGTTTATTTAGTTGAATAGACCCTTCCATGTCTTGAAGAACACATGGGCTCTCTTACAAGTAACCATGACCATCGTCACAGGCTGTGCTCAGGAACCGGTACTTCCCACTAGTTGAATTTAAAACCGAAATAAACTCACCTCGACAATTCTTCGCACTTTTATAACTGTACCGAATGGTTACCGAATATATCTCAAGTTTTAACTTTTTTGTCAGATTGACTAGAGTATGCTTCACAGCTGCGACACACATAGTGACTATGACTAGCGAGGTTATTACTCTCGGCAGCCACGATCCATCTCGCGCTGCGTCTGCGCAACTTGAACGTTACTTACGAAGTTATGAGTGCGTTACGTTCCATTGTGTGCTTACTGCTTGAACATTGTCGTCATCTTCACACGTCAAGTGATGCAGTATCAGTTACATTTGTAATCTGAAAAAGTTATTTGTACCTAGGTATAGTGTTTTTGAATTGCTGTTCCTCTAATGTCAACCGAGTATTGTTTTATATTTTTAATGCTGTAATTATATTTTAAATCCATTAAAATAAAAAAAAACTGGATGAATAAAAATAAACACAGACTTCGAGGACATAACATACAGCGGAAATAAATAGGTAGGTAATATTAACAAAGTAAACGTAAAGTGATCGTGGATTCGAGTAAAGTTACATAACCACATAATTCGCGTATATTTCATTCTCTGAGAAACAATAAATAATTCTGAAATCAACCAAAAAGCGTTGTCATGGCACCAATCATACAACTTTCTATTGTTTCGTATAATTCCTACGTAATGATTTACTGCACCAAAGAGGCAATCGTCCACTTGATTGTAATTAAATAATGATAGGTGTTAAAATAATTGACGATCGAGATAGCTGGTGAATGGGTGATGTAACAATGAGTGTCAATCTGGGTGCATTGCGCGGGCGCAGTTCTGAAACGCCGCAGATTGACACGCCCATTCTTACGTCGACGTAGCAGACAGGTGTGGGCAAGCGCACGTACACGAAGCTTTTTATTTTACTTTTGCAACTGCAGTACCTGACAAAATATTTACTGAAAAATATTTCTTTAAGGCATTGCCTATCGCAGTTAACATGATTTTGTATATTTTTTGCCATTAGAAACCTCAACTCGACCACAATGCATACACCTCACGTAAATGTCAACGTAAACCAACTGATTTGTTTTTTATTTTATTTTTATTTGAGATAGGTTTGCTCTTGACTCTAGTCTAGGTCAGAGATGACAGAGACAAAGTCGACGATGGAGCGAGCTTACCCAGAAGAAGCCTGTTAACTCTCACTTTGAAGAGATCGGGGTTGTATGCGTTCGGAAACACAGCGCAGACAGAGAGTTCCACTCCTTTGCTGTGCGCATCACAAAAGACATTTGGAAACGCTTTTTAACAAGTTTTAATTAGAAATAAAAGAAAATAAATTACTGTATTGTATCTATCTATATACGATCATAGCTTTGAAAAATCCATTGAACTGGGCAGATACCCTTAAGTTAGCTTTATATGGAATGCTTCCTAGCGTAAGGGCAAAGACACCATCGATCCACAGCACACCATGTGTTGATATCCCCTTATCCCATAAATTATGGCCATCGTTACCTAACAATTATATGGACATAAATTCCGAACAGTTCAATGTCCAGATTACAAGCTATCAATAACGGTTACATATGTATACATACCTACATACATCTTATCACTGATCTTGTAATGTACATAATTGCTAATGTACGCAGAAAAAATGATACAGAGATCAGATTGTATCAGATGACATTTCATTTAATGTTAAGTCCATCGATGTGAGCAGGGCTCCAAAATAAGCGGGTTAGCTAGCGTTTGATTACGCACGCGGTTTTTAAAATAGCAGAGTAATTTCAGCGGTTTATTGCTCGCTTATTTCAAAGCGCTAAGCCATCAAACGTTAATTCGTTTCCATCGTATATACTTGGACGAATCGTTTAGTTTCTCTCGGCGTCTGACTCATACATGCGTCGTTTTTTCCCGTAATATACGAGTATATATATATATACCTGCTTGTATGTATATTTTATTATAATGACCATGGTTTTATTAAACAAGACTTCTGAGAACTGTCGAACTTTCCTCTTATGCAAAGTTGGTGTTTGTTTTGTAGGTACTTGCACAACTTTTCCGTTACGCAACTGACGGCGATGGAAAAGCGGCGATTTTCATTTGTTACGCAAGTTGGTTGACACGTGACGTCACATGTCGTTACTGACAAGTTGTATGGGAGTCACCTATGGTTGCTGCTTCTATTGTAGTTAACACAATATCGATAGGGCTGGCAAACTCCAAACTGAAACAGTGCCAGAATATTGGCGGGTTCTTTAATATTTCAGGGCTATCATAACTAATTAATTGAATAATGTTGTTAATTGAGTTATTCTTTTACCTCCTGTCGATTGAAAAATCCAATGTATTCTCAAATAACAATCATTTATAACAGTAAAAGTATACATTACAGTTACTGCAATGTTTAGTTAATTTCTCAATTCTTTTTTTCCATTGTATGGCTTTTATATGCGATAACAATAATGTACACAGTGGAGTCCTATGTTAGCTTATTCATTAACGCTCACGTGCCAGCCCTGCCTGCGCGTGGGCGCGTCACGTGCGCCCGGGCCGTTGCGCCACGCTCGGAAGTAGACTGTATCAACATGACGCTACACCCACTACTAGGTACCTTGCCAATTATGGAACTACCACCCTTTCTTACGCCACTACTAAAAGCATGTGGAGTCAATGTGACATAATGCTGTCAAGATTGCTTGCTTTCTTTTCTATAATGCCTTTTTTAATGGCAACGGATATCCCTTGTTAGGAACTTTCTTCGTAGCAAATGATTTCCCAAGGGTCTAGTTAGCAACGGAGAAATTTTCTTCAGTAATTTCAGAGCAAAGTAAACATATCTATTTCATTATATGCAACAGTGAGCCGCGGGCGCTATATCTTAAGGCGACAGTAACTAACAATCAAGATTGTTGAACAACATTGTTATACTCAGGCATCTCGCAAACAATGGCTGTTTGTGTTGACAAGAACTAAAATAACGCCTATGAACGTTCTCCCATTGTGAAAAACGAGTCTTCCCATCGGCCACACTTTTCCCGTACTTTCCATAACTGTGCGAGTTTTTCTTACAACCCGTGACTTACTTTCTAATGTTTGACTCGCTAAGCCCTCACGCAGCTAAGTACTTACATTTCGGTACAACTTCGTCGCCATATTAGTGTTTACTGACAGCAATTACGCAGTGAAAGTGTTTTTAATTTCTTATCTCACGTCGATCATGTCTTTATTAAGCTTTACCGTCACTGTTGATATCTAATTACCGTTTATGGTGCTTTGACTTGTTCAGATTACTCGTATTACTGTAACCGTCGTGTGAAACGTTATAAGAGTTAGATAGATATAGGATTGCAGGCATTTTGTTATATCTCAACCATGATCGTTGCTCATTCAATTTGCTATTAAGCATTAATACAACGACGCTTCCCTGTATCTTGCATTTAAGTGCGTCGTAATTGTAACAGTATAGTGGGGTTCATTCGAATTAGTTAGTCGATAGGGAAGATATTATAACGCTGCAGGCTTCGCTCATCACTAAACGGGACTCACATTCCTAAGTCCGCTGACTGAGCGACCCCTTTGAAGAGTCGCGTCGATGTTTAACTATTAAAATCGATACTAGCATAATGGTGGGGTCCAATCCACATATGTTTGATTAAAAACGAAAGTTGCGTTATTGGAGAAATGCATTTTTTTGCGTTTGTTTTTAATTGCCGTTTAGTATACTGGCTGCACGCGAGGCTAAAACTAGTTTGTTAGTTAAATTTTGTTTACTTTCGTTTCCACTTCTAGTTAGTGGGCTGTGTAATCTTCGTACCTACCGAACAGAAGATGGCGGTGGCGGTGTCATTCGGAACTAGTTTAACTTCACTTTAATAATGTACATTCTTCTGCGTAAAGAATTTACGACTTATAGTGCGGTGTAAACCGAGGTTTGCATATAAACATACGTATTAATTTTATGATAACATCCGACTGTAATTACTTTAGAATATTTTCTTATTAATCCAAAACGTATACGGTTTTGATATACCTACGTTATAGCAGTGTACATAAGTGATGGTAGGAGTCTATTTCGATATTTATAATATACATGTTATTTATAACGTCCGCAGCAACATCAGAACGTGATTGGTTTCATAAAGTTATGTTTTGAGTGGTTACCCAACACAAACACACAAAACAATCCGAGGTAGGTACTCGAATATCCTACTATCCTACTAATATTATAAACATGAAAGTTTGTGAGGATGGATGGATGGATGGATGTTTGTTTGTTACTCTTTCACGCAAAAACTACTTAACGGATTTAGATGAAATTTGGTGCATAGATAGTTTATAACGTGGATTAACATATAGGATAACTTTTATCCCGATATCTCAACGGGATCGAAACTTATGCGGTTGAAACCGCGAGGCGCTGCTAGTATCCTACTAATATTATAAATGCGAAAGTTTGTGAGGATGGATGGATGTTTGTTTATTACTCTTTCACGAATAAACTACTGAACGGATTTGGATGAGATTTGGCACACAGATAGTTTATAACCTGGATTAACAACATACAGGATAATTTTAAAAGGAGTGCGAATATTTCAGGAGGTAATCAGGTGCATAAAACTGGACAACTTTCCCCAAGGAACATAGGTCGAAATCTTAAAATTGAAAATCGACTTTTCATACAAAGTGACTGGTCACGTGACTTACTTTTGTATGAGAAGTTGAATTTTATTTTTTAGACTTCGACCTATGTTCCTTGGGGAAAGTTGTTCAGTTTTATGCACCTGATTACCTCCTAAAATATCCGCACTCCTTTTAAAATTATCCTGTATAGGATACTTTTTATCCCGATACCTATCCCTATGGGATCGAGACATGTGGGTGAAACCGGGGCGCTGCTAGTATTACCATATATGAGATGTCACTGTCACATTTTAGGGCTGTAACATTAACACTTAAAAACTGATTATTGTTATTAACGACGAATATTTACTGCATACCTATTTTGGTAATTTATGGACTAAAGTGTGACATCATTGATGTTACCAAATCAGTGAATAACACTCTCATGTCTACCGCTAGCCTACGTTATGTAAAACTTTATTTATAGAACAAGTCACTTTGTTAACAACATACGTTGGGATTATTAAGTAAACACAGGGACACGACTATCATAACTTTAATTTCTTGATCTCTTTTTGAGTCCATCAGAGTCCTTTGTTGCTGTGAGCTCCGTACTTTATCATGCACGAAGTATCTCTGCAACTTATGAATTTACATGTTTACGAGTGTTCTCAGCTGGTGGGCCGCCGCGATTTGTTCTGCAAAATGGTAACCGCATGACAGCTGGTTAACCGACTACCATTAACCAAAGAAGGCCGGTTAACCATTAATACTGATGCCAATTCTTACGAATCGTATTTTATCATCGATTTATCCTGCCCAGTGGGTACTGAACTGACTTATCTCCCCTCCTTCAGAAACCTTTGAAACATAATAGTGTGGCGTGTTTTATTGGTGCTATGATATTAATGAACTGCTTTTTCAGTATCAATGTTTAGTGCCAAGAGTGAGTTAGGTTAGTGCAAGTGTGCATGCGCAGGAGCAGCAGGAAAATGATTCTACTGCTTAGAAAACACATTAGTTGAAAATAAGAGTTGTTGTTCCTTCTAAAAAGCTAGATGTTAATGTAATAGGGATGATGCCTGAGTGAAAAAAAAGTTATTTATAAAAAAAAAACAACCGACTTCCAAAAACAACACTACAAAGTGAAAAATAACTTTAATTTCGGAAGTCGGTGTCTTTAGTTAAGTATTTTTGTTTTTTGCCACCGACTTCAGAAATTAAAGTTGTTTTTCACTTTGTAGTGTTTTTTTCCGAAGTCGGTTGTTTTTTTTTTATAAATGAGTTTTTATCTTCCACTTTTTAGTTGTGGTACCTACTCCACCCAAATTCGTATACCACTACTTGCTAAGTAAATAACAGTGACAGGAAGTTATTATAACATCATCAGCATATGTACACTAAATGGAAAAAAAATACGTCTTATTGAAGCTAATTCAAAAACCACTCATCAGAATTTGACCATATGCGACCACAGGAGTAATAAACCCTTTCAAATAAAACGCTGCAAAAAGACAAATATATGTATATCGCGCTGAGTCGTGTCAGAAGTTTGGAAGGCATAGTTTTATCAGGTTTGGACACCGTCGCCAACAAATTATTAAATCAATCAACCACACGACGACAGATCGTTGACGAAATCTGTCTTCTGACAATCAAGGCCACACATAACATACGACTCAAGTAGCGCAATTTGAAGCATATTACCATTAAAATGATTTTTATAGCCCGAGTACATCTCATGACAATTCTGATAAGCCCAAACACTATAGATATATTTTGTTGTACTCTGGGTGGGTTCACAGTGAGAGCTCTCTTTTTAATAAGTTATGGTTCTACTGGGACATAGATATATATATATATATATATATGGGGTTTGTAGTAGCAACAATTAGGTGATAAACCTGTAAAGATGGTGGGAAATAAATAAATCATATCATATCATCATCATAAGTCTTTATTTATCTCAACATCATATTACAGGCACTGGTTAATAAAATGCACAATCTTAAATAGAGAAAGGTGTCTGAGGTAGGAGGGTCCTGAGTTACAGATCACCCGGCTCTTTTTTAAAGGACATGTTAATTTACAAAACAGTTAAAGTTAAGATATAATAGGTATTATAAAGTCTGAAATTGCAATTGAGTGCAGAACGTAAAAAAAAAAATTAAAAACAAAATCAAAGAAAAGCAAGTCAACATAAAGTTCAAAGAAATATACAAATTATGTATATTATTATTCTTTGATACATACTTAGGTATCTAACTAACAAAATAAAATAATAATGAGCATAACAAAAAATGAAGAATGGAAATGGGGAAATGAAGAATGTTGTGTGTATGAATGTATGTAAGTCTCGGTGTGTGATTGTAAATGTGTGGGTATTATTAAGACACTGGTTTTAATAAGCTTTCAGTGGCAATGTAGTCCAGATTTAACAGCCAAATGCGTAATTTTCTTTTATAAATAGCTTTCAATAAATAAATAATAAAAAATTACTTATATAAAACGCATTAAAGTTATGGAGTGGGGGCTCGCTACGGCACAACTCAGTTTATATAGATTTTATGGCAAGGCATGGTGACATCATGCCACATTTTAACTTAATGTTTCGCCGTAATCTTTTGATCTCTTACAAAAAAAAAAAGAAAAAATACGTGTCCAATATTTTTTAATAATCCACCTGACGGACAAAAAAAATTTAGTCATCATGCCGATTGTAGTAGACTAATCAATAAAATCGTATTTGAAGAAGAATCATTAACACGTAATAGAGCCTACGCAGGAACATAATACAACAAAGCCACAACCGTCAATCAAATACCAAATACCACCACATAAAGAAGCATACAAGAAACATGATACTCAATCATGATATCCACAAACTTCTGTAGATTTGATTGGAAACAACAATTATCATAAGTATCTATCTGATCAGATACAAAAGGCAGCATTGCGGCAGAGGTCGGGGGTCGCGTTGCATCAACGCTGCACTTTCGATATGCGCCAGTGAAAGGCTCATCTTCGGAGCTTGCGGCGCAGGTGCATCTACTGTACCCTGCAGCCAACCGTTATGCAGACATGTTAGTGCAACAACATTTATTTGCTCGCTGAGGGCTTTTATGCCCACACAAATTGTTGAACAGAAGCTTTCGTTCGTGATATTTTCACATAAACTATCCGCATTTGTCCTTAACTAGCGACCCGCCCTGCTTGGTACGGTTTTTACGACTCGAAAAGCATTGAAATGTCTTTATTGGATGTAAGTTTAATAGTAGCCTTCCAGAGTAAATTCTTTAAATTATGGTGAAAACTGCATCAAAATCTGTTGCGTAGTTTAGAAGAATAACGCAGTCACACACTGCCACTAAAACGACAAAAAAAAGTATGGATTTAAATATAAATAATGATACTTTCAGTGGCTGACAACTTATCTAGATAACATTAGAAGTAAGTAGCTATAGTTGAAACTGTCACACTCTTTATTAAACTTAATGATAGAATATGTATAAAAAATGTCCGAAGTCGAAACTTAAAGAAGCGGCTCGCCCTAATGTCGCGTACATTATTTTAATGACGGTCATTAGTCTACTTTCAGAGGCAATGTAATGATTACACCTCGATATACATATGGATATACCTCTTACAGAATACAAGTATTTATTTTGTAATCTGAAGTCATCGTTTATTCGTAGGACAGGCCAACAGTCAGACCCATTCCTTAGCTACAATTTGAATTATTTCAAAGCCACATACTTATTTTACACGGAACCACGCATGCATATCAGGATATATTCCAATTATTCCGCCTCTTGATTTATACCTTCTTTGTGCTTACTTATCTGAATGGAGCATAATTTATAATACCTAGCTAAAAAGTATATTATAATGGTCTATTGTACCTTAGGCTGCCTTGTGGTTGGGCCTGCAGCCTGCCGCTCAATTGCTTCAGTAACCGTGCTCGTAGTTCGTGCCCGTTGTCTCTCATTACACAGGAAGTTTATTATTGGCTGTCTGTTGTTTCATTAGTGCCGTTCTGTTATTACGAGGCGTCTCCGAGGTGCAACATGGAAAATTGTCACGGCCGAATGCGGCGTACGTAACGGGAAATGCACCGCGCAAATTATAACGTCCGCATTGGTGTTTCCACTTTCATACTCAGGGCCTCTATAAAAAGACGGCTTTTTGCAGCTGGTACTGCTATTAATTTGCAGTTTGCACGACTGCATCGCATTAGAGTCGTTTTCTCTCGGCGGAATGCATTTTTGCTGTTACCTTGATGATGGTCTGCCTTTACTTTTCAAGCGCGCTTGATCGTTCACGCGCGATCATGAAATTGTTATCGCCAACGAGATGAGATTAGTAAACATCATGAATCATGGATCTATAACCATGTAACTGTATTATCTGTTACCGACTTTTTTTAAAACTATTACACAATAACTTTTACTTCTTACTTATTACATACTTTTGAAAATAAATACCGACATTGTTAGTTTAGCGATAGAAATCTCACGATAAAGTAATGTAATAAGCGCGCGCTATTTTTTCTTGCTCGTTATATTTTATTGCAGCCTACTTTTTCTTCTGTCACTTTACAATATTGTGGCAATATCGGATCTGCACGGCTCTGCTTCGAGCCTTGCATGTATTTTTATTAGATTAATGAGGCTATTAGACCGTACGACACTTAGCTTTTATATAAAAGTGTTGATAGTTAACCGCGCTATTAATTCCATTAAGTAAATAATTAGTCATTGAGACTAGATGGATACGATCTGTAATGTGTGGTTTCCTCAGTTGCGTGTTATCGTGAGTCAAGATGGTGTGAACTTGTCGTAGACTGGAGTCGCGGTGTCGCGTCCACGTAGCATGAACACTGAACAATGCCCGTCTGTGCAAGGAGCCGCCACTGAAAGTTCAACTCACGAATTGTGTATCACTGGAAATGACTAGTTGTTTTGTTTTATATGTTTTTAAAATAAAAGCATGAAAACCTTCCAAATATCTTCAGCACGATTTTTGTTAATCTGTCTGAATGTGTGCACTTATAATTCAATAACATTTTAATTGGGAGTTAATTAGCAATGCTAGATATGTATTATCGCTTGCGTTAAATTGCGATTTATTATTCACTCATAATAAAATATTTTTTCCACTTTCATGAATTTTATTTGCTAGCAGCCATAACATTAAAGTCTACATATCTTATTGATTAGTTTTCTAGTAGTTAGCTTGCGGTGTAGTCGCAATAACAGTCGACATAAAATACTTTTATATATTTTTCTGTCTGGCTCTGGATCTATGATATCTGTGTATGATACTCGTGCGGTATCGCGGAGGCGGTCGGATGATTTAAATAACCTGGCTATTTCAATACCGCGGCCGCCGTGTTTATTATTGCTTATGACTTTATTTTTCATCTATTTCTGAACGCAGCAAACGTAAATAAAACGCATTAAACCTAAGATCTGTGAATATTAAAATGAGAGTCGCCATTACAAATTAAAAGCGTTTAGTTAGTTAGATTTATGTTATAAGTACCTACAGCAGTTTTTGTTGTAAGCACACTTGTATTAATAAAATTTCTAGGTGGTGATTTGCATGGTATTTTAGATCTTTACGATTAGCAAGAAACCACACCTTAGAAGTGTTGTCACCTTTTACGACTCTTCTAGTCGCGCCATCTTTAAGTCTCAACATGTAAGCGGTGTAACAAAGGAAGTGTCTGCTTCATAGTTCGCGTGTTTAATCAGTTAGTCTTATAAGAGTTAATCAGAGATCTTCGTATATAAGGTGATAACCGTACATGTTGGTGGCAGAGGAATGCTAACAGGCAATTAGCAAGTAAGCGATGAACTGATAGTGATATGTATGTACTACTTGTCTTAGTATTGACTGCTCCGCAAGTTAACACCTCGGTTTGCATTATGCTTTGGGGAGTTTGTCAGATGTTTTATGTAACTATGCATGTAGAATGCGTTTGAATAATTTTTTTTTTTTTTTTGATATTTCTCGGGACCCCAGGGTCCCGGACCTTTGGAAGGCATAGGCAGGGCCGAAGCCAACTCGCAGAGGCCCGTTAGATGCTTTCAATGGAAATGAGGCACCAACCGACGATTATCCCTGTGCGTACTATGCAAGTGCACCCAAGGACAACCCCCGGTTGGTGTAGGACTATTGCAGGATATGGAGACAAAAAAAATATTGGGCTATGGGCTTGGATGGCTACAGTGGACTGGTTATCTAAAACTATGGAAGGACTATGGCCCCTGCCTGACCAATGTTTGATAAATACAATACACGGATAAAATGGCAGGGGGTGACTTGCACACTCAACAATGGGCCCCCGGAAACGGTCGCTAGCACATAGTGTCGTAGCGACAAGGGGGCAACATGTCTTGAGGTGCTTAAGAGGAGTGGAGAGGTATTCCACGGCTATCAGGACAATCCCGGAAGTACGGTCAAGATCCCTACCAGCATCTTACTGGACTACTTCCTTCCTCCGAGCACGTTTGCTCTTGCGAATCTCTACTCAAGCCAGCCAATAAAGGCAAGAATGAGGTGGGAGGTCAGTTCTCGTCAGTGTTCACTCCAGCCGGCCAATAAAGGCAAGCCAGATGCGGAACATGACTTCTCCCGGGAGATAGGGTACGTGGGGTCGCTACTGCCCAGCAGCTCGCCACATGCTGCCCTGCGGGTTTCTGTATCTCTCTTGGTCTGGCTCCTCATCCTAGACCTGTTCCGGCAAAGTAACCTCTACCGGCACAGACCTAGAGTTCGGAGCGCGCAAGCCCCATCACGACGTCAACGTAGAGATATGGCGATGGGGAATTATTATTATTATGTCTCTTAGAAAACACTTTCGAGTAATTACGCGAATTGACAAGAAACTAACTCGTATCAAAATACTGAACATAACGCCTATTACTCGATTCAAATGTCGTGAGGCTCTCTCAAATGTATGCATACGTAAGTATTATCGTCGTGTGCGACAGAAAACGATCAACTTACAATTGAATACCGCGTAAAGCGTGAAGTCACAAGCGACACGTGTCATGTGATCAAGCAATCAATCCGCTTTCACGCTTCAAAACAGCGCTTGACGAATGCCCAAGGAAAGTCTATGATTGTAAGTATCCCGTGCGGACTGTAATTGGATATAAACTGCCCGATAGACGGCCGCGCCAAGGGATTACTGACTGTCTACTTTCAAGATTCGAACAGATATTTCAATCTTTGCCTATAACAAGTATTTATATTACCTATGTAGACTTAAACACAAGATTATAATCCTGGGAAAACTTGCTCAAGAGTAAAATATGTTTTGCTCGTCCATTTTTTTCTCGTTAAGAATATGCAGATTATAGGTTTCTTTAATCAGATTATAAGACCGGTGCATGTCCTGGCCGAGAAACTGTCGCAATAGTTATAATTTGACTATCAGTTCCTGTGATAAATACTCTTTCATATTAATTGCAGTGTACTGAAATCCAGAGCTTTAAAATATGCTTGTCAGGGCTTTATCATGTCATGTGCCAATATATCGTAGGTATATAGAGCTATGTTGTTTTATTAACTGTCGTAGGGCCGAGATGCAGTCGGCTTGCAATATTTCAGGATCTTTTGCACAGAGGCCAGTAATTAGTGGTAATCGATCTCTCAGTTTACGCCTGTTCGTATATGGTATGGGCGGGGCGGCGGCGGCGACGGGCGCGGGCGCAGCGTTCGAGTGCATTCACTCGCGCACTCCTGCGCAGCTAATTTCTCTATCTTTAGCACGGTGTAACTGACCGCCAGCCCTGCTACTGACTAAAGAGAAACTGCATTAGATGCGTCCGGTTTATGTGCACACGTCAAATAGCCAATACTTCCTTTAGTTAAGCAGGAACTCTGAAAGGTACTTAGGTATTTGATGTAACTTAAGATAGATAATGTTCCTGTATCGAGTTAGCCGAGATCGAAAGTAGATCTGGTAATAACATACTTGTGATTATCTCGGTAACCGTTCCGTTAGTAATAGGCGGAGAGAATTTCCTTTAAAACTAGATGTTGTAATTTCGCTGCAGCGTAACGGTTCCTGGAACCGGTGACGTACTTACGTTTACTCGGTTAATTTTCCACTAAGATGACATCCGCATCACCAGCAGTCCACAAAGCAAACTTGATATTTGAGAAAACTTTATTTCCCTCAATATTTAATATTTTTATTCTCACAATTATTTTTACTTGCATTTAAGAACACTACGCCTTTGATATTAAAATAATAGCCCACTCTTATTATAATTTCAAATGTCATAGCTCGTTATGAAAACAAAATTATCGTCCCCACGATTGGCATCTGTCACAGACGCGTCTATTAAATTCATGAGAATTGCCAAACGCCGCATATCCACACATGTAGAACTTTCGCTTCGGCGAGAGTTTCCAGTAAACACAACTTGTAAGTAGTCGTAACAGCACAGTGTAATTATAGACCTTAATATTTACCTGTTTAACGTCCAAAGTGCCGACTCTTACGTTCATTAGCTCGCCTCAAATCGATTTTCTATTTATGGCCTGATAGAAAACTGATTTCAATCAAGAGTGTTGGACGTAAAAGTGCTGTTCAGGTTTCTTTTTATCTTTTTAGTGTTTAAACCATTAAGCCGGTTGAATAGCTGATTGTAAATTATAAATCCGTCGCCTTTGTGTAATGTCTGGCGTTTGTTCGGTGGTATTATTTGGAAAATGAGGAAATACTGAATAGGCTCCGTCCTTATTATTTGGGTGTCGAAATCAAAGCCAATTTTGACGCATTTTCCAGTTTTAAGAGCCAAGACAACTTTAGGATTGCCATGTCAGAACCAAAATTATTATTATTATTATTTTTTAATTCTAAGACACATCATATTCTACAATTTGGTTTAAGTCACACAACGAAAACCTCTCAGGGCTTATATGTGTGCTGGCGAGCCGTTCATTTAAATTTTACAATAATGTTAATTACTACAATAATACATAAAATACTTTTTCAATAATGATGATAATAGCAATTTATGATGATAGTAAATGATGAAATATATAGGTACATTAATACATTGTATACACTAGGAGAAATTTCGTGTAAGGAAACGCCTTAATTTGCATTTATAACTTTTCGAACTCGTCCTGTATATCGTTTGCAAGTCTACTGGAAGTTTATTAATAAAAAGGTTACTAAATATTCTGCAACCCTCATCCCACACACGTTGTTGAATTTTGGTAGGGTGTATTTATTTTTAAGTGGTATCGTTCTCAGAAAGTCAGGTCTTGTTTTTTCGGTTAGCAGCTCAGGTCTATTGACATCCATAGGAGTAAAAAAAATAACTTTGTTGAATACATGATTGTTATTGTTAGTGAAAGTCTAAGCTAAGTATTTAACATGTGAGTCGAGTGACCGTGCGTTGGCGCATGTGCCAGGTGGTTGTCGGATTTAGTACAAACATGTAAAAAAGTTATTACATCACATAAAGTTTCACGCTCTCTCTCATGTTATCTAGTCAGACGTAAATCATAATAGCACGAGTTTTATACACTATCCAGTGTTTTAGAAACGTACGTAGGTGTAGGTAAAGGAGAACTAGGCATATTATGTACCATTATATCATAGGTTTCGTAAGCTAGACACAAATCGTCCTCAACTAATACGACGAGTTTCAGACAGCTAACACAGGTTTAGTGAAACTAAGAAAAAGTTGTATCTTATCAAGCGTTACGTTAGGTAGGTGGGGCAGTGGTGGCCCAGTGGTAACGGCTGCGACTTAAGAGTTGTAGGTCGTGGGTTCGAACTCAAGCAGGCACTTTACTTTGTGTAAATTATTTCATCACCACTGCTCTCGAAACAGTGAAGGAAAACAACGCGAGGAAACTGGCATGACCTAGAACCAACAATTGGAAGACCAATCCGCACTGGGCCCGCGTGGTGGATTACGGCCTACTCCCTCTCTTCCTTTCGAAGAGAGGAGGCCTGAGTCCCAGCAGTGGGAACATTATAGGCTGATTATGCTTACGTTATGTACAACAGCACAATGGACTTAGCCAGTAGGAAACCTTCTTGTTAGGCAGATTAGCAAGCAATACAGGTGAAAACTAAATCTTTGTTGTAACGATGGTTAAACATGATGGTGCAACAGAAATATTTGTTACAATGTTTGGAATAGTTGTAGAGTTTGTATGTGGACTAACAGCAGAACCCAATAACGAGAGATCGGAATAGGTAGAAAATATATTTACCTAAACTTATAAGGAGTGAGTGGATAATATCTCGTCTAAAAACCCGGAATTTAAAAATCACGAATTATTTATTGGACTTTTTATATAAGTAGTTACAAATTATTGATTTGAAGAATCATCAACATACACTAAATGGAACAAAATACTTATTATTGAAGCTAACTCAAAAACCACTCATCAGAATTTACCCAATAATCTATCTTTCACCAGTTTGGGCATACTGGAGATAGAAAAACCTATCTATCTATGGTTTTAACGTCCCAATAATCTATAAATGAGACTATCGAATCTTACCGGCCTGACATAAGGACAGATAGAATTATACCATCAATAGCGATCTGTCTTTTTACTAAAAATAGGTTATTGGCAGAGATCGGAATAGGCAGAATATATTTACCAAAACTTCGAGGGAGTAAGTAACATAAAGTAGATAATACCTCCTCTAAAAACCCAGAATTTAAAAATCACTAATTATTTATTGGACTTTTTATGTAGTTATAAATGATTGATTTGAAGAATCATATTAAATTTTTTAGAGTTCCGTACTAAAATTGTGTCAAGTTCAAATGTTTTGTTTAAGAAGGTAAAATAAAAGTAAGTTGGCTGGTTTATGTGCTTATTTATTTCGTCATTATCAGAGATCGGAATAGGTAGAGTAAAAAAACTTCGAGGGAGTAAGTAACATAGAGTGGATAATACCTCCTTTAAAATCAAGGAATAATGATAATGACGAAACAAATAAGCACATAAACCAGCCAACTTACTTTTATTTTACCTTCTTAAAACAAAACACTGACTGACTGACTGACTTGCATCATCAGAAAGTAGTTCAAAAACTAAGTAGAAGCCTAGAAGCTGTTTTTTATATAATAAAATATTAATAACATAATTTCAAGTCATTGCACATGTCGGTGGGTCAATTAATGTCACGCGGCTGGCAATCAGCGGCGGATGTTGTAGCAATGTCGCCACCGGCCACCGGCTTGCGAAACCGATCAGTATTGATTGCAAGCTGATCGCGATCGTGTTGATAGCCGAGATGAAATAATTATGTACCTTGTAACACGTGTACTGCCTTATCGAGATTAATACGGTACCTACTCATTATGAGGTGGACATTAATTATTCATTTACTAATCATGTTTGTTTTGTTCTTTTCAGGTAAGGATTTGGTTCTAGTTTCAAGAATTAGTTTTATGAAGGAGTTACGGTAAGATTAAGTTTACCGTTTTGTTTTATTGTCGGTGGATTTTAGAGCAACAAGCTTATGTTTTTATGTTTTTTATGCGAGATACGAAAGGCTTATGTGACGGATATATTTAGGACTTTTAAGATTTATACATAGTACATAATACAGGGAATTTTTTTAATCTCTATCTAAATTTTCGCAGGGTGGTCTACCCATGAATATGAACAACTTTTACTATGGGACCAACTCTGAAACCACGAAGAAAAAATCAGCTGATTCATACAAAAGTTCAATACCTACTCGACCAAAATGTATGAAACAGCTGATTTTTTTCGTGATTTCAGAGTTGATCCCATAGTGAAAGTTGTTCGTATTCATGGGTAGAACACCCTGCGAAAATTTGCATAGTGATTAAAAAAACGCCCTGTATATGATAGTATGGAGGCAGTTAATTTTGTAGCTTGGTTACGTCTACGTACTCGTACTATGGAAATCTACATCGAACTTACCAATAAAGCCTACAATATTGTTGTCTATCTATTCGACATGCAACATCTCAATACACCTTGATACATTAATCAACGAACTCAAAGTAATTAGTAGCCACGTGTCATGTTATCTAGCACCACATAACAACGGGTGACTGCATTCATCCATCTGTGAGAATGCGTATCGTGCTCTCATTACCGATCCTATTACAGAATAGGTACAGTAGAACAAGTTATTTGGTAGATACAGACAAAAATATTTATTTTTTACTACACTGCCAATATTCATTATTATTGTGTACTAGCCATGCCCCGCGACTTCGTTCGCACGGAAGTCGTAATATACATAATATACTAAAATAACAGCCACATTTTAACAAAATTCTCTCGTACCCCCGGACCTGGCCGCGTTGCATCGCCCGTCCGCACTATTAGTTCGTTTTCGCTTAGTGTTCATTCTGACTTTTTTTCTTTTGCTCGGCTCCTAAGGAATCGTAGCGTAATGTTAAAGAGCCTATAACTATCCTCAAGAATTGGACTACCAATTGCAAAAAGAATTTTCATATCTGACTTTTTATTCACAATTGCCTTTTTGCCAATTGCTTTGAATTTTGGTCTTAATTTTTTTGCACGGAGCCCTAATTATTTTTCTAAAATAAAAGCAGCTTAAGTCACTCTCTGTAACATCAACTATCTGTCAGTGAATGTTTCATCAAAATTGGTCCAGCCATTTCGGAGATTAGTCGGAACAAACAAACAGACAGACAGCAAAAATGTTAAAAATTGCTTTTTGTTATAAATACCGTATATACTTTCATATGCATTTAGTAAAAAGTTGTTATTTTGACACTACAAATAGACACTTCAATTTTATTTATTTGTATAGATTTATGTTTTTAGTGTGTGGGTAACAAAAATAACTTTTGAGCTATGACATACCAAGAGAATGAATGACAACTCAGCATACTCACAACATTGTTTGAAAGTAGTAGCAAGTACCTACCTGTGCCTGACTGCCTGTATAGCCAACAGCTTGTTCGACTGTACATAAGATGAGCAGGGAATGGGAGGACCCCCCTCCCACATCGTACCTGCGTACTCTAGGAGTTAGGACGTAATTAATATAGAGAAAGGTTATTATTTCGATACCGATGCGGCTCGCGTCCCCTTCAAAAGATATAATAGTAATTTCCAACTCGGGCTCCATGCATTATCAGAGAAAGTTCTCTTAAAGGAATGCTCGATAAGCGTTTTTTAGAGTTCAGGTTACGCGTTTATTTTCTAATTTGACAGCACCGAGGAATTTTATTTATTTGGGTGGATAAGAATAAATCTAAAGCTTTCTAGAAACATTTCAGAGGTCATATAACTGACGTTAGATATCGATGAATGCACTTTCGGTTACAAATAGTACCGGGGCCTGGGTAAGCAATAGATTACAACATGTATCTCAGCTCAGCTCGTGCATAAAATTATTTCTTTTAATAAGATAACAACTCCTCCGGCGATGAAGTAGGACGGATGCATTAAGAATAACAATTTAAAAAATTAAAAGCGTAGTAATTATAAAGTTACGACTTACGAAATTACTGGAAATGCGCGCGTAGTTTTTGCGCCGAGCGCAAACATGTCGCCGGGTGGCATGCGCATGCGCTGCTGAGGTTTAGTAACACAAACATGCTGTTAATTACGTGAATTATCAACCAACTGTCCCCTTGAGTGATGAAATGTGAATAAAAAATACATTGCGTAACGCGCCATTTTAAACTCTTTTACGCTTTGTTTTTCTTCGTTATTTTTAGTTGTAATTAGCGTGAAGACGGACATAATTGTTGCTCTAGTTTCTGATATATTACAATTTTTAACATAAATAATTTCCGAAGACTGAACCTAATCGATTAGTCAAGCACTAACAGTAGACCGCACATAAACATTGGAAAGAGGATAAGTTGAAAATGATGAATATGTTTTAAAAGCTCCATTCATGAATTACTCAAATCTCAAAGACTATCTATGGATCTGCTGGATTCAGAGGTTCCGCGTAATCGAGACGCGGGCGCCCAGCGGCTTATTACGAAAGATGCGTAGAATCGAAAAATAAATAATTGGGCCCTAAAAGTGAAAGCCGTGAGTTACAACCACTAATGCGCTTATCTAATTCGCCCCACTCAATCATGGAGCACTCGAGACAAAACGACGCGAGACACTGAGTACCTAATATATTTTAAATATCACTTGTCATTACTATTATGCATTATCTATTACCGGCGTTATGTAACAATCGTGAGACTCATTATGCCCTCTGGCACTCACTTATAGTTCACTATGTAAGTATACACAAGTCAAACGTATTATTCCTTGTAAATTAATTTCCACAGCCAATTTTATGCCCTATTGATAAAAGAATAGTGGCTAGATCTCCATATAGGGTAGGTGTATTGGTCTTTAAAGTGTTGTTGTGATGTACAGTGGCGCTATATAACATAATAGCATGTGACTCGTGATTTTAGTGTTCCGTGAGCTATTGTTATGTAATTATGTGTAATTAATATACTTGCCGCCATTACTGGAGTACTTAGCAAATTAGCTGGTAGTTTAATTAATGTAGCCTCATTAGCATGTATTTCGTCATTTTTTTTCAATAGAAGTAGGTGTAACTTTAATTACAGCTGTTGAAGCGAAACAGACGTTACAAAAATAACGAATTTATTTTAGTTTTAAAATGCAAATAAGTAGTCCTCCCATAATAAATCATTACTTCTACACATCATTGACCATATTTGCATTATGCATACTTCTAAGAACGCAATTATTTTTAATCAGTTCCAATTTTTTTTAAAAAAAATGACGAAAGTTAAATTGATTACTTATTACCGAATTAGAAAGTGGATATGGATAATAATTATGTTAAAAGTGATTTATTCAGTCAATGATTTATAAATAAGAATTTTAATCTCATCTCAATTCTCGAAGCTTCATAGATAAAGTAATTTACTCGGACATTAGCTCCGAAACCACAATATTTCTTTCATATCAGAGAGATTGCTTGTACCATAATTTATTTTTCAAATATTCTAATGCAGTGCAATTGCGTCATACGAAGATTAGTCCAGAAACATTTTGGTGGGTGGTGGGCACTTGTGACGTCAGCTCGACCCATCTCTCACGATAGCCCGATGGCGGTTAACGAGGCACATTAATCTCGGTCCAGTCAAAGGGAATCACTTTCACTCTGTACTCGATATATGAAACAAAAGTTCAACAACTTTTTTAATTAAGTGAAACGTTGCTTGGTGAGCAAACATATTCGATTTATATACATACCTGTTTGTGCCATGTTCTGATAAAGCGATTACAGTTTTAAATTCAATGTCGATTGATTATTTCGACGGACATTTACCCCCAAATGTATGAGTAAACTTATACATTACTAGGAAAACTGATCAATATCTTACAAAATTATTCTTACATACAGGCTGTGGCATAAATTAGTGGTCCAACGCTAAGGGGTCGATACACCGTATATTCCGCTATCACATACCACAATTTGAACCAATTCATTCCATAGGTCTCGGAATAAAACATTTTTATTCTTATTAGTTTGAAATTCAGCTCTTTTTCAATGGAAATGGCTATAACTTTTGTTATATGATGGAATCAGTTATTATTATACTATTTTAGAACCTGCATTAACTGGACAAGTTTTTAAAATAATGGGCACCGACAGTGTAGTAAAGTTTTTTACACCATCCGCACCCCAAGTCACATAATTTTCTGGAGATTCGGAAATTACAGCCAAATTAGTAAAGCAAGTTGTCAGTTTTTCAAAAAAGAAAAAAAAAATATCTTCTGAGACCTATGGAAAAAATTGTTCAAATTGTGGTATGTGATAGCGGAAAATACGGTGTATCGACCCCTTAGCGTTGGACCACTATTTACGCCACACCCTGTATAAGATTGTGGTTAAATTGTTACTGTGAAAATTAAATAATAAAAATCGTTGCAAAACTAGGTTAATGTCTTAATGATGACTTAAGGCTAGTTTTTTTAAAAATCTTATTACGTAAGACAAGGGCAGTGAAATAAGTTCTCACTTTTTCAGCAAGTGGACAACATGTTTATAACATACTCTCCTTTAGTACGCTGCATCGTATGAAAATGACATTATAGTAGGTAAATATTAAAAAGCGTTTAATATTGACCTTTATTCGCACAGAAATGTTTTAATGAATCATTCGTGCGTTGAAAACCTTATTGAAATTAAATATCTTTATTATATAATGTATTGCAGCACGTTGATATCAGACCAGATGATCGGATTCACGGAATCCTTAATGAACGAGAGGTCGGAAATTATTTAACTACCTTTATCAGAAGCTAAATCATCATTCTTATGTAAGATGAGACAATTCTATCTCTCAGTTGCGTTCTTTGCAAATTTAACTGTACTTACGTGCCTGCTTAAAAATTATTCGTCATTATTTTAGCCTTTCCCTAAGTATTTTCATATTTTGTGTATCGTCAGTTAGTCAATTTGCCATCTGGTTGGATTTCTTGCATAACAATAATCAGCCTATAATGTCTCCACTGCTTGGACACAGGCCTCCTCTCCTCTCTATGAGAGGGAGTGGGCCGTAATCCACTACCGGGCCCAGTACGGGTTGGTAGACGTCACATGTCTTCGAATTTTTGGTTCTAGGATATGCCGGTTTCCTCACGATGTTTTCCTTCACCGTTTTGAAAACAGTGGTGAGGAAATAAAATACACAAAGTGCCTGTCTGGGTTCGAACCTACGACCTACAACTCGTAAGTTGCGGCCGTTACCACTGGGTCACCGCTGCTCACAGATTGATTTCTTGACACTTACTGTAAAAAAAGATATTTTCATTTTAACCTGGATTTGTGCCCGGTTGATGGCAATAGGCTCGCCGTCTATTACATGAGACTTAAACATAACTGACGAAATGTGGGTGTATTATAGGTGCACCTCTGCCTAACCCTTCGAGGAATACAGGCGTGATGGTATGTAATGTTATGTTATTTTAACGTTTACGTATTCATAATTACTAATATCTGAAGACTGACCGTCACCACAAAAAGCATCAGTCCGGCAGCCACTTCCCTCACTACTAATTGCATAAGCATAATTATCAAATATGTGTATAAATAAAATAATAACTTCCATATTAAACTTAATGATATAATTGATTATAATAGATTTTAGAATTTAATTTAACCATACGAGAGAAAGCAAGTTTTGCAGAAGGCTCATGAATACTGATGAAAAATTACGTAAGATAAATTAAAAGTTAAATTTCTTCTAAACTACCACGTAATAAAACATCATGTATTTCATATAACAAACATAACATCACGCCTTGTTTCCCCGAAGGGTTAGGCAGAGGTGTACCTATAGTACACCCACACCACCCGTATTTCATATAATGTTCATCTAAAATATTTATTAACTGCAAACTGCACTGTACTGAACTGCACTGTATTCTACTAACATTATGATAAAGTGTGCAAGAGTGTGTGATAGAGTGTCGCAAGTGTGTAATGATCAATGCACACGCGTTTCGTAAATGACGTTTTTCAACACACTAATTGCGAGGCAAAAAATAAATAAAGTTTCATAAAATAATTACCTATGTAAAAAAAAAAAAAATATGGCCCGCGGATTCAATAAATTCTGAATACACTGCATTATGAACCTAAAAGTGGTTCAATAAGAGCGAGCCACTTTACGAGCAAGTGTGTTGAAAAATATTTTACATTTTACCTACTACGGTTTCTATCTTTGAGCGAAAAATATGAACTGTGTAAACGGTTAGCAAAGCTGTTATAGTAATTCCCTGTTCTAAAACTTATCGTGTGTAGCGTTCGGGCGGCGCGGCGTCTAAGCAGCGACTACGCCGCGTAGGCCCTGCGTAGGCGCGTACGATGGATCTACGCGGCGTAGAGGCCAATGCGGGTCAACGCCCAGAATATGAAAATACTATTATGAAGTTGTGGAAATCAATCGTTTTTTTTTTAGTTTAATGAGCAATGACCAAATAAGAATAGGGCTAATCCCTCGTCCAGCTGAGAATTTAAGCCCAACTAATAATTAGCCTAACGATCCGAAATCACAATTTGAACTTGATTGAAAATCGTTAACAGTTAATCGAGGTCAAGAGCAGGCACATTCATTAACAAAAAAAAAATTCTGAAGGTAGATACTTGTGTTACCACTGATAACAATCTCTGTTCAGTCAATTTGCATACAAGTACCTATAAATCACTTAAGCAAACTTTTAACGAAACAAAAAAGAGCACACAAATGCGAATTAGGAACACGTGCTTATCGTCATAGCAGTTGCCAGTCAGACTGGCACATTAGCTGAAACATTTGCCAATTAAGTTGGCAACTTAGCGAGATGGACAGGATAACAGACTACATCTAGCTACATCTAGAAAGTCATCGTCTAATGGCCCTAACGGCAATCATGACACGTCTTAAGCTATGCCAAGAGGTTATTGTTATTAAATATTATGTGACGGTACCTTAAGTACTGCCGAAAAAGGAAATACAACAGCGAAGCAGATAAGATTTATTTAGAGATAGGTAAAGTTGCAACGGACTTTAAAGAATTTAGAATTTTCTTGGGATTTAATTAGGCATTTACTTTCTAAGCGCTGTGACCCCAAAGTGGGTCTTGGCCTGTGACAACAAAAAGTGTGCGGTCTCTTGCAAATTCAAACATGATAACCAATGTTCTTCTCCGTATGAACATGACGTGCTTTTTTCACAATAACTTTGCAACGTGTATGATTATGATTAAGCTACGCTGTAACAACAGTTATTTATTAAAGCCCATAGTCAATAAGTACTTACATTAGTTTTTGTGAACATCAGTGCATTAACCTTCCATTGAAACGGTGTTATGAAAACGTCACGTTTACACTTTGTACTTATTACTGACGTATGTAATTCCAACTCATAATGTAATTTTAATCTGACATTTACGAGTATAACTTGTTTGGATAAATCTTATCAGTTTGTAAAGGTTTTATTTAAGTAACAAACATAGTTGAAAGATACATTAGATTTAAAGGTTCCAATTTTGATCTACGGCTTATCCATTGCAATCAGCGCCCGCGCATTCAAGTTATTGTCAGCATCTTGATCGGCAGTCGTCACTTATGTAACTGACTTATTTAACTCGCATTTCTAATCGTAATCACACAACATTTATTACAATGAAGCTGACAGATCGATAAAGAGCATAAAAGCGCTACTTGACTCTATCTAAACATCTAACTTCTTCAATCACGAAACTGATTAAATAACCAAACCAAAACTCAATTTAGTTTTTTGTTCATAATCACATTATTATACAATAAACAGTAAGCGGCCACATTCCTCAAGCAAACAATAGAATTAACTATTAATAATTTCTTCAGCGGAGTCTTATTCGCTTTGTGTATTCATGAGCTAATTACTCTATTCAAAGTTATTCCAACGTCATAACCATCGGTCAACGTCGATATCCCCTTCTAAAGTGTCGTGCTAGAGTGCGTAGGATCGTGACCAAACTCCTCAAATGGTCATATCGCTGTCTGTCGGTGTGGCCGTCGGGTACACCATCGCGTCGCTGGTCACCACACCACTTCCCTATCGCGATGGTACTAGAGCATAATTTCGGGTGACAACTGACCTTGACGACGCTGATATATGCGTGTATGTGTAAACAATCGATAGTACAGACGCGGGCGGCGTTGGCGATGCAACCCATCACGCATGGCTAATGCGCGCGCGCAACCACGCCGCATAGCGATGAGGGTGTGCTGTGCGCTGATACCCGCTAAGCTCCTCGACTGTCAAATATTATTTGCCGCAGTATTTTATTTTATTGCCTCATTTGTATTCAATACTTCCTTTATTAAAACACCAAATGTGTTGAAACGACTCGCGTTGTGGCGAAACTATGCTGTATTAAGCATCGCGTTTTACTAATAATTATATTTCATTCCCAGACATTAAATCATATAACATCATGCACTCGCATCTGGTAATTCGTATTTATAGGAGAAAGTCAGGTATGTGCAATTGGTGTAACAGATTCAGTACCTACCTAGGTAAATCACTGACTTTTCTACGTGAGAACGATTGGAACTTGTTTATGAGATAAGAAGATGTTTATGTTGGCGCATTGCACCTGCGTTACATTACATCATGAATAGTAACCCGATTTCACTCAGTTTTTATTTATTTCAAATATACAAGGTGGAACAGGACGATTGACATTCCTTTAAACCACGTAGAGAGAATTATGTTCTTTACTTGTATACAACAAATCAATCAAATCCAATGAATATTTTAGCCACAGGAAATTATTTTAATTTTCTTTTATTTTTCAACATGATGTAGATATGAGTCAGTTGAGTTGGTCAGTGACTTTTCGTAGATAAAGCGTGCTTACTTTTTATGCAGTTGATTCTACTATTTATTTTGTTTGAAAACTGCAATTTTTAAATTTTCCATTATCTACTAATATTCGTGTTTTAAAATGTTTCGATGGACTAGTAAGTACTGTGCTCGTTTTTATTTAATGTCGTAAGTCCAGATACACGTTGTATAGAGAATATAAATCTGAAACCACAATAAAGCAATCATTGACAGCAAAATGTTGCTGTGCGGTAGTGGGACAGCAAAATGGTACAATAAACAAAAAGACAAAAGAAAGACTATTGTCATGAAAAGGTATTAACATCCAGAGGGCACGCCCCGCACATTGTAATTGTGAATCTCATCAAAGGCGGTATCATGACTTATTAAACTACACATCTACTTGCAGACGTCGCTCTTTGTTCACAACAAAAGGAGCATTGCAAATATTCAGAGAGGTTACTGGAACAAGTACTCAAATAGTAAGATATTAATGATTCAGATTGAAGATAGTGACTCATCACTTAGCTTTACAAGGAAGGAACCGAAAACAGCATTAATTTTTAGCCGACTTTTAAACAATAGCACGAAGACGATAGTAGCTAAGAGTGCCTGAGAATAGCGCGCGTTCGGCCTCAGCCGATCACGCACACTCGTTGGAATAGAAGCGGTTCATTCACATAATGGACGTGGAACGGAAAATTGGATAATGTCTCACAAATAACTTCACGGGACTCATTAGACCGACCGACCTATTTTCTGGAATCCTACCAGTAACACGCACTTAACTATGTACACTGCAAGACGTTTGATCTATAAAATAATGTATTGTAAAAAGTTACTTATTCGTTTGTTGTGTGTTAATAAAATCGTATTAAAAATTATAATATCTTAATAATAAATGTTGGCTAAAAGTCAGCGGTTTCATCGCGGCAATATTCGTGATAGTAATATTTCTTAACGTATCGTGACACCGCGACGTTTCGCAGCTGCATTGCATTGTAAATTTGGATGTACTTACAGCTATTTTGTTATGTCGAAAGTTTACTTTATAAAGCAGATTTCATGTTTGTTTATGAAAAACCAACTAACCAAGACATCAATTTCATGAACGAAGACTTATTTCGGCAACAGCGAGATCAACACATGTTAGTCTTAAAATTGTATGTCCGTTATTATTAGTGATCGGAATAAGTAGTGCCTGTGGTAGTGCTAATTTGCCTAAACTGCGAGGAAGGAAGTAACATAGAGTGGATAATACCACCTCTAAAATCCCGGAATAATTTTAATGATGTTTAAATCCCGGGATTTATAAAGCAATAATTATTTATTGGACTTTATTTATAGATATATAGAATATTCTTTGCTATGTACACCATAAAAATTACAGATATAAATGTGTGTGTGTGTGTGTGTAACCCTAAAAAATGTCATGATTTTTCAAATCAATAATTTGTAACTACAAATAAAGTCCAATAAATAATTCGTGGTTTTTTAAATCCCGGGATTGAAACGTCATTAAAATTATTCCGGGATTTTAGAGGAGGTTAAATCTACTCTATGTTACTTCCTTCCTCGGAGTTTAGGCAAATTAGCACTACCTATTCCGATCACTGGTTATTATTTATTATATTTTTAGTACTCGCGCAGAACGAAGTAGTAGGTATAGGAAAGTGTTATTCTTATTTATCGCATCCGGCTTTTAATCACACCTTTACTGACGCAGCAGGACTTGCGTGATATTACCTACCGTTCTCCTCACTTTGTAGAAGCATATAATTTTATTCTCACACATACTTATAACGCTAAATATAGAGAGTACACGTGCTGAACGTTGCGTTATTGTGACCTAAAAACTGGATAAAAACGCCTACTACAGCGTTGTAAGCGTTTTGAGTATAAACTAGTACTTCGCTACTATAGGAAGCGCGGGGTGACAAAATATAAATGCTGCAAATTTGCATTAATAGCCAATTGTCGATTCAGCGCGTTCTGTACGCGGGTAGGCACTTCACTCGACGGGTTTGGATATGACACATGTTCAAGTACATGTATGTGAGTGAATATGCACGCGATTAGAATCTTAATAGAGCCGATGCGAAGATATGCGGACCATCATTAATATTGGACCCGAGGATATAACACGATTTTATACCTTGGTCAAGATATAAAATCTTAGAACTTCGACAGATTTTCCCTTTAGCGTCTAGTTTTCCCGTGGGAATTCTTTGCCGGTCGATATAATCACAATAACTACAAGGGATTTAAAAAATACTTGAAATGCACATATTAATTGAAATGCTATTCAATCTCATAAAACGTAACCGTTAGCTACATTTTTAGGGTTCCGTAGTCAACGAGGAACCTTTATACGTCCACAGCTTAGCTCAGAGACTCTTAGTACTAGAAAGCTACAATTTGGCATGGATATACATATTAATCACGGCGACAAAGTGATAAAAGAAAATCATGAAAAACATTTTTTTACGGTATACATCCTGTACACGTAAAGTGGGGATGTTTTTCTTTTTCTCGTCTACCCCATGGTGTGGAGTGTTGTTGGATAAGTCTTTCAAAAATATTGCGGGTTTGTGAAAACAATATTAAGCTTTAAAGTGCTAATTTTTGTTAGAGTCAAGTGTCCCCCCCCCCCCTCCAGCTAAACGGTTAGTTTTGGATATGTGAAAAAATTCACGGTAGTAGTTTATACAACGAAGTTTACAGTTGAACGTATGAGAGAACATGTTTTTCAAATACAATGTTAAGTTTGTTCTTGGGATAAACGCATCCCAACTACGGAACCCTTCATTGTGCGTGGTCCAACACGCACTTGGCCGGTTTTCACAGAATAGCTAACTTTGTTATTGTTCCATATCATCAATTTATAAATAAAAACTTTCTTACAATTGCTGTTGAATCGTATCCGATTCAAATTGCCTTTCCGATTGCTTTAAAAATTTAAAACATTGGCTTTAAAATTACGGTGAACAGTTTTTAAATGGGAGGAAGGAAAATACCAAACTATAAAAGGCAAACGATCGTCGTGTTCCCCATCGGAGCGTGGTTAGTGGCAGTTAATCGAATTACTGATGACAGACGGACGGCAATGATATAATTTAACTGGTTTAATTCAATCGGACACAGTCGGGGTCGATGAATCCGGGTTACTCTGTCAGAAACACGACTCCTTCACATTGTTGTTGTTTATTTAGGTCGAATGGCATAGAGCAAATTAAATAATTACGGTTGTAATAAGATGGTTGTAAATGTTCATCATTTGATTAAACGCAACATGTCGCGTCCTCAATAAAAACTAATTTATCTTGTTATCGCAACACGAATTATAAAAGAGTGTAATATATCCGATGATTAGAGCTGTCATCTCACACATGGCACTATTCGAATTAGTATAAATCGATTACTCAATAATCGTTATCCAACTGGCTTAGGTGACAACCGAATAGCAATCGATACCTACGATCGTGTGGCGCAACACGACGGAAGTTTCGACACTGCGATTATTAGTGGTATAATTATGATAAACATCGAAGTTATGGCAATTAATGTGGAATTGTGCGGGTATAAGTTATAATTTTGATAATTGGCACGCTAGCTAGATTTCTTTCCTGTTTTCCAATAAAAAATCTTTGTGACCAGCCCCTACATACAAAATGAACGTTGGCAATCACTTACGGGTAAACTAATAGAGATATCCGATGTCTCGTTGATTGACTGTTCTGCAAGTGAAACCCAGTTTACATTGGTACAGTAATTACCCAGTTAGTCTTGATATAGAGTAGGCATTGAGAAAACCATTACTAGCATAGTTCACAGTTATTGTATAAGCCCACTCACTCCCCTTGATTTTAATTAAAACAATGTATTAGACAATTTTACTAATAAATAGTCTCTATATACCAAATGTGAACGGGATTCTAATGATCACAGAGCGCACTTAGTAAACGGAGCACTGGTGTCCACGTTCGCGTATTCATCTGGTACTAGATCAGCGACGTGTGTACTGGGTTATGATTGATAAGTCGTGTGACATACTCCACTTCTGACCGCCGCGGGCGCAGCGTATCGGAGACTGCGCGCGTGCCGACTTGCTCACGAGCACGAAACTCTTTCATACGCTCTTACATTTACTATTACATTGATATGTTACACCGATGATTTATGCACTGTCTGTCACTCGTAAATTACTCTGACCTACACCATCTATTGTATCGCTTATAGTTTTAAAACTGGCCCAAGTGGGCTGCCAGTTTCTGCAAATAAGTACCGGTTCGTAGGACAGGCAACTGTTTGATGAGACGAAAGATATCAAAAGTCAACTGTGACATTAATATTCCTGTTATAAATCACGGCATTGTTGTAAAGATCGAGTGTTTACTTTTACTTTTTTTATTAAGTCGATTTCTATAACCTATATCGGTTTTATGTTGAGATTTTGAGATAAATTATAGCGTCTTCGTAAAATCGAACAAAGAATAACTAGTTCTGTTGTCGTTTCAATAATACGGGTATTTTGGGCTATCAAAATATTAACAATGAAATGTAATAACCGCATGATGAATGCCTATCGAATTTCGATCAAATACATTTTTGAAATTCAACATAGCATTGTATAGTAAACACAGTACAGTGTAGGCATGTGAATTTATCCGCATATCTGAATTTGAAACATGTATAAACACTATTGTTCACAATATCCACTGACTTAGATGACTTCATCGATGTCGCCGGACGCTCGTCTAACAAACGCCATGTTTTGTATTATTATCCTTGTTTTTCATATTCTTTTCCAAAATAATAAACTGTTCTGTAAATCTATTGTTACTTATGCAGTTAATTTGTTAGTTTCACTATTCAGTTTACTTCAGTTACAGAAGTGACCAGCGTAGATTGGTAGTGCGTAGCAGAGCTGATTTTGAGGCAATGGTGTTTTATAATGCCTCAGAGTGATACGGTAAATTTACTATTTTTATAAAAATAAAAGGACATCCATCACTTGCGAAATCCTTTACGTAAAATTTTTTATTAATCACACTTTAAAAGAGATACAGGTTAAAAATCAATATATTCAATGTTCCCTAAAACAGCCCACATAGTATAAATAAAATAAAAATCAATAAATAAAAATTAGGCGGGCGGTGCATCGCGCACGCATGTTTGGGCGGGCGAAGGTACGCGCAGCGCGGGCGGCGTCGGCGCAGGCAGGAGGCGCGCCAGTATCACCCGCGCCGCGCTACGGGACGCACGCCCGTAGCCCTTCCTCTACCATAACATAGTGACAATTGTTCATAACATAAACAAGGGTCGAACGTGACCCCGCGTATGATGTTCCTGTGTCAGTGACTACTACTTGCCTACACAAAGGACTTATGATGCATGTGAGTGCCCCTGCCGTTTGCTACTGCATGCACGGATTATACTTCTGTGATGCTTATTATAACTTGAGTTTATAAACAGTTATACAGTGTTAATTTCTTTACGACTTGTTGCATGCACAGGCAGCTATATTAAAATATATGCTAATATATTTTAATACTTATTTTAGTATGGTGTATTGTCAACTAAACAATAGCGGTTTGAATCAAACTCTATTATTTACGACAAGGCCGGTCACAATAGATTTCTTTTAGCTACAGTATGATTCAATAGTGTCGACAATGCGTCAAGTTTCTAAGCATCCTGTTTTTGTAATGCATCTGGCGACCTTAATTGCGCCAGGGTCCGACTTAATGCTAGCAATTAAGCCACCTGTCTGTCATGGTATTTTCCTTGACGTACTACGATCTACAATATGTTTTATTATTTTCCTTTAATTGTTATCTCCTTGGATCAGAGAGGTTATTGATATGTTTGATATTCTAATAGTCAATAATATTGACAGATC
Organism: Fissipunctia ypsillon; assembly: GCA_947568875.1. Classification (NCBI taxonomy): domain Eukaryota; kingdom Metazoa; phylum Arthropoda; class Insecta; order Lepidoptera; family Noctuidae; genus Fissipunctia; species Fissipunctia ypsillon. Next base: position 12,099,537 of record OX387660.1, on the reverse strand, counting down.
AATGCTGCGTATCGTATATATCTTGATCTAGTACGAATTTATGGCTAAGGTATTTTACAATTCTAATTATATTTTAGTCCTTAATATACATACTAAGTAACAAATATTTCACCTCCAAAACTCGATGGCTTTTTATTTGTAAATAACAGTGATTGTTTGTAAAACATCTCTTAGTGCGTGAGGTACTGAGTACATAATGTATCGGTGTGAATGAAAAAAGTCGGGTATATTTGCAATGTTGGCAGCCGGACAGACGATTAATATCATGTAATACAATGCCCAACAATGCATGCATAATTCACATGGAATTATGAGTCTGATCAGATATGAATCAGATTAATTTGTGTGTCTGTGCGGTATGTCAATAGCTGAACTATTAAACTGCCAATATTTGTATTTAATGTTGCATGCAGGCACAACTTACATGTTACTAATGTAGTTTGGTTTGAAATTTTAACGGAACACAATAAGATTCTTAAAATATCACTAGCTTTGCTAACCTTCCAACTTTTGACCCAGATTACCTATATAATATACTAGCTATGCCCCGCGACTTCGTTCGCGTGGATGTCGTAAGATATACATACATATTTTACTAAAATAACAGCATTTTAATACAACGCCCTCATCCCCCGACCCGTCGCCAACCGTCGCGTTGAATCGCCCGCTCGCGCTATTACTTCGTTTTCTCTTAGTGTTCTTTCTGACTTATTTCTTTTTGCTCAGCTCCTAAGGGACGTAGCGTGATGTTAAATAGCCTATAACTGTACTCGAGAATGGGGCTACCAAAAGCAAAAGGAATTTTTCAAATTTGACTTTTTGTTCATAATTTCATGAGTTTTAATTTTTTTACGTGGAACCCTAATTAATTTTTCTAAAATAAAAGTAGCCTTTGTTACCCACCGTAACATCTGCCGGTAAAATCAGTCCAGCCGTTTCGGAGATTAGCCGGAACAAACAGAAAGACAGACAAACATGTTAAAAATTGCTTTTTTGTTATAAGAACCGTTTATACTTTCCTACGCTTTTAGTAAAAAGTTGTTATTTTGACATTACAAACAGACACTTGAGATTATGATGCTTGATGATTGAGATCTTATTATAGAGTAAGTACAGTTTGAACTTATTACAATACTAGCTTCCGCCCGCGACTTCGTCCGCGTGAAATTTCTTGTCCCCCGACCCACCCCGTCGCATCGCAACGCCTGCCGGCGCTAATACTTCATTTCGCTTAGCGCTTGTTATTACTTTTTTTCTTTTTGGTCGGCTTTTAAGGGTCCTAGCGTAATGTTACTTCAAGAATTGGGACCTAAAATGCAAAAAGAATTTTTCTAATCCGACTGGTGGTGACAGAGATGACCGCGTTTAAACAGTCAATAAAAAATAAAATGTGTTGGAACTAATAGATTAAGCGCATTTTTCTTACTATAAGCATTTTTATACCCGTCGTAATTACTAAACGGAAGGTCCGATTCGAATAATTTAAAAACGAATTTACATGTACTTAATCAACTTTGATTATGAAACTATTTATTTAGATAAGGATTAATACCATGTTTCTGAAAACACCTTCGCAAATAATGCATTATTTTATAACAAATTTGATAAGCATTAAAAAAATTATAGTGAGCCAACCTTAAAAGATAGACAGATACTATCGCGGTTTTTTTTTACAACTTTTTAAGAGGAACAATTCTGTCATACATGATGTTTGCGTAACTTTAATCGAAATAACACTACTATAAGTACACCTCTGCCCAACCCTTTGGGGAAACAAGGCGTGATGTTATGTTTGTGTGTGTGTGTGTAAGGCGAAATAATAATATTATTAATAGCTTCGTCTACTTACAATAACATAATTGAACCAAGAAAAATGTTTGTTTAGACAAATATTAACGAAAATGTGGGCTACACGGGTAGCTCATATTATTATATTATGTAAATAGCAAACCCAAACAATAGATTTTTATCCCTGTATCGTACATTCAACATAAAACAAATGTTATAAAAACGCCCGTATCTAGTTTGGAACATTTCTAAAAGAAAAATCCTGATTGTTCCATATCACAACAAACTGTACCTAAGAGAGTAACACCCAATTTCGTAGTAAAACAACGATGTCCTAAACAGTAAATATGCTCCAGGATAACAACGTAACAAAGGCGATTGATGTCTTCCTTGTTTAGGACAACGCTAATAACAGAACACCCATTCAAAGGAGCCCTCCATTCTTACCTGAGCCCCCGAAAACTTCATAATTACCTAATGAATAGACCGGAGCTCAGGCTCGAGGCAAAACGGTCCCGTTTCTTCGTGTTATACCATAATTTGAGAGTCTCGCATTACATAAGTAATTGGAAAGGTCTCACCGTATGAGCCATCGAAGATACGATAGATTGAAACGTATTTCATAATTATTGTTCCGTAATTATCCAGTTTGAACCAGATTTATGGGCACGTAACCCAAAACTCCATTTACTCGACTTGTAGTACGTAACTAGTGATTGATCGATACAGTTAATTTAATTATCTCTGTTCATCGATTCGCTTTTTGTTTTACGGCAGTGCATAAACCATTATTTATTTATGCGAATTGCAGCACACGCTCTAAACTGCGTTTTATTCGTTTCGAGTTCCGGATATCGTAAAGTTTATGCTCCAATCAAATTAGTGTTGTTTCTCTACTTTTCTGAATAAATGAAACATTTTCACTGTAAAATATCTGTGAGAATGACGCAGCACCTCTAGTCAATTCCTACCCTGTCACGAGAGGCGTTCTCAACAAAGGTGAAATAGATGTAAACAAGGTTCACATGAATAATGCATTGTTTAGATGCATCTCATTAAATCGTTCATAACTCCACTTCGAAAGCGCATCTAATTGTAGCCTACATAAACTAACTGGGATATTTAACAAATGCTACAATTATCATGATTAATATCAACTGTTTGAACGAGAACCTAGTTATTAATTAAGTACCTACGTTTACAATATCCATTTTTCATGGTTAATTTTATACTATTTTGTTTCTTTTGTTAGACTAGCGTGTTTATTGCTACCTATTGTCTAGTAATACGCCTTATAAATATTAATAGGCACAACTAGTTAGTGCACCTGTCAATTGCAAACACATCTGATGGGCAGTAAACTTGAAAAAATTACCTCTCGTTGACAGACATAATGGCGTACGAAACAAAATTAACTTGACAAAACACGAACGAATTTATTTAAGTAGTCGCTTCTTTATAAATGGCGACGCAGACGACGCTCAAGATGTCCCGGAGTTATTAGCAAATGGAGCAAAAACTCATCTGTGCAGTCTGCAAACGCGCGTGCTCGTTGCTCATGTAAGGGAAATACTAATTAAATATTTTGATACAACATGTGCAAGACGGGATCTCCCAAACGATGCGATGATGATAAATATAGCACAGAACACACCTGTAGGCGTGTGTACCTCTATAAAACCAGCAATTACGAGTTCTTTTGTTTTCCATACTACCTTAACAAAATGAAAGTTCATTTTGTACGCTTAGTAGGTTCAAGACAATTTCAATTGTGACACAGTTTCCTTCCTCCGTGAATTGCCTTTTATGAGATCAGTAGAAAACGAAATAAACATATTTTTTGTTGTAGGAAATGCGAACAACAATGTTCACTGAATTTCCTCGTTCGTCAAGGATTATTGTAAAGAACTGTGAAATACTTTATTTGCATTTGAAATGCAGGCATCGTAAATCGTAAGAATTAAATATAAAATAACCTATTGCATTGTATGAATAATAATTAATCATAGGAATACATGGGACGAGTATACGAGAGTACGTTGCGTCATGCATGGTAATAAGACATTACAAAATTACCCACCATTGTTCTGGGTTCGCGGAACAGTGTTTGTTGCTGCGCCCGCGCCGATCGGCGGCTAATAGGGCTCGCATCATTGTGCATCTCCGTCGGTTCCCACAACACGAAACGCAAAACCAAACAACACTGTGGATGCAACACTATGCGAACTATTCTATGAAAGAGTTTTGTATAGGAAGTGCACGTTGTCACGTAATTCGACAGTGATTGCGTACGCGTTTAAAAAATAGTCACGTAGCAATGCTCCCAAAGGACTCGCTCTAAAAATAATGTTCCCACTGCAATCTGTGCAGCATCTTCCAATCTAAAGATAACATTGCGCTAACACGTGTTGGAACAGTAAGTTGAGTGACCCCCCGACGTGACGTCAGGACCCGTCCGCATCATTACTCGACGTCCTGCGGTGATCCGACTGTTCTTTGTACCCTCCACCGTAACATTCAACAAATACTTGGGTAATTGTTTTGTAACGAGGACATTTACAAAGCCAGGAGTCATTTGAAAAATATTCATGAATACGGACTGAAGGATTCTTGGTTACCACGGGGAAGCAATTACGAGGATTATTTTTTTGGATTAGCATTTTTGTAATAAAGTAAATTGCTTGTTAAATAAGCGAGGAGGAAGGAAGTTAATGACGTTATCTGGCTGGAATCTCAGTACGCATAAGATGTGATGCGTCAAGATGCGACGTATGAATAGTGGTGAAGTGGTCGTGAATCAGGTGTGGGACGTGACTGGCCGTCCACGGTCGGCACTGGCAGGGCGCGCACGGTGGATGGTCAGTCATCTACATCGACGGGACACGTCCGCCGCCCGTGCCCGTTTCCATGGTAAAACGTGCCGGAGAAAAAAACCTCCACGACAAGTAGACCAACTACGATACAAAAAAACATAGGAATCGACCACTTCCTTGAACACTACATAAAGCGACACTGAATTCCTTCGGGGTCAAATTAGAAGAAAAAAATGTAACGGTTTGGTATTTAGATGACTAATAAAGACTAGACAGTCCGTTATTCAAAAATGAATTTTGGTTGGAAGTAACAGTTTTAACGTACCCAGCGGTTAACCTTACAAAGAAAATTGTATAAATGCTCCTAAAACAGGCGCGACACAAAGGAACTGCGTGTCGCGCGACGAGCCGTGCCTTTATGTTGCGCGTGATTCGCATCGCGTTGCGCGCCTGTTTGAAGGAGCCTTTAAAGCGTGTTTTTACAATTTTAATTACCAACTATAACAAAATGAATGTGACTTTACGCCGTTCGTTCCTAGAAGTCAATAGTCACATAGATATTTTCATCTAGTAAAGTAGAATAATAAAAACGTTGACACATCATTATGTCGCCTCCTCGGGGAGTTAATTGGTAGTTTCGCGTTGGTTGCGTGTGCGCAGCGTTTAAATCATATTCCGGGAACCATGGAGCGGTGACCATGACGCGCTCCACTGCGTCCTTGGGGATATCCAAGGACAGGATACACAACTTTTTGATGAGAATATTTTTATTCAAAGATTTTTTTTTGAATTAAGCCTCAGGATGACCACAAAGTAATCTTACCCAAATTAGGTCAGGTACCTACATATTGATTTTCTGTGAATTTTTAGCAAACATTTGAAGACACTTGACAGTTTCTACCCTTATTTTTAACCGACTTCATAAAAAGGAGGTCTCAGTTCGTCAGAATCATTTTTTTTACCCGTGTTCGCCGATTACTCGAAGACGGCGGGACTGATTTGGAAAATTCTTTTTTTGTTTGAAAGGGTATATACTTCCCAAGTGGTCCCGTTGTTGTCAGTTCAGGATCTGATGGTGGGATCCTGGAGAAATCGAGGGAACTCTTCAAATATTATAGGCACACCTATAGCGATTTGGGTATTTTTTTATAGTAACTCGTGCATTTGCTCTCGGAAAGCACCATTTGGTGAAGTGGAACTGATGATGAAGACCATAAGTGGCCACAGATGGCCACCGGAACTGCTCAATAATAAGTATTTCACGGGTTGTGATTAGATTACTTGAATATGGTTGTTAAGTAATTTATGCTCGTCACAATGCATATGGTGAAGTGGAACTGATGGTGAAGTACCAAGAGAACTCATCAGCAATTAACATCCCTGCATCAGGAGAAGCAATATTTTGTAAAAGGTGATGAACAGTTGACATTCGTATATTGTATCTTAGATAAATTACAAACCGACCCATTAAAAATTAAAAAAAAAACTTTTTTCCAAAAAAAAAAAAACAACCGACTTCCAAAAAAAAACACTACAAAGAGAAAAATAACTTTAACTTCGGAAGTCGGTGACAAAAAACTGAAATACAGTTTAAAAGACACCGACTTCCGAAATTAAAGTTATTTTTCACTTTGTAGTGTTATCACTGGATAATTGAACAAATGTTAGCTAAACATCTACAGAAAAAGAATACAAACCTGACCTAAGTTGGTTAAGATTATTTGTCATCCTTAGTCGTTTTTATTTTGCAATACAAGAACACGCATCCATCCACCATTTACAGTGCTACTAGTGTGTAGTGCATTTGGATTTTTTGGATTTCATTCGAAGTATAGCCAAACGTTTTTTACGCTTACAAATTATTATACACGTAGTAGTGTGTACCGAACAAGATTATACACAGATACGAAATCTATTAGTTCGCTCGTGATTGTTGCATCATGTAATTGAAAATAATTATTGGTATTTTTATTCAAGGCGATGCTGTGTCCTTATTCAGTATCTATTCGCTTCGTGTGTTGGCAGTTAGCACCATGTATAATTTGTAATTACGTTATAAATGCAAACGCAGCTGTTTCGCTTCGCCATATTCAATAGTAAATCTTGTAAATACCAAGAGTCGAATTTAATGAATGTATTGCTTCTATTGTTTTGTAACCAAAAGACGAACGTCCGATAATATGGAGATACTGCGGTCCTCCATTCATCATGTTTGCCCACTAATCTAAATACAACTTAGCGTGGTTTACGTAACGTGAAAAGTGGCACATCAATTTTAATATTGACACGCCATGATTCTACTTCCTCGGCGAGTTCAATACTTTCTCATGTTTTATGTAATTTCATTATCATGCAATACAACAATTATATTGTCTGTATGCAAATGAAATAGTGCTAAATCCAGAGCATACAATACATTGGTGCTAACTCAGACAGATTAAAACATTTCAATTTCATTATAAATTGTGTCCTCAATTCTATATTCGAAATAATAAAACGAAAATTAGACCTTTTTGATTTTTTTGTTGTATCGGTTCATTTAATTTAGATTAGATTTAAAATTGCTAGATATATTTTAGTAACCAGTGGTGTGGTAATATAATAATGATGTAAGGTTTTAAAGCTTGTAAGTAGCTATTTAGGGTAAGCAGTAAACTCTATCACCATCTAGGTACCCCGTCTCCAAAATATATTTTGATGAACTCTAAATCTGTGTATAACGTTGACGCGAAATGTGCTCCTTGATCTAAATAACGTTCAAAGACTTCAAAATCGAAGTGCAAATATCGATAATTCAGTAACTCCACGTGTAAATTGGTGATGTAAATTGAAAAACAATGTTCCACGTTACGCAAAGAGAAAGCGGAAAACAAAGATATCGGTACGTTGCACAGTTTTGTGGCAACTACTATATTACTAGTCATCAAATCTTTGGAACCTAAACATTAATTAGAAGTACGTGCCTGACCGATGATGTAACAGATTGACCAAGCCGTGTTGGTTTAGGCAAATAACTAATCTCTATCTCTATCTTATTTAACCTCCACTTTTTATAGATTCGATAATAAAAGTTTAAGGTTACCAAATTAATAATATCGATACTTAAAAAATCGTAGTGGCAGGTAGCTGTCACCTCTGTCTTATGGCCTTACCCCATGTATCATAAGTTGACGTAAATCCGATCAAATATTTAACGGGATTCGGATTTCATTCTTAGCCCAATCGGATTGTTGGTAATAAATTTCTAGCTGTCTAACTCGATTATTACGTAAAATAATATTTTTCCACTTTTATGCTCGTAAACCTAGTTGTTAGGTAATAGATGCAGTAAACGTCACATAAGAGTATATAAATAAATGTTCACTGTTACTGCTTTATCGCTGCGCTTTGGCCCTTTGAGGGTTATCACATGTAATGATGCAACAGACTCACACGCAGTTGTTATGATGGATTTGACTTTGAGCATGTTTGGGAAACTTTTTTTTCTATTAACTAATCATTCCTGTCACTGTACAAGGCGTTGCGTCATCGTTTGGATCGCCCAATCAATGTTCTTACCACATTTGGTGGAAGGGGGCATGAAATGTGTTAAATTCTGCGGTCAGGCGGTGACCTGCGGGGGCAGTGCCGGGGCTCAATTAGCCGTCCTATGGACTGTAACCTCCAGGTTCGAGGCGGTTCAGGGCGCATCGTTACGACCACGCCTTGGGCGATGCACTTTCTCTCATGGACTTATTTAAAATCGTCTCCAAGACGTGATTGACGCCGAAGCCGCCGCACTATTGTTAACTACAACGTGACGTAACACATCTGATGTGCCGTCACTCAATTTCCAAGAGGTTTTGTTAATGTGTAATGATGCGTATTCTTTGTGCTTGCCATTTAATTGTTAGGCAATAGATCTGTCCGCTTAACATATGTCTATGTACGAATTATTACTAAATATGTGATGATTTCCACGCCTCGGCCATGCCTAGAACTTATTGATGCTGTCATTCGTTCTGCATTACAATACGATTGATAAGTTTGATATTTACTTTACTACTTCGCAATAAATGTTTCAAATGAAATTACTTGCAACTTCTGCAAGTACAGGGCCAGTTAAGTGATTCTTGATGATAATGACTAAATAAAGCATAACAAAACATCGCTTTTGTTTCAAGCCATCCACCTCCTCCAAGTCATATAGTTTTATAGTCTGCTGTTATCTCAGGCTTTTCTCAACCACATATCTACTTAATTTTATGTTCAGGAACATTTGTATGTTAAAAGGCATTCCATTTAAATTGGTCAGAAGTCAGAGCGCGAGAATAATGTTTTATCGTTGCCATTAATTGTTGAGTTCCCGAATGCGATCCAAGTTGGCATCTCATTTGAAAGATTGTTAAGTTTCATGAGGTTTTTTCCCCGTCCTTGTTTTAAAATGAATGTTGTCGACGAGGGCTCAGGGTGTGTAAGAAGGCCGTTGACCGCAATCTCCTGCGTGCCGTGATTCGGCCCAGAATGCATTATTCCGAATCACCGCGGCAGTCCAATATCATTCTCAATCGAAAATTCCACGCTTGATGTCTTCTTTGGGAACAACGCTGCTTTCGATATGATTTATGACCATTCGCTTTCAACTCGTAATTTCTTGACATTACTTCATACATACCTTGTTTGTCGTTATGATAAGTGATTCTGTTCTATTTTCGGTCAATATAAGTAATGATATACATAGTATAATAACTCCATGAACAATATAACAATATCGTTGTTATTATTTATCGTCAAAACTTATCTTCTTACAAAAGACATCAACGCGCTCTCCGCATCTCTTGCGCATTGTGTGCCCAATATTCCGTAACCCGCGCTCCAGTAATAACTTAGCATTATAATTAACACCATTATCAGATTTCTTGTAGAAACATAACCTCTCTGTTCTAGTTACCACTTGTTCTATTAACAGGAGGAAACTAATACGTATTTATTTAGGTCATTCGGATGGAATAATCGAATAAACAATACAGCACTCATTATTTTACGTTATCTTGAAATCGATACCGCGATGTGTTTTTGAACAAAAGTAATATGCCCATTGTGTTTACTATTGACATGAATAATACACTCATACATAGGTACTAACTTTTGACAGCAATTGATTACCTAACTGAATGAGAAATAATACTGGCATCTATAAGTAGGTGAGTAAATAGAACGCACTCATAGTTCAGTTTCTATCGTTGACCTTTGATAAAGAAATCACTTTTACTGAACGGTATTTTGACCAAAAGTGAAACGTTATCAGAGATCTTTGGATTGTTTTCATGGAGGATGAATAGGCGCTTGTCGTACAGCACAACAATAGAGAGATGTGTCGGGACGGCCCGCGGCGACCCCGCCCGATGTCGCCCGATGTCGCACGATGTCGCGCGATTACTTATACTCCTTATTCCGGATGAACTTTGCGAGTATTTGGTTAAACGTGAGCATCATTGTGTTCCTTGTCGTGTACCGTAATACCGCAATGATCGATTTCCCTTTCAGTTTATGAAGACTGTACTGAACAAGAATTTTACAAACCAAAATAATATTTTGAGTTAAAATCTATGAGTCTATGCGTCATAGAGTTTATTGTAAAGGAAGTCGAATTTGATCACACACAATTTGATTCAAGGTATCTCAAATTATTCCCATGTAATTGAATCCGTTTACGAGACCTCCAAAAAGCGTTGCTGCAAAATAACAGTGGAACACGAAATTATAAATTCAAATAGATTTATTATAGAGTTAGCCGAAGTTCACATGCACGTAAAAATATCGCGACAGGATTTATTGCGCATTGGATTTTCAACTCTCGGTGTTGAGCCGAGCATTGAGAATCAAACAGAGTACATCCCAGCGCGTCGAAAAAACACACTGTTGAATTTTCAACTCTCGGCTTTAAAAGCAGAGCGTTGAAAATCCAGTGCGCGAAAAAAAATCGCCGCGATATTTTTACGTCTGTGCGAACGTCAGCTTAACCTTTGCTGCAATAAATGTTTAAGCAAATTATTCACGACCCTATTCGGCGGTATTGCACATCCTTGTTCCGATCTCGGGTCCCGAGTCTCGATGAATCACGCGCATTGCATTCCGTGAATCGGTCTGCATGCCACATTACCGTTAATAACCTTTATGGCATTAAATTTGCTTTAAAAACCAATGTCAAGCGATAATTCTGTCGTAATTATGGCGCCTCGAGGCTCATTGCGAGCGAAAATCACTCGTTTGTTAATAATGTCTGCATTTTTGACGAAAATGTCTTGTTAGCGGTAATGAAGAAAGTGGTATTAATGGTTTATCGATTCTATAAATAATTCCTTAAACTCGATTTCGGTACTAAAGAAAAAGTAATCGGTTAATATTTTTTTTAATGTTATGTTTAGTGAAAGCTTTAAAGCTTAATTTAAATGATAATAAAAATACAAGGCATAAAGCTGTATTCATAACGCATGCATCGGTTGCCGCGTTGTCTGTTGAACCATCTAATTTGTCTCATTAATTACATACTGCTAGTGTTACATAAATCACAATACAACACACGATGACAACTTTCAACTTCCTTTGCGCAAGACTGATACACGTTACGTAAAGACAAACGTGTTCCGAACAGACGGAAGACGAAGAGCTCCTATCATAGCCCACTTCACTATTGATACAGATACCGGCTAATAAAGATTGTGAACGACCTACATTAGGACAGTTTAACATGTTCGAAATAAAACTGGGACATTTTAAAATATTTCGAAAAGAAACCACTAGGTGTGTCCACTAAAACAGGAAACGTAAAAGTTCAAGATAACGAAAATTTGTAATAAGCTGTTGTTAGCGGGGGAGGGGCGAAGGGCTCGGCGCACGCGCAGCTAGGTTATCTCACTTTAGGACAGTTCACTCGTTATCTAAAACTTACGCCCGAGCCCACTTACTGTAAAGCAAACATTTGAGTTAGAAAGTGCAGTTCCGTGTAACGCGTATAGATAACACTCGCGTGTTTGTAATGCTCTGGATGCGTGCCTTAAAATAATAAGCCGAGAAATGGTGTTCATTGAGAAGCAAACATGCTATCTCTAAACTCAAGAAAGGATTTATAATCTTTAAGAAATTCTGTTTTATCTTGAAAACAAAAACATTTGTTCTGTTTTTCAACAAGAAAGGTGAATCCCTTTTTAAGTGCATAATTGTCCAACTGTAAAAAAGTGGAGTCTGAATGCGGCTCCATAGTTAATCTAGACATTTAAGTTATCTGAAGGGTCCTTTGTTAAAAAATATTTGAACGTCATTTTTTAAATCTGGTTTAGGGAATTTTTTAGAACCATTCCTAGAAGACAGCCGGATCTTTCTCTATAGAATTTAGGCAATTGATTAACGTATGTACGTAATAACATGAAAAGCTCAAATGATGAGTAGGACGGTATAAAGCTAATGACGATTTGATTATTAAATTAGATATTCTCCTACACTCGATATGTTGTATTCTCTGAATGGTAATTACTTTTATTAAAAATATACAACGTGTCTTTAGACCTTCAAATTATAATACGTAAATAAACACGTGTTGCTTTAGGATTTTTTAAGAACTTTGTTAACTTTAGGGTAAATATACATACGTGGGCAGGTTAGGTTCAATCTGTATACAAAGATCGAGTAACGGTGCCAGTGTCAAATTGTCTATTCAAATGAAAATCACTGTGATCGCGTCAGTTCGCGGTTGTGCGCACATTAATATGTAATTATTTACAGTACAATAACTCCGCGTCACCGCCATATTGTGTAGGCATCCTAATGGAGCCGTCAATAACGATCAACTCCATTTTTTGTTATTCCATAATCAAAGCTAGGCAACAAAAAATTGGGAGTAGGTATGTGAAATCCCAAGAAAAGATGATTTTTAATACGTCAATGTAAATGTAATTAAATACATAATTCTTATTCTTTTTTTTATATAAAAACCGATATAAAACAAAACCACAGGATATTATGCCGCTAGTCCGTACCGCGTACCGTCGCAAGCGCAACCATTTCTCAGAAGGTAATGGAAGCGCAGCACGTAACAGTCTAATGTTGGTCATCGCGAGTCAAACGCATAATTTTACAAGCCACTGAACACGTCTACACATAAACAAAATCATTTGATACGATTGTTAAGGGGAAATTCATGTTCGCTTTACGAACTAAACCATATTACTCCATAGGGTTCCATTTCTCATTGTCTTGCATACAGCCTACACAGAAATTACATCTTAACTATTACGTTCTTATATGAACATGCTCGAAATTGGTCTAAATTAAGTGAACACATAACATCACGCCTTGTTTCCCCGATGGGTTAGGCAGAGGTGTACCTATATAGTACACCCACATTTCGCCAGTTATGTTTAAGTCCCATGTAATAGGGGGCGAGAAATTAAGTGAAAACACAAATTAATGCATTTAGCTAAATGCAAGATAAAATATTTACAAAATCAGAGCATCATTTTATTTTATTTTCAAGTTAGGTTGGTACAACAACGATTTCTAATGGACATCGTTTATCGAGTAATTCACTTAAGCAACGATTACCATTTCATTCCTGACCTCGGATTTATAAAAGATTGTATGTGTGAATCGACATGCATTACGGCATTACATACAATTTTGCTTAAGGCCTTATGATGTGAGCTGCTGACAATGACTGGTATATTCTCACGCTTCCTTCGCCTTGTTATAAATAAGGTATCATTGTCGTGGACACGGTTCAGAGCTTCATCGTGAGGGCACCCTAAGGACTCTTGCTCGTCGCGATGAGAATTTAGATTACGTTTTGTTACAACTGATGACTTTAATAAACTCTCATGTACTCGTATGCTTGAATGGATATGAGCATACGTCCCAGGGTATTATGTACGGCTAGTTGTCACTAACAGTTACCGTGAAACGGGACTGGGTATCAGTTTCGTTAATTAAAATTGCTTTTAGTGCGTGTCTTGGACTTTAACGTGCAGCGAGCGATGTAGAAGTATTAGGTGCTAATGGTGATATTAAACCAGCGAGGCTCATGCTTCATAATGTTCTGTTTATTTATTGAGGACCTCCAACTAAAAATCCTCACATATAATCAAAGTATAAAAACATCATAAGTATAAAGTATCGTGGATCGTTCAGAACTAAAAACAAAGCAAATTGCTATAGCCATATTAGGTACGATGGAAATGATCGACCACCTATTGGTGGTTGTTTACTTTTCCCTTACTTTTTTGGCTCTAAGGTATCAAAAACTCATGATAATTTTGTCTTCCAGATCGAGCGGTTAGCGCAATACGAGCGTCTGGTGGGCGGAGGATGCGCGCGCCGCCGGGCAGCGCGTCTGTCGGACCTGGAGCGCGTGCAGGACCTGTTCCCGCACGACTACCTCGCGCTGCACGACGCCGACGCGCCCGCCGCGCTAGCCTCGCATCATGCACAGGTAAGGAATCATCAGCAAACAGCTGGATCTGTAAAAATCTCACTGTGGAAACTTAGGAGAAGTGAGCTTGAAGTGAGCTGTCATTCCATCTGATGTATATAGGGATTGACACTCTTGACAGCTCACTTCACCTAAATTTTCACCATGAAAATTTTTACAGAATAAGTATATCAGCAGGAATACTTGAAAAATCTTCGCATCAGAGGTGTCAGAGAGCTGATGCCCTCTGACACTTCTAATAACGACGTAACATGGATCACCACGTTGACCAAGCTGACCGTTAGGTCAACTTTAGATCAGCCTTTTTCAAAAAATTGATACAATTACTGGACTCATTTAGCAGAATCACCGTCATCCTCTTCTTCCTTTATCAGTCCACTGAGGAACTAAGTCTCTCTAATCGCACGCTAATTAACTCGATACTGCTGCTACCAGCCACCCTGCGAAGATCGTCGCTCCACCATGCCCGAAGGCATCCTACCAAAATAACAGAATACTAGTATCTTGCAAAATGCAAAGAGCCACATTTCCTTACTTATAACTGTCTACAATTTGCTTTCAGAAACAGAAAAGCCTGCGCAAGCGACCGAGCTTGGACATCAGCGGGACTATCAGCGCGAGCAGCAGCTCCCTGTCTCCCCGCACCTTCATCATGGAAGCGCCAGTCCAGCTCAGTCCACTTGGCACTACCTCCCCAGCGCTCGACCGTCATTTGTTTCTGTTCAGCGATTTGCTCCTCGTCGGCAAGGCCAGAGGAACCAACTGCTTCAAGCTAAAGGAGAGTGTGAGACTGGCTGAAGTCTGGATCGCCGTGACTGATGGTGACGATACTGGATTTATTCTCGGATGGCCGACAGTAACCGGTGTTGCTAATTACCTCGCCATCTATCCCACCCAAGCTGCAAGAGACACTTGGTATAGGTAAGGGATTTTAAATTCAGTAATCTAATTTAATTGAGTTGTCGGAAGGATGGAATGTTTAAAAAATCGCGGTTTGATTCTCTTTTGTCTCTTTACAGGAAAATTCAAAATGCTTTAACCGCTCAACTGGCCACTGAACCAAAATCCACGAATATCCAGATTTTCTACAAAGATGCGACGAGTTCGATAGAATTTGTAAGTACCCATTTATGATTTTGACAGGCGGTATTCCCATGATATAATCTAGGTAATTTTTAGGGAAGGTTTAATGTTTCCTTAATGAGAGCCTTCCTAATAATCCGTATTTACTTCCAGTGTAAAACAGTCTCCGTAAGCCCAGAGATGAGCGCGCGTTGCGTGGTGCGCCAGGCGCTGCACGTACTACAGAGCGGCAGCGCCGAGCCCGAGCACGACGCCGAGCACGACGAGCACGAGGGGGACGGACGGTGGGGCGCCGCCACCGAGTTCACGCTCTGTGTGCGCACGTCAAGGGACGCGCCACCCACCCCACTCCGGGGGATTGAACGACCTCATGCTGTACAGGTAAACTTATTATAACTGCAATTTATGAACAATAGGAACTGTTTTCAGACCAGACCATAATTATTTTCATATTGTCTCATGTTCTTCCTCACTTACTGAGTGCATTTTTTATTTATTTCAGATGTCAAGAATAAGGCAAACGTTGTCTAATGAGGACGGGTTTGACCTGGAACACGTTAACGCTAAAAATAATCCTTGCGGACTGGTCTTCGAATTGCGGAAGAAAAATCAGGGATTAAAAAAGTAAGTGACTGCTAGTCGTAGGGTTCGCGAACTAGAACCCCTCACCACGTTTATGGTAGATACCTACCATCAACGTGGCGAATAAATACACGTTTTGATTTCTGCCCGCATGTGGTTGTGATTGTAAAACTAGCAACCGCATGCGGGCGCAGTAACATTATATTAAAATGTAATTTATCTACGATAACACATTCTGTTTGTATGATTCACAGCGGCAACTCGACAGGCGGGCGCGGCTTGCGCCTGCTACGTCGCGGCGGACGCCTGTTCGGCGTGGCGCTGACGCGGCTGTGCGGCGGCGCGCCTCCGCCCGCTCTGCTTCTGGCGCTCCGCCGACTGCGCGCGCTCGCTCCCCTCACTCATGGCGTGTTCCGCAGGAGTGCTAATGCTAAAGCGCTTAGACTGCTTAGAGATAAGGTGAGGATAGAGGTTCTCTTTTAAAACCAGATTGATAGCTGGGTGTTTGTGAAAACAGTTTATGAGTTACATCAATAATATTTATTGATTAGACTACTATTTTAGTCCACAATAGGTATTAGTAGCACTTAATACTATGTTATTCCGTAAGTTATAAAAATGCATTTAAAATATAATTAACTAAATAAAATTCATGAAATATTCAATACATTCACATAATAAATAATAATGTAAAATTAAATTAAAATATTGCATATGTTACGGCTAAAATCCGAAGTGCGGTTACACCTAGTTTTAGCCGGATACAACTAGTTGTGGCCGGTAGCAGTTGGATAAACTTAGATGTAGGCTGAAAGGTTGGTTAGGTTAGAACTGTGACGACACAACGGCTGCCGTAGCACCGCTCGCTCCGCTCGTTCGGCTCGTACGTTGTGTAGTCAGGTCACAGTACTAACCTAACCTACTTTTCAGCCCACACCTAAGTTTAACCAACTGCTACCGGCCACACCTAGTTGAAGCCGGCTAAAACTAGTTGTAGCCGCACTTCGGGTTTTAGCCGTAACACATACATTAAATTAAAAATATGTCAGTATCGGGTTAGACATTACGAGGTTTTCTCAAAACTGGGGTGTTGTTTTGGGTTATATTGAATGTCTTTTGGGGATTTTCATCATCCGTCTGATTTAGATACCTATTGTATGTTGGAGTTATAAATCTGATTATAATCCGTGTGTTTGTTCAGCTGGATACACTAGGCCCTTGGGCGGAAGGCTGCCCCGAGCTGGAACGTGCGCCGGTGCTACTGTTGGCCGCGCTGGTCAAAGAGTTCTTCCGAGCGCTGCCACAACCTTTACTCTCTGCGGACCTCTACCCTGCTTGGCTGCAAGTTCTAAGTAAGTATCACTTCACACTTCAGTAAGTTTTACTTTACAATTGAAGCGAGAGCGAAGTGACAACGCACTGCTGCAGCTGCAGCTGCTATGAGACAAGTCCATTAGCTAACTATGGCAAACACTTGCCAGTTTGTAAAGTATCGTAAGAATTTTTTAAATGTTATTGTGTTGCTGTAACGACCTTTTTTTTTGTTACAGCTTTATCTCAAAACGAGAAAGTGGCAGCCGTACGGTCGTTGCTTCTAAAGCTGCCCAAGGCGCACTATACCATGCTGACCTACTTCATATGTCTGCTACAAGCTATCGCCAAGAAGTCAAACATAAACCTCATGTGTCCCATGAACCTCGGAGTGTGCGTCGGTCCCAGCCTGCTGTGGCCCAACACTCCATGTGACAAAGCTCCTAAAGCAGTGCCAATGGTCGTGGAACTACTCATAGTAAAAGCCGAAGCCCTGTTTGGGCCTCAGATTGCAGGTCTACTGGGCAATGGCAGCCCTGAAACCTCGAACGCGTTACTAGATTCAGGAGCCGAAGAAAGTGACAGTCTTCATTCAGTTGGAATATCCTTAGATTCAATGGAACTGTCTACACCGCGCAAGGAGAAACTATCGCTAAGCCGAGACTCAGGGCTGACTCTCTCAGAAGACGATTCTAACAGCAATGGAGGAAACAGTCCTGCACCTCGTAATATCCTGCACAGTTTGTCGGCACCAACTTGCAACATGCAGCAAGAATCTAAATTAGTAGTACGATATAACATCGACAACCATAACGTAAGTGGTCTGCCTCAAACTGGCCAAAGGCAGAATATTTACTCTAATAAAGCAGAACTGTATAGTACGGTGAACGACGAATTATATACTACGCCATATATAGGAGAAAGATATGTACACAATTCTATAAACATTGGTATTTCAAATGGTATAGACGACAGGAATTATGTATCTAAAACGGCATTACAACGGTCGACGGCTGATATCTACGAACAGAGCCCAGCAAAGTATATAACCGGTTTAGAACCGCAAAAACCACCGAGAAGTAACGTTTCAAAAGCAGCTCGTACTTCAAAAGTCTACAGCATGTTTGCTGAGACGCAAGAAGCGAACAAAAATATCGCCAACAAAAACTTTAACAGAGCCAAGAGCTCAGACAATCTATTAGAATCAAAACAGGAAAATATCGATAGTAAACGCGATCTGGTTTCTAGTCAAGAAAATATTGTGTATAGCAACATACACGATCTAGCCATGTTTACAGAGAATATCCAACGACAGAATCAATATCAAACGCAAACAGAAACAGTTTCAAATACGAATTATGCCCGAGTGTACACGGGATGGGAAAAAAAGAGTGCCAACTATACCAACAAAACGAACAATGCGGAAAATATCTACGGACAAATGACGAAGAAACAGGGAGAGACCTCGCAGTCTAAAGCTGATGGGAATTTAACACCGGCAGCCACCATTTTTACACGAAATGACTGGACTCGTCAAGCAGCTAGAACAAAGAGCTTAGAAGTCAGCGAAGAAGTACTTGCGAACACGGAGAAAATGCGCAATGGCAGTTACGAAATAACAAATTGCTGCCGAAAGAGACGGTTTGATCCTGCGCACATGTGCACCAAGAGCTGCACTGCTCCACCGGCCAATAGAGAACAAGACAAACATACCACCAATCCTTTACAAAATTCATATACTTACGTCGATAACATCCGTAATAATAATTCAGAGGAGAACAAAAAGACAAGGCTACGAAATTACAACACTAATAAATTAAACCAATCAAAATCTTTGGCGAATATTATTTTACACAGTGACTCGAGTAGTAGCGACACGTTATACCAGCCGCAGAACTCGTTTAACAGTCGATCCACGGAGTCACCGGCCAGTGAGAATTCCTTTGAGAATAATTGTTACACCACTCAATACATTGATCCCTTATACACGTCAGTCTACAATCGGCGAAGAGATATTTACCACGACATGAAATCGCCAAACATGTTCCCTTCTGACATTTACAAAGCGACGCCGACGGCTGTCAAGCCCGAGTACAACAACTCGGAATACGAACATAACAAAAATAATAAGAAGGCTCCCCACATGCCGCCGCCTGTACCGCCAAGGAAAATGGTGTATCAGAGAGTACTGAAGAAGTTCCAACCGGTGCACGTGAACAAAGATGACAAGAACTCACGGTCGAAGTCTGTGCCGCGTCTGTACAGAGAGCCATCCAACGGCGCGGACGCGAAAGGACAAAACAACATTATAGCTTTAGAAGGCTCCGAGTCAGACACAGAGTCCGAGTCTTACGTTTAGACGCTGCGTCAGCACAAAACTAATGTACGATAAAGGAAGATATATTTAAATTATTAATAAATGCGTATCCTACGTGTCAAAGTAACCATGATCTGTGTTGAACAAAATGTTATAAACGTTGAATTAATCTCGATGTTAGGACTATGTTTTGAACCAGTATGTTAACTACTTACTACGTTTTTAGGACGCTATGATTTCATAGTGATAATATAAGAAATATCTTGTGAATCCCGCCTTGAAAATTATAATATGTGACCATAACCAGAGTTGTTTTGGTGATGTAATTCCAAAGACGTAAGAATAGTTTCAACCTTAATGGTAAATGTAGATGGATGTATCAATGGGATATAACTTTAAATATTTTGTCCTCATTTAATCCATTAATATAGGACGTGTTTATGCCAATCAATCGCTATTAAATTTAATATAACGTTAGATATTTGTCATAGTGTCCTTAAGGGTCGGTGCACATGATCGACACAACGAGCTGAGCACGACCAGCAGTGCTAGCATGGTGGCAAATGTAAAGAGCATAAACATTATAACTGCGCCGATTGTTGGAGGCTCTGCTGCCATAAGTATCTGCACGTCAATGTGAGCCGCTCATTAAGGTCTATATAAGTATGTGACTAGCGCTGTATCAAATAGATGATGACTTTGTGTAGTCTTATATCTGGAAATATTAAAATATCTTTGATTATGTAATTAACGAATGCCTGCCGTGTATATAATGTAGATATATTGTACGTACATTTATAATAAAATCTATTAAATGGTTTCAGTGATATTTCATTTACATAAATCACAATCGTCAGGTTTTCGAAAACTTCAACTAATAAATTAATTAAATTCGTTGAATGCCTCGGTGAAGGTGTTACCATGGCAAATGCTGGCTTAATGAACTGGGTTCGATTCCCATATCCAGGCTGTGTTGCCCCCAGGTAGAAATCTATACCTTAAGTTCTGAACGATGCTACCGTCAAAGCATTTTTCTCTTTTTTCTCACAGAAGTGAGAAGCCTTGAAGTGTGAACTCTTGTAATTCATTAATTGTATTCATGAATTACCTACATGAATACAAAAATAAATTGTAGGACACCACCTGGATTCATGGACGTCTATTAATAATTGATAGTCATGTTTGACTAAGGTCATGGGGCAGGTCAATAATTGACCTAGGGCATTATCTAAGTCAAAAATGACCTAGAACGTTTAGTTTAAAAAATCAATAAGGGGATTTTATGTTTACTCTTTAATGACACCAGCGAATGTTCTCAACACAATGAAACACGGCGACATGCAGTCTTTTTACAAAAATAACCAAGTAATTTAATTAGATGCGCGCAATCGGTTAATTTAAAAAAAAAAAAAATTGTCTGAATATCGACGGCATATCCCCACAACAGAATACCGTACGACATTACACTGAAAAACTGAAACTGAGGTGTTATTGGGTTTTTCCATCTGGAATATTTTTCTCAGTAGCAGCCCGGAGTCTGGATTTATGCGCGGGTGATGGCAATAAGCTCGCCCCATTACATATATGGGACTTAAACATTTCTGCCTAACCTTTCGGGGAATACAGGCGTGATGTTATGTTATTGTACTGAAAATAACTAAAGGATACCAAACGGGTTGACTCTAAATCACGAATTTTCCTTACGGCGTATGCTGCAAAGTTAAGTTTCGCCTGACTGAACCTTGGCATCCAAAGTTGTTCCTAAGAACACTAGGGTTTATTCGGGTTTCAACTCTTCACCCTTTATGAGCACACTAGTTTTAACTTGACTATTGAAAACTTAGTGCTTTTCGTTTTTTTCTCGTTAAGACGTAGGTTATTAACATCCTTTGCGAGGGCGCTATTTACATTGCCAGTAACCAGCTGCTGACGATTGAGTATCGTGATTATACTTAATGAGTTAAGGCAAGTCATCATATAAATACAGGGTGTAAGGGACTGCCCTCCGCAGACTGATGGGGTGAATTTACTATATTGTACTAAGATGACCGGTACATGAATTTTTTTCAGGAACGTTTTGAGAATCCTACGAGTATAAACCAGATTTGTTGTATTTCCTCACACGCGATGTATCCCTCCCTACCGTGGCAAAACGCGCGTAGCGTACGGCAGCGCAGCGAGCCTTCGGCCGCCGAGTATTTCAACATCCATTGCTGATTTTTTTATTTTAACTGTTTTTTTTTTTTGCATAAATGGAGTGCTGCGTACAGATTATTTAAATTTACATTGAAATAAAGGAATAGTAACTGAAGACTACAGCGGAAAAACAAGGAATGTCAGTAAAAAGTAAAAAAATAACTAATGATGCCATCTAACGGCATTCATGTGTACGTACCTTAGCAAAAATTTGAGATGCAACAATCGTCGACGTCAAAGTTATAGCCAGCTATTTGGTTGTTTGGACTTGGCAAGAATCGTGAACGTCCGCGCATAAAAATGCAAAACTACTAATCTGCCACATTTAACCTAAGAAAGAGGATTTATTATTTGAATTCTAAATAAATGTTCTAGATTCTAGAACATTATTTTGTGATGAAAAATTAGCAATAACAATGAATGTCACTGACATTCATTGCACTTGCACTTTCCAGTGTGACTGATAGTTTAGTGAAGCTTTCTAAAATTCCATGTTATATTTTACCTTATTTTTTAGTTTAGTATTGAAACAAATAATTATCCTGATAAAATGGAAACAAAAAATTTATTTTAAGCAATTTAGATAAAAAATATAGACTTTCATTAGAGTTTTATTTTGAGTATATGTAAATTAACTGGCAATTGACATTTCTTGTTTTTCCCCTGTAGTCTTCAACTGAAAATACGATAGGTAGAATATGATTCAAAATAAGGAGCTGAATGCACCCTGTTAGTTTGTGGAGGGCTGTCTCTTACACTCTGCATATAAGAAATAAAAATGGGCTAAGAATTGAGCCCTGGGGGACCATTCTTACTACAGATCCAGGTGATCTTTTTCGTTAACATCAACTCTCTGAATCCTAAGTAGGCCTAAGTCCTTTTCAATCTCATCACAAAATAATACGTCGTAGGCGGGGGTATATTCGGCAAAACGTGATTTTCTTAAGAGGGTTTGGACGGATAGCTGTGTAACGTCACATTTTGCTACTAGTATTTCACAAGTTGGAAGTTGGCGAACATGTTACAAGTGGATGCAGCTTTACCTCTTTCACCAGGTGAAGGGCCAGTAGAGAAAGATATATGTATTTGTTAGACCACGTCATCAATAATGTGTGAAATGATAATTCCAATATTTTTCCGCGATTGGCAAAAACCACCACTCAATAGATTCCAAACAGCAGGAACCGACAACGCAGCAGGCCTAGAAAGAGATAGTGGGATAAGCTGGATTTATGGAATTGACCCACAATCGCAGGAGAACGAGAAAAGTGGAAAGAGGGAAGGGAGGTATATGCCCTGCCTAAATAATAGTAAATACAAAATAAAACGATTAATTTATGTAGAATAATTTAATTTCTTTTATGGAATCCACACAATTCACTTTTATTATCATCATCACAGTCACGAATAAAACAAAACCTAAATAACGCAAGTTAACTTATAATACTTGTGTAAAGTTATTAGTTAAAATAATTATTATATAATTCGGCTATTTACAAATAATATTAATAATTCGAAAGCATCCTAAGGACAAGTCATGATGAGCACGCTATTATTTATATTTTTTAATTTATTGATTTATCAATGAAAAAAGTAAAGCTGTGAATACACAGGCCTGTAACTTGCACGAAGTAGATTGCTAAGACAGTTCTTTTTTTGTGCGCTTAATTATTTTTGATTATTAGTTTATTTATTTATTTATAAGAAAAAAAATGTGTTAGGTATATTGAAACCGTTTGTAGGTACTTCTCAGTCACTTTGTCCTTAAAGGTTCATTAGAAAACCAGCATCAGACGGCATCTGTCGGTCTGGCATTAATGCTGAAATTAACTTTTTTGGCACAGCCGTTAGGCACACACTGTTGTTGTTAAGACATTATTTTCACTTTTTTTTTATTTGTATTTTGTGTGTCACGAAATGTGCCCAAATAACAGTTTTCTTTCTGGTTTGTTCGCCGTTGTGCCACAACAACTTCTGATTAGTGATAGTTACACTGGTATGCAAGCTACTTGCATAATTTTAGGCAAGTTGCAGGCATGGGTATTACGTGCTTAATAGGAATACTTCATTTAATACTGGGCAACAAATGTAACGGGCACCATACTTTTTGGATACCAATATTTTTGTTTCACAAAAACGGTCATCTATCCTTGTATTAATTTATTGAGTACATTTGGATAAAATATAAAAAACACGGTTGTTGGCAATAGGCTACGGTAGGTGGCCTATTACATGGAACTTGAACATAACTGGCGAAAAGTAGGTGTATAAAAAACACATATCGTAAAACCTTTTGATTGTATCATTCAGGAAATGCACAATCAACTACTATTGTATGAAAATTACAAGTTAACATGTTTTGATTTGCCTACTGCATCTGAGACATCAAAATTAATTTAATAGTCATGGTCTAGCAGTTAGTAACAATATATAAAATTACTGGCAATTTTACACAACTCCAACTATTTAACTTTTGCCAGTCTACTTGATATAAGCTAAGCATGTACTTACAAAGAAATGTGCTTAAAAGGAGCACGTGGCTAAGTTATAACAGGCGCACGGATCGATCCATCAGGTTAAGCTACGCTTACCGAGGTTGGTCCGTGGATGGGTGACCATCTTTACATACCGAGACTCCTCCGTGCCTCGGAAAGCACGTTAAGCCGTTGGTCCCGGCTGTCATTCGTGCATCTTTGACAGTCGTTATGGGTCGTCAAAGGCTCGAAAGTCTGACAACCAGTCTTACCAAGGGGCATCGTATTACCCAGTTACTGGGTTGTGGTGGTCAGATAGGCAGTCGCTCCATGTAAAATACTGGTATTCAGCTGCATCCGGTTAGATTGGAAACCGACCCCAACATAGTTGGGAAAGGGCTAGGCAGATTGATGTACTTACAAAAAAATGGCAATCACATGGAATTTAGGCAACTTTTAGGTAAATCGCAGTCAACGTGCTGAAAAAGAGTAATAGCAGAGAGTAGTTAAAAAATGTACTTGCGAGTTGCGTTGGTATCTAAACCAATTAAATACTTAATTATGGCGATTTAATACGAACTTAAAATTAGTTACCAATTAAAATACCTATTCAGCAGACTTATGTATGCCCATGCATCAGTGTGCATTAAGCTTTATGCGTCGGCCTATGTTTTGGGTGAGATCGTGAGGGTAGTGTCTGTAGAGTTGGCTGGTCTCTTGTTTTCCTCTTCCTCCTCAACAGGGGCTACGTAGTTCCATTCTTGCGTGTCACCGGTGCCGAATAGAATGAAATAACAGGCGGACGCAATGTACAGCGAAGCGCCTGTTATGAATACTGGCCGCCATTCTGCGAATCCGTTCTGGAATCAAGTAAATAATGTTAGACAAAATAAATAATAAAATCTTAAGAGGGCTGTGACATTTTGTCACCTCTCTCGCTCACACGGGACCAAATTTTTAAGAATGTTAAATGAAAAGATGCTTTTTTGAAAAATGTAATCAATGGGCGACCTACATTTTTGTTGTATTATCTAATAAACTTAGCTCAGCAAGTATGATAATCTGTTTTTGAGATGATTTAAATAAATACCACAATAAAAATGTGTTTTTAATAATTACCTATTAAATTAATATTATTTGGTAGGTCGCCCATCGATTACATTTTTCAAAAAAGCATCTTTTCATTTAACATTCTTAAAAGTTTGGTCCCGTCTGAGCGAAAGAGGTGACAAAATGTGACAGCCCTCTTAAATTAAAAGTACATTTTCTCCGATACCGGGTTCTGTGAGGCTAATCAACATCCAGACTGTCCAACTTAAATTACCTGCTGACTGAAATAATAAGCAAAATACTAGTCAGTTGGCTTTTGTGTTGATTAGTTTTTAAGAAAATGTGTGTCAAGGTCTCCTACAAGGCCTCTCCTCTCAAACTAACATTTCATATTATAATGTAGTTTAAAACTTGAGTCACTTACTCCGTTCTTGGTAAAGTGTGCGGTAACCAGTGGAGTGACAAAGCCTGCAGTGTTGCCTATCCCGTTAGCGATGCCATACAGCGTGCCAGCGAAGTTAGGAGCCAGGTCCTGGTGGTTGACCAGGTTGGTCAGCGTGGCCGCGCCATTGGACCCCATGGAGAATGTGATCAGGGCCACGGACAGGATGGGTGCGCAGCCGGTGTAGCCCAGACCGATGAGGAGCAACCCAGGCACCACGTGGGAGAACAAGCAGAAGAACTTCCTCATAAACGTTGTTGATACAATGTTCTGTTTCACGATCCTGTAAAAGGCAAAAAAACAATAATTATGATTGTACATACGTCGGTCAATCACTTGAGATAAACTTTTTAGAGTTGCTCATAGTGGCGAATGGTGAGTTAATAGGATGAACATATACAAAACAAATGTAAGTAATCAACAGGTACCGTCACGAGCACTAATATGTATACACTTAGCACAATTCAAAAGCGATTTTGTCGTGGAATCACGCTTGCAACTTTGAGATAAGACCTCTTTCATAATAGTATGGATTTCCAAATACTATGGTTCGTAACGACATAAAATTACAATCAATACAGTAGGAGAAAATGACTTTTAAAAGATGCTCTGTGTATACATATTAGTGCTCGTGACTGTACACCGTGATTAGCAATTCGTTTACAAAACGAGGAGTAATCGAATGATTTTAAATCTTTAGCACTCTCCAACTTGTGGGTAATTCAAATCAAAATGGGATCGTGCAAAAGATTGCTTAATGCATTTGCAAACAATGTAAGATATTCTTGTGTTTAGACTGTAGTGTTTGTACTTCTATACCATCCTCTGCTACATCAGTCGAGTGTAAGTATACCTATAATCAATATTATAGGTATAATTTTCCTAGGGCATAGGCCCTAGCAATATATTTAGTAAGGAGGAAAATTATATAAATGAGATCGGATTCCGTACCTGTCACCAATTGCTCCGAATATAAGTGAGAATATCATCCTAGCGAGATACGGCAATGAGGAGAGAGTGCCAGTAGACGTCAGATTGAACCCGAGAGCGCTGGAGACGAACTTAGGCGCCGCCGTCATGACGAAGTACAGGCCCCAGTTGCTGCCGTAGTGCAGTATCACCATAGCCAGGAATGGGAAGGAGGTTAAAATCTTTCTGAATGGTGGAACAATCTGGAACCATGGAGAAGTACATCATTAACCTGTTACATCGCATATAAATCGTTTAGTTCGTTCCATAGGAGAATTTATTTTGTTTTGTTTATAAAAATAATTTGTTTTGTATTGTTTTTTGTCTAAAGAAGAATTCGTTTTGATGTTTTATTTTTAGTTTGTTTTTTTTTTAACTTTAGGTAGGTACATCTTTAATTTGTGGTAGCTTTTTTTTGTGAATGGGAAATCATCAAATGACTTCTCCCGCTCTGGGCGGAGCGAGAGGGAGTGTCAGTCTTTTACTGACTAAATCCCACCCGTGTCCCTTCTGTTGCCTGTGCCGGGGCCACGGTAACTCTTTCGAACATCCCGCAACCCTAGCTGGCATCGGCCCTAGCGGACCCCGTCAATAGTGCTGACATCACTTTGAGGCGCGCGTGGAACACAACGCGCCGTCGACTCGGGCCCGGTCCTTACCGGACGGCGAGCTACCCATTGCTCGCCGTCCGCAAGCCCGCGCCTACGGTGGCCGGGAATCGGCTGCCTATTCCCGACGCCCAGGGCGTATCCTGCGGCGACTAGGGGCGTGAGGGCGCAAAGCTTGCCTCTCCCTCACGCGTCCCGCCTCCTCCTTCACGAGCATTACTGCTTCGCAGAAGGAGGTAATGGCTTCCCATGTACTCTCGCTCCGTACCATGGCCTGGACCAGGGCCGGACGCGAGAGATCGCCGCCGCCTATCGCTTCCGCGAGGACACGGCGGTGCTCCGCCCAAGTCGGGCAGACCTCCACCGTATGCTCCACCGCACCGTGTCCTCCGGCCGATCCACACAGTGGTGACACCCGGGCGTTTCCTCCTGCCTTATCCGGAATAGGTACCTCCCGAAGCACCCGTGTCCGGTGAGGACCTGCGTCAGGCGGAAGGTAAGGACGCCGTGGCGCCTCTCCAGCCACTCCTCAAAGAGGGGACTTATTGCCGCAATTGTGGCGTGCCCAGCGCTGGGTTGCGACAATCGCACTCTCCATGCCGCCATGAGATCCTGCCGGAGCTCTGTCCGCCATGCCGCGATTTCTCGCGGCAGCGGAGTTACGCACCGGCGTTTTGCCTCCTCGCGCCACTCCCACATGTGCGCGAGGACTTTTGCCTCCAGATCCCATGGCGGTAATCCGGCAATTTGTGGTAGCTTGGAAATGGCAATTGTAAAAATGCTTATCGTTCATATTTACGTATACATGGTGTAACATAATTAACGCACAACCTCTTAAAGCGTCATTGTACTCATCATTATGAACAAGTTTTACTATAGGACCAAACCTGAAATCGCAAAAAAAAAATCAGCTGCTCCCTACATTTATGTTCGCATAACTCGTCAAACGTCGTAAGGATAAGAATATCTAAGGTTGAACTTAGATATTCCTAAATCACGATCTCTCCTTGTAGGATGACGATCCTTGACCGTAGAAAAAAAACCTCACGATTTTAGGTCGTTACATGCACAACACCACGTACTTAAATAGAGGTCAGAGCTAAATACGTGTATCAGGTGATATTAAAAGCAGTAGTGCTTTAGATAAGTATGTTTGCATAAGCACCAGAATATTTTCTTGTTTTTGCACGACGTGCTTTTTTATTCTCGATCTTCCTAACTCACAGTAAATGTTCTATGCTTTACCAACAATCCGGCCCGCGCCGTCGATATCTTACTCGCCAACTAGTCCCAAAACGAAAATTTGCGCGTAATTCAAAATTACAATATGTTGCTATGATGAGCTAGCTAGGCCCTGGCCCTTGGGGACTTTAGTACAGGAGTTAGTCTGGCCCTTGGGCTAAAAAGTTTGGCGACCCATACTTTAGACAAACTTTTGACGACCATATTTAACTTCGTCTAATACTGCACTTGTAAAATCTGCACGACTAATCAAAAAGGTCATAGGCCAGGAAATGAGAACGGGGGAAAAACAGCGTGGGGTCACGTCCTAGCTTAAGCTTAGAACATTATTAAGCATAGGCATTCACCAAACAATTTAGCCTTGAAGATGTACACAAATAGAATTACTGCTGTATAATTTATTGTGACATTAATTTTCTGCGAAAGAACTTACCTTGGAATCTTTAGAGCTCTGCTGAACTTTGTCACCAATAGCTTCGAGGATGTACTTTTTTTCGTTGTCTGAAATGCGGGGATGCTGCACAGGAGAGTCGTACACTAGATACCACCATAGCAAGCACCATACTAACGCGATCGCTCCTGAAATATTTACATAGTTTCATTACTTCGAGGACTGTATGGAAAGATAGATTTTGAGACTCGGTGGGAGATAAACGTATAAGTAATCATCTTCGCATCACTTGGGGCTGACGGCTCCTGCCTAGACTATGTCCTATCTGCTGTAGAGTCCTATATGTCCGTTCACCCGCACCCCTTGACGATCTGGGGGCCAACCACCACCTCTTAAAGCAGTATTATTTTAATGTGAGAAAGAGATGGAGCCATACAGGACGTCTAGCTCCATCTCTTTCCCACACTGAAGTAAGATTACAATAATACTGCTTTAAGAGGTGGTGGTCTAGCTCCTGAACAACGGCCTCTGACGCCACAATAAACGTGCCCAACCAGTATAATATAATATAGATGAATACCTACCGTCGATACAAAAAGAAGAATAATACACAGGGCCTTTAATAACCGATACGATTTTGAACAGATTGGTTAGATTTTGCTCTTAAAACGCTACTCCACATCCTCATCGTATAATTTCTTGTTTGTATTATTCGCCTATCCAGCGGCCTATTTAGTTTCCTCACCTAAGTAATATTATATTACTGAGCTAATTCGCAGAGCAATAACTGTTTCAAAGACATCTACAAGCACGTCACGGCTCAATTAGTTATGTAGAAATCAGCACCAACAGCTGCGGAATTTAAATAGAGGCAGGTAACAAGAAAGCCAATTTTGTAACACGGTATGATCTGAGCTACTGAGCTACTCTGTGCTCCTATAAATTAAAATATTTTAATGTAATATTCTGGGAATTATTTGTGTGAGTCCCTTTACATTGATAATTGCTTAATTTTTTTTTTTATTTGAGATAGGTTTGCTCTTGACTCTAGTCTAGGTCAGAGATGACAGAGACAAAGTCGATGATGGAGCGAGCTTCAGCTTACCCAGAAGAAGCCTGTCAACTCTCACTTTGAAGAGATCGGGGTTGTATGTGTTCGGAAACACAGACGCAGGCAGGCGTCAAAAATATTGACCAATAAAGCGATAGATCCCACATTCACGACTCTAGGCTGGAAAACTCAATACCTTTGTGGATTCTCCATCCATTTCACACATTTCAAACCACTTTTGTTTAAAAACAAACATGATGTGAGTAGGTATGTTTATTGAAGCTAAACGTTGTTATAACCCTGCTTTCTTCTTCAGCTGATATGGCATGTCTTATTGCTGATATGGCATGTCTTATTGCTGATATGGCATGTCTTATTGCTGATATGGCATGTCTTATTGCTGATATGGCATGTCTTATTGCTGACGTACTTCTACACTTATGCTCTAAGTACGCTCACCCCACAAAAGAAAAGAGCGTGATATATTCATGCATGTATTTTTTAACCCACGCATCAGGCATTGGTAATTTAAGATTATAAAACCTGTTTACTAAGCGAAATGTACCGGTTTCAGGACAATTTAATACAACCTCAATAATGAATGTTGATCTGTTGTTACGGAAAAGAACACCTCATTCCTCGTCAAAATTGTTTAAAGACCCAATTATAAACCAGAATCAGAATCTTTTTGTTTGTAAGAATGTAGTTTTACATATAGAACGTTAATATCCCAGTATTGACAAAAGAAACGTTTACTAGAACTTATCTATCACAACAAACAATCCTACATGAATGGCTTTTACGAAACGTGCAAAATGAGGTTAAAAATTAAGATCCAACTGAAGGAAATAAGAAGTCAATGGGTATCCTTAATTATCATTCAAAAGTTTTTTCATAAAATTGTGAAAAAACACGCTGTCATCACGTTGTCATGTTGACATGGGATAGTAATTATGTTGGTGAAGCTGGGTGTTAAAAATGCGAGATGAGCCCATTCTCCTTACTAATTTATTAACGCAACAAAGTACTTTTTTAACTATTAACTTTATAGACGTTTGAGGAGATTGTAGTCTAGCCTCATAAACTTTAGACTATAAAGAAAATTGGTCTTGGCTTCGAACAAGTTTCTTATAATTAGCTGCTAAAGCATTAACCGTACACTCAAGATGCATGTTGGTCGTAAAGAGAATTCTTACCGGGTACATAAAACGCGTAATCCCATCCGAAGTTTTCAATTAAAGGTCCTGTTAGTGACCATGTGACCACTGTGCCGATGGCGCCACCTAGCAACGCGCTCACGAACTTGCCCTTCTCCGCTGGAGGAGCCCAGTGGGCCACTAACGCGTGTAATGCTGGAAACAGGAATCCCTGCAACAGATAATAAATGATAAATGATTTTATTTCTGTAAGTATGATAGGTTTATACAAACACTTTTACACGTCAAACATTTTTTTTTTGATAACGATAATTTCTTTATTATAATTTATGCACAACTTGACCACTTTGCTCAAAATCTTCATGATATGAATTTTGTCACCTTAGACTATAGTTTTATGTGGCTCAGTTGATAACAAATATTTTGTCATTTTATATACGGTTTAAATGGTATTTTATAGCTACTGTTTAAAGTGATTCTCACGTAAATGTGCAAAAATATGTACATAATATACCTAAAACGACAATTGTGATGACACAGATTACAGTAATAACACGTAACACACCATGAGTTCAAGCAGACGACACAATATTAGGTAGTCTACACGTAGCTCACAGCCACAGGTATGCTCGCCCCGTTAACGTGGCGTATGTGTTCAGTCTATGCGACGCCTACGCTGTTGCTACGCGCCTTAAACGCGCCTTCTACGCGCTGCTACGCGCCTTCTGCGCGCTGCTACGCGCCTTCTACGCGCTGCTACGCGCCTTCTACGCGCTGCTACGCACCTTCTACGCGCTGCTACGCACCTTCTACTCTCTGCCACGCATCTTCTACTCTCTGCCACGCATCTTCTTCGCGGCTAATACGCAGCTTACATTGTAACATCAATGTCACTATTGATTATTAACATAAATCCTGCAAATGATTGTAATGTAATGAAGTCGAGTTGAAAATCTACTTAGACTTGTTGCGAAATGGTCAGACCCTTGAAAGTATGGTAAGTATTGATTTATGTGAGACCATTCTAAAACACATTCCATTTACATAAATACTGATATTAGCCATCAACTACTTGTAGTGGTTTATTTAGAGCACTACTCAGAATACAGTAATCCTTACATATGAACACGTCTTTGAGAATTAATATGACGTAGGAGTCGTTTATTACTTGATATACCATCGTTATAATTTAATTACTGTTACAGACATACTAGCAAGCCTTCTTAGAGCCTACTCAATTCCCTAGAAATAAAGAACCAAGTTGTGTAAACGCAACATGATTATGTATGTACATAGGTAACAAGTACACGCAAGTTATCAGTCATATCCATAAATGCTAGAACGTTCTGCGAACTTCTGTGAACATGTATAAATAAATACCTATGAAATTATTGTTTGATAAATAATGATAATTTTTATTATTGTAAAAAAATATTCTTGTGTTGTCATAAACGGTTGTACACTGCTATGAACATAAAATATGCGAAAAACCTCCGTCGCTTAAAATAACTGAATAATGTTATTCTAGAGAATTCAGTTGTTGTTGCAGGTATACCTATTTTTTGTAAGTATCATTCATGAACAGGTTCATTTACATTGTATAAATACATTTGACACCACCATAAAAATATAATGGCCGTGGGAAATTAAGAGTCATCTTGATTAGCGTCTTCCTAAGCTA
The DNA here is from genome assembly GCA_947568875.1 of Fissipunctia ypsillon. Lineage (NCBI taxonomy): Eukaryota > Metazoa > Arthropoda > Insecta > Lepidoptera > Noctuidae > Fissipunctia > Fissipunctia ypsillon. The sequence continues at coordinate 12,066,919 of OX387660.1, read as the reverse complement.
GGTTCGCGATATTTTGAGACCATTGTTACATCTTAGATCAATTTTAGTATGTAAAATGAAATTAGTACTACTTAGTACACAAATGTATTAAAGTAGGTACATATAGGTAGATAATAATTTTCAAATTTTTTGTCGACATTCCGTTTTACGTCAATTTACTCGACGAAACGCGCCTTTAGTTACTTTTCATGCTGCTGTACAGTGTAAATTATATATTTTAAAACAAAATCAAGTTTTTTACCTATTCTTCGTTAGTAGATAAGAACAGAATGACTGTATTATTTCATGGAATTTGTTATATTTTCTAGTGTTACAAATAACGATGCATGGCGGCACTAAAACATGTTGACAAACGCAAATATGTGTCCTATCTACTTTAGCAAATTGAAAAAAAAAAACTGATGCTCTGCGGTGACAAAGGAAAACAACTATTTGTACATTCAGTTAATACTTTTTCTAGTTACACCATAGACGCTTTATAGACTTTACGACTACGACAAATTGCTTGTGGTTTTGTTAGAGTTTAACTAATAGAAAAGATAGAAAGAATAAGTACTCATTCTTCTGAGAAGCTATTTCATTATCATTCTTCAAGTACTTACCTAATGTAAGATTGACTTTGAAAGATTTATTTTGTAATACTATAATAGCAAATATCTTTCGCTCACTTATTATAGAAGTTCTAAATACAATTACAACAAAATTGAAAAATCAGTAATTAAAAATAAAATAGTATGTAAATGTCCCGTAAAATAAACATAAGCTGAAAGATTTACACCTATTTAGCAAATGCGTGTTCATGGGTTATCCTATAACTCAGAGTTAACAGCTAACTCGGGGATAATCAAATAATTCATCTTGCGCCACCAAGAGTTAGAGGTAAACCTAGAGTTAAACTTTTAAATATTAAACCCACCGATGTGGGAGAGTTACGTCGCTAAGCTCTGGGTTAGTGTACCTAAGTAATGTCAAAATAAATTGACGTTATGAGGCCCCACTGATAGCTTATTTTGTATTTTCTATTGTTTGACGTTATAGTAGGTGAAAATTTGGTGCCATATCAGCAAGCAATATATTCATGAACTCATATAAAAATAAATACAAATTATAAAAAAACTTAAAACATATTTTTCCATATCTGACGTTTTGGTCAATCAATAAACAAGTCTCCATGGAAACCACATACAATCCATTAAAATGAAATATCATGTTATAAAATTTAAAGACAAGAAATTATCACGTATCTTAATGTAGTGTAAAAGAGATAGGTATAAAATTTCCGTTCATTGTCCGTTAATTCATCTTTGGTCGGATTACATATCAGACCATAGACACTGCAATCCTATTTTATGTTTCGTCGATTGAACTGCAATGTTCCCAACTCAAAAATCACTATTGTCAGGTTATCTAACCCGGTGTTACTTTTTAGTGGCGCAACGCGTAAGAAGAGTTAAAATGTTAGTTACTTAACTCGGAGTTGTAAACTCTACAATTAATCATTTAACCCGACTAAACATGCAAGTGGGCGTAAGGTAAGTTCTTATTTATGGAATAACTCATTGCAAATGCAATTTATGCTAATTAATACCTAAATTAATCGCAATTAAAAGGTCAATATTAGCTTGCAAAATAGTGTACAATCCAAGATAAATTTATTGTACAATGGAATATTTATTTGCAATCTGAAATTATTCAAAATGGGTGCCTAATTATCAGTAATTACGTAAGACATTGACGGTGGAACTTTGAATTTTTAAGAGGCAGAATTTGCCCGTACCTAATACTAACTATAATTAATTAATTAATTCAAAAGATAGGCAATGATTATATATTATTATCTGTGTATTAAATTATAGATATACAGGATATACAAGGTAGAATTTACCAGAAATAAAATCTGGGAGCAAGCATTCGGTTATTATGATCATTGAGCAACCAGTACTTAATTATTATGCAAATGTACGAGTATAGACAAAAATAAAGGATAAAAAAGACCGTATCAAGTAGGTATTTTTTCGTGTACTTTGCGTGTATCATTGCGAAAGATACGAGAGAGAAAAAAAACTTACCGCTGCAAGACCGCTGACGAACCTCACTGCAACCAGCACCATGTAATGCAACCTTGCCGCCTGCGGACTCAGCATAGTCAGGATGGCGCTGAGTAGCATGGTAACAAACACCAGCTTCCTCGGGCCCCAGAACTCGGCCGCTGTGCCTCCCACCAGGCACGAGATGGAGTACCCCCAGAAGTACCCCGACAACACGTATGCCTGCTGCTGAGCTGTCCATGTGAACGTGACCACCCCATCTGGCTGTTCAACAAAGATTTTCATTACAGTACCTAGATGCTATGATTAAATTTTTATTACAGCGGTTAGCTCGAAAACGATGCTTAGTGTGTCAATTCATTCAATGTTACTATTTAAGGGGTGCCCGAAACGATAAATTTCAATTGATCAATTACCATTAATTTCTATTGTAAATAGTAATATTTTCAACTGCTTCAATTGCATTTGGTAGACGATCAATTTGCGCATCAATGTGTAACAATCACGTAAAAGTTGAAAATTGCAATTGATCGTATCGGGGACCCATAACAAAGGCTGTTGGGCATAACATCATAGCTATTTCTAATATGAAAAATACGCGTACCTACTTAGTTTGTGTTTTCAACAAATCTCGTAGGTAAACCTTTTTATTATTGTTTGCTTTGCTACTGTAGGCGCTTGCATGTTTGTAGTATTTATCTCTAGTAATAAAATCTCATATCACTTTGTTGACACTGACTGTAACATAATATCTACAATTTGTATAAGCATTACTTAGTCTTTTCCTGTAAAACAGTTAGTTAAGTGGTCCACGCAATTATATTATCAAAAATACCGTAGTAGGAATGATTGTAGTCACCATGCGTTAATCCAATAAATCATATCAATCATTCATATATAATCATTCATTCATATATATATTCTATTCATTCATTTTGACAGACAGCGCACAACCTAAACCGCTGGGTCTAGAAGCATGAAATTTTGCACAAGAGTTCCATAACGAAGTTGAGCACAAAAGAAGGATTTAAAAAAAAAATCCGTTTAAAGGGTTGAACAGGGATTAAAGTTTGTATGAAATAAAATGAAATTGTTTATTCTATAAACAGGATATCGGAATCACTTTTACACGTCATATTAAAAAAAAATAAGCTAAATGGAGTCGACATTTCCTATCTGACTACCCCTGAGAAGAAATGGCGAAACAAATTCAGGGGTCAAATTCTCTTTTAAAGTCCTGACATAATCTTGGTCAAAAACATGTAGATCCGTGTCTGAAATGGTTATTTGAGGAAAGAACTACACAAATTTGAGTGGACCTGTCCAGTCAGTGCAAGCATTTGTCAGTAATCGTGTAGCTCAACTCAGGACTTAGGAGCTCAACGACTTGACGAACAATATCAAAGAAAGGACATTTGGGTAGGCCGCATAAAGTACTCAAAATGCTACACCATCTTTAAAACTAACTGAGAAAGAAAAAAAGGAAATAAAAAAAAGATGACCCACATAGTGCTCACATTCACAATAATTAAAGTAATATCACACTTTTCAAAGTAATTAGTCATGTAATTTTGTACATAATATTCAACAAAGTCAATAAGATATAATTGTAAACTGGTATATAATGATGATTTTGCATAATAATTACATTTTCAAGTTATACGGTTTTATCACAAGGTTTAGCAGAGCGAGCAGCTCATTCCCAAACTTTTTGTCTTCTAAATTATCACAAATTCAATAGTACCCTTTTTACAAAGTTTGGTTTTAATATAGTTTTTAAATCATTTAATAGGTAAGTTTCGAATGGTAATGGGAAGTTTGTTGTAAAAGCATATACATTGACCCATGAACGAGTTGCCTACTCTGGGAGATGAGTGCGATATACAGCAAGATTTTATTCCTGGTACTTAAACTATGAATATCGGACATTTTCTTAAAAATTGTTATATTTTTATGTACATACAATAGATTTTCAAATATATATTGAGAGGCTACAGTCCGAATATCTATTTCTTTCGGTTCGTAGGTTGTAAATGGCTTGAACAGCCCTTGTCTGTAAAACAAAGATAGTATTAATGTCCGCAGGTTCCCCAGATAAGAATCCCATAATATATGATATAAAAGACTGAAAATAACTAAAATAAACAATTCTGGCTGTAACTACATTAATTATCTTTTTAACAGCATGAGCTGCTGAACTAAGACTTCCTGACAATTTTTCTATGTGTGGGCCCCATTGTAATGGCCTTAAACAAGTCGCAGAAAATGCCAAGAGCATTCTGCGACTCCTCCCAGGCCTCGAATATGCTGTTTAGTAATTCCACGTCCACCGCGCATCTGTAGTTGAACGACCCTTTGTAAAACCAAACTGTTTCAGATGACGTAAATTATGTGTACTGAAATGTCCTAATATTTGTTTTAAAATTATCTTTCAAAGATTTTACTCAATGTAGGTAATATCGAAATAAGCCAAATTTCGTGAAATTCGTTGTGCCGCCAGATTAGAACAGTGGAATCACTATGTTAGGTTTATTCAGATCAGGAAATACACCAGATGCAAGAGCTAAAAACAATTGCTAAGAAGGGTGAAATAAAATTAATTATTGAAGACATGGTATGTACTGATAATCCACAAAGATCACCAGTTTTTTTTTTACATCTTTAAAATATTCTATAATATCTTTAGCGGTAAAAATTCTGAATTTAAAGTGTTTATCACATTCTGGTACTTATTCTTTTAGTATCAAGTAAGCAGAAGTGGAGGGCGACGATGAGAGAGTTTTGGTTTTTTAAATGGGAATATCAGTGAAGAAATTTACAAACTCAGTTGCCACCTGCCTTAATATCTACAGAATTGATTTTTAGAAAGGAAGTCACGATTCCGTACTGTCGTTCTTCCCGTTTCTGAATTAATTATATTCCAATTTCTTTTAATTTTATTTCCAAAAAAATTTATTTTATTTTTAATGCGTAAGTATGGCTTTTGCTGAGGAACAGGCTCTTAAAAGTTTTAGAATAATTTTTAACAAATTCTTTAACAGTTTCATCATGGATTTATAAATGTTTTTTAATGATACAATTCATATAACCTGTGCCTACTTTTGTAAATACCTGGTGTTGCCCAATCACTCATTATAACGCGGTCACGAACTTACAGGCAATAGAAGTTATGGAAGTTCGTCCTTTTTGCCGATTGGAAATCCCAACAGGCACTTGTAAATGTATTGTATACTTAATTATGTAATAGGGCAAGAGGAAAATGGTGAAAATTACAAAGTCAGTATCTGAGGACGACGTGATTCTAATGAAGAATGTCTCCCAAGCTGAATGAATCCTGTAGCGTTGGGGAAGCGGCTGACCTATCGGCGATTATTTATTATGCATTCACTTAGATGACTACGGCTAAGTGGTCGTTAGCAGTGGTACTGTAACTCCATAGGTACTAGCTAGATGATAGTCATACTATCCTTACTAATATATCTTTACTAGCTGCGCCCCGCGGTTTCACCCACATAAGTCTTGATCCCGTAGGGATATCGGGATAAAAACATCACGCCTTGTTTCCCCGAAGGGTTAGGCAGAAGTGTACCTATAGTGCACCCACATTTCGGCAGTTATGTTTAAGTCCCATAAAAAAACATTCTAAAAAGTAAAAAAAAAAGTGGGTAAAAAGTACCTATTCTATATACCAAGTTCCAGGTTATAAACTAACTGTGTGCCTTTTATCCAAATCCGTTCAATAGTTTTTGCGTGAAAGAGTAACAAACATCCAGCCATCCTCATAAACTTTCGCGTTTATAATATTAGTAGGATAGGATATTATAAATGCAAAAGTAACTCTGTCCCTAAGTCTCTATTACCGCACGCCTTATGGATTTCGAGGAAATTTGGCACACATGCAGACTATAACTTGGGATAGGACACTTTTTATCCCGTGTACGTTCTCGTAGGAATTATCCCACCATTTTAATTATTACTAAACGGACGACCACGCGGCAAAACCGCGGGCAAAACCTAGTCAATAATAAAAAGGTGTCCCTTTTTATGCTGCGTACTCGGGGCCTGGCGGTTGGTAAGGGTTTTTATTAATTTTAATTGATTTTAATTTAATTTTGATTTAATTTTTAATGTATTTTAATTTTGATTTGATTTTATGTATTACGTGTACTAACATAAGTGTAAAATACCGTACCTGCTAACGAAATACGGAGTGTTATTGTCTGAAATAAACGTTATGATTTGATTTGATTTATTATTGACCTTAATTAAAATATTATTATTTTTAAAAATCGTAGTTTTTAACAAGCTTCGCAACTTAAAATAGGACATTTATCATGCAAGAGCAAAGATGTTCATTTTCAGGACACACCTGTGTTACAGAAAATTCGTATAGCATTTACAAGTGACGAAACTTGAATAGAGTAAATACCTATTTGTGAATATTTTATACCTACATACGTCACGCGGAACAGTTGAATAAAGATGTCGGTGGAAATGCACAACTTTTTATGAGCTGAATGAGCATATTCAAACACAAACAATGGATTAAATTCCACTATTTATTTCAAATCGTTTTGTATAAATCACTTTATTTTAAAGGGAAGACACTTAATTAATTTGGTAAATTATATATTTTACTATTGACATAATTTAAAACCTAACAATCTTAAAATAATAATAATAATATGTACAAGTATATAAAAAAGAAGGGGAAATAATCGGAGGACATAAAAAATTCATCCGCATCGCTGTCAACAGGAAAAGTGCCCAGAAGGCTGGCAGCATTTCCACGTTGTAAGGCAATGCTGATTCTTTGGCCAAAAAATAGGCCAGCCCTCTGGTCACGTGTGGAGTCGACCAACCGCCTGGCGATGTCTCGAAAAACTAAGTGGGCACTCGGACCCCATGGCCCAAGCGTTTCAACCTCAAACGGCTCGAATATATAAGTCCCAATAAGATTGGAGTATTTGCGCCGTTTGAGGTTTTCCGCACCCGCAGCAGCCGCTCCAGCACAGCCTGCCGTGCTAGGAAGATGGGATGGCGCAAGGGTGTCGACACACGTTGCATCCCACACCAAAGGCCTACCTACCTTCCAAGGCATTATGGTCATTCCGTCTGGTCTCTTCCCATAAATTGTATAAATTCAACAACCCCTTCGGCTTTATTACAAAAGTGTAGATCCAGGTTTAACCCATTGAACTATTTTTTTATTTCAAACTTGATTCCGATAATGCTAAAGTTTCAATCACAAAAACTGACGTTAAAACAGAGTCTACGAGTAAGTTGTCAATTTCATATTTCTTAATATTTTAGAAATATAAAATTGACAACTTAGACTAAAGAATAAAGTTCAAAACACATTAACTGGCTCGATGGCTTAGACTTAAGTTAGAACTCGTGCTGTAATAGGACGGTTTGTGTTTACTGGAAGCATTCGTTACCCGAGAACCACACCCGGATCACCTTTAATAAACCTTGGTGTTGGGAATTACATTAGAATTTTCACATTTGTTTTCACAGTGCAAGCAATACATTTTCACACTAAAGCGACGGTTTCCTAGAAGAGCGGTGGCCGCCACAAAGCGTCTGCAATTTACTAGCGAATGACGTCACTGAAACGATATTTATGAAAGTCATTTGGTGCGTTTTCCTAGAAAGCGTTTTTGGACACCGTGTAGTCAAACTCCGGTGCCATCATTGTGACGGCTACCGCTCTTCTATGAAACCGTAGCTTTACTAACAATGCGGAAATTTCATAAGACGTGAGTTTAGAAAATAGCCGATGTACCACAAACGCAAAAAAAATACAGCCCTTTTTCTTGCGCTGGTTTTTTATTTAATTTTATTTGGAACGAAGTTCTTAAACGCGGCTTGCGGTAGGAGTAACCTTGTAGAAATCATCACGTAACGAAAAAGCGTTATGCCCAAAAAAGCATAACATAGATGGCTCTGTATTAATACATAATAAATAATATACAGCGAACAGGCACGTATACAGAGGGGGGGATAGTTGGGATTTATCCCCCCCCGAAATCTGACTGAAAAAAAAAACGTTTTAAGCCATCTGTTTATTTATTCGCTTGCGTGTTCTTTCAATAAGTAGGTAAAATAAAAATATAGATCTTGATCTGATTATGTAAGCGACGTTACTAGTAGCGCCATCTAACCTGTTTAGAGAGAAACCGAGAACGAAAACAGTAATGAACGACATCTATCGTCGAGTAGAAAAACTAATAGTAGAAAGGTCGTCGCATCGAGTAGCGAAATATCGAGAAGCCTCCATAACTTTCTGCTACCAGGTAGTAGATGGCGCAATATTCCACAGTGTTCCAGAATACGAAAATGTAGTATAAATACGGCGGGAGTCCGGGAACCTGCATGTCAGTTCATTTCGAGAGCGATTCAAGTGAGAATCGAGAGCGACAAGCGAGAAGAAAAGTGAAATACCTCTGCAATAGTGACAGTATAGTGCAATAGACCAGTTTATTTTGATATTGGTTTCAGTTACATAGTGTGTAGGTAGAGTAAATTCCTTCCGACTTGGTTCACCTGATACTTTGCCCGTGCCGTGAAATAAAGGAAAAAAACTTCAAAACCACTGTTTTCATTTCATTGGATTCGCCAAATCGCCAGTCCGTGACGTGAGATAGTGTTGGACAATTTTGGACCTGCAGACGTCATAATTTGTTGGACCGTTCGCCCAATCCATCACAGATTACTTAAATAAAGTAAAGTAATGTGTGAAATGTGAGTGCTTCTTGATTTGTGCTTGTTTGAACGTATATAAATTGCTGCTGCTAAAATGAAGAGAATTGACAACTTTTTCAAGCCAGTGGCAAAAAAAATTGTTACTACTAGCACTAGCGAGGAAAAAACTACTCCAAGCATGGCTTCTGCTGTTGATAGTAGACAACTAGAAACAACATCAAAATTTACAGAAAAAAATGTGATTTCAGCCGAACCGGCTGGAAGATGTAGAGATGAAGGAGAATGTTCAACTTCAAAAACGTGCAGTTTAGATACAATGATTATATATTATATATGGCATTGTCTATTCATTCCGCTTTGGCGCCAGATCCTGATATGGTACTAGAAGTAATGGCTGCCAGCAGAAACAGAAAAATACTTATATAATTATAGTATAGTACAGTGAAAATTATAGTACAGTGATTACAGCGATTTTCACACAGTTCACATGGTTGTTTCAATGTTTGTCCCCCCCCCGAACCAAAAGTCTGGATACGTGCCTGACAGCGAAAGAAACTTCGTTCCAACCGGGTGACCCACGACGCCTCCTAACTTCTTTACTCCTTAAAAATCGATTTTCTTTTAAGGTCCCCGGTATAAAAAAATTATGAGGAGTGAAATTAATACAGGCGTTAAATCAAAAGCGTTACGTTTTTCTGAGCAACGTACTTTGCGTACTTTACATCTTTCAAGGAGTCAACTCCAGTCGTGCGTCGGAGCTGACATACACACACTTTTAACAATTTTTGTTTTCCTATAATAAATTACCTTTTCGGTACATCATCCCATCAACCAGTAGGTAGGAAAGGCATGCTGGTATAGGTACTGTGATGGTCAGACACGATACTTTAGGCTGATCACCACGTATATTGTATGTTGGGTCTCGACTTCGAGGTGTGTTGGGGGAAGTATATAAAATAAGGAACACGGCAGCACTATAATTCCTATTTATTTGCTTATATGAAAGCAAGTTACACTATTAGGGGCAAGGCTAGCACTTCACTGACTCGATATAAAACAATATGACTATACGTCATACTTTTTACCTATTCTAAATTCCAAATAAACCGGTGTTTGTCTTATCAGCCAGTGTCATAATCCGAGGAGGATTCATGCGGAAGGTAGGCTCAACTAAAGCCTCTACAGTACCTGCCCTGTACCCTATAAAATAATGTTAAATATCGTTAGGTAGTTAACAATAGGTATGGTTAAAGTATTACCTGTCGCAATTCTCGCTTGGTGACCACGGTATTGTTGTATAACGAAGTATCGTTTGTCACTATGGCCTCGCACTCGCTTTTCACCCTGTGAATGATAATGAAATAAATATTGTGTAAGTACATAAATATCAATGTCAGACTAAACTACTTATAGCTTTTGCCCGCGGCTTCGCTCACGTTTTTCTATCCCTCGGGAACAGTACTTTTTTTCCTGAATGAAAGGTACCCCTGACAACGTGTATGCAAAATTTCATGATGACCGGTTGAGTAATTAATACGTGACACTGTGACAAACAAACTCACTGTCGTATTTGTAATATTAAGTATTTATACAAGGTGTAACATAATTAACGCACAACCTCTTAAGGGATCATTGTACTCATCATTATGAACAACTTTTACTATGGGACCAAACTTGAAATCGGTTGCCCCCTACATTTATGTTCGCATAACTCGTCAAAATGTAGGGAACAGCTGATTTTTTTTCGCGATTTCAGGTTTGTTCCCGTAGTAAAAGTTGTTCACAATTATGAGTACAATGACCCCTTAAGAGGTTGTGCGTTATTTATGTTACAATACATCTTGTATATTATATTATATGTTAGGATTAGGATGATCCTACTGCAAATATTGAGCTGGTTTATGCTGTCCAGATTGGTAGATGATCTATCGTGGACATAAGCGATAACATAAACATAACATTACGCCTGTATGTCCGGAAGGGTTAGGCAGCGGTGTATCTAAAGTAGGTACACCCACAGATGATCAGAACAGATGTACGGAAATATTAGTTACTAGCTTTTGCCTGCGGCTTTGCTTGGATTCAGTGTATATCCCTTGGGAACAGTTCTTTTTTCTGGATGAAAGGACCCTATATCCTTTTCTGTATCCCTGACAACGTGTAGGTATGCAAAGTTTCATGATGATCGGTTGAGTAGATAAGACGTGAAAGCGTAACAAACAAACAAACTCACTTTCGCATTTATAATATTATTATATAATTATATATATAAGATAGGATTAAATTGCAAATGTCAAAATATCTATTATAGTCTATTAGGAGATATTTTGAGTTTTACAAGTAGGACATTGAGTTTGTATTTTTTCTATCTTTTGTCCGCGTCTATAGCGCAACTAATTGTCATTTCACACGCACGTCTGCCTGACGTCATTGTGAAAACCTCATGAAAATAAACAGCGTTATATTATGAAACTAGCTGTTGCCCGCGGCTACGCCCGCGTGGATGTCATACTTCCCTCGAATTTTGTGCACAATTTCATGGGTTTTGATTTTTTTGCGCAAAACCCTAATTATTTTTACTCCTTATAATATCAGCTATCCGCCAGTGAAAGTCCCATCAAAATTGATCTAGCCTTTTCGGAGATTAGCCGGAACAAACAGACAGACAGACGTACCGTATATATGTACTTTCATATGCATTTAGTCCAGCTGTTATTTTGACATTACAAACAGTCACTACAATTTTATTTATTTCCATGTACTATGTATATCTATGGATTGTATAGATACACAGCAGTGGCACAGCTACAATCATCATTAGAGGGAAGCCGAAGAAAAAATTGTTCAGTTCTCATAAACTCAGACAGAAAACTGTAGGTTTTTAATCTTATGATGTATTAAACTGGTATTAAATATAATTATGTAATATGATGTGATCATCATATTACATAATTATATTTAATACCAGTTTAATACATCATAAGATTAAAAACCACACAATATGCCACATAATATGGTACACGTCTGTGTGTACCATATTATGTGGCAATAGTAGACAGTTTGTCCCGAAGGGAAGCCGATAGGAATCGGGTTATATGAAGGCTACGCCCCTGATACACAGCGCATGTATCATAAAAATGCTTGATTAGAGGCATAAGTATCGTAGGCCTCCTCAAAAAAGATATGACCAATAACGTAAGCTTAGCTACTAATAAATCACTGCATAATTATATTGTTATCATGTCATCGAACAACAAAAAAAAGTTTAGCTTTTAAAGATAAGTAATATATAAATACAGTCATGTTAAGTGGAGAGCTATAAACGGTTAATTACACGTCTTATTGACAGAACGTGAATGAAAGGAGAATGAGTGAAATTAACCGTGAACGCTGTTAATTTTCTTTACGTCAGCGCAGTGTTTGTATACAAACAACGAACACGTACTACGTGTACAATAGTTATGGAGCATTTCATGAAAAAATCTTTTTCTATTTCAGGTTTCAGTGCACAGCTAGTTACATTTAACATTTAATACGGGGTTTATAATATGTAGTTTTAAAGAAGCATCATCTAAAATGTAGTCTCGGATCAAACCAAAACGTGTAACCTTCTAAAATAAAAACATTTAACTCTTATGTAACACATGCAATGGTGCAACTCAATTCAATTAAACTCATTAAATCATTGCGCATGCGTTACTTAACACTTTAGACTCACGTGCAACGTGAACGTATTAACTAACGTTATGGCTTATTTACGGGTTAAAAATGTTATAAATATTGCAGTTGCTTTCAGAAGGAAAGTGTTAAAGTGGCGATCACAGTCATTGTACCGAGGGTCGTGAGAATGCTGGTACACATTGGCCGCACGTGGCCGGCCATGCGTGGCGAACTGATGCGATTTGAAGCATTGGATATCGGCCTCTCACGTGTTTAAAGCATTTTAAATATGCATATTTAATTTTTATCAAGGTCAGTGAATCATACGTGGAAGCAAGTCTGGTTTGAAATCTATTAGGAAAAGGAAAAACTGAACAGAAAAAAAGACTGTTTTTTTGTTCATGATTTTAGAGTAGATTCATCATTAAAATCATGTTTGTTGGCAATCAATGTTTGAAAAACGTTTAGACGATTTAAAAAAAAGAAAACAAAATAGAGTCTTAAACTTATAGTTTCTGTTTGGACTTTATTGATAAGATTATTTGTTATGTTTACATATCTCGAGACCCTGGGGTCCCGAATCATTGGAAGGCGTACGAGGGGCCGAAGCCAACTCGCAGAGGCCCCTTAGACAATTTTAAATGATGAGGAGGCACCAACCGACGATTATCCCTGTATGCACTATGCAAATGCACCCAAGGACAAACCCCGGTTGGTGCAGGACTATTGTAGGACATGGAAACGAAACATACTTATTGGAATATGGGTTTGGGTGGCCTTAGTGGATTAGTTGCCAAAGATTATTTGTTTATTATGGAATTTAAATACAATAGGCACTTGCCAGGCAATAATTATTACAGACTAGCTGTTGCCCGCGGCGTCGCCCGCGTGGATGTCAATACTTCCCTATTTGAATCGGATTTTGTTCACAATTTCATGGATTTTAATTTTTTTGCGCGGCCCCCTAATTATTTTTCTAAAATAAAAGTACCATAAGTTACTCTTTATAACATCAGCTATCTGCCAGTGAAAGTCCCGCCAAAATCGGTTCAGCCGTTTCGGAGATAAGCCGGAACAAACAGACAGACAGAAATAGATAAAAAATTTAATAATTGCTTTTTCATTATAAGTACCGTTTAAACTTTCATATGCATTTAGTAAAAATCTGTTATTTTGACATTACAAACAGACGCTTCCATTTTATTTATTTGTAAAGATCATGCTTTGAACATTTATAATGGATTTTTGTTTTGGGAGATATTACTTTGATGTCACAAAAATATTAAATGAAATTGTTTATTCTGTAATAGGATATCGAAATCACTTGTACACGTCAAATTTAAAAAAAAAAATTAAAGCTAGATGGAGTCGACATTTCCTATCTGACTACCCCTGAGAAGAAATGGCAAAACAAACTCAGGGGTCAAAATCTCTTTGTCCAGACATAATCATGGTCAAATCATGTGAGGACTATGTAGATCCGTGTCTGAAATGGTCTTTTGGGGAAAGAACCAGACAAAGAGTGGACCTGTTCAGTCAGCGCAAGCATTTGTCAGTAATCGTGTAGCTCAACAGGACTTAAGGAGCTCAACGACTTTTGGACATTTGGGTATTCCGCATAAAGTACTCAAAATGCCAGACCATTATTAAAACTAACGGAGAAAGAAGAAAAAAAATTGTTGACCCACATAGTGCTCAAATTCACAATAATTAAAGTAATATAATACTTTTCAAAGTAAATATTCATGTCATTATGTATATAATATTCACCAATGTAAAAACACACCCAATGTTTATAAAATGGTACCTATATATAATGATGACTTTGCATTATAATTGAAATGTCAAATTTTACGGTTTTATCGCAAGGTTTAGCAGAGCGAGCAGCTCAATCCAAAGCTTTTTTGTCTTCTTTACAAAGTTTGGTTTTATACAGCTTTTGAATCGTTTAATGGGTAAGTTTCGAATGTCAATGGAAAGTTTGTTGTAAAAGCGTATACATTGACCCATGAACGAGAGCAAGATTGTGTTTATTCCTGGTATTTTTTTTATGAATATCGGTCATATTCTTGAAATTTGATATATTTTTGTGTACATACAATAGATTTTCAAATATATATTGAGAGGCCACAGTTAGAATATCTATTTCCTTGAATTTTTCTCGAAGAGAATCTCGTGGGCCTAGGTTATTAATGTCCGCACAGGTTCCCCAGAGATTAATCCCATATGACATAAGACTATGAAAATAACTAAAATAAACAATTCTGGCTGTAACTACATCAGTTATCTGTCAATTTTTTTTTAACAGCATAGGCTGCCGAACTAAGCCTCCCTGACAAGTTTTCTATGTGTGGGCTCCATTGTAATTTACTATAGGTATTTCCAAGAAAAACTGTCGACTCAATCATTTATAATATAAATGTGTTATTACGGGTACCGTAAAACGGGGTGCAATTTATTTATTTTGTAATAAATACCCGTGTATCATATACAATCTGTAAAATAAAAATTCTGCGATACTTTAATAAGAATTTATTGATAGTACGTCAGCAACAAAAATCGATTAACACTGTAACTGTTACAAATCATCTAAATTGATAGAAAATTCCTCGATGCATTGCGTTTCAGTACCGTCACGTCGGGTTACTTTGACCCTAGGGTATAACTTTGGCCCAAATCTAGACTTGATGTTTGGAATTCTCGGCATGTCGCGACCACAAAACCGAACGTCGTATTCCTTCGGTAACTAATAGATGGCGATATAGACGCGTACTTGCGGAACTGTGGTGTGGATTTAATGATACTAAACATTTGTCTCGATTTGGGCCAAAGTTACACCCTAGGGTCAAAGTAATCCGACGTGACGGTATTTCATGTAATATCTAAAAGTTAATACTTGTTAATGTTTATATCAGTACAGATTTTTCATGAATATTTTACTCAACAATTAAAATTCACAAAACTGAAGTGTTAATCGATTTCTGTTGCTGACCGTACCGAAGAAAAACCTGTTTAATAAATTGATATTGAAAAATAGTGATGCTTTGATAACACACAATTATTGCATTGCCATATTCAAATATTTATTATACCTAAACTTTTCAAAGTATTGTTCACGCGTTGGCAAAATATAGCCTAACGACTTGAAATCCCAATAGGAGAAAAAAATGATAGGATGCGGGTAAGGTTGAGTAAAACATTTACGTTTCGAGTAATTATCAAAGTCACCCAAGGTTTTCAGTCACCTCGTTTTACCTACTGGCAGGTAAGAATATGAGCGTGGGTGCCTGTAGATGACATATAATATGTACATACATACTACACTGTACCTGTATGTACATAATATGTATATCTATTTCCGATAACTTTGTATTCGTTCAGCTTAACAGTAATTTACTACGAGTACCAATAAAACAATTTATCTAAACTTGTAAAGGGATTTTCCTGCTAAACTACTTCATTAATCATTTGTATAGTCCTGGGGAAATAAATTGTTAAGCAAATTGTCACTCTCTGCCATATTGGCATAGGATGTCAACTTGCTTAACAATTATTTTCCCTGATTTTACCCAAGTGACTGTTAATGAATTTGGTAGAAATGCTGAAATCTCTTATACAAAATACTAAGTAGGTTTCTACCTAATGTTAACATAACAGGGAAAGATAAAAGAGCTCCAAATAAGCGTACCTAATAATTATATCATACTAATTGCGCCGATTATAATACCATACCATCATAATATTACACTACATAGGGTACTTACTGAAAGGGTTATACACTCGAATACTTCTACAAATCGCCTTGTTGGTACTTAAAACCTTAAATTGTCTAGACCATTTTCTTCGTTTTTAACTGAGAATGGAAAATGTTATTTCACGCGCCTTTATTTTCTCCAAAGTCATCCATGGGTTGCCACAACTAAAAAAGATAACATATTTAAAAATAACAATGTTGCAACCCACAAATAATAATAACTTAAATAGTCGATTATTATGTATGCTAACACTACTTAGATAAAGTAGATATATGTAGTTACCGACGTAACTAAATTCTCTCTCCAATTCCTGATACCTGTCAGGAATAGGAGTACTACAAGAATTTTTATTATCTACCCAGGTAATAAAAATTCTTGTAGTTTATTTTTAGATATTAAAGTTACATACAGGGTGTAAGGAACAGCCCTCCGCAGACTGATGGGGGTGAATTCAGTATATCATAATAAGATGACCGGTACATGAAATTATTTCAGGAACGTTATGGGAATCCAATAATCCTGATTTGTTTTATTACCTCACACGCAATGTATCGTTACCGTGGCAAAACGCGCGTAGTGAACGGCAGCGCAGCGGGCCTTCGGCCGCCGAGTATTTCAACATCCATTGCTGATTTTTTTATTTTAGCTGTTTTATTTACATAAATGGAGTGCTGCGTACAGAGAGTATAATTTTACATTGAAATAAAGAAATAGTAACTGAAAATACGAGAAAAAAAATGATTCCCTGAGAATATTTCCGGTGGAATATAATTCAAAATAAAGAGCTGAATGCATCCTGTTAGTTTGCGGAATGCTGTCCCTTACACCCTGTATAATCGCAGCCATGTTATTTTTAAACGACAACTATGTATGTAGGTACTTACCTATTCGGATCGTGAACAAGTCTTTATCTAGAAATACCTACCACAACATTGTTTCGATCAACATTGTCAGAATATTCTATGAAAATCATCTGTACCATACCTCAGTAATGATGAGAATTTTATATTTTGTATAACATAACTTGTTTCCCCGTAAGGTTAGGCAGAGGTATACCTATTATAGTACACCCACATTTCGCCAGTTATGTTTAAGTTCCATGTAATAGGGGGCGAGTCTATTGCCATCTACCGGGCATAAATCCAGACTCCGGGCTGCTACTGAGAAATTCCAGATAGAAAAACCCAATAATACTTTGCCCGACCTGGGAATCGAACCCAGGACCTCATGCTCAGCAGGAGCGCTTGCGTCCACTAGACCAGGCTTACTCAAAGTGGGGTACGCGAACCCTTAGGGGTTCGCCATTCGACGGCAGGGGGTTCGCGATAAGATTTACGTAATGGTGGCTTGACAACTGGCTGGCACACCTAGTCACGATAAAAACTAAATACAGAAATCGACTTGATGCCGAGTCAGAATATTAAGGTTAAAATTGTCCAAAATTACTCCTAAAATACCTAGAATCCATTTGCGACAAGAAACAAGCACACCCATCACATTGATATTAAGAAGATAATTTTTTGGCACTTTACCTTTTATTCAAATAAAAACCTTATTTTCTTCAACAGTCAGTTTTATATTTTTCCTGGAGGGGGGGGGGGGGGTGTTAATTAGTCAGTTAAGCCCTAACTAACTGACTGGTGACAACGAACTGTTAGGGGTTCTCTGTCACCTGGAAATTTTAACAGGGGTTCGTGGAGCCGATAGTTTGAGACACCCTGCACTAGACCAACGAGGCAGTATATTTTGTATAGATGACCGTATAAGCTATATTTGGCATGTACGGCCATCTGTAGGACCGCGTTGTTCTTCTAAACTTCGCAACGGATTTTGATTTGGTTTTCGCCATCATTTACAGAATTAATTCCGGAAGGTTTTTAAAAAACATTAATGTTAAACTTACATAATAATCATCATATTTAGTCAAAAACTTGTGTTATTATTATGTTGCATCTAAATATTATAGTACCGACTTGACCAACTAAATACTACAATTTTAAACTAATTCAGTTTGAGTTCAGTTGTCAATAAGAAAATGTAAGTGAGGTAGCCACCTATAACGACTTTCGTTGCTGACTGTATGGTGTAGTCAGTCAAAGGTATACAATATACCTATGTTTTATTAGCATTTCTGCGTACAATCTGGTTCTGCACATGGATGCAGTCGGATGCACTTGATACACTTAGCACGACAATGCGGTCACCATTCATTGTGCCGACACGCATCGCTGCTGATTTACCTATGGCTTGACTAAAAAGAACTATGTCTTTTTAAATGGGTGCAACATACATTTAAAGAATATTATTTTGAGCGCTAATTTATTATTCACCCCCATGGGAAAAAGGTGCGAGTTTATGTATGAATGTTTGTATTTCAATCAAGCTGTTTTATCTGCAGTGGCTAAGTTAATGTACTTATTGTACCAAAGCGTGTCTTTGAAAAACAAAAATATTATCTCCCGTCTTTTCAAAGACAGTCCCTACCTATTTAGGTTATTATTAAGTATCTTGCATCAATCACAAGATCATAGATAGAATTTCTGTCAGATACAAGAGAGATGTATTGTGATAAGATAAGTGATGTTTTGTAGTTTCTAATACCTACTATCAAACAATTTTAGTCCCTATGACATGTTCCTACACTTGAGAAGCATCAATTTCCTGATAGGACTATGGACTGTCAGATCCCCAAGAGTCGCTAGAGCTTCTTTTTTTTGTATCAACGGTACATCGCTGGTACCTATAGATTCTGTTTGGTCCCAGTAGGTGGTTTATTGCGGGGTCAGAGGCGTTGTTCAGATTGTGAAGCGTGCAGGTGAACTATGTCCAATGTGCAGGTCGAGTGTTTAAAATGTCCGTTCACCTGCTCGCTTAACGCCATCGCTAGAGCTGACGCTCACGTCGATGTAAACTATAGATAAATCGACATACAGATTCCAACTGTTGTTGAAACAATTCTGGTAGGTGCAGAAATAAACATACCATAACATCTTAATTTCTTTTCAGCTTAAAATTTTTAGCTATACAAGGTGTAATTTTAATTAGTGTTACCCTCTTAAGGGGTCATTGTACTCATCATTATGAACAACTTCTACTATGGGACCAAACCGAAAATCGCGAAAAAAAATCAGGTATTCCCTACATTTTGACGAGCTATGCGGACATAAATGTAGGGAAAAGCTGATTTTTTTTCTCGATTTCAGGTTTGGTCCTATAGTAAAAGTTGTTCATAATGATGAGTACAATGACCCCTTAAGAGATAAACACTGATTAAAATTACACCTTGTGGACGTATGTATACTTTCCACTAATTTCCCACCAACCATTTTCAGTCGAGACACAGTGATTAGCATAACATTATGTATCTAATGTACGGTTTATTGACAAAATCAACTTACTGAATCCCCGAAACACGATTCATAAATACGTGTATTTTAGCTATTAAGTATACATATATTTCTCGTGATTATTTATATATTTCCTCGTCTTTTATAAGACGAGGAGACGAGGAGAAGAAGTCAGATTGGTGCATGAGACATGTCTCATGCACCAAACTGACTAACGCCAAAAAAACTATTTACATACAATTTTAAGTCCGCAACGAGTTCGTTTTAGATTATGTAGGTGCTGTATATTTGTGATATTCTTTCGAAAACATAATAACTTTATCTCAGATAATATATCAGATTCGGTGACCATCATAATATCCTACGTATCTACGCATTGATTCTGATATCCTATTTAAAATCAATTGCATACCTAAGTATAAAAAAATTCCAGTTTTCTTAAGAAGTGTTGACAATTAATACATCTCCGATAAGGTCATAAGATTGAATATTTGGTTGTTAACTAATCTTTGTGCATGAAAATCACGAGTTATAAATTGTAAACAGAGCCAAAATCACGTGTAAAAATTGTACATTTTCGCGCCAGAATTATCATCGAAATGAACCAGACGTGATCGTGGAGTCGTACTTACATTAAGCATTGACAGTGGGTCGGTTCTACAGAGATATTTTTAAATAGATAAAAATGTTGAGTAAAGTTTACAAGCAGGTACAATCACAGCTCACGATACCAATATTACCAACACGTTGATACCGCGGAAAGTCACGTATCCGCAGATAAACTATTGGGTTTAAGGTCTGCAGTAATACACTACTCACTAGGCTCCTAACTCATTGCCACACATGCTAACAGTATTACGTAATCGACTTATTAATTTATGGAAACTAAACGCTAATTTCATATTTTCTTTTTTTTTATAAGTAATTATTGCACGCCATGTTTATGTCTGTGTTTATTGATACTGCTAAACTTCATGTATTTGAATAAAGTTTTCAGTATTGGATATGTTTTCATTGTTTCTCGAGAAGCTGACTGTACTAATATTATAAAGAGGTGTGAGTTTGTATTTATATGCTGTGGATAACGGTGTGAGTTTTACATTTATATCTTTGTTTATATTATTTGCGCAGATTTAATGTGTTACTGTTTGTTTGTCCCAAATAAATAAATAAATGTAGGGGGTAATCTTCGGAACTACTGATCCGTTTCCAGAAATTCTTTCACTAATGGAAAGGTACAATATTGCCGGGTGTCATAGTAGGATATATTTTATGGCGGACGAAGTCGTGGGCACAAGCTGTATGTTATAAAACTTATAACACTTACGATGTGGTTGTGGTATCATCAGGGACCATCGCTATGATGTTGACGCTCATGTTGACCCGCATCATGTAGTTGACCCAACACGCGAAGAACATCATGATGGCCACGTTGAACCGCGCCGGCACCAAATCTGTAAAGAACAACCCCTTTTGATTAGCATACCGTTACAAAACGATTCATCAACTCAAAGGCATTCGCGGAACGCTCACGTATTTTCACATGCGCAATACCGAAGCCTTTTTCCTTATCGACTCCATATGTTAATTGGACTCAAAAATGTCATAACAAATTGTGATGTAATAAGGTTGAACGCTGATATCAATAACCTCGCATTACAGATAACTTCATTACCTACCTACTATTTGCCCTGCCATGTTCAATCTTTGATGCAAGATGAGGATGATTTCGTCATCGACCTTAGACGAATGCGGAAATAGACACGAGTTTTTGAGTTTGGCAAATAGTTGTCGACAAGAATGCACGACCTCGCAGAACCCGTAAGTGTGCGGAACATTAACTTTCGAATACATTGTCAATATCAGACGGACACGCGGTGACGAACGTATGCGGTTCATTGCACCGTGCATAATGAGATACCTACCCGCCTATTGGAAATACTGAGATTATAAACAAAAAACAAGGCGAGGCGAAAGTTATTTATTGACACATTGAGCGCTTGAACTAGTTTCTTGCGCCGAAATTGACATGATGCAAGTGAAATTAATTGATCATCTACTCAGAAAAATAAGCGACGCATTCAAATGGCTAGAACAAGAAAAACTTGTTACAAAAAAAAAAAAATAACCGACTTGCAAAAAAACACTACAAAGTGAAAAATAATTTTAATTTCGGACATCGGTGTCTTTGGATGTGTATTTTAATTTTTTGTCACTTTGTAGTGTTTTTTTTGGAAGTC
Organism: Fissipunctia ypsillon; assembly: GCA_947568875.1. NCBI lineage: Eukaryota > Metazoa > Arthropoda > Insecta > Lepidoptera > Noctuidae > Fissipunctia > Fissipunctia ypsillon. The sequence continues at coordinate 12,045,161 of OX387660.1, read as the reverse complement.
GGTTGTTTTTTTTTTGTGTAAAGTTTTTATTTTTCACTTTTTAGTTAAATCGTATACCACTACTTGCTTTGTAAAAAACAGTGACAAGAAGGCATTATAACATCGCAATACTTCAATAGATTTCATTTGATTTGAGAGAGTTAAACTCAATCTTGCTGTACATTGCTCTCGCTTGCACAGAGTAAGCAACTCGTTCATGGGTCAATGTATACGCTTTTACAACAAACTTCCCATTGACATTCAAAACTTACCCATTAAACGATTTTTAAAGCTGTATTAAAACCAAACTTTGTAAAAAAGGGTACCTACTATAAAATTTCTGATTATTTAGAAGACAAAAAAGCTTGGGATTGAGTTGCTCACTTTGCTAAACCTTGACATAATCAACATTATATAGGTACCATTTTATATACCATATTAACATTGTTGAATATGATATACAAAATGACATGAACTTTGAAAAGTATTATATTACTTTAATTGTTGTGAATGTGAGCACTATGTGGGCCATCTATTTTTTTTTTCTTTCTCAGTTAGTTTTAATGATGGTCTGGCATTTTAAGTACTTTATGCGGCCTACCCAAATGTCCTTTCTTTGGTATTGTTCGTCGAGTCGTTGAGCTCCTTAAGTCCTGAGTTGAGCTACACGATAACTGACAAATGCTTGCACTGGCTGGACAGGTCCACTGAAATTTGTGTAGTTCTTTCCTCAAAAGACCATTTCGGGCACGGATCTACATGGTCCTTACATGATTTGTCCATGATTATGTCTGGACTTTAAAAGAGACTTTGACCCCTGAGTTTGTTTCGTCATTTCTTCTCAGGGGTAGTCAGATAGGAAATGTCGACCCCATCTAACTATTTCTTTTTAATATGACGTGTAAAAATGAATCCGATATCCTATTTACAGAATAAACAATTTCATTTCAACTAACACACTGTACATGCCTATAAAATTTGACGGTTTCCCTCGATTTCCATGGGATCCCCTCATCAGATTCTGACTTGAAGACAACGGTACCACCTTGAGAGCATATCTACCCTTTCAAACAAAAAAATAATTTTCAAAATCTGTCCACAATTGACGGACATACATACAGCATACAACCGAACATATAACCTCCTCCTTTATCAAAGTCGGTTAAAAATAGCAAAATACAACATACCAAATAGGAAATGCAATCTCGTTCGTACTCAATCTCGCTCGCGAGATGGAGATCTCGCGAGATCTCGGCCATATTTACCGAGATTAATCTCGGCCGAAAATCGAACGAGATCTCGCGAGACTAACGAGATTGCACGGGAGCATGAATACGTGTGTTTTTCGTAGCGAAGGATGTGTTTATCCGGGGTCTAAGAGATAACTCTTACAGTTCGTAGACAATTGTTTACGCATTGTAGTCCCTAGCAGAGAGCGTTTTCTGCACCTGGTTACTTAGCCTGGACAATTAGAAGCCGTCTGTCGGACGACACATTACATAGTTTATGCTTTTTACGAACCTACTTCCAAAATTTTTAGGACTCATTTTTATTATCTTAAATTACTTGTTTAATTTTAATACAAAAAAGCAGACTGATTATTTGACTGTACATCTTCCTTATTATTGTGACAATTTAAAAAAATTAAAAACTGATCCACCAATCTCGCGAGATTACGCCTTCACCAAAATCTTGCGAGATTGCATTCCCTAATTCCAAACGTGTATTGGCCATCACGTTCACGTGTGCAAGTTCTTTTAAAACATGTCTCTAGTGTGTCTGCCGCCAATTTTTAGACCGTTTTTTTCTGATAGTCACTTAAAAAGCTTAGTGTTCTCAAAAGCAAGCTTTTAATACTAATTCTGCACAAAATATTCATATCACACCATACCATTTTCATACACATTTCGACCTATCAATCGAAACACAACTTGATGTTAGACCATAACAAATACCTAGTAGAATTAATCAGTATCTGTTGCAAAAGATCGTGTTATTCTATGGCCATGGCCTCGTTAAAAAACACCGCGTGATGACAACAAAACAACCTCAGTCTGCCACTAATGCCACTATCGGCCATCGATTTGTGTTTTTTTGAGAAGATCACCGACGATCTCCGAGGTTGATGCTTATGACACGCCTTCCTCATCACCTATCTGAATACATTATGATGATGTAATGTTTCCTTGTTTATAACCTGTCTACCAGCGTTGCCCGTAGAAACATTTCTTTTTACTTTTTGCTCGGTTTTGGTTGACGTACTCTATCATTCCTACGTTATAATAATTAATTCTTCTGAAGTTTAATATTTAAGTTATTATTGGATTTTACAATACCTAGTAGGTACTTAATTTTAGCTGCACCTATTTATAGGTACTGATGAATTATCGTTAATATTCCGAAGAAAAAATTTGACGATAATTTTGCTGTTTCTGTGTGCAGCACAGTAACAGGTCTATGTCATACTAAAAAAATTGCCAGTCAGCAGATTGGTAGCGGGGCTTACTGGCGCGTCAGACGATCATTAGTGTATCTTCACTCGGAGAGGCTCTTTTAATTAATTTTTCTTATAGCTTCATGTTTTTATGAAAGGTGGCGGATTGCTTCACCAACATTAATCTATTATTCTTTGAGAATAACCAAATGATACGAGTACGTCACGTTGGATTACTATCACATTTAAACTAAGACTGCTTCCTTACTCGATGCGTTTCCCTCTTGTCATTCTTGTTTTTTGCGACACACGAATAGGTACTCGTATTACATCGTGTTACAATCAAAAACCCCGTAGTGCTTCAATGAAGTTCTAGAACTTCATCACTAAGAGGCTCATTGGCGACGTAAGACTGGTGCATGCCAAGCTTCACAGCTTGGCTCATCGCTGCAAGGTTGCCTGCTTGTCGGTCTTCTACAGATTGTACTTCGGTGAGTGTGCTCGAGAACTCCACGACCTTATTCCTCCTGCCCCCTTCTACCATCGGACATCTAGACGCACTGCAGGTTACCATCCCTACCTAGTTGCTATTCCACCAATTCGCACTAAGCGTTTCCAAATGTCTTTTGTGATGCGCACTGCAAAGGAGTGGAACTCTCTGCCTGCGTCTTTGTTTCCGAACGCATACAACCCCGATCTCTTCAAAGTGAGAGTTAACAGGCTTCTTCTGGGTAAGCTCGCTCCATCGTCGACTTTGTCTCTTTCATCTCTGACCTAGACTAGAGTCAAGAGCAAACCTATCTCAAATGAAAAAAAATTAAAAAAACTACATCTTTGGTTTAACGATGGGCGTGGATGGTGACATTACATGTTAAGTATTACCGACGTTCGTAGAAACATGACAGAGGGCGGGGTGACCACATCGTGCTGACAAACCTATTGTTATTTGGTGGTCCTATTGTATCGCCGTGAATAGCCCGTCGGTTACCTAATTGATGTGTTTGCAAACGTAGTCATTACTGCCCGTGCCTCAGGCCGTACCAAGCGCAGTGGCGCAGATTCGCCATTATTTATTACGTGTACTTACATAGATCATATCTACTTATTATCGTCTATTTTTTACTTAATGATGATTTAACAGCCTTTTTGTTGAAAACCTACGAGACGAAATCGAAGAAATCGAACTTTAGCGTACAAGACGCCTATTCAAAATGATGTTTAAAGTTTTAAGCCTCCCGCAAACAGGCGCAACGCGACAGTACGACACGACTCTAGTAGAACAGTGTCCATGAAGTTTTCATAGAAATTGTCCCACTAGAGTCACGTCGCGCCTGTCTCCGGGAGCCTTTACGGAGATATCTGAGACAACGCGTTTGAAATTATTCACGCGCGTCCATGCATTTGCAATGGTGCGTCCACCGTGCGCCGGCGAGACACCAATAAAAATGAGCTTTAGACTTTAACAGTAATGCAAATGCGTGTGATTGAATGAGCTGCTTAACCTCGCAAACGCATGCTTATTTTAATGAGTCGGTAGACGGAGTCCATCATTTGCGTAACGATGAGCTCTTAGCTCGCGCTAGGCTTGCACTCTGGAAGACTCCGAATGTCTGCGTAGCGGTGAAAGTGCAAGAATGCAGGCTCTGGCAAGGCAGGCGCCGCGCCGCCGCCGCGCCTGCGCCGCCGGCGCCAGGCCGCACTAATGACTGACCATCCCGTTCCTGCCCCATAACACTTTATTAGGCTTACACGGAATACTTTTATTATTGCGTGCACATTAAATTACTTAAGTGGAAGGTCTAGTGCAAATTCTTCCTTGAGAAGTTTCTTACAATACGTTTTTTCTTACAGTAGGGCAAAGCTTGGGTAATCGGTGATAGTTTTGTTTTTTACTTGTAAAATTCGATTCATTGATCAGACTATTTTTTAAATTTACTGTGATATAGTAGACAAAATAAGTTTTGCTAACTTATATCTAAAAATGTGGCAAATACTATAATGATTGAAAAATGTACATTTATCAAGTCAGTAGTAACTTGGTAATAAAACACAATTATCTATCACCGAATAGCTGCATATCACGAATTAGCCAAGTTTTGCCCTACCTAAGTTTTATTTATTTACAGTTCGCTGAACTCAAAACTGCTGACATCAATAAAAGAGATGAATACAAATATTTAACATGATTGTTATTGTTATGCCAAATGTAGTGCAATAACCTACCCATAAAGTAAGGTATACCTACCTACTTATTTTGAACAATGATTTGAGCAGTCCTTAACTTTCACCTATCACTATTTATGAGCTAGAAGCGGTCAAGGTCTTTGAAAGTAAGTCAGAAGCTTTTTTCCACAATCTTATCTTTTGTATTAATCTCCTCATCACAAAACCTAACGGAGCCTTATCAAAATAACAAAAGTGACAGATGTCGAACACTGAACTTTCAAATTGATTAAACACTCGCTGCGACTTGTTACAAGAATACACAACGTACTCTAACGGTACAGCCTACTTATATTAAGAAGGTTTATGATTCATTTCGCACGTCGGCGGCGTCGGTCGACATCGAGATGCAGAATTTCGTATTCGCTGAACCGGTCAGTGTGTTTACATCCTTATTCCTTACATCATTCGAAGCACGAACCAACGGAGAAAAATATGCATGCAATTATATTTAATGTTGTCATTAGTTATATTTCTATTGAAAATAATAATTTAAAATAACATACTTGTCATGCTTGTCTGTTTATATGTGTGTACATAAACTGTTAAATAAATAAAATAAATTAATTAATACGAGCAGTATAGTGTTTTGACATTTCAAAGCAAAAAATAAAAAGGAGGCAATTTTTAATATTGCACAAAACATTTGCGATGTCACAACACTTGAGTAATGATGAGATCTGCAATGGATATAGGGAAACGAAATGAGCAGAATGTAGTAGATATAATAAAATCTTAGAATATAATAACATTTTTGTAAACATGATTCGGGTGCGCAGTACCTGAGCACGTGTAAGCGGTAATTATTGTATCGATTTCCTATTTATTCTGATAACCTCCAGGTAAGGCCGGCTTCATGTTTACTGTCACTACTACCGTATTGCTAAACAAAGTGAATAACCTTATAGCACAAGTGTTAAAGTTTTTTAAAACTGTTTATCATCATTTCACCCATTTTCTTTTCATTTCACTTTCAGATATTGCGCTTTAAGGCTGTGCAAAGCTAAATTAAACAATCGTAACAACATAATCTTTGCTGTAATACTAGTTCTTGTCAAGTAGATAAATTAAAAATTCATCAATTCACGATTACTGGGTAAACACCTCGAGCAAGAAGGAAAATACGAATGGAAACACTACTATTTCCTCTCTGTAGTTAAGTACCGTCAACATAAAAACTAAGTGCTCATTGTTCCGTTTCAAAAGTGTTTTATGAACTTTTCATTTCAGTTTTATATTGCCCAAGTATTTATAATAAATTATGCTAAAATAGAAAATACTGTAGAGTACTGTAATATATGAATAGTACGTGAAGTAGGTACCTAGTTAGTTACAGTCTGTGTGCTTGTATGGTGCGTAGAGGTTGTAATAAAAGAATAATAATAAATAAACAACAGTCAAGACGCAGAGAGAGCGTAGTGGTGGCCACTGGGCCACTGCACTCTCTGTATTGTAACGCTTACGAGTTTGTAAGTCGTAGGTTCGAACCCAGACAGGCCCTTTACTTTGTGTAAATTATTTCATCACCTCTGCTCTCAAAACGGCGAAGGAAAATATCGTGAGGAAACCGGCATGTCCTAGCACCAAAAATTCGAAGACATGTGATATCTACCAACCCGCAATAGGCTCGCGTGGTGGATTACAGGCCACTCCCTCTCACCGAGAGGAGGCCTGTGTCCCAGCAGTGGGAACATTATAGGCTGATTATGTGAAACAATAGTCACGTTTAATTTTATCATTAGTCTTGATTTTTTTTTTAATGATAAAATTAAATGAGAGCGACTTAAGATGATGACTGTGACTGGGTGTGTGTACAATCACACCTTCACACCTTCCACATTTATGACTTTACATTTAAAGTCTTAATACTAATGTTGTTATAGATATTTATCATTTCAGATCCTGCACCCTAATGATATGATTTTGAAGCATATTGTTAATCCCTTACTTCATATGTTCGAAAAATTTGTCTGCTCAAACAACATAAATAACGCAACGAATGTTGTTGAACTGTCAAAATGAAACCGATTCCTACTGTGTGTTACGCAATTACTGCGCTGTTGCCGTGAGAGAAACATTATCGCTATCTGATTGTCAAACAATACCTTACATAGTAACAATATTAGGCATTATTCATATCTAATTCAGACAAATAACCGGTTTTGCTGACAAAACCGGTTATTGTCTGAATTTACCGAGTGAAACCTGGCGATGCTGCCATTTTTTACATAAATAACGATGTTGCGATCGCCCGGAACTCGTGGCAAAATCACTGAACTGTGTTGCGACGGAATCAAGCATGTTACTCCGATCCTACCAAGGGCATCACCGCGTCGTCGTCAATGATCGCCACCCGTGCATAATGTTGTATTTTACAAAAACACAAGTTTTGCGAAACACAAGTTTTGTTGTTTGTTTAGCCTCGCAAACATTAATCATCTATTCCTTCCATTCGCTTAAGAGCCTTATTTTTGTTTACAGTGAAAACTTATAACTCGTTTTGATTGAGGATTTAGCTCTCTCTTTATGACAACAGCTCTGTTGAATTTAATTTCGCATAATATTGCTGGTAAAAAAATTATTGCTACGTAGATTCAAAACGTGTTTCTTTTAGGGAGCTACAGGAGCTAAACGCAAGTTTTATGATGTCTAAAAGTAAGTATATGATCCACTGCAATAAACAAAATCATAAAAATATGTAATATTCTTCAGGATATTTATACTAAGTAATAACTAATTTGATACTATAGAAAAAAAATCACGAAGATACCTCTAAAAATGTCTTCTAACGTGCTTCTAACGATTAAAAACCGCTCTAATTAATATATGAAATCATTCTGATTTTTTGTCAGATTATTCTACAAGCAGCATATTAACGTAATATTGTTTTAATTTTTTTGTCGAATCAATAGATTTTTTGTAAATAAAGAACTGCTTCATAGTATGCAATAAATTACCAGCGTTGTGTCATTGCGCTTCTCTTTCTATTCTATCCAGTCCGACAGTGACCGCGCTTTAGCTGTTGTCAGCCTATTTAGGATAGAACTAGCTGTGCCCCGCGACTTCGTTCGCGTGGATGTCGTAAGTTATACAATATACTAAAATAACAGCCACATTTTAATAAAACTCCCTCGTCCCCCGACCCGTCGCGTTGAATCGCTCCGCGACCGCCCGCGCTATTACTTCGTTTTCGCTTAGTGTTCTTTCTGATTTTTTTCTTTTTGCTCGGCGTCTAAGAGTCGTAGCGTGATATTAAATAGCCTATAACTATCCTGGAGAATTGGGCTACCAAATGCAAAAAGAATTTTTCAAATCCGACTTTTTGTTCATAATTTCATGGCTTTTAATTTTTTTGCGCGGAACCCTAATTATTTTTCTAAAATAAAAGTAGCCTAAGTTACTCGCCGTAACATCAGCTATCTGCCAGTGAAAGTTCTGTTAAAATCGGTCCTGCCGTTTTGGAGATTAGCTGGAATAAACAGACAGACAGACAGACATAAATGTTAAAAATTGCTTTTTTGTTATAAGTACCGTTTATAGTTTCTTATGCATTTAGTAAATAGTTGTTATTTTGACATTACAAACAGACACTTCAATTTTATTTATTTGTATAGATATTACAAGTTCAGTCATTAACATCTCATTGCCTGTTAAGTTGTTAACGTTGATTGAACATGACTGCTATAATAACATAGGGAAGTGCTTATAATTAACATTTTGCTGCAACTATCTTAAAAGTAGGTAGGTGCCTATACCTACGTTTAAATTATGTGACTTTGATCGAACGTGTAAGGGCTCGTGCACACTGGCGCGACGCGACGGTGGGCGGCACCGCGCGACACGTTCTACTGGTGTCGCGTCGCGCCAGTCTGCACGAGCCTTAAACTTGTAAAAGAATGATCGCTCCATTTTTTCAGGGTGCCAAAACGCACGTTGCATTCTTTTAGAGGGGCAATTCCCGTATTTTAGTACCTAACGTTCGCTCGGTCTCAACCTGTCAAAAATACCTCTAATTTACATTCAATGTTTACATTGATTGTCGCTGAGATGAGATTGCGACTTGAATTTGAACGTTTTTTAAGTACGAAAATTGGCTTTCAGGGCTCAGGGTCTAGGTAATCTTTATAATTGCATTCATTCTAGATTCTATGCCACAGGAAACCTTGTCCTATGCGCAGTCAAAACTTTTGGTGGAACAGTCAGCCCCAAAAAGATGTATACACGGACAAGGAACCATTTTATTGTCAACAAGTTTTGTTTCATAACATTGTATCTCCCGTATAGGTACAAAACATAGTATACAATTTATTTTACCAAAACAAAGAATACAATTGGTCCCAAAACATCTATACACCCTATACCTACCCAAAATAATACGGGTATACACAGTGATAATTCCGAAGTATTCCCGTTTGAGCACCTAGTTTTTGGGCATCAATGCATTGAGCACCGAAGGTATTCCCATTTGAGCACCAATCCATTTAATACCTTCGGTGCTCAATGCATTGGTGCCCAAAAAATAGGTGCTCAAACGGGAATACTTCATAATTCCAGAACAAGGTAAACAAGACTGACAACGTCATACGACTTATATCGATTGAGACGTTTTTAACTTCGTTTAATAGAAGAATAATAATTTTATTTTTGTCCTGTTTATTTCATGCATGACGTCACTAACCTGTCATTTGATTTTAGATTTGAAATACAAATAGGTAAATCATGAATGTTCTTATCGAATATTGCTTAGGCTTTTTAATTTGATTCAATCAACAAAATAGTTTTTGTTAACTTATTATCTAAAACGATCGGGCTAGATTTTCTGGACATTGAAAAATAGGAATAAATTATTTTGTCAAGATCCTAAGAGAATTTGCATCATTTAAGTTTCTGAGGTAAATAATTTGTTACTAACCCGGAAAAAAATTAAATAAAAAAAACATTGTTTTCCGCTTAAAGTAGGTAGTTAGTGAGTTCGAACCACGTTCGAACTTTTACTAGGTATTCATTTTCTTTGCGAGTTTTCAGCACCAAGCCAATTTCTCTTAAATTAATATTTTCATTTACCTTAACGAAATCGACAATGTTTTTTCCGATATGCTGCTGCCACTCAATTGTGAACACCACAATAACAAAGCAAGTTACGCTATTATACAATTATCCACGCTACAATTCTGTTTCAATAAATACAAAGAGAGAAATAACAAGTTTTAAATAAGTACTAAATCTCGATTACTAATTCTACATAATTAAAATCTAATTATGTATGCTAAGAAATGTATAGATAAAATAATAATTAAATTAAATAACCTCTTTTGGCACAAACACGATTCTTGATAATTGAATTGAATACACAGAACACGACAAATTTGAATAAATATCATATGTGCTAGTAAACGCAATTTTTTGGCATTGTTATTTCAGCTGTGCTTAACACCAGTCGGAGGTACAAAGGGGGGCCGTGTTTATATTGCTACCTACTAATAAAATACATATTTTCTATAATAGCCTGTGTGAAGAAACAACTTTTGAATACAACAACATTGTAGATAGGTACAACGAAGACAACAACAAATGTTTATTTCGGCTTATACGAAAAGCACGCGAGTAGCCAATTTTCAGGCGTTAGGCGACCTATTCCTTGAAAACGATTGTAGATTTGTAGAAGTAGGGATTCTGCCTCAAAATTATTTATAATTAAATTATAATTCAGATAATTTCTTGTAACTCTGGTGTAAGTTCTAACTAACGAACACAAAAACAATACCCTGTATTTGTTGGCGCGGAATTGGGTAAAAATATATTAGTTCTTTTGAACTGAATGTAATTGCTAGTCTAACTGTCTGGGCACAATGCACATTTAATAGCAATTTAATTTCAACATCCGCGAAAAACGCCGACCTTATAGAACTGCTGTACGTACATAAAACAAGCAAAAGTTCGAGTATCTGACGGTCACTAACGTTAATTTAACTTTTAACAACACCTCTCGCTTGCGTTTACTTAATGATAAAAACAACAATTTATCGCAATCACTAAACCATGCCGGCTAAAAACCTACTTCATGGGAATTACCGGCCAAAATCTGATGTCATGGGCTCATGGACTATCTTGTAATTTGTATTGATGATGTATTTAATTATAATGCGTCTATAATTACTTCTTATTGTTTCACAGTTACCTTCGCTGTAGCGTCAATTAATTTTCTATTAAAACCGTTTGTTTACTTCGATGTTTCACTTGTTGTCGTCTCTTAGTAGATATAATTTAGTCCAACATATTGGCTGAACCCTATCTTCTTCTTCTTAAGATACAGGCCAGACCTAGTATAGTGTTAAAAATTATTGTACTTCTATAATATAGTTATATTGAATTATTTCAACTGAATGTAAGCAGTGCAATGTGATTTTGTTTATGCAATAAATCGATTTATTATATTAATGCATTAAAACTTACCGAAAAATTTAATATGGAATTTCATTTTGTTGTATTATGCACGTAACATGGAGTGAACACAGAACAGCCGCACTAATGTAAGCACGCACGCGCGTCGGCGGAGGTTGCGAGTTGTACTAGCGAGTTGCGCGCGCGCTTGTCTTTCTGCGACTGCCTTCCTTCACGGCGATGGTAGATCGGCGCCTGCTCCTAGACCCGCACACTGCATTCAGCGAAGGCCTCACCTCGCGTGCCACTTCAAAACATCCGATCGTCAATGGGCATTAGCATCAACGTCAAAGTTACAACGTAACTTGAAACCTATGGCGCATACTCGACTGGTAATACAGCCGCATCTGATAGTTAGGTATGCTATCTACTTTTGAAGACTTGACCTGATAAGTATAACCAATGTAGTGGACTGATAAGTATAACTGATAAGTGTAACCAATGTGTGTTCATGTGGGAAAAAAGAGGTGCACGACTTGCTCGAGCGTCGGTTGCATCCACAGACTACCTAGAGATATGGTTGCACCCAAGTGTCGAATGCTTGACATTCATCGTAATCTCATCTTAGTTGACGAGGGTTGTCGCATTTTGTCACCTCTCTCGTTCACACGGGACCAAATTTTTAAGAATGTTAAATGAAAAGATGTTTTTTTAAATTATTGTAATCAATTGGCGAACTAATAAATAATATTATATATTTAATTATTAAAAACACATTTTTTATTGAGGCATTTATTTAACTCATCTCAAAAATAGATCATGATATTGAGCTGAGTTTATTAGATATCACAATAGAAATGTGTTTTTAATAATTACCTATTAAATTAATATTATTTGTTAGTTCGCTAATTGATTACATTTTTCAATAAAACATCTTTTCATTCAACATTCTTAAAAAACTGGTCCCGTGTGAGCGAGAGAGGTGACAAAATGTAGCAGTTGACTCACTTACACCAGTTACTTTGAGGAACATCGTGTGATTTGCATATGATTCCTTATTACTACTATTAAGGCGACGACAACCGACTTATAATGATTTTAAACTGGAAATAAACGTATAAACGAGTAGTGTTAATGATTTGGAAAAAAATATATGTTAAATTAGAGTATTTTTTTAATAACTTAATATGTGGATATTTTAGATACGTTGGTGGATATGTTTGATATTTCTCGGGACCCTAGGGTCCCGGACCTTTGGAAGGCATATGAGGGGCCGAAGCCAACTCGCAGAGGCCCGTTAAACGCTTTCAATGGAAATGAGACACCAACCGACGATTATCCCTGTACGTACTATGCAAGTGCAGAGATAATGTTTATTATTACATAGTGTAATTAATTTGTAAAGTTATGTCTAACGTGGATAAAAAACTGAGAATAACGCAAAAACTAACAAGCGTATTTTTATGAAACCTTCTTCACCATTTTAAAGATAATTTAATTATTTATCTTTTAGTATACGTGTTTTATGAAAATACCTTTTGTTTTATGTGTAATAGATTGTTATTGCATCTAACTTGGGACAGCGCTCCTTGATGGGCGAGTCCTATATTGGGTGGAGTACGACGCGTTGCGTGAGCTCAGCACAGAACACGCAAGCTATGCACTCAAAGCCGCTGGCACTTATCTGCGTCTTAAACCTAAGAAAATTGTGCATTCGTTTGACTAGAATCTATGTATTGTTGACCTCAAGCTAAGTAGTGTCTTGGTAGTATATCCGAGTGCTTGTTAGTGCCTAGTCACAATAGTTACCATAATAACAATAGAAAATCACAAGAAGGGCAAGTTAGATAAATTATTGTACATAATTACAAGCTTTGCAAATCAAATCGATCACTGTTAGCTGGTATCGTGACTGCAGGAATTTAGCAACATACAATTGGATGGAGAAGTTAAATAAACAACAGATGGTTGCATCTACCTATCTACCTATTCGAATTATCCAAAAGTTCTACCTACCGGTATCTATTTTCCAAAAGAAGAGTGATTCTGTGAGAGTGAGTGATTCTGATGTCCTCCTTAACGTGTCTGTCAATGATCATCCAAGTTAGCTTCGCACTTGAGAGCAGAGGTAGCTGGCATACGGTCAATGCAACCTAAATTGGTTTAGAAGTTCCTGTAATCCTGTTTCAATGCGTACAGTGCAAGTAACCTGAATAGTTGTATTTATGTACCTAATAGTAGGTGAAGGAGGGCTAAGTACCTAAAAAAAGCGGTAAAAAATATATTTGAAAATCAAAAACCCGACTGCGTAAAATATGAACTTTTAAGAAGACGGAAACAAGATGACCTATTTTGTCTCCAAACAATCTCATGCAGTCGGAAGCATCTTCTTAAGATTAACAATAAATACCTATTGCCTCCGACTATATGAGATTGTTTGGAGACAAAATAGGCCATCTTGTTTCCGTCTTCTTAAAAGTTCATTTTTTACACAGTAAGGTTTTTTTATTTTATTATACGCTTGTTAGTTAGGATTATTTTTCTCTCACTGTACTAAGTAACACTTTAGATAAGGGTCGCTAAAAATCTTTCAAAGCAGTAATATTATAATATAAATGTTTAAATATATAGCATATATTTTGTGTATATTTTTGTAATCACTTTTTGAAACCCTTCATTTTGATATCCCACTCGATAGGTTTGGGAGAATATTTTTTTAAACATACATTTTGGCGCCAAAAATCCGCCATTTAGATTTTTTATAATTTTAATATACTCAGTAACACTCGCGCAATAAAGAATAACTACAACATATCATTCATCAAAATCGGCTCAGTCGTTTAGTAGTTACGAGGGAACATAGCGGCGGACATACATATATACATACAAGTCAAACACACAACCCTCCTTTTTGGCTTCACCCAGGCGGGTAAAAAAGTAGGCTGGTAGGCTACCACGCTGGTTATAATCACGCATCTAGAGTAGTATGCAGGTCGTCAGAGAGTTTCCACGAATAGCTGGCTGTACGGTAGCACAGTCAGCTTTTCGTGGAAGCTGTGACTTAGATAAGGTTGTAGTCTAGACTCTAGTACCTAGTTGTACGTATTCTTCATAGATTAACACTGATTTCTAAGGGTTCTTTATAAAAATCAGTTTTCATGATGATTGATTGATGTGACCATCTTAACCTATCTTACTTATCTTTTATGGACATCATATTTTTTGTGACATCTATGTAACAACAATATTCTAACAAATAAATAAATAAATTCATTCATTCATTTAAATGCTTATTTTAGATCTGTAGTCTAACATGAAATCGAAAGTTGATTGATTCTTAGAACTAAATGAATGGTTGATCTCACTTTGAGACGAAACCGCGCGCGCAGTGACGCTCTCATCGTTTGTTTGGTTATTTCTTTTATTTAAAATGAATATGTAGAAAACGTAACATGCTTATTTTCTACATTTTCATTCTAAAATAAAAGAAATAACCAAACAAACAATGAGGGTGCCACTGCGCGCGCGGTGTCGTCTGAACATTATCTAAAAAGATGGATAAGAGGTTGTTTGTTTGTGTAATACATATATACCTATAAATATTAAGAACCTCGTAGGTACCTAAGTCCAAGTTGCAATCGCAGTATCATGCCCTGCATTTCCTTATTTACCTACTAATATAGGAAAATAAGGAAAACAAAACTACAAGGAACTCAAACTACTTCTATTACGTCCCGTTCTACCAGCTTACCTTACCTTTTTTTTGGATGGGAAATCATCAAATGACTTCTCCCGCTCTGGGCGGAGTGGGAGGGCGTGTCAGACTTTTACTGACTAAAACCCACCCGTGTTCCTTCATTTGCCTGTGCCGGGGCCACGGTAACTCTTTCGAACATCCCTCGACCCTGGCTTTTCCCGCGACCCTGTCTGACTTACCTTACCTGTAAGATTCACAGGTAACTAATTTAAATAACACATAATTTAACATAAATCTTAATTATATATGTATATGTTTCGTAAATCATTTTAGGTATCTTTAAATTCTAATGCTTTATACATAATCGGTAATAATTTCAGCTTTATATTCAAATGGTTTGTAAAGTATGATTGTATCATTTACATCTGTTTTTGCCATTCTTAACAAATTATGAATGCACGGTTGGTGAGGTTTACCTACGTCACGTACACACAACGTACACAACGCGTTGTGTTCATTCAGTATTCACACTCTGACGTACCGACCTCCGTATATATCTTGGATATTATTGTTTATTCCCATGGACCTTCATAATACTTAACTAAATAGATTTAGTTTTTCAGTTTTTTTTGTAGGTACCTAGCTATTTGGCTTGAATTCTTGGTAGCACCCAGATTTTTTCTGGATTGCCAACCTTGAACACATACACATACATAATCTCACGCCTTCTTCCCATGGGGGTAGGCAGAAACTACAGAACGCCACCTGCTACCATACTTACATACTTCTTTTGCCTCGTTTACGTTCATACATCTGGTCATACACGTATGCCCGTTGTGAGTACTACGCAACTGACCTTTCTGAAGAACGCGATCTTATTGGTGACGTTCGAATGTCACCAATAAGATCACATGTCTGCCTAGGGCGTCCCCTGACATCTACCGTGTAAATACCTTTTGTTAGTCGACTTTCATTCATCCTGACAACATGACCAAACCATCTAAGTATACTCTTTTCAATTTTAATTAATTTTCAATTTTTTTTTTCCAACCTTGAACTATGCAATGAACTCACCAAGTTCATCCTGTGAGATTACATAGAAATAGGAACCCTAGATCAGATCGTAAAAGGAAAAACGTAGCCACGATTAATTAGACAGCAGATATAAAACGCAAACCTGTTGGCTGCGCGGCTTCGCTAAGTATACAAGTACTATAGTAGCAAGTAAAATAAAAAAAAACTAGCCGTTTTATTGTGTTAGTGACCATCTCACTTTTTATAGTGCTTTGCCTCACCTTGAGTTGATAGATCTTATTAGACAAATGATAGGTAGGTACTAGAAAATAGCGAAGTGAAAGTATTGAGATCGCCTAGATATAGTTGCAATCCTTCATCGATTAACTGGAATCTAATGAAATGTGGGCCTACCACGACCGCGCGGAGTAAACGTAACGTAAATTCGTACGATTTTAAAATTGAAAATCCTCATTTTGCATATAATATTTATTTAATTTTAATACTTTATTTATATTTATGGATGATACTAATATTGTGGTTGCCGTTGCCTCATAAATTTACAGCAAAATGCTATAGGATAAGTAGTTGAATGTTCGATTCTAAAATCGATGTTTACGTTACGTTTGCTGCGCGCGTTCGATTTTCAAATCGATGCTCACGACGTAGACCAACGTAATCAACTGCCTCTTACATGTTTTTCAGTCCAGTAAATTCCATTGTGTAGGTTTCATATTTAGGTTTGTATGATAATTTCACTTTAAGTTGGCTCAGGTTATACAAGGTGTAATTTTAATCAGTGTTTATCTCTTAAGGGGTCATTGTACTTTTACTACGGGACCAAACCCGAAATCGCGAAAAAAACCAGGTGTTCCCTATATTTTGACGAGTTAGGTATGCGAACATAAATGTAGGGAAAAGTTGATTTTTTTTTTGGCGATTTCAGGTTTGGTCCCATAGTAAAAGTTATTCATAATGATGAATACAATGACCCCACAAGAGATTAACACTGATTAAAATTACATCTTGTATACACCTACCTACATAATTTTCCTAATACATAATTGTGGGCGTCCAAGCAAAAAGGGTCCAGTAGTGGGGTATTGAGTTAAGACCAGATTCGGTATCTAGAATAGTAAACTGATAATAAGGATTACAAAAATATTAAAAATCTGACACATTTTTTTTAAATCAGACATTTGAAGTTGAAACTGAAAAAACTTGATTTGAGAAAAAGCATTTTCAAAGTTTGAATTTTGGTACTTAGTACATTTTCTGGTACTTAGAAACATCATATAAAGTCATTTACTATATGTACTTGTAGATAATTGATTAATAATCAATTAAAATCGAGAAATGCAATTTTTTCACCAAGTATATTACACTTTTATGTTGAGCTGTACGATTACTGACAGATGCTTGCACTGACTGGACAGGTCCACTCAATCTGTGTGGTTCTTTCCTCAAAAGACCATTTCAGACACCAACCTACATGGTCTTCACATGATCTGACCAAGATTATGTCTGGACTTTAAAAGAGACTGTGACCTCTGAGTTTGTTTCGGCCTTTCTTCTCAGAGTAGTCAGATAGGAAACACCGGCCTCACCTGGTTTAAAAAAAAAAGTTTGACGTGTAAAAGTGTTTGTATAAACCTACTTACAGAAATAAAATCACTTATCATATCTTGGAAAGTAAATGCCGAGAACTGGGCCCTTTTTGCTTGTACGCTCACAATTATCGGTAATGTCATCTGGGAAAACTCGTCGAGTTCTAATGTTTACCATACTTATTTTGTAGGTAGGTACTTTACCTATTACGGCCGAACCCAATAACTTATATTCAGTAAAAGACAGATCGCTATCGATGGTATACAGTATAATTCTATCTGTCCTTATGTCAGGCCGGTAAGACTCCATAATCTCCTATAGATTATTGGGACGTTAAAACCATAGATAGATAAGTTTTTCTAACTCCAGTATGCCAAAACTGGTGATGGATAGGTTATTGGGTTCGGCCGTTAGTGACTCCAGCCGTTGTCGCGCGTTGACGGCTGTAGTTGCCTGTAGTAGCACCAAAATTACATAGAAATCACACGATTATAAAATTATTGGCTAATCAAATACGATAACCGAAGGATTGGAGGCAAGATCTAAATAAAAAGCCATTGCTCTCAAGTGGCTTGCAACGTTGTACAGTTTTTGTTCGTTTTCTCATGAACGGTGAAGACTTACATGTATTGCAAGACCTGTTCTGGATGCGGGACAAGATCCCGGTATAAATTCATTCCATGTCAGGATTATAAAAAATAAACAACCCACAGAAATATTACACGTCCGTGCGAACTTATCGTCAATTTCGTTTAGTCAATTTTTTATGTAACCCAAAACACCTTTAAAACGTTGTTATTCGTAACGGTTGGCAAAAAAGTTATACTTATTTAAGGACGCAATAGGGTCACCTCTAGTCTTTAGTATGTAATTACCTAAGTACATACCTAATGTACCTACGAAGGTAAGTACCTACCTATCTAGATTTCTAGTTCGTCATGATGATGCGGTAGCACCTTTTTACCTATAGCCTGTTCCAAAATTATCTGATAAAAGTGTAAACAAACCCTGTTCATGTTAAACTCTTACGCAATCACTCACTATTCGTATTCGTATCTGTATACTGGTCAAATGAAATTAGCTAGCGAAATTCCACAGACGTGATGGGTATCGATATCTAAACACGACAAAATAAAAATGATTTGATGATTTTTTTTTTAGTTTATCCCTAAGAATCGATTTTCATATAAGGCGGGGGCCTTATATGGGGTATGGAAATTTTATGAAGAGTAAAATTAATACAAGCGTTAACTCAAAAGTGTTACGTTTTTCTGCGCAACGTACCTTGCGCACCTTTCACGCAGTAAACTCCAGTCGTGCGTCGGCGCTAACATACACACACTTTTTTTTTAGGTCAACGACCGCTGGTAGTGTTGTTACTTGAAGATGAGTTGAGAAAATCTGTTTTCTTTTGTTTTATCATGTTTAGATATCGATACCCATCACGTCTGCGGAGTTTAGCTAGCTAATTTAATTTGACCCTGTATAAAAGATTACAACTTTATATATATCTCACCAGTTTTAACGAAAATTATGGTTTGTATAACATTAAAATTCTAATTGAAAAAGCATCGATGAAAATTTAGGTAGGTATTAAAATTAACCTCAATATTGTCAAATGAAAAACATCTTTATGGTGATTTAAAGTTAGAATAAAATTTCGGGTTTAACTAGGTATTTAAATATCATATCAAAGCATTCAATTTGTAAGTGGCACTACAAATTTGCATCCACAGGTACATACGTATTCTGATCCATTTGTTTATATTTTCATTATATACTTTTGGAACAGAGCATAGGTATCTATGCATATCTGGAGATCTTTGATGGTCGTGGTGAGTGTAGATAAGTTTAGATAACGATAATCTCTTAAGATCTTATGTACGTTCAGGAAAAGCGCACATGTATCTTTATAAACAACGCAGAAGCATGATTCGATCGCTATCAGCAACTTTCTTATCAATTCAATATCAATTGGTTGAACACTGCAAAAAACCGAATAATAGGTAGGTAGGTACTATAATAACCCGTGGGGCAATTGCGTAACAGACTTACAGTAGGAATCGGTTTCATTGTGACAGTTCAACAACATTCATTGCGTTATTTACGTCGTTGAGCAGACAAATTTTTCGAACTTAAGAAGCAATGGATTAGCAATTTGCTTTAAAATCATTCAGATTGTGATTGATAGTTTCGTACGCAATTAGGGTGCCGCACGGGGCCTTACGGCAGCCGAGCAGATTATTACGTGTTTGTGTAATGTTGATTGTGTAGTGTGCAGGGGACACCAATACCACTAGAGTTTAAACCTAATAAAGTATTGTATTATTATATTATTTTAACTTATTAAAGGTATATATCTATACGCTCTATACAAACAATTGGCAAATCCTTCAAATTCAAATATGTTCTACACCTATAAATGTTCGAATGTGGCCATAGGCAATTATTTAACAGGCTGTGCCACATAAGGTTGCCACCGGCATCAAACCTTTACAGTACCTAGTTTTTATTTATCGAAAGCATTAGATGTAGGTGTAGGTCTGTTGGGAGTCAATGTTGTTTGCTACGCGGATGACACCCTGGTGTTAGCTGACGGGGACACCTTCAAAGAGACCATCAAGGTTGCCGAGTCCAGAGTGGCGTCGATCCGTGGACTGAGTTTAGAGATAGCGCCTTATAAGACTGAGGCGCTTTGGTTCCATAAACTGCCAAGCAGCAGAGAGCCACCTATCTCGTTAGAGAGATAGGTGGCAGAGATGGAGATGCGCAAGTTTAGTTTATAATCTATCCATGTCAAACCGTCAAATTGTGAACGAACCTGGACTTACCGACAGGGTTCACAATCTGTCCGATTTTATCACCCGTAAAATTGTGAACCGTCCTTGATTGGTAGGTCTTGGCGGTAGCCCAATTGGTCGCAGTACCTAACTTAGATAGGACATCCTGACCGGCGAGCGCTTCTTCCAAGTTGGTCGCAGTTACTTGGCTTTTTAGTATTATCGCAAGGTGCGTACGTCACATGCAGTTTTTAAACCAATTTGTCGTTTTGCCATGGACAGATTATAAGCTATCGAAAAATAATGCGTTAAATTGTAAATGGTTTGTTGCAGTTCACAATTTTTCGTTAGTTTACTATCTCGCGAGATAAAATATAAACTAACAAAGTTCATAATCTTACGGTGATATAAAATATACTCATAAGCCATCGCTTGCCAACTGAACGTCACTTGTGTTTTGACATAGGTAGCAGAAATGAGCCCCATAAAACCGACTGACTAGTACTACCCACCGAGTCGGGTTCAGAATCATCTAACGTTTTTATACGGTTTTGGCCGTAAAACGATGCGACATTCTTTTGGTCGTGGGCTCTCGTAGTAGGTATTACGTATTTATGATTTACAAGATGCTAGTAAGATGTTTTTGGAAGAACGCCATGAGCACAAGTAAATCTTTTATGCTACGAATAATGCACTTAAGAGCGGCCAACCCGTCATACTTTTCATACAAACGCTCGTACGTGATTATGGCGTTGTAACATATTATCTTTCTTTGAAATTTTTGAACTAATAGGTATCTCGTGCACTATATCTAAGTATCTATGAAAGCAAAAAATAAAAATTTGCAGAAACAAATCTCAACAAATATCTTTTTTGCACAAATTTTACCTGAACTTTCGCCGTTCATAATGTACTCATAAAACATCTTCATAGAAACCTTGCACATGTAATAAAGATTCGAAATGACAAACACTTATTTAACAAACTTGTAAGGCTAACTCAAAAACACGTATTTCCTTGAACAAGTTTTATGAAATTTCCACACCGTATATTACGTTCAATGTTATCGCGTTCTCACTTGCTTGGTAGTATATATTTCTCACTTACGCTGGATGAAACAACAAGCTTTTCAACCATGCTCGCGTTGATGATAGACGGACCGGGAAGGGCCCTCTTAACTAATCGCACTCATTGTTAAGCAAATCACACAGGAGAAATTACACTTAAATAATATTTGGTTACCAAAACATTTATGATGTAGGTAAGCAGCAGGCAGCAGAAAGATTGAAATAAAACTCAAAAATATTTATAATTGTAATATTGCAAGAAACAACACAGAAACGCAAATTATAGGATGTTGACATGACTAGTTAATTATTTAATTAAACATAATGCCATTAAGTACACACAACGTAATATTACGTCTATTGTTTTATGCCAGGTGGGTTATAAACATATCACTATTTAAATGAAAACTTACTGTTTTAAATGGCAAAGAGACGATTACATTAATCAAGAGTCCGGCCAATGTTAACCAGTGGCGTGCACTCCATACATGCAAATAAGCTCTGCATACCCTGTAGTCCTACACATACATGCCCCTCTAAATGATAAATAACTATAATTAAAAAAAATCATGGTAATTTAGCTTACGCGCCATCTTTTTACTTTTTTTTGGAACTAACTCGTTGGAGCGGCGAACATCCACCGCCGCGCTCACCGCGCAGTCAGCGCTCCCGTGGGCAAAAGCATTACTACACCTTGCTTATTCTTCATACAACGCATCTCGTGTAGTACACAGCAAAAGTGTGACTGTGTGCGTGAAAATGTGTGTGCGTGTTGGAGTTTTAGAAGCATAGCTTACATTGCAACCCGTCCAAATTGAGAAGCCGTAAAAGCACCGCTTAATTATTCATTGCAGAGGGTCGACTTTTTTTAGTCGGATTGACCAAATGACCGACCACTGACTAATTCATTCTTTCGTATTAGTTCGTAATGTAATAAATTGCAAAGTTTTTTCGCCATATTGTTTTTCTTGGCGTAACTGTCGAGTAATTATTTAGCAAGTTTATTGTAAAATATGGAAAATTATACCTGTGAGACGTGCTGGCGAAGTGTGTTTAAATAAATTAAAATCCGCCGCGTTTTCGTCGTTATCTTTTGAGGAAAAAGTTAGATTGATTGCAAAGGGAAGGTGTGTACCCGGGTTAGATTTAACTCAAAGAAAAGGTAATACTACTCGTTATTTTCATAAAAAAGTTTTATAATAACTATTACAGGCTAACTGGTTGTGTACACACAAACACATTGTATTGTTTCCCTTGCATTTTGTTTACTAATCAAGATAAAAAGAATGTTTGGACCTATAGCGGGTACTCAGATTTAAATAATTTTCACAAAGCGGCTGCTAAGCATGATTCTTCTGAAAAACATCTAGAATCCTGCTTAAAGTTCCAAACTTTTAGTAAAGGAAGAATAGAGACTAGTTTGAATAGCCAGTTAAAGTTAGATATTGAAAGACACAACGCGAAAGTTGAAAGAAATAGAAACATTTTCAAACGGTTGATTGATGTAGTTTGTTTTGTAAGTAAACAAGAATTAGCATTCAGTGTTCATGACGAGTCCAGCTTGTCGTTTAATAAAGGCAATTTTCTGGAACTTGTAGATTTGTTGGCTAAGTAAATATGATGGGAATTTGGGAACCCACTTAGGGTAGGTACAGCAAGCTGAAACTGGTAAGTTTTTTTTTTCTTGTGCATACCCTGTCTGAAATCTCTGTGCACGCCACTGATGTTAACGTAACGAATTTCGGATAATTAATCTGAACATTTTTTAAACATATAAAGCTCGAAGTTTACGTTTTATTTTTCAAAAAGGCAATATCAAACTAAAAGGTGTACTAACATTAATAAAATTGTAAATATTTCACTCTTTTTTACATATTTTACACATCTTTAAGCGATTGATTTTCAATTGTTACAAGAGATGAGGTATTAGGAAATATCCATTGAATAATGGATTAGTGACCGGTTAAGTCCAAAAATCAGTTTTTTAATTTATACTTGCACACAATTATTTTATACATTTACAAGGAAAGTATTTCACACATTTTTAGCCTAATAAAATTGATGTCAAACAGGATCTTTTATAGCAGTATTTATCATAAAGAAGAGTCAAAAATATAATGGACAGACACATAAACTGTAGTTTTTTTAAATCAAGTAAAATTAAAACCATTAGATTATTTAATGGACTTTGCCCACAGATCCGGCTGTCGCTTTGTATTTTTTGTGAAATATCAATAAATAAATCTATTTACGTAAATACGTAGTTCTACATGTACTTCACGTGATCTTTGACGCGGCCCGGCAGTGTGACAGCCATTCCCTTTACAAGGACTATTACCAACTATTCGCCGTTCTCATGTTCTGAACAAAAGAGTAACATGTTTACTATTAAGCCTCGTTAATTTATACATTAACTACGTATACATGTAGATATATACAAAACATCGATTGGGGTTCCCAACTTCCAAAACCAAAAGCCCAATGGGGAAGGCAACTGTCAAAATGGCGCTGTCGTAGCTAGTTCCCAACACAAGCCAATAATACAAGGCGTGAGGTGGTTTTATTTTATTTTTGCGAAAATGATGCGTTGTTGTGTTACTAAATACTCCGAAATTGGAGTCCACCATTTCCCGAGAGACACTAAAATTAAAAGATGGTGGCTTAAAACTATTCGTAGAGATGTTTTATAAATTAAACAGAGTAGAAACATTTTGAAGAAAGTGACTTAAAGGATATATGTATGGTTTTAAATTCTGACAATTTCCATATCATTTACTTGATTTAAAATATTGAAATCACCGAAAATAACGAAATAGCAAAAAGTAAATTCATGACTGAACGAAATGTCAAACTTATCGTAGGCCGTGGGGACCTAGCTATGATCACGCCATCTACAATTAGCTTTGCCCGACCTTCCCCATTTTCGTAATTCAAAACGTTCAAAATCTAGTCGCAATCTCATCTCAGCGAGAATCAAATATCAAAAACTTGTCAAAAATGTACGGAAATTGTAGGTAATTTTGACATATTGAGACTGAGATCAGATTGTGAACGTTCTTAAAATTACGGGAACTGCCCCTCTGGTGTTTAAAACCAAAAGCGTCACAAAGTAATTAAGTTTTGTGTAAGTGAAGTAAAAGTCATAATACATTATTGCATTTATAAGCTTTAGTTATTAATGAAATGCTTTAAAGACTTCGCGACTTTAATAATATATTGAAATAATACAACGTAAATTATAAACTATTAGATAAATTACTATTTTACAATTCATATTTACCGCACTAGAATTAAGCTCTTCGCAGACTTAGTGCCGACCAGACGTGAGTACTCTATGAGCTCGCTTGTCTGGTTTCCGTTCTTCTTGCCGGCTGCATGCCTCTTAAATGCTTTGAACAGCATCACGGCTCCATTCACCCATATCGGTATGTAGTTCAAATCGCTTTCCTTTGGAAAATTCTCATCCACACTGTCGAGATCGGGGTCTAGTCTTGAGTACGGCGTTGCCTCTAACTTAGGAATACATTCCACTAACGGGAACCATTTGTACGTCTCTGGACACATCAAATACGATGGAAAAAAGTTTCCTTTATACCTCATTTTGCAGCAGGAGTGAATATAGTACCCCATGTAATAATACTCGATTTGCGGACATTCAGAATGTATGTGTCTTGTGAACTCGATCTCCCTGAAACATAACGAAAAATGCATGTAGATAAAATCAATGGCCGCAAAAAAACACTGTTCGTTTTGAACGCTAAACTGTGATAATTAATAGAAGAACAATGCTATATTCTTCTATTTTAGAACATTTAGTTAATAGGGCATTACCAAGGAAATGGTTAAGGCCAATTACTGTATTTTTTTTCCAAAATACGGTAGATGTCTTCATCAACTGCCAGATGTCCGTGTCTATTTCGTCACTTTGTGAAAAATAGATGTAGTTGTCTTTGTATACGCCACTTAATATTAGTAAAAATTGAGAATTAAACAGAAAAAAATCCTATGATAAAACAAGGAATTCTAAGTCGAATATGTAAAAAAGTGAATTTTGTTGACTGTTTGTTGCTGCCGTCGAAATTTTTCCATAATAGAAACATCAGATCATATTTTTATTAAATTCTCCGAGGTACTATTAGATCACAAGGGTTCTTTTCTGTTAAGTGGTTAAACAGGAAGTAAAATCTTAGTCCCTCACCTCAAAGCTCCATAAGTTCCTAAGGTCAGGTTCATATACTGCGGATCGTAGAAGAAGTATACAGAGGAGACGCACTTGGGCAGGATGTCGATGACGCCGACGGCTATGATCTTGCCGTCCAGCCAGTACTGTTGGTGGAACGATCCGTAGCCGCAGTGAGGACCGTTCTCTCTATGTTCTTCCTATATAAATAATAACAATAAAATGTTTATTTTATCACCACAAATTACGTTTTTACAACGTAACTAACCTAACCTAACTTTATTAATTAGACAGTCGACATTCGCCCGAAAGTCTGACAACCAGTCTTACAAAGGGATATGAAAGTCTGACAACCAGTCTTACAAAGGGATATACATATTATTACCCAGTAACTGCGTTGCGGAGGTCAGACAGGCAGTTGCTCCATGTAAAGTACTGATATTCAGCTACATCTGGTTTGACTGGAAGCCGCCCCCCAACATAGTTGAGGGTCGGCTAGGCAGATGATGATGAACTTTATTAATTACTTACTTCAAGTCCTGTGTCCGCGCCGAACTTAACCTGGCTCCAGCCATACTAAAGCCAAACAATACTAGCTACAGATATACGCCCAGATGCTAGGTCTGACACGAGACCTGTCTGCTGAATTCTCGGAACCAATATTATATTTTTGGTTAATATCTATATAGTAGCGACACCTACAACGAGCTTGTTAAACTACGAAGTCATGTGACCGAGCGATATCTATAATCGCATCTATACACACTGTTTTTTTATTGGCTAGGGAGCTGCCACGATGGTGTTCTACTCATCATTATGAACAACTTTTACTATGGGAACAAACCTGAAATCGCGAAAAAAAAGTTATACGAATATACAGGCAACAGCAGATTTTTTTTCGCAATTTCAGATTTAGTCCCATAGTAAAAGTTGTTCATAATGATGAGTACAACACTATCGTGGCAGCTCGCTAGCTATAAAAAGCAGCGTGTATAGCTCTATAAAGCTATAAATATAGCTCTATAAAGTTATCGATAAAGGATCTTTCAAGCATTTGTCTTTCTAGTTCGGGTATTTACCCTTCTCTACGCCATTTAATCATATACCTCGTTCCTTAAAAGAACCATGACTGTGACTCACCAACAATGGACTCTGTACTAAAAAGTCCTTAAACTTGGGTTCCGTACATTTGTCTGGCTTATCATCGTGTATTGTTGTTTGATACTTGACATACACTTCATGAGTCTCCTTAGCTGTTGCCAGCCATTCCGGGCTCGGCGGGGCTGTCCTGACCAGTTTTATCTAAAAATACATGAAATAGAATTATGTAGACAGAGGAACATTCGAGATTCACCATGATGACATGGTGCAAATGGTAAAAAAGAAACAAGTTAAAAACATAATACAATCCTTAGATTGTTATCAATTGAGAAAACACATCTAATGATTTACCTTAGCAGTAAGTACAAGTACTCAAATGGCCACTACAAAAAACTGACAATGGGAAACAAAAAAGTAATGTAACATTGATCGAGTGAGTACCTCTAGTTTGTGTTTGACATCATCAGGCAACTCATTTATAAAATCCTCAATTTGTTTCTCCTTATTTTTGCGTGTGCTTATAGATGCTACATCAATGCCCTTCTCTTTTAGTTTTTCTAACTTCCTCTCTCTCCTCAATTGTTTAGCTTTTTTACATGGCGCCTTATTAGGATCAGGACCTGATTCTGTAAGTTTTTGTAAATATTTAAAGTTATGTATGGCATGGCATATCATGGCAAGATTGCTTCCTAAATGTATTAACTTTTGGGAAGCAATCTTGCCATGACCATAGCATCAGCTAGAATTTCTGTTTCTACCATTTCTACCATTAACTGGTCACATCTTTTAGTGACTTGAATTTGCCCTGGCGACCGAGAGTATGTCATGCTCACTCAAATGTCTTGCTGGTGGTGGCGTGTGTGTTGGATCAATAAGTTCCCTTCAAAATGGTTGAGCTGAATGGTGCTGATCCATGCGTCATGTTCGTGAACGGGCGCCGTCAGTAGGGACTTGTCATCTCTTAGCTACCATGGCTATTAATTTTTGAATTTTGACTCTTTATCTTTTTGTTGCGGACCCTTTTAACATGCACGTCTTTCTACATTGTTCTCACATACTTAATTTCAACATGAATGATATAACCAATATTTTGTAACAATATTTTGATTTAAAAGAGTGTCCGTGGAGTTTCTTGCCCGTTCTTCTCCATAGAGATCTACGCTTTGGAATGGGCAACTAGCTTCAACTTTCTGACTAACTGACCGACTCTTTGACAGTTGAAAAGTGCCTGTAATCGGTTTATTTGAAATAAATGCTTTGAGTTTGAGTTTTCATTTTGTGTTTACAAGTGATTTTGTGCTCTTTAAAAGATCTCTCACATTCTTTGTCTGGAACCCCTGATTATCATACTCGCCTTAAATTTTATATATGTAGTTCTTTTGGTGTTCATTCTGTTTTTATTGACTGAGTAAGTGAATAACACAAACCTGTTTTTACTACTTTTTCTTGAGGGGCAATAGAATTAGATTGTTCTGCTTTTGTTGTATCCTTTTGCACTAAGCCATCTGAAAAAAAATTGTTAAAGCGTATCAGAAAACAAATTCATTCTAATAACTGCTAAAGTGCATGACAATATTTACTTTCAATTTAAAAATACAGAAATGTTTTACAATGTGACTCACATAGTGAACTGTCGTTATCAGAATATTTTTTCACAATGTTTATGCAACTTGCACAATGTAGGTAAGTGATTTTATTAAATTAATGCATGAAGTTACAAAACAAATCAGGTACACTTTTTATGAAGGTTTTCCTGTTCAAAAAAGTTTTGTATCTGTACATAATATTGAATCAAACAAAGAAAAATGGTAAAGATTTTAAAGGAGATATGAATATGAAATGTTACCTCCAACAACTTGCCCGACATTACAGTCTAAGAGTTCACTATTGTTTACAATATCAAAGTTGATATCCTGATGTTCCCTCATAGTTTCTACGAACTGCTCCCCTCCCTCTTCAAACCCTTCAGCCAGTACCTCGCTACCACTGCTGCAGGTTGACATCTTCCTTCCACTATCTCCTGATGGCTGAGGCTTCTCTTGTCCAATCAACATCTTGTTGACCCGCTTCAATACTTTCTTTTGAGATTTTGTTGGTTTGAACTCTAAGGCCCTGCATCTAAGTATCAAATAACAATATTAACCAATTGCTTTTTACTCCAAGACAAAGCATAATATTATAGCTAGCACCAAGCAGACTGTAACACTACAAACATCCCAGCGATCTTCATCGCTGGGATGGATCGCAGTTGACTGAGTATTTAATATTCAAAGATTAGATAATCAGGATCTATTCTGTTACATTATTCAAGGAAAGCATGAAGTGATTCTACATCAAATATACAAACCGTATAGTGTACATAGGGCAACAAGTTACATCCATGGTTGGTTTATAGCAATATTTTCCCGATCGCCTCCATCCTCTATCAATTAAATCTTGATAATCACTCACAGTCATAGCATGAGCCCACATACCTGAATC
The DNA here is from genome assembly GCA_947568875.1 of Fissipunctia ypsillon. Classification (NCBI taxonomy): domain Eukaryota; kingdom Metazoa; phylum Arthropoda; class Insecta; order Lepidoptera; family Noctuidae; genus Fissipunctia; species Fissipunctia ypsillon. The sequence goes on along the minus strand of OX387660.1, from coordinate 12,016,216 downwards.
AATATAATTACTTAATATTATGGTATTAACAGATCAATCACAAAAACTGTTTATAAACTTACCATGGCTATAGTTAGTATCAGGGCGCTTACAGTAGCCACATCTATATTGTTCATGTTCGGCATAATACTCTACAATGCTGCGTAGCATTTTGAGACGCCGTTATCAGTTATTTCCACTAACTTATTTCGCGGAGATATCGTGTATACTAGAATAAAATTATGGAGTGGACCTAACAAAATCCAAGAGATTTCACAATGTAATGAAATGATAATACCGTCACACACACTGACGACACTGACAGTGACAGCTGACAGACCAGTGTGACAGCAAATGTCAAAACCACAGATTACTCTGTCAAAACAATAAATAGGTCCTTTTTTTTCTTTTGGCTTCGCACGGTCTGTGAAAATAGGTACTTATTAATCAATATTTGTGTTGAATTTACTGTCGTCGGTAGACGATTTCCATTTCCTTACCTTACCGTACCATACCTTCACAAATTACTGTGAAAACTACTAATAAATTCAGGAGACCGAATACCGGTTATTGAAGAGTGCCACATTGTGCGAGAGGGATACACTACAAATAGTTGCTCTCGTTTTCAAGACCATTCTTTCCGTACGTCCATTGGTAATGCAAAAGAAACTTTATGTCCAACGTATAATATTGATAATATAGTCTGTTTCTATATAAAATTTAAAAGACAAAGCATTCCAGATTATGTCACCGTGTAATTAAGAACACCCTTTATATGTATATATCTATGTGAACATCGCTATTTTATATCTATCGGTACTATTTCATCGAAAAATTTTGTGAACTGTAACAAACCATTTACAATTTATCGCATTATTTTTCGATAGTTTATTAACCAATTCAAAAAAAGGAAGAGATTCTTAAATCGGTTGTATTTTAATCTATCAATGGGGAAACCGACAAATTATGAACTACAAACTTGCTGGCGACGTAACGCAGCACCTTGCGCTAATACCTACTACATAAATTTCCCGTCTAGCTACGAGCAACTTGGAAGTAGCGCTCGCCGGCTGCTGTCGCAGCACCGCTCGCTTCGCTCGCTCAGCTCGCACGCGATTGGCCACATTTCTAACCTAACCTATTTCACCTAGTTCAAAATTTTTCGACAGTTTATAATCTAACGGAAATAATACCGATAGGACAGCAACGAACGGTTCTCACAATGGGGCATTTGTTACATTATAATCAATATTATCGCGCGATCCATGAGTATCGCGATACGTATTGAACCCCCCCGGTCCCGGTCTACTCATAACGTCTATTATCTCACGATTGGTCTTCGTAATTCAAATTCGAATGTATATAACAAAAAAATATTTTATTGTTCATTTAGCCTAGCAGTCTTACATTTTTTAACTCGGAGGCATTTGTGCCATTGACGACGCCAATGAAGACCTGACACTCCCTTCTTCTACTTCGGAAATATTCGACATTATAGATGGCAAAGGATTAATCATATACTTGCGCCGAGGACTGAAAAAACGAAAACCTATGTTAAATAAATCAATTCGTCCTGCCCGATTATGTTTTTACAGATCGCGATATCCCAGAGCAGGCAGTTTGTTTTAAATGTATGACATTTAAAACAAACTGCCTGCTCTGCATTTTTTATAAGTATTTTTTTATATTTTATATTTTTGGTACATTTTTTTATTGATAAATTATACGTGATACAAGTGGTGGAATTTTCTTTTTTATTTCGCTACAGTATGTACCTAACCTGCTAAAGTGCTAATGCCCGTTTTCACCGACATCCCCTATTCTACCACCTACGTATGGGACCTTTAGCTTAAAAGCTCCCCCGAACTAGCCCCTAAATTAAATTACGTTTCACCATCATTTTTACCACTTAACTAGAGGACACATAACTAAGTGACATTTTGTTTTCGATAGTAGTGACTGATTCGTCTTTGAACTTATCGATACTTTGAAATAAGATAGTTTTTTAATGAAACTATCTAAAGTATACACTTACATGGATCAATTATTAATAAATCATGTTTTTATAGTAATAATAAATATTATTTTATTCATATATTTTATTAATTCATATTTATTGACATATTTACTGTGTGTGTGTGTGTGTGTGTGTGTGTGTGTGTGTGTGTGTGTGTGTGTGTGTGTGTATGTGTGTGTGTGTGTGTGAGTGTTTATATTACAAAACCTCGTGTGTTATCTGTGGTCTTACTTATATTTGACACTTCTTCCTTTGGTGACGTACTGACGTAGCCAGTATATTATAGTAGTCTTTGTACTGACGTGAAATTTGATTTTGTTGTAACAGTTCGCTGCGTGTTATTTTACCAATCATTTCGTGGCATTTTTGAATTTCAGATCTAGAACTTAAATAATTATTCCTTTGCTATTTGTACTATCATTACGGTGTATTATAATGGCAGAAAAGAGGAAGCGTAGCCAAAATTTCACAATGGATGAGAAAGACAAGCTAGTGAAATTGGTGTAGTGTGTCCGGTGTAGTGTTTAGACACTCTTTTTATTATTCGACTGCAAGTAACCACACTTATCTCTCCCGTGTCTGCCACAGCCAACAAATGATTACCCGTAGCATAAAACCTCAATGCTGCAATAACTGATTTATTGGAGATATATAATTATTTCTGAAATAAAATAAAAAATGCTTTACTTACATACATACATAAACTCACGCCTTCTTCGCATGGGGGTAGGCAGAAACTACAGAACGCCACCTGCTACGATCCTCACATACTCCTTTTGCCTCGTTTACATTCATACATCTGGTCATACACGCACGCCGGTTGCGAGTACTACGCACCTGACCTTTCTGAAGAACATCACCAATAAGATCACTATATGTCTTCCTAGGGCGTCCCCTCCCGGCGTTTCCACTGACATCTGCCGTGTAAATACCTTTTGTTAGTCAACGTTCATTCATCGTCTCAACATGACCAAACCATCTAAGCATACTCTTTTCAATTTTTGTCACTACATCTTCATTTAAACCGCACCGTTGCTTTATCACATCATTCCTCAGCCTATCATTCATAGTCGACACCTCACATGCTTCGCAAGGAACGCATTTCCACAGCATTTATTATACTTTCATGCTTCTTTTGCCACACCCAACATTTACTTCCATACATAAGCGTAGGCACCAGCACACCATTGTGAAAAGCCAGTCGGGCCTTTTTGGACATTAACTGGTTGGTCACAATCGCATATATAGCACCATTTACTTTATTTCCCGCACTCACTCTACTTTCCACATCTTCATCAATCTTTCCACCCCGGAGTCTGTTTAGACTCCCCAAATATACAAACTCACTTACTTGCTCCATACTTTCATCATTTATTTTCACATCACACATCGATATGTCCTCGTTTCTTTCATTCACCATTACCTTCGTCTTATTCACATTTATATTCATCCCTTTCATCTTATATGCTTCATCCATGATAGTCGCCATGTCTTACAACTGTTTCGCTGACGATGCAAGTAGAACTAGATCATCTGCGTAGAGAAGGCATTTGACAAACAGCTCATTCATCCTCAATCCACACTCAATCTCTTTAAAATTTGTCAGACAACTATCCATGTACAAGTTGAAAAGCCATGGTGACGCTACACAACCCTGTAACACCTCTCTAGATGCCGAACCAGTCCGTGTATGCCCCATTTATCCTAACACAAGCACTGGAATCCTTGTATATAGATTTCAGTGTCCGTACCAAGCGCTAGTCCACACCGTACATGGATAGTGTTGACCAGAATTCCTCCCTCCATACACTGTCATAGGCCTTCTCCAAGTCAACGAAAGCACAGTAGACTTTCTTGTGCTTTGACAGATGTTTTTCGGCTATGTACCTTAGGGAGAAGATTGATACATACAGCCCATTACCTCTCTAAATCCTGCCTGCACATCCCATATTTTCTCCTCTGTCACTCTTATTACTGTATTTATTAAAACCTTTGCATACAGTTTGCCAATAACACTCAAAAGACTAATGCCGCGGTAGTTTTAACACTCCTGCTGAGACCCTTTTCCCTTACATAGTGGTACAATTACAGCCTTGCACCAATCATCCGGCACACGGCCATATCTCCAACACATATTAAAGATCCGGCACAACAGACTTGCTACCACCCCGTCACCGCCCACATGCGCTTTACTTACATAATAATAATTATGAGAATGCAACGTATCGTCACAGTATCGTCGACTAAACATAAAAAAACCACGTTTATAGGTTTTTTTTTTGGTATTTTTTTAACGTTATTTTATACTTAGAAAATCTTTATGTTAAGTACCTACTCACTTCGTACCAAGAAATTCTAAGGCGCCTTCAATATTTTCCAATAAATACAACATTGAAGATTTACTTAACCTATGTATATCTCCGAAAAAAGTCAGTTTCATCAAAACTTTCGAAGTACATACGTAGTTTGGTCGTTTCCGATATATTTTTGATCTACGGTTGTTATTTACGTCGAATATAGTAGAAACAGTTTCTAAATTTAGAACAAATTCATATAAATTGCTATCCATCTTCTTTGCTTGAGATGTCACTTACGTATGTGCCGGTTTATGAGCCCACATTTCGCCCACCTAAATTTAGGGGACCTTTTAACGTATAACTGACCCCTTACTGTTGGTGAAAAAGAAACCACCTTTTAACAGCCCCCTAACCGTTCTTATGGGATCCCTTAAACTTAGGGGATGTCGGTGAAAATGGGCATAGACGCGTAAACTGCTGAAAATTAACTTACAGTCTTTCTCGCCGCGTCTGGTTCCATGGTTGTACTTCAGTCTCTCCCCAAATCAGAAATACAAGTCCGCTCATAAATAATATTAAAGCATGGAAGCACCAAATATGTTTCCATACAATCGGCAAATTCTAGAAGACGAATAATGTCCTTTTAAAAAAAATAAGGTCTATTTTTGCATCTGACAGTCAGCAGTTGATTGTGAGGCAGTAGAATACTAGGATTTCTAGCTTATACATTTAAAATACCTATGTGGGACATTGGAAAAGATTCCCTCGTGACAGGGAAGGACTATCATCGCATGTCACGTAACCATCATAGGCTACCGTAGCAAACTCACATTATATAAGAATTGCACATACCTACAGGGCATTGTATTTAAATAATGGTTGGAAATGTAAGCCTTGGACTCATACTAGGTCGTCAATTGCAACATGCTAGCACGTCCTATAGCAAGCAAGTGGGGCGGGTCAAACCCGAAAGCAATGGGCGTTTTGATGTCACCATAGGACTAACAGGATGAATCGGTTTCATAATAGGTAATACAAGTCGATCAGAGTTCGTCTGGCTTTAGTTAGTTTTAAGTCGTTTAGCCGATCTTGAGAAAAATAGGACGTGGAAGAACTGTTTGAACACAGAAGTTGCAGCCAGTGCAGTGATTCCTTTTATAATCTTTATAAACTTTTAGTGATCAAGCCCAATATATTCTAGCAAGTTTCTGATCGAGATGGTCATCAAGACTTGAAAAGCAGGACAGTAGACAGAATAGGGCAGAGCATGGAATGTTGGAATGGCATGGGGATAGCATGCAATGTTGTTTCCGAAAATGTATTTAGCCATCTAGGTACACCACCTGAACATTTATTCTGTAAAAAACTCACCGTGATAACTTAGGTGAAGTGAGGTCGAAGTGAACTGTCGTTCCATCTGATGCTAGGGATTGATACTATATTGACAGCTCACTTTTAGCTCACTTCACCCATGTTTCCATGGTGAGATTGTTACAGAATAGATCGGCTGTACCCCACTTTATTTAAATTATCAAACTACTGAAGAATCTCATTATCTAAGTTCTACCAACAGGCAGTGTTTAGATTAGCTGATAACTAGAGTAGGTACTGTAAAGGTTACATGACCTTATATTGTACAGGCTGTTAAGAAAATAACTATGGTTGCATTCGATCTTTCAAGTGAATTTGGAATTACTTGAAAATTATTGGGTTTTTGTTGCGGAAAAAACGATAGTGAAAAAGTAGTGGCGTTATGTAGTGTACGTTTCTTTGAGATAAACTGTTTAATAAAAAATAAAATAATTCAAGTTTATCATCTATTATTGTACGCCCCCCACACAATACAATACGCATCACACTACCTTATACTTGTATGTTACTTGTCCAACGCAAAGTGATATTATTATACCCGACGTGTTTCCAATAATCTTAATAACTGTATTAATAGAATTCACAAATGTAGGCGTGAGGTCCTGAAAAAATACGATTTTTCGGATTACCTATAACTCCATTTGAAATAAGATTAGAAATTTAAATAAACCTTTTTTACAGTCCGTTCAACCGATTTCGACTTCTATTCCGTAGGCACAAGGATGGCATTAAAAGTAAAAACGTGGTTACAATACCAACTGTTTACAGCAGCTGCCATTTGTCATACGACCGACGCAATAGAAGTCAAAATCGGTTGGACGGACTGTAAAAAAGGTTTATTTCAATTTCTAAACTTATTACAAAAATGGAGTTATAGTCATATCCAAGTTATTCAGTTATAGGTACTTAATTTGAGCAAAACTTACATAGCAGAGGTCTAATGTAAGATCCATTCCAGCAGCAGTTAAAGCTACTGCTAATGTTAACATAAGAGGTCCAGGAATAATAGGCAGCATCCACGAAATACACACCAACAGTCCTGGGATCACGTGAGCTAGTCAAACAGAATGTGTCAATCAATAAAGAAAGGCCAAGGAAGACTCACGACGTCCACCGGGGGTCATTTAAGGTCGACTATTGTCATATTGGGACAGATTTGAAGAGTCCTGAGTCGTGAAGGCTGAACAGGTTATATGATGATAGGCGTCGTCGTAGGATTTGCCAGGACGAAAAACAATTGAGGGAATCGCAAACAATTCTTTTGCTAAGCCATGCTTTTCTCTAGACGGAGGTAATGAATAAACCTTGTGGATTCTCTTTCGTAAAAGGTGGCTTTAGGGATGATCAATTGATCACATACGGGGTCGATGCGCAAGCGCATACCTTTCGCACATTGGACTTGTTGCACCCAGTTTTTCTGATAACTGATGATGAAAATTCTTTACTCACACACGATAATAAAATATTTCCTTAGATGTTTAATCCGGCTGACTTGGGACCTGTGTTTGTACTTGTGATAAGTTTGTATGAGGATTGTCCCGAAAACCAAACGCAAGAAAAATGGCAGCGCTGTAATTGCTGATGCCTGAAAAAGATGTAAGAAGTTGAAGTACATTCTTGATTCCTTTTTAGGGGTTCGTACACCCGAATGAAAAAACGGAACCCTTATAGGATCACTCGTGGGTCTGTCTGTCCGTCTGTCACAGACAATTTGCTCCAAATCTAATGTACCGATTAAGTTGAAAGGAACACATATTAATTTTTGTGAGTCAAACACGCACGTGTAACGTAAATAAATGAATTTTGAGTATGAGGGTCACTTTTGGGGGTAAATAAGAAAAGTTTTGCGACCTGTACCGTGTGACATTATCAAATAAAAGGACTTACTGAGTCTTAAATATTTATTTTTTTCTAATTTTAAAATAAATCGTTTTAGAGTTAGTTAAGAAAATAGATGAAAATTGCCCATTTCCTCCATACTACTGAGCCTAAAACTTTTGAAAAAAAAAACAGAAAATAGTTCTATACTTATTGATTACAGGAAAATCTATAAGAAGCCTGTGGTCTTAAAATAACATGGTAAATCTCCCAATATTGTGCGTACAAAGTTACATTTGCTATGGGAGAACATTTTTTTAAATTACTATGTGAAGTTTGTTCTTGAGAACGGAACCCTTCATTGTGCGTGGTCCGACACGCACTTGGCCGGTTTTTCACATTGACCTTACTTCATAGGTACACTAATAATGAAAGTCAGTTATATAGACAGGCAAGTAGTGGTAGGTAGGCTATCAGTGATCTACAAAATGGGATAAGTTCAGATTTGCATTGTAAAAGTCATAAGAAATTAGCATAATGTTTTTACTTACGCTATAGATGCTGTATTTGGCGACCTTAGAGTAGTAAAGTGGACCGTAGAGACAAAGGGAAATAATCATCCATGAATATCCAAAGTTGAGGATGCAAAGAGCCCAAACTGGGACAGATCTTATTATCAGTCGCCACGGAGCTTGAGCATTTGTCATCTAAAATACCAATACAAATACTGACTAATGAAAACAACAAGATTTTATTAGTCAGATAACTGAGGGAAAAATACTGCTTTCACAGCTTTCGTAAAAAAAATGTATCAAACTGTCATTTTTATTTTTCAGGTAACAGTTACCTGAATATAAAAAAATCAGCCCTTAGTCAATTTTCCAGGTTCATCATCTGCCTAGCCTTTTCCCAACTATGTTGGGGTCGGCTTCCAGTCTGACCGGATGCAGCTGGATACCAGTATTACATGGAGCGACTGCCTATCTGACCTCCGCAACCCAGTTACTGGGTAATATGATACCCCTTTGGTAAGACTGGTTATCAGACTTTCGGGCTTCTGACGACCCGTAACGACTGTCAAAGATCCACGAATGACAGCCGGGAGCAACGGCTTAACGTGCTTTCCGAGGCACGTAGGGGTCTTGGTATGTAAAGATGGTCTCCCATCCACGGACCAACCGCAGCAAGCGTAGCTTAACCTGATCGATTGACCCGTGCGGCAGCCAATTTTCCAGGTTATTGAAGAAAGAAGTAGGTTAAGGCTAACTGGAACTTGGCACCTGGATGGCGTTGGCGTCACCACTTTCTCATGCTTGTTGAACATTACGACTATTTTGCGGATGCGTAAAGAGGTCTAAAGGCGCTATCAATGCTCTTATTCAACAAATTGTGCTGTTTACGCCTACACAACCTTGATCTTAGTAGCTAAGAACCTAGCGCGTACACCACTAAATATTAAGTGCCGGTTTACCCTTGTTGAAACCATGTTGAAACTTCATTTGCATACTAAGTAGGACTTACTTTTATTGGAAAAATGTTACTAATAGTATTAAACAAATACGCCAATTCCTCCTCAGATATACAAGGATGTCTCCTTGGGTAATCGGTAACAACAAGGATCCAAATGATGGCCCACGTAATTTGCGTCCCACCGGCGACGTAGAACCCTACCGGCCATCGCGAGTAGTAGTGCACTGCGGCACACATGAGGAACGTGGAGAAAGTTCCTGTGGTTATACCTGGTAACAAATACACATACATTTGTATACATCGTTATTAGTCATGCCGTTTTCCAATGCGACCCCGGCTTTAATACGGCTCGAAACAAAACCGACCCGATGAGATGCGCATGCGCACCGGTAAAGTTTTTATACTGCGACACCGGTATAGTGTCATGTTTTTATCTACCTAAATATTGATTTAGACAAATTAGTTAGGTACCGTTTCAGATTACAGGTCGATCTTTATAATTAATATACTATCCTGTCGAGAGGATAACGGAATAATCACTTTCAATCTTTCAATAGTCAGCTTTGCGAGAAATTAATCTTTAATTATTATATTCAAGATATTTTAATATATTTCATCAATCGTCTTTTAATTTAGGTTGAATGGTAAATTCCTTTTCTCATTAGTTACGTAATTTCTATTAGGAACAAGCAAGAGAAGCTTACCACAATACGCCCACATGAAATGGTTCCTCTCTATTGGTGGCACCCAGTACCTTAACACCTGGACCATGCTTGGCTGCATGGCTCCCTGTTTAAGAAAGCATAAAAGTTTCCGAACTCTTAACCGGCAGCAGTACTTAAGTGCACCTTGTGCACATAAAACGCCGCACTGCGATTCTGCTCAATCTTTGTTTTAGACAATTATTTTATCGAACAAAAAGATTAAGTAGTTCGTCTAGTATCCATTCTGAACCCATAAAATACTTAAGAAAACGAAGCTTAAAGTTTGTGAGGTTGTCGTTATAAGCTATTAGTTCATAAGTAGATCCTGCCGAGCCATCCTGGTACTGTCGCGCATTATCATCAGTAAGATTCATAGAACTTGGTAAAAACAAAAAATACTAACAGCACAAAATCCCTTAATGATTCGTACTAAAAACAGGGCCCAAAAGTGGTAATAAGCGGAGGCTGGTGTGAGCGAGGTCAGCACTCCTGAAATGATTCCAGCAATGCCAACCACCCACGTTGGACCTAGCCTGAAAAGTTAACTGAAAATTAATAACCTCGTCTTTCTATTATAAAGTTTTCCTAGATTGCAAAGAACAGAGGAGGAGGATGCGTTCACAACATAGCTTTGGCATGCTAAAATGGCATTAGGATAGCCATGTTTTTCAAAAGACCCATAGCCGCTGGAGTAAGTGAGTCCTGGAGTGGAGACCACGCAAGTTGAAACGATGTCCATGATACGGGGGTTAGGACAGACAGAATGGATGCGCAAGGTGGAGAATCGTGCGTTATGGCGCAACTTGGGACAGGTCTATATTATACAGCCTATCAAGTATATGGAACGAACTGTAGCTGCTTACCTATCTCCGACACTATGGAAAATCGGAAAGCAAATGCAATATCCTATGTGATAGGCAGAGAACAGTTTCCCTACTTTCGTGTCATCCCAGTTTATTATGTCCACCATCTGAAATTTTATTTGAAAACAAATGTGAAGAGTGGAGCAATGAGTATTTATTTCTTTCTTCTGAATAGTGGTGATGAAAGTGGTAGATGACCTGCCTGGTACTGAACCAGATACAACGCTTTCGACTGCAATACCTCGTTGGTCGGCAACTACCATCCTAAGTGGACACAACGTGGTCATGCACGAGACGGAGCACCCAAAGTCGAAGATAGATAGAATACTCTTTATTATGTAGGGCAAAACTTGGGTAATCGGTGATAGTTTTGTTTTTTACTTGTAAAATTCGATTCATTGATCAAACTATTTTTTAAATTTACTGTGATATAGTAGACAAAATAAGTTTTGCTAACTTATATCTAAAAATGTGGCAAATACTATAATGATTGAAAAATGTACATTTATCAAGTCAGTAGTAACTTGGTAATAAAACACATATTATCTATCACCGAATAGCTGCATATCACGAATTAGCCAAGTTTTGCCCTACACTATAAAAATTACAGATATAAATGTAGAAATTTTACATAGGGTGACACATTGGGCGGTCTTATCGCTAAAAGCGATCTTTTACAGACAACCTTTGGATGAATTAAAGGGAGAAGGAGAGACAATACTGTGTACCAGTTAAAGTCGAAATTAGACTATTTTTCATAATTTCACCTTCCGGCGTCAGACTTGCTTGTAGGAATAGGTATGCCTCTACCTTGATATTAATATGTAGATACCTGTACCTTCTGTACAACGATCACTTCCTTCTGTACTACATTGTTACTTAATTCTGTTGTTTTCCTGTTGTTATGATAAATTTATATTCAAACCTTAGGTATTCCATTCAATTTTTACCATAATATTATGGCTTGGTGAAGTCAGGTGACAACTGCTATTTCTTTTTAAACCAGTAATAGTAAGTACCTAGATGTCTTTATGCAACGATGTAATTTATATCTACTCTTTCCTACTTCTCTATTACTATACATAATTTTCGATATAAACATAATTTTAAAGTTCTTAGTAAAGCACATAAGGATCATACCCCAGCTCTTTTGGCACAGCTGCGCAAGTGAAGCGCAAGAGTGTCGTTCTCAATTGCAAAGTCTTCTCTCTTCATTACTTGGGCCATATCGACTATATGAACACTTAGGTTATTACGGACGATGTACATTAAAAAATACCCAAGAAATATCATTATTCCCACCTGGAACACAACAGAATAAGAACAAAAGAAATTATTTACCAATTACATTTATGTCAGTATATGTTTTTGCTTACTATTGCACGTATCCTAATTTTAAACATAACCAATGTCCAAAAATATTTATAAAATGACAATGTTAAGTACCTAATAGTAAATATCCATGGCCATATTGAAATGAATAACCATAGGTACATAACAGATTTCAATAAAATATAACTAAGCTCCCAACGACTAGATAGATACTTGCGTAGAGTCTGTCGAGAAATAAAAAATATAAATAAAACAATCAAATCTCAATCAACGTTTATTTTATGATTGGCGAATGCTTTCAATAAGACAAATTCAAATTTTCATGTTAATTACAATATAAGTTATCAAATACAATAACTGTCGAAATACAAACCTAAGTACAATGATTTAATTAAACCGGATTGATAGCTTTACATGAGTATAATCGGGTCATACGTTAAAATTATCTCCAACATTTAAAACAGTAGTTTTAACACCTACACATTGTCCATTTTAACATCTTCGAGTCCACTGTCATGTCATGTAACTCTGTTAACTTTGTCATAAATTATGGCAATAAGAACTTTACGAAAGGACTAACAAAATCAAGTTTTATTATTATAACTTTCTCCCTTTTGATTAAAACTCCCAAGTACGTCAAATTGCAAGACTAATTTTAAAACAGTTCAATACGTAACCTCTAGAAAAATAGTATTTCTCATATTTATTTAGTTTACAAACATTGTCCTAAACCTCTGAATAAAATAGATATAGATTTTAATTATTATAATTCTGTATATAAGGTCATCGTCCCACAATAGGCAAGATCAAAAACTAGTAGGTTGTCAGGCAGCAGAAAATTACTGCTTCGCAATTCACGTACTTACGGCAAAGCCAGTGCGAGGTTTCTTTAGTACTAATGAACTATAAATCAATTTAATAATACCATGGGGTTGCCGACTATCTACCATACGAATAATTACCAATACATTTTCAATATAGATCACAGCGATTACAATGCATTTACTTTATATAAGTTTTACGTCATCATATAATTTTAACAATAATTATCTACTAAGTACCTACACATACACACAAGCATAGAAAATAAATAATCCATTAAATAAACTGCTCAAAATAGTATAATATTATTGTCATCATTATTTCACAATTAAATTATGATAAAATGCACTTTCATCTCAACAAAGCTCCTATTACAGAAGCGTCCCGCAAATCCACATGCACGTTAAAACGCTGATATAGCACCAATGTCGTGTGAGTTTACAATTACATCAAAACTATCAGCGCGACAGTATATTTGTCAATATGCATAATTCAAGTCATTTCAAAATCGTACTGAAATAGGCGGATTTAATTTTAAAAGTTCATCTACGCCTCTGTAATAGACCCCCTGAAGCCTCAGTAGTCACTTAAGGCACATATATTTTGAGATTGTAATTATGAGACTTAATAATGAAACATATTTTCAATTCCGGTCACTGCCTAGTATCTAATTCTTTTATCACATATTTGCAGTACACCATTTGCATCGTTATCATACCGATGTTCGGAACTAAGATACAAGTTATAATATTGCCAGTCTCACTCAACAATGTTAATAATCTCATTTACTTGGCAGCGTTTAGGGGAGTTTCTTTTACTTCTTTCGTGTCACCGAGTTTGATAGACGAAGCATTTATTTCCTTGAGGTCTCCATTTGTTTTATCCTCCTTTGCATCCTTGTCTTCGGGAGGAAAGTTCCATGGTTGTATATTACCGGTTCCAAAGAATATGAAAAACAGAGCCGAGACGATGTAAACTGATGCCCCCACGAAGAACACTGGACGCCAACTCTCGAAGCTATTCTGCAAGTGGAAAGTTTACCATTAGGTAATATCTACACGGTTTTATCAGATATTTATATTTCTGATTCGATTTGCCATTGTGTTTTACTTTTTTTCTAAATAAACTTAAGTTCTTTAAGACATGCGTTAGTAATAATGTGAGACAGTTTCCGATTTGAGTCATTTAGGTTTAGCTAAATGGAATCAGGAACAGGTTGTTCATTTATTGAAAAGTAGAAGTTCTACAGAATTTGCAAGCTTAGCAAGTTAAGGAGCTTATTCGCTTAGGTAAAATTAAATTACTTAATTATTCTTTTGGTTTATGATACTTACTCCTGAGCGCGTGAAGTATGCTGTAATCATGGGCGTGAAGAATCCAGCAGTACTGCCGATACAATTAGCAATTCCATACAAGGTCCCCGCATAGTTCGGTGCCAGGTCTTGATGATTCTGTAGGTTAGTCAATGTTGCCGCGCCGTTGAATCCCATTGACATTGTAATCAGCGACACTGACAGTGCTGTAGAGCATCCAGCGTACACCAGCAACACTAACAAGACACCGGGGAGGATGTGCGAGAACAGACAGAAAAATTTCCTTATAAGGGTCGTCGACATTAGTTTTCTTGCCAATATGAAGTCCCCAACCACTCCAAATATCGTCGCAAAGAACAATCTCGCTAGGTACGGAAGAGCAGATATCACTCCAGCGGCCGATAATTCAAAGCCTAAGACGCTTGAAACAAACTTAGGTCCAACTGTCATGATAAAGTACAAGCCCCAAAGATTTCCGTAGTGTAGAATAACCATTGCCAAGAACGGGAGTGAGGAAACAATGCTCTTGAACGGTGGCAGTCCCTGAAAATAATAAATGTAAATAAGTTGTAGTATAGCATTTTATGTTTCAGTTACAATTAGCACATTTATAGTAAACGTACTTAACAAATATTTATTTAACTTTGCCGATACATAAACATTATTATAGATGATGTAATGGGGTTTTCGCTCTGTGTTCCATTAGTTCACTTTATTATTTGTCAATCTATAACTGGACAAAGATATTGGCACAACGTGTACCCAGCCGAATATGTTTAACAATTAGCATCGTTACGAGCAAATCCGAACGATTCACTGTAATTCCTAATGTATCACTTTGGCGCGAACTACTTAACCTTAACACGACAACGTCACTGCAAATATTATCTCACCTTTGATTTCTTGACCTTGTCTCCTAGTGCGTCTAATATATAATTCTTCTCCGCGTCTGTTATCCTGGGATGTTCTGCTGGTGAGTCGGCCACGAGGTACCACCAGAAGAAACACCAGACCACTGTTAGTACAGCTGGCACGTAGAAAGCTGACGCCCATCCAAACTTTTCCATGAGAGGTCCGGTAAGAGACCACGTGAGGACCGTGCCCAGAGTTCCTCCCATCATAGCGCTTACAAACTTGCCTTTTTCTGCCGGCGGGGCCCATCGCGCCACCAGCACGTGAAGTGCCGGATATATGAAACCCTGGAAAGTAGAACAATTATTTACCGTACCCAAACGAGTTTAACGTAACAATCCCGTTTCGACGATGGCAAACACCTCAACAGAACAGTGTGGCACCTAATTCCAAACTACAAAGTTAAATATATTAAGTATAGCTTCTAAGGACCGGTAAATTAGAAAATCATCCTATTTGATTTGCTAATATGCATAATTTATAATGTTAATTTCGAAATATGAGGAAAAAAATATTATCTTAAAAGCAATACGAATATTTGGCAAATATCATAATATTTGTCTCCTATGAATCACTTATTAACATAAATTAGCTGATGAGAACTTTCGTATGACCTAGCCCTTCATCTTGTAGTTTTCATATATTTATTTTTTATTCTTTAATAACACAGCTTTAATCAACTACGTATCCTGCACATGGTTTCAAAACGAGCGTTGTCTCCAAATAATTTTTTTTTCAACACACTTGCTCGTAAAGTGGCTCTTATATAACATAATATTTCATCAAATTATTTATTATTGTCAAAAAAATAACACTCCTGTTCTACATCCAAATAACATACAAAATATTCAGTTTCTATGCTTTTAATACCTATTAGACTGTTCGACGACTTCGTGCCTTTGCCTCTCCTTCAACCTGCGAAGACACCGCGATATAAGGAACCCGCGGGCCATATTTAATTTTTTTTTTACACAAGTGTGTTGAAAAAAATTCGTATGAAACGCGTATGCATTAATCATTACACACTTGCATCATAATATACTATTATAGTTGGGCTCTTTAGTATAAATTATGCATCATTATTGCGTTCATATAGCACAAAGCGCTCAGAACTTGCAAGATCTTCGTGCTAGTTATGCGTCTGGAGAAATTATCTTCATTGCATTCTCTTAATAAGGACGGAACCCTGAATGGAACCTCACCCCAACACGCAACTGACTGGTTGTTTAAAAGTAATTTTTCAAAACAAGTTTAGACATTAAATAATTATTGCGGTTGGGTTTCTACGCCTTACGTTTTCACTCATATTTATTAGAAGTCTCGAAGCGGTCACCAACCCGCTAGCCTAGCGTGTGACTATGACACTCAGGAGGCGTCTAGGAATAAACTCCTACATATTATACCTACATATACAGGGTGTAAGAGACAGCCCCCCGCAGACTAACAGGGTGCATTCAGCTCCTTATTTTGAATCATATTCTACCGGAAATATTCTCAGAAACATTTTCATATTTTTTATAGTATTTTCAGCTACTATTCCTTTATTTCAATGTAAAATTACATTTTCTGTGCGCAGCACTCCATTTATGTAAATTAAACAGCTAAAATCAAAAAAATCAGCAATGGATGATGAAATATTCGGCGGCCGAAGGCTCGTTGCGCTGCCGTTCGCTACGCACGTTTTGCCACGTTAACGATACATTGCGTGTGAGGTAATAAAATAAATCAGGTTTATTGGATTCCCATAACGTTCTTAAAATAATTTCATGTACCGGTCATCTTAGTATGATATACTGAATTCACCCCATCAGTCTGCGGAGGGCTGTCCCTTACACCCTGTATTCCTCATGGTGTAGGTACTTATCGGATCCCCAATGGAGTTACTACCATAATGGCCGTGGGTAGGCCTATAGTTTCCCTAAAACTGAAATGTAAATCCGAGTCATTGATTGATGGGCTCCCACACAAAACTGCGAATTCGCATCGCATCGCATAAATCTGCGAGCTGCGCATTGAATTGTAGCTACAATCGGAGATATTTGCGATGCGACGTCGCATCGCAGTTTTGTCTGGGAGCCCTAAAGGAAGTGATTTGATTATTAGTCTAGGCTGAGAGTTTGGCTACTCATAACAAAATAAACTAGATAAGTAGGTAAGTACAGAACAGTGTACACAACTGCAGTAGCATAGACCATTTAATCTGGACAAATGTAAATAGCTTCTGAAATGTCCACTTACCCCAGCACAACCTAAGAAGAATCTTATAACAACTAGAGCGATGTAGTCCAAGTTCGCAGCAAGCGGACTCAATGCTGTCAGAATGGCGCTCGCGAAGGAGGTGACGAGCACCACGTAGCGCGGGCCCCACCGCTCGGCGGCCATGCCCCCCACCAGTGACGTCAGGGGGTAACACCAGAAGTAGGAGCCGAGGATCAGAGCCTGCTGCTCCCCGGACCAGTTGAATGACGCTCCACCTGGGATCTGCTGTAGATCGGGAAGAACAGTAGGTATTAATATTATACCTAACTTTGACTAACTTTACTTCTTTGAATTTTTTTTTTTTTAGGAAGGTCATCTCGCAGGTCAACCTAGAGGTTGTCGGATGCTTAACCGGCTAATCCACGGGTGAATGCCTGATAAATAAAGCCTCCAGCCAGGGCACCTCGAATTCTAGATTCTCCTCAACTTATAAAAGTTGCCACTGCCTCCCAGTATAAACTGGGAGGCAGTGGCACAGCTACAATTATCATTAGAGGGAAGCCGAAGAAAAATTGTTCAGTTCTCATAAACTCAAACAGAAAACTGTAGGTTTTTAATCTTATGATGTATTAAACTGGTATTAAATATAATTATGTAATGTGATGTGATACACAGTTGACACATGACACACAGAAGTGTACCATATTATTTGGCAATAGTAGATTGGTTGTTCCTAAGAGAAGCCGATAGGAATCAGGTTGTATGAAGGCTACGCCCCTGCTGGGAGTCTTATTTTTTTACAGTTTTTCTTGAGATACCATTGTGTTTCAGTGAAAACTTCAAAAGAGGTCTATCTATGTGTACAGATTTTCACTACAAGGATGTTCAAATTATTAGAATACCAAATATCAGAATGTGGGGCAGTTATAATGTATTTTCATTTTGGCTCTGATAAGTATCTTGTTTTACCTAAAGATTAAAAAAAAAACTGTTTCGTTGGTCTAGTGACCGCAATTGCTACTGCTGAGCATGAGGTCCTGATTCGATTCAAAGGTCGGACAAAGTGTTATTGGGTTTTTCCATTAGGAATTTTAACAACAGGCTCGCCCCCTATTACATGGGACTTAAACATAACTGGCGAAATGTGGGTGTACCTACTATAGTTACACCTCTGCCTAACCCTTCGGGTAAACAAGGCGTAATGTTATGATGTTACTATAAATGTTATTTAAAATAATAAAAAATATGCAGTAGATAAATAATATGTTAAACAATTAAAACAGCATCAGGTAATCACTATCACTACGTAATATAAAACAAATTCTCACGTCTGTCTGAATGCGATAAACTCAAAAACTACTTTCATATAATTTTCACCAATGGACGGAGTGATTCAAAGAAGGTTTAAGTGAATTCATTAAAGGTTTTGTTGTAAATTAGCTGAAATATGACGATGAGTGTTGAAGATATCGGAAAAAATCATGACGACTGAGAACTTTACTGACGTGCGCCGCGTAAACCAATTTGAGTTACATGAAAACAATGTATTACAAAATTAGTACATTGTTAACCTGGATTAAAATAATAAGGTGCTTTTAATCCCAGTAGTACATACTACTAGGATTAAAAGCCCGGGTGTCGAAAAATATCCCACGGGAACATTCCCGTGGGACATCCGTGCGGGCAAAGCCACAGGCAAAAGCTAGTATAATATTAAAGTTCAATGAAATGAATACAAAAAATATGTTATTTAAAAAAAAACACCTGCACGGTATTTAGTATGCACATGCTATAGACCGTGAGTATCTAGTTTATCTATACCTACATCTACACAAATAAATAAAATTGAAGTGTTTGTTTGTAATGTCAAAATAACAGCTTTTTACTAAATGCATATGAAAGTTATTATTTGTGGTACTTATAACAAAAAAACTATTTTTTAAATTTTTGTCTGTCTGCCTGTGTGCCCTTGAAATTATGAAGAAAAAGTCGGATTTGAAAAATTCTTCTTGCATTTGGTAGCCTAATTCTCTAAGATAGTTATAGACTATTTAACATCACGCTACGACCCTTAGGAGCCGAGCAGAAAGAAAAAAGTCAGAAAGAACACTAAGCGAAAACGAAGTAATAGCGCGGGCGAGCGATTCAACGCGACGGTACAGATTACCAGACAAATCACTCCACACAAAATTTTCAATACCTACTACTATGATAGCCTACAACTTCGAGTCGCTAGATGCTGTGAACGAAAATGTACATAACCTTACAAGCGTAAAGTGAGTTTTGCTTTGACATAGCTGCGCGCCGTCGCGTGGTTATTGTGAATTGCCAGGGCTGTCTCTTTCGATAAAGATGTCAGTAGGTATTTGTAAAACACTTTATGGAATAATATGAAATAAAATAAAATGCTTTTTAATGTTTTTGCATGTTTAATTGTTAAAAATACTTATGAAAGACCGAGGAATATTTTTATGTTAAGTAACTATTTAGTATTCTGTGACCACACCCCGAAACTGCAGTTTTAAGACAAGTAGGTAAAGCCCACATCGTACGCAACGTGTAGTACCTAACTATATAGTAATCAGTGACGTAACCACTCCGCATGGCCACGAATACGAATGAAATACGAAATGAAGGAAACTGAAAACACGATTAAATGATTTGTTCGTTCATTTAGACAATTAACGTTATAGGTAACTACTATGCTTCTATGAAAAAACCTGCGCTGGCGTCATATTGCGACGTCATGCATGCTTTTCTAACACTTGCACGCTTTTAAATAAACAATAATCATATTAACATAACATCAACAAGATAATAAATATTACAAAGTAGATTTTTGCCGAACATTTTCAAATGACAGTTGACAAATGGAGGTCATTGACCTTTCTGTTCTTATCTCAGACGTATAGTAGAAGTAATTACGTACCTACCAATAAAATACAACACGAAACATGCAAGTTTAAACAATTTACCTATTTAAAAAAAGGATAGTAAAACTGTATAATCAGGTAAACTGAAAAAAGATAAGTTTTTATTTTTTCTCTTCGCTGGATCTAGGTATGTACATCCATCAACTGCACATCCAGAACCAGCCATATCATAAGAATTTGAAACTAAGTACGTCAGGTCAACCGAAATATCGCACGTACGCGCTTCACGGCAGTCAGCAACCCGCTGAGAAATGGGCTGCATGCGGCCCGGTCGCCGGTAGGTAGTTAGCACACGGAAGTACATGGAGTGATTTATCTGGTAATCTGTGGTGACGGGTCGGGGGACGAGGGAGTTTTATTAAAATGTGGCTGTTATTTTAATATATTATGTATTTTACGACATCCACGCGTATGAAGTCGCGGGGCACAGCTATCTATTTATAAATCTATAGGTATACAAATTCTTCTGCCGGTTCTTCTTCATAGAAAACCACCAATTGGAACCGTGCACCTAGCTTCTGACCTTTCATAAGAGCACTTGTAGGCTTATGTGAAATAAAATATTTTGATTTTGAAGCAAATAAAATTGAAGTGTTTGTTTGTAATGTCAAAAAAAAACAACTTTTTACTAAATGCTGAAAGTATAAACGGTACTTATAAATAAAATAAAACAATTTTTAACATATTTGTATGTCTGTCTGTCAGTCTGTTTGTTCCGGCTAATCTCCGAAACGGCTGGACCGATTTTACTGGCAACTAGCTGCTGTTACAGCGGGTAACTTAGGCTACTTTTATTTTAGAAAAATAATTAGGGTTCCGCGTAAAAAAATTAAAACCCATGAAATTATAAACAAAAAGTCGGATTTGAAAAATTCTTTTTGCAATTGGTAGCCCAATTTTCGAGGATAGTTATAGGCTATTTAACATCACGCCACGACCCTTAGGAGCTGAGCAAGAAGAAAAAAGTCAGAAAGAACACTAAGCGAAAACGAAGAAAAGTGCGGGCGGGCGATTCAACGCGACGGTTGGCGACGGGTCGGGGATAAGGGAGTTTTATTAAAACGTGGCTGTTATTTTAGTATATTGTGTATCTTACGACATCCACGCGAACGAAGTCACGGGGCACAGCTAGTTATGACTAAATTAGTTGCAAATTGTATTCTTTAGTCAATTAGACTAGACACACTCGTTTCGACTTTATCCTTTCTGTTTTTGGTTTTAATTCATTATAAGATGACAATGCTAAATGGCGCATTTTGACCGCCGAGAGCAATGAGGTAAGGCCGAGAGAATGCGTTCCTGTCAATTTCTAGTAACTGTAAGGATCAAATTCGCAAACATATTCGTTAGTATGAAACTGACAGGTGTCAAGAACGCATTCTCTCGACGGCTTTTTTTTTGGGATGGGAAATCATCAAATGACTTCTCCCGCTCTTGGCGGAGCGGGAGGGCGTGCCAGACTTTTACTGACTAAAACCCACCCGTGTTCCTTCTGTTGCCTGTGCCGGGGCCACGGTAACTCTTTCGAACATCCCGCAACCCCGGCTGGCATCGGTCCTAGCGGCCCCTTCAATGCTGCTGACATCTCTTTGAGGCGCGCGTGGAACACAACGCGCCATCGACTCGGGCCTGGTCCTTACCGGACGGCGAGCTACCCATTGCTCGCCGTCCGCAAACCCGCGCCTACGGTGGCCGGGAATCGGCTTTCGATTCCCGCCACCCAGGGCGTCTCCTGCGGCGACTAGGGGCGTGAGGGCGCAGAGATTACCTCTCCCTCACGTGTTCCTCCTCCTCCTTTGCGAGTATTACTGCCTCGCAGAAGGAGGTGATGACTTCCCATGTACTCTCGCTCCGTACCATGGCCTGACGAATGACAGCCGTTAGTCCCGGCTGTCGTTCGTGGATCTTTGACAGTTATTATGAGTCGTCAGAAGCCCGAAAGTCTGACAACCAGTCTTACCAAGGGGTATCATCGTATTTCCCAGTAACTGGGTTGTGGAGGTCAGATAGGCAGTCGCTCCATGTAAAATACTGGTATTCAGCTGCATCCGGTTTGACTGGAAGCCAACCACAATATAATTGGGAAAAGGCTAGACAGATGAGCGTTTCCACCAATTCGCACTAAGCGTTTCCAAATGTCTTTTGTGATGCGCACAGCAAAGGAATAAAACTCTCTGCCTGCGTCTGTGTTTCCGAACGCAAACAACCCCGATCTCTTCAAAGTGAGAGTGAACAGGCTTCTTCTGGGTAAGCTCGCTCCATCGTCGACTTTGTCTCTGTCATCTCTGACCTAGACTAGAGTCAAGAGCAAACCTATCTCAAATAAAAAAAAATAAAAATGATGATATTAGCATAAGAATTATTATTTAGTTTTTATGTTTATAAGTTACCTTAACATGAGCCGCGTGAACATCAACACCGTCTACTTGACGGAGAGTTTCGTTTGTCACTGCATCATCTTTCGGGTCACACTGAGAGCGCGATCTGATAAAACAAAACACGCATTAGTAACACCAGGGGGCCAACCACCACCTCTTAAAGCAGTATTATTTTAATGTTACTTCAGTGTGCGAAAGAGATGGAGCTATACAGGACGTCTAGCTCCATCTCTTTCCCACACTGAAGTAAGATTACAATAATACTGTTTTAAGAGGTGGTGGTCTAGCTCCTGTCGTTAGCAGGAAAATATTCAAATGGGTACAGAAAAGAAAACCGCTTCATATTTTCCCCATCATTATTCATGGGTAACGAATCAATAAATTAAGTAAAGCTATAAGTTATCCGCACGTGCATGGACATATTTCCAACAGTTGGCTTAGAAAAAATTCTAAGTATTTAATAAATATAAGACGACGTTAAAATGCACAATATTATTCTTCCACGACTACCTACTTATTAGCGTGCAACATGATTGTCTAGCCTTGCACTTCTTTCTTTTAATACTTACGAGGAGTTGATTCGAAGATCAAAGAAAATGTGGATGGGTTGTATGAATTTGCAATGTAGGGCAAAACTTGGGTAATCGGTGATAGTTTTGTTTTTTACTTGTAAAATTCGATTCATTGATCAGACTATTTTTTAAATTTACTGTGATATAGTAGACAAAATAAGTTTTGCTAACTTATATCTAAAAATGTGGCAAATACTATAATGATTGAAAAATGTACATTTATCAAGTCAGTAGTAACTTGGTAATAAAACACAATTATCTATCACCGAATAGCTGCATATCACGAATTAGCCAAGTTTTGCCCTACTACAATAATAGCTAATATGTAGTTGCTAGGAAGAAGCAGGAAGATGCTGCTCCAACGTCAAATAAATTTAGGATTGGGTCAGGAATACGATGAGCTTTTTGATAACTTACGTAGAGTTGTGAGATGTCTGTGGGACCATGGCGATAAGATTGAGACTCATGTTCACCCGGAGCATGTACACCACCCAGCAACTTGTGAACAGCATCACCCACAAGTTGAAACGGACGGGAACCACATCTGAGGAAAAGAACAATTTCATTTTGTTAGCTGTACTGTCAACTAAATTAACTGAATATCTATAAAGTAACAAGAATAATGTCCTTTGTCCGATTATATTTAAATTGTAATCAAGCGACCGTTTCAAAAACGTAATTTAAAGCGATATGGAGTTACTGCGAACAACTAAATAGCCATAACACGTACACAATAGGATCGGAAATTGTTTGCCACGTTAAATCTATTGTATAATCTCAAACATGCATAAAAATTGAACAAAAATATCATACTCCCGTATCGACGAAAACATTGTTTGATATTTGGTTACAGAAATAATAAAGATTTTCGAGGTGAACGTCCGCTGGTCCGCACCGGCCGCAACGCATGCACGGCACGCAACGGTTTTTGGTTTATTTGTATGAAGAATTGATCCGAGCGCTCATGTGGGCTGTACCGATAGTGGATGCAGTGCTATAATTTTGAATTCATACACAGCAAACCAAAATCCGTTGCGTGCCTTGCGTGCGTTGCGGCCGATGCGGACCAGTGGACGTTCACCTTTAAACATAATTATTAGAATAACGTAACAAGTAACAACCAAATTGCAACAACGCAACAACCAAACTTTATGCCTAAATAAATCTTACCTAGGTAGAGGTACTAACACAATAGAACTAGGTGAGGACAATCCAATGAAGACCACTGTTATCTTCAGCCTGCAGAACTACATTGAAGTTCTGGCTGGACTACTCGTACCAAGTAGGTAGGAGGAGGCACAGCATTCATCGTTTTAAAGAACTTAGTACAGCTACAGAAACCTACATAAGTTAATAAATACTTACGTATTTCTCTAATAGGCAGTCTAAAGTTCACATTTTCTTTGATGTCTAAAAAGGTCATTTTACTACTTTATCTGACTTTATCATAAATATAATTTAAGATCAATTTAAAAAAAAAACACCTAAAATAAGCCTACATTTAATATTATTATAACCAAATATAACTTCTGCAAAGTAAACTTGTCAAAATGAAACATTTTACTGTCAAATTGCGGGGAGTAAAGAGTTTGGGAAATCCCGATCTGAAGCGATGGAAAAATATTTGAAAAGGTTGTGTTTTAGAGATTTCGATTATCTAATCGAAATCTCTATCTAGCAGCTATCTAGCTATAGCAATGCACTAATAACTATTACTATTTATTCTATTCTATATTATACAAGCATAAGTACGGCATAAGTACGGTACGTAAGTAGATATTTATTTTGTAAATATGGGTAATACTTAATAGACAATACGACATATTTCACCATTCGGCCTGCAAACATTTATATTAATAAGATTAATTGATTATCAACAAGATTATTGACCTTAACAAAATTATTGACAAGACTGATTACAAGATTAATTAATATTTTCATTATCCAAAAGCCAGAGCAATTCAGCAAATATTTTTCTCTGACAAAAATTCAGTCACACTGTAGTAAGTACGTTTTATCCATTAAAAAATTGCGTAGTCTACTCTTAAACAGCATTGTTGTCAAGTCCTTCGAACCACTTGGTAATTTATTGTAAATTATTGCGGCCAGGCAAAAAACACTTTTGCGCATCAAAGTAGTTCGACATGGTTTGACATAATTTACTATTGTCACGCCTATTTCTTGGGATTGGTGGGAGTACGCCAGACGTTCAAAACGACTTCGATTTTGCTTCACAAACATAGCTTCTTCGAAAACATAAATACAAGGAAGTGTCAAGATATTGTACTGCTTAAAATAAGGCTTGCAACTGTCTGTAGTTCTAAGTTTAAACATTGAGCGGCGACATCTTTTTTGGGCCTTAAATGCCGTGTCTTTATCAGTTTAGTTCGCCCAGAAAATGACACCGTAACGTACCTAATTGGGATTCAACTGTACCGTGGTAAGCCGTAAGAAGTGTTCTAGTATCTACTATGGAGGATAATCTATATAAAATATATGCAGATGAACTTAATTTTTTACACAATATATCTATATGCGCTTTGCAATTTAAGTTGTTTTCCATCTGTAGTCCCCAAAATTTAGTATCACCTGCTTCGTAATATTGTCATTTTTGTAATGTATGTGAAAATTGACTAGATTAAATACATTGACTAGTGCAGAAGTCGAACCAAAAACAGAACTTTTATTATTGGATGGTTTTTATGAACAACGTAGAACAAACATTCCTTTTTGATTAATAAACGTTATTATAATTTTTTTTTTTACATACCTACACACATCCAAATTAATTAAATCTAAGTCTGTTTAATTACTATTTAGAACATATATGGAAAAGGTTTAATCTGATTAGCACCCTAATTGCGTAACACACTATTGATCACAATTTGAATAATTTTGAAGCAAATTGCTAATCAATTGCTTCATATGTTCGAAAAATGTATCTGCTCAACAACGAAAATAATGCAATGAATGTTGTTGGACTGTCAAAATTAAACCGATTCCTACTGGAAGTGTGTTACGCAATTGCCCCTCTGAATCCGGTTTTAAGTTCAAAGACTTCGCAATTCCACAAAGCTTGGCAAAGAACACGTAACATAACATCACGTCTGTCATCCCCGAAGGGTTAGGCAGAGGTGTACAATATAGTACACCAACATTTCACAAGTTATGTTTAAGTCCATGTAGGTAATAAAGTAAAGGGGGCGAGTAGAGGTAGGGTGAGCAGGGGCTATGGAATGGAGTATTCTGGTAATTAAACTTGTGGACCAGGTTAAGAATACAACAATCCGTTTCATCACTAAAATAACGTAGGGCCTATTCCCGTAACTTTAAGAACGTTCACAGTCTGAAGTCCAATTCCCGTAGGTAACTAAAAACGTTCAAAATCTAGCACAATCTCATCTCAGCGACAATCAAATGTCAAAAAGTTGTCAAAATTATAGGGAAATTATAGATATTTTTGACATATTGGGTCAGATCAGACTGTGAACGTTCGTTCTTAAAATTACGGGAATTGCCCCTTAGATATCAGTCTCAATATGTCAAAAATACTTCTGATTTCCTTCAAATTTTGACAAGTTTTTGACATTAATTGTCGCTGAGATGAGATTGCGACTAGATTTTGAACGGTTTTAATTAACGGAATTCGGCTTCTGATCACATATCCTGAACAGATCTGCCGCATGTCAGACGATGGGCCAAAAGTACGACCCAGCATCGGGGCAGGCCCAGACGGAGATGGCGGGATAAGCTGGACTCCTTTAATAAAGATTGGTCCTTGGCAACTCTGGACAGAGAAAAGTGGAAAGAGAGTAGGAAGGCCTTTGCCCAGCAGTGGGACAATAATGGCTAGTAAAAAAAAAATTTAAAACTGACCAAGTGCGAGTCGGACTCGCTCACGAAGTGTTCCGTACCACCATACAATATTTAACACTACATGTTTAAAAAAAATCTAAACAAACAATATTATTCATCTTAAATTTTAAATTAAAGAACACAAACAGCATATACATTCAACTTTGTTTTATAAAGGTATTTAGGAAAGGTACTGCTAATGTATAGGTACACAAACTATAGGTGTACATAACATTTTTAGAAAAAAGACATTGGACAGAAGCTGCTTATAAACTAAAAGTAAAATTTAAACAAAGTTATTAACGACAATACAATAAAATACATGTCAATACAAATTAACGAAGGCCGTAAACATAACACATAATTCAAATACATGATTCTACTCTAACAGAAATTATGTGACTAAATGATAATTGTTATGTATTTTTTTTCGAATACCAGTCAAAGAGTCATGAAATATGTCCAAGTTTAAATTTAAGTTTTTGTTGAGCATATTGTAATGGTTAATAGTTCTTATTAGCGGACCATGGGCACCAATATTGGTACGACAGAATGGAGGACAAAATGTGTTAGTTAGGACAGTGCGGGGTCTCTTACGTGGAACTGTGATGGGAACCTCTGCAAGGAGGTGACTACAATCAATCTTACCGTTAACAATTTTGTGCAAAAATGAAATACTAAGCATTACTCGACGGTCCCGGAGAGAAGTCATTTTGAAGAAAGAAAGTCGCTGGTTATAGGGCATCTATGAGAAATACCACGAGTGCTAAACGCCAAGGAGCGAGTGAACATACGTTGTATACGTTCAATGTGTTGAGAGTGAACAGCAAAAGACGGGCTCCACGCTGTACATGCGTATTCTAAGTTTCTTCTTACTAATGTTATGAATAGAAGCAACTTAGTTTGGGGTCGCCTGAAACAGTTGGCGAAGGAAACCAAGCATCTGAGCAGATTTTTTTAACTACAGTATCAATGTGGGATGTGAATTGCAGTTTGCTATCTATTGTAACTCCTAGATCTTTTATTTCGTTTACTGATTCTAGTTTGGTGTTGTTAAGCGTGTATTCAAATATCAAAGCATTTTTCTTTCGAGTAAAAGTGATTTGATGGCATTTAGTGGCGTCGCAAAAATAACTTTGTATTTCATTACGATATTGTGAATTACAAAGTTATTTTTGCAGTTGCAGAAAATCGCCCATATTTAAGCCAAATTTCTTATGAATCGGCGTTTTTAGTATTTGTTGATTAAATGCAGTATATGGTACATAATTATACAGAAGTTTCAAATTCCTAACTTGTTTGGTTGTTGCGACAGAACTCGTACAAAAATGGTATAAAACAAACAAGACTTTTGCGGCCCCCTATTTCTTCATTTTTGGAGATTAAAAAAAATATATATATATTTGTATTCTACTCGATGAGTTCTAGACAATGAGACCCCACATGCCAGGGTAGGAAAATAAAATGTCTGAATTACTTAAAAGATTTTTGTAACTGTATTGTAAGTTAAAATTAAAGGGGGTTCTCAGACCCCCTTTAATTTTAACTTTATTTTATGTTTATTATTTTTTGTTATAGCGACATTATAAATCACACAATCTGTGAAAATTTCAACTGTCTACCTATTACGGTTCTTGAGATACAGCCCGCTGACAGACAGACGGACGGTCGGACGGACAGACAGCGTAGGCTTTATAATAGGGTTCCGTTTGGCACCCTTCGGGTACGGAACCCTAAAAAAATAGGGGCCGAGCCTTTTGCCATCGAACGGACAAAGAAATATCGTTGAAAAGTTAATTAAGTATAAAATATATTTAACCAGTTTGGAATCATCAGTCGGATATAGTTTAGCGAAATAAGAGTCAGGACATTATGAACTAAACGTTTCCTAGGTTTGACTACGTAGACGTAGGTATTCTTCAGGGGAATACAGGAGCTAGACCACCATCTCTTAAAGCAGTATTATTTTAATCTTACTTGAGTGTGGGAAAGAGATGGAGCTAGACGTCCTGTATAGCTTCATCTCTTTCTCACACTGGAATAACATTAAAATAATACTGCTTTTTGAGGTGGTGGTTGGTCCCCGGTGTTATCAGTGATGATGATGTTATGTTAACCTATAAGGCCGATACACTAGTTTCGGAAACTTGACAGTTTCTTTGATCTTGAGCTTAGCTTACCACCGCACATCAAAAGCGTCTTCCAATGGAGCCCATGCATATAACGAAGCTCAATCCAGGAAATCAATTTGACAGTATTATAATTACGAACGAAAAGTTCAGTGTCCCATGAAACGTAAGATAGGTTTACACATTACACGGATCATCCAACCATACCTAATAATACTGTGGTTAATAGGTGTCTGGCTACTTAGCACATGGTACCTAATGACAGATAAATAGTTCCTGCTAGAGATGACAAACAATTCTAATCTTGATGCTTATAATGGGCAACTAAATTATATTTTACTTTAGGCATCTACGCGCCTTTTCTTTACATACGACATGAAATCATCAATACCATACCATATAAGACTATCACTGCGGGACATAGGCCTCCCTTGAATCACCATAAAGAAACTTCAATATAAGTACATAGATAAACCATAAATATGTATTGTCTTAACCCTTAGGGCTGTCACACAAAGCCCCGATGCGGCGCGAATTCGTAGTTTTGTGTGCCCTTGACCTGCTGAATCCGCTGAAGCAAAAAGGTGACGATTTTATCTATTTTCGATATAGTTACCCAAGAGTTAATCGCTAATAGCAATATGAAACAAATCACAAACACCTAAACTCCATTTGTAATAAGGTTAGAAATTTAACTAAACCTTTTTTACAGTCCTTTCAACCGAATTTAACTTCTATTGCGTTGGTGGCATGACAAGTGGCGCCTGCAGTAAATAGTTGGTAATGAAACCACGTTTTTGCTTTTAATGCCATCCTTAGGGCTACGGAATAGAATTCAAAACGGTTGAACGGACTGTAAAAAAGGTTTGTTTAAATTCCTAATCTTACTTCAAATGGAGTATAGCAAGTTTAACGTTACTTAGCAGCCACAAAAGTAATTTAACTTAGATGTAACAATGATGACTGCGGTTTCTTAATAGTTACTATAATTTAAATAAAATAAAGTGCGACACTGGCGTAATTTGAGAGTGAATAAATACATAGTGAGTTCAAGTAATTAATATTTGCAACTTCTCCTCATTTTCGTAAGAAAGAATAAAGAGTGAAGTGGATATTATACTTTTAACACATTTCTATTATACTGACTTCGTCTTTGCATTTTAAATTCAGATCAATCAAGTATGTGGTTGTCTATCGCATTAGAAGTTTAGTTTTCAAACAATAATTGGTATAATATGGAACTACTCTTTATTAAATAAAGGAGCTGAAGAAATCATATTGTTTTAAGATTACTACTCGCCAGTACCTCTTATCAGATCAAGACTTCTATAACAACATAAAGCTGCAAACCATTTAATTTACTACTTTTAAAATCAAATCTAAAAGAAATGCACCATGGCAATATACATTTAATCACAACGATAATGAAACATAAATCTGAATTACAAACACGGTGATGGAAAAACTCCGCAATGCAGACGGCGAATGACTAATAGGTATTAATGCTCCAGTGTATTGTTGACAGTTGCCAATTTGGCAGAAAATTACTAATTATGTAAATGTTAGTTAACGTTCTATGTTGTTCCGAAACGACAGAAAATGCCTGCAAAGCTAAGAAGCATTAAGGTTACATCGTCAGCCTATACGAGATATTAGTCCCGTTCTTCAACACTTAAGTTACTCTTTTTATGAGAACAAACCGTATCCAAGTGACAATGAAATGCACAAAGTGACAGTATAATTTTTTATACTGTGACAAAGTTGTAAGCAAATTAATATTGACAAAATCAAGACAAAAGAAAAGATGAAAGTAAAGAAAATTATTTATTTATCAATTTTTATTGGTTCACCAACAATTGTTTACACTGGTACTATGATGATGTGATGACAGAGACTGAAGAAGAAAATATTATTGCGCGAACCCTAAGTAGTCGAACTAGAAGAAACAGACATCTTCATCGCCAATTGAAAAATCTCCTTTTTCAAAAGTTTTTCCGGAAAACGCACCAAGGACGTTAGTTAATACCAAACCACCGTAAATCAATGTCAATGGCGTTTTATACTATGACCTCGATTACGCACATGGTTGCATTATATTCCGATTATATACTAAACTACAAAAGTATTGTTAGTCACCTACAACATCACGTGAATGTCACATTAAAATCAATCAAGTTCCTTTAGGGCTCCCACACAAAACTGCGAATTCGCAGCATCGCAGTTTTGTGTGGGAGCCCTTAGGCAGGCTTCCGGCGTCTGAAAATCGTCACTGAAATATTATTATAAGCGCAGAGGAAGAAAAGCAAGTTGTTAAAAAAGGGATTCAGACAGATTGATGTCTTTTTGTTGCTGTAGATAATGTTACTAAATAAATTGTTAGACAGTACAACTGAACAAAAAGTACAAGTTTAGTAGAATTTGAGACGATAATTGGCATGTGCGATGATGAAAAAATAACAGATTTATCACAAACGCAAAGCTGAACGAGATTAACCAGTTCCAGATTTAGAAGAGATTTATAACTGTACTTTGGAATGTTTTGTGGGGTCATTGTTCATTCTTAGGTCTCTTATATTTAAGCGCTTGAGTTTAGTAATGATCTATGCTCAAGGATGAAGAGAATCCGGTTCAATGGACCAAGGACCAAGAGATACACGATAATAAAAGATTTAATTTTCAGTGTTCTTTAGAGACATATGAAAATAATTGTCAATGATTAGCATAATTATTGTGCAATACAACCTGTCAGCAGTACGCATTTTATCTATTATTAGGGGCAGCAATAATAAAAGATCTTTAATTATGTCAATGATTGACATAATTATTTTTGTAAGTCTGTATCCTACTCATCTTGTGCAATACAACTTGTCAGCAGTACGCATTTTACCTATTATTAGGGGCAGCAATAATAAAAGATCTTTAATTATGTCAATGATTGACATAATTATTTTTGTAAGTCTGTATCCTACTCATCTTGTGCAATACAACTTGTCAGCAGTACGCATTTTATCTATTATTAGGGGCAGCAATAATAAAAGATATTTAATTATGTCAATGATTGACATAATTATTTTTGTAAGTCTGTATCCTACTCATCTTGTGCAATACAACTTGTCAGCAGTACGCATTTTATCTATTATTAGGGGCAGCAATAATAAAAGATCTTTAATTATGTCAATGATTGACATAATTATTTTTGTAAGTCTGTATCCTACTCATCTTGTGCAATACAACTTGTCAGCAGTACGCATTTTATCTATTATTAGGGGCAGCAATAATAAAAGATATTTAATGAATTTCATTAATTCCTCCTGATTAAACGAGACTGGAGCATTCTAAACCTGAACAAACTTATAAGAAGTTTTTACTTCGGCCAAAACATGCATATCTTTACGCTGAGGCCAACTTGCAGACCTACTGCTAAACATGACAAATAAATAAAAAATTACCAAGTCGCGGTCTTAAAATAAATTTAAAAAGCTAAAGCAAACAACTTTCTAAAGGTTAATTGATACGCTGTCCTTACACGGCAAAACAAATACGATAATGGAATGCTATCATTTACCTTTAGGACTCGCGTTTGTGAAGTTAAACATAGGTGCTACCATACTATGATGACGCTGTGTCGAGGATTCTAGGCAAAGCAAACGCAATATTATAGAAATTCAGTTTTATGCGGGAGTTTTGTTTAGCCTTTTTTGAATTTTCTCGTCTTCCCGCCCTTTTACTTTTACCTAAGACTTTTGCAGCTATCGAAGTGTTACTATTATTAGTAGGTCTAAGTTGGAAACTGGCTCATTGTCATGTATAAGATTTGTATTATAGGTAATCTTGATAATTGCAATATACATATTACACCTCGGATTATGTTTAGATCTACAAGCAATTTAGTTAACTTCATGTTCGTTTCCATGGCTGTGTATGTCGCGCATGTCCATCGACCGTGCAAGTATGTGCATCGGAATGCAAACTCGTAACTGTTCTGGCCATAATAAAATAACAACAAATCAATCGTTTCTACACGCAGCGAGATAAAAATCCTATAAAATCACGTTCATGCTGTTCGGCTGAGCGAAAATTCTTTATCGTCAGCGTCCTTTCGATACCGTCAACATTGCCGCGTATTTGATAACACGGAGCCGACGATCCATCCAACCAATCCGACTGTTGACATAACTAGCAGTCGGTCGATACGAATGAATCGCTCCGATTTCACAAACATCATTCTTTTATGTCTTTCGAATTTCCACAATTTTATAAGATAATCTTGTTATCGGAATTAAAATGCACATTGTCACCTAACACTTGGCTTGTCCTGTGTGCAGCATGTGTAACATCTATGACGTGCGGGCTAATGACATGATGAGTCCTAGAATTCAACAAATAATTGCTTACACAGCCTTGTAGCATCGCGGAACATGTAGAAACCTTCTAAAGTAAGTAGAAGTAAGTTCAAAATATTACGAGTCAAGATCACCAATATCGTTGAAAATAAGTATTAGAACTACCGAATTTGTAATCAACTTATCACAGAACCACGCGTTGATTGCAAAAATGATTGTAGTTTCCATTACCTACTGCAGTATATAGTTATTCTAGAATGACGCTTTATTTCAACAAATAAGTGAAATCCGTAGCCCACAACGTAGATAGCGTTGGTTTGTTCCAGAAAATATTTGTAACTACGACACTTATTGCACACTAATATTATCATATAAGTATTCTGTGCTAATGTGTGGGTAGTGTTTTTACTAGTCATTTCGTGAAGAGGAGAAGAGTTAAGCATAGAATCCTATTCATTAAATCGGAATAAATTTGATTTTCTGACGAAGCACATACCTACTTGTATCGATATCAATGTCTAATCAATTTCGTTTGTTGAACAAATTGAAAATTACATTTTGTGATAATAAAAGTAGAAATTAAACGCTCTGTTATGTGAAATTAATTGCCCAGTGTTTATTTTTTAACATTATAGGTGTGTACCTGTGCACTAATTGGAAAATTAAAATCTACTTAATAAAAAATCATCAGTTAATCATTTATCATAAATTCATTCACCGACAGACAACGCACAGCCTAAACTGCTGGCTCTAGGAGCAAGAAATTTTGCACAAGAGTTCTTTATACAAGGTGGAGCGGGACGATAGACATTCCTTTATTTATTTATTTATATATACTTTATTGTACACCAGATTACACATTACATAAAGATACATCTTAAACTACAAAATATACAATTGGCGGCCTTATCGCATACTGCGATCTCTTCCAGGCAACCTTTTTTTTTTTTTTTTTTTTTTGTGGATGGGAAATCATCAAATGACTTCTCCCGCTCTGGGCGGAGCGGGAGGGCGTGTCAGACTTTTACTGACTAAAACCCACCCGTGTTCCTTCTGTTGCCTGTGCCGGGGCCACGGTAACTCTTTCGAACATCCCGCAACCCTAGCTGGCATCGGCCCTACCTTGGAATGGACTTTAACACGTAAAGAGAATCATGTTCTTTACCCGTATACAAAAAATCAATCAAATCTAATGAATACGTTAGCCACAGGTATTTTTTTTATTTTCTTATTCATCAACATGGTGTAGATCTCAGTCCGTAAAAATTTACAAAAAAAAAAGATGCAAAAATAAGAAAATGAAAAATAATTTCCTGTGGCTAAAGTATTCATTGGATTTGACTGACTTTTTGTATACGGTTAAAGAATATGATACTCTTCACGTGGTTTAAAGGAATGGCAATCGTTCTGTTCCACCTTGTATAACGTATGTGAGCACTAAGGAAAGATTTTTGAAATTTCTTTCCTTAATGTACGCGTGTACACACACGATGGGAAATCCCACGCATTCACGGCTTGTATACATAGCTGTTGCCGATTGCATTATCGGTAGTTAACTGTTCATTCAATCGACTAGACTAACCAATATTAGACGGCTATAAAATTGATTAATGATTAATTACCATTGATAGGAATAGGTAGTGCTAATTTGCCTAAACTTCGAGGAAGGAAGTAACATGGAGTAGATAATACCTCCTCTAAAATCCCGGAATAATTTTAATGACGTTTAAATCCCGGAATTTAAAATCCACGAATTATTTGTTGGACTTTATTTATAGATAGATAGAATACTCTTTACTATGTATACCATAAAAAATACATATATAAATGTGTGTGTGTGTGTGTGTAACCCTAAAAAATGTTATGATTTTTCAAATCAATAATTTGTAACTACAAAAAAAGTCCAATAAAAAATTCGTGGTTTTTAAATCCCGGGATTTAAACGTCATTAAAATTATTCCGGGATTTTAGAGGAGGTATTATCCACTCTATGTTACTTCCTTCCTCGAAGTTTAGGCAAATTAGCACTACCTATTCCTATCACTGCTAATTACCAGCTAACCGATATATTTATTTATAAACCTGTAACAATTACACGTCAAAATCGTCGTAACAGTTAAAAAGACTTGGAATTGATTAAAAAACTAACAGGCAGGGCGGAAGGTATGGAGATGGTAGGTACTACATGAGATCGAAGAGGCAGGTCGATATCCAGAGAAGCTAACACATGTAGCCTGTGCTGCATGAAAACTTAGGTACCGATGCACATCTCGCAGGTGTCCACTATAAACAATAAACAGTTGTGACCGCATTGAATTCGGTGAGAACTCTCGTATATTCTAAAACAACTGCTTTTCTTGCTTCACGCACTTTAGTCCTAATAACACCTGCCCTTTCAAATTCTAACAAACAACAACGTCGTGGCGTTATTCCGAAAACTGTCGACACAGGACGCTGCTGGGGCTACAGTCCTCGCTGTACCTTGAGCGGGAGGAGTATGTAGCAGAGGTGAACACTTTCAGTGGTAGCATAAGAAAAGCCCATCGCTTCTGGCACGTCAATACAGTAGCTCAACACTTTCGGTCCCTGATAGATACATAGTTCCGCTGCCGGCGTGAGGAAAAATGTGTTTATCTTCTGACACGAGTTTTTCGCAGCATTAACCCTTAATTGGACTAAAGGAGAATGCTTCCCACATCATTTTAAGAGTCTGTAAGCCGTCAAAAGTTACATGAATCCCACAATATATCAATTATTATATGAACAAAGAATGTGTCTTTGCCCATATGCCACGCATTAGTAAATATAGAAGGTGTAAATTCTGTAGCACCCGAGCAAAAGAGCAGAGGACAAAATATTCTTGTTCCATATGTTTGGTATCCTTATGTGCTGATCCATGCTTTGAGAATTATCATTCTAGACCAGCACTCTCCAACATGTAGATTATTTCCCAGATAGAGCTCATTTCATTTAGCCCTACACTTGCAGTAGGAGTATATTTCCCACGTTGTTTTTTTATTAAAATAAAAATTTTTTTTTTTTTTTTTTTTTTTTTTTAATCTGATACCTAAATAAAAAATTCCCACTAGGTTTATAAAACCGAGTAGAACCCACACACGGCATGCCCAATTAAGGGTTAACACTGTCCATTGATTGATGGTTCCGCTGACAGCATAAGGAAAATGCATGTTCCATCTATCACGCCATGTCTGCGGTAACACCTGAATTGTATTTAGGTAGGGCAAAACTTGGCTAATTCGTGATATGCAGCTATTCGGTGATAGATAATTGTGTTTTATTACCAAGTTACTACTGACTTGATAAATGTACATTTTTCAATCATTATAGTATTTGCCACATTTTTAGATATAAGTTAGCAAAACTTATTTTGTCTACTATATCACAGTAAATTTAAAAAATAGTCTGATCAATGAATCGAATTTTACAAGTAAAAAACAAAACTATCACCGATTACCCAAGTTTTGCCCTACTGAGTGTGTTCACTAATTGATGGGACTCACTACTAACTAACTACATACCAATGCTATATACCTAACATAATTATGGTCCCTTTATCTGGAAGCAATGGTTTAAATTATCTACATAAACTTAAACTGTTTTTAACGAAGATTTGTAAGTTAGCTTGTTTAGTTTGATAATTTTACCTCATATCTCCGATATTTCTTAACTGCTTTCCAAATCGATATTGGAGCTGCTATGTTTACGTGCCAGAACTGGGCACTTGTCATGCTACCACCGAAACTGTTCACCTTTGCTACATACTCCACCCACTCACTATAGGTACAGCGCTAAGGACTGCAGCCCCAGCAGCATCCTGAATCGACAGTTTTCGGAATAAGGCCACGACGTTGTTGTTTGTTGTAGTTAGGAAGGGGAGGTGTTATTAGGACTAAAACTATCATATACACGAGTGGCTGGTAGCGTAGACGCGTCGACGGCTGCCGTCGACAACGTGCTGCTCGTATATTTGAGTACGTGCTCATACACGAGCGACACGTTGCCAACGGCTGAGGCAACGGCAGCCATCGACACTCGTCGGCGGCAGCCGAAGACACGCCGAGCGACGGCTGCCGCTAGCAACATGCCGCTCGTGTATTAGAGCACTAAAAGTGAACAATCATTCTGGAGAAACGGTTTTTTGCCTAAACTGCGGAAATCACTTGCTTTTCTGGGATGAAAATTATGGTTTATGTTTCTCCGCGCCAAGTTTCATTTATTTTTATTATTATTTAGGAGTGCGCTATACCAATTTTGCTTATATTGTTGTTAGCCCCAACGAATTTGCTAGAAGTATTTTCAGTATTTCTAACATGTTACAATTATTATTTTGTTCATATCTGAATATAATATATAAATAATTGAATCGATAGATTTAAAAGGTGTCATTATGCGGGCCTCTTGGCACAGACGCATCAGGCACGTGATCGGCTTTTTTTATATGATTCGGCACTAATAGAAATCAAGAATTTTAGAATATTTAAACCAAAGCGACTGGACAAGTTCAAGATACCTAATAATTTAAACATATTTTAGCATTAATTTAATTATATTATTTATTATCCATGATAAAACAAATAGATACCTACTTACTATTTTATTAGTAGCGTAAAAGTCCATTTTATTTCTAACAAAGTATTTATTCATCTTCAGTTCATCACTCAGTTTTTGGCAAAAACATTATAATTTTACAAAAACTAGTCATACCGGTGGTTAAACTGGTCATAGAAGCCAAAAAGCATTAAAAAGCTGCTTCACATATAAAACATACAAAGCTATAAGTAATGCAAGGTACTTTATAAAGTACAGATAAAAATAGCTTTTTATTCGCGTCATTACTTGAGAATAGAAAACAAGCCTCAGGAAACAGGATCGACTTATTTCTGATG
Organism: Fissipunctia ypsillon; assembly: GCA_947568875.1. NCBI lineage: Eukaryota > Metazoa > Arthropoda > Insecta > Lepidoptera > Noctuidae > Fissipunctia > Fissipunctia ypsillon. The sequence continues at coordinate 11,978,002 of OX387660.1, read as the reverse complement.
GCGCCTCTACGAGACTAGTCGCGTATAAACAGCATCTGCAAGCTATGTTTATCCAGTAACAGCTCCTGCGAGATATAAATAGAAGGTAGTTCACACTTTATTGTACCTAAATTCCAATTACCGTCTCAGGTACAAGATAAAAGGGGATAATTTTTACTACTTTCGCAATTTCGCGTCAATTTTGATATGAGTTTTAAAATTAAACCAAGTGTTTCCACTGACTTGAGATTTGATTTAAATCGACACGGTTACAGTTACTTCTACAACGGTGTTTTAGGTACCTATCTTGATTAACGTGACTGCTTGCAGATACCTGTGACTTAGCATTACGTAGAACTCACAATACCTAGACATATTTATTTATGCAGGCATCTTAATAGATTAACGGCTGCTGATCGCGATACTAGTATTTTTCCTATTTTTTTCCTACTTAGTTTTTTTTTAATTCTTGACAATCCGTAATATTTATTCATAATTAAAATGATTTATTATGTTGCTTTGCTCTAGGAGCAAACAAAGCTCTTCTCTGTTTCTCCGTTCGGTCCAGATCTATAAATACAATTATATATACAAATTCATCAACGCAGAAATTTTGGCAGTTGCTGCCTTTTATATTGTAAGCATCCACTAAGGAAGTATTTTTAGAAACTTCACACGCGAGCGAAGCCGCGGGCAACAGCTAGTATGGAATAAATTCAAACGATTTTGCATGTTTAAATAATGTAGAAATATCAAGTTTTCCCCGGAAACCACAGCCCGTATTGGCGTAGAGTAAAACGTGATTATCCTCATCAAATATTTAATGAAGATTAAGAGGGCTGTCGCACTTTGTAACCTCACCCGCTCACACGCGACCAAACTTTTAAGAATGTTAAATGAAAAGATGCTTTTTCGAAAAATGTAATCAATTAGCGAACTAATAAATAATATTAATGTAATAGGTAATTATTAAAACAAATTTCTATTGTGATATCTAATAAAGTCAGCTCAATAAGTATTATGATTTGTTTTTGACATGAATGTAATAAATGCCACAATAACAATGTGTTTTTAATAATTACCTATTACATTAATATTATTCATTAGTTCGCCAATTGATTACATTTTTCAAAACAGCATCTTTTCATTTAACATTCTTAAAAATTTGGTCCCGTGTGATCGAGAGAGGTGACAAAATGCGACATCCTTCATAACTTCATAAACACAACACATTATAATGCAGACCTCAATGACTTCACCTCAGCTATAATACCTACCTATACGTAGATAAACAATTATACTTCATTTATCACAAAAATCATCATTAATATTTCTCATCTATCATGCTAAATGATCATTTTTGTCTGTATCATAATTAACTACCACGTTGGTTTATACCACGGAACAGATAAAAGAGGTTTTATCTGGTCTGTGGTTTATACGCAGACGTTAAAACAATTATACATACGCAGTATAGGTACATACTTCTGTAATTATTACGAAAAGATGGAACTAAGTATCGTCAAGTAAATGTTAACTAAGTTAACTTCATTAAATTAACTTACACTAATACAATAGCATGGTATGTTTCAATTTTTAATAACATAATTATTTAACTTTGCATATTACATGCATGCAAAGTAATAGGTAGATAAATGTATCATTTAGTTATTGCCTCCACATTTCATTTTATACACTTCTCATGCGCGATGAAAATGCACGTCCGTTTTGATTGGTCCAGGCAGTATTCCTATTTTCTATATAAGTGACAATGCTTCAGAAATTCTGACCTCGAGAAACGTATTGTCACTGTCAAAGTCGAGGGCATACGACCACGTCATTATGGTGTGTGATCAGGTGTCGAAAATGAACAGCTCAAAAACATTTAAAAGTACATTATTATATCATTCACTATGTATTTTAAATGCCATGGAAATTGTCAGACTGGAAGTCTGCAGTATGATTACAAAAATAACAATAAGTTATTAAAGTAGAAGGAATTAGAATGATGTTCGTGCTGCTAAGATGTAACGGAAAATATTCAGGAAGCTGTCACGAACATTATGTGACCATCATTATGGAAAATTGACGTTGGGTTTATGCATTAACTACGAGTTAAGACCAGAACCATTTATTAAATAAATTAATGATTTATTTTATAGCATTTTAAATATTTCGGTATAATGGTTTGTCTTTTGTTGTGTTAATTAAACTCAACTACGTCTTCATTTTCGGGAAGATTTGATTTTTCGACAAGTACCGGAGTTTACCGGTCATTGGCTAAGTTTCTTATTGGTTAAGTTATAATCCTGATGCTACAAAAATACTTATGTTACTTGTTAATTCCCTAATAAACAATATTATCTGAAACTCTTCGACAAGTCGAGAAATCGCAATAACATTTTGACGTAAAATTCTTAATAATTGATGCACTGAAAACCGGTACTAAAATCAATAAACCTTTCATTAACAATTTCACTTTTCTATTACCCATAAAATTAATAGAAATACTTGAACATGGAATGCCTTATGTAATGTTTATCTTGACTGCAGGAAATTGTGCGTTTTATTTCTACTATACTTGATTAAAATATTTGATGTTTTTTAATAATGCGAAAACAATTTGAAACGCCCAAATTGGCGGTAGATATAAAATAACACCTCTGCCTAACCCTTCGGTAAAACAAGGCGTGATGTTATGTTATGTGTATATAAAACAATTCCTGATATTATGGATGATAATAAAACGGCGCATTTTAAACACAACTTAGAGGGTACTTACCAAAAAACTTTATAAAAATCACTGCCATTTTAATATATTATTTTTTATTACTATAACTGCCAATGTATCACAATTTAACCGTCACTCTAGAATACGACCATGTTGTCAATGAAACGGTACATGACAGTTTGGCAGCGGACAGCGGACAGACCGCGGCGGCTGCGGACTGCGGAATAAACCTGTGGCTAAGTGGTAGCCGACGGCGGGCGCGCGGTCAGCGGAGTACCAGCCGACGTGTTACATCAACAACCAGGGAGGCTTCGGCGACCACTATCGCACTTCCGCTCAGTCATGAGTCGCGCAAATACCAAAACATAGCCATAGTTTTGGGTGAACTCCTGCTACTTTTCGCGCGCTACGATTGCAGTGAACAACACACGCAAATAGGTACAGGAATCACTAATAATACTCAGTCAGAGACACTTACTGTATAAACACCTGCTAAATATATATATTTTTACTAGATTTTGCCCGCTGCTTTGCCCACGTGGAGGTCGGAATTTACCCCACGGGAACGTACTACCGAGATAAAAATTTCCCAAATTTCATCAAAATCCGTTCACCCGTATTAGCGTGAAAGCGTAACAAACAAACAAACTCACTTTCGCATATTATACCTTAAGCTTAAGTAAGTAATTACAATATAAATCAAGAATTTCAATGTGAATTATTAGTACGCTACTAGTAACAGTAATTTGGTTCGATACAAGATGATACTGTGTTTAAATATTATGTTATGATTAAATACGTAGAAATTTAATCCAAATACAAAACATTAATGATTAATATAATAAATAGCAACAACAACAACAACAACATTAACGCACAACCTCTTAAGAGGTCATTGTACTAATTAATATAATAAAATAATAAGTAGTAATAGTAATGATTAATAAAAAAAATATAATAAACAGCAACAACAACAACATTAACGCACAACCTCTTAAGAGGTCATTGTACTAATTAATATAATAAAATAATAAGTAGTAATAGTAATGATTAATAAAAAAAATATAATAAACAGCAACAACAACAACATTAACGCACAACCTCTTAAGAGGTCATTGTACTCATCATTATGAACAACTTTTACTCTGGGACCAAACCTGAAATCACGAAAAAACCAGCTGCTCCTTACATTTATGTTCGCATAACTCGTCAAAATGTAGGGAACAGGTGATTTGTTTTTCGCGATTTCAAGTTTGGTCCCATAGTAAAAGTTGTTCATAATGATGAGTACAATGATCCCTTAAGAGATTGTGCGTTATTTATGTTACATCTTGTATAAGTTCAACGTTCATATATTGACTTAAAATTCGCGCTTTTTGGTGCAGTTCGTAAATGGACAGGACACAGCTGGCATATTTCCCCCAACTTGTTTCTTTTTACCCGACTTCAAAAAAGGAGGTTCTCAATTCTGTTGTAGGTATTTTATTTTAAATGTGTGTTACCTCAGTACTCCATCATTTATAAACCGATTTAGAAAATTCTTTTTTCATTTGAAAGGATATACTTCCAGATTGGTCCCATTATTATCAAAATCCAGTTCTGATGATAGCATCCATGAGGAATTGAGAGAGCTCCTCAAATATTATAGGCATACATATAGCGATTTTGGTATTTTCATCAATAAGTCAAGCATTTGCATTCAGAAAGTATCACAGATGGCCACCGGAACTACTCAATAATATAATATTAGTCTTTCACGGGTTGCGATTCGATTACTTTAATATGGTTGATAAGTAATTTAAGCTCGTCACAACACAATGCATATGGTGAAGTACCAGGAGAACTCCTAAACAATTAACGTCCCTGCATCGGGAAAAGCAATATTTTGTAAAAGGCGATGAGCAGTTGACGTAACTTAAGATAAATTACAAACCGACCCACTAAAAAGTGAAAAATAAAAAACTTTTTTACAAAAAAAAAATCGATTTACGCTGAAACGATTGTATCGGATGTTGTAATTAAATAAATAAATAAATAAATAAATATCTTGGGACAACTCACACACGGCCATCTGATCCCAAGCTAAGCAGAGCTTGTGTTATGGTAACCAGACAACTGATATACATACTTATATAATTTATAAATACATACATATTATAGATAAATTACACCCAGACACAGAACAAACAATATGCTCATCACACAAAGTTTGTCCTGGGTGGGAATCGAACCCACGACCTCCGGCTTTGCAGTCAGGGTCACTAACCACTAGACCAACAGGCCTGCCAATTCTTTTGAGGACCCAATTTAGTGCTTCATTTCTGCTTATGCATGATAATGCACGTCTACACACTGAACACACTTGCCGCAGCTATATCAACGACTATAGCAAAGACTTGAATCCTATTGAGTATGCATGGGATATGTTTCAAAGAAGAGCTCTGCCAAATATGGATGTCGTACACACAACAGAAAATCTTTTTCGCCTGTTAATGTTAATGTGTAATGGACGTGGCCGGCCATTCCGCAGCGTGATTTGGATCATAATTATCGAGTTTCAAATCGCTGCGATTGTGTTTATTTTTTACGCAATTAAAATCGGGAAAAATCGCGAAGTCTTTAACGTAAAATCAAAGAGTACTTCGTCGATTTACACACACGAAAACATTTTATTTAATCAATAATCTAAATGAACATTTTTATTTTTTCAATAGGGCAATAATTTTTTTTTTTTAATACCTTGATCCCTAGGACACTTTTGATGTGTGTAGGTCTAGCATGTTGCGATTGCTTTTATGATGTCAAGGGTTGTTGTGGTTTGAAATAATCTATATCTATAGAAATAAATAAAATTGAAGTATCTGTTTGTAATGTAAAAATAACAAATTTTTACTAAATGCACATGAAATTATATACGGTACTTATAAAAAAAGCAATTTTTAACATTTTTGTCTGTCTATTCCGGCTAATCTCCAAAACGGCTGGACCGATTTTGACGGGACTTTCACTGGCAGATAGCTGATGTTACAGGGAGTAACTTATGCTAGTTTTATTTCAGAAAAATAATTAGGGTTCTGCGCAAAAAAAATAAAATCCATGAAATTGTGAACAAAAAGTCGGATTTGAAAAATTCCATTTCCAATTCTCGAGGATAGATATAGGCTATTTAAAATCACGCTACGACCCTTAGGAGCCGAGCAAAAAGAAAAAGTTTGAAAGAACACTAAGCGAAAACGAATTAATAGCGTGGGAGGGCGGTGCAACGCGGCGGGTCGGGGGGGACGAGGGAGTTTTATTAAAATGTGGCTGTTATTTTAGTATATTGTGTATCTTACTACTTCCACGCGAACGAAGTCGCGGGGCACAGCTAGTATAATAATATAATCATAACGTTACCTTAAATACGCCATTACCATTTTTATACTCAGCACTAAAATATAGTACGTTCATGATCTGTAGTGGTATAAGTGATGATTCATGTTTTGCTGTAATCGTTTTTTAAAGTATGTAAATAGCCATCCAAATCGTTTAAAAGAATAGCTGTGTCCGTATATTATTTTTATTATTTACGTTATTGTGCAGACAAATTTTTCGAACTTAAGAAGCAATGGATTAGCGATTTGCTTCAAAATGATTCAGATTCTGATTGATAGTGTGTTACGCAATTAGGGTGCAGGTCTACAAATGGATAACAATCGTAATGGAAGTTTGGCTCAACCGCCGCGAACTGCATCATCAGTGTTGGACAGGCCGAGCCACAGGCGGAGCTGGGAGCCAAGCCGCAAGCAGAGCAGGAAGCAGAGTCGCAGCCAGTGCAACAGACAGAGCTACAGGCATAGCCGCAAGAGCAGTTGTTTATGGAGCCCTGGCCAAAATGCCTACCAATACCTACTATGCAATACCTATGCAATACTAATACCCACAATACCTACTAATGCATGGCCTGGTAGGTAATGCCATGGCCTGGCCTGGTCGAATTCGACGGCTCGAGACGCCGCCGCCAGGAAAGGTTGCAACACGTCGGAGTCGCAGCCCAACCAGGGTGATCCCTGGTTCACAGGGAAAGCGGCTCGGCCAAAATTGCAGATCATGGTCAAGACGCAGCAGGAGCAACACACGAAATCATCAGCGAAGCGGGAACCCACGTCATCGACGAGGCACCCGTTCGCCGAGCAAAAGAACCAGTGCACGTAAGTCATTTCCTACAACTGATGTGTTTTCTAAAACCGATTTTCTAGATAAAATCTTGAATAGAGGTACCTAGTGAGAGTATAGAGATATGCGGAACAGGGCATAAAGTTCACTCATCAACCATAGAAAAGGGAGGATCCACCGACCAGATGGGTGTTGTGTCTGGTGGGCTACTGCCCGACGATTGAGGTCGGCACGTTGTATGATATATACAACATTATTTTTAGTTTATGCGAAACCTGAATATAGTTTGTTCAGAATAAATAACTGAATCGACTCCAATCATTTTTACATCATGTTATATTTTGTCCCAAAAATATTTTAAAAAGGTTACATGTTGGACACCGAGCGATACTAAGTACTCTATCCGCAATCATACGCGCACAACACAGGTCACGGCAAGTCATAGCGGCACTAGGCGCGGGCGCACAGGCAGCGGGGCGGGGGTAAAATAATCCCTTCAGTCGCCCGGATGCTACAGGTTGATGCGCATGTGTCACGCACCGCGCGGGCGTGTGGTCGCCGTGGGCCTTTGTGTTTCGGTTCATCGTGTACCTATCGTATGTAAAAGTATCGTGCAACCATGTCTTTCTCATACCCAAACGTCCCGTACACAAAAATGGTACGACATTGTAAGTAGTGATCCAAGTCAATTATTGTAAAATAGTGATGATTAACATTTTTAAACACGCCAAGATGGTTAATTCTAGAAAGTTATTATTTGTACCTACAGCCTGCTGTGATTAAGTAATGCGATGTTTAACACTTTTCCTCTACTTTGAACTTGGCATAAGGTGCAACAAATCGCTTTGACTAGGTACATTTTATCAGTTACGGCTGCATTTACGATTGAAGTACATAATAATATTTACCTACACTTGACCATTACGACAGTCCAAAACCTGCAAGTGTGATGGAAAATGTTATCACCAGCTAATTACAATACAATCGTCGTACGGGTTGCCGCGTGGTGAGCATGTTTTTGTACGGACAACCAGATAACATAACAAGCACAAAACTGTGATTTTTCATGATACAGTTTTGAAATTTTGTACGTAGATTTTTTACATAAAAATACCAGACACGTGTTTCGGGTTTAGCATAAACTAAAACTAATGTTGTATATACGTACTAGTCGCGCGGTAAACTTTGACTGCGCGATGCAGGATTTTGCGTGACGTCAGTGTGATGCGTAGTTCGCATGTGACGATGTAGATGCCGTTACATCACTCCCCTCCGGAGACCGGAGGTCGATAGTGGGCTGAGTCGTGTATTTTGCGATGCTTGCCAGGGCTAGTTGAGGTTCCAGTGAGTCGGAACCGGGTGCCGCATAGTTCACGGTGAGTCGGAACTGCCTGTGGTGATTCGCCAGTGAGTCGGGGTGGCGCTGCGTTATCCTTCAGTGATTTGAATATGGCACAGCGCCGGGTTGAGGCTGACTGCTGGCGTCGACTGCCTGTGGACCGGCCGAAAGTGCAGTGTGCTGTGCCAAGGTTGCTGATGAGGCTGAGGATAAAAAAATTAAAAATTAATTGTTTGTTTGCACCTTCAAGTAAAATATATCGTACAGTATTGAGGTATAAGGAACAGGGTGTAAAGTTCACTCATCGTCCATAGAAAAGGGAGGATCCTCCGACCAGATGGGTGTTGTGTCTGGTCAGCTACTGTCCGACGACTGATGCCTAGACGTTGTATATATGTATACTAGTCGCGTGGTAAACTTGCGCGATGCAAGATTTTGCGTGACGTCAGTGTAATGCGTAGTTCGCATGTGGCGATGTAGATGCCGCCACAAGAGAAAAAGTAATTTTAATGTTCATTCCTGAGTCGACCCTTCTTCAAAAAATCAGAACATAAATATTAGATACACAAAGTAAATGAAATAGCAAGCATATGTAACATGTCCCGGAAAGTTAACGCACAAACTCTTAAGGGGTCATTGTACTCATCATTATGAACAACTGTTACTATGGGACCAAACCTGAAATCGCGAAAAAAATATCAACTATTTACATTTATGTTCGCATAACTCATCAATATGCTGAACAGCATATTTTTTTTCGTGATTTCAGGTTTTGTCCCATGGTTAATGTTGTTCATAATGATGAGTACCATGACCCCTTAAGAGGTTGTGAGTTAATTCCGGGACAATCCGGGACATGTTGTATAGTTGGAAAAACCGACAAATCACACATAATACGATACCTAAACTTACTGGCAATACAAAGCGGTGGTACGAGGGTCTTACAACCGTCAATAGGGATGATACCTCGGTAAAAAAGATTTAGTCCGTCATTCAGAAAATAAAAAAATATTAGACAAGTATTTTTTGCTTTATCATACTAATAAAAAATTACTTAGATAAAACGCATTAAAATTGGGGAGTGGGGGCTCGCTACGTCACGACTCAGTATAAAATCTAGCAATAATGACGTCATGCCATATTTTAACTCAATGTATCGCTGTAATCTTTTGATTACGTACAAAAAGAAAAAATATGTGTCCAATTTTTTTTTAAATCTACCTGACGGACAAAAAAATGTTTTTTGTCATCATCCCTATTATAGCTGAGTTGAGTGACAAGAAAAGCTCAAAGCAGCTTTTCCATTCGATGAAAATTATGGCCAAATCTTTTCGGATATGTTGGACAAAAGAGCGAAGTTTGAGGAATCTTTAGAGGATTATTATTACGATAAAATGGCATTACTTAATAGGTGCTAAATTAAGATCAAACGAGCAGTAGAATGCGTGATCTTTGGTATAGACGATAGGCCCATTAGGATAGGAGCGGAAGCAGCTCAATTTGATAACCCTAAGAAACTTTTGGCATACTTACGAAATGCAAAAAGCATAAGAAATTTCTAACTAAACATAAACCACCTGTTAATCTATAGGCATACATCTATACAAATAAATAAAATTGAAGTGTTTGTTTGTAATGTCATAATAACAACTTTTTACTAAATGCATAAGAAAGTATATACGGTATTTATAACAAAAGAGCAATTTTTAAAAAAAAATTCTGTCAGTCTGTCTGTCAGTCTGTCTGTCTGTTTGTTCCGGTTATTCTCCGAAACGACTGGACCGATTTTGACGGGACTTTCACTGGCACATAGCTGATGATACGGGGAGTGACTTATACTACTTTTATTTTAGAAAAATAATTAAGGTTCCGCGCAAAAAAATAAACTCCATGAAATTGTGGACAAAAAGTCGGATTTGCAAAATTCTTTTTGAATTTGGTAGTCCAATTCTCGAGGATAGTTATAGGCTATTTAACATCACGCTACGACCCTTAGGAGCCGAGCAAAAAGTCAGAAAGAACGCTAAGCAAAAACGAAGTAATAGCGCGGGCGGGCGATGCAACGCGATGGGTCGGGGGACGAAGGAGTTTTATTAAAATGTGGCTGTTATTTTAATGTGTATCTTACGACTTCCACGCGAACAAAGTCCTGAGGCACAGTAATAAAAATTAATCAAATACGATCAGCGTCAAATCATTGCGTAATACACTATCAATCACAATCTGAATAATTTTGAATCAAATTGCTAATCCATTGCTTCTTAAGTTCGAAAAATTTTGTCTGCTCAACAACGTAAATAACGCAATGAGTGTTGTTGAACCGTCTAAATGAAACCGATTCCTACTGTAAGTGTGTTACGCAATTGCCCCACTGGTGTTTAAATGGGGAAGGCAACTGTCAAAATGGCGCTGTCGTAGCTAGTTCCCAACACAAGCCAATAATACAAGGCGTGAGGCGGTTTTATTTTATTTTTGCGAAAATTATGCGTCGTTGTGTTACTAAATACTCCAAAATTGGAGTCCACCATTTCCCGAGAGACCCTAAAATTAAAAGATGGTGACTTAAAGCTATTCGTAGAGATGTTTTATAAATTAAACAGAGTAGAAACATTTTGAAGAAAGTGACTTTGAGGATATATTTATGGTTTTAAATTCTGACACTTTTCATATCATTTCACTTTTCATTTCATCACTCCACAATCCGATGTTCTCCAAGCATGCAATAATTCCTTTGTCCTCCTAGATACAGATGAAGCTGAATTAGATAGTTTAATTATGTCTCTAAGGAGCGATTGTGCGATTGGTTCCGAAGATATTTCAGCCGCTCTTCTTAAAAATAACAAAAATATACTCATTCCCCACTTAACCTACATATGTAACCTTGCTTTTAGTTCAGGCACTTTCTCAAACGCTTTCAAGCTGGCAGTAGTGCACCCAATTCATAAAGGAGGGGACAGAGATCGTTTGAACAATTACAGACCTATCTCAATTTTGCCTACACTATCGAAATTACTTGAGAGGCTTATGAACAACAGATTAGTCCAATTCTTAAATAAAAATCACATACTCTCATCTTCTCAATATGGTTTTCGCTCCGGAATTTCTACTAATAATGCTGTATTAGACCTAACAAATACTATTGTCACCAAACTTGATGAAAAACAGAAGGTCATAGGCGTTTTCCTAGATTTAGCGAAAGCCTTCGACACTATTTCTGTCCCCACCCTCATTGCCAAGCTGGAAAAAATTGGTATAAGAGGCACTCAACTATCCCTTTTCAGTAGTTACCTCACTGGCAGAAGACAATGTCTTAGGATAGGAGATTAAACCAGTGATGAACTCCCAATGACATACGGAGTTCCCCAGGGCAGTATTATCGGTCCCAATCTTTTTCTCATTTATATAAATGACCTTTGCCAGCTAAAGCTTCCTAATGCTTCCATCTTTACATATGCCGATGATACTGCTCTAATTTTCTCCGGGGATACATGGGATCTGGTGTTTCAGTATGCACAGTCTGGACTTGGCACTGTGACCGGCTGGTTGGCGCAGAACCTGCTCACTCTGAACGTTGATAAAACAAATTACCTCACCTTCTCACTTTCAGCCACTGGAAAGCCTCCTTCCTCTTCTCTTGCTTTAATCGCTCACTCCTGTATTTCAACTCACCATATGGGCTGCTTTTGCCCTCACCTAAATCGGGTAAGTTACATTAAGTATCTAGGAGTGCAGATCGACCCACCGTAGGCGCGGGCTCCACCGTAGGCGCGGGCTTGCGGACGACGAGCAATGGGTAGCTCGCCGTCCAGTAAGGACCAAGCCCGAGTCAACGGCGCGTCGTGTTCCACGCGCGCCTCAAAGAGATGTCAGCACTATTGACGGGGTCCGCTAGGGCCGATGCCAGCTAGGGTTGCGGGATGTTCGAAAGAGTTACCGTGGCCCCGGCACAGGCAACAGAAGGAACACGGGTGGGTTTTAGTCAGTAAAAGTCTGACACGCCCTCCCGCTCCGCCCAGAGCGGGAGAACTCATTTGATGATTTCCCATCCACAAAAAAAAAAAAAAAAAAAGGAGTGCAGATCGACGACTGTTTAACCTTTAGTACTAACATTGAAACACTTACTTCACGGTTGCGCAGGTTAATCTATGTTTTTAAGAACCTCCGCTACGTTGCTGACTCAAAGGTGATTAAGCTTGTGTATCTAGCACTCTGCCAATCCCTCATCCAATATTGTATTGTTACTTGGGGTGGTTCGGGAAGGTCCCACATGTTGAAAGTAGAACGCGCCCAAAGGGCACTGTTGAAGGTTGGTTGGCAGTTACCCTATCGCTTTCCGACCACAGACCTTTACAAAACTTGTAAGGGTCTAACTGTTCGCAAATTATATATACTCAATCTTTTAATGACAACTTACGGCCACACTCCCTACGATCCTTCTTTGATCTCCCAACGACGTAAGCATTCGGTCTGTCCCTCGATTCGTACAAATTGTGCTTCGACCCAACGCTTCTTCCGCTTCCTTAGCAGTCATGTGTACAATAACACTAACAAAATTTTAAACATATACCCCTTGTGCAAATCCAAATGTAAAGCAAAAATAATAAATTAGCTTCTTGATTTAGATTATTCTGAGACAGAAAATATTTTAGCTGTTTTAAAATAAATTAGATAGTAAATTTGTAGACCACATTTTAATACACACACCTACACTCACTCTAACAAATATACTTTCACACACACACACACACACACACACACACACACAACACGCAACACACACTCAACACGCACCATACACTACACAGCCATAGACACACCATCTTTAGTTTTAACATTTTCCTATTTTAGTTTTTAAATATTCCCCTCTGTACGTGAAGGCTTTGATGTTTACAAATTACCTAGTGCTTAATAGTATTGTTTTAAGAGGGTGAGAGCCTGGAGATCTGTCATACAGGTCCCGAACCCGCTACAGACTCCAGCTCTCACAAAGGTTACAAATTTGATGGAAATAATATGTCACGAACCAATGTCTGTACCTTTTTGAGAGAAATAAATCTTATTTGTATTTGTATTTACTTGATTTAAAATATTGAAATCACCGAAAATAACGAAATAGCGAAATAAAAGTAAACTCATGAATGAACGAAATGTCAAACTTACTATAAGCCGTGGGGACCTAGCTATGATCACACCATCTACAATTAGCTTTGCCCGACCTTCCCCATTGCAAGGAAGTAGGTCATATTATAAGTAAGTGTACTAAACCATTAAAGAAATGTACAAATTGTTCAATTATTGGTTAAGATTCTAATGAAAGTTATCGTAAGAAGGAAGATGCAAAATCGGCCTTAGAAACAATTCCCGAACCTAAAACGAATGATAAATACGTACAAACTCTTTTGATCAATGGTCACAAAAAAGTAGGTTATTTAATTCAGGTAGCAAATGTATGCTCATTAGAAACGCCGATGCTGTAGAAGTATTTAGTAAATAGGATAGTACTTAATCAGTGGCAATGACGGGTTTTGGGGGAGCAGTAGTTCATGCGATAGGTCGGTGTCCAGTAGTTTTGGAAATTCAAGGCGTTTCTGTCGAATTAGATGTTATTGTTGTAACTGCTCATTTCTTGACATACCCATTGTTGGTTCATCAGTCATTTACCGAAGCATTGGGGTTAAAATCTTAAAAACTGATTGTGAATTAATAATCGCCCGTGAATTTCCAGAGACTATTGGCGTGGTTAAACCATTTTCAAAGGAGTGATGTTCAATTTTAGCCGAATGTTCCTATGTAGAGGTGGACTCATCTTCGAACATAATAGGTTCCATATTAGTATACGGTAGTTACCATCCCTAATCCATCCCCAATCCATCCCTACTTTAGAATACAATATAGAAGAGGGTGTTTACTCAATTGAAAGTGGTAAAGGTGTAGGTACTATTAGTCGATAATATTTCCTCAAATGTTATAACTTTTAATAAAGACCAGCTGATAGCTACAGGGCAATTTTTGCAGATAAAAATAAAATTATAAATTGTTGTTATAAGTAAAATTGATGTTGCAAGTCTTTTAGAACCTTTTCATTTAATTAAATGACTTGTCTCTGGACGACAGCTTAAACCGGGATCAGAAAATGCAACAATTAGATGTTGTAAATCGTTACCGAACTTGTTTTGCTACTAGATTAACCGAGTTAGGCTGCACTAATGTAGAGACAATGAACATTGATTTAATGGATCCCCAGCCAGTAGTTTATAAGCCTTATAGGTTGTCTCATACAGAAAAACAATAGGTTAGGGGTATGACCAATGAATTACTATAATGTGGTTTCGTAAGAGAATTTTGTTCGCCATTTGCAAGTCCAATCATTTTAGAACAAAAAAAGAACGGTGAGAAGCGCCTTTGTGTAGATTACAGGGCCTTAAATCGGTAAAATGTAAAACAACACTACGTAGGCCTAGGATAGAAGATCAGATGGATAGGTCAGCGGGGGTCTACGACTTTAGACCTAGCATCAGGGTACTACCAAATAGAATTGGCTGAAGGCGACAAACAAAAAACGGATTTTGTCACACCAGAAGGGCAATTCGAATTTAATAGGATGTCTTCGGTCTGACAAATGCACCAGCGGTATTTCGAAGAACTATCAGTAAAGTTCTTTGATAACTTAAGATTTGACACGGTTGTCGTATACATGGATGATGTGCCTTCGGTTTCATTTGAGGATGGTCTTAAAAACTAGAATCCTACCTATTTGATAAAATTAGAAATGCAGGTCAATTGAATCATATTAAATTTCTCGAAATGCAACTTTTCCCATTCAAAAATCGAATTTCTTGGCTTCTAAGTCTCGTGGAATGGTATCAAACCGGGGAAGTATAAAATAGACGCGGTGGATAAACCTACCCCTAAATAAATATACATAATGTTAGGCAATTCTTAGGCTTGGCTAGTTTTTTTAAGCACTTTATTAAAAACCTTGCGATAATAGCTCGACCATAACATTGACTCAATAACTAAAATAAAAATGTTTCATGGACTTGGAGCAAATGAGAAGAGACCGCATTCACTCAGTTAAAAGCAAAATTAGTTTCTCGACAAATCTTAACATTGTACAATCCTAATGCTGCTACCGTGTTGCATACAGATGCCAGTTAACACGGTGCAGGTGGTATGCTTTTACAGAAACAAGATAATCAAGTTAGGAAACCAGTGTTTTTGTAGGCTGTACAGTAGAGACTAGGGGTAAAAGTGTTATTATTGCGTAGTTCTATTAATTAATAAGATTTACCACAGTATAAGTGTCTTTTTTTTCACTAATATCATAATATTAGTTAGGATTCATCACACTTCAATTGAGTAGTGCGCCAGAGTCGCATACCACTGCTTTAATAATTCCTGACTAAGATGGAAAATGAAGCTACGCTTGAATTTAGTTAGAAGGAGTCTGATGCTTCCTTAGAGCAAATCAAATCATAATTTCATGCAATTCACGATGCCAGCTATAGTAATTTAAATAATATTTATTAAATAATATGATAAGTATCGGTACAGTATTGGCTCGCTGTACGCGATTTTGAGCGATTCTCAGAGCTATATCGCACGATTCTCCTTATTTTTTTTCTCTTTCAAAATAATTAATAATAAGCTGGGGTCAAATTCCATATCATCGTCACCGCTTGATGCGCTTTTCACGCTAGTGAGTACCAAATCCATTGCGGGTACACTTTATGACGTATCCCGTCAAATAACTTGCTATACTTATTAGATTAGAACGGCTTGCGATATAGCGTATAGTGTGAACGTCATGATATACAGGGTGTATGGGGCAGCCCTCCGCAAACTAACAGGGTGCATTCAGCTTCTTATTTTGAATCATATTCCACCGGAAATATTCTCAGGAAATTTTTTATTTTTTTATCGTATTTTTAGTTACACATAACACAACATAACATCACGCCTTGTTTCCCCGAAGGGTTAGGCAGAGGTGTACCTATATAGTACACCCACATTTCGCCAGCCATTTTTTAGTTACTATTCCTTTATTTCAATGTAAAATTACATTATTTGTACGCAGCACTCCATTTATGTAAATAAAACAGCTAAAATCAAAAAATCAGTAATGGATGTTGAAATACTCGGCTATCTACGTGCGTTTTGCCACGATAAGGATACATTGCGTGTGAGGTAATAAAACGAATCAGGTTTATTGGATTACCATAACGTTCCTGAAATAATGTCATGTACCGGTCATCTTAGTATGATATACCTACTGAATTCACCCCATCAGTCTGCGGAGGGCTGTCCCTTACACCCTGTATAGTTATAGCTTATGACGCATTATGGTTCATTATATACAGGGTTCTTTTAAATTGGCGAGCTAAACTCCGCAGGCACCTGGCATGATGGGTATTGATATCTAAACACGATAAAATAAAAAATAAAAAGATTTGATGTTTTTTTTGGGAGGTATTAGTACCTATGCTATTGACTTAACATAACATAAAGTCAAACAATTTCAGTAAAATAGATGAATGTCAATAAAAATAATTAAAATTATGTCAAGAAAATAGTGACAAAATTATAATATTAATTAGTAACTCAATCAACATTTTTATCTGCAAAGCCTTTAAATGTTTTATCGTCAAGGGCTTTCAATTGAATAGATACGAACTGCAACAGTGTATGTGCATACATTAATAAACCATTACTTAAAATTAATTAGGTAGACAGTACTTATCATTTCAATAATATCTCCTGCATGGTTTGTTGCATTGTGAAGCTTTCAGTCAGTAGCGTAGCTAGTCCTAAAGGTAAAAAAGGCCCCAACAAATTTTGATACAGGTCTCCTGTATAAAAATTTGTTAGGGCCTGTTTTACCCGACTGCGGCAAAGCTCCAAAGGAGGGTATTTTTTTACTACATGAATAATATATTTAGTATTTTTATCTAAGACAAGTATAGCTAATAACGTAGATGCTATACATGACGGATTTCATTAAGAACAAAAAATTGACACACGTCATCATCATCACCTTATAGAGGCATGAGGAACAGGGTGTAAAGTTCACTCATCCTCTATGAAAAGGGAGGATCCTCCGACCAGACGGGTGTTGTGTCTGGTGGGCTACTGCCCGACGGTTGATGTCGGGATGTTGTATATATGCTAGTCGCGCGGTAAACTCTGATTGCGCGATGCAGGATTTTGCGTGACGTCAGTGTGATGCGTTCCAATGTGGCGATGTAGATGTGCTGCCACAACCTTGCTATATCGGTCGCTATAGTAGGTATGTAGTTTTTCACCTTTTCCTAATGAGCCAGTTTCCTGGGACTGTCTATTTCTTATAGTATAACTTACACTTGTACAAGCATAAAGATTTGATCATTTTATGGCTCAATTTTATGTATTTCTATACTTAATTCCAGTTTATCGAAACCACCTAGCTTTAGGTACTGTAGAGGCCTTAGTTGAGCCTGCCTTCCGCATGAATCCTCTTTGGATTATGACATTGGCTGATAAGACAAACTCTGGTTTTCTATTTGAAACTTAGAATAATAATCATAATCATAATCATAATCATAAATCTTTATTTATCTCAACATCATATTACAGGCACAAGTTAATAAAATGCACAATCTTAAATAGAGAAAGGTGTCTGAGGTAGGAGGGTCCTGAGTTACAGATCACCCGGCTCTCTTTTAAAGGACATGTTAATTTACAAAACAGTTAAAGTTAAGATATACTTAATAGGTATTATAAAGTCTGATAATGCAATTGAGTGCAGAATGTAAACAAAAAATAATAATTAAAAACAAAATCAAAGAAAAGCAAGTCAACATAAAGTTCAAAGAAATATACAAATTATGTATATTATTATTCTTTGATACATACTTAGGTATCTAACTAACAAAATAAAATAATAATGAGCATAACAAAAAATGAAGAATGGAAATGGGGAAATGAAGAATGTTGTGTGTATGAATGTATGTAAGTCTCGGTGTGTGATTGTAAATGTGTGGGTATTATTAAGACACTGGTTTTAATAAGCTTTCAGTGGCAACGTAGTCCAGATTTAATAGCCAAATGCGTAATTTTCTTTTACAAATAGCTTTTGTATGAGTGTAAATAGGTATTTTGTTATTAATTGAATTATAAAGAAAAGTGCCAAGAAAACAGAAAAACTTTTGGGAGAAACTAGTGTTATAACGGATGATTGAACAAACATTTGTTGATCGTCTATTTTGTGTTGGTAAATTGAGTTCTAAGGGAAGTTCAGTGTGTTTTTTTAGTACTGTCATGAGAATGAACAACTGCCGGACTGTTAGCACTTGGCAGTGTTGGTAAAGTTCGAAGGTTGGATAGAGGATTGGCAAAAAGCAACTAACTTTTAATATGGCTCTTTGGGCTCTCTCTAAATTTATCATATAAGTTTTAGAGGTACCGCCCCAAGTGGTAATGCAATAAACTAGCAAAGACTGGCATAATGCATAGTAAACTGTTTTAATAACTGATGTATTAGATAAATGTCTTAGATTTTTAAATATGTAAATTAATTTTCGGATTCTTTTAACTAGGGTTTCAATGTGTTGTTGGAAGCTGAGACGGTAATCTATGATTATTCCAAGATATTTGATAATATTTGTTTTAACTAATACAGGACAAGAACAGTGGTTGATGAAATTACATGAGTGGGCTTTCAAGTTGAAGTTTGGTTGATCCTGGGGTCTAAGGGAATATGTCATGTATTTTGTCTTATCGACATTGAGGGTAAGCAAATTAGAATATAGCCATTTATACACCGTATCTAGACCTTGTTGAGCATAATTTTTAACCTCATCCCACGTGTTAGCATCGAATATCACGGCAGTATCATCGGCAAAAGTGATGATTTTGCCGTTTTGCAGCTTGATGTTACATAAATCGTTTATATAAACTAAAAATAAAGTTGGACCGAGGATGCTACCCTGTGGAACGCCGTACTGATTAGGAAGTTCGTCGCTAATCCAATTATCTATTTTCGTAGTTTGTGTTCTGTCAGACAAATAGTCTATGAATAGTTGGAGTGGTAGGCTTCTTACTCCCATATTCTCTAATTTTTTTATCAAAATAGGAACAGATACTGTGTCAAATGCTTTAGCTAAATCTAGGTAAATGGCTAAGGTCTTTTTTTATTATCTAGTTTGTTGACTATGTGATCTGTTAGTTCGTGGACGGCTTCAGCTGTTGACCTACCAGATCGAAAGCCAAACTGTGATGGAGATAAAAGAGAATTTTGTTCAAGGTATTTAGTAAGTCTGGTGTTCATTAATCGTTCTAAGATTTTTGACATTGTTGGAAGTATAGATATTGGTCTATAATTATTGACACAGTATCTGTCTCCGGACTTAAAAATGGGTACAATTTTGGATTTTTTAAAGGCACGCGGAAATATTCCAGCAAGGACAGAGAGATTGCATATGTATGTAAGTGGAGGAACAACAATATCAGCAAATTGTTTTAAAAATGATCCAGATATATTATCAACGCCAATTGCACACTCGTTTTTTAAATTATTAATTAAGGACCGAACTTCTTCTTCATCAGTAGGAAGAAGAACAAAGGAATTTTGAGAAGAATTAGCTGGCTGACTATCGGGTTCAACATTAGTAAAATTCATATTTTGTGAGAGTAATTTTTCT
This sequence comes from Fissipunctia ypsillon, assembly GCA_947568875.1. Lineage (NCBI taxonomy): Eukaryota > Metazoa > Arthropoda > Insecta > Lepidoptera > Noctuidae > Fissipunctia > Fissipunctia ypsillon. Next base: position 11,958,120 of record OX387660.1, on the reverse strand, counting down.
GACAATGTTTTACCAACGTTTGCAAAAAATGAATTTACACTATTAACTGATTCAGTAGGATTGTCTATTGAAATGAGCTGTGTGGATTGCTGTTTAGCTTTATAAGTGTAAGTTATATTTTTAATTGCTTCCCAAAGTTTTTTGTTGTTTTTCCCTGCTTTTTTAACAATATCTTGTTCGTAACTTTGTCTAACTTTCTTTAAAATATCGTTGCAAAAATTCCTGTATCTTTTATAAGTGCAAAGTACTACCTCATTATCTGGATTCTTAATAGTTTTAATATGTAATTGATCTCGATTTCGCATGCATCTTAGTAGGCCCGGTGTTATCCAAGGCTTCAAAATTATTTTACGTCTAGAAGTCGTGGTTAGTTTTGTGTTTTCATTTATAGCTTGACTTAAAGAGTGTATAAAAAAATTGGTTGCCTCGTTAACATCTGACATACTATAAATCTTTTCAAAATCTATGTTTTTAACATATGTTTCAAGTCCTGCGTCGTCTACTCGTTTAATAGTTTTGGGGCCATGGTTTTTACTAAGTGTACGGTCTACAAATAGTATAACGCTATTGTGGTCTGTAACCGAAGTCTGAGCAACATAACAGAACGCTGATAATTTTGTCTTTAGCATTATATGATCTAAGCACGTGCGACTATGAGTAGGAATTGTATGAGCTGGAAGCATACCATGAGAAGCGATAAGGTTGAGATATGCGTATGATCTATTATCTTGGGAATTTTCAATAATGTCAATATTAATGTCGCCAACTAATATGATATTTTGAAAGGATGATAGATTGCTTAGACAATAATTGAAGGATGTTAAAAAGTTATCGATATTTTTATGACTAGGTGGGCGATAGACAGCAACGATTACAGTATTTGTGTTTATTTTTAAAATAAGGCAATTTGAGTCAACAATTTCTGGTTCATCAATACTGTACTGTTCTATGTTTTTGCAGTAAATGACTACACCTTCATTTTGTGTTTGATTATTGTGGGTAGTGAATGAAATATAATCATCGAATTCAGGAATAGTAGGATTTCGCTGCAACCAGCATTCGGTTAAAACAATAATATCCCAATCAACTTTTGACCTGGCGAGTAATGTTTGAAAGTTGGCAGTGTTGCAATTAATACTACGTATATTTTGAGTTAATATTTTTAGGGTCTTCGAAGAATTTTTTAACAAAGAGTGGCAGTCCTCAATGTCACAAGTGGCAGACTGAGCTACAGTAACCGAATCCAAATCATTATTTAGCATCACGTTAAAGTCATCCATTTTTCAAAACATAATATTTTAGGGTGCAATTTAAGTTACAAATGTATTTTGTCAACCATCGATTGACACTAATTCTCACGCATAAAATCTTTGCAGAAATAATTGAAACATTTAACTCAACAAAATAACAGTCTGTGTTTGTATTATATATTATGTGTTTGTTTGTGTGTGTGAATGTGTATAATGAGGTGAGACATACATACAAATTTTCAGAAATTGTGAAGTGAACATAATGTAAGGCGTTTTGACGGAGTACTAACATATTTTTTTAAATTATTAAAACCAACATATTAAAGTATTGACTAGTCATTAAAAAGTTTTTAAAAGTAATTAACAAAATATTAAGAATTAATATAAACAAAGTTAAATAAAATTGAATAAAATACTGCAGGAAAGAAAAAGTGGCTAGTCAGAGTTCACACTCAGATTTGAGCTTATCTAAATCAGCCTCCGAATTTATACAAATACGATTATCTCCTTCGTTTTTCCGAATAAATATCTTGCCGTGGGCAGCCCAACAATATGTAAAGTTGTAGGTCTTAGCAAAGTCACGCGCTAAGAAAAACAACCTTTTGCCTTTGCTCGTAAGATTTTCGGCTATGAAAATTGGTTTACTGGAGCCAGGGATATGTAGATGTGATGTACTTAACTTATTTTCTTTATGTTGTTTGTTGAAGTTTTTTGTGTGTTCTATGAATTTCTCTTTAAGTAAAACTGAGTTGAAGTCCAAGATAATAGGTTTATTTCCTTCGGTTTTTGTATTAATTCGGAACACATCTTTTATGTCACTATTTTGAATAGTTAGATTTATGGCTTGTCCGACTGTATTCATTAACTTAGCAAGATCATCTTTCGTTTCTCCTCTTCTAGGGGGAATATTTCTTATCTCTATGCTGGAGATTCTTTGCGCATTTTCAAGGTTTTTAATTCTAGTCTCAAGAGTATAAATGTATTGTAAATTATCTCGTTTGTCCTTTTCGATTAATTCCAGCTGTTTTTTTATGTCATTATAATCTTCAGATAGATGCTCAATCGACTGTATAATTCCAATATTTTGTTTTTTAATATCGCTTATCGTAGTTTGAAGAGCGTCAAGCTTAAAGTTCTGTTCATTTTTAAACTCGGCAATTATGTTCCTTATTTCTGACATAAAATCCGTATTCTCGGAATCAGGCGTCTGCTTACGCGATCGCGTACGACTTGCTGTGCCCGTAGTGTCCATATTGCAGACGTTAGTAGTTATGACGGGGGCGCAGTTTTTTGTCGTCTTAGCCGTCATAGGTGTTGTAGGTGGTGTTCGTTTAAGAGGCATAATGTGGGAGATACATTGCACGTCGAAATTACGGTTCTCAAAGATATAGTTTCTAAAAAGTTCGTTAGAATGTCGAATTAAGCGTTAATTTCAAAAAGCGACGCACTGTTTGAAAATCTTTACACTGATTATTTAAATGATAATATTATTTTAAGACTACTAAGGAATGTCTGTTTATGAGCTCCCTGAGTTAGTATTTTGGTTTTAAGTCACTTTAGTATCACAAACACAGTTTTAGGATGAAAACGGATCAGATAAGTAATATGGACCTGTCATGTGGCGTGTATCAACAATGTACATATTTTCACCAAAAACGTCACACGACTCAATATTATAACACAGGGCACGATTTACATGCTTTTCTGTATTTATTTGATAAAATTTTATTCAGATTGATAAAAATTTTTAATAAAATTTGATAAAATTATCAAATCAAACGATTGACATATCGTGACATAATAGGTACGGATTATGACATCAAAGTCATATTGTTTTATAGGGAGTCAGTGTAATATTAGCCCAGTGATATAATGTATGGTTGCTTTCACATAAGCAAATAAATATCATATAAAAATCCTGCTGCATTTATATTTCTACCTAAAAACCCCCGAACACACCTCGAAGTCGAGCCCGGACAGACAGTTTACATAGTGAGCCTATGTATCGTGGCTGGTCACTACTGTACTTATCTTCGCACCTTTTAAATTTTTTTCTACTTTCGTCCTAACGTCAATCTGCCAGTGCTGAAGATAAAAGGGCAACATTTTTTTCTCAGTTTGAATTATTTGTTATAATTTAGATACTAATTAATTTCCACCTTAGCGGCAGTAGCCCAAATAAAGCGCCGACTGACAAGTGAAAATCGTGATTTTGTCTCTAGGACATCGGCACCCGCACCCTAATTGCGTAACACACTATCAATCGGAATCTGAATCATTTTGAAGCAAATTGCTAATCCATTGCTTCATAAGTTCGAAAAATTTGTCTGCTCAACACGTAAATAACGCAATGAAAGTTGTTGAACTGTCAAAATCAAACCGACTCCGATTGGTAATGTGTTACGCAATTGCCCCGCCGTTCCAGTGCGCGCATCCAAAAGGACCTAAAATAACGCGTGATCAAGTTGCAAACTATTTCAAGAAGTAAAAGAAAATTCATGACGAAGTAAATAAAGCGATATACAATCACTAAGAACGTCGATTATCGACCACACCGCGGTAAATTGAGCAGTGTGTATCGCGCCGAAGAAAAAAGCAGCATGCTACTTTAAAAAGAAACCACGGTTATTTATTCATTATGGCCAGGAACTATTGATGAAAAGGGGTCCTAATGTGTCTCAAGATACTAACAGGAGGCGGTTAGTGGATGCCGATCTCAAATATAGAAGCATTATCAAGAAACCGTTTCTCGCGGAGAGACACATTAAAAAAACTTCAAAAACAATCATGGCCGGGAAATCATCGAGGTCTTAGATTAGCTCTCACAGTCACCCGATGCTAAGCTGATTAAAATTGTTTGGGCGTGATGTGTGTAAAAAAATACACATATAACCATCGACCATAAACGTAACATACAATTGATATGAACGTAATTTAACCGCGACGTCGCCATAAAGTAGTAGAAAAATGCCTCCAAAATGGCACGCGATTACAGCCAATGGAGGAGTCTGGACAACGTATTGATGTCAAAGCATGCAAGTATGAATCCTGTATCACTATTATTATCATTTCAAACACTTAAGTAATTTTTTTATTTGTTTTTTGCCGGACACGCTCTTGGCGTACTGTATAGCGTACTCAGGTTCTTTCGCACGTGGCGTTTTTTTCAGCGTTTAGCGTAGCGCATGCGTATCGGACGAATGGACAGAGTAGACACGGCGTATAATACCCTCCATAGATCCCCGTGGAACCCCGCAGTACCTACGTAGAGACAGCGTAGAGGCTGCGTAGAGTGGCGTAGAGATCTCGTAGCATACCGTAGAGGCCTCGTAGCATGCCGTAGAGGCCTCTTAGCATGACGTAGAGGCCGCTTAGCATCGCGTAGAGTCCGCGTAGCATGGCGTAAAGGCCGCATAGCATGCCGTAGAGGCCATGTAGATGCTGCATAAACGTCGCCACGCAAACTATCGTTCCGAAGAGATTACTGTAGACTTTATTCCTAGAAACGAAACTATAACTACCTGAGTTAACATAAAGTCCAGAAATGAAAACCCTTTGTGGAGTTTTCGGTCAAGTAAGAATATAAATATTATATCCGAACTTTACTTTCAGTAGTATACTTATAAATAATTGTTCGTTGGAACACTTGTAACGTGTATTCGTCTAGGTATATTTAGGAAGAAAAAAAGGTAAAAACAAAACTAACAAAGGAAATGTGTTTTATTTCAAGCTGGGTTATTAGCCTATTTTTTATTTTGAATGTTTCTTCCACTCTAAGGCACAAATAGCTTGACCTGTATCTATCTATCTATGTAACGGAATCTTTCAACGTAATTATCACCAACATCAAGACCTTCCATTAATAAAATTTTCACACATATCAAGGACCGATGACAAATCAAATAATTTTATACCTTTTGCCTTATATCCTTACCAGGATCACCAGGCTAATAAAAAAAATATTATTTTTAACACGCTTTTTTTTACAGGTTTTATTAGGTATTCCTCTATAACGACATGAAAAAGTTCTTACCATTGAAACATATAGACGAAGTTATGCGACTACTGTCCGGCGACCTTGTTGGCGATGCGCTTGTCGCGCTCCTCGGCGATAGTGAGTCGTACTCCTTTGCCGCACGGGAGGGAGATGTACGCCTTCGTGCCCTTTCCGATGATGAATACGTTATTTAACCTAGTGGCGAAAGTGTGGGCCGTGGTGTTCTTGATATGCACAATGTCACACATCGATACGTCCTCTTCTCTTTCAAACACCATTGCGTTCGTCTTATTCACATTTATATTCATCTCTTTCATCTTATAAGCCTCATCCATGACAGTCACCATGTCTTGCAACTGTTCTGCTGACGCTGATTTTTTGACTGCTGATTTCTTTACATATTATTATTAAAGTACTGATGATTACCATGATGCAAAGTTTTTTTTATTTTTATTAATTCTTATTATGAATTTGCACTTTAAACCTTAAGTATGGCGTCTTATACCGACTTACCCTACTAATGGTCACAGAGCATGTACTTTACTAATGGTGGCGCTGGCATTCTACCAATCCACTACGCTGCTTTGAGCGGTAATGGTGACACCATAAAATTTTTGATTGACAATTGAGTTTACGTCGATACTTTAGCTAGACGATAATGTCAACACCCCATTAAACATTGAGCCTATCAGTCAGTGGTAATACAATAGGCACATAAGTTGCCTGCATGTACTCGGGGAGTTAACAGCTATACAGAGACAAAAAAAAATAAGAAAATAAATTATAGTTTAAAAAACTAAAAAAAAAACACGCTTTAATAGCAAGCTGAACTAAAAAGTAGAAAATATTTTTTAACATAATAATTAATTTGATTGTGAAATAGCGTGGGAACTCTACTTTTATAAATAGCTACCAATGAAATATTTATAACATTTGATGTCAAGCACCCAAGGTTTTTCCCAATCAAATGAATTATTTTATTAATAACTTAATTCTTATTTTAAACTTATTTGATATCTTCATATTTAATAGTTATTTGTTATGTAAGGCTGCAAAGTTGTTTTTTGGTGCGAGTACTTGTATTGAAACCTGAGCAAGCGAAGGATTCTAGGATTATAGTTATTTTTGTGCAACAAGAGAGCAAAGTTGGTTTTTGCTTCGAGTGTTCATGATTCTACGCTAGTGATTCTAGGTTAGAATCCTGAGCGCAGTGAGGGATTCAAATGTCTTTGAATGCAAGATGCAAATGACTTTGGCCTCGTGTAACACATAACATACAACTTTTCACCTCAGCAGCGAGAACGTATTACCTAAAAGTAAAAAATACCACATGGTAAAAATTAAACTACGTGTATATTTGTATAACAAACTATATCATAAAAAAGCTAAAAAATATAGTACATACGACTATTTAGAAAAAAATATTTTGCAATGGGGATTGTCCAAAATTTCTAACTATTAGATTTTATTTTTTGAAAATTTAGAGCATTTTCAGAAACTAATTTGAATATTTTGATGATGGGTTCGATAGTTTTTTTTTTTATTAATTAATTATTTTAAGTTTTTAAGGTAGGTGCCGTCATCATTGGCTTAAAGATTAAGTGCCGTTGCCTCACTAGTACATAATTAAAAATTTAAATCTGTCAACACAACGTCATCCATATCACATCTGTCAAAGTGTCAATACTGTCATAAACAAGCTAAACAAAAGCTTGTACAAATCGAATCCTATCCTATCGTATTTGTTTACAAATGGTTTTTTATGAGTAAGTGTCGTCCAAAAAATATACTACTCTCTGTCGTCACTAGAACAATCGACGCGGTGACTTCCAATATATTAAATAATATTGTCGAGTGTTGAAATAATGTATGTAATATGAGACCTAAACGAGAATGTTTATGTTTTTGACATTTATAAAATGTCACTTGACAGATTGTAGACTGAGAATACTTGTTTCTTACTTTTTATTTTCTGAGGTAACGATACAAAACTGTACGGCTAAAGCTGACGTAATTTGAAGGGCAAAGAAGGTCAATCGTATTTTATCAAAAATATCAATATAATATGAATATTTTTCATAATTAATTAGTCCGTAATGGCCAGTAACGCTATTCCTCGAAATGGTTTTTCAATTACAACATTTAAAAAATATGAACAATGCCCATTTAAGGTATATGTGTAGTCGAATGTTTTATTGTTTGTTTTTTTTGGGCCTACCAGGTGTGGAATTTGAAAATTGAACTTCGAATCGACTCGATTCTATATCTCGCTTTTTTCTTAGCGAAGTGAAAATGACAGAACAAAGTGAAGTTCAAATTTTTCGAATTTTATTTTATTTAATTTTTTTATTAAAAAGTTACTTTATCTCACGCTCGCAGCAAAATCGAATTTTGCTCACGGTTAGAGGTGCTGAGGTGAAAAATTATTTTCTACTTTTTAGTTCGACTTGCTATTAAACTATATTCCTCTCATTTCTAACAGCCATCATCTCTGTATTCATTCACCCCCTTTGTCTTCTACCTCCGACTGTATGCTATCATTTAATTGCACTTTTTTTGTCTACGCTCGTACTTAGATTTAGGTACGGGATTTTCTATCAGCTTCCAATAATATAATAGCACTCCCAAGATTGAGAAAGGTAACAATTTCAAGCGGAGTACCTATTAAAAATACTCATATAATAATTTATGTTTTCCTGTTCTTTTTATAGACAAGATTTTTTGTGGATTCATTCTTTGTATGTAGGTATGATGGCATCACGTGTCTGAATGTCTGTATTGTCTGTGCATACATAGACTAAAAAAAAGTCGTAAGTATTGATAGATGAAACAGTTTTTCTCAACCTATAATGGCCGGCAAAAACATACCCAACTTTAACTAATGATTTGGTATTCATAGTTCCACAGAGATGGAACAAAGATGGAGATATGAAAGAATTATTAAAGAAATATTTGCGATAAACATGACGCAAAGAAAAAAAAACACGAAAAAAATAACAATACTTCCCTGTAGTATACCAAAAGTTCCGTTTTATTTAATTTAAAAAATGTAGTCGAGGCGAATGACCCATACCACGAATTTTTTTCACTTTATTGTTTTATTTCTAAACACATTCCTATAAAAAAGTAATCAAAGACCGACGGCCAAAAACTTATTGTCAGATAATTAATAATCTAGTTGTCTCCTTACTACATCTTGGTTCTCTCTTCGGACTCTAACTCCAGCTATTTTATAAACTAACTGTAGCTGTATTAGCTAGCCGATACTCCGTCAGTCTGTCTCACTACTACTCTAGTTCAATAATCTTTGACAGCGTCCGTGTTCCCTTCCACGTATAACCCGTCAGCCTTCAAAGTAAGAGTGAACAGGGGGCCAATCATTTAATGTTACTTCAGTGTGAGAAAGAGATGAAGCTATACAGGACGTCTAGCTCCATCTCTTTCCCACACTCAAGTAAGATTACAATAATACTGCTTTAACAGGTGGTGGTCTAGCTCCAGGTATCTTCTGGGCTTGCTCGTTCCACCGTAGACCTCATCCATCGCTTTCCATCAGACGAGATCGAGGTCAAGAGCTGGCCCATATCGCAATAAAAAATTGTTTGAAGTGAAAACTTTTTTAGGCGCATTGAGCACTTTTTGGTAGGCGAAAAACTTACGGTTTCGCGACAAGCTACATGCAACATGCTGCAATGAGTTTTTGTTTGTTTGTAATGGATAACTCAAAAAATACTTAATCGATTTTAAAAATTCCTTCACCTATAGAAAGCTACATTATCAGCGAGTAACAAGGACTGTATTTTATTGTCAAAAAAATGGGTATGGCAAAAGAAGCATGAAAGTAGAATAAATGCTGTGGAAATGCGTTCCTTGCGAAGCATGTGTGGTGTGACTATAAATGATAGACTGAGAAATGATGTGATAAGGCAACGGTGCGGTTTAAAAGAAGATGTAGTGACAAAAATTGAAAAGAGTATGCTTAGATGGTTTGGTCATGTTGAGAGGATGAATGAAAGTCGACTAACAAAAGGTATTTACACGGCAGATGTGAGTGGAAACGCCGGAAGGGGACGCCCTAGGAAGACATATAATGATCTTATTGGTGATGTTCTTCAGAAAGGTCAGGTGCGTAGTACTCGCAACCGGCGTGCGTGTATGACCAGATGTATGAATGTAAACGAGGCAAAAGGAGTATGTAAGGATCGTAGCAGGTGGCGTTCTGTAGTTTCTGCCTACCCCCATGGGAAGAAGGCGTGAGTTTATGTATGTAAAAAATATAGATCTCTACAAAAATTGCAATAACATAATCCAAGGTATAAAAATTTGCCTACGAAAGTCACTAGGTATTTGACATGCGCTGCGAAAACTATTGACGATACCTACATAAAATAATGTAGGTAGGTACTACATGTACTCATCATTACCCACAAAAAAGTCCACGAAGCTATAATAACCATTTTTTGTTCAAATTAGTCAATCAAAACACGGGTAGAATCGAAAGATGAACACATTCGTATCTTGAAATTAATTCTTATCCAAATAAATAGTTTCATAATCAAGGTAGAATATGTATACGGTGGAGGTCTCCCCGGCTTGGGCGGAGCAACGCCATGTCCTCGCGGAGGCGATCGGCGGTGGCGATCTCTCGCGTCCGGCCCTGGTCCAGGCCATGGTACGGAGCGAGAGTAAATGGGAAGTCATCACCTCCTTCTGCGAGGCAGTAATGCTCGCGAAGGAGGAGGCGGAACACGTGCGTGAGGGAGAGGCAATCTCAGTGCCCTCACGCCCCTAGTCGCCGCAGGAGACGCCCTGGGCGGCGGGAATCGAAAGCCGATTCCCGGCCACCGTAGGCGCGGGCTTGCGGACGGGGCGAGCAATGGGTAGCTCGCCGTCCGGTAAGGACCAGGCCCGGGTCGACGGCGCGTTTTGTACGAGTACCACGGGTGCCTCAAAGAGATGTCAGCACTAACTGACGAGAACCGATATGGCCGATGCCAGCCAGGGTCGCGGGATGTTCGAAAGAGTTACCGCGACTCGTGGCACAGGCAACTGAAGGAACACGGGTGGGTTTTAGTCAGTAAAAGTCTGATACGCCCTCCAGCTCCGCCCAGAGTGGGAGTAGTCATTTGATGATTTCCCATGGAAAAAAAGGAGGATTATGTATGTACATGTAAATTCCTCTTTTAATTGAATCGGACCTTTCGTTTAGACGTTACGACGGATATAAAAATGCTGTAAGTAAGAAAAATTATGCGGTGTGAGTTAGCACTCATTTCATTTTTTATTGATTGTTAAATAATCTAAGTATTGTTGAACTTAACTATGCTATTGATGCTAAAAATTAAAAGAGCTCATTAACATCTACTAATTATTATTTCAATTGTTGTATTTATGTTTTGTCTTGGGCTTGCGCAGCCCATCATTATGTTTGATTAATAAATAAACTATATGAAAATGTAGGTATATAATTATTGCTCGGAGTGCCAATAGATGTGAAAACCAGACTAATAATAACTTCAATTTACCAACTATGAAATTTTAATTATTCATAATATATACCTAGTAAAATTTAAAAAAAACAGTTATTCCAAAGTTTTAAGTTTTCACTTCTGTCGGTGTCGGACTGCCCATTTTTATTTTTTAATAAATTTGTAAATCCCAAACAGACAACTGCTTATTGAGACACGTGTCACCTTTTAACCAAATAAATCCGACATAATGCTTTTTACAGAAGTTTTAAATTCATTGGAAAGACGTGTCATAGAAAACAAAATTATATAAAAATCATCAATTTAATAGTAACATAAGTTATATTGGCTGGGAAACGTAATATATCTTCATAAAATCATAAAATAGTCTTATTTATCTTCCAGCAGGAGCTAGACCACCACCTCTAAACGCAGTATTATTTTAATCTTACTTGAGTGTGGGAAAGAGATGGAGCTAGACGTCCTGTATAGCTTCATTTCTTTCTCACACTGAAGTAACATTAAAAGGTTGGCCTCCAGATATAACTTAGAGAAAACATGGTCCTTTGAATATATATAAAATTACTCTGTGCTTTGAATAACGCGGCCTAAAGGATCCTCCTGAAATAGTATAGTATATAAAGCTAGCTTTATTTAAAAATAACTGTGTTTCACGTTAATTTTCTACTGAACAATGTTAACAAAGCTACAAGACGCAAACTACAAATCATAGAATGATTATGAACGTCATTATAAAATGTTATCTGTCAAACCACAGCAACAATGTTACCAACGTTAAAATAGGTTTAAAATATTTAGTAGTTTTAGATTAAATATTGTAGATAATATTGTTGATTTACGGTTAAAGATATTTATTTTCTCAAAAGAATTATAATTCACTTATAGAGAAAACATAACTAGGTTTGGAACAGTGTTATTTGCCAGTAAGCGTAGATAAAAACAAAAACAAATATGTATCTTAAAACTAACATTACAATTACTTTGACTTAACATACATCGTTTTAGCGTAACAAGCACAAAACAAAATAAACAAATGAGAAGAAGGTAGGTTACACACAAGAAACAACGCAACAGTTTTGAGCGATAAGGTTAGGGTGCAATTTAATAGTTGTTGCGTGTTTACTAAGGCCTACCACACAGTGCAGAACATAAGCGATTTATTTTTTATTTTTTTATGGTTAATATTTGTATGTATATAATTTTATGATTTTATATATTTATGTAGACTATCATTATTTATTTTTGATTAATCGAAAAGCAGGGAAGAATCTTTTAATATGTAGTTTTTTTAAGTTTTCTTGTAAATGTATGACGATTTGGTTTCTTTTATATCTTTAGGTAGTTTGTTATAGAAGTTGGCCCCCTCATACATAATACTTCTCTTTCCATTTTTGTCCTAGGCTGGGTTAAGCAGATGTGATTAGCTTGTCTTGTTAAAATTTTATAAGTTTGTGCCCTTTTTGTAAATATTATCTGTGAGTGGTATATCTTTTGTTAGAATTTTTCTTACGAGTATGCATGTGTTGTACTTATATAATTGAAGGAGATTCATAGGTTGTGTTTCGTTGTAGATTTTTTCAGTAGGAGTTAAATGGTTATACCTAAATAGCGTTTTGATTATTCTATTCTGGGCAATTTGTAGTATTTTTAGATTTGATTTGGCAGCAGTTCCCCAGACCTCAATCAAGTAATCCAAGTGAGATTTAACCATGGAGTTATATATAACTATAACGCACATGTCCAGGAAGACATCCCACTATACTACGGAGCGCCCCTGTTAGTGATGTGAGCTTGTTTTTGATACTCTCTATATGTGGCTTCCACGTTAGTTGATCATCAAGTATAAGACCAAGATGTTTTTCTTGATGAACTCTCTTTAGCATTTGACCATCAACATGTAAGTTACTGTGCTGACCAATCTTTTTGTTTTTTGCTGCGAATATAATATAATTGATTTTAGATATATTTATTGTCAGCAAATTTGATTTAAGCCAACTATGTAAGAGGTTTAGATCTTGCTGAGCTTGTTCTATATTGAGCATACTGAGGTACCTGAGTAAAATAAACTCGTGTCGTCAGCGTACAGTGCTATATCCCCCCCTTAGACCGATTTCATGGATGCTATTTATGTAAATCAGAAATAATAATGGCCTGAGGATAGACCCCTGGGGGACCCCGTAGGTGATTATTCGACTCCCTCACTCTTCACTTTGGACTTCACCGATTCTCCAATTTGATATCTGTTACCAAGTGTAGCGAAAAAAAATAAAAAGACGGGATTCACTTTTTTGCTACGACACGTTTAATTTTGTTTTAAAATAAAAATAGAAAAAAAACATTAAAAGGTAAAAAAAATGAATATTATTGTATCAAAAAGTTGCAGGTTGACTTGTGTGAAGGGAATAAAATAGAGAACTTTGGTCCGATAGGTAGGTACGCGAATAACGACAGAGAAATAAAACGTACTAACTAGTCGATTGCAATCACTAATAAGTAACGCTACCAAAACATTTCGTTATGAAAAAAAGATCAGAGAGCCAAGGTATCTCGCATTTTACAAATTTGAAAATAAAATTAAGTAGTCAATGAATTTAAAAAAATCCGCAGAGGGTTACTATCTACAGTATTAAATTAGAACGTAAAATATCATTAAAAAAAACCATGGCGAAACGTAATTGCGTCCGGCGAGGTGACGTAGACTGTAGGGAGTCGCAGTTCTTTGTTCAGGAACTGGCGTTGTTTGCGAGACCTTCAGCGGTCAAAATGCGGTCCAACTCTCGACGTTGGCCAAGGACGTCCAGCGTAATTTTAGGCCAAAACCTGGAGGCCGAAAGGCGGCCTGTTCAAAGCTGTTCAATCCTAAGACAAAATGAATTAGGGTTAGACCAGCGTGATCAGACTGAACTTCCGATTGAGGAAAACTGTTAAAAGATACGTACCAGAAAAAATAAAGATGAATGGTTAGACTCGTACTTAATATACCATACTCAATATTGCTTTGCCATAAGGTATTAATAGGACGGCAGGGATAAAGTGTGCTTCACTTGATAAAAACTCGTTAATTATCCACAAACTGGGTCAGTATCAATTGATTCAACTTTTGCAACTCAGAAAAAAATGGGGACCCATCTGTCAGAAGAAAAATAATTCGAATCAAGAAATAAAAAGATAAAAATCGACCAGGCTCAAATACAAACGGAAAAAAGGTTGATTATAAAGAACCAAAAAGTTTTGACATGCAGAGTTATGCTGCACAAGGTATGATTTTAACATTTTAAAAGCAGATCCTGAGACACCTAGATGATTTAATTTTAACAAAAGTATATCGTGACTAACAGTGTCAAAAGCTTTTTTTCAATCTATAACCACTCCCAGTGTTATTTTTATACTATCAATATTGGATTTGATTTTTGTCACTAGATCGGTTGCAGTTGTAACCGTGTTTGACTTCGGCCGAAACCCATATTGTTTTTCGTATAAGATTTTTTTTGATTTTAGAAATGCACTAAGTCGGTTGTGTAATATTTTTTCAAATACCTTCGGTAATATTGGTAATACAGATATCGGTCGGTAGTTACCTGGATCTGATGTGTTTCCCGACTTATATATGGGGCTGACTTTTGCAACTTTCAAGGATTCTGGAAAATTTCCCTCTGTTATACACCTATTAATAATAAATAGTTAAGTTTTCCGCTATGAGATCTTTAATACATTTTATCATTTTTTTACTTATTCCATCAATACCGGCGCTTATGTTTGCATCTAAATTTTCAATTATTTTAAGTACCTCTGCAATAGTAGCAGGCTCAAATTGTGTTAGATTGGCCGTACTGTCCATTATGTTAGCGGGTACTTGTAAAGCTTGATTATTATGATATGATTTTGGAATTTTATTAGCGAGCTCAGCACCTATATTTGAGAAAAATAAGTTAAAACACTCACGGATTTCCTTTGTGTCAGTAATTTGGCCTGTTGGCGTGTCTAATTTTACAAGAGTTGAGTTATGTTTTGTCTTGTTGCTAGCCAGACTATTAATAAGTTGCCACATTTTAAGAGGATTTTTTTCACAATCTTTGAATGCTTTGTAATAGTATTGATTCTTTGTTGATTGAATTTCTTTATACACGTTATTCTTCTGCTGTAAGAACTCGTCTTCTACCTCTTTGTCTTCAGGTGAGGAATGTTTCAATTTAAGCCACAGCATATTTCTTTTGTTTATGGATGTTATAAGGTGATTGTTGATCCAGTCTTGTCTTGGCCTGTTTAGTATTTTCGTTTTTTTTTTGTTTTATTTTTAGAAATAGCATCCAATAGGTATTTTTCCAATGTTGCGAAATCATTGTGTATGTCAGACAAAGTATGATATTTTATAGTTTTATATAGATTATCATAATTAATAGCTTCGTATGTTACATTTTTGGGTCTTTCCGGTGTGATTCTGTTTACCTCCAAGTAAATTTGTTTGTGATCTGACATGGCGCTTTCCACTAAGGCCATACGAAAAGTATTATCTTTTAGAGTTGTACATACATGATCTAATATTGTCTTAGTAGTTTTAGTAATACGGATGCAGTACATTTTATCAATTTTATTTAGTATCCTAAGTCCGTTTTCTTTTAGCACTGTCTTATATTCTTTAATAGATTTTTCTTTACTTAGTAGATTCAAGTTAAAATCTCCAAAAATGACAATTCTTTTCCTTTTGATTAAGTGATTTGTATAATGTTTCAAGAATCTTTTGTACGTTTGCTGCAGGCTGTTTATAAACCACTCCAATATCTAAAGAAAATTTGTCCAGGTGTATCCATAAAAATTTATTTTATTTATTTTTATTTTATTGTAACAGGAAAACAAACAGATTAACAACAAATAACAACTACAAATTAAACAACAAATTATGCAACTAAAAACCAATTACATGTTTTCGCATTTAAACAGCTAAATATGAAGAGCATGCTTGATGGAGAGAAAAAAAAAAACAATAAAATAAAAGTAAATTACAATGACGCTGTATGTAAACAATATTATACAGTCAAAAATGATACGTAGTTAAGTGCAAATGGTTATTATCTTCACAATGTTCTTCCATTAAATTATGCTTTAGTTCGTTATGTACATATATTGACACTCCACCGCCCCTTGAAGATGTTCTATAGTTGTAATAGTGTGTATAGTTTGGTAATTTTTGCCTTAAGGCTTCATTTTCATAATTTATCCACGTTTTGATTTATAAAACTGTGGTTGGCTGTCTTGTATGGATCAGAATGTTGGGCCACAAAAGGGATGAATGAAAGGCAATTGCATGCAGCTGAGAAGAGAATGCTAAAAGGGATGTATGGTATTACAAGAGTGGATAGAATTAGAAATGAGTATATAAGAGGAAGTCTGGAAGTAGCACCGGTGACTAAAAATTGTGCGGAAATTGGTTGTCATGGTATGGGCATATAATGCGGAGGAGTTAGGAGTGTGTAAGGATCGCAACAAGTGGCGTTATGTAGTTTCTGCCTACCCCCATGGGAAGAAGGCGTGAATTTATATACTTATGTGTTTATAAATTACGTTACGGGTCGTCAGAAGCCCGAAAGTCTGACAACCAGTCTTACCTCAGGGGTATCGTATTACCCAGTTACTGGGTTGTGGAGGTCAGATAGGCAATCACTCCATGTAAAATACTGGTATTCAGCTGCGTCCGGTTAGATTGGAAGCCGACCCCAACATAGTTGGGAAAAGGCTAGGCAGATGATGTATTTATAAATTAGGAAAATGACGTGAGAAAATGTCTTGAGTATGAATGTGGGTGGTTTTAAGAGTAAGGGAAGACCAAAGAAACGATGGATAGACTGAGTGAAAGATGATGTGACTCGAAACAGGGTGACTACCGAGATGACAACTAATGTAGAGAAGTATGCGTTAAAATACATATTGCGCCGACTGCAAGTAAATTGAGATAAAGGCAGGAGAATGATGATGATTGGTGGTTTCATTGTCAGTTTTAATAAGCCTACCAAGTGCTCGTGAGCTTGTTGGACTGAACCCTCAGTGCACCGCCTTCGTTTGATAAACTATTTGTAGTGTTGATTATTATTTTCTGGTCATCTAAATGATGGCTCACTCAATTCCAAGGGTACTAAATGAGTACCTTTGGATTGAAGTGAGTTTTTATTATTATTTTAATTACGTGTTCTGTGTGTGAAAATGTCAGCTGGCTAGCTATTACGGCTCTAAAGATACAACCCTGTGACAGGCAGGCGCGACGCGGTAGCGTAGGCTTAGTATTATAGTATATAGTAGTTATGGTAGTGTTGATTATTATTTGTTTATTCATATTTTTTCTTCATAGCCCCTGAACTAGGCGGGAACCTGTATCTCAAGGGATAGTGTTCAGCTATTATTATACTAATTTTTACCTTAGGACATTTGTGTATCACTAATATAGTTCCGTCTCAGTAAGTACCATTAGAGAGTGCTAGGGTTTGTTGGAGAGTTAGAAGATAAGAGTTATGGATGTGGGTATGTTTTTTTTTTATTTAAGATAGGTTTGCTCTTGACTCTGGTCTAGGTCAGAGATGACAGAGGACAAAGTCGACGATGGAGCGAGCTTACCCAGAAGAAGCCTGTTAACTCTCACTTTGAAGAGATCGGGGTTGTATACGTTCGGAAACACAGACGCAGGCAGAGAGTTCCACTCCTTTGCTGTGCGCATCACAAAAGATATTTGGGAACGCTTAGTGCGAATTGGTGGAATAGTAACTAGGTAGGGATGGTAACCTGCAGTGCGTCTAGATGTCCGATGGTATGTGTGTAAATATGAGTGGTGAAATGAAGTTCACCATATTATATCTACATTTTACAAGGAAAGATGCAAGAAAGATGTGTACACTATATTACTATACTCTATGGATGTGTATATCAAAAAGTGACACCATCATTTTCTTTTTCATTGTTTGAAGGGTGTCAAATTATTCCATTTATCTAGGGAGGTTCCATAGCTTCACCTTTAAAGAGTTTTGATATACAAATTCTAACAATAATATGATCCCGTTGGCACCCTTTTGGTATAGAACCCCTAAAAATTTCACGAAACATACAGAATCTGTCTTCGAAATTTTCAATCGTATCCAAGATCTCACAAATAGTGCAATACGTATTTTAAAACATCAGTCTGTGTCTATTATCTTCAAACGAGCAAAATATTATCAGTTTTAGTAGGATTGCTATTGTTAGGAGGGTAATTTATGTGCTGTATAGTAGAATCTCACAGATAGCAGTTAGCACACTGTTAAACTGTCAATGTCACCGTGTCTGTCAGTTTGACGCACAAAATCCAAGGTCCAAAGTTTATTTTTGTTTATCATCAAATTATCTTATTTTTAGGTCAAACTTCAGAACTTGCAGTGTGTTCAGATATCAGATTATTTAGGTGTGGTAATAATCTTTTAGAGTTGTAAATTGAGCACTGGGTGTTCTTATTGGATGATAAGTAAAAGTCTAGATAATAGCTGGTGTTCAGTAGAATAATAAGGTAATAATATTACACCGTACGAGTTACGTTTTTTAAACTACCTTAATATCAAGTGTTGATACGAGTGTTTAAAGTTTATTTGTATTCTAGTTTCGGATCGTAACTCCGAAGATAACTTGTAATTAGAGATAATATTTAATTTCAATTGTTTAAAATGTTAATAGGAAGAGTTAGCCAGCTAATATTAAGACGTTCTATTCACGTATCGACAAAATTAAGTCAAGCAATGGGTGTCGACGGTAATACTATTTTAGCAGAGAGTTTGAAGAAACAGGTGAGTTTTTTATCTATACTTATTAAAGTCTTAAAAACTATAGTGAAACTTTTAACTGACTATTTCAAAAACTTATTTGTCCCATTTCGGGTCTTTCCGATTATTTGACCTTTGATTACTTAGATACTTTTAAAATTATATTTGCAAAGGACTTATAGGCAATAATATTGCATTTATGCAAATTTTAACACAAGGCAATGACCTGGTTTTCTAATATTCAGTCTATGATGTTGTTATTCAAAGTTATGATTTACTAACAAATATGATTTATTTTAGGGTGTGGAATATGTGTTTGGCATAGTGGGCATCCCTGTGATTGAGACAGCCCTGGCATTCCAAATGGCTGGCCTAAAGTATGTAGGCATGCGCAATGAGCAGGCTGCATGCTACGCTGCACAGGCTGTTGGCTACCTCACAGGTGAGGAATTTACTATATAACTACTTTGGAAAGTGAGCTTATATACTTATCTTTTATTTTCTGTTTGAAAAAAACTTTTCAAATGTAGATAGTCTCACCCAACTGTTTATTTAAAAGAGCACATGTAAGCCCATAAAAGAAATATTTAAGTTAATGTCCTTTGCAAGGTAAAATTGGTTGGAGTGTATATAACGGGGCACTGAGAAAAAAAGAGAAAAATTTTGCCAAAAAAGTGTTATTTTCGCAAATCTTTTATTTTCTCGATTCTATCATATAAAACACCTAAATATAAATCTAAAAGTGTCTTGGTGTTTTTTGTCTCCGACTAACCGTTTGTCGTAAAAACGATGTCGAAGGGATCCGACTTAGTAAAAGGCAATGAAAACATAGGATGCAAGAGCGAGCGAAGCGAGCTCGGGACGTGGGGCACCCCAACTCGGACAGGTTAGGTTAGAAGGGAATGGCAGGGTCCACACCCCGCCATCCCCTTCGTGGTTATTTTTTTTTTAAACCACACAGAAATAGGAGCCCGGCGAAGCAGGGCTCCGTCGACCACGCATTAGTTCGAGACATTTGTCATTGGCCTTGAAAATGCTATGGTGAAATTTTTCTGTCTTTTTTTCATAGTGCCCGTTTCTTCTGACCATAAAATCAATCCTCAGAAGAGTCATGCAGGAAATCCAAATTTGTAATTTTAACCCAAAATACCCTAATACCCTTGTAGTTTGTAGCATTGACATTACTTTGCCAAACAAAGTGCCTGTGAATGTTTGTAACCGTTCAAGCTTGTACAATTTGTAAATTATTCATTTACATTGTCAAATATTAATATCCCAAATTTATATGTCCTAAGAAATAGTGTACTTATCACTATCTGAAAACAAATTATGGATAATCACATTTATTATGATATGATATAACAAGCTTTTGCTTGATAATAATCTAATAATCTAACATTATTATTAATTCTGTAATGTAATATCCTAGTAAGCATTGATTGGAATGTAATCAATTAGCTATTCTAATTAATAGTTTGTCCAGTAACAGAGAATATGAAGGAAATAAACTGAATAGTAATGAGGTTAAATGTAATCAATCACCCAGTCAAATTCTTGGGTGTAAAAACTACTAGAGAAGTCTAAACCTTCAATGTCATTCACTCCACAATCCACTACAATTTTACTTTCATTTATCGTGTTAACATAATTAAGTAGGTATTATTGTTTTAAATTCCAGGAAAGCCTGGAGTATGTCTTGCAGTGTCAGGGCCTGGTCTACTGCACTGCATCGGCGGCATGGCCAATGCTCAGGTGAACTGCTGGCCACTCATAGTCATCGCCGGCTCGTGTCCACAAGACCATGAAGGTATTGGAGGGTTCCAGGAATGGCCACAGGTAAACAAATATCAAAATACAAATTTTCCTAAAAGATTAAAATAAAGTACCTACCTAAATGTCCCTGTAGCCCTATTAACATAATAAAAGAGATGGATTTCATAAATATCTAATTTTTGGTTTCTTCTACTGTAAAAATATTTAAAAAAATAACATTTTACAATAAAAATCAAAATTCATCATCTTAAATAAATCTTAAATACCTAAACACGAAACTCACTTCCAAAACTAAGTATAACAAGTTTTTCATTACCTATTAAAATATTCCCCATTGTCAAAATTCGGAAACAAAAAACATAATAGTTGTCATAACTATTGTGATTCAAATTAAAATAAATAATAAATTGGCTTTTTTGCCGCTCAACAGACATCATCTTAATTTAGCACTAAGCAGGATTTATACAATGTGTCTGTACACAGTGTGACGAAAATTAAGGGTGAGGTACAGACCATCAAACTGAACAACTTTCTCCCGGGGACCAACATCGTAATCGCAAAAAAAATATCAGTCGTCTCATACATTTGTTCGAGTAGGTATTGAAGTTTTGTATGGGATGACTGATTTTTTTTTCACGATTACGATGTTGGTCCCCGGAAAAAAATTGTTCAGTTTGATGGTCTTTACCTCCCCTTTAAGTTTTACTATTCCGAAACCAGACACCCTGTATAACAAACAAAACTTGTAGCTAAGCAATTCTTAGATGATTAGATTACATTCATATTTCTACTTACAAAGATCATCCAACAAACAAAGTATGCATTCCAGATTGCAATTGTTCATACTACTTAAATAGGTACTTACATATTTATAAGTAGTACTGATTACTAATTCACATTTCGCATATAACACAAATGAATTTAACTGAATATTCATCTCACCTTTGAAAAGGTCATAAT
Source organism: Fissipunctia ypsillon (assembly GCA_947568875.1). Lineage (NCBI taxonomy): Eukaryota > Metazoa > Arthropoda > Insecta > Lepidoptera > Noctuidae > Fissipunctia > Fissipunctia ypsillon. The sequence continues at coordinate 11,936,879 of OX387660.1, read as the reverse complement.
GAAACCTGGTTGTGTTTTGAATAGTTAACACACAGTCCCAATATTGTTATTTTTTCATTTATAATATCAGTGTATTGTATTATGTAATCTATTTAGATTAAATGGGTCCCAAAGAAGATGTTTTGACGCATTTCGGCTGCACGTAAAATCAATTTTTGTCCTCAAAAACTTCAAATTTGCATCTTTTCTTGATTATAAAAATTGAAGTATTTTTTAGGAAATAACCAAAGTGAAAAAGAAGAGAGAGTAAGAGGGCCAAAACATGTTGACACAGTTTGAATTGATACAAAAAAAATCACAGTTTCCTCACAATTTGTATTTTATATGAGAAATAACTGTTTTATTTGATTGTAATTATAGCAATTTCAATAAAATTTCGTCTACAGGTTCACCATTGACATAAGGGGTTTATGGGCTTATTTTAATGTAACAGAGCATAAAAAATAAAATTTAGAAAAGAAATATTTTTTAAATTTACATAAATGCTCCGTTATATTAAAGACGTCGACAATACCTCAATGGGTGTCGAGTTGGCAACTGATTATATAGTGTATTATCTATGACATTATTGTCGTAGAGCTTAACAGACCCCCACGTCATAGATTACATTTTGTCTGATAGATATCGCTATTAACTATATAACCGCCTTTGTACCCTGAATAAGCTCATAATTTTATTTTTAAATATTAGGTATATTATGTAAATGAGCTTTGTTAAATTTTGATGTACACTATTAATAAAGCATATTCTATGATATACATAATATATGTATCTAATCGCTAGATTTTTATAGTGAAAATATACTAAAGCCAACTCGACGAGATTTTCATGCTGTGGGATTAAAAACTTTAACTTATAATTGCGTATGGTTCAGTTTCCATAGCAACTAAAATTATTTTATGACGTTTATCGAATATTTTCATTCAAAAATCAACTTAGATGTATGTATTTATCTTGTATCGTTGAAGTAGGTATAGTTATATAATTTAACTGTGATATCTTGTCCCTAGGTATTACTAATCTACGATATCGAGTGATAAGCTACCCATTATATTTATAATATTTTATTCAGTAAAATATTACACGCATATTATTGTTATAGCAATGAACTTTGATCTTTTAGTTGAAGACTGCAACCTAAGGTGTGAAATAAGTTTCATAGCAAATTATATTGATATCTAATAAAATCTCTTTTTCCACACACAGTATCACTATAATGTAGCTCACAACAAACTTCTACCAACGACTTTGCTTACTGATTATTGTATAAGACTAGGTGCTATGTTAAAAAGTACTTTGCAAATACGATAAACCCAAATAATTATATTTTATGGACAGCAGCAACTCCAGTAATATTTTGTGTGGAATAGCACAAATCTTCATCGGAGCATTTAAGAGCGTTCATCTCGCGCGGGCTGGCAACGTCGCATTCCTGGAGATTGTTCGTGCTTACTTTATTAAAGGAGATGTTTCAAAATGGGCCCAGAATATGTACAATACCTCGAAAAATCCGTGGAGTTCGGGAAAAATACTGATAAATTGCATAAATGCATATTTCTCTTGTAATAATTTGATATTTATCAATTATTATATCGACTTTCAATATGGCGTCTCGCCAATTTAGGTACTCTGTGGTTAAAAACCAATGACAGTAAACCATAGATCGACCATTGATCATAGATCGTGAACTGTCTACTGTCACTTCAGTCGCTTTCGTTGTCGATCGTGTTCTGATGTTCTGTTCTCTCGAGTTATTTTTAACAATCTGGCTTTCGTTTATTGGATTTTGTGATTTTGTTTTTGATAGTTGAATCAAAAGATCGCTTCATTATTTTTGTCTGAGTTAATATTTCGACTATTGAATGTTTGTATTCTGTACGTTTATGCTATAAGTAAAAATCTTGGCATATCGCAGGTCAACCCTTGAGGTTGTCGTCTGCTTAACTGGACTATACTTTATGTACAGACGCCGGTACATCAAGCTACTACAATCTGTCAGATTTCTTTAATAGATTTTCGACTTTACAATTAGATCTAAAATAATATTGCAAAAGACTAAAAGTACGACAATGTTATGATTCTCTTTGATTATGTAATATGACAGAAGTAAACATGTCAAACGTCAATAATCAATCAACATGACAACTTACCGCCATGATGGGTATTTGTTGTGTGTTGCAATTTCCATTGTACATTCTTGTACTTTACTACCAAAAAAAGCCAATTAAAAGTAATTGGATGATTGGAAACTGTTTTAATTGTGTTTCCCCATTTTTTAGTAGGGTGTACCAATACATGGCCGGGGCTCCATACATTTTGAAACATCTCCTTTAAATCAAAGGACAATTTCCTCTGACAAATACTTAGATCAAAAATAGAAATTAATTGACAATATATAATTTTCTAAGAGTACGATGAACGCTCTTATCTAACCCTGAGTAACTTGACTTGGGTATCTGTGCCAAAAAGCAACCACACATCTACACTTACTGATTATGTATAACACGCCGATGAGATTTCCTATCAGCAAAAATGAAGAACTTCCATACAAACTTTCATCCCCTATTTAACCTCTACGGGGGATGAATTTTCAAAAATACTTCCTTAGTACTCGCCTTTGTTATATAAGGAACTCTTGTGCAAAATTCCATGCTTCTAGACCCAGCGGTTAAGGCTACCCTTTTTTTTTGTGGATGGGAAATCATCAAATGACTTCTCCCGCTCTGGGCGGAGCGGGAGGGCGTGTCAGACTTTTACTGACTAAAACCCACCCGTGTTCCTTCTGTTGCCTATGCCGGGGTCTCGGTAACTCTTTCGAACATCCCGCAACCCTAGCTGGCATCGGCCCTAGCGGACCCCGTCAATAGTGCTGACATCTCTTTGAAGCGCGCGTGGAACACAACGCGCCGTCGACTCGGGCTTGGTCCTTACTGGACGGCGAGCTACCCATTGCTCGCCGTCCGCAAGCCCGCGCCTACGGTGGCCGGGAATCGGCTGCCAATTCCCGACGCCCAGGGCGTCTCCTGCGGTGACTAGGGGCGTGAGGGCGCAAAGCTTGCCTCTCCCTCACGCGTCCCGCCTCCTCCTTCGCGAGCATTACTGCTTCGCAGAAGGAGGTAATGGCTTCCCATGTACTCTCGCTCCGTAAGGCTACCCTGTGTTGTCTGTCAGTGAATGAATTTAGATTTTATTAAGTAGATTGGTTTTTATAAAAGACTTATTTATAATCTGTGCAGGTGGAGTCCAGTCGCCTATACTGCAAGTACGCGGCACGGCCTCCATCGCCGCGCCTGATCCCGCTGCACGTGGAGAAGGCCGTGCGCCTCGCCGCCACGGGCCGCCCGGGAGTCTCCTACCTGGACATGCCGGGAACACTGCTCATGGTAACACATTTTACTTGTAAAGCTATAGCTACGTTTGCACTAGAGCCTAGAGACATTGCCTGAACCTGAGGAAAGCCGCGCCATAAGGCACATTAACGCCGCTTCAGGACGAGTCATATTTCTTCGATTTTTGAGTTCATTTGGTTTCTGAAGACCAGCAATATCGACATATCGACTCGAGACTGGTCAAGTGGGTGTGCAGCCACCACAATGTTATGCAGACAAACATTTTATACTTAATTGTTATTTAGTGCTCAGTAGCAACAAACCGAGACAAGTAAAAGGCATCCCAAAGAGTAAGATGAGAGGACAAAAAATATTAATTATCTTGAAGCAATTAACTTTCAGCTCCATAAAATAGTATTCCAAACATGATCTTTAGATAAGTTTATCGTCACTTTAATATTTTTTTATTAGACTTTCCATTTCCACATTATGTGCTCCATATGAGCCACCTGCCAAATGGTTTCAATGCACAGCACATTACGACGCATTTTCTTACAAAAAAATGCGGTGCATAGAAAATGTACGAAAGTGATGAAGGAGGATTTTTAGCATTGTGTTGCGTTGCGCTGCGGCCCGCCCTAATATGCGCTAGCAACAATAAGGAAATATTTCCATAATCGCCACGAAAAATAAATTATAAATATTTTATCAGGCTGAAGCAGACGAAGACAAAGTACCGATGGACTTCTACAACGCTCCGCCCGTGTCCCTGGCACACCCCAACCCCGCGCTAGTGGCGCAGGCCGCCGACTTGCTGGCGCGGGCCGAGCGCCCGCTCGTCATCGTGGGCAAAGGCGCTGCCCACGCGCGGGCCGAGGAAGCCATCAGCAAGCTTGTGGAGAATACTAAGCTTCCCTTCTTACCTACGCCTATGGGTACGTGACGAAATGATTGGTAAACTAAAAAGTAAATACCGAAAAAAATATTCCTCCAACCGTATGTCTTTCTCCAAAAAGCATCAAGGAAATTTCAAACCAATCACATTATGATAAATAATGTTTATTTTTGTTAGTAGGTTTATACAAACACTTTTAGAGGTGGAGGTAATGGCCCAGTTACATGGAGCTTCAACATAACTGCCAAAATTAGGGTAATCTTACACCTCTGCCTATTGGGAATACAGGCGTAATGTTATGTTACTATTTTGACCTTAGGATCCTATAGGTAACGAATTTAAATAACAAATTTATAACTACAAAATGATTCAGGCAAAGGAGTGGTACCGGACGAGTCACAATACTGCGTGTCCACTGCGCGCACGCAGGCTCTGCTCAAAGCTGACGTCATCCTGCTGTTGGGCGCCCGACTTAACTGGATGCTGCACTTCGGACAACAGCCGCGGTTCGCGCCCGATGTCAAAGTTATACAGGTACTGGTGAAATATAACTGATTATCAGAGATCGGAACAGGTAGAGCTGTTTTATGTACTTGCCATAGGTTAGAATAATTTGGATATTCCCCGAGTCCCGGGATTTGGTTTTTAAGTAGTAAAATCATAAAAAAAACTATTCTCGCCTTCGGGACTAATGAAAGATTACACTTCCTTTCTGTCGGGTAAATATAAGAAGTACGGGATTAAGGATAGTATAATAAATAGATAAACTTGTTTCATTAAATCACATATATTTTATTACGTTGTCTCATTAAAACATTTTTATTCTGAAGTTGTACAAAAACATATTACCATACAAATTATTTGTTCCTCAGAAAATCAAAACATTATCAAATAGAACAATTTGTATTTACAATAAAATCTTAATTAAAATAATCAATACGCTTCAACAATAATTCACTTATTTAAACAAAAAATGTCATTGGTCTGGTTCGTCTTCAGCTTCACTAGAAGACTGAGTATGACCAGAGTTAAAATAAATCACCATTATTTTTTCTAAATTATCTCATTCTAATCTATTTCTTTTTACATCGAACACCCATTTATATGTGGAAAACGTGCGTTCAACATCTGTTGATGTTAGTGAAGCGAATTTATATGACAAAATTTCGTCATTCACATCATTTTTCGATAATTTTCCTTCATATTCTCTAAGGATGTCAATGTCAGGATTCCTATCCATAACTTTTTCAATTTTGTTTTTTATTCTATCAGATTTACATTCATTTAAAGCAGCTCTGACTTGATCAAAAGCCAACCTTTTAATGAAAGTAAAATAATCGTATAATGATTTTCTATTTATACTAATTGATTCTGTAGATTTTTCTTTTCCAAAATATTTTTCGCATTACGTATTGCCATTGAATCAGAGCTGTTTAATCTAGAAATAACATTTATTATTTCTTCATAATATTTTGCATAATACGATGCAGCTTCGAGCCAAGTGCCCCATCTAGTTATCACTGGTTGTGGGGGAAGATGTAAGTTAGGATACGTATCTTTCAATACTTTTATTCTGCGAGGGGCTTTTAAAAATATTTTTTTCACATTGGATATTAGCATATCTATATCATGGTACTCTAACCGTATCTGTTTTGATACGGGATGAGGAGCGTGTGCCAAACAGGTGACATGTTTTAACTGAGGTAAAAAGAAAAAAAAAATCGTCCCGCAGACAACATGTATGCAACACTACATAATATTAACACATTATCAACTTTTCTTTCAAAGTTGTCTTGCCAAATATTTTCCAAACACTTACAAAATTTGAAATAGTTTGGCCACTAACCACCTCGAGCATTTTACAGGCAATTAAATAAGGTCGACCAGAAAAGTTTTCATTTAATGGCTTTACTAAGAAATGCACAATATAACGACCTAAAAAGTCAGTTGTCTCATCTAACTATATCCAAAGTTCCTCATCTTTAACGTTTTCATAGATGGAGGCAATTTTATTTTTATAAAAGTCCAAATACACCTTTCGTAATAGCGACTCGTCTGGCACTTTTTTGTTATTGCAATTGCAAACAACAACAAACACCAAACATGTATGTTTGAAAAAATCTTTGAAGACATTATTTTTTATTTGCGACCAGGGGATGTTACAAAGAATTAAAAACTGAATAAGGTCAAAATAAAATTCTTCTTGAGGCTGTTTGTATGTTCCTCGATGTTGAGCATCTTCAATATGTCGATTAACATTAGATTTTTTTACTAATAAATGGCTTTCACACTTGGTGCAGTAAATAGTACAGCTGGCAGCGTCAAAAATCAGCTCAGGATAGTCACGTATCCACTTCTGAACTGTTTCAGGCTTGACAGAACTTGACGCCATGTAGTACTTCACCTGAATCAAAATGTCGTTAAATTAGAAATGCTGAGTAGAGTCACATCGACACGTTTAGTGTTCGAAAAACAAAACTAGTAAAATATATATATTCCCAGTGCAAGTTTGAAAATGCAAAGTCAATCAAAAGTTTTTAATTTACGCTAAGAGAGGGTACGGTTAATCGCACACAAGTAGTACACTCAGTACAGTTCAATGATAGTTCATAATTATGTGCACGAACTGCAAACATGTTAGTCTATGACTCCTGCACTTTATCGTATAGCTAATTAATACATTTTCTAAGTTAATTTTGACACGTGCGTGACATACGTTAAAGTCAAGAAAATACTGGATTGGAATACATTAGAATTAATAGAGTTTAGCTAATAAGAAAAAGTTTTTCGTTTTGTGCGATTATCACTGTACTTTATTTTTTGTATTTAAAATGTTTTTTATTGGTTCGATTTAGGACAAGCTTTTCGCTAAGCCCCAACAATTAATTTTTCTAATATGTCAAGGTAGAATAAGATAAATACATTAGTTTTATTCAATATTTTACTTAAAAATAGAACTTACCAAATCAGTATCCAATAAAATAACTCCAAACGTCCAATCCAATAAAGTCAAATCAGAGTCCGTAAATGCTAGCCAAAGTCGTAGTAGCAAGAAGGTTCCAGAATCCGGGTCAGAAGATATTCACCACACAACAAAACACAACAGGAAGCAAACAAGCGCACTCTAAGAACCGAAGTAATCAAGTAAGACAACAAGTTACTGTTGGTAAAGAATTGAATTCTAGTGGCGCAGAAAGAGACAAAAACAGGTGCGTCACTCTAGCGACAGAAACACCCCGCTATTGTTTTCTTTTGTTTCCATAATGCGGCGACATTACGCGTCTCAACAAAGCGGCAACGTCGCGCGCTTGGCAAGAAGTTTTATAGCGTGCTGTTGATGTAAAATTTACAACGTCGCTCATGCGCTTATTGGCTTACATAAACCATTTTTATACATATTGACAAAAAGAATGATATTCAATATCAGTATAAAGTAAGTAAGTATCAGTCGGAATCCCGTGGAATATCCATATTAACATCAATGTTTGCGGTCAATGAACCTAAATAGCCCTACCTATTCCGATCACTGCAGAGTATCCTTACTTTTTATAATTTTTAAATTGATTTTTTGTACTGCTCTCAAAACACATTGTATGCAAAATTATGGTTGCTATCCTCCTGCTTCTAAAAGGCTGATCAAATATCTTATCATTAAAATCTGTAAAAGCTTAATTTAACAGTTGTGATTAGACCAAAATAACAATGGTCAACTTGTATTGCCCAAACTTCTTTCTCTTCCAGAAACCAACAGACCCAACACATTATACACACAAATAAGATAAATATTATATTATTATTTATTGTACTTACAGGTCGACATAACCCCTGAAGAGTTCCACAATAGCATCAAGTCTGAGGTGGCAGTCCACTCGGACATCAAGCCATTCACCGAGGCCCTCGCACTCAAACTGGCAGAGAAGAAGTTCAGCCTACAACCAGCTAGCAACAACTGGTGGCAAGCGTTGCAGCAGAAACAGAAGGCTAACACTGAGTTCGTTAAGGTATAAGGTCGACTAGTACAGTAAACCTGTAAAGATACACAGGGCCTCTGAAAGTTCACAAATACACGTCAAGCTAGTTTATTTTTTGTAGATCATTTTATTCATCGCCCTTGGATATTGCAGGAAACTATATTTCCTGCCTTCCTTTACTGTGCCTCATTGGATCTTTCAACCCCCAAAATAATCTTAAATAAAATAAATACCCAGGTGCTGTAAAACCACTTTAAAAGCTCAGCTCCTATTACAGGAGTAAAGTATTAGACCCTGCTTCTATTAGTTTTGTTAACAAAACCTATTTCCTTTCACCAGGCACAATCAAGCAATACAACTTTGCCGCTGAACTACTTCGCAGTATTCAAGACGGTTCAGGCGAACATCCCGAAGGACTCCATCATCGTGAGCGAGGGCGCCAACACGATGGACATCGGCCGCGGCATGCTGCTCAACAACAAGGCGCGACACAGACTCGACGCTGGCACCTTCGGCACTATGGGGGTTAGTTAAAGCAAACGTAAACATAACACATCAATATTGTGGTCTAACCAGCTGTTGTTTGAAAATTCTGTAATGTACTGCCTACCTACGTAGCAAAAGTTCAAATATGTAGAAAAGTCGTCGGTAGCTATAGCTAAAATAAAACGATCTGTGGTAGATTTATAAATCAACCACATTCATTTTGTAATCAAAATTCCCATAACATTGATGGATCCAAACCCACTATGATCAGTCGATCACAATGGTTTCATAAATGAATAACAAAAAATGCATTTTGTTTTTAACTGTTTCATACAGTGAATTCCTTGATCTCTAGCTAGATAAAGATCTTCTTTCTTTCCTCGACAATTCAAAAGTGCCTGTAAATGGTTTAAATGGAACGAATGCTTTGAGTTTGAGTTCATATACATTTTATAAGAATAAGTAGTTTTAAAAAACAATTTCTTCATTCAAAGGTGGGCCCCGGATTCGCGGTAGCCGCAGCGATGTGGTGCCGCGACTACGCGCCCGGCAAACGCGTCATTTGTGTCGAAGGAGACTCGGCCTTCGGATTCTCTGGTATGTTCTCATTTTACCAGTATAAATAATACAGTACAATGAGTATGAACTTGTTTCATATTTTAACACTAACAATTGTCAGAGAATGTCAATAATTTCATGTTACAATATCAATCATTATGATTTCCCAAGCTGTTTTATTCTGAGTCATACAAATAATGTTTGTATTGTTGGTGCTTTTATTATGTTTTGTAGGTATGGAGATCGAAACTATGTTCCGGTATAAGCTGCCTGTGATTATTGTCATAGTAAACAACAGCGGTATTTACAGCGGATTCCCTAAAGACGTTATGGAAGATATCCAGTCTGGTGGTGATATTGCTCAGTGGTAAGTTATGGGATAACTTCATTATTATTAATAAGCGGTACTTGGTTATCTTATGAACATAAGGGTGGTTATAATTTACAACAATTTTTATTTCCAGCACTCCACCAACTGCCCTCGGCTGCGAAATCAGATATGAGAAGATGATGGAAATGTTCGGCGAGACTGGACACCTCTGCCGCACTGTTGAGGAGATCGAAGCCGCCGTTAAGAAAGCTGTAGCAGTCACAGACAAGCCTAGCATCATCAACATACTTATTGACCCACAGTCAAACAGAAAACCACAGACATTCAACTGGTTGACTGAATCTAAACTGTAATATGGTTACTTTTACTTTTGATATTATTTACATTCTTTTTGTACAAACAGTAACGTGAACAGGGTGGTGGGGCTTGAGTGGTAAAACTGACTGCAAAGAACTACATTCTTATTGCATTTCTTGTGAAATACATGTATTAATAATGTGTAATAAAAGGTATTTATAACTGTATATATAATATAAGCTGTTGCACTTATGTAGGCACTTAAAAATAAAACAACCATGGACTTTGATATTGTCTGTAATTGAGTCATACTTATTTATGATTGTTGTAATTTGTATATAATGAACTTAAAAATATATATAAACTTTACATTATAAACTAAATCCCTGTATTTTCATTTAACTCCTGGAGGCAAATGAATCTGCTGTCTTGGTCGTCCAGAGCAACATAAGATGAGCAGTAGTTTATGTAATATACTTTACATTTTGCTGAGGCAACTGATCAAAAAGTTCTCTATCACAGTTTGTGCTGGAAAGAGAAAACAAAAACCATTTAAAAAAAAAATGTTATTACCAAAAACATTCTATCTATGTATACTGAATGAATTATATAAATAATTACCCAGTTTGCAGTTATTGGTAGTGGTCAGTGTGTAAGCATCTTGGTCATAATCATTGGTAAGAGTGAGATCAGCTCCTCGGACGAGAAGCTCATTGCAAGTATATGGGAAGTCAGCTGCTGCTGCATACATCAACGCTGTGCTACCAGACTGAAACAATAATCACGTCATAATAAATAACTGCCAATATAAAGCTTTATATGAGATCAAAGATAAGCAATACTTACATCATCTTGTATGTCAGCATCGGCTCCTTCATTCAGAAGAAACTTCACAACCTCATGGTGTCCCCCTGCAGCTGCCAAGTGTAGTGCCGTCTCACCCTCCGGACCCCGCATGTTAACATTGGCACCACACCTAGTTATAATAAAGGACAGCTTTTATTCATGGTTGAAACTAATTAAAACAAATTTACAATGAACTAAAAGTTGCTAACAACAGTCCTTCCTGTCCCTTTATCATTGAATACCAAAATCAATCTATAAGTGCAGACAAAGAACAAAGGATCCCCTGCAGTGTACTCACCATACTAAGTCTTGGCAGCTGTTTAACTGTCCATAGCTGGCTGCCCAGTGCAGGGCAGTGAGTCCATGCTCATCAGTGATGTCAACATACTGCTCCAGTTTCACGTCGTCACGGGTTATTTCACCGCGGCCAGCCTTCGCGTGTAAGCTACAATCTGGCTGGGGTAACTCCGGGACTCGCGCCTGCGTATTACCTGCAAAAGCGACCTTGAACGTTATACTTACCTACTTCAAAACCCACAAAGAAACTCCTAGAAATCAATAGATGTAGACGTCGTGCTATGGAAAAAATACATTGAAAACTATATTACCTCTTTGTAAATTGGTTAACGCGGTGCACTGGACAGATTTATACGGCGTAAATGCACTTTTTCTTACACCGTTTAAATTGGGCGCCCATCGTTGATAGCCTCCGCTACCACTTTTACTACTATCCTGACTTCCCGAATCATATTCAAACTTGTATGACTCCAAATTTTCTTGTTTTTCTTGCTTTATATCAATGTTTTTGCCCTCGTGCTTGACAGAAACAGCCTCTTCCATTTTTTCTGATTGTTTTATTGTTCAATGAATCAACAACACAAACACAGAACGCAAAGATCAAAGATTACAATAAATTGAATGAATCGAATGAACCTGAAGTCCTGAATGAATCAAAGAGGAACCGAACACAGCAAGCAGAACGGAACATTTATAAATTGATAGCTCGTTTTGTTATGTTGTCAGAAATTACTCACTGATATTCTCTACACAGTCCTACCAACTTATCTGTGAACTGAAAGAGGACGGCACCGTCAATTCAGTGTTGCTAATTAATATAAGGTTCCCAAAATTGAGTAAGTTTTCAAGAAGGAAATTTCACATTAGACATAATCGTTTAAAAGAATTACAGTTTTTTACAAAATAAAAACAATGATACCTATATAAAAATAATAAAATAAATAAAAAGAATTTGTTAATTCACAGTTACGTAGGTACACTAACAGTTTAGTCTCTCAGCAATAAACATTGGCTTTATCTAAAAAGTAATCCAATGAAGTGGAAATTCAGCAGATAAAAAGTTCCACGGGGGGATACAACTTTCATTTAATGCGAAGTTAAGTAGGTACCTACCTTGCAAGAGGTACCTGGATGTCTAGCATTTATTTATGACCGTACCTAACCCCTAACACCAAATTTGACTAATTATAATTAGCAGTGGTACCTATTGGTAGTGTAGTATAATAAAAAAAAAACAAATTGCTTTACAATTATTTATTGAAAACCAGGTTTACAGTAATTGTGAGGTTTAGATGAACCTGCATACACAACTTCATCCTGATTGTGAGGCCATACTCTGCTTATTTCCGTACCACTATCATCATTATCACTATCGCTTTCGGTTTCAGTGTCACTTACCACTTCTATAATAAAAGGTTTATATACATACAAATCATGTTTTAAGTATTGTCCTTCTAACCTGCGAACGTGTTTACAATGCTGTGCCCACTCATGAACTGTAATAGCGTGAAAAGCTTCTCTAACTAGGCGGGGAATTTCAGCATTTTTGTGCTCAATATTTACATCAGCAACTTTTCTTTTCATTGTGCTCCATATGAGTTCAATGGGATTGAGATCACAGTGATAAGGTGGTAAATATAAGCATTTGTGTCTATTGTCTTCTAAATTTTTTTCAATCTCATATACAGGTTCAGGCTTGTTTCTCTTAATTATTTCTAAAAGCTGAGGTTTAGTCAAATTCTCTCCGTAGTCAATTTTATTTTGGGTCAACCATAATTGCATATATTTTTTTAAGGAATTCGTATTTGGGACTTAATTCACACAAATACGGTGATAAGGAGCATTATCCATCACTATTATGGATGGCTCTCGTAAATTAGGCAAAAGTTTTTCAATAAACCACTTTTTAAAGTTGGTACTATTCATCTCGTCATGATAATCACCACTTTTTGTGTTTGATTTAAACACAAGTAGTGCATTTGTAACAAATCCAGTATCTCCTCCCGCATGAACAATAATATATCTTTGCCCTTTCGATACAGGCTCCAATACTCCGTCTTCACCCTCTCCTTGCCAACATTTACCCGATGTAAGCGAAGAGTGAATATAGGTCTCATCTAAATAAATTATGGGCCGGGGCTGGGGAGATTTATTATTTTTATCCACTGCATGCAAGTACTTAGCTCTCCTAGCTGATATTTCATTACGCTCCATAAGAACCTTCCGATTGGATTGAGATTTTTTAAAACGAAATCCCACCTTGTGAAGCAGCTTTCGCAGACTCTCTCGCTGTCCTGTGTAATTTATTTCTGTCTTTAAGACCTCTAGAAGCTTTTTAACAGTAGGGACCTCTTTTTTAGCTGAATAAAATTCATGTACTTTCCTCCGTATAACTCCCATGTCAAAATCATCATCATGCACAAATCTACTTTTACGTTTTCTCTCCTTGCCTGATGTCCGAATTTTTGTACCAGTTTCTTCTGCTGCGTGCCCTTCCTTAACTATTTTTGAAATTAGTCCTTGACTCACACCTGAAATATAAGATAATAAAATAAATGTTAGTAGAAATTTGAAATCTGGCAGGTTAGTTTGCTCACTCACTTAGCAGGTTACCTATTAGATGTACGTTACCGTTACGCTAACCTGCAGCAAGAATAGAAACGAATATTTCGTGGACTTATCGGGTAATTTATAACAAGAAAGTTGACAACACTAACCTGTCGCTGCCGAAATTCGTTTGTATATTTGATTAAATGGAATAATCGGAGACCCTGCCCGAGCTTCTTCTTCAAAAAAGGTTTTAACCTTTAGAATAATGTTTCGAGCATCACATTTAATAGCTTTCGGCATATTTAAGGGGGAAGCGCTAAGGTACGCAAAATAATAAACTTCCTAACATTCCTGCAAGTTAGGTACTCAAAAAAGTATCGATAGTCTATCCCACTAAAAACTTAAATTTAGTGGGATAGACTTAACATTTAAGGTGAAAGCGCCAGGGTAGCCCGCGTCTTACGTTTTTTGCAATTTGCTGGTCAGTGTTAAGTTGTACGTTGATGAAAATATGATTCGCGGTCGTAACAAATATGTATTTACAGAATTATAATCATTACAATCAGTAATAAAACTTGTTAAGTTAGTATAATCCCCAAATGTCAAGATTTCATGAAATAGTAATTCTTGGGGTTTACTTGGTCTTAGAGAGTTGTGTTGATGACTTTAATGATTATAATTCTGTAAATACAAATTTGTTAAGGCCGCGAATCATATTTTAATCAACGTATAACTTAATACTGACCAGCAAATTGCAAAAATCGTAAGAAAATTTGAATTTCGCGGGCTACCTTGGCGCTTCCCCCTTAACTTTATAAATTCAGCAATATCACGACAAAACAGCGACCATAATATGGTCGCTGCGACAAAACAACCAGAGAACCCGAATGTGTGTTCTGTGACCCGAATGTAGTTTACACTGACAATCGAATGACATTTCAACATGACGGCCGTAGTTCCAATTTTCGCCATTTCACAGATAAGTTGGTATGAGTGTACTGGTGTCAACTGTCAATGTCAAGTGTCAAATGATCTGCCAAATGCCAATTTGCCAATTTCAGTGCAATTTCAAAACAAACGTTCAGTTGGTGGCTTACAATTACAGAGTACTATTTTATATCTTACAATACTTTTGCCGTTTTGCTTTTACACTTTTACTATTTCACAACTTGAATTAACATTTTGTTTTAAAAACCATTGTCGGCCTGCTCGTATTGTTCTGTAATATTCTTTTTAACCCAAAACAAAAATGTCAGCCCTGGGAAACGAGAGTCAAGTGACCAAACAGTTGCAACAAGACTTACAAAATGAATTAAACACTGCTAATCAACTGTTAAGACTAATGTAAGTAAAGTGTTGTCTATTTACTGTATTCGTCATGTAAATTACTTTATTACTCATTATTAGCTAAGTAGAGCATGTTTGTAGTAAGTTGGCTACTACTGTTTCTGCTCTGTAGGCTGTAGGTAGGTAAACATGCCAGTTCATAACATTTGAATTTTAAGGGCCGGTACTTACATGTCTATAAGTACGTTAATAATTTTATTATTGATTATAATGATTTATGATTTGCAGATCAGTAGAACTGCAACAAATCAAACACATCACTAAACCTGGGGGAGACTTTGAAGCCAATCTTTTGAAGGTATATGTTAGGTTTATCTACCCATTAAATTTTAAAAAAAATCCTAAATTGAGAAAGCAACTTTACTGTGAGTATGAAACTATGCATTAAAGTTAGCACCAATGTTTTTTTTTCTAAACATTATTATTTTCTAATTTCATTTCAGAACACAACACTAATCAAGGAATTAGCAAAGCTTCAACAAGTTGACTTACAGAACTTGCCACCTTTCACTAGAATGAGTATGCATGCAAACGAAAATGTGTCTAGTGTAGAACATAATACTTTTAGAAATGAATCTAAAGTAGAAGAGAGCCAGTGAATGCTTAGGAGTGGAAAAACCCTATTTGTATCCCAATCAGATATACATTGTATACAAGATGACCAGAATGAAAATATACTGTTATACCTTTGTATCTGTGGTTGTTGATAGATTTGTTTTTTTTTATACTTTTCCATTTCATTTACACTTGCCCTTTAAATGTATATTTAATAAACACCACAACTGGGGGGCTAAAACGGCCACTTTGGCAGAATCATAATAGGATAATATTATGAACTTTAGTTAAATTAATCGTAAAATGGTCACAAATTGACAATTCATAATATTAACTGCATACAATTCATATCACGCAATTCATCTGTTTGACAGTTTTGTACGGAGATTCGTAAAATCGTGCACAAACTATGAATTGCTTTAATGTCAAATAGCAGAATCATAAGAAGTTAGTCAAGAGCAACATCTTACAATTCATATTGAAGATTTTGTGAAGAAATATTGTAATAATGGCAGATTTACAGGCTTCTTCTGGGTAAGCTCGCTCCATCGTCGACTTTGTCTCTGTCATCTCTGACCTAGACTAGAGTCGAGAGCAAACCTATCTTAAATAAAAAATAAATAAAAAAAAGTTTAGACGTTTATGTAAATTTCCTTGAGGACGTACGAACACGTACGTCCTCAAGGAAATTTCCAAATGAAAAAGGAAAGAAATGGTCTCCGTAACAACGGAGCCCAATTTATATCGCCGACGAAGTGTAGCTCTTCAGAAAATGTAAATAGCCCAGGTAATAGGTACCAACAAACTCTAGGTCCGGCATTTCAAAAGCTATTTTCATTTTCTGAAGAGCTACAGTTCGTCGGCGATATAAAATAGTCTCCGTAACACGTGCGTCCTCAAGGAAATTTACATAAATATCTAAATCTGCCATTACAATATTTCTTCACAAAATCATCAATATGAATTGTAAGATGTTGCTCTTGACTAACTTCTTATGATTCTGCTATTTGACATTAAAGCAATTCAAAGTTTGTGCACGATTTTACGAATCTCCGTACAAAACTGTCAAACAGATGAATTGCGTGATAAAGATAAAGATAAAGATATATTTATTGCATAACTGTGTAGGTACATTAAGTTCTTAAACATTACATTTCTTGTTTCAACAGTCTACCCAAGTCGGATATGCACTATTATTTTAACAAATTAGGTACTTACAAAAATGATTTTTTATCAAAAAACTCATGCAGATTATAAAATACATTATAAATTAACATTTTTTTCAATTTATTTTTAAACATATTTCCATTTAATTTCTTAATTGCTAGCGGTAACTGATTGTACACACGAATAGCAGTAACATAGGTACTTTTATAATACATCATATTGTTAATAACAGGTAAATTAATGTCATATTTATATTGTTTCCGAATGTTTCTTTTAGATTGAGATTTGAAACTGAAATATTGCATATTGTTTTTAACAAATACACATAATTCGAGTATATAAATACCAGTCAGTGTTAGGAAACCCTCCGTTCTGAAGACATCTCTTGGTACTATACATGTTATACAGGGTGTCTGGTTTCGGAATAGTAAAACTTAAAGGGGAGGTAAAGACCATCAAACTGAACAACTTTTTCCTGGGGACCAACATCGTATTCGTGAAAAAAAAATCAGTCATCCCAAACAAAACTTCAATACCTACTCGAACAAATGTATGAGACGACTGATATTTTTTTTTGCGATTACGATGTTGGTCCCCGGGAGAAAGTTGTTCAGTTTGATGGTCTGTACCTCACCCTTAATTTTCGTCACACTGTGTACAGACACATTGTATATTGTCCTAAGACATCTCTTCTGGAGAATGAATGTAGATTGTACATTTGTCGAGTTCCCCCAATATATGACACCATAAGTTAACAGTGGGTACACATTTCCAAAATAAGCATTTCTAGTAACACTTGGATTTGTAGTTTCTGACAGAACTGACAATGCGTAGCAAGCACTTGATATTTTTTTATTAATCTTTTCAATATGTGCCTTCCAGTTTAAATGTTGATCTATAGTAACTCCTAAGAAATTTGTGTCTTTTACTTCTTCAATCGCTGCATCAGACATGCTTATATTTAATTTATTAGGTTTACTTTTATAATTGCTAAATTGAATCAATTTGGTTTTTGAGACATTGACTTTTAAATTTATTGACTGCAACCAATTAGTAACAGTTATTAATGTGCTATTTATTTCACTTTCGTAAATAACATTATTGGAATATTCATTTGAAATAAATATAGTTGCGTCATCAGCATACATTACGCAAAGATGGCTAATTATATTTGGAAGCTCGTTTATATACAATAAGAACAAGGGGGGTCCTAGTATACTGCCTTGCGGTACGCCTAGAATTACGGATTCGAATTTAGATTTCACTACCTCCACCATTTTTGTACGTTCATTATATACCTCAATAACAGTGCCCTGCATTCTATTATTTAAATAATTCTCAATTAATTTAAGTGATATACCTCTTATTCCTATACGTTCTAATTTATCAAGCAAGATGTCATACTTTACACAGTCAAATGCTTTTGACATATCAATGAAAAGAGCAGTACATTGTTTCTTATCATTTATTTTATCCCAAATGGTATTGAATAATTTATATATTGCCAATGATGTAGTTTTATTTTTTTGAAATCCAAATTGGTTAACATTTAAAATATTATTTACATTTAAAAACTTTGTGATTCTAGCATAGATAACCTTTTCAAATATCTTCGAGAAACTTGGCAACAGTGCAGTTGGTCTATAGTTATTAATGTCGTACCGTGATCCTTTCTTATATAATGGCTTTATGAGAGCTATCTTTAGGGTATCGGGAAATTTGCCCGTTTCCAACATAAGATTTATAATATGTACCAGTGTGTGATATGAATTGTACGCAGTTAATATTATGAATTGTCAATTTGTGACCATTTTACTAATTCCTAATATTATCCTATTATGATTCTGCCAAAGTGGCCGTTTTAGCCCCCCTGTCCATCAGTTAGTAAAAGAAAAAAAGCCTAAAGCTGTTTCAATGGATGGAAAGTTGTGTTGATTTATTGTCTTATATTTATAAAGAGTAAGGCAGGTTTTGAGTTGAATGGGTCTGTGGAATTCTTGTTATTTATAAGTTTATTTAAGAATAAAAAGCACCTTTATACATAAATTATTTATTTCTTTAGTTTGTGACTAATTTATTAGTTAATCACAATATTATTAACTTAACTTAGTATAAAATCTTTATTAACAGAGTAACATATACAAGGCAACATGCATTTTATTTTTGAGCTTCATTAACTCTAGGTAGGCCATTTTTGCTTACAGTAAATAAAAGTTATTGTTTTACAATATTTTTCTAGTTGGCAGTGTATACAGAAATATTTTATTACATTAGAAGCATCAAGTTTCAGCCACTATATAGTTATATTATTATCCAAATATAAACAGTTGATTGATTAACTAGTAACATTTAGTTTAGATCTGAGTAAATTAGTACCTAATCAAAAACAAGATAGCCCATCATGCATGAGATAGAAACATTCATATTTTCTTACATTCCTCATTCATTTCAATTCCATTCTCCAACAGACTTGTATTTGGAATTCATCTATAGTATACTCTTATTTACAAGTTTTAGCTCCCCAAGTATTTAGAGAAATATATACTAATCTGAAACATGTGAGAGGAAAATATTAACGTAATTTATAAAATCCATAATATTCTCTCCTTAATAAAGCCATGGTAACAGCTCTTAAGACTAGATAAACTATAAAATAACATTATGAATTATTGAAATAAAGCTGCCTTTTCTTTGAACAATTGCCTCCGCATAGCCTTTTCTTCGGCCTCTCTGCGTTTCTCTTCTTGTTCTTGTATAATTTCGTTGTGGAATCTGTTGCTCTTGGAGAGTTCTTCAATCTTGGCTTCGAAGAAAGTTTTCGCTCCGTTCACTCCGACTTGGTCCACGTTAATCTCTGTGAGTCGTGCGAATGCGTCTAGACCGGAGTCTGTCTCCAGTTCCCCCGCGCGCGCT
This sequence comes from Fissipunctia ypsillon, assembly GCA_947568875.1. Taxonomy (NCBI): domain Eukaryota; kingdom Metazoa; phylum Arthropoda; class Insecta; order Lepidoptera; family Noctuidae; genus Fissipunctia; species Fissipunctia ypsillon. The sequence goes on along the minus strand of OX387660.1, from coordinate 11,917,337 downwards.
TTCCTACAAAATAGATACAGCTAGCATTAGAACGAGAACAATATGCATTTAGGAATTAAAGGATTAGAAGTATTATTAGATCGCCTCATCGACGACACGGTTTATCGGGAGCAGGGTGCTTCAAGCCATATAGTTTTTATTAATATAATACCTATTTTAAATCGAAACACTGACTCAACCACCAACATTGTGACATGTAAAGCTGTGACTTTGTGAGTCAACTCATAGTACCTATCTAGATAATATTGGTAGGCTAGGTACATTGTGGTGTGCGACCAGGTTCGTGACGCAAGTATTGTACCCACGTGTAAAATGGAACTGTTGTAATGGGGCCCGCAGGGTTCTTTCCCGGATACAAACAGGAGAAAAAGTCTGTCCTATACGGTCTAGTTTTCCCACTCAAAACCATTGCATTACTGGTGTTAGGTAGGTACTCTGAATTTGATCGCGAAAAAAATTGTCGTAACTAATGATGATGAAACTTGGAAGTTTTCAGGGATACACTCCCAAAACAGGAAGTAACTACCTAATTATAACGTTCATAATCAGTAGGTACTTCGTTATAGCTGGTTGATTAGAACGGGATTGCCAGACCTTGCCACACGCACTACAGTTATTTTAAACCAACCAAGGATGTTATAAACTTTTTTAAACCGAAAACTCCGGTTCTTTGTTAACACTGACTCGAAATGTACCTACTTATGTGGGTCATAGGAACATTTTACTTTATTTTTTCGTGATGCGGAAATCGAACCCGCGACCCTGTCAACCGATCCACTGCGCTATAGTTCATAGAGGGACGAACGGGAGGGCGTACGTAGCCGGTTCCTCCCTACGCTTAGACTCGTGCCTTATCTTTCAATTTCAACTAGAGCTAATAAAAACTAAATGGTTTTAGTTACCTGTAAATCAGTAAAAATTCCCGGAAACTAATTCTGTTGTCCCCATCTTCATCAACTTCTGAGATCATAGCCTTCAGTCCAAGATGGGTCTGCGGTGCTCCCAGTCGCTCCATCATTCGTTTCACTTCAGTCAAGTCTAGGTAACCGTCGCGACCTTCATCGAATCTAAAACATAGAAAAATATTGATTAATACATGTCTTGCAAAACTCTGTATCAAACTACCAATACGTGGTACGATGATCGTACCTCGTTTCTAAGTGAAACTCCGACAGCCTTTAAAATACATAACAACTTTCATCCCTTTTTAGGACTCTACGGTGATGTATGTATTACGTAAGTTATAAGTAGTGTAGTAGGTACATTCGTAGTTTTCTATAGGTACATTAGGGACCCGCCACAACGAATTAGCATCCACGATTAATAATTACGGGCACAAGCTACCAGCTGCAAATGTTTTCTTTCAGCACGACTTAGTAAGGTACCTACTCGTAACGCTCGCGCCTAAATAAGAGGAGTTTCTTGATGAGGTCTAGATTCATCTATAAAGCAGAAAGTTAGTGTTGCCATATTTATTGTTGGTTGTAGTCACAAATGATTACGACAAGTGTTGCGTCATAAATATATATAGTAGGTAAGCGTCGAAGAATTCATAACCAACCATACATGCTGGGGAACAATATTATGACCATACAAATAATATTACGTCTATTATAGGAAGTGAGTCAAAATAAATACAACAACAACAGTTCTGTCTCTGTAGCATATTAGAAAGAAGACATACATTCTAAGTCACATAATGGAACGAATGACCGTTACGTTATTCAGTGTCATGTACGGGGAATGCTAATTTATATACGTTTAAATATGCCACTTTCGCTCAGCTCCACTTGGTTTGAAGAAGAAAATTTATATTAACGTTTGCGTAAAGTCCGAAAAATCTGTATAATCAATCAATGAACTGTGCGTCATGTCATCAGCATAGCATTCAAATTAAATGAAAGTTAGAAGATGGATTATATTACGATTATATCACTGATATAATTTCCTAGTAAACCTTATAACTAAGTATTATGTGATAATATATCTATGAGCACACGCTGCCGTGATGTGATGATTACAGTAAAAGACAGATCGCTATTGATGGTAGACAGTATAATTCTATCTGTCCTTATGTCAGGCTGGTAAGATTCCATAGTCTCTTAGAGATTATTGGGACGTTAAAAACATAGATAGATAGGTTTTTCGATCTGCAGTATGCCAAAACTGGTGATATATATGTTATTGAGTTCGGCCGTTAGAGAAGTTGTGACAGATTGGACCTGCAGAGAAGGCACATAGATAGGTAGGTGGGTACCTAGAGATGTGTGCTGGTAGCCTACGGGGGAAACCTTTGCTCAGCAGTAGGACAGCGAAGATTGAATTTAAAAAAATGTACTTTCATAGGCTTAACTAATTTAAGTTTAGTTGACTAATTCTGGCAACTAATGTATATACAAGATGGAACGACGATTGACATTCCTTTAAACCGCGTAAAGAGAATCATGTTCTGTACCCGTATACAAAAATCAATCAAATCCAATCACTTTAGCCACAGGAAATTATTTTTCATTTTCTTATTTTTCAACATGATGTAAATGATAAATGATTTTATTGTAAGTAGGTTTATACACACACTTTTACACGTCAAACTATTATTTTTTAAAGGGTGCTAATTAAGGCAGCTTCTTTAAAATGTCATTCTCGTCTGCAAATATATTTAGTTGTCTAATGAATTAATAGGTCAGCGACGAACTTTTAGCGTCTAATAAATGGTTTATAAGCGACCATATATTGTAAAACAAGCTACTGTTAATATGACGCAACATGGTGATAATTCTTAAGCAACTAAATTTGTGATATGTCTACTCATTGCCAGCTTCTAATAAGTGTATCAACTTCATCTATAAAATAATATCAACGTACTCTAATTTCATAGAGTCACCTTTATTTTTATACTTTAGCATAAGTAATTGATGAGTGAATCTACTATATTTGAACATAAAATTTCCTTATTATTGTCATCAAATAATGGTCAATGAAAGCTATAATTTCATGTATTCGCCTATCTATTTATAATGTTACCATAAGTAATTGACTATTATACCTACCCAAATGAACATACAAAAAATATTGTTATCATAAACAAACATCTGCAACTCTGTGTTTGTTTGTGTTTGGACACACCTTAGGGAAAATTAAAACCTAACCTAACCTAACCTAACCTAACCTTTTTTTTTTTTTTGGTGACGGGGTGGAAATCCTCATGGATGTCCTCTGCCCTGGGGTGGGCAGAGGGGTCTGTCAGACTCTTACTGACTAAAACCACCCCGGTGTTCCCTCGCACACTTGCACCGGGGGCTACGGGGGCACTTAAGCACTCTTCAACGCAGCCCCCGACTGGTGCTAGCCCACGTCTGCGGGCTCCGTCTTGTCGAGCGAGGGCAGTGAGGTGTTTGACTCCCCCCGCGACGTCTAAGAGGGGCGCGCGTGGAACACTACGCGCCACCACCTCGGGTCCTGTGGAGTGAGGGGAGGCAGACGTCCCCGAATCCGCCGCCCTTGGACCCATTTAGGGGGGCCGGAAGAGGGCATTGTCAGCCCTCAGCCGACGCCCGATGCGCCTGCTGCGGGCCGGGAGAGCACTTGAAATCTCCCTCTCCCTTTCCGCTGCCTCCTTCTGGGACATGACCTTCTCGCAGAAGGAGATCACCGCGTCCTCCCACGACGCTGCGCCACCGACCATAGAACGAATCACAGCCGGCAGCGGCAGGTCGCTTCCCACTTCCGAAACGAGGGCACGGCGCGGCTCCTCCCAAGCTGCACACTCTGCAAGCGTATGCCACGCCGTGTCCTCCAGACAATGGACGCAGTGATGACACCGAGCGTCCGGCTCCCTGCCTATGCGACACAGGTACTTCCCGAAGCAGCCGTGCCCCGAGAGCACCTGCGCCGCCCTAAATGACAGGGAGCCGTGCCTCCTCCCGAGCCAGTCGTCGAGTACTGGCCGGACCGCCTCGATGGTGACGAGGCCGGCGGCGGTAGGGCGCAAAAGCCTGTCCCTCCATTCCGCCACCAAGACCTGGCGGAGTTCGGACCGGAGCAGCGTGATCTGCCGCTGCACCAGTACTACGCCCCGCGTCTGCGCCTCCTCACGCCACCGATGCAGTGACGCGAGGGCTCTCGCTTCCAGGTCCCACGACGGGGTTCCGGTTAGTGCACAAGCCGCCTCGTAGGAGATCGTGCGATACCCTCTGATGACTCTGACGGCCATCGTCCTCTGCGGTACTCGCAACACTGCGATACTGCGGGCCGTCAGGTCAGCCGCCCACACCGGGCCATGGATCGCACGATCCCCACGTACAACCGCCTGCAGGCGGTACTTGGGCCCCCCAAATTGGGAAGCAGCGTTGACAGCGCGCCCGCCGCGCCCATCAACTTGGGCGCCAGCCGCCGAAAGTGGGGGCCGAAGTCCCAACGGCTGTCGAGCACCAATCCCAGGTACTTCATGGTTGACTCGACAGTGATCCGGGTCCCCCCGACCACGACATGTGATCCCGGCGGCGGCGCTCGTCGGGGGCCATGGAAAATGATAGCCTCCGACTTGTTGAGGGCCACCTCCAGGCCCAGGCGCCGGATGCGGTTCACCACCTGCGAGACCGCAGCCGTAGCCAGCAACGCTGCCTCCCTGTGTGAGCTCCCCCGAGCTGTGACCAGCGTGTCGTCCGCGTAACACGTCAGGTTCACCCCCGGCTGGAGCTCGCCCCTCAGAACCCAGTCGTACCCGATGTCCCACAGGAGTGGTCCTAGAACCGAACCCTGTGGAACACCGCACGACATCTCGCGCTGGCCTCTGCCGTCGCGTCCCCTGTAAACCTAACCTAACCTAACCTAACCTAACCGAATACGAGCACTCCTTAATCGTGTCATTTAATGTAAACAAATACACGTGAACTCATTGCTGCACGCACCGAATAGAGCTCGCTCATTGGTGCAAATGGCCGGTCGCGCCCCTCTGATTCCCAACGAGCGTCAGGTACACTCCCGCGCTTGTGTTGCAAACTTTCACGAAAAAAGAATATGATTTATTAATTTAGTTGTTGAATGAAAAACTTTGATTGCTAATTTTGAGGCTGGAATTTGATTTTATTAGCAGACAGATGTTGAATCTCTAAAATATATAAAGTAGCTCACTTACAACATTAGTCGCTGAGTTATCAAATCAGAAGTAAATATATTTATCGGTAGCTCGGAGTCATATTAATTTACGCTCGTAAATTGACGCTGGTTTTTTGATATTCTGTTGGAATAGTAAAGATGATGAATTAATATAATTGAAGCTGTTCTATTAACTCGTCGCCCACATATAAAAAAGACGCTAGGTTGCAGGTGCTAAAGAAAACTTTTGTTGCCGCACATATAATTTCCCTTTTTTAAACTAGATGAGGCCGGCGTTTCCTATCTGACTACTCTGAGAAGAAAGGCCGAAACAAATTCAGAGGTCACAATCTCTTTTAAAGTCCAGACATAATCTTGGACAGATCAGACGTAGATCTGAGTCCGTAATAATAATAAGTAAACATTGTAAGGTCAAGAACCTGTGCAAAATATATGATTCTATTCTCTGCGTTTGTATTGTTTTCCGACTAAAGTGCCTGCGCCTACCTACCTGCACCCCGCACTGCCGCCACCACGCCCCGCACCGCACCGTTGGTCAGTGACTTTTCGTAGATAAAGCGTGTTTACTTTTTATGCAGTTGATTCTGCTATTTATTTTGTTGGAAAACTGCAATTTTTAAATTTTCCATTAACTACTAATCTTCGTGTTTCAAAATGTTTCGATGGATTAGTACTGTGCTCGTTTTCATTTAATGTCTTACATCCAGATACACGTTGTATATCCTATACCTGCCTACTATTCTATTTATTTTTCCTTCTTTCTTTCAATTAAGTACTTAGTTGTTAACCATTTTGCTAAGTCAATTTTGTGGTTGCCTCACATTTGGTTCTCTGCTGTAGCTTTAGGTATATCGTGTGAAGTTGCTTTGTCAAGCAAACATGACCAAGAGCTTGTTGATATGGGGAGCACGTTCCTGTTGCACGTATTTCACCTAGTTACATTCATTGCGTGAAATATTGTTGTTAGTACCTACCTACCTACGTACCTACTATAAAAAAACTTAGATTCGAGAAGATTTTGCTTACAACCAACATAGCAAACGTGAAAGTGTTTTTTTCTTACTTTAAAGTTGGAATATTATTACTTTAAAATATGTAGATCCTTATTCCATATGTGATTTAACATAACAGACTGATGACATTGTTTTCTCTACCCACGCCCCGTAATACCTATACATATAGATACGTATTTATGTAGGTAGGTAAGTACAAATCTAAGGTGAACCTTGTCCGTTATGGTATTTTATAATAAACTAGCTGCTGCCCGCGGCTTCGCCCGCGTGGACCTTAATTTGTTTAAAGTAGCCTAAGTTACTCCTTATAACATCTATCTGCAAGTGAAAGTCCCGTCAAAATCGGTCCAGCCGTTACGGAGATTAGCTGGAACAAACGGACAAAAATTTTAAAAATAGTTTTGTTCTTTTAAATACTTACCTTAGGTATATAATTAATAATTATACTTTCATATGCATTAAGTAAAAAGCCGTTAATTTGACATTACAAACAGACACTTCAATTTTATTTATTTGTATAGATAGGTAATTAGTACCTACCTACCCACCATTTTTGGGTGTGTTACCTATGTTTATTTTCATGGTTCATTGCGCTTCGTGTATCTGATAACGCTATACCTAGTAAATAATGATAGGCAGATATAATTCTAGGTAACTACTTACTTATATTATTTGTATTTAGCTATTATCAAAACATATCTATTTACTGATAATTAATAAGTGCCTTCTAGCGATAACTTCTAATTTATCATGTTTTTATAGGTAACCGGGGTTTTAGAGGCCAAAATAAAAGAATCATTATCATTATACAATTAATACCTACCCACACCTGTTTTAAAACAACAATATTTTTCTATGCACGAAGTTACATAATTTATCTTAGCGGGTGTATAGATGTACCTTGACCAATACGTCTAATGTGTAAAATAATGCTAATTTTCTATGTATAGCAAGTCATATACCGACGTAGGTAGGTACCTATGTTCGTGGAGTTACTAGTGTGCAATAGAGTGGCACAATGAAGGCCATGTGTCCCCTTACTTCATTAGCAAGCAACCAACTGCGATACAGATAGATAGGCACTTGTATGTTATATCACGGGAAGTGTAAAACTATGATTTATTGTATCCTTTCGAGATACGTTATTGTACCACTTACTGTACTAGATACCACTTGTTGGTTTATGAGAAACAATACATTTTGCTGAAACTAAAATGTCTGCTGCTTCCATAGATATATTTCTATGGCTTATTCTAATCATGTATCTCCTTGAAGCTACAACGAAGTCATTTATTGTAGGTTACATTGAATATTTTTGAAAAAAAGTAATTGCTACGAGGTGTGGAAACGAGTCAGTTGCTGAAAATATAGTTTTTAGAATTTTTGCCCGTTTGTCTGTTCGTCTGATAATTGTCTGGATGTATGTTCCGGATTGGCGTAAAAACGGCCAAACATACACACACCGGCAAAATTAGAGGAACACAAAAAAGGTGCCCTTTTTAAAAACTTGTGGGTATTTCGAAAAGTGGTTCTGTTATTTGAATGATTACCCTTTCTCATACAAATTAAGGGGATTTTTGACAGTATTCAACCTTCTAACATAAATTATATCCTCATAAGCATTTGTTTACAATTGGACCGATTTAAGCAAAAATGATCCAACCCACAACCCCGACAATGGTGGGTTGGATCATTTTTGCTTAAATCGGTCCAATTTACGCTTGTGAGTGTTTTAGATAAGAAAGTTTGTTTAAGCAGTCAATGGTGGCTGTAACTCATTTTGTTTGTTTCGTTTGGAGACTTAACATTGTATTGCATACAGAATGAGTAATTTGCCAGCAACTGAAGTCGCCAGGTCTGTAACAATGGTAGAGAAAGGTCACACTTACCGTTCAGACAGTCGAACGTTGGGTGTATCAGTATCCGTGATCCACCGTAATGTGCAACGATACAGACAGACAGGATCTTACGTGCGCAAGCGAGGCCGAGGCAGAAATCGTGCAACCAGACGCCACAGACGACCGTTTTTTGAGAAATTGTCGTCAAACGGCTGTTCAGACCCGAAATCTTTTGGGAGAAGTGCGTAACGTACGTGTTAGTAAACGAACAGTGAGGAGAAGGTTAAATGAAGTTGGTTTGAAGTCATACGTGCCAGCAAAAGCGCCCAAACTTAAGGTGAGCCATCGAATAGCAAGATTAGCGTTCGCTCGTCAGCATCAAAATTGGTCCAATGAGTGGAGTCGAGTTTTATTCTCTGACGAAAGCCGTTTTTGTGTAAATTTCATCGACGGAAGGGAGAAGATGTGGAGATATCGAGGAGAACGTTACCATCAAGCAAAATTTTTGAAAATTTGGAGGGTCTGTTATGGTGTGGGGTGGTATAAGTTTGACGGCACGCATCGCTCTGGTCATCATCGATGGCGGTTCTCTGACTGTACACAGGTACATAACTGAGATCTTAAGAGCCCCATGTTATGCCTTTTGCCCCATTCATAGGATCAGATTTTGTGTTTAGGCACGATAACGCACGGCCCCACACTGCGCACATAGTGAACCTTAATGAGATCGGTATAACCCAGATGGACTGGCCAGCACGATCGCCAGACATGAATCCAATAGAACATGTCTGGGACATGATTGGACGAAGGGTCCGGGCAAGAAATCCATGCCCTAGAAATGTTGAAGAGCTGAAATTGGCGCTGGTTGAAGAATGGGACAATTTGCCTCAGGAAATGATTGAAGGTGTCATAAGGAGAATGAGTAGACGTATCCAAACCCTTATAAGGGCACGAGGAGGCAACACGCGCTGTTAATTCTTTTTATTTTACTTTTCTTTTAAATTTGCTTTGTCCTTTCGCATTAGAAAACATCAAATTTTTTCACATAAGACTACTTTTATTGTTACTTTTTAAATAAAACCTAATAAACCCTAAATTTTGTTTTTTTCTTACATAACATAAAGAAACAAAGTCAAATGAAGCGAACACTATAAATAAAAGACATTAAATCTCAAAAACTAATGTATTTTTTTTTGTGTTCCTCTAATTTTGCCGGTGTGTGTATTTGGATGAAATTTGGCGCACATATAGTTTATAACCTAGATTAATACATAGGGTAGTTTTAATCCAGGTAAGTAGTACGTTCCCGTGGGATATTTTCCGACATCCTCGTGGGCGAATCCGCGGGCAAAAGCTTGTAAGTACCTAATATGTTACCTATAGTTTTATTATTAATAGATCAAAATCAAATTGATTGATAGTACAGTATGTACCTACCTACTGCCTAAAGTATCCACTGAAATCTTTAAAATTAAAGATGAAAACAAACCATGCCTTTCTCAAGTTCTAAAATTGGTCTGCGTTTATGCACGTGAAAGCGTATCAAACAAACGGTCAGTAGGACATACAATACAAGATAGACTAACTTTTTGTACCTAGGTTCTGTACCTATACAGAACAGCTAGTAGGTATGTAGCCTACCTACATACCTAAGTAAGTCATCGTGGTTATAGCCACGGGTTACGAATCGCATTGTCTTGGAAGTTGTTCCAAGGTAAGTGAAGGCATACCAAGTCTAGGTCACACAGTCATGTTTAAAATCCTTTATTACATATACTTACTTGCTTCCATGAAAAAAATTGGTTGTTGAAAGAATAAAAAAAACACGGTTGTCTAATGAATTAATTTCAATCAATCAAAATATTTTATTTCACATAAACCTACGTCAGAAACTAGGTAAGTTAAAAAAAAACATAACAAAACCCTGTCTTTGCTGTCGCGCAGTCGGGTACCTAATAAAAATGAGACGACGAAGACCATTATTTTTTAACCTTGGCAGCTATATTTTCCTAATCTACTGTTTCACATAGGCAGGTACCTACCTACGTACAAGTATACCTACACACATGTGTTGATAGCCGATGCCTGCATCCATAATCTTGTTAAACTAGTTTGTCACTAGTAAACACAGACGTTACATGCAATATTTTCTTGCTTAGTTTACTTTTACTTACACACTACAAAAGTTTCGTTTTCTATAATAATATACTTAATTACGCACAAAAAAGTAATGAAAACCTATAATAACATCTGTGTAAAATACAATAAACTCGATTCTGTCACAGCTTTTGTGTCTAATATGCCTACTTATTTAGGTATAGGTAGGTTATCCTCTCATACAGAGTTCCCTGAACAGTCAGACTCGCTGCGGGGGACATTTTGACTCATGTGTTTTTACGATGTTTAAGCGCAAACAACTAATGTTGTGGTTTCAAATATTATACAATTATCCCAATGACGTAAGTAGGTAAGTACCTAATAATAAAGTAATCCTTTAATTGTTTGTTAAATAAATCTTGTTTTATTTTATAGTAACGAAGTTGCCCCTAATATTGTTAATACAACAATGTCCAATAGCTAAATCAAGTTGGTTTAGTTATTATGTATTCATTGAGCTGTCTTGTGTTGAACCAACCTATATAAAATGATCGAAAACCGATAGACGCGTTATTTTCTTTACGTACTTAAAACACGATTAAAGGCTCCTGCAAACAGGCGCGTCACGCGAATCGCACGCGACACAAAGGCACCGCGCGTCTCGCGACGTGCGGCGCCTTTATGTCGCGTCGCGTGTCGTGCCTATTTTCAGGAGCCTTATCGTTTCATCGTACATGCCACGACCCAATAAAACATCACGTCTTGGAACTATCCTATAAACACCCACGGAAATGAGGCCAGTCATAATAAAATGCCATTACAGTGTCCCACTAAAGACCAGACGCTTCTAATGAATTCTGTAACCTCTGCGCCTTTATCTATCCATCAAATCTATTAGCCATGCTAGTATTCAAATGAATTATGTAGGTAGGACCTAAATTAATTCGCGACTTGTATGGTTCGATCTCATAATTTAAGGAAAGGAGCTGTAATAATAAGTCAACCTTGACATCAAAATAGATACTTAAGCTAAGGTACCTAAATGGATAGATAGAATACTCTTTATTATGTACACCATAAAAGTTACAGATATAAATGTAGACATTTTAAGTTAGGGTGACACAATGGGCGGTCTTATCGCTAAAAATGATCTTTTACAGACAACCTTTGGGTGGACTTTAGGGAGAAGGAGAGACAATACTGATACATAATTACGTTTGAAAACTTCCTACCCACCACTCTAAAGGTATTTGTAAACCTTTATATATAATTCCTTCCTACAGTTGGATACTCCTGATGAATTGTAAAGCTCACCCTCTCTGCCCTATTTTTTTTTTCTAGAGCGCTTTTGTTTTTTTCTTTCAAACCCTACTTCAGTTTTCAGAATGAGGTCGTTCTTGTTTTGTACGAAAATTATCGACGATAGCATCATGCTTGCTGTTGATTTGATATATCGCAATTATTATAACAGCCAACCGTCGCTAACAGTTCTCTCTATTAATGTCATGTGACATACTTTTTGTCTACTGTTAAGAAATTGTAGTTCGCAGACCATATTTTTTGCCATTTAATGTCGACATTCATCATAATTATTACTGTTACTCGTAGAAGCAATTGAATCTGATAATTTCTAAGAAACGTTATGTGGCTTGTCTAGGCTTTATTTTGTGTGTCAGGACTGCATAAGATGAATGGTTGCATTTGTTACATGACCGTAGCGTCAATTAAGTATCGATTACGTAAACTCATTTCAATTTTGGCGTATTTCCAACAAACAGCGCCGTTTAGCGATGTTTGGAACACGGTTAGCCTGTGTTACATAACCTTGTAAGTAATTTAGGCCGTGTTTTCATTTCTATTACATAGATCTAGGGAGAATATTTTTGAGAAGAATTGTGTAGCATGCTGTAGTCGAAAACATAAGGCAGGCGAGTCCTTTAGTTATAAACCGGCCAAGTGCGTGTCGGACCACGCACGATGAAGGGTTCCGTAGTTGGGATGAAGAAAGAAGAGACAGAATTATCCCAAGAACAAACATAACATTTTAGTTGAAAACATGTTCTCCCATACATTCCAACTTCAAATGTAAGTTTGTACGCACAATATTGGGATATTTACCGCGTTGTTTTAAGACCATAGACTTTCATAGGTTTTCCTGCACCTATATTATCACATTCAGTGCCGAGCCTACAAACGTGTTGCCAAGCGCAGTGCCGGGCGCGTACTAATTCATAGAAACCGAGCGGCGCTACTCCGCATATTAGCGGGGCCGGCACCCAGCGCTCACCCCGCACCCCGCTATTTGCGGAGCTGGCAGCGAAATTGTTATGGACTATGTTCTGTATTTTTTCAAAATTTTAGGCTCGGTAGTTTAGGAGATAAGGGGGAATGGTAAATTTTCATCTATTTTAAAATTGGATCGTATAAAAAGAATATACTTGAGACCCTCATATTCAATATATATTTATTTCCGTAACACGTCCGTGTATGGGTCACAGAAATTGATATGTGTAGGTACCAAATTTCAACTTAATCGGTCCATTAGATTCGGAGCAAATTGGCTGTGACAGCCGGACATACTTGAAATCTCCAACAAACACCTTGTTAACACCTTGATGTAAGTTAGGTAGGTATGTAAGTACTCATATTTATTAAAAACATGATTGCCATTTTTAGCAGTTATCTTCTGTTAAAACAATAGTCACGTCTTACAGCGCTAAAGGAATTTCGTTTCGGTTTTCTTCCCTCCGGATAGCTCTGACAGTGATCCCAACATTTCTGGTGCAGTTCGCAGTAGCATTGCACTGCAACCGCAAAATGCAATGTTGTTGCAACACAAATAGAATGTAAATTGTCTGTGAAACGAAACTCTGTCTCAACCATGTGCTCGTGTGATTGTTATTGTTTCTTACCAGTTTTTAGGAATATTCATCTAGAGTTGGTAACCGGCACGGGCGCAGCCGCAGTAGGTACTTAGGTGGATGTTTACAGTGCAGAACGAAAACATAAGTCATGAATTGGCTATAAATATACACTTAGGAGCAGTCAACTCTTATGTAGAAGACGATAATACTAATGAAGATTTCGGTGCGCAATCACCGAAGCATATATTTTAGATAATCTCGCCTAAAACCTGTCTATTACGTATCTATTTAAAGCTCAGATTGAATGAGAGCTTGAGGTCATAGAAAAAACACCGGCCAAGTGCGTGTCGGACCACGGACAATGAAGGGTTCCGTAGTTAGGCTATAGACAGAAGAGACAAAATTATCCCAAGAACAAACTTAACATTGTATTTGAAAAACATGTTCTCCCATACATTCCACCACCACATTCTACAATGTAAGTTTGTACGCACTATGTGATGATATTTACCATGTTATTTTAAAACCATAGACTTCTTATAAGTAGGTAGGTTTTCCTGTAATCTACGAGTAGAACTATTCTCTGTATTTTTTTCAAAATTTTAGGCTCAGTGGTTTCAGAGATAAGGGGGGGAGTATTGTTAATTTTCGTCTACTTTCTTAAAATTATAAAAAAAATCCCTTTCGTTTGATATGTCACACGGTAGTTTGCCTCCTAAAAGTGACCCCCATATTAAAAATTTATTTATTTACTTTACACGTTCGTGTTTCGGTCACCGAAATTTATATTAGTACCAAATTTCAACTTAATCGGTCCATTAGATTCGGAGCAATTTAGCTATGACAGACAGACACACGAGTGATCCTAAAAGGGTTCCGTTTTTTCCTATTGAGGTACGGAACCCTAAAAACATGAATCTAGTGGCATACATACATAATTATGTAATAGACATTTATAAATATTTTCGGAATTTCATTATAGCATCTCTACATGCAAATGTCCGAATTCCGGACTTTAATGTATTTTTGAAATTCAAATATGTGTTTAACTCGTCTCGCTCACATGATTCATGTATTGTTATTGTGGTATTTAATGCCATATCGCATTACTATTACATTATATCCTGTAGCAGTATTGTCCCTATCAAAATATTGAAATGATACCTAGATGGTGAGTTTGGGTTCAAATATCGTGCAAAAAATTGAGACAATACATTTATTGTAGTTATGGTGTCCCATAAAGAGAATTTCTATACGTAAGATCTATGGGTAGTGTAGTACCTAAATATTATCTAATCAGGCGGTAATTATACAGGCTGGCCGGAACATTGACGTCCAAAAAAAAATTTTGATTCCTCGTAACGTGGGGTATCCGAATCACCCCCATGTATGTTCCGCGACTTTTCATAGTTTCTAGTTATGCATTTTTCTAAATTTTTGAGAATTTTTGACTGACAAAAAAAAAAGATTACAATACACATCACGTCTGCGGAGTTTCCCTAGCCAATTTAATGTGACCCTGTATATTGGTTACAAAGAGAAAAGGAACTGAACTCTCTTTTTAAGGCAGCTTTTTGTCCTACCCGCCAACTCCAATTATGAATTCAAGTCAAGGTTTGGAGAAAGAATTAAGATACAATCTAATAGACTTCCGTCAGGGTGATTAACAACCGTTCAATTATTTAAATCTACACACCTACTGACGAAATGTTATTAATGGATATAAAACACGAATGGGCTGTATTTCGTCAACAGCCAATACGTGCTTTCCTTTAAAAATAGTAGCTTTGCATTGCATGTTAGCCTCCAATCGTGAACTACGAGTTAAACCGTGAAAACAAAATCATTTTTACAATTGCCTACCCTGCTACTACGTCGCGAGGTTTCGTGTACTACTTTAGTACGTTTATAAACACTTATTTCTAAATTTGTGGGAACACACTCATTCTTCTAAGGTCTACGTCCTTGCTCATGCCGATTATCTGAATTATTCTACACATTTCTCTAATAAATGTTTAAGTCTGTAATTCTGATTACCTACTCTCAATTATTATCAACACATCATTCATATTTCCAAGTATTTAAGATAACAAGTGCAGCTCAATCATCAACGTTAAAAGCGTCATCAAGGAAGCTATTAACTGTTCGACTTAATATAATATTAAGTCATCGAATGTGTCCATTACGCGCAGTGATCGTATCTCAATATCAGCTGTTTACTCAATGTGATTCACTGCGTTAATGACCTATTACGTGTTGTTGATTAACATGCTTGCGGAAACAGAGGGTAAGGTTAAATCAACGTCATAAAACAAGGAGTAGGTAAAGTGCAGTAAGCTGTGACTCATTGCGATCATTGATTTTGTCGCGTCACACTTTAGCAGCACCAGTTCCCGTCTCACTTCCTCCCGAATGCACTCTGATCAATTTTAATAATATATGCGCTGCCAGCCAACTCGACTGTGGAAAAAAAACTTTTTTCAGAATTCTGCTAATATTAGGAACAGCAGTTCCCGAATTACAAATGCTACTACGGAATTAGGCCTACGGAAACGTACAGCTTGAAAGTTGTAACACTAGGCTAACCTAAAAGTTGAATGCTGACTGCATATTCACAATGAACATTAACACATAATATTTAGCAGACTTCTGGTAACAACACGTGGCCATGTTATGATCAACAGCCAGTGATTCATTTATTGTGTCGCGCACGACACAAACAGTACTTATTAACACCTTCGGGTTTGCTAAGAAACATGACTAATTTTAAGGTTTATTTTCTTGACTAATCTACTTCCGATGGCTGTTATTCATCATCTGATTCCTAAAAAGGAAATAAATTAAACCAACTTTCTTGGTACGATGTCTAAGTAATAGCTATTCACGGTATCATCAACTAATCATAAGATTAATCACTTGTTTATTGTTTTTGCTACTTATTAACCATTAGGTAGTTCAATTTGTTTTGAAAAATAACGATGAGTAGTATCTAGTTATTGTTTGAGTAACAAACAGAGCAGTCACAGTAGGTAGCGAGTTAGTTTGCATTATTTACAATGTTTATTTAGTGATATTGTAGTAGTGAGGCGCAGATAAGTGGGGATGCGGGTGTTCCTTCCTGTGCTGTGGCCCGCTTCGAACTTCATTGATTGTGTGCCTTTTATTGACTTCCGGTTTACAGAAATGTAAGAGGATGTACTTATACCTAATGTCTCTAAAGTCTCTCTTTTAAGTAGGAAAGTACAACTTTTTGCCCAGAACAAAATAACAATGGCCAACTTTGTACCCATTTATTTTATTAAAAGCTCTTTATATAATACTGGTAGGGTTTTCACTTACAAAAGTTACAAAGGGTTACCCTTTGTAATAAACACGTAACAAAATAAACTTAATTTATTAAGTACTAAACGAAGTAGGTTATTATTATATGGTACCTAGTAATTACTTATGCTCCTTTATAAGAAAGAAAATAATTTCCTGCTATAAAACCCAAGTTTGACGTACCTATGTATATTCATTGAGATAAAATGAAGCAATTTTCACATGGCAAATTGTATTTGAAAAGTTAACATTTTACTTTTGTTAGTAATATTGTGCGAATCGTGTGAGTTTAGTACCGTATGTGGTGTTATCTCATTACCTAGTTGAATGAAAGTCGCGCGATGATGTAAATTATAATTCTCGTAAACATGGCGTGACTCTATTCATTTTTGTCTCCCACGACGATGCGATGTCATTTCTCCTAATAAATTACTCTTTTAGCTAAAGTAACGTTTTATTATGAACTCACTTTATGTAATTTGTTGGCTACCAATTAGCATTACTTTCACTTTGACTTCTTTTGTTATTAAAATACGGTAATTAAATATTTAATACCGATTAAGTTAACGACTCCCAATTTATTTTTTTGAAAGGGTTCGTGCAAAGAAGAATGTATTTAAATTATTTTAAGTAAGTATTATAATATCTATAGCTTATTATAATAGGAAGGTCCATGACTCCAGAGATTTTAGCCTTCTAATGGGAGTTTGAAGACACAGGTAAGTACTTACGTAACCCAACTTGAAACGATCCGATTTAGACGAAAAAGTATAGCAAAGGGTTTGCCCTTTTCTGTGCAGTACTTTGATAGGCTCTTGTTTCATAACACCTTTGTTTGGGTGGTAAACCAAACCATAACCTAATCTCATGTTTAGGATACCTCCTAAACTCATGTTTAGGTTATCTCCTAAACTCATGTTTAGGATACCACCCAAACAAGGGTGACGTAGAGGGAACCACCCTGTTACATTGAAACTTTGGAATTTAACTCAACCTCTCACAGCAACTAATTGACTGGGTAAGTATATTGTACGAAAAACTTACAATGGAGCGTAACGGGTACTTAATGAATGAATTATTAGAGACCTAATATTTATCAAAAGTCTAGTAGTAATGCAAGTAAGATGATAAAGATGGCATTTGCACCATCTGACTTCTACAAAAGTCGTGACTCGTGACGTGTCTTTTTGAATGTCTAGGCGAATAAAAGTCAATACCTACCTGACTTATTAGAAATGAAGTTCATGAGACCGGCTTTGATATAGGTAGGTACTTACTTAATTATTTTGAAAACAATCTGCCAATTTAATATTACAATAATTTGTTTATAGCAATTGTATCTAAAGGTCAGACGAGATAGCGCAGAATCAGTTCGCCATATTGTATTGTAAAGTTAAAACATCCCTTTGTGTTTATAAAAAAAACAAAAGCGATATTGCTTTGTTTTGGTTTATTTATTCATTAATTAGAAACATCATTAATGCAGATTATACTATCCGGTAGGTATTACTTTCATTCCATTAAATTTTTACCAAGACTTAATGGCTCTAACCCATTAGTGCTATATCAAGTGACATTACCTACAAAATTATAGGGTTCGTTTTCTTTTTGGGTGTAAGTTAACAATAATAATATCTAAAAATAATAATAAATCAAGTTAAATAACTGCCAAAAGACCAAATTTATAAGATAAAAATATTGACGGTATGTTAGTTTAAGTTAAACATGTTTTCTAAATTATTAACCCATTTAAATTCAACGTGTTACAAATGTTACCCCTAGTAACGCTGTATAACTTTAAGTTATACAGGGTTACTAGGGTTCTAAGTCGTACTTAGACCATTTGTCTATAAAATGGTCTAAGCTGTAGAACCACATAAGCTAGCTATGGTACCTTCAATTAAGTACTAGAAATGTATAAAGTCTAAACGAGTTTAATGTCAATCTCGTATAAACTCATATTTAACCAAGATAATATCTGCATATAGGTACATAGTTGGAGCCCTTATCTTAAAAAACCAACACTATATTTAATTCTAATACTCTCAGATCACTTCAGTAAAATATGCGCGTTCGATTTTTTCTTCACTTTCATCCATATTAGTTAAGTTATCCACATTATAATTTCTATAGTCATCACATTAATCATCATTATCTACAATAAAATGTAGATTTTCATATGAGACTATCATAACGACACTATTTACACATAATTATTAGAGCAATAAAGGTCAGGTGACGCCGGTGGTAATACGGCTTTCTGCGGAGATGCAGCTTAGCCGTGCCGATCTCCCAGAATCAAGTTTGATAAAATAAAAAGCCCACTTACTTGTTGAAGGTCTCCTCGTATTGTTTTATTTCCTTCCTGGAGAACTCATGAAATTCCGTATAAACGTTAACGAATTTATATTTCGGCTTAACCTCCAAACCCTCTTCAAGTTTATCATTGATCTCCTGTCTCCTCGAGAGAATACCAGTGAGCTCGTCTGTGGCTGACATCGTGATTTTTCGCGCCAAAGAAAAGGTTGAAAAATGTTGTTTTTGAAACAGGTAAACGAGCGTCGGGCGCCGCGAGAGGCTGCCTGCGGCTACGACCTTACAAACACTGGTAGTGCGGGCCGGCGCGCCGCGAGTTAGTGCCTCGCACTCGCTCCCTCGTACTGTAATCAAGTCGCGGGGGACGGACGGACGACGCGACGGATCGACGCACGTATGTGCCGCGCACCGCTCCATGATCTGCCTAATCTTGCTGTAGGTAATCGTTGTAAAAGTAACCCCACCGAGGAGTAAGTATAACTATTGTCACAACCAGAACTGTCAATATCAACCAACATGCTGACTGGTCCTGTTTGTTATCAACTGAACTAAAAGGTTTTAAAATTTGTGCCAATTTTTATTTTAGCCTCACTATAGCGCGGTCTGGTGAACAAATTCGTCCTTATTCTGGCTTTTAGCGAGAATAGCGAGATCCTTTTTCTCTGATTCAGTTTCGGAATATACCTTTGTTTTTCTCTTGGGATTTCGCTCTTGGTCATTTACTCACTGCAAGCTAAGTGACTACGTCACTTTTTCCCTGAGAAATCCGGGATCAGAGCTAAACTAGCTTAGACTTTTCGGTGAGAAAAATCAACCGTTTTATCAAAGTTACGTTAGTGTTCTCGTTTACCGTTAGTCTGTGACGTTACGGGTAAATATATAGTACATGACACAATGCTTTTGAGAGTTACCTATAATTTTCAAATTGGACCGTTGGTGTAAAAAAAATCAGGGATCGTACAGGGCTCAAAGGGTAACTTCAACATTCAGTTATCCATCCTTTGTGTGGCTTAAGCTCAGACTTAACAACCCCTTGAAAGGGAAACCCAATTATAACTATTTGAATGGGTTAGTCTTAATAATTATTTTGTTACTTAACCGATTAAATGGCCAACCCCTTAAACCTATAAAATCCTCATAAACCACATCGAGGGAAAGGGTATATGACTGGGTTTACTAACCCGTGCATGTTATTAGGATTACCCTGATACTGCTCTATCATTGCAAGAGGATCTAGATAGGTTCCAGTACTACTGCGGCACTAATAAGCTCCATTTAAACGTCTCGCAAGTGTTACGTGTGTGCTCCCTCACTAGGAAGCCCGTACCTATCACATTTGACTATAAACTTTTAAAATTCTTTACTGTCATCTCGAGTATGCCTCTCAAGTTTGAAATCCCAATTACAACATATACGAGTACCTACATCAATCGATTGGAAGGCATACAAAGAAAATTTTCTTTGTATGCCACAAAGAAAATTTTTGAGATAAGTATATTCAATTCCGGTCTAAAACTTATTCTCCCACTTATCTCCTACGCTGTAAAAGATTTCATCTACTTCGTCTTTCTGAACGTAGAAGAATTGCAGACTTGGCGTTTTTATTTAGTTCCCGAATTGCTGAACAAAATCGGACTGCGGGTTCTTCTGCGCAATCCTTATCTGTTGCATACTCCTGTGGTAAGAACGAATTACCGACGAAATTCAGGACGAGCTATACGTATAGTGCGGTCTGTCGGGACGTCGACATCGATGTTTTCAATACTGGCATTTCTAAATTAATCTTTGTGGTTTATATTTTGATCACGTAAACTAATTGATTACAATTTGCGCTGTTTGCACATTTTTACTTATGATAATGTTTTTTACTCAAAACACTGTCTACCTTCTCAAATACTTTTTGTTTATGTGCCCCCTTTTATCTGTGAAAACTTTTAATTTGCCTTATTTTTGTTACTCTCAATAGTGCAAAAGTGTTTAGCTGTAAGTTTTCCAAAAACTATAAAATAAAATACTATATCTGTTTGATTTGAAGAGGTTTAAATTACTAACCCGTTTACAACGTCGTAACCTGGGCTTAAAAAAAAGTAAAACCCTTTATACGGCTAAACCCATTGGTCCCTGTAAAAATACCTCTCTAGTTTGCTCTTTATTTCCACTTGCCAAAATAAAAGGCACATTGAGTATAAATCTATCATAATACCAGCAACCTAATTGCGTAACACACTTTCAATCACAATCCGAGAGTTTTAAAGGATATTGCTAATCCATTGCTTCATAGGTTTGAAAAATGTGTCTGCTCAACGGCGTAAATAACTCAATGAACGTGGGTGAACTGTCAAAATGAAACCCATTGTGATCAATTGTAATTTTATGTGTGTTACGCAATTATCCCGCTGGCCAGCAAGGCAAAAACGGATAACTAAAATAATCACCAAGAATAAGGGTTAGATTTCGAACTTTCGATTTAGGTAGGTCCATCCATTGTGGTGTAGATTAAATCTTAGGTAAATGGTTTTTCATCTCAATCGTTTAGATTTTTAACCCACAAAAATAGGAGGAGGTTCTCACGTCTACGCGTAATTTTTTTACTTTAAGTTACTTAGGTATCTATACATACTTGAATGTAAAGATCCGTGTAATCCGTTTTACAGGTACCTAACCTAACTTCCACAGTTCCACAACACAAGGCCGTAGGCGGGGGGTGCTTGGATAGGAAACCTCCCCGTGTGCCTGTGGGCTGGAATTCCCTTATGGATGCGTCCAGGGGGAAGGCCAGTCACCGGGACGGTGCACCCTGGGGTACGGGCAATGACTCCCCATTAGGTACTGTGTGCCTAAGGGGTCTTGTTGCCCGTATGCCAATATCCTGTCAGAAGTACGCTCCAACGTGTGTCTCTCTGTGCTCTAAGCAGAGACGCACAGCGGCGGAGTAAGAGCGGGCTCGGTGTGCACTAACTCTGCCGCCGAGCAGGCAGGAAGAGGCCTTCTCTTTCTGCCACCGTTATTCTCGTAGCCCCGAAGATTGTCAAGGTCATGTCTCTGACTTTTGACGGGGGTCGAGGGTCTTGGCTTAACCGCCCGGGCCGCGAGGAAGAAAACCTCTATAAAAAATCACCCCAAACCTCCAAGCGGCGGCGCACCGTGAGGGAGGTTGGTAGCTTGACTAATGGGTAGCTAAATTAGTCGCTAGTGCGAACCACTAGTTTTTGGGAATTAAAAAGTTTTTACTCGTGGGAACAACTATGGATAAATCTTTAAATAAAAATAAAAGCAGTGAAGAGGAGGGGAGTGATGCGGGGTCGGAGTCCGACGCCGCGTCTGGCGTGAAGGGCTCATGTAAGAGCCCGGAGCGCGAAGTGGTGGGGGGCGCTGGGAAGAACCAAAAGTTTTTCAAGAAGCGCCCCAAACCGGGGGATGGCCTGGGGTCTTCCTCGGATGGTGGGCTGAGCTCGGCCCGTAAAAAAAAAAAAAAAAAAAATCAGCCGGCGGGGTGGGGCCCATGAAAGGGGTGTGGGCAGAGGGCTCACCAAAGAAGCCAGCAAGCCGAGCCCAGCCAGCCCGGCCGAGCCAGAGTCGCAGTTGGGGACAGTCTCGTCTGGGTCGGAGTCAGCAGGTGGTGAGCCGGACGCCGCTGGCGGCTCCAATTCGGAGCAAACGATCAGGTTCGCAGAGGTCGTGGCAGCCGCGATCAAAAGTGTGGCCTTGAAGAGGACTCAGTCCTCTAAAGACAAGGCCATATCGGCAGCCAGGGCCTCCATTATGACGGCAGCGGAGGCCAGTCACCTCAGGCCCCCGTCGGACGGAATGACAGGGATGCGGGCGGAGGTCGCTCGCTTGACAGCCGCCATGGAGCTTCTCCGAAAGGAGAATGAGGAGCTCCGAGCGGACCTGGCCAGGCTCCGAGGAGCTGGCCCCCGGGAGGTGCCACAGGGGGAGGCGCGGCATGGGCAGGTCGGGCCCGTGCCTGCTGAGGACCGGGTTCTGGCCCTGGTCCGGCAGGAGCTGGCTGCCTTCCGAAGCCGGTTTTCCGCCCTGGAGGCCATAGTCCTGCGGCCCCTGCTAGCGGCGAGCCAGCCGGCCTCGGGCCAGCGGAAGGCAACATCGTATGCCGCCGCCGCGGCTGCCACGGTCAAGCCTACATCAACGGGGCAGGCGAAAGGCGGGGCCGTGCAGGAACCCGCGAGGGCCCCAGCCCCGGCGGCGAAACGGCCGCCCCCGCCTCCTAAATCTCCACCGGCTGACGCCGAATGGCAAGTAGCCGGGGAGAAGAGGAAGGCGGGTAAGGCAGCAAGGGCGGCCAAAAAGAAGGAGAGGCGGCAGCGGCGCAAGGAGCGAATCGTCGCGGCTAGGCTCCGTGCCCCGAGGTCCGCAGCTGTAGTGATCACACTACAGCCGGAAGCGGAGAAGAAGGGCGTGTCCTACCGCGACGTGCTTGCCAAGGCGAGGGAGGCGGTGAACCTCGAGGAGCTCGGCGTTGCCGATGGCATCCGGATAAGGGTCACTGCGACTGGGGCCCGGATGCTGGAGGTTCCCGGTGCGGCCAGCGGCCCGACCGCTGACGCTCTGGCCGAGAGGCTTAGGGCGTCCCTAAATGCGGACGAGGCCCGAGTGTCCAGACCCACCAAGTGCGCGAACATGCGCATACTGGGTTTGGACGACTCAGCGACGGAGGGAGAGGTGGTGGCCGCCGTTGTTAGGACTGGAGGGTGCTCAGCCGAGCAGGTTAGGGTAGGCACCATCCGTCCTGACTTCACGGGGATGCGAACTGTTACAGTGAGCTGCCCCGTGGCGGTGGCCCGAAAAATAACTGGGGAGGGCCAAAGGCTCAAGGTGGGCTGGGTTTCCACGCAGGTGAAACTGCTGGAACCCAGACCTCTGAGGTGCTTCCGCTGTCACGTGGGCAACCACGTGGGAGCTAAATGCACCTCGGAGGTGGACCGTAGCGGCCATTGCTTCTGCTGTGGTCAGCCCGGTCACAAGGCCGGCTCGTGTAAAGCCGCGCCGCACTGCTTCGCGTGTGCGGCAGCTGGCAAGCCGGCCAATCACCGGGCTGGGAGCAAGGCCTGCGCTCCACCCGCCAAACCCAGGGGCAGCAAGCCCTCTGCCACCAGCGTCACCGCCGAAGCCGCCACCACTGCCGCCGTCGCCGCTGCCGCCTCCGCCGCTGCCGCCTCCGCCGCTGCCGCCTCCACTGTCGCCGTCGCCGCAACCACCGCGGCAGGGCCCTCACAGGGGGTTCGGGAGGGGGCTGATATGGAGTGCCAATAATGGCCCCATTACGCCTCCTCCAGGCGAACATCAACCACTGCGCCTCCGCTCAGGATCTGTTGCTCCAGAGCATGGCGCAGTGGTCGATTAACATCGCCGTGGTCGCTGAGCCGTACTTTGTCCCGCCCAGGGATGACTGGGTGGAGGACCTGAGCGGCTCAGTGACCCTAATTTCGTCGGCCGCCGCCGGTACCCTGTCCCTCGAGGCTGTCAATAGGGGACGGGGTTGCGTGGCAGCACGGTTCGGGGAGATTGTCGTGGTAGGGGTATACTTCTCCCCGAACCGAACTCTCGCCGAGTTCCACAACTCCCTTGCGGAGTTGAGAGTCGTCGTCGTCGGATTCCGTTCCCTCCCTGTACTCGTCCTCGGGGACTTCAATGCCAAGAATGTGGCTTGGGGTTCCCGGCATACGGACACACGGGGCAGGATGGTGGAGGACTGGGCTCTGGAGACGGGCCTGGTCGTCCTAAACCGGGGTTCTGTCCCCACGTGTGTGCGGATGCGGGGTGAGTCAGTGGTGGACATTTCGTTCGCCAGCCCCGCTCTGTCGCCGCGTGTCCTCGACTGGCGCGTCATGGAGGGGGTGGAGACCTACTCCGATCACCGGTACATCCGGTTTGACGTCTCCGCCCAGACCTCGAGCGCGCCGGTCCGACAGGCCCCGAGTGGTCCGCGGTGGGCGTTGAAGCAGCTGGACCGGGAGCTCCTCCTGGAAGCCTCGATCGTGCAGGCCTGGGTGTCACCACCGGACAGGCCTGCTGACATCAATGACGAGGCGGGGTGGTTCCGGGAGGCCATGTCCGAAGTATGCGACGTGGCAATGCCCCGGGTCCGGCCCGGACGCGCCCGGCGCCAGGTGTGCTGGTGGTCGCCGGAGTTGACGTCTCTGCGCGACACGTGCGTTGCTGCGCGACGCCGGTACACCAGGCACCGCAGGCTCCGTATCCGCCCTCCGGATACGGAAGCCATTCAGGCGGAGCTGTACGAGGGGTACAGAGCGGCGAAGACCGCCCTCCGAGCGGAGATCCTGCGGGCCAAGGGACTGGCCCGTGAGGAGTCGCTGGAGACTCTGAACAGGGACCCGTGGGGACGCCCCTATAAAATGGTGCGGAACAAGCTCCGCCCATGGGCTCCCCCGCTGACGCTGAGTCTCCGGCCCCAGCTCGTGGAGGACGTGGTGAGCGCTCTGTTCCCTTCGCGAGGGGAACATACTCCCCCGCCCATGGCTCCGCCTCCTGCGGTGTCGGATGCGGACCACGCAGCCGACGATGACGACGATGCTCCGGAGGTGACCGAGGTAGAGCTGAGAGTGGCGGTGCGCAGGCTGAATGCCAAGAATACCGCCCCAGGACCCGACGGCTTACCTGGAAAAGCCTGGGTCCTGGCCTTGGAGGCTCTCGGGCCTCGACTAAGGGGGCTCCTAAGCGCATGCTTGGAGAGGGGCCAGTTCCCGCTTCAATGGAGGACAGGGAAACTGGTCCTCATTAAGAAACCGGGGCGCCCTGCGGACTCGCCGTCCGCTTACCGGCCCATCGTGCTGCTCGACGAGGTGGGCAAGCTCTTTGAAAGAGTCATTGCAGACCGCCTTGTCGGGCGGCTGGTGAGGGTGGGGCCGGATTTGGCGGAGAGCCAGTTTGGTTTCCGCAAGGGGCGCTCTACGGTGGACGCCATCATGCGCGTACGAGCCCTCACGACGGGGGATGCTGTGGCCCGGGGTGGGGTCGTCTTGGCGGTGTCTCTAGACATCGCCAATGCCTTCAACACCCTGCCCTGGAGTTGCATCAGGGAGGCACTCCGGTATCACCGAGTGCCGACCTACCTCTGTCGCGTGGTCGAGGCCTATCTGACGGACAGGGCCGTCATCTACCCCGGTCACCGGGGAGAGTGGAACCGGCGAGAGATGTCGTGCGGTGTCCCGCAGGGATCGGTTCTGGGACCGCATCTGTGGGACATCGGGTACGACTGGGTGCTGCGCGCCGACCTCCCTGGTGGCGTCAGCGTAGTTTGCTACGCTGACGACACGCTGGTTCTGGCGCAGGGGAGGTCGCACCAGGCGGCGGCCGAATTAGCGGCACGCGGGGTTGCGACAATCGTAGAGAGGATCCGGCAATTGGGACTCGAGGTGGCCTTGCACAAGTCCGAGTCCATGTGTTTTCATGGTCCTCGGAACGCGCCACCATCGGGTTCCCAAATAACGGTAGGAGGGGTTCTCATCGGTGTCGAGTCGACGATGAAGTACCTGGGACTCGTCCTCGACAGCCGGTGGAATTTCGTGGAGCATTTCCGACGTTTGGCTCCCAGACTGGAGCGGGCCGGGGCTGCCTTGGGGCGGCTCCTGCCCAATCTGGGGGGTCCAAACGCCTCCTGCCGGAGGCTCTACGCGGGGGTCGTGCGGTCCATGGCCCTTTACGGAGCTCCGGTGTGGGCGCGTTCCGTGAGGCGACGACCGGTACGTCGATTGAACGCGTCCCAGAGGGTCATGGCCATCCGGTTAGCCCGGGGATACCGCACGGTCTCCGGGGAGGCGGCGAACCTCCTTGCCGGATTACCGCCATGGGATCTGGAGGCAAAAGTCCTCGCGCACATGTGGGAGTGGCGCGAGGAGGCAGGACGCCGGGGCGTAACTCTGTTGCCGCGAGAAATCGTGGCACGGCGGACAGAGCTCCGGCAGGATCTCATGGCGGCATGGAGAGTGCGATTGTCGCAACCCAGCGCTGGGCACGCCACAATTGCGGCGATAAGTCCCCTCTTTGAGGAGTGGCTGGAGAGGCGCCACGGCGTCCTCACCTTCCGCCTGACGCAGGTCCTCACCGGACACGGGTGCTTCGGGAGGTACCTGTTCCGGATAAGGCGGGAGGAAACGCCCGGGTGTCACCACTGTGTGGATCGCCCGGAGGACACGGTGGAGCATACGGTGGAGGTCTGCCCGGCTTGGGCGGAGCACCGCCGTGTCCTCGCGGAAGCGATCGGCGGCGGCGATCTCTCGCGTCCGGCCCTGGTCCAGGCCATGGTACGGAGCGAGAGTGCATGGGAAGCCATTACCTCCTTCTGCGAAGCAGTAATGCTCGTGAAGGAGGAGGCGGGACGCGTGAGGGAGAGGCAAGCTTTGCACCCTCACGCCCCTAGTCGCCGCAGGAGACGCCCTGGGCGTCGGGAATTGGCAGCCGATTCCCGGCCACCGTAGGCGCGGGCTTGCGGACGGCGAGCAATGGGTAGCTCGCCGTCTGGTAAGGACCAGGCCCGAGTCGACGGCGCGTCGTGTTCCACGCGCGCCTCAAAGAGATGTCAGCACTATTGACGGGGTCCGCTAGGGCCGATGCCAGCTAGGGTTGCGGGATGTTCGAAAGAGTTACCGTGGCCCCGGCACAGGCAACAGAAGGAACACGGGTGGGTTTTAGTCAGTAAAAGTCTGACACGCCCTCCCGCTCCGCCCAGAGCGGGAGAAGTCATTTGATGATTTCCCATCCACAAAAAAAAAAAAAAAAAAAGGCCGTAGGCGGGGGGTTCAAACCCCCCCCAAAATGTGAGAAACTAGAATCTCAATCCAGAGATTATTGTCACGTCATGTTTTATTTCTGATGATCATCCACGTCGAGTGCCTTTTAATTCAATATGTATGTATGTATCTAAAGTTATAATACCTAAGTATCTCTTACGGCTATTTGCATATACAAGGTGAAGGTGTAACAAAATTAACGCAAAACCTCTTAAGGGGAAATTGTACTCATCATTATGAACAACTTTTATTATGGGACCAAATCAGCTGTTCCCTGCAATTTGACGAGTTAAGCGAACATAAATGTAGGGAACAGCTGATTTTCTTTTGCGATTTCAGGTTTGTTCCCATAGTAAAAGTTGTTCATAATGATGAGTACAATGACCCCTTAAGAGGTTGAGCGTTAAATAGGTTACACTTTGTATAAAAATTAAGTCGTTCCTTATTGTCTCTGATCCAGAGCTCGACCGTCCGTAGGGTACTCCGTCCTCTAATACAGAGAATTATACTCTATTCCGCGTACCTAGGCGTACTTTACAATCTCTATTCTATTCTCAATTTTTTTTTTTTACTCTGACTTTAAATTGAATAAATTCCTGCAACTTCAGAATTCTCTGAGAGAGTCTAACCTGTTTTTTTTTTTTTGTTTCGGGGTGGAAAATCCTCATGGATGTCCTCCGCCCTGGGGCGGGCGGAGGGTTCTGTCAGACTCTTACTGACTAAAAACCACCCCGGTGTTCCATCTCACACCTACGCCGAGGGTCGCGGGAACTTACGATCCTTCCGCAACCCCCTTTAAATTGAACTGACTTTAAATTGAATAAATTCCTGCAACTTCAGAATTCTCTGAGAGAGTCTAACCTACCCCAGGCGGGGTGCTAAAATTTTCGAGCTCGGTTCGCTCGCACTTGCATCCTACATTCTTTTTTCTGCATAAGTCGATAAATTTAGGTACTTCTATTTCTGTATGAACGGTCAACGAAGAACTTATTCGAAGCGAGGTCCAATAATTTCGAGCTCGCTTCGCTCGCTCTTGCATCCTATATTCTCCATAGCTACGTCATTATCCTAATGGCCTTAAACGGACGTCCCTGTTTTTCATCATCGTCATGCTTGCAAAGAACCGGGAAGGGAGAAACAGAATTGTATTGAAATTGATAATAACTAAGCTCTTCATCAATTTGAACTCTGTTTTAGGTCTAAGATCGGAAAATTATTTTTAAAAATATGTTCCGCAAAAAGAACAAAAATGCTGTAATTCTAAAATCACAATACTCTTTCTTCGAAATCTGTACTTTTTTACCCTTTTTGAAATCAGAAATTCTTCTAAAATAAAGTTGGCAGCCCTAACCCCTCCAAAGTGAATTCCTGGATACGGCCCTGCCACAACACATGCAATGTCGTCGGCATCTATTGTCGCTTACATAATAATAAAAACAAGCATTACGCTGCATAGCGTCATAATGATGGCAAAAAACTTGCACAATTAAATTTAGGTAGGTATGCAACAGACTTTATAAACATTCGATCCTTACAACAATGTGAGACCATAGTGTCCCAGCGTCATACATTCAGACCTCGTGTTACAGTCCTATCGATAATTAGTGAGTGAGAACTGAGAAGCAATAAGTATTATGTACGAAATAGACCCAACGTCTTTAAAGCACTCAAAGCAGTGCCATGAATTCAACAAGGCCAGAGCCAGAGCAATACTCGCATCAATTGAGATTTACAGGTTCGAAATCACCACTTCTATTTCTTTATAATCAGATGATCAGAACTAACAAACCTATAGGTACTACTATAGGTACTTTTTACCCTTAGTTACCTTTGGTTGTAAATAACAGACTCGGACTAAGTAGGTAACCCAATAAATCTCTAGCATCGTGGTAGGTATTTAATTTTGTTTCTTTAAAGTCTATAAAATGTTATGCGGTTCTCACCACTTGCAAGAATCTACGTTCTCTGCACACTGCTCATTGCGCTACTACGCTGCTCTCCAGCAGTGCTGAAAATGTAAAAACTATGTAGTTCATAAGTGCGGTTTATTGATGTCAGCGCAATCGAGACGGGCTCCTTTGCGAGTCCCTGATGTTTCTGAAAGACAATGTCTTATAAAAATAACAATATTATACCCTAACCAAAACTGTTTATAACAAACTAAAATATGGAGTCGAAAAATTCATCCAGCAGGCGCGTACGCTCCACGATAGTAGCAATTAAATTTAAATTTTTATTGAAACATTCTTACAATTATTACTTTAAAATTAGTTTAACACAATAATTCTGTCTGTAACTGTTGGCGACATTAATTTTATTATATGCGGTGGTCCCCAAATTAGGCAGTGCTTGTATCTTGGGGACCTGAGTTGTGATAGGTACATTATTCTGTTTTTTTAAATGATGTTGTTAAGGGAATATGTAATTAATTGCAAACAACTATAAAAAGTCTAAATTAAAATTTGAAATGAGATCAAAGATAAAGCATAAAACGTAGGTTGTTTAAACAAAATAGGAACAACTTGTATTGGTCAAGGCTTACAACTAAAGAATAATAAACAATCAAAAAGGTGTGTGGGTGTACGTGGGTGTGGAGTGTAGTGTTTTATGTGTATGGTATGTGGGTGTGTCTGTCGTGTTAGTGAGAGTCCAAGTGTGCGTTATGTTACGATATAGCTTTCAGATTCGTCGTATAAAAGACCTAAGAGCCATTTTTTTACCACTTTTTTACATGCAAAGAGATATTTTGAGGCACAAGGCAAAATACTGGAGACCTTGTTATACAACGTGTATCTGGATGGACTTACGACATTAAATGGAAATGAGTACAGTACTAATCCATCGAAGCATTTTACAACACGAAGTAGTTAATGCCAAAAAAACTTTTTTACAAAAAAAAAAAAAACAACCGACCTCCAAAAAAACACTACAAAGTGACACTTTAATTTCACCGACTTCCGAAATTAAAGTTATTTTTCACTTAGTAGTGTATTTGTATTTTTTGAGGTCGGTTGTTTTTTTTTTTTTTGTAAAAAAGTTTTTTATTTTTCACTTTTTAGTGGGTCGGTTTTTAATTTATCTAACTTACAATAGCCTAATGACAACTGCTCATCACCTTTCACAAAACATTGCTTTTCCCGATGCATGGACGTTAATTGTTAAGGAGTTCTACTGGTACTTCACCATCAGCTCCACTTCACCATATAAATTGTGACGAGCTTAGGTGTATTGCTTAGCAATAATTTTAAAGTAATCGAATTGCAACCCGTGAAATACTTATTATTGAGTTGTTCTGGTGGCCATCTTACCATCTGTGGTCTTCGTCATCAGTTCCACTTCACCAAATGGTGCTTTCCGAGGGCAAATGCACAAGTCACATAAAAAATACCCAAATCGCTATAGGTGTATATTTGCAGAGTTCCCTCGATTTCTCCAGGATCCCATCATCAGATCCTGACCTGATAACTATGGGGCCACCTGGAGAGTATACCCTTTCAAACAAAAAACAATTTTTCAAATCGGTCCAGCCGTCTTCGAGTAATCGGGGGACACACTTAAAAAAAAGTTTCCGACGAACTTAGTGAGAACCTCCTCTTTTTTCGAAGTCGGTTAAAAGTAATTTATAGTCAGAGTGCATCTCATGACAATTCCAATAAGCCCATACACGCCTAGGATACATTGTTTTATTACGAAGTTCCGTTGCCTACCTTCCGGCTTCATCATCAGATCAGTTCGATGGTACCATTTTCATCAAAACCATTTATTTAAATTTGCTTGGTCATAGTTGCTTAACAATCTTTATCATTGAGGAGTTCCCGTGGCCATCTGTGTTCTTCTCCATCAGTTCCACTTCACCAAATGATACTTTCTGAATGCAAATGCTTGACTTGTTGTTGAAAATATCAAAATCACTATGTGTTTGCCTTTAATATTTGAGGAGTTCCCTCAATTCCTCATGGATCCTGTCATCAGAACTTGACTTTGAAAAAATGGGACCAGTCTGGAAATATGTCCTTTCAAATAAAAAAAGAATTTTCCAAATCGGTTTATAAATGACGGAGTACTGAGGTAACAAACATTAAAAAAAAAAAACATACAACCGAATTGAAAACCTCCTCCTTTTTTTGAAGTCGGTTAAAAAATGAGATCATTGCTTTGTGATCACGGTATCTATACAAATAAATAAAATTGAAGTGTCTGTTTGTAATGTCAAAATAACAACTTTTTACTAAATGCTTAAGAAAGTATACACGGTACTTATAACAAAAAATCTTTTCTTTTAATTTTTGTTTGTCTGTTTGTTCCGGCTAATCTCCGAAATGGCAGGACCGATTTAGACGGGACTTTCACTGGCAGGTAGCTGATGTTACGGGGAGTAATTTAGCCTACTTTTATTTTAGAAAAATAATTAAGGTTCCGCGCAAAAAAATTAAAACCCATGAAATTGTTGGATTTGAAAAATTATTTCACTAAGCGAAAATGAAGTAATAGCGCAGGCGGGCAATGCAACGCGGCGGGTCGGGGGACGAGGGAGTTTTATTAAAATGTGGTTGTTATTTAAGTATATTGTGTATCTTACGACTTGGCGCGAGCTGTGCCACGCGAACGAAGTCGCGGGGCACAGCTAGTCTTGTGATAAGCGCCGTACCGTACGCTGCAAATTTAATTCAGCCAAACGTTCAGGAAGGTCTAGTTCATTCGAACTGATATACATAAAAATAATAATACAAAAATGCCTAGTTTTTCTGTCAGTTACCATAACTGACACGTACAAGTGTAGCTCAACAACATTACCTACTTATTAATTTAATTTTGGAATTAAATTAATATTTAATTCGTGTGTGAGATATACAATGAATAACATAAACACAGAAACAAGGAAATCCCAAATTAACTGTTGTGATTGTGAATTGAGGAAGATCAACGCATCGCTCTCGACCGCTAATTTTAACAGGTTTGAATATTCCAGAAGCGGGCATGGGTCATTATGTTATTTTTATCACTTTTCCTCACTGTGGTTTAAAATACATCAGTGTAACATCATCATTACTGTATGATGTTATGTAATTTTACTTACGAAAAATTTTACCTACGTAAACATTTTGATCGGGTAACTTTTGTCCTTTCGTGTTAAATTGAATGTCACAATACATGTCACACTTAAAGCTAATTAAAATATGGTTTCCTTTAGAGAATTGGAGTGTTTAACAACTGCGCCTAACAGCTATTATATAGTCACCATAGAAAATTGCATAATTATGATAATTAACTTCAAGTGTAATTAAATTATAATGTGTGTATATATTCGTGTCGTATAATCCCAAGTTGATACCTCTCGTGGGAAATTCTAAACAATTAGATAAGTCATACGATGCTTTTGTACAAGAAGCATCTAGAAAACACTTGACTTACATAAGTCAAGTGTCTTGATGTTTTTTCGAAAAAGCAGGTAAAGCGCCACGCTATAGCTTCATCAAGACTGATCTAATCAAATCAAATCATTTATTGGTTTGCAAACATGGGTAATAAGTACATGATAGATATTTTATTATAAGAGTCCTCCGTGTTCTACCTGGGCATGCAAATCATATTATTATTTAATTTACAAAAAATTAAAAATATTTTAATTTTAAATGCGAAATGTGGGTGTAGTACTACCTATAGGTGCACCTCTGCCCAACCCTTCGGGGAAGACAGGCGTGAAGTTATGTATGTTATGTCATAATTTAAAATAACAGGTGGGAAAATAAAATAATACAAAATACAAATTTATGTCAAATCATTTGAATTACAGTAAAAATGTCATTCTTCTTCTTCTTTTTCGTGTGGTCAGTGACTAACCTGGTGTCAGTTTTCATGCCGCCCATGGGCCTCTGACTTGGCTATACATGCCAGTTGAGAAATATCTCTCAGGTAGGTATTTTCCTTACGATGTTATCCTTCACCGATAAAAATGTTATAATAATACAAAAATGTCAAATGTCAACAAGGTTACAAAAAAAAAAAGTCAAATGGCTGATGCTAGCGCGGAGCTCGCTGTCCTTAGGTCATACAAATACCTAACCTACGTACCTACCTACAGCTGCTGAACCGCCGATCAGCAATGGATCAGCAAGTAATGATAACGAAATATTGTTGTAGGTAATACTTACGCCTTTTATCTCTAGCCCCGTGACCCCGCGAAATATTGTAAGCATGATGACACCAATTCTTGTACCTAACTAAGCTGAATACCTACGTCAGCAACATTTAAAATCTATCTAATTTCTAAGCTATACTTACATATTTTTTTTATTGTTAATAGTCTTTCTTACCAATCTAATTTCAACCATTAGGGGTAACGGACAAAGTTAAAAACAACAACAGTCACATTATTCATTAACCATCACAACATTATTTCACAAAACTCCCGAGTGACTTGAGGTAGGGCAATTCTGCAAACTTCAACATGTCATTGCAATGACAAGAATAAAAGCACCTAAGCATAGTTTGGTACCTAACCACCATGTGTGCGAACCTCGTTACGATTTGAATATTCATTAAACAAATAATAACGTACAAATGAAACGAATTAGTCAGCATTCTACAAATTTTAATTTAGTAATTGGACCTCATGTCTCCCTTGGGTTAACATTAACGGCTATGACGCCTTTTTCATACCAAGCCCAAATTAACGACACATTTTGTTATAAGCCCATCTGATGTAGTCTTTGCCGAGCATCATGAGGAGACACTCGAGGTATACCTTGTGCAATAAAAAATCCCATCTTTATTATGATGATTGTTAACAAAAACTAATACTAACATTTTTGTAGAGCGGAAAGCTTTGGGAAGACCCCGGATGTCGTTGAAAATGAAGCGCATCCTGAAGAAAAGAACAAAAAGAGAGGGAAGCGTAGCATTATCAAAGACTACTTGATAGATTATACGGCTAATTCCAATCTCCATGGACTAAAATACATTGGAGAGAAAGAAAGGACATGTGTGGAAAAGTAAGTTAGTTCAATCTTACTTTGTTATCAATTTTTGATAACTGTTACTAAATTGTGTGTCGTATTATATTCCAGAGTGTTTTGGCTCTTCATGTTTACTTGCTGTGTGGTACTTTGTTCCGGATTGATCACAAAACTTTATAAAAAGTGGAATGAAAGTCCCGTCATTGTTAGTTTTGCTGAAAACCCTACTCCTGTTTGGCAGGTAAGTTCAACTTAAAACATTGTGTTTGTTTTTCCTCAAGATTATTGTTTTGCCTTTACTGTAAGCAAGAGTGCCTTCGTTTTCAATTGTTTCATTACTAACTAAGTTCTGTAAATGTTCGGCGGCTTCTTGGCACATCGAGACTTTCTTCGCGGTATATCTTTTTTGGCCTCTATGTCAACGGTGGTCCATGTTTATTCTTGTTTGATTTTGTTGTTCTTGTTTGTTCATGTTTGTTCCTTACGACCTCTTTATGTATTTTATGTATTCTTGAGTTAAACACGTAGGAGATTTTCTTCCTTTATTGTTTTGATTTCAGATTCCTTATCCTGCAGTAACGGTGTGTTTTGAAACTAAGGCAATGCAGAGAAAATTTAATTTTACAGAATATTATCACTTGTATAATAATGACCGAGACAATCTGTCTATATCTGAGTGAGTTCTTTTCTTAATTAATAGGTAGCCTATTTCATACTTTTAAAAATCCTGGATGCGATTATTTTATAGTTAGGTATTGTTTGCTACTTAGATATTAATAATGGTAAAAATGTTTATCTACATTAGGTATTTCTGTTTTAGACAACACATGTTTGAAGATATAACGATGGTCTGTGATGACCATCTTTCTCCTCCGAATGGTCGAAAATTTTCATCTGGAGTGGACACAGTGGACAACATTAAATCGGTTTGCATTTAATAACGTTGATAATCCAATTGTATATTTTTCAGGTGCCCCATAATCTTATTATATTTTTCAGGTATCCCCAAATCTGACAGAAGTGTTTTTCGGATGCAAATGGAAAGATATACCAAGTGAAAATTGTTCCGAATTATTTTCCCCAATATTGACGGAAGAAGGGCTTTGCTACACATTTAATACTTTAGGGCCAGAAGAAATGTTTAGATTAGACAAGTAGGTCATATTCTTGTATACCTACTATTAAGCAATATGTCCATAATAGTATAAGCAAAAATTAACGATACCTACATTTTTTTTTTATTAGTTTACATCACCAGTACGCATATTTGGAACATGATCAGCGAGCTGAATCGTGGAGTTTGGAAGAAGGATGTTACGCAAAAGGAACGCCTTTAGAAACATATCCACACAGAGGCGCAGTAAGTGTCGACATTCGTCTTTGTTTTTAGGGTTCCGTAGCTCAAAAGGAAAATTCAAACCCTTATAGGATGACTTCGTTATTCGTCCGTCCGTCTGTCTGTCAGTCTGTCAAGACCTTTTTTTCTCAGGAACGCGTGGAGGTATCAAGTTGAAATTAATATCAAATACGTACTGCCGTCAAAAACTCATAACGAAAAATTAAACAACTTTTTTTCCAGAATTTAGTTATGCAAGGTGTAATTTAAATAATTTACGCAACCTTTATTTCTTGAGTTAATAAACTTGAAACTTGGCACGAATACTTATCTAAGTAAATTATGAAGTTTGTCGTTTTTTGTTTTGTGTTTTTTGTTTTCCGATCCCCTAAAGGGGGATTGGGCGGTGTCAAAGATTGTATGGAAGAATTTTAACGCGCGGTCCGATTAACTCGAAACTCAGTATTTATACTTAAGCCTGAAAATAAAGAATAACGTGTATCGGGGTTTTTTGAAAATCTACCCCTAACGGCCGCGCCGTAACGGGGTAGGTACTAAATCCACGCGAACGAAGTCGCGCGGGAAGTGCTAGTAAAAACGTATAAAAAAACTGGCAGATGCGCCTTTATGTTCTGATTCTGAATATGTACATACATATAAAAGGTGTAATTTAAATAATGCACAACCTCATAAGACGACGACGTTTTGACGAGTTATGCGAACATAAATGTAGAGAAAACCAGATTTTCTTTCGTGATTTCAGGTTTGGTCCAATAGTAAAAGTTGTTCATAATGATGAGTACAATGACCCCTTAAGAGATTAACACTGTTTAAAATTACACCTTGTATAATAAAATAGCGAAAGTAATAAATTATTATTATTTAATAATTTTGTAGGAATCATGTAAGTATAACATTCATTCTTCTCATCATTTCTTTCTTTCATCAAAATATTTTAAACTCAATTTCCTTAAAATTTACCAAATGTTAGATGTGCCTTTTTCCATTATGACAGCAACTGCGTAGGTCTGCGGTCCCTAGGAGCTCTAAATAAAATCAATCTTTTAAGTCAACGCAATAAAAAATACGGCCATAATGCGACATATTTTTATACTCGCAAATAAAACAAAACCTATAAGTAGGCTAGGTATTTCCTGTTGACCTAGAATCATGAAATTTGGCAAGAAAGAAGCAAGGTCTCACGACACAAGTAAAGGAAAAATTCCGAAAATCGTTCATTTATACTTTTACCATAAAAAAAAATGCGATTACATACTATTACATTTGCAGTTGGAGAATTGACTGTGACGATGTACGGGAGAACCATCCAAACTACGGAACCCCCGGGTTTTTTTAAATTCTTTGTTCACTTTTTCTCCCAATAGACAAGCGTAAATGTT
Organism: Fissipunctia ypsillon; assembly: GCA_947568875.1. Classification (NCBI taxonomy): domain Eukaryota; kingdom Metazoa; phylum Arthropoda; class Insecta; order Lepidoptera; family Noctuidae; genus Fissipunctia; species Fissipunctia ypsillon. The sequence continues at coordinate 11,880,310 of OX387660.1, read as the reverse complement.
GATTTGTAGTCCAAGCTGCTGTCGCTGCTTAAGCTATCTGCCCTACCATTTCTGGCTAGCATTGGACGGCTGTGTGTCGTGTTACTATGTCCATAACTCCATACATTGCCAATAACTACCGGTCATAAAATATGCGTATTATTTAATCAAAATTATTAACTAAGTAATATTTAATTTCTTTCATGCATTTGTTGGTAAATCGTTACAGGGATACGGTGTAAAATCTGGACTGACCTTCTTACTGAAAGCCAAAAAAATCGATTTGGACTATCTTTGCAGGGGTCCAGTGCAAGGTTTTAAGGTACTCATTGTTTTACAATTTGTTAAAAAAAAACCCTGTCTGATCCGAAAGGGGCACATAGGTCTGTACCTACTACAATAACATTACCTAACATAATGAAGGGCGGGCGTTTTGGGGAGCTGTCTTGTATAATTTTGACGTTCAAAAAGTGCTGATTCTCAGCCTAGTTTCAATAAATGACTTTTTATTTTGATTTTAAACAAAATATGTAATAATAATAAATAAGTTTTTGTTATTTAAAATGTACGTTTTAGTACCAAAATTACAAAAACGGCCGCCCGTGCCACGTCAGTGCTAGGTAAAATTCCCCATTAAAAAAAAAAGTGACCACATGAATAGACTGTTATTATATGACAACATCTCACGGATCAGACAGGGTATTTTTTACATATTGCATGCGTTTCAGTAGGTACATAACATAGGTACTTAATCGTAGTTTAAACACATTTCCTGTGATGTTCGTAGATACTGTTGCACAATCCGGCAGAACTGCCGAGGCTTTCACAACAGTACTTCCGATCGCCACTATCGCAAGAGGTAGTCGTTGCGGTGAAACCCAAAATGATGACCACTTCCTCAGGCCTTAAACCTTATGAACCGACCAGGTAAGAACATAAAATATGCATAAAACGGCTACTTATAATAAAATTGTTTGTTTTAAATTTACCTGCTTTATTTAACTGGATTTTATTATTCACTGACCAATAAATGTTCTCATCTAATTAATCTAGCTCGTCTATCTAGGTCTATAAAATGAGCTGAGACAAAATATCGTTGAAACAATGTGTTGTTTTTAACTTGTTCACAGACGAAAATGCTATTTTCCAAGCGAGCGCTATCTCCAATACTTCAAAGTGTACACTCAAGCAAATTGCGAGATGGAGTGCTTGTCGAACTTTACTTACACTCGATGTGGATGTGTGCATTTCGGAATGCCTTGTGAGTCGTTACTTACTTCAAATCCGCTAAATTCCAATCTCAGATAGCTAGATCTCAGATTCTGGCGTCTTGAAAGTGCCTACATGGATATTCTATTACTTTTAATTGCATAATGGGTACTTTTGGGTAACTTTTCAACGTATTCTATAAATTAGGCACCAGTAGCATCAATATTTAGCGTCTGTTATTATTTCTGAGAAGAACGTAACAATACAACTGAACTTTAAAAGTCAACACAAAATAAAATGAGAATGACCTGCTATTTAAAACTACACTTTTATTTCAGTTTTATTGGTGTAGAATTTGGTATTTAATATTTCTGTATAAACACTAAAATACCTACCTACATCTATTGAATTACTTATTTTTATTTAGCTAAGTAAATACCTTCATAATTTATTCATAGGTAGTGTATACATAGACATACGAGTATACTTATACATAGAATGAGGGCCACTGACGTCTCGTAATGTTTTGTAACACTGCTTAAAAATGTACTCTGCGTTCCAGATGGGCCAAGTATGGAGGTCTGCAATGCTGGCAGCAGAGAATGTATAAAAAAAGCTCAAAGTAAGTCGGTGATCGTATGTATGGTCTATCAGTAATTTATCTACCAATCAGCATGACAGCATGCATAGCTCTGGAACATAATTATGTTCAAGTAAAACGATTCGTAAAAGTTACGTAAGAAAATAGCATAGCATGGCTTTACCTACATTATTAATTCAATTTTTATTGACTTTCACTGAGGTGCCTTATTGGATTTTTTTTCCAAATTTATTACCTATGTACGTAAGTAACAAACTCTATGAACAAGTAGCTGGAGGATCCTACCCTACATAGTCTACCACGTATTAATTTATGATGAAACCTACTAAGTGCAGCAGTGGACTGTAGAGGCTCATGAATCTCATGATGATGGATGATGAACTTGTGATACCTACCTAACCATTACTTAATTTCTAACCACATTTTCAGTGGAACTGGTGACAATTGAAATCCAGTCAGGGCTCGACAGTGGAGTGAAGAATGAGACTGATTCACTGGGAGAGGCCCTGGCAGTCTCGTCCATGTGCCAATGCCTACCAGCGTGCACATCCATAGAGTACGAGGCCGAGACATCCCAGGCTGATTATGATTGGGCCGCCATTTTTAGAGCCTATAGATTGAATAACGTATCCGAAGAATTAAAGGAGTAAGTTACTGGTCTTACACAATTGGATCAATTACGCTACCATTTTTACAATTATTTTGTAAGTAGCATAAACTTAGCTTCGTATTTTATTTAAACTTTCATTGTGGGATAAGCAGATATGACGTAACTTTCCTAAATTAGTAGTGTCACCAGCCTGTAGTCAATATACTACACCAAGGATCTAGCTCACCGCATTATTCATAAAAAACCAAAACGTATTTTAAACCTATTTTAGTTAGGTATATTTTAGTTTGTCTTCTTCTTTCAAATTCAAATCATAACTCGAAAGAAACTGACAAAACCCTTTTTTAATTTAAAAAACTTTTTGCAAAAAAAAAAAAAACAACAGACTTCCGAAAAAAACACTACAGAGTGAAAAATAACTTTAATTTCGGTAATCGGTATCTTCTTTCAAATTCAAATCATAACTCGAAAGAAACTGACAAAACACTTTTTTTATTTAAAAAACTTTTTTGCAAAAAAAAAAACAACCGACTTCCAAAAAAGCACTACAAAGTGAAAAATAACTTTAATTTCGGTAATCGGTGTCTTTACATCAGTGTTTTAGGTTTTCAAAGTCAAAGTCAAAGTTTTTATTAGTAAAACACAGGTGGGTGTAAAAACAGGTGTTGTAAATAAAAAATATGTACCTATAGGTACACTATGTTTTGCCGTTGACGGCGTACAAATATCAAAAAAGTAGTATCTAAAATTTCACATAGGCAACAAAATTAGAATTATTAAAATTAATGACAAAATCTATCCACGCTAAATGATGACATAAAACTTATCTTAAAATCAAACAAAGATTACAATTCTGCGTACAAAATTGTAAAAAATTAAATTATTTTTTTTTTGCCACCACTTTTGACTTTATTAGACTTTCGAAATTAAAGTTATTTTGCACTTGGTAGGTAGTGTTTTTTTTTTGGATGTCGGTTTTTTTTTTGCAAAAAAGTTTTTAATTTTTCACTTTTTAGTGGGTCGGTTTGTAATTTATCTAAGTTACAATAGCCTAATGACAACTGCTTTTCCAAATTATTGCTTTTTTCGATGCAGGGAATGGAAATTTAAATGTTGAGGAGTTCTCCTGGTACTTTACCAACAGCTCCACTTCACCATATGCATTGTGACGAGCATAAATTGCTTAGAAATCATTTTAAAGTAATCGAATCGGAACCCGGGAAATACGTATTATTATTGAGTAGTTTCGATGGCTATTTGTGGTCTTCATCATTAGTTCCACCAAATGGTGCTTTCCGAGAGCAAATGTACAAGTTACTATAAAAAATATCCAAATCGCTATAGGTGTAGGTACCTATAATATTTGAAGAGTTCCCTCGATTTCTCCAGGATCCCATCATCAGATCCTGACCTGATGACAATGGGACCGCCTGGAAAGTATACCCTTTCAAACAAAAAAGAATTTTCCAAATCGGTCCTGCCGTCTTCGAGTAATCGGGGCACATACATAAAAAAATTTTAAAAAGATTCCGACGAACTGAGAACCACCTTCTTTTTTTGAACATAACATAACATCACGCCTTGTTTCCCCGAAGGGTTAGGCAGACGTGTACCTATAGTACACCCACATTTCGCCAATAGGGGGCGAGCCTATTGCCATCTACCGGGCACAAATCCAGACTCCGGGCTACTACTGAGAAATTCCAGATAGAAAAACCCAATAACACTGCCCGACCTGGAAATCGAACCCAGGACTCGCTCAGCAGTAGCGCTTGCGACCACTAGACCAACGAGGCAGTCTTTTTTTGAAGTCGGTTATAAATAGGTTTAATAAGCGTTTGAGTTTTTTTTTTATGAATAAGGGGGTAAGTATATTTAAAATCATATACCTAGTCACTATCCTATAGGTTTATCAAAACTAATAGGGTTTCTTTGGTCTTTGGATCTGTATTTTAGTTTTTTAACACCGACTTCCGAAATTAAAGTTTTTTTTTTCACTTTGTAGTCCTTGTTTTTGGAAGTCGGTTGTTTTTTTCACTTTTTAGTTGTGGTACCTACCCTCACAAAGCCGTATACCACTGCTTGCAATGTAAATAACAGTGACAGGAAATTATTATAACATCATCAATAAACACTAAGTGGAAAAATACGTATTACTGAAGCTAACTCAAAAACCACTTATCAAAACTTGACCATATGGGACCAATCTGGAAGTATAACCTTTCAAACAAAAAAATAATTTTTCAAATCGGTTTGTAAACCAAGACGAACGAAAACAAGAATCATCAAAATTCGCATAGAAATGCCGGAGATGCAGTACATTTATGCATATAACTTCGTATATACGTATAATTACCTAATGTATTATATACTGAAACCTTCCTGAAAGTATGTAGTTCACGGTAATGAAAGAAACGTCAAAATTGGTTCACAAGTGTTTGAGAAAATCGCGGACATACAAACATACATACTTAAGGGTCGAATATTTCCTTTTTTGAAGTCGGTTAAAAATATTTACGTCCCTAATCCGCTTCGCCGGATGCCGATACTGATGATTACTGTTACTGATATTGTGCAATATTCGACTTATCTGCAAAAACCGCCAGACAGTATCCCGTCAATACCGCGGACGGAAATAGCCGATTTGATAGAAAATCAAATACCGCTATCGACCTTAGATAATTATGCCCGTTAGTTGTATTATTTAAACATCTTTGAATGAGTAGGTACTTATTATTTGTTATGTTAGTTTACAAATAACCGCTAAGCTATATGTGGATGGCTAAAAAGGGGGTGACTACCGAGATGACGACTATAGAGAAGTATGGAAGAAAAAGACATGTGGCGCCGACCCCAAACAAACTGGAATGAGGGGAGGAGAATGATGAACCGCTACCTAAGCTAATCTATACAAATAAATAAAACTGAAGTGTCTGTTTGTAATGTCAAAATAACAACTTTTTACTAAATGCATATAAACGCATAAATGGTACTTAAAATAAAAAAGCTATTTTTTAAATTTTTGTCTGTCTGTCTATCTGTCTGTCTGTTTGTTCCGGCTAATCTGCGAAACGGTTGGACCGATTTTGACGGGACTTTCACTGGCAGATTGCTGATGTTACGGGGAGTAACTTACGCTACTTTTATTTTAGAAAAAAAAAATGAAGGTTCCTGAAATTGTGAACAAAAAGCCGGATTTGAAAATTATTTTTGCATTCGGTAGCCCAATTCTCGAGGATGGTTATAGGCTATTTAACATCACGCTACGACCCTTAGGAATCGAGCAAAAAGAAAAAAGAAAGAACGCTAAGGGAAAACGAAGTAATAGCGCGGGCGGGTGATGCCACGCGGCGGGTCGGGGGACGAGGGAGTTTTATTAAAATGTGGCTATTATTTTAGTGTATTGTGTATCTTACGACTTCCACGCGTAGGAAATCGCGGGGCACAGCTAGTTTACAATACATTAAATGCTTCTTTTCGCTATATCTAAGTAGGTAGGTACCTATATACCTCGTTACCTAACTAGTTTAAGGTGAAAGCGCCAGGGTCGCCCGCGAAATTCAAATTTTCTTACGTTTTTTTGCAATTTGCAGATCAGTATTAGGTTGTATGTTGATTGAAATATGATTCGCGACCGTAACAAATATGAGTTTACAGAATTATAATCATTAAAGTCATCAATACAACTCTAAGACCAAGTAAGTATATTGAATGACTTTTTTTTATGAAATCTTAACATTTCAGGGTTATACTAACTTAAGGAATTGTATTACTAATTCTAATATTATAATTCTATAAATACATATTTGTTACGGTCACGTATCATACTTTGATCAACATACACCCAGACACTGAGCTGCAAATCGCAAAAATCGTAAGAAAATTTTAATTTCGCGGGCTACCTTAGCGCTTCCCCCTTAAACTTTTTCATGTTTTATTCCATTCCATATTCATATCGCACACACGACTGATTTGAAGCTAACAACCTCTCTAAAATAAAACTCCCGGTCAAGTACCTTCTTGTGAGGTGTTTCAGAACAGCCCGTGTTTCGAAAACAAAAACAGTCGCACCCAGTAAAAGATGTTCTGAATCATTTATTAGGTACCTAACAAAATTTATTTGTACCTTTATATCCATAAACACATCAAGCCTGTATTGCCCGAAGAGGTAGGCTGTATAGTGTAGAAACACCCACATTTCGCCCGTTATGTTATTAGTTCATAAATCCGGACACCCGAGTTTCAACAAAAAAAAAAAAAATATAGGAACTTTTTACCAGACCTGCAAGGGTATTAAACCCAGGACTCTACGCTCAGCAGCCGGGTTTGCGACCACCAAACTAACGAGGCAACCTTATTCGTTATAGAATTGTCTGCTGATATATATTGTTAACCATCACTCATCTTTTATTTACAGCCTGACTTACTCCCGCGTCATGGTGTTTTTCAAAGAAGCCCAGTTCATCACGTCTCGTCGCTCGGAGCTGTACGGCCAAACGGATTTTCTGGCCAACTGTGGTGGTTTACTTGGACTCTTCTTGGGCTTCTCAATTCTCAGCGTCGCCGAAATAGTCTATTTCCTAACTTTGAGGTAATATTTAAGAAAATACATAATTTTCTAATAGATTCTTTTATTAGATTTAGTATCCTTACACGGCATACTTAGATCTTAAAACCATACAGCCAAACACATTATGAACTGTGTTTTACAGTTAATTACCTCTGCCTAACTAAACACAACAATAATTAAACAAGCTTTAAGGTACAAAGGCAAAGTAGATAATTATGTATGTACTTACAAGCCTACAACTCCCATGTGATATGTTGGCCCCAATGTAGGTACTGTAATGTATATATTATTATACTGTATTCAGTACCTACCTCCACCTAGATAACCAAGATTGACACGCCAAGAACACGCAATCATTAGGTACGTGATACGTCCCAACAACTTAGCGCGTCTCTGCCGTTTATATATCAAGGCCAAGGCCGACCAACTCACTACCATACCATTAGATTGGAATCCTACCTATGCACATAAGGACTTTTTAAAGGGGATCCGTCAATGTAGCCCGCGAAATTCAAAATTTCTTACGGTTTTTGCAAATTGCAGCGCTGTTTTGCATTTGTTGCTCAAAATGCAATACGAGGTAATTAAATTATTTAATCATTTGAAACATCCATACAGCTCTCCAAATTACATTTGCTGCAAATCGTCTTATTTTCAAGAAATAGTCTATCAATTATGTATAACGTAAAACAGCTCCGCAATTTGCAAATAAACGCAAGCCATTTTGAATTTCGCGGGCTACGCTAAGTGATGTGACGCAACTTGGATTAGGCTTACCTATATTATAGGTCCTTGTTCAGCAGGAGCTGGTCTAGTCTTGTTCCCGCAACAAGAGCATTTTTTCTTCCTATTAAAGAACTACCCTAATGACACCCCACGCCACCCGTGACTCGATGCGTGCTGCTTAGATGTGGACCGAGGCGACGGGCTTGGCTATTTAGGGCCCAAATAGTGACAACCAAAAGAAAAATCTGAATTTCTCATACCCAGAGGTATTCGAAAATACCCCCATGTATGTTCCGCGATGTTTTATGGTTTTATCGTGTTGAATGTTACTTTCATACGCAAAATAATAAACTTCCTAACATTCCTGCAAGTTAGGTACTCAAAAAAATATCGATAGTCTATCCCAATAAAAACTTAAATTTAGTGGGATAGACTCAACGTTTAAGATGAAAGCGCCAGGGTAGCCCGCGAAATTCAAATTTTTCTTACGTTTTTTTCAATTTGCAGCTCAGTATTAAGTTGTATGTTGATTAAAATATGATTCGCGGCCGTAACAAATATGTATTTACAGAATTATAATCATTAAAGTCATCAATACAACGTTCTAAGACCAAATAATTCTATTGAATGACTATTTCATGAAATCTTAACATTTCAGGATTATACTAACTCAAGAAATTGTATTACTGATTCAAATTTTCTTACGATTTTTGCAATTTGCAGCTCAGAGTCTGGGTGTATGTTGATCAAAGTATGATACGCGACCGTAAAAAATATGTATTTACAGAATTATAATCATTAGAAACATTAATACATCATCATTTCATTTTTCGTTATTTCTCCTCTACCGATCGTTATTTCTCCTGACGTAGTTTATTCCGTTTATAAGTATGTATTTATTCTAGTATTTTATAGTTATTTTCGTGTTTATATCCCTTATGTTGCACCTGCCATGTTTTCTCTCTGCATCACCCTAAGGTTGACTGGTAGAAAATGCCACAGGCAAAAAGTTTACATAAAGCATACAGTTTTAATAAATAAATAATACAATTTCTTAAGTTAGTATAAACCTGAAATTTTAAGATTTCATGAATAGACAATCAATAGAATTACTATGCCTTAGAGAGTTTTATTGATGACTAATGATTATAATAATCTGTAAATACATATTTGTTACGGTCGCGAATCATATTTTAATCAACATACAACCTAAAACTGACCTGAAAATTGCAAAACACGTAAGAAAATTTAAATTTCGCGGGCCACCCTGGCGCTATCGCCTTAAATAACTCGAAACGTACAAAAAATCGCGAAACATGCATGGGGTATTTTCGACCTGGGTATGAGGAATTCACATTTTTCTTTTGGACGTCACTATTTGGACCACTCTGTATACTTTTTCATCAGGGTTTTCAAAATTAAGTTGCCCTGTTTCTTACATGTATGATGTTCTTTTTACAGATTATGCTGTCTTCTATGGCGTCGGCGTAGCAAGCAGCGACGTATTAATTTTGAAAAAAGAAATTCTGTTCCCGGACCGAGTCCCAGCAAAGTGATTCACCCGTTCAGCGAATAATGGCTTCAATAAAACTACAAAGACCTGTGAATCATTTCTATAAATTGCCTTTTTTATAATTGTTAGTAAATAGTACTTTACAAAATGGTGCAATGATTTGTCGTAATTTTGAAGCACATACAACAGCTGTTTAATTCACCGATAAAATTTTAGAAATGTAGTAAACATAGGAATGTCTTTTTATAATAAATTAAATAAACAACTATTGTACCTACTTTAACCTTTAAATGTGTTTGAAATGTAAATAAAAATCAGTTTCATCATTTATTGTTTCATTAAATCCTTTCCTTCATTTAAATTACACAGTACTTGGCCCACTAGCTTTTTTCTTGGGGGCATAACCAATTCTGCTATGTATTTCTTCAATCGTTTTAACCGTTTGTAAGGGTTTTGGCGTGTCATCTTGCATTTCAGTAGCCGAAGATGAATTATTCCTTTGATCTATCAGAAAAGCTTCATATTCTTTTAAATCGTCTAGTTTCAATGTAATTTCCGTTAATGGCCTTCGGATCATTATGACTGAAATTAAAACAATATCAATGGATATTAAATCGGTACCAAAATATTTTTGAAAAAAAAAATATGTTTCATTTATAAAAGGAGACAGCAAATGTTAAATTTTTGAACGCTCTATATACTTATAAATATTTTACGAACGCATTTTTTATTTAATTTGGTTGGCAGCACTGTTACCAAAACAGCGATGTGCGTCCTAAAAGAGAATCAATATTTATATCGATAAGTGAGTGCAATTTACTTTTTTTCTAACAATTACACCCTCTGATTAATTAGCAATAAGTTCGCATTGCTACATATATAACTGCTTAGTAGGCGACGCCTGAGGGTAATCAAACCTAATAATAGCACAGTAGCAACTAGCCGTACGTTTGGCATGTAGTGTATTATAAAAAACCTGGAACACCATTTTGTACTAATAGTATGGCCATATTTTGTAATAGTGGTATCTAATGGCAACCAGTCAACCATTGTTACCAAAATTAGGTGGAACCAATAAGTATTTTTTATGGCTTTAGAGCCGATTTTTCAATCGCCAGATGACTTTTACCTGAAGAAAAAATACGGCTGTTTGACACATTTTCTATACAACAGCTATCAAACCGTCATGTTTTTGCTCAGATAATCTGACGATTGAAATGTTTTTAGCAATTTTATGGCTAGCCGGTAGTATTTGCTCGTTTAAACGGGCAACATTAGCTGACTAAACAGTTCAAAAAGTGTTGCAGCAATGCTTCCCGGAGTGGCCGGACCACACTGAAAATATTGTTGACAATTGTGGCCATATTTTAAGTATTGCCTAGCCGTATTTAATAATTCCCGGCAATGTGTACCAGCCACACATTGCCGGGAAAATATGGCCCGCTTAGACTATATCGCGTATCTTTAGACTCATAATTATTATTATGATCTTTACTTTCTGCACAGTCATGGTTTAGTTTTATCGATATTACATGTTACGATAGTATTTCACATCACTAGTTTTAACAATTTTGTCTGCTTGACGTGATGTTGTATAGTGTACACGTCAATATTGCGTAGCTTTAATCGCGAATCTATCTTTTTGTGCTTTAGTTGCGTGAAAGATCGAATTGATTTTACGTTTAAATATATATTTGACGTAATTAAAACTCACCAAAATGCTGTATCTCGAAGATTATTTAGAAAGTAAGATGTTCTTTGTTCTCTTGCGATGACGTAATTTTCACTACTTGAGTGTTGGCAGCATTGCGGCGTGCCTTGCCAAAAGTAGCGCGAAAATTCAAAATATTTCGCAAGGTATTGTGTTATGGTCTTGACTGACTGTTGTTTACTTTTATTTAATTTATATTTTGTCAAATTTCAGTGATTGAGCATCTCCCACAAGAGCTGAGGGACAGGTTCACTGAAATGCGTGAAATGGATTTATCCGTTCAAAGTAAATAAATACATACTCTTTACTCTGAAGTTAATGAAAATCATGAAATTTAATTCAGTACTAATAAATCAATTTTCTCACAGATAACATGGATACGTTAGAGAAAAGAGTTCGTACTCTTTTCGGTGGATGTAGACGAGGCGAGATGAATACTGACCAGGCTAACACGGAATTTTCTGACATCAAACGTGGATACAATAAGACCCTTGAAGAAGCTGATGAAAAAATGGCTTTAGCTAATCAGATGTATGATTTAGTTGATAGATACTTGCGCAGACTTGGTAAGGAAAAGAAAGATTTCTATTTTTAGTAAACTTTAGACAAAAAGACTAGATTATTCTTACTTATTTGTGCCAGTCACTTGCATGACCGCAATAAAATTGTTACGATTTCTGTGTTTACAATGTCTGAACAATAGGCAAATATAACTTATCATGTTAGCATAATGCTCCTGAAATGGCACAACTTGTTATTGAAGATTTAAATTAGAAAATAATTCACAGACACAGAGCTTCATAAGTTTAAATGTGAACTGGAGGCAGATAACAAGGGGATCACTGAATTATTGGAGAAACGGTCTCTAGAACTTGATGTGAATACCAACCACACTAGCACATCTAACAACAATCATTATAAGGAAAACAGGTACTTACAATAAAGTGGCTACTTTTAGATTTTTATTTTTTACTATCTCCTGAATAAAACATACTTACTTGCAAAATTATTTCAATTGCAGGTATCGCATCCGGACCGAAAAGCGTCGTGACAGCTGGGGTAATCGCGAATCTCGAGGTCATGCATCTGGAAATCTTTCCAGAACTGATTCTGCTATACAGGTAACAACTAAGTTATTAGCAAGCTTTATGGAAAAGGATGCCCATGGTGGCCCACAGGCTGGAGTTTCCAAAGGATCCCTACACCTGGAGGACATGAAAAAGCCACTGATTAACGTGGCCGGCCAATATGTAACCACATTAATCAGTGGCGTTTTTAAATTAAGAAACCAAGTAATTTGCCAACACATGCCATCAATACGAAAGAAGATGGAAAAGGATATAAAATTATGAATTTTTATCTGTATACATTTTATTTACATCATGTAAATAACTTTATACTTTGTTCCCAGGCTGCATTAGGCCGTGACTCCTACTCACTGGGCCATGCTGGCAGTGCTATTGCTGCCGCTGCAAGCCAGGCTATCGCAGCAACACAGCAGGTAAGCTTTCAAGTCATAACAATAAAGAGTTACTGGTTGAAATAAAATTAAATGTCATTGTTAAATATTCAGTTATAAATGATGGGTTTGTGGTCTAAGCATACATGTTTTTATGTATTGGTTCGACCTCGAGGGTGTCTGGGTTGTACACCCTTTGGTATAAGGAGTTTCTCGTCAGTTAATGTCCAATGGAATGACCATTGCAGTTATCACTGTACAGTCATTTTATACAAGGTGTCACATAAATAACTCACCCGCCCCTTATGTTCGCATAACTCGTCAAAATGTAGGGAACAGCTGATTTTTTTTCGCGATTTCAGGTTTGGTCCCATGGTAAAAGTTGTTCATAATAATGAGTACATGACCCTTTAAGAGGTTGTGCGTTATTTATCTTACACCTGTCGGAATACAACCTCAATTGTCTATACAACTACTTCACAGAAAAAGTGAAGTGATGTTCTCTTTATAATAACTTGTCATGTCAATTGAGAAAAATATGGTTGTCATAAAAACACATACAAAATATTAATAAAGCCAAACAAATAAGTAAATGTCCTGTTAATTACCCTATTACCTACCCCAACAACACCTTATGCTGTGCGCCCCATGGCAAAGATGACAACCATATTATTATTATACTCTTTGATGACGATCTTCCATACAAACTTCTATTCCCTATTTAACCCCTTTAGGGTATGCACACTACCTTAGTGCTCACCGTCATTATAAAAGGAACTCTTGTGCAATATTTCATGCTTCTACCCAGCGGTTTAGGCTGTGCGTTGTCTGTCAGTAAATGAATAAATGAATTTAAGATTTTATTAAATATATATTTTATTAAATTGCAAGAGAGCAAGCCAGAGAGTAGGCTGCGATGATGGTATGGTCACGTGAAAAGGAGGCCGCTTGAATATGTAGGGCACTTGGCGCTACAACTTTCCATTCCCAGCCCAAGACCCAGAGGCAGACCCAAAACAAGGTGGAAAGCTGTAGTGATATAGGACATGAAAAGTGTCAGGTAGCCGAAGACAATGTCGAGGATAGAGTGAAGTGGAAGAGAAAGACCAGGAAGGCTGACCCCACCACCATGTGGGATACATAGCCAGGAAGAAAGAGAGAGGGATATATATATATTTTATTAAATTTTGTTTGTATAGATGCAGCACGGTCGTCGCACGGCCTCGCTTAAGGCTTCTTACGAAGCGGTGGCGGGCGGTGAACTCGCACACCACGCGACGTTGCAGACCCACCACACACATCATGATCATGGTAATACCCTTACATGTCTAGTAAAACATTTATGAAATACTAGCTTTGCCGTCGACTTCGCCCGCGTAGTTTGGAAATTATACCACGAGAACTTACTACGGGATAACAAGTATCCTATGTTCCGAGTTCTGACTCAGGTTATGTTCTTTCTGTGTACCAAAATGCCTTCCAAATACGTTCAGACGTTAAGGTGTGGAAAGTTAACAGACAGACACGAGTAACTTTCGTATTTGTATTAGTATGGAAGTACGATATACTACTATACTTGCCTCAGAATATCACGCTATCAATTTCTGCATACTTATGGTCGAGGACTTTTTATACATGTTTTATACTTTTTAACAGGACATGGCGGCATGTCGTCGAGCCACAGTCAAAGCAACACTGTTCATGGCCATCATACTACTTCTCATGGACACAATAATTCATCTTCTTCTACTACTAAGAGGAACAAACAGAAGTAAGTATCTCTTTATAAGGAATTTCCATTTATACAATTTATTTAGATTTAGAGCATAATAATAATATACACTTGGTCCTTAGGTGCTTGATGGAATAAGTCTTATTTTCTGGGTTTCAAGTTGGTTTCCAAAACTTACGGCAGAGGCGGGTGTAAATTTTTTTTGCACATAGGTAACTGAAATACTGAACCCAATATTTTACCTATGAATATTTTATATTACAGGAAAACCAACACCTACAGCTCTACTGGCGTATCTGCTCACACCCAGCAGGCCGTGGCATCGGCTGCCAGTCGTTCATCTTCGCCTACTGTTGTGTGCGTATTTTGTACCCTCGTATTTCTTTTCTTATTTTTTGTAACTATCATTGCAAACATGCGTAAAAACCACATAACCTTTCGTAGTTTCTAAAAGGGGTTACTTCCATAGACTCCCAGTATTCCTACTGATCAGTGCCCAATTCATGTGTTATGTTTAGTAAAAAACCTTTTTGTCTTTTTTAGGGCTATGAACACTGTCGTAAACAATGTCGCTATTGAGGAGCCGATGGAGGAAGAATGGACATACGACCCCAACGAGCCTCGCTATTGCATCTGCAACCAGGTTTCTTACGGAGACATGGTTGCTTGTGACAACCAGGATGTAAGTATAATCGTGCTCACATGTATTACTGATTTCCTTCCCAGATAGAAACCTTTTTTCTCAGGACCTTAGAATTATAATAATTTGATTAAGTATTGAAGTGTATAGGTTAATTTATTTATTCTGATAATTTCAGTGTCCTTACGAGTGGTTCCACTACCCGTGTGTCGGCATTACTGCCCCACCGAAAGGAAAATGGTACTGCCCGCAATGCCAGACCAATATGCGTCGCAACCGCGCCCACCGAAAGAACTGAACTCTCTACGACGATGTTACTGCTTTGTGCTTAATCTCATATCGTCATTATGCCATTAATCTACCTGTATACCGTTTTAAATAAATAATTCCATGTGCATTTAAGTGTATTTTTAAATTTTGTAGTGTGTTTAAGACCTTAATTCCCCAATTTAGAGCTCAAACATGATACTTTTTATGGTCGAAACGTTTGCAAAACTTATCTGCCTATCCATAGAGTATAGTTAATATAGATTGTGCCTATCGTACGGCAGTGCTAAATCAGGGTACTTGTCTGTCAAACTTGGGACCGGAGTGGAGCTGATGTTACCCAAGAATACTCCAAATGGACGTACGATGCTGGGCCGTGGTGAGCGTGACTAGGTACACACGCACCAACTTTAGTCACTGCATGTGTACCTAGCGTTATAGTATATTGTTAGGCCTCTTGTACACATACGGTTTAACCGTAGATTTTCACGGCGAAAAAGCGTGTGTGTACAAGAGGTCTTATATTATGGGTCAAACAAACGCGTGGGTTGTATTGTAATGCTTTGTTCAGACATAATATCAGATAACACATTCAAATTCAAAATATTTTACTTCACATAAGCCTACATGGGCACTTGTGAAACGTCAGAAGCTAGGTGGATTAACTATCCACCACCACCTTTGTCTGAACAACGCATTAGAAACCATAGTTATGGTCGTGTTGGCAAAATGGAATAAAGTCAATAACATTACACATGAAATGGAAAGGATCGTACCGTACCTATGTAAAATTTCCATGTGGTAACATTGCTGACCCCAAAAGTTCTAGAATCAATGAATCGTTCATTCAAATTAATTTCATTCATTGTCAATTTTGTCATTCAAAAAATTTTAATCTTCCCGTGATCTTCCCTTCCATGCATTGCCGTTTTGCGGTGAAAATCGGTGAAATAAATTGGAATTATAATAAACTACGGAAACCGGTGACAAGTTGTGCATAACCTTAAAAATGTCTGAAGCTAAAATGAAGGAGGTTTGTACATAAACTTTATTGGTGATATCATGAAAATATAGTCTTGGTTTAACCTGCATCACTCATTATTATTTATTTATTTTTAGCTACGCAGCGATATCGATGAGCTCAACGAGTTATTAAAACAGGCGAAAAGAAAGAGGGCACAAGATCTACTGTCGCTAGAAATCAGGAAATTGGAAACGGAATGGATAAAGTTGAGAGATTCTGCACAAGCCATGCAGGCAGGATCGTCGCCGGCTCCGTCCACCACATTAGCAGCGCAAAACAAGAGATACCAAATAAAACTGAATGGATATGGTTAGTAGGCTTCTAATCCAGTAAATGGTAACTAGCAAGTCGTGCTCAACATTCGTAATATGTTTTCTTGAAGTGTCGCATTATCAGATTCTTATTCATCATCATCCTCTTGTCCCTTACTCCATTTATTTGCGTTGGGCGCTACTTCTTTCATAAAACTATAATTCTTAAGACTACAGTGAACTATTTGAAAAACAGTAAAGAAAATCTAAATTTTCACTCTTTCCATATTTAATTTTAATTTACATTATATTTTCAGGTTGGGATCAATCAGATAAGTACATTAAAATTTTTGTAACCTTGAAGAATGTCCAAACTGTGCCAAAAGAGCAAGTGTACTGTAAGCTTACCGAAAAGTCTATGGAGCTCCATGTTGAAAACCTTGAGAATAAGGACTACTTGCTTATCATCAACAAACTATTGGACTCTATCAACATCGAAGAGAGTCATTGGAAACAGAAAACAGGTTGCTAATCCACTTTATGTACTATGTTAATCCTATTACAATAGGAACAACATTCATGTTCTCCTTTAATACCTACAGCTTAATAATACGCACCTCAACTGTGACATCCAGCAGACGTGTAAATTGTATAAAAAAAACCTTATTTTGCTGTTGTTTGTTACTGTCTGTTCTGTATTATAAGCAGTTTTGTATGCCAAAGTACACATAGCTACGTTAGGGAAGTCTAATGTAACAATGCATATTTTGGCATTTTTAGCCTATTGAAAAATGAGTCATGATAAACATATTTATGAACATATAAGAAATTATTCCAGCAACAGTTGTTGTTTATTAATTTATACTGAAACTTATCAATATTGTGAAACAAATGTTTTTTGCTTGTAAATATTGTGTTTTCATTACAGATATGGTGGTCATCTTCTTAGCCAAGGCTAATCCCAACATCAAATGGTCCCACATGACAGAGCTTGAGAAGAAGTTTGAAGATCAGCGCAACAGCAAACTCAAACCAGCAGCTCCTGAGATGGACAAGTCGGCAGATCCACAGGAATCTATCATGGGCCTCATGAAAAACATGTAAGTTATGCTTTTTTTTTAATAACCCTTTAAAGAACTAGAAGTTCCAATTTGTGTCAAAGTCAAATAATTTATTTCAAATAGGCACATAAAAAGCACTTGAATGTCAAAATTTACAAAATTGATTCTAGTTCCAAGGGGTTCCAAAAGGTAGTTACGTATGGAGAAGAATGGGCAAGAAACTCCACGATTAACCGTGTGTGTTAACTGGGGGACAAATATAGCTATAGAAATGTATTTCATCTGTTTGTTTTATTTTTATTTAAAATGTTGTAGATTTAATTAATCAACACTGTTGGCTGATGTAAATGGTACAAGCCATTAACATTTTGGTGTCATGCCCTTTGTTATTTATCTGTTATGTTGGGTGTGCCAAGTAACCCAATGTCTTCTTAAGTGTCATGTAGTTTTGTCCTGGTAGAAACAATAAACCACAACCATTTGTCTAAAAAACGCGAACCTCGCTTGGTGGCACCCTTTCGGTTATTGAATAGGTCAAGGCAGGGTTCTTCCCAAATATGCTTTTTGAAAATTGTTAAAATAATGTTAATTTATTTCCAGGTATGAAACTGGGGATGATGATATGAAGAGAATGATTTCTAAGGCCTGGTATGAAGGACAGCACAAGAAAAAATCTGACACTTTAGATCTGTAAGACGCGTTAAGCTTAAGCAAACAGTTTTTATGTGAAAATACATCTTAAGAATAAATGAGATCAGATTTATTAAAAGATTCAGTTTTATTGATTTGACTTTAGTGCTCTATACTGATTATGATTACCGATGCAAATATTCAACTATACTATAACATTATTAGACATACATAACATTACTAATGAATGATTAACCTTCTGGTTATCTAAAGTGACAGGGGCAGATAAATGAACAGCTGAAATGTATAACACACAATAATTATTTATTTTCTATGAATACATTAAAGATCATATTATTAACATTGAATCGAAATTTTCTACAAATCTAAATATATGATACGTAGAGAAGTCCGTACAGGCGTCGTTTAATCCACCTTGATGGGGTTGTGAGAAGATACAGGCAACCAGCGAAGACTCCTGAAAACAAGGGAAAAAATGTAAGTAAATAAAACTTTTATTCCAATAATGTAGCATAATAAAATATTCAAAATACATACATATTGTGTGCTTTTTCGGTGCGGCTTGGCGTCAGCATCTGCATGAAAAGAGCGCATAAATAGGCGGCCTGCAATGTGTACAGAACATATTGCCAGTTAGCGACGGTATAATCGTTTTCAGTTTCCATTTTTCCGGCCATCACGGAGCTTATCCTCTCACGATTTCTGGCCATCTCAACATTTCGAAAACGAGCGTCGTTTGCTTGGCGTTCCCTGATTTCAGTTTCATAGCTGTGTTCAACGCGGTTGCGGAATACTTCGTTTCGGCGTTCTGAGTCGGTAGATCGATGAAGCCTAGGCTCAGCCCTAATTTCGCGTAAGTTTCGACGGTCAGCAGAACGGGCTCTTCTGTCCATCATTGAACTGTCTTTGTCTTCCGCAATAACTCTGCCGGCTGACCTAGATTCCACTCGATGCTCTCTGGTAATCTGATCGCCACGAATGTGTCCAGACAGCCTCTCATTATTCCTAATTTCGCTTAGACTTTCTGTGACAGTCTCAATGCTTCGCTCATTTCGAGTAGCGACACTGTTTACTCTGGATTCGCGGATATTTCGTCGGTCTACTTGCCTACTTTCTCGAGCGATTCTACGGTCGGGATTTTCCCTCAATTCTCGCTTTTCCCTAGTTAACCTCTCGTTATAACTTATTTCCTGTCGACTGTTGAGGTCTCTTACGCGTAGGGTATTTCCGATTCTAGATTCACGGTTATTTTGCCGATACACTTGGACGCGGTCATTAGAAAGTCTATGGGCGGGGTTTTCCCTATTCTCCGTATGCAACCACGCGTCAGTGCGCATTTCGCTACGACTTTCAGTATCTCTCTCGGTTCGGACAAAAATATTCATGTTTCTAAATTCTCGGATATTCCTTCGGTCCATCTGTATCCTCTCTCGAGGAATTCTCTGCTCAGGATTTAACCTAGCTTCTTTCCTTAACTCCGTAGACCTCTCGTTGTATTTAATTTCCCGTCGACTATCGATGTCTTTGTCATTAGGAGTATTCACGGTCCTAAATTCGCGAATATTTCTTCTCTCCTTCTGAATCCTCTCGAGAGACATTCTGTGGTCAGGATTTACCCTATTTTCGTCCCGAGTCTCCCTAGACATCCTGTTGTTGAACTTTGTTTCCCTCTTGCTATCAATACGTCTATCATCATCACGAGTAATCAAATTGTTAATCACCCTGAACTCGCGGATATTGCTTCGGTCAACCTGAGTCCTTTCGATAGAATGCCTGTTGATATGATTTTCCCTTTCGTCTCGAGTGTTCCTCTCACTATGTGTAATTTCTCGTCGATCATCTTCATTTCTAACATTTCGGGTATTTATGTTCCGGGAATTACGAATATCTCTTCGATCGAGGATTCTTTCGCGGGAAAGTGCTTCCTCCCGATTTTCCCTATTTTCGTCCCGAGTCTCCCTAGTCATCCTCTCGTTACGTCTGATTTCACGTCGATCAGCGACGTCCCTCGTATTTTGGGAATTCATAATTCTAGATTCACGAATATTTCCCCGATCCATCTGAATTCTTTCGCGAGAAAGTGCTTCCTCCCGATTTTCCCTATTTTCGTCCTGAGTCTCCCTAGTCATCTTCTCGTTATGTCTGCTTTCACGCCGATCAGCAACGTCCCTCGTATTTTGGGAATTCATAATTCTAGATTCACGAATATTTCTCCGATCCATCTGAATTCTTTCGCGGGAAAGTGCTTCCTCCCGATTTTCCCTATTTTCGTCCCGAGTCTCCCTAGTCATCCTCTCGTTACGTCTGATTTCACATCGATCAGCGACGTCCCTCGTATTTTGAGAATTCATAATTCTAGATTCACGAATATTTCCCCGATCCATCTGAATTCTTTCGCGAGAAAGTGCTTCCTCCCGATTTTCCCTATTTTCGTCCCGAGTCTCCCTAGACATCCTGTTGTTGAACTTTGTTTCCCTCTTGCTATCAATACGTCTATCATCATCACGTGTAATCAAATTGTTAATCACCCTGAACTCGCGGATATTGCTTCGGTCAACCTGAGTCCTTTCGATAGAATGCCTGTTGATATGATTTTCCCTTTCGTCTCGAGTGTTCCTCTCACTATGTGTAATTTCTCGTCGATCATCTTCATTTCTAACATTTCGGATATTTATGTTCCGGGAATTACGAATATCTCTTCGATCGAGGATTCTTTCGCGAGAATGCCTTTGCTCCAGATTGTCCTTAATTTCTTCTCGAGTCTCCCTGGGCAACCTCTCGGTATGTCTAATTTCACGTCGACCATCAACTTCCTTCTTATTTTGGGAATTCATAATTCTAGATTCACGGATATTTCTCCGATCCATCTGAATTCTTTCGCGGGAAAGTGCTTCCTCCCGATTTTCCCTATTTTCGTCCCGAGTCTCCCTAGTCATCTTCTCGTTATGTCTGCTTTCACGCCGATCAGCAACGTCCCTCGTATTTTGGGAATTCATAATTCTAGATTCACGAATATTTCCCCGATCCATCTGAATTCTTTCGCGAGAAAGTGCTTCCTCCCGATTTTCCCTATTTTCGTCCCGAGTCTCCCTAGTCATCTTCTCGTTATGTCTGATTTCACATCGATCAGCGACGTCCCTCGTATTTTGGGAATTCATAATTCTAGATTCACGAATATTTCTCCGATCCATCAGAATCCTTTCGCGAGAAAGCCTATGGTTCGGATTTTCTCGTATTTTGTCTTGAATATCCATTGACTTCATCTCATTGTGTCTAATTTCCTTTCGACCATCTACGTTCCTCTCATTTTGAGTAGTCATTATATTTATAATTCGGGATTCACGTGTAATTCTTCGAGGCACCTGCATTCGTCGCTCGCTAGAAGCACTACGGTCAATATTTTCTTTATTTTGCTGCCTGGATGAGCGGACTTCCCTCTGTTCACGACGTTCATCAAACCTCTCGGTGGATAGTCGTTGATTCGAGCTACCGCGTTGTCGATTTTCCCGGTTATCCTCACGAGCGTTAAGACGAATGCGCATATCACGGATTTGATCTACTAATTGAGTATTTTCTGTAAGTGACCGCCTTTGTTCGTTGTTTCGCTGCAGATCTCGGCGTTCATCGTTACGTTCGCTGTTACGTCTCGTATCTGGTCGAATTGTAGATTCACGTCGCACTACACTCAATCTTCCCCTAGCAATACGCTGATTATTCATGTTGTTAGAAGCTTCAATGCTAGGTATGTCATCTTGAGTTCGGCTGAGGATACGTCGTGCATCTCTGTTCAGTGTAATCCTAGGTTCAACAGATCTGAATTGTTCTCTCTGCATTTCACGTTGAGAATCGAACAAGTTTTTAGACAGACGCTCATTACCAAAGCGCTCGGTTCTGTAATCGTTCCTGAATAAACTGTCAAGTGGAGATTCAGTGGAGATCCTGACATTGCGACGTTCTAAGGCATCCCTGGCGATGCGATCGACAACTCTGCGGGTCAGATCTTGACTTTGCAAATCTCGAGTAGATCGAACGGTTGCTTCTCTTTGGTTTACACCCAGGAGTCGTTCGCGACTTTGGGAGATCGCAGAACGTTCAAGTCGGATATCAACTCGAGAGGATCTGGCTATTTCAGAGGGACTTTGCCTTGCAACCCTTCCTCTGATATCCACCAGCGGTCTCTCCGACGATGGACGACTGAATATGGAGACACGTTGCCTTAGTTCATACCGTCGATCTTCACGGGTTTCATCCTGGTCGTTTTGACGTCGCAGTGCAGATGTAGTTTTGCCGAGCCGGTATGTTCCATGAAATGAAGACCTCGTATCTTGGAACGGAGTAGTAGAAAGACAGTTGCAGCACTGTTGCCTGCCATCAATGAGGTTGCTATCAGTGAAGGAAGCAATAGGTTGAAAAACCGCGACTACCGCAAGTAGTAGTAAACGCCAGTTATTCATAGTAACTGTGTGCTATTATGGTTTGGTTCTCTTCCTTTCGCGATGAATCTGTTGGAAGTGTACCGATGGCGGTCGCTTCCGAACTGAATATTGAAGCGCTAGTCCCGGCTTATATACGGTTTCGGAGACTGTTTCTATTCAATGCTTATTAGGCGCTAGAACGCATTCAATTTTCAGCTTCCCACACGCCAAGCGACAGTGACGTGGATTGCCTGATCTAGATCCTTGGCTTGAAAGCTATAGTTTGCTGCAACAGCAAAACAATATTATAGGTTATTACGGCGGTGAGTGAATTGGTTTTATTGACTGAATATTCATTTAATTCGTTAAATCTCTAAGTTCGTTAAGCTCTTTATATTTTCTGTTAGAAAATCTTCCGTAGAAATTGGGTCAATAAGTAGTTACTTAGCACCTAAGCTAAAATATGCTGTGCCACAGCATACTTATCTGTGGTGAAGAAAAGCTTTATCACTTGTGTCGTAGTTAAATAACTAATCGCCTTTCAAGATGGCTTGGATGCAGATGTCCATGTCACCAGACAAAAGAAGGTAATAAGTAGTTAGGTGCACCTACAAGACCTGTTCTCACAAAAAGATGTGCCTTAAAATAGAAAGAAAATGCGTTTATTTATATGTAAAAAAATGAACACTAAATCCTAAAGGATCAAGATGATTCAAGTTTAGTTGCGAGTATTATCGCAGGACACAGCTGTACAAGAAAATTTGTCCCTGCGCGTAAAATAATTATCTGATTGAACCCGTTGTAGCAATAAATGGGATCCATAAATTGATTTCCTATGACGTCAATACAGAATCCTGTACCGTAGGTACCTATATTTTTTACTAGGTATATTTTGCACTTGGCGAATATTTTGAATAAGTAATAACTAAGTACCTAACATTACATCACGTATTCACGTCGAAGGGGTAGTAGACATTTATATTATGTGAGATACGTACCTACTAGAGATGCCGCGAATACTCGCTATTATTCGGTATTACTCGACATTTTTTTGTTATTTGTCGAATACCGAATAATAGTGTCTATTTTTCGACATTCGGCGAATAGTTTTCTAAATAAAAATGAACCAGAAAAACTATAGACTTAAAAATAATTAAACTTTTATTAATCTTTAAAAACAAAACACATTTAGTATTTATTATCATTAATATGAAAAGTTAGCCAAAAATCAGTCATGGAACTCATGGAAGTTAATTAGTTAGGCATTTTAATTAATAATTTAATATTTAAAGTCTAAAAAGGGCAGATTATGGTGCAAAAAAAACTAGCTTTTCTGTACGTTTGGGATCAAGTCGGCTGGGCTTCTTTCATAAATCAAACCTACCCCAGAAAATAGTCTTTCTGAATAAACAGAGCTTGCTGGTGTGATTAAGTACAGTTTAGCAAGCTTACTTAAAATGGGGAATTGATTCTTATTGGTTGCCCACCATTCATATGGGTTTATAATAATAACGCCCCATCGCCGTATCTCTACGTTGACGTCGTGGTGGCGCTTGCGCGCTCCGAACTCTAGGTCTGTGCCAGTAGAGTTTACTTTGCCAGAACAGGTCTAGGGTGAGGAGCCAGACCAAGAGAGATACAGAAACCCGCAGGGCAGCATGTGGCGAGCTGCTGGGCAGTAGCGACCCCACGTACCCTATCTCCCGGGAGAAGTCATGTTCCTCATCTCTGGCTTGCCTTTATTGGCCGACTGGAGTGAACACTGACGAGAACTGACCGCCCACCTCATTCTTGCCTTTATTGGCTGGCTTGAGTAGAGATTCGCAAGAGCAAACGTGCTCGGAGGAAGGAAGTACTCCAGTAAGATGCTGGTAGGGATCTTGACCGTACTTCCGGGATTGTCCTGATAGCCGTGGAATACCTCTCCACTCCTCTTGAGCACCTCGGGATATGTTGCCCCCTTGTCGCTACGACACTATGTGCTAGCGACCGTTTCCGGAGGCCCATTGTTGAGTGTGCAAGTCACTCTCTGCCATTTTATCCGTATATTGTATTTATCAAACATTGGTCAGGCAGGGGCCATAGTCCTTCCATAGTTTTTGATAACCAGTCCACTTTAGCCATCCAAACCCATAGCCCAATTTTTTTTGTCTCCATATCCTGCAATACACACCAACCGGGGGTTGTCCTTGGGTGCACTTGCATAGTGCGTACAGGGATAATCGACGGTTGGTGCCTTATTTCCATTGAAAGCGTCTAACGGGCCTATGCGAGTTGGCTTCGGCCCCTCATATGTCTTCCAAAGGTCCGGGACCCTAGGGTCCCGAGAAATATCAAAGACGTAAAAACAAAAAAATAATAACCCCATCGCCGTATCTCTACGTTGACGTCGTGGTGAGGCTTGCGCGCTCCGAACTCTAGGTCTGTGCCGGTAGAGTTTACTTTGCCGGAACTGGTCTAGGGTGAGGAGCCAGACCAAGAGAGATACAGAAACCCGCAGGGCAGCATGTAGCGAGCTGCTGGGCAGTAGCGACCCCGCGTACCCAATCTCCCGGGAGAAGTCATGTTCCTCATCTCTGGCTTGCCTTTATTGGTCGGCTGGAGTGAACACTGACGAGAACTGACCTTCCACCTCATTCTTGCCTTTATTGGCTGGCTTGAGTCTATCCATAGTTTTAGATAACCAGTCCACTTTAGCCATAGGTACAAACCCATAGCCCAATTTTTTTTTTGTTTCCATATACTGCAATAGTCCTACACCAACCAGGGGTTGTCCTTGGGTGCACTTGCATAGTGCGTACAGGGATAATCGTCGGTTGGTACCTCATTTCCATTGAAAGCGTCTAACGGGCCTCTGCGAGTTGGCTTCGGCCCCTCATATGCCTTCCAAAGGTCCGGGACCCTAGGGTCCCGAGAAATATGAAATAATAATAATGGCCGTGGCCGGATGGCCGAAAGCCTCGACCAACATCTCTCGAGGCTCTCGTTAGGCGGTTGGATCAAGAGCCTGATTCAGAAGGCATTACTCCTCAATACGGCTCGTATTGGGAGGAGGTTCCTGTCTCTGCAGCCCTAACCACCGGTAGATTGGACCCTGCTCCCGATACCGGCGGACCTCTATTTTTTTTATATTTTTAAATGTTTTTTATATCTTTTTATTTTAAGAAATATTTAAAAATGTAAATAGATAAGAAATAAAGTTTAGAAATAAGACATTTATTTCAGACGTAGTCCATATACTGTTAGTAACGCACAAAACCTTATAAAGCTATTGTTAGTAGGACAAAAACAAAGCCACAGAAATCACAAAGTGGCACCGCACAGGAGTGCCAGTTTATGCCAAGCCCTGGACACGACCACCCTCGGTGTGTAGTCGCATCCAGTGCCGCCACATCGGCGAGTCCCAGCGGTCCACGAACACGCTCAGAATGCTGTTCGAGCTGGCCCGCATGCGCTTCATAATAGACGCACAACGCTTCCGCATGATGGCATGTAAAGCATCCACGCTTTTCACCGCAAACATTGCTGAAGCGCTGAAGTGGCACGGCAGCCCGAACAGCAACCTGAACGCGTTATTATACTGTACTTTATACTCTGCATTCCAGCATTTAAAATCGGTAAACTATGAGACTGGTTTCTTTAACTTCATTGTTTTCTTTTCTCATAATCTTAGATTTTTTTTAGATTACACTGATTGATAACTTAAAGAGACTACTACAAGTATAATATTACTAGCTTCCGCCCGCGACTTCGTCCGCGTAAAATTTCTTGTTCCCCCGACCCACCCCGTCGCATCGCATTCGTTTTCGCTTAGCGCCCTTTCTTACTTTTTTCTTTTTGCTCGGCTTCTAAGGGTCCTAGCGTAATGTTACATAACCTATAGCCTTCCTCGAGAATTGGGCTATAAAATGCAAAAAGATTTTTTTATTAAAGTTTTTATTTATTTTTTAAGAAAGTTATAATTATTTCATATAGTAAACAATTATTTTGATAAAAATTACCTTTATTTTGGTATCTGAACAATCCCGCTATGTATGTTAGTTATTGAGATATTCACGAAAAACTGTTTTTTATTTTTCCTGTAAAATTTAGTTTTTACGATTACCAATTTATTCGTCGGGGACGGCGATATAAAAACCTTATATTAAACTATTTTATAACTATACACGTAACATTGTCGGCGTCGTGTTTCGCTGCGTGGTGTCGCGTAACCGACCTCGGAAACGTCGATATACGACACCCTTCGGCCAAAAGTCCTCTTTCAAGAAGGTCTGGTCTTATATAGGGTGTCCCAAACCGAGTGGTCCAAAGGCTAATTGGGTAAAGCGGAGGTGGTCACTTTAAAGTTGGGATATACTCAACAGTTCAGAAAATGTTTAAAGAAATCGACGTAGTGTGTTCAAACCTGGCTGGAAGTTGCCTTGATAGTGTAGGTACAAGATAATGTTCCTATATACGTTCAGTGTGGCTCTGCAACGCTTCAGATTTTATTTTTACTTGTCTTTCCTAACTTTTGATTAAACTCTAGCGAAATTTTCTAGGCCAGATTTGAAAAAAAAATTAGAATATCCCAACTCTACAATTTTTAAATGATAGGTGGTCATCTGTTTTACCCCATTTCCCTTTGGACCACTCGGTCTGGGACACCTTTTAAATGTCACGATTGATTGCTTAGCGCCATAAAGGTATAGCGTGATGATAATCATTTAAAAGGTTAATCTCGTCAACTATATCATTCCAAACCAAAACTATCCCTAGGCAACATTGAAAAAAAAAAGTTGAAACTCACAGTTCTCTTTGCTGTGGTCGCGAGTCTGTGATCCGCAATTTCAGCCAGTTTTATGTGGTTTTTGAGTGTTGCTAAGTGCAATCCCAATGTATGAGAGTAAAGTAGTGTATGAAACTTCATATAACTAGATGTTAAAACACTCGTGTGATACGATTATAAACCTCGGTTTTTAAACACACACCCGTGTTTTAATAATCCTCATCAGTTTCATAGACTACTATTATTGTTAGAAGTTACGTTGTTAGTACCTACCTATAGTTTCCATAAGTCCTCACTTGTGACGCTATGCTGACACCCGTTATATCTGTAACTATTTGCAATATTCTAACCTTTTGGCTCGTCATTTCACAATTTGCGATAAACTATAGAATTTATATTGGGTTGGCAACAAAGTATTGACTCACTTTGAAAAAAAATTTCTTTCTTCTTATCGAATTGAACTAGAAAGTTCTTTTTTTAGATAAATCTAGAACATCCCAGAAGCTTTATTATTGAATAAATAAAAGGTGGTTAGAGCGCGTCTTTGGCAGTTTAATCCATGACATGGACCAGCACGCTATTCGAGCTGTAATATTTTACGAGTTTAAACGTGGCTCCGGTACGAGGCAGACAAATGCGAATATCAACAACGCATTTGGAGAGGGCACAGTCACACAGTCAACTGTAAGTCGATGGTTTCATTGCTTTCGATCCAGCCATACAACACTTGAGGATCGAGCCCGTTCAGGTCGACGAGTCATATTGGATGTCGACATGCTGCTGGCAGAATTAAATCAAAACCCGGATGCTACTACTCGCGAGTTAGCGCAGGCACTTGCCTGCAGACACACAGCTATCGAAAAGCGACTGCATGCACTGGGATATCGGTGAGTGCTGGCAAAACGGATTCCGCATCAGTTGAGTATGGCAAACCGAGCTGCCCGAATATCGATTTGTCAATCGTTGCTCCTCCAGCCCAAACAAAAGGAGTTTCTAAGTGATTTAGTAACAGGAGA
Organism: Fissipunctia ypsillon; assembly: GCA_947568875.1. Lineage (NCBI taxonomy): Eukaryota > Metazoa > Arthropoda > Insecta > Lepidoptera > Noctuidae > Fissipunctia > Fissipunctia ypsillon. Next base: position 11,852,107 of record OX387660.1, on the reverse strand, counting down.
TGAGAGCTGGATACTGTATAAGAATGACAAGCGTAAAGCCTACTGGTTACCACGAGGAGAAGAACCACCAATCCAAGTCAAAGAACAAACTCATAAACGGAAGGTTTTGCTTTGTTGTTGGTGGGATGCAGGCGGTTTGATTTATTATGAATTACTCCCCGAAAGACAAACTGTCAACGCCAACGTCTATGTTAATCAGCTTCGTAAGTTAGCGGCTGCTGTGAAAAAAAAGGCGAAGAAAAGTCAACATCCACTTACTACACGATAATGCGCGACCTCACGTTGCTTCCGCCACATGTCAGCAATTGCAGGAGTTAGGCTGGACTCCAGTTCCACATCCACCGTATTCTCCAGACTTAGCGCCCTCCGATTATCATCTGTTTCGCTCTCTTAAAAACTTTCTGCGTGGACAGCTCTTTAATGATTTTAGCGCAGTTCAATCTTTGCCAGATAGATGGAAACAAATTATAGATTTACACGGCGATTATATCGTCGAATAATAGTTTTTAATAAAGAATACAAATATTAATATTTGTTTCATTCGAAAGTGAGTCAGTATTTAGTTGCCAACCCAATAGAAGAATACGAACATAATTCAATATTGCTCATCCCCCATAGCAAATAGCTTGATGATTTATAGCCTGCAGTCTGCCTAGACTTTTATGGAATATCTATGCATTTGTACAGAATCTAGCCGATAGCATTTGCGTGTTGCTGGAACCAAAATACAAAAATTCTAAAAACTGTTGTTTGTTGATTATTTTAAGATTCGCGACCATAATAAATATGTAGGTATCTATGTACCTAATTATAACCACGAATCTATGTATATGTTACGGCTAAAACCCGAAGTGCGGCTACAACTAGTTTTAGCCGGCTACAACTAGGTGTGGGCTGAAAGGTAGGTTAGGCTAGGTTAGTACTGTGACTACACAACACACCTAGTTGTAGCCGGCTAAAACTAGTTGTAGCCGCACTTCGGGTTGTAGCCGTAACATATACATCTCTCTAAGTTAGATTTCTTCTAAAATGTCATGATTTCGGAAAACATATCTCATGTTTTGTTCAACATACAACCTGACACTGCAACTGCGCAGCTTGCGGTAGGAGTTGACTGGTAGAAATCGTCACGTAAGGAAAAAGCGTTATGCCCCTTCCATGCTAATTTCTCTCTCTTTCTATCATATACGAGTGAGTGTGTGCGCTGGCTTGCGAGTATCGCGTAAGGAAAAATTGTCAGTCGTCCCATACATTTTGTCGAGTAGGTATCTATTGAAGTTTCTAATCGGCGGATCATTTTTTTTTCACGATTACGATGTTGGTCCCCGGGAGAAAGTTGTTCAGTTTGATGGTCTGTACCACCCCTTTAAGTTTGTACAGTCCGAAACCGGACATAGGAAGGTACTGTATAAATAGATACGCTAGCAAGACGATTACAATCAAGCAGTCTTGGTCGCTAGCATTACCGACTTTGGCAAATGGTCGAATTTCGTCATGTACGTCCGGAATTCCGGATGTTACATAGCCCCATTTTAATCGGTTGACTATTTGCACTATATCGTCTAACGATAACATTGTTAAAATTGGAAAGGTGTATTCTGTGCAGCACTAACAATGGTGTACTGAAATTACGAAAAAAATCAATTTGGGGTGACTCCCCATGTAACCGTGGGATGAAAAAAATAATTCAATGAGCGTGTCATGTCTCGTGTGGCTTTTTTTATTTAGATATAGGATCTTTTGGGTTATTCTGTTTATCCACCCCAAGGTGGATACGCGGAACGATGTCAGAGTATTCGCCGGTGGAAAATCCTCATAGATGTCTTCCGCCCTGGGGCGGACGGAGGGGTCTGTCAGACTCTTACTGACTAGAAACCACCCCGGTGTTCCATCTCACACCTACGCCGAGGGTCGCGGGAACTTACGATCCTTCCGCAACCCCCGGCTGGTGCCGGCCCGCCACGGCAGGCCTCTCTTCGTGTCGAGGGGGGGAGTGAGGTGTTTGACTCCCCCGCGACGTCTAAGAGGGGCGCGCGTGGAACACTAGGCGCCGCCACCTTGGGTCCGATATATGGGGGGTGACGGACGTCCCCGAGTCCGTCGCCCCTGGACCCATTTAGGGGGGCTGAAAGAGGGCGTTGTCCGCCCTCCGCCGACGCCCGGTGCGCCTGCTGCGGGCCGGGTGAGAGGATGTGATCTCCCTCTCCCTTTCCGCAGCCTCCTTCTGCGAGATGACTGTCTCGCAGAAGGAAACCACCGCGTCCCAGGACTCCTCGCTGCCGACCATCGAATTCACGACAGCCGGCAGCGACAGGTCGCTGCCTACTCCAGAGATGAGGGCACGGCGCGGCTCCCCCCAAGCGGCACACTCTGCCAGCGTATGCCGCGCCGTGTCCTCCCGACAGTCGACGCAGTGGTGACACCGGGCGTCTGGCTCCTTGTTTATGCGACACAGGTACTTCCCGAAGCAACCATGCCCCGAGAGCACTTGCGTCACCCGAAACAACAGGGAGCCGTGCCTCCTGCCGAGCCAAAGGTCGAGCACCGGCCGGACCGCCTCGGTGGTGCCGGTAGGGCGTGAGAGCCTATCTCGCCATTCCGCCACCAGGACCTCGCGAAGCAGCGACCGACGCTGCTCCATTAGTCGCTGCATCGGTCGCTCACCTCGCGCCTGCATTTCCTCGCGCCACCGATACAATGACGCGAGTAATTTTGCCTCCAGGTCCCAGGGCGGGGATCCGGCCAGTTCGCAAGCCGCCTCGTAGGAGATCGTGCGATACCCCCTGATGACTGACGGCCATCGCTCTCTGCGGCCTCCGCAGAACAGCGATGCTACCGGCCGTCAGGTCAGCCGCCCAGATCGGGGCCCCGGGGCCATCGATCGCACGATCCCCACGTAGAGTCGCCTACCGGGGGCGCTCGGGCCCCCCAGATTGGGAAGCAGCGTTGACAGCGCCCCAGCCGCGCCCATCAACTTGGGCACCAGCCGCCGGAAGTGGGGTCCGAAGTCCCACCGGCTGTCGAGCACCAATCCCAGGTACTTCATGGTAGACTCGACAGCGATCCGGACCCCCCCGACTACTATGTGTGATCCGATCCGGGCGGCGGCGCCCGCCGAGGACCATGGAACACCATGGCCTTCTTCATGGTCGACTTGTTGAGGGCCACCTCCAGGCCGAGGCGCCGTATGCGGCTCACCACCTGTGAGACCGCAGCCGTCGCCAGCAACGCTGCCTCCCTGTGCGAACTCCCCCGGGCCGTGACCAGCGTGTCGTCCGCATAGCACGTCAGGTCCACGCCCGGCTGGAGTTCGCCCCTCAGCACCCAGTCGTACCCGATGTTCCACAGGAGGGGGACTACGACCGAGCCCTGTGGAACACCGCACGACATGAGGCGCTGGTTTGCGCCATCACATCCCACGAAGGTGACACATCTCTCCGACAGATAAGCCCCAACGAAGCGGCGGAGGTAGAGAGGCACCCGGTGATACCGCAGTGCCTGTCGGATACAACTCCAGGGCAGGGTGTTGAAGGCGTTGGAGATGTCCAACGACACCGCCATCATCACCCCGCCCCAGGACTCTCACCCGCGACACAGCGTGTATGGTGGAGCGCCCGTACCGAAACCCGAACGACACTCGTCCAGGTCCGGCCCCTCTCCGCACAAGTGGCCGACGAGGCGGGCTGCGATAATCCACTCAAACAGCTTATCCACCTCGTCGAGCAGCCCAGCAGAGTATTCGCCCTAGGCCTAGATGGTTGAATGCTCGGACATGAGTTTCCGCGAATTCACCTTTTGCAACGATAAATTATATTTTTTTCGCGAAATACTTTGAAAAACCAAGTTATTTTTGAGGTCGATAAAATCGCCTGTGTATGCGTAAATAATTCATCCCAATTACAGAACCCTCCACTGTGCGTGTTCAGACATCACTTGGCCGATTTTTGTGCTTCGTGTCTGGGACACTGGTATAAAATCCGTCGTTGTTGCGCCAGGGTAGTCCGCGAAATTCAAATTTTCTTACGTTTTTTGCAATTTGCAGGTCAGCATTAGGTTGTATGTTGATTAAAATAAGATTCGCGACCGTGACAAATATGTATTTATGGAATACAACTCTCTAAGACCACGTAATTCTATTGAATGACTATTTCATGAAATCTTAACATTTCAGGATTATACTAACTTAAGGAATTGTATACTGATTCTAATGATTATAATTCTGTAAATACACATTTGTTATGCTCGCAAATCATACTTTAATCAACATACACCCAGACACTGAGCTGCAAATTGCAAAAATCGTAAGAAAATTTGAACTTCGCGGGCTACTTTAGCGCTTCCCCCCTAAGTAATTATAATAAATAAAAATACGGTTTTGGGCAACCAAAGGTTTTTATATTTATATTCTCTTAATCCTAATTGTATCCATAGGATTGGATGACTGCGGTGAACGGCGCCGTCGTCTTCGCAACCTTCTCGCCGGATTCCTTCGTGATCCTCTGCAAAGATATTATACAAGTCAGATATCTGCCAAATACACTTTTTGATGTAGCATAATGATAAAAATCTTAATCAGTAATGGGTTATTTTCATTTGTACTCAAATAATGTAGGTAAGAATGTAATCATCATTACAAAACAGTCAACAAGTGACAGTTCTTACAGAGAGCCTAGATTTTTCAAACTAATAAATAGCAATAATCTTGGAAACAAACCTTCAGCTTCTTCTCGTAGGCCATCAGCTTGACGGACTTGACCTTCCTCTTGTTCTCTAGCTTGCGGACGACGTCGCGGTACTTCCAGCCGACTTCGTGGGACAGGCGGCCGACGTGACAGTACTGAAATAATAAACAGTTGGTTAAAACTTCCTAGTTTTGGTTGATGTATGGGTTAGACTAGAGAAATGGTCTCAGACATTTATAAAATTACAACATGGTTATTCAGTCGCAAATTACCCAAATGAAACATCATTGTAGAAAATCTTGTTGAATTACTGTCACAGGATCAATAATAATCAAGGAACAAGGATTTGTTCAACTTATTATTATTATGTGTTCCCAATTTTGCACCCAATTTGTAAGTTAACTGACTTCAGCAAGTGCTTTTTAACATGTTGTTAGGACAATTAAAATATTGAACAGTCAACATACCTTACGGCCAGGCTTCAAGCAGAAGACGCGGAGAGCGGCGGGTACAACCACGCGACGGCGGTTGTCGTAGGGTGGCGGGCAACCGTCGTACGCACGGAGCCTCCTCAGCGCGCTCTTTCCGCGCTCAGTCTTGTGTGGGATCATGCCTGAAACACAATAAATGTCCTTGTGAACATCAGTGTGTTACAAATAAGTGGTTAATATTTTGTATTGAAGGGCTTCATACATGAATTCATATCATTAACATCAAATAATGTAGGTAAAATAGAAAATAATCATAGCAGTGTTTCAAGTCTGACAAAGATTAGGCTTCTTTAAGCAAATTAAAAGGTGAAAAAATTGGCACCAAAAAGCCAACTATAATAAATAAGTGCCTTCCATTTAATAACTTTTTTAAATCAGTAACATGGGTTGTGTTTAACTCCAGCTGTAACAAGCTACACCTTATAGCCGATGTCAATATTACATGCAAATGTGCCTTCATGCAATAACTCAACATCTTATTATGTAAACAGATAACTTAGTTTATGACTTTTAAACAATGAGATCTTAACACTCAGCACCAAGGGACCTTTGCAGCAAAAGTATGTAGTGGACTTTAAATTTTTTTTTTCTTTTGCAGAATTGGCTTATTTCTGGTACCAGAATACTATGTGGTGTATAAATCAATATACACCAGTCTGTGAAGTTGTGGCCCTAGCCATGTATCACCAATTATACACTGGCCTGGGACAAAAACATTTGGGTATAATGGGTATACACATGGTACTGAGCATGTTAATATTGTTGTGCAAGTCCCAATAAACGACATAATATTATTGTGTGTAAAAGTCTGTAACTGAGAATACATACCTCTGACAGTCTTCCACAGGATCTTGGAAGGGGCTCTGAAGTGGAAAGGTCCACGAGCAGGGTTCACATTGCACCTCTTGCGAAGGAATGACATGAACTTCAATTTGTTCCTGAAATACATCAAAATCGTGAGTCATTGGATTCAGAAACACAATATTGAATAGAAATGTGGGACATTTATCAGATAACTCATAAGTAACAACATCTATTTTTCAATATTCAGTCGCAAATTACCCAAGTAAATCATCATTTAAAGTTGTAAAGCCAAATCTGTAGGACTGTTATAAACGTGGTCTTATCCCAAAATTATTAACGTGATACTTGTAGGTGTGCATCTTTTAAAGCAAACACCACATTGTGCATACACACCATGAAACTGTTACATTCTTAGGGTTGATTAATCAGAAACTAACGCTATCCTTAGAGATATGTTCATGAAACCAACACAAAGTAGGAAAGCTAAGATATGTTCTTACCTGAAGAAGTTACCAGAGATGTTGATCTGCTCAGATCGCACGACCACGACTTTGTTACCTTCCAACAGGACCTTAGCAATGACTGCGGCCAGGCGGCCGAGCAGATGGCCACGGCCATCGATTACTATGGCCTAGAACACAAGCATTTACACTGGTTAAAGCCACCGCTGACGTACCGTATAACCTCAAAATTATTTACACTATTTTCAATTCTGACTATTCTAAAACACAATATTAGTAACTGGTATCTCGGAATTCCTTGTAACAGAGAATATACGAACAGTTTCATGTAATATTGTCCTGTAACATACGCTCAACACAAGAAAGCACGTGTGGTGCATGGACCGTGCATGTTGTTAAAATATATTACACGGCAGAAACGAACAAAATTAAAGATTAGAAGGCACATTGCAGTTTTAAGTTAATTATTATGTCCACTTGAAGGCGTTTTACTCGATTTTCATAATTTTTCTTCTCACCTTATTGCTAAAGCCCGTCATTTTCACGACAACAAAACGGAAAAGGATAACTTTTTAAAACAATATGGCTACCGGACGTTCATAAAATGTAGATATGTTGCCATACTAAAATTTACATTTATGAATTAGTCGATGTTCTTCTTCTTACCGTGTCTATGGCAATAATGTTAGAAAAAAGTTTTTTTTTGGCCAGTACTCAGCATCGCTAAACCCATTCGCTGACGCAGACGTTTAGATCGTCACGTGTTGTACAGGTGACAGTGCAAGCGGCGCGAGATGAAAGATGGGCTACGGTCTGCGGGGAGACGCCGCATAAACACTAATAAGATCGGAACCATCCGAGAAACCCCACTTATGGAGATTATCTTTGCTGCGGCCGACGGTGGTTCGGTGGTGGTGGTTGGTGGTGGTGGTGGGTTTGATTAAGGTTTTTCATGTCAGGTTTTTCAAAGGCTCTCTGATGGTTCGGTGAAAAAGGCAGAAGGTTTGAGCTTCTCCCGCCAATGATCACATCTTTACTAGGTGATGTTACCGTCTGTTGGATCCACGCACCCAAGGAAACTTTTTCGGGTATCTGGGACACTGAGCATTGGAAGGCGTCGGTTATTTTCTAGTTTTCTTCCTTTCTATGCGACTTGCTATAGTCCAGCGAATTTCTAGAGGCGCAATGCCAATATAGCTTTCGTACCGGGGGCACGACTCACTTAGAGCTGTATCGACTAAGTTAGAGTTGGCAGAGAGACTCCATATTGGACAGGCATATTCACCAGTGGAGAAACGGAGCGCCAGGCCAGTTGTTCGCAGAACTTTGGGAGATGCTCTTCATCTGGTGGATGTTAGGCGATGTAGAAGATTATCCCTTGTGTGCACTTTCTGTTTAATATTTTCAAAGATTTTCCTTGTGGAGCATTGGTGTAAATGTTAAACAGCAGAGGGACCAGTACGCTACCCTGAGACAGGCCGTAATAAATTATTTTGGGTTTGCCATCTACTTTTATCATCAAGAAGATTCACTTGATGTTATTGAGGAGTTCTCAATGAATTCAAGTAAACTTTAGATCCTCTGATAAGTCGATAACCTTCTGCAATAAGCGGTAAATGTTAACGGTATCGTAGGCTGCCGACAAGTGTAAAAATACTGCGCCTGTCACTTTCCTCGTTTCAAACACATTCTCAATAAGTTGTGTGAGGTTAAGAACCTGGCCACAGCAAGACTTGCGGTCTAAATACAGCTTGCTACAGAATAAGTTCGATGTTGTTATCACTAGAGCATTTTGTAGAGATAATACTTACGCCGGGAGCAGCAAACACTGCGTTACCGTGCTTCGGGTGGACAGATCTCGGCAACAAATGACAGTCCAGGAATGTGAGGCCTACTTTGGGTGGAATCCCGGTGGATCTCTTGAACACATAAGATGTCACAATGTGTCTTGCGATATAATTCTGCTTTATCCCGAGAGAACCTTCGATGTTGATCGAGATTAGATACACGCAAGGCTGGTTTTGTTAGTTATCTGTTTGGCCTTGAGAAGGGCCGGTTGGAACTTATATTTGCCATCGTAGTGTTTAGCCAATCGACCGATTGCTCAGGGTATAACGGACGTAACAGAAGGTCGCAGGATACATTGTTTGGGGAGGCTCCTTTCATCTTTCAGAATGGGGAAGGCAACTCTCAAAATGGCGCTGTCGTAGAGCCAAGTTAATAATACAAGGCGTGAAGTGGTTTTATTTTATTTTTGTGAAAATCACTCGTTGCTGTACTCCTAAATGACTGAAAATCTGAGTCCACCATTTTCCGAAAGACCCTAAGCTTAGAAGATTGTGGCTTAAAGCTGTTCGTAGGGAATTATTTTTATTTATTTATTTAGCACAGCTTAAACTACCATTACAGGGTTTACCTACCCTAATGCGGCAGTTAAGAACTTAAACTAATAATCTAAGCTATACATATACCTACTTACAATAACCAAATTAGAAAAAATTAAAACTAACAACATTATTAAATTAGTACACCATTAAAAGCATTTGAATTAAACAGAGTTCGAGGTTAAATGTCGGAAACACTCTAAAGAAAGTGATTACAAGGAATTATGCAATATTTAAGGTATTTAACCCTTTCGCGGGCAATACTAATAACGTGACTAATTTCGGTTTTGACCGTGTTATATAATACTCTTAAAATATTAGCACAACATTTAAGGGCCTATACTAACTCAAATGGCTTAGCACGATCCTCCGTTATGTCGAAAATACTGCAGCATTAATTTTGAAATAAATATATGGTAAAGTTGAGGATTAATGTTAAGTCTTATGTTTGGCGAAAACACGATTCCATAAAATTTTCTCGATAGAAAAAAATCTCAAAGTTACCTCTAAACTGAACTATAAACCGTTGGCAATCCTACAATACTTCAAATAAGATCATGAAACTTTTTATACTTACTGAACTAACTATAAAGCAGGTCTTATGTTATTTATTTTTTTTAAATTACTATTATTTTCACCGTAAAAAGCAATTACCTAAACTATCGGCGCTGCCTGCCACCCAGCACCGCACTCAGTCCCGCTCTCACTCAGTCCGCGCGCAGTATCGTGCGAGCGAGATAAAGAGTGAATTTTAGCTGAGGTAGTATAGGCTCTTAAAACACTGGCTTGGCAAGTATTTTGACAATGCTCGGGAAAGGGTTAATTCTTACGCTTTCCGTGTCGAATAAATATTGATTTAAAATATGGAAATCACCGAAAATAACTAAATAGTGGAATAAAACCAAACTCATGAACGAACACGAAATGGAAAACCGTTAAGGTCACGCCATCTGACCTTCCCCATTAGTCGATTATCAAACCAATTTGATTCTCGGTATGTTTACTGACGGCGAATGACACAAGGTAATGACATTCAGTCATAAATGTTGTGCATGTTGTGACATTTTTGTTTTGGCTTCAATCCAATGCCAAGCCGAATTTTAAAAATTACGTGTACATAAAGCACTGGATAAAAAGGAATAAGCTATATGTAAGATTCATCAGACAATGTTAACATTTTTCAAAGGTCCATCAAGGTAATATTGGTCAACATGGAGATTCCCTATAGAAAGATTGCTATTTACGTATTAACTTTCGTGACCTATGCATACACTGGCATGGGCTCTTCCATGCTAAGGAATTTAAAGGATGCAGTTCTATCGGCAGAATCAGTTTTTGGTGATATGTTTAAAAATGTCATAACAGTGGCTGAAAGGTTCAGATCACTGCATGAAGTTTTCGATGCGGCTGTAGAAGAGGAATGCATATACAACTGCCCTGAAGGTATTTTGTGCTTTGATTGAACAAAATTACATTGATAATCGTATTGCTCAACAAATTGTAATAATTTACAAAATTATTTATTTTCAGGATCTAGACCAGTCCGCAATAGAAATCACATCCCAACATCAGATGGTTGTGGTTCTCTCGGCTTTGAGGTTGCCTCAGAATACTTGCCACTTGCAGAAATGACGAGATGTTGTGATACCCATGACATTTGCTATGATACATGTAATAGCGGGAAAGAAACATGTGACTTGGACTTCAAAAGGTGCCTCTACAATTACTGTGACAGTTATAAGTCAGTTAATGTAGCAGGAGACACAATTACAAAAGGTACCTACTCACAATAGTAGTTAAAAATGGTTTTTCCTAACCTAATATAAGCAGCGATACTGCTTCATATTGTTCATATTCTAAACAGACTATTCTAATTTGATTTCAGGTTGCAAAGCTGCAGCAAAATTATTATTCACCGGCACATTAACTCTTGGTTGTAAGTCATATTTGGACGCACAGAAAAATGCATGCTACTGTCCCCCTGCCAAAAATAACAAGTATAAGAAATATCCAGGAAGTGGAGATTTATAATAGGCATGTTTTTTGTATTTTTTTTTTCCTTAGTGATCCAAAGAATGCTGTAATACCAGTTTTGTGATACTTGTGTAAGATTATTTATTTTTATAATTAGAGAATGGTATAGTTTTTGTTGGAGATTTTACATAGGAATAGGGCTTACAATAGAGTAATAAGGTCAATGTTTACATTGTGATTCAAAAATAAAGTACTTTTTTACTTCTGAATAATGTATTTTTGAAGAGATGTTCTCCAGGTTTGATCCTTCCTTTTTTTCTGGTAAGAATCAGCTAAGTATATGAAAATATATTTTCATGTGTTTTGAATAAAATACCATTTACCCATTTTATATAAAAATAAAAAATTGTGTTTGTTTATATCAGTTTATTATTATTTAGCGATAAAAATTACATCTTATTTGTTGGAGTTATACCTTAATATTAAATAATTTATTTGCTAAATTTAGATAATGGGGCTTCTTACAAATATGCAAGCACTGGAAGGATGAGCTAGCCATCACATTTCAGGTGATTGCTGTATTTTACCTCCTTAAGGGAGGTCAGGCCTTTATAGATACACAAACTACTAAATGGACGCATAATCAAATACATATTTTATAGTTCAATATTGTTGAGCATATAAAAATAATTCATTACAATGTAAATAAATGCTTGTAAAAATATTTTATAATAGATTAATAATTTTTTTGTTTGATGTTAGTGATTTTACCTTAGCATCAAAACATAAATCTGAGCGATTAATTGTTACAGTTAAAATATAACAGATTTCATTCTATGTAAGTAGTTCTTTGATTTCTTCTTTTTCTGCAGCTTCAATGTATGGTGTTCCATCTGGGGTTTTTCCATTTTTAGATGCACCCTGTAAGATAATAGTTTGTTTGCTTATGATAGGCTATATTCAAACAGTCATTCTGAGTATGAATCATAAAAGATCCATGACTCCCAGATATCTTTATACTGGATTTCCCAAATCTTACATTGTCTAATAAATTCCTCGCAACTACTGTATAACAACTGATATTTATTTTCATGAGTTAAATGCATGAAATTAATTTTTATCATAACTGAAATTGAAAGTCATGAATATTAAATTTGCAAAAAAGCACCCTTCACTATGTGCTGTTACTTACATTTTTGAGTAATGTCTTAACACAGTCTGTATGACCTTCCCAAATAGCTGCTAGCAGTACGGAGATGCCATGTTTGTCCAACATCTGAAATATGCATTTTAATTAGACAAATATTACTTTAATTAGTACAAATATATTGTCCTGAATGTGCACACTTACATTAGGGTCTGCTCCCTTGTCCAGCAGATAGTTGAGAACAGCTGTTTGTCCATAATCAGCAGCATAGTGGAGAGGTACTCTTCCATCAATCAGAGCATTGACATCAATTTTCTAAAAATATATACATTATCCTTAAATTCTTATCATAATTAGGTACTTATTATAATTTGGGAAAACAACAAAAAAATATATTACTATGATCACTGTTAACTGATATACTTAAGATACGTAGCAAGTTAGCGCCAGCATTGAGGGCGTACAATAAGGGAAAACAATAATTAAATACTTAGGTACACAATGTTTCACCACAGTTTTAATTCATTTAAGCATTGTAGTCATGACTATTTTAAAAGAGTAGATAGTATGCGATTCAATATTCGTTTGTTGTTGTTCCCCAAGTTTGAACTAAATTCGGCTTGAAAATAATGAGAAACATTGCTTTCTCTTGCCAACGAATACTGTTCACGTAGAATGAAAACCGATTTACAGACACTACGTGAACCACTTACCTTGTTTTCTACTATGTCTTTTACTTGGTCAATATCGCCGTTTTTAATTCCCCAAACTAATTCACTCATTGTTGCGTACTTTCTAAATCTTTTTATGAATAATATTTCCAAGATTTATTCCGGAATCGAAATAACAATGGTTATGGCGTTCTTTGCCATGACATCTGTCAGTCAAAATTAAGGATGTACCATGGATGGCTGAAGGATGTACGGTTTTTTAAAAGTAAAATTGTCACCAGATGATTGCGAATCATTTCAAGATATGTAACTGCAATAGGGAAATATAGCTGTACATACAAGTATATTGGTGCGATACCAAAATTGCAACTAACACCGCCATCTAGTATTTTCAATGCACGAAACAATTTCACAACAGCGCGCCTGTAAATGGTACTCAAGCGCCAAGATTCTTGTATTTTATAGAACGTTCGTCGATTGAATAGACTGATACTTGTCTGTGGATTGAACAGATGCCAGATTGACAACTAATAAATGAATAACGGACTATAACGGATGATTTTAGAGTAATCCTAATTCTGGGATTTTGTTGTAATTTTAATGTATGGACGCCAGCTCATCAAGCTACTACAATCTATCAAATTTCTTTAATAGATTTTCGACTTTATTGTCATAGGATTAGGTTCAAGATTGATTGGGAAAATTTGAGTTTCGGGTAGCTTGATGTGCTAGCGTACAATTTACATGCCATTGGTGCCGATTCTCTTGTCACAAATGCCTTTAAACTAGAGTAAAAATCACCACTTAGTTTATTCCTGTCAAACGAAGAATTCCCATTCTAATTTTAGTTTGGCAGCACGAGAATCAGCTGTCATGAGCTGTCAGTCAGACACGGAGGACCTTAGACGATCAATCAAAATCAAAATATTTTATTTCACATAAGCCTACAAGGGCACTTATGTAAGGTCAGCAGCTAGGTGCACACTACACGTTTTGTATGGAAATTCTGAAAAATTATTACCTACATGTTGACTTATAGAGGTTTATGAGCTTTATAAAGGGGGTCGAAATGTTCATTATTTTTGCGATAGGACACCGTTTTCGAGATACAAGCAAAAGAAAAGAAAAAACAGACACAGTACTGTTTTTGCTCCTGAAGTCGAGGAGGTGTTGGTGTGAATTTTAGTTCATGCCAACTAATTTTATTCCACACCTTTTTAATCGCGATTAAAAATGGCCACATTTAGTTATAAAATCTAAATTATAGGTGAAAACCGTCAAATTCAGAATAGCAAAATTACCATTTTCACTAAACTAATAACACATATGGCACTAAGTGTTTCTTCTATAGAAACACTTTCATGCAACTAGAAATCGGAATCAATAATGTTGTCTGTCAGTGTCAAACTGATTGAAGCTGATAAACAAAGGACCACAGAGCATCTACAACGGCCTTATTAATTATGTTTCGTTCCACGGTGATTTTTTAAAGTTGGTACGTTACGCATTATTTGCGTTAACCGTTAATAACAGCATTAAAAACAAGTTCACTGTACCAATGAATTATTATCTCTTTAAACGCATTTAAAACCCGATATTATTACCGCCGCGCACCGTAGTAACACATTTTTTCACGTTAAGATAAGCCTAAATACGCTCTTAACACCCATTTTTTGCCGTTACACTTTTTTACTATTATTTCATTATTCCGGTTAGATATCTATATAATTATTGGTCTGTTAATTATACAATGATGATCACTTTTTTATTTGTAATATGATTAATAAACGTAACCATTTAATAGTGTGCCCAAAAAAATGTCTCCTTTATGTCTAGTAATAATTACGTGACTGCAATTGAAGTCTGGGAGACTTCTTCTATGTACATACCTACTTAACTGTGTTACACAGAATTGAAATAACATTGATTATTTAGATAACCTTATGACGACCGCCCTTAGATTTATAATACCTTTTTTTTTTTTTTTGTGGATGGGAAATCATCAAATGACTTCTCCCGCTCTGGGCGGAGCGGGAGGGCGTGTCAGACTTTTACTGACTAAAAGCCACCCGTGTTCCTTCTGTTGCCTGTGCCGGGGCCACGGTAACTCTTTCGAACATCCCGCAACCCTAGCTGAGATTTATAATACCTAACGCTCCGTTCGCGCGCGCTTTGCATAGATCAAAGAAAACCGCCGCTCCTAGCCCCCTCCATCAAAACGCAAAGAAATTTAGCAAGTTTTTTAGTACTGTTACTTTATTAGTTCAGTTTACGTTATCGAATGCGCTTGTGTTGTTTTTCCGAAAAACATAACGCTGACATACAGTGTCTTGTGTGAGTACGTACTTACCTGAGTTTTTTTTTTGTTAGTGCGTTAGTGTTATTTGTGTTTATTACAGCAATGCGAACAATCACAACAAAACAAGTGTCAGATTGTCGTACGCGTTTGCACCAGAAACATTCAACATGTAGATGTTTCAATCCTTGTCACGTCAAACAAATCTCACAACCTGTCTTGTTGTATTTGCGTTCGCACTGCACGAAATATGAGTAAGTTTTATAACAGGTCTCTAGACTTGTTATTGGCTGCGTTCGCACTGTCGAGAAACATTTCAATAGACATGTTTTGTACAGAGATTTGTTACGTTTGCGTTCGCACTGTTATTTGTTTATGTCAAATTATGTCTCGCAACTTGTATATTTCTTGATGTTCAGTGTTTTCTGAAGTATGGCGGAAAACATCCCGTGTTTAAATCGAAACAGAGTGGCAAGTAAAGTAAAGTAAATTTTATTTGAATAGATTGCAGGTACATAAAATAAGATGTTACAACAAGATGGGTGAGCCTTGTACAATTTACCTTATATAAGGCATGCAAACATTAATTAAGTTGTTCACTAAATTGAAAATAAAATAAAATAATGGAAATAAAATAAAATTACAACATTAAAACCTTAGTCGGCAATTATCCACAATACATAAATAAAAATAAATTCTAGTTAAATTATTCAATACATAAGTCCATGTCATCTAAAAAGTGATTTACTGAATAATAGCATTTTTCAATCAATGTCAGTCTCTTTTTAAAATTTTTTATTGTGTCATTTTTAATTATATTGGGTACTTAATTAAAAATTATTGGGCCCATGCTAATAACACTTTTTTTGAACAAAGCAGTATAGTAGTAGTAGTAGTATTACATCTCTCAACATTTAGTAAGTGTTTATACTGGCTTCTTATAGGTCTTTTCCTAGATTCTGACATCACTGAAGTGAAAAGGTTCATGTTACATATTACATACATGTTATACTAAGAGTGCGATTTCTAAAATATACATACTCGGGAACGTTAACAGTTTTAGGGGCTTAAACACAGGAACGCAACTATCCGTCACTTTCATGTTAAGTATTGCCCTTATGCAACGTTTTTGGGCTTTGAACACCTGTTCTCGTAGAGTACAGTTTCCCCAAAAGATTATTCCATATCTTAAAATGGACGCTACTAGACCGTGGTATGCAACTACTGTTGTGGCGATGTTGACCTTTTTCGCAAGATTATGAAGGATATACGCCGATACGCTCAGTTTTTACATACTTCTTCTGATTGAGATTTCCAAGTCAACTGGCTATCTATAAGAATACCTAAAAATTTCGCAACTTTTACTTGGTCTATTATACAGTTATCATATTCTATCACTATATTCGGTACCGATGTGCGTTGACATTACGTTAGTTTTTTGCAGGTTGATTACTAAATTATTTTCGTCAAGCCAATTCACAATGTCATTGAGTGTAGAATTGATGTCATATTCGTATTTATTAATATCTGTACATTTAATTACTGTCGTCAGCGAATAAGACCATGGGGTGTTTAATGTGATTAGGTAGGTCATTTATATATAACAAAAATAAGAGTGAGCTAAGAACTCCACCTTGAGGTACGCCATGTCTTACTATTCTTGCTTCAGATTTATATTTTTTCTCATGCCTAGTGTTGGTGCATATTTCAGAAATTTTCGTGTATTATTTGCGGTCACTTAGATATGATTTAACAAGGCATTCCATGTTTGTGGAATACAAAATGTGTGGATTATAAAAACCGACTAAAGCGTCGAGACTCTTTATAACACCTAGCTGAGCAAATGGGCATGGATAGTGTTATTCTTATCGATAAGAAAATTATCCTCACCGCCGTATCTCTACTCCGTACATACATACGGTCAAACACACAACCCTCCTTTTTTGGCTTCGCCGCAGTCGGGTAATAAGTAATAGTAATTATTCCTCTATCTTTTCTTAGCTCCGTACGCAAGCACTCGAGATGATAGCTCGGGAACGACCGAGTTCAGAAAAAGCCTGATGTAAAAATCGGACGTGTATCGAGTAAATACGATCCGATAGTATGATCAGACAATTGGAAACAAAATCTGACGTGTATTCCCAGTCTTAGTCTGTGCTGGCTGCGAACCACAGAACTCCTTGCTGACCCCGTCAGGTTGTATTATGTTCTGTTCCCAATCTATATTATTATACTCTATGACAGAGTAGCTGACAGTTGAGTTCACAGAACACTAATACTCCTGGTATCTATATTACTATACTCTATGCACAGAACATATATACCCTAAGAGGGATGACTCTATGCTCCTGGTTGAGTTGCGTTCAGTTGCGTTTACGTTGAAGTTCAATTTCTTCACTCGGTTTATCGTTTATTTTGAATTTTGAAATTATTGTGTTATAAGTTTCTGAGATAAAAATGGAAAACTGTATTGGAGATTTTGCTGTAATACCTCAAGCTGCACGCGCAGCCACCAAACATGTCTTGGTAAACATAATTTAGGTCGTCTTGATATTTAGTTTAGCAAAAATGGAAAATGGTACATCAACAACCAACTTTTTTAAACTTTTAGAGCCTGTTACTGGACAAAATTCAACCTTTAACTCATCGATTACGTCATAAACTATTGGGTTATGATTGTGATGATAGCAGTGAAGACGATATTTCAAAAATTCGAGATGTTTACGCGTTATGTACAAGTCAAATAAATAAATGTTTAATCAATTTATTTGATGTCTTCAAAGTGGAATTTCACAACCACACTCTTTTACAGGTAAACAGATGTGTGTTTATTTAATATCTCACCTTGTATCTAAAAAAAACTGAATCAAATGTTTCAGATGTTCTTTTTATTTATTTTCTTATTGCTGAGTGTTCCTACTCTTGACCTCGATCACGCCTGATGGAAAGCGATGGATGAGGTCTATGATGGAACAAGCGTGCCTAGAGGAATGGTTTAACTTCAAGTTAGGATAAAACTTCCGGATTTGATTGAACAAATACCTAGATGTGGGATCTCTTTGATATGTTGGAGGAGTAATTGCAGTGTCCGAGACAAATAATGAAGTAAAATACCCACTGATACCCATAGACATGTAGGTGTAGAAAGCAGGGCAACTTTTGCCTCGGAATGTCTGTGACTTGACTATGATACCAATCAGACTTGTTATAAAACAAATAAGAAATCCTAATGGATTTCTATCCTAGGTTGAGCTAATGCTCAATTTTTTGAATGGTCATGTTTCAGGAAAGTCGTCAGTATAATCTGGAAAGATTATCATGGTGCATCAATAGATTAGTATCAATTGAGACCTATTTGGAGAAAAAATCAACCTCATCAAACATGGATGAAAGTGCCAATGATTCTTTCAACATAACTACTATGTATTTTGTCAACTGGATTGACCACACTTTTGAAGTTCTTGGTAAACTTGGCAATGCCATCTATAAGACTGACTACAAGGAGTCTGAATTACTTTATACTCAGTGGAAGGATTATGTAAGGCTTTATAGAATAATTACTGAAAATCGTGAGCAAAGTTTAGTGATTATAATTATCTCTTATTGTATTTGCAGATGGTGGAGTGTGTGAGTGAGCTACATGTGTCAATTGATGAGCTCCTTCTATCAGCTATGACTCTGTGCCGATACTGCTTGGCTGATGATCAACACATTGTGAAAGCACGCTGCCAAGTGGTATTTATGCAGCTAGCTAATTATTTAAATAAATGATAAAGGGAAAATCTATAAATCCTCAATAAATCTTCTTTTTTATTTACAGGTTTTAAGAGAAACAAAGGCATTACTAAGTGAATTGATAGAAGGAGATCTCAGTTCAACTGTCAAAGCTACACCAGAGTCATTAAAGCTGCCTATAATGCCATCAAACACCAATGTTCTCATTGATGTGTTGAAAGATGTTCTGTACGCACTAGAGACAAACACTAATACTGCTCTACTAGCACTAGTAGGATACTGTTTTACTTATAACAAGTCTCCTATAGCCATCCTAAGGGACCATTTCAATATCAGTACTAAAGGAACTTGCTCCTGTTTAGTTAAGAGTGAAGATGATGTGACTGAGAACTGCTCATTTGTGAAGGATTTTGATTTGTACAATGAGAGATTGCTGCAAATTGGAAACTTTGCTGTTTCTTGCTCTTCTGATCAAAATAGTAAGCAAATAAATCAAGGAATACAGTGTAAGTTGTATAAAATAAAGAAAAAAAAATATATCTGTAATTTTTCAGGGATCCTGTCTCTTCGCAGTGGGCTAGCCAGCTTGGAAGCCCTGGACCCTCATCTGGTGCCAGCATTATTGATGTCGCCAGACAGTCACCATGCGACATTACTGATCAACTCCTGGATGCGTGAAGTTCAGGAGATTCGAGATAATGTGTTCTTGATTGTGGATCCAAGTGCTTTTGCTGAGGTATGAAGTAATAAAAGTTAGATAACGTTTTGATACTAGCTTTGTAAAGACATGACCAGACTACAAAAGGCATGAAAATGTTCCAACACGTTGAAAGTCATGTTTTGGGAGTCAATTGGTGCCTGGTGTCTGGAAGCATCGGATATTGATTGCCACAGATGGAGGCATGTGTGCAAACGTTCGCGTGGCGCGTTGCTTGTCTGGAGGCGCCCTAAATAATATTGCTATGATCGCGTGGTGTTGGACAAAGAACTGATGTGAAGACGGCTACAAAGCAAGGGTATGGCCAGCAGCATTTTCTTGGGCTCTAAGTACAAGATATTTTGTATCACAAAATATATTTTTTTACATTTCTTATGAACCATATTTAGCAGAAGACACTAGACTGTTGGTTGATGTCACAATATTTTGGTTTCAGAAATCAAAACAAATGATGCATCAGAGACTGCTAGTAGTATTAAAAGATAATAGCTACAACAATGTGGATGTGTGTGCAGTAATCAATATGGGATGCATGGTGTATGACTTCTTCCATGTGTACGACAAGTGCGAGCCTGATGCTTTGGGCCACCATGACAAACTGCTGCTATTGTTGGCTGACTTGGATAAAGGTATAAAGAATTAAAGATCATCTCCTTTCTCCATCCAAAGGTTGTCTTTAAAAGATCGCTCTTAGCGATAGCCCATTGTATCACCTCTTGTAAAATTTATACTTTATTTCTGTATAGAGGCATGAGGAACAGGGTGTAACATACACTCATCCTCCATAGAAAAGGTAGGGTCCTCCGACCAAACGGGTGTTGTGTCTGGTGGGCTACTGCCCGACGCTTGATGTCGGGATGTTGTATATATACTAGTCGCGCGGTAAACTCTGATTGCGTGATGCAGGATTTTGTGTGACGTCAGTGTGACGCGTTCGCATGTGGCGATGTAGATATGCCGGCCACATCTGTAATATTTATGGTGTAGATAATAAAGAGTATTCTGTCTAGCTATCATGACAACTAGACATAAAACCCATTAATTTGTTTCACTTTAATATGTTCTTTATGTTTGGTACCTATATTTACTGTTATAGTGCAAAAGGAAAGCAAAATAGTAAGCAACCTTCTCAGCTCAAACGACGACTTTATGTACGACGTTAAAATGCCGAAAAATAACAAGGAAGTGTCCTTAGGTCAACTTATAAAACGGTTGAAACTTCTGTATACATTAGTGACTAGAATTCACAGTTTACATCATCCCAAGGACAATGAGGACCAGTGGCTTGGTTGTGAAGGTGAAGAGGAAGCTCAAATGGTCTATAAGAATGCAACTCACACGGTGCTGAAGAATTCTGAAACGTACGTACATTCGCCTCAGAAGCTCGTCAATAATATGTCCAGAAGCGTATTTGGAAGGTCCAATGTACGCTCGTCGACGAGGAACTTTCCCTTATCGAAATTAACGAAGCGTCTAAAGAACAAGATGTGTAGTGAACTCAGTTTTTCAGTTCAACTGGATCAATTGTTCAACACTCCAGGTCTCGAAAAAAATGCTGCTTGTGACGAAACACTGTTTGTAAATAAGCAGCTGTGCAAAGTGAGAGATTCCTCTTTCTCAGTACTTTACAACTTTTCGCCGATACGTAATCGACCGTCGTTGAGGAAGGCAGTCTTGAATAGACGGTGCAAGATACCTGTTTACAGAGATATGGAAGTCCATGATGATAACAATATGACTTATGATAAGGAAGACCTAATGGATGAAAATACAAGTCTACAAATTACAGGTACACAGGTTTTGAAAATGAATTTACCAAGACTTTTGTGTTGTTTTGTAAGTATACTAAATACATAGTAATTTTGTTACAGATATTTTGAATCAAATGAACGAAATGACGAGTATGTTGTCTACTACGAAGCTTACTCAGCCTAAAACAACAAACCAAGGGGTTGGTAAAAGTGATAAAGAAACGACAAATGTACTAAGAATAAATGTAAACAACCAGAACACTACAATAACCAAGCACATTTGGAATATACCGGTGAATGGTAGCATTGTGGAGATGCCTTTAGAAGATAGTACTTCAAACATGACTCAGCCGTCTAATGTGGATACTTTAGAAAGAATTCATGATCTGGAATATGTGGAAAGCAAATTAAACAGTTTGAAATCGCAGCTAGAAACTAGTTTGTAATTAAAAATGTAAATGCTCAAAATATGTATACAATGTGCTGTTGTAATGAAGCCTATTATAATATTTTAATACAACCGTCCACAAAGTTATTATTACGTTGACAATTTTGTTAAGGTTTTTATATTTTATGTAAGGAATAAATGTATATTTTCAGATTAGGTATGATAATAAATGATATTTTTGTGTACCTAACGATTTGTTTTTTTTTATTAATTCAACATTACCCACCAACTATCCATATTCTGTATACCTGATACAAGTAACTCTAAATGGCTAAATGGCTAAATGTAAACAAACCCTCCACTCGAATAATTCCTTGTCAAAAAGTGGTTTATTACTCATAATCATGGTTCTTCAAACAAGCAAATCGAACCTTTTTTTGAGCAAATGAAAAATGCAAATTGTAGTGTGCGGAAACCCTTCCCCTATACAACATGTCCCGGAATTAACGCAAAACCTCTTATGGGGTCATTGTACTCATCATTATTTTTACTATAGCATTTTGGTCCCATAGTAAAAGTTGTTCATAATTACGACTACAATGACCCCTTTTTTTTTTTTTTTTTTGGATGGGAAATCATCAAATGACTTCTCCCGCTCTGGGCGGAGCGGGAGGGCGTGTCAGACTTTTACTGACTAAAACCCACCCGTGTTCCTTCTGTTGCCTGTGCCGGGGCCACGGTAACTCTTTCGAACATCCCGCAACCCTAGCTGGCATCGGCCCTAGCGGACCCCGTCAATAGTGCTGACATCTCTTTGAGGCGCGCGTGGAACACGACGCGTCGTCGACTCGGGCTTAGTCCTTACCGGACGGCGAGCTACCCATTGCTCACCGTCCGCAAGCCCGCGCCTACGGCGGCCGGGAATCGGCGGCCAATTCCCGACGCCCAGGGCGTCTCCTGCGGCGTCTAGGGGCGTGAGGGTGCAAAGCTTGCCTCTCCCTCACGCGTCCCGCCTCCTCCTTCACGAGCATTACTGCTTCGCAGAAGGAGGTAATGGCTTCCCATGCACTCTCGCTCCGTACCATGGCCTGGACCAGGGTCGGACGCGAGAGACCGCCGCCGCCGATCGCTTCCGCGAGGACACGGCGGTGCTCCGCCCAAGCCGGGCAGACCTCCACCATATGCTCCACCGTGTCCTCCGGGCGATCCACACAGTGGTGACACCCGGGCGTTTCCTCCCGCCTTATCCGGAACAGGTACCTCCCGAAGCACCCGTGTCCGGTGAGGACCTGCGTCAGGCGGAAGGTGAGGACGCCGTGGCGCCTCTCCAGCCACTCCTCAAAGAGGGGACTTATCGCCACAATTGTGGCGTGCCCAGCGCTGGGTTGCGACAATCGCACTCTCCATGCCGCCATGAGATCCTGCCGGAGCTCTGTCCGCCGTGCCACGATTTCTCGCGGCAACAGAGTTACGCCCCGGCGTTCTGCCTCCTCGCGCCACTCCCACATGTGCGCGAGGACTTTTGCCTCCAGATCCCATGGCGGTAATCCGGCAAGGAGGTTCGCCGCCTCCCCGGAGACCGTGCGGTATCCCCGGGCTAACCGGATAGCCATGACCCTCTGGGACGCGTTCAATCGACGTACCGGTCGTCGCCTCACGGAACGCGCCCACACCGGAGCTCCGTAAAGGGCCATGGACCGCACGACCCCCGCGTAGAGCCTCCGGCAGGAGGCGTTTGGACCCCCCAGATTGGGCAGGAGCCGCCCCAAGGCAGCCCCGGCCTGCTCCAGTCTGGGAGCCAAACGTCGGAAATGCTCCACGAAATTCCACCGGCTGTCGAGGACGAGTCCCAGGTACTTCATCGTCGACTCGACACCGATGAGAACCCGTCCTGCCGTTATTTGGGAACCCGATGGTGGCGCGTTACGAGGACCATGAAAACACATGGCCTCGGACTTGTGCAAGGCCACCTCGAGTCCCAATTGCCGGATCCTCTCTACGATTGTCGCAACCCCGCGTGCCGCTAATTCGGCCGCCACCTGGTGCGACCTCCCCTGTGCCAGGACCAGCGTGTCGTCAGCGTAGCAAACTACGCTGACGCCACCAGGGAGGTCGGCGCGCAGCACCCAGTCGTACCCGATGTCCCACAGATGCGGTCCCAGAACCGATCCCTGCGGGACACCGCACGACATCTCTCGCCGGTTCCACTCTCCCCGGTGACCGGGGTAGATGACGGTCCTGTCCGTCAGATAGGCCTCGACCACGCGACAGAGGTAGGTCGGCACTCGGTGATACCGGAGTGCCTCCCTGATGCAACTCCAGGGCAGGGTGTTGAAGGCATTGGCGATGTCTAGAGACACCGCCAAGACGACCCCACCCCGGGCCACAGCATCCCCCGTCGTGAGGGCTCGAACGCGCATGATGGCGTCCACCGTAGAGCGCCCCTTGCGGAAACCAAACTGGCTGTCCGCCAAATCCGGCCCCACCCTCACCAGCCGCCCGACGAGGCGGTCTGCAATGACTCTTTCAAAGATCTTGCCCACCTCGTCGAGCAGCACGATGGGCTGGTAAGCGGACGGAGAGTCCGCAGGGCGCCGCGGCTTCTTAATGAGGACCAGTTTTCCCGTCTTCCATTGAAGTGGGAACCGGCCCCTCTCCAAGCATGCGCTTAGGAGCCCCCTTAGTCGAGGCCCGAGAGCCTCCAAGGCCAGGACCCAGGCTTTTCCAGGTAAGCCGTCGGGTCCTGGGGCGGTATTCCTGGCATTCAGCCTGCGCACCGCCACTCTCAGCTCTACCTCGGTCACCTCAGGAGCATCGTCGTCATCGTCGGCTGTGTGGTCCGCATCGGACACCGCAGGAGACGGAGCCATGGGCGGGGGAGTATGTTCCCCTCGCAAAGGGAACAGAGCGCTCACCACGTCCTCCACGAGCTGGGGCCGGAGACTCTGCGTCAGCGGGGGAGCCCATGGGCGGAGTTTGTTCCGCACCATTTTATACGGGCGTCCCCACGGGTCCCTGTTCAGAGCCTCCAGCGACTCCTCGCGGGCCAGTCCCTTGGCCCGCAGGATCTCCGCTCGGAGGGCGGTCTTCGCCGCTCTGTATCCCTCGTACAGCTCCGCCTGAATGGCTTCCGTATCCGGAGGGCGGATACGGAGACTGCGGTGCCTGGTGTACCGGCGTCGCGCAGCAACGCACGCGTCGCGCAGAGACGTCAACTCCGGCGACCACCAGCACACCTGGCGCCGGGCGCGTCCGTGCCGGACCCGGGGCATTGCCACGTCGCATACTTCGGACATGGCCTCCCGGAACCACCCCGCCTCGTCATTGATGTCAGCAGGCCTGTCCGGTGGTGACACCCAGGCCTGCACGATCGAGGCTTCCAGGAGGAGCTCCCGGTCCAGCTGCTTCAACGCCCACCGCGGACCACTCGGGGCCTGTCGGACCAGCGCGCTCGAGGTCTGGGCGGAGACGTCAAACCGAATATACCGGTGATCGGAGTAGGTCTCCACCCCCTCCATGACGCGCCAGTCGACGACACGCGGCGTCAGAGCGGGGCTGGCGAACGAAATGTCCACCACTGACTCACCCCGCATCCGCACACACGTGGGGACAGAACCCCGGTTAGGACGACCAGGCCCGTCTCCAGAGCCCAGTCCTCCACCATCCTGCCCCGTGTGTCCGTATGCCGGGAACCCCAAGCCACATTCTTGGCATTGAAGTCCCCAAGGACGAGCACAGGGAGGGAACGGAACCCGACGACGATGAGGTGTAGTAGTACTACCTATAGTATAAGGTCTATGACCCTATCCATATGAATGTATCTTCTATTAATATATTAACACATTTATACTCTTGCAGTCAGAAATTAAAGGTAATCGCTTGAGAACAGTTGTTTCAATAACACTACATCCCCACATGGCGACCCTTGCCATTTTTGGGGCGCGTGACGCGACTTCTATCTCGGCGTAGTGTTACGGCTCCAAAGCAAAGTAAATAAATTAAACTCTTTGTAATAAATTGGCGTGAAAATATTTGTGGATAATGGAACTTTCGTAATTAAAATGAATCAAGTACATTTAAAAAGTTAATTTAGCGTCCGGAAATCAGTGAGAATGTGTCGTTCCAACGTAGAAAAGGAGACGGTCTTCGTGAACCAGAATTCTGCTGGTTCCAATAATGCACACGTTGAAGAATTGAAGGCACATATTTCGACGATCGGTATTATCCTCATAGTAATTTGCGTTTTACTGGGTCTTGGCATTATATATTTTGCGTGGAAGCAGTACAGGAATTGTCACCATTCCTGGATCAGGGACCAGATTTTGCAGAACAGCCTGCGACGATCGTTCAACCGTTCCAGAGCAATTCGCGGAGAAGAGCAAGCAAATCTTCCAATGACGTAGAAGTCGGAGTATTCATCATACTCATCTGGCAGCTGTGCGGTATCATTTATTTAGTGAAGTGCATACTAAGTGCGTCTCAAGTGCGTTGTGCGTATTATAGTGCGTAAGATGAATTCGCGAATCATCATATAAATAAAGAGACAATAAAATGATAATAGACATTAAGAATTAAAATAATGAACTCTAAGATAAATTAGCAGTTTAAGTTTGTTTTGAGTGATCGTATATCATCATGAATCATCTTACACGCTGTGTCCCCTACTACAGTAATTCACTGTGAGAATCGGGTATGTATTAAATGGTTTAATTAATATATATTACTTTTGCATGAGGGAATGGAAGATGAATTGTTACTTTGTTTAAATGATCTTATATCAATAAGGAAATATTTAATTAAAAAGGGAAAAACACGATTTAAGGGTAATATTGTTAAGAATAAATTATGTGAGGTTGAAACAATTTATGAGAAAAGTAAAGGATTAATAAAGCTATTATCTACAAAACCAGGAGTAAAATCAGAATTGTTAAAATCATTATCAGTTACGAAAAGCGAAATAGAATCGTGTTATTCGCAAATTAATGTTTTGTGCGCTGTAATTAAATCAGACTGTGATAGTGACAGTGATATTTCTGAAGCAAGTCCAAATTCAGAATCAATCATGGAGTTCGATTTAAAAACGGCATGTAGTTTGATTCCTGTAATGACCAATAACGAAAATAATATCAGAAGTATCATTGACTCTATAGAAATGTACGCAGACATGTTGTCGGAAACGGGGAAAAAGTTACTAATGACATTCGTTTTGAAAAGTAGATTATCAGAAAATGCAAAATTACGTATAACCAATAATTACACATCTGTGAACGATTTTGTCAGAGATTTACGTGTTGCACTTTTACCAAAAAAATCGTTTACTGCAATACAATCACGATTACAAAACGCAACGCAAGGCTGGCGTACAATTGATCAGTTTGGAACAGAATTAGAAAAGTTATTTACTAATCTGACCATATCGCAAGCAAATGGTAATTCTGATAGTTATTCCGTACTCAAGCCCATAAACGAAAAATTGGCAATTAAGCGATTCCCAGATGGATTGAAGGATTCGAGACTAAGTACGATTATTGCTGCACGTAATTATGACAGTTTAAAGGACGCGATCCAGGCAGCGAAAGATGAAGAGTTGACATCGGCATCGACTTCGACCAACGAAAATGTCATGCAGTTTTCACACCGCGGAAGAGGTAAGTTTCATAACAATAACAACAACTTTAGGAATGGCCGTGGTTCTCATAGTCAGCAGTTAAACCAACGCAGTCGAGGACATCATTATCAGCATAATTCAAATAATTTGAGAGGTAATTTTAGCCATAATTCAAATAACTTCGGCAGACGTGATTTCAATAACTCACGTGGGCGATCATCCCATAACTATCGTGGTAACGGACGTGGACGAGATTATCAAACTTCGAACGAGAATCGATCGAGTAATGAAACTCGTAGTAAAGGTCGTACCAATAGAATATTTTATTCCAGCAATGAACAAGATAAGAACGATAGTATGCCTACAACAAACGAAATGCAGTTTTTTCGATCTTAAACATAACATTTTAGCTTTGCAAGGTAAGGCAAAATTTTTAGCATTATACATAGGTAATAGGAAATATTATTGGTTAATAGATACCGGAGCATCTTTGTCCGTAATTAAAAAAGATGCGTTACCATACGATAGTGCAGTAATTAGAGATGAAACCATCATAAATGGTATTGGAGGTAAAATTAGTTCATCAGGGTTTGTTCAACTTAGCTTGACTCATCGTGATGACCAACACTTTGTTGACTTTAATATCAAGCTTCATGTTTTTGATAACATACCATTAAAGGCAGATGGAATATTAGGTTTAGATTTTCTTTGTCAGTACGCTTCAAATATAAACTTAGAAACTAATGTCATTAACCTATCTAATTATGGAAAGTATTATTCATTAGAACTAAGTGATGTCATAGATTACTCAGCTGAGGTGTTACATATCCCAGCACGAAGTGAGTCGATACATTATTTGCTATTAAATATTGAGAATATGAATGACTGTATTATCCATAGCGAACAGTTAGCGGAAAATGTTTTTCTAGCGGGATGTATTGGACGAATAAAAAATAATAGATTACCGGTTAAAATTTTGAACACTAACGAGCATGATATTTACCTACCAACTTTTCAACCACAGATATATTCAATTGAAGAGTTTCACTTATTCAATTTTAAATCAAACGCTAACAGTTTAGAACGAGCAAAGAACTTATTAAACATTTTAAATTTAAATCATTTAAAAATGGACGAACGGAAATCAATTGAAGAATTATGTTCTAAATATTCGGATGTTTTCTTTTTACCAGGTGATAAGTTAACGACTACAAGTGTTTATGAACAATCCATAACTATAAAACCAAATACAAGTCCGGTTTATACGAAGCAGTACCGATTGCCGCATTCTTTGAAAAATGAAATAAATAGGCAAATTCAAAAAATGATTGACAATGACATTATAGAAGAGGCGAAGAGTGAATGGTCGAGTCCTGTTTTACTGGTACCAAAAAAAAAAGTAGCAACGATAAAAAATGGCGACTAGTGGTCGATTATCGGAAGCTTAATGACCGTATTGTAGACGATAAATTTCCTTTGCCAAGTATTACGGAAATTTTGGATTCACTCTCTGGCTCAGTCTATTTTTCGCATTTAGATCTTAATCAAGGATATTACCAAGTAGCTTTAGATAAAAACAGTAGAGAGTATACAGCGTTTACAACTAGTACTGGGCAATACCAGATGAAGAGGCTACCTATGGGATTAAAAACAAGTCCGAGTGCTTTTAGTAGAGTAATGTCAGTTGCTATGTCTGGGTTAACATACGATAAATGTTTTATATATTTAGACGATTTAGTAGTCTTTGGGAGAAATTTAGATATCCATAATAAAAACTTAACAGACGTCTTGGAAAGACTTAGGAAAATTAATTTAAAATTAAATCCAGAAAAATGTAATTTTTTAAAGAAAGAAATTCTTTATTTAGGGCATTTAGTATCAGAAAATGGAGTCTTACCAGACCCAATTAAAGTAGAAGTATTGCAAAATTACCCTGTACCAAGTAATACCGATGAAGTAAAAAGATTTGTAGCATTTTGTAACTATTATAGGAAATTCATTAAAAACTTTGCAAGAATAACTTGTCCATTAAATAAATTAACTAGAAAACATGTACCATTTGTTTGGACTGAAGAGTGTCAAAGTGCGTTTGAAGCAATGAAACATGCTTTAAGTACACCACCAGTATTAGATTTTCCAGATTTTTCAGAAAATAATGAGTTTGTCATTCAAACAGATGCGTCAGGGACGGCTATTGGAGCAGTCTTGTGCAATCAAAATATGAAACCTGTAGCTTATGCTAGCAGACCTCTGAATAAAGCTGAACTCAATTATCCAACCATTCAGAAAGAGTTAGTTGCAATTGTTTGGGCTGTAAAGTATTTTAGACCCTATGTATACGGTAAATCATTTACAATTATGACAGACCATAAGCCTTTAATATATTTATTTTCAATGAAGGACCCATCTAGCAGACTACTTAAATTTAGACTAGCACTAGAAGAATACGATTTTAAAATTTTATATTTAAAAGGAAAAGATAATAGCATAGCAGATGCATTATCTAGAATTAAAATAACATCGGATACTTTAAAACAGATGAATAATGAAATTTCTTTAGTTATGACTAGAGCTCAGAAAAAACGTTTAGATGTAGGAAAACAATTGGATACACCTAGTTTTAGTAAACGAGACGAAACGTGGCCTGATCAACCACGAGTAGTTGAGGTACTAAAAATTCCGAATAATTCTGTAGAAATGAGTTTTATAGGAAGTGAGGAATTAAATAAATTAAAAAGACAAAATAATATAGATGAAGAAAAGGAATGTTTTATTTATAACAATCGAAAGAAGATGTTGTATATTAATCTTAACTTTAGAGCACAACTTACGCGAGCCGAATTTGTGACTAAGTTAGGTCATTTTTGTAAACGAATAGGTATAAATGAGCTATGCATAGTAAAAAATAAGGAATATGAGAGTTTTATTAAAGATGTATTAAAAGAGATAAAAGACAATAAGGATTGGACCGGTCCACGTATTTATGTATTGAGAGGAGTTAGGAGAATTTATAATGAAGAAGAAAGAAAGTATATTTTACATGACTTTCACCTACTACCTACCGCAGGACATGCAGGAGTACGTAGGATGACCAATAATATTAAGAGACATTTTTACTGGCCAGGCTTAGACAACGATATTAGACAATTTGTGAGTAAATGCATTAAATGTCAGAAAATGAAGCATTGTAGGTATATCAAGGCGCCCATGGAGATAACTACAACGGCTTCACATGCTTTTGAAAAAATTTATCTGGACGTCGTAGGTCCATTAGAAAAAGACATTGAAGGAAATTGTTATATTTTGACACTGCAGTGCGAGCTTACTAAGTTCGTAGAGGCCTATCCTTTGAAAACGAAGGAAACCGTAAGTATTGCTAAAGCATTAGTTAATAATTTTATTTTAAGATTTGGAATACCTAATACCATCGCAACTGATCGTGGAACAGAATTTGTATCGTCAATAATGGAACAGGTATGTAAACTTTTATGTATAAATAAATTAATGTCTACAGCGTATCACCATCAATCCATCGGTGCGCTTGAAAATTCACATAAAAATTTAGGATCGTTTTTACGAATACAGTGTAATGGTCAAAAAGACACATGGAGTCACTGGCTACCATTTTGGTGTTACAGTTTCAACAATACAGTTCATACAGAGACAAAGTACACACCATTCGAACTGGTATTTGGTAGAGCTAGTATAGTACCATCTAGAGTTAGTCAGTACAAAGAACCATTGTATAATCCAGAAAGTTATCCTTTAGATCTTAAGTATAGGTTACAAGTAGCACATCAAGATGCTCGTAATAATCTACTTATAAGTAAACAAAACCGTAAGAGTTGTTATGATAAGTCTTTAAATAATGTGACATACAGTAAAGGACAACAAATTTTAATTAGAAATGAAATAGCTAATAAGTTAGATCCTCAATGGGAGGGACCATTTGTTGTTTTAAATGATTTAGGTGTTAATGTAGAAATATTAAAATTTAATAAACCCTATTTAATCCATAAAAATAGAACCAAACCTTTGGTAACATAAGAAATGATATTAAGTTATATTTACGTAAAAAAAAAAAAAAAAAAAAAAAAAATTGTAAACTATATATTTTTTTTTTTTTTTTCTATCACCCCTGAGGTGAGGTGTAGTAGTACTACCTATAGTATAAGGTCTATGACCCTATCCATATGAATGTATCTTCTATTAATATATTAACACATTTATACTCTTGCAGTCAGAAATT
This sequence comes from Fissipunctia ypsillon, assembly GCA_947568875.1. NCBI lineage: Eukaryota > Metazoa > Arthropoda > Insecta > Lepidoptera > Noctuidae > Fissipunctia > Fissipunctia ypsillon. Next base: position 11,820,748 of record OX387660.1, on the reverse strand, counting down.
AAAGGTAATCGCTTGAGAACAGTTGTTTCAATAACACTACATCCCCACAACGACGACTCTCAACTCCGTAAGGGAGTTGTGGAACTCAGCGAGAGTTCGGTTCGGGGAGAAGTATACCCCTACCACGACAATCTCCCCGAACCGTGCTGCCACGCAAACCCGTCCCCTTTTGACTGCCTCGAGGGACGGGGTACCGGCGGCGGCCGATGAAATTAGAGTCACTGAGCCGCTCAGGTCCTCCACCCAGTCATCCCTGGGCGGGACAAAGTACGGCTCAGCGACCACGGCGATGTTAATCGACCACTGTGCCATGCTCTGGAGCAACAGATCCTGAGCGGAGGCGCAGTGGTTGATGTTCGCCTGGAGGAGGCGTAATGGGGCCATTATTGGCACTACATATCAGCCCCCTCCCGAACACCTTGTGAGGGCCCTGCCGCGGTGGTTGCGGCGGCGGCAACAGTGAAGGCGGCGGCGGCAGCGGTGGCAGTGGCGGCGGCTGCGGCGGTGACGACGGTGGCGGAGGGCTTGCTGGCCCTGGGTTTGGCGGGTGGAGTGCAGGCCTTGCTCCCAGCCCGGTGATTGGCCGGCTTGCCAGCTGCCGCACACGCGAAGCAGTGCGGCGTGGCTTTGCACGAGCCGGCCTTGTGACCGGGCTGACCACAGCAGAAGCAGTGGCTGCTACGATCCACCTCCGAGGTGCATTTAGCTCCCACGTGGTTGCCTACGTGGCAGCGGAAGCACCTCAGAGGTCTGGGCTACAGCAGTTTCACCTGCGTGGAAACCCAGCCCACCTTGAGCCTTTGGCCCTCACCGGTAATTTTTCGGGCCACCGCCACGGGGCAGCTCACCGTAACGGTTCGCATCCCCGTGAAGTCAGGACGGATGGTGCCTACCCTAACCTGCTCGGCTGAGCACCCTTCAGTCCTAACGACGGCGGCCACCACCTCTCCCTCCGTCGCTGAGTCGTCCAAACCCAGTATGCGCATATCAGCGCGCTTGGTGGGTCTGGACACTCGGGCCTCGTCCGCATTTAGGGACGCCCTAAGCCTTTCGGCCAGAGCGTCAGCGGTCGGGCCGTTGGCCGCACCGGGGACCTCCAGCATCCGGGCCCCAGTCGCAGTGACCTTTACTCGGACGCCATCTGCGATACCGAGCTCGTCGAGGTTCACCGCCGCCCTCGCCTTGGCAAGCACGTCGCGGTAGGACACGCCCTTCTTTTCCGCTTCCGGCTGTAGTGTGATCACTACAGCTGCGGACTTCGGGGCACGGAGCCTAGCCGCGACGCTTCGCTCCTTGCGCCGCTGCCGCCTCTCCTTTTTTTTGGCCGCCCTTGCTGCCTTACCCGCCTTCCTCTTCTCCCCGGCTACTTGCCATTCGGCGTCAGCCGGAGGGGATTTAGGAGGCGGGGGCGGTCGTTTCGCCGCCGGGGCTGGGGCCCTCGCGGGTTCCGGGACGGCTCCGCCTTTCACCTGCCCCGATGACCCCGGCTTAGCCGTGGCAGCCGCGGCGGCGGCATATGATGCCGCCTTCCGTTGGCCCGAGGCCGGCTGGCTCGCTGCTAGCGGGGGCCGCAGGACTATAGCCTCCCGGGCGGAAAACCGGCTCCCGAAGGCAGCCAGTTCCCGTCGGACCAGGGCCAGAACCCGGTCCTCAGTAGGCACGGGCCTGACCTGCCCATGCCGCGCCTCCTCCTGTGGCACCTCCCGGGGGCCGGCTTCTCGAAGCCTAGCCAGGTCCGCTCGGAGCTCCGCGTTCTCCTTTCGGAGAAGCTCCATGGTGGCTGTCAAACGGGCGACCTCCGCCCGCATTTCGGACATTGCGTCCGACGGGGGCCCGATGTGACTGGCCTCCGCTGCCGCCATAATGGAGGCCGTGGCTGCGGATATGGCCTTGTCTTTAGAGGACTGAGTCCTCTTCAAGGCCACACTTTTAATAGCGGCTGCCACGACCTGTGCGAACCTGACCGTTCGCTCCGAATTCGAGCCGCCAGTGGCGTCCGGCTCACCACCTGACGACTCCGAACCGGCCGAGACCGGCCCTAACTGCGACTCTGGCTCGGCCGGGCCGGCTCGGCTCGGTTTGCTGGCCTCCTTCATGGTGAGCCCTCTGCCCACACCACTTTCATGGGCCCCACCCCGCCGGCTGATCTTCCGGGCCGAGCTCACCCATCCGTCCGAGGAAGACTCCTGGCCATCCCCTGGTTTGGGGCGCTTCTTTAAGAACTCTAGGTTCTTCTTAGCCGCCCCAACCACTTCGCGCTCTTGGCTCTTATACGAGCCCTTCGCGCTAGATACGGCGTCGGACTCCGACCCCGCATCACTTCCCTCCTCTTCACTTCTTTTGTTTTTATTGTTCGATTTAACCATATTTGTTCCCACGAGTATAAACTTTTTATTTCCCAAAAACTAGTGGTTCGCACTAGCGACTAATTTAGCTACCCATTAGTCAAGCTATCAACCTCCCTCACGGTGCGCCGCCGCTTGGAGGTTTGGGGTGATTTTTTATAGAGGTTTTCTTCCTCGCGGCCCGGGCGGTTAAGCCAAGACCCTCGACCCCCGTCAAAAGTCAGAGACATGACCTTGACAATCTTCGGGGCTACGAGAATAACGGTGGCAGAAAGAGAAGGCCTCTTCCTGCCTGCCCGGCGGCAGTGTTAGTGCACACCGAGCCCGCTCTTACTCCGCCGCTGTGCGTCTCTGCTTAGAGCGCAGAGAGACACACGTTGGAGCGTACTTCTGACAGGATATTGGCATACGGGCAACAAGACCCCTTAGGCACACAGTACCTAATGGGGAGTCATTGCCCGTACTCCAGGGTGCACCGTTCCGGTGACTGGGTTCCCCCCGGACGCATCCATAAGGGAATTCCAGCCCACAGGCACACGGGGAGGTTTCCTGTCCAAGCACCCCTACAATGACCCCTTAAGAGGTTGTACGTTATTTATGTTACATCTTGTATACCCTAACCGAGACCCGTCCGTGCCTCGGAAAACACGCTAAGCCGTGGGTCTCGGCTGTCATTCGTGGATCTTTGACAGTCGTTGCGGGACGTCAGAAGCCCAAGTCTGACAACCAGTCTTACCAAGGGGTGTCGTATTACCCAGAAACTAGGGTGTAAAGGTCAGGTAGGCAGTCGCTCCATGTAAAATACTGGTATTCAGCTGAATACGGTTAGACTGGAAACCGACCCCATCATACTGGAACAGGATAAAGAGGTCTCGATGTTTTATCAAGGCGTAAAATCCGTGCGAAGCTGGGGCAGATCGCTAGTTTATTATATACATACATAACATCACGCCTTGTTTCCCCGAAGGATTGGGCAGAGGTGTACCTACCTATAGTACACCCACATTTCGCCAGATATGTTTAAGTCCCATGCAATAGGGGGCGAGCTTACTGCCAACAACCGGGCACAAATCCAGACTCCGGGCTGCTATTGAGAAATTCTAGATAGAAAAACCCAATAACACTGCCCGACCCGGGAATCGAACCCAGGACCTCATGCTCAGCAGTAGCGCCTGCGACCACTAGACCAATGAGGCGGGCTAGTTTATTATTAAAGACGTTTTAAATAAGGTTCCCTGAATACAGTAGGTTCATAACAATTTTGTTCTAGAAAAATAAAGTGTCCTTTCTCTCGCCAAAGATATATAGCGTGACCGATTTGCATATATTCAGTTTTTCATGCTAATTGTTTCTTATTATTCATTTTTTTTCACCATAATAATTAGTCGAGTGTAACGGTAGGAAAGTGATGAGTTAGTACGTGCGTGCGATTTTTACTTCTTCAACGTTTAGCCGGTCGACACCCTCCTCCTTATTGCACGCGATGTTCTTTAGATCATATTCAATTAACCTGTAATCATCATTGATCGGAACTTGAGTGCTGTTTGAGACGATATCACTAATATGGACATGACGATAATCTCGGGAATATGTTATATTTGTTTTTTTTTTTTTATAAAAATACAAAACTCACACTCACTCTGTGGTCTTCAGAAAGGTCAGGTGCGTAGTACTCGCAACCGGCGTGCGTGTATGACCAGATGTATGAATGTAAACGAGGCAAAAGGAGTAGGTATGTAAGGATTGTAGCAGGTGGTGTTCTGTAGTTTCTGCCTACCCCCATGGGAAGAAGGCGTGAGTTTACGTATGTATGTATGTATAAAAATATACTTTCAGTATTAAATGATTGTTACATTTACTTATTAAAAAAACAATTTCCCGATAATATTTATGTATGGACGGCAGCACATCAAGCTACTACAATCTGTCAAATTTCTTTAATAGATTTTCAACTTTATTGCTATAGCATTAGGTTCAAGATTGATTGGGAAAATTTGACAGTTTCGGGTAGCTTGACCTGCTGGCGTCTGTACATTGAGTGAAATATTAATTATATGTCTAGAGAAAAACGTTGTAAGTATATAAGTAGAATAATCATCAGTTATAATAATGTTTTAATACTTATCCGTAACCAAAGTACCGATTCCCGAGAATTTTTGGTCATAGTACCGATTCCCGGGAATTTTTGGTCATATCCATACTTTTGACAGTAATAGCACCCAAGATTCCGTTCTGTGTTAATCATAATTCAAGTTCTCTAACATGGCACTTGATTGATTCAGACAACTTCGAGCTGGTCACTTTTACAAGACGAAGTAATTTTCCCAAGATTTTCCTCCAGTCTACTCAATTTAGTATTCATTTTAAGACGGACTTTAATGATCGTCGTAAATATCCAGTTAATTATGCCTATTAAACTAGTTTTTTCTAACTTATCTATTGTAAATCGCGAATATCTTCGGCGTGCATATTGGCACATTTACATAATTTATTCCACAGTATATAAGCGCGATCTATTTTACGTTGCTCACAAACTACTTGCTTCGGAGTTCGCGGCAAACGTTCATTCGGGTTCTTTCTGCAGAAAATCAGGAGATGGCTCTGACAGTTATTTTCTCATTTTTGGTAAATACCTACCCAATTAATTAACCTTTTGGTTTTGTTTAATCACTAAAATATCTCCTAAGACTAAGTTAACTTTCGTTGTTACTTTTTCAGATAAACCTGGTTCTCATCCAAGGAAGGACTGAAGTGGGTAAGTTTAATTTGCAGTTGCATTGAAATGTCCTTGTAAGTACTAGGTAGGTAGGGGTTGTGTAAGTCCTCTTATTGTTAAGCATCGTTAAGATAAATCTATTTTTATAATACTTAAAACCTTATTTACAAAAAAAAAAAACGATTATATTTCAGCACCGGGACCTGGTTTTCGACCAGACAATTATACCCACTTCGACGTCTACGCTAGCGCGCTCAGTAAAGCACATTACAATCCGTGGGTCTGCGATTACAGGAGCGAGGTAAAAAACAATACCTTCGTATTTTTGGGATTTGTTTTATAATAGACACGTTCTTGGGCTGGCCATGTTTGTCGAAAGACCGATGCGTGGCCGTGGAGCAAACGAGTCCTAGAGTAGAGACCGAGTATCGGCAAGCGTAGCGTGGGACGCCCCCCTCTTGGATAGGCCGACGACCTTAAAAAGGTTGCTGGGACAGATTGGATGTGGAAGGCGGAGGACCGGGTGTTATGGCGCAGCTTGGGAAACGCCTATGTTCAGCAGTGATCCGCAATAGGCTGATTTGATTGAGACATATACTTGAGATGTGGGCAAGTTTCCAAGATACTGTTTGCGTTTTCTGTCATCTTTCAAAGACTAAAATACCTACCTAGATAATTACTGAATACCTACATAGGTATTCTTCCGAGCTTGTCTGGCTTGTCCGAGTATGTCTTGTCTGCTTTAAAGATAACAAAAGCTAGATCTTAACGTAACATGTGAAACGGTATTTTTTAAAGATTAAAGAGGCGCATTCCAAGTTTCGATTTTAGGTCCTTTACTTTCCGAAATTTATGATACCTATTCCTTATTAAATTTTTGATTATTTTTGGATTCTTGCATTGCGTTGTTTTATTACGTACTAGCTGTGCCCCGCGAATTCGTTCGCGTGGAAGTCGTAAGATACACATTATACTAAAATAACAGCCACATTTTAAGAAAATTCCCTCGTCCACCGACCCGCCGCGTTGCATCGTTCGCCCGCGCTAAGTAGATATTACATCGTTTTCGGTTAGCGTTCTTTCTGACTTTTCTCTTTTTGCTCGGCTCATAAGGGTAGTCCACCACCATCCTCGAGAATCGGGCTACCAAATGCAAAAAGAGTTTTTCAAATCTGACTATGTAGTTCCAGAGATTAGCGCAAAATAGCTTAAATCTCATGGATTTTAATGTTTTTGATTTTAACATCAGCTATCTGCCAGTCCCGTCAAAATCTGTCCAGCCGTTTCGGAGATTTGCTGGAACAAACAGACAGACTGACAGAAAGACAGACCGACGAAAATTTTAAAATTGTTTTTTTTTGTTATAAGTACCGTATATACTTTCATATGCATATAGTAAAAAGCTGTTATCTTAGCATTACAAACAGACATTTCAATATTATTTATTTGTATGTACCTATAGATAAAGTATTTATTTTCATTGTTTACAGCCCGGATATAAATGCCTCAGTTGCAGCAGCGCACTCCACTGCTACCCCGGCAACTTCGCGCTCCTGGTTCAGTGCGCTGGCATTTTCTCGTTCTGCCGCAATGGTTATTGTTCAAGGTTTAAAACTGAAGGATGTACCGAGGAAGCAGATCCTAGTCTTGTGAGCCACAGCACGATGCCACCGTACGTTCAAGTGTTCAATAAGGGAAACAAGACTACATTAGCACCTGTGGCATCAACCAACCATGAAATAACGGAACCTATATTAAATGACTCCGTTCCGCAAGAAAGCGCTTCAAAACCAATCGCCGCTCAGTCGAATGATCCGAACAAAATTAGTGGAGGAATGGTGAAGCCAACTAACGCAGCACAAACAAGCAATGTTCCCTACGTCAACAAGAACCCGAAAGAGTCAACATACTCACCGCAAATAAGTGAAGAAATAAATTCGTTATGAAGTACCACTTAATTGATATTAGGTCGTGAAACTTGTTGAAGTAAATAAGAAATTAATTTAAATAAACTATTTATTTTACTTAATTTGTGATATTTACTATTAATAACAAGCCGTATTCACGATGGGACTTTCATTAAACGCTATTAGGGAATTAATTTTTAAAAATCCTTTCTTAATGCTCATTTTCGTTGTATATGGAACTCTTGTGCAAAGATTCATGCTTTTAGACCAAGCGGCTGTGCGTTGTCTGTCAGTGAATTTAAGATTTTTATTAGATAGATTATTTTGTAGAGGAAATCATAAGTTCGATAGATTGGTGCCGAGTAATCATTTTGAAAAATGAAAATGTGTAGTAGATTGGTCCCTGGCCTTTGCCCAGCAGTGGAATAATATGGGCTGATAAAAAAATCGATCCATTAACCCAGTTTACTATGGTCATGAAAGGCAGTGGCAGTACCGTAGTAGAATTTTAATATTTTGGAGATTGGTTTGCATTCTAAATAGATAAATATAACATATACATACATAGGTACCTAAGGAGATTAATATTTAAGGAGATTAATATAATGACTGTGCCTTCTCAGTATATTTTTGAAAATCTTTTATATGCCCATAAAAATATAAAATTGTTTAAAAAATACAGTGATATCCATAATATGAACACTAGGAACGAACACAAATTTGTTGTACCTACAACAAGGCTCAAGAAAATAGGTGGCTCGTTCAGATGTCAATGTATACGTTTTTATAATAAACTTCCAAGCCCCGTTCAAGATCTGAGCCTTAATAAATTCAAATCATTTATTAAACGTAAGTTGTGCCAGAAAGCCTTTTATACCGTTAAGAATTACATAGATGACAAAAAGGCGTGGGATTGAGCTGCTCCAATCAATTTCTTTTTTTTATATATACATACTGATACTGATTTTTTTTTGTTCTTTTCTTTTCGCTAATTTTTTTTTCTTATATACACATTGTCATTGATGAATTTTATATATACAATGACATGAATATTTACTTTGTAAAATGTTATATTATTTTAATTACTGTGAATGTGAAGACTATGTGGGTCCTTGTTTTTTTTTCTCTCAGCTTTAATAATAGTTTGTCAGTTTGAGTAAATTATGCGGCCTACCCAAATGTCCTTTCTTTGGTATTGTTCATCGAATCGTTGAGCTCCTTAACTTTTATCTTGAGCTGTACGATTACTGACAGATGCTTGCACTGACTGGACAGGTCCACTCAATCTGTGTGGTTCTTTCCTCAAAAGACCATTTCAGACACCAACCTACATGGTCTTCACATGATCTGACCAAGATTATGTCTGGACTTTAAAAGAGACTGTGACCTCTGAGTTTGTTTCGGCCTTTCTTCTCAGAGTAGTCAGATAGGAGGCCTCATCTAGTTTAAAAAAAAAATGTTTGACATGTAAAAGTGTTTGTATAAACCTACTTACAGAAATAAAATCATTTATCATTTACCTAAATTGGTATCTAAACATCGACTGCAGTGGTGTCCTTGATCATATAAATCATGTAGCGAGCGACAGTAACATGATATCGTCGGGCCCGAACTCCCGATGCAACCAATCAGTGTTTGATTTGTATCTTTGATCGCGTCGCTTTGGGAATGCCTCGGACGGAAGCATCGATGCTGAAAGGTCGCATATGACGCTTCCCTTGCAAGTTGAGTTAGGTAGGTACTTTTAGCATGTTATTTCTTGATTTATTGGTATATTAGTAACCTAACTTTTATTAAAAAAGTAGCTTCTGCCCGCGACTTCGTTCGTGTGGAAGTCGTAAGTCACCACAATATAGGTACTAAAATAACAGCCACATTTGTATAAAACTTCCCTGTATACTTACTACGCTTTGTAGTTTTGGTCTCAGCAGCCATAATATAAAGAGAGTCAGGACTCGTGACGCGGGAGCAAGTTGTCCGTGTGAGAAGCAGGTCCTGAGGTCGACACCCGCAGCCTTCAGTAGCAATTTCTTATTGCTTGCGAAGTATTTCGTTTTTAGTGATTTTATGAACGCCTGCATTCCTGCATTATATTATATACTACTTAATGGCTCAACACTGATACACTGACTGTTGAATTCTTACAGATTATTCCTGACGAACAGCTATCACTAAAATAATATAACAGTAGATTGTAAACACATGGGATTCCTCACCCATAGAGTTTTTCAGAGATCCTTATAAGAACCGGGATCGAATGGCATCAAAAAAAGCTTTTGTGAAAATCGACCATTTTCTTGACTGTAAATTTTTGTCAAAACTAGTCAGACAGTTCTCCTAAGACCGTTTTCTTGTAGGACAACGGTTACCCTTATTGCCCCATCTCAAAAAACCAGCCTGTATTGTTATGATTGATTGCTTAATTCCATAAAGGCAGTGGCGGCGTAAAGGGGGGGCGGCGGGGGCGGTCCGCCCCGGGTGCCAAGTACCAAGGGGTGACAACGGGGTGACAACTCACTCGCGCAGTTTAGTGTATGGACGGCAGCACATCAAGCTACTAGAATCTGTCAAATTTCTTTAATAGATTTCAACTTTATCGCCAAAGCATTAGGTTCAAGGTTGATTGGGAAAATTTGACAGTTTCGGATAGCTTGACCCTGCTGGCGTCTGTACAATCGCGGAAGTTGGCGCCTAGTCATTTAAGAAAATCTTTCTATGAATGGTTTGCCTCCGCCCACCTTTTTGTTTCCGTTGTGTTGCAATATCGATAGTGCTATAAGTTTTCTTTTTACATAAGGTAAGTAAAAAAATAAAGGTCAAAGCTAGTTTTAAAATCTGTTACAATTCTGGCACCATTGGCGCATCTGCACGACGAGGACGACGCGGGCGGAAGGAGCAAGTAATTTCAGGCTTTCACCGCACCCGCGTCGTCGCCGCCCGCGCCGCGCCCCGCACAATGTGTCAGTCAAAACAATCACAGTTGGTCAGTCAGTGTCAGTGTTATTGTTTATAATCGTCGCGTCGCGTCACAGAGGTCAATAAGTACTAAATTAACTAAATAAAGGACTGAGTGAGTGTATTTGGCGGATGGCGGATAGTAGATCGAGGTCAAAAGGTAAATTTGATTTGAAATACACACCTATTTTACCATATAAGTTAATAAAGTTAAATTATCGGTTTTGGCCGATCTGAATTTGACTTGCTGTCGATATAAATTGTATAATAATCACGATACAAGTAAAATAAGCAGTATAACGTTTTCATTCATACATAAAAATCAAATGGTCGAAACGCGCCTATGCCTTTCTTGGTATAGGTACCTAAGTACTCCGCATCAGTCGCGAGTGCGTTTTTGGGAGCCGTATTTACCTCGATTGTCGGCATCATACGTACCGAAGATTCTAAGAAATTCGTTCTTTTGTTTATTGTGATTGCCTTGCACGTGTTGCCTCAGCTGCTAGACTGTCGTCGGTAGGTTGTTATGCATTATCTGTACGTTATCATCTTCTTAGTTGCTCAGGCTCACAAACTTTCAAAACATAATGGTATAAAGTTACAAGAGTAAAATAATGTTGATTTTTCTTCTTTCCATTTAACGATAACTCTCAATAACGCCATAAAATGCGCAGTCCCTTCAGTGTCGCAATGTAGAGTTTACACCGTATTAAATACTCAAAATTTTTGAAATAAGTAATAAAATTAAAATATTATAGAAGAGTGAAGTTTGTGTTTGTGTTTTTGAAAAATATTAAAAAATATATAAATGTAGTGCGTTTCTTTTTATTTTGTTGAGTTTATTTTCAATGTACCTCAAAGGTCGTGTAATGCACGAGATCCGAATTTTTATATATTTTTATACTTTCACTAAGAATTCAAATTCATCCAACTTAAATGTACGTAATTTACACTGCCCTGCCGAGACGTTATAACTTATACTGCTTGTCTTACTGTAATATAATATAATGCAAAATTGAGCGAGAAAAGAAAAGTAAAAATTAACGAATATTCATTTATTGATCTTTACAGAATAAAACTTTAATATGAAGCGAAATAGACCTAGTGGATTTCAGCAAAGAAAAATAAAGAAATCAAAAGAACTTGCACGTGAATCGTTATCTGGATCAATTTTGAAGTATGTAGCACCTTCGGCTTCGCTGGAATCAAATACACCACAGCAAACTGTTGAAAGTGACCTTCTTGATGAAACAGATGATGTAGAAAGACGGTGCCAAAATGAGTTAGAGGATGGAAGGACGCTGGAAAGAGAGCCTGACATACAAGAAGAAAGACAACGTGGAGAAGATCAGCATCAAGAAGAATATGACCAAGAAAAAGGACAGAATAGCGACAATGAAGAAGAATCACAGCAAATTGCAAACGATGAAGAAGAGCTGCATAACACCACTCGTTTCGATGTTGCTACTTGGCCAGCACCAATGCCTGATGATTTGAGAGTTGAAATTGTTAAGACGGGAAGTGAACCCTATCAAAATAGAGATGGCCCATTTTTAGATACTGTGCAAAGATCTGGAGACAAAATAAAAGGAAAGAGCCGACATTTCAATTCAGAATGGTTTTATAAAGCGTTACCAAATGGAGAAAAAGTACTCAGAAAATGGATGGTATACTCTCCAACAAAAAACAGTTTATACTGTTTTTGCTGCAAACTGTTTACGCACCATGAAAAACAAAATCAGAGTTTTGTCAACGGATTTAATTCCTGGTGGAAACTAAATCCTAAAGTGTCTGAACACGAGAATTCTGAGAGCCATCTCTCCTATTTTGAAAAATGGAAAATCTTGGAAAATGGATTGAGGCTGCAAAAAACTATCGACCATGAACATCAAATGGTCTTAGACCAAGAAAAGAAGAAGTGGCGTGACATTTTAAGTCGCCTTTTAGATGTTATTCTTTTTCTGGCACGCCAAAATCTCCCTCTTAGAGGGCATAGAGAGGGGATTTCATCAGACAATAGAGGGAATTTCTTGGAATTAGTTAATCTATTGTCGAAATATGACCCAGTGCTAAAAGAGCATATGCTAAGAATTGAACATGCTATCGCCTGTACAAAAAGTAAACGGGTAGATTCTTATTTGTCCAAAGACATTCAAAACGAGTTCATCAGTCTTTTGGGGAAAGAGGTGAAGAATAACATTTTGGACGAAATAAAAAAAGCTATATATTTCGGAATTCTTTTCGATAGCACTCCAGACATATCACATGTTGATCAGATGAGTTATGTAATCAGATATGTTCATATTGAAGGCGATGATGTTGAAGTGAAGGAATCTTTTCTAGGTTTCTTCCCTATAGCTGGAAAGACTGCAGTCGAACTTACTGAAAATATCCTTACGCAGTTGGAGAGTGATAACTTGGACATACATCTATGTCGGGCACAAGGATACGATAACGCTGCAACCATGGCAGGAGTTCATGGTGGTGTACAAGCAATAATCAAAGAACACAATCCTAAAGCGTTGTTTATGCCTTGTGCTAATCATTCGCTAAATCTGTGTGGAGTGCACTCTTTCGGGAGTGTTAGTTCAAGTGTAACATTTTTCGGAACAGTAGAAAGAGTTTACACGTTCTTTTCGTCGTCCACACATCGATGGGAAATTTTAATGAAAAGTGTGGGCGTATCGGTCAAAAGACTAGTAGAGACAAGATGGAGTGCTCATCACGACGCTGTTAAATCACTGAAGAATAATTTTGAGAAACTTGTATCAACACTCGAAGACATGTGTGATCCCAGCAGCAGCAGAGAAAACGCCGATACAAGAGAAGCAGCATCCACACTCTTACCAGCTTTGTGTGACTTCAGTTTTTTATGCTACCTCTCTTTTTGGTGTGAAGTCCTAGAAGAAGTTAACCAGACACAAAAGTATATGCAAACACCTGGACTATCGCTGGAAAAGTGTGTCATAAAAATCAAAGCCCTAAAAATTTTTCTTCAGTGTCAACGTATCAACATAGTAGAAAGAGCTATTTCCTACGCAACTGAAAAATGTGAGGACTTGGATATTTCAATTGAAAGAAGAGGAAGAAGGAGATTTCGAAAACGTATGCCAGGAGAAATGGCCCGGGACGCTGGACTAACATTGCCAGAAGAGTTGCAGAGAGCTATGTTAGAATGTCTTGATAGATTTTACGAAGAACTAGAGCTTCGTTACAAAGCGATGGATGACATTCTTATAACATTTGGTGTTGTTCAACCTAAAACTCTGCTTACGTCAACAGAAGAAGAACTTCGTGATATAGTTCCAAATTTGACGAAAATCTATGATGAACTTTGTGCAGAGGACATTATTTTGGAGATTTTACGACTGAGGCACCACTTGGAAGCCGTCAGCATTTCTCTTCAAGAAGCGGTCCAATGGACTACCCTGGAGCTTCTGAAATTTATAGTAAAATGGGACTATTCTGAGTCTGTTCCAAGTCTAGCGCTGTGTCTAAGATTTTTTTTAACAATTTGTGTTTCGGTGGCTTCTTGTGAAAGAAGTTTTTCAAAATTAAAGTTAATAAAATCTTACTTAAGATCCACAATGAGCCAAACGCGACTTACCAGTCTTTCCATATTGTCCATTGAAAAGGCCAGGAAAGTAAATTTTGATAATGTGATCGAACATTTTAGTAAAATAAAGTCACGTAAGCACGTTTAGCATTTGTCGTTTTATTTTGGGGGTACTCAATAGAAAGCCGCCCCGGGTGCCAACCCATGCTACGCCGCCACTGCTGAAATCGGTTTATAATTGACGGAGTACTGAAGTAACAAACATTAAAAAAAAAACATACAACCGAATTGATAACCACCTCCTTTTTTGAAGTGCGTTAAAAAGAACGTCTTAGCTGTAGTTCGTCCTACTGAAGAAATCCAACTGAAATTCGAGTGAGCTAAGTCTATTTCAGTACTTTGCTAGAAAAGCTAGTCCAAAATTAGGCCACATCGAGCCTCGAAAAAGGTACCAAGATAGGTAGGCAACTACGGCGATTTTGTTGTGTTGCAATTTTGTTTAAACCGAAAAATCTTTCTTTGGCTTCATCGTCTGAATGTTCTGCCCTACACGTGACTTTCAACAAGTTCACAATAGAAAGGTTTCGCAAAAAAACAATTAAGTACGTACCAAATAATTAATTATGAATAAACTTTTCCTCCAAGTCAAACAACCCACTTTGCAGTTGGTAACTTTTTCTGCGACATGCCACGGGTTGCCAACTCATCCGACAGGGGACAGGTAGAACTTCTGAGGGCTTCAGAAGTGCTTTTTAATGGTCTAATTGAAATAAACGATTTGACTGTAATTTTGACTTCAAGGGCTCAGAACCACAGCTCAAAACACGAATCTCTGTTCCTACCGGAAATATCATAGGCTGCTAAACTCCTTTCTAACAAAGGCTGACACGTTTTACTGGACCGGAGTAAATCGTGCATACCTAGAGTTTAATACCCTACAGTCCACGCGCGAGCTCCGAGGAATCGGGGGCTGAGGAAGCGGGCAGTTTTCAAGCACATAATATGTCCTCATAGAATTTGTTCTTAATTGAATGTGCACGCTTGGAGGCAAATGAGTATCGATAACGTAATATCGACTAAATCACAACACTCGCTCATTATGTATGTCAACATTCCATATGATTGCTCGGAGCTCGCACGCTGACTGTATACGTACCTACCGTAACATATTTTAAGACCTAAGTAATTTTATGTGCCTAATTTCTATTCTTGGATATTAAGCTCAAATGGTGCCAAAACAACTAGGATCAAATTGTAATGGATTTGTTAGCTAAACGCCATTCGAGGTCAGATTTTGGGGGTTTTTGGAAGAGCACTTATCATCTGCCTAGCTTTTTCCCAACAATATTGGGGTCGGCTTCCAGTCTAACCGAATGCAGCTGAATACCAGTATTTTACATGGAGTGACTGCCTATCTGACCTCCACAACCCAGTTCCTGGGTAATACGATAACCCTAGGTAAGACTGATTGTCAGACTTTCGGGCTTCTGACGACCCGTAACGACTGTAAAAGATCCACGAATAACAGCCGGGACCAACGGCTTAACGTGCTTTCCGAGGCACGAGGGGTCTTGATATGTAAAGATGGTCACCCATCCACGGTTCAACCGCGGCAAGCGTAGCTTAACCTGATCGATCGACTTGTGCGGCTGTTATTACTTAGCCACTAAACAGCATCATTCTAGACCTGGCGTTTCTGTGAGTATTGATGGTGTCTCCAACTCTAAAGATGTTGCTGATTTATTTAGTATGCATTTTGATGTGAAGTCGCGATTGGGTCCGCTATGCCGGGAGATTGATGTTGGGGACAGTGCTACAGAAATAAATACAGTCATTCTAGCAAAAAATATTAAGACAAAAATGAAAAACATGAAGAGGGGCAAATCTGGGCACCATGGGCTCAGCATCGAGCACCTGCAGTATGGTAGGTGTCATTTGCCTCGTGTGTTGGCTCTTCTGTTTAATCTGTGCCTTGGTCATTCATACCTTCCTCCCGATATGTTACGGGCTTTGGTGGTACCAGGAGTCAAGAGTAGGACCGGAGACGTCTCGGACAGGTCAAACTATAGGCCGATTTCCTTGGCTACCTTCGTGGCTAAAATACTTGACAGTGTGCTTAATTCACACATAAATACATCCACATCAAACTGCATGATGCCCAGTTTGGGTTTCGGCCAGGGCTGTCAACAGAAACCGCTATTCTTAGTTTAAAGAATGCTGTCAGGTATTATACAGATAGGAAAACACCTGTCTATGCATGTTTCTTATACCTGTCCAAGGCTTTTGATCTTGTCTCTTTTGACGTTCTTTGGCAAAAATTGTCTGATACCGCGGTGCCGCCGGAGCTCGTCTCACTTCTGCGGTACTAGTACATGGAGCAGGAGAGTCGGGTGCGTTGGGCAAGAGAGCTCTCAGAGCCAAGGAGACCAGAGTGTGGCGTGAGGCAGGGTGGCCTGACCTCACCTGTGTTGTTTGGTCTGTACGTGAATGCACTGATAGAGCGGCTCAGTAGCACACTTATCGGTTGCTTTATTGATGGAGTCTGTTTCAATAATTTAAGCTATGCAGACGACATGGCGCTGCTGGCCCCCTTGATTGGTGCACTCCGTAAGATTCTCGATATTTGCGAGTCGTATGCTGCTTCTCATGGGCTTGTATACAACGAAGGCAAGTCAAAATACATGGTATTCAAGTTCGATACCAGGTGTCCGTCCACCGTCCCTCCTGTGTTACTGAACGGTGTGGGGTTGCACAGGGTGTACTCTTTTAAATACCTGGGTCACTTGGTGACGGACGATTTGAAAGACGACGCAGATATGGAGAGGGAGCGCAGAGCATTGTCGGTTCGGACTAATATGCTGGCCCGCCGGTTCTTCCGATGTATGTACAGCTGCAGTCAAAATAACGTTGTTCAAAGCATATTGCATGTCACTGGAGCCTGTGGTTCAGCTACACACAAAAGGCCTACAATGCTCGGCGGATCCAGTATAACAACGCATTTAGAGTGCGGTTGCGTCTGCCTCGGTTCTGTGGCGCGTCATCTATGTTCACTGAGGCACATACTGACTGCTTTAATGCTGTATGACGTAAGAGAGCGGCCTCGCTGCTAAACAGACTCTGTGGCAGCCCGAGCAGCCTTCTACGCGCTATAGCCGGAAAACATGACAGCCCGTTGGTGAGGTCACTTGTCACCTGTACACAGTGTTATTAATAGTTAAGTACTAACATAGGTTAAGACTTCTGTTACTAACCCAATGGATCTATGTTACCCGAATAAATGAACTATGAATAAATTAATAGCGTCCTACACAAAGTTAACATCAATGTTTTTTTGTACAACTTGTACCAGCCTAATTTTGAAGGAAAACGTATCCTTTGATTTCATACTTGCGCATCTTAGAAAAATAAATAAATAATTAAATGTCTTCAACCTAACTTACAATGGCTTTTGTATTTTATAACCCATTTGGTAGGTAGAATATCATATCGGCTAATATAAGCGATGCCTAGGTACCTAAGCAAAATTTTAGATTTTGTAGAATTGCCTAAGTATGATGTTGGAGTATTTAAATATTTTATTTTATTTTAATTTTATTTTGTGATTGTATTTTATAATGATTTAATGAATATTAATGTATCTAATTTTAATTATTTGTCGTGGTGAATAAATTTGATGTCAGTGTTATTGGGACTTGGTGCCTTATTAAATAAATATAATAATAATAATATTTTTTTATATTTTTAAATGTTTTTTTGTATATATTTTTATTAGAAATATTTAAAAATGTAAATAGATAAGAAAGAAAATAAATAAACGAATAATAATTAATAATTCTACTACACTTCTGGACACATCTATTGGCCCACCTTGTATTTTCAGTTTCGTTTGGTCCTAGCTAAAATTTTATATTAGGTCGAGCAAAAAGTTTTTATGCAGTTTTGAACCTGGCACATTCACAATTTCATTCAATAGTCTTTTTTTGAATTTCGAACACAGAATTTAAAGAAACAAAAGGAAATTTGGAGCCTGTTTGTTGATATCAAACAATCGAATACTTAGAAAACTTGGTTTTATTGGTTTACTTGGATTTAATTCTTGAAAAAGTGATTGATATCTTTGGTTTTGCAACAAACATTACTTATTCTTAACATTAAGGTGAGGTTCTATCAATAATCTATGGATACTTCACCTGAAGTCGCCGCCCAAGCTGTGGCACTTATTCAGGCCGGACACAGCCAAAGAAACGTGAGTGCTCAACTTAATTTAAGTCGATCTGCGGTCCGAAATGTTTATCGGAGGTACCTAGAGACTGGCGGCTTTGTTCGTCGCCAAGGAAGGCCACGATCTCGGGTCACAACTGAAAGGCAGGATCGATTCATCGTGACGACCAGCTTGAGAAATCGTCACCTTACCTCTATTGAGATACAAAACCAACTTCGCGACTTCCACGGAGTATCTGTGAGCGCTCGAACTGTTCGGAGAAGGTTAAAAGAACGCGATATGGTACCACACAAGCCAGCTGATGGGCCCAAACTAACGCGAGCCCACCGAACAGCGCGCCTTCATATCGCACGCAGTCATTTAAATTGGACACAGCAAGATTGGAGCCGTGTACTCTTTTCTGATGAGTCTAAAATTGTGTTACATGGCAATGATGGAAGGAAGAAGGTCTACCGACGTAAGGGAGAGCGTTTCGCACAATGCTGCTTTGAAGAGAGGGTTGCTTATGGCGGTGGCTCATGGACTGTCTGGGGCGGTATATCCGCGAGCGGCAAAACTCAACTTGAGGTTGTTACAGGACCACGGCTGCCAACATTAAATGCTGAAAGGTACATTCGTGAGTGCTTAGAACCTCACGTGATACTATACGCGGACTATGTGGGCCCAAATTTCCTTTTTATGCATGATAATGCAAGAGCCCATGCGGCCGGCATCGTCAGGGAATATCTTCGGGATGTGAACATCACAGTTATGGACTGGCCAGCCAGAAGCCCAGACATGAACCCTATTGAGCACATGTGGGACGAGCTAAAAAGACGTGTTAGGGCTCGTCAGCCAGTTGCCCAGACGATGCAGGAGTTGAAAACTGCCATAGAAGAGGAATGGGAGATGATCCCTCAAAATTTCATAGAGCGGTTGATAAACTCTATGCCTAATCGTATGAGAGCTGTGGTAGATGCCCATGGAGGCAACACGCGTTATTAAATTAAACCTTTATTTGATAAAACATGTTTTTTATTCAAAAATCAATTGCCTTTAACAAGGCGCATATCCGACTTGTTAGGCGTAGCTCCATGTCGTATGGTATTCTGAATTCAAATTTAAAACAATACGATCGAAAAAGATGGTAAAATGTATCAGGTTTAAAACTGCATCAACAGTTTTTGTTCAATCTAGCAATCATATTTCGGTAGGGGCCATCGAAACCTAAACTCTAAGGTGGGCCAATAGATGTGTCCAGAAGTGTAGTTTTCCACACCCACTGAACTCAACTGAAATACCCAAGTATGACCGAAGTACTGAATGCCAACGTTTTAAATGCACATACGTACTAGTTGCTAAAAGGTTCTTCAAGAATAGGTTGAATGGACTGAAGCTGGCCTATCTACTCGAAAAATAATAATGGCCATATACGTAAATATAAAACGTTATTTTTTCTATTTTTTTATGGCAAATGAAAAGTTTTTTTTACAAATAACGGCCTGATACCCTGATACTTAAATAGGTATTATATTTCAAAAACTTTCACTTGAGTCTTAAAGAAATTCTGACTTAAGTCTTCAATCATGCTTTTACAGCAGGGGCTGAAAAGCTGGCCTAAATAGCCTAGAAAAATTGTGTGTATATGGAAAAAAAATCTTTTTTCTTTAACTTTTAATGGCATCATCAGCATTTTAATTTTCATCCAGAATCTTTTATGCTAGGCTAGAATCTTTTATTCTAGACTTAAATTATTCGTAGGTTCTAGGTCTTCAAAAATACGTTCACATAAATATTTTGGGTCGTCAATAAAAGACACATTTTCTAGTGAAAACCGTGACAACTCAGTTATTTGAAAAACAAAGTAACGTTTGAGACTGTTTTATTTTATTTTTGAAGTGAATTTATACACACCGTTTTCATAAAACGTCCTCTACCGAAAATGAGGCCCAAATCACTACGCTTGGTAAACAGATTGGCGATAGCAGAGGCAGGAAGAAACTGCTGCGAATAAGTGCTTACTTATGTTCATAACATAACGTAACATCACGCCTTGTTTCCCCGAAGGGAAAGCCAGAGGTGTACCTATAGTACACCCACATTTCGCCAGTTACTTATGTACTTATTATATACCTACTCATAATGTATTCCGAGTTAAAAGATATTAAAGTAGATTAAAATCTATTGCAGCTGACTTGCTTTAAGAGATTCCACAAAAGGCTTTCGAAGTTTCGAAATCATACCTATTCTATGTATTTGCTTTTTGAGTCTTTGAGGTCTCCCAAAATTTCATAATTACTTTTCTATCCCCTAATAATTTCATAGCATAGGAGTTACTTTTCTATTACATAATAATAGCGCAAATTAAATCTTTTGAAGGCCTATTTGAACTGTCGTGTGTGCTATAATTAAACTAATTCATATTTGTTTGGAGACTGCCTGTAGATTGTTTCTAGGATTACCTATAATTAAAAAATCCGACATTTATTACATGTATATCTGTGGTTTTGTATTGGAGAGGCGATATTAGTAATGAATGTCATTTACAACTCACATTCTAGATATCAATGCAGTCTAGCGAAAAATAATTTCACAACTGAAAATTCGATTGACCGACCTGGGAATCGAACTTTAGCTGCCAGCATCGAAACTAGGCACCACTTAATGAATCAGTTATAGGTAGGCTACGTGACTGAGGAAATTAGTAGGCAAGTCAAAAGGTTCTAATAATAAAGTTACAGGGATCCTAGTCATTGTTAAGCTGATGTCTGCAGGAAGCTGGTATCCATTAGCTCATTGTTAGTGACTAACACAATTTCCTCTGAATAGACATTTAATTAAAACATAACCTTATGACCTTACAGCTTATTAATTAAAGTGCATGTAGTACAGTGTCGAAGCAGGCTCCTCCCATCATGTAACGCGCATGCGCGAGACACATCTTGTTTTCTATAAAAGCTCAGCAAATGCCCACCAACAGCCATTCCCGCCAAGAACTTCAACTAACTAACTAAAATTAAAAGAAAAGTGTCAAGTTCAAAGTTGCTCTAAAGTTTTAAAAAAGTGGGCTGTCCCTGGGACAGGAGTCTTCAAAGGTAAGTCAGTAAAATACACATTAATATCATATTTTTGTGTTTGAATATGAAAAGCTGCGAAAATAATTAAAAAGTTATCCACAAAAAAAAGTTCGATGTTTTTTTTCTCGAGAAAATATAATTTTATAGTAGGCAACCATGATCTAGATTATGGATAGAGAGTTTATTTATGATTTAAATGTGTACTTGTTTCAAGAAAGTTTAGTGCAAAACTTCTTGAACTCGCACTTTCTATCAACTTCTGTCAAGATATTTTACTGTGGATGTGGATTTAAAAATAGAAAAATCGACGGTATTTGTGTGGTATTATAATTAATAAATATTATAAATGTTAACTTAGTACGAATTTTACACGAAAATAATAGTAGTAGTAAATTTTAGGTATACATAGCTTAAGCGTTACTTTTCAAATTAATTAATATCCTTTGACTGCCTCTTTGGTCTAGTGTTTACAAGCGCTACTGCTGAGCATGAGGTCCTGGGTTCAATTCCCGGGTCAGGCAAAGTGTTATTGGGTTTTTCGATCTGGAATTTCTCAGTAGCAGCTCGGAGTCTGGATTTGTGTCCGAATGATGGTATTAGGCTCGCTATTACATGGGACTTTAACATAACTGCGGCGAAATGTGGGTGTACTATAGGTACACCTCTGCCTAACCCTTTGAGAAATACAGGCGTGATGTTACGTTATGTTATGTAAATATCTTTATGTTAGTGAAACGGGTTTTTCCTTCGTAGCTAATTACTCAGGCAATTGGTTACTGTTCAGAAACCGAAAAAAACAATTTAAATTTTATTCAACATTTACATGAGCATCGATCTTGAGGAAAAATAAGTAAAGTTAGGTTCTACCATGTTTATTAAAAATTGGCTGCTATTGAAATTATCAGTTAGGAAAAGGAATTTAGGTAGTACATTAGCTTAGCTCGTTGGTGGTCGATTTCTATCCATTACATTTTTTTTAATGCGGAAATCGACCTTTTGCTACGTGATACTGATATGTTCAGTAAATTAGTTCTTGCCTACTTTTAATGCCCTGCCCTTCATATGTTTTTATACAAGCTTCGAACGGGTACATAATCGCTGTACCGTTACTCAATTAGGTACGCAAAACCTTATACATTACAAGCGTCGCGCGTCGTAGGCCGGCTACGAGTTTCGTAGCATTTAAATGTACTACGAGACTCATGAATTTTATTTACCTCAATTGACATTGACACATGACGTCAATCACAAGTCCCTTGATTGCTAAAACTCTGTATATATTTTATTAATCGCAGTTAAATTGCTTTTATCGGTATCGATACCCCGGCTCGCAAGCTTTTCCCGTTAATTTCCTTGTAGTAGGTAATTTCTGGTACTTCAATTAAAATTCTAAAGAAAATTTCAATACGCTTTAAGACGATGAGGAAGAAAAACCTTTTGCTTGCTGATCCGAGAACTATCTCAAAGAGACTTGACACCTAGGTCACATATTTCGTGTTAAGACGGGTTCCTTTTAGTAAGAACCTTTTTGTATTGCCGCTGATTACATACACTTCGCATCATTTTCAAACAAGGCATCCGATATGGAAGAATTTCATGTTGGTTTTTTATAATTTAATTAATGTTCGGCCATCATTATCTCTATTATATTAATATTGAGAGAGTTGTGTTAACAATTTAAAATTTGGGACCAAGACTAAGTTATTGAAAATGGTTTTAGTGAAAATAATACCAATATATTTAAAAGTACAATTTAATTGAACACTACCTATAATTAATTACTTTTCCATCTAACCGAAAATGCTACTTTTATATGAAAACATTAAACATCAATATGATTACCAATTTATTGCAATTAATGAAGAAAATGTTTACGCCATCAAACAGGAGCAAATTGGATATTCTGTCGAATATTTCGAGAGGGATGTGATTGTTTGGAGATAATTCTGATAAGTGGGATAATAATAGTTTCATGTTTTATACAATTATCAGTAAAGCCGAGAGGCATATTGAATCATAGAGGATTTACTTGATCTTATTTATATAAATTACATCAGGATTTAGATTTCCCTCGAGCCTTCGCAAAATAATTTGTCGTTCTTTCTTAAAAGTTGAAACGAATACAGATTTGTTGGAGAAAATGATTTTGAAAAAAGTTTCTTGTAGAGCTTTTTCGATATAAATCACGATACAAACTTTACAAGACTAAAATAACATTATAATAGAAAAATTAAAACTTTTTACAAAAAAAAAAACAACCGACTTCAAAAAAAAAAAAATTCATCATCATCATCATCTGCCGCCTTTACCCAACTATATTGGGGTCGGCTTCCAGTCAAACCGGATGCAGCTGAATAAACAAAGCTTCAAAAAAAAATAATTACAAAGTGAAAAATAACTTTAATCGGAACTTAACTTAATTTAACTTTTTTCGGAAGTTGGTGTCTTTGGATCTGTGTTTTGTGGTTACCATCCCTACCTAGTTGCTATTCCACCAATTGTCCAAACCAAATGTCTTTTGTGATGCGCACAGCAGAGGAGTGGAACTCTCTGCCTGCGTCTGTGTTTCCGAACGCATTCAACCCCGATCTCTTCAAAGTGAGAGTTAACAGGCTTCTTCTGGGTAAGCTCACTCTATCGTCGACTTTGTCTCTGTCATCTCTGACCTAGACTACAGTCAAGAGCAAAACTATCTCAAATAATAAAAAAAAAAAATAGTTTTTTGCCACCGACTTCCGAAATTAAAGTTATTGTTCACTTTTTAGTTACCTACCCCCACACAAAATCGTATACTTGCAATGTCAGAAAATTATTATAACATCATCAATATACACTGAGTGGAAAAAATACGTATTACTGAAGCTAACTCAAAAACCACTCATCAGAAATTGACCAAATTTATATGGGACCAATCTGGAACCTTTCAAATAAATAATAAAAAAAATCAAATCGGTTTATAAATGTTCTGAGGTAACAAACATTAAAAAAAATACAATCGAATCGAGAACGTCCTCCTTTTTTGAAGTCGGTTAAAAAACAGTGGGTACCTACCTACGTACGTACTACGTGTCGGACCACGGACAATGAAGGGTTTTGGAAACTAACATTGTAGTTGAAAAACATGTTCTCCCATACATCGATATACGTCACGGTCAATTCTCCAATTGCAAATGTAAGTTTGGAACCGCAATTTTTTTTTAATGTGATGAAACTACAAATTAATGATTTTCGGACCTTTTCCTTTATTTGTGCTATGAGACCTTGCTTCTTGCCAAAATTCATGATTCTAGGTCAACGGGAAGTACCCTATAGGTTTTGATTTATTTGTGAGTATCAAAATTTGTCGCATAAATGGCCGTAGGTATTTTTTTATTGCGTCGACTAAAAAGCTTGATTTTTTTCGAGCTCCAAGGCCGTAGACCTACGTACGTTTCAACTTGATATCTCCACGCGTTCCTGAGAAAAAGGGTCTTGAAAGACTGACAGACAGACGGACAGACCGACAGACAGACGGACAAAGAAGTGATCCTATAAGGGTTCCGTTTTTCCTTTTGAGGTACGGAACCCTAAAGATAACTGAATGTTGTGTTGTGTATTTTGCATCCATCCTTGACCCTTCATAATGTACTACGTTTAGGATCACACAGTACAGTACAGATCAGTGTGCACTGTTATTCATACGTAAATCTAAAACGGAGTTTATGTAGTATATACTCGTACACATCCTTTCCCGAGTCTCTTCTCGAAGCAGGAGCTCAGGTGCTTCATAACAGACTTTCGTAATTGAATCTGCCAACTTCATATCCATTCCGGTGGCAGGTCGACTATTATCCAAGTCATTCCGAGTTCCGTCCCCTAACGACGTTCTATTCGAATCCTGGCACTGTTAAGTGATTTAGCCTGAAGTTATAACTTGTTTGACTGTGGCAAGTATCCATTTATCATCATAGTTCACACTAGTTGAACAGTTCTTTGACTAATCTGTTTTGAATCTCGTTATGTCTAGTTTACTAGGAGGGACAGTTTTAGTAGCTTATCAACATCGCTTAGTGATGCAGAATATCTTTTTATTTTATGCTTGGACAACAGATTCTGTATAAGACGATGATTGATTTCGGAGTAGGATTTTCCTTTCATGTCTTTAATTTTCCTTACTTACGTATTTTAATGATTGTGACTTAGATGAACGACGCACGGACGAGCATCGGAAGGCATCGTGGCTGCCTTCTACTGTTCGCTGCTTTAGCTGTGGCATTCTCCACTTATGTTGAACAAGTAAGTCATTAAAAATGGAACAAAAACTTAGGAATACCAAGATATCTTGTATTGTCTTAACACAACCTCATCACACGTGTAATTAATTCTTATTTTTCGAATTCTTAAAAATAACTTTTGATCAGATTAGGTTTGGCGGTAAGCCTTGATGATAAAGATAGAGAGTCTTCAGTCAGCTAGGGTCGCGGGATGTTCGAAAGAGTTACCGTGGCCGCGGCACAGACAACTGAAGGAACACGAGTGGGTTTTAGTCAGTAAAAGTCTGACACGCCCTCTCGCTCCGCTCAGAGCGGGGGAAAGTCATTTGATGATTTCCCACAAAAAAAAAGAAAGAGAGTCTTCAGTAGTATTTTATGTATGTGTGAAATAAAATGTTTATTCTCAGGTGGAGAGTTTGCCAGCAGAACCAGTAAGTCAATGGCCGTCATTTCCGAGAAGAAATATTGCGGCGTTAGCCAGAGATGGCTACCTGAGAAATTCCGCTTCGAAAGCTTATAAACGGGGTATTTCTACACTTGCCAAAAATGGATTACTTCCTACATACAGATCACCCTATGTTGAAGCTGACAAACAGGATCAAAATCAAGATGAATCGCAAGAAAAGAGAAACATGGCATCCATTGCACGGCTCCGTAGCTACGCGGCCATGAAGAGGAATATTCAAGCTCTTGCCAGAGATGGTTACCGTGTAGGCAGAGGACAGTACAACCCTTCAAATGATAAACGCAATATTGCTGCATTGGCACGCAATGGATTGCTTCACAAAAAGGACGAGGCAACTGAAGACGAATACTACTTTCCTTTTTATCAAAATCCCATCGCGCCGCTCTCTGAAATTGATCATCCATTAGATGTCAATGAAATGTATGATTTCCAACAGTCGATAAATCCAGACATGTTCCCATCTATGTCTCAAGTGTACAAACGTAGTCCATTTGAGCCGTACTACGATTATAATAGTCAAAGAGACAACGACAACTCGTATTTCAAAAGAAGTTTCGCAGGTAGTCCAGTTCATGGACTATACAGACCGAACTACAATGAACCAAATGCCAGAACTAAAAGATATGTGATGCCATACTCTGAGCTTTTGGATGGAGACGAAGTGATCGAGCAAAATGATATTGATGGAGAAAAACGTTCAGTAGGTGAGTAAAATGATAGGAGAAACGTATAACAGTTAAAAACAACAAATTAAAATGATGTAGGTACTGGAATGCGAATGTGCAGTGGCTTATATAATTATTGTGAGACACATTCGCAAATATACTCAACTCAACTTGTGGATGAACTCTTCTAGGAATTGAGTTTGAGTAACAGCTTTGTTTTATTTACTTCTGTTACAGATGATGACGATGAAGTCCGCGAAAATTTTGAAAAGCGTCATATTGGCTCGCTCGCTCGATTAGGTTTATTGCCCTCGTTTAGGTACTCAGGAGGACGTTACAGTAGATCAGGAAGAGCAAGGTTGTTGTTCCCTAGACAGGAATTATTCAGGTCTCGAAATGTTTGAATATCATTGTGTGTAGAATACAGAGAATCGTTCTGTGCTTTAGTGTATTAGGAGATCGCGTAGAAGAACAACAGAATAGCGGCATGATAAATGTTACTAGTGCATACTTGATGTTTACTTGATGTTTAGAGCGAGTTTCGATTGATTGATTAATCGTGAAGTCCAGAATGTAGTAGAACGCTTCAGAGTAGGTTGTATAAGGGCTCTGTGTTAGAAATAAAACGATGATGTTTTCACGTCGCATGCCTCAGTGTTTAGTTGTAAAGATCTACACGATGACAAATGGCATGGATGTTATAGTCGGATTGGTCACACAAAATGTTAGAATACAATTTGATGTTAAAATAAATTGGTGTTTTGAAAATCGAATATTAAAGGCTTATTTTTAATGGAAACAATTTTATTACAGGAAGCATTCCTCTGACGAGAATTTCGGAATTAGGTGAGTGACTTAAATATTTCTACTAGTATTTTGTTTACTCATCTTCCTTATAATAGCATTTTGCTGTTAACAACTAACCATGTTACTGTGAAACATACACGAGGGAAATTTAAGCTTGCGTTGTCGTCGCTGCTAGTTTGCCGGGAGTTAGTCGTGTGCCGGGAGTCATACCGGGCGGCAGGAACAGAATGTGACACGAACTATTTGTTCTGAAAATTAGTTTTGCAATTGTATTCCATTCCATAATATCTTAATATTATGTAGGTACTTATTATTTTGATTTAGAAATTAATTTTCTCAATAAAATTTAGTCCAATTAAGATTATGCTCCTCCAAGTTTACAAAACCCGAATTTAATTTTAAAATTAAAATAGCTCGTGATCGTGTATGTCCGTAATCAATTCATCAACTCGACTAATTCCAATTTATTTTTTAACACAACACCTTTTCCGGTAAAATGTTTTCCAATAATCTAGCATCCAAAGAAGTGAGATTAGGTATCGCTGCAATCATTTAACGTGTGTTTTTGGTTGTCGACAGGGAATATCTCTCTAGTCCCGAAGCTGACGCACCAGTCGATTCAGACGACGCCGACGTACCGCCGCCGCCAGTACTTGCTCACTCGCACCCGACCGGCCGGCTCCTCCACCGACCGCTAAACAACGACCTGCCGCACTCCAGCCCCCTGCCGCTACCACCGATCGCACCAACCAACTACGCAGACACATTCGCTAAGAACCGCTGGCAGTCTCACACCAAGGAGACCCCCAAGTTTTACTATTTCAGGTCATTGAAGGTTCCATACCACACGTCAGGAAAGAGATACCTGTTGCTGCCAGCAGTGGACAACATCCTGCTCCGAAAAGGTTACCGCAACAGCAGTCTACCAAGTCGACGTAAGAACCAGTAGCTATGCCAGTGCCCGCTAGGCGATGCTACGCTCTACAGCTCAGCCTATCCTAGCGCATGAACTTTGAGCTGCATCGAGGGTGCCGGGCTCTTCTTTTATCATGTTTCATTCAATTCCAAGCACTACTTTAACCATATCGTGGAACCTACAAAATTTATTTAAAATATGTTATGACTTTACAATTTTGAAACCATATCTTACGTCATTCTATCTATTGGTTATTGGAACAGGGTGAAACATGAGCGTGACTTTGTTTCTTTTCTCATGTCGTTGTCAAGACGTAGGGAACACGGATCTATGATATAAATAAGACAATAACTTTAAACAGTATAATACATTTGTTCGTATTTCGTATATGTTAAATGTTGTGATTATTAGTTTAATTAAAAAATAAGTTATATTTAAGGGATCTAATTTTTACAAAAAACGACTTTGGCCAGCTTAAGACAGATATGCTCGTAATTGTAGATTAATTTAAGATGTCAATCGCAAATATATTAAAATGTACTACCTAATGTAATTATTTGTGTTTACGACTATGGTTATCAATATACTGAAAAATTTACATACTCTTGTAAGTAAGTAAAATATAAATGTGGAATGAAAGAGGAAGGAGGTAAGTATTAAAAATATACATTTTGGAGAAGATATTCATTATTTGCGAAGGAATACGTCAAGAGTGTAATTTTATGAATTTTTAAGAAAGGCAGTCATATCTTTGATAACGTATCTTTAAATACTTATTATCAACGTATTTCTCTATTGAATAGAATTAACTAGCTGTGTTTGACAAATAAATTGAAAATACTTTTATTTCTTAGAGATTATTTATCAAGCTTAAGCTTTAAAACGAAAGGATCAATGTTTTGAATATTTTAGCGTAAACTTATTTAATATTTACTTAAATATGTCAGTAGACGTGGAAAGGAATGTGTTGGAAAATCGACAATAAATGATGAATAATGTGTGACCATAATAATATGATGATAATAATTTTTTAAATATATCTGTAGCCAGTAGATTTTATTCTTCACTTTTTATGATATATCAACCAAAATATTTTTAAAACGAATATTATTACTGATGATACTCTTTAAATTTAGTATTGTGTTATTGTAAATAAATAAAACCGTGCCATATTATTGTTTAATTTGGAAAGTCTCCAAGTAGAAACCCAGAAACCCTTAGTAGGTTTTAGTTCAAATTGAGTTGCTGTTTGTTAAACAAACGACATTATTCACACTTTTTGTAATTGTAGACAGTTAAACCTAAATTAAAATAATCTAATGATAATAACTCAGTCTAATTTGTTCCTTTTTAACATAAAGCAAAACCAAACAACTTAATTGATTCAAACGTATTTTTTATTGGATAAAAGTAAGTAGGATATTATCATATATAAATAACATTATTTTCATTACCATGTTCATGGTTGAGGCCAAAAAGGTGATATCTGGAAAAAATACAAACATTAAAAATATTATTCTACCAACAGTCGGGAACAACCTCATAATTAGACAGTATGGTATAAGTCAAAACTGAAGTTTAAAATAAAGCCACCTTAGATATTTTAATATACTTAATGAGAAAAAACTTGGTTGGTGCTGGGCAATTTTTTTTAACCATCTCAATTTTTTCTATAAAATGAGAAACTTACATTGTCAAAGTTGCAAAACTACTAGATATATAAATCTTACCAGGAACTTCTCCAGCTTATGTTGTTTTGGCGGAAGAGCTAGTACTGGTGCTCTCAGTCGTAGAGCTTGATGAGCTTGTGCTTGAAGAGCTGGACGAGGAACTAGAGGAACTCGAAGAGCTAGAGACGGTAGAGCCAGTTGAGCCAGTTGAGCCAGTAGAGCCAGTAGAGCCAGTTGAGCCAGTAGACGAAGTAGACTCGGTCGTTGAAGAAGAAGTAGAAGTAGAAGTAGTATCTGAGCAGAGAGGGCCCTTAGTCCTAGAGCATTCACCGTTGTTGCAGTACTGGAACAGACCACTGCAAGTGGAGTCTGTGCCCATGTTGAACGGATAGCAGCGGCGCACTGAGTTACAGCCCGTGCATCTGAATCCACCCTGGAATTACATTCAATTATTAAAATAGAGTAAATAATGTTAGTGAATGTTAATTTATCTTTCAGGAAGGATTATAATCTGCTTATATGTTATTATTATTTAAATCGTTCGGTTAGGTTTGGTAAGGTTAATCGGCTGTGACATAATTTGTACTAAGTCTATAATTTTTGATTATATACTTATGGTTTATTAATTACCTCGGTTGCGTAGTTACATCTGATCACAGTTCGACCGATCGCCCTCTTGTGACGGGACTCGCCTGTTAAGAACCCAGCTGCAGGTATTTGGGGCCAGTCGAACTTAGGAATTTTGAAGGGGAAGTGGTCGAACATTCCAGGAGCCGACGATGGGAACGGTGGTTCTTCGGAGCTTCCTCCACCATCGTGGGGAGGAATGGACGAAGGTTCGTCCGAGCTTGAGCTATTCGAACTTGGACCTTGGGCCAAGATTACTGTCGAAGAGACCTGTAACAATAAAAAATAACATTTTCAAACAATGTAAAGTTGTAAAAAAAGGTTAAATTAAATGTAACAAGGCAAGTTAAATGAAATCTTGTAAAAAATTAAAATCTTACCAGGATAGCGAACAGGAATAAAATATTCTTTATGGAAGCCATTTTGGTTGTCTTAGTTCCTCGTGTTCTCCAGATGAAGAAGTTGTTTGATGTTGTGAGTGCCCGAGTTTATATACGAGTGATACATAAAGATTATGCTAATCGATCTATTTCTGTTAATAGGGTTGTCGAACACAGTTTGCAGTCTGATGATTCCATACCTATACCGTTGATTTATTTTCTAATCTATCATCATTCACACATCATAATTTCTTTTTTTTATGATTCCTGGCAAGAGTACAAAGCAGCATAACACAAAGGGTATCAAAGTCACTGTTTGTATACAAAACGGTATTAATTACAAAATCCAAAATAATTTATTTGTTGAGACCTAAATTTCTTGTGTATTCAAGATAGCTTGGTAGTTTTAATTTATAAGTGCGTAGTAGTCGTGAGATGCAGCCCTGACGTGCGCCGACACAAGCCTAAAGCAAACAATGTAAGAGAGCCGTCTTCCTGTAAACAATCACAGCAGAGCTACAGTCTACGGACGTGAAAGGCGCTATTATTCCTTACACAAGCGTCACTGCTTGTCCCACACAATGAGGGAACATAAGTATACAGAACATAATATTATTGTCAGCAGAGTCGTGACATATAATTGATAGAAAACAAGCGTGATCACCGTGAAAGATTTGTACACAAATTGTGATAAGATAGCAGATGTTGACATGTTTACGAGATAATATCTTTGATGTTATTTTTCAGTTAGGTAAGTATTTACGGAGTGGGTAGATTTCCAAGTACCTACCTTTGTATATTGATATACGAAGAAGTGCTTCTTACCGCTTTTAACTCTTGTTCCTCTTTTCCGCACGTCAACAATTAAGTAATCGATTAACTTCTATCAATTCTGACACTCAGGTACAGATAGGCGGACGATGACTTTATAAAAATAATAGAGAGACAGAGAGAGAAAGTCGCATGGAGGGGGCATAACGGTTTTTCCTTACGTGACGATTTCTACCAGCCGACTCCTACCGCAAGCCGCGTTAATGCTACGGCTACATTGTCGCGAAAAAACCAACTACACTTCGCGTGCTCTCTGTTTTTTAGCAAGACGTCGAATGGTGTGCTAGAGAGAGCACGCGAAGCGTAGTTTACCTTATCGCGACAATGTGGCCGCAGCATAAGGAATATCGTTCCAAAAAAAAATCTGATGACAGATTAATTGTTTATAATTCTGATGAAATTTTTACCCATATTACATTAGCTTTTACTGTTTTTAAACGAGAAAAAGAAACCTATCAGGTACGAACAGTTATAGTAACCGCAGCATTTCCTCGTAAATCACATAAAGCATATCGCTGGCTCTCAAAGCCACGTTCCCAGCTTTGCTCAACTACGGATAGTTTATTGTTTTCCACTTGTAACTGTATTGTAACTCCTGCGTCAGTCGGAGTAACAATGAACTAAGTTTTATCAGTTTTGTGCACTCGTGTTTTTCGCTGGGTATCGTTTTGTCTGAGTAAAAACTATATGCAAATCGGATGTGTGAGAAAAGAAGATTTTGATACAGTAACAGCTATGGTTTGAATAGCAGTCCTTTTTCCATCGGAATGAATGCCGGAATGAATGAATTTCCAGGTATTTGTAACAACATGTGGGTATATTTGTTGCAGACCTGTCACTACCTTTTCCTCCAGGATATTCCATAGAATACAAGTGTAATAAAGATTAAAAAGGTTAGGTATGTTGTAAATTGGTGGAGTGTGTGTAATACAGGGTTATTTTATTACTACATAACATATATGTATAGTGTGTTTCCAGATGCAGATGTAGATGCAGAGATGTAACGCACACCCACATTTCGCCAGTTACGATCATTCACAAAATTCTCATTATCGAACGGTACTCTTCTACAGTGTCAGTCATTCAATTCAATTGTAATAGTAGATACTTATACAATGAGCATCATTGGCTGACATAGGTTGACACATATTACTTCACCATACATCCTGGGAAGGAGCTCGTGGCTAAGTAATAACAGCCGCACGGGTCGATCCATCAGGTTAAGCTACGCTTGCCGGGGTTGGTTCGTGGATGGGTGACCATCTTTACATACCGAGACTCC
Source organism: Fissipunctia ypsillon (assembly GCA_947568875.1). Taxonomy (NCBI): domain Eukaryota; kingdom Metazoa; phylum Arthropoda; class Insecta; order Lepidoptera; family Noctuidae; genus Fissipunctia; species Fissipunctia ypsillon. The sequence continues at coordinate 11,788,094 of OX387660.1, read as the reverse complement.
TCCATGCCTCGGAAAGCACGTTAAGCCGTTGGTCCCGGCTGTCATTCGTGGATCTTTAACAGTCGTTACGGGTCGTCAGAAGCCCGAAAGTCTGACAACCAGTCTTACCAAGGGGTATCGTATTACCCAGTTACTGGGTTGTGGAGGTCAGATAGGCAGTCGCTCCATGTAAAATACTGGTATTCAGCTGCATCCGGTTAGACTGGAAGCCGACCCCAACATAGTTGGGAAAAGGCTAGGCAGATGATGATGACATCCTGGGAAGAAATTTTCATTAAATCTGAAACTGCTTTTTACAGAAATTCTGTAACTCTCAATGTTAATTAGTTGAGGAGAATTTTGCGAAGCTAGGTATGTTACTGCCAGTTTAATTTGAGCTCACTTCAGAGGGAATAGTGCCACTTTTATCATATTTTTGCCTGAGACTGATATATTTCCAGATATTATTTATAAACTAATTCATAGTAGATAGCTGTAAGATAATGAATTTTAGTTATTTTTTATTCTGCCTGTGTTGATAATAGTAGGCACTTAAGAATAAAGGGGTTTATTTATAACTGGCTATGGCCCGCAACTTCGTTCGCGTGGATGTCGTAAGATACACAATATGCTAAAATAACAGCCACATTTTAATAAAACTTCCTCGTCCCCCGACCTGTCGCCAACCGTCACGTTGAATCGCCCGCCCGCGCTATTACTTCGTTTTCGCTTAGTGTTATTTCTGACTTTTTTCTTTTTGTACGGCTCCTAAGGGTCCTCGAGAATTAGGCTACCAAATGCAAAAAGAATTTTTCAAAATAAATACACAGCTTGGCGAGTTTCATAGTGAAAGTTGTTCAGTGGTTGACGGATACAGGTGACTAAATTACCAACTTGTATTTTGCCGAGTTCCGACGCTTTTAATACATAAATACAACTTTGACAGGTTGGATATTATGAAAAAAAAAAAGTTTCACAATTTAACGATTTTTATTACTGAAACTACATAGATATAAAGCCAAATTCTAAATAATCAAGTATCAACTGTCTTGTAGGTGATTCAACTGGGTCGTCTACGCACATTCAGCGCTCGGTACAGCGGAACATATACCATTATTGCAGTGAGGTCTGAAGGGATTGTTACAGACCTTCAGTATCCCACCGACTTGCTTGCAAATCAACCTAGTATTACAATCATGACATGAGATCTTCGGAAAGATGGTGAAGTCACAGGTGGTCCAGTTAGCGTTTGACTCAGATATATCGAAGGTGCCGAAGTCTAGGGCCTGTCGTCGGGCCCTGCCTTGGTTCTCATGGGGCCCGCCTTGGGAAGCTGGTGGCCCTCCTTGATCGGTGTGCGGTCCCCCTTGGGACGATTGAGCGAGTGTCACAGCTAGGACGCACTGAAATGATTAAATGGAAGAATTATGAGTCATAATATTTGCATACCAGTCCGTTAAATGCCATTGCTGAATATGGCCACCCCAGTAGCTTAGTAGTGCTCGGGCATGCCAAGGCATATCCATAACAGGAAATGATGTATTCGACAGATGATCCGGGGTCCCCTCTCTTGAGGGGCCGCAAACGGATTTTTGGTTGAGGAGTTACCGCTTTTGTGACAAAATAGCCTATTCTTTAGTAAAACAGACCTAGAACTATTAGATTGAATAAAGATGAATTTTCACCAAACTTACCAGCGCCGAGAACACGAATACGTTTTGGATGTGAGCCATTGTTGCTTCGCTTCCTGTTTGGTTCATCTGTTGCATACAATCCCTTTTATACGTCCTACTTATCTAATGTTTACTACGAGCTCTTTCTTCAAACAAACAGGGAAATCCCTAACTCTCAGTAAGGTTTTTCCTATTGTTTAAAAGTCAATAAACATCTGTTCTGTTGTTTTCAAGTAGGGAAATTTCTGTGTAAACAATAGAAAACTAATATGGATTTATATTGCCTATTGCGCTTTAAGAAGCGCACGTATAAATAATTATACCATTGTTGCTTACTGCTGTACCAACACATAAAAACAGTTTCCAATCACTTACACTAACGGCCGGACCCAATAACCTATTTTCAGTAAATGACAGATCGCTAATAATAGCTATTGATGGTAGACAGTATAATTCTATCCGTGCTTATGTCAGGCCGGTAAGATTTCATAGTCTCTTATAATTTATTGGGACGTTAAAAGCATAGATAAATAGGTTTTTCTATCTCCAGTCAGTTATCATAGAAAACAGTACAATTTTGGATCAGGGAAACCGGGGGTACCTGCCTACATTTATCGTGGTTCTCCAGTATGCCAGAACTGGTGATAAATAGGTTATTGGGTTCGGCCGTAAGTAGGTACCTATACTAATTTGGCAGACCATCTATCTGTTTAGATGCAAAAGCGGTCGGACTTCATTTTCAGTTTCATGGTTCCTTTGTGCTTCAACGATATGGTTTTGCGAACCATTGACGGTTTTCTACAGAAACCAATTTCACTGATTCTGGGAAAGATCTGAGCAAAGCCTTTTTACCACACCTCGTGAATATTAGTATTCACGATATACTCTGAGAATCAAACTTAGTTTGTCTTTATAGACAATCTAAGTTATTATCCACATTAAGTGGTTATCTACTAATATTGTGTTAACTGAGTAAATTATTAACTGTTCCAATTTCACAGATTCACGCTAGCTTTGATGTGGTGAATTTATGTTATTCTCAGGCATATTTTCGACAGTTTTCTTACATTGGGAAATCCAGCCGAATAAAAACAGTCGTAACCTAATTAAAACACTAGCTGTGCCCGTGGCTTTGCGCAAGTGATTGTGTAGGTATTCTTTTGGCAAATAAGATGGATGTATGGATGATGTAAGATGGATGGAAGTATTTTTTGTAAGAAATTAATCTTGATCTACCCTCAATAAAGGTAAAAGAAATACACTGCCAATTGTTTTTTTTTTTTGGTAATGAACTAAAACTTTTCATAACATTTTTATGAGTCTGTCTTTTGATTCGTCAAGATTATGGCTGCGTATTGTCCTACTAATTTCTGAATTTCTATGTATACTAAATACCGTATATCTGTACCAGTAACCAGCACAGCCAGGTCCATATTCAGTGTCGATGGAACGATTTTGTTTTGGCCTGTTGAAATACTCCATGATGTGTTTTACTACTATAACAATAGGACTTTTGCATATTCTAGTGAAAAAAGGCATTATTGTTGTTCCAACTCATTTATTGCATAAAATTATTTTCTAACACATTATTCGGCAAGGTTAATCATATAGTAACTTAGGCACATTCCATACTAGGTACGGGCGAACATAGTCCATTGTTGCAGTAAGGAGCGAAGGAGCTTGGGCAGTCAAGCAGCATTCCACCAACTCGCTTGCAGATCAATCTTGTATGGCAGTCATGGCAGCGCATCTTTGGATTTATGGTAAAGTCACAGGAAATCCAGGTGGGTTCAGAGCCGTGATCGTGTTTGTGTTCGTGGTTGTGTTCGTGAGGCTTCTGTTGGGTGATCGGTGACCAATCACCGTCGTTGTGCTGTCCCTCTTCAGCTGCTTGGGTGAGAGCCCCAGCAAGGACGCACTGGAAAGATAAATAGGTAAATTGGGGATACTTGGTTATAGAAAACACGTATGAATTCACTGTTGCAAAACATTCAATAGGCTAGTTGACAGTTTTAGAGAAACCAGTTAGTAATGTTCCTTCTGGTTTATTTTCCTCAAAATATTAATATTTCAGCGAAATCAGAAATAGTTTTTCATTTTTAGAAAGCAATTTAATTGTATTTGTCAAAACGAGGCGTACTATCATGGCGGCTCAAATGTCGTCATACCTTTTTTTCGGTAAAATCCGCTTTTTTTCACAGTTTTGTCTGCACACAAATTTCATTTAATAATTCTGTCGGAATAATTATTATAATATTCGATTAACAAGGTTTTTAAAAATAAAAAAAATATATATATGCAAAGTAGATAAATAATTATCTGTGTTATTGTTTACTTTGACAGTTTTAGGTTAGAAGGTTTTTATTTCCTAATTTTTAATGTGGACTGAATACTACAAACTTTGTAGATTAATAAACAGTGCCATATTGGGCGAGAATGACACACTACCAATCAGTGTTGTTCCTTTCAAGATCATTATGTCCGTACGTCTCTTGGTAATGCAAAAGAAACTTTGTTTGTTTCTATTTACAATACAACACAGTCAATGCAAATACAAAGAGTGACGTGTCGTGCTCTGATTCGTGTTCAATGTCACGTCACCAATGGCTTTATTTTTACTCAACTATTTCTCAGAAATAATAATTAGCTAGTACCCAACAATTATTTACAAAATTAGGTTGAGTTTTGATATTTTTAGCTTTGAACATTTCTACAAAACAAAATTCATAAGGTATTTTCTTACTGTCAACTAGCCTACTGCGGATATCTGAATGGGTTAGTTTAACAAAACAGTTGTTGGAGTGGAGCCTTTGGTCGATTAAAATACGCTCTGGCTTTAATCCCTTGATCCAATCGACGGTGGACCAAGGTGGTAGTGGTGGTGGTTCGATCTTCCAGAAGAAGACACGATACGATGGATGGACTGTGTGAAAGATGATATGGCTAGAAACGGGGTGACTACCGAGCTGAGTAATAGAGAAGTATGGAAGAAAAAAGCATGTTGCACCGACACCAAATAAATTGAGATAAGGGAAAGAGAATGATGATGATGATGGTGGTCCAATCCACTTGAAAACAAACCTTATTATGTATAATATGAAACGGATTGATTTCAACATTTCAATATAATTTATACATACATACCAGTACTGTCAAGATCAGGACCTTTTGGATGAGAGCCATCGTGTATTCGTTTATATTTTATATTTGATTAAAATATCGATTGTAATACCTTTTTATACACCTCACTTATCTTATGTGTATCATAATCTTTTTCATTACTCAATATTTTTCTCAAGTGGAAAATCGATAAGGAATTGGAGAAACTTTTTGCGTAATACACAAAATATGCATAGGTGTTCGAAATTCATGTTGTGATACTATTTCTGAATTTAGGTATATGTTGTGTGACGTTATGTGAATCATCAGAATCAAGGCTGCTGGGTACATATACATACCTATCGATGTGACCCCGTGGAGACCAAAATATTTATAGGTTTAAAAGTTTTTTGAAAATTGGACATATGCAATTTTAGACTTATTTTTGTAGTTCAACCCATGGTAACGGCGTGTTTTTTAGGGTTTCGTACCTCAAAAGGAAAAAACGGAACCCTTATAGGTTCACTTCGTGGTCCGTCTATCTGTCTGTCAGTCTGTCAAGACGCTTTTTCTCATAAACGCGTGGAGATATCAAGTTGAAATTAATGTTAAATACGTAAGTCTACGGTCCCTTAGAGCTCTAAAAAATCAAGCTTCTAAGTCAACGCAAAAAAATAAATAAACGATTTTTTAAACAATCTTTTATTGAGCTAAAAAGTACTAAACATACGTAAACATAGAAATTTAATATTTTCTTAACAGATTGAGGCGTGCACGTCCTTAGACGTAAATATGAGTCTGTAAATACAAGGTGTAACATAAATAACGCACAACCTCTTAAGGGGTCATTGTACTCATCATTATGAACAACTTTTACTATGGGACCAAACCTGAAATTACGAAAAAAAATCAGCTGTTCATGCATTTTGACGAGTTATGCGAACATAAGTGTACTGAGAGTTGAAAAATCCTAAGAAAATTTGAATTTCGCGGGTTACCTTAGTGCTTCCCCTTAACTTAAAGGTACTTATGGATCAACGGAAGCAAGATGATCAGTTTCCAATAGCAGGTGCAACGACGTAGAATAAATGGATTGGATTGGAAAGAAACCAGTCAAGTGCGTGTCGGACCACGCACAATTAAGGGTTCCGTAGTTGGGATGCATTTATCCCAAAAACAAACTTAAAATTGCAGTTAAAAAACATGTCTCCCATACATCGATATACATCACGGTCAATTCTCCAACTTCAAATATAAGTTTGTAATTGCAAAAAAAAAATGTTTATATGTGACAAAACTACAAATTAACGATTCACCATAACGGAAGGTGGCCATGGAAACAATGTAATAAAACGAGGGAACCCGATCGAGTTTGGGCTCGTTTGATTCGTCTTGACAAGGACTCTCCTTCTAGATTATATCCTGGGTCTGATGATGGAGCCATAAGGTGGCACTCTGGAAGGTGGCTATGGGAACTCTGTAATAAAACGACGGAACCCGATCGAGTTTGGGCTCGTTTGATTCGTCTTGATAAGGACTCTCCTTCTAGATTATATCCAGGGTCTGATCATGGAGCCATAAGGTGGCACTCTGGAAGGTGGCTATGGGAACTCTGTAATAAAACGACGGAACCCGATCGAGTTTGGGCTCGTTTGATTCGTCTTGACAAGGACTCTCCTTCTAGATTATATCCTGCGTCTGATGATGGAGCCATAAGGTGGCACTCTGGAAGGTGGCTATGGGAACTCTGTAATAAAACGACGGAACCCGATCGAGTTTGGGCTCGTTTGATTCGTCTTGACAAGGACTCTCCTTCTAGATTATATCCTGGGTCTGATGATGGAGCCATAAGGTGGCACTCTGGAAGGTGGCTATGGGAACTCTGTAATAAAAGGACGGAACCCGATCGAGTTTGGGCTCGTTTGATTTGTCTTGACAAGTACTCTGGTTCTATATATACAAGGTGTAACATAAATAACGCACAACCTCTTAGTACATATCCAATGATTAATTCAAAAAGCGTGGAGCGCTTTCTAGTTGTGCGTACTTTTAATTAATTTAAACAAAGCGCTCCACGCTTTTTGGATGTAAAAGAAATGACTAGCTGCATAGGTACTTATATCTTAACTACGAGTCAACTTAATTATTTTATCATTTTTATTGCGTGATAAAAGCGTGTTTTTAAATTTTTTTAAACTACATAATTCTGTTTTACATACAGATAGGTATTAAATTATAAATCGATTGAAGGACACTGAACGAGACACAATAGAGGTTTTATTGTTATTACGCCTGCGGGGGCTTCGTATCCCTGAAAGTGCAACACTCATTAATTATGTCTGTGTGTTTCGTTGTGGGAAAGGGTACCTAACCGTTTTTATCTATGTTAAACAATTAATGAGAATTTATATTAATTATACTATTTTATCTAGAAACCTTCTTTCAGAACTTCATTTAAGTTTCTAGGCCCGTATTAATAAATGTGGAGTAAAGTTCCGACGAAATAGTTATTTGTGAAATAAGAGAGCAAAGTCGTTTTTTGCTGCGAGTACTGATTTTGAATCCTGAGTGTGTGCGAGGGATTCAAAGGCACGAGATGCAAAAAACTTTGCTCTCGTGTAACACACATAACTTTTCACTTCAGCAGCGAGAACACTTTAGGAGATAAAATAATAAACAGGAATAGATTGAAATAACTATTTATTGTGAATCAAAATAATTAACATTGTAGGTAGAAGTACCAATTCAATAAAATGGAACATTTTAAAAGTTAAAAGTAAAATTACTGCAATTCTGCAAATTAAAAGTAACAGATTTACTTGGCAACGTTATAGTTGCATTGAGTTGAGTTTGATTATCTGGGGTTAAGGTTTCTGTTTCGGTGGCGGATTGAGAAGGAACAACGGTGAACGTTGGTGACTCTGATCGGCTTTCTGTATAAGTACACTGTGCGTCGTTGGACGTGGATGGGCGTGGGTGAGACCAAGGATTCGAGGTCAAATTCAGACTTATTGTTTCCACTATACGCTTACAGATTTTCGACTTATTTTCTATTGAGTCTTCAATATAGCCTTCTGCAACCGTATTGGACTTCCACCCGCCGTGACGTTTTAAAGTGGTGAGATCGGCTCCGGAATCAGCCAAGAGCGTTGCCGAAGTTCTCCGAAAGCAGTGACCCGTGTATAGCTGAGGCTCTTCCAGTTTTAAGAAAGTGGCAATTTCTCGCGGTATAGCACCTATTTTATTTACTCCCATAGGCTGTCTTGAGCATTTATATTTATGATATTGTATGAAAAATCGGTCGGGTTTTATATTGGCTGGACGTAAATTTTGGTATTTTTCTACAATAGTTACATATTCTTCGCGTACGACAAAAGACCTGTTAAGGTTCGTCTTCGTATTTTTCAATGTTATTATCAGTAATTTATCTGAATGCTTTTCGATATTATTAACTGTTAGCTGTAATAGCTCGTTATTGCGACACGCTCCACTAATTCCTATGATCAGTACAACCTGTAATGAAAATATTACATAATTAATATGCATAATTTAACATTTACAGCATCTTTTACATATCGTAATAAATATTTTAACAGTATTGCTAAGCCAGACTAGGATTCATTGCGCCTCCGAAAATTAGTAGTAGGCAGTAAGTACCTTTATACATAACAGTCTACACACAAATTTTAATAACTAACAACATAGATTCATAGGTACCACTTACTTTAGCGGCAAGAAAATTGCATTCCGGAGCTTCATTAAGACATTTTTCTATGTTAAGGGCCGTGAAAATTTTGGACTTTTTAGCCTTATGTCCCCCAACTGAGATTCATTTTAGAAAAGATACGAGTTTTGCGTATGTTTCAATATGCACGTTATGTTTTGTTTTTAAAGTAGCTTTCAACATTGAGTAAATACTCCACATTGTAGATGATCGCCTCGTCTGTGATAAATCTAAAAAATAAGATAGCAACACCGTCTCCGAAAAACTGCTTGCGCCCTTTGTAAGTCTCCATTAATTGAAGACATGGTATGCTTTCAGATATTTCTCGCGAGACTTCTCAGGTAGGAAACTTAATTCTGCATTAATAACTTGTTGTTTTAACTCTTCCGGTGTTAAAATACTGTTCTCGTCGCTAGTTTCACTCATATTTTACGATTATTTTAATATTTTTTAACTTATTCAACTCTTTACGCCAGCCACGAAATTTTATTCCCGCTCTTTTATTTAAATTAAGGCGTGTTCGGAAATAGCACCCAAGATATTTTATTATTCAAAATATATTACGTAACATTATTGAAACTAGAAATAAATATTTACAGGTTAAATATCAGTTTTATTTGCAGTAAATACTTATTTTCGTTTAAATACAACAATAAGTTAAAAATTCAATAAATTACATTAAAAGACATAATTATCTTTTTGCAAAACTTTAGTTAGTACGAAATTCCGAACGTGTTTGTCTTTGAGGTCGAATTCAAAATCGGAACTTCGAAAGGGCTGGTCTTTGTCTCTCTCTCTTTCTAATGGCGGGAAAGAGATAGAGTGTGAATGTTTCGAATTGTATGATTAACCCAAGGCTGAATAAGATATTCACGGCTTTCTGAAAAAAAAATTAAAAAGTTACTTGGTCTCACTCAGTGAGCAAAATCGCATTTTGCTCTCTGATTTCAGGCAGCAAAACCTACATGGTTGAGCTACTGAAGTGAAAAATGTATTCTTACACTGGCATTGCTACAAGTTTACTATAAAACCAATTATTAATAAGGATTAATAAACGTGGTCGATTAATTTCCAATAGGTAGGTACGCATAGAGGTGGCATTATAACCATGGGTTCGTGTGATCCAGGTATTTGGGATACTTATAGATAACTAAAATACCCATAATGAAAATACAAAAACTTTTATTAATTGAAAATTTATTGACTCATTTCAATAACTAGGTATTAATACATTTAAGAAAAATACAAAATATAGTTTTTAACAGTGATTTACAATGAATTTAATAAATAGATACACAATTTTGAAAGAGTGACATTCGAAACAATTTTATAACAAAATCAATAAATTGAGAGTCGTAATTCTTTTCTTTGAGAAAGAAGTACCAGGCTATTCGAGGAACACATGTCATTACATCGTATGATTAGACAGCGGCAATGGTACGGGGAGCGACGGCGTCGTTGGCATTGACAGCGGGTGCACCACAACCTTCAGCGGGCGTGGCGGAGCATGCTCCAGCGTTGCAGTACGGGAGGGTGGGGTCAGTGCAGGCGCGCTGCAGGCCACCGACCTTCGTGCACACCACCTTAGTGTTACAGTCCACACAGGAGCTGCCGACGACGGTGCAAGGAACCCACTGGGGGTACCAGGGGGCGGATGCCACCCATGGTGGAATCCAAGGGTTGGCACCGGCGTTACCCCAGCCGGCGCTGACACCCCCCCAGGCGCCAGCACCGGCGCCTCCCCAGGCGCCGACTCCTGCTCCGGGTTGAGCAGGGGCAGGAACTGATGACACCAAAGCGACCTGGTGGAAAACATAGGTACAAATTATTAGTAATTTGTTAATGTCGTTTATTTACGTGATTGCACTACACATAACTGCAAGATTGTGTTTGACTCCATAGTTTACAACTATTGAGTTGATAATGTCCAAAAATCTAAAATATTAGCGAGACTTAAAATATTCTTGGTCAGACTTATCAGCAACTGCTATTACAGATTATAATCAGTAACAACTTTTTTAAGATGAGTCAGTATACTATAGTCAGTGAGATATAAGGCATAAGATTTGTATGAGTCACTTACCAATGCACAAATAACTAAAACGATTTTCGCAGACATTTTTGAAGTATTATATTGTTCGTTATATTTCGAGTTCGTAATACAAGCAGGTTCACTTCGTTTCTATTGTTAATGAGCGAAACTATCTCCTTTTATACGTGTATTGTTTATCTATTGGATTAAATGTTACCACCTGTAGTGTATATTATATACACAGAGGTTTTCCCAAATGGAAAGAGTATGCAGCCATAAAGTAGATAAGGTGTGTACAGTCAACAACATCACTTGATTGCCTGAACAACAGTAGGAGTGTAATAATAACATGTTATCGTATGTAATATTTTCACAGGAAAGTTTTATTTGCTTGTTTGTAAGTGTCGCATTCAGTTGCGATGGGAACTTGCAAAGGTGATGGCAAAATTGGATACTCAACACAATTAACACTATTCTAGTTCTGTAGATACGTCTCCAACTAAATAGCGTAGCTTAAATTATGGGAAAAAATGTTACTTATAATATAACAGATTTTTTTAAATTATAAAAAAGGATTTTTACTTTGGCACTTTAACTGCCACACCGTACTGCACTGCCGCAGTACAATTATCTTAATAAAAACAAAAACTTGAATGAACAGATTTGTTTAATAGGATTTTCACAAAATGTCTGTTATCTAATGGTCGTTCAATGTATGGAAAGTAATAGATAGGGCTTGAATCCCAGTGCTAATTATGCAATAACTTTTGTTTGGAGTACCTAAAGTTAGAGGTTTAAAAAAGATACGACGCAGTTTTTTTTTTTGTTAAGTAGTACCTAAACTCTTTGCTCTTATCCTACAATCAATACAGTTTAACAAATATTAATGTAGATAAGATATTCCTAAGATTAAGAGTATCATCAAACAAAAGTATTAAAAAAAAAACGAAGTATTCCTGTTTGAGCACCTATTTTTTGGGCACCAATGCATTGGTGTCCAAAAAATAGGTGCTCAAACGAGAATACTTCAGAAAAAAACAGGGTAATTGAATAGTAATGTCGAAGCTGGTTAGCGACTGCGAAAGTCAAACGGTTTCCCTATATTTCTTTGTGGAAAATAACAAGGATTACATTTAATCACTTCATACTATAACTGACATGTTTTGTGGAAATTGTCGGTGTCGTAAGTTCGTTATCAAATAGTTGGTTTCACATGATCAACAAGCTGATTCATCTCGACGAATTGGAGAATTTTGTAAGCCATGTATCTCGCTGAAACCGAAATAAATTCAGTTTAAATATTATAGAGCACTTATTAAGGTTAAAAAGTAAAACCCCTGAACACGTTGACACGTTCAGGGGTTTTACATTACAGGAACTAACATTATGACGGAATAATATTTTATTATTACACTATTCTAAGTATTCCTACATAAATGAATACATACATCACGCCTGTAATCCCCGAAGGGTTAGGCAGAGGTGTATCTATAGTACACCCACATTTCGCCAGTTCAGTTTAAGTCCCATGTAATAGGGGGCGAGCCTATTGCCATCAACCGGACACAAATCCAGACTCCGGACTGCCACTGAGAAATTCCAGACGGAAAAACCCAATAACACTTTGCCCGACCCGGGAATCAAACCCAGGACCTCATGCTCAGCAGTAGCGATTGCGACCACTAGACCAACGAGGCAGTCACCAGTCATTATTACGATTCCTACTAGATCAACCTACGCCATACACGTGGAATTTTCATAAAAGGATTGTAAAAGGTTTGTAAAATAAAATACGAATTTGATTGAGTATAGTTGCACTGCACATGGAGCGGAATGCGGGCTGCTAATTGAATTGCTTCATTAGTCGGTAGTACGCGTGGGCGATACCCACGCGTACTTGCACATAATCCGATGATTATGTGCAAGTACTCCCGGAGCTGAGCTCAGCTTCAGACCGAAATAGTCAACCTATTTCCAGCTTACCAGTGCCGTGGATGTAAAAGAAAAAGATTTCGACCAACTGAGAATCTCCTCCCTTTTTTGAAGTCGATCCATTGAAGGAAAGGTATTGAAATTCAAACAAGCATTCCAGTTCCAGGATTTGTTAAGTTGGCAGAGTTAGCTGGAAAATAATGGAAACTTTTTCAAAGCAGTAGTTGCTAAAGTATATGTATAACTCTTTTTATCATGGAAGACAATGAAAAAATTTCACGGACTGGAAACGTATTAAAAATAAATAAGTGTAATGAAAATAAACGGCATACGTCATGAATACAGTATTTCACGGTAGGCACTTTAAGAACACGAACATTTGCTTACGCATTAAACTCATGTGTTCCGTTAAGTAAACATTAGTTAGATAATAATGTATATTTAGCCCAACAATATTCGTGTTGCTTTGTTTGCAAAGGTAAAACGAATCTGCATATACTCTTGGAAAAAACTGTGAAAGGAAATCAAGGGCGAGAGCAATTTGAGCATCAAGGGTTCTGCACATTTATTAAATCTTAATTTTATTGAATCTGAATATCAGAACGTAATTATAATATTTCCAATATCTAAACGCGGAACCTGGGACTGTAGCAATGGAATTACCATATTGACCAGAATATGGTACCTCTTTATATTTCTATATATACATACATGTAAATAAATTTAAGTGTCTATTTGTAATTTCAAAATAACAGTTTTTTACTAAATCCATATGAAAGTATTTGCAGTACTTACAATAAAAAAAACAACTTTTAAAATTTTTGTCTGTCTGTTTGTTCCGGCTAATCTCCGAAACGGCTGGACCAATTATGACAGAACTTTCACTGGATAGCTGATGTTATAATGAGTAACTTAGGCTACTTTTATTTTAGAAAACGAATTAAGGTTCCGCTCAAAAAAATTATAACCCATGAAGTTGTGAACAAAAAGTTGGATTTGAAAATTTTCATTTTGCATTTGGCAGCCCAATTCAACAGGAAGGTTATAGGCTATTTAACATCACGCTACAACCCTTTGGAGCCGAGCAAAAAGAAAAGAGTCAGAAAGAACGCTAAGCGCAAACTAAGTATCTAATAGCGCGGGGGGGCGATGCAACGCGGCATACGGGAGTTTTATTAAAATGTGACTGTTATTTTAGTATACTGTGTATCTTATGACTTCCACGCGACCGAAGTCGCGGGGCACAGCTAGTAGGTAATATATATTAATTAGTAGCATTTTGGTGGTAGTGGCTTCATCGTTTAAACTTTAAGAGAGTTTTGCTACCTTATTTTTTTTGAGAGGAGTATTATAGGATTGCTGTAAGAGCTCAGTTCTGTTCCATCAAATCTAAGACATTTTGGAGAAGCAGACTTCTGATCCTTGAAACACAAGAGATGAGATGAGATGAGATTCTTAGCTTTGGGACCTGCCTATTTGTATTTGCACCATGTTTTAATGTTAATAAATAACTGATTTATGTAGCTTAGTTTTCAAGACATTATGAATCCACTATTTGTACCTTTTTTGGAGAATTTAGCTTTCATGGCAACATTAAAATCTATTACTGATGTTTTCTTCAAGTCAGAAATGTCATAATTGCTGTTCCCTCAGCTTTTGATCGACCGGTTAGTGGTCTGTAACAATAGAATTTAATTGTGTCTCGTAACATGACAGTTGAAGATTTATATATATATTAACATAGATTTAGTATATACCTACTAGCGTAGTATATAAGGTCTAATTTTAGTAAGCGTAAATATTTTACGGAGTTTATCTTCGCATAAAACTAAACAACTTTTCCCAATCAAACAATCAAATCATGAGTAGATAAACCCTTTAAAATATGATATTTGCGCTTAATAAAATTTGACCTTATATACTAAATCTATGTGTTGTAATTTCTCTGTCTTGATGTGTCCACAGAACACTATTACTCCTATCGTTGTGAATTGATTTGTTTACTAGTTTTATTTGTGTTGTGGTGAAGTATAGAACGCGACGCTAGAGACTTCGCGGTCGGGGAAATCCATGGATATCGACCAACATCGCCAGATATCCTTGCCTCAAGACTTTTTGCATCGTTTTCGATGTTGTCAGACACGCTTTGACGTCACCCGACATCTTTAAGGACACGTGTCGCGGGAAGCTTTATCCGTCGGAGTCTGCTGAACTGTTCGTGTACCATGCACGACGCAAAGTGATAGCACGTTGGTTTGCAGTTGTAGTGCAACAAACCATCGTGCATAGTTCATGTGTGTGTGTGGACGTATCCCTAGATAGTATTTTTGAATTTCTTCATCCAAAATCGTTTCCTTTCTTTTCATTTGCTTTTTTTACATTGTGTACGTAAAACATCACTAGTATTATCAGAAGACATTTTGTCAGTCATCAAGAAACACGTCACAATTAGGGCGTGGACACATGTCTACGGTACGGCACCGGCCACCGTGTAACGGCACGACGCCGCTACCGGGAGACGGCACGGCGTCGTGCCGCGGCACAGTGCCGTGTACGGTGCAGCGCGGTGGCATACGGCGAACCGCTCGGTAGTTAATGTTTTGTTGTTGTTTAGTGATGTAAACCTAGCATTTCCTTAGGCTCAACAGGTTTTTTGAACACGTATTGCTTTTGTATACGGCTGCTTAGCATAGAAGTGCACGGAACACGATGGGACACGATGATCTTCAAGATGGTTATGCTATGCTATCTTATTTTGACCGAGATCGACCGTTTTGAGTATTTGTACGGATGTATGCGAAGTCTAAATGCGCCACCCATATTGCATGGAGTTCTGCCATTTTTAAAGCTAGAAAAGTTACAAACAACAAATTAATAATTTTTGGACTGTTTTTGGCATACCTAGATGCCAAAATCGGTCCAATTACTCAGGATCTAATTAAAGTCGTCTCCAGAACTATGCACTATGCCCAGAAGAGGCACTGCAGTATTTTTCTGGATCTAAATAACAATAAATAATAAAAGTTTATTCATTAAAAAAGTAACAATCTAACGAGACGTATTCGGTGAGCCACAAACTAAGCGTCGCTTGTGTCTTGTGGCTCGGGAGTGCGAATTTTACAAAGATAAAAAGGTTACATGACAGTTTGAGGATGTTAGATAATTACACATTTTTCATAAACAAGAGACAAGAGTGAAAATAAAAAAAAACATTTGTGCGATTCTGAACACGAAATAAAACGTTGGGTTTGTGCTGTGGTGTGTGTGTTTAGTGCGCAAGGGTGTGTGTGTGTGTGTGTAGGTGCTATATCAAAGTTTCGGTGTCATCGTATGATAATTTTAAAAGGGCTGAAGTTACGGTTTTCTTACAGGTCATGGTTGGGCAGCTCTTTAGGTCACAGATTTTGCTAACTTTATTGTAAGTGTTGGGATGGAAAAAATAGGTGCAGCGTCTAGCAAGATCGGTGGAGCAATTGCGTAACACATTATCAATCGGAATCGGTTTCATTTTGACAATTCAACAACATTCATTGCGTTATTTACGTGTTGAGCAGACAAATTTTTCGAACTTATGAAGCAATGGATTAGCAATTTGCTTCAAAATGATTCAGATTCCGACTGATAGTGGGTGCCGAATTAGGGTGCCGATTTGGCATTTGGTATGGGTACTGTAAAGACACGTTTGTTTATTATGTCGCTATAGTCGGGCCGTTTTTTTATTGTTGCTAAGGTAATAGTTATTCTCTGAAAGAAAAGTGCTAAAGCCGATTAGACGTTTCCTTCACTAGTGTTTGTTTTATGATGATTTTTGTTTTATGATGGTGTGCCCAGAGAGTTTTTGAGCAAGCATATGCAGGGCGAAAAGTTGATAGCTGAGTAAGAGAACACCGAAAATAATCACGTGATCTTCAGAGCCGTTGATTTTGGTATGATTGTATGCGGAAATAGGCAAATCTGATGAAGAAATTGTGCGCTTTCCGTATTTGTAAATTCAGGACAATATTTAAAAGGATGTTCAGAGCGAATAAAAGTTATTCTGTGCAAAAGTGATAGATGGTAGTGGTAGTGGTAGATGTCCTGATAGTGAATATATAAATATCTGAAGGATTGATGGAGACTTTTGGAAAATATGACGAAATTTCATTGATTCAGAAAAGTACCCAAATGTGGTCATAATTTTGCAAAATCAACTAAACTAAATCAACGAACCGACTAGCTTTTATTGCTCTATCAATTTAAAGCTGACCCTTTTGTTAAGTATTTTTTGGCATTCAGAAGTTTGAAAATATCAAAAACTTGAAAGTAGGTAATGATTAAAAGTTAATTAGCAAAATTGAAATATCGTCGGAATACACCATAAGCAAAGTTGATAACTTCAAAATTTTACTATGATGCTAAAGAAACCAATTATTTGAAAAACATCCTCATCTTATGAGCTATACCTACAACGAGCTATCAACATTTAAATAAATATTCAAAGCTTGCCCGTCAATTGTTCATGAGGAACCCTAAAGACTTCACTAATAATTATGTAAACGAAATAAACACGTGTTTTAAAACGTATGTATGTACTCAAAGATTAAGGTGAAGATTATTATAGGGTTTTTTCAGATATGTATATACTTACTAGGTACCTACATTTAAAAAAAAAAATAGGTAGGTAATTTTTTTGTCATTAAAATCAAGTCATCGTTTTATACAAAGTTACCAAATTCACTTACCTACTATTGATTTTTAGTCTATGCACTATGCAGGCATAAAAATCATACAACTGCTAGAGAATACTATAACACTACGATTTACACAGCGCGCCTTCTAATTTTAGTATAGCATAAAATGTTTGATGCGAGGTCCGGAGTAAAATTGGCTGTAGGAACTTTTGCAATGATTTTATCAGTATAAAATAAAAAGAAATAAATGTAGATTCAAACTGTAATTTTATTAACTACGTTATTAATAATACGGTACGGTACGACCACCGCTCTTCTAGGAAACCGTAGCTTGAGGCGTGCTACAGATTTTTTTCCGGTCGGTATGATTTGGCAAAGCCGAGCGGCAAGTTAAACAGGGTTAATTGTAATCCAACGTATTGCTTACAGGACGTGATAGTGTGACCCTTTGCAACATTTAACAACCCCATATCAACTAGGCGAAAATTTATGGGATTCAAAAAAATTCAAGATTTGAGTGTTTCTGAAAATGTCCCATTTGTTATTGATTAATCATTTTTCACTAAACTCCCAAATTGAATGGCCATCTATGCTAATATTATAAGGCTGAAGAGTTTGTTTGTTTGTTTGGTTGAACGCGCTAATTTCAGGAACTATTGGTTCGAATTGAAAAATTCTTTTAGTGTTAGATCGCTCATTTATCAAGAAAGGTTATAGGCTCATCACGCTACGACCAACAGGAGCGGAGCATCCATGAAAAAATGTTGCAAAAACGGGGAAAATTTATTCCTTTTGCGAGCTTCCGTTGCGTGCGCTGCGTAAACGGTTAAAGTTACGCAAAAATCATGTATGACGGAATTGTTTCTCTTAAAAAGTTCTAAAAAAAAGTCCTGAACAGCATACGTCTATCTTTTCAGGTTGGCTCACTATAACATTTTTAATGGTAATCAAATTTGTTATAAAATAATGCATTATTTATGAAGGTGTTTTCATAAACATGGTATTAATCTTTATCCAAATAAATAGTTTCATCATCAAGGTTGATTATGTACATGTGAATGCCTTTTTAAATTATTCAATTCGGACCTTTCGTTTAGAAATTACGACGGGTATAAAAATGCTTAAAGTAAGAAAAATGCGCTTAGTCTATTAGTTACCGACACATTTTAATTTTTATTGACTGTTTGAACGCGCTAATCGCTGTCACTGCCAGTCGGATTTGAACAATTCTTTTTGGATTATAAAATCCAATATATTGGGCTTTATAGCCCAAAAATTCTAATAATTCTATTAATTCTTGAGGAAGGCTATAGGGTATGTAACATTATGCTAGGACCCTTAGAAGCCGAGCAAAAAGAGAAAAAGTAAGAATGAGCGCTAAGCGAAAACGAAGTAACAGCGCGGGCGTGCGATGCGATGCAACGGGGTGGGTCGCGGTATCCAGAAATTTCACGCGGACGAAGTCGCGGGCGGAAGCTAGTTTTAATATATTTGGTAGTGGATACGATAACAACGCTTTCGACGTAACCAAGTACGATAAATGATGTCCAAGTTCATGTAAGTAAGTGATTAAAAAAATGTTAATTAACTCCTTGTTTTATCTTTTATCATATTTTGATGCTTAAAAACACTTTGTGACGTCGAAAGCTTTGTTAACGTATTCACTACCAAATAAAATAGCATTGATGCCCATTCAATTTGAGAGTTTTTTGTTATATTTGATTTGATGCGTGTGTAGTTACGTTTTTTCCATTTCAAAAGAGAGTCGTAATATTTATATAGGTAGTATGTACCTACCGAAGAAAAGTTTAGCCAGTTTTAAGTCAGTAAGCCGACGTACGCACGGACGTAAAAAAATCGCGGCGGGATTTTATCACGCACTGGATTTTTAACTCTCGGTGTTTAGCCGAGCATTGAGAATCCAACAGAGTGCATTCAAACGCATCGAAAAAAAACACTGTTGGAATTTCAACTCTCGGTGCTAAGCAGAGCGTTGAAAATCCAGTACGCGAAAAACAATCGCCGCGATATTTTTACGCCCATGCGTACGTCGGCTTATAATTGAAATACTTAAATGTAATCTTTTGTTATTTACTCTGTAAAATAAACCTGAAGCGTGTTGCTATTAGCTTCTTATGATATACCAAAATCCTGCGATTACTTATGTTATGCATTCTGAAACGTAATGTTTACAAAGCTATTTTTTAATACCGTACGTGTGCACTTTATAATACCGTATGTGTGCATCAGTATCTAGTACTTATAAATATCATAATGATGCTGCCTACGTCAACACATTTCTCATTTTGGTATTGTAAAAGAGACTTAAAAGATTACATTTATAAGACTATGACAACATACCCCTACATCAATGCAATTTCATATTATCAATGTCTGGTTTTCCTAATTACTTTAGCGATAAAACGATAGTAGTCAGTAAATAAAAAAAAAAAAAACTCTTCCCAAGGATATGTTTTGACCGTTTTGTTTGGAGCTCCCATGTTAAAATCTTCTCAAGTTTCCAAATACAATATTTTTAAAACACAGGCAATCAGCTGGGAAATCTCTAGTCTCCGTTATTTAAAACCTATAGATATTAATTTATCAATGATGGACATAGACGTTTCGATATGCACTGTGCGTAAAGTTTTTTTACCTAATTCAGAAACGATATGATTAACACCAAGTGAGGCGCACGTTAATTATTTATTTATGTTTTTAAACCAAACGTAACAGCAAACAAATCGGTAAGTAGATTAGAAAAATATCTCAGTAGGTATTCCAAAAATTCTGCGTATGGTTCTTAGCACTTTAATACTCAATTACCGAGAGTCATTTGGTGTACAATAGGCGAAGCATGCAAACAATGTAATCTCACAGATAAGTTTGGAGACACAGGCACATGCACGTGATTTCATTGCGTAATTTTGTCCTAACTGACCCTGGCAATGAAGGTTTTGAATTATACGAGGATTCCAGCACTCAATAATCGTACATAAGCTTCGTGTAAATAAGTACCTACTTTGTAAGCTATGTTAATGTCATAGTTGGGTAACTGGTGCGGTAGTTGTTTTTTTTTTGAGAATAAATGACATTTTTTTTGAAGTTTGAATCCTTGCCTTACCTTGTTACGTACAATGGATAGCGAAGTACGTATAAGATTCAGTATGTCAGGTTCAGTATGTCAGATTCAGAGGGCTAACAGCAGTATTATTTTAATGTTACTTCAGTGTGAGAAAAAGATGGAGCTATACAGGACGTCTAGCTCCATCTCTTTCCCGCACTCAAGTAAGATTAAAATAATACTGCGTTAAGGGTCCGTTCACACAGACCGGCTCGGAGAGGAGAGCAGATTCTTATCACGTTGAAAACAGAGTTTTTAGTATTTGTAGTAAGGTTTATTTTTGCATGTGCACTGCTTTTGTCATTAAAAATGCTTTAACGCACTTGGTGTTAAATAATAAGAGGAGCTGACGGGCTCCGATCGCGTACTTTTTCTCGTTCGCGCAGCCGTTCGGCTCCGATTGCATGCTCTTTCTCGCTCGCGCAGCCGATCGGCTCCGATTGCGTGCTCTTTCTCGCTCGCGCAGCCGATCGGCTCCGATTGCGTGCTCTTTCTCGCTCGCGCAGCCAATCGGTTTTGTTCTGCTTCAAAAAATCTTGCTAACAAATATATTTCTTCATCGGAGCTATCTAAATCCATGTTTCGAAAAGCACACGTTAACACCGAAAACAAAACTTGGACTGCGGGGAATACTGGTACTGCCTTTGTAGTGTATCCACCCGGCTTCGAGCGCATCCGACCGGCTGCGAGTGCATCCGACCGGCTCCGATCGCATCCGCTTTCAGATAGCTTCCAGCCGGTCTATGTGAAATAGTTGGCGACTCCGCTCCGACCAACTCCAAGCGTATACGATCCGGTCTGTGTGAAAAGAAAAATGCGCGCCGATGCTCTCCGAGCCGGTCTGTGTGAACGGACCCTAAAAGGTGGTGGTCTAGCTCCTGTACGTCAGATTCAGTGTGATTCAGTATGCATTCTCATGCTCTTATGCTCTATTTACTTGCAGATGGAGCAGCATGTCTTCTTCTCCATTTATCTCTTTCAGACATCATCTTAATATTTACCCCTTTATAGCTACATCATCTTTCACCCAATACATACATCGTTAGCGAGTCTGGCGATACCTATACCCGTACTGAAATGATGGTAGCATATGCGTAGTGAGACTGTCAGCATACACATACATACATAAACTCACGCCTATTTCCCATGGGGGTAGGCAGAAACTACATAACACCACCTGTTACGATCCTTACATACTCCTTTTGCTTCATTCACGTTCATACATCTGGTCATTACGGTCATACACGCACGCCGGTTGCGAGTACTACGCACCTGACTTTCTGAAGAACATCACCAATAAGACCAGCATAAAAGAGCTGTATATATAAAGACAACATAAAGGAACGATGTTCTTATGAAACAATTTCGTTTGTCACAAAAAAAATGTTATGACAGTCGTAAACGACGGGCAGAAACTCGAAACCGGCTGATACGTCATTCTAACATATCAGTATTACGATAGTATACTGTAAGTAGGTACTGTATATGTATATTGTGGTACAGTCACCAGCATAAATATATTGCTATGGGCAGCTCGGCAATAATATCTGATTTCATGATATCTGTCATCGAGATGACGGCAAATATATGTGATCATTTGTGGAAGACATATACATACAAGTGGTAGCACAAATATTTGACATCGAAGGAACACTAAAAACATCTGAAGAGACATACGACGCCAAAATAATGCATGCAGCATCGGCTTTAAAAATATTTGTCATCTTTTAGAATGCAATAATATCGGACATATGTCTTGCGTTATAAATATCTGCCTACTCAGTTAAATTCAGAAGAATAAAAAAAATAAAAAATCTCGTTGTAATAAAAAATATCTGACATCACTGTGGCAGCAAAAATATCTGAAATTTTTAATTAATTGACGTTTATGCTCGTGACTATACATTTTAGTGTCTTTAGAAAGATTTAAAGTTTTATTAAAAACTAGCTGTGCCCCGCGACTTCGCTCGCGTGGAAGTCGTAAGATACACAATATACTAAAATAACAGCCACATTTTAATAAAACTCCCTCGTCCCCCAACCCGTCACGTTGCATCGCCCCCGCGCTATTACTTCGTTTTCGCTTAGTGTTCTTTCTGACATTTTTACTTTTGCTCGGCTCCTAAGGGGCGTGATGTTAAATAGCCTATAACTATTCTCGAGAATTGGGCTACCAAATGCAAAAAAAAAAATCAAATTCGACTTTTTGTTCACAATTTCATGGGTTTTAATTTTTTTGCGCAGAACCCTAATTATTTTTCTAAAATAAAAGTAGCCTAAGTTACTCCCCGTAACATCAGCTAGCCAGTGAAAGTCCTGTCAAAACTGGTCCAGCCGTTTCGGAGATTAGCCGGAACAAACAGACAGACAAAAATTTTAAAAATTGCTCTTCTATACTAATATTATAAAGCTGAAGAGTTTGTTTGTTTGTTTAGTTGAACGTGCTAATCTCAGAAACTACTGATTCGAATTGAACAATTTAGTCTTAGACAGCTCATTTATCGAGAAAAGCTATAGGCTATATATTATTACGGTACAACCAATAGGAGCGGAGAATTAATGAAAAATGTTGCAAAAACGGGGAAAATGTATTCCTTTTGCGAGTGTCCGTTGCGTGCGCTGCGTAAACGGTTAAAGTTACGCAAAAATCATGTATGACGGAATTGTTCCTCTTTTAAGAGCGTTGTCACATTTTGCACCTCTCTCGCTCACACAGAACCAAATTTTTTTTTTTTTAAAGAATGTTAAATGAAAAAATGCTTTTATGAAAAATGTAATCAATGGGCGGTCTACAAAATAATATTAATTTAATAGGTAGTTATCGAAAAACACATTTCTATTGTGTTATCTAATAAACATATGTAATTAAGTATTATGATCTGTTTTTGAGATAATATAAATAAATGCCGCAATAAAAATGTGTTTTTAATAATTACCTATTAAATTAATATTATTTTGTAGACCGCCTATTGAATACATTTTTCAAAAATGCATCTTTTCATTTAACATTATTAAAAATTTGGTCCCGTGTGAGCGAGAGCGGTGTAAAATGTGACAACCCTCTTAAAAAGTTCTAAAAAAAAGTCTACGATAGCATACGTCTGTCTTTTAAGGTTGGCTCACTATAACATTTTTAATGGTAATCAAATTTGTTATTAATTAATGCATTATTTGAGGTGTGTTCATAAACATGGTATTAATCCTTATCCAAATAAATAGTTTCTTCATCAAGGTTGATTAAGTACATGTAAATTCCTTTTTGAGTTATTCAATTCGGACCTTTCGTTTAGAAATTACGACGGGTATAAAAATGCTTAAAGTAAGAAAAATGTGCTTAGTCTATTAGTTACCTATACATTTTATTTGTTATTGACTGTTTGAACGCGCTAATCTCTGTCACTGCCTGTCGGATTTGAAAAATTATTTTTGCATTATAAAGTCCAATTCTTGAGGAAGGCTATAGGGTATGTAACATTACGCTAGGACTCTCAGGAGATGAGCTAAAACAAAAAAAGGAAGAACGAGCGCTAAGCGAAAACGAAGTCACAGCGCGGGCAGGCAATGCGATGCGACGGGGTGGGTCAGGGGAACAAGAAATTTTACGCGGACGAAGTCGCGGGCGGAAGCTAGTTTTGTTATAAGTAACACACGTATATATGTATTTTGACATTACAACCAGACACTTCCATTTTATTTATTTGTATAGATTAAAATATTAACTTACCTGATAGGTACATTGCTACCTAAAATAAAATAGGTACTTAATAAGGCATAAATCCCACCTCAAAATAAAGCTAAGGGTTTATGCTGTACCTACCAGCACTTTGCCCGCGACTTCGTCAGCGTGGATTTCGTATTTTTATCCGACTTTATAAAATGAGCAGGTTAATATGTTCGTCTGTATGTATTTTTTGTAATGGATGTCCATCTATATTTTCGTCAATTGGGGACCGATTTTGAAAATTCTGTTTTCATTTGGTAGAGGAAGCTTGCGCGGTGGTCCCATTTAATTAACTTCGCTTGGGTAGTTTTTGAGTAATACTTCCTGTCACTGTTGTTTACATAGCAAGTACGAATTGAAAAAGTGAAAAAAAAAAAACAAAATAAATCTATACTTCCAAAAAAAACAAACACTACAAGTGAAAAAACATTAATTTCGGAAGTTGGTGGCAACAAACTAAAATACAGATCCAAAGAAACTGACTTCCGAAATTAAAGTAATTTTTAACTTTGTAGTGTTTTTTTTTGGGAAGTCGGTCCTTTTTTTTTGTAAAAAAATATATCTCCTAAAAATTTTATACCCCCTCCAACCCTTTTAACTGGTACTTTTTAAAAATTAATGATTAAGATCCTTTTATTATTATGTATTGAATGATACTTTTTGGGAAGTAAAAAGAACATGTTAATTATCATTCATTACATTATAACTAAAATATTAATTCATTCATTACAATATAAACACATCCATTTCAACAAAAATTGGATGAACAAGAATAGAGTAAATAAATAAATTGATTTGACAGATTAAAGGCCTGTTTTACTACCTACGAGTAAGTTCCTATTGGCTACGGCTAGTACTTGGCAGGTAATTTCAAACAAATTCTGTTCCATTTTTGAATTTATCCGGTGAGTAGTTGCTAATCGTAGGTGGTGAAATAGGCCCTAAATAAAATAAATTAGCTACAAAATGTATGACATTTGTTATTGGGTGCCCATTTCAAAGCGAAGGCCTTCTCCATCTTAGGCCATTTCTCTCTGTCTTGGGCTATTCTAGTCCAGGTGGGGCCGGTCACGGCCACAAGGTGCGCCTGGGTCTGTCTCGGGTGCGTGGTGTATCGCGAGGGTACCAATGGAGAACCCTTTCACTCCAGCGTCCATCTGTGGCTACGTGTCCTGCCCATCGTTATTTCAACTTGCAAGCTAGTTCCACATCATCTATTATTTTAGTGCATAGCTTTGTAAAAAAAATAATAATGGTACAGCCATCTTTGAGCAATCGGGGAACATACTTACATAAAAAAAAAGATTCCGACGCACCTCTTCCTTTTTTTCAAGTCGGTAAAAAATGATAAACTTTATAATTTACTTAGATAAATATTCGTGCCAAGTTTCAAGTTTACTAACTCAAGGAATAAGATTTTTCATACAAACAAAATCCGACCTTTTAACAGTGCTCCCTACATTATTCATAAAATGAAACCGTGTGCAAAATTTCGCGTTCCTAGCCCCAGTAGTTTCAGCTGTGTCTCGGTTGTGCTGTGTGTGTGTGTTCTGTCATAATATATCAGTCAGTTAGTCAGTTTCTCCTTTCTTTTATATAGAAAAAACTCACTCACTAACTCGCAACTTGCATTAAGGACCAATGCCAACCACAGGAAGGCTTTCAAGAGGGGCAAGTATGACTGTAACCCCACGTTCATACCCCTCCCACGCTCTCGTCTGTTGAGAGGTGTTGATATCCCCAATGTGCCAGAATCCGTTGAAGGTGCAAGAAAGCTCAGCAGGGTCACCGTTAGAGGGGCGTGAAAGTCTTGTGTAGCAGTTTTCGATGTCTTTGTCCCTAGTTAGTGGGGCAAGCCCCCACAAAACCACCCCGTTTACTCGATAGGTGGTTTGCGAATAGACCTTTTAGATTCTCCAAGATAGATACGATGTAACCCTATACACCTGGGATTTCGTAAATTCAAAAACCCAGTATCACTTTCTAATCCAATGTACAAACATGATGTCTTTAACGATGATAAATATTATTTCATCGGAGAAGTGTGCAATATATTTTCTTAGGTATCATTACGATAATGTCTGCTTAGTTAGGTTACTATGAGTACAAACTAATAATCATACGCGCCGTAACTATTACGTTGCATCTCTGTTACCTTTTCAGAAGAGTAGTTGTAGCAGGAGATTGCTATTAGCAGTAGATTATTTAAGTAAGCCCATTTCCGTTCTGATTATTGCGTTTTATTATAACAAACATCCGCTTGTTTGTTTTTAACATTTAGTTAAGACTTTCTTCACTGCATTGACGAGATTGTCGCTATTAAAATTATAACGTATGTTTAGTTTGAGTCAGACTTCGCGAAAACATTTTGTTTGGTCAAGACTTTACTACGTACGTTATCTCAGTAGGAGCCATTATCTAACGTTATCTACGGTAATTGCTCTGCGAAGTATAAAAGGCCATGTCTACAAAATTCTAAACAAATTTAAACGAACGAGCTCATACGAAACACAAGTACATATACATTAAAGTGTGAAACGAACGAATTTCGCAGTAAATGAAAATTAATAATTTACAAAAACAAATAACAACACCTGTTCAAAATGAGGATCATTTATTCACTACTCCTTGTAAGTATTACTATATGATAAACGTTTTAACTAATATTTATTGATTATATTTTTGATTAACACGTGTAAATTTTAACTTTCATTGTTTTAGGTGTCCTTGTTTTGTCTGGTGAGTGCGAAATATCTGCCCGATGAAAGTGCTTCAGGGATCTTGCTACGGAAGCAAAGATCTGTATCAGATGACTCAAATTTATCACCAGAAAATACCGAAGAAGACGATGAAGAAGATAATACCAATGAGAACGACAATGATTCCTGGGAGCGCAAATTTAATGAAGCGCAGTTTAAACTGCAAGAGAAAAAGGAAAAGGAAGAACGTAAACTTTTGGAACAAGAACGGAAACTTCGAGAAAAAACAGAAAAAGAAGAGCTTAAGCTACAAGAAAAACAGCGCAAATTGGAAGAAAAATTATCCGAGCAACAACGTAAATTGCAAGAAAAACTTGAAAAAGAAGAACATAAACGACAAGAGAAGTTGGTTAAAGAAGAGCGCAAGCGTCAAGAACAAGAACTCAAAAGACAAGAAAAACTGGTTAAAGAAGAACGCAAACGACAAGAACAAATCCAAGAAAATCTAGAGGAGATTGAAAAGAAAACTTTTGAAGAAAACAACCCCGTTATTGACAACTCTGAATCAACGGAAGAAAATGATCCAATGGACCTTGAAGACATTTGGAAAAACTATGTGTATACTAAGTACGCTTTGCCTGCTAACAGCAACAGTTTAGAAAAACAAGCTGCAGTGAACAGATATTTAGGAGAAGAACTTGGCCTTAATGTTAATAGTACTAAGACTGAATATCGCCAAGCTGTTTTACAACTAGTACAAAATAAATTGTTAAATGACTCTGCGTCACAAGATAGTTTCAGTAACTACTTGGTCAGTCATGTGAATGCTGTGTATATTCAGCAGCTTAGTGCAGAGTTGGAAACCAAAATTGCTGAATTAGATAACGAGACAGCTTTACTGCAAAATGTTAGTTTACCGTGGGTGAGCCAGGCGCAGCAGTCTTTAGAACAAAAGAAATCAATTCTTCAAACTGTTGCTCAATTTTTGTCGAACGTACTTCCAAATTGGATAACTGGAGGACACGCCACTTCTCCGAACGTAAACTCTACTAATGTAGGCTCATCTGCTACTGACGTTTCAGGTTCAGCTTCCTCTAGTGCCAGTGCTGTTAATGTTCAGGGGTCAGTAGCTGCCCCAGCTGTTGCCGCTCCCACTGGTGGTGGTGTCTCAGTAGCTGCCTCAGCTGCTCCCGCTCCCGCTGGTGGTGGGGTCTCAGTAGCTGCCCCACCTGTTCCCGCTCCCGTTGATGATGGTGTCTCAGTAAATGTCCTAGTTGTTCCCGCTCCCACTGATGGAGGTGTGTCAGTAGATGGTTCATCCATCTCAGCTCCCGCAAATGAAGGTGTTTCAGTAGATGTTGCATCCGTGGCAATCCTCGCTGATACCAGTGCTTCAGTAAACGTATCATCCGTGGCGACCCCCGTTGATACCAGTGCTTCAGTAGACGTTTCATCCGTGGTAACCCCCGCTGATGCTAGTGCCTCAGTAGATGTGTCCTCAGCCACCACCCCAGTTTCCGCTGATACCAGTGCGACAGTAGATGTTTCCTCCACAACCGCCTCAGCTCCTGCTGATGCCAAGGCCACAGTAGAAGTTTCATCTGCCACCACCCTAGCTCCTGCTGATGCCGGTGTCTCGGTAGGTATTTCATCCGCCGCCACCCCAGCTTCTGCTGATGCCAGTGCCTCAGTAGATCTTTCATCTACCGCCGCCCCAGCTCCTGCTGATGCCAGTGCCTCAGTAGATGTTTCATCTGCCAACGCTCCAGCTCCTGCTGATGCCAATGCCTCAGCAGATGTGTCCTCAGTCACCACCCCAGTTTCCGCTGATACCAGTGCGTCAGTAGATATTTCATCTGCCACGGCCTCAGCTTCCGCTGATGCCAGTTCCTCAGGAGATGTTTCCTCTGCCACCGTCCCAGCTCCTGCTGATGTCGGTGCCTCAGTAGATGTTTCATCTGCCACTACCTCAGCTTCTGCTGATGCCAGTGCCTCAGTAGATCTTTCATCTACCGCCGCCCCAGCTCCTGCTGATGCCAGTGCCTCAGTAGATGTATCATCTGCCACCGTCCCAGCTCCTGCTGATGTCGGTGCCTCAGTAGATGTTTCATCTGCCACTACCTCAGCTCCTGCTGAAATCAGTGCGTCACTAGATATTTCATCTGCCACGGCCTCAGCTTCCGCTGATGCCAGTTCCTCAGGAGATGTTTCCTCTGCCACCGTCCCAGCTCCTGCTGATGTCGGTGCCTCAGTAGATGTATCATCTGCCACCGTCCCAGCTCCTGCTGATGTCGGTGCCTCAGTAGATGTATCATCTGCCACCGTCCCAGCTCCTGCTGATGTCGGTGCCTCAGTAGATCTTTCATCTACCGCCACCCCAGCTCCTGCTGATGCCAGTGCCTCAGTAGATGTATCATCAGCCACCGTCCCAGCTCCTGCTGATGTCGGTGCCTCAGTAGATGTTTCATCTGCCACTACCTCAGCTCCTGCTGAAATCAGTGCGTCACTAGATATTTCATCTGCCACGGCCTCAGCTTCCGCTGATGCCAGTTCCTCAGGAGATGTTTCCTCTGCCACCGTCTCAGCTCCTGCTGATGTCGGTGCCTCAGTAGATGTTTCATCTGCCACTACCTCAGCTTCTGCTGATGCCAGTGCCTCAGTAGATCTTTCATCTACCGCCGCCCCAGCTCCTGCTGATGCCAGTGCCTCAGTAGATGTATCATCTGCCACCGTCCCAGCTCCTGCTGATGTCGGTGCCTCAGTAGATGTTTCATCTGCCACTACCTCAGCTCCTGCTGAAATCAGTGCGTCACTAGATATTTCATCTGCCACGGCCTCAGCTTCCGCTGATGCCAGTTCCTCAGGAGATGTTTCCTCTGCCACCGTCCCAGCTCCTGCTGATGTCGGTGCCTCAGTAGATGTATCATCTGCCACCGTCCCAGCTCCTGCTGATGTCGGTGCCTCAGTAGATGTTTCATCTGCCACTACCTCAGCTCCTGCTGAAATCAGTGCGTCACTAGATATTTCATCTGCCACGGCCTCAGCTTCCGCTGATGCCAGTTCCTCAGGAGATGTTTCCTCTGCCACCGTCCCAGCTCCTGCTGATGTCGGTGCCTCAGTAGATGTTTCATCTGCCACTACCTCAGCTTCTGCTGATGCCAGTGCCTCAGTAGATCTTTCATCTACCGCCGCCCCAGCTCCTGCTGATGCCAGTGCCTCAGTAGATGTATCATCTGCCACCGTCCCAGCTCCTGCTGATGTCGGTGCCTCAGTAGATGTTTCATCTGCCACTACCTCAGCTCCTGCTGAAATCAGTGCGTCACTAGATATTTCATCTGCCACGGCCTCAGCTTCCGCTGATGCCAGTTCCTCAGGAGATGTTTCCTCTGCCACCGTCCCAGCTCCTGCTGATGTCGGTGCCTCAGTAGATGTTTCATCTGCCACTACCTCAGCTTCTGCTGATGCCAGTGCCTCAGTAGATCTTTCATCTACCGCCGCCCCAGCTCCTGCTGATGCCAGTGCCTCAGTAGATGTATCATCTGCCACCGTCCCAGCTCCTGCTGATGTCGGTGCCTCAGTAGATGTTTCATCTGCCACTACCTCAGCTCCTGCTGAAATCAGTGCGTCACTAGATATTTCATCTGCCACGGCCTCAGCTTCCGCTGATGCCAGTTCCTCAGGAGATGTTTCCTCTGCCACCGTCCCAGCTCCTGCTGATGTCGGTGCCTCAGTAGATGTATCATCTGCCACCGTCCCAGCTCCTGCTGATGTCGGTGCCTCAGTAGATGTTTCATCTGCCACTACCTCAGCTCCTGCTGAAATCAGTGCGTCACTAGATATTTCATCTGCCACGGCCTCAGCTTCCGCTGATGCCAGTTCCTCAGGAGATGTTTCCTCTGCCACCGTCCCAGCTCCTGCTGATGCCGGTGCCTCAGTAGATGTTTCATCTGCCACTACCTCAGCTCCTGCTGATGCCAGTGCCTCAGTAGATGTTTTATCTGCTGCCACTCTAGCTCCTGCTGATGCCAGTGCCTCAGTAGATGTATCATCTGCCACCGTCCCAGCTCCTGCTGATGTCGGTGCCTCAGTAGATGTTTCATCTGCCACTACCTCAGCTCCTGCTGAAATCAGTGCGTCACTAGATATTTCATCTGCCACGGCCTCAGCTTCCGCTGATGCCAGTTCCTCAGGAGATGTTTCCTCTGCCACCGTCCCAGCTCCTGCTGATGTCGGTGCCTCAGTAGATGTTTCATCTGCCACTACCTCAGCTTCTGCTGATGCCAGTGCCTCAGTAGATGTTTCATCTACCGCCGCCCCAGCTCCTGCTGATGCCAGTGCCTCAGTAGATGTATCATCTGCCACCGTCCCAGCTCCTGCTGATGTCGGTGCCTCAGTAGATGTTTCATCTGCCACTACCTCAGCTCCTGCTGAAATCAGTGCGTCACTAGATATTTCATCTGCCACGGCCTCAGCTTCCGCTGATGCCAGTGCCACATTAGACGTATCCTCTGCCACTGCTTCAACTCCCGCTGATGCCAGTGCCTCAGTAGATGTTTTCTTCGCCACCGCCTCAGCTCCTACTGATGCCAATGCCACAGTAGATGTTTCATCTACCGCCGCCTTAGCTCCTGTTGATGCCGGTGTCTCGGTAGGTATTTCATCAGCCACTACCCCAGCTTCTGCTGATGCCAGTGCCTCAGTAGATCTTTCATCTACCGCCGCCCCAGCTCCTGCTGATGCCAGTGCCTCAGTAGATGTTTCATCTCCCAACGATCCAGCTCCTGCTGATGCCAGTGCCTCAGTAGATGTTTTATCTGCTGCCAATCTATCTCCTGCTGATACCAGTGCCTCAGTAGATGTTTTCTCTGCCACCGCCTCAGCTTCTGCTGATGTCGATGCCTCAGTAGATGTTTCATCTGCCACCACCCCAGCTCCTGCTGAAACCAGTGCCTCAGTAGATATTTCATCTACCGCCGCTCCAGCTCCCGCGGACGCCAGTGCCTCAGTAGATATTCCATCCATCGCGGCTCCCGTTGATGCCAGTGTTCCAGTAGACGCTTCTTCCACCGCTGCCCCCATTGATGCCAGTGTTCCAGTAGACGCTTCTTCCACCGCTACCTCCGTTGATACTAGTGTTCCAGTAGACGCTTCTTCCACCGCTGCCCCCGTTGATGCTTCCGATGCAGTCGCAGCTGATTTCACTGCTGCTGATGCCAGTGTCTCAGTAGATGCTTCGTCTGACGTTACCGCATCGGTTGCTACTCCCTCTGAGGCAACACCTGTTGAAGGTGTTCCTACACTAGCTGCTGAAACACCAGCTGCTGTTAGTACCGATGGTCCTATTGTAAGTTCTACTGACGTTGTTCCTACCGACGTTACTAGCGCGCCTGTAAACGAAGCACCTGTTGCTGACTCAGTCGTACCAAGTTCGATTGATGTGGCAAATATAGAAAATATTGAGATTACAGTTGCACCTCAAGTTGCCGAAGGGAATACAGACACCGCTTTACCTAGGTCATTCTTTGGAGAAGAATTAGCACCCGTACCCTTCGAAGCCGGTGCGTCATTATTAGAAGTAACAACACAGTGATGAGGAATTTTATATTTGTAACATAACATAACATCACGCCTTGTTTCCCAGAAGGGTTAGGCAGGGTGTGCCTATAGTACACCCACATTTCGCCAGTTTATATTTATATGTTTATATTTGTTCAACGTTAATATTTAAGAGTCGTATTTAATTAAATAAGGTCTGGCATTTTATTTTATGTTTTACTTTTAACTAACGTTTATACTTGTACATACCAAAATCAATTTAATAAATAAATATATTTATACTATTAATAAAACGAATAAATAATATTTTAACCCTTTATTATCTAATGACTCTCTTAGTAACAATTTACAAATGTTTGGTTTTATAATAGGTATCATTAAATGGAATGCAAAATAGAGGTATTTTCTCACAAAAGTTCCTTAAAATAGTAATTACACTATAATATAATTTAAATAAAGTTAACGTATCATTTACTAAAACAAAAGTTTACAGTAACTAACTATGTCAAATCCAGTACTTGTTGGCAGTATTAGGTGGATTTGGATAGTTGTGTTGTGAGAGAGGATCAGAGACGTTCGGGAACGAATATGGATCATTCATATATTTATATTCACTGGACAGACCCGCGAGGCTCATGTTCAATGAATTATGTGAGGGGCTCCAGTTGGAGGCGGCAGATGGATCTGCAGAAACTTTGGAGTAATCAGCAGGAACTTTTGGATATTCACTATTTGGTAATGCTTTGCTGTACTCATCACCAGTAGGTTTTTCGAAAGTGTCTTCTCTTGGTTCGATCACTTCATCACTGTTTACTTTGTCTTCCACTTCAGCCTCTTTTGGTAAATAATTTATAGGTTTGTTATATATTTCGCTACTAGGATATCGAGCGTAATCATGTCTTGGTATGCCGCTGTCCAATAATTGGCTGTGGGGTGGACCATTGGCGCCGGGCACTAAATGGCCGAAAGTGGACCCAGAAGTACTAGGGAAAGCGGCATTTTGAAAGGCTTGGTTCAAATGTTGGGATTGGGCCATGAGTTGGTTATAGTTGGCATATTTTTGGTGGTGCCAAGCATCTGGGTGCTGCGGATGGTGTTGGGACAAAGAAGGAATTTCTCCACCAGGATAGGGACATGGTATTTGTGGCATGGGTATGGAAGAATAGCCACCAATACCCGGACTTGGATTTGATCCAGTATGCTTTCGTAGACGTGCGCGTCGATTGGAGAACCAAACCTGGAAACCGAAAAGATAATCTTGTGATATGTAACACAATACTTATATATTTTTTAATATAATTCTAATTGCTGTCCTAACATCAAGTGACAACTTTACTGTTATCACGAAAGATCTGTTTTGTGTGAATACTATTTACTGTAATCTTGAAAGAAGGGAAAACGTACGAATTCGGTAAACACGTTGAAAGTGACAGTGGTTACGTTTATCAATGTTGATGGTAAATAAAAACAATGTGTTCTTGCCGTAACAAACTAAAAACAATTATTTGTAGCGCTGTGCTGATACCATATTATCATTTCGCATAATTACTTAATATAACATATATCATCGCCATACACCTGCTATATGGCATACGCCTGTAATCCCCGAAGGGTTAGGCAGAGGTCTAGTACAGCCACATTTTGCTAGTTACGCTTAGGTAAGTCCCATGTAATAGGGGGCGAGCTTATTGCCATAAACTGCGCACATATCCGGACTTCAGACTGCTACCGAGAAATTGATGATAGGAAAACCCAGTAGCACGAAACATGAACCTCTCAATTACTGCAATTGTAAACCACCACCTGTTTGGAAAAATCATCATGCTTGGAATATAATATTTAGATGACCAATTGCAATATGTTAGCTATGGCCCACAGGAGACCACTGTTGGCTGTCCTATAAGTTTGGACTCTGCCCAGTATTATGTATGTTATCATAATGTTATACATTGTGATCACCTAATTGTATCTTTATCTTCGATTTATAATGGCACTATCAGCTAACACGTAAACTCATACATAAACACACACTAAAACACACAAACATAAAACACACGCACACACAGACAAACCCACGATCACACACTACTACAGTCACACTAACACATACTCACAACTGCACAATACACAGAGCTGCTAATTACTTTTTGTCATTGTTTTCTCTTTGGTTCTAAATTAGCTGAATTAGTTTTATTAGTTTAATTTTAATTGTTACAGAGTCTCAATAGTGTATAAGCTATCAATTAAGGGAAAGAGCGAGATAACCCCAACACAAGTATTATTAATTACTTACTGGGGCTGTCTCTATCACATCTGCAAATGTAACTGTCTGAGACCCAATAAACAATTTTATTTTATTTTTTTATTTATGTATATGGCAAAATGTATGGGAGTGTTGCAGACTCCTTCTGAGAACATAAGCGTGATATTATGTTATGCACTACATCAACGTTCTTTGAACCATGTTTAAGGACTTCCTACATATTCAATCATTCTAATTAACAGTGAAGCAGATCTATAAAGAAAAATGGTGCAGCACTATGTATAAAATACTCTAGAATTTATTGAAATATATTTACTTGTATCCTAGCTTCAGTGAGTCCGGTCTGCAGGGCTAGCTCCTCACGAGTGTATACGTCAGGGTACTGTGTCCGGTGGAAGGCTCTCTCCAAGGCGTCCAGCTGTTCTCCTGTAAACGTGGTGCGGGACCTTCGCTGTTTCCTCTTCAGCGTCAACCCTGGCTCCGAGTCTATGTCCGAAGAATCTGAACCTCGACCTGGAAAAATAAAGATAAAAAAAAATCGTTAATTTGTTCATGGTTGACCTACTATTAATTAGTTACATGTTGTGGCCCAGAAGTTAAACGCTAAATAAGTTTTGCTTTGCCAAACAATTATACTTTGTTAAATATAATGAACATACTTTTGTTAACAATACAAAATATTAATTGTAAAAGGAATTTAGAACAACACTGACTGGCTTTTGTCTATAAGGATTTCTCTTGATGTTCATAATAATTAAATAGAACATGATAAACTATCACGTTCCTCAGGCGATCCTATAATTTATATGACATTATATAACAGCAATTTGTCTTCATCTCTTTTTTTCAAACACGCGTTATTTATTAACGTAACGTTTTTTGTGTAAACCCACATCAAGTTTAAATTCGCCTAAATCAAGAACGGCGGGGCTTGCGGGTCGATCTCATTTATAAATCGGTAGCGGTATCCTACGGAAACTGATTAAAAAACCCCCGCAACAATACACGGCTTTGGCCTTAAAACTGATTTTAAAAAATGCGGCTTATATTAATAGCCTTTTGAAAGAAGTCAAAATTGAATGAGATGAAAAAATAGGGCCTCAGCGTGGCGCGGAATAAGGAACACCCAGCGCGGCGGCCTCTTTGTCGGCGACTTTGCTGTTCGGGTGACATTTTGGCACCATTCAATATTTTGGTGTCGCGAGCTGGATTTATGACATGTAAGGCGAAAGCGCAAGTTTAATACGACACCCGCAGAATCAAATTGGTAGGTGCGCTAACACACAAGCTAACAAGCATTTATGTAGGCATTGAGTAAGTAGGTTTGCTGAATGTTTGAGGTCTGAATTAACATCAGCCATCGCTTTATATTTGCCAGTATTGTATAATGGACTATCACTATTTATTTATTGTAATATATACAAATCTTAAATACAATAATTATGTAATCTAACACTAAAATATATAAGTAGGTATAAAGGAAAAAAAAGGGAGAGCTTATAAAAGGCTAAAAGCTGGCCAGCCTTTTGGGCACTTCTCCCACTGACGGACATGTGACTGTGATGCCCAATAAGCTCTCCCTTTCTCGCGTTGCCACGTTGGATGGCAATGCTGATTCTTTGACCTGAAAATTGGCCAGCCCACTGGTCACGTGAAGAGTCGACCAACCGCTTGGCGAATAATGAACTAAGTACCTACTTGCAACATAATTTACAACATTAACATTATTACTTGTTTTGGATTAGAATGAAAATAACATCATGACAAACTTTTCTTATAAATAAACAGTTATGCGTTATTTTCAGTATTTTTTTTAGGAGTAATTGCTAAAGTTTAAAAAATAACTTCAAAGTTTTAACCTTATAAGAATAACGTTATTGCAAAAGTTTTAATAGCAAACTTTAAGGATACCTGCTTGATACCTACCTATATTGTTTTATTTTACTAATTTGTTTCCTCATAATGATGCATCGGTATAATTAAACGCACGAGGCAACATCTCTAAGCACAAAGGCTGCGACAAATAAAAAACAACGCATTGTAATAAAATGATTTACATTGCTCAAATTCTCCGGCTGGCCGAGACAGGGACAGATTTATTTAGTCTTTTTTGTTACGAGTCCTGATCATAACGGATGAGGCTAAATACAAATCGAAAATACGAAATAATCGAGAGCGATTTAAAACTTTATGGCGTGGTCGTAAAGTCCACTCCGGTTGTTTTCATTCTGGCACTAAAGCAAAACTATGAGGGATTTTATGTTCAAAGAAAGGCGAGAGGTTTATGGGTAAGTGGTACGTGGGAGAGGGCGAGAGAAACTGGCGATTGCCGAAATGTGACCCCGTGAAGAGGCGCGCGCGCGGCTCCGCTCAAAAGTCATAATTTGGGAGTTGAAAGAGCGGCGGCGAGGGTTTAACACCTTCATAATCTGGGTTCATTAAAACGGTCGGGTCGGCCTTTGTTTCAGCGGGTTGTTTCAATGTTAACAGATGGTCGGATTAGCACGTCTGCGTGTTGTGGGCGGCGACGCTTGTTCCTTACCGCACGCTCGTGGGCTTCTTCATTTTAAAATGTTATGGCAAAATATTTTTCATCGCTATTAGTATATTTGCCTTCTTTTTTTACAAGTTATCCATGCACTATTTAAGCTTCAGTATAAATAGTTAATTGCATACGAGTTTTTACCCTAACCTCTGTAGTTTTTGATATTTAACAAACTTAAGGTTTCAGGTTCTATCTTATTGATTCTTGTTTACTAATTTACTTTATCCAATAACTGTTAATACCTATTGACCTTTTGGTTGCGGGTTATTCAGGATGTCCGAACTACTCTAACAAGGGCACTTTCGCCACTTTGTTGTGGAGTTGTGGTCTACTGTAATTTGCGTCCATTAGCATACATTGTTCAACAATCACTAAAAGGATTTCTCTATTTTGTATAGAAACGATTTGAATCGCTGATATTGATTTATTTCTTTAGTTTTAACACAATTCAAACTCAAAGCATTTATTTCAATTAAATCAATTACATGCTCTTTTGAATTGTCAACGGGTCGGTCAGTTAGTCAGAAAGTTGAAGCTAGTCGCCCATTCCAAAACGTAGATCTCTATAGAGAAGAACGGGCAAGAAACTCCAAGGGCACTGTTTTAAATCAAGGTTATTACAAAATCCTGGGTACATTATTTTTGTTGCTTCATATGTGAGAACAATGTATTAAAAAAAAAACAATTAAAAATAAGCCCTGGCAGTTAAGAGATGACCAGTCTCAACTGACGGCGCCCGTTCACGAACATGACGCGAGGATCAACACCATCCAGCTCAACCATTTTGCAGGGAACCGAATGATCCAACACACGCGCCACCATCAGCGAGACATTTAAGTGAGCATGACATACTATATACCTCAACTGCCGTACTCTTTCAAGTCATCATACCTACATCATAAAATAATTGAAATGTTAACTATTAGGTAGCACAAATTATTCGCACTAACTGCGGAAAAACTTGTTCATACAGATACACACTACATGACGCAAATTGTTTGAAATATAATAATATCTATCTATTAACACAAATACAATAGATTTATTAAAATAAATTCTATAAGGTCATAAAGGCACGTCATAAAGCTATGATGTAAGCTTGTTAATGCTCATTTAAAAGCACTCCACCTCCTCTTTGTCGGCTGCTTTCGGCCACTTCCGGAGAGCCTCGTGTCTTTCTGGGAGGGCTCTCATTGAATAATGTGATGAGACAAAATTGTCTTGAATACAACGCGAGGTAATAAATGCCCACTAAATGATTGTGAGACGTGTTAGGCCTCGCGCGCGGTTTACATGGACGACCGCAGTGAAAGTGCATATCAACTGCTTCAGATTAGGAGTAATTTAATGCCTATAGAAATGCTGAATGTCATCATTTCTCAATCTTGTCACAAATTGCATTATACTTATGTGAAAAAATCTACCTACAGTTATTTGGTCGGCGTTTGAATGTCATTCGATGGACAAATCTATGTTCGTGATTGATTTTTATGGTCATCAATTGACTGTTGATTTAAACAAAGATCAATAATACGTATCTAATAAGCGATATAAACAAACTAGGCATATCAATTTGGGTGCTTAATCATGTAAGAAAAATGTTAAGTAGATATTTAATAAATGGATTTTGACATTCTTTTCTTGTTACAAAAGGCACGTAGAACCGTCTGACCATTTTCGGTTTAAACCTACAAACTCTATGGAAACCAAAGTTAACCCCGTACAGATATGGAAAGATTGCGTTAGTCTCAGTGGTGGTTCGATAATCGCCTCCGTGGCCGCAGCGACATTAGTTGATTCTAACGAGCGATGTTATTAAACAAATGCGAGATTTTATCGCCCTCCCGCACTCTTTTGTTTTGCCTTGATGCTCTGCTGCGACTGTGAAAACAGATTGCTAGTACTTTGTTGGTAATGTTGTACATCGAAGGTACTTCAGCAGAAATGTTTCGTGACTAATTTTGAAACTACAAAAAATGTAGTCATATTTTCGATTTTTTTTTTTTGGTATGATCTAGAAATATATTGAATGTACGCTTCTATCTCCTTGTACAAGTTGTGAACGGTTTGTAACTTGATTTGCAATGCGGCAATATATTATGCACTAATGCAAATTAACTGAATGTCATTGTGTGTGGCTCCATAATGATGATCATATTTAATATCGCTGAATGTATCTCTTATTCCGTGGGAAAAGAATAAGTAAAGGCTTAAAGTCATATATTCTTAAGGTTTATCGTTGTTGGTACCTTTATTTACGATGTACATTGAAATAGTGAAAAGTATTATTTTTGAACATATTTTTCCGTGTAAATAGGTAGACCAGCAGCTTTGGCTAAAATCTGATAAAAATGCAATGTTTTACAAAGATTCATTTATTTTTACCTAAAACATGATTTAGGTATTGCAATGTTATTTATGATACATTTGAAAATGTAACTACACTGAAAGCGTGAGAAAT
Source organism: Fissipunctia ypsillon (assembly GCA_947568875.1). Taxonomy (NCBI): domain Eukaryota; kingdom Metazoa; phylum Arthropoda; class Insecta; order Lepidoptera; family Noctuidae; genus Fissipunctia; species Fissipunctia ypsillon. The sequence continues at coordinate 11,748,616 of OX387660.1, read as the reverse complement.
CTTAGATCCAGCTGCAACTGCTTTGAGCTGCGCCTGAGCTGCCTAGAGTTGTTGATTACATTTCAATGGGCTATAAATTTGTTATGAAGGCGTAATTATTGCTCTGATTGCATACTTCAACCGTTAAACTTTATCAAATACCTACTAACAGCACATTATCGAATGGTAAATACCTAATATTTTCACGCTTCTTTGACTTTCAGGGTGAGTTGATTTGAGTAGGTAGGTACCAAATGATTTGAGTACAACAATCAAAAATGATTTTCAAATACATTGATGAAACTCGATTCTTTCTTTCTTCATATGAATGTAAATAAATTATTTTCGATCAATCTGCCTAACCTTTTCTCAACTATGTTGGAGTCGGCTTCCAGTCTAATCGGATGCAGCTGAATGCCAGTGTTTTACATGGAGTGACTGACTATCTGACCTCCACAACCCAGTTACTGGGTAACACGATACCCCTTGCTTAGTCTGATTGTCAGACTTTTTGGGTTTCTGACGACCTGTAACGACTGTCAAAGATATACGAATGGCAATTGAAACCAACGGCTTAACGTACTTTCCGAGGCATGTACGGATCTCGATATGTAATGCATGGTCACCCATCCACGAAACGATCGCGGCAAACGTAGCTTGAACATGGATCGACCTGCGGCTATTATTAATTAGCCAATAATTATAATTTTCGATACAAAACGGAAATTCCAAAACCAAACTGCAATTTTATTATTCGTCCTGAAAAAAGTGGGTGTTTCATACACGTGGCAAGAACCTACACACCCACTCTTTAAATAATAAAATTACATCTGTAATAGCTCCCAGGGAATCTTATGATTTTTTATTAGAGATGCAATACACGATTCGCCGCTCTACAGTTTTTCATTGGACTTTTTTCCGGAACTGCACTCTAATTGCGTAACATACTATCAATCACAATCTGAATGGTTTTGAAGCATGTTGCTAATCCATTGTTTCATATATTCGAAAAATTTGTCTGCTCAACAACGTAAATAATGCAATGAATGTTGTTGAACTGTCAAAATTAAATCGATTCCTACTGTGGTACGCAATTAGGGTGATGGTTCCACCTACTCTTAATTCTATTGTCAAAGTATCCGCATGTATTGTCTCGTTTGTTTCCTCAATAGCTTATCTACCCAATCTATTCAAATTGTAAACAGAATTAAATAATTCAAATCGATCAATAAACTGAAAGTACATTATGTTGGAATACCTACGTGATTAAAATGGTTCTTTCAGTCAACTTGCAAAAGTGATGAGTGTTTTATACGTTAATAGATTCAAATTCACATTATTTGTAATGAAAAGTTGAATAGAGATTGTTGCGCAAATCGATTCTGTTAAAAAAGCTGCAATCGAGGTGGGCGGCACTTCTTTGAAAGTCAAAATCAAAGTCAAATCATTTATTTCCAAATGGGCACACTAAAGACACATTTGAAGGTCAACATTTACAAAAAAAAAAAATTGATTCTAGTCGCCGCTTTCAAAAGGTAGTTTCGTATGGAGAAGAATAGCCAAGAAGCCGTTACTCTTTTAAAATGTCTTACAATATTTTGTGTACATTAATTATATAATTGTATGTGAAGACAATGCACCTAGAATAAAATCACTATATCACAATAGGTAAAACAAAAATTAAGTAATGACAGATAAATTAATTATGTGATAAATACATGGTGCTCACATATTTACAACATTGTAAAAGTAGACGATCTTCCTAAAATTTTAATCAATAATAAGTCAGTGTGTGAGCTAAAGTAATCACAGAATGTAATATCTATGTCATAAAAATAATATATTATACAATTAATTAGCAACCAGTTTGATTTTGTCTAGGACTCTAGACTGTCCTATGGAGCAGGACCAGCATGTTTCCAAGCATGCTTATCTTGGATATAATCCTCTAATTTGTAATATGCTTGTTTACAAAGTGTACTTTTAATATGAGTTTTAAATTTTCTTTCATTTAATTGCAATATATCATTAGTGTTGTAACATTTAAGACGACACCGACCGCGCAGTGGCGCCCTCATCGTTTGTTTGTTTATTTCTTTTATATTGGAATGAAAATGCAGTAAATAAGCATGTTACGTTGTGCTCCACAAGACTATATGTTATTATTATTACAAACAGTAGTTTTACATTGTTAAGTATTATTATAATCCTTAAAACGGAAAATAGTGGCCATTAAACTCCGTTTTAAGGATTTTAGTAAAACTTGGGTCGGTGTCGTCTATACAAAGATGATCTACTTTAGATACTCTGAAAATGGTTGACTATTTTATTTTTATTTCTAGTAGTATTAAAATTATGTCTATCACTTATTTTATCAACAAGATGTAGATTTTTTCTTACATCCTACCCTACTATCACCACTTTATGTTAGGTGAGGCACCCTAAAATTATGATACACATAGTGATACAAGTGTGCTATGTTGGTCATTACACTCGAGGCGGTATTATAAACGCGGAAGCTTATGAGGATGGATGGATGGATGTTTGTTACTTTTAATGATGAAATTTGGCACACAGATAGTTTATAACCTGAATTAATACATATAATACTTTTATCCTGGTAGTAAGTTTCCGTGGGTTAACTGTCGACCTCCACGCGGGTGAAGCCGCTGGCAAAAGCTAGTACATAATATTTACATAAATGAATGTGCGAGGTACCGTCACAATATTAATCTTTTTTTTAAATAGTTCCCTGAGAGATTCGTGGCGACGTAGATTATAAATGGCTCTGACATCTCTCTTTTGCAAAATAAAGATGGATTCAATGTAAGCAGCCCAACCCCACAGTAAAATGCTATACGACATAATGCTGTGGAAATAGCTAAAATTGACCAAACGCGCGGTTTCTATATCTGATAACTGTCTTATCTATCTAACCGCATCAGCGGCCGAGCTTAGCCGCCCCATAAGAAACGTTGTGTGAGGTCCCCATTGTAATTTCTCATCTAACGTGATTCCTAAGAAAACCGTTTGATTAATAAATTCCAGTAATAAACTCCATTAAATATGATGTCACATTCGCTACTTTTAACATTAGGTAATTTAAAGCTAATGGATTTGGTTTTTTTTTTTTCATTTAATACCAAATGCTTTACCGTAAACCCATCTTGCACTATCAAGAGCTGTATTCCTAATCCCATACTGCTCTAGTTTCAGCAGAAGTGAATTCGAACGTCTTAGAGAGATCGCAAAAGATTCCAATGGCATCTTGTTCTTCTTCCTAAACGTTAAAAATGTTCTTTATTAGGGTGACACTGGCGTCAGTGGTACAACGCCCTTTGGTGAAACCGTACTGGAGCTAGACTACCACCTCTTAAGGGAGAAGCGCTAAGGTAGCCCGCGAAATTCAAATTTTCTTACGATTTTTGCCATTTGCAGCTCAGTGTCCCAGACACTACACACATACTACATACATATACTCATTACTCTCTCTCATTACTCATACTCATACATATAGTCACCATCATTGGGGAGTCCACCCGGACCTGCCACTTAATCAATTATTAATTATATTATTACTAACACTAGTTTGTAAGCTTGCAATTTATTGTACTAACAAATATGGATGTAATCGTAAGATGAATCTGAAATAAATGATTATATTATATTATATTATTATTATTATTATACTACATAATTATAATCATTAGAATCAGTAGGTAATACAACTCCTTAAGTTAGTATAATCCTAAAATGTCAAGATTTCATGAAATAATCATTCTTAGAATTACTTGGTCTTAGAGAGTTGTATTGATGAATTTAATGATTATAAATCTGTAAATAGATATTTGTTACGGTCGCGAATCATATTTTAATCAACATACAACCCAATACTGACCTACAAATTGCACAAAATGTAAGAAAAATTGAATTTCGCTGGCTACCCTGACTTTTTCGCCTTAACGCAGTATTTTTGTAAACTTACTTCAGTGTGGGAAAGAGATGGAGCTAGACGTCCTGTATAGCTCCCTCTCTTTCTCACACTGAAGTAACATTAAAATAATACTGCTTTAAGAGATGGTGGTTGGCCCCCTGTTGTTCATGAAAGATGGAATTTTAATTAAAGTGACGTAACATTTGATTGAGCATCAACTTTTCAAACTCCTTAAACTGGCGGAATTGACACAGGCCTATAATTGTTGGGTTCTTTACTATCACCAGATTTGAACAAAGGAACTATTTTACTGTGTTCCATGAGATCCGGAAAGACTCCTGGGTCTACACTGTTAAATATGTAAACTAAATAGGGCGCAATAGTTTCGATGATAGATCTACAGACTTTTACAGACATTCCCCAGAGATCTTCTGTTGATTTAATTTTAAGATCTTTAAAAGCCTTTTATAACAGCCTGGAGATTTGTATGCTGAAACCTAAATTTCAAAGGGCATGCCTTTACATTTTTTCTAAGTAAGGCAGTAGAAAGCGTGGGTGAGGAATTTAAAGCTTCAATATTTTTAAAGGGAATATTAGCAGAAAAGTTTTCAAATTCCTGAACTATTTCTAGGCCATGTGCAGTCTCTAAATTAAATTCAGTATTTGCCTACCTGGTTCATTATTAATTATTTGGCCGGGAAGCCCCACAGGCAGTCGCAACAGGTACGTACGGCACATTCAAAGGACAATTAAAACTTGGCGACAAAATACTGCAACAATGACACTACAACCAAAACATGTTACGTAGATTGTTCGTATTTCAGCACTATCGAGACGCGCGGCAGGCGAGCGCGGTGCACTTTGTCGGTCACCTTTTTCACCCATTTGCCTCATTCGCAAAACGCCGCCCTTTGAAACGTCGAGAACAAACTTCAATATTTCAAATGGCAACAATGACGACGTAAGATTTGTGTGCGGAAATTGATTTTTTGAACTCAACTCGTGAGAAAGCTTTGACAGGTTGCGCCATTAAAGACGCAGGGTAACCTTTTGTGGTCGATGGGAAGTTGTGGAATGTTTGTTGGTCCGACAACATTTTGTATTATCGGAAGTAAAATTGATTTTAGGCTGTGCTAATGAGCGTTACGGAAAAGTTAGTGCTATTGATACTGGACAGTTTGAGTGAAAATGTGGATGTTTTCATAGAAACTTTTTAGAGTTTAGATTTGTACATTAGAAGAGCAAACAAATTACCGAAGCATTGTCTATTTTTATTAATTGCAAATGCTAGATCACTTTAATGTTATGAATACTAATAGCAGAAGATTTTTTCACTCTTACAATTTTATCCCAAACATACCTCCAAGTATTCCGTCGATGCTGTAATCCTTCTTGCCGTCCGGGTCCCGCGCTCCGCCGCGAAGGAGCCGCGAGATGGACGAGATGCTGGGTGGGTCCGACACGCCCTCCTGTAACCAACGCGTTTGTCTCTCACTGCCTTATTATCAGTATAACGTATGGGGTGATGAGTATTTGGGCGTAAGACAAAGACGATGTTGAAGACAGATTGTGATACTTTTGGACCATGCAATATTTGAATGATGTTTTCTGCTAGTGCTTGATCTATTAGCTTTTGTTGTATGATTTAGCTTAATGTACAGTTTTACAGTTTATAATGGAAAGAATGATGACGAGCAATGAATACCGAGCAAAATCATAAGTTACATTAATTTTATTTCAGTTTTGCTTTTGCCTATCAAAAGTAAAAGCCTAATTGGTATAATGCTTAATCTTTATGCATCATTCAATTTACAGTAAGTAGCAGTTTCTCCCTCAATTCATGAAGTGGAGTGAAGCATTACCAAGCAGAATTAAAATATATTGTGATGGAATGATTCTTAGAAAACCGTTGAAAACTCATGTAGCGCGTGCACTACAAAGATAGATTGTTAATCCGTTTAGTGGGAAACATAACATTTTTAATTTTCTGATGGATTCTGTGTACAGAGGCTTTTTATTGAATCATAATATCAATATTGAATATTGTTGCAATCCTTTTAAAACGAATCCACGAAATAAAAATAAATTTTTCACCGTAATAGACAATTTAAACAGTGCATGAAAAACTTCTTGGTTAAAAATGACACGTAGGTACCTTTATGAGTTTTTCCCGTATTTCCCATGAGAAGATCCCAGGGTTCTGTCTCTTGAGCTCTTCGATCCTGGCCTCTACCTCCGGAGTAGCGACTCTTGGCTTTGACCCGCCAATCACACCTGGTCTTATAGAGCCCGTCTCCTAGGCGAAAGTGATCGTTGTTTTATTATAGGTAAGCTTAATTTTATAGCAACATTTTTTCATGTTCATAAAGCTGATATTAAACGCTTCACTCGAGTGAATTTTCATTTTTGTTTTACTACACGTCACACGACACCGATAAAATGACATAGGAATGAACGTTCATCTGCTCGTTTCCTAGATAATATCCAGACTTTGATGATGGAGTCGGAAGATGGCCATGGGAACTCTGTAACGAAACGACGGAACCCCATCGAGTTTGGGCTCATTTGATTTGTCTTGACAAAGACTCTGATCCTAGATGATATCCAGGGTCTGATGATGGAGCCGGCAGGTGGCCATGGGAACTCTGCAATAAAACGACTTAACCCCATCGAATTTGGGCTCGTTTGATTTGTCTTGATAAGTACTCTGTTCCTAGATAATATCCAGAATCTGATGATGGGGTCGGAAGGTGGCCATGGGCACTCTGTAACAAAACGACGGATCTCCATCGAGTTTGGGCTCGTCTGATTCGTCTTGACAAGGACTCTGGTCCTAGATTATATCTAGGGTCTATGTAGCTACTAAACAGGTTTTTTTTTATTACAATCTTTTATTACTTGTTAATAAAAAGAACTACTAAGTTTAAAATAATTTTATTCCGATTGGAAATACCTAATAGACGAATAGTTTTCAAATAAAAGCGTTTTACATTATAAAAGCAAGAGAGAAAAAAAGAGGGAATAAAATTATTTTTTAACTTTTTAGTTTTTTTTATTAACGACTAAAAGCTTGTTTTTTTTTTAAATCGTTTATTTTTTATCTGTTCTGACTTCGAGTGAAAGATGCCAAATAGAAGACAAAAATGAATCAAATGTAAAGCGTCTGATATCTGCTTCAGGAAATTCTTCTATCATTCTATATTAACGGAATTTTTGTATGTAACATATTACATCAATAGGAGAACTCCCTTTCATATTCAAATCTGGGACTGTTTCTTAAAAAAGCCAGTATCTAGTGGCTTGGCAACATCACAAGTATTTGCAAGAGCTTTCGTAAAAGGCTAGACAAATTCAATTGATTTCTGTGAAGATTCGATAAGCACAAATTCATTATATAGTATAAACAGTATTGCTGCCAATATTTACTCAACAAAAACTTCTCAAAATTGGTATTTCTATTTGTTGATGTAAATGTTTCACACAATCTTTTATTTGACCAATAGATTATTGCTGAATTGGGATTGGTATCTATGCGATATATTTGCAATCGACGCCGTGCAGTGAAAACTTCTTTAAGAAAAATTCATTGGTTTTCCTTCTATTTATTTGTTGGGTCGAAAACCTCATAATGCATATTTAGAAGAAACGTGCACATCTCTAAGATGCTTCTAGTGCCTTTTATTGATGATAATAAGAACCTCGGAATACGTCAATGATGGCCATTTCTCAGACAATTTTATCATTAATTTTGAAATAACGTTCATTGCAATCACGAGGTTTTGACTACATGGCGACGAAAAGGAAATAAAAAGAAATATGCTCAAATCTTGTACATATAAGTACCTACGGGTACTTTGTTTTAGATGTATGCAAGTAGGTAGTCGGTAGCAGACGCTGTTCCCTATACTCGCGGAGCGTGGCGAAACGCTTCCTGGGCGAAACAATCGCTATTATGTGGTATAGCGGTGTGCTATAGTACATAATAGCTATAGGCATATAGGAGCGGTGGTGAAAACGAACCTTCAGGCTCCACTGCGCAGCAGATCAATGGCGATTGTTTGCCGCCTGACCAGTCGATATGCGTAGGCGGCGACTCCACTACCATTCATATACGTCTTACGTCTATAAAATGGGGAACGTTGTGTTTCGGACACAATCGTAAGTTATTGTTTCGATGTGTTTTATGAGTACCTATATTCTTGAGCCGACATCTTGGTTTATTATGATGCTGTGCTAGAGAGGGGTAGGGTAGGTACGATGATATTTTAAGCACAAGTAAAAGTTGAAATTCTTAATCATCGTTAAGTTAAATCTCAGTTCCTGACAAACTCCTCTCCAAATCTTCGGTGTGTATTTTATTGTGCTACAAACATAACTGCTAAAATTTAACATCCGACTTTATTTTCAAACAGTTACTTTAGGCGCCAATCTAGAAAAATATCTATTATTGAGAGTTTAGTACACAATTTGTATTGTAAGCAGGCTTCAAGTGTTCAGGCTGAAATGTATGAAATAAATGGAATACAATGGGTAGTTTTTTGTATGTTTGTTGTAAGTTGTCTCTCACCTGGTATCTGTTGAGTATCTTGGAGACGCAGCCGTGCGAGACGCGCAGCTGGCGCGAGATGACGCAGGGCCGCACTCCCGCCGCCGCCATCTCCACGATCTTCAGGCGGATGTGGTTCGGCAGCGGACGACCGTTGATGAACAAGCCACCCAATTGGTTGACGCGCCCTTGCCCTATCAAGATGGAGGATTTTGAGAATGGAACACGATGACGGCCGAAAGTTGTAACGTAGGTATAGATAGGTTCAGTATTTTCTTTTCACTGTTCTTTGGATTTTCGTGGCTCCTGTTTGAGGTTTTGCCGACAGCTTTTTGTATACAAGGTTTCGTTACTATATTCTTTAAGTAAATTGAATTTGTTATAATCTTATTGGAAGACTGGTTGTATATCATCAATTGTCAAAAATTATGGCTAAATTAACCTTTCTTATAAGATTCATGTGAAAAAGTTAAGTTAAAACACAATTTGTTTAAGAGAATTCTAATGTAAATTTTTGGTTCCCAGCATCCGGTGATTATTAGACTCAGATTATAAAAATCTGGATTACTGAGAGTAAATTAATAAAATTGACAATGTTTTCATGTACGAACCTAAAGCAAACTCCGCCGCTGCGACATTCGGCTCATCAACTTGACACATGAAATAGGTTTTGAGTTAGATTTTGACGAAGGTTCAAAAGTTAGATTCAACACTTTTATTTTAAACTTTGTTAATATCGAGGACAGTTGAATAATTAAAAATATTGAGGTACAGTCAAAGAAAATTTTGTTAATAAAAAATAAAAAAACTTATATACCCTTACCTACCCACACATCCATACCATTCTGGTGTCTTTCCATAATGGTATGAGATTCAGTATGTTCCATGAGCAAACGCGAACACAACGTTTATTATCACTGAGTAAGTTCAAACATGTTACCGCCACACAGTATCATCTAGCTTCAACAAAAAACATCGCGCCGAGCTTTATATCATTTAAGCGTTAACACCGTAAAAACGCCACGAATAATGATAAATATCTGTTTACATTAAATTAAGCGAACGAGATCCAAACACATAATTTAAATTGATTATCACCCATTTGTATTTACATAATTAAAACGACATGTTTAATTAATTACGATGTCATAAATATTGTGATCGAAATAAATGTCTGGGGTTTAGCGACGCGTTCGATGTTAGGCGTCAGTTGTACCCAACTATATTCATGAAGGCTATCTGGCGACGTTGTTTTTTGGATTTGGAAAAAGATCGATAGATCGCGTTATCTTTTTTTACTGCGCGTGAGTGCAGTAGAGGAGGTTGTGTAGTGAACTGAGAGTGCCTGTGTTCGTACGGACACGGGTCGCGTATTGGTGTGCGTGCTGCGAGGAGGCTGTATTGAGGGCCTCGTCGCTGTGTTGGTGAGTGCATGGTCCACTCCCACTACACCAGTGTGAGCCTGTAGAGGAGCCATGCGGTGGGGGACGACAGTTTACAGGAAAAATATACTTCAGAATTTGCATCGATCTCGTCGGAAAAACGAAACACTACGCACAGAGAAAAACTCTTCTACCGGATTTATTTTGACATAATATAGATAGAAAATCAACACGGTTAATGCTTCTGCGGGCGGTGAACGAGACACAATAGAAGTTTTATTGTAATGATGTCTATATTAGACGTCAAGCGCGCGCGAAAGCGTTAAACATAAAGAAACCCAACACGCAATAACAATTCTAACTATTTCGACAATTTGTTAACACAATATTTATTCAGTTTTCAAATCAGGTGGAAATGTTTGTCACCCGAGTGTGGCACCAAAACCGGCGCTTGCGTCGATGGAGGGGGCCGAGTTCTGCCCATTCATCGTAGAGTGACAGAAATATACTTGTCCTCTTCTAATAAACTATGCTAGGCATTTGAGCGGTTTTTTAATTTCAGTATTGAATATTTGCTTATGGTTTCAGTTTGATTAGCTGTGATAGACACTTGTGAAATGAAACATGTAGGTAGATTAATTTTATGTGGATTAAAAAGTTATGATTAAGTTTTGGCTAAGCTGCAAAAAATGAAAACATTTCAGCTATATTCGTAATATCATAACCATAACTAGTAAAACTAACTTAGCAACATTTTTACTTTTTAAAACAATGCTGAAAAAGTCTTAAATTATTCCACTCTAGATACCCACTTGAAAAATCCCGTTAAAAATCATTCATTTCCTAAACTATTTTCAAGAAAAACCCTAAAATATGTTCTTGTTAAATTTAAGTTACACCAACAGATGGCGCTGACTATCATCTCCTTACAAGTTTCCTATTGTGTTGTTATTTGTAATCAGAATAAACATTAGAATTTTTAATTTTGATCAAGAACCGGTTTTCCAATCTCTTCTCAGGAGTGTCATAGGAAGTGAATAAGAGTTTATTCTGCAGGTAATAATCATAGATCGGAATAGGTAAAATATATTTACCTAAACTTCGAAGGAGTAAGTAACATAGGGTTGATAATACCTCCTCTAATACCCGGAATATAAAAATCACGAATTATTTATTGGACTTTTTAAATAGTTGATTTAAATAGTTGTTTTTAAATGATTGATTTGAAGAATCATATTACATTTTTTAGGTTTCCGTCCTAAAATTGTGTCAAATTCAAATGTTTTGTTTTAAGAAGGTAAAATAAAAGTAAGTTGGCTGGTTTATGTGCTTCTTTGTTTCGTAATTAACATTATTCCTTGATTTTAGAACAGGTATATTATACACTCTATGTTACTTACTCCCTCAAAGTTTAGGTATATATATTCTACCTATTCCGATCTCTGGTAATAATACCTGCCTTTAATTTCCCCATTATAAGTTTAATTTACTTTCAGCGTTTTCTTATACAGAGAAGGAACACGCTTTACGTTTTCAAACCATCAGCTTCATGTTGGGTGGTCGGAGGAAGAACCAAAAAAATCAAAATCAAAATATTTTATTTCACATAAATTTACGGGCACTTACGAAACGTGAGAAGCTAGGTGCACGGTTTCAATTGGTCGTTTCCTATGGAGAAGAGCCGGTCAGGAACTCCACGGTTACTCTTTTAAAAATAATTGGCATTTACAGTATTTTCAAATAACAATATTAATAGGTATAGGACGTAATAGGACAGTGTAGACCTTTCAACAAGTACCAGGTACTTAACAAAATATAATATGTCAACAAATCTACAGTCCACTTAGGCCTACAACGTTCTCACATTCACAAAATAGAAAAGAATCTAGGTATATAAAAGATAAATAAAATAATAAAAATAAAAAACTATTTAATAAGCTACATGACACGATTGCCATTACAACTACAGTAACAAATCTGAATCAATATCATGTCCACAAAAGTCACTAATAAAGAGTTGAATTTAGAATTGTAGGTAGGTATATCATCTGCCTAGCCTTTTCTCAACTATTTATATTGAGGTCAGCTTCCAGTCAAACGGATGCAGCTGAATACCAGTATTTTACATAGAGCGACTGCCTACCTGACCTCCACAACCCAGTTACTGGGTAATACGATAATACACCCTCGGTAAGACTGGTTGTCAGACTTTCGGGCTTCTGACGACCCGTAACGACTGTCAAAGATACACGAATGACAGCCGGTACCAACGGCTTAACGTGCTTTCCGAGGCACGGAGGGGTCTTGATATGTAAAGATGGTCACCCATCCACGGACCAACCGCGGCAAGCGTAGCTTAACCTGATCGATCGACTCGTACGGCTGTTATTTTTTAGCCACAAGCCCCTCAATTGTAGGTAGGTATATAATGTCAAATAATGAGATGATTAATTGATTATGTCAAGGAAGAATGTAAAAAATAATTAAAAAAAAAACATCGTAATTTGGGAGCAGTTAATAGACACTTACTTAATTATGCTCTGAATGAGGTACCAGGGAAGCCACATGTGCAGAAGTAATTATTGCCAAACTTCCTTGGCTCAACGTAGTCTTTAAATCTTATAATATGCTTTTTTGATAGGGACACATTTGATGTGGGTTTTGAACTTTCCATCGCTAAGTGCTTTAACACATTCGCTGCGGCAGCGCTAGAAGCCAACTTACCTTCTGTGCGTTACGCAAAAATACTTCCCGTACATTTTTCCTTCTAAATTTGAATACACTTAAAGCAAGAACGTCGGCAATATGTATAGGCATCCGGGAACTTAGTTTTATAACCTCCGCACCGGGGGGGCCAGACAGGGAAAACTAGCTGCCGCACACGGCGAAACTCAATTACGGCCAAATACTTCCCGTAACGCAGCGAATGTGTTAACCAACCGAAGAAATGCTATATATGATGGATTGCATTACAGGTTTCAGGCGGCCAGTACAGAATGCGAGTCAGCTCAAAAGGTTTCAAAAGAGAATTTCATAGATTGAAGAATTCAAGTAGGCTTGCAAACTTAGGTCGAACTAAGGTTTTAAATTCAAGAAAATAGGTAAGAATTTCGAATTGGAATAGGTAGCTAAGCCAACAGGTATGGTGCACTTAAGAAACATCGAAGACTCAAGTTATACTCAGTTAATTCACTTAAGAAACGCAAATCAGTTACCCCAGCAAAGTGCAAGTCAAACACTTACTTAACCGAGCTCTCTTTTAAATCACACTGTACCTTTACATAGACAGGCATTAACAGAAACTTCAAGTTTAACTTTAAGGCTAATAATCTTGTAATTGAGAATGGAAGTCCCTGAACCGCCTCCGAACCCAAGTGGGAAGAGGCAACTACAACCTCGCAAAGTGGAGCTATCTCGGCGGGTCGGCAGCAGGGAGTGGATGTGGAGCTGTAGCGCAAACTATGTCCTACCTCCTATCGCGCCCTCTGTGCCCCAAGAAATGCAGACATAGCGACCTCTGCGCTGCCTCCGACGAAGCTGTGGAACTGGTGAAGTTTTGGGCCAACAAAATTAAATACACTGTCGTGCCATCGTCACGACGAAGAAGAAGACTGTCTACTTGACAATAGTCCTTCGCATGCTTGATCCAACTAACAAAATCTTCTCATGTTCAATGGCAACTAATACAAATAAACTCTGACTTGTGACAGACTAGTTAGGCTATAATCATAATCAGAGAATCACTGGCAACCCTTTGCATTGTATTCCTAATATTTAGAAAACTCCAAACAAAAGCTCTTTGGTCCATGATAAGCCTATATATCTCAATTATTGTCAGCATTGATGCATTTTCAAATTCACCGTATTTTGAGCGTGCGGAAGTCCTACTTGATTAATCTTGCGTGACGTCAGGATTATCAGTATAGACAGCACATCGAAAAGCCAACACATCGTGTAAAGCTAGCCTGATTGATTAATCCGATACAAGCCTAATAATGTCACATCTCACACTGTTTGATAAACCTAGGCGAGTGATTTTGTCGGTTATTTGAGGGCATTTCATAGCTGCATCTAACCAGATGCAGCTATGAAATGCCCTCCTTATGAGACTGGAAGCCGACCCCAACATAGTTGGGAAAAGGCTAGACAGATGATGATTTGAGGACATTTCCGAAATTGACTAAGTTTGGTATTTCACTACATTTACTACGGAAGTTATTTTGTTTCAGAATATTTTGCCGCAGTCAATTTATACAAACATCAGAGAGAAGAGAACGAGAGAAGTTCACATTGGATAGTCGTATTTTAGCTTAGTAATATTGTTTTTTTTGGAAGAATTAAAAGCTAGGGCAAAACTTGGGTAATCGGTGATAGTTTTGTTTTTTACTTGTAAAATTCGATTCATTGATCAGACTATTTTTTAAATTTACTGTGATATAGTAGACAAAATAAGTTTTGCTAACTTATATCTAAAAATGTGGCAAATACTATAATGATTGAAAAATGTACATTTATCAAGTCAGTAGTAACTTGGTAATAAAACACAATTATCTATCACCGAATAGCTGCATATCACGAATTAGCCAAGTTTTGCCCTACTTGTTGTTTTTCCTGGATAAGGCGAAGGGTTATGTCTGACTCCTACCGACTGAATGGTCCAACAAATGCGAAATCCAAACAGTGTCGGTTCTCAGTTCATTAAGGAGTTTCGGGATCTTCTTAAGCAGTGCTTCTTATGTGCTGTGCATTTAAAAAATATTTTCTTGTCGGAATATCTTGAACAGCAGATTTTGAAATAACAAAAAAAAATAAGCTTGAAATCTGCTGCTAACTTGTACAAGTGCAAAAGAAAACTTTAAATTACTTTATCATTTCGCGCAAGTCATAAACGTCAGCTGTCAGAAAAGTAGAACGACGTTTTACTTCAGTTGGTGATAGGCGATCGAGCACTGTGTATTGTTGTTGGTGTATCGAATAATACGAAACTTTTAAAACGTTCTATAGCATTCATGAACTTTTATTTCGCTAAGACAATAGAAAGCTAGGACGTAAATATGTTTACTCAAAATTAAGATTATGTATCTGAGCATTATTATTACAATCGTCATATCGTTGCTATTTGATTGAGAAAGCTTATAATATCTAATTAACAGGGAAAACTATTTATCGCTCCGCAAGTTGTAGCATCCGTTTCAAACGGAAATCGTGTTATGTGTCAGATATTCTATCCTGTTGGTATTAGTTTATCTACTGCAATAGTTTTTACAAATGTAGCGATAAACTGTAGACTTCCTTTGCCTTCACGCAAGGTGGTAAAGAGACTTTATTAAATTTATGAAAAGAAACAATTGAAAATGATTGCAAAAATCTTAGAAATTAAATTACAGAAAAATTCTTAGTTTTAGCTTCAAATGAATTTACATCGAAGGCAAAAACTGAGGGATACCCAAGGACAGCACTTTAAGAAATAGCAATCAACAAACCGCTCGTGGTTGCTACAGGCAATAAGTATCCTCAACAATATCTTATAATAGAATTTTTTAATATTATGGTAGATACCCTTCGATGTATGAACTTAAACGAAGCAAAAGGAGTATGTAAGGATCGTAGGAGGAGCGTTCTTTAGTTTCTGCCAACCCCCATGGGAAGAAGGCGTGAGTGATGTATGTATGTTTGCATACCCTTCGATAATATCATACACGAACTTGGTTATTTGTCTTTGATTCAATTTCATAAAAACAGTGTACTATCCAGTTGGGATAGTGCCTATAACTAACGGGTGATTCATTTAGAGATACTTTTTTCGAAAGTAAAAAAAAAGTGAAAATACCAATTTTATCGGGTTATCTTTATTATCATTTATATATTAACATTTATTTTTTAAAGATTTTTTTTTTTTGATGATTTATTTTGATGACTACCTCGTTGGTCTAGTGGTCGCAAGCGCCCACGCGCGGTAGCGGTAGCGGTAGTGGTTGCTGAGCATGAGGTCCTGGGTTCGATTCCCAGGTCGGACAAAGTGTTTATTGGATTTTTCTATCTGGAATTTCTCAGTAGCAGCCCAGAGTTTGGATTTATGCCCGGTAGATGGCAATAGACTCGCCCCCTATTACATGGGACTTAAATATAACTGGCGAAATGTGGGTGTACCATAATAGGTACACCTTTGCCTAACCCTTTGGGGAAACAAGGCGTGATATTATGTTTATGTTTTTTAAATGTTGGCCGTAACTGAGGTGAACATGGTCCGTTCTGAAGTTCCAATTTTCTATGACGCGTTCGAGCATTTCCAGTGGTATTTGGCGAGTAATAATTCCAACTCTTCAGTCGTAACCGAGTCGAGAGTCGAGACCTCAAACGAAAAAGTCTAGAGGTGAGATATCACACGATCTAGGCTGCCAATTCACCGGTCCGAAGCGAGAAATTTACTGTGCACCGAATTGTTCTCGCAATAAAGCCATAGTTTCACGGGCTATATGGCTCGTAGCGCCGTCATGTAGGTAACAAATATCCTTGAGATCACGGGCTGTAATTTCAGGCAGCAAATAGTCCGTTATCATGGCGCGATATTCGCCAAATACCACTCGAAATGCTCGAACGCGTCATAGAATATTGGAATAGACAGAACAGAATGGACCATGTTAACCGCAGTTACGGCCAACATTTGAAAGAAATAATCTTTAAAAAATAAATATATAATGAATGGTTCTTTTGTACGATAATAAAGATAACCCGATAAAATTCGTATTTTCTTTTTTTTTTCTTATGAAAAAAGTATCTCTAAATGAATCACCCGTTACATAGTTGAAAAACGGGTGGAATCCTCACTAAGCCTGGTTTTCCATGCGTGGTCAGTATCCGTTCGTGATCTATTTTATACGCAAATATAAAATCCTGTGGAGTTTTTTATTGAATTGAACGCCCACTATAAATAGCTCCCTCTCTGTGATCAACAAGGCTGCGGTATGATACTTCTACGTTTAGTGACTCAAGCATTAATATATCTAGATTGTAAAGACTTAAGCTAGGTAAATAAAGTAAAGGGACTGTGTATTCACTGTCCTTTTATTCCTCAATCAAGTCTTGTCTTTGTAAATATAAAGGTGGTCTGGCAGACAGCCACATTAGCGATAAGCCCATTGCAAGTTATCGCTTTCATTAGAACGTTATAATTTTCTCTGTATTATTTATTCCAATAGAGTATCAATTCTATGATATTTAAAAAAATTAATGAACCTTTGGATCCACAGTCAAACATTGTACTAACCTTTACAATAGCAAGCGACCGCAGTACAAAATTGTAATTTGAACGGTGTCGGCCGCTGGTAACGATGGAAAATCGACTTAAATTGCCATAATTAATTTATTCCAAACATAATCGGCCTCACAAAGTGCCTTCAAAGCATTCAATTTTGCATTGAATTTGTAATTTTCACGGCACAATAATTTGTAACTGTAACATTTCGCTTTACTGTTTTTTTGCTTATAATCCAAGTACTCACTGAAAGTTCAGAGGAGAACGTTTTCTCACGGTTTTGGAAAGTAAACAGTCTAGCTTTCTTTTTTAGAGTTAAGAAAATTATATATAGCGTTAGGCAGGTACACAGTGCTCTTTGTAGCGTTGGGCAGGTACGCAGTGCATATTTTACATTTTCCGCTTCAATTACTCCGAATGAATAAGCCAGGCCCATGATATTTTGTTAGTACAATTTACTAGCTCTTTTTGAATTAATTTGTATTTATTCCGATAACCGAGGAGTGTAAATAAAACTGTCAATGGAGAAATAAAACTGTCAGTGCAACGTTTTATTGCGCTTTCATTATTACATGATTACGTTGTAACTTTTCCTTACGACTACATTTCTAAGTTGCTCTCAGCTAGAAATCGTGTTCATCTCATTTTACATTATGGTTAGTTAGTTACCAATGCTTGAATTAATTTTCTGTAATTAATTAGTGCTCGAGAATTTGACACTCTTTATGAAATAGGCATATAAAGAAGTTCTCTCTCAATTAGGTACTCGTATATGCATAATTCATCAACACTGTTACTTAGTAATAAGAAAAGAGACTTTCATTTTTATTCAATGTTTGGGTTCTTGAATCCTTCTACCGGCACTATTCTGCTGTCGCTCGTGAGATAACCGTCCTGTAACACTGGTAGCATCAGACTTATCAATGGATTCCACGGAATGAAATGCTATTGTAAACGATCTTTCATTCCAAAACGAACCAGTGAATTCTTGGTCCAACGGTAAATTATCGCTCTTAACTCATTACGTTAAGGATGGTGTTTGTGTGACAGATGGATGAAGTTTTTATGGAGTCCAACCTACGTCAGAGGCTATCAATGAAGTCCACTATGGTGTTTGTGTTAAGTCATCGCATTTTAATGAACCGTCGATGACATGCTATACGAGTAATAGACTCACGGTGTTATTCTTTTTAGCGCCGATTTTTTTTTATTATTCTTTTTGGGATGTGGAAACGAAAATAAAAAATGTCCGATCCGATGTTTTTTGGTGCGCGTTCCTGGGTAGGTGTCCTGTTTCGTTTTATTAGCTTCCTCGTTTTGATTAGTTCGTGCAATCATTAGTCATCATTAAGTTTGGCGAGTTGATTGTATGGTATATTTTTGTCGTAACTTACATAATGTAGGTAATATTTTGTTAGATGTGGTTTTAGAGGTGATTGGGGTCCTACCAGGAAATAATATGAGTCTATTTCATCCTAATGTGCTATTTGATATCAAACGAATTAACAATTAAGCCACACGCAACAGATTTCTAAGAACTCTTCCTACAGATTCCCTTGTAAAAATGATATCATTCGTCTGTCAAGTTGGTTAACCTCTGGGAGGTACTTACGCATTTGGTATGCCCCAGCAGGTGTAGTCCCCGCAATGTCCATTTCCCTGACCGGAAGCCCCACTATGATCACTGAAGCGAGTCGATCTCGTTACCGACCCTCATTCCACTCCTGACTCATTTCCTCATAGTTTTTGTCCCAAAATTGTAATCTTAACTGGAATAGATGTTTCTCACAGTAACAAACTAAACGTAGATTTAAGTATTTGATGATAATAGGCAGCTCTCTTGGGAACCAATTATTTGTTGTTCGAAACAGACAGACTTGGAGGCTGCAATTAAGCAAATTATTTTTTACGAGATGACTACAACGTAAACGTCGTAGTGTGTTTTGTTACCTATTCATTTACACCGCTGATCTGGAAAATATGGTTCTTTGTGTATTTTTTTCTAAATATGGTAGGTTTTTATTTGAAGTTTTCGTTCTTTACATAATCAGCCTATAATGTTCCCACTGCTGGGACACAGGCCTCCTCTCTGAGTGGGCCGTAATCCACAACGCGGGCCCAGTGCGGATTGGGGATGTCACATGTCTTCGAATTTTTGGTTCTAGGACATGCCGGTTTCCTTACGATGTTTTCCTTCACTGTTTTGATAGCAGTGGCGATGAAATAAATTACACAAAGTAATGTGCCTGCCTGGGTTCGAACTCACGACCTACGACACGTAAGTCGGGGCCGTTACCGTTCGGCCACCACTGCTCTCCTGTCTTTGTTGATAACTTGTATAATAATATTTTCTTTTGCAAAACAGAGTATTTATTTACAAATGTTTGCGGTTCTGTGAGACGATGTACCAACTTACAGTGCTCTGCACAAAGTAATTTACATGTTACATACCTACACGATTTTATATTATTAAAACCAAGTTAAGATTAATTACTATTTGAGTCCGTAAATAACTGCAATGTGAAAGCAGTAACTGTCAACTGTTCAGTTAATCTCACGAAGGGCTGACGACAATTAAACTGCTGAGGCATTAATTGGATTTCATTCATCCTTTATACAGACAGCAGGTTTCGAAGATTGAATTGCACAAGTTCATTCAGAAGCTGACCTAGTTTTGGGGTAATGGAGAATTAGGCTGTAGTTCTACAATAGACATTATTATGCCAGTTGTAGACGAAGTTAGTTCTATACACAGGAAACTGAACAGAAAAATCAACTAAAATATTAGTTAATCTCATAAGTACAATCAAACACTTTTTGTCACAAGCCAGACTATTCACTTTGAAATCAATCTTATCATTATAGCGATGTACTGTGGAAATCCTAGGATGGGTACATTGTGGGTTTTAGTCAGTAAAAGTCTGACACGCCCTCCCGCTCCGCCCAGAGCGGGAGAAGTCATTTGATGATTTCCCATCCACAAAAAAAAAAAAAAAAAAAAAAAAAAAAAAAAAAAAAAAAAAAAAAAAAAAAAAAAAAAGGATGGGTACATTCACTTACGGTAATGCTAAACTACACAAACAATTGCACTAAAGCGATGCTACGAAGCTCCAATTCGTATAATTTCCGACGATTAGCTAGTGATAGCAACAAAGCATTAGTCAAAAAGCAGAGTAGGATAAAGTTAAGAGGAAAAACAACAAGACACAATCTTTCAATGAAGGTAACCATTAAAAAAAAAAAAAAAACAATAAAGCATTCATATCGACAGAGACTGGGGCGCCCGTCAACAAAATAAGCGTTCAGCGAGCAAATATTACACAAGGAAAATAAGAGAGAACTTATTAGAAGCTATTATACTGATCCAGTTGTAATGGCATGGATGATACCAGACGGTTATTAGATTAAAAGTTACTATTTTTATAGATAGTTATGTACACAGAACAGATAAAAGAGGTTAGAAAGGAAACAGTTCCAGATTTGTATTAGAACGCGTGTCGCCGCTTGGCCCCGCTCTGTAACTCCACTACAAGCAAGAGACCAATACGTACGCGCATTACGCACACAAATAAACCAAACGCACTTAGATCGCGAGTTTGCTATTGGTTCTCACACTAACGCAAACACTGCGCTTGACGTACACACACACACGCAAAAGTAATTTATTTCTCATACATGTTACGGGGACCAAAAGATCATTCGATCATGGATCATTCGGTTTCCTACAAAATGGTTGAGCTGGATGGTGCTAATCCACGCGTCATGTTCGTGAACGGGTGCCGTCAGTGGAGACTGGTCATCTCTTAACTGCCAGGGCTTATTTTTAATCTTATATTTTCAATTGTTTTTAATTATTTATTTTTTACATTGTTCTCACATATAGAAGCAACAAGAACAATGTACCCAGGATTATGTAATAATTTTGATTTAAAAGAGTGTCCATGGAGTTTCTTGCCCATTCTTCTCCATAGAGTTCTACGTTTTGGAATGGGCGACTAGCTTCAATTTTCTGACTAACTGACTGACTCTTTGACAATTCAAAAGTGCCTGTAATTGGTTTAAATGCAATAAATGCTTTGAGTTTGAGTTTGAAAGGTTGATTATCTATACTGATAAATTACTGTAATTTTGTTACTTTAGGTTTGCAATTTTTCGCTTTAATTTCGGAAGGGACGGGGTACGAATAGTGTGGACTTACTAAATACATATAAATAATAATGTTAAATTAAGGGGGAACATCCGTTGAAGCCGCGAAATTAAATATTTTTCGTTTTTTGCTAATTGCAGCTCTGTTTTACGTCATAATTAGGTATGTTGTTCTAAATTTTGTTTGCACCCGTAACGATAATATATTTACTAGAAATAATCAATAAAATCATGTCAATTATCAAATTATATTACGAATTAGATGAATATTGAACATTATTAACCGTTACGGTCGCAAATCGTATTTTGAATAACATAAAACGTAAAGCAAAGCTACTATTAAAATAACAAAATTATATCCTAACTTAACTAAAACTATTCACAAACTAAAATATGGCGTCGAAAAATTCCTCCGCATCGCTGTCGACTGGTAATGTACCCAAGAGACTGGCGGCATTGCCACGTTGTATGGCAATGCTTAGCCTCTGGCCAAGGTAAAAGCCGGCCCTTGGGTCACGGGAAGTGTCAACTAGCCGTTTGGAGATTTCGTTAAACAAACCATGAGCGCTCGGACCCCACGGCCCGAGGGTTTCAACCCCAAACGGCTCGAAAATATAATTACCGATAAGGTTATTATACTTTCGCCGCTTGAGGTTTTCCGCAGCCGCAGCAGCAGCGCCAGCACAGCACGCCGAGCCGGGAAGATGGGATGGCGCAAGAGTGTCGACACAAGTTGCGTCCCACACTAAAGGCCTACCCACCTTCCATGGAAATAAAGACATGCCGTCCGGTCTCTTGCCATCGTCGCGTGCCAAGCCATTGGGTTCTAATACAGCTGGGACGCCGACGGTGACAAGAGCCCGTCGGATGATGTCATTAATGTTCGCGTGCCGCGCTATGCGACCCGCACTTCGGCTGCAAGACAGGCCGTGGTGTCCGAGGCTGTTGACAACTTCGCCACAGTGACAGCGATGAGGAGAGCAACAAGGGGCTCCTAGTCGCAGGGAAGCAGCGAGGCGGAAAGTAGTGTCGTCAAACAAAGTGCCTATGCTCGACGACGGTAGTGCATGAAGCCACAGACCCGACTCCCACTTACCCACAGCCAGCAGGCGCGCACGCTCCGCAGTAGTAGCAGACGTGTCAAGTAAATTTTTCTGTACTACTCTACAAAGCGGCTCATCCCACCGTCTCTGGGAAGATGGATTGTCGGGTGGATCTGAATTCGGGCAAGCGAGTCTCCAGGCATCCATAGCCTCGGTGAAGCACGGAACATCAAAATTAATCAGTTTCGAGGCTAGGATTTTCCTGATTAAATTCTCAGTGCCGTGGATCGAGGATATAAAAGCCGGTAAACTGATACTAGAAATTTTGCGGACGCCGAGGCCTCCCATACGTATGGGAAGAGTAGCTTGTGCCCAGGCTCGGTCATCCATGGCCACATTTAAGATCGAAGTTAATGTATGCCGGATAATTTGGTCCATTTTGTCTAAAAGATGAGTGTGTTTCCATAAATGGGAAGCGCGAAGGAAATATGTTAATTTAGGGCCGAAACAGCAGTAACGAATTAAGGTTATGGCCGAATGCATGTTAATTTGGAACAATCTTTCCGAAACGTCATTAAAATTTTGTATTTTTTCCTCAATAAAAACGGGAAAGGAATTTTCAAAGATTGGGGAACCAAGGAGGCGGAGAGAGCTTTTATCAATAATTTTGATATCTGGGGCTATTGCGTTAAATTTGGGAAGTGTCAAATGTCTGTCAGTACTGTCTGCTAAGAATAGTTCACATTTCGAAAGGTTGAGATCAAGGCCAATGGAATGAAATTCATTTTTTAAAAATTGAAGGTCATTTAAAACAGTTTCTACATCGCCACCCAAGGTTCCATCATCAAGATACCAAACGTTAAATTTGGAATTTAGCTGTCGAATAATTGGGTGAATGGCTAAACTAAAAATCACTGGCCCGAGGGGATCACCTTGTTGACAGCCAACAGCAGATTTCAGAAGGTTGTCCCGATATAGTAATTTTGAAGGGTGCCTGTAACATTGCCAAAGGAAACTATAAATTTGGGGTATTTCTTTTTTAGTTTCTGCCAGCAAGGTGTCCCTATTAACAGAATTTACTTATTTATTTAATTTATTGAAGCTACTATTTGCAAAAAAACGAAAGAAAAAATTTTAATTTCACGGCCATATCGAATGTTTAGTCTTAGACGTATTGACATAATAATAATATAATTTAACTCGTTTAATGTAAATTACCTTGTGAATTTTAATTGCAATTTTATTTTATGAATTTACTAATTATAATTAAAAATGTATTTAGAACTCTACATGTCATTTTATGAATAAATAGTCCAACAGTGTGTTTTCTTGACGAGCTCTCTGTTGGATTCTCAAAGCTCAGCCCGATCCAAAGTTTTCTTGTATCTGGATCTGTTGGAAACCTAAAAATAAAATTTAAAATAAATGTTTTCATTATAAATGGCTAACCTGAAACCAAATTTTAGACGAAAAGCCCACTCAGAATGTCAGAACCTAAATTGATAATCCACAATAAACAATAATTGATGGTAATAAACAAAGTTAGTTTAATTATAATATTACATTTGTATACACACACTTAATATCGACATTGTTTACAACTTGGTACAACACTATTGATACGCATGGATTTCGCCGAGTTCAAGCTTTGGCTCGGCGAATGCGACTTTCGCAATGAACACCATACATTGCGTGATCGCTCACGTAGCGCAAGATGGTACCCATGTATTGTAAGCAATGTATAATTTTGCATCTGTTTGCGATTGTATCGTTTTTGGCTACAAACTACATAGTACTATTTTAATAATTACAAATATCACTTGTATTTTAAGATTTTTGGACTTACCGGTGAAAAGAAACCCCTTCTAGGGTTACACTACACATCTGGCTTCTTTTCCAATGCGTTATAATGGCGCATTACGGCATAATTTTTTTATTTTCGCGGAGCTTCGTACGCTGTCACAATAAGAGCGCGATTGTTAGCCGGTGAAGCAAATTTCGGTTGACTTATGATCGTCTGCTCATGAATGTGGTGCGCCTGCGCCGCCCACAAGGCCCTTCTAACCTCTTTTATCTGTTCAGTGGTTATGTAACACTGGAAACCCGCTGATACCACTAAGTGTTTATACTGCAAAATTATTATGTTATGGTTTGAATACCACTGAAGACTATTGTAGCAATTCAACACAGAATATCTCATAGAGTAAAAGTTTTTTCGTACTGGGTATGTGTCCGGTGTGGAAGTCGATAGTCACTGCGTAGAAGCCGCGTAGCAGATTATAGACGCTGGGACGCCTCTGCGTAGCAGATCATAATCGCTGCGTGGCCGGAGCGTAGCAGAACGCGAACGCCGTAGCAACTGCGTAGCATGTTCGTATCTGATAAGAAACGCCGCGTAGCTGCTGCGTAGCAGATCAGAAACGCCGCGTAGCCGCTGCGTAGCAGATCATGAACGCAGTAGCGACTACGTAGCATGTTCGTAGCAGATTAGAAACGCCACATAGCCGCTGCGTAGCAGATTCGTAACAGGTTATAAACGCCTCGAAGACGTTGCGTAGCAGATTTGTTGATAAAGATTACAAACGCCGCGTAGCGCTTTGTAGTGGATCATATAGACCGCATAAACGCCCACTGTTTGTAACAAAGTTTCTAAAGGCCTTCACCTCGTAACGTTAGGGGCGGTTTTCGTAGTCCAAGTGTTGCCACTGACGAGCCGTTCACCGTACACGTTGGTGAGAAATTTTCGAGTACCCTCTAATTCTGCCTGCGTGACGCTAACGCAGCGTATATTCGAAGGCGCGGCAATTGCGCCGCTTTCTGTCTGCTTTGCGCATACGTTCAACAAAGCTTCTAGTATTCTGAGCTTAACTATGCTAAAAGTGCACCACGAAAAAGTAATTATGTACTTACATAAAGGTTCTACCGCGGTCACGATACGGAAAAAAACTGATTCTTAAAAAAATGATTGCCTTAAAGTCGTAACCGGATAATTTAGAACGTAGGTAATAGATAAGAACGCTAATAAATATTTTATAATGTTTCAGATCATTATTTTTTCAATTCTTACATTTATTTATAACAAGGAACAAGTTAGCCAATTATAAAAATGCAGTTTTATTATAAAGTATTTGCTTATTTTTATTGTAGAGCAAATTTCATTTTATTTCTGAAATTAACTGTGTCAATGTTTATATTTTTATACCTAGTATTTTCTATCAGTAACAAGCTAGAATGATTACTATATACAAATATAATCATGCATTTGTTTGTTGTTATTTATTTTATTTGAATATGAAGATACCTACGCCATCACTTATTAGTCTAAAAAATTTTTTTTCTTCAATAGCATCTGAATTGGTTTTTATGACATTTTTTAAGCAGATAAAAAGTAAAACTCATGACTTCCCATAAAAATCAACAATCCGCATTTCCAGTATCCGTTCGCCGCTGATACAACACTTTACACTGTTATAATTTATGGTTGTCTGACATTTCAAACTTTTATCGACTAATCTGGCATTACAGTGACTTTGACAGTGTCGTTATAAAAGTAAGCCATTAAAGATATAATTGTGTCAACAATAAAGGTGTAAACGTCTGAGGAATGTTTCTCACTTCTCGTGATATTATTTGTCATAAAAAAGATAACGTTTTTTTATGTCATCCGTCTCAGGAATTTCTAATTTCCGGTCAGGTTTAATTGTTACGTTTCTTAGAATTATTTTGGTCACGTCTTTAATAAAGATTCATTAGATGCGTTACAATCGTTCGATAAACATGTTAACATATCAAAATCCCTATGATATGCTAACATACAGATTCATTTGTATGTCATATCATAAACGATAATGATATATGATTTTATTTCTATAGGTAGGTTTGTACAAACACTTTTACACGTCAATCATATTTTAAAAACTATGATAGATGAGGTAGGTGTTTCCTATCTGACTATGTATATGACATACAAATTCATAAAAAGCCGTAAGTTGCTCATGTTTCTAGAAGTTCAAAATAATGCTGTTTTCTATACTGCGAGCATGTAGGTAGCTAGCTCCTAACTCACAGGTCGCTTTCTTCCGACACCCACCACAGCACTGAGAGTTATTTATTGATAGCCGAGAACCACTAGATTATTACAACGAAGCGTAAAAAATATTTTTTTACCTAGTAGGTGGTAGTAGGTGTATTTAAGGGTGTACGAGTATGATATTTTATGAAAGGATATTGAAATTTATATAGAAATCCTTGCTTGATACAGGAGCTACGGCAAAATATCATAGTGTGTTACGAACTGACGCTATAGGTACACATAGTGTGTATCTGTTTGGACGTAATAATATGTTTGTACACGCATAAAAAGTGCTATATCGGTCGGTCCGGCCTTTGTTAAATAAATTAGTTTCGGTGTCTACCAAATTACGCCTCGAACCTATCTATATGTACGGCACATTGGATCTTGGCAGGAAAATATGCTCTACCTATTATCTGACTGTGAATATATTAACATACTTGAGGCTCTGTAACAAAACGGGAGTTGAGACAATAGCAGATCATACATCATTGAAAAAAGCTTTTAGGAACACTAGTAGCCGAATACTATTTGTTTTCATTGATTTATTCATGGTCAGACTGTAGATACAAGGCGCCGACAAACACGGTCCTTTTGAAATACCAACTTTTTCGAATTGGTAATGAGAGTTTGTGTGAAACGTTACAAAATAACAAGTCACGTACTGCCTACCTCAAGTGAAACTGAACAATTGTTTAAAGGGATACAAGAATTTGTAAAACAAATAGCTCGCTAGGACTCCTCTCGATTCTTTCATCTTGCTGGAGTGCCCTGTGCACGTGTCGCCAGTTAGCTCGAATAATAGCTATTGTTTATTTAAGTTTCTTCTCATATAAAATTTATCAGTGCATTCTGTGATAAGGCCACATGTGATAAATTGCCTGTTTCATAAGGCGTTCATTAGAAGCGTGCAAAATGCGCTCCGTTGCGCAGCGATAACTTCGCCGATAACGGTTTTATTGCCTCAAAATATTACCTATTTGCGTATCTAAAGTTGCTTTTTGTTTTCAAAATATCATAGTGACAATGAATAGATGAAGAAAATTTACGATTACAATCTTGCTACATTTGTTATTTTGATTTGTATTCATGGGCACAAGTAGAATTGATTAATGCCTACATGTTTTTTGATTTAGATTATTCAATATAGGTAATAGTCATAAAATATAATTTAATAACAGTTGGTTACGTGACTTATCTGATTTGAGCGATGAGGTCAAGTTCTTGTGAGTAATTTTGACGCGTCAGAATGAATTAATAGTATGTAGAGCTAGTTTCCTATCGTACTGTAATGTCCTCTACATAGATCCATCTCGCAGTCACTGGGGCTGCACCGGCAACGTAGTGCAAAGCGTCAATGTAAAATATAGAGTGATTCACACCCCCTAACAAATACTTTGTGTACTCAAACACTATTGACGAATCACTGCACCAAAAGCTTTAAATAACCCTGACCTTTGTTTCTCAGAATACTAAACGAAACTTTTTGCACAATCTCAGCGGGTACAACATAAACAATAATTTTAACGGCTTCATCGGAATATCTACCTCTGAGCATATTAATTAATACACGTCCCACAATTTCCTTATACACTATTTAATGATTAGCAATAAATATTAATCACTAATAAATGATATAGAAATAATTGCCTCAAGTTGATGTGGATTCAAGCAATGTTCGGAGGGTATTATCCGCTCTGAGGACATCCCGTACAATGACGGAGATTGCAGCTGACTTGCATAGCCGCATGTTATTCACTTCTTTAATTAACTATCAAACCGGAGGCACTCTCGATTATAAGACGCGGCTACTCGGCTTTGTGCCCGCTGTGCTTACCTGCCACTGAACTCTGCATTATACAATTTCATCAAAACAAACGAAAAATGACTCTATTACACGGTAATAAGGTCAACCGAACAGATTTTGAGTTCCACTGGCGACTGGATGTCTCGACTTTGATATTGTTTTTTGTATGTGGATATTAGGAGTTCGTTGTATGAGCATGATCATTAAAGTCAGATTTGGATGTGTAAAACGTTAAAATGTAGTTTGTCAGGTAAGTGCCTACATCCTCTCGCTTTTTAACATTGCAGATGGTTGGATGTGCACAATAAGCCCAATAAAGTATTTGCAGTTGCTTACGACGTTGTTCATTTTATGGTTGATGTGATGATCATATAATTGGTTGATGAAGTGTCAATTTCATACTAGTAGAAAACCAAGTTATAAGATTTATGCGTTATAAAAATTGTATTGTAGACCTCATAATAATGTTTTACGGCTGAACCCAATAACCAATTTTCAGTAAAAGACAGATCGCTATTGATGGTAGACAGTATAATTCTATCTGTCCTTATGTCAGGCCGGTAAGATTCCATAGTCTCTTATAGATTATTGGGGCGGTAAAACCATAGGTCGATAGGTTTATCTACCATTATGTCATCCATTATGTCAAAACTGGTGACAGATAGGTTATTGGATTCGTCCGTTAAACAATCAAATATGGAACTCTCGTAACCAATAGCGCAGTTACAGGAACTGATTCAAATATCGAAGAACCTGGCATTGTTTTCATTTAACTTTCATGATTTGGGAAAAGGAAGAACTTCATGCTCTCGGACAGAATGTTCAACGGTGTTCCTAGATAATTGTCTGAAACAGTGCTTAAGTTTTCCTTGAAATGTACCTGCTTTTCAATAAATGAATGTAAAGAGTATTGTTTATTGAGCTTATAGAATAAAGTAGAAGCTAGGAATTAAAATACACATAATATTTTTATTACATAAGATAACATCACGCTTTACTTCCCCGAAGGGTTTCGCAGAGATGTATGTATAGTACACCCACATTTCGCCAGTTATTTTTAAGTCCCATGTAAATCAGGGCGATCCTATTTTTACTATTCGTTTGTAAATTATGTATGTTATATAACTTCTGAATACACTCCCAATCAACACTGTAAAATTATAGACAAAAAAAAAACAATAAAGGTTCCAGGTAACTCTAATAACGTATTCAGATAATAACAAAAAGCACCTATCCATATATCAAAGGTGACAAATCAAAATAAACAAGGCACGCATTCCGGTTCACCGCGGGCAAGAAGCACAGATCTGAGATCGACATTCAGTGCCTAATGTATATTAAATATGAGTAGACGCTTACTACATGGCATTCAAGTGAAAAACAGTGCAAAAACAGAATGGAATTGCCATTATAGCTTATAACTCAATCAGTTGCGTCCTGCGGCGGGACGGCGGCACGGCAGCCACACCATGGCGGCGTGACTCGATAGGAATTTTATACTTTTTCATCCATTATCTGCATTCTTGTCGCGACAGATATGTCGCCCGGCAAACAGACACTTTGACAAGTGAGCGCTTTAGAAAATAGAGAAAATTGAACGCAATGAAGAAAATTCCGAGCATTCTTACATGGGATTTCTAAAGGCGTTAAGATTTTATTGGTTCATTTATGATGAGCATTTTACCTGTTTGTGGGAAATTAACGATGACTGACCGACTGAGTATGGTTTCTTGAAGGTCGTTTCAATATAGATATATATAGAGAGACTTAATTACGGTACTGCACTATTTTCACATGGTTGCAGGAATCGACAGAAGTACTAACTACTTGTAACTACTTTATATTGTAATCACAAGGTTTTAATAATATTCATTTTCTCTTTACAGAAGATAAGTATAGCTTCATGTGTTAACGATATTAAGATACAAACAATACTTTATAATATAATGCGAAAATTACGACTTAAGTTAACCTCTAGAAGATTTTAAATACAATGTAGTAAGATTAGATAGAGTGTGACGAGCAAAAGAACACTGTACTGACTAGTGAGCTAAAAGTTTACGTTAAGATGTGAGGTTAGATGCTCAAACCGAAATAAGAAGAGAGTAGCTCTAATGCTGTGTGTTCTTAGAGACTAATGTGACTTGTTCATCTGGTCCATTCTTTTGGCACTGGCTGACGAAAAAATCTAAAAGAAAATCCTACTCACAGTGAACAAAAATAAAATAATTCATGATTCTCTGAGTAAAAGGGAATGCCGTCGTTTTGTTTGTTTTACGCAAATTCCTGAAACGTCTAACAAAAATCCGATACGAGCTTACTAAACGGCATTTATTACTAACATCGCAAAACATGCGCCGAGAAAAGTATACGTTCAAAGGACGAGAATTTAATACAACACTGGTATGTCGCTAGCCCCTTTGTAGTAATCTCAGCATACACACTACAAATAAACAACGAACACAACACATATGTAATTAATCATACAAGCTTCTGCATTTCTCTGTGATTACTATTGTGTTTCTCTCAATGGACATGTGTGATGAGACAGCTCCCGATTTAATTTCGAATCACAATCATTCCCTTCTTACTTTTATTTTCTTATTACGACCGATTTAATGAATGTTTTAGTTTAATGGAGAGAACTGAATAGATCATCGAGTCGGCACCTATATAGTAAACAGCATAATAAACCCGAGTAATCAAGTTTCAAATCGCTTTTTGCACACGGTAACTATCATTACGCAATTTAGTTCATTCTGAATGCTTCCTTAATTAGACTGCTTTATATCGCATTTTAAAAAGAGGACTGATTTCATATCTCATTTCTCATTGTCGTGAGCACAACACATCAGCGCGAATTTTATCAGATGCGGCAAAAAGTACTTTGGGTGAAAAAGGTATTACCGACGCACGCATGTAATATGCATGCGCGTACGCTGAGACAGTTTTGACGGCGTTGTGAAATGATGGACGGTCATTACGATGTCATTGACATCATTTGTTTTTCATAGTCCTTTTACTTTGCGTTTCAAGTTGAAAAAACCGCAAGGCTATTGTTGTGGCCGACTACTGCACTGATTATACTTTTTTTTATGTATGTGTGATCTAGCTTTTAAGTAAATACTATAGCATTAACTCAATTATAATTAAGACTTTTTTTAATCATAAAGCATGCACTTATTAAATCGAACTTAACGAAAACTATTTATTTCATGTCATGATAAAATAACTTATGATGAACTTAATATTACAATAGCAACACTACGTAAGAGGATCAATCCACTAAGACCCGTATTCGTGGTGACAATCTGAACCGATTTTCTCATTAGAGTTTGTGAAAAATAATGAAAATTTAAACTGGATTACTTTTTGAGACCATGTCTGACACTGGGAGCTTAGTTTAATGGAAGAGGTTACTCATTTAGTGCTTCTAATTGAAGTACATTGTGTTACGATACATACCACCAGATAAGGCAAATTTCATCAGTTTATCTATGAGTAAAGCGTTGGACTCGTCCAATTTCAGATCAGTTACTCGGCTTTGCTGTATCATCGGTGATCTAATCATGTATCAGTGGAGATTAAAACAGGCCGGTCGGATCGCATCAAAGGCGGTATCACACTGTTATTTTGACTGATTGATCTCCTCCAACAAAAAAAGGTTGCATCGCTACTGAGATCGACAGTAGCCGAGAAAAAACAAATTAGTTGGCTAAACCTTTTCATAAAGCATTGTTATTATCACCACCTACCCTGTCCTGACCAGAACGTATTGTCGATCGAAAATGCGCTTCTCGTGCTAAGTGTACTTTTTAAGGTTCAGAATTGTGCTGCGATCGATCCATGGCTTGTGATCGGCCCGCTTGTAATCGCGGTTGTCGAAAGGCGAAAATCATGCTGCGTTTGCGACCTTGCGTTCGTTACAAAAAAGGCGATTTATTTTTTGGAGAAATGTTTTTCGGTGTCAGATGTAGCGGCTCGAGCTTTGATTGTTAAGATTCTCATATTTAGTTTTAATTGGTGGCTTTATCGAGTTTACATTTTACGGTCGGAGTCGATGAGAGGTTAATAAGCGGCACTTTGAAAGGTATCTTCATTTTTTAGAGTTCCGCGTTAATAGGTAGGTAATAGAAATATGACTGTGTCTGCATCGTCGTTGAGATTTTATTAGGGTTAGGCGAGTCTATAATAATATGATTATCCCCGGAAAAGTATTGCTATTAATTTTTCTAATCGATTGAGTGCTGTAATTCGAGTCATATTTATAGCTTTGGTATTGCGTGCGTTAATGCCTTGTCCAGCAACATAATTAAAAAATCAACATGCGGCATGGTAACAACGAGAGAGACATTAATTTACAGAATCGCATGAGTCTGCGATAGGAATGTTATAACAATTCTTTACGGAACCGTTCATGGAAAATAAATGTAATGTGCTGTGCCCAATTTTTTATTGTTTAGGCAATAGTCGATATTGATTTCGGGTCTTTGATTCCGACGTATTATTGCTTGTTTTATTGGTACCTGGGAACATCGTAATTAACCATATCGGGATTTTTTTCTCATCTTTCTGGATCCTTTCGTGTCTACGGACAATAATAATTCGATGCTCACCTTGAAAGGCGTACGCGCCGAAAATTGGTCTCATACTGTTCATCGAAGACGTAGTTCCTGTTGTGTAATCCATTTTGATGTTTCTAATTACGATTCTGTGGTCTTTCACTTCACTATCATCTTTTTATATGAACAGAATATTATCTCATAGAAATCATTATTTTTAAGTTACGATCACAATGTCTATACTTATACAGTTTTTCCTTGTACGTGACTTTCATATGCACAACACTTTACGATCTTATTTATTTTAATAATACTGAAACTTTTATGAGACACTTTAAACACTGACTATGTTTGAACATTGCACGAGGGTACGAACTCAGTTGACGTATACATTTGTGCGAACGTAGGAAAGCTCGATGCGTGCGACATAAGTGAATCAATTACAAAGTCGATGGCGTTGTGTGCATTATCTTTCGGACCCTACTCATGGCGTGTATTACAAAAGCATTTCGCTCCACCTCTTTGCTCCCCTACCACTTTTTATTTACTGGTAATAATAGTAAATCACAAGGAACAGTCGCGTAGGATGTGTTGCAGCGTCAAAGGGCGCGCATAAAAAGGGTGTTTATGTATAAATTCTTTATTGCCGTTCAGTATGTTAATGACGATTGTACGAGTATGTATATAGATCACTACAGTCACATCTCCTTCACTAATATCGGTTCTCATGTCCTTTTTTAGTTAGAAATTGTTATCTATTTCATTATTGCTGCTTTGTACTCATTGACGCTTTTAAGCTCATTGCAGTTTTAACAATATTTATTGCTCAACTTAAATATTTCACATTTAGAAGATATTTCAACATTATTTTACCTAGTTTCAAAGTTCTGTGGGAGAATTTGCTTAGAGGCTCAAAGTTGATGCTAAAAGCACATTTCATGGTAGTAAACCGAGAATACCTTTGAAGCCAGAGTAGCTACGCATCACGGTAAAATGTAAAGTAAGTCTTCAGTGTATTTACAGCACGTTACTCCTTACCCCTACCTAGAATCCTGGTAGATAAAGTTCACATGAAACTTTCAGTTTTATCGACAAACCTCTATCAAAAATATGTTTCTGTCGTCAAGCGATCGTAGAACGTGCAGCTGCCAGCGGATTGTCGACAACAGTATGTCGATAAAAAGCCGTCATGCAAATTATCAACTATTGTATCGCGGTATTGTACGATGAGCGCTCAACGCATGCGACTGTCCTGCGGACGATGCGTGCGATTCGATTCGCGTTTCGTTTTTTGGGGAATCTCAGTATTTCCAAAAGCAGCTGTAGGACTTGCATGTGTAATGTTTCGTACATATCTGATTTCAAAAGGTGCTGATAAATATTCACGTCAGAATAGTCATAGAAGCTTTTCCTGTTCCAAATCCGCTAAGATCTAGACAAGTGGAATTCAAAGGACTTTTGTTATTCCTTCTGCTGCATAACAAAATAACGATTTTAAACTTGAATTCGATACCAATTAAGTACTATAAAAACTATATCAGTTTTGTATGAAGAATAATCAGAAGTTTATTATTAATGTATTAGGAACTACATTCATTTTAGAGGCTACACTTGTAATAAAAATTATAAGGATAATATTTTGAATTCCTCGACACATCAAAAACTGCTGACTCATATTTAGTTATTATGAGCTTTCATTCACACTTCAGTGCCAAAAAACACGTTGAATGAGCACTTCGATTTGGTTTTGTTAACGAAGTGATGTATCAGACGTTACGAAGTTCCAGTGGCAGGTCTCCTTGTGACTGACACGAGCAAGTGTGTCAAAACAAAATCGAGTGGCGTCTAGGGATTAGTCGATTTTTCGAACGCGGAATCACCGACTGTGTCGGACAAAAGCAAGAAGTTGTTACTTAACACCGTTTTTGTAAGTTTTCTATTTTAGTTCGAGTATTTTTATCGGAATTTGATTGTCAATTTGATCAATGAGAGACCTTTTCTGCTTTTGAATATGTAAAGAAATTGTTTCTTTTCGATTATCTGACAATGTGATTGAACTGATAGAATTTAAATTTTCGGACAATGCCCGTTAAATTAGCTGTAATTTGTAAATCAAGTAAACTTTACTGGGTATACAAAGATGGTCTGGTCGCAATAGAGTTGGCGTAGCTATTTAGAAAGAGATCAAATCAACAACTACAATGAACTTAACTGTACATAGGAACATTAGTATGTAGGTGCGCGCTATGGTGGGCTCTCGACAAACAACCAGTTTCCATTGTTCTTCTACGTGGTGCGTTTGTCAAGGCACTTGAAAGCTGAGGACCACTTTCACCGGCTCACATGCAAATCGCCTGGCCGTCGCCTGTATTACAGCTGTTAAGCCTTGACGGACGCAACTATGCACACGACTCTATTGAAAAAGGGTGGAATGTGAGGGCTATTTCAAGTTGACGCTGTGTTATACATACATAAAAACTTAGGTGCTTTCTGTTTGACATAATTGATATTAGCGTGTCTAATTTTAAGTATATTGATTTGACCATTGATTTTTGATCGTCTTCCTTTTCTGTTCAGTTTATCGATATTCTATGTTCGGGTATCTTATTTATTAATTACATAAAAATACGGAAATTAATCGTATAGCCGTCAAAACATTATTTAATTGTTCATCTCGCGCGACCGTTCTCAGTTAAATGTCAGGTTTACAGAAAATTAATAAAATATGTGAATGTTAATTTTAGTCATTAGCCTTAGACAAGTTGTGAGGATGCCGACGAATAAAAAATATGTTAAGAAATGTGTGATCGCGCCGCCGGCGCACGCCTCCACCGCGACCGACTGTTTGTGGAAACAAGTCAAATGTGTTAAATATGGAACATCAGCTGCGCGGAACTCTTGTCGCCTGCGCTGCTGGAAGCGAAAAGATACGACAGCTTATTGTCTGTGTCAATATTAGCGATTAAATAGAAGTTTTCTTATTTATGATATGTTTTCTTACTTTTGGTTTGTTTAAAAATAATAAAATAAGGAAACGTTGATCAAACCAAAAAAGCTTTCAGAAACAATACACGAAGCTCTAAAATTGAGGAAGCCGTTAAATATGCAATACATCTGCCTAAAGATAGAACCTGTTTGGCATAACAAAACGACGTGACTACGTCGTAAAACATATATTTTTTGTATTATAAATAGTTTAAGAAATCGTTAATTGGTTTTGGTAAGTTTTTATTGACATTAGCCAATTATTCAATTACATAGAGGCGTCGACGGAGGGTATGGCGAACAGGTAAGCTTGAAATTAACATTTATGTCGCTTCTATGGTTTTGTTTCTGTGTGCAGCCCATTAGCTTATTCAATTCACCCTGAGTGAATTGGATTTTCCTTCCTATAATGGACTCTAATCCGTCGGCACATGTCTTCAAGGGCGGTCTAATGCCCCTGTTGCATGAGACACTATTACTGTTTTTCGTAACGGACCATTACAATATCTCATCGTGACGTAGAAAAATTTTACATGTCATTTGGACATATTTTTACGAGTGTTTGTTTTTCACGTGGGGCGGGCTCATTTCACACGGTGTGTTATAATGCCGCTCCACGTTTCACTACATTTAGTGTGACGTAGATTTTGATCTTTTACACTTTTAATGTCGCTGGTTAGTTTGTTGTGTAGGTCGTTTGCTATAACAGCTTTATGTTTATTTCTTCATTCAACTGCTAAAGAAAATATAAATTGCATGCTATGGTAGTTTTCAGTCCTCAAATGATAGTCCACTTTAGGAGCAACTTTTTATGAAAATATTTGTAAAGTTCATTCTTGGAAAATTGTTAACACAACTCTTGTTGGAAATACTAATGCGTTTTGAGTAAGGGTAATCTTATAAGTTTAAGCATTGCCATCGTTATTAGAAAACAATAAATATACTTAAAAACTTAAATCTCCAATTTATTTGATACCTGTAAAAGGCAACTTTGATATCATTAGTGCGGCCTAATATGAAATATATTTGTAAGTCTATGAATTATATTCCCGGAACAGCGGCGGGCATGTCGAATGGAACTAATTACAGGCAGGCCACGGACCTGCTGTGACATGTGGCCTATATTACGACATACGACATATCATTCCGACTTATTAATGCGTTACGTTAATTTTGTACCACTATTTTTTATAAGGAAATAGTTAACTTTTTAAGGGGTGACTCATATCAGTTTAATTATATTATGCGTTGTTATTATGTAAGTTATCAAAAAGTGATAGTAATCTATTTGCTTGACACCTATTTATTGGCTATCACATTATAATTGCCACTGCAGATAGTGTTGCTGAAATCTTAATTAACCTCATTTCCTTCAACGTGTGTCGTACACTTTTTTGTGAGCAATTAGCAGATCGTCGCGTGGCGGTTGTCGCATCCGTGTTGTTAATTTATCGCCGACCGACCACCGACCGCCCCTCATTAGTGATCTGTACAAAAACTGGCCGAATTTTATTTATGTAGGTACGCACCGCGCCATGACTCACTGCGAATCAAACACTCCCAGCCGCTAAACAATAGCAAACCAAATAATTTATCTGCACGTGTTCCCGCTTTGATAAGCTAAGACTGATTTGCTACACCAATTTGTAATTAGTGCTTTATGATCTCTGATTTCATGTGTATAAAAGCCATTTATCTAATCACTTTTGTTTCTTGTTCGGCTCGGACATATCTCTAAGTGGATAATGCTGTGAAGTAAAACGAGCTTGTTGGGAACTCATGGGAAAGTGTTAGTTACTCGTAAAATGGAGATACATCGATGCGGGAACTGGCAATTATCCGAAGAAAAAAATACACGCACAGCCTTATAAGAAATAGGATGTCTGGCCTTTTGCAACTTTGTTTAATTTAAGTAAAATTGACTCTCTTGAAAATATTTGTACTCGTTTCTTTCAGAAAATGGAAAGTGTCAATTCCGAACTAATTTTCAGCATGTCATTTTGAATCTTATAGGAATTTCAACAGAGAAAAACCTTCAAAGTCATATTGTAAGACATTTCTTATTCACAATAAAAAATAACAAATATTTAGTACAAATAAACAGCACGCCTTCGTGGGCGGCCCATCAGTGCATAGTTTCAGCGGCATCTTTGGCGCGCAATGGGCCCTGAAGCGTATGCGCAACGATTTCAGCGCATTTCACGCCTTTTTTGTGCGCCCTGCGCAGGCGACGAGTCTCGTATGAAGATTGTTAATAACGCGTGAAGTGACAACTGTGGGTTTAATTGCGACTGTAAGTTATTAGTGTGAACTTATGTGAGCGAGAGATGGTGCTGAAGATTGTTTGTTGTGTGTCAAGAGTTGACGACTGGGTTTGAATTTTGTTAATGTTGTAGCTGTTTATAGTCGGGTACCTAAATGAACAATACTGACTCGATGGTTAGGCAAGTATAACGTTTATTTGCTAGCTACTCAAGCAGCAATTTAATCTATGAAACCATGATAAACTTTGTTGCAAAGACTGAGTCACAAAAAGCTTTTGTCGACTCGACAAGAGTTAATTGATGTTATTTTATTTCTGTAAGTATGCAAACACTTTTTCAATCAATCAATCATATTATTTTATTATATTTTTTGGCGTTTCCTATCTGACTACTCTGAGAAGAAAGGCCAAAATAAACTCAGAGGTCACAGTCTCTTTTGAAGTCCAGACGTAATCTTGGTCAGATCATGTGAAGAACATGTAGATTGGTGTCTAACATGGTCTTTTGAGGAAAGAACCACACAGATTGAGTGGACCTGTCAAGTGAGTGTACGCATTTGTCAGTAATCGTATACAGCTCAACTCAATACTTACGGAGCTCAACGATTCGACGAACGTAAAGAAAGAAAGAAAGGATATTTGGGTAGGCCGCATAAATTACTCAAACTGCCAGACTATGATTAAAACTGAGAGAAAAAAACAAAAAGGTTGCTCGACATTCCAGCGTTTAGCCAGAAGTATTTGGAACAACCTTTCTCTCTTTGAAGAGCACAAATATCCCAAGTATTTAGCAATATTGGTATTACCGACTGGGACGCAATAACGTCAAATTGAGTCTTGTATCTAAAGCTGAACAGAGCAACCTCTTGAAAGCTATTGATGTGCAAATAGGCCAGCCACAAATTAAGGGTTTTGTAAACCGCAAGCGCGATGAAGCGTTGGTTGGTTTTTAATTAAAGTTGGTAACTCTACTCAAGGCTTCGTGTTAATGAATCGACGATTTCTGCTCGTTTCGATATTGCATTGTTTCCTGTCTCATTTATTAAGGGCCTGTGTACATTTGCTTGAAGTTTTTACATTGTTCTGGTTTAAATTAGGTTCGGTTATTGTGCCGAAATGTTACAAGATTTAATCTTGTTCAAAAATACATCAGTATTTAGGTAATACAATTTGGGTTACATAGGTATGTACTATTTAAGTCGTCCCTTAGGTACCTACTTATGTGCAAAAGTATTGATTGGCTGCGTTACACAATGTTGTTATAAAAATAAACTTTTATGACGTTAATTATTATTATGTCAATTTTAGTTTTTCTGGTAACATTCATGATAAGCTTGAAAACATTCTTAATGAAAGCTGCGTCCTGTTACGGCTGACCATCAAAATTGCCTAAAATAAATACGTAATT
Organism: Fissipunctia ypsillon; assembly: GCA_947568875.1. Lineage (NCBI taxonomy): Eukaryota > Metazoa > Arthropoda > Insecta > Lepidoptera > Noctuidae > Fissipunctia > Fissipunctia ypsillon. The sequence continues at coordinate 11,709,234 of OX387660.1, read as the reverse complement.
GTGAGAGAAATATTTATCAAGCAATATGCTGTGTGATATGATGAAGGCAATGAAATTTTAAAAAGCATAATTTTGATGTTTAGCTCTAAATTTGACCACTACTCAGCAACAATGTTTGCCTTTAAAAATGCCAAAATTAAAAAAAAAATCTAAATTCAAAATATATTATTTCCCATAAACCTACATGGGCACTTATGAAACGACAGAAGCTAGGTGCACGGTTCCAATTGGTCGTTTCCTATGGAGAAGAACCGGTAAGAAACTCCACGGCTACTCTTTTAAAAATAATTGGCTTTTACAATGTTTTCAAATTACAGTGTTATGGGTGGACAGTGGTTTGATTTAGTACCTACCTACCTAAAAATACTAACATTACAGGCGCTTCAGGAGGTGTATTTTTATGTGTCCTTGGATTAGATAAGGTCACTCCAACTTTGCCTGTGGGTAAGAGACTATTCAAGAACTGCATCTGTTAGCTCCAGTAACATCTTTCATCTCGATTCAACCTTTTGAGTTTTAGGCTTCACATTACAATATTATTTTGCTAGAGGGTTGTGTGAAGGAGATCTAATAATAAGAAAAGTTTAATGTGAAGAGTAGGTATCTTATGTTTTTTTTTAACAGTTATGATCATTTAAAAAAAAAAAACATGTTACAAAAAACTACCAGATTGAGTAGGTATCAAAAACCAAAACATTCATATCCCATAAAAAAAATTAAGCCATAATCCACACTGATTATAAGAAGAAACATCTATATTTAACCATCCAATAAAACTAAGTGGACTTAACAAATTATCTATGCGAGCTCGCCTTTAGCGAAGCTTTGTTATGCTAAGTCGCTTAGTGTGGAGGAAGGTTTACGTCGAGGTGCTTACGAAACTGCGGCCTTGTTGGCGTGCTAAATACCAGAGACAATAGTGTTTACCTACCAATGACACGTTCACTTAATTACTGGTAAACTTGCTCGTAATTACTGCTTTTTAATTAGATAGGTATTAAGTCTTGTTTTCTCGTCCTAGCATTACTTATTTCGTAGGTTTATTTTATAATTTTGTTTGCAAGGCTTTGTCAAAAAAGAATAATAGTTTTTAAATATGTAGGTACAAAGACTTGAGGGATTTTAAAAATATTTAGGATTTACACCTCCTGAAAAATACATAATGAAAATATTTTTTACAAATGAAACAATAACAACCTTAAATAAAACAAATAATTGAAATAACTGTTTCTTTATAAGTGGGTAGTGGTGGTACCTACCTAAGTAGGTACGAGTAGGTATGTTTAAACACAATAAAAAGAGCTAGGTATTGTTTATCAAAACTTCTCTGAGACCACAGAGATTTAAGTGATGAGCGTAGACGCATGACGAGGTATCTGTATTTTTCGGAAAGCTATTTCAGACATACCTATGTAATAGGTATTATTTTTCAGAAAATAATTTATAACAGGCTGATTTATTTGTACAATTATGATTTTGCAGTAAAAAAAGAAATGTAAGAGTTTAAAAGGAACTAATGTGCCTAGGTATTATTTTTTTATAAAATTACTTTTAGTATCTCTTAAATGTCACCAATATCACGATATTAAATATGTAATTTTTAAATGTCAATCATTATCTTAATGCCATCGAGACGGAGTTTTGTATTATAATAAAATATAGGTACTGAAAAATCATACACATTGAAACAAAATGTGTCCTGTACACGAACACAGATCGACATTGCAATTAACTCACACAAACGTGTAGTAACATTTTCTTGGTGTGCTTACAAACTCCGCCCCAAACAAATTTTGACCAATCCCTGATCGCTGTAGGCATAGATCGTTGTGGCAACACGCCTCGTATTTTTCGTCACGGAACAGCGACTCAGGCGCGACTCACACATTCGTTCTTCGCTTTGAAGATACCGGATCCGAGGCTTCGTGCTATCTCGTTTCCACACCGGTCTTTGCCCCGGTACGCCATCGATGGCTAAATCTTATCAAAAGCTGTAATAAAAGCTGGGATTTAGGTTTCAGAGAGTTTCGCTAATACAAAATTTGGTAGACTATCAATATTATAAGTGTTTACAACAGAGTCGATACTTTTATTTAAAAGTTTTGGGACCGGTGACACGTTCGGCGAGGAAAACAGTCGGCTGACAGAAAGAGACAGACGATCAGGTGGAGCGGTTTTGAAGGCTGCGGAGGCGGCCAGTTTGACCATTTTTTGTTGGTCCGTTGATTGTGAAAGATTACACTTGAGAGTCGAAATACATCTTTACATCACACGTCAGTGGGCACTGTGCTGTCTTCAAAGTAACACGGATTAGACACACGCAGTTTCCTTTACGTAATTATGTCTGCGTTCATGCTGTGATAGTGAAAGACTGAAATAGTGATCTTCTGGGACTTTTGCATGTGTTCGGACTAATTTGGTGTTTAGAGCTACTCGTCTTCCTCACTTAGCTCTGAAATTATTTGCGTCCATGGCGGTATCAACACTGAATATGACACCGTACTTCACCGGATACTCTTTCCAAGGTAAGCCTTCAGCTTCTATATAATTACTTCCTATGACATAGAAATTTATAATTGCTTTCAGTTACTGTTTCGCTTTTCATAAAACTTTGGTTACTTTGCGTAATTTGTACCTGTGTATGAATTGCTCATGTGAATGGATAGCGTTTGGTTTTTCCTTAAGAAAAAGTTTTCTGTTATAAATTAACTCTTGGATTTCATTTTTACTTACATTTCTATCAAGTACGTTTTAGTCACCGAAGTACATTGAATACACAATTAATACGTTTACTAATTTGTTTTTAATGTATATGAATTGCTTATTCCTTAGACACTTCTAGTACCTAAATCATTATTTTTGTTCTTAAATGACTGATTCATTCATTTAACTTGTTTAAGAATTGTATCTTCTCTGATTACCTAAAAAACTGTTTCATTCAAATCAATCATAAGTACCTCATATTATGACTTTAAAACCAAAACACGTCGAATAAATAAAACACGTTGTTTCACCCATGATTAGCTGACATTTAGCACCTGATTATGTGTCGGTTATACCAGTTGGATTTAAATTATATCATAAACATAGACAACCAATTTTTCGAACTAAAGGGCCCGAAACGATCATAAAACTATAAAATCACGAAGAAATTACAAAGTGCCTTTTACAGCTACCAATAACACTATTTCATCTTCGCGCGTCGGCCACAAGATGGACGAATAAGGTATAGCCTGATTTTTTCTTGTTTAGGCTACACTTTCTGGAATTGTCAAGGACCGTACGCTATAGAAAGTGAATTGTCTCTGTTTCAATGAAGCATTTCTGTCACGAATGATCTATTGTCATATTCAAGTCTTGTGCTTTGTCCGAATGATCTTGATCTTAATTGAAGAAGAATAAAGGAAATAATTGATCACATTTTTGATATGACCTCATTTTATCATCTAGTGATGCTCTTAGTTTTGATCTTAGGGCTAAAACAAGCCCTTAACCAAAAAAAATCAATAATAAAGAAGAATAAAGTGAGAATAAAGAGTTTCTTAGCTCCATTCTGTCCAAAACTGTCGTTATATGAAGGAAATTCATGTCAAACACTTCTAATATAGCTGTGATATATATTTTGTGAGATTCTATAAATGTCACCAGGATACACTGGTTTCATAGCTTTACGATTTAAGAGAAATTATTACCCGTCATAAAATTACTGAATAACTTTTGTTTTCTAAGCGTCCTGTCGTTTCTCTGTATCGGCGTTTTATTACTGGCGACAGTTTTTTATGAGTATCTAAAGTTTCACGGACAAACGGTTTGTTCGTAAATAGTAGGCACCTACTTCTGTATAGGTACTACATTTCCATTTTTTGTTCCCACAACGACAGTTCCTTGTACTATTTTAGACGTCTTTTCTAATTTTAAATCGATAAAAACTATTATCAACTTTACCTAGATAGTGTAGACAGTTGCTGTTAAATATACTTACATTATGACTCATGTAGTTGTAGTTAGTATTAAATTTCATAAGGTTTAAATTAAATATTCCATTGTTTCCCCTGCGGCTGAACTTTAAGATCATTTCAAAGGCTTACCGTGTATAAATAACAACGAATACTGCTCCAAAAAGCTCTCGCACTGACGGTTTTACACATAAATCATTACCATACGAAAACATTTCGACGGCATTGTTAAAAATGTCACTTCGACTTATGACCTGTTTCGTCTAAGGCAAATTAAAAAGAAAGAGATAAATATATTTGAAAGGGTTGAGAGAGAGAGCAGTAACATTAAAGAATGCCGACGACATTGGTATGGATACCCTGTCACATTTTTTCTTAAAAATATAACTGACTTATTATATTTATAGTTATGCAACTATTTTGAACACATTCCTGTAGTTTTTTTTTTGGCAAGAGACTCGATTGGCTAATAAACGGAATTTAGTAGTTTTTTTTGTTCAAGTTCGGTGATCTGAGAGGAAATAATAGTAATATACGTCGTCTTCCTGCTAGATTGACATAAGTACATACAATGAAATATAATGGCAAGTAAGACACTAGACAATAGCGGAGCCTTCTAAAAATGTTCACTAACGTGCTTTTCTTGCATGAGTCACGTTCGCCGTACGTAAGCGAGCGGGCGGCGCGAGGGCCTCTTTGAATTATTAAAAATGTCTCGATTTTTTAATTCGACTTCAAATTATATGAGTTTCTGAAGTACGAGTATAAATCGGGATTAGTGTCTGGCAAGTCCATCTGATGTGCCCGTGAACATCACAAAACGTTTGTTCAATGCTTTAAGAGGATGAAAGATTATTTACAAATATGCAGCCATTTGTAATTTGTAGAAATTAATTTTGTTTTTGTTTTGAATTATGCATCGTATGATTAATGTTATGCACCTTATAACTTATAACAGGATAGGTATAAAACATTGACGTATCATACCACAGATTAATCTTAAATAACATGTATTGGAATTTTCTAATGCCAAGAGTTACTGCATAACGATGCATTTGCGTAGAGTTTAAGTATGGAAGTTAATGTCGATATTAGTTGGCATAATATCTGCGATGAGTGGTGCGGCGCGATCAGATGCGCCCGCGGCTAGGTGACGGCGATGAAGCGCGATACCGATCGCCAACGCGTTGGACCTTGTAATTTTCTCTGCGAACGAGAGTGCATTTTTCATAATCCTTTATGCTATAAACATTTTATTAGTCTCCATACAAGATTTGCGACAGCAATAACGTTTGTTGTTAATTACTTGGATCAGTCGTAAATTCTCCTCTCAATTAGAGTTAAAGAGTTTTCGATGGAGCCAATTATAAGAATGATACTACCTACATCACGGTGCATTGGATTTCTGACCTTTATGTGGAGTTCAGTACCATAATCAAGGTTTAGTCACATTCATATCACGGACCGACAAGCGCTGCACATCTCGCGCACACGCACACATCTCGGCGGCGCGCCCGCGCAGATCAAAGGCACCGACAGGCTCTTTTAGCCGCATAATATGACGCGCCCCCCGCCTCCGCCCGCGGCCGGCGAAATGCCTCGCCGCCCGATCAACCTTCAGGGCGCTTACTTGCCATTACTTATGCCGATCTATTAATAAACAAATTGATATAACGGATATTTAAAGCGGGACCTTTGATTTAACGTCATGTTATATTAATCAAAATCAGTTTATTAGATAATTTGCTTACGAAACACTTGCCTACTACATACTTACTTTCTTTAAGTACCTATCTACATTTGGTTCCAATTAACCTTTGATAGCTATGGCACGACAATCATGGCTAATTAGAAACACAAACAATATTTGAATAACAAATGATTTGTATGATTTGGGTAAAATTATTTCTGGGCAGGATAATACGATCCGATTATCAAAACCGCAGTCATCGATACAGCGCGGGCGCACACTCAGGTGTTGAAACGTTTAAAGCGATTATCAGATTAGCCGCGGCCCATAAGATGAGAATCTAAAGAGCCCAGGGCGTTGCGCATCTTTTGTCACAAAGGCAGAGGTAACACTACTTTTCTTTTGCACAATCATTCTTAGCTTTTAATAATTACCTACTTTCCAGTTTCAATTTAACGACTGCTTTTTTGATTATTTCAATGTATTTAGGTTTCGGATTTGTAATTATAATATCACCTTTAGCAACAGTATCAAAACTTTGGTTGGACTAAAAAGCATTGCAAGCTTTTGGAGTATCCACATATCTTTCGTTTTTGTTTTGTTTCTGTCACACCGTTAGGTAATAGGCCATCAATGAGTGGTATAGGTACCAGGGGCGAAGGCTTCATACAACCCGATTCCTATCGGCTTCCCTTCGGAATAACCACTCTTCTTAATGTCTACTATTGCCAAATAATATGGTACACCTGTGTGTATAACTGTGTATCACATCACATTACATAATTATATTTTATACCAGTTTAATACATCCGAAGATTAAAAACCTATAGCTTTTTGTCTATGAAAACTGAACAATTTCTTCTTCGGCTTCCCTCTAATGATGATTATATCTGCGCCACTGATAGGTACTAACCTTTCTGCTGCTAAATAGCCCACTGTAAATTAATAACAATTAGGTAACTTCGGGTTCTATGAAACAGGCAAGTGATAACAAAGTCCCGGGTCTCGACAACTTTTGTATGTTTTGTTTTTTTTTTGCGTTTTATACAAAAGTTAATTATACATGATATCATGTATAATTTATGTCAAATATGCCACGCCAAAGAGTTGATTGTGATAGTGACTCTTGCTTGGATCAGTTTGAACTGGGAACCCTTGATATCCATATTTAGGACATCATAATACGGAGGTAGATGTGATTGAAGATGATGATGCTAAAACAGATGCAGATTCTGAACAGTAATTCTAAACAAGCTATGTTGATCATGCTGTAGCAGCTAATGTCCTAAAATTCTAATACGTATATATTCACCGTCTTTTGTTAAACGTTGTTCACAAATGAATTCCCATTCTACAAAATGTCCAACATAGAATTATGTATTTTAAAATAATAAACGTGACACCAATAGAAGCAACATTTTCAACAAAGTTACTTATAGTAGCGACAATAGCAAGCAAACCTGTCACTGCAACTTAATACCTATTAACGACCAATTTGCTTTCGGTATCATCAAGAAAATATGTAACCCTATTGTAGTAAGTAATCAAAATCAGAATTGATTGAACCAAACAACGTAATCAATTTAAGGTAATATTATAAGGCAGCAAACAACTGCGGGTACATTTATTAGTTTCTTGAGCGAAATCCTTTGTCCAAGCGGCAAGTAACGACGTCAAAGAGTCCATTCCATGCAAGAAAAGAAAAGAATCCGTCAAATTAGTACATAACGCGTTATGAATACGAAATGAGGTCAAACAGGGCACTCTTAAACATAGCCTATTATATTGAAATAAAATATTCAGTTCCATTCATTACCTACGTTGGTACGTATACATTATATTCACTCTGACATGCCGAAAGGCGTTGCCTCAGTTTGAACAGTTGGCAACGCGCTCAATGGGGAGACTTGAGTTTTAACAAATTAAAAATACTTTTTGTATTCCCTATAGCCCTACTTCTTTCCGCTTACCGGGATATGGAATACCAAATGATTTACAAAATTTGTATTCTCAAAATCTAGATTCTTAACTAGACAACCTATTTACATTGAAGTCTATAGCTACGATATTTTTTGCTGTCAAACAGTAAGAAGTGAATTTCATGCTACCAACATTCAAAGTAAATAATATTTAGTATATCCAAACGCTATTACCCAAATGAAATGAGAGTAAGCTGCCGTCTAAGTTGCTATGTAGCTCGTATGAAAGTATAATAGAATTGATTTGATATTCGATTGCTACATTTAGTGGCTGGCGGAGCGGCCACGCGACCACGGGCCACACAGAATACTTTGAAGACTTGAAGAAGGCTTAATGGAATGACACAGCCTTTGTGAACGCCGCCCAATTCTAATGCCTATTCAGATGGCATTTCACCTCTCTTTGTTGCTTGATTTCGGATAGTAATAGGTTATTTTATTAGCGTAGGTATAGATGATTTTTTAACGAGAAAGGAAAATCTTGAGTCGATTTAAATTGATAGCACATTGTTATTTTAGTTGCAAGGCATTGAAATGGATTACCTACGTTTTAATGTGGAGCATGTATTGTTGGAAACTTCAACTTGTTGATCGAATTAGATTTTGTATGCTCTATACACGCTTCAGTGATAACCTTTTTAAATCGCTCTATATATTATTATTATTCAATTTAAGTGCACTAGCTCTTTTCTGCGATGTTTCTTCTATATATTTTGGAGTGACAATACTAATTTTACTTCTATGAGCGTTTGTGTAGCTTTAGTAAAACAATCTGGTTCGCCACCAGCGCTGAGCGTGCCAGAAAGGCACCTCTTCGCCGTAATTCACGACATTCCTTCAGCATTTATGTAGGTACTTACAGCTACAATGCATGGTATGTATAATAGTCGTTTGTGCCGCTCTCGCATTATTGTGTTAACCACGAAAACTAGTGCTCTGCTCTCCTAGGCTAAACTGTAATTTGATGAGCGTGTTACAATTATTTCGGTGTAGGTACCTACGATAAGGCAAATTATGTCTATCTCAACGCCATAGGTATGTATTTTATTAGGTAGTTGAATATCGCAACCACTGATTACACGTAAAATATGACAATAATAATTAATCCATGATCTATACAAATAAATAAAATTTAAGTGTCTGTTTGTTATTAAAGTACTTAACTGCTTTTTACCAAAAGCATATGAAAGTTTACACGGTACTTATAACAAAAAAACTATTTAAAAATTTTTTGTCTATCTGTTTGTTCCGGCTAATCTCCGAAACGGCTAGACCGATTTTGACGTGACTTTCACGGGCAGATAGCTGATGTTATAAGGAATAGCGTTGGCTACTTTTATTTTAGAAAAATAATTAGGGTTCCGCGCAAAAAAAAATAAAGCCCATGAAATTGTGAACAAAATCCGATTCAAACAGTATTGACATCCACGCGGGCGAAGCCGCGGGCAACAGCTAGTATGATAGTAATAATTAATCCTTGAAATCTGAACTAAACGTTCAAAGTTGACAAAAAAAAATAAAAAGAATTAGTCGTAGGCATTTCTGTATTATGAAATGCCTACGACTAATTCTTTTTATTTTTCTTTGTCAAATTTGAACGTTTTTTGAACGAAATAAGTACAGCCTGTATTATGGCTGTACTTATTTCTTTCAGAAGTTTCCATGTAAATTCAAACAATACTCATTGTCCATATAATGATTTACAAGGAAATAACTTTTCCTACGTTAGAGTTCAGATTAGGTTGACTTCAAGATCTCTGAAGTAAACAGGTACTACATATATAAAAAAAAATGTGCATGTATGTACATATGCATGAACAGTTTCTAATGTTATTAACAACATTGATGCACAGCAACGCTGTGGAGTAGAAGTGCGTTCAAAACAAGTTAGAGCTTCATAATTTGCAATGCGAAAGCAAAAACGCCACGCACATTAATTAGATTTCCTGAACTATGACCAGGTTTCGCAGAACCCACTCGTCGTACAGTTATCGTTGGTACAACTCATGTGGAAGGAAAGCGGCATGGCATGTGACGTAAAGCCCCATATAAATTTTACTATAGGCACATTAATGTCGCTACGTGAAATTGATTTGCAAGCAGAAACATATTATGATTGTGAAAACGGGGTTTACGATTTATTTACACAATACGATATCGACTTCAAACATTATAAACTATCACTCTACCGTTGTTATCAAGAAGGTACTTGTGGCTAGTTCGCCTATTTTTTTTTATCTACCCGCAAGTAACTAATATATTCAAAGGGAATGATTTGTCAACAGCTGCCTTTCATTGATTTGTAATCGATATCGAAATAAATGACTATCTGACACGAAGAGAAACAGTGATATTTTATGTCCTCCATGAACTTCCAAGAGTTATTCTAATTGGTAAATAATCGATCCTGTTGTAAGTATTGTATGTAGCCCAGGTGAAGTAGTGAGTGTACTGGTATGAGGTCGGGATATCTTTACGCCTATTGCGCTCATAAGTTTTATTGGCCGCCATTCCCGTGTAGAACCCACGGCTAGTGCAATAGTAATACCCCAAGACATCAAACGTTTCAACAAATAAAGTGCAACACAGTGGAAACAAAATGCACCATTTCAGTTCATACCGATTAAAGCAAATAAAAGTGTAATGTACTTTTTACGCGGTCATTTTAAATTAAGAATTTGAAGTTGTACAAACAGAAAATGAATTTCGTCATTGCAAAGATGGAAGGTTAAGCAATTCAATCTCTATCCGACAATGGAAGTGATAACCCGAAAGTACTACGAAGGTTGATGAAAATGTGATTGTTAATTAAAGTTGACACAGAAATGCGAATGGTGAATTCAGAATCTTCATTTATTCGGTCACGGTTTGCCACTTACGTTTAGCATTAAATGATTGACTCTGTTTCAATTTCGTCTAACACGAATGCAACGGTTGAACGAATCGGAACACGGTTATGTGATTGTGAGAAAATTTTATACTTCTACGGTGCAACGGTGTCTGTATCTAACTCTAGTGTGTGATTATGTTTCAAGCAGACGAGACTTGCTTGCTATGAATAAAACGCGTGAGTAAAAAATATTGACAACTAGGGTATTGATACATTCAGCTACCGAGTGCACAATATCGACCTAGTGACTGATATTTTTTTGCCAATTCAACCTTACTTTCAGTGTTTCATATTGACGTGCCACCCTCGTAGATGTTATTGTTGCGCTCTACTTGCGCATGCTCCGAAAGCACTTCCGGGCGATTAGCTTCCAATGAATGTTTGAATTTGTTGTTAACTTCACCTTCTTTTGCGTTAATAGCGTTACAATGTTTGCGAATTCTATTACGCATTGTGCACTTGAGATCCTCTTTGTGATTTTCATTGTGGAAATTTCATCAATTGCGTGTTTGACTGAGCCTGTTAGATCGGTTGGGTGTAAAGTAAGACACGAATTGGAATAACGTTTAGAATTTGTGTAGGTACTCACTTATGGCGATTGAATTTTTTATTATTATAGGTATCGATTCATTCTCTGAATTTGCGCATTCCAATATCTGGTTTTTGATGTGGATTGTTATTTTAAGTTTTAAATGTGAAGTTTGATATTTTAATCGTCGTGAATCCCTAGCTAATATATCACTTGTATCAAAAAATCGTAGCAATAGAGCTATATATACGACGGTAATAAACTATCTCGCCAAATTGAAAACTATATTATAATGAAGTGATACATTACCACAAAGCCACCCACATTTGTATAGCGGGGTTGTTATGGACACGTTATGCGTCATAAATATTTCGGGAACATAAAATTAACACTCAAAAACATGGGCTTTCGAGGCACCGCAACGTCTACGGCCTCTTACAAAAAATATGGGGATCGCTTGCAGAACCGCGGCGTGACTCCGGACACTACAAAAGCAGTTCGGTACAAAAACAATAAGAAGTTTTATGATCAACGAAAGAAGGTTCAATTTCCAATATTCCTGAAAGCTTTCCTGTTAGTTTGGAAGGTTGTATTGATGGATACAGTTGTTAACCCTAAGTTGTTTGTGTTATGGTCTACTTTTGATTGTATGATTAATATCCGTCTCGGTTTCTTGTCTTATCAAAGGACATACTTGTTGACATGTTGTCTAATTGATTGGTGGTTCTCAGTAGGGGTCTAGGGCCTTACATGAGGCGGAACCTTTGAGGAATTATTTGAAATTGATAAACTATAAATGCCTCCACAAGTGGAACATGCCACTGTTATATTTTTTTTACTATTGATATGCGGTCAAACTTTGGTATAGGATGGGAGTTCAAGGTACTTTTTTCTTCGTATTTTCGATGAAAATTTTAATTAGGAAATAAATTGCCAACAATCGCAACTTCGCAAGTATACCTATTTTAAAAGTAGGTACTGAATTTGAATTTTCTCATTTTAATTGAATTTCTATCAAGTTAAAGCAAACGGTATTAAACATCATTATGCGGTATTACCAAGCTGTTGTTGTATAATAAAGCTGCTGAATGTATTCTCTAACATCATCTCCTTCCCAATAGAGGTTAACATGCATGCACAAAGGCGTTGCAAAAATCAACGACCGGCGGCTCCCTTTGACGTTAGGTGGTCTTCCAACCACCGGCCGCACGAATGATGTGATTATAATAGCGACACTTTACGCACACATAACCACATTAATAATATCCAGAAATAATACAATTTATTTTCCGAGCGATTTTATTCGCAAACACCATTGAACCAGTCAACTTAATTACCGCTCACGATACTCGTCGCAATAAAACATTAATTAAAATTTTGATGACTTTCTTTTCACTGTTGAAAATCAAGAATGATTCATCAATCTCTCAGAATTCTCCACACAACAATAAGATGGAGGCATTCCTTTTAATCTAGGAATAACATATTTTTTGTGAGAACAGAAGTCGATACCTACTCGTAAAATGTAACAAGTCGATCCCAACAAAGGCCAGAAATAGTTTAAGTGTTATCGTTTCTGCTTGACCGCACTCGTGTAAAAGAAATTGGATACTCTTGCTTGAGAACACTGCCAATGAAACGTAAAATTACGAGGTGATCGAGGCCTACCGATGACGTAGGTACATATTATTGTAGAGAGTGTACGAACGACCGACGTGCAACCGGGCTGCAGCTTTGTGATCATAATGTATTGTTGCTATTGATACTTTATGCGTTATTTGAGTTTAATATAGCTACTGGTTACCTTACTAATACAAATCCAATACAAAGACGTGCCTCCTTTCGGACGACAGGATCACAGAACATTTCACAATAATCTAATATTATAGAAGAGTATATTTAGATCTACAGAAATAAGATTGGATTCAGAAAATCATGATCGTAAAGAATACTGGAACATATTCATCGCAAGTAGAATACACACAATCAGAGGGCTTAGCTTTTATAGCGCAGTCGATCCGCAACTGGTTTCCACACACGAAGTACACTGCTTATGTTCACGTTTGTGAGTTAGAAATGGGGGTGTTGGAAAAGCGTTTAGTATTTTTAGATAATATTGGAGAAGTTGTTAAGAGTGTTTAATTTCTGCAGGTCAAGGTCGTATGAACCAGTTGGGCGGTGTGTTCATCAACGGTCGTCCGCTGCCGAACCACATCCGCCTGAAGATCGTGGAGATGGCGGCGGCGGGAGTGCGGCCCTGCGTCATCTCGCGCCAGCTGCGCGTCTCGCACGGCTGCGTCTCCAAGATACTCAACAGATACCAGGTGAGGATGCACATACTTTCACGTACTCCTAAAAACTTATTAGAAACAAATTTTTCATCCAAAGATGAGAACATAACATTAAATTGTATTTTTTTAAATCAGGAAACGGGCTCCATACGTCCCGGTGTGATCGGAGGATCCAAGCCAAGAGTTGCGACCCCTGAAGTTGAGAACAGGATCGAAGAGCTGAAGAGACAAAACCCAGGTATATTTTCCTGGGAAATTAGAGATAAACTAATTAAAGAAGGCATTTGTGATAAAAACACAGCGCCGTCTGTGAGTTCGATTTCGAGACTAATAAGAGGAGGCAAAAGGGATGAATCAGATCCTAGAAGAAATCACAGCATTGATGGTATTCTAGGTAAGTAATATACTTACCTCGGATTATTAAAACATTGCATCGCATGGATCCAATTGATCCCTATTTGGAATATGTTTCCAAAGACAATATTCACAATGAGGACAACGTAGAAGTGACCTTCGGCACTCACACTGCAGGCATTTGTCGTATCAGTTGGTAGCATAGTTTGTAGGAGCACTTTACCGCTTGAAAACTAATACCGCGTTGTGTGTTTGCATAAAACTTTATATTGCTCTAGTTTATTGTTGTGCTCTCTTGATAAAGAATTAACTGTGCTGTGGTTTATTCTGAGTCTATTATTTTCCACGTGCGAGGTCACCGCGGGTTGCATGCGCGGGTGTGCATTAAGAAGTATTTAGCAATATTTCAAAGTCCCTGACGGATTCAATTCAATTATTTAAAAAGTCTCTGACGAAACCTTCGACATAATGACGCGTAAATAACTCGCCGTGTCATCGTAGTCCTTAACGCTGATTCGAGACCATAATCACTTAATTTAGTTCAAAGCGTACTATTATTATAAATTTATTCTTATAATGAGACTGTCGGAACGTTTGCAAACTTCACAAAATGGCGTATAAAGTTAATAATCCACGTAAAAGTGAAGCGGGCGCGGCGCGCGCGCACGCCACGGCAGCGCCCCTTGTGTCGGCTTCGAAATTGTAGGTTATAAAAATGAAATTAGTATCCAAAGGTGTTATTATCCCATCGCGTTTGGCCGCGGGGCTTGCATTACGACAATCTGTCCGTACTGCACGTCTTGTGCCGTATAGCTATCCAATATAAAATGGCGCTCCTAATATCCCGGTTCAGTGACGGAGCGCGGTTTTGCCGGCGAGATTCTGCGCACCGATAAGATTATGCATATTAAGTTGTGCGCGGCCAAAGTAATATCTACACTGGAAAAGCGGCCCCCCTTTAGTGCTCGAGCTCGAGTATTGAAAATTTGCTGGTCGTGCCTGTCCTGTGACGGTGGGTAACGGTACATTTTGGTCGCCAGTTTTTCGCGGAAATATTTGCATACGCGCGGACTTTGGTAACAGCGGCGGTTGGTTATTATTTCAGGGTCCGACTCGAACAAGTTTGCGTATTGAAAATTTGCATACTCGGACATTTGTTTATTTTTCGTCTGTACCTACCGCTTCAACAAAATATAATCAGTACAGAAAAGTAATATCGTTCTCAATTCTAAAAATCCAACAGCGTGGCTTACACGAGATAAGAAACGCGATCAACTTCTCTATAATCTAATTCCATTTTATTATCACAAAGTAATATTTATTAAAGCCCCGAAGAATTCATTTGAGGCTACTAGAGGCATAGTGTAATGTGGTTACGTTTAATTTAATCGAGGCCGCGTGTGGTCCGCGCGGTAGTCTAATATAATCGACGTAAAACAAAAACGAATGATCTTAGAAAGTCGCAATAAAATTACCTATTACGACGACAAAAATCATATTATTTGAAGACTGAGGCCATTTGGAATATAGCCCCACTATAATTTAAATAGTTTATAGCTACAAAATATAGTTTTACGAACATAGTTTTAAGTAAATTGCTAAGCACATAGCACCTTGCACCAACCAAGTTTTTCTTCATTTCTAAAGGTCCATCATCATGTGAAGACTCAGATACGGAGTCGGAGCCTGGTATCACCCTGAAGAGGAAACAAAGAAGGTCCAGGACTACATTCTCCGGAGACCAGCTTGAAGCTTTGGAGCGAGCATTCACTAGGACCCAATACCCTGATGTGTATACGAGGGAAGAACTTGCGCAGAAAACCAAGCTCACCGAAGCTAGAGTTCAGGTAAGAACATCCGACATCTTGTTATATGAAAATTGGCATTTCTGAACAGTAACCTCTTATTAACCAGTGGTTAGAAATGTGAATGGAGATTTGTCGCCCAAAATTACAATAATTGATGATCGTCGAATATATTCACGAAGTTGGACGTTACTGTCACCCTCCGCTATAATTCTGTATTCACCTTTTTAACACTTAAGTTAAAACAGAGGGTCTTTGCCAGCAGCGATACGGCCAACGAGTATCGGTAGCCAACTCAAAACAGGCTGGGTGTATCAATGATAGATGAACGCAATCAAACAGTCCCATTGTTGGCCGCACTCACTTCCCGCCCTTACAAAAGCGTGGCACTAAAAAAACATAATTACCTTTATAATTAATTACAACAATAGTAAGAGCTACCATATGTTGTTCATCGCTACCGATGTTTTATCAGTTTTTGTTCAATTAGTAGCCCCTCGTAATTGTAGGCCTCCATAAGACGGTGTAATCGACTTAGCTCTATAATTATGTATTGATGAGTTAGGTGTTTGTAATATTTATAGCAGTACCTATCAATTGCAATGTCTGTCAAAGGTGTAGGCTCACATTAATTCGTACCATAGTTTTTGTAATACTTGCAAACGAAGCCTTACAAAGTGAAGACTTTGTAACGATAATAATTATAAACGCAATTAACTGATTGGATTCCTCGATCAGATTGCATTGCAATCAGTAATGTTTAATTATTCTTAACAAGGACTTAATTAAAGTTTGTTGGTTTAGGTATGGTTTTCTAACCGAAGAGCTCGACTCCGCAAGCAACTGAACTCGCAGCAACTGAGCGCTTTCAACACCATGTCGCTGCAGTCGGCGTTCCCTTCAGTTCATCAACAATACGAGCCTCCGTCTACCTTCAACGCACAATGTGCATCTTGGCAACAGTCGTACTCATCTGCGCTGGGTGGCAGCTCAGTTCTGAACTCTGCTCTAGCGCCTTCCCTCCATCAATCTGCGTTAAGTGCTCCTGTATGCCAGTCAGCACTTGCAGCATCCTCTCTACATCCCCCAACGTCAAGTTCCTTCTCGTCCGGTAACCTAACACCTCTGTCCCATTCTTCGGAACTTGCTACTCCCTTGCAAGCACCCACTGACGCTACCCCTCCGAGCTCGAGTCCCACTACGACGAGTCCTGCGAACCAGAGCAGTGCACTCACTTACCAACATTCAACGTATGCGAATCCAAGTGAACCTCTCTCCCATCCGTACGGATACGGAGACTACTCGAAGCAGGAGCACGCCATGTCCGCGCACAACCACTGGACGACCAGGCAGCTGAGCGGACACGCGCAAAACAAACTCGCCGAAGTCAGCGCCTGGCCTGAAAACTATAGGTAAGCTTATTCCACGTTCATTTAGGTAATATTCAACTTTACATCATATAAAGCAAACATGGATTAAAACATCTCAATAATCCCCGACGGCAACTAAGTAGCTGTATGAATTATTGATGTCGAGCTACTCATCTGGCTTGGCTTATGCGGATGAATATGCAATTACAATAAAGTGACCTTTGCTGCCGATCATTTAAATAACTATCTATTATGTGAATACCAGATATGACTGTTACACTAATAGTAGGTTTAGGGCGCACGTTTGTAATGACATCATTTCGTGTTAGTCAATCGGTATTAGTATCGCGTATGATGCGACTCGTCATCTCGTGTTGTGTGATCGAGCCGAGTTCTCGAGCGTGTCTACATAGGATGCGTGTAATGCCGCGTCCGGTGGCTATCGATCGGGCGTGGGCTCGATCGCAAATCGGGGCGCGTACGTTTTATTTCTTTTCACCTTCCTTTATCATTAGCCGAAGCGGCCGCTAATCAATTAAGAGTGTAAGAAGTCGGCCATTATACGCCGCGCGGGTGGTTATTACAGCGCGCGCCTCGTAATACGCCGATCCGATCGTGAATGCAATAGGGCTGCGAATTTTATAGTGATTTTGGATCGATTTTTAATTAAAGTTTTTCTTAGTTATTTTAAATTCTTTTGCGATATTCGATGTATCGTCTTTGGGATCTGGGTTTTATTACAACAGAAAGAAGGTCGTAGAAAACATTTTACTCGTGCCTGTGTCGACGGCATGTGTAACTACCAAAGTGAATTTGTCGAATGACAATGTGACAAATACATTGTCGCTTTGTGCTGTATACGGCGACGACATTTATCTGTGTTATCGAGACAAAGCAAGTCTATAAACCTCACATTGGACCACACACAATATCTCGCCATGCACAATGGAAGACGAACTAATAATATATGGGTTAGCTACGTTCATGTGTTGGTGTGTCTTATCTAGTCCTTTACGCGCGCTTGATTGACGTAACACTTCGTTTCAACTCTATTTGTTATTTTTGTCTGCCAAAAATATAGTATTGTATGACGAAAGTGTGGCTAATAAGCGTTTCATATCTGTTTGAAGATGAGGATAACAGAACAAAATCCCTTTTAATTATGTCTTGTGTCGGCTCAATGCAATGTTGGCGCAGGCGGAAAAGCTATATCTTGTACAATGTCCATGAGTCATAATAAATCAGTAACCTGCCTATCTATTAGTAGTGAGATACGTGCGTATTGCTATAATTAACGTGGACAGTCATTGGCCATAAATAGCGATTGTGATTGTCACATCATACTTTATTTTATTTGCCGCACCGGTGGTTCTACGACACTTGTATTTACGTGAAAATATTGTATTACGGATTCACAAGGAAAAGCAATTTTTAATACAACGATGTCAAAATGAGAAAAGCGCCCCTATTTTAAAGACTGTCAGAAGACGATAAATCTACTAATGTATCCATGCTCCAATCATATCCTTAATTTCGACTCAGCACTGTAAACTATTTCTGTATTCGTCAGAATATTATTCAAAATTATTCAATTTAGTCAACCCAATATTACAACAAACGGGTTCGTGAAATTGCTGATGCTCATCTCTTGTTTTCTGTAACCGAATGTTTAATTAAACGATATATTTCTGGGCTTGATTAATGAATACCTACGTGTATAATTGACAAAAGTAAACACCAAACAATTGCTATTCTGTTGGTCAATCAATTTTTTTTCGCAATGCTTCAAGGGATTTTATTAGTATTTGTCCACTCTTATTTACTCGGAAACAGAAACAACAAACCAGCGTTTGTTTAGGTTAATAGCTTCCAAGTAATACGGCTGCCGATCATTTATTGATATTAGAAATCTACGCCGGCACAATACGTAGCGGATAACAGATAAACACACGTTGCTTTGTGGCCGGCTCGGCAATTAATGAGAGGCCGAACGTGACATTAGTGCAGTGAACCTAAGCATTATGCTAACGCGAACCCGGTATTAAAACTTATCTGCAGCTATTTGCATTCGACTTCCTAAACTACAGTAAGCCTCGCGTGCGCTTCGCGGAGCAACCACCTTGCCTCGAACACTTTCCTCCACAGAAACGCTCGCTCGGTTATTGTTTTCGCACGTGTTTCATTCTCATGTTAAAATGTTTATGCACATATTTACCATAAGGGTAAAGTGTGGTATTTGGGATGAAGTTAAGTAATAACTACTTAATGGCCAATCGGCACAACCTGTCTAGCTAGCAGCTCTCAGAACTGGCTAGAATAATATTCACAAAAGAAAACATTTTTTACTGCCTTCCAAAGTAATTATGCAGAATTCAGAGTAACAAAATGTAGGTTTTCATTGTGCTCGTAATAGTTGAACCTGCGCAGCATTACGTGCTGTCTTCGTAGTTTATGAGCGATGTACGATACTAATGTACCATAATAATGTATTAGCCACTGTATTAAGTATAAATTAAAATTTTATTGCACGTTCAGTCACGAAATGCTTCCGAAAATGCCTCGTCTGACTCAAGTCTGCATATAGAGACCTCAACTAAATTATGTAGTTCGGTAGGCCGGTACAAGTCACAATTACAAGGCGGCATTAGAGCTTGCACACCGTGTTATTATTTAATTATTTTTAGTGTAATCGTTAGATTCTCGGTATAATGTTTAAAGACCGAACGGAACCTATGAAGCGATTAAATTATGCAGTGGGCAGTATCCCACGCTCAGCCAAGTTATTGGTAGTAAAATTCAGTGTAACACTGCTAGGTACTAAGTACCCACATACAAGAGACAGGACGTGTCTCTGATATAAAAGTAAAAGACCTCGACTTTTATGCAGCCTTCGATCTATTGTTACACGACGCCTAGTTATAAGCTTCTATATGTTGCAATAAGATAGTTGTAGCCGTCATATTTTTATAGCCCTAGCTACATACCGTAATATAGTCAATATATATATGAAAATATTATGTATGTTAGAAAAAATCTACATCTTTTTAGTAAGATAAGTGATCGGCATAATTTTAACACTAGAAATAGGAACAAATTAGATCAACCACGTTTCAGATTATCTAAGGTACACACTTCTTTTATGGGGTACTGTGTAAAATGTTATAATAAATTACCTCTCGATATTCTTCAACTAAATGAGAAGCAATTTAAAACATGCATTAAACGCACACTATGTAGACAAGCATATTATAGGTTGAATGATTATATCATAGATAAAAATGCTTGGCTAAATGCTGGTCCTGCTCCACAGCCACTTGGGCTTTGTTAAATTTTTTTTTTTTTTTTGTTTGGAAGAAATGCGTCCCTTTTTTTCTGACATTATGTTATTACTATAGACTTATTGACTATATATAGACTATAGATTTAGTGTTTACTAATCTTTTAATACAATCATTGCAAACTATAGTTTTGTATAAATTAGAAGCATCTTTTCAATTTTGTAAATGTGAGTACCATGGAGCGGTTTTATGTTATGATGTAGGTATGTTGACTTGAAAGAGTATGGCAGTTGAGAGTATGTCATGCTCACTTAAATGTCTCGCTGATGGTGGCGCGTGTGTTGGATCATTCGGTTCCCTACAAAATGGTTGAGCTGGATGGTGCTGATCCACGCGTCATGTTCGTGAACGGGCGCTGTCAGTGGAGACTGGTCATCTCTTAGCTGCCAGGGCTTATTTTTAATCTTATATTTTAAATTGTTTTAATTATCTATTTTTTACATTGTTCTCACATATAGAAGCAACAAGAACAATAACAATGTACCTACCCAGGATTTTGTAACAATTTTGATTTAAAAGAGTGTCCATGGAGTTTCTTGCCCATTCTTCTCCATAGAGATCTACGTTTTGGAATGGGCGACTAGCTTCAATTTTCTGACTAACTGACCGACTCTTTGACAGTTCAAAAGTGCCTGTAATTGGTTTAATTGAAATAAATGCTTTGAGTTTGAGTTTGAGTTTGATAGTTTCATGAAAGCGGTTCATAACTGTTGGAGTGCCAAAATTTTGTTACTGCGACCAATTTCGACGTAGCGCTCGCCGGCTGCTGCCGCGGCACCGGTTATTTCGCTCGCTCAGCTCGAGCGTAGTTGGTTACTTTTTTTTTTTGTTTCGTGGTGGAAAATCCTCATGGATGTCCGCCGCGCTGGGGCGGATTGAGGGCTCTGTCAGACTCTTACTGACTAAAAACCACCCCGGTGTTCCATCTCACACCTACGCCGAGGGTCGCGGGAACTTACGATCCTTCCGCAACCTCCAGCTGGCACCGGCCCGCCACGGCAGGCCTCTCCTCGTGTTGAGGGGGGGAATGAGGTGTTTGACTCCCTCTGCGATGTCTAAGAGGGGCGCGCGTGGTACACTACGCGCGGCCACCTCGGGTCCGATGTATGGGGAGCGACGGACGTCCCCGAGTCCGTCGCCCCTGGACCCATTTAGGGGTCTGGAGGAGGGCGTTGTCCACCCTCCGCCAACGCCCGGTGCGCCTGCTGCGGGCCGGGTGACAGGATGTGATCTCCGTCTCCCTCTGCGAGATGACTGTCTCACAGAAGGAAACCACCGCGTCCCAGGACTCCTCGCTGCCGACCATCGAATTCACGACAGCCGACAGTGACAGGTCACCGCCTATTCCAGAGATGAAGGTACGGCGCGGCGCCTCTCAAGCGGCACACTCTGTATGCCGCGCCGTGTCTTCCCGACAGTCGACGCAGTGGTGACACCGAGCGTCCAGCTCCCTGTTTATGCGACACTGGTACTTCCCGAAGCAACCATGCCCCGAGAGCACCTGCGTCACCCGAAACGACAGGGAGCCGTGCCTCCTCCGGAGCCAAAGGGCGTAGTTGATTACCTAACCTAACCTATTTGGTTGGAGTGCCCTAATAGCTGTATTACTAAATCGTGCTCGTTATATTTCTAGTAAGATAGTTATGAACCGCTTTCATATAACTATATTACGGTTTATAGCTATATCCCTAGGGATGTAATTATATGACGGCTACAACCATCTTACTGCGACATATATATAGGTACTACCTATTGGAAATAATGATATAGAGGCATGAGGAACAGGGTGTAAAGTTCACTCATCCTCCATAGAAAAGGGAGGATCCTCCGACCAGACGGGTGTTGTGTCTGGTGGGCTACTGCCCGACGGTTGAGTTTTTGTTTTTGGGGAATGGCATCTCGCAGTTCAACCTATAGGAGGTTGTCGACTGCTTAACCGGGCTTTCCTGTGGATGCCTCAATAAATTAAGGCCTCCAGCCAGGCTTAAAACTAAACTAAAAACTAAGCGACTGCACGCTAAGGGCACCCCCTGTGGGGTACGGACCTCGGCTTAGGGCGTCGCTGGGAGAGGACAGCAATGGGACATGCTGGATCAGATTAACCCGACGGTTGATGTCGGGATGTTGTATATATGCTAGTCTCGTGGTAAACTCTGATTGCGCGATGCAGGATTTTGCATGACGTCAGTGTGACGCGTTCCATTGTGGCGATGTAGATATGCCGCCACAATGACTTCCGATGTAAGAGGCTTAGATGCGCCCTTGTTATATAGATAACAATATAAATTAATGTCACTTTTCGTGTCTGTCTGTGTGATCGCGTTGTTCTTCTAAACTCCGCAACAGATTTTGATACAGTTTGCACCATCATTTAGAGTATTTATTCCGGAAGGTTATGTGTATAAAACAATCAATCAATCAATCTGCCTAGCCTTTTCCCAACTATGTTGGGGTCGGCTTCCAGTCTAACCGGATGCAGCTAAATACCAGTATTTTACATGGTGCGACTGCCTAACTGACCTCCACAACCCAGTAACTGGGTAATACGATACTCCTTGAAAAGACTGGTTGTCAGACTTTCGAGCTTCTGACGACCCGTAACGACTGTCAAAGATCTACGAATGACAGCCGGGACCAACGGCTTAACGTGCTTTCCGAGGCACGGAGGAGTCTCGGTATGTAAAGATGGTCACCCATCGACGGACAACCCCGGCAAGCGTAGCTTAACCTGATGGATCGACCCGTGCGGCTGTTATTACTGTTGTGTGTATAAAACATTAATATTGAACTTACAAATAATAAAGAAATCACTATGTTTTGTCAAGCGGTTAAAAGTAGTACCGAGAAAACCGTGCGAAGCAGGGGCGGATCGCTAGTGTTATATAAAGTACAAGACTTTCATGTAATTTTTTCTTTGTTACAGCTCGTTTTTCGGCACTAACCCGTCACACTACGCGTCGCACGCGCATTCACCCACAGAGGCGAAGTCTGGTTACCCTTACTTAGGACAACTCGGCGGCATGGACATGGGCAGAGTTCACTAGACCTAAGTGCCTTCTAATTAAGGAATAGAATGCTGTATCATAACTGATTTACATATTAATAAGATTCACAATAGATCCAGGACATATCGTAATGTGCCTTCTTGATACAGAGTGTTTTAAATATTTCTACAGACGACAATATTTTGTATATTTACAATTTCGCAATAAAATAGTTTGTAATCAATTCGATAGATGTTTTGAGAGCCTCCAGCCTTCACTGTAATATAGAGCTTTATTGTATAGTTCATAGATTCATAGTATGTTATATATTGTAATATTTACGGTTCCTGTACTCGGATGTGTGCACTAAATACAAATTTTCCCGTAGGTTTTTATCTTTTTAGATATAGATCGTTACTACATTTTATAAGTTGTTATGTGTATATTGTATTTTAGATGTAATCAATGTTAGTAAACAATGTTGTAATAATGTTTAAAAATCAATAAACATAATAACTTTTTTTCTAATAAAAATTTTATAGTAGTTACTAAAAGGTAGAAGACTTTCTGTCAACCTATATCATGTGTACATACTTTAGTAAAAATGTGGAAAGTTTGTTCTTTCTTTTTGTGACTATACCCTAAAGATTTATCCTAAAATTGCCTTCAATGACGTTGTGATTTTATATAAATAATGTATTTATTTATACGTATATTATTGTAACTCAGATTTATTAAGTATAGCGATTAAGCACTTTGTAAAATAACGGTTTACCCAGAATAAATGAATGCTAATGCAAATAATTCAAGGTTTTTAATTAAGATCCCAACGATCTATAGTTTATTTTCAGATATAAATCAGTGTTTACACAATTCACGAAAGCAATTATCACCGAAGCTCTTTCCTACGTATTGTCTGGTTTTCGGGCATTGTTCTAGGCTTATCTAAGGCATGTCAACCACAGGAGGCATATCAATTGAATAGTCAGACAACACGTAGGTATGCCGATCAGCATAGCTTTGACATTCGTTAATCCGATTATGAACGTCGACTGCAGACTACCGAATTTCTCTTTGCCGATATGCGGGTATTCCCGTTAATGACGGAATAATTGCGACAGTCGCTCCATGTAATATTGGTATTCAGCTGCATCCGGTTAGACAGATCACAGACAGAAAGATATCTTAATTATGGCTTTACACAGGGTGAACCTTCCTAGGTGTGTGATCTATTGATATGGTTATATTTTTCGAGCCATTTCTCTCAATTTAAACCAACCAGTTTGTCTTTCAAATTCCTTGTAGATACAATAAAGTTGTTATAATATACTTGTTCCGGTATTAATTGCACACGTAGGTATCCTTGCTTTCAAAGGAGTAGTATCAAGAAGAAGCAGATCTATGGAACGTCATATTTGCAGTGTCTGCCCTATTTATGCATATCTAAATAGTAAGTGTAGGTCTTTCTGGAAGCTGGAGTTAACAACATAGCTCTAGGTGATCATAGTAAAATTTTCAGCATTACTAAAATTAAGTTTCATAAAGTGACTGCAAAAGTTTGGTAAGTATGTCTTCAAAATACGCCTATGTTTTCTCATGCAAAGGAAAGTTTAGAATCGGCTTAAATACCTACTAAGATCGTTGGAAAATTTTCTAAGTTACTTATAAGTAGGTACATAAGTATAAAACTGTCGCTTGATTTCCTTTAGTAGTTTATTCAGATTTACAGTTATTTTCCTCAATTGAATTGTATTGCTTTACACCTGAAACCATGTGACCATTTTACGGTTATGTAAAGTTACAATGACCGTCATGAATGACAGATTTTATGAACATGGTTTTATGTTCAGCACAAATTAAGCGGGTTAAAAAACGGGTTACATAATAATGTAAATACTTACTAATAGCTTGCTTATCAAGGAGTATGTCTACAGTTGGCAAACATGAATAGTAGAGTTAATAAAATATAGTCTTTAGACTAGTCTTTCACAGTATCGATATCAGTTAAAATAGGACCTACCCTAAATATTTGGAATAATATAACGTAACATCATGCCTGTTTTCGATGAAAGGGTAGGCATAGTGCATCCACATTTCGCCAGTTATAATGTAAACTATGTAAGATGCCCCTTAGAAGAACCTCAACGCTTCTAGGCTTTGTAGAACGAATGCCAGAGTTCTTTTTATCGATTCCTATAACTAAACAAACACATACTATCACTTCAATCCGATCCAGCATGTCCCCTTACTGTCCTCCCCCAGCGACGCCTTAAGCCGAGGTCCGTAGCCCACAGGGGGTGCCCTTAGCGAGTGGTCGCTTAGTTTTGAAGTTTTATGCCCTGGCTGGAGGCCTTAATTTATTGGGGCACATACAGGAAAGTCCGCAACCTCCTAGGCTGACCAACGAGATGCCATTTATATAAAAAAAAACACGTACTGTCCATGCGCTCAACTGAAAACTGCGTTATTTCTGACTGAATTGAAGCTTGTGGAATTGTACGCCTTATATTAAGTTCTTCACAGTAATATTTTTACTTTTTATTGTTTTTTAACACTCAAAAGCGAGAAACTGCAAAACTGATATTAATATCAACTAACTAAAAGTAATTAAAACAGGCTACGCTAAATGTTGCAGCGTGGTTACATAACAAATGTTTCAGTTACGCAGAGCATTTAACTTGGCCACAATAACGGGAATGTTACACATAGACAATGGCAGCGGCTGTCTTTCAGCACTGTATGGCCGTAATTAGGCAGTCAAATGCAAGCTCCACATGTAATTGGTCTAATTCCCTTGAAGATCCATATTATATAGCAGTTTGTGTGGGTGTATGAGCAGAGATAGAAATAACTTTAAAACATACCTACTGAGCATTTATTTTGTATGAGTTACATGCCTTGTTAAGCTTACCTACGTGTTGCGTTAATGTAAAAGCCTTGGTTTTATTTTTTTTTTTATTTCGCTTTGAGATGAAGAAGAATTTTACAAAAATATCTCCTAGGACACAAAGGAGGGTTGCTATAATTGTTGGCATTTCATGCGTGTTTTATATGCAATCGTTTTGGTGTAGTTTTTAAGGCTGTTGTTATGTGAAATATGAGTTCGTGTAACTAAGTTATTATTGAAAAGCATACTTTATATTGGCACGACCCCAGAAAAGGCG
Source organism: Fissipunctia ypsillon (assembly GCA_947568875.1). Taxonomy (NCBI): domain Eukaryota; kingdom Metazoa; phylum Arthropoda; class Insecta; order Lepidoptera; family Noctuidae; genus Fissipunctia; species Fissipunctia ypsillon. The sequence continues at coordinate 11,682,884 of OX387660.1, read as the reverse complement.
AACAAAAAGAAGATTAAGAAATAAGTATTAATAAGTAAATTAAGAAATTTTGGCATACAATATTATGTCGGTTCTAAAAGTATTTTTATATTAAAGTAGGAATTTTTGTATAGATTTTTGAAATGTGCTTCTGATATATTTGATTAGTTTACCACACATCCTTCGTTGTTCTCAAAATAGTAATCAAATCTTTTATGAAGAGCTACAAAATGTAATTTATATTTTGTAGAGCTGTTGAAACTCGATCTCAAATAGAAGTGGCTTTTGAACAATAATCGCAAGTGGTTGACTGAAACAAGTCCGATGTTTGGATTTTTCCAATTAATTTAAAATAATACAGTTTGGTACAAAAATTAAACCAACCACCAAGGTAACCCTTATCCATCCGGGTGTCAGATAAAATCTAACCGTCTTTTACCTGGGAAGAAAATTATTGTATTTATTTTTATACCTTATTTTAAAGGGATGGAGTAAATGTATTGAAAATGGGAATCATAAATATTACCAGGGTTACCCTAATCCAAGTTTTGCCTGGGATATCTATGGAAAAATAAATTTTATTTTTTAGGTAAATAAGTAGGTAAAATTTAATTCATAAGCCGATGAACGGACGACATTCTGTATATTTATTTATTTATTTAATAATTTAGGCCTGGTACGAGGAGCTGCGGGAAAAAAGTTCCTGGAAGGACTTGGGGGAGGCCTTTGCCCAGCAGTGGGACAGTATAGGCTAAGTAAAAAAAAATACTTTAAGCACACAAATGTACAGAGGCGGACTTATTGCTATAAGCATTTTTTACCAGTCAACCTTTGGGTGATGCAGAGACAAACAAAAAAAAACGTAAAAACGAAAAACAAACAAACGTATATTAGACGTACAGAACTGTTCTAATAATGTTGTTGCTTACAAGAACTTTCATAAAGTATTTTCGTCTCAGTGATTTTCAACCAAAACTTTATTGAAACGAAGAAATGTTGGGAATTATTAGCCCATGACGCTCTAATTTAAAGAGGAACTCTTTAGAAATTTAATGAAAAGGTTTTACAGGAATATCTTAATAAAGAGTTGTGTTTATCAGAAAGTAAATAACTAACCTCAATTACAGGAAAATAGTCAATAAAATCATAATTTTATGAACCCGGCCAGCCGGTTCACCCGTCTGATATTATAAGTAATATTATATTTTGTTTACTCAAGCTTTCCTTACCCAAAGCTTGAGTAAACAAAATAGGTATACTTTCGGTAAACGGTTATATTATAATCATTGGGGTGGTGTATACATGGTGACTTTGCTACACATTCGATTTCTGTATTTATCACAATTAAAATTAATGTAACGGGGAAGGCAACTGTCAAAATGGCGCTGTCGTAGCTAGTTCCCAACACAAGCCAATAATACAAGGCGTAAGGAGGTTTTATTTTATTTTTGCGAAAATGATGCGTTGTTGTGTTACTAAATTCTCCGAAATTGGAGTCCACCATTTCCCGAGAGACCCTAAAATTAAAAGATGGTGGCATAAAGCTATTCGTAGAGATGTTTTATAAATTAAACAAAGTAGAAACATTTTGGAGAAAGTGACTTTGAGGATACATTTATGGTTTTAAATTCTGACACTTTCCATATCATTTACTTGATTTAAAATATTACTGAACGAAATGTCAAACTTATTGTGGGCCGTGGGGACCTAGCTATGATCACGCCATCTACAATTAGCTTTGCCCGACCTTCCCCATTGTACCTACATAATACGTCATTAGTTGTTGATTTGACGTAAAACCTGGGTGTGGTTTTTGTAGCTTATACAATTTAGGACGAAACCAAACGAATAAAACCTTTCATGATTTTCAGTACCGGTTTACAGCTACTCCTTGAAAAAACACTTACGTTTAGACGTAGCTCGCGTAGGTATAGTCACGAACATGGATATTTTACAGTTACTCAAATATAAAAAGCTTTTTCTCGTGAAATACAAATGGCTGAATTGTGAATGTGAGGACGATATGGGTCGTTGCCTTTTTTTTTCTCAGTTAATTTTAATAATGGTCTGGCAGTTTGAGTAATTTATGCGGTCTACCCAAATGTCCTTTCTTTGATTTTTATCGTCGAATCGATGAACTCCTTCAGTTGAGTTGACTTCTGAGTTGAGCCGCGCGATTAATGACAAATGCGTGCACTGACTGGACAGCTCCACTCAAATCTTGTGGTTCTTTCCTCAAAAGACAACCTCAGACACTAATCTACATGATTTGACCAAGATTGTGTCTGGACTTTAAAACTGAATGTGAACTCTGAGATTGTTTCGGTCTTTCTTCTCAGAGTAGTCGGATAGGAAACGCCGACCACATCTCAGTTTAAAAAATATTATTGACGTGTTAAAAGTGTTTGTACAAACCTACTAAAATCATTTATCATTTGCAACTTTGAGTACCTATTTCATAATAATAGTATGGTTTCGATAATAGTCCTCCAGACGAGCAACGGCCAGGTCCCAGGACCAGGGGTCCAGGAGTGTGGGGTTCCCAGGTCGGGCAAAGTGTTATTGGGTTTTTCTATCTGGAACTTCTCAGTAGCAGCCTGGAGTCTGGATTTATGCCCGGTAGATGGCAATAGGCTCGCCCCTATTATATGGGACTTAAACATAACTGGTGAAATGTGGGTGTACTCACCTCTGCATAACCGTTCGGGGAAACAAGGCGTGATCTTATCTTTATGTGTGTCCTCCAGACAAAATTTCGGTCATGGGGACTAGTCTCAGCCTTCGGCGTGGGAAATATTATAGTGCAGGTGTGTGCGCAGACACGGGTACACTCTCTCTTCCTTCACTCTCATAGTCCGATGGACGGCAATCCGGCACGACCGGAGAGAGATCGGGTGCAGGATCGCGCGGAGTTCTGGGTTCGATTCCCAAGTCGGCGAAATGTGTTATTGGGTTTTTCCATTCGGGATTTCTTAGTAACAGCCCGGAGTTTGGAAGTTGGCGCCGTGCTTTGGATAGCTATGTTCGTAATACCATAAAATATCGATCAATATTTTTGAATCTTGCGTAAGTGTGAGGCATTTATGCTCGTGACTGTACTTAGCTGGTGAGACCGGAAGCCGATCTCGTGCCCTTTCGGCATCATGCTCTTCGCCACAATGGAATTGTCTATTATTAGAAAACAAATTGTTTACTTCCTTGCTTATTGCACGCTGCACCGGCTGACGTCATCACGTCAACGCCGGCTATCGCTAAAAACCGGCGCTGGGGCTTTGTCTCGAATAGGGTCGCAGCATTATGCTGAGCGATGGTCATTTTATGTGGATGTGACGCATATTTTCCCCCAACTTGTTTCGTTTTTGTATTTGTGTTTTTTTTTGCGTCATATTTACCGCAAATAAACGTATTTTCTTTCTTTTTCTTTCTATTGTTCCTGTTATTATTTCCTCTTTGCCTTCGATCAACAAATCGGGACAATGCTTGACACTTTATATAGATAGGTTATGTTTTTCAGTAGGCCAAATAATAATATATACGTACCGACCAAGCTTTAAACTGAGATACACCCATAGGTACTTATGAAAGTAAATAAAGCAGGGTAAACGAACCTTTACCGTTTAGGTATCGCTTGTTAAATTGAACACCGCATCAGGACAAAGATCTATTTACCTACTAGGCTCCTCCACATATTTGTTCATGTAATTTTGTTTACACCTAAATAAATCCCTGCAATAGAGTGCAAATTGTTTCTCGAAAAGCTTTTAGTTTCGGTTTCGTTTATCATAATGTAGTACTAAGAAGGTTGAAAATGGGCGCTGAAAAGATGAAATTCAAATAATGTGAAAGCAGCAGCTTATTGAAATAGGACAGCCAAGGAAAATAAATCTTATTTATAACATTAACTTATTTTTAAAACGGTGTTCTCCCTTGACATTAAGATGACAGTGACAGGAACTAAGTACCTATTTATATCGCATTTTATAAATGTTCACTTTTCTAAATAACAGTGGTCAGAGAATATAAAAAATAATTTCTGAAGGTCTATTATGTAGTAGTGGTTATTGCGCTAACCAATAATATTCCATCAAAGGTGATCAATTTGTCAAAGCATTCGGCGTCGCCGTCGCGACGTAAACTTGGTTGAATCAATGCGGAAGGCGTACTTATTCGTAAGTACATAGTAAAGCCTTTGAATGGAAAACGTGATTTCAGTCAGGGTTTTACCACAAAAACGGATTGTTGAACGCAAAAAGTATTCGGTAAAGCACACGCGTGGGAACCGCGGTTGACTTGACGACGATATTCGTCTGTGTCGCGGAATCAACAACGATGGATAAGAAACTGCATGGCTGAATCGTTGCGTAATATGAATTAGCTTTTACAAGTTGAACTTTTTCATTATCATAACGTAATTAGTAGATACCATCGTCAAAGCTTTAAAGCACTATGTCACAGTATAATTATGGACAGTACGGAAACTAAGCCTTGTAGAGGACATAATTACCTACGCTCCATTGAAGCAATAGGGTTGTAACTTTTAATGTTTTTGATATTGATTTTTCTTACATTTTTGTTCTGTTGTGATCAATCAATTGAATTTAAATAACTAGCTTACATACAATTTAAATAGGTAATCGTTGGTTAATCTCAGCAAAAGACGATAGCTTAAACACGGGAAACAATTTAATATTAACACACACTTGTAGAACTATAGATCTTTAACTTTGTCATTACGGTGACGTAAACAAGTTTTGGCGGGAGCGTACGTGAGCCGCGGTTGGACGAAATCGTTTCTAACACTCGTCGGAGCGGGCGCGCGGTAGACGCTGCAGCGCAGGTGGCGCGCGGGCAAGGCTCATGAGCGGCTGCGAACCGTACCGCGTTTCAATCCAAAAATGCGTGTGATACCTAGTAATTAAAAACCCATTACATAAAAAAAATACCTTTATCCTTCATTATTACAAATTATTTGCAGAAAAATATTTTCGTCTGCTACGACACGTTCGGAATTATTTATTATTGAATTTAATTATGTAAAAAATTCTCAATCTAATGAATAGTTTTTTTAAATAAACTATTGGGAAACAAGGACAAGGCACTATGAAACTGATTTTGTTTATTTCTTTGTAAATTAGTTTAGCTACTTTGCAGTTTATGTGTTCTAAAGCAACAACGAAAAATTTCATCCATTTTCTCTCTCGGTTTTGATGAAGACGAGTTCGAACAGCCGTATACTACGCAATACGTTCGTGGCATTTTTAAAAAGGTCGCGGAGATAAACTTAAACGTGACCACTCGTCTTGACGCGGCACTCACTACTGAGAGTACCGCGACGAGCGCTTAGGAGTCTCGTCATTGCGCATGTTTGTGTGAGTGTGCCGTTTTGGGCGTTTGAAGGTAGTTTCCGTGCTGTCCATATTTATACTGTGACTATGTCGATAGGTAGTACCTGCTGGTGGAATATAGTTTTTTTTTAACGGCAACGGAACCTCTCAACTTTAATGGAAAGTCTAGAGTGCAACCGTAAAAGCTTGCTGCTCATAATTTTCCTTTTTATTATGTTACCTACTTACCTAACTGAAGCGTGAACGTGTCCTATTTAATTTTGTTGGTACTGCACTTGTGTGTCTACTTACCTAGTATTATACTTAATATTTGCAGAAGTACATTAAAGATAGCTGGTTCGTTTATTTTACTTTAATGAGTTCCAAACTTCTGCAGTTTTTCAATTGAATAAAGTTTAATTTAGATGTATTTCAGTGGTGTTATATGAAAAAAGAAAATACGTTTATTTGCGGAAAACAACGCAAAAAAAGAACACAAACACAACACAAAAAGAAATAAATTGGGGGAAAATATGTGTCACATCCACGCAAAACGGCCATCGCTCAGCAACTGCAACAATAATGCTAATGCTGCAACCCTATCCGAGACAGAGCCCCAGCGCTGGTTTTTAGCGACAGCCGGCGTTGACGTGATGACGTCAGCCGGCGCAGCATGCAATGTAATTTAAAAAAGAAACAAAATAAACACACAATACCTAAATCTAAAATGTTATGTTGTGTTGTGTTATGTTATGTTTATTCCATTTTTTTTAAAATAATTTCAGTCTTATATACAATTTAGATCCTGAAGGCCAATTCCCTAATCAATATAGTTCAAAATCTAGTCACAATTTCATCTCAGCGGCAAATAATGTCAAAAACATGTCAAAAATGTAGGTAAATTAAAGGTATTTTTAACTGATTGAGACTGAGATTATTTATTTTATTTTATTGTATTCGGGAAACAGCTAACTTATACAGTGTTCTTAAACAATATAAAATTGAAGGCCATTTACAAGTTTCCACTGACAAACACGATTCAATTTATTTTCGATTTTGTTTTTTGTTTCTCTGATTTAAATGCGAACGTTCTTAAAAATACGGGAATTGCCGCTCTGGCATGAGAAGGAAATATTATTTTATTGTAAATTAAGTCAGCCCTCCTATATTATTCCAACATTCCCACTTCCTTATCCAAATCTCTAGCTAATCCAAAAATCAACGATCGTCGCTGAGAAAAATCGTGGCTCAGTTTTAATTGGACATGACGAATCAAGTTTGTCGGAAAAATTGGGCGGGGACGACTCTTTGTGGAGGCGGATGTAGGTTTTTGTGGTCTAAACGAAAATGAGGATATGAGTATAAATAAGGATTATAAACGTCCACATTATCTTATGGTATAGATGTGTTGTAGAGCTGAGAATGAAAGATCAAATGTTTCAGCGTATCGAGATAATATTGCTGCCAATTTCTTAACTGTCAAACAGTAAAAAGCAATGTCTTAGTGTTATTGAATTGCGCTAGATTCTGACAATGTCAGCATATTCTAACAATTCTTTCATGATATCTTAAATGTTCTTTTAAAACAATTGGTATCAATAATCGCATTAGCACCGTGGTACATAATAATAGTTATGTGAACTGCGTTTAGTTTCCGGTAAGTTATAAATACATACCAATCTTATATTTGCGTATCGGACAGCGGTAATCGTATCTAACGACTACTAAAACATGTAAAACTCTCTAGATGATTGTTCTCACACTACAGCGCGTGAGAACGAAAAATCACAAAATTGAATTACGGGCTAACTGTTAGGCAATTAAAGATTCAAAAATATCAGCGACAGTTATAGCGGGTCGGGAGTGTTCGCAGGTGCTTCGTGGGTCTCGGATTTGGGGGTGGTGGGGATCGTCACGTCACTAATCGGACGTCGGCTTTGCTTTTTCGGAAAAATCTTATCGGTACTCGATCGATTTTCACAGCGGATAATTCACGCACGTGTCACGATCCAACCCGACTGGGATTGGACACACTGTCGCTACCTGATTGAGCTGTGTCCACTACCATCGCGACAGGTTGTTTGCTGAAAACTGTCTCTCGAACCCTGGAGAATTGAGAGTAATTAATTTATTACTTTGCATTGAGATTTTGTTGACGATTGCAAAGTCTCTGATCGGATGTCTTCAGACATTTTAGATGTCTCAATCAGTAAAATAATTGAAAGGATGTTCTAAAAAGGTCAAATAAATGCCAGTTACAAGTGTCATTTAACTTGAAGACTTATTTTTGGATATTATTCGAAACTAATTTTAATTAGACATTTAGTTTTGTTAGATAATATGAAAAGAAATTCAATCAATGCCTGACACAATTCTCAGGACTCTCAAATGAAATGACATTTAAGATTTCGTAGACATTTAAAATTGATTCTCAAGAAAGCTATTTAGTAGCGTAACGAAAGCATTTGCTTAGCAAAAATTTACAAACACCCAAAAATATTTGTCGACGGCACTTGCCGCTGGTTGCCGTTCATCGGTTCTCACGAGAAATGATCCGGCGGCATTCCGCTGTCCACAGAGACTCGATCAAATGCGAAAGTCGTGCATGTCCACTGATCACTCGACCAAAAAAGTCAACACAAATTTCTAGTTTTTGTGGAATATTGACTAAAATAAAACATTTTTTTTACTTGCTAGCGCAATAAGGCGGATTTTTATTTAATTCTACTAACGAAGGATTGAGCAATGAGTGTGCTGGATGGCTATCTGTTTCTTTGGAAGTTTGTATAGTTTTCAATATAGTATGGAATAGGCAATACATATGTTGGAGCTGCTGTAAGAAGGCACAAAATGATGAAGATCTGAAATCATATCCATAGCTTTTATATTTTTGTTGAAAAGCCTTTTTAATTTTATTTCACTTTCTAAAAACCTTTGCCAAACAATGTTGTTCTACGTCTCAATTTGAGCATATCTGTAACGGGGAAACTCACAAGTAATAATATATAAATAACGGCCTTCATTATCGTTTTAAGACTCGCATCACAAAGGGTGACATTCGTTCCATGTTTTGTGTAACATTTTGACAGTACAGGAATTGAAACAGTACTAAATAATAGATGCGAGGGTGTCGACAAGCCGTTTTGTTTTCTAATCAACAATGGAGTGAGTTTCGTTCGAGTTGGACGTCATACTGTGACCCTTTATCAGGAATATGGAACTATGGAGTCAAATAGCGTGTCTTGTTTTGAACAAATTATGAGTCTGGTTTTAGCATAGAAGGGATAACAATCGCTCGTGATTCCTGTAAGCTCGGTGGAAGTCTTCGTAACAATGATATATTTATAGTTAGTGAGTCATGGTAGCCATTAGGTGGACATTGTCTTAGCTGGGCCATGCTACGCCTCACAGCTGGAGTGCTTTGCGTGTTTACAAACATTTTATTGAGGTGTTGTATTTAATGGCTCCTTTAGAAGGTGATTTTGCTTTGTTTTGTTGACACTGATTGACTGATGTAGTGATTGGAATAAAGTTTTACATTTCGTGGGAGAAGCAGCGCTCGGCCGCTATAGTAACGTTTACTAACAGATGTGGTCATCGTGTGCACGGGATTTTGTTTTCAAATTGGTCAGATTTGAGTTTCCTCGATAGTACCTACTTAGCCATTTGCCTTGTGTGTACTTTCTGCCTTGTGTACGGTATGATCCGATCCTGATCCTGTAGGAAAAATTACTACGGATAAGAACACTTCAGTGGAAATTGATACATACTGCTATCATTATACGAAATAACTTTGTTTACTGAGATGAAATTCATTCAATTAATAACTTCTTACCTGTATCAACATCATGCTTGTATGCTACCTACTATGTTTTCAGATGACATATAATACAAGCAGCTAACCACCAAAAATAAGCCAAGAGAAATAAAACCGACTAGCAACACACGCACTCCATCGAAATTGAAATCCATCATTCGGAACTTATCCAAACGAACTGTACACAAAATTGTAATTATCATTATTATTGAAGCACTAATTAAATATTTACGTTCGTTTAAACAATGTGACATTTCAGGGAAATTTCACAGTAATTATTAGCGAAATTAATAATTCCTGGGAATGCCACACAGTCCGCAGTTATTCAGGATTTTGCATTTCGGTTACCTCATTATTTGTCAATTATTCCGACTGTAAATTATAAACAGGTATTATTTGAAATGTGAAATTGTTATTTTCGATAATATGTGATGAAATAATTATGAATTCAATGGAATTATTACGTAGAGTCGAAAACAGTTGTACTAAATGGCGGTACAGAAAATTAAGGAGACAAATCGAATCAATTTAAAAGTGCGCAAAACAAGAGAAAAATGTTTCTTCCGTATTTTTTTTAAGTTAAACGGTTTCTTTGTAAAGAAACATAATAATGATGCAGATAATGTACTAAAAGCTAAAAAGATTAGATCACCGGGTACATAACTAATTATTTTTTAGCTTTTAGTACATTATCTGTATCATTATTATATTTCTTTACAATAAAACCGTTTACCTAATTTTTTTTTTTACTTATTTTTTTATGTTCCAGTTTTTAGTTACGTTAACATAGAACTTAACATTTTCTAAAAAAACTTGAGGCTTATCGTGGACGTTATTGAGGAGTTCCTGTGGCCACCTTCTGGCTCCACCATCACTTTAGACTTCAACCAGGTCTACAGTACCTACTTGTCTAGACAAATCAAAATAGCCGAAAGGCAATGAGCCTATCTTATTTCTGTAAAGAGTTCCTATGGCGTGCTTCCGGTTCCGTCATCAGGTCCTGGACTACACCTTGGGCTAACGTATCTGCTTGTCAAGACATAATTATCAAAATAGCCAGAAGACAACGGGACTATCTTGTTTAGTTGAGAAGTCCCTATAGCCACCAGCTGGCTCCATCATCAGATCCTAGACTATAGGTACCTTGGGCTAACGCCACAACGGGGCTATCTTGTCTAGTTGAGGAGTTCCTATGGTAACCTTCCGGATCCATCATGAGGCCCTGGACTACACCTTGAGCTATGGTACTCGGCTAGACAAAACCAACGACCGCATACACAACAGGGCTATCTTGTTTAGTTGAGGAGTTCCTATGACCACCTTCCAGCTCCAGCATCAGACCCTGGACAGCAACTAGTGTAAAAGCAATACATTATACAATTATCAATACATTATATCCAATGAGTCCAAACACGATGGTGCTATCTTGTTTAATCGAGGAGTTCCTATGGCCTCCTTCCGTCTCTGGCATCAGACCCTGGATACTACTTTGGGCTATAGTAACTGTCAAGACAAAGCCAACGAGTCCAAACTCAATTGTGCTATCTCGTTTTTTGAGATGTTCCTATGACCATCTTCTGGTTCTATCATCAGACCCTGAATAGCACTTGTCAATACATATCCAATGAAACCAAACACGACGGGGCTGTCTGGTGTACTTGAAAATTTCGTGCCTGTGCTGTTGACCGCTGAGGACATCTCTCGTATGGAGCCAATCCTGGGCGCAGCAGACAGGTCATGGTGGACTTTAGAACGGACTATCATAATTAAACCGTATATAAAATTTCGTGTCTGTACTGTTGACCGTTGAAGAGTTACCTCGTTCAGCTTGCAAGATTTGAAAGGCACAAGACACAAACAATCAATAGTCTTTATTTGTAAACATAAGTTCCAACATTGTGCAAGATGTTACAATTGTTATATTATAGTTTCTCTGTGTTTTGCCATCTGGCTTACAAATTTACATTTATGGGGAGGCTTTTGCCAATTAAGTAAATTAATTTATAATAATTCAGTAGTATCAATGCCAAACAAACACACAAGACAAGCTCAATAAAACCGCTTAAAAATCAGGATACTTTCTAGCATAGGTTGAAAAAATTATCTATTTGTATTGAACTTGCACGTTTATAATCAAGCAACTTCAAAATTCTGTGTTGTCCAACGTCTTCATTTGTCATTCAGAAACAATGGACGGCAGTTAGGGCCAATGTCGCCGATTGTGACGAAACACAATGGGACTAACAGTACAACAGGACATTTTATTGTTTTACTGCGAAGCTCCTGCCTGCAGGAGGTAGCACCCAAAAATATTGAGTAAAAACGTTTAAAGCTTTAAACTAGTACTGGCAATTAAATAGATTTACAACTCGCCACGTTCCCGGAACGGAGACAATTTGAACAGAGATCGTCATTTGTTTTCTTGATTGTTGAAATCGTCATAATCACCGTTTTGTTTATTGAGATTTTGTGACGATTTCTCACGTTTCTCTCATTTTTTGCAATGTTAACTGTATCAATCGGTATACTTATCGGAAAGTAAAAAAATCCGAACAAAATATGTATTGTATTCGTTGCATTACGACTTTTTTGATAGTACCTACTTCCGTTATTATTTCATAGTACATATCTTGTGTTTTCTTGATAAAAACTGCCTCTTAGACCCACATATAATCCTCCTAATGTCGGCTAGCTAGCTACGTATAAGTAACTGTCCATTAGCAAAGAGGACCTTGGCAATAAGCCCGATGACAGTAGGGTGGAGAAGAAGAAAAGGTATTGCGTTCAACAGTCTACAACACTACATGTTGAATACCTAAGAAAAGTCAGGGACTTCTTAAAATAGTTTCTTTGAGACGAAATTCATAAGCCGATGTTGGCACTAAATGTAATATTGTCTTTACAATTTTATTGGAGTTAGCTATTGTAATCCATAATAAATGAAGTAATCCAACATAAGGCTGAAATACATATGCCTGTAGCTTGTACAAAACTAGGCAAGTAGCTTGCATACCAATGTGAGATTCACCAATTAGAAGCTATTAAGGGTACATTGGCATGCGAGCTACTTGCATAGTTTTTGTACAAGCTACAGGCATGTGTATTTTTGCCCTAAGATATTCAGATTTTTCTTTTGTTTTCTTAAAATAGTGGTTTTACTTACATGTCTATCGACTTTTCAACTGGATATTTGCGTACCTATGTCAAATAGTTCGTAATTTGATTGTAGATTTCAACGCAACGTTTCTGTGCCTATGATTTTAAAGCGATTATAAAGATTTAGAGTAAGTTTTATATTCCACTAGCTGTTGCTCGCGGCTTCACCCGCGTGGATATCATATTTCCCTATTTGAATAGGATTTTGTTCACAATTTCATGGGTTTTAATTTTTTTTTCGCGGAACTCTTATTCTTTTTCTAAAATTAGATAAAGGACCCTAAGTTACTCCTTATAACATCAGCTATCTGCCAGTGAAAGTTCCGTCAAAATCGATCCAGCCGTTTCGGAGATTAGCCAGAAGAAACAGACTGACACACAGACATATAAATGGTTTTTTGGTTTTTATAAGTGTCGTATATACTTCATTATACTTCGCTTCTTTTTACATTTCACTTTTTTGTTGTATGCATTTAGTAAAGAGCTGTTATTTTGAAATTACAAACGGACACTTGCATTTTATTTATTTGTATATATGTATAAGCGCGTACCAATGCATGCATACTCGTGAGATGATGATTCAGATGTAAATGAGTGGTAATTGAATGTTCTATATTTTATCATTGGTAAATGACAGAACATCTATTCTATGAGTGTGCCTATGACTCAATATTAGCTAGGTACTAGCACTTTGCTCGCGACTTCGTCCGCGTGGGTTTTTTGTATGTATATCAATGCTTTCCTCTAAAAAATGTAACGCCCCCTCCACCCCTTTGAAAGGCTTTTTTCGAAAAGTAATGTTTACAATCTTTATAATTTATTTGGAGAAATAAGTATTTGGGCCAATTTTAAGTATATAGATCAGGAAGAAGATTTTTCAAATAAACTGTTCTCCTTTTTCATCACGCCATCTAGGGCTTGTTTTTTTTAAGCGTTTGGTACTGGACCATGAATTTTAACATTTTTAATACAAAATAGTCTATCAATGCTCAAAATGAGTCCCTTCCTGTGGAATACAAAGTCGCACTCTTTTGATTATTTCGCTCCCTGTCGATTTTTTGATCTTGTTGTGGTGGATATTTAGAATAATACGTCTAAGTTCTGCTTGTAGCTCGTGGACACTTTTCATACTTGTTCTTGTAAACTAAATTTTTTACATAACCCCATAAAAAAAATCTAACGGGCTTAGATCTGGGGATCTCGGCAGCCATCTTATTTGTCCATTTGCCCCGATCCAGCGATGAAAGTGTTCATTAAGATAGTCCCTTGTTCTGTGACTGTTGCATATAACCAGGTACCTACTAATTACGTATCTCTTTATAATTTTATCATGCACTTAAATTGTATGTCCTTGCGGCAATGTCAGCTTTTCATTTTTCTGAACAAAATTTCACATCAAATGTTAAAATTCATGGTCTTCCTTTTATTTGTGATACTATGTTATTTAGTAAAAAATAATCCTTATTATGAAGCCTTTCGATCGGTATGATAAAGCTACAGGGTGATTATTTTTCTCATGTAACGGGTTCGATTCCCGGTTCAACCATGTAATTATTTAAATATCTATGAATGCAGTATAAATTGTTTTTTAAATTCAAATAATGTCTTCTTTCAGTAAAATGTTCCATCTACAATATTCAATGTACTTTCCCTCCATGTGGCATATCCGCGGGACGCCCTGTATATAGGTATAGAAGATAGTTAAGGTAATGTTTTTGGTCTATTCTTCAGTAAGTAGATAGAAAAGCTTTATAGGTTCAACTCACTGTTTCCAATAAAACCGTGTGTCGATGTCGTTAAAGAAACAATAAACCTTGTCTCCCAGTCAGTTTGCAGGCTCCTCGGATTTTATGAACATTTACCGGTGCCACGACACCTCTTAATAAACCTAGTTCGAGAAATGCGTAAAACCAAACTATTGTCATCGCGAGAAAGCACGACAATTTGAGCTTTATGCCATCGGGATAAGGGGAGAAAAATAAAATAACATTTTACTTAAAGATGGTGGTAAACATTTGATGACGCTGACTCTCTAGGTACACAAAATTAAAATCTTACCAGTAAAACAACGTCCATTCAATTTGACGCGCAATTGTCACAATTAAGTTGGTTTTGTTAATTATGTAAGCAAGTGCTCCGAAGTAAATTGTTTTGGGCACAACGCTAGACTACCCTTCTACGAACTGCTTAACAATCTGTACAGTTTGTAAGTCTTAATTTGTGGTCCGTAACAAAATTCTTCATCCAACCGCACAATTATGGACCACATGTTGAGATAAGAACAAAGTGTGTGGTACTACTGTTCGGTAGCCAGAGTCGACCCCCATGATGCTTGCTGTGTTCAATCAGAAACCACAAACAAGACTATTCAGTTCAAAAACATGCCTCCGAACGGCGAAGCTTTGTCTTCAGGCGAAAGTACATTTAAGTGAAGTTCATTGTTGCAAACCAAACTATGATGCTACTGGTGGGTGGTGGGCCGTTCTACTGTGTGCTTGTACTTACCTGATGACAGATCTACGGCGTAATTGATTGCTTCCTTGACAAATATGTGATTGTTAACTCTTGAGGTGTTTGCGTGTTGGGAGTTACTCGGCAAAACAATGAGTGTTTGGTTTCTAGTATTATTTTTGTATTACATTACATTGAAAATTATTAGGTACACACAATTTGAAAAAGAAAAGACACGTTCTAATTCAAAAATTAATTTTATTAAACTGTACCCAATTCCTAAAATTATGATTACAAAACTCTACATCGGTGATATTTTTAGATTCCTATCTAATTGATGACACAAGATATTACACTAAGATACCAAAATAGAACCAGAAGACTAACGAGAGTTTTCAAAGTCTTGCATTATTGGAACTTATGACATTAATCACGACTACAATACAAAATTTTCCAAGTCTAAAACATTAATGACCTTAATTCTTTAACAGAAGGTAGGTACTACACAAGATTTGACTTCCTACCTTGAACCACCCAAGTTCTGCCACACACAAGCAGTGGGCGTAACTACTTTGTCACCTCGTGAATGAGTTCAGATACCATCAAAGGTATTGTGTATCTGTATAATAGGACTGGCCGCCTAATTCGTGGCTAATACATCAAATACTGGCTGAAGAGAATGAAGATTGTTCGATTTTTGAAAAAGCCGCTACAGTTATTGACATTTATGCTGGTGTCATTGTGTGTGGCGTCAGGGACTTGAATGGAGCCGGGGTGCGTCGTAATAGGTGTGAAGTGTCGTACTATTGTTGTCTGTTTTTCAAGACAGGTATTCGAGATGCGCGAATACCGTGCGATGTGTGACGTCGGTTGTGTGATGTGAACGAAGCAAGTGGTAGTAAAGTAATCATATATTTGTATCTGTAGGTATATTGGGTTTATTATTCTACTCAACCTTCTGTAAGTATTCTATTTCTAGTATTCAATTAGATACTTTCTAAGCCTAAATTATTGTATCAGTCGCATAAAAAAGCAAGCCTTGAAAACATTAAAATATTGTACCTACTATTTTCTATTTTCGTTTGTCTATAGCTGACTTACATAGATTCTTAAAAAAAGGTAGGTTTAATAGTTTTGTTGATACTGGCAGCTACAATAATTCAACTGTATTTTATTTGCTGGTAAACGACGACATTACGGCTGAAACAAATGGCACGGAATTTTGTTCATGTTTCTATGGGTCGGAATGTTTCGAGTGTTTCGACACATTTCACAGTGTCACTAACACCGAATTCTTTACATAGCAAGAAATCCAATTTGTATCTCTAATACCCTTATGTCGATGTACCGAGAATAAAGAACAAATGTCATTGAAAACAGTTTTGTCACGAATAGGGTACCTATTCCCAGCCTTTCTTATTTTCTGAAGGAATTTTGTAATAAGTTGTCAGTAATTTTGTTATTTGATGACTGCATGTTATTCGTTGCACCATGTAAAACGTTATTGAGCATCACGTAATTTGGAGATATGTAAATATCGTCGCTGGAGTCCGTTAAACTATAATATTGCTTTTCATGGAAAATTCTTTAGGAATAAATACCTCTAGCACTTCGTCGTTGCTAGGACAGAGTATGTTTATATGAGTAATAAAGTGAAGTGACGATTACTATGCAAATTTTCGATGACCATGTAAAGGCCTCTGGGAGTTGAAACAGGAATTGTTATTGAAATGTATTTATTTGTGGCCTCCCTTTAGACTTTGCTTACAATTTATACCGTTTGCTTTTGGTTTGGATGTGATGCGAGAGGTTCTTTCTAAGTTATTCTAACGAACTGAGAAGGTAGATTGCACATGTTCACTTGTTGACTGTTGGTTTTATAGATAAAACAAGTCTTTAACAGCGCACATTTTAAGGTCCATATTGTCTTGTTAGAATGGCCTACGAGAACGACTACATAATATTGATTGCTTAGGCATTCAAAAACCTTTTCTCCCTGTAGGAATTATTCTAGCACCACGCGTTGGTTAAGAAACCTTCATGTCTTGAAAGTTAAAAGTGGTCGAATACTTTATTTCTGCAAAGAAAAGGTTACTTAATTCAAAAATAAATTATAACTGAACATATATGGAGCATAGAAATCCGAGCTTCTCTATTTAAAGTTAGTCACTTTGCACTCCGACTTAAATTTAAAGGAAATGAGTTTCTGTCGCGCATGTTGAATGCTGAAACTTACATCTTTTCAACTTTTTCACACAGATTGAAAATAGCAATTCCATTTGCAGTTTTGTGGCACAATCTAGCAATTGAATGTTTCTTAGAAAATGTTATATAGAAACTGATGTTTTTCATTTCCTTCTGGTGTATTTATGTTGCTACTAGAAATGTGACCAGCATTGTAAGTGGGGCTAAGAGCGACGGTACACTAAGCCATGCATAATAATAAGTGTTGCCCCGCAGAGATGTTTCACTGAATATTTTTTTTGTAAGGCAACACAGCTTCGAAGAGTACAGGCAGATTAATCGATGATCCTGTTAATGTACTGAGTGTAGATTGGTGTGTGTTAGTTGTAATGTATATTTTACTATTCAATTTACCTACAACCAAGATTGTGAGGTGTGATGACGACATAAATCTTTATGTAACGATTATCTAAACGTTCGATAGAAATGGTTCAATAAACTACGGGAGTATGATAATTGCGGATGAGATATTTCCAAAGTGTTACAACAAGCTTTATAACGATGATGATGATTATGAACCGCAGAAATCTAAATTTAGATTTCTGTTTATGAAACCCTAAATTATGCAAGCAAACATCTTGATCCTTTTTTATTTTTTATTTTATTTGAGATAGGTTTGCTCTTGACTCTAGTCTTGGTCAGAGATGACAGAGACAAAGTCGACGACGGAGCAAGCTTACCCAGAAGAAGCCTGTTCACTCTCACTTTGAAGAAATCGGGGTTGGAAACACAGACGCAGGCAGAGAGTTCCACTCCTTTGCTGTGCGCATCACAAAAGACATTTGGAAACGCTTAGTGCGAATTGGTGGAATAGCAACTAGGTAGGGATGGTAACCTGCAGTGCGTCTAGATGTCCGATGATGGTAGAAGGGGACCGGCGGAATGAGGTCGTGGATTTTTTGAGCACACTCACCGAAGTACAATAGGTATGTAGAAGACCGAAAAGCAGGCAACCTTGCGGCGATCACTATAGCGAACATTATAATTTGATGAGTTCGGTTAAATGATGACATTTTAGTTTTAATAGGTTGTATCTGTATAGTAACATGAGTCCAAACTCAATTTATTATTCCACGAACTGCAGCAGAAAACTGTAGGTACTTACACAAAATAAAAATGTTTGCAATACCAATGAAACTTTCAGCTACCTTCACCGCTTTATCCCTTTATACTAATCCACACGCTCCGCTGAACTTTGTTTCATACACCATTGACGCGGTATCCGAACTAAATCCCAACAACCGTCGGGAACAATCGCCTTCTCACCCAATACCCTACTTTGGCAATGTCAATGCCAAGACAGCTGTGTCGTCGGGAAAATCACTTAAACAACAAATTGGGGGAGGAAAATTACCCTCATCACTTTGTTTGTGAGGGTAAAAGCTGCGGTAATTCAGTTGTGTGTCTGATGTTTGATGTTCAGGGCAATCAGCTTCGTCGAATTTGAGATTTTGGAGGAGTTAATTTGTAAATGTCATTTAACTTTGCGTTTCGATTTATAACTGCAAATGAAAAGAAAACAAATTTTCTTGGAGTATTTATTTCTAAATACTTACACCATTTTATTTTCATCCTCGATTTAATTCTGTAATCGAGTCTCGCTTTAAAACATTTAAAAGTTAGTCGATGTACAAACTCAATAAATCTTGCTTTGCAGTTTGTTGCGCAAAATGTTGGCAACAGTTTCAACTTTGTTGCACTAAATCCCCCGTTATTTTTGAATAACGTTCTTATTGTTATCGGCAGCGTTTGTGAAAAATATATAATGAAATCAAAATGGCGTCATCAGTAATATAGGGGTGTATAAAATAACCAGGACAGTAAAGATAGTCGTTTATTTACTTTTTCCGATTTATATTTAGCTGGGGTGATGTCGGGGTGGTTCAGAATTTATTCGACGGGGTTTTGTAATGGTAACGTCGTTCGGTTATGCCTCGTTGAGCAAGGGATGTTATTGTTCAGGGATCCCTAACTGGCTTTCACGCGGAGAATTTCACCCCATGTTTGTTGAGAAGTTTTAAATTAAAGGAGCAATTTATCACTTGGCTTGGAGCTGCCGGCCGTTAGAGCAACAAGAGGTTTGAAAAGTGTCAGAAAATGTTAAATATATATTTTGTAACTATTATGTTTAACCCTTTATAGGGCAGAAACGAAATGTGTACAGCGCTTATAACTAGTAACCCAACTAGTCTAACGTTAAAAGGTTGTTTTTTAATGATAAAATCGTCCTTAAAGTTAGACTAGTCAACTACAAATTTTGTTTCTGCCCTATAAAGGGTTAAATATATCTAGAAGCAAAATTCTCAAATCAATAAAAAACTTAAATCTCACTTACATAAGCACTTGGCAGAAGAGTTTCGTGAAATATAACACTGGCTTAGTTTGCCACATTTTCATAATTTTCCAGGACATTGTTGCCAAGACTTGGAAGTTTTGAAGTCCTAAGAGTTTGCTAAACTTTGTTTAATATACAACATTACTTTAACTATAACTACCATAATTTATGTTTGTTGAGAACATTTCTTGTATATCAGGATTAACTACTTACTTATTTTATGTAATCCAGTTTCAACCTTTATAATTTACTAAGATAAGTATTCGTAGGTATATGGTAAATATTTATTTCAACTTAAAATTATTTATTTATTTGAAGTTTTTATTTATTGTAATATACACAAATCTCAAATACAATATACAATCTAACACTAATATATATATATATATATATATTATTTACAAGCTTATATAGAAGTGAAAAAAACAAGAGAGTCTATTAGGCATCAAAAAATTTATCCGCATCGCTGATAGTGGAAAAAGTCTGAAAAGGCTGACAGCGTTGCCACGTTGGATGGCAATGCTGATTCTTTGACTTAAAAATTGGCCAGCCCTCTGGTCACGTGTAGAGTCGACCAACCGTTATCGGGAAATACTCGATGAGCATTCGACCCTAGTGTTTCAACCCCAAACGGCTCAAACATATAGCTCCGAATGAGGTTGTTATATTTGCGCCGTTTGAGGTTTTTTGCACCTGGAGCAGCCGTTTCAACCTTAAATCTTTACAAACTACGCTAGATCGATTGTATGATAAATATTTTTTTTTAATTTATGCATAATTTAAGAGTCTATCATGCCGATTTATTATTAAAACTGCAGACGGAAACGCTAATTACAAGCACAAGTTTGTTTAACTATTATTTTATTAATTTTCCTTTGCACAGATAACAGTAACATGGCCTCATTTAATTTTACATCTCACTGTTTGATTGTGAATCCGCGCTTCGAGTCCTAAATTCAAGTGAAAAGCAGTGACATTAATGTCAACAAAATGGCCGTGAGAGTGCTGTAGCTTCCATTATTTTCGTTACGGAATTGTTAGCTAATCAAAATGCTGTCTTGGCACTAATTGATTCACATACAAAGTATGTGAGAATATTTGAGAAAGTTTTATTTTCGTCACGCCGAGCTCGATGTGAAAGAATTAGTTCGTTTACTTTTATGAATGAAACGTATATTGATTCAATAACGGCTAACGATACTGGCTGTAGTTAAATGAACGTTGTCAATAAAACAATACAATGGAATGGGCGGCCGGTGCATTCCCGCAATCACACCATGCTATTAGGTATGGTTTAGCAACAGTGATAATAAAAATTGACATTAACGATGAACGCATACATAAATATGAATTATTCAACGTCTTCATGCTTGTATTTTATGTGACTAAACGATGCATGAAATTATCGAAAGCTCCGAAGTTTGTGTTACATTCTTTTAATTATAATCGTCACAAAAATGACGCGTTGCCTGTGAAACCTCTTTAAAACATTTAAATAAAATTTTGAGATTACAGCTATACCTAACAAAAGAAAGTTGTGTTACTTAATCTGAAAAGTTATGAAAGTAGCAGTAGCATTCATTGGATCTACTCACTAACGGTTTCCCAATAGCCTTTCTCTTAAGAATCGAATTAATTTAGGCCGCTAGACATAATTTAAAGTTAGACTAACCCTAAATCTACTCTTAATTTTAACATTAGCATCTCATTATTGAAATATTTACGAAGTCCATTTCATTCTTGTTCTAAACTGGAACAAAGTTTTAACTTCATTAAGTTGTTTTAAAGTTAAACCTCTGGAACAAATCTCTGAAATATCATTTCGGTTCTGATTAAAATTAATGTTAGCTTTACAAATTAAATACTCTATGATGTTGAAATGTTAATTGATGTTTAATTAAATCGTGTGTAATCAGAAATACATTTGCACAGTTTTTGGCAAAAATAATATGAGATGGCAAGTGAAAATTGCATAAGTACCAAGTTATGGAAATATTTAAGTAGGTATATACAACTTGGTAGGTTGATACAACATTGCCGTCCATAAAATATTTCATTTTGATTGTAAAACCAAAAAAACGTTTAGCTTCTGACTGTACCTACCTATAATAATGTTAGGTAGGTTAGATGCATGTAAATTAATTTGATGGTAACATGAACTCGATTATGTGGAGCGTGTGCCGCATGTTAAGTTACATGTGCTATCAACCATGTCGCTACGTATTTATTACTTACTAGCAAGTATATTAGTCTAAAATATTGAGTCTTGGTTACCTATGTAGTCTCACCACGGTTAGCAAAAAGAATGTTGATCGCAGATCCTATTTAATTTAACTTAACACACCGACGGTAATAAAAGAATTTGCATAGGTAGGTAAGTACTACTTATGATTTTTGTTTTTGTATAGCTTGAATTTCCACGAATGATTAACTTGTAGCTCTCGTGTCAGTTGCGAAACCAATCCAACTCAAAAGTTGCCCTGAGCTTAAAACTACGAAAAGTTTTCTTGTATGTAATTTAGACAAAAATACATTCGAATCCAAGACCCTTCGTAGTAAACACGTGTACATTTCTGAACTAACGACCTCACGTTATACCCCTTATGTACAAATTTTCCTTTACTTATCATTTAGTGGTGTTAAAATTCAATGAATTCGAAACAATTTTTCGCAAATTAATAATACGCCCCCTACACGTGAAGGTTACGAAAATGAACAGTCTCATAAGTTTCCTCAAGTTTCAAACTCTAGGCATTCCTGTTACCCTCAGAATTTGGGACACGCAATTTAGAAATTGATATCACTTGTATGGTTTTGTCTAGAGAGTTTCAGATAATTTCGTTCTTAGTCTTATGAATTTTAGACATAATTACGTTAGTGATGTGTCCTTATCTACAATTTAGAATTTTCCCACAAATTGTAAACAGAAATAAATCAAAAGAATAAATAATAGTTTACTTACATTATAATTATTTTTTACCAACATTTAGATACAACTTTTTATCATTATGTAATTAAGGACCTATTCATGCATAATTTTTAATTGAACTAGTGCAGGTAGCAGCGGATTTCCACATAAGTCACATAGAACTAATCGAATCAACGCTTTACTGCTAACTTAATTAACTACAGATTCTAGTCAACAAGAAAAATAAATGAATTAAAATGCATTGATTAAAATGTTCCTTTCATCATTTAATATTAAGTTATTTCTGAGTATGGATGAATTTTTTGTAGAATTGCGCCTAATGGTGACTTGATACTTACCTACCGTATTCGTATGTTATTTTAGGTACAAGCATCACATGAAACTGTAGTTAGTTTAAATAAAGAAAATTCTCAGGCATTCTTTCTTTGCCAGTTGGGGGTGCGACGAATGTTCAAGTATCTTCCGGGCCGACTTATGGTAGGGCAAAACTTGGCTAATTCGTGATATGCAGCTATTCGGTGATAGTAATTGTGTTTTATTACCAAGTTACTACTGACTTGATAAATGTACATTTTTCAATCATTATAGTATTTGCCACATTTTTAGATATAAGTTAGCAAAACTTATTTTGTCTACTATATCACAGTAAATTTAAAAAATAGTCTGATCAATGAATCGAATTTTACAAGTAAAAAACAAAACTATCACCGATTACCCAAGTTTTGCCCTAGTATGAGTCGGTAAGAGTCCGACATAACCCTTCGTTCTCCCCAGACAGAGGATATCCATGAGCATTTCCATATGAAAAGAAAAGCATTCCTTCTTAATATAATATGAATAATTCTTGTAAAATTAAAGATGCTATTTTAATAGGATTTGCTGAACAGAATTGTTTAGATTTCAATGTTTATTCAATGTTCAAGATTTAATTTAAGATAAGAGCAACGGAAAGCTATAGACTAGTTACTGTTAACCTCAATAAATAAAATTGAAGTGTCTGTTTGTAATGTCAAAATAACAACTTTTTACTAAATGCATAGGAAAGCATAAACGATTCTTATAACAAAAAAGCAATTTTTAACATTTTTGTCTGTCTATCTGTCTGTTTGTTCCGGCTAATCTCCGAAACGGCTGGACCGATTTTGACGTGACTTTCACTGTCAGATAGTTGCTGATACGGCGGGTAACTTAGGCTGATTTTATTTTAGAAAAATAATTAGAGTTCGCGCAAAAAAATTAAAACCCATGAAATTATGAACAAAAAGTCGGATTTGAAAAATTCTTTTTGCATTTGGTAGCCCAATCCTCGAAGATTCGCAGACCTTTAGGAGCCGAGCAGAAAAAAAAGTCAGAAAGAACACTAAGCGAAAACGAAGTAATAGCGTGAGATTCAACGCGACAGATTACCAGATAAATCATTTCATACAAAATTTTCAACACCTACTCCTATAATAGCCTACACCTTCGAATCGCTAGACGCTGCGAACGAAAATGTACCTAACCTTACAAGTGTAAAGTGAGTTTTGCTTTGTAGCTGCGTGCCGCCGCGTGGTTATTGTGAATTGCCAGGGCTGCCTTTTTCGATAAAGATGTCAGTAGGTATTTGCACTTTATGAAATAAAATAAAATGCTTTTTAATGTTTTAGTATGTTTAATTGTTAAAAATACTTATGAAAGACCGAGGAATATTTTTATGCTAGGTAACTATTTAGTATTCTGTGGCCACACTCCGAAACTGCAATTGTAAGACAAATAAGACATACATCGTAAGCAATGTGTAGTAGTTAACTATATAATAATCAGTGGCGTAAAACTGGTAACACGGTTAAATGATTTGTTAGTTCATTTTCAATTAGCGTAATAGGTAACTACTATGCTTCTACACTATGAACAAACCTGCGCTGGCACCATATTGTGACGTCGTGCACGCTTTTCTAACACTTGCATGCTTTTAAATAAACAATAACCATATGAACATAACATTAGCAAGATAATAACGATAATAAATAGTATTGAAAATTAATTTGCACAAAGTAGATTTTTGCTAAACGTAATTTTCAAAGACTGTTGACAAATGCAGGACATTGACCTTTCTATTCTTATCTCAGACGCATAGTAGAAAAAATTACGTACCTACCAATAAAATACAAAACACGAAACATGTAATTTTAAACAATTTACCTATTT
The DNA here is from genome assembly GCA_947568875.1 of Fissipunctia ypsillon. Lineage (NCBI taxonomy): Eukaryota > Metazoa > Arthropoda > Insecta > Lepidoptera > Noctuidae > Fissipunctia > Fissipunctia ypsillon. The sequence goes on along the minus strand of OX387660.1, from coordinate 11,658,462 downwards.
AAAAAACGATATTAAAACTATATCAGCAAGTAAACTCAAAAAAGATAAGTTTTTATCTCTTCTCTTGCTGGATCTAGATCCATAAACTACACATAATATACCAGAACCCCCCATATCATAAGAATTTTTGTCGACCGAAATATATGCGTACGTACGCGCCTCGAGGCTGTCGGCAACCCACTGAGAAATGGGTCCCGTGCGACCCGGCGGCCGGTAGGTAGTTAGCGCGCGTAAGTAAAGGGTGTCTCAGTAAGAGTGCACTTTTTTAAATTGGAATATTTTTTTTTCATGCAAGTGGCAACTCTGAAATTTGACAGCTGTCACCTCTGTTTATTCCGATTATTAAAAATGGAGCGCTTTTCGAAAGAACAACGCGTTATAATTGTGAAAACTCATTACAACGGTGAACGGCATTCATTACAGGAATATGATAACGGACTTCTTGTGGCCTCAACGGCATGAATCTGGACAACATGTGGTTTCAGTAGGACGGCGCAACCTGCCACACATCGTGTGATTTAACGCCGTGCGATTTTTTTCTTTGGGGTTTTGTGAAATCTCGGGTTTATGTGAATAAACCCGAAACAATTCCTGAGCTCAAATCGGAAATCCAACGCCTCATCGGTGAGATACAGCCACATCTCTGTGCAAAAGTCATGGAAAATTTCATGAAAGGAGTGTGATCGGATTTCATGAGGCCTGTCATCGGAGCCGTGGGGGTCATTTGCCGGATATTTTATTCCATACTTAATCGGAACGTGTCTTCTTTACAATACAATAAAAATATCACAACTCTGTCATAAAATACTTGTTTTTATTTTAAAATAAAAAAGTGCACTCTTACTGAGACACCCTTTACATGGAGTGATTTATCTGGTAATCTGTGGTAACAGCGCGGGCGGGCGATGCAACGCGATGGTTCGGGGGACGAAGGAGTTTTATTAAAATATGGCGGTTTTTTTTAGTATATCTTACGAGTTCCACGCGAACGAAATCGCGGGGCACAGCTAGTTCTACAATAATAACGTAGTACCTCGTATGTTTTAAGTTATAACTTAAGCGTATGCTAGCTTATGCTAATATATACGTGACGGCTGCCAGTCCTGACTGACTTATTAACTAAGTATACTAAGTTATGACATATCTGAATATAAATCACGCATAATGAGATTATTGTGACTAGAATAGAATTGAGATGGTCCAGTATTCCGCTCACGAAATTCAGTTTAAGTATCTGAGTATGAATATGAGATTAGGTATATTATATTTCATGAAGTAAAATATTATAAATATTTACTCGCTCTTTGTAGTTCTACAGTCTTTAGAACCAGAAAACATTTTTTTATGTGTGCTCTAACGTCGCTTCAGATCGTTTCGGTGATTTGAAATTATACTTTCAAAAGGAAAGTAGGTATTAGGTACGCCATAACCGTTTTCCTAAACGATTATGAGGGGAGATGTGGAAAGGTGACTTAGTAAGTACATACTTACATAAAATACCTAATTATATTATTATTCACAAACATGTGACACAGTTTCCACGCACTGTATTGGGAACGAAAACTCGATAGAGCGTGGAAAAGCTGAACATAATTAAAATTAATAAACTTGAAGGTAGTTCACAGTAAGTATTTTAAGCGTACGACCCACCTGCTAATATGTTTCACAAACTTATGTTCCTTTAAGCCGTGTCAAATTAACATAAGGGATGAATTTTCACGCAAATGTTACGCATACCGCTGTGTAAGTACTTACTTGACGAACGTGGAACAAGCGTAGTTATGGAGGCTAATTCCAAACGAATTTAATTTGTTTCCTTACATTTGTTAAATTAAATTTTACAACTACGACAACTTGTAACTATGTACCTAACGGTAAAATACCAAATGTTAATAACTTGTTACCCAAATCAGAAAAACGTTGCTGAAATTATATTACCGCAACAAGTGCATTTTGTAATACTAAGTAAACAATTTGTAAGTATTAACATGCACGCGTTATTTCATTAGGCATACTTTCGGTCGCTGCGCCGTGCAGCTGCGCACAACATGATAGAACTACATACGGGCCACGCGTAAAATCAAATGTATAATGCTAAGATACGTGTAAAATTAAGTGTTAAAAATGAGTGTAGAAATGCTGATTAGATCCAGGTATTTAGTGGTTGTGGTGCACGATTGAGCGGTCACATCTCCTCATAGAGCACGGCCGACACGCATCTGACACGCCGTCATATCACAATGCCATGCCTCGTTTGTTCCATTGTGATACCCGTTGAATTCATGTCATATGCCTAATTATATCACACTAATTTTAAGTGTGCTCAATCGATAGTCTCGCCTTTAACCGGATTGGAACAAACATCTTTATAAGGCGGTACACGACATTTTTTTCTAGTAGATCTAAGTTATTCGTCGAATATGTTTGTGTATTGTTTCGTGCGGGTGCGACCTTGTCTGGACAATGATGGATCTCGGTGCTCGCTGTGCTTCATTATAACTAAGAATTGACATTTAAAGAGGCCTTACACCTTTGTTACTACGAGACTACTAGTATTACACATGGGAATCACCAATCAAACTTTGACGTTTCTGAGATCGTCGAAGTGGGAGCAATCAGTCTTTCTTCATTTGAGAACGCTCAATATATCGTGGCTCGTCAATCATGCGGAATGGCTCCTGATGCTGGCTATTTCTCTTTTTTATTTCAATACTGGAAATAAATTAAAATTCTGCATATTTGTAACATTGAAGGATAACATTTGCAAAGTAGAAGTTATCGCTCATGTAGGTACCTATTGTTTGATTTTAATTCTGGCGAAGTTTGTATGGAACGTGGATATTTATACTTCGTTTTGTATGTTCCAGGTTGAATTTAAAATAACCTTTGATTATAAATAACTTTAGTATCTGGTCGCTGACTTGGCTTAGCAAGTAATAAATATTTTTGTCTACAGAAGGCATTTCGCCATAGTTCGTGACGTTCATAAGAAGATAAAGCCTCATTTGTATAGGACTCGACAAAGCGTTGCCTTTGATTCGCTTTGTTCTGGATATCCTTTTAGATCCAGGATTATAAGGGAGGCAATATTATGTGTACAAGACCGATTAGGTTAAATTTAATTTTAGGTAAGTACCTACTTATTCAAAATATGTTTATTATGTTTTGAAAAACTGCGTTTATAATAAAATTAGAAAGAAGGTATTTTATCGAAAATGACGTCAGATAAACTGGCAAACCTGAACGTATAATAAAGACCAACACAACCAATATATCAGGATCATCAACGTCGTGACATAACAATAAAGAATTGAACGTAAAAATTAATTATTCGGTATCGGCACGCTATTCTAATAATCATAAATAACTACTGCAATCGGATCAAACGCGGTGGGTCCGTTTTGCTGACGAACAATGTGCGAAACATTAAAAATATCAACAAAGGAACTTTTGACTTTCATAGTACCTACATACACCGAGACAAATTAATGAGATGAATGAGAAACACCAATTTACCCGACTGTCAACTCTAACTTATTAACAGTAAGGTCCACAATTTTTGCCATAGAAAGCAAAGAGTACGTGGTTTATAGCTGTCGCTCGCGCCAGCTGGCGTACCGTGGAAAATCGATTTTCACGTGAGACCGACGGATGTCGCATCTGCGCGCGACTGTACGCCCGCCGCTTGTCTGCACCCAAAATACGCGGCGATCTGTGAAGGGAAATCATGTGAGAGCGACATTAAAAGCATTCAGATATTTACGTACACAATGGAGTAATTGGCTTTAATCGATACACGCGGGGTGCTTGCTAACTCCGGTTAGAGGTAAAATCGTGAAGTCGTATTGCGTGCCTAGAATTAGTCGCGGCGGGTCAAAGAACTTGCGACTATAAAATGTTAACCTGTGTACCAGATAACAATTATTTTTATATATATTTATAAATGTCTATCGCATCTAAAAATGTCAATTAAAATAGTTCAGTTTACAGTCGTATTTTCGGTCGTGGGAAATAAGGAAGCCGTTCCGTTTGATCACTCAAACGTCAAATTATTGACGGGCGAACTAATAACAAAAAGCAAACAAGTAATTATCCAAAACGAGCGCGGGACCACACAGGGACAGAAACATGGGCGAAATTCACGAAAGCTATCACCGTTACAAATCGTTTTAACGCAAACGTATAATCGGTCGTGAGCCGTTCTATTTGTTTTAAGTTGGCCGTAACCGGGATTTGGAATAAAAACATCAAAGGGGGGTGGGTGCGTAAGAGCCAACCCGAAGGAGTAATTATGATTTGTCTCGGTTAAGCGGAAATAGTTTGTGTCGCTATTAATCGCGCTTGTATTCCGGGAACGTCGCGCATGCGCGCGGCCGGCTCGGCGCGGAGGTCCTGCGCCCGCGCAGACTGTCGGGCTGCTTGCCGACATAACGCTGCTATATACTAACAATGTATGTACCGTTACTTAACATAATTACGTGTACCTATGTACAGTTGCGCAAAAGTAGCCACCACTGCATTTGATTACACCGTCTTATGTAACCTGCGCAGATTTATTTAATTTCAACAAATACTCATGGAAGCAAAACGAATGGATGAAATCCAAATCAGCAGAGATCTTATTGGTACCTATTTTTGAGGATACCGGTTTAGTGAGATGTCATAATATTTTTGAAGTTGAGCAAATATTGTGTACTACCTCATCCAATGATGATTGCGCAAATAATCATGAAGTATCAGCCAGAGCTTTTCAGACACAGCTGTTTCCCAATATCCTACTTGACTTTTAAATTAATGAGCACTATTGTTTTGTTTTGTCATTTCATCGGCAAGTTTCAACATTCAACAACACGTAAAACCACAAATTTAAACCTTAGGTGGGCATTCACGCTCAGTCCATCGCACCAAGTGGCGTGATGTAGTACGATGGGAGAAACGAACATCTATACACAGTAAGGACTATTCTTGCTTGCAGCGCTCGCCCGTTATAATAACGCTTGCTAACAAATGTGGTCATCGTGTGCACGGGACTTTTTCAAATTGGTGAGATGTAAGTTTCCTCGATAGTACATCCTAAATTTGATCGTGAATGTTAAAATCAGTTGGCGTGATCTAAAACTCTGGATGTCCAATCGCTTCATTTGACTTTAATCATTTGGAGCCACGCTAAATGACGCTATCGTGAATGTCCACCTTAATTGTATCTAAGAAAACAACGACCAATCTTCACTAAATGTTTTAGATAAGCTTCGGTTGATTCTTAAACTTTCTCACAACTTGGTTCACTGCATGCAAACCTACATAAAGTTCGTAACAAGATCCTGGCAGTTAAGGAGAAGTATCAAGACAATGCAATAAATCATGCCGCGACGGACGCATTCAAGCACTAAATGTCTCATAACAATACCATAGGCTTACTAATTTACAATTTTCAAAGGAAGGGAGCTTGGGTTTAAAAGTAACTTGTTGAATGGAGACTTGTGGAGTCAACTGTGCTGGACCAATTTGCAAAAACTGTTTGGGGTTGAAACACTAGGGCCATAATAGCCTAGGTAACGTAAGCTGTCAATAGTGTCAATCCCTACTAATCCCATCAGGTGGACAGACAGCTCACTTCAATTTCACTTCACCTATGTTTTCAAAGTGAGATTTTTACAGAATAGGTAGACCAGCTGGTGCTAATTCTCCTTACACTGTGTATAAGGTTTTTGCTTAAAATTTCTTGAAATGACCTTGAATTTGAGGACGCTATCAATAGACATCAACGCGGAGTTTTTTTTTTTAAATTATACATAACTAGCGATCCGCCCCTGCTCCGCACGGTTTTTACGACTGGACGAAACATCGAGATTTTTTTTTACATTATGTAAGTTTAATATTAATTTATCTATACAAATAAATAAAATTTAATTGTCTGTTTGTAACGCGACGGGTCGGGAGACGAGGGCGTTTTATTAAAATGTGGCTGTTATTTTAGTATATTGTGTATCTTACGACTTCTACGCGAACGAAGTCGCGAATCACAGCTAGTATACATAAGCCTGCCGGAATAAATTCTCTAAATGGTAGTAAAACTGCGTCAAAATTCGTTGCAAAGTTTAGAAGAACAACACGTTCATAGAGACGGACTCGAAAAGAGAATATAATTTATAATATGAAGGTATAGATGTTTATGTAAATAAACTATCCCTTCTAAAAACAGATGTAACACAAAACAAAAACTTGCCATTTACCTTTTATTTACCTAGAGCAGCGTTCGTCCCACGTAAGCGGGTGCGAGCGGTACGGACAGCAGCGGCCGGTGCGTGGATCACCGTGTCGCATCGCGATTTCCACGCATCCATCCGACGAGCCGGGCCTTTGTCACAAAGGAAATTAACTAGTTATACGTACCGTGTGTGTGTGCCGCTGTGTGCGTCGGTACAGTTCGCAGGGAAACATTTTAAATGTCATTAGGTATATTTTATTTAAAAATATTTTTGGTTTTATTTACAATTTTGTCGTGGGTTTTCTATTAGTATCACGTGGATGGTACAGAAACTAATGGATGCTACTGAATGCGTCAAATTCGTAGTCAAGGACTTAGGGCCGGCTTAGGGCGTCGCTTGCGGAGGAGGGCAAGAGACAGGCTCGATCGGATTGAGTAAAGTTTTTGTACGCAGAGGGATGAATAAGTAGTACAGCTTAAGTAAGCGATTAATTTATTAAGATATTCATTCAACCCCGCCTCGACTGCCTTGGTCTAGTGGTCGCGTGTGGTACTGCTGAGCATGACGTCTTGGGTTCGATTCCCAGGTCGGGCAAAGTGTGTTATTGGGTTCTTTTATCTGGAATTTCTCAGTAGCAGCCCGGAGCCAGGATTTATGCCCGGTTGATGGCAATAAACTCGCCGCCCATTACATGGGACTTAACACTCTCACCACCATGTGGTACGCCGGCCGCCCACGTAAATTCTAGTGCAGCAAGCAACTGTATATATGCGTGGCGGTGAGAGTGTTAAACATAACTGGCGAAATGTGGGTGTCTATGGGTACACCTCTGCCTAACCCTTCGGGAAAACAAGGCGTGATGTAATGTATATTCATTCAACTAAAAGACGGCGATAAATCAACAACCAATCAAATTAAAATATGAATAATCATAATATTAGAAGATAAACGTTGTTTGCTTTATTTAAGTAAGTGTGTCTTCTAACGCCCACGAATGGAACACACACATTGGCACTAATTTATGTATAAGATATAAAAATATCATTTTTATAAATATTGCATGTGTCGGTAGTTATAACTTTATCGCAGTTTAACAGTGTGTCCACGATATTTAAAAAAAAAATAATTGGAATAAAAATACAGTAACGCCATTTTCTTGCTAGCCGTACCTAAGCAGTAATCAAACGTCAGTGTACCAATGAAGGAAGGGCTATTGTTATAAAGTTGAATGAAAACTTCTATTTAAGAAGACTGGGTGCTTTTTATATATTTTTGCTTTTTATATAAATAATTTTCAGCAGATGTTCTGGCTTGATGGATCACATCCACGATACTAAAGAGCATTATTTCTAGGGAACTGTGAAATTGTCTTTTATGGGCGTCGGCAAGAGCTGTCGGGTATACCATCAAAGTTTTATAATCACTCTTGTAATTATCACAGGTACGTGTCTATTCATTGGATGCGGAGTTTATTAAACGATTTTTATGTCACAGAATACCTACCTTTTAATTACTTTCATAAATTAATTAACCTACGTTTGTGTTTAGTATTTAAATCTTTAATTCGATAACAATGTCAACGTTTAGCATTGTTTTTCTAAAAAGTTAATTGTAATGACTTAATTGGTAGTATTTTAACTAATTTAATAGCACTAGGCGGAAAACAGACATCTAGCCATTGTTAGCAAAGTAGAAAAAAATAGCAATTCTAATAATCTTTGTGTCTGAGGTTCTCTGCAACGCACATCCTGAATTATTGTTCCGTACATGAAACGATTTAATTGGAATCCATGTGTTTTAGCCAATATAATTTTGGTATTTAATAATTCTACAAAAATCTTGAATTGTACATACATACATATATAGCAAAATCATGACGCGGAAATAGTTTGTATTTTCGCAATCACCGCGTGGACCCCTAAAGATGAACATAGGATTTCTTATTGGCCAAAAATGATTGCTAATAATATTCTATTCGGTGGATCTATCGTTTTATGAAACCGTGGGAAAGGTTCGTTGTTTATTTTTGTATGTTTCTGACAAATGACTGTTTTTTCTCTTTTGCAAATTACTGCTTCGGCTGACAGAGCAATCGGTTCTACGATTCACGATCGTCGAAGATTATAAAATAGGTAGTAAAAAAATAATTACTAGCTTTGGATTTCGTATTTCGAGTAAGTAGTGCATATCATTTGCCAAATAGTTCTGTATGCAAAGATGAATCTTGCTCATTCAAGTTTGGAAACATTTATTTAACGCTTGTTTGCAATAAATGAAATTTCAGAATTAAATATTGAAGCAATAATGGCGGATGCTATCTATTTATTCTTTGAAAATATTGTTGACTTTTTTTGGTCTAATAGTTGCATTGTGTGTTGCATTTGAATACGGGTCAATGAACTCGCGAATTGAAACCAAACTGCTTTATAGAACAACATTAAGCATTATTTATTATAATGTCTGTTCAAAATGCAATACACATTAGAAACAAATCCAGTAAGAACTTTGCTAATATTCGTATTGGAGTAAAATTTAATAAAGTGCAAACTGAAATTCCTTTACTAATTAAATCAACGTTTTATTAACTGTGGAGCTAATTGTACAGACTGGGTTTTATTACCAAACTTTGGACTGTAAGCGAAACGTTGCTGATGAAATATTTTTTCCGATAAAATTGTTAGCATAGCTTCATCAATCCCGAAGCGTATATTCGTATGAAACGGAAAAGCTGCATCTTACCTATTTTCAGTTTTTTAAAATTGATATTCGTTGCACATACGGGGTTCTTTCTCATGAGTAGCTATAGATTCGATCCTTCTAACATGACTAGCATCCATCCGCGACTTTGTCTGCGTGACATTTATTGTTTTATAAAATATATCCTATAACTGTGCCCCGTTACTTCGTCATTCTTTCTGACTTTTTTCTTTTTGTCGGCTCCTAAGGGTAGTAGCATGATGTTAATATATATATAGATAACCTTCCTCAAGAATTGGGCTATCAAATGCAAAAAAGAATTAGTCAAATCCGACTGGTAGTTCCAGAGATTAGCGCGTTCAAACAAACAAACAAACTCTTCAGCTTTATTATTAGTAAGTATAGAGATCGGTAGATAGATACGTATATATAATATGTTGGGTTTTCCTCTGGATCAATCACGACTATGATTGTTGATCTGTTTCATCGTCTCAACACGCAAAGTATCCTCACTGAAAATGTTAGATACGTATTCGTAAATACTGCCTATTAAGTACATATGTTGGTTAAGTTCTTAACGAATTTCAAGTTTCGAAGAAGTTAATTAAGAGGTGTTAGGTGCTAACATGTTTTATTTACCTACCACTAAACTCAAACAAGTGCGAATAGACGGTCATTTGCACTTGTTTCGTTGAGAGTTTAAGACAAGTAATTAACTGTCGCAGTCCAGTAAATATGCTTATTTATTTCAGGCGTCGATTGCAAGCTGCAATGTCATTGCACCCGTTTTTCATAACAACCTTTACGAATGATGTTCGCTTGTCATTGGTTTCCAAATAAAGAAGTTGCTAGAAAAACCATTATAACTTGTTTTATTTTCTACTAGCTGTCACCGCGACTCCGTCCGCGTGGAAGTCGGAAAAACATATAAAGCTTTCGTTATAAAGTAGTTTCTCTTTGAATAAAGGTATTTCTAACCACATAATTTATATTGAAGTTTATTGTCGACCAGTTAGGACATATTGCCAATACTATGTTACACAACCAATATCCAAGAATGGAAAATGTCAAGAATGAATAAATACGGCAATGTACCAGATGTGTACCTGTCGGTTTTCTTTTCAATCTCAGCATTGAAAAATTTAAATAGACCGCATGCACGTGTATTGGAAATATTCAATAAAAGTTTATTTATTGGATATCCAAGTAACGTATTCAAGCTTCTCTGTAACGTGTATATTGCGGAGCTCTGCGAACTGCGGCTCCTAACAGACTTACTAATCTTATGCAAAATACTCGCGTTCATTTCATCTCGACGTTTACTTTTAATATATTGGCGAGTTTATGCGTTGCTCGGTGGTCTGACGTGGATGTGCCCTTTGAAACGCGCCCAAATATCCACGAATAGGTGAAACAAATTTGTAAGCAGTCCCTCAATGTGTTATTGGGCACTGTTCGCTTGAAGTCAGTCAGGACATTGGTAAGAAAGGTAACAATGCATCTATAAAACTTATCGCCTCTCCGCGCGCTTGTTTGTGCAGGAAGAATGTTGCGTCAGGAATTTATGTAAAACGCCTTTGGGTGTTGATGTGTAAGAGCTTAAAGGGAGAAAGGACATAAGTGCCTTTGTGACTGATGTGTGTTTTCTGTAAGTAGGTAAACGTTTCTTTGTAATGAGCTGGTCGCACAACCTTATGTTTTAACAGCATCTGTACATGGAATGTCTTCAGCCATTTTCCCCTCGAATAAAAACATAAATCCTCAAAGTGGTGTGTCCGATACCGTGATGAATATTCACTTAAGCACCGGATCGTGTCATCGCGGGCCTCGTGACAAAGCTAAAGTGAATATAATAATGTAATTGAAGGTAATAAGCTGTTATTTACTCCACGCCCGCCTTTTACCGGTTACGTGATGTATCCTGGCGGCTCTTAACGGTACACCACACTTTCAACAAGTCTAAGCTATGTAGGTGTATCATTTATTATAATGAGCATTAAGTGTTTCTGTTGATTACCTGGTTTCGCTTGTCATATACGACGACATGGGTTTTTATAACCCAAGTCACAATATAATTACTGAAAGTCGTTGTTTCGGTGTGCTTTATTAAGGCCCACTTGCGTGTTCATGGGTTATCCTATATAACTCGGAGTTAACAGCTAACTCAGGGAATTCATCTTGCGCCACCAAGAGTTAGAGGTAAACCTAGAGTTAAAATTTTAAATATTAAACCTACCGATGTGGGAGAGTTACGTCGTTAACTCAGGGTAAGTAATGTCTAGTGTAGGTAAGTAATGTCAAAATAAATTGATATTATGAGGTCCCGCTGATAACTTATTTTGTATTTTATATTGTTCGACGTTTTAGTAAATGAAAATTCGGTGCTATATTAGCAGGCAATATATTCATGAACTCATATAAAATAAATACAAATTATAAAAAAAAAACATAAAACATATTTTTCCATATCTGACGTTTTTCTCAATCAATAAACTAAGTCTCCATAGAAACCACATATAATCGATTAAAATGAAATATCATATAATAAAATTTAAAGACAAGAAAGTATTACGTATCGTAATGTAATGTAAAAGAGATTTCCGTTCTTTGTTCGTTAATTCATCTTTGGTCGAATTATATATCAGTCCATAGACACTGCAATCCTCTTTAAGTTTCGTCGATTGAACTGCAATGTTCCTAACTCAAAAATCACTATTGTCAGGTTATCTAACCCGGTGTTACTTTTTAGTGGCGCAACGCGTAAGAAGAGTTAAAATGTTGGTTACTTAACTCGGAGTTTGCAAACTCTACATTTATTAATTTAACCCGACTAAACATGCAAGTGGACCTAAGACCATATAAAAGTATAGGATTTGATGATGCTCGAAGGATGATAAAGGAGGACTTTCGAAGTCAGCAGCCGACTGCACAGTCACCCGCCGAGTTTGAGTATCCAGTACAAAACGTATGAAAAAGAGAGAGCAAACCTATCTCAAATAAAAAAAAAAAAAACAACTTCAGCCGCCAGACTGTCCTTTTCATAAAATTCTTACATAAACAAGCCATCGAAAAAGAACGAACAGAAAATACCAAAACTCAATTAAAATCTCCAATACACATACAGTAGGGATACGAAGAAATGTCTGTGTCTCTCTCGTAACTAATTTTCTCTGACCTCAACATTTTCCGATGCATCCTCGGTAAGTACTTATATCTTCGGTAAGAAGATTGCTTCAACGTCTGTCGCTTGTCACTCGACGCTCTGAGGCCTCGCTTCACAAATGGGTCAAGGTACATCCTTCGCCTTTTATAATAAGCGCCCTTCGAGTGAATTTAATTATAAAAATGTTCTCATAATGTATTGAGTAGTGACGAACTTATTAAATACGGAGAAATGGCACAGAGGATTATTGGAATGAAAATAATTTTTACGTTTTATACTTTTACCTTTTTTATACTTTTTGTAGTGATGAAGACTGGTTATGGATTATGATGAATTAATGATAATAATTTCAAAGTTAAACTCAAAATTCAAACTCCAAGCATTTATTTCAAGTAACCCAAACAGGCACTTTTGAATTGTCAAGGAGTCGGTCAGTCAGAAAGATGAAGCTAGTTGCCCATTCCAAAGCGTGGTAGGTTCGTATGGAGAAGAACGGGCAAGAAACTCCATGGACACTCTTAAATCAAAATATTGTTACAAAAATATATACGCGACGAATTGAGAACCTCCTCCTTTTTTTGAAGTCGTTAAAAATGCTGGTTACATCATTCAAGTGAAATGAAACATTACCTGTCAATGTCTAATAGAAAAATCGCTATAAAGGATGAAAATAACAATTCTGTAGAAAAGTACTGCATTTTACGAGTATTATCGCAGAAAAAGTTACATCGTCAGTGAAGTTCTAACAGTGCGTAAGTCATTGTATGAATGTTTTGAGCTTTGAATGTCATTGGATAAAGCTTAATGGTGCGCATCGTATCGATCAATCAAAACACCATATCCTGACCAATACGAACGCGTTATTTGAAAAATAGTTACATTGCGTATCTCAGTTGGTGGCGCCAACACTGCGTATGTCAGCTATTCATGAACAAATTCATCGTGTATCAAGTGCTCCGATGTTGTGATTTCGATTTAAGGTATTATTTGCAATATATTTTGATGTTTTATTCCCATTCGACTAAATGTTATGTGGTCACGGTTTAACTGGTAAACCAAAAGTGTTTATTTATTATTTCGTTTATTAATCGCCTAAACGTTAATCTAAAGGTAGTCGTGACTTACGCAGTGTTTACTGTGATATTTTTATGAGTTACGTTGCGTTTCCATTATATTTACCTACTTTCTTTCTCTTTTTACGAGGTGATTGCCTACATACAAGATGGATTTTCTATCAAGTGATAGCGAGGAACTCGATGACAACATGCTGAGTCTTTGTAGCAACTTAAAGATACAAGTTCCATCACAAAACAGAAGATAATACCGGTAACATTGGCTGACTTGTAAAAGATAACTAACTGACTAATTTGTAGATTTATAACTTACCAATAGAAATAGTCTCCGAGCCTCCATCTCCGTCTTTGCTGAACCTGTTGAGCCCTTAAAACATTCAGGATGCCATATTTCTTTCTTCATCTGAACAAGTATCATAGTTACCATAGAACATTTGCGGCCAAGTGAAGAATTACACCCCTTGTCCTCATCTGTTGAGATTTCACCGCCATTAGAGGAGACACAACCACCTGAAAATGACATTGAAACATTCTTACCTTCGGCTTCATCAACCTGTTTTAATGTAGAAGTACAGCCCCTTTCCACGACTACTGGAAATTCACCACCGCTATTGGAGCAACTACCGTCCGACAGCGAGAACGAAGATATAAATTCTAATAGAAAAAGGAAATCGAAGGGATTTGCACAACCTAAAAAATGGGATAAAAACACGACAAAGCTGAAGCGTATGCAAGGTGAACAATGTGTGGGGTACCGTAAGGATAGAAAAGTTTCAGGGCAAGAGAAATTTAGAGTACTCCATGATGTGCCACGTCCAACACGTTCAATTGGTTCACGTTGCACTTCCATGTTTGGCTCGAAGTCTATGTTACGTGGCTGTTTTAGCTCATGACATCAAAAGAGAGAACGTATTTGGCAAGTTCTGAAAAAGCATGACTTGGGAGCAACGAAAACAGTACGTAGTATCTCACGTCTCCGTATGTGAGAAAAAACAAGTAAAAGTAAAATCTGATTCTCGTAGAAGTGAGAGTAAACAGTACTTTCTGAGTACACCTGAGGGACGTACCCAACTGTGCTTGAAGAATTTTTTTGAACACTCTGGGTTTAAAAGAGTCGACTATAAGATGCTGGATAGATAGATCTGAACATGGTATTGCTAAAACAACACCACGTACAAACGACGACAATAATGAATGCGTTATTAAGGAAGAAGACATGACATTCCTCAAACAGTTCTTCAATGCAATACTTGCTGTTCGTACAAGGTAGGCAACAGCAACATAGCAGAGGAAGAATATAGATCACATATTAAGAAAAAAGACACGGCAAGAAGCGAGAAAGTGAAAGATAAAGAAAGGGCTCGTCAATTGGATGACGTCCATGTTTTTACACAAGATTTGCAGGCCGTAAAGTTGTGTCCACAACTTCAAGCTAGTGCTTTATACTTTAAAACTAAACTATGTGTGCATAATTTTACTATGTATAATCTTGCCAACAAAGAAGTTACCTGCTATTGGTTTGACGAGAGTAACGCTGGTTTGACTGCTTCTGTGTTTATTTCATGCATTTTAGACTATTTAAAAAAAACACTACAGAAGAAATGCATGCCAATCATTTTATATTCTGATGGTTGTACGGCTCAGAATCGGAATGTTTATCTATCAAATGCTTTGCTACAACTATTGATGGAAAACATCGTTATAGAACAAACATTTTTGGAGAAAGGTCACACACAAATGGAGTGTGATGCGGTTCATAGTTCAATCGAGCAAAAGATAAAAAACCAGATTTTTTTTCCAAGTCAATTTGCAACGTTGCCAAAACAAACTCGACCGCAAAAACCTTATTTGGTTGAATACTTAGACTATAGTTTTTTCGACAACTTCTCAGATAAGAATTCGTTCATGTATGACTTCATGCGGCCTGGTCGCTCCGTCAATGATACTACAGTAACGATGTACGATTGCTGCAGTATAATCCAAGTGGAGTCATCAAATATAAATTGAACTTTGAGAAGGATTATCTAGATCTGCCACGCAGGATTCGACGCAGAGTAGTAATGCCCGAAACTTTACCCCCTAGACCAAAACTATCAAACTCGCTGAACTAAATGGAACGCAAAAATTAAATGGAAACATTTACAGGAGTTGAAGACAGTAATTCCTTCAGACCGTCACGGGTACTAGATTCCCTACCCTATTGATCTCTTAAAATTCTGATTATAGATCTGGTGGTTGATTAGTTTTAAGCAAAACATTTTTAATAGTACCAAATATTTTCTTTTCTTTTTATAAAATAAACTTTTAAAACCATTTTGTTGAATAATTTTATAATTATAATTTCCCTTCTCCTTATTCCTTCTCCTTACCTATAATTAATTAGATGAAACAGACGTAAGTCAGTGACAACTACTGGCAACACTGCGAAATTCACCAAATTACTTCAATGGAAATGATTATTGGAATTTTCACCGGTTCAAATCGTCACAGAGTTCATTTGTATTAATAATTAAACACAACATGGCCTTAATTGTTCTCCTGTAAAGTAGCCATTTTTGACTTCCGTACGGACGATATGATAATAATTTCGTATCAGCTTACCATGGTACTAGTCATTATATCCAAATTGGTTTTCTGCCTAACTAAAACGTTATGGGTAAAGCTTTGTATGTCGCCATATTCCGAGTGTTTCTTGCCGTGCATTTTTACCCGAATGCGCGACGCAAAGGAGGTTAATGTTTATTATGTGAGTTTGTAGTTCGATACTGATACGTTTGTGTACTAGAGACTCATGCTCTAATGCTCTCTCGATATATTATCTAACCATCAAAGAAGTAGGTATGTATTAGGATGACTATCAGATAATATTCTCAAAAGTTGAGGAAAAGTATTAACGACATTAAACATGCATCATTGCTTATATTTGATACAATTCACATATTCTTTTTATATTCTTCTCAAAAATTATAAGCTAATAAAAAAGATATCATGCCGACGCCTCTATCTCATAATCGGGAAGTGGTATCATAAGGGACGATTGTGACAAAGCACGCCGAATGACTTGCGATATTCGCTATTAGAATTACGAACTAGGGTTAATATAGTTAATGACAGTCGCCCATTACAAGTTGTTAGGCAAACGACACATAACGAACCGGCGCCGAAACGTATTCGCCACGCTGCGTCTACGGGACCTCTGCTGTGACGTCAAACGTTTGGACCATTAGCGATAAAGTCGGTGAGCTTAGAACGAAGCGTAAGTCACAATTTCGGGAAAACCAATATTTCCGTTTCTGAGATTAACAGAAGACCTTAAAACTCTTGTCACTGGATATTGGCAGAATGGGGATATTGGCGCAGTTTTTTTTATTAAGGCGCTATGAATCACGCGCTTCTTCTCATCTTTTTATCTGATTCAAGCATATAATTCTTCCTTCCTTCTTTCGTCAACTAGCTTTAAGGCAACGAACACCATAAGACCATCAACCACCACTGCGCCATATCCAAGGTCGTCAATGTTCTTCTCTTTCGTCATGTCGATGATACGACAGTAATTTAGCCCAAAATTTCGCCACTTCCAAGGCACGGCAATACCATCATATCACACATATATATCGAGTCGTTGTTGCGATATGGTTTAATAAGGTAACAGCACCAATCATATTAGAGCATTCGTTGCTGAAAAAAAGTGCATTAGGGCAATTTACGGGCTCTAACCAGATGAATCGTGTAGACCTGTACAAAAAACTTCGTTTGTTACCGCTCGCTACCGTCTCTCATCTATGGATAAGTATGTTCGTTAGAAAGCATCAGGATTTATTTCTTAAAGTATATGATATTAATGTCCGAAACCGACGAGACCCCAACAGGCTTGTACTAAGCGAGAATCCAAGACTAACTAAATATCATATTATAAAAGCTGCCTTGCAATGTGTGTACGTTTATATAATAAGTTACCAAAAGATCTCAAACATTTAATTACTAGGTAATTTAAAAATTAAGTTTACGAATGGTTATCTGTTAACAGTTTTTATAGTGTTAAAGATTTCATTGACAAAAAATGTTACATGTCAGTTACCTAGTGAAAAATTTGCATGCTTATTATTGTATAGGCAAAACATGTTTTGTTCTAAATCGTACTTTTAACATCTTTTAATAAAATATTATTATAATTATTTTATTACTATCGTCGGAAAAAAATTGGAAAAATATGGGGGAGACCTTTGCCCAGCAGTGGGACAACATAGGTTGAACAAAAAAAAAATCATCGGTGGCAGCGCAGAGGTCACTATAGCTGCATTTTTGAAAATTA
This sequence comes from Fissipunctia ypsillon, assembly GCA_947568875.1. Taxonomy (NCBI): domain Eukaryota; kingdom Metazoa; phylum Arthropoda; class Insecta; order Lepidoptera; family Noctuidae; genus Fissipunctia; species Fissipunctia ypsillon. Next base: position 11,641,008 of record OX387660.1, on the reverse strand, counting down.
CAATAATTTGACTTTGGTCGTGTTACAAGCCAACCGTCGAATCGTATGTAACGGGTTGCGAACGTGTTTCAATAGACGTGGGTTAGGGATAAGTGGGTGATATATCTGATACATAAAATTATATTTAACGATATAGGTTCGGCTAAAAATTATGATACGTTCGGTCATTTAGGCTAATTCTGATGAAATTGAATGGAACTTTATGCTAACGATGCCGGTTAGTTAAAACGTTTAATATTTTCTGAAGTGGGAGTATTTGTCTCAGTTTGCGAATGTTCGAATTTTACAAATATAAAAATGACTTTAAAAATAGATTAGGTACAGTAGGCCGCACGGCAGTGTAGTAACACTTTGACCTTGAGCTGGCCTAGCGTAGTATTAGCGGATAAAAGACCATCTATACACCATAAGGACTATTCTTGCTTGCAGCGCTCGGCCGCTATAGTAACGCTTGCTAACAGATGTGGTCATCGTTTACAAGGGATTTTTTATTCACGGTGTATAGATGTTCGTTTCTCCCCTGGTACTATCTACGGAGTTTCAATAGAATAAAAGGCCAGTGTATACTCAAACTTAAACTCAAAATCAAAGCATTTATTTCAATAAAACAAATTACAGGCATTTTTGAATTGTCAAGAAGTCGGTCAGTCAGAAAGATGAAGCTAGTTGCGCATGCCAAAGCGTAGTTGGTGCTTAAGGGGAAAAACGATCAAGAAACTCCACGGATACTCCTTTAAATCAAAATATTGGTTACATCATTCAAATTGAAATTATACGTGTGAGAACGATGTAGAAAGACGTGCACGTTAAAAGCGTCCATAGTAAACAATTAAAAAAAATATATTAAACTAAGCCATGGCAGCTAACAGATGACCAGTCCCAACTGACGGCGCTCGTTCACGAACATGAGGCATGGATCAGCACCAACTCAACCATTTTAAAGGGAACTGAATGACCCAACACATGCGCCACCATCAGCGAGACATTTGAGTGAGCATGACATACTCTCAACTGCCAGGGCACATTCAAGTCAATGAAAGACGTACCCAGTAAATGGTAGCTTTGTAGTACATAGTACTCACACTGTAATACTCCTGTTTTTGTTACCACTGTCATGCGTCTACTTTAGCTATTGGGCTAGGGTAGTTTTAACATTTGACACCAGCGTTCAGTCCACACCCGTATGCAAAGTACTCACAGATAGAGTGAAATGGCGAAATACAGTCCAAAAGACGTAAGTAGGTTCATCAACTTCATTAAGACTGTGCTACTAACGCCATCTTTTGCTTTTATCGCGAATTTAATCATATTTTTTTCACTTCTTGGCCTTAAAAGTGTGAGGGATAGTGATCATAAGTTTCGCAATAATGTTGATGAATTAATTAAGTCTTGTAAGTGTCGTACAAACATACATCCCTCATTTTGCAATACAAAGTTTTACAGCAATTTAAAAAAAAAAAAAAATAATAATAAATAGGTATGTGCCCGACCCAGTTCTCGAAAATGACCATGTCACGTTGTACTGGGATCGGTCTATCATTACTGACAGGACTATTGTCGCCAATAAACCTGATATAGTGGTGATAGATCGATTAGCGCGCCGCGCAATGATAATCATGATAATCGATGTTACCATCCCACATGACGAGAACCTCGTGAAAGCTGAGAAAGAGAAACAAATTTAATATCTCGACTTAGCACACGAGGTTGTTGACATGTGGAATGTGAGCTCGGCTGTCATTGTGCCGATTGTCGTAACGGCCAATGGCCTGATAGCCGAAAGCCTCGACCAACATCTCTCGAGGCTCTCGTTAGGCGGTTGGATCAAGAGCCTGATTCAGAAGGCAGTACTCCTTGACACGGCTCGTATTGTGAGGAGGTTCCTGTCTCTGCAGCCTTAACCACCGGTAGCTTGGACCCTGCTCCCGATACCGGTGGAACTCTATTTTTTATATTTTTAAATGTTTTTTTATATCTTTTTATTTTAAGAAATATTTAAAAATGTAAATAAATAAGAATGAAAAATCAATAAACGAAATAATAAATAGTACGGAGACAGAGTTGGTACCTAGGTATATCTACGGAAGGTCGACTAGGACATGTCTAGTTTTAATATAAACCTATTTCTACAGGCTTCTATACTTAAGCGTTTCCTTTGTAACGTTATTGCTTTTTTGAAACAAAGATGTTTGGTAACAATAAATACATACATATTTAACAATAAATATTTATATATGTATGTATGTACTTTAAATCTTGTACCTACAATATACGCAAATAGTTATTTCGAAGACTTTTAAATTAGGTTGTGCTATAATCGACATCATAATATCAGAATTGTGGGATCATTTCGCACCGCTAATACCAACCATCGGGGTAATTGCGTAACACACTTACAGTAGGAATCGGTTGCATTTTGACAGTTCAACAACATTCATTACGTTATTTACGTTGTTGGGCAGACCAATTTTTCGAACATATAAAACAATGGATTAGCAGTAAGCTTCAAAATCATTCACATTCCGATTGATAATGCAATGGATTAGCAATAAGCTTCAAAATCATTCAGATTCCGATTGATAATGTGTTACGCAATTAGGGTGCTGGTTTTGCAGACTGGGAACGGAAAGTGGGTTTACTCGAATCTAAAATAACGTACTTTTTCTCTTCAACTCAGCACGTATTGAAGAACACCCCTCTACATTTTGTCTTATCTGTCCCGTATTTTTTTCTACCGAATTTACCTCCTTTATGATCAGGTTTCCAGCTTCAGGCGCCAGAGTGCACATTCGCAGTCTTTACCCAAATAAATTATAAACAAGATGTGTACATAATCAATTAAGGCCCACTTATCTCACCCAAGCTCATCAGCGTACTTCATTAGCATGTATGTAGGTAACAATCTTCCTAATTAATTAGCCAGTCCTGGCTCCGCTGAGGACGTAGATATATTTCACAGACCTGACAAATGCGTCCGTTCCATCACATCAGATAAAATATTATTAAAACAAACAAATGAACAAAAAATATAGCTTTTCGAAAGAGCCGAAATCAATGTGCGAGCTCTGCTACATTGCCGGATCTCAATTATCGAGCCTCAAACGTCATATATTTGAAGGAATTGCGTTTTGAAATTCAGCTTTATGTTTAGACGTTACGGATGAATTTGATTTGTGGGCAGTGGAGATAATAAGTACGAAAGGTCGATCAGTTTCGTGGCCGTAATTTAATGTAACAGTTAATATGACAGCGGGCATGAGCGTGCCAGCGGGTCGCCTGTGTATTATATTTATGCACTCACACCTGGAGGTCTGCCGCACTCAAGAGTATTTTATTTTGAGTTGTTGTCTTGATACGATAGAGAACACGGTATTTATGTTGAGCCCAATAAATATGGACTATTAATTACTGATTGTGTTACAGTTCTGTTAATTCATAGTGATTAATAGCCGCGCCTTTCATGTTAACAGGTTCGGACATACTTTAGCGTGTAGCCTGAGGTGTATAATACGTTTCATGTTTATTCTTTTGTGTTGCTACTCAATACACTTGTTGTTTTGTGTTCAGTTTGTTAGATACGGTGCTTAGTGTTGTTTAACTTCGATAAAAAAGTCAACAGCTCTTACATCTGCTTCTTCAATTCTTTACGTAAACCAGAAACAGATTAGCGTCCACCTTCGAATCGACACAAATGATTTTGTCACACGCTTAGCGTTTAGGTTACCAATTCTTGTTTCGATTTGACGAAATGTAATCAATAAGGAAATTGTGGCAATGATTGGAAATAAATTGCGACAGCTTGAATAAACTACATTAGATGTTAATCTGTTTAATAGGTACACATTGTATGTAGAAGTACTTTTTTCAATAGTTAAAGTTTGCTCTATAGACAGTAAAAGATAAGGCATATTTAAAGTAACAAACTGCATTAACGAACAATCAAACTCTAAATTCCAATTTAGCGTTAACAAATCAATATTGAGGTGAAAATAAAAACGTAAGCAAAAAGTGCAATGGACGGAAGGGGAAAGTACGTTAAACGATTTAACTTCATTACAAATAGTCCAAATAAATCTATTATTGAACTAAGTCATTATCAGCCTATTATAGATCGGTTATCGATTACGTTTTAAAGAGAGCCAATAAATAAAAATGGCAAATCGATTCTGAATTTCAACAGAATGATAACAATAAACGTTATCAATTACTGTAGTTTCAGCATCGTCGAACTGAAAAGATATAATGTAATGTAGCTAGATGCCAAAGTTTTTTTTAAGTTGTGAATTAAACAAAAAAATAGCGAAGTGAATTTTTAAACTGAAATTTTGTTAAAAAGCGTAAAAAGCTATCCGCTTAAACTGTACCTAGGCAAGTAGCTCATTAGTAACACCTCTGTTTTTTAAGAAATCTGCAGCGGAGGAATCTGGAGGAAAACGGTAAACCACCAACCTGTTGGTCGACCTAAGCGAAATGCTTGAATAATTGGTTGTCTACGGACGGATAGTGCTGAATCCGCAGCTCCGACATCAGGGATCAGGTGTTAACGTCCGTGCGGAAGTCGTGAGGAAAAATTGCCTTTTCCCCGCTATCGTACTTTCATGCCAAAAGAAAGTTTAGCCACTTTTCAATAATTTTAAAGGTAAAATTTATACCGTGAGGTTATTAAGTCATCCACGTACAAACCAACGGAATATTCTGGTGGATTTTATGAGAAAAATATTTTGACTTTTTGAGATATATTTTATTGATTGCCCAAAGCGAAATTCGGAGAATACTAAATCCTGGTATTGCTTACTCGCTTGTGAATGTCCGTCTGTTGCTGGAACTTCAGTGGACGTTATGAGTAAACACGTGTAATTTGAGATGAAATGTGAACCGATTGATGTCTTTGTTCAAGTTCGCGAACGTTTTATGGTCCGCCGAAGGGCTGCTGACTAAACTTGCGACTTACATTGTTCTGGTTCAAACGATCGTACAAAGATCGAACTTGGGAAGTGTCGAAGTTACGTGTTGGTACATTTATCGCGGTAAGATGTTTGAAGCCGTGATATAGTTACATATTACAATGAAAGCTTTTCATAACTGTCGGAGAGCCCTAATTTTGTTACTGCGACCAATTTCGACGTAGCGCTTGCCGGCTGCTGCCGCGGCACCGCTTGCTTCACTCGTTCGGCTCGCGCGTTGATGGTTACAGTTCTAACCTAATATGTAGTTACATTACTAGATCATGCTCGTATCATAGTTATATTCCTAGTAAGACAGTTATGAACCGCTTTCCTAAAACTATATTACGGTATATATCTCTAGATATCCCTAGCGATATAACTATATCACGGCTTCAACCATCTTACTGCGACACATACAAATAATAAAAAATAATAATAAATAAATAAATAAATCATTTATTTTGGACCAAAAATGTTTTACATTTTGTAAGCCCACCAAACTGCGAAACAGTTTGTCGGCGGGATTAGCGCTCGTTTTAATCAGCACATTTGGTTCATATGCAATGGTTTCACGTAATAATGGAAACTGGCGTCGAGAAATCTCATTGCGAATTGGTTAATGTTATTATGATGATCGTTGACAAATTATCTCATTGTTGCTACTTAGTTAGTTTTGTAGTCTAATTCAAAAGATTGTTAACAATCTGTGTATCAGAACTAAAACATTCATGTAATAATTTAGAAGGCAGGTAGGTATGCTTGTCTGTGTATATAAAATTCAAAATCCTGACTGACTCACTGACTGACTGACTGATATATCAACGCACAGACTAAACCGCTGGTCCTAGAGACATGAAATGGAAGGTGTGTTCTTTGTAAAGAGTAGGTATCCACTAAGAAAGGGTTTTTCGAAATTCTACCCCTAAGAGGGTGAAATGGGGGGTTGAATTTTCTGTGAAACGTTTTATTCTCTGGGTCGATTGACTCGAAAATTGGTACTCTTCAATTAAAATTATGAGACACGTGTATCACAGTTTTTCCAAAATCATCCCCAACAGAGTCAAATAGGGCTTCGAATAGCCTACTGGGTGATATATCAACTCAGCCCAAACCGCTGGACCTAGAGACTTGAAATTTTGCATACGCAAACACAGCCTTACACAGTGAGTACGTATCCACTAAGGCAGGATTTTTGGAAATTCCACCCCTAAGGGGGTAAAAAGGGGGATTTTGTTTATTAGAAAAATCTTATTTCTTAAGTTAATAAACTCGAAACTTGGCACGAATGCTTATCTAAGTAAAGAATAAAGTTTTTCATTTTCAGTTTTTTCAACTACCCCCTAAAGGGGGATTGGAGGGGGTATCAAAGTTTGTATGGAAAAAATTTAACGCGCGGTTGGATTAACTTGAATCTCGGTATTTATACTTAAGATCGGAAATAAAGTAAAATGTATATCAGTGTTTTCAAAAAATCTACCCCTAACGGGAAAGGGGTAATCAATTTTAGAGGGGATAGTTTTATTGCGTGGTTTGATTAAATTGAAAATTGGCATAAATACCTATAAATCAAATAATGCTAACGTCACATGCGATGTTTCAATAATTAATCCCGGGAGGGGGGGGGGGGGGGAGGGGGGGTGAGAAGGGGCGATAAAGTTTATATAACAAAATCTTATTCATTTGGTTAATTAATAAACTTGAAACCTGGTACGAATATTTGCCTAACTAAGCAATAAAGTTACTCATTATTAGTTTTCCAAAACTACCCCTCAGAAGGGAGTTTCTTCCGTATAAACTTTAACACCCCTCGTTAAAGTTTATACGTTACCTACAGTAACCATGTTTATCTTACAGAATTTGATAAAAAAAATCATTAATTGGATTCATTAATTCATTCATTCATTAATTCTAATCCAATAAAATATTAAAATTGGGCGTTCAATTTAGATTGACATCATATCATATAAATTAATACTTTAAAAGATATCACATATTCAAAATTACATGTAACATAATAATTATGGTTGACAGCGGCGCAGCGCTAGGACAGGAGTCAATGACCTCGACCTCTGTTATTAGGTATGTGATCATCGCTTCGCTCCCTTTTAATCCCGGTAGTACGTTCCCGTGGGATATTTTCCGACAACTACGCGGGCGAAGCCGCGGGCAAAAGCTAGTAATCTATAATATTAGAGAATTCATAGAATAAATAATAATATTACTACCGCCTACGTCCCTCCCTGCGCCTAATGCCACGTAAGTAGGAAGCACGTGTTCCTGTAAGAAGCTTTTGTTCCGTTGTCAGTAGGAACCGTAATATCTTCTCCGTGTACTGAAAATGATATATGATATCAAAATAATATTTTACAAAGCAGGGGAAAATTCCCAGTATTATAATAATATATACTTTATAAGGTTTATTGAGATGAACAAAACTTATGCTAATAACCTCATTAGAGTATTCCCGAATAACGTTGACAATGTTATTATTTTTGTTTACGTATGATACCCGAATTCTATTTGGTAGATGTCTGTAAAACCACTTAGGGATTAAGGTTTCGTAATTATTAATTATTGAAACAATTAAAAAGCCATTGTGTCTCGCGTAGAACAGCGTTTCCAACAGCCCACTTGTTAAGTAAGTCTATAGGCTATAGGCGAATTATAAATGAAGTTCTAGCATATACTTATATGACAAGCATTTGTGAACACTGGTCTACAAAACTTTGTGATACTTATGGCCCAGTAAACTTAGAGCACAGTGGTCTTAGTGCGAGCTTTGATGTGTTATCGATCGCGTTACAATAAACTTCAATTTGTACTGAAGTACAATTAGGTATTCGATCTAAATTGTCATAAGTGAACGTTAACGTTAACACGATCAAGTTCGTAGAACTTACTGACTTACTTACTTTACGTATAAAAACTGTAACTAGAACAAAACAATAATGACGTAACAATCTTGTTGTCTACAATAAACGTCGAAATAATAAGAAATAAACGAGAAAGCTTTCAAAGTTAAAATAGATTCAATATACTATTTCATCCAACCTTTTCCGAACCTATTATGAAAGGCTTAAAATAAGCACCCACAAGGTTGCTAGCGCACGGCTAGCTTCTTCACTCATTATTCTACCTACCTTGTTATATAAAGTGACTTTTATAAAAAGTAATGTTTTGAAAGCAGTGGTGGTTCAGTGGTAACGACTGCAACTTACGAGTTATAGGTGTAAATTATTTCATCACCGCTACTCTCAAAACGGCGAAGGATAACATCGTGAAAAAACCAAAAATTCGAAGACATGTGACATCTGCCATCCCGCACTGGGCCCGAGTGGTGGATTTCAGCCCATTCCCTCGCGAAGATAGGTGGCCTGTGTCCCAGCACTGGGAACATTATAGGCTGATTATGAGGCACTACTTTGTTTTACCAATTTATGTCATTGAAGATGCTCTTAAAACAGTGAAGGAAACATCGTGAGGAAACAAACATGAACAAAAAAAAAGAAGTCATGTGACTTTCACCAACACGTGTGAGAGGGACTGGGCTGATAATAATAGCCTGTGTCGCAGCAGTGGAAATGTTGTAGGCTGATTATGCATCTTTTTAGCACTCTTAACAAAACCATAGGTGGCATGGTAACAAAATATACGACAATCGGTCAGGAAAAACGCTGTTTGACCTTTTTGTGTGGTAATTATTTTTTTGGATAAAATTCACGATTATTACAGCTCATTAATTCGGTATCACGCGGCATTATGTAAAAAGGCGCCTGCCGAGTTAACATATTTTTGATATCAGCGTAACCCATATTTATGATAGATCGTGTGTGACCACGGGATAGGTGTATGTTTTAAGGTCACATTTCACCATTTCATTTTATCTAATAAGTCTCATGTAACATAGGGCTTGAAATTAACTGGGCATTATTCCTGCCTTCAGCTTTGTAAAGCTCAATACCACTTTAGCAGTCATGCTTGCAACTGCTAGACTAACGAAATATTCGAACATTTCATCTTAAAAAACTCCAGGCCTGTTTTCACCGAAGGATTAGGCAGAGGTATATCTACAACATGTTCCGGAATTTAATGCACAACTTCTTAAGGGGTCATTATACTCATCATTATGAACAACTTTTACTATGGGACCAAACTAAAAAAAATCAGGTGTTCCTTTGACGAGTTATGCGAACATAAATGTAGGGAACACCCGATTTTTTTTCGCGATTTCAGGTTTGGTCCCATAGTAGAAGTCGTTCATAATGATGAGTACAATGACCCCCTAAGAGGTTGTGCATTTAATTCCGGGACATGTATATACAGCTACATTTCACCAATTATGTTTAAGTCCCATGTAATAGGGACAAACCTATTGCCATCAACTGAGCACAATTCCTGACTCTAGGCAGCTGCGAATTTCCTGATGAAAAAACCAAATAACACTTTGCCTGACCTGGAAATCAAACCCAGGATGTCATCGGCAGTCGTAGCGTTTGCGGGCACTAGACCAACGAGGCAGTCAAAAACTTTTTATCTTATTAACTCATAATGAACAGTATTCTTGAACTCTAGGCAAAGCTAAAGCGTTTTATAATACGGTAACAATATAAGTGAGTGAAGATCGATTATAGTCAGAGTTTATATTTTTTTCCCATTATCGTAATAAAGACATCATACACATCATTAAATGCTGCGCGTACGATCATTACCATCCTTGTTTCATTATGATGAAGCGAAGATTACATAGTTTGCGAAATTTTTGAGATCATTACCTACCAAAGTCTTAACGAGCAATATTAAAAAAATAATCTGCAAAGGAAAAGAGTTTTTTTTTTCTTTCTTTTAATGTACTCTTTCTCATTGCTGGGCAAATGTCTAGTGGGCAAGAGTCCTAATTTTAGTCCGAACTGAAACTGTCGATTCAGTTATTGTATTTTAAACTTTATTCAGAGCGTAGTTAAGTTCTTAGTAAGAGTCGGATAAAACGTCAGTTTTTGTAATTGGAACTTTCGTTTTGTCGGAAAGTTCAAAAATCAAAAACGGCTCGGTGGTTTAAAACCTGGGTCTACAGAAAAACCTTATTTTCTAATAAGGTCGGCTATGTTGCCTTTTCTGGCTGATTTAACAAGTTTATTTTTTTGTTTTGTAGCCTGTGTTATTCTACCACGTTGTTTCTCTCTTCTAATTCTGACTTGTTATTTCAATGCTTGTCGAAGTTTACCCACTTGTGGGTAACTCAGATTTATTGAAATCTCACTTTTCTACATAAACTAACTGGTCTAAAAATAAGGAAGTTCTACGATGTGATACATTGCTGTAGGATCGATCGGTCCCTATCGGATTGCATATTCATTGGCTAAATATATGGGTGCCTCGGGGATGCCATGCGTTAAAATAAATACCCTCTCTATTTATTTAGAGAGAGTAGCGACATCAGAATTTGTTTCATTAATGGGGAATGTTTACAACGTCAGCACCACGCCTGTATTCCATAAAGGGTAAGGCAGGCCACCATTTTCGGATTTTCAAATCCCATGTCAATATAAAGGATTGTCATTTAATTGTCACAAGTTTCATAGATATTTTACTAGTCACCCACCCCTGCTTTGCACGGTTTTGTCGCCTTGACAAAACATTGAGATTTCTTGAGTTTAAGTAAGTTTTATAGAGGTATAAGGAACAGAGTGTAAAGTTCACTCATCCTCCATAGAAAAGGGAGGATCCTTCGACTAGACGGGTGTTGTATCTGGTGGACTACTGCCCGACGCGGTTGATGTCGGGACGTTGTATAATGCTCGTCGCGCGGTAAACTCTGATTGTGCGATGCAGGATTTTGTGTGACGTCAGTGTGACGCGTTCGCATGTGGCCATGTAGATATGCCGCCACAGTTTAATATATGTACCTTACACCAATACATAAACCTTCCAGAATAAATTCTCAGAATTATGGTGAAAACCACATCAAAATCTGTTGCGCAGTTTACAAGAACAACGTGACAAAACAGACAGACACTAAAAGCGACTTTGTTTTATACTATGTATGTATAGTTTTGTAGCAGTTTTTTGATTCACCTGATACCTATAAATAGAAAACCATAACCACATATTTATACCTGCAATACCTTGCCGGTCACGCACGCCTGCCAGGACGTGACCTATGCGCCATTGCATAGTGTTCAGCGATAAAGTTGGCAAATTCTGATGTGGTGACAATATTATCGACGTATTCGGACTGTTTTGAGGTAGAATTTGTTGCTGGTAGCTTAACATCCTCTAACTATGACACATGAGATACAATTAAATTTCTATTGTTGTCCTCTAGGAGGCCGCTACGTAGTTTTAAGGAGGCCCCCTTAACTGTGAAGCGGCCTCCTAGAACTCCTCTAACTTTTTCCATAAAACAGCTTCATCTGCTTACTTGTACTTCTACTTCTACTTGTTGTAAAATCACACATCTTTTACTATAGTGCTTGCAACTGAAACGAAATACACAAAGTAAAGTGTAAAAAATCTAAATCCCGACTGCGTAAAAAGTGAACTTTAAAAAAGATGGAAACAAGATGACCTATAGACATAGGTCACCTTCTTTCTTAGGTCTTTATTATTGTTTTTAAGAAGATGCCTCCGACTGCATGAGATTTATTGGAGACAGTTTTTTTTTTAAATTTTAATATACCCAGTGAGTGACCTCGCGCAATAAAGACGAATCTACCATCTAATCACCTGCCATCTAATCTCTTCACCACCCTTGGTTGACTGGTAGAGAATGCCTAAGGCATTAAGTCCGCCTTTGTACTTTTTTAAGTGTGAAAAGTTTAAATAAATAAATAAATCTCACGACATAATTATCATTCATCAAAACCGGTTCAGCCGTTTAGTAGTTATGGGGAGCATAGGGACGGACATACACTCGCCCTCCGTTTTTGGCTTCACCGCAGTCGGGTAAAAACGTCGCCTTTTAAAGGTCAAATTAAAACCTTTAAAGTCTTACACACGACTGCGTTTCCTACGAGCGGTTTTTGACTGCCAACAAAATCTCAAAGCACAGATAATTTCACAGATGCGTCTTTACTCTGATCCTGTGTCAAAAACGCATTTCAAACCTCAGTCAAATATTTTCGTTCTTTGATGTGTGTGATGTGATCTTTCCAAAAATGAGTATAGGATGGTAATCTTCATAATATTGTAATTGAGAGACTATGGCTGATTAAAATGTTCCTAGATTTTTAGAATGTCCTAAAATGAAAAAAAAAAAACTGTGTGTGTGTCACCTCCGACGCACGACTGGAGTTTACTCCGTGAAAAGTGCGCAAGGTACGTTGCGCAGAAAAACGTAGCGCTTTTTAATCCAACTGTTAACAGTTGGATTAATTTTACTCCTCATAAAACTTCTATACCGGGAACCTTATATGAAAATCGATTCTTAAGGAGTAAACTCCAATAAACTCTAATAAAAATGTGTCTTTTAACAGTTTAATACTAAGATATGTTCATTATAATTAAATATTGTAGCTACACAGGCACACTGATGATTTTAAATATGATTTTAAATAGTATTCCTACGAATTTCTTGATGGATGACGTTAGTGTTCAATTGTTTCGTTTGTTGTCGGAACGAACTACATGTTGAAGAAAACAGCCAGCAAGGTGATAGCGAGGCTAATTGCATTAGTAAAGTCATGTAAAGTGATTGTTTAGCAAATTCACTTACTTCTTATTTAAATTGTCCGTTATTCAAATCACGACTGTCATTCTTTGTCAGTTTTATGAAATGGCTATAACACGGTTAATTGACGTAGGCTGTCAATTGCTTTACTTTTACTTTCCCTGACTGTATCTTCTTATTGCAAGTCTCAGCGAGGCAATTTTTTTTATGTAGTCAAAATGTTGTCAAACATTAAAAACGATAGTCTGTTATTTATGTACGACGCCAGCACATCAAGCTACTAAATACAATCTGTCAAATTTCTTTCATAGATTTTCATCTTTATTGCTAAAGCAGTAGGTTCAAGGTTGATTGGGAATATTTGACAGTTTCGGGCAGTTTGAGGTGGTGTACAGTAGCGGTCAGAACTCCAACGCCAGCATTACAAAACTATCGCATCGTTACTCGTCGCACTTGAGACCTTCTTCTATTTAGGCATTACACACACACATTCACACCCGTATATTGCACACTTTCATCACGAACCAAACAGAAAAAGTGCGGTATATGGTCATCATCATAGGCCTATCGCAGCACGCAGTCTTTTTCTGATTATGCTAATGAGAAAAAGACAGCGAATATTTTAAACTAGTCACATAAAAGTTGAGGGTAGGTTTGAAACAAAATCAATTTTCTGACTGTAGTTAGAATGGTATGACATTATTGGTTGGTGAACTTAGTTACGAGCGTTTGTGTTATTGATATTAGAGGTGTTGAGTTTGAAGATTTTTATTGAACATGCAAGCAAATATAAATATTGAAGCCAGGGCGAACATTGTAGCCTTGCATAACAATGGGTGTAATATATCTGAAATATCCAATGAAACCGGATTTTGTGTGAGTTATTCAGTGAGACGTTGGGTGAGGAGATTGGAGGAAGAGGGGAGTCTCAGAGCCGTTTAAGAAGTGGTAGGCCGCCACTTATTAACCAGTCTCAGCGCCGCTTTATGGTTGGTGAATATGAAACGAATGGTTTCATACCTACTCTTCGCAATGTTTATCCAGTGGATGAAATTGGTAAATTTTATTTGGTTCAAGATAATTGTCCACTACATCGTGCCAGTATTGTTCGTGAGTGGTTTAGTGAACATTCGGATGTTAAAGTTATTCCGTGGCCATCGCGATCCCCTGATTAAAATACTATATAGAAAATGTATGGGGCTTAATAGTGCAAAGATGGGAAACATGAGACGAAAGATGTCTCGAACAGCTGAAGTCCCATTGCATGGAGTTGTGGGATAGTTTAGGTGGCACAAATATTAGTAGTAATATTGTGACCTCCCTGCGTCGACGTCTTCTTGACTGCATTGATAATAACGAAGGTCATACTAAATATTAATAAGAAATATAATATTAAATGGGTATTAAATGGTTATCAAGGGAATTCAGGGGATACACTGGCCATAATAATAATAAGTTAGTGATAGTAAAATTGGAGGATTAAGGTTTAGTTTCAATCTTCTTTTCCTTGAGAAAATGAATAAATTAAGCTATAACCTCAAAAAACCAAAAACATCCCATTTTAGTAGCAACCAAAAATGATTTACGAACAAATTAGGTATTTTATTTATTTCAAAATGTGGAGTATGTTTATGTTTTAAAGGTTGTTAATAACATCAATAAATATTCCTATGAAAAATTGTGTTTTTTTTAAATTTAATTGCCAATTATAGTTTATTTTTACCTTCTATACCCTATTGTCACGGTATTAACGAAACTTAATAAATAATTGAACTCTGACACGAAAACGAAAAAAACAAAAAGAATCGAAAGCGCGCACTGAGGTTCGAACCTTCTCCACTTCACGCATACACAATAACAGCCACCCACTCGTGCAAACCTTCCATCGCTACTTATAATTTTTACTTAGAAATTTAGCATTGCTTTTAAATAGGCGCTGTGGTCGATAATTTATTTAAAAAAACAAGTATATAAGTAGGTAGTTGTAGGTATCATTATTTAGTGTTGACCACACATGCATCTGACCAACCAACAACGCGCTTTCGTAGTTATACTGTCTGCACGTTACTGTCTGCATTAAAACATCACACACACAGAGATAGGCGCAGATCTGACGTGCAGGCCAAAATGATCATTCCGGTGGCAGTGCACTTAAGACCATTGATAGTACAAGAAGTATAAAATACTTTAAATTGCGTATGATATTATAGTGGTGCGTAAACGCTTTCAAGCCTTGAGCAATTTATGCTAAGTGTCGTGAAATAACTAAGTAAGCCCCTAAGTTCAGAGTAAAATAAAGGTAATTAGTTTCTTTAAATTGTATTATTCCTGAAGCTGGTGGCAATTTCAAACGTTATCATAATCTAAATTCGTGTTATTATTTTTGCACGATGTAGGTAGACAGGTACTTACAAAGTACTTCAATGCTATTTTACATAAAGAACAGCAAAAATACCAAAACATACAATTACACATAAACTTTCTTGAAAGTTTATGCTTTCTTGAAAGTATTTTGACCAGATATGCAAACGTAAATGTAAGTAACAGCTGATTTTTTTTTTGCGATTTCAGGTTTGGTCCTAGAGTACAAGTTGTTCATAATGATGAGTACAATGACCCCTCAAGAGGTTGTGCAATAATTCCGGAACATGTTGTATGTGCATATTCACTGCTGAAAATAAGCTTCCTAAACTATTCATTAGTTAAAGACATTTAAATAAATATACTTACGATAGACGGGGCAAAGCGAGCAACATCAAAATCTACTCGGTATCACCTACAAGTCACACCTAGCTCAGTTTACTTCTGTCTCGTGGTATACACCCCACAAGACAGATCGCATTGTGAGCAAAAGAAAATTATTTTCGAAGACAGTAAGCCGAATAAATACATTGCAGCGGCGAGGTGTGAATTTTTGTAAGAGAAAAGCCGAAGCGAAACGGTTTTACTTACTTATCAATAAAGTAAAAGTTAATTTATTCTGAATAATAAAAGTCTTTTCTTTACCGAATTTAACACCATCTATCGTCAAATAGCAGAACCAAAAAGCCGCAATCACTACACAAACCAAACTTGAAATAGACTCGACTAAAGTAGGTACTATCATCATTCTAAAATTATTATTATAGGAATATAAAGAATCGAATACAATTCAATTGAATAGGTGAAAACTAAATAAAATGTGCAATATACCTAAATCTCGTTCTCGCTGACGCATGCTTTCTCAATATCTGACTCTATCGTAACTCGTTGTAGAGCGGCTTGCTCTCGTCCATTATCAAGCGCTGCCACGTTACCTAAAGTGACGTTATGATGGGATCGCTATTGTATGACGTTTTGGCGCCGGGTTATTTTAGAACATTTTTTTTTTGTTGTTCTTGTAATTCAAAGCTAATAACAGACGTTTTTGTTGTTTGTATGTTATGGTGAATTAAATACCCGTAGTGTAACTATATTTTTTGGCAATAGTAGACATTATTGACTGTGCCATTTTTCAATAGCCGTAGAGTTGCTAATGCAAACCTCCGAAGGGAAGCCGGTAGGAATCGTGTTGTATGCTGCTTGCGCCACTGGTACATTGTGGTATTGCAAACCTCTCGTCGTCGTGATAAAATGACTAACTATGGTTTATTTTAGGTAGTATTTTATAATTTACCGAGTATTTAGATAAATTATATAATTGTCTTAGATATGTCAAACTATCTGACGGCTGGTAGTCAAAGGTATTGGTGTCGGTACAAGTGATAAGACCGCCCACTGTGTCACCCTATGTTAAAATTTCTACATTTATATCTGTAACTTTTATGGTGTACATAATAAAGAGTATTCTATCTAGCTATATTCTTCCCTGCTATTTTTGATGGCGTAAACCTTTTTGTCTACATTCGACTTTCAGTTTGCTTCGCGTATTCCTTAGAAAGTCGAGTTTTTCTGGGTTTAAGCACGTCCCGTTCTTAAAAATTCACAGCCTCTTATCAAAGACTTGTTCGATTCAAAAGGCCATCGAATATTGAAATCATTTCATTGCTCATAGCGCGTTCCTATAAATTACTAAACGTAAAGCTTTGACAAAAAAAAGTGATGACTTCCGTGACGTAGTGGGCTTAGTAGTTATTTTCTCTGCAAGCAAAAGAAAAACATGTTTAGATTAGTCTTAGTTTTTTAGCATTTTTCTCTCACTGTGCTAACTACATCCATTAATCCACAAGTATCGTGTCGATTAACAAAATATTAAAAGACAAAATGTCTAACACAAGTAATGCCTATTAGAAACTAGTTGTTAAATATCAACATTTTTTCTCACGAACTTACATAACAAACTATTGTATTCCCACAGGACTTAATTAGGTGCCAAAACCCGGACACGCGTAAACGGCGTCAATTAATGGGCAATTAACTCAATTAATGCCTAGATAAGCGTCAGTAGGATCAACATAATACCGGCGAAGTATCGGTGGGCAATAAAGAAATCAATCAGCGGATTAGGTATTTCAAATCAATAAAATCAGAAAAGGCAATAATATTGGTTGGACATTCATACCGATGTAGAAGTGCTAGAAGCGGCTATAAAACTGTGTTGTTAACAACGCTTTGATGTTGTTACGAATTGAAGATAGATTTTAAATAGGTAGGTACCACTTATTTCTGGGATTAAGAACAATCTACCTTGCTGTGTGGAGTTTATTCAGAGGTTATTGATTTTTTTCTTCAGTATAACGACCCACGTTAACGGGTAACATAAGTACAAAAAAATATAATTTGTAAATCACGACTTATTTATGGTAAAACGTTTTCATATAAAACATACAAATATGTACAGAAAATCAATCAGCTAATTTAGTCGTTCCTGAACCCCGCTCCAAAGTCACATAAAGCACGCTCAAACCTCATCTAGTAAGCTTATACAAAACTTCGGTCGCTTTTTTAGTTCTCATGGGAGTATTATATGCGAGGCGGCTCGTATGATACAGAGTGGGGGGAGCGCGGGTGGAGGGGGGCGGTGCGTTTGATGCCGACAGCACAGGTGTGATGCGCGCCCGATGCGGTCCCGCTGACTGAAGGCCGATGGCACCAAAGTGGTGACTGTGGTTAGTTAATTAATCGACAATTTCAATTGGGAGAGTAATTGGAAGTCTGGTATAAAGGTTACATAAAAAGGTTTTTGTTTGTTTGTTTGAACGTGCTAATCTCTGAAACTACCAGTCGGAGTTAAAAAAAATCTTTTTGCATTTGATAGTTTAATTCTTGAGGACGGCTATAGGTGATTTAACATGACGCTATGACCCTTAAGAGCCGAGCAAAAAGAAAAAGTCAGAAAGAACGCTAAGCGAAAATGAAGTAATAGCACGGGCAGGCAATGCAATACGACGGGGAGGGTCGGGGGAACAAGAAATTTCACGCGGACGAAGTCGCGCGTAGAAGCAAGCCTTGCATAAAATTCCATAAAACTCCGAACTCATTTTTTTTTCCTTTTTGTTAGTTTGATAGTAATCTGTCAAAGTACACAAAAAACTTTCAACTAATATTATTATATCATTCCAACGTTACAATACGGTAGTAGGAGAGCTTGTTGTTGTAACAAAAAGTTGCTAATTAAACTAAAGTTAACCAACGCGACACGGTGCAACCAACCCAATAAGGTTCACGCGGGTCAGATAATTATAATACCGAGCATTATTTCGTTGCAGTTAAGCTGATACGTAAACGAATTGTTACTTTTAATATAGGTACCTAGCTCTTATCATATCACTCTGACAGGGGCATTTTATTCTTTAAACAATCGATAACTGATCCTAGAGGTGACCGCGAAGGGCGATAAAAGAGAACTGTTATTATTTCATTATTTCTAGATAATTGTGAGATGCGATTCCTCACTTAATTATTTAATTCGAGTAATAAACGAGGTTCGATTGTTATGGTCATATAGCACGAAAAACAACTTTGTGGCGTTCCATCGTTCCGAATCGTTCGGAATGGTTCCCGTTAATTTAATGGGATACCTTAATGTGTGGTCGACACGACTGGGTTTTGGAACAATTTATGTGTTAATAGAATTCTCAACGTTATCTAACATCTAAGGATATTGTGTGGAGAAAGCACTTAATAAAATTATGAATGAATGGTCCTTAAGATGTTTGAGGTTATTACTGGAATAAGTTACGGATTATTTTGTAAGGATTGAGTTATTAAAGTTGATTTAGATCGGTACCTACACTGACACACAAATATCCAGTTTAATATTTTTCCTTAATAGTTAAGAGCTGTGTGTTTAACTCCAAGACTATAACTTTAGTGTTACATGGACAAACATATCTCAGAATTAATCAATCCAGATTAAAGTAATGAATAATAAGGTTTACACTTCGGTGAGTGTGCTCAAGAACTCCACGACCTCATTCCGCCCCCTTCTATCATCGTACATCTAGACGCACTGCAGGTTACCATCCTTACCTAGTTGCTATCCCACCAATTCGCACTAAGCGTTTCCAAATGTCTTTTGTGATGCGCACAGCAAAGGAGTGGAACTCTCTGCCTGCGTCTGTGTTTCCGAACGCATACAACCCCGATCTCTTCAAAGTGAGAGTGAACAGGCTTCTTCTGGGTAAGCTTGCTCCATCGTCGACTTTGTCTCTGTCATCTCTGACCTAGACTAGAGTCAAGAGCAAACCTATCTCAAATATAAAAAAAAATGCCAATGAAAAAAAAATAACAACAGACCTGTCAACCAAGAACGATCCTAAATGAAAAGAAAAAATTAACCAGGCCCAACACTGAGTTAGTTTATATTGTATACTAGCTGTTTCCCGCGGCCTCGCCCAAGTGGATGTCAATACTTCCCTATTTGAATCGGATTTTGTTCACAATCATGGGTTTTATTCATTCATCAATTTCATGGGTTTTATTTTTTTGCGCGGAACCTTAACTCTTTTTCTAAAATAAAAGTAGCCTCAGGTACTTCTTATAATATCAGATATCTGCCAGTGAAAGTCACTTCAAAATCGGTCCAGCCGTTTCAGAGATTAGCCGGAATAAACAGACAAACAGACCGACAGATCGACAGACTAAAATTTTAAAAATTGTATTTATGTTATAAGTGCCGTATATACGTATACTTTCATATGCATTTAGTAAAAAGCTGTTATTAAGATATTACAAACAGACACTTCAATTTAATTTATTGTATAGATAAGATCTCTCAAGATTTGCGCGCTGTACCGGAACATGATAAATAAAAAAACAAGCAAACACACAAATCCTACTCCGGACCACGCAAGTGAACGCAAAGCCCGTGAAAACAACATGTATTGTGACGTTAACAAGATCATCCAAGTTAAAAGCGTCATGTTGATTCTAATTTTCGCTTTAGGGTGGTAAAGTGATTTCCATAGAAAAAGAAAGTGTTAACAAAGATATAGGGATGATAAGACCCCCAATTGTGACACAAAATTGACAAAATATTTGGGGATATTCCTGTTTGTTGTCAACTAATCTGTTCTTTATTTATATGGAATTAGACAGAACCATTGTTGACAGTGCTCGAATGAAGGATTTTGTTATAGAAATGTTAGTGCGAGTTCTACGAAATATTGTGTCCTTCGTAAAGGACAGTTTGATCCTTTTGACGGTATCTATATGTCGGTCATGTTTGAGGCTTGACAAACAATATTACAGGGGATAAGTAAAGGATATTAAACGAAGTTATTAATAATACACTTGTATGATTTACTTTTTTAAATAAACACACACACATAAACTCACGCCTTCTTCCCATGGGGGTAGGTAGAAACTACAGAACGCCATCTTCTACGATCCTTACATACTCCTAGCCATTCCCTCCCTCCTCCTTCTCTTCTTTTTTAAATCAAATATATAACTCATCCAATTATTTTTTATGGCTTTTAATAAGAGAATACAAACAGTATCTACTGTATTTACACAGAGTATTATTGTGTTCCTATTTCTTCTTTTTATATATTTTATTTTTATTGTCCTTGCAATTTTATTCTAGTTCTGGCATCAAAGTGTGTAGGCTATTAATTAATCTTAAAATAAATTATGTTGCATACTAAAAATACCCAAATAGCATCTTAACGATACGTTAGTAAAGTTGTAAGATTAATTTATTAAGAGATTGAATGTAATAATATTTTTGTTCGATTAGTTTATAAAGTGATAATCTTCTATACCTTCAGAGAGCTGCCACCATCCCCAGATAATACCTACTTTTATTTTTTTTTTTATGACGACACTTTTAAAGAAATTGATGTGGTTATCATAATCCTAATCAGCGGTCGACTTAAGAAAATTGGCTATCTACGACTAAGCATATGCAAATATTTTTTTTTTTTTGAGATTTTGACGTTCAAAAGTGTTTATGTGCCTGACTTTGACATACCTTCCTCATCTTGCGCCACCAAGACTGGCGCAAGATGAAATATTTGATTAACTCTGAGTTAGCTGTTAACTCGGAGTTATATTGGGTAACCCATGAACACGCAAGTGGGCCTAAGGGGGTTTAATCTCATGTAGGGGATGTCAGCCTATTAAATTGCCATTAACTCTTGTATTCTGCATGCTAACTCCATGCACCTATCTTCTACATCCTTGTAACTAATAATATACTTGACTCTCTCTTGACTCTCCCACTTCCCCTAGTTATCTTACCCCCCACGTTCAGTACATTTGTGCCAACCACAATAAAAATCTACGTTCATCAAATAATCGCCTCCTTCAATGTCCCTCTCATCCCACAGACTTTATTCATTCTTCCTTCTTCGTTCAGTCTATCTCTCTGTGGAATGCGCTCCCCCTGGAAATTAGGATGACAGCCAACCAATTATCCTTTAAAATAAAAGTTCGCGAGCACATTCGTAAGAAGCTGGCAGTATCATCACAACGTTAACGTTTTCCCATTGTTTGTCTTATTTGTTTTAGTATATTCGTGTATTTATGTATATATTTATTCGCGCTTATTTATATATGATTAGGTATGTATTATAATATTTATAGTTTGTAATAGGTATAAATGTGTATCTTTGTATTTAAATAAATATGTATTCCACAATTTCTCATAATTGCACCGACCAATGTTTGTGTGTGTTTGTGTGGTAGAAAATGCCTATGGCATTAAGTCCGCCTCTGTACATTTCTGTGCATGAAGTATTAGATAAGTAAATAAATATAATAAAACATGAAAGAACAAGGCTCTCGTTATTTACAAAGACAGTGACGAGTGCAAGGTTCAATGAATGCGTGCTCAGGCATGGAATAATTAATATATAGCCATCCGTAAAGTGTCAGGGTGAAACGGCGTCGAAAACAAATATATGAATATTAAATGAGACGATAATATCTCCACGTCGAGATATTGTTGTCGTTATGTGAGGAATTTATCAGTTTTTCGATATTATTATTAGACCTATCGATGGGATGTTTACCTTAACAACGTGTAAGCAGTTCCATTTAAAAAAATGGAGAATTGTAGACATCCCTTATTTTATTGATAGAGAGACTAGAAAATAAAACGATAGTTAAAACAACTAATGAGTGCTTGATACCTTATTATTACATAGAGTACATAACTCTCTGAAATAAAAACTTTAGCAAGGTACTTAAAACTTTCTTTGGTAGAAAATGATCCTACATTTATATTGTCTTTATTAGTTAAGTACCATTTTCTGGGCAAAATGATTTTATGCTCCATTTGGCAGAGTGCTAATTTCTCAGAGGTGTACTGGCAAGCGCTCGCAAATATTTCGCTTGTACAATGTCACTGCATATTTTAGTCCGCATTGCAAGTATGGTACTTGTAGAACGTGTAGCCTACAGGAAAATTGAATTTTGGTAGCTGTTGTCGCAATTTATAACATTCATTTCGTCGTTAATGGATATTACAGGAATTCATTTGTTCAAGTATGTTTTCAGTGAAATACACTAGGTATTGTTTGTAGTACCTACGTGACTTACTGCAAGCAATAAAATAATGTTACAACATTTTCTTTCTGATGAAGGCACTTGATTTTACAGAGATAAAAATATCTGTAAAAGTACCTATATTTTTTCTTTGGTCTTACTTTGGTCTGTGAAGAGTTTAGATGTAGTACTTTTTAATCTTTTATTTCTTAGGAAAGTTAGTCGTCAATTAGATTTGAGTTATCACTTTTGTATAAGATCTCATTCTTTTAATTATTATAATGTTGTGAAAACTGCCTATGAAAAATATCCCACGGAATAAGTAATTATTTTTTATTAGGTTCAAGTATACAATTTATTGTGTAAAGGTTATCTAGCGATATGAATAAGAATGAGACAGTAAAGTGATGCTGTCTCCATTACTAACGGTATGTAAAAGTACTTGTATTACGACAGAATAAACAAAAACTGTAATACGTGAAAATTGTTATTAATCTCTACAATAATTGTCATCTATTAAATATTTGCATGCCATCACAGCATGGTGGAATGTGTCTTTGTACCCACCCCATTTTATGCAAATAAACGATTTTGATGTGATTTGATTTAATATAAACCAACAATAGCGGTTTTGTTCAAAAGCTCTCATCTCATGCCTCGTGTAGACATCACAATATACTCATTTTATGAGCTGTTTTAGGCGAGCAAGTAGCGAGTTAATATCGTGCCTCGGGCGTTGATCATTTTTTGCGGGTGCACCCGAATCAACCACCTTGGGCTCAACAAATGTGTGGGCAATCCGGTAATTTATTTTTTTAGCCAATAAATTACTCATACGTCAAAACTTCGGACGTGGCCGGGCGGCGCGAGCGCATCCGAGTGATATATTGGCCCTTGTCACAGCACTCTACCTTTTCCTAACAATTTTAATATGAGGCTCGATTAATAAATTGCTCATTTCGGATGGACCGTTTTACTAATGAGTCGGCGTAGACTTGAGGGTGAGACATTTGTTATTTTAGGTGCCTAGTTCAACAAAGGCATGTTTACCACTAAACAATTCGTTGTATATTTTTGGCCAGTATGCACCCCTGGTTCTAGAACTTTTGATTTGAATCTAAAATTCAAACAACCTTCAGAATCTGAAGGTCTGTTTCTCAGTGGCCTTTGCTTGGCACAATTCCAAACGTCAGGCTACTACTGTTGGGCCTGGTTCACTTTATAAAGCTCTACAAACGCCATTCCGCACTTTACACTCCTTTGCAACGAGTTCATGACACGTTGCAATAATTCACCGAGGCTTTTTCTCCATTGTACTCTATATTGCATTCTTTGACGCTTTTGAACATTCTCCTTTTATGCAAAACTCATCAAGAAACGCAAGAAAATAACGACAAAGCGCTTATGTCTACTTCAAGGAGAACTGCATAACATCATGACTGTAGGTATTTCCTGAAACGTTAGACAGAGGTGTATCAATAGTCCCTGCACCTACATTTCACAAGTTATGTTTAAGTCGCATGTTACCTATAGGGGATCGACGAGCCTAATGCCTTTAAGGGGTCATTGTACTCATCATTATGAACGACCTTTACTATGGAACCATACCTGCAATCGCGAAAAAAAATTTGCTGTTCCCCTACATTTATGTTTGCATCGTCAAAAATTAGGGTCCAGCTGATTTTTTTTTCCGATTTCAGGTGTGGTCCCATAGTAAAATTTGTTCATAATGATGAGTACAATCTCCTTAACCTGGCAAATGTCCGCCTACTAGAAGCCGTTTGCATGTGAGCGCTCAACGGTTTTCACGATTATATTTATTGTTGTTTCGAGAGCATCTTGCTTATGAACCTATGGGGTTCATACGACATTTGAGAGGTTAAAATCAGCCATAGATCCGGATACCAGGCTGCTACGCCTACGGCGAGCAATGGGTAGCTCGCCGTCCGGTAAGGACCAGGCCCGAGACGACGGCGCGTTGTGTTCCACGCGCGCCTCAAAGAGATGTCAGTACCATGGAAGGGGTCGCTAGGGCCGATGCCAGCCAGGGTTGCGGGATGTTAGAAAGAGTTACCGTGGTCCCGGCACATGCAACTGAAGGAACACGGGTGAATTTTAGTTAGTAAAAGTCTGACACGCCCTCCCGCTCCGCCCAGAGCGGGAGAGGTCATTCGATGATTTCCCGTCCAAAAAAAGGCTGCTACGCCTACTACAAAGAACGTTCTCATGAAAAACCCAGTCCTCTGACCCAGGAGCGAACTCCTAACGCTTAGCATTTTCGCTTGCTAACTCTTTAGACCAACGAGGCACAGCTGTCCTGCTCTACAACCACTTGGGCTCACTTGTTGAAATTTTAATATTTGGAAGAATGCTTCCCTTTTTTCTCTGACATTACGATCTTAATATTTATTTTTTATTTCTATTTAATCAAGTTTCAATTGTTGAATACTTCAATAGGTAATAATGATTTTATTTCTTTTTGGTAGTAAAGTTTTATTAATCTTTCAAAATATACATTGCAAACTATAGTTTTGTATAATTTAGAAGCATTTTATCAATTTTGTAAATGTGAGTACCATGGACCCGTTTATTATCTTATGATGTATGTTGACTTAAAAGAGCTGGCAGTTGAGAGTATGTCACCTAAATCTCTCGCTGATGGTGGCGCGTGTGTTGGATCATTCGGTTCCCTACAAAACGGTTGAGAGCTGGATGGTGCTGATCCACGCGTCACGTTCGTGAACGGGCGATGTCAGTTGAGACTGGTCATCTCTTAACTGCCAGAGCTTATTTTTTAATGTTATATTTTAATTTGTTTTACAGTGTTCTCACTAGAAGCAGCTAGAATGATGTACCCAGGGTTTGGTAATATCTTGATATAAAGAGTGTCCTTGGAGTTTCTTGCCCGTTCTTATTCATAGAGATCTACGTTTTGTAATGCGCAACTAGTTTCAACATTCTAGCTAACTGGTCGACTCTTTGACAATTCAAAAGTGCTTCGTCTAATGAAATAAATGCATTGAGTTTGAGTTTTTGTATTACATGCAGATCGAAAAAAAAATATAATCTCTCCAATGTTTTGCATTCTTTTAAACTGACCTAGAACATTGGAATTAAAACATTGCGATAATAATTACTATCATCGTATAAGTGATGTCATTAACAAAACAATGTCATCTTTTCTCAATATTCTTGCGAAAATATGGGCAGCTACCGAAAAATACTAGGTACAATCGGATAAGACGTTTTTAAGTATGGTATTTTTTTCATGTCTGTAACAGCCTTATTGGTCTAGTGGTCGCAACCGCGACTACTGAGCATGGGGTGCTAGGTTCGGTTCCCAAGTCGGGCAATTTTTTGGCTTTCAGGAATCTCTCAGTAAAAGTTTGGATCTTTGCCCTGTAGATGGCAATAGGCACGGTCCCTGTTACATTTGGCTTAAAATATATCTTGTGAAATGTTTAATTATTTATGTATTTTTGTTTGTTTATGATATAAACAGACAAGAAGAAAGGGAACAGAAAAATACGTACAAAGGTGATGCTTATTTTTAAACAAATCTCTTCCAGCATACCTGCGATAGGAAAGTAGATAAAGAGATGTAAACATATATAAGTATGTATATAAGGAGGAGGTAAGTATATAAGGAGGAGGAGCTCGTGGCTAAGTAATAACAGCCGCATGGGTCGATCCATCAGGTTAAGCTACGCTTGCCGGGGTTGGTCCGTGGATGATACTGGGTAATACGATACCCCTTGGTAAGACTGGTTGTCAGACTTTCGGGCTTCTGACGACCCGTAACGACTGTCAAAGATACACGAATGACAGCCGGGACCAACGGCTTAACGTGCTTTCCGAGGCACGGAGGAGTCTCGGTGTATAAAGATGGTCACCCATCCATGGACCAACCGCGGCAAGCGTAGCTTAACCTGATCGATTGACCCGTGCGGCTGTTATTTCTTAGCCACAAGCCCCTCTGTTATGTATAATGGACTTATAATATAACATAGGCATGCATAGTCCTAACCTGATGAAGTTTTGATGTAATCGTAAGTGCAGGTAGATACCTATAGTCTTAGTGGAAATTGCTTTATCACGTTTGACAACCATTGCCACTCAATTGAAACTTTAATAAGGTTGAAACTATCTAACTGTCACATAGACAAAATAGCTTTAGGCCCAGATTCCACCAAAGCGGAGATATGCGGAGATGTCCGAAGCGAAGTCGAGAAGAGGTACTCAACTAGGGTGGGTTCAACTAGGGTGTATCGCCATACAAATATGATACATCTCCACTCAGTGGTATCCACTGAAGCTGAATGGAAACGAGATGTGTGAATAACGAAATTCTAATGGTTGCTTAAAACACATCTCCTCTCCTCTCGTCTCATCTCCGCTTTGTGGAGTCCGGGCCTTACAAATACCTTGTGGTTTTCTCATGTGCGAGTCACATTCAACCTTAAGATGATACCAATTACGAGGTCGACTATAGGTACTTACCTATGTTCAAAATAAGACACAAAAAATGCAAAAAGAAACATGGTGTTAATATCATTGTTTTCATAGACCCACTGATTAGTTTTCCGTTTACGTCATCTGACATAATAATATTAGCTATTATTTAAATACAAATTACAATAATCCCAGAAAACAATTTATTAAAATTAATGTTTAAGCCAAATTGAAAAAACGTAGTGTTTTTTTTTTAAATTATTGCAATCTATTATTATCTTCGAGATTTGGTGTTATTTCCTGACGGCACAATCTTTAAGCCATTATTAAGTGGCATCATGATTATTCAAGTCTTTTGTTTCAATTTACACTATTAATTAAAAATCTATTATATTATGTGATTTCGTAAAAAGCGGAATACTAGGTACCTACTTTAGTGTTTTGATTAATCAAACTATCTAAGTTTTATATAATTTTACGTGGAAACATGTTTTGATTGGACATAGATAAAAATTCATAGGTAGGTAGGTTTATTGAAAAAAAAAACAAATAAGTACCTACCTTGCGTCAATTATATTATCTTTAGGACTAGGGGTCGTCGCTAGATTGAAATAGTGGATCAATGAAGCTACACGGTCGCCAACCGCGTCCCGACAGAGGTGACCTTGGTGGTTTATAACCGAGTAGATGGTGGTTTACGACCAAACATTAAAACAGCTCTGCCGGTCGCCAACCAAGGTCACCTCTGTCGGGGACGCGGTTGGCGACCGTGTAGCAGGCGCTTTAAGGTACTCGTCTGTTAAAATTGAACTTTAAATAAAAGTCCACGGAGAAAGTGCATCATCTCGGTGCGTGACTAATTAAACCATAATAATTGTTATGAAAAGAAAAAGTGATAACGCAATCAGCAGATGACTTCTTGTGAAAATAAATTAAAAATTATACTTAATATTTTATTATTGTATTTTACCGACTGACTAATTATACCTAGTATCAGTGACATTTACTTCATCTGTAAGCACAACAACCATATTTATGATAACTCAACATACGATTTGTATTGTGAAATCATCGTGTCCTATTATGGTATAAATGATAAATGATTTTATTTCTGTAAGTAGGTTTATACAAACACTTTTACATGTCAAACATTTTTTTTTTAAACTAGATGAGGCCGGCGTTTCCTATCTGAATACTCTGAGAACAAAAGCCCGAAACAAACTCAGAGGTCACAGTCTCTTTTAAAGTCCAGACATAATCTTGGTCAGATCATGTGAAGACCATTCAGGTTGGTGTCTGAAATGGTCTTTTGAGGAAAGAACCACACAGATTGAGTGGACCTGTCCAGTCAGTGCAAGCATCTGTCAGTAATCATACAGCTCAACATAAAAGTTAAGGAGCTCAACGATTCGACGAACAATACCAAAGAAAGGAGTAGGTAAGTGAAATGAAAAAGCCACGGAATCTATGCTAAAGTTGTTTACACGGGTTTACAGCGGAAACATTTAGTAAATTATAAAATCTATCAAAAGATTGACTCATGGAAATTTTGAGGTGGATGTTTAATGCAAAACTGCAAATGAAGACGTATTGATATACTATGTAAAGAGAAACCTACATGAATAAACTGGCCTGTGTTTTGCGAATTTGATCCTTATTTCAACTAGGAGTTGTCGAACTGACAGGTGTTACAAACGCATTCTCTCGACGACAGGACTGTGACTACACATACATACCTACTAGTTAGAAAAACATTCTAATCAGTAAATTTTCGTTCATAAAACACTATTGTAACTTTGTAAGTAGGTACTATATATACAAATAGGTAATCTACTTTTGATGCCGACTGCACATGACGGACCTATTCTGAATAGGCCAATTAGTGTCCTATTCGAGTCGAAATATAATTACTGGACTTAATAAATGGACAACCATGGTGGTTCATAAATACAACTTATCTTTATTTTAAACTAGCGGCGTCATGTGGTTTCACCTGGACAATTTTCCCGGAGTAACAATTATTTTATTTCCTATTCTAGGTCCTAAAGTACTTACTTACGAAATTTAATCAAAATCCGTTCAGCAGTTTTTGCGTGATAGAGTAACAAACATCCATCCATACAACCTCACAAATTTTCGCATTTATAATATTAGTAGGATGTAATTTATTGATAGACTGACATAACTCAAACTCAACTCATAGTATTTATTTCATACATACATACATAAACTCACGACTTCTTCCCATGTGGGTAGGCAGAAACTACAGAACGCCACCTGCTACGATCCTTACATACTTCTTTTGCCTCGTTTACATTCATACATCTGGTCATACACCCACGCCGGTTGCGAGTACTACGCACCTGACCTTTCTGAAGAACATCACCAATAAGATCACTATATGTCTTCTTAGGGCGTCCCCTTCCGGCGTTTCCACTCACATCTGCCGTGTAAATACCTTTTGTTAGTCGACTTTCATTCATCCTCTCAACATGACCAAACCATCTAAGCATACTCTTTTCTATTTTTGTCACTACATCTTCTTTTAAACCGCACCGTTGCCTTATCACATCATTCCTCAGTCTATCATTTATAGTCACACCACACATGCTTCGCAAGGAACGCATTTCCACAGTATTTATTCTACTTTCATGCTTCTTTTGCCACACCCAACATTCACTTCCATACGTAAGCGTAGGCACCAGCACACCATTGTGAACAGCCAGTCGGGCCTTTTTGGACATTAACTGGTTGGTCACAACCGCACGTATAGCACCATTCACTTTATTTCCCGCATTTACTCTCCTTTCCACATCTTCATCTATCTTTCCATCCCTTGTAAACAGACTCCCCAAATATACAAACTCACTTACTTGCTCCACACTTTTATCTTTTTTTTTCACATCACACATCGATACGTCCTCTTCTCTTTCAAACACCATGACCTTCGTCTTATTCACATTTATATTCATCCCTTTCATCTTATATGCTTCATCCATGACAGTCACCATGTCTTGCAACTGTTCTGCTGACGATGCAAGTTGAACTTGATCATCTGCGTAGAGAAGGCATTTGACAAGCAAATCATTCATCCTCAATCCGCACTCACCCTCTTTCAAATTTGTCAGACAACTATCCATATACAAGTTGAACAGCCATGGTGACGCTACACAACCCTGTCTAACACCCCTCGAGATGCAGAACCAGTCCGTGTATGCCCCATTTATCCTAACACAAGCACTGGAATCCTTGTATAAAGATTTTAGTGCCCGTACCAAGCGCCAGTCCACACCGTACACCGACAGTGTCGACCACAGTTCCTCCCTCCACACACTGTCATAGGCCTTCTCCAAGTCAACGAAAGCACAGTAGACTTTCTTGTGCTTTGCCAGATGTTTTTCGACTATGCACCTTAGGGAGAAGATCTGATCCGTACAGCCCATTCCCTCTCTAAATCCTGCCTGCACATCCCATATTTTCTCCTCTGTCACTCTTATCACTCTATTTATTAAAACCTTTGCATACAGTTTGCCAACAACACTCAAAAGACTAATGCCGCGGTAGTTTTTACACTCCTACTGAGAGCCTTTTCCCTTATATAGTGGTACGATTACAGCCTTGCACCAATCATCCAGCACACGGCAATATCTCTAACACATATTAAAGATCCGGCACAACAGACTTGTTACCGCCCCGTCACCGCCCTTCAGCATTTCAGCAGACACTCTGTCGTACCCCGCAGCTTTCCCAACTTTCATCCCTTTCAGCGCTCTTACAATCTCATCTATTTCTATTTCATTATTTTCATCTACATCTGAGCTTGGGTCTTCAAAACTGGCGTCTGTCCAATTACCCACTCCTTGCACACTATCCTGGCAGCTAAATAAACTTTCAAAGTATCCCTTCCATCGTCCCAAGACCTTACATTCTTCGCTTGCTAAACATCCATCTTCTGCTCTTATAACATTCATACTCGATGTTCTTGTCACTCCGCGAGCCAATCTTATCTGTTTCCAGAACAGCTTAATATTGGTCCTGAAGTTTTCAGAGAACTTCCTATTGTACTTTTCTTCCTGTTCACCCTTTTTCATTTTTACCATCTCTTTCACTTTCGTTTTCATTTCGGAGTATTTTTTCTTCACTCTTTCTAAGTCATCTGTCACATTCGTTACCTGATTCATCCTATCCCGATATGGGAAGCTCACCTTCGGAGAAAGATGGATTTTGGGACAGTATCAGGGATTTATTAAATGGATGTAGGTCGAACGAGAAGATTGTTATGATTGGAGACTTGAGGGTTGGTGTGAAGAGAAAAGGCTACGAAAAAGTATTAGGTACATTTGGGGATGATAGGGTGAATGAGAATGGGATGAATTTACTAGAGATATGTGTAGAAAAGAATTTGTCTGTTATGAACATTATGTTTAATCATAGGAAGGTTCACAGGTATACGTGGGAAAGGCAAAACAGTAGAAGTATGATCGTCTTTGTGATTGTGCATGAAAGATGAGCAATGGGATATGGGATCTCCAAACGCGCTGCGCGTTGCTAGATATTTTTTTTAATCGACGTAAAAATGGAGGAGGTTCTCAAGTTGAGGGAGTAAAGTGACAGATACTAGAGCATATCGGGGTGTTAATGTAGGGACTGATCATTTTCGTTTGTCCTTCAGTACGGAATTGGAAATTTATAGGCTTCAATTGAGTGAAGCCGCGGGCAGCCGGGCACAGCTTTGAGACGGAACCTTCAGGGCGCGAGACCACTCGCACTTGTTCGGTGTTTAAACATTTTATTAAAAACATACTCGTAAATAAACATTTAAAAATATAAAAAAAAATAGAAGCCCACTGGTATCGGGAACAGGGCCCAAGCTACTGGTGGTCAGGGCTCCTGAGAGAGGAACCTCATAACAATACGCATCGTCTCCAGAAATACCGCTTTCTGGATCAAGCTCTTGATCCAACTGCCTAACGAGATCCTTGTGTCATTAGTACTGAATTAGGTACGTTATCAGTCTATTTATACCTACTTACATATTAACAGCCTAAAGTTATCGGTTTTGCGATAAGCCTTCAAGTTTTTTATTTTATTAAACTTTATGAAAACATGAAAGGTACAATGCGGACTTAATGCTTCAGATACTAACTGCTCGAAGATCCTCTTGTGTTCTACATATAAACATGTATGTTATCTATATTCTAAGTGAGCTTTTGTCTTTGAGGAATCTATAAGCTTTGACGTTATCACACTACCTGCATCGCTATTGATATTGGTAATAATGACAAATTGGAAAGCAGTGAGCAATTGGACGTAGGTACCGATTTTATTAATTGGTCTGAGAAGCCTTCAATAAAAGCTTAGTAAAGCTGTCCTTGAATTCTAAGCTAATACTTGTTTTTGGACGATCACATACGACGTGTTGATCTTTGTTTTACAACTTAAACGATGCATGTTGTAGGCAAGAGACTACAGTATGTACACTTCTGCCTAACCCTTAGATTAACATAATGGTGCCCATAATAGATATGTGGGCGATTACTTACGTGCGGTCTAAATAATAAATGGTGTACAACAAAATGTTTAATAATGATCTATTGGAAGTCCATAACAATGTCATACAATTGCAGTAATTGTTTCTTCGTCAATGTTGAAACAATCACCGTTGTCGTTAATTGTGATCGGGATCTCATAGTCCTGGTTTGCGTATTTTGGCGCCAACAGTGAAGAAATGTATATTTTCGTTCACTGGGCGCTAAGGACAACTTGCTAAGAACATTCTTAGCGACTTTGCTCTTGACACTGACGCGGGCTTGGAGCACTTTGTGGTCCAGTCAAGCATACTTGTGCTGTAAACGGGTGAAATCGAATATGATTTTTATGATCTCACATAGCAATAAATACGGAAAAAACAGAAAAAAAAACCATAACTCACGCCTGTATTTATTTATATGAAATAATTAAGTAAACCCATACTTTGCGCCCCATAAAAAAGGGGCCGAGCCTATTGAAAACCAAGCATGAATAAAGACTCCAAGCTACCACAACGACGGGGTTCGCTAGGGCCGATGCCAGCTAGGGTCGCGGGATGTTCGAAAGAGTTGCCGTGGCCCCGGCACAGGCAACTGAAGGAACACGGGTGGGTTTTTGTCAGTAAAAGTATGACACGCCCTCCCGAAGTCCCGAAGTCATTTGATGATTTCCCACCAAAAAAAAAGGCTGTCACAACGAACAGACTTACACAAAACATACAGAATTAAAAAAAAATATTGATACCGATTGTCATTGTAAGAGCAGAGTGAAAGTCGTTTGTTCGTCACCTACTATCTAATTATCGCACTTTTACTACAACGTGTTCATTGATAACTGTAGTAATTAATAAGTGACCTACGATAAAGGTGCGTATAAATATGTGGTGCAGCGGATGCACTGGCACTGGCAGACATGGCTCGTTTGGTGTTGTGTGTATTGGCTCTCCTAGCCGCCGGGGTCCTCTCGGAACCCGTGAGGAACAATGTGTCGCAGAAAGCTGGTAAGTCCACTTTTAAATTGATTTATAATTTTATGGGTACCATAACATGATGTACTTCCGTCTATAATGGCAACTGTTTGCCATAAGTGTATGGTGCATAGGCAGCATCAATCTGGCTAGATGAAGAGTTATGTATATTATGAAAACCACGACCTGGACTAAAAGCTAACCTTAAGGGATTTTTTTATTTAAAAACCTTTTTATTCAGAATTGTTTTTACTATGTTGTATGTTGTTAAAGTATGTCTCTCAACTCAACATGCCTCTTGGCAAAGGCCGCTTCCAGCTGTTTCCATTGAATTCTTTCACGAGCCATTCTCCGCCAGTTAGAGCCCACTGTAAGTTTTACTTCGTCCTTTCATCCCATTTGTTGTTTTCGTCTCTTCCGTTAACTTTTACTGGGGTACCAATCAGTTACTAATTTACACCATTTTTCCTGTTTTTCTCTCATCATATGTCCGGTCCACCTCCATTTTCGCTGGTCAATTCTGGTCAAGATGTCTGTTATGTTTTTAACTCTTAGATTTTCATTTCTTATTTGATACATTTTACTTGTTCCTGTCATACTTAGTTCCATAGATCTTTGGCAGTATTGTAGTTTATTTCTGTAGTTTTTTTTGTAAGTGCCCATGTTTCGCATCCATTATGTTATAACGTAAAATACAGGTGTTGAAAACTTTTCCTTTTATGGCAATGCGTAAATATCTGGACTTCATGACTTCTTTCAATGATCAGTATTTTCTCCATCTGCTGGCTATTCTTGTGATTATTTTTTTTTTCTTTGATCTTTAGGAGATATGAGCTGAACCAGATATGTGTAGCTTAGCGGAATTAACGATCTTGTAATTGTTGGTCTGTTCCCGTAATCATGGTAATTTCTCGTAGCGTAAAGCTGGTTTGAGATGTCTCATGGTTATTTTTCTTATAGCGGACCCAGTCTTCCTGCAACGGCAGTTGGATTTGATGCTCTTGTACTTCCACCTTCATGAGCCAAATCATATTGAAACTACCAAGACCATCTCCAAGTCCTGGAGTCTCGAGAAGAACATTGAACACTTCAGCGTAAGTACCTTGGGATTTTTTTAAGCTAACAACATGGCTACTTACACGATAAGTTTTGAATTCAGCTGCTGCTGTAACCTAAATGTTTTTGGTTTCAGAATGTCACAGCTGTAACAACCTTCATCGAGATGCTGGAGCACCAGTGGGTACTCCCTCGCGCTGTACCGTTCTCCATCCTCGAATCCGAGCACAAGTTTGAGGTAGTGACCCTATACAATGTGCTATACTCTGCTAAGGACTACGACACATTCTTCAAGACCGCTGTATACGTGAGAGACCGCGTCAACGGAAATCTCTTTGCCTACGTGCTCAGTGTTGTCATTGTGAACCGTCCAGACACACAAGGAATCTACATCCCCCGTCTGTATGAGGTCTTCCCTTCATACTTCAACAACGG
Organism: Fissipunctia ypsillon; assembly: GCA_947568875.1. Taxonomy (NCBI): domain Eukaryota; kingdom Metazoa; phylum Arthropoda; class Insecta; order Lepidoptera; family Noctuidae; genus Fissipunctia; species Fissipunctia ypsillon. The sequence goes on along the minus strand of OX387660.1, from coordinate 11,606,045 downwards.
TGAAATTATGACGACCGCCCAGAGGATAAACACCCACGGTTCCCGCATGGTTGAGCACTACCCATCTACCTACAAATGGGAAGAGAATGTAGTCATTAGGTGGAATGCTACGATCTGGCCTTACTACAACAGCCAGAGCACACCCGTCGCCTACTTCACGCATGACTACGGCCTAAACACCTTGTACTACAACATTCATCTTTCTCAACCCGGCTGGCTGAACAGCGAAGCTCTTCCAATCAACAAACACCGACGTGGAGAATGGTTCTGGTTCCTGCACAAGCAGATTATAGCTCGTTACTACATGGAGAGGCTGTCTAACGGACTTGGTGAAATTCCTGAATTAGGTCATGATATTGTTAAAGAAGGTTACAACTCTGGTCTTTTATACCACAATGGCGTTGCTTTCCCGGTTAGACCAAACTACTTCCACCTCGACCAGCCTCAGTTCATTGATGAAATCCAGGAAATCTACGATTACGAACGTCGCATTCGTGACGCCATTGACCAGGGTTATTTAGTTAACGTAAGTGTATATTTATTTCAATTTATAATTTGTGTCATCAGATTTATCGGCACTTTTTATAATAGTTCTTATATTGTAGAATGTTGGTGAACGCATCGACATCAGCGCTCCAGAAGCTATTGAGATCTTGGGTCGTGTCATTGAGGCTAACGTCGACTCTCCAAATGCGCAATATTACAAGGACTTCATCAGCGTCTGGAAGAAGGTTTTGGGCAATTCTCTTGTTCAGGAACACCAGTACTTCCACCAGTGAGTTAACAATCATCATATTGTACAGGTAAGTGTTCATATACTAATGTTTGTAACTATTTCCAGCTTCGTTCCTTTGGTAGTCCCCTCGGCCTTGGAACACTACCAGACTGCTCTGCGTGACCCCGCTTTCTACATGATTTGGAAGCGTGTCTTGGGACTGTTCCAGTTGTGGCAGGAGAAGCTTCCTCACTACAAGCGTGAAGAACTTGCCTTGCCCCAGGTGGCCATCCAGAAGGTTGATGTTGACAAATTGGTAACATACTTCGAATACAGCTACCTGAACGTCTCTTCTCATCTGCACATGAACGAGGAAGAAGGTATTATTGGATAAGCGATTTTTTGCCCGAGATTTCATAAAGTTCATTTCTGATTTTACCTTTTCTGTTTTGTTAATAGCCAAGGAAGTGTATGACCAAGTCAGTGTATTAGTCCAGAAACCGAGACTGAACCACAAGCAGTTCCAAGTCCGCGTTAATGTCAAGAGCGAAGCTGCCAAGAGTGTTCTTGTGAAGTTCTTCTTGGCGCCCAAATATGATAGCCACGGTTATGAGATCCCTCTCCACGTCAACACCCAGAACTTCATGCAAGTGGATGAGTTCGTCTATGACTGTAAGTTTGTGTTGTTTACTTTTAACCATTTATACAAACTACTCCTATTCAATGTAAATATACAAATACCAAAAGAAACTAAAAAGTGGAGTTTTGTTCTATTTTTACAAGCAATGAAAACAAAAAGAATTAATGCGCGTTGGCGTTGCTCTCCAATAAGAGCTCTTCAAATATATGTAAAGCATTTCTAGGTACATCAAAATGCAATTCAACAGTCCACGTCCGTCTGTAACAAAAATGGGAGTTTATTAAAAGCATACTACTCGAACTAATACTTTTTTCAGTGCCTGAGGGAGAATCCGTTATCACCCGAGACTCTATTGCCAACACTGGTAAGGACTGGGCTTCAGCCAAACAAGTCTATCAGAACGTTGAGAAGGCGGTGCTCGGCAAGGGACAGCTCTTCGTCGAGCAGACTGATGGCATGGAGAAACTTTCTCAACACGTTCTGCTGCCTAAGGGTACGTGTTTTAACTTTTTTAAAGAGACCTAGCATTCCTCCTTAGAAGTGGTTAATTTTTGATGATGAAAATGATGGGAAAATCGACCAAACAGCGATTAGGTATTGGGTTTCAATATCATATTAGTTCTACCATTAGTACCTCTACTATAAAAAACTTATTGTCTTATTCATTCTTACAGGTCGCGTCGGCGGTATGCCTTTCGTCCTGATGGTCTACATCTCTGAGTACCGCGCACCCAAGGTTTCTTACAATGCTGCCTCAGACATTACTTTCTCTCTTGGTCTGTCTTCCGTCATTCGCCAGCTGACCGACGAGCCATTCGGCTTCCCAGTCAACAGGCCTCTCTACCCCTGGCAGGTGGAAGGTGTCAAGAACTTGTACTTCCAAGATGTTCTGATCCACCACAAGCACACCCCCGAAATCGAAGTTCCTCACACGGAATAAGCGATTCATGGAGTGTTTTTTGACGTCAAGTGTAAAAATGTTGCTTCTCTATGAGCAAATTACTGAATTTATGAAATCACTAGGTACTGTTGTCGAGTGCAAATATTCCTATGCGAGTGATTAGAACTTCCAACAAAAAATTTCAGACCTGTGTAGAAGCAAAGCAGGCTTAAAAGTTTGCCCAGCTTATTTCAATATCTGTGCAACTTGGCGTCAATAATGTGCATTTATTTTTTTGTTTATATAGTATTTATTTATGTAGTGTATGTGTTTATAGTTGTTGTATGGTATCTAATATTTACGTATTATGCATTTATATAGTATAATGATCAATGTAGTGATTGTTAATATATTGCCTACCTAAGATGTAAACTGTTCATGTTCATAGAGCCATAATAAATAATTTTGTACCATTTACAAATCAATAATTTTGAAAATGTGACTCAGTTACTCTTTCAGTCAGCTAGATAGATCTCAGATTCACATAAATATACGTATTTCATGTTTTGTAAATTATAAATAAAAAAAATATGCTTAAAAACATGGCCATTTTATTTTTATCTAGCTTCTGCCCGCGACTTTGTTCGCATAAAAGTCGTAAGTCACCACAATATACTTAAATAACATACACACATACATACATAAACTCACGCTTTCTTCCCATGCGGGTACGTAGAAACTACAGAACGCTACCTGCCACGATCCTTACATACTGCCACCTACTTAAATAACAGCCATATTTTTATAAAACTTCTCTGTAGACTACTTTTGTAGTTTTGGTTTCAGCAACCAAAATATGCAGAGAATTAGGACTGGTTACCCGGGTGCAAGCGACGTATAGTTGTCTGTGTGAGAGGCAGCTGATCCTGAGGTTGACACCTGCTGCTCCATTAGTTGCTGCATCGGTCGCTCACCTCGCGCCCGCATTTCCTCGCGGCACCGATGGAATGACGCGAGTAATCTCGCCTCCAGGTCTTAGGGCGGGGATCCGGCCAGTGCGCAAGCCGCCTCGTAGGAGATCGTGCGATACCCCCTGATGACTCTGACAGCCATCGTGCTCTGCGGCCTTCCTAGAACAGCGATGCTACCGGCCGTCAGGTCAGCCACCCAGTTCGGGGCCCCGTACATGGCCATCGATCGCATGATCCCCACGTAGAGTCACCTACAGGCGGCGCTCGGGCCCCCCAGATTGGGAAGCAGCGTTGACAGCATCCCAGCCGCGCTCATTAACTGGGCCTCCAGCCACCGGAAGTGGGGTCCAAAGTCCCACTGGCTGTCGAGCACCAACCCCAGGTACTTCATGGTTGACTCGACAGCGATCCGGACCCCCCCGACCACTATGTGTGATCCAGGCAGCGGCGCCCGCCGGGGACCATGGAACACCATGGCCTCCAACTTGGTGAGGGCTACCTCCAGGCCGAGGCGCCGTATGCAGCTCACCACCTGTGAGACCGCAGCCGTCGCCAGCAACGCTGTCTTTCTGTGCGAACTCCCCCAGGCCGTGACCAGCGTGTCGTCCGCTTAGCACGTCAGGTCCACGCCTGGCTGGAGTTCGCCCCTCGGCAACCAGTCGAACCTTATGTTCCACAGGAGGGGGCCTATGACTGAGCCCTGTGGAACACCGCACGACATGCGGCGCTGGTTTGCGCCATCACGTCCAACGTAAGTGACACACCTCTCCAACAGATAAGCCCCAAAGATGCGGCGGAGGTAGAGAGGCACCCGGTGATACCGCAGTGCCTCCCGGATACAATTCCAGGGCAGAGTGTTGAAGGCGTTGGAGATGTCCAGCGACACCGTCACCATCACCCCGCCCAGGACACCGTTTCCTCCGCCAGGACTCTCACCCGCGACATAGCGTATATAGTGGAGTGCCCTTACCGAAACCCAATTTGACACTCGTCCAGGTCCGGCCTCTCTCTGCACAAGTGGCCGACGAGGCGGGCTGCGATAATCCGCTCAAACAGCTTACCCACCTCGTCGAGCAGCACTATGGGCTGGTACACTAACGGCGAATCGGCAGGGTGCCCCGCTTTCCTGAGCAGGACGACGACCAGTTTTCCACAAAGTGGGAAATTGGTCGATCGAAAGCTGGGGATCCAGCTCTTTCAGAGCGAGGGCTAAAGTTGGCCGTGAATCCCGTCAGGCCCCAGAGCCACTTTCTTGGCCCGGAACCGCATCACGGCCGCCTTCATCTCTGCCTGTGTCACCTCTGGGACGCTGATGGCGTTCTCATCTTCAGGCTCTGCGGCTGTGGGCAAATCTATTGGTGGCGGGGTATGCTTCGCTCTAGCCGGGAATAGGGCTGCGACTACCTCCTCCAGCAGCTCGGGTTGGAGACTCTCCGTGACTGGGTGAGCCTCGGCTCTGAGTTCCCCCCGAACCGCACGATAAGGGCGCCCCCATAGATCCCCGTCCTAGAGTCTCCAACATCTCCTCCCTGGCTTGCGTCTTCACCTCGCCAATGGCCAACCACAGAGCCTCTTTCGCTGCGCGGTACACCTCTTACAGTGCGGCTTCTTCGTCAGGGACCCGACGACGTCTCCTCCGGTATTGGGTGGACCCGTGGTGTGTCTAACCGTCACGCGCTCGACGCGTAGCTGCGTGATCTCGGCAGACCACCAGTACACCTGGCGCCTTCCTGTCTGTGCGTTGACCCAAGGCATCGACGCGACGCATATTTGCGTCATCGCCCCGTGGAAACACAGCGCCTCCAGTTCGACGTCGACGGGTCCGGTCGTAGCCGATTCCCGGATCCAGGCCTGGACAGTCGTGATCGTCTCGAGAAGCTCCCTGTCGATGCGCTTGCGTGCCCAGCGTGGGCCGTCCGTTTGCGGGGCCGGTGGACTGCGGCCGCCGACGCGGCGGTCTGGGTGGAGACGTCGAAACGGATGTATCGGTGATCCGACAACGTCTCCACCTCCGCGGCGACACGCCAGCCGCGAGCACGGCTCACGGCAGCAGGGCTAGCGAACGAGATATCCACTATGGATCCGCTCCGCTGTAGCTCGCACGTGTGTACTGTAGCGGCTTTAATTGGGCCTGCTTTTAGCATGAAACCTTCGCGAGTTATTTGGTAGTTTTATGAAGACAAACATTGATTTATTTAGATAGAATAGTTTGAAATTTGACAGGATAGGAAAATCGTTTTATATTTATTCAGTGCTAGTATTACGTTTGACATATAATGTTCTTAATATGAAGTATTAAATAATAATATAGTGCTCTGGTGTGCGTGTATCTTTGTAGCATCGACCTCTCAGTACACACCAAAGTGATATATAATAACATTACACACCACACACGTAGTGATCTGCCTGGTACCTCGGCAGATTGCTACATATTGGTGGAGGCGCCCTTTTACGCACCTAGGAGTGCGCGGTATATGTCCCGCGTGTTTTTCAGATACGGCGAGATCTCTTGTATAAAGCCAAGCGGTGAAATTTAGGTGGCGAAAGAGGGACGAGCGACGACGATGACGACGCCGGAATCAAAGCTAAGTGGTTCAGCAAGAGAGTTACACCATGGCGCACGTCGAGCAATTCTCTGGCACGGGGATTTATTGCTTCGAAGATTTCATAACTCAATCCGCCAGATCGCAGCCATAAATCAATCAATGGCTAGAGAGAAACCTTGCCCTCATATTAGGAGCCTACTTACAAGACCCTTTTTTTTTTTTTTTGTGGATGGGAAATCATCAAATGACTTCTCCCGCTCTGGGCGGAGCGGGAGGGCGTGTCAGACTTTTACTGACTAAAACCCACCCGTGTTCCTTCTGTTGCCTGTGCCGGGGCCACGGTAACTCTTTCGAACATCCCGCAACCCTAGCTGGCATCGGCCCTAGCGGACCCCGTCAATAGTGCTGACATCTCTTTGAGGCGCGCGTGGAACACGACGCGCCGTCGACTCGGGCTTGGTCCTTACCGGACGGCGAGCTACCCATTGCTCGCCGTCCGCAAGCCCGCGCCTACGGTGGCCGGGAATCGGCTGCCAATTCCCGACTTACAAGACCCTGCGCTCTCTTATTTTAAATTCATTTATAAGGAAGATATAGATTTTAAAACGATTTGTGACCTCTTAAAAGCAGAATTCCCATCCAGCACAGATTACTTAGAGAAGTTTTATAGCACGCGGCAGAAGGCCGACGAGGATATATTGAAATTCTTTTATGATTTGGCTGACATTGCTCTTAAATTAGGGATTTAGAACGAGAAAATCTTTATTAAAAACTTTTAAAAGGGATTACGACCAAGTATAAATTAAAATTGGGTATCAAAATCTATTCATCGAAAGCGGAACTCCGAGCCACTCACAAATAAAATAAATTTTCGAGGAGGCTCGTCACGAAATGATGAACCTACCCTTGCAGCCTCCTAAAGGTATCCCCCCAAGGCAAGGTGGAAGCTTCCGGCATCCGGAGATAACCAGAGGTCCCCAAGCCCCACTCCGTCACCTTCTGCAGTAACTCCTCTACGCCCGGTCGACGAGCACAGGGATACAGATACATTCCATACCCCAAGGTATAACTTACGGCCAAGGTACCCGTATTCCAATAGAAATTATCGTTCTCCGATTGTCCTCAGTTCAAGAAGCCCGCAGCCCAACCACCCAAACGAGCAAGGACACAGACGGTAAAGAGCAGGGAGTTGCAAGCTGTGTCCAAGGGTGAACAACTCCCTACAGGAAACAATAAGAGTGAATTTTGTCCATTTATAACATTGTAACTCACGAGAGCATTAATTTCGTGCATATCGGAGCAACTTATGTAGGAGATGAGTCTTAAGCATACCAATGACAATACGAAGCACCAGCAGCAGAAGCAGAAGCAGCAGTATGATCAATTTCGGGTTCGTGTTTAAAAGTAGTGGGAGAAACTAAAATTAGTGTGATAGTGGACTCCTGTGTTAACAGTTTTGTGGCCATTAAAGACATTAACCAGAAGCTGGTCCTCGGTTAGGACATTTTCCATAAATATGGTGCAGTCATAGATTTTCACAATAATTGTGTTATGTTACAAGGACGTTTTTGTGCAGATTTTTGTAAACTTTCTGATCAAAATGTTACGGCAATGTCAAGTTCTTTGGTATGTCAGGATCATTGTGACAGAATAATTAAAGATAATAATGTCATAACATCATAGGTGACCATGTTTCTATAGCTCAAAAAGGTTCAGAGTCGATTTCAAAAATTGATTATCTTTATTTTACGAAATTAATACAGGAAATTGATGAAGAATGTGTCCCAACACTTTCAAATAATACAGACCCAAATGAATGATGGAACTTCTTTGTTCTAGTAGGAAAAATTTTGCATTTACGGCCTCAGATTTAGGTAGCTGTAACTTAGTTAAAGTAGATATAAAACGATTGATGGAATTCCGGTTCATCGAAAGCCGTATAGAGTGTCTCCGAAACAGCTTGACATTATTAATTCCCAAGTGGGAGAAATGTTAGCAAACGGGGTTATTCGAGAGTCCAGAAGCGGGTATGCATCCCTTGTGGTGCTAGTCCAGAAACCTGATAAATTGTGGCGATTCTGTGTAGACTATCGAAAATTAAACAAAAAAGTTATAACTGACAGTTATCCATTAACGATTATTGAAGATATTATGACTTATTTGCCGGGGGCGCGTTATTTTGCAGATTTATACTTAAATTCGAGTTATTGGCAACATCGTTTATGCGAAAAGCATAAACATAAAACGGCTTTCGTCACTTCATCAGGGCTATACGAATTTAATGTTTTACCCTTTGGTCTTAAGACAAGTCAAGCTGTTTTTCAAAGAACCATGGATAAGGTTCTAGCGGACATCAAATACTAGAACGCCATATGTTATGTAAATAATATATTAATTTGGGGTAAAAACTTCACTGAATTTCGGGGAGCTCTAGAAGACGTTATGTTGCGTCTTAAGAAAGCAAACCTCACGTTGAAACCAAGTAAATGCAGTTTCGGTTATCATAAAGTATCTGTATTAGGACATGAGATTTCGGGAGATGGTGTTAAACCCTATAAAACAAAATTACAATCGTTAAAATCATTAAAACCCCCCACCGACACGAAACAAGTAAAATCTGTCTTGGGTTTGTTTTCTTACTTCCGCAAATTCATCAACAACTTTGCTGAGATAACATTACCCCTAACAAAATTATTAGAAAAAGGTATAAAATTCACCTGGTCACAGACACATCAGGAAGCGTTTGACGCAATAATTATTTATTTAAAAACACATACAATTGTCATCACAGGCTTACCTAATACAAAAGTGTAGTTATAGTTATAATAGAGTACAAAAACTAGACTTACAATTTATATCTTTTTTATGAACAACCAAGAGTAATTTTACAAAATGCGGCCCGTGTGAATTCACTCAGATTACAATTGAAGCAGTCAATCTGTTGTGACACCATTATATGAATAACCCACCGATTTTATATTTTTACTCTAATGTTAAAGATATACTGACCCGCCTTTACATTAACGCTAGCGGTGAAGCACTAGGGGCTTGCCTTATGCAGGGTACAAACGTTATGTATCCGATATCATATGCATCAAGAAAGTTGAGTGATAGTGAAAAGAAATATTCAACTTCAGAAAAGGAATAAGGATAGGAAGAAGAATATTTAGCATTAAGAGGAGGAAGGATATTTAGCATTAGTTTGGGCATTGAATTATTTCAAGCATTTTCTATGGGGTTTAAAGTTTCATTATGTTGGTTGATAGATAGGAAGGACATGAACGGTAGTGTGGTTGCCGGGTAGTAGAATAGAACCAACCCATTTCATCCAATGGGCGTCGTAGGAGGTGACGAAGGGAGCAGCTGGGGGATTCTTTTGGTCTCCTTTGTGTGGTATGAACAGCACACACCCAAGCTAAGTTTGCCGTGCCGAGAGCTGCATGGCTAGGGGGAGCCTAGTCGCGAGCGTGCCTGTTGTCTGGGATCGGGCGTCTCCAGGCACTAACAAGCCTTACCTCTACATGCGGGGCTCTGTAGAGTGTTGACAGATTTTTTTTTCCTCTGCTTTTCGTGGGAACTAAATTAGTTTTTCAAATTCTAATCAACTCGGAGGCGGCGGTGATGCTCGCCAAATACCACGTCAGTTGTTTCCACGGGGCGAAAAGCGAGCTGCGGAATGTCGCTTAGCTACGCTGAATGTGCAGGGTGGTATAAATGATAAGATGGATGAGGTGTGTGAGATGGTGAAGGATAAAAGGATAGATGTGTTATGTGTGAATGAGACGAAAAGAAAGGGAGTGGACATATCCAAACACGGTTCTCTGACCGCTATTTGGTCCGGTGTTCAAGAGACACATAGGGCCTGTCAGGGGGTGGGAGTTGTCCTCTCCGAGCGGATGATGAAATGTGTGAAAGATTATGTTTGTATGAGTCCCAGGATTTTATGGATAAGATCCAAGGTGGGCCTGAACTCTATATTTATTTTATGCGTTTATGCACCCGATATGGGAAGCTCACCTTCGGAGAAGGACGAATTTTGGGACAGTATCAGGGATTTATTAAATGGATGTAGGTCGAACGAGAAGATTGTTATGATTTGAGTCTTAATGGTTGGGTTGGTGTGAAGAGAAAAGGCTACGAAAAAGTATTAGGTCCATTTGGGGATGATAGGGTGAATGAGAATGGGATGAATTTACTAGAGATATATGTGTAGAAAAGAATTTGTCTGTTATGAACACTATGTTTAATCATAGGAAGGTTCACAGGTATACGTGGAAAAGGCAAAACAGTAGAAGTATTGTGGATGAAAGATTAAAGAGTAAAGTGACAGATACTAGAGCATATCGGGGTGTTAATGTAGGAACTGATCATTATCTGGTTATGTGTCGGGTGGATGGTTTGTTTAGACATATACGTCACCGAGTTCGAGTTCCTGTGATTGCTCTAGAGAGAATAAAAGTAAAAAGACTGCAAGATTTGAAAGTAAAAGAGGAATATAAGAGGGAAGTAAAAGTGAAGACGGATAAAATATTTGATGATGCGAACGATTACAGTCTGGAAGAAGTATGGGATATAGCGAGAAATAGTATGGTGCAAGTGGCCACAAAAGTATGTGGTTTGGCGCAGAGAAAATGTGGTAGTAGAACGAATGATTCTTGGGTAGATGGTGAAGTTAAAGAGGTAGTGAGGAAGAAGAAAGAGGCCTGGCTCAATTTGATAGCCTATAAGGCCCAAAATAGGATGAATCAGGTAACGACACACCCACACACCCACTTTAACTCCTCAGGCACACTCACTTTCACACGCTGTATTCTTAGCTATGTAAGTATAGATATTAAATTGTAAATCCTTAATTGGCTGTAGGATTAGTTAAAATAGTTTAGGTTAAGATTGTAAAGAGCTGTGGATTTTGTAATAAATAAATAAATAAACGAATGTGACAGATGACTTAGAGAGAATGAAGAAAAAATACTCCGAAATGAAAACGAAAGTGAAAAAGATGGTAAAAATGAAGAAGGAGGAACAGGAAGAAAAGTACAACAGGAAGTTCTCAGAAAACTTCAGGACCAATGTTAAGCTGTTCTGGAAACAGGTAAGATTGGCTCGCAGAGTGACAAGAACATAGAGTATGAATGTTATAAGAGCAGAAGATGGATGTTTACTAGGTGAAGAATGTAAGGTCTCGGAACGATGGAAGGGTTAATATTATAAATGGCGTCGTATTATGTAGGAAGGCTAGAAGGTTAAATAATGTTCGAGAACTAGTAGTGGTCCCTAAACGCCTGCTGCATGACATTTTGCAGGAATTACATGATGATCCTTGGTCTGGCGGACATCTAGGGCTAGCTAAAACCTTGGCAAAATTCAGGGCGAGTTATTTCATGAGAGATGCTGTCAGAGGTAGATCGGTATGTGAAGAGTTGTGTGTTGTGCCAAGAGCGAAAGAAGTCCAAACAGGTAGCGCAGTTGCAACCAATAACAGTAACCCATATGATGGAAAAAGTAGGGATCGACTTACTAGGTCCTTTTAGGAAGTCGCTGAATGGTAATAGGTATGTGGTTGTGTGTGTTGAATATGCTTCAAGGTATGCGATCTGTGAGGCAAACCCCAGGGCCACAGCAGAGGGAATCAGTGAGTTCCTGATTGATGATGTTTTTTGTCGGTTCGGTGTTGTCAAAGAGGTGATATCAGATAGAGGGTCAGTTTTCACGTCGCGTTTGGTTAAAGAAACAATAAGTTATATCGGGGCTAAATCGCGTTTTACCACGGCCTTTCATCCAGCGACAAACGAACTGGTTGAAAGGCTAAATAGGATGCTGACTCAAATGCTGTCCATTTATGTCTCTACTGACCAGCGAAATTGGTGTAGTTATGTACCATTAGTGTGCTACGCATATAATTCCAGTAAACAATCAAGCACTTTAAGTTTAAGCACACTAGAATTTCAGCTTATATGCTGATGTATGCTAGGGAACCGTTGTTTCGTACCGACTTATCAGTGAATAGCAACAGCCTTGATCGCATAATTAATTAAATTATGCAGAGCGACCAGTCATCATAATGCCCTAATTAATTGTGCTATAAATAGCCTAATCAGTTAGTGATAGTATATACACCCAGGCGCGTAACTGATAAGAGCATAAAATTATGTAGATTATATGGTCACCGAGCCGTACTTCATCGTCCCCCCCCCCCCCCCCGCGGAATAACTGGGTGGACGACCTGGACGGTTTGGTGGCCATCATCGGCAGGACTCTCGTCAGCCTGCCCCGAGGTCATGGCTGGGTGGTCGCCCTCGCGGACGGCGTTGGTACGATTGGTGCGTATTTTTCACCCAATAAGAGTCTCGCTGACTTCGAGAACTTCCTTGTCGAGTTGGGTGCCGTCGTAGGCCGACTCCACCCTCGCCCCGTCCTGTTGCTCGGGGATCTCAACGCCAAGTCTGCGGCGTGGGATTCCCGGTGACCGATGCTAGGGGTGAGGCGCTGGATGAGTGGGCGGTCACGACTGGCCTGGTTGTCCTAAACCGGGGCTCGGTACTGTAGCAATCTGCCGGGGTACCAGGCAGATCACTACGTGTGTGGGATGTAATGTTATTATATATCACTTTGGTGTGTACTGGGAGGTCGATGCTACAAAGATACACGCACACCAGAGCACTATACATATTATTATTTAATACTTCGTAAAGTCAAACGTAATACTAGCACTGAATCAATATAAAACAATTTTCCTATCCTGTCAAATTTCAAACTATTTTATCTAAATAAATCAAGTTTGTTTTCATAAAACTACCAAATAACTCGCGAAGGTTTCATGCTAAAAGCAGGCCCGATTAAAGCCTCTACATTAGCTACGCCCCTACTAGATAAAATAGGGCTACCATAGTGTCCAATTTTATCCATATAAGACAAACATTGATTCAGCCTACTTAATCCTAACAGAATAATGACCTAAACACGGAATTGAAATTTACAACATGGGATAAGCGAAAGCTAGACTCAGTAAGAACGAACCGCAAAGTTCCGGCACTCCGTCAAGTGTCAGCCAAACTAAACCTTAATATGTGCCACAAAACACCCACACAAACTAACATTTTTACTGTTCTAGCCTCGTTAGTCAAAAACCGTGAAAAAGGTCCAACGTGCCCCTTAATAGCAAGGTGTTTCAGATTACATTTCAATCTGCAATAGTGATTACAACTGATTCACCTTTTTACACTTATGTACGTTTTTACTTGAGGGTTTTCCTTTTTAACACGCTTTTCATACTTAAATCTTATTAAATATAACATAAAAAATATAAAACCAAACATTAAAATAAAATGTCAACAGCCTGTAAAAAATATAATTACGATTATGAAACTCATAACGGATCGATTTGCTGTCAGTATAAGCTGGCTGTCAGTGTCAGTTCTTATTCCACTGTCTGTATTTATCGATTTATCTGTGACTTGCGGTGCGTTTTTTTCGCCGCAACAAAAAAAAATGTTTGTAAAAGCCTACTTGCAAAAAAATAAAAGTCTGACTTTACAGACTCCTGTTTACAGAAAATACCACAGCAATTCAGTTCTTCTACTGCACTGTGCATCATCATATACACCTAGGTGTCTCTGGCTAGAAACATGTACTATACTATTTAGGTATACTATTTATAGAGATTTGTATTCTAATTCCACACATGTTTGATACAGCCTAAATAAAAAAAAACATTCTACAATTAAATAATGTCCTTTAAGTACTTTTGGATTAATTTTAGGTTATATAATCATCAACCTTGCATATCTTTTTTCTTCTAATTTCTATAACTCTCTCTCCATTTTCCATTTGATTTTTTGTTAGTTTTATATCGTTCTTAAACTTTTTATAAGTGTCCATGATGTACGCTACCCCTATCAGTGGGTCCCAAATTACATACAATCTCGCCATTCTCCTTTGCGTTGATTGCGATGACCCCTAGGGTCCATCTGGACCACTTTGGGAACTAAGGATCTAGGCCTATCGCCGCACGCAGTTTTTTTCTGATTATGCTAATGAGAAAAAGACAGCGAATATTTTAAACTAGTTACATAAAAGTTGAGGGTAGATTTGAAACAAAATAAATTTTCTGACTGTAGTTGGTATGACGTTGTTGGTTGGTGAACTTAGTTACGAGCATTTGTGTTTTTGACATTAGAGGTGTTGAGTTTGAAGAATTTTATTGAAAATGCAAGCAAATATAAATATTGAAGCCAGGGCGAACATTGTAGCCTTGCATAACAATGGGTGTAATATATCTGAAATATCCAATGACACCGTATTTTGTGTGAGTTATTTTGTTGTTTTGATTTTATTTGTTCTCTTTTATGACGCTTCAAAATGTGTAATAAGGATTTCTTTTTTTTTTAGAGAGATACAGTGAAACGGGTGAGGAGATTTAAGGAAGAGGGCAGTCTTAAGAGCCGTGTATGAAGTGGTAGGCCGCCACTTATTAACCAGTCTCAGCGACGCTTTATGGTTGGTGAATATAAAACGAATGGTTTCATACCTACAAGACGATTTACTGAAGAATTTGATACGTCATTGCGCATTGTTTGCCGTGCACTCCACGCCGACGGCCTCCATCATCGAACACCAGCGAAAAAACCGTTTTTAACGCAGGCATAAGGAGGAACGGTTGCGTTTTGCTCGAGAATATATACTCTCGAGAATATACATACTCGAGAATATAGACTTTGATTGGGAGACAGCTGTATTTACTGACGAGAACGAGATGTCGTGTCAAAAAGGAAGACTTTATTTGTGGCGCAGAGACAATACACGTTGTTCTGACAATAATATTATAAATAATACGGAGTCAGGAAGAATTAGTGTGAATATGTGGGAGTGGATTAGTGCTCAGGGCCGGGTGAGTTGGCATTTATACCGACGCGAGACAACAGCTCCAATGACGTCGAGGTTTTGAGCGACATAATGCTACCTACTGTTCGCAATGTTTATCCAGTGGATGAAATTGGTGAATTTTATTTGGTTCAAGATAATTGTCCGATATATCGTGCCAATTCGTGAGTGGTTTAGTGAACATTCGGATGTTAAAGTTATTCCGTGGCCAGCGCGATCCCCTGTTTTAAAACCTATAGAAAATGTATGGGGTTTAATGGTGCAACGATGGGAAGCGCGAGACGAATGATGTCTCAAACAGCTGAAGTCCCATTGCATGGAGTTGTGGGATAGCTTACGTGGCACAAATATTTGCAGCAATTTATTTATTTATTTATTTGGGACAAACAAACAGTAACACATTATATCTGCGCAAATAATATATTAATGAATAAAATATATTATATAAATGTGAAACTCACACCGTTATCCACAGCATATAAATATTGTGGCTTCCATGCGTCGACGTCTTCTTGACTGCATTGATAATAACGGAGGTCACACTAAATATCAATAAAAAAAAATATAATATTATATGCTATCAGGGAAATTCAGGGAATACACTGGCCATAATAGTAATAAGTTAGTGATCGTAAGACTGTAGGATTGAGGTTTAGTTTCAATCTTCTTTTCCTTGAAAAAATAAATAAATTAAGCTATAACCTCAATAAACCAAAACATCCAATTTTAGGAGCAACCAAAAACGATTTACGAACAAATTAGGTATTTTATTTATTTCAAAGTTTGGAATATGGAATTTGGAATATGTTTTAAAGGTTGTTAATAACATCAATAAATGTTCCTATGAAAAATAGTGTTTTTTTTTAAATTAAATTGTCTATTATACTTTATTTTTACCCTCTATACCATATTGTCATTGTATTAAAGAAATTCTATAAATAATTGAACTCTGACACGAAAACGAAAAAACAAAAAGAGTCGATAGCGCGCACTGAGGTTCGAACCTTCTCCACTTAACGCACACACAATTACAGCCACCCACTCGTGCGAACCTGCCATCGCTGCTTATAATTTTCACTTCGAATTTTAGCATTGCTTTTAAATAGGCGCTGTGGTCGATAATTTACTAAGAAAAAACAAGTGTATAAGTAGGTAGTTGTAGGTATCTTAATTTAGTGTTGACCACACATGCATCTGACCAACCAACAACGCGCTTTCGTTGATATACTGTGTGCGCGTTACTGTCTGCATTAAAACATCATACATACAGAGACAGGCGCAGATCTGACGTGCAGGCCAAAATGATCATTCCAGTGGCAGTCCACTTAAGACCGTTGATTGTACCTAGTGAGTCAATAGGTTTTGAAATTAATTGCTTTAAAATATATAAGAATGCGTTCATTATGACGTTGGAGCTCATTGCAATCTCTGAAGCATTGTTTTATTACAATAATAGTCAACATAATAATATTGTTATTTGCACAGACAGCAAAAGTTCTTTAAAACGTTTGACGTGTAAAAGTGTTTGTATAGACATACTTACTGAAATAAAATCATTTATCATAAAACATTTAGCTCGACACGCCTCTGGCCAAAGAGGTGTATCGTTAGGGTATTGGTCAACACTTTGCCACACGAACTTTGATAGCGAATTTTGTTTTATCAATCTACCCTCAGACAGAATATGAGGCTAATTGACATATTATGTCAATTAGCCTCATATTTGTTGTGATACGGTAATACTCATAACTAGTACTACGACAGTAAATTAACAGAAACGCTTACAAGTAAATCGTTATAAAAATATTTGTTGTTGAATTTGAACACTTTTTTATGATTTGTTAACCCTGTGACATGTCGAGGAAGTGTAATAATGATCCTAACTCTTTTTGTTATGTCTGCGGAGAACTTACATTCAAAAAACAACGACGAAATTTTACGAATCTTGTGTTGGAGTGTTATCACCAATGTTTTGGTTTTTCTGTCACCCATCAAGACAAATCCTGGGCCCCTCATGTCTGTTGCATAACGTGTGTGAAAAATTTAACTAACTGGAAGAAAGGTGCACGACCTATGCCGTTTGCCGTACCCATGATATGGACTGAACAGCGAGATCACGTTTCAGATTGCTATTTTTGTCTCACTGACATAAAAGGTATAAATTACAAGAAAAAAAACACAGTTATTTACCCTAACTTATCTTCGGCTATAAGACCAGTCTCTCATTGTAAAAAATTGCCAGAACTAATACCAGTTGCAACTACGTCTGTTGAGAACGACAATTCACAACCGTCCACTTCAGGTCAATGTGTTGACGAGGACGATGACTTTGAGTTTAAAGGAATTGTAAACGAGCCACATTTGATAACTCGAGGAGACCTAAATGATTTGGTTCGGGATTTAAATTTGTCAAAAAAGCAGTCAGAACTATTAGGATCTCTCTAAAAGAATGGAATTGCTACATCATAATACAAAAGTTAGCTATTTTCGAAACCGTGATCAACACTTCAGAACGTATTTTTCTCAGGATGGAGATTTGGTGTTTTGCAATAACATAAATGAGATTATGAAAATGTTGGACATAGATTTTGATCTCTCTCAGTGGCGTTTATTCATTGATTCTTCGAAAGCAAGTCTAAAAGCCGTTTTATTGCATAATGGAAATATGCTTCCGTCTGTACCTCTGGCCCATGCTGCAAATATGAAAGAAACCTATGAAAATATAAAACTTTTACTTGAAAAAATAAATTACAGTATATATTCCTTCAAAATCTGCGGTGATCTTAAAGTACTATTAATTGGACTTCAGCTGGGTTATACAAAGTTTTGCTGCTTTTTATGTGAATGGGATAGCCGAGACAGAACTAATCACTATATAAAAAAAAACATGGCCTACGCGTGCATCGTTAGTTCCTGGGCAAAAAAAACGTAAAGTATTTACCCCTTGTACAGCCAAATAATGTGCTTCTACCACCATTGCATATCGAATTAGGATTAATAAAAAATTTTGTGAAGGCAATGAATCGCAATGGGAGTGGATTTTTGTATCTAAAAGAAAAATTCTCTAAAATAAGTGATGCAAAGATAAAAGAGGGTATTTTTGTTAGCCCTCAAGTTAGGGAGTTAATAAAAAATTCAAGATTTGAAGAAAAATTAAGCGATTTAGAAAAATCTTCATGGAAGGCGTTTAAAAATGTTGTTGCAAATTTTTTGGGTAACCACAAGAGTGACAGCTACAGAGAGTTGGTTAGCGAGCTGTTATTGTCATATCAAGCATTGGGTTGCAACATGTCACTTAAGATCCATTTTTTAAGACTCGCACCTGGATTTTTTTCCTGACAATTTAGGGGCTGTCAGCGACGAGCACGGTGAGAGGTTCCATCAGGACATTTCTAATATAGAAAAGCGGTACCAGGGCAAATGGAGCCCAAATATGTTGGCAGATTACTGCTGGATAATTAAAAGGGACCAACCAGAAGCGAAATATTCAAGAAAATCTTAGATTATTAAGTCATTTATAAAAAAAAAAAACTTTTGATTTATGAGATCTGTGTTTTTCTTAATATTTTAAATTACTCAATAGAATAAAATCCTTGTCTAGTAAATTTTTTTTAACTGTTTATTTTTTCTTACAATCACCAATTAAAGTAAAAAATATCAAAAAAGTCCGTGTGGCACGACAAAGTTAAAATTTTGTTGACCAGTTTATTCTATCTAAGATAAGAGTTAATTAATTGTATGTAAAGGGTATTAAATTGAGATTACAATGGGTTCCATCGTATATTGGGATACAGGACAATGAAAAGGCTGTCATGCTGGCAAAATATGCAGATAAAAATGGAAAAGAAACTAATATAGCGCAGAAGTCTGACACAAATTTAAAAAGAAGTGTTACGATGATTGGAAAGAGTATTTTGATAAACGTTCATTTGAAATAGGGATCTGGTATAAAACCATGCAGGGTCAACCTTTTCGTGTGCCCTGTTTTACGAATAGTAATTTAAGTAGAAAATTAGTTGTTACAGCTCATAGACTCAGTTCTGGACACATTCAATGTAATAAGTTTGCGTTCGTGATGAAAAAATCTAACTCGCCTAATTGTGTGGAATATGGAGTTGTGGTAGACTTACATCACTTATTAATGGACTGTGTTCGATATAAGTCAGATAGAAATGGTGTTTTTGGGGCCCTGTAGTTGAACCGGCTTGATTTGGGTATATTTCATAGAATTTTAGCTCAACAAAATGGTGCGAAGTGTCTGTTCGGGTTCATGGCCCAAATGTAATCCAAAGTAGCATGTATGTCATTATTATTTATTTAGGGTATGATGGGACTGCTATCCGCATTGCGGCTATAAAAGTCCCTAATAAAAAAATAAAAAAAGGCAGCAGTTCATAAAGGTCAGGTGCGTTGTACTCGCAACCGGCGTGCGTGTATGACCAGATGTATGAACGTTAACGAGGCAAAAGGAGTATGTAAGGATAGTAGCAGGTTCTATAATTTCTGCCTGTCCCCATGGGAAGAAGGCGTGAGTTTATATATGAATGTAATAAAAAAAATAAAAAAAAAATTATACACACATCAAAAGTGTCTAGGGATCGAGTACATTTTTAGGTATAAAAAATTCTCTAATTAATATTTACCAAATCTAGTCTCCCTGACGGGCTTCTTACTTAAATTCCTATGTTTAAGTTAACAACTTATCCCCAATTTTGTAAAAATTAAGAAAAATTGCAATTTTTGCAAATTGTGGGAAATTAACCTAAGTTAATGTCGTCAATTAAATGGCGAAAATCAGGATTTTTAAAATTTTTATTATAAAGATAGAAACAATAATCTTTGTTTCCACCATTGATACGAATCACACAATCACAGCGATTTGGCATGCTTAAAATCAGTTCATCAAAATCAAAACACGACAAGTCAAAAAGTTGTTGTGGGGTATGCACGGTATCCATACTCGGTAGAGCTCTTCTTTGGAGCATATCCCATACGTGCTCAATTGGCTTGAGGTCTGGCGATTGAGCAGGCCACGGCAGAACGTTGATGCGAGCATCGGCAAGAGTGCGTGTTACGACTCTAGCCGTGTATGGTCGTGCATTGTCGTGCATTAGTCGAAACGAATCACCCAACTGGCTTCGCTTTATTCACTAAAAAGAATCAATAACGATGCAAAAAAGTTAAAATAATAATCCTCATTTGCTGCGATACTCTAAAACGTACTTGATCCCTAGACTCTTTTGATGTGTATATTTATGTCATCTAATACCGAATTAGGTATGTTATCAGTCTATTTTAATACTTACATATTATCAGCCTAAAGTTATCGGTTTTGCGATTAACCTTCAAGTTAATTTATTTTATTAAACTTTATGCAACATGAAAGGCACAAAGCGGACTTAATGCTGTAGATACTAACTACTAGAAGATCCTATTGATTGTGTTTACATATACCCATGTGTGTTATCTATATTCTAAGTGAGCTTTTGTATTTGAGGAATCTATTAGCTTTGACGTTATAACACTACCTTTTTTTTGGGTGGGAAATCATCAAATGACTTCTCCCGCTTTGGCCGCAGAGGGTGGGCGTGTCAGACTTTTACTGACTAAAACCTACCCGTACGTGTTCCTTCAGTTGCCTGTGCCAGGGGCCACAGTAACTCTTTCGAACATCCCGCGGTCCTGGCTGACGTTATAATACTACCTACATCGCTATTGATATTGGTAATAATGATGACAAATTGGAGAGTAGTGAGCAATTAAAAAAGCAAAATAAAAAACACGTCTTATGTGATCGTCCAAAAATAAAAAATAAAAATAAAAATACTTGTTTTTGGACGATCACATAAGACGTATCGATCGTTGTTTTACAACTTAAACGATGTTGTAGGCAAGAGACTACAGTATGTACACTTCTGCCTAACCCTTAGATTAACATAATGGTGCCCATAATAGATATGTGGGCGATTACTTACGTGCGGTCTAAATAATAAATGGTGTACAACAAAATGTTTAATAATGATCTATTGGAAGTCCATAACAATGTCATACAATTGCAGTTATTGTTTCTTCGTCAATGTTGAAACCATCACCGTTGTCGCTAATTGTGATCAGGATCTAATAGTCGTGGTTGGCGTATTTGGGCGCCAAGGACAACTTGACAAGAACATTCTTAGCGACTTTCCTCTTGACATTTACGCGGGCTTGGAGCACTTTGTAGTTCAATCATGGGTGCGGTACTTGTGCTGTAAACAGATTAAATAAAATATGATTTTTATGATTCTCAAAGTAATAGGTACGGAAAAAACAGAGAAAAACCATAACTCACACCTGTATTTCATATAAAACAGTTTAGTAAACCCATACTTCGCGTCCCATATAATAAGGGTCAAGACTATTGCCAATCAAACAAGAATAAAGATTCCAGGCTGCCACAACGAACAGACTTACATAAAACATACTTAATATAATAAAAAAGATATTGATACCTTATCAGCATTGTAAGAGCAGAATGAAAGTCATTTGTTCGTCACCTATGTACTGTCTAATTATCGCACTTTTACTACAACGAGTTCATTGATAACTGTAGTAATTAATAGGTGACCTGCGATAAAGGTGCGTATAAATATGTGGTGCAGCAGATGCAGTGGCACTGGCAGACATGGCTCGTTTGGTGTTGTGTGTATTGGCTCTCCTAGCCGCCGGGGTCCTCTCGGAACCCGTGAGGAACAATGTGTCGCAGAAAGCTGGTAAGTCCACTTTTGAATTGATTTATAATTTTATGGGTACCATAACATGATGTACTTCCGTCTATAATGGCAACTGTTTGCCATAAGTGTATGGTGCATAGGCAGCATCAATCTGGCTAGATGAAGAGTTATGTATATTATGAAAACCACGACCTGGACTAAAAGCTAACCTTAAGGGATTTTTTTTATTTAAAAGCCTTTTTATTCAGAATTGTTTTTACTCTGTTGTATGTTGTTAAAGTATGTCTCTCAATTCAACAGGCCTCTTGGCAAAGGCCTCTTCTAGCTGTTTCCATTGAATTCTTTCACGAGCCACTCTCCGCCAGTTAGAGCGCGCTGTAAGTTTTACTTCGTCCTTTCATCCCATTTGTTGTTTTCGTCTCTTCCGTTAACTTTTACTGGGGTACCAATCAGTTACTAATTTACACCATTTTTCCTGTTTTTCTCTCATCATATGTCCGGTCCACCTCCATTTTCGCTGGTCAATTCTGGTCAAGATGTCTGTTATGTTTTTAACTCTTAGATTTTCATTTCTTATTTGATACATTTTACTTGTTCCTGTCATACTTAGTTCCATAGATCTTTGGCAGTATTGTAGTTTATTTCTGTAGTTTTTTTTGTAAGTGCCCATGTTTCGCATCCATTATGTTATAACGTAAAATACAGGTGTTGAAAACTTTTCCTTTTATGGCAATGCGTAAATATCTGGACTTCATGACTTCTTTCAATGACCAGTATTTTCTCCATCTGCTGGCTATTCTTGTGATTATTTTTTTTTTCTTTGATCTTTAGGAGATATGAGCTGAACCAGATATGTGTAGCTTAGCGGAATTAACGATCTTGTAATTGTTGGTCTGTTCCCGTAATCATGGTAATTTCTCGTAGCGTAAAGCTGGTTTGAGATGTCTCATGGTTATTTTTCTTACAGCGGACCCAGTCTTCCTGCAACGGCAGTTGGATTTGATGCTCTTGTACTTCCACCTTCATGAACCAAATCATATTGAAACTACCAAGACCATCTCCAAGTCCTGGAGTCTCGAGAAGAACATTGAACACTTCAGCGTAAGTACCTTGGGATTTTTTTAAGCTAACAACATGGCTACTTACACGATAAGTTTTGAATTCAGCTGCTGCTGTAACCTAAATGTTTTTGGTTTCAGAATGTCACAGCTGTAACAACCTTCATCGAGATGCTGGAGCACCAGTGGGTACTCCCTCGCGCTGTACCGTTCTCCATCCTCGAATCCGAGCACAAGTTTGAGGTAGTGACCCTTTACAATGTGCTATACTCTGCTAAGGACTACGACACATTCTTCAAGACCGCTGTATACGTGAGAGACCGCGTCAACGGAAATCTCTTTGCCTACGTGCTCAGTGTTGTCATTATGAACCGTCCAGACACACAAGGAATCTACATACCCCGTCTGTATGAGGTCTTCCCTTCATACTTCAACAACGGTGAAATTATGACGACCGCCCAGAGGATAAACACCCACGGTTCCCGCATGGTTGAGCACTACCCATCTACCTACAAATGGGAAGAGAATGTAGTCATTAGGTGGAATGCTACGATCTGGCCTTACTACAACAGCCAGAGCACACCCGTCGCCTACTTCACGCATGACTACGGCCTCAACACCTTGTACTACAACATTCATCTTTCTCAACCCGGCTGGCTGAACAGCGAAGCTCTTCCAATCAACAAACACCGACGTGGAGAATGGTTCTGGTTCCTGCACAAGCAGATTATTGCTCGTTACTACATGGAGAGGCTGTCTAACGGACTTGGTGAAATTCCTGAATTAGGTCATGATATTGTTAAAGAAGGTTACAACTCTGGTCTTTTATACCACAATGGCGTTGCTTTCCCGGTTAGACCAAACTACTTCCACCTCGACCAGCCTCAGTTCATTGATGAAATCCAGGAAATCTACGATTACGAACGTCGCATTCGTGACGCCATTGACCAGGGTTATTTAGTTAACGTAAGTGTATATTTATTTCAATTTATAATTTGTGTCATCAGATTTATCGACACTATTTATGATATTTCTTATATTGTAGAATGTTGGTGAACGCATCGACATCAGCGCTCCAGAGGCTATTGAGATTTTAGGTCGTGTCATTGAGGCTAACGTCGACTCTCCAAATGCGCAATATTACAAGGACTTCATCGGCGTCTGGAAGAAGGTTTTAGGCAATTCTCTTGTTCAGGAACACCAGTACTTCCACCAGTGAGTTAACATTAATTATAGTGTACTAAATAGTTGAACATGAAAGTGTTAATATACTAATGTTTGTAACTGTTTCCAGCTTCGTTCCTTTGGTAGTCCCCTCGGTCTTGGAACACTATCAGACCGCTCTGCGTGACCCCGCTTTCTACATGATCTGGAAGCGTGTCTTGGGACTATTCCAGTTGTGGCAGGAGAAGCTTCCTCACTACAAGCGTGAAGAACTTGCCTTGCCCCAGGTGGCCATCCAGAAGGTTGATGTTGACAAATTGGTAACATACTTCGAATACAGCTATTTGAACGTCTCTTCTCATCTGCACATGAACGAGGAAGAAGGTATTATTAAATAAGTTATTTTTTTGCACGAGATTTCATAAAGTTCATTTCTGATTTTACCTTTTCTGTTTTGTGAATAGCCAAGGAAGTGTATGACCAAGTCAGTGTATTAGTCCAGAAACCGAGACTGAACCACAAGCAGTTCCAAGTCCGCGTTAATGTCAAGAGCGAAGCTGCCAAGAGTGTTCTTGTGAAGTTCTTCTTGGCGCCCAAATACGATAGCCACGGCTATGAGATCCCTCTCCACGTCAACACCCAGAACTTCATGCAAGTGGATGAGTTCGTCTATGACTGTAAGTTTGTGTTGTTTACTTTTAACCATTTATACAAACTACTCCTATTCAATGTAAATATACAAATACCAAAAGAAACTAAAAAGTGGAGTTTTGTTCTATTTTTACAAGCAATGAAAACAAAAAGAATTAATGCGCGTTGGCGTTGCTCTCCAATAAGAGCTCTTCAAATATATGTAAAGCATTTCTAGGTACATCAAAATGCAATTCAACAGTCCACGTCCGTCTGTAACAAAAATGGGAGTTTATTAAAAGCATACTACTCGAACTAATACTTTTTTCAGTGCCTGAGGGAGAATCCGTCATCACCCGAGACTCTATTGCCAACACTGGTAAGGACTGGGCTTCAGCCAAACAAGTCTATCAGAACGTTGAGAAGGCGGTGCTCGGCAAGGGACAGCTCTTCGTCGAGCAGACTGATGGCATGGAGAAACTTTCTCAACACGTTCTGCTGCCTAAGGGTACGTGTTTTAACTTTTTTAAAGAGACCTAGCATTCCTCCTTAGAAGTGGTTAATTTTTGATGATGAAAATGATGGGAAAATCGACCAAACAGCGATTAGGTATTGGGTTTCAATATCATATTAGTTCTACCATTAGTACCTCTACTATAAAAAACTTATTGTCTTTATTCATTCTTACAGGTCGCGTCGGCGGTATGCCTTTCGTCCTGATGGTCTACATCTCTGAGTACCGCGCACCCAAGGTTGCTTACAATGCTGCCTCAGACATTACTTTCTCTCTTGGTCTGTCTTCCATCATTCGCCAGCTGACCGACGAGCCATTCGGCTTCCCAGTCAACAGGCCTCTCTACCCCTGGCAGGTGGAGGGTGTCCAGAACTTGCACTTCCAGGATGTTCTGATCCACCACAAGCACACCCCCGAAATCGAAGTTCCTCACACGGAATAAGCGATTCATGGAGTGTTTTTGACGCCAAGCGGAACAATGTTGCTGCTATATGAACAAATTACTGAATTTATGAAATCACTAGGTATTGTAGTCTAGTGCAAATATTCCTATGCGAGTGATTAGAACTTCCAACAAAAATTTTCAGACCTGTGTAGAAGCAAAGCAGGCTTAAAAGTTTGCCCAGCTAATTTAAATATCTGTGCAACTTGGCGTCAATAATGTGCATTTATTTTTTTATTTTTATAGTATTTATTTATTTAGTGTATGTATTTATTGTTGTTGTTTAGTATCAAATATTTATGTATAGTATAGTGATCAATGTAGTGATTGTTAATATATTGCCTACCTAAGATGTAAACTGTTCATTTTCATAGATTCATAAATATATAATTTTGTACCATTTACAAATCAAAAATTTTGAAAATGTGACTCAGTTACTCTTTCAGTCAGCTAGATAGATCTCAGATTCACATAAATAAATGTATTTCATGCTGTGTATATTATAAATAAATAAAATATGTTTAAAAACATGACTATTTTACTTCTGATTGTGGCGGACGCTTTTCTGAGGTTTATTACACGAGACCGGGCATCAGCCAAGATAGTATCTTGGACCGTTCCTTTTTATCCTCGTGGTGGACGACTTCCCGAAATTAGTCAATGAGTCAACTTGCCTACTCTTTGATGCATTGAGTATTTGACCACGTTGAAATAAAGTTTATTATGTCACTCACCCGTGCCCGCGCCCCGCGTCACCATGAGTACCGCATAGAAGGTAAACCGCTGCAGGATGTCATGGAGGTCAAAGATCTGGGCATTTATTTCACCATGGATTTGTATTTCCGCAAACATGTCGTAGAGGTTTGCAAAAAGACATATCGCACTCTAGGGTTTGTTTTGCGACAGGTAAATCAATTCACTAACACGAGTGTTTTAAGAGCTTTGTACGAAGCACTTGTAAAGAGCCACTTAGAAACCAACGCGGCTAATTGGAGCTGAAGTGGCAATGGGCCGGCCATATTAGCTGTAGAACCAATGACCGTTGGGGTAGACGTGTTCTTGAGTGAAGACCGCGAACGGAAAACGTAATGTAGGACGCCCTCAGGGTAGGTGGAGATAGATAGATAGATAATGTTTATTTGTTCAAACATGAGTATACAGACGAAAGCGATGATCTTCGCAGGGTGGCTGGTAGCAGCTGGATGAGAGATGCCGAGAATCTAGCTGAATAGCGTGCAAGTGCAATTGCAGGCCTATGTCCAGCTGTGGATGCTGTATGGTGATGACGATGATGATTTGGGGTCCTCTACGTTACCGTCATGATGTTCTTTTTTTAAACAGTTCCCTTAAAGATTCGCGTCTGCGGAGGTTGTTGATGGCTCTTACAGCTCTCTTTTGCAGAATAAAGATAATCAGTAACATAACGTATGTTAGAAAAAATCTACATATTTTTAGTAAGATAAGTGACAGGCATAATTTTAACACTAGAAATAGGGACAAATTAGATCAACCACGTTTCAGATCGTCTAAAGTACATTGAGTAAAATTAAAATTTTACACAGTGTACTTTTTTATTATAACTAATAAAATACCATTCGATATTCTTTAAGTAAATGAGAAGCAATTTAAAACATGCATTAAACTCACATTATGTAGACAAGCATATTATATGTTGGATGATTATATCGTAGATAAAAATGCTTGGCTAAATGCTGGTCCTGCTCCACAGCCACTTGGGCTTTGTTAAAATTTTGATTTTTTTGGAAGAAATGCGTCCCTTTTTTCTGACATTATGACCTTAATGTTTATTTTTATCAAATTATAGATGTTGAGTAGGTAATTCAATAGGTAGGATTTTGCTTTCCTTTTGGTAGTATGATTTTATTAATCTTTTAAATACAATAATTGTAAATTATAGGTTTGTATAATTTATAAGCATTTTTTCAATCTTGTAAATGTGAGTACCATGGAGTTGTTTTATGTTATGATGTAGGTATGCTGACTTGAGCAGTGGTAGGCCAGTGGTAACGGCCGCGCCTTACGAGTTGTAGATCGTAGGCTCGAACCCAGACAGGCGCTTTACTTTGTGTAAATTCAACGCGACTAATAATGCGACTGCTCTCAAAACGGTGAAGGAAAACATCTTGAGGAAACCGGCATGTCCTAGAACTAAAAATTCGAAGACATGTGACATCTACCAACCCGCACTGGGCTTGCGTGGTGGATTACGGCCCACTCCCTCTCACAGAGAGAACGCCTGTGTCCCAGCGACGGGAACATTATAGGCTGATTATGTATGTTAACTTGAAAGAGTATGACAGTTGAGAGAATGTCATGCTCACTTAAATGTCTCGCTGATGGTAACGCGTGTGTTGGATCATTCGGGGTCCCTACAAAATAGTTGAGTACGCGTCATGTTCGTCTACGCTTT
Organism: Fissipunctia ypsillon; assembly: GCA_947568875.1. Lineage (NCBI taxonomy): Eukaryota > Metazoa > Arthropoda > Insecta > Lepidoptera > Noctuidae > Fissipunctia > Fissipunctia ypsillon. The sequence goes on along the minus strand of OX387660.1, from coordinate 11,578,464 downwards.
GGAATGGGCAACTAGCTACAATTTTCTGACTAACTGACCGACTTTTTGACAATTCAAAAGTGCCTGTAATTGGTTTAATTGAAAGAAATGCTTTGAGTTTGAGTTTGAGTTAGGTCTTATATTTTTTTAGTTTTTTTTTGTATTTAAGTATATTGTTAAGTATAATGTTACTAACAAAGTATGGACCTAGTCTGAAATAAATATTTATTATTATTTCATTATTAAAACGAGGCCCGCGACTACGCCTGTATTTCATATGAAACAGTTAAGTAAACCCATACTTCGCGTCCCATATAATAAGGGTCAAACCTATTGCCAATCAAACAAGAATAAAGATTCCAGGCTGCCACAACGAACAGACTTACATAAAACATACTTAATATAATAAAAAAGATATTGATACCTTATCGGCATTGTAAGAGCAGAATAAAAGTCGTTTGTTCGTCACCTGCTGTCCAATTATAGCACTTTTACTACGTGTTCAATGATAGCTGTAGTAATTAATAGGTGACCTGCGATAAAGGTGCGTATAAATATGTGGTGCAGCAGATACAGTGGCACTGGCAGACATGGCTCGTTTGGTGTTGTGTGTATTGGCTCTCCTAGCCGCCGGAATCCTCTCGGAACCCGTGAGGAACAATGTGTCGCCGAAAGCTGGTAAGTCCACTTTTAAATTGATTTATTATTTTATGGGTACCATAACATGATGTATTTCCGTCTATAAAGGCAACTGTTTGCCATAAGTGTATGGTGAATAGGCAGCATCAATCTGGCTAGATGAAGAGTTACACATAACATCACGCCTTGTTTCCCCGAAGGGTTAGGCAGAGGTGTACCTATTATGTACACCCACATTTCGCCAGTTATGTTTAAGTCCCATGTAAATGGGGGCGAGCCTATTGCCATCTACCGGGCACAAATCCAGACTCCGGGCTGCTACTGAGAAATTCCAGATAGAAAAACCCAATAACACATTGCCCGACCTGGGAATCGAACCCAGGACCTCATGCTCAGCAGTAGCGCTTACGACCACTAGACCAACGAGGCAGTCAAGAAGAAGAAGAAGAGGATGAAGAGTTACTGTGAATAAATCTGGTATTTTTATGAAAACCACGACCCAGACTAAAAGCTAAGCTTAGCGGAATTAATGAACTTGTAATTGTTGGTCTGTTCCCGTAATCATGGTAATTTCTCGTAGCGTAAAGCTGGTTTGAGATGTCTCATGGTTATTTTTCTTACAGCGGACCCAGTCTTCCTGCAACGGCAGTTGGATTTGATGCTCTTGTACTTCCACCTTCATGAGCCAAATCATATTGAAACTACCAAGACCATCTCCAAGTCCTGGAGTCTCGAGAAGAACATTGAACACTTCAGCGTAAGTACCTTGGGATTTTTTTAAGCGAACAACATGGCTACTTACACGATAAGTTTTGAATTCAGCTGCTGCTGTAACCTAAATGTTTTTGGTTTCAGAATGTCACAGCTGTAACAACCTTCATCGAGATGCTGGAGCACCAGTGGGTACTCCCTCGCGCTGTACCGTTCTCCATCCTCGAATCCGAGCACAAGTTTGAGGTAGTGACCCTATACAATGTGCTATACTCTGCTAAGGACTACGACACATTCTACAAGACCGCCGTATACGTGAGAGACCGCGTCAACGAAAATCTTTTCGCTTACGTGCTCAGTGTTGTCATTGTGAGTCGTCCAGATACGCAAGGAATCTACATACCCCGTCTGCATGAGGTCTTCCCTTCATACTTCAACAACGGCGAAATTATGACGACCGCCCAGAGGATAAACACCCACGGTTTCCGCATGATTGAGCACTACCCATCTACCTACAAATGGGATGATAATGTAGTCATTAGGTCCAATGCTACGATCTGGCCTTACTACAACAGCGAGAGCACACCTGTCGCTTACTTCACGCATGACTACGGCCTAAACACCTTTTACTACAACAATCATCTTTCTCAACCCGGCTGGCTGAACAGCGAAGCTCTTCCAATCAACAAGCACCGACGTGGAGAACGGTTCTGGTTCCTCCACAAGCAGATTATTGCTCGTTACTACATGGAGAGGCTGTCTAACGGACTTGGTGAAATTCCTGAATTAGGTCATGATATTGTTAAAGAAGGTTACAACTCTGGTCTTTTATACCACAATGGCGTTGCTTTCCCGGTTAGACCAAACTACTTCCACCTCGACCAGCCTCAGTTCATTGATGAAATCCAGGAAATCTACGATTACGAACGTCGCATTCGTGACGCCATTGACCAAGGTTACTTAGTTAACGTAAGTGTATATTTATTTCAATTTATAATTTGTGTCATCAGATTTATCGACACTATTTATAATATTACTTATATTGTAGAATGTTGGTGAACGTATCGACATCAGCGCTCCAGAGGCTATTGAGATCTTGGGTCGTGTCATTGAGGCTAACGTCGACTCTCCAAATGCGCAATATTACAAGGACTTCATCGGCGTCTGGAAGAAGGTTTTAGGCAATTCTCTTGTTCAGGAACACCAAGACTTCCACCAGTGAGTTAATAATCATTATATCGTACTGAAATGGCCTGCCACGATACTAGGGTAGACCACTACTTGTATGTAGGTGTGGTCTCTTCTAGAGGTGTGTTATTTTGGATAATATGAATGAGACACGCAGCAGCACTGCTATTACTATTTATTGGCTTATGGGAAAGCACGTTACATTGTCAACCGTAAAGCTAGAACTGGCTCAATATAAAACAATTTTACTATATGTCATAGTTTAAACCTATTCTATATTTCAATAAACCAGTGTTTGTCTTATCAGCCAATGCCACAATCCGTGGAGGATTCATGCTAAAGGCCGTCCTGATTAAAGCCTCTACAGTACTAAATAGTAGAACAGGTAAGTGTTCATGTATTAATGTTTGTAACTATTTCCAGCTTCGTTCCTTTGGTAGTCCCCTCGGCCTTGGAACACTACCAGACTGCTCTGCGTGACCCCGCTTTCTACATGATCTGGAAGCGTGTCTTGGGACTGTTCCAGTTGTGGCAGGAGAAGCTTCCTCACTACAAGCGTGAAGAACTTGCCTTGCCCCAGGTGGCCATCCAGAAGGTTGATGTTGACAAAGTAGTAACATACTTCGAATACAGTTACCTGAACGTCTCTGCTCATCTGCACATGAACGAGGAAGAAGGTATTATTAGAAACGTTATTTTTTTGTCCGAGATTTCATAAAGTTTATTTCTGATTTTACCTTTTCTATTTTGTTAATAGCCAAGGAAGTGTATGACCAAGTCAGTGTATTAGTCCAGAAAACGAGACTGAACCACAAGCACTTCCAAATCCGTGTTAACGTCAAGAGCGAAGGTGCCAAGAGTGTTCTTGTTAAGTTCTTCTTGGCGCCCAAGTACGATAGCCACGGCTATGAGATCCCTCTCCACGTCAACACCCAGAACTTCATGCAGTTCGATGAGTTCGTCTATGACTGTAAGTTTGTATTGTTTACTTTTAACCATATATACAAACTACTTACTGCTATTCAAGATAAACATGCCAACAGAAACTAAAAAGTGTTATTTTGTTCTACACACATCAAAAAGTCTAAGCATCATGTACGTACGGTTTTAAATTTTTGAACGATTTTTACTATTGTTATTTTTTTATTTTTTTTTTATAAATTATATATAATAACTAAGCGTTTTTTGATGCCGTAGTGACTAAAAACAACAAAATCCTTCATTTATTTGTTCATTTAATCACAGTAATTAACAATATGTGTACCGTAACATACGTAGTATAAAATAAAGTTAAACGAAATTAAAACTTTTCATGTTTTACAAAATTAAATAACGACATTTTTTTTTTTATTATTTGGTTATTCAATACAAAGTGTGACCGCTTCTGTTGTTTAAAACTTGTCGGCAATGATTTTTCATTGAATTTATAATACTGTTTTTCTGATCCTGCGGCAATCGGTACCAATGGAATTTTAACAAATCTTTCAGTTGTCGATACTCCGTCCAGGTTCTCTAGAATACGTCTCTGGAGGATGTCCCATGCATGCTCGATGGAACTGACTGTTTTTCTGATCCTGCGGCAATCGGTACCAATGGAATTTTAACAAATCTTTCAGTTGTCGATACTCCGTCCAGGTTCTCTAGAATACGTCTCTGGAGGATGTCCCATGCATGCTCGATGGAACTGAGTGGCGATTGTGCAGGCCACGGCAATACCCGGGTGGTTTCCATTACCAATTACTCTCTGATTCTTCGAGCTGTGTGCGAATGCGCATTGTCATGCATCAGCGTGAAATCTTAGCCAATCCTTCATGCAAATGGGTGAACATAAAGCCTGAGGCCATCTTCAACGTAACTTTCAGCGTTCATATTGCCATCTACAAAAACGAGCTCAATTCGTCTGTTCTTCATAAACCCTTATAGCGGCTCCACAGTGACCACACACACACACACACACACAGTGATGGTTTGAGCGGGCCATACCATCACTGTGGAGCCGCTGTAAGGGTGCACTTCCTGGACGCATCTTAGCCATTCAGCATTTCCGGGATGACGATTCATTCTTATCCTTCTCGTATCAGGCCTAAATCCAAACCGGGACTCATCGCAAAATAAAATTGTACCCCATTGGTCCTGGGCCCATGTCAAGTGTTCCTTACACCATTCGTTTCGACTGGCGCGATTCCCATGGCGTATAGGAAGGTGGGCACCTAATTGGGCGTCGTGCTCGTAGACCGTATTCATGCAGCCTATTTCTCACGGTTTGGTGGCTAAAAACAACACCGCTTGAGAATTGTAGCTTTAAACCTATCTCCCGGGTGGTTAACATCGGCTGACGTCTTGCAGTCAGTTGTATTATCGGTCCTGTCGAGCATTTGTGCTTCTTCCACGTCCTGGATGCTGCTCAGCAGGATCCCCTGTATTAACATAACGCTGACAAAGACGACAAATCACGCTCCTATTGACACGAAAATGCCGAGATAGCTGGAACTGATTTCTTCCCGCTTGAAGCATTCCTACAGCTCTCTGCTAGCAGTCAAATAGCGTCGCTCTATGACATAAAAATGACTCATCACTCAAGTTCTTCAAAAACTGTATATCTCAAAATGATGAAAGTGAGATAAATACCAAATTTATCAAGCAACGAAAACACGTGAAATCAGGAAAAAATAATTAACTTTTATTTTAATGAAAACAAAACACATTCGAAAAGTTTCTGTTTTTAAAATCAGCCTGTATATATTTCCGAGAACAAAAAATTTCTATACCAATCTACTTTGTTAAGAAAAAAATAAAGTATCAATTAATAAAACATGCAGTTTCTGTAAATGATGCGTGTTGCTTACACTTTTTTGATGTGTTTTTTTTACAAGCAATGAAAATAAAGCGAATTAATACGAATAGGCGTTGCATTATGTCCACCAATAAGAGCTTTTCGTATATTTGAAGCGTTTCTAGGTACATGAAAATTCAACAGCTCACGTCCGAATATAACAAAAATGGGAGTTTATTAAAAGTATACATAGTTACATACTAATACTATTTTCAGTGCCAGAAGGAGAATCCATCATTACTCGAGACTCTGTTGCCAACACTGGCCAGGACTCGGCTACTGCCTACCAAATCTACAAGACCGTTCAGAAGGCGGTGCACGGCAAGGGACAGCTCTACATCGAGCAGACTGAGGGCATGGAGAAACTTCCTCAACACCTGCTGCCTAAGGGTATGTTTTTTAATTTTTTAAAACAGATCTAGCCTTCCTTCTTAGAATGATTAAGTTCTGAATGATGATGAAGATGATGATGGAAAAATCGATCGAACAGTATTTTGGGTTGATGGGAATTGTGAACAGGGTTTTGCGTTTCAGGATCATATTAGTTCTACCACCAGTACCTACTTACAAAAATTAATTATCTTTTATCTTTCTCATAGGTCGCGTCGGCGGTATGCCTTTCGTTCTGATGGTCTACATCTCCGAGTACCGCGCACCCAAGGTTGCTTACAATGCTGCCTCAGACATCACTTTCTCTCTTGGTCTGTCTCCCAACATTCACCAGCTGACCGATGAGCCATTCGGCTTCCCAGTCAACAGGCCTCTCTACCCCTGGCAGGTGGAGGGTGTCAAGAACTTGTACTTCCAGGATGTTCTGATCCACCACAAGCATACCCCCGAAATCGAAGTTCCTCACACGAAATAAGCGATTCATGGAGTGTTTCTTGATGGCAAGCGTAACGTTATTTATTTATTTATTTAGGGACAACAAACAGCAGTGTAGTAATAAGTAAACATAGCTTAGAACCTAATAATAGAGGTAACACATACACTACTCACAAATGTTGCTTCTCTATGAAAAAAATACTGAATTTATGGAATCATTAGATACTGTGGTATAGTGCAAATATTCCTACGCGAGTTATTAGAACTTCCAACAAAAATTTTCAGACCTGTGCAGAAGCAAAGCAGGCTTAAAAGTTTGCCCAGCTTATTTCAATATCTGTGCAACTTGGCATCAATAATGTGCATTTATTTTTTTGTTTATATAGTATTTATTTATGTAATGTGTTTATGGCTGTTGTATATTATCTAATATTTACGTATTATGTGTTTATATAGTATAATGATCATGATATTGTTAATATATTACCCAGCTAAGATGTACGTAAACTGTTCATGTTCATAGAGCCATAAATAAATAATTTTGTGCCATTTTCAAATCTATAATTTTGAAAATGTGACTCAGCTACTCTTTTAGTCAGCTATATAGATCTCAGATTCACATAATTATTATGTGTATTTTATGTTATGCAAATTAAAAATATGTTTAAAAATTTATTTATTTATTTTATTTTTAACTAGCCATTTAGCCATTTTATTTTTAACTAGCCATTTAGCCATTTTATTTTTAACTAGCCCGCGACTTCTTTCGTGTGGAAGTCGTAAGACACCATAATATACTAAAATAATAGCCGCATTTTTATAAAACTTCTTTGTAGACTACTTTTGTAGTTTTGGTCTCAGCAACCAAAATATACAGAGAGTCAGGACTGGTGACGCGGGAGCAAGCGACGTATAGTTGTCCGTGTGAGAGGCAGCTCATCTTGTGGTCAATACCCGCAGCCGTCAGTAGAAATATTCCATTGCTTAGGAAGTTTTTCGTTTTTAGTGAATTAATGAACGCCTGCTTTACTGCATTATCATCATTGTCTTGCCCTTATCTCAATTTATTTGGGGCGGCGCAACATGTCTGGCCTTCCATACTTATCTATTAGTTTATGCAATACTATTTAATGGCACATTACATTACTTAATTATGCACTGACTAATGCGTTCTTACAGAAACATGCGGGATTTCTGTTACACCTGCCATGTTTTCTCTCTGCATCACCCTGAGGTTGACTGGTAGAAATTGCCTCAGGCATTAAGTCCGCCTTTGTACGGTATTCTTTTTTACTTTATTTATTTATTTTTTAGGTTAACCAACAATTGTTTACACTATATACATTTCTGATTTAATAACTAGAGTAACATATTCTAGTGCAACAATTAATTACAGGTTAACACCACATGCACAAAAAAAAAACGGCTTACATAACATATTTATAACTTATTGAAATTATAATTTATACATACAAATACATTTATACATTCAGCTGCATCCGGTTAGACTGGAAGCCGACCCCAATATAGTTGGGAAAAGGCTAGGCAGATGATGATGACATACAAAGAATAATAATTAAAAGCAATATTAAAGAAAATTATGACATCATTCAATTCTGTATACAACATTGGGACGTAAATTACGGTTCTCTATTGTGTCACCTAACTTTTTTATCCATAATTTAAAGTGCCATAACTTTTTTTGTCCTAATCATCATTTGTCCGAATGATAACTTACCCGAACTTAATATCACATAATATCACATGCCATAAAATTGAAATCCCTAAATATAATATGTCCTAAATCAGTTTGTCATAAATATTACAATCAATAATATACAAAAGACATAAAATCGTTTCCAATAAAAGTTATAAGTCCTAAATTCAAATTACATAATGTTGATTTATAATAATGATATTCTTAGAACAATAAATATAAAAGGAGAAACTGACTGACTGACTGACTGACATATCAACGCACAGTAGTGCGTTGATATGTCAGTCAGTCAGTCAGTCAGTTTCAATAAAGCAGTTGATTGTGGAAATGTGGTTTTTGTAAGCAAGCAAGCACGCAGCATGCAACATGCAAGCAAGCAAGCAGCATGCAGCATGCAAGCAAACATGCAGCATGCAAGCAAACATGCAGCATGCAAGCAAGCATGCAAGCAAGCATGCAACATGCAGCAGGCATGGTTTCTGTCACGGCTCCGGCGCTGCGGGGCTCCGGCGTCCCACGCGAGTTTATCGTCGCAAATGGGTTTAACGCTCACCACCGCAGCTTCGGCTTGCTGGCCGGCCCACCTGCTCCTCAACTCGCGGGCCGCCTCGCCCCTCCGCGCCTACGCGATTTTAAATTACACTCTAGGGGTAGAGCAGACAAGACTGCGTGGAGTCGGATTTACAGCGATTCGTTTCTGCGAACCTAATTTTTAGCTAATGTTTTAGGACTAAAAAAAATATTATAAATGAACATTCGGAATAATACACATTATTTAACACAATACTTAGGACATATGACTTTAGGTCATGTAAAATTAGGGGATTCAATTATTATAGTACTCGATATTATGACAGAATACTTTTAGAACTAAAGATAATTATGATAAACAAAATTTCGGGATTTTGAACATTATGGTTACTGAAGTTTATAGCAAACGTGTTATGGATAATGATTTTCGGACAAACAATTTTAGGAGAAGAAAGGGAGTACCCGTAAATTACTTATTAAAATTATAATTGAATAAATGATGAGTGATGGATTGATTGAATTATGAAAAAATATAACGACCATAATTGATAAGAAAATAAAAATAAACTGAAAACATTGAAAAAAAATTAAATGAAAACAGGTATAAAATTTAAAATTAAATCGCCTTTAGATACTTGTGCATAAATTTTTAATAAATAAATAAATTTCTCATTTACATTCACAATAGTAAACATAAATGACAGAAGAGGCCTAAACTTCATATTTTTCTGTGTACGTTCTACGAACTATCATAATATTGATGTACAGTGGCGTTCATAAGTCCGTAAGCAATCTCACAAAGCAATAGATTGACGCTTCGGTTTGATTTACGACCTTCTTCTAGCTATTTCTATACTATAGACACGCACACAAACTCACTTTGTCTGGAACTGATAGTAGTTCATAATTTCAACCAACTTAGTATATGGCATGCTAGCTTAAGAGCGTTGTCACATTTTGCACCTCTCTCGCTTACACAGGACCAAATTTTTAAGAATGTTAAATGAAAAAATGCTTTTTTGAAAAATGTAATCAATGGGCGGTCTACAAAATAATACATATTAATTTAAAAGGTAGTTATCAAAACACATTTCTATTGTGTTATCTAATAAACTTCGGTAATTAAGTATTATCATCTGTTTTTGAGATGATGGAAATAAATGCCACAATAAAAATTAACTGTATGTAAAATAAATGTAACGAATAATTTTGTATTTTTATTATCACTTATCACAGTTATCACGCATTTTTTTATATTCTAAACCCTTTATTGCAATAACAACATAAAAAAGGCAGCCATTTATTTTTGGATATTATTATTATTGCAAACAAAAATAAAAATATTGGCAAAAACCGCGTTTCGCTTCATGAGATCGGAAATTAAGTCAGCTGCTTCACAGTCCAACGCTTGACGCCTACTGCTATTAGCACATGTTGCATTTGTTTAAATTTATCAATGCCCTAGACTGGCCAAAACCGCCTGATGCGTGTGACCGTGTCTAACAAAAGCGACGGAAATATTTTTTTTTCGTGTAGTGCGACGTGAGTACGTGACGATACAACAGTGTGTGAAGTACAAAACTACGGTCTCTGTGTGGTAACGCGTACCGCGTGTACACAGCAAAACGACTCGTAATGTGCCTATCCATTTTTGAACGCTTACTGTACCTATAACAATAATAGAGCTGTTTATAAATCTGTTGTTTATATATCTGTTTGAATGTATATTCCAGCATCATGCAAATACTACCTAATAAATTTTGTTCAAATTTTGCATAGATATTTCCTATAAGTCTGGTTGGTCTATAGGGTATAAACTATCACGCTATTTATTATGGGGCATGAGCAATATTGCATTTTGTTCGTATTCCTCTATAGTTTACCAGAAATTGTAAAAATACGAGCCATAAGGTTGTAGATAGGTACAGACTTAACGATATAAATGATTAACATCGCGCTATAACTTTATGGAGCTAAGCAGTCAATCATGACATATACAGGGTGAAGTTTTGAGATGGGGCAATAACTTTAACCGTTGTTGGAGAAGAAAACGGTCTTAGGAGGTTAGCCGAGCCGAGCTTATTGGTGCCGGTGCCGAAAGTACGCGGAGGTACAGAAGCAAGTGACTACAGGCCTGTGGCGGTTTTATGCGCTCCTGCTAAAGTGTTCGAAGCAGCCATTCACAGCTGTTTAGACACGCAGGTGAGCGCACACTTGTCTGATGTGCAACACGGGTTCTGTCCTGGGCGGGGACAGGAAATTTACTTCATAGAAACACGCAACGGGTGCCAGCTGTTGACGCGGGACTACAGGTGGATGTAGCCGACGTAGAATTTCAGAAGGCGTTTGACGTAGTTGTTAATGATGTGCTGCTGTTAAAATTAGCCAACATGGGTTTCACATCACACTTTTAAATTCTTTGCCGATAACCTGCGCGGCAGACGTTTACGTTGACTGTGGCGGACGCTTTTCTGAGATTTATTACACGAGACAGGGCATCAGCCAAGGTCTTGGACTGTTCCTTTTTATCCTCGTGGTGGACGACTTACCGAAATTAGTCAATGAGTCAACTTGCCTACTCTTTGCTGATTCGTGTAGTGAAGGATCATCATGATCATGCTATAGTTAGCAGGAAGTATATCGACTCACCAAGTGGGGTCAGGAAAATAAACTTTATTTTGTCACTCACCCGCACCCGCGCCCCGCGTCACCATGAGTACCACATAGAAGGTAAATCACTGCAGCATGTCATGGAGGTCAACGATCTGGGCATTCATTTCACCACGGATTTGTATTTCCGCAAATATGTCGTAGTGGTTTGCAAAAAGACATATTGCAATCTAGGGTTTGTTTTGCGACAGGCAAATCAATTTACTAACATGAGTGTTTTAAGGGCTTTGTACGAAGCACTTGTAAAGAGCCACTTAGAATACAACACGGCTAATTGGAGCTGAAGTGGCAATGGGCCAGCCATATTAGCTGTAGAACCGATGACCGTTGGTGTAGGCGTGTTCTTGAGTGAACTCGTAGGACGCCCTCAGGGAAGGTGGAGCGACGATCTTCGCAGGGTGGCTGGTAGCAGCTGGATGAGAGTTGCCGAGAACTGAGCTGAATGGCGTGCAGTTAGAGAGGCCTATGTCCAGCAGTGGACTACTGTAGGCTGATGAAGATGATGATTTGGAGTCCTAATAAATCCTAATACAGTAAGATGCTAGAGCGGATACAAAACAAATATATGTATGTATTAGGTTTATGTATTTGAGGTTATATGGAGTATATTCGGGATACCCATTGCTGTATCCAACCTTATTTATTTTGGGAATGGTTTGATATTATAAACTACTTATTGCTTCTTCCCGCGACTTCGATCGCGTGGAAATAGTCAGCCATAACAATATACTAAAACAACCACATTTTTATCAAACTTCTCCGTATACTACGTACATATTGCAGCATAACTCTTTTTTTCTTTTCTCTTTATTTTTATTTCGGGACTTTTACACGACTGTGTATGCCAGTCCCATCGTACCTTATACCATAGCTAGTTTACTTAACTTAATCTTAACTTAGCGAACCTAAAAACCTTGAAAGCGGCCTCCGAACTAGGTGTACACAGTATCTGATGGAATATACCCACATCATATCTATTTAACTCTAATTGCTTAATTAGGTCTTCTCTTTCAGACTGAAATCTGACACATTCCGCCAATAAATGTGAGACATCTTCCGGCGTTGCACACACCTCACAGTTTGGTGAATTCGTCTTCTTCATCAAGAATCCAAATTTATTGAGCGGCACGTGCCCGGACCGCAGTCTGTGAGCGATCACAACAAGCCGTCTGCTTAACCTAGTGTTACAAAACCAAGGTATATGAGGAGGCTCCGATACCATAGATCTATACCATATCCCTTTATTCTTTGATCTTTCATCAAAATATTCTTTCCAAAGTTCATAACACCTGTTTTTATATTTAGGTAATAGTTCCACATAATAGGTTTCAAAATGTATCTCTTTTCCCTCATCCGACCCCAATTTTGCCAAACGGTCAGCCTCCTCATTACACTGTAAGCCTATGTGTGAAGGGACCCACTGCAACCTCAGATCGAACCCGCTCTCGGTTAACTTTTGTATCTTAGACAGAATACCATAAGCTATCGGTGCACCTCTGCAACCAGAGGCGCATCGAGTTATATGTTGTAGTGCGCTTTTGCTGTCCACACAAATTACTGCTTTTCTTTGGTCGATATTTTGAATATAAACAAGTGTTTCTGAGATTGCAAAGAGTTCCAGTGACATTACCGACACAGAATTAATTATTTTATAACGGCTATTACCACTATTTTCCGGTTTCAAAGGATCATAGTAAGCTGCGCCATTTCCATTAACGCTCTTAGACCTATCAATATAAATAATGTAGTAATCATAATATTTTTCCCTCAGTTCTCAACACTTCTCTTTTTATTAAATTATGCTCGTAAGTTTTTTTGGGTTTTTTAATTGAATCTAAATTAATCGCAATTGTATTTTGATTATCAATGTTAGTGACCCATGTTTCCAAAGTAAACATTTCCAGGATGGAAGATGAGTTCACATTCTCTTCCTTAACTTCTTCAAAAATATTAGCAAGTAACGGGATCTTCTTCTTTGACCAATATCTGGTGTGTTTAAGAGCGCTAAGTTCTGACAACAACTTGGTTGTAACATTATCTGACCATGACCGTGCCTTCAAACAGTACTTGACGGCTAGCCACCTTCTTCTTAAATGCAGTGGAGGAATACAGAGCTCAGATTCCATAACATGAATCGGGGTGCTTCTTATGAAGCCCCTCACTACTCTTAAAGCTTGATTTTGTACCTTGACTAACTTGTACACATTTGAATCTGCACTACTGTCATACAAGAAACAGCCATAATCTAGTCTACTTCTAATTAAAGCAATATATAACCTACGTAAGTGAATCTGATGCACACCCCAGGAAGAACCGGTAAGAATTTTAAGCACATTAATAAGTTTCTGAACCTTTTCGACAGTCTCATTAATGTGTTTACTCCAGCGCAGTGTTTTATCTAGATAAACACCTAGATATTTGTAGGTAATTACGGAATCAAGTTCACAATTGTTTACCAGAAGTCGAATTTGTTGTTGTCTAAATCCTCTGCTGAAATTACAATATTTAGATTTACTATTAGATAATTCTAATCCTAATTCATTCAATAAAACGTTAAAAACATTTAGCGCATCTTGGATTTTATTTCTACCCTCTAAAACATTATTATAGGTTGTGTACAGTACAAAGTCATCGGTGTACTGACATGTACACACATCAAAAATGTCCCGACAAAACTTATAAGTGGCTACGTTGAACAGTAATGGTGACATGGGGTCACCTTGGGCTAATCCCTTTCCTGCATATCTAATCATATCAGTTCCCCTTGAAGATTCATCAGTAACTTTAAGATGACGCTCACTTAAAAAGTTCCATAGGTAATTGCATATACTTTTACCCACATCAAAACTATCTAGAATAGACACTAACTTTTCTATTAGTATATTATTGTATGCACTTTTAATGTCCAAAAAACAAGCCAGGGTTGAACAGTCCCGTGAAAAACCTATTTGAACATGGGTTACCAAACGCGTCAAACAATCAAGACTAGATTGCCCCCTCCTAAAACCCGTTGCATATGGTGATAGAATCTGATTCCTTTCAAAGTACCATTCAAGCCTTTTTGTTAGCATGCTATGGAAGACTTTGCAAATACAAGACATCAACGATATTGGTCTTGGTTTGCTATTAGTATTTTGACCCTCTCCTGATTTTGGAATGGCAATAACTCTTACGTCCCGCCATTGGCACGGAACAACACCGGTTTTTAATATTATATTATAAATTTCGAGTAGAAATACACTTCTGGACACATCTATTGGCCCACCTTAGAGTTTAGGTTTCGATGGCCCCTACCGAAATATGATTGCTAGATTGAACAAAAACTGTTGATGCAGTTTTAAACCTGATACAATTTACCATCTTTTTCGATCGTATTGTTTTAAATTTGAATTCAGAATACCATACGACATGGAGCTACGCTTAACAAGTCGGATATGCGCCTTGTTAAAGGCAATTGATTTTTGAATAAAAAAACATGTTTTATCAAATAAAGGTTTAATTTAATAACGCGTGTTGCCTCCATGGGCATCTACCACAGCTCTCATACGATTAGGCATAGAGTTTATCAACCGCTCTATGAAATTTTGAGGGATCATCTCCCATTCCTCTTCTATGGCAGTTTTCAACTCCTGCATCGTCTGGGCAACTGGCTGACGAGCCCTAACACGTCTTTTCAGCTCGTCCCACATGTGCTCAATGGGGGTCATGTCTGGGCTTCTGGCTGGCCAGTCCATAACTGTGATTTTCACATCCCGAAGATATTCCCTGACGATGCCGGCCGCATGGGCTCTTGCATTATCATGCATAAAAAGGAAATTTGGGCCCACATAGTCCGCGTATGGTATCACGTGAGGTTCTAAGCACTCACGAATGTACCTTTCAGCATTTAATGTTGGCAGCCGTAGTCCTGTAACAACCTCAAGTTGAGTTTTGCCGCTCGCGGATATACCGCCCCAGACAGTCCATGAGCCACCGCCATAAGCAACCCTCTCTTCAAAGCAGCATTGTGCGAAACGCTCTCCCTTACGTCGGTAGACCTTCTTCCTTCCATCATTGCCATGTAACACAATTTTAGACTCATCAGAAAAGAGTACACGGCTCCAATCTTGCTGTGTCCAATTTAAATGACTGCGTGCGAAATGAAGGCGCGCTGTTCGGTGGGCTCGCGTTAGTTTGGGCCCATTAGCTGGCTTGTGTGGTACCATATCGCGTTCTTTTAACCTTCTCCGAACAGTTCGAGCGCTCACAGATACTCCGTGGAAGTCGCGAAGTTGGTTTTGTATCTCAATGGAGGTAAGGTGACGATTTCTCAAGCTGGTCGTCACGATGAATCGATCCTGCCTTTCAGTTGTGACCCGAGATCGTGGCCTTCCTTGGCGACGAACAAAGCCGCCAGTCTCTAGGTACCTCCGATAAACATTTCGGACCGCAGATCGACTTAAATTAAGTTGAGCACTCACGTTTCTTTGGCTGTGTCCGGCCTGAATAAGTGCCACAGCTTGGGCGGCGACTTCAGGTGTAGTATCCATAGATTATTGATAGAACCTCACCTTAATGTTAAGAATAAGTAATGTTTGTTGCAAAACCAAAGATATCAATCACTTTTTCAAGAATTAAATCCAAGTAAACCAATAAAACCAAGTTTTCTTAGTATTCGATTGTTTGATATCAACAAACAGGCTCCAAATTGTCTTTTGTTTCTTTAAATTCTGTGTTCGAAATTCAAAAAAAGACTATTGAATGAAATTGTGAATGTGCCAGGTTCAAAACTGCATAAAAACTTTTTGCTCGACCTAATATAAAATTTTAGCTAGGACCAAACGAAACTGAAAATATAAGGTGGGCCAATAGATGTGTCCAGAAGTGTAGTTTTCCAACTGTAGGTAGATGTAAAATCATAGAATAAGTTACTTTATCTTCTCCTGGGGCAGAATCTTTTTTTTTTAAGCAGTGAATCATTTCCTGTAATGTAAATTTAGATTCTAACAGTATGTTTTCAGACATAAAGATCGGTTTAGGCGGTACAACGTAGTCAGGTGCAATATCACATAGCATTTCTTTCCGTAACCCCTGTGAACAATGAGTCCTGGCTCGCTTGTATCCCTTCACCCATCTCAAACGGTGCCACATGTCGGACGCTGATACCTTATTATCAATATTATCACAAAATTTCTGATAATCAGCTGATCTGGCTGTTTGAATTGCCTGCCTTGCTTTTTGTGTTTTTTCCTCTAGTAATGAAAGATTGGCGGGTGTTGGGTTTCTCCTAAAATGACCTAGGGCTAATCTACGTTCACCGACTAACTTAGAAATATGCGGACTCCAATATCCTTTCGGTTTAAAATTGTTGTTAGGATTATTACAGACTTTAATTAACGGTATATTAGCATTTGCGGCATTATTTATTTGATGAATAAAGTGATCATATAACACCTGGACGTCATCAACGTCAAGAGATAAAGAAAAACCATAACGCAAAGATTCTTTGTAACATTTCCAATCTGCTAATTTATAGTTTCGCTTATTATTTATGACTACCTCCTCATTGTATTTGACTTTAATTTTGACAAACAAGTGGTCACTTCCAAGATTTTCATTCATAACGTACCAATTAAAGTTAAAAGCGATGTCCACCGAAACAAATGTGACATCAGGAGAAGAATTTTGTAAGACCCCATTAACTAATTTAATTCGAGTGGATTGTCCATTATTGAGGGAAATAAAACCAGATTCCAACGCCGAATCAAAAATTTGTTTACCTCTAGTATCATTTTTGTATGACCAGTTTGTATGATGGGCATTAAAATCTCCCGCAACCAAACAATTTTTAGGGAACATAGAAAATAAAGCATCCCAATCCGATTGGTTTGTATGTACCGAACTAGGACAATATACACACATTACATATTGGATACACCTGGAATTATTTAATTTAATGCACATTAACTCGATGCCTGAGTTATTTGACTCAATATGTACTTCTTGAACACTTAATGAGTAATGTGTTATTACAGCTATCCCTCCATAAGAATCTTCTCTGTCTCGCCTAAAAATATTATACTGATTAAAATTAAGACATACCTGTTCTCCCAACCATGTTTCGCTTATTAACGCTATGTGTACCTTCTCTTGTAACAATAAAAATTTGACCTCCTCCAATTTCGGTTTCAAGCTCTGTGCATTCCACTGTATTATATTCAAGTTAATGTCTTTATGTAAAAAAGCCATATAATGCTGAAATTATTGTGCTAACAACATTTGTCTCCTTGACTAAGTTCAAAATGTACTGAAAACATTCTTGGAATATTATACTAAATACTAATTTAACTTTTGCGTCAAAATTACCGTCTGAAATAGAAATCTCTTTCAATTTATGAAATAGTCTTTTAAAATCTATTTTTCGCTTTGTGGACTCATCTTTATTTTCATTTGTTTCTTGTTGTATTGTCAACACTTCCGCGTAATCGTGTGCATAATTACGGCTCTGTTTTGACATTTTTTTATTTTTTTTATTACGTTTCCTTGACGATTTCCCCAAAATGAGAGATTCTGCTGATTCTTCCATGCTTTGTTCTCCTGTTTCTTCGGTGTCTATCTGTGCTGTATCTCTTTCTAATTCATGTATATTTGTTTGTGTATGTGTAATCAATACATCTCTATACAAATTCCTATCATTATTCCGCATATCTTTTTCCGCGTTCAACTTTTTCTCCACATGCTGCTGCTCAGATTGAGCAGCTTGTTGTTGTATATATGTGGCCAAAGCTTTGCTGTAGGTATAGTTATTATCACACATTATTACCCTTATGCGTTTCTCTTTTATAAAAATGGGGCATGATTTATCTAGTGACAAATGTGAACCTTTACAATTAGTACACTTGAATGTGGTCGTATCGCAATTGCTGTGATTATCTCCACATTTTGAGCAGCGTATTATCTTTGTTGAGCATGCCTTTAATAAATGTCCGAAAAGCCAGCATCCGGAACATTGTGAGACCGGAAACATGTAGGGTTCCACTTTAAATTTACACCCATACATATTCACCTGAGAGGGTAACGTGGAGCTTTTAAAACATAAACGTATAGTTTCACTGTCTACCCACTCTCTTGAAATGTTGAGTCGCTTTAATCTTCTTACCGTGACAATCTCGTACTCACATTCTACACTCTGTAGAATTTCTTCCACATCTATATCCAAATCTATTTGTTTCACAACTCCATAGGATAGATTTATTTCATCTACTAATTAACATCTATAACCTAAACTATTAAACTTTTGACACTTAACTAGGTTCTCAGCATTCTTTCTGTCTTCAAATTCCAATAAAGCTTTGTATGCATTTTTATACTGAATTTTTCTAATATTTATAATGTTTTCTGTTCTCAATAATTTTGCCAGACCAAATTGTTTAGGTAATCTTGTTTCTTTCCCCGTAATGCTAACAACATTGCTCGAAGGTTGTAAGTTTTTCTCACCATTTAAACTATCAGATTTTTTAGATAGTCTTCTTGCTACTTTTTTACTTCTAACCGTTATAAATCCATCATCTTCTTCTATAATTTCCTCACTATCTTCTCTTTTTTTCTTTTCCGGAACGTTCCGATTCTCAATCAATAAACTGGTACTCTTTTCCATGGTATTTACAATAACTTGTTGCTCATTCAGTATTTCATCCTCCATACAATCACTCCCACTCAACTCACAGTTTCTAATATCCATTACACGTCATTACACGTCATTGCACGTCAGCCATTATCAGTAAACATTTGAATAAATATGATCGTGATAGTTGCAAAAATACAATACGAACTAGAAAGTTGTTTACAATGCGTGCGCTCGTCTCGGCGTCTCGACAAGACTGAGCATAACTCTGCATGTCAAAACTTTTTGGTTCTTTATTGTCAACCTTTTTTCCGTTTGTCATTGAGTCTAACGATTTTTTTACGTCGTGATTCAATTTTTTTTTTTCTGACAGATGGGTCCTCAGTTTTTTCAGGACGGTTCGTCAGTTGCAAAAAGTTGATCTGTTGATACTGACCCAGTTTGTTGGAAATTTACGTGTAATTTGTGAAATCACATTATCTGAGTTGTTTTAATAATAGCAAGTTGCTATCCTTGTCGTCCTATCTATTTCCTTCGGTATGTATTCTTGTTATATTGTTGCCGTAGTATGTTTGTGGTTTTTTTTTACCTTCTGTGCTAATATCCGCTATTTATTGTCATAGGAACGATTTTTTCAAGTACGATTTCAATACTCCATGGTTTGAGTCAGGAGGTTTCATCTTTATTTTCCTGGTACGTATCTTTTAATCGTTTTTCTCAATCGGAAGTTCAGTCTGATCACTCTGGGTTATCCTTTTGTCTTAGGATGAATCAGTTTAGAACAGGCCACCTTTCGGCCTTCAGGTTCTGGCCCAAAATAACGCTGGAAATCGTTGGTCAACACCGGGTATTTGACTGCGAAAGGTCACGCAACCAACGCCAACTCCTGAGCAGAGAGCCAGTTCCTGCAGTCTACGACACCTCGCCGGACGTAATTACGTTATGTCAACGATTTTATACGATATTTTTACATACTAGTTAAGTAATGTAGTTAGTAACTCTCTGCTAATTTTCAATTCGTTCACTATTTAATTTTTAATTTTCAAACCTGTAAAATGCGAGATACCTTGGTTCTCTGATCTTTTTGCCATTGCGGTTTATTTTGGGAGCGTTACCTAATAACGATTGCAATCGACTGGTTAAGACGTTTATTTTTCTTTCGATATTCGCGTACTTCACCCTATCGGACCAAAGTTCTCTGCTATTTATCTTTTTCTTTAACCATCAACCTGCAACCCTTTTTATACCTTAAATATTCATTTTTTTTTACTTTTTAATGTTTTTTCTATTTTTCTTTTAATATAACAAAATTAAACGTGGTTTCGGCGAAAAAGTGTACTTCCTTTTTTATTTTTTTCGCTACAATATGTAGTTTTGGTCTAAGCAGCCAAAATATAAAGAGAGTCAGGACTGGTGATGCGGGAGCAAGCGATGTTCGTGTGAGAAGCAGCTCGTTCTAAGGTCCCGCAGCGTTTAGTAGCAATTTCCCATTGCTTGCGAAGTTTTTCGTTTTTAGTGAATAAGTGAACTCCTGCGTTCCTGCATAGTATTACCTAATGGCACAACACTGATACACTGACTGATGCATTATTACAGATTATTCCTGACGAACGGCTATCACTTAAATAATAAAACAGTAGCTTGTAAATAGGGGATTTCTCATACCTTACCATACCTCACCATAGATTTTTTTATCATAACCATAGATGACAGAAGAGACCTAAACTTCTTGTTTTTCGGTTCACTTTCTATAAAGCATCATTTATTAGTATCATATAACAAAATGTAAATAAAATCACAAAAAAATGACAATAGTAGGGAATCGAATTTACAACCAGTAAAATAGCGTACTTATACATGTATGTACAACATTGTCATGATTGACTGCTTAGCTCCATAAAGGTATTGCGTGATGATAATGATTTAAAAGGTTCAATCTGTAACTATCTGCAATAACAAAAATAAATATATAATAAATAAAGTGTTTAATAGTATACTTGGAAAAATAATACATACATGTGTAGGTACACAAGAATTTAAGAAATGCTGTACAATAGAGATACATTAAAGGGCGAATTGATGTGTCCTAAACTAGGTCAAAAGCCTGTGTTTTAGGTATAAGCTAACCCTTTGGCTCGGCTTTTTACAATTTGCGGTAAACAATACAAGAATACGAAAAGTAAATGACGTGATAGTCTGCTGGCTATCCAGCAGACTGACCAGACTTTTATGGAATATTTATGCAAAATTAAAAAAAAATCTATCCAGCCGTTTTTGCGTGACGCTGGAACATACATTCAGACGAACAAAAAAAATTCTAAAACTTATATTTTCGGCATTAGAATCATTCCCGAAATGTCAGCACCATTGCAGGGGTTCGCTAGGGCCGATGCCAGCCGGGGTTGCGGGATGGTCGAAAGAGTTACAGTGGCCCCGGCACAGGCAACAGAAGGAACACGGGTGGGTTTTAGTCAGTAAAAGTCTGACACGCCCTCCCGCTCCGCTCAGAGCGGGAGAAGTCATTTGATGATTTCCCATCCACAAAAAAAAAAAACTTAATGTAGGTACAGTTTTGAGTTTGCTACGATTTTATTATATGTATATAGATTAGAGTTTAAGCGGGAACTAGTACTGCTACTTGTTCCAGGTAATGAGGAGTAAAATTTAAAATTTTGCCATACTGTAGTCATTTCGGCTGTACGTACCAGATGAGTATGTGAGCAACCGGCGGCGGCCGCGGCTGCTGGTGGTGCCGACCGCGCGCATCGCTGTACCCTGACGCGCGCACTGTATACGCTCAACTGGGTAGAGGATAAAACTGACTGGTTTTCTTCTTCTCTGAACGACTTTACTTTGGCGACCTCTAGGGTGATAGGTTATAATTAAATTAAATGTAGGTGTTATGTTTGTTTAATTTATAAATAGCTGGGCCCGCGACTTCGTTCGCGTGGATGTCGGAAAACAACTTCCCAAATTTTGTTCACAATTTCATTGGTTTTAATTTTTTGCGCGGAACTGTAATTGTTTTTCTAAAATAAAAGTAGCCTCAGTTTTTCTTTATAATGTCAGCTATCTGCCAAAAAAAGTTTCATCAAAATCGGTCCAGCAATTTCGGAGATTAGCCGGAATAAACAGACAGACAAAAATTTAATAAATAGTTTTTTTTTGTTATATTAAACTTTCATATGCATTTACTAAAGAGCTGCAAGTTTAACATTACAAACAGACACTTCAATTTTATTTTATTGTATGTGGGTATGTATGTGTGTATGTATTGTGGTGTCTTACGACTTCCACGCGAACGAAGTCGCGGGCAGAAGCTAGTCTTCTGTACGTATATATACAAATAAATAAAATTGAAATGTCTGTTTGTAATGTCAAAATAACAACTTTTTACTAAATGCATAGGAAAGTATAAACGGTGCTTTAACAAAAATGCAATTTTTAACATTTTTGTCTGTCTATATGTTTGTCTGTTTATTCCGGCTAATCTCCGAAACGGCTGGACCGATTTTGACGGAATTTTCACTGGCAGATAGCTGATGGAACTGCGGGTAACTTAGGCTATTATTAGTTTAGAACAATAATTAAGGTTCCGCATAAAAAAAACTAAAACCCATGAAATTATGAACACAAAGTCGGATTTGTAAAATTCTTTTTGCATTTGGTAACCCAATTCTCGAGGATAGTTATAGACTATTTAACATCACGCTATGACACTTAGGAGCCGAGCAAAAGGAAAAAGTCAGATAGAACACTAAGCGAAAATGAAGTATTAGCGCGGGCGGGCGATTTAACGCGACGGTTGGCGACGGGTCGGGGGACGAGAGAGTTTTATTAAAATGTGGCTCTTATTTTAGTATATTCTGTATCTTACTACCTTCACGCGAACGAAGTCGCGGGGCACAGCTAGTAAACAATAAAAATGGTGTACAATAAAGTGTTTTATAATGAGCTATTGGAAGTTAATAAAAATGCAATACCATTGCAGTTATTGTTTCTTCGACAATGTTGAAACCATCACCGTTGTCGTCAATTGTGATCGGGAACTCATAGTCGTGGCTTGCGAACTTGACGAGAACATTCTTAGCGACTTTGCTCTTGACATTTACGCGGGCTTGGAGCACTTTGTGGTTCAGTCATGGGTGCGGTACTTGTGCTGTAAACAGATGAAATCAAATATGGTTTTTATGATCTCACAAAGCAATAGGTACGGAAAAAAAAGAAGAAACCATAACTCACACCTGTATTTCATATGAAACAGATAAGTAAACCCATACTTGCGTCCCATATAATAGGGGCCAAGCCTAACCAAGCATGAAGAAAGACTCCAGACTGCCACAACGACTTCCGGAGGTACCTGTTCCGGATAAGGCGGAAGGGAACGCCTGGGTGTTACTGTGAATCGCCTGGAGGACACGGTGAAGCATACGGTGGAGGTCTGCCCGGCTTGGGCGGAGCACCGCCGTGTCCTCGCGGAGGCGATCGGCGGCGCCGATCTCTCGCGTCCGGCTCTGGTCCAGGCCATGATACGGAGCGAGAGTACATGAGATACCATGACCTCCTTCTGCGAAGCAGTAATGCTCGCGAAGGAGGAGGCGGAACGCGTGAGGGATAGGCAAGCTTTACGCCCTCACGCCCCTAGTCGACGCAGGAGACGCCCTGAGCGTCGGGAATTGACTGCCGATTCCCGGCCACCGTGGTCGTGGGCTTGCGGACGGCGAGCAATGGGTAGCTCGCCGTCCAGTCCTTACTAGACGGCGAGCGGGCTGGGGTCGACGGCGCGTTGTGTACATCGCGCGCCTCAAAAAGATGTCAGCACTAATTGACGGGGTCCACTAGGGCCGATGCCAGCTAGGGTCGCAGGATGTTCGGAAGAGTTACCGTGGCCCCGGCACAGGCAACTGAAGGAACACGAGTGGGTCAGTAGAAGTCTGACACGCCCATCCGCCTGATCCGCCCAGAGCTGGAGAATTCACTTAGACAAAACATACATCTCCGAGTACCGCACACCCAAGGCTGCTTACAATGCTGCCTCAGACATCACTTTCTATCTTGGTCTGACTCGCCAGCCATGTATCCGCCAGCTGACCGACGAGCCATTCGGCTTCCCAGTCAACAGGCCTCTCTACCCCTGGCAGGTGGAGGGTATCAAGAACTTGTACTTCCAGGATGTTCTAATCTAATGTAGAAGCAAAGCAGGCTTAAAAAGTTTGCTCAGCTAATTAAATATCTGTGCAACTTGTCGTCATTAAAATGATGTACATTTATGTTATGTTTATATAGTATTTATTTATGTAGCTTATGTTTTTATATATTGTTTGTTATTGTATATTATATATTATTTATGTAATAAGTAGTAAAATATATTATGTTAATCAATGTAGTGCTTGTTAATGTATTGCCCGCCTAAGATGTAAACTGTTCATGTTCATAGATCCATAAATAAATAATTTTGTACCATTTACAAATCTCCATATAACTTTGAAAATGTGACTCAGTTACTCTTTCAGTCAGCTAGATGAATCTCATAAATATATATGTATGTTTTGAAACATGGCCACTTGTTTTTTAATTCCTACTCCAATATTTTGTTACAGTAATATTCATTATTCATAATCATAATCAGGTGCAACAAACAAAAGTCCGATTTGTTTGAAATTGAGACGGACCTCCACGTCTTAAAGCAGTATTATTTTAATGTTACTTCAGTGTGGGAATGAGATGGAGCTAGACGTCCTGTATAGCTTCATCTCTTTCTCACACTGAAGTAACATTAAAATAATACTGCTTTAAGAGGTGATGGTTGGCCCCCTGGAAAAGAAAAATATAAGTAGTTTTAACCGCTGAGGTCTATAAACTTGATATGTCTTTATCTGTCAAGTGTCGGGCGGAATTCCCGCGGCGCGACATATTTATGACCTTGCTCACAAAAAATGGTCCACTGATGTTTCAATTGGCTCTTGGCACTTATTGTAAACTGTTTTGGGTTCTTGAATAAACATACCATACTATAAAATCTAAACTATACTCGTATTACGAGAGATGTATTTATAAACAAAATATGATTACAACAGAGTATGGCCAAAAATGTCGTTTGTTTACGTAACATTATTTGCTCAAACAAAATGGTACCCATGATGTTATTTCGTGCAAATGTTATCTAAAACGATGTAATAACTACTTATAAATGAATATTTATCCACTTACCGTCGATTAGACACGAAAACACTTTATTTTCAATAAAAAAACAGACGAAAA
Source organism: Fissipunctia ypsillon (assembly GCA_947568875.1). Lineage (NCBI taxonomy): Eukaryota > Metazoa > Arthropoda > Insecta > Lepidoptera > Noctuidae > Fissipunctia > Fissipunctia ypsillon. The sequence continues at coordinate 11,553,507 of OX387660.1, read as the reverse complement.
TATCAGTCGCGCCAAATGTCATTGTCAAAACGTCACTTTAATTTTTTTTTTCTACGTTCCAAACCGAATCTTATAAGTTTTGAAGCATTTAGTTGACGTGAATATCTACCGGACCACAGACTAAAAATGCCTGCACAGGATATTAGCCTTGAATAATAATTAAAAATGGAGATTTAAAAAGCGCGGGTAGGGGTGGCACACTTGAGTGCCAGCGCTGTTTGGAGGTTTGGCGCCGATAGGCAAACATGAGAGCCATTAACTTTTGCCCGGAGTTGTTAAAACTAAAATCTTTAAAACTATTTAACTATGGCGGGGTTATTAGAATTCCTTTACGTAATTGCATGAAGATTCTCCAAACAGCAGTTAGGTACTAACTACAGCTGTTACGTAGGTAGGTACAATGACCGTAGTTTATCAATTGGGTGAAATTGTGCCAGGTTAATAGCAAAAAAAAAAAAGAAAAGAAAGAGAATAATTTCCTAATAGTATAATGATGTATGTTGTGATATTATTATCTAGTACGCAATATTGTATGTTAAGTATAAAGCAATACAGTAGCAATACCGTCCCCCGGCCTAGGATACCGTCCACGGATCTGGAGGGGCCCTGTATATTATTAAATGGCCCAATGTTGTAAATAATAATATACCAATAAATAAATAATTGACAATTTTTTTAACATAGGCGTTAGTATATTTTACTAACAATCTAAGGGCGCCTTCAAATTTGCCGCAAAGTGCCGCGCGGCGGCAGCGCGGCTGCAGCGCTGCTTTGTTAATCCATATAAATAAAAAACGCGCGACTGCAGCGCTACACCCGCGCTGCGGCGGCGCATCAGTTCATTGATCGACTAGTGACGATGCGCACGTAGTTTTTGTTTAAGTCTATGAACGAAAATCAGGTTGAAGAATGTATCGATGAGGTTGAGTCGTCCAGCGATATGGGTAATTGGTAGGTAATTGGTAATTCTGAAATTTTTGGTCACACTAGCCTTTTACTTTATGAAATTCAGTTCGTTGACTTATACAAAACTAGCTTTTGCCCGCGGCTTCGCCCGCGTGTATGTCGGAATATATCAAAATTAGTACCTACCCTACGTGTTAATCCAGGATCTAAAACATCTAAACATCTGTTCCCAAATTCCCTCTAAATTCAATCAACTGTTTTTGCGCCAATCCGGAACATAGGTACATCCCGACGAACAACAAACGGACAAAAATTCTAAAAACTATAGTGTGCGCAACAGACTCGTTCAATCACTTCTTTTCAAATATTATGCAAAGTACAGTTCTGACTTCGTTACTATTTTTAACCGACTTCAAAAAAAAAGGAGGAGGTTATCAATTCGGTTGTATGTTTTTTTAATGTTTGTTACCTCAGTACTCCGTCATTTATAAACCGATTTGGAAAATTATTTTTTATTTGAAAGGACATACTTTCAGATTGGCCCCATTTCTATCAAAATCCAGTTCTGATGATAGGATCCATGAGGAATTGAGGGAACTCCTCAAACATTATAGGCAAACACATAGTGATTTTGGTATTTTCGTCAACAAATCAAGGATTTGCATTCAGAAAGCATCATTTGGTGAAGTGGACCTGATGAAGAAGACCTTAGATGGCCACAGGAACTTCTCAATGATAAGTATTTCACGGGTGGCGATAAGATATCTCGATTAAGATGGTTAAACGACTATGACGAAGCAAATTTAAATAAATGGTTCTGATGAAAATGGTACCATTGAACTCATATCAGTAATAAAATAATGTATCCTAACCGTGTTGGGGTTTATTATAATTGTCATGAGATGCACTCTGGCTATAAATTATTTTTGACCGACTTCAAAAAAGGAGGAGGTTCTCAGTTCGTCGGAATCTTTTTTTTGTCTGTTCCCCGATTACTCGAAGACGGCTGGACCGATTTGGAAAATTCTTTTTTTGTATGAAAAATTATATTTTCCACGTGGTCCCATTGTCATCACGTCCTGATCTGATGATGGGATCCTGGAGAAATCGAGGGAACTCTTCAATATAGGCACATCTATAGCGATTTGGGTATTTTTTATAGTAACTTGTGCATTTGCTCTCGGAAAGCACCATTTGATGAAATGGAACTGATGACGAAGACCACAGATGGTAAGATGGCCACCGGAACAACTCAATAATAAGTTCACGGGTTGCGATTCCATTACTCTAAAATTATTGCTAAGCAATAGAAACTCGTCACAATGCATATGGTAAAGTGGAGCTGAAGGTGAAGTACCAGGAGAACTCCTCGACAATTAACGTCCCTGCATCGGGAAAAGCAATGTTTTGTAAAAGGTGATGAGCAGTTGTTATTAGGCTATTGTAACTCAGCTAAATTACAGAAAGTGAAAAATAAAAAAACTTTTTTGCAAAAAAAAAAAAGGATTTCCAAAAAATAACACTACAAAGTGAAAAATAACTTTAATTTCGGAAGTCAGTGGCAAAAACCTAAAATACTGATCCGAAGACACCGACTTCGGAAAAAGTATTAGTACCGAGTTTCGAGTTAATCTGACAGCGCGTTAAAATTTTTCCTTACTGTTCTTTAGTGTTCTTACGGTCCTAAGTGTTCCTAACTTGTTTTAAAAAACTAAAAGTGACAATTTTTATTATTTCCTCAGGCAAATATTGCCAAGTTTCAAGTCTATTAACCAAAGGAATAAGATTTTTCATATAATCTGTATCCCCTCTTTGCAACCCCACAGAGGTGGAATTTCGAAAAATTGTTTCGGATTTTTCCATAACAGGAATCAAAGATTTCTAATACCAATTTTTGAGTTAATCAAGCCACACAGTAAAACCCCCCTTTTAAAAATCTAATTTCCCCTTTTCACCCCATCAGGGTAGTTTTGAAAAACCAATAGTAAGAAACTTTATTGCTTATTTAGGAAAATATTCGTGCCAAGTTTCCAGTTTATTAACCAAATGAATAAGATTTTTCATCTAAACTATATCCCCGCTTTTCACCCCTACAGGGGTGGAATTAAAAAAAATCGTTTATGATATTTCCAAAACCCGACTCAAAGATTATTAATACCAATTTTCGAGTTAATCAAGCAACGCAGTTAAATCCTCCCCTGTAAAATTGACAACTCCTTTTCTCCCCGCCCGGGGTAGATTTTCGAAAAACCTTGATAGAGGTTATTCTTTATTTTTAGTTTAGAAAAACCAGAAATTACAAAGTTCATAATTTACTAAGATAAGTATTTGTGCCAAGTTTCAAGGTTATTAACTGAAGGAATAAGATTTTACAAACAAACGAAATCCCCCCTTTTCACCCCCTTAAAGGTCGAATTTCCAAAAACACCTTCTTAGAGCTCCCCCACATTATAAAAGGAAGCCGTGTGCAAAATTTCACGTTCCTAGTCCCAGTAGTTTTGGCTGTGCGTTGATATGTCAGTCAGTCAGTCAGTCAGTTTCTCCTTTTATATATGTATGTAGATAACGGCAACGTTTTCTTAGGTTTCTTAATTTTTCTTTTTCAAAATCGTTTCTCGTTTTAATAGTAACAGTAACAGCAGTGTTTCGTCGTCAGAATCCATCGTGAAACTAAATGTACAACACTGTGATGCTCGAACCTAGCGGCAGCAGCGCGGCGGCAGCGCTGCTGCCGCGCTGCAACCGCGTGGGACTTTGCGGCTAATTTGAAGGCGCCCTTAGGAATGTAAATTGATTCTGAAATTAAATGATTAATGATGATTAAATACGGTAAATGTTAGATGTTACGAATAATTGCTGCGCCATAACAGAGTCGTGTAGGCACTCCTAAGTTTAGCCAAGTTGGGACTAGACTAAACTACATAGTTACAGGCTATGGGCTGTAACCGTGTGTACATCTACACAAATAAATAAAATTGAAGTGTCTGTTTGTAATATCAAAATAACAATTTTTTACTAAATGCATATGAAAGTATATCCGGTACTTACAACAAAAAAGCAATTTTTAAAGTTTTTGTCTGTCTGTCTGTCTGTTTGTTCCGGCTAATCTCCGAAACGGCTGGACCGAATTTGACGGTTTTTCTAATATAAAAGTATCCTAAGGGCTACTTTTATTTTAGAAAAATAATTAGGGTTTCGCGCAACAAAAATAATAACTGGAACTACCAGTCCGATTTGAAAAACTATTTTTTGCATTTGGTAGCCCATTTCTCGAGGATGGTTATAAGCTATTTAACATCATCTACGACCTTAGTAGCCGAGCAAAAATACAAAAAGTCAGGAAGAACACTCGCGGGCGGACGATGCAACGCGGCGGATCGGGGGACGGGGAAGTCTTATTAAAATGTGGCTGTTATATTAGTATAATGTGTATCTTACGACTTCCATGCAAACGAAGTCGCGGGGCACAGCTAGTTGTGTAATAAATAAAATATTTCTCTGAAGATGAGTTACCTAGCTGGGTCCTTAGATGGGTCACACAAATGTGATGTAGCGATATATTCTTACCACTCAATAATTTTAAACAGTAACAATAACACAACAGTAACTTTTGTACCACAGTTTGTACCTACCAGAGGCGAAGCCTTCATACAACCCGAGTCCTATCGGCTTCCCTTCGGAACAACCACTCTTCTTAATGTCTACTATTGCCAAATAATATGGTACACCTGTGTGTGTAACTGTGTATCACATCATATTACATAATTGTATTTAATACCAGTTTAATACATCATAAGATTAAAAACCTACAGTTTTTTGTCTGAGTTTATGAGAACTGAACAATTTTTGCTTCGGCTTCCCTCTAATGATGATTGTAGCTGCGCCACTGGTATCTACAGTTTCTGTTTTTAGAGTTTCTGTAAACTGAACAACAGATAAGCTGAACAAGAGATTTTGACATTAGCCACAAACTCTTATGCTACGGCTACATTTTCGCGCGCTCGTCTCAGCACACCGCTCGTCGTCTCGTTGCACAACAGAGAGCGCTGCGAAAGAGAGCGCGCGAAGTTTAGTTCGCCTTATCGCGACAATGTAGCCGTAGCACTACACACAACCAGTTTCTGACTGTCAAACTAATGTTGACTAAAATATCAGCAGTCAATCAAATCACTTGACATGAGTTTGACAATCTCCTAGCTAACCTTTGTGTGTTTAGGGACTTCAATATTTCTACATTAGGTTCAGCTGTATCATCGAAGAATTTTATCATTCTATTTATTTATTTCCAAATATAATTTATAACAATGCACTCTCCAATTCACTTTATACATTGGGATAATGGTCGACTTCGGTTTTGCTTGCCATAATAAGAAATAAATAGAATAAGATTTCAATATTTATTTTTTAGGGTGGTCACTGGGTCGTCTTACGGGATTACTTTGAGCCAGATTCTAAATTATAGATTAAAAAAAAATACAACTTTTGAATCATCTATTCTATTTTTTTAACTTAATTATAGATAGATAGATAAAATTATTTATAGATACCTTATATAAGTAATTAAAATAATAAGGATGAAGTTTTTCGCTATTCCCGAACTTTGAACGCAGGCATTTTGAAAAGGTATGGGTACCTATGACTTTTAATCGTATTAAAAAAAAATACGCTGTGCTAGTAGATATGCTTGCTTTTTTCTGACTGACTTTTTATTTTATTTTCTTTCAGAAAAACACAATAGGTAATTACATACCTACCTATCTTATCAGAAGATACTAAAATAAAAATCATATTTTTATTTAACACTAAATATCACACCTGCATAAATATTAGTATTAAAGTTATTATTTTTGCCTGAAATTGCCTTCTCACATCCTCACAACAATGTGGGTGGCTCCATCTAAACGTACGAATCAAAAAGTTACTACCAACCGCTGCTGAAGACAATGCCATCTGTGATACACAGTAGGTACAAATTGAAAGTATCAAACCAGACCTCTCTACTACCAACAGAACAGGTAAGATGGCGCTAAAGACTTGGTTTTATGTGATATGGTTTAGGTTGACTTTTCTATTAGAACATCTTAATTGAGGAGCATGGGTTAAGATATTTCTTTTAAAGCTGAATTCGAAAAAGGGATGAAAACAAGAAGAAGGCGTCGTCAATATCAAAATATTCCAACTAACGCGCGACGTGCGGTTGTGTACAGCGAATATTGCGATACTGCGTTTATCATTTATGATTTTATCACCGGCACCATCGCTCATTCTCCTGACCACCACCGAAAAAAGAAATAATTTCCGGCTGCGGTTAGCATCAAAAAAGCTGAAACAAGACAAATCAACAAGGCTAAAAACGTGAGGTAGGTACCTCTTGGACTTCACCGCAGTCGGGTAAAACACTTGCACCAGAATTATCATAGACTAGCTGTACCCCGCGACTCGCGTTCGCGTGGAAGTCGTCAGATACACAATGTACTAAAATAACAGCTACATTTTAATAAAGCTCCCTCTTCCCCCGACCCGCCGTGTTGCGTCGCCCGCCCGCGCTATTTGTTCACAATTTCATGGGTTTTATATTTTTTTTTACGCGGACCCTATTATATTTCTAAAATAAAATCAGCCTAAATTACTCCTTATAACATCAGCTATCTGCTAGTGACAGTCCCGTCAAAATCAGCCCGGCCGTTTCGGAGATTAGCCGGAACAAACAGACAGACATACCGACAGACAGACAGACAAGATGTAGTTAACTGACAACTGCATTTGGGGTCAGGGTGCATCAGATGCGAGTCTGTAAAAGTTGGCGATTGTAATGTATTATTCTTCCATTATCTACCATTATTATTTTTATTATCTAACACTTTTGTTCTGATCGATACTCGGTTTAAAACAAATGAGAGGATATGCAGCAACGTTTTCTTCGCCATAAATTACAAGTGTTTCAGTTGGTGGTCTATCTGGAAAACTTGGATACACTGGCTATGCTCCTATAACCATTTATTACAGCAGACGTTAGGAGTCCTGTGTTGTCCGAAAGAAAATAATATTATATTTAGCAAGGACTGATAGAATATAAATAGGTACTGCGTCGTCGTGGATTTAGTTATTTTCAGGTACGACTGCTTGGACTGGGGTTCTGGGTTTGATCCTGGATCGGGTAAAGAAACGAAGATTCCTATAACACTCCAAAAACTGAACAAGAACCTGATAATTATGAAGTGGGTTGGTAATTAATAGTGGCAGGTGTAATTTAGTCTGCCAGGGTCGCAGGATGTTCGAAAGAGTTACCATGGCCCCTGGCACAGGCAACTGAAGGAACACGGGTGAGTTTTAGTGGAAGTCATTTGATGATTCCCCACCAAAAAAAGGTGTTAGTAAAACGGAAAAGTAATGATATTATTTTCATTCTGATTATTGCAAATCTGAAATACGACCCCAACATAATTGGGCAAAGGCTACGCAGATGATATTCCAAATCTGAAGTAGGTACCTACCTAGATGATGATAAATCAGAAAGTAAAAAGTAAAAAACGTAAATGATCTATAGGTATATAGATAAAACAATCAAACAATAATATAATCAGACCACAGTGATTTTCGTTTATTCTCGGGTTAAGTTGAGATAAGGTCCGGAATTTTTACACCATTATTAGCCAATATAATCTTAAACCAGACAGATACAGCCTTGAACTTAATAGATAAGTTTCGACAGCTATTACAGCAGATAAGGCATTATTCACAGTTAATTACTTGTTTGTCCTGATAGTACAGGTTATCAGTAATCCGGCTAGGTAATTAAGAGAAAATAATACAATCGTCTGATTAATTACACGAGAATTCATGTTTTTTATTCGATCACTAAAAAATTAAAATCATTTTGTATACTTTCTGCTTCCTTTGCAATAGTTTCAGCTGACCCTCATGGGATGTATGATCACTTACGTACGATGTATTATTCGATAATATAACATAACATCGCGCCTGCTTACCTCGAAGGGTTGGGCAGAGGTGTAGTACCTACCTTTAGCACCTACACGCACATTTCGCCAGTTATTTTTAAGTCCCATGTAATAAGAGACGAGCCTAGTGCCATCAACCGTGTACAAATCCGGACTCCGGGCTGCTTCTGAGAAATTTCAGATGAAGAAATCCAATAACACTTTGCCCGGCCTGGGACCCAAACCCAGAACCTCATGCTCAGCAGTATAGCGCTTGCGGCGACTAGGCCAACGAGGCAGTCATTCAATACTTTTATCTTATACTTAGTTCTTTTCCTTACTTGATATTTAGGTATGTTCTCAGTTCATTATGTTCCTTCTAAAATAATCAAATGTTCAGTTTTGTTTCTCCAATTCGACCATCAGTTTCTTTTGTTTTCGGATCGCAATCTGGCAGGCGGCAAGCGGTCCATTTCGAAAGTCCAATTTCCGTAACTAAAAACGTTCAAAATCTAGTCGCAATCTCATCTCAGCGACAAACAGTGTCAAAAATGTAGGGAAATTATAGGTATTTTTGACATATTAAGACTGAGACCAGACCGTGAACGTTCTTAAAATTACGGGAATTGCCTCTCTGAACATAAGTGGTCACCGACGCCTATGAAATACAAGGTGGTCCAAATAGTGACGTCCAAAATTTTTTATATTCGAAAATACCCCATGTATGTTTCGCGATTTTTTGTAGTCTTCGAGTTATTTAAACCTTGAGTCTATCTCACTAAGAACTTAAATCCGTACTATCGATACTGTTTTAAATAACTAGCAGGAATGTTAGGAAGTTTATTATTTTGCGTATTCAAGACGATTATGTTGGGAAAAAAAAAAATTAAAAATACTTACCCACTACAAAAAAATATGCGAATTTTGAAGCTCCACCGGCAGAAAACTCTAAAAAATTATAAAAAATAAAATAACTATATACCTACAAAAAAAAAAAAAAAAACGCGGAAGACATACCTACTACCAATAATGTTAAACTGTGTCCTAAAGTAAAACGCTCTTTGTTTTTATTGCTTATAGCCATTATTATGTAAGATCCTTTGAAACTGTGATGCTGAAATTGAACTCTTTTCCTCGATTCATTTAGATAATAGCAATAGATCGCCAGCTTATAATAAATAAAAAAGGCAAAGAACTGTAAAAGTTACAGTTCATTGCCTTTTTGCGTCTTGTTTCTCGTTCCTTAAGTTAAGTAACAAGTTAGACCAGATTAACTTACCGAATGAAATTACCAGCCTATTTCGGTTCTGGTATGGACATCAAAAGAATTGTGTGAGATGGGAGGGGGTGATGTCAGAGCAATATGACCTTGAATGTGGTGTCAGGCAGGGCGGGTTGACCTCTCCTACGTTATTCAACGTGTACATGAATGACCTGATCGTCGCGCTAAGCAAATGCCATGTCGGCTGCCATATTGATGGAGTGTCTGTGAATAACCTCAGTTATGCAGATGACATGGTGTTGCTGAGCGCGTCGGTATGTGGTCTGAGGAAGTTGTTAAATGTATGTGAAGGCTATGCTCATGATCATGGTCTGCGATATAACGTGGCAAAAAGCCAGTTCATGGTTTTTGGAGTTGGTGCAGTAAGTCCCCAGAATGTTCCGTCTGTTAGACTGAACGGGAGACCTCTGGAGAGGGTGAATACATTTAAATACTTGGGACATATTCTTACGCCTGACCTAAGTGATAATGAGGATATTGAGAGAGAGCGGAGGTCGCTCTCAATACGAGCCAACATGATAGCCCGCAGGTTTGCTAGGTGTTCACGGAAAGTGAAAGTCACACTGTTTAGAGCGTATTGTACATCCCTTTACACCTGCAGCCTGTGGGCTCGTTACACAAAGAAGTGCTATAGCGACCTCCGCGTTCTCTACAATAATGCGTTTAGGATTGTGGTGGGGCTGCCTCGGTTCTGTAGCGCCTCGGGCATGTTCGCGGAGGAGCGCACCGCCTGTTTTCACGCGACTATGCGCAGGCGGAGCATTTCTCTGGTGCGCAGAGTACGGGCCAGCTCCAACGCAGTCCTGGAGATGATTGCTGACAGACTGGACTGCCCCTACATGCTGCATTGCTGTAGCAGGCATGTTCAGGCAAGGCCGTTTTGCAGGCGTTATTAACTCTTGAGTGTCTTGTGTGTGTTTTAAAGTATCGTAATTTTATCATTTTAATGCTATTTAACTAATTTTATTTAATTTTGAATTTTTGACATTTATTATGAATTTTATTATTATTATTTTATTCGATTATATTATTAGTGTTGAATGTTTTGTAATTGTCTTTTATGGGTCTAGTTACCCGAAATAAATGTTTTTTTTTTTTTTTTTTTTTTTTTTAATCCTAACTCAGCAAATATCTAAACTAGGCATTCGCTTGAAAAAATAGGAACTGCTGATAACGGAATGCACTGTGCATGATCGAATCAATCTGCTTAGCCTTTTCCAATCTATGTTGGGGGTCGGCTTCCAGTCTAACCGGATGCAGCTGAATACCAGTATTTTACATGGAGCGACTACCTATCTGACCTCCACAACCCACTACTGGGTAACACGAACCCCTTAGGAAGACTTGTTGTCAGACTTTCGGGCTTCTGACAACCCGTGACGACAAAAGATTTACGAATGACAGCCAGGCCCAAAGTCTCGGTATGTAAGATGGTCACCCATCCCCGGACTAACCCCAGCAAGCATAGCCCCGTGCGGCTGCTATTTACTTAGCCACGAGTACCTCATAATTACTAATTAATCACTAATTATTATTGATAACGTTGATGATTGTTTGTTGTTATCGGCATTTATTTTGCAGTCAAAAGGATGTTCAATAAAAAAACATAGCCTCTTTGTCTTTCTGAAAGAATGGGTCTGTTAGAAGACTTAGTTCAACACTCCGGAGTCCTGAATGACATTTGTGAATACAACGTTACAACATAATTCTCTTAGCTAGTAAGTAACTCAGTAGTCAGAGCAATGGCACGGTACGCTAGTGATCGTGGGTTCGAGTCCCACTCGTGTAAGTTGTTTACCAAAATACATCTATACTCTATACAAATAAATAAAATTAAAGTGTCTGTTTGTAATGTCAAAATAACAACTTTTTACTAAATGCATAGGAAAGCATAAACGATTCTTATAACAAAAAAGCAATTTTTAACATTTTTGTCTGTCTGTCTGTCTGTTTGTTCCGGCTAATCTCCGAAACGGCTCGACCGATTTTGACGGCACTTTCACTGTCAGATAGCTGATGATACGGCGGGTAACTTAGGCTACTTTTTTATTTTAGAAAAATAATTAGGGTTCCGCGCAAAAAAATTAAAACCCATGAAATTATGAACAAAAAGTTGGATTTGAAAAATTATTTTTGCATTTGGTAGCCTAATTCTCGAGGATAAGCTATTTAACATCACGCTACAATTCTTAGGAGCTGAGCATAGAGCAAAAAAACAGAAATAAAACTAAAGGTCTCTGCACACAGCCGGCGTGGCGTGACGGGGCGGCGACGCTGCGCAGGCGCGGCGGCAGCGGTCACACTGCGGGTGCGATCACGTGATCACGTCCCGTCCCGCCGCGCCCCTTCACGCCAACCGTGTCGCGACAAAAAAAAAAAAGATGTTGAGCGATTTAGACGTGAAAACGCTTTTGTCCTTATTTGCGCTAGCTAAGAAAAAACAACGTAAACGGAAATGGGTGCATGAAATAAATCAAAAACGTCGTAATTATGGGGAGTGTCATAGACTATGCCGCGAAATTTTATCACATGAAGATAAGTTTTACGCCAGGCCTACTTTAAAATGACGCTAGAGTGTTTTGAAGAATTGCATAGTATTTTATGTGAAACAATCAGCTGCTCCCTACATTTATGTTTGCATAACTCGTCAAAATGTAGGGAACAGCTGATTTTTTTTCGCGATTTCAGGTTTGGTCCCATAATAAAAGTTGTTCATAATGATGAGTACAATGACCCCTTAAGATGTTGTGCGTTATTTGTGCTACATCTTGTAGGTTCCCAAAGTTCATTTTTAAGAACAGTGTTTTTTACATTGCCTATGGCCCAAATCGTACAAACATATGTGAGCATGAACACATTCAATTAGTTTTTCGACATCCATTTTTGTAAAACAATACAAAATCACAGTCACGCTCCGTCCCGTCCGACGCGACGTGTTCACGCCCAGCCGGCAGTGTGACTACTTCATACGTAAACCATACAAGACTAAGCGTCGGCGTCCTGCCGGCGCTGCACACGCGTCCCGCCACGCCCCGCCCCGCCGCTTCGCCGTTTGTAAAAAAAAAAAAAATGTTTGACGTATAAAAGTGTTTGTATAAAACCTAGTTACAGAAATAAAATTATTTATCATTTATCATTGGAATCTTTTTTTTATGTATGTTCCCCGATTACTCGAAGATGGCTGGTCCGATTTGAAAAATTCTTTGTTTTTGTTTGAAAGGGTGAAACTTTCCAAATGGCCTTATTGTCATCAGGTCAGGACCTGATGATGGGATCCTGGTGAAATCGAGGGAACTCTTCAAATACTTTTTATATATGTATTTTTTATAGTAACTAGTGCTCTCGGCAAGCACCATTTAGTGAAGTGGAACTGATGATGAAGACCACAGATGGCTACCGGAACTACTCAATAATAGGTATTTCACGGGTTGCGATTCGATTACTTTAATATGGTTGCTAAGCAATTTATGCTCGTCACAATGCCTATGGTGAAGTGGAGTTGATGGTGAGAATTCCTCAACAATTAACGTCCCTGCATCGGGTAAAGCAATATTTTGTAAAACGCGATGAGCAGTTGACATTAAGCTACCGTAACTTAGATAACAAACCGACCCACTAAAAAGTGAAAAATAAAAAACTTAAAAAAAAAAATAAACAACTGACTTCTAAAAAAAAACACTACAAAGTGAAAAATAACTTTAATTTCGGAAGTTGGTGGCAAATACTATATAGTAATTATATACAGGGTGTAAGGGACAGCCCTCCGCAGACTAACAGGGTGCATTCAGCTCCTTATTTTGAATCATATTCCACCGGAAATATTTTCAGCAAAATTTTCATTTTTTTTAATCGTATATTCAGTTACTATACCTTAATTACAATGTAAAATTACATTATCTGTACGTAGCACTCCATTTATGTAAATAAAACAGCTAAAATAAAAAAAAACAGCATTGGATGTTGAAATACTCGGCGGCCGAAGGCTCGCTGCGCTGCCGTTCGCTACGCGCGTTTTGCCGCAGTAGCGATACATTGCGTGTGAGGTAATAAAACAAATCAGGTTTATTGGATTCCCACAACGTTCCTGAAATAATTTCATGTACCGGTCATCTTAGTATGATATATTGAATTCACCCCATCAGTCTGCGGAGGGCTGTCCCTTACACCCTGTATAATAATTTCGGAAGCGGTGTCTTTGGACACCGACTTCTGAAATTAAAGTTATTTTTCACTTTATAGTGTTTTTTTGGAAGTGGGTTGTTTTTTTTTTGGAAAAAAGTTTTTTTTTATAACAATATAGTTGTTATTTATTATTAAAAAACATTGCCCTCCTTTTTATATTACCAGATGCAATATATAATTATTATATAGCCTATGTCACTCCCTCAATTAAGACGAATCCAACGACACCTAATAATGTTAAAATCCATCAAGCCGCTTAGGCTACAGAGCGTGCCTTAGAAATAGACATACAAACATACTTTCTCACATACATACATACACGATACACTCGAATAACATTACCCTCATTCTGGTGCAGTCGGTTAAAAAGGTGTTGTCGGCGTTGGCCTATGTTTGCAAATATCGTGTCAGATGCTAATACTATGCCCAAATTATTTCGAAACTCTCAATAATCGGGCTACGTGTATTTCCCCGAAGAATAAATGAATCCGTCTAAAATCCGGTAGTATTGTTGTTAAGTTTGCCATTAATACGATGGCCTTAACACTTCGGCTATTTGAGTACAGCAATACGCATTCTCTACTTTAAACTAAAAGACTAATTGCATATCAAAGACCAGAGGAAATTGCGATCAATATCCATCTTTATCCGTAATTGACGTACAGTCAGCAAAAACGTCGATTGGCACTTCAGATTTTTTTTTAACACAATTTATGTTCAAAATAATAAAAAATGGAGAGTTGTTAAATTCCGATGATAAAAATTAACTCTTAGCTATTACATGAAATACTGAAAAGTAGTGTACTAATAATTTAGGGTCTATTGATTTCACGTGTAAACGAAATAGTGTTAATCGAATTCTGTTACTGACCGTACCATTGTTGTTATTTGTCAATCAAATAGTCTGGTATGCATAAACAAAATTAGAGTGAATAAGAATGGATGATGGTCATCATGGCTTTGAGTGAAGACGAATCATGCATGAAACCATATCTCAATTAAGCTGATTCCATCATCCAATGAAATACATTTTTAAACAAGAAGTCTTCTACGTAATATTTATGAGATACGTAAATAATTGTTTCGTCAAGAGTTGCTACGTAATCTGGACAGGAAAATGACTTCTGTTTCCGGAAGTGAAGTGTAACAGGATCAGAATATAAGTAATGGAGTATAAACAGCGTCCTTTCTAGCCGGTTCCTATTTTTATCAACCGATAGTTATTCTGTTAGTTACTCTGGCCCTTTAAAATCATTTTGAAGGCAGTTTCACCTGTAAACAATTCTCAAAGATGGAAGAGTAGAATGCTCAGAAACGATGTAAGTGATGATAATGACAATGACACTAAGAAAAAGAACCACATGAAGTTAAAGGTCACGACTGACAATGATACAGAAACGTAGCATTGCGATAAAGAAAGCAAAATATTTTTATACAGATATCGATACATTCAGGAATGGAATGCTACGGCAGTATATAAGGCGGCCCGGCCAACAGAATGGTACAGTTGACAGCAGCTGTGGAAACCATGAAGACTGTCTTATTCCTTGCGGGGCTCGTCGCCCTGGCGTTGGGCAGTGTCGTCCCACCGAAACATGAGATCAAATTGAAGACTGGTAAGAACTACTTGAGAATTACTATTGTTTTATTTTTAACGTTTCGTCGGTTTACTAGTTGAAAATGTTACTGGTGAGCGGTGGGGTCTTGGGTTCGATCCCAGAGTGGCAAAGTGATATTGGATTTTCTATTAGTAAATTCTCAAAATCGCTGCCATTGGAGTCACCTACAATGACATGTTACTGGTGAAATGTGAGTCATATCTCTGTCTCTCAACCGATATTCTGATAGACATGAAACCAGTTGACAGGTAACGCACTTTTATGGATGCTAACTGATTCAACCCGTACCACCATAGGTGCTTTGGAAAGACCTCCATTCTGGTCAACATCACATTGAATAACTGATGGAAACTACTAATCCATAGAGCTTAACTACAAACTATTTCAGAACAACAATTGAAATATGTTGACCTTTTATTTCACTTTCAGCCATGTTCGTTCAGGGTAAAGGAAATTACTGAAGAGATTTTTTTTATTTACAGTTGAACCTGACTTCATTAAGTACCAGAAGAAAGTTCTGGGACTTTTCGAACACTCCGAACAACTGGACGCACACTCCGAATACTACAAAGTTGGCAAGGAATACAACATCGAAGCTAACATCGACAATTACACAGTGAGTATTTTTAATAATAAACTTCAACGCAGCTCCTGAATGCTTAAGGATATTTTAAGTGTTAACGCAATGCATTTTTGCAGAACAAAAATGCTGTCGAGGAATTCTTGATACTGTACAGAACCGGATTCCTGCCGAAATATCACAAGTTTTCCATCTTCTACGAAAGGATGAGGGATGAAGCCATCGCTCTTTTCCACGTCATGTACTACGCCAAGGACTTCGACACTTTCTACAAAACCGCGGCTTGGGCTAAGGTTTACCTGAACGAAGAACAGTTCTTATACGCGTACTACATTGCCATCGTCCAAAGGGCTGATACTACTGGCATCGTTCTGCCGGCGCCTTATGAAGTGTACCCTCAGTTCTTCTTCAACAAGGAGGCTCTACTCAGAATGTACCGCACCAAGATGCAAAGTGGTGTGTTCGACGCTGAAGCTGCTACTCAATACGGTATCGTGAAAGAGAACGACTACTACGTATACTACGCCAACTACTCCAACTCCCTGACTTACCCCAACCAGGAACAGAAGCTGTCATACTTCACTGAAGACGTTGGTTTGAACTCCTACTACTACTACTTCCACTCGAACATGCCTTTCTGGTGGAAGTCCGAAAAACTGAATGTAATCAAAGATCGCATGGGTGAACTTTTCTTCTATTACTACCAGCAACTTCTGGCTCGTTACTCCATGGAGCGTCTTTCCAACGGCTTGGGCGAAATTCCTGAATTCTCTTGGTACTCTAACTTCAAGACTGGATACTATCCCCAACTGACTGGAAACTACTTGCCTTTCGCTCAAAGGAGCAACGATTACAATATTCACACTGAGAAGAACTACGAATTCATTCGCTTCCTGGACACCTATGAGAAGACATTCTTCCAATTCCTGCAGAAGGGCGAATTCAAGACTGTAAGTATCAATATATAAATCCTATTGGTTCAGTTTCATGATCATAACTTTCATGAAAACTAACGCATGAAACAATTATTTTCAGCCCGAAAAAGAAATGAACTACGTCGGCAACTACTGGCACAGTAACGAAGACCTATACTCCGATCACAGCAAGAAGGACTTACACCAGTTCTCTTATGAAATTATCGCTCGCCAAGTACTCGGCGCGAGTCCCAAGTCTTTAGACAAGTGAGTTTTACCATGAAATTGTTCTTAGCTTTTAGTAGTAGTGCAAGAACTCTGCAACAGAAGACTAGCTGTAATATTCTGTTTCATTTGGGCTGGGAATTTGGGCATTTGTTGAAATAAGAGGCCCATTAGCAACAAAGTTTGTTTCTAAAGTTGGCTACAAATCACGAATCCAAGGAGTTACCTTAATAAGTTCGTGGCTTGACTAGATATACAAAGAAGAAGGAAATATAATTAGCACAAACTTGAATGTCAAACAACAAAATCATTGTTTATTATTTTCAGATACACTTTCATGCCGACCGCTCTTGACTTCTACCAGACTTCTTTGCGTGACCCTGCATTCTACCAGCTCTACCAGAGAATTGTCGATTACCTTATTGCCTACAAAGAGTACGTAAAACCTTACTCTCACAATGATCTTCATTTCGTCGGTGTTAAGATCAACGACGTGAAAGTCAGTGAACTGGTAACTTACTTCGATTACTTCGACTTCAATGCCACGAGCAGCGTGTTCTTCAGCCAGGAAGAGCTCAAGTCTTACCCTACTGGTTTCGTTGTCCGTCAACCTCGCTTGAACCACAAACCATTCACTGTCTCTGTTGACGTTAAGTCAGATGTTGCATCGGATGCTGTCTTCAAGGTCTTTATCGGACCTAAGTACGATTCCAATGGATACCCAGTTTCCATTGAGGAGGATTGGATGAAATTCTACGAACTGGACTGGTTCGTGCAGAAACTGGTTCCTGGTGAGAACAAGATTATGCGCAAATCCAGTGAATTTGTTCTCTTCAAGGATGACTCCATCCCCATCAACCAGATCTACCAGTGGTTAGACCAAGGAAAGGTTCCTTATGATATGTCGACTGTACCTGACAATATGCCTAGGAGACTGATGTTGCCTAAGGGTACCCCCGGTGGATACCCATTCCAGATGTTCGTGTTTGTATACCCATACAACAGCGTTAAGAAGGGAGAGGATGTGTTCGAGAGCTACATCTTGGACAACAAGCCCTTCGGTTATCCATTCGACCGCCCCGTGCGTGACGCTTACTTCAGACAACCCAACATGTACTTCGAAGATGTCGAAGTATACCACAAGGACGCATACTTCCCATACGAGCTTAACGTTCCTTCTTATTTCACCCAAAAGAAGCAGTAAGGCTATAAAATAGCTCCTAACTATCTTTTAGAATTATTTATCATAGATCGAAATGTACAAAGAATACGAGTGAAATAAATATATATATTTTAACATATCAATGATTTTAATTTAACAAGTGAACCTTTTACGTCCTAGCCTACCTCCTACTGAAATATTTTACTGTAGAAGTTTGGATGTTTCTCAAATATTTGCAAAGTCATGTTGAGTTTGTAAAAGAGGCAACAGTTTAAGAAGGCTACTACAAGGTACCTGACAGATAGTTATTGTACAACTATTCTTAAAACTTAGTTCCAAATTTGCTTTACATAAACTGATTTGCCTTAAGTTACCTTCTTATGAAGTGTTTCTGGGTGCAGAACGTAATTATATTAGACAAACTTTTGTTCATTTGTAGACCGAACTTCAGTTGCTGAAAATAATAATGATAAAAAATGTTACATGATAATTTTACTGAACCACTTTGTTTTACCAGGGTCATAGATTTGAAAGGTTTAAAACTTCTCAAAATGTAAGTTGTTTGGTGATCCAACATCGAAATGGGAGGCACTGACCATTTAAGGACAACTACTTAAGGCCGCATTTGGTTAAGGAGCTCGCTAGGAATGACGGGCTGATACCGCGAATTTAAGAGTATCTCACAGGCCCCTGATTCATGGTAGTGTGAGGAACAGTGGGATTTTAGTCGATAGGAGTCCGGCCTTCTCTCCAGATGGAGGCTATAGCATTTCACAACAGAAATAAAAAACTTTTTTGCAAAAAATATACAACCGACTTCAAAAAAAAAAAAACACCACAAACTGAAAAATAACTTTTATTTCAGAAGTCGGTGGCAAAAAACGAAAATACAAAACCAAAGACACCGACTTCCGAAATAAAAGTTATTTTTCACATTGTAGTGTTTTTTTTTTGGAAGCCGGTCGGTTGTTTTTTTTTTTACAAGAAAGATTTTATTTTTTCTTTTTTGTTGTGGTACCTACCCCACACAGTGTCGTATACCACTAACTGCAATGCAAACAACAATGACAGGATATTATTATAACATCATCAACATACACTAGTGGAAAAAATACGTATTGTTGAAGTCACTCATCAAAACTTGAACAAAAGAGACCAATCTGGAAGTCTATCCTTTCAAATAAAAAAATAATTTTTCAAATCGGTTTATAAATGACGGAGTTCTGAAAACATTAAAAACAAAACACAACCGAATTGAGAACCTCCTCCTTTTTTGAAGTCGTTTAAAAAGGTTTACTACTAACCTACACATACACATAAGGGCACTGTGCTGCCCCGGCCACACGGACAACTAGAACCGGGCACGAGGACGATAGAAGACTAGGCGTTGTAGTCTTATTAATTTAATTACGTTATTCAAGTTCTCGATCTTGGGCTGCTGCCGCGGGCTCTGCCATGTCATATGCTATTTCAAGGAACACATCCTTGCTGCAAACGAGTTAGTGGTTATGTGTAATGATGAGGCAGACAGAGTTGACCTGCTGACTCTTAGCACCACTCAATGTTCTTGTCAAAGGGAATACTGTCTTGAGGCTCTCTAGCCCGAGGCAACGGAGGACCCGTCCCAGGCTGGAAAAGCTCAGGACAGTATCTCAGATCAAGATACACCACATGTTGCACATGGTTCACCTCAGAGAGAGACTTGGTCTCTCCCTTGTTCTAGTAATGTTTATTATTGTTCCATTATGTTTTCAGATAGTTCAGTCATTCTGCTGTTAATCATTGTATGCCTGGGAAATCTAATGAAGAGATAATGTAATCTAATGAAGAGATAATGTAATCATCAGTAGCTACGATGAATATGATTCGAATGCCATTATTTCTATATTTGTAGGTAAAAGTACTAATGTAAAAAAGATGACATCACTGACAGTGTCGCTGAAATCATCAACATTAATTGTCAGCAAATAATAATAATAATATTATGTGCTTTTCCATACTTTCAGCACTTGTCAAGTAGGCAAAATCATAATATACATAATTATGCTAAATACCTTGACTACGACTATGGATTATGGACTGCCTCGTTGGTCTAGTGGTCGCAAGCGCTACTGCTGAGCATGGGGTCCTGAGTTCGATTCCCAGTTCGGGCAAAGTGTTATTGGGTTTTTCTATCTGGAATTTCTCAGTAGCAGCCCGGAGCCTCGATTTGTGCCCGGTAGATGGCAATAGGCTCGCCCCCTATTACATGGGACTTAAACATAACCGGCGAAATGTGGATGTACTATAGGTACACCTCTGCCTAACCCTTCGGGGAAACAAGGCGTGATGTTATGTTATGCTAAATAACCTTATGCATTTATTAGTTAATCACTATAGTGACAAACTTATATGTTTTGACGCCAACATTTTAAAATCGACTAGGGATACTGCGAATCTGCCTATTAGTTATAGACGTCAAATAGCATGGCTATTAGCCTTTAGTATAAACTCAGACAAAAGAAAAACGAAAATTAGTAATAAAAATAATATTAATCTTTAAACTAGTCAGTAAGACACCAGAAGGTACCAGTAACAATGTCGTTAATCTTTCCATCAACAAGGTATCGTCTAGCACTCAATTAGTTAATTGTAAAAAAGGGGCTAAGCATTACCTTGAAATTATTTCATAAAAATATTCAAGGTTTTCGTTCCAGGCAATTAGAAATTGAATTGTTTGTAGAAACAACAAAGTTTGATATTATTTGTATAACTGAACACTAATTGAAAGATTATGAAATATAAATAATTATGAGAACTAATAGTGTGGGCAGTTGTTTTAAACGAAAATCTGTGCTGCGTGGAGGTTCACTAATCTTGCCCCTAACAATGTCCAAAAACAGAAAATTCAAACTTTTTCAGCGCAAGTTTCTCAGTAACCTTAAGATATCTGTTTTTTTTTTCTTTTAATGCACAGTTATTCATCACCTATTTATTTAGTACAACAAAAAATTTAAATTTTGATAACTACTCAATATAAATTACGAAAAATAAAAACCTAACACCCGTTTTTACGTAAGGACGAAACACCAGGTTTACAAATGCATTTTTATCTTACTGGTAGCAGACCGCTCGACTGCTCTAAGTCGCGTCAAAATACGTTGATTGCCGGCCCGATTACGTAGCTGGCTGATTAAGATTAATTAGCTGGCTGTCCGTAAACAAACGCCATTTACGACTCAAGTTATTAGGAATAGGTAGCCAACTGGTGTTTTTCCTAATGTTTAAGAACAGAGCTGTACGATAGTGTGCAATTCATTTGAATTTATGATTGTATACAATCTGAGAAAAATCCTAAATATGGAACACATGGTATGTTAGTATGTGTACAATTAATTTTTTTAAAGTTGAATGAATTAGTACTTTAAAAAAAAATGTTATCCGCGCTGAAAAAAACCAATCAAATCCCACCACGGTCTACGCGTGAGAATTTATTCAAAATAATAATAAGAGTTACATATTTTAAAATTTGAGATATTTATCTACCAAACTCAATTTATATATTTTATTTTTTACTTTTTTTTTAATTGTAATAAAATATCTAAATAATGCCTTATAAACCGATGCGCTGACTCACGAGTCAGCGCATCGGTTGAATGACACGTCATTTTATTCTCTATTGAGCCGCTTGTGCGCGCTGCTGCACGAGGCTTCGAGTGTTGGGAATGTGCAAGTGTTAGACTCTCATGAGCCGTTTTTTTTGTTACCTATTACACAGTACACTAGACACTAAATACTTAGGATGCAAGAGCGAGCAAATCGAGCCCGGGACTTGGGACACCTCAACTCGGACAGGTTCGAAGGGTATGACGGGGTCTAGTGAGCGAGCGAAGCGAGCAGAGACCTTGCCATTCCCTTCGTGGTTATTTTTTTTTAACTCTTGACTACGCCTTACTAATTTTTTTTCTCAGTCCTATGGAATTTCACACTTTGAGGTTTTCATAAATACACTAAAAAGGGTATTTTCTACCCTAAACAAAGCTACTTTAATAAAGAGACGGGTGTTAAATTACAGTGGTTCCAATTAATTTTTTATTAATATAATTCAGAGCATGGATTTAATTAAAGAAACGCCTCTCCCAAAGAGCTTTGATTCTTTCAATGATTCTTTAGAAGATTTAGTCGTGGAGTTGGATAAAATACGTACCTACTTATGTACACCAAATTAGAATAAAAAGCTCGATACATTTAAGTATTTATTTGTGTACACACTATTATCTACTGTACTACAATTTAGGAAAGGTGTGATCAAGTACCGATATATGAACAATTTTACTATAGGACCAACTCTGTATCGAAGAAAATATCACTTGCTCCATACATATTAGTCGAGCGGGCATTGGAATTTTGTGTAGAACAGCAGATTTTTTGCGATTTAAAAATTGGTCTCATAGTAAAAGTTGACAGAACGGCGGTCAGTAGTGGTCAGAATTCCAACGCCAGCATTACAAAATTATCGCATCGTTACTCGTCGCACTCGAGACCTTCTTCTATTAAGGCATTTTACACACACATACACACTCGTATATCACACTCTTTCATCACGAACCAAACAGAAAAAGCGCGGTATATGATAATAATAAACATCTAAAACTTGATTAAATAAAAATAAAAAATAAATGTTATCGGTCTTAATTGTCAGAAAAAAGGAACGCATTTCTTCTAAATATTAAAATTTTAACAAAGCCCAAGTGGCTGTGGAGCAGGACCAGCATTTAAAACTTTTTCATAAAAAAAAAGAACCGACTACCAAAAAAAAAACACTACAAAGTGAAAAACTTTTTATAGTATATAGGTAATTCAATAGGTAGGATTTTCTTTCCTTTTCGTAGTAAAATTCTATTAATATTTTAAATACAATCATTGCAAACTATTGTTTTGTATAATGTGGAAGCATTCTTTTTAATTTTGTAAATGTGAGTACCATGGAGCTGCTTTATGTTATGATGTAGGTATGTTGACTTGAAAGAGTATGGCAGTTGAGAGTATGTCATGCTCACTTAAATGTCTCGCTGATGGTGGCGCGTGTGTTGGATCATTCGGTTCCGTACAAATTGGTTGAGCTGGATAGTGCTAATCCACGCGTCATGTTCGTGAGCGGGCGCCGTCAGTTGTGACTCGTCAGTTGTGGTCTCTTAACTGCCAGGGCTTATTTTTAATCTTATATTTTGAATTGTTTTTAATTTTTTTTTACGTTGTTCTCACATATAGAAGCAACAAGAATAATGTACTAACTAGTGTGTGTAATCTTGATTTAAAAGAGTGACCTTGGAGTTTCTTGCCCGTTCTTCTCCATAGAGATATACGTTTTGGAATGAACAACTAGCTTCTGCATACACACTGCATACAACATGTTCCGGAATGCACGACGACGAGGTCATTGTACTCATCTATATGAACAAGTTTTTCTATGGGACCAAACCTGAAATCGTGATAAAAATATCAGCTGTTACCTACATTTTATGTTCGTATAACTCGTCAAAATGTGGGAAACAGCAGATTATTTTTTCGCGATTTTGGATTTGGTCCCATCCATCGTAAATTTGATCATAAT
Organism: Fissipunctia ypsillon; assembly: GCA_947568875.1. NCBI lineage: Eukaryota > Metazoa > Arthropoda > Insecta > Lepidoptera > Noctuidae > Fissipunctia > Fissipunctia ypsillon. The sequence goes on along the minus strand of OX387660.1, from coordinate 11,530,106 downwards.
GCTGCGTACAGTGACCCTTTAAGAGGTTGAGCGTTAATTCCGGGACATGCTGTATAGAAGATTATGATTTGTGACACAAAAAACCAGCTAACTCCATATCAGCAAATTCAGGAGACGCTTAAAATTTTATAATATTTTGTAGACCACTTAGGGAAAAATATAAAACACCGTTGGTAGATAATATCGTAAGCTGTTATTTTTCATACTATAAAATCATTTATACCTTTTCATTACAATACTGCAGCGTTTTAAGTAGTTATCCGTTTTTCCATTCCTGTAAAAATTGTGATCTGGGAGTCAGCTGGTATGCTCGATAGATTAATTTTAAAGAAATAGTATTGAGATTTAAAAAAAGTTTAAATTAAAAGACACAATTTTTATAACACTAAGAATGTTAAAGATAGGTAGGTACACTATTTGAGGCTTCATGAGGAAGGTTGTCCTAATAGTTTTGGTAATCTCTTGGCATAGAGTTCTTCAGTTGCTGTAAATCCAAGTACTTTTTTTCTTATTATTTTCCTTCGTTCGTTGTATATTAGGTTAGTTAAATTATAATTAGGAATATTGTTAATTCGGGCATTCCTGCGTTGGTTGAGCAATTTATATTCTTCGGTTAATTTAAGTATAAAAAATTTCTCTAAACGGCTGTTCATTTTGCATGCTTATTTGTAGTATTTTTTTAGCGCGTGAGTTGGACATCAGCATGCAAAACAACAAAAAAAAAAAACATCACCATAAGCAACAAAAAATAGCCAAAAATTTATTTAAAAAATTACTTTAACAACTGTTAAAATATTTTTTTATTAAAATTATATATATATACTAGCAGCGGCCCGCGGTTTCACCCGCATAAGTCTTGATCCCGTAAGGATATCGGGATAAAAAGTATCCTATATGTTAATCAAGGTTATATACTACCTGTGTGCCAAATTTCATCTAAATCCGTTCAGTACTTTTTGCGTGAAAGAGTAACAAACATCCATCCATCCATCCTCACAAACTTTCGCATTTATAATATTAGTAGGATATAATAAATAAAATAATACTTTAACTTTAACTTGCAAAAAAGTAAGAAGCAAAGTGACCAACTCCTAGCCAATATTAAATCTTAAAATTACTTAATTAACTAGCACTGTTTTGTGAAAAAGTAAACAAGTATTCAGAACTTGATTTTCAACACCACCTCTCCTTTTGTTGCGTTTTAACAATTTTTCTTCCACAAAACGTAGAGCGGTAACCATACACGACTCGAACGCCCTACAAAATGGACGACTAAGGGCGGATTCGACCAAACAGGAATAAATTTTACTCTCAGAATATATTGCAACTTACTCTAAAGTAAATCAATTTCACGTTTAACCAACTACTATTCGAGGAAAAGCGAGTCTATTTGGGAATAGTCACTATACCACCGATAAGCATGGATTATGGAGCTATTCCAAGAATAACAAAATGGCGTCCTGTTGTTTTGTGCTGTCATTTCAACTCAACACAAGACATTATAAAAATATAAAATGCAATGTTTAAATTATTTGATTTAAGATAGTGATAGTAATGAGGAAGTTATACCTAGAGGTCCAAGGTGGCTAAAAGAGAGAATAGATTTATTTGAATACTATAATGATCGTTAATTTCACGATAAGGTTTCGTTTGAACACAGAAGCAACTTTGTTTTTGAACTGAAAATTTATGAATTGAAATTTTAACTGAAATAAACTTGCAAACCCCGAAAATAAACATCACATGAACCAAACCGAACCGACAAGCAAAAATTCAAATAACTATCTACATTGACACTTGCTTTCCCATGATATAAAACGTTGCATGAGATACATGCTATAAGAGTTGAGATGAGTAAAGCTTCTGGACCGTCCCGTTTGTAGAACAACGTTTTTTTGCAGGGTGATACATTCGTTCATATTCACCCCGCCATTCGCGCATAGCTAATCCAAGTATAGCCTACACGTTAGATTGCATGAAAAAACGACTGTTGATTTACTAAATCGTGGAATAGATTATTTCTGGTATAGTTACTCGCGTATGTGGGTGGTGTCGTATGTGTGGGTGTACTATAGGTAAACCTCTGCCTAACCCTTCGGGGAAACAAGGCGTGTTATGTTATGTTACTCGTGTATATATTCGGGTTTGGTCGAGTCCGTCCTTAGTGGAGTTGGCTATAAAAATCGTAACGTTCGGTGACACGTGGAATTGGCTCATTATCGAATAGCGATTTATAGAAAGAATTGTGATTATATCGGAGTTGACGTTTTTGAAAATCAACCGAATTGCTGTTGCGTATGTACAATCTGAACCAGAGGAGCTCGTGGCTAAGTAATAACAGCCGCATGGGTCGATCCATCAGGTTAAGCTACGCTTGCCAGGGTTGGTCCGTGGATGGGTGACCATCTTTACATACCGAGACTCCTCCGTGCCTCGGAAAGCACGTTAAGCCGTTGGTCCCGGCTGTCATTCGTGGATCTTTGACAGTCGTTACGGGTCGTCAGAAGCCCGAAAGTCTGACAATCAGTCTTACCAAGGAGTATCGTATTACCCAGTAACTGGGTTGTGGAGGTCAGATAGGCAGTCGCTCCATGTAAAATACTGGTATTCAGCTGCATCCGGTTAGATCGGAAGCCGACCCCAATATAGTTGGGAAAAGGCTAGGCAGATGATGATGATGTACAATCTGAACCAAAAAAATATTTTGACGAAATGTTGAGTTGGCTGGTTTGCAAATTCAGTTACATAAACAGTTGTTCTCTGAAACATAATAAGCTATAGTTTATTAAAAATACAATGGTATATTGATTTTAGACAAACGATTTTCAATTGCTCTACAGTTACCCAGTTTTATTTCTCTTGACAACATCTACAAAAACAGTATACTGATAAAGTTAATACCAAGTAAAGATTACGCAACAGATTTTGCTAAAGCTATTTTGATATACGAAAATGATCAAATCGTGTCAAAGGTTAAAACAGTGATTACGATAAAGAAAGTCATTACGACATCAAACTCAGCACCGAGATGCATTGATAAGTGGTATAAAAAGTGGATCAGCAAGCTGTATTGTCACAGTTGGAAGTGGTTGTGACAACGATGAAGACTGTCTTAATCCTTGCGGGGCTCGTCGCCCTGGTGATGGGCAGTGCCGTCCCTTCCCATCAAAACATCAAGCTGAAGGCTGGTAAGGACTAATTTAAATAATTAATTTTTGCACCCAATTCTGGTGGGAATGACCCTACCAGAACTGGGATTTCAGGTCCTTAAAAACCAGGACCATTATGATGTGGTCCCGGTTTTATGGGCTCAAATCAATCACGATATTGCGGGTTCAAACCTTGCAAATCAAACTGTATGAGGTGAGACAGTAATATGCAGCGTGACAGTTACAGTTCAAAATTATTTTATGGTGGAAAAATCCAACAAGGTCGTCTAAGCGAAACTTAACATGGTTCGTTAAACGAGAACCAGAATCATAATATTCTGGCACGAATATTCTTAATTACTCTAAAATTGTTCGCAACTTTGGTTTTGTTTATAGAAAAAAAAAAGTTACTGATGATAATTATGTTTGATTAACAGTTGATACTGACTTCGTTAAGTACCAGAAGAAAGTTCTGGGACTTTTCGAACACTCCGAACAACTGGACGCACACTCCGAATACTACAAAGTTGGCAAGGAATACAACATCGAAGCTAACATCGACAATTACACAGTGAGTATTTTTAATAATAAACTTCAACGCAGCTCCTGAATGCTTAAGGATATTTTAAGTGTTAACGCAATGCATTTTTGCAGAACAAAAATGCTGTCGAGGAGTTCTTGATACTGTACAGAACTGGATTTCTGCCGAAATATCACAAGTTTTCCATCTTCTACGAAAGGATGAGGGATGAAGCCATCGCTCTTTTCCACGTCATGTACTACGCTAAGGACTTCGACACCTTCTACAAAACCGCGGCTTGGGCTAAGGTTTACCTGAACGAAGAACAGTTCTTATACGCGTACTACATTGCCGTCGTCCAAAGGGCTGATACTACCGGCATCGTTCTGCCGGCGCCTTATGAAGTGTATCCTCAGTTCTTTTTCAACAAGGAGGCTCTACTCAGGATGTACCGCACCAAGATGCAAAGTGGTGTGTTCGACGCTGAAGCTGCTACCCAATACGGTATCGTAAAAGAGAACGACTACTACGTATACTACGCCAACTACTCCAACTCCCTGACTTACCCCAACCAGGAACAGAAGCTGTCATACTTCACTGAAGACGTTGGTTTGAACTCCTACTACTACTACTTCCACTCGCACATGCCTTTCTGGTGGAAGTCCGAAAAACTGAATGTAATCAAAGATCGTATGGGTGAACTTTTCTTCTACTACTACCAGCAACTTCTGGCTCGTTACTCCATGGAGCGTCTTTCCAACGGCTTGGGCGAAATTCCTGAATTCTCTTGGTACTCTAACTTCAAGACTGGATACTATCCCCAACTGACTGGAAACTACTTGCCTTTCGCTCAAAGAAGCAACAATTACAATATTCACACTGAGAAGAACTACGAATTCATTCGCTTCCTGGACACCTATGAGAAGACATTCTTCCAATTCCTGCAGAAGGGCGAATTCAAGACTGTAAGTATCAATAGATAAATCCTATTGGTTTAGTTTCATGATCATAACTTTTATGAAAACTAACGCATGAAACAATTATTTTCAGCCCGAAAAAGAAATGAACTACGTCGGCAACTACTGGCACAGTAACCAAGACCTGTACTCCGAGCACAGCAAGAAGGACTTACACCAGTTCTCGTATGAAATTATCGCTCGCCAAGTACTCGGCGCGAGTCCAAAGCCTTTTGACAAGTGAGTCTTACCACGAAATTGTTCTTAGCTTTTAGTAGTGCAAAAACTCTGCGACAAAAGACTAGTTGTAATATTTTGTTTCATTTGGGCTGGGAATTTGGGCATTTGTTGAGATAAGAGGCCCATTAGCAACAAAGTTTGTTTCTAAAGTAGGCTACAAATCACGAATCCAAGGAGTTACCTTAATAGGTCCGTGGCCTGACTGGATATACAAATAAGGTTATGGAAATATAATTAGTAAAAAAATTGAATGTCAAACAACAATATCATTGTTTATTATTTTCAGATACACTTTCATGCCGACCGCTCTTGACTTCTACCAGACTTCTTTGCGTGACCCTGCATTCTACCAGCTCTACCAGAGAATCGTCGATTACCTTATTGCCTACAAAGAGTACGTAAAACCTTACTCTCACAATGATCTTCATTTCGTCGGTGTTAAGATCAACGACGTGAAAGTCAGTGAACTAGTCACTTACTTTGATTACTTCGACTTCAATGCCACGAGCAGTGTGTTCTTCAGCCAGGAAGAGCTCAAGTCTTACCCTACTGGTTTCGTTGTCCGTCAACCTCGCTTGAACCACAAACCATTCACTGTCTCTGTTGACGTTAAGTCAGATGTTGCGTCGGATGCTGTCTTCAAGGTCTTTATCGGACCTAAGTACGATTCCAATGGATACCCAGTTTCCATTGAGGAGGATTGGATGAAATTCTACGAACTGGACTGGTTCGTGCAGAAACTGGTTCCTGGTGAGAACAAGATTATGCGCAAATCCAGTGAATTTGTTCTCTTCAAGGATGACTCCATCCCCATCAACCAGATCTACCAGTGGTTAGACCAAGGAAAGGTTCCTCATGATATGTCTACTGTACCTGACAATATGCCTAGGAGACTGATGTTGCCTAAGGGTACCCCCGGTGGATACCCATTCCAGATGTTCGTGTTTGTATACCCATACAACAGCGTTAAGAAGGGAGAGGATGTGTTCGAGAGCTACATCTTGGACAACAAGCCCTTCGGTTATCCATTCGACCGCCCCGTGCGTGACGCTTACTTCAGACAACCCAACATGTACTTCGAGGATGTCGAAGTTTACCACAAGGACGCATACTTCCCATACGAGCTTAACGTTCCGTCTTATTTCACCCAAAAGAAGCAGTAAGGCTATAAAATAGCTCCTAACTATCTTTTAGAATTATTTATCATAGATAGAATTGTATAAAGAAGACGAGTGAAATAAATATATATGTTTTAACATATTAATGATTTTAAACTAACAATTAAACCTTTTAGTTCCTAGCCTACCTCCTACTGAAATATTTTACTCTACAAGTTTGGATGTTTCTCAAATATTATGTACTTAACTACTTGCAAAGTTATGTTAAGTTTGTTAAAGAGGCAACAGTTTAAGAAGGCTACTATAAGGTTTAGGTACCTGACAGATAGTTGTTGTACAACTATTTTTAAAACTTAGTTCCAAAATTTGCTTTATTTAAACCGATTTGCCTTAAGTTATCTTCTAATGAAGTGTTTCTGGGTGGAGAACATAATTATATTAGACCAACCTTTTTTCATTTGTAGACCGAACTTCAGTTGCTGAAAATAGTAATGGTAAAAAATGTTACATGATAATTTTACTGAACCACTTTGCTTCCATCGCAAAGTAATGATACAGATTTTCGGGTGTCTACCAGGGTTTCAGGGTTTCAGATTTTAAAGGTTTGATTTTTTTAAACTTCTCAAAATGTAAGTTGTTTGGTGATCCAACATCGAAATGGGAGGCACTGACTATTTAAGGACTTACGGCCGCATTTGGTTAAGCAGCCCGCTAGGAATGACGGGCTGATACCTGTCGAGAAATTGCGCGCGAATTTAAGAGTATCTTTCGGGCCCCCGATTCACGGTAGTGTGAGGAGCCGTGGGGTTTTAGTCGATAGGCGTCCGGCGCTCTCTCTAGATGGAGGGTATAGCATTTCACAACCGAAATAAAAATTTTTTTGCAAAAAATATACAACCGACCTCCAAAAAAAAAAAAACTACAAAATTAAAAATAACTTTAATTTCGGAAGTCGGTGGCAAAAGACGAAAATACAAAACCAAATACACCGCCTTCCGAAATTAAAGTTATCTTTCACATTGTAGTGTTTTTTTTGGAAGTCCGTCGGTTATTTTTTTTAGAAAAAAGTTTTTATTTTTTACTTTTTAATTGTGGTACCTACCCCACACAATCTCGTATACCACTAATTGCAATGCAAACAACAATGACAGGAAATTTTTATAACATCGTCAACATACACTAAGTGGAAAAAATACGTATTGTTGAAGTCACTCTTCAGAACTTGACCAACAGGGACCAATCTGGAAGTCTATCCTTTCAAATAAAAATATAATTTTTCAAATCGGTTTTTAATGACGGAGTTCTGAAAACATTAAAAACAAAACACAACCGAATTGAGAACCTCCTCCTTTTTTGAAGTCGTTTAAAAAGGTTTACTACTAACCTACACATACACATAAGGGCACTGTGCTGCCCCGGCCACACGGACAACTAGAACCGGCCACGAGGACGATAGAAGACTAAGCGTTGTAGTCTTATTAATTTAATTACGTATTTATATTCTCTCAAATCTAAAATACACTACACATTACTAACTAACGAACTAACTAACTATACAAAACAAAAGGAAACTTAGGCGTCGAAGTACTCGTCCGCATCGCTGTCATCTGGAAACGTGCCCAGAAGACTGGCAGCATTGCCACGTTGAATGGCAATGCTAATTCTTTGGCCAAAGAAAGAGCCAGCCCTCTGGTCACGTGAAGTGTCTACCAGTCGCGGTCGGCGAGAAATTTCCTTAAAAAGAAGACGCGCACTCGGGCCCCATGCCCCGAGCGTTTCGACCCCAAACGGATTTGCCCCACACAAGATATCAATGACGGATTCGTTCACATTGCCGGAGAGCATGAGATTGTTGAGGGCCGTCAGCTCCTTCAGAAGAGACTTACCAGCCTCTCTGGCGCCTGAACACATTAAGTCCTTCAAATGTTGAGGTGTCAGGCCGACAAGTCCGCCAGCGGAGCCACTTCGAAAGGAGCACACGGCCGCACATACTTGTTGAGCTGTAATTTCAAGTGTTTTGGATTCCGGATCGGGTGGGTCAGGGAAGGAGAGGTCATCTGCCGGGGCGGGATGTTTGCTCTCCAGGGCTGTAAGTGTATCTGGAGAGTACGGCGCCACCACATCGCTGCTAAAGATGATCCTGGCTGCACCTCTGATATCAAGTTCACCTAGTTTAGATTCCTCATGGTGCAATAAGCCTCTTTGGGGGAGGTGCGCTGTTAATTTATAGTCGAAACTTTGGGCCGATATGTTACAATTATCCTTGATTTTTGCTGTTAAAGATTTTTATGTGCCAAATTTTTTTGCACATGTATAATTCTAAACGGAAAGGTGAGTAGTTGCTCCCAAGCACTTTTCGGGCGGCGAGGCGGACACAACGCGCTAAACGTGAAGCCACGGATGGTCTCGCGCCACGAGGAACTCTCTTTAAAACTGGACTTGAAGTTTTCAATTTTGCAAGGGTTTTCCAAAAGGGTTGAACGGGTGAAACAGGTGTTAGGGAAGTGAGTATTGTCGGGCAGGATGAAGGCACATTGTGGAGTTTCTGTTTCTTACCCAAATGTACCTTCAAGCCTCGTCCATCTTTAAAAAAGCATGCTTGTGGACAATGAGGGCATCTCACTAGGACATCCAGCGATGTGGCAGGTTGACTGGTGCTTCGTACGGCATCACTTCTGTCATCATTGTTCAACATTAATAATAGAAAAGACTGCTTACGCGATTTTTAGTATCACACACTATAGAAACTAGAATAAAATAAAAATAACAAAAATGACATGAAAAAGAATTCTGTCAATTCTTTTGACTGACTGAAGGCAACTGAAGCACGATGACAGCGACGCAGTCGCACTGGCGGCCTGTGGCACCGCGCTGCCGTATGTCGTCGCAGCCCCGGCAACCGTTGCCGTGAGACAGCGTCGGCATCGCGTCAAAATGTTAGTTGGCGTTGCTTTAAATTATGTTTGGATTTCCAGTTGAGCTTCGAGAATTGCAGTTGCACTTCTTGGTACCACGGTATAGGTATGTGATGTAGAACAAGAAATCGGCAGAAGATGCCGATATTGATCTGCTTCTGTATCGCGCAGATATTTTCAATGCGCTAGATTATAAATAACATGAATTTGTATTACAGCAGAAATTTTCGAAATTCTGTAAATTTAAATATTTTGCCTTGCAAAAGTCGGGTATCCGCCATTTTTGGATATGATAAACAAGTAGCCTTCATTTAAAATCCAAGTTCTCGACCTTGGGGTGCTGCCGCGGACTCTGTTATGTTATATGCTATTTCAAGGAACACATCCTTGCTGCAAACGAGTTAGTGGAAATGTGTAATGATGAGGCAGACAGAGTTGACCTGCTGACTCTTAGCACCACTCAATGTTCTTGTCAAAAGGAATACAGTCTTGAGGCTCTCCAGCCTGAGGCAACGGAGGACCCGTCCCAGGCTGGAAAAGCTCAGGACAGTATCCCAGATCAAGATACACCACATATTGCACATGGTTCACCTCAGAGAGAGACTTGGTCTCTCCCTTGTTCTAGTAATGTTTATTATTGTTCCATTATGTTTTCAGATAGTTCAGTCATTCTGCTGTTAATCATTGTATGCCTGGGAAATCTAATGAAGAGATAATGTTAACTACGATGAATATGATTCGAATGTCATTATTTCTATATTTGTAGGTAAAAGTACTAATATAAAAAAGATGACATCACTGACAGTGTCGCTGAAATCTTGAAGATTAATTGTCAGCAAATAATAATAATACTATAGTATGCTTTTCCATACATTCAGCACTTGTCAAGTAGGCAAAATCATAATATACATAATTATGCTAAATAACCTTATGCATTTTTTAGTTAATCACTATAGTGACAAACTTATATGTTTTGACACCAACATTTTAAAATCGACTAAGGATACTGCGAATCTGCCTATTAGTTTTAGACGTCAATAGTATGGCTATTAACTTTTAGTATAAACTCAGACAAAAGAAAAACGAAAATTAGTAATAAAACTAATATTAATCATTTAAACTAGTCAGTAAGACACCAGAAGGTACCAGTAACAATGTCGTTAATCTTTCCACCAACAAGGTATCGTCTAGCACTCAATTAATTAATTGTTAAAAAGGGGCTAAGCATTACCTTGAAATTATTTCATCAAAATATTCAAGGTTTTCCTTCCAAGCAATTAGAAATTGAATTCTTTGTAGAAACAACAAAGTTTGATATTATTTGTATAACTGAACACTAATTGAAAGATTATGAAATATAAATAATTATGAGAACTATAGTGCGGGCAACTGCCCGCACTATAGTTCTCATCATCGGTCATCATCGGTTAAAACAACTGTTTTAACCGATAATCCATGCTGCGTGGAGGTTCACTAATCTTAAGGGCCTCTAACAATGTCGCAGTCCAAAAACAGAAAATTCAAACTTTTTTAGCGCCGATTTCTCAATAACCTTAAGATATCTGTTTTTTTCTTTTAAGGTTATTTATCACCTATTTATCTAGTAATTTAAATTTTGATAACTACTTAATATAAATTACGAAAAATAAAAAACCTAACACCCGTTTTTACGTAAGAACGACACACCAGGTTTTTCAAAGGCTATTTTAGCTTACTGGTAACACATAACATTCTGAAAAAAATCCGAAATACGGGCACATAGTATATCAGTAAGTATACAATTTATTTTTTTAAGGTTGAATGAATTAGTACTTTAAAGAAAATGTGATCCGCGCTGAAAAAAACCCAATCAAATCATGTACAAAACCACACGTGGAATACGCATAAGAATTTATTAAAAATAATAATAAGTGTTACATACTCGTATATAAAATTTTGAGGTGTTTATCTACCAAACTCAATGTATATATTTTATTTTTGACTACTTTTTAATTGTAAGAAAATATCTAAATAATGCCTTATAATCCGATGCGCTGACTCCTGTCATTTAGCTCCAAAATCGATTCATGCGCCAAGCCACGGGTAGCCCTTGGTTCGTACGAAATAAACAATTACATTCCGATTTAAACCTGCGGACTATCAAGCAGTTTATTAAAACTTCAAGCAAACGCTTCTTCGATTCTGCTACTATTCACACTAACTCACTAGTAGCAGCAGCTACCCAATACACACCATCACACATATCAGACATACGTCGCCCCAAACATGCATTTCTAGATAGAGACGACGATATCACTCTCTATCAAGAGAGCCAAAAGATAGCTCGTAAAGCAATCACCACTACACAGACAGACGTCCTACAATCCGTACTCGGCGGCGAGAACCTACGCGTCCTAAAGTAGTAAGACAATCCCCCCGACCCTTGACCCCGCCCGCCCGTGCGGAGCAAGTAGCCTTAAATACTGTCTCAAATAACAATAACATTCAAATGCTACAAGTCCCCACTTGCTTAGTAATCCATAGCGCTATTTAACGTGCGTTTTTTAGCGTGCTATTTAAAATTTTGCTAACACGGTGAGTAGTCCATCTGGCCGCACCAAAGCCCGGCTACGCAGTCAAGGCTCTTCGGAGCCAACTAGCGATAGGTCTGAATCAAAAAAAAAAAATCGTGTCATTTAGTACCGCCCAAGGGCTTCTCGACGATGGGTCTATATCACTCTGACGCTCGCCGTGAAACTCGCGAATTCGCGAATTACGCGTGATTTTATTGATACTGTGATTTTTTTATTTATGCGTACATTTTTTAGTAAATGGGTTTGTTGGAAAATTAATGAGTTCCACTGTACTTTAACACCCGCGCATACAAAGCTTCACAATTTTATAGCGTGTAGATCACTTTCGCAAAATTTCACACTTCGCAAACGCCTAGTTTTTGAGAAACAAAAAAATCCTACAGCGGATTTTAATGATTCTTAGTTTAAATTGTAAGTTTTTAACTTTAATTAACCAAAAAGAAAAAGCGCGGTATATAATAATAATAATAGCCACCCCCATTCCCACTCAAGGTGTGACTGACGCGCATCTACCTGATAATGAGGCTATGAGTGCTTTTTGGCGAAACATTTGGTCGGTGTTCGTCAGTCACACTGAATGTGATTGGATGCGTGTTGTTGAACAGGCGTGTGATTCAATACCAGACATGGAGGCCATTACCATTAGTCATCTGGATGTGGCCCGTGCAGTCCGTCCATTGCCTGACCGGAAATCTCCAGGACCGGCCGGACTGCACAATTTCTGGATTAAATGGCTGCAAAGGTCACACGTCTGCTTAGCCTCACAATTCCAGTCATCTTTAGAGACTGGGTCGCTACCACTGTTCTTTACTACAGGAGTTACCCACCTGCTCCATAAATCGGGTAGTACTGTGGAACCTAAAAACTATAGACCAATTACATGTTTACCAACGGTCTATAAAATTCTTACATCCATTCTTAGAACAAAAATAGCACACCATATTGATGCTAACTCCATTATGTCTGTGTCTCGAATGGGTGTAAGAATGGGTCCCGCAGTACTAAGGAGCTGCTCCTTATCAACATGGCCATAAGCCAACAGGTTCGTAGATCCCGGAAAGATTTTTCGACATGTTGGATAGATTATAAGAAGGCCTATGACTCGGTGCCAGATACATGGCTCATTAGGGTGCTAGAGTTGTACAAAATAGACGCAACTCTACGCACTTTATTGATGTCGTGTATGAGGCATTGGAGGATGGTCCTTCTCTATCCAGGATGTCGCCAGAACCCCCCAATCGATTAACCGATCAGGATTGAGCGGGGAATAATTCTGGGTGATAGTTTGAGTCCGCTTTGGTTTTGGTTAGCCTTGAATCCTCTAAGCACACTGCTGGAGGATTCAGGTCTAGGCTATCGGTTGAGAAGAGGTGGTCAAGTGATATCTCACCTCCTTTACATGGATGACTTGAAACTCTTTGCCCCCAACAATTTGTGACTGATGGAGCTACTGAAAGTAACAGAAACCTTCAGTAGCGCCATCAGGATGGAATTTGGTGTGGACAAATGTGCAGTCATGCATGTAAAGTGAGGGGGGATTATGGAATCCGTGGGAACCCAACTCTCGGATTCCATACACCTTAGATCTCTCACCTCAACCGAAGCCTACAAGTATTTGGGTATGTCGGAAACGTTGGGCATCAATATTACTGACATGAAGTAATCGTTGAAGGAGCGCTTCTTTGGCCGCCTGAACAAAGTATTTAATAGTCTTCTGTCAGGCGGAAACAAGGTGCGCGCCTTCAACGGTTGGGTCATGCCGGTTTTGATGTACTCTTTCGGCATACTCAAATAAACTCAGACTGAACTCGACGCCATGGATCCGTAAGCTGCTTGCTGCACATCGAATGCATCACCCACGGTCACTGGTGATGAGACTGTATATCCCGCGAAAGTGTGGAGTTCGAGGCTTTTTAAACGCTAAAACCTTCCACAATCGCGAGATATGCAGTCTTAGGGAATATTTCCTAGAAGCTGACGTGGGGATGCATCGAGATGTGGTCGTGGTGGACAAGGGCCTCACCCCGCTCTCCTTGGCGAAAGAGAACTGGCGCAAAGCTGCAGTACTTGATACTTGATACTAAAGATCGTAAGGAAGTATAGAAGCATGGTGAACGGGGTGTAAAGTTCACTCATCCTCCATAGAAAAGGGAGGATCCTCCGACCAGACGGGTGTTGTGTCTGGTGGGCTACTGCCCGACGGTTGATTTCGGGATGTTGTATATAAGTATATGCCAGTCGCGCGGTAAACTCTGATTGCACGATGCAGGATTTTGCGTGACGTCAGTGTCACGCGTTCCATTGTGGCGATGTAGATATGCCGCCACAGAAGTATGGCAAGGCAAAGAGCTTCACGGACGCTTTTTCCGGGTCCTCCATGGGCCTGATGTAGACTTTTTGACGTCTGTATCCTAGCTGCGTTTCAGCGACCTCTTCGGGGAAACCGAAGGTTTTGTCTGTGCGATTATGGATGAAGTTATCATGACGAATAATTACCGGAAAAACATTGTCAAGGACGATACGACCGACATCTGTCGGGCATGCCCTCGTCCCTGTGACTCAATCCTACATATTGTTTCCGGTTGTTCTCGTCTTACTAACGGCGAGTACTTGCACAGACACAATCTAGTGGCTAGGATTATCCACCGGCAACTTGCCTTGCAGTACAACCTTGTGGAGTCCCAAGTTCCATACTACATAGCCTAGACCACCACCTCTTAAAGCAGTATTATTATAATCTTACTTGAGTGTGGGAAAGAGATGGAGCTAGACGTCCTGTATAGCTCCATCTCTTTCTCACACTGAAGTAACATTAAAATACTATTGTATATTATATTGTTATATTGTAATCACTGACAAGACTATTGTAGCCAATAAGCCTGATATTATGGTGCTAGATCGACGAGAGCGCCGTGCAATGATTGTTGATGTCGTTATACCTCATAACGAGAATCTCGTGAAAGCTGAGAAAGATAAAAAAAATAATCTTGACTCAGCACACGAGGTTGTCGACATGTGGGACGGGGACTCTGCAATCATTGTACCGATAATCGTTACGGTTAATGGCCTAATAGCGGAGAGCCTCTACCAACACCTCAGGAGGCTTTCATTGCGTGGCTGGGTCAAGGGCTTGATCCAGAAAGCAGTACTCCTGGACACGGCTCGCAAAATGAGGAGGTTCCTCTCTCTAGAGCCCTGACCATCGGCACCTTGGACCCTGTTCCTAATGCCGATGGGCTGCTATTTTATATATTTTTAAATGTTTTTTTTTGTTTTTATAAAAATATTTAGAAATATAAATTATATGTATAGAAAATGGAATAAATGATAATAATAAATATCTAAAACTTGAATAAATAAAAATAAAAAATAAACATTAATGGTCATAATGTCAGAAAAAAAGGAACGAATTTCATCTAAGTAAATATTAAAATTTTAACAAAGCCCAAGTGACTGTGGAGCAGGACCAGCATTTAAAAACTTTTTCATAAAAAAAAATCGACTACCAAAAAAAAAACATTACAAAGTGAAAAAGTTTAGTATACAGGGTGTAAGGGACAGCCCTCCGCAAACTAACAGGGTGCATTCAGCTCCTTAATCTGAATCATATTCCACCGAAAATATTCTCAGGAAATTTTTTATTTTTTTTTATCGTATTTTCAGTTACTATTCCTTTATTTGAATGTAAAATTACATTATCTGTACGCAGCACTCCATTTATGTAAATAAAACAGCTAAAATAAAAAAATCGGCATTGGATGTTAAAATACTCGGCGGCCGAAGGCTCGCTGCGCTGCCGTTCGCTAAGCGCGTTTTGTCACGGTAAGGATACATTGCGTGTGAGGTAATAAAACAAATCAGGTTTATTGGATTCCCATAACGTTGCTGAAATAATTCCATGTACCGGTCATCTTAGTATGATATACTGAATTCACCCCATCAGTTTGCGGAGGGCTGTCCCTTACAACCTGTATAGGTAATTCAATAGGTGGGATTTTCTTTCCTTTTGCTAGTAAAATTCTATTAATATTTTAAATACAATCATTACAAATTATTGTTTTGTATAATGTGGAAGCATTCTTTTTAATTTTGTAAATGTGAGTACCATGGAGCTGCTTTATGTTATGATGTAGGTATGATGATTTGAAAGAGTATGGCAGTAGAGAGTATATCATGCTCACTTAAATGTCTCGCTGATGGTGGCATGTGTGTTGAATCATTCGGTTCCCTACAAAATGGTTAAGCTGGATGGTGCTGATCCACGCGTCAAGATCGTGAGCGAAAACGCACCAAGAAGACGGAGGCTAAAGACCCTGACTTGCGAAGCGTGAAGAAGGCGCCAACGCCGACGCGAGCGAAGAAAGATTCGCCACAAGATACACGTCGCTACCTCGAGCTGCCCATCTCGTGCCTAATAAAGGCTGAACAATTATGGATAAAGGCAAGTCAGAAGGAAAGCTTTGAAATAGAGATTGACCGCATCACAAAAGGAAACACGCCCGGCAACCACGATCGACTAAGCAACCTCAGCGTGGACATTGACGCGGAAGGTATCGTGCGCCTGAAAGGAAGAGTGTCCGCAGCCTATGACATAGAAGAAGATGCCTCCAACCCACCAATATTAGAAGGTAAACAGACCTACACGCGCCTGTACATAGCCTACGTTCATGAAAGGCTCCATCACGGCGGCGTAGAAATGGTCGTAAATGAATTACGACAACGACTGTGGATCTTGAAGATCCGTCCAGCAGTAAGGCATATAGTGAAGAGTTGCCTGCCGTGCCGCACAAGAAAGGTGAAGCCAGCGACTCCCCTCACGGGAGACTTACCAGCAGCACGCCTTGCGCATCACGCACACCCGTTTACCTTCACAGGGCTCGACTATTTCGGGCCAATCGAAGTCACGGTCGCACGCCATCGAGAGAAGAGATACGGCGCGCTTTTCACATTCATGACCTCCCGGGCAATCCACATCGAAGTTGTACACTCATTAAGTGCCGAATCAGCGATATCAGCCCTAAGAAGATTCATGGCGAGAAGAGGATGTCCTAAGGAGATATGGAGCGACAACGCTACCTGCTTCAAAGCGGCAGAAAAGGTACTCGGAGAGGCTGCACTCAAAGTCTTATACCACGAGACCACGTGCCACCATATCAAGTGGAAATATATCCCACCCTCGGCACCGTTTATGGGGGGAACTTGGGAAAGGATGGTACGTTCAGTAAAAGAAGCACTACGCATCACATTGACCGACCGATACCCGAGCGACGAAACGCTTATGACACTGCTGATTGAAATCGAAAATATGGTGAACTCACGCCCCCTTATCCACGTCTCCGTCGACCCGCAAGAACCAGAAACCCTAACACCAAACCACATACTCATCGGGCCGAACTCTTATGTTCCAGTACCAGGCCACTTCGAGGAAAAAGACATGACAGCTCGCCAACAATGGAAGTGAACCCAGGTCCTGGCAGATGTGTTCTGGAAAAGATGAGTTAAGGATACTTACCACTACTGCAATACCGGCGGGAGCCCACCAGCACCAGTACTCAACCTAAAGTGGGTGATCTGGTCATAATCTGCGACAGTAACCTACCACGCAACACCTGGCCACGAGGGCGCATCAGCCAGTTATACCCGGGTGCCGATGGAGAAGTACGAGTAGTGGATGTCACTACCAGCAGCGGCCACGTCCTGCGTCGTCCCACGAAGAAGATCGTCGTGCTACCAACAGTGCCGCAGCGTGACGACGGCGGGAGAATGTGCACGACGCCCTAAGGAAAACCGGCATGGCCTAATTATGTACAATGAACATTTGTATTGAAATTTAGTAGTAGTAATAAGAATAGAGTAAGTTTTTACTGTTTTACAATTGGTGAAGTAGAATCGCTGAAGAAGACCACAGATGGCCACGGGAACTCCTCAATGATAAGTATTTCACGGGTGGCGATTACATATTTTGATTAAGATAGTTAAGCGACTATGACGAAGTAAATTTAAATAAATGGTTCTGACGAAAATGGTACCATCGAACTGATCTGATGATGAAGCCGAACGGTAATCGCTGGAACTCCGTAATAAAACAATGTATCCTAGCCGTGTTTGGGCTTATTGGAATCGTCATGAGATGCACTCAGGCTATATATAATTTTAATGGTAATATGCCTAAAACTGCGCTACTTGAGTCATATGTTCTGTGTGGCCTTGATTGTCAGAAGACAGATTTTGCTGGAGACGGCGTCCAAACCTGACAAAACTACGCCTTCCAAACTTCTGACACGACTTAGCACTACTTAAATTTGACTTTTTGCAAAGTTTTTATTTGAATGGTTAAGGTTATACTCCTGAGGTGGTCGCATATAAATTTGGTCAAATTCTGATGAGTGGGTTTTGAGTTAGCTTCAATAATACGTACTTTTTTCCATTAAGTGTATGTTTATGATGTTATAATAACTTCCTGTTACTGTTATTTACTTAGCAAGTAGTGATATACGAATTTGGGTGGGGTAGGTACCACAACTAAAAAGTGGAAAATAAAACTTATTTATAAAAAAAAACCGACTTCCAAAAAAAAACTACGAAGTGAAAAATAACTTTGATTTTAATTTCGGAAGTCGGTGACAAAAACAAAAATACTAAACCAAAGACACCAAATTCCGAAATTAAAGTTAGTTTTCACTTTGTAGTGTTTTTTTTTTTGGAAGTCGTTTTTTTTATAAATTATTTTTTATTTAAATCGGTCCACTCGGTCAAAAGTTTTTTTTATTTGTTATTAGAGCGTGACCGGCGTAATTTTAACTAAACAAAGTCCTCCCACCGCGTCTGTCTGTCTGAACGTGATTAACTCAAAAACTACCAAACGGATTTTCGTCCGGTTTACTCCAATGGACGGAGTGATTCTTAAGGAAGATTTAAGTGTATAATTCATTAACGTTTTTTTTATAAATTAGCTGAAATGATTGTTGAAGATGTCGGAAAAAATCATGCCGGCTGGGAGCTTTCTGGCGTGCGCCGCGTAAACCAATAGAGTATTGCGGAACATCGGGTACTTTTAATCCCGATAGTACGTTCCCGTGGGATATTTTACGACATTCACGCGGGCGAAGCCGCGGGCAAAAGCTAGTTCATAAATAAAACAGTACAGTCATCCGCAAATAGTCTCATGTCATTATTAGTAACCAAAGGCATGTCATTGATATATGTAAATAAGGAAAAACAAACCGCCTGCAATACTCCTTTGTGGTACACCAAGCATAACAGTTCCACTTTCTGAGGCGTACACTTCTTCTGCTTTTTTAATAGGGTTTACCCTTTTAATCTCAGTATACTGTTTTCTGTTGGAGAGGTATGATTGTATTATATTGTACACATTTTCTCTTACACCATAAGCATACAATACTGTTTTCTGTTGAAGAGGTATGATTTTATTATATTGTACACATTTTCTCTCACACCATAAGCATACAATTAGTCCAAAAGAATACTGTGATCAACACGGTCAAAAGCCTTTGACATATCCATATATAAAGCTACAGCAGGGAGACCTTGGTCCAAGTTGATCATTACTTTATTCAGAAAGTTATATATCGCTACATTTATGCCTTTGTTTTTTCTAAAGCTATATTAACTAGGCGTTAATATATTATGTCTCTCAAAAAATGTGTATAAGCATTTAAATATTATCTTTTGAAATATTTTAGCAAAGATAGTTATCAGTGCAATGGGCCTGTAATTATTCATATTTGATTTGTTACCTTTTTAAATACTGGTTTTATTATAGATATTTTTAATTTGTCAGGAAAGATACCCGCTTCAATACATAAATTAACAACGTAGGTTATAAATGGGCTCAGAGATAATTCCAGCGACATATTTAATTATACTTGTTACTATTTCATCATAGCCTGAACTATTAGTATTTTTTAAAGTTTTTGCAATTTTATATATGTCATCAGGACCAACCGGGGTCATACAAATTGAGTTTGAATTATTTGTCACTATGTTTGGAAATTGATATGTATTTATGTTTATTGCTTTATTATTAATATCCATCTTGAGGAAGAAGTCATTAAGGGATTGTGCGATATTTTTAGGATTATTTATTAGCACATTATTGTTGATTAATTGGCTTCCGCTTTCTCTGGGGTATTTACATTTCGTCGCATTATTTACGTTCCATGTCGCTTTACATTCATTTGCAGCAGTCTTAATGCAGTAGTCATTTTGTAACTTCTTAGTTAGCCCGATTATCGTTTTGTATCTTTTTGCATGTGATTTAAACGCGGTTTTGCTTGTTTGGCTCGGTTTCCTTCTATATTGCCGCAAAAATTCACGCTTGCGCTCACTACATAACTTTATCCCCCGCGAAAGGCATTTTGTTCTTGACCTGTGGTTTATTTTAATTATTACTACAGGGAAGCAGAGGTCATAGAGCAAAACAAAAATGTCATGGAATATGTTAAAGGCTCTATTTGGATCTGTACATTCATACACATCACTATTAGTTAACTGTCTTAAATATTTTACAAATACTGCCCTATTATCTTTAGAGTAGTCACGTTTTAGTATGTACCAATATTTTATAGTGCATGTTTTTTAACCGGAATTTTTTTATGTTTTTTTAATAATTTGGGCACTATGATCTGATATTGCTAATTCTTTAATTGTTCCCTTACATCCTTTTACATTATGAGCTATGTTGTCTATGCAGGTTTTACTAGCGGACCTTGTTACTTGTTCAAATTGTAGTGTAAAGTAAATGTTCTTTGAATTCTCTTGAGAGTCTAGTTTGTTTTAAAGTATCAATTTTAAAATCTCCACATACTATGATTCCCTTTCCTTTTGCACGTTATGTTAGATAGCGTTTTATTTAACGTACTGAAACGTCTACTAACTGCTGCTGCTGATTGGTTTGGCGGTCTGTAAATACATAACACAATTATTTGATGTTCCAGTAGTTCAATAGCTGAGCATTCTATTAGGTTGGGTATTGAGAGTTTTGTGATATCATGGAGAGGCCTAAATTTCAATGTGTTTTAATCAATATACAAGAACCTTCATGTCTGTTATGTCGTATATAATAAGACAATAGATTATAATTTCGAATATTTAGATACCCTTCATCACCGTCAGTAATGTTGTGTTCAGTACCGCACAATATGTCTATGAAACCATTATCAAGTCAGATTTATTTAGTAATCCATTGACGTTTTGATGGAGAACAGTAATGTAGTTATACACGAAATAAATTATTTGATTTTGCCTCAGTTAGACAAGGTTTGCCGGAGACGCTATTTAATTCAACCCTAACGTTATCATCCTTTTTATCTAATATGTATATTCTGATCAAAGTCCATACTAACTTGTATACATTTGTCTTTATAGAATATTTTTATTTTTTATTTTTCATTATTTGCTTATACTGTAAAACTTTAAAATGGTAGTTTAAACATAATATTTCCTTTAATAATGATCTTGCCCGATTTAGTACATATTTTTCCTTGCATGGTCAATATCTGGAATAGTTCATGTCCATGTACAGTACATTTTTATATTTGTTACAAATAAACCTACGCAAATAATTTATTTTTGAAGGTACCTGTTCTTCGGAACTTCACTTATGATCACATTCGTATCAGCGGTCAATGTCAACCAACGATGCAGATTTATATCAAATTATTTGGATTTTTTTCCGAGCATCCTCCCAATACAATGACGTAGTCACTCTTAGTCAGGGTAGGTACTGATCTCGTTTTTCGGGCAGCTAAGGACATCATTTAGCGTAGCATCTGGATTTATATAGGAGATTACCATGTACTCCGATCCAACTAGATTTTATAATGTATCTCGCAACCCCCAGCCTTGCATGTCACCTAGAATAATTACTTTATTTCGCTTTATACCTACACTGCGCATAGCCGGGCTCTGTAATTCCTCATACATTTTACTTTCGCTGCAATATCTCAGTGTATCAGCTTTGGTCGTACTACTCTGATCAGACTGGTCCTGATTTTTTGTCTTTGTAGTAGGTCGTTTAGTTAAACTATTTGTGCATACACTTTTATCTAGATGGATGGGAGATATTCGTGACGCATTTACCCTCATATTCAGCATTCTTCTCGAGATCGGTGATGAATTATTATTTTTATGTGATGAGGCGGTAGAAGTAATTTTCTTTAGTAGTTCTATTTGTCGCTGTTGCTCCTTTAAATCCTTCTTTAGCTGACTATTTTCACTTATTAGGTTTTCAATTTCATTATCCGCACTTTTTAAATTTTGATTGATCGTGTTTATTTCTCTCTTTAATTCCTCAGCAAATGATTGATCCATATTTTGTAACACACTTTGTGTGCTTATAATAGTAGAGTCTAACATGGTTGAGTTTAATAAATCATTATGTATATGGGATAGGTTCATTTCTGATTGTGATCTTACCAGTTTCTTTCGTATAGTTATATTTTCCATCTTGTCTAGAAGGTAGATCTTTTGGATTAACGTAGGAATAAATCAATATCTTGTCAATAGTTGTGCGACAGAAATCAGTAATATATGCCAGAAAATCAGCAAAAATGAATAAAGTCAATGTTTCACTTGGATGCGAACCCACGACCCGTCGACTCCATACTCGAAATGTCTAACTCAAATGTCTCAAATGTCTAAATGCCTATGTGTGTTATAACTTGCAGAATTGGTGTACTGCTTGTGGCTGGTTTTCATTTTAAATCCGTTAATGTCGTTACTATGATTCATGCAGCAAATATTTTGCACTTTGTCACAATTCACAGAAAGTATTAGTGATTTTTGACCGTTTTAATTATTTGGTTCACCGGTTTATGCCACAATGTCGCTTAGTTTATGCACTTTGAATACTTTAATCGATCATTTATAGTATTTATACCGTTTTTGAATACTCACAATGTACTGATTTTAAATTGTTTTTATTGATTTCAATGTTTCTCATTCCACTGGAAAACAATGTAACTAAAACTTTACGTATTTCTGCAGATATTTAGTCCACAATAATTCTAATTACCACAGTTTTTATATTTTTACTTCGATAAATAACACGGATTCGATGTTTACTTGACAGCACGCAAAATGCGAGCAATCGAGCAACTATACCACCGATAAGCATGGATTATGGAGCTATTCCTAGAATATCGAAATGGCGTCCAGGAGCTAGAACACCACCTCTTAAAGCAGTATTATTGTAATTTTACTTGAGTGTGGGAAAGAGATGGAGCTAGACGTCCTGTATAGCTTCATCTCTGTCTCACACTGAAGTAACATTAAATTATTACTGCTTTAAGAGGTGGTGGTTGGCCCCCTGTTGTTTTGTGCTGTCATTTCAACTCAACATAAGAAATTATTGTTTCAAAAATATAAAATGCAATGTATAAACGATTTGATTCAAGATAGTGATAGTAATGAGGAAGTTATACCTAGAGGTCCAAGGTGGCTAAAAGAGAGAATATATTTATTTGAATACTATATATGACCTTAATTTCACGATAAGGTTTCGTTTGAACAAAGAAGCAACTTTGTTTTTGAACTAAAAATTTATGAGTTGAAATTTCAACTGAAATATAAACTTGCTAACCCCGAAAATAAACACCACATGAACCAAACCGAACCGACAAGCAAAAATCCAAACAACTACCTAAATTGACACTTGCTTTCCCGTGCTATAATACGTTGCATAAGATACAAGCTATAAGAGTTGAGATGAGTACCTAAAGCTTCTGCACCATCCCGTTTGTAGAACAACGTTTTTTTGCCGGGTTTTACAATCGTCCACATGCACCCCACCATTCACGCATAGCTAATCCAAGTATAGTTACACGTTAGATTGCATGGAAAAACGACTGTTGATTTACTCGAGAATAAAATCGAGGAATAGATTATTTCTGGTATAGTTACTCGTGTATAAATTCGGGTTTGGTCGAATCCGTCCTTAGTTGTCTTTCAAAATCGTAACGTTCCGTGACACGCGGAGTTGGCTCATTATCGAATAGCGATTTATAGAAAGAATTGTGATTATATAGGAGTTGACGTTTTTGCAAATCACGCCGAATTACTGTTGCGTACAATCTGAACCAAAAAAATATTTTTCACGAAATGTGGAGTTGACTGGTTTGCAAATTAAGTTACATAAACAGTTGTTCTCTGAAACATAATAAACTATAGTTTATTCAAAACAATGTTTTGATATACGAAAATGATCAAATCATGTCAAAGGCGACAGTGATTACGATAAAGAAAGTAAAACATTACGATATCAAATTCAGCACTAAGATGCATTGATAAGTGGTATAAAAAGTGGATCAGCAAGCTGTATTGTCACAGTTTGCAGTGGCTGTGACAACGATGAAGACTGTCTTAATCCTTGCGGGGCTCGTCGCCCTGGTGATGGGCAGTGCCGTCCCTTCTCACCAAAACATCAAGCTGAAGGCTGGTAAGAACTAATTTAAATAATTAATTTGTGTAGTGGGGATGACCCTACCAGAATTGTGATTTCAGGTCCTTAAAAACCAGGACCATTATGATGTGGTCCCGGTTTTATGGGCTCAAATCAATCACGATATTGCGGGTTCAAACCTTGCAAATCAAACTGTATGAGGTGAGACAGTAATATGCAGCGTGACAGTTACAGTTCAAAATTATTTTATGGTGGAAAAATCCAACAAGGTCGTCTAAGCGAAACTTAACATGGTTCGTTAAACGAGAACCAGAATCATAATATTCTGGCACGAATATTCTTAATTACTCTAAAATTGTTCGCAACTTTGGTTTTGTTTATAGAAAAAAAAAAGTTACTGATGATAATTATGTTTGATTAACAGTTGATACTGACTTCGTTAAGTACCAGAAGAAAGTTCTGGGACTTTTCGAACACTCCGAACAACTGGACGCACACTCCGAATACTACAAAGTTGGCAAGGAATACAACATCGAAGCTAACATCGACAATTACACAGTGAGTATTTTTAATAATAAACTTCAACGCAGCTCCTGAATGCTTAAGGATATTTTAAGTGTTAACGCAATGCATTTTTGCAGAACAAAAATGCTGTCGAGGAGTTCTTGATACTGTACAGAACTGGATTTCTGCCGAAATATCACAAGTTTTCCATCTTCTACGAAAGGATGAGGGATGAAGCCATCGCTCTTTTCCACGTCATGTACTACGCTAAGGACTTCGACACCTTCTACAAAACCGCGGCTTGGGCTAAGGTTTACCTGAACGAAGAACAGTTCTTATACGCGTACTACATTGCCGTCGTCCAAAGGGCTGATACTACCGGCATCGTTCTGCCGGCGCCTTATGAAGTGTATCCTCAGTTCTTCTTCAACAAGGAGGCTCTACTCAGGATGTACCGCACCAAGATGCAAAGTGGTGTGTTCGACGCTGAAGCTGCTACCCAATACGGTATCGTAAAAGAGAACGACTACTACGTATACTACGCCAACTACTCCAACTCCCTGACTTACCCCAACCAGGAACAGAAGCTGTCATACTTCACTGAAGACGTTGGTTTGAACTCCTACTACTACTACTTCCACTCGCACATGCCTTTCTGGTGGAAGTCCGAAAAACTGAATGTAATCAAAGATCGTATGGGTGAACTTTTCTTCTACTACTACCAGCAACTTCTGGCTCGTTACTCCATGGAGCGTCTTTCCAACGGCTTGGGCGAAATTCCTGAATTCTCTTGGTACTCTAACTTCAAGACTGGATACTATCCCCAACTGACTGGAAACTACTTGCCTTTCGCTCAAAGAAGCAACAATTACAATATTCACACTGAGAAGAACTACGAATTCATTCGCTTCCTGGACACCTATGAGAAGACATTCTTCCAATTCCTGCAGAAGGGCGAATTCAAGACTGTAAGTATCAATAGATAAATCCTATTGGTTTAGTTTCATGATCATAACTTTTATGAAAACTAACGCATGAAACAATTATTTTCAGCCCGAAAAAGAAATGAACTACGTCGGCAACTACTGGCACAGTAACCAAGACCTGTACTCCGAGCACAGCAAGAAGGACTTACACCAGTTCTCGTATGAAATTATCGCTCGCCAAGTACTCGGCGCGAGTCCCAAGCCTTTTGACAAGTGAGTTTTGCCATGAAATTGTTCTTAGCTTTTAGTAGTAGTGCAAGAACTCTGCCACAAAAGACTAGCTGTAATATTTTGTTTCATTTGGGCTGGGAATTTGGGCATTTGTTGAAATAAGAGGCCCATTAGCAACAATGTTTGTTTCTAAAGTTGGCTACAAATCATGAATCCAAGGAGTTACCTTAATAGGCTCGTGGCTTGACTGGATATACAAATAAGGTTATGGAAATATAATTAGTAAAAAAAATTAATGTCAAACAACAATATCATTGTTTATTATTTTCAGATACACCTTCATGCCGACCGCTCTTGACTTCTACCAGACTTCTTTGCGTGACCCTGCATTCTACCAGCTCTACCAGAGAATCGTCGATTACCTTATTGCCTACAAAGAATACGTAAAACCTTACTCTCACAATGATCTTCATTTCGTCGGTGTTAAGATCAACGACGTGAAAGTCAGTGAACTGGTCACTTACTTCGATTACTTCGACTTCAATGCCACGAGCAGCGTGTTCTTCAGCCAGGAAGAGCTCAAGTCTTACCCTACTGGTTTCGTTGTCCGTCAACCTCGCTTGAACCACAAACCATTCACTGTCTCTGTTGACGTTAAGTCAGATGTTGCGTCGGATGCTGTCTTCAAGGTCTTCATCGGACCTAAGTACGATTCCAATGGATACCCAGTTTCAATTGAGGAGGATTGGATGAAATTCTACGAACTGGACTGGTTCGTGCAGAAACTGGTTCCTGGTGAGAACAAGATTGTGCGCAAATCCAGCGAGTTTGTGTTCTTCAAGGATGACTCCGTCCCCATCAACGAGATCTACCAGTGGTTAGACCAAGGAAAGGTTCCTTATGATATGTCTACTGTTCCTGACAATATGCCTAGGAGACTGATGGTGCCTAAGGGTACTCCCGGTGGATACCCATTCCAGATGTTCGTGTTTGTATACCCATACAACAGCGTTAAGAAGGGAGATGATGTGTTCGAGAGCTACATCTTGGACAACAAGCCCTTCGGTTATCCATTCGACCGCCCCGTGCGTGACGCTTACTTCAGACAACCCAACATGTACTTCGAGGATGTCAAAGTTTACCACAAGGACGCATACTTCCCATACGAGCTTAACGTTCCTTCTTATTTCACCCAAAAGAAGCAGTAAGGCGATAAAATAGTCCCTAACTGTCTTTTAGAATTATTTATCATAGATCGAAATGTACAAAGAACACGAGTGAAATAAATAAATATATATATATTTTAACACATCAATGATTTTAAATGAACAAGTGAACCTTTTACATCCTAGCCTGCGGGGGTAGGCTCGGGGGTGCATTTAAACTTGTACAGTAAAATATTTCAGTAGGGGTACTGAAATATTTTACTGTACAAGTTTGGATGTTTCTCAAATATTATGTACTTAACTACTCGCAAAGTATTGTTGAATTTGTTAAAGAGGCAACAGTTTAAGAAGTTTACCAAAAGGTTTAGGTACCTGACATATAGTTATTGTACAACTATTCTTAAAACTTTGTTGCAAAATTCGATTTATGTAAACTGATTTGCCTTAAGTTACCTTTTAATGAAGTGTTTCTGGGTGGAGAACATAATTATATTAGATCAACCTTTGGTCATTTGTAGACCTGTAATTTCCTGTCACTGCAAGTAGTGGTATATGGCTTTGTGTGGGGTAGATACCACAATCAAAAAGTGATTTTTTTTTTTTTTGTAAAAAAACAACTGACTTCCAAAAATAATCACTACAAAGTGAAAAATAACTTTAATTACAGAAGTCGGTGGCAAAAAATGAAAATACAAAACCATAGACACCGACTTCCGAAATTAAAGTTATTTTTCACTTTGTAGTGATTTTTTGGAAGGTGGTTGTTTTTTAAAAAAAGTTTTTATTTTTAACTTTTTGGTTGTGGTATCTACCCCACATAAAGTCATATACGACTACTTGCAATGTAAATAACAGTGACAGGAATGTATTACATATCATCAACATGCATTAAGTGGAAAAATTTCGTATTATTGAAGCTAACTGAAAACCACTCATTAGAACTTGATCAAGGTGAACGGCAGATTTAGTACGGCATACTTTTTTTGTTGTTCTGTTACAGAATTTGTACCACTTATTAAGGCCACTAAGCCATTTATTTTCATGTAATTGTACTATTTTTAGAGCTTCGTATTAATTAATAATAATATCAATAATAATAATAACCCCATCGCCGTATCTCTACGTTGACGTCGTGATGGAGCTTGCGTGCTCCGAACTCTAGGTCTGTGCCGGTAAAGGTTACTTTGCCGGAACAGGTCTAGGATGAGGAGCCAGACCAAGAGAGATACAGAAACCCGCAGGGCAGCATGTGGCGAGCTGCTGGGCAGTAGCGACCCCACGTACCCTATCTCCCGGGAGAAGTCATGTTCCTCATCTCTGGCTTGCCTTTATTGGCCGGCTGGAGTGAACACTGACGAGAACTGACCTCCCACCTCATTCTTGCCTTTATTGGCTGGCTTGAGTAGAGATTCGCAAGAGCAAACGTGCTCGGAGGAAGGAAGTAGTTCAGTAAGATGCTGGTAGGGATCTTGACCGTACTTCCGGGATTGTCCTGATAGCCGTGGAATATCTCTCCACTCCTCTTAAGCACCTCAAGACATGTTGCCCCCTTGTCGCTACGACACTATGTGCTAGCGACTGTTTCCGGGGGCCCATTGTTGAGTGTGCAAGTCACCCCCTACCATTTTATCCGTGTATTGTATTTATCAAACATTGGTCAGGCAGGGGCCATAGTCCTTCCATAGTTTTAGATAACCAGTCCACTTTAGCCATCCAAACCCATAGCCCAATTTTTTTTTGTCTCTATATCCTGCAATAGTCCTACACCAACCGGGGGTTGTCCTTGGGTGCACTTGCATAGTACGCACAGGGATAATCGTCGGTTGGTGCCTAATTTCCATTGAAAGCGTCTAACGGGCCTCTGCGAGTTGGCTTCGGCCCCTCATATGCCTTCCAAAGGTCCGGGACCCTAGGGTCTCGAGAAATATCAAAATATCAATAAAAATATTTTAATGAATAAACGTAATAAAATCGTAAGTTAAACGCAGTTATATTATTAGAAGTTGCCATATGTAAAATAACACAAGTATCGAATTGATAATTAATTATTTAGAAATAGAAATAACATTAATATAATTAGAAATTAGAAACAGAATTAGAAATAGGTATCTCATAATGCACCTTACTGAGTAAGAGTAGGTATGTACGATCCTCATCTCTATCTACCTACTTAATGGTAAGTAAAACACTACAAAGATAGTGACAAGCAATCTAGAACATGTACTTTATTACCAAAACAATGTTTATGTACCTTTATGTAACGATCTACATTAGTACACTAGTACATAACCTCGACACCAAATCCTGGATGCCATAAATCTGCATAGTAATTAGTGTTGCGCTGAAGTGGCCCACAGTTTCTGTCCTTTTTCCACACTCCAGATATAGCCGGCATCAGACAACCGGCGGCTAAGTTTCCACATAAACAACTATCAACTTTATGTTAGTGTAAATTAAGTTAATTTCAGAATGACTTGTTCTATTGAAAGTTGATATATTTATTAAATAAAGCGAGCGAAAATAATTAGCAATGTTCATTTATTTGAAAAATTACCACAGACTACATTTTTAGTGTCGTTATATGGTAGTGATAAAGTCTGACAACCAGTCTTACCAAGGGGTATCGTATTACCCAGTAACTGGGTTGTGGAGGTCAGATAGGCAGTCGCTCCATGTAAAATACTGGTATTCAGCTGCATCCGGTTAGACTGGAAGCCGACCCCAATATAGTTGGGAAAAGGCTAGGCAGATGATGATATGGTAGTGATAAAACAGCAGTTATAGAAGAAAGGTCTTATATTTATAATTACAACACTCTTACCAAATTAGAGCCTTCCTTCGTAACTAAGAATATGAAAAGAACTTAAATACATAATAATGCAACTTACACTTCTCTTACATTCATTATTATGACAAACGAAGTTACTCTGTTACCTACAGACTACATTCTTACATTTGCAAACCAAAATACAAAACTAAAGTGATATTAATTAAATTACTTTAATAACTCCTATCTTATCTCTAAGATACGTAAATCTATCTTTAGGAATAGCCTTTGCGAATAAGTCAGCATATTGTTCTTTGGTACAAACATATTTCAAAGCAATTTCTGTCTCTATATACTTTTCTTTAATACTAGGCCCGTACTACTACTACTTTTTAATTTCTTTCTTTTTTCTTTAATACATTTCTTTTCTTTTATAAAATTATATTTGACATCAATATGTTTGCAACGTTTATGGTAGTCCACATTTTTAATTAAACAGATTGCACTCTGATTTTCTATATTTAGACACACTGAATCTTGTTTCAATGCACTTATATCAATTAAAGGTTTTTTTAAACACAAAGCTTCTTTATTTGCAGCACAGGCAGCCATAAATTCTGCCTCCGTTGTTGATAAAGCAACACTCTGCTGATGCTGGATTGCCCATGTTATGCCAGCTCCATTTTTAATATATACTTAGTCCTTGATTGCCCCTCCGCATCTTACTGCAACAACGGAGTGTGTTCGCACGTACCTAGTGAAGAATATGTTTAAGTGACAATTAGCCCACGTCGATTTTATCGCGCACTTGATTTTTAACTCTCGGTTTGGAGCCGATCAATGAGAATCCAACAGACTGCAAACCAGCGCGTCAAATAAACACACTGTTGGATTTTCAACTCTCGGCGCTAAGCAATGCGTTAAAAAAACAGTGCGCGAAAAAAATTGCTCCGGGACAAAATCGCCCGTGCAAACCTGGGCTTACTGTGAACAATAGCGGCTGGCTGTTAATATGGATCCTTGAGTCTTAGAAAATGTTCGGCAATGTACGGTCGACTTACGAAATCCTTACACTATTAATACCAGCCCATTATTGTCCCATTGTAATGATAATGTGAATAGACTTCTTCTTTTCGAGTCGATGGCAAAGGTAAAATATTAGGTCTTTACCTATGAAATTGGAGATTTGTATGAAAATTTTAAAATATAAAAATTTTGGTATTTTTTTTTATTTAAGCTTATCAAAGTACTGGCCTACAGAGCACTTACCTATATAATTTTGCCATTTTGATGGCAGTTTGTTTATCCCTTTACTGTAGAAGTCTGCCGGACGGGAAGCGATGAAGTCAGCGAATGCGTTTGGTACTGCCTCTCGGGTGTTGAATTTTTTTCTACTTAAAAAAATTGTCTAAATTTCGAAAAAAGTAGAAATCTGTCGGGGCAAGGTCTAAGAGTACGGTGAGTGACGGAGAGCTTCCAGCTGTAACTCTTGTAGCTTTGCGATGGTCTGTCGTGAAGTGTGAGCTCGCGCGTTGTCGTGGAGAAGCAATGGGGAAGAGCGATTGACCAGTATTCGTTGTTGAATAGGGAGCTTCTCCATCGCTGTTTGCAATTCTTGGCAATAGACATCTGCCGTCACTGTTGTGCCATTCGGTAAGAAGCTGTGATGTACAAGCCCGCCACTGGTCCACCAGACAGTGATCATCATCTTTTTATGAGTAATCTTTTTTTAGCGCACCGATTAGGTGCTGTACCCGAGTCCACCCACTGAGACAAACGCTTACGGTTGTCGTACAGGATCCACTTTTCATCGCAGGTAACAATTCGATTACTTTTACCTTAGAATTCCCTCGTTTCTATGCTGATTCAGTAAAGCTATGCATGCTTCGACGTGTAAAAAAACAAGTTTTTATTGTTTCTCATACAATTCTTCTACAGCACAAAATTGAGGCAACCCCAGTAAGTTATAAGGATACTTGTGATGGAGTTACCTTGCAACTTCGTATGGGTTACAATTTACAGTGTTGAGACACAATTAAAAGGAAATGAAAAAGCAAAAAAATAAAATAAACAAAAGGGTCTAGTATGGTTACAAAATTGTTGTAGCAAGTTCAGGTATGTGTAGTGTTTGTGGGTGTGTGTGGAGAGTGAGTGAGGGGTGTGTGTCTGTGTGAGGTGGGTGTGAGTGGTGTATGGGTGTGAGTATGTGTTAATGATTGATCGGTGATGTATGTTATGATTGGGTACAGGTTCTACTTTAGCAAATTCTGGTTAATAATAGTTCAATTTCATCGTATGTTTGTTATTTTAAGCATTCCGATAGAGTAGTTTTGCATTCATACCGCAACATGGGGTAAATATTCAATATGTGGTTCAATTTATTATAAATATAGGTAGATTGAGTGTTATACTGACGCCTGGCAAATACCGTACGGACCGGAGTGGAATGGGCCACAATGTCTTTACGTCTTTTATCGAGCTTAGATGGATCAAATGAGAGGGTCTTGTGCAGATGTATGGTTATGTTCAACACGTATAATTTCGTTACAGTAAGAAGGTTACTAACCTTGTAAAGGTTGTCTGTAGAGTAACAAAAGGGTTTAAAGTACATAACTTTAATGAGAGACCTTTGAGCCCTTTCTAGGTCTAGAAATTTGGTCTTGGTGGCCCCTCCCCAGATCGGTATACAATATGTGACGACTGATTGTGCCAGGGCAGTATAGATTTTATTTAGTAGCAACGGTGGCATCACATGTCGTAACGTTTAAAAAATCCATATAAGTTTTCTGACCCTAGCCATGGTATTTTCAATATGGGTGTGCTAGGACAGTCTTTGGTCAACTGTTATACCAAGATATTTAGTGAAATTAACTCGCTGTATGCTTTGACAATTACAAGTAAGTAAGTATCTAGCTTTTTAATGTTGTTTTGACACTAACTCCAAGGCCCGCAGCAAGCTCAGCCGTAGATTGAGTTGAATCTGCTTCCACTATCGCCTTCAATTCGACGTTGTCGACAATAGTTACCGGCCGACAAAAATTCAAAATTCCAGATATAAAACGATTGAACCAATTAATGCACCGTGTTTATGCAAGCAGTGTTAGGCCCCGTACACGTCGTTAATGTTTCGTGTTGTTTGCGCAGCGGAATTTTCAGGTAGGAACTCATATTCGAAAATTGTACGAATTTTCAGTTTATCCATGGCGCCAAAAACTACCACAATTTCACAAAGACAAAAAACTATCTAAAAACAAATGACTGAATCTGAAATTAAATTAACACAGCTTTAGAATAAAATTTATTTGAATTTCGAATTGCGCGCTAATCCACAAATAATTAAATCTGAAAATGCTGGTTATAGAATATCCAATTACATAGGTAAATACCTATATAACGATAAGTATCAAGTAAGTCAGAAAAATTCCTGCCCTCTGAGAGCTATCTTGGCGTGCACTGCCTAAATCGTTACAGCTACACGAAGATAATGTATCGTGGGATTGTTTGTCTTCAACAGTTCTAATTAAAATTCCGCGACAGCATGTATCTACATTTTATGTGGAAGCCATTATAGACAAAATAGTGAGTCGTAAATACATTTAAATTGGATAGCTTTTTTACAATGCAAATTTTAGGGTATTTAGTTAATTCTTATCAAAATTAATACCTTCATCGCTTTCTGTATTTAATGTAGATAAACTTTATCATTTACATTGAGTAATTTGGACGAATAGGTTAAAAGTTACCAAGATAGGAATGGCCAGAGCGGAACACCCTTAAAAGCCCTTGCCATGAGTCGGCGGCGCGGACGGCGCGGCACGCAGAGCGGGGGTGGAAGGGCGGGCCAGGCAATGACGGGCCATGATTGCCGAGTGCGCGACTCGAACGCCGACAGACGTCGTCGTTGACGGTTGTGTTCATTTTGAGATTTTTTTACAGCTAATTCGATTCGAGGCGATTAATGCTAACTTACAGTAGGCATCATTATATTTTAAAAGTAGTATATTCTAAGGAGAAATATAGATTCGTTTTAATTTAAATTAGATATTAGAATTGTATTTTTAGTTATTTTAAGAATAACGCTTAGTTGTACGTACCTACATATTTCTTAAAAGTATAGAGGCATGAGGAACAGGGTGTAAAGTTCACTCATCCTCCATAGAAAAGGGAGGATCCTCCGACCAGACGGGTGTTGTGTCTGGTGGGCTACTGCCCGACGGTTGATGTCGGGATGTTGTATATATGCTAGTCGCGCGGTAAACTCTGTTTGCGCGATGCAGGATTTTGCGTGACGTCAGTGTGACGCGTTCCACTGTGGCGATGCCGCCACATCACTCCCCTCCGGAGACCGGAGGTCGATAGTGGGCAGAGTCGTGTATCTTGCGATGCTTGCCAAGGCCAGTTGAGGTTCCAGTGAGTTGGAACCGAGTGCCGCATAGTTCGCGGTGAGTCGGAACTGTCTGCGGAGATGCCCCCAGTGAGTCGGGGTGGCGCTGCGTTATGCTCCAGTGCGTCGGATGTGGTACAGCGCCGGGTTGAGGCTGACTGCTGGCGTCGACCAGGAGAGGTTTGAAGGGCTCTGCTTGTTTGACCGGCCGAAAGTGCAGTGTGCTGTGCCAAGGTTGCTGATGAGGCTGAGGGTGATGACCAGGTATGCGCGGTCGCTGCATGCTGGTGGTCAGGATACCCGTTGAAGCCGTGGGTGCTGGCTGGCTGTGTGACTCGCCGCTCGAGAGCTCGAGGAAGTGATGCTGATGACGTCACGCTGTAGTAGTTGCACGAAGGCTGCGCTGACGTTCATGTTTGGGGTCACCAGTATAGAGGCATGAGGAACAGGGTGTAAAGTTCACTCATCCTCCATAGAAAAGGGAGGATCCTCCGACCAGACGGGTGTTGTGTCTGGTGGGCTACTGCCCGACGGTTAATGTCGGGATGTTGTATATATGCTAGTCGCGCGGTAAACTCTGTTTGCGCGATGCAGGATTTTGCGTGACGTCAGTGTGACGCGTTCCACTGTGGCGATGCCGCCACAAAAGGTTTGTTAAAATGTCTACCAACAATAGCGAAAAGGTGCTTGGTTTAGCCTAAATTTATTATTTTATTGTTTTGATTTTATGCACATAAGTATATGGTTTACTTATGTAGTTAAAGTTCTGATATTTTTGAAATTAATTTTGGTAGTTTATATATACATATTTTTTATTTTTATTTTTTTATTAAAATATGAAATAAAAAAATAAAAAATAATAATTAATTTAAATATGACCGATGCGAACCTTGCTGATGATTTTTTTTTCTTGTTCCTCTTCTAGCAGTTTCCTCCTTTCGAGCTAAGTCCTGTAGGTGAAAATGAGGTCAAAAAATCTATCTATGCTATCTCTTCCTCTGCAGTTGGTAATGACAATCTTTGCTCAAGAATGATTTCTCCTATCCTCGCATCCCTCATTACACATACATTCTCACACTATCTTTATACAAACCTTTATATTAATCCAACAAGTTTAACACCATAAACAGAATAACAGATTTTGTCGTGACTATTGAAGACTTCATAACACTGAACCAAAAAAAAATTCCTTAGCCATGTGTTAGAAAGAAGAAGTGAAGAATAAGTGATTTCTGACAAAATAGGTTCTTGGTTGCCTTAATTGGCAACTCTAAAGATCAATGGATCCTCTTTGCTTCAGCATCATGTAAATGAAACCAACACAAAAAAAAACGAAGTTTTATTATAACAAAAACCTAACAGTTATATTAGATCTAGCTAATCTTAGAGATTTAAAAAAAAAATATTATTTACTGCAAGTGAGGTGAAAAGTATCCATTCTTTGGAACATTATTTTTCTTATGATATACTGTAACATTGTAAAATTTATAATTTGGAGCATCATCATAGTAATCAACGGCTGGTCTATCGAAAGGAAAACCTATCGGTTTATTATCTATATCGTTCATAATTTCCGAAAACAATTTGTTGGCTGCATAGAAATCATCCAAAAACTCATCTCCAGGCGTAATCATAATAAATATTGTAAGGTTCAAACCTTTCTCAGTGCCTCTAGGTATTATTAAGTTTTCTGGAAACTTGAACAAATTGAAATTATTTGTTCTATCTTTTTGTGCCGCCGATCCTTCCATATTATAATACTCATCACTTGAAAATCTATTTGAAGTCTCTGGTGACCACTTTATGATATTTAATCCTTCATCAAAGGTATAACTAAATTTATCAAGTTCAAAGAAATTGTTGTATTCTTCCCAGCAATTGTCAGAACACGGTGGTCCGAGAAACAACCTTACGATGCTATTTTTAATGCCCTCACAATCTACTGTAAAATTAAACTCAAACTTGGAATGTTTCAACCTCTTTTGGCGCGCAGTTACTGTTAGTGGCGGTTTTCCTTGTGGGTAACCCTTCTTAATGATAGCTCTGTTGATGTTAAACTGATAATAGCTAAAATACGTCGTAATTTTTGGAATATCGGCTTCTATGATTTCGCAGCGTTTTTGTGCAACCTTTTGTAGGTTAACTGGTTCAATGGATTCCTTGTATTCAGTAAAGTAGTTAAGAACATACTGAATCATGTACCAGTATAAGGGATCTCTTAATGATGTTTGCGGGTGGTGCATTAGAGATGGCGCTGGATTGTACCTGTAACAATACGACAGTAGTTCAAATGAGATGATTAACACACACACACACACACACACATAATACCACGCCTGTAATCCCCGAAGGGTTGGGCAGAGGTGTACCTATAAATGATTAATAATAATATTTTCATTAATCAACCTATACGTTTCAAGTAACAAAATAAATTAACGAATTATAGGCATCATCATTTTCTGCCCAGCCTTTTCCCAACTAGGTTCGGGTCGGCATTCAGTCTAACCGGACGCAGCTGAATGTATTTTACACGGAGCTAGGGATCCACATACGCTACATTTAAATCAGTACGGTAACATCACAAGAAGGATTTTAGAAATATTTCAGATTCATATTTGGATATTTCATGCACTCTTTCTGGTAGGTTTATTCTACTAGTAAAAATGTGACCTTACTGGTGAAAAGGATATCCATTTCCACCGTATCCAAACAATGACCTAACGATTTTGGAAATTCTCCCAACTTCAAAATTGCCTCGGAATAATCTCGTTAGTAATTTGACGTAGTTCTCTTCTGTCAGTCTTATTGGAGACTTATTTTCCTGCAAAGAAGACATTGTGTTATTTTGTGAATAAAGCTGATTGTTTTCCAGTAGCGAATTGGACAGGATATGTTAAAGGGGCTCTAAAAAAATAGTAGATTTTGTCCAATCCTCTTTGTTTGGTAAGTTAAATGATGGAATAAGCATAAGGAACTGTTTCCTTAAATTGCACCAAAGTGATGATAGCATCCCAATTACTTAAATAGCATCACTTACCATGACAATTAGTCCTCTAGACATACACTCTCTAATTGCGATATCTATTGCTTTAATTTTGGCTCTATCCTCACTCCAATGTCCTAGTGTACCTGATCTGCTAGGGAAAGGCAATCCATTTTCATGAATAAGATACGGATGAAAATCACCAAAGTTAATCTTCTTTGTAGTATTTTCTTCACGTAAATGCTCTTTTTCAAGGTGAAGACGCGCCGCCAGCTGCTGATGAATGTAATAGTAATGCTCATCATGTCTAGCATTCAATGCGTACAATCTATGGCGGAACATCCAATACGGGTGTCTTAGGTGTACACCGTAGTAATAACTGTTTAAAGCTATGTCTTCTCTAAAGTAATTCAGAAGCTCATCACCTCCATTTTCAGGTAGATTCCAACCAGAATAGTTAGTATTAATTGTGAGGGTTTCATAGGTTTTGAAATACTGATCTGCATGAGCTTCCTCAGTAATGTCTATGTTATTGTTAATGTAATTACTGAGTTTCAAAGCTTTTACTATTGTTTCACCATTGACAAAAAAGTTAGGTTTTGTAATAAAGGGTGGTGGAAATGCAGTTACGTCAACATTTTTGTCCCTGTATAGCATGTTTAGTTGGGTGGCATACGTTACTAAGTCATCATTTAATTCGTCAAAATTGAATAACTTCTCTGCATTATAGCCTGCATCTTCTGCGCCGTGGAGAAGCTCAAATAAACTACTTGCTGCTTCCTGGATATTTTCGTCATATAAGTTAAATGTAAGACCTTTCTCAGTGGCACCTTTCTTCACAGAATTCTTAAAGATTTTGAAATCATCATTGTACTGAAAATGTTTATAATGCAATTAGTTTATAATAATTTAATTCTAATTTTATCAACTGCCTCGTTGGTCTAGTAGTCACAAGCGCTATTGCTGAGCAAGAGATCCTGGGTTTGATGTTCGGGTCGGGCAAAGTGTTATTGGGTTTTTCTATCTGGAATTTCTTAGAAGCAGCCCGGAGTCTGGATATGTGCCCGGTTGATGGCAATAGGCTCGCCCTCTATTACATGTGTTTTAAATATAACTGGCGAAATGTGGGTGTACTATAGGTAGGTACATCTCTGCCCAACCCTTCGGGGAAACAAAGCGTGATGTTATGTTAATTTTATCAACATTATACAACAATAGACGTAAATAATACTAAGACTATATCCTCTTTATTATCATTAGATAATAAAGAGGATATAGTTCTGAAGTAGAAATTTTACATATAATTTTATTTACCTCTAGTAGCTCATAAAATACATTCCCAGTTCTCTGTGACCCTTGAGCTTGATACCCACCAGGGACGATGCCCATGAGTGAACCATCATCATTCATAGATAACTCTGAAGAAAGAATGTGTAGTAGTTGAGTACAAATGATAATATGGATTAGACTCTGACTACTATTTAAATTTGTCGACGGTATTTATTCTAAGCTAAACACTATAACATTTTGACAACATTTAACATTTAACATTTTAATAACATTTTGAGCCACTCTCCCCTCAACTGTCGGTCGACCGGCTATTGGTCGGTAACAATATAAATTTAATTGTGTCTCATGTCATGACAGTTAAAGGTATAATTAAAGAAGGGGTATTTCATGTGATAAGTAATGTGATAGTCTCAACTGAAATATTACTTGCTTCCTGATTTGCTTAATTTAGTACTTATACTTAATCAAGCAAATCGGGAAGGTTTCTTTTTCTAGTGCACATAAGTTTCAAGAGAGAGTATTCTATCCATCATTAACCCAGTCTATCTATCGGTATTTTCTTATAATGTCAATATAATGACTCCCACTAATTAATTTTCCCCACTCCACTTTACGTTAATTTAAAATAATTATCTTGGAATTCAACTCACGACTTCCAATGCTATGTCCAAAACACTATAAAATAGAGTTTGATCGGCCAATGTACTTCAAAATTCATTGCCAGCTGTATACAATGGACATAAAACCATTACGCCAACCTTGGCACTAGAAACGTTAAACTATATTTATAGGATCAGGTTTATTTGCTATAAAACACAGTCACATACCTCCTTCGCTGACAAAGCCACGGAATTCGTCCGTGGGTACTGACATGGATATCCCCACAGAAAGTAGCCATAGTAGGATGGCAGATCGAAACATCACAATAGCTAACACTGCAACCAACTAGTGCCGTAAATAGTTAAACATGGCTTATATGCACACGAGGATTCATAACGGTATTTCTACTGATCCAATTGAGATCCTGAGGGTCGCTTTAATGGGTACAATTTTCATTGTACACTTGTGGTCATAGTGTTGAGGACTTCACGCCTTGTATTAGTAATTATAATCGCAGAAAGAGACTGTTCTGATTTGATCTTTGAGGTATACATCCGACTCTCAAGGGCTTAGGACGAGCACTGGTAATGTACTACATTACCTTACACTGACTGGCACTCATAGTTTACCCATGCTTATAATTTTTTGGCCAGAATTTGATCCTATTCTGGCATTAAGATCATCACAGATAAGCTAAACATGTCATTTGCCAGATTCATTCGCAAATTTTTCCTAATCTGGCAGTATGATTATTGACCCTGAAATGTATTAACCATTTACATACACAAGGCCAATACGAGCCGACCCAATATCGGTTGTGTGATTTTTCTTTTTTTTTTACATAGATGATTTATTGCCGATTATTGATTATTGCTGTTATTTATGGACCA
Organism: Fissipunctia ypsillon; assembly: GCA_947568875.1. NCBI lineage: Eukaryota > Metazoa > Arthropoda > Insecta > Lepidoptera > Noctuidae > Fissipunctia > Fissipunctia ypsillon. The sequence continues at coordinate 11,490,473 of OX387660.1, read as the reverse complement.
TTATTGGTTAAAATTAAGACTCTAGTAACTTTACTAATAATGAAGCAAAGACCTCATAGCTTTTCATGGTAGATCCTCCCATATTGCACGATGTATCACAGCTAAAATTTGCTTTAGTAACTATTTGTATGCCCAGTTTAGCAATAAAAAACTATAAATAAATAAATACCATTTCAAAGAAAAATGATTCATTTTGTTTATAGGAACCAAGCATAAAAGCACCTTATTATGAAGATGACCATCAGGTTCCAACAGAATGATTATAAAATCATACTGTAATCATTAATCCTTATGTCAGAAAACCAATTTACAGTAGTCGTAATCGCTACTGGGCTTTCAGATAGACAATATAGATACCCACCACATGCCATCAATAGTACATTGTAAACAAAGAGTTTAATTTTTATAAGTATATGGAAAATGAGCAGTGGCCTGTTATTCTGTCCTCAATTGTACAATACCCACAGGAAACAAAATGCAATTGGACAATTTTTCAATTGCGGGTCTTGGAACACGGCTAATTTTGGTCAAGAGGCCATTCATCACTCTCGAACACAATTACCGTATAAAACAGAAGTATAGAATGTGCCAGTGGAAATATTTATAACTATATGCTTACATAACAGCTGGTCGGGATGTATAAATCATAATAAATCACTAGACACTACCAGTGTGGTATTTCTGTTCCTTTGATCAACAAAGCTGGTGTGCCCACAACAACGAGTGGTCGAGAACTAACACAAGTTTAGAAGGAATAATTAGGTCAAGGACGATACAATACACCAATTGAAACAAGAGTAAAAGACTGTCGTTTTGTGTATTGATGTTATAATAATGAAGTAATTTAAAAAGAGAACTTTCAAAATAAAGTGCAATGCGTTATAAATATTAGCATATAATTGTTTGAGAACTCGTTAGGTGTGAATTATTCCGGAAATAATTCTTTGGAACGAACTCAATGATTCCTGGCCTACCCTTGTAGACTATTAATTATAATATTAACAAGTGCCTATCTATAAGATAGAGTAAAATGTGCAAATTAATTAAACAACCATGCTAATACCGCATTTGGTTTTGTACTAGTGTCAAAGTCTTAACTTTTTAAATACAATAAAAATAGCATCTAAATTTAATAATACTATAATATAATAATGTCAGACGAATTGCTTAGTCTCCAGTCATCATCTCCATGAATTCTGAAACAAAACAGATAATGGTTATCAACTAGAAAAAATAACAACAAGAAAACTTAAACTAATGATGTTTTAATTAAGTAAAGTGGACCAGTAAATGTTATAGAATTATGAATAAGCAGATAAATATAAAAACGTCTGAATAAATCAGTTTATGATTATAATTGCAGGCATCTTTGTAATTTATTAAATAAGTAAAAGAACGTTAATGTAAAACCACTTAAAAGATTTTTGTCAGCCATTCCATTAGATTCTTTGATCTCAATCCAAAACGAACGGAGGAGATTAGTACCAATGAATTAATATTGCAATAAGTGCGTGTACTAGACAACATAAATTTTGACCGTCACATACCACCTGCCTTTTCGGAGCGCTTGTAATGTTTCGGCATTATTACGAATGTTATGTGTTTATGAATCTATGTTGGTTTCGCGAAAATTTATGTTATAGTTTATCTTCAAAAGCAGCTGTTGCGGCAGCCAGTTAGTAATCGACTTTAAACGGGATTCTGTTTTAGTCGGACGGACAATTTTAGTGTTTTTATAATATATTGCTGAAGTGGCTAGCGTGGGTTGATACGTGGCCAAATTGTTATGTTCACGCTTTTGACACTTCTGTCCACGAAGTGACATCAGGTAACTGCGTGTTAACTGCCGAGGCCTGTCTTGGCGTCGAGACAAAATGTGGGCAGACCTCCAGCCGATATTCCAATAACATTGTTATAATAATTCGGAACATTAGGCTGATTTAGTAATGTTTAGGAAGAATTTAATTCATTAGAAATCATGAATGCTAGAGTTGAAATATTTACCGTCGAAGTCGACGGTTCCGGATCCGTCAGTGTCAATCTCAGCGATGATGCCGTCTAAGTCACTCGAGCTGAGCTTGTCGTCAAGGGCACCCAGGATCTCCTTCAGGGTGGAAGTGGTGATGTATCCGTTGCCTTCACGATCGTACAACCTGGAGATTGATAAAATAACGACGTTTAACAAATGTTAGATACCATGACAATGTGTAGGTATTTGAAATAATTCCAATGAGAGGCAACTGGTGTTGCATATAAGCAAATGCTCACCTGAAAGCTTCTTTCAGTTCCTGTTGCATAGCCTCGGCGTCTTCCTCCTCCAAGAAGTGGGAAGCGATGTTGCAGAAGCCATCGAAGTTAATTTTGCCGGCTTCTAAAATGAAGTAAAAATAACAATTATTTCGAGACTAAAACCAGAACTGTTCTAAACCTTGAGCGCTCTATTTCTTTCATTGAAAACAGATTTAATAAATAAACTTTGGAAACAGAGACATGCATCTTTCAAAGGGACTGGAAACTCGGAGAGAACTACCGTACGGAAATAGCCTCATTAGTTCCCGCGACGAGTAAAAATATTCGAGAATATATTCGAAAAGGTGTCGTAGCCTCGGTACGTGTGAATTCTTGTTAGCGTATTCTGATGATAGATTACTTTTTAACAAGAGATTTTTGCAGCTGTTTATACGACAGTTGTTGTTCCCATTTTTTTCTTTTTCTCACATGTATACTTGGCAACTAAGATTTAAAAAAAAGATGCATGATATATCTGAATTTTCTCTGAGTCGTAGAGCAAACATAGTAAAATTTCCAATAATATAGTACATCAACAAAACTGAAGATCAGCTTAAAGTTTTACATAAAATATCCATAAAGTTGTTTATAGGCTAAATAAATTCGATCCTGATATAAATATTTACTTTTCTACACAAGAATCCAGAATCAATGAAAATGTACACAATGTAAGTGAGCAAACTCGTATTGATGAATATGATATGCGTGAAGATTTATGGGTAATATAAGATTGAGCCTTGACATCACATTGAAACATACGTTCAACAATATATATAAATTGTTTACAAGATTTGATGAATTTTGGTCTAGATTGAAGATATTCTTTTGAAAACAAATACCGTTTGAGTCGTTATTGGAAATAGAGATGGAATATTCAGAACTAATTACTTTGAATTTAAATAAGACCAAGCAACTGCTGTAGCTGCATATATGAATAAATATATTTGGACAAATACTTACTTTCTGGGTCGTTTTCATCAATCAGAGCGTTCAGCTCAGAGTCATCGAAAAGCTGGCCCATGGTGTTGAGGATGGTTGAGATCTTCAGGACATCGATGTATCCCGACTTGGTAGTGTCAAACATCTGGAAAGCCTTGCGCAGCATGGCCATCTTCTGATCATCGTCAGTGTCCTAAGAAGAGAAGCTCAATGTAAGAAATATGTCATTAAGGTGTGTGTCAATTAGGAAAGAAGCGCGTTTTAATCAACCATGTGCTTAATTTTGGAATGATAGTAAAAAAAAACGCACGTCTAACAAAAGTATTGGGTATTGAATATGGCAGTAAAATTGTTGAAAAACGTGAAAATACCCCTTTTCACAAATATCACTGCTTCGAAATTATGTAAGAATTTTCAATAGAATATTCCGTATTTTCAATTTTTGAACACTTTCAGATTTGTCACAATTAACTGTCACATTCACGTCCAACGAACAGGCGATTTGAAATCCTTGGGATCCTCACCATGGTGTTTGTGTAGGGTTGGCAGTTGTAACAAGAACCGAATCCGAGTGCGAGTGTTGTTACACTAGATTTTACGTCGGTGTGGCACCCTTATATATAGCATTCCTTCCTCCTCAGACTGGAATACAAAAATAAGTGAAAAAGCTGCCGTCTCTCTCTCCACCGTACCCGTTCAGAATAGTGACGTGGTTATTGAGTTCTTCGTCAGCGTGAATTATATCTACGTCAGATGGTGGGAATGTTCAGCAAAACCTGCATTCTGCAGGAAGTGAGCTGTCAGATTTATATAAACTAATTGACATCGACTCACACGGAACACGAATGATGTGATCCATTTATAGAAATATGATAGTTGTTGACGAAGCTTCCGAACAGCATTATTCCAGTGCCGTTTTGCGTTTCAGGAATAATGACGTATTTGTTTATTACGTTCATTATAATTTATTAATGGAGGTTTATACGAATGTTATGCTTAAACTGTTCCATTTGTTGTTACAGAAACAAAATTGAAAGTGTGAAAAGTGTGCTGAATAAACTCAGTTTATTTTTTTGGTTCATATTATCGACTCAATTGGCATTCATGTAAACTTCCTGATATTTTGCAAGCATTGCGCTGGCACTATCCATTAACAAGTGCATTTTATAGAGCATGTGTATTCATATTTTATCTACAGTATAAAGTTTAGTAAATAGTGTCAGCTCTGAAGAAGGTATAAATGGATATCCTGTATAAGGAGGGATGTTTTGTAGGTACATGGATTAGTCGCTCGAGTTCTCGATTACAACATGTGAAACTGAACATCTTCAACACGTCCACTTTAAAACGTAGCAGAAACTCTTGCGCATATAAAGCTGTTCCTTGATTAAGAGCAGGAAATTCCTTTGATGCGGCCGCCGATTCACAACAATCCCGACGAGAATATTACGCGTAGCGACGTCACTGTCAGGTGTCATCAACTGTTTTTTTTTTGTAGATTAGGTTTTTATTTTTTGTTAGTAATTGAGTTTTCGTCTACGTATCATAAAATTTTTCGTACTTTAGATTAAAAGTTTATTTTGAAGCGTAGTTTTAAACTAATAACAAATTACACCGCAGTAATTGGTATAGGATTTCCAGTTTTATAGGTACTATATAGGTAGGTACATCATATTGTATCAAATTGCAGCAAAGTTTTAATAGAAAATTAGGTATTTACAATATTGGTTGGAATGCCACTTAAATAAACACGTCATAAAAATTTAAAAAAAAAAACACAATATTTAAATTCATATGATCAGAATTAGAATGCATGATTGATTTACGATGGAACAGTTAAATAGAAAATTAAGACATAAGTAATATAATGATGTATAGCGCGAATGTAAATATTTGAATAATATTGTGAGTAAAATACAACAGCTAATGTAAGGCAGGCCGATGATTGGTGACCACTGGCGCGTGAAACGGGTTATACTGCGGCGCCGGAGCAGATATAGACTGCCGGTGATCGGCTATAATTTTTGTGTTCTCATGTGAATGCCACAATGAGAGAAACATCTAATCTGAGTCGCGCTTTACGTGTCGACCACGTGTAGTCTTAAAACAACAATACAAGCCGAAATTAGGTCAGGTTACAAGTTTATTTTTAATCCACTTGGTATTATTATGACGTTATTTTTAGTCAACGCATTCCTTAGAAAGCAGTAAAATCAATCGGACATTTTTGTTGAAATATGGCATATGGTTTTTATGAACAGTTTATTATCATAGTAATGTCACGTTTCAAGTTTTAGAGTTTTGTAAATATCTGTATTATTTTATTTGGCTTTAATTGTTTAAAAGTATCATATTAATATTGTTACTTCAATGAGGTGAACCGTTAATTATTTTATTTTTTGAAACAATTACCCTCATAATGGTAATAACAGTTAGGCACCGTTTTCAATATTTTATGAAACACTACACTCAGGTTATTTTCGTACTCAATCAAGACGTGTGGTCTTTGTTATACTACGAAGTATTCGGAATAATGAAAACAAATGGGACAAGATAGTCATTGCGTTATGTAACGCGATTTATTTAATACATCGTTAAATAATTCACTCTGTCTGTGCGTTCATTTCACGGTCATTTAATTATTTCCTACACAGTTTGCGATATTTTCCCTAGAATATAAGCACCAGACTAAATGTAAAGTATGTTTTGTCTTCCTATTGTTTTTATGTATAGGAATGGAGATAGAAACGGTCAGTCGGACCTGGAATTCAGGCATCCTAAAACTATTTCTGATTTGTGAGGATTTATTTATATCGAGAGCTCGTCTATCAATGTAACGATCATCATGTTGGGCTATAGTATCATTTCCTAAAGTATTTTAAGGTATTAGGATCATAATATTGTATTATGCCCGTTTTATTTTTAATAGGAGGGATTTTCATCGTTAGCAAATTATTGTTTGTAAGTTTGAGTTAACTATAACGGTAACTATTTGAAGACAAGCGTTTTTTTTTCAGGAACTAAAGTTTTATATCACATGCAAATTCACCTAATGTAGTAATTAAGACAAGATTGACGTGTAGTAAAACGACAGTACCTAGTGTACATCATGACAAAACATAAAACACAGAGCAGCAGGAAATGAGGTATCGTAAATAAATGCGCTAATAATTTTAATGCCGCCTAAAGTCAGATGCAGCGGCACGGCTTATTAAATTTATTTGCCGATGCGTAACCGACATCTGACTAATTTACACTGACTTAACATTCCATAATCAAAATAATTGGTAATCATAGCCAAAAGTTTGGACAGTGTTGCCGGCACCACACCCTGAATCATCAGCGTCAATGGAGTGGAAATATAACCTCATTTTGGCACAGAACACAGGATTTTCCTTGCAGAATCCACCAGCTGATATCTCAGAGCCAAATGAAAATAATTCTTCAAATAGTTTACAGGTAATGTGTCTTTGAGTTGCATTTTTTGCGTTAAATTTGTCTTATATTTTATATAGTAGTTTTTGAGACGTTTAGCGACTTACCTTCTAAGGTAAACACTTCATTTTAGATCATGGTATATTAATCATATATAGTATGATGAGGCTTAATAATTTAATTAAAGCCTAGCTGGCTTTAATTAAAGTGTGACAAGTAAATCCGTTCAATTTAAGAATCCAATGTACAGTTTCTATAAACTGCTCTATATATTGCTATAGGTAATATTGCAGTTTCTCTGAACGCGAAATAGAAAACAAAATTAAACTAAGCTATGTATAATTTTAATTTATGACAGCAATTCTCCCTATGTAACGAGGAAATATGATTTGCAAGAATTTATGTATTTGAGCGTCGGGAAAATGTATGTACACCGTTTGACTTTTACGATTTATCATAAAGTTTTATTTGTGTTTACACCAAATGTAATCAATATTATATTATGAAAATATTATAATATGATACAAGGTTCCGTGCTTCTATTTATAAGTCAATATCTGCCCAGATTTCAGTCTCAATACTTACCTGGAATTAATAAAGTTATTGCATCGTGTTCTGTAGAGACTTTGTAATCGACTGTAAAAGTATTTTCTATTTGTATTCTAGCTGTTGTCACAGCAGTGACCGATGGTTTTTAAATTTTCCACGATGAAAATAGGGAAAGCGTTACGTTGTTGTAAAATGTTTGGAACGTCTCCAAAAATAATGATAGAAAACCTCGCGAAATAGCAATAATGTGCATTCGTTTCCCTTGTTACATACAGGGTGGCCCGTGAAATTAGATCCAAAGCAAAATTTTAGAAGCTCTTCTCTAGGGCTTCCCAAAACATCGCCATGTATGTTCAGCGATTAGTTATAGTTTAGGAGCTAGACGGTTTTTAACATTTTTAGGGAAATTCTCACTTGACTTCAGACTTTTTAATTTTTCTCTTTCTGTGTCGCATTTTTCAGTGCTATTCTCTGTATGAAGCACACGGTTAGGTATTATTTGGATCGTAGGACACCTGTTTATGCTTGTTATTTAGATTTATCCAAGGCCTTTGATCTGGTTTGTTATGAGGTCCTGTGGGATAAATTGCGTATACAAAATGTACCGACAGAACTTGTGGAAATTTTGAAATTTTGGTACGACAATCAATTAAATGTCGTTAAGTGGGCGGATTGCTTGTCTGAGGAGTACAAGCTAGAGTGTGGCGTGAGGCAAGGGGGAATTTCCTCGCCCACCCTTTTTTATGTTTATATGGACAGCCTGATTGGCGAGCTCAGTAGCATGCATGCAGGTTGTCACATTGATGGAGTCGCTGTCAATAGTATTAGTTATGCCGACGACATGGTGCTGCTGAGCCCGTCAATTAGGGCCCTTCGTCAGCTACTTGTTGTTTGTGAGCGGTATGCTGTGAGTCATGGTCTCAGGTATAATGCTGCCAAGAGCGAGTGTATGTTTTTTGGTCTTGGTGATAAAACCCTTCATGAGCCTCCACCTATTTTTCTGAACGGGTCTCCTCTCACCAGAGTGAAAAAGGTGAAATACCTAGGGCACATTGTCACCGATGATCTGAGGGATAACGAGGACATTGAACGTGAACGCAGAGCGCTGGCGGTCCGGGGTAATATGCTGGCTCGTAGGTTTGCTCGTTGCTCAGCTGAAGTGAAGTTAGCGCTATTCAAAGCATATTGCCAATCTTTCTACACGAGCAGCCTGTGGGTTAACTATACTCAAAGGGCATACAGCGCTCTGCGGGTACAATATAATAACGTCTTCAGGATGTTGTTGCGGTTGCCACTGTTCTGCAGTGCGTCCGCGATGTTTGCCGAAGCGCGTACGGATGACTTTAACGCAATAAGACGCAAGCGTGAGTCGTCGTTGTTGCGCAGAGTACGCGGCAGCAGCAACAGCATTCTGAGGATAGTTTCTGATAAATTTCAGTGTCCTATACACTCGCTCTGGGTAAGCATTGTAGTTGGGACGGTAAAATAATGTTTGTATTTGTAATTTTATTCAATTGACATTGTTATTTGAAATTATTTTTTCCTACTAATATAGTTAATAAGCTCAAATTGTTACTATCCATAATGGATCTTGTAATCTGATAATCGAATAAATAATAATAATATTTTTTTGTAATTTTTTTAAATTAAATAATCCTCAGCTATCGGTAAAAAATACTATCTGTCTAAGCATCACTCAGACTCAAATTTAGCTCAAAGGAATGATGTTTGTTCGATAAGATTCGTTCTAGATTTTCAGTCTTTAAAAAAGTAAAAAAAGTAGGGTGGCAATGACCCTGAAGTAGTTTAAAAACTTTAACGGACGCTCATCGTTCCTAAGCAATACAAATAATAAGTATTAATGGGACGTTATTTGGAGAAATTGGAGTTCGAACATGGTAGGTTACGCGAAAAACACAATTTTTCATACTTCGTTGTGTTGTGTTTCTGCTTGGAGTAATCCATTTTTTATGCTCTTCCTAGCATCCAATTAAACTGAAATTTTGTATAAGGATTTAACTTTAAAGAAAATGCTAAATTGGTGTACCATAGAGCTGGCCTGATGATGCAGTCGGAATGTGGCCATAGAAACTCCTGAACTAAACAAGAAAACCCCATCGTATTTGTTCTCGTTAGATTTCTCTTGACACGTAACGTGTGCCAAATTTCAGCTTAATTGGATACAAGGAAATACATGAAAATGGATTATTCCAAGTCGAAACAAAACACAACCAAATACCTACGGAATAATTTTGTTTTTCACGTTAATTACCATTTTCGAACCCCAATTTCCCCAAATAACGTCCCGAAAAGTACTTACTATTTGTATTGCTTTAGAAAGCTGAGGGTCCGTGGAAGTTTTTAACATTGGGGTCATTGCCACCGTTCTTCTTTTAAAGACTGAAAACCTAGAACGAATCTTGTCGAACAAAAATTTTCACGTCCAGCTAAATATTAGTCACTTTGAGTAATGTATATAGATAGGATTAAAAAAAAAATGCGACACAGAAAGAGAAATAATAAGAAATCTGAAGTCAAGTGAGAATTTTCCTAAAATATTAAAAACCGTCTAGCTCCTAAACTATAAACAATCGCTGAACATACATGGGGGTATTTCGGGAAGCCCTTGAAGAGGAAGCTTCTAAAATGTTGCTTTGGATCTCGTTTCACGGGCCACCCTGTATACGTTTAGTCTGCTTTAATGATCAATGAAAATCAGCCACACAATGAGCCGCGATTAAAGAATTTTATTGGTTTAATCGTAAATGTTATATATTTTAAAGTAACGTTCACTCTTACAGGTGATTGTGTTTGCCTGGCTCGTTGACAATTTATTGGGTATTTTGTTAATGCTTTTATAATTTAGGTTTTACAATATAAACCTACATTTGCAAAGCTTTAGGTAAACAAGAGTATCGCAAGGAATAGTAAATAAAATAATTTAAATAAAACAATTTGTTTTATTTAATAAAAACAAAAGAATAATGGTACACGTTTCTGAAAATCACAGTCAATTATTAATGATTAAACAATATTAAGATTGAATACATGCAATATTGGTTTTATTCATACACCTTAAGCTCAGGGCTATCTTCATACTCAAATGTGTGAAACAAAAAGTCATACACTGTAGGAGTGCGCTTCCTTCCATCAATAGAAAGTGGTTCTAAATCTATCAAATTACTTGCTACAACATCATCTTTGAAATCAAAATCATCGTTTTCATCCACGTTTACGTCATTATCTCTAATTTCACTGACTAAATCTAAATTATTAATATCCTTATCTAGCTGAACCCTCGCTAATTCATCTGTAGATTTGGGGGTTGATATTATGGAAGCCGAGGTAACTTCTTCTTCCTTTAGAGTAACAGTACGATATTTGGTGTAGTCTCCCTTTTTTGCTGAGTAATCTTTTTTATCAAACTGCGCTTTTTTAGCTTTATAGTCAAATGGTTCTTTGTTTTTAGAGGAATAATCGAACTTTGAAGATTTTAGTAGACGTGGCGTATTGACAATTATATTATCTGCATCGTCATTGCCTACAGGGTATTCGTTTATCGGAGATGTTATTGTAGATGTCATGGTGATTTCTTCTTCTGCTAGCGTTACGGTGCGATACTTACTGTGATCTCCCCTTTTTGCCGAATAGTCTTTTTTATCAAACTGCGCTTTTTTTGCTTGGTAGTCAAATGGTTCTCTTTCTTTAGATTTAGCAGAATAATCATAATTAGCTGTTTTTAGCAGACGAGGCGTATTAACTATTAAATTGTCTTGCATTTTTTCTTTTTCCTCTAATTTTGCTTTATTCGCCTTGTAATCATAAGGTTCTTCATGAAATTTCATAGAATTTAATGAACGAACCGTTTCAACATCTGTGTTCCCATTAAGCACTGCATTAGGGACAAAGTCTTCTTTTAAAGGCATCACTGAGTGATAATCGAAGTATTCTTCTGTTGTAGTCGGCGATTCATTTAAAGTATCCACATTATTATCAAATGGTCCTTTGTTCGAGTTGTAGTCAAAAGATTTCTTGTTATTTTGAAAATCATTTGATTGAGAAGATGGATTGTAGCTATTAGTACCGTACCATTGTTTAGTAACTCCAGGACCGCCATAATTTTCCACTTTATTATCCCCCTTTTGAGTAACTGTGACATATTTGATCAACGCATTCGGTAACGCAAACAATTGTCTATCTTCTATTATCAAATCAAGTGGATAGCCAGGTGATAAAATTGCAGAATTAAATTCCATGTTATTTATAGAATATGAAGCACTAGCACTAGTTTTAGTAAATGGTGCAACAAAAACAAACATTTGAATAGGCAGACCTTGGGGTAAACCTTTTGGCAATATAAGTCTTGTTGGGTATCCAACTTGAGACTCGATCATTTTTAATGGCAAAGAATCCAACCCAAATTCAGCGTCTTCCATTTTCTTGCGAATAGTTTTGAGCGACATAAAGTCAGAAGCATAGTGATTCATATCGTCTGATGTTCTAGATATTATATTGGTTCCTAGTTTGAGATTAATCTCAAAAACATCAAGTAAAGTGAAAAGATTCTTTTTACTAGCGAGTTCGCCAGGCATAATTTTAGGTCCCAAATAAATCTTAACCAAACCTTTTTTCGCGACTAAAGACGAAATATTAACTTTGACTGTAAACGGCTTATGGTTTAATCTAGGTTGGCCTATTTTAACGTTGAACATCGACTTACTGTCGTCTAATTTTAGTGCGTCTGTAACATCGAACTCAAAGTAATCGTACGCTGTCATCATCTTTTTCACGTCAATATTTACGACTTCCACTCCAGGGAAGAACAGTTCGTTTCTTGAGTACGTAGGTAACAGTTTTAGAGCACTGTCCACGAGGTCAACTATCTTTTTGTTTATCTTCCAAAACATCGGATCTCGAAGAGTAGTCATGTAATGCTCTAATACCGAGACGTGCCTGAAATAGTTATATGTCATATAGTATGCAATTATTTATAAAGCCATCATCAAATACAAATTAATCAATGCTTTAAATTACCTGTTGCTGGTACAATCTCTGCCAAGGAGCCGGCGAGCCAATGTCTCATAACTCCTCTCTCCCGTGACAAAGATTTCCATTAAATGATTCAATATTTGTGTTTTATTATATCCACTCTGGCGCTGAAAGAATTGTTTCTTCAATGATTTATTTTACAAGCATATTGTCCAAGACAATAATTACGATTTGATTAATTTTTAACTATAGTTAATACAGGGTGGCAGGGACATCGACGCGCAACCTGTTACCATATATTCGATACATGATTCTGGACCTCCTACATTGAAATTTTTCGTTGGTGATTACATACATTTTGACCGCGTAAGTATTGAACTTTTGTATGAAACAAAAGATTTTTTTTTATAACCGACGAAATATTTCAACGCACGATCTAGAATTATGTACCTACTGAATACATGGTATTGTAACAGGTTGCACGTCGATGTCCCTGCCACCCTGTATATTATAGTAACACATATGTACCATGTGACCGACGACGGTTACAACATTATTTTCTATAGTTTGTAGTAATGCTATCTCTTCATTTGCTGAAATTTCTAAAGGCCCAGTTCTGTGACTGAATTCATTTCCATCAGAATAAACTAACTCAGGATCATAACGAATATCAGGTAAAGAATTCCAGTTGAAGTCATCTATCTCCGGCAAGCCATTAGCGTATCTTTCTAAATTATATCTTGCCATAAATTGTTTCATCATCTGATACATATTTTCTCCGTATCTGCTATTAATGTCGTCATTAAACCATGGCGACAATCTTAGCTTTTTTAAGAAATAATAGGAATTCAAGCCGATATCTTCACGGAAATAGGCTAGTTTTGAGTCATCGTCGTTATCGTAAAATATTGCAGTGTAATTGGCATCTATATAATAAGCATTTCCTTCATCGCGAATGCCATCTGTAGGAGTTATTTCTTGCCTAGCAAGAATAGAGGAAGCCTTAACTAAAACGTCTTTGCGTACAAAGTAATTAGGTAACACCTCATACGGCGCTGGAATTGATAATCTCTCTGTGTCTCTCCTGTTTTGAATAGCCATGTAGATAGCATTCACGTATAATCCGCAGTTTAAGTTTAGACGCGCCCATACAGCTGCTTGATAAAACGCATCAAAGTTTTTAGCGGAGGACAACAGTTCGTAGATTATTTTCAACTCCTTCATGTGTTCAGGATTATAATCACTGAAAATTTCTCCCTTGGGCAGCAAGCCAGCTGCTATGAGCTTCTCCAAATTAGTAACTGCGTCTGGTTTCTGTAATTAAAGAATAATGTTTGAAAAACGGATTGATATATTTTGTCAAATAATTAAATTAGAAGTCGGAATAAATATTTACTTACCAAGAAATCTCCTGTTTTTATAGTAATTCCTTGAGAAATTAATAGATCTTTGTTTTCTTCGCAAACGTTTTCGAATAACGGTGTCACCAGTTTTTGGACCTGCAGCCATTGTACTGAAACTAAAATGAAATATTTATGTATTATTGCGTATCTATAGTGAATATTATAATGCGTATAAATATGAAGCGGGATCTCTGAATAGTTTGGCATTCGATACCGTATCATACAAATGAAGGAGAAGACTAATGTGTAACATGGCATTGCAACTGAATGTAATGTCCGTATGAGCTGGCGATTGATATGATTCAATAAAATACTTTGCCAACCTAGACTATCATATTATGGCTTTCACATACATATTTGCATCTACACAACACATTATGGTCACTAAAGAAAATACATATATCATCATCCACAGCCCGTTTTCACCCACTGCTCAGCATAGGCCTTTCATGTACCAATCCCCACGCTCCTGTGCCAACCTCATCCAGGTTCTACCCGTGATGAAAAAGAAAATACATATATAACTTATATCTTTTACGAGTGGAAGTCTATCCGTTAAGGACTTCAATTTCAGGGCTAAAACAAATGGTGGTCAAAATTATGTTTACTCAATTGCAATGTAAATCTTAGTTACAATATACAAGCTAACACTAAAATATATATTATGCACAAGTATTATAATAAAAAAAATAAAAAAGGGGGAAGAGCTCATTGAGCATCAAAATATTCGTCCACGTCGCTGTCATTGGGAAAATTGCCTAAAAGGCTGGGTCATTGCCACGTTGGATGGAAATGCTGTTTGTTTGTTGATGGTTGAAACGCAAATTGGTTTCAGTCTCATGTAGTAGGAGGTGAGCTTATTTCGAATAACGGGGTTACTAGTGTCAGTTTCCAAATTGAAAAACCCAATAAAACTTTGCTGTAAATGAACCCAGGACCCACGCTCAGCAGCCGTACTCGCGATCAATTTATTATTATTAATTTTAAAACTAGATGAAGTACTGCATGAGGTCCTGGGTTCGATTCTCATGTCGGGCAAAGTTTTATTGGATTTATCCATCAGGAATTTTTAGCAGCAGCCCGGAGTCTAAATTTATGCCCGGTTGATGGCAAGAGGCTCGCCCCATATTACATGGCACTGTATAACATTATTCGCGGAAGGTCGGTGTTATATTGGTACACCTCTGCCTAATCCTTCGGTATAAACAGGCGTGATGTTATTAAATACTAGCTTTTGCCCACGGCTTCACCCGCGTGGAGGTCGGAAATTATCCCAAAGAAACGTATTACCGGGATAGAAAGTATCTTATGTCTTAGCCCAGATTTTGGTCTACCCAGGTGCTAATTCCCTCCAAATCCGTTCAGCCATTTTAGTGTGAAAGCTTAACAAACAAACTTAATTTCGCATTTATAATATCAGGATGATGTTTAAACTATAATCATAATGAGCTGTAAAACATTTAAGATGCTGAGATAACAGTTAGCCACCTATTACATTTGACGTGATCCATTAATGTTGAGGATGTATTGAGTGCCAAGCATTTATCATGATGACTCTTTTAACTATCTCTGATTGCTCCGGACGAACACGAGATTAGTCATAATACTTTATGGCTATGTGGCTATGTGACTATGTGGCTACCGTAAATTAAATTAAATCTTTTACATGATTATAATCTTTGCATTTTTTCATATGAAAACTACGCACTAACACTGAAAACATAACATAACATCACATAACATCACGCCTTGTTTCCCCGAAGGGTTAGGCAGAGGTGTACTTAAAGTACACCCACATTTCACCAGTTATGTTTAAGTCCCATGTAATAGGGGGCGAGCCTATTGCCATCAACCGGGCACAAATCCAGACTCCGGCCTGCCACTGAGAAATTCCAGATGGAAAAACCCAATAACACTTTGCCCGACCCGGGAATCGAACCCAGGACCTCATGCTCAGCAGTAGCGCTAGCGACCACTAGACCAACGAGGCACTGAAAACATTCGCACGTTTAATCAGTGGATTGCTATGAAAGAATAAAGAATAAAAAAGTATTTATTAAAACTCAGACAGGAACACAAACTAACACACAAACAAACTAATTATGGGCTATTTGTAGGCCATTTTGGCAACTAAAATATCCTGTAGTAAAGTTATAGAAATACTAACTATTCCCGCGGTATCGCCCTCGTGGATGTCAATACTTCCTTATTTGAATCAGATTTTGTTCACAATTTCATGGGTTTTAGTTTTTTGCGCGGTACCCTAATTATTTTTCCAAATAAAATTAGCCAAAGCCTTATAACATCAGCTATCAGCCAGTGACAGTCCCTTCAAAATCGGTCCAGCCGTTTCGGAGATTAGCCGGAATAAACAGATAGACAGACAAAAATTTTAATAATTGTTTTTTTGTTATAAGTACCGTATATCCTTTCCTAAGCATTTAGTAAAAAGCTGTTATTTTGACATTACAAACAGACACTTCAATTTTATTTGTTTGTATAGATGAAAAGTATCTCTCATCTCCCATCGCTGGTTCTAACGCTTAGCATGGTGATTATGAAACAGAACAGCAAAATATTCTGTCTTATGAAATCATTGGAAGGGCTTATGTTTAACTACTTCTGGTTAGGTACTACTCTCATGTCTGCACTGCTCTGACCAAACTGAAGTGATCCCGCGCGGGTTGCGGGACGAAGTTCACTCGCGCCGATTGTCAACTACTTTCATACTGGCGTGAATAGTTGAGTAACTTCCTAATAATAACAATAATCGCGCGCAGTCGTGTCCCACGTCAGAGGCGGGACTCTCATTGTAGGCAGAGCTTTATATAAAATAGGAAATGTCGTAGCAGCGGGTCAGACTAGGTACTCTGAAAACATTTGTTTTCAAGTCTCGTCATACGTAGAGACATTCTAATCCATCCATATTGTTAAATAGAAACAAGTCTTACCAAATTCATTAGGCTGCTGTACTGTCGGTACAGTTGGTACTTGTATCAAGTACCCAGAGATATGTATCACGAGCACAGTAACCACTAACACGGCTGTTAACGTCTTCATTTTGTCTAACTGACTGTGATTTTTTGTACAAATCTCACTAATTTATAGTAAAATAATTTTTAAAGTTCATAGACATTTCGTTCTGAGTAATGATAAGAGTGTAGTTGAATGCACCAACAGTTATGACTCTTAATGCAATATGCTAATAACAAGTTCTCAGTTCATTGGTCTAATTTAATGCCCTAAGTGAATGAGTCACTGTCTACTTGTGCAATATGTACTTGTTGACGGCACAAAGCCCGGGCGTCATTGCCATGATAAACTTTTACAAACAGGTCCCATACATTATTGAGATGAATATTGGCGTTTGACTATCGTTATCATAATCCTGCTGCCCTTATCCGAACGTATTGGCGGTCGGCGCAGCATGTTTGTGCAGCGATGCGATGACTAACGTGGTAACGGCCCCGACTTACCAGTTATAGGTCGTGGGTTCGAACCCTGCTTTACTTTGTGTAAATAATTTCATCACCACTGCTCTCAAAACTATGAAGGAAAACATTGTGAGGAAACCAGCACGTCCTAGAACCAAAGATTCGAAGATAGGTATGTGACATCCACCAACCCGCACTGGGCTCTCGTGGTGGATTACGGCTCACTCCCTGTTACGAGAGGAGGCCTGTGTCCCAGCAGTGGGAATGTTATAGGCTGATTATGCAGCATGTTTTCTTCTTCCGTACATCTGTCTAGCGACGTGATTATAGTAATTTCCCTCAGCGTGTGTATTGTGACATCAATCATCAGGAGACATGTACAGCATGAAAGCGTACCTAAAGCATAAAGTAAAGAATTTTTATTCATGTGAGTACATGCTGATTGAATGGTAAGTACTCGTGTATGATATTTGACCAAATGCATCTTTCAAGGTCTTTCATCAGCAACAAAAGAAATATTATTAAGTAAGCATAACGTAACATCACGCCAATATTCCTCGAAGTGTTCGTCAGAGGCTTGCGAACCCTAGACCAATGAGGCGAGGCGAATTGAAATGAAATTAAATGGTTTATTCTGTTAATAGGATATCGGAATCACTTTTCACGTCATATAAAAAAAAAAATTAAGCTAGTTGGAGTCGACATTTCGTATCTGACTACGCTTGAGAAGAAATGGCGAAACAAACTCAGGGGTCAGTCTCGCTCTCGCGAGTATTATGTAAGCTTTGATAAAATTTTAATACGCTATCAAACACTTTGGTTATTCTGTTTATCAGTTCAATGTTATGTTCCTATAAAATCATCTACACATTTAGTCATTAGACATTCAGAATTAAAACGTGGTAACTTGATTTTTTTAAACAAACCATAATTTCACCTGATTTCGAGAATACACCAAAATGCGTTAGTCTTTGTAAGCGCATGATCTGAATAAACGACGAAAATCCATCTGGCCATGTATGATGAAGTGTTAAAGTCATCATTCTATTGTTGCTAAAAAGGGATGGTGCTATTAGTCCTGTATAGTGGTCTCTCTCTTACACTGGACCAGTGATGGCTGTAACTCGTCATATTATTATACGGAAGCTGCTCGTTCCAGATACGTTTCATGTCATGTGAGTTTTACCAACAACATAGTCGCCTAAACACAGTAGGTACCTACCTATCTACATTCCAAACAGATAAGTCTTCAACAGTTAATTGGCCACTTTCAATAGATCAGCTCAGTTTTGGCAGCTGTGCCATGCGTTGGCTCTGCATAGGTACCAACGTCATGTCCTAATGTGAGAAAATGATAGTTCGGAAATGTTTTGCTTATACATTGTCGGCTCTTTACATTAGTCAATTATTCTTTGTGTTTTGGAAAAAGAGTATGGAAGTATAGCTAGTATGATGATGGTACCCATCAATAAACACCAGGCCTTTCCAATTTTGAAACAATTTTGCTTGCAAATGTTTTGTGCGGGTCCGACTTTCTATTGCTGGAAGATAACAAAGGACCATAGAGCAGGGTTTCTTCAATGAATCAGTGTACAAAAAGCATCTTTAAGGTGCAAAGGCGTCCATTTTGTCGATAGTACCTACCTTCCTACTTCAAGGCAAGACTTTTTAAGGAGGCAACATGTTTCCATATCTTTCTGAATGACTTGTGACAATTCATGCTGATTTGAAATATGGTTTTCAAATAAGCATGAATTGTCACAAGTCCTTTTTTTATTTGTGATAGGTTTGCTCTTGACTCTAATCTAGGTCAGAGATGACAGAGGCCAAGTCGACGATGGAGCGAGCTTACCCAGAAGCAGCCTGTTCACTCTCACTTTGAAGAGATCGGGGTTGTATGCGTTCGGAAACACAGACGCAGGGAGAGTTCCACTCCTTTGCTGTGCGCATCACAAAAGACATTTGGAAACGCTTAGTGCGCATTGGTGGGATAGCAACTAGGTAAGGATGGTAACCGGCAGTGCACCTAGATGTCCGATGATAGAAGGGGGCCGGCGGAATGAGGTCGTGGAGTTCTTGAGCACACTCACCGAAGTATAATCTGTAGAAGACCGACAATCAGGCAACCTTGCGGCGATGTGCCAAGCTGTGAAGCTTGGCATCCACCAGTCTTACGTCGCCAATGAGCCTCTTAGCTCTGCGTTCCACCGAGTCAAGCGCGGTAAGTTGGCATTTGGCTGAGCCATCTCAAATGTGGCTGCAATACTCCATTCAGGATTGGACTTGCGCTTTGTAGAGAGTTAAAAGCTGTCCAGGCGTAAAGTATCGCTTCACCCTATTTAGGATGCCCAGTTTCTTGGCCGCAGTTTGGGCTTTGTACTCGATGGTGGCACCGAAGTTGAGACATGATGTCAACTCCATGCCTAGGAGCTCGAGCCGATCAGTTATAAGAACAGATGTACCCCGAAAAGTAGAAGTTTGATCGAAACGACTCCTTTTAGCGATAAAAAGACACGCCTGTGTTTTGGTGGCATTAAAAGAGACCAGATTATCTTCACCCCACTGGGAGACAAGGCTTAAGGTCAAATCTGTCCGCTCTACCATGGCCTCTCTCAAGGAACGAACTTCGGCCCCGCTGGTTTTTGCGTTGGACAAGTATCTCTCTGAAACTGTACTTTCATCTGCGTACTCAACAATACTAGACTGAATTATGTCATTGATGTGTAGCAGGACCCCTGAGGAACTCCGGCATCAATAGTCATAAGGTCGGAAGAGCAGCCGACAACGATACCCACTGGCCCGCTCGCTCACTGTGATTCATAGGTCACTTATAATAAATAGCTGTCAAAATGCATGTGTACTAAAACCAGCCACACTACCTATTTCTTCAGCGAGATGTTATGTTAATTAAAACATTTCGCTATTTACTTAATACAGTACCTCATGATAGGCAGTTACAAAATGAAAATAACAAGTGATATAAAATTGTTATTACCTCATATAAAAACAACGTAATCAGTGCACTCGGTTTGGCTGAACTGACCTAAGTCAAAGTCACACAAGTATAACTGTCACGTTTTGGACACACAGTATTGTTCCATTTAGTTACGGAGCTTATCTGAGACAGACATAATATTATTACTAAAAGAAATGGAGTCAGTTTTATGAAAATAACTAGCTGTGCCCCGTGACTTCGTTCGCGTGGAAGTCGTAAGATACATGGTATACTAAAATAACAGCCACATTTTAATAAAACTCCTTCGTCCCCCAACCCGCTGCGTTGGGTCGCCCGCCCGTCCTATTACTTCGTTTTCGCTTAGCGTTCTCTCCGACTTTTTTCTTTTTGCTCGGCTCCTAAGAGTCGCAGCGTGATGTTAAATAGCCTACAGCTATCCTCGAGAATTGGGGTACCAAATGCTAGAAGGATTTTCTCATTACAAACAAGGAAAGGAAGTTATTTTGTCATTACAAACAGACATTTCAATTTTATTTAATTGTATGTATGTATGTATAGATTAGGAAGGTACTCGCCTACTCATCTATGTAGTTATTAAAATATGATTGAAGTGTAAAAGTACCTTACAGAAATAAAATCATTTATCATTACTTGTATGTAATGCTGTATCTCGTGATATTTTTTATGGGTCTTTGTTTCGAACAAAGTGCAGTCAACAGCACATCAGTGGACACTTGCACTACGAAAATCACCATTACTGCTACGATGTAAAAGCGCTGTCAATGTCAAACCACTGGCCGATGTTCGGTTGACTGTACCTACTATTGAGCTTCTCATTTGGGAAATAATAATTGTCAGAAGCACTATGAGAAATAGTAATGGCCTCTTTCCCTTTGCCATGCTCATCTCTTTGAGCGTACAGTACAGGCGGTATGTTGTTATTTTATGTTTTTCAAGTAAGTACACGTAGGTTTGAAGATGGTTTACTAAGTTAAAACGTCTCATGCGTTTCGTAATCGTAAAAACAAGAAGTGTTCATTTTGCATGTCAAAAAAAAATACTCGTGAGAATCGAACACGCAACTCCTATCGAAGCTGTTAACCACTAAGCAACTGGGCCCTCATTGTGTTTTTGTGCAGACATTTATCGCAAAAGTAGACATGACCTAAGACAAAAATGTGAGGTCAGACCAAGGTCAGACTGAGTTAAAATAACAATGATAACGTTTCTCGTTTAGTTTTTAATCTTTTTACGTAAGTTTTGCTATTATGAACTTTCTAGAAAATCTTTCTCGGTCTTTATAAATACATACACTAGCAGCGCCCCGCGGTTTTACCCTCATAAGTCTCGATTCCGTAGGGATATCGGAATAAAAATTATACTTTATGCTAATCCAGATTATAAACTAATTGGGTGTCAAAGGACATTGTTCATCGTCCATACATCATTCGCCTAAGAAGCAACAAAGACGGGAATTTACTTTTTGTGATCTAAATAATGTTTATATTTAATTGAAACTAAATTATAATCACGGACATTTCTGAGAATGCTGAAAAATCCAAAACACTTTCGGATTTTGAGGCTATGATTAGTTATGATGATTAGTTATGAGGTAACGGTCCATCCGTTTCGTTTTTGACTTAGGAGTAAGTACCTACTTATTGCATTTTACTACGAATACTACATAAATAAAATCTCACTTGTTTATCTAGAAGGGTTAGGCACAGCACCACAGGTATACTGTTATTAATGTCAAACTGTCATTTGTCAATTATTTGTAAAAGAATAACCGTGGAGTTTCTTGCCGGTTCTTCATTATAGGAAA
Source organism: Fissipunctia ypsillon (assembly GCA_947568875.1). Lineage (NCBI taxonomy): Eukaryota > Metazoa > Arthropoda > Insecta > Lepidoptera > Noctuidae > Fissipunctia > Fissipunctia ypsillon. The sequence goes on along the minus strand of OX387660.1, from coordinate 11,468,654 downwards.
CGACCTATTGGAACCGTGCACCTAACTTCTGACGTTTTAGTGCCCATATAGGTTTATGTAAAATACAATATTTTGATTTTGAATTCATTGATGACATTGACATGTCGGTGTGGCTCGTTTCACACAGCGCTGAGAGTGCTGAGTTTTGTAATTACGGTGCAAAAGACTTGGCTGTATGAGCTACAATACCCTTTGCCGATTAAAAACGTCAAATTGAAACAAAAATAATGGTGCCGGGGAATAAGACTGAAGTGAATTACTTTTTAAAATGTTTTCGAAATTCTGAAGTGTCAGTTCTATTATAATAATTGTAACATAAATTATAAAAGAACTAGTAATTATTGTACAGGTTTCATATGTGTTGATTCATAGGCCATTTTTAACAATGTCCTTTCATCCAAACCCGTTCAATAGTTTTTGCGTGAAAGAATAACAAAGATCCATATATTATTTATTAGTAGGAAAGGAATAGTAAGATAGTTGGATAGTAGGATTAGTAGGATTTACATACTTCTTTTACATTTATGAATTCACACCTTTTCCCTTGAAGCTAGGTAGGCAGTAACGACAGAAATCCACGTGTTACGATTAGGTACACTTGACTGAATTATTACTACAATGTATATCTATGGTTTGAAGGAGTTTTTTTTGTTTTAATTACCACATTTGGTAAAGGGATTGGCAATTGTAATTTTTTGTTATCAACAGCCAGGAAGAAGTTTCTATTCAAAAGGATCAACTAGGTACTCATTGTCGCTTATTAATGCACAAACAGATGGATAAATGAACTCTTATTTTTTCAGGGATTGTCATCATGATGGTTGTTGACAGTCATATATTACCGCCTAATCTGTGCTTTCAGTAGACAGAACAAAATATGAATTACTGCCATCTAGTTAACATTTACTGAAACCTGGCAAACTGCCTACTGAGTTGTTATGAGTGACTTACTACTGAGTCAAGATTCGTCGAAAATTAATGAAGTTCTAGATAGGTGAGAAAACGTTTTCCTAAAACTGATGTGCTAAAATAATTAAACGTACGTTTTAATTACGTAGTAAAGCTAAAACAATTAAACGTACGTAGTTTAATTATTTATTGTCAGGAGATGAATCTAGTGATACTACCTATTTGAAAAGAAAAGTCTCGGATCCTTACATTCTGCGCCACCTAGTGGCGCGTGCGTAAACCATTTAGCTCTATGGAAACTGTAAATAATTTCGATGTAGATGTCGGTACTTAACCATTTCAGTAACATTTTTTAATATTATAAAGAAGTATTCGCTGTATTCTTGTCAAGTTGTAACAACTCCGACCATTAATTGGCTAAGAGTAACTAAGTACATATGTAAGATGGCTCAAGCAAGTCATCCACACAGTCACTCAATTCCTTTACACAAAACCCACACTCTTACAACTCACCACACACACACATATGTATGTAATCACACGCACACTCACACTATCACATTATTTAGAATTAATTTACTTTGTTTAATTTATTTATACAATTTATTTTTATTTTATCTTGATAGTTCTCTACTCTACCCTTAATTAAGTATTATGTTCATTATCAAACATCCATAAAAAATTAACGCAAACATGCCTCGAATTGAAATTTAAGATAACGCAACTCAGGCCCCCAAGATACAGGCGCTGCCTAGTATGGGGACCACTGTTCAATAACTTGGTTAAAATATTTTAGTTACGGTAAGCATACATTATATAACAACACAACATAATATCACGCATGTATTCCCCAAAGGGTTAGGCAGAGGTGTACATATAGTACACCCATATTTCGCCAGTTATGTTTAAATCCCATGGAATAGGGGGCGAGCCTATTGCCATCAACCGGGCACAAATCCAGGCTCCGGGCTGCTACTGAGCAATTCCAGATGGAAAAACCCAATAAGACTTTGCCCGACCCGGGGATTTAACCTAGGGCCTCAGGCTCAGCAGTAGCGCTTGCGACCACTAGACCAACGAGGTAGTCATACATTATAATTTAAAAAAATAAATATATTTTGTAACAATGGACCAATAAAAATGATTCTTATTCTTATTCTATTTTAGTAAGGATAGTGTAATACCGATATGCATAGCACTTCATAGTAGAAACACGTTCACCAAATCCTTGGACTACAAAAGGCCTCAATTAGCTCTTAATTTTGTAATTTAAAACTTTTGCTAAAACTTTCGGTACTTAGAAGGATTGATGACTCCAATTTATTTTCTAGATGATTGAATTATTAAAGGCCTCAGAATACTATTCGGCCTTACAGATACCTACCTTACCGATTCTAAATAAAAATGTTAGATAGGTGTTCCTAATGCAGATAGACCAAGATAAGCGTCTCAAAATTCAGTCTCGTCGGGTTTCTTTTTATACACGCTACCTAAATGCATTATTAAGTATTTGTCTTGGCAATATTTCAGGCACACATTCTCTTCGTGGGTACTTAGAAGTAGTACCTAGTGATTATTCAAATTCAAAATTTTTATTTCAGACCAAGGGATCCTTATAGTGTTAGTATGAACTTAGCCTATGTTAGTAAACACAATATCTTAAAAATACACTAATTATAACATTAATTGCCTACAAGAACATGTGCACATATATGCCAGCCCGCCCAGTGCCTGATAAATGGCCCGTCAACCTTGTCCGCCAGTGTATTACGTGAAGATTTCATTCATAAGGTACCTAATCGGCTCTATGAGGACAATGGCCTCCTTCTGTGAAAGTGTTGTGCTTCCGAAGAAAGCTGCAGACCAGGATCGGGAGAGAACCATCCCGCGTGGAGACGAAGGCAGGCAACCACCTCCATAGTATAGCACAGTATGGGCTATTGCACCGCTTCCTTAGCTGCTACACCAGTAGGGTCCCCTACTGCACCTTATTGCATACTGCTCTAGGGTAAGGCACCTACCTACCTTACCCTAGAGGGCCGGGGACCGTAAGCGTGTTGAGGTCACGTGCTGAGCTGCACATCATGAGGTTGTAGGGAAAACAAACGTTTTTCCTTCCTTGCACAGGAGGAGCATCAGGTGAGTTTATTCTATTTATATAAAGGTAAAAAAACCGACTAAATATATACACAGCGTAAACCATTAATGAGCTGCCCGGAGCCCCTGCATGCATAGTATACGGGGGTCACACTGAAAGTTTTTAGAATAGGCCAGTATGGAAAGCAGCCAATAAAAAATTTGTTTAAATTTCGAATTAGGAACTCTTTGGTAATCTGTAGGTGTGTAATGAATCCATATGTCATTTGTTTTTACAAATTGGTGGCAATTTCTGTCGTGCGTTGAAATGGATTTGACTAGAGAAAATTTCCGCTCAATGATTTATTAGGAATTTCATTGCGGTCTTACTCAACAACAATGTTACGATAGAATTCGATTACATTTCATGACGAAGCCCCATTCCGTGCCACTGTTTACAACTGGTTTTATCAGTTTAAACGTGGTCGAAGCAAACTCACTGATGATTCGCGAGAAGGACGTCCTTCTACGGCAACTAGTGAAGATAACGTGAGTGCTGTGCGGCTAGTGATAGAAGCTGATAGAAGAATGACTTATCAACAGATTCGGGCAGCTTTAGGCATTGATATGAGTCCAGTACAAAAAGTCTTACATGAACATTTAGGCGTCAAAAAGCTTTGTATTAACTAGATGGATACCTCATAATTTGACGGAAGATCAAAAACGCTGTCCTCTGGATTGATGCCGCTCAATGCTTGAAAAGTATGACGGAGGTGACTCAAATGCTGTATATGACATCGTCACAGGTAACGAAAGCTGGATATATTATTACGAACCCGAAACCAAAAGACAATCTGCGCAATGGATGTTTCCATTCGATGAATTCTCGACAAAAGTACAGAAGCAGGGCAGAAGTCAAGGAAAAAAGATGATTGCCTCATTCTTTGGACGGATGGATCATTTCGCAACAATTGTCCTAGAAGTTAAAAGAAATGTTATTGCAGATTAACATGTCAGTCATTGTTTGCCAGTTGTCTTGGAAAATGTTAGACAGCAGCGCCCAAGAAGCAGGATCCTTCTCCACCACGACAACGCTCCAGCTCACTCCGCTAGACGGACTATCGAATATTTGTCTATCGAAGGTGTGGACTTAGTGAGTCATCTTTTTACAGTCCCGACCTGGCACCTTGTGACTTTTATTTATTTCCGAAAATAAAAGATAAACTTAGAGAAATTCGTTTTATGAACCCTGAAGATGCCGTGAGAAGAGTGGGCCCTCTGCTTCAGTCAATGGTTTCATCGCATGCGACGATGCTTAAAAAGGAACGGAGACTACTTCGAAAAGCAATAAAAATAATAACAGGCTTCTACATCATTCCGTTTTTTATTTTCTAAACACTTTCAGTGTGACCCACGTACATATATAACTCACAGTCCTGCGTCAGTTAAAAGTGATTTGTTTTTTTATGGTTCCGTAGTCAACAGGAAACCTCGGAGGAGCTCGTGGCACAGTAATAACAGCCGCACGGGTCGATCCATCAGGTTAATCTACGCTTGCCGGGGATGGTCCGTAGATGGGTGACCATCTGTATATACCGAGACTCCTCCGTGCCTCGGAAAGCACGTTAAGCTGTTGGTCCCAGCTGTCATTCGTGGATCTTTGACAGTCGTTACGGGTCGTCAGAATCCCGAAAGTCTGACAACCAGTCTTACCAAGGGTAACGTATTACCCAGTTACTGGGTTGTGGAGGTCAGATAGGCAGTCGCTCCATGTTAAATACTGGTATTCAGCTGCATCCGGTTAGATTGGAAGCCGACCTCAATATAGTTGGGAAAAGGATAGGCAGATCGAGTCAACAAGAAACCCTTTATAGTTTCCCCATGTCCGTCTGTCTATCCGCAGTTTAGCTCAGAAACTCTTAGTACTATAAAGCTGTAATTCGGCATGGGTATACATATTAACCACGCCGGTAAAGTGGTAAAAAAAAATCTTGAAAAATAATTTTAAGGGCACTTGCACGTAAAGTGGAGATGATATTTTTTTTTCGTCTATCCCATAGAGTGAGGTATCGTTGGATAGGCCGTTCATAAATATTGCGGGTCTGTGAAAACTATTTTTCGATTCAAGGATCCGTTCGCGTAATGTTAAGCTTCAAAGTGCAAATTTGTGTTAGAGTCTAGTGTGGGGACAGTTGACTCTAACAAAAATAGCAGGGCCCGCCCCCGCCAGCTAAATGGTTGTTTTTGTTCATGTGAAAAAATTCACGGCAGTAGAATATAAAATAACGAAGTTAAAAGGAAAACTATCACAGCTAAGGAGGCTCTACAATATAACGAGTAATAGTCGACCAACTTATATTTGCAGTTGGAGTGTATGGAAGAACATGTTTTTCAAATGTTAAGTTTATTCATGGGATAAATAAAATTCACCCCAACTACGGACTTACGGAACCCTTCATTGTGCATGCTCCGACACGCATTCGCCGGTTTTTTTAAATGAATTACTTTTGTGTTGCAATTTTCAATCTCTATTAAAATTAACCCATGAATCATGCATTCAATGTTTATATTAAAATTTATATTCTCTCTGTGTCTGTAGGCAGTTGTAGGTATTAATTTTTAGTTTGCAGATGGTTCTGAGGTTGATTGCTGTGGACAATCCTTTTTCCAGAAACCCTTTGTTAGAAACATTAGATACCCCTATCCTTTTGGGTTTCGCCACAGTCAGGTAAAAATAAACACCGTTAGCGGTAGGAGTTTTATTTTTTAAATCTTTATTCGAATAGAGATATCCTCTAAGCAAGTTTCTGATAGACAACAGCAACTGACCGACCCATATTTATTAAGTTGTAGTTTATAATTACTTATCACTATTACGTACCTACATAATAATAACAAATGTTTAAGAAAGAGGAAATTGGTGGTATGGTTTTTCTAGTCACTAGTGTCATTAATTGTTTACCTATTATATGTACCATAAATATAAGTGGATTTTTAAAATGAGAGATCAACATGTAATTAAAAATACTTCAGTTTATTTTTTATGTTTTTTTTAAGTGCTTCATAACAATCGTTGTTATTATATAGTTTAGTTTTCATTCTGCAGTTATACATTTACAAATCAGTCATGTTAATGTTGCTGTTAACTTTAAGGTCAATGTCTGTGTCCACGAAGTATGACGAATCCATGGGCGTCTTGTCCACCAATTTGTAGTTCTTCAGCACCCAGCGGTTCCACCTGGTCTTCATGTCACACGTCATCTTCTTGTGGAAAATCTTTACATCCACAAACTTCATGTTAGGTGTGAAGAAGTTTTCAACATCAATACGACGATCGAAGGGGAAGCCAAGAGGCATTTTGTCCAGAAGGACAGTGGACCTGAAATCGACCATGAGATCTTTGCGGTTCACGTCCAAGATGTTAATGTCAACGTTGTCGACCAGTTTCAATGGTGTCACAATGACGTAGACCATCATGTCCATACCTCCAACCCAACCCTTAGGGAGCAGAAGCCTAGTGGGGAAACCGGTTTGGTAGTTTTTCAAGTCCTTGATTAAGAGGTCACGCATATCGGTGATGGACTCAACCTTCTTCATCAAGTCGCGGGTTTTCATGCGGTCGCGGACAAGGTTGTGCATGTCATTAGAGTTCCTGACGATTGTGTTCTTGCCAGTGGTCAGCTTGTATAGGAAAGTATCTAATTCAACGAAGTTAAGGCGGTTGATGTTGATGTCAATAAGTCGCTGCCAGTTGTCCTTCTTCGGTCCGAGGAACACCCTTACGACACAGTCGACTGTCTTGTCAGACAATACATCGATGGTGACCTGGAACGGCTGGTTGTTGAGGCGGCGCTTGCGAACCATGAATTTCATGTCTGATTTGGTCTTCTTCATTTCCTCTTCAGACAAGAATACAGCGTTGGTCATGTCCATCAGGTAGTCATCAAAGTAGGTGACAAGCTTGTCAACCACTACATTGTCTATCTTCACACCGGGGAAGTAGAGGTCCTCCTTAGTGTACATAGGCAGACGCAGCTTGAACAAGTGCACCAAATCAATTATACGTTTCTGCAGCATGTAGAATACTGGGTCACGGAGAGCCGTCTGGTATGTGTCCAGGATAGAAGGAACGACGAAGTACCTGTAACAAATAATGTAATTTTAATAAGTGTAAAACAATATAAAACAATCCTGTCCGAATAATAATTAATTTACTGACAAACTGACAGCACGAAGCCTTAACCACTCAAGATACAAAAAAAAATTGTTGCAAGTCTAGGAAAACAGCTTATAAAATTAAAAATCATCAGGACACTTTTTATTTGTGACAAAAGACGTGTTTTTATTATAATACTCTAAGCGCTTTGAGGAAAACAGAGTAGATAGCGATACTTACTTGTCAGAACGGAAAGTGTTAAGACCAAGAGCGGCCTTCATGACGATCAGCAGGTAGCGGTAAGAGTCAACGACGGTCTTTTCAATGTCAAGCTTGTCGATTTTACCGAAGATCAGTTTTCCTAGAACTTCCATGTCTTCAGTCTTGGTCAATTCTAGTCTTTTGCCGTTAATCTGAAAAAAAATGTTTTAAGTTTCTTAAAATCAATGGTCAATATTCCACTATTAGTGGTAGTAATTATAAAAGTATTATTATTTGATTTCCGAGAGAGAGAAGTAAGAACACTCACTTCGATGAATCCTTTGATAATTGCCTCCTTAATGATCTTCTCATACTCTTCGCACAAACGGATCACGTCACGGTTCTGGTCGCTATCAATGACGTATTTGTTCAATCTGACAGGGAACTCAATACCATTGTGCAGTTTCAGCCAAGGCCAGTAACCCTTCTTGATGGGCTTGTTCCATGATAAGTCCTTAATCGGGCCTAATCCATTGGACAAACGCTCCATATAGTACCTGGCAAGGATTTGTTGGTACATATACACTGTCAGCTCAAAACGCCTCATCTTCAGTTTGTCCGTTAATTTGTCCTTCATCCAGAATGGATAGTCAATGTGGAAGTAGTAGTAGTAAGTGTTAAGGTCGATATCCTCTGTGAAGTAGCGGAGTTTGTCTTCATCGCTGAGGTAGACACGTTTGTCGTAGCTATTCTCGTCGATTATGTAAACGTCCTTGTCAGTTTTCTTGATTCCGTAGAAGTCGCACAGTTTCATGTCCAGATCACCCTTCTTCATTTTCAGTAAGTATGCCTTCTGGATAACATCAGCGCGCACGAAGTAGTATGGGTAGATCTCATAGGGAGGAGGCAGGATGATTCCCTTGCAGTCGTCGCGGTGTCTGACTGCCACGGTGAGAGCGTAGACGAACATGCCTTCGTTAAGGTTAAGGCGCATCCAGCAGGCGGTCTTGATGAAAGTGGTGAAGTCCTTGGCGTAGTACAGAATGTGGAACATGGTGACTACTTCCTTGAGCTGACGGTCAATGTGCAGGGTGAAGATCTCGCCGCGTGGCAGAACACCCACCTTGAGCATTTTGATAAAGTCCTTTACAACATCATTTTTCTGAAAAATAAATCATAATTGAAGCTCTGAATATGGAAAGCATGAAATTGGTTAAATAAATTCGTTGATTTGTTCTTACTGTGAAAAGCTCGATGTTGTCTTCGATTTTGAAGTTCTTGCCAATGTCCTCAAGGTCCTTGTACATCAAGGGATCCAACACATGGTTCATTAATTTCAAGAGTACCAGTTGCCGTTGCTTGATGTCCATTGACACTGGAAGTTAAATACTAATGTTTAGTAAATAAAACACTATGAAATCTCTAACTCGAGTGTACAACATTGTATTTAGCACGAAAGCTGCCGACAGGAAATGCGCCAAAGGTATAACATGGAATTTAATAAAAAATAAAAATGAAAAACTTACCTATGGTGGTATCGTCAACCTCAGGCCTCGCCATGGCCACGGCGGCCAGGCTCACAATCAATAATAGGACAGCCCTCATCGTGGAGTTACTCAGCGTGAGTTCAACTGTGCTCCTACTAAAACTACATCTCCTTTTATACTAAAATCGGATGATAATTTTATATTTCAATGTGTTATTCTTTAATTCTTAATATCTACAATTTAAAGGGCATTACAATGTAAGGAAGGTGTAGGTTATCAACATCAATATTATTTTTATGCTAGATACTGAGATTAAATTACTTTAATGTATTTTCGTATCGGTTCAAGATAGTGTATGACGCCAAACCAACTAAAAGAATTATCTGGAGAGTCCATGATGAAAGAGAAAGTTTCCATTAACAGTTTACATTACTAAAAATTAAGTTTTTTATTTAAACAAAAGAAGCGGCAAAAGTGATCCCTCATCATTGACATAGAACAATTAAATCATATTCACTCGTCGCTATTGCTGTAGCAATTCTGTTGTTATGCTAACAACAGAATGAAGGTGGCTTAACTACCATGACGCTATTTTTGGAAGGAAACTTTGCGAATAACCGACAGTAAAATTTACGTTTGCACGTGTAATACAGTTGAGGTAGTATAAGTATGTTTTATTAAGTGCAACATGTTAACTATTAAAGTTTTTTTTTAAATGCAAAAAAGTTTTTTCTATGTTTCTAAACCAAAGAGGAAGATGACTGTTACTGTTCGGCTGTATCACTCCACTGCCGGGGAAAGACGTCACCCTTGACTTCCAGCTCTTGCGATCCAGGGGGCCTACTCCGAAGTGTAAATCTTCGGATTTACGCTTCGGAGTAGGCCCCCAGGTGTAATATGGACCACCGGTCATCTGTTTCACCTAAACGTTGTTTGTTTTGTTTTGAACAAATAAAAAGAAATTGACTCGAAGACAGCCATCAGAGTTTTTGCTTTAGGTACTTGTAAAAGCATTTGTAGCTCTAAAATTATGAACAACATTGAACTTAAGAATATTAACTTTGTTTCGGGGAAAGTTTTACGAAAAGGTTCAACATCTTCAAGAATAACATGAGGTTGGAAAGATTTTTCTAAGAAATCTGTCTGTCTCTGTTAAGTTTGCATGTACTTAAGTAAAATTAATAAAATAGCGAAAAAATCAAAGGAAACGCAAATAGTCCGACTAGGCGAGGGGGCGCCAAAAAGCCATGACATACTTTTTTTTGACGTTTTGTTAGTGCCAGGTTATGGAAACATTGATCTAACAATGTTTCCTTAATTCCGTTTAGAAAGCCTTACAGCTTTTATCCTTCGGAGTCATATAAGAGTGTGAGTGAATAAGTTGATATTAATATTTATTTCGGAATATAATATTTTCATAATATATAAGGTAACAGACTTAAAATAATAATAATAATATGAACATCTCTCGAGGCTGTCGTTAGGCGGTTGGATCAAGAGCCTGATTCAGAAGGCAGTACTCCTCGATACGGCTCGTATTGTGAGGAGGTTCCTGTTTCTGCAGCCCTAACCACCGGTAGCTTGGACCCTCCTCCCGATACCGGTGGAATTCTATTTTTTATATTTTTAAATGTTTTTTTTTATATTTTGTATTTTAAGAAATATTTAAAAATGTAATTATATAAGAAACAAAAAACGAAATAATAAACGAAATAATATGTATATGTATATAAAAAAAGGTAATTTATTTTATTGTTCATACAGGCACTAAATTAACCAACCAACTATTTAAAATAAATATAATAACCTAACCTAACTAAAACCACTAAAAAACTAAAATATGGCGTCGAAAAATTCCTCCGCATCGCTGTCGACTGGTAATGTACCCAAGAGACTGGCGGCATTGCCACGTTGTATGGTAATGCTTAGCCTGTGGCCAAGGTAAAAGCCAGCCCTTGGGTCACGGGAAGTGTCAACCAGCCCTTTCGAGATTTCCTTAAAGAGGCTGTAAGCACTTGGACCCCACGACCCGAGGGTTTCAACCCTAAACGGCTCTAAAATATAATTAGCGGTAAGGTTATTATACTTTCGCCGCTTGAAGGTTTCTGCAGCCGCAGCAGCAGCGCCAGCACAGCATGCCGAGCCAGGAAGATGGGATGGCGCAAGAGTATCGACACACGTTGCGTCCCACACTAAGTCCTACCACCTTCCATGGAAATAAGGACATGCCATCCGGTCTCTTGCCATCGTGTGTAAGTAAGTGAATAAGTAGATTATTTAAACAGGGATTACTTTCATACACAGACCTATGTAGTGTATGTGTACCTTCTAGTACTGTAATCTTAGTTGGAAAGCATTTGCTCTGAATAGCCTTTTGGCGAAACTTTTCCCTACATAACCTCTTGGTTGTCATAGTTTGTGAATAAAGCATTATTTTCTAATCGGCCAAATTAAGTAAGTCGTATAATATGTGTCTTCTATTAATCTATTTTCCGTCTAGGAAGAAGACTTCCTAACCTAGTCAAGAGACTAGACTGAAGAAAGCAGGTGAGGAAGGGCAGAAAGTTAGTGGCTTGGTCCGTCTGTATATGGTCGGTACCCATCGTGTACTTAGTTCAAAAGGTGTAGGTACATACTCATACTATCATACCTTTAATTAAAGATATTTTATGGGTTCGATTTTTTGTGTTGTGTTCTTAATATTTCGTGACATCGTTAGTGGATTTCTTAGAAACAAAATATATGATTGTGTAAATGACAGCAAGTTGATTATAACGTATAACAGACCATTGAATTACGTTTTGGAAAAATATATTTTTATTTTTATCCCATTGCATTGATTGTAGTCTGCGGCCGTACTAGCTCTGAAATTCTTTAACAAATTTACAAAAGATTGCACGTTATAGTTCTGTTAAAAGTTTTCGTTTTAGACTTAGGTAATTAATTTAGCCAGCTTTTCTAGTTTTTTGGAAAGTGAAATTTAAGTATTGAAGCTAGTTCTTTCATTTAATTGTCTATTCTAAAAATGTTGTCAAATTAATTTTCATAGAATCGCAAGCTAGTGGCATCAGCATGTTATTTAACTTATCTATTAACAAAACAAACCTACGTAATGCTTAAAAAAGTCGAGATAAAAATTACTTTTGAATACATTCCATTCAGAGATTTAAGTACCTACAGCATCTCCCACTATTATTAACAAAGAGCAAGCGATTCCTGCAATCTTCATGAAGTGCACTAATCACTGCGGTTAGTATGCAGATTGCTAGTTTAGTGCACAGTTAGAGGGTGTTAGTGAAGCTTCAAATGTAATCCCAGCGTCTACGGGATCATCAGAAAGCGAGGAGTTCCCGGTCCTCCGTCTTACGTAATTTTTTTTAAACTCCTACCAACGGAAATACCGAATTAAATCTTGATTTCAAGCAACTTAAAGCTTTACCCATGCTCTGCTGATATCTGAGTGAGAGTTCTAAGTTACTATTTTACTTTTCTAGATAGTTCGTTTATAGATGCATCAGAAAGCAAGGAGTTCCCGATCCTCCGTCTTACGTAAATTTTTAAAACTCCTACTAACGGAAACACTGAATTAAATCTTGATTTACTTAAATCTAAACCTTTACCCATGTTCTGCTGATATCTGAGTGAGAGTTCTAAGTTACTCTCTCATATTTTGGGATAGTTCTTTTATAGATGCATCAGAAAGTGAGGAGTTCCCGGTCCTCAGTCTCACGTAATTTTTTTTAAACTCCAAGCAACTTTAACGGAAACACTGAATTAAATCTTGATTTTAAGCAACTTTAACCTTTACCCATGCTCTGCTGATATCTGAGTGAAAGTTCTAAGTTACTATTTCACTTTTCTAGATAGTTCGTTTATAGATGCATCAGAAAGCAAGGAGTTCCCGGTCCTCCATCTTGCGTAATTTTTTTTTAACTCCTACTAATGGAAACACTGAATTAAATCTTGATTTCAAGCAACTTTAACCTTTACCCATGCTCTGCTGATATCTGAGTGAAAGTTCTAAGTTACTCTTTCACTTTTCTAGATAGTTCGTTTATAGATGCATCAGAAAGCGAGGAGTTTCCGGTCCTCCGTCTTGCGTAATTTTTTTTAAACTCCTACTAACGGAAACACTGAATTAAATCTTGATTTCAAGCAACTTAAACCTGTATCCATGCTCTGCTGATATCTGAGTGAGAGTTCTAAGTTACTCTTTCACTTTTCTAGATAGTTCGTTTATAGATCATCGAAGTTATGATTTGATCGGTTTTAATAGTAGCCACTAATGAATTCCACTATCTACTTCCTGGCTCCATCATCAGACCCTCAACACCAAGCGCAATCAACTGGACTCATCAAAACGAATCATATAAACACAAACTCGAGGGGTTTACTTGTAGCAGCCACTGAAGCATTCCACTATACACCTCCTGGCTCCATCATCAAACCCTCGACCCTAATTGTAGAATGTTAGATTCATCAAAAGAAATCATATGAGTCTAGACTCAAGGGGTTTACTAGTAGGCACTGAAGAAATTCCACTATCTACCTCCTGGCTCCATCATCACGCCCACGTTACCGAGCCCAATCTACTGGACTCGTCAAAACGCATTATATGAGCTTAAACTCGAGGTGTTTACTACTAGCCACTGAAGAGATCCACTATCCACCTCCTGGCTCCATTATTAGACCAGCTTCAAGATGCCAAAATATAGTATTGTCTTCCCATATACATACTCATATATGTACTTGCAAAGTTTCATGCCTATACAACAATTATAAGTAGGTTAAAATTTAGTCTCAAGATTTTTTCACATTGTTTGTTAGTTATAAATAGTTAGTTACAAGTGAAGCTAATAAAAGCGTGATCTTTACCCGAACAGACAGATCCTCTAAGCAAGTTTCTGATAGACAACAGCAACTGACTGACCCATATTTATTAAGTTGTAGTTTACAATTACTTATCACTATTACGTACCTACACAATAACAAATGTTTAAGAAAGGGAAAATTGGTGGTATGGTTCTTCTAGTCACTAGTGTCATTCATTGTTTACCTATATGTACCATAAATATAAGTGGATTTTTTTAAATGAGAGAATAACATGTAATTAAAAATACTTCAGTTTATTTTTTTATGTTTTTTTTTTTAAATTGCTTCATAACAATCGTTGTCATTATATAGTTCAGTTTTCATTCTGCAGTTATACATTTACAAATCAGTCATGTTAATGTTGCTGTTAACTTTAAGGTCAATGTCTGTGTCCACGAAGTAGGACGAATCCATGGGCGTCTTGTCCACCAATTTGTAGTTCTTCAGCACCCAGCGGTTCCACCTGGTCTTCATGTCACACGTCATCTTCTTGTGGAAAATCTTTACATCCACAAACTTCATGTTAGGTGTGAAGAAGTTTTCAACATCAATACGACGATCGAAGGGGAAGCCAAGAGGCATTTTGTCCAGAAGGACAGTGGACCTGAAGTCGACCATGAGATCTTTGCGGTTCACGTCCAAGATGTTAATGTCAACGTTGTCGACCAGTTTCAATGGTGTCACAATGACGTAGACCATCATGTCCATACCTCCAACCCAACCCTTAGGAAGCAGAAGCCTAGTGGGGAAACCGGTTTGGTAGTTTTTCAAGTCCTTGATTAAGAGGTCACGCATATCGGTGATGGACTCAACCTTCTTCATCAAGTCGCGGGTTTTCATGCGGTCGCGGACAAGGTTGTGCATGTCATTAGAGTTCCTGACGATTGTGTTCTTGCCAGTGGTCAGCTTGTATAGGAAAGTATCTAATTCAACGAAGTTAAGGCGGTTGATGTTGATGTCAATAAGTCGCTGCCAGTTGTCCTTCTTCGGTCCGAGGAACACCCTTACGACACAGTCGACTGTCTTGTCAGACAATACATCGATGGTGACCTTGAACGGCTGGTTGTTGAGGCGGCGCTTGCGAACCATGAATTTCATGTCTGATTTGGTCTTCTTCATTTCCTCTTCAGACAAGAATACAGCGTTGGTCATGTCCATCAGATAGTCATCAAAGTAGGTGACAAGCTTGTCAACCACTACATTGTCTATCTTCACACCGGGGAAGTAGAGGTCCTCCTTAGTGTACATAGGCAGACGCAGCTTGAACAAGTGCACCAAATCAATTATACGTTTCTGCAGCATGTAGAATACTGGGTCACGGAGAGCCGTCTGGTATGTGTCCAGGATAGAAGGAACGACGAAGTACCTGTGACAAATAATGTAATTTTAATAAGTGTAAAACAATATAAAACAATCCTGTCCGAATAATAATTAATTTACTGACAAACTGACAGCACGAAGCCTTAACCACTCAAGATACAAAAAAAAAATTGTTGCAAGTCTAGGAAAACAGCTTATAAAATTAAAAATCATCAGCACACTTTTTATTTGTGACAAAAGACGTGTTTTTATTATAATACTCTAAGCGCTTTGAGGAAAACAGAGTAGATAGCGATACTTACTTGTCAGAACGGAAAGTGTTAAGACCAAGAGCGGCCTTCATGACGATCAGCAGGTAGCGGTAAGAGTCAACGACGGTCTTTTCAATGTCAAGCTTGTCGATTTTACCGAAGATCAGTTTTCCTAGAACTTCCATGTCTTCAGTCTTGGTCAGTTCTAGTCTTTTGCCGTTAATCTGAAAAAAATGTTTCAAGTTTCTTAAAATAAATGGTCAATATTCCACTATTAGTGGTAGTAATTATAAAAGTATTGTTATTTGATTTCCGAGAGAGAGAAGTAAGAACACTCACTTCGATGAATCCTTTGATAATTGCCTCCTTAATGATCTTCTCATACTCTTCGCACAAACGGATCACGTCACGGTTCTGGTCGCTATCAATGACGTATTTGTTCAATCTGACAGGGAACTCAATTCCATTGTGCAGTTTCAGCCAAGGCCAGTAACCCTTCTTGATGGGCTTGTACCATGATAAGTCCTTAATCGGGCCTAATCCATTGGACAAACGCTCCATATAGTACCTGGCAAGGATTTGTTGGTACATATACACTGTCAGCTCAAAACGCCTCATCTTCAGTTTGTCCATTAATTTGTCCTTCATCCAGAATGGATAGTCAATGTGGAAGTAGTAGTAGTAAGTGTTAAGGTCGATATCCTCTGTGAAGTAGCGGAGTTTGTCTTCATCGCTGAGGTAGACACGTTTGTCGTAGCTATTCTCGTCGATTATGTAAACGTCCTTGTCGGTTTTCTTGATTCCGTAGAAGTCGCACAGTTTCATGTCCAGATCACCCTTCTTCATTTTCAGTAAGTATGCCTTCTGGATAACATCAGCGCGCACGAAGTAGTATGGGTAGATCTCATAGGGAGGAGGCAGGATGATTCCCTTGCAGTCGTCGCGGTGTCTGACTGCCACGGTGAGAGCGTAGACGAACATGCCTTCGTTAAGGTTAAGGCGCATCCAGCAGGCGGTCTTGATGAAAGTGGTGAAGTCCTTGGCGTAGTACAGAATGTGGAACATGGTGACTACTTCCTTGAGCTGACGGTCAATGTGCAGGGTGAAGATCTCGCCACGTGGCAAAACTCCCACCTTGAGCATTTTGATAAAGTCCTTTACAACATCATTTTTCTGAAAAATAAATCATAATTGAAGCTCTGAATATGGAAAGCATGAAATTGGTTAAAAAAATTCGTTGATTTGTTCTTACTGTGAAAAGCTCGATGTTGTCTTCGATTTTGAAGTTCTTGCCAATGTCCTCAAGGTCCTTGTACATCAAGGGATCCAACACATGGTTCATTAATTTCAAGAGTACCAGTTGCCGTTGCTTGATGTCCATTGACACTGGAAGTTAAATACTAATGTATAGTAAATAAAACATTATAGAATCTCTAACTCGAGTGTAGAACATTGTATTGTAGCACGAAAGCTGCCGACAAGAAATGCGTCAAAGGTATAATATGGAATTTATCTACCATAATATTCTAAGAGGTTAGTGTCAAAAATAAAAAGGAAAAACTTACCTATGGTGTTATCGTCAACCTCAGGCCTCGCCATGGCCACGGCGGCCAGGCTCACAATCAATAATAGGACAGCCCTCATCGTGGAGTTACTCTGCGTGAGTTCAACTGTGCTCCTTCTAAAACTACATCTCCTTTTATACTAAAATCGGACGATAATTTTATCTTCCAATGTGTTATTCTTTAGTTCTTAATATCTACAATTTAAAGGGCATTACAATGTAAGGAAGGTGTAGGTTATCAACATCAATATTATTTTTATGCTTGATACTGAGGTTAAATTACTTTAATGCATATTTGTATCGGTTCAAGATAGTGTATGACGCCAACCAACTAAAATAATTATCTGGAGTGTCTATGATGAAAGTGAAAGTTTCTATTAACATCTTATATTACTAACATTTAAGTTTTTTAAATAAAAGAAGCGGCAAAAGTGATCCTTCATCATTTACATAGAACAATTAAATCATATTCACTCGTCGCTATAGCATAACAACAGAATGAAGGTGGCTTAACTACCATGACGCTATTTCTTCTATGTTTTTAAAACAAACAGGTAGGTGACTTTTACTGTTAGGCTGTATCACTCCACTGCCGGGAAAGACGTCACCCCATGACTTCCAGCTCTTGCGATCCAGGAGGCCTACTCCGAAGCGTACATCCGAAGTATCGGCCGAACGTTCGGAATTATTTTATTTTACTTTATTCTATTCTATTGGGGAAACTCACATCTAGCTTATACAGTGTTCTTAAACAATATAAAATTGAAGGCCATTTACAATTTTCCACTGATAAACACTAAAAAAAAAGGAAAAAAAAAACAAAAGGTCGGTACAAAAACCTATGACATAAACTAGGAAATAAATTGTTACATCTATACTCGCCGGCTAAGCTGGCTTCGCTAGCAACACTGTCAGCGTGCCCTCATCACTGTCAAGCCCCTCCACACACTTCAAGACGCCATGACGGGAATGGTGCTTAAATAAGCCTGCACGTGTCATTCTCGCTCTCTTTTTACAAGGACAACTGACCAGGTCGAACCTCTGTCAACTTGATTCTACCGTTTGTGCTGATCTGTTGTTACCAAATTTTATACAAACATAACGACTTATACGGACTAAAAATCATTTAGACGTCAACAGTTATCTTTCTGCAAAGAAGCTTTTCACCAACAACTGTTTTAGCTGAGAAACACTGGTATTGAATATATCCAAATCATGTTCACCAGACAGTCTATTAAAATTTTGCCTGTACACAGACTTGGAATGAGGGACATGTAACAAGCTAGGTTTGCGAAACATTTTGCAGTGTGTAACTAACTTTAAACTGCCTAACAGCTCAGGGCAATCTATGGTACCATTTGCAATTTTAAATAAATACGTCATATCTGCAATGCTTGTGCACCTATGTAGTGGTAAGATGTGAAACCTATTACATCGTGTTATATAATTAGGAGAGTATTTCCTAGTTTTGTGTTGCAAGAAACGTAGGAACCGCTTTTGAATTCCTTCAATTCTGTCTATATAAATTTTATAATTAGGGTTCCACACCAGTGAGGCGTACTCCAAATGGCTGCGGACAAAAGCAGAATAGAGAATTTTAAACGTTTTTACATTTTTAAAATCAACTGATAACATAAGTATAAATCCAAATACTTGAAAGCTTTATTAACAACGTTTACGATGTGTGCATCAAAAAGCAATTATGCGTCAAACGTTACACCCAGGTCCCTGATAACGCTTATCCTATTTGTAATAGTACGTAGGGTGTTCTGAAAGTCTTGAGATTTTACTTTATTTTTCACAGTTTTTCAAAATAATTGCCACCACACACTTCTGTATCCTTATAAACAATCACTAAAAATGTCATTCCATTTCTGTTCAGGAATTTCCGTACATATATTGTCCCAGGCTAAAAGTAAAGCTTCTTCGTCCCGAAATCTTTGCCCTTTCAATTTACTTTTCACGAAAGGAATCAGTCCAAAGTCACATGGCGCCAAGTCTGGGCTGTAAGGCGGATGTCAAGAAGTTTTAAGCCGGTATCTCGCAAAAATTGGCATGTAACGTCAGCACAATGTGCTGGAGCATTATCATGATGAAAATACCAGGTGTAGAGTTGTGAATTTGGACGAAGCTTCTTGAATTCCTGAATAAGTTGAGGAAGGCAGACAGTGCCGTACCAAGCAGCGTTTACAGTCTTCTGCTCACGGAAAACTACTTGTTCAATAATTCCCCGAATACCGAAAAAACCACGATCATTTTCTCTTTTATCGACTTAGATTTTTTTACTTCAGTCAGAGTTTCTTTGCCTTCTATCACCCATATTTTATTTTGCTGCTTTGTGGGCACGACGTAATAATAAAGGCTGCACGTTTCATCGCCCGTGACGATTGAAATTATGTCTTTAGATTTTCCGTTTTCAAACTTTGCAATCATTTTTTTACACCATTTAACTCGCTGTTCCTTTTGTTAAATAATAAATGATAACTGATTTTATTTCTGTAAGTAGGTTTATACAAACACTTTTACACGTCAAACATTTTTTTTAAACTAAAGGGTGACTCAGTAAGAGTGCACTTTTTAAAATTGGAATTTTTTTTTTTTTCATGCAAATGGCAACTCTGAAATTCAACCTCTGTTTATTTTGATTGTTAAAAATGGAGCGCTTTTCGAAAGAACAACGCGTTATAATTGTGAAAACTCATTACAACGGTGAACGGCATTCGTTACAGGAATATGATAACGGACTTCTTGTGGCCTCAACTGGACGGCATGAATCTGGACAACATGTGGTTTCAGCAGGACGGCGCAACCTGCCACACCACGCATGAAACAATCGACTTATTGCAGCAACGATTTCCAGAACACATTATCTCACGAAATTCTGATGTCAACTGGCCACCAAGATCGTGCGATTTAACGTCGTGCGATTTTGTTCTCTGGGGTTTTGTGAAATCTCGGGTTTATGCGAATAAACCCGAAACAATTCCTGAGCTCAAATCGGAAATCCAACGCGTCATCCGTGAGATACAGCCACATCTCTGTGCAAAAGTCATGGAAAATTTCATGAAAAGAGTAATGGCCTGTCATCGGAGCCGTGGGGGTCATTTGCCGGATATTTTATTCCATACTTAATCGGAACATGTCTTCTTTACAATACAATAAAAATATCACAACTCTGTCATAAAATACTTGTTTTTATTTTAAAATGAAAAAGTGCACTCTTACTGAGACACCCTTTAGATGAGGCCGGCGTTTCCTATCTGACTACTCTGAGAAGAAAGGCCGAAACAAACTCTTTTAAAGTCCAGACATAATCTTGCCTATGGCATTAAGTCCGCCTCAGTACATTTCTGTGCATGAAGTATTAAATAAATAAATAAATAAATCTTGGTCAGATCATGTGAAGACCATGCAGGTTGGTGTCTGAAGTGGTCTTTTGAGGAAAGAACCAAACAGATTGAGTGGACTTGTCCAGTTAGTGCAAGCATCTGTCAGTAATCGTACAGTACAACATAAAAGTTAAGGAGCTCAACGATTCATTGTTCATCGGTAAGTTTATGTGGAATTCAAAGAGTACAAACTATTCTATAACCTAAATGATGGTGAATAATTGAATGTAACGCTCTGAGCCAATCTGCAGTAAGGACTTTATTTGCCGGTAGGTTATTCGCCAGTCAGTTTGAATTAAATTTTTAACTGCAGAAATATTTTCTGGAGTAACTGGTTCCGCCAGTCGTCCTGAACGCGGATCGTCTTCTAGTTAAAACAGCCACGCTCAAACTGTTTGTACCATCTGTAGACGGTTGCACGAGAGGTACAGTCATCACCAAGTATAGGCTTCATTTCTTCTAAATAGTTTTCTGGACTTAATTGACTTAATTAAGTTATAACGCAAAATTGCGCAATATTCGATAGTCGTCCACGTAGCCTTTATAGTGAACTTGTTTGAACACGATCTGCGGCAATACTGAATGCAATTAAATGACAACTGACACTAACGTATATTATAACAGAGACAATCAAACTACGTGCTCGCGTCGGCCATTCGCCTTAGTATTATTAAGTATCTCAAGACTTTCAGAACACCCTACGTATTATGTAACTTGTACTGAAACGTGATTGCATGTGGTTTACGTGTGTAGGTACTAACGAAACATTTAGAAACATTCAGTTCAAGTTCATTAACGAGACAATAATTTTGAAGTCCATCTAAATCCTGCTGTAAACCAAAACAGTCGGAAAAATTAGATATAGGGCATAAATTTTTCATATCATCAGGTTAAATAATTATTTTGGAACGCGTGAAGCACGAACTAATGTCACTTATAATAATAATAAAAAGTAAAGGACTCAAAAGAGATCCTTGTGACATTCCCGAGAGTATTTTAACAGTTACAGAACGGTATCCATTCAGTACAACTGTTTGACAGCGATTCTCAATACAGGATGTAAACCATCTGAATAAATCGCCTCTGATATCCACTGCAAGCAGCTTGCGTAAAAGGACACTGTGATCTATACGGTCAAATACCTTGCTGTAATCAGTGTAGACCACATCCACTTGAGTGGGTTCAGACATGGTTGAGGACAAGTAGTCGGAACAGTTATGCAAATTCGAACAATGTACCTGTTTTTTATGAAGCCATGTTGGCAGTTATTAAGTGATTGTTTAATAGCACAACAAACTGAAGAGTAAACAATTTTTTCTAAAACCTTTGCAAACAAGCAAAGCTATCTACATTGTCTTTAAGGCCTTTTTTATGCACGGGGGTAAAAAAAACCTGTCTTCCAAACGTGTGGCACCAATCCCTCACTAATAGTTTGTAATAGGTATATGTGTATCCTTATATTTAAATAAATATGTATTCCACAATTTTTCTTAATTGCACCTACCACTGTTTGTCTCTGCATCACCCAAAGGTTGACTGGTAGAAAATGCCTATGGCATTAAAGGTGAGGCCAGAGGAGCGTATTTTTTTAACTTGTGAGTTGCATAATTCAGTCGCGTAATTTCTGCTACATTCGGTTTCATACAAAAGTCCTGTTTCGTTCACACGGCGACGCAAAATGAGTTGTCTGCCGACTCACGCGCTCATTCTCCGCTGAATTGCGTTCGCAGCGAGAGGGGGCGAGGGAATCGACAGTCAATCACAGAACGCGTGGGAGTCAATACGTTAATTTCTTTGTCACAATGTTTGTAGACACGGAAAATTAATAATTGAAGTAGAACAACGGCCATGTCTGTATAATTTATCAGAAAACTCGTATAGATACAAGTTTTTAAAACAGAGGGCATGGCAAGAGGTTGCAGAAAATTGTTTCGAAGATTGGAACAATTTCACTAATGAGGAGAAAAGTAACAACTGTCCATTGCACTATACAAACACTCAGTACAAGTGTTGAAACTACGCTGCTACGCAACTGAATAAATTACGCTCGTCTGGCGGCCCAACAGAATTTCTGCCGAGCAGAAATTACGCGACTCAGAACTCAAAAAATTACGCTCGTCTGGCACCACCCTAAGTCCGCCTCTGTACATTTCTGTGCATGAAGTATTAAATAAATAAATAAATCATAGTCTGATAAGTTGTCGTATTTTTTAAACTTGGAGTGATATTCAAATGTTTCTTTAAGGATTTTGATTAAGGCGTTTTATACCAAGGGGGATAATTAGACGTAGTATTTATGACTTTAGTTGGTATGAAAGTTTCACACAATTTATTTAATCTGAGTACAGTAATGACAAGGCATCCTCCACTGACCCATTGGCGAGATCACAGGGCCAGTCGAACTCATCAAGTTCTTTCATTATAGAAGGAAAATCAGCTGATTGATAAACCATTTTTTTCTTTGCTGTGATGGGAGTGCATGATACTCAACAAAATCTACAAAAATACAAAATTTGAGGTTGAGGTGTATGGTGAGTCTTCTGGGACAAAAGGTTTAGAGCATTTATCAACGGTTAGGTGATTGTTACAAAAAATTAGGTCCAGCACCCGTTCATTAAGGTTCCTATGATCGTTGTACTGGACCAGATCGAATTTACAACTAAACTACAAACTAAAACTTATTTAAAACTAGCTGTGCCCCGCGACTTCGTTCACGTGGATGTCGTAAGATACACAATATACTAAAATAACAGCCACATTTAATAAAATTCCCTCGTTCCCCGACCCGTCGCCAACCCTCGCGTTGAATCGCCCGCACGCGCTATTAGTTCATTTTCGCTTAATCTTCTTTCTGACTTTTTCTTTTTGCTCGACTCCTAAGTGTCTTAGCGTGATGTTAAATAGCCTAAAACTATCCTCGACAATTGGGTTACCAAAATGCAAAAAGAATTTTTCAAATCCGACTTTTTGTTCATAATTTCATGGGTTTTAATTTTTTTGCACGGAATCCTAGTTATTTTTCTAAAATAAAAGTAGCCTAAGTTACCCGCCGTAATATCAGCTATATGCCAGTAAAATCGGTCAAGCCGTTTCGGAGATTAGCCGGAACAAACAGACACACAGACAAACAAAAATGTTAAAAATTGTACCGTTTATACTTTCTTATGCATTTAGTAAAAAGTTGTTATTTTTCCATTACAAACAAACACTTAAATTTTATTTATTTGTATAGATAGCTGTGCCCCGCGACTTCGTTCGCGTGGATGTCGTAAGATACACAATATACTAAAATAACAGCCACATTTTAATAAAATTCCCTCGCTCCCCGACCCGTCGCCAACCGTCGCGTTGAATCGCCCGCCCGCGCTATTAGTTCATTTTCGCTTAGTGTTATTTCTGACTTTTTCTTTTTGCTCGACTCCTAAGTGTCTAAGCGTGATGTTAAATAGCCTATAACTATCCTTGACAATTGGGTTACCAAATGCAAAATACTCAATGGGTAGCCGAAAGCTGCGAGGCGCGTACGCACGCATATATAGTTTCAAATTCTTATGATATGGCTGGTTCTGGTGTATTATGTGTGGTTGATGGATGTAGATCCAGCAAGAGAAGAGACAAAAACTTATCTTTTTTCAGTTTACCTGCTGATGCAGTTTTACTGTCGTTTTTTAAATAGGTAAATTGTTTAAACTTGCATGTTTCATGTTTTGTATTTTATTCGTAGGTATGTAATTACTTCTACTATGCGTCTGGGATAAGAATAGAAAGGTCAATGCCCTCCATTTGTCAACTGTCATTTGAAAATAACGTTTAGCAAAACTCTACTAAGTGCAAATTAATTTTCAATAATATTTATTATCGTTATTATCTTGTTAATGTTATGTTCATATGATTATTGTTTACTTAAAAGCGTGCAAGTGTTAGAAAAGTGTGCATGACGTGGCAATATGGCGCCAGCGCAGGTTTGTTCATAGTATAGAAGCATAGTAGAAGCTAATTGTGTAAATGAACGAACAAATCAATTAATCGTGTTCAGTTTCTTCTATTTCGTATTTCTTTCTTATTCGTGGCCATGTGGAGTGGTTACGTCACTGATTATTAAATAGTTAGGTACTACACGTTGCGTACGATGTGTGCCTTACTTGTCTTACAACTGCAATTTCGGGGTGTGGTCAATACTAAATAGTTACCTAGCATAAAAATATTCCTCGGTCTTTCATAAGTATTTTTAACAAGTAAACATGCTGAAACATTAAAAAGCATTTCATTTTATTTTATATTATTTTATAAAGTGTACTACAAATACATACTGACATCTTTATCGCAAAAGGCAGCCCTGGCAATTCACAATAACCACGCGGCGGCGCGCAGTTACAAAGCAAAACTCATTTTACGCTTGTAAGGTACATTTCGTTCGCAGCGTCTAGCGACTCAAAGGTGTAGATAGTAGTAGGTATTGAAAATTTTGTATGAAGTGATTTATCTGGTAATCTGTGCCGTCGCGTTGAATCGCCCGCCCGCACTATTACTTCATATTCGCTTAATGTTCTTTCTGACTTTTTTCTTTCTGCTCGGGTCCTAAGGGTCGTAGCGTGATGTTAAGTAGCCTATAACTATCTTCGAGAATTCGGCTACCAAATGCAAAAATGAATTTTTCAAATCCGACTTTTTGTTCATAATTCTGCCTTTTTTCTTTCTACTCGGCTCCTAAGGCTCGTAGCGTGATGTTAAATAGCCTATAACTGTCTTCGAGAAATGGGCTACCAAATGCAAATAGAATTTTTAAATCCGACTTTTTGTTCATAATTATCACTTTTTTTCTTTATGCTCGGCTCCTAAGGGTCGTAGTGCGATGTTAAATAGCCTATTTACTGTCTTCGAGAATTGGGCTACC
Organism: Fissipunctia ypsillon; assembly: GCA_947568875.1. NCBI lineage: Eukaryota > Metazoa > Arthropoda > Insecta > Lepidoptera > Noctuidae > Fissipunctia > Fissipunctia ypsillon. Next base: position 11,443,535 of record OX387660.1, on the reverse strand, counting down.
AAATGCAAAAAGAATTTTTCAAATCCGACTTTTTGTAAAAAAATTCATGGCTTTTAGTTTGTTTGCGCGGAACCCTTATTATTTTTCTAAAATAAGAGTAGCCTAAGTTACCCGCCGTTACATCATTTATCTGCCAGTGAAAGTCTTGTCAAAATCAGTCCAGCCATTTCGGAGATTAGCCGGAACAAACAGACAGACAACATTTTTAAAAATTGCTGTTTTTTTGTTTATAAGAACCGTTTATACTTTCCTATGCATTTAGTAAAAAGTTGTTATTTTGACATTACAAACAGACACTTCAATTTTATTTATTTGCATAGTTATCAAAAAAGTCCGTCTGAATAGAACCGTGAATATTTTCCGTTCGAAAAGAGCACCCATCATCAGACAGTCGCCACGTTAAGTTTGGCAAATTAAAATCTCCTAAGATGATAAAAGTGTTCGTTAAGGTATTCAATTTAATATCATTTAACTTATTATAAAAATATGTAAGCTGTGTAGTCAATGAATACCCTCCGTTTTGCTTGTAAATCCTGCACCGCGCAATCAGAGTTTAACGCGTGACTAGCATATATACAACATCCATCAACCGTCGGGCAGTAGCCCACCAGACAAAGCAGCCGTCTGGTCGGAGGATCCTCCCTTTTCTATGGAAGATGAGTGATCTTTACACCCTGTTGGTTCCTCATGCCTCTGGAACATAGGGTACTTTTAATCCCGGTAGTACGTTTCCGTGGGATATTTTCAGATATCCACGCGGGCGAAGCCGCGGGCAAAAGCTAGTTACATATATTTTATGAATTCGATTTGTTGTGTTGTGTTCCTAATATTTCGTGACGTCGTCAGTGGATTTGGTAGAAAGAAAATAAATGATTGTGTAAATGACAGCAAGTTGATTATAACGTATAACAGACCATTGAATTGCGTTTTGGAAAAATATATTTTTATTTTTATCCCATTGCATTGATTGTAGTCTGCGGCCATACTAGCTCTGAAATTATTTAACAAATTTACAAAAGATTGCACGTTATAGTTCTGTTAAAAGTTTTCGTTTTAGACTTAGGTAATTAATTTAGCCAGCTTTTCTAGTTTTTTTGGAAAGTGAAATTTGAATAGTGAAGCTACTTTAGTTCTTTAATTTAATTGTCTATTCTTAAAAATGTTGTCAAATTAATTTTCATAGAATCGCAAGCTAGTGGCATCAGCATGTTATGTAACTTATCTATAAACAAAACAAACCTCCGTCATGCTTAAAAAAGTCGAGATAAAAATTACTTTTGAATACATTGTATCCATTCAGAGATTTAAGTATCTACAGCATCTCCCACTATTATTATCAAAGAGCAAGCGATTCCTGCAATCTTCATTAAGTGCACTAATCACTGCGGTTAGTATGCAGATTGCTAGTTTAGTGCACAGTTATAGGGTGTTAGTGAAGCTTCAAATTTGTAGCTAACACGAACAGTAATGAATCGCAAAGCAGTGTGAAGTTATAATACAGTATAGTTCCACCAGACACCATGGTGTATAGTCGCTGCAATTTACAAACGTACATTTGACTTTTATGTCATTGATATGAGGTTTAAATTGCAAAGTGTGCATGTGCGCGTGCTAAGTCGTGCGCTCTGGCTTTTAAAAAAATATGTAGTTAAAAAAAAAAATACTCTTTTATCACGCACAGAAAAATATAAAATGAGCTTATAAATAGCGCTTTCTAGTTGTGTGTACTTTTAATTAATTTAAACAAAGCCCTCTACGCTTTTTGAATTAATCATTGGATATAAAAAAGTGACAAGCTGCATATGTACTTATAATATCATAACTAATACAAGTCAATTTAATTATTTTATCATTGTATGATAAAATGTTTTTTTGTTTTTTTTTAAACTAAGTATTTTTATTTTTTACTTTTTAGTCTAGTATATTCTTCATTTAGTTAATAAGTCTGAAGTCATCGAAGTTATGACTTGACCAGTTTAACCTCTCGTCTGTCGGAACGTAGATCTTCGCACCAAATTGTGTACCCGTTGTCTGTCGTAACTTAGATCTACGCTAGATCATCGCCAGTTGAAAATGAGCGCACGCACGGTATTTTTCGACAGACGGCGCCTTTTTTACGCTGTGCGCCCCGACAGACGAGAGGTTAATAGTAGCCACTAATGAATTCCACTATCCACTTCCTGGCTCCATCATCAGACCCTCAACACCAAGCGCAATCAACTGGACTTAATAAAAACGAATCATATGAACACAAACTCGAGGGTTTTACTAGTAGCTACTGAAGAATTTCAGTAAACACCTCCTGGCTCCATCATCAGACCCTCGATCCTAAGTGCAATACATTGGATTCATCAAAAGGAATCATATGAGTCCAGACTCAAGGGGCTTACTAGTAGCCACTGAAGAATTCCACTATCTACCTCCTGGATCCATCATCAGACCCTCGTTACTAAACCCAATCTATTGGACTCGTCAAAACGAATTATACGAGCCCAAACTCGAGGGGTTAACTAGTAGCCACTGAAAAGTTCCACTATCCACCTCCTGGCTCCATCATCAGACCAGCTCCAAGGTGCCTAATTATGGTTTTGTCTTCCGAAATACATATGCATGCAAAGTTTCATGCCGATACGACATTACAAGTAGGTTAAAATTTACTTTCAAGATTTTTTTTACATTGTTTGCTAGTTATACAAGGTGTAAGAAATAACGCACAACCTCTTAAGGGGTCATTATACTCATCACTATGAATAACTTTTACTATGGGACCAAACGTGAAATCGTGAAAAAAATATCAGATGTTTCCTACATTTCGGCGAGTCATGCGAACATAAATGTAGCGAACAGTAGATTTTTTTTTTCGCAATTTTAGGTTTGGTCCCATAGTAAAAGTTGTTCATAATGATGAGTACAATGACCCCTTAAGAGGTTGTGCGTTATTTATGTTACATCTTGTATAGTTAGTTACAAGTGAAGCTAATAAAAGCGTGTTAAAAATCTTTACATTCGTGTTAAGATTTTGCGAAACACAGAGTTCACAGCCTACAGGCTGTGTTTCTGTGTGTGTTTTGTGTTAAGCGTCAAGCTCATTCCAGTTAACTTTTGTTGTTACAAAAGTTAACTGGAATGAGCTTGACGCTTGCAGTATACTTGAGTTGATAGTTAGTGAACTAGTGCAAACCTAGAGAATCACGCACATGCTTAATTTGCCAATACATATTTGACAAACTTCGAGGACTTTATCGTAGCTACAATAACTTCTTAACCTTTTCTGATTGCTTTGTTAGTCTCATGGTAGCAATGCAACTGGTGGGATCCTGAGTTCTATTCTCAAGTGTGACCAGCCCGGAGTGCCGACTCCGGGCTGGTCACACATTTGTACCCGGTTAATGGCTATAAACTTGCCCTCTATTATATCGGTCCTAAACGCAAGTTGCTAAATGTGTGTACTACTTACAGATGTGCAAATTTAGTCCATGTCCAACCCCCGCAATTTTTACCCCCGACCATGTTGAAACCCTAAATGTTTATATGTTCGACCCCTGGGGGGTTGAACATGGATTTAAATACATTGGTCATCTTTTCTTTGTCCATATTCAACTCATTGTTGTTAGGTAACTAATAATGACATTAAAGTAATACTGAGAGCAGAAGTGTATTTATTTCTTTACAATTAATCTTTTACAGATATTAGTAGCTGTTGAATAAAAAAAAACACCTGTGCATCTGTCTGGGTCGATAGGGTCACTAATAGGGGGTGATACGTCGTTAATTGCTTCAAAGTCAATGTTTAGCTTTGATATTCTATTTATTTATTAATTATTATTTTGAGTATTTTACAGAAGGCTTAGGTACAGACTAATACCAAGAATATAAAGAAAATAATATTGACAAATAGCTAATTACAAGCCTCCACATATAACCATCCATATATTCTTGTGTAAAACGTATAGGACCGTTAGTACTGAAGCCCTACCAGTACTTGCAGGTGTACTTCCAGTCGATCTTGAGGTGCAGCGACGTGCTGCAATGTACTATTCCACACAGGAGACCACGAACGCAAGCTTTTTAACACAACGTGACCGTGCTAAGATCTCTAGATTATTTAAACCGCAGACTGACGTTTGGGAGGAACTTTTATCCGAATGGTAATGTAGGTGCGATAATCGCATCAAGGGCCGACACTTCCATCAGTTCTTTTGTTCCGTTCGTGAGCGGCATAAACCAGCGGCTGGCCAGGACATGGCTGGAGGTGGACCACTGTGTTGCCCTATTTCTCACCGGTCATGGCAACTTTAAGAGTACCTAAATTATTTTCTTTCAAGCTAGTTGCTTCGCCTTTGTGTCAATGTTCTACATCTGACTGTGAATACGAACAATCTGCACATCATATCTTATGAGAGTGTATTCTTTGGCAGAATGAACGCAATATTATCCGTGGTTCTTGGAAATCTGAATTTCTTCCAGTTGTAAATGTCCCTTTGTGCCTATTAGCCTAGTTCTAATAGAAAGGAACATATCTTTTTTCTTACTTCTACGCTGTTTTTTTCTGATTAATTTCGTTACGGAATCCAAGATAGTTGAATCGTTTCTCCGGCACTCGTCAGTTTCATTGTCTTGGCGCTTTTCTGGTGGTCGCCACTGTTGATTCTGGCTTTCAGGAGTGTGGCGGGCTTACATACCATAAAATGTCATGCCTGTGAAAAGTTCAAAAAATGAATGGACTCGATTTTCCCAGACAAAGATCTACCGTTATTTCACCACTTATAAAACGATTTACAATAATAATATAATGTATCCTCCTGTCAATTTCAACATGTTCTGATCTTCTTTCATTCTTTTTTTGGCTTATATTTATTTGGTAACTAGAATCTTCTTATAGTTTTTAAAAATTTTACTACATTAGAGGATTTACCTAACGTCCTATTTAACATGGCGTGCCAACCTTCTAACTTATTTGTGGTGCGATGCCTTTCAGCAAAACAACACCATTTATCTTTCATTAGTTTATTCTCCAACCACTGTTTTACAAAATAATTATTACATTTAGTTACAGCTTTGTCAGTAGGACTATCTTCCATAATATAGAGACATCCGTCGCTTACAGCCTCCGGAGGTAGATGAGCCAATACTGTCAGTAAAGCTACGTGCTTACGAGTAATTTTGTTTTTACTTAGATCAAGTTCTTCTGCTTTCTTCCATATCGCTCTATTAAAATGATAATAGCATCCTTTTATTGATGCTTCAGAAAATCTATTTTGGATTGTTGACTTAAGTCAACAATTCACAGTTGATTTTAAAGCCGCTGTTAACAGCGGCTTTAAAATCAACTGTGAATTTCCTTAGATTCCAATTGGGATATTTTTTAAATAAAAGTAAAAAGTAAATCAAATGTACATAATTGTTTTTTTTAATTTAATAACAAAGTACACCGCTGGCATTATTTTGATTTCTTTTTCAGAACTTCCTACATCAGCGTGAATGGTATAAAGTTGAAAAAAAAGGCTGTGAACATATTTTAAAAGTCCCATCACCAAAAAATGTTTCACGCTGCTTATTATTTCCCTCGCCGCCTCAGATGCGAAACCAATAATCTTATTATTTTTATATTTGTAATCAAAGAGCAGAAACTTTTGAAAAATGGCAGGTACTTCTACATCAATCCCTTTCGAATTTCAAGTATTTTTTAACACCCACCTTATTCCTTTTATTGTAGGTCAGATTTCACATTTTTAAACGACGGAAATTCAATAGTATCATCACTTGCGTCCTTTAAAGAAATTACAGCTTCACGATATACGGATGGAATAGTCTTCTTGAAATCTTCGGTAACATTTGTTTTACAAATCGAAATAACCCTTTCTACTTCGTTTTTAGCGTAACTTGCTGGGCAACTATGCATTGTTGATTTAATAAATTTGACGTTGTGTTTCCTTAATAGTAACAGTTCCGCCATTGACATTTAGGCCACTTAACACAACGCCAGTAAGTATTCTAGTCTAGTAGTACTTATATTCTTTTTTCTGGTAATACTGATGGCCTACTAAAAGTAGTAGTGGTAGTAGTCCTCCGCGCTTAGAACTCACAAAATCAAAATTAAATAAACCGCTACTCGTAGACGGAATCTCAGCCATAATCAGAAATACAATAACTGTCACTGTCAAAGTCACTGTCAAAGTCACTTCAATATATCCTTTTTTTAAATAACTATTTATAAAGTTATGCACTTGTAACAACCGAGCAACAACTAATGCGATAGAAAAAACTCATTTGTATTTCAAAGTAACTGCAGAAATATAGGGCAAATAGATGATAGGCAGGCTTTGAAAACGTAGCTAATAGCAATATGCGTAGATGAGAAAAACTTTTGTGTTTTACTGTCCATTGAGGGTTGAACGTGGATTAAAGACATCCAAAAATAAAAGTCCATGTTCAACCCACATGTTCGGGGGTAAAGATTGTGGTGGTTGAACATGGACTAAATCGATGTGCCTACATTTTTGTAGAATACACACTCAATGTTACAACGCAACCAAATCTCTACAACGTAGATATATTCCTCTGACCTATCTAAACACATTGAATTACGTACTTAAATCATACATATACTGCCTTCGGCTGCCCTAACCGCAGTAGGAATGACTAATTGATTCCATGTGTACTGGGATTGAATTATGCTTCAAAGACTACTAGAGCACGATGCTGCACTTCCGTTATGTAACACTGAGACATGGAAATAGATATAAGCTTTCACAAGATGATTCGCGTGCGTCGTTGAAGAAAACTTACGTTTTTAATTACTCGCAATTTTGTTAGTGAGTTTTAGCCAAGGTCCATTGACAGAGGAAAAAGTATTGTCGTGTTTATATACAGTAGGTAAATCTACCTAAAAACTTACATTTGCTTTAGTATGGATGTTTAAGTACATAAGTTGTTACTTTTAAAATAATAGCCGGAATACAAACATGAGGTCCTTAGTTCAATCTCCGGCACCCTAATTGCGTAGCACATTATCAATCGGAATCTGAATCATTTTGAAGCAAATTGCTAATCCATTGCTTCATAAGCGCAAAAAATTTGCAATACATAAATAACGCAATGAATGTTGTTGAACTGTCAAAATGAAACCGATTCCTATTGATAATGTGTTACGCAATTGCCCCGCGGGTCGGGCATCTTTTACTGAGTTTTTCTTCTCTAAAGTTACTCGGTCTCTGGATTGGACCCCGTTAGCAATAGTCTCGGCCCCTATTACGTAGAACTTAACCTTTTATTGTTGTATATTAACAATTCCAATTAAAATTTAAACTTTTACGTGAAATGACCTTTCATTATTTTCCCTCAGTTATCCCAACTAAAATATTTTTGTCTGAAACAATATTCTAAATTATTAACAATGTAATTTAAACTTTAATAAGGTTTACTTATACTCGCCTTTGCAAGGAGGATTTGAAAATGACTGGTCTTTATTAAAACTCTTTGTTTCCGCAGGGCTACCTACTTAGTTTTATTTAAATATTGTTTGAATAATGTTGTTGGAGTGGGAGCTTAAATAAATAAAAAGTATCAGAATATCTCGTGGGCTACTACATTCGTTCCCTATTCAGCCCAGTCCAGCATTTTTTTTTTTTGCTATTACTGACTTTTCTAATACTCAAACCTCAGTTGTTTCGGTAGTTTTTTGATCCTTATGAAAAACACGATCGATTGGCATAAAAAAAGTATTTATGAAATCGTCCATTTTCTTACATTTTTTCAAAATCTGTGAATATATAACAAAATGTTTCGAAAAGTTAAGGACATGAAGGATGAGAGGCATGAGGAACAGGGTGTAAAGTTCACTCATCCTCTATGAAAAGGGAGGATCCTCCGACCAGACGGGTGTTGTGTCTGGTGGGCTACTGCCCGACGGTTGATGTCGGGATGTTGTATACGAGTATATGCTAGTCGCGCCGAAAATTCTGATTGCGCGATGCAGGATTTTGCGTGACGTCAGTGTGACGCGTTCCATTGTGGCGATGTAGATATGCCGCCACATCACTCCCCTCCGAAGACCGGAGGTCGATAGTGGGCAGAGTCACGTATCTTGCGATGCTTGCCAGGGCCAGTTGAGGTTCCAGTGAGTCAGAACCGGGTGTCGCATAGTTCGCGGTGAGTCGGAACTGTCTGCGGAGATGCCCCCAGTGAGTCGAGGTGGCGCTGCGTTATGCTCCAGTGCGTCGGATGTTTTACAGCGCCGGGTTGAGGCTGACTGCTGGCGTTGACCAGGAGAGGTTTGAAGGGCTCTGCTTGTTGACCGGTCGAGAGTGCATTGTGCTGTGCCAAGGTTGCTGACGAGGCTGAGGGTGATGACCAGGTATGCGCGGTCGCTGCATGCTAGTCTAGTGGTCAGGATACCCGTTGAAGCCGTGGGTGCTGGCTGGCTGTGTGACTCGCTGCTCGAAAGCTCGAGGAAGTGATGCTGATAACGTCACGCTGTAGTAGTTGCACGAACGCTGTGCTGACGATCACTTCGGGGTCACCAGTATAGAGGTATGAGGAACAGGGTATAAAGTTCACTCATCCTCCATAGAAAAGGGAGGATCCTCCAGACGACCCCTCCGACCAGACGGGTGTTGTGTCTGGTGGGCTACTGCCCGACGGTTGATGTCGGGGTGTTGTATATATGCTAGTCGCGTGGTAAACTCTGATTGCGCGATGCAGGATTTTGCTTGACGTCAGTGTGACGCGACGCGTTCCATTGTGGTGATGTAGATATGCCGCCACACTGTCTCCTTACACCGTTCTCCTGTAGCTGCAACGGTTAAGATAGGAACCTGCCCTTACTCTCCCATCTCAAAAATCCACCTTCTAAATTATGATTGACTACTCAGCTCCTTAAAGGTATAGCGTGTTGATAAGTTGATAATTATTTAAAAGATTAAATCTGTCTTTTGGCTCATCTTTTTACAATTTGCGGTAAACTCTAGAAGAATTCGAACTTAAAGCAATATTGCTTATATCCCATAACGAATAGCGTGATAATTTAAAGCCTAAACACTGACCAGACTTATAGGAAATATTTAGTAACTATGCAAAATTTTGAACATAATCTTTTCGGTCTTTGCGTGATGCTGGAACATTTAAACAAACAAACAAAAATTGTAAAAACTATTTTCCGCATTAGAATCGGTCCCAAACCTCGTAGCAATTAATTATAACTTTAAAAAAAATTTCAATGTACAGTTTTATTATAGGTATAGATTAGAACGATTTATCTATACATACATACAATACATATATACATATACATACAAATAAATAAAATTGAAGTGTCCGTTTGTAATGTCAAAATAACAGTTTTACTTATTGCATATGAAAGTATATACCTACGGTACTTATTAAAAAAAAAAAATTTTGTCGTCTGTTTGTTCCGGCTACTCTCCAAAATAGCTGGACCGATTTTGACCAGACTTTCACTGGCAGATAGCTGATGTCATAAGGAATAACTTAGGCTACTTTTATTTTAGAAAAAGAATTAGGATTCCGCGCAAAACAATGAAAACCTATGAAATTGTGAACAAAAGTTGGATTTGAATAATAATTTTTGCATTTGGTAGCTCAATTCTCGAGGATGGTTATAGGCTATTGAACATCACGCTACGACCCTTATGAGCCGAGCAAAAAGAAAAAGTCAGTAAGAACGCTAAGCGAAAACGAAGTTATAGCGCGGTTGGGCAGTGCAACGCAGCAGGTCGGGGGACGAGGGAGTTTTATTAAAATGTGTCTGTTATTTTAGTGTATTGTGTGTATCATACGACTTTACGCGAACAAAGTCGCGGGGCACAGCCAGTTCATAATATTTAACTCAGTAATCCATGTTTTAATATTTCACAGCACTCTCAGGTAACACCGAAGAGACGACGAGTAAAATCAGATCTTCTGATAAAAGGAGAATGCCCAAAAAACCCAGCATCGATTAAAAAAACTCATGTGTAATAGATTAGATTTGGTAGATATCAAATGTGAAATTAGTTTCTCCCAAAATAATCACCATAGGCGACCCAGCGTCGAAGCAGTAATGCTCGTGAAGGAGGAGGCGGGACGCGTGAGGGAGAGGCAAGCTTTGCACCCTCACGCCCCTAGTCGCCGCAGGAGACGCCCTGGGCGTCGGGAATCGGCAGCCGATTCCCGGCCACCGTAGGCGCGGGCTTGCGGACGGCGAACAATGGGTAGCTCGCCGTCCGGTAAGGACCAAGCCCGAGTCGACGGCGCGTCGTGTTCCACGCGCGCCTCAAAGAGATGTCAGCACTATTGACGGGGTCCGCTAGGGCCGATGCCAGCTAGGGTTGCGGGATGTTCGAAAGAGTTACAGTGGCCCCGGCACAGGCAACAGAAGGAACACGGGTGGGTTTTAGTCAGTAAAAGTCTGACACGCCCTCCCGCTCCGCCCAGAGCGGGAGAAGTCATTTGATGATTTCCCATCCAAAAAAAAAAAAAAAAAACAAAAAAAAAAAAAAAAAGGCGACCCAGCGTGAACAAAGACGCAACATTGCAAGCATCAAATAAAGAGTTTCCTGTGGTCAAACAGAGGTAGGTAGTGTACCATGCAGCTATGTTGCACATATTCCACCATCCAAACAACGTATCGAAAGTCAGTTAAGCACTGAGAGTGCTAATAACAATTATTTCAAAAAAACAGTGCCGAATGCAACGAGTGACTTTAGAATCGCAGCAGCCCTCAATAATGCATATCGAGAACCCTACCCAGACAGGGTGCCTCAAGCATTATAAAACAAAAACAAAACAAGAAGAAACAAAAACAAATCCTCGGTCGTCATACGTTGGGAAGTTGTGCGCATGTAATCAGCATGGTGTATTATCTCACCTATGCTAGGCACTATGCAACAAGCCGCTAGTTTTCTAGATTCTTTCTTAGTTATCACGCTAATATTATGTAACCGCGATGTATTTTGTGGAATAAATATATATCAACGCTTTTTAACATGTGTCTTTTTATATACTATATACTGCTAACCAACTTTATTTACACGAAGAAAGTAAGAAAATCATTTACCTATTATTAAAAATAAAAAATACATAGCCATTCATCGGGATATTTTTTAAAGAAAGTAATTTCATATTTTTTCTGTACAATTAATGACCACATACGTTTTTTCTATCGACTCTGGGTTTTTTGCCCAGACATTTTTGGGCATTCTTCTTTGAAACTGCATCCCAATGAAGCTGAAACTTTATCTGATCTTCCAAATCCGAGTGACAATAACCAAGGCCCTGGGGCGTAGCACTTAAGTCGCAACCCTGTCTACACTAATATTTAACTTAGCTGTAGGTACTACGACACAATACACACAACAACACACACACACAACAAGAACAACGTTACAATATTACAACAACACATATTATTATTATTTTGATACAATATTAGAAAAGTGTATCACACTATTCTAACTTTTGAAAATAAATATTGTAATGGGAGCTACGAAAATAACTTATAAAGTTTGTATTTACGAGAAAAATAAATTATTAACCTCATTTTACTTAGAAGGTGAGGTCAAAAACCCTATTCATGAAAAGTACCTCGGGGGAGCCGAAATATTTTATTAAGTTCAAGTAATATCATGAAATAAACAGATTTGGCCCAAAGTTTTATTTTTGTGTGTTCTTTTGTTTAGGATTTCTCATCTCAATGTTTTGTAATTTCTTTAAGACTTACTCTTTAAGACTAGGAAGATTATATTGTTATAAGAATCTTTACCTATCTGGCACTTACTGATATTATAGAGAGTTCTCTCGAATGAGTTGGCTACCGATTCTTATCCGAACTTACCTACTCAATTCTATTTTTTTTTTCTTATCTTTGGGGCCACGCCTTGAATTATTCTGTATGATGGTTTGCTAAAGAAAAAAGCTAAGGGATTGCTCTGATATTCATCCAGTATAATTATAACATTATTATCCTTTCTATATTCTACCAATGTTTTCATAACCAGTGTTTTCTTCATTCACAAGTTCAAAAACACAAGATAAAGTTATAAAAATAATGAATGCAGTGATTAGCGTAGATAATATTAATGTCCTAGAGAGTTCACACATACATTGTTTTGACTATACGGTTACATTGTAACGCCCTATAAAGCAAAATGATAATGAAAGTATTCTTCCAGATTACTCTAATCAATTTGTATAAAAGGAGGTGCTTGCTTGGTACCAGCACAGTTGATCTCTCATCGAGTCGACTTCACGATGAGGGCTGTCTTATTAGTGATTGTGAGCCTGGCCACCGTGGCCATGGCTAGGCCGGAGGTTGACGATGCCACTATTTGTAAGTACCTACTTTTACCTATTTATCCTTACGTTACTGTCTCTGATCAGTTTCCGATCAAAGTCCAGGCTGAACTAGTAAAGTAGGAGCTATTTTAGAAGTTCAGAAGGGTGAAAATTTTAAGTCACCCCTTTTGTCACGAGCAGAATATTATTTTATCTTAGATAGCCATTTATTCGGCCCAAAATTTCTCAAAATGGTTTTGTGGACCTTTGAGTTGAGTCTTTTTTTTACTTAAAAAAACTGAATTAAAACTTGGTATTACATTCCTGAAGGGTTCTGTTTTCAGAGTTCTCTTTTGGTGCTATTCCCATTTTCCTCTAACCTCATGAACTCACCCATCAGGTTTATGAACCTCATAAACTTTAATAATTGGTGCAATGTGATGAGTTTATAGATAACGCCGACCAACTTTATTTAAAACGTTAATATAATTATTGAATTTATTTTTCTATTTTAGTGAAAATGGATATCAAGCAAAAACAACTGGTGATTTTGAAATTACTGAACCACGTGATGGAACCCCTGATGTACAAGGACCTTGAGGATATTGGCAAGGACTTCAAAATTGAAGAAAATATGGATTTGTTTATTGTAAGTAGAAAGTATAAAGTATTCGGACAGAAAAATCAAGCTAGTGCTCTATCTTCAACCATATAATTTTAAGTCCTGCATTGTATTTATTTAGTTTCACGATTAATTTAACTTGATATACTGTATAATGTCAATATCTTTTACAGAAAACCGATGTTGTCAAGACCTTCGTCAAGATGCTCAAGGTAGGAGTTCTGCCACGCGGCGAGATCTTCACCCTGAACATTGACCGTCAGCTCAAGGAAGTAGTCACCATGTTCCACATTCTGTACTACGCCAAGGACTTCACCACTTTCATCAAGACCGCCTGCTGGATGCGCCTTAACCTTAACGAAGGCATGTTCGTCTACGCTCTCACCGTGGCAGTCAGACACCGCGACGACTGCAAGGGAATCATCCTGCCTCCTCCCTATGAGATCTACCCATACTACTTCGTGCGCGCTGATGTTATCCAGAAGGCATACTTACTGAAAATGAAGAAGGGTGATCTGGACATGAAACTGTGCGACTTCTACGGAATCAAAAAGACCGACAAGGACGTTTACATAATCGACGAGAATATTTACGACAAACGTGTCTACCTCAGCGATGAAGACAAACTCCGCTACTTCACAGAAGATATCGACCTTAACACTTACTACTACTACTTCCACATTGACTATCCATTCTGGATGAAGGACAGAATAATGGACAAACTGAAGATGAGGCGTTTTGAGCTGACAGTGTATACGTACCAACAGATTCTTGCCAGGTATTATATGGAGCGTTTGTCCAATGGATTAGGTAAGATTAAGGAATTCTCGTGGCACAAAACTATCAAGAAGGGATACTGGCCTTGGTTGAAAATGCACAACGGAGTAGAGTTCCCAGTAAGATTCGACAACTATGTTATTACTCGCGACCAAAACCTTGACGTCATTCGTTTATGCGACCAGTATGAGAAGATCATCAGATCGGCTATCATCAAGGGATTCATCGAAGTGAGTATTTTTAACTATTGCAAGTGGGGTGTAACATTTGTAAAAAGTAAAAAAAAAAAAAAATAACAAGACTAATCAAACTAACTTTGATTTTTAGATTAACGGCATAAGACTAGAACTGACCAAAACTGAAGACATAGAAGTTCTAGGAAAACTGATCTTCGGTAAAATCGACAAGCTTGACATTGACAAGACCGTCGTTGACTCTTACCGCTACCTGCTGATCGTCATGAAGGCCGCTCTTGGTCTTGACACTCTCTATTCTGACAAGTATGTATCGACCTTTCTTTACAAATAAAGTGCAATTTTTCTAGATTTACAAAAAAAAGAATCCTACATAGCTGATAAACATCTCTTGTAATTTTTTTTATCATTTTTGACAGGTACTTTGTTGTTCCTTCTATCCTGGACCAATACCAGACGGCACTTCGTGATCCATTATTCTACATGCTGCAGAAACGCATCATCGACTTGGTGTGCTTGTTCAAGCTGCGTCTACCTGTCTACACTAAAGAGGACCTTTACTTCTCCGGTGTGAAGATCGACAATGTAGTGGTTGACAAGCTCGTAACTTACTTTGATGACTATCTGATGGACATGACTAACGCCGTATCCTTGACTGAAGAGGAAATGAAGAAGACCAAATCAGACATGAAATTCATGGTTCGCAAGCGCCGCCTCAACAACCAGCCGTTCAAGATCACCGTCGATGTATTATCTGACAAGACAGCCGACTGTGTCGTAAGGGTGTTCCTCGGACCGAAGAAGGACAAGATGGACCGTCTTATTGATATTAACATCAACCGCCTTAACTTCGTTGAAATAGATACCTTCCTATACAAGCTGACCACTGGCAAGAACACAATCGTCAGGAACTCTAAAGACATGCACAACCTTGTCCGTGACCGCATTATGACCCGGGACTTGATGAAGAAGGTTGAGTCTATCACCGATATGCGTGACTTTTTAATCAAGGACTTGAAAAACTACCAAACCGGTTTCCCCGCCAGGCTTCTGCTTCCTAAGGGTTGGGTTGGAGGTATGGACATGATGGTCTACGTCATTGTGACACCATTGAAACTGGTAGACAACGTTGACATCGACGTCACGGACGTGAACCGCAAAGATCTCATGGTCGATTTCAGGTCAACCGTCCTACTGGACAAGATGCCTCTTGGCTTCCCCTTCGATCGTCGCATTGATGTTGAAAACTTCTTCACACCTAACATGAAGTTTGTGGATGTAAAGATTTTCCACAAGAAGATGACTTGCGACATGAAGACCAGATGGGACCGCTGGGTGCTAAAGAACTACAACTGGATGGAGTGGACCCCCCTCGAGTCGGACACGTACTTCGTGGATACCGACATGAATACGAAAGTTGACCGCAACATTAACCTGATGGATGTTTGAATGTGTAACTGACAACGTAGCTAAGTAGTCAACTTTCGCTGTCAATAATGCACTCTAAAAACAAAAAAATATAATATGCAAGTATTTAAAATATAACCGGTCTCTTATTTATATTAATCCTATTTCGTCGATTCATACCAGTCTCCTCAGCTAACTTTTTACCTGAGGGGCAATTCCCGTATTTTTAAATACGGTCACGTTCTATTCTCAGTCTCAATATAAGGTGTATCTATAATATATCAAAAATTGTATGTGATTTTTGACGTTAATTGTCGCTGCGATGAGATTGCGACTAGACTTTGAAAGTTTTTAATTACGGGAAACCAAACACAATACAATACAACAGTCGCCTCTGCTTCTGGCAAAGAACTAGCAGCCTTGTGTAGTGGAAAATCAACTACTGTAATAAAATATACCTAATATCCTGGAGAAACTCACATCCAGGATTGATGTGAGTTGCTACCTCAGTTTATAAATAAACCCATCAGAGTCTTGTTTTCATTTAAAAACATCTAGGTATTCTGGACAAACGCTAATGTGAAATCTTCTCGGGACGCAGTAGATACTGTCAACGCTCTGCGGAGCACTGACAGTACTAGGATAAATAAATTACTTGTTTGCGTTGTAACTCGAATAATATTATTTCTAAAGTCAAAAGTCAATGTCAAATCATTTATTTCAAATAGGCACATAAAATGCATTTTTGAACGTCAAAATTTACAAAATTGATTCTAGTCGCCCCTTCCAAAAGGTAGTTTCGTTTGGAGAGGAATGGGCAAGAAACTCCACCGTTAGGTAATCTTTTAAAATGTTTTACAATATCTTGTATAAGTACATTTAATAAATAATTATATGTGACGACGATGCACCTAAAATAAAATAACTGTACCACAATAGGTAAACACAATTAAAAATGAAGCAATGACAGATAAAATAAATGTGTGTTAGATACACATATTTAATTTTGTACACACACATACATACATATTTAATTTTGTATTTCTAGAATAGCATCTTCGTTTTAATATCATGACATATATTTTTCTCTTAATCTTTCTATTTTCTGCCTTCTAAATTCGTATAAGCGTTTATCTCATAATCAAAAATGAATTTAAGTGATAAAGAATTAAAACGAAAATCAACGCATGCCATTATAATGATGCATACTATCATTTCATACACGCCATCTTTCTTATGCAGTCAAACTGTCGTTTAGTTTTACAAAGTTATGACATGAAAACAAATTATGTTAAAAAGTTTCCGGAAATAATTATCTTAGATTTTTATAAACACAAGATCCAGGATAGTTAAAAATAATGACTAAGGGCAAGATTCACAGAACGCACTTTGACTTTACTCTGCTAAGTAAAGTACGCGTTTGGTACGGATATGAAACTTATTCATATGGTGACAATGTTCATATTCGCAAAGGTATGCGAACTTGAGTGAGCGTTTCACATGAATACGAACATTATGGTTCTATATATAGTATTCATATTCGCGCCTCAAGTGGAAATGGACAGGAAATCTGGCTATACGATGGAGTAAACTCCATCAGCCTTCTCCGCGTCTAGCCAGATTTTAGAAAGCTTTAGCCTTGACCGAATGATAGCTAAGGTTAGGCCAAAGAAACCTGGATTGTCTTAAATCGCGTTAAGTTGACGATATCGTCAAAGTCACGGGAAACACATGGATGAGAGACGCACAAAACCGGGAATTATGGCAGAAGAAAGGGGAGGTCTATACCCAACAGTGGGTGATTCCGGGCTGGAATGATGATTCACATCTGACGCTTACATAGCAAAGTCAAGAGTGGTCTGTGAATCTTGCTCTTATATGTTGTTAGAAACGTGAAGTCTAACGTGAAGTCAGCTTCGGTTCCGATTACATGAAAATTATTAATGTGTCGCTTTAAAAAAGTTTGTAACAGAATTACGTATTTAAAGTTTTTTTTAAGATTTTGTAGGAGTATGGCAAAATTTTGAAACGGTGAAATAAACACTATCTAAGTAATCCAGCACTTTGAACTTTTACTAATGATTTCTTTTAAATATTAAGCTATTTTACTATTCTAAGCTACTTCTTTGATGAAAATTAAATACCACCTCTTCAAACGTCGATTGCACACCATGTGTACAAATAACAATAGATTTTTCAATGTGTCTGCTAATTGGCGTGCAACGGGCTTGCAAATTGCAAAAATCGTAAGAAAATTTGAATTTCTCTGACTACCTTAGCGCTTCCCCTTAACCTAAATGTTAAAAAGGAAAAAAAAAATAACGAAAGAATAAAAGTTGATGATCAATATTTGTTTAACGTATTAGTACTAGTATCAATTATTACTAGCGGGCAGCCCCTGCTTCGCACGGGTGTAATTATACTGATGTGGCGACATATCAATCAGAGCTCCAGAATGATTTCTCTAAATAATGGTGAAAACCGCATCAAAATCCATTGTGTAGGTAATTTAGAAGATCTAAAGCGACCACACAGGCGTCTCTGTCGCTTTTCGTGTCTGTACACGAAAAGAGACTTTGTTTTATACTATGTATAGTGCAGCATAACTCTGCATGTCAAAACTTTTTGGTTCTTTATAATCAACCTTTTTTTCGTTTGTATTTGAGCCTGGTCGATTTTTATCTTTTTATTTCGTGATTCGAATTATTTTTCTTCTGACAGATGGGTCCCCATTTTTTTCTTAGTTGCAAAAGTTGAATCAATTGATACGGACCCTGTTTGTGGAATATTAACGAGTTTTTTTCAAGTGAACCACTATTCCTGCCGTCCTATTAATACCTTATGGCAAAACTATATTGAGAATGGTATATTAAGTATTATTCTAAGCATTCATCTTTATTTTTTCTGGTACGTATCTTTTAACAGTTTTCCTCAATCGGAAGTTCAGTCTGATCACGCTGGTCTAACCCTAATTCATTTTGTCTTAGGATTGAACAGCTTTGAACAGGCCGCCTTTCGGCCTCCAGGTTTTGGCCTAAAATTACGCTGGACGTCCTTGGCCAACGTCGAGAGTTGGGTCGCATTTTGACCGCTGAAGGTTTCACAAACAACGCCAGTTCCTGAACCTGCGACAACCTACAGTCTACGTCACCTCGCCGGACGCGATTACTTATGCCACGGGTTTTTTTATGATATTTTACGTTCTTATTTAATAGTGTAGATAGTAATCCTCTGCAGATTTTTTTTAATTCATTAACTATTTAATTTTATTTTCAAATATGTAAAATGCGAGATACCTTGGTTCTCTAATTTTTTTATAACGATATGTTTTGGTAGCGTTACTTATTAGTGATTGCAATCGACTAGATAGTACGTTTATTTTCTCTTTCGTTATTCGCGTACCTATCGGACCAAAGTTCTCTATTTTATTCCCTTCACACAAGTCAACCTGCAACTTTTTGATACAATAATATTCATTTTTTTACCTTTTAATGTTATTTTCTATTTTTATTTTAAAAACAAAATTAAACGTGTCGTAGCAGAAAAGTGAATCTTCCGTCTTTTTATTTTTTTTCGCTACAAAATGGCGCCCGAACTAAAGTAAGTAATTTTGATGGTTACTTAATATATTTTTTTCTGTTATTTTGTGTGTGATGCTCTTCGAGCAAAATATAATCCATATTTTTTTCCTTTTGTCCTTTTTCCAGTGTCATGAATGGAGCAGAATATGCATTACAGGACAATGATACCATTGATGATAACCTTTTAATGTTGATGTTGTGTGCATTATGTTTAATGTGTTGATTGTACTTTAATTCCATAATAATACTAATTAATAACTTTTTCATTTCTTCCCAACAAATATATTTTAATCCCGAGTTTTATTTTAATGCCTGTATTTGTAGTTCCCTGTAGAGAATGCTTGGTGTGTGAATGTATAGGCGTCGTGTTTCAAAGGTAAGCTTTTTTATGCGGTTGCGTGCTTGGTTTCGTTTTTTTTGGTATTCTATTAGCCCAGAGCGTCCCTTTTCACGTTTTGGTTTTCTAATAGGTTCCTATCTTTCTTTGACTCCTAGCCCGACCATTTAGCTTGCCGATTGCGTGTCTTTCTATTCATCCACCAGCCATATTACTCGCTAAATAACTTTTTCCAACTACTGGTAAACATGCTCGTGGATTGTTTTATTCTGTTTTGGTTTTTTTCATGATTTAATATAGCAGATGGAGGAATTCAATGTGTGTGACACTCTGATGTGGAAGTCTTTTTATTTGCAGGCCTCTACTTATTTCATTCAGGGTTACTCCGCATTTTATTTTGTTGAATTCTTCCTTTCCAATTTGTCCTAGGAACTTAATTGTGTAATACTTTCTAATTCTATGCCTTTGACACAAAAGCACAAAACATTTTTTCAACAAAAGCACAGACAACATGATCATACAGCCTAAAACATTTTTTCGCTTCTATTTTCATCTGGTTTCCCTCCTATTAGTATTAAATTATCCCTTTATCTTATTAAACAATAATATTTGACATATTTTCATACATTTTGGTTTTGTTAAACATTAACTCAAAAAATGTAGCTCTGAACATTTTTATTTCACTAATTCCCTTTTTGAGCCTTTATTTTTCATAGATGTTTATTCTTATATCCCTACAACTATCCCATTTTCATATTAAACTATTTGTCCTATATACAAACAACAACTTTCCTTCTATACATCCTGGTGTCACAAATCCTACCTAAAGATCAAGGAGATTTTTTATTGGCCAAACATGTTTCGTGATGTTTCTGAAACTTTGAGGCAATGTGAGGTTTGTAAGGCTCATAAAATTGCAAACACTCAACCACGAGGCCAAATGATTTGTCCGAAAGATGTTTCATTGCCCCTACAGGTAATTTCTATCGATGTCATTGGACCTTTGCCTGTTGCTTACTATGGTTTTAAGTATATTCTGTCCATGGTAGACGTTTTCTCGAAATATGTCTGGTTATTTCCCCTTAAGAAGGTTGACGCTGGTTCTGTTATTAGAGCTCTGGAATCTGAATTATTCTTCAATTTTGGTGTACAACGTGCTATTCTCTGTGACAATGCTACTGTTTTTCGTAGTAATATATTTTTAAACTTCCTTAGTTCCTTTCACATCGATTCACCTACTTACACTCCTTACTATACTCCTCAAGCCAACACTGTTGAACGTTACAACCAGAGCGTGGTTACATGTTTAAGTATTTTAGTCGTAGAAAATCAAAGAAATTGGGCGAAAATGCTTCCAAAAGTCAAACTCTATCTCAACTCTTGTATTAATTTAGCTACAGGTTTTACTCCAAATTTTCTCATGTTCGGCAGAGAGGTCTTTATGAATTCTTCTCGTGCGAATAGTCAGACTCGAAGCACGAATTTAGCCGAAAGTCGGGCTCAGCACGCGTCGAATCTTTCCTCTCTTGTTGAGGTTTATGCGAAAGTAGCTGATAATCTTTCTATGGCTTTCCTCCGTAATTCTCGGGCTTATAATACGAACCGCTCGGCTGTTACTCTTAACGTTGGTGACACGGTATGGAGACATAACTTTGCTAGATCCTCTGGAGCAGATTATTTTTCGGGAAAGCTTGCTCCTCGCTTTATTAAGTGTCGTGTGACTAGAGTTATTTCTAGAACCACCTATATCCTTCAAGATTATGATTCTGCCCATTCCGGAACATATCATATAAAAGATATCCTTAAATAATTTCTCACAACTTCAAAACGCGTTTTCCGATTTACACGAATTCAATTGGAATATTAGTTTTACATAAATTTCTTTCCTTTGTAACCAAGAATTACAAAATATTTACGTAAACAAAAAACTCATTTTTAAATTTCGTAAATATTTCGACAAACTACCATTTCTAAAACCATCCACAGCGACATCTAGTTGTCACAAGTGGAACTTTTTGATTACGTCTTATTTACAGCTTACTTCTTGTGTTTAGTGATGTACCATTGTCGATATTTTTTTTTCGATAAAACGCAAGTGGTTTAACAAAGTCTTGTCTCGATCATCCTGGTTTTTCAATGAAGCAATTAATCATAATATTGTTAACGTTTCTATTTGATTAATGCAGTTGGTAACTCCAATGATTTAGCAGGGAAGTCCTTATAGATTCAACCTGTGTTCATGGTCAGACTCTAAGCATCCATTTAGCTGAAAGTCGGGCTCGACAGGCGTCGAATCTTTCTTCCTTTGTTGAGGTTAAGGCAGGATTGTCAGACTCAAAGCGTTAATTTAGCTGAAAGTCGGACTCAACTCGCGTCTTACCTTTCATTCATTGTTGAGTTTTAGTGTTAACATCGCTATTAATCCTACTATTACTTTACCCCTTATTTACCCGAGCGTATGAGCTCACTTATTTTTTTGGCTGTGTTACTAGTAATATCACTAGGACCACTTAGTCCTACGGACTTTCTTCGACTTCTGTCAACATGTTTCGACTGAAGTCTCTTTCGACAGAAGTTTGTGTTGACTGACGTCGCCTTTTTTTGACTGATGTCGCCTTTTTTGACTGATGTCGCCTTTTTTTTTTACTGATGTCGCCTTTTTTGACATGTCGCCCTTTTTGACTGATGTCGCCCTTTTTGACTGATGTCGCTTTTTTTTGACTGATGTCACTTTTGTTGACTGATGTCACTTTTGTTGACTGATGTCACTTTTGTTGACTGATGTCACTATTGTTGACTGATGTAATTTTTGTCTTTTGTTGACTGATGTCACTTTTGTCTTTTTTTGACTGATGTCACATCATCTCTGGCTGATGTCGTATCGTCTTTGACTGATGTTGTATCGTCTTTGGCTGAGGATATTTTCTTTCACCAAGGTTGTTTCATGTATATTATTTTTTTTCAGGGTTCCTTTCATATTTAGGTTAGTTAGGTACATATAGTTTTAATTAGTCTCTAAGGTTTTTAGTCTTTGTCCTTAGGATTTTTAGTTTTTAATCTTTTGCTTTTAAGTCTCTAGGTTACTCAGATTTAGTGGACGCATCTGGAGATCGCGCTGATAACGTCTAAGTTGGAGGGCGCTTTTCGATTTTATTCTGTATCTGCTGCACTTCGATGTCGTCTATTATATGTATTTTAAGTATCTTCTAGGTTCTAGATTGCAATAGGTAGGTTAATTAATTTTCTCGTTCAATCGTTTATTTTATAGGGTTGTCACTTTGTTTTAGGGTTGCCACTTTTCTGTTGTATGTATTTTTTTTCTTTTTTTTGTTGGAAAGGGGGTAATGCAGCATAACTCTGCATGTCAAAACTTTTTGGTTCTTTATAATCAACCTTTTTTTCGTTTGTATTTGAGCCTGGTCGATTTTTATCTTTTTATTTCGTGATTCGAATTATTTTTCTTCTGGCAGATGGGTCCCCATTTTTTTCTTAGTTGCAAAAGTTGAATCAATTGATACGGACCCTGTTTGTGGAATATTAACGAGTTTTTTTCAAGTGAACCACTATTCCTGCCGTCCTATTAATACCTTATGGCAAAACTATATTGAGAATGGTATATTAAGTATTATTCTAAGCATTCATCTTTATTTTTTCTGGTACGTATCTTTTAACAGTTTTCCTCAATCGGAAGTTCAGTCTGATCACGCTGGTCTAACCCTAATTCATTTTGTCTTAGGATTGAACAGCTTTGAACAGGCCGCCTTTCGGCCTCCAGGTTTTGGCCTAAAATTACGCTGGACGTCCTTGGCCAACGTCGAGAGTTGGGTCGCATTTTGACCGCTGAAGGTTTCACAAACAACGCCAGTTCCTGAACCTGCGACAACCTACAGTCTACGTCACCTCGCCGGACGCGATTACTTATGCCACGGGTTTTTTTATGATATTTTACGTTCTTATTTAATAGTGTAGATAGTAATCCTCTGCAGATTTTTTTTAATTCATTAACTATTTAATTTTATTTTCAAATATGTAAAATGCGAGATACCTTGGTTCTCTAATTTTTTTATAACGATATGTTTTGGTAGCGTTACTTATTAGTGATTGCAATCGACTAGATAGTACGTTTATTTTCTCTTTCGTTATTCGCGTACCTATCGGACCAAAGTTCTCTATTTTATTCCCTTCACACAAGTCAACCTGCAACTTTTTGATACAATAATAATCATTTTTTTTACCTTTTAATGTTATTTTCTATTTTTATTTTAAAAACAAAATTAAACGTGTCGTAGCAGAAAAGTGAATCTTCCGTCTTTTTATTTTTTTTTCGCTACAATAGGTATAGAATTCAGAAACAAAATAATGTCACAAACCTAGCCTGCCTGAACTTAATTAAATAAGTATTGTATACCCATACCAGCTCATTAAGGATTCCATTGCTGTTCTGCACATCTGTAATTTCAGGTTGAGAACGTCTGTTCCTGAGCAGAATGTCATAGACTTTTATGAGAATGTTCTTGAGACGATATTATCTTAATACGTTATACATACTAACGAGAAAATGCGAGGCCAGAAATAATTAGTCGCAGAAAATACTTCATCTAGGGATGAGGATTCAGAACTCCCATACAATTAGTAAGTTTCTATTAACCTAACGGTACTTGCGTATTTGGTTTCACTTTTACAACATTTTCTAAAAAGCTTCTTACACGATGGTGAAGCAGCACTCGCGATCACTAGACTTATCCTACGTTTTTACCCGGGTTGAGTTTACAGAATAGTATTGTTTATTTTACATAAAAGCCAACATCACCTTTTAAAAGCTGCTATATCATCTACATAAGCTATGAAATTTCACTACAGTCTCTTATAACTCTATTTTCTAAGATTAAATAAAAGTTGTTGCATGATAAACGACATAACCATAAACTAGTTATTGAAAGCAGAGAGTTTTTCGCATTTTATAAAAATTATTTTAGGTTAACTCAGTTAAAAGTTACGTACATCAAAATAGGAATAATTAAGCATTTATTACGTACACGAGGTCTTGTAACAAGAGTTATTCGCGTAAAGAATAATTATGTGGCATAATTACGACAGCCATTAAAATCCGACACTGGATCCATTTCGCGACTTTTGCCCGCGTAATATAATAACTTTTAACTTCATTGGAAGTAATAGCTGGCCTAATTGTTTTCAGACTTGTCCGAGACCTTAAAAATGTACAGGAAAAATGAGTCTTATTGTTATTCTATCCAAGGCCAGGTCTGGAAAGAGATTGATTTCAAACGGAGGTATACCTATTACAAAATAAAGTGTTTTAAGTCCAAGGTCGGCCCAACAGACCGCTATAACTAAAACCTCCTCCTGGGGTAATCGGGTACAAATTCCGGAAATATCACACAAATATATTACATATCTATATTATGTAAAAGGAGGTACTGACTGACTGAATGACTGACTGACATATCAACGAACAGCCGAAACTGCTGTGTCTAGGAACGTGAAATTTTGCACAAGGCTTCCTTTTATAATGTAGGGGAGCACTAAGAAGGGGTTTTTGGAAATTCGACCTTTAAGGGGATATCGTTTTTATGAAAAATCTTATTCCTTGAGATAGTAAATTTGAAGATTGACTTGAAACTTGGCACTAATACTTATCTAAGTAAACTATAAATTTTGTAATTTTCAGTTAATAATGATCATAAGCATTATTAGCATTTAAATGGGAAAGTACGAAACCCACGCAAATGAGATTGCGGACGAAGTGCTGAATGACTGATACAATAATATGAGAAATTTTGCATAAGGGTTCCTTTTATAATGTAGGCGAGCTCTAAGAAGGGGTTTTTGGAAATTCGACCTTTAAAGGGGTGAAAAGAGGGATTTCTAATGTATGAAAAATCTTATGTCTTAAGTTAACAAACTTGAAACAGCACGAATACATTCTTAAATAATAATAAAGTTTGTCATTATTTAGTTTTTCAAAACTACCCTTCAAAAGGGATTTTAGGGGGGCTAAATTTTATATGGAAGAATTTTAACGTGCTGTCCAGTAACCTCGAATAACGGTATTAATACTTTTGACAAATAATATGGACATAAGTTTTTGGGTTTTTCGAAAATCTACCAGCAAAAGGGATTAATTAAGTTGTTGGGGGAGAATTTCACCACGTGTCTGGATTAAGTCAAAAGTAATCTAAACATTAAATGACAAAACATGATTGAAGATTTTTCATAAACCAACCTCTTTCGAGGTGAAAAGAGAGGAACAGTTTATATGAAAATTTTACATTTCCTTTCTTTTAATAAATTAAATAATAAGTCTATAAATCCATACTAATATTATAAATTCGAAAGTAACTCTGTGTCTCTCTGTCTGTCTGTATGTTACCTTTTCACGCCTAAACCACAAAACGGATTTCGATAAAATTTGGCAAGGAGATAGATGGCATCCTAGGAAAGGCTACTTTTTGTCTGAAATATAATCCTACAGGGGGTGATATAGGGGATGAAAGTTTGTATAGGAAACCCAGCAGTTATATGAAAATTAAAATTTATGCTTTTGGTAGGAAACAAAAAATTATGTGGTTCAGCGTTTTTGAAAAATCATCCCCTAAAGTGGTAAAATAGGGGTTGATTTTAAAATTCACAAAAAATATTAATTTTTTTGTGTAGGTAGATACCCACTCTTTTTAATAGATTTAAGGGATTGCAAATGTGATAATAGATCGTATCTTGAGCTAACATTAAGTCTTTATTTCATTAAAATCGGTCCACTCGGTCAAAAGTTATTTGTTATTAGAGCGTGGCCGTAATAATTTTAACCAAACAAAGTCCCCCACCGCGTCTGTTTGTCTGTTTGTACGCGATAAACTCAAAAACTACCGGACGGATTTTTATACGGTTTCTACCAATGGACGGAGTAATTCATGAGGTAGGTTTAGGTGTATAATTCATTAAAGGTTTTGTGTAAATTGGTTGAAATATGACGATGATTGTTGAAGATGTCGGAAAAAATCATGCCGACTGGGAACTTTGCTGGCGTGCGCCGCGTAAACCAATATAGTTATATGAAAAAATGTGTTTTTACCTGGATTAACACACATAGGGTACTTTTAATCCCGATAGTACATTTCCATAGGATATTTACCGACATCAACGCGGGCGAAGCCACGGGCAAAAGCTAGTAGCCTATAACTATCCTCGAGAATTGGGCTAGCAAATGCAAAAAGAATTTTTCAATTCTGTTTTGTTCACAATTTCATGGGTTTTAATTTTTTTTGTGCGGAACCCTAATAATTATTTTTCTAAAATAAAAGTAGCTTACGTTACTACCCGTAACATCAGCTATCTGCCAGTGAAAGTTGCGTCAAAATCGGTTCAGCCGTTTTGGTGATTAGCCGGAACCAACAGACAGACAGACAGACAAAAAATTTAACAATTGCTTTTTTGTTACAAGTATCGTATACTTTCTTATGCATTTACTAAAAACTTGTTATTTTGAGATTACAAACAGACACCTCAATTTTATTCATTTGTATAGAAGATAAGATTGTACAAAAAGTATCGAGAAACGTCCTGTTATAAATTCGTACTCGTAGTTTTGGTTCCCAATATTTGTCTAACACGCGTCTAATGTGAGTTCTTATTTGTTTTTGTAATCTCATAAGTTTTAGTAGAAGCCCTGTTCCTAGAAGGAGCGTAGTTTTCAACACGTAGCACCCTTATTTATTTTATTAGCTCTGGGGAAATCGAACTCTGTCCTGTTCTCTGGGAGAACTCCAGAAGCGTGGCGATGGAGCGTGGTTGTTCTTTTCTTTAAAAAGGGTGATAAAACTCCTTTAAAGAAATACAGACCCATTTCGCTTATAAGCCACGTATACAGGGTGGCGATTAGGTTATCACATTCATTGAAACCACGTATTCAGTACATGATTCTGAACCCCGCTACGTTAAAATTTTTCGTCTGTTATTAAAAAACAAAATTTGCTGCTCCATACATTTTTGCCTACCTATGAGGTCAAAATGTATGGAGCAGCAAATTTTTTTTAAATAACCGACGAAAAATTTCAACGCAGCGGGGTCCAGAATCATGTACTGAATGCGTGGTTTCAATTAATGTGATAACCTAATCGCCACCCTGTATAAGTTGTTTTCAAAAGTCGTCAAGAATCGTCTAGCGCGAAGACACGACGAGTTTCAGCCACTAGAGCAAGCCGGATTTCGAGGAGGATACGGCACCATAGACCACATCCACACAGTGCGCCAAATTAAACAAAAGTCTGAGGAGTATAATCGGCCCCTATGTCTTGCGTTTGTGGACTATGAGAAGGCTTTTGACTCAATCCAGACCTGGTCTGTTCTGAAGTCCATGCAGCGATGCCAAGTCAACTGGCGATACATCCAAGTGCTGAGATGTATTTATGAAAACGCGAAAATGACCGTTCAAACTCAGGACCGGCGAACTGAACATATCCCCCCGTGTCGAGGGGTGAGACAAAGGGACGTAATTCCCCGAAATTGTTCTCTAACGCATTGGAGGATGTGTTTAAGTCGCTGGACTGCGAAGGACGCGGTAATAACATCAACAGCGAGTACATCTCAATCTCACACATGACATTTGCAGATGACATCGTCATACTGGCTGAATCGCTGCATGACTTGCAGCAAATGCTGGAAGGCCTAGTTGATTCTTCGCTACGCACTGGTCTCCGGATGAACTTGGAAAAAACCACGGTTATGTTCAACTAAAACGTCACTCCGGGACCGATTGCTGTCAGTGGCAGTGCTCTCGAGCTTGTTCGAGAATACGTTTACCTCGGGCAAACTCTGCAGTTTGGTAAGAGCAGCATTTGGGAAGCTTCATCGAGTCTTCTCGTCGCGTATTCCGCAGAGCCTAAGGACTAATGTCTTCAATCAGCGCGTCCTGCCTGTTATGACTTACGGAGCCGAAACGTGGACACTCATGGTACGGCTGGTCCATAAATTCAAGGTCGCTCAGCGAGCTATGCAACGAGCTATGCTTCGAATCTCTCTGAGGGATAGAATCCGGAACGAGGTGATCTGGCAGAGAACCAAAGTTGTCGACATAGCTCACAGAATAAGCAACCTGAAGTGGCAATGGGCCGGCCATATTAGCCGTAGAACCGATGACCGTTGGGGTAGACGTGTTCTTGAGTGGAGACTGCGAATCGGCAAACGTAATGTAAGATGCCCTCAGACTAGGTGGAGAGACGATCTTCGCAGGGTGGCTGATAGCAGCTGCAATGAGAGTTGCCGAGAATCGAGCTGAATGGCTGAATGACAATCGAGCGGAGAGGCCTATGTCCAACAGTGGGCTGCTGTAAGCTGATGTTGATGGGGAAATCGGAATATGTAGGTTCCTGGTAATAGAAATAAGATGGGAAAGTCTAACGGAGTGAACACTGAAGAATTTCTAAGTTAATGGACTTTCTGGGACGCGGATGACGTCAACAACGCGCCTGCGCCCCGGGCGAATTCCGACGGCGTGGCATGTTTGTGACTGTGCGCACAAAAAGATGCCTAAATATATTTAGAGATATTTTTGGTTTGGAATGATTTAGTTGACGAGAAACACAGACGATATTAGCCTCTATTTAGGAGTAAAATAGAGATCTGAACCGCGTAAGGCACTATGACCTATTCGGTTACAGCGGGGCTTGATGGTATGGTGACAATGGCGGCGACCATCGTATCTATTTCGGATACGGCGGGGTTTTACATTGGGGTTTCAAAACATGGTTTGGTAGTTCAAATTTTAATAATAATTAATAAATAATAGTATAGCCGATAGTATAGGCTTTCCCTTAGTTATGTGACAGCTAAAGCAAGTTTCTTGCGAGTATCGACAATAACCAACGTAACTTAAGCACGCAGAATTATTTTTACCCAATGTTAGAACATGAAAATAAAACTAAAGAACAAAATTGACGACAATACCTAATTAACAGTACACCCAAGCACATGGCAATTTTATAATTTTCAATGAAACAAACACACAAAACAAAACAACAAACGAACGAATGATTTATGAATACATTTACAAATTATTAACGATAAAACGAAACGCATACGCATTATCATACGTCATAACTATTGTAACATGTCAATGCCACAAACTGTCAACTGTCAATTGCAATAAACTGTAGGGATGGGAGAAATAGAACGTTTCATAAAATGTTCTTTAGAATTTGTTTGTTATCATTTCATTGTCGTAGCAATGGCGTGCTCGCGACAGTTAAAGGAATGAGAAAAAGTTGTGTACTTAAGTACGGGATCGCAATTTGAACTACGAGAAGCTTCAACGACTCGGTATTGTTCTATATTTTTGCGTGTTACGAGTATTTAACTTTTTCAAACAAAAGACCGTTGCGTGATATTCAAATATTATTTTCACAAACTTATTTTTCGTGCGTAAAGCAGCGTAATGCTTGTCGTAAGGAAACCATTTCATCAAATAACTCTTCGAAGCTATTACTCATTGAATTTTATTACGCGACACAGACCTTCATGTCATGTTATGAGACATAATTAAATTTCTATTGTTACCGTCGTCGAGGAGACCGATCGACAGCGGAGAGGATCTAATATTCATAGTGACTGTAAGAACTTAATGTGGCGCAATTACACTTAAATCTATCATTTATCACCCGTTTTCTATTGAATCATTTTAGTTCAAAAACTGAGCATACTAGCATAGTATTTTTTCCAACAATGTTCAGGGTTATTTTTTGGGAAATCGTAAAAAGATTTTCCCTTATCAAGCGTTTAACAGGGCAGTGACTTCAGACTTCAAGTTAGCTTTAATTTTGAAAGAAAGGAAAACTTATTAATTTGTTGAATATAAAATAAAATTTTCAACTTATATCTAAGAAACAAGGAATAAGGAAAGGAACAAATAAGGAAATAAAACAAATGAAATGACCAAATAACCAAGTAAATTATCATTATAAGTAATATGATTGGGTTTAAAAAAAAAACATAGACACGGTCAAAGATAGTGAGTGTTAACAATGGCATAATAAGTGTAGGTGGTCCTGTAGTTGCCTTGTTTATTTGGAAACTGGATTTCAACGTGAGACAATTAATGTTCAGGAGAATTCTCCTGAATATTGTTAAGTACGTGTGTGCACAAGACGTGTTGCATTTCCAATAACTTAAGGGTATAAAGAATAAAACGGAAGATAAAATAATTTACGGTAAGTATACATGCTTTTAAAAGGTGATAGGTCACTCACACGTTTCATGGGTTTTTTATAGGGCAATAATATATTGGATATTGTGACGGGTGAGGTAAAAAGGACCTGATGCTTTTATAAGATCAGCCTCGGTCGTGTAGTATTTTTAAATTTTGTTATAATAAATACCTACGTAGGTATATGCCACAGTTGCTCCATTTTTACAACACCTACATAAAAAGCTCTTTGAGATAATTACTTGGGCCTTTTTCTATGAACTACGATACTACAGGCTTTAGAGAAAGTAAGAAGCAAAACCAACGGAAAACAACTTATTCTGGCGTTGATATACCTCCAGTGTTTTTCATTATTTATGAATACGCGAACCCTTTATAAGTTAAAAATTCTAGCGACCCCCAGGCCCTAAGGCCATAAACAAACAAAATGTTAGTGGTTTGAAAGACTGTGTTTATAATTTTCTTTATTTTGGCACCTATGTGTATAGATTAAAATAAAAATCGCATTAACTTTTTTAGTGCCATACGCCACTTCTTACCTATTTGAACTGACGTTCTCTTCAATGGTGGACATTAAAAATATAAAGAGTAATATGCTTCAACTAGAAAATGATTTGATTATTAATATCTCAAAAATAGGACCACGTTTTGAAAATTTTTAGAAAAATAAACAAGCCCATCCTTTTCAGTGAAATTGTATTTTTTTATTGTAGTGTAGGACCTAGAAACACTTGCCTTTTGATCCCCCTAGGGGTCGTGACCCACAGTTAAACACAGCAACACAGCCTTACACCCACGGTGTCGTCACATAAAAATTCCACAGGAGTGCAAAAATAAATAGCGCGCAAAATCCTTTAAGTTCGCAACGAATATAATAATTTAACTATTTGTACAATTTGCACAAATGAACGTCTACGCTTACCGAATCATTTGAAAACAACGTTAAGGGTGCGTTTCCACTGAAGCGGAGACGAGCGGAGCTGAGTGGAGACGTGCGGGAATCGACCAAACACAATAGTTGAAATCCTCATCGAGTCTCTCGTCTCGTCTGCGATTGGACGATTCCGGCACGTCTTCACACAGCTCCGATCGTCTCTGCTTCAGTGGAAACGCACCCTAAATGCTGTGTGAAATTGTGCGGGTTGGGTTCTACCGACCGTAGATGTTCTGCCTGCAATGAAGTATTAAAATTACCTTTATTATTGAAAAACAAACAGAGTAGGAATGGAAAATCTACTTTTTCAAATAATAACAATGACTGCAGTTCAGTAAAGTTAAATAGATAAATAGGTTAACACAACTTTTTCATTGTTGTACTATATTTTTTAGGGGCTTTTGGCAAAAATTGATAACATATAATTGATATTTTATAATTATTTATTTCATTTATGGTAACTTCACAGCTGACAGTAAGTATAACATAATTATTATTCGAAGTAATTGGCGTAACGTTCGTAGTGTGATTATGTGTGTATGTCTATGTGCGCATATGTATGACTGAACTGACACTACTTAGTAAGCGGAGTATCCGGCTTTTGATGGAGGATTTGGATAATCTCCTTTTTAAATCTGTTTCGTGTGGTACTAAAGGGGTATTGTATTATTAGGGGGTGTGGTATTATGTTAAAGCTAAGCTTGCCGCGGTTAATTTGTGGATAGTAGACCATCCATTACATAATTATCGAGACGCCTCCGTGCCTCGGAAGCCGTTAAGCCGTTACGTTAAGCCGTTGGTCCCAGCTGTCTTTCATAAATCTTTGACAGTCGTTACAGAATCAATCAGAAGCGCAAAAGTCTGACAACCAGTCTTACCAAGGGGTATCGTTATGTAACTGGGTTGTGGAGGTTATTTAGGCAATCTCTACATGTAAAATACTGGTATTCAGCTGCATCCGGTTAGACTGGAAGCCGACCCCAACATAGTTGGGAAAAGACTATGCAGTTTGGTTGTGCTCATTGTTTATTGGTTGATTTCACACTATCATACGCTAGTATAAATCTATTCTACCAACAGATTTGGTGAAATTAAAAGAAAATGTATCCTTTCTCGTATATCAAATGGCAATTTACTCCCTATTATTGAAGCTTTGATGTAAATACCTGCGCTTACACAAATTTCATTCGCCAGGTTTTATTATAACAATAGCTTGTTTTGACATAAATTTTTAATATACAGGGTTACTGGTTTATCGACTTATTCCTGCTAGGAGGGAGGTTATTTCCGATGAATTAGACAATAAAGTCCCTAAGCAAAAGTGAACCATTTATGAGAAAAGTTTAATTTAATTTTAGTTTTTTTTTTTAATTTATAGAGCTTTACTGTTTTAAATATTAATTTTAAAAAATTGTTAGCTGTAATCAAAATTTATTTTTTTCTCAATTAAAAGACATAACAAGCGTTAAAGCGTCTGGTAATTTCTAATGTGGACAGACAGTTCTAGTTTTTTTTTGTTGATGATGAATGCTTGTTATATCTTTTAGTTCAGTAAAAAAAATAAAATTTGATTAAAGCTAATACTTTTTTATTATTAATTTTAAAACACCTTACCACGAGAAATTAAGAAAAAAACTTAAATTAAATTTTTCACATATATGGTTCACTTTTGCTTAGGGACTTCATGGTTTAATTCATCGGTAATAACCTCCCCTACAACCTCCTAGCAGGAATAGGTCTATTAAACAGTAACCCTGTATAATATTTTTATTTTAATATATTTTTTTTTTGTACCCGATTGATGGCAATAAGCTCGCCCCCTATTACATCCTCCCCAACCATTCGGAGAAACAAGGCGTGATGTTGTGTTATTTTAATATATCCTATGACATTCGGCGATACTGTAGCTTCCCATTAGTGAAAGAATTTTCGGAATCGGATGAGCAGTTCCGAAGATTACTCCCTACATACAAACATAAATTTTATCTCCACCAGGTTTTATCACATTGTGACTTCAAGTAGGTATTCTATAATTAGCAACAACAGGTTCTAAGTTATACTCATACCATATTTGTTTTAAACTTTCTATCCACGATGCATGGGTATTTTATATTTAGCGTCTCAGATGGCATCTGATGCTCTAGTCTAGCTAAAAAGATAGAATAAGTACTCTTTATTATGTACAATATAAAAATTACAGATATAAAATGTAGAAATAATAATACTGGTATTCAGCTGCATCCGGTTAGACTGGAAGCCCATCCCAACATAGTTGGGAAAAGGCTAGGCAGATAGATATTCTTAAATAATATAGGTATATTATCGTAAGTATATTGCTGAATATAGGTATGCTGCAAACGCGTTTGCGACTGTAGATCAAGTCATTGAATTATTCTACGCGCCATTTTTTCGAACCTTTATGGATCTACGTGCCATTTTTTCTAAAGAATTTTTTAATGAGGCCATAGACGTGCCGTCAAATAATTTTGTCTTAGTGATTATTGGGAAAAAAATTAAATAGGTATTATCAACTCAAAACTCTTCATTTACTACCAAAAAATACATTTCGGACTATATTATAGTAATTAATGTTTCAGTTAGACGTGTATTTCTAATTAAATTAAGATTAGTGTGTTGTTGCAGATTAAATGATAACTTACACTTAATATCTTTCACTTTTTGTTTTTTTTTTCTGAACTAGCTATGTTAAATAACAGTTAAAAATATAACACAAATATATTATTATATTATTCTTGTGCTCCGTACCGTAGGCTCACTCGCGTTCATTCGTAATACTTCATTGCTACGACTACATTGTCTCGATAAAGCGAACTACACTTCGCACGCTCTCTCTCGCACACCGCTCGACGTCTCGCTGTAAAACAGAGAGCACGCGAAGTATAGTACGCGTTATCGCGACAATGCAGCCGAAGCATTGCACAGCGAAATGCCGAGTGGTGTACGAGAGAGAGCGCGCGAAGTGTAGTTCACCTTATCACGACCATGTGGCCGCAGCAATAGCGAGCTTTGTTACTTTGAACAGTTTGAACTAAAATGCAAATTGTTTCGATCGGTGGCGTGCCCAAAATATTTTGTGGCGTGCCACCAATGGCACGCGTGCCATTGGTTCGCCACCCCTGTTCTACAGCACAGCCAACCAAAGCCTCTAATTTAATTCCAACGGTTTAATTTAAAGCGTAAAATTGTAGAGCATCAAGTTTTTTAATTACTCCTTAAAGGGTAATACTGTAATAGTGACGCTTTCAGTTACAAACTTGTAAGTCTTCGGGGTCCCATTACGAACTTTTGCCATTGCAATTTGGGGCTTCTTGCGAGACACGTAGGTGTTATAACAGGAGAGTGCTACTTAGGTATATGTCTGCTCTATGAGATCTGGGACTTTCAAGTAACCAAAAATGTACGTACTGTAGGAGATGTAGATGGTTTTATTTTCGATAGTTTCGTTGCATTAGGCATTTAGGCATTTGATCATTTATTTGTCCAAAACATGAGTATACAGACACATGGCATGCAAGATGTTACTATAAAAATAAATCAGTCATGATTTGCCTTGGCGGCGTACAAATATTAATGGGTAAGTAGGTTATTACATAGATAGCAAATAATTATGCATTAAAATTAGAATTTGAATACAGAATAATGTCATTAACTATTCATAAATAATTAAATTAGTCAATGAAATGTTAAATAATTAGGAATTACCAAATTAGATTAATTATACTTAAACATCAAATAATTAACGTATCCATTATTCAAATAATTATAAACATTAAAGAATCATAAGTGTATCCATTATTCAAATAATTTAGATTAAAAAAAAAAAATTAAAATAATCTAAATTATAATTAAAAAATTAACAATGTCAGTACCTACTACAGAATAATGTTATTAACTCATCATAAATAATTAAATTAGTCAATTAAATGTCAAAATAATTAGGAATAATCCAATTAAGTTAATTTATCATTCATAAATTCGTCAGTGCTGTAGTAAGCTTACAGACATTAGGCAGACATTTGATTTAGATGCAATTGCATTTTTATATTATTTGCATTGAACCACCATCAAATAAAATTGAAGTGTCTGTTTGTAATGGCAAAATAACAAATTTTTTAAATGAATATTATGAAAGTAATACGGTACATATAATAAAAACAATATTTAAAATTTTGTCTGTCTGTCTGTTTGTTCCAGCTAGTCTCCGAAGCGGCTGGACCGATTTTGACGGGACTTTCACTGGCAGATAGGTGACGTTATAAGGAGTAGGTAACTAAGGTTTTTTTTTTATTTTAGAAAAAAAAATAGGGAAAAAAAATAAAACTCATGAAATTGTGAACAAAATCCAATTCAAATAGGGAAGTATTGACATGCACGCGGGTGACAGCTAGTTCTTATATAAGCAATGATTTCATCGACGATGGTATACCTATTTGGTATAAGCACAAAAATACACACATAACTTGTATACATAAATTAAACACTCACTGATACTGTATGGTTTTAACAATTTGCCCTAGATAATAAGTTTATCTAGAAGGCTGAATGCTCTTCAAACTCAACCAAGTTACGGCAAACTTCGCCACGAGACATTATAAGGCTATTCACATGCTCCCAAATTATTCGATACTCCAGTACAAATAGCTGTTTTTTGTGTTGGAAATACGTTTCAGCCGTTCCATAGACACTTTGAAATAAATGAAATTTGAATTTGTACTTTTCGCTATGCAGAAAACTTTTTTGAGGTAACAGTTCAGAATACCGGGGCGAGATCCCAATTAAGGCCCGGTCTCCACCTAAGCGGACATCTCCGCTCATGTCCACCGAAGCTGTGCGGAATCGGGTTGTGCGACGCGGGGGACTATCGGCGATTCGGCGCCGCTCATTGCATGCTGCTCACATCTCTTCTGGGCTTCGCTGCGCGCCGTTGCGTCGCCAGCTTGCGAGGGACAGCTCACATCTTCGCTTCGATCGCGCTATACAAATATGATACATCTCCGCTCAGTGGTATCTACTGAAGCTGAGTGAAGACGAGATGTGTGAATAACGGATTTCTATTGGTTGTTTAAAACATATTTTCAAATGGTTCTTTTTTATACCTACCTTGTGAGTAGTTATTAGTTTTATACCTATCTTTATCAAAAGTCCAAAATTTAAGCACTCTCGATTTACTTTCGCAAAAAGAAATCACGGATACTAGGTACCTACACACGGATCACGGATGCACTAGGAACTGCAATAAAGTCGAACTCAGAGCAGAACCCACTACGGAGAGAAAAATATCTAATACGAAGGAGCGGTAATATTAAGAATGCAAAAAACCGGCCAAGTGCGAGTCGGACTCGTGCACCGAGGGTTACGTACTTCATTTTTTTTTAGTTGAGGTAAATGAAAATACTAAACGAAGAATTTTTTTCATCTTAAATTTTAACAACATAACATCATAATATAACATCACGCCTTGTAAGAGGGTTAGGCAGAGGTGTACCTTTAGTACACCTACATTTCGCCAGTTATGTTTAAGTCCCATGAAATAGGGGGCGAGCCTATTGCCAATTATCGGGCACAAATCCAGACTCGGGGCTACTACTGAGAAATTCCAGCTAGAAAAACCCAATAACACTTTGTCCGACCTGAGAATCGAACCCAGGACCTCATGCTCAGTAGTAGCGCTTGCGACCACTAGACCAACGAGGCAGTCGTAAATTTTAACAACTGCAAAAAATAACTTTGTATATTTTTTGCAGTTGCAGAAAATCGCCAAAATTTAAACAAAATACCTTATGAATCGGCGTTTTTAGTATTTGTTGATTAAATACAGTTTATGATTAAATACAGAAGTTTCACATTCCTGACTTCTTAAGTTGTTGCGATAGAGCTCGTACGAAAATGGTCTATAACTGACAACTGTTACGGCCCCCTATTTCTTAATTTTTGAAGATAAATATATTATATTTATACCTACTCTAATTGATGAGTTCTAGACAACACCCCACATTGTCATGCCAGGGTAAGAATTTTTTTTTTTCAAAATCAAAAGTTTATTGTAGGACCCCATACAATAAACTTTTCATTTTGATTTTTAATTTTTAACTTTTTTAAATTTTTATTATATGTTGTTGTAGCGACAATAGAAATAAATACACAATTTGTGAAAATTTCAACTATCTACCTATTACGGTTCATGAGATACAGCCTGCTGACAGACAGACGGTCGGACAGCGGCGGCTTAGTAATAGGGTTCCGTTTGGCAACCTTCGGGTACGGAACCCTAAAAATGCAAATTAAATGCAATAAAAATGATTGTTAAAAGTTAACGTTCACATTGTACATTGTTACATTGTTATTGTATACGTAAACTGTAAGACGTAGATAGAAATGAAAATATTGCTTTTGTATGATAAATAACCTTTGGTTGAATTTAAAATCTTTATGAGGTTACTTTTAACTCTGACTCACGAAGTCATAAAATTTTTCCTTATAACTGCATGACTTATTTGTATATCTCATAATTATGTTAAGAATACTTTTGCGTTCTTTTTAAGAATAAATTCTTCAAACAGAAATCGAAAATATTGATTACCCAAGCGTCAAGTAGGTATCGGTAGTATAGACAATTTTCATTGTGCAGCTGTCGGTTGAGAGGTCTATCTTGACGAGTAATATTACGTCTGAAGCGATTACCATATTCGTATTCGAAGTCACGGAATTAATTGACACGCTTGACAAGCGGATTAGAGTGTTCAAAGTACTAACAGGATTAAGCTAGATTAAGTATAGGTGCTACATATTCTACGAACTTAATCTAGGTATTATAGTATTAAAATATTAACATTCCCTTCAAACCCAAACTTTTAATGTGACGTCAAAATGCGCGATTAGAATACAGGGTGTAAAGGACAGCCCTCGGCAAACTAACAGGTCATTCAGGTCCTTATTATGAATCATATTCTACCGGAAAATTTCTCAGGAAAATTTTAATTTTTATCGTTTTTTCAGTTACTATTCCTTTATTTCAATGTAAAATTACATTCTCTGTACGCAGCACTCCATTTATGAAAATAAAACAGCTGAAATGAACCTTTTTGGCGCAGCCGTAAAGCAAACACTATTGTTGTTAAAACATTATTTTCATTATTTTTTCGTTATTTGTGTTTTGTTTAAATCAAAAAATCAGCAATGGATGTTGAAATACTCGGCGGCCGATTGTTCGCTGCGCTGTCGTTCACTACACGCGTTTTGCCACTGTAACGCTACATTGCGTGTGAGATAATAAAACAAATCAGGTTTATTGGATACCCGTAACGCTTCTAAAATAATTTCTTGTACCAGTCATCTTAGTATGATATACTGAATTCACCCCATCGGTCTGCGGAGGAGTA
Source organism: Fissipunctia ypsillon (assembly GCA_947568875.1). Lineage (NCBI taxonomy): Eukaryota > Metazoa > Arthropoda > Insecta > Lepidoptera > Noctuidae > Fissipunctia > Fissipunctia ypsillon. The sequence continues at coordinate 11,404,795 of OX387660.1, read as the reverse complement.
TAATAAAAACAAATAATTTCTGTTGACTACAGTTCACTGAAAGAGAAGGACAAAAGTAGATACCTATAACACGTATGAAAAAATTCTAAGAAATAACCATGCAATCAAAAACAGCAACGAACAAAAACTTCGATAGGTACCATGGGAGAGACGAACTATACACCGTAAAGACTATTCTTGCTTGCAGCGCTCGGCCGCTATAGTAACGCTTGCTAACAGATGTGGTCATCGTGTGCACGGGATTTTGTTTTCAAATTGGTCAGATGTCAGTTTCCTCGATAATACTTCAGAGTGCCAACGTAAAACTCCTTAACATTGAAAATATCAAATGACTGCGAAATAAAAATGCGAATCGTCGTCCTTGTAACGATCGTTTGCGAAGATTGATCGGCTGATAAATGAGAGAACTGGATAAAGGTCGCTCTCAGTGAGATAACATTATTCTTTCTGATACAGATGTTGCGTAGGCGCCTAATAGCTGCCTTAAAAGGTTAGGATGAATCTCATGTTTCGTCACGAAGAGAATTTGTTTGATAAGTACCTATTAGGTAGAAGAATGTGTTTAATCACTATATTGGTTGGACCTACTATTTGAGATAGTTATGTAATTTCGTAAGGTTTGTATTGCTGCACAGGTTTGCATTGCAGGAAATCGATTTTTCTAATAGGTTAGTACCTAAACTATTATATACTAATAATCTTTCTAAAATCTTTCTTTTCGTTTCGTGATAGGTTACATCCTACAAGCCATCTGAAAAAGGTACCTACTAACTACCAGGTATCCATGATATTATTACGATATAAGAGGATAAATTATTGAAACACTAGCTGTGCCCCGCGACTTCGTTCGCGTGGAAGTCGTAAGATACACAATATAGTAAAATAACAGCCACATTTTCTAACATACATTTTAATTCAATCATTATTCGAAAGACACGTGGCGCCATCTATTAACATAAGAACGTTATTGTTGTTTTCCTCGGGATCGGGATGAAAGGTATAGTAGGTATAGCCACATGAACTGTTGTTGCCGTCGGTCGTCAGCGGGCTTTTGTATTCTGTTTCCTACCAGTACATACATTAGCTTGATTTTATGTTAACCTCATTGCCCCTGCCCGTGTACGAATTGCCGTAATAGGAAGATTGGTAAGGTTTAAAAGTGAAATTTGTGCTCACGACTCGTGCCGGCAACTATACCCTATGTCCGCTTCTGTACACCTGAGACCATATATACAAAATTTCAGGATGATCGGTTCAGTGGTTTAGGCGTGAAAAGGTAACACACAGACAGACAGACAGAGTTACTTTCGAATTTGTAATATTAGTATGGATAATGTTAACAGGAAGTTAATACAATCTAACAGTATTTACTTTCAGCAATTGACCATACCTGAAATCATACATAAGTAAATGTATCTATCTCCTCTGCAACGAAGGTCGAGGATTACGAAGAAGACATTACTTCTACTTTAGCCGGCTAGGTTATTATCTAATCTCTTGAAAGCATATTCTTACCTAACTGAGCGTTATGTAGAACTAAGTAAGCGTTGACTTTGTATGAATTTAAATTCCACTCTGGAAGTGGTTCATGTTAGAAAATCTGAATATTAAAGTCCGTTTTCAGCGGGAAGGTGCTCTATTTAACTATGTACTTGAGTTTCTCTTTGGATAAGATCAGTTTCACGAGGAAAAGAGATATGTAGAAAAGTTGTAGGTAGGTAAAGTCAGGGAAATTAATTGTTAAGCAAATTGAGCTTAGGTAATATTCAAACCGCTGTCATTTTTAACAGCTGTATGAAATGGCTATAACACGGCATATGGACGTAGGGTATCAATTTGCTTAACAATAAATTTCCCTGACCGTTTTACACAGTTTCATCATAATATTGTCTCAAAAAATTATGATGCCAGTGCTCACCTTTTGTGTAGATATACCTAAATAAGAAAGGGTAATATTTTTTACAACCGTTATATAAACATTAGTGTTATTTATTATGTTCAGTTAAAAAAAAATACGGGTAGTAATTTAATTTTTCGGCAGTTAGTAAATTAGAAAGACAGTAAAACATGAACAGTAGGTCTTTTAATTATAAAAAAATGGTCGGCTGTTTCATCCTACAATCATCTGCTTAGCCTTTTCCCAACTATATTGGGGTCGGCTTGCTGTCTAACCGGATGAAGCTGAATACCAGTATTTTATATGGAGCGAGTGCTTATCTGACCTACACAACCCAGTTACTGGGTAATATGATAACCCTAGGTAAGACTGGTTGTCAGACTTTCAGGCTTCTGACAATCCATAACGACTGTCAAAGATACACGAATGACAGCCAACACCAACGGCTTGACGTGCTTTCCAAGGCACGGAGGGGTCTTGATATGTAAAGATGGTCACCCATCCACGGACCAACCAGCTTAACCTGATCGATCGACCCGTGTGGCTGTTATTTCTTAGCCACAAGCTCCCTCTACAATGTCAGTACAAAAAAAAAACACTCAAGTAGTGTAATAAATGAATGGCCAGTAAAAAATTTGGAATGGACAGTTAGATAAATAGTTTGGCAGTTCATAGGTTAAGTTGGGACTGTGACCAACAACGCGCGAGCCGAATTGGTCGCAACAACTAAGCCATGGCACCCCGACCAAATGAGTTAGGTTAGGTTAGGACCGTGCGCGAGCCGAGCGAGCGAAGCGATTAGGGCCGCTGCAGCAGCCGGTAAGCGCTACTTTCAAGTTAGATTTCTTACCGACTAAATCAGATTTATTAATTGCCCACAACTGCCCGTTCAGTAATTTTACTGCTCAATTATTTATTTAATTACCCATTTCAATAACTCAATTTTATTTAGCTGCTCAGTTTATACTGCCGAACTTGTTAATAATCATGCATTCTGTAATTTTTAATTTACCAAAACTACAATGAACAACTGCCGCTTTAAATCAGTGCCAATATGAAGTACCTATCCATAATGTCTTCACTGTACTGACTGCATAGCATTACAAGAAGCACTAATCGACTTCCTTAAGTCACAGATACATGCCAACGGGCTTCTCTGACTTGTATAAAGTTATCTGTGCTTGAGTGCATAGATTGCATGTTCTGTGCTGAGCTTACGCAACGCGTCGTACGTCCACCCAGTAATAGGACTCGCCCATCAAGGAGCGCTGTCTCCAATTAGACGCATTATTAATTCATCATACATAAAACAAAAGGCCGTGATTATATTAAAACGCGTATACTAAAAGATATATAATTTATTTTTTAAATGGTGAAGGCTTCACAAAAATACGCTTGATAGCTTTTGCGTAATTCCCGGCTTTTTTATCCTCTTTAGACATAACTTTACAAATTAATTACCTACACTAATAAACATAATCTAAAATATTCACATATAAGATATAAAGAAAGTGCTCTAATTTAACTTATATTCATTCCAAATCACTACTCGTTTAGATGTAAATTTCAGTTTACAATCATTAAAAGTCGGTGATCGTCGCCTTAAGTGGCACTCAAAGAATACTCCAATGAATGTTATTAGCCTTTTATACAAACCCGGAAATGAGAAGACCGTTAGTGACTACCGCACGCAATTAACTGTACCGAATCTTGTTACTGTACCTCTCACAGGCAACGTTATATTAACGTAGACGAGATAGGAATAATAAACCTGTCTCCTGTTCTTTCTATAGCTTCGTACGTGACTCAGTGACGCACTCTGTGTCAAAGAAAATACTCTGGCAGTCAGTAAGTGCTGGCCTAGCAGTAACGACTCCGATTTACAAGACCGAGGGTTCGAACCTAAGCAGGCATGCACTTTGTTTCGTGCAATTTATCTTATCATCACTGCTCTCAAAACAGCGAAAAAAAAGCATCGTGAGGAAATCAGAATACGTCCTGTACAAAAATTTTACATAATACTCAGCCTGCGTGGTGGATAACGGCGCATTCCCTCTCATTGAGAGGCTTGTGTGTATCCCTGCGGTGAGATCATTAGTGGTCAATATTGGGTTAAGGTATAAGGGGATCGTGGCTAATTGATAACAGCCGCACGGGTCAAACGAAGGTTAAACTACGCTTGCCGCGGTCGATTCGTGGGTGACCATCCATTACATATCGAGACCCCTCCGTGTCTCGGAAAGCACTTTAAGCCTTTGGTCCTAGCTGTCATTCATAGATCTTTGACAGGCGTTACGGGTAGTCAGAATCTTGTTATAGTATTTTTATCTCACACACAAAAATACTGTACCTAGTAACTGAGTTGTGGATTGTGGAGGTCAGATCAGATAGGCAGTCGCTCCATGTAAAATACTGGTATTCAGCTGCATCCGGTTAGACTGGAAGCCGTCCCCAACATAGTTGGGACAAGGCTAGGCATTTTGATTGGGTTTAGGTATAACAAATGGAATCGATTTGATAATGTTCACTCAAAAACAATATTCAAGGTGATATCATAACGCAGCCATTAGGGTGACATTTCAAGGGACATTACAACTACTTACATAATATCACGCCTTCTTTCCCCGAAGGGTTGGGCAGAGGTGTACCTATAGTAAGTACATCCTCATTTTGCCAGTTATGTTTTAAGTCCCATGTAATAGGGGGCGAGCCTATTGCCATCAACTGGGCATAAATCCAGACTCCGGGCTGCTACTGACAAATTCCAGATAGTAAAACCCAAAAACACTCTGCCCGACCAGGGAATCGAACCCATTGCAGGACCTTCTGCTCAGCAGTAGCGCTTACGACCACAAGACTAGCAAGGCAGTCTGTCAGTCAGACATTACAACTAGTACATAATACATTATAAATAATTACTTATAATAATTATGCAAGTTGTAATGTCCATTATGGTCAATAAATAGGATAAAGACCATAATAGGTATCGCTTGAATTATTTGTTCGATGATTGATATTAAATAAAGGTTGCGACATTTATTTTTAGGTTAATTATTTACCTGATAGTGTAAAGTAGAATATTTTTTCCAACATTTCTCTTAGGTAAACAAATACGATACGAAAATCACAAGTTTCCGTATCGATCACGCAATTAAAAGCTCCTACAAACAGGAGCGACACGCGACGCGACACAAAGGCACCGCGTGTCGTGCGCGATTCGCGTCTCGCATCGCGTCTGTATGTAGGAGCCTTAAAGTTAACAACAGTATAATTTACCTACATTTGATGTAGCTTTGAATTATACATAAAAACATACATGTTTCCTTAAAATTGTGATCTCTGTACATTTAATTTGTTTACTAAATAAGTAGGTACCTGCATACCTACTTAAAGAAAAATACGTACCATTTTATAAGGATCAAAATCGACGCTCGATGACCTGTCAAAACTTTTCAACAAAATCAACCAATCTGCTTAGCCTTTTCCTAACTATGTTGGGGTCAGCTTCCAGTCTAACCGGATGCAGCTGAATACCAGTATTTTACATGGAGCGACTGCCTATCTGACCTCCACAACCCAGTAACTGGGTGATACGATACCCCTTGATAAGACTGGTTGACAGACTTTCGGGCTTCTGACGACCCGTAACGACTGACAAAGATTTACGAATGACTGCCGGGACCAACGGCTTAACGTGCTTTTTTTTCCGAGGCACGGAGGAGTCTCGGTATGTAAAGATGGTCACCCATCCTCGGACCAACCGCGGCAAGCGTAGCTTAACATGATGGAGCGACCCGTGCGGCTGTTATTACTTAGCCACGAGCTCCTCTTTAATTTTTCAACAAAATCGTTAAGCTTAATTTTATTTTATTATCCCAATTTTTATTATTATTTTATTTATATTATTTATCATAGTATTTTCCTTTAGTTCGTAGTGTGCCTATCTACTATTCAACGTAATTGATTGATCAACAAAATTCGAGCAAATCTGTAGTCACTAAATAACGTTAAGATTCTACTTCTGTATTAATTACCGTACTCTAAGAGATTATTTACTCGTAGATATATTGCAGGTAGTTCCTGGTATTCGTTTTACCGACTTTCGCCTCAGTAGCTTTAAAAGGAGGTTCATTTGATTCCGTATAATCGTATTTTCTTATACAACTTGAATTTTAGTGCTCAATAAATGCTCACAGTCTCATTCTCGTGTTCCGAAGGATTCGGATATTAATTGGTTGTAAAAAGTAATTTAATTACTAATGTTTATTCATAGCTATTAAACGAATTTTATTAGATTGTATCTACATAAATGTAGGTAGGTATCATATAATGAAGGTTTTGGTAATCATCGGACGTGTAACTTGATCACAGCAACTAACTTCTTGAAAATTCAAATGGAATTATGTAGGTACTTGTTTTTGTATAATATAATTGAAACTAGCTTTTTCTCTCAGTTTATCCCGCGTGGATATCGGAAATTTTTTTCCTGTCTCCGCTCTCGTGAACAATAATATAAAATACCGTGTGTCCTCCGTAATGAAAGTGTCTGAAATAAGTGTAATACGGATTGTAATAGTCAGTAATTCTAGTATTCCTGTGATAGGATACCTAATGTGGTAACTAATAAATCGTGTAATTGTATTTAACCTGTGATTCTACTCGATTATAAAGACTAAATTATTATCACAAACACTGTGTCTCATTTCACACTCAAAACTAGCGCACAAATTTAACTCCTGACACTCGGGCTCGTATATTTATGGTATTATTTATAAAAATATCCCACGGGAGCGTAATACCGGGATTAAAAGTCCCATATGTCCCATATATCCAGAGGGGCAATTGCGTAACACACTTCAATAGGAATCGGTTTCATTTTGACAGTTCAACAACATTCATTGCGTTACTTACGTTGTTGAGCAGACCAATTTTTGAACATCTGAAGCAATGGATTAGCAATTTGCTTCAAAATCATTCAGATTGTGATTGATAGTGTGTTACGCAATTAGTTTGCAGGTTATAAACTATCTGTTCATCCAAATTCGTTCAGCCGTTTTTGCGAAAATCTGGAATATACTCCAGACAAACGAACAAACAGAAAAACGGACAAAATTTCTAAAAACCTTATTTCATTATCCGAGTCTGATGCCGAAATATGGTTTTTACAAATTTTGTCCGTTACCATACCTCACAGCAATAACTTTTTTTTTTACCTATTTTATTACCTATACAAAGAAGATAGGTAAGTCCTTCGACTTTGATATTATTTTACCTCGGCTCAAATTTATTTTTGGCTCCCACTTCACTTATTCAAAATATAATAAATTGCTACGTTACCGTAACTTTATTCTGAGATTTAAAATTTTGTTAACTTATACGACTGTGTCAGTACCTACCTTTTTTTAGGAAAACGAATATTAACGCGAAGTTTAAGCAAACATTAAAAGCACCTATTGTCTTCCGCCACTAAGAGTAGGTTAGATGTATATGAGCGAGTTAAGCTACTATAATAGTGCTTAAGGCGATAGCCTAAGGATTCTCTACTTAAGTACAGCCCGCGCCAAACTTTGTGACCGCCCCGAAACTAGGCTCATTGCATTGCGCAGAACACAAAATCAGGGTATTAGCGGGACGCACAAGAGCTTGGGGGCAGGGCCACACCCCGCGCGCCCGCACCGCTCACCCGCAACGCGCGCTGGCACCCACGCCTTAATGTGAGTGCTACGTCCGTACACGAATCACGCACTTGTTGAGCTCCGAGAGTACTGTCGCGTTCAGAATTCGTTCGATCGTTTCGTTAATTTGTTGTTATAGTTTTTAGTTATTGTTACTTGTTGTTATTGTTACTCGTTGTTATTTGTTTATAAACATGCCTACTGGACGTTGTAATGTTTTACGACGCCAGGCTCGTAAAATGGTCTACGATGTTTATAAATTTATGAAGAAAGAAGCTGAAGAAGGCCTTAAATACGATTTGAAGGCAGTACATAAACGGACTGCAGCCGCTACAGGAGTATCAGAAAGAACTGTACGACGTATTATATCGGTTGCTAATGAACCAAGTTCCAATTTATTAGCAGTTTTTCGTACACCCGGAAAGAAGAGGCAAGGGGTAAAAAAGGTAACCGGAATCGACAATTTTGACTAAGGTGTCATCAAAAGATGTATCCACAATTTTCATGTAACACAGAAAGAGTTGCCGACAATTGCTCAACTTTTAAAAAAATTGAAAGAAGATATAAATTTTGAAGGACCCGCAACGAGTTTGAGGAGAATTATAAATGAAATAGGATTTAAATGGAAAAAAAAACTGAAGACAATCGCAAATTATTAATTGAAAATACAAATATTCGCTGTAAGCGAATTGAATATTTGCGTGCAATAACGAAATAATAATATCGCGCAGAAGGAAGACCGATAGTTTACACTGACGAATCGTATGTCGATTCATCGCATACCACTTCGAAGGCATGGAGTGATAGTAGCACTAAAGGTTTAAAAAAAAAGATATCAAAAGGTCAACGTGTCGTCATTGTACATGCTGGATCCAAATCAGGATTTGTACCCAACGGCCTTTTAATGTTTAAGGCAGGTACGAAAACCGGAGATTACCATGATAATATGAATTATAATAATTATGAAAAATGGATACGCACACAACTTTTGCCGAATCTCCCACCGAGATCGGTTATGGTGATAGATAATGCACCCTATCATAACAAATTAGAGGATGCAGCGCCGACGTCAAATAGCAAAAAGGCAGAAATGGTGGCATGGCTTACGGCAAAAAATATCCCTTGCAGTTCTGACATGCTGAAACCAGAACTGTATAAATTAATTTCTATACACAAAGAAAAATTTAAAAAATTTAATATTGATAAAATTTTAGAAGAACACAATCACACAATATTACGGCTTCCACCTTACCATCCCGACTTGAACCCCATAGAAATGGCTTGGGCATCCATAAAAGGTTACGTGGCGAAAAAAAATGTCACAAATAATATAACTGATATTATGAAACTAGTGGAAGAAAAAGTGAATAGCATGGGTGAACAGGAGTGGACTGCACTATGCGACAAAGTTATAAATATTGAAGAAGAATATAAGAAAAGTGATGTCATCATAGATGACCTAACTGAAAAAATAATAATTCACGTGAGCGATAATGAATCAGATGAAGATGATTCGGATATTTTTTGTGAAGAGAGTGATTTGGATGCGGAACCATCCACTAGTAAGGGAGGTGTTTTTATGGAAGGTGTGGCCCCATTGTGAATATAGTTTTTATTTACATTAATGTTTTTTATTTACATTTATCCTATTATTACCTAACCTATATGTTTTACAAATAACACATACATTATATATTAAATTAAATTAAATAACCTATGATATAAACACGAACTTTATAATCACCAAATAAAAATAAATTGACATAATAAAATAAGTATTAAAAATGTTAGAAAACGAAAATTGTTTGGTTGATTACGTATTGTCCACTCGACTGTACCATGCGCAAGTTCGGACTCGCGACTATATTCAAGGCGGTCACAAAGTTTGGCGAGGGCTGTACCTAAGCATCAAAGCGGCGTTTAATCCAACAAAGGTGGCTTGAGGCGAATATGGAACAGTATCCTTGAGCATTATCCTTGCATATTATGCAACTAGCTGTGCCCCGCGAGAAGTCGTTCGCTTGGAAGTCGTAAGATATACAATATACTACAAAAACTTATTTATAAAAAAAAAAACAACTGACTTAAAAAAAAAAACTACAAAGGGAAAAATAACTTTAATTTCGGAAGTCGGTGACTTTGGTTTAGTATTGTCGTTTTTTTGCCACCGACTTCCGAAATTATTTTTCAGTTTGTAGTGTTTTTTTTTTGGAAGTCGGTTGTTTTTTTTTTTATAAATAAGTTTTTATTTTCCAATTTTTTTGTTGTGGTACCTATATCATCCAAATTCGTATACCTACCACACTTGCTAAGTAAATAACAGTCACACGAAGTTATTATAACATCATCAACGTACACTAAATGGAAAAAAATACGTATTATTAAAGCTAACTCAAACACCACTTTGCAAAAAGGCAAATATATGTATGTCGCGTTAAGTCGTGTCAGAAGTTTGGAAGGCGTAGTTTTATCAGGTTTGGACGCCGTCGCCAACAAATTATTAAATCAACCACACGACGACAGATCGTTGACGAAATCTGTCTTCTGACAATCAAGGCCAAACATAACATACAATTCAAGTCGCGGAATTTGAAGCATATTACCATTAAAATCATTTATAGCCAGAGTGCATCTCATGACAATTCCAATACGCCCAAACACGGCTAGGATACATTTTTGTATTACGGTTTTCCGGTGCCTACCTTTCGGCGTCATCATCAGATTAGTTCGATGGTACCTTTATCATCAGAACCATTTATTTAACTTTGCTTCGTCATAGTCGCTTAACTATCTTAATCGAGATATCTTATCGCCACCCGTGAAATACTTATCATTGAGGAGTTCCCGTGGTCATCTGTGGTCTTCTTCGTCAGTTCCACTTCACCAAATAATACTTTCTGACTGCAAATGCTGGACTTGTTGAAGAAAATATCAAAATCACTATGTGTTTGCCTGTAATATTTGAGGAGTTCCCTCAATTCCTTTATGGATCCTATCATCAGAACTGGATTTTGATAAAATGGGACCAATCTGGAAGTATGTCCTTTCAAATAAAAAAAGGATTTTACAAATCGTTTTACGGAGTACTGAGATAACAAACATTGAAAAAAAACAACCGAATTGATAACCTCCTCCTTTATTTGAAGTCGGTTAAAAATAACAGCCACATTTTAATAAAACTCCCTCGTTCCCCAACCCGTGGCGTTGCAACGCCCGCCCGTACTATTACTTCGTTTTCGCTTAGTGTTCTTTCCCACCTTTTTCTTTTTGCTCGGCTCCTAAGTGTCATAGCGTGATGTAAAATAGCCAATAACTATCCTCGAGAATTGGGCAACCATATGCAAAAAGTTTTTTCAAATCCGACTTTTTGTTCACTTTGTGTTTGTTTGGGTTTTAAATTTTTTGCGCGGAACCCTAATTATTTTTCTAAAATAAAAGTAACCTTAGTTACCCGCCGTAACATCAGCTATCTGCCAGTGAAAGTCCCGTCAAAATCGGCTCAGCCGTTTCGGAGATTAGCTGGAACAAACAGACAGACAAAAATTTAAAAAAATGCTTTTTAGTTATAAGTACCGTATATACGTTCAGCATTTAGTAAAAAGTTGTTATTTTGACAGTACAAACAGATGCTTCAATTTTATTTATGCGTATAGATACAGTTTCTTTGGAAACTAGGTGAAGTAGGTACCTACCCATATTATTTTTAATCGTGCTATAGTCTATATTGTAGTAGGGAAACCTCAAGTAATTAATTTGAGTGCTTTGGTCAGTGGGACGTCTTACGGTGGCTTTCTATCATATTATTATATCTCAATCCCAATCTTGATCCCGATCCTTGACTATAATCAATCAACGGCCGAGTTTATCAATCTGAGTCTTTGAGAGGGCGAATCACAAGCAGCCGTCAAAGACTACGGATCAAGATTGGGATTGAAATACATTATAGAATTCTGGCGTTAGGGGCGGTTAGAGAAGATAATTTTCTTTCAAAAACAAATATGTAAACAGTCTATGAGTTTTGACAAGTTTTAAAGTAAGTATTCAAGTATTTATTTTTACAAATTTGTTAAAAAATCTTGTAAAATTTTTAAAAGACATTAAAATTAAATCACATGTACCCGTAAATCAAAATAAAGAGCCATTTAATATTAGTCATAAAGTTCACAAACAAGCATCCATTAAAAAAATACCTGAATGAAACGTGATCGGCTTTTTCGCCGGTCCGGCTATGATGCGGGTGTGGCAATTATGTCAATTACATTCGGATTTCAGAGGTGAAAGACATTGGACCCTTTGCCCAACAATGGAAGGTTAACAGGCTTACATTACGCCGTTTTCCTAATTGATGACAATAATTGGCTGTGTGAGCTAGTCGTTTCCAAATAATGCACCGTGTGCCGCCGCACCGCCGACACGGAAATGGGTGTAAACGATGTCACTTAAAATGTATAGTCAAGGAATGAATATAATAAGCACCTTAAGGTTAATTTTAACTTACACAGCTTAGTCTTCCAACTGCGTGTTATTAACATCTTCTGTATAAATAAAAATTAAATGCTGTTCGTTGGTAAGCGCATCATTTGAGAATGGCCGATTTGGCTATTTTTGGTTTTTTATTGTTCGTAATAGACCGAATTAAGTTTTTATAGAAAGAAAAATTTCAAAAATTTCCCGTGAAATTCTTAAATTCGGGAAAAACTGAACGTTCTTTTTTAATGGGATTTTTGTACGAATTACCTATTGAAAAATAGACAGGACTGTCGGGACAGCTTAATGAAAATGACAGTTCAAAAAGGAGACATGCCCGCCTTGTGGGAAAGAAATTTGTTTGAAAATAACGTAACATTTTCGCTACTTGACAGTACATACGGTAATGGACCGATATTATATTTTGAGTTACTCACAAAACACGGCCCGTGACATGTTTGGAGTTGTACATTGACCTAAAGCGAAAGCGATAAGGTAACCCGCGAAATTCAAATTTTCTTACGATTTTTGCAATTTGCAGTTCAGTATCTGGGTGTGTGTTGATTAAAGTTTGATTCGAACCGTAACAAATGTATATTTACAGAATTATAATCATTATTATAATTCTGTAAATACACATTTGTTACGCGGACCTGTAACTTGGGTTGTAATTAAAACATTTCTTTTGATTTCGGATGACACTGTACTCGCGCTGGCTTATTTATGCCTTTGTCAAATGGAGGAGTCGTAAAGCATGACAAAGGTACCTATTCTGTAAGGTGAAAAGGCCGCAGTAGCGTCCAGCCAGTTAGTAAATAACAATGACGCTCAACTGATACGTCTACCAAACGTCACGAAGTCTCACCAAAAGTAAGCAATGGAAACTAGCTCTTGTAGCCTTTTTAAAACGATTCTTCTTCTTCAACCTATTTTTTGTCACCTTCTACCAGAAGCTCAATTCCCGTAATTAAAACGTTCAAAATCTAGTCGCAATCTTTCTCAGCGACAATCAAATGTCAAAAGCTTGTCAAAAATTTCGGAAAATTATACATAGGTGTTTTTGACATAATGAGACTGAGATCAGACTGTGGAAGTTCTTAAAATTACGGAAATTGCCCGTCTGATGTAGTTTCCTTCAAGGGTTCCCCTAAATAAATGTTTAATATGCTGATAATATATTATTACGTTTATTGCTCCATTGTTATAGAATTCCGTAACTACTGGAAGCGTTAACTTTAACGGAGATTCAATAATAACGGTACGAACAGAAATGCGTATAAGGCTGCTAAATTTAACAAACTTATATTGTGCTGTGTTACATCCTTTAATAACGGGTAAATAAGTAAGCGATAAAGTTATAACAAGCCTAATGTAATGCCTCCGCATTATAACATAGATTTACAATTTACTAGCTAACTAATTTTAAGTGCAAATTAGTCTCATTACTTATGTAGATTACTAAAGGCTAAGACTAAGAGAATGCTTGAATTTCGTATAATAATGTATCACAATCTGTAAAGTATCTATAGATGTTTAGGTATATACAAGGTGTAACATAAATGACGCACGGTTGTGCGTCATTGTTGTGAGTTGTTCATAATTATGAGTATGACCCCATAAGAGGTTTCTTATGGGGTCATACTCATAATTATGAACAACTTTTAGTATGGGACCAAACCTGAAATCGCGAAAAAAAAATCAGCTGCTCCCTACATTTATGTTCGCATAACTCGTCAAAATGTAGGGAACAGCAGATTTTTTTCGCGATTTCAGGTTTTTGTCCCACAGTAAAAGTTGTTCATGATGATGAATACAATGATCCCTTAAGAGGTGGTGCGTTATTTATGTTACATCTTGTATATATGTATTTAAGTAATCTGTACTGAAAACTATGGACGGATTTTTGAAAATTCATCCCTTATAGGGGTTCAACAGGAGAATAAAGTTTGTATTGAAGTTCGTCATTTTTGTCGATTCGAAACCCATTGGCCACATGGCTTGTAGATGCAGAAATGGAACACTAAATGGGGCATAACGTCAGTGAGGTCAGGTAATCCTTTTTAGTACTGAATGGAATAAGAACAGGACTTCATAAGACAGGTATATTTAAAAAAAATCTATTGTTATCTAATAAACTCAGCTCATTAAGTATTATGATCTGTTTTTGAGATAAGTTAAATAAATACTACAATAAAAATGTGTTTTTAATAATTACCTATTAAATTAATACTATTTATTAGTTCGCCAATCGATTTAATTTTTCAAAAAGTATCTTTTCATTAAATAACCTTAAACATTTGGTCCTGTGTGAGCGGGAGAGGTAACAAAATGCGACAGCTGAATAGAATCTTGAATGAATGAATATTTATTTGTAAACACAGATTCATACATTTGGTCTTCAGTAACAATTCAGTTGACTCTCTATGTTTTGCCAGCGGCGTACAAGTTTTACAGTAGGTAGATACAATAATAATTATTTTAAATTGATAAACATTATAAATGATTAAATTAGGTATTTACAAATTCAGTCACAAATTACATAATACATAACAAAAAACACACACGTTCAATCATTCTTAAATTCATTCAGTCACTGACAGACAACGCTCAGCCTAAACCGCTGGGTCTAGAAGCATGACATTTTGCACAAGATATGATGCCTATAATACAGGGTGGCAGGGACGGGGTCCACTAGGGCCGCTGCCAGCTAGGGTTGCGGGATGTTCGAAAGAGTTACTATGGCCCCGGCACAGGCAACTGAAGGAACACGGGTGGGTTTTAGTTAGTAAAAGTCTGACACGCCCTCCCGCTCCACCCAGAGCGGGAGAAGTCATTTGATGATTTCCCATCCAAAAAAAGGGTGGCAGGGCCATCGATGCGCAACCTGTTACCAAGGATTCAGTACATGATTCTGGACCGTTAATAGCCGACGAAAAATTTCAACGCAAGGTAGTCTAGAATCATGTACTTAATCCATGGTAACAGGTTATGCGTTACTGTCCCTACTACCCTGTGAACAAAAGTGAGTACTAAGGAATATTTTTTTAAATCCATCCCTTAATTAAAGCGGTTAAATACCGAATGAAAGTTTGTATGGCAGTTCGTCATTTCTGAAGTTAGGAACGTGGAAGTTGGTACTTAGGCTTCTGTTTTCAAGTATCAACGTTATTTGGATACTCATCTTCTGAGGCTCCTGAGAATTTGCCGATAGGAAAATAACATTGGGCACACGGCTTATAAATATATAAAAGCCAATCGGAGAATAGAATTCAGTACACATATTTGAACCTGTCCAATGCGACACGTAATCCAGACATTATATATTATGTATACCAGTCCAAGTTTATTCGAATGTTTAAAATAATTTAAATAGTCAGATAGGAAACGCCGGCCTCATCTAGTTTAAAAAAAAAATGTTTAACGTTTAGTGTTTGTATTATAAACCTACTTACAGAAATAAAATCATTTATCATTAAAATTGAAAGTCGGTAATAACATAGTTTGCAGGCAATGGTGGGAAAGTAGCTGAATTACTAGTACTAGATATAGACTAGTTCCTATAGATTTACTCTACTCACCACAGGTTTCACTATTCATACATAGTATCCATCTCGCCCACAACCATGTGTTGAAATCGAACTGCGACTAAGCTTGTTACACCAACTTTCTGCTGAAAGCAATGTCTTTCTATGGCATTAAACTTGGTAACTTAAACATGGGACTAATTTGACCCTCCCTAATAGTTCGTGTTTGTTCTATTTACATTCATCCCTTTCTCCGAAGCTTATCCCATCCACAGATGTTCTATAGAAATCCACAACTTGGCTAAGCTGGGCCTATATACCGTAAATGTAATCATAAAAAAACAGCTTTTAGTGTATTTACAGACGATGCCACTTCTACGATATGTTTGCACATTACAGTTTTCTGTCACTATATTTGAAGTTGACAGAGAATGTATGTACGAGTCCTAACTTAATGAAAGGAACATGCGCAGTACGAACTTGGAGCAACTTTGGCGGTGGGATTTCGTCCAGTGGCTTGTCGGTACTTTTGTCCACCGTACGTATACTGAGCTGAGCGGAATCACGCTCGCACTTATTTCCCCAAGTAAAACCACCCGGTGTTTTATGTAAGCATTATTAAAAACAGTAGAAAAGCATGTCTATGTGTGTTTAGAAAGTTCAAATTCCCCTTGAAAATTAGGTGTACCTGTGATTTATTTGTAAAAGGGTAAGTAATTGTTTCCTGTAGTTTCCCTGTGATTTACTAATCACGCTTAATGAATGAATAGTTTGTTATTTGCATGACAAATTAACGTTGTCTACTATCTAACTTCACACACACGAAACACGAAGACAACACGTCACAAGAAATCTAAGTTTAGGATTAATGTTATGTGTGTTATAGTTACGAAATAATTAAAAGTTTTAAGTTGGTAGAGGTAAGTATTATTATACTATTTAATATTCACTTTGAATGTTATTAAATAGGAAAAACTGCTATTTTTTGTAATAATTCTTCTAAAGTTTGGACCACATAATATGTTTTTCAGTTGAAGGATTTTATACCCGTATTTTGAAGCGTGAAGCTTGTTTTTAGGGTCAATGGTTTAAGATTTTTTCAATTAATTACAACAACCCCTTAAATAATTATTTTTAACAAAGAAATCTGTTAATTTTGAACTATTTTCGCGATTCCAGATTCCAATAAATAATACTAATTGTAGAAAAGTAGGGTCACCTGTTGTTCAACGATTACAATTTTATTTTGTGCGGGTTGCGTTTCCGTGACGCAAACCCAGCTCAAACGTTAACGTGGGCGTTATTAGATAATACGGTTTACCGACAACTGTCAAACATTAATTCCCAGCGCACCTACAATAATTATGATAGTCATCCTTCCATCCAAACCGCTATAGCGGCTTTGATGCAATACGGGAAAAAATACCTACAGGAATTTCCCATCAGGTGTCCAGTTTTGTTACTGGACACCTGAGGAGCAATTCCCGTACTTTTAAGAAGGTCGCATTCTATTCTGTCTCAAACCTCTGGTTTACCTGCATTTATGAAAAGTTTTGATATTGATTATCGCTGAGATGAGGTTGCCTTGACTAGATTTTAAAAGTATTGAAATACTGGAATCGGGCTTCTATTATAATAAATTATATTACATTAAAAACAACTTAAAAAAAAACCTTCTTAGCCTCCCATTAAAAGTGTGGTTAGTCTCAGTGTAATTGGACGCCTGTCGAAGCCAATTTGCGTCATGAATGGTAAATGTATCGGTTCCCAAGTGTGGCAACCGGCGATCTAATGATAGCGATATCATGGAAACCGTACGATGCAGCTGCGTGTAAATGACTTAAGCTTACTAAAAACATCGACTGACGTAGGTACCTGCTTTTGACTCCGATCACTTTACCTTGAATCTAATAAAGACCAAATAACATTTTCTAGACTATGTTTCAAACATTATTTATGCGTCATCATACCTTTAACAAACAAAAAAAAATATGAGAAAAATGAATAAAAAATCGACGTTTTTGTAGAAAAACAAAGTAAAGGGTCGGTTGCCATAAAAGGGAGTGTTGTTTACAAAGGGAGACTTCTTTGAACTAGCATTCTGCCGTTCGGAGGAAAAAGGGCGCATTTACATAATTATTTTTTAAGATGTGCCTTTTGTAACAGTAGTGTCCCAGTCGTAACGACTGCGTGTTACGGGCTGTAGGTGTAAATTATTTCATCACCACTGCTCTCAAAACGGTGATGAAAACATGCAAGAACAAACAAGTCCAAGAGCCAAAAATTCGGAGATATGTGACATTCGCCAACCCGCAATGGGCCCGGGTGGTGATTACGGCCCACTCTCAGCGAGAGGAGGCCTGTATCCCAGCAGAGGGAACATTATAGGCTGATTATGCTTATGCTATAAAACATAACATCACGCCTTGTTTCCCCGAAGGGTTAGGCAAAGGTGTACCTATAGCAACATCCACATGCTTATGCTATATTATGCGTTTTCGAATTTTATCGTTTCCTTCTATTTCTTGATAAGTACTCACTAAAGCTCTGTTGTTTATGATTGCCTCTTAGTCCTAATTACTTTGTTTTGTTCCGGATACAGTGATCGATCTTATTAAATGGAAGTAATGATGATTAAACAATCGGTGAGGCTGCTCCACTTTGGAATTAAAATTTAGTGCTGACCTATAGGTACAAATACATTTATTATTTATTTATACAAGTAGCTTAGGACCTTGGAAGGAAGAAAATCCTATTAGAGTATACTAATTATTTTGATTCATCCTACTTCCTACTAATATTTTAAACGCGAAAGTTTGTGAGGATGGATAGATGGATGGATGAATGAATGGCTGTTTGTTACTACTCTTTCACGCAAAGACTATTAAATGGATTTGTATGAAATTTGGCACACAGATAGTTTATAACCTGGATAAACATATAGGATAATTTTTATCCCGATATCCCTACGGGGTCGTGATTTATGCGGTTGAAACCGCGGAGCGCTACTAGTTCTAATTATTACTAATACTTATATATTTTTTAGATAGTTAGTAATAGACAGGCATAACAGTGCTCGATAGTTGTTCTTTTTGATTCAAAATCAAAGTAATTATTTATTTATTTTTTCAATACATTAATATTTTAGATAACAACTTATACCTAATTAATTAATAAAATAACAAAATTATATCCTAACTTAACTAAAACTATTCACAAACTAAAATATGGCGTCGAAAAATTCCTCCGCATCGCTGTCGACTGGTAATGTACCCGAGACTGGCGGCATTGCCACGTTGTATGGCAATGCTTAGCCTCTGGCCAAGGTAAAAGCCGGCCCTTGGGTCACGGGAAGTGTCAACTAGCCGTTTGGAGATTTCATTAAACAAACCATGAGCGCTCGGACCCCACGGCCCGAGGGTTTCAACCCCAAACGGCTCGAAAATAAAATTACCGATAAGGTTATTATACTTTCGCCGCTTGAGGTTTTCCGCAGCCGCAGCAGCAGCGCCAGCACAGCACGCCGAGCCGGGAAGATGGGATGGCGCAAGAGTGTCGACACAAGTTGCGTCCCACACTAAAGGCCTACCCACCTTCCATGGAAATAAAGACATGCCGTCCGGTCTCTTGCCATCGTCGCGTGCCAAGCCATTGAGTTCTAATATAGCTGGGACGCCGACGGTGACAAGAGCCCGTCGGATGATGTCATTAATGTTCGCGTGCCGCGCTATGCGACCCGCACTTCGGCTGCAAGACAGGCCGTGGTGTCCGAGGCTGTTGACAACTTCGCCACAGTGACAGCGATGAGGAGAGCAACAAGGGGCTCCTAGTCGCAGGGAAGCAGCGAGGCGGAAAGTAGTGTCGTCAAACAAAGTGCCTATGCTCGACGACGGTAATGCAAGAAGCCACAGACCCGACTCCCACTTACCCACAGCCAGCAGGCGCGCACACTCCGCAGTAGTAGCAGACGTGTCAAGTAAATTTTTCTGTACTACTCTACAAAGCGGCTCATCCCACCGTCTCTGGGAAGATGGATTGTCGGGTGGATCTGAATTCGGGCAAGCGAGTCTCCAGGCATCCATAGCCTCGGTGAAGCACGGCACATCAAAATTAATCAGTGTCGAGGCTAGGATTTTCCTGATTAAATTCTCAGTGCCGTGGATCGAGGATATAAAAGCCGGTAAACTGATACTAGAAATTTTGCGGAAATCAAAGTATTTTAATCTGTTTCCGACCATGTCATCATCATTAGCCTACAGCAGTCCACTGCTGGACATAGGCCTCTCCAATGGCACGCCACTCAGCTCGAGTCTCGGCAACTCTCATCCAGCTGCTACCAGCCACCCTACAAAGATCGTTCTTGCGCCTAGCCTGAGGGTGTTCTACCTTACATTTGCCGATTCGCGGTTTCCACTCAAGAATACGTCTACCCGAACGCTCATCGGCTCTACTGCTAATATGGCCGGCCCATTGCCACTTCAGCTTGCTTATTCTGTGAGCTATGTCCACAATTTTGGGTCTCTGCCGGATCACCTCGTTCCGGATTCGATCCCTCAGATAGACTCCAAGAATAGCCCGTTCCATAGCTCGCCGAGTGACCTTGAATTTATGGACCAGCCGTATTGTGAGTGTCCACGTTTCGGCTCCGTAAGTCATAACAGGCACG
Organism: Fissipunctia ypsillon; assembly: GCA_947568875.1. Classification (NCBI taxonomy): domain Eukaryota; kingdom Metazoa; phylum Arthropoda; class Insecta; order Lepidoptera; family Noctuidae; genus Fissipunctia; species Fissipunctia ypsillon. Next base: position 11,384,566 of record OX387660.1, on the reverse strand, counting down.
ACGCACTGATTGAAGGCCTTCGTCTTTAATAGGCTCTGTGGAATACGCGACAAGAAGACTCGACGAAGCTTTTCAAACGCTGCCCACCGACCGTGTACTGTGACCTCCACTTGACCATGTACCTCCAATGATGAAACCTGATGGGCCGCTGGCTCACTCTGCATCTCTCTTTGCAAGCAATTCACGTATGGACGCTGGCTCTAAGCAACCACCCACTGTACCTCATTGTGACTCCTCGATTTCGGGGTGCATCTGTTCCTGTAACTGATCGGCTTGAGCTCCTAGGCATGGAGTTGACATCATGTCTCAACTTCGGAGCCACCATCGAGTACAAAACCCAAACTGCGGCCAAGAAACTGGGCATCCTAAATAGGGTGAAGCGATATTTTACGCCTGGACAACTTTTAACTCTCTACAAAGCGCAAGTCCGATCCTGCATGGAGTATTGGAGCCACCTTTGGGATGGATTAGCTAAATACCAACGTGCCGCGCTTGATTCGGTGGAACGCAGAGCTAACCCCCCGTCCACACGGCGATGATGAGTACAATATTTTACTGTTTAATGTTGGCAGGATCACAAGGCAGTTTTCTAGTGCATTTTTTATTAACTGTATGAACAGTGAGATGTTGACTGTGGTCCCAACATTTTACCGAAAAATGTTATTAACTTCTAATTTCGGTTACGAATGGATCCAAACTTCATTTGTTTTTGAGTTGGAGATAAGGAAAAAGAGGGACCCCGGGGTTACATTATTATCTACAGACATTTTTCATCATAAATCGATAACTAAGCCGCTTAATTGGAAATTTAAATCACAAAGAGCATTTAGTGATAGTATTTTGTTAATTATCGCAAACGATATGAAAAACAGGAAAATTTTATATTTATCAAATTAGCGCTGATTATTCCACAGCATGCTTTGTGGTAAAATATTACAAGGTATGTCTGGTGGGGCCTGTCAGACCTGAATTTTAACATGGTCATTTCTCGTAATAGTAATTGTTAATAGTGTATCTAAATTTGCTCTATTTTGCTTAACACTTTCGGAAATGAAAGGTACTTTCATTTCCGAAAGTGTTATTATACATAATGCTACCATTAATCATCATCTGCCTAGCCTTTTCCCAACTATGTTGGGGTCGGCTTCCAGTCTAACCGGACGCAGCTGAATACCAGTATTTTACATGGAGCGACTGCCTATCTGACCTCCACAACCCAGTAACTGGGTAATACGATACCCCTTGGTAAGACTGGTTGTCGGACTTTCGGGCTTCTGACGACCCGTAACGACTGTCAAAGATCCACGAATGACAGCCGGGACCAACGGCTTAACGTGCTTTCCGAGGCACGGAGGAGTCTCGGCATGTAAAGATGGTCACCCATCCACGAACCAACCCTGGCAAGCGTAGCTTAACCTGATGGATTGACCCGTGCGGATGTTATTACTGAGCCACGAGCTCCTCAATAATAATAAAATAATAAGTCCTGGTCACTTCCATCAACGGGGGCAGAAATAGGTGCAAATATAGGAGTGATGTTATGTCATAGCTTGACTGTATCCAAATATATTTCTTCCACTTAACCATCATTTTTGTATGCCTCTGAAATAGACGCTCGCCTTTCCGCCTGGCGTGGTCAGACTTAGTCTCCACTTGAGTGGTTATCGTCATATTCTTCATTGATTTTCTGTTATAAGTTATATCCATATCGCTTGGCATTTCTAATTGGGAAAAAAATAATTTAGAACAAAATAATGTTAAATTTAACAAAAATATCAAAAATACTGCCGAGCATGAGGTCCTGGGTTCGATTCCCAGGTCGGGCAAAGTTTTATTGGTTTTTTTTATCTGGAATTTCGCAGTAGCAAGCTGGAGTCTGGATTTGTGCCCGGTTTGTGTGTGCCGGTACTCATACAATAATGTTACACCGTATGCCTGGTGGGGTCAGTGAAACCCGCGCGCTCTTTATGCATGTTATTTCACCACCAGAGCAGACTCCAGATAGTAGTCGGCGAAAGCCTTCAAGTGGTCTATGACGCCAAACTACTTGAGTTTTGGCGCATGAATTTAAATGAAATACAACGGTTTATGTGCCAGGGTGGGCCTGTCAGACCTTATCAAGCATCGGAGGGTTATGTTGTACAGATAAAATATAATAGGTATTTCGTTCGTTTTGTAGCATTTAGTTATTTTAACTACGTTTTATTGAATTGACTGTTTCAGAAGCATTAAGGGCATGGCTGTACTTCAAGCTGTTTACAAATACAAACTATTATATTTTATTCTGTAATCTCAAAATGGTTACTGGTTACTGTCAGCCTGCTTCATCCTACTGCTGGGCAAAGGCTTCTCTCCGTGACATCCAGCTATTTCAGTTTTGGGCTAGTGTGGATCATTGTTTCCAAGTTTCGTCTAGCTAGTCCCACCATCTTCTTCGTGTAGTGAAAGTGAATCAATCAAAACACCGTGTAAGTGAAAGTGACATTCGCCATGTCTGAAAATGATACCCGCGAAAAGTATGACTCTGTGGAGATTTATGATAATATTTGGAACATAACAGTTACTCAAGAGTTGATTATTATGACCGTTGTGATCGTGTTGACACTAGCTGCGTTGATATACGGGATGACGTCATGGTGCATCATGAAGAAGTTTCGTAATTACAGAAACTATGTATTTCTTAACGCGATTTTATCAAACTTCTTTGTCTATTCAATATTAAGGATACATTATTACATCAGCATGACCGAATATAATTATTGGTTACAAATGATAGTGCACCACCTATTTCTGTACGTATTGACAGCAAAAAACCACTGGCTGGTGGTTCTAAGTCATATGTTTTACGTAGACTTTGTAAAAGTTTTTAATAGGCATTATATACAAAGGAGATATTTAAAAAGTAGCCTTTTTGGTTGGGGTCTATCCTTAATAACGTGCGCTGTCAGTACGTATGTAAGTTATTATTTTTCAGATGGATCTTTAACGGGAATACAAATTATCATCGTGATGGCAGATCGCATTCTGCCGGTGATAGTTAACTGTGTTTTTTACATTATAATTGTATTTTCACTTTGTCTTAGTGTCAACACGAGCGCACCTACAGCTTCTAATATCTGGCGTCGCTTGTATATAGCCACTTTGATATTTATGTTGAGCGACGTATTAATATTGTGTGATTTTGTCATACAGATGATATTGTCAAACCCCAATCCAATAGCAAAACTTCTAGTAACATTATTAACTGATTTTAATCCTCTAGTATTGGACGTCTTTTTTGTTCTTTTAAGAAGTAATCGAGAATCGTGGTATGACTTTTATGTAAATAAATTAAGACGAAGGTTATTGGTAAGGCATAGGGAACACGTTATCATCATGCATGGAAGAATTTGTAAACCAGCTGATATCCATCCAGTGGTTCTTCAAAACGATACAGTATAAACTGTACTTAATATTTTACTAGATTAAGTAGGTACCTATCTAATATTTATTACATAATAAATTAGATAAGAATGAATATTAGGAAGTTGATATAAAAAAAATAAAAACTCGATAGTGCTGTGTTTGCAGGGATCCAATACAACTTTTATTTGTTTCAAAGGCACAGACTCAAAAAAACAAAATGTGAAGTAATTGTGTAGGTCTATTTTCATCCAACTACGGAAACGGCAAAATAAAAAGTTTATTTTTTGGGTTCCGTACCTTACGGGTCCCAAAAATTACTTAGGTATCTACCTGCAAAACCAACGCCGTCTCTTTTAAATTTCGCTGTATCTTTTTTATAGATAGTTAATAAAATTTGACGCAATACATGTGTGTATGTGTATCATGGCATGGTTTCGCAGAAAACGATAAGGTCGCCCATTGTATGTTTTGTAGTTTTAAATTTACTGTATTGTTATGAATTTTCTGGTGTACAATATAGTATATATACAATAGTTAGATAAATATAATACTCTTTAGTGTACACCATAAAAATTACAGATATAAATGTAGAAATTTTACACATAACATACATTACACATTTTATATATTAATCTATACAAATAAATAAAACTGAAGTGTGTTTGTAATTTCAAAATAACAGCTTTCTACTAAATTCTTAACAAAGTACATATATATATACGCTGCTTATAACACAAAAACAATTTTTTTTAATTTTTTGTTCGTCTGACTGCCTGTTGTTCTGGCTAATCTCCGAAACGGCTCTACCGATTTTGACAAAAGATTCACTTGCAGATAGCTGAAGTTATAAGGAGTAACTTACACTACTTTTATTTAAAAAAAGAATTAGGGTTCCGCGAAAAAAAATTAGAACCCATGAAATTGTGAACAAAATCCGATTTAAATAGAGAAGTTGTTTTCCGACATCCACGCGAACGAAGTCGCGGGCACAGTTAGTAAATAATAAAAAAGAAGGTAAACTAATATAGTTTAGGTGATACAGAACTCTTACTTCACAAGTCCGACTCGCACAGGGCCGAATTTGGTATCATAATTTCTCTGGTATTTTGAGTTATTCCGACTCGGCTTATAATTGACTTTTCTTCCTAACTTGTTCTTGTTTTATTGTGATTTCATAAATTAGGTAATTAAATTTTTGTTTTATAAATGCAAATTCGGTATTTTTTCATTTGTTGGTGGCCGATAACCTAATTACTTTGAATTTGGTTAGAATTATTAAGTTTGTTCTGACGTGACTAAAAAGACATTTTGACGACTTGTCTAGAACGAAAAATTACCTAAATAATAATTGACATTAATGCCCATAAATCATATTTTATCTCCTTGACTTCATTGAATTTTGACTTATATTTAACTCTTTCTAAATTATTATTCAATTTATGTTGTAATTCTTATTATTAATAATTGTATGTACCTGATACCGTAATGATGAACCATAATTTCACCAACAATATTTGTACGCCGGAAACGGCAGAATATTATGGACGTAATATATTATAATGCACATAACAGCTTTGTACAATATTCTGACAAATAAATGCATTCTATTCTATTCTATTCTATTCTATTCTATTCTATTCTATTCTATTCTATTCTATTCTATTCTATTCTATTCTATTCTATTCTATTCTATTCTATTCTATTCTATTCTATTCTATTCTATTCTATTCTATTCTATTCTATTCTATTCTATTCTATTCTATTCTATTCTATTCTATTCTATTCTATTCTATTCTATTCTATTCTATTCTATTCTATTCTATTCTATTCTATTCTATTCTATTCTATTCTATTCTATTCTATTCTATTCTATTCTATTCTATTCTATTCTATTCTAGCTTTCGTTTATGAAAGAAACAAACTGCTCAGGTAATCTCAGTTTTAACATATTTAGCTAATTTCAGCTTGAGAATGAAATTCTAAGCAATCCATTTAAGGTCCTGACCGGTGATTGGTTAAATATTTAACCTGTTCAGGTTAAATATTTAACCAATCACTTTCGTAAAAAAAGGATTAGTAACACATCCATCTGTATTTTGCAGATTCACCAGTTTTTCCAACAATTATTGTTTGAATGACATTATTGTACTGTAATCGCAAAACTATCGATGCAATACATATATTTTTTAAATTAGAATATAAAATTAACCTCTATTGTCCAATGAAAATTATCTTTAAATCCCCTTAACCCGAAATTTTTAATTTAAATCCATCTAAAATTACAGTTTCGGGTTTAAGGCTTCAAATAATCAAATCAAAGCACTCAACATCAAAGCACTGAGCATTGATTTAAAAAGTAAGGATACGGTCGTACGAACGTTTGTCTGACGCGTTCGCCATACAGAAACACTAACGCCATCTATTAGAACGACTATTAACTTCGATGTCGATCATCGTTAGCTGCTCGTAGACGTAGCCTTGTAAGATGGTGGTATTTTTCGAGGTACAAAGAAATAAAAAAAAAGTTTTATTTCCTAAGTTATATTGATTGCAGTTTGTTTGTTTATTAACACGACTCCAAGCTTCATTCCGCACGGAATGAGTAAGAAATCTGCATATTAAATACGTATTTTCACTGTACTTATTGATTTTTTTTATTAGTACATAGAAACAGATTTTAATTTGATTATAATAAACTAAAAAAATAATTTTGTACATAATTCAATCTTATATATTAGTAATAATTCCATTTTTCTTTTCATCGGCTACAACGCGCGCAGTGCGCGCCGCTGCAAAGTTATGTCGAACAACCGTACGGTAGGCGTAGCCCAGTGTAGGCCCAAAGTTAATCTGATTAACGATTAAAAATTAATGATTAAAAATCATAATCAAAAAATTTGATTATGATTAATTAATCGTAATCAAATTTTTTGATTATGATTTTTAATCATTAATTTTAATCGTTAATTTGATTATTTGATTAACTATTAACTACTCATTTATTTATTTAATTGTTCTCCCGATTTTTCTACCGATTTTAAGTTGGCAAACCTTTTCATGTATGCTTAAGGCGAGGTAGACCCTGCGAAGTAAGTATTTAACGCTACCAACCTACCCACGGAGCGAGCCGTGCGCTTACCTCGCCAGCGTGAACTTGCATGAACCCAAAATGTGTCACAGTATAGGTAAGCGTGTCGTGTAGGCAGTAGGTCAACTCATTGGAACGAAGTTCTTTGACGCGGCTTGGCAGAAATCGTCACTAACGAAAAAGCGCGTTCATACTTTCTTCTTTGAAATTCACACTTTCACTCTCTCTCTCTCTCTCTCTATCAAGAGAGAAAATTTTCAAATTTTCCTTCATGGGTGTCGTTTTCATGGTTTTCGCGGGTGCTAAAGCTAATAGTAAAGTCAAAATGAAAATCCAAGATGGCGGCCGTGAAAATTTTCAAATTTTCCATCATGGGTGTCATTTTCAAGGTTTTCGAGGGTGCTAAAGCCGATAGTAAAGTCAAAACGAAAATCCAAGATGGCGGCCGTGAAAATTTTCAAGTTTTTCATCATGGGTGTCATTTTCAAGGTTTTCGAGGGTGCTGAAACCGATAGTAAAGTCAAAATGAAAATTCAAGATGGCGGCTGTGAAAATTTTCAAGTTTTTCATCATGGGTGTCGTTTTCAAGTACGGGAGGTACCTGTTCCGGATAAGGCGGGAGGAAACGCCCGGGTGTCACCACTGTGTGGATCGCCCGGAGGACACGGTGGAGCATACGGTGGAGGTCTGCCCGGCTTGGGCGGAGCACCGCCGTGTCCTCGCGGAAGCGATCGGCGGCGGCGATCTCTCGCGTCCGGCCCTGGTCCAGGCCATGGTACGGAGCGACAGTGCATGGGAAGCCATTACCTCCTTCTGCGAAGCAGTAATGCTCGTGAAGGAGGAGGCGGGACGCGTGAGGGAGAGGCAAGCTTTGCGCCCTCACGCCCCTAGTCGCCGCAGGAGACGCCCTGGGCGTCGGGAATTGGCAGCCGATTCCCGGCCACCGTAGGCGCGGGCTTGCGGATGGCGAGCAATGGGTAGCTCGCCGTCCGGTAAGGACCAAGCCCGAGTCGACGGCGCGTCGTGTTCCACGCGCGCCTCAAAGAGATGTCAGCACTATTGACGGGGTCCGCTAGGGCCGATGCCAGCTAGGGTTGCGGGATGTTCGAAAGAGTTACCGTGGCCCCGGCACAGGCAACAGAAGGAACACGGGTGGGTTTTAGTCAGTAAAAGTCTGACACGCCCTCCCGCTCCGCCCAGAGCGGGAGAAGTCATTTGATGATTTCCCATCCACAAAAAAAAAAAAAAAAAAAAAGATGGCGGCTGCGAAAATTTTCAAGTTTTTCATCATGGGTGTCGTTTTCAAGGTTTTCGAGGGTGCTGAAACCGATAGTAAAGTCAAAATGAAAATTCAAGATGGCGGCTGTGAAAATTTTCAAGTTTTTCATCATGGGTGTCGTTTTCAAGGTTTTCGAGGGTGCTGAAACCGATAGTAGTCAAAATGAAAATCCAAGATGGCGGCTGCGAAAATTTTCACGTTTTTCATCATGGGTGTCGTTTTCAAGGTTTTCGAGGGTGCTAAAACCGATAGTAAAGTCAAAATGAAAATTCAAGATGGCGGCTGTGAAAATTTTCAAGTTTTTCATCATGGGTGTCGTTTTCAAGGTTTTCGAGGGTGCTGAAACCGATAGTAAAGTCAAAATGAAAATCCAAGATGGCGGCCGTGAACATTTTCAAATTTTTCATCATGGGTGTCGTTTTCGTGGTTATCGAGGGTGCTGAAATCGATAGTAAAGTCAAAATGAAAATCCAAGATGCCGGCTGCGAAAATTTTCAAGTTTTTCATCATGGGTGTCGTTTTCATGGTTTTCGCGGGTGCTGAAACCGACAGTAAAGTCAAAATGAAAATCCAAGATGGCGGCCGTGAAAATTTTCAAATTTTTCATCATGGGTGTCGTTTTCGTGGTTATTGAGGGTGCTGAAACCGATAGTAAAGTCAAAATGAAAATCCAAGATGGCGGCTGCGAAAATTTTCAAGTTTTTCATCATGGGTGTCGTTTTCATGGTTTTCGCGGGTGCTAGAGCCGATAGTAAAGTCAAAATGAAAATCCAAGATGGCGGCCGCGAAAATTTTCAAATTTTCCTTCATGGGTGTCGTTTTCACGGTTTTCGAGGGTGCTGAAACCGATAGTACAGTCAAAATGAAAATCCAAAATGGCGGCTGTAAAACTTTTGTTTTTATTTAAAATCGTGTAAGAGTCATCACGTAACAAGAATCTTTGGTCCTTTCGGAAGTCCCCGGAGGCACTCGGTTTTATAATGTTTTACTATTTGAATTTTATTTTCTTCTATAGCTTTCGCCAATCCTTGTTTTGATGCTATTATTGGACACTTAATGTCGACAATCGTATCATTTCCAATCAACCTATTAGGCATGGCCCCAATATAACACTGGGTTTCGTCAATAAATAATCCGTTATAAATAATAAATATCCAAAACTAATTTGTAAATATATAGGTACCTAATTTAAAATAAAACCCCACCATCAGCATCACCTTTGTACGTATTTTTCTGTTCCTTTCTTCTGGTCTATTTACATGTGTGTACGTAAACTGTTAAATAAATAAATAAAAATCATGTGCAGTCGGGAGACATCGTCAGTAACAAAGTTCATCTCACATATGATTTAATACAAAAACATAATTTTAATTTTAGATTTTGACCTCACTGTCGACTTTAGTATCCTCGAAAACTAGAAAAACTACACCCATGACGACAAATTTGAAAATTTCCGCAGCCGCCTTCTGGATGTTAATTTTGACTTTACTATCGGCTATAGCACCCTCGAAAATCATGGAAACGACACCTATGATGAAAAACTTGAAAATTTTTACAGCCGCCATCTTAAATTTTCATTATGACTACTATCGGCTTTAGCACCCTCGAATACCTTGAAAACGACACCGATAATGAAAAATTTGAAAATGTTCACGGCCGCCATCTTGGATTTTCACTTTGACTTTACTATCGGCTTTAGCACCCGCGAAAACCTTGAAAACGACACCCATGATGAAAAACTTAAAAATTTTTACGGCCGCCATCTTGGATTTTCATTTTGACTTTACTGTCAGCACCCGCGAAAACCATGAAAACGACACCCATGAAGGAAAATTTGAAAATTTTCACGTCCGCCATCTTGGATTTTCATTTTGACTTTACTATTGGCTTTAGCACCCGCGAAAACCATGAAAACGACACCCATGAAGGAAAATTTGAAAATTTTCACGGCCGCCATCTTGGATTTTCATTTTGACTTTACTATCGGTTTCAGCACCCTAGAAAACCTTGAAAACGACACCCATGAAGGAAAATTTGAAAATTTTCATGGCTGCCATCTTGGATTTTCATTTTGACTTTACTATCGGTTTCATCACCCTCGAAAACCTTGAAAACGACACCCATGAAGGAAAATTTGAAATTTTTCTCTCTTGATAGAGAGAGAGAGAGAGAGAGAGTGAAAGTGTGAATTTCAAAGAAGAAAGTATGAACGCGCTTTTTCGTTAGTGACGATTTCTGCCAAGCCGCGTCAAAGAACTTCGTTCCAATGAGTTGACCTACTGCCTACACGACACGCTTACCTATACTGTGACACATTTTGGGTTCATGCAAGTTCACGCTGGCGAGGTAAGCGCACGGCTCGCTCCGTGGGTAGGTTGGTAGCGTTAAATACCTACTTCGCAGGGTCTACCTCGCCTTAAGAACAATACACCAATGCCGTCCTCTGGCTCGGTAGAAAGAATGTTTTCTTTTGCAACTATGCTAAATAAACCTAGGTCACACAAATTATCTGACGACTTATTTGAAAAAAAAGTAGTTATGAAATGTAACTTGAACATCAAGAAATCAGAAATGTAAAGGTCGGAGATTAGTTGATTGAAAATATTCTTCAAAATTAGAATTCAGTGTATTTAAAAGTTATAAATAATTTTTTTGTTCTTTGAATAATTAATAAAAATATTTTAATAAATGTGTCATTATTTTCCATCATTTCTTTTATATAGAATTAATAACATTGATGGATGTATTAGTTTACAATCAAGTTAATCAATTAATGATTAATGATTAACGTCAATAATCATGATTAAGATTATTTTTTTAATCATGATTATTCTAATCATGATTAATTTAATCTGATTAAAATTAATCAAATTAATTAATTGATTAAAAAATTAATTGATTAATGCCAACACTGGCTCATCCTAATAACGTATAGTTTAATGAAAGTTGTTTATTGTTGTACTTATGCAATTGTCACCAGTAGTTTGAATAACGTCTCCAGTATAAGATTTAAAAGTTAATACTTTACTAATTATCGGTAGCTTATAAAACGTCTTATCGTAAAACTTTTTTGATATAGCCGATCTTACTTCCCGCATCTACTTCAAACTTCAAAAGCATCCCTTCGACATTCAACTTAATGTAATAGGTAATAGGGACCACCACCATCATCCTCACGCACATTTATGCTACTGCTATGTTTGGTATGAGCCATGTTATACAAATTACAATCGTTATCAGTATCGGAGTCGGTAACGGAATTGTCAAGATAGAACTGACCTTTGGTTGTCTTCTTAGTGTAATCACCATCCTTCGCACTACGAGTGCACACTGATTTTAAATGCCCTTTTTCACCGCACTTATCACACGAATAATGCTTGTAACGACACCTGCCCTCCACGTGGCCAGTCTTGCCGCATCGCGCGCTCGGGCGCCGCCGCCACGGTGCCGGCCGTCGCTTGCGCCAGCGCTGGAGCCTGCGCTCGTGGCCTCCGCAGCTTCGAGAGCCATCGCCAACTTCACACCGCGCTTGTAGTCTTCATCCTTTTCGGCGAATAACCTGGATCGCATCTCCTCGCTGTACAGCCCGACACGAACTGA